>OX297870.1:5670403-15670403 GCA_946478455.1 Eupithecia vulgata | reverse complement strand
CTTATAATGATTATTGTATGTCCTCCTTGTAAGGCTTTTTATGTATTGCAACCGTAATTCTATTGTATTAAACACTAAGAAATTATTTTTCTAGAAAAACTAATGTCATCAAGTTTAACTATAATTTTAATAATAATATCTTGACTAGAGTCACAGAGGTAAGAGACCTAGGGCTAGGAGTAAATCTAGACTGTAGATAGATAGATAGATAGAAAGATAGATAGATAGATAGATAGATAGATAGAAAATACTTTTATTGCACACTTAAGCTAAAAACAATTTACAAATTAAACATATAAAAAATAAGTGACAATTGGCGGTCTTATCGCTCAAGAGCGATCTCTGCCAGACAACCTGGTATGGATAGGATCATCGGATATACATGGGGTAAGACCTGTGTGCATCTACTTAAAAATATATAACATATACACATACCTATATTATAATAATAATATAACTACCACAATTAAAAATATAATAATAATAAATACATACCTAACCTATAAATATATATACTAAATATCTACTTACATATTATATGGAAACAAGGACGTATTCAGTGACAACAGGACAAATAGTGTTCCTTTACCATTTCCTTGAAAATTGGTAGTGACTTTGCACACCTCACAGTGACCGGCAATGCATTCCATAGCTGGACAGCCCGCACAGTAAATGAGTTGCCGTAGAAGGAAGAAGAGTGGACAGGTGTTTGGAGCGAAAGGGTTTCAGAGGAGCGAAGAGATCGAGAATGTGAAAGATGAAGAAAGGTGAAACGTGCTTTAAGATAAGGGGGTGCAGAAGATAAAAATAAAATATTATAAAGAAGAGTTAGAATGTGAGAATTTCGGCGTAGCCGTATGGGTAGCCACTTGAGCTTCCTGCGGAACTCTGAGACATGATCATACTTGCGCAAGCCAAATATAAATCTAATCCCGACATTCTGCAGGCGCTCAAGTTTATCTAACTGCTGCTCAGTTAAATCTAGAAAGGAAGAATCTGCGTAATCAAGAATTGGGAGAAGAAGAGATTGTGCAAGAGAAATTTTAGTAGCAATAGGAAGGAAATTGCGTAGTCTTCGAAGGGAACCAGCTGAAGCAAACATCCTGCGGCTGATTTCAGAAAGCTGAGGTCCCCACGACAATGTTCTGTCAATGAGGACACCTAAATTTTTCACCGTTTCACTTTGCCCAACAGGAGTCCCATCGAAGACTACGGTTGGTAGACTACCCCAGTTAATCCGAGCTACCATTCGCGAGCTCCCTACAGTAATCACCTGCGTTTTTAACGGGTTTACTTTAAGACCGAAGTTTTTGCTCCAGTCGAGGATACGGCCCAAGTCTTCGTTTATCGCAGCGATAGCACCAGACAGCTCATCTATTGGGGCCTGCGCGTAAAGCTACTGTAAGCTTTCGTATATATCTCACTATAATAATATTTCATCGAAAGCTTTTAAGATGCTCGGCTTTGTTTTGAGAATTGGAAGGGAATTTAATAATCCTAATACATTAATTACTCTTTATAATAGTTTTGTTAGATCTATATTAGAATATGCCTCCGTGATCTGGAATCCTCGATACACAGTGCATAAACATGAACTTGAGAAAATTCAAAAAAGATTCTTGAAACATTTTAATTACCGCTTTCCGCTGGCCGCTTCTGATTCCATTTACAGCCTCCAAGATCGTCGAGAAATTAGTGACCTTTTGTTCCTGCATAAAATTTTGAATAACAAAATTGACTCCAGTGAGCTTCTTAGTAATATATTTCTTTTTTGCCCAAGGCCATCTTCGCGCAAGAAAAAAACATTTTGGACACCCACATCCAGAACCTATGTCATGTATCATGGGAATGTTTTCATAAATAGAGTATGTGATGCATACAATAATAACTTCTCTGATACTGATATTGATATTTTTGACTTGTCTGCACCCGAGTTTCGTAGGAGATGCTTTGCCCGCCTCGCCAATACTGTTTCTCATTCATTATAACTTACTTCTATTAAATTCTCTGATATATTTTATTCTAAATTTTATTAACTATTTTTATATTCGTATAATATTAAATTTGTATCTCAAATAATGTACCTATATAATTTGCAATTGTTAAGTTCCACACACGTCTTAGTGCCACTATTTTTGTATATATTTTTTTAATGGTGGAAACACTTGTTGGTTTGTGTATTATTTTTAAGTCCATTGTAATCATTTTTATTATAACTGTTTGTTTCCCAAATAAATAAAAACATAAAACATGTCCGAAAGGACAAACTGTTGAAGAATGTTTAATATAATAGTTCATAAGACCAACTATGTGACACAGTACACAAGTATGTGACACAGTACACAACTATGTGACACAGTACACAACTATGTGACACAGTACACAACTATGTGACACAACTATGTTACACAGTTCACAATAAACATTATTATTCTTATTATAATTACCTGTCATAATAAGTAAATCTATCTTTAAGAATGCTTTATGTATACGCTGTTGGCGTTCCTTTCTAATAAATTTTATAACACATTTGCTTGTAAAGGGTCTTTTATTGCACTAATTTCAATACTGTAATGTATCTCATTACGCACTAGTGCAGTAATGTAAACGCATGGTTAATCAAGATGCTGCGTCTGTAGTGAATTTTTTTTACGTCTATGGTCTAAAACGAACGGTACTTTTTTAAGCTAAGAGTTTTTATGTCAGAAAAGTGGTCAAAATTTTATGAATAAAAAATAAAAATTAACATTTAATTCTTTAATTAAATTAATATTGATCATAAGTTACAACCATTTATCTGTAACAAAACACAGAAATATTAATTTACTTTATTAGTAATACAGGCTGTTTTTGTGCCTTTGCCTTAAAAAAAAACGCTGATGCACGCGCATCGCTAATTTGTGAAAAAGTAAAAATCCGGGCGCTTTTTTGTTTTTTTCTGTTTTACTTAAAAATGTCGTCAAGTAATGATGAATTTATTAATTCAACACCGCCAGACGTCTCAGAGGCAGCGAAAAAGGCTACACACTTGTGCACTGTAACAAGGTCTCGCGCGCATGGCTAGTCTCCCATGAGACAATAGACAGCATATCCATGTTGTCACACACACTTGTGCACTGTAACAACTGCTAGTCTGCCGTCCGTTATCTAAAAAGCGGCTAAGTCGCAAAACCAAGTTTCGAGAAAAACGCAAAAAACGCGGTAAGAATTTTGAAATTGCTGCCATTTGATTACTATAATTCGTATAACAGATTTTTTGACACTGAAAGACAGAATGACGTGAGTACTATCGAATGGCTTCGCTATAAACTCAATTCCTGATAACAATAATTCACGAAATGATTTTTTGCATTTAGTTTTAGCAATGATTTAATGAAAATGCTAAGTTAACACCACTATAAAGCGGCTATGTATACCTTAACGGCGTTTTAGTTAAGGATTTGCACATAACTGCTTTATTGCGTAGGATAGTTTATTTTGACTTGTGGCTCCTGCAAAGCTAAAACAGGGTTTCTGTATTTTACGGCTTTTAAGCTTAGCATTAGCACGTAAATTGTATTTTTTATTATTTATATATCTTGATACACATGACTAAAAGGAAGCTACATGCAAAACCTGTTTTAATAACCGCTTTATAGTTTAGTATTCCTTTATTGATAATTCAGGGTTTCTACTATAAAACAACATTAAATGCAAAAATAATAAAAAAAAAATGCAAATTGCAATGGTTTATTACTTAAAATCAAATTTTCTGAGATCAATTATGTACTTACAGACTAATCTCTTAGACAAGATACGTACTTATCGCGTACAGTGTAACGCCCATAATTTATCCTACTTAAATGCTTATCAAAAAATCAGTCAAACAAAACCTATACTAAATTGTACTTGGGTAGGAAGGTACTTTTAAATCAAGGCACAATAAAAATCTTAAAAATAAAATAATCACATTAATTGCGTAACATGCATTCTTATCCACTAGATTCTTACTTCTACATAAAATGGCACTTTTTTACTACTTATTAATGTGTAAATTGAGAAATTATAGTGTTCTCCTACTCCTTGGAGTGCTTGTCTGTGCATTTTAGCGGACAGGTAAATTTTGTCAAAATGTTAATTTGTGTGGTGGAATAATTGTAGAGAGTTTGCTCAAAAGAGCTTCTTTTCTTTCAGGCTGCACACCTTTGTACTCTGATCAGAAAGTTACTATCGACATATTGTTATTCTTTAAATAACGGTCATTTAAAAATCTCAATGACTTAAAATCCTCACTGAAATCGTTTCTGTACAGGAGATCATAATTATTTCGTTTGAAACATACTTTTACCATATTTTTCAAATACGCTCTGGGGGTAGAATTTGAATGCGCCTATCAGATACAATATTTAAGAAGATGATGAAATTTTCTGGCGTCATTGATTTTACTACCACTTTAGAGTTATTTATTGTAGCCACTGCTTCTTCCAAATCTTCAAAGTAGTATATCTTCACCTTCCTTTTCATAGCTAATTCTATTTGGTGGTGTACCTGGTCAGCGCTCATCAATGTATGGTTCAAAATAATACAGTATGATACTTTCAGTGGCAATTAGATCACTATTTATCAAGTGTACTAACAACGAATACTGCAACCAATTTTTATTTTGGACACTGCAATTATCCCGTCCCACGGTGACAGGAGTGCACTCGCGACGGCTCCTTGTAACGCACTAAATTCAAATCAAAAACCTGGCGGAACGTAGCCGCGGGGGTGGGAGGGCGCATGGCCGATGTAGATTACGGCTTTATAGCGAAGGAGTGCGACATAACCGCCATATAGTATTGTGGTTGTATCAAAATCAAATCAAAACTCAAAGCTATAAAGTGGTTAGGAGACTTTAACTTCTTTGTAGCGTAGTAATTTGCACCTAACCGCTTTGTAGCTTAGAACTGCAATAAATAATAGAAAAACAAAACTAGTTATATGACTTTAAATGCTTTTTAGCTAAGTATTTGCAGATAGCCGTGATTTAGCGTTGCAATTTTAATATTTTGCATTTTTTAACGGCTTTCTTCCCATCGCTAAATCGGAAACTATAAAAGATACGAACATGTGTCCTAGACAGATCGATAGAGAATTTTGAACTGTCTATCGAGGCATTTAAAAGTCAAAATTGACCAAATGTCACTTAGCCGCTTTTTAGATAACGGACGGCAGTAGGTCTAGTCTCCCATAAGACAATAGCCATTGTTTGTGGCAGAAATTCAGCCATATAATCGTTTTTTTGGAACTAAGTTTCTTATCGCGCGTTGTGAAAGGGGGCTGGACGGAAAAAAATCTCACGAAAAGTTGTAACGACACTTTTTGCTATAGTAAGCTATTGTAAGCCGTGCGGCGTGCGCATGCGCATGTTTCTCTGTCTGTCTCTCTCTCTCTCTTATAGAAAGGAACTTCGTTCCATCCTTAATATGTAGCACTAGCTGTGCAGACTGTAGTGCAAGTAGTTGTGTATAAAATGAACACCAAGAAAGTTAATTTTCAGCCTATATTTATTTAATAATTAACTAAAATATAACAAAAAAGTTGAGAGGTGTCCCTTGACACCTCTCAACTTTTTTGTTATATTTTAGTTAATTATTAAATAAATATAGGCTGAAAATTAACTTTCTTGGTGTTCATTTTATACACAACTACTTGCACTACAGTCGTCCATTGGACATCCTGTTTTTTTAAATAAATATTGTTTTTATATTGACTCCAAATAAGTGAATGTCAATGATTTGCAGCTAACTCTAAGCTCGACCGTACGGGGAGATCCTCATCCTCATCAGGTAAGCTCCCGGAGGCATGTTCACCGCACGCAGTAGTCCAGCGAGTGGCAGGCCGCGCGCGCACCGCACGCGGCCTGCCAGTGCCAGCCCTGGGCCTGGCTGCTCGCCAACCGATACGTTTTATAACGCGGGTGTTACCTTTATTGACCTACCATACTTTTATTGTCAACAAGTTTTAACGTTAGTGCCTACATGTCAGGCACGGTACATGTCAGGCACGGTAGGGTATAAGTAATATTTATCTTAACTTTTTCTGTCTTAGAAACAACTCATTGAAAACTAGTTCTAAGTTTACTTTCATTGCTAAACAAGGGCGAAGGCCCCTACACAATATAGCGGAAATCAGACGTAACTAATTTATCAAAACTGTTTCAGCCGTTTTGAACTGCTTTTAGATGTAAGTTTTATTGTTATTCGAGTGCAAGTCAGAATTGTATCAGGAGCAAATTGTTGGTCTGATGATGAAGTTCATGTTCCATATTACGATCATCACCGAAACCACAGCGGGTTAAATTGTCTAAGCCGAAACCTGACGAATTTACATATTTCTGACTTGTCAAGCTTATAGAGTCTACAAGTTGGTGTAACATTTCTGTGTATGTGTTTGAAGAAAACGGCGCTGCCGACACTCGTGTGTAGACACCTTTACAACAACACATTAGTGACAAATACTTTCAGCATTAGGGACAGTGCACAACACAGTATAAAGCCCCTGCCACATGTGCGTTAATTTATTCCCCACCTCGCGTAAATCCAATCAGCATATATTGAATCGGACGGCGCGCGGGCGCCGCAGCGGGAGCGGGCGGCCAGCGACAGATGCCGTGTAATTGTTCCTGCGACATTTTTTGTACTACCCTCTAATGTTGCCGTGATCGAATCTGTTTAAAATGGGGCTTTGGGGAGTGGAAACCGCTTGTTACGGGTACGGTACCGAAACTCTATAGAGTTTTAAACTGATATTAAAAATTGTAAAGTTTGGATGGCTCGTTGAATGGATGTATGTTTGTTTGTTACTTCTTCACGATGAAACTGCTGAAAGGTTTGGTCTGAAATATTATTGCATAGATGTAGGTTTCGAACTGGAATAATACTAGGTATATACAATATAATAGGCTTATTTTTACACCTTAAATATATTCTTATGAGACATAAATAATATTTTAACGTTTCCATAGGAACAACACGGGCGAGTCCATGAACAACACGGGCGAGTCCATGAACAACACGGGCGAGTCCATGAACAAACCAGTTAGAATATTATACCACGTAGAAAGATAAATCTTGACTAGTTTCATTGTTATAACGAAATAAACAAATAAATGATGACGTTGACTATTTACCTAGTAAGGTATGTCTGCTGGTAGGTATCTACAACGTTATTTCCTTTTTAATGTTCGCAATTAATACTTTTAATAAATAGCGTAAACGCTTGGGAAAACTCAAAATAATATTAAATATAAGTATGTTTCTAAGTCAACATAGGAATAGTTTATTTAATCGATATAAAATATCTCGACATGTAAATGCATTCGAAAATAATCTCATTCAACGTACATTAAGGAAGCCGATTCCACGGCGGCCAGCTTTCATCCCCCTGAGTATAAGTAGGGGTGCAGTGTACTCAGGTGTCGGATCGCGACTCGCGGTACGTGTGCACCGGCCCTAATGTCAAACAAACGCCTTGAAAGAGTGCAACATCTAACATTTTGTAATACAGGCTATCGAGACTAAAATGTCTTAAAATTTACATGCATTTTTACAAGTGTCGAACAAGCAAGTGTTCTGGCATATTATTTCTTAATACGGCTGTCAGAAGTAAAGTATACTTGAAGCAATTTGAGAAAGATTTGATTTTTGTTTCGTCTGGAAACAAAATACACAAGTCACCCGCGGGTCCTTGAATACGTTTATGTATAATCCAGCCAATTTCGATATGTAATGTTTAAAAATATACCGCCATTACTTATCTTCAAATTTAATCACTTTGTTGATTTGACACCTTTACTCAACATTGCTGGTAATAATATTCTGGAACGCAACGACAAACATTAGAATGTTCTAACATTTGTTGTGATTTGTTCATAAACATGACAATTCGCCTTTGTCTGATAGAGGATTAAATTCATGCTCTACATATAAAATGTATTCAAAATTGTAGAAAGCTTTAAGTTTTAGCTACTTTATATTTAAGTTTAAGTGTTACCTTCTTCACCCGGGTGCGCCCCCGCCCCCGGGGCGAGGGGCAGCGAGTCCGAGGGTGCGCCCCCGAACTCTTTGATGTGGCATCCGTGACCGTGAAAATGTGACGTCATCTCATTCCAACATTAACGGATCGGTAATAGCTTGCGAATTGTACGGTTTGTGCACTCTGTGGAATCACGGGATGGTTTGTTTTGGAATATTAACATACACTTCAAACGGTACCTATCAGGTTTTGTTTCAGTCGGTTCAGGTTTCTGGATATTGAACATTCTGAATGCTACTTTTATTTTTTCAGGTTTATCCTCGTCAACACATCTGTTCGGTTAACATTTTGTAAATTTTAATGAAAAAAAAACTCAAAGTACATTTATAGTTCTTGGTATCATAAAAATTGCCTTATACGGTTTTGTATTGCTTAACTCTAATGATTAAGGATTCGTTTATACGCTTCTTACTTCCTTTTCAGTTTAAAGTGTGGCTCATGGTTTTGTAAGAATGTGCTACTTGTAGTTAACACCTTGTACAAGTCTTAACAAAACTTTCCACGAAAATTTATTAATTTCCCGAAAAAAAAATCGAATTCTTCAGGATACGAACCCATGCCCCACCCTAAGTACGGGGTGTGCTCTAACCAACTAAGCCACGAAACCACTAGTCGGTTCAACCGAAAATCTTTGGGACCTCTGTCGGCTATAGCGCCGCTAGCGCCACCTACAGGGAAACGTTGACAGTTTCCAAACCAGCTCAATGACAAAAGATACGTTTAGTACGATGGACGAGAGGTGGCGCATTGCTTTATAAACTTAGCTTTTTGATTTATAGTGCGATACTCGCACTGGGCAAATTTTGAATTTAGAATTTTTTTAGGGACATTACTAAATTTTCGTGGAAAATTTGCCCAGTGCGAGTAACGCACTATAAATCAAAAAGCTATGCAAAACACTTAACGTATTCGTTAGGTAAGCGAGCAAACACAAGAGCAGAAGCCAGTTTGGTGTTAGTTCATTAGGACATTCAAATTATAAATACATATAAATCATTATCTATCGAAGATGTTGTCTATTACAACAAAAAGACTGGAGCAGACACCTCTAACACACAGTTCCTCATCAATCCATAGAGTTAATATACTCGTAGGTACAATCAACAACAAAAGTCCATTTATCAATTGTAGTTTTCCAAAGCTTTCTAATCCCGATCGAATGCTAAAGTAACTATTTTGGTTCGCTCATAGTTATGCGTTCTATTCTACTCGTAGCAGTATTTGAGTTGTAATGGTATGAAATGTTAAGCGACTTTCGTAGGTGACTGTAGAAGAGCAGAGCACATCCATCATACCAGTTCTAGTCCAGTTCCCAGAAGGGATGCCTCAGCACTGAGCAGCGCGGGGCCGCCACACCGGAGGCGAGGGGCTGCGCGTGCGTCAGAGCTAATTGGAAGGAATTCAACAGCCGCTAGCCCGGGCCGGCCGGCGCCTTTAGCTTTTATTTGTGCGAAGAGTTATTGGAGACAATGGTTTTGTATTAGCTGCACATTGTAGGCATCTATATACCTTAGAGCGTTACTTGTATGGACAGTTGTTGGCAAGATACTATTGTGTAAGCTGGGTTATTTTATCTGTTATTTTTGTTTTTATATTGTGGAATTTTCACACCTCGACTGTACCTCAGAGCTTAACTTTGAGCTTGTTGGGGAAATATAACTAAGAATATTTTAAGAAGTTATCAAATTACAAGTACAATTGAAAGTTAAGTCGGGCTGGGGGCTTTTGATCCAAGAACCGGATAGGCGGATACTCTGCTTGTCATAGGTGGCCAATAACGTAACAGCACATCGGTGTTAAAATAAAAACCTTCACTAACTTCAATTTTTTTTAAAGTTTCTTAATACATGTCCCACTGGGCCACTGCCGTGCTGATATCTACATCAGGTTGTACATCAAATGCTCCTCATCAATCCGTCACTCCCACGTGTGCCTGATTAATGGCAATGCTAATGAGCCGAGATGTTACCTTCACCACATTAGCACCACCATAAACTGTACCTTCTGTGAGTATCACCTTGTTAATATGACATTAGTCTTAGACAATATACCTATCATAATGTATAATATCTCCTTTCATCATATCTTCGCTGCTGCGAGTTCGTGTGACTTCCTTCGTAAGCCAAGCAGACCAAGAATTATTATAATTTTAGAAAAAAGATAATTATTAAAAGTGCAGGCACTTTCTATTAACAATATTTTCCAGGTTGTTTGTTGCGTTTCTTTATATTTTTTATATTTGCATCTTGAAACGATACATGATCATGATTAATAATGATCTAAAAGTGACTAGTCAAAAAAACGAATAAAGTCAGTAGGGAAAAGGGAAGGGGGGGTGAGTAAGTTTAGTGATATCTCATAGATATCTCATTGAACTTCATAGATAACAACTGCTTAGAAAAGCTTGGAATGTCTGGAAACTTTGGCATGAAAAGGTTTTTGTAATAAAACTGAAAATTATAATTTTTTTATTGACCTCTAACCACTACTGGTAACCTAACTACGTACGTAATTTGAGTAGAAGGACCTGTAGATTATTAGCAACAGTCTGCAGTCTAGCTCAATAGTTTTAATTTTATTACTACATCTAATTAGTTTCTATTACTTGATTGTAATTTTCTCTGTTACTTAATAAAGACTTATTTAGTGGTAGGATACATTTGAAACTATCGTTGTAGATACTCTAGAAGAGAGAGCACGAAGATGCAGCTAAAGTTATTTTCGCCATCAAAAATCAATATCCCAAAATCTCAGGTCATCACCATAAACATCCCGTGGCCCCATAAATCGATATCTGGCCATCGCCAGTCATAATTCCGTCGATAAAACTGCCCTGTAAATAATATAAATCATCCCCATACGCGCGTGCCATTAGATGCTATCGAACTGATGTTTTTATTGCTGCGATACCAACTTTGCAAGTTCTCGAATCAACGGAAACTAAACAAGATTCAATCATTGCTGCATGTCCATGTCAGACCTTGCGGAAGATTTTTGGCAAAAACTAATTTGCCTTGTGATCTTGTTACTAAAAAAAAAACATTAGAAAATTTGTTGATAGTGTTGTTATTGTTCAGGTTTATTTTTGTACTGTTTTATTTAATTTCAATTCTGACATACAGGACTAAACAACACAAAAAAATTACAAAAGCTAAACATATCAAAAAATAATTCCCAAACCTAATCGCCATGTCCGCAATAACCAAAGCATTCAACATTCAACTCGTGTGTTTAAGTAAGCGCACACAAGAGCACGCATCTGTCCAGCCCTAGGCGGAGCCCTAACAGTAGAGCCCCACCATGGAGCCGGCGGCAATCATATCGAGTAGGTGAAGTACTATTGTCAGAGATAAAAAGGTAAAAAATATTTGATAGCGGTGTGAGGGGCTAGTTTTGGATGTGGTTGTTTTTTTATGTTCTCTTACAATTTAATAACCAGTTGTTTTATTATTTTTGGTTACTGTAGTCACAGATAGCTAGATAAATCCAGTTCAGCCAGCTTTTAATTCTTAATTTCTTAACTCTTTATTGCACTAATAAAACCTTATTTAAATCTTATTACAAGAGAGGTATCGCAAAGGCGAGCTTAACCCTAAAAAGAGTTCTCTTCCAGCAAACCTTAATGAGAGAGGGAGACATGTGTGTACAAGTGGGCAAGAGTGCAAAAGATTTAAAGATAGAAAATACTTACACTAATTGCATAAACTAATACATAAAATAATATAAAAATATATGTAAAATACTAAAAATCAGAATAAATACCTCATAAAAACAATAACGATTCTATATTTATAATAAATACATAAAATACTTATACCTACATCGAAGTCATGAAGATAGGTTCTAAGGTAAGCTCTGCTCTGTAATAGGTATTTTACTGTTGTTCGCTGGCTGGATATAGGTTTTTTTTAGTTCTTGCCGGGAAAAGATATATGTATGTATGTGGTAGGTAGAATATCTGAGATACAGAGAGTGTACTGGTGTGTACTGAGATATATGTATGTGGTAGGTAGAATATCTGAGATACAGAGAGTGTACTGGTGTGTACTGAGATATATGTATGTGGTAGGTAGAATATCTGAGATACAGAGAGTGTACTGGTGTGTACTGAGGTATATGCATGTGGTAGGTAGAATATCTGAGATACAGAGAGTGTACTGGTGTGTACTGAGATATATGTATGTGGTAGGTAGAATATCTGAGATACAGAGAGTGTACTGGTGTGTACTGAGATATATGTATGTGGTAGGTAGAATATCTGAGATACAGAGAGTGTACTGGTGTGTACTGAGATATATGTATGTGGTAGGTAGAATATCTGAGATACAGAGAGTGTATTGGTGTGTACTGAGATATATGTATGTGGTAGGTAGAATATCTGAGATACAGAGAGTGTATTGGTGTGTACTGAGATATAATATGTATGTGGTAGGTAGAATATCTGAGATACAGAGAGTGTACTGGTGTGTACTGAGATATATGTATGTGGTAGGTAGAATATCTGAGATACAGAGAGTGTATTGGTGTGTACTGAGATATAATATGTATGTGGTAGGTAGAATATCTGAGATACAGAGAGTGTACTGGTGTGTACTGAGATATATGTATGTGGTAGGTAGAATATCTGAGATACAGAGAGTGTATTGGTGTGTACTGAGATATAATATGTATGTGGTAGGTAGAATATCTGAGATACAGAGAGTGTACTGGTGTGTACTGAGATATAATATGTATGTGGTAGGTAGAATATCTGAGATACAGAGAGTGTACTGGTGTGTACTGAGATATATGTATGTGGTAGGTAGAATATCTGAGATACAGAGAGTGTATTGGTGTGTACTGAGATATAATATGTATGTGCTAGGTAGAATATCTGAGATACAGAGAGTGTACTGGTGTGTAATAAGAGCAATTTACCAAAAACGCAATGTCACATACAGCCATTCAATATCAGATGGACGTCTAAGTATTAGAAATCTTTACCTAGGCCTTTATTGGTTGATTGCCGGTAGAACATATTTGTACAAACTGTCAGTAAAGCTGTACCAACACACCGCATCCATTTCTGTGGAGGTCGGCAGCTGCAGCCCCCAGCGCTCGGTACAAGAGGCACTCGAGTGGCGAGGTGTGCGATCGATGCCGTAATAATACCTCTTTATTCAATGCTTGGAGCAAACTCTGCGCCAAATGTTCGGAACGAGCCGTCATATCTGATACTAATATAACAAACTCAAACTCAATAACGTTTATTTCTTTAAGCTTACAAAATAAACACTTCGACAAGACATTTTATATAAACAGCTAATTATATAGTTATTATTATCAATTATGGAATAAGGTTATACTGATTTTATTCTATTAAATTTTTAGCGGAAGAAGCGAAAAAGAAACTAGTTTAATGTCATTTAAAAATTGATACATCATTATTTGCATCATCATTATATGTATATATGTATAAGTCTAAATATAATGATTTAGATATAGGTCAATATTTATATAAAATTAAGGAAACTTAACAATATTTCCCATAAATACCATCGGTGCGGAACTGGGCGACATCTGGCCAAAGATCTGTCCCGGCTTAGAGACTCATTATACTGGCCAAAGATCTGGCCCGGCTTAGAGACTCATTATACTGGCCAAAGATCTGGCCCGGCTTAGAGACTCATTATACTGGCCAAAGATCTGTCCCGGCTTAGAGACTCATTATACTGGCCAAAGATCTGGCCCGGCTTAGAGACTCATTATACTGGCCAAAGATCTGGCCCGGCTTAGAGACTCATTATACTGGCCAAAGATCTGGCCCGGCTTAGAGACTCATTATACTGGCCAAAGATCTGGCCCGGCTTAGAGACTCATTATACTGGCCAAAGATCTGGCCCGGCTTAGAGACTCATTATACTGGCCAAAGATCTGGCCCGGCTTAGAGACTCATTATACTGGCCAAAGATCTGTCCCGGCTTAGAGACTCATTATACTGGCCAAAGATCTGTCCCGGCTTAGAGACTCATTATACTGGCCAAAGATCTGTCCCGGCTTAGAGACTCATTATACTGGCCAAAGATCTGTCCCGGCTTAGAGACTCATTATACTGGCCAAAGATCTGTCCCGGCTTAGAGACTCATTATACTGGCCAAAGATCTGTCCCGGCTTAGAGACTCATTATACTGGCCAAAGATCTGTCCCGGCTTAGAGACTCATTACACTTTGAAAGTCGATCGAAGGTTAGATACATATTGAAAAGGTATTTAGACATTCGGATGAACAACTAATAGTTTTGAATTATAAATCATTGTTTATGTACCTACGTGCTGTGGGAAAATTTTATTTTATCACCCAAAAAACCTGAAGTGCCGGATTATTATTGCAGGAAGCAAACATGATAAAATTTAATTTGTACTAAATAGAATTTTTCACAGTCTTAGTTAAAAAGGGGGCCGATTTGGATGAGTCTTTTGCAGTAGAGTAGAGAGAGGATGATCCCGAAGTGGTCCCATAAATATTTATGGGAGTATTTATTGAGAAAAACTTAAAAATTACTTTAAAACTAAGGAAATCGAAGTTTTTACAAAACAAAAAATGATTGATTTGTATGTTCATTCAGAAAAAACACGCAGGAAATACATAAATATCTAGATACCTATTCATAAAAACTAATCACAGCCAGTGATTTTAAACAATACCAAGGTATTATTAATTTAAAATGAAAGCCATCTTTTAAAAGCCGTTGATCTAGAAACCCCGAAACCCGAATTCACTGACATTTTGTATTTAATTGCACAAATTCGACCGATAACCTCCATCCGATTGTCCAAGTTTTTCACATTTGATCGCGCGGAAAATTCCACAATTATACAAAAAGGTTTTTTCGAATTTCGTGTGAATTCGAATAATGGAACGGAACGAGCCGACAATCGAATCGCTGTGTAATTTAATTCGAATAATCGTAATCGCCTCTTGTGCTTAATCGAATGAAGGTGGAACACGGCTCTTTAGGAAATTACTTTGCTATTTGGGTTTGTAACTTTGTACCACCTGGCTGTGCTAACTGTTTTGTGGTTCCTCATTCATTTTGTTGAAATTCGAAAAGCTTTTGGCATTTCTGGCAGGCTTCAAATAACTGAAATCTAGGCTTAACTTTCTAACATTAGGTACCTAGATCTGTAAACATATAATAATAAAGGTAAAATTACTGAAAACGAGTGTTTTCCCAGAGCTTAACAACTTGTACACAAACAAATAGAGAGCCATCAAGCGATAAAGGTGCCTATCCACTATCCCTTTAGGCCGGGTTTATAAAAGAGCCGGGCATTTGTCAGCATACCTTGTCGGGCGACTTCTGAAAAACAGAATTTTACGCAACACATATCATAGTGGACAGGGGTTCGGGCAGTACGCACTGAGTGGAAGCAGCTGCAATTTTAAACATCATGGGAAATAAAAAGATAACTATGAGCTCTGCGCATCTATGCATTTTGGCTAGGTGACGTATTGTGAACGTATTGTATTGACGCACGTTGTAATAATTTATTGAGGAGATTATTATGCACGTAGAAATCTGTTCTATAGATTTCTTTTTGAATTAAATCTGGAAATACTATTCAGAATCCCAACTGTTACTGAAAACACAAAATAGGTAACTAGGTTAGTCCATTAGGAATTGAGTTATTATAATAACAAAAACGAGCGTGTTTTCCCCTAGTGCGCGCATCAGGGTGACCACACAAGGGGCGGCCACGGTCAGCGCGCACGTTCTAAAGAAGTGAATAAATCTGCGCCGAACGACAAGGTGAATATAAATATAAGAATCCGCGGACAAACTTCCGGATTTATAGGGCTGAAGCCTTTGACAAAATATAATGCTTGTTTTCCTTTTGAACAAATCTTGTACTTAAATGTAGGCTTTATGTCTTTCTAGTAAAATTTTGGCAGAGAAAAGTGAAATGTAAAATAAATAAATTAGGTGTTATTGATTTCAGGCCTAAGAATAGACCCCTTTAACTCAATTCAGTCCGTGGATATCGTAACAGGAAACTAAGGGATCCTGAGGGAACCAGAGGAAAGGCAACAGCTTCTTTCTGTCTAATATTATCACCTGTAGTGCCAATGGTGTTGATTATGGCAAAACCCCCGTTGTTTCAGGGAACGTTCAGCAGTGGACGTAAGAATGCCGACAGGTATAATAATAATTATTATCGACAGATATAATATGAGTAAAAAATGCAAACAACACAGCGGTATGGCAGCCCTGAATATCAGCGCGGCAGAGCGGTCACCGTGAAAGGCGAGGTGATCATAAAGCCTCGCGCATGTTCTTACATAATAATATTCTTGAAATATTCCCGCAGGGGCACAAACTCACCCCGCACAGTGACCTCCATGGATACTCTTAAGGATAAAGTAATCGTGGAGCTTTTAAAGCTCTAGGGGTACTTGGGGTACCTGCTAAGTGTACCTACCTACTTCTACTTGACTGATTTCAGTGGCGCAGTGAGCGAAAGTCCGCCTTGGGATCGATTCTCGTTGTAGGATGTCGCTGCTGGATAATGTTCTTATGGTTTGGAATACTATAAACGCGGAAGTTTGGATGTTTGATACCTCTTCACGCCAAAACTACTGAACGCGATCTAGTCATATTCTATGCAAGTTAGCTCAATGCGCGGTGTGTAATGGATTTGTTTCGGTTTTGAATGTCTAAGTACTATCAGTCAGTTTATATATCACAAGTATTGCTTGCTTTGGGGGGTGGATGATGCTCTTTGAAAAAAGGTTAAGTACCTATTATCTTTTAATTGAAGAAATATAAAGATTATACTGAACTTTTTCTACACAGAATGCGTTTACATCGTCTTCATATTTTTTATGTTTCCCAAAATATTTTGGTAACCTTTTAAATAAACCGTGAATATTAACTAAGTGTACTCGTACTGACTCCACTCTTCTCCTGTTCTCGAAGCGGGGACAGCCCTGCCCGGAAATGGTCAGCGCGGAGACAAACTACTCGGCCCGCGCCACGCGTCATAACGCGCGTCTCGCGCCGCCGTGTGCAAGGGGCTTTATACGATCTAAATTCAAACTAGTATTTTTTGAATGGATGATGGTTGTATTTTGTTATGAGCGTCCAAGCGAGACGATGTAGCTTGTATTTCAATGTAATTTTATTTTATCAATACATAATATATAATATTTACTGGATTATTTTAATAAAATAGACAAAAAAAATCACTAAAGAGTTTTAGAACATGATACTTCATCCAAAAATATCATAGTAGGTAATTGAAGTGAAGTAATTGATCAAGTTTTTTACCTCAAACAACAGTGATCATGATCACAGAAAACTTCAAACAATAAATTAATTAATAGTTTGTTTACATTTATCCAGAAAGCCCATTAGTGTGTCACGTTTTAATAATTCTTTTTTATGCCCTAATAAATGTTAATCAGTGTCCCATAAAAATACTTTCAGGTAATTTGCTTTGACAAAGGAGCATCAAAAATAAAGGCCGCCACACACGATGACGACAGACGATAAGCGTCATTATAGAAATCATCGTTTTCATTTAATCGCTCGTTTTCGATTTTTTTTTTATAACGTTACGCTACATGAAATCTTTCTTGATTAGATTTGACTTCTTATTATCTACGAGGCCACACAGAGCTACGTGATTCATCTTATGAGACGTACAGGCAGACGGACAGAGCATTGTTAGTTAATTGAGGTTGACTATCCAAGTACACATCGGAAGGCGGAAAGATTCAGATAATAATACGAAATGACAATAGAAGTTACGATGCCAAGACATCTTGGCTACCTGCGTAGCTAAAAATATCTCTAGAACTTTCTATTTCATTCGTGAATTTTATTTTCGGACCTAATGAAATGCCTAGGAGCCCAGAAGAAAACAGACAAAATACAAAGTTCAATGTCTCCTAGAATCTTACCTCTATGATGTTATCGCTTCTCGGGATAGTCGTCACAGAAGTATATTCAGTCACAATGTTTGTTTGTACGAGGTAATTGTATCAGGTACACACTTTGTAGATGCGTAGACAAGGTCACTACAACCGCGTTACGCACAACTTTAATGTGTTTTCTATAGCTTGGTAAGGTTCAAGTATACATGGAGCAATATAATATGTAACTCTCTTACCCCTAAAAAATCAGAGCCATGTTATTCGAGCCCCAAAATTAAACAAGCCAGCTAATAAAACACGTTCGATCATCTGAAAGCAATACCAGTGGAGAACAAGGCGCAACGAAATCAGGTGTGCAGGGCGCAGAGTTGAGCATAGGACTCGCTTCCTTTGGCTTTCGGTGTTGCCTGCAGGCATGGCGTGGAGGGAATTAGCTGGTTCAAATATGTAATAACTTACTTTCTGTCTTACTTAACGCGTTCACTGCCCAGTCTCCGCTACATTGTGCTTCAGATCAAGGGATATGAAAGTGTTAGTTTAGTATATAAGTAGTTTGTACTACCGAATAGCATTGGTGGAAAGAAAGACAATTTCTGCAGCAAAAGGTGTGGGTTTTTTAATTGCAGGCATTCGTTTTTATGAAACAAAATTACTATAGTGTATTTCACGTTTAATTTTCCCCAAATGAAAAGCTAAAAGCTATCCTTATATCAAAGAAAGTAATTGATGATATTACATTTTTTGTAACAACAATACTTTCCTGAGGATTAGTTGATATCAAAATCAGTGGCTACCTCACCAACAATGCGTTGGTGGTTGTGTTGGAATTAAACTTAAGAAATGACTCAACGGCTACCGCTATCCCCTGTACCAGCAACCGCAATCACACTCTTATTCAAACATTTTGTGTTTTAATGTTTTTAGGGTTTCAAACATCGGTTTTGAAACCCTTATGGTCTCGCTCTGTCCGTCCCCGCTCTTTCTTGAATATCTCAGTAACTACTGCAGCTATTAACTTGAAATTTAAAATAATGATACATTTCGTGCGCCATTACTGATTTCAAGAAAAAAATATATAAATAAATGAAAAATGAAAATGAATAATTTCAATACAAATTTTGATGTTGAAATTTCAAAAGAGACTTAGGAAGGCAAATGGGGTATCAAATGAAAGGTATCGTTTAGTACATTTCAAAACACTTTTTGAAATTTCTGTAAGTTTCATACTTTTTGAAATATTTCAAAAAAAGTCGAAAAATTGACCATTCCCCCCCCCCTATCTCCGAAGATTGCAGACCGATCCATGTACAATGTATTAGGCTTTTGTAGATATCGATCTATATTTTACAGGAAAAATATAGAGAAGTCTGTAATAATAATAGTTTTTGAAAAATGGTCAAAAAGGGGGGGATTTTTTTTTCAAAAGGGAGGGTACCTGCCCATGTGGGGTATCAAATGAAAGGTATCGTTTTGACCATTTCAAAACACTTTTTGAAATTTCTGTAAGTTTCATACTTTTTGAAATATTTCAAAAAAAGTCGAAAAATTGCCCTTTCCCCCCCCCCTATCTCCGAAGATTGCAGACCGATCCATGTACAATGTATTAGGCGTTTGTAGATATCAATCTATATTTTACAGGAAAAATATAGAGAAGTCTGTAATAATAATAGTTTTTGAAAAATGGTCAAAAAAGGGGGGAATTTTTTTTCAAAAGGGGAAGTACCTCCCCATGTGGGGTATCAAATGAAAGGTATCGTTTTGACTATTTCAAAACACTTTTTGAAATTTCTGTAAGTTTCATACTTTTTGAAATATTTCAAAAAAAGTCGAAAAATTGACCATTCCCCCCCCCCCCCTAGCTCCGAAGATTGTAGACCGATCCATGTACAATGTATTAGGCGTTTGTAGACATCAATCTATATTTTACAGGAAAAATATAGAGAAGTCTGTAATAATAATAGTTTTTGAAAAATGGCCAAAAAAGGGGGGAATTTTTTTTCAAAAGGGAGGGTACCTCCCCATGTGGGGTATCAAATGAAAGGTATCGTTTTGAGCATTTCAAAACACTTTTTGAAATTTCTGTAAATTTCATACTTTTTGAAATATTTCAAAAAAAGTCGAAAAATTGCCCTTTCCCCCCCCCCCTATCTCCGAAGATTGCAGACCGATTCATGTACAATGTATTAGGCGTTTGTAGATATGGATCTATATTTTACAGGAAAAATATAGAGAAGTCTGTAATAATAATAGTTTTTGAAAAATGGTCAAAAAGGGGGGGATTTTTTTTTCAAAAGGGGGGGTACCTACCCATGTTGGGTATCAAATGAAAGGTATTGTTTTGACCATTTCAAAACACTTTTTGAAATTTCTGTAAGTTTCATACTTTTTGAAATATTTCAAAAAAAGTCGAAAAATTGACCATTCCCCCCCCCCTAGCTCCGAAGATTGCAGACCGATCCATGTACAATGTATTAGGCGTTTGTAGACATCAGTCTATATTTTACAGGAAAAATATAGAGAAGTCTGTAATAATAATAGTTTTTGAAAAATGGTCAAAAAAGGGGGGAATTTTTTTTCAAAAGGGGGGGTACCTCCCCATGTGGGGTATCAAATGAAAGGTATCGTTTTCACTATTTCAAAACACTTTTTGAAATTTCTGTAAGTTTCATACTTTTTGAAATATTTCAAAAATAGTCGAAAAATTGACCATTCCCCCCCCCCTAGCTCCGAAGATTGCAGACCGATCCATGTACAATGTATTAGGCGTTTGTAGACATCAATCTATATTTTACAGGAAAAATATAGAGAAGTCTGTAATAATAATAGTTTTTGAAAAATGGTCAAAAAAGGGGGGAATTTTTTTTCAAAAGGGGGGGTACCTCCCCATGTGGGGTATCAAATGAAAGGTATCGTTTTGGCCTTTTTAAAACACTTTTTGAAATTTTTGTAAGTTTCATACTTTTTAAAATATTTCAGAATATTGATTGTCCAAATAATAGGGATGTTAACAATTTTTCGGAATTGCTTTTATTTTGAAGATGGACTCTTGTTTAGCATAAAAAAAAATATTTTCTTTAAAAATATTACTATTTTCGATAAGAAAATGTACAAAAATAGAGTAATTTTAAACTTTTCCGCTAAAACACTAACAACTGTCACGTAACAGAAATGACGTCACGAACCGCAAAACGATGGTCGCGATTCATGACATGACTGTATGTTGTATGTCCATTGTTCGATTAGGACATGTGTTTTCTTAATTTTACTTGAATACAAACAATCAAAATGAACACAAAGTTTTACAAAACCTGTGCAGTGCCCCCTGTGTAAAAGTACAACAATTACTATACCGGAAAAACTGTTTATTCATGTGCCAAAAGATAAGCAAATGTTACGAATTTATTGTTTTAGCACATAACCTAACTTTGTAAACAGTGATTTAAACGATGTTCTAAACACGATAAATTATATATAAAAAGCAGAAAATCATCTATTACACATGTACTTGACTGTTATTTATGTATTCGTAGATAGATAAATGGTATTAAACGTAAAAGAGTACCTACAAAGATGTTTTCACGTTCCTGAATTCTGAACCACAAAAGTCTTCGTTTCTTGCAAAAAAGTTTGCCACCATCAACAAATCTACTTTTGGTAAGTTGGAACTATTCCCTTTAGTGAATCCGGATTCCATCATGTATTAATATTATGTAATTTACAGACTAATTCGTCGTTATGAGAAAATGCAGAAAGGTAAACAAACAGTGCGACAGCTAGTTTTGCAGCTAGTGACGTCATAAGCTTATAATGGCGTTTGCAGTCACTTGACAACAGATTATAAATATAGCATTTAAAATCATTTTTAATAAATTCAATAAGTTATATTATATTATAAAAATGTGATTTTCGATATTCTAATAATACAAATGATTATAAAATTAACACTAAACTTTAATTTGTGATTATGGTTAACATCCCTATTGGCAAATGTTTGAAACCCTCGGCGCGCGAGTTACACTCGCACTTGGCGGATCTTGTTTTTAAACAAGGGCGTGTTTGCAGCATAATAACGTGTTTCAAAGGACGTGACAACTCGGCTGTGCGCTGAATATTATGTGGACTTAACATGAATACACGCTGAATGGGATCTTTCTATTGCGTCTCTATCTACCTTCCTACTGGATGTGAGAAGCAGAAGAAAGAGGAGGTAAAAAGTGTTGAAATAAAATAGACATTACGTCAATGTCACCTTCAATGTGTGTGCAACGTAAACGTCAAATTTTGGCTTACTGCTCTAAAAATATATAGCTGTCTCTTGCTCTCTTGCCACCGAAAAGGCTTGTCCTGTAATTATATATTAATCGTTCTAAATCTGAATAAATAATATAAGTATTTTGGTATTTGGGACTATTATTTTCCAACAAAAAGGTATCGCAAGCGGTGATATGAGGATGAGGACATTATGATTATGATATGTTCGGTAATCATAATTTCCACCTCATTTCTAAGACCTAGTTATTAAGTCAGCTTAATGAAGTCTACACACGAAAGTCGTCACGACACCGACCATTTGACAAAACACTGTCGGCTGTTATAATATTCTTGAACTGAGATGCAGCACCAGCTCACTGGCCTATGACATTGGTGTGAAGACTACATAAAGCGGTCCGGTCCTGCATGACGTTCGTTCAGAGTGTTTCGTCCACACCGACAATCTAATCTGACTATCAGATATTGGTGTCATTTTTCTCCTTATAATCTTTTTGGGACATTCAGAAATATCTTGTAGAGACAGCAGCAGAGTCAATAAGAAGTATGACATTGCAGAGTTCCCCAAAAGGCCATTATAGCAAACCGAAACATTTTTCTGGACAATTAACCCCCCGTTTACATACCACCCCAAACTTCTTAATTACCTGATCCATAATTATTTTACCGAACTGAGAATCTCCAGAAAACTCATTAGTACGGCGACAATGTTCATTATTTACCTTGACTTCTAATTAATTCCTTGTCATGGTTTTTGCTTCGACTTTTGAGTTCGAGACGAAGATAGCGCATAGCTAATTTATTGTGCTGGAACGAGATGGGTAGCTGTCTCCGGTACCTGATTAACATCTTTTGGCAATTAGTAAAACACACAAAACTCCACCCTCGCCGTGTTCTGAGCCCCTGGTAGGTGATACTTAAATATGCACTCGTAAATTACTTGAAAACTTACTGCGAAGGTATTTTAATTTAAATGCAGTTGGACTTGTCGGCTGAGATAAGGTGCTCCATGTCGGTAATTAATGGGGATTGGGGATTCGGTTTGATTTGTCAACGAAACTAAACTTCAAGTTAGAGTGGGTTGACTTGGCTGGTTAGCTGAACAGCGTAGGATAAAGTTTACAAAGTAATTCCCATCTGCTAAGTGGTCAAATCGGTGAGAACGTTACATCTTCAAGAAAACCTCACGATCTTCATTCCAAATGACCACAATTCACGGGCCTTTTCGACCACCACAGTCCTAAGATAGCAACAGTCATTGATGACGCTATATGAACAATAAATATTTACCAAATAAATACAAACCAAATAATGCTGGACAATTCACACAACATTATCTAGCCCCAAGCTAAACAGAGCTTGTGTAATGGGTATTAGATAACTGATATACATAATACAATACGTTACATAGATAGATATTTTTTATTATACTTAGAAAACGACCAGAAAACCCGGAACATATACCTGCAGATCGGACAAATATTTGTCCCAAGGCAGGAATCGAACCCGCAACCTACTGCGTCGCAGACGGGCCTTCGCTCACCGCGCCACAGAGGTCATCGTTTAAGAACGTAATAAGAACTGTAAGTAGTTATTAACTTGATAAAAACTTCAATGAGTAAGTTTTATTCACAAGAACTGTGTGCTGTGTAAACTGTGTGCTGTGTAAACTGTGTGCTGTGTAAACTGTGTGCTGTGTAAACTGTGTGCTGTGTAAACAACAAAATATTCCGCCATCCGGCCACAAGCGGCAAAATAATGAACAAGGCAATGGTCCGTGACGGACGGTGCAGCCCCTGTGAAATCCCGCGCAATCCCGTTAGATCCCGTTACCAGGTACAATGCGGGATTAGTTGTGTGCAGTTATGCGGGGGAGGGGGAAGGGTATTAGATATAATGGGGATTATCATGATCGATCGACTGCGCGCCTGCTGGACGAATTTAAGTGAGGATTATATTCAAAGGTGATGTGGTATTTAGTTTAAAGGTAATATTAATTAAAGTTGTTTAAGTCTATACGTAGGTACCTTATGCGTAGGACCTACGGAGCTGAGACGTGGACACTCACGTTAGGGCTGGTCCACCAGTTTAAAGTCACCCAGCGAGCTATGGAGAGAGCTATGCTCGGAGTTTCTCTGAAGGATGGGATTCGCAAAGAATACATCCGACAGAGAACCAAGGTTATCGACATCGGTCGAGAACCGATAACCGCTGGGGCAAACGTGTTCTTTAGTGGAAACCGCGACTCGGCAAACGGAGTGTAGGATGCCCTTCGACCAGGTGGGGTGACAATTTGCGAAAGACTGCTGGCAGATGCTGGATGCGGCAAGCTGAAGACAGGGCGCTATGGCGCCCATTAGGGGAGGCCTATGTCCAGCCGTGGACTAGTATATGCTGATTATGATGATGATGATACGTAGGTATGCTAGGAGTATTGAATCTGAAGGTTGTGACTTGTTTCGAATACCTAATGCACTTTAGTGGAAGAAACCATTTCAATATACTTCTAGTGCTTTTCACTTTCTTTCGGTTTTTTTTCCATAACCTTTCCACTTTCCATATATAAACAAATGTAATTAGTAATATCGATAGTGAATGGCAACACCTTTCGTACCCGTAAAATAACTTTTATATATTATCTAGTCTAGTATAAGAAGAAATATATATGTAAAGAAATATGAAATAAAATTATTTTAACATTAAATCTACAATTCATCACAATAATATTATAGCTGCTTATTTTATGTTTAATATTATGGCCTACACTCAGCCTTGTGCTGGATGGATATGTATACACTAGCCAAGCTCGAAGTGGAATGTTTGTAAAAAACGCCCATACCTATTTATTAAACCTAAAATACTAAGTTTATTGTCGCGTCTTTATAAATGCAGCAATTTACATTAGGTACTTGTCGATTTATGAAAAATACTTCCTTCAATAAATATTGCTTACAATTATCTGAAACTCGACGCCAAGTGAGTTTTAGTTTTTTTGTGTTGTAGTCTGTTTACAAACATTCCACTTAAAGTATGGCTAGTGTCTAGATATAAAAAAATATATGAACCATAGAACTATTACGACCTCAGTGGCGCAGCGGACGAGAGTCTGCCTGCGACGCAAGATTTTGCGGGTTCGATCCCCGCCTCGGAACAAATTTGTGTACGATCTGCAGAAATTTGTTCCGTTGGTCTGGGTGTTTTCTATGTATAATAAAAAAATATCTATCTATGTAATGTATAATAATATTACGTATATCAGTTATCTAGTACCCATAACACAAGCTCTGCTTACCTTGGGGCTAGATAATGCTGTGTGAATTGTCCAGCATTATTTATTTATTTTATTATATTTATTACATAACCTGGTGTGTCCACACAGCTGTGACACAGCGCTGATTCAATGTGGATTAGGAGAGGCAAGATACACCACGACAATCCAGGGAAGTGCGTTTTTAACAAAATATAAACAGGAAATCTTTACCTATAATGAAAAAGTAAGCAACTTAGTCTTATCTAAGTCAGTGCGTGACAAATCCCAAACGAAACTCCTCTTCAAAACTTATCAAACTTAAAAACTGCAATCAAACATGCCCTAACTCTTCACCCACAGATGTTAAAGATCGATAGACACCCTCTGCAGTGCAGCCCACAGCCCACAGCCCACAGCCCACAGCCCACAGCCCTCCGCGGGCCGCAGCGTGTGCCGGCCCGCGGCCTGCGGCCCGCGGGTGGACACTATTGTTCACGTTTTAATTTAAGGCCCACCTTCACTTACTGAGTGTTTGCGAGCAAATAGTGGGTAGGATGGGGTTAACACTGGCGCATGGGGCCGCGCCCATGGGCCCGAGCAAGGCGCTTGACGAACGCGACGGACTCGGAACACTGTGTTTCTGTTGAAAACAATAAAATTAAGTGAAAATATTTATTGAAAAAATAATACCTATTAGGCAAATTATCAATCGGTTAATTATATTCACTTAAATAACACAACAGTTACGTACATACATTCGTTCGAATTAAGCATCATCGATTGTTGTTGGTCCTGCTTCCATATTTGATAATATAAAATGAAAAGTCATTCCGTCTGTCTGTTACTTTTTCATACCTAAAGGGCTAAATAAATATTATTTACATAGCTTATCCAGGAAAAATGCGTGCACAACCGCATGCGGAATCTTGTTATTTAAATAAATCATCTCGTATCTTCATGTAATCATCGTATTTGCGTTGAATAGTAAAATATTATTTTAACTTGGCCCAGCATTGGACAGCGATAATGGGTTTCTGTGTTAACAATGTTGAATTTTAGTAATCGCAAGTTGAACGGAAAGCTCGTTCGTGATAATTTGGCAAATAGAAACTTGAATTTGTTGGTACAGTTTTATTTAAAATAACATGGAAATCTGTTACCAATCCAATTATTATAAAACAGCAGAAAATATAGAGCTGTGATGTGATGTACCTACGATAATTTGGATAACCTAAGGCCTCTGTCTCACCCCAAACAGCGCCAGTGTAAAACCCCACTATAAGCGTGGCCGCGGGCACAACGGCCATACATTACGATTTCTATATTTATTTTATTTTTATTTGCTCCGGGATTATAAAGCAATAAAGGTATGTTAATAAAATGCCAGCCATTATGTGAATTTGCGAGGTAGGGCCAATATATTGCATTGTTTGTCTTTTTTAATTTAGCTGGATAATAATAATTCGAGTTTTTTATTGAGTCGTTCATATGCAGATGTTGAACAAATATTGCTGTGGGCAATAAAAGGAACACAAATAAATGTGTCAAACATAATAGGTAGGTAGGTAGGTACCTACATTAAGGAACTAATTACATTATTATAAAAAAATCACATACAAATCGCTATTTCGTATTAATCGCTCGCGCTTAATTTCTTACATAGGAGTAGTATTGTCGGTGCGGTAGGTACTGAACGACATCTGGTCAAGTTGCTGTAATCATCTATGGAGTAAAAGTCCTTATTAATAAGACTTTGTTTCATGTACCTACTGTTCAATTAACGAATAGGGGCTTAGTTGCTTCAGATGGAAGCTTCTTATAGAAGGGTGAATTAGTCAAAAATAATAATTATTTAAATAAATAATAATGGATAATTCACGTGTTCTTGAGTGGAGACTGCGACTCGGCAAACGTAGTGTAGGTTGCCCTCCAATAATCTTCATACGTTTCCATAGATACGAGTACGAAGCAACGGGCAGCAACTAGTCATTTATAACTTCTTATGGTTGCTTCCTAATTCCAGATTTTACATAGTTTTTATTTTAACATAGGTACCTAATATTAAAAATATGTAAGTCACACACAACACACATCAGAGCAATATACTTCGATATTTCGACTGGTTCACACATCTCATCTCATCTCATTTTCACGAACCCAAGATTTAGTTAGACAATGCAAGAACCATCGCAAGCTTCTGCTACTCGCCGCTAGAGGCGCCGCAGTCACATCTTCAATGAAATTCATTGATGTATGCGAGGAGGTCAAACGTAACTCTACCTTCATTTATCTTAAGATTATTTAACTATTTATTAAAATTTTAATAAAAACGTTAAAATGAAATCAGTAATGTTTTGAGTGTATTGAGTATTTCTTTATAGTTTTTTCGTCAATCGACCTTCGTATGTCCTCAATCTCGCCTGAAGGAAATTGTCGATTTGGTCGATGATGTATCTGATATTCTAAAAGACACTTATTCACTTTTGTACAGCACAAAATTTCAAAAGCTATATTTTTGTCTTACGGTGTTGCGAAATACAGCAGAATCCACGGAATCAACCACAGCATCCTAGTCGCCATACCTGGAAAGGTGTCCTGTTTACAGATGGTCTTCAAAATCATTAATTAAATTTAAATTTAAAACCTTAGTTTACAGCCAACTAAAATAATAAATTGTAAAATGTTTTTGTACTAGTGAGTAAGTTTTGTACTAGTCGAACCTCGACTCAGGTTCGACTCCTGCCAAAATCGTCATTTTTTGGGAACTTTTTTCTTAATTATTAAATGATTTGCATAAGTAAATTGAAAATTAAGTCACTTCCCGTCATCAACAAAACATAAAGTATAAAAGTACTAAACGTTTTAATCACGTTTCCCAACGTTACTCGTCCTTGTCACCCGCGACCTAATTCATGATAAGCCATGGATATCACAAAACCCATTGATAAAACGTAAGGAGCTTCCTCGTAACACAGAAATAAAATCAAATTCCATAGTGAAAGCGTACTTTACGTAAATAAATAATTAAAAACCCCAGGTAAATTATTGTATCCGCAAACTTGAATATAGTCATACGCAGTAGCTTTCTACAATATAAATAATGCTGGACAATGTATACACCATCATCTAGCCCCAAGCTAAGCAGAGCTTGTGTTATAGATAACATTACCGTGGTTAACAGTACAGGTATAAAAACATGACAGATATATATTTTTTCATACGTAATAAGCACCTAATACACACCAAAAGTTCTTTATTTCGTCAGATCGCTCAGACATTAGTTCTGGGTGGGAATCAAATCCGCAACTTCTGGCGTCGTAGGCGGACCTTCGCCCGGCGCGCCTCAGTGGTCGTCATGTATAACCAAACCTGGATATCTACATACGTAGTAGCTTTAATTTATACAGTTAGATAATAATATAATATAGTAATATCAGACGCTCAGTTCGTGACAGACATCCGGATAATCAATTAATGAGTCAAGGTGATTAGTCGCGACTCACCTCTGCCAGATTATGTTTAAGTGCCGGGATGTCTAGCGCAGTTTATCTTAGGTAAGTGTTAGTGAACTAAATGTAAATATTGTTGACTACATAACATACTAGGTACCTATTTGGAATCGATGTGATTTTATAGCAGACTTAATTTGATTCACATTTATAACTAAAACAAAAGAACAACACTATTTTTTAGTTTTTCTATACTTTCATGAATTTCTCTTGCCAATCATTTAGTTTTATTTCGTTAATAAATACCGCTAAAAGTCGCCGCTGATGTTGATTTGTTGACAATCTTGCTTTGAGTTATTGATTTTTATTACATTAATATCATCTAAATTTATAAAAAATAATTGATGCAAAAGTACCGAAACAGCAATGTAGTTTTACATCTAGCTTTATTTTAAGCCAAACTTCTACTTTTCAGTGCCTAGGACACGTTGTGAGACTGGGGTAGCTCTATAAACGATTTCAGATAGGTACTAGGATACATTTATTGATTTAAGGAACATCATAAAAAATAAAACTGAAAAGAACTCAATAAATGTAAATTTTTTAGCGACATCGTTCTATACTCTTCATTAATTTAATCTAAATTTGCTATTAGTGCGTGGACCAAAACCTCTTCCTCTAATTAATGTCATCAAACTGACGCAAAAATGAACAAAGTCTTTCCAATCTAATTGTCTGTCGTATTCTCGACGCCGTGTCTCATGACGTCATCGTTCACGAACGAACTGAAACCTACAAAGGAAACATGTTTACCTCTAATTAATATTCCGGGGCTTTAAGAGTACGAAGCCGGGACAGCCCACGCGTGGAGTGGCCATTTCAACTTTGCATTCTGACACACTTTTAGATGGAAGTACTCACCCCTGCTAGGCTCAAGTTAGGTAATAAGGATCTACTTCAAACATGACGGCGAGTATCACTGGACAAGCGTTTTGCCTGAATCTACAATAGAAAATAAAATAAATACTAAGGAATCAATATACTTAGAAGGCTAACGATTATGACGTTGACAGTAATATAAATATTTCTTATTCCTTCAAACTTCTGAATTGGAGAAAACAATTATTGTAAAAACCGCCGACAGAAGCTAGTTGTCAAATAATAAAATATATTCTTATTTCCATTTATTTCACATCGTATCTTCAGACTTTATTACAACAAGGACTTTACTCAATAATAAATTTACCATTTACAGAACTTTACCCGCCATCTTCAAAAGTGTATGTTTATACATAAAATAAAGTCCTCTCCACACCTTCCTAGAATGTCAGGGAATGACATCAACCCATTAGCAGCGTGCAGTCATCGCCGCCGAGCACACGCGTTTGTTCTGTGAGCCACCTCCTTTACTACTTACGACAAGACAAGAACCTACGATGATACTGAGCGTCTGCTCACTACATACGACAAAATTAGTAGAACTTGCTACGGCGTAGAGGGCCTACAGTCACGTAGCTTCTTAGAGGCTTATGTTGGCTACGTAGCTACGGCGTAGAGGGCCTACAGTCACGTATCTTCTTAGAGGCTTATGTTGGCTACGTAGCTACGGCGTAGAGGGCCTACAGTCACGTAGCTTCTTAGAAGCTTATGTTGGCTACGTAGCTACGGCGTAGAGGGCCTACAGTCACGTAGCTTCTTAGAGGCTTATGTTGGCTACGTAGCTACGGTGTAGAGGGCCTACAGTCACGTAGCTTCTTAGAAGCTTATGTTGGCTACGTAGCTACGGCGTAGAGGGCCTACAGTCACGTAGCTTCTTAGAGGCTTATGTTGGCTACGTAGCTACGGCGTAGAGGGCCTACAGTCACGTAGCTTCTTAGAAGCTTATGTTGGCTACGTAGCTACGGCGTAGAGGGAATACAGTCACGTAGCTTCTTAGAAGCTTATGTTGGCTACGTAGCTACGGCGTAGAGGGCCTACAGTCACGTAGCTTCTTAGAAGCTTATGTTGGCTACGTAGCTACGGCGTAGAGGGCCTACAGTCACGTAGCTTCTTAGAAGCTTATGTTGGCTACGTAGCTACGGCGTAGAGGGCCTACAGTCACGTAGCTTCTTAGAAGCTTATGTTGGCTACGTAGCTACGGCGTAGAGGGCCTACAGTCACGTAGCTTCTTAGAAGCTTATGTTGGCTACGTAGCTACGGCGTAGAGGGCCTACAGTCACGTAGCTTCTTAGAAGCTTATGTTGGCTACGTAGCTACGGCGTAGAGGGCCTACAGTCACGTAGCTTCTTAGAAGCTTATGTTGGCTACGTAGCTACGGCGTAGAGGGCCTACAGTCACGTAGCTTCTTAGAAGCTTATGTTGGCTACGTAGCTACGGCGTAGAGGGCCTACGATTTAATACTGTTTTTATTAAATTAAAGTGCCAACCAGCTTGCTTCATATTGAGATGCTATCTCGACATACAAAAATCTTCGTCGCGAAAAAGTTTAGTTGCAATAGATACAAAATTGATATCTAAATAAATTTAAAATGAGATTGTATAATCAAATCTCGAACGGACTACAAATCGCATCCCTAAAAGCACCGAAAGACATTCCCACGTACATCCAGGTTCACTTAATGAACCCCAAGTAATGAGGGTAGCACCTTGAGGGGCGGAATCAATTAATGAATATTTTACTAACTGGGGATCTTAATAAACGTTCCTTGTCCGGGATTTTTGGGGATTTCGCGGGATGAGCGTGATTTATCGCGGGCCTTGATTGATTCGCAGTGATTGGGATATAATTGAGGAAGCAAATGAGTTTAGAATTGTATAAGGTGATTGAATTCAATAGGTTTTACAAGAGAGGTAGAGTAAGATCTAGAGGCGGGGAAATTTTCTTAAAATTGAGAAAACCAAGTCAAGATCTGATATGGATTATACTGTAATAAACACTGAATACTAAATATCGAACAACTTTATTTTAACTATAAATTAAACGTACAAATGGGCTTCATAAAGTTCCCCACTTAATTAAAAAAGTCATTGATATCAAAATTATAAAAAAACTTTGATCTTTTTCAATCACCACCTTGTCACATTACGTCAACTTCATTAGAAGTCCCTCGAGTACCCACAGGAACTATAAAAAAGCTTTCAGGCAGAATAGTTTATATCATTTAAAACCTTGTCATAGTAACATGGTTCAAATATTAGCAGGAGTCGTAAATATAAAAACACTCAGGTGTTTACTCATTTATACTATGCTTTTAACCGATTTAAATGTCCGATGAACCGTATTTTCAGTGAAATAGAGCTTAATATGTTTTCGTGAAGTATTTATAGTCAATGGTTGTGCGGTTTTAAAATTACATTGATGATGTATGTGAGAGTGGAAACATCGGTAAAGGTGACGTCGGAAGTGAGGGAAACACTAAATAACGGACCGTGGCGATAAATTGCGACGTTAAAGTTTGTTCAGAATTTAAATTAAATTTATTTATTTCGGAATTTATTTTTAGTTTATTTTAAGTTTATTTTTTATCCAAAAAGCTTTTTAACTCACGTAGGTTAGTGTAATATCACTGCTTGAAATATCTCTGATGGGAGTTCATAAAATATTTGTTAACATGACTTATTTTAGTGACTTTCACAATTTTTTAATTTAGTGTGAAGGTTATATTGATAAAAACACCTGGTTCATGGGGACCATCAAAATGGATATAAGAAAAAATTATCAAGCAGTTATGGCCGCATTCTAGAAACAAGTTTGTAAATCGTCATTGACCATGCGTCGACGGAAGTATGAAGCCATGTTGGACTGCGGTCTAAAGAATAAGGAAACAACTCGAAATAATGTTAAATTTAAAATAGATAGGCCTTTGTTCATTTCCTTTTTTTTCGCTATGAAAACCAACGGATTGCCTGATTATTTATTGCACGAGAAGTGTGCAGCCGACAGTACTTTTGCTACTTTTCTGTTAGAAATCTCAAAATGGGACGAATCAAGAACGCTTTCAGCATAAAATTTGAGTTTCTCAACTCGTCCCAATAGATTGGGACCAATGTAGGACGAATCAGGAATAACTCGTTTTATCGCCGTAGAAAAGCACGGTCGTCAGTGTTGTATGGATCACCATGAGAGCTTGTTCACGACAAGTTTTCTTCACGGAAATGTGAGGGCGCCGTATACGTCGGCACGCCGCGCCGCGTCTAACCTCCATGGCGGCAATGAGGCATTGTCAAACAAAACCGTACCGTGTCATTTACAAGCTCGTTCGGTTTCTTAGCCGTACCTACGACGTGCAAGCCAGGGCTTCTCACGATACGTTTTCTTCACCGTACGGCTAGACAGCCGTACGGTTTATACAACGTGTCGTGGACAAGAGTTTTGTTATGATTGCCCAACATCAATAGCTTTTGTTTTAGAACACTAAATGCTTTTTAATAAAAACTCTCCAAAGTCCACTTGTCCGCAATATCTCAGTGGGGTTTCCTGGTCACCTGCGGAGCGCTGCGGAGCGCTCGGGCTCTGTCATTGTGGTGGACGACCACTTTACCTTTCATTGGACTAATGGGAATACGCTAGTTTAGATATACCTACTACGAAATTAATTGTTCTCGGATGATTTTGAGTTAGCTGCATTTTGACAGTACAACTTTGTCAAGCCTACGAGTAAACGTAAACTTTTTATTATTATGAAAACTCATACTAGTCAGTATGTTCTCCACAGCGAAGCCAAGGATCAATACATGAGTTTTGTTCGAGGAGACGATTGAAAATAACAATAATAATAAAAGCAGACGGCAAAGTTTGTATAGATGCTTGGTTTTTTTTAACACTAACGCAAAAACTCCAGAACAGATTGAGGTGAATAAGTAGCTGTTGTAGTTCTGGACCTGGCTAGAATAATATTAAAACTATTTTGCAGCATTGCCATTCGACGTGGCAATGCTGCCAGCATTCTGGACACTCTGCTTTCTGGTAACGGCTTAGATTTTAATAAATAGATGTAAGTGTAAATATTGGTTTTAATAATTTTTTGCAGTTAAATAAATGTTAGACCTACTTAAAAAAAGAGTCAACTAGCCTATTTTACAAACTTCATTAAAACTTGTTTTTTTTTTAACTTTCAAATCAAATCAAAAAGTCTTTATTTCCATAAAATACAAAAATGTACAGTTTGAAAAGTTCAAATTCTTAAAATAAAACATTGACATTCACATTTTTATTACCTGGATAAGAGTCTGCGATATGAAGCCGTTTGCAGAAGACAATTTTCTGTTATAAAAATAAAGCAGGGCATTACACCTAGTTTGAGCTGGGCAAGCACTTTCATTACTGTAAAGGTACAGTTACTGTAAAGGTACAGTTACTGTAAAGGTACAGTTACTGTAAAGGCATCGGTAAAATTCAAGGACATGTTACTGTAAAATCTGAACTGTGTTAAACCTTAGAATCAACCGGTAATCACAGGATAGTTTGGACGTTTACCAACATAATACTCATAATCATTAATTGCATTCAAATATATAAATAAACTAAGGTTAACTAAAATGTTATCGACTTAGCTCAAAGGATTAGCAAGCTGAAGTAGCAGTGGGCTGGCTATATTTCGAGAACAACCGACAACCGTAAACGTGTTCTGGAGTGGAGACTGTGACTCGGCAAACGTAGTGTAGGACGCCCTCCGACCAGGTGGAATGACGATTTGCAAAATACTGCTGGCAGATTCTGGATGCGGCAAGCTGAAGACACTGCGCTGTGGCGCTCATTAGGGTAGGCCTATGTCCAGCAGTGGACAAGTATACATACACTGATGATGATTTTTGTGTAATTGGCTTAAAGTTAGGCTCATGGTGCCTTGTAAGTGAGCAGCAATTTATTTATAAATTATTTTAATATATGTATAGCTAATTATATAATTTTATTTTTAATATAAGTATACCAATACCAAGTACTAAATATAATATATATATATATAAGTATAGTAAGTACTTGGTATACTTATAGCTAAAAATAGAAATATGGTGGTCAGATAGTAAAAGTCATGCAAGTCGCATCTTTTTACACACATAAAAAGATGCGATTTAAAAAAACCATCGAGAAGAGTAAGTCTAAATCGTCTTCATGATTTTAATTGTTAATAATTGCTAGTAGTAAGATATTATCCATTTTTTTTTAACTTTTTTCGCGATTTGATAACATATTTAAGATTATTTATCGGGTATTTATCGCGTACCTTTTGCTTTCTTTTACCCAACGTTTCAACCGCGTTACAGCGATCGTGGTCACGGGGCGACAGCCCCGTGATCCGATAAATACCCGATAAATAATCTTAAATAAGATATTATCCAGTTCTATAAATCTAAGACAACGAATTGTCTACTCCGGAATTCCGTAGAGGGGCTGCATGAACTTTTTAAATTCAGAGTAAAAGAACACAAATTTACTTAAACTCTACAATAGTACTAAATCACGCTGATTTTCCTCATACCACCGCGTCAAATATAAAATAGCGCCCACCTGCACCTACTGTAAATAATATTTTTACGTCGCCATTAATCTCTCGAAACAAGCATTATCGGGTCCGGATCATCGCGGACCGGAAACGGCAACGTGTGAGAATTTTGTGTTATGTACTCTGCTGGTACAGGTTGGCACAAAACATCAGCTAGCTTGTATTAGTGAGGGTTTGTTGGTCGGTTTTATCTCTCCAAGACTCTTAAGAGTCTTTGATAGTCATTGAATGAATCTAGACCGACTTTATTGCCTAAAAGTAATAAAAATTGAGTACATTTCACACGCATCATCTAGTCATATAATAGAGGTTAGGTTTGGTTTGGGGAATTCGATGACAGAGTAGTAATCAACTAACAAGATTTTGTTGTACGTTCAAACAATATTGATAAAGCCATAAATCAATAATGTGTAACTTTAAACTCAGCAACTTCTTAACATAAGGTTTATCTCTCATTAATCTGTCTATTTTATGTTGTTTTTAAAATGAAAGTTTACATCCTGCGTCACCTTATGATAGCGATAGGTATGTATGTAGTACGCGTGGGCGCTACACAAACATTGTATGAAAGGTGCATTTGGAAGGTGGAATAAAACGCGAGACGTAAACATTACGTCCGAGTCTGGGAAACCGCTCTACAGTGGGAGCATTTTTATCTTGGAAGAATACTGCAATAACAGGCAACTCCACTAACTTACTTATATTATATAAAAAAAATGCTGAGCAATTCAAACAGCATAACCTAACTAAAGAATTTTTTATTACTGAGTCATTGAATGAGATAAGGAGCGGACATGCATATAATAATATGAGTGTGAAATAAAGAGGATTGCCTTTACTCGGCAGTGGGTACTCAAAGGCATTAAATAAGTAAAATTTCATAGAAGAATTAATGGTAATGACTGTAATCTAAATTTCATGAATAAATGAAGCATACCTGTAACTGCAGTATGGAAAACTTGTGTCTAGAAAATTACTAAGTAAGTAATAACTATCTGAATAGGTAGGTACTAGCAATTGGACACATTTTATATGGTTATATGTTTTGCCTTCCATAAATCTAGGCATCCGTTTAGACGATGACTCAATTCGTGTGGCCACCTCTTTGCTTTTATGTTATCCTTACCCAGTTGCACACCGTTGCCAGTGCGGTGAAACCGTTGATAAGTTCGGTCACCATGCACTGGCATGGCTATGTGTCTCTAGGGACGTGTGTCCCGCCCTAGTTTAATGAATGCCATCGTCCGTCGGGCTTTTACCAGCGTCATTGTGGCAGCTACTCTCGAACCACGTAAGCCACGAAGGCCTGCCTGCAACGCAGGAGGTTGCGAGTTCGATTCCCGCCTCGGGACAAATGTATGTACGATCTGCAGACATTTGTTCAGGGTGTTCTGGCCGTTTTCTATGTATAATAAAAAATATCTATCTATGTAATGTATTGTATTATGTATATCAGTTACCTAGTACCCATAACACAAGCTCTGCTTAGGTTGGACTAGATAATGCTGTGTAAATTGTCCAGCATTATTTATTTAGGCTATTCAAGAAATTTTCTCTTATAGCGCAATACACTTCAGTTTCACATTATTTCAGTGGTAATGGACAACTAAATAAAATTTATTTAATGTATAAAGGAAATATCGATAATTAGAAATGTCACGAAAATCTTATGCAGAGAACACTGCGGCCACTGTATATTTAGTTCGCAGTTCCGGTGTAAGAACTTGTCCGCGAGGAGACAGACAGCTGTTTACCTCGCGCGTCCGCAGTCCGCTCGCACGGACCGGGAGACTGGGCCAGACCTGGTGCAACCACCACCGTTACACACCTCATACCACCTCATAGCTGCTACAGACAAGGAAACATTCGTTACTTAATTAATTGGTTACTTTGAAGAAAATAAAAACAAACTTCGAGAATGTGTTAATGTAATGTAATGTATGTAATGGTGAATAAATTGGATTTACTGAATTCGAATCCCTTAATTTTACACTTTTTTTTTAGTTTTGAGGAACAAATTCTTTTCCCTACGAGCCGTTTTCTACCTCGAGTCGTTTTCGATATAATAGCGAAATAATTTTCAGTAACAATCCATAATTGAAGAAAATGACGACATCTTGTTCGTCGTCATTTTCGTCAATTATGCACATAGACGCCTCCTCTTTTTTTCAAAGTCGGAAAACAACAATCGAAAGAAACACAAAGTTGGGATGGTTTGGATGCTAGTATCCTCTTCATGCTGAAACTACTGACCGGATCGGGCTGAGATTGTGCAGAGACGTAGCTCTATGCCTGGAGGAACATTGTATGAAACTTCTTATCTCAGTTTTTTCCCGAAATAATGTGTGTGAAATCACGGGCGGATGCTAGAACATAATATTTTTAATGATAATGGAAATTATGTACTTTCTTTAACATTGTATTCCTTCATTTAGCGTAACTTACTAATTTTCATTTGCACAGAGTAGAAATGACAATCAATCATCCAATTTGGCACGGTACATACTCATGAAAATATTAAAAGCACTTGCGTTAAAAAAAACGTAAAGGTAATGTGTTTTGTTCTGATCCAAGAGCAACAACAAAAAAGCAAAACATTTGTCAGATTAGTTCAGCTCTAGAAATAAACTCCTAATAGTCGTAACCTGGGATTTTGGGATTCGCCTGTGGTACTCGCGATGATATCATTTTTAAAAAGAAACTGTGTTGCTTCGAGGTAAGATTCACTTCAAGTCGTTTCCAAATGGTTCTGTGGAGATACACCAAATATAGTTTCATTAAATAGGTACAATATGATATGAAGTTAATATTTGTGTTCTTTGTTAATGTTTCATTGTGTGTATTGTTGACAAATCCTTATAAATAAGTAAATAAATAGTCATTCACTGTAACAAAACATTTCAGGATGATAATGATGTACCAAGATTTCGCTAAGAAAATATGACTAGTTTTTACGACTGGAACGTTGTGTTAACTGCAAACAATCTGGAGGTTAGCTCGATCCATGTCAATACCAAACGGAAACGTCCACAGGATCTGCAGCTCCATTTCCTCACTGGTTTGGCAATGGCAATGCAGCATCGCGCTGCATTTGCTGCTTTAAAATCATATAATTAATCTCACTTTTTTGTAGTAATAAAATCGCGTTGTTTATCGCAGTGCGGCCTTAACCTTTCTCCACTATCTCGCTCGTTGGTTCCTTTTTTATGTTTTTTATTTTGATCAAAAAAGCTAGCTATTTTCAGCCAAAGAGCGACAAAATAGTATGAGTGATACACTCTCGAACACATCTGAATAGACCAGCAGAGAATATCTGTCACTCAAAGCTAATGTTAGTAGTATACGTGAAGTATGAGAGATTCCTAGGATAGAAGGGGAGTCGGTGAGTTGCGCGTGCGCGTGCGCGCCGGATCGCGGTAATGTGCACATCACAGATTACGTTTATCGGTGACTTCAGCTTGTTTATTCGCGACGCGTTAACTCGAATGTTTTGTAATTTGTCAAGCTTAATATTAAATAGCATTAGTTACCCAATTGAGTAGGTAATAAAGCTTAGTTTGATTATCTAGTTACGGCTTATTTATATTTATCTCCTCGTAGATAGATAAAATACGAAAATTATGGATCTCGAATATTTTGCGGGTAATTTGAAATGCCGTACTAAAAAATTATGTTAGGCAAGGTTTCAGAGAAACAAAATTTAATATTTTTTGAAATATTATGCTATATTTTGAAATTCGTAAATTTCTAGATCGGCCTAAAAAAATAAAAAACAAATGATAAATTTTAAATCAATCTGTTCATTATTTTTCATGTGCTCTCGGAGTCTCGGCTCAAACACTTTTGCATTCATAATAATATTGGTACAATAAAAGCAAAGTAAAATGTAAAATGTCTGTATAAGATTGAGTATTTACCCATTATTCCCATCGCGCTCCACTCTCTACATTATCCTAATAATTAAGGCCAACTCTATCGGCTAATGTAATTTTTCCAGGATGTGGGTCAGAGTCAAAGTACGCGAGTTCACTGTTTGTGATAGATGTCGGTGTAAGTGCTTTATTTCAGGCGATGAGTGTTGTGTCTGCCGCTAGGAGGCGCCACTTGATGCAAAGGTGCGGAAATTTCACTTTCATGCTTTCACACTGGCGCTGTTTTGTCGTTTATCACGTGAAAATGTAAACTAACTTAAAAACTTTTCAGTTACAAAATACCACTAAAATGATTTAAACGTTCATGTTGTAAAAATTATCTCATCTCCACGTGATAGCCTTAAATTTTTTATTTATATTCAATGTCATTTAAAATCAAGTGCGGTTAGTTGAAAATTACAGCCGAGGCGATATTACAAGAAAGCAGAGGCTGTAATTATCAAAGCGCACGTATGTCATACGACGTTTTATAACATATTTGCGAGGAAATAAATAAAACTCGGACTTTCAAATAAATTTTGATACGCTTGTAAGTATCTATCGGTCGATTTTTCGGGCAAGAGGCTTAGACTAGCCTTTTTCGCTGCCCCTGAGACTTCTGGCGGTGTTGAATTAATAAATTCATCATTACTTGACGACATTTTCAAGTAAAAACAATACAGCGAAAAGAAAAAGCGCGAATAAATGTAATAATTTTTACTTGTTCACAAATTAGCGATGCGCGTGCATCGGCGCTTTTTTTAAAGGCAAAGGCACAAAAACAGCCAGGATTACTAATAAAGTAAAATTAATATTTTTGTGTTTTGTTACAGATAAATGGTTGTAATTTATGGTCAATATTAGTTGAATTAAATGTTTATTTATCTCCTAAAGTTAATTTTAATTTTAATCATAGAATGTTGACCACTTTTCTGACATAAAAACTCTTTGCTAAGATTTAAAAAGTACCGTTCGTTTTAGACGGAGCATCTTGATAAACCATAGATATAGAATTTTTTCATTGTGATAAGGGTTTTACATTACATTACCGCACTAGTACGTAATGAGATACATTACGGTATTGAAATTGGGAAATATAAGAGACCCTTTACGATCAAATGTGTTATAAAAATTATTTATTAGGTACAACCTAGAGCAGGCAGGGGTAAACAAAGAAGCATTACTACCTGAAAAAAAAAACAAAGTGAGTAAGTAAAGTAATGGAGTGTGCACACCAAAGTCGTCGACACCGTCCGCAGGCGCCGGGCTGATGCAACGTTTCAGTGTATGATCATTGTGGACCGGTTGTGTTTCGTCAACTTGTCTGCGGCCGACTTTGTGTGTAGACTCCATAGAGTACCGCGTCGCACATCGCAACCTCCACGATTAATATAATATTAAGTATCAGAACTCTTTACGAATTATTAAAATATCAAAGAAAATAGAAAAAAAAACGCAATGCATCTACAATAAAAAAAAAATGCGCTTTTTACATAGGTCAGACTTATTAAAGGGCACAGAGTCTACATCCTACAGCCTTGGCAAACGTAGTGTAGGACACCCTCCGGCCAGGAGTACCTACGACCAGCGAAAAACTCCAGGCAGATGTTGATGACAGGGCACTATGGCGCTCATTAGGGGAGGCCTATGTCCAGCAGTGAACTTATTAGGTTGGACCACCCTTATATTAAATTGACACCCTCTTTTCTTCGCGACTTCATAAATCCCTCGGCTATAAATGACTTCTGTTATGAAGTGATGTTTTTTTTTCTTCTAAAACGCCTTGTTGTGAACGTTACTGACTTTTATTTGGAAAAGGCTACTGATGCACCAATGTAAAAGCCGAGCCAGTATGAGTCGTCACTCACGTGCTGACGGACACCCATCCATCTCTTTTGAAGATGCGAGCTGGACTCAGTACTACTGATTTACTGCTTGGTTCTTGTTGCTTCATTCTGTGCAGTTTGTTGAAACAGAAGAGAAGAGTGACATGTGTGTGAGGAGCCTGAGGTGCCCGGCGTGGAGCAATCCATATTTGAGATTCAGGTCTGGACCTTGCCACTGCCGCACAACACAATAATATGCTATCTAAATTGAACTTTAATTCGTAGTCTCTAAAAACACTTTACAGTGGCACCATAAAATAGCTGACAGCGCGCGTTTCATGGGCTTCAAACATGTGTAAAGCAATTGTCACTATAAAGTGTACATAGCATAAAAAATACGAGTTTAAACCCATATTATAACGTTTATTGATGAGACGTGCGGTAGCGGTGCTGGATGAATGTGCAAAGTTCTTGAACCTCATTTATTGAACATCTAATAGGTACATCTAGTCTAATGATATGAACAGTGCTTGGCAAGAGTTTGGTTATTCCATTGAAGATTCTTATTTCATTCAAGGTAAGATTTCCAGAAGAGTCCCAAAGTCTTCATTAAACTCACGACAAGTTAGTAGATAAGTTATACAATTGTTAAATGTTTTGGTCAAACGTTGGTGTTCTTGAACACAAATAAAGTTCGTAGTTAACCCGCTTACATCCGCAATGAAGTTGTTCAGTGTTACACTGCACTAGAAACCTGCCCTAGTTAACAAAACACCTAACACGATCAAACCTCTAATTTTCACGTAAACCTCATAATCTTACAAATTACACAATTTATTTACACAAGCGCAATTAAAGGCGCCCATTCACAGTTGTTTACACGACCAGACTCATCTGAAGCCGTTTATTCACGCGATAAGCCAGGTGTCCAGGTGCACCAGTATGTTAGGCGTAGTTACTGGAGTGATAAATATTATTTGAGAACGTATACGTCAAGCAGAATGGACGGTCCGCATTTCATTGTGTAATAGATTTATTACAAGAGAGAGAAATATTTAGAGTAACTTTACCGTTTGTTATTTATTGTGGCTGTTATTCAGCTTGCAGTGTTCTGTACCTGAAGTTTCCTTTAAAATTCGAGGAAACAGTCATTTGAGGAGTTAATGTTCACTCCACTAAAGAAACAGTCATTCATTTGAGGAGTTAATGTTCACTCCACTAAAGAAACAGTCATTCATTTGAGGAGTTAATGTTCACTCCACTAAAGAAACAGTCATTCATTTGAGGAGTTAATGTTCAATCCACTAAAGAAACAGTCATTCATTTGAGGAGTTAATGTTCACTCCACTAAAGAAACAGTCATTCATTTGAGGAGTTAATGTTCACTCCACTAAAGAAACAGTCATTCATTTGAGGAGTTAATGTTCACTCCACTAAAGCCACATACATTATTAAGGTATGGGTATTTTCTTTGTAGTTGAGGTACTAATACTTTTGCATACCGATTACGATCGAGTATGCTGCAAGGTCTATGCCATGCCAAGCAGTCGACTAATTTAGGTAGACTGATGATGATGATGATGATGCTACAAGATGATCCTATAATAATAACTGTTAACTTTTTCTATTATCTTTTTAAGTTTTTAATCTAAGGTTCCGCATCAAAGTTTTTTTTTAATTTGTTTCAACTTGACAGGTTTACCTGCACATTGTCGTGTATCAATTCGTGACCACGATAGTGTAAAAAAAAGTTCACAAATAACAAATCTTATTCTGGATCGTTCCCGGACAGACCTCGCGTACCATGTAGGTACTATGTTCCCGGACAGACCTCACGTACCATGTAGGTACTATGTTCCCGGACAGACCTCACGTACCATGTAGGTACTATGTTCCCGGACAGACCTCACGTACCATGTAGGTACTATGTTCCCGGACAGACCTCACGTACCATGTAGGTACTATGTTCCCGGACAGACCTCACGTACCATGTAGGTACTATGTTCCCGGACAGACCTCACGTACCATGTAGGTACTATGTTCCCGGACAGACCTCACGTACCATGTAGGTACTATGTTCCCGGACAGACCTCACGTACCATGTAGGTACTATGTTCCCGGACAGACCTCACGTACCATGTAGGTACTATGTTCCCGGACAGACCTCTCGTACCATGTAGGTACTATGTTCCCGGACAGACCTCACGTACCATGTAGGTACTATGTTCCCGGACAGACCTCACGTACCATGTAGGTACTATGTTCCCGGACAGACCTCACGTACCATGTAGGTACTATGTTTCTAAGCGCCGCCAAACGATCACTGACTAATGAATATAGAGAGGCAAGGTGATGATAATAACCTGTTAAAAACACCTTTACCTACACAATTAGTCGGCGCTATTATACCAGCTATTATTCAAAGAGGCTAAAAGCCGCGTAGCCATTACAAGCGGACAAAGAGTAAGGCGAGAGTATCCCGTGCTTGAGACTCACCGCTAATAGACCGGGTATATTTAGCCTTGGAAGTGGGTAACCACTACCTGACGGTTATTTCTATTTATGGCGGTTACTGAGAGAACTGATGGTATTCAGAGATGTGATCTCTTCTCTTTTTATGCCTTGACTTTAGCGAACCAGCCAGTGGGAGGTTTGAAATAGACAACCATACCTACGGGTTTTGTGTTTTAGATTATGAAATCTTGGGATCAAGCATATTGTATCACACTCGACTCCAAACAGGTTTTAAAATTAAAAAGTTAGTATAGAAGTCTCATTAGAAACTAACTGAATTTCTACATGAAAAATTCCTTACTGAGAACATAACAGTCTCTGATCTGTTGTAGCAGACAACTTAAAATATCAATCAGGAGTAAAAAATTAACACCAAATAAAATGTGCTAGCAAGAAATTGAGCTATCTAGGTAGAGTCATTCAACGAAATATTTATATTGACACTTAAAAGATGGTTTGTAAAATTGCTTGTTTGCACCGACCCTACAAGCTCCAGTAATAGACCAGCGTAGAAATCTCATTACACCTGGCAGACACTGACAGACAGACAGACAGACAAGATCTCGTTTAGATGTCGCCGTGCGACCGACAACTCGAGATTGGCTATTATTGCACGATTGGAAACGACTTTCAGTTTCTTTTTTATAATCGACTTTTATAGATCTTCTCCTTTGGGTTTAGGTTTTCTAGGAACTTCAGTTATATTTTTGATTGAAAATAGATTTTATCATGATTACGCACAGTAATAATTATGGTTTTTCTGATATTCGTTGGTAGCTATATTTATAATTCACTGTCTTTATGGTCACCTCAAAATGTTTAATTTTTTAATCTTGTTTGTAATATCTGTAGTACGCTCAGAACAAAAATATATCGGATCACAGTATTACAAGCTAAAATAAAATACCTAACACCTGCTTTGAATTCAACAAGTCGACAAGGTAAGAAAAATCGACACGTGTAAGAAATAATACGAATCATTTTAGCACTTTTTATTCTAATGCTGGCTAGATGTCGCAAAAAATGTGGGCAGCCAGAACGAAAGCTAAAGTGTAAGACGTTCTTCAGTAATTTTTTGCTTTATTTTCAACCCACGTTCAAATTTTTCTTTGCTTTGTTTGACAGTCCGTGAAATTGGGTGAATAGTAATTAATTAGACGACACAATTTTGTTTTTCAAATATAAACATTTTAAAATATTAGATCCACAAATATTTCGCTAACCTGTGTATTCTATTTAATTTGTTTATCTTTGTATTTTGTCTAAATATTTTTCCAACTTCTAACAATATTCTGAAAAATACCTCAAAACCAAAACTCGTTTATGTTAAAATTTAGCGTCAAAAACTCCACAATATAAACTAAACTTATATTTATGGCTATCAACCATGTTGTTCAAATATTCAATGTGATGTCGATCTATATACACAATCAGACGCTATACTGCTCTTCCAAACAGTTTCCGAGATCAAAATCCTCATTAAAAAGAGAGTTTACGATGATCCCACGCTCATCTCTTCTCATATCATTTATCTAAACCTACTTTCCACTTTACTTCAAACTCATTATTTAGATATGAAAGATCAACAAAGCTTTTTTATAGTTATTAGTGTTCCGTACAGTTCCGACTCGTCCATTCATATCGCCCACGCCTGGGATCCCTAATCTTTTGGCAGCAGCTCAAATGGTTATCACACCTATGCTTTTACACTACCCGACTCTTTATTAACATTTTAGAAATTATTTCGTTCTATTAGTATTATGTATGGTAAATGTATCACACATGCTATGATGTACCCATTTGTATTAATTTGTGCTAGAATTATTTTGCATTGAGAAAAGTTATACTACTTCCATTGTAGGTAATTCATGTTTTTTTTTAATAAAGTCTCGTAAAAGTCGTGTCTGTAAAAGAAAATCAACATTTTACAAAACTTTTCATAGATTATTGTGTTTTTATTGTTTTTACATCAACGCATCGCCAGGCTGCCGTGCCCATGTTCCCCAAACTGTACGAGCTCGCAAATTACTTAGTTATCAACGAGGTGATTTTAAATTATATTTTCGCTCGTGTAGGATATCTTTCATCGATGTCAATTTTATAGGCGTGAGATCGGTCAAGCCGCCTTGATACTGTCAGCGGTCATGTTAGAGAAATGTAGTTTTCTAATGTGTTGAGTTTTGGAACCAGTCAGAAATTTATATTTGCCAAGAACAAATAAAAAAATAAAAAACATGTTTTCTAATTTTCCTAAAAACAATCTTAAAAGCCGCACGTGTTTTCCTAAAAAATCCAAGATGGAAGTGAACGGGTTCTATTTCCGGCGCTGGCACCTGTCTGGACGTGATTAACAATGCTCCGGCATGTCTGTTTGAGGAGCGGGAGAATGGACCAGCTTTTACTTTGCTTTTACCAAAATATGACGTGAGATGAGACACTCACACTTAGCTCGTCAAAATATTACGACGATGATGTCACTTGTGCCGTGGCTTCATTGTTTGGAGAATGTTGCGTTGGTTCAGATTACTTACTAGGTACTGCTTGTGAGTGTATCACTCGAACTATAGGTATTGATGACGATGCTCATTGACTGTATTACTAAATAACAATAGAAAATTTATCATCATTCATTCACTAAAATAAGTACCTACCTACTCGACGGAGCATGGCGGATCGCGCCAAACCGACCGCAAATCCATGCGGATGCAAAATTAAAAATTAAAAAACAGGTGTAGAAAAAACGGCATAGATCTCAACCGTTTTTATTATCTGTTAATTCATAATTCATAATTGTTTATTTTGCAGGAATGTAGGTACATGGGGTCTTAAGAGTACAGCTTACCCTATACATTCTGCCTCGTCAAGGCATGCAAAATTTATTCTTATACTAGGTGATATTATATAAAGAAATAATCGGTACATTATAATAAGAATCAAATTTACACATCATATATTTTTTTTTATCGTCACCACTATCGACAGACAATAGAGCTGTTGCGGGTAGGTAGGGAGGTCCTACTTAAATTTGTTTCTTCTGGGGCATACAGCTAGAGGTTTGCAACTTGGTATTTGGTTGTCCGTTTGCGACAACCGTTCGATATAATTACGAGTCAGTTCATTAGCAAGGTACAGGGTGTATCAAGTAGTTATTACGTCTCGCCGGCATTGTTGCATTACACGCCTAGGTACCTATGAGCACGTGTGGACTATTGATTCAGAATTATACAATAGCAGGCGCTGCACGCTGCACGCTGCACGCTGCACGCTGGCGCGCGGCCAATTAACGTGCCGGTGCCGCCGGGGCGACCACTAGTTCGTACCTCAACACCTGGACACGATAGTCTACACTCTAAATATGAATATAAGTCGTCATTATATTATCAGAATACAGTTCAAATATCACATCACACTAAATCTAATATAAATGAGAAACTCCTCACTTCAAAACTAATTAACGGATTGGGCTGAAACTTTGCATACAGGTAGTTCTAGGCCTGGAATAAAACACAGCCTTAATTACACTTTCCCATAAATTAGTTCCGATGAAATATACCTAATAGTCTAAAACTAAGCGTGCGCATCAGAAACTAGTTATACTATTAAACAAACGTATTTTGAAGAATTAATTGTAGATGTGAGCGGGCGAACCTTGTTAGTATGCAAGCGGGGACGGGGCGACGTATGCAAGCGGGGACGGGGCGACGTATGGAAGCGGGGACGGGGCGACTCGAATCGCACTCACTCAGAACAACTTGGTGTTCTTCTTCCAACCCAAGTAAAGTTCGTTGTTAACCTAGCTAGGATTCATATAGAGAAACATATATATTTTTTAATCAAATACGAACTTCGATTGACCTTTAGATTCAAAGTGTTTTGTGTGTGTGATATATTCGCACGGCGGCGGGCGTAAAGCGACGGCTTCTACCCATCAGTTTGAGTACCATCTCACTAAAGTAAACACTTAAGCAGCTCTTTATAACCTGGAACAAATTGTTCATAATATTCATTCATTTCTTTATTCAGACAACTTAGCCTTTTTTTTAAACTTAGGGCTAGGGGGTTAGTGCTTAATTATAAACACGGATTTTGTTCGCTGGTGTAGGGTATAATTCAGCCATGAACTCTGACTTCATTAAATTGTACTGAAGTTAATGTGTCACAACAGACTCACATATACCTAGCCACCTTCGGAGAGCGCTGATCCAGGGAGCCAGCAGCACCATGTCATCAGCACAGCTGATGTGTTCACTCAGACCCCGTTAACATGACACCGCTAAGTAGGTGACTAAGATCGGTCTATTATGTTTATCGGTTTTATTCTTTACAACCGGAGTCCTTATCATGTCAGGAGGTAAGTATGAGTGACTGATACATGTATTGAAAAACATTGCCAGTACTCCTGGAAGATGAAAGCCAGTATGTTTCAGATGTTCAAGGATTACTCAGTATTAAAATACCCTCTGTCAATAAAGTTTAGATCAAAGTTGTTTTTGGGAATCAACTAAACTCAATATAAAAAATAAACTGCGATTTAGCTTAAGAGAAGATTAATACGCTTTAGCGTATTAATCTTTCTTTCATTCAGAAATATCCCCTCTATCTCCCCACCATGGTCTCCCTAGTAAAAGCAGAGCGTCCAGCATTACCGCAGCCATAACTCCAGGTAACGTTGTTTACGATCGCTCGCTCATTGGTTATGATCCCTCGCTCGTTACTCCATCGGCTATCACACCTACATTGGATCCGGTCATTGGACGCGGAGATCTAATAGTAGGATAGTTTGTTTGTTTGTTGTAAACAAGTTGCTCCACAGCACTTTAGGGTCAGCTTATGCAGATGCACAAGCCAAACCTCTTGTTAAGTCGAGGTCAGCAATCGTTCTCATATACCACTATTGTGCTGTAGAATGTACATGAATGTCTTATTTTGTAAGAAATAAACGTTGTTGGATTTTGAATGTGGTTCAACTGGTAGAGTAAATACATTTTTCCTACGTTCCTCTTCTAAGTTGTTCCAGTGGAGCTGCTGTTAGGCTGGTTATAATTTAATAAGAGGTGGTATAATACCTATCCACTACCAGCTAAAACCCATCTGCTCCCCCTAGAGCGAGCACGAAGAGCCGTACTTAAAGTAGCCTTCTCAAAACCTTACAGATACCCAACAATCGATCTATATGCAGCCTGCAAACTACTTACTGTGCGACAGTTATGTGTACAACAAATAATTTTGAGACAACATCGTAAAAGCCCAATGCTGGATGAATCATCATCATTAAGTAAGCGACGGAAGGACTTAGTATATTCAAAGCCACGCTGTAATACTCAAACAGCCCATAAACATTTTCCTTTTCTTGCTCCACATCTCTATAATATCCTTAGCAAACAAATAACTACAAGAAATTTAACTCATACTGACTGTAAATTAAAGATCAAAACTTACTTGCTCGGCCTAGATTACAATAAAACCGAAAATCTAATAAAGGTTATGTCCTAAAAGTATATTTATGTCACTCACACACGCGTATAATAATCACACATAAAATCAACACGCATGCACACACCCTCTCACACACACACACACACATACACACACACTACATACAACTTATTGATCTGGCTGAACCGATTCGACAATAATTATTTAAAAAATTATTTGTCTTCACATTTTATTATGATTTATTTGTCCTAAAGGTTTATTTTTTAGTTTTTATTGTAATATACACTTTTTTCTAGTTTGTTTCATTTATAAAAAATGTTGCATCTGAATTGTAACATTTGTAATAACTAATCCATTTACAGTTGCCTGTTAGCTATTTGCCGAGAGGTAGAGATCCCTCGAGTCTATTCCACAAGTTTTTCTAAACTTAGTTAGAGCGAGGTGATGAACCAAATGGTGAATTAGGTCTTAAGCACAACATTGTACAAACTATGTTATATTATGTAAGACCTACAAAAATAAAAGATTTATTATTATTTATTATTTTATCTAGATGTAAGTAAGACAATTTTGACAATTTCTGTGATAAGAAACGGATGAGTAGGTACCACATTGCAGGAAACATATTAACAACTCGTGCTTGTAGCTGAATTGCCTCAGCCAAAGTCGCAGGTGGCTCATATCCCTCGTTATAATGACCCAATAAAACAGCGAAATCAACATCAAATGCAGGTCTGCCGGCGTGTGGTTCCGCCGTAAACTCCTAGATTAGCTGGAAACACTGGAATTCGCGTAGTTATGACGGGGAAGTGGCCAGATCTAGCGAAACGAACAACGGGAATAAAGAATGGAAGGTAAACCACATGCCGGAAGGGGTCAGTGGATCAGGTGACATCGTAAAGCATAAAGTTTAAGGCAGCTACCTAACTATGTGTTTCAAGAACGTACAAATTTGCAGGTTCGAGTACCTACTGCAAAATTCGAAAAAATTTGGGATATTGTTTAATTTCTTAAGTACAAATTGATCATTATAATCTCAGCCTGCTGATGACCCCAGCGTAAGAGTGCGTCTAATGCAAAAATCAAGCAAAATGTTTATTTTAAACACTTACATTTTATGGTAACGAACGTAAGTGTTCAGATTTTAAAAATACGATGAATCAAATAATTTTTTTTAAAAGTAAACTAGTTTCCTTACAAAAAAACACAAAATTCAAATAAAAACTGTTTTAATTGAAATGCTATTTAAATTATCAGCGACAACACCACATTATTTTAGTATTTCTATTTATTGCTTATATTTTGAATAATTAATAGATAATAAGCAAGATTTTTTTTCACTGACGTATCCCTGCCCTGTCGCGCTCCTATAGTACGTACAGCCCATATTCGTTTTACAAAGTTTTGCATTAGGCGCGTCCTAATTGATAAAAATACTTATTTAAACTACTCATTATTAGTTCGCGTGCGGCATTTTGATAACGCACACATTCAAAGACAATGTCACTGTTTTTGGTCTCAGGGCGCACCTAACGATTTAAATCTTTGTTTAAGCGCCGATTCGCTATTTGTGTTGTGGTACTTAATTAATTATGACAAGTTAATTAATCATGTTTAGAAATGTTTGCATGTCTCAATAGGTCTCAAACCGGTTTTACAAACGAAAACTTAACTCCAAAAGATATTAAATTGTGTCGTATAAAAGTTTTAAAATAAAATACCTTGGTAACCTTATATACTTATTAATTTAAAAAGAATGAATATTTTCTGGTTTCCAATGGAGATACTTTTAATAATGCTCAACAGCAGGCTATCTCTACGTCCGTTGCAGTCTAAGTATGAATTCAATAGATCTTCGATGCTTACGTCTAAGTCTGGGCGATTTGGTGGAAAACGTGTTAACGTGATCCGAGTTGTCATACCGACGTGTTTAATAGACTTACTAGTAAGCACGCTTCATCAGATCTAGGGCAAATTCTAATAAGTTTATTTGAATTTGTTGTAAATCCTTCGTTTTATTAGTACATTACCAAATTAATAAAACACCATAGTAATATCAAGACATGAACTCATGTTAAGGATTTTTGTTACAGTGCTTACCCGCACTCTAGGCATCTCTAAGAAACGAAATAAGTTCCCAAAAATTTTCGATTTCGGCGGGACTCGAACCCGCGCCCCACCCTTAGTACGGGTGTGCTCTTCTAACCAACTAAGCCACGAAGTCTCTGTCGGTTTTCGTCGAAAATCTTTGGGACCTCTTACGGACTGTAGCGCCGGTGACTCCACCTACAGAGAAAACATTAAAGTTTCCAATGTTCAAAGACTAAAATGTAACTTTAGTTACATTTAGTTCGTTTGACGAGAAGTGTTGCCGTTGCTAAATTCTAAGGATTTTGAAATCCTTAGAATTTTTGGGGACTTATTTCATAAACTCATATTTTTCAGACATTTGAATAAATCCCAGAATATAAACCTTTTCTAGAACATCTCACGGGTCTTATTGGAAAATGCTCTGTGCCATTTCCTTTGCTGGCTTTGGAGAAAAAACATCATCATCATCATCGCATTGATACGTCACGTAGACGATATGTCGACCGAATCAATGCGTCCTATCCTATTCTAACTTCTAACAATTTTAATTATTTCTAACTATTATACAGACAGGTCATAAATGTCTTTAAGTTAACACGATGAATGTTTAGCAATCAAAACCGAATCACCAAGTTAGCAATTAAAAAGCATTAAACAGCTCATCAAGCCGTGGGTGGTCCGATCTCTCGAGGGGACATTGAATCGGTTCAATCGAAGCTGGACAAGGGACCACTGTGCACATCTGGCCATTGGTCTCCACTTTAATGCACTTGGCTTTTTTTCCATATTCTTCTGCTGCTTGCATTCTAAAAATAATTTTGCTTACCTACAACCATTACAAACTTGCAGGTTGAAGTCTCATCCAGGTCGTAATTTTTGGGATTTTATATAAATCTTAATTATTATTATACAGCAACAAGCAATTTTTGATGATAACACCCAGCCCAACCGCTGAAGCTAGAAAGCTAAAATTAGGAAGGTAAGGTTTTACCTTTTGCTACACAACCTGGATGGCATTCTTGGAAATTAGGAGGGTAAGGTTTTACCTTTTGCTACACAACCAGGATGACACTCTTGGAAATTAGGAGGGTAAGGTTTTACCTTTTGCTACACAATCAGGATGACATTCTTGGAAATTAGGAGGGTAAGGTTTTACCTTTTGCTACACAACCTGGATGGCATTCTTGGAAATTAGGAGGGTAAGGTACCTTTTGCTACACAACCTGGATGACATTCTTGGAAATTAGGAGGGTAAGGTTTTACCTTTTGCTACACAACCTGGATGGCATTCTTGGAAATTACGCTCCTATAGGTGTTGAAACTTTTGGTGTTTTTGTAACTCTTTAACCAGTAGCCCGATTATCTTGTAAGTAAGAAAAATTACTAAATATATAAAATTGTTACTTGATAGGTATATATCGACTCGGAAAACGTAGTGTAGGACGCCCTCCTACCAGGTGGGACGACGATTTGCGAAAGACTGCTGGCAGATGATGGATGCGGCAAGCTGAAGACAGGGCGCTATGGCGCTCATTAGGGGAGGCCTATGTCCAGCAGTGGACTGGTATAGGCTGATGATGAGGTATATATAGTTGTCTTGGGCACGCTTTCGATTGGTATTAATATGGATCAGTTGAGCTACCAGTAGATTGTTTGCAACATTCTGCAGTCAGCTCAACTGTTTCTATTGTAAATACTAGTTTTAATTTAATTATATTTGATTGTATTTTCTTATTGGCAAGTTACACGACGTTGTGTATAACACGATTTCCTTCAAACTGAATGTAGAAAATTAAACAAATACAATTTAGTTAACAAAAACGGGTAAGTATGAAGATTTTTCAAAGCTACCCATGAAATGCGATTTCTTTTTATTGAAAACGGATTTCTAGCTTTGTTTTTAGGGTTTCAAAGATCGGTTTTGAAACCCTTATGGTCTCGCTTTGTCCGTCCCCGCTCTTTCTTGAATATCTCAGTAACTACTGCAGCTATTAACTTGAAATTTGAAATAATGATACATTTCGTGCGCCATTACTGATTTTAAGAAAAAAATATATAAATAAATGAAAAATGAAAATGAATATTTTCAGTACAAATTTTGATGTTGAAATTTCAAAAGAGACCTAGGAAGGCAAATAGGGTATCAAATGAAAGGTATCGTTTTGTACATTTCAAAACACTTTTTGAAATTTCTGTAAGTTTTATACTTTTTGAAATATTTCAAAAAAAGACGAAAAATTGACCATACCCCCCCCCCTATCTCCGAAGATTGCACACCGATCCACGTACAATGTATTAGGCGTTTGTAGATATCAATCTATATTTTACAGGAAAAATATAGAGAAGTCTGTAATAATAATAGTTTTTGAAAAATGGTCAAAAAAGGGGGGAATTTTTTTTCAAAAGGGGGGGTACCTACCTATGTGGGGTATCAAATGAAAGGTATCGTTTTGACCATTTCAAAACACTTTTTGAAATTTCTGTAAGTTTCATAGTTTTTGAAATATTTAAAAAAAAGACGAAAAATTGACCATTCCCCCCCCCCTAGCTCCGAAGATTGCAGACCGATCCATGTACAATGTACTAGGCGTTTGTAGACATCGATCTATATTTTACAGGAAAAATATAGAGAAGTCGGTAATAATAATAGTTTTTGAAAAATGGTCAAAAAGGAGGGGATTTTTTTTTCAAAAGTAGGGGTACCTAGCCAAGTGGGATATTAAATGAAAGGTATCGTTTTGACCATTTCAAAACACTTTTTGAAATTTCTGTAAGTTTCATACTTTTTGAAATATTTCAAAAAAAGACGAAAAATTGACCATTCCCCCCCCCCTAGCTCCGAAGATTGCAGACCGATCCACGTACAATGTATTAGGCGTTTGTAGACATCGATCTATATTTTACAGGAAAAATATAGAGAAGTCTGTAATAATAGTAGTTTTTGAAAAATGGTCAAAAAAGGGGGGAAATTTTTTTCAAAAGGAGGGGTACCTGCCTATGTGGGGTATCAAATGAAAGGTATCGTTTTGACCATTTCAAAACACTTTTTGAAATTTCTGTAAATTTCATAATTTTTGAAATATTTCAAAAATAGTCGAAAAATTGACCTTTCCCCCCCCCCTATCTCCGAAGATTGCAGACCGATCCACGTACAATGTATTAAGCGTTTGTAGATATCGACCTATATTTTACAGGAAAAATATAGAGAAGTCTGTAATAATAATAGTTTTTGAAAAATTGTCAAAAAGGGGGGGAAATTTTTTTCAAAAGGGGGGGTACCTACCTATGTGGGGTATCAAATGAAAGGTATCGTTTTGACCATTTCAAAACACTTTTTGAAATTTCTGTGAGTTTCATACTTTTTGAAATATTTCAAAAAAAGACGAAAAATTGACCATTCCCCCCCCCCCTAGCTCCGAAGATTGCAGACCGATCCATGTACAATGTATAAGGCGTTTGTAGATATCAATCTATATTTTACAGGAAAAATATAGAGAAGTCTATAATAATAATAGTTTTTGAAAAATGGTCAAAAAGGGGGGAATTTTTTTTCAAAAGGAGGGGTACCTGCCTATGTGGGGTATCAAATGAAAGGTATCGTTTTGACCATTTCAAAACACTTTTTGAAATTTCTGTAAGTTTCATACTTTTTGAAATATTTCAAAAATAGTCGAAAAATTTACCTTTCCCCCCCCCCCTATCTCCGAAGATTGCAGACCGATCCACGTACAATGTATTAGGCGTTTGTAGATATCAATCTATATTTTACAGGAAAAATATAGAGAAGTCTGTAATAATAATAGTTTTTGAAAAATGGTCAAAAAGGAGGGGACTTTTTTTTCAAAAGGAGGGGTACCTGCCTATGTGGGGTATCAAATGAAAGGTATCGTTTTGACCATTTCAAAACACTTTTTTAAATTTCTGTAAGTTTCATACTTCTTGAAATATTTCAAAAAAAGACGGAAAATTGACCATTCCCCCCCCCCTAGCTCCGAAGATTGATGACCGATCCATGTACAATGTATTAGGCGTTTGTAGATATCAATCTATATTTTACAGGAAAAATATAGAGAAGTCTGTAATAATAATAGTTTTTGAAAAATGGTCAAAAAAGTGGATTTTTTTTCAAAAAGGGGTACCTACCCATGTGGGGTATCAAATGAAAGGTATCGTTTTGACCATTTCAAAACACTTTTTGAAATTTCTGTAAGTTTCATACTTTTTAAAATATTTCAGAAAATTGATTGTCCAAATAATTGGCAAATGTTTGAAACCCTCGGCGCGCGAGTTACACTCGCACTTGGCGAATCTTGTTTTTTATTAGTGTTGTCCGGTGAGAAACTGCGTGTACCTAACAATAACATCTTGTTTTGTGCCAACCAACTTCATATTGAAAAATATCGCCCTCCAAAAGTACTCACTAGGTCAAAATCCAATTAAAATTTAACGACAAAGCTCATTAACTTTTAATTTCGACCGTTCCCATAACCCGATGTTTACCGGAGTCGAAACAGACATAAGGAAACCATGAAACGAATCTTATGAAACATTGTATGTTTGTTTGTTTGCATCGGGCTACACCACGTGCGTACGCTAGGTACGTACGTTGTTTGCTGATTGGTACTTACGTGTACTACGTGTGGGTGCCATGTGGTACGTTGCAGACAATAAGCATAAAAAACTGATTGGGTGTTTGCTTTTATCTTATTAAATTTCAAAGGATTGGAAGTGCGATCTATACCGACATCTCGCATGGGAGGGCATCATAGGTCCTACCCAGCACAACTTGATATAGTGGAGTAGGAACCAGTCTAGTTATGTAACGAGTATACGGACGAGTCCAATGCTGAACGCAGGCCTTCAGGTAGGTCTTAATTTCGACAACAACATTTTTACGGTTTATGCAGGCCTACTAGATTAATAATAAATAGATCAAGTTCCAGATTTTTCTTAATTTCTGGTCAACCAACAGAGAAGTGAGTGTAGGTGCAATGGGCGTTCAGGAACTTGACAGCAGCGGATGAGAGGAGTGCGCGGGTGGACCCAGGGCTGTAACAGAATGTGTGCCAAGCTTTACGGGGACGGTGCTATGTCAAGCATGGGTCTGAGCTGGGAAGGTCGCAGTTTCACACTGTCAATGAGGGCTTTTCGATTTGTATTTTTGAAAAGAATAAAAAAGTTCCAAATATCTAGATAGGTGACAGGAGGCCGGGCGGCGTCAGTTACCACCTATTGAGATAACTGGACCTAATATCTAGATAGGTGGCAGGAGGTCGGGCGGCGTCAGTTACCACCTATTGAGATAACTAGACCTAATTTTTTTTTATGTAAATAAAAACTGCTCATTCACAAAACACATATCATAGTAAATATCCATTGTAATAATAATGACTTTTGTCGTGACGTCGTCGTGGCGGTCGCAGCGGCCTTAGAATCGGCCTCAATCCATGGTTGTCATAATAGGTGGTAAAGGAAACTACCAGAGGAAGGTAGCAACTTCCTTCTGTGTTATTTAACTCCTGATCTGCGATCACCAATCCGTCTGCCAGGCGTGGTGGTAGTGGTGAACCCCTCGTGTTTGGGGGAGGCATAGTAGTATACGTGAGTACTTTAGCGAGGTGTTATGCTATTGCCACTTTTTGTAGTGTGATCATTCAAGAGACTGACTGACTTTCTGACTTTCTGAGTTGAAACGAAAAGCATCGGCCTCATACCTCTTATCTCTCGTGGGTCGAAATCGGTACTCTCTCAAACATGCAAAAAAATCTGGTTAATTATGGCATAAGACCGTCCTCCACACATCCAGTAGACCTGCAGGCGTGGCTAAACAGCATGATTTACAGCCTCCCCGCGTGGCTAATAGTTTCAGGAACAATAACAGCGCAATAATGAGTATTAACACGTTACAAAGTTGAAACACCGTCACGCTTATGGAATGTAAAGACAATAATTCAGTAAATTAATACCAGTTCTATTGTGAATGGAGTAAGATCAGTTTTGTCTTAAATGTTGGTACTGGTTTGCCATTTACTTTACCTTTTTTAGATTTTGAAGGTCTCCAATTATGCTTTGAACCACCTGTACAGCAAAGAATTTCACCTTCTCCATAGATATAAAAGTACTTTACTATAGTTACTTTCATTCGTAGTGTTCTGACATGTAGCACACTAATTTTTTGTAAAATGTCTTTCCTAACGCTTAGATAAAAATGTAAGATTCCAAGAGTTATAAACTACGTCTAATTGGGTCGTCGCCTCATCAGCCGGATACAATCACTGAGAGTAACGCGACTCGTACCTAACGCACCGGCAGGGAACACTGAGAGTAACGCGACTCGTACCTAACGCACCGGCAGGGAACACTGAGAGTAACGCGACTCGTAGGTACCTAACGCACCGGCAGGGAACACTGAGAGTAACGCGACTCGTACCTAACGCACCGGCGCGGCGGGAACACAAGCATTTCACATTTCGCTTTGTCCGTTCCAATTCCATTGCTCTTTCAGTATGTTTTATTTCTTTACCTAAATCAACCTGTCGCTTCGAAGCAAAACATCCGCACATACCTTTCTGACTCATGCATTTCACTTATTTCTTTGTACTCTTTGTGATCATTTCAGGTACAAGATATGGCGTTCTTATGAGTACTTAAAATAAGGTCTAAAGCTTGCTAAAAGGTTTTGTGGTGAGTCATTTACGAATTTGGCCCATTTAGACTTCGTGATAATGGATTGTCTTAATTTACTATGACTGAAAAGTTAGCGTTGACATTATGTAGTGAATGAAATGGAATGGAGCATCACAAATTATTTACAAATTCATGTTTTTACTTTAGTGTATTTATGTATCTTCAAATAAGTACCTACCCAATTGAATCCAAGAAAAGTTTTTGCAAACAGTGTTATTTTTAGGTATATAAAAATAGCAAAATTATAAAAATCTCTGGAATCAACCAGGTAACAGCGAGGTAAACAGTAAAAACAAAAACTTGTGCAACACATTGCAGGTGCACACTCGACTTCGAAAACCAACGAGAGTTTTGTCTAGTTGTAGCAGAGTATACGAGTAGGTGCTACTAAATAACCAAACTAAGTGTTTTAATTGAATAATTACAAATACCGTACCTATTGAGGTAATGCGTGTAGTGAATACACACTGCATGCTTCCATACACACTGCATGCTTCCATACACACTGCATGCTTCCATACACACTGCATGCTTCCATACGTTCGTCTGCTTCAGAACTCGCTCGTAATCTTCATCATGAAGTAATTTTACTGCCCCACTAATAGAATATCCGTAAACTTGATTATTAAATCATCTCTCGTGCACTTGGCGCGTCCGTCACAAACAGACAGACAGACCTAATTTACTGCCGACGATGTAAATAACCTTTTTATCATAGTTTTATTATTCTACAAGCAAACACGAGTTTGTAGTTATATCCACCTGTCATACCTTGTGCCAGGAATATTCACTGCGAAACTTTCATAGCAATCACGTCGCATGAGTCGCAATTTATTGCGGATTTTGTTTAGAATTGTCTCTGAAATTCTTGTCCGAGGGAGCAGTGGTTGTGTTGTTACACAAAAAAGTTTTTTGAATATTTCCAGGAGTAAAGGTGTTGCATTAGTGTAAATTTTCACGACGTGTCTGTCCATCACCAAAGCTGACATGATTTTATATACGGAAACCGAATTCCACGTAGAATGTTGTAACCGTCAGATACACAGTCAATCTAATATTATTCGTAGTTTACGTTGATTTGTTTTGGGGGAATTACTAAATTTCAGCTTCTCTACTGCATTAATACCTATACTCAACCAAAATATTATTAATATTAAAATTAAAACCTAATAGGTGGAGGATGAGAACATCCCAACCAATTATAACAAAGATCAATAAACAGAAGCAACAGCCCGTGCAGTATCGCAAAGAATCGGGCGCACCTTGAAACATCAAAGCGCGTGGCTAATCACATCCTACACCCAGCCCAGCCGGTCCGGCTATCCGGTCGTTTGTTTATATTTAGTGCACAGGTAACAAGAATGCCCCTTTGAAATGTAACACTTCCGCTCGTAACATTCGGAGTTCGAAACTGACGATGAGTTGAGAGAGAAAATTTTGCCTAAGGCTATGTCGCCTCAGTGAGGACGGTAGTACCATCGGAGGACGGTGGTACTATTGCCTAACTTGCTGACTCGGTTTCTTATTATGAAATGTATGTATGTTTAATTTTAGTTAAAATTAAATTCACCAGAGTCTGAAATCTACAAAAATAATAATAATTGAGCAAAATATTTGAAAACACAGTGACATCATTTCACAAGTTAATTTTGTTTTTATGAACCAAAAGGCTTCCAGTCGTTTCTGTAAAGACGAGCGAGACTCGCGGCAGCCTTCGTCAGCTCCACGCGCAATATTCAGAGGACGGAATTTCACACACAATTTTATGTTATTCGTATGTTTCAAAAGACAAAATGCTCAAAGTTATGGCCCGTCTGTGCTTTCAACTCTCTAATTTACCTTCCGAAAATAAGCCAGTTGGGGCACGTTGATATTTTATATACTTTACTTACACTGATGAGTCGCAACACCCGAACGAGTTTGGAAGAGAATTGTAGGGACGCACTAATTCAACACTTTGATTTACTCTACGTAGTCAAATTGATGATGTTTTTTGCATAGCCGACGAGATACAGTGTAGTTCATGATAAGATCAAGTTGTGTTGATTATGATAAAGGGGTTTGAAGATTTTTGTATGGATGGTGGCCCTAAAATTTGTAAATTTTTCAAAATCGCCGCGCATTATGAAATTTATATTTTTGGATAGAAGACATCAAAACAAATTAAAAATGTTCTATAACATAATGCCCTAAAGCGTCAGGTTTCCGATATATTCACATTTAAAGAAAAAAAATATTTTCATCTGTGAATATCTCAGAAACCTGACGCTTTAGGACATTATGTTCATTTTCACAACATTTTCTGTTTATTTTAGTGTCCTCTATCCAAATATATAACTTTTATTGTGCGCGGCGACTTTGAAAAACAAAATTAAAATGGCGGCTTATAAGCCGCCATTTTAATTTTTTTTTCCAGTTCCGAATAACAAACTACCAAAATTGGATTGACGGAGCGTATAGCTCAAAAGGGGTTTGAAGATTTTGGTCCTAATATATTAGGACCAAATTAATTACCAATTATTATTCGGAAGGCCAATGTTCAGCAGTAGAATGAAGGACTGATGATGGTAGGTAATATTATATATTAATAGAGAATGATTTTTTATCATGTCATTTTTTGTCGACCTCAGTGGCGCAGCGGGCGAGAGTCTGCCTGCGACGCAAGAGGTTGCGGGTTCGATCCCCGCCTCGGAACAAATTTGTGTACGATCTGCAGAAATTTGTTCCGTTGGTCTGGGTGTCCTTTTCTATGTATAATAAAAAATATCTATCTATGTAATGTATAATATTACGTATATCAGTTATCTAGTACCCATAACACAAGCTCTGCTTACCTTGGGGCTAGATAATGCTGTGTGAATTGTCCAGCATTATTATTATTATTATGTAAATGAGTAAGGTGAGCTTAGTTTTTTATAATTTCGTGGGTTATTTCAGCTATTATTCACATAATAATTCTGCCTACCTCCCAATATCTCAAGATGTCACAAACAAACACGCTTCAAACAAATCAGAGGGTGGTTTTAAATTCGCATTACGTCCTGTGGGAGGGCGGGGGTGGTAGGGGGGGGGGGTGGATAATGAGGTAGGTCTTAAATCTCGCGGCATCTAGTTTTAATGGCATTTAAATTAGCTTTTTATTTACTCTGTTCCGGGATTTGAATTCGGGGTAGTTTTAGGTTAAGGGTGGCTCGCGGAGTGATTTCGAAGGAGATTTTTTTGTAATCCTCTATTGAGATGAGTTTGTTTATTAGGTTTCGTGACATTACAAGGGAGTGACTTGACTCAATCAAATAATGAGAGTTGACTTGTAAGTTAGTCTGATATAAAGGTAACAACAATGTTGGTTCTTTATTTATTTTATTAACTTATCGTGAATATATGCAGCCTCATGCAAATATTAGGTATTTACACTTGACCTTGTATTGCTTGATTATGTTTCAATAATGCAAATTGCAATGTATTTATTGTTTGTAACTTTATATCAGAGTTGATGTAATCAAGCGAAACAAGGTCAAGTGTGAGTAATCTGACAATTGACTTTGACTTATTATTCTAAAATTCCATCGAAGATCGGCTGACTGGATGACAGCCAGCGAAAGACTGCAGGCTGATGTTGAATGCGGCAAGCTGAAGCCAGGGCGTTTTGGCGCTTAGGGGAGCTTATAACTAAGACATAGGCTGATGACACCTGATGATGATCAGGATTATTATGTCCGTCTAGTGGTGAAAATAGTACCTGTCCATTAAGTCGACTTTATAAACGAAAAATAATCCATGGAACGTTTTCGTGCTGTGACAGATCCTTACAACTTGAATAAAAATTTAAAAAGTAAGGAGGTACCCACTTTGTGTCGAGGTTGTGTCGCTTGTGATTCTCCATCAACAATCAAAGAAACGCCAAAAAAATCCATAAACAATTCCAAAAGGGCAAGGCCAGTGATCACGGTGACGTCGAGGTGTGCGCTCGTCAGTCCGGAAATACGTCGCCCAGGGCGGCCACTTCCGGCGGATAAGTGGGCCGCTCTGACCCAATTTCCGGTTTTCACATTTCATAGATCGCGCATGATAACACGTAGGTAGAGGTTACCGTGACGGTGGATATCGGCTCTCACTCCACACACATACCAATGTCTTCTTCAAAAGCTTTTGTACTCAGTTTTGCTTGCCGATACCTCGACCGAAACCAGCTTATAGCACTCAGGGGTAATCTCAAAAGCAAAGTTCCTTAAGCTATGTACAAACGTGTACCTTTTGATTTATTTATTTAATATCTGTGTCCCGCGACTTCGCATTCGCTTTTCAAGTAGCTTATGTCCGTCCCCAGTAGGTATACCATTTACCTTCCTGCCAAACTTCATTAGGATCCGTTCAGCCGTTTAGTCGTGGAAAGGTAACAGACAGACAGTCATACATACTTTCGCATTTATATTATTAAGTATAGAAGTATAGATATATGTGTATTAGTTTCTTTGCATTACATAACATTGTTCAGGTTTTAATTCTCAAAGTGACGCAGCGCTGCTTTTTCAATTTTGGGGTTTCCCAAAAAAATCTAAATAATAAGGCACTATTATTTAGATTTCAATGGAGGCGGTTAGCTCAAGTCAGGACCGTGGTGGATGGCACAAACTGAGGGCGGCCTGTACCCAGTAGTGGGTAAAACCGGCTGCGGATGATGATGATGATTTAGATTTCTATGGGTTTTCCAAATATAACATATTAACAAGCTTTATTTTTGGATACTTGTGATTGAATTTAGTACAGTTTCCATAACCCATTCTTTTAAATAATAGTTTTATAGTAGGTACTGCCACTATAATACTATGTAATGTATGTTTAGGTATTACGGCAAATAATACAAACCATTAACTTGATTTGCATTTTATTGTAAAATGTCTTATAAACTAGAATAAAAACGTTGAAACCAGTATTGTTACTAGTGGCGTCGTTTGGTAAATCTTTAGTTCAGCAGTGGACATAATATCTGGCTGAAATGGTGATGACGTCAGAACCCTAGTGGGTGGCTTAGACTTCAGTTATGTTATAAAACGGCACACTAATGTCCAATAGGGCATCGCGACGTTTCAGCTCAAACAGATGTTTCAAACGGACAGACACTTTGATCTGCGAGACGAACAAACAGATTGGTAATTACACGATTGCTACTCTCATGTGGAGATGGGAAGGATTTTGTTTATTAGTATGCAGGTTGGCAACCTGTTGTATTGGTCGCAGGTGAACTTTTACCTACTTCTATACTACATGCAGCCAATGGTACTCAACTGCTGGACATTGACTCGAATCACAAAATATGTAGGTAAAGCCTATTCTGTAGGTGCGACGCCTGCTGAAGTTGCGGGTTGGATTCTCGCCTCGGTCAAATGTTTGTACGAATTTGTTCTTCAAGAAATGAAAAAAAAACTTATATTGTATCTTCCTGAGACCGATAACTAGCACCCATAACACAAACTCTAGTGGTTTGCGGCTAGATCTAGGCTCGTTTCTTTTTCACTTCTTCCACCAGTGGACAAAATAAAAAAATAAAATTGAAGTGAAGAGAAAATTAATAACACAATTTATTATTTGTAAGGTAAAGTATTATACTTTATAGTACAAGATGCTGAAACTCTGAAATCTAGAGAATTCTGTGTAAATTTGTCCAGCATTAACATACTAAACTTGACAACCTCAGTGGCGCAGCGGGCGAGAGTCTGCCTGCGACGCAAGAGGTTGCTGGTTCGATCCCCGCCTCGGAACAAATTTGTGTACGATCTGCAGAAATTTGTTCCGTTGGTCTGGGTGTTTTCTATGTATAATAAAAATATCTATCTATGTAATGTATAATATTACGTATATCAGTTATCTAGTACCCATAACACAAGCTCTGCTTACCTTGGGGCTAGATAATGCTGTGTGAATTGTGAAGCATTATTTATTTATTTACTAAAAACCAGTATGAGTCGGTGCGAATATCCAAAATCAAACATTTCGCTCGATTGCATTCTTGTAGTGTTGGATACTTGGCGAAGTGAAAGCAGTTTCTGTTTGATTATACCATGCTTGTACAGTCTTCGCAATGTAGAGGTAGAAGTAACATTATAATATAGCCTCCATCAAAAACGTAATTAGTCGAGTTCCCCATGCCGCCGCGGTCCGTTAATTACTGGCTGAAGAGACTTGTCAGCCAACTGGCAGGTATTACCGTCGGAGACAACATGGAGCGAACATGCAGCGAAAGGGTAACAGGCTTTTCTTCTTTTCTATCTCTGTAACCGTAATGCATAGGTTCTGCACGGGAGACGTGTTACAGACTACAGGCTCTGGACCAGGGCTGAAACTAAACTACCTACAATATAATAACTACATAGAAATGATCTGCATGGTAATTTTAAAACTCAGACAATTACGCTCAGTTGTTTTTCCTTCTATTATTTCAAGACCGCTTCTTAATAACGTTAAAAAGAAAGCCATATTTAAATATAAATTGTAATTAATAATGGTAGTTTAGAGCTATATGCTGGTCTGCGGTTTTGTTTGCCACGCTATACCACCTCCATTTGCTTACTGCATCCAGGTGATAAATCCATGGCATAATAACAGGCTTCTGGTTGTTGCCATTAATGACGGAACAAGCGCCTGATTAGAACTGAGTGACGTCATCCATTCTCATTAATTCCCAACTCTTTGGAGAATTTATAACGAAGCCATTGGAGGGAGGTGGGTCGGTAGTTGCCAGAGTCCGCGCGGCAAATCATTGCTTTTGCTAATAATTACTTATTCGGTTTTTCATTACACTGGGTTGTTTATGATATCTACATATTTGTATACTGTCCCACTGCTTATATATCCTCTGATTTCAAAATATGAAACAGGACTTGTTGCGAATTTGTTTCACCAGGAAATCCTTACGACCCCTCACTACCAGCATAACATTGTGTGGAACCTAAACTTCCTAAATCAATTCCAACGTTCCGTTATGTGAATATGTTGCTACGAAAAATACGCAGTCTCCTAAAGATGTTGTAATTGGAACTTTTCGCACTACAAATAAATCTGGGTAACAAAAGAAAAAATCAGGTACGCGGAAACAAAAGCGCGGGATCGCGGCGACGCCCCAATCTGTCACGGGCGGCGCCGTTGTCACCTGTCACTGTCAGTGTCACCTGTCAGACTCCGGCTGAATGCCGCGACACGTCGCTCGGCCCGCGGGCAAGACACACCTGCAGACTTATTAAAACTTGACACAAAGAGAGCTCTGATTACAAACTCCGCAATATCAAAGTTGAGACCCCCCCCCCCCCCCCCGGAGATAATAAAAGGGGAAATTATACCAAGGAATGTAGCGAGTTCATCCCAAATTGGTGTTACCTTCTCGTAAGCCAGGAGTGCAAATGTGCAGCAGATTCAAATAAAACTGTCTCTACCAAATTATCGTTGTAGCAGGATGACACCTAGTATTTTTCATCGCGGAGCGCCGCCGTCGCAATAAAATTGAAATTACTGTAATTGGGTGCACTCAAGTTTCAGATTTACGTGGGCTTGATGTATGAATTGCATGTTTTGCATTTTTTGATGCAATTTACAAACTATTTTCGTTTCCACACTTTACCTTTGTAATGAAGTGTTATATCGCTACAAGAGTGAAAAGAAACAAATTATTGAGATTAAATGTATTTAACTACAATAAAACTAAATAACGGTCGTTGAGTATAATGCGCGCACTATTTCAGGGATACGACATAAACACCTTTGATATTTCTTTTTAGTGCCAAACATTGTTGGCAGTCGCTTTTTTCCGATAATATTTTCTCAGGTAATCTTGTATACAGACAACAGCTGTTCGAATTGAGATTTATTGCCTTTTTCTCTTTCATTTCGCAATGGAATGAGAGGAATGCCATTATAGTTAGCGTAAAGAGAAATTAAAGAAAGATGTTTTTAATTTTTCTTCGTTCCGTATGAAGGTAGTCTTTGATGCGAACAAAGTAGGCCGTAAAATGGACGCTTTAGTTGTAGAATTAATTTGTTATGACTCCTGTCACGGAGCTTTTAATAAGAAGGCAATAGGATTGGTATTTTATTGGTGACTGCGTTATTTGTGGGACGTGTCCTTTTGAATTTACGGAGGTGGGTTTGAAAATGAAGGTAAGTAGGTACTTAATTAGCAAATTAATGCCAAAATGTTTAATTACAATACCACGGAATACAAATCGATGATTACTGACCGACCTAAAGTCATGTAGATACAGAAATCGAAGACACCGTAGAAGGAACATTTTTGAAACGTAATGTTGCAATGGTACGCCGCCGCTCCCAAGGGCGTAGTATTTTTCATCGAGTACCCCAATTTTCCGGTAAATTGCTATCCGATATCCAGGTTATAGGGTTCCTTACGTACGGGGCTTTATAAATTAGGTGTGAAATAAACTTCACATTTTCAGATAATTTGTGATGTGCTTTGTTTCTAGATGGAATAAAATACCAGTAAGTACCTACCTTGATTAAAAATGAAAAGATGAGTAGGTAACTGAAAAAATAAGAAAAGTTAATAAAAGTCAGAGGCATATATTCACTTTGAGTTATTGGAGCGCAGGAAGTCAGCAAAATGAACTCAAAAGTAATGCCTTCTTGCAATATTACAAGTCATGTCATGAATGTGACTTGTACAAGTAAAGCTGCATCTTCTTATTTTACTTTTTTTTACTTTAACACACGAATCAAATACTCTCTACCTACCTACGTTTGTATACATATAGGAATAGCGTCAGCTAATTAGCTCCAAAACACCTTAATTACACAGCCGGTTGGTTTTCTTTCGCCGTGCCAATTCTAAAATCGTCGGTAACGGTAACATGATGCATTTCCCGCGCAAAGAAACTCGTAGCTGTCACTGTCAGGTATTTTGTGGCAACACGACTTGTGCATCTACCATTCCGCCCGCGTGTCAGAGACACCTTTCGTTGTGCGCGTTTTATTTGGCGCCTGTAGGGATGTGACATGTTATTTTTATCGATGGTTTATCTTGGCACCTACATAATGATTCCTAGCGAGTGTAAGATTACATTGTCAAGGTGCTGGCTGAAAATAATCGAGATTTTAAAGAATTTACGACTAAAGATTTTGCAAACTATTATATTCAGATTATAAATTTATTAAAAAAAAATAACAGATTAAAGTAACTAAAAATAAAAGGCCCTTTGTAAACTATTTGCGTATAATATGTTTAGTGCTATAGTTATCAAAGGTAATTTAATTTAACAAGCACATACAGTCTTTTAAGTATTACAAATACTTACGAAGGTATCACAACGTATCTAACGTAATAGTAACTTTGTGGATTTCAATTTAAAAGTAGAGGCCAGAAATTTAACGTTAGTTCTTTTAAAATTAAGAGTACCTACCTAATTTTTGTTCCAAAATACTTGCTATCGTCTTTAAATCTCAATAAATCTTAATAAATCTCATTATTCAACACAGACTCGTCACTGCTGCTAATGGCCGCTCCGCCAGGTGAGCCGTCCGCACGTCATTACCCGTCAACGCCACCGGATGTCCGGCGCGCGACTCGCTAAAACGCCGTGTAATTTCTCTTTTTATCTCGCGAGAAACAGGTTATGTATAATTGGACTCTAGCAACAGCAGTAATTGCGTGTATTTAATTCATATTAAAAAAAACAGGTGTGTTGAGATAATTTGTAAATTTTGTAGTAGAAATGTTATTTAAACTTCCGGTCTGGTAGTGTGAACTCTTCATATATAATGTTGCTGTAGCTGAAAAATAATATTTTTTAAATCAGGAATATCGTGTTATCGTGGATTATCTTTTAGACAGATATGAATGGAGCTAGCTTTTAATTATAACTTCTTAGTATTATAAAGCAACAGTTATTTTTGAATAAACAATTTTTTCTATTTTGGTTTTCTCATTTACACAATAAATATGAGGCAACTCCAAAAACAAAAAAAAAACCTTGCACATAAACCTTACAATTCAATAGATGCCTTCTGTCATCTGTTGTATACGTTTTAAGTAAAAGGCAATGGGCCTTTTACTTAGGGCTGTCCAATCAGTAAAACTTTTTAATCATGTCAAACTATTTTTTTTTGTTTTTTTTTTTCTCCTTTACATGAAGTAGAACACTACATTGCATTAAACTAATATAACCGCCCGCGCCGGTGTTAACAGGAATCGATACCGCAATATCGACTACAGGTAAGGTAATCGCCGCCTCCTCAGGTGTCCCGCCCTATTATCGACACACAGGTGCGCGGGCTGTGATTGGTTGAGAGCTGAGGTGAGACACGTGTCTTGCTGCTCAGCCAATCAGGTGTCAGTAGGTCATAGGTGCTTCTTTGATAGCACCTTTGAAACTTTATCTACTAGTAGTACCTACTTACCAAATAGTTTAAAAAGTTTATACGGTAACTTACAACGTAGATTACTATAAAACTCCTTTAGACAGATATGACCTTTCCTTAAAGGTGATTTCCAATTTGAGGCTTTACATTATAGGTAATTCAACGTCAAAAAATCGTGCTTTTGCAATGCTAGTAGGTAGGTACGTAACTAACGTTTATAACACATTTGCTCGTAAAGGGTCTCTCATTTTACCAATTTCAATACCGTAATGTTTCTCATTACGCACTAGTGCGGTAGTGTAATGTAAAACGCACGGTTTATCACAGTGAAAAAATTCTCTCTCTATCTAGCTCTATCTAAAACGAACGGTACTTTTTTAAATCTTAGTAAAGAGAACTTTTTATATCAGAAAAGTGGTCAACATTTTATGAATAAAATTAACTTTAGGAGATAAAATATAATAAATAAACATTTAATTCTTTAAGTTTACTAATATTGACTATAAATTACAACCATTTATTTGTAACAAAACTGATGCGCGCGCATCGCTAATTAGTGAGCGAGTATATACAAATTATGCTATTTATTCGCGCTTTTTCTTTTCGCTGTATTGTTTTTACTTGAAAATGTCGTCAAGTAATGATGCATTTATTAATTTAACACCGCCAGAAGTCTCAGAGGCAGCGAAAAAGGCTACTCTAAGCCTTGCCCGTAAAATCGACCGATAGATAGGTACTTACAAGCGTATGAAAATTTATTCGAAAAAGTTTTATTTATTTTCTCGCTAATATGTTATAAAACGTCATATTATGACATACGTACGCTTTGAAAATTACAGCCGAGGCGATATTGCTAGCCCGAGCCGTAGGCGAGGGCTACAAGAAAGCAGAGGCTGCAACTTAAGCTAAACTTACCGCACTTGTATCATAATGTACTATTTCGTATAACCTACTAGCACTTAAATACTCTACTTTACAGACTCTTACGCATTAATTTAATATTCACGTTTTTTCCGTAGTATCTAGGTATCTAGGAGACAGGCTGCTTCCTCGGGTTCAGTCCAGTCTGTCGTAGCAACAGGTGAAGGGTCAAACCACTCTAATCCTCCGCCAGGTATGTATTTATAGCCCCCTCAGAGATGCCAACTCTTCGCGCACCATTTGGTTTTATATATCAATAAAGTATTCAAAATAATGCCTAATTAACTGTTTTCCGTCTAGGATTTAGTGCAAAAGTGAAATATATCGTGGACACACGTTTTAATGCTTCGAAGAACACACCGGATTTCGATCTCGTAAATTTAGTACCTAACTGCCTTTACCGTGAGTACGGGAAAGTAGGGCTATTTGCGTTTCACGTGGATCACGCTACCTCAACACAAATCATTCACTCGACAAACAATAACCTGTGTGATTTATGTGAGCCTGTCTAGCGCCGCCAATCCGTTAATGTCCCTTGACTAGATTTAGAGACATTGTATGGCATGAGCCTTTATGCATGTTCTTGATTCAATACACTATTTCCTTTAGCTATCGTGTCACAGGATCAGTCATCAAATAATGGACAGTCTAATCCAAAGGTGAATGACAGACAGAGTGAGAGAGGTTTCTTTCCTGCAGTGGATACTAATCTTTTGATTATGACGATGCTACCTCAATAAAACAACAGCTCAATGTGACATAAAAACCTGACTTATGAAAGAACTCTATATTTTACAATAGATATGCATCTTTTTGTATAGTTGCAATAAATTTTCGCATTTATTGCAATAATATTTTGGTTATAGCCACGGATTATAAATTCTCGGGAATTAGCAGGCATCGTTAAAACGAAACATCTACACAAGTCATAAAACACTTAGGATTCCTTTGAAAATGTTTTATTGAGCAATTCGCTTCCTTAACGCGGCGGTACTCGGTCTCAGTTCAATGTAGCACCGCTAGCCGCTACTCAATGAACACATTCAGCTGTGATAATACGAACTGTAACAAACTGGATCCTCTCTTAAACTCGCATTATAGTTATCATTTGCCTTGGTTTTGAACACAGTGAATCCCTCTTTCCTTTCAAGAAACAAAAAAAAAACACGGTCGTCTCTACATACCAAAAGAAAGACTGCATTCGATGTACACACGAAATTGTAAAACATTTGTTTTTATGAACGATACCGTTTTTGTATGGAAAGCTCAATACGATACTTGACCAAATGGATGCAGAAATACAGATACCTGCAACTTACAAAGTCCTACCACATTTTTAGACAAGATTTACTTGTTGCTCAGTTGGTACAAGATTCATCTCTAAAATGACATTCCTTTTTTCATCCGTGAGGTAGGTTTTAAGAATACATTCCCAGGCCGGTATCTACCCCTCAATCAATCAGTCCCGGGGGTCCTGTGTCACCCCACACTCAGAGAGGGTAATAGCTGCCAATTGAGTTTTTATTTAGCTATTTTACTGCTATTGCTACATTTGTATGGTAATTTTGGAACCTTTGGAAAAGGAATTAGAAGCGTACACGAGATGTAAAGAAATTGTTATTTTTAGAATAATCTGGATTTTCTGATGGGTATAATAATAACACAAGCAATTTAATAATAACACAAGCAATTTAATAATAACACAAGCAATTTAGAAACACGAAAAAAAAACGACTTAATATACCTAAGTATCTCATGTAAGTGACATGTTGGTTGTACACGAGAAATTAAAAAAAAAAATTATTTATAAATTTGTTTATAAAGGTACCAGAATAAGAAAGAGACATAAGATAAAGATCATTGACACAAAACTTGAGTATTTTTCTTTAAAAAAACGACATTTTATGTAACGAGTATGTTCTCGGGTTTTTTTGGTGACGTTTTAGCAATGTTACTCGTGTGTGCCCTCAACAATGTTTCAAGTTTCGAGTTCGTAAAACTTTATGTTTTGTCACGTGATACCCACATGTTGATACTTACTTACAAATTAATAATTTTAATTGAAATAATTTTATAAATTGAAATAACTTTATTATTTCAATGAGTAGGTTTGTGCACATGTGGCCATAACGGCTACCGGCACAAAATTACCTAACTACTATTTTTGTCTTTTACATCGCACTTGAAATTTATTGGCACAGAAGAAAATAATCAGTAAGGAAACTGATCTCGTAAAATTAAAATAAATGAACTCACTACATTATCGATTATAGTTTTGTAGGTTAATAAACTTAACTTTTAAAACTTTCCTTTAAGGATTCTTTGGTTTGAGGCAGCAGTAGGTAAATTAGTATCATTAGACCCTTAAATGGAGAATATTGAACTTCTTTATCAATGATATTTTGCAAAAAAAGTGACAGCTCTTAAGGGTCTATACCTACTATACCTACTATACCTACTATACCTACTATACCTACTATACCTACTATACCTACTATACCTACTATACCTACTATACCTACTATACCTACTATACCTACTATACCTACTATACCTACTATACCTACTATACCTACTATACCTACTATACCTACTATACCTACTATACCTACTATACCTACTATACCTACTATACCTACTATACCTACTATACCTACTATACCTACTATACCTACTATACCTACTATACCTACTATACCTACTATACCTACTATACCTACTATACCTACTATACCTACTATACCTACTATACCTACTATACCTACTATACCTACTATACCTACTATACCTACTATACCTACTATACCTACTATACCTACTATACCTACTATACCTACTATACCTACTATACCTACTATACCTACTATACCTACTATACCTACTATACCTACTATACCTACTATACCTACTATACCTACTATACCTACTATACCTACTATACCTACTATACCTACTATACCTACTATACCTACTATACCTACTATACCTACTATACCTACTATACCTACTATACCTACTATACCTACTATACCTACTATACCTACTACGCCTACTATACCTACTATACCTACTATACCTACTATACCTACTATACCTACTATACCTACTATACCTACTATACCTACTATACCTACTATACCTACTATACCTACTATACCTACTATACCTACTATACCTACTATACCTACTATACCTACTATACCTACTATACCTACTATACCTACTATACCTACTATACCTACTATACCTACTATACCTACTATACCTACTATACCTACTATACCTACTACTTCAAATCAACTTCGTCAGATCGAAATATCTTCCAAACTACTTAATATTTAACTTTAAAACTTACGAGTATTAGGTACATAGTACAGTTCAGGACTTACTCTATCGATCATAATATGTTAAAAAAACAAGATTAAATATAACTTTCTCAATAAAAAAAATCGCAAAGTTACCTCTTAATTTTTACTAAAACCTGAATTTCTCAATAAATACATAATTTGAGATATTGACAATAAGCATGGTAATGGTAATATAATAAGTATAAAGAATATTTCATATTTTTTGGTTTTTTCAAATAAAGTCTTAATTAATAGATATTATGCCAAAACTTAATTTTTGGGCTTGTTTTGCTATGCCCTGTCTCGCTCCTATGAAAGCGAAATCCTATGTCTGTCCTTTTCACAAAAATTTAAGGTTGTACCCTTAAGCAGACGCATAGCTTTCTGAGACCTTTAATATTTTTAAACTTACGCGATGTGAACACATAATTATTGGTATTTCTTACTTAATCTTTGCACTTTAAATATTTTTACAATCTTTTTTTTAAACTAAATGATGGCACATTGAATTCAACACAATATACTGAACGTTACATTTATTTTATAAAAAGTAGTTCACGGAAACGCAACGTGTGTTGGTTTCACTTCAACTTCACAATTAGCTGTGTATTGATAAGATCTAATGATGATAAAGAAAAGTTTCTGATAAAACTTGTTGTACTATGCGTTACTCCACTCGGCCACGCCTCACCTCCTGCCGCGAATTAATTGTTTATCTTTTATTTAAACTAAACACGTGTTAGTCTCATTATGACTAGTTTACGAGGTGTCATAAATACCTACACAACTGTCGGGTCCGAACCTGCGGTCGGTTCATTTACGTCGGGTGAAATCCTCCAATCTAATTGTGCTGAAATATATACCATTTGTTTCAATATAATTATGCTAAATATTTCTTTCACAAGCAACTACGATTTAGGGTTCCATATGTAACAGTTATGTCTACTTAAGATGACACTAATGGTCAACAAATATGTCTGAGTCGCTATCAAAGAGTTCTTGTTCAATTAAAATTGATGAAAACAAAGGGTTTTCATGGCTGGGCTACATATTGCGAGTTTTGAGAAAATTTAATTGATCATAGACAACAAATCGCCCGTGTCTTAAAGTTGCTCATGTTTTAATTTTTCTTACAATTTATTAACTAAACAGTTATAAATTCAATTTCACTTGAAAATTGTTTAAATTTGTCAATCAATTCAATTTCCACCTTCATAAAAGTGTGAAAAAAAAAACAGCACTCAAAGACGTCATTCGACAGTTCAATGCCACCATCAGGTGTGGACGCAAAAACGTGTTGACTTTTAAACTATCCTAATTATGTTCAGTTAGGCAAAGTGCCAGGTCATTTGCCGCGATTTATAACTTCATGTGAAGAAAAGAATACAATTAGATATATAATTGTTGGACATATTGTCAGAACTTTAGTGAGATCTCGTGAGATATTGACTGGTGCTCGTTAGGATGTTTACGTCACTTGTAACTTAACTAACTTTGTTATTTATGTTGAAAATATTGATAGCATTGAAATTACGAACATCTAACTAATAAACAATACACAAATAAGTTGTTGAGTAGGTACCTAATAGCCAACATACTTGTATATTTGGTCTGACCTTATTTCGTCTGTGATTTGGTTACTATATGGTTCCTGAATTTTAAGTTATTATTATCTCATTACGGATGTAAGCGGGTTAACTACAAACCTTATTTATGTTGGAAGAACACCAACGTTTCATCCCTTAACGAGGGTCTTCTTCAGGGTGAGTGCGGTTCTAGACGCGCGCGTTCCGCATCCCTCCGAGCACTGTTATTATTTTCATATTTATATCTATTTAAACATTTCTCAGCTTCTTTCTTTTTGTTTCAAAATTATCTTTTCCTTAAATCTAAAATTCAGTAAATACCCACGAGAAGTCGTCGCTTCCTAAATATTCAATAATTTATTATAACCAATCTTTCAACACATCATTTATTGCAATTTTTTAAATTTATGTGTTTTATTGCTTATTGCATTTTCACAATATTAACCGCTAGATATTTTTGCCAGAGAACTTTACAAGAGCATTTGCAATTTGTATCTGTTGATAGAATTATGAATTATGCTCAAATTTTCATTGAATTAAATTTAAAATCGTAAGAATCAACTTATTTCTTTAGGCGTTTTCTTTAATCCTTCGACTTTTCTGTCATGGTACCTGGATGAAATATACTTTATCCCCAGGAATAATAAAGCAGTGCAAAATAAATTTTTAATGGGCATAAGGCGATTCTCTACTCTCTAGTACAAACAAACTACAAACAAAAATGTATAATTAGTAAATACGTTTAAGAAACTTATGCTTATTTACTATCGACACTCGATGCTTATTGAAGTATTGAATTTGAATTGTTTTAGTGCTTGTTTAAAGAAATAAATATAGAAATAAAATGTTATTGGATCATGAATTAGTGAGTTGTGTTTTATGAATCTGTAACACATCCAAAATCCCTACTCACAAAATGAACAACAACTCAGATCACCGTCGGTATATTTATTAAACCTTGAGTTATAATATTATGTACCCTTCAATGACTTACACCAAATGCCCAATAGGTAAAAATGTTTACATACCAACACCTACGTATAAATGGATTTAATATGTGTTTTGAACAATAAACTATCAGGTGACGAGAATATTCCGAGCGTAGTACAAGGTGACCCGTGTTTACATACCGCAACAGCAATTTTGGGTTAGTTACCTCCAAATATTTCACCTTGTTTTTAGTTTCAGGTTAAGTTGTTTGTGGAATTTTTAGTGGTTGATAAACAATCGCTCCTACATCGTTACATGATTTATTTATTTATAGATAAAACTAAAAATAAAAAACCCTGATCGTGTGTTTTTTAGAATAAATAAATAATCTATCTCGGTCTTAAAAATATAAATTATTCAATGTTATTTCTGAATTTTTGGATAAATGATACGCAGGTCAGTAATAAAGGTGACTTCACTTTATCTCGCTGCGCTCGCTCGATCATCTAAACTAAATAACTACCAGCGTGTACAATCGAGCCCACGATACATTTGCAAGGATTTATTGGTTATTTCGCGGAAGGTGTGCCATGTGTCATGTGCCATGTGTCCATATACTTTTCACCAGTTAGTTTCAGGTCATACAAATAGTTAGAGCGCCCACATTCGATGACATCTCTATCTTTCCTGGATATCAGTGCGTGAGTCGACGTACACCAAGCAGGTAGAGTGTAACTGTGTAACTCATGCCGCCTTGAAATTGTTTAGAGTTACCTAGAAAATCGTCATGCATATTATTACTTTCCATGCAGTATTAATACTAGTACTAGTAGTGATACTATAAAAAACTTTTGCTCAAGCCTTAAATTAGCTGCCAAATCTTCATTATTTTCATAGACCTTCATCACAATAAAGTCATTTATTACACAAAGCAATATTCACCATCATTTATTGAGTTTTGACCGTTGTAAATGAATTTAGTGTAATCATGATATTTTTAAAAGATTGATCATGATATTTTTGTTAAGAAGGTATTTTCTTATCACAAATAACGATTGTTGATTTTTTGCATTTTTTCTGCCACAACAATTAGATTTTTGACTCAGATTCCAAATACAGACACGATTTAGAAAAATAATATTGTTGTAAGAAAAATTGTTACATTCGCATATTCCAATGTAAATGTAGTGTAAAGATGTCTTAAGCGATATCGTGTGATGGACACAGCAAGTTAGTAAAGCTCATCTGACCGCCTTAACCTTAACCTTAACCTTAATTCCAATCTTATCTGCGCCTGCATAACTTGACCGGAAGTGGGGTGAAGGCGGGACCGGAAGTGACGGCAGTGCTCTGCGGTGAGTTTCCGGTTCCGGTGAGCGGCTCATTTGAGAAGATTGCGTGATGAGGCCCGTTGTTCTAAGAATGATGATGAGCTCCTGATGTTGGGTACTCGGAGGTCGTACGTCATTTCTGAGGATGTGTGGTTGGGACCCTGGGACGGAAGTGCTGCAAACTACTTAGAAAGCAACTATTTACTAGATCCTGCTCCTTTCTGTTTGAGTATTTTTTCTCAGAAACAGAATGAGAACTTAAAGATAATTAAATTTGTAAAGTTTGTGGAATCTTTGCAGTTCTTTGGTTTCATCATAACTATTCACATAATTCGTTTCTCTACCCAGACTGCAATTCTAAATCTATTCCGGTAAGTGTTTGAATAACTCTAACCAAAATGATGTTAACCATAACTCGACTGTACCTAATCCTCTAAAAAATATCTGGAGCGCATTTCAACGGAACAAATCGCCGATTTCCGTTAAAGTTACGACCCGGGAAGCGAACCTGCGCCATCAGACACGCGCTGCAAATAAACAAAACACGGAGTTAACCACCCAACCATTTTAGGGCCTTATTTCGAAATGATGTTACAAATCTATAATAGCAGATAATCCCTCACTAAATGCTATATTATCGATGGTAGACTTTCGTTGTTTGGAATTATTTTAAACTTTGTTGATAATTTGTTGCTCGTGGAAAAACAAACAATAAATGTAAGCAGAAAAGTAAAATATAGGGCCGTGAAATTGGGAATCTAGTTTGTAGTTTCTACTCAAATTGTTTTGTGATTGTTAATATTATTTATTAATTTATAATATATTTATTGTACATTCTCAGCTCAGTCGTTTCAATTATAAAAACTATTTTTATTTAATTCTATTATGTGAGTTAGATAGATTAGTATTTTGCATTTTTAAATGATTCGATTCTTTTTACTATTGCTATGTACTTACCTACTGAAGACTAACAAAGGAAACCTTGTTATGAAATCTTTACAAAAACAGTAGGTAACTGAACTAGCTAATTATACCACATGTTCTGGCGGCGGCGCTTCAAAAGAGTTCCCATAATTCGAGACGACACCCATCACTCAGCAAACTAGGTTTATCGAGATATAAATCATAATCATTTACCTTTTCAAAATACCACACAACAAAGTAAAACTAACTCTATGTGGCAAGAAAGAAGGTTCAAAGATTATGATAGTGATTAGACACTTGGGGACATCAAAGTGGGATTATGACATGTGTTTTAGTTAGTGTGTTCTCATGGGCTGGATGTGTTATTGATCATTTTATTGCTATGATGTCATTTTGTGTATGTTAGGGACTTTGGTATTTGATTCTCAGAATTTAATAACGATAGTACCTACCTACCTATATCCACGGTAATTATATAAAAACAAATAATAAACGTTCGAGTCTGTAATGCGTGGGTTGCTGGCTGCGGTGAAGATGGCTGAAAGCAAAGCGTAGCGCAAGTGAGGCCAGCTTAGTCTTAGAGTGCCCTCAGTCGGCATTGGAGCCCTTGATGGCCAATCTGAAAGGAAGAGCGAAGGTTGAGGCCTATATAGCGCTCACAACAAGAGCTGCAATGATGACCAAGCTTGAAGTCCAGACCATAGCAAGCTTATCTTGAGGCCAGCTTAGTCTTAGAGTGACCAGCAAGGCAGTCGTCGTAGACCGAGGCTTGTATAGTGCTTTACTCAAACAATGCAAGTAATGTAAAATGAATTGGAGGATTCGTCGCTTGAAGAGTTCATTTTCATAACTTATTCACGAAAATTGATTAGAACGTATCCTTGAGTTTTCTTTTTAGGGTTTCAAAGATCGGTTTTGAAACCCTTATGGTCTCGCTCTGTCCGACCCCGCTCTTTCTTGAATATCTCAGTAACTACTGCAGCTAATAATAATAATAATAATAATTAAGCCTTTTATTTCCAAACTCCTTAACTATGTACAAAAGTTTTATTAGTGTTTTGCTTATAAATAGGTTAGTAGGTACATATTATAGAGATTTAGTTATTTACACTTGTTGAGAGTTGGATCCCTTCTTGGGTAAAGGCCTCCTCCATTTTCATCCATGACTCTCTGTCGATTGTCTGGCAACCTGCTTTCAACCAGCTTTCTCCTGCTATTTGGACTATATCATCAGCCCACCGTCTATACGGTCTGCCAACATTTCTTTTGCCAGCTGGTCCCTTCCATCGTGTAGTCTGTATTGTCCATCTTTTATCGGTGAGGCGAGAAATGTGCCCTGCCCATTTCCACTTTAGTCTTAAAGCTTGTGTGAGTGCATCTGTTAGTTTGGTCTTTCGTCTTATCGACGACGAACTACTGCAGCTATTAACTTGAAATTTCAAATAATGATACATTTTGTGCGACATTACTGATTTCAAGAAAAAAATATATAAATACTTAAATGAAAAATGAATATTTTCAGTACAAATTTTAATGTTGAAATTTCAAAAGAGACTTAGGAAAGCAAATGAGGTATCAAATGAATGGTATTATTTTGTACATTTCAAAATAGTTTTTGAAATTTTTGTAGGTTTTATACTTTTTGAAATATTTCAAAAAAAGTCGAAAAGTTGACAATTCACCCCCCCCCCCCCCTATCTCCGAAGATTGCAGACCGATCCATGTACAATGTATTAGGCGTTTGTAGATATGGATCTATATTCTACAGGAAAAATATAGAGAAGTCTGTAATAATAATAGTTTTTGAAAAATGGTCAAACAGGAGGGGATTTTTTTTAAAGGGGAGGTACCTACCCAAGTGGAGTATCAAATGAAAGGTATCGTTTTGACTATTTCAAAACACTTTTTGAAATTTTTGTAGGTTTTATACTTTTTGAGATATTTCAAAAAAAGTCGAAAAATTGACCATTCCCCCCCCCCCTATCTCCAAAGATTGCAGACCGATCCATGTAATATATATTAGGCGTTTGTAGATATGGATCTATATTTTACAGGAAAAATATAGAGATGTCTGTAATAATAATAGTTTTTGAAAAATGGTCAAAAAGGGGGGAATTTTTTTTTCAAAAGGGGGGGTACCTCTCCATGTGGGGTATCAAATGAAAGGTATCGTTTTGACCATTTCAAAACACTTTTTGAAATTTCTGTAAGTTTCATACTTTTCAAAATATTGCCATTCAAAAAAGACGGAAAATTGATTGTCCAAGTAGTTGGCAAATGTTTGAAACCCTCGGCGCGTGAGTTACACTCGCACTTGACTGATCTTGTTTTATTAATACCAGCCAGCGAAGCTTGAGTATAGCTCTGTATAGCTAAAACCTTTATGTACCTACCAAACTATTAACAAAACAAAATAGAATTCGAAATTCGAAACACATTACGGACCGCAAAGAAAGAGCAGACAGTCATAATATTCCGCCTGTTCGGGTAGACCCGAAAGTCTGACTTTGTTCAAAGAAGGTTGTAGAAATAATCAACAGATTACATGATATCTTTGAGTAAATTTTACAAATAAATACATAATCGTTTATTTGTAATACATTTTGCATTATTTCAAATCACACAAATTATTTGTTTTCTTTATAGTGAATATAATTTGGCAATTCCCTGATGGCAACATTTTAATCCACACTAGTTTCATAAATTCAAAGGTAATTTTGTCTCTCTGTCTGTTACCTTTTCACGACGAGACGACTCGTTTTTGTCGTTCGACGTTATTTGCCAGAAAGACAAAGGCTACTTCATATCCCAGAAAGACAAAGGCTACTTCATATCCCAGAAAGACAAAGGCAACTTCCTATCCCAGAAAGGCAAAGGCTACTTCATATCCCAGAAAGGCAAAGTCTACTTCCTATCCCAGAAAGACAAAGGCTACTTCATATCCCAGAAAGACAAAGGCTACTTCCTATCCCAGAAAGACAAAGGCTACTTCATATCTCAGAAAGAATCGTTCAAACCCGCGGGCAGAAGCTAGAAATACATAAAAAAAATCCCTGCAAATTACGTTGAAAATAGACAGATAAATTAACAAACACGTAAAAGAGACAGAAAGGTAGTGTAACGCTAAAAATGTGAGCCCTACGTTACATCTGTCACATTGACAAATAGTTTGACAGTTGACACATACTTAGAACGCTATATTTTCTTTCCTAACGACCAATTTCTTAAGAAAATTTTATATCAATGAGTAGTTTAACACAATCAAGGGAATACCGAAGCCATTCCCGAGTGTAAATATGCTCGTTGGGAGATGAGAAATGAAACGGTAGTGGCGGTACTTCGCGTGGGCGCTCAAGTGGACGCTATATAGATATTTATTGTTTGCTTTGAAATTATATTCTATTTATAATTCAGTTAAAATTGATGGGATAGTCTTTTCCGGAGCTTTGTGACGAAATTTTTATGTAATAGGTACGAATATTTTCAACGTGATATATAAAACAACGGCAAATTTATCGATGCATATTTATAAATTTAGAGGAAAGGATTGCATACAACATAATTATTATTATTTACAGATAGCAGATTCAAACTCTACTATAGATACATAAGATAATCAGATCCAAACTCAAAGATAGACTAAACATTCAGAACGCGGTAAATCAACACGACAAAACAATAGTGTTGCTCTCTAAAAACAAGCGAGTGGATGCCAAAGCATAATCTTTCACCTACACAGTCTGCGCAGGCGCCGCGTTTTATAACGTACACCTGCTGAAAGAAAACAAACACTTACAGATTGTAGGAATCAGTACCTACATAATTAGATTGTAAGATTGCAAAACATTTAAGAGTGTCACCTATTGTAAATGCAAAAGTTTGATCTTCGGTACCCCAAAATGTTGGAATGGATCAAACAAAAAATGGTATGGAAGTTATTGGCATGATATGTTTTTTTTAACACGGGTTCTATTGATGGTTTAAATAATAACTCTAGACTTGCAATGACGAAGGCAAAAACTCAGACAGTAGCATGAAGACTTTAAATTCCAGATCCTGAAAAAATGGATAAGCTCTAAGGAAAATAAAAATCCCACAACTGGGTATAGGCATAGGTACCTACATTATAGGCATCTCTTGTGCTCCACACGGTCATACCTACCATATTTAAGTGTTAAGTGTGTTTTAGTTTTCTGTAAGACAGATTTTCTAAAAATGTAATCAACGATATCTTCAGATACTCGTATTGTATTTGATGTTAGTGGGCATCCAATCATCCAAACAAAAATAAACATTTTAAATTATAATTATATTACTTTTAATTAATTAAATCCTTTTATTTATTGACATACTGGGTACATGTAAGTTCAAAGCCAATTATAAATTTCCACCTATAGGTTACTAATTAGATGAAAACAACCCCATCACTAGACCCGTCATTGTTATGGGTGCGCAACGAGGAATAAAAACTTAATATTTATACTTACTGAATGAAGCGCACCAAAACGGGTGCGCTATGTGGAAGTACTTTGGTGCGGTTCATCTGGGTGCGCTACGAGGAATGTCTCCATACAGGAGCCTTACTCAAAAACAAAAATCGAAGATAGTGATTAGTTTTCGTGCAAACGCCATCTTTTGTAAATAACATATGAGTAGATTTATTATAAAAACCAATCAGAAAATTCAAATTTCGTTTTCCGAGTAGGCCCCTAGGTTAACTGCGTGACGTTATGCCGTCTGCTAAACGCATAAATATTTTCGGATAAACATTATCGAAAACGAAATTGTTGATCAGCCTGACCACCCTACTCTCCTCAACACCTTTACAGCCCAAATCCTCTAATAATTTCCATAAACAATTTCTCGCCGATACATCAAACTGACCGACGTACCCTCGACGCCGCTCAATTTGTCAGCTGTCGACCTGCGCCTTAATTACACGTCCCCCCGTCACGCCCCGCACACCTTGATTAGACCAATCCGTAAATACCTACATGAACTGTATACTTCCATGCTATCGTAAGATACTGGATCGCTTTCTGGGGAGTTTGATCGTAATTAGTTTTCACTGCATAAATTATTTCTTGAATCGAATTTTTTTACAAATGCTTTAATTCTGTAAACGATATAAAATAACAATGAGTCACCCGTTTATCATGAAAATATTAATACGAATTATCTTTCATAGAAATTGATGTAAAATTTGCAAGTTCGATCATAGAAAGTCAGTGGGCTCAAAGGTGTCGACAGCCTAATTATTTGTTCTAGTTCTATTTATATTTTCCCATTGAACAACGTATTTGCTAAACAAATAGGTACATCGCTCACTCCGCGGCGCATACTTTCAGTGTTGACAGCTCGATGTATGGGCCAATATGTGGACAATGTTGTTTGCAAGTGGAACACTTCGAATACGGTTTTGTGGGGAAAACAAGATTCTTTAAATCATGTTCGACTTATCGCTATTTTGTTATTTTAGATTTGCATTCTTCCACTCTAGGTCATGTATTTATTTAGGTTTCGAAATATAAACCGTAGGTTTTATTAAGTGTGGCGAACACGTCTATAGTCGAGTCATAGATACTTGGTGAGCATTGATTCACCTAGGTCAGGAGAGGCTATCAAATCTGACAAAATAAACGATATTTGTTGATGTGATGAGCAAGCCAGTATGCGGACGGAACATTACTCTGGTTATACCAAAACTACAAATGAGCAAACTGTAATAAACCGTAACTCACTCAAAACTTTCACATCGTTCATATGAAATATCAAAATAATCACCCCCGCTGCTAATAAAATGAAGCCGAGCACTTCCCGTGTAAATAAGTAGCTAAACATCCGTCGGACGTCAATGCAAGTGACAAGTGTGACCAACATCCACGTAATGTATTAATAGTGGATATTTATCAAGGTGCGCGGGCATCACCGGCCGGCAGTTTACACATCGGGTAAAGATACATGTACTATTATCTACATTACACCTGACTTATAATTCAGGTTGTTTTCAGGTTAAAGTAGCGCTAAAGCATAATGATGGTGAGCAAAGAAAGCAATTAATGTCTCTATAAGCGCGCGGGCTCGCTATTGTACTGCAACAGTTGAGTCACCGCGGTCGTTGTATACAAAACTGAATGCTCTGCAATAATCCCTAGATTCTGTTTTGAAGAGTAATATTCTACCGTGTATTTAAGTAAAAACCGAAAAAATATATTTGATCTATAACGCACTGTATCTAACCTTTAACTTTCAATGTTGACCTGACCTGCCCATCACCAGACGAGGTCAGACAAGTAAGTCCACCTGCGCGAACACTTCCTAGGAAAAGTCCCCAGTAGTGGTTTACTAAACTTTGATAAATCTCTCGGCAGCATTAGGACTAATTATTTCCTAAACTCCGAGCGACAGGCGCGCGCAAATTCAGCGTTTCTAATATATTTCACAGCGCGTCAATTAACCTGAGAAACGATATAAATCATTCAGTACCTACGCGCTGTTATCAGTCGAGATTGTGTATAAGCGGAGCGATTAGCGCCTGCGACTATACAGAGCAGTAGGGCAAGCACGAGGATTCTTGTCAAGGGTAGAATAAACAAAAATTACGTCACTTTGCCAACTAATGCGGAACTAATGTGAAATTCATTACTTCAAAATCAATAATGTACGCAATGTATGACGATGCGATGTCATTATTGTATATTCTTCTTTAGAGTAGTACTGATTGTGCATCAATTCTACTTCTCTTACATTTTGTCTAATTAAGAATCATTTATAGCATTAAAGCCGAAACAGGCAAACATTTTGAGTTTATGTTCTTTTTGTACAATTCAAGAAATAAAATGTTCTTACTTGTCGCTTATCTGTTCGCTCATAGTGTTGCTCCTTTTTGCGAGTATTTTAGTCGCAAAACGTGTCGCAACAATGTCTCGTGCGCCGTCAACAAAGAGTTTGATTTAAGGCCTGTTTAAATCAGTTAGAACGTTTAGTAGTGGCTATTTTTGTTCCAATTTTTAAGCTCGCAAACATAAATCTATCTCTCTTGCAATTTTCGTCAACAAAGCTAAGAGACTGGTGGCAGTGGTGACCCATACGTAAAAGTGACTAGTGAAACATAAAAGTCCTTAGTGAACGCATCAAACCATAAGACAAAATACCCATAACAATTTTCTGGGTAGTCAAAAGTTAGAATTTCTTAGCAGATGCACTAAACCACTGAAATAACAAACGGTTCAGTTTTTCACGCATCACAACGTAAGCGGAAGCCATAAAGTCCTATTACGCACAAGTCTACCTTCAGATGCGCTAGTTGGAATAGAGACATTACTCCTCGCACCATTGCCCACCGCTGGGACATAACAGAACGCAATAAACTCATCTCGAGCGCGCTATCACCTGAAGCTTGCTTTTTTCTTGTAGCTGCATCAGGCAGGGCGTACACGGTAGACTTTCCCGCAACTCTGCCGCCACTACCTTGTACTTTGCTAGTATATTTGATTGCTATTGCTGCTTCAGAAATTCTGATCAGTCCTGACTTATGTTTTTTTAGTTGGTGAGGAAAATTTTACGTGCGTTTACGTTTGTAATTATTTGCAAAGCAGTGTGATGAGATCTTGCATCTTCATATTTCAGTGTCATTATAACTTTACTGCAATTTAAAAGTCAGCATCATCACATTTATGATCTAACAACTTAATACTGATAAAACTTTTAAAACTATCATGGTTATTAACATTAAAGTCATTTAAAACGGGATATTTAAACTCAAAAATCGAATCATGGTAAATATCCCGTTTTAAATGACTTTAATATTGATAGATTGAAGTTTCTAGAGCTATCAGCTGGTTGCGGCGCCAGTTTTCAGACTAGGTCATTATGCAAGGACTAACAAAGTGAGACAATAGTCGGCCACTAAGAGCAATCATTTAGCGTTTTTATACTGCGAATTCTCCCGAGTGTATCACCACCTTAATCCACGTTTATGATTTATGGCCTCGTAAAGCACGTTCACTTTTAAGTCGTGATGTAGTAACCGTGGCTTGTGGCCGGGCCAGTGTAAGTGCCAGTCGTTTAGTTGGATGTTTAGGGACATCAAAGAGAAACGATGCACAATGACAGTGTGGTCGATTGAAACTTGATAGTTTTGTGTTTATGGCCTTGGGAAAGATAAAATAGTGAATTGGATAAGTGGAATTGGAATATTGTAGTCGTTCATATGAAGCTTCTGATGTCCTTCCTCAGTGATGAACTTGCACTTTATTGTTTATTTATAATTGTTTACCATTTTTGTCATAACTTTATTGTGAACTAGCTAGCATCTGCTGCGCGGCTTGGCAATCGTTTTTCCAGGAAAGTCAGTAAAAATAAAAATAAATATAAATAAAATAAATAATGTGTACAGATTCAACAGTTTATCTTTATTAGACATACTTTTATGTTTAGAACTACATCTATGCAAAATTTCAACTTTTTTAATTTTTATTGCGTAACGAACATCCAATTATTTAAATTCTTTCTTTTATCATCATCATCATCAAAGCTTTTTGAGACCTGCTGGTATATACCAGGAGGCTATATAGCCTCCTTTTCGAGACGCATATTAAATTTCTTTCTGAAAGTATAATTTAAAACACATAATATTTAATTTCCGGTGAAAACCACACATCAACAATGATAATTTTATGAGTTATTCCAGCTCCAGGTGACATAAACAAGAGAAATCTTTTCTAAACAACTGCCACGCTGCAGAAAGTCTAAATTCTCCAGTTTTATTACATTTTAATTGTAGCTGTAAAACTTTTATTTCCGTTAAGTTTATGAGTTTTATCAAAAATGTTGTGACAGGTGATCATTGTATGAAAAATCTGGTTCCACCTTTCCTTTTTTATTGCGTTACTATGGGACCATGGGTTATTAACTATTAAATTTACAGGTTTCTTGCTCGCTAATGACATTATTTGGGCTATAAAGGTGGTTGATATCATTAGGCTATTTTTATTTTTTACGCATATTTCATGTTTTTATTTAACTTTCTTGTAATCTGGCCAGCTATGTACAATGTATACTAATAATGTAAATCGCATTAAAAATCAAAGGAGATAAGAAAACCACAGCGTTTACTCTTACCCACTCAAAACGACTACTTATAAAAACTTTTATTATTGACACATTTCACAAATAACTTTTAGTTTCAGAATATGCCTCAAATCTTTCAAAAGGTACTCAAGAAGAACATTTTTAGTTTTTATCAGTCGCTCAACTGATAAAAACAAAGAATCCCCTGACCTTTCCACGCATTTTTCTATAAATCATGTATCAGACTACCTAAGCCATTATTTCCCGTCTCGGCCACTAAATCGCCGAACATCAAAGTCACCTCAAGGCTTACTCCGAGTCTTCGTAGAACCACCTGGTGGAATTCGCATCATAAACTGATCAGAGAGAATAAACCCACTTCAAAGCATTACTGTACTAGGTGGGTCTGTGTGTGTGGATACGGTAATTTGCGAAGGAAGATCACCATCTTCCTTTATTTGTGAAATAATGGAGTCTAAACAACGGCAACGCATCCCGCCCAGCCCGGCGCCGGCGTCGGTCGGCGGGTTGACGTCGGCGACATTATTACAAGCTTTTAGTCTGCCTGTTCTGTTAGTTTGTGTGGGACAAACCAAATAAAATAAAATAAATAAATAATGCTGGACAATTCACACAGCATTATCTAGCCCCAAGCTAAGCAGAGCTTGTGTTATGGGTACTAGATAACTGATATACACAATTTAATACAATACATAGATAGATATTTTTTATTATTCATATAGAAAGCGACCAGAACACCCGGAACAAATACCTGCAGATCGTACAAATATATTAAGAGGTACCTACTCGTAAAAACGAATCTGATCTCTTTTTTGTTGATCAGTATTTTTGTCAAAGCGACTATTTCACTTTGCAATCCTTTTTCTATAGACTTTATTTTAGTTTTATTATAAAATTACATGTGCTTTTAAAAAATGTCCAATCATCGTTTCGCGCAATAGAACAAAAATTCTTACACTTACATTGAAAGATGCTTCAAAAGGTTGATTTCTTTTAAATATGACAGGTGACCGAACAAAGAACATGCGATTAGAAACGCACCAAGATACTAATTAATGAAGGCGATACGGTTTACACGTATTATTTTTATTACGTCACCAAAGTATACCAACAGATATAACACGATATATTTAGCCGCAGAGCTAATGAGTGCAAAAATATAATATATTAATGCATAGCCACCGTCTGTGGCATCTTGCTACGAGTATATCGTAATATATAGCTTACTATATTAATATTATATTATAGCTCCGTCTGATGTGGGCTTTTTAACAGAAATCAGAATACAAAATTACGTTCATTAACCAGTTGCATTCTATTATTTTTCTTGATAAGTACCTCATGCAGCTCTTCACAGCTCCATGTGCCGCGGCTGTGGTTGAAATGTGGGTTAGTGCAATACATTGTGGCAGAATTATGGAGTCATTCGTTTGTAGTAAGCGACTGTCAGCCGGAGCACCTCGTAACTTGCCTGGATTAACTGATCACCCTATGTGTAAATACAAGCTTCAATAATTTGCGTTTCATCGTTTTCATAGGCTCGTCTTTTGAAAAAAAAAAACAAAAAACACTTTTGCATAATCACACCTGTTTAAAAACATTTATTAATTAATATTTTACATAACATTGCGATTATGTAGCTCTGCTGATCATACAGGACTTATCGAAAGTTCACCTTGTCTTTTCAAGTCCATACTGTTTGTATTACATTTACATCAACAAGCAGTTATCATAAATAATATCACCGAGAGGTTGATATTACAATTTAAAGTAACGATGCAACTGATACTGTTATGTTTAATTTTCATCTACATCCTGTTATTTAAACCATAGTCTCTTCAGAAAAATGTTTCAGTGTCACTTAAAAAAAAAGTACCTATTTAGTTTTGATTAAAAACTGAGATCAAACTTCCTATCTTATACCAAATGCAAATGTTATTTTCACCTTTTTCGCGTTCAAATAGAAAACATGACAGTCTGTCTGTCTGTACTACTAGTATATATCTAGATGTATACATTCACTGGATACGATGTATAGATATAGAAACAGAATAACAATAGAACGCCAGTGGAGGGAACGGACAATGCGAGCCGGTGGTCGAAACAACCGCAGTCTTTGTTGGGAAAATGGCGCAAAGAGTGCGCGACATAGATGCTACACAGCATTTTCAAGATCTCTAGTTATTTAATAATTAAACGTTATAATTAACCTTTTACTCGTAAATCCGTGGAAGGCCGAGGCCACGTTCTTACATGATTTCCTTGTGTAAAGTCTTAACGTAGGTACTTACAACTTTACTGAATCTTTAGTCCAATTTATGAATATTGAAGTGAAGGTGTTCCATCAACATTGGGCAGATAGAATCCCTACGTGATAAATTCAAAGAAATAAATATAATGACTGTACCATGTCAATATATATATGAAAAATTGTTGTGCACTCATAAAAATATCAATCGGTTCCCCAAAAATAGCGATATACATTTGAATAAGAATAAACTCGCTGTACCCACAACTAGGCTACACAAGATTAATGTCTCTTATAAAGGCAATGTTTACGCTTGTACAACAAAACTCCAAGTGTGTTGCAAAAATCAATAAATAAATTCAAACAACTTGTCAAAAATATCCTTTGTAAAAAGGCTTACTATAAAATATCAGATTAACTAGACGTTATAAAAGCTTAGAACGAGTATTAGCTCCAACTACAAAACTCACATTCTAACAAGTTAAAGGTTTCTTGTTCGCTTCTTTACTCTACCTTAAAAAGATTGAAGTGGATAAAAGATCAAAGTGATCACTTTATTTCCTACTTTTACTATACGTAGTATCTGATTTTTGTTTCATTTCTTAGAATCCTGTAAGGTCTAAAGGAATTAAAGCACTGTGAGTTTTGAGTCGTTACACGTTTTTTACCGAACCAGTAACCCAAAAATGAATATTTTTTCAAAACTCACATAACCATTCAAAGTAATATTTTTTCAACTTTTTACAATGTAGAACTTATCTTTATCTAAATCCAGCACGTAACTCCCAACATGACACTCACGGCTTCAAAATTTAAGGGAATGTGGGCACTGAAAAAAACTCAACCTGTAGATAGCTATTGAATCACGAAAGTAGGAAAGTCACTTCTAGCACTATTATATTCCAATTAGGAGCACAAATCTGTTGTTTTAAAATATCTATGGTAGTTTATTACAGTATCATATTAAAAAATTGAAAAGTTGATAACTTCAGTGCATCCACAACAACAACAAATTTTGTAAAATCTTATCAGACCAAGAAAGCCAAACCGAAATTATATTTTTTTTAATCTATGCACGTTTAGTTAGTGCCCGTTCTGGCAGTAGTTTCCTTCCCCACTACTCTGTGCCCCTCGGCGAGCTGGCTGGAAGGTGCTGCGGCGCGAACGAAACATACCTTTCACGATACAATACCGGTTTAATATGACGATTCACCCTAAACTGTGTACATCCCAACTGAAACTAGATCATTTACATCAGGCAATAGAGCTGGAATCAGTTTGGATAGCTTTGATTGATGAATATCAATTTAAGTGAACGAAATCTCATTTGAATTACAATGGCTTAAGCAATCTTTGAGGAGAGGTTGTCTAAAGGTATTGCGGAGGTATATTTACCATGCTTAGTTGATGACAGAGAATTGATGCTTATGTTACTCCGTTGGTTAAAGTTATACAGTATCTGAACATTCTGACGTTCCGTGACATGTCCTGAAATGCTTTCTTCCGACCAACTGGTCCAAAACTCTAAGATTTTAGAAAGTGCATAAAAAAAGTGGTCAGGAAAACATACAGGATGCAGAATTAAAGGGTTTTGGGGAATATTCAACAGTATTAGCAAAATTTTAAAAAATATTTAGATAGGTAAGAACCTTTGGCCTTTTATACAGTCTAGATAAATAAAACCACGGTATTCTCGAGCGAAATCCGATAAACAAACTAACCGAATATACCTACTAATAACTTTTTATTAGTCTTGTAGAGCGCGCGTAACGTAAAACATATTTTAGAAACTAATATTGCCGCTATCGACGTTACAACAACAAACAGACCGACGGAGCTGAATATTTGTTTTGTTAACATATTTTTGGGAAGCATGATTTGTGCAATGAGGAGAGAGGGCCAAGAATCCGAACTGTAGAACAAAACCTCAGGTTAAAATGTGTATTGAAGTATTCGTTTGTAAATGATACTAACGCAGATAGAGTAGATCGCAGTACATTCACCAAACATTTTTACTAAGTATCTAGTTACGTTAAGAGCGCTTAATTAAAAAAAATATGAAAATAATAGGCATAGGATTTGCGTTCATAGGAGCGGGGAAGAGCAGGGCAACGTCGGCAAGTGCAAAAATTAAGTTTGCTTATTATTTATTAATTATTCTAAATATGTGTTAAATAGAAAAACTAAAGGATTATTTAAATAAAACATTATTCCAGTTATGTAATTCGTAAAAAATAATGTGGTGTTGTCGCGGATAAATTAGAGCATTTCAATTAAAACTGTTTTTTTATGCGTTCCGTATCTTTTTAGGAAAAAAAAATATATCTCGACTTCTACAGGTTTTTTCCTACCTATCGCATTTATTTAATCGGAACATTTACGTTCGTTACCATAAAAAATACACATTTTGCTTGATTTTTGCATTAGACGCACTCTTAAGACAGGTCACTTTCTAGAAAATTCGTCTTCCAAAGGGGTTTTCGTTTGAAATACTTTTAATACATTTAAACTCTATTTAAGAATGCAACTATTAAAATTACCAACTCAATAAGATATTCGGTGTACTACTGACACAGCAATTCAGTCAATAGGAATCGAAACAGGCCAAGATCATGTTCTATTGAATAATATATAAATAGTGAAGCACTTTCGTTCCCTTGTGTACCGGTGAGATGTGAAAGTGGGGGCGGGGGGGGGGGGGGGGGGAGGTCCAATTGAGCTGATTGCCGTCAATTGTCGCAATCGAGCGCCCGCGCACTCGCTGAGGTGGATAATGGTCATGGGTACGAGGTATCTATCTACACAATAGAGAGATACTTAATAGTATTTATGTAAGATACTTTGACTTTTCTAGGAAAAGAAAATATTATGTAGAATCTTACCTGTAGACCGTAGATAGAGCCTATAAAAACTCTACAAAGGACCTGTCCAACTTTTATTATTATTAAATTTTAATGAGTCTTAAAATATTTCACACACAAACTCTACTTACTATTCTTGGTCATCAGTTTTGACATTATACCAGTTTCTAAATAGAAAATTCCCCTCAAAACAAACATTAATATTTAATGGAAGGTTCAGAGTCACTCATTCTTTTACATTTTAAACCATCATCAACGAAATTGAAAAAAAATCGGACAGGAAAATTTGCTTTTTTCTTATTTTTCTTGGATTTAAATTGTTCCTGAACTCTGAATTTCATTGTGAATATTGAAAAACAAGTCTAGACTGGATCTTCTCTTATGTGCGCCATTTTAAGCCATAACTTTTGTCTCAATTTTTTCTGAAAAAAAATTGTTAGTTAATCTTCTCCAAAAAATATGCCTACGTTAGAAAACGGTATCGCTGTTATTAAAGAGTCTAGCTCTTGTCGACCCAGACAAAATTAGCTATATTACTTAATTTGTTTCCTTCCAAAACAGCTCTAAACCATGTAGCATGGTAAGGGAAGACGTGTTCCTCCAGACGAAAAAAGGGTAGAGCAGGGCATTAAATTAATAATGTTTCCTCCACCTTCACCGTACAAATCCAAGCAACAAACAAAACCCACCTACCTAGGATAATAGCAGGCCGACGACCGCGCCGGACGCGGCCAATAACGCTGCAATAAAGGTGCGCCGGCGCACAGACCCGCCTTGAACTTCGCGCTGGGTGTCTGTCACATGGGTACGTGAGGTCAACGGACCAACAACACATAGGTATCTTTTTAGATACAGGGTGTTTAGATGGTGATGGAACAACATGACCTCATGTTGTTCGGATACATAAATATTCTTGAAGTAAAACTCTTCCTTTTACAGAGGGAGCTTTTTGTTTGAAACGTTGATGATCGTAGAAGGGCAAACCTGGAGGAGACTAGTGGTGGATCTCAGGGTGCAGTATTAGAATTCGTGCACAGGTCGCAAACTACCCGCTGGCTACTGTTAAAACTGGGTGCTGTGGATGATTATGATGATCTAACACAAAACTGAGGGATTGAGGCCGATATTTAATGATGAATAACTCTATGGCGCTCATTAGGGGAGGCCTATGTCCAGCAGTGGACTGGTATAGGCTGATGATGATGAACTTAATCAAGTTAAGTTATTCACTTGAAGTTGAGAAAAACGGTGATGAAAACCTTAGCCAAAACATGATAAAACTAAAAATACAATATATTTTAATTTTCAATACAAAAAGTTTCGCCATCTTTGCACTAACCACCAATGTACCGCAACAAGCTGCTGTATTATTTTCCCCTGTACAAACGAGACAGTTCTCCACACGACTGTACCAATCAAGAAGACAGGTCTACCACCTTTTATTGTTGCTTTCATTCCATCCCGGTGTCCGGTTGCCATCCGTATACCACAATTACCATCCTATTCTCAAAAAGACCTAACACCACCAAAACTTCATCGAAAAATTGACCTTCAACTTCAACAAATACAGTTGACTTTGAGTGGTCACACGCGAAGTATGAACATTGTGTTTTCTCTCGTTGTAATGTGAATCTTCAGGCTAGGCAGTGAAGGTGTGTTTTCGTTTGGGATGCTCCGGGATCGGTAAGGTCAGTTACTGTTATCAATTGCGTGAATTGATCAAGTACGTGAATGGTTGTTACCTTTGTTTTATGGTTTGTGTGGGCGCTTCGTTACTACTGGGCCGTCGCCTGGCGGCCTGGCGGCCTGGCGGCCTGGGACAGATGGAAACTTCACACTTTTACTGGCATGGATATTGGTTCCTTACTTTTCTTAAAGTGCAATTGAAGATATTTTTTGGGATAGGTACTTATTAATTGGTCTCTTTTAGTACCTTGTAATGCTACTTGTCTACTGAGGATCTCCGGGTATTTAATTATCTGAGCGTCTGGTCAAAGAGACGCGTGACCCGAGAGCTGGTGAGTATCTGCACAGAGCATCAGCATTGCCATACAGCGGAGCAATGCAGCCAGTGTCTTGGGCACGCGCGCGACTGGTACCTCTCATATGAATCAGTTGAGCTACCTGTAGATTGTTTGCAAAAGTCTGCAGTTAGCGTAGTTGTTTCAATTTAAAACTATCCAAAACAACTTTTAGTCGCATCAGTCACATCGGTTAAAATAATGTAAATAACAGCAGTATCTATTAAAGTAACATGATAAAGATTTTATGGTTTTTTTATTGGAGGTTGCGGGTTCGATTCCCGCCTCGGAACAAATGTGTGTACGATCTGCAGACATTTGTTCAGGGTGTTCTGGTCGTTTTCTATGTATAATAAAAAGAAAACTATCTATATAATGTATTGTATTATGTGTATCAGTTATCTAGTACCCATAACAGAAGCTCTCCCACAAGCTCTAACACAAGTCTTAGTTTGGGGCTAGATAATGCTGTGTGAATTGTCCAGCATTATTCATTTTTTTATTTCAGACTAGTGGTCCGCTCCGGCTTCGCACGGGTATATTCAATAGCCGTTATTCATCAGGGGTGTATGTATAGGCTATATAGTATGCCCGTGCGAAGCCGAAGAATCGAGATTTTCGCATACGTGTAGTTCTAAGCTTGGAAAAAAACGTTCACTTAATATCCCATTATTATCCCACTTATAAGCCGTGTGATGCCGGCTTAGAACTTGCAAAACCCGAACTCTTCCCGTCGGTGTCATAAGAGGCGACTAAGGGACACACCGGGGGGCGGGCAGCAGCGCCTCTTGCAGGATATAAATGTACCACCAAACTGCGATCCCCAACCCGCATGTCCAGCGTGGGGATTACCACAATAAGATAAAAAAAAACAGGGGGAGGCCTGCATCCAGCAGTGGACCATTATAGGCTATTGAGGTTGAGGTTATTATCCCATAAATGAATGCGAGATATAAATAACCTTAAAATGTTGTCATAGAAAAGCTTGTGAAACCGCGGCCACGAACTGGTAAATAATGAAGGGTAATTAGGGACGACTAAAGCTAGATATTGCTATATTAGTTGTACCTACATACTGTCCGGAACAAGGGAAAAAGGTGAAGGAGAAAGTTTATTAAACAAGGACTTGATGTATGTGAAAGAAACCCCAACAAGAACGTAACGGCTCTCCTTACCAAATGATAACAAAGTCCATCCTCAACCATTTGCCGGTAATAGGTAAAGTTTCATAGGCTCCTAATGTCCCTGATCTACGGCGCCATAACAGATCCGATTTATACGAATTTTGTTTGTTAGTTATGAAAAACTTTGCCATTAAAGTTGAAAAACGCGTGACCATTAAAAGTTTTAAGTGTCCACGTCCACCTATAAAAGTATCTATTGGTTCACAGTGTGTCGCAACATGCGGAATGCGGACCAATTACAGTTACTGAACTGTCCCAGTAACATGCTAACCAATTACTGTTACCGAACTGTCCCAGTAACATGTGGACTACCAAACTGTCCCAGTAACATGTGGACCAGTTACTGTTACCGAACTGTCCCAGTAACATGTGGACCAGTTACTGTTACCGAACTGTCCCAGTAACATGCTAACCAATTACTGTTACCGAACTGTCCCAGTAACATGTGGACTACCAAACTGTCCCAGTAACATGTGGACCAGTTACTCTTACCAAACTGTCCCAGTAATGCTACTTTGGATCTTAATGGACTACTTGGAACACTTTTTGTGAACACTTGGATGCCCACGAATATATTCAATAACTGTGATTGGTCATAGAAATACACCTTCTTAAGGAACCGAGACTATATTAGAAAAACTCTTCTTAATCAAGAACTATGTTCATGAACATATCATAATAAAGGCAACAAACAAGGCCTGAAAATTCTAGTTTGATTTACTATGGACATAAGTTTTTACATCTATGTATTACGTTTTGTGGTGTACGGACCAACGCTTTAATAGGAAACTCACAAAGAATATTCACTTTTTCATGTTACAAAAATATTGTTCTTACTTTTACTATAACAAAAACACCTCAAGGATAAATCGGTCCAGATCTCGAGATCTGCGACGCGACTGACCGGAAATTAAGACACGGGGCGCAGCACCCCCGCATATCCGCTTCCGGTCGGACAGCACCTTTGTAGATATCCTCGGGATGATAAATCTAAAGGTTAATAGACTTGCGAGGTCACTTACTGTTGAGGAGGCAGAAAATAGACTTTTGAAAAGGCTAATGTAAAATGATATTTTAGATAACGGTGCCCATTTTCTAATTTGGTTTGATTCAAAAAGACAACATAGATGTCAGGTTTTTTAATGTTTATCTTGATGTTGGACTGTCCGTTTGTCAGTCACACTTAAAGTTTTGGCTTTATGTAACGATGGTGTCAGAGTTATAGGATATTAGTACCATTAACATAACAGGAGAATCGAAAAATGACGACTAAGATTATTCAAGAAAAATTGCTGAGTACCAGGTGTGGCGCATGCCATTTATTGCCCGAGATCCACCTCCTCCCAACCTACATTATAACAAGAAGGCATCAAATCCAGCGGGTGTCCGTTTTACGACTCGCACAAGGATCCCTAATCTTGACCCACCTTGATATCTTAATAAAGCGCCACGTGGACACACGTCGTAAAGATTATCAGAGGACCTCGGGCTGGGACATCAAATATTAAGTGACACTGAAGGTTTTAAAAAGAATCAGATTTTTTTCGCTTGACGAATGCCTTTTTATGGTAAAACTAAAGCTAGGTAACACTGATTCACTGATGTAAGAAATAAACAAACTCATCAATGAGAAAAATGTAATGTCAGAGAAACCATTACAACAACACAATATGATGCGTTGAGTCAGATAATCAGACAGTCTTTTTATTGGGAAAGTCATATTTACAAGTCAATTGTTGTTAAAATTGGTACTTAAGAACAAATTACATTGAAATTGAGTGTAGAAGATACACTAAATACAAAAGAAAAACGTTTTTAATAAGAAAGAACAATGGGAAAATCACAAAAAAAAAGTACTGAAAGACATTTTGAAAATGATGAAAACCCTTTTGAAGCACCATAATAACACAAGGTTCCCTACCCCACCTTCCAGCAGTAACAAAAAGTACCGTATTTTTTTAGTACACGTCCGAAGTTGGTGTAATAAATGCGGCGGTGCGGTGTGCCGAAACATAAAATATATAAAGTTTGACCGCGCGGGTAGACCACCTACGGCTCGCGCGGGCGCACATGGGGACGGTCTTATTTTTACTTCTAATAAGAGGTTTCATTGAAAACTGAATGGAATTCAATTTGGTTTGGAGTGACAATGAACTTGGACGTTGCTAAGAGTCTATAAAATGCCTTCTTACGGTATATTTTTAGAGTGTGGTATAATTGATCTCTATCTAATTTTTTCACATTCTCAATTCCTTTGTAATTGTTGTTATATTTTGTTGAGACGCTGAACATTATTCCGTTGTTTAGCCATTTTCCGAATTTTGTCTCAATCTTATGCTCCTTGAGAGAGAGATGTCTATCTCTCTCTCAAGGAGCATATAGAGAGAGAGAGAGAGATAGACAGATAGAGAGAGAGAGAGAGAGAGAGAGAGACTTCCAGAGTCAATACTCTACTGGAAAGAAACCTATCAAATACTAACATACTTATACATCAAGGTAGTTACTTCTTAAATTTTCTCAATTTTCCTCATAAATGTTCCTCCATGTAAGCCATCCACGCTCCTACCAATATTGTATCAAGTAGAAGTGTCCACGTAGAGACGTGTTTGTATGAAAAATATTCCAATATCCACCCCCTCCGCCGCCACCTCCCCCCGCCCCCGGGTGGACAGATCTGATACACGTATTCATGAGATTGACTCGTTTGTCTGTTTATAATATTGAGCATCTAATCCTTTGGACTACTTAGGTATTTTATTTTGGTAGAAATAAACCAAATAATGGAAAAGATTCTAGAAATTATACCCTATTACATAGAATTATGCCACTTCCTGCGATAACATAATTTGCAAATGGGTGATGAAGGGCTTTAGCAACTTTGGACGTCCTTTGTCTCGTGGAGCTGCAACAGACTCCTCCGGGTCGCACCGCAAAGACTGGGCAGTGAATGCGTTGAAGATGAAATGACAAACCACTCACAAGTCAAATCAAAACAAGTCAAATCAAAACATATACACAGCATTATAATATTGTTATTAAATTACTTATACGACTTTACGGCATGTAGAAAATCTAGATCTAAGCAAAGCAAGGTGTGTATCTTAGTGTTGCACAAGGTGATAGCCACAAGATGGCTTTGGGGTTTAAGGTCGGTCGCTTGTCAAATTATATGTTTTTATTCGAAGTAGTGGACGTGATATACGAGGGACAAGATAGCTGTACTTTTTCAGATAGATCTCTGTAAAGGGATTGATTACAAACGTAAAGTACGTTTTTTTGTTATAGAAAAAAGTATTTTATTCAGCGTCGTATTATTTTGACCCTCTCGCTTAACCTTGCATCGACGACGGCGATTACTATAACCAGATTGATCAGTCGTAACAACTTGCAAGCTCTTGAAAATATAAGTGATAAAAACAGAAGATCCAGATTGTGTTCATCAGTTTGCTCCCAGACGTGTTCACAGTCGTATAAATTAGTCGCATATATCCAGGTGTTTTATATGTTACTCCTTAAACGTGTCTGCGCTTATTTCATGTTAATTTAACGCTTATAAACATCCCAAAGAAAAGTTTTCTATCTACAAAGTAAAGTGAATCTTAATAGCTTACAAATAAAGTGGAATAAACCGGTAAAGATAAAATGGTAGGTAAAAGTACCCACAAAGGTGACGTGGCAAGGGTAAAGGCGCCACATGTGGACCGGCCGCAAAATTAAAATAAAAAATGTATAATTTAAAGAAAAAGGCGATAAAAACGTGGCCCGGAGCGGCGCGCGGTGAGGTGAACGGTCCGCGTGTGATTGGTGATGCCAGATGGAGTGCGGCGATTGGCGCGCTCTTGGGTTTGCTCATATTTAATACGCGGTTTTTTGAGTAGATACTTATTATTGATTCTGTATTGATTCTGAGTATTCATTGAATTCGATCACTATGAGCTTATCTACAGACCAGTGATGAAGTGATGATAGAGAACGAATCATTTAGATCTAAGCCAAAATAGCAATTGCTGGATGAGAAAGGTTTTAGAAGTTTTATAATAATCCACGTCCTCCCATAAGTTTGTCATGTCTCAAATGATGGAAAGTAAAAGCATACAGCTCAATAAGACACAGCAACCATCAACACATCCGTAAATACACCGTGGGAGACATGGGAACGGACATTACATCCTCTCACCTTATTCCTATGAGCATAAGCTTCAAAATGGGTGATAAAGAAAGTGAATTGCATAGGTGGTTTTGTTTTAAGTGTAATGTAACGAGGCTGCGGAGTGACGGTCGTGTGAACGCGACGGTGGCGCTTTCACAGCGCTTCCAATGGTCCTTTTAATTCGGTTATTAAAGAGGATTGGCTGAAAATAGCCTGTAAGTAGCTTTACAGATAGGGAGTTAAACTTGACAGGTTAAAAGGGTGTCAGGAATGCTTACAGTGGTGACGTGATTGATCAGGATAACATTGTGTCTTTGTGGTGAAGATGAACACTTCTAAGATCATACCTACCTGACGAGAGAAGCATCTTTATCTTTGGGTTTTTATAAATGAAACTTTGTTTTTGTTCACACTTATTTGATACTCGGTCAAACTATTTAAATTAGTGTCTGTCAGAAGATTGGTAGTCAGTTAGGTAGTACACTATAATTATCTTTCTTCTTCCCAAAGCCAGTCTCAGTCAATCCTATTGTAAGCCCATACCTTCACCCAAACTGACCAACCCCACTTCAAATTCCAGTCACAACCGTTTCAAGGAAAATAAAAATTCCGTGTAATGCCAATAAAAGTTTAGAGCGCGCTGCAAACAATTTCATTAGACGACCTCCGAGGGTTCATACACTCGCAATATTGTTTAAAAACGGACCGGACCCTAAGCGTATGCTAATTTTATTTTTAAACCGGCTAGCTCACGAGCGGCGCTGGCGGAATTGGAAGCTGTGCGGTTTTAAGGTTATGGAGTAAAAGTTTTGTGTTTGATAAACCTACGTTTGGACGTTTCTAAATTTATTTTACGAAATGTTGGAAAAAATGAATGAATTACAAATGAAAGCATAGAGCTACGTACCGATTTTGCATTTCAAGAACACCAACGCTTCCATCACGATCTGTCTCGAAGCTATCTTCAACCGGACTCGGGGCTTCTTTTATTGGCACTTAATAATTGAAGGCCTATATCCAGCTGTGGACTAAGCCTATAAATAGTCCACTGCTTGACATACATAGGTGATGATGATAAGGATGATGAATCTTTTATAAAATTCCTATCTAGTCAAGAACGTCTGTTTCTAAAACGTAGCATCTATTTTACGATTTTAAATTCTCAAAAATCACTGCCCAGTGACAGAAATGAAAAAGAAAATACCGTTTCCGTACTTCAACACAAACTGGACAGGGTGGAATCTAAACGTATGCAAATTTAATTTTAAAAAACGCAAGTGGCTGGCCACATGCCGCCATGTTGGCGACGACAGTCCGGCATTGACTTTATTGGGCGCCCACCTTGCGAGCTAACCGATTGTGTATTTGTATGTATGGAATTAGATTGGTCGAATGAATTTACTTTCAATTTGTTTAGAAAAAATGCTGGGCAGGTGAAATTGGCCTTTGATGATTCTTTACTATATTTTCATAACAAATGAGATTTTAAGTTTCATATAATATTTGTAGTAGAAGTAGTAGGTACATCGTCAGTTTTACAAACGGACATTTTTCGATAAGCTTCTCATTGTGTGTACATTTTCGAATCAATAGCAGATCCACTTACGAATAGTCTTAGGTACTGAAGATCGGTCCACACACATATCAGTAAATCATTAATAGAGAACTGTCTCTCCAGACACCAAGCTATGTTTTCACAGGCGACTTCGCCCGTTACACTAATTAGAGCGTTGTCATCGAGAGTGATTTATCGTCGCGGATGCACGGACGGATGGACGAATCACTGTTGGTATAGTTCCATCATTAGCAGATTAGGTGAGGAAGTCTAGCGGTTAGGTACAGGCTCTATTGAAGAAGTACCTACGTGGCACTGGCTGGACGTTTCTAAAAAAATGTTTTATACTATCAACAAATATCTAGAAATGTGAATTATAACTTATATGACTAATATTATAATTTAATTCAATATTATGTAATTTAGCAGTAAGAATCGCATATAACATTTGCACGCCTGCGACCTGCGTGCAGGCGGAATACAATTGCTAAAATAGTTATAAGATCTGACACATAATGTTAAATAAATGTCTATGTCTACACATTGTATAAATTTTGTATTCTTATTTTACCCTTTTTTTTATTTTTGAAAAATCCTGAACCACTTATTTTAAATTATTGTATTTTTTATATACACAGAAAATTTACGGGCAGCATTAAAATTTAAAAAGTGACAGCCATTTCAATTCGGAGCCAAACTACGACCCTCAAACTTTAATAACCCAATTAAACCCATTTTCAGGAAAATTTTGAATAACCCTGAAACACGTTTTCAATATTTTTTACTCTTAGTATTCTCTGAAAATTTCAATCAAATCGGGCCACTGTTTAAAGAGTTAGAAAATCACCAAAAAAGCTTCTCTAAAAACAACTCAAAAAACTTAACCCCCTTAAGGGTGGAATTTTCAAAAATCCCTTGTTATCGGGAGCTTGTTTAAGAGGTACCTACGCTCCATATTTCAGCTTGCTGACTTCAGCGGTTTAGGCTGGGCGTTGTCCCCAGAAAATCGCTTATTTCTTTATCTATTAATATTATTGTCCAGCATTATTTATTTTATTATTTTTAAGTATAAGACACAACACACAAACAAAAAACATAATAGTTTTTATGATTTACTTGTATCTTATTTTATTTTGATTGCCTACAGGAACAGGAACAGGAACAGACGAACTTTGTGGTGACAAACTGAACGGTGACGTCACAGAAAAAGGGTAGCGTTTTTATAACCCTAAACTGATTGCAGTTTTCGTTTTCGTTTTTTTCAAAATTATAGGTTTTTCCGTAAATACCTAACATTATAAATGATAAATGGACAAAAAATCTTTGCAAATAGTACCCTATTGCAGATGCGTGTTGCATTTTGTTAGGTCTTATCAAAGAAGGTTTTGCGTAGAATTTGTTACAAATATTTTTCTTCCCATTATTTTGCAATGATGAGGATTTCCGCAAAGTAACGCCCGAACCTAATATATTTTTAGCGTTATTGGATAGATTGTAAAGACCATAAAGGAATAAATACTCTTCTAATTAAGAATCAGCTCGATCGAGTTCAAGAAAGATTAACCGCGTTCACTTTAAACAAGTATCGGTATCACCCAATTCTGTGTAGAAATCCCACAGAGTTGGGTAATCCCGATAGGTCCCGGAATAGCTTACCTTCCCGGTGTCCGTGTCCGCGGAGCGCAGACGACAGGTGCGCCTGCGCAGCGTCAGTGGATCTGTCACTGTCGCGGGTTCGCATCCCGGTGATCGATACTCTTTCAGCTAAACCACCGTGTGCAAGATTAATTTTTACGTGGGATTTACACGTTTTTTGTAAGAAAGAATATTCGTAGAATTTTTACAAAGACGGTTCTCTGTTTGCTAAGAACACAATTTTGTTGTTTCTTTCCATAATTATGAATCTAATGTTCGCTGGATCCCGCACTAGGCCTTCCTCATGTCCTTTAGGTCGCAGGCTTAAATGGAAGCTAAAAAAGCTTTAAACAGGGCTAAAAACTAAAATAAAATAGTGTGTTTTAGCAGAAATGAATACAAGAAACCAGCCTCTAAAATAATAATAAAATAATATCAAAGTTTTCTACAAAAAAAAACCGTGATCCGCATCAAGGTAACCCAAAGACCTGGGAAAATAAATGCAGCTGGTAGACAGAAGAGTAGATCTTAAAAAGTTCATGTTTAACAAAGAGTTATGAAGTTCAGTCCAAAAACTTATGAAACCTATTTTTTTAGATTTGTTTTGATTTTCTTCCCATTGTTATCTGATGTCAGTTATTTAGTAGGTTGGCTCCGCGCCAGCAGTCGGTACATTCATCACCCATCACTTGGATCACTCAAAATCTGTTTCACGCGCATAGCTGACGTGTAAACATACTCTTTCAGTTGATTTTCCTTGAAGTAGCTGTACTAATGATTTACTGAACAATTATTTTTAATAAAGGCCATGAACCAAACCGTCAAAAATTGGCTTGTTCCATTTCCCCCCCCCTTGATAAATCGCCCTTTAGGGGGCAAACTGAATTCTTAATTTTAAAAAGACCATAATTTGCCCTCAAGGTTTTTTCTTAATATTTTATTTTCCCTTGAGAAAAGCTGTTCAAGGAGGAAAACAGGAAAATAATTTAAAAAGTTCAGAATTCCTCAACGGTTTTTATTGTTCCAGTTTTCCCCTTTGAGAAAATTTTAATGTGTACTCTAAAGCTTTTTATCTAGTTACCTATATTCTGCACCACTCAATAAACTGTGATATCTAGTTTATAAAGAGTTATTTTCTTCCATAGTTTCTACAATTCCACAAATCTGTACTACATGGTTGTATATTATATAGAATACGATGCGTTCACATCGATGAACGTGCAGCCAGTCAGCACGTGCGTTCACATCGATGAACGTCCAGCCAGTCAGCACGTGCGTTCACATCGATGAACGTGCAGCCAGTCAGCACGTGCGTTCACATCGATGAACGTCCAGCCAGTCAGCACGTGCGTTCACATCGATGAACGTGCAGCCAGTCAGCACCGAACAATTAGCCACTCGTCTTCTGTCGCTCGGTGTGAATGAGGCTCCGTCACCGGCACTCCACCGCATCAAGCGCATAATAACATGAAATGGTAAACACCACAAAGACAGAAGAAACAAATAGTCTTCCTGGAAGACTTCCGTGGCGTATTGAGCTGTCCTATAGACACATGGTTGCCGGTTCGGTTACCACATCTATCCAGAGCAGATATTTGTACTGGATCCTGATATTCTGCTGTTCTACGATGGTACATAATTTACAAAAATAAATATATCTGAGCGTCTATACAAATGTATACTTGTTTTATTTAATACACAGTGTAACAATTTTATTGCAAGAAGGGCAACTCCATTAAAAAGTTTTTTATGCATTGTCGATGTCGGCACAAAGAATAATCCGTAACGTAGAGTCATTGATCGTAGCCTTCGGCGCTGAAATCTGAAGGTTTTCTTTTACTGACAAGTGCACGAGACGTTTTATCCCTTTATCCTGGGTGCGCCTATTTTTTTCTTATCTAAGTAACATAAATAATATTAGATATTGCTGTGCAGTCTGGCCCCAAGCTTAGCAGAGCTTGTGATATTTAATACAATAATAAAACAAATAAAAAATGTTAAATGGGAAGTTTTTTCTTTCTTTACCATACAACGAAAATTATAATCAAATAATAAATACAAATTAGAACTACTACTTATTTACAATTGACACAATTGAGTTAACTGCAGACTATTGTAAAACAATCTACTATTATTTTTACTGATCCATATTTGGCGCACCGCATCAGCATAGCCACATACAGGGCAATGCAGCCAGCATCTCGGTGACTCCTCCGACTGGATTACGTAAATTGATAATTAACTATATTTTTATAATTACATAGAAGACACCCGGAACAAATATCTACAGATCTTATAAATACGAGTTCATCCCGAGGCGAAAATTGTTCTCGCAACCTCTTGCGTCGTAGACAGACCTTCGACCACTGCGACTAAAAAGTACATACCTGGCATGTTTGTATGTCAATAAAACTAGGACTAAAACTCGAAACTCACTCTCTAAAATCACGGGATTTCCGAGGTTAAAAATTCGACATTTTTTCCTTTGGTTCCTTCTACATGAAAACACGATTAAGAAAAAAAAAAATACGATGGGTAGTAAAAGTATTTTACTTACGAACCCTGCAATTGTTTAGTAAATCTTCTAGTTTCCCTACTCTGTGACCCTGCACCGATTACACCCGATAAGATTTACGATATCATAGTGTTTATTAGCCAAGATATTTATCTCAAGTGCCTGAAATATTATCTATCCCGGGAACCGAACTAGAAAAAACATACGAAGATAAATCATACGCTAGGTGGCGCAGTAATCTTGAACAAGCAAAATTGTAATAAATAATGGAGCTGTCGTCGGTGGTGCGAATTACTGGATCAGATAAGAAGTGGATTAATTGTTTTATGTACTAGTTGTGAAAAAAAAATACTTTGATTGCCAAGGAAGAGTAGTTTCGGAGTAAATAGAGGTCTTGCAGAGACTAGTGGTAGGATCATTAATGATGTAAATAGAGGTCCTGCAGAGACTGGTGGTAGGATCATTAATTATGTAAATAGAGGTCCTGCAGAGACTGGTGGAAGGATCATTAATGATGTAAATAGAGGTCTTGCAGAGACTGGTGGTAGAATAGAGGTCTTGCAGACACTGGTGGTAGGATCATTAATGATGTAAAAAGGTCTTGCAGAGACTGGTGGTAGGATCATTAATGATGTAAATAGAGGTCTTGCAGAGACTGGTGGTAGGATCATTAATGATGTAAATAGAGGTCTTGCAGAGACTGGTGGTAGGATCATTAATGATGTAAATAGAGGTCTTGCAGAGACTGGTGGTAGGATCATTAATGATGGAAAATGTTGGGTTAATGTACTCGAAAGACAATAACCACATTGAAATTTCAATGTTAATAAAATAATAAAATCACATCAAGAAGGTAGATAGATACATTACCATACAATACCATACCATACAATACAATACAATGCAATACTGTGTACTTGACGATGAAACTTACTAAAGAAATGATTAGATTAGTTAATACACTTATTATCTCATTAGAATAAAATTCAGTTATCGTTTTTTCCTGTCCTGAGTTCCCAGAATCAATTTGAAGATTAATCAGCGCGTGCGCATCTCGTGCTTATGTTTACGCGCCACTTTCGATGATGGAGCGCGCGAGGGCCGCGTTATTAATCGCCATAGACGTGCGAACTAATGCATGTCCATTTATTCACGGCCGATGGAGAAGACTATTCTGGGACGATTCTATCTCGCAACATTCGACATAATATCTCTTATGACGAATGTGTAAGATTGTGCGAAACACATTTTTGTAGCGTAAAACTGTCCTGAAAATTTTGCCGCATCCAGAACCTGCTTTCGTAGCCTGCATATTTCCGCAGACTTCATTACCTGGTGGCCACCAGGACTTCCTATTTTACATTTGTCGAGTTGCGTCTATAAAATAGTTTCATTATAAAACTTATCATTATCACCCTGCTTTTATAGAATTGCTAGCATATTCCTCTTTTCGTAGCTCGCTAAGCAGCTAAGAATATTTTCGAACTTTTCTCTTCTGCTAATATCGAACAAGATCAAGTAAAATAATATCTTCAAAGTAAAATAAATAATCTTTGGAAAAATTCACAAAAGTAAGTAAACATTTAAATGGTGTTTGATCTCGAACGATGGATACGAATGATAAGTTAATCCAGAATACCCCCAGGATACCTCTAGGAATCCGTAGACGCGCCTCGTTAGAGCCGACGGGTACTAACGATGTTTTGATGTATTATTAAAATATTGTGAACACGGCCACCACCGCACCGCCGCACCGCCGCACCGCCGCACCGCCGCACCGCCGCACCGCCGCACCGCCGCACCGCCGCGCCGCCACCTTGGAGGAGGAAGTCGGTAGGTGGCTAAGTGGACGTCATTACTCACGACGGCCTTCAGACTGAGGTCTAATTTTATAAAATACTTGAACAGATATAAAATTTGAGAGAGACATTCAATCATTTTCTTTGAACGGAAGATAAGTCTTTCAGGCAAAAGACCACTTGTGGCAGGATGTGACTAATATTTTCTTGTATCTGCCAAGTTTAGTTCAATACTATCAAATAATAATAAGCACTTTAAACGTATGAATTTAATGTGAAACAATGATAGGAATCATTAATATTTTAAAAACATTCTCATATAAATATGAATATATTATATATATGTGGTGCGTCATTTTATTGTATGATTATGGGAATTTGTTAACGTGGTCGGCGACTTTGAAGTGTAGAGGAGATTTATGCAAAAAGCAGTTACGTGGATGCGTTCAATGCCGCCGCCACGATCCTATCAAGCACGAACAAATAATGGGAGACTATCCAGCAGCTCGTACCAGGCCCTCCCGACCTTTTCAGCACACAGGTGTTGACTATACTGGATTTGTCGATGTCAAATCAAGCAAGGGTCGCGGTATTAAATCAACCAAAGGCTATATCGCAGTTTTCGTGTGCATGGTTACCAAGGCTGTACACTTGGAACTAGTCTCCGACCTAAGCTCATCAGCTTTTCTAGCAGCCTTACGAAGAATGGCAGCGCGACGAGGCGCACCCAGTCACATATACAGTGACAATGGCACCAACTTCGTAGGCTCTAACAAAGTTCTCAACAGAGAATATTTAGATCTTCAAGCCACATTGGATCCAAGCTTTTATTCGGTTATCACCGATATGAAGATCCAATGGCACTTCAACGCTCCCGGTTGGCCTAGCGCGGGAGGTCTCTGGGAGGCAGCGGTAAAAAGCCTCAAATATCATCTAAAAAGAGTCATTGGTGAACAAAAGTTGACTTTCGAGGAATATTCATCGTTGCTTTCTCAATTAGAAGCATGCTTAAATTCGAGACCTCTCTGCCCTCTAACTGAGGACCCTGAAGATATAGAGTATTTATCACCAGCACACTTCTTAGCTAGCGGTCCCACACTTACTATTATTGAGACCGAGAGAGACTTGCGCACTAGATGGCAACTCACTCAAAAAATCTTTGAAGATGTCTGGAAGAAGTGGCAATCGGAATACCTAAGCCAACTGTCGACACGAAGCAAGTGGCGTCAACCACATGAAAACCTAAAAATCAATGACGTCGTCATCATTCACGACGCCAATCTGCCATCTGGGAAGTGGGCCCTTGGCAGAATAACAGCTCTACATCCAGGGAAAGATGATTACGTACGCGTAGTCACCCTGAAAACCAAAAATGGTGAGCTAAAGCGACCTATCTCTAAAATTTCTAGGTTACCTGTACAGGGTACCGATACAGCTCAACAGGACTTCACGTTTCAACAGAAACAAGATAGAGTTTGCTCAGCTACAATCACCAATCGAACAAAGAAATCGTACCTATCACACTTTATATTTATGTTGTTTATGCTATTTTTTACAATGATGGCAACTCCCGTCCACGGTAAATATCAAGTTACCAACTTAAATTCAAGTCAAGGATTTTACTTCGATCACATGAGTAATATTCGACTTGAACGAGATCAATGGAATTTAGTCATCTATTACAACATGCAGCCCTACTGGCAAAGCCATGACCTACTTCTCAAGTACATAGACCATTTAGACGGAATTTGCAACGATCAAACAAAGAAAAAGATAGCACAATGCGACATAGTACTTCTTCAATTACATCATGGGCTCAATGAACTCGCGCACTACAACAACATTTTGCTCGGTAAGCATTTCCCACGGAGTGCGCGCACGCGACTACCGCGCGGCCTCATCAACGGGGTCGGGTTTCTAGCTAACAAATTGTTCGGCGTACTTGATCAGGATTTCGCAGAACAATACGAGCGTGACATTGAAACTATTAGAGATAATGAAAAACATTTAGCTATACTTTGGAAAAATCAGACTTCTATCGTCGAGGGGGAATTTAATCTTTTAAAGAGAGTAGAATCTTCTATTGATAAGCAAAGTAAAATTTTTAATCAGCATTTAAATAATCTTGAAATAACGTTTAATAAGCAGAGAGACGATTTACAAGTAGTATCAAGTTCCTGTGACTTCACATTATCATCAGCTATCGCACAAGGTATCTTAATCAGTCTACAGAATATACAAGAAACCGTCATCGACGCCTTAACGAATGTCTACACTGGAAGATTCAACTTTCACCTTGTTACCCCTGAGCAGCTACGCGACGAGATGAACACCATCACGGGACTGTTAAACAAGGACGTATCCTTGCCCTGGAATCTTCAATCAGATATAGCCAAAATGTATCATCTACTCTCAGTCAGTGCTAGAGCTTCGAATAAGTTTATAATATTTGAAATCAAAATTCCTTTAGTCGCACGAGACAACTTCGAACTTTATAAGCTTATACCTATCCCACAGCAATACGGAAGAAAAATGACGAGCCTTGTTCCGATATCAGAATATGTAGCCATAAATATGCAGAAGGACTCTTATGTACCACTCGCCGAAAGAGACGTACATAGTTGTGTAGAGTTGGATAAGGACTCGCATCTATGTCCTTTACACCAACCTATTTATGAGATGAAATTAGACGAAAATCTCTGTGTCAAAAGCCTATCCGACCAGTGTCAATCATCATCATCACCATGCAAGAGTACCTGGACTGGATTGAACAACATAAACACCTACTTATATTCCTGCTGCGGTCAATGCTCTGTAAGAATCATATGTGAGCATCAGATTACAGCTGACCAACTTCATAGGTCAGGGATAATAAGCATCGATGAAGGGTGTATCATCAAGAGCGAAGCTGTCACGATCTTCGCTCACAAAACTTTAGCAAATACTTTACGAGAAGAAGCGGACGTGCTAAAGATTGATATCCCTCCAATCAACAGCATTTTCAATATATCAACTCCTCTGTCTACCGTCCTTAATCAATCTGATTACTTCAATCACCAAGAGTATTTCGAGGAGATAGACAGGCAGCTCAAACAGCTTAAAGAAAGCGCAGCTGATGGAGTTCTGACTGACAGAGTCAGTTATCACGACGTTCATCACTACGTCGCTATATATCTGGTGTTGTTCGCGGTCGTCGTCGGAGTCGCAGTCCTGCTGTGGCGCCGCTGGCGGGCGCGAGCGCAGCCCGGAGCGCCCGCCGCGGCGCCGCTCGCGCCGGTGTCGCTCCCTGTGCCTCAGCTCGCAGAGGCAGCACCGATTGAACTACGAGCTACAAGCTTCGAGCTTCCTACGAAATGCGTCAGTGAAAGTGCAGTGCATCAGTGCTGTGTTCGTAGCGAGCCTGAGTTAGAAAAGTCGTTTAGTGCGCGTGTGATCTCAGATAAATCTAACTCACCCGTATTTTTCGATCAAAAGTTCAATCGTACCGCATGAACTATCAATCAAGACTACAAGACTGGACAATTAGTTATTATAAGCCACTATTATTTCATCATTTTGTAAACTAAATTGTACCATCAGCATCACCTTGTATCACGTCATCCACCTTTCATTTTATCCAGCATCCTCATTTTCTGGCCCGGGAATATGTACGAGCACGTACATTGTGCATTGCCCTAATTAATGCCAACCGCGCATTTACGCCAGTCATCAATTTTAGCAATACTTTTTATTGTATTCAGTTCGCGATCACCTGTCAATCGACTCACGCGTCTCACTATCATTTCATTAGTAACTACAGTTTATCATTAAATATATCAGTTAAAATTTATTTCCTAGTTTTTCTGATATATCCAGCTATGTACGAGCACGTACATTGTGCATTGCCCTAATTAATGCCAACCGCGCATTTACGCCAGTCATCAATTTTAGCAATACTTTTTATTGTATTCAGTTCGCGATCACCTGTCAATCGACTCACGCGTCTCACTATCATTTCATTAGTAACTACAGTTTATCATTAAATATATCAGTTAAAATTTATTTCCTAGTTTTTCTGATATATCCAGCTTAGTTACTATACGTGGTGTACGGACCGTACATCATTTTTTTTAAATTTTAAAAACTGGTATATCACCCTCGCGAGTGCGACAGTACTGTGAATCACTGCCACCAGTGAGGATTTCCGCTAACAAGTGGAGATATCAGTGTGAGCAAACAGCTCACTGGACCACAGCAGCGGGTATCATCCGATACCAAGGACGTAAGCCAGGCCGGCTTGCGACCAACTCCGCAACAACTGAAGGCGTCAACAGACTCCACAGGACGGACGTAGGAGTAGCAGCACCGCGTCACCGTTCATCCAGTCCAGAAGATATCAAGTAAGATCCTTCCATTTTATCTTCTTTTACTCTCATCACTTACGAGTACTAAGATGTCGAACATGGAAGAATTACTATCGTCTCAAGATCGTATCAGCTCCGCGATCGAGCAAATTTATTCGAATTTTAAGAAGGACAGCTCGGATAGGAAAACTTCAGAATATATCCAGCGAAGGCTAGACACTCTAGGTAGCTACTGGAACGAATATCAATCGAATCATAATAAGCTGTGCGGATTTGGTAATAAGTCTTATCCATACTTCACTACAAATCAATTTGAAAGCACTGGAGAAAGATACACCTACATCAGGACAGCTATACAAAGCTATGGAGCGAGGGAAGGGACCCCCTCCTCTCTTATCAAGCCAGCAACGCTAACGCTAGGGACTCCCTCGCAGGAATTCCCGTATCAGGCTCGGGGTAGCAATAGCAAGACCGATGAGATGCTGCGGAAACAAAGCAGTAATTTTAAGGCATTCGAGCATACTATTTCGAATATCGACTTAGATTCAATATCGGAGAAATGGGAATTTGATCACTTGTTGCGTACTATTCAATCGCGTTGGTCTACCATCGACACCCTCCATTGGGAGCTGGATAGCGAATCGGCTAGCCAGACAAGCTCGGAGTACGAATCGCATTTTTTTCAAGCTGAGAGAAAATTTAATGAAATCGTAAAATCAATCAATAGGAAATTCTCCTCTGTCTCTCACCGTGAAAACACTACTCCAAAAATGGAAATTCCAACATTTTCTGGCAACTATCATCAATGGTCTAGTTTTAAAGATCTTTTTTCTGAAACCATACACGCCAATCCATCTTTGTCCCCGGCTCAAAAAATGCAATATCTAAAAACTAAAGTAAAGGGTGAAGCGGAAAGACTTATCCAGCATCTTTCCATCTCGGCTGATAATTATCAAATCAGCTGGGAGCTTCTAAACAATCGCTACAATAATAAGCGTCTTATTTTAAGTTCTCTCTTCGATCTTATGCTCAATATCCTAGCGGCGCAGCAATCGTCGCTAAATCATATCAAAAAGATCCATGACGTAACTCGCGAAAGCCTCAACGCTATCAGGAATTTGGGAATAAACGTTGAGTCATGGGATCCTCTTATCATTCATCTCATGTGTCAAAAGCTCGACACAGAGACCCTTAGCGAATATCTCTCTTCTGTGAAAAAACCTAAAGAGGTACCTAATCTAGAAGAATTTTTATCATTTTTGGAGAAGACATTCACAACAATGGAATCCTCACGAAGGAAGTCTGATCCAAAACCCGCTCAACAAAATCATAAAAATCAAAAATCCTTTCATAACTCTAATACGAAGCCGTCATCGACCGGACGTATTGAGCAATCCGCGAATAGCAAAAATGTTTATGCCGCAAAATATTATAAGTGTGCAATTTGCAAAAAGAATAATCATTCCATTTTTATTTGTAATAAATTCCGTGAAATGTCACCATCGTCAAAATTTCGAACAGCCGAGAATCTAAAATTATGCAAAAATTGTCTTTATTTCCACAATGGAAACGAATGTATTTCAGAAAAACGCTGTCGCGAGTGCAATCTTGCACATAACACGCTTCTACATGACGCGATTACGCTAAACGCTAATGAGGTCGGGGCATCGACTTCTAACATTGCGAATGTCAGTGAACCTAAGCTGGCTCAAAAGCCAACTGCTAAGAGCTCACATGTGTCTCAAACTGAAATACCTGAAATCCTTTTAGCAACAGCAGTGGTAAAAGTTGAAGCGTCTAATGGTTCCTTTATTAAAATGCGCGCACTTTTAGATCAGGGTTCTCAGACATCTCTCATATCTGAGAAAGCTGCCCAACAGCTAGGGCTGCCTCGTCAAAAATGTCAGGGTGTGATTACAGGAATAGGCGCGAAGCAGTCTAACTGCAAAGGAGCTATTAATATCAAATGCGCTTCAGCTAGTAACAACTTTGAGTTTCACACGGATGTACTTATCATGAAAAATCTTATAAAAAATTTACCAAGCTTTTCTTTTGCCAAACCAACATGGTCTTATTTGGATCATATCACTCTAGCCGATCCTGAATTCAATAACAGCCGCCCCGTGGACATCTTGTTCGGAGCAGATATTTATTCATTGATCTTATTAGAAGGTATCTGTCGAGGCGAACAAAATCTCTCTCCTATTGCGCAAAACACGCGTTTAGGGTGGATTTTGAGTGGTAGCGCAAGGACTCTTCAATGTAATGTCATCCTTAACGATTTAGAGGACATCCAGAGATTCTGGGAAATCGAAGACATTGCCGAAGAGTCCAACCTTTCATTAGAAGATCAGGAGTGCGTACAGTACTTCAAAAGTACCACCACTCGACGAGAAGACGGTCGGTATGAAGTACGGCTACCTATGAAAAAAGATTTCGAAAATAAATTAGGATTTTCAAAAAATAAAGCAGTTGCTCAGTTCAAATCATTAGAAAGGAAATTTATCAAAAATCGTGAAATGGAAAATCATTATAAATCATTTATGAAAGACTATTTATCAATGGGCCATATGGCACCCGCTGTCAGTAGCACCAAACCCGATTTTTATTTCACCCACCACGGAGTGGAACGAGCGGAATCTACAACTACTAAGTTTAGAGTGGTGTTTAATGGCTCAGCCAAAACGTCGTCAGGCTACAGCCTTAATGACGTCATGAAGCGTGGACCTAATCTTCAGCAAGATCTTCAATCGCTTATTATCAAATGGCGGCAATTCAAATTTGCCTTTACTGCTGACATTGAGATGATGTTTAGGCAAATTTGGATAAACAAAGAAGATCAAAAGCTACAAAAGCTCATTTATAGAGATTCCGAGCTAGCAAATATAAAAGAATGGGAGCTTTTAACGGTCACTTATGGTACCAAAGCCGCGCCCTTCTTAGCAATGATGACCCTTCGACAGTTGGCATCAGATGCTATATCTCACCAAAAATACAGCGCAGCTGCTGTAGTCCTCGAAAGCTCTTTCTACATGGACGATCTCGTTCATGGGGCTCATCAGTTAGAAAACGCAAAACAATTGCGCGGGGACCTCATTAATCTACTTAAAACCGCCGGATTCAATTTAAGAAAATGGAAGTCGAACGTTGCAGAACTGTCAGATGCAAACATGCTCAATAATCAAGACAGCTTCGACTTCAAGCAACCAGAATCTTCCAAAACTTTGGGACTTAGCTGGAATCACCAGCAAGACATATTTATGTTTAAGTCTAAAATTGAACCCACGACGGCCGAGAAGGAAACTAAACGATCACTCCTCTCGGATATATCTAAGCTATTTGATCCCCTAGGTTGGCTAGCGCCAATATCAACTAAGTTTAAAATAATTTTTCAGAAGGTATGGTTGTCCGCAATCAAATGGGATGACCCCCTGCCTGAAGAAATTTTATCTGAATGGATCATTATCAAAAACGATATTATTAACATCGATAAAATACAAATACCTAGGTGGATATCAACTAACAAAAATGACGCAATCGAATTGCACGGCTTTTGTGACGCATCGATTAAAGCCTACGCATGCGTTATTTATTGCAAAATAAAACGAGGTAATCAACCTATTATCACCTTATTGGTTGCTAAGACAAGGGTAGTTCCATGTGGGAAAAATATCTCTCTCGCCAGGTTGGAGTTGATGGCGGGTCATCTCCTCTCAAAGTTGGTACTTAAAGTGCAACAGTGCTTAAGTACCTACCAGCTTGAGATCTATGGATGGTCTGATTCCATGATTGTCCTAGGGTGGCTTAGCGGAGACCCAACCAGGTGGAAGACCTTTGTAGCCAATAGGGTCACAGATATAACAAAGATAATGCCATCAGCATGTTGGCGTTACGTCAAATCTGAAGAAAATCCAGCGGACTGTGCCAGCCGTGGATTAACAGCTTCACAACTAATAAAACATGACTTGTGGTGGCACGGGCCATCATGGCTATCAGACTTCGATGGACTGGATGGACAAGGCAAGCTGCCAGCATTTACCACTGACCTGGAAATGAAAAAAGTCCGACAAGTCAACGCTGTCACTGAACAAGATCTAGAAGACAATATAGTTTATCAACTGCTTATAAAACACAGCTCTATCAGTAAAGTTATCAGAATATTATCATGGGTGTTCAGATTAAAAGAAAGAAAAATTAGCAAGCAAAATTACCTTTCACTATCTGAACTTCATAGAGCTGAAATACTTATCATCAAACAAGTACAGAAAATTGAGTTTTCAAGTGAAATTAAATTCATCACTAAAAACTGCCAGGTACATTCTAAAAGTAAAATATTACATCTTAATCCATTTTTGGATGAAAACGGAATCCTACGAGTAGGAGGACGGCTAAGAAATTCCAATCTTCCAGCGGACATGAAGCATCCAATAATAGTACCTGGCAACACCCGCTTAGCCGAGCTTCTCATTGACCAAGCTCACAAAGCTTCATATCATGGCGGAGCCCGCCTGACATCAGCTTTCTTACGAAAGAAGTATTGGCTCATAGGAGGCAATAAAATCGTCAAAAAGCAGTTACGTGGATGCGTTCAATGCCGCCGCCACGATCCTATCAAGCACGAACAAATAATGGGAGACTATCCAGCAGCTCGTACCAGGCCCTCCCGACCTTTTCAGCACACAGGTGTTGACTATACTGGATTTGTCGATGTCAAATCAAGCAAGGGTCGCGGTATTAAATCAACCAAAGGCTATATCGCAGTTTTCGTGTGCATGGTTACCAAGGCTGTACACTTGGAACTAGTCTCCGACCTAAGCTCATCAGCTTTTCTAGCAGCCTTACGAAGAATGGCAGCGCGACGAGGCGCACCCAGTCACATATACAGTGACAATGGCACCAACTTCGTAGGCTCTAACAAAGTTCTCAACAGAGAATATTTAGATCTTCAAGCCACATTGGATCCAAGCTTTTATTCGGTTATCACCGATATGAAGATCCAATGGCACTTCAACGCTCCCGGTTGGCCTAGCGCGGGAGGTCTCTGGGAGGCAGCGGTAAAAAGCCTCAAATATCATCTAAAAAGAGTCATTGGTGAACAAAAGTTGACTTTCGAGGAATATTCATCGTTGCTTTCTCAATTAGAAGCATGCTTAAATTCGAGACCTCTCTGCCCTCTAACTGAGGACCCTGAAGATATAGAGTATTTATCACCAGCACACTTCTTAGCTAGCGGTCCCACACTTACTATTATTGAGACCGAGAGAGACTTGCGCACTAGATGGCAACTCACTCAAAAAATCTTTGAAGATGTCTGGAAGAAGTGGCAATCGGAATACCTAAGCCAACTGTCGACACGAAGCAAGTGGCGTCAACCACATGAAAACCTAAAAATCAATGACGTCGTCATCATTCACGACGCCAATCTGCCATCTGGGAAGTGGGCCCTTGGCAGAATAACAGCTCTACATCCAGGGAAAGATGATTACGTACGCGTAGTCACCCTGAAAACCAAAAATGGTGAGCTAAAGCGACCTATCTCTAAAATTTCTAGGTTACCTGTACAGGGTACCGATACAGCTCAACAGGACTTCACGTTTCAACAGAAACAAGATAGAGTTTGCTCAGCTACAATCACCAATCGAACAAAGAAATCGTACCTATCACACTTTATATTTATGTTGTTTATGCTATTTTTTACAATGATGGCAACTCCCGTCCACGGTAAATATCAAGTTACCAACTTAAATTCAAGTCAAGGATTTTACTTCGATCACATGAGTAATATTCGACTTGAACGAGATCAATGGAATTTAGTCATCTATTACAACATGCAGCCCTACTGGCAAAGCCATGACCTACTTCTCAAGTACATAGACCATTTAGACGGAATTTGCAACGATCAAACAAAGAAAAAGATAGCACAATGCGACATAGTACTTCTTCAATTACATCATGGGCTCAATGAACTCGCGCACTACAACAACATTTTGCTCGGTAAGCATTTCCCACGGAGTGCGCGCACGCGACTACCGCGCGGCCTCATCAACGGGGTCGGGTTTCTAGCTAACAAATTGTTCGGCGTACTTGATCAGGATTTCGCAGAACAATACGAGCGTGACATTGAAACTATTAGAGATAATGAAAAACATTTAGCTATACTTTGGAAAAATCAGACTTCTATCGTCGAGGGGGAATTTAATCTTTTAAAGAGAGTAGAATCTTCTATTGATAAGCAAAGTAAAATTTTTAATCAGCATTTAAATAATCTTGAAATAACGTTTAATAAGCAGAGAGACGATTTACAAGTAGTATCAAGTTCCTGTGACTTCACATTATCATCAGCTATCGCACAAGGTATCTTAATCAGTCTACAGAATATACAAGAAACCGTCATCGACGCCTTAACGAATGTCTACACTGGAAGATTCAACTTTCACCTTGTTACCCCTGAGCAGCTACGCGACGAGATGAACACCATCACGGGACTGTTAAACAAGGACGTATCCTTGCCCTGGAATCTTCAATCAGATATAGCCAAAATGTATCATCTACTCTCAGTCAGTGCTAGAGCTTCGAATAAGTTTATAATATTTGAAATCAAAATTCCTTTAGTCGCACGAGACAACTTCGAACTTTATAAGCTTATACCTATCCCACAGCAATACGGAAGAAAAATGACGAGCCTTGTTCCGATATCAGAATATGTAGCCATAAATATGCAGAAGGACTCTTATGTACCACTCGCCGAAAGAGACGTACATAGTTGTGTAGAGTTGGATAAGGACTCGCATCTATGTCCTTTACACCAACCTATTTATGAGATGAAATTAGACGAAAATCTCTGTGTCAAAAGCCTATCCGACCAGTGTCAATCATCATCATCACCATGCAAGAGTACCTGGACTGGATTGAACAACATAAACACCTACTTATATTCCTGCTGCGGTCAATGCTCTGTAAGAATCATATGTGAGCATCAGATTACAGCTGACCAACTTCATAGGTCAGGGATAATAAGCATCGATGAAGGGTGTATCATCAAGAGCGAAGCTGTCACGATCTTCGCTCACAAAACTTTAGCAAATACTTTACGAGAAGAAGCGGACGTGCTAAAGATTGATATCCCTCCAATCAACAGCATTTTCAATATATCAACTCCTCTGTCTACCGTCCTTAATCAATCTGATTACTTCAATCACCAAGAGTATTTCGAGGAGATAGACAGGCAGCTCAAACAGCTTAAAGAAAGCGCAGCTGATGGAGTTCTGACTGACAGAGTCAGTTATCACGACGTTCATCACTACGTCGCTATATATCTGGTGTTGTTCGCGGTCGTCGTCGGAGTCGCAGTCCTGCTGTGGCGCCGCTGGCGGGCGCGAGCGCAGCCCGGAGCGCCCGCCGCGGCGCCGCTCGCGCCGGTGTCGCTCCCTGTGCCTCAGCTCGCAGAGGCAGCACCGATTGAACTACGAGCTACAAGCTTCGAGCTTCCTACGAAATGCGTCAGTGAAAGTGCAGTGCATCAGTGCTGTGTTCGTAGCGAGCCTGAGTTAGAAAAGTCGTTTAGTGCGCGTGTGATCTCAGATAAATCTAACTCACCCGTATTTTTCGATCAAAAGTTCAATCGTACCGCATGAACTATCAATCAAGACTACAAGACTGGACAATTAGTTATTATAAGCCACTATTATTTCATCATTTTGTAAACTAAATTGTACCATCAGCATCACCTTGTATCACGTCATCCACCTTTCATTTTATCCAGCATCCTCATTTTCTGGCCCGGGAATATGTACGAGCACGTACATTGTGCATTGCCCTAATTAATGCCAACCGCGCATTTACGCCAGTCATCAATTTTAGCAATACTTTTTATTGTATTCAGTTCGCGATCACCTGTCAATCGACTCACGCGTCTCACTATCATTTCATTAGTAACTACAGTTTATCATTAAATATATCAGTTAAAATTTATTTCCTAGTTTTTCTGATATATCCAGCTATGTACGAGCACGTACATTGTGCATTGCCCTAATTAATGCCAACCGCGCATTTACGCCAGTCATCAATTTTAGCAATACTTTTTATTGTATTCAGTTCGCGATCACCTGTCAATCGACTCACGCGTCTCACTATCATTTCATTAGTAACTACAGTTTATCATTAAATATATCAGTTAAAATTTATTTCCTAGTTTTTCTGATATATCCAGCTTAGTTACTATACGTGGTGTACGGACCGTACATCATTTTTTTTAAATTTTAAAAACTGGTATATCACCCTCGCGAGTGCGACAGTACTGTGAATCACTGCCACCAGTGAGGATTTCCGCTAACAAGTGGAGATATCAGTGTGAGCAAACAGCTCACTGGACCACAGCAGCGGGTATCATCCGATACCAAGGACGTAAGCCAGGCCGGCTTGCGACCAACTCCGCAACAACTGAAGGCGTCAACAGACTCCACAGGACGGACGTAGGAGTAGCAGCACCGCGTCACCGTTCATCCAGTCCAGAAGATATCAAGTAAGATCCTTCCATTTTATCTTCTTTTACTCTCATCACTTACGAGTACTAAGATGTCGAACATGGAAGAATTACTATCGTCTCAAGATCGTATCAGCTCCGCGATCGAGCAAATTTATTCGAATTTTAAGAAGGACAGCTCGGATAGGAAAACTTCAGAATATATCCAGCGAAGGCTAGACACTCTAGGTAGCTACTGGAACGAATATCAATCGAATCATAATAAGCTGTGCGGATTTGGTAATAAGTCTTATCCATACTTCACTACAAATCAATTTGAAAGCACTGGAGAAAGATACACCTACATCAGGACAGCTATACAAAGCTATGGAGCGAGGGAAGGGACCCCCTCCTCTCTTATCAAGCCAGCAACGCTAACGCTAGGGACTCCCTCGCAGGAATTCCCGTATCAGGCTCGGGGTAGCAATAGCAAGACCGATGAGATGCTGCGGAAACAAAGCAGTAATTTTAAGGCATTCGAGCATACTATTTCGAATATCGACTTAGATTCAATATCGGAGAAATGGGAATTTGATCACTTGTTGCGTACTATTCAATCGCGTTGGTCTACCATCGACACCCTCCATTGGGAGCTGGATAGCGAATCGGCTAGCCAGACAAGCTCGGAGTACGAATCGCATTTTTTTCAAGCTGAGAGAAAATTTAATGAAATCGTAAAATCAATCAATAGGAAATTCTCCTCTGTCTCTCACCGTGAAAACACTACTCCAAAAATGGAAATTCCAACATTTTCTGGCAACTATCATCAATGGTCTAGTTTTAAAGATCTTTTTTCTGAAACCATACACGCCAATCCATCTTTGTCCCCGGCTCAAAAAATGCAATATCTAAAAACTAAAGTAAAGGGTGAAGCGGAAAGACTTATCCAGCATCTTTCCATCTCGGCTGATAATTATCAAATCAGCTGGGAGCTTCTAAACAATCGCTACAATAATAAGCGTCTTATTTTAAGTTCTCTCTTCGATCTTATGCTCAATATCCTAGCGGCGCAGCAATCGTCGCTAAATCATATCAAAAAGATCCATGACGTAACTCGCGAAAGCCTCAACGCTATCAGGAATTTGGGAATAAACGTTGAGTCATGGGATCCTCTTATCATTCATCTCATGTGTCAAAAGCTCGACACAGAGACCCTTAGCGAATATCTCTCTTCTGTGAAAAAACCTAAAGAGGTACCTAATCTAGAAGAATTTTTATCATTTTTGGAGAAGACATTCACAACAATGGAATCCTCACGAAGGAAGTCTGATCCAAAACCCGCTCAACAAAATCATAAAAATCAAAAATCCTTTCATAACTCTAATACGAAGCCGTCATCGACCGGACGTATTGAGCAATCCGCGAATAGCAAAAATGTTTATGCCGCAAAATATTATAAGTGTGCAATTTGCAAAAAGAATAATCATTCCATTTTTATTTGTAATAAATTCCGTGAAATGTCACCATCGTCAAAATTTCGAACAGCCGAGAATCTAAAATTATGCAAAAATTGTCTTTATTTCCACAATGGAAACGAATGTATTTCAGAAAAACGCTGTCGCGAGTGCAATCTTGCACATAACACGCTTCTACATGACGCGATTACGCTAAACGCTAATGAGGTCGGGGCATCGACTTCTAACATTGCGAATGTCAGTGAACCTAAGCTGGCTCAAAAGCCAACTGCTAAGAGCTCACATGTGTCTCAAACTGAAATACCTGAAATCCTTTTAGCAACAGCAGTGGTAAAAGTTGAAGCGTCTAATGGTTCCTTTATTAAAATGCGCGCACTTTTAGATCAGGGTTCTCAGACATCTCTCATATCTGAGAAAGCTGCCCAACAGCTAGGGCTGCCTCGTCAAAAATGTCAGGGTGTGATTACAGGAATAGGCGCGAAGCAGTCTAACTGCAAAGGAGCTATTAATATCAAATGCGCTTCAGCTAGTAACAACTTTGAGTTTCACACGGATGTACTTATCATGAAAAATCTTATAAAAAATTTACCAAGCTTTTCTTTTGCCAAACCAACATGGTCTTATTTGGATCATATCACTCTAGCCGATCCTGAATTCAATAACAGCCGCCCCGTGGACATCTTGTTCGGAGCAGATATTTATTCATTGATCTTATTAGAAGGTATCTGTCGAGGCGAACAAAATCTCTCTCCTATTGCGCAAAACACGCGTTTAGGGTGGATTTTGAGTGGTAGCGCAAGGACTCTTCAATGTAATGTCATCCTTAACGATTTAGAGGACATCCAGAGATTCTGGGAAATCGAAGACATTGCCGAAGAGTCCAACCTTTCATTAGAAGATCAGGAGTGCGTACAGTACTTCAAAAGTACCACCACTCGACGAGAAGACGGTCGGTATGAAGTACGGCTACCTATGAAAAAAGATTTCGAAAATAAATTAGGATTTTCAAAAAATAAAGCAGTTGCTCAGTTCAAATCATTAGAAAGGAAATTTATCAAAAATCGTGAAATGGAAAATCATTATAAATCATTTATGAAAGACTATTTATCAATGGGCCATATGGCACCCGCTGTCAGTAGCACCAAACCCGATTTTTATTTCACCCACCACGGAGTGGAACGAGCGGAATCTACAACTACTAAGTTTAGAGTGGTGTTTAATGGCTCAGCCAAAACGTCGTCAGGCTACAGCCTTAATGACGTCATGAAGCGTGGACCTAATCTTCAGCAAGATCTTCAATCGCTTATTATCAAATGGCGGCAATTCAAATTTGCCTTTACTGCTGACATTGAGATGATGTTTAGGCAAATTTGGATAAACAAAGAAGATCAAAAGCTACAAAAGCTCATTTATAGAGATTCCGAGCTAGCAAATATAAAAGAATGGGAGCTTTTAACGGTCACTTATGGTACCAAAGCCGCGCCCTTCTTAGCAATGATGACCCTTCGACAGTTGGCATCAGATGCTATATCTCACCAAAAATACAGCGCAGCTGCTGTAGTCCTCGAAAGCTCTTTCTACATGGACGATCTCGTTCATGGGGCTCATCAGTTAGAAAACGCAAAACAATTGCGCGGGGACCTCATTAATCTACTTAAAACCGCCGGATTCAATTTAAGAAAATGGAAGTCGAACGTTGCAGAACTGTCAGATGCAAACATGCTCAATAATCAAGACAGCTTCGACTTCAAGCAACCAGAATCTTCCAAAACTTTGGGACTTAGCTGGAATCACCAGCAAGACATATTTATGTTTAAGTCTAAAATTGAACCCACGACGGCCGAGAAGGAAACTAAACGATCACTCCTCTCGGATATATCTAAGCTATTTGATCCCCTAGGTTGGCTAGCGCCAATATCAACTAAGTTTAAAATAATTTTTCAGAAGGTATGGTTGTCCGCAATCAAATGGGATGACCCCCTGCCTGAAGAAATTTTATCTGAATGGATCATTATCAAAAACGATATTATTAACATCGATAAAATACAAATACCTAGGTGGATATCAACTAACAAAAATGACGCAATCGAATTGCACGGCTTTTGTGACGCATCGATTAAAGCCTACGCATGCGTTATTTATTGCAAAATAAAACGAGGTAATCAACCTATTATCACCTTATTGGTTGCTAAGACAAGGGTAGTTCCATGTGGGAAAAATATCTCTCTCGCCAGGTTGGAGTTGATGGCGGGTCATCTCCTCTCAAAGTTGGTACTTAAAGTGCAACAGTGCTTAAGTACCTACCAGCTTGAGATCTATGGATGGTCTGATTCCATGATTGTCCTAGGGTGGCTTAGCGGAGACCCAACCAGGTGGAAGACCTTTGTAGCCAATAGGGTCACAGATATAACAAAGATAATGCCATCAGCATGTTGGCGTTACGTCAAATCTGAAGAAAATCCAGCGGACTGTGCCAGCCGTGGATTAACAGCTTCACAACTAATAAAACATGACTTGTGGTGGCACGGGCCATCATGGCTATCAGACTTCGATGGACTGGATGGACAAGGCAAGCTGCCAGCATTTACCACTGACCTGGAAATGAAAAAAGTCCGACAAGTCAACGCTGTCACTGAACAAGATCTAGAAGACAATATAGTTTATCAACTGCTTATAAAACACAGCTCTATCAGTAAAGTTATCAGAATATTATCATGGGTGTTCAGATTAAAAGAAAGAAAAATTAGCAAGCAAAATTACCTTTCACTATCTGAACTTCATAGAGCTGAAATACTTATCATCAAACAAGTACAGAAAATTGAGTTTTCAAGTGAAATTAAATTCATCACTAAAAACTGCCAGGTACATTCTAAAAGTAAAATATTACATCTTAATCCATTTTTGGATGAAAACGGAATCCTACGAGTAGGAGGACGGCTAAGAAATTCCAATCTTCCAGCGGACATGAAGCATCCAATAATAGTACCTGGCAACACCCGCTTAGCCGAGCTTCTCATTGACCAAGCTCACAAAGCTTCATATCATGGCGGAGCCCGCCTGACATCAGCTTTCTTACGAAAGAAGTATTGGCTCATAGGAGGCAATAAAATCGTCAAAAAGCAGTTACGTGGATGCGTTCAATGCCGCCGCCACGATCCTATCAAGCACGAACAAATAATGGGAGACTATCCAGCAGCTCGTACCAGGCCCTCCCGACCTTTTCAGCACACAGGTGTTGACTATACTGGATTTGTCGATGTCAAATCAAGCAAGGGTCGCGGTATTAAATCAACCAAAGGCTATATCGCAGTTTTCGTGTGCATGGTTACCAAGGCTGTACACTTGGAACTAGTCTCCGACCTAAGCTCATCAGCTTTTCTAGCAGCCTTACGAAGAATGGCAGCGCGACGAGGCGCACCCAGTCACATATACAGTGACAATGGCACCAACTTCGTAGGCTCTAACAAAGTTCTCAACAGAGAATATTTAGATCTTCAAGCCACATTGGATCCAAGCTTTTATTCGGTTATCACCGATATGAAGATCCAATGGCACTTCAACGCTCCCGGTTGGCCTAGCGCGGGAGGTCTCTGGGAGGCAGCGGTAAAAAGCCTCAAATATCATCTAAAAAGAGTCATTGGTGAACAAAAGTTGACTTTCGAGGAATATTCATCGTTGCTTTCTCAATTAGAAGCATGCTTAAATTCGAGACCTCTCTGCCCTCTAACTGAGGACCCTGAAGATATAGAGTATTTATCACCAGCACACTTCTTAGCTAGCGGTCCCACACTTACTATTATTGAGACCGAGAGAGACTTGCGCACTAGATGGCAACTCACTCAAAAAATCTTTGAAGATGTCTGGAAGAAGTGGCAATCGGAATACCTAAGCCAACTGTCGACACGAAGCAAGTGGCGTCAACCACATGAAAACCTAAAAATCAATGACGTCGTCATCATTCACGACGCCAATCTGCCATCTGGGAAGTGGGCCCTTGGCAGAATAACAGCTCTACATCCAGGGAAAGATGATTACGTACGCGTAGTCACCCTGAAAACCAAAAATGGTGAGCTAAAGCGACCTATCTCTAAAATTTCTAGGTTACCTGTACAGGGTACCGATACAGCTCAACAGGACTTCACGTTTCAACAGAAACAAGATAGAGTTTGCTCAGCTACAATCACCAATCGAACAAAGAAATCGTACCTATCACACTTTATATTTATGTTGTTTATGCTATTTTTTACAATGATGGCAACTCCCGTCCACGGTAAATATCAAGTTACCAACTTAAATTCAAGTCAAGGATTTTACTTCGATCACATGAGTAATATTCGACTTGAACGAGATCAATGGAATTTAGTCATCTATTACAACATGCAGCCCTACTGGCAAAGCCATGACCTACTTCTCAAGTACATAGACCATTTAGACGGAATTTGCAACGATCAAACAAAGAAAAAGATAGCACAATGCGACATAGTACTTCTTCAATTACATCATGGGCTCAATGAACTCGCGCACTACAACAACATTTTGCTCGGTAAGCATTTCCCACGGAGTGCGCGCACGCGACTACCGCGCGGCCTCATCAACGGGGTCGGGTTTCTAGCTAACAAATTGTTCGGCGTACTTGATCAGGATTTCGCAGAACAATACGAGCGTGACATTGAAACTATTAGAGATAATGAAAAACATTTAGCTATACTTTGGAAAAATCAGACTTCTATCGTCGAGGGGGAATTTAATCTTTTAAAGAGAGTAGAATCTTCTATTGATAAGCAAAGTAAAATTTTTAATCAGCATTTAAATAATCTTGAAATAACGTTTAATAAGCAGAGAGACGATTTACAAGTAGTATCAAGTTCCTGTGACTTCACATTATCATCAGCTATCGCACAAGGTATCTTAATCAGTCTACAGAATATACAAGAAACCGTCATCGACGCCTTAACGAATGTCTACACTGGAAGATTCAACTTTCACCTTGTTACCCCTGAGCAGCTACGCGACGAGATGAACACCATCACGGGACTGTTAAACAAGGACGTATCCTTGCCCTGGAATCTTCAATCAGATATAGCCAAAATGTATCATCTACTCTCAGTCAGTGCTAGAGCTTCGAATAAGTTTATAATATTTGAAATCAAAATTCCTTTAGTCGCACGAGACAACTTCGAACTTTATAAGCTTATACCTATCCCACAGCAATACGGAAGAAAAATGACGAGCCTTGTTCCGATATCAGAATATGTAGCCATAAATATGCAGAAGGACTCTTATGTACCACTCGCCGAAAGAGACGTACATAGTTGTGTAGAGTTGGATAAGGACTCGCATCTATGTCCTTTACACCAACCTATTTATGAGATGAAATTAGACGAAAATCTCTGTGTCAAAAGCCTATCCGACCAGTGTCAATCATCATCATCACCATGCAAGAGTACCTGGACTGGATTGAACAACATAAACACCTACTTATATTCCTGCTGCGGTCAATGCTCTGTAAGAATCATATGTGAGCATCAGATTACAGCTGACCAACTTCATAGGTCAGGGATAATAAGCATCGATGAAGGGTGTATCATCAAGAGCGAAGCTGTCACGATCTTCGCTCACAAAACTTTAGCAAATACTTTACGAGAAGAAGCGGACGTGCTAAAGATTGATATCCCTCCAATCAACAGCATTTTCAATATATCAACTCCTCTGTCTACCGTCCTTAATCAATCTGATTACTTCAATCACCAAGAGTATTTCGAGGAGATAGACAGGCAGCTCAAACAGCTTAAAGAAAGCGCAGCTGATGGAGTTCTGACTGACAGAGTCAGTTATCACGACGTTCATCACTACGTCGCTATATATCTGGTGTTGTTCGCGGTCGTCGTCGGAGTCGCAGTCCTGCTGTGGCGCCGCTGGCGGGCGCGAGCGCAGCCCGGAGCGCCCGCCGCGGCGCCGCTCGCGCCGGTGTCGCTCCCTGTGCCTCAGCTCGCAGAGGCAGCACCGATTGAACTACGAGCTACAAGCTTCGAGCTTCCTACGAAATGCGTCAGTGAAAGTGCAGTGCATCAGTGCTGTGTTCGTAGCGAGCCTGAGTTAGAAAAGTCGTTTAGTGCGCGTGTGATCTCAGATAAATCTAACTCACCCGTATTTTTCGATCAAAAGTTCAATCGTACCGCATGAACTATCAATCAAGACTACAAGACTGGACAATTAGTTATTATAAGCCACTATTATTTCATCATTTTGTAAACTAAATTGTACCATCAGCATCACCTTGTATCACGTCATCCACCTTTCATTTTATCCAGCATCCTCATTTTCTGGCCCGGGAATATGTACGAGCACGTACATTGTGCATTGCCCTAATTAATGCCAACCGCGCATTTACGCCAGTCATCAATTTTAGCAATACTTTTTATTGTATTCAGTTCGCGATCACCTGTCAATCGACTCACGCGTCTCACTATCATTTCATTAGTAACTACAGTTTATCATTAAATATATCAGTTAAAATTTATTTCCTAGTTTTTCTGATATATCCAGCTTAGTTACTATACGTGGTGTACGGACCGTACATGCCAAGTTTAGTTCAATACTATCAAATAATAATAAGCACTTTAAACGTATGAATTTAATGTGAAACAATGATAGGAATCATTAATATTTTAAAAACATTCTCATATAAATATGAATATATTATATATATGTGGTGCGTCATTTTATTGTATGATTATGGGAATTTGTTAACGTGGTCGGCGACTTTGAAGTGTAGAGGAGATTTATGCAAGGTAAGTTAAGTTACTTTTAATCCCTAATTTTGTCTGACTCTGGAGTCCAAAATAGTTTGTTACTGATAATTATGGTACCTGAGGTACCAAGCTATATTAAATGTGAGTTCCCGAGGAATTCCACCTCCAACACCTAAACCAAAATGAACTTGATCTAATCCTCTCAACCAGTCAATCAGCAGCTCTGACCGGCAGATATATTCTTCTAAACGAATCGTTTCACTATGAGAATGGTTACAACACAGAATGACACGTTTTGGTATTCTACCTTAGGTGACGGAATCTGCAGGCTGAAGAGACGCGCGTCAACGTCAATAGCGTCAAGGTTGAAACCATTCTATCAATAGCCATGCAAATAGCATCACACGCACTATCTGAAGTTTATTTCCTATAAGGGTTCCACGTGACGATGACGATTCAATGACGATATCATGATTGTCATAGTAAAGCGATTGGTTAGCAGAATTGAGCCCCTGATCACCGTTCGTGCCGGAATGCGGCACAGGTGAGGGAACAGTTAGTAAGCGACAGAAATAGACGCCGCGAAAGGTAAATTCGTATTGTTATTTATTATACTTGTTACATACCTAGTTGTGTTTCTGACTTGTGGAGGTGGACTAAGTCCACGGCATGGGAATTTATCAGATTCTTAAATAAGTCAACCGTAAATAGTTTTCATTTAAATTGTATATTATCTGGCCATCAAATAATCCCTTATAAGGCGTTTGTCAGAGGAAGCCTGTGTCCAGCAGGTCACGGGCGAAGGTTGTTGCTTGTGTGTGTGTGTGTTGATGGCCAATAATGAGTGCCCTAGATATATATATATATAGCATCAGCTCTTTATGTATGTTATAACATGTATAAAGAGCTTATGATTTAGCATTTATATAAAGTCAATTATTCATATTACACTCACTTTTGAGTAAACTCACAATCTTCTTTTATTGAAATATTATAGACTTTAGAGCAGTGGAAGAAGAAAAGCAATGTTTTCAACAAGTATTTAATAATAATAAATAATGCTGGACAATTGACGCAGCATTACCTAGACCTAGAGCAAGCCAAGCAGAGTTTGTGTTTATTTATTATAATGTTTTTATTTATCAATATACTAACGTACAATTTGGAATGGTAAACTGCACCTTTCTATTTGTAAGCTAAATATCAGTGTAGCATTTCACAGATGCATTTCTAGCAGATTTTCATTCAAAACTAGGTAGTCATTCCGAACAACGAGATTACCTGAATGCATCCCTGTCTCCTTATTTATTTACCATTCTAATGGTTGAGTGCCAATTCTTTCTGTATCCACGGCGCGGGCGGCTCGGGCGGCGCGGTCGGCGCGGGCGCATGCGTTTATTTTGATGCACACGATAAATCCAAAGAAAAATCCGAGTCTCGCAGACGACGTGACGACAGAAGCGTGGTGAGAAACAGCGGGAGGGGATTACAAACATTTCTTAAAATGTTTTTTTTTGTAGATTATATCTAGAGCTTTTAAAGTCTGCTCATGGCCGGAAGATGATTTTGACAGATTGGAGAGACATTGTTTTCATGCCCTAACATCAGTACCAAGCATTTTTATGAAAAAAGTATTCTTTACAACATATCGCTTCACTGACCGATATACTACTAAATAAGTATAATTTAATCGAAATTTATGATTTGTCTGAAAAAGTTATAAATCGACCCTCCTCTTTTTTCGAAATAGATTAATTAAATAACAGAGACAACGTACTTATAATTATTAATTATGTCAAGACATGTACATGTACAGTACCTACATGTATGATACAGATTCCTCCTGGTGAGCCATCGTGTAGGTGTCCTCTGTGGCATGCGATGCGAGTACAGAGCCCTGTTCATGTCCATCCGGCGGATGCGGCCCTGCCAGCGCCTGCGCCTGCGCCGGTATCAGGTTTACGTGGATTAATGGACGGAAACAAAAAAACGGCAACACTGAGAGGTATATGGCATCATCAGTTTTTGGTTTAACAGTGCTTGCGGTATCCGGTATTGGCTGCTTCTCGGAACTAGTCCGAGTGAGACGGTCATATCGAGACGTCTTATTTTGTAGGATTCATCTCATCAAACTATCACCAAACGAAACTCAACGTTCTCGTGTAGAACTGGTAAGTACATAACTTCCGTGTGAAATTCCTGTCGTATATATTCTCCGGTTTTCGTATCAAGGAGTTCTAACATCTAAAAATCTAAAGATGATCACTGAACAATTCTTGGAAGAAAAGTAAATAAGTAAAACAGTGTATGGTTACATTTCGGCGACGGATGTGGCGCGGCGATCGAAGGTCACCTTCGATGCAGGAGGTTGCGGGGTCGAGTCCCGTTTGTTGTACAACGTGCAAATATTTGTTCCGGTGATTTAGGTAATATCTATCTATGTATAATAAATAATATCTATCCGTGTATTGTATGTTATGTATTACAGTTATCTAGTACCTACTCATAAAAATTCGATCGATGACTTAATAATGTCCTAAATTTAAAATGTCAAAGTATTAAAAAAATTCAAATCGAGAGAAACTTTCCCAACTTAGTAGTTATAGTAATGTTGTACCAGAAACATGACCAACTGTGTACCTACCTATAATTTAAATGTCCAATCATACAAACATACTTACTGTAGAAATGTTCCAAAATATAAATGACTTTTATCTAAAAAGCCGGTCAATCTGAACTACCTACTTAGTCTCTTGAGACTTCTCGATTCCAGATATTATGGAATTGTTACTAGAATAGGATCCTTGAGGATGTTAGCCGTAGGTAATGTTTTACAGAAAATGCTAGATCTACCTAATTGAACGCAGCGCTTGAGGTGTTTTAGGTTACACGGAACATCGTAGAAATAATAATACAAAGATAACCATCGACAACATGGGTTTACCTACTAAATGCAAAGTCATGGAAATAAGTATCCACAGCTAATTTTATAAAGAACTATTTATTAGTAAATCATCACCAGCATCAACCTACTACCCTACACAACTATGTATTAATTTGTGTCATTAAGGAATTCAAACGATTTATTTTATTCAAACGATTTATTTTATACGAATTATTTTATTCAATAAATCAACAAATCAGCGTAAAATTTGGTTTTGAAAAAAAAACAAAATGAGCGAATTATCACCTTCACCACATTTAGTAGCACTACTACACGCTAGATGGCGGTAGCTGTCTCTCCAAGATGTGTAAAGGCGAACTCCGTTAATTATCAAAACAGTTACTTTGTAAAATAATAATTGTACATCTTAATGCCATTGATTATTATTTTTTGGTAGTACTATTAATTTTTCTCCTTCACGCACACATATACAAATCAACTGTTTTTACCCGTCTAATGCTGGATTTCACTTCTTTTTGAAATTTTGATTTATTATCATCATTACCAGCCAATATTAGTCCACTGTTGGACATAGGCCTCCCCTAATGAGCGCCATAGCCAACATTTGATTATTTAATTTATTAAAATCCTGAATAATTTAATAATAAAATAAGCCCGCTGACATACGGACGGACAGACAAACAAGCTTAGTAGTTTAGTAATGGGATAGGATACATTGGGACACTTTGCATACAAAACCCTTTTTTGAAGGAATTTTGGCAGTCGGTCTATGAATGATGAACAAACCGACGAAAATAAGTACATAAACATAAATACCTACAGCCCCGCACATAGAATTCTTATCGCAATTTTTACCAAATTCAAGGAGGAGGCCTTCGTGTCAAGGAATAAAATTGTGATAAGGTTGTGAAAACTGAATGATTACAGAGATTTGTAAATATTTACTTCTAATTTATTTAGTGTGATTGTTATAGTCGTTGTGACGCGGCCGCGGGTATAGACTGTAGCTACCTACCTAATTATCCAGTAGTAATCTTATTACTATAGATAGATAAAATAGGCGATGGAAGACCACCTTTGTGGTGCGGTGGGCGAAGGTCCAGGTGGCAGAAGGTTGCGGGTTCGATTCCCGCCTCGGAACAAATGTGTGTACGATCTGCATGTGTGTTCTGGTCGTTTTCTATGTATTGTAAAAAAAAACTATGTATTATATTATATTATTTATATCAGTTATCTAGTACCCATAACACAAGCTCTGCTTAGCTTGGGGCTAGATAATGCTGTGTGAATTGTCCAGCATTATTTATTTATATAATCTCTAATTAAGGATAATTTTTAAATTCTTTGCATATTAATGACGTTAAGATTAAAGATTTCACCAAACAACATCGGGTTTTTACTATTGTAAAATTTTAATAGGAAAAACATGGTACGCAATTCATGTTATCTTATTAAAATTCAATCGCAATTTGAATACTTAAAGGTATTTCCTCGGAATTGCGATCTGAGTCACTAGGAGACTCTACCTAGTACCTAACTAGGTAGAGCCTGCTCAGTTTGTTCTTCGAACTATAAAACACTGTGAACACAAACATCTTTTTATTCCTATCTCCAAGCTACTGTTAACCTAAATACTTAACAAACAGATCTTAGAATTCAATGAAGGCATGATACTAAAATTTACGAAAATTAAAACTGACTGTACGACTTCGTGTTAAGGTGTAAAGTTGTATGTGTAGATGTTTTTGTATGGTTTACCTGGGAAAGGTGTGGCCATGTGGAGACCATTTGGTTTTTGTTACTGACTCTAATGGCGGTGACTCTGACCAGCTTTTTGTGACTTCACGTGGAGGTGGATGTCCCTAACCCAATATTATTTGAACACGGTTTCGTTTTTAGGTGAAGAAGTTACATTCAGGGAACCGTATTTATCAGAAAAAAATAGTGAATATATACTTAAAAAATGTAGTTTACTGCTATGTTTATTGCCATGCCCACAATCGTAGGTACGCGTAATTAGACTTCAAAGTATTTTCTTCGAAAAAAATATATTTACGGCATTAGTTCGAGTACAGTAGTAGTAGAGTAGAGTCAAACTTAAATAAACAATGTAAATATTCGGGAATTAGAAGTCAGGTTTGAGTATTTGTAATTTCATCAAATCAATATCTACGTATTTACAGACAGCGATGGATCATCAGACTAATCTTCAGAAGACAACATTGCTTCATAACACTTTTATCTATTTCATATAATATCTAAAACAAAAGTCCATCATCAAAGCTAAACCCACCTCGGGACGGTAGAGGAGCGATAGCCCCTGACCTGCCTTCCTTGAAACAGTTCTCGAGGTACTCGCATGCTGATAGCATAGTGATGTTATCTATCACCTCTCGTAGACTAAGGCTTATCTCTCCGCTTCTGGGGTCAAGGAGCGTCGTTTGATTTGAGAGGAAGAACACGTTTTACGAACTATCGTCTAAATATTTTATCACCTACTTTCGTCAGCTTATAATTTTTTTAAAATCTCATTTGATAGTTTTTCTTACATTAGCTGGTATAGCTGTTCAAGAAAATGGTGTTAGGAGACTATCTATAATTTTTCATACATTTTTATCCCCATTCGTAGATAAAAAATATGACTTTTTAGTACTTTTTTCAACATCAATTGGTCCTCTTGAAAGTTTTTGATCGGTATAGGAAATTACTGATTAAAAACTTTTTAACTTTTTCTCTTTTTTTTTAACTTTTTTGATGTCGACGAGGCATCAAAAAAGTTCGTGTGCACAATGAAGATGTTCTTGCGTAATGTTATTTTTCTTATATCTATCTATGAATGGCGATCAAAATAGCTCTAAAATTATTGATTGTCTCTTAAGACCGTTTTCCTGTAGGCACACTGGTTAAAGTACTTAGGTACTTTCCCTTACTGCCCATTCCAAACAATGTAAAATAGAGATCAGTTTAGCTACCTGTAGATTGTTTGTAACAGCAGTTAGCTCAATAGGGTTTGTACATGTGACTTCAAATAAATTGATTATTTTTATTTGTATTCTCTATTGATAATAAAATTATATCCGCATATAATTTTTGAATTTTTATTGTTTTTGCTCTGAAATTTAATCTTTGAAACGTAGATAATTGTATGACTCAATCGCAAAATTTCTAAACACTACGTCACCGTTCACCGAATTGTCATAAAGCTTTTAGCGGGATATCTTTTATGAAAGAAAAAGATAAAAATTATTTATTAGACAACATACAAGATGGTTTTCATCATTTATTTTATCTGTTTCTTATATACATATAATTTTGATCGAAGGAACAGAATCACTTTGAGTTGACAAACTGAACTGTGACGTCACAGAAAAAGGACAGTGTTCTTATAAAACTTTAGTTAACAGTTTTATTTTTTGGGTGTTATATTTTTTTAAGGTAAGGAATAACGTTATGAATCGATTACAAATCTATGCACCATATGGTTTCAATTGTGAATACACTACTCGTAGTTCTTATTTGTATTTATTATTTGTTTGTATTTTTTTTGTTAAAAACATAAAAAATTATATTAATTTATCCATTGCTCTTGTTGTTGAAACGTAGAGTCGTAGGGGTCGCAGTGTCGTACTTATGAAAAACATTATTTACGTCAACTCATACGCCGTGACAGCTCAGCGGTGCGCGCCGAAAGGACTGCGCTAATGTCATGTGCCTTGATCTCGCAACTATAAAAAACATTCCACATTTTACAGAAGAACGTGATTGGCTGTCCCGCACATACAATAAAGGTGCGTTATCAGTGCGCGGGCAGAACGAGCCGCACTGCGATAACCCCGTGACGTGACGCAGGCTCTTATCGCATCAATGGAAAGGTGAGTGACACTCTGCACCTAAATAATGTTGTTTAAATGTTTTATCTTATTAACGCAAATAGATTGACCAGCACAACGATATGTCGTTGTGCTGGTCACACTAACTAAATATATTTATTTAAAATGCAATCATTACATTTACACCATCACAATAATAAGCTAAGTATGTATGATTTATTTTATTGGACAAAAATATTATTGTGTTTAAAAAAGTATAAACGTTTATTCTTTTAAAGTTATTTAACACTGTTTTATTGTTCAGAGCCAGGTGGGCTAGTTATTGAATTTACACACTTAAGTTTGAATTACAAGCAAGTGACTATTACCCTATAAGCTGAAACTGTTAAAGGTTTTACCACATTCAAGCAAATCGAATGAGATCTCTTAGTACGATTCCTTAATAATGTTTGCATCATATTTTGAGGTTCTAAATTCAAACTCATTACTCCTTTGGCAATATATGCAAGTAGCTCCAAAGGGAATAATGAGATCAAAACATGTGACAACAGTTTTACCGAGGACATCCGTACAATGAGGTCTTCTTCGAAATTAGAACTAAATTCTGTTTAGAAGGCGGAATAAAATACATAATGCCGCGAGAGACTTTACCAAACCTTTACTATTTACTCGCAGAAAGTGTTAAAGGTAGAGGGTAGGTAAGGGTATTTTCCGTATGTCATACCGTAGACGAAGGCAGCATCATTATGCTGCTTTTGTCTTTGACATGATTAAATTAGTCTCGCTCTCAGGATTCCAACTCCCTCGCTTAGCTCGTGAGTTATTCTAAAATCCAGAGTTGCGCTCGGGACTCAATGAGGCCCGTGACGTAAGACACTGCTTTGTGCCCTCGGTGCATAGTTAACGCCAGTTCTACAATGTAAGGTTTCAAGCAATCGTACTCCTACACAACTACATATACAAACCAATCGAGTTTTTTTCCTTAAAAAGTTATGTATCCACTTATAATGTTAATTTCTTCATAATCAAAACCTTTTTTGATATTTTTGTTTTATTATAATGCCATCTGTATTTTCGCAACTCCAAGATCCCATCGACAGCTGATACAGAACAACCCACACTTTGTAGTGTTTAATTGCTACTTTCGTTTGAATGCCTTTTTAAGACTTGCGGGTTTACGGCCTAAGGGGCACTTAAATAAAATGAATTAAAAACGCATATCTACCAAACGAAGAGACTTAGATTCCTGCTGAGTTGCTTTAGCCCTGCACTCTGGGGTGTCATAGGATACTTCCTACTCTTTCAGAAGCTTTCGGTATTTCAGTAAGCATTTTGATAGCACCTACTTAGGTAGTTTCATTTTGTAGTTATTTTTACGTACTGAGATTATGTTTTTTTTTTTTAATATATCTCGTAGGTTATATTAGAAAAAAATTAAAATAAGCAAAAAACCATGTGGGGGAATTTTGGACTTTTTAAAATACAGTTTCAGTTTTCCTCCTTATGGGGGATTTGTCAAAGGAGTAAACTGGAATAAGCTGGTATTTCATAGCACATACCAAGTCGTACACGAGTAGGTAACACATCAAACTATTCCTTTTTAAATTATACAATCTATTCTGCTAAATTCAATAAAAACGACTTAAGAAAAATACATGACAAATACAAAATCAACTTACCAAAGAACTTATGGAATACAAACTTTCCTAAACATACCATAATAAAGGTACATACCCACACCTACACATAAAGGTCACCACCTCCACATGCACCGGTGACGTCATGCGACAACCTGTCGCCTGCGCCGTGTAATTAAACCCGACCCTAGAGAAGGGGTAAAGTCGATAAATTAGGACTCAACTATCGATAAATCTTTTATTGATTCGATCAATTACTCCATTATATTCAGGCAGTTCTTTGTTGTTGGAAATAAATGCAAATAGATAGAGTCAATCAGCCCAAGTAATCGATCTTGGGTTCATAACCCAAATTACAGGTGGCCCAAAGAAGGAGTAAAATGGTAGATACGATTTGATGATGAACACTAATGCGGCATGCAGTTATGTTCAACTCTTTTCAGTACCCATAACTTATTATATTCACTTAACAAGGGCATTAAATAGGAACTGTAATGGTTACCTGTAAACTGTCAACATCCATGTTTAAAACTGTCGAGGTAATTGCAAGCCATCCCTAGTGAGGTGACTTTGTCGATAGGTAATTGCGGAGTAGTCGATAAACCTGGCATTACTGCCATCGATACGATACGTATCAAATTAATAATGCTCTTGATAGAGAGGTAAGCGATAACGACTTACTTGTTAACAATGTTTTTATCATTAAATTCATGACGATTTAATAATAACGTTGAGGCTTGTGACTGCAATTTGCGTTTTATTGAAAACCAAAGTGAAGTAATTTGTTTGTTTTAAATAATTATGAACAAAAATTATACTTATTAATATGAGCATTAAGAGAATAATAACTTCTGTCTGAGGCTATCCACGCAACTTTGCGGGATAAAAGTGGCCAGCTAGATGCTAATCCAGGTCTATATTATCAACTTTGCGCAAAATTTCAGGCTCATCCGTCTAGTTTTGAAATGCGCAAGTTTGCTAGCACTAGTAGACTATGTTTCAACGGGAAAAGTTAATATTCAAACTTTCGCATTTAAGAAATATGTGATACATCATGTTTCTGTCAAATAAATATATTCAGCTGATACGTCTTAAAAATATAGCATAGCTAAAATATGGCTGTACCAATTATAAGCAGCTAAGGCTTGAATAAAAATTCTAGTTTTTGTTCTCTGTCCTAACACCCTTAATTTATAGCACAATAACTTTAAGGCCCCCAAATTAATCTCCACATCTAAAAGTTCACACACCTACAAGCTGAAATCGATAATAACTCAGCATTAGACGTGTAAGGTGAACGTCCCTAGCCCCACCTCGTGTTATTAAGGCGCGTTTTTTGTGCGCCCACACGTGCGGCCCATACCTCGGCCTGTCTCGTAACGATATTGCTATTGATACTGCAATTTACTTGGACTTGGACTTAGTAAGGGTCGCCACACCGCGCTCGCAGGCCTTGACGAACTGTAGCTGTACAGCTGTAACTGGAACTGTACAGTTTCATTTATGACTAGGTGTCCCCCGCGACTTTGTCCGCGAGGGGTTTGACAAACGTTTTGTTCTGTTGGTTTTTGCTCTGAGGCTCATTGCTCACTACCTCATCAAACCTACAAGCCAGAATGGCTTGTAGGTTTGATGAGGTCGCCTCATGGATCGCCTCATGGACCCTCGAAATTGATTTATCAAGTGGAATAGAGAGCATTTTTGTTTAAACTTATTTTGAAAATCTTTGAATACGAATTTAAAAAAATCATATAAATTCAAATAAAAAATTTCAGAATTCAAAATTCGTGTACCCCCTACACCCTAAAAGGAACAAACACTCCAAATTTCAAGTCTCTAGAACCAGTGGTTCGGGCTCTGCATTGTTTGTCAATGAGTCGGTTACTCTTTTATAATATTGATTTAATATTCGAAAACAGAACAGTATTTGAATTTCAGAAAAAAATCAAATAAGTAAAAAAAAATTTTTTTTATTTGGTTGACCAAGTGGTGTGATGGCTCAAATCGGGCACAGAATATAAAATAGTGCTTTTGACAAATTATTTTCTACTCATCACTTACGAAGTCATAACTAACTCTACATTACTATTTTACAGCCCATCCCCACTCCATTGCATTTGATCATTCTAATATACGCCATAAAAGATCCGCCATGGCGCTGAACACCTCAAAATTCACATCTATTCAATATTCGAACAACTATTTTACGACTGGCAAACTTTCGCTAGGTGACATTGTATACCGCCGCTGTAACTTATAACTCGAGTTGTAAGACTGCAGGGGTGGACTTAGGGGAGGGCATGGCCTGTTTATTTGTGCATCCACTATAATAAGCTTAAGATTTCTGTCAAATGTGCAATATGACATAATTAAGTGCAGTAAATCAAAGGACTGATTAGGTACGTACTTTATTCCCCTGCATCTGCCTGTAGTTTCTAGAAAAACAAATTTATGAATTTCAAACTATTTCATCACTGTTGGTAAGTAAAGTACTAAGATTTGTCTGATTAAGTTTGTGACCAGACCAGAACTTTCATTCAATGCTCACATCACTGCACTGTCTGAATGAGTCCGAAAAATGATCCAAATCATGAAGCTACTCCGGGAGGGTTTTGACATGGACACTTTGAAGCTCGAGTACGCATAGGGCTGTATGCGAAACAATCCTAGGTTACTACGTCCTGCTAAGACCCATATGATCACTCTCGAAGGAGCGCAACACTCTGTATTTAAACTTATGTGTCGGCTGCCCTTTCCAACTGTCATACTTCATGCTATTACCCAAACCCTCAGTATTCGCCAACTCTACATTCAGCGAGTCATCTTAACGCACTATAAATCTTTGCGCTCCCAGCCTACCAGCAACTCCCTAAAGTCAAGCCGGTGGCGTGTAAGGGTGGAAGTTCCCGTAGTCAATACCAATTCGCAATACGTTTTTGAAAAAAAAACCTTGTATTTATCGCTGTACAAGCAAGTCTTCCTCATCTATTCTGTCAAAAAAAAACAAAGGTTACGTTAGGTTTATCTTAGATTATGGCAAAACGGAAAAGCTATAGTTAATTCAAGACCGAACTAAACATGTTAGTTGTACCGAATTATATAAATTTTATTTTTATTCCAAATGTTGTAAAAAAAATACCGGCATCATCACGTTTCCCAATTTTTGACAGCATTTCCCACCTTTAATAGCTGACCCCCGGCCTGACACACTGACAAAACTCACTCTCTTCCATGACCTCACTAGTACACTTACATACATACATTAATCCAATGGTCTAGCACCCTGCAGAATTAGGATTTTATACCTCTAGCAATAGTAATATTTTTATACTTGGTTTAAAATTCTACAATAACTATCGAATGAATATAGATGCCAGTGTTTAGCTGACATTTCAATTTATATTCATTTTTTTATTTGTTATTCGTGTTTTTAATAAATAAATTGTTTTGCATTTTTTTAATAAGCTTTGGTAAACTCATACCTACCTAGTTAACAGAGACAATTGTTTTGGTTTGCTCTGTATAAGTAAATGACATTAATTTATATATTTTATTATTTCTAAGTCCCGACATGATCACCATCCTAAGCCCACCTCTGGCTGCAAGCTGCAATAAAATAGTTAGAAAATAATATGACAGTGTCGGCCGGCGAGATTGGAAAACTTGCGATCTCGGAGCGATCCGTTTATGGCGCTGAGTTGGGATTTGTTGGCGAGCACCTCCGATCGTGCCTGCTGAGGCTGGCAACACTGATCACGTTTTAACTGGCTACTAAAACCTCTTTATTATGAAAGGAGTTCATCCTCTTTCGAAGTTTCAAAGATATTGTTTGGTTCTAAGCTTACCGAACGATAGACGTATTTAATGTAGGTAGGTAGGTTTGTGTTTTGTTCTCATTATGGGAGGCCTATGTCCAGTGGATAGGCTGATGATGATGATGAGGTAGGTTTGCTGCTAACCGTGGTTTGGCACGGGATTATCTAGGTATACAGTAGCCTTTTACATATATTATTCCAACCCAAAAACTACATCAATTATTTTAGTTTGATACCATATGATGTAAGTACTTACATAGATAGTTTTGGCGTGACACAGCAACATTATGAACCCATCCAGCATAGTGTTACAGTATTATAAATAAGATAAACATTGGTCTGATGATTATTATAAGTGTGATGGTAGGTCTCTATTCGCCATTCGTCAATTATAAGTGCGATGGTAGGTCTCTATTCGCCATTCGGTAATTATAAGTGTGATGGTAGGTCTCTATTCGCCATTCGGTAATTATAAGTGTGATGGTAGGTCTCTATTCGCCATTCGGTAATTATAAGTGTGATGGTAGGTCTCTATTCGCCATTCGGTAATTATAAGTGTGATGGTAGGTCTCTATTCGCCATTCGGTAATTATAAGTGTGATGGTAGGTCTCTATTCGCCATTCGGTAATTATAAGTGTGATGGTAGGTCTCTATTCGCCATTCGGTAATTATAAGTGTGATGGTAGGTCTCTATTCGCCATTCGGTAATTATAAGTGTGATGGTAGGTCTCTATTCGCCATTCGGTAATTATAAGTGTGATGGTAGGTCTCTATTCGCCATTCGTCAATTATAAGTGTGATGGTAGGTCTCTATTCGCCATTCGGTAATTATAAGTGTGATGGTAGGTCTCTATTCGCCATTCGGTAATTCAAACAGTCCAACAAAGAACTAAAAGATTCTGTACTTGTCCCACACGTCAGATAGAATAAAACACTCTGTGTAAAACCTTTGAGAGGCCACATTAGCTACCTTTTAGCGGCGACCCATCTTGACCCAGTTAGCTTCAGCTACATCAAACTGGAGCAGAGTAACGGGGCGCGACGCGGCGCGACGTGCTGTGACGTCACCAAAGGCTAACTAATGACGTGTCCTGTTACGACGTAATTGGCCGCGACGTACTCTGGAGGATACGTGGAGTGCTTTTGAATTATTAGGTGTGGGTTGAGAAGATTAGTTCTAGATTGTACCCTTTCAGTTTTATCTAAATGATCTAGGTACTGTTACGTCCACAACGAGTCGTCTCAATATTTATGATGTTTCGCTAAAATGTTTGCCCACGGTTCACTAACTAAGCATATTGATATTAATAAAATAATTGCATTTCTGAAATAAAACCGGCCCAGTTAGAGTCGACCCACACACGCAGGATTCCGTACCGTCTTTCGAAACTATTTCGGAAAAGGAACCCTAAAAGACTGATTTCGTTGTCGTCAGCGCGATCTAGAGCTCGTTACAACTAGTTATAAAGTCAGGCAACAATTTTAATTATAACTATCTTTTTTTTATCTTAGGGAACTCCTTCAATTTTCAATTTTAATTTATTATTTGTTGTTTTAACAGTAGATAAATATTAAGTCACTTTACTAAAATAAGCTCAAAAGAAACTCGAAACTATATATGCTTTATTTCCTTTAAATCTTATATGACTCTTGTACACGTCACAAAAATCAGATTACCTATGTAATCTTTTAAGGTAAAGTCAAAGAAGCGGACAATTAGATAGATTTGTTGAATATAAAAGTTAGATCTAGTCAATGAAATTCATTGCATATAATAAATAAACAAAGTGTTATGAGCAAAATTTCCCAAAAACAACCACAATACCATATTTCAGGAACACCATACCTTACGACCTCGTCGTACAGCGTCGTATATCCCATACACCCCATAACCATATTTTTATACTCCATAGTAATAACAAAAAGCGAAAAATGTTCTGTCTGTGTATCTCCCATGCCATGCCTTTTTATGGCCACCGATGAGCGGCGGGAGCAGGTCCTCCTGCAACGCTGGAGGTTGCGGGTTTCTATTGTTTCTCATATATTAGGTTTAGTCATAATAAAACCTAATGTATCTACATAATATAATGTATTAAATATAATTTGTTATCTAGTTCGACTACCTTCGATTGGGCGACAGATACCTTATAACGATGTCTAGTACAGATGCATAACACAAGCTCTGCTTACTTCGGGACTGGATGATGCTGTGTGGATTGTCCATCATTTTTTTTAACAGCACAAGGATACAGGATACAGATGATATTCCGGAGAAGGACAGATTCTACTTTTGATCCCGGAAAAGGAGTGCAAAGTCACGTGCAAAGCTTAGCGTTCTCCGTGTATACGGCATCGCATATTCCATGTGATCTACTATTTCCCCACTAATTCGATTAAGTGGAGTATGTAGGAGACGCGATCTTGTATTTACATACAGACGATCACACCTACTTGATTTAGATGGAGATGGCACAAGCACGAGCGGGACGAAAAATATGTGTTGTGGTGTGTTGTGAAGAAAAAATAGTCTGCTTAAGGGTTTCGTAGATTTAATTAACAAGATAAATATTTTTGATTTGCTCTGCGTAACACATGCCGTACCTACCTACCTATGCAACTCTTTCTACAATAGTAATTAAGTGAAACAGTAAAAGCGAGTCGGAAAATATTTTCACTTTTTTCGAAGATGTTTAGACAAAGGCGTACCTACCTACCTACCTACGAGTACTATACGTTTGTAGCTAAGAAGCGATATCAGTTCAGAATAGTATTTTGATAAGTACCTACCTGCTTTATTAAACCGGCTTAGTGCTTGACCTTCCTGAGTCTTGTTCATCATAAAAATATGAAAGTCAAGAAAAGACTTTTGCTTCAACTGTACTAAATTTATTATAATTTGCCTATATAAAAACCGTGGGCCGAATGTGGAGCTGAAAAGTAGGACGAAATAAGATTTTTTTAAATAAAATTTATTGCGGGCCGAATATGGCATACAATGTGGGACGAAAGCAGATTTTGTCATGTGGGCCGAACTTCTTAGGGACGAATATGGCATAAATCGTCCTTTGGATGCTTCCAGGTAATAGGTAAAGAAAGAGTACCTATCAGATAACCACATCCTTAGAAACACTATAGCAAAACATAGCTCTCCCTGAGTAATACAAATGATTTAATTGTGACTTAAAGTTTTTTTTTATTTTGTCGCTGATTTGACGCAACCTTTTCAAGTTTTCCTTTACATCAAATTTTGTTTAATTTTTTTCTAATATTTTTTTATACTTACACTCTTTTCATGGGCCCAGGGAACCCTAATCACGTTTTCATGGGCCCAGGGAACCCTAATCACGTTAACTATTTGTGTTTCTCCGATTGTATTTTGCCTACGATGTTGCTCGCTACAGGCGCGAATCATCTGCATAACACAATCAGTTAAGTGTTGCCAGCGTTGCTTACGCTCGCTACGTTGCTTAAACGGAGCAATATCAAGGAAAGAATATTCAACAATAATAAGTTTGTACTCTATACTTACTACCTTCACACACTGCTTGCTACATTACCTATACCTCTTATTGACTGACAATGATAGGTATTGGATTTTGACCGTCATCATGGAATCTACATGTCAGATGGTAATAGGTTATTTTGTGTATTATTAGTTTTCTTCAATTTATTAGTAATTAAGTAAGAGTTATTCTAAAATTTAGGAGAAAAAATATAATCTATGTCATATATTTGATTATCTTTATCTATCTCTTTAAATTATATCTCATGTCATAAGTATTTTACTTTACATCCCCTTCCAACGTGGAAGGTAAATATCAGAAAGAAAATAAAACGAAACGATCTGTAATCGTAATAAAACAACCAAAGGAACGAAAAAGATCCGCGTGAAAGCAAACAGGTCAATTAGAACGTGTCCTCACTCCACACTCACTCCACACTCACTCCACACTCACTCCACACTCACCACATTTAGTAAACCATGAAATTACAAACTGTTTCCATCACAAAAATGAATAAAACAGACGTTCCCGGCTATTCCCATAACTTGGCTGGGATTTCATATTCAGTTCGTTTCAGAAAAAAGGTGTTCAGTTTTTGTGCGGGCAAGTTGGAATGAATTCACACCCGCGCGACCGAAAACTGGAAAAACTCACGTAGAGCGGGAGGTAGCTGTGGAGTACCCACATCACACCGAACCTACTTTTATAATTAGGTATTTTAATTAAATGAGTGCTTGATAAACGCTTGGACTACCTACATTATAAGTAAAGATAAGCTTTTTATGTGAATATATGCCATGAGCTACTGAATACTGTTTTTTTTCTTGCAACAATCACATTTAAGTAGATAAATTTAGAAAATAGAATATCTATCTAGGAGCAGTTTGGTAATACGGCCATATTGGTATTAAATAAATGGTTCAAACTATTTATGTCTCAAGACGAGACGAGATGGAACATATTTCCATCAGTTATTAATATAGGTAATTTGGTATTGAATAATGTCCAGCGCCGCCCCACTGCCCTGTCCGCATTGGGTCCAGCGGCGAGGTGCCTTCAATTTATGCGCGCCGACCGCAGAACTTTCAGCCGGGCCGAACTTGTTTTACCAACTTTGTTGCCTCTATTTTTCATCTTCAATTGGCCCGCAAGCATAAGGTATGCTTTGGGTTTTTGACATAACTAGTGAGATCTTTTTATACAACATAATACCAACATACCTACATAGATGTAAACGCCACAAGATGATGTTGGTATTTAGATACCTGTCGGAACTTACACTTCCCCTTATCAAGGAAGATTTTGCCAAAATCACTACCTACGTCTGGCGGGCGGAATTAATTTAATAAATGAAATAAAAAGTATCTAAGTCATGTTATATGTATATTTGACGATGCAAAGAATGCGAAATCTGTAATTATTTGACGACCTCTGCGCAGGAGGTGGCGGGTTCGATTCCCGCCTCATCAGAAATGTTTATACGATCTGCAAATATGTATTTCGACGACCGATGTGGCGCGTTGGGCGAAGGTCTGCCTGCGACGCAGAAGGTTGCGGGTTCGATTCCCGCCTCGGGACAAATGTGTGTACGATCTGCAGGCATTTGTTCAGGGTGTTCTGGTCGTTTTCTATATATATTAAAAAATATCTATCTATGTATTGTATTATTTATGTATATCAGTTATCTAGTACCCATAACACAAGCTCTGCTTAGCTTGGGGCTAGATAATGCTGTGTGAATTGTCCAGCATTATTTATTTAATTTATTTATTTATTTGTTCAGGGTGTCTATGGTCGTTTTCTATCCATTATAAAAAAATATTTATCTATTTACTGTCTTATATTACAAATATCAGTTATCAAGTACCCATAACACAAGTTCTGCTTAGTATGGGGATAGATAATGCTGTGTCAATTGCCCAGCACTATTTATTTATTTAACTAAGAATTGATTTAAGTATAGCATTTTCAAAGACAAATTATGTACATCATCTTTCACTTTCGTAGATACACCTTTTTTTTATAATGTAAAATTTAATTTTTTTTTAATCTGCCCTCTAAGAATTTTATGTCCATCATTTTAGGTCTAAGTTTTATAATTCGAGTTCCCCATTTCCCGCCATTCATTCACATGCTTGACAAACCTCACAGCATTTATTCAAAGCAAAGGATTTCCATACCTTCGTCCCACGGGCACTCTGACAATCTGCGCGGGCGAAACCGGAAAATTAGACATAGCTTACTCCCACTCTCCCCTTCCCCCGGACGGGTAATAAGCCGGGGGCGGGGAGGTGCACAGGAGTTCTATTTATGTTCAAAAAAGCTTGTTTATGGAGGAAAACTAACAAAAAACAACCGCAGGTTTACAAACTACACCTTGGTTTGCATTGAATACCTTTGTATGATCGGAATAGGTCACAAGATTTCCCACGCAATTTAGTTAGTTTTAAATTCTTTTAATGAGTTATTTAATATTTTATTACTAACTTTTGTCTTTAATTTGTTTAAATGGAATAAGGTCTTAGAATTTTATATTGTAATAATGTGCAAAATGCGACAAGATGTATCAATTTTTGGTGAATAAATACATGAAAAATTAATGACTGAAACTCATAAAGTCCAGTGAAAAAACCAAAAAAATGATAGTGGTAACTATTTCTTGGCAAATTAGACGTTCATGCCAAATTTCAATTTCCTATCTCGTTTAGAAGTGGTGTAGCTGTAGTGATGAGTCACTTGTTAAAATTTGTTAAAACAAAACACAAATAACTTTATTATACCAATTTCATTCTGAAATTTTGGATTAATAATGTATTCATGGATCTCACCTGACCTAAACATTGCAAGTCCGTAGGATTAATAATGAATGAAATATATATCAAAAGCATTTCCAATGGTTTGTGTACAGATACCTGTATGATGGACGACTCAATGATATTATTATACCTATACATATTTATTTCAGAATCACAATCCGCGTCATTCACAAAAATGCGCCGGTTTCTTTCCGAACTTGGCTGAACGCTCTACCGCGTGTCTCAATAGCTGCGCTTCAGATTTCAGCAGCAACCTGAACTACGTTTTAAAGCAATAAACTGAGTTTATCTTATGTTGATCGCGTTTAATTGCAACAGTAAAGTTGGCCCCAACTAAACCGACCATAATACGGCCACCTTCGTCTCCCCACACTAAACCTCCATACTCAAGCCTGGCTTGGCAAAGTTCTTTTTATCCTCGTTACAAGTTGTGCGCTGCTTCCGTTGTTGTTAACTTGCTGTTTACCTTACCGATCTGCGACTTGGAAATGTACCGTCAGGACTTTGTTCTTGCTCAGCTTATTAATTAGTGCAAGCTTGTTGTTATTAGCTGAAGGTTTGTTTTATTATATGAAGCAAACGCGGTGAAAAACTTATTCTGTTTTATATCACGAACAATGAGAAGTACCTAGGTAATATAAGTGTGAGGTACCTAGGTGTACAGTGTGAGGTACCTAGGTGTACAGTGTGAGGTACCTAGGTGTACAGTGTGAGGTACCTAGGTGTACAGTGTGAGGTACCTAGGTGTACAGTGTGAGGTACCTAGGTGTACAGTGTGAGGTACCTAGGTGTACAGTGTGAGGTACCTAGGTGTACAGTGTGAGGTACCTAGGTGTACAGTGTGAGGTACCTAGGTGTACAGTGTGAGGTACCTAGGTGTACAGTGTGAGGTACCTAGGTGTACAGTGTGAGGTACCTAGGTGTACAGTGTGAGGTACCTAGGTGTACAGTGTGAGGTACCTAGGTGTACAGTGTGAGGTACCTAGGTGTACAGTGTGAGGTAGGTCTAGGTGTACAGTTGGTACCGTCAAGTGTGAAATAAAAGAAAAGGTAAACCAGAGAACTGAATGTTTCGGAGTCAAAGATAGGTATTTAAGGAACTAGTGAGACCTTCACCCCCGCATACTCAAACGCATCTCAGGTTTAAGCACGTCTCAAGTGACGATTTTTTACACATTTTCATTAAATTATATCAAAAAACCGCGACTTAAGACGAGCTTAAATAAATGTAAGTTTCGTTTGAGTATTCGGGGGTTATTCTTTTAAAATTTTACCTACTTTCGTAACCTTAGTAATTACTTTACTTCATCTTTGAACTTCTTTAAGGACTAAAATAAGTTCCCAAAAATTTTCGACTTCGGCGGGACTCGAACCCGCGTCCCACCCTTAGTACCTACGGGTGCGGGTTAGAGATGCTCAGAGTGCGGGTAAGCACTGTAACAAAGGACGTCATGAAAATACTCGATGTATTTTCATGACGTTTGTATAGTAGATAGTGATGATAGGGAAAGTTCTTAACAGGTCATCGAACTCTCCTTATATTCCCTAACTAAAGCTAGAACACACTTTTGTTACATTATTTATTTTAAACTTCGACCTGAGACGTCATTGCGCCGCCATTTTTTCACTCCCACCCTCCATTTGTCTTCAAACTTGCGACCTGGGAGTCTGCCCCCCCCCCCTGTAATCAGGCTTACCCCCCGTACGGCCTGAGGTAGCGACCGAGGTAAAGTTGGAGGTGCCTGCCTACCTACTCCTTGTGTAAAAATACAGTCATTTTATCGATTTAGCGAGGCCCGGGCGTGACTGACGGGCGCGGGCGGCGGAAGACAAGGCTTTACGTGTGATGTAAGTAGGTACCTAGTTTAGTTTGTTTAATTTCCACATTGGTAAGAAGACGAGTAGGTAGTTACAGTTACCTTGTAATCATTGTGTTAAGTTTAACTGGTATAATACACAAATTACGTACCCAAAATATTTGTAAGTCTACCTATAATCTAAGTACCTACCTCCTTAAATAGTTATATCAGCACACACCAGTTTATATAACATCTCTTTCAGTAGCCTATGATATTAAAACCTTTTCCACTGAGTGTTATTTTAAACCAGAACTTTATCTGCAACGCATTTCATTTTAGTTGAACCAGCTCTAGCTACGAACAACAGCTCCGTCTCTACCTAGTTTAAGGTCTACATAAAAGGTTTTAGCGCGTGGCAGTTTCCCAAACAGCCATAAAGACTGTATTTATATGTGCAAGGTCACATGAGTCGCGCCGCGCCGCGCGCCCACGCGCCACGCCGCGCCGCACAGCGCACAGCGCACATGCTTGACCTATTTACCTGACCTAGATCACCTGTACCAATCACCTGGCAGGTAGCACAGGTAGCCGCCTCCTGATTGGCCGGCTTGCCATCCAATCGCACCTGCAATGTCGCAGGTAGCTCAGGTGCGCGGAGTGCGCCACTCCGCAGACCACGCCCGTTTTATCGAGCTGCGCAGGTGAGGTGCGCGCCGATTGGTCGACGGCTCAGGTACACCTGCCAATAGGTGAGTACAGGTGCGCGTTCCGAATACGAAAGACTTGTGGATCGTGTTGTAGTGTTGCGGTGCCAGGTGTGCTGGGAGGACGTCCTCGAGGAGGCACGTGTGCTGAAGGTGTAGTGCGCATGTCTTGTGCAATTGATGTTTTCTTGAGGTGGGCTAAATTTAGAGGTGGGTGCGGTCGGGCCGGGCTACGGCCTAGACTTTACGTGAGTACCCTTACAGTCCACTAAACACTAACTCTCAAAAATAATGAATGCAAGTAACATAATATTTGTACATTTTTTTTCATATTATATTACGTAGGTCATTGTGTAGGTGAACGTAAAGTTCAGGCCGAGGTTCTGGCGCTAGGCCAATTAGTTCAGCAGGTTCGAATGTAGGTGAATATATTCAATGGGATTTCCACGCTTGAGGTATTTCGTGTGAAATGGTGCAGTGAGGTTAAACGGTGCCCCCTTATAAATATGTTACGTTACCGACAATCGTGTTTTTAAATCGTTTCGAATATCGTTTATCCTTTCTTTTTCAGCTTTTTAAACAAATACTGATATCTCTAGTAGGTAGATGGTTAAAAAAGTCGTATCAGAGAATCTGTTCAAAGAACCAACGCCCTCAAAGTTGAACAACCTTCTTTATAGTCAAACACATAAACCGTCTAGGTAATTTGAAACTGTTCTAGAAGCCACCTTAATATAATAGGTACGTTTCACTAATTACCACAGTAGGTACCTATACCTAAGTCCTAGGTAATGAACGCGGGCTCAAAGGACGGGAGGGGGTGGTGGGAGGTGGGGGGAGGGTGAAAGCCACTTTAATTATGAAAGAAGATTGAGTGGCATCGTAATGCCGTGGAGATAGGTTGGGAATTTAATTTTAAATAGTTTTACAGAATGGTGGAGTAAATTGGCGACTGGCTAAAGGTAGGTAGAGTAGATTTTATGGCTTTTGCCGGGGGAAATTTATGGCTTTTATTCAAGTAAAATGGATTTTAATTCAGTAGACATACTTCTTTTTGGAACGAGAGTACATTCATGATAATTATGTAACTGTAGACTATACCTAGTTCAAACAAACTCACAGATTTTGTTAATTCTAAGAGTCGAAGATTTTCTTCTTTGTTTGTTATTGCTTCAAACAATGTACGGTATGTATATTTAAATATATTTAAATGATCATGCTAATGGCACACTGAAAAATAAACCATAAACACATTACGATAAGCCAGTAGATTGAATGCTACTAGAGTGTTTGTTTAGCAAGTAGGTAGGTAGGTATGTCTCCCGCATTTGCTGTAGCTCTCAAGCAAACTCTCGCCAGTTTTCTTATTGAGTTTCCACTCGCGCATATCCAATGCCGGTATCAGCTTACGTGTGTGCGGCCTGCACGCGCGGGGAACCGCCTGCACGCGCAAGGAACCGCTGCTGTCAGGTCACTTTGCTCTATACCTAGGTAGTTACATTGAAGAATTGCAATTTACTTTTAGCATTTAAAATTGAGAAACGGCGGGCTATTTTAGTATTGAGTAACGGAATCAAACTTCCCAAAGATTTTTGGTATGAGATTTGGTTAAAGTAATCTTTTCATTTTTATTGGAATTCACGTATATCAAGAGTCCAACAAGTAAAATTATGCTGGGGTTGGTCATTCTCCTATTTGCTCGGATCCAGTCTCAGTAGTAACTAAAATAATCTTGAAAATATTGGCGTCCAACATGGGACATTAAATTTAAAATATGTTGCTTTGACTCAAATGCACACCTTTGACTCTGTAAGTACCCAATAACGCCTTGTGAGATTTTGGCGCCCAACATGGGGCGCTGGGTTGGGTGCCAATAATGTTCTACCAGCCCAATGAAAAGAAACCCACTTTATAACTAAAATGAACGTAGTTACGATTCATCTTTAGGTTAATTCCTATGGCATAAATAAATAATAGATAGGGAATCCATTGCATTATATTACATTCATTTTCCTCTCGAACTGCAATCAAGAGCGCTTACAAGCCTACTCAATAATCATCAAAAGTATAATCTCTGAGTGGTAGATACCAGGGCGTCATGAGATGAGAGGAAGTGGTCGTGAGCCGCGCGACATCAGTCCGCGTCCCCGACAGGCCATATCTGAAGCAGCCGCTAATTGCGCGTATAATAAAGCAATAATCGCGCTATTTTTCCACTAGGATTGCGCGCTAATGCGTCTTGCATTTACATTTGGTGGGGTGTGATATCGAGAGACTGGTCCCTAGAAGTACCTCCCAACCCAACAAGGTTCTTTCTTAGACGTTGCGAGTCAAGAAGTAAGACTTGATTCCTGCTTCTGTACATTTTCATCCCTTGAATGTAATATGTAATATGCAAGGGATTGCCCCTTGCATATTACATTCAAGGGATCGTCCCATTTTTTCGTTTTTTACTAAGTACGAGTTCATTCATTTCATTTACTCAATGACAAAATAATTAATGTGTCGACCTCTGTGGCGCGGTGGGCGAAGGCCTATCTGCAACGCAGGAGGTTGTGGGTTCGATTCCCGACTCGGGACAAATGACAAATGTACGATCTTCAGACATTTGTTCAAGGTGTTCTGTTCGTTTTTTATGTAAGTATAATAAAAATATGTATGTATGTATTGTATTCATTATGTAAGTATATCAGTTATCTAATGCCCATAACACAAGCTCTGCTACGCTTGGGGCTAGATGATGCTGTGTGAGTCATCCAGCATTATTTATTTATTAAATCAACTACGACACGAAAGGTTTCTTTTTCTAGTTAGCTCGTGACACTTGGATTTAGGAACTTACTACTTTTGTAAATTCCTAAAAACAAATGTTTCTGTTATATAATTATTAGGGAATCAGATTGTCAGCTATTCTCGCGATCAGTAGCACCGCACGACACTCCGGGCTGAACATCTTCAAATTGCTGTACAGATCGGATGAGGTAATTACACTGTGTTCTTATAGTTTTATTAACTGTAACAAATGACGTGATACAACATACTTATTGAGGGGCAGCTTTTTTGATGGTATTTGATTTAGTTTAAAGGAAAAAATATACAATAGCTGGAATCTTTTATTACGCTAGCAGATATTGAGACATTTTCAGACAGTTTCACGTATTTAATTGAATAAAATACCCAGTAAAATTAAATGCTACAACAGAAAGAGATGAGAAGAGTCAAAAGTAACTCTAAACTGAGGTAGTTTTTGTAGGTCAGCTTGGAGTGGCCGGCACCGCAAACATTTTAACTGGACAAACAGCCGGAGTGCGACCTGCAAACATGCACCGACCTTAACAGGTTTATATATATGGCACTTTCAGGATATTAAGCGATTGGAGTTGTAAATATTATAATGTAGAAGGAAATTACAACAAACCTTTTTGAAAATCTAAATGTTTTTTTTCCAACGATTTAAAATCTAAAAAAATGTAAGTTGATTGTTAACAAAGACCTTTTTTTACACGTGCTTTTAGAACTTTATGTCACACATTTGAATTATCTGAGACTTCGGTATTTATCTTTCATCCACCTTGAAATCGTTGTTTGATAATGTCCACAAAAAATACTTGGCTCTACCATCCAACGATATAATTTATTCCCTCACGATGTATTTACATCAAACTGTCAAAATAAAACTTTCAAAACATAAATTATTAGAACCTGTGATTTATTCCAATTAGATGTGAGAGAACATCGGCGCAGGCGCAAGGTTAACTAATACTAATGTACCGGCGGCTTCCGTCAGCGTTTGACACTGGATGGGTTTTAGTTTGACTGTCTGTGTGTCAGATATAATATATGAATGTATCCGGTGCTTTGATCATGCAGTTTGTAGGTGAAAAAGATTTCCCAATGCGTTGGTAGCAGTTCAAAACTTTGATAACACCAAGATTCTCACTTTCCTACGTGTATAAATAAATAAATAGTGTTGAATAATCCACACAGCATCGTCTAGCCCCGAGCAGAGCTTGCGTTATGGGTACTAGATGACTGAGGTATACTTGATGGAAGTTTATCGACATCTGTTTCCTAATAATATGAGTTAGTGGAATAGTGAATACTAGTTTAATGATTGAAATTGATATCACATAGGTAGGTAGTTGTTCATGACTTCATGTAAAGATAAGCGTCAAAAGATTACAAATTAAAGCTTACGTGGTTGAAAAAAGCTAGCGGCAGAGAAGCAAAAAAAAGGTCAGCACATAGGTCTACCTCGCAGGGGACGATCCCAGGCTAGAATTTTGAATCGTTGACAAAACTCATTAAATTTACAAATATTATTATTTATATTTTTATCTACGACTTAATTCAGAAATATTTACAAAGGTAATACAGATGAGTTTAGGAACTATATAACTTCCATCCCATCCCTCGGACACTAAAGTAGGTGAGTCCATCAGCAAGAGTAATACCCTCAATATACTTATAGCCACACAAAAATCCTTGGCCGTGGAGCCAGCAGGAATGTAATATCGAGCTGGTGCCGCGGGCGACGGGGTCACCTTGCAGTGGACAAATGAAGCGCCCGGGGCTCACGAGGTAAACATGCCCGAGATTATCTTATGTACCTAAATCTTCAAGATACCTACCTACCCGATACATAATAAGGCACCGTGATCAAGTTAATTTACTTTCTGAAATACTGAATCGCTGTGAAGGGTTATATGGAAAGAAATAAATAATGCGTAGGTTATTCTTTCCAACATAATATATAGCTATCTTGTCGTTATCGCGACGTTTGTCGTCGTGGTGAGGTGAGGTGAGGTGAGGGGAAAATATACACAAGTACACACTATCAAAACAGACGAGAATACTTGAATGAATAGTGTAACAAGCAACCATATTCACAACAAGTTGTTAACTCTGAACCATAGATCTCCGTGTTTTGAATCCATACCTAGAACACTAGTACACAGAAACCTTTGTTTGACTGCCTTCAATTCAATTCAATTTATTTTATTTCGGACTACAATAAATTATAATATTAAAAAAAATTAAGATAGTGTCCATATTCGAGTCATACATTATAAAAATTAAATACAAAATAAAATCAATATTAAAACCAAAATCATCAATAAAATCAAAATCACAATTAAATTTATCACCAAAATCATAATTAAAATAATTCAAAGTAACCGGAACACTGGAACACTGGTCAAGAGAGCACAATGTACACTCTTGTCCAGTGTTCCATAAAGAGACAGTCAGTGTCCAGCCTCTCAGCAATAAGCTGCAGGTAACCGTTGGAGCTGTCGCGCACCCGGCGCCGGCGCATCAGGGACGCAGATTGTTTGCGCATTATTCCTGATGCGCTGCAGAAGCGAGGCAGCCCCATCAGCACCCTGAAAGAGTTGCTGTACTGGATCCGCAGGACATTCCAAGACTTCTTGATGTTGTTTGACTTCAGAGGACAGAGGAAGTAGGTACTCGCGGGTACAAATAAGGTATAAGGAGACAAGATAACCCATGTGATGGGCTACGAAACTAAGACTCTCGTAGTTGTCACGTAAGGTTAAATTTGTTACCTGCTTTAACTGATTCTGTACTATTGTTTAATTTATCTATGTTCTGTACTTACCTATTGCTATACCATAATATCTAGTAGATAATTATTGATATACAAAAGCTTTAATGATTCATTAGTGTAGGTACAAGAGTGAAACAATGAACCCTTGGCCTCACCTCCTGCGCCGGCGCCGGCGCTCCGCGTGTGCCAAATGAGCCGTTACACACGAGCAGGTCGCTAACAGTGTGAAACGCGCACAATCGGGTCAACTCGTTTATACACAAACACTTTACGGATTATTTGACGTAATTTGTGAAATGCGCTCTATTTGTAAGTAGAACGTATTATAAATCAGAAAAAAGAGAAAACCGTTTTCTTTTGTTGTGTACTTAGGTAGGTATAGGTTTTCCCACACAAGAAAATCTTTTAAAGAATCTCGAAATTGTTTCAAAGAGACTTCCTTGCATTTTCAATTCATAATGGTAACAAATTTCAATAGCTAAGAACCTTTTCAAAACACTATTCAAAGGCAAGCAAATATACAGGGTGGTTCAAAGAATAATAAATAGCACATACAGGGTGTAAGCAAAGCGCGATAATCTGCGGAGCGCCGCGGGCGCGTGATTAGCCACCCTGAGAGCCTTTAAAAGCCTTAAAAGGTACCACTGATATACGGAGAGTATCAGAGATTATGTTCATAAACAGATGAGTCAGTCGAAATGGTGTGAATGACAGTTGAGTGTGGTAAGTCGTTTAGATAAAATTAGGATTGAAAATGTTTATACGATCTGCTGATATTTGTTCAGGATGTTCTGGGTGTTGTTGTGATAACACATCATCTATTTATGTGTTTGCAACAGTTTGCAGATAGCTTAATTGTTTCTATTGTAAATACTAGTTTTAATTTAAATTTGTTATTTGATTGTTATTTTCTTTCTGAATAAAGATATTATTTATGTGATAATTCTTTATTAACAAAGAAAATTACAATCAATTAATTGAAGTAAATTAAACTTGTATTTATTTGTTACAAACAATATACAAGTAGAACAACTGATCCATTAATCAATACCAATCGGAAGCTATAATAGAATTCATTCCTCAAGATTAAAAAGAAAGAAAAAACTCTGTTTCTGCTATTTGATTCTGATGACGGAATATAGGGATTTTTAGTTAACTTAAGTTCCCGATTATCATAGAGACCTAATAATTACTGAAATCCCAATTCATGTTTGCTTTAACAAAAAAATTGAATATCACCGGATTATAACGGCCTTGAAGATTATAACGATTGCTAATTGAGGACTTAAATTAATCTTTTTAATTCTAGGTATCAGAATACACTTAAAAACTGGAAAAAAATTGAGTTTTTCTTTCTTTTTAATCTTTAGAAACTATTCTATTATAGTTTGAAATATAATAGTAACATACATATCTGTCACATCTGTTCATTAGATCGCAATTCTATGACAGCTAGGCACGGGAGCAGCTCATTACGTGTGTGCAATGAATGCTCCGGCACGGAACCACACTATACAGGGTGCTTTGATATCGTACACATCAACCTGTATAAGAGACATTCATACTCGTACAGCCATACCTACCTAAAGGAACTATGTACAGGTTGTAACGAAGTTATTGTTGAAACAATAACTTTTATCCTTTTATCCAGCTACTTTTGTGATAATTTTAAAGGAAATTACACAATAATAACAACTCTTTCAAAATCCACCTTCTCATTAGCTGCTGAATATTCAAAGAACTAAATCGTCACCCAGATTATCATTCGACCGTCTGCAACGAAAAACCTTCCTTAATCCCTTCTAATTTCAATTTTAAATCTTTTGATCAACATCCGACCTCCATCAACCGTTTTATTGAAAACCGGAGGTCCAATTAACGGACACCCTGTATGTAATAAAGAGCACCCTGTATGGTTAATAAAGGCACGTTTAGCTCTTTCATTACACCATGTATAATGGGGCGTACAAATATTTTTAATCCTGTGTCTCATACATCTTCTGATGTTCATTTTGCTGGACTCTGCTTCTACCGGCACTAAAATCAACCTAAAATCAACCTTATTTTTACCAGTGTAAGACTGTATTTTCTTTTCCCCATCACCTGATATAAAAATTCCTTCTTTATTCTGAATTTCACCTTATGATCCACAAGATAGAGTGTTATTTCCATCGTGGCGAGAGAAGGTATCCATCAAAAGTCTGAATACGGTGGGTTATGCGATGTTCTTTTTTGCGCGGTTATTGCTTTGGTATCATGTCCTTCAGCTTTGCGGACAGGTATTGAAATATAAAAGACATGTAGCTTTATGGAAGCCCTTATTCATTTCATCAGAAATTCTGTAGGAACATTGCTCCATAAAACTCAATTTTTATCCATCGTTATCGAAAATAAGAAACAAATTATTAGTAAGTAAATTTTATTTATAGGCTTACAAAATAACATCAAAACGATATATTTTTTTTTACCGTATTACCAATTAGATATACGGTAACCAGTAATGGAAAGAATTAACAATAATTTATTTAAAAACATTCGCCACTGTTATTAAAATTCTCATGATCAAATAAATCCTTACATGAAATGTCCACATTTCGATTCTGCAAATCCCTGAAAAATAAACTCGGAACCAAAACAAACCACGTGCAAATTGAAACATAAATGCATCAAGATTTAAACAAACTGTATCAATTCAATGGTATATCTGCACAATAACGATCAAATAAATTGCTTTCAGAAACAATATCAAATTGTGTTTCAAAGTTCAAACTCACGTTCATTTGTCAATGGCGCGCTCCAACAAAAACCAACCGTATTTGCTTAGTTTTAGATTCCAAAGTTGCTTCTTCATGATGTGTACATGGCGTACAGGGTGTGTAAAGTGTGTCAGTAAGGCGCATCACACACGATATGCCACGTGACGCGATAGTCACAATTAGGCTCGCTATTCACTCGCGTCTTGCGGCGCGTGGCGAGCGCAGCGCTGCGTTTCCCGCACTCCACGCTTCATCCTAATGAATCGGATCAAGTAATTGTTTGAATTTTAGTGTGAGAAAGCTTCAATAGACTTGATTCGAGGTTAGTTCTGTCTGAATTGATCTATTCAGCTGAGATCAAAAGGTGCAAGCGATTTGATTGAAGGGAGCGTTTTAAATTACAGTGTTGCTTCTGTTTGCTACTGAATTAACAAAATTACTCTACAATCAAACCGGGTGAGTACTTTTATAAATATGAGGGCTTAAATTACAACTTTGAAAATAATTCACTATTTTATTTTATATCTTTTATGAATTAGCCAGACGTTAGGCGACGTAAAAAAGTTACCTATCTAATGGGTAATTACGATGTCAAAATTGTAATAACGTGTAAAAGTCGTAGCCAAGAATAATTTTGTAGTGCCATAAAAATGACAGGCAGCTATGAAAATTGGAATTTAATTTATGTCATAAACTGTTGATGTGCAGAAATGTTTTGATGTCGCCCAGTGCAGACCAGCTCCCGCGGGACGCCAGCCAACCGGACATCTCACCGCCGCTCTAATAACACATAAACAACGCTAATTACAATATACGGCATCCTCGATTACATGAAAACAAAAACACGAAAAAATAAGGCTCTTTACATGCGATCCGATGAAAATATTTCTTTGCAAAAACAAATCTATACGAAGGTAATGACGCGAGCTCGATATGAATCTATGGAATCTCTACATATATAAAGAGCAACGTCTGTCTGTTTGTTCACTGCGATTGCCTGCTACCAACGAAAGATCAGTTCAGATTACATCACTTAATGTAACGAAATTTTGCAAAACTAAAGGTTAAAGTTTGTAGTGTGATCTTATGTTGTGAAGTACTTTATACGTTTAATATTATGAATGATTGTGGTAAGTTTTAGAAATAAGATAACAGAAAGTGAGTGGTTAAGTTTACACAGTGAATGCAAGCTGGGTCGACGGAAAGCCTAGTCTTATATAAATAATCGTGTAGGTATGTATGAACGACACGCGCTATTAGAGAACGTGTATGGGAGGCATAATAATAAATATTCATCAGGTTTTGTGTTAATGCCTATAAAAACAGACGGAGTGGGGCCGCCGCTCCAGCGAGATGAGGGCTCCGAGAGGTATTTCAAGAATAGGGCTCACGGAAATCAATAAGGTTAGTAATAACCGTTTTGCTAATGAAAATCAATATGCACTACACATGGATTGATGGTTAGATTGAAGTCACCCTGTAGTTAGAGCACAAATTTGACCTATACTATTGTCCCGGTAAAATAGATACAATGAAACCAATTTTCTACAAAAAAGTTTTCATGTATAAACGTATAGATTTAGATTCACAAATCACGAAAGCATTTCATGAGGCGACAACGCCTCCACAAAGGGAGAAACACTTTAAAAGCACAACAATACTATATTTTTCATTAAGGCGCATCCACACAATGACAGTGAATGGCGTCCTACCTTCCGCGGATTACTCGGAGATACGAACCACTCCGCTCAAAAGAATAATATGTCTTTATAAAGGATCCAACGGCTTTTCCTGCCTTACTTCTTACACATTTTTCAGTAAAATGTGGAAACGCCTTTACTTTTTCACGGTACTGTGCACTCGATTTTATACCTTGTCTTTATCAAGGTAAGGTAGAGTTTTGAATCTAAGGTGTTCTTAGGGAATAGATTGCATTGTCTTTTAACGTAAATCATTCCAAATAAGACGTCCTATCTCCAGCACTTGAGTTCAGGCTTCATTCTGAATATGTTACGGTTCTATTACAGCTTTTGATTTTATAAGCATTCATGTTTTTAACAAAGTTTTAGACTTGTAAATTGGGCTTAATGGTAAGGTTTTTTATGAACATAATTAAATAAACTTTAACAAACAAGTCAATACGATAAATGATAAAACAATGTCATTCGTATAATAGAAACCTCAACACCAAAACAATAATGGTAATAGTTTGAGGGAGACCACAAAAAGCCACAAGTTACAGCTCTCAATAAAGTCGCCATTTTATTTAGGCGAGCGCACACGATACACCTGCTATAAACATAATCTTTCATTTGCCGTATTGTTTATAGCTGGCCTTACGTCCCTTCTCGTGCGGGTCACCTCTTCTTGGGTGATTCTATTTCGTTTTTACTGCGAATGACTTGCTCTCAAATTGCTTCGGTTGATTTGTTAAAATTTTAAACTGTGTAGATAACAGCATGGAAAATTTTAGCCTCTTGAAATAAGTATGTTTTACGAAGCGGATTTAGTTTCCGTTTTTAGTTGTTTGATAATAATTTTATATCAGATAAAATTAACTTATTTTATTTTAAATCTTCATCTTGGACTTGAACTGTTTGAAAATGTTCAGAAACCACATAGTGGTTTTTATTTTCAATTTGACCCACCACACAGGAGCAGGTGAAATAAAACAGATCCGTGGTCCACTATCAACAATCATTAGGCCCCCGCACACGATCGTGAGTGACGATACGGTGCCACTAAGTGAATTCGTGTGTCCCGAACATTCAGCTGCTAACTAATCATCATTTGCAGGGTCACGTGATAAAAACCACACCGTGTGCTACCACCTTTTGCGTTTATCACTTGCGCTGGAAAATTATTTTCTCCTTCTGATAAAAACATAAAGTGGTTCTTTTTGTTTATAATTGCAGTGGTGTTCGAGAAGCGATAGTCAACTGTTATCTAGTATAATAGACTCTCATTTGTTATTTCATTAGTTGTTGAAAACGCAGTTACTAGATATAAGGTGACTAATTCTAAAAGTTTTGTCTTGTAGACTATAGAACATTTTGAGGGTTGTTGTAAAGGAGAATGTTTAACTAGCAAATATTGTAGCTAGTCGTAACTTACCGTTCGCACCTCCCACACCTTTCCTTTACATTAACCATACCTACAAAGATATATCTCGTGTACTTAGAAAGATCGGAATCAATCGACATGTTTGTACTATATTATGGTATATGCATGCATATGTTTTTTTAATCTACTATTAATGCTATAACATTAATAAAAATATATAATTAACACCTACAATAAAATTATTTAAATTACTAACGTAAAAAAAAACACACTCGGTTTCGGGTGGTAAAATTGCTGCCCTTTTTCTGTGACGTCACTGTTCAGTTTGTCTACTCAAAGTGGTTATTTTCCTTATATTAAAATATTAAACTAGAAACAAATAAATGATTAAATCACCATGTTTGTTGACAGTTGAAGTGTAAATATTAGTTGTAATTATTTTATTCTGTTATTGTAACTTTCCTAATATTTTTTTTTATATTATATGCTTTCTTTATCAATAGCGAATACAAATAAAATTAATCCGATTTTATGAAGTGACATGCATACACCCTACTGTTAGGACTCTATCGACATGTTAGTATTAAGATTGTTCGGACACGTCGCCATGTTCGGACACGTCGCCATGTTCGACCTCATACTACGCACGTTTTGGGTTGAATGCGAGTCGACGAGCGGCCAGTTGACGCTCGCAGCTTTTTCCCGCCAATATACCAGTTTCCGCTCACCGGAAGTGTCTCGGTTTGGGCACAGATGAAAAGTTATAGCTGGATAACTCAATTAAATACTTACTCGTAAAGTAGTCCTACAAATAACGTCAGCAACATGCACGAGACTGTAAAAATGAATAATTACAACATTATGCTGACATTCTGTTGCACCCTGATTCCTTGTACTCGATGGACTATTTTTATTGGGACTATCTCTGTTGGAAATAACATTGTAAAATACTTTTGACAAAACTTTCCGGTTGACATTGACATGCAGCACAGAACTGAACTCTCAGAGCAATAATGAGACTGAACTTATTTCCTTTGTCTAATATTATTTTCTGTATTTTTTGTGTATCATTTTAATTTTAAGAAATTCATCGGCAATAAACGTTTTTTTTTGTAGACAATATAAGTAGGTATCGAGCACATCATGACGTGTCGTGCCTTGTCGTTTGTTGTAGACGTTTTAAGTTCAAGTTTGTCCATGTGACCAAGAGCTTTCCAGCCCTATACATACAGAGCAACAAAAGATGAATGTAAAAGCCACATAGGAGTTGGTGTTCCCCAGCCGTTCCCCGTGCCCTGTGTCGGCGAGTGACTCGGCAGCCTGTGTCGCCGGGTCACTCGGCTGGACAACAGGAGAGCTTACCTTAGTTTTTTATTTGTGTTTTGATTTATGCTTGTTGTGAATTTGCGTTTGCGCCAAAACGCTTCGGACGGAAATCTGCAGAACTCCGGCAAGTTTGTGATCTGGATGAATGGCTGCCGGACAATGGAGGACCGAGATTAACAGTTTTGTAAGCTTTTTTTGCTTGGATATGTTTTCGACTTTCGTATGATATTTTTTTGTATGTTAAGATGAAAGTTTTAGGTAAGAGTTAATGTTGACTCGATTTTAACTGGACATTAAATGGAAATCAAAACATAGGTACAGTCTATGTTTTGATACAGCAACTCAATCGGTTCATACAATGACGGACGAATTCAGTAGGTTCCTATGAAAAGGAAAAAAATATGGCTTTTGACTTAGAAGACATTTTAGGCCAGATTCTTTATACTTTAATACTGGTTGGCAAATTATTTTACTGTAAAAATGTTGTTACGTCTTTAACAGATCTGAAGCTACGCGTTACGTGTAGCTATAGTGAGCTTAGACAAAATTAGTTATTAAGATTCCATGACTGTGAACCTACGTACCTGGTGATGGGACCTCACATCAAGTGTTGTGCAGTTTGTACAGACGTGGCCACAGAACTGCTGTACCTAAAGCCAAAGATACCACAGTAGTACAAAGGTACCACAGCAGTACAAAGGTACCACAGCAGTACAAAGGTACCACAGCAGTACAAAGGTACCACAGCAGTACAAATACCTCGTAAACACAAACAAATGCGCCGAGACCGCCGGCTCCGGCGCACGCGGCGATTTTCTACGCACGTGTGTGCAAATTAAAAACCTTTTGACAGAGCTCAGCGATTATTAATTACCTCACGAGGGCCATACTTACCCTTTCTACGAGAGGGACAGAAAGCGGAGATGTTAGAGGGAGATGTAGCGTGAGAACGGACGCGCAATTAATGTGCATTGTGAAGCTTCTTGGGCTTTTAGTTTGGGATATTTAATGGTAATTTATTTTAAGTACTTATACAATGAAGTTCAATGTCGAGCTGTAGAAAATATTGACTTGTTATTTAATGAAGTTGTAGTAATTTGGACAGAAATGATCTTTAGAGTATCGTAGATCTGCTACGAAATCTTAGCATTTCGTAGGCGCTAGGTTGTCTACGGCGTAGGCGAATATTATTTTAAAACAAGATCCGCCAAGTGCGAGTGTCACTCGCGCGCCGAGGGTTTCAAACATTTGCCATTTATTTGGACAATCAATTTTCTGAAATACTTTAAAAAGTATGAAACTTACAGAAATTTCAAAAAGTGTTTTAAAAAGGCCGAAACGATACCCACATGGTTAGGTACCGACCCTTTTTGACCATTTTTCAAAAACTATTATTATTACAGACTTCTCTATATTTTTCCTGTAAAATATAGATTGATGTCTACAAACGCCTAATACATTGTACATGGATCGGTCTGCAATCTTCGGAGCTAGGGGGGGGAATGGTCAATTTTTTTTTTTTTTTTGAAATATTTCAAAAAGTATGAAACTTACAGAAATTTCAAAAAGTGTTTTGAAATAGTCAAAACGATACCTTTCATTTGATAGCCCACGTGGGTAGGTACCCCCCTTTTGAAAAAAAATCCCCCCCTTTTAAACCATTTTTCAAAAACTATTACTATTACAGACTTCTCTATATTTTTCCTGTAAAATATAGATCGATATCTACAAACGCCTAATACATTGTACATGGATCGGTCGGCAATCTTCGGAGATAGGGGAGGAAATGGTCAATTTTTCGACATTTTTTGAAATATTTCTAAACGTATGAAATTTACAGAAATTTCAAAAAGTGTTTTGAAATGTACAAAACGATACCTTTCATTTGATATACCATTTGCCTTCTTAGGTCTCTTTTGAAATTTCAACATCAAAATTTGTACTGAAATTATTCATTTTCATTTTTCATTTATTTATATATTTTTCTTGAAATCAGTAATGGCGCACGAAATGTATCATTATTTCAAATTTCAAGTTAATAGCTGCAGTAGTTACTGAGATATTCAAGAAAGAGCGGGGACGGACATAGAGAGACCATAAGGGTTTCAAAACCGATCTTTGAAACCCTAAAAATAAATGAGGTTTGACGAATTCGCATTAAACCTTTTTCAAATTTGAAAATTGCAGGAGATAAAACCCGTAAGTTTTAGAATAAAATCTAGATTTAAACAAGATCCATCAAGTGCGAGTATAACTCGCGTACCGAGGGTTTCGAACATTGAACATTTATTTGGACAGTCAATTTTTCGACTTTTTTTCGAATGGCAATATTTTGAAAAGTATTAAAAAAACAAGCTTTATTTCAATCATAAGGGTACTTTCGATTAACATACTGTTTGATTTCGTAGATGCTTACTTTATGTTTTAGTAAGCATCTACGAAAACAAACAGCATGTTAATCGAAAGGACCCTTATGATTGAACCAAAAGTGCTCCTGGACTGAAATGGTCCACGTGGCGTCGCAGATCGTCAACCAGATAACCTTAATGAAAAGATCCCGCGGCCGATATGGTCTCGCGGCTCGCTGGCCGGCGCGCGGTGAGCTTGGCAGATGGTACAATGTGCTTTAGAATGGTACATTGTGCATTTTGATTCAAAGTTTTATATCATGCGATTGAAAAATAAATATAACGAGAGTTATATTGCGATATTTGAAAAGCTAACCTTCAGCACCATGCTTGGGTCAGCCACGAACGAGCCGCACAAAAGGGTAGAAAACCAATACCTTAATGACCTAGTCTCTATCGCCCGTATTGCTCAGTCACCAATCAATGCTTGAGTATTGCTTTTCTATGGCATAAACGTAACTCAAGCATAGATCTTTGACTGAACAAGCTTTTATAAAATGGTTCTCAGTGTAAGTTAAAACGCCTGACTAAGCTCACAGTCGCCGAAGCCGAAATCGACTTGAATGGCAACATTATCAAATTACTAGTTTCTTCCCGCGGCTTCGCATGCGTTGTTTAAGTTTTTTTGTAACCCATGGGAACTAATTTGTGGGATAAAAACTAAGCCTATGTTTTATTCCATGGGAACTAATTTGTGGGATAAAAACGAAGCTTATGTTTTATTCCAAGCTTAGAACTAACCCGTACATGTGCCTATGCAAAATTTCCGATCCGTAGGTATAGTAGTACCTAGTTTTGGCGGGAATAGCCAATATACATGCAAACTTTCGCATAATAACATTATAGTGTGATGATATTTATATAACAGCATTTTATTTAAACATAATATTAAATAAACCTAGGAAGCAAAATAAAAAATGTGCCGAAAGAAAGAGTTTACTAAGAAATGCTACACAAACTTTGTTTTACAATCTTGTCGATTTGTTGCAAACCACATTGTATAACACAAATTCAATCAAATTCACAATTCAAATCTCGTCAGACATTCAAATCAAACATACCTTTCATCCGCGGATCGATTAAAGCCCGGGACACACGAGCGCGAGCGCGCGCGCGCAGCCACGCGTGCGGATCCGCGCGTCGCTCCATTGTTCGAGGCATTTAATGCAGCGGGGACTGGACGGCTTATGCCGTTCAGTTCAGCATTTGTACCGATTAAAAAGATTGTTTTCGTGTGGGGAGATTTTAAATGAGAGAAAAATGGTGTGTTTAAATTGCATTAAGAATGGATTTACCTATAGATGTGCAGTGAAAGGAGGACTTAAAACGGGGGAGGATAAAATAACAACGTGGGTTTTAGCAGATTTCTTTGCTTGAAGGTATATCAGTAGATTGTTCTTTCATTTGAAATTAAGTCATTTTTATTTAAGAAGGTAACCAGAAAGTTAGCTGTCATTCATCAGTGTCAATATCACTGTGAGAATAATACCGAAAAATCACGACCGTTACATTTCACCATTACAACCCTCACCTAACAGTCACATATGCATAATTAACATAAAAATAAATTCATAATCACATGAAATATCGCATCGGACAATAAGTGCAATTTTCCACGCGATAAATCTTGCAATAATAATATGAAATGTTGGGAACTGACGTTGGGGACGCGGCGCGACAATGGAGGTTTGACGCGTGGCGCGGCTCGTGTGCACCTTGCCTTTGTTCCCGCGCGGTGGCCGAGGTGCGAGGGATCTACGCCACTATTATTGAAAGTAAATTGTTGTTTTTTCGGATCGCATGTGGGTTAACGGTTTTTTTTTATTGAAATGTTTTGAAGCGAAAGGAGATTTAATTTTAGGGTTGGATTTGCGTAATATGTTTTACAGTTAGGTTAGGTTACCACATAATATGAAATTGAGATAAGTAAAATAAAAAACATAGATAGTGCAGTACATAATTACCAGTACAGATACAGTATATGATTTGGTTTGGTTCCATACAGGAAAAGATGAAAGAGAACCGACTAAGATGGTACGGTCACGTAATGCGTAGAGACGAAAACCATATGACCAAGAAAATTCTTTCTCTCGGAACCGAAACCGTCAAAAGAAGACCAGGCAGACCCCCAACTACTTGGATTGGAACCGTCCAAAAGGATATGAAGACAATGGGTGTAAGCCCTGAACTAACGCAAAAGCGCCCGGAGTGGCGCATGAGGACTAGGAGGGCCGACCCCGACAGAAATGGGACATAAGGCCAGGGCAAAGAAGAAGAAGAAGTATTTGATTTGGTTTGGGTTTAGGTACATTTGTAAATCCTATTGACTCAGATCGAGAAGAGAAGAAATATCTCCTCTAAGATGACCTATTTCAAACCACACAGGTTCAATTTACAAAATATCCAATCATATGTACATATTAATTCTGCAGTTACCTACAAAATCATCGTCCATAACTTTAATTCCAGTCATTGAGCTTCACAATCACGAAGCTAAGCCAAATGAAAGAGAATCAGAAATGATAATAATAATCGGCCGGACTGTAGGGTAGAGCGGGGCACTGCGGGCCCTCGCGAGGGTGCGGCGGGGCAGGGGTGGCGCATGGCGCTGCAGCACGGAGCCTGGACGCATCCGACATCTGATAACGCACGGGGACGACCGCTATACATTTACATTATGTTTTGATGTGTTGGATTTAAATTACGTGAGACGAAAGGATTACATTTAAATATGTTTTAGGTACCTATGTACCTTGCACATTAAAAAATATCTGCGAATATATTTGAGTAACATCAAGAATGAAGCACTTTACACTCGCAACTCGGTGTTTAAGAAGTATGTAGCTACACGTTTAACTTTTTGGCTTCTAGAAAGTTTTAAAATAAGAAACGTAGTTTTGACTAAGTTAACTATAAGTTTCAATAGCTTGTCCATTCAGTTAGATTTAACCTACGTCAAAAGATTTAAGATTTTGGGAAACGTCTTATAAATTCAATTTGACTTCTTAATTCCCACACAAATAAAGCCGTAGCAAAATGATATTTTCACTTCAATAGCTGAAAATCCAATCACACATTGGAAGCGAACACCTTCAAAGGGTAAGCTCAGAGATAAAGGCCCGTAACACATTTACTCAAGCATTCATCGAATAACAACGTTAGGGGCCTTCTCCCCAAATTAACGGTTTCCAAGACATAGATCCGTCTTCTCGATTTGATTCGCGACTGCTCACTCACTGTGTTTATGTTAATTTAATATTTCGCAGATATAGGGTGAAGAGGAGAGGCACAAAGTCGTACCTTGAGGTACCCCGGCCGGAAAGTAAGTAATGTGCGCTATGAGAAGCGTCTTCACCGCAAATTTCTTTGTAAATGATAAATTATGACAAAGGGGACTTAAATTGTAAAAAAAGTACCGAGTCATCACTCGTGGAACACGAACCAATTGAGAGTTTAGGCAAATAGATATTCCGTCAGCTTACATCTCATATAAAAACGTATGATAGGGAGTTTTTTTTAGATACCTTAATAATTTATACGAATTTTTACACAAAATTGACTTTAATTGTCTATAAACATAATATTACCAACAAGCGATTAATATAAATGTAATGATGAACGAAACGTGCCTTTTTAGGGTTTCAAACATCGGTTTTGAAACCCTTATGGTCTCGCTCTGTCCGTCCCCGCTCTTTCTTGAATATCTCAGTAACTACTGCAGCTATTAACTTGAAATTTGAAAGAATGATACATTTCGTGCGCCATTACTGATTTTAAGAAAAATATATATAAATAAATGAAAAATGAAAATGAATATTTTCAGTACAAATTTTGATGTTGAAATTTCAAAAGAGACCTAGGAAGACAAATGGGGTATCAAATGAAAGGTATCGTTTTGTACATTTCAAAACACTTTTTGAAATTTCTGTAAATTTCATACTTTTTGAAATATTTCAAAAAAAGTCGAAAAATTGACCATACCCCCCCCCCTATCTCCGAAGATTGCACACCGATCCACGTACAATGTATTAGGCGTTTGTAGATATCAATCTATATTTTACAGGAAAAATATAGAGAAGTCTGTAATAATAATAGTTTTTGAAAAATGGTCAAAAAGGGGGAGAATTTTTTTTCAAAAGGGGGGGTACCTACCTATGTGGGGTATCAAATGAAAGGTATCGTTTTGACCATTTCAAAACACTTTTTGAAATTTCTGTGAGTTTCATACTTTTTGAAATATTTCAAAAAAAGACGAAAAATTGACCATTCCCCCCCCCCTAGCTCCGAAGATTGCAGACCGATCCATGTACAATGTACTAGGCGTTTGTAGACATCAATCTATATTTTACAGGAAAAATATAGAGAAGTCGGTAATAATAATAGTTTTTGAAAAATGGTCAAAAAGGAGGGGATTTTTTTTTCAAAAGTAGGGGTACCTACCCAAGTGGGATATCAAATGAAAGGTATCGTTTTGACCATTTCAAAACACTTTTTGAAATTTCTGTAAGTTTCATACTTTTTGAAATATTTCAAAAAAAGACGAAAAATTGACCATTCCCCCCCCCCTAGCTCCGAAGATTGCAGACCGATCCATGTACAATGTACTAGGCGTTTGTAGACATCGATCTATATTTTACAGGAAAAATATAGAGAAGTCTGTAATAATAATAGTTTTTGAAAAATGGTCAAAAAGGGGGGGAAATTTTTTTCAAAAGGAGGGGTACCTGCCTATGTGGGGTATCAAATGAAAGGTATCGTTTTGACCATTTCAAAACACTTTTTGAAATTTCTGTAAGTTTCATACTTTTTGAAATATTTCAAAAATAGTCAAAAAATTGCCCTTTCCCCCCCCCCCCTATCTCCGAAGATTGCAGACCGATCCACGTACAATGTATGAGGCGTTTGTAGATATCGATCTATATTTTACAGGAAAAATATAGAAAAGTCTGTAATAATAATAGTTTTTGAAAAATGGTCAAAAAGGGGGGGATTTTTTTTTCAAAAGGGGGGGTACCTCCCCATGTGGGGTATCAAATGAAAGGTATCGTTTTGACCATTTCAAAACATTTTTTGAAATTTCTGTAAGTTTCATACTTTTTGAAATATTTCAAAAATAGTCGAAAAATTTACCTTTCCCCCCCCCCCTATCTCCGAAGATTGCAGACCGATCCACGTACAATGTACTAGGCGTTTGTAGATATTGATCTATATTTTACAGGAAAAATATAGAGAAGTCTGTAATAATAATAGTTTTTGAAAAATGGTCAAAAAGGGGGGGAATTTTTTTTCAAAAGGGGGGGTACCTACCTATGTGGGGTATCAAATGAAAGGTATCGTTTTGACCATTTCAAAACACTTTTTAAAATTTCTGTAAGTTTCATACTTTTTGAAATATTTCAAAAAAAGACGAAAAATTGACCATTCCCCCCCCCTAGCTCCGAAGATTGCAGACCGATCCATGTACAATGTATTAGGCGTTTGTAGATATCAATCTATATTTTAAAGGAAAAATATAGAGAAGTCTGTAATAATAATAGTTTTTGAAAAATGGTCAAAAAAGGGGATTTTTTTTCAAAAGGGGGTACCTACCCATGTGGGGTATCAAATGAAAGGTATCGTTTTGGCCTTTTTAAAACACTTTTTGAAATTTCTGTAAGTTTCATACTTTTTAAAATATTTCAGAAAATTGATTGTCCAAATAATTGGCAAATGTTTGAAACCCTCGGCGCGCGAGTTACACTCGCACTTGGCGAATCTTGTTTGTAGTGATATAAAATTTCAATATATTGCCCAAGTGGTCATAAACCTTAAAGTGGACGTTATGTGCATCTGAAGATTATGTGAATCGCTCCCTTTATGGTCAATCAACCTTTATGGTAATGTGCAAACAGGTTATAAACAAACGTGCATTTACTTAAATCCAAAATATAACTTTTATATGCAGGAAGGAATAAGTACCTTCTTTCGTAACTATGGCAAAGGTCTTAATTTTTAAGAGAATCTACTTACTTATACGGTTATATGGTTATTAAGACACATAAAAGTTGAATTTTCAATGCGCATTTTAAGAAAATTTGCTTCTTGAAGCTTCTGTTAGGTAGATTATATTATTCAGGGGATTATTTAATTTGAAACAATTTTCTGCCCGCGGATTTACACACGTTTTTCGAGTAGCCTATGTCCTTTCTCAACACACCGTTTGCACCCTGCCAAATTTCTATAGATTTGTTTAGGAGTGATAGATAAGGCAACAGACAGACAGATTTATTTTCGACTCAATAATATTAGTTTGGCTATGCTGCAGTTACATTTTTCAATCTCTCACCTACACCCCTCTACACCCCCTCTCATTGCATCAAAAATATAGTCAAATAGAAATTTATTGATGAATAAAAGTGCATATAAATTTTATGAAGTATAAACGTGACATTTGTAAGTTTATGGGGTGACTCTCACACTTGCGGGGACATAGTGCCTAAACATCGGGGATCTTTCAATGACAACAAAAATGTTTACCAATCTGTTGCTGCCCACACATTGCTAGTCTTATAATGCATTCCGTGGTTATAATCCGTTCGATACAGCAATGTACAACGTGAATATAGAAATGTCGTAGAAGGGTGGCGATAAATTTATGGTAAACATAAATCTTATGTTAGATTGGAGACATATCCTTTAATATGACTTTATTGAAGTGTTTATAAGTGAACCTGGTTTAGTTACCCGATATCAAATTATCTTATAAATTTGGTTAGCCACAATCTCTAGTTAAAATTCAAAATTCAAAGTGCTTTATTTCCTCTAGACCTTACAGGACTCATGGACGTCACAAAACTCAGATTACATAAGTAAAACTAGGAAATAAAGTGAACACTTTGATTTTTTACCCACTTCAATCTTTTTAAGCTTTTTTATCGTATAGGTCTAGCTAGATAATCTGATATTTTATAGTAAACCTTTTACAAAGGATATGTTTGACAATTTGTTTGAATTTATTTATTGATAATTTTTGCAACTCGCTTGGAGTTTTGTTGTAGAAGCGTATACATTGCCCATAAAAGATACATTAATCTTGTGTAGCCTAGTTGAGGGCTCAGCGAGTTTATTCTTCGTCTTAGTTTAGTGAGACTTGTGGAAAAAAATCGTTTTAGCTGCACCGAATCTCCATTAGAAGACTTCAAAGTTATTGAAAGGTTTTGAAAGTTCTTGAACGTGACGAAGAACATTGTTCGTATGCTTTGACATTTTGTAATAAATATAAATGTTAAAACATAACCGCAATATGTATACATTGTAGTGATTGATATAAGAACTTCCACACGACTACCACTCCAACAAACAACACTGCATCTCGTTACCTTCCCCAAACGACGAAAATTAACGAAAGAAAAATCTTCGGCAGTTACAATGCAATTTCCGTGGGATTATAGCTCGGGGCCGACGCGGGCGCAGCACAATGCGCGTCACGTGGCCGGGGCAGGGGCAGGGGGGGTAAGAGGTAATGCAATATTTGTTCGGCGACACACGGGTGACACACGCGGGGCTATTGTGCACCTAGGTGCAGGGGTGCCGAGTCGGGGATGCTGAGCTTTTTTAACCTGACAGAAATATATTTCATTTTCTCTACGTACCAGCTGTTATTATTTCAAACTGTTTGTGATCTGCTAATATCGATTTGTATGCCAAACCAAATAATTTAATGAGATTAGAGATATTTAGCAATTACATAATGAGAAATTATGTATAGTTATTAAGAAACCAAATTACTCCAGCATTACTATACAGCGGGGCAATGCAGCCACTTGGCACGCGCGCGACTGGTATAGTTGAGAATTATATATTTATAATTAATTCTTGAGTTTATTTTTCAAATTAATTATCACAGTTTGCGATAATTACTTAAAAACGAATTGCCGGCGCAATTTAAAGTGTTTCAGTTTAGAAGACAAATAATAAATGACATAGTAGAATTACCTACCTAATATCCAACTCTGTAAAAATATCATTTTGTATAAATACAACATAAAAAAACAAATAGAATCGTTTTTTGAAAATTTTACAAAACCTCTGTCAAACCAATGTCCAGTACCCCTGACGCGTACAGTAATCCGACAACGGCATGGGGTTGCAGCGATAAAAAGATAATGCGGGCCGAGTCGCGTGCGCAGCCTAACGACGCACCTATAGAGGCGGCTTATCGCGCCTGCGCCCTGACTCCCGGACACAACTAATCAGCTTAATTGTAATACCTTTGGAAGGGTGAACCAAATACAAAGGCAGCATTCAAATGCGCAGAATACAGAAAAAGTTTTAAACAACAGAACTGGGCCCTTGCTTATTTTCGGACCTAGAAAATTATGAAAAGAAAAGAATAGAAAGAGACCTGTTGTTGGCGTGTCTTTTGGTTTGAACTTGAAAAGTAATAAAAAGACACAACATTCATAATAGTTATTAAAATTATGATAGCTATTGAACAGTGAAGGGCGACTACAAATTTGTGAGCTCTACATTTTTATAACGCTTTCTAGTAGTACAAAATATACCTACTATTATAAAAAGATTACTCAAGCTCTACTCTACTGAGTTCCAACCCTAATTTCAACTGAGCTCGACTTTTTCCCTGCAATCAAAGAGACAAAAAATAATAGTAAGGGAGAGCGGTGTGACAAAAAAAACATGCTCGCAGGAGGTCCCGGTGTTGTGATAGCGCGCACGACGCGCCGCACCGCGCCGGCCGTGCCGCCCGCGCCGGGGCAATGTCGCGCGAGGAATGGTTGTAATGATCGCAACGGGTCGGTACTGCAGGGTGCAGGGGTATCGGGGATGCTAATGATGATTTCTTGTTGTCTGCTGGAGTTTGTGATGTGGAATTTATTGAGGACTTCACTTTTCAATGGGGTTCGTGTCGCTTCATGTGGTTTAATGTATAATAAAACATTCATATCCAAAGACGCGCATGGCCTATATGCAGCTCCTTCAGGCCAGCGGTGGCGGCACGTGCTGGTCCTAAACTAAGACTGGACTAAACTAAGTTTATTAAAGAACCTTTTGCTTTCTTTTCCCAACGTTTCGACCGCGTTACAGCGATCGTGGTCACGGATTTACTGAAAGCAAAAAGTACCCGATAAATAACCTTAAATATGTTAACAAATCGCGAAAGTTTAAAAAAAACCAAGTTTAGTCACGTCGAAAGTGCAACAATATTGAAAGTAACTTGAAGCTAGAAGATCAAATGATCTTGATGGTATATCCACATGTAGGTCGAGTCTTCGCAAATAACCTTTAAATTGACAAATTTGACATCCTGTACAATTCTAGGCTCGACAAGACTCTGCCTACATCTGCTGTGATATTCAGATCAATGAAATTATTATTATATATTATATTGTTATTGAAGTATTACATTCAGATGTATTCGAGAGTGTATCATTGGACTCCATTGTATAAGACTAAATGAATTATCTAGAAAATAACCTATCATTTTTATAGGCCATAGCCTAAAATAGGTTAAATTAACACTGCACTAACAAAATATTCCAAAGCTAGCTCAAAAGTCAATGACCAAATTAAAATAGCACCGAAAATCACGTCGGAGCACTAAAAGCGACAATGTAGCATGTGTGGCAATAATTACTAGCCGTACAGAACAACGGGCATTCACGTCTACCCTCAATACTAGTTTCACAACCGTAACCGGTTCATATTGTTCCACTGTTGTAAATCATTCCAATGTGTCACGAGTAAAAATCATTTCGGATTTATTGTAGGTGGGGAGAGGTGGTCTTTTTGTAACTATTGTAACGGACCGGTTCGTAATGGTAGGAGTCAAATGTAACACATGACTGTGTCTTATCTGATGTTTTATATTTTGTGAAAAATATTTTGGTTGGTCGATCTTTATTTTTAGCGTTACTTTCTATAGACTAGGCAAGTAGGCACTACATCGTTTACCTGTGGATTATGATAGAAAATTTTTCGTGTCGGATGTCAAATTTTGGTTGCTTTTCACTTCCTTTGTTTACATTCATTGTTAAAACCTCACACGAGACCTCCAATAATGTTTCATCTATCGCCGATGTTGGCAGGTTAGGGCGACAATCTAATAAGCGTCCACTCCCCGCCGCGCCGCGTCCTGCCGAGTCCGCGCAAACCTTGTTACCCTACACTGATTAATATTATGGCGATACTTACTCTCCATTTTATAAAATTGAAATTGTAATTGAATTATCTTGAACATTGTGTCTTTAAAGAGGGAGAGATTGTGTGTTTCAAGCATCCATTACCTTAGCAGAGCTTTTTTGTTTTGTGCTTTTGTTTTTCCTGTTTGGACTTCTTGCTTTGGACAACTTGCTTTAGCCAAAAAACTTTTCTGTTTATTACGATACAATCATGAGTTTAAAATATTGTGTTTGAAAAAAAATACTGTTGGAATTATACGGCTCTGGTTGGATAGTGGGATTCGAAAGTACTTTGTGTTCTAAAGAACGTCTTAATGGATAAAACGAGATACCTTGAGTCGGAAACTGTCGTGAAACTATTACAGAGCTATCGAAATCACATTTACATAAATGCTTTTACGAGTCGTACTTCCATACGAATGTGAGAAAGAAATCCGTGAATCGCTGGAGAAAGCACCTTGAACTCTACTAGCTCAAGTAACATAGATTGAATGAAATATATAATAGCAGTCGATGTACTTAGAGCTATAAGATTTTGTTCTGGATGATATCGCCATAGCTAAATCTTACACGACAGCTAATCCTATGCGTAGAAAATATGCAAGCAGTGAAAGGTCCATGGGTCGCTGGTTCCGATCCGACTCGAAGGACCATAAAGATGTAAGTAATGTCTTACACCCTTAGAAATGATTAGATGTTGTTGATAGTGAATCAAAATTCTGTCTTTTTAGCAGTAAGTTTAGTAGGCTTAAGTATTTCAAATAATTTTGCGTGTTTTAAAAACTATTGACTGCTATTTCCTAAACAGTGAAAATGGGTTTGATAGGAACACTTCGATAGCGCGTTATAAGTTTTTAAGTGGTGACATCTATGTCTACAAATTCGACTATAATTTAGTTTGATGTGATATGTGTTAGATTACACAATTATGAAACGATGAATGAGCTATTGCTTATGCCCGTTGCCATAGAAACCATTTGCTAAGAGTGGTATGAAACTTATCATGTGATACTTAAGTTACGTTAGTTAGTATACGTTTTACGGCGCACATATCTATTCTTATGGTACCTATTCGGGATCATTATTTGTGTCAGAAAAATATTAAATTGATCCATAACTGACGGAGAAATCTATGAACATACTTCAAAAAATATGCAGCTGAACACAAAACCTTTTCCTGAAGTCGTCAAAAATATAAAACATTACGCAAATTTTGTTTTTATACACGACTAGCGGTCCGCCCCGGCTTCGCACGGGTACCTATTCGAATTTTTCTCACCTTTTAAACCTTCCCTAGACCTCCACGAATAATTCAAGACCAAGATAAGATAAATCCGTTCAGCCGTTGTCGAGTTTTAGCGAGACTAACGAACAGCAATTGATTTTTATATATATAGATAATACACGATAATATCTTACGCGAGGGATTAATCTAGAGCTGTAGGTATCGCTTAAAAGAAAAAATAGTTTTTAGAAATAAAAATTTAGAAGAGATTAGCGAAGCCGAGGTACCTATTGGTCGATAAGTACTTACTAACTAAAATCGAGTTGAGGTCAGGTTGGAAATGCAGAGCAATTAAACCATGAGTTGACATTCGGGTTAAGCCGCGGCGGGTGAGTTACACGCAGTTCTATTTACCTACCGCGCTGCGCCTAAACTACTCATTTGAATACTCTAGGGATGTGGTGTAAAGAATTTATTCGTACTAGCAGATATCGATAATCGGTAAAAAAAACTTTAAAGGTGCCTTGCCTTGCATTGAAAGTTATTTGAATGAGACTAGGGAGGAGCGTGTTTTCTGGAACTACTTAAGGGGGCGATATATGACGCCATTTTGTGAATAGGATAGGCATAGGATTTCGCGTTTAAAGGAGCGGGACTGATCAGAGTGGCGTAAGATCAAAAATCAAGTTTTGGCTGATTTTTGAGCTTAGCTTAGCTTAGCTTTAATAAGTCAAAGGTATTCTTTCAAAACAAATGGTACCTTGCACAATTATTTACGGTATTTAAAATATATATTTTTTTCATTTTCGAAACAAAGGGAACATGCTATTAAGATACCTGCATAATTTTTTTTTTTTCAAAGCTTTATCGATAAGGATGACGGAGAAAAATTGTTATAATGTAACCCAAATTTGCTCATTTGACATCTATCGCCACCTTTAGTAGATTATGTATAAAATCCGCCATAGCACGCTGAGTGGTAACTGTTTTTGTCGCGTCACCTTTTTTAAATGTTAAAAATAAATACTTTTACTTTATTTGCAAAGGTAACGGGTGTAAGTGTAATGTCTATTAAGAGTTGGCATTAACTTCGTTAACACACCATACTGATGCGTCTACTTAAAAGCGTTATTTTTACGAGTTGAATTTTCTTCCTTTCAAACAAGACAAGGATCTGGTATACCTTGTAATTCGTCTGGTTTGAATCACTTACATCTTGTAAAAGAAATCAATTTACTTCGTCACGAAATATTCAACTACTTTAAAGAAAATCTGAAAGACTGAGACTTGATGATGAAAGATAAACCGATGTTACTTAAACATTGTTTTACTTTTTGTATTTTATTTGTAATAACAATTTACATTTTAACTTTTTATCAAAGATTGTTAGGTACTTAATATTAAATCGTATTAAAATTATTAATTCAAAAATTACATACAATAAAATAAATTAAGCACCATATCATACATAGATAATAATTAATAGACTTACAGTTCTAAGAGTTTGTCCACAGAACAGAAATTCTGCCCTACAATTTGAAACAGGGTAGACTGCCAGCAGATATGACCGAGTCTGGTAGTTTATTGACACTGCCAGACCCATCACATGAGTTAAGTTTGAGGACTTCGTAAGGGTTCTGCTTTTTAGATGTAGGTGCTTATGACAGCGCGTTAAGACATGAGATTCTTATTTTAAGCGTAGATGATGATGAAATTCAATAATTTCATCGTGAGTTCCATCACCATGTCCCATCCCTAGTAAAGGAACATGGCACTGGCAGTTTGCATAAAAGCATCGTTTGTCACGGCACTAATGCGGTGTCCACGGCAGCTAGCGTGACGCTGTGACGAGTGACGCTGACGTCACACGGCCTGTTAGCTCGAGGAGGTAGCCTAATGTTGTGAGCGATGGAAACACACATTAGTGGTTTAGAAGAGCTTCTTAATCGACATTAAAAGGTAGAACCTTACTTTCAAAGTAAATAATTTTTATTTTCGTGTATTTCTTGTTAACGAAGTGCATTTTGTACGTTTTTTCAAGGTAAAACTAAATTCCAGTTTGAGGTGGGTTGGCAACATATTGGGATAAATATAGGATATTATATTATAGCATATATTATATTAGGAACTAATTCCTGAACTGATGTAATATATAGCATAGGTATATTACATAAGTTTAGGAGTTAGTTCTAGAAGAATGCGTTCAGTTTATAGAAGAATGCGTCTGATCAAGTTTTTATACCACGTGGAAAAGCAGAGAACTAGATCTAAGCTAAGACTATTCAAACATTTCATGCCTTCTGCACAAATTACATTCTAAACACATTCCTATCACAGACCACTTCTTTCAAACACAACTTCCACACATGCAACCGTCGTCCAACCCCACGGCCCGATGTCCATTAAAAACAATCTTCAGCACATTTCAAAAGATATTAGGTCCTTACATATGAAATTGGCGTTTTTCGTACTGGCCACTTTAATCACAAATTTCTCCTCTTTGGTAAGGAATTCCAAATTCAAATTTGTACAGCTATAGACTCATGTATTTGTGCTTCGATGATCGTCATTCATTTGTTTTTTTTCTTCTGTTTTTTTCTGTTTGCGTCACTCATTTTACAAAATGGAAAACGAATTGACTGAAGCAAACCGGCAAACGCGCGTCGACTGCTGCGTTACATTACTAAACCGGCACAATAATGAAGGTATTTTAAACCGAATCATTACCTGTGATGAAAAATGGGTTCTTTACGATAATCGGAAGCGCTCAGCGCAATGGTTGGATCCTGGCCAGCCAGCCAAATCCTGCCCCAAGCGAAAATTAACCCCAAAAAAGTTACTTGTAAGCGTTTGGTGGACTAGTGCCGGTATTGTTCATTACAGTTTTCTCAAATCTGGCCAGACTATTACGGCTGATGTCTATTGTCAGCAATTGCAAACCATGATGGAAAAGCTAGCGGCTAAACAACCTAGGCTGGTCAATCGCTCCACGCCACTGCTGCTTCACGACAACGCTAGGCCACACACTGCGCAACAGACGGCTACTAAATTAGAAGAGCTTCAATTGGAAAGTCTAAGACATCCTCCGTACTCCCCGGACCTTGCTCCAACAGATTACCATTTTTTTCGAAATTTGGATAACTTCTTGCAAGGGAAAAAATTCAACTCCGATGGGGCAGTCCAAATCGCCTTCAAAGATTTTATTGATTCCCGTCCGACTGGTTTTTTTAGTAAAGGGATCAATGAACTACCTATAAGATGGCAAAAGTGCATAGAAAATAATGGTTCATACTTTGATTAATTAAATATATTATATTAAAAAATATTCGACTTTTTGTTCCTCCCATACAAAACGCCAATTTCATATGTAAGGACCTAATATAAAGCCATTGGCAGCGCATAAAAGACCAAAAACGACCCCAAAGTGAAAATACCTTCAATTACAAAGGGCCGAGGGCTATCGGACAATCAGCCCATGCGGGTGAAGGAAATTATTAATTTGGACTATTAAAATTACCTACAGCAATTGAGATGGACGGACAAAAAGGTCCCCTTAGTCACCGACAGTCAGAGTTCACATTACGAGAATCAGATAAGGTTTCAAATGTTACGCAGCTTAAAAGCCAGGAAATAATATTATTAGTGGTTTTTGTAGAGAAGAAAGTTTTCAAAATGAAATAGGTAGTAATTCTATTAACACTAGGAGTCTTCATTATGCAGGTAACTAACCTTGACAAATAACATAAATACAATGATGATCATCAAACTGTGGATAAGACGCTGGTGCTCTTCATCACACTAATAGCACCTGGTCTTTCAATACAAATGCATGGATGTTTGATGTTTCGATGTTAGTTACATCTTCACGCCAAAACTACTACTGATTGGATCAGGCAGAAACTTTGAAAGGATGTAGGATCTGTAATAACTTAAGTTACATTTCAACATTAAAAAATTGCCTGCGAAAAAGCGCATACGAGATTTTTTAACTGTGAAAGTGCGGCTGTATAGATGATTGATATTTCTTTACGCTAAGACTACTGAACGGATCTGGCTTTACTTTTGCATAGAAGTACTTCTGGACCTGGATAAACCAATGCTTTATTGAATCAGTCAACAATAAGGGTTCACGCATGGTTCGTGGCAATCTCGTTTCAATTATGCATTTGTCATTGAAACAATTCCGAAAGACCACACATATAATAACTTCTAGTGTGTACAACGACTAAGTCACCTCTTAAGTAAGGGTACCTTGTACCTTTTTAACGATAAATGAGTGTGGGGATATGGTAAGCCGGCGCTGGAGCTGTCTGTGACGTCATGAATGATGCACGGGCTCGCGGCTGATAGTTGTGATAAATGATAGGTAAAGGGTTTGTTTTATTTACATTTACATGTAACTTACGTTATTTTACATAAGCTATAGGTGTAGGTAACTGAAGACTTGTATTACAAATAATGTCTCCATAATTATGTATTTTTTCATTGTGAAATTATCTGCAATGAAAGCATCATTGCAGATAATTTCACAATGAAAAAATAAAAACAGAATTTTTTTTTTGTTTATTTTATCGAAAACAACTTTATGTAACGTTATGTGTGTATGACTTGTATTACAAATAATGTCTCCATAATTATGTATTTTTTCATTGTGAAATTATCTGCAATGAAAGCATCATTGCAGATAATTTCACAATGAAAAAATAAAAACAGAATTTTTTTTTTGTTTATTTTATCGAAAACAACTTTATGTAACGTTATGTGTGTATTTCTAAACCTGGAATAAGCTAAAAAGTTTACATTTCCTTTTAGCACCGGTGGTGGCGGATCGCTGAATGAACAATCGAACTCCAATGAATATTATGCAGTGAATGTGGTATTCCAAACCGTGAAGTGGGTCATGTAATAGATAAATGTGGTTCAATTTAAGTACGCGATGGCCGCTCCCTCTCAGATCACAGATGTGTCTCAATTGGCAGTTAAGGTGATAGCTCGCCAGGTGGCCTCTGACTCAACTACAATTTACTTAATAGAATCCACGTGAGAATAGCGAATGGAATGGAGATGTTTCGCCAATTATTTCTGTTTATTAAGATTAGTCTAGAAGAAAAAATAAATCCTTTAGCTAGTAGACGTCTCAATGACGATAAATAGTAGGTAGGTAGTTATAAAATCATTTCTTAAATCGAGATTCCGTCTACTCCAACTTACTAACTAAACTTTTAAAATTCTACCCATTCTGTAAGGAAAACATATTACCTATAATTACATTATCTTTTTATCTGCCTGATCTTATGTGTAGATCACAAGGTTGCTGTACGGAATCGCTACGAGAACGTTGTTTTGCAAACATTCCAGTGCTCATTTTAAAAAGTATAAAGTACCTACCTAGTACAAAGCTGACCGTGATCACATCAGTTTTAAATTTTCTATTGAGTAGAGATTGCCAATTATTGAACCGCAGGCGTCTCCAACCCTCCCCTGTGCTCCTCGCCCACATCACGTCCAATTGCCCGAGTGGCAGGTACGCGCGTGGTTCAATTGCTGCACCCATTCCATTACCTTGTCAATCTCCCATTATTGTTAGCTGGGACGTGTTTGTTTGATATAACTGGATACAAGAAGTATTGAGAAGCTCTACGACGCCGACGCGTCGATGCTACCAAAAGTTACTTCTCATAGGTAGGTACTTGATTGGAAGTCGAACTGAACATTATAAACTAAATGAGAGCTGTCGTTCTCGGTCTTTTGTAGGTACTTATCGAGATAGGTAGTGAATCATATCAGGTCGAGCAGACGAGAAGGGAATTAAGGAAATTCCAGTGAACCCTAGTATTGCTAGACTAGCGAAGCTGATTTCGACGATCTCGACTCTACTAACCATTCTGTTACAGGTGCTAGCGATTTCTGGAGATATCTTCTGTCTAAGAGTGGAGAAGTTTACTTCATAAAAGCATGTAGTTCCTGAGTGACAGTAGTTAGAAGATATTACGTATCTTATATATAAACGTCTACGAAAATATCTACCTTCTAGCTGGCCGAAGTAAAAAATAGCAAAGCAGAAACTATCCACATGCGAGAAATAAGTTAAAACTTCACCTAGCCGTGGCTACCCTCATAAAGGCAGGCCCCAACTAGGAGCCCCTTTCATCCTTTGTAAGTAAAACGTGGAAATTAAATAAAGCACTATAAGGTGTCGCCCGCAGAGCCCGCATCGGTAACTTTACACTCGCCCGCGATACTTCACGTAAAAATATAGGTATAAAATAAACCCTTTTATCTCTAAAATCACACGAACCCGCGCGTGTGATTTTAGAAGGAGAGTTTTAGAAATTGCCTACCATAGTGTCTACTCCATTACTCTCGCGAGAGCTGGTTACTTCTACAGCATGCGAGCGCTGAGAGTTTTCTTATAGTTGATGTCATCGTCAGCAGAGAAGGTGTTATTTTGCCGCTGTCAATAATATTTTGATAATAATTACAAGGAGAGTAAGGTCTCTTACCTAGGTGTTGTTTTAAAAACAGTTTATTTGCCAATTTATGATAATGTATAATTTACGAAACTCAACTCGGAGTGATTTATTTTCTTAACACCTTACAGGGCTCTTAGACACGTCGCAAAATTAATTACAGAAGTAAAACTAGGGTATGAAAGATTTTTTGTCCACTTCAATCTTTATAAGGTAAAGTAAAAAAACGAACGAGAAACCTATACCTTGTTAGAATGTTAGTTTTCGAGTTGCCAAACTCGTCCCAAATCCTAGATAGATAATCTGATATTTTTATAGTAAGCATTTTTACAAACGGTATGTTTGACAATTTGTTTGAATTTATTCATTGATAATTTTTGCAACTCATTTGGAGTTTTGTTATTAATCGTATTCTTGGGAAACTAATTGATATAATTATGAGTGTGCAACAAGTTTTCATAGATACGTCGACATGGTTCTAACTGTCATTATGTTTATTTCTTTGAATTTGTCACGTAGGGATTCTCTGGGACCCATATTATTGTATGTAGATTGCAGGAACACGATCAGCCCGCTTCTGCAGCACATAATAAGGTTATAATTTTTATCTGCAGCGTTCTCCTCAGCAGTAGGTATACCATAAGACACAATACTAATGGACGTAGCTGAAATAATCAAGTCTAGGTGTATCCACGTCTGTAAGATGCCGAATTTCTGACTGAACGCTGCAGAACTAAGTATCTTCGATAACTTATTTATTATAATTTTACACAAGGTAAAATCAATCTGTTATATTCTTTATTCAGAAAGAAAATAACAATCAAATAACAAATTTAAATTAAAACTAGTATTTACAATAGAAACAATTAAGCTATCTGCAAACTGTTGCAAATAATCTACAGGTAGCTCAACTGATCCATATCAATACCAGTTGGAAGCGTGCCTAAGACACTGGCTGCATTGCCCCGCTGTATAGCAATGCTGATGCGCTGTGCCAGATACTCACCAGCTCTCGGGTCACGCGTCGCTTCGACCAGACGCTCAGAAATTTTTTTGAAAACCCGGAGAGCCTCGGTACCCCACGGACCTAGGGTCTCGACTCCAAGGGGAGCAAATGTGTAGGCTCTGTCGAGACCCGCATATTTGCGCCTCTTGAGATCTTCGGCTAAATCTGCCGCCGCACCAGCCCTCACGGAAGTCCTAGACATCTGTTATACATTTAGTTTCGGCAAAAGACTAAACCAATGAACTACTTTTGATATTAACTTGATTTACATCGTCGAAGCTTATGTTTTGTCGTTTTATTTTAAGAATGAATGTAATTTCATTAGCAAATACATAGTAAATTCAATCTGACGATTATTCTATAAAGAACTCTGCGGTAAACCCATTGTTACCGTTCCCCATAAATATCAACGCTTTGTATAGGTACTATCACTAAAGTATGATGTAAGAAGATCCAAAAAGGTGTCCTTTATTCCATAGAGATATAGTTTCCTGAATCGAAAGCTTTTGGCAAGTTGCAAAAAACACCTAAACCAATAAAACTAAGAAAAAAAACTAATTGAATTGGTTTCGACTTCTCTCCTTCTGCCACCGCGCGCGCCTGTGCGGCCATACTTGTTTTTTGGAAGCTTTTTCCAAAAACTACACGACTGTGTTCGTCTTTAATTGTTTTTTTCGCAAAGAAGTACTTTTAATTCATAAACTACCGGCATGTCCCATTTCCTCGGGCTATCGTCCGATCACAATGCAGTCAACTCGAGGGAGTCGAACCCGCATTCTCCTCAATTGACGCCAATGAGCGCCAATCCACAATGACTTATGGCTTCAAGGTAGACTGCAATTAATTTGTGCAAAAAAATACGATGCATTTGAAACGAAACTGTAATTATGAGATTGTATCTTTGACTTTTTGTTGTAAGCCCCCATGAGTTTGTTAGAGCAATTTCACGGAAGTGTCTCATTTTAATGAACAACTTCAAAAGCAGTCTAACCTTTGACATCAACTAAAATGGTTGAAAAACAGTAAAATACTGACCTACAATTATGTACATTGAAAATTAAACACGTCGTAGGTGAGATAACAGAGAAATTGAAAATTGTACCTGTTCGAAATATGTGAAATGATAAAGATAATTAAACCATACATATTACTACTAATCCTCACTACCCTTTCGAATCGCTTCATAATCGTTACAGGCCGTAATCCTGAATATAAGCTGACCCGCTTTGGTTTCATTTACCTTCGAACTGTTTAACTCAAACACGGGTTTTATTAATCTATGGGTCTTCCTGACCCAGCGCAAACATGCACGGACACAGAGAAGCTAGGACCAGAAGGTTAAATTACCTAAGTTAGTTTCTTTGTTTCATGTAACTGTATTCATTTCTTTTCTCGAGCCTAGTAGTAAGTAGTATGTACCTAAATGTACCTACTTATAACTATTTATGTATTAATACTAATATTTAATTTCTGTAAACCTGTATATACCTGTATGTACCTGTTTGCCAAATGTGTTGTATTTAACTTTATCTTTACTTCACAGCCTAACATAATATTAATGAAACTAGTATAAAAAAAGTTATTAGTTTTTGGCGTCCAAAGCGCGGGCTTGATTTTGGCGTCCGACTTGGGGCTTATGTAGTGTCAGCTAAAATCAGTAGATAGGATATATATAGGTAATATGAAAATAATTTAACGTATCTAGTAAAGATGTTTGACCAGGGAAAATTACCATAACATTATTGCATGTAGTTACGAAGTCACACGACATTTTATGTCAGTAAATTTTTTTGTTGAGTCCAACGTGGGTCAAAAATATGAGTACCTACTGCAAGTGGATTTAAACTTATGTATGTACAAGCATTTGTGATGCGTTTTTCTGACGCGTGATAGTTCTAACAAATGAACGTATTCTTCTGTATAAACTCTACTGTACCCGATTTGGGCTTAAGTAATTAACGCGATGTCGATGGGCGATGTTTTAATAACTTGCCTCACAATGCCGCTGTTTGCTCGCATACGTAATTTCGTATATCGCGGCGGTACACGGGGCAACTCAATGAGTTTTAATATTGCCCATATTAGGTGCACTTAGTTTTGTTACTTATACTTTAAAGCTTACTGATTTTTACTGGTATATTCCTGATGCTTTTGTTTAGGGTTACAAAATCTACATATCGGTTTACTTTTACATAATTTTTACTAATATTAATCTACAGCCTGAATGATTAGTAACAAAATGAGACTGACCAAAATAACTGTGATTTTAAATTTCGGACTGATGAGTCTGTAATGATAAAACAACAAGCCGGTATCCCCTCTCCCCACCTCTCGATCATAATAACATGCCAATAGCAAACAATCTTCAGAAACGAGAACACAACGTAGTACACGGCAAAAGTTATTAGTTTCACCTGCGGGGCCTGTGTGCGCGGCAAACAACCGTTGTTGGGGCCCTCAGTATTGTACTCCGATATTAATGTAAATATCGTAGAAACTAATTTGTGAGCGTGTTTGTCTATCGAGATGATAGGTGCTTGTGCCTTTGTAACTTGTCAGATCGTTGAACCATTGAGTTTGTAAATTAAAGAGTCGAGGCTAATTGTAGCTAGGTATATGTACAGGAGCGGCCATGAAATCAAATTTCTATTCTAAAAGGTCTTTGAAGAGGAAATCTTTCTTGAGTAGGTATAAAACTCTCGGAATCCACCGTCAAATCAATTTATGGCGCTCATTGGATCCGAGCCCCGAGGGCATTTCTAATTGAATTAGTTTTCTTGGTGGAAAATAATAATTCACGGTGTGATTTTTCCCATCTCTGGCTTGTGTCGGTTAATTGAACGTGCATTGGGAAAGGGGTGAGCCCTTGCAAGACGCAGGCGTATTCTTGACAAATACGAAGAAGGACCCAATTTTCTGTTAGTTTAGTAATTCGCTGAAAAACGATCATTATCAGTTCGTCTACTGCTAGAAATGGACCTCCCTAATGAGCGCCAGGCAGGGCAACGTATCCATATTCATATCATTTATTGTGATTTTATGCATACATTTATTTTTCTTAGGTGTATGTAGTGTTAGTGGGTTTTAATATGGTACTTAAATTTATACATATATTAATTATATTTATATTAATTTTAGCAATGTCATGTTTAATATAAAAGTAATTATAGTAAAGTATTCATTAAATTATAATTGAATTTAATAAGATTACTATTATACAACGAATCGAAAATTAATGTCAGATCAATATAGTTAATAGGTAGTTTACACATACATAATGTTAAAGCTTTGTCTTATAGCAGTAGGTAGTCTTAGGGTCAGCTTCTGCCTGCTAAGATAGAGATACAATATTTAGTACTTATATAGAGTTAGGTATCATTATCTTTTGATCTCAAAGGTTAATCCGAAGCACGTACACACTGATATACTGTAAGTACCTATCTTATAATATAATTCTTAGATAAAATAACATAATAACCATGTTGTACTTTGTAACCTTTTTCTAAAATAAACTTATTATTAATATAACAACACCACAGAATTTCTAGGGACTTTGCTAGTCTACAATTTTCTTATAAGGCACCTCTGGAAACGAAGGTTAAGGATAACGACGGTTTTAGGAAATGAATACAAATCAAATCAAATCAAAAAAGCCTTTTTTTCCATAAATACAAAAATGTACACTTAGAAAAGGTCAAATTCTTAAAATATAACATTGACACGGAAATAAAGTGAAAAAAATAAATAAATTGGTAGGTACCATTGGATTTCCTTTCTTATTTCCTATTCCTTATAAGCAGAGTATCTCATTATAAGTAAAGTATGTATTTCCTTCTCTCTGCGTCAATTTCTCCGTGACCGCGATCACGGAGAAAAAGGTAATAATTTATAGAATATTGAGTACATTTCAGAATACCCCTGGTGTCGGTGCCTCCGCCTGGCAGGCCTCCCGCGGGAACACCTCAATCACGCGGGAACAGACAAAGGATGACGTTCATATTATATCCACCTATCGATGTCCTATGAATTCACTTACCGATCTCACCAGGTTTGGGGGAGCGAGCATGCCTTTGATATTGTTAACTATGGGTATTGACTTGATTGTTCCGTAGAACAGGTTCAGGTTCACTTATCATCACATGATTCACCAACTGAAGAGATAATAATGATTATCTGTTTGTAGTTAGTTATATTTTATTTAGGGGGTACAATATGTACCTAGTTATATATACTATGAGGTACCTCATAAAGCTTTGCGGTATCTACTGAGCTCTAGAAATTAACTCAATGATGAATTTATTCAATAGTTCATAGTATCTACCTATTTAATGGCTTGATTACAAGACGCCACTCGTTTAGGTTTAATTCTATTATCTAACTATCAACAAACGTCGTTTGTAGTCATGGTTGCATCATAACACTAAAACATCAGGTGAGCATCATGACGCTAGACTCCAAGGATTTCCGACTTCCGAATGGAATATTTCATGTACATTGGTTCAAAATGAAAAGGGCATTCAGCACAGCCACCGACAATAACGCAGATACCTGAATTAATAAGGGCATGTTCAAATATGGAGGCGGCAGACGGTGCGTTAGTTACGGCCGGGTCGTGTGCGGCCTGCCTTATGATACAGGCTTGCGGCTGAACTCTGCTTTATGAACGCTGATATTACCTGTTTGTTGAGCCTATTAACTAGAGGTTATGATGCTCTTGTTATTGAATTTCAGTCTGTGACTTTCGTAGGTTTGGTTTATTGATCGTTTTAATTATGAATACGTTGCTAGCAAAACGCTGAGGGAGCCAAGAAAATCAAATTTTAGAATTATCTGCGCTAAGACGGACGTTTTTAGTCACAAATAATTTGTTTCAATAATAATAATATTTGATTTCTTCTAGAGTACCTACTTTAATGTTTGACCTATTCCACTCTGATTCACTTTGCTAATCTAGTAATGTTATTTTTGTCGTATCTTTTTTGACAGTTTTATTTTCAGCATTTTCATATTTCTCTCTCATTCCCTTTCTCGTCTTTATACAATAATCATGACCGAGGATGTACCATGTTGTTCTCTGTGCGCGTCCACGCATAATGCGTGCAATAACAGTAACATTATGCGCGCGCCTATTCCGTGGTGATCTACCTTTATTGGCGCTATGAATAGAACATGGATGAAGTTGCCGTCTGCTGACTCAGTGGGTGGAATTATTTGTCTCTGGTTTTTCAATAACACCGACGATTGGTATCTAATCTAGTAACAAATTTGTCTACCTATTTTTTAGAGTTGATAATTTTTGTACGGTGATTTTCCTCAGACATGGATTCCATAAGACATCATTATGTAAACTATGGCAGTTGTTGTTATAACTTTGTTAACTTCTAATGAATAGAACGGAAGGTTCAAAGTCCTAGTTGGTAAAGTTTATAGTGAGGAAACATTCATATCCCAATACATTACAAGTTGGAAGTTGAAGGTAGGCAAGTTCGCTAGTAGATATGTCTATTTGTAACATTACGTCTTCCCCTCCGGCCGGGTTGTGAATACCTTGACAAAGTTTAATTTCAAATGCCGTGGCCACTAACAAAGCGCGATGTGACGTGGCATAACGAAGAAAAAGAATCAGTTATCAATTAATCATATTTAATGTTAGCTATAGAAACCTATTTTTAAGAAATTTTGCATGTCATTGTGTTTTGGTAAATTATGTGACGCTATCCTAATGTTAAAGACCTTGTACTATAACCATATTTCCTGCAATAAATGAAGTGAATTGAAAATTACAAGTAGGTACCTTTTTTGGATATTTCATGTCAGAAAACCTATCACTATCAGCACCAGCAGATGTCCGATTCTAGAAGTAATCACCACCTCACCAAAGTCTGATATTCTTTATTATACATAAGACATCGGTAACCTTTCACCTATCTCTTTGAATCTAAAATAATAAAGAACCTTTGTGCTTTTTTACTTTCAAATATACCTTCATTTGACCACAATCTCACCTGATGGAAAGTTAAGATGTGGCCGACGATGTATCACGGAGGTAAAAAAGACAGCTATTCACTTTTGTCTTGAAGAGATGGGTCTCTTCAAGAAAAAGTGTGGTTGAGGTTGGAGTTCCATTCCTTAGCGGTGTGAATGATGAAGGTGGAGGAAAACCGCTTAGTGCGAGTGGAGGTATTTCCTCTAAAAACGTTAATTTACTAATGTACTTTAGAATACCTACGTTTAGTTCTGTAGGATTATCAGAAAGTAAATTTTTATTTAAAAAAAAATGAAGCGTTAATTGATTTTCTTCATTTTGCTCCTTTATTCCGTCGGTGACAAATTATCAACCGCTATTCTCCTGGCCTTAATCTTAAGGTCGATCCATTCGCATAGTTTCATCCGACGAAAGGTTTAATTGTCCCATCTTAACCTTCGCGCGTTATTTACGAGTACCCACGGTGGGTCTTGCTTGACCCTCCCGAATTAACTATCAATTTGGGTAGTTACATCGCTTGGAGCTGACGGTAGTACTTACGGAACACATTCAAAATGGACTTTGGGACAAATTAATTTATTCCCATAACATAACTTTACTTTTATTTGACCTTTAACAAACAAACATACTACTACACTGCTAACTACTGTGCACTAAGCACGGGCTAAGGGTGTGAATGAACTATGAAGATAGTAAGAATAAAAGAGATTTCAGGACTAACCCTGGCTATTAATTTGCTATAGATAGATCAGTGCATACCAGCTTGGCTCCTGCTTTCGCTTTTCACTGTTGCTTCAATGCTTGGCCTATGGTAGATAAACATTATCTCGTATTTCAATGAGCTAGACCCGCGAGGGGAGAATGCGCATCTCCATGAAATAAAATAAAAACTTATAATCATAGAATAACAGCATTATTACAAATGTTGGTAAGTAGTTCTTAGTAAAATACAATATATCTATAATAAATAGCGATCGTTGCTCACCCAAGTAAGATGAGAGAGCGAGATCATAGGATCTAGAGCAAAGAGCCACTGGGCAGCACGGAGCCTATTCGACTCGATCATCCCGTACCTATCCCAGCTCTAGACAACTACAGGAACCTGAAAAGTCCACCATCATTCCCTGTCTCGCGTGTCGCTCACCGCAACCGCGAGACTCGCGAACTCCGCGAACTGTGCGGGGAGCCCCGCGGGTTCGGAAACCGCGCCGACGACACCTCATTACAGCGCCATGCGCCAGTCTCCGGTAACTGATAGTTGTGGCTTCACCAGGTGCCGCTGGTATGTGCAACTTGGGAGACTTGTCTCGCGGGACTTCCACAACTCGAATGGAAGCACTCACTCTATAGTACCTACCTAGAGCTGTCTGTGCAAAATATGGACAGTCTATCTATATCTAGGCATAAAGAGGTAATTAAGAGGCAGGTATAATATGACGACATTTTGTGAAAAGGATAGGCATAGGATTTCGCGTTTATAGGAGCGGGATAGAGCAGAGCGGCATTAGCTCAAATATCAAGGTTTTGCTGATTATCTTTTAATTAATACATACACTTTTTTTTTTAAATAAGCCGGGCACCTTGGCTTTGGGTATTCTCCTATTTAATATGATTATGAAAATAAAAAAAATCTTGTTCTTGATAGTTTGGGAGAAAAATTTAAAAATCTATGAAAACGGATGGTACCTACTTTGCATAGTTATTAATTATATTAAAAATAGGTTTTTTTTATTTTCGAGCCAAAGAGGCCTTGTATCCCATAGTAGTAATCCCATAGTATCCAATGTGTATATTTTTTTCAAACTTTTTTCGATAAAGATGTAGTAACTCGACAAAAATCAGTCTAAATAAAATAAGCTGCCCTGTGTCTTGCTTTATAGTTGGGCGTAAAATAAAGCTTTCATGAAAAAAACTTATTTTGCCTCGAGTAAATCCTGCTCAAATAGAGTTATAAACATAGAGTAGAAAATCCATTGAAACGTTGATCCAGAGACTTCCCCTAGTGCCTCCAGCAAGTCAGCGCGAGGTACTTGCCCTAGGGGCTAGGGTAGGTGCGGCTGTGACCGACTGACGCCGCGCCGTGACAATAAACACGTCTCGGGCATCGTTAATCAACGGGGAACGAAGACTCACCTTCTAGGGCCACCTACACCGTACCTTCTATTTATCTAAGGTTTAACTAACATTACGTTAAAAAAAAAACAATAAATAGGTAAGTATCTGCTTTTGTTTTTGTGTAGTGGTAAGTGGCGAATACGTGTATAAGAAAAGTGCGTCGATGTTTAATATAGACACACTTTTCTAATAAACTAACTCGTAAGGTAACAGTTTAAACGTTAAGAGACAATAAATCGATGCGCTTTTGTCTATTTATTTATCTTATCTTCAGTTTATTTATTTATTTATTCAACACACAATACACATTACAATGCCATCTAAAATAATCATACAAAAAAAAATAGTTATGATCTACATATACCGTAAAAATATGTGTGTACAGTTATAGTTAATATCATTATTCGTACGTAAAAGTACAATAAAAACAAATAATCGGTTTTCTTAAGACACTGGTGAAAAATTAAACAACACAAACAATTCCAGATGTTTCTTCCAGTTGCCTCATGCCATCTTGCTTTAACGCACTCACTGCCCAGAGAAAGCACTGCGCAATGCCAGCAAACACGTACCTCTTATTTTGACATGTGACTCATGAGTTTGCCTCTGATGTCTTTCTGAAAAATGTAGGTAGGTATCTCCGATTAACACACGATGACGTCGGCCCCCGAAACAATAGCATCACCTTGACACAACACGACTTGGCAGCAGGGGGCATGGGGGGGTAGGGTAGGGGGGAGGATATAATTAATTACGTCACACTGTCAGGTGAACAATGACGGCTCTGGAGGTGACGACGCAGGTTTTTTATCTGCGTGACGTCATCTAGTGATGGTGAAACAAAAGTTTTGGGTTTCATTTTCATTAATAAATCGGATTTACTTTTCATTGCTAGGCTCGTGATGGCCGATAGTGACATGAAAATTATTTTATGAAATGTGTAAATCCATCGTAATGCATAATTTTAACTATCGATATCCAAAACAATCTCGGAAAGCGGCTGCTAAATAAATCCTTTCCCCATCGCCGGCCATTGCGGCATAAACTACCAAACAATGGAGCGCCCTTCACAATCTGCACATTTACCTGAAAATCCCGATTAATTCATATTCCAGCGAAACAATAGCCCGGAACGGAAACCTGTCCACGATTTTACACGCGGATTTACACCTATAAAACACCCCACTTAAAACTCAAACACAACCTTCCAACCCCACAATAAAGCCCAGTTTTCAACAAACATAAATTCCAAAATACTCGACATTCAAACTCGAAAATCAACTTAAACCGAATTGAATAGAGTTCAATTTAAAGCAACACCAGTTACTGACCAGAAAGATGTTCTCCACAACCGTTTCGCAAATGGTACACAATTCAAATTGTCACCTGAATTATTTTCCAATTGAATTTCAACCTTATCTGTTTGACTTTGATTTTAAATCTCTTTAACAGTTTAATTTTTGGACTGTAACTGAAAATTTCGCTGTCAACATTGGAGTTTAACTTCTATTGCAGTTGTTTCACAGTTGGTTTTCCGTCGTGTTGGTCGGGATGAGTGGATCCAGGTGCGACAGCGCGGAATGCCCGACAAGCTGATTTCATACAATATGGTGGACTTTCCGTTTCCGGCGGCGATTACGTGGTGGCGTGTTGGTTGCAACAGATAAAGGCTTACGGTTTGGCGAATCTTGCATGGACACCCCTGGTTACATTTCATTAAATTTCTACGGGACTTATGATATTTTCATATCTATGCATGTATCTACTGTAGGCACACATAACAATTTACCAATAACTACTAAACTGTTGAAACAAAATTATCTCAGTTAAAATACAATGCAACAACTAAGAATATGTCCAACTCGCGTCCGCCTACATGCCCGGCGACGAGATCGTGCCCACGAAAGACGGATTTGGTAATACAATGTGAACGAAGTCATTCTAAACTAATAATTTCAGCAAACAATTATTAGTTTATCAAAAAATAAAACCTTGGGAGACCGAAGTAACATGGGGTGGCATGCACCATCATCAGCGAGCTGCTGGCCTTCCTAGAGGATATCGGGTGGTTAGATTAGCAGCCTCTCACCCGCCACAAAAAAGAGCCCACCTGTGTCCTATATGGAGTTATCTTTGAAAATTGTGTGCAAATCCACGGGCTGAAGCTAGCCTGATACAAAGCGTGTGTGTAGAGCCCGCATTCCTCGCAGTAAACAATCTTGGTCCTGAGATCATCCGCTAAGTGGAGTTGCTCCAACAATCCATCAAGTTAATTGTCCGCGTCATCTCTAATCCTGTCGTGTTCCGAAACATACAATCATCCATTTACGAGCGAATTGACTAACTGACCTAACAGAATTGTCGTTTAGGACTGACTGCAGAGAGGCTTTCGGGGCCTTATTTGTGTTAAAACGGACTTATGGGTTTTATAAAACTTTAAAGTTGAAAATTCTTTTGTTGTAAAAATTTCCTGTACCATCAGGTAAAATTATTTACATTCTAACTTTGAGAGCACACTACTGTTAACAGTTGTATTTTTCAAAGTCACCAAAACAAAAAGCATTTTCTATAACAGAATTATTCTAGAACCTTCCCTTATGAAACGTTTAAAGTATTTGAAACAAAGATTATCAGAGTGCTGTCTGAAATAGCTCTTACGGATCTTGCTATCAGTAAGAGGAATATCGTCGGCGAGGCATTCGCGGAATAACCTGACCGAAGCGGGCGTGTTACCGGTACGAATCTGAACTCTTGTTACTTTTGTGTGGTCGCATCTCGTGTAATGATTGCTTGAGGAGTTTTGTTAGACAATAATCTTGATATACCATGTTAAGATCTTGAGGACGCTTTCGACTGTTAATAATATGGATCAGTTGAGGCTACCTGTACATTGTTTGCAACAGTCTGCAGAAGAATTAATAAGCACTGGTTATAAAATTTAAAATAGAGGTTTCTCAACCAGTGACATTTTGATATACCTACCGAAAAAAATAAAAGACGAAGAAAACACGAAAATGTGTTTCAGGAAATTCAATGCGCTGTAACATAATCTAATCTAATCAAATGGGCTCAACTTATTTGCTACCACACACATACGCACTCTTGCTCGCTCTCACACTAACTCGCGCATACAAATTTAATACACACACAAACACGCGTGCGCGTGCACGAAACATTTAAAAATAACATAAATGCAATCATAATGAATTATGAAATGTCATTTAACCATATATTTTTTTCCTATTCATAGTATTTTTTGAAAACACAGCATTCAAAAATACTTATTCCACGCAAAAATCTAGTTCAATCAAAACTATGTACACGCAAAAGGAGCTCGGCAACGCGCACTATTCCGGTGCGCGGTTGATTTATCGCGGCGCGTGCGCAGCGAGCGGTTTCAAGGAACTGCATCGCTCATCCGAGACTATCAGGTATTTGGGTGGCGCTACGTGCCAGTAAAAATGGCCAAGAGCCGTGCTTGTGTGTTGAGAGATGGATTCAGTGGGTAGGCAATGTTAATAAAATGACTTGTACTTTGCATTACCTGTAGTGCAATGAACCCAGGCTTGCCGAGGAGGAAAGAAAGTAATGCTCTAGACTTAATCACAAATGTTGCTAATAACGGACTCCGTTTTTAGGGTTCCGTACCCAAAGGTTAATAACTGCCAATGCTAACCCTTCGCTGTCTGTCCGCCTGTCCTTCTGTCTGTCTGTCAGTCTCATGCATTGAGACAGTTGACATTTTCACAGTTTATGTATTTCTCATGCTGAATTTTTTTTTTTATAAACGTTATAATTACAGGAGCTCCCATACAGAATAACATTGTACAATCCCATACATTATTTTCCTATTTTTGGTCTACTTTTGTCGAAGCTGTCTTCTCTTACATCTTAATAAGTAGACATAATTTGACAGGGTGTAGATTACTATTGTAGTTATAACAACAAATATCACATTGCCACCCAGTTTAACAGAAATAAAATTCATTTATCATTCACGTATCAATTCATTCATTGATCAGTAACTCGTAGAAATTACAATTTTCAATCATTTATGATTACTAAAAACAATTTTATTTATCTTTGATAATGTTACCATAGCTAAAAACCTTCTACCATCCACCTTCATAGTTAAAGGTAACTAAGTACGAATGAAGCATGGGAACAAATAGGTGAGGGCGGTATATCACGTCCGCTTCCTGACGGTCAGACGTACCGACGGACACAATGTTAAATGTTATTAATGGATGGTAATTGCGAATGAAACTCTCATCGGGCGCATTATCATCGTGATGGATACGTGCACCCGGCTGCGAACGTGTTAGTACCTACTTTTTATAGGTGATTTTGCATGTTTTGTTTCTAAAAACGCAAGGAAAACACGGTTTTCCCCTTTTCGAAACAGAAAAAGTCCCAGAAAGATTTTCTTTCACCAAACATCATCAAAAACAGCAGTTTCTTTTTTTTTAAGTAAACGAATAAAAGCTCTCTTCCAACATGAAACATATATTTTTTTTAAGTTTTCGTAGTCTAGAACGACACCGTGCACCTCAATCAGTCATCCTCCTGACAGCGATCAATATCAAATCAAATATCAATAACGTTTATTTCTTTAGGTTTACAAAATAAGCACATAGACAAGTAAAATTTTATAGGTACTATAAACAGGTTTATAAACAGTAATTATTAACAAATAAGAAACAAGGTGTTATTGATTTTGTCCACTTAAACTTTTTGTTCACTAGTGGAAGAAGTGGAAAATAAACCACTAGTTAGTGCATAATATGACTTATAGATAGATAGATAGAAAATGCTTTATTGCACACATAATAGACATAAAAAACAAAAATAAAAGAAATAACAAAACAAATATGTAACAATTGGCGGTCTTATCGCTCAAGAGCGATCTCTACCAGACAACCGTGGATGGATAGGATGGATAGGACTTATAAACTAATACATTGTTATTTGCATATCTAAGTAATATAATGTGATTTAGATACAGGTCAATATTTATCTAAGACTAACTAAGCTTAACATTATTTTCCTTATGTACTTACCTACTATTGTCAGTGCGGAACTGGGCGACATCTGACCAAGCATTTACATCATTGATGTAATCATCTATGGAGTAATAGGCTTTCTTTATAAGATTTAATTTTATGTACTGTTTAAATTTACGAATAGGGAGCTCAGTTGCTTCAGATGGAAGCTTGTTATAGAAGCGTACGCAATTTCCTATAAATGATTTCCCTATCTCTCGTAATCTATATGATGAGTTTGTTCTTTTTTCTTGTATTAAAGATCATTGTAACACAGGAGATACGAAAGGAAATAAAAGCATTAGGTACGTAGCTATTAAGAGAGTCTGCGAACTTCCCTCACGATCACCAACAGCGCATCATCAGCATCCAACTAATTGCAGCGCGTGTCCCGTCGCGTGACGCAGCGCTTCCGTCCGGCCGCGTGCAGCGCCGCCGTCGCGCCGCGCCGGTACTAGGGGCGCATGATGCAAAGAATATGCACAAAGAATAAGTACCTTCATAGATTCAGATTGCTCGGAAAGGTCAGTACGTATTTGGGAAAGAATCGAAGATGGAGACAAAAATTTACAGAGTACTGTAGTAACTTCTAATAGCAACAAGGTTAAGTAAATATGGCAGGGTGAGACATGCAAAATGGAAAGTCATGCTATATGGCATCACAAACTTTGGTAAGTAAATCGTATGTGTATTCATTCAAGAGAAAACCCAAGAGAAATCATAAGAAATCCTGTTCTAAAATACAGAAGAAACAAAACTACAGTTTGATCCACCGATGCATAGGTACAATGGTGACTTAAACCTGTGAGCAAATTAAAACTAAACCTAACATTCAAGATTACTGAACTGAGAAATCAATAAGTTTAAGCAGATTTCGGGAATATAAATCGTTTCAACAAAGTATGCGATGACACACGCGCTCGTCATTGAGCATCAACAATAACGGGACGGAGGAGCCGGCCGACTGCGTCACCTCACCCTCTGGGTACGCGTCACCGGCGCATTGTGTGACAATGACATTGAGTTTGACTGTATCTAATCGATGAGCACGGGGGGCTGTAAATCATGCTTATTGCTGTTATGAAATAGGTGTATATATATTATTGGCAGTCACTGCTGCAGCTATAGCTGTAATAAGTAAAGTACCTACGTAATTTTTTTTGTACTTTTAGAACTTTTAAAAGTACCAAGTAGCATTCTTACTTCAAAAAACTATTTGATTTTATATTGATTGGTCAGAAGTCCGTTTCTTCATCGTCTCCATAATTAAAGTCTAAGACAACAATTTTAGAGTCCTAACACAAAGTAAAAAGTACACCTTTACCTTTTACATCTTTTATTCCACTTTGAATTATTATAATAATGCTGGACAATTCACACAGCATTATCTAGCCCCAAGCTAAGCAGAGCTTGTGTTTATGGGTACTAGACAACTGATATACATAATATAATACAAGACATAGATAGATATTTTTTATTATATATAGAAAACTACCAGAACACCATGAAAAAATGTCTGCAGATCATTTGTCCCGAGGCGGGAATCGAACCCGTAACCTTCTGCGTCGCAGGCAGACCTTTGATCGTCAGTAATTGAATCATAACTGCACTACATTACCATATTTGCTAAACCAATTTTAGTAGTAAGTCTACCTAAACCTTATTACTTATATAAATCTATTGATAACGTTTTCGTATAAAATTATAGACCGGGACGCCACCGTTCTTTTAATTCTAAATATTAATCGGAATGACAAACAAAAGTGCATTCACGGGGATAAATCTGCAAGTATAAGCGAAGGGGGTGCGGGGACGCCTGCTTGGACGTCCGTTCCGAACCACTGGGCACTGCTTAATTGATACAGGAGGGTAACAAATGCTTTTGCGATGCGAAAAGACTGCTGCTCGGATTGTTGTTTTATTAGATTTGTTAATCTGAAAGGAAGCTTTTAATCTTGTGCAGATTAAAATTATCTAAGGTCTCTAAGATCAGGGTTCACAATTTCCAAAATTAATGCCAAATTAGTTATCATAATATTTGTAGAGTGAATCGGGGAAACTTGCAGCGGTGTAATAAGTTACCTGTTTATGTAATAAATAATCTGGCTGGCTGAATGGCTTTAAGAATAACGAATTATTGAAATGCACAAAGTGCAAGTGAATCACATTTCTTCAGAAGAATAAGAAACGGAAGATTTCAAAAGTCAACCATTGGATGTTTTCGGTTTTGTCTTTATACTTCAAAACGCACTCCGTGAATAGATAGGGAATCAGAAACGTGACGTCAGCTACAGATATCTGCACAGACCAGTGATGCGCGCTCGACCTATGTCTAATCATGTAGCATGCATATCCAGAAACTTTTAGAAACGGCAGTTTCCATTAATTTCGAACACTAAAAATTTCTCAAAAATTGAAGACATGTATGTAATGTATCCATTTTAAAATGTTGTTCCTGAAAGTGTCTGTTTAAATTCATTAATTTATTTCCGGCTCTTCTTAAGGTATATATGCAGGAAATAATATAACATAACCGGACTCTTAAAGTCGGCATAGAGACAGAGAAAACTTGGAAAATCTAGGGATCTTTTGCCCTTCAGCGGGCAAAAAAAATCTATAAAATCTTTAAAAAAATATTAATAAAAAACCTAAACGTGCATTTTGATCTCTAGTCTACCTGAATCTAACTCTAACCTAGTCCCTGGAAACAGGACTCCACACCCACAACGAGAGTGCTAGGCTTAAAGTACTCTATGTTCAATCAAAGTCACCTCTAATCTACTCCTAGGTCTAGCCTAGTTCCACTGGACACAGTGTCAGTGGCAGACGAGTCCTCGACTGGAAACTAAACTCAACTGTTGCGACCCAACTCGCCCCGTCTGCCGCTGACTGGTCTCGGTGCTCCAGCGACAGTAGTGGGTTTAAAGTTTTTAATTAGATAGGAAGGTTGAAGTTTCAGGCAATGCATTATAATTGTTAATCAGATTGGGTTACTAATAATTAAAAAATAGAGCTATCATGTACACGTTCGAGAAAATGGAAACTATCGTTGCATTTATATTAACGTGTGGTGGGAAACATAATGCTTATCGAGAACTTATAGTAGGAGGCTACGCGAAAGTTCGGAGCTGATCCCATACTATATTAACTTTAAAAATAATTATCCAGGTAAGTAGTAAGTTCTTAACTTAAACAAAACATCTCTTCAACCTATTTAAATAAAGAAATTCGAACCCTCACAAAAAGTAGACCGAGTCCCTCGCCCCGAGTTCTCAAGGTAATCGCGACTCCGACACTCGCATACAATTACTTGATTAGCCACTTTCCTCGCGGGCTCGTAGATCTGCGTCATTTGTTCACTTACCTTCTTTAGACAACTTTCTTCCAATACACGAAAACAGTATAATTAATTTAAAAAAATAGTTTTTATACAAAACGAAAGCTGAATTTGAATACAATATCTTCATCACGGACGAAGACAAGAGGCAGCTCAGCCTGCCTCTTTGTCTTGGCCCGCGGTGAAGAGTCAAGGCTGGTCAAACCCAGCTGGCAAGTTCTTGGAAAAACTTAAATTAGCGTGATTCTTCAAAAATTTCGAGATATTTGGCCAGCAGCAATGGCTAATTAAGAAAGAAACTACAGATGAAGGGACGCAGGTAAAAAATGTCCAGGTCGAAACCAATCTATCAATATCTCCGTTCATATCACACCGCACGCACTATCTAGCTAGAGTTTCTTTATCTGTGGATGAATCTGCAACGATACCATTGTCATAATAAAGCGATTGCTTAGCAGGATTCGGCCCCAGTATGTTCGATGCCAGCACTATGAACTCAATTGCCATAGCAATTGAGTTCATATTTTCAAAGTATAAGCTATAGTAGTAGATATATACTACTATTAGCTTATACTTTGAAAATATACAATACAATAACGCTATTCAATAGTAACGCAAGGCCACCACACCACATGATAGATATCCCGCCACCGCCATGTTCTGGCTGAACTGCTACTGATAAATGAATAACAACATCATTTATAGAAACTCATTTGAAAGTCATAAAGTGCCCACGTTTGCACGTTCGGAAACAGACTGCAATAAAGCAAAGCATGAATAGCTAATAGGCATCTATAAATGCGCTATTAGGGCCTGCGTACACTGCACATTACCGGTACAGAATACGCAGCAATACTCTGTTAGAAAAGGTTCATTCCAGAGTTACCAAAAGTATATTAATTTTCTAAATGAGACAACGAAGCAAAATATTGAAAAATCTTCTTTCGGTAATAAATTCGAAGCGGAAGAGTTTGTTATCCGTACACACATTTGTCATTAGATATGTAGTTAGAAGTGCTAGACGTGTTAAAAGAAAGGGGAAAAACACGAATTCATTGCCACTGGGGTCAAAGCTAACCCTATGACATGACATTGCCTTGTCTATGTTTTGTAACGTAGAGGCATGATACAAAGTTCATATTCCATTGACAGAAGATCGATGTGGCACAGGGGGGGCCCGGAGCGATTCCCGATATTTACGAGAAACACTTTACGGGGTGATACGTATTTTTATTGACAGTTATTATTTGATATTTCTTCCTGTATTGCCTTACTTTGTTGATTGGAGATTGTAGATTTTCTTTGAATTATTTTTTTCTGAAATATACTTACAAAGTGCCTAGTACGACAGAATTTGACTTCGACCTCTACAGTGCAACTATCAAAGTCTCGTATCATTATCTCATCAATTTATTTGTCTTCTCTTTTTCAAAGTCTGTTATTCCTGTCAGCACATTTCGTACCGGGAAAGTCTTTCCCCTCAACATGTTATGTGCCTATTAAATTTAAAAACTCTGTTGCAAAGGTGCATCTATCATGATCCAGAATCACTTTCTTTTGGTTTAGTTCATAATTTATGTCAAAAATTATAAAATAAAATAAAAATAAAAAAGCCTTTTATTCCATACCCTTAGAAAACATTGATCAATAATTCTTAATTTTTTTATTCAAAATTTACGTCAAGTACAGTAGAAATGCACGTTAGTAGATAGGTTTAATGATTAAAGTAGCTGTACAATAATTAAATTTAAATAGATGTTTGTTCGATTTAATTTAATATTAATATCTTGTAAGTAGTTAGGACTCCTCTCGGGTAAAGGCCTCCTCCAGTCCTGTCCAGTATTTGCGATCTTCTGCAACGCTTGTCCAGTTTTGTGTTTTAAGATATTTTCTGTTTTTGTCTGACCATCTTGCTAGGGGTCTTATTCTGCTTTTGCCTGTATAAAATGTCAAACAAATTACTCTTATAATTTTCTTTACTTCCTCTAAACTTTTCCGGACTCTTTTACCCGTCAGAAATTTCAAATTACTCAACCGTCTTGCCGTCGACACCGGTACCTTATCATGACACCGTTTCAAGAAAATTAAAAACAAAAAAGTATCCATGCATAGTTCGAGCTAGGTTTATTGTGGGATATCATTGAGAATTGTAAAAGAGCCAATCTTATCGTTCCTTGGTCGCCAAAACAGACGCAGCAACATAAATCGCCAATGAAAATCTCTAATAAAGGCGGCGACCACAGCGGCGACTCACCAAACTGTAAAAAGTTAGTGTCGACCGTAACCTCTCCATTACGGTAATGAACTACGCGAGCCGCGGGCTCTTCGCAATTACAACTGATTGAATATCAAGCAATGATTGCTTATAAAACGGCAGTATCACTGGACCCTGCCGAAGCACTTCCAACATAGACATTATTGGAATTGCCTCTGATTGGTTTGTTATATCTTAGGAAATACGTTATATCATATAAACATGACATTTTCACGATTAAATCTCAAGCATAGTTAATTTTTTTTGTGTGTTATCCTGTCAACCTACATTTGTTACATAGTAGTAGTTAAAATTCTGTGAAATTCTGAGCAAAAAATGTCTACATGATGAAAAATTGGTAAATAAGTTGGTTAAATGCCACTCATTATTCCCATTTGTTATAAAGGTTGAAAATAACAATTAATCCGTAATTATTCAGTAAATCTTGTACTAAAATTGACCTACTTCAATAGAACACCTCAAAATCCTAAAATCCGAATCTAAAGTAAGGCCACGTAAAAAGCGCAATACTTTTATTGGAGCTTTTAAGGTGGATGAGAATAAAGTGGATTTATGCGGATTATGTGGGAATGGTCTTCAGGGGCAACGAGAATAAAGGAGCATCTAGCCTGATGGACAATAATTGAAGAACCAGGACCATTTTGGAAAGGTTTTGTGGACATGGTTGTTCCCTCCCTCATAAAAGTATCATCTAGTTCACATTTACCCTACGACGTCTTTACATAAAAACATTTAAAGTTACGCGGTCTGATCACATTATTATTAGTACTACTTAACGGGTATTTATCGCGTTATGTATACCTATTTTTCCCGACGTTTTGACAGGTTTACACAATGCTGTGGTCACGGGATGACTGGCGTACCGGAGCTACCACCTCTGCAAAGCGGAGTCCCGCATTATTTGTAGGTACTCGTAGGTACCCTCACTAGGTTTTCGGGTGAACTAAGGATGTCCATATTGTCCATCTGCACACTCGGACGACACACAACACTAACAGTGTCCGCGGCGCACTGAGAAACCGGTCTACGACGAGTACATCTGGCTATAACTGGACTGGCAGAAGGTCGAAATCGTCTTCACGATTGAAATTAGGATATTTCTTAATTTCAATCGCTTCCCTGTTCTCTCGAACCTCTCATTACAGATGATCTGCGGTTCGTTTAATGCAATCCAATTGTGTTCTGGTCTTCTAAATGCTCAGCTATTGCCGACAAGTTTATTTGTCTATCTTTGACCGATGCGTTTAGTCTAGCCTATATAATTTAAATATTTTAAATTAATAATAACTTTTTGCAATTGGATTTTAAGATCCCCATAAAAAACTTATAATTTATCTAATAGTTTTAAATGCTTAATGTTTTACAACTAAGAATCGGATTTTTTCCTACTTTGGGTAAGAATAAGAACCCACGAGAGCTTTCTCGATACTAAACTTTCGTGTCCAGTAGTGACACTCAAGGAAAGCAGCCTTAATCTTTGCGAACGCCGTGAGCCTCGGAATTGAATTGGGTCTTATATGTAAATCGTCGCGTGCGAGTAAATAAATACGCAAATAAATAAGCAGATTCGTGATTTAGACGTTTGAGGAGGATCAGCCAAATAGCCACCTTCGAAAGTGAGCGTATTTGGTGGAGACGATAGGATTATGAAAATTATGTAAAGTACTTTGGCTTACGTGAAGTTCTCGTATAAATACACTGATTTGTGATAGACGTCTTTAAGATGGACCGATCAGATTAGATCCGCAGTGGGCGACCCCTTATATGAGTGCAGTTGAAAGACCAAAAATGGAGAAAAATGGCGAAATATCGTGAGACGAATTGCGTCGAGTCGAGCATATGATAGCGAAACTAGTGCGGTAGCGGTATTAAACGATCACAACAGACCCCATATGAGAATGAACACGACCGCTCAGACAAAAGTAGATAGAGAAGGAGAAGAACAGTGAATTTTTCGGTTCCAATTATTTTACGAATTATCCCTCAAAGCCTGCCCTTGTAAAGGAATCTCTAGCAGTAGGCCATTTATGTTCTTGTTAACGATAAATCTGTGTGTAATTTATTCACCCAGATATTTTCATACCTCACCATTTGCAACTTGTCTCAATGTTAGATTTAAATCAGACAAAAACAAAAAAGTGACGTCCCATAGTATAAGCTCGGGTAATTTGATGGGCCGCTTGGCCCTACAATTTTGCGAATTTTATATTTCTTTACCAGCACCTTATGTAAGAATCTACGAGTATATTTGCATAAGTCACTCATAAAGACAAGTCTTCAAGACAGATGCCAATCTCTCCAAGTGCTCTCCGAAAGCTGGACTACTCCTAAGGTTCATTTACCAAATTACGCAAAAACTAGCCCCTTCCAAAATACAAGGCATTCACGTCGACATACGTCCATCTTTTATTTACATAAATATAATAATAATAAAAAAGTCCTGTCTGTCCGAGGCTGTAGTTGTGTTATCGCAGGCCCTCTACTATTAACTTATGAAAATAAGCTACAATAACACTTTGTTTATTTTGCGTTATTCTTTGCCAGCGAAATTTGCGATGGACAGAGCCACTTGGCCAGGGGCTCTCAAAGTTTGGGCACCTTTCATTTAATTTCTTGTAATTGACTATTTTTAAGGACTTGGATATGCAAAAACTGTGTTTCCGCCCGGGATCGAACCGTGGGCCTTCTACGTGTTAGGCAGATGTGATAACCGCTACACCACGGAAACTATACCGATACTGCATCGAAATTTGCTTCACAACACTGCGTGCGCTACAGTGCTAGTCAGTCAGTCAAGTGTCGGTCGAGTCGCTAGTGAAAGTACTTTAGTTCTACGACAGTTGGTATGCATTACTTTAGTATAATACATAATCGTATCGACATTACTAGTAGCTTGATTGGTCTAACATAAAACTATAGTTTTCTTTCTAAATGCACGATAAGGTAGGGCGAGAAAATAACAAATTGTGTGAACTGACTTTGTCTCGGTAAAGTACTGCTAGTAATGATAAAAGGACACAAAGTCGATCAAAAAAAAGCCAAGTAAATGCAAGTACCCAATGCTGAAAAGAGTTTAATCCTGAAGTCACTAGGTGCGAGAACACTTTGGAATCCTCATAAGTTTAGGAGGAATATGTACGTTTAGAGGCGCCACAGACGGTCGCTGGCCACGGCTAATGGCCCGCCAGGGTAAACACGAGGGAATGTCCACTGTTATCGTAACGGGTTTAGCAGTAGTACCTTAACGATAACGAAACGACGGCCGAACGAAAACTAATGCAAGCTACAAAAGAAAACTGAAAAGGATTGAACAAATATTGCCTGAAGGTTGCAAAAGTAAACGAAAACAATATAGTGCTGAATATTTCACACAACATCATCAAAAGAAAGCAAAAAATGTGTACCAAAATAAGAAATGACTTGTAATCACGTGTTTTTTTATTTGACGACCAGGAGGTTTTTTTGATTACAATGTTAAATTTAGTGTGAAAGAAAACTGTTTACAAAACCTCGTGTAGAGGAAACTCTACCAGTCAAAGTCAGTTAGGTATATTTTCAACAATAAAGACAAAACGCTCAATCATAAACAAAGCAGCGGGTCATGACTTACAGACAATCAAACCTACCTCTCGGAAATCTCGACCCACCTCATAAAACACGTGAAGCAATCTCTCTAACACCTTCCCTACACCCTTATATCAACAGCTTAAGAATCATATTTTGATGCCATTTTTGGCAAAAGGCTTATCCCAAATCCAACAAATAATATCAGCGTCTCTTATTTTTAGTCTTATAAGGTTCAAATTCGATTCGTTGGGGTGTATGGGGAGGTTTGGAGTCCTCCGAAGCCCATAAAAGTATATTGTGCGTTTGTAAACGCACGCGGCTGTTTGTCAACATTTGCATGGAGATGTTATGGGTATATCTGTATGGATTATGCATATTAATCCTTGAGGCATTGCTGATAGGATAAGATTTGTAACGGTTTGATATTTTTTTAACCTTTGCGATAAGGTGAAGCGCTGTCGTTAATTTTTAGAACAAGGTTCAGTTATACTAGACTAGGGTCCAATTTTGCTGTTGTCGATGCTATTTACTATTTTGTATTTTTTATCATTCTGTAATTATGACTAGACTTAATAGGTACTAGAGTGAAAACTTATATATTATTTAGTGCTGAAAAAAATATCCTGAGCAAATTTTGGAGGTTTTTCTGTTGGTAAGTCTGACCGAAAGACTGAGACAGAAACTAACGCAACTCGATAAACATATACTAGTTTGTATATGTTTATCGAGTTTCTGATTATTATCAAGAGCTTCATGGTATCCAAGCCCTTTTAGTAAAAATTATGTTTTGTCCATATTTTCTTCAAGCAGTAGGAATAGGTAATCCTCCGCTAAAAAGCCGCTAGTAGGCCCCTCACGTCCGCTCGTCGTCATAACGGCTATGCTGCCGTCCCAATCATGGAGCGAGCTGATGAAATGCCGCTGCCAAATTTGGATGTAGGGGTGCTTATGTTTATTCTGGAAGGCTTAATAGAAGCGAGTTAGTAATAAGAACGAAGACGTATTAGCAAATAGTAAAAAGTATTCACCCAGAAACTTATTTATAAAAACTAAGGTACAGGTAGTTCGTAGCAGTAAGGATGAATATTACTTAATTTAATTTGTTTTCAGTATTCCAGCTAATTGTATAGTCGATACTTTCAGTTATTGCTGAGACAATCTGCAGGCACACGTAAGGGTTCACTTATCTCCAACCGCTCCATTCATATAAAAATAAGTGGAATAAGTCCCCAGTGATCCCGCGTTCTCAAGGTAATCACTGCCTCCCCTCGCCACTTGCATACAATTACTTAACTCGCCACTTTTCCCTCCACTTTGTAATCTTTTAATCTACAACCTTTGAGGGCATTGAATTGCTCTCAATCTTGAGGAGCCAATCATTCGGTTTGTCGTGAGCCAATCAAACGGACTTGTTTGAAACTCGGATTTGAAATTCGCACGGTAATTTCTAAAGTGGATTTTGGTAAAGTATTTTTTAGGGGGAAGTATTTTCAGTTTTCGAGTTGGATGAAAAGTAAATGAGTACTTTTATATGAGTTTTGCTTGCAGATCCACCCGCATTTCTATAAGATTTTAAAAAAGCCAGTTATTGCCCAAGGTAGAATTTCTTGCAAAATTTTATTCGGATCGTACAAAGCTATTTTCGTGGATGTGTGTTCGTGTAGCCATGGAGTATGAAATGAATTTCTACAAGAAATTGTATCCCGTACAAGAACTAGCTACTTTTCATCTACATACCACACAGTGTCCAGGATTAAAGGTAAATTAACTTACCGTATCTTTCTACTCGGCGATGGCTTCGATAACTTAAAGATCAAAGTATCGGTTGTATTTGCGCCATGTTTCTCCATGAACCTATAACTGAGTTAGAGAATCAGCTTGCTCCTAACTCAATATTAACTTGTAGAGTCCAGGGTAACGACATTACATCTCAGTCGATAGGTACGCCCGATGACGTAGGTACACCCCTAGTGTAGATGTCGATGATTCGGTTAGCCCAACACTAGCATCTTGGTGATTTGCATTGTGATGGATTTTTGTGGAGATACGCTGAATGGCGATAAAAAGAAAGTTTTCGGGTTCTTGTTTCGATGATGATAATAATAAACATTTACAATTTGTTAAATTGACTGCAATAATCAAAATGCTTAGACCTACGACGGACGACGTGAATTTAAGCTGGCAACTCTTTGGGTTTTTTTTTTTCTCTCTTATGGAAACTCATTAAGATTTGATTTGAAATAACAAATAATTACCACATTATGTTCGCAATTTTGTGGTTTTCAATCCATAACTGGCAAGTGTGACCAAGTCTCAGCATCACAGCAATATCCAGTGCGTAACTGGATTACAGTTGATATTAGTAGGCCAGTGAAGCAATGGCGTACAAATCAGTAATTAACTAATTAACAGCGAGTGCTGCACAAATCCGATGTCACGTACTAGCTGATGCTAGGAGTAGGTATTGTCTGTGCTATTATCTAGCTGTTCTGTACGTATTAGTGTTCGATTGCTAGCAATTACATCAAGTAGGGTTAGCAAAATAAAACATTATTTTGCTAACCCTACTTGATGTAATTGCTAAACCACTTGAAAAAATTATTCCACATCATAGCTTCCGTTATCTGAGAATATGTTAATTTGCACACAAGGATTATGTTAACTTATTGGATTTAAAAAAAACTATAAACTTACTGTTTGCAAGTGTTTTAAACCAAACACATAGAGCGATCAAATTTTTCAAGTCGAAATCTTGTAAATATTCGAGTCTACTGTTCCAAGTTACAAATACCTACCCCAACACATCCCATAGTTAGGGAAAGCGGAGTGGCCGTTACCCTTACCAAACTATTTCACCATGGCTTGTTGCTTTATACAAAAACTGTAGCAAAAACTCTTATTCTGTAATCCATCCAACTTTAATTTGAAAGAACTACTCCACAAAGATTCCTTGCAAGAGACTTTCGCCGGGAGTCCTGCGGCGCAGCAGATAATGATGTTTTGAATGCCACTCAACTCATTACGTGGCGGTATCTTTCCTGAGGAAGCCTTTACCTATCCAGACTCTGTTTAGGACGTATCTCACCCCTCCAATCACAAACAAAACCCACCCTTAAAATGATACAACTACAGTTCGAATTCGATCGTCCTCATCAGACAATGGCACTAAATACCTAATGAGCGTGCTTCTATCTACCTCCCAAGCGAAACGTCTTAACCTTATGCGGTAAAACTCATTCCGAACCAAGCAAGCATAATCCTAGGGCTCAAAGTCCTGTGAATGTGTGGCTCTCTTGGTAGTACAACCGGCACGGTGTACAGCAGGGATTGTACAAGCATAATTAGTCATTAGCGACAGTGTAGTGGGCAGGAAGAGGCTGCGATTGATCAGACGTGAGAGAGTTGCGGCCGATTGGTTTATGGATCCGTGGCCCTTGTGGTGACAGAGGGAGTTAGTGTGATTATGGAACTAGTAAGTGGTCCATGATATCTTCTAATCCACGGCAAATTAAAATGAGATTTCAAAACAGGTTTTCATGTTGACGAAAGCCATGGAAAGACGAGGCTTGTAGAGTTAAAATCTTCTAAGTTTAATTTATTTGCATTTTATTTTTTGCGATTGTTATTGGTTTTTGGGCTTGTTTTGCGTATCAGAATATATCGTTTGCAATAGAAAGCGCTAAGACTGGGTATCAGAAAAGTGAAGCTGCTTTCTAAAACAACAACAAAACAAGTTTTGGAGAGTAAAATAAATGAATTTGCAAAAGTTATGTTTCCGCCCGGGATCGAACCGGGGGCCTTCTGCGTGTTAGGCAGATGTGATAACTGCTACACCACGGAAACTATACGCAATTTCTTCAAGTTTGCTTCCATTATCAGGAGACACAGACGCCTTGTCTTGAATTATTATCGAAAACATCATGCAAGGGTGCAATAAAGTGATCAATATTATCTTAGAACCGTAAATTTCATGCCAGTTAAAACCTAAAAACTGATAAAGGTTAGATAAGAAATAGAATCATGACAAACAATTTTACTGAAACCTCTTTGGTTGAAACTTGGATATTATTTCCCTTAGGTCGATAGATATACCTGCGTTGACGTTAGCTAAAAGAATTTAGACAGGCCGCCCTAGCCGAAGTTTCGGCTAGGAGGACATCATCAGACATTATACTGGTAAGTACCATGGTCCTGAAATAAATGTTTTATTTTTTATTATATACAGGAGTCTTGGACGCGTCAGACATTTGATTAGAACCACTCAAGAATTCCATACCTACCACTCATTGACTAAAGCCATCCCCAACACATGCCCTGTAAATCTCCAGATAAACGATAAAAACTTTTTATTCCAGCAATAAGCCCGCCCCTAGATATGATTACGTTAATGACGGAACTTAATCAGCTGTCGTCAAATTAAGTGATTAATTCAGATAATGGGATTGGTCGTCGTGGAGGGAAGATCTGGGGGATTTCTTTTTATTCGGTTTTAAGATTGCGAAGAATGATAGCTTCAAACTTCTTAATTTTGTTAAAAACTAGCTTTGCCTGTACATCCACTCTTAATTTGTATGTACATAGGTACTTATGGCCCAACCAAAATACAACCACTAAAATAGTATCGAGCTTCACAGAAACACCATGACCAAGATACCTACATGCAAAATGGATCTAAAAGAGAATAGTATTATTAATTCTACTAATACATTGAACGTATGGGCTGAGTCTGAAATGTAACTGAGATTTTTTTAACTATCAAAACTATCGTAGTTTGATGAATTCATTACGGATGTAAGCGGGTTAACTAAGAACCTTATTTGTGTTAGAAGAACACCACACTCACCTGTCGTCGTTCTTCTAACACAAATAAGGTTCGTAGTTAACCCGCTTACATCCGTGATGGGAACTGAGAATGTTTTCAGTCTCTGAGTGTTAAGATTGATACGTGGCCAGCCTTTATTGCTACACACTTAGTGGCTGGCCACCATCGATACATACTGTGACCATAACTGATTCTCACCTAAGAAAGCTCACCTCTCGCTAAGACCTGATGGTATGTCTGCATTAATACTGAATACTTGTAGTCAACGGCCTGGCATGGCAGGAAAAACTTCCTTTCCAATGACATGCAGTTAGATAGGCACCTTCTTCCTAAAGTATACCTCACCTTAAGAGTGTCGTCGAAAAGTCATCAGTCCAAAGAAAATGTCCGGACCGTAAAGCCAATGAATCAATAACCATCGCCCACCCTGAGCCACGTTCACCTCCAACTCCAAGTGTCGTAAACAGTAATATTCCGTTAACGACTGGCTAGATATTATCCAGGACATCGTATTATAGTTAACAAGTTTTTACTACGACTGTACTCCCGGCCTTTAATCGTAATTAAAGCGCTGCGCAAACGAAGACACTTTTAGTTTCCAATTCGTTTACTGGAAACTAAAAGTGTCTTCGTTTGCGCAGCGCTTAAATGACAATAATTGAAGGCCGGTGTCGGTATACCGAACACTTAAGTACGTGTTATGTGGGAGCAACTAAAGCTAAAAAAAGTTTACGTATGTGTAGGGAGTGGATGATTTCGATTTAACAACCTCTGTGGCGCGGTGGGCGAAGGTGGGACAAATATTTGTTTGTGCTTCCTACAGGTATTTGTTCTGGGTGTTCTGGTCCTTTCTATGTATAATAAAAAAACGATCTATATAATGTATTGTATTATGTATATCAGTTATCTAATACCCAAAACACAAGCTTTGCTTAGCTTGGGGCTAGATAAAGCTGTGTGTATTGCCCAGAATTATTTATTTCATACTGGTTCTATAGAAATCAAATACTCATCGGTAGCATGTATCTGACACAGTGTCCACGCTTGCGCCCTGCCATACACTTTGGTCCATCAAAATGCTTATTGTACACTTTTCAGGCATGTAATCGCCAGAACTTACTATTATTGCTTTTATTTATAAATTGATTCTTCCACTGATATAACCTCTATATTATTTATAAGTACTCTTAAAATATGCTGTAAATGAAATTAACAAATAAACTAAATTAAATTAACAAAGAAACCGCATGCAGTACTTAACTAGTTCTCACAAATTCTGTAAATGACGGTAATTTAGATAACAGAGTGGAACTAGGTCACGATTCACAAGAGAAAAACAATAGACAAGACGGGTAGAGTCACTAGCTCGCATAAAGTGGCCTATTTACTAGCCTATTTATTGTTTCCCTGTCGATATCACCAGTTATCATATTGTAGTAGGTACCGCAATAATGTACAGCGAACAAAACAAGTTGTATCAGTATGCTAGGTCACGTCCGACGTTTTTCCGCCCCCTGCAGAGGTGGACAGGAGACACCGAGTAAGTGGTCACGTGCCACGGTGTAGCAGTATGCAGTATCTACAGTTCTTGCACTATGTATTTTTGTTATCATCAATGTAGTAAAGTTTCCATGACTTTCTTGAATACTGCTAAATTCTAGCCTCCACAGAATTTGGATACGTATTCCCAAAAAAGACACAGTCACTTACCATTGTGAGAATAGTGATTTCTTATTTTTTTTTGTCAAATACCACTGACACTTTCATTAGGTAGTATAAATAAACCTAATAGTTAAAATAGTCCCAAATGATTAGTTAGACTATCATGCGTAGCAAACTTTTCTTTTTCTTGCCCCTCTTGAAGTCTCGACCTTAGCTACCGTGTCAACCACGCCGGGGTCACGTGTGATAATCCGTATTGATAACTATCGTGTCCGGTGTGTATCAGGTTCTGCACGGGGCTCTAGGGGACCCCAGGGGGCCCAGGGGCCGTGTTTTTGAGCTTCAAGACGTTTTATCACTGATTTATATATGGTTTTGCAGGGTGTTTTGACTATTCGCTGTTGTTGGTCACATAAAGAGTTTCGGTACTCTAAACTTCAGGCTATCATCATCATTAAGGTAGGTTATCGACTTCTTTTAATATATTTAAGATTATTTATCGGGTATTTATCGCGTACCTTTTGCTTTCTTTTCCCCAACGTTTCTCAGTCGCCCCGTGACCACGATCGCTGAAACGCGGTTGAAACGTTGGGGAAAAGAAAGCAAAAGGTACGCGATAAATACCCGATAAATAATCTTAAATATGTTATCAAATCGCGAAAGTTTAAAAAGTTCTTTTAATATTTCCAGTTTCCTTTGACCTCCGTTTTTCACTCAACACCTGCGTCGGCAAATAAACTTCTCTACAACCTTCACCAAACTCAGCTTCACATTCAAATCCCAGTAGTAATAAATACAGTAACAATAAATACAGAGCAGCAACTCTGCAAGTCTCGAGCAGTAAGTACAGCCTCGGTAACTCAATTACATACGCGACACCTCTCGGCCGCGATAAATGCCTTGCGAGACAGGCGCACTGAGTGAGCTAAGCGAGACCCTGTAGCGAGCCATGCGAGTAGGCTGGTTCCTGTCTTCGTAACTCGATTCTTACTGATGTGGCTCAGCGACCTGAAGTGTCTTGGCTCGACCTTCATGCCGCCGAGGATAGGTGCAGATAGCACGGTATTGTACGTGGCAAGATCATCGTGGGAATCACGACCCTCGGATGCGAGGATATACGATGCGAAGAGGAGGATAGTAAGAAATTGGTTGGAAATCATAAGTAATGATGTCGGGGCGGTCGTAAGGGAGACTTGCCAAAAATGAGGTAATGAGGAGATTATAATAGAACAATGAGACTTTTGAATGAAGCAGAGACTGAACGATCTGGTAACTGCACGTAATACCTGACCTCACTCACTTTTGACTTTTGTTTTGTACGAAAATGTAATAAATTTAATTAAAAAAATTGTTTCACGATACACATAACCGAGTGGATGCTCGCCTCCGCTCTTCTCTTAACCATTTCCTTGGAGGTATGCGGTCGACATAACTCATACCCTCGCACCTCGAAGTCGGTTAAGTTGCAAACTTTGATATATTGCCGGTTGTAGTTCACCTGAACCCGGGTTAGCTGGTTACTATCCGCGTTCTCACTTACATTCCGTTAATGGATGTTCTAAGATTTACCTATTTGTAGAGCAATGCATTGTGAATGCAAAGCTGTTAGAGTCTTTGTACAATATGTAAAAGATATATTTTCCAAGTCGGTGAGAATATATAAAAACCCTTTGGGCTAACTACGCACTGGCGACCATGACTCCGGCGGCCAGGTCGCGGCGGCCAGTTAATTCTGTTTTATATAAAAGCTATCGCTTTGAGCCTCTACGCTCTGAGCGGCCAGCGACTAGTGACAAAATCAAGAACTCACTGGCCCCTGGCGACCATAGCCACCGCGGCCATGGTCGCCAGTGCGTAGGCGTGCTTATAAGTTATGATGATGTTAGCAAGATGACTCCCACTCACTCCAAGTAACGTGGACCCAAGCGAACTTTCACTTTCACCGAGGTTCTTTCATAAATATTGGCAAGTTGTCATAGTTTCCGTGGTGTAGCGGTTATCACATCTGCCTAACACGCAGAAGGCCCCCGGTTCGATCCCGGGCGGAAACATAGTTTTGCCAATATTTTTCAAAAACTTTGTTACCAGTTTCATACATTTTGTCTTCACTGTTAGCTCTGTTAGCATTCTTCTAGTGATATTTTTGCACCTTAAATAAATCACACTATTCACAACGCTGCACCGTGTTCGCATCGATGCGCGTCTGTTATTTGTGTCTGGCAAGAACACGAGCAGAAACTATATCTATTGATAATAAGTACCAAGTTCTCAGTAATTAAGCACTCATCTTAAGGTGGCCATCTAATACCATTAACGTCAGGCCCCGGGGCTTCGTTAATATGATAATATATCCTCCATAAACCATCATTAGCACCCCCGCACCCCCGCGTCGAACCTCTTACCTCTGTCGAATTGTTTACAACTCATTATGGTATTTGAGATTTGAATACAGCTTTAGGGATATGAATAGGTAATGGTTATGATCGTTTTCGTCGTGTTTTCAGTTTTTAACTTATAGGAAAAAGTGCGACTTCGACTTGTCACAAATTTATACTTCGATCCGCGCTTGTTGTGGGTACATTTAGGAAAGGTAAGAAATCTTAAATTATTTTGATTCAGTTATTGTTTTTTCTCGAGTAATGCATGTGATATTTGCAATTTGTTTTGCGATATAAATGTAATTCGGTATAGCAAATGGAAGCGAGGTTGAGGCCAGGCTAGAATGATGATGATAAATGTAGAAGTAAATAGATCGCAAGCGTCATGATAAAAAGATATGCTAGTAAATACAACGAAAAGGAAAGGTGTTCAACAATACCAGAGTTTATTGAGGTCATAAATTAAGATACCGGTTATCAATCGAGGTGATCGTGAATGTAAGTACCTCTCAGTTCAGTTACTATACGTAATAAAGAATGAATGTAGATCAGATTTGTGTGCTAGTATAATATAGTTTCCGTGGTGTAGCGGTTATCACATCTGCCTAACACGCAGAAGGCCCCCGGTTCGATCCCGGGCGGAAACATAGTTTTGGAAAATTTAACTCGAGTACACGTGTCCACAGCTCAACACATCTTTCCCAAGATCTATGAGGGGGTGGGAAATCACATAATATTTAGTTTTTCTAGTCCAAGATATGCAAGTTCTGCGATATACATAGATTCATGATTGAATTCTTTTTACCTAATGATGATGATAGCGATCATAGAACTAGCACTCAAAAATAATATCAAATATCAATAACGTCTATTTTTATTAGGCTTACAAAATTTAAAAAATGCACACTCTTATAGACAAGTCAAATTTTATACTATAAACAGGTTTATAAACACCATAGTAATTATTATTAAATAAGAAACAAGAAGTTTGTCCACTTGGACAATATGCACTAAGGAAATGAAAATACCCCTGTAAGTAAGCATCGATCGATATTCGCAAGCAGAGGGGCCCTGTTTGCGATTATCGATGCTTACTTTCATCTTCCAAAATCATTAGATGGACACGTGATGCATTTTAAAATTTGCCATAGTTTGTAAATTTGTGCGTGTCCCTATACACCAACACAGTCCGTGCCGGTCAGTAGTATGGCCGAGTTACCGCGGCCTGAGTGGAAAAGCCAACGATTTAGAGCCACGACACGGCTCTTACGGGACGGGCCTGTTGGTAATGTGGATTACGGAATAGAATAGAATAGAAAGAATAGAATAGAAACATTTATTCACAGAAAACATGTCAAATATTACAATGTTGTTGTTGTATGAGTGGTATCAATGTAATACTACCAGTAGCTAGACTGGTGTGCGAATTTTAATAAACCTACCTATTTACAATAATAATAATAATTATAAATTAAATTATTATAATTATTATGAGTTAAACTAAAATTAAAAATGTCTTCCCTGTTTAAAATTAAAATATTCCTGCACGCTATAAAAACAATGAGTCAGTAACCATTTATTGAGTCTATTTTTAAACAATATCATTGGCAAGTCCTTAAATTCCTTTGGTAACACATTAAATATCTTAATTGCCATGCAGAACGAATTTCTGGCGAAAAGCGTAGAATGATGATTTGGCATAATAATTTTATTCTTATGTCTTGTATGCCTATATAAAACTTCTACCTTAGTTTTGAAATAATATGGATATTGTCTTACAAAAATGCAGATTTCTCTAATGTACAAACATGGCAAGGGAAGAACTTCAGTTTTTTTAAACAGTGGTTTACAGCTTTCCAGAACGGAGATGGGTTCATTGACCAGTACCGGGAGATGTCTACATAAGAGTGTGATGCATGAAGAAAATACAAACATGAAGAACATACAAACATGAAGAACATACAAACATGTTGATAACCTCCTCTTTTTTTGAATTCGGTACAAAATTCAGTGAATTTATTAAACTCTTGAGATTTGGTTCACCTTCATAGTTAATGTGTTGAACTAGGAACTAGTTTTATCCAAAGATAGAACGTTTACTCGACGCTAACCCAACTTTTAAATTGCGCTGTGGAACTGAATGTAACTCGGTTGTTAAATAAAAATTTTGTAATATTATTATCATTATTAATATCTATACTAATATTATAAATTCGAAAGTAACTCTGTCTGTCTGCTACCTCTTCATGATTAAACGGCTGAACGGATCATCATGAAATTTAACAGGGAGGTAAAGGGTATCCCGGGGATGCACAAAGGCTACTTGAAAAGCGCGTGCGAAGCTGTGGATAAACAGCTAGTTGGTCATATTTTAAAAACGTGTTTCCTCTTGAATTTAACTTTGTCTTAATTTCTTAAATTTGACTTTGTCTTAAATTGTCCTTTTGTAATGTATTGTTTTTTTTTCTGGCATACACATAACAAAGCATGCAGAGAAACCCTGACTGAAACAGTAGGGAGTCGGAAGGACTACAGCTTAGCACTTTACAATGTCGTGGGGGGTCCTTACACATACCTAACTGGTGTGGAGAATTATTCAACATGAGACAAAGAGAACCTTCATAATCTCCTTTTCCTTTTATCTAGGTGTCTGATGCCTACTACTACATGTAAGTACATTCACGTAATATTATAGTATAAGTACATTAGAAATGCAATAAACATCTATTCTGCAATGCCGCAGGGCATTCAAAAGTTTTCTAAACTACGCCAGGCACTAAAGTTTGAAGGTGAACATTTTCGCTTTCCATTCCCGAAATATTTCGCTAAAGCTGATAAATTCAAATTGGCTCCGATAGGCTTTTTGAACTCACCTCGAAATACCGCAATTTCATTAACAACTTTAACTCCAGGCTTTCCTCGAGGAACCGATTTATTTTATTGCTCGAGCTAATTCTATCAAAGGCTCCTTCTCTTTAATAGCGCACAACAAAATAAGACCCTTAAAAACTAATGTTCAGCCTTAAGACCGCAAATACCTCTTTGTGACTTCGAGCAAGGCGGCAGCCGCGACTCCCGGACCTGGCGGCTCCAAGCTCTCCCGAAAACCTTGCCTCCACACAATCTGCAACTCTAAAACTAGAACAAGAGGGTCTTTTTCCAGTTGTGTGAAGCTCCCGACAAGATCCCGAGCAGATTAAAAAGTTGGAGTTCGTTCTTGATGTCATTGTAAGTAGAAAATGAGTTAAATAAGGCAATACATTTTAATTAGGAAAGGGCCCTTTATTCGTTCGCGATAAGTTGCCGTCTCTATTAATTGAATTTCATGTTTAATTAAGTCTAAGGCGCGGAGATAAGCCGACCGCTGATCTTGGAGAGACTCCATTTAAAGTTACTTCAATTGCACAGTTTTTTGGGATTACGGCGAGAGGTCTATGCCGGGGGAGCAGGACCTAACCTTGTATGATTTTATACTGAAATAATAGTTTGTAAACGTAGATTTATAAGACGACATACATACAGGCTCATGATGAATGGACGAGGTACGTCATGCATGAGCGTTAACGGATGCGAGTATCGCTGGAGCGGGAGGTAGTAGTGAATATTACAAACGTGACTTATTGTGAGTAGTTTTGCTACAAGACAGGCATTTCTTTATTTATTACCTTTGTCAGACTCTCAATTGTATAAGTGTAGATTTTCGGGATCGAAAACAAATAAAATATAATCTAAGCTTCTTCAGATGACTTGCTTAAAATATAAGCTAAGTATGACATTTATGATATCTAGAAACGTGCCTTCACGTTTCTAGACACTACTAGCAACTTCGATTGCAACTTCCTTTAAAAATTAGTAATATTTAGTACTTTTTTTAAAATAAAATACGTTTAAATAAATAAATAATGCTGGACAGTTCAAACAGCATTATCTAGCCCCAAGATAAGCAGAGCTTGTGTTATGGGTACTAGATAACTAATATACATAATACAATACAATACATAGATAGATATTTTTATTGTACATAGAAAACGACCAGAACACCCTGAACAAATGTCTGCAGATCGTACACATATTTTTCCCGAGGCGGGAATCGAACCCGCAACCTCCTGCGTCACAGGCGGACCTTCGCCCACCGCGCCAAAGAGGTCGTCAAATGATTGTTAAGAAAATTTCAATAACAGAATTAAATTATTACAACTTTTATATTAACACTTAAATCTATTTCCCAAATTCGTAAACTTACTTGTTACGTTTAGTGAGTAAATGTTTATCAGTGTACTATTCTAAAAACGCTTTTAGGGTCTTGTTCAGATATATTTTGTCGTTGACTGTACTAACCAGCAAAGAAAATTCCAATATCCTTCGTCGTACGCAATCTCAAGTGCGGGCAATAAACCAAGGTAAAACAATTCTGAAGTTTTTAATCTTTTAAGCAATCGCCTGAGACTCGACACAAACCACTTAGGGACGGATTATCTCACTACATTGCACTGAACACCGTGCTCTGATTGCGTACATTTTTGTAGGGACTTCTACATTTTCATTTAAATAGCTAATGTTTTTGTAAGCAATTCAAATCCGATCACAATTAGTGCTCGGATTTTTAATCTTTAGCTAGCTTATATTTTATTATGTAATATGTATGTATTTCGAATATTTTATTGATACCTACATAAGTAGATTCAGGCCTTGTTTTGCGGAAATCCAACATTTTAGGATTGAGAATAGTTAATACGTTAATCTTTACGCATGAAATGAATTTTATCAGACAAAGTTTTGCCTGAAATTGGCCTAAATATTTTTCATCATAATAGGTACCTACTTTTTATTATTTTATTGTTTTTTTTGCTTTTGTTTCAGCGCAATGTTACCTGATGACTAACGAAATTTTTATAGGAATCTTCAGTGCTTCAAGTCAGACCTTTTTAGACTCCTAAAAGGCGTGAGAAGACAATTTACTCACTCTTGTCTCGAATAGGCAATTGAATAAAACTGGTAGGTAAGTAATTTTAAAGCGTAAATAAAATCATTTACCGAATGTTACTTGCTATAATATTATTTACTTACTCCACATTCGTAGTTAGTGTTATTGTGCGTTATCTTGGGCGAGGGTAGGGCCGCAGGGCCGCAGGGTAGGCCCGTCTTAAGGGTCAAAGGGTCGTTAACGGCCCGCGTCCCGAGGAACTCATAAATATGAAACATGTCGCACTGATACCTAACGAACGTGCTAATTGTGTATTAGTACATTTATTGCGCAATTTGTTTCACTTAATTTCAAAATCAAGTGTTAGGTTAGCACCTAGCAAACAACATCGTTTTCATTGAATTACTTTTGGAAAATCATAAAAAAAGTAAGTTAGTACCTATTTCGTAGATAACTTTAAAGCTTCAAAAATTGGGCTGAATTTTAATTTTGAATACATAAAATCTCTATTTTAAGACTTTAAAATGTGATTAAATATGTTGTTAATTAGGGTATTTAGAAATTAAGTGAATGAAATAGCGCAGTAACTATATAGTAATACATTTCACTACGGCTACTTTCAATAAGCCGCGGGACACGTAACTTCCTACTAGAGAGTCTATAATTCTTTGACTAACTGTAACTTTGGCAACAATAATAATGTTCCTATCCAGAAAACCCATGAAGCAACAATCCCCGCACAAAATTAAAAACATCGCCGCGCCAGCAAGCCGAGAAAACAAAGAGGCCAAACAAAAGATCACCCTCGCACCGTGTTAATTGATTTCACAGCGACCGACCCCGTGGTGCAGCACCGACACGGCTTCCACTGTGACACGAGCGAGTCCTGCCATTCACAGGAAAGTTTCCATTACAGTTTGTTATAGAATAATGAATTTAGATCCAGTTGATGAGGAGCACCCAGCACATCGGTGGTTGGATCATAGGACTGGTCGGCCCACTGCCGCTTTATCTTGCTAATTTCATAAACGACCGAGACTTAGCAAATGTTGAATAGGAATTGTATGTATAGGTATTGTATGTATAGTTATGTGGTAGGTGGGATGACGATGTTTGACGATGTTTGACGATGTTGGACGATGCTGGACTGCATAAATCTTCATGCACGCTGGATGCGGCTTAATCTTGGCCCTCGATATAAGTTGTATAGAGACATCCGGTTCACAGTCACAGCCTATCTCTCACCGATAGCATTGAGTTCCTAGAGATTCCATTTCGTTAATCCAACAATACCTGTGGCATCCTACCGGAGTTTACAATAATTAACTTTGACTTTGACAATGCCCTTTTACAGCAGCTATAGTAATGATTAGGTATTCTGTTTAGTTATTGTTTTGTCGACGCCCATTTAGTGTACATATTAGGTATACGTTTCTTTATTTTTGTTACTCTAATTATTTAATTTATATTAGTTTATTATATCTTTATCAACAAAATGTAAATAGACGTAACCAAGTGTGTCTTGCGCTCCAAAGGTAAATAACTAAACAGTTCATTATTATCGCCATCTAAAAGGGATAAGGTAGGTGCTCGCTCACTATAAACCAATGTTTACACCAGTAATTTATGAACTTTTTTGTGATCCGGCGCAGTAACTGTCAAGTCGCCATTTTGTTTCGAGTGTGACGTTTACGAGGCGCTATCAGTGAGGAAGCTATTAAGTGAAACGTAAAAATTTAATTACTTTTCAGTTGTAAATCAGCGGCTGAATGATCTGGATGTAAGTTGTCACTGTGACGGACGAGACGCAGGCGGCTCTCAAACGAGAAAGTAAAACTGAATGTTAGTTTTACTATTTTACCTCGTCCTACGGCGGCGCATACCCCACCCAAAGTTTACTTACTTAATTTGACAATGGTTATGTATAGAAGGATGTAAGGAAGGCTTTAACAGTAACAGTGCTTATTCAGGCTGATTAGTTAAAGTTCAAGTGCCGAAAGTCTCATCTTTACTTGAAACAGATACAGGTATTCAAATGCATCTCACCCAATGAACCTCTACGAAACAAAACGTCAGCATAGCACACTCTACATAGCTCTTCCCAACTCCGCCTTACCACCAACCAATGCCCAATGCCCACTGCCTGGTGTCCTCTTACATTCCCAATTAAGCCCCTACCAGTGTCATCTTGTAGGACAATCCCAGCGCCCCCTGGGAGCGATATCCGCCGGCCACAGACTAAGTGTCGGTGACCACCGTTTATCAGTCACCGGACCCGGCATCCGATAGCGGGGCAGACGCGAGATCATACCCATTGCACGTCTTGGGGGACTTCGGATGTATATATAGACTGTTGTAGATACTGGTGTCTGTCTGTTTATTTTATTTTCAAATGTACCTACTAAGTACATTTGAAAATAAAATAGGTGCATACTAGGTACTACCTAGTATAATTAAACATAATAGGTACTACCCAGTATATGTTTAATTGACGCTTGACTTTAGTAGCTATTTATGAAAGTAAGTACTTTGGCCATTAATACTTTATCTATGACAAGTTTCTGTCCAGAGATATTTTTAATAATGACTTGCGACCTTTTTAATGGTGTTTTCATTATAAATATTTAATTTTCCGTTACAACAGGTTCCGCATACTTTGACGCTAAATAAGTATTGGTGTGGTGTTTTAAAACATTCCATTATTCTATTTTCTATTTATTTTTATAAATTTGTAGATTTACTGAGTACCTAATTATATAATTTTTGGCTACACTTTTCTTTCATTATCATACATATAATTATAAGGAATCTTGCAAGCAAACCCAGGTGCATCCCCACTATCGTTATAAATCGCGGTCTATCGGACACTGTCTCTAATTAACCGTTAACTGCTAAGTTTTATTGCTTCGGGTTATCTCCGAAGTTTAAATTGTACGCCATATGGAGTGCCGTTACTGTTATTGGTTTAGGATCTGATTACAGAGATAAGGAATCCTAATACACTTTTGAGATTGCCTATAGCTACGAATGACGCAAGAATTCGTGCTTAGTCTCGGTCTGAGATGTTGCTATTATTTAGGTTTGTTTTAGATTTAATTTAAGTAGTAGTTTGTTTGTTATAATATGGGTCTGACGTAAACCAATGACTCTAAGTCCCTTAAATAATGAAGAATAAAAAAAATACTTAAAAAACAAGATTACGACCATTTTAGTTTAAAACTCTGGTAGAGGAAAAATTGGAGAGTAAAATAATGCATCGATTGTTATGAAAAATTGCTTTAATCAATTAAATTTACTCGATCATTTAAATTCAATATGCAATTAAAAAATACTAAATATAAAACATTTCTAATCCTGATGGAACTACGGTGACCTTACTAACACCCTGTTCTTATTGCGTCGAGGGCTTACGTCCTCAAGTGTCCCTTCACTGATGAAATCATTAAGAAATACACGCCAAATCTTTTTTTGAGTACAAAATACCAAAGTTATTATCAAATCTACGCAAAACATTTCTGTATAAAGTATTTCATCTTGTCCTAGCGCAGTTCATTGTGTCCCGCCATTATTCAAATATCCAGTATAGTAGGTGAGTTGGCGCTTCATGTAAATCGACATCTGCAAAATGAACTCGTCTCTGAGACCTTTTTAATAATAACAAGAAGGAAATAAATTATCAGGCGAGCGTCCGACAGAGGTACTTCTTACAAGTAGATTTCTTTTTGAATATCTTGGGATCCTTGTTTCTTTGACGGTTTTATTTACGTAGTTTTTTTTATGACAAAACCTTGATCCTTTTATCTTGTTGTAAGGCAGCCTTTTTACTTGGGCTAAAGAGTGTGTGAGTAATGCAACGTCGTCTAACTACAGAATGCATCATCTTATAAATAACTTTTCTAGAAATTAAAATAAAGACCAACGATGTCTTCACGAATATAATCTTCGTTCAAATACTTTTGATTTTCGTTGAACTAATTCTTATTTCAATGTTGAGATTGAGACCCAAACAATAAGTAGACACAAGTACAAACCTCCATGGTAGGTAGGTACTCAACATTTTCTCTAACAAAGCGAGGTATTTTCCTTCAACTTAATAAAATCATGCCGTGTTATTTCTGAATCATTTGTTTTTAATTTCGCGCCATCTTTGCGTCGGTTCCGGTGAGCTCGCTTACTGGCACTCAGTGCCTTTTATTTCTCTCATTTTCCAGCAAGGTACATTTGTGTTCATTATTATGAATTTTCTGTACTGTGTTACTTTAGAAAGTATTGTACGTTATTTGAATTGAAATTTACTAATAAAGTCTATCCAGAATGTAACTTCAAAAAAGCTGATTATTTGTATTTGTATTTTCTATAAATAAAGAAATATATATCATCATACTTGTTTTTGTATTTTTATTGTCAATTTTAATCAATGAGTAGATATTTATGAAATCTATCTTAAATTTTTTGATCGTGACGTGACCTTTCACCGTATTGTCATAAAGCTTTAGCCAGATATCTTTTTTGAAAAAACGATAATTATTTATAAGACAACATCTAAACAAACAACATTTTACAGTTTTTATTACTTATTTGTTTCAAATTTTATTTTGATTGAAAGAACACATTATACATACCTACAACTGAACGGTGACGTCACAGAAAAGGCCAAAGCTTTATCACTCGAAACTGAGTGCAGTTTTCATCTTCGTTTTTTCTTCAACTTTGTGTGTGTGTGTCATATACTTTTTTACGGTAATCAAATAACATAAATAATCGATTTATAAAAAAAACTATATATATATCCTAATTGTTGATTAGTAGCTAGCTTATTCGGTATTGTCTTTAGCTGTATTGAATTGAATTTATTTTAGTTTGACCATTGATTATTTATTAATTATGTATAAAATGTTTTTTGATTTATTGATAACCTTAGAATTTATATTAATTTACTTATAAATATTATTTTAACAATAAAATGACTATCTGACTGACTATCTGTTATTAGGTTCTCATAAATTGCTTCCAGGCAGATATTCACATCAATTTATCAATTTAAGTAGGTAGGTGTCTTTTGACGTCCATTCTCAAAGAAATCCACGCATTACAATATATACTTCCAGCTCGAAACACAAAGCTTTTCAGTCTACGACCCAGACGGAATCCACTCCCAAAAACCTCAGCACATAACTCACAATCAGATAAAAACTCAATTTAAGAGGTACATTAAGCTAAGCAATAACAAAAGCCTATTCTTCATCCGTGCAATAAAGGATGCAGTTAGAGCTAGCGGGGGCCTCAATGGGCCGGCACGACCTCGCTGGCGGCTCTACGCTGGAGGAGGCCAGCCCAGCCTGGCCCCTGACCTGACGTGTCTCCCACCACCAGACCTTATACCAATGTCGCACATTTTTGAGGATCTTGTACCAGTGGCGGAAACAGAAATCTTAATCTCTTCTTAGCCAGATCTATCAATAAGATAACGATTTGAGGTATTATGCCTCTGTCTTTCATGATAAAAAAGGTCAATGTGCAATTTTTTTCAGTAGACAGCATTATTTTATTTAAAAAAATATATTTATATATTTTCTTATTAGTATCTATAGATAAGAGCAAATTTTTTTTTAAAAAGTTACTTTGCCATGAAGGTCTAGAAGACACCTCACTCTTGTTTTGAAGACAACATGGGTCATGTTGTTATTGTATGTAGCTTCATAAGCACCAGCCTTGACGCTTGTATCTCACTTTTACTTAAAGTTACAGAAATTATATTGTGACTTATTCATAGAAGGATGAATAAGTCACAATTTAAGTTTAACTTAAGTAATACCTATTCTGCCTGAAACGATGGAGAGGTCTAGCTGGTTGGTTGTACAACAATTATAAGTAAGTAGGTTGCAGCTATAACGGCGACGACGCGCGTATTTCATACAAACTGCCTGCCATACTCTGCCACCTAGGAGACTACTCACGAAGAGTAGCCAGGGGCACAGAATGGATTCACTCTTCTAGCGGATGGTGCTCAATCTAATCTTATCAACGTGGATTGCTGATCGGTGACTGCTGAAGCGACATCCAGATTGTTCACTGTGGTCTCATTTCTAAATTGAAATCATGCTAAATTAAAAATTCTGATCTAGGTATTTTACAAGATGATGATAATAATGATAACATTTACCTTTTTCAGTTACAGCCACTCAAATTTGTCAATTTATATTGTATTTTAAAGGATAGCCCCGTTGTTTGACTTACATTTCCGTTACATTATTAATTATGGTTATGTAGTAAACAAGTAGTACTGTAAACACTATCATGAGCGAGTGAGCGTGCCGATCTGCGCGCGGACAGCTCCTAGCCTCCTAGCTCCTAGGCCATCCATAACGAGGCAGGCAGCACGGCAGACGTTTTTATTTGCCATCGCGCGACGTAACATAAAAACACCACTCAAATCCCGAATAAACACGATTTTAAAGCGCACTTCTGCACTTAAGACCGTATTAGGTAGTTAAATTTACATTTTACATTTGATATTTACATTTAAGGTTTGATATTTTCAGCCGTGAAAGTTATTTCTTGTTTGTTTGTGCGCGAGGATTTATCGTCTGGTCCGGCGACGCTCGCAGCGACATCTCTTTGTTGCAAATCGTTTACATGTATTTATGGGGTAATTTAAACAATCCCAAATACGAAATACTTCACAGCTTTAGTGAAATACAATGCGGTGATTATAAATGGGAGTGTAGTGCAGTGATTCCGATGCGCTGCTGGTCACTTCGTTCTTTGTGCTGCTGCCATCACGGCATTACTGTACTTGGTATCTTTTTTGTGCACCTGTGTTTGCGCACACACTTGTGGTCTATAATAATATGTCCTGTGCACGTCATAGCTAGTCTCCTTGGGACTGGCCGGCGTATCCGAAATTTGGCTAGGAGGACATCATCTTGTTTGGTCTTCAACTTCACATAAGTTTTCTTATAGTTCCGTTTTCACCATAAGGACACTCGGGGCACTAACGGGCCTCTTCGTCACAATACGCAGACATATTCATCAAAACTGAAAAAACAATATCAAAACCTGTCCTAAAAGCTAATTTAACAATTCGAATATCAAATAGCTAACTAAACCAATCACTTCACCGCTTGTAAAATTAGCATTTTCACTCGCATTCCTCAATAAACCGAGCATTTGGAACTTTATCACCGAGCGCGCGATTCGCAGGGAAAATGAGAAAAAGTTCTACCGCTACATTGAAACGAGGAACAGACAGTCCCATTCAGTCGACGCATAAAGCCGTCAAATTACACGCAAATAAAACGACTGCAGAGACTACCTGTCTGCGGATAGAGGTGGGATAAGTTGGAAAACCGGATAGGGTCTGGTTTTTACTGAAGATGAAAATCTTAAATTAAACTTACTTAGTATGGCATACCAGCAATCCCAAGAATAAATAACTAGTAACTTCTGTTACACTTGCTCGTGGTATTTTGGGTAAATATTTATTCAGAAATTACAACAACAGAATACAATTTTATTAATTAATTAAGTACCTAATTTTATTTTATAAATAATTATTTTGTTACTTTGTACTAAATATATGTGTTTTAAACATTTTGTTTATTTCATGATCGGTTCTACCTTCCGGCAGCGTTAGGGATCCATCTCACTTTCTACCAAAAATTAACACAGTCATGGCATTTGTAAGATTTTTGCACCTTCACAGAAGCCCAACACATCCGGTCCGGTTTGTAACAGGTACAGGTGGGTACCTGTACCTGTTACAAAATTAAAAGTGTAGTACGAGGGCTTATGCACTACACAACAAATCTACCTCTGACTTCCACAAGTTTTCCCCGGATCCCTGATTCCAAAACCGGGACATCCGGTTTCACCCGGTACAGCGCGGATATACTGCAAGAATGTACATTTATGCCGGGCATATGTTGCAGACGTTACAGTGTGCCATGCACTCGCTACAGTGTGCCATGAAGTCGCGATCGGAAGATTGAGTGTATTTTGTGGTGTAAGAGATAATTCAACTTGTTTGTAGATAGTAAGGTATTGCATTCATTGTATGTTTTCTTTGACAACTCTGGATTTGTGTTTAAGAATGATCGAGCTACTTTCCAAAACGAACGCGGAAGCTGCGAAAATCGAAAGCGTTTTTGCAATAACTTTTTAACTAAGCGCGCTAGAAACTAGTGATTCCAGGTAATCCTCGTCTGATATATTTGTCACAAGTCTCAGTACCCCGTTCGACCTCAGCGCGTACGCACGTACAAGCAGTTTGGCGCCAAAAGTGCGGGCCTACTAAAGTAGTCCGCGTGTGAATTGATGTACCAAATTCAGGTATATAACTTTTGATGTATATTATTGATTTATATCGCTATTACAATGTTCTTTTGTAAAAAAATATATTTTTATATGAATGTATATCAAATGATTATTAATTATTTATTAGTTACAAATTGTAAAATGTATTTCTTTTTCCTAATTTAGTACTTTTTTACAGATTTTCGCCATGAACTAACTGAAGATGAAGAAGTGATTCAGAGTGAAGATGATGAAGTTCAGCCAGAGCCAGATTTGCAGGCCCTAGTCCGCGAGTCAGAACGTGAAAATGAAGAGGAAAGATTGACAGATGACACTCTGCACGAAAGCCCGAAATCGGTCGACAAAAAAGTGGTGCAAGACTTGCAATAAATGGATTTGTCCCGATCAGCAAGCAGTAGTGTGTCCTGAATGCTACGAAAATAAAGATATTTGTAATTAAGTTTAGTTTTAAGTTAGAAAAAAACATGTTGATCTCCGAAGTGCCATTTTGTTCCTTTTTCTTAGATATTTACAAAATTGTTGATTGTTCAGTATTCATAGTAATTTATCTAAAGTGTAAGGTTGTAAAACTAAGTAAAATAAATAACTTGTTGTTTTAATCAGAAAGTTAGGAATATACAATATATTGACATTTTAAAATGGCCTAATATAGTAGGCCACGCGTTTACTCATGTAAAAAAAGGGGCGCGTGTACTGTAGTGTATGCGCTTTGTGAAATTAAATGATACCATGCATTCTTGTTCACACTTTCTTGGCAACTTATCGTCGTTAGAACGCGTTCACAAATATCAAATATCAATAACGTTTATTTCTTTAGGTTTCAAAATAGATAATACATAGTTAGATAAGTCAAATTTTATACTAATAAACACGTTTTTAAATAGTAATTATTATCAAATAAGAAACAATGTCTTACCTATTGATTTTCTCCACTTCAACACAGCATCCGTCTTAGAGGATGTCCGTTTTTTATCGTTATGTAGTTTTAGGAGCGAGTTCAAATACCTACCCGTAAGTATTCTGGATCCTGTATAGGATTGTTTCCAGTAGCTGTAAAAGGATCTGTAAAACACAGTTCATGTTAAAACAAATTCGCTGTGTGAATGCGCCCTTAGTTTGAGAGACAGAGATTCAGTTTAAAAACGGCTTCATAGGTATTTAAAGCTTGTTGCATACCTGGAAAGCAAATCACATAAAATGTGCATTCATTCATGGGATTTCAACTTGTAACAATTAGAATGATTTTATATTGACGGCATCTGATGACAAAAATCACGCAGAGCACTCGTTTGAAGCTTGTGGGAACAATGTTAATGTAGAATGTATATATATAAAGATATCGATGTGCACGTGTTTGTACAGTATGAAAGCGGGATTGGAATAATGAGCGATGACAGATGTGGCGCACCGGGCGAAGGTCCGCCTACGACGCAGAGGTGGTGGGTTCATTTCTCGCCTTGATACAAATGTTTGTACGATCTGCAAATATCTGTTCCGGGTGGTTTGGGTATTTACAATGTTACTAAAACAAAAAAATATCTGGGGTAATGTTTTCTATTATTTCATCATATCCAGTCATCTAGTACCCATAACAAGATCTGCTTTGCTCGGTGCTAGTTGATGCTGTGTGGATTATGCACCATTATTTATCTATTTATTGAGCGCAGAGCTTTATACATAGGTCGCTCTTTGTCATATTGTTTCAAAGAAAAGAAAGACAAACAGCGATTGCTCGGGGACTTTGTAATAATCTTCTAGCTTCTTTGGAAACATTATATCATAAGACTCTGTTGCTTAAAAATACCCAGAACAGAACAGAAGTTAAATAACTGTAATCGAACACTTGGTGATAATTTCATAGAGAATTAATTTTAAGATAATATAATGCATAGTGCTTACGCACATAATAAAAACCTTAGAGTACATACAACGTCACTTTTTAAGGCAATAGGTACCTACTTATTACAAACACTAGACTTTATATTCAAGAATTTTTATTATAACAATGAGCCGATTTATATGCAGGCTGTTCATTATGTTGAAACGTTTAGCATACGCTCTATGCATGGCAGACTATTTTTATTTTCTTTGTAAAATGTATTATCCAGGCAAAGGTACTGGAGAAGATATTTTTAATCTTGCTCGCTGCATATTTTACGGTTCATTTCTTTAGATTTATTTATTCAGATAAGTTTCTAGTCTCAGGAGTGGAATAGACGGTGTTAACTTTTTTACTGGAATTTCAAATTTTCATGTTACAAATAGAACAATAATGGAAGCTATGTTTACAAACTAAAAATGTTTGAACAATTAATACCGGTGATTGTTAGCGCCCTTTTTCATCTAAGCCCATTAATATTTCTTCACAAAAAGAAACACTTTCACTTGGCGAACCGTAAAACGATAAGAACCGTGACGTCATCGCCAAAGTTATAAACAATAGTCGCGACAGCAGATTAAAAGTGAAGAATAGTCTCATCTCACAACAAAACAATGCTAATTGCGATGTCTTTTATTGTTTTTCTTTTATTTTGTTAGAGGGCGCCATTGTGCCAATATCTTTAGAAAAATTGGCGCAGCCGGGCTAGCTAATCTGTTGAGCAAGCGAGAGATGAGATGAGTGATGCTGCAAACAAGACAACATCGGGATGGATGCTTTCGTTGATGGTTGCGGTGGAAACCGTCCTCTGTTAATTAATCAAGGTTCTCTGTCAAATATTAAGAAGGTACCGCTTATCGAATCAAACATTGATATATATATTTCGGAGTTAAATTGATTGGAACATTCTTAATTAGTGCGCCTATTCTCTACGTGGATTTAGAAGTTGGACCTATTTCTACAAGAGGATGACAAATTCAAATTTGCGAACATTACGTAGTAGTAACAGATTATAGGCCTTCATAATTTTAGGGATACTTTTTGTCAAGGATAAAACCGTGCGTAACGTCATAAAGTTATATGTAGCTCGCGGTGTTAAAATATTGCTTATACCTACTTATATTTCTAACATATGCATCAAAACCCTGGACAGTTAGAGTTAGAACATACTCAAGTTCCTCAGATGGGCAGTGTCCACTGGCACTCTCCAATCACTCGCCAACTCAAGTCGCCTGAAGTGTCCTCTACTTAAACCGAACTTAAACTTAACATCTCACTTAAACGGAACTGGTGTCCAATAAAGTTTACGTAACGAGCGGCCAAGTGCGTTATTTAAAAGGCAGCGTGAATTTCTACACGACAGTTGTTAAATACAAGATCTACTTACCGGTTGAGGAGCAAGACAGTTTTTACCAGCTAGGTGTGGGTGACGTTATTATACGAGTGTTTTTACCAGCTAGGTGTGGGTGACGTTATTATACGAGTGTTTTTACCAGCTAGGTGTGGGTGACGTTATTATACGAGTGTTTTTACCAGCTAGGTGTGGGTGACGTTATTATACGAGTGTTTTTACCAGCTAGGTGTGGGTGACGTTATTATACGAGTGTTTTTACCAGCTAGGTGTGGGTGACGTTATTATACGAGTGTTTTTACCAGCTAGGTGTGGGTGACGTTATTATACGAGTGTTTTTACCAGCTAGGTGTGGGTGACGTTATTATACGAGTGTTTTTACCAGCTAGGTGTGGGTGACGTTATTATACGAGTGTTTTTATCACAGAAGTATTTATGGGGTTCTTATATGTATCGTTCGCAAAACGCTCTTTATTGTCTCCAACCAAACATCAAAACATCTGAATCGTTTCTGTTAAATAAGGTACGAAAATACTTCTCAGCTCTCTTAAACTATGCATATTTAGGTAACCTAAAATTGTAGCAATTTTTTTTATTGTTTCTCGAAAGCAAGTTACATTCCTAGTCAATTTTAGATCTTTTATAAATAACCATGCCATGCAAGTTGTTTTTTGAGTTTCTTATTTTTTAATTTTCACATCGAGTTTATTATTTCATACGTTTAAACAGCGTTCAACGGTTACATACGCTAGGTGCATAACAATTATAACAATTATAACCTGCGTGAATGTGCGCATATCTCGCCGGACGTCCGCGCGATACAGCGTGACTCATTATTGTTTACACAACTTTACTGATTGTTTAACATTAGTTTATTATTTTCAATGCTCTTGCAAAATAAGTAGGTAGTTACTTAACCTTTCACACTCCGTCTAAGAGAGAAATCGCTCGGACTTTCTGCGTCTCTACCGGCCCATTGGTTCAGGACAAAACTTGAATTAAAACTGACTATCAGGTGTTTCTAAAACTTTATAATTTTTCTATGATTATTTGCCCAGCCATGCTGGTGATGCTCCAGTCTGAAAAACAACTATCACGTCACAGACTCATACTAAGTATCAACGAAGTTATACTCAAAACTAAACTAGATTTTTCAAATGAAGTAACTTGGTAGTTACTACTAGTAGGGCATGTTTGTGTAGTCTCTGTCAGAGTTCGTGTACTTCCGGTACACACGTCGACGGACGTCTTACCCACACTTCCGGTCTCTACCGCTTCCGGTTTGTACTGTGATCACAGCCTTAATGGCTCATTATTAGATTACCGACATTTCTACACTATCTCATACTTAATTATGTGAGACAAGCTTGCAAACAAATGCTGTAAACTGCAACTCAGCAATGCTGCTTACCGGTTTTAACAAGACATGTCTAGAAGAAATACTTTTTACTAAGTTATTCTACAATGTGCCTACCAAAACCAATTCACAAGCTTAGAAAAATACAGCCATAGCTTCTAATCGTCAAGTGCTGGATTACCACGACTCAGGCATACTTAGTTCCCCTCAAAATCTTTGAAAATGACTGTTCTAAAACTTAGCTACTTCAAATAAATCATCCCTTGAGGTTCAAAGTACTTATAATCCTCCCCCAGCAGTGTTTCAATTGTTGCCATAAAAAATAACAAATAAACAAATTGTAGGCTCGTCGCGACGAGGTACAATAATGACTCGTAGTTTTCACCCCCTCTAACGTATTTATTACGGCGAGACCCGGCCGCGCCGCGCCGCGCCGTGCCACGCCGTGCCACTAACGGTATTCAAATTTACTGTCTTATTTAGAAGTATCTTGAACAACATTAAACAAAAATAACTAACAGGATGTTTTGAAAAATTACAGAAACCTACAATAAATAAAAATGAAAATGATATGTAGCAGAAAAATTACGAAATGACGCGTACATACTATGAGAAGTGGCTTCCTTTGATTGTTCCTACCCGAAATTTGTGAATTGGCAATTGTCGGTTGATTATCTAGACATATTCTTTTAGGTAGAATCAAGATGACAAATTGCAGGAAGCTTTATCTTAAACTCTACGAAACTACACAACATCCCACATGTCGACATATCCAAACTTCTCCGAAGGTAGGACATTAATTTCTAATTTACAAGTTGCATTGTTTACCCCGTTGGAGGGCAAGGAGGGACTAATGCCCGGTTATTGCGCAAGTTGGATGCTGCAGGCAATGTGTTAACGAACTGAGAGAACTGTTAACGATGAGGTGCTATTCTCACCTCTAAGGTACTGATACGGTAAGATTTAGGGGGATGGTGAAGAGAATTCGACGATAATGAGTTGAAAACAGATAACATTATTATAATTTATGATAACTAGGGGTTGAACAACCATGCGGGCAAGTACATTAATAAATGTCATTTGGCTATAGTTTTGAGCTACATGTGAATTTTATCTTAAATCTATAGACGCCCCGCAAACTATAAGAAACTATTATAGGAACCTAAGAAATAAAAAGAAAACAAAATATATTAGAAAAATTAGGATACATTCACGTGAGAACAAATTACTATTCATCAACGAATAAACTTCATCATCTGTCTTTTTACATGTTACAACTGGTGAATAAAAAAATTCTCTGTGTGAAGTGTATCTTACAGTATAATTATTATTATTAACAGGTGTGATAACTCGAGCTACGGTGAAAACTCTACACAGCTACCACGGCGTAGGCATTCGACAGGTAGCCTCTACGATACCTCGTACGTTCTACGAATTGCCATGTTACCTGTCTTTACGTTTTGTGCTTGTGAGTTCACAACGAAAGAAGACTAGGAATGTCCTAACTCTACACTCCAACATATCCCGGGTGCGACATTTCAGTGCATGGATATTGAAATCAGCCCAGGGTGTTTCGTCAAATAGTAAGCGGTCGGCGACGTTGACGCGTGGACTCTTTATGGGTATTTGTAAACCTACATTTACATTAGCTATAGAATAAAAAAACTACAGTTGTCACGACTTTTCGTAGGTATATTAGCTCAAACAACATAGAAATTACAAAAAATTAAACTACAGTTTAAAAAGTATCAGGTTGGAGTGGGCGCGGTGGAGTGTGACCGCAGGCCAAGTCCGAGTGAAACCGCCGTAAGTTATTTCCTTTTTAGTTCGGGCACTTCTAACACAGGATTGCCATTTAACTGTTGGCCGCACGCTCCGCGCTGAGATTTGTTACGTCGCCACTCAGATGGTACCTAACTACAAACGACATTGTTTGACTTTAAAAGAGTAAGATTTTTGGTTTCCTAAAGCGCTGTTTAAATTACTAATTAAAAACCTAATGAATGATTGATGTCTTAGATATTTGACAATTACCATTACTAAATTTGTTATGTACCTACGTTATTTAACAGGATTTAGTCAATATTTGTACAAACATTTACTTTTAAACGAGCTATATTAGTACTAACGGTACTGTTATTTGCAATAAATACTTTTGAAAAATAGACAGAAATAAGAATTACAATTTACAATTGAAACAGTTTATATAACCGCAAGTCAAAGCATCCGCCAGCCCTAGATACAAATCTACGACTATACCTGCTGAATACTGTTGAGAACAATCTTTAAGTAGGTCGTCGTGAAGTTATAATCTATTTGAAGTTATCTGCATATTTATCAAACCCCGCAATCTCCTTAGACGTTAGATCTGGGAGTTGAACATACCTGCCGGGCGGGGGTCGGCGATGAATCAATATCTTGAGATAACTTAGTTTCCTTGAGACGGAGCATCGTATGCAGAGCACAGTGGGGCTACTCGCCTCGGCTGGGCTAAGTAACGATAAACTTTACAGTACATTTATATACATAATCCATTTGTTTAAATAATTTTAACCTTTCTTGATAATTGGCAAAACCATTGCAATGGGCTTCGTCAAACTCCTAAAAACGTTTGAAATCGATTAAAAATAGAGAAAAAAACAAAAATTAGTCGTAGTACTTCTAAAATTCTAAAAGATCTTCGTCCTAGCTTATTATGTTAGCTTGTAAGACAATAAACCAGGAACGATCATGTTCTGTGTGTTCTGTATAGTGTTAGGGCTGAAGGATAAATATCATATACCTATACCTCTACATGACAATGGTTTTTAATAGATTCTTTTTCGACAGAACATACATCACCCCTGTCGAAACCCATAAATTGTTCGACCTTTTTAGATGTCGGCAAAATAAAAAATGAAAAGTAAAGATTAGTTAGGTTTCTTTTAGTATTCACCTATGTATCATAAAATGTCTGTAATTCCTCTTGTATGCTCAAGCTCCGCTTCGCACCGCGAGCCCCGAGGCTGCTCTACCTAATTTGTATTGATTAAAAATATTCAGCATAGTTTCGCTGCGGAATCCGCCGGATTATTGGCCGAGGGGCTGCTTACAATATCCTGGCTGTTTAGCGAAGGTTGCTTGGAGCATCTTGATCGCCTTGTGTATTACAAGTTTATTTGGTAGAGGTTGGAAGAATGTAGAGATGAAACAATCCGATAATGTGATAACAAATTTACTAAAGAGTCATAAGTCGGATTTAGCTTGCAACTGCACTTTTGTGCATAATATAATGAGATCCATAATCCCCCTAACCCTCGAGTACACAACTTTAAGAACGTCTCAAGTGACGAATTTTTATAGATTTTTGTTAAAAAATTACAAAATTGAATTAAGACTTCGGAAAAAAGGGATTAAGGAAAGAAATAACGGCTACCGGTTATTTCTTTCCTTCCAGCACACATCTTTATACCATGAATGTTGTTTTAAACCTCTAACGTTGGCACTTTCTCATAAACTAACTAACCATAACTACCCTCTATATTCATAAAAACATCTAGCCCTGTGTTTCCAATACTGCGCAGCCAGAACCACCAGTCAAGATATGGTTGTTTGTTTACCATCAATCAGCATGAATATGTACGACATTGGTTGCCGTTGCCATGGCTCTACAACTCGATACAGTTTTATGGGAGGAGGTAAACACCGCGTTGTTGTCCCCTCCGATTATTATTTATGTAACGACTGTTGTTCACTTAAGAAATCTTGTAGGTCACGCGGAAGAGACTTTGCTTACATGAAAATTTAATATTTCAGTACAAAAAAAAAAAAAAAACTACTAATAGAGTCCACAGGTGATCGGAATGCTGGTTTTTATTTCGGTCAACGAATTAGCATTGCCATTCAACGTGGCAATGCTGCCAGCATTCTGGGCACTCTGCCTTCTGGTGACGGCTTAAATTTTTAGTAAATAGATGTAAGTGTAAATATTAGTTGTAATTATTTTTTGCTGTTAAATAAATAAAGCTACCTTCTGCAAAAAACATAGATTATGAAGGCTGAAAGGTGGAATTGAGTTTTTATATTTCAGTGGTAATTTTTGTTTTTGGGATTGTTTAGAATTTACAATTGGTTAGCTCTTGTGTGAGCTTTGTCCAAATTGGGACTAGCTTAAACCTTATGGTCAGTCCACGTCTGGGCAAGTCTTAACGAGCCTGGGCTTGTAGTATAGGCACCCAAATTGCTAAGGACTTTTCGCCTACATTGAGGAACTTACATTTATCGTTCACCGGTAAGTTTCAGAAACTGTTTTCTCGCAGTCTGTGGCTGTGCTTTGTGCATTCTGGTGGCAATGTACTCTTAACAATCAGATCTACATTATATTATAGGAATACTAATAAGATGCATGCCGATCTAAATCCTCAAAAGGTTTAGATCGGCATGCAGTATCGCTTCGTTACCTACGGAAAAGTTGTCGTGTCACACTTGCAGAATGTCGTCTCTTCCAGTGCCGAGGTATAGGTCCGTGTGCAGGTGAACCGGCCACTTATGCTAAGTGCCCGCGATACATGGCCTGGCTGTTGTTACTGTAAGTGAAAACCAGCTAACTTTTGTTTTTAGCTCGCTTCTTGAACTTGTTCTGATTACTTTAATGTTCGTGTTGTTGCTTTGGGAAAGTTTTGCAAAGTGTTTTTTGTGAGCTTGCATTTCTACGAGATTATTGAGAAAAGTTGCCTTTTCAGTGTTTATTTACTACTTACGAGGGTATTGTTATTTCATTTATTTATTTATTCCACCTGAAGTACACGTTGATTCACTTGATGTTGTTTTGCTAGAACACGCATCAACACACTCGCGCCTTTCCATCTTTCTAGGACTTCCGTGCTTTCAATTGTAAATACTAGTTTTAATTTAATTCTATTAATTGATTGTTGATCTTTGTTAAAGGAGATTTTATATTAGGTACCTAAGTACTTAATCATAATTACATTATACAATACAACACAAGTTTTGTGTGAAGGAAGGAAGCACCATGAAGGATAGATACCCTTTCTGTGCAAGAATGCTTATTACAAAATATCAGATTATCTAGAAGATAAAGAAGCTTGGGACGGGTTTTGCTTCAACTCGAAAAATAACAACTAACAGGCTAAAGGTTTCTTCGTCGATTCTTTACTTTAGTCTACATACCGAAGCGACCGAAATCAAAAATATTACTTTATTTCCGTGTAAATGTTTTATTTTAAGAATTTGACGTTTTATAAGTGTACATTTTTGTATTTATGGAAATAAAGACATTGACTGATTTGATTTGACATACTGATGGTTAGATTTATCTACGGCACACAAAATTCAAGTTTCATCTCAGTCTCTGTAGCAAATAATTTCTGCGTGTTTTGCTGAGTAGAGATTCTTTTTCATCACTCAAAAATCTCTGTTTCTAACACGTTTGGGGAATATCATCACCGTCAAACGTATATCCATTATCCCCCATTAGAGCCTTCAGTAACAAGGTGATACAAACGGGGCTCCACAATTAATGGCAGTGTCCTAAGAGTAAGCACCCATGTCTAAGTGTTTGCACGCCGGCGCGGTCTCCCCGCGCACGTGTACTGCTGACCACCCTGCACCAGAGCCTTGGGCCTACAGAATAGCTAGACCACTATATCGTATCAAATGAACGGGGCTTTATAGGGAAATGTTTTCTACAAACCAATGAAATAAGTTGCTTATTTAACTGTCAGTTGCGCTTTTGTCTTATTAGAAAAAAGAAGAGTAGAATTTCAAAATTACCATCGCGACAATTATTGCATCGGCTTTCAAGGCGGGTCATCATCATGATGCAGCACTAAAATGATAGCGATTTTTAACTATAAATCAAAATAAAAAGAGGGCCCTAAGAAATTGTGTTTAAAAAATCATGTTTTTTTGCCATTTGAATTGATTTCACTATTTCTCCACTATAAAAATAGGCCACTTAAATATTTTGACAAGTTGGTCTGTACCTGGAATAGTTAAAAAGTTCCTTAACCGTTGTCCTCGGGCTGTAGCCTGTAGGGTTTGGCAAAGGGACAGTTAACAAAATTCCGGATTAATCTTAGGACGGATTTCGGACCAAGACAAATATGGCGGCCGAACTAAACGCTCGGAAATTATTAAATTAGGGAGATATGTGGAAGGGCGTTTGTTTTGGTCAAACTACAAAGCGGATTTATCCGATACCTTCACTATTTAGTACATAAATAGAAGGAAATTAGAAGATAGCTAAGAATACAGATTAGGAACAGAGTTTAGCGCAAGTCCACTTTTTGCTGGGTTAAGGAAGAGAAGTTTAATGTCGTTTTATGGGTATTTTTAGTGGTAGTAAACATAAACAGTCATGATCATCCTTGGTAAAATTATTATTGGATGCGTAACTAATTAAATGAAATATAGTTGTAAATTAATCTACATTGTTATGCTTTTTTTGTCAAGATTAGTATTTATTGAGATGAGTTGAGCGTCTTTGTCCTTGTGTCCCAACAACACAAACAAGCTCGTCTCCAGTAGTACCATAATGAAATTACCAGCCTCTCGCAAAATAAATCATCTTATCATTCAAGACGCAGAAGGTACAAACAACTTGACCGTTTTTAAACAAACATCAGTCGCCGCCTGAAATTTACATGTTGTAAATTTAATTAGGATTCCGTAGACCGCACGGTCAAGACGGCAGATGGAGGCACAATGGAACCCTCGGCATAGTTTCACCTAATGTTAATTTAATCCAAGAAGGACAATCGGGCGAAAAGTTGTGACTTTAGAGTTGGGTTGTTGTTTGTTGGTACAAACGGACGCAGGACCAGACGTGCTCCAGGAATTTACTATTTGAAGGGCGGAACAACTTTCTGTTTGTTCTAAATTGATAATACTCATACCTACTGCTTCTCAGACGTTAGGTCTTCAAGTTCTTGGAATTGGGCTGGTTATAATATTATAATGCTGGACACATCCCGCAGCATTTTTTAACCCCAAGCTAAGCAGAGCTTGTGTTATGGGTACTAGATAACTGATATACATAATACAATACAACATACATATTTTTTATTATACAACGAAAACGACCAGTACGCCCTGAACAAATGTCTGCAGATCGTACACACATTTGTCCTGAAGCGGGAATCGAACCTGCACCCTCCGCGTTGCAGGCAGACCTTCAAGTCAATAAGAGTTAATTAAATACCTATAGTTTGTTCCATTCTTGGAGCACTAAAAGTAGAGTGAAGCTTTTATGGGGATCCATTTCTTTTTTGATCGTCTAAGAATGGATGAAACTATAAAGCCCATCTTTTTATTTTTTAGCTATTGGCAGAGAATTCTATCCTAGTTTTGTCACTTTGAGTTTTTGGTTTACTTCTGGATCATTTCTTTATTTATTTCTGTCATGTTAAGTACTGTAAAAAATTAAAATGAATGTCTTAATTTTTTCTTTGAAACATAACTCCAGTTACTTCGATGAATAATTATGTGACTAAAGAAGAGAATGAGGTAAAGGTTTCTTGCAACTCCGTGTCTTAGCCAGCCACGTGCTAAGCTGTCGCCGTCGACCAGAGGGCAGGGTGCATAATAAACGCTGAATAACTTAGCCCCAGGCCGACTAGTCGAATCCACCGCCACCTCGGATACAAATTAGGCTTACCTGGTTATTTACATAGGAATGCGGATAAAACTAAAAATGTAATAATAGCAAGTCAGTATCTTGGAAAAACCTTTATAACATCTCATAATGTAAATGTTGAAGGATAGAATTGAGCCTTTCGTTTGTTTGTTACTTCTCACGCCAAAACTATACTGAATGGATCGGGCGGAAATATCGCTTTAGTACTTTTATCTCATTGATAGAATTAGAGTAAAGTTTATTTCGATCATAATGTAAGTGAAAATTGTACCGAAATTGTACTGTAACCAATCAAACAAGTGTTCTTCATATAAATTTCAATTGACAAACAAACCCTCCACGTACCCACGCTCCCTAATTTACGAGCTCCCGAAAGAAGCAACCTTTATAAAAATTGCGGTGTTCGAAACAAGCAGTTTAAAGGACACGACACACGAAATATGTTTATGAGGAGCAACGTGCTTTGATTTATAACCAACCGCGCGGGTGTGAACACGGGCTAGACACACTCGGGACATGTCATCAGCGAGAGCGTGCTGCTTGACATCTTACCTGTTAATAACAAAACATAATAATCCGCTAAATAGTGCCTTTAGTTAGATGCAGATTATTGCTCTAACGAGAAACAGTTGATGACCTAAAATTCAATTGAAGATCAATAAATAGGTTTTAAGTAGAAAAAAACAAAGCCCCTTTTGTTTGGTGGAGGCTCGTTCAGTGCTGTGGACATCTATGTTTGGTGGAGGCTCGTTCAGTGCTGTGGACATCTATGTTTGGTGGAGGCTCGTTCAGTGCTGTGGACATCTATGTTTGGTGGAGGCTCGTTCAGCGCTGTGGACATCTATGTTTGGTGGAGGCTCGTTCAGTGCTGTGGACATCTATGTTTGGTGGAGGCTCGTTCAGCGCTGTGGACATCTATGTTTGGTGGAGGCTCGTTCAGTGCTGTGGACATCTATGTTTGGTGGAGGCTCGTTCAGCGCTGTGGACATCTATGTTTGGTGGAGGCTCGTTCAGTGCTGTGGACATCTATGTTTGGTGGAGGCTCGTTCAGTGCTGTGGACATCTATGTTTGGTGGAGGCTCGTTCAGTGCTGTGGACATCTATGTTTGGTGGAGGCTCGTTCAGCGCTGTGGACATCTATGTTTGGTGGAGGCTCGTTCAGTGCTGTGGACATCTATGTTTGGTGGAGGCTCGTTCAGCGCTGTGGACATCTATGTTTGGTGGAGGCTCGTTCAGTGCTGTGGACATCTATGTTTGGTGGAGGCTCGTTCAGCGGAAATGGAAATGTACTAAATGTTTATAGAACCAATTATATGAAGAAGAATAAGTGTTTCTAAAGATGAACCTTATTAGAAAATATTTCTAAAACATTTCCAGATAAAGATAAAGATTTGTTTATTTGATTCAACACAATGTACAGTTGTAGGTCTTAGATATAATAAATGTTCCAATTATGTTCTACCTTAGGCATACGAATATTAAAAACATATTGTAATAATTAGGTATAAGCTTATTTATAAAATTAAAGTGTCACAGTTTAGATCGTCTATTAAAAAGTCATTCATATTATAATAGGGGTATATTGATATCTTTGAATGAAGCGAATCATAGAATATCGATCGAAGTTCACTTAAGGAGTTCCATTGATCTTGTAAAACGGATTTATTGATGGCATTTCCTGTCATTTTTTCACTACTTTTATCAGGTATTTTAGCAAACTTCTCACTATCGTTTATGACTTGAGCCGATATATAATATTTAGAGTCGCAAATCCGTCTGATTTATCCCCGAGCCGGCTTCAAAGTCATTATATACAAGTCGCGGGTCACACGCAATCCACTTTGTCTTTATCCCGCTGCGCCACCTCATTTCTCGATTATTTTTACTGGAATACTATGTGGTCGACCAGAGAGACTCCCAAAAATATATCTAGAGGTAAATTATTGCTAAAAACTTAGGTTTAATTTTTGTTCCAAGATATCAGCGCCACTGTTAATTTTTGATCAGTGATGTGTTTCAGTGACCATTACAATAAAAATAATTTAATTGTTATGAAAAAAACTTTAATTTTACACGGTTTTTAATTTTCGGGACAAAAACTAATCCCTCAGGAACCACATATGTATGAGACCACCTCGGGATCCTATTTGACTGTACAATCAAACAACACACAAATATCAAAATAAAATAAAAAAAAAACTAAAACATACAGCCGAACACAGAACATCCTCCTTTTATCAAAGTCAAAAAATAAAATAACGGAGGCATTCTAAATCGATGCCAAAGCTTAGTTCAAAATGAAATAGATAGGTAATAACCTTCCGAAACCTTACGTGGTGCAGGCTGCTAATTTAATAAAACGCGGAAGATCCGTCGGTGTATTCATTCAAAGACGAGAATACAGTTCTCAAACGCAGTTAATACAATTAAATCACTACAGATTGTTTTCCGGCAAATATATCGACATAGCCGGAGCACATTGCACTAACAGAACTCGCAAATATATCGACATAGCCGGAGCACATTGCACTAACAGAACTCGCAAATATATCGACATAGCCGGAGCACATTGCACTAACAGAACTCGCAAATATATCGACATAGCCGGAGCACATTGCACTAACAGAACTCGCAAATATATCGACATAGCCGGAGCACATTGCACTAACAGAACTCGCAAATATATCGACATAGCCGGAGCACATTGCACTAACAGAACTCGCAAATATATCGACATAGCCGGAGCACATTGCACTAACAGAACTCGCAAATATATCGACATAGCCGGAGCACATTGCACTAACAGAACTCGCAAATATATCGACATAGCCGGAGCACATTGCAGTAACAGAACTCGCAAATATATCGACATAGCCGGAGCACATTGCACTAACAGAACTCGCAAATATATCGACATAGCCGGAGCACATTGCACTAACAGAACTCGCAAATATATCGACATAGCCGGAGCACATTGCACTAACAGAACTCGCAAATATATCGACATAGCCGGAGCACATTGCAGTAACAGAACTCGCAAATATATCGACATAGCCGGAGCACATTGCACTAACAGAACTCGCAAATATATCGACATAGCCGGAGCACATTGCAGTAACAGAACTCGCAAATATATCGACATAGCCGGAGCACATTGCACTAACAGAACTCGCAAATATATCGACATAGCCGGAGCACATTGCACTAACAGAACTCGCAAATATATCGACATAGCCGGAGCACATTGCAGTAACAGAACTCGCAAATATATCGACATAGCCGGAGCACATTGCACTAACAGAACTCGCAAATATATCGACATAGCCGGAGCACATTGCAGTAACAGAACTCGCAAATATATCGACATAGCCGGAGCACATTGCAGTAACAGAACTCGCAAATATATCGACATAGCCGGAGCACATTGCACTAACAGAACTCGCAAATATATCGACATAGCCGGAGCACATTGCAGTAACAGAACTCGCAAATATATCGACATAGCCGGAGCACATTGCACTAACAGAACTCGCAAATATATCGACATAGCCGGAGCACATTGCAGTAACAGAACTCGCAAATATATCGACATAGCCGGAGCACATTGCACTAACAGAACTCGCAAATATATCGACATAGCCGGAGCACAGTGCACTAACAGAACTCGCAAATATATCGACATAGCCGGAGCACATTGCACTAACAGAACTCGCAAATATATCGACATAGCCGGAGCACATTGCAGTAACAGAACTCTCAAATATATCGACATAGCCGGAGCACATTGCAGTAACAGAACTCGCAAATATATCGACATAGCCGGAGCACATTGCAGTAACAGAACTCGCAAATATATCGACATAGCCGGAGCACATTGCAGTAACAGAACTCGCAAATATATCGACATAGCCGGAGCACATTGCAGTAACAGAACTCTCAAATATATCGACATAGCCGGAGCACATTGCAGTAACAGAACTCTCAAATATATCGACATAGCCGGAGCACATTGCAGTAACAGAACTCGCAAATATATCGACATAGCCGGAGCACATTGCAGTAACAGAACTCGCAAATATATCGACATAGCCGGAGCACATTGCAGTAACAGAACTCGCAAATATATCGACATAGCCGGAGCACATTGCACTAACAGAACTCTCAAATATATCGACATAGCCGGAGCACATTGCAGTAACAGAACTCGCAAATATATCGACATAGCCGGAGCACATTGCACTAACAGAACTCGCAAATATATCGACATAGCCGGAGCACATTGCACTAACAGAACTCGCAAATATATCGACATAGCCGGAGCACATTGCACTAACAGAACTCGCAAATATATCGACATAGCCGGAGCACATTGCACTAACAGAACTCGCAAATATATCGACATAGCCGGAGCACATTGCACTAACAGAACTCGCAAATATATCGACATAGCCGGAGCACATTGCAGTAACAGAACTCGCAAATATATCGACATAGCCGGAGCACATTGCACTAACAGAACTCGCAAATATATCGACATAGCCGGAGCACATTGCAGTAACAGAACTCTCAAATATATCGACATAGCCGGAGCACATTGCAGTAACAGAACTCGCAAATATATCGACATAGCCGGAGCACATTGCAGTAACAGAACTCGCAAATATATCGACATAGCCGGAGCACATTGCAGTAACAGAACTCGCAAATATATCGACATAGTCGGAGCACATTGCAGTAACAGAACTCTCAAATATATCGACATAGCCGGAGCACATTGCAGTAACAGAACTCGCAAATATATCGACATAGCCGGAGCACATTGCAGTAACAGAACTCGCAAATATATCGACATAGCCGGAGCACATTGCAGTAACAGAACTCGCAAATATATCGACATAGCCGGAGCACATTGCAGTAACAGAACTCGCAAATATATCGACATAGCCGGAGCACATTGCACTAACAGAACTCGCAAATATATCGACATAGCCGGAGCGCATTGCAGTAACAGAACTCTCAAATATATCGACATAGCCGGAGCACATTGCAGTAACAGAACTCGCAAATATATCGACATAGCCGGAGCACATTGCACTAACAGAACTCGCAAATATATCGACATAGCCGGAGCACATTGCACTAACAGAACTCGCAAATATATCGACATAGCCGGAGCACATTGCACTAACAGAACTCGCAAATATATCGACATAGCCGGAGCACATTGCACTAACAGAACTCGCAAATATATCGACATAGCCGGAGCACATTGCAGTAACAGAACTCGCAAATATATCGACATAGCCGGAGCACATTGCACTAACAGAACTCGCAAATATATCGACATAGCCGGAGCACATTGCACTAACAGAACTCGCAAATATATCGACATAGCCGGAGCACATTGCAGTAACAGAACTCGCAAATCCCAGTACCACGTTTTTTTCCCTCTGTTAAATTGATTCTTCGTATAAATCATCGTCATCAGCACCATCACCGCTGTTCGCGGCTCATTAGGGGCTGAAAAATGCCCCCCGCACTAAAATACACATTATGTAAAGTGGCCGCAATTACCAACGACTTGAACGTGCGTTTGTTGAGACTTACCGTAGGGCTGCGAAAATAACAAGTTCTTGTAGCCTTTCTTTGATATACCTTTATTCGTTTGTTTGTTTGTTGTTGTCTTGAAAATAAGACATACTCTTCGTTATGGTGCCTCACCAATTGCATACAAGTACTCGTAACACAGTTTTTTTTTTTAAAGTAGGTACTACTTAACACTAACAGAAAGTTGACTCGCACAGGAAGGGCCTGTGCGAGTCAACATTATAAACCCAAAATCCATTTGCAATAATTTCTGAAAATATCTTTACGATTCGGGGATTGTCATCATTGCAGTCAAAACCCGCAAACCCCTTATAAAATCATTTTTTTTAATAATTTTAGTAACCAAATGTTTCAATCTATCAGTAGGTATAATATATTATTCCTAACTTGTTACTTATGTTGACTTACTTAACTCTCATTTCTTCGCCTGCCTCTAGTTCCGAGCGTCTCGGCACCTCGTAATTTCCCACCAATAGGCAGTTTAACACCGTTTAGCATTTCCAAAACAATTTAGAGCCATTAGAAGAAGGCATTATTTTTTTACTGCCGTCAACCCTAAAGAGGCGACGGCAAGAGGTGGCACGTGACGTCACGTGAATTAACGTGAACGTAAATAATATCGTCATTCCCGCCCACCGATTGCGTTCCCTGTTCCCGTTCCTGCGGCACTTTGCGTAAAAACTCTGCGTTAACACAAGGTACGCGGAAGAATTTGACGGCAATTGAAACATGCCATTTTTCATTTTGATATTTGAGGCTATTTGTTTGCTGCTTACTATTTATCAGAATATGTTCAGCAAAATGCAACGACATAATACATACTTACTTCCGACTATTACCTGTGGGACCTGGTCTACACAACAATACCGTACAATAGAAAGCATAGTCGTAGTGCTAATAACTAGTGATACGTAAATTAATTAATTAATAAGATGGCCCTATTTTCTATTTGCTTCGGGTAGTTTGTATGTCACTGCGGCCATGATTGTAATCGCCACAAATAGCAACCTAACAGGATTCGTATTACTTTAGCTTTTGTGTTATTTTAATGACTTGACAAACTGGATTGCCATATATTTTTATGATGCGTAACCTGCACATCAGGATACCTAATCGAATGAACCTTGTTTTTCATATTTTGAGAAGTAGAAATGTAAATGTAGTCTATATATTATCCGTATTCCGGCAGTCCCCACTAAGTAAAGCCGCAGAAAAACTCGTAATCAGAGACAAGAGAGCCGAGAAAGCGTGAACATTTTTGGCTGCGAACGAACACCGCATATTAGCATGACAATCGTCTGCTGCAAAAACTTAATATTTCTTTTTTAACGTTTTAATTTAGGCAACAAATAACGTTTAATAGTGGTGTAAGATTTGCATACCTACGAGGGCTGCAGCGTGGAATAATAAACTGAAGATAGAAACGAATCTGATTACACTGCAGGAGAACACTTGTGCATGTAGCTGAACAAAACGCTAGTACGTAATATAACGTCAACATCTATAAAGCATTTTATAAAGGAACTAACTAGTTTGTGAGTCATGTTAACCTGTTCATAATGAAACATTTCAGTAGTGCCACATCTAAGCAAAACTTTTACTAGTCAGTTTCGAGATTCTTCATAAAAACGCTATGAAAAAATCCATCGCAGCGGGTCTTAATGTGGCGATGGTACTTTACCACCTTTTGTACGTAATCGCGGAGTGCGACTTTATGGAAATCGAAAAAGTTGGGATATTAGGGTTGAACTCTGTCGTTTGTTCGCTTTTTATGTGAGTAATGATTTCGGTTTTATTTAAATTCTGAGTGCCTAATGACATGCAGCTCACTTTGTGTTAGAAGAAAAAGAACATTTAATGAGAATTAGTAAATTAATGGACTATTAGCAAGAACTCTTTGGATTTTTAAAGCGCAAGTATACCTACTCTTTATACCTTCATATACCTATCTTCGTCTAGAACCGCACTGTTAGAAGAATCCAACATAAGTAAGGTTTTTAGGTTAACTAAAATTACCTTGATCATTCGATTTTTTTGGAGCAGTGTTTTTTTTAGTAATTTCGCTGCATTGCATACAATGCGCCTAAAACATATTCGAAGAGCGATAGAGTAGAGCGTGCGGGTAGATCTAAATGGTATTCCATACGCAGTTTATAAACAGATTTACACGTAGGTGCATAAGAACGAGTGAAAACAAACAAGTGGAAGCAAACATAGTTGCCAGTTTATTGGCTCAAGTAGCTGCTATTTCCAACCTCAAAGACCTTAAGCAGGATTTCAAGTAAAGTAAGTTAAGAAAAACACAGCGAGGTGCGTTCTCCCCATAAATATCAGTTTAGAGTAGCGGCTTAGGCTCACTTCCGACGAGCTCTGCGCCGAATCGCAAATGTGCCATTTACAAGTTCAGAGCACTTGACGTGATTTATGGCGGCGCGGGCTTAGTGGACACCTTGCCTTATCCGTCATTACAGACTTTCAGTGGATTTCTCAATGTAATCCACTTCGCAAAACTTTTTAATGAACCTACCTAGAGCGACGTCTAGCGGTAGGTACTGGGACCGGCGCGGCTACACGGGGCGTAAAGTAACGCAACTTGCAACAAGACCGGTGTAACGTATATGTTCGCTGCGAATGAGTACATAGCGCTCCGTTACACCAGTCAGTACGTTTCTAAATGCTCAATTGAATTTCTGTACGGATTAAACTGAGTGTCAGTCAGTGCAAAGATTATTAGGATGGAATGATGTCCACTGCTATTCGAAATTTCCATTTCAACTGACGTCAAAAAATAGGTTCTTTGGCTGATTGTATTTTTTTATGTAAGTTCGCCGACCATCCGTTAGTTGTGGATCGATTGAAAGAATGATCCAAGGACGGTGCCCGAAAAAGTTTAATTCTGTTTTTATTCCGATAGATTGTTAATTCTCACGCAAAGATTAAATTGTAAATTTGAAGGTATAGTCGTATTTCCATAGATAAGAGCTCTGCTTATGTAGGGGCTAAGTGATGTTTTGTGTAAAATCCATATAGCATCATGAGTTTATTTATTATGCAGTTTTAGCATGAGGAGCTGCACTCCCTAGTCTATAATAAAGTGTAGCATACATAAACAATGCAGAACAAACAGCCCTTTGCGCGGCGTACCGGCCGGCGGCGGCGACGGCGGCGACGGCGGACAGGTGGCTGCAGCGGGCGGAACCGGGTGTTTACGCTAGTTAACTGCGGAGTGAGTAAACACACCTCCGAGGTGGATGGGAGACCGACAAGGACGCTCATTATAAAACAACTGTAATTATAGAAAATGGGTTTCTCGTTTACCAACTTTTTCATGGACAATTTAATTTATCATCCTCTGACCGGGATGTATGGAAAGAGAGAAGATCGACGTTTTCCCAAAAGTGGGTTTCAGCCGGTTTATATTATTAGTTATTTCATGATGATGTTGTCGTTGTTGAAGCGACATAGGGGTACATATTATGAAATCAGTGGCAAAAAATGGGCATTAAAAAGTCATTTATCCGTAAAGATAAATATTTCCTGGTTTAAACTTTTTTGATACACGTCTCAGAAGCGGGAGAAACCGTATTCTGAACTAATTAATAAGATTTGAAGGTCGGTAGATTTTATGCAAAATCTCCAATACTTCTCCGAAGTAATAATGGGTGTTGGATTTATTGTCTCCGCTTTTGCTTTCATATAGTAGCTGACTGACAGGCTGTCTATGTTCTGTGATCAAGGTGTTATCCTTATATTAAAACCTTTGAATTGGCATTTAGTTTGGTATCAAGGGGTAAAATGGTGATTAGCAAGGTTTTTAGTACTACTAAATACCTTTCTTTAGTAGTGCTTACTAAAAACCTTGGTAGTTAAATATCCCATACACCATCATCATACATCTTGATAATCTCTAAAATTTTATAGATTATGAAGGTATCTTTCACGATTCATCCATCTGCCAAGTTCCTGTGCAATACTACTCCTCTGTTCAATTGGCGGAGGCACCCTCAGATGTGACCTTTGTCTGCCGAGGAGGAGGAAGGTATCCTACACTCACTCTACGCTGTTTTCAAGTGAACAAAACTACATCGTTAAGTGTGTAATATTATCATTGGAAACATCGCTATCATCCCAAACGATTCCAATAATCCCAAGAAAACAAGTCCCCACCGAAACCAAATGTAACTTGTAAGAGTTTTTCTAACAAATATTTACTTCGACCTTTCGTCGCGCACCTTCACTTGACATTGTTTATTTGTGCAATGAACCCGCGAAACGACTGTGTTGTGTACCCGCTCACCCCACCGCTACGCATCTTATCTACCTATCCACTAGTTAGCCACGATTTTTCACGCATTGTTTTTGACACTAGGTTTTTGAATCCTGTATAGCAAAGGGAAATAAATTGGAAACGTTTATAGGTTATTTCTATCTAATAGGTTTAGATAGAAAATTATGGGATAAAAAGATAAAAGTAACTTATTTTTTATTGCTGGCGTAGAACAACCTATTTGACTCGATCCGTTTAGTAGTTTTAGTTCAAAGAGCTAACAACGATCCAAATTTTGCATTTATAAATATTAGTGTGATGGAGGACCGGTATCCCGGACACCGTTTGGTAAGTGTAAACATTGCCATATGGTGGCAAAAAATCGTGAACCCATTTTGTCAGGATGAAGAGTTTATTTTCATTGGAAACTGACCTTGTATTCTTATTTTAAAAGGAAACAATTTTACACAAAGGAATACTTTGGTGTTAATAATGAATAATAATGATTAAAGATATATTTATTTCGTAGTTGCAACCAGTGGGTGCAATTTGTTAACCTTAACTTACATTTCACTTGCGCTATGATGGTACAACTCGGTCAAATTGTACCAATCGGAAAACTTTCTGTTCCTCACACTAGGTTTTTGGATCCTGTATAGCAAAGGGAAATAAAGTATATAATCTCAATAAAATAAATAACTACCTTAACGTTTATTCATAAACTTTACAGTGAACAGAGTTCTCGTAGACCTTTTCATTGAAAGAAAAAAAAAAGAAACAAATTTTCTTAAACTTTTTAGAAAAGTTGCGTTAACAGAGGTATCATAAAGCACCTCATTGAAATTCAATGTTGAAACAATGACAATCTTGGAGGAGTTTGAAACAACTCCGCGATACAAAGAAGGACCATTGAAACGCCCGTCTGAAACCCCATGCATTATTCATACGCCGAACAAAAGGTAGCAGAAATGACCCTCAGGTTAATAGAAATGTGGTAATGGTGTTTATGTTTCTCGTGCGGATATTTTTATGGTGAAGGGACTTTATTTTTGGATATGTTTTGATTGTTCCCTGTGGGATCCGCTGAAAGGGTTCCGACCGGATGCAAACGGTTACGTGTGCCGTTTCGCTTTTTTGTTTTCATTTCAAGATTGACGAATAGGACTCGGGAATCTCTCTTTAACAACTCAAAACTCTTTCTTTTACTATTCATTTGACACCTAGTCAATTTTAGTGAAATCAAAAATATTCATTTGGTCCCTAAGGTGTGTTCGTTCAGTGCTTATTAAATCAGAGGATAGACATTAATATCAAGTTAACATCGTCAAGTTTATATAATTTTTTTCGGGTGTTCTGGGTGTTGGTTTACTAAGTATACTAAAAATATGTAGCTATTTAATGTGATTAACATTATCAAAGTCTCAGCTTTCTTTAGAGCCAGCTGTTACTGTGTGATTTGTCCGGCATTTTGAGTTTTTTTTTTTATTTGGTATTTTATTTTGATATCATTAATGTTGTGCATCGTGTGTCGTAGGTGCATGTAAAGCCGCGCGCTGCCGCACGACTGCTCCTTAATTACAATAACATCCTGCTGCCTGCCCCGGCACCACCGCACCGACTCAGCGCGTATCTAATTTTACAGTTCTCTAGCTTTTGCGTGGCGTCATGTAAAAGCGTAGGAAAACTAAAATGGGTATTTCTTGCAAATAACATTAATATAAGGGATGGCTTTTAGGATGTATGCGCTTCTACAAAAAAACTCCAAGTGAGTTGCAAAATTATCAATGAATAAATTCAAACAAAAAGTGTTAGACACTTTTTGAATCATATTGATTAAATAATTATTTTTTTTATAATGTATGACTCGAATGTGGACACTATCTTAGTTATATATTATAATTTATTGTTGTCTGAAATAAACGAAATTGAATTGAATATAAGTCGTATAGGTGCGAACCCGTAAGCCCCATACAAACGTACCTGGCGATTCATTTGGAAACTACAACCTCGATTGTAATTAAACTTAGCGTAGGTACAAATCGGATAAAAAAAATCTATCTTTTCTAAATTAGATTCAATTAATAGGAAAACAATTAAAATATCTATGTCTAACTTCCGTCTGAACACAGTAACCCCCACTGAGCAAACTTCACCGGCACTCTTCAACTGCGCCGCAGATCAAGTTCGTCTGTAATTTTATAATGTTTGTCATCTCAGACGGTCAAGCCAATTAGTCAAGTGAAGAGCTACTTTAGTAAGGTACTGCTTTGATCCGCGCCAGCGACGCGCGACCACTCGCGGAGTTGCCGCCACTCGCCACTTGCCACCACCTGAGAGTACTGCTGGCTGAGTGGCTGTACCTTGCCATTACAATCAAAGGGATGAAAGGACGTTCTCATAATTAGGTTTTAGTCTAAGCATTTGGTTATTTCATCTCCCTTTTTGAGTTCTAACATTCGGTATGGAAGGACTAGGTATACCTTATTTGTTTGTCGGGCCGCATTATCTATTGAAAACAAAGGCACGCAGGTATTATTCCGTTATTTTATGCCTGTCCCGATGTTCTTGTAATTGTTTCAAGAATTCAGTAGCACAAAATTAACACCTTTATACCTTCGTAACTACATTTATCGCGTTATGTCTATTAATGCTTTATTTTAGCTGTAAGCGTACTTTTTATTAAGTAAGTGACCGTCAAAACCATATATTAGCTAAGTGGATAGCCTACGTGAAGATAATAAAATATACGCAAATCTCATGAAGACTTGGCGTCTTACATGCATGACCATATTGACCGTCCACCGTCCCCAAACAAGCACATACAAAGTGGAGTCCCTCAAACGCTGCGTTTCCTGAAGACGTCCCGCTCCGGATGCAAGTCGGACCGCTTCCGTCCCTTTGACCTGTCTTTTGTCACTAATTACACATTAACTGACCCCTGCGCGCTCGTATGTCGGGGGGTAAAGGCTGTTGTTGTGTGCTGGGCCCGGGGCAAGGAGTCGCCGGAAACTCAAGACAGTTGGCTGAGAAGGCTGTTTACATTTTCATACGAGATAAAATATCCTACATACTTAAATGCATATTTTAATGCCATTAAACTTCAAAAATAACCATAAATTAGTATTGCAGAAACTTACTGGAGTAGGTACTAGTTTTCCAATCAAAGGTGAATGATTGAAAACGGTATCTAGATGAAAGAAAATAAGAAGAAATAAAGAAAGAAAATGCTAAGGTTGTTCAACAATCTTAAAGTCAAAGTCAATAACTTTATTTCTTTAGGTTTACAAAATAAGCACTTAGACAAGTCAAATTTAATTCTATAAACAGGTTTATAAATAGTCATTATTATCAAATAAGAAATAAGGTGTTATTGATTTTATTCGCTTCAATTTTTTGTACACTAGTGGAAGAAGCGAAAAATAAACCACTAGTAAGTTTTATAAAACTTAAAATTAATACATTATCTCAGTCTAAATATAATCTGATTTATATATATTTTAAGATATTTTCTTAACAGTTATTAATAAAAAAAAAACTGTTACAACAAAAACGGCCAGCACACGACTCTATATCACGACACTATGGCCGGAAAATTGTGCTGGAGCCTCGCGGCCTTCCGAAAATGACAGCTGATTACTACTCCCTCTTTGAACTAAGATGCCTTTGTATAAAAGAAATACAAAACTTCAGCTAAGAGTTTTCAAAACTACATGCACCTACCTAAAGAAACAATAATGTAGGAAGTACATACCTATATTTCAGGAGCCGGATATAAACAATACGCGTGGCACGTCTTCAGCACAGGGGGCCAGCGGAAGTGACGTGCGCAGGTCCCGGAGACCACTTCCGGGGCCTGACAAACAGCTTGCAGACCTGACGGAGGGTCCGGCCCGACCCTTATGGACAGTTACTGCTAACTAACTATGTTTTGTTGTTGATCTGTGAAATAAATACACGTAACTATTGTTTAAATCATTTATTCTCAAAAAGACAAAAATATTACATGTCACTTACTTGAGAACAGGGTTCTTACAAAGAATTACGGTTACATATGGGTTATGGTCGTTTAAAGTTTACTCGTTCAATGTGTTTATTTTTCGAGAAGTGAATCATCATTAATGATATGCTCGGTTAGTTTGGATTTAAACACATTGAATGAGGTTACATTTTTAATTTGAGAGGGTAGTTTATTGTAGAGCTGTGCGCCTTCACAGAGTATCGTTGTCTTTCCATATTTCGTGCGTGACCTCGGTAGAACAATAAAGCTGGCGCGGCGTGAGCTACGTTTTCTAATTTCTTTAACTCTAGTGTACGATAGGTTTGTATGAACTATCAATAACAGAAACGCATTACTCACATACCATGAGGATTATAGAATCCAGCATGAACAAATTACCGTCGATAGGACTAATACAAATTCGAAGGCTCTTTAAATGATGAATTGTTTCAAAATATGAAATAACATCACAAATATAATTACTTCTGCCCGCGTCTTCTTACGTGTATTAATGTGATATCCCGATTGTTTTTAAAAATGATTACAACCATTTCAAATTGTAATCATTTTTTTCAAAAGTTTTAACTGAACAGTTTTGACTTGAGAGACATAAGAGTACAGTATATATAATGTAACTGATGACTACAAATTATTTTTGTATGTTGCTCGCTTAAGTTGAGTCTTGAGAAGTGGCTAAAAGTCGCAACACTTGACGCAAACACAGCGCCTTATAAACTCACGTTAATTTCTCGTAAGCGGCTAACTCCGAGTTATGGGCTATTAAGAAATTGTTCTCGGACCTTCACGGGACCCCACCCTGGGGGGGGAGGGGGGTTATTTGCTTAAAGTTAGCGCCGTACGTACCCTTGAGGGATTCGGACTGTGTGCTACAGGGTGTGGGATTTGGAGCATAATTATTTTATCTTTTTAAAAACAAGACTAAAAACATACGTGTCTAAATGACCTACCTGTTGTAATTCACTTCTTTAGGAACAAATTGTTCACTCTTTGGTTTTTGCTACGATTCCTAAAACATAAAACATTTATAGCAACAATTTAGCAACTGATCAAATCTAAAACAAATGAAAGCAACAGGCAAAAAACAAAAAAACATCAGCATTAATGAACTGTCCCAAAGCTGAGCTTACACATTTTAATTCGTTTCGATAGACAAGTCAAATCATCTATGTCGAATCTGGAATGCAGTGTTTGAGAAATCTTCCTGTATATGTGAATGTTTAAAGTCAAGGGTGTATCGCACGAGGTGTTAGAGGCGTCTTAGGTAAACTAGGTGGACAGCAGATGGCGTGGCGGCGGCGACGGGGACGGGTTGATAATCTCCTCACAAACGGCTTCGATAATCCGGGTAGTTCCACTGCACTCCAAAACCCATTGTTCTCAAAATTTTAAAGTTCATACATTGATTCCACTGCGCTCCAAGAATTTTTAAGTAAATAATATTATTGAATAAATGAATTCCACCGGGCTCCAAGAAATTTTAAGTAGAGTTAGCAAAAAAATAAATTTAGCTTGAAACATTATCTATACTTATATTCTAATGAGGAAAGATTCGTATTTTTGTATGTCGAGTAAACTTAAAAACTACCGATTTCAGAAATTCTTTTGCCGTTATAAAGCTTAATTATCCCTGAGTAACATAGGCTACAGGATGTACCCGCGCAAAGCTGGGGCGAAATGCTAGTGTAAAATAAAAAATTAAACATGTACCTATATCAAATATTGTTTATTCAGTCATAATTACAACGTCAAATCTAAAAATAATTATTTCATAAAACAAAGTTCATAAAATCACAGCTTTAGATTAGAAAAGTGTTAACAAATACCAAACAAAAACCTAAAACTACAATACAAATACTAATAATTAATACTCTATAATAAAATAACATTCACGGAAATATAATCAGTCTCTCTTGTTATTAAAGTAAATAATAAAAAATCACAGCTTCAGATTAAAAGTCTTCTTAAAACGACAACACAAATAATAAGTAATACTCTTTAATAAAATAACAGTTACGAATAAATAATCAGTTTCTCTTATAAATAAAGTACTTAATAAACAATTACAAAAATCACAGCTTTAGATTAGAACGTTTTTTTTTAAACTAAGCATATATAAATCACAACACAACATAATAAAATCAATAAATATTGTACTCAATATTTTTTTTAAATAATTTATCGTTTGATTTAAATTGGATTTATCTGTGTTATAATTGAGTATAATACTTGTAAATTCTGTGTATCTCTTGAAAAGCCGCAAGCTTTCGATTGTTTGGTTGACGATACTTTTGCTGATACAAAGCATCTTCTAAGTGTTCAAATAAGAGCTCCAATAATCGCAGTTTCATTGGTAACTCTTTATTGAGCCTATGATGATGCCATGATTCCACTGAGTTCTTTTATCGGTGTCCTTCTCCTGAAAAATTCCAAATTACTGTGTTTAAATTTCTATTGTTTAACCATTGGAAATATTTTTACTTTGTGGTGCTTCTGCCATGCTTATCAACCACGCTTCATCATTATGAGGCAAATGCGCCAAAGCAGCATATTTTGCCACGTGATCTTTTTCTTCGTTGAAATAATATGTGCTTGCCGAAAGTGATTTTTACACCCTTTGATTGAAGCTGAAGGAGAACATGTGCCAATAGCGTTTAGTTTATAAACAGCTTGTTCGAAGTCTATGATCATCTTTTCTGGATAGGCAAACATTTTTTTAGTTCAGTGTATTTGGATGTATTTGGAGTTTTATTAGGTAGGTAAAAGCGGGCAAAAAGTATTTAGCATTTTAGACAAACGAGATGAATCCACATTAAAAAATATTATCGATATTTCTACTAGTACAAAACATAGGCAACTTATGGCTTACTTTTTATGCTGACCTTATCTTTTTTATTTTGGAGCGCTGTGGAAGGTTTTTGGTACTTATAATTTTTAAAATATTATAAGTAATAAAACCTTGGAGCCCGGAGGAACAAATTCTTGGAGCGCGGTGGAACTACCCGATAATCGTACTATACCTACTTTAGCATTATTGTATCGAGCCTTGTACAACAATCATAAACTTACTTTCCCCTTTTTCAAGGTGCAAAATGGTTTATTTTTTGGGAAATTATAATATCAAAAGCGATTATATTCTTGTTTGGCAAAAAACAAGGTTGATTTCCTCTGTTGAGCGTGTCGCTATCTTCCTGAAAAAGAGAAACACGAGAAACACGAGACTCAAGAGAAAAATTCAGGATTTAGAACAACTGCGTTAGATAATATTATTTTGAGTATTCCTATTGCCAGCACATTATGTATAAATTCATCAGAATTTATTTAGCGGTAATGATGCCCTTCTCGAAGTTTTCGTCAATGGCGAACCTTAAAGAGGTCCTTAATCAAGTTTGAAGCTTTTTCCAAGACAAATGTACCAGTTGTAAGCCCGCCGGTCCTCTCAAGACTTTTAAAGTAGAACTTGTAAGACGTTCAAGTTGAAGTGTTGAATGTGTCGTGTATCTAGTTTGGACGACGGACGCGGCGGCATTGGAAATAGAAGTGTTACAACTTTGCAAGCAACTTGCTTTTGTAAGACGCACTGGGGTCTGGAGACGTGAGGTTTTTGTCGGTGTCAGCATACAAGAGACACATAAGGCGACCATCGTTAAGGAGCTTTTTACGTATGTAGTTAAATACAGAAATACAATTTATTAGTAAAATCAATTTACATGTCAAGGTTTCATTAAAAATAGTTAGGTATAGTACAATTGTATTTTATTTTATTTATATTTCTATTATATATATTTTGAATAATACGTTTAACGTGTGTTATAAATGTCGTAGCCGAAATAGCTTGGTGATTTGTAGTTACCTACATTATACATTATGAAAACCAAATATGCGTAAAATAAGACCTGTACAGGAAACTTGTAAGTTCAATTTTCCTCAAGCTCAGTAATGATAACGACCACATCAATAGCAACAACCGTGCGGTTTTCCAGCCCAGTGCGTGCGCCGGTCAAAGGGCAAACACAGCGGCAGTCCAAACCACTTGTGAACTAAAACTTAGCTCAACTAACTCCGATCTATTTGCGTACGAGCAAGCCTGCCTTATAATACGTGGAGTACCTACCTACGAGTACGTCGGCTTAAACGTATTGATTTAGTTTCAGCTATATATTGCGGGTGTTCCGAGCTCGCGTGTTTGCGAGGGAATTAGGAGTCGGTATACCTTCGAGATTAGTCCTGAAAGTGTTTACTTTGATTATGCTGTTGGTCAAGATTTTGAAAACGTATTAGCTGTTTTGCAACAGCGTCTGTATCTTCAGTAAAAAATAAATAATTTTTACCTCGCTTGATTTAATACCTAATGGAGTCTACTCACCAAAGTCGGTGAAACAGGCGGTGGGGCGGGCGGGTTCTTGTGACTTTTCAGTGTATGAATATTATGGACAGCCGAGTCTGACAAGTTTTTGATGTATATAATCAACTGACGATTATCATAAGGTGTGTAAAAAAATAAAAATCAATATTGGGATTAGGACACGTACTTTGGGGAAACCAACATGAGTCCCCACAGTTCTCTGCCAAGTCAGCTCTCCGGGAATCAAGGAGCAGAATCCAATTAAGTATAATCAGCGGAGTATTCCAAGTCTCAGGTTAAGTTGGCTGAAACTTGGCGCTCGTGAGCTGCTTTAATTAATCCTGCATAGTTCGCTCGCTCCGCTGGGCACTACCTTGTGGCCACTCGCTACTGGCTAGGAGATGGGGAAATTTTAATGGCTATTCTTCAATAAACATAAGACAATGATAATAAGAGTGACGACCTCTGTGGCGCGGTGACGGCCTCTGTGGCGCAGGAAATACCTTGCCTGCGACGCAGAAGGTTGCTGGTTCGATTCACGCCTCGGGACAAATGTGTGTACGATCTGCAGACATTTGTTTAGGGTGTTCTGGTCGTTTTCTATATATAATATAAAAAAAACTATCTATGTAATGTATTTTATTATGTATATCAGTTATGTAGTACCCATAACACAATATCTGCTTAGCTTGGCGCTAGATAATGCTGAGTGAATTGTCCAGCATTATTTATTTATTTTAGTATCTATACCTAACCTCCTTGTGGGCTTGGCAATGAATCACTCGCTGTTAATATAACATGTGGGAGATTGGAATTAGGTAAGTCGGTGCTGCTGGTATAAGGTTGGTTTTCCCAAATGAGTGATGATTCAAAATATTTGTAGTAGATATTATGTGCTTGTTATTAGATGTCATAAGTTCCATCAGAACAAAGATAATCAAGAAAAAAGATAGATCATCCATAAAATCAGAAATCAGATTCTGTAAACAAAAAAAGGAAAAGCACAAAAAAATTGGCGCATAAAATGCAAAGGTTACAAAAATCACAGAAACCATTCACCCTTTCAATCTGGGTTCTCAAAGAGGCCAACCATTAGCCACTGAACCGAACTATCGTAAGCTTAGGACTGTAATTGATTAAGGAACCAAAACTTGGATTGGTCGTATCCGTCCACAGATGAACTGCTTCCAACGAGTAATTACAATGGAGGACGCGGATTGCAGGCTCTATAGCAACTATAATAATCAGATTTAATGGCATTTAATTACAACACTTATTGATATTAATAGCAAAATAAGCGGAAATCTGCAATGAACGGTGGAGTTCTCGTACAAAGAAAACAACCATTCTATAAGTACTTAATTTTATGTTTATGTAAGTTTTGTATAAGTTTGCAGGGTTAGTAATTATTGTTGCCACCTGTTACGTACAGATATTTTTATTTTATGTCCAGTCCATCCTAAGGTTGAGGTTGGATAATATTGCTCAGAGCGATATGGCCACCCGTGGGCCACCCGTTGTACGTACATCCACGATTGTAAGCATTTTTCTGTATTGTGTTTTGCTTTATGTGTCACAATTACTTTTTGTTCGGTCATCATCACATTTCTACAATCATTTGAATAAATTTTCACCTTCCGTTAAAGCATCTTCCAATTGTACCTAATAGTTCATTGCATGAGCCTACTCGTTTGCCCCGTCCATTTATATCAGTTTCGTGTGGCGCCCACAGCGGTACTTACAGCGGTGGGCGACGACGCACGTTACCTTGGATTGGACGAGTTATGGCTCGTATTTCATAATCAAGGGCCAATCAACGCTTTACGAGTCTTGTTTGTGATGCTGCGAGTCTTGTTTGTGATGCTGCGAGTCTTGTTTGTGATGCTGCGAGTCTTGTTTGTGATGCTGCGTGTTTATTGTTTTAAAGATCAAAAGGATCAAGTGGGCTTACACTTTTATGATCTACTATTATCTACTATTTATCAACTCAGGAAAATGTTTGTTTACTACTCTTCAAACATCTGATTTTTTTCTTCGTTGGTAAGTATGAAGTCTATAGACAAAGAATTGATTTGAAAACATTCCTGCGAACATGATAAACTCTACATACCAACATTAACATCTTATTTAGCTTGGTAAGTGACTAATCAAAATATTGCGCATAATAATATCATTCATACCTACACCTACTATTTACCTACACGTTTAACTCCGTCTTGGTAACAATATAATTATGACTAACAAAAACATCTAATCATAACATTGAGGTCAAAAGCCATGGTGAAGGAACATTATCAACAATACAGGACCCAACAGGCGCCACTGACTAACCCCGAACTATCGTAACGAGCCATCATAGCTGAGAGGTGCACAAGACATTCCTTCTGTGGTTTACGACTTGCTGATGTCATGTTCTTCAAAATTCAATTTAGATTATTTGCGGTCGTTTCGGTTCAGTTATAGCTGTCGTCGCCACCTTCATTTTTGAGGCCAGAGGTAGTATTCTTTATTATTACAGTTTTTTTTACTTCAGCAAACAAAATCAAAAGATCTTGTGTGTTATTACCCTATTAGCACACAAGATCTTTTGATTTTGTTTTGATCTTGTGTGCTAATAGGGTATTAGCACACAAGATCTTTTGATTTTGTTTGTTATGGTAGTATACCTACCTACGTTAATTCACAATTTCTTGTTAACGTTTGATTTCAAATAGTTGAAATCAAATACCTTGACTTGCTTAGTACCTAAGGTAATTGGGTCATCTTCACCATTTTTGGCGTCACCTAATCTCTTAGCCCGGATAGAAGTGGAGCAGTCCGCAGCTGTTTGATACATCTCGATGAGCCAGTATAACCACATGCACATTCGTTAATCTACCTAAGTGGAGTGTACATGAGGTGATTAAAAGTGTGAGTGTGTACCGGTCGTAAAGTGTGGACGCCACACATGCGCGCCGTTCTCACGGTCTGACAAAGATTGTATGTAATCAAATCAGAAGGGGTATAAAGTGTAGAGGAGATCAAATAAACATACTAATCTTTTAAAAAAGCTAATAATCAGAAATTAAAACAATATGCGTAATTACAATTAGTAAATAATGTTTTAGGGGCATACAAATCTCTACATAAATCGATTCACAGACTATGTATACGGAGGTATACTCGTGCAGTTTGGTATTTTTTGACAACTTTATAAAAAAAACATAAGAAAACTATAAAAATTGCTAGCTTTCGCCCGCGGCTTCAGAGGCATTTTTCAAGATAAAAAGGAACCCATGTCCATTCCTATGATACCTCCCACACATCTAATAGTAGCTTTATTATAGTAGATCTGTCCAGATCCTTAGGAATGAAAAGTTGCGCTCAAGCGAAGAATGTACAACTAGTAGTCGCCCCGGCTTTGCACGGGTTCAATTATATTCTATAGACAGCCTACGTTCATCAGGGATAATGTAGGATTCTTATGTGAAAGATTTTTTAAAATCGGTCCAGTAGTTTCGGAGCCTATTCAATTCAAACAAACAAATATTATTCCTCTTTATAATTATTATTTATATGTACAATATTATGTCCGGTGGACTTATTCGAATCGGGAAATATCCACATCTATACCAAAACTTAGACGACCTAGCTAGATCATAGCCTCAGAGCCGGTACAAATGAATTAGTGCAACCTCAATATAATTTATGTATACACAGTAAAGCCCCTTATAGAATGTCAATTAAAATATATAATAAACTTCCCCAAGAAAAATTAAAGACACCAGAAAATAGCACCTTTTTACTTATGAACTAAAAAAATCTTAACTAATAAATGTTATTATAGTGTGAACGAATAATTGACAGATAAATAAATTTAGAATAGTACTAATGAATCAACTGAAACTGACATTTGTAAATGAGACATTAGATTTATAATTTTAATATTTTTAACACTGACCAAATTGTAACTTAAATGTAAATTGTAGTGCCCAACAGGGTGTATGTACTAACTTAGGCTAAAAATAGATCTTAAGCTATCAACAATGTACATAATATAAGCAATTAAATAAATGAAATGAAATGGATTTGATAATGAAAAAGATAAATATTTCAAATATGAAGTAAGTAGGTAATTATTTTATACCAAATCAAAGAACAAACATTGAAATTTGTATTGTCGAAAAGTGTGTCTACAAAATCGTACACAATTGTGGCACCATGCTCACTAGATCACTGATAAAAAAACTGTGGTTAAAAATCCGCGTTCCGGCCACGTCTGATGATAATGAGATATTATAATATCTCTTTCCAGCTCATCCGGGCAACGGTTTTTGAAATATACAAATTTCAAATCCTAAGGTTCCCACGCCCTCCGTGGCGACATGACGACCTCTGTGGCGAGGTGGGCGAAGGTCTGCCTGCGACGCAGGAGGTTACGGGTTCGATTCCCGCCTTGGGACAAATATTTGTACGATCTGCTGGTATTTGTTCCGGGTGTTCTGGTCATCTATGTATAATAAAAATTATCTATCAATGTAATTATAATGTATTATGTATATCAGTTATCTAGTGCCCATAACACAAGCTCTGCTTAGCTTGTAGTAGATAATGCTGTGTGAATTGTCCAGCATCATTTATTAGTATTATTTACCCTGTACTTAGTAAGATTGTCTTGCAGCATCATCAGTCCCTTCTGCTGGAACCGCGCTGATCTCTGGTAGGTACAGTACAAGCCGTAGGATCGAGGTCGCATGTGCGCCTGTGAATCACATCACACCGCGTATTGTGCCGTGTGCTGTAGGTAGCCACCACTGACTGCTCGAACATCTGCCTTCCTATACAATATACGTACACTCCCTATGTACCTATACATAAGAAAACGATAGCTGCTGGACGCGTTTTTCCTGGACCAAATGTGGCCTACTACGTTAATCGAGATCAAGATCTCACTAAGTACAAGTAAGTACATCTAATGCGAAATTTCAGCTCGATCCGTTCAGTAGTTTTGGAGTAAAGAAGCTGCTGAAGCTAGCTTTAGCAAATAGGGATTTATTATCCCATCACATTAGCCCATCACAATTACGCTGGTAGGTATTAACCAGTGTAGTAGTGCCTAGGTAAGTAAATACCAATAGGTATTAACTATTTTTTCTTTCAATATTTAACCAAACAATCGAGAAGCACTTTATCGATGAGGAAAAGCATTGGGCCCAAATTTTACCTTGGCGGCGATAGATCGCCGCCTTAAGTTCAAGCTCGAGAGCTTTATTGAGCTCTTATGCTTTATTTGTAAATAAGTTGTAGTTGACTCAAACATTTAATCTGTTACACGAAATTAATAACTCTCCTGCTGTTATCGTGTTAATAGGCTCATTCATGCATGAACAAGAGCTCCATTTCCTGAGTACCAACAAGAAACAACTAAGTAGCTGAAGCAGGGTTGAATAAATTGACGCAATACAGTATGATGGATCGCGACACCCACTCGAGACGCACTCGATGCTGCCGACGACCGCACCTTGCAGTCACAACACGGACGACAAGCTCTTGTTCGTGTTTTATGTTGTCCTGTTACCATGTTGTACATAAACGATAGGTTATAAGTTTGTTTGTCGAAGAACGAACAAAGAAAAGGTTCAATATTACTGAACTGTCTATCGCCTATCACAAAGGCCTCTTATCATATTATTGAAATGTCTATCGCCTATCACAAAGGCCTCTTATCATATTACTGAACTGTCTATCGCCTATCACAAAGGCCTCTTATCATATTATTGAACTGTCTATCGCCTATCACAAAGGCCTCTTATCATATTACTGAACTGTCTATCGCCTATCACAAAGGCCTCTTATCATATTACTGAACTGTCTATCGCCTATCACAAAGGCCTCTTATCATATTACTGAACTGTCTATCGCCTATCACAAAGGCCTCTTATCATATTACTGAACTGTCTATCGCCTATCACAAAGGCCTCTTATCATATTACTGAACTGTCTATCGCCTATCACAAAGGCCTCTTATCACATTTAAAATGTTATTCGAGCATTTTTACAACATTAACATATCACATTGTTTGTTTTGTAAAAAGAAACCTAACCACTTAGATTCAGATCCTACATTTCCACAGTAGGTATACGAGTAGCTGGCCAAGAAAAGTCTTATCAGAATAAAAAGCGGTCAGAAACCTTAGCTGATGCCTTGGAAAAAAACGTTAGGGTCCCGTTTGGCCTTGCAGCCCTCTACAATGAAAACAAAAAATATGTTTATATAATGCTTGCAATATTGTTGTGTGTAATGATAATAATGAGCCCAACCTCCAAACAGATCCATACGATGAGACATCGCCAGTCGCCACACAAGTACTTGTCCAAAGACTGGTAGGTATGTGTCTATGTAGGTACCTACTGGTCCCGCGGTGATGCGCCTGAGTCACGCACTCCTGTTGTCCGCACGAGCATTAGCGACACTACACAATATCTGGCACGCCACGCCGCTCGTTTAATTGGAATTATGAAACAAGAGCTTTATAAGTGACTGTGGAGACGAAAACTGTATGTTATAATATATACCTACATTTAAAACAAGCAAAGAAACTAGAAAGCTCATCATAAGCCATTTTCATTATTTGACAGGTGTTTTAATGCTTCCTTAATGTAGGTAAATATCAGCTCTTTCAGACCTCTAGACATATATTTTTCGAGTCCATAATTCATAATCCTTGTCGTCCTTGTCAATGATTCTCTTTTCAGTTATACTTAGATATCTGTCTGTTTTGGCTTCTGATTTCTAAGATTGAATAAAGTCTGAACGGTTTAATTTTAATGTGCTTGAGAGAAAGATCCAACTGTCAAAAAGTTTAATCTTTGTCGTCTCCATGGTAGGCTTGTGTTAGGTGGTGCACAATGAACAGTTCGCGGGGTCAAGAGGAGCGCGCGCCGGTCAATTCCAGCAATTGCCGGCGACGACGTGGGAACGGCCGTAGCACTGACTCACCTCGCATTCCCAATTACAGCTCGTTATGATACAAAACATTTCCTTGGTACCCGCTATCACCTAAATAAAGAGATGAAGCTTAAACGACGTTGATTATGCAGATATTGATAGTGAAGGCTAAGATGAATGACTACTTAAATTAAATAGCAGTGAAAAAACGGACTGGTATTAATTTAAGGATCATTATCGCTATCTCTAGATTGTCTAAAACAGTTTGTACTTTGCTAAATGGTTGCAAAAAAATATACTGGTTGTGTTAATTGATTAATTATAATAACTTTTAATTACGTATAAGATCTGTGTAAGATACGATATGACGATATTGCACTGCAAGAGACTTAACTTATGCCATAGCTAAGTCATCCATTGGGATGACATCATCCCAATGGATGACTTAGCAAACACCTTATCGAATTCATTCACAAAACCCGAGGCATATGGCACAACCAAACACCTTATCGATAAATTACTATTTCCTTACGAACAATGCCGATGTGTCAATACACATCGGCATTGTTCGTCGTGGCCGACCTGACGGAGCAGGTGTGGAGTAATGTGGAGATCTAGTCTATTCTCCAAAAAGGAAATCATATTCTATACAGACCAATTTCTTTGGCTACAGTAGTGGCCAGAGTACTTGATCGCATATTACAATCGCATCTTAGCGTTTTGCCATAAAATGATGGTCAGTTTGGTTTTCGTCCTCAAGTTTCGACTGATATATATTATATTCTCGACCTAAGTCGCGCTTTCGAGACTTACTGTCTGTGAAGCAAACTGCAAGATAGCTCAGACGTCTCGGATGATGTTGTTGATCTTCTTGAATTCAGGTACCAGAATCAGACCAACAGCTTCAGGTGGGGAGCAGAGGTATCGGACAGCTACCAGCTTTCCTGCGGAGTGAGACAGGGGGCTCTCTTCTTCTGATCTTTTTAACATGTACGTCAATGGTTTGATCAAGGAGCTAAGCAGTACCCTGGTGGGGCTGAGATTGGATGGCAGATATGTCACTGAGCTACGCCTATGATATGGTTCTGCTCAGCCCTTCGATCAAAGGCAAAGCTCGTCATCTGTAAGGAATACACCATGGATCACGATCTCATCTATAGACCGAAATGGTTATCTTCAGATCAGAGAAGGTGCCGAAGAATGTGCCAGAGATCAGCATTGGCGGGCGACCATAAACATTGTAAAGAGCTTCAAGTACTTAGCCATATCGTAACGTCAAACCGACGATCACTGTTTGTAGTTGGCAAAATGATAGCGAGGAGTTTATTTTTACTACTCGTCCGATGTAAAATAAATACTTAAATAAAATTAATGAAACCACTCTTTACAAATCACATTCTTTCTACACATGTCAACTTTGGACAAATTATACTAAATTCGAACAATGGTATCAGAGTGATATACAATAATGTTTTCAGCCATTTCATGGGACTGAAGCGCTATTGTAGCGCTTCGGATTTTCTGCCGAATTACACATGAATACATTCCAGATGACTCTTTCAATGCCATCCAGAGAGATAGCCTCATTTATGTCCAGAGTTGACATGTGTAAAAACTCAATTATAAAGAGTATGGCAGATCCTTTGATCTTGTCAGACATGTAGAAACGGTGGGTGGCCAATGTCACTCAGAATATATATATTTTTACGTAAGTTTGTACCCTATGTACCTACCTATATTTTTTTCGTGAATTCCCTAGTTTTAATTATTATAAGAAGAATTATAGTGTAACTGTTTGGATCTCGTGTCTGGCAATAAATAATTTATTATTATATTATTATTATTTAAGAAAGAGTTTTACTTCTGTAAAGGATTGTTTGGGTTGTACTAGTTTGTCGTATTTACCTGTCACTTTATTCTAGTAAATACTTTAATTCCCCAAGGACTGAAATTTTCAATCTCACCCCGACGGTCTTCCAAACGAATGATTTCATCCGACAATCCCCGACAGTAACTTTTAAAAAATCTCTCCCCTACAATCTGCAAAAAGTCAAACAAATTGCCTCCCAGATCCAATGTTACAGGTATTTGTAACAAATTGGCCTTAATAAAATACCGCTAATTAAAGAGCGTCTTCCTAAACAAAGGAAATAGCCGGAAAATTTAGAATATTTTGAAGAGGTTAAAAATATTGCGTTTTGTTTGGAAAACAGGTTTAGAAGAAAATACACCAGGTGCAGGAAATGGTAATTATGTCTAAACATAATATCAAAATAATAATTGGAAATAACGCATAGCAACAAAGAAAATAATTATATAAAATCAATTAGGTACAAATTGTAACAGTAGTAAGTAGATATTTTATAATCAACTGCCTAAAGTTGCGTGCTCTTGAGCTTGGCGTAAGCGACTTCTGAAAACCAGCTAGAAAGCCATTAGCCGGTCAAAACTCTAGACGTCATTCTCTATCCGGCAAAATGGACCAATTTTAACCGGACAAAAAACGTGCAACTCTGGGTCTTTCGTTCCTCAAAGAATTCCCGCGTGAGGAGGGGTCGTTTGAGCCTCGAAAAATAACAAGAAGCACCTTCTTAAAGAAAGCGATCTTCCTTAATTGCACGTCTTATAACGAAGGAAAAATTTAAGCTTTAATTTGATGTTTGACTTCCTTTGGTTATTTAAAGCTTGCGGTCAGCTGAGGAAATGTCAAAACGTTAAAGTATCTTAAATCTCTTGCGTAGACTTAAATATTCATTAGTAAATGAAACATAAAGATTGGTAGCTATTAATATAGGTACCTACCCAATTTAGACTTCCTACTAGGGTTTACTTTTTATAACTCAGTGTTCTTAAAAAAAAACATGTGTGTTGGGAATCTATTAACATTGCTTCTTTGAAGATAATTTTATTTAACTGCCTTTTCTTTGAGCTTGTTCAAGTAAACCTAATGAAATTGATTTAGATTTTTCGTAAGAGGAATATTTTATTATTATTTCTTATGGTAATAACAATCCAAATGGTCAGAAACTCCATGAAACCTGAAAAATGCAGGCAATTATTTGATAAAGTTGAGAGAGCTAATAACAAGTAGCGATCAGATAGTGAGTCGGGTCGGTGGTCGGCGGTATCACGCACTTACTGTTGATTTATGCGATGACTTAATCCGACTATTTACTAGTTTTAGGAAGGTGAAGAGGATCTTTTTCCGCTGGCCCTTTCGTATGGTAGAAGATACAAAACTTGGGCGGGATATTAGATATTTCGTATATGTATATAATGTCAGACAAGACTCTAAGACCTATGCTTGAGGAACGTAAGCCAAAGAACGTTAAGCCAAAGAAAAGCGTTACTTCGATCGATGGCTGAGCAAACTTTTATAATACGGGCCTAAGAATAGTTTACCAACATTTTTACTGTCTATATTCTCACATTGAAGGAAATTTATTTCATGTTGCTTTGTTATATGTTATCGGTGGTGTTGGTCCAGTAGTCATGTGTAAAGTCAAAGAGACTTAATGCTCTTTGTCTTTGCATCTGATCTCTCTAAATCTGAATATCTCTTGTCATGACTCGTATCGTGTATTTATTGAGTTGGACATCCAACATGAGATCACAAAGCTATAGCGATTCTAATAACAATTAGGGGTCTCATATCTAAGTGTCTCTATAGAATAGAACGTCACAGCATGTACATAAAATAATCAACACCTAGGCGATATATGCGTATGTAACTATAGTATTTGTTATAAGCAACATAGGTAATAAATAAATAATGCTGGACAATTCACACAGCATTATAATAATAGTATTTTAATGTATTACAGTATTTAGTAGTCTATTTAATAATTAGGTTAAAATTTAATATTTTGTCCTTTATTTATGCACGTACCCACTTTTATAACTACGTCTCTACTTCGCAATAAGGTTTGCTGGAAGAAAAACTCTTCTTAGGCTTAAGCTCGCCTTTGCCATAATTTTTCTAGTTTAATGATTTATTAATGTTTTTTTATAAGATATAATCTAAATATATATTTTTCGAGTGGTCCAATTTATGAATGTTATCTGTTAGTCTCCCAAGTTTGTCTCTTATCTCTTGGAGCTGGTCCTCCCTAAGAGCGGTTATCAGTCAGCGGCCGTGATGTATGCCAGGAGGGCGCTGGCTTCATTATTTGTTTCACTTGTGCAACTCACGGAATTAGCTGACTCGGCTAATTGCTTATCCACTAAACTAAAGGTATATCAATGTAAGCTTCTAGAAACTATATTTATGCTGTAGTGTAGACTGTAGAAGCATCATCTTTATTTTTATAGCTCGAGTATTCAGTAAGTTCTTTGTAAAGAAATATTGTAATATAATGGTGTAATGTTTAATTTAAGTGACAATTCCAATGATTTATAAGATACTTCTTTTATAAGATAAATGGATTAATATTAGAAATTGGAAGGTAAAGAGGAAGACTAAGAGAGGAAGCTTAAAAGCAGCGTCAGTGAGGGGTAAGATGAGGCATAGCTAAGGATGGGTCAGCGTTATATGACGTCGGTAATGTCATCAGGATGGATGACTGTCATGACATGAGTAAGGAAAGAGTGAGTATTGAGATGGCGGCTGATAGAAGTATAATGCGCACACGCAGCCAAAGATGAGACTTGTCAGAAGCTAGTAGTCGCGCTAAAAATCCTAATCTATATCTACCTATATATATTAGGTTGGGGAAAAAGTCTTTTTGCAATATAGTATGTATGAACTTGTAATAAAATCTCTTTGGCTATACTATTTGTATCTGGCTGGTTTTGGTAACATTAAAAGTTTAAATTTTAAAGAACATCACTCCAAATTCAAATTAGGAAAATGTGTGATTTTTATTTGTTTTTCGTACTATCAAGATGAGTAAATCTAATGAAGAAATTCGATGCATTTTAAAATTTTACTACAAAAAAGGTAAAAATGCAACGCAAGCCGCGAAAAACATTTGCAATTTTTATGGACCTAGTGCAGTGTCTGTGAGAGTAGCACAAATTCATTCCGCACAAATTTCAATCCGGAAATGTTGATGTCAATGATGCACGTCGCTCTGGACGCCCTATTACGGATAAAATGGATGCCATTTTTGAAAAAGTGGAGCAAGATGGGCATATCAGTATTTAGGTACGACGTAGCTGAAGAACTAGGAATTGACCACAAAACAGTTTTAGCGCATTTGAAATAAACTGGGTACACAAAAAAGCTCGATATTTGGGTACCTCACGAGCTCACTGAAAGAAACCTAATGAACCGTGTACTCATTTGTGATTCGTTATTACGACGTTATGAAACCGAACCATTTTTGAAGAAGCTGATAACTGGTGATGAAAAGTGGATCACGTACGACAAGAATGTGCGAAAAAGGTCGTGGTCAAAGGTCGGTCAGGCTTCACAGACTGAGGCGAAACCCGGGTTAACTCGCAACAAGGTGATGCTGGTGTGTATGGTGGGATTGGAAGGGCATCATTCATTATGAGCTGTTTCCACCAGGCAGGACCATCGATTCTGAACTCTACTGAGAACAACTGATGAGATTAAAGCAAGAAGTTGAGAGAAAGCGATCGGAATTAATCAATAGAAGGGGTGTGGTTTTTCATCATGATAACGCTAGACCTCACACATCATTAGCCACTCCGCAAAAATTAAGAGAGTTTGGCTGGGAGGTGTTAATGCATCCGCCGTATAGTTCTGACCTTGCACCTTCAGATTTCCACCTGTTCTGGTTCTGGTTATTTAGAATTCTTTAGGCAGTGTTAGGTTAACATCACGAGAGGACTGCCAAAACCACTTGTCGCGGTATTTTGATCAGAAACCCCGAAATTTACATAGCAATGGGATCATGTCCCTACCTACAAGATTGCAAAAAGTTATCGAAGAAAATGGTACCTACTTTAGTTAAATGTAAATATACTATATCAAATTATTTTTTAATTTTCTTAAAAAATGCGAAAAAACTTTTTCCCCAACCTATTATATAACGGTCCCGTCCCTGCCCGCTTGCCTCGCATACCGCTGAAATGGCCAGCGAACTATCTACTGCGCAGGTAACTACGTGATCCTTTATGTCTCATCTATGGCTGCGCGAATTATACATGGTAGAAGGAAACATGTTAACTGAAAATCGACCCTTTGAACTCAGGCTGTGGACGTCGTAAGAGCCGAAAAACAGCTCAATTCTCTTTAATTTTTTAACAACTGAACTACAATCACCAGTCTGCCTGCCAAGCTAGGGATTATGGCTAATCCACGTTTGGGAGGCAAGCTCAGCCGTGAACGTACCTGTGTGTGTTGATAGTGATATATTTTATAGTGGTTTAGTATTTCGAACCATAAATAATAAGCAGAGCACGGGCACTGGTCATTTGAGTCACCGCACCGACCAAACGAGTACCTACCTATAAATCCGGCAGTTTGGCAACAATACAATTCAAAATATTCCCGTATTAAATACAAAGTGGGCCCTCAACCTCTTAAATGAGAGCATCACAGTGCAATTATTCATATCACCCTGAACACAGACGAACCGAAGCAGCTGGTGCTCTTACTTATGCTTCTAAACCAACTGGTAAGCCTACCTACATAATTACCTATATAATTGACGGTAATGGAGTATGTAAAACAAGAACAAAACAAGATCAAACTGCACATCCCATCATTAGATTACGAAAGGTAGGGAAATCATTTATGGGTAATTGCGTACGCTTCTACAACTAGCTTCCATCTGAAGCAACTGAGCTCCCTATTCGTAAATTTAAACTGTACATAAAACGAAATCTAATCAAGAAAGCCTTTTACTCCATAGATGATTACATCAATGATGTTAATGCTTGGCCAGATGTCGCCCAGTTCCGCACTGACAATGGTATTTAAGGGAAATAATGTTAAGCTTAGTTAGTTTTATATAAATATTGAGTTATATACAAATTAGATTATATGTAGACTGAGATAATATATTAATTTTAAGTTTTATAAAACTTACTAGTGGTTTATTTTTCGCTTCTTCCACTAGTGGACAAAAAATTTAAGCGAATAAAATCAATAACATCATATTTCTTATTTGATAATAATGACTATTTATAAACCTGTTTATAGTATTAAATTTGACTTGTCTAAGTGCTTATTTTGTAAGCCTAAAGAAATAAAGTTATTGAGTTTGAGTTTGAGAGTTTTGTACCTAGAAGTAATCAAACTACAAGAGATTTTGATTTTGATTTGATTTGATAATGTTTGTTTTTTTATTGACATTTTAGCAGCAGTACCTATACATTTTCCATATATGCGATGGCTGCCGTCAAAATATCTACAACTATTTATTATGTAGATGATACATACCTACATAGATCTTTGTCATACATCTTCCTATCACGTTCGTTCTAGACGAATCTGTAATGTGGGTTAAATTTTCATCTGGGGACATTGCAGTACTCGAACCCAGCTGTTCCGGCTGGCCTGCGGTGTAAGGCCGGCGACGCACTGGCGCGGTGCGCGGTTAGGGCGCGCGCACACGTCGCAATAAAGCCTCGACACCGCTATTAAACGACACTACATTCCTGCGTACATTATCCAAGAAACGTGCATTCATTTACTATTCACGCCTGCTCAGACATTGCGGATGAAACAAATATCATGTAAGTACCTACCATGTTCCTGATAGGTGCCTCATTATCGTTTCCCAGAAATGATAAATTTATCTGGATGGAACCACTTCGTTTGTCTTGCAATCCTCATAAAAGAACAACCAATACTTTGTATATAATTTGTTCACGAGACTGGAGAACTGGTAAATATCTGGCGCAGCGCACATAGCATTGCCATACAACGCGGCAATGCAGCCAGCGTCTTGGGGAAGCTTCGGATTTGTATTGATATAATAAAAAAAAAAAAAAAAAATATTCATGAATAACTTAGGACTAAACAGATTACAAAGCGTACTTTATCTTATTTATTTTAGGGATTAGATAATGCATGTGCCTGAACTAGGTTAATACCTGTTTTTCAGGCAAAGTAAGTGCTGACAATTTACATAAAAATGAAATTCAATAAACCCAATTTATTATAAAAACAATAAACTTACTTTAAAATTACTTATGCTATGGCTCTAAACTAGTTTTAATAATAAATATGCTTGTAATAAGTGACCTACTTTAGAACAGTAAATAAATTTTCTGTGTCATCGTATGACCAACATTGTAGGGTGTCTCTAAGTTTTTCCAAAACATATGAAACAGTTGAGCTACCTCTAGATTTTTTTCAACTGTCTGCAGTTACCTCGACTGTTTCAATATTATATACCAAGCTCTACTTTGTTTCTGTTCTTAAATTATAATTTTATTTGGGCGATTCCCCGAGCCAATCTAGCGCCGCCACCTATCCTATTATTACGATGAACAAAGGTAATTCAAGAATTGGCATTGGGCAGTTTGTGATACCTATTAAAAACTGTTTTTAAAGCCTTTGTATTGTTTTTAATTACTATAGATTAGGCAGAGTTGCGAAAATAGAGTTTATTTTGAAAGTGAGATAAAATACTAATAACATCATATTTCTTATTTGATAATAATGACTATTTATAAACCTGTTTATAGTATAAAATTTGACTTGTATAAGTGCTTATTTTGTAAGCTTAAAGAAATAAACGTTATTGATATTGATATTGATATTGATACGATTCACAATTAACTCACGTTGAGACCTTAGCGAGTCAAACGCGATTACAATTTTAATCAAAGCTTAAGCCATAACATATTTTTCAAAAGATTCCAGAATTTGAAGTGTTAAGTAGATGTGGTGTAAGTGCACGGAGTCCTAAGTGTAGTAATAAAGTCGTCAGGAGCCAGCGCCAGCGGCAGCGGCACCTCCCGACGCAATATGGACGCGCCGATAAATCACACATTGCCAAGACTAGATATGAAACCTGCTCTCTGACGGCTGTGCTGTGGTACACCGAGCTCAATCTAGATTCGAATGTAACTCTAAGCTCCTCAAATATTAAAGCAATTCAACGACGAACGGAAGTTCATGTTTTTTGTGACATCAAAGAGATCTCAGTTAGTAGTTGACGGTGTTTCGAATTTGAATTTTACTTACAAGTCTATCCAGTCTCGAGTGGATGTCACCTTCCATTGTATAAAAGCGTTCGAAGTCGCGAACTAAAGGTAGTAAATAATAAAGAAATAAATTTATGCTTAAGGTTTTTGTATTACAGTGCGTACGTGAGCCACTCTAGGTATAATCTCTAAGAAATTAAATAAGCTCCCAAATCTTCCGATTTCGGCAGGATTCAAACCTGCGCCCCTCCCTCAGTGCAGGTGTGCTCTAACCAACTAAGCCTCGAAATCTTCAGGTTCGAGTCTTGCCAAAATAGAAAAAAATTGTGAATTTCTTTAATCTTGCTTGACCATCTTGCTTGACACAGCAAACTCTAGCCCAGAGAAAGCACAGTTTGTGTTATGACTAACTATAGACAACCAATGAGTGAGTGAATACCAATTTGTACTGATTTATTTATTAAGTTTTTACATGTTGTTTGATACTCCTAGTTGCCTAGTGCTGCGCTCCCGCTACGTGCTGCGCTCCCGCTACGTGCTGCGCTCCCGCTACGTGCTGCGCTCCCGCTACGTCTCCCACCCTCGGCAGTTATGATCGCGTGCGATTTTACTGCGGTTTGATTGCGTTCGCGCTGCGGCGGGCAGTTCTCCGTATATTGGCTCCTCCATATTGAGCTGTTCCAGACTTCTGTGCAGCTGGAGGGCGATGCAACGCTCAGCTCTAAACTAAATGTCAATTACACATATTTTATGAAATACGAGAGGGTCCATAACATTACATCGCATCACATCAACAACCTTTGTCGGACCAGAGCTGGACATAGGCCTCCATTGATATTATTGGTTTTTATTGGTTTTTATCGTTAGAGGTCATTTATATTAATATCGTAGGAGATGACTAGCTATCACCGGAAGAACACGGTTTTTCATCCGCTTGTTATCATTCGACAATAGCTTAAACTTTTTGTTGATCTCTAGTGTGTTTGCTTGTGTGTGGAGAAACCAAGATTTGGTGGCTTATTCCCAGAGGTCCATAATTCACTTGTTTTGAAAAAAAATTGGTTCATATTTTGATTCCCAACGGGTCCACGACATTTTAAAAGAAATGCCATTTCCTTTCCCCGCGGGTCCATGGAATAGTTTGGTACAGTTGGTAATAAAAGCTTCGATAAGATAGAACTAAAATAATTTGTTTCACAAAATACCTAAAAAAAAAAACTATTCTTCCACAAAATAAATAATTCCTTATTACGTTAAACTAGCTTCTTCACTGAATTGTTAGTAGTTTTATTACTAACGTAATTATAATAACTCAGTGCTTTTTCATCTTTAAGTAGGTACTTCGCTTTTCTTCAAAAAACTAGTTTATGTCGTTAAATGTTTATCCAGACTGTTGGCATTCAAGACATACGAGATATTCCTCAACTTAGTGAAGAAGCCAAGCCTGCCAGGCTGAGTGGCATAGGATAAAGTAAGACACTGAACGGAGAGTTGTTGAGAAGTTTTTGTCACGTTTAGACTTTTGTTTCTCGTTCTGTATAACGAACTTTTTATACTTTTAAAAGTGGGAATGTCATCCATCAGGTCATATCCTGCATCTACATAATTGTTTTACTGCATCTTTATAAGCTTTTGTGATGGGTATATGACTGACTGCCACTAACGTTCGTGCTACATGATTTGATGAATATTTCAGATGCAGCGTGTGGGTTTTTAGGTGCACAAGAGTGTCAACAACAGTCATAATAGTCATCAACAGTCAACAATTTGACGCAAACTTTGACTACCTACCTAGAGGAGGCCTATGTCCAGCAGTAGACTGAAATAGGCTTATGTTATTTAAGTTGATGATGATCCCTGCATGCTGTAATAGGTATCTCGCTCAAACCAGTCCGGTCCGTCTATTTCGCTTTATTGACACAAAGACTCACAAACTAATGAAATAGCCTATTGTATTGTTTTACTGACTGTACATTAGTTAAATCTCATGGACCCGTTGGGAGTCCATGTAGGAATATTTGAAATTAAAGTAAAAATTTTCATGGACTGCTTGGGAATTAAAAAACAATTGAATTATGGACCTCTGGGAATAAGCTCAAGAGAATCATGGACCTCTGGGAATAAGCCCATTCGGTTCCTAAAACAAATGAACAAAAAATAATCAGAATAAGTGCTTTATATCCTATATTAATGCTTTGTATATAATAATTAAAATAATATTGTGTTATTTACAAACTAAGACTTAAATCGTAAAAAATACAAAATCGAGCTTTACGCAGAGTGACTTCACTCTACAAAGCACTAATATAGCATTAAAAGCACTTGTCCTGATTAGTTAGTTTTGTTTATTTGTTTTACGAACCAAGTCTTGGTTTCTCCACACAAGCAAACACACGAGAGGCTAACAAAATGTTTAAACTATTGTCAAATTATAACAAGCGGACGAAAAATCGGCCGCAAGTCACTACAACTACCTACCTAGTTCATTTATAAATTTCTTAAACGTATTCTTACCCGCAAGCTCCATCAATAACAAATCCAATCGCTCCAGAGCGACACTCAACACCATAATTAAAGTACGCCGGCGATCAGCGGTCACCTGACCCGGCGCGGCGCCGCCGAGTCGCCAGGGGGAGAAGAGGGGGGCGAAGGCGAGATTAATTACTGTTTGATGGCACAACTGCCCCCAGGTAGGTACTGGATAGATTTACTGGGCGACAGGTAGCCGAATTAGAATCTGTTCTTGTGTGTGTCGTTAATCAATGTCAGGGATTCCTGTGTCTGATTGCTGGCGGGGCAAGCTGGACAACCTGGAAACTCACACTTCTAACTCACTCCGCTTGAACAAACATTTTCAAATGGCTTATCATATTTTATCTGAAGTATTAGTATGGTTTGACAAAACGACTGATCGTTTTTATGAACGTTATAAATCCTGGAAGATTTTTTACGTTAATAGTCTGGCTTAAACGTATTCTTAGTACGTATTCATTAGCTTAGCATAACAAAAAAATTATTTTATGTGGAGAGAGTTTTAATTTCTTTTTTTTTTAGTTTTATAAATGGTCATTGATAATAATTACTATTTATAAACCTGTTTATGGTATTAAATTTGACTTGTCTAAGTGCTTATTTAGTAAGCCTAAAGAAATAAAGTTTTTTTAATTTGACTTTGAAAATAAGATGTTATTGATTTTATTCACATACATTTTTTGTCGCATGCGTGTTATTTCCTTCGAAAACAAAAGACAAAGAACAAAAAACCTTCGTCATACACCGTCGGCCACATCGTCACGTACCATCAGGTAAGATTGTGGTCAGATGGAAGGGTTAGGCGCATTCACAATATAAAACCAGTCAAAAGAGAGTTTTCGCACACAGTAGATTCCGTGCCAAACTATTACTCAAAAGAAAACCTAAAAAGGGATGTTTTTGATGAATCGATTAAAATTAAAGTTGAACATGATGCGATCACCCGTCCAACTACTGACCGCGCCCAACGTTGCGGTATGGACGTTGCCCCCCTCAACTAGTAAATAAATTTTATTTTGATAGTTTTTGAATTAGCGGCTAAAGATATATATATTCTATGAACATTTTGACTGTCTACTGGACGTTATGGACGTTTTCACCCTTATTTTTTACGGAACCCTGAAAAAAATCGACTCCATTCCCACTGGTAAACTCGGTTCTAGAATTCAAAATCATCTTTGTCGTAAAATAAATTCCGTCAGTATATCATGATTCTGTAATCTGTAACCCCTTTGTTTACAAAAGATAATCTAAGGTTCTACTCTTACCTAGGTAAATAAAATACAATTATATAAAATATATAAATAAATTATTAGTATTATATTAATAAATTATATCTAAATAAATTATTATTGTTCCAGTATTTACTGAGACTTACCATCTTTTTATTATTGTTTTTGTTAGATAAAGTAAGTTCGCTGAACATCCATCGCTCGGCACTCGCTGAGCCAACACCTGTGCACAGGGTCATGTCATGGAGCTTAAACTCGACTATTTGTGCCAACTATTTGTGTGATTTATTAAAAAAAATTGAAGGATAAAAAAAAATCACACAGCATTATCTAGCCCCAAGCTAAACAGAGCTTGTGTTATGGGTACTAGGGAACTGATATACATAATACAATACATTACATAGATAGATATTTTTTATTATACATAGAAAACGACCAGAACACCCGACACAAATACCTGCAGATCGTATAAATATTTGTCCCAAGGCGGGAATCGAATCCGCAACCTCTTGCGTCGTCGCAGGCAGACCTTCGCCCACCGCACTACAGAGGTCGTCAACATTTTTTAGTACTTATTGTTTCAATGTACTTATATGTGTGTCGAAATAAATGCTATTCTTTTCTATTCTACTCTAGAACCAATTAGGTAAGTGCTTTAGTGTTATCAATGGTTTGTGTATATGATTTCTGTTTCACAGTACGCCATGTCCTGTAGTATTTGACCAGTGTTATTCCAGGTCCACGTCAAACGCTCGCTCGTCACCTGCCAGCGTGTGATCGATCAGCGACATTACGGCGTTATTAGCAACGCGGCTGCGGTGGAATCGCACGTCTGTTCTGGCCTAAGCGGGTGGTACTGGTGGAAGAGTGGACCTCTTTTAATTATTAAAGGAAGTACTAAAGTTGTTGCTTTGTTCTACTTTTATTGTATAAAAGTATTAAATACAAAGCACCTTAGTATTTTACTGTATATAATTATACAGCTGAAACTGTCTTGCAGGATCTCTAAGAAAATAATTGGAAAAAAGTAGAATTCATAAGGATAGTAGGTAGTCTGTCGTTTGCCACTAAATAAATAAATAATGCTGGACAGTTGTGTGTATAGCATTTACACAGCATTATCTGGCCCCTAGCTGAGCTTGTGTTATGGGTACTAGATAACTGATATAGGTACATAATATAACAGTGCAATACATAGACAGATATTTTTACTATACATAGAAAACGACCAGAACACCCTGAACAAATATCTGCAGATCGTACAAACATTTGTCCCGAGGCGGGAATCGAACCCACAAACTCCTGCGTCGCAGGTGGACCCAGACACAGCGCCACAGAGGTCATTCACTATCAGCAAATGTCTGCAGGTGAGGACGTGCGTGACGATTCTTTATATTTCATTTGACCACACAATTCACTCTTTATAGCTTTATATGGAAATGCGACGAGAAAGTACAATTTTTTAAAGCCAATTGAAACAAAAGAATGACTTTGTAAAAGCAAAAGCAATGGTCGAGTACAAGTGACCTCCGCGGCGTGTTCTGCTAACGCTCCGTGCCGGCGGGGCTCACCTATTCATTCACGTGGGTGATGGATTGCGGCGTCGATTAGGGCCGGCGCTGACCTGTTCTTTCATATCTCGCTAATGGCCGCTCCATGGCTCACATCTACCGCCTCCTGTACGCTGCGCTTTATTGGAAACTGGAAGTGGCGAGGGAAGCATTCACGTTAATATTGTTAAATAATGCCTGGATAGATTTTTTTCACTGAAGCAAGTATCTCTGGGCGCTTTGCTTCTAACCAAAGTATGCGTTTACTAACAAACGTGGTTCGTAGTTAACCCGCTCTCATTTATAGTGAATTCGTCAAACTAGTATAGTTTTGCCGTACAATATGCGTTGCTACTTTGATGGCTCAAAACCAAACCGGTTGGCATTTAACTTAGAGTATTTATAACATTTAATATGAAAATATAGTTAGCCCATTTTGCGACACGGAGCTTCTACTGTCCAATCTCGACCACCAGTCGAATAGATCAATGATAAAATATAAACTATGTATAATAAAAGCAGCGGTTAACTAATAAATTTGTTAATTTCCTCTTCAAAATAGGTACTTAAAATTTAGTTATACAAGCACAGTCCGTAGAACTATAGTGAACCTGGATTGTGAGAGGCTGGAGCATGCTATAGTGAACCTGGATTGTGAGAGGCTGGAGCATGCTATAGTGAACCTGGATTGTGAGAGGCTGGAGCATGCTATAGTGAACCTGGATTGTGAGAGGCTGGAGCATGCTATAAGTTTGTGAAAAACCTGTAAACTTAAAGCTATCTATCACACTAATATTATAAATTCGAAAGTTTATATGGATAGATGGATGTTAGTTTATCAATCACGCCAGAACGGCTGAACGGATCTAGATAAAATTTGGCACAGAGATTGATTATAGTCTGGAATAGCACATAGGCCATATTTTATCCCAGAATTTCCAGGGGAACCACTACGCGGGGGAAACCGCGAGACGCTGCTAGTATTTAATAATATAAATATATGTATAACATATTTCGAAAATGCCTGCTTTCAACAGATAACTTTTCTATATACTTATAGCAATCCACTGTTTGATGACGAAATTTTTGGTGAAACAGGTTGCAAGTCGTATCCAGCGGACAGACATCGGCGTGCACCTGTCGACGTCGGCTGTCAAATGTACAAGGGTCATTACTTAGCCGATCGGTACCGTAATTAATACGAGGTGCGAGGATTGCCGGCCAGCCTACAGCCTTCAGCCCGCGGCCCTGATTAATGAACGGGGTACACGAACAACCAGTGGAAATCAATCGGCATTCGATTCAAAGGTAGGAACAAAACTTGGCGAGAAACCAGATAACGTAATGAAAGTTTGCAATCTGCTTGCATGTTTACTGGCTGGCTTCCCTTTTATTTTTCTCTCTTCGATCTCATCTCTCCTATATTATTCTGTTTCGTATTTTATTTAAAGCTGTACAGAAGGTCTCACCCCGCAACCCTTACGTCTCCACTCTTGCAATCAACTTGTAAATTGGCGCATACCTCGCAATCCAATTTGAGCGTCGCATCTGCAGCTCTGATTGCGCCATGCGGTGACCGACTCATCCGCTAATCCATTAGCCACCTTCCCCGACCTTCATATTTAATTTCAGAATATCCTCACAGAACTAATAATAGTAGAACCTAAGCAAACCTCACTTGAACAAAGTTAATAACCAAATTTTTCGCATACAGATGATACTGAATTTTATATCAAAGCCAGACAGCACAGTTTCGTAAAGCAATTCATGGCAGAGAAATGAACCGCTGAAGAGTGTTATTGCTATAGTCTAATTTAAAGCTGAAGAAATACAGCTTGTTTTGCGTTGCAAGTGATTTGGAGTGAGGAGCGCCACACGCGCACGGTGAGCAATTGTCCGTGCGCACATGTCGCGGCCCCAGCAACGTATAAAATTTGATAAATCGCATCGCCAACATGTGAACTACCCTCTTAGCCTAAACGGTCCGGCTTCAGCTCCAACAGCGACCCGAAACAAACCGTATCTTTATGACGACATGTTTCATTTTAGATTTGAATTTGCGATTGGAAGTTATCATCGTTTAGTGATGCATGGTTGAAAAAGGACCCAGGTGGACCAATGGATTTCAGACCTTCTACAGAAAATGTAGAGCTGCTTTTGGCATGAGTTGGTAAGGTAATTGTAAGGTTTGACGGACGTAATGGCAAATGCACTTTAGTGAATGCCTGTGCCCGTGCAGTAACTGATTTTGCGAGGGTCGGAGGTAAGATAATGCAGATGTTCGAGGGTAGGCACGGCAGCCCCTTGGAAGTGGCCCTCGGATTGATGACAGAAGCAATTTAGATGGACGGCTTTCGATTAATATAAATGTAAGTAATGTAGAGGTAGCAAACATGGCGCTCTTTCGGACTAATTATAAATAAAGGGGTATATTTACTTATTTACATAGACGACTTCTTTTGACGACCTCTGTGGCGTGGTGGCCCAAGGTCTGCCTGCGCCGCAGAAGATTGCTCCAAATCGCCAAATCGAATCTTCTCGGGACCAATGTGTGTACGATATGCAGACATTTTTCAGGAAATTCTGGTCGATTTCTTTGTAAAATAGAAAAGCTATGTACCTGTAAATAAATAAATCACAATTCACACAGCATTATCTAGCCTCAATACCTATGATATTATATTATGTATTTCCGTTACCTAGTACCCAAAACACAAGCTCTGCCGAGCGATTACGATAAAAGCTTGGGGCTAGATAATGCTGTGTGAATTGGACGTAGTTACGCAGAAAGGACTCAATCCACACTTTGGTCAAAAATGAGTTAAATATACCAAAATGGTCCTAAAGGTCGGTTCTATCACCTCGCAAAAAAGATCCGTAATCTGATAACGTTAAGGTGGTTTTTTGAAATACGAGAACCAAGCCACATGTATGGCGGGTATTTTTTTCTAAAACACTGTAATAACTCAGGCTACATGGATCCTTTTTGAGAAATCCAATCTCAAAGAAGTGTGTATTTAAGTAATTTAACAGAAATGTCTCATAGCACCTGAATCATTTCAGTTAAATTTACTTTCATAGAAACTAGTAAATTTTTTATTTAGCTGAAACGACTCAAACTGTATAGGTCATTTCAGATAAAATACTTTACTAAGAAACAAGACGATTTTGCATTTAGCTAAAAGGACTCAAACCATATGGGTTATTTCTAATAAACTGATTTACTATGAAACAAACCCATTTATCATTTAGCTAAAACGACTCAATCGGTGTGCGTCATTTCAGATAAATTCATTTTAAAAGAAACTAATCGATTTTGCTTTTTATAGTCTGTCAAATGAAAGTAGAGACTGAAAAATCGCGGCAAATTAAAAAAATATTAGCATGGCAACATCAAAACGACTATGACAAAATTTTAATAACATATTTTGATACTTGGTAATTAATTATTTATTTATAAATTGTGTATTTAAGTGGCAATTAATTTATCACTAGGCGGTACCAATATTTTAAATAGTTAATAGTTTATTTGTTTAGATGTTTGTAATTCTGAACGATTTTTAATGAAACTTGCACTTTGTTTTCAATCTTGCTTTGCATTTTCTGCACGTAAAATACAATTGATGTGGATTTCACTAATCCTAACGCATTGCGGTATGGATGACGATAAGACTCGACGTAGTTTCCCGAACGCTGCCCTACTTAGCTGGATCCTCCTCTTGGCCTCCTTCTCGAAACTGTTTCTACCCAACTGCAGAATCTGCCCAAGGTAAGTGTATTCGGAAATAATTTCGAGAAGGTGGCCATGTAGGTACGACGACCGGTCCCGGATCAATGTGGCCATTGATCATGACCTTGGTTTTATCAAGTTCATGCCAAGACCGATGCGTCGTGAGGCTGAAGCTAGGCCGTCCAGCATCAGGTTCAGCTCCTCCAGCGACTCCGCCATCAAGACTATGTCATCTGCGAATCGCAGGTGTGAGATGTAATCGCCGTTTATGTTGATGCCCTTACCTTTCCAGTCCAGCGTCTTAAACACATCTTCCAATGCGCTTGTGAACAGTTTCGGGATATATCATCCCCCTGTCTCACCCCTCTGCGCAGTTGGATTGGTTTAGACTGCTGGCCCTGTACTTGGACACTCATGCTGGCGGCATCATAGAGACATCACAATTCGGCACATGGCACTTCGATGTAACGATAGTCTACTTGGCATCGCTGTAAGGATTCCAGAACAGCCCAGGTTTGGACAGAGTCAAAGGCCTTTTCTAAGTCCACAAAGGCCAGACACAGGGGCTGATTATACTCTTCGGACTTCTGTATAATCTGCCTCACTGTGTGTATGTGGTCTATGGTACCATACCCTCCACGAAAACCGGCCGGTTTCGGTGGCTGGAACTCGTCGAGTCTCGTGGCGAGACGATTCGTGACTACTCGTGAAAAAAGCTTATAGACGTGGCTCAGGAGTATGATGGGTCTGTAGTTTTTAAGAAGGGTTTTATTTATGTCTCTTCTAAAAAAGAGCACCACCAAACTCCTGCTCCACGCCTTTGGAGTTCTCCCACTGTGAAGGACGGCATTGAACAGGCTCTGCAGCTCCTGTATAACAGGGGCTCCTCCGGCCTTCAGAAACTCTGAAGTAATGCCGTCTTCACCGGGGACTTTTCCATTTTTAAGCTGCCACAGTGCCCAGTGTCAGTGCCTCAGTGTCACGATCTCGTCTTGACAGATGTCTGGCAGTTCGTCGGTGTATTGGCGTGTCAGGGTGGCTCTGGAAGCATGGTCATCCCTTTGGATATGAGGGGCTTGTGCAGCGTATAAACGGCCATAGAAATCCTCTATCTTGACAGAGATCTCCGGCTTCGACAATAAGGTCCTCCCATCGTGCGTTTTAAGCTTCGTCAGGTGGCTCATGTCAAGCTGCTGAGTGAATACTTTGGACCCTCGGTTTCGCTCTATCGCCTCTTCATTGAGGCGTGTGTTGGAGCCCCGAAGGTCGCGCCGTACCATCTTCGCAATTCTCTTGTTCAGGTCTGACCTTTTAGACAAAGTCGCTTGGGTGGTTTCCCGTCTTCTTGTCATCAACCCGAGAGTCTCGGCCGAGAGTTTGGATTTCCTGCCAGTACGCTGCTTTTTACAAAACTTGATGCCTTCGTACCTCAGTGTTTCGACCTGCCCCACCGTTACCAAGGCCGCTGCCATGGCCAGGAATAGCGAGGCGGCCGGGACCTGGAGGACATTTTTTGTTGCGTCGTACCATTGGAGGGTAATGCCCATAATCCCCACAATGGGCATTTTTGAATTGTTCTGCAGGGGGCGCTGCTGCCCACCCCCCGGTTTGTGTCCCTTAGTCGCCTCCTACGACACCCACGGGGAGAGTTGGGTTGGTTGGTACTATTCTAGGGCCGACACCACACAGCCATACCGCAATGCTTGATAACGAAAGTTTTCAATCAGTGCGTCCTACCCGTCATGACCTACGGAGCTGAGACGTGGAAACTCACGGTAGGGCTGGTCCACCAGTTTATAGTCGCCCAGTGAGCTATGAAGAGAGCTATGATCGGAGTTTCTCTGAAGGATAGGATTCGTAACGAATACATCCGACAAAGAACCGAGGTTATCGACATTGCTCAAAGGATTAGCAAGCTGAAGTGGCAGTGGGCCGGTCATGTCTCGAGAAGAACCGACAACCGCTGGGGTAAACGTGTTCTTTAGTGGAGACCGCGACTCGGCAAACGTAGTGTAGGACGCCCTCCGACCAGGTGGGATGACGATTTGCGAAAGACTGCTGACTGGCAGATGCTGGATGCGGCAAGCTGAAGACAGGGCGCTATGGCGCTCATTAGGGGAGGCCTATGTCCAACAGTGGACTAATATAGGCTGATGATGATGATGATGAATACTCTTTTATTTATATTATATTTATATAAATAAAAGAGTATTCATCATCATCGCTTTTATTAATACTTTTTGTCGTTTAGGTCATTTCAAATAAATTAAAAAAAATACTCCGTAATGTCAAAACCGATTTAGCAGAAACGACTCAACCCCATATTTTCCTCAATAACTGAAAAAATACGACAGTCTGTGTAATAAAAATAGGCTCATAAAAATAACAGTATTTTTGGTCATCTGACACAATAATTTCATTTTTTTTCGAATGCATTAACATTATTGAATCATCGTCTAAACTTTAAAATGCCATATCTCCGAAGTGACATTTTGTGGATTGAGTCCTTTCAGCGTAACTACGTCCAATTGTCCAGCGTTATTGTTTTATTAATTTAAAGGTATCGTTATTCAATAACGTCCGTGAGTTTTCTGAAACATAGCAGATTTTCAAAAAGCTGCTAAAATTGAATAAGGTATAAAAAACCTTTCACAACTATTAAATAAACAATCCATGCGAAGGAACCAGATAATCATAAAACGTGGCAGCTCTCACTCCTCAAATGGAATTACCGCGGGATCCACACCGTCCATAAAAATTGAATTTGAAAACTTCGCACTCGTCTACAGTTTGAAAATGAATAAAAACGATCCATCAATTGTGGATTGGGCGAGTTTTCACCGGTTCGCGATCGATACTAAATTAGCTAATGGAAACTTGATAGGGCAAAAAAGTCCCACAAAGCCGGTAAGCGCATTTAGCGGCGATAAATCTGGGCATTGTCTCGTCGACAGATGGCGCCCCTGTAGGGCTCCACCGGGGGACAGGTAACTCTACACCGCACTCGCGCTGGCAACACAATGATCCACGCTCTATAGAGTTGAGTCGGTACCGGCCGGCACACTGTATAGGAAAGCATGCCGGTGTTTTAACACTTTTAATAGATATATTTATCGAAAATGAAGGAACCACTCTCTGTCTTTATGTTATCAATTGGAGACTAGCTGGACGCTGCCAAACTATTTTGATTTTCAGACTTCCTTTATTGTTTGTTACTTTAATATTGTTAGATACCATTTAACAGAGACATTTAAGTAACAGCGATTATAAAAGTCAGTCATAAACGTGTCAAACGATTTGAGTTCCGAATAAAATTACCGGTATTTTATAAGGAAGTAAACCAATAGCCGGAAAAACCCGATTATTAAATTTGAAACCAGTGTCCGACTATTAGCCAACTCTAGCCTCGCATCAGACTTGTATCAGAGGGGTAGTCAGATTGTCAGGTAACTGCATTACCCGAACAATGGAATATTCAATGCATGTTAAAAAGTGCGCACATGTCGCTGTGCGCACGCGTCGACTCGTGCGCCATGCGGCGGATTACAGACACATACAAACTTTATTGTAACGGATTTAAAAGAGGACAATTCATTTGGAAACTTTCTTCGTCACCCTTCCAAAGTAACTTTAATTGTCTGTGACCCTTCCATTATGTTTTAAGTTTTGTTTGTATTTTGATAAAGCATAATATTTTATTTAATTCAGAAAGAAAATAACAATCAAATAACAAATTTAAATTAAAACTAGTATTTACATACAATAGAAACAATCAAGCTATCTGCAAACTGTGGCAAACAATCTACAGGTAGCTCAACTGATCCATATCAATACCAGTTGGAAGCGTGCCTAAGACACTGGCTGCATTGCCCCGCTGTATAGCAATGCTGATGCGCTGTGCCAGATACTCACCAGCTCTCGGGTCACGCGTCGCTTCGACCAGACGCTCAGATAATTTTTTGAAAACCCGGAGAGCCTCGGTACCCCACGAACCTAGGGTCTCGACTCCAAGGGGAGCAATAATATTGATTGTGATGTGATTGTGTATGAAAAACATTACAAGAACAACATTTAAATTAATATTTCTTTTATCATTAAACTATCCTAACATAGACTTTAAGGCACTTCTAACTTTCTTACTTAGTTTAATGTTATTCTTATTTTTACTTTTTTGACGGCTTCGAGTTTTAGAAAATAGTTCTGTTATTTTTATTTTCCTTATAAATATACTGATTCTAAATTTCTAACTTACATATGTATGGAATGAGAGATGACATAATCATCAGAGGCATGGTAGTAAACCCCGCTAAGACAAGGACACAGTTTTGTATTATTCAATTTAGCAATAAATTTAGCATGAATAAAATAATACTATTTAGTTATTAACGTCAAACTTTTTTTGCTGTGCGTTAGCGGTGATGTGTATGCTTTGTATCTTATATGCATAAGAATGCTTCATTTTCTATAAGAATGCTTCATTTTCTATAAGAATGCTTTATTTTCTATAAGCCACTCAAAGCAAACTTAGGTACGTCCCACATCATAATCATAGAGTTGAGAAGTACCACAGCACAAGTATAAGTACTTATAGTCGGAAGTAATCTACCGAAACTGTTATCGCTACCTTTAAACAAACAAGTGATTATACACTGGCGCCTATTAGCTTTTATCGCGTGTAAACAACCACCTAATGGCTCCGTCGCACAAACAAACAAACTAACAAACACACGGAGCTGTTTAAGTACACCTCCAATGCAAAGTTATCGGGAACTGTCTTTGAGTTGTTAATTTTGTAGCAACTGTTTAGAGTTAAAGTAGGGCAGCATTCTAACTTTCAACATTTTCTTTTATTGTATCATGTACACATACATCAGAGAAATAATACAAAATCAGTTGGTAAAAATATTTTTGAAATTCAACATGGTGAAGCAGGTCGATGAACTGTAGACATTATGTAACCCACTTCAAGTCCATTAATATTTTAACAAAATAATAGCGGGTGTAATCATACGTAATTCAGCCACATTTAAATGGCGGAGTATCAAATTTCAATTATAACTTAACGCATTATCTTTACTACAGGACATTGTGTTACTAAAAATACACCTCGGGGACCCATGTCTTTTCACAAACCATGAAGTTACGATTAGAAAATGTGCATTACAATTATGTACAAATGTGTTCTGATACTGTTTTACTGGTTCATGCAATTAATAAGGCTGTAGTTTCGTATTTTGAATCAAACAAATATCTAGGAAGTTTATTTTATTTGGTTGAGTTACATTTTCCCATCGAAAGACATAAGTCTCACATAATTATGGCTCTCTCCATATCTTTATAAGACGTTGACCAATGACCTGGAAAAACTCGCGGGTTAATCTTGCACACGAGTGCCACAGACCTCTGGCAATGTCTATGTCCTGCATATATCTTGGGAAGGTCATGTTCAGCTGTGGAAATATTTTTCCAGAGATGATGATGATGATATTGTTGTCTGTTGTACGGTGGGCAAGCTGATTGCAATCCACGCACAGCACTCAAATATTTTACGAGAGGTTCACATCGCCGTGTCGTTTATGGCAGCGCAGTGATTAATGAATAGCTGGGTCAGAAATGGATCAGGTACCTAATGTCACAATAATGTATATATGTATTTGGAATCATTTGCTGTGATGTGTAGATAACTTATGGACGTATTTTAGAACGGAGTTAAAATCGTCACGGTATGGTTTTGGTCTTGTTTTGTTTGAGTTTTGATTCAAGTTGCGACCGCCATGCTGGTAAATGTAAGACTATGTGGTTCTCACTTTTGGTTAGGATAATTCGGTTGAGACTTGACCAACTGTCTTCTGTCGTCAGTTTTAATGTTCGGGTTTACTGTGAATAATCATGTCGCTTTATGCCGATGTCGGTTGTTCTGCTGCAAATTGATTCTTTTAGCACCGTCGGATTAGATGTGTACTGCGGCTTCACTCATAACCATTACCATCTCAACATCTCTTGTTTCAGTATGCTTTCACCAATATTATCCGTTATTGACTTAAACAAATTTAAGATTTTTACATTATGAACCAATTTAAACGATTATTTTATTATTTCAGAAAATCCTGGGGATTAAAAAACTCTCTCAAAACTCAATAACTTTATTTCTTTAGGCTTACAAAATAAGCACTTAGACAAGTCAAATTTAAATAGATATATTGGGAATATTTCCTAAATTGGTATGTATTTGTCCCTCAAAACTGCAAAAACAGTTTCGTTTCAGATGTTGGTTTTTATTTTTATCAAATAATCCTATTATTAGTTTAAGTAAAAACCATCAAATTATTAAACTCAAAACATGCAATTTCACGACTCCACTCTACCAGCTCCGATATTTATTTTCAGACCATCATGCTTTAGTCTCCCCAACTTCCAGCAAGCGAACTGGCCGAGTGTCGACGCAGAGCCAGGTCGACGCAGAGCCAGGTCGACGCAGGGGGAACTATTCCTTTCCACGACCACATGGTCTCCATCCGACACTTGCTTTAACTAGTTATAGTTTTCCCTCTGCATCGGTAAAATGTTCCGTAACGTCGTTCATTAGGTGAATGCAAACAGTGTGCGGAAGGACGTGACCGGAGCGCGGCGCTGGAGATAATACTACTGCTGGAGATAACGACTAATTGTGACTTGTTACCTCTCTATCACACCCCTTATTGTCTATTAGCTATTGTGTCGGGGCAATAGTTAATAGTAGTAGTCAACCATTTTTTGCAATCTATAATGTTACAGAGCTGTTTATAATCTTCCTAAATTAAGATCATAACACCATGCTGGGCAAGTGGGCACACAATAGGTATGAGAGAGAGGTTCACGTCATTATTATTCTAAAGCACCAACTAAACAGTCGAAGGTAAATGATTTTTTCTCTCATAGATTTTATAGTCTGCTTCTAATCGTAGGAATAGTTATGCGCGGTGAGTTACCTATCCCAAATGGGAAAATAACGTTATTTACCAAATCAAAGAAGTTAATGAAATTGTGGTGGGCTTTGAACAGCAGCATGGTCACTGTAATGACCTGCTGAGGCTGGACTGCAGAGTGCATGCATGCGCCGGCTGCCGGGTGAAGTGGCAGCAGTCACTCGGCAAAACTGACCTGAGCCACCGCGGACTAAGACGTCATTGGAGTCGACATTCAACCAACTTTTAAACTTCTAAAAGTGTTGGAATAAAAAATTGACAACGCCTCCAACTTGTCTCGACAGTCGCCCTTGGTAAATATAAAGGCGCCTAGAAACAGTAAATCTCATTTGTTCTTTAGAACTTCTAAAACTTTTAAATCCCTGTAGTTCAATAGTAGAACTATTGAAATAGAACCCGGCCCATTAGTAAAATCGAACTTATGATGCCTAGTAACTTCCATTAGTTAACATATATAGAACTGTTTGTCCAAGTCACATATCGTTTTGTTTTGTGTACGAATATCGTGACACTCTGTAAATGGTATATTCTGAAAATACATAGGTACTTACTCAAACTAAACATGTCTATTAACTATCGTCTATAAAATCTATAAAGCAAATTATTTCATAGATTTTAGTCATTATACAATAAGTCTATAACATTTAGTGCATAGTTCCCACATGGCGACTCCACACCTCCGAGCACAGTGTCGCGGCCGCTCCACCGCACCTTGTCAGCGCTCAAATTGACGTGGATTGTTGTCGGGTGATCTTTGTCACCCATCGCTGGCCGCTGGCCGGCCAACGAGTGCAATGCGTTAGAATCAATCGTTCAATGGATTGACCTCACTTTGCAGATTTATAATTTTTTTTTTTGCTTTATAGTGCGTAACTCGCACTGGGCAAATTTTTCACGACAATTTAATGATTCAAAAAAAAACAGCTGAAATCGAAAATTATTATTTTAGTAGTGGTTCTTGTAGTTTTAAACTTTTATAAGTTTTTCTGTGCGTTATTTTCTTTTTTTCTATTTTTATATTCCTTTAAATAGGTATAGAACTCACTTGGCGAAAATAAATGGCCTCGTAGCAGATCCTGTGAATTCATCTTTTTTGAAAGGCAAAGACGTTCTCAATTGAATACACCGGCAGTATATGAGACGAAACGTAACCAGGTTTTAGCTACACTAAATCAAAGGCACTTTATTGTCTTATCTATAGACTGTCGAGCATTTTCTTAACTTTTCCTAATTTTAACCTTTTCTCAATGTCCCTTCCAGAATTTACTGTGTATCAATGTGCGGTCAGCGATGCCTAATCTCTAATTAAGCGGCATTATTTCATTTGTCATCGACATCGCTGTCCGCTGTCCGCTGTCCGGCGCCGCTGACGTCATTGCATCGCTGCGCTAATTCCGCTTTCATTTCTACAGTCATTTGTCAGGTGCATTGATTTCATGATTATGTTTGATGACGCTTTTCTACCTAGGTAGGCATTAGTTAGATTCAACCTGTCCTATTTAGATTGAACGGGTATATTTCAATTTCAATTTATTTTATTTTTTATAAAACTATTTACTATATAACGTGAAAGTAAGATAATGTCAATCGAATTTTAACATAGCAAGTTTTATCTTAATATTTTTGAGTGAAGCAGCATGAGGAGAGGAGGAGGATGCCGTGTGGTGCCGGCTTAGAATTTGCACCACCCTAACTCTTCCTGTGGGTGTCGTAAGAGACGACTAAGGGACATACACCGGGGGGGCGGACAGCAGCGCCTCTTGCAAAATAGATCTACCACCGAATTGCGATCCCCAACCCGCGTGCCCAGCGTGGGGATTATGGGCATTACCCCCCCCCCCCCCCCCCACGAGATAAAAAACCAGGGGGAGGCCTGCGTTCAGCTGTGGACTATTGTAGGCTGTCGAGTTCAAGGTCAGCAGGAGGACAGCGAGCTTAGCTCGATTTTCAGATGATACTAAGAGTATAGAAGCATTCCTATTTTTCTCATTTTTTCTCTTAGCTTGTATGGTTTTTTATAAGTGGTTAACTTGGACACACTAATGAACAAGGTAGGAGGTACTCAACGCGCAGTAAAGGTAAGATCTTTCGACGGCGCCGCGGTAAAACGTGCCAAGTCTAATTTCACAGATATCAGGCGCAACGGTAATTGCTTTCTTCGGCTGCCTCTTACGTGTATACTAGTCAATTTCTAGGGGTGTCGAGCACGCATTGTTATGGTAAATCGGAACGCAAGGTATCTCCGCTGACTCGAGGTTTTGGTTGAAAAGAACAAAGAAGTGGTCGAAAATCAACACCTCTTCATTGGTGAAATTCTCAAGGTAAATAAATCTCTCCGGGGAAAACCAACCAGATTATTTTTTAAATATACCTAGTTTTAGATTATCTTACACGCTTGTCAATGTCATAAAATACAAACTTACCATACGAAAACGTAATCGTAGTTTTGATTTTTTTTAATGGTGGGCATGACTGTTTATGGTAGCCCTAATGACTAGCAAAAGGTAGAGGTGTCAATTTGCATAGTGAGGTGATAAAAACACCGCGCGCGCTCCGACACTCATTACGTCTGGAAACACTCTCAAATGGAGCTTCTGTCGCCTTGATGAGCTGGGAAATTACCAGGTTTCTAATATAACACTGTTAAAACACCAATAAAAGATAAGCTTCATCGATATTTTAAGAGTTCTGACTTTTTAAAAGTGAGATTTGTGATTTTTATGTAATAAAGCACTTTGAATTTGAGTTTGATGTCAGTTATTTAAATTCCAAAACTACCTAAAATCAAAAAATCTTTGTCAACCTAAGCTGCATGTTTGTTTATTCTATGATATTATTACTCCACATTTCATAAATGCCGCATACAAGTATCCCTTTATCAAGTTGACAAGCATTTCCATACATCCAATTTAAGTTTAACAAGGCAAATAATGGAACGGGTACATAAATCCAAGATCCAAGGCTTCAGTCCCCTACGACCGGACAGATCTAGACGATACAACCAATAATCCGTTTACTTTTATCTCTGTACCCCTTGTGTTTCACAACCCTAGCTCACAGTACTGCTCCTTTATGCACAAGGAAATAAGGTTTGAAGTCCGCTGGGTGGGGTGTATAGGGTTGGCAAAGATGGACCGTCAAAGAGGTTATTACCTGAAATGTATAAGACAGTCCAGTAGGTAGAGGATGCCCCGAGCGAATAAAATGCAAATATCGCAGTGTAGTGAGCGCCGTATCGTATTCAGCTACGTAAGGAGACGAATTTTAAGGCTGGTGTTGGGGGATGTCGATAAAATATATCGATAAAAAAGTGTTACTTAACATAAAAATAAGAACACCATAAACTTAACCTATTTAATTATAATATGTATCGATATTTCAGTAGGTTTCTTCATCTATTACCTAAGTGAGTAAACTTTTAAATCCTTCCTATAGACTCGCTGGATCGCGACTCCCATTTAAATCTCTCAAATTAAAATACTAGCTTAAATTAGTTTATGGATTGGTAAGTCAAATAAATGCTCCCGTTTGAAAAACAACAAAACTGACTGCTACAAGCACATAAACACCAAATTGGGAGCACTTTTTCCAAAGTAAACATTTATCGAGACCCATCATCGCGCGTACTCAATCCATCGATACAAAATCAATCACATGTCCCACCTCTAGCGGCGAATCGCTGAATCGGTGCGGCTTGTTGGTCGCGTTTACGAGGGTCGCTGTAAACTGTAAAAAGCGCAAACTGTTTGTTTATGCGCAGTAACGATTGAAAGCCCGAGAATTGAAAACTTCCATCGCTGGCGAACATAAACGAACCTGCGCTTTTACTGCCCACCCCCCACTTCGCTAACGGAGTCTGATTCACGGATCTTTTTGAAATACGTTGACGGTTCGTTTTTGGATTTGCTTTAACATTTTAATATATCAGACTGTCCTCTACTCGTCACTCGAACAAACATAATATGTTTGTTCACATATTATGTGTAGTATTAATGTCAAATTCTAAGTCAATTAAATGCATTTGCCTTATTATAATTAGCATTGTGATAAAACTAGTTTTTGTAAGCGGCTCCGCATGCATCTCTCATAAATCGAGGTCAATTCTCACGTTTTCTGATTGGTCATCCACTAAAACCTCTCGAAAAGCCACCCTGCATAAATGTGTAAAAGTAATAATTGTTTCTAGACCAACATCTTTGTACCTCTAATTTCAGGCCGAGTCAGTAATTTTGGCGTCAAGAAGTATTTACATCCATCTATCCATTCGTCCATCCATCCTGTTGCATTTATAATGTGATATGATTAGTGTGATAGTGTTATAGGTCATGCATCTATCTAGCAGTACCTAGACGTGTTTCGGCTGACATGATGATGAGGATGATGATAGGGCATTTGCCGTAAATAGCAAGAAACTGAATCATAGAACCAAAGGACAATGTCACAGGAGTCGCAAGTACTTTTTGGGGCAATAAGTTACAAAAATAATAATTATTATTTATTTATTTATTATCACAAACGCTCCTAGCGTTATACACTATATAGTAAGAATGATGCTTACAGTCTTGGACATACAACGTACTTACAATCTTGGAGTCTTCCAATCCAGTATTCAATAGGTTCGTTCTGGGTAAGCATGCTGTCATGTCATGGCATGTTCAAGTGAGATAGTTTGTGAGATGAGATTATAATATTTAACGAATTTGAATAAAGATGAGTGGTATTTCATCATCGTCATCATCACCAGCCTATATTAGGCTATGACTGCTGGATATATGCTTTCCCTATGAGCACATAGCATCCTGTCTTCAGTTTGCCGCATCCAGCGTCTGCCAGCAGTCTTTCGCAGATCATCCCTGAGATCATCCTACACGATTGTTTCGTGAGTGCATTAATCATTTATTATTTTCCTCACTCATTCATCAGCAATATTTAGATAAAACACATCCCACAATACAATCCCGCTTTGGTAAAAAATGTTTGTACGATCCGCAAATATTTATTTGTTTCAGGTGTTCAGGGTCTTTTCTAAATAAAGTAGAAAATATCTATCTATATGTAGTGTATCTATGTATTGTATATCATCTAGTTCCTATAATACAAGTTCTTTCGCTTGGGGCTAGATGATACTGTGTGGATTGTACCTCTTCACATTACTTAACAATCAGGAATACATTTGGAGTGACAAGCTGCTGGTTAATTTGATGTCTTGTTTTTGTTAATTGATGTGAGTGTAAGTGCTGAGCACATGAGCCTAAGTTCTGCCTAATCCGCGCTAAGCCAACTTATCATAGTGTGAGTAACTGAAAGAGTTTTGAGCTCCGAGGGGCTCATTCTGTGTTGTTTGTATGCGGCGCGCTGTTGGTGGCCATCTGCAAATTATACCGCAGCGCCCTGCTTGATGCCCATGGGCTGGTCACAGGAGAAGAAGAGCAGCTCATGTTATTGAAAATCTGAGACACCGTCTAGCCCCAAACTACACCCAAACTAAGCGTTGTGTTATGCGTACATGATAAAAGATACACTTAAATACATAGTCATCATCATCAGCCTATGGTAGTCCACTGTTGGCCTCCCCTAATAAATACAAAGTATATATTAACAAAGATAAATATTTAAATATACATTGACACTAACACACCCAAAACACCCGGAACCAATATCTGCAGATTGTACAATTTTTGTCACGAGGCGCGAACCCGCAAACTCCTTCCTCGCAGACGAACTGTAGTTCGCTGCGCTACTGAGGTCGTGGTTTGGCAAGGTAAACGTTACAAAATGCTGATTTGTAAGATATTTGTCGGTAGGTATCATCATCATCATCAGCCTATATTTGTCCACTGCTGGACATAGGCCTCCCCTAATGAGCGCCATAGCGCCCTGTCTTCAGCTTGCCGCATCCAGCATCTGCCAGCAGTCTTTCGCAAATCGTCATCCCACCTGGTCGGAGGGCGTCCTACACTACGTTTGCCGAGTCGCGGTCTCCACTCAAGAACACGTTTACCCCAGCGGTTGTCGGTTCTTCTCGAGATATGGCCAGCCCACTGCCACTTCAGCTTGCTAATCCTTTGAGCTATGTCGATAACCTTAGTTCTCTGTCGGATGTACTCGTTACGAATCCTATCCTTCAGAGAAACTCCGAGCATAGCTCTCTCCATAGCTCGCTGGGCGACTTTAAACTGGTGGACCAGCCCTACCGTGAGTGTCCACGTCTCAGCTCCGTAGGTCAAGACGGGTAGAACGCACTGATTGAAAACTTTCGTTTTCAAGCATTGGGGTATGGATGACGACAAGACTCGACGTAGTTTGCCAAACGCGGCCCAACCCAGCTGGATCCTCCTCCTGGCCTCCTTCTCGAAATTGTTTTTACCCAACTGCAGAATCTGCCCAAGGTAAGTATACTCGGAAACAATTTCGATAAGGTGACCATGTACGACCACCGGTCCCGGATCAATGTGACCATATATGTCCATTAATTATATTGTATTATTTGTATTGTTGTTTATATGTCATGTATGATCCATGTATATGTGTCGGTAGGTATACCTGCTACATTTATATCGGACTTTTGTAAATGTACACCGGTACACTAATAAAGAACAAGCGCTTGACAGATTTAAATTTTTGCGAAACCAATGTCACTTCTTAAGGTCACTAAGCTAAACTTAATTCCAAATCAAATCTGTCAGTATAGTTTTCACGCGTCGTGTTTATGACAGGACAAGAGCAAACGATGTTATTTAAAATTCTTTATTGCACGAGGTTTACTTATTATTGGTTTACTACAATGAACATTTAACATGTGGCTTTTACGATTAAGATCCTGTTCTAGATAACATAATCTCGTCTGTGGCGACGTTTTATTTGTGAGATTGAAATGTGAAGATGTTCTCTTTACGACCGGCCAAACCTGACGTAACTTACTTCTCATTTGATTTATGAACAGTTAAATATTTCTTTGTTTCTGAATTTTCGAGGCTTTTTTTGTTCGACACAACATTTTCAGCGACTTATCTCGGTAATGCCGTCTCGAAATAAATAGTAGAAAGTATTGTTTGTATTTTCGACGGCAGATGAGCTTCGGACGATAAAGCCGTAAAAGTTTAGGTCTAATTTGTGTCTAGACTCGTGATAGTCGACGTTATAACGGTCAAACTGATTAATTTTACTGGTTTTATTGTGTGTTTACAAAATTTATTATTCTCCAAAATTAAAGTTATTTTCTACAGAAAAACATCAAGCACAACGTCGTGCGTTGCATGGTGAATCAACGCAGAGAGGTTCAGGAGCCACGGTGGGGGCAGAAAAAAGTTCGGAAATTACTCGAAAGTTTACAAAACTTACACAGGTAATTAGCCACCTTCATAGTCGAAGGTAAGACTGACTTGGCTCTTATCGGGACCTCAACACTTTTTACGGTGACGAGACCTGGCATACAATTTACGTTTGTGAGAAGACTTTTTAATTTTGGAACTAAGTTCCTTATCGCGCGTTGTGAAATGGGGCTGGATGGTAAAAATTCTCACGAAAAGTTGTAACGACACTTTTTGCTATAGTAAGCTATTGTAAGCCGTGCGGCATGTTTCTCTGTCTGTCTCTCTCTCTTATAGAAAGGAATTTCGTTCCATCCGGGTGTCCCTTGACACCTCTCAACTTTTTTTCATAAAATACAGGTGTTTTAATGCTCTGCAATAAGTATCTATCTCATTATTGAAACAGATGCGAAGTGCGTTGAATAAGACAGCACAAGTGTGAAGCTGCTGCGAAGTGCATGGAACTGAAGAGTGCCTCCCGCGGAGCCGAGTGCCTGTCTGCCACTGATTTATACCAACAACTGATTTATTACTGACAACACTGATAAACTCCGCTGACAGTCATACCGGCCAGGGAGACCTTATCGCCATACACACTAAATTACAAGTTGTGACTCTCCGATACTTAGCTGTATTATGGAGCAATTGTAGTCATTTGCCACATATTTTTAACAGCAATTTATTTAGAATTTGAGATGATCGATTGTGGTACGAACTGACTGCACGCCATAATAATAAATAATTCAAAATTCAAAAGTCAATAACTTTATTTCTTTAGGCTTACAAACTAAGCACTTAGACACGTCAAATATAATACTATAAACAGGTTTACAAATAGTCATTATTTTCAAATAAGAAATAAGATGTTATTGATTTTATTCGCTTCAATTTTTTGTCTTCTAGTGGAAGAAGCGAAAAAGAAACCACTAGTAAGTTTTATAAAACATAAATAAATAATGATGGACAATCCACACAGCATCATCTAGTCCCAAGCAATAATCGCACATTAGTAACTGGCCGCTGCCCGGTCGTGTCGGTTCGTCCATCCCATCCGATTATAAGAGTGAGGGGATACATAGATAGACAGGCACCTGTGTTTGCGCACACACTTGTGCACCATTAATGAATACGCTTTGTCTCCCTCGAGACTGGCCAGTCGCCGGGGCCAGCCAGAAGACCAATTCACCCAGGGTGACGACCTAGTGGCGCGGTGGGCGAAGGTCTGCCTGCGACGCAGGAGGTTGTGGGTTCGATTCCCGCCTCGGAAAAATGTGTGTACGATCTGCAGTCATTTGTTCAGGGTGTTCTGGTCGTTTTCTATGTATATTAAAAATATTATCGATGTATTGTATTAAATTATGTCTAACAGTTACCTAGTACCTACCCATATCACAAGCTCTGCTTGGCTTGGGGCTAGATAATGCTGTAAAATGTCGAGCGTTTATGTTGTTATTATTTAGTAGGTGCAGTAGTGAGGCTTTGTCTTATTCAACAAAATAATTAGGCCAAAGCGATGCAAATATTATACTTCGAAGTACACAAAGAAATTAAATAAATTCCCAAAAGTTTTCGATTTCGGCGGGACAAAAAAACATTTGGGAGCTTATTTCCTTTCTTAGAGATACCCAGAGTGCGGGTAAGCAATACTTATAAAAACTAACTTACAAAAATCCTTCAAATACACTAAACTAATTAGTTATTTTGTATTGAATAGTGTGCCACTCGTGGGTATTAGCTCTAACAGAATGCATAGACAGTGCGGTGGGGTAGCTCAGTGAAACTGTATCGGATGTGTCCATGAAGAGTGGCGGCGCGGGCGGCTCCGAGACGACCCGGATCCGGACTCACCAGTGACTTGCGGTCCAGACTGCACGTCTGCGAACTGTGGATGCGGTTTATTTCGTTTAGTTTTGTCTCATTTGTGATGGCAGCAATACCGAACAACTTCAATTCTAGTACGTACAGCAAATTAACGTCTACCCAAAAATCTGCAAATTCATGGTAATTTCATATATACTGAAACTCATTTAGCAAATTAGAAGAAATCAGGGGTCGTTCACACACGTCCATTATGATTGGATGGAATTGAGATAGAATGCTATTGTGGGTTCCGCCGTGTCCAAACCGACCCTGTCCTCGGAATACCTTATCAAGTAATGTTCGCACATCCGCGCCACGTATCGCCAAGTCAGCGTCCATAAATAACGTATGGAGCTAATCCGATCCGCGTGATTTGTTGGCCTATTTACTTATTTGCGTAACCCACTCGCCGCCGCCGCCGCCGTCGCCGAGATAGAGGCTCGGCTGATAAGTCGCCTTTCAATAACACTGTCTTGCTATCACCGACGAAATTAGTAGGAAGCAAATTAAGAACAACAAGAACATTTTATTAGCCGTGGTGTTGACCCAGTCGACGCAGTCCGTGGATGTCGTAAGATCCGACTAAGAGAATCTAACAGAGGAAGCCTAACAGGGGAAGGCAACTTCCTTCTGTGTATTTTCACACACTCTCTATTTGAACACCTCTTTGATGACCAATCCTGCCAAGCGTTGTAGTGATTATGGAAAACCCCTCCTTGTTTGGAGAAGGCATGTTCAGGAGTATGTGCTGAGGAGGAAGACCATTTATTAACATCTGAGATGAACAACACAAACTTGGCGTAAGAAGAGCAAAGCTGGCTGGCAAGTGAAAAGAGGCTATACGAGTACGTCCTGGTAATCTCAGGCCTGCTACGTCACATGATGGTAAATTAGCAATAGCAATTTTGTCTTATATCATAGAAAGCTTGCAATGCTCACCCATTGCTTTGATTTTCTTAGATTTGCTTACTAGAATTACATCTATGAGCCTTTCAGAGTGAACCATCCAATAAGACGTAGAAGCAATAGCGCGGGTGGGGTCGGCAACATCGTGGAGGTACGAGCAGCACTACTCGACACTGGATTCGCTGTTCGCAGTAAAAATAAACAGAGTCCCAATCAGACGCGCAATCAGGTGCTCTTATTCTCAAAGACTTCGTGTAGGTACTGGTGAGATCAAAACTTAATCAATTTTATAAACACAGATTGTCGAGAAGTTGAACGACCAACACATTTCGGAGTGTTCATGGGCATTAACAAAACCATGGTGTTCGGGTAAATAAAACGTTTCTTATTTTTCTTTTACCACAAAATACATCTATATGGTGTTATGATAAAGAAATTGTAAATTTTTGAGTAAAACCATGAGAATTATGTACATTCAAGGAAACTTCAAATATAGTAGAATGTTCTCTTTCAAATTAAAATTAACTTTTAAAAACTATCTCTTAGATTAAAGTTTAGTTTTTTTTTAAAGAAACAAAATTTAAGCTTTTATTTGTTTAGCTTTTTGCTTTATAGTGCGTTACTCGCACTGGGAAAATTTTCCATGAAAATTTAATAATGTCCCAAAAATTTTCGATTTAGGCAGGATTTTTGGAACATTATTAAATTTTAGTTGTTTTTGCAAGGTGAGTCCCTTACGTTTCTCCATGGAGCGGTGTGCGCGAGCGTACGGCGTGAGACAGGAGTACATGCATGCCCAACCCTCTCGCGTGACGAGATCAACTGCGCTCTTTGTGATCAGCCCACTACACCAGCGGACTCTGGAAATTACTACTGGTCATTTAAAGCAACCTTTCGTGAAATTGACAGAATATCAAGATAAAATGTATAAATTATTTGAAGAAGAAGGTGGGTCAAACTAGTTGATTAGGCTGGATTAGTAAGCATCGTTTGACTTGCCACCCTCCCACAAATTGATTGATGTCCTCTTAGCCGAATTTTGGCTACAGCGGCCTGTAAAGTGCGCACGATATATTAATGCGCACAAGTGTGTGCTGAAACACAGGTGCACCCTCTATTCCTTCACTCTGATAATACGACGGGACTCAGGAAATCGGGTTCAAGTCCTTTCCGATAACTAATATCATGAATTACCAATAAATTTCATAAGTCAACGATATAGATGAAAATCAAATAGTCGTCAAAAGTAGAGCTGTGTGATATTGTTCATACGTTGTTGTGTGTGAAGTCTGAGTTTGTGTCTCAGAAAAGGAAGTTGTGTGATTAGTTAGTATAGCGTATCTATAAACAGGCCAGAATTTTAAAAAAGTACAATTTTAACACCTGTCTTAGTTGAAGTTTATTTATTTGTTTTACCTAGGGGCTACGCTCCCCGCTGCTTGCGTGGCCTCACAAAATGTGTGGTACGCGTCACGCGCGCCATTCCGTCAGCAATATTGTCTAAAGCAATTTGTATGTAAATCAATTGTTGTTAATACTATTTATGCCGATGGTTATTGAGCATTACTATTTACTTTCACCATCTCCTCCACTCACGCTAAAACCTACTTTATTTTAGAAAACTTAAGGATGGAAGTAGAGCAACGATTTTTCGTCGCTTATACAAAAAGCTCGAGATAAAACGAGATGTTAGGGAATTGTTAATAAGGGATTGTCTTTCGCATACTTTCCCGCGGATTATGGGAGTTGTAAATTTTATTTTATCATAAATAAAGAATTTATGGCGATTTATCGGCGCTGAGGAGTAATGGGTGAAGTAATGTCAGGCGGGGGGCGGAGGCCGGTGATTGAGGCCCCAGACACGATACTAAATTATTTATTCTATGAAGGATTTATGGCATTGAACTATGCTTCTTACAAATAATGGCAATAACTGACGTTATGAATACTTTCCGTGGATATTACAGACTTCGCGGAAATTATTTTGGTATTAATACAAGGAGGGAGTGCCTACGTACAAACAACACCGGGGTAAGGCCATGGTGGAGCCATCTCGGAGCAGTCCGAGATTGTTGAAAGGCAATAAAATTAAGTAGTCGTGCAAGATAAAGCAGTAAATATGACCGCGATCCGGCTCTCTCTATGCAAATATTATAGGCCTTATCTACGCGAGGTACCAACAGATACACCCAGCTTTGTTGGTAGGTACTACTCGCAGACACCTACTACACTAAACAAACGCAGAATATTACAACTAACAAGACTATTGTTCATGAAGCCTTTCGTTTTGTTGGAATCTAAAAACAAAGAAATGTGTCACCTAATATCTTAATTGTTTGGTTTCACTATGTCTGCTGATACCAGTTAAAGGAATAGTACAAAAAGTCGCGTACATTTCAGTTTTCTTCACGTTTTTGCTGACGGTATCTAATCCCTGAAATCTTAGTATATTTTTTTTAGTTATTACAACCCGGAGACAGTAGTAAGCAAACCAACAACATGGTTATAGGTATGGCCAATAAAAAATAACAGCAGAACCCTGGCATGGAGCCTGTGCCATGAGAAACGGCTTTCAGGGGTCAGGGGCTCGTGGATACCCCCAAATAACGGGATATGCCTTGATGGAGAATCGCGCCGAGAAATGGGTAACTTCTGCTGTGCATTAATTTGATTAGTTCGGTTATGGGTTGTCTAGGAGCTGTTAGCTGAAACAGTTCGTAACTTCTTATAATGTAATACATACTTCCCCAAAAAATTACATAAAATAATGTTGAAACCTTGGAAAAAGGACAGATAATTCGTTTTACTTTTGATTATCTTGCTATACCGAAGAAAATAAGGAAAAACTATATAAAATTCATCGGTATGGACTAGCGCAGAGGTTGCTAGAGCGAGCTCGTAAAAACAAAGGCCCCAGAGTTCGCCAATCGACCGAGTCCCGTTTATTTTATATTTCCCCAATTAATTTCCATAATCCTTGTCAAATACAGGTTCAACTTCGGAGAAAAAAATTATCAGAACTTTGTGGTGTAGAGTGGTTTTTCTCGGACTTTCGAAATTGCTTAGGAAACAGACTGTTTGACTTATATCATCCTAATTAATTACACCTTTTGACATTTCATGATCCAGGATCATTTGAATATCCAGGCTCCCAAAAGTCGCCGACATGGTTATATAAACAAAATGTTGTTGTCAACACCTTGCTGGTATATGTCGGTAGCGTAGGCGACTTAGGTGGAGCACTCCATTCACATTTAAATTATCGTTGTTGAATTGTTTTCTATTGTCAACTAGCCTGACAAGCCCTGGGGTGAGAGATACAATACCATGACAATAAATGATATTACGTTACACCATATTAACGAAATCAGTGTGGCTGAGCTCATCGGAGCGTGAATGCTGACGCGTCAGGTACAAGTAAAGCAATGATGAACGCTCGGCCGCCTCCGTGAGCACCTGCGAGGGAAACTCACAGGACGAACAGGTTTTAATGGAAATGTTCAGTAGGTGTTGAACAAAAGCTCTTGAAAACATGATCTAGGAAAAATGCAACAGGAAAACAAAACAGCCCATGAAAAAAAGCGTTTTAGACACCCTACTTAGAAATCATTAAAAAAATAAAACGTAGATCAATAGGCGATTCACATGAATAAGTTCGCAATGAAACAACGATAAGTGTTTCCACCGATCGCTCGGAGCGGTGGCGCCATAAATTAGTGCGGGCCATAAATCGGCGCTTCAGCGGCAGCGACCGCGACGCCCAGTGCCCAACGCAACGCATCGCATCGACAAACCCTGCATCTGATCTTGCAACTCCAAAAACTTGGAAAGCGATATGCCTACCATGATATGAGAACCGTAATAAGATTTATCTCACATTGCCATCATTAGTTTCCAGCCGTGGCTTCACATGCGGATGGGATTGTATATCAGGTGTTGTTAGGGTTACAAGGTTGTGTAGATATCTACCTACCTAACTGTTAATTAACCTCGTGTCTGTCTGAATTCCATTTCCTATCCAGGTAGGTTAGTTTTAGTCTCGTACATTATATTTATCCCAACCTGTTCCATCCAATATTGTCAATACTGGATTCCTGTTAAGTACAAAAGCCTTAGAGTTTTTATATGAACTGGTATCGTCCGCCATGAAGCACCACCGTAAACAAACAGCCCGTCTCTGTCGATTGTCCGGCCGGTCGGACACCCGCATTCTACCCGCATTTCTTTCAACATTCATTTGCCAACAATTGGCGAGGGCTCCGAAGATTTATTTGCTATATGTTTTCAATAATAGAAGTGACTGTCTAATTTATTTTGTGTTACCGAGGTTTAATTCTGTTCGATGCTTGATCGTACCATCCGCTTAGTGTCCATGTGGAAACTAAATGCAGTTCATTTTCATTTGTATTTTGTGTTATTTTTCAAGCTATGCATGAAACTGGATTTACTGAAGTAGATAGTTTTGTAATAAACCTCTGTTTGCGGGAGCAGGGCAGTGCAGCGGCAGCTACGCCGCGACGGGCTCGCTGCGTTTCGGCTGCGGGAGCCGCGCGTTTGCGTGCAGCAAATAAATTACGAGCAGGATGTTGTTACACTACCCCTAGCCACGGACTTGGAATAAATCTGACCTCATTTATCACAGGAAATTAAAGTATGTCCTCAGTATTTTGTTTGATTATTAAATCACACGTACCTAACAATACCTGATTGCCAGTTCGCATTTGACCTCGGCTATGGTAGTTATTGTATACCTACTCATTGTCGGCTATGATGAACCTCGGCTTACCCTGACTGTCAAATCGTTAAATAGGAAGGAGGTTTGCATTAGCTCGGCTAGCTAGCGAACGGGTCATGATAAACGCTTTTATTTTTACCCGATTGCGCAAGGAAGATTATTGACGGAACAAAATCAGTATTATCTAACGTTTTTATTTATCTCCGGATGAGATTAAAGTTGTTGAAAAGGATATGAGAATCTCAAATAGTTATATTATTTTTAGTGTTTCTGTAATCAGTTCAAGTTCGTAGTTCCCGTGGTGGAGCGGTAAGCAAGCGGTCCACCCGAGCCGCACTAACCCGATGCGAAAATTAAAACTGCACGACTGCCTCGCCATTGCTGCTGCTCTCTATTTACTGCCGAGTACACAGTATGTATATACAACTATTTACTTGTATTTATTTGCATTCTATTTACTGTTTGCGTTGCTGCCGTGTTCGGGCGGTGTAGCGGACCTTGTTGGACGTCCTTGTTTTACTGGCTTTTACGGAAAACAAATATTTTACGAGAATTTTCGAGATTTCGAATTTATACCTACCTACCTACCAAATGAACGAGCTTGTTTAAAATATTTTGTGAAAAGTGTTCCTTAGAGGAATGATTGTGAGTTCCTGAAACAATTTGTTTGCAAAGTGGAGAGTACCAGAAGATAAGTAAGTAAATAGTACTCATATTAAGTATCTGTGAAGTGGATTCTACAATGACTTCTCTCTACTTACCAGACGCTGTCCACTAATTGTTTCGGCAACTGTCGCAAATTTCAGCCTCGAGGCATACACAGACTAAGAGCTAAGGTTTTTACGAGTATATCTACATTATACAATCTGCTGAAGAAAAAAAGTCAAAACTGTGTTTCCTGATCTTTCTAAATACCGTTCTCCGGTATTTCGAGTACCGGTATTCCGTAGGACAGTCGTGTAAAAGGCATCTCTTTTAATCTGTAACCTAGCACACAAAAGTCGATTAGTACCATAGCTTTTCCCATTACCCAACTGGAAAAAAACATCGCATGAAATTTGATGGCAGAAAAGTAACAAACCAGTTTTAGATGTCATTTTCCAAGTTGGGTATGAATTATGGATCAGTTGAGCTACCTCTAATTTATTTGCAACAGTCTGCAGTTATTTTAACTATTTCAATCGTAATTACTAATTTTGTTTTTGTTCTTTAATTTAATTTACTTCGGTAATTTTTATATCAATCCTTAATTTTCTACATATAGTCACTTGTAGTGTCTCTATCTAACAAGTTTCTTGAGAGATCGCAATTAGTTAAATTGCAGCGGTGCCCTCGGACTTGGTCTATTTGAACAGGATCGGAAGGCTTGGACTTGGACTCGGAACTTGTAAGTAACTTGCTTCATTTACTCATTTACAATTATACAAGTCCATTCTAATTGGTCAAGGGGTCAGCCACCTGCGATCTAACAGAAGCCACAAAAGCCGAATCGAATAAACACACGCACGCACTCGAATACTCGAAATTAGGCACATATAATTGTGCAAACCAAGATGGCCTACTCACGTCAGATCCTGCTGGTCTACAAATCATAGACAGGCACATAAATATGGAGGGCTAGCTCATCAATCCACGTATCATTTCCGAGTCGGGGCCACCTCATCCCTGCTAATCCGTAAGCAATCAAAGTTTCCTCATTCATAATGTATGAATGGACGACTTGCTCAACATTCATGGACTTCACCTACGCCCGTATGGACAAAAGATGCCTATTCATTTGATTGAGGACTTCCAAACTTGCAAGATTGTTAATGCTTTTGAAACTGTCTTATAAACTTCACTGCGGTAAGTGGATTAGTGGTAAGTGCTGGAGCTCTGTGAATGTCTATTAAACTGAAACATATACTATATATATAATACTAGACAATTCACACTGCATCATCTAGCCCCAAGCAGATTTATGGGGCCTGCGGGTCATGATCTGCTCATATAAACGTATTACCAAAATTATTTGTAATTCGCGCATAATTTCACCATTATCATGTATTTCGTAATTGAATAATATTTATCAAGGTCCCTAGTTCTTTTTTTTCTCTTAATAATAGGTACACACCTAAAATTAAATGTAACCAAAAATATTTTTAACTTTACGTTGAAAACGACATGTCTACGTCCTATTTCTTTTGCATTAAAAACAACAATATTTTACGTATTGTTTTATAGGGAACATATACTAAACACAGGAATACCTTCAACACAATGTCAAAAACATAAATATCTAGATTTTTGGTATTACGGAACACAATAATTTACGAATTGAAGTTGCGAGCAGCTGTCCCCGGATCCTTAAACTGATACAATACCTACTTTACTTAGATGGGCTTATTTTTTACATTAAAAAATATCTGCAGATCATACAATTATTTGGCCTTTAATGCTGCGGGTTCGATAGAAGAATCGAGCCCGCAACCCAGCATTGCAGGCGTACCTTTGCTCGCTACGACACAGAGGTTGGTAGTCAAATATTTCCTTTCCATTTCTTTTTCGCTGCCAATGTATACTAGACATTTCAGCGTTTCCGTTCATTAGTCACCCATTATAAGATCTCACAATCCTCAGTATGTACAATGAGGCAGTATTTCTCGTGATCAGATAACGCCTCATCTCGTTCAGTATTGAATGCGCGCGATCATTAGCGCCACGACGCGGAAGCATCAATCACACAATAACCTGCGCGTCAACAACCACATCCTTCATCTCCATTCGCCTGTCGAAGAGGCTACCCCTTTCAGTTCAAATCATGCCTTTTTAGTAAGAGTGTAGCTATACCGTTGTAGAAAAAAACCGACAGTGGTATTTAAAGTACCCATTAAAAGCCTTATAAAGGTTGCCTCTGTTTTAATTGTGGATGGAATAAGAAAGATTTAGTAATAACAACTCAACTCGTTTTGAAGCTAGCTACACGTTTTCAACGAGTACGGGGCAGTGCACCACCTACCTATAATCAAGCGGTGACACACGCCGCGGTTTAATCCTGCTCTCGCCATCACAAGAAACTTTTTAATTCGACTCGTGTGGGACCGTGTGAGGAGAGGAGCTCGCCGCTGAACACTTTTCCTTACCCGCCCTCCAGTTGGTCAGGTCATCAAACGTCGCGTTAGCAGCTTTATTTGCTGTGCAGCATGTTCAATGCTGTCATATGAACCAAGTTTTCGCTCTCCATAGCTCGACCAGCATGTTGATACTCTATCACAGTTTCATAGAGTAAAGAGTTAAAAATTGACTAAGTAGTCACCCCGATGGTGTGAGAAGAATCATAACTCTTTTCTCACTGTCAGTAAGTATGTTTACTCTATAGCTCAGTTAGAATACGCTACATCAGTGTGAAATCCACTTTATAATAAGTATCACGATCAGATAGAATCCGTTCAGCGCAAATTTCTACGTTCTACATACTATCGTTGTTATCGTTCGAAGTCATCCTATGAGTCACTATTGAGTAAGTTTTCACTACCTACACTTAAAGTGAGAAGACTGTTTCTCGACCAACTTCTTCTATACAATATCTGTCATAATAAATTTGATTGTAACGACCTCCTTAACCAGATAAGCATTCGTATTCCTTACCGTTCATATGCTGCACGAGAGACTCGCAAATAATATGTATTTGCACTCACTAATTGTAAAACAAATGCTGGTAAACGCGCACCACTACGTAGATTAGCTAAATCATTTAATGACAATTTCTCAGACATTGAAATTTTCGCATCCTCGACAATCAATCAGGCTATCATGTCTGATCTCTCTGTTCCGATAATGAAAGCAATGCACCTACATACTCTGTGAAGGTAGGTAACTAAACCTACCTAGTTCTTACGTTAATAAATTTTGCCCTATTTATTTTTCTTATATCTATAAGAGGGTAACGGTGTTGATTGCACTTATAGAATAACACTTTAAATAAGTATCTTTATAATAAGGTTAGGAGTGTAATTGTTACCCCGAATAAATAAAATATAATAAAATGCAAGAGGTTAAGAGTTTTAATGGTTATTAAATTGAGTTGTTGTCTCTGTTGTGAAATGAGGTACTTAGCTGATTTATCATCATTAATGGGCCGGGCTTCCTTAGGAACACTCGACATGGGCCATAATGGATGATTCACGTCAATTGAACCGAGTTGCACTCAATTGGAAAGTCATCATTGAATGTCGTCAATACCTGGAAGTTTTAGCCCACAAAATCATCATCAAACTGTCTGGTTACATTATCTTTCTATAAAAGTATGGGGGTTTTTCGGCCGTTTCTTTTTAAGCCGCAATAAAAATATTGAATAACACTCGTTTATGACGACCTCTGTAGCGCGATGGGCGAAGGTCTGCCTGCGACGCAGGAGGTTGCGGATTCGATACCCGCCTCGGAACAAACGTGTGTACGATCTGCAGACATTTGTTCAGGGTGTTCTGGTCGTTTTCTATGTATAATAAAAAAACTATCTGTGTATTGTATTATATTATGTATAGGTATCAGTTATCTAGTACCCATAACACAAGCTCTGCTTAGCTTGATGCTGTGTGAATTGTCCAGCATTATTTATTTATTTGATATGTGAAGTTCAGTTTCTAGACGCTTAAACTACTGAATGGATATGTCTAAAAATTTTCATACATTGATGCGATAAAACAGCCGATGAAAAATACGCTTGAGTACCTCAAGCTTTAAAATTACTAAGAATAATAATGTATTCGAGAATAGCACGTGCGAACCCGTGAGCAGACGTTAGGATATATAATGCTGGACAGTCCACACAGCATCATCTAGACGGTTCATAAAACAACCAGAATATCAGTAAAATGAAAGGGAAAGGTACCTTCGCCTCCCAGACTACAGCAGGCAGCGGTGACCGTCCCAGGACGTCCCACCGACGCATTACCGTCTAACTTCCACTTCCAGCTCGCACGGCAACGCTGATTCCTTTTTAATCTGTTTCACTTTAATTCTATTCCACGGACATGGGACTGCGAGGATATTTACATGTCGGCTGCTTGGAGACAGGCTTAGGAGAGAATAAATCAAATTAATTAAAAAGCCTATTGATTTTTATTTGGGATGCTCTTGCGGATTATTATGTGGTAACATAATAACTATAAAAGTACTTTTAAGAAAGTAGAACGTGTATAACTTGACCATTATGTAGGGGAGTTTGCCACAATCCCCGCGCTGTGCTTGCGGATCGGTGATGTGTGGGTACACAGTAAGAAGTTGCCTTTTTTACTCTGGTAGGTTCCCTTGGTCGGCTTCTACGACATCCTAGGCCTGAGTTGGGGTTCGATATTCTTACACCGCGACTACCACATCACGATATGATGACGGACTGCTTGCAAGTACACAGGGTCCTAATTCCTATAAATTAATAGCTTCAACATAACAATGCCATCGTCTTAGTATGACACAGTTTGCCAGTTAACCTTTTATGAAAGAAACTACAGATGCGCGTGTTAAAAATTTCAATATTGAATCCATTCTATCAACGTCAGCGTGCAAAAAGCACCGCACGCTTTACCTAGTTCTAGATCTACTTTTATTTTGCGACGATATCATTTACCTTTGTCTTTACAAAGAACGATTTTGCGACGGTATGATGGACCTTTGACTTTACCAAGGACGATTTTACGACGATATCATTGATCTTGATCTTTGTCTCTACAAAGGACTGATGAAAGGAATATTTGGTTAGCAGGTTTGGCCCCACGATTATATATAGCAGTTAAACTGCGGCAACTGTACCTATCTCAACCAGCTAAAAGAACTTCAAAATATCGAGGTTTAAATCAATATTATTTTATAACAACAACCGCACGAATACTCTCACGACACATAATGCAACGACAAATACTTGTAGGGCTCGAATTAAAACGTTGTTTGTTTACCTCGAGACTTCGCGTCAGGAGAGATGGAGGGTGGCTGCTGCGGCGGCTTTGACTGTACACTTACAATCTTATGTTATTTAATTGATTTCTTGTATTGTATCAAATCTTGTTGATTTTGTTGGATAGTCTCGTTTATTTTAACAGGGAATACTTCGATGATTACAAATCTACTGAAGGTCCTTGAGGGTCTGTTGGACCTTCAAGGACCTTCAGTATGGCACGAAATAGAGAAAGACAAAATACACCTTGAAAGAAAAGCATCTTTATGGATACTTACATAAATGGATTCCTTCTTTTAGAACCTTCTCTCCTCCAGTCAATCAACTTGCTTCTTAAAGTGCTACACGAGATATACCTACGTACTCTGCCGAGTCCATAGCGTTGGATCAATCGACCCGTCGATTAACCTGGCGTCTGCAAATTGGATCCAGGCGTAATCCCGCGGAGAGCGGATTGTGTGCGAGCCACTGGCGATGCACTGATCGTCTACACAGTAGGTACACATACATCCATACATCTCTCTAGGAGTCCTTAGACAATGAACTACATAGTCTATAATACTCTTGATAAGTATTACGAGTTAAATGTCGCTACTTATGTGTATGCGTTTTTACCGCGTACTCGTAAAAAATAAAACCGATAAGGCGCATACAGCACCTAAACTAGCGCCACCACCTACTTTATGTTATTATTCAGTTTAACAAAGGAATTTTCAAAAATCCTTCTTCCAGTTTGTGATATCTATCATAAGCTTTTTTTTAATGCCTCTGTAATAGTTTTATTCTATTTAGTTTAGGAAGAGATACGAAGTTGCACTTGGTGGCCACCAAAATCTATTTTCGTATCTCTTCCTAAACTAAATAGAATAAAACTATTACAGAGGCATTAAAAAAAAGCTTATGATAGGCATCACAAACTGGAAGAAGGATTTTTGAAAATTCCTTTGTGAAACAGAATAATAACATAAAGTAGGTGGTGGCGCCACTTTGGGTCCGGTATGGGCCGCTATCTTTTGAAAGGAAAACAAGGATTGTATTTTCTTGAAAATGAATAATAAACTTCGATCTTCTTTTTCCGAGTAGACCCCAAGGTGGGGTGGTATATGCATCAAGCTGAAGGCAAGGCGCTATGGTGTTGATTAGGATATGCCTAAGTCCAGCAGTGGACTAGTATACACAGATGATTATGTGTATATTTGTAACTATCGGGATTCCAGGCTGGCGTGGTGTCCGCCAAGGTGGAGAGAAGTTTGTAATAATAACCAATTTTACTTTTTAAAGCGTGCGTAATTAATTACTTCTATATAAATATTGTAACTTGTATTGCCTTTTTGTCATAACAAACCTATCGTTTGTTTTAGAAGTAATGCAAAAATATATCGTTACGAACCCTTCTCTTTCCATAACATTCCCCTAGAGTAAACACCTTCGAACATAAAAATATGATTTTCATTTTGATATAAGTAATGAAGGCATAAAGGCGGATGGATCCGAGCGAAGGTGGCGCAAACATTTGATGAGGGTAATGAAATCACGGATACCTGCCGCGGGGGCGCCGGGGCGCCGGGGCGCGGGGGGGAGATGCTATCGCCTAATAAGTATCGAAAGCAGATTGGATAGCTTACTATGAGGAAAATTCAAATAAGGTAAAAATATGGAATCGAATTTAGGTAAGGTACAGTCGCGTTCAGCGATAGTCAACCCCTGATAGCTTCCAAGTCTTGCAATCACCTTTGTTTTGTTCTTTGATGTAGATTTTTTTTATTAGACGGCTTGCTTCACTTTACCGAAAGTTTTTTTTTTTTATTATACCTATCTGTGATAATCAAAATTATCTTCAAAATAAATAAGGGGAAACCAATATAATAACACTGTGCCTACACTTTGCGGCTGTATTGCTAGATGTGTCAAGCCCACGTCAAGCCAATAATTACTCTTGGAGATGAGAGAACAGAATGCGGTGTGGTGGGTAGAGGTGCGCGCCGCGCCGGCGCCGCCGCGCCGCGCCGCTGTTTTCCCGCGCCGCCGCCGCCGTGCCTTCGAGTCGGCGCGCCGACTACTATATTCACCGTAAGATGACCCTGCCTTGTATGTAATTACTACACATCAGGGGTCGTCTTAGGGTGGGGTGTCTGTATATGGTCAAAAATCAGCATTTCCAATGCTAAGCCTCCTTGCTAGGGTTGTGCTGGCTACTCCTGCTACTAGCACGCCAAGCGAGCGGATTTTTTCGGTAGCAGAACTGGTCCTCAATGCGAAGAGACCAAGCTTAAACCCAACCCACGTGAATAAAATTGTTTTTATTCATGACAACTGCATATAGTTTATGCAAAGAAAATGTCTAATATAAGTGATCTGTTTTCTGTAATTAATTTTCATTTCAGTGTTTACAGTGTGTTTACGTGTTTTTTATAACATATTTGCTCGTAAAGGGTCTCTTATTTCACCAATTTCAATACCGTAATGTATCTCATTCATTACGTACTTGTGCGGTAATGTAATGTAAAACGCACGGTTTATCGAGATGATCCGTCTAAAACGGTATAGAACGGTACTTTTTAAAATCTTAGATAGAGTTTTTATGTCAGTGGTCAACATTTTATGAATAAAATTAACTTTAGGAGATAAAATATAATAAATAAACATTTAATTCTTTAATTTACCTAATTGATATTGACCATAAATTACAACCATTTATCTGTAACAAAACTCATAAATATTAATTTACTTTATTAATCATACTGGCTTTTTTTGTGCCTTTGCCTTAAAAAATAGCGCTCACGCGCGCGCATCGCTAATTTGTGAACAAAGCGCCCTTTTTATTTTCGTTGTATTGTTTTTATTTGAAGATGTCGTCAAGTAATGATTAATTTTTTAATTCAACACCACCAGAAGTCTCAGATGCAGCGAAAAAGGCTACTCTAAGCCTCTTGCCCGAAAAATCGACCGATAGATACAAGCGTAAAGTCCGAGTTTTATTTATTTCCTCGCAAATATGTTATAAAACGTCGTATGACATACGTGCGCTTTGATAATTACAGCCTCTGCTTTGTTGTAGTGTAGCCCACGCCTACGGCTCGGGATAGCAATATCGCCTCGGCTGTAATTTTCAACTTACAGCACTTGTATCATAATGTACTGTTATAGACAGGTCTAAATGACAGAATGGATGAAATACTTGAGCAAAACATCCTTTTGCAGAGGTCAAACCGACTTACACAGGTGAAAAGTCACGGACTAAAGATACTTTCACTGCTACTAGTCAGGTAATGTCTTGCTCCAGTATTTCGTTCGTTTCTATTCACCCTAGAGTCTCTATTCACCCTGTTTTACGGTACTTAGTTATGAGATAGGAAAAAATCTAGCAACGCCGGCGCGGCGCCGCTGCGCCGACCTCAGAGGTCGGCGCGCCGCCGCCGGCAAATTTGAGGTCGGCGCGCATGTCTAGTGGTGGGTTAGCCGCGATTACATTATGTATAGGTGTAACAAGAGCACAGGAAACGCGCCGGTTGGGCAGCTGCAAAAGATGACAGGTAATGAAACAGGAACGGGATCACCCAGATACCAGACCAGCGCAGTTCCTGAAACATAGTGGATTCGGTTTCAGCTTTTAAACGCGAATTCTATACTTACCTGATACCATTTCTCGGAGCAGGGCTACTCTGAAAATTATAAATAATATTGAATGTTTGTATTTTAGTTAAGTAGATAGGCAGTAGGTAAATATAATTTTTATATTTTGAAATCTCAAACGAGTAAAATCACTTCAAAACCTGAACAAAATAAAACTGTTTTTTTTTTCTTTTAGCAATGAAATTATATGTTATCCAAAGATAGATAGAGCCAGGATACAAATAAATCGCCAAATTCAATTGCTCCGTCTCACAGATTGATATGTTCACAATCTAACCGGTTTCAAACAAATATTCTCTTCCCCTGAAACGTAATCGCATCTGTATCTACACCGGTACCCCCCCCCCCCCCCCCCCACACACACACTCGACACGTCCGCACCTGCCTCCATTAAAATTTCAATTACGGATGACGTCACTGAGATGACTCCGCAAACATTACCTACTGGTGTTTGTTTACTGTGGCGCACCGTGTGTTGCTTTTACGTTGCTTGTCTGGTTGCTGCTTGTTACTGAGGGACCGGGCAATCGTTTCTCTTCTCTTACATGTTTATTTGAAATCAGAAATCCATAAATTTAATTTTATAATTGTTAGCCAAGTCAAGTTTAAAACTAAGTATTATTTGATAACAAAATAAAGTATGAACTTTATTTTAGTGGTTAGTACACTTAGTACCTACTGGAAGAAGAGAAACAAAATAAGTTTACAAAGTTTATTACTGTGCTTGGTTGTGGATTTTGGGGACTATGGGATTTCCTCCTAATATGAGCCAATAGGGTGCTTGTGTTCTAGGCCCACCGGTGCTCATATAGACTGGTGTTAATGAATGATGACTGTTTAGAAACATCTGCTGATCTATTTGTGCTGTTCAGTGTCTACTTACTTATTAATATTATGAAGCATGCTAACATAAATAGGTAAGTAGGCTAAAAACATTGTGTTCAGTTAATGTTACTAATCATCAAGTAAGTATATAACTTGACTGTAGAGGTAGACCACCTCATTTAATTTTTTGGCCACTTCCTGGTTCGTCTTCGACGGCATATTATAAAAAATTCGGTATTCTTCATTGAGGTTTATCAAATGTTCATGTTCACCTCACGTCAACAGCCTATAATGGTCCACTGCTGGACGCAGGCCTCCCACTCTACAACAAATGTTCAATAGAACGTAAACATTTCCCAATCAGGAAGCCGATCCCGAGGTAAAAGCAGCGGGTATTAGAATTTAATTACGCACAAGCGTATTGTATTGATGTTTGTCAAAATTTCAATCAAGCTCCCTCGCGGATCCCTCGCTTATTGTTGGCGGGAAAAATGGCCGCGGGACCTGGATTCAAGTGCAAATTGAGTAATTCTACCGGCGCGCACCTCGCGCAGTGCAAGCACTACAGTACGGCAACATTCTAAACTATTATTTTCAAGAATATTTTTTTCATTTAGGGTTGGAAATGGTTCTCCTGTTTGGTAGACCGTGTAGCTGTGCTATAAGAGGGCAGCGTTTTTCCGCACTTGGGCTACTTACGACATTAGCTTCAGAGGCTTTCATATGCATTTTTAAAAGTAAAACATGATCTCTTACGTCTTATGATTCTACCAGACCGTACCAGGTATTGTTAATTTAATTTCAAAAGCTATAATGATTGTGATTTTCCTAAATAAACGGAAAAAAAATTGAGCTATGGGCTCAAATGGTAGCCCGATTCAAAACAATTTGCTGAGCTATGTGATTTTACAAAGATTTGTAAAGAATGTTTGACCTATAAGAATTTTAAATGACCTATCTGCCTAATATCCCTAAGCACTACAATATGCACTATAAACTCCATCTATCAAAAGAGTCCAATCGGATGCTTCGTTTTGTTAGTGAAAGGCCTTCCCTTCCCTGATTTCATTCACGACAAAGAGTTTACGTCCTACTGCATTACCACACTGTGACACAACAAAGTCGTTGAAGACTTGTTCAAGACGAACAAACATAAATTTGATTAGGGCAGGTTCCGACGCAATCAGGCGCGATGTTTGCACGTGGCCGTGCTCGACAACACACAACACACCTACAACCCTGCCTACAGACATCACTCCCGATTAAACCTAGATACCAATAACCGTCATTTTCACTGTAACTATCAAGTGAGTAACTATTAAACAGTGAGTGAATATAATTTAGCCAGTTGTTATTGGTTAGGTTTTGAAATATAGTGTTGTCCTTTTGACAGCTGTCATTGAAAAACATAGAATTGTTTGATTGGACAGTGACGTTTGCTGTCATTTTTAGCCTTTTAGGGTCCATTATACCACTACCGGTGCGGTTTTCATTTCAGCAGTTCTTTTACACAGAACAATAAAATGTAAAGTTTCGTTCATTTTTATAGGGCCTGTGAAAATTACAAGAAAATGTAGAACAGTGTGTGCACCTGCAGCTCTGTGTTTTTGATAATCTGACTTTCAGAGAACAAACGGAAAAGCCGACGACGACCTGTCCTACGTGCTCCTCGTGTATCCACACCCTTAGCTAAACAAGCGTGTTGTACACCACGCGCAGCCGGCACAAGCGTACTCGTACCTGCGTCTTGAACGAGTCTGTTTGTTCGATTTAAAGAGTTATTGCTTTCGCAGCAAAGCGATCTACTTGTCTAGTATGTATGGGGGAAAGACGGAATTGTTAAATATGGTTCACACAAGTACAAGCCTTTGTACTTGTGTGCAAACAGGTAGGTACTGTTATAAACTAAATATCCAACATTATACCTACATTACTAACATTAAGCAGGTTCTCAAAACTGTTTAGCTGAGGGAGCATTGTCTAAAGTAGATTTACCTACTTAGTTTAGTCTTGGGTTTGGCTTAAATTAAGAGTCTTCTCACTCTTAATTTAAGCCAAACCCAAGACTAAACTAAGTAGGTAAATCTACTTTTTTTTTTTTTTTTGAGGAAATACAAATAGTACATACTTTCTATTTTTTTCAGTATTGTCGTTTGTCTTTCTGTGGTTATAATTTAGAGTTACTATAATATATACCCTATAAATTCACGTTTAATGTACCTATCCTACCCATTACCTTATCAAAACGGCTAATTTGTCTTCAAAAGCTATTTATTTATTCTATATAAACGCAGAATAAAACGCCGATACGAAATATTTTATAACAATTTTAAAATAAATGACAGCCCCCACTCGTGTTGCTCTCATAAAGCATTCTCTCCGACAGCTTTGGTTACACGAAGCTCCTGAAGGGCGAGTGCAAAATTGATAATAAAAGTGTTTAAAAGTACTCCTCAACCTTGTTTTTTGTGTTCCGTGTCCTCAATTGTGTCAGTTTTATTTGTTAATGTCCAAAGTACCAGGATACCAGAAGTTGATTATGAATTAGCTTTTTGCTCTAAAGTGAGTTACTTGCACTAGGCAAATTAAATTTTTATTAATTTAAGACCTAGTATTTCTTTTTTACTTACACGGGAAAAATTAAAAATAATTTCGTTATGCTTATGCTGACCTGGCAGATAAGACCAGAAAAGTTTTGTGCTGGAAAAGAATACTAAGACTTATTATTATATTACATTATTTTGGTGGTAAGGTTTCGTCCTACCCCGCTACCAGGGGTAGCCTTGGAGGTAAGGTAAGGCGGGTCCGCAGTGTAACCATTTGTTCGTTTGCTCGTATGTCCTTGTTTTATTTCCAGTCGGAGTCCATCTCGCTATCACAATACAACCGACACACGTGCGCGTTCCCGACGGTAATGTGCGATCAAACACATCTCACGTTACTGTTTGCACGTACACGCACGCGACGCACCGTGTTTACGCGTACGTCCGTAATTACGGCGCGGCGCCACTTCACTTGCAGCTTCTACACGGCAATTTAAATCCAAACAAACATTAATGTTACATTATGCCAAGTCTCGTCTCGTAACACTTCCGCCGTAAACTGTTGAGATCCCAAGAAGAGCCAATTCAGCCATTTTAATAACTTCGACTATGAAGTTGGCAATGACCTACATCCTTGCACCTGTCAAGAATAACTTTCGAGTAGGTAATTTGCCAGCCTTATAGTCGAAGACAATAAAATGTCTAACTTGGCTCTTCTCGTGATCTTAACACTTTCTTGTGATAGCTTTACGGCAGAAGTATTAGCTACGAGACGAGGCTTGGCATAATTTAAAATTAATGTTTTTAATCGGATCTCACCACCTTTACTGTGACACTTCTTTCTCAGCAAGTACTTAGTACCAGTTACTTCATCCTTCTTTTCTTGGTTTATATACTTCATTATCCAGTAGGTAGGTACTAAATAAGTAGTCCTAAGTTTATATTTATGTTTTAAAGTTTAATTTGTGTGTTGTGCTGTGTTGTGTCCAATAAATATTTTTCTTTCTTTCTTTCTAAGTATGTACCTGCCTACTTGCTGAGAAAGAGTCTTTTTTTACTGCGGAACACTAGAGCTTTCCCGTTCTTTTCTCCCTTATTAGAACATGTATTTAAATTTTCAAGACTGTTGGTGTTGGTATGCTAGAAGTACCTAAAACGAGGTAAAAACTTGAGGGTTGTTTTTTTTTCGACTACAGGACCCTAAAAACCATAATGATAAGATTTCCCTATTACTTACTCCGTACTTAGCACATGCGTTTGAAATTTCAAGTCTGTAGATAGACTAGAAGTGAAATCAAGATTATAATTTCTTTGGGTTTTGCTTTTTCGACGACGGTACCCTAAGATCCTGATTTCAGAGCTTTTCGTTGAGTTTGGTCATCAGTTATTTCACGTTTGTAGAACTTGTACCTATAATAGGTAAGTACCGAAACATTTATACGATCGCTCAGTGAGGGCGTGGAGAGTATGACGATGTAGCGATACATTGAGGGTCGATATTTCCTAAACTATACTTATTAGAAGTAATTATTTTTTGTTGTTAAATAAATATATGTATTTATTTAACAACAAAAAATAATTACAACTAATATTTACTTAGGTATAGATTAGAAACTAATAATTTAGGAGTCAGTCAACTACGTTAGAAAAAGTTTCCAAAATAATTGTCAACCCCTACTTTACATTTCTTATAAAAATATCGATGTCTGAGAAGTGCCGTGAGATGGTTCGAGAAAAGGGTTCCCTTCCCGGTGGCGGCCTGCGGGTGTAGCCTGTAACGCAGGGACGTTACAGGCGTTGGGCGAAGGCCTACGCCTGTAACGCAGAGACGTTACAGGCGTTGGGCGAAGGCCTACGCCTGTAACTCAGGGACGTTACAGGCGTTGGGCGAAGGCCTACGCCTGATCCGTTCGTAATGTAGGTATTTAATCTACATATTTCGTCACCATCACATCTGTCACAATTTTAGATTTTTCTTTCTTTTATTATTAATCTTGCTAAGATTAACCAAATAAATAAATAATGCTGGACAATTCACACAGCATTTATTATCTAGTAGCCCCAAGCTAAGCCAAAGATAGTGTTATGGTTACTAGATAACTGATATACATGATATAATACAATACACAAATAGATATTTTTTATTATACATAGAAAACGACCAAAATACCCTGAACAAAATGTCTGCAGATAATACACACATTTGTACCGAGGCGGGAATCGAACCCGCAACCTCCTGCGTCGCAGGCAGACCTTCGCCCACCACGCCACAGAGGTCGTCTAACCAAAAACCAAAAGATAGATAATTTTCTTCATCTTAAATATTCAAGAACCGTTAAAAAAATACTTTCAAACACAGTGAAATAGAATATTCAGAAACAGTTTATTGGACTATTATGGGGCTCATTAAATGCAAAATATCAAGTGTACCACCTAGACATAGTATAGACAAAGCTCATTTGAGAAAAGATTACATATACAAAAAAGTTATTCTGTGACTAGGTACTAAATAAAATATTGGCATAAAGTGTAACCTTCAAACAAACCCGACCGTTTCGCGTAGAGTCCCAACGCCAATCTCTTTTTATTTTTCTATCCATTTAGCGCGTTTATTCCAGCTCTGCAGATTTGAAACAGCTTCGCTCCTAAGTAGGTGCTTTCGTTCCAAATTCGAATCGAAAGCGAAACAAAAAGGTCGCGGCGCTATTATGGTAAATACGGCAACGCGCACACACCGCACTTCGACTGCGACGACATACGGCTGCGGGGCGCATCCCGTCCGCACCGGAATATTACCTACACCAAGAAAATCACGATTATCCTAGTAACCACATACTTGCAGCACAAAACAATCAAATCAATATTTTTAATATTTTATTTTTAGAAGTAAGGCAACACAATGGTCATCTCATAGCGGGGGAAGCAGAAATTCTGCCTTAGCTCTGGTATTCCGCTCAGCAGCAACAATAATAGCAGTTTTCTGTAAAACATCTGGAAGGAAAATTTAAATTTAAAAAATTTCAACATTCATATTTTTTCTAATTCATCGTTATTTTTAGACAGATGGTAGAAGGGAATAGTCCCACCACCGGGGGTCATCGGCGCGAGGTCAACCCTTGAGCGCGCGTGCCCAAGACGGGCCCTCCTCTTCCGTGTAGGCAGCGCAGGGTTAAGTGCGCAAAAAATATATTACGCGCTCCAAGGTGGTGTGGCCGAGGATTTATGGAGGTTGAGGTACGCTTTGTTTAACAACTTTCCATGTTAGAGGCACTCAGACGGACCCTTTGATTATGAGGTATTTACAAAATGGATAGATATATTATGTTTATTGACACAAAGTTGTAATTTTTCAGATAATAGCGTTTAAATTCTTACTAAGCAAGCTTAATTTAATAATCTAAATATGTTGCTAATTAGAAAATACTTCACATTTAAAAGATTAAAGGTAATATGTTGGGATGATCTTATCCCCTTGTGATAAACTCGTCGCTTATGTCGAGACGCGTTGTAACACGGGCAGGTGTCATATTCCGAGATACACTTTAGCCGATACAAAACAGAACCTTATCTTCTCGTGTTACGAGCTGGTGTCGAGGACAGGTGAGGCGTGGCCTGCGCAGTCCTACCTGCCTCACCTGGCCACGCCCACCGCGCGCACCTGTCCGCGCACCTGGGGCACGCCCACTCAGGTAGGCGGTTACCTTTACCTGACGCTATGTAAAGCTTATGTGTGGAACCCACGCAAGTACCCACGGCACGTGCTATAGGTACTTGCCTGAGGTAATATTAGGTAATGTTTACGTACTTGAAGATATTTCTTGAACGTAAATAATTGATCATTATCTTAGAAATTGTATGAAAGTTGATAAGTCGTTATTTAATTAAATACCTAAGCAGCTTATGAACCTTGGCGGTCGCGAAAGAATCGACCTGGAGGGGTCGATTCTTTCGCGACTCTCTCTTACTCAGTCCGTGGATGTCATAAGATCCGACTCCGGGAACCTGCGAGAGGTAGAGCAGCAGCTTCCTACTGTGATATTAACTCCTATCAACAAACAATCTACAATCAAGTATTATACAAATATTAGGACACAATAATAAAAACTAGACTATATCCCAATAGGTACAGCATGTTCAAATAACAGTTATATGTGACCTATGAAAATTAAAATAAGAATAAATACTCCTCTACTGCGATCTCCAATCCGCCCGTCCAGTGTGGTCATTAGGACTAAACCCCTCTTATTGGGAGGCACTAGGTTCAGCTGTGGACGTGTGTGTGCAGGAGGAGAAGCGGGCTGCAGCAAGAAGCTACTCTACTCTACGAGATTACGACAAAAACACAAACTTTTGTGGACTCTAATTGAGTGAGCGACCCAACATAAAGATGTGAAGTTCATAATATGTATAATAGTTAGGTACTTCAAAGCGTGGACGGAGGAAATCACGTTCCTGAAGGCTACTTGAATGAGCTCTCACGGCATTATTACCATAAAGATGAGAACAGATAAACTATAACCAACTCGAACACGATGAATTAAAAACTACGAAGCTGCCAAGCTATTAACAAAAATTGCAAAATGAAATTGAAAAGACGTATAAAGCCTTCAAGATCTCCCTCCGCTATTTCTCGGGGCAACACGATAAAATAAAGAGTAAAGCATCTCGTTCACCTTCCGGAGTTCCGGCTAATAAGCGTTTAATATCGGAAGCGGAAGCGCGGCCATCTGGCGGCCGGCACCTCAACCCTTCCCGCCAAAAATTATAAAACAATAAAACGACTAATTGCCCGAGAAATTCCGCCAATAACGGCAAGACGGCGGCGAATAATAAAATTAATTAATTAAAAACAAGAGAGCGAGACGCTTTTCTGACTTGAGGTAAAAATGCAGGCAAACAAAACGATTTGAGAATCTTTCCTTAACTCTTTCACTGTCCAACCTTTGTGGTGCAGCCGTCCACGCTGGCTGGTCAACTTGAACATGTGCGTCATGCATGAGCAATGAATGTGGTAACCACTTTCTTGTCATAAATTCAGCTTCGTGATTCTGATTGGACGCGTAATATGCGTCGTCAATAATTTTCAACGATTATTTTCAAAAAATATGAATCCGACTGCGATCAGTTATTTATTTAATTTGTAAATTCAAAAAGTTTCTCAATTTCGCCACAACACAATAGCCGAACGGATTAGTGTGACTTATGTTAGAAACTCTGATGCAATCAAAGAATTAACTCGAAGTGTGGACCGATGGGAAGCCACTGATATAAACTTTCAAATTTTCAATTTAATTTAGAGCAATACAACCTTAAGACTCAAAGAAAACTAAATTCAATTCGACTCTCCCTTCTAAACCCCGATTATTCAAGTTATAATTCAAGTATTTTAATAATATTTAGCGTAATCTATCTTTTCCTTTGTTTGAGAAAGTTGTTACAAAAACACCGCGAAGAAAAGGGTTGGGATTTGATAAAGAATTATCGAAAGCAGAAGAAACCAGCTCCGAGTCGCGGCCGCAGCGGGCGAGGGGAAACGATCCCTGTTGTACTTAATGGAATCTTAACTATTTACTGATTACGTGCAGTTTACATTGACCAGCAATTATTGTCATTTTGTTATTGATAAAAAAAAAACGAATCCGCAGATCATAAACTTACATTGATTTAAGGTTAAACGGGACAAATAGTTATCCCATGGAAGTAATTTTTCTACCACCTCATACCAAACCAAAATAATCATGAAAATTGGCAAAAAAACTGACAAGGAAATCGGTGAACACTGGCATGATATCTTTAAAAGTTCGTTTTCTTTCATCAGTTTATTTATATTTCGGTGTAGGTCATTTTGCTCAAGTATGGTGTTCTCAAGCTCTATCTGTGTGCTAGCCAGTTGTGACACACACAGCTGAACATAGAACGTCCTACATTTTTCGAAGTCGGTTGAGAATCTAAAATACTTATCTCAAATCGTTACTGTAATTGCTAAGAGGTTCGTAGGTAGCAAGTAAATTCTAGAGTAAAGCAAAATAAATAAAAAATTCAAAAGAACTAAGTCATCTCATCACGCACCAGCGCAGCGCCCGGGGCTACGGAGGTGTGTCTGAGACGTGTTAGCAAAAAGCACATGAAATATTCATTTAATTCGCTTCTTTTAAATAACGCTGCAGATTTGCTCGTTGCTCGTCGTTTCCTTTGTCTGGAGAGGTTACTTTCTTTACGTCTTGTTTCTTGCGTTTCTCCGTAAATTATTTGAGAGTATCTTTTTCCCCGGACGCTGCAGCATCGTTTTATTTTTTACTTTTATCTTCATACCTGTAAATGAAATGACTAGCTGCGCCCCGCGGTATTACCCGCACTGGATAAAGTTTGATCATCCCACGAGATCACACACACTACACTTTTCCGGGGTCTAAGGTAACCTAGGCTAAAAGTGATATCCTGGTACCAAGTTTCATACAAATCCGTTGTGCTGTTTGAGCGTGGAGGAGTATCAAACATACACACATTCGTGTACAATGTACATCCTAAATTTCGCCTCATAATATTAGGGTGATTACGAAACGAGACCTAAAAAATATTACCGACGACCTCGTCGGTAATATTTTTTAGGTCTCGTTTCGTCACAGAGGTCTGTGGCGCGGCGGGCGAAGGTCCGCCTGCTGCGACGCAGGAGGTTGCGGGTTCGATTTCCACCCGGGAAAAAATATTCGTACAATATGCAGGTATTTGTTCAGGGTGTATGTATTGTATTATGTATATCAGTTATCTTGTACCCATAACACAAGCTCTGCTTAGCTTGGTTGGGGCTAGATAATGTTGTGTGAATTGTCCAGTATTATTTATTTACCTATTACCTGTACCTTTTTTGTTTCAACCTAATAACAGCTCATTTTATCATTGCTGTACCTTTAGTGCTTTGATTATTATCTTAAGATAATTGGATTTTACACAGAAAATCTGAGAAATCCTCGAAATCCCATCTTTCGACTCCAACCTTTAATTAAAACAATATAAAGTACAATAGATTCAATCAAAAACAAAAAGCATCTAACAATCGAGAAGACACACAAAAACTCCTTTGTAAGATCAATATTAAAATAGACGAGCAACCTGTGCCACAGTGTCGTCACAGTTACTACAGCTAAACCATAGCATACTGACATAGTTAGTACCGCTCTGTCGCAGATTATGGTGTAGTTAGTATGAAGGAGCTCGCAATTAGCGGACTTATCTAGCGAGATAACGCGATCAAACGTCCGCCCGCGGGGGAGGGAGGGGGGGCAGAAGCAGAACTCTGCTGAGAAAGAGGAATCAATCTTTGACTGAACTTGCTGGACGGAGCACCTTCACGCGTGGCGATACGATATCGGTACAATAAGTATTATTTTTCTTTTAAATTAATTATTGATATTAATAATTCGGTTGTTTCACATCTGAACTTTCTGGAAGCTTTGCGTTTTATCAATTTCTTTATTGTACACCTTATTTTACTAAAATCGGTAGCTAAGACCAACTGAGTGACCAACGAGTAGGTACAAATAGAAGAGAGGAACAAATATATATTAAGAAAAGATTTTTCTTTGTTTCTAGAATATCAAAATATATTTGAAGGGAATAACAGCCAAACGCTAAGTTAAAAATGGAACGATGTAAAGTTCTCTCGATCACCGACAGCAGGACTAATTTAAATATCAAAACTAATTTGCAGAGTGCCGAGTTTGATTGTGGCCCGAATTAGGTGAACCCCGTCCGCCGTCGCCGCCGGGGGGGCTCCGTGATGGATCGAGGGAAGGTGCAACGGTTTCTAGAGGCCTTTTTATATTAGCAGACAACAGGCAAGTTGCCTGTTGGTATTGCAAGAACAGCACCTGAGACGAGGTACATTTGAGAAGGGCCTTATAGTTGGTTTTTAATCAATAAAATATGTAAACATAGAATTTTTTCAATAATGAATAAATCAACTTATTTCATTGGCGAGCCACAGGTTACAGGTTGGCTTTACATCAGGTTTAAATTGTTTAACATTTTTTAGATTATATCTAATACATTTCGTTTTAGTTAAAGATTATTGGCACTAACCAATGCATTACTTTTGAGATTGCATTATTCACGACGTCAAAATGTGTGTTGTGTTTTGTCGTTTCGTTCGACCCCGAAGACCGTTTGTCATTAATGTCAACTCTTTGTATCCTATTACTCAGATAAGATGTAAGGAGATCCAAAGAGATGTCCCTTATTCTATAGTGATGCAGTTTCCTAATTAATATGTTTTATGTTGTGTACTTTTGACAAGTCTCAAAAAACGCCTAAAGCATCTTGCGACTTCTCCCAAGTACGCTCCCAAGCATCAAATATATGCGATACTAATTCTACACCGGCATCAGTACCTAGTTGACCTGCCGCGAGTAAAATCAGTGTCAAACTAGCACTCAGGGGTTTGAATCGTACTTTATCCTTCCCTCTTACTATTTTACTTTTAACTTTTCTTATACCTGTAGCGTCGCTAGAAACGTGTTTAAGCAAAACCAATGATATACATAACTTTAAACAGGAAAAATTGCCCAATTCTAGATAATTATATCACCTATTGCCTGTTTTTCAAATTACAGTTATGATATTTCTGCCTAAGTATAAGCTTTATAAAAATGTAATGAGTCTCTCCATAAATATTTATTAGGAAATCCCAGTTCCACCTGCCCCAACCTGCGACTACGACCCTCATGGCCCACACAATTAAACAATTTGAAGATTCGCGGAAAAGAAGATTGTTTAATTTAAAATTATCTCCCAATTCCGGCAGCATTCATCATCATAACAATTAAAGCCACCTTGGAGCACCTCGGCTCATCAAATGCGGCCACCCCTTTCAATGCTAAAAATCGCGCGACATTTCATCCGCCCTGTCAAACTTCCGGAAATGCCGTCATTAACGAAATGCCAGCCGGAAATTCCATTTACAGTAAATTTGTTTTCGCACAAATGACCGTTTGGAAATTAAGGTGTTTATGAAAGTGAGCCGATAGCGGAAAGTTTATTTAATTTAATGAAAATAAATGTATTACCCGCGGGTAATTATTCGATTTATGGCGGAAGCGGGCCGGCTTGTAGCCTAGTTCTGGGGACTTTCCATTTCTCTAAATTGTTTGGACTTTGTAAGTTAAAGCTTTTAGTTGTTTGCTAGGTTTGAAAGCTTTAATTAATTTCGAAAGATTTTAAACCATTATTTAATCTTTCTTTTGCTTCAAAACCCGCTACTTTGTTCAGTTAAACAAAATCATCCTTTATTCAGGAATTCCCTCTGATTCTCGCTCCTTCTACCTGTCTTATTAATTAAAGAAAACAAGTTCATTCCGGTATCTTTACCGCCAAACAATTATAAGACCGGAACCGAAAGCGGGCGGTACACTCGGACAAACAGAATAATTTACCGGCGGCTCTTTGAGGCCTCGCGGACGATTTTTGTAGTATCTGAGAATGTTTCAAGGGATAAGAGCAACAGACCATTGCAAGAATACTTCTTACTTATATTGCACTTAATGTAGAATGTAGGTAGTTTACTCCATCATTCATAAACTTTTGGTTATAGCCATGATCATAGACAATGGGTGATGATGATGACCCAAAAGTATTGATGACCTTTCTAACTGTAGGTACCTATATATGCAATTAATTATAATTTAATTTCGATAGAAGTCATGATTAACTATTGATTCAGTAGTCATTAAAAGAATCAACAAATGCTTTGAAATAGTTTGATTGATTGAGAGTCAAAGGAAGGAAGGAAGGATAATTATTACCACTAAATAACTAATTTAACTAATTATAACCATTTCATGTCGCATCGCTTCCGCTCATACCTCGCTCCGCCCGCGATTGCCACCTTAAGGACCGGCTCCACTCGCTGGAATCATCGCTCTCTAATTAATCCCCCTCTTTAATGTTCAAAAATCGCGGCCCTAATTAGGTTTTAATTCGTTTTATTGGCGAGTGACGGTGAGTAACGGCGAATAACGCTGCTGTAACGGCTTTTGCGAACTCGCCACGCACCTACGCAGTTGAGTTTTATTGCAGTTTGGAACTAATTTTAACCCTTTTAATTAAAATACTAATGGTAAAGAATAATTGCAATAATTTCTATCAGACACAAGGCTTTCGTTTTCACGATGCTCTATTTTGGTGGTTGGACATTCCACATAAAAAAAACACCTAGAACAAAAGTACACATAACAATAAATCGTAAAAAGCTAGTTCAAATAAGAAAATAAGCTAATGACGTAACCTTTCCACCTGACTTTGATTCTCGCGCTAACGACATTTTTCGCGCCATTACCCGCCGATAAAAAACAAAGGCCCTAATGACTTCGACGCTTACCAATCAGGGAAAAAACCGCGACCATTCGATCCGCCCGCCCACCGCTCTGCAGACCGCCCGCGCCGCCCGCCTCGCACCAAGAGCTAAGCACACTCATCAAGTCCTCATTACCTTTCAAAAGGATATTCAGACATTACTCTCGTTCTCGTGTCAAAGGTAAAAACATCATGTTTTTATTTTCGCTGCAAAAAGTCGTCCGACAAACAGATAATTGCGGTTCGCGACGGATCTGGCGCGGGACAAACTCTGAAATTAAATATTTTCCGTGAAGTTGCGAAGTTGGCAAGTTAGCCGTGAGCCTGCGCGAGGTTCACTAGTTACACAAGGCTCGCCGCACACGGACCACTTTAATATTCGCTACTGGACGTCTACAATTAACGCTTCAACAATTTCATAACTCAAGTCCGCCTTTGAGCGCGGAACTTTAAAAATATGAAAAATACAGCTCCTCGGAAATAAACAAACAAGCTCAAAGCCGCTGCCGTAATGAGATTAGCGAGCCGGCGATATCGGCTCCCTTATCGAACTCCTACTAATCTTTTGTACTTCTCTTTCCAGTAAAGTTTTAAATTAGTTCGCTTGTTTGTTAGGTAGTTGTGCTGCCGAGCCCGAAGAGCTTTCATTGCAGAGACCTCTGATATCATAATACTCGAAGCTACCTACTCAACTTACTTAAACGATGATACTCGCTGATAAACTTACCCTCCTTAAGATAATGTGGGTTGACCTCTATGCTATGTCTTATCTCTTAAAATGAATTGATAGGTACATAAATCAAGTGTCTCGCTTATTCCCAGGTCCTGTAGCAGACCCCACAAGTGCGCTCCCCTCGAGCGAGACACATGTAAGACAGAGTAACAATGCGAGTACTTTAATTGGCTCCCAATATCTGTGCGCCGTAAATCAGTGGCGGTAAGTGGCGCAGTACGTGCCAAATGGAGCGGATTGTTTATTTATTGCAAGCGCGGCGGCGGCGCACGGGACCACACCACTTACACACGCACTGGGAGCTTGATACGCGACGTTTTCTTCCTTTTAAAGTATCACCGACGCAGGGCAGTGAATGTCTCAGGCTTGTTATAGTGACTTTCTAACGATACGCTCATAAAAATGTTAAGCACCAGGCCGATGATACAGGCAGCTCGTGGTTGCCCTTATAGAAATAGGTAGTACCTAGAGAAGTCACCTCGTAGAGGCCACCCACCTACTTTGTGCGATACCTATCCTTAAGTAAATTGACTCGTACCAGTGACATTTTCTTGACGCAGTGAGTACTAAGATATCTTAAAGGCTGGAAGCAGAGGCATCGGAGTGCGGTCAGCAGACAGCGTGATGTAGGCGCGATACAATCTCAGCGCGCACAGACCGACCGACCGTTCGACAACTTTGACACTTTGTTATATATGTAGATAACGGATTGGGACTCCTTACCATTAGGCAAGATATTGCCTAAGATAATTGAGTTGCGTTAAGGAATCTCAGAAGTACCTATATGACTGTGAAAATGATTGCGTACTAGATAGAATGCTCAAATCAAAAGAGTTTTCTTCTTGTAGGTATCATGAATAGAGATCGATCAATGCAGAAAGCTGCAATATCAGCAATTCATCGACGACGTAAACTTTATCGGCTACGTTTATGGCGAGCGCTTTTTTTAAGTTATTTTATTTTACGGCCAGTTAGATTCAAAGATTATTCGGGAGCAATCTGCGAAGCGCCGCCGGTGCCAGCGCGATGCCGCGGGCGCGCGCCGCGAGGTGGCGCGGCGCCTCCACGACTCAATCACCGGAGCCCTACTGTAACGGATGGCATCATGACATGCGCTGATGCAGCCGATAGCTTGATTACATTAGAAGGAGATTCCAATCACATTTAGGTGTCTACTATTATAACGTAGGTACTAACGGAAACTTATGCAATACTTAAACGTATAATCCGATCATGTCTATCAAAAGAAAATTGACCGAATCCGCGTTTTTTGTGTTTCAATGTGAGCAAATGAAGATACCAAATAAAGTATATTATTTCTTTTTTTTTCTTTCTATCAAGTGTTAACGGTCAATACGTCTAGGATCGTAATCTCTAACCTTTTTTTTATTTTTTTTGTTTGTTTAAAAGGCAATACCAATATCAACAATACATTATAATGAAACATTTGCCACAGCAATCATATTTTTTTTAATGAATGTGTGCTTCTAACAGGCATGCATAACCTTTCGTCGGGACTCACTCTGGATCTTAGAAGTTTTAGCTGTTGTTGTGAACACTCCTGTTCTAGGTAAAGAGCTGGCAAGTGGATGGCATGCGCTGAGTGCGCCCGCGGGCGAGTGAAGCTTTCAGAATGTTCGAGCCTGCAGCCTTGGAGCAACGACCTCGAGGAGGAGCGACCTTGATAACAGTTAATAGCAGATTCATGAAATGGAATTATTGATTTATTTCATATTGTACTTAGGTACTTATAACATATCGACGATCGATGTGACGCGGCGGGCGAAGGTCCCCCTGTAACGTAAGAGGTTGCGGTTTCGATTCCCGGCTAGGGACAAATGTTTGTACGACCTGTAAATATTTGTTTCGGGTGTTCTGGCTATTTTCTTTGTATAGAAAAAAATATCTATCTATGTAAAAGTATTGTAATATATGTTAAACAGTCACAAGACAACAAGAAACACAAGCTCTGCTTAACTTGGGGCCAGATGATGCTGTGTGGATTATCCAACATTATTTATTTATTTTTATTATCATGGAAGTATGGATGGACTTATTTAAGCTGAAGATATTGCGCTATGGCGCTCATTAGGGAAGGCCTATATCCAGCAGTGGCGATGATGATGACTTATTTGTTGTTTACCGACAAATAAACATGCGATGTAGTTAATTCTGATTGACGTCACATGTCGTAGCGCGTAGATACCGTAGATAGGTGAAGAGGTACCGGTACCGGTCTGTACACAAATATGTTTACCGAGATCTCGGGCCAGCTCCTACACACCTATCCCGAGTTTCAAGTACTAATCTTCCAATAGAGTATAATGTTTATGTTTTTTTTATTATTTATTAACAAAACAAATATAATATCCACAAATTCTAAAACTAAAGGAAAAATCGAAAAAAAACTGCTCCCAGTTTCTAGTGATAAAAAGCGCTGCTCTTTTTCAGTGACGTCACCGTTTAGTTTGTTAACGAAAGAGCTTCGATTTTTGACAAATAAATGTTTTTTTTAATATATTTTTATAAAATCCATTAAGTTTTTTGTTTGTGTGTTGTAGGTATCTAGTCCATTTATTTTTTCTTTATTTCGTTTAATACCAAAATCCCGCTAAAGCTTCATGACAATACGTTGAATGATGACGTCACGTTTAGATTTTTTAAAGAGATTTAATTATCTACTCTACTACTACAATTTTAAAATTTCACTATAAAAACATAAGAAAAAACAATTATAAAAATTCTGATATTCATATAATTCTATATCAATACAGAATTTTTCTTTCTTAATTAAGACGTTATTGGAAAAAAAATACATAATACAAATAGAAATAATCTTCACTTTATTTTGTAGACTATTGTGTGGTTTGTTCTCGACTACTTAGGTAGGTACCTTATTAACAAGTATTTATCAACAAACAAAGTTATTAAATTTTAGTGGAAAATTTGCCCAGTGCGAGTTACTTTGACATCGCGTAAAATTGTCTAAGCGAGTAACGCACTATAAAGCAAAAAGGTAAACAGAGTAAATATGTACCAAAAAATATAACAAATGACAGTATCGGCCGCGTCGTGTGTATAGTTTTAAATAATGTACATATGTACTTTAGTTAGACTACGGGCTAATGTCTTAGATTGATATGATATGCTAAAAATATAGCTCAGGTGGAATTCATAAATCTATATTCCAAACATAAACTAAAAATATACTCGTACGATTCTCCAAGTACATTATAATAATAATTTAATACTTAAAAATAAATCAATTTGCTATCTATCTCGTTAGTTTGATGAGTATGCATTACCAGGGGCCGAATTCTGAAAACCAATCGCTTTAATATGACAATGGTTGCAGAATCGTCCATAGATGAAAGTATCAGCAAAACATTTAAAATATTATCGTTTGTCAAAATATGAAAGTTTTACCGGCGGTCTAAGACGTGGACACATTTTTATTCGTAATTAGCTCGACAGTTTGATCCGCAGTCAAAACCGCCAGCCAAGCCAGATCCATCCGCGGTTTAGAACGCACAGTCCTGATGCGTGGTCCGAACTTTACGTGTGCAGGCCGCTATTATCATTGTAATGGTGAAGTGAATAATTAAGTATAATTAGAGTCCTGTAGGTAGGTAGCTTCAACTGACGTCAGGCGTGTTTGTGAGATAGGTGTGGAGGCGGGTGTCGGCGACCTCCGACCCGGCCGTGCTTCCACGAACCGATAGCCGCGGCCATGTGCCGGTGATTACTGCTCAGCTACACACCAATTAACTATCGCATATCATCATGCCGGAGCAGTTCTGATAACGTGCTCATCAATTGTCTTGAAGTTCTACTACATATCTCGCCACACCTTATATTCATAAAAAGTAGTATGCTTGTATTGTGTTGAAGTGCAAAGCCTCTGGTGACCTCATCGAGCACTTTAGTGCTTGTAGGTTTTGTGTGCATGTGGTTCCCTTGGAAAGTAAAAAAAAATTGGGCACAAACAGCTGTAGCTTTTGATTGCGTTCACTTACAAATTAGAATTATATCGCGGCTCCAAGAAGTTACGAACCTGAATATATGATGTGAATTTCAACTCGATACCACGCTTTTCTGCGAAAAGAGGGTTGACAGACAGACAAATGGACCACAAAGTGATCCTCTGAGGGTCATTTTTTCCTTTTGAGGTACGGAACCCTTAAAAAAAGATCAATTCGTTTATTGCCAAAGAACTTATAAAAACCTTTAAAACTTAAACGGCATATTATGACATTTTTAAAGACTTGTGTGGTCACTTTACCTATGAACCCCGCACTAAGCTATTCATTTCAGTTGTTTCACGAACTGAAAACCTGGTTTACGGACCCGTCAATAAAAACTGGAAAATATACTGTTGGGAAAATTGCTTGTCAGCATTTCCCGTATCGTCACAGTTTTATGCGTTTGGGAGACAAGCGCAGCCGGCAAGGAACCACCTCCTATCAGCGCCATAAAGACCTTCGCAGCCTCCTATTCCCTTAACGTCCGAGCCTCACCTCGGGCCGGAAATAAAACTTATCGCTTTCTTGTTTCTACCTACCTCACCACCGCACCTCAGCTACCATCTCAACCCTATAGCTTCACAATAAAGGTAAAAGTCCTGTGCAGAAACGCAGGAGTAACTTGGCAGGGTTTAAAAGGCGAGGACACACGGACAGAAGATGATCTAAATAGCAAGATTCGGGTTTATGTCGGTCGGTATTGCGCCAAATATCTTGTGATTTCGATAGATATCGCACACGTTACCTTTGGGACAGTTTTCGAGGGTATTCTTAAATTTTCCGCTGAAATTTTCTTGGGCTTTATTATTATAGGTGGATCAACCCCGGGGGTGAGTTTAATTTAAAGAGATTGGAAAGGCTCCTTCGCTGTATTTGTAAAATGTGTATGAATTATTAACATGCTCGACGTGGGGGTTTCGGTCACGTTAACATACGTAAAAAGGTATTTCCATTTGCCTTCCGAAGCAATAAGTTGACCCTCAGAAAACAATAAGGCAGCATCGCGGAAGATTTATGCCTTGGGCAAATTGAACAGGTTCGCACTTCTGCACGAGATAAATACGCGGGACCGCCGCACCGCACCGCAACGCGCCGCGTGCGACGCAGGTGCGTTCACCGCAACACCGCTCGCCCGTTATCTTATTCACAATACGTTTATTTGGATATGCTTTAACGCATCGTTGAATAAGGTAGATGTTGTTAAATAAGCTTACGAGACGTAGGACTTTTAAGTAAAATAGTAAAGATAATGAAATAAATAAATAATTCTGGACTAATTGTCCAGAATTATTTATTCATTATTTATACATCATCATCATCGTGGTCGTGTCGCAGAATCGTCCATAGATGAAAGTATCAGCAAAACATTTAAAATTTTATCGTTTGTCAAAATATCCGACAATTAACACAGCGTTATCTAGCCCCAAGCTAAGCAGAGCTTGTGTTATGGGCAATAGATATCTAATAGACCTACGTAATATAATACAATACATAGATAGATACTTTTATTATACATAGAAAACGACCAGAACACCCGGAATAAATGTCTACAGATCGTACAAACATTTGTCCCAATGCGGGAATCGAACCCGCAACTTCTTGCGTCGCAGGCGGACCTTCGCCCACAGAGACGCACAGAGGTCGTCATAGACACAGACCATAGACTTTACTCTTCATAAATGAATGGGTATCGCTCTCAAAATTACCGAAGTAGTAGTGGTAGTCAGTTTTTATATTTACAGGAAATTAAAAGATTGATGTTAGATATTTATTTATTCAAGCTTAATAATTAACTTACAGACTACTTAGTCCAAAACGTTAACTATCTATAATACAAAGGATTTAAAACTGGTGAAAACTTAGATAAGATCTTAACTGATTATAAATTGAACTTAGGCTGTCATCAAATATGTCAACATGTTGGAACTCCAGAAGAAACTTGTGGAGGAGAGTGAGTGCCCCTAGAGTAGGTGCGTTATTAGCGTGCTGAGTCCGCAATGATGAATGATGTTACAATATACCTACACGACAAGTACCTGCCTAATCATCACCTTTTCTTTCAAGTAGCGAAACCACACTTCTAGTTATATACATGGTAGCCTTAATGTAAGTCAGAAGACTGGTTGTCTGGTAGAAATCCCTGCAAGGGATAAAACCGCCAATTGCAGGAGAGGGTAGGTGGTGGATAAAGTTATACAAATAAGTTTAAAGTTAATGTTAGATTACCATCATGTTATGTATTGTATGTACCATCTTTCCTGCAATAAAGCTATTATTATTTTTATGTTGATTGTTCGTATCACCTCCAAAATGTTTGCTAAATAAATGGAATGGTATTAACAAAAGGAATAAATTTGGAACACGTGTAGGTACTAGTGTGCGACACGGCGGCGCGCGACTCCGCGGCAATTCCGCGTGTCGCGCCGCTAATTGTTGTTCATAATTTGTTCGCGACCTCGTCCGACACTCCACTACGGACACAGCTGAACAATAACGGTCACAGAAGTGTGTTGTTATACATAAGTAGGTACATAAAAGTAAGGTAACTTTTTGTTGTCTTTCTACAAAAATATATGCGAACTATATAATAATGCAAAAAAAATAACAGACACAAAAATATAAGAAATGTAAAAAGTACATACATACATCATTTAGGAAGTCTTTAAAAAAAAGTTCTAATATTATAAATTCGAAAGTAACGCTGTATGTCTGTCTGTTACCTTTTCACGCCTAAATAGCTAAACGGATCTTCACGAAATTTAGCTGAGGGGTAAATGAGATCTCGTGGAGGGACTTATGCTACCTACTTGAAAAGCGCGTGCAAAGCCACGGGTAGACTAGTATAAATATAATAATAAATAACGCCAATACCTGCCTACCTAAGCTGATTAGCTTGGTCCAATCAGAGCTTGTGTTATGAATTAAGTCGAATAATAAAGTCTTTGGTACGTTACTTTTTTCTTATAAATTTCATTTATTTGTAATGTATGTTGTAGAGAGGCTCAGTTGCCCCACTGTAGAGCACTGGGCGCTGCGCTGTGGCTAAGGTGATGTAGCGCCCGCATTTAAATGGAAATGTGAAAACTTCCGTCGGCTACCTACGCACATAATTTTCGTTTGTCCAAGTTATAAATTACTCCGGCCGAGTGGACCCCCGTGTTGTGATTTGAATATGATTAAATCTAAAACGTTAGCTACGAGGGGAAGACAGAATTGTAATTGAAAAGTTCTATGTCAAAACTCGTGTTTGGGTCACGAACAAGAATTCAGGAAACAGTTTGAAATTCAAATGGAGGGAAATTAAACACAAGCAAGGAGGCAAGACGCTAACGTCGGCGACTGTTCAGAATTCACGCGCCTTCCGCTGGACTATACAAGGTACTTAGTTAGGTACCCCAGCTATTTAAGTTATTCGGAAACAGAGGTAGGGTCCATAATAGCCATTGAAACTGAACAGAAACGTGAGTGGACAAATTGGAGCCGGCCGGGTCACGATAAGGGCTGCTCTAAGTAAAGGGAGGACCATAAACAACAGGCGACTCGGACCCAATTAATAAAGCAACCAGCTCTGAAGTAGTGCAATTAATTCTGTGCCTTCGGAGATTTTAATAGTTCGCATAAATCAGTGGCCGGCCGGTGGGTTAATCGTCGTTTAATATGCCCGACCGGCCTATCCGACTTACAACAAATATATTGTCCGATATTGGTCGATAGGGCACGATGTATGATTAGCAAATGGCAAAAGTTTGATGACAAAACTTCTTGGCGCCCAACATGGGGCGAAGTGGTCTTGGCGCCCATCATGGGGCGAAGAGGTCTTGATTGATATACCTGCCCCTCACAAGAGGAAATACACATCATCAAGATCATTATAGCTTAGTTTTAAATATAATTTAGAATTAAGTAGTTGGTAGTTTGTTTGTTGAAATACGGGACTGACAGTAATACCACTGACACAAAGTCCCATAAATAACTAAAAATAAAAAAAATTAAAGTAGCCATTCCTGATCATAACTACGAAGCTAGCTTTTTTGTAATTGAAGTTGTTGACACCCAACGTGGTGCAAACCACGAACATAGTACCTAATGTCTCGCAGACGAATAAAACGAGTTAATTTAGCAGGTTCGCTGCGCCTGCATTATCGTGGGTAATATAATTTGGGCACCTCCTCGTATCTCCATATTTAGTGCGGGCCGACAGCTCGGAAATTCAATTGGAGCCAGACTTCAGTCCTCGTTAAGTGGTTATATCCCCAACAGTGGACAGAGGACGGCTAGTGGACACTAAACACAAGGTGCTTTAGGGATGTGAAACTGCTGGCTGGTCACTATTATCGATTGTCGATTGGTAAAATACTTTATAAAAAATGCATTTATCAATATTGCCACGGCAACACACAATGCAAGCATACCAAAAAGAAAGAATAGTTTATAAATAACAAATTAAGATTGCTGGATGTTGCCTTAAATATTTGCGGGCATTATTTAATGATTAGTTTAATAAATCTTGGAAAAAATGGAATACATTTCAAAAAGAAGGGATATGAAATAACCTACCCAGGTGGGCACCTAGAGAGAGAGTAGACTGGCAAAAACTAACGAAGGTAAGTTAGATATTGACTCTTAACAAATAAATAATGCTGGACAATTCACACAGCATTATCTAGCCCCAAGCTAAGCAGAGCTTGTGTTATGGGTACAAGTTAACTGATATACATAATACAGTACATTACATATGTAGATAGATATTTTCCTTTCTGTAAAATAACCCTTGACATTGACACACATTGCATGTCATTGTGGATCACAGAAAATCTACAAAATTAAAAGGATTTGTTTCACTATACTGATATAATGAATGTTGTCGAGTGTCCGGCACGGGCACGAGCGCGGGCCTAGTGTAGGGGCCACCGCCGCCGTCGACACCTCTGGATATTGAATTTGCGGCGGCGAGCGTCTCCCAATTGTTATCGCCCGCTGCAAGGTCGCCCCTGAATTACCCCCAGGTACCAGCCCTTTCTTTCGTATAGGGCTGCCGGCTGGCCGAGCTCGATAACAGCCCAAATTGAAACACGCTGCCAATATATGCATGGGAAGGAAATATGAGCTTAAATGGACAAACATTTTTAGAACTGTTGATCAACAGCACAATATTACAAGTGCAATTGATACAATTTTACAGTTTAATACAATGCATTACATGGATAGATATTTTTTTAAACATATAAAATACCCAGAATGCTTGGAAAGTTGGAACAAATATTGATAGATCATACATATATTTGCCCCAAGGCGGTAATCGAACCTATCTGGCTGAAGCCTTGCCACAGAGGTCGTTTGTCTAACTATGAATAGGTCTGACTATATAAGTTTGATGAGGTGTGATCAATAGTTATTCAATGTGATAACATTCTATAAGCTCACTGCCTTCTCAAATCCAGTCCAACCCTACCGTTAGCCTGATGCTGGTACATCGGTCGTTGGTGATTCGTTTCTTGCGGCGCAGTTATCATGATTGAATTAAGCAGGTCCGCTCGGGGCCGTGATTTAGGGTCCATTGTACCAGCACCACCAGCGGCCACCTCGCAGCGGTGTTTATCACTAAATTAACTTAATGGCTGTCTTGACCATTGTTGGACGTTATTGGGGTTGGTCACCTTGCGACCCGGATCCCCGCGATCTATTATTTGCTATAAATTTATTTAACTGAGGTATGGTTTTGGGTTCCTATTGAATTTTTAAGAATAATAATCAGAATAATTAATTTATTGGTAAAAATTGTTACAAGTCAGTTTTATTTTGTAACGATTTCAGGAGGATATTTTAATTGCGGCTGTAAGTCTGTAGTTTTTAAGTATATTCGACGATTTTTCCGTCAATTATGGATCGATTTTTAAAATTATGCCGCTATTATACAGACAGTGATCGAATTGGTAATTGGTATTTGTTAGCTTATTATTCAACATAGAAAAAAACAACATTTAATATTATTTCGTTGTTGTATAAAAGCTTGATTGAAACGTATCTAAAACAATAAGATAATTTTTACAAAAACTGAAAGGGATCAATCGGACGTAAACGAGAGGATTATTCATTCACCTCGAATTTTAACTGGATTTAGTTCATTCATCATCATCAGCCTATACCAGTCCACTGCTGGACATAGGCCTCCCCTAATGAGTGCCATAGCGCAATGTATTCAGCTTGCCGCATCCAGCATCTGCCAGCTGTCTTTCGCAAATCGTTATCCCACGTGGTCGGAGGGCGTCCTACACTACGTTTGCCGAGTCGCGGTCTCGACTCAAGATCACGTTTACCCCAGCGGTTGTCGGTTCTTCTCGATATATGGCCAGCCCACTGCCACTTCAGCTTGCTAATCCTTTGAGCTATGTCGATAACCTTGGTTCTCTGTCGGATGTATTCGTTGCGAATCCTATCCTTCAGAGAAACTCCGAGCATAGCTGTCTCCATAGCTCGCTGGGCGACCTTAAACTGGTGGACCAGCCCTACCGTGAGTGTCCACGTCTCAGCTCCGTAGGTCATGACGGGTAGGACGCACTGATTAAAAACTTTCGTTTTCAAGCATTGCGGTATGGATGACGAGAAGACTCGTCGTAGTTTCCCAAACGCTGCCCAACCTAGCCGAATCCTCCTCTTGGCCTACTTCCTTCCTCTGAATTTAGTTACCACTTGAGAAATTAAGTCGCGCTATCGAAGTATATAGTATATACATATACATTATTTAAATATATATATATAGTATTCCAAACCCATTTTCACTGTTTAGTTATTTGAAGTCGGTTTAGAGTATCTATCTATCATACATGCCAAATCTCCTTCTACGAAACTGTAATTTTCCTTTCAACCCATAAAACAAAAGAAAACGGTTCCTATTTTTTTGTCAAGTCAGATTATGTATGAAATGTAAAGTCTACCTTCATCTCAGGCAAGAAAACGTGATCGCTGAAATACAATCATGCACGGGCATTTCAGGCGCTCGCGAAAACATCCGACAAAAAGGGGATTCGGAATTTTAATCGTGGGAAAAGGCGGCTGCTTGCGTTCAGTTTATTTAAGGTTAATTTGGAGTTGCCGGCCAGCCCTAGTTCGGTCATCGAGGTCAGAATCCAAAACAACTGTTTGATTTGATTTGATCAATTTACTGATAACATCTAACTTTACGGGTTCATTTTATAGTTATGAAAGGTAAACTATTGAACGGTATTATTTTATGGCGCAATAATACCTCCAACTTTACAACGCATAGAAATGATAATATACCAATAATACGTATATCGCTAAATTGGTAGTAATATTCATGCTAAGAAAGACTGAATTAAACTTTATCTAGCGGTACTCAACTATAAATTCAAATACAGGAATAGCAACGATTTCAATTTCCTCTTCTCAATTCAATTCAAGTTTAGAACGTGAATGAAAGTGCCATGGGGTCACGTAGCGCCTCGCGTAGCGGCGTAGACCCGCGTAGCACCTCGCCGTAGCCACGTAGACCCTCGTAGCGCCGTAGCACCTGCAGTCACGTGCTACGGAGGCCGGTAATTTAATAACGTGGCCGTAAAGTTGTTCTCTATGAATAGATGATGGGGAATTTAAAACATTTACGAACTCGTTAACAAAATAATACTCAGAGGTGCCTACTATTTCATTTTCTTAAGCTTTCGTGAAATACTGAAAATACTGGATGAAGCGTAGAGAGTTTTACTTTTTCATCTATTTGTACAAATTCGTGCTCTTTTTTCTTTAATAAGTCAGCTGTTTATCGTTTAGTTTATTCGGGTGATATTTTGTCTCGTAAACTCCCGAAAATATATTCGGAACGTTCCCCAGCCCTCTATTGCTCTGTTAACACGAACCGTTAAGATAATGTCACTTCGTCGGCATTACTATTCCGAAGAAGCCTATTTATTGGCCGCAGCCGCTAAGTAACTAAATAAATAATCCACGATTTATGCTTCTCTCCCATTGCCAGATACCGACTAACTAACCCACACTTCTAGGAGGTTCTTTAACTGTATTCTGTCTGCAGCCAGTAGTCTTGTGTTAACAAACAATCCTAAATATGTATTGGAAATTAATAATCTAAGTTCTGGTACGCAGAGTCAAATGGATTTGTATAGTCCACGCGTGATCTGTATAGTCCACGCGTGATCTGAATGGGATGGAATCATTTTGTACTGAAGCAAGCCCGTTCGGACATTGGTTTTGACAAAGCTCCATTCCTATTTAGTAAGTAACTAACGATGCGCGAATTGTCGTACATAATTATGTCAAGTAATATTTTACTTTGATGAAATTCCGTGCCATTCTGCGGATTGGATTTTACCAAAGAATCATAAGCCAAATCCATGGCTCCGTTTTACTCAACGTGACGAAGCTAGAAATAAGAATACATAGAGAAGATCATTAGCAGTAAACGTAGGTGATGACAAGCAACTCTCGACCATACCGACAAGGTACAACAATGGCGGCGAGCGGCGCCCAATCCGGCGCACGTCAATGGCAACGTTACATCAAATTATTCCATTCCATTTTAGACGGAATGTATACAGAACAAACATGAAAAGAGAACAAAATTAAGCATTACAATGGGCGCGAGGCACGAGCGGGAGAGGCCTTCTTATTCGAAGAGCTTTCTACGAACAGCCTTCATATTGTTGTTCTACAATGGTCGCTTGGATGCATACGAGTATCTTGTGAGCGCATGATGGACGATACATTTTATTTATTCTTTGGAAGAGGAACAGCTTTTAAAGTTTAGGTTCAAATGGGTCAGTTGTGTCTAACAAGATTTTTTCGAGGGCTATGAAAATATTATCATTGATGTCCGTGTCGTGATTTTTTTGCCACGGCACGGCCAGTCTCGAATGAGACTGGCCGCGGGAAACATTATAGTGAACACACTTGTGTGTGCATCTAAAGGTGTGCTCTCTGTGACCTGACGACCAATGACTGTGCTTACCGAGGTACGGGGGGTATGTCATTCTGTAAAGTCAGTAAGGCAAAGGCACATACAGGATTTGCTCTGCTGAGCCCTTCTATGAAAAAAAATCAACACCGAGATAAAATTACAAATCCCATTTCGTTTTTCACTATCTTTGCTCTAACTAGAAGTTTCTGGCTGGAGAAGTGTTCAAGACATCGCTCGCTCCTGTCCCCCGCGCCCCTATCCTGCGGGGTGCGGGGGTGCGCGGGGGGACATCAATAATCCTCCTTGTTATTCTTATGCAAATGCCCACGGTACGATAATAAGTGGAACGCGAATCACCAGACGCTCTACAGATTGGAAGAATTCGCTGACAGGACGCGATCAGCACGGGGCGAGGTTTTACATAATTATAAAATATATATATATAGGTGAGAAATATGTTTGACTCGCTGTTGTGTCTGGACTGGCTTGTTGTACCTACCGATTGTAGAAGAGTACGAGTCGTGAGATGAAGTTTATTCAAATAAGATTTTATTAATGATGTTTTCTTTATCACCGAAGAAAATTAATGCTTATTAGAAAATCAAGTAACAACGTCTACTAGGAAACTTCTTAGATGGCCGTAAAAAGAAGTAAATTCAGAAACTTAAGAAATTTTGTAGATTTTGAATATTAACATAACAAAAAATGTGTCTCTGTTTCATAATGTACATTACTTGCACATTTTGTAAATTCTTACTTATACGTGGGTGCAAGGAGTTATTTCAGGTTTAACATAATTTAAAATATGAATTTCAGATTTCCCCCTTGAAAACCCCCCACAAAGGGTGAAAACAGGATTCGAAAGAAAAAACCGTTTACTTTGTTTTGTAATCGGGATTTTAATAAATTAGATCATTAAGAAAAGAATTACTTCACTTCGACGTGGAAAAAATTCCATCTGCATTGAGAGAGATTCACTTTAGTTTTTTTTTTTTTTTTATTCTGCAATCCTTTCATGCCCTAAAGAATGAGAGGTATTTGCATTTTGCCATGTAGCAAATTGTTGCAGTGCCCTAGCAGGAAAACTTTTTTTGCTCAAAAGTACGTGCATAATTCTTAGATCGTAAAATAAGCTTTTGTAGTACATTTTAATTCAATTTTGCAGAGCGCTAAAAGTGCGCCCTTTAGCGCTCTGCAAAATTGAATTAAAATTAATAGAAAATTAAATTTAAATTAATAGATATGTATCAAATAGTTAGTTCAAGGTCAGGTACATCATGCACGTCAATCTTAATTAAAATTAAATATCTTATAATTTTAAGTCAATACAATATCAAAAGCAAAGATTTAATTTCTTATAAGATCTAGAGGGTCGTTGATACTTTGAACTAAGTTCAAAGATCTATGAACAGCAGTTTCGTAACATCTTGAATGTTGAATCGTGAAAGTCCCCCCGTGTGCGTCCACTACAGGCAAACGTGCGTGCAGCGCTGTACTCCCTGGTGTAATGTACGAGCTACACTTATTGGTTCAATCAGTCGCTTCACAGACGACATAGTCCCTCAGACTATACGAGTCGTCTCACAGGCTCCCCTACAGCACAGATACAAATGTTAATGTTATCGGCTACTTACCAACTAATTTATATAACTACTTTAGTCTGTGCTTTTTTTTCCAGCTCATTTGGCGCCCAATAATATTTCAGTCAGTATACGAGGCGCAGCACTAGAATACAAAACACGTTCAACTGATGTAGTGATGGGCTCCAGGCTCTACCAAATTAACTCTAAGGGATATTCTTCTAAGATAATCTCGTTGTAATCAACCACTCTAACTAATTCTTTTTTTATAAAAATCTCACATCTAATCATACCTTATTAAGAAATGATAACAGTAAGAAATAAATATTATAACTACAACTTATAATGATAATGACTATTGTAATAATGTTGATCGTCGAAAACTAAACATCATCGTCTAAAAAATACCAAACAAAGTACATGAAGCCAGATAAGCATCCACCTATATCAAGCATGTCATTGTAACGCGCACATAAGCCCTATCGTGGAAGGAAACGGCCATACGAGGCACGCACACAGTGATGCCTCAGGTACACAGCACACAAACACAGACAAGGAGGCACATCGCGCTATCTGCGCGCGCGCAGGCGTACTGTGGTCTACTCTGTGACGGAGATAGCGGAGTCGCAGGCCACGCGGCGTACGGACCACGAGTGGCCATGTTACTGGACATTGAAACCTAAAAAAGCAGTTATATATTATATCAACATAGCAGATATAAGAACTACTTGAAATTTTAACAATACTACGAAAACCAAAACTGAATTAGCTGCCGACGAGTGCTTGACTGACCTTTGGTACAGGATACGGGGTAAAAAATTAATAATGCTGGACAATCCACATAGCATCATCTAGCCCCAAGCTAAGCAGGGCTTGTGTTATGGTTACTACATGACTGATAATTATGTATACAAAATACAATACATTACACATTATAGATAGATATAATATACGTAAATTGCTTATCTATGATAATTTACAATATATTGTGACGTATAATTTGACAAATAATTACTAAAAAAATTATCTGTTTATTATTTTCTATACTTAGAAAATACCTAGAACACTAAATACGCGTTTTTTTTTCTGGTAAAACTACATCATAAATTGTATACATATTTAAATGCGAAAGTTTGGATAAATGGATGTATAGCTGGGTGAGTGTTACTTCTGTATAGCTGGGTGAGTGTTACTTCTGTATAGCTGGGTGAGTGTTACTTCTGTATAGCTGGGTGAGTGTTACTTCTGTATAGCTGGGTGAGTGTTACTTCTGTATAGCTGGGTGAGTGTTACTTCTGTATAGCTGGGTGAGTGTTACTTCTGTATAGCTGGGTGAGTGTTACTTCTGTATAGCTGGGTGAGTGTTACTTCTAGCTGGGTGAGTGTTACTTCTGTATAGCTGGGTGAGTGTTACTTCGGTATAGCTGGGTGAGTGTTACTTCTGTATAGCTAGGTGAGTGTTACTTCTGTATAGCTGGGTGAGTGTTACTTCTGTATAGCTGGGTGAGTGTTACTTCTGTATAGCTGGGTGAGTGTTACTTCGGTATAGCTGGGTGAGTGTTACTTCTGTATAGCTGGGTGAGTGTTACTTCTGTATAGCTGGGTGAGTGTTACTTCTGTATAGCTGGGTGAGTGTTACTTCTGTATAGCTGGGTGAGTGTTACTTCTGTATAGCTGGGTGAGTGTTACTTCTGTATAGCTGGGTGAGTGTTACTTCTAGCTGGGTGAGTGTTACTTCTGTATAGCTGGGTGAGTGTTACTTCGGTATAGCTGGGTGAGTGTTACTTCTGTATAGCTGGGTGAGTGTTACTTCTAGCTGGGTGAGTGTTACTTCTGTATAGCTGGGTGAGTGTTACTTCTAGCTGGGTGAGTGTTACTTCTGTATAGCTGGGTGAGTGTTACTTCGGTATAGCTGGGTGAGTGTTACTTCTGTATAGCTAGGTGAGTGTTACTTCTGTATAGCTGGGTGAGTGTTACTTCTGTATAGCTGGGTGAGTGTTACTTCTAGCTGGGTGAGTGTTACTTCTGTATAGCTGGGTGAGTGTTACTTCGGTATAGCTGGGTGAGTGTTACTTCTGTATAGCTGGGTGAGTGTTACTTCGGTATAGCTGGGTGAGTGTTACTTCTGTATAGCTGGGTGAGTGTTACTTCTGTATAGCTGGGTGAGTGTTACTTCTGTATAGCTGGGTGAGTGTTACTTCTGTATAGCTGGGTGAGTGTTACTTCTGTATAGCTGGGTGAGTGTTACTTCTGTATAGCTGGGTGAGTGTTACTTCTGTATAGCTGGGTGAGTGTTACTTCTGTACGCCATAACTAGATTCTGAACGGATCTAGGTTCAGACCTAGGATATAATGCACAGTAATAAAACAACCAGTTTCCATTGGATTGAAATAACCTGTATAGGTATACCCATGTGTTGCCATACTTATAGGTACAACGTACTATTTCTTTTACATTTTAGTGTTTATATTTAAAAGATGCTTTATTTCTGATGTGGTTGGTATCATGGCCACCCGAAGCATGAATGGCGTCGCCCTGGCCGTAGTCGTCGACGCATGAATGGCGCGATACGATAACCCACACAAGCACCCAGACACACATGTACACAGTTTTACCTTGTGTTACAGATAACACCTATTTGGCAGAGACTCATTGGACGAACGTAACGAGGACTTGAATAACATACTTTATGTTTATTGAAATACTTACAGATGTTGTGAAAGAGTTCACAAAATTAGAGAATAGGCGATAAACGGAATTTATTTATTCGATATCATTAGATTTTTATGATTATAAACTTACATAAATCATATTTTAAATTATAGAAAGCCAAGGATAATGGTTGATCGAAACAAAAGCCAGGATAAAAGGAACTGGTTTTAATTATTTGTATTTTGAGTACAATTACCTACCTATGCGGTTTAGTTAGCCATTGTGAAAGTACAAAAGGTAAAATGACATAATGGCAAAATTCCAGTAACGGATAATGTAATTTCCACGTCATCATCATCAAGCAGAGTTACCGTAAGCAGACAGTCATTCTGCAATCATTATAACTCTCGTCGCCAGCGACACCTGCCGCTAGAAAATCATCTAAAAATACCGCGGCTTTTTCCTCCGCCGCTAAAGCTGTCTCTCCAAACTGTTTATTGTCTGCAGACCCCGGCGAGGACATTCTACCACAAATTAGTGAAACTAAATCTTGCCTAATAACTTGACTCTATTCTGGTGTTCTCTGAATTCACAATAGTCATGTGCACTCGTCAGAGTGACGATAAATAATTGTGCGAGGACAGGGTTCGTCAATAATGCTTGCATAATTTAGTGTTGTAACCGAGTGAATGCACGGAGTTATACGAAATAACCCAATTACATTAGATAAAGTTCTACTCAATGCGCGTTTTTGACGTCAATTCAAAGGAAACTGTAGTGGTAACTTTTATGGCCTGCCCCATGTTGATATTTGTAAGAGACCTCTGTTTTGTTTGATTGTACTAGGTATAACAAGTCATCACTCGACAACATAGAGAAGGACTTTAAACTTTTTTCAAGAAAAAATACTGTTCACAATAAGCGTACAGTGATGGTATGAAAAAATAATTCGGCATTAAATAAATGGATCTTAATCACAATTATAGGTAAAGAATCACAGACTGACTTGGACTCTTATACTGGCTTGCAAAGTACCTAAACGTATTATTATAGCACGTGACAGTTTACTGCTGCTTACTTGCAAAGAGTAGGTAACTATTGAACCGCTGTCATATTACGATAAAAAAAACTTTATACACAGTACGATCAGTAGATCTCTGCAACGCGCTAAACGTATGGAAGGAAACGAAAACTTTTATCATCATCATCGGCCTATACTGGTCCACTGCTGGACATAGGCCTCCCCTAATGAGCGCCATAGCGCCCTGTCTTCAGCTTGCCGCATCCAGCATCTGCCAGCAGTCTTTCGCAAATCGTCATCCCACAATTATGAATCGCGCGATGAACAGCTGACTCTACCGCCTACCAGCCCGCTGAAGTAATAGCTGCTTGATAACTAATGATTACATAGCGCACACTCAGAGGTAAATTACAAGCTTTGTGCGCCAGACCTGAAATACACGAAATGTACAGTAAATTATTGCTCCGCCAACTACTTAGCGAGGTGTTTTATCTGTGACTTCTACGGAAAATATTGCCCCATTCGACACACTCTGCCCTAACTATTGGAATTGTTTGTGATAACTGAGTGAAACCACTTGACCATGGCCAGAGGTAAAGGAAACCTCTGACGATGGTCAATAGCTTAGGTATTCCTATTTGAATATAAATTTATCGTAGTTTAACATGTGAATATAATATTTTTTATTAAAACTTGTTGTACAATCATAAAAATAACAATCGGTTCACGAAAGATAACGATTTACCTAATTTAAAAACTAGAAATAATAATAAACTCGCTGTGTCCAAAACTAATAATAATAAACTCGCTGTGTCCAAAACTAATAATAATAAACTCGCTGTGTCCAAAACTAATAATAATAAACTCGCTGTGTCCAAAACTAATAATAATAAACTCGCTGTGTCCAAAACTAATAATAATAAACTCGCTGTGTCCAAAACTAATAGGCTACACAAGATTACTATTCAAATTGTCAAACATATCCTTGGTAAAAATACCAAATATCAGATTATCTAGTCTTCTAGAGCATATAAAAAAGAATTTGACGAGTTTTACTCCAACTCAAAAACAAACATACTAACATGGTAAAGGTGTCTTGTTCGCTTCTTCAGTTTACCTTAAAAAAGATTGAAGTGACCGAAAAATCTGAGTGATCGCATAGTGCACTCTACATTTTGGCGACGAAACGGTGAATTCTAGAGTATAATTACACAAACAACCAAACTTATCAAATAATATCTGATTTCAGCCACCTGTCAATTAATCGGGTCGACAAAATTCTGTACCGTATTCTACTAAGATGGTTTTACTTATGTTTTCTGAATTTTTGACCGTGTCCAAGAGCTTTGTAAGGTCTAAAGGAAATAAAGCACTTGGATGTTTGAATTTGATAAATTTATTTTGAATATTATGGGTTAACTACGAACCTTGTTTGTCTCGAAAGAACACCAACGTTTCATCTTTTGACGAGGGAGTGTATTACTAGGTAACGACTGGGTGACCTTATAAACTGTTTTATTTTTAGTTCTTAATTTAGTTGTCCCTTGAACCTTTTTTCCCTCCGTTTAACAAAACGTAATAAGATAAATTAATAATGTTTGTTATCATCCAACTAAGGGGAGGATTATTTACTGATTGCAGAGATCTGGGGAAACAGTTTGAACAACATGTTTATCCGATGACTTGCGTGTGCGCAGGCAGACCACCTGCGACCCGCTCTGCGCGCTTGGACTTTGCGCAATTCTATCTACAGAACTACATACACCTACATGCATATGGGAAAACTCACATGTTATTTATAATTCTTCCTACATCCCTATAGGTTAAGGCTAAAACCCTAAACAATAAAACCTCTTTCTGTTCTTAGTAATGTTTTTATAAATTATAATGAATCTTAAAGCTTCGCCCAAGATCCCTTGCGTATTTTTTCTTGATTTTTATCAGTTAGTTATTCCAGGTTTGAGCTACGTCTTTACAATATTTTAGCTAGTTTTGTTGTATAGTTTGACGTGAAGGAGTAACATAGCGAACATCCAAACACTCGCCGCTATCAGGTAGAGAGAATTGGAGAATTTTGATTATAGCTAATCTTAAATTTAAGAATCTTTAAGGCGCTGCGCAAACGTAGCCACTTTTTGTTGCCGACACGGCACACTATCACAGGGAACCCGTAGGTGCTGTGTCCTGCAGCGATGATCGGACACAGCTACCGATCGCTACTTCTGGCCACTGCTACAATTCGCAGCTCAGTACAATTGTAAGGAAATTTGTTAATGGGGCTTGTGTTTTCAACTGACGACTTTTGGTTTCCAGTTACCGACACCCAACACTTTTTGATCGTCAATGAGTATGTGTTAAGTGGGAGCAACTGAACATACGGTTGCGTAGTAAGTGGATCATTTCATACTGGTTCTAAAGGAATCAAATTTTCATCGGTACCTTGTATCTGAGACAAGACGCAAAAGGGTTTACGTTTGCGCAGCGCCTAATTATCTAAGTGAATATTAGAAGATGATGTAATTTCTTGTTGGATCTCGCAACGCCCGCGTCAGTAGCTGCCGTCCTGGTATCTCTAAAGAAGAACAAAGGGCGATCAATCAAATCTGGTTCCTAGAACGCGCTGATCGACAACACGTGAACCGCACCGCCTTCACCTCGCGACCTGCGATACGCCGCGCCGCGCAAATAGGCTACCGATTGACGTCATACACCATCTGAGGTAAATACCTTATCTGGCTCTTATCACTGCGATGTAGGATTCATATTCCGCCGCCGGAAGATGTCTCTCGGGCCGCGGCCCCATTTCAGTGGGTTCGGAATGAAGTTGCGACGCAATATGAGGCATCAACCTTACAATCACGGTGTTATTTACGTTATCGGCCGTCGAGCGCGGGTTAGTGGTTCGAGGCTCACTATTTAGGACGAGTTGATGTCATCAGTCTGTTACCTGCGGCAAGAAAGCCTAGTCAAAAAGCAAACGGACCACATCTATTCTCTTCCTACACTTGTTACCTTTTACCGAAAGCAATATGAAATATTGGTAGCTATGTAGGCGCGCGACTGTGTGTATCGCTCATTCTAAAACATGGATAAAATACAATATTATATTTGTCTGTGGTTTGCGTTCTTAAATTTTAATGTCAAAATTTGTATTGTTGAACACATTCATATTTTGTTGACTTCGTAATGAAAGTGTTCAATTGTTTTGTGCTACAAAGACAAATAAATTATGTAAAGTTTTTATTTTACCGATTTGTCATACATAAAACGTTAGGTATATGGAATTTTACGGTTTTTGTTTGTTAGATACGCAAGTTGTCTATTCTACCAGATCAGAATACTTGTTTCAACATCAGAGTTTTTCGAATAGCTCTTTGGTGTATATTACCGTAGAATAACTTAAATAAGATCTGGACTTGTTCTTATGCCAACCTATGCACGTAGCATTTGTTTTGTCTAAATAAAAGTAGAGTTGGCAATGAGGCATTAGAGAATATTTCCTTTAAGGCTGACATAAAAATTATCCTCCATCCAAACTATCATAGATAAATTGAGATTGTGCCCCTTAAAATCACAGCCAGTGTCAGCCAGTGCATTTATGACAAGAAAACCATTTAATTAGATACAGTAATGAACTGGCTTGAATTTTATTTCGCAAAATTAAAACAAAACTATAAACAATCCCATTCATGGAGATAGATAAACCGCTGCATTTAAGTAAATTCCAAAAAATCTGAAAATAGCTGGATAATGTAACTCTGAAAAAGGAAGTTTTAAATACCTAACCAACCTGCTGGTCATATTATCCTGCGGATTGTAATTGAACAAATTTTAACTTTTATTTAGGGTTTTTCAAAATGGATAATGTTAACCTCGACGGATTTTAAATAATAGGCTAAGGTTTTCTTTTTTTAGTTTTTTTATCATTTTAATGTTATTAATTATCGAAAAAATATAACAGGAACTAAAAATAAAACTGCGCTTAGTTTCAGGTGATAAAAACGCGAGCAGTTTCTGTGACGTCACCGTTCAGTTTGTCAGCTAAAAGTGCTTCTGTTCCTTCAATCAAAACGAAATTGGAAACAAATTAATGATAAAAACCATAATGTTTGTGTTTGTTAAAACTTCATGACAATCCGGTGAATGGTGACGTTACTTGAGTCTTAAAATATACTACTTTTTATTGATTTAATTTCACTATAAAAATATAAAAAATGCATATATTAGAAATACATACACACTATAATTATATGGCTTATACATTATTATGTATTACTTTGACGGCCTCTGTGGCGCGGTGGGCGAAGATCTGCCTGCGATGCTCGAGGTGGCGGGTTGGGTTCCCGCCTCGGGACAAATGTTTGTACGATATGCATATTTAGGGTATTCTGGTCATTTTCTATGTATATTAAAAAATATCTATCTATGTATTGTATTATATTAGGTATATAAGTTATATAGTACCCATAATACAAGCTCTGCTTATCTTGGGGCTAGCTGTGTGAATTGTCCAGAATTATTTATATTTATTTATATGTTCTCATCACAGATACTGCAAGACGAAAATCTTTAATCAGCGTGTGCTACCAATGATGACCTACGGATCCGAGACAAGGTCGCTAACTATAGGCCTCGTTCATAAGCTTAAAGTCACTCAGCTGGCTATGGAGAGAGCTATGCTCTACGTGATAGAATCCAGAATACGGAAATCCGTAGAAGAACTTAAGTTACCGACATAGCTCTCAGAATCAGCAAGCTGAAGTGGCAGTGGGCAGATCATATAGCTCGCAGAACTGATAACCGCTGGGGCGTAAAGGTTCTCGAGTGGCGGCCGCGATGTAACGCGAAACGGGGTGTTGGGAGACCGTCAAGTCGATGAACCGCCTGCGTCCAGCAGTGTACCATTATAGGCTGTTGAGAATGTCCTCAGCATTAGAAATAATGGCATTTACTGGTGAGTTTATTTCTTAAAAATTAATTCAATATTATAGATAAATTTACAACAGTCTACAGATAGCTAAACTGTGTACCTACATTGTAAACACCAGTAAATTACAAGAAGCGAAAATTGCAAGAACAGAAACAAATTATAAGTTACAGTTGAGGTAAGCCCAGGCTATTACATACAATAACAACAGTTTAAATACAAGTTGTATGTACATTATTAATAACTCAAGTACATACCTATGTACAACATAAATGAATACACTTCCAAGGTCCCAAGGCTCTATCTTATGGTTTTGTATGTAGGTTACCGCTACCTGATGTTTATTAATGTGTTTTATTTCTTATTTCTTTTAAATATTGTAACATTTATGCCTCTGTGGCTGTCATTAAGATATACCTATGTCCAGCAGTGGACTGATCTAGGTTAATGATTATGTAAATATCATGAAAGCTTACTCAGTTATAGATCTACATTTGAGTGACGTTTATGCCATAGAAAAGCGTTATCAAGCATAGATAGCTAATTGAGTAAACTATCTTAACACACGGGCCACTTTTTCCAGTGAACTGTATCAATGTATCAATCAATACGGAATTAATGAATTGAATCTTGGCTCGAGCTTTTACAGTATTGAACAATATCTATCGAAATAATTTTACAGGAAAAAAAAGGCTTAAGAAGACATTATCCAAGCTTTATGTAAGACAGTTACAGGGAACAAATATTTATAGTGGAATAAGCCATTTGGCACATTACACAATGCACTGCAGTGCCCTAGGAGGCCGTTTCGACGAAACTGCCAGTTTTTATAACGACTCGAGGTGCACAATTACAAGCTCCACGCGCAATGTATTCTAGGGAGGGGACATCGCGGTCCACAATTCCTAAAAAATGAGACCAGACTTTAGTGTATCGGTCTCAGGAGTCAATGGATGGAGGAGGCTTCGGACCGCTATTTGTGGCGACGTTTCGGAAGGCATTTCATCAGTGGACGTATAGAACCTGATTAAATAATCTCCTCATCAAGTGAATCATATGTAAAGTAGTTTACTACTTTGGTTTTCGTCACAAAAAGACCCGCGTAAATAACCTTCATTGTACACGATAGGACTTAAATATAAAATACCTATTCTATTTCCTCTTTTAATTTTGTGCCGGGGATGTTTTGTTTGCGGTTCGTGTTTAATCAATTTAGCCTGTGGCTTATGTAGTTCAAGATACTTGTATTTATTTACGTAATAATATTATGCTTGGAGGACTCGTAATTTCCTAGCGGTTGATCCCCGAATAGGAAGTAGGTTTACCTACAACAATAATTAACAGGTTACGTGAATAGGCCTACCTTCCCTATTGCTTTGTATTGTTTCCTGGTTTTTAGTAGTTAAATAAATAATCAATTGATTCATATTTACTGAAGGCCTACCTACTCCACTGATAAACAAGGGAAAAACAATGGGTAATTTGTGTCTAACCATTTATAATGATTTGTAAAAAGACAAGGAAATTAAGCAGTTTACCTTAACTATTAGTAACCTATACCTACACGAATGACCCCTGACAACAAGGCTAAGAACAATAACAACCAACAATAATTAATTAGGAACAATCTTCCTACTTTGGGGTTAGGTTCCAGACCTCAGCAATAGCATAAGTATTCATATTCATATTCATTTATTTCATTGCAATCATTGTGTACATATTCAGGTCTTATTATTAGGTATTAAGGTAATGCTCAAGAGACACAATGGTACCCAAATAGGGCGTAGCAAAAGGTATCGAGGGTGGAAGCGGACCAGGTTTCTAAAAAAATCTTTAGTTAGTTTTTAGCAGAAAAATGTAATTCAACTGATAAGGTAATATTATGGATAAGCAGGTATCATATTTTAGAATTCTTGCTCGATGGTAGGTATTAAATATTTGTTTTTAGTTATCAATGTATGAAGTTAGGTATAGTACCTAATAGTTATTATTAATAGGTGGTTTTCTTTTTTGTTAAGATTTGTCATTAAAAAAGTCGTTTAAATTGTAGTAACATTTATTTAAGAGGTATTTTTTTAATTTGTTTTCAAATATTTTGTCTTTTTCTTCGTCTTTTAGTACTTCCGGTATTTTGTTATAAATTTTAGATGCCATTGCGTTTGGTCCAGAACTTCGCATTTTTAATTTTGACTCGGGTAGTGTAATTTTATGTTTATATCTAGTGGGAAAGCGTCGCGGTAGATCAGCAGTTTTTTGGAAATAATGGGGATAATTTCGGATGAATTTGCAACATTCTAATATATAAATACAAGTCAGTGTTAGTATTTTAAGTTGACGAAAGTGTTCTTTGCAGCTCTCTGGGCTCTTTATATTTACTAAGATACGGATACATGATTTTTGAAGCACAAAAAGGTTTAGGACGTCAGTACTATTGCCCCAAAGTAGGATTCCGTATGACACGTACACTAGTTCCAGACCTCAGCAATAGCATAAGTACACTAGTTCCAGACCTCAGCAATAGCATAAGTACACTAGTTCCAGACCTCAGCAATAGCATAAGTACACTAGTTCCAGACCTCAGCAATAGCATGCACTAGACTGAGCCCGCGCAGATGAACTTATTAATGTTCATGTGTGAAAATGTTCAGCATTCCTCATTATCATCATCCGCAACCATCATCCACTTCTGGGTATTGGTCTCACAACTTGGTGCCACTTGTTACTGTCCTGCGATAGCCGCAACAAACAGCCATTCATCATCATCCTTATCATTAGGTAACTTGGCCGAACGACATTCACTGTTGAACAATCTGCCTCCGCCTGAAATCCACATGGAAAGTTCCTACGATATTGTCTATAATATTTGTATGGTATGGTCCACCAGCCCCTACTCCAATTGTTGGAGGCATCACTAGCGGCAGGTCTCGGGTCGAGCTGGCGCGCGCCGCTTCCGCCGCCGCGGCGACAAGACAACAGCGCGACCTTTATTGCGCAGGTTTCCGGTTTCACGCCTCGCGGTTGTCGGCGCTGTAATTGCCGTTATGCCATGCACTCCGCGAATTTACTTTTTGTCGTTTCCATTGTGTGTAGCTTCTGAACCACCCCGCCCTCCTGGCATCTTTGGAGACCTCTTTAGACACAAAAACCTCCAAGTTCAACCAATTTTTGAAAGATTGATTGAGGATAGAGCCAGCTAGCAGCAGAGAGCGTGTGTTCGGAGAGCGGAGTGAAGTGTAAAGGAGCGACATTTTGAACGGCTGCCAACGACGACGTCTTGTGTGCATTATTGTCCACCGCCCTGATTTACCTAATTTCAGTTCACACGCGGCCCGTGAATAACGAGCATTGCCTACTTGCAGCCACTGGGGCGAGCATTCTGCTCATCACGGCTGAGGTAGCCACTAGGGCGAGCATTCTGCTCATCACGGCTGAGGTAGCCACTAGGGCGAGCATTCTGCTCATCACGGCTGAGGTAGCCACTAGGGCGAGCATTCTGCTCATCACGGCTGAGGTAGCCACTAGGGCGAGCATTCTGCTCATCACGGCTGAGGTAGCCACTAGGGCGAGCATTCTGCTCATCACGGCTGAGGTAGCCACTAGGGCGAGCATTCTGCTCATCACGGCTGAGGTAGCCACTAGGGCGAGCATTCTGCTCATCACGGCTGAGGTAGCCACTAGGGCGAGCATTCTGCTCATCATGGCTGAGGTAGCCACTAGGGCGAGCATTCTGCTCATCACGGCTGAGGTAGCCACTAGGGCGAGCATTCTGCTCATCACGGCTGAGGTAGCCACTAGGGCGAGCATTCTGCTCATCATGGCTGAGGTAGCCACTAGGGCGAGCATTCTGCTCATCACGGCTGAGGTAGCCACTAGGGCGAGCATTCTGCTCATCACGGCTGAGGTAGCCACTAGGGCGAGCATTCTGCTCATCACGGCTGAGGTAGCCACTAGGGCGAGCATTCTGCTCATCATGGCTGAGGTAGCCACTAGGGCGAGCATTCTGCTCATCACGGCTGAGGTAGCCACTAGGGCGAGCATTCTGCTCATCACGGCTGAGGTAGCCACTAGGGCGAGCATTCTGCTCATCATGGCTGAGGTAGCCACTAGGGCGAGCATTCTGCTCATCACGGCTGAGGTAGCCACTAGGGCGAGCATTCTGCTCATCACGGCTGAGGTAGCCACTAGGGCGAGCATTCTGCTCATCATGGCTGAGGTAGCCACTAGGGCGAGCATTCTGCTCATCACGGCTGAGGTAGCCACTAGGGCGAGCATTCTGCTCATCACGGCTGAGGTAGCCACTAGGGCGAGCATTCTGCTCATCACGGCTGAGGTAGCCACTAGGGCGAGCATTCTGCTCATCATGGCTGAGGTAGCCACTAGGGCGAGCATTTTGCTCATCATGGCTGAGGTAGTTCGCAAACTATTGCAATGGATTAGGGAACTGGAAATAACAACTAGCTTTTCTGTTTTGCAGAGGTTTCAATATCGACTTGGCTTTGTTAATACATCTTTTGTTACTTCTATCTACTACAAACAAAGGATTTACAGCTCTCACGTTCTCTCATTATCACAGTCAAGTATAATTACTTTGACACTTCTTACAAAAGTACACATCCGGTAGATTGTAGACCATCTGGCGACTTGCCTTACAAACGGCACGGTGCGACAATAGCTCTTAAAGGTATGAAGGTAAAGGCGTTTGTACTACAGTGAAGATGAATGGTTAGGACAATTAGTGATTGTTGCAGGTCCGTGAGGTCAGCGGCTGGCGACCACATGGCCGACGCCTCACAAAGACAATCCTTGTGTGAATTTCAAAAAACGCCAAATTAATATGCGAGTAATTCTTAGGAGGCCGTCACACCGTGCCGGCATAGTGGCATCCCGTTTGAGCACGTAAACTGTTTCGATTGGGAACAAAATGAACTATAGTAAGTATCAAGGAAATACGCCGTGGACATTAGGTCTAGCTGTGTACAATACAACACACGGCATAGAAGAACAGGTCTTCTATTACCCAATGTCAGACATACACCCACGTTGTTAAATATTCGTCGAGCTCATGTTCGGCTCCGATGAGCTGTTAGAGCTGTCAGAGTCGGTATCGAGCCCCGCTCCGCACCACATGCTGATAACCTCAGCGGCGTCCGTCATCTACCGGAGGCTGCCTCTAAGCTGATTACAATGTTTTTATTCCTATCGCTTATCGCCCGACGGTTGGCTGATAGTTTTAAAGGGATATAATGCCATTAGCGATAAGCTTGACTGACGTTTATTTGTTGGATGCCATCCAGATATTCCGAATAGATGTTTATTTACAAACTGTTACTTGAATTTTATTTAGATAATGAACGGAACCCGAGAGGATTGATTATGATGACGAAAGAATATTATTTTAGTCAGTAGGTAAATGTGTACGTATCTTTAATATGTGTGTTTTATCTCGACTCCAAAAAGATGAGTACCTAAATCGTTAATAATTTTGTTTGTTATTTTAAAACGAGTAACTGCACAGAAATAAATAACTCCGTTTAAGCAATCAAAAAGTCCCATAAATAATTCCCACGGCGAGTCCGTGTGTAATTGGCCGGTCCCACAGCCGCCGACAGTCCGTTAGACGACAATGCGTGGAGCGAAGTGAATAGGTACGCACGCATGCAGGCATCGCATATTGGTTTCGGTTAATTATCGGGCGAGATCGAGCGATACCGCGTCGCGCGTAGCGCGTCGCGCCGCACACCACGTGCGAGCTCCAGGGCTCGCGCGTTTCATACCTCGACACTCGACACACACACAATTTTTTCGAATGTTAGTACTTTCTGTTTCGAGAACGAGAAGGCTCAAACGAAAATGTGGTACAGTCATAGATGGGATGTGAAATACTATTGGGTTTCTAGGGCAATAGAAGGAGTTTGGTTTATTGAATATAGGTAGAGCCATCGGTAACCAGTCTCAAGACTAACTAGGTACCTACACAGGACATATTATAGTGCACTGCACAAGTGTGCACGTAAACACAGAAACTGCATTATTTATTTATTTTATAACATACCAGTTGACGTAGAACCCATCATTTGTAATAACAAAATACACCAGTCCTAGGGTCAATAAAGAGCCATTAAATTGTCAAGAAATTGGTAGAACATAAATAAATCTTACTGTATAAATAGACCAACATACGTTTCGTTTTCATGATTAAGTAATGTACACTATCTTCTACATATAAATACTAAAATTTTCGTCGAATCTATTGCTCCACCCACACCTACACGTGCGTTGTTAAGTATGATCCTTACCGAAGGGCTATCATTTCTACTTGTATTATTTTGCTTCCAATGTAGTGCTAAATGAATGTGTGTGGCTTACCTTGGCTACATTTGGCAGCCCTACCGCGTGGAATGCAAACGGGTAATTTGGACGCACGACAATATGGCCGTGGTTTATGTCGCCGGTGCGCGCCGCCGCCGCCGCCGCCGTCGCTTCAAAGCCAAATAGCTAAATAAATTTGAAAATTATCACGAGGGGGTAAACCGTGTGCACTCAAACATTACCTATAGGTACCTTCTCTTATAAAACTATTTACATCATACGATTTCCCTCGATTTTCCAAATAAACTCGTAGATAAAAGGTAAATTAACTACGGCATGTGACGTGTTTAATTTTGTTCGATTAAATAGTGAACAAAAACAGTAGGTAGTCAATTGTCACAAAATTACATTATGTCACAAAGCTTTGTTAAGCTAGTTTATTTAAGATCACAAGAGAATAGAATCTGATGGGCACATAGTATGTATGTATTGAGACAAACCGGTAGTACCTATGTAGGAATACAATCAGAAAACAAAAACGTTTCTTTAGGTTTACAAAATAAGCTCTTAGACAAGTCAAATTATAAACTCTAATTTGTAACCGAGGTAACACAAAAGTTGACGCAAAGCTCATAATTCATAATGACAAAGATACACCAAACCGAGGGGCAATAAACGAATTGTCACAAGTAACTGGTATTCAATAACACAGTAAAACAATACGTTACCTGCGCCTGCGCACCAGATGCGCTGATCGTGAGAAAGCGAACTGGTGGACGTTCATTAATACGCATGTTATAAACATCGCCCGTACGTAGAACATCATTAATAAACTTAAGTACCTGATTCGGTCTCCTCGTGAAATCTAGAAAATTTATCTCATACAAAGAAAAGAAATATAAAGTATATTTCTTAAGGCTCACAAAATAGTACTATGAGCTTCATTGTATGATTACAAACCTAAACATGAAACAAGTAAAATATTAAACAAAATTACAATCAATAAGTATGCAGTAAAACTGATAGATTAATGAAAAAATAAATAAAGTGCAAATTGATTCTCTTAATTTTTTTATTTGAAAAGGAAACAAAAACTTTTGTTAAGTTTTTACAAGTAGGCCCCCTTGGAATGATGGTGATATATGCTACTTTTATCCTGGAATTTGGAAATAGGCGTGCAAAAGCCGCGGGAAAACTAGTAGAGAATATATTGTTTATCAGGTGGGATATTGAAGAAGCATCGGCGCGATGCTGTGGAGTGGAGAGTTCGGGTGGTGGCCACACGCGACGCACACGTGTGCCGAGGTGGGCACATTCAGCGCTACGTGGCCGAGCCAGACAATGCATGCCAGATACAAGCTTCTACTAAGATCGGTGTTGAATAAATAACTGAAACTCTTGTATAGATTAACATTCATTTAAAATACAGAAACCTTAGGTACTTATACAACCTCAAGTAGATGGGTAATGTAACACAAAACTAACAAATTTTTGCCTTTTGACTGTTTTAAAGTCTTAGGTATAAACGTTATTGATAATGATATTCTACGTCAGAGCTTATGTTAGATTATAGTTAGGGCGATAAGTAACACAAATCAAAATTTTAGAAACCCCATTGTTGAAAATTAATTCCACAAAGTGTAATACAGTGGCATGTCTGCGGCGATGCGTGCGCACGCGCAGTAAATAACTAAATAGGTACGGGTTTTTAAATGTAACCACAGAAGTTTTCCGTCCGAGACTTTAAGACAATGAAGTAGGTACCTAGGTGTTATCTATATGTACTTACTTATACCTACTTATAATGTTTGTTTGAATTGAAGTGAATATGCTAAGAAACAAATGGACCGATTTGAAAAATTCTTCCACCATTAGAATCCTACATTGCCCCTGATGAAGATAGGCTATAGAATTATACCCGCGTGGAACCGGAGCGAAACGATAGTACTTACTAAAATCCTAAAAACAAAATTATTTCCAATTAGGTACCTACATTACTGTAGCAATAATTCATAGATAAGTAAGAATACCAATATCTTCATTGACAAAAAATAATTGAATTGAATAATATAAACTAGAACTAATATTTACAAATAAAATAGTTGAGTTAACTGCAGACTGTTTAAGATATTTAAAAAGGGTACTGAGGTGAATAATTCAAATACGAAAGCTAATTTTTTTCATTACACAGAGACATCAACCAAACACCAACATTACACAGAGACATCAACCAAACACCAACATTACACAGAGACATCAACCAAACACCAACATTATACAGAGACATCAACCAAACACCAACATTATACAGAGACATCAACCAAACACCAACAGTAAACAAATAAATAATAGAATACCTACTAGTAGGTAGGTATTCTACTTAATCAATGTTTTGAACCGTAAGAGCTGATTCACTCTGCGCTACAGAAATAGAAGCAGTCTTAGACGCCACTAAATAAAATGTGCATATTTATAGTCATTACTCAACAGTACCTACGTGCCTAGACCTTGATTGGACACTGATGAGTGAAGAATTACATACTATGCTTCTTATAGATGAATTTGGCATGTCTAAGGTAATACAATTTGCAGAGATTTACGACTGGGCTGGACCCCTTAATATCTAAACATCTAAATGAAAAGAGTTGTTTTTGTCTACAAACAAGCTTTATCTTCTATATTACAGTCAAACAAAGCGCTCATTATAAAAAACTAAAGCCAGTGTACACGGACAAAGCTCTAGGTGTGGCGGGACACGTGTTCCGCACGTGTGTCCGAGGTATTGTCTCCTACATACACAACGCTGTATACAACCTTAAACATTATTATTTTGTGTTAAAAGCAACTCTATTAAAAGAGTCTACAGGTTATGATGGTAGTGTAGGCTTACAGCCACTATTGTAGGCTTTGTTCTAGTGTTTGTATGCATTATGTTCAGTGCAGAACACCTATATTATAAAAAAATACAACGGGAAGAATAATTAAATAATTATTTTAACCTTCAAGTATTTATTACATTACAGTAACGACTACGTGCGCACGCGCAGAAATGCTCAGTGTCCTGTCCTGATTCAGATTCATTATTGGCAACATAGTTACAGGTCTTTTAGTATAATAAATTTTTACTTACAGTACTACTTTCATAACAATATAAATTAAAAGTAAAAGTAATTTTTTTTCTTCGATCTGCTGATATTTGTTACGGTTGTTCTGAAAGTTTGCTATGTAATAAGTATCAATATAAGTGCGAGTCGGACTCGCGCACGATGGGTTCCGTACCATCATTCTACAACACGACAAAAAATCATGTATGTTTTATGGGAAACCCCCTTAAATATTTATTTATTTTAATTTAATTTTTTATTTTTAAAGTGAATATTAACTACATATTCTTTTAATATTTCAAGCGTCTACATGTTGCAGTTATCAATATCGAGCATTAACAAGCAAAAAATCACCCTTAAATATTTATTTTATTCTATTTTTGTTGTTATAGCGGAAGATAATATAGGACATTATCTGTGAAAATTTCAACTATCTAACTATGACGGTTCATGAGATACAGCCTGGTGACAGACTAAGTACAGACGGACAGCGGAGTTTTAGTAATAAGGTTCCGTTTTTCGCTCTGGGTACGGAACCTAAAAAAATCTAAGCAATGTAACTTACACCCTTATAACAAGGCCGCTGACTTTGCTTTGGGGATAGATGATGCTGTGTGGATTGTTCAGCATTATTTTATATATTGTATTAAATACTTACATGTCTTAGGGTAAAGATGTTTATATGCTGGATTCTAAATAAATATCAAAAATTAAAAATGTCCTCTAAGTACCAGAGTTCGTCATAGAGCTGAGACGCACCTAAAACATTATTCATTATACATTATGTATTTAATTGTACCTAAGGGAAGGGATTCCCCTAATTGTATTTCGGTTAAAAGGTAAACGAGGTTACATTTTTAATTTTTCTACATAAAAGCTTGAAACAAATCTACAAAGATAACAAGAGTTCGTGTTCAGAGCAAACCTTTGTACTCGTACAACTAGCGCCATCTAGCGATGAGAAGCTGTACTAAAAATGTAGAGTCGGTCATTCTTAGTTTCTTTGAAAACTTAAACAAATCCACTTATTTGCTAAGTTATTATATTCTAGTAAATTGCATAATTATGAAAAAAAAATACTGCTGACACCATTAATTGTTAGTTTAACAAATAACATTTAAACCAATTGTTTTAAATATCGGGCTGATACATTTTACAGTCGTACAGCTCTACCGTTATAATTTGATGTGGTTTTACCCTAATTCTTGTGATTGAAAATTTATTAATGCTCCTATGTTTTAAGATGATGAATGGAAACATTGTAAGATAGAGACGTAGATGAGGAGAAGGTGGAGCATCCATCCCTTGCTGCGTGAGGTAACGGATAAGGTAGAGTGTGACCGGTGGTCAGGTGTGTTGGCGGCTGGCGGCAGAGCGCCCACGGCTCGGCCGGTCCATAGCCGCGCGCTCCACTAATTAAGTAGAGGTGGGGGGGCGGTGCCGGGAGGTGCGCGGGGTGCGGGACGCGGCGGCGAGGGGCGGCGGGCGGTCCGCGACGGCGGGGCATTCGTTGGCGCGGCGCGCCGCAGAGAGCACGTCCGTCCGCGCGCGCGGGCCATGGTCGCGAGAACCGATGAGAGCATGTTCGGGTGCTATGGTGACAGCTACTCGTACCGCCTGTGGAGCCTGGCCAACGTGTGGGGCGCCTGCCGATGTGAGTGCTCCCTGAGCGGAGGCGTGTACCAGTGACCGTGCAGTAGGACGTAGTCGTGTCAGTGAGTGTACTCCATGCAAGTGCAGAGCTCGCCTATGGGAGTTGGCGGTTGGTACGAACACCTGGCGGCCACTTGGCTCGCCGACATGAGGAGTAAGCAGGTCCCCACTTCCACCACCTCGGCCAGGCGGCTGGCTAACTTAAGTAAGCTTCTTTTCTTTTTGTTTATTATTTGCAACTATTTTCAATTACCATTTTAATATTATATTTATTTGCTCTACTTCTTTATTTACATTTTTCATAATTATGTTTATGTTATTGCCATAATAAATTTGCATCAACAACTGGACATAATTTCTAGATTTTTCCCAAACCTTTAAGAATCATTTTTACTATCTTCAAAAAACATTTGACCCATAAGTGTCAACTCTGTCGGTTTCCTGAAGGAAACAGGTGAGAAAGGTCTCACCTCAGTGGCATTCAAAATAAAACTCAAGTCTTCATTAGATACCGTCCGTGTCGGTAATCCCCTCTCTCCGATCTCCCTCGGGATATAATTCATCCACTTGAGAATCGAGAACAGGTACACACAGACTTGAAAGAAAGTTTCGTTTGTCGAGGGGAACCCGATTTTGCGTCTTAAATCGTAAATGATTATGTTGTTTTAATTCATTTGCTTCTTTCTCTTTTACTTTTTATTTAATTCTTCCTGTTGTGCCGCCTGTCTCAGTGGATGGAGCTAGGGATGTTCGATGTGATGATGATTTGGACCGACTCCTTGCGTGCTGTACAACTTGCGGACCGCGGGTGAATAAAATTTGTAAAAGTTCAATTTGTTGTCGCTCACGAGACTGTTCCAATGACTTTTAACGACACGACGACGCAATGATAATCATGAAAACTAAGATCAGACCAACAATTTCTGTTTGAGTTTTTGTACGTAATGTGCCAACTATGTAGAATTTTATTAGTTTTCAGAGAAATGAATACACAAGTAAAGTTTGAAATTTTATAATTTAAAGTTGCTCTTTATTGAGAAAAGAATGAATATGATTGAGTGACTTTTAACACAGATATAAAACCTAATTAAATATAATATCTACGTATCGATAGCTTATGTCTACGCCTTAAATATTATCATCATAACGAAGAATAGGTAAATAGTAATTGCGCAAAGAAATATGCAATAATAATTAGTTCTATTGTGACCTTTCTAACAAACATCAATCTTTTAATAATCAGTTTTAATTTAATTCTTTTATTTGATTATAATTTTCTTAGTCAATATAGATTCACATTAATCATAAATAAAAAAACAATAACTATAAATAAATAAAAAACCTACTAAAAATTCTAAACCTTTTTGAATCATTAAGCAAAGCAGCACACGCTCATGGGAAACGTTCACGAGATCATAGAAAATAACTTGTGGTGAGTGAGCACTGTGAGCAGTGCCAATCAAAAAGGTGATCATATGAATAATTTTCAGATTCGCGTATTATCTGTTAATTAGTCAGCTCTACCTAATAATGGATTATTTAGACTTGTTTCATATAATATTATAGAGGTGTTGTTAATTTGTAGGAACCAAACAGTCCGATAAGCGTAAGTACCTACCTAGCTGGCAAACGTTGCTCGTCGATCCGATAACCCAAAGCAAGCACCTTATTAGCTACCTCCCGACTAATGACTTGTTTGCACCGCATTAGTCGGGAACATCGCTCGATTTGTTAATCACTCCACAAACATTATGTCCCACTTTAGATAGTCCCTTCTTACCTTTGATACGTGCCTTCCGTGAGTCAGGGATGAGTCACGTGAGATTTGCTCTGTTTTCCCTTTCACCTCTGAATCAGAGCATTAGGCATAAAGTGTGTATCTGATATCTCTGTTTAAGTCGAACTTGACCGAAGATGACAAATTTCTAATTTAAGTGTAGGCAATAAAGTGACAAGAAACAAAATTTAACTTTACTTCTATAGAAGGTAGGTATAATTCTGGTTTGTGAATGATTTTAACTTTGAATCAGTTATAGAACTGATCAACTGTAAAATTTACAACTTTTTCCACATTGGTAAACCTACTTGCAAATATTAAGCATCTTTATCTTTTTCGCTGATAAGTACGTATTTAAGACGAAAAATAATAAAATAATAATAAGAAAAGAATTGGAAAGAAAACAAATGTACAGAAAAGAAATTTTCTTACTTTCGTATGTCTGTAGATTGAAACTAAATATTTCGATTTTAAGCTTTCGGTTGGTAATTTGTACAGAAACTATCGAAAAGGAACCACTTTATTGTACTTATTTACCTACCTCCAGGTTCGTGTAGGTAATACCGAGAAATTATAATCAGTTTACCGTATTACCGTATTACCTAAATTAAATGAATAACATGGAAGTTATTGTTCAATATAATTATTCAGATTATAATTAATTTTGTGTATTAGTAGGAAGGAGGTAGATAAGGTTTTCGTTATTGTTAATAGTCTCATGATAGGAAGTATGTGTAGCTATGTAGTATATAAAGCTTAGAAGTAATAAAAATCCAAGACCAAATGTTCATTTGTGATGGCATAATAACTTAGGTTGACTTTGAATGGCAAAAATGTATTTTTAACGTCGTTATACGAAAACTATAAGTCCTATCTTTAAAGTTCATAGTACCTAAGTACTGAACGGTATTTCGGTTATTACCGTAAAATAAATGAAAGTAATATAGACAGTTAGGTAATATAGTTGTTTGATTTTTTGTAAAAGAATAAAGCATTGGTAATAATTTATTTTAGTAAACTTATAATCAATAATAATTAGGAAACTTTTTTCCTAGATAATACCGTGTATAATAATTATATAGCACTACTATTTTTATTGTTTTCGGTGATGATTTTTTTTCTTTATATTTTCGTGTTCATTTTTAAAATAATTTGTTTTCAAATGCTAGTACAAAATGTACTTAGGGATCGCGCTATGCGCTTGTCATTAAAATATAGCAGAACGACATACTTTTTAATACCTAACAAATACCGTTGTTTAGTAATAAATAAAACAAAGCTCCTCATATGTAGGTAAGTAATCTTTATGAACTTTGTTTTCTATCGTTATTGTAGAGCACCTACTTCGGTTCTCTAATACATAAACAAACCGCATCGCATACGTACTGAGTAATAGCTACGGTCATAATAATTAGTTAGGTATTCCGTTCTACTAATAAAACTAAACAATGATTTAGTTGTCAATTACGGCCAAGTGGGAGACGATACAACATGGCCACGGGCGGAGTTTTTTGAGACGTTCTCTCTCGCTCTGGCACAGGTGCGACCAATCAAGACGCGCGATGATCAACAATCAATCCATTATCTTAGAACTTCTTATTAAGCCGTTGTTGTTCTTATTACTCTTTATTGTTTTTGAGTCCGGTTAGCCTTTGGACAATTACTTTTTTATGAATGTAAAATGTAAATTAATAAAATAATTGATATGAAAATCTTGTCATAACTTTTACAAACTACCCTACATAGTCTACATTTGACAAGATGTCATTTAAGTACCTACTCCGGTATACCGGTTTTGATAATTTGGATGAGATTTATTCCCATCTTCTTTAAATATATTATAGGAGAACATAAAGAAATAAATAATGCTAGAAAATCCACACAGCATCATCTAGTTGGAATACCTATCCTGTGCTAAGAGCTTGGAGCGACCGTAGGTCCTATCACCTATCTGAATGAGTTTTCCTATCTCTAGTCGAGGGTATAATAGGTATCACACTAACGTGACGCACATACTGGCTTCCTAATGCCCTATTGGTACCTACTAGGGCAGTAGGAAGCCAGTCTGTGCGTGGGTTTTTATCGAAGGGAGCGGACGCAAGCCGTCGGGATAGGTAGGTAGTACCTACCACTACATGCGTAGGTAGGTACCTACACATGCACGGCCGGTGATAGTGTGTAGGTGTTCATCCGCTCTACCTACCTATAGTACCTACCGACCGATAACGGGAATTAACCTCTTGATGTAAAAGTATTTAATGAAATTTCGGTTTAATGTTTAATTACTTATTAAAATTAAACCTTAAACAATTCTTTAATTTAGCCTTTTCGTGTAAATATGTACCTATCTAGTTAAAACCTGAGCATAATCTAAGATAAATAATACGCTCCCGTATGTTCATAAGCGCGACATGCAACGCCATCTAGCGTCGAGTAGTAGAACTAACCAAATGTGAAATATGAAGATGAAATATTTAGCAACAATTCTGAGCAAAACCTTCCCCGATAAATTCTAACAAAATATAGTCCGCTTTGTATTTTGTGATGGATTTCCGCAAAAAATCTATTATTTAACCAAATGTCACTTGGTAGAGTTCGGTTTTAGGTAAACTAATTAGATCGATTACTATAATAATCTATCTGTATATAATGCGATAACTTTTACGAAAAAAATACCAGTTAAGTAATAAGTCAACCCGCATACCTGACTGAAAACGAAATCAACTTAAAAATTATTTATTCTTATTTAACACTTTATTGCACACAATTGACGACCTCAGTGGCGCAGCGGGCGAGAGTCTGCCTGCGACGCAAGAGGTTGCGGGTTCGATCCCCGCCTCGGAATAAATTTGTGTACGATCTGCAGAAATTTGTTCCGTTGGTCTGGGTGTTTTCTATGTATAATAAAAAATATCTATCTATGTAATGTATAATATTACGTATATCAGTTATCTAGTACCTACCCATAACACAAGCTCTGCTTACCTTGGGGCTAGATAATGCTGTGTGAATTGTCCAGCATTATTTAATTATAAAAAGAAAGAGGCTAGCTACCCACAACACAGGTTATCCTAGGGTGGGAGCTAGCGCTATTTACAAATTGATCTACCTACCTATTATAAAGTAAAATTAAGAAACAATGTTAATATTTACTTAGTTATAAATACTTAATAATTTCTTGGTTTAAGCTTAACTACTAACAAACGAAATCTCATTGATTTTTTGTATCAGGTACCCTCAATTTGTAAAATGATAGATTTAATACCATATCTTGTTTCACAAAATAAAAGATTTATTTATTATTTCAGTACACAGTGCTATTATTTGAAGATCAACCAGATTTTTCATGGATAGTAGATTCAAAAACCTGGATATTATTAACAAATAAATAAATAATGCTGGACCATTCACACAGCATTATCTAGCCCCAAGCTAAGCAGAGCGTTATGGGTACTAGATAACTGGGACCATTCACACAGCATTATCTAGCCCCAAGCTAAGCAGAGCGTTATGGGTACTAGATAACTGATACACGTAATACAATACATTACAAAGATACATCTTTTTTATTATGTATATATTTGTATACAAAGGGTTTATAAAACCCAAGGAATATTGGTGGAAAACATTTAACGTCATTTGTATTATCGAAGCAAAGACACAGAAGTTCAGAACAATTTTTGGTTTTGAAAGCTTTCATGTGTTTTATTTACCATTATTTTATGTAGTAGATTGGAATAATGTCTATTTACATTCAATTACATCACATAAACACGTAATACTCACATACTGTGTAAGTATAATGTGTACCTTAATGTAGTCATAGTTAATTTTATTTGTAACCACATGTACCTATCCACCTTCAGAGTTGCCTTGTGGACTGTGGTTCATCTAACCTGCTCCTATTGTTTAGGGAAAACAAATGCACACCTGTTTATCGACATTATAACTCACGTTTATTAACTAATTGGAAATTAATTAAGTTATTGAATAGGGACTTAGAAGTTTCATTGGGTAAGAGAATATTTGTTCATTAACTAGGTTTCTTGCGGCATCATTTAAGAGCTCTGTATTACAAATTTTATTTCTATACTAGTTTGTTATTTCAGGCCCAGATCCTAAAATGTGCAAAATTTTAGATCAACAATGTTTATAAGAATTGTCGGGTAGTAAAGTAAAGTGGCATCATTTAGAGCTTACTAGTTTCTGCCCGCGGCTTCTTTTGTTGTTTCTATGGAAACGATTTAAATTTACTTCTATCTCTTTGGAACTGATTTATTGGATAAAAAAGCCTATGATATATTCCGTAACCGTAAACGTTTAGTAGTTTTGGCGTGAAGAGCTGACAATCACAAAACTTTCGCATTATAATGTAAGGTGATTTTGTAAGCCTAAAGAAATAAAAGTTAAAGACTTAGATTTCTGTTTATTAAGTGAATGCGTAAGGATTATGTGCTGTTTACAAAGGTAGAGTAAAAAGGTAGCACCACGTATACTACTACACGTATAATTTTGAAAATCCAGCTGCATTTCCCAGGTCCAGGTTCGTCCAGGCGCTCGGTGCCCGCAGGCCTCGCTAATTAATACGTCGCGCTGGTCTTTATTACGCCTGATTTACGACTCGCCACGTGAGGCTTAAAAACTAAAGCTACTACTGCTATTTACCTATATCACGAACAAAAACTAATTGTAGCTTTTTGTTTTGTTGCAAGGAACGAGAGAAATATTTTAAGATTCTTAAGTTTAGCTAGAACAAGAGATTCGTCAACATTTCACACCAATATTACAAGTAGTTCAACGAACAGTTAGACCTCACGAGCACTTAACTTTTACTACCTACTACTAAATAATAATTTTCGAAATAAAATCTCAAAAATCAGAGATGTTCAGCATCAGCGCCATTTTTAAAATTGATTTCTTAGCTGCGCAAACTGTAAGCATACGAAGACAAAACAAGTGGTCGGGCACAATATTGTTCAATAATAAAAACGCGTTGATCTTTCGTATAACCCGCCATTTGTACAAACGTCAAACACTAAACAGCTGTCAAATAGTTTTTTTAGGGTTTCCAGCACTAAAATACAAAAATGGCGGCAAATTGAAATCTTGCATCCTTTTTGGGACACTCGTTATAATCATCGAAATCAGATGTCTTAAAGCGGAGGTATTCGATAGCCCCCATTTACCCTTCTTTGGAGGAACTAAGCCTTTAATTGAAAAATCGCGACGTTCTATAAAATCGTAGAATATGTACACCAAGTTTCGTCCAGATCGGTCGTAAAGTACGACCTGTACAGGAGTACGTACATTCTGACAGAATCTATACTTTTGCTAGTAGTTGATGCAGAGACGCTTCGCTCCCTCGATCATTAAATGCCAAAGATTGGATGTTCAAATGTTTGTAACTTCGTCTAAACTTGATTCATTGCATTAGAATAACAGATTTTGTGAACTTTTGTTACACTTTTCGTAGTTTAAGTCCTAAATTATTCTTAAAATGTTTTTATACATGTAATTCTAGACCTGAAACAACATGTGGGCCACTTTTTATCCGGAATAACGCGTGCAATGCCGCGTGCGGGAGCCAGTCAAGTGTTTCCGAACATAAATCTAATTATCTAACAAAAAGGCTTAGACGTAGGCTCTTGCTACGCCGTAGCTCTACGGGCACTTGCTACGCCGTAGTTCTACGGGCACTTGCTACGCCGTAGCTCTACGGGCACTTGCTACGCCGTAGCTCTACGGGCACTTGCTACGTCGTAGAGCTTAAAATATTTTCTGCAAAATACGTATTAAACGATTTAATACGTATTTTGATTACTGTTGCTGGTTAAACTATTTTTTCATTTCCTTAAATTACTCAAACGCCACCGTTTATATTGTTCTCTTATGTCCAGACTAGTCCAATGTTGCAAGAGATCGCTCATTGCGATAAGCCTTTGTAACCCTTTGTACTTGATTTTCTGCAATTCCTTCTATATTGGATTTTGTGTTTGTGTGGTACAATAAGGAGTTAACAATATAAACTAAGTTGTAATTAAAGTAAATAAACTGTGTATAATAAGTAATGGATAGGTACAAAAACACAAGCAATAACCGTGTAAATATCGATAAAATGAAACTGACCGCCATATTCGTAACATAGTAATTATCGCCGAGCCGGGAAGGTGCGCCCGTTGTTTTATCGACTTGGATAATTATTTTGTATTCATTTGGGGTGTCATGTTCGAGGATTTAATGCTCGATTGTACAATTATTATCGTTGTAATTACTATTTGTATTATATGGTTAACTGACATTCTACGGCCTTACTGCACTGCACAGGTACCTATAAATAATCATTGGCAATAGCATAAACATAATTTGGGTTAATTTTATACACGATTATACAGTTTAAGAATAGACTTTAACTTTGCAGTTTTCTTGCTGAAATCTGGATTTCTATTAGTTGTGTGCAAACACGAAAGAAACATGTTAAAAATATATATTCGTAATAATGTAATAAAATGATAGCAAGAACATTGCAAAGCATGAAAACAAAAAAAATAATAAATAATTTATGTTGCACAGTTCGTCCGCTGGCGAGCGGAGGCGGCGCGGGAGAGGGGAAGCCGCTGGAGGAGGAGGAGGAGCGCAGCGGCTCCCCGCTGGGGCCCGGGGGGCCCTTCGCCTGCGCGCAGTGCCGGGGGGCTTACCCCTCACGCGACCAGCTGGAGCGACACGAGCAGCTGCACTCGCCCAGCACACAGGTGGATACACTCAAATATGTCAGTGACACACACATAATAATGCTTTACGATCACTTACATAGTGCCTGTTCAATGAATCTAAAGTTGTTTTGGAATACGTGTGTAATTTAAATGTCGGTCATTCATGAGTGATGTGATGATGCAGCAATGATTGTAGGTATCTTAAACAAAAATTGCTTATAAGGGGTTGAATAAATTCTCTTTGTCATTTTTTAAAGACAAATTAATCCAAAGGGTGATTAACTGTAACTCGTCGTTTGTATTGTTCGTAGACGTGCAAGATCTGCCACAAGAGCTTCGCGAACGTGTACCGTCTGCAGCGGCACATGATCAGCCACGACGACAACGCCAAGCTGCGCAAGTTCAAGTGCAACGACTGCGACAAGGCGTTCAAGTTCAAGCACCATCTGAAGGAGCACCTGCGCATCCACAGCGGAGAGAAGCCCTTCGAGTGTGCCAACTGCGGGAAGAAGTTCTCGCACTCCGGCTCCTACTCCAGTCACATGACCTCCAAAAAGTGCCTCGTGATGAACCTTAAAATGGGCCGCATCAAGCCCAACAACCCAGCACTGCATCCGGATCGCAGTCCCTCGCGCAAGCGCGCCGGTGCTCTTGCCGCCGCGCAGCTCAACAACAACGTCGCGAATAACAGCAGCAATTTCTACCCCATCCTGCCCAAGTACAATGAAGCCGCGGCCTTCTTTGCTTCCATGTCCTCGCAGGAGAACGGCTTCCACAGGCCGGCGCTGCCGCAGCCCCCGCTGCCCCCGTTCTACCTGCCCCCTGGTATGCCAATGAGCCCTGCCTCCGGTATCACGCCCTACAGCCTGCCCTCCTCGCTCAGTCAGCTGTTCGAGCAGCTCGCCTCATCTCAGTACTCTCAGAGAAAGATCGAGGAGCCCTCCAGTCCAAAGGGCCCGAGCTCGCCACCCACCAACCCCGAGGATCTTATCGAGGAGGTGACGGAGGAGGATGACAAGCGCTCCGAGGGCAGCGCCGAGCTTGTCATGGACATCGAGGACGACGACGCCTTGTCCATCAAGAAGGAGCGAGACGACCGAGAGGGCGAGGTGATATCGCCCACTCGCGACTACGATTCCGTCCCTCTAAACAATAACGGCGACGTGATCGATAATAACCACTCTGGGTTCAATACGATACTCGACTCCGTGAGTGCCTCCGTAACGAAGCACTTCTTCCGAACAAACATGGATACGCACTCGCCGATCTCCGGGAGCGTGTGCCCGAGCCGGGAGTCACCGCTCACGCCGCAGGTGATTATCAAAGAGGAGCCGGAGGCGGAGGACTTCCCGAGGTGTTCCAGATGTAACGCTACTTTCGATAGCAAAAGCGATCTCCTGGACCACGAGAAGGTAGTCTGTAACGGTTTCTTCAGAAAGCACGAAAGCTTGGCAGCTCAAGTCGCAGAAACGGTAGCTCTTAACAGGTTAGAGATGGAGATGCGTACTTCCGCTCAAAGCGGCGTCAGCGCCAGCGAGGATGAAGACTTCGCTAGAGAAGAACGAGACGAGAAGGGGTCCATACATGACAGTGACAGGAAGATCAGAGTACGTACGGCGCTGAGCGAGGAGCAGCAGTCGATACTCAAGGAGCACTACTCGATAAACCCGAGACCCAACCGTGAGGAGTTCAAGAGGATAGCGCAACAGATTGGGCTCGACAACCGGGTGGTTCAAGTGTGGTTCCAGAATAACCGGGCGAGATTCCGAAGAATGACCCAGTCCAACTCAGTGTCCGATCAACCGCTAGACTTATCTACAAAGAAGTCGGACCCATCGGTGACGTCCAGTCCTCTGCCGTCCCCGCCGTGCAGCATTTCAGTAACACATTCCGATTCGGAGGAGGCGGTGAACCTGAGCCAGAAGTCGTCCCGCAGCCCAACGCCGCAGCGCCCGCACTACGCGAGTGCATATCCACATTCCAATTGTTCCTCGTCGTCCTTCACGGACTTCCGGCTGTCCCCGTCGCCGGGCGAAAGCGCGGCCGCCGCCGGTCAGAAGCGGCTGCTGCTGCCGCAGAAACTGAACCCGGCGATCCCGATGGACAAGCTGCTGCACTATAACGACCTCGCGAGTGCGCGCTCGCCGCTGCTCAGCATGCACCTGGCAGCCGACATCCACAGGCGCGGCGCCAGCCCCGTCTATGAGCGGGCCTCCTGGGACGACGCGCATACGCCTCATGACTACGATGATGACGCGACTGTACTTAAGAAGAGCAAGCTCAAGAGTGAATTTAAGGAGGGGGAGGGACAGTTTGTCTGCGACCAATGCGACAAGACTTTCGTGAAGCAGAGCTCACTCGCGAGACACAAGTATGAACACTCAGGTAAGATTTCACGTCCTTCTCTGCCACACTTTACGTTATGATAAAAAAACACCTTCAGTATTCCCTAGTAAAGCAAACTAAAACGAATGGTTACTACAACTGCTAGTTGTCCAATTTCTATTTTTAGGCACACCAACACTGCAGTAGGTAAGTAGGTTAGTGTAGGTACCTATATCAAATCAACAAAATAGTTAAAATGTATTGTATCGTTTCAGGGCAGCGTCCATACAAGTGCGTGCAGTGTCCGAAGGCTTTCAAGCACAAGCACCACCTGACGGAGCACAAACGGCTGCACACGGGCGAGAAACCCTTCCAGTGCTGCAAGTGCCTCAAGAAATTTTCCCACTCCGGCTCCTACAGCCAGCACATGAACCACAGGTTCGCCATCTGCAAGCCCTACCGGGACTAGGTGCTAAGCTGATAGACCTAACCTGGTAAAGCTCTAGCTAGGGCTGCCCTATTTTCTGATTCCGGTGGTCAGGTACGAATTGATTTCAATTTCATTGATCACGATCTCTTCTCGCCTGCTGAAGCTTCTCAAGCCGATAGGGTGCCTCGATGGTTGTCGTTGGAGGAAGCGCGCTTGTTGCATAGAATGCTCCTATTCATAAGTATTCGTCGCTCGGTATTTTTGTTTTTGAAGTTAAGTCATTGCTCAACGACATAATAATTCTTTATTCGTTTAGTTGGATGTTGTATATTAGTATAATGGTTTGAATTTATATACCATTTTTTGTAGATATTCTTACGTAGTGCCAAAACTGTACCAAAAAGTGCCAAGCAAATCATGATGCCAAAAATTATATTTTACGTGTTAGATTCGAATTTATTTTATAGTTTAGGTATGTACTAGACTCCAAAGGCCAGTACCTGTAATTTAATACTCAACGAATATACTTTTTCTAACATAAAAATACTTATAAGTACCTAGGTAGGTCTGGAAGATTGTGGAACGATACCAAATTGTTCAGAGTACCTATTATAGTTGTGTGTGGTATGTAAATAATATCTAGTTAACGACACCAACGAATAGATCTGAAAGTTTTTCAACTGTGTGTCTGATGTGATGACAATATTTCTAGTGTGTAAAACAAAACAGTACCTAATGTACCTACATCGAACAAAATAAAATACGTAACGACATGCACGTACGTAGGTGCTTTCTATCTAATTATCCAAAGCTATTGAGTTCTTGCCTTTTTAATCTTGGGAGTTTTTGTAGAAAGCTATCTGCTTCATCAGTTTAACTCTTCGAACATGTTTAACTTTATTATTACATATTAAAATATATTTAAACATAACTTACCTACTTACTCTAAAATTTATTATCTGTTACAAAAGTTAAATATTTAGAAAAGCTAAGATTCTTGTATTTTAACGATAGGTAAGTGTTTAGATAGATACAATCTTATTTAAGTTGAAGCATTCCGTAATACTCATAATGGGATCTCTGCTGTGTTTAAAACTTTTTCGATAGTTATACTTAGTCAAAAAACTAGTAACTAGGTATCTATGTAAATACTTAATTATGCATTATATAAAAATAATATAAACACACGTATATATATTATATGTATCTACCGTTGATGTGTATTGTTATAAATCGCACATAATTATTCAAAACAAAAAATGAATATGATGACAATAATGCACATCTTTTAACAAAAGAAATAGGTTATTTATATATATACAATTTATAATTTGAATTCGTAAGTGTGAAATAGTTTATATTTTACTTACTTACATAATTATATTGCCTAAAGAACAACGGAGTAAGAATATTATAAACTTAAATAGGTATATATTTTAAATAGGTAAAGTTACTTTTTCATTATTTAAAAAAAAACTCAAACTATGTCAACATCTGTATGTCACTTCTGTAGAGTCACGCAGTTTAAGAAATAGGTAACCTCTAACTAATCTACTACAACTACTACTACTACGTCACCATTTACCTACTTACCATTATTATTTATTCAACTACCATTATCATAGCTACAGTATGTTAGAACAGAAAGTTCCTAAGCAAAGATATAGTACATTTTAAGATATAAATAATAATCATCTTCCTATAATTTTATGTACTAATTAGGTAGAAAATAATTTGTATTTTATTGGAAGGGTTTCAAGTCAACGAATTACAATAATATTATATGATAGCTATGTTATATTATACCTATATTGCAATCAGTATATTATAATATATATAGTACCTAAGTAGTTCACATAATTACTTAATTAAGTTAATTAAAATTCAAATAGAAAAGGAAGCATCAAATTTATAATTGTCATGGTTATCCTTTAAAACGTTATAAATTCAAAACCTTCTGGAAATTGTCAGTATTTGAATGGTAATTCTGGCGTCTACGCGCCTGTTGATTAAATAAACAATAAAGTACCTACCTAATTTGCTTCAAACGTTTGTTAGTAGGTAGGTAATAAAGAAAAAACTAAGAAGTAAGAATTTGCCTACAATGTATAATAAATAATATTTCTATTTTTAATTTAAGTTAATTACCTATTATGTGACTTCCAAATTGTCCGGTGGGCTAGATGAACCAAAGATTACTTAAGTTGATAGCAAGACGTGGACACATGTACTATATAACGGTCCCGGTGTAATGTATTTTAGTAGGTATATAGTTAAGATGTGCCAAAATTAAATTTAAAAATATAATTTTAAAGCTTTTGAATAGGTACCTATTTTATATAATTTTATTACGATATTTTTACAAAACGGCATTATGTACTATTGAAATTTAATTGGTTTAATGTGCAATAGGTATAATAATATTGCTCACAAAGTATTTCTTCCTTCTTCTGATTCTTAAAGATTTTAAACTTATTAATAACGATGTTGATAACCTTATGTGAATTCCTAATTGCCATAATAAATTGACTTTGTTTCTTTTAAAGCGAGGATATAATATGTCGGTAAATCGCAAGAATTGGTTGCTGAAAAATTGTTAAATAAGTAAGTAAAAACTTTAGATTGTTAAAATTACATAATAGATTAACAGTGTTAAAATATTGCCTACATAAATTATAGTAATTCATTTTACTTATAATATTATACTGTATATTGAATTTATGAACATTAAAGATATTATATATATTGACATTTCAATGCAACTGTCTTGTTTGATTTTGTACCTAAGAACCGGTCTAATTACGATTTTATAAATGGTTATGCTATATCTAATAACTTCTAACCGAATACTAGGTACAGTAGTAGGTACCTACTGCTACAAAGCCTTAAATATTTCAGTCTTCAACAGTAGATGGGTACCTACCATTACCTATATAGTAGGTAGATAAATATCTTCCTAGATCAGTAAATTCATTACTATGTATTCACAAGTACTTACCTCAATTTAAAAGTTCAGTACCTAGTCTATACCTACAAATCCAAGTGCTAAAGTGGGCCCATAGTGGGCCATTTGTTCAGCCTCTCAATTTTCTGTACTAGGGATGCTAACGCATCATCTATATAAGGCAACTCATAGAGTACATTATATACCTACAGTAGTGGTCATATAATTAGAAACAAACACTTCATATGAATTATGAAAGTTTGAAGTCCATGTCATCCATTCTTGAAAAATTTATAAATTCAATTTTTAATAATCATGCAAATGCAACAATATAGCCACTCAATTTAGAATACCTACTCATAGAATACCTACATTATAAACAAAACTCTCTAAACTTCATCATAAAAAGAGTTTAAAGCAAGCATACATAGCTTATTCTCTGTTACTGGCCTCTTGGACGCCTAACTAGAAACACTTTAGAAAAGCATTACCTAAGCATCCACGGCAAATTCCATTTTTGAAATTAAATAAATAAAACTTCTTTCTTAGCTATTTTCTATCGTTTTGGCGGCAATTGACCATCAAATTGAAAATCCGTTTACAATTTTCACAACAAACGTGTTAAGATTAAGCACCCTCCTTCACCTTGGTTAACTCCGTCTATTAAAAAATCAATGACTAAACGCGACAAAGCCAAGAGGCGCTTTAAGAAAAATCCTACGGAGGGAAATTTGTCCGCCTATAAGAAGCAACGAAATCGGGTTACTAAGCTGTGTAGAGATGCCAAGAGGCACTATATTCACAACCAACTCCAAAACTCTAACCCTTCGTTAATGTGGAAATTCTTAAACTCCCTGGGAATTGGTAAGGGCTCGCCTGATACACCTATTTCCCTTGACTTAAACTCTATCAACTCCCACTTTTCTAGGTCTCCTCACTCCATTGACAATGATACAAAACGCTCCACTATCGACCATTTATCTCGCTTGTCAAAACCCGACTGTTCCGACTTCAACTTTACCGAGGTTGCTGAGAGAGATATCTCGAATTTTTTAAAATCTATCCCCACCAAAGCTATTGGCGTCGATGGTATCAGTGCTTACATGCTACAAATCCTCTCCAGCGAGCTCGTTAGTTCCTGCAATCACTCACATTATCAATTATTCCCTTGCAACGAGCTCATTCCCGTCCGCCTGGAAGAAAGCTTTCATTATACCTATTTCATTCCTAAAATTTCTAATCCTTCATCCGTATCACATTTCAGACCTATCTCCATCCTTCCTATTCTGTCTAAAATCCTGGAACATGCGGTTCATACGCAATTATCCTTCTTTCTTCACCAAAATAACCTTCTGAGTCCCTACCAGTCCGGCTTTAGACCTGGTCACAGCACCGTGAGCGCATTAATTAAAGTCTCCGATGACATTCGATGGGCCATTGATAACCGACTCCTCACTATTCTTGTATTACTGGATTTCAGCAGTGCATTCAACACCGTCGATCACGACATTCTTATCTCTATCCTTTCTTCTCTCAACATCTCTCTCTCAGCAACCTCTTGGTATAATGCATATCTCTCAGGCCGATCGCAGTGTGTCCGCTTTGATGAGTCTTATTCTGACTGGTGTGACATAACTGCGGGCGTACCTCAGGGAGGTGTTCTGTCCCCTCTCCTCTTCTCCGTTTTCATTAACGCTATCACCTCTATAATTTCTTCTAAGTTTCACCTATATGCAGATGACCTGCAGATCTATTGTCACTTCAAGGCCGATGAGATCTCCACGGGAGTTGACCAAATTAACGCTGACCTTAACCACATTAGTACGTGGGCGAGGGCTTTTGGTCTTTTGGTCAACCCATCTAAGTCCCAAGCCCTAATTTGCGGCAGCCCTTACATGCTGAACAAAGTTCGGCAAACACCAATTCCTCCACTCCTCTATAGCAACTCTCATATCTGCTACTCTGATTCTGCCAAGAATCTGGGTGTCATCTTTGACCCCACGCTTTCCTGGCAAAAGCACGTCAATGCTGTTAGCCAGCGAGTCCATTATTCCTTTCATTCCCTCAAGCGTTTTCAGAAGTTTCTTCCTTTACAAACCAAAATCACATTAGCTCAATCACTCCTACTTCCCTTATTAGATTACGCTGACTCCTGTTTCCTTGACGCCACGGAGGAAATCATCAACAAGCTAGAAAGACTTCAAAATTTATGCATCCGATTTATTTTTGGTTTGCGTAAATATGATCACGTCTCAATGTTCAGAACTCAGTTAAAATGGCTCCCAATCCGTCGCCGGCGTGATCTACACGTTCTCTCGCTTCTTTATAGCATTCTGAACAATCCTCTTACCCCTTCTTACCTCCGTGAGCGGTTTGAATTTCTTTACCCCCGCGATAAATCTTGTAGAACAGCATTGTCCCTGCTCCTGAAATTTCCTCGACACTCTTCCAGCCGGTATGGTGGCTCCTTCACTGTCGACTCGGTCAGGTTATGGAACTCTCTCCCACATCATATTCGTGCTAGCCGCTCACTCTTCATCTTCAAGCGTAAAGTCAAAGAGCATTACCTATCTTCATGACTTCGATGTAGGTATAAGTATTTTATGTATTTATTATATAATTATATAGAATTATTATTATTTTTATTAGGTATTTATTCAGATTTATAGTATTTTACATATATTTTTATATTATTTTATGTATTAGTTTATGCAATTAGTGTAGGTACTTTCTATCTTTATATCTTTTGCACTCTTGCCCACTTACACACACATGTCTCCCTCTCTCATTAAGGTTTGCTGGAAGAGAACTCTTTTTAGGGTTAAGCTCGCCTTTGCGATACCTCTCTTGTAATTAGATTTAAATAAGGTTTTATTAGTGCAATAAAGAATAAAGAATTTTTTGTTCAAAATGGGCGAAAATAAAAGTTGTAACGCGTCAACTAGGCAAATAATTGTTAACTTGCACATCGACCAAGAATGGACGTACAGGAGAATAGCTAATCATTTAAAATGTTCGGTAAAGAAGTTGCTATTGATTGACCATTACAAAAGACACGGAACTATTGAAAATATTCCTAGAAAGGCTCGACCGAGGAAAACTTCGCCCAGAGGAGATAAGCTAATCGTACGTATTGCTAAGAAAGACCCGTTAAGGCTCCAACCAGATTATAAATGAAGTTTTTTCGCCTGATGACCCTAGAAATGTCTCGTCAAGACTAGTACGTCGTAGATTAGAGGAATCAAAATTGTTTGGGAGGGTTTCTCGAAAGGTGCCGCTTCTTACCAAGAAACATCGAGAGAAGCGATTATTATTCGCGCTAAAAAGTATGTCAATTGGGCGGTCCGAGATTGGAAAAAAGTCTTATTCTCAGATGAAACTAAAATAAACATGGTAAATTCAGACGGAAAGCGCTACGTTAGACGTCCAATGAACCATGCTTTTAATTATAAATACCTAAACTAGAAGCATAGTCAAGCACGGAGGCGGCAATATCAAGGTATGGGGATGTTTTTCTGGATGTGGAGTTGCACCCGTTCGTAAGATTGAAGGTACAATGGATCAACTGCAGTAGGTACAAAAATATCTTAGAAGAGACAATGATTCCCTACTCTGACGACAATTTGCCTGTAACCTGGATCTTTCAGCATGATAATGACCCTAAACACACTGCCAACCATCTTCTTCCTCTAAGCTGCCAACAGTGTAAAATATTTTCTTAGGGAACAGCGTATTTCCGTCTTAGACTGGCCTGCAAATAGCCCTGATTTAAATCCCATAGAAAATCTGTGGCATGTCGTAAAAAAGAAAGTCCCAAACAAACGTACTAACTCCAGTCACAACAAACTCTTCGAAGCTTTTATAGATCCCTATATCTCTTCTATAGAATATCTCTTTTATAGAATCCCACTAATAAAAATTTATGAAATTGCTTGAATCAATGCCACGTCGTTGTAGAGCTGTGATTGATAATAAAGGATACGCAACAAAATATTAATTTTAAGTTTTAGTAGCTTAAACACAGTATCTATTACCTAAATTATATAACTAATTCTAATTATTTAAACCTATAAAATATGATTTATATCTTTTATTTTTTTGTATTGTTTCTAATTAGTTGTCCATTACTGTTGGTACTTTAAAACTCATTTAGTTGTTTGTATGAAATGTAATATTGAATCTGTACTTGTTTAGTTGATATTTTGTTGTTTTTTTTAAATAAATGATTAGATAATGAACATATTTTATGCTATTTGTCATATACTTCTTAGCCGCTTGATTCACTTCGGTGACTACAGTAGCCGTTTTGGAAAAAGCCGTCAATACACCGCGGCTAGTACAGTCACCGTTTTAAAATTTCGAGTCAGAACTAAACTCTTTGTCTCGCTTTTTCCAATGAAAAAAGATAGATACACCGAGTGCTATCTCACTCGGAATGAATTGTACTTCATTTAAGTACCTGGAAGACCGAAAACTGTCTATGGCGAAAGAGGATTGATTAATTTGATCTGTGACTCTCGCAGTGTTTTGGTTTCTGAATGTGGTACTGATGGCTTCTTTCCCATATTTTGATGTAGTAGTTAATTCAATGCATCATAATTACAAGCTAGCATATCAAAAATGGAACAAGCTTTCAGAAAATACTAATAGTTTTGGTGTGAATGTTGGTGTTTAAGAGAAATTAATTGATTAATCTCTCGCGGTGTTTTGGTTTCTGAATGTGGTACTGCTGGCTTATTTCCCATATTTTCATGTATGTAGTAGTTAATTCAATGCATCATAATTACAAGCTAGGATATCAAGAATGAAACAAGTTTTCAGAAAATGCTAATATTTTTGGTGTGCATGTTGGTGTTTATGAGAAATTAATTATTATGTGGCAGCTGAAAAAACCGCGCGAGCCGCGCTAAAATCGTTGATGCGCAGGTAATTGACGTATAAATAGACGCTGCGCTCAGATAAATCAAGTGCCGCGGATCGCGTACGCCCGAGTTCACTCGACGGCACAAATTATCGCGCGGCGCAGTATAGTAAGCTAATTTATGCTATTTGGGTTTACTACTAGTAACTTACCGTGTTCCTTGGTCACTTCCTCAGTCACTTCACTGTATTTTTTTTTTACTTAAAGTTACTGTCAAAGTCATTAATTTCATATAATTCACTGTCAAAAAAATTGTACACGATAAAAAGCAAAGTTATTGGATTTTGTGTAGTTTGGTTGCTCATCATATATCTGTAGATATTCCTTATTAAATGCATTGAAACTTAGTTACACGTTTCCAAGATGGGTGGTAAAACCAAACAAAGCCAGAGAACTAAAAATAACGCTCGGGTAAGTTCCCTCGAAGGTTCCAAGATCTTTCGCATAGGTAATACAACACCTTGATCGTTAAATATAGTAAACATACCAATTACCAACCTATCATTGGATTGTTATTGACTGGTTGCAGCCCTCGAGCAGCGGGCGTAGCGCCGAGCTGCTGAGCGGTGTGGCGGTAGAGTCAGGGCTGGTGAGCCTGCCGCGGCCCGCGCTGTTTCCATCGCTGGCAGCGCCCGCACTAGATCCACTCCTCACGCCTGAACTACAGCTATGCTTGAAAAAACTCAACAAAAAGGATCCCATTACTAAAACCAAGGTATACCTAAGTACACAGATCAGTTTTGAGTTGAAGATTTAACATAGAATAATGAGTTATATAGTTGATTTACTTAATCCCAAAGATCAATGAAATATTAAATAACAACTATAAAATAACGAATAAAGTATAAAATAACGCGAAACAGGCCTAGCCTAGTGCGGGGGTCATTGGTAATCTTTAATTTTTAAGTGCCTACCTAAGTTATTACCACTGAAGTAAATTAAATTAAATAACTATTTGTTCATAAAGGTGTATTTATAAGCTTTTTGGAAATAAACTTATTGTATTGTATAACAATTATGCTGGACAGTTCATACAACGGGCCAAATTGACACAGGGTGTATTTAAAATGATACAGTAGCCAATTTTCCTTCATTTAAACATGAGGCAGCCTATTGCCCCTCTTGAAGAGCTAAAATGGTCGAACAGGGTGGAACAAACAGTGAAGTAAAAAAAAGTTGAACGCCTCAACCTAGGGTGTAGTGTACCCCAAAATACCCCAATAAGCCATCTCCAACTTTGATACAAACTTAACAATGTCTTAAAAATGTATATTATTTTAGTCTTCTGGTGAAATGAAAACTAAGAGAAACCGAAGCAAAAATCAAAGAGAACGGAAGCGCATTCAGAAGACAGATAATTTTTTAAGACATTGTCAAGATTGCATCAAAGTTAGAGGAGGCCATTTTTGAAATCTTCCTTAATAAGCTGATTCATTATTCAGTCATAATAGTTTTATTTGATCCATCTATCCTATTTAGCCAAAGAAATGACAAAACAGGCAATAATAAGTTGCTTGGATCAAATTACTAATTTTGGGGATTTTCACCTCAGTACTATGAAAGACCAATTTCGGCAAACAATAGCATTTTAAGTAGCACTTTTTTTAGTGATATTATGAAAGCTTACACCCGAATACTCAAACGCAACTCTGATTTAATAACGTCTGAAGTCACGATTTTTTGACAGTTTTCAATGAAAATCTGTCAGAAAGTCATCACTTGAGACGAGCTTAAATCTTAGATGCATTTGAGTATTTCGGGGTTAGTCTCGCAAAGTTTTTAAAATCTCGAAATTTTGGACTATTTCAGTTTTAATTTTATGTTAAAAATTAAACTTTGAGAATTTACCTTAGACTCATACATAAGTTCTTCACTTTCCATCAAAAATTTTGTAACCTGCGCTTCTGTTAGAAACCTGATAATTTTATGTCAGAAAGCTGATATTTATAAGGGTACTATATAAATATAAAAAAAATCCCAAACACTACAAAAAAAACTCAAAAACTACCAAAAATCAGGGAACATATTTTCAGGTACCCCCAAGGTGAGGCATTCAAATTTTATTTTACTTGACTGTTTGGTCCACCATGTATAATTCACTTGAATTTTCTAGGCATTACAAGAACTATCAGAGCTAGTGAACAATAGCAAAGTGGATGATGTGGTGGCGGCGCTGCCGAGCTGGTCACATTTCTATAAAATACTGACAGCTGACCCTGACAGGAAAGTCAGAGAATGTACACAGGTCGGTACTTGATGATGATGATTCTTTGTTAATGGCAATATGACTCTGGTTGGACTCTTTTCTGCCAGTGTCAAGTAATGGAAAATAATAGTAAAATATGAGTTTTCAAGTTATGAAGAATGTTGATATTTTCACCAGAGCCTAGTTCGTTATCTAGCAGGGTACACCACGTGCATCGTGGAGTCTCCCTTGCAGGGGCGTAGCTACCGCCGTATTTGCCGTATCAATTATACGGGGCCCCCGGGCCACGGGGGCCCCCAAAGCGTGTAAGGAAAAAGAATAAAAACTTTCTAATTTATTTTATTTTACAAATGACAAAATTCTATAAAGCAATTCCTTTTTTTCCCGCCTTAAGCGGACTTGCTGTCGATTCGGACAAAATATATTGGGACGCAATGTCCCAATTGACACTTTTGATTTTAATATTTTAGTTACTGTCGATTCGGACACCATTAAAAATAGCTGCATTGTACAGTCAGTTAAAAAACAGGTTTTTACCGCGGCGCGACGACGGCGCGGTCGGCAGCATGCGGCACAGCAAGACGACGAAATAGATGCATAGCAAGGTCACACTCTCTCTATCTCTTTACTTTATAGCTCTATTTCGCTCTATTTTGCATCAAGCAAGGCAACAAAATAATTCGTCTTGCGAGTAAGTGAAGGTCAGTGCAAACAAGGACACGCATCGTTAGTTTGAAAGTGAAAGAAATTATGTGGCAGTTTGTACTGTTCTTCATGTTTTTGGGGGTAAGTTAAATAATGCAATTTTGTTTAATACCCATATAATAATAACGTAAATACTTACGTAAATTAGTCGTACCTACTCATTGTGTTTACTACCTGATAAATGTTAATTATATTGATTTCTGTACTAGTTTCAGCAAAAAATTGTACCTACTTACTTAAAGCTAAATGGCTTTATCGCGTGACTAAGAAATTTTGTGAGAATGAGATTTGATTAAGATATTTTTTCATAAACAATAGAAATAGCATTCATAAAATCAGTAAACAAAAAAATTGAAATAAGTTTCGTGGAAGAACTGAAGCCAAGCGATTGCACGCAAAATGTATATTTATGTTCTGCCTGTTAAGCTTATTATCAATTCAATTTCAAAAATTCTTTATTTAAACGTTAAGTAACATAAGTCTGGTACAATTACTAGTGTAAATTAAATCCTAGGATGTACAACCATACTTAAGTGAAAACGTTTTAGAAGCTAGGGCGTGCGCTTATCTAAACTTAAATCGGTATTTATACACTTCGCGTTACAAATCATAATTACTTACTAATAAGAAGAAAAAAAGAGGTACCTAAATCAGTAAATGCTGTCGGGATATTTTTCTCAGTTTACTATAAATTGTCTGTGATTTTTAAAGATTCCTAAAATAATGACTTTATTAATGCGTAAGGAAAGATAGAACAATGTTTTAGGATATTAGAAAATCTTTAGTTAACATTTTAATGTTCTTTTTATTTCGTTGATTTTAAAGTGTTTAATATGTAGGTTAAATTTGTGTCAAATGCTCTGTAAAATACTGTGATTATTGTAGGTTAAGTAGTAATTTTAGATCTGTTTGAACTATTGTTTATCTGTGTTTTTTTTACTCATATACTATCTTAGAATAATAAAAAAATATCTTTGAGATATTTTAAATAAATACCTAAGTATACAAGATGTTGATTTATACTAAATATGAATGAGTTTTGTTGTTTTTTTTACATTATTGTAAGTCACCACACGCTTGCAAAGCAATTTGATTAATTTTATCACATTATATTATATTTTGCACAAACATTTTTTTACCTGACTGTACTCAACAGCTTCAATAATTTGATGGTGTCCGAATCGACAGTAAAAAAAGTATTAAAATCAAAAGTGTCAATTGGGACACTGTGTCCCAATAAATTTTGTCCGAATCGTCAGCAACTCCTTAAGCGTGCGTTCAAAAGTTGGCAACACTACATCGTTATGGCGGGCTGCGGGACTTCCCCGTTTTACTTACTTAATCTTCAACTCAGCGGGGAATCCCCGGGAATCCTTCATCGATATCGCGATGTACGTGTACGTTGTTGTACTTTGCATTGGATGTTAAACCACGGAGTGCAGTGCACTGTTTATTTACGCGCTTTATATAAATGTGCATTACATTGTAAAAATTTTTTACTAATCATGAAAACTTTGTACAAACTAAATTTAATTTCAAATAAAAAAGATGAACGTGAAGAATGTAAAAGTATAATTAATATTTTAGAGAGTTTTGATTTCTTAGTTTTCGTTACATTTTTTTCTTCACTATTTGAAATTATTAATCCTGTTTCTAAAGCTCTACAGCATGAAAATAATGACTTACAGAAATCTAGTATTTTATTAAGTAATCTTTTAAATAGACTGTGCCAATTAAGAAATCAGAATTCATTTAATAGTTTGCTAAATGAATCCAAAGATTTAGCAAAAAAGTGGGGGGTAACAACTGTTTTTAAAAACAGTAGGCGAAAGATAACGAAGCGTTTTTTTGATGAGTTATCACAAGATGAGAGAATTTCCGACCCGGAATCCTATTTCAAAGTCAATGTATATACTATTGCTGTTTAGATATATTAATTTCTCAAACTAAAGAAAGATTTCAGAGCCTTTGCAACCTGAGTAGTATATTCGAAATATTACAACCGGAGAAACTCCTATCTTCTTCAAGCGAAGAGATATTAAACGCTTCCGGAAAACTGTCTGCTAAATACAGTAAAGACATCTCACTTAATCTTTGTGACCAATTAAAGGCTCTAAAAACATGCTTAAATTCTGAAATTAAAAAAATTTATTCCATTAAAGAACTCATTGAATTATTGCTAGTAAAATTCAATAGTCTTGCATCCAGTTTTCCCGAGGTAATCACAGCATGCTTTTTATTCTTGACCCTTCCAGTTACAACCGCAACGGCAGAAAGAAGTTTTTCAAAATTAAAACTAATAAAAAATTACTTAAGAACTTCGATGGGACAAGAACGGCTGTCAGACATCTCACTATTGTCCATAGAGGCAGAAACTTTAGAAAAAATCATCAGCCATAAATGATTTAATAAATCAGTTTGCCGATAAAAAGGCAAGGAGAGTGAATATTTAAAATTCGATTTTTATTTGTAAAATGGGTAAATTATGTGATAAATAAATATTACTTCTCACAATATTTTTTTGCTTTTGTGAAAAATCTTTACCTCCATATAAGGGCCTCCAAAAAAATTTTTATACGGGGCCCCGACAAGGCACGCTACGCCACTGCTCCCTTGTACCCCAGGTCTGTACTTCTTAGAAACTGGAGAACAATGAACTTGAAGTTCCTAATTTTTGACAGGTGAAAGAACGAATACAGAATGACAGCATGAAGGATTTCAAAGACAGTTACTTTTCACGTGTCACTATAAAAGTAAAAGTAAAAAAAAGTAAAAGTCATTTATTTGCAAAACATGTGTAAAAAGGTGACAAATAGTTATTTTTGAGTCAACATGTTTGACCAATATAATTGGTGTGCAAAATAATTAGGAGTATGGCATGCAGGTTTATATTGCACGACAATTTATTGTACGGCCGAATAATGTACACCTTGATAATCCATGTCAAAACCTATTATTGGAAGCCATGTCCAATTGATGCCATGTCCTGTTGACTTGTAAATTATGAGGACTTACGAAAGTTTCGATTTTTAATGAGCCAACATAGACTACTCTTAGTACTTAATAAAGATGGCTTTTCATGTAGTTTTGAAAAAAATATTGTTATTTACACAAACAGTAACTCAATCTGTCTTACGTTTTATCACAGAAAAAACGCGTGCAAAGCCGCCTCCTGAAGCAAATTAAACAACAAACAGACCTAATATTTTTTTAATGATTTAAAAAAATATAAAAATGCTAAATCGATTACAACTTTTTCTAAACAAAATAGTTTCATGGTATTGATGAAATTGTACATGGTAGCTCAAAGTACCTAAGGATAAAAAGTAGCTAATCAAAAAATTAATATTTTAGTTATTTATGCTACTGTTTAACTCCTTTATCACGTGTGAAGCCGCCTCAAGTAAATAAGATGCAAATGGCGAAAGAAATTTAATTTACCGTGTCAATTGGTGAAGCTAGTGGCAACAGCTGATAGTAATATTTGGGTATGACCACAGGCGTGCCACGGTGTGATGGTGTCGGTGTGCGGCCGGCGCGCCGCCCCGCAGCTGAAGCAGCTGGCGCCGGCTTGGCTGCAGGCGCAGTACGACGAGCACGCGCCCGCCTGCGCGCACGCACAGAACTCACTCGCGGTAACCAAACCTCACCAGTCCCTGTGGCGCGGCGGGCGAAGGTCCGCCAGCGACGCAGAAGGTTGTGGGTTCGATTCCCGCCTTAGGACAGTTGGGACAAATATTTGTACGATCTGCAGGCATTTGTTCGAAAACGACATAGAAACATAACACAACAACAATACATAGAAAACGATCGGAACACAAAAAATAAATATAAAACAAAAGGAGCGCTAGTAAATATAATAATAATATAAGCCTTTTATTCAGACATTTTACAATCGGTATTACAATTTTACTTACACTAAACCTCTGCTACATCTGTCTGCGTGCCTCTTTGGACAAAGGCCTCCTGCAATTTTGACCATTCAACTCTGTTGCCAGCCAATCTAGACCATTCTCTATGGCCTACCTCGTCTCCTTTTGTTTCCTACGAACCAGTACATTATGGTTGTAGACCATTTTTCGTAGTAAATATAATACAAATAAGCAAATTAACTTTAGTTTTTGTATCAATGATTATTTTAAAAATATTGAACAATTGTGTTAATATTTCAGAAAACATTCCCAGACAACAAACTACCCGAGGTACTGTCGTTCTGCAAGGAAGAGATAATAACGCACCTTCTCAACATACTGAGCGCTAACGGCGAGACTGCTCACATCAGGAAGTAAGCTGGTGGATCGCAATGTTGTTTCTCTTTTATTAATTTCATCCTTGAAAAGCACACTCAGCACATGTCATGAGTAAAATATTGTGATGAAGTAAATTATAATAAAGATTATTTATCGGGTAGGTATTTATCATATACCTTTTGCTTTCTTTTATCCAACGATTCAACCATCTGTCTCGTCTATACAGCAATCGGACACGGTCAGTGTAGTTTGTCGCAATGTAAACGTGGACCTTCCTGATTCTGAAGACGAAGATAGATAGATAGATCGTTTATTTTCCAAAGTAAAGAGCTACTACAAAATTGTTCTTAAAACCTAGTGAGCGGCACAATACAGTGGAGTGAAGATAGTCGTGAAAACTGCCATCAATTCTCGGTTGTAACTCCGAATCCAGTCGCCCCGTGACCGAGATCGCTGTAATTCGTTTGAAACGTTGGGGGAAAAGAAAGCAAAAGGTACGCGATAAATACCCGATAAATAAACTATATTATGATAACAAATCGCGAAAGTTTAAAAAGTTTTTAAATTAAACTTGTGTTGTCGTCTTTTCACCGAGACATGTACAAATAACAACCCTACATACCCTCACTATATGTATCTGTTGCTAATAAGGTTGTATTTGTTTTATTTATTTCGGGGGATCCCATAATAGAAGTACATAATAGAGATGATACATCCGACAGAGAACCAAGGCTATCGACATAGCTCATAGGATTAGCAAGCTGAAGTGGCAGTGGGCTGGCCATATTTCAAGAAGAACCGACAACCGCTGGGGTAAACGTGTTCTTGAGTGGAGACCGCGACTCGGAAAACGTAGTGTAAGACGCCCTCCGACCAGGTGGGATGACGATTTGCGAAAGACTGCTGGCAGATGCTGGATGCGGCAAGCTGAAGACAGGGCGCTATGGCGCTCATTAGGGGAGGCCTATGTCCAGCAGTGGACTGCTATAGGCTGATGATGATGATGAATAGAGATGTGTGAAAATAATAGGTTTGCTATTAATAAGTTCTCACGTAAAGTAACAAATTAAAATTGCAAAAAACTTATTATAATGGATGCAACAAAGTTATAGCCTGTGGAAATTTGACCAAGCAGGTGTCATGCACTCTGCAATTAAAATTTAATTCAAATGCAGACGTTTTTGTCAAGTCGCAAAAAAAGACGTTGAAAAGATGTAAAGAAGAGAAAATTATTTATTATAAAAAATAATTACAACTAATATTTACACTTACATCTATTTACTAAGATGTAAGATGTAATATCTTTTCAGCATCTTTTTTTTGGAAATGTATTCATCAACAAATGTGTTCACACTTCTATTAAGAGGACATTGGTATGATATATTATAATGCGTCCATAAGTGGTATTTAGAGTTTGCCTTAGCTTCCTAGACTGAAGAGTACGGTGGAATAAACCTGACGTATGTAAGAAGAGAGTAAAGTGTATTTGGATTGTATTGTAGTGTCTGAATGAAAAAGGCACTATAGTTTTTACTCAATCATAGTATCTCAATCTATGGACTATGTGTTGTCTGAAATAAAACCATTTTATTTTATTTATAGTATGTATGTAATCTGGTTATTAATTTGTCAGCCTTTTTTTCAAAGTCGACCTCTCGACTTACCCGAAACGGCGCAAGCTATTTCTTTAGTGTCGACAGTAATGAAATTGCTATTAGACATGTATTTTTATTTTATATTATTATTGCATTGTTTGAGTAGGTACAGCATTAAACAAGCCTTGGTCCACAATGACTGTTCGGCTGGTCACGCTATGAATTGCGGCCTTCAAGCTTGGTCATCATTGCTGCCCTTGCTGCCGCGGTATACAGGCCTCGACCTTCATTTTAGCTCGTCCATCAAGGGATCTAAAGCTGACCGGCGTTACGCTGCGTTGTCAGCCATCATCAGCCGCGGCCAGCAATCCACCCGTTACTGACTCGTCAGCAATGTACTATTGTAACAAGATGGCGATTGATCCGTAGACTGGACAGCGAAGAGGCGCGCGCGGCGGCAGCGGGCCGCATGCTGTCCAGCGGCCTGCACGGGCTGCAGTTCCTGGTGCAACAGCTCCCGGAGTTGCAGTCCTCCTGGCTGTGGGGGCAGCTGCAGCCTTTGCTGCAATCGCCTGCCTTCTGGAAGAAAGCCACCCACTCCGAGCCCAGAATACGGTAAGCTTACATATCACACCATCATCCTATAATAATCCACCTCTGCCTCCCCGGTGGTTATCCCCATCCCTTAGTAGAATACTCTTTACGACCCTTACTTATTAACAAATTTAACCTCATTATAAAGCTGACTGTACATTAAAATATTGTTTGTACTGACAGAGCGGCATGGTTCGGAGCTGTGGGCAGCATCATAGCCCGCTTCAAGGCTGAGTTCGGCCCCCCCTACGGGACTAGGGCACTGCGCGCGGCGGTGGGCCCCCGCGAGAGCACGCCGCTCGTGGCCGCCGCGCTGTGGGGCTGCCTGCTGCTCTTCATGCATAATGTGCCGGTGAGTTACACTCATATTTTTTTTTAGTTTTGTTTGTCCATTATTTATGCAAAATATCTAGGATATCTACTAGAATCGATTTATATTTTCTGTAGCTATCTCTAACCAAAGCTACCTGAACTATAGATATAACGTGGAAAGAAAAACAGATGATCGAACAGTCCGTAGCGTATAATAATAAATAAATAAAAAATGCTGGACAATTCACACAGCATTATCTAGCCCCAAGCTAAGCAGAGCTTGTGTTATGGGTACTAGATACCTGATATACATACGTAATATAATACAATACATAGATAGATATTTTTTTATTATACATAGAAAACGACCAGAACACCCGGAACAAATACCTGCAGATAATAATCATATCGACATATACACACATCGAACATCGACATATTCGATCGTGTGGAGATCGGTCCGTCGGACATTAATATAATTATATTGGTTCGATGGGTCGATGAAACGAACTGCCGAAAGAAAGACTACGACTGGACAGTGTAATCCGCGATGCGGCCGCCGGCGGCACTGAGTGCACCGTGCATGCAGTGGTACGGTCGCACATGTTCCATCGTCTGCTATCATCACTCTTAGAACCACTCTAACAGAAGCTAGATAGCTTGCCTAGGAACTTTGTGAAAAATCTGCTAGATAGCCTCTCATGCAACCTCATACGAATATGTGCAATAATTAATAATTTTGATTAAAATAGGTACTTGTACCTAATACATACATACTTACATACACAATAAATAATGTCAAATTACAGATTACATTACTAAATTAATTGCACTAAAAAAAGATAGATAGATCAATTATTGTCCAAAGTAAAGGGGTACTACAAAATTGTTCTTAAAACCTAGTGAGCGACACAATACAGTGGAGTCGTCAGATAAGATTAGACATAAGTACACAACTCTAAAAACTTGGTATTAATTAGACTTGTAACAACCATTTCAATTTTTGGAGAAGTAGGATATCATCCATCAATTTTACAAAATCTCATACATTATTTCTTCCATTCAGCATCAAATATGTCGACATACAAGTGGATAGGTGATGGGCTATCGTCTCACACGCCACAACCTATTACTACTAGGTAGTGGCGTGTCAAGTTGACACGGGCTTAATGATTACGGTGCTGGTCAGTGATACTGATCTCTTCAGCGTAGTAGCTCTCTAAAACAGTTACCTTACTACTGTACGAATAAGCATAGTTGTTTCTCTTGTGTGAAAAAGGATTTTATGTAGGGTGAAATAAGCATTTAGATTGTTGCTGTGTTTCTTGGGTTGGTTCAAAGTGTCATATCATATTCAATCTCTGTTTTCAGGACTGGCATCAATATTTAGAGAAGAAAGAACTGCTCAGCAAACGGATATTAGACGTTCTTGAGAGTGGTAAGTGCTTGGCATATTTCCTTTGGACGCTAAACATGGAATATGTCCGCATTTCAAAGGATTAGTGGCGAACATCAGATATCATCAAAACGTTTCACTTGACTTCTTTGTTTTTGTTTTGCAATATGTGTCTGGTTTGTCACTTTTCTCCTGCCAGTGCCCAGTTCAAGGAATTGATAACTATGAAGTCATGGAATGAAGGCGGGGTTAAAGTAATAATATGACCGTTAAAACATGAAATACACCAATGCATTTTACCATTAAACAAAAATCTCTATTCATAAAACAAAGAGGAAAAAAACAGTCTATAATAAGTATATTAAGGTTTTACTGCGTAAATAAATAAAGTAGATACTGACAATTTTATCTTATTTGCATCAATAAATTTACAAAAAAGAAATATTATTGGAGGGTAAGATGTAAGGAAAAGTAAACATAGTATGCGATTTGTGAAGTTCCATGTCAGCACGCTAGAGGCGCTGTACTAAAGTCCATATAAAAACGAGACGTCAGGACGACTTCTCTATACTATCGTCAACCGAGCTCAGGACTCAGGTTACATGCCTGAAAAGAAAATACTTTGTGTGTACGCTATATACCTTTGTGAAAGTCGTTGTAGAATTTTTGTAAACAAACCGTCCATACTTAACCTATAATTATCCTGTTATCGCGTTTTTTTTACGCAATTTACATTACTACATGTCAATTTAAGATCCTTCAATAAATATATCTGAAACACGACGCCAAGCGAGTGACATTTAGTTATTGATTCGTGGTTTGTTTACAAACATTCTACAAGGAGTGTGGATAGGAGCTTAGACTTATTGCACATACCTGTAGTTTTCATAACGTCAATGTACCGGATGCTTGCAACAATAATAGAATGGTGCACGGTGATGTTTGTCAGGTGGCTGGGGCGACGCGCGACACCTGAGTGCCGTGTTGCTGCCGCTGCTGGCCAATCTGCCCGAGGAGATGCTGACCAAACAATTCCACGTCAGCTTCTTTGACGCCTTATTTAGCGGGTAAAGAGATTTCTTAATGGTTCGGTTCGTGATCTTCGCTTTTTTCATCAGTTGTTTGTCACCATGTGTGGTGTGGTAGTGTTTATGTTTATCACCGGGAGCCGTCTCGGCCTAGGCTTAAAATACTCGTTTCACTTTCACCCAGTCAGATTGTCGTTTTACCGATAACGACCTCCGTGGCGGAGCGGGCGAAGGTCCGCCTGCGATGCAGGAGGTAATGGATTCGGTTCCCGCCTATAGACACATGTGTGTACGATTTGCAGATATTTGTTCCGGGTGTTTTCTACGTGTAATAAAAATCTATCTATGAATGAAAAAAAAATATAGTTTATTCTATAAATGAAATGTTTCCGCACATGATGCCTTCATCATATTTAACTGTCAAAGTAAGGCGGATACATTGACAAAGACCAATACTAATTAATTAGTAATCTGGTCAAACAAAGCCTCTCGAATCTAGCTGCCGTCGTAGCATTACGACGGAAAATCTATTTTATCTATTGTTAAAGGCAATTGTGATTTTGGAATCGAGATTGTGAATAATAGCATTAAATGACGTTTCTTTAATTACAAGTAAATTTTGTTTGCTGAACGCTTTTACTATCTAAACGTGATGATGTGAAACTACAAACCTTTCATTACAGAGATAATCAATTGTGTTTTAATTTACAAATCAATAATTACATCTTATCTGTATGTAAGGTATTAAGTATATCGGTTATCTAGTACCATAACACCAACTCTGCTAACTTTGGGGCTAGATGTGGCTGTGTGTGTGTGTGTGGTGATATTAATTTATGTACTGATGCACTTTCAGACTAGATCAGAAATCAATCCTAAACTCCAAAAGCGAGCGTCAGTCATGGATCACTAGCCTCGAGGAATGTCTCCGTTTCCTCTCCACCACTCCATACGAGTTCGTGGTAGAAGTGGTCACCGCGGTGCACCGGAGCTGGCTGGAGCGGGTGCTGAGAGGCCCCGCGGGGCCCACGGGGACGCACCTGGTCAAGGTGTCCGCTGCCAGCATGGCTAAGCTGGTCAAATACTGGCTGAAGCAGGCCGCGTTGCCAGGCGGCGAAAGGTACTTATTGCGTCTTTTTTTATCTCAATTGGCACCAAAACCTAAAATAACGAGCCTAAACATGTCATCATCATCAGCCTATATTAGTCCACTGCTGGACATACTGCACACTCATTTGGGGAGGCCCCAAATGAGCGCTATAATAACGCCCTGTCTTCAGCTTGCCGTATCCAGTATCTGCCAGCAGTCATTCGCAAATTATCATCCCACCTGGTCGTAGGGCGTCCTACACTACGTTTGCCGAGTCGCGGTCTCCACTCAAGAACACGTTTACCCCAGCGGCTGTCGGTTCTTCTCGAGATATAGCCAGCCCACTGCCACTTCAGCTTGCTGATCCTTTGAGCTATGTCGATAACTTTGGTTCTCTGTCGGATGTATTCGTTGCGAATCCTATCCTTCAGAGAAACTCCGAGCATAGCTCTCTCCATAGCTCGCTGGGCGACTTTAAGCTGGTGGACCAGCCCTACCGTGAGTGTCCACGTCTCAGCTCCGTAGGTCATGGACGCACTGATTGAAAACTTTCGTTTTCAAACATTGCGGTATGGATGACGAGAAGACTCGACGTAGTTTCCCAAATGCTGCCCAACCTAGCTGGATCCTCCTTTTGGCTTTCTTCTCGAATTTGTTTTTACCTAACTGCAGAATTTGCCCAAGTGTATTCTGAAACAATTTCGAGAAGGTGGCCATGTACAACGACCGGTCCCGGATCAGTGTGGCCATTGATTATGACCTTGGTTTTATCCAAGTTCATACCAAGACCGATGCGTCGTGAGGCTGAAGCTAGGCCGTCCAGCATCGGTTTCAGCTCCTCCAGCGACTCCGGCATCAAGACTATGTCATCCGCGAATTGCAGGTGTGAGATGTAATCACTGTTTATGTTGATGCCCTTACCTTTCCAATTCAGCGTCTTAACACATCTTCCAACGCGCTTGTGATCTGTTTCGGGGATATAACATCCCCCTGTCTGTAGTTGGATTGGTTTAGTTAGACTGCTGGCCCTGTACTTAGACACTCATGCTGGCGGCGGCATCGTAGAGACATCTCAGCACCTCGATGTAACGATAGTCTACTTGGCATTGCTGTAAAGATTCCAGAGCAGCCCAGGTTTCGACAGAGTCAAAGGCCTTTTCATAGTCCACAAAGGCCAGACACAGGGGCTGATTATACTCTTCGAACTTCTGTATAATCTGCCTCACTATGTGTATGTGTTCTAGGGTACCATATTCTCCGCGAAACCCGGCCTGTTCCGGTGGCTGGCACTCTTCGAGTCTCCTGGCGAGACGATTCGTGACTACTCGCGAGAAAAGTATTATAGACGTGGCTCAGGAGTTTGATGTGTTGTAGTTTTTAAGAAGGGTTTTATCTCCCTTCTTAAAAAAGAGCTCCACAAAACTCCCGCCTTTGGAGTTCTCCCACTGTGAAGGACGGCATTGAACAGGATCTGCAGCTCCTGTATAACAGGGGCTCCTCCTGCCTTCAGAAGCTCTGAAGTAATGCCGACTTCACCGGGAGTTTTTCCATTTTTAAGCTGCCTCAGTGCCATGCCATCACGATCTCGTCTTGACTGATGTCTGGCAGTTCGTCGGTGTAGTGGCGTGTCAGGGTGGCTCTGGAATCATGGTCGTCCCTTTGTACATGAGGGGCATGTGCAGCGTATAAACGGCCATAGAAATCCTCTATCTCGACAGAGATCTCCGGCTTCGACAATACGGTTCTCCCGTCGTGCGTTTTAAGCTTCGTCAGGTGACTCCTACCAAGCTGCTGAGTGAATACTTTGGACCCTCGGTTTCGCTCTATCGCCTCTTCAATGAGGCTTGTGTTGGAAATCCGAAGGTCGCGCCGTACCATCTTCGCAATTCGCTTGTTCAGGTCTGACCTCTCAGACGAAGTCGCTTGGGTTTTGACAAAAAGACGGGAAACCCCATCTTTTTGTCATCAACCAGGATGGTCTAGGCTGAGAGTTTGGATTTCCTGCCAGTACGCTGCTTTTTACAAAACTTGATGCCCTCGTTCCGTTCCTCAGCGTTTCGACCAGACTGTGTAGGGACCTAACCTAAACATGTCACTGTCCTTTATTTCGATAGTGAATAAGGAAGGGCAACATTTTCCAGCCAGTTTGCTCAAGATATGTGCCCACAGAATCACTACTAGTGCTACTTACCTACTTTTCTTTGCTATTACGTTTCCTGCCGACAAAATGGTGCCTACCATATTGTTGTGCAAGCACATTCCAAAGTGACCATAGAAGGCAATGTAATTAGTAGCAGAATCACGGACTCCACGTAGAGACATTGTACAATAAAGACCCATCAATAACACAAGGAAGCTTTATCATTCCTCCAGACCACTATAAAACAACAGTAAATTTAAACCATTTTCATATCTACACATACTTCTTGTTCTATGTAGGTATGGACCGTGATTGCCAATCTGGTCTGTATGTTAGTCTGTGCTTAAAGTTTGATACTATAATTTTATTGGCCCAGGACGCACATGTCCAACTGCAGCGGGTTCAGGCACCTCGGCGCTCTTCTCCAGTTCGCTCCGCCGAGGCTGGGCAGAGAATGCGTTAAACTGCCCATCAAAACACAGTATAATTCATGTATTCGGGTATTAGATGATAGTGATAATGATGTTATAACATGCCGTTCTTGTACCGTTAAATAAATACATCTTGTCATATCTATAGGTACGACCAGCTCATCCGGAACTGCTGGCAGAACGTCGGCTCCACGCTCGCGACTCAGGTGGAGACACTGTCGCTCGACCACTCAGACATACAGAAACAAATCGACTTGCATATAATCCTTATACAAACGCTTAAAATCTCCTTTACTCAGGAGTTAAAGAAACAGCGAAGCATCAAGTTCGAAGTTGATACGACTACTGATGAAAAAATACCAGAATCTTCTCCTGAAGTTCAAAAACTAGACCCAACGATAGCCGAACGGTACAACCATAACCTAGAAGAACTAACTCAAAGGATATGCGAAAATTACTTCGACTTTGCAAGCAAGAAAGAGATCGCGCAACCGGTTCTATCCCCTCTAATATCGCTGCTGTCGGAGCGAGACAGTAAAGCTGCGTTCCTCGGCATCGCTCGGCAGTTCTCGTGTGAGTCCGTGTACCAGTTGTACGACAATGTGTTCCGAAGATGGCTGGCGGGTGATACGATGCGGTGTCGCGCGGTACTGGATATCGTATTCATGATGATGAACCATCTGACGGACCTAGAGCAGGTCGCCCTGTTTGATTCCTTCAAGCAAGTAAGTGGAAATCGTTATTAATGCACTGTCTTAAATATGTACGTATTACGTACTGCCTTCTCGAAAACCTAAAATATAAACCGATGCATAAAGTCTCGGTGCACACGATGACTCGAAGGCTATCGACAATGTCTGACATTGACTTGTTTTCTTTTGGAACTTGAAAGCTCCAAGAACTGTTTAAACATGTATATCTTCAAGATATTATGATGATTATGTTATTCTTGATTATGATGTTATGTTGACGATAAATAAATAAATATGTAATTTTTCAGTTCCCTCCCAGCGTGGTGGAGTGGTGCATATCTCTGTCCTTGTCTCACCCGCACGTGCGGCAGATGACGGCGCGGCGCTGGCTGCGGGGGGCGGTGGCGGCGGGGGCAGTGAGGGCGCTCTGCCGGCGGGTGTTAGAGAGGGACAGCAACCAGGACAGGAGCTTGCTGCTCATGTGTCTCGACAGCGATCAGAATGGAGGTCAGTGTATACTCATTAGCATACATATGTCCGCTGGAACGGGCCTCCTCATATCAAGGAGAGTTTTGCTATAATCACCACCACACTTAGCGGGATGGCTGGTTGAATGGATCGATTCTTAAACCACAACAGCAACGACCTTTTTTGCCTCCAACCTACCAACTGGGGGGCTGAACGGTGGAGCCTCCATTGTCCAAGAGTGCAATTAATGCAAAAATCAAGCGAAATGGGTATTTTAAACACTTAGTTAGTTTTATGGTAACAAATGTAAATATTCTGACGATAGTTAGTGAAAAAAACCGAGTAATCGAATAGAATTCATGAAAAAAAACCTTCATTAACCAAAAAAAATTACAATCAAAAAATTGAATTAAATTAAAACTAGTATTTACAATTAAAACAATTGAGCTAATTGTAGACTGGTGCAAACAGTTTACGGTAGCTTAACTGATCCAAATGAATACCTGTCCAGTCGGAAGCGTGCCCAAGACGCTGGCTGCATTGCCCTGCTGTATGGCAATACAGCAGCGTTGTGCCAGATACTCACCAGCTCTCGGGCAGTGTCTCGGGTCACGCGCCGCTTCGACCAGACGCTCTGATAAACTTGAAAATCCGGAGAGCCTCGATACCCCACGGACGTAGGGTCTCAACGGGGAGCAAATGCGTAGGCTCTGTCGAGACCAGTATATTTGCGCCTCTTGAGATCTTCGGTCAAATCTGCCGCCACGATGCCGCACCAGCCCTTACTGAAGTCCTAGGAAGATGAGAAGACGCGAGTGTGTCGACGCATGTAGCGTCCCACACAATGCCTCCACAACTCCCATGGGACTAGAGTCATGCCGTAGAGTAATTGGTATGGTAGGTATGTGGTCGAGGAAAAGTCACTGTATGGTATGGTACGACTGTATTCACAGGACACACTTACAAATCATCATCAGCCTATACCAGTCCACTGCTGGACATAGGCCTCCCCTAATGAGCGCCATAGCGCCCTGTCTTCAGCTTGCCGCATCCAGCATACACTTACATATTATATTGGTAATTAATCTACGTACTGGTTGAATACTTGGTATGAAGTGGTTTATAATTAACAGGGCCTCTTACCGGTATCGGTACGTTAGCGGTGACAAAGTCCCGCCGGATGAAGTTGTTAAGGCGAGATATCCAACAAAAATTAATAAATAAAAGTTTACCAAAATGATGTTTTTTTTGTACCGATAATAGTCTTTACTAAAAAAATAGAATTTTCGCATAAATGACGGTTTTAATTCATCATCATCATCAGCCTATATTTGTCCACTGCTGGACATAGGCCTCCCCTAATGAGCGCCATAGTGCCCTGTCTTCAGCTTGCCTCATCCAGATCAAAGAACACGTTTACCCCAGCGGTTGTCGGTTCTTCTCGAGATTTGGCCAGCCCCCTGCCACTTCAGCTTGCTAATCTTTTGAGCTATGTCGATAACCTTGGTTCTCTGTCGGATGTATTCGTTGCGAAATCCTTCAGAGAAACTCCGAGCATAGCTCTCTCCATAGCTCGCTGAGCGACTTTAAACTGGTGGACCAGCCCTACCGTGAGTGTCCACGTCTCAGCTCCGTAGGTCATGACGGGTAGAATGCACTGATTGAAAACTTTCGTTTTCAAGCATGGATGACGACAAGACTCGACGTAGTTTGCCAAACGCAACCCAACCTAGCTGGATCCTCCTCTTGGCCTCCTTCTCGAAATTGTTTTTACCCAACTGCAGAATCAGAACTGCAGGTTTTAATTCAATTGCTCTAAATTATCATGAACAACACATAATTTTTAATTTCATAAATGATCTGAAATGAGACTCATGTTCTAGTAAAGTAATCGTTTAGTTTTTCTATAATCATGCTTATCAAGATAAACGCAAAAGTTAACAAGCAAAAATTTGATTTTTGCGCTAACACCTCCGGCTCTGTGCCGCTCTTCTGATCGTGAAATCCTATGCCTACCCTTTTCGCAAAATGGCACCAAATTCGCCTCCTGAAGTATAACATAGGTGTGTTCGCTTGCAGAGAGCATGGTGTGCGCGGACGCGGTGCAAGACGCGCTGCAACAAGTGAGCGCGTCTCTCCGGGATGCGCGGGCGCAGGGAGCCGCCTTGGAGGCGCGCGTGCGGCTGGCGGCGCAGCTGGCCTGCTCGCACGCGCCCCATGCAGACCTTATATACGCACTCCTCACGCTTACCGCCACTATACAGGTAACCATTTATAAGTATCTAATTCTAATTATTCACCTTTTAAATGACACCATCATCTGTAAAGTCCCCCGAAAGCAGTATTTCGGTCGACGTAATATACCTACATACATCCCAGCCGAAAGACGTCCACTGCTATCCAGCTGTGGACGATACAGTGAACATTGAGGGTGGCCGGTCGATACCCATCAGCCTCCCTCAATGTTGGGTGAGAGCACTGCGCTCTACACGCGTACGCGCTGGAAGTAATAATATCGACGACAGATTGAGACCATTTGCTATTCCTCTTTTTGGCGCTGAGCGTTTCAGTGAGTGGCGACCGTCTATGAAACTAATATTACGGTTGTCATTTTGTTTCGGTTCGCATCGCATCAACAAATGACAATTTTATACCAGAGACAGTCGAGTTTAAACGCTTTTAATCAGCACTGTCTTTGCGTATAGGATATTCCTCTAGCGTGGATTTGTCACTTTTCGCTTCGGTAAACCTTAAGAGAAGTTTAATAAACTCCCTGTTACGTTGTTCGCAGCGTGGGGACCCGATTCTGTCCGTGGAGACTTGGTGCGAGGCGCACGACGCGTGGCAGGACGGCTGCGCGGCGTTAGAGTCGGGGCCTAGGGAACGGTTCCTGTTGGACGCGGTGGCTATGATACACGGACAGCTTAACCTAAAGTCAGTCTTTATGAGATGCCACGAGAGAACATTCTAGACTAAACCACAGTGTTTCATCAATCCAAGATAGAAATTCGGTTTAATTTTTGGTTTTTGTGAGAAACAGAAAAAAAACAATACTTTCTCAGTGAGTGGAAACGACCAATCAATAAGGCAAGAAAATGACGAAATGTTTACTTCAAATTTGATTGGTTGATTCCGCGTCACGGGGCCTTCTATCCTTGTTTGTTACAAACCTATGTTTTGTTATTCCAGTTCGAACCTCGCAGTCAGGCCTTCAAATGCAGAATTAAAGGACCAATCTAAAGATCCACCGACATCGGACACACCTTCAGACAAGGATGCGTGAGTACGGTGTCTTCAAAAAACATATTTTTGCAAAAAATGGATGTTATAGTAAAAAATAAGAAATTGTAAAATTGAGCTTTTAAAAATGCACTTTCAATAATTTCGCTCTAAAAAGATTATAATAAACAACAGTGGCGTCTAGTCTGTCTGTTTGTGACGACCGTCACCGATGCACGCTCATCTGATGATACAGAATGACCATAATATTTTTTATTCAAGAGAATGTCTTTATTAACTAAGAAAATGACAAACAATTTGTCATCATCATCATAATCAGCCTATATTGGTCCACTGCTGGACATAGGCCTCCCCTAATGAAAACCATAGCGCCTTGTCTTCAGCTTGCCGCATCCAGCATCTGCCAGCAGTCTTTCGCTAATCGTCATCCTACCTGTTCGGAGTCCGTCCTACACTACGTTTGCCGAGTCACAGTATCCACTCAAAAACACGTTTACTCCAGCGGTTGTCAGTTCTTCTCGGTAGACATGCGCGCCGACCTCAAATTTGCCGGCGGCGGCGCGCCGACCTCCGAGGTCGGCGCGGCGGCGCCGCGCCGGCATGGCTGGATTTTTTCCTATCTCATAATTAAGCACCGTAAAACAGGGTGAATAGAGACTCCAGGGTGAACAGAAACGAACGAAATACTGGAGCAAGACTAGGGCGTGCAAAACCGGAAGGTTCTTAAAACCGGTTTTGAATTTCGGTTTTGAGGGCCCAAAACCGGAAACCGGTTTTAGCCCCGGTTTTGACAACATTTTTATATTTTTTTATATAGTAGATTTTGAAGAAGGAAACGATATTTTTGGATACCCACAAAACCTACAAATAAATATATAAATAAGTAATAAATAAGTAGAACTAACTGAGATCAAATCAACTACAAGTACGAATCAAGAATAATATTTTTTAAACATACAAAACATAGTAATATCTTTACATACTAAACACAACCACAAAATTTAAACACAAAATATAGTCGTCATCTTAATAAGATTTCTTGAATCTTGACTTAATAATTACGAACGAACCTATTAACAACATTATTAAAGGTTTCATATTTGGTAAAAAAGGAGATCAAATCAACTTTAGTCTACATACCGAAGCGACAAAAATAAAAAATATCACTTTATTTCTTAAGAATTTGACTTTTTCTAAGTGTACATTTTTGTATTTACGGAAATAAAGAAATTTTGATTTCCCCTATCGTGTTGGTCTACGCTTCCATCGTATTATGATCGAGGGAATAGAAAGTGCATCTGTGTTTGCGGCACATACTTGGGCACTATTATGTCCTGCGCACCTGGGTCTTCGTCGAGACTGGCCGCCGCCTTGGCCAGTCCGAACGATAGTCTACTTGGCATCGCTGTAAGGATTCCAGAACAGCTTACGTTTCGACTGAGTCAAAGGCTTTTTCATAGTCCATAAAGGCCAGACACAGGGGCTTTCCATATTTAAGCTGCCTCAGAACCAGCACGATCTCGTCTTGACTGATGTGCCTGGCAGTTCGTCGGCGTAGTGGCGTATCAGGGTGGCTTTAGAATCGTGGTCGTTTCGTTGGGCACGAGGGGCATGTGCAGTGTATAAACGGCCATAGAAATCCTTGATCTCTGCTAAGATCTCCGGCTTCGACAATACGGTCCTACCATCGTGCGTTTCAAGTTCGTTTGGCAGGAACCACCTGACCAAGCTGCTGAGTGACTTTGGTCCCTCGGTTTCGCTCTATCGCCTCTTCAATAAATCGTGTGGTGGAGCTCCGAAGGTCGATCCGTACCATCTTCGCAATTTGCTTGTTCAGGTCTGACCTATTCTTACACCTATACATATTCTTAAGTTAATAATGAGTTATCATTATCTTTTATCCAATACTAATTCATAATAAAATTTCAATAAATTTAAGCTATTTTCCATATTATTAAGGGTACATTCAATCTTTGAAACTTTAAAGAACGAAAGCTATAAGAAAAAAACATTTAATTACTAATACTTACATTTAACGATAAAGATCGATAAATACTAGGTAATACGTAAATATTCTTGTAACAGAGCAGCAAATTAGAAACCGAAACATAAAGATATTTTCCTTAACCAAAACCGATAACTCTCGACATTTAATCGATTTTTTTTATCGAAAAATAGAACGATAAACATCGAATTATCGAAATGTTTCGATAATTGCATGCCCTAGTTGGTATAGGTTGCGTTCGGATATATTTGATGACTCAAAATTACATATTTTGGATTTAAATCAAAATTTAATTCATTAACGGGAAAACCGGAGTTAACTCCGGTTTTGGCTCTCAACGCCGGTTTTGAAAAATGGTAAATTTGGTCCGGTTTTCCGGTTTTCGGCAAAAACCGGTTTTGCACGCCCTAAGCAAGACATCACCTGGCTAGTAGCAGTGAAAGTATCCTTAGTCCGTGACTTTCACCTGTATAAATCGATCAGACCTGTGCAAAAGGATGTTTTGCTCTAGTATTTCATCCATTCTGTCATTCAGACCTGGGTTTAATAGTACATTATGATACAAGTGCGGTAAGTTGAAAATTACAGCCGTCTCATCATAAGAAAGCAGAGGCTGTAATTATCAAAGCGCACGTGTGTCATACGAAGTTTTATAACATATTTGCGAGGAAATAAATAAAACTCGGACTTTCGAATAAATTTTGATACTTTTGTAAGTATCTATCGGTAGATTTTTCGGCCAAGAGGCTTGGTGTAGCCTTTTTCGCTGCCTCTGAGAGTTCTAGCGGTGTTAAATTAATAAATTCATCATTACTTGACGACATATTCAAATAAAAACAATACAGCGAAAATAAAAAGGCCGCAGAATAATTTAATATTTTTATATTATTCAATAATTTAATTTTAATTTTGTAACTATATACTCGAATATGGTCACTTTAATTTATTTTTGTACCTATTTGTAATTAATGTTGTCTGAAATAAACGAATTGAATTGAATAATTTTACTTGTTCACAAATTAGCGATCCGCGCGCGTCAGCGCTTTTTTTTAAGGCAAAGGCACAAAAACAGCCAGTATTACTCGACTCCACCTACAGACCCGTCACCGTCACCGGCGCTACAGTCCGTAAGAGGCCCCAAAGATTTCGACGAAGACCGGCAGAGACTTCGTGGCTTAGTTGGTTAGAGCACACCCGTACTAAGGGTGGGGTGCGGGTTCGAGTCCCGCCAAAGTCGAAAATTTTTGGGAACATTTCATTTCTTAGAGATGCCCAGAGAGCGAGTAAGCACTATAACAAAAATCCTTAAGCCTTTTCATAGTCTACAAAGGCCAGAAACAGGAGCTGATTATACTCTTCGGACTTCTGTATAATCTGCCTCGATATTTCATCACCCTCGCGAAAGTAGAGAAGATGGCCGAAGTCCGGCGTCCTCCTCCACACAACAAACAAATTAGAACCAGTATATTCAATATAGTCAAGAAATAAAGCAAGCTACTGATTGAAGAAAGTCCGCCTACGATAGTTATTCCTGTGGTTATTCTGTGCCTTTCCATTACATATTATGAGGACATGATGTCACAAATTTCTGATTGGTGTTCAACGCGTCATGATTGGTGTATAATGTAGTTTTATCAAAATATGAATTAATCTCGATCAAAATGAAAATAAAATACGGGTTTTGTTGTCAATGGCTTAGTTACAATTCGGTAAAATACATATAAGTTTGGTCATTTTTAGTTATGTCATCATCCCTATTACAAGGGACTATGTTCTGCCCGCGGCTTCGCGCGCGTGTTATGTTTCATTGAACACCCTGATTGGGAAACGGCCTCGTGGAATTTAAACTTATAAGTGTGTCGTTTCGTCAGTGTGGACTTCAATCGCATAGTGCACGTGACGTCACTGTGCCCCGCGCTCGCTCGCAGGCCGGCCGAGGCGCGGGCGCGCACGCTCACCGCCGCCCTCTTCGACGTTACAGAGGCGCCGCCGCTGGCCGTGGAGGCCTATGCTACTAGACATTACATTCTCACAGGTATTTTACTTTTGCAGTCTGAAAACCTATTATTTTACATTCGACCCTTACAAACTAGTGCTTTGTATAGGGCAACATAGACACACTTTCATATGGATCGCTCTGCGAACTTAGGAGATTGGGGGGTAGTGGTAAATTGTCTAATTTTTTTGGAAATAATATTTCAAAATATGAAATCTAACGAAATCTCGAAAACTGTTGGTACCCATACCTTTCAATTGATACCTCACGCGGGTAGTTGACAGTTGATAGTTTTAACCACCCTTGCAAAAAATTCCGCCCTTTTTGAAATTTTTCATAAAGTGTTATTTTACAAATATTCCCTATATTGTTTTCCTGTAAAATATATATCTACAAACACCTTATACGTTTCAGGCGGATCGCTTCGCAAACTTTGGAGCTAAGGGGTGCATGATCAATTTTTCAACTCTTAAAAAAAAACCCACAAAACCCCATTTGCCTCCCAATATCTGTTTAAAATGTCGATATCACAATTTGTGTTTGACGGACAGAGCGAGACCGGTTTCAAAACCCTAAAAAGAGGCAATTATGGAGCGAAAAATATTTAGTAACAATTCCGCGCAAAACCTCCGATAAGTTCTAACAAAATGTAGTCCGCGTTGTAGAAGATAAAATGACACCAACTTCAAAATGATATATTATCTCTCCCTCCAGGCAATCTCATCTGTCCCTTCATAGACAACGAAGTGATGGAAGCTATAGCAGACGACAAGCTGACCGAGCTAGCGAGAGACGACCTTATATCGTATATAAAGACGGTCGCGTTTCGCACGGCATGCCTGCGCGCCATGCTGTTGCACCGGCCGGATGAGGAGCTGGAGAGGCACTGCTGCGACGCGCTGCTCCGAGACGACTACTTCCGACTACAGTTAGTGGGATGTCTCCATCACTATACGGTCTTGTGTGCGCTTTACGAGGGATATGCATTTGTAAGTACTGCTAACCAATAAATAAATAAATTGTCTTGGACAATTCACACAGCGTTATCTAGACCCAAGCTAAGCAGAGCTTGTGTTATGGGTAATCCCCGCGGCTTCGCCTCTCTTGTTCTATGGATATGTTTAAAGGTTATTTCTATCCCATGGAAACTGGTTTATGGTTTGAAAAGCTTACGTTTTAAATGTTAATCCAGGTTAGATATTTTTTCAGATTTCAGAAACTTTATTACTTTAAATTAAACATTCTTTTATTCCTAATCATAAATAACAATAGTCAAGACTAAAAAAGTAATGTACAGAAGAAAGTAAAAAATATACAATCAAATAATAGAATTAAAATAAAACTAGATAGTATAATTGCGTAGAAATAATTGCTTTTTACCTTTAATACCTTAAATTGTTCTAAATCAATTTGAATGAATCAAGCTTTTTACCAAATAGCGTGCATAGTATTGATTGATTGATTTAAATTTCACCATTATTTTATGACACTTACCCCTGTGAGTACAGGCCTCCTCCAGTTCTTTGAGTACAGGCCTCCTCCAGTTCTTTGAGTACAGGCCTCCTCCAGTTCTTTGAGTACAGGCCTCCTCCAGTTCTTTGAGTACAGGCCTCCTCCAGTTCTTTGAGTACAGGCCTCCTCCAGTTCTTTGAGTACAGGCCTCCTCCAGTTCTTTGAGTACAGGCCTCCTCCAGATCTTTGATGTTCGTAGACTTTTGGAATTAACCATTTTCCTCGAATCTCGTTCAGCTTATTTCTTTAGGCTAAAAATATAAGCGCTTAGACAAGCTATCCCGGTACTTAGACAAGCTATCCCGGTACTAAATTGTATTCTTTTTATCAATAATCAAATCATCATTCACCTTTATTATATTAATGTGTTATGTTATGATCATAAGGAATTTATTTTTTCCAGTGGTCGCACTATAAAATATTGGAAAAGAGTAAACACAGAATTGGAACACTTCTGGAAGACATTATAAAAGAAACTAGCAAAGAGAACCGAACACGTATAGCGAACTCACTCATAAAACAAGCGACAAGCAACGGCTACTTCTGGATCTACGCAGCCAAATACTATACAAGTAAATTAGACGAAATACATACTGGACATGACAAAAATAGTAGTCCGAGTGCCGCGGTTAGTCAAAGTGAAGAATTAAGTCAAGACATTAGTAAAACTATTGAAGTCCTTCCTGAAAGTAGTAAAGCAAATGACGACAAGGCTGCCGAAGAAAGTCCGGAGTTGAGTGTGGAAGCCGCGATGGCCGCCTACCTACAAGACACCAGCAAAGGACCCGCGATGATTTATTTGTTGAACTATCTGCAGGTAACTGTTGTTATTACTATGTAAGTAACTAGTTTTACGAAAGAATACCCTTGAGGATGCGTTGTCGTGGCGGTCACGGCGGAAGAGCCAGACTCCGCAAAGCTGAGCTGAGCTGCGCGGGGAAAAGATGTGTTGACCAATAGAACGTCGATATTCATCGTCGTAAAGACCGCCATTGTATGAATTATAAATATAAGCGAGGAGATGCACCCCCCCCCCCCCCCCTCCTGTTTGGGGAGGCACGTTCAGCACGTAGACAGCTCATGGTGCAACTATAGGAGTTGAGATCCATTAATGTGCGTGACCGCAGTGGATGCCACAAACTTAGGGATAATAGAAAGAAAGAAACGTCGTTCCCTTGAGATGATGGTAGCAATGTTTAGCGAATTGGTCCAAATTAAAATGATGATGATTGTGTCAGGTCCGGAGCGGGGCGTCTCTCGACACGCAGTACCGGGTAGCGGCGGGCAGCATGCACTGTGCGCACGCGCACGAACCGGAAGTGGCGGCCGCCATTTTGCGTGACGTCACACAGGCCGAGCCGGATGTTTTCGTCAACGCGTACTACGCACACAACCACACCATGCTATATGAGATGTATGAGCCGCTTCTTTATGTACAAGTTACAGTTTATCAACAATATACTTTGTTCGTTTGTCGAAGCTTCAGGTAATGCCTTGTACAGAATCAGTATCAATAACTTTATTTCTTTAGCCTTACAAAATAAGTATTCTTGTAGTATATATCTCGTAGTATAAAATAAGTATCTTGTAGTATCTTGTAGTATATAATAAGTATTCCTGTAGAGTCTTGTATTCTTGTAAGTGGAAAGTGTTCCATGTCCCTGTGCGACGTGCTCAGTGACGCGGCGGGCGAACGCCTACGATGCTTGCTGCAGCAGAAACAAACATCTATCTGTCCATACATATATCCAAACTTTGTTTTAATCAAAATCAATAACTGTTCGTTAGTCTCGCATAGTAATATTATATCAGTGGTTGCTCTTATACTTAAATATGGTTTGATTATTAAACAAGATCCGCCAAGTGCGAGTGTAACTCGCGCGCCGAGGGTTTCAAACATTTGCCAATTATTTGGGCAATCAATTTTCTGAAATATTTTAAAAAGTATGAAACTTACAGAAATTTCAAAAAGTGTTTTGAAATGGCCAAAACGATATCTTTCATTTAATACGCCACATGGGTAGGTACCCCCTTTTGAAAAAAATTCCCCCTTTTTGTCCATTTTTCAAAAACTATTATTATTACAGACTTCTCTATATTTTTCCTGTAAAATATAGATCCATATCTACAAACGCCTAATACATTGTACATGGATCGGTCTGCAATCTTCGGAGATAGGGGGGGGGAAAGGTCAATTTTTCGACTTTTTTTGAAATATTTCAAAAAGTATGAAACTTACAGAAATTTCAAAAAGTGTTTTGAAATGGTCAAAACAATACCTTTCATTTGATACCCCACATGGGGAGGTACCCCCCCTTTTGAAAAAAAAATCCCCCCCTTTTTGACTATTTTTCAAAAACTATTATTATTACAGACTTCTCTATATTTTTCCTTTAAAATATAGATCGATATCTACAAACGCCTAATACATTTTACATGGATCGGTTTGCAATCTTCGGAGATAGGGGGGGGAATGGTCAATTTTTCGACTTTTTTTGAAATATTTCAAAAAGTATGAAACTTACAGAAATTTCAAAAAGTGTTTTGAAATGTATAAAACGATACCTTTCATTTGATACCCCATTTGCCATCCTAGGTCTCTTTTGAAATTTCAACATCAAAATTTGTACTGAAATTATTCATTTTCATTTTTCATTTATTTATATATTTTTTTCTTGAAATCAGTAATGGCGCACGAAATGTATCATTATTTTAAATTTCAAGTTAATAGCTGCAGTAGTTACTGAGATATTCAAGAAAGAGCGGGGACCGACAGAGCGAGACCATAAGGGTTTCAAAACCGATGTTTGAAACCCTAAAAATATATAAATATGTTTCCAGGGACGTATCCTCATCGGCATGGTCGCTGGTGGTGAGCAACGCCGCAATCTGCGAGTACCTGGGCGCCTGCGTGGACAGCGGCGGCTGGGCGCAGGCTGCCCACGTGTGGGACTTCACCAACATCGCGCTCTGCTCGCTGCTCACCTCCGCCAACCTGTCTAAGGACCACTGGGGGTGTGCCAAGGTAGAGTACCTTGCCACCGCACTGACCTTTAAGATACAAAACAATTAATCATTGAAAACTATAAAACTACCCCGACACTAACGGTCGGACTCGGTCGGTCGACTTTTAAACTTTTTTGGCAAATCTGTGAGCAAAATCCAACAAAATGTAGCTAAGAACTGTATAGGAGTCCAGACTAGTATTCTTATTTCATTTATCAATATTGCTTCAGGCATTAGAATGCTTCGCCATTAGGAGTATCAGATATTCTCAAAGAAACAATCGAGAAGCATAACCCTCATGTTACATTGCAGGCGCGGTTCGTAGATGTGTACGCGGCATTACAGACCTATACACGTCAGCGACATATACTCTAACTGAAGCACTGCCGAGTAATGGTTCAGTCAGAGTTTATTAGTTAGTACTATTACACCGCCACAGCTTGTAATAGTAAACATTAACCCCTTTGTTAAGGGAGACAATTAGATCTAGTGGGACTCACGGTACTGAGTAGCTGGTGTCTTCCAACACAGATGACATGTGTCCACTGGCGATTCCCTTGTACACTTGGTTGTCCACAGGTGCTGGTTTATCTTGATTTTGTCGATTGGTGTATATAGAAATTGTCACAACCATAGACATAGAATTTTTTCACTACGTTCAATAGACTAACAAAGCGTGGGAGCGAGAGGTATTTAGTTAATACACACTGCCACGAGAGAAAAAGAGATAGCGAAACAAGATGTCGATAAGACATAGTTTGAGCTAGTAAGAGCCCTTATCGTCCTCGCCTGATCCAAGTCGAGAAGAATTTTGTGCATTTAATTAATAATCTTACGATTAAAACAAAAAATCTTTATGCTGCCACGATGGGGTCTTGTTCAGCGAGTGAATGTGACATTACAAACGTAATAACTCGCTTATAAACACGTTTCACAGGTAATTTATGACTGTTTTTACTGAGTTCTTGATAATCATTATTTCGTAATTTTTTGTATGAAAATGAGGCAAAAGAACTTTTGAAAGCTTAGATAATAGGTTTCTCTTAAGACTTATCATCAAATTACATTGCTAAATGAAGAATTTTAGGATATTTTGTGTAAAAATTAAAATTGTTTGTTTACGATAGGGATTGACAAAGTGATGATGTCATTGTATCGATAGCCGATAAAACGTGTCGGCCGGTAGGTTCGACGTGATTGGCTATGCTTATCATAGTTTTAGATTTGTAAAGTACAATAAAACTACTTTCCATTCCCAGATTATTTTAAAAACATCTCTGTTTTAATATTTTTGCTTTTCTTATAACCCCCGTCTTTGTTTCAGTGGATCCGCTCTCTTTCGAAATATAAAAAAAAATCTGATAAGGGGTTATAGAAAACTCGAGTTCACAACGTTATCATGGAAGCTCAAAACACTGAAACCACCTTGAAACTAGTTAACACAAGACATCAACATTTTAAACAAGTCTAAACGGAAGAAGAACATGAGATTATCGCTATTATTAAATATCCATATTATATTATAAATATACATTATTTCATACTAGCTGAACCAAGCCATTTCATTTCAGCTATGTGTTTGTTTACCTATTTGAAATGTATTTGATTTTTAATATTATACAATACTTTTTATATCACTTTGTTAAACTAACTCATTATGTCCTGTGATTTCACCCGTAAGACTGACGATAATATTATGCTAGAGTCAAGGCAGCACTATTTCACGCACACATTTACATTTCATTTTTTGTAACACCGTTAATCTGTCACTGTTGGTCTTGTACATTCTAAGCCTATGGTCACAACACAAGGGAGGAGGCGTCGCGACTCGATAGACTACCGGAAGACCGCGAGCAAATCCGGGGGCGAACAGCTTATCGATGCGAGTGTGCTCAACCGTGGTGGTAGAAGGACTAAAGTCTGTTGATTGCGTCGCAATTAGAGGATTCGATAACTCCTTTCGTAGCTGGTTATGAAACTTGGTAATGAAAAGGACAATTTTATTTCTGTTTTCAAAGCTGGTTATGAAAAAAAGAAAAAAAATCCGTGTTCATAGCTGGTTATGAAAGATCAGTTACAAAAGTGGACCAAACCGATTTTTCTAGTCCCGGGATTTCGGGATTATCAACAGTTAATACCGGGATCCCGGGATAGTCCCGGGATTGTATTGGTAATAGAAAGTGGTAGCAAAAAGAAAGTAAAACATATCAAAATCAACCTTTTATTTTAAATCTTTACTTAAATCTTCAAAAACAAAACAAAATTATAATTTCTTCTAATAAAATTAACAAACTAGGCCTTTATAAAATAGTTTAATACATTATTGCTTAGTTTGTTTATTTTATTTTACAATAAACTTAAAAAAATCAACTTCTTGAAATTTGTCAAAAGAGATCAATGTTAATAGGAATCAAATTTTGAATCAAATAGACCAGAAACTATAATTTACTTATTTAAGCCACGAAAATAAAATCTAAGAAATAACAACGCATCCAACGTCTGCGGAAAACGCCCGTTCAGGCTCGATGGATGTTGGAGGAATCGTCAATAAATTTTTATAAACCTTCTCCAAATTATAACCTCGTGTGGAACTAGCCTCATAAAGATTCATTTCTTGTTTAATGATCTTAGAAAGATCAGTTTCTTTCTTTATATGCTTCAGGATTTATAGTTTTCGTCGTGTAGTTATAAAAAATATATTAGTCCCGAAAATCCCGGGATTCATTGAATTTAATCCCGAAAATTTCGGGACTAAAATATGATCGGGATCCCGGTCTTCGGAATCCCGGGACCGAATCCTCTAGTCGCAATGCATCGTGCGATGTCACGTGATGGGTTCCACCCAAAGATCCAGACAATTCTCCAGGTTGCGGGTACTTTAAAGATAAAGAAACATTTATTTGGCACAACAAGAACAGCACAGACAGACATACACAATTACACACACAGGGTAGAATACAAAATTAATGATATTTTACATACTTTGTAGATAGATGAATTTAGTCATAATGATTAATATAATGATTTTATACATTTGGTAAAAGTATTTCATAAACTAGTAAGTAGATAACTCTAACATTGTTCAAAAATACATTTTACAAGACCTACCTACGTACGTACATAACATTGAATTGTACCTATATATCTATCTACTACAAGCAAACAGAATAAGAGATGGGTGCAACATTCCAGGTTCTACCCATCGTGCGTCGTGCACTTATCCTAATCGTGATTATCCGTGCTGCCCAAGGATGGGCCAAAAAAGGGTCAAACTCTATATACACTATGTGTTGAACCGCACTGGTGCGGATCAACGCTGGTTTTCAGTTTGATACTGTTGGTGGCATCACGAAACGCCAGAAGAGAAGAACACAGCCATGTACAGCTTTTTCAAACAAATATACCTAATACCTACGTAAATAGTGAACCTGAAAAGTATTCGTAGGTACATAATAATTAGGTAGGTAGAATTTATGTAAAATTGTAAGAGGACACACATGAAAGAAGAAAATTAAACGCTAATGAAAACAAAATAAAAGAACAATAAAAAATAATAATATATTATGTACTTTGAGATTGACCAGATGCTACCCTAACAATTGAAACAAAGAAATATATATAATAATATGAGTATAGACTCATCGTCATCCATCAATAGGAACACGAATAAACAAAAATATGATTAGAAAAATTAATTCAATTCCGTCACGAAACACCCTTTATTCATAATGTTTACTATTACACCGCCACACCTTGCATTAGCCCTTTATTTATAACCCCTTTATTTATAATAATCTGTTAACAAAAATTTGCTAAACATTTCCTATCACTCTGAACCATTACTGCTGCTGAGTTGTTTCAAGCTGAGTGTTATTGAGTAATAATTCCAGGTGTCGCTACTGACGTGCAGTGCACTGCACCTGTTCCTGCGCGTGTGTCCGTTCGTGGGCGGCGTGCGCGCGCGCTGCGAGCGGGAGCAGCCGAGCGCGCACGTGGCCGCGCTGCCCACCGAGTGGGCGGATATCTACGCACCGGATCTCAACCACAATCTGTTCGAGATCGTGCTGCATGTACTGGGTGAGACGCAAGCTCTTGTATGCGAGAGAGTGCAGCAGTAGGCACCTGTTTCATCGCCGATGATCAGTGAGAAGAGAGTAGAACTGTAATACTACAGCTAAAATAGACGCAGCATTGCAAGTTCTAGGCAAAAATTAACTATGTATAAAGTAATTGTATAAAGACCAAATACTCTACACGCACAAGATAAAGGACTTTGCACTATGCTCGTCCTGCTCGATTTCTCAAAGGCATTCTATTCTTTAAATTACATTCTGTTGATGTCAAAACTAAATTATTACGGTTTTGATCAAGGAGCCTTGCGGGTGGTTCAACAGCTGTCTTAGTGACCGCTCGCATTGTACTAAGATAACTCGGAGTGATGGTACTGACTTACTCTCGGATGTTTTGTCTGTAAAGCAAGGGGCTCCGCAGGGATCTATTCTCGGCCGGCCCCTGCTTTTCATATTCTTTTCAGCTGACGTGCAAACAGTCATCAAGCACGGCAGGTTTCATATATAGGCGGATGATATTCAGATCTATATCTCCTTCAAACCATCTGAAATTAATAGTGCGATACAAAATTTCAATAAAGATCTGTCTAATATAATATTGCTCTGTGGTCAAAAATAAGTAGTCTCTTGTTAAACCCGAATAAAACAAACTATTTAATTTTCGGAATTGAATATCAGCTACAGCGTCTGAACCCCACGCACGGTGTAGTACTTATGGGTGAGACAGTGGAGCGTGTTCACGAGGCACGGAACCTTGGCCTGCAAATCGATAGTCACCTTCGCTATGCAAAGCATGTTGCTGATTCTGTCAGGAACTGCTTCTACAGACTGGAGGTTCTCTACAAATGAGACCGCACCTCAGTACCGACTTGCGTATGCCAAACAGTAGACATGCAAGGTACAATTTGCGACGATGCTTCATATTTAAAAACGGCGTTACATGACCTCTAAATGGGACATTAAAACAAAAAGCGGGCGCAGGCATTTTGGACTCGCTGAATTAGTCTTTGCGTTCTGTGTGCGGCGGACCAATTACGACGTCCGCATAATTAAATTTGGATAAAACAATCGACTTCTCTTTCCTTATTCAGAATCAAGCACAGAGCTGAAGATGGTGAATTCCGGCCAAGTGGCGGTGCTGGACGCATTGATCCGCTGCATGCCGCACATGGATTGGGAAGCCCTAACGGTGGCTGACAGGGAGGGCGCGCTGGCGGCGGCGCGGCTGGTGGCGGCGAGCGGTGCTGCGCTGGCCGACGTGGCGCACCCGGCCGTCAAGCACCTGGCGTACTGTCTCCTGCACCAGATGCTGAAGCCGCTGGTGCTACAGGACGGTACTTGTGGGGGATATGCAGCATTCAAACTGGGAGCTCGGTCGCCGCTTTGCACAGCGGCGGAGTAGATTAATCTGGGCTAGTGCTACAGTGTAGCGTAGAGTCTATTGATAATGATGATTCTTCGAACGAGCGCTGAATTAGTAGCTGAGGCCGTCGTTATTGGTGTTATAAAACCACATAGACAGGGCTAGCTCAGTGACATGCTACGAATCGAGGTGGTGCGGGCTCTCCTTGGAGCCGACGACCAGTCGGGAAGCCCAGATACAGGTAGAAGGACGAAGTAGAGAATGACCTTCACTCACTTTAAGTCTTCGCACCACACTGGAGGGAGACGGGGCGGGACAAAAGCCGGTTCAACACCCACTACGGGATCGATGCGCCAGGTTAGTTAGTAAGAAAAGACATAGACAGTGTTCCTCTCATTGTGTTGTTGTTCCAGCGGAAGCGCTGGCGGAGTGCACCGTGGACGGGGAAGGCGAGGCGCCGCGGGGCGGGACCGTGCTGGCGCTCTCGCTGCGGGCCTACCAGACGCGCATTAACCACTTGCAGGGCACCGTGGAAGCGCTGCTCGCCAACTACGAGTGAGGCTAAACAAACAAGCTCGACCATCACATACAGTGTACTGTACATAGACCTAGACAGATATCTCACGAGAAACCGTTGGGGTCAACGCGTTCTTAAGTAGAGACCGCGACTCCCCAAAGCCGTTGGAAGCCCTCCGGCCTGATGCCAGCCTGCGAAAGAACAGGAAGATGCTGGATTCGGCTAGCTAGACAGGGTGCTATGGCTTTCATAAAGGGAGGCCTATGTCCAGCTGTGGACTAATATAGGCTGAGAATGATACAATACATACATGCATCAAGAATAATGCTCCCTACTTCCTAGTATGTGTGTCAGTTTGTGTCCGCGAAGGAAGTATCGATTGAAGAGGACAAAAAAATCAAAGTGATCACTTTATTTCCTAGTTTTACTTATGTAATCTGAGTTTTTGTGACGTGTCCAAGAGTCCTGTAAGATGCAAAGGAAATAAAGCACTTTGAATTTTTTAATACTCGAGGAAACATGACGCAAGACAGAAACAGTGATATGGATCTCCGCTTAACCGGAGCCTTTGTGATGTTTCTGACGGTGTACCCTCACGTGGGGTGTTCCAGGGTGTGCGAGGATCTGTGTTGCCTGGAGCCAATGAGCGACGAATATTCCCTGATGCTAGGCTACCTCTTACTGGTGGATGTAGTGAACACCCAGTGCTCGCTGGCTCGCGGGGAGCTCACGCACCACTACATACAGATATACAGGTCAGTTACTTTAGAATGGGTGGGTGGGCTTGCTACTCCATGTCGCTTCGAAATACATCTGCATTTCGCCCACACGCTAGTCTTTTGTCTAAAATTCCACACAATAATATAATTTGGCGTGCGCTAAAAACTTTAGTAAACTATATTAACCGAATTGTAATCCTGATAATTGAAGATGCGTTTGGAAATAGTTTTAAACCCGGGAAGTCCCTTGCCTTCGGACCTCAATTTGAACTCGAACTCGGGCAGCGACCTCGACAGTGATAGTGAAGTGATGTATTATTGTCGTGTGTGCATGTTACAGAGAGAGTGAGTACAAGGAGGCGCTGCTGTGCGCGTGCCTGCGCCTGCTGCCCGAGGACGTGATGTGCGCAGCGCGCGCGCGCGGCCCGCCACCGCCGGCGTGCACTGCGCGAGCTGTGGACTTCAGCGCGAGGCCACCGGTCGACGTCTATAGTAAGCGAAGCGTCTAGTCTACTGATCACTGTCAAGTTATTATGCGGTTTGTGTCCGCGCACCGAGACGACTAAACGCGAAGAAAAAGCGCGCGGGCGGGACCACGGCACACAACGTGCGCCTATGTCTCCAGTCTCTATCGTGATGCAAACAGCTGTTAACGCTGCAGACGACCTCTGTAGCGCGGTGGGCGAAGGTCTGCCTGCGACGCAGGAGGTTACGGGTTCGATTCCCCTCGGGACAAATGTTTGTACGATCTGCAGGCATTTGTTCAGGGTGGTTTCTGGTCGTTTTCTATGTACTATATAAAAAAAATCTATCTACGTATTGTATTATATTATGTATATCAGTTATCTCATAGCTCATAAAACAAGCTCTGCTTAGCTTTAGGCTAGATAATGCTGTTTCACACAGCATTATCTAGCCTGTCCAGCATTATTTATTTTATATTTAGTTGTTATTGCACCTGCAGTGGCCATGAGGCATATATATATACCGGAGGCAGCTTCAGCTGGGCAGCAAACGAGTGTATGATAGTGAAGTGTATGGTGTGTTACAGGGTGGAGCGGCAGCAGCGCGCTGTCTAGGCTGGCGTGCCGCGGGCTGTGGTGGGCGACGCGTGGGCCGGGCGTGGCGACGGCGCGCGGCTGGCGCAGCGTCGCGCACCATGCGCACGCGCAGCTGCTGGACAATATCGTCACTAGGTACCATACAACACTGTGCTGACACTGCTCGCTGCGCGGTAGATAGCCACGTGCGACTGCTGAGGGTGCCGGCGGATCGGTTGCGAGTGTCTCCACTGTGTACCGGCGACACCAGAGGAGCCTGCCGACCAGCATGCGACCCGCCGCGCCGGTGGTCCGATCCTTGTTCGCCTATTCGCGTCCGTGCCCGTGGAGACGGCCGCCTCTCTTCCCATCCTTACTGGCCGTATGTTTAGTTTCGCTCCCCCGCAGGTACATCACTCCGTGCGTGGTGAAGGAGGAGTTCTCCCGCCTGCAGCAGCACAGCGGTGAGTTGGAGGACACGGAGGTGTCGATCAACTGGTCGGCGTACGAGGTGACCTGCGAGCTGCTCGTAGACGAGAACCCCATCCGCCTTGTGATCGCGTTGTCTCGCTCGCACCCGCTAGTGCTGCCCAAGCTCACCGCGCACCACTCAGCCGCCGGAAACATCAACTGGATACCCGTGTACCTCGGATATCAGGTATATTTATACTTTTACTGGTTTTAAAATAAGCTTTGACGTGAATATCTTTATACCACCGAACTGCGATACTCAACCCGCGTGCCAAGCGTGGGGATTATGGGCATTACCCCCCCCCCCCCCCCATGAGATAAAAAACCAATAAGGCGCTTATCAGGTGGAGATCTGCGTTCAGCAGTGGACAAATATAGGCTGTTGAGAGTGAGAGAGAGTGAATATCTTTGATTGATCTGCACATGATTATTATTGAGGAGATAGGCCATACCTACTCTCAACGTAAACTGAAACTAGTATCGGTCCAGTAAATATCCCTGCAGTACGCCCATTGCCTGCGGACAGCGGTGAACGGTTTTCAATAATCATTTTTCAAATATTAGGTCCTTACATATGAAATTGGCGTTTTTCGTACTGGCCACTTTAATCACAAATTTCTCCTCTTTGGTAAGGAATTCCAAATTCAAATTTGTACAGCTATAGACTCATGTATTTGTGCTTTGATGATCGTCATTCATTTGTTTTTTTTCTTCTGTTTTTTTCTGTTTGCGTCACTCATTTTACAAAATGGAAAACTTAAAATATCGCATTATTTACGAGTACGAGTTCCGCCGTGGCACTAGTGCTGCGGAAACAACTCGAAGGGTGAATGATGTGTATGGCGGTCGTGTTGCAAAAGAAAACACAGTTCGTTTTTGGTTCCAACGTGGCCAGCCAGCCAAATCCTGCCCCAAGCGAAAATTAACCCCAAAAAAGTTACTTGTAAGCGTTTGGTGGACTAGTGCCGGTATTGTTCATTACAGTTTTCTCAAATCTGGCCAGACTATTACGGCTGATGTCTATTGTCAGCAATTGCAAACCATGATGGAAAAGCTAGCGGCTAAACAACCTAGGCTGGTCAATCGCTCCACGCCACTGCTGCTTCACGACAACGCTAGACCACACACTGCGCAACAGACGGCTACTAAATTAGAAGAGCTTCAATTGGAAAGTCTAAGACATCCTCCGTACTCCCCGGACCTTGCTCCAACAGATTACCATTTTTTTCGAAATTTGGATAACTTCTTGCAAGGGAAAAAATTCAACTCCGATGGGGCAGTCCAAATCGCCTTCAAAGATTTTATTGATTCCCGTCCGACTGGTTTTTTTAGTAAAGGGATCAATGAACTACCTATAAGATGGCAAAAGTGCATAGAAAATAATGGTTCATACTTTGATTAATTAAATATATTATATTAAAAAATATTCGACTTTTTGTTCCTCCCATACAAAACGCCAATTTCATATGTAAGGACCTAATATTATCTAAGTGTACAGGACCAAAATCAAATCAAACTCAAAAATTCTTTGTTTCCATAAATACAAAAATGCACACTTAAAAAAAGTCAAATTCTTGAATAAAACATTGACACGGAAATAAAGTGATATTGAATTGAAATGAATTGAAAAATATATTTATTTTCTCTTGCAAAAGATAATTGTACAAACCTTGGCTTATGCTTAATATAAAACTAGTCATCTTGTTTTGCAAGAGACTGGTGCCCGTGAGAGGTACGAAAACCTGTGGTACGGGTCACCAGGGCCTTACTCCGCAGGATAATTTGGGTTACACAAATACTTAAGAAAAGACGATAAAACTATTTTTTTGTAAACATGACAGTCAGAGAAAACAGACATAAAAAAGAGAAAAAAAAGAAAAAGTTAGACAGGAAGTAATAATAAAAAAATAAAGAAAAAAAAAATAACAGAATATAAAATAAATAAGAACCCACTTACGTTAGATGATTAATATAATACTAATGTAAGAGTAACAAATTTAATATCCTTATTGTACCCACACAAGAGTATTCCTACTTACCCACACAGGAGTATGCTATGCCAATTACATGGTTAAAAATGGATTGGTTGCGTGTGAACATACATAAAACCACAGATAAGGTACGAGTGATAGGATAGGAGTGGAGGAGAAACAAGAAATGAAAAAATAACAAGAAAGGAAAAAAAAAAAAAAAAACAAATAAAAAAAAAACATTTACTTTAGAGGGATAAGAAGGTTTTCTGTTAATTCATAGTTGAGAGTTTTAAGCCAGTTGCACACAGTCATTTTACATTTATGTTGCGTTAAAGGATAAATTGTTAGTAAACTATTGATTTTGTTATAAATATATGGACCTAGAAAGCGGAAGAAATGTTGAGAAAGATGAGAATGACATTGGACACCCTTACAAACGGTGCCTTTTCTTCGTTTGTTATTTACCAGGACCAGGTCATACTTTAGCTGGGCATGTTTCCTAAGCGTCAGTTGAAGAAGGAACGACTGTCTGATTGTAAGGAGGTTCCATTCCTTGTATAGATCGGATGTGGGAAAGCTATAGGGGTAGCCAGAACAGACCTTTAAGATGGCCCTCTGAGCCCTTTCTATCAAGATAAGGTGAGTTTTGGCTGCACCACCCCACGAGGTGATGCAATAATCAACAATAGATTGGCAAAGTGCGTAATAGACCATTTTAATGATTTTACGATCGGAAACATGTCTTAATGTTTTGAATATAAAAATGAGCTTACGTAATCTGGTGACAAGGATTTCAATGTGAGGCCTAAGTGTAAGAGTCTGATCAATCGTGATACCTAAGTACTTCAGTGACTTGGTGTTTTCGAGGGTAGGACAAGAACAGGCAGAGACGACAGGGGAACAATAGTGGGCTCTAATGGTAAGTGAAGGAGGCGGCAGAAGATTGACTCTATGTGCGAAAACAATGTATTTGGATTTTGTGACATTGAGAGACAAAGAGTTAGCCTGAAGCCAGATAGAAAGTTAGTGATGTAGATATGTTTGATTTCTGCCGCTTCGGTATGTAGACTAAAGTAAAGAAGCGACGAAGAAACCTTTAGCCTGTTAGTTGTTATTTTTCGAGTTGGAGCCCGTCCCAAGCTTCTTTATCTTCTAGATAATCTGATATTTTTTAGTAAGCCTTTTAAGTTTTGACAATATGTTTGAATTTATTAATTGATAGATTTTGCAACTGACTAGGAGTTTTTTTTGTTGTAGAAGCGTATACATTGATTGCCCTTTGAAAGATACATTTATCTTGTGAAGCCTGTGGGCACAACGAGTTTATGTTTATTTCTAGTATTAATATTATGTATATAGCTATTTTTAGGAAGGCTTTTGATATTTTTATGAGTTTACAACAAGTATGTATATTGAACCAAAGACCAAAGTTGTATAGAAGGCTCACCTCATATGGGTGACGACTTTTAGTTTGTCTCGTAACTAGTCTAAACAAAGTTCCGAAATCAAACTTTCTGCGTTCTACTTTCGACCCAGCCCCCTCGTTTGAACACTCATTGACTGGAATAAAAGCGTTTGTTATGATATTTCAGAACGGCACGATTCTGAACGCCCTGAAGATGTGGTGTGGCAATGTGAACAGTAAGATAGAGAAGGCTCCTCAGTGCTTCATCTGCTACTGCCGCCTGCACCACAAGACCGGCCGACTTCCCACCATCTACTGCCGCACGTGCCGCAACAAGTTCCACAATGGTTGTCTGGTGAGTGTTAACACTTTAGTCTACAATGTGGTGCGTGTTGAGAACTCTTGAGAGTTAAGGTCTGAGTTTTGCTTTGCATTGTAGCAGCCACCACACCACAAGATCAACACAAGCCAGTTTTGTTCCCTCTCGAGAATAGGGCTACAAACCCCCAAAGAAGGGGTTGCTTAGGGGTTTTGCCATAATCGTTTTGTTACCGATTCTCGTTATGTTACCACTAACGTTATTAATTTGTTTCAGTACAAGTGGTTCGTGTCGAGCGGCAAAGCGTCGTGTCCGCTGTGTCGCGGCGTCTTCTAGCGGACGCTTGGCGCGCGCGGGCCGCAGTGCATTCACGACCTCTGCTGGCGATCAAGGCTTCCGCATCTCTATTCATAAGTTATAGGACTGGCAACGAGAGTACAAATTAATGCAAAGTACAGCGCATCACGTATTATTTTTGTTATACAATAAAAATACTGAAATACTGAAAAACACGTAGCGCTGTAAACGTTCATTATATTACGCTGTGGTTTTTAACATTCACTGTTTGTACCCGGACTATACTTAGTGCCAAATAAGGTGGAGCGAAGCAATACAGGTCGTCCACGAAATCGCAAAATGCATTGAAATTTATCGCTATTCTGTCTCTTTCTTTTCGAGCAGAGTCGCTATAGTATCGTGGTACTGGTACCTATACCTACGTAATATGAAGAAGCAAAAAAAAAAAAACACCCCTCAAAAATCGAAATCAGAAATAATTACCTATGCAGGTCTCGACAGAGCCTACGCATTTGCTTCCCTTGTACTAGAGACCCTAGGTCCGTGGGGTACCGAGGCTCTTCGGATTTTCAAAAAATTATCTGAGCGTCTGGTCGAAGCGACCGAGACCGACCCGAGAGCTGGTATCTGGCACAGCACATCAGCATTGCCATACAGCAGCGGGGCAATGCAGCCAGCGCGTCTTGGGCTTCCGACGCTTCCGACTGGTATTGATATATGTAGATCAGTTGAGCTCCCTGTAGATTGTTTGCAACAGTCTGCAGTTAACTCAATTGTTTATATTGTAAATACTAGTTTTTATTTAATTCTATTAGTTGATTGTAATTTTCTTTCTTAATAAAATATGTCATTTATTTTAAAAAATAGTATTATGGTTCCGAGTACAAAATTACATTAGTAAAAAATTCCTATATGAATAAATAAAAAAAAGTGAAATAACATAGGCCTATAAATTTATGCGTAGTTAGTTAGTACTAATGTTTCCAGAGAATTGTATAATCCTTGAAAATGCAATATTTGAAGTTGTCCCCATTTGGTTTTCCTGAAGGATATAGGGTCAACGACCTGTATTACCCAGCTATCTGGCACGGCACAGAGTATAGAACTGACCTCGCTCCCCGTAATGGATATAGGGTCAACAACCTGTATTACCCCGCTATCTGGCACAGAGTATAGAACTGACCTCGCTCCCCGTAATGGATATAGGGTCAACGACCTGTATTTCCCAGCTATCTGGCACAGAGTATAGAACTGACCTCGCTCCCCGTAATGGAATATAGGGTCAACGACCTGTATTACCCAGCTATCTGGAACAGAGTATAGAACTGACCTCGCTCCCCGTAATGGAATATAGGGTCAACGACCTGTATTACCCAGCTATCTGGCACAGAGTATAGAACTGACCTCGCTCCCCGTAATGATCTGGCACAGAGTATAGAACTGACCTCGCTCCCCGTAATGATCTGGCACAGAGTATAGAACTGACCTCGCTCCCCATAATGGATATAAAATGTACTTACATAACTCAATTATGTCTCTGCGACATTAACTTAACATCAATTTTGTAAATACTAAATCAAGCAGTGATATAAAAAATTTCATTGTTATTGTAGGTACCCGTACCTATGGGAATTTAATAAAAGTACTTGTATTTCATTATTGTTAGTTTTTTTATTTACACCTTATACTTACGGCAGTTCCTACATACATAATAAAGAATTAATACAACTTCTTAAAATTAACTTATCTTAAACCTATCACCGAATCTTAAAATATGCACATATGTACAGTAAGGAAAAAACACCAACAAATGTTATTCTAACCAGTTGTAACGGTAATCCGATCGGTCGCGTTCAGATCCGTGAGAGTAGCCAGGGTCGTCGGGAGGCTGCGTGCGGCGGGGGCGGGCCACGCGCGCGCTGCGGCTGGGCGTCAGCGCGCGCGTGGCCCGCCGCCCTCCTACACCATTCCCTGGAAATGCCGCTCATCTCCATTCAATAGTCTATGGGGAGGGATAACAAAGAAGAGGAAGCTAATTAGGCAAACTAACGCGTGTGCTGCTGCCGGCTCAGCCAGTCCACATCCTCGTGCAGGCGCGGGTCGCTCGCTTGGAGGGCCGCGCGCTTGTACACCCAGTAGAACCACGGGGCCACTGCAATAACACAACGACACAGTCAACACGCAACCCGCAAGCATCGATCGAATATTTAGGGGTTTCCGCGTAGGTACTAGCGGTCGTCAGTGCAGATACTCACGGCAGCGATGCAGCGTGTATAGGAATAGCAGAGTGGGGCTTGTGGGGGCAGGATGCACGGTGGGGTGCTCGGTGGGCTCGGCAGGGTGCGACAGCAGCGCAGCCGCGTGCAGCGCCAGTGCGCTCAGCACGTAGGCGGCGCCGGCGCCCGCTAGCGCGCGGAACTTGCGCACCACTGCCTCAACCAGACCGGCCTACGAATTATACAATACCACACTTGTTTATGTTTAATAAGAATCATTAAGTATAAAGGAATATAAATAGGTAGCGTAGCATGTACCTATTCCATATCTCATCCCTTGGGTGAAGAATGATAGGTACCTAAAGTTACCTATTACCTACCTACTTTATTAGAGGGATGACAGTAGGTAGGCACTTAAATAACTGTTGGAACCTACTGAAATGTGCGCGTGCCTGGCCCATCGCAATAAGTCATTTTGTTATTTTAGTCGGGAAAACGTGGCTAAACGACCTACCATCGTCTTGCAATTAACTTCACTGCAACTTTGCAGTTGCTTGTAGCTAATCGCACTGCAACTACGTCATAAATCCCTAAACCAAAATGGCGAGACCAGGCGAGACAGATCGATAACTATACACAAAGTAAATTTAATTACGCAATATTCAGCCATTGACTATCTACCTATTGAATTGGTAAAGTACCTACCTAACTAATTATGTACTTATACATACTCACTTGAAATAAATAGGTGGAGAAAAGGCTCATCAGCATCGAAGTGATGGAGAGAACCAGGAATAAATCCTGAAAACTGAACGAATAGGTCGTTTAAGTACCTCTACCAATTGACTTTATATTTGCTAATAACAAACAAGTAATTACTTACATGAATAAAACGAGGAGTCCATCTCGGCTACGGGGAAATAAACTAACACAATTGAAAATTAGGTCACAGAGGATGAAAGCAAGTTGAAAGAATAAACAACACGAATATCTGGGAGTGGATAGCTTCATGTTATTGAACCGAAATCAAAATGTAATCTCATAATGGCAGGAGAATTGAACAAAATCTATAGGGAGTTAGCTGCGTAAAATCAGAAACGAAAAGATGGGGTAACTCGGGGCGAAACCAAAACGTAAAATGGCGCAAAAAATCAATACAGGAAGTACCGTATTCTACTGCCATTAGAATTGCCAGTATTTATATTTGTCTGGAATCGTTTTCGATTACTCAGAAAAGCCGAACCGTCGTCGTCGTCGGTCGTCGTCGAGTCGAGAAAATCGAGACCACGATGTTTTTAGGGTTCAGTACCCAAAGGGTAAAACGGGACCCTATTACTAAGACTCCGCTGACCGTCCGCACGTCCGTCTGTTTATTGTCTGCCAGTCCATCTGTCACTGTATCACGCTGTATCTCATGAACAGTGATAGTTAGACAGTTGAAATTTTCACATGATGTATTCTGTTGCCGCTATAATAACAAATACTAAAAAATAGAATAAAATAAATATTTAAGGGGGCTCGCATACCTACAACAAACGTGTTTTTTTTTTTTTTGCTCCTTTTTGTTCGATAGCGGAACATACTTACCATAGTGAAGCGCCTTGCAAGAATACCGCACAATTGACTATGGACAAATGAATCGAATAAATCTAATTTCCCTATATTAATATAAATACAAGTTTTATTGTTATGTACTACAATTTGCACCTCTAAATGAATAAAAAAAAAGAGATTTTGAATTTTTTTCGTTTGGTTTCACCTAAGGGATTCCTATTCCACATCAATAATGATCTGGACGTGTATTATAAATTGGTTGATTGCCGAATGAAAATGTGTAGGATGCGAAATTGTAGTCGTGAGAGGGATTTTGCTGTAAAGTATACAAATATTTTATAAAATTATTTTTACTTCCGTACCTAAAACACACAAACACACGCTGCAGATATTAACACCGTATTTGTGCTGCAGAAGAGGGCTGTTCGTGCAATCTATAATATGGGTCCCAGAGAATCCCTACGTGATAAATTTAAAGAAATAAACATAATGACAGTCACAAGTACAACAAAACTCCTAGTGAGTTGCAAAATCTATCAATTAATAAATTCAAACAAATTGTCAAAACTTTTCTGTGCAAAAAGGCTTACTACTAAATATCAGATTATTTAGAAGATAAAAAAGCTTGGTATTGCTCCAACTCGAAAGTAACAACTAACAGGCTAAAGGTTTCTTCGTAGCTTCTTTACTTTAGTCTACATACCGAAGCGACAGAAATCAAAAATATCACTTTATTTCCGTGTCAGTGTTTTATTTTAAAAATTTGACTTTTTCTAAGCGTACATTTTTGTATTTATGGAAATAAACAATTTTTGAATTTTGAATAAATCATACAACGTAACTATCGATTCCAAATTCTAAGAGAACGACAATCGAAAATCGAATAGATTCATTAACGATTATACTACCCCATCCCTACTTAGAGTTGTCAAAATCATCATCCTAACCTTTATTAGTGTAGTGCTCTCTAACATCCCTATTACATCTGTGTCTTTTTAAAGACTTACTCCCTCTTGATATTCCGCGTCCCGTATCCATGAAATGTTTACTTTCCCTTACGCCCTTTTACCCTGCAATAATATTTCTTCTTTGTAAATTTATTGATGTAAATAAGATAAAATTGTAAATAACTGTTTTATTTATTTACGTAGTAAAGCCTCATTATTACTTTATATAGTCTTTTTTCCTCTTATTTTAAGAATAGAGAATTTTGTTCAATGGTAAAATCTCATTGGAGTATTTCATATCATCTTTTACCTTGACAGCGGGTTAAATTGTCTAAGGTTTTACCGGTCATATTATTATTTTAAGCCCGCCTCCATTCCATGACTATGAAATTTCCTTGAACTTGACACTGGCAGAAAAGTGACAAACAAGACACATATTGCCAAAAACCAAAGATTCTAGTATATAAAGGCTAAGACAAACAGCGGAGCCCTGATATAGGCTCAGGCAATCAGAACAGGCCTCCGGCACCGAAAACTGATAAAAACGTGAGTGCTTTTTCCCATGGCCAGTCCCCAGAGAGCGATGCCCGCCATCTTGCATCCTCTTCTTTTTTCACCGACCGGGCAAGCCAACACAATCAGTTGTCAGTGTCAGTTTTCCAAAGAATCTTTTGGACAAACAAAACCACGAACAGAGGATGGATTTACATCTCAACGACCCTATGTATGAGAATAAAACCACTCACCGCTACCTAAAATACACGCCTCGTCTACACGGCCAATGCCTGACAATGAGTCCGTCCACGGACGACGCTATAGTGTAACGCATACAGCCTTTGGCTACCACGCCAACAAACGCTGTCGGCTAGTTGTTGGCCACCTCAACCGCACTACAGAAAGACTGATACAGTTGTTGGCTGCCTTACGATACTTAGCCACTTTCACAACACTATAGCCATCTCCTTTCCAGATTGCAAGCCCGGAGGAATAGTCAGTCATCGCTTCGGCTTCGCCACACTCCCAGCCCTGAGAAATAGCCTCGTTGTGAACAAACGCAACGCAGCAATTAGCCGATTATGCCTTGTTTGTTGTTGTAGATGAAGATACACACTCCCGGCTTATTTACGCTCCATGTACTTACTACAGCACCCAAATAAAAAGAGGAAGACATCGCCATAACGCTATAGACTCGCTCGTCCAACCTGACATCATTCTTCTTGCTATGATCAATGCGTACACCAGGCAGACGCAAGCCGACACTGCAGCACGGACGCTCCGCCACCCCTACCAACCAACCGCACACATTACTCGCTGCAGCCGCGATCTGTCGAAAACACATCATCAACATGCAATAACCATTGGTACTCCAGCCAATTATACAAAGCTGTCCACAAACGTGTTTTTTTTTTAAGATCAGCCCGATTATGGGCACCTGCACACTACACACCGACTTCCAGCCTCTTAGCAGGTACATACTCTAGGTACGTCCTACTACCACCCGATCAACCATTGCTAGTTACCGACCACAGATGAGATCCACGGTGGCATCACCAGAGAGATGAGGGGACCCAAACCAGAAACACTCTGCTTGACCACAACACAGGTCAACACCAATTTCTTCAAGCAAGACACATGAAACTAGATCATAGAACAACAGACTCACAAGATGCAACCATATTCCACAAAACAACATCTGATCACCATTTAGAGACAACACAATATTTAGCTAGACGACTCAGACCACGACTAGAGAACCAATCTTGAATGAAGGAACTCAAGACACTCACCAGCTCTTACAAGCAACACCGTATGCCTGTAGAACTCATATTGAGACACCGTACTCAATATGCCCACACACGTCCTCTCAGATGGCCACCATGCTCATCCGGGACCAGTCTTGGGTGTAGGAACCCAAGACTATCTCACCAGCTCTTACAAGCAACACCGTATGCCTGTAGAACTCATATTGAGACACCGTACTCAATATGCCCACACGCGTCCTCTCAGATGGCCACCATGCCAACAAGGACCAATCTTGGGTGTAGGAACCCAAGACTCTCTCACCAGCTCTTACAAGCAACACCGTATGCCTGTAGAACTCATATTGAGACACCGTACTCAATATGCCCACACGCGTCCTCTCAGATGGCCACCATGCCAACAAGGACCAATCTTGGGTGTAGTAACCCAAGATGCTCACACTAGCTATGCCAAGCAGCACCATAACCAAATAACGACACAAAGACCTCACCTTCCAGCAAAAACAGCGAAACAGAAACAAAGATCAGAACCGAACAATATCATCCTTGAAGGACTGATGCTACATGAACAAGAACTAACAACAAAATATATCAGCAGACTACAACAGAAAAAAACACAAAGTAGGAAAGCAAATGACATGATAAAGAGTCACACAAGATTTACACATAGCATGTGGATCAGTGTTTAGTGATCTGATCATGGAATTATTAAAATAGAACACATCTTAGCACCCATACTTACTCCATAATATGTATCAAGTTTAATCAAGTCTTGTCTTTGTAACATGTGTAACTGAACAAATACATGAACAGAACAACAAAATGCAAGACAATATTCAGGTTTTATAATTTTATCAACAGTAAACTAATTTTATTGTTTTACTTTCTTTTTTTTTTTCAATAAACATACACTTACTTTGGAATTGAAACAAATCTGATTTGTGAAGGTGTGACTTATCTTTATAATAAGGCACTTCTGATTCCCAGACAGTCTATGCTAAGTAGATTCTCTGGCACTATCACACACATATTTGGCTCCGTCAATCACTAAATCCTTATGTGCCTCCATGATTGATGTGGTCTGCCAATATCTAGTGTCAGGCATCCTCCACTTCCATTGAACCCTGAAAACAATAATTCACAAGAAAACATTGCAACAGATGGGCAAGTTGTGTCATTGACAAGACATCGGCTATGATTATTAGCATTGGGACATATTTACACCGGCTATGCTTTATCATTGGGCAACTACTCGATTAGCTTTGATTAGCTACTTATGTTGACGAAAGACATTTGTTTAGTTTCTTTCTCAAGATTCTTTATACCTAATCAATCAAAAGTATGGTCACATCACAATAAACCAACTAAAACCCAAACTGTTTGCTTAATAACCATACTACCTTTAGTATTTACAAATCAATCCAATAGAAGTATTCACAAAACCAACATTAAGCATGAAACGATCAGACCTTACCAGCACCTCTATTACAAACCAATTGCATTTCTGAACATCCATAGCACTTGTTAATCTCATTCTCTTAGGATAGTAGAAGGAACCGACTGTAGTACTGGTAGTACTGAAGTAATTGGCACAGAACTCCCGTTGTAAAGTCGCTTGAGTCTTCCGCCATTATTGGTGTGGATGTGCGAGTCAGACTTTTCCTAGTATCATTCGAGGTAAACCATCAGTGGGCGTGAAGACAGACAGGGTTACATCCCACCTTCTGATAAAGGCTAAGACAAACAGCGGAGCCCTGATATAGGCTCAGGCAATCAGAACAGGCCTCCGGCACCGAAAACTGATAAAAACGTGAGTGCTTTTTCCCATGGCCAGTCCCCAGAGAGCGATGCCCGCCATCTTGCATCCTCTTCTTTTTTCACCGACCGGGCAAGCCAACACAATCAGTTGTCAGTGTCAGTTTTCCAAAGAATCTTTTGGACAAACAAAACCACGAACAGAGGATGGATTTACATCTCAACGACCCCATGTATGAGAATAAAACCACTCACCGCTACCTAAAATACACGCCTCGTCTACATATACGAAACGAACGTAGGATCTTTTCCAAAAACAAAGAAGTCAAGTCAAGCTTCATGTCCGCTTTAAACTTAATAATCTATTCTATGATACTTTCTTTCTGCGCATGTCAATATCAAAGAGACAACCTCAGAGACAACACGTCAAATTTTGTTATGTTTCGTGCAGTTCTATAATTACTATACTTATAAATCTGTGGTGCAGTTATTGTATATTCTAGCGTAGCGTTATAGGTATATAAATGCAAAGATCCTAGTTTATAGTATGCGTAAGCATCCCTAGTACCTACATCAATCTGTGGCGTTATATTCTCTTTGATTGTATACTCAATATACTCATTGGCATTTATAAGCTTCACAAATTTATAAGTATATATATACCACATCCTTAGATGAATTATACCTCTTCCTCTAAGACCACATCCCTAGTACATCTGTGGTTTAATACACAGACAGATATAATAGGTATAGTACAATGAGTGAGTATACAATAACCACAGATTTATAAGTATAGTACTAAAACAATAACTTCTTAATAGGCTTTCTAGATTGAACGTAGTGAAAAAATTCAATGCTATAGTATGGTTTTGTGTTGTTTGTTGGATGGACGAGTAAGTAAGTACCTATATCCACTGTGCTATAAATTTACATCCTTTTGTGTCCTGTGCCCGTAAATTCGACGAGGCTGTGTTCTGCTGTGTTTGAAAGAACCTCCAATCCTTTCAAGGTTTATAAAAAATCTGATGCGCAAGATGTAATTATTTTGTGAGTGAAACGCCATTGAAAGCAATTACTAATTGATCGTCCATAAACTCCTCAAGTCTCCTTTCTGTAACTCCTATCTCTCGTAAGAAGGTTACTATGGGCTTCGACCGCAGCCCTGTGACAAACCGCAGTCGGGATAAACGAAGGAGTCGAGATGGTAGCAGGGAAAGGTACAAAGAAAATGAGAACCGCCGCAGAGATGATAGTGGAAGTCGCGAACGTAGCAGAGAGCGTACCTCAAAAAGAGATGAAGGACGGAGTCGTGATCGCAATAGGAGCAAAGAACGGGACCGGAGCAGCAGAGATAGAGACAGAAATGCTAAAGATTGGGAAAAAAGTTATGATGTTCGTAGCAAAGACCAGAACAAAAACAAGGATCGAGAACACAATTTCGAAAGGCCACACAACCGAGACAGAGGACACAGTTCATCACAGGGTTATAATGGAGGTGGCCTCGGTGGAGGTGAGTTGAATTGAGAGTAGTTTAATAATAAGAAATCAAGCTTTTGAAACACAAATTATTTATAACGGGATATTTACCATAATTTGATTTGTGATGTATCTATTATTTTGGCACAGTTTCATGCGTTATTATCAGGAAATAACTGAAGACACTGTGAGTGAGTTTTTACTGGCAAACATACCAATCTAACTGATTACTGTTAAATTCCTCCAACATTATTGGTAAGGACTTTTAACCTAAGAAATAAATAAATAAAATAAATATTGCTGGACCATTCACACAGCTTTATCTAGCCCCAAGCTAAGCAGAGCTTGTGTTATGGGTACTAGACAACTGATATACATAAGACATACAAAACATAAATAGATATTTTTTATTCTAAATAGAAAACAACCGGAACAAATACCTGCAGATCGTACAAATATTTGTCCCAAGGCGGAAATCGAACCCGCAACCTCCTGTCGCAGGTGGACCTTCACCCACCACATCACATAGGTCGTCAATATGTTCAAATATGTTTAATCAACTTCCTTTATGGTCTGCCTGTATAAAAGTAAATACTTTCAGGGCTGGGAAGTGGCAACGGTTCTGGAGCACACGGGCGCTTCAAGCCACAAGAAGATGAGTTCTTTGATGCAAGGAGAGAAGAACGGGAAAGAATTGGGGAGATCCTCGCGTCATCTGTGTGGGGCAAGTCACCCATGAAAGCTGAGTAAGTTCCATTTCTATCTGATTTAATTATTTTGTTCTGCACGAAATCAATGGAGTCTACACCCAAACGGCTGTTGATGACAGAGTGTTTTGTCAATATTTGTCAGTGGAGCGGCCTTCCAATTTTAGTGTAGCCTTGGTTGTACTTAAGAAGACTTATTATGTGTTGATTATTTATTTTTATCTTGTTGACATAATTCAAGGTCTGATGAGGAGTTAGAGCAGCAAGAGAAGACCAACAACAGTAAAGACAAAAAGAAAAAAAGAAAAAAATCTAAGGACTCCAAAGAAGACTCCAAGAAGAAACTAAAAAAGCTAAAGAAAAAGCTTAAAAAAGCCAAGAAAGCGCGCAAGAAAGCCAAGAAAAAGGCCAGGAGCTCCTCCAGTGGCAGCAGCAGTAGTAGCGAGGAGGAGGTCTGGGTCGAGAAAGGAAGTAAGTATCTTAGCTTTTTGCTTTATAGTACGTTACTCGCACTGGGTACTTATTTATATAAACTAGATACTTACTTACACGTAAATTTAATAATGTCCCAAAAAAAATCGATGACGGCAGGATTCGAAACCGCGCCCCACCCTCAGTACGGGTGTGCTCTAACCAATTAACTAGTGGTTTCTAGTCGAGTAAGAGGTCCCAAAGATTTTCGACGAAAACCGAATGAGACTTCGTGGCTTAGTTGGTTAGAGCACACCCGTACTAAGGGTGGGGCGCGGGTTTGAGTTCCGCCGAAGTCGAAAATTTTTGGGAACCAACTAATATACTTTCCGAATAGGTGTAGTATAAAAACTATTATTATAATTTTAATAAAAAACAGTAAGATAGGTAAGTTATGTGTGAGGTCTCTACACAGACTACTACAGGCTGTCTAAATGTGAGCATACAAATTTGCAGAGGAGGAGTTGTGTGGTGTGGAGGCGCGCGTGGGTGCTGAGGGCTCCCTGGCGGAGGAGGCGTACGGGCCGGCACCGCGGGGAGGCGCAGCCCTGGGGCACAAGGACTTCGGGCGGGCGCTGCTGCCCGGCGAGGGCGCCGCCATGGCTGCCTACGTGGCCGAGGGCAAGCGCATCCCGCGCAGGGGAGAGATCGGACTCACCTCAGACGAGATCGCTTCATACGAATCCGTTGGATACGTCATGAGCGGAAGCAGGTCAGCATTAGAAACATTGCTGAGTACTGTGGGTTCCAGGGAAGAGTAGGATCTGGGTTAGACAGCGTTTGGGAAACTACTTCGAGTCTTCTCGTCATCCATACCGCAATGCTTGAAAACAAACGTTTTCAATCAGTGCGTCCTACCCGTCATGACCTACGGAGCTGAGACGTGGACACTCACGGTATGGCTGGTCCAGTTTAAAGTCGCCCAGCAGCTATGGAGAGAGCTATGCTCAGAGTTTCTATGAAGGATAGGATTCGCAACGAATACATTCGACAGAGAACCAAGGTTATCGACATAGCTCAAGCTAAAGTGGCAGTGGGCTGGCCATATTTCGAGAAGAACCGACAACCGCTGCTGGGGTAAACGTGTTCTTGAGTGGAGACCGCGACTCGGCAAACGTAGTTTAGAACGCCCTCCAACCAGGTGGGATGACGATTTGCGAAAGACTGCTGGCTGATGCTGGATGTGGCAAGCTGAAGACAGGGCGCTCATTAGGCGAGGCCTGGTGGTGTCGGGTGTCGTATGATGATGATGAGCACGATCATTTATAACAGTACTCTAGTAACGGGGCCGGGTTATCCTAAAAGCCTCGTTAGTTGCTGCCCCCGAATGTTGGTATAGGAAGGATATATTGAAGACATCCGATGTTAAACATTTCCTAATCCATCAAAAATAACAGAAAAAGAGGCTTTAATAGCTTACCTTGCAAAAAGTCTGAATCATTACTGAATTCTTAAGTTCAAATTATAAATTTTCAATTTTATTTGAAGTTTCAACTATGTACTTTGGGCTTAGTCATCTTAAATTTATTTATTGATTATTAAACAAAAATGTTCTTTTGTAAAAAAAAACCAGAACTAAAATTTATCTTTGAACGTTTTTATACAGAAGTTTTTTTTTTTCAAAATGATTATTGACGACCTCTGTGGCGCGTTGGGCGAAGGTCTGCCTGCGACGCAGGAGGTTGCGGGTTCGATTCCCTGCTCGGAACAAATATTTGTACGATCTGCAGACATTTGTTCAGGGTGTTAAGATTTACCGCAATGTTTCATGAAAAATATACTTGTAAAAAATAATAATAAAGCATTATTTTGCTTCTCATCACAATATATGCTTATTTGTGATTTGGTATACATATACACAATAAATATATTAATTTGATTTAGTCAAGTTTTATATAATATTGCAGACATCGACGCATGGAGGCGGTGCGTATCCGCAAGGAGAACCAGATCTACTCAGCCGACGAGAAGCGCGCGCTCGCCGCCTTCAGCAAGGAGGAGCGCGCAAAGCGGGAGAACGCTATACTGTCGCAGTTCCGCGAACAACTCACCGCGAGGAAGCAACGGAGGGAACATAACTGACTTCGCTTTACTGAACCCTCTTCCACGGCTCATGCCACTTCCACTTGCATCATGCCGAGGCTGACGTTGCACGAACATAAGTGAGATCAATAGGATACTATCGAACAATCATATTGAGAGTCTGAGAGCTCATTGGAGTATGTAACTTGCACGTGTTGTGAATGTTTGGTCAGTGACTGTGTATATTATATACTATTGTAAGTTACTGGAAATTTTAAGACTAAATAAATAACTAAATTATTCGAACAGCTTATTTAGTACCAAAATAATAATGTAAGTAGATAATCAAGGACAGTATGTACATTAATAAAATGCAGATTAAAAGACAATCTTGTTGTTTATGAATGAATACACATATTTACAAAATCCTTAACATTACATCATCCTTGGCATCAACTCTTACTCTAACCTATTATGAAACATACCACCTGACTACAACAGCAAAAATCTTGAAATAAATATCTTTACCTTTTGAGTCTTTCTCATGATTAAATTAGTAGGTAATAAAGAATAGTTAGTTTATACGACGTCTGACGTCTCCAAAACTCTTTAATTTGTATGTGGATGACCTTATCGGCTGGCTCAGCAGTATGCGTATCGGCTGCCGCATGAACGGTGTAAGCATAAACAACATTAGTTATGCCGATGACATGGTGCTGCTGAGTCCGACGATTGGTGGGATTAGAGAGCTCTTAAAAGTATGTGAAGCCTACGCTATTAAGCATGGGCTCATATACAATGTTGAAAAAACAGAATACATGGTCTTTAAGGCCGCCGGTAAATGTCCTGATACTAAACTTGATATTACTCTGAACGGCATGAATATTAAGCGCGTGTCCAAGTTCAAATATCTGGGACATATAGTGACCGACGACCTTAAAGATGATGAAGATATTGAAAGGGAGCGTAGGGCTATGTCGGTCCGAGGTAATATGCTGGCTCGCAGATTTTCCCGTTGTACTGAACAAGTTAAAATCACGCTTTTTACGGCTTACTGTCAGAGTTTTTACACGGGAGGTCTGTGGGTCCGGCATACCAAAAGGTCGATGGACGCCCTACGAATCCAATACAATAACGTATTTCGGATGATGTTGCGACTGCCCCGGTTCTGCAGTGCATCGGGAATGTTTGCGCAGTATCACACTGATGGTTTTCATGCCATCGTGCGCAAGAAAACTGCGTCCTTGATGCGCAGAATACGGGACAGTCGCAACCACATCTTGGGGACTGTGGCAGATGGATTATCATCTTCACTCTGGAGACACTTTGTGGTGAGGGTGATTAATGAAGGAACATATTTCCTGCATTGAGTATCCTCGGCTCAGTTATGTTCCTGTCACGGTTCTCTTGTAAGTATGTCTTTTGATTTATCTTCTATTTTTAATTTTGTGTGTTTTTTAAATTGTATTTTTTATGTATTTTTCTTTTGTCGTAAATCTATGGACTATGTGTTGTCTGAAATAAAACCATTTTATTTTTTTATTTTATTTTATTTTATACCTAAGTATCACAATTCCTGGGTTTCAACTTTCAATTCAATAGACTGATCTTGCCTACTCTATCAATATGGAAAGACGGAAAATGATATATTATTGTCTACTACTGGGATCCAACAAGTAGGTATGTATGTAGTTACTATACATACATGTCAATTTGTGCAGATATCAGCTGCGTTCAGTCTAAATAAAAGTATAGTATAGTTACACAGAACATTATAGTATAGTTCAGTTTCAAAAGTTTTATTGCGTTCAGTCTATCGAACGCTAGCTATACCATATAGAGGCCAGTCGTGCCTGTACCGCGCGAACTACGCGTCCAGCTGTTGGAGATCTCTTGGGATTCATCTATCTTGTCTACTCTTGATCAAGGGTCAGTTCTCTTTTCCTCCTTGGTAGGTCCTGTACTAATTCAGTCGCCACGACAGAGACGGCATCAAGACTACACCTTCTCGTAGTGTGCGAGGCGCGCCTTGGCCTGCGCGAGCTGCGCGTTGAGATGCGCGATGGTGCGGTGCGCGGCGAGCAGCTGCGTGCGCAGGTACTTGGGCGAGCTGTTGCTCAGGAACTGCTCCGGCACGTACAGCACGCTGTTGGCGGCGCCCGCGCCCGTCTGCGACAACAACATTTTTGATTACAATCCTTTAATTTCGTTAAATAGCCCCTAGAATGAAGCGACTGGGCACCAACGGAATAGGAGTAAGCAAAAACACCTTCAGTGCTCAAAATAGCATTTTCTATGACGAAGAAAAACGATTTAAGTAACTTAATAATATCCGAAACAAAAAGGAAAAACACATCAAATAACAATATAACTATAGAGTCGGTACTTCAAGCGGTAAATGGACCAAAATTGCTATAATTCTTTGTCACTTCATTTAGCGTCTGAAAAAATTGAGTCTAAAAGTGCCATTACTTGAAGCGACACCAAAGTGCTCAAATCGCTACGTAACCATGACTCGCGTCGATTACGCAGAAAAAATAGCTGAATTCAAATATTTTAAAAAGTCATTTTCGACCACAGTGCCGGTTCAAGTGTTTTTCCTTTCCACCGTCGAAATGTGCTGTCAAAACACATTGTATGAATGTCACTATCCCTCTGCTGGGACGGATGCGTTTTTACTTTATGAATATAGGTAGCCCACAGTATCAAGTTAGATTAAATTATAAAATAGGTAGTGGTTATAAGTTTATGAAGCCCTAGGTGTCGAAGTGGCATGACGATTAGCGAGTGCTGGAAAATTGTAGTTGCTGGAAGTCAAAGGCTGAAGTTCAGCAACAATCACACTGAACCAGCAGTGGACTAATATAGGCTGATGATGATGATGACTCTGAACCTATGTTGAAATTCCATATTGTAATTTTTATGTGTAGCACATGTAGTGGGTTAGGGGAGAACTATGTCCAGCAGTGGACTAATGTAGGCTGATGGTGATGATGATAATGTAGGGGTTCATATAAATAAATTTACTTGTAGCGAGTTGTCGCTCTTCTGCAGAGTGAGTTTGAGGGCGGGCGAGGGCGCGGGAGAAGGTGCGGGCCGCGCGGGGGACGCCTTGCTCTTCAGCATCGTTATTTTGGCGTCCGACGGCAGCTTGATGTACTGCACCTGGACATACAGCGACCTGAGGGACTGTCTGCATGACACCGACACAGGAAACGAGACCAGTTCGGCAGGTACTCGTAACATTAACTGAATTTAAAATCACTTAACGCGGTGTAGGTACTTCTTACACGAAGTATTTTTCTAAATTAAATTGAGCAAAAAATCGTCGAAACAAGGACATGAGATGGAGACAAGGACATGAGATGGAGACAAGCTCTTCACATTTTTTCGATTAAGAAATAAGAACTGATTATGTTCGTGAATTTTGACCATTTTCAATGGCTCTCTAAATTTTCCATTCATGCTCTTGGCAAAATGCTTGACAGAGAATCGTTAAAATATAAATAACTTCAATTCATCAAATTCCGTTTGAAAATGGGTCAAATAAAAACCATAAACTGCGAAAATAGTAGAACCAAGCTGGATTGGGCTGACACGACTAGTGTTGTGATACGCACACGGCACGAGTGTGCCTTCGCAGTTCGGTATCGGCAAGTGCTGCACAGGCACACGTGAGGCGTACGGTCTAAGGTTTACCTGCGAGTTGTCGAAGGGGTCGATGACCTTTTTGACGGGCGCCTTGTTCTCTTTGGGCAGCGTGACGAGCTTGTTGTTGAGCGTGAATATCTTGACGGCGGCGCCCGCCGGCGGCGTCAGCACCGGCCGCGCCGACAACACCACCTTGGACGCCGGCGGGGGAGGCGCCGGCGCGGGCGGAGGCCCGGCCACGCTGCTCTCCTTCAACATCAGCTTCCCCGCGTCTACGGACATAAACTAGCTGTGTCAATTTGATATTTAGTGACCCAATCACTAAATAAGAACATTCACGGTTTGGGTTAGATTTTGGAAACACGCTCGTTTTTTACTCCAGAATATTTCTTAATTTATCTTAGCGACATCAGCTTAGTGTCAGTTTCAGTTTTCCTATGTGTACTCTCTGGAGCACCTCTTGACGTTAGCTTAGTAGTTCAGCCAATGTCGTCCTAGAGGTCGCCACACAGCACAGTATTTCTCGCACTCGTACCGGAGAGCACGACGCTGCGCCCGCTCTGCAGCGCGTTGAGCACGGTGCTGCCCTCGTCGCGCGGCAGCAGCGTGATGCCGTGCCGCCGCAGCATGGCCGCCGCCGCCTCCGCGCCGGCGCCGCCACCCTGTAACCACCACCACTGTTAAAAACTGTCTGCAAGATGCTCCTCCATCTCTACGTCTGATGGATGCACCACCTCGTTTTTCTCGATGCTTATCTTGATTGGGTCAGGTTGTGCCGTCGTCGTCTGCTTGGTCGGTTTGGTTTCGGGCAACTCTGAAAATAGGAAGCGGCCGTTACATTGTTGTACATTTACTTATACGATACGTTAAAATATTCGACCGCGGCGATCTCAACGGTACTCAGAACTTACTAAGAGGATCCTGCGGTTCCGCCTCTGAAATGAGAAAATGTAAGATAAATCATTTACCACAAGGACCTTACTTAATACTTAGATGGCTGAACATTATCGTTAAGATAATCCAGCAACCAGAGATCCCAGCGTGCAGTGGTGGTGATAACTTGTTGAACTTGTATGTTACCGTGTGTGGTGGTGGTGACGAGCGCCGCGGCCTCGTGCGCCTCCAGCAGGTCGGCGAGCGCGGGATGGCCGGCGGCGCGCGCCAGCTGCAGCGGCGTCTTGTTGAACTTGGAGCGCGCGCGGTGGTCGGCGCCCCGCGCCAGCAGCTCGCGCGCCGCCGCCGCGTGCCCGCGCGCGCACGCCCAGTGCAGCGGTGTCATCTGCAGCATGTCCCTGCAATGCACCGCCTCACACTGCAGCTCTTATTATATATATTATATACACAGATTGGAACAACGATCCGATTCAATTCAGTATTCAATTTTATTTCAATTTATTTATTTAATTAGAACGGTCCTGAACCACTTACACTAACTAATTATTTTAAGTAATACTATACATAAAGTATGGTTGAGAAGGACGAAACGAAACCGTCCGTCATCTCTAAATTCTCTTGAGGGTGAAATTTTGACGAGTAGCTAGGACATGCTCCTTTCTTAATAATTGTGAGGTCAGGAGTCAGGTTGGAGGACAAGAATCAGATGCTGTAGGTACCTGCAGTCGATAGCGGCGTTGTTGTCGAGCAGCAGCGACACCACGTTGGTGTGTCCCGCGTGCGCCGCCAGGTGCAGCGGCGTGCGATCCACCTGCACACACGACGCTCTGTGAGGACTAGAGGCTACAAGGACACTCCGCAGGGACGCTCGGCTCAGACGGAGACAAGGCTCACCTTGGTTCTGCAATCCCGGCTCACTCCGGCGCGCAGCAGCACAGCGCAGGTCTGCGCGTGTGCGCCGCCCGCCGCCAAGTGCAGCGCCGACGTTCCAAGCTGAAATGAACAAAACATCCTTGACTTCTTAGTGAACTTTATGCGCCGCACACCGGCTGTGCATTCTGTATAGTTACCCAGTCGGTGGTGAAGGGAGCGCCGCGTGCCATGAGGTCGAGCACGGCCTGCGTGTCCCCGTGCCGCGCGGCCAGCAGCAGGCGACGGCCGAGCTCGGCGCCCCCCGCCGCGCCGCACACCCGCACCGCCCCCACCACCTCGCTGGCTGCCGGCTACAATACAATGCATGCTCACGTCACAGTTACAAATATTGTTATTAACGGCCTATACCTACTAGCTCAAATCAACTCCTTCAGACCTAAATATCTTCCAAAATGCTAAATATTTAACTTTGAAATTTATACATGGTACAGTTCAGGACTTATTCTATCTATCATATGTTTCTAAAACACGATTCCATAAAATTTTCTTAATAGAAAAAAATCGCAGTGACCACTAAATTTTTACTAAATCCTAAATTTCTTAATAAATACAGAAGCAAAGATCTTGAGAATGAACATAGTAAAAGAAATAAGTATAAAGAACATTTGATATGTTTCGCTTTTTTTTAAATAAAGTCCTAATTAATAGATAATAAGCTAAAACTTGATTTTTGTGCTTGCGTTGCTATGCCCTGTCCCGCTCCTGTGAACGCGAAATCCTATGTCGGTCCTTTTCATAATAATTTGAGGTTGTATGGGCTCTTAAGTCTACAAATATCTACTTTTGATGATGAAATTTCAATTAAAACATCAAAAAATTGACGACCTCTGTGGCGCGGTGGGCGAAGGTCTGCCTGCGACGCAAGAGGTTGCGGGTTCGATTCCCGCCTTGGGACGAATATTTCTACGATCTACAGGTATTTGTTCCGGGTGTTCTGGTCATTTTCTATATGTATAATAAAAAGTAAATAGAAGATAGATAGAAAATACTTTTATTGCACACTTAAGCTAAAAACTATTTACAAATTAAATACATAAACAATATAAGTATCTATCTATGTAATGTATTGTATTATGTATATCAGTTATCTAGTACCCATAACACAAACTCTGCTTAGCTTGGGCCTAGATAACGCTGTGTGAATTGTCCAATATTATATATTAAAAATACAAAAAAAAAAAACAGGTGTTGTTTTTAAGTCTTCATATGTAAGTATTGGGTAGGATAACATTATGACAAGACTTGTTTCACTGAAAAACAAACATTTTGACTATACTCATCCATCTCAAATAACTAAAACCCTGTAAGTATTAGTATCTATTAGTATTTTAATGAACCAACCACGAGGATTGATGTCGGAACCACCTGTTGCACGGTGATCATGTCATCGGCACCAAGATCTTCTGAACAATTCATTGTTACCTGTAATTTAAATTAGGATCAGTGTATGATCAGGTGTACCTTGAGAGAGAAGCAAGTTTTTTCTGCCTCAAGGTATGTTTATACATAAATTTTATTCAGAGACAAAGTAGTACCAGAGATTAGAGCATATTATTGTAGGCACGGCATTATGAGAATTTTGGAAATTGGCTTCCAACAAATGTATGTATTCAGGTGGTTGAGTGATTGTCAAATGCAGTAGAAATTTATTCTATTTCCCTAAACCATAAGTACATAAAGGTGGAGTCATAGAGTACATTATATCTGGTGCAGTAGAGTATATACCTATAATGAGATCCAAATCTTCCTACGATTAAAACAAATAAAAGTAATCTGTGATCCAAATTAGAATTTTATATATTTCTGTTTGGCGCTTTTGGTAGGTGTTGAATGAAACAGGAAATGGATATGTACGGCTACTCGAAGGTGAAGTGTCAAGCATTTCCATCTCCGCCTCCGCTAAAACACTTCCTTTTCCTGTCTACTAGACGGAAATGGACAATATTGTTTGACCTACGTTTGTAAACAGAAAATATACTTACCAAACTTTATGTCCAGAGCCTAACTCAAAGCCTACATTCACTTTTATCTCTATTTCGGGCTCACATCGTTCAATTCTTACAAAAAACGAAAAGGTCTACAGCGAGAAACTTGGATAAAAACATCAACTACATCATAGCTATGTACCGCGAAATAAGAATAAAAATGTTGAAAGTGCTTTGAAAGATATTTTGTTTCATCAATAAGAAAAACCAAGAGTTATTTTTGATTCCATTCCATTCAATGATTATTTGGCAAAGTAAACAAATAAATTAGCTGAATTTTTTTTGTTTGATAGGTTAGAATTAGTGTAGCTAAGTTGGCACCACACGACCGACCAACTTGTCTATGGTTTTGTCTGCGACGGTCTTAGAGCATTTAGAACTCGGAGGAATGAGATTTAGCACAAAATGCAATAAGGCGAGACGATCTTAGAGTAGGTAATACACCATCTAAAACAAGGCGTCCCTTGTTGTCCGGAAGACTAAATGTGGGGTAGTATTAATTTGTTTGTCTATGAATTCACGGATTGAAGGAAAGACAGCGCGGGAAATTCCATTAGTGGAAAAATTCTATGTCTAGGAGAAATTCAATATCAACAACAAAGAAAGTAATTAAAGAACGTAATTTTTTATAACACATTTGCTCGTAAAGGGTCTCTTATTGCACCAATTTCAATACTGTAATGTATCTCACTACGCACTAGTGCGGTAATGTAAAGTTAAACGCACGGTTTATCAAGAAGCTCCGTCTGTAGTGAAAAAATTCTATGGCTATGGTCTAAAACGAACGGTACTTGTTTAAATCTAAGCAAAGAGTTTTTAGGTCAGAAAAGTGGACAACATTTTATGAATAAAATTAACTTTAGGAGATAAAATAGAATAAATGAACATTTAATTCTTTAATTTAATTATTATTGACCACAAATTACAACCATCTGTAACAAAACACAAATATATTAATTAACTTTATTAGTAATACTGGCCGTTTTTGTGCCTTTGCCTTAAAAAAAAGCAATGATGCGCGCGCATCGCTAATTTGTGAAGAAGTAAAAATTATTCCGGGCGCTTTTCTTTTCGCTGTATTGTTTATAATTGAAAATGTCGTCAAGTACCTAATGATGAATCTATTAATTCAACACCGCCAGAAGTCTCAGAGGCAGTGGAAAAGGCCACTATAAGCCTCTTGTCCGAAAAATCGACCGATAGATAGATACTTACAAGCGTACCTATGAAAATTAATTCGAAAGTCCGAGTTTTATTTATTTACTCGCAAATATGTTATAAAACGTCGTATGACACACGTGCGCTTTGATAATTACAGCCTCTGCTTTCTTGTAGCAATATCGCCTCGGCTGTAATTTTCAACTTACCGCACTTGTATCGTAATGTACTACCTATTACGTTACCTATATATCGCACCCTTAGTGGAAGAAATACGTAAGTGAAAAGTGACAACTTTTCAGGAACGTAAAAAAACTGTCTTAAAAATTAATCAACATTGCTAGAAATATGTAGTATACATCGAATGATTACTAAATTTACCTGTGATAGGCCTACATGTATATATTTTAAATTTTCTCAATGTGTATTGAGAAAAACCTAAAAAGGTGTGTTGCTTAGTTATTCCTCGAAATATATTAAACATTTGACGGAGTATTTATGAATATTGCTTTGTTCACATGTAAAGGAGGTCTCGCTATTTGGTATAATTACAGATAACCCTTTATTTGCGTTCTGATTTAGTCGTGCATTCAAAGTGTAAGCGTTGTTTACGTAGATTTTCCTCGAACTACAAGTATGTGTAAAAAGGATTACTTACTTTTACCTTGTGAAACATAACATTACTTATGGTTGTATTTGAAATTATAGCTTTACTAAAAATAAATAATTTAAAATATTTTTGCGTAACAACTTTTCCGAGAATGCACTTTTAGGGAGAGATGAGCTATCGAAAAGACTATTCGTGGTTGCCATTGACAAGAACAAATAGGAAGAGGGGGAGGTTTGCCTTTGACTAGCAGCGGGTCAATTCATCATCATCATCGGCCTATATTAGTCCATTGCTGGATATAGGCCTCCCCTAATGAGCGTCATGGCGGGTGAATTAGTGCGGTGTAATAAAATATTTTGAACTTGTCTTTGAAAGTAATGTAAGAGCATATCAAAATAAATCATTGTAAGTCAAATCATTCATGTATAATATTCATCATCATCATCAGCCTATACCAGTCCACTGCTGGACATAGGCCTCCCCTAGACGGCCATAGCGCCCTGTCTTCAGCTTGCCGCATCCAGCATCTGCCAGCAGTCTTTCACAGATCGTCATACCACCTGGTCGGAGGGCGCGGTCTCCACTAAAGAACTCGTTTACCCAGCGGTTGTCGGTTCTTCTTGAAATATGGCCAGCCCACTGCCACTTCAGCTTGCTAATCCTTTGAGCTATGTCGATAGCCTTGGTTCTCTGTCGGATGTATTCGTTGCGAATCCTATCCTTCAGAGAAACTCCGATTAGCGATTCCGCCATCAAGACTATGTCATCAACGAATCGCAGGTGTGAGATGTAATCGCCGTTTATGTTGATGCCCTTACCTTTCCAGTCCAACGTCTTAAACAAATCTTCCAACGCGCTTGTGAACAGTTTCGGGATATAACATCCCCTTGTCTCACTCCTCTGCGCAGTTAAATAGGTTTAGACTGCTGGCCCTGTACTTGGACACTCATGGTGGCGGTATCATAAAGACATCTCAACACCTTGATATAACGATAGTCTACTTGGCAACGCTGTAAGGATTCCAGAACAGCCCAGGTTTTGACAGAGTCAAAGGCCTTTTCATAGTCCACAAAGGCCAGACACAGGGGCTGATTATACTCTTCGGACTTCTGTATAATCTGCCTCACTGTGTGTATGTGGTCATATCCTCCGCGCAACCCGGCCTGTTCCGGTGGCTGGAACTCGTCGAGTCTCCTGGCGAGACGATTCGTGACCACTCGTGAGAAAAGCTTATAGACGTGGCTCAGGCAGGAGTGTGATGGGTCTGTAGTTTTAAAGAAGGGTTTTATCTCCCTTCTTAAAAAAGAGCACCACCCGCTCCACGCCTTAGGAGTTCTCCCACTGTGAAAAACGGTGTTAAACAGGTTCTGAACCTCCTGCAAAACAGGGGCTCCTCCTGCCTTCAGAAGCTCTGAAGTAATGCCGTCTTCACCGGGGGCTTTTCCATTTTTAAGCTGCCTCAGAGCCATCACGATCTCGTCTTGACTGATGTCTGGTAGTTCGACGGTGTAGTGGCGTGTCAGGGTGGCTCTGGAATTGTGGTCGTCCCGTTGGGCATGAGGGGCATGTGCAGCGTATAAACGGCCATACAAATTCTCTATCTCAGCAGAGATCTCCGGCTTCGACAATATTCTAAAATCATATACATATAAATTCGACAATCCCATCGTGTGTTTTAAGTTTCGTCAGGTGACTACTGCCAAGCTGCTGAGTGAATACTTTAGACCCTCGGTTTCGCTCTATCGCCTCTTTAATGAGGCGTGTGTTGGAGTTCAAAGGTCGCGCCGTACCATCTTCGCAATTTGCTTGTTCAGGTCTGACCTATCAGACGAAGTCGCTTGGGTGGTTTCCCGTCTTCTTGTCATCAACCCGAGTGTCTCGGCCGAGTGTTTGGATTTCTTGCCAGTACGCTGCTTTTTACAAAACTTGATGCCCTCGTTCCTCAGCGTTTCGACCAGATTGTGTAGGGTCTCGTCAACGTCATCAGTGGGATCCAAGACAACAAATCTATCCTCGAGAAGCTGCTGAAACTTCTCGGTGCCCGCCACGATTTGGATTGGGTTAGGATGGAGCGTGGACTTCATCAGACGGTTTCTTTCAAGCTTCAAGTTGATATTCAGAGAGCCTCGGTGGAGTCGGTGATCAGATCCGGTATTATATATAATATGTGCTTGCTATCCGTCATGATGAAGTCGATTTCATTTTTAGTCACAGTGTCGGGGCTTCGCCATGTCCACTTCCTTTGAGGCTGCTTCTTAAAGAACGAGTTCATTAAGAACCTCTTTCTCAAGGAAGTTGACAAGCATTTGCTCCCTGTGATTCCTAACCATGCCTATTCCCACCATCCATAACCATGCGGGCCTATTTGGGATTTGTTGCCATTCTGGGTTCCCACCTTGCCGTTAAAGTCGTTGAAGTGGGCCTTATAATAATAAAAAAAACTAGAATAACCTTCATGCTTCCTTGGATAGCCAAGGATCAGGTACGCTACCCTGGTCGACACACTGGAGATTTTTTGGACGTTGCTAGAGAGGACCTTATTGACGAGGAAACCTACGCCACCCTGGGATGTTTTATCTCCCTCGCGAAAGTAGAGAAGATGGCCCGAGTCTAGGGTTACGGTGTCCTCGCCCTCTCTGCGGACTTCACATAACCCCAGAACATGCCACTTAATGTTCTCTAACACCACTTCCAACTGCGCTAGATGTTGGTCAAGCCTCAGAGTGCGTCCGTTATACGTAGCCAGGGTCAGTTGTTGGTGGCAGCCTGAGGTAGCCCGGTGATTCCTAGTACCCCCTGCCCCGCCGTTACCATGGCCGCTCATGCCCAGGAATAGCGAGGCGACCGGGAACTGGGGGCCATTTTTTGTTTCTTTGCATCATTGGGGGGGGGGGGGGGGGGGTAATACCCATAATCCCCACGCTAGGCATGCGGGTTGGGGATCGCAGTTCAGTGGTCGAATTGTTCTGCAGGGGGCGTTGCTACCCACCCCCCGGTTTGTGTCCCTTAGTCGCCTCCTACGACACCCACGAGAAGAGTTGGGGTGGTTACTATTCTATATGCCGGCACCACAAGGCTTGTATTATATTAAATTGCATAAATTTCAAACCCCTTCCTCGATTATGCACATAGATCTCTATTTACCAATCAAGCTATTGAAATTCTTCCATAGTTTAATCTTTAATATAGCTAATAACTACCTACTATGACAGTAGAAATTATTAGAATTGTAGAGTGTACAAAATGTAATAGGTATTTGATGTAATAAATAATTTATTGTCGTGCAAAATCAACAAGTTGAGCTTATGGGTAGGAGTACCTATTCATCACAAAATTATAGTTTAACATAGTGCTAAATCAACAAGTTTTGCAAAGCAAATTAAATGATTAAGAAGAATCACTGTCAGAAACAACATCAAAATTATCCTCATTACTGGCAGATTAGTAATAATCGTAGTAATCTTTTAGTAACAATGTAAACAGGCAAGGAACGCAAGCGCAAACACACGACTGACCAGGTTTCTCGATTTCTATGCAAGATCCAAGACGCTCGAACGCGGGAGATAAGACGGGGCCCGCGGTATTCACTCCCCTCCCGCGCAATAACAACAAATAACGTAAATCGCACTGTTACTTTCGGGTGGAAATAAATAATGTTTTGTTAATTACGACGCATAAATTAATTTCCAGTTTTACTTATTAGTTTTTACGCCATAAAACTTATAACAATACTTACGAGAATAGATAACTTTGTTTAATTATGAAAATTTTAAAAATAAACGTAACGTTGAACTACGCTATTTCTCTAATTACGTCTTATTCATTTACAAACTCTGTTTAGAAAAAATACGTTTCAATAGTTATAAAATACAATATCGACAAAAGTTTCGTGGAAGAAATAGGAAACTTGACTTGCACAATAATACCTACTTAACTCTACAAGGAAAAATAAAGTATCAATTGTTATATAATATAATATCGACAAAAGTTTCGTGGAAAAATTAAGCAACTAGACTTACACCACGATACCAACCAAATAATACCCTAAAACAAGTGCGCAGCTATAGTTATGCGGAGATATTTTTTTAAAGTCCTCGTTTAAAATGTACGTAAGTATAAATATGCTATTAGTCATATGGAACTTTAGTAAATAATGAAGTGCAAATGTATGAACTTCCTTTTTACGATGGAAATATTATATATTTTAATGTTGCAATATTTAACATATTTGTATTTAATTCCTTCATTTTGAAGATAAAAATTATGAAAAAAATTGACAATACGTATTGCGTTTTTCTTGATTTTTTGGTGCAATAAAAAAAAAAACACGCAAGTGGACTTGCGTCTTTGTTCCAGGAGGGGTGCGATATATTCCTTCAGTGTAATAATTTATGGAAGTGAACATGTGGTTTGTTGGCTAATAATACTGTCTGCTTACCTGTATTGTGATTGATTACAGTTATCGATACTTTTATCTAGAAAATAAGATGTAGGTAGGTATAACATTGAACCTATGTAAGTAATTTAAAAAAATGTTATTGTATGTCCTAATAGGATTAAAGTTGTTGATACTTACTTACTTCAATTTCGTTAAAGACTATTCATGTATCTAACTATGATTTACATAATTTTACAATAAACTATTCTTATTCTTACTATTCTAAAAGGAAGTTATAGTTGAACACAAATAAGGTTCCTTCCATCCGTAATGAAGTTGAAGTACGTTAGTAGGCAAGGCACTTTATGGTTAATTCTGTGTTTGCAAAGTACCTACTAAAGTAGGAAGATGGTCTAGGCTAGAGGCTACTTTAAACATACATACTTCTGTGGCAGGGAAGAGAAAATTCCATTGGAATTTCTCTCGTCCCTGCTTCTATGGTATGGGTCTCCCTCTACAGCACAGCACAATAATATATCCGAACGGACTCTACACTGACGAGACAAGATCGCGAGACGTCTTCGTCGAGGCATTCCATTTTGATAGGGATAGGCCTGCCCAAAGATAGGCACAACGACCAGAACCCTGAGTTTTGTTTCTTCTCTATTATCGAGCGAGACGTCAGTATGGAGAGGTTCCATTGGAAAAGGCGCTCTACCAATGGAACGTCTCAGGGCCCAGACTGAGTGAGCTCTATTCATTGAGACAACTCCAATGAGGTTATATACAATAACATCATTGGATTGGACGACTCAGTCTGCAAGGTAGGCTGCTAAAATCTTTGCTCGGGGTCGTTGTGACGAGCTATGGGGAGGCCTATGTCCAGCGGGAGAGCAGTAGACAGACCGCGGACGCGTCGCGTCGGCTACGTTCAGCGTTCAGTTTACGAAGTAACATCACCTACCTAATCTTCGGCTAAGTTGTGATGATGATGAAGATTCGTGTTAGGGCTTGTCTCCGTTTGTAGATACCTACACACCTACCCACTACTTGAACTGATTTAAATAAATGTAACTGCTATTAGCTTTATGTATACGCTCTAGTACCTATTATAGTACTTTCTTTTACTCGCCTACCACCTGTAGGTACTAGGGATGTAACGAATGTCAAATTTTCGACATTTTTGCATTCGAGAATGCGAGTATTCAACTCAACTTCACGCACTGTTTATTGACGCATTAACCAATTACCAACGCTTGCTATTAGCTATCTGCAACTACCAATTACGTACGAGTAATAATGTTTATTTCATTCATTCATGACATTGACAATAATAATTCACAACCTTAATTTATGATATAAGGACGGCTCTCAAACAGCACAAAGCCAACAAGGCACCGGGGGATGACGGAATAACGACAGAACTTCTGAAAGCGGGAGGAACTCCGTCATTCTCGAGGGAAAATACCAGAGGCGTGGAATAAGAGCGTGGTGGTACTGTTCCATAAGAAAGATGATCAAGCTCTTCTAAATAACTATAGGCCCATCTCACTGTTGAACCACGTCTATAAGCTGTTTTCCAGAGTTATCACCAAACGTCTCTCTAGAAGGTTTGACGACTTCCAGCCTCCCGAACAAGCTCCCCGAACATTTAGTACCAACAGATTTAGTACCGTAGACCACATTCTCACGCTCCGGCAGATTATACAGAAGACAGAGGAGTATAATAGGCCGTTATGTCTAGCGTTTGTAGACTACGAGAAAGCCTATGATTCAGTCAAAACCTGGGCATTGCTACATTCTCTCCTGCGGTGCCAAATCGACTACCGGTATATCTACGCAATAACTTCTCATCACAGATACCGGAGAGCCTCAAGACGCAAGTCTTTAATCAGTGTGTGTTATCAGTAATGACCTCAGGATCCGAGACGTGGTCGCTAACTATAAGCCTCGTCAAAAGCTTAGAGTGATTGAATCCGGAATACAAAAATCCGTAGAAGAGAATCCGTCCAACGCGAAACGGAGTGTTGGGAGTCTTGGGAGACCATCAACTCGATAGACCGACGACATCGTAAGCATAAGAGTGCCATAATAAAATAGGTAGTATTTCACGAGATGTATAGTTTTTTTTGTAATTCCGCATGTATCTGTTATAGGTATATAGACCACAGTTTTAAAAAAATATTACGGTTTCTGTCCCATCATCATCATCAGCCTATACCAGTCCACTGCTGCACATAGGCTAATGGTTTTGTCCCATCAACAGTCGCCAAATATTCTCATGGATTATGGCGAATGCGAATATTGAAAATCGCGAATGCGGATGCGAATATTCGTTATATCTCTAGTAGGTACTATATAGTTAAGTAATTACTTAAAGATTCGTAAAGAAGTAAGCTTCCTACCTTGCTTATGTATGTAGGTAAGTAGATATATGTATTTCCCTCCAAAGCACGTTCGTTGTTTTTATGTAGCTACGCGTAGGTATACCTACTACTGAGCGAGGAGGCTTGTAATTAAACCGTGAGCAAACACTGCGAACAACTTGCACTATTTACCTATCCAACCTACCTGCAGGTAGGTACCTACCAGCAGGTAGGTACCTACCAGCATGCGCCAGCGTGTTTCCTAAGAAGACTTATTCAGTAAGTAGGTATCTACTTACCTGTCTATAAAATAAAATGTAAATAGACGTAATCCACGTGTGCCTTGTGCTCTTACTGCGAATAAATTGAAATGAAATAAGAAGGCTGGCATTCTACACATAAATGAATAAATGATGCTGGAAAATTCACGCAGCATTATCTAGTCCCAAGCTAAGCAGAGCTTGTGTTATGGGTATTAGATAACTGATAATTATAGATAATATAATACAGTACATAGATATATATTTTTATTATACATAGAAAACGACCAGAACACTGAACAAATGTCTGCAGATCGTACCTACACACATTTGCCCCGAGGCGGGAATCGAACCTCCTGCGTCGCAGGCAGACCTTAGACCACCGCGCCACAGAGGTCGTCATTTACATGTATTTTAATTGACTATATTTTTGTTTATCTAGAAAGTACCTACCTACCTGAGTATTGATATCTATCTATAAATAAAACAAAGTGGTGTTACTTACACCATTTATAACTCATGAACGATAGAACCGCTTTTCATGTTTTTTGATTTGTTGGATTTCTCTTAGTCCGGAATAGGATAAGAAGAATAAAAACATTGGAAAATTGACGAAAAAATAACTACCCGTGCGAAGCCGGGGCGGACCGCTAGTAATATAATTATAACGTTTACTAAGCAGGTAGGTAGGTTAGGACTGTCAGGAGAAAGCGAAGTGAGGAAGGTGAAAAAGGAAAACAAAAGCTGCGGAATGGCTGGCCCGCGCGCAATTTCACGCGCTTTATTTTTTATTTGCATTTTAGGTTTTTTACTTTATAATGATAAGGTCCCAAAAATTTAGATTTCGGCTGGATTCGAACCCGCGCCTCACCCTTATGGTTGCGCTCTAACCAACTAAGCAACGAGATCGAACACGTGCTTAGTTAGCAAATGAAAGTGCTTTGTTCCGTTGAAAAGCACCTACCTACACAGGTACAACCTATCTCTGTAAAATGAAGAATTAAAGAAATTCAATAAACTTTACTTGATTTATCTATCTAGTTACCATAGCTAGCTAGAGTCAAACGAAACGGGACTTAGGGACTCGCTTCACCAATATTTGAAGATACCTACTTACCTGCTTAGTTTTAGGTAGGTATAGGTATCGGCTGTAACGCCGTTATCGGTGCCGTTAGAGGCGCAAGGGGCTCCGGGGTCCCAAATGAACTTCTGATGAGTTTGTCGCACTCGCAGCCGTCGCCGTCGTCGCCGCCGCGCCGAGCGTGCGCCGCGATAACATGTCTTTATCTGAAATCGTTACCGACACTTGTGTCTGCTCTGCTCCACCCCGCTGTAATGTTCGCAAGATGCAGGCCTTTATTACAAAAGCGATACATAAAAGCGCCTAATAAAACGCAAATTTATATTTTATAGCTGACATTCCAGCATATTTGAGAAACATAAAGTAAGTTAAGTATGTCCACGTCCGGTTTTATGAGTACGTCTAGGTAGGGCTGGACGGAGAAGGCGCCGCGCCGCCACCGCGCCGCCCGCGACTCGCCGCGCCGTCGTCGCACCGCCCCGCATGACGACACTGCGAAAATTGTAATGAAAACTTTATAAATTCCTTATTATTCAATATCTATAAAGTCCACAGCACCTAGCAAGAATAGGCTTGTGGATTCAGCTAGAACCCTGCCTACTAACTACTACCTAAACTGGCACTCCTTATTGAAATTTCATTACACCTTCCAACTTAATGACTTCGGTAGGCTGAGGAAAGTATCTGCATGCCGTCGATACCTACTTCAATTGGTTAGGTAGGTTCCGTGTTTGACCTACATTTCTGCTAAACGCCTTCATGGTGCCTTTTCCTGTGAAATATAATCTGAGACAAATCCAATCTAGTTGTGGAAAGTACCGATCTGTGCGTCGTCGCCGGTTATTCCGGGATGGTCTCCGCCTCAAGGTATGTCCTCGTAATTTCCCTTTATCCCGACGATCTAAATTGTTGACTGTCCGCCGCCGTTCTCTTATACGCCCCGAAATCATCTCAACTTGCTATATATGTACCTACATACAGAATGTTTGTGCCTTGCGTAGGTTAATTGCATAATTTCGTATTCTCTTTCGCGGTCCCTTGTAAATTGGATCTAAGCAGACGTGCAGGCCGAGAGCCTGCGGATCGAGACACATCATTATTTACCACACACACACTTCTAACATTTCAGCTTCGTCGCGGATCCATAATAAATTAGGCGACACAGTTGTTAAAACTTCTGCGGGTGACATCGTTTTCATTCTTTAACCATATTGTTTAAGTGATTTAGATATTTATTTCACTGTCCATAACACTTTAACGACGGCATAATAGATGTTAGATGTTAGTGGAATTTGACGAGAAGATGAATTGTTTCTCAGAATTGGATAACCCTCTTTGAAAGATGGTCAATAAAGGGGGAACATTTTTCGGAAGGGGGGCCTACCCGAGTGGGGTATCAAATGAAAGGTGTCGGTTAATTTCTGTAGGTTTCATACTTTTTGAAATATTATGAAAAATTAGAAAAATTTACAGTCTGAATTAAATAGCAAAGTCTCTAACCGGTACCTATAGCACATATTTGTGATTGGCAAATGTTCGAAACACTCGGCGCGCGAGTTACACTCTCACTTGACGGATCTTCTTTAAATTATAGATGGACAACACCAGAACGAATCCGCCCGCTGCGCCGCATGCGTTCTTAATTATTATTTATTAGTTACTAAAATTCCATGCCGTACAGATATCTTTCCGTCTTCCATGCCGCAATACTTAAAAGTGAAAGTTTTCAACCTGTGCGTCCTACCCCTTATGACCTACGGAGCTGAAACGTGGACACAAAGTTCCAAATCGCTCAGCGTGCTGTGGAAAGAAATATGCTCGGAGTTTCTCTGAAGGATAGGGATCTTAACGAATACATCCGACATAAAACCTAAGTTATCGACATAGCTCAAAGTTATCGACATAGCTCAAAGAATTAGCAAGCTGAAATGGGCCGGCCATATTCCACAAAGAACCAACACCGCTGGGATGGGTTCTTAAGTGGAAACCACGACTTGATAAACGTAGTGCTGGACGCCTTCCAGCCAGGTGGGACGAAGACCTGCGAAAGACTGCAGGCAGATGCTGGATGCTTCAAGCTGAAGACAGGGTGCCATGGCGCTCATTAGGGAAGGTCTAAGTCCAGCAGTGGACTAATAAAGGCCGATGATGAAGACAGCTTTCATGCGTTGACGTTGCTGTAGCTCTGCATTTCAACAATGAAATCACAACAAGATCAACTTGGTCTGAAAATAAATGATTTTATTTATTTATTTATTTCATAATCTCCGTAGCGCGTTCTGCGCTGCGCCCTAGCACGTTTTAACATCTACGCCGTAGCACTGCTACGCCATCGTAGTACGTTTAGTATCCTGCGCCGCCGTCGCCCGCGCTATCGTCGTAGCGCTTTCTATGACCTTCCCTGCCGTAATGAAATATTTTATGGTTAATTTCTAAGAAAAAAATATAATTTTTATTTTTTTATTATTATTCAGACTAAGTTAATTGTTTTTATAATAAGGCTAGAATGAAAATTAGAATAGAAATTACAAACAGTAAAGTTTTACAATAAAGACATTTTTCATTATTTTAATAGTTTTATTTCAATAAAAACCAAAATATTCTTTTGTAAGTATGCATACCTAATATCGTTTATAACTACAGAGAGAAGCATTTCATCCACTTCCTAGCATATAATATGGCTTCAACAAAGGCATGATGAGATGAGATGCGCTAGCGGCGGATTCTGATCATTTTAATTCCTTCCGCGCTCCACTTGCCTGTTCTCCACTTGCCTGTTCTACCTATTTGCACAGAATAACCAACATTACTTCATAGGTTTTTGCTTTATAGTGAGAAACTCGAACTAGGGCAATTTTATTAAATTTTCGTAGAAAATTACGACATAGCTACTAATGATATGTCAGTACTAGCAGGCATGCTATCAGACAGCGGCTAACATGCTATCAGACAGCGGCTAACATGCTATCAGAGAGCGGCCAACGTTTTTAAAACAGAATTAGGTAATACTAGTCATCTAATTTTTTAGATAGGGGAGAGTAGGTAGCATTCACATTACACATGTATACATTTTTTCAAGCCCCATAAAATAAAAACAAATAGCTATTTCAAAACCGTTTCATTGCTTCGTTATTACCTTTATATCTGGCTACAAATTTATTTCAGGGTTAATACATGCTAGCAGGACTAAGCTATGTAAGTTTAAAAAAAATGGGCATCGTATCCCATCCCACACGCGGAGAGGCGTCGTACACAGATTACTGCTACTAATAGGGGGCTCCGAACCCTCAAACCTCCTTTTTTGCAATATTTAGTTTCAAATGCTCCAGGCTTTAGGTCGCTGATGTACTGGAACTAGTGGCTATTCTGAATTCTGAATTACATCTTCTATTGTTTGGTTCTATTGCTCCACCGAGCAAACTTCGAGTAGTGTTAGTACCTTTCATGCTTACATCATTTCTTGACTAATCTACTGGCAACTATAATTGCTGTTCTGGATCCCATCTCATGCCTTTTAAATATTGTTTGTTTTTACGGCATTTTGTACTGCATGAATATGTCGCCTGCACGGGACTGCTGGGATGTAACCCATCACATATTTTCATCAAAATAATTCAAAATAAAAATTACCGTTAAAATTGAACAAAATGGAGGTTTAAATGACAAAACAAACACTACAATGAACCATAATAAAATTTAGATGATAAGATAAGATAAAGATCATTTATTGCCAATAGGCACACAAATAACAAATATACAAATGATACTTAATTAGACGTATAAACTATGACATGTGAACAAAAATTCAATTTTGCTGTAAAGGGGCAATAGTCGATAGATAAATAAAAAATAATATAGTCCTTATATAGTATTTGAATCTAGGTCAGGTGACTTTACGATAGTGTCAGGTAACTTCATGGGGAAATTAATGTCCAGGTGACTGTAGTCATTTTCTAAAAACTCTTCGATGCTGTATAAAAATAAATAAATAAGTATAGCGTTTTGTCAACTAAAAGATTTCTTAATTCTAAATTAAATTGAATTGATGTAAACACAAAACCCATGACAGTGTGAATTTAAACACAAGGAGCGAAAAATGATTACGGCTTTTTCTAACGAAGTCAGTGGCCGCATTGCCCCGCCATCCCACGGTTCCTAGCTCCAAGCTCCTGCTGTATGAACTCTCCCGCTCTCCCCTGCCGTACCAGGGTATACCTACTAAAAGATTACAGAATCACCGCTACATAACCACTCCTAGAAATAACCACTAACTAAATAACAATAGAGTGTGTGTGTAGTGTTTGTTTCCAACTCAGCAAGTAGGTCCAACATGTTTTACAGGGCGGGAATTTACCTAAATAAATAATTAATGTTCTGAACAATATGAACATAATACGCTGGTTGACATCGTCCCCCCGCCCCCTCGCTCGTGAACGAGACGAGAAGGTCGCACGGTCCCGCGGAGAGGCGACACGGTGCGCGTTAATATTGATGAAGTTAATGGGTCGGCTATTGTAATTCAGCATTCGGGACACAAAGGCTTCGGACGAGAAATAATTAATGAAGCTCGAGTGTGAGCCGGACGGCGGCGCGGCCCACTCGAGGGCTGCCCACTCGAGTGTCGGGCGCGCCGGGGCAGGCCCGTGCCGGCCGCTGATTGAATGCATTACTACCATCCGCCTGGAGATACCAACTTCAATCACCTCGAGAGCTCTGCAGGCTCAACGAGTCTGTCGCCTTGTGAACTTCAATTAGTACAGTTAGAACTTGAGAAGCTGCGAGCAATCTGACTGTTAATCTAAGAGTACGTAAACATAATGGTACTATCGTAGCCTGGACCAAGTGAAAGAATAGCCGGTGCCTTTATAGCACGGGACACATGCAGCGGAGTGGATCCGGCATCGATCCCGCACCGCCCATGGCCAACAGACGCGGGTATTTCCGCGAGGCCTTGACACGCTCTCGGCGCGTCGGCAGACAGCCCGTCGCATCTCTCTGCACCACACCTACCCACACTACACTGTGTGGCGTACTCTTGCAGACCCTGAACCACTCATGTGCGACTGGGACCATCAGCAACGCAAAGTCACAGTTCAACTATTTAGTTACAGTGAATAGGTTCTAAGTACAATAAGTATATCAAAGCATTACAGACTTTGTTATCAATAGGTATGGTAGGTACTAGGGATGTAACGAATGTCAAATTTTCGACATTCGCGAATGCGAATGCGAATGCGAGTATTCGATGCTCACATTCGCGAATGCGAATGCGAATGCGAATGTTGGTTATTCGAACTTGCCGCCAACTTCACGCACTGTTTATTGGCGCGCGCGTTGTCCAATTACCAACGCTTGCTATTAGCTATCTTCAACTACCAATTACGTACGAGTAAATTAAATAATGTTTATTTCATTCATCCATGACATTGACAATTCACAACCTTGATAATCACAGAATTTGAAACTGATATTGGCATAATTGTATAAAAACAGATGCAGAGCCAAAAATAAAAGAAGATGAATTGCTTGATAATGAGGGGTTTTCGATTTGCATTTTTAAAAAGAAAAACAATAGTTGCAAACATCTCGATAGGTGGCAGAGGGCGTCAACTGAAAATTAGGGTATGTCAGTGTCAAATAAAGGAAAACAACTTTGCGTCAAAATGGACCAAATTCAAAGTTTTCCTTTCACTTTACTTTGACATACCGTATTGCCAGTTGACGCCCTGCCATCTATTGAGATGTTTGGAACAATTTTTTTCTTTTTAATGCAAATCGAAAACCGCTCATTGCTATCTTCGTCTACCAATACCGTTGTTTGTTTGATAATATTTTTATCCACAAATTTGTCGGTTGGAGTTGGATTTTTTGTCTTTTTATATGTTATTTTGGGATAAATGAGTGCCTCCATTAAAACAATGAGTAAAATTTAGACCACGTTTAGACTTATTTTACTTAGTGGATGCGGAACATGCAAAATGGAAAGTTATAAATATAGTAATAAATAGGAGTAGGTACTGGTTAAAAGTTACAAGCATAACGCTATTGATATAATACATTACGCCATTGTACTGAAATTTTCTGAGTCTATAAAAAACAATGGATTGAAGAAAAACCTTCAATCCTCTTTTCCTTCGGGGGTGTAATTTCCAAAACTCCTTTCATAGCGAGAATCGCAAAGAAAAAGTAAATATGCTTCAAATTTAAGATTCTAGTTTATGAGGTTTGGGTTGAGTGCAACTAGAAAATAACTTTAAATGTTCATATTTATTTATTAATCAGTATAACATAATAATAAAAAATAAAAGACGGCCTTGTCCTAGGTCCTCCGATCATGGTCTGTGCACGTCAAGAACATACCATAAATTTGTCAAGTGGTTAACGCCATTAAAAGGTTAAGACCCCTGGGTTAGAATAATCAATACATTATCATTCAAAGCAAAGGCTAGGCTACTTTTCTATCCCACAAATTAGTTCCCATAGGGAAAAAATAAACATAAAACGTTTGATTTCTTTAATTTCGTAGAAACGCGTGCAAAGCCACGGACAGACACTAGTCACCAAACAAAGTCAGTTATATATACGTTCATGTCATGGTTATTCTGTGTCTTCCATTTTACTTTGTGACGACATGACGTCACGGGTCTGTGTTCTCTAATTTGTGTCCAACGTGTCATGGTGGATTATTGTATTTTGTAGATGTTATTTATATAAATAATAATTGATCTTGGTCAAAATAAAAATTATAATACGCGTTTTGTCATGTTTGATTCAGATATAATTTGGTAAATACATTATAATGTTGCTTTTTTGTTACTGTCATCATCCCTATTCACGAGATGTGCAGTTTTTTTAGGGATTAGGTACGTTTTTGCCCTATCAACATTCGCCAAATATTCGCATAGATTTTGGCGAATGCGAATGCGAATGCGAATATTGAAAATCCTGCGAATATTCGCGAATGCGAATGCGGATGCGAATATTCGTTACATCTCTAGTAGGTACAGGTTACAACCAGAAAAAAATACGCTCCGACTCTAAAGGATGGCAAGTGAACTTACCTAATGAGATGAGAGATACCTACCTTTACCTATCTACGTAGCAGGTAGATGAATTAGCTTGCTTGAAATAACATCAGTCTCTCCGTTTGTAATTGCGGAGTGCCTAATGCCATAACGCTGAAATCTGCCATGGAACGTGTATAATTGTGTCTGGCGGGCGCTAACAGCATTAACTTGGTTTTTATTTGCTGAGCCGCGCTTGGCAACGGCCGCGGCGGCGGCGGTGGCGGCGCGGCGCTTAGACTCGATTAGGTTTCGTGACAGGTGAGGTGGCACGTCGCGTGACACGCGGCGTCTACATCACTTAGCTCGGTTACAATTATTGCTTCGGGGTACAAGGGAGACTCCAAGATCTTGTCTCCCAAGCCAACGTAACCTGCACGTGGTGTACCCTGCTAGACAACGAACTAGGCTCTGGTGAAAATATCAACATTCTTCATAATTTGATAACTCATATTACTATTACTTTCCATTACTTGACACTGGCAGAAAAGAGTCCAACCAGACTCATATTGCCATTAACAAAGAATCATCATCATCATCAATTATTGCTTCGCTCGGATTGCCAGCACTCGCTCACTGGCCAGCCATCTGGATTTTTTTTATAGCTGTTGCTGACGACGGCACCGTGGATTGTAAATAGGTAATGTAATTCTGTTTTGGGGAAACTGTAGACAACTAATAAAATATGTCGTCACTTTGTTTTCTCAGCTGCAACACATGAGTAGGTTCAATAAAAATACAAGGGCCGGACAGAATTGCCACGTAAACTACCGAATCGCTTTTGGTAGTGCTCGTGTTGTTCTGCGATGACACAATTGTCAAATAAAGCGATAAATCTAGCAGAATAAGCCCCATAATGCCTACCCCCAGCACTATCGCGCAAGCTACGAAAAAAACGGAATCTAAGCGGTAGGAATATAGTGACGAAGTCAGGGTGATTTTCACGACTGACCATGACTTTACTATTTATTCTCCCGATCATTATGTTCAGTCTTGCGTTCCACCCTTGGATGTAGATCAGCTAGTAACCATCCCGTCCGCAACGAAGTGGACACAAAAAAATATCTAAAAAGTTCTCTAAGACGTTAGGAAAGGTACATACATTTGTTGGGTCGTATCCATATTTTGACTGTTACTTACATTAGTAAAACAGACTTTTTTAGTAGTTGCTCTTTCGCTGTTTCTATATGAGTTTAGGTCAGAAATTATTAATTTCTGACGTACACGTAATAAACTAACGTAGTGCTAGGTGAAGTTCCTTAAAAGCTCGTTAGGCATTCAGTGGTGAGTCGGTACCTAGCAGGCTGTAGGGGAGGAGAGGGTTGCGCGGTGCAAGACGACGACGCGTGGTGGCATCGCGCGTCGTGGCATGGCGGACGGGCCCGGCGGGACGCGGCGGGGCGGGACGCGGCCGGCGGGGAGGGACACGCAATAACTCGCGGCCCGCGCTTGTGGCTTCGGAACCGCTGCTGAATTAACTACTCCGAGAACCCCCCCACCCCTCTTTACCCCCAGCGCCTCGCCCTTCCGAAGCCCATCTATTCATTTTGCGGCGCTCATTCACTCCTTATTAAACTGATTTATGGACACCTGCCGGGAGGGGGTCCAACGGGAAGGACTGGGGATGCTCCGGTTTAAAAGTTTAATCTTTCCTTTAATAAAGAAATTTCGTTTAAATTATACCTTCCCGACTCTGTTGAGTTTACCGTAGCGCATTAAAAAGTTAGGTTAGTTGATGATTTAGCAATCTGTGAGTATTATATTGAGGCTGTCAGATCGCCGTCATCACTACGCCAGCATGCCGTCAGCGCGCTGCTCTCAGCCGGGCGCTGCTGGGGCGGTTGCTTCCGAGCGGTCATAATCAAGTGAGTTGAGCTAAATGTGATTAATTCCGAGAGAGCGCTAACTGGCGGCTCGATGCCACAGCTACACACGTCCGCCGCTCGATGCCACGCAGCTACACACGTCCGCCGCTCGATGCCACAGCTACATACGTCCGCCGCTCGATGCCACAGCTACATACGTCCGCCGCTCGATGCCACAGCTACACACGTCCGCCGCCTCACTAGGCCCCTACATGTTTGCACTGCTACTATGTGGACGATACAAATTCCCAAAACTTTTAAAGATAAATCTTACATCGAAATTAATGAAATGGAAGCATCTGTTTGTAATGTTGAAATATCGAACCTTAACTTAAACTTAGATACTTGTATGCATTTAGTAAAAAAACTGTAATTTAAACATACAAATAAACAGATACAATGATAATAATTACAACGATTTCAACACAGTCTCTTCGTATAAGCCACAGACATAAATACAAGCTGCGCCAATTTTGATGAGACTCATTGATAGGTGTAAGTAGCTGTTGATAAAGCGTTAACTTGGGCTACTTTAAAGAAAAAATATACGGGCTTCACGCAAAAAAAATAAAAGCCATGAAAATGTGAATTCTACGCGGGCGAACCGCGAGCATATCTAAGAAGATAATAAAGTTTATCCACCAAAAGATAAAGTACCTATCTAGTATATTGTTAGTAAACCTCAGGAGTAGAAACTGAGAAGGTCGGTCGGTGTCTCACCTAACAACATTCACCGTCGACTCATTGCCGGAATATCAAGCGCTCAATGTAATTACCGCTTATTGCATTCGTCTTCGCCAGCCGCCGCCGCCGTCGCCGCCGCGATCGCATGGCTCACGGGATATTGGATCGGATCGCGCTTGATAGATTTTAAAAGCTCTACTGGTTAAAAGAAGTTATTTAACCATAGCAAAACTATATCTATTTTAGAAGCAAAAATTATAACATGAATACTCATATATTCAATAAAACCATCTAGTTAGAACACAATTCATAAAGAGAAAGAAATACATTAAAAAAATCTGGTTTTATAACACAAATTGCCACTGCCATTTTTGTACCGACAGTCGTTTATTTAGTTTCTTATTACTAAAAATACTTTCAGAACATATCAATGATGTCAAGAATTGTACAAATAATATTCCACGTATTTTTAATAATAATAAGAATAATAAAAGTTTATTTTCCAGAATAAAGCTTAAAACTACAAGATACAAGTACACAAGTTATTCTATGTTAAAGAGTTATATTTTAACATAATATGTACATTTGTAGAGTCAAAACTTTAGGGGTCGAATAGGTTGACTCCTTGCTCTAACTAAGTTTTCACTTGTATATAGATGCAATGGCTCATTCCCTCGGCTCTATCAGTCTATCAGGATCTTAAGTGTATCTGAGTACATACTGCGATTATATTTATTTAAGAAATACAAAACAAGAAGAAAAATTAATATACATTTAATAAATAATAAACTGATAATTATCGACGCCGCGATACGCAGCAAAGTAATGTGCAGATTTTATTACATTAAAATACCTATAAATACTAGACTAAAATCCGAAAACTGTTTTAGAGATACATTTCACATTTCGTAACCACAATTGTCTACATTAATCTTTTACGCTCGTCTCATAGCCCGCCACCTTTATGGGCCAGGAAAAAGTAAATTTTAGATTGTAGCAGCAACGCAAAAAAGGGCATTTATGCCTGTATCTCTCCGTCAAATAGCTAACAGGCTAATAGCTGTCTTTCTGAGTCTAGGCAAGAATTTGTTGAAGGCGTCTCTACTCACGACTAAAACCCAGTTAGCTAGCTGACGCGCTAGCCGGGTAGAACCGTATCTCGGATGAGCCGTCATTAATATGCAGCCTATGAGGGTACTCGCAGCCTCTTGCTCAAAGGAGACTTCAGTTCGACAGCCTCCACTCGACGGACAATAGCGGCCTACAGGCCTACAGCCGAGGCACTAAACTCATAACTCAAGTGCATCTCCATACACTAGTCTACTCTACAGGGAGCTCTGAACTTAACTTACCACAAGTTCCAAATTACTTTTGATTAGATATATTATTGTAGTTTAGTAGCAAAGTTTGGGGCTCGGCGGGCACGGGTCTTATTTGTATTTGCTCCAAGTTTGTGGAATACCTACCTACACGACGTACCCATACCTACTCGGCGACAAGAAGCAAACTTGTAATGAGTAGAGAATGCCGCCGGTTCTCTGCGATCAACAATAGATGTACCGAACTACGTATTAGTGGTGGGAACATCCCACGTTCTATGTAGATATCAGTTGAACATTCGCGTCCCAGCCGCGCCCCAGCTGAAATTGTGATGATAATCCATACAAACAGTGTTAGGCTAGAGAAAGTTGCTGTCTGTTATCTTTGAACGGATGTTTTGTTTCTTACCCGCGAGGGTGCGATTCCCGCACATATCTGAACTACGTACGTGCTGCTACGTACGTGCTGCTACGACTTAACGGAACTATATGGCTACTAGGATCTTTATCTCAAAGTAACAAAACGCCATATCCGATATTTTTATTAATATATAAACCCTTCTACACCACTTCAATTAATGAAACCAAATTAAAAAGTTTGTTCCATGAATTACCCTAAATGGCTGAAAATTAAAAATATAAGCACAATATACAGTTTCTTTCAAATACATATTTTTTTTCGAGATAGTGCGTGTGATCATGATCACGCAAATGCTAGTTATCAATTAATTCAAAATCTAGAACTGGAGACCTCTGATTGAACGGCCTAGCCGTCCCGTTTGATGTTAATTGATTGAGTGATGATTGAGCACAGTGCCGGCGCGGTCAGCTGACGACACCTACGTGTGGGGCACTGTACTGTACGCTTGTAGGTACACTACGTCACACTAATATTACAAATGTCAAAGTTTGTATTTTTTGTTCCGTCGCCCCAAAACTATGCCGACGAACGGAACGGGCTGACATTTACTCAGATACTAGTATATTAAGTATTATTTATTAAATCTGGCTCAGACATAAGTCAGTCCTGAAATTACATATAGTTTTTAATTCTTATTCCGTAAATCAGTTCCCATAAGAAATAAATAATCAATAAGCGTTTCCAAAAAACAAAGCATGCGAAGCCGTGTGGGCAGAAATAGTATATACAGGGTTATTGGTAAATTAGTAACAATGGGTATGGAAGTGGAAAATCGGTCTTTAGTAACTCGTTGGTCACCAGTCAAAGGAGTTTTTTTCATTTTGTATCAGAGGTTGTTAATACTTTTTTTTAAGAATTAAGACATACCGCCTTCACAAATGTGTTAATGGTGATGGGCAGAACCAGCAGTAAGGTACGTGGGTAGATACACTGTATTGTATGTAACTAGTCACGGCGGGGCGGCGGCACTGGGACCGCGCGCCGCGCTGCGCTCCGCAATACCGCGCTGATATACGCTCTGACAATAATTGATAGTAACCCACGACTCCGGGAATTGCTTTGCACTATCTGTACTACACTAATATCTAACTGCTGTATTGTACCGTCGCGTCGGCTGTTGGGGAGCTGCGCAATAATGTCTCTGAGCAGTGTTGGTATGCACAGATATTGACTAATTAACTAGGACTATTGACTTATTAACTAACCTACTATGAATAAGATCTTTATACAAATTTTGTAGCTAAGATACAAATCGTCTACTGACATTAAGTAACTCGAACACGCAGAACAGTTAAGGCGCATACCCCAAACAAACTAGCGCCGCCACCTACTTTATGTTATTATTCCGTATAACAAAGGAAGTTTCAAAAATCCTTCTTCCAGTTTGTGATACTTATCATAAGCCTTTTTTTAATGCCTTGTAATACATGCGCCTTAAGGACGAAATGTGAGTATCTGGCACAACGCATCAGCATTATATTGATATTGATCAGTTGAGCTGTAGATTGTTTGCAGCAGTTTACAGATAGCTCAATTGTTTCTATTGTAAATACTAGTATTAATTTAATTCTATATTTTTGTTTGTAATTTTCTTTCTTAATAAAGATTATTTTAGGAGGAAATAAATGATTTTCATATTATATATTAATACTTTCATATCTCCCGCTTAAGGTGAAATAAGGTTTAAAAGTAACTGGTTACATTGTTGTTTACAGTAGTTGGCAGTATTAGCACATTCTAGTCGTAGGTAATTATGTATTTCATACGAGTCTTTTTTGGCAGCGCGCTCCGTCCATGGAGCTATAAAAATAAAATAATGTCGGACGCGAACTTCAAGATGGATGCAGTGTACTCGGAGCTTTTTCTAACTCGCCGCTCGGCGCTCGCAAGTTATAACAAAAATGGACCTATTTATATATTAATTAAACCAAATCACAATCATAAGACAGTAGATTTAAGGTTGTATAAAATACATAATAAAATGTTTATTTTGTAAGTTGTAGATCAATAATTAAACAATTTCATGTACTCGTATATGGGTAGATACCTAACCCTTATAATCCCGTTTATTCATTCATACTCACTCTAAAGTATTAAATTATAATGTTGCCAAACTTAGCATCTTGACTTTTTGCGGATGAAAGACCACCTAAAATTAAAATGAAACGTCTAAAACAAAGCCGCCGTGTTCGACATGAAACCTCAAATCTCTTGATAGATACAGTTTTTCAAGAACACTCATAAATCCAACGAAAAATTGATTCTATTAGCGGAACAAAAGCCTCCGACGAGAAGGTGTCTGTCGAAGTTTGAAAAGTTTTGCGATCGGTTCCTAATCCTGCCTATCAGAACGGAGACGTTTGATCCAAAAAATGTGAAGTTGGCAACATTTCGTGCCGAATAAATCCCCTAAAGCATCTCTATAAAGTCGGAGCTTTATTGGACGGCGAATGATGAAATCGAGTGCAAGGCAAACGTCCCCGGCTCGGCTCCTCTCATCTCGTCCAATCTCATCTCGTCTCGGACGGGCGCGGGTGTCGCGGCCGAGCTAAGGCTTTATCTCTCATTTATCATTTAGCCTGCGGGCCCCTCGGCAGGCAGCGGTACCACACCGATACTCATCGATATTGATCCACTAAACAGCCCATCTGCTGCTCTCTCCTCTCGGCGCTACGACACTAAAGGCGCACCAAAGCTCGCGTTTACTCGCGGCGGTACGGACACCTACTTACGGCATCGTTTAGGAGCTGTTTGTGTGCCGTTTGCCTGAATAATTCCACAACGGTCGAGATTTTATCGTGTCCTGTATAGAAAACTCGCTGCTTTGTACAGTCAACTCCATTGCTGAATATTCTCAACTTCCAACATTAATGATTTTTTTTGAGGAATGTACAATTTTACTATAAAAGCTATCGTAGTTTGATAAATTCTGCGGGTTATTTACGAACCATATCTGTATTGAAAGAACAAAATTCGTAGTTAACCCGCTTACATCCGTAATACAATGTAGGTACTATTAACATTATTGAATATCACAAATAAAAGAGGCCGCTCTAGAGGGACATCCTTAGTATAACTGCCTCGCTTACCTGTCACTATTCATTAGGCTCCGAATGTTCCGATTGACTTGTGCACTCTACACGTGACAAACAACTTGCGAAAGTAATTCCAACTCTATATTGAGAACAACTTACTAATTGGTTGTGAAACAAACAGCCTCGTGATTTTATCAGCACTTTTGGGAAAGTTTGTTGGAAGCTTTTCAAAAAGACACTCAACATACCTGAGCGAATTTAATTGATTTGGACGTAGTTTCTGGATCAGAGTGCTTAGTATGAGCTGTGCGCGTTATCTTACGCATACTTTCAACGTTTTCGAGTTAGATATACATTGAGCACCTTGTAGCGCCTCTACCGGGTGGAAAGAAACTACTTTTCGTAGTATGACAACGATCCATTCGTTTCTTACAGACTCGGAGATAGTTTTCGAAAGATTTTAAGTGATGTGTTGCACATTCACATGACAGCGTGACTGCCGCTGTTTGCGGCCTTTGATTTTTTTTCAAGCCCACAACTAATATATACAAGACAATTAGGTATTACTTGATGTGATAATGTGAAATAAAACTTATTGTGTTGCTCTGAAAACAAAGTTTTTTGTAGTCTAAGAAGTAATACTACCTGTGAATACTACGGTATACAATTGTTTAGGTAGATAGCTTAATATCTAATTATCTTACCTGAAAACTAAGAAACGACAATTAAAGTTTAAGACAAAAAAGTGTCTGTCAAAATTGATAACCCTCTTGCCCCAAGGGCCAATTTTAAAAATTCAACATCACAATTAGTATTGAAAAAAAAAATGTTTTTTTCTTTCGTTGAATGTAATGGCGTACAAACCGTATTATTATTTTAAATTTTAAGTTATTAGCTGTGGTAGTTACTGAGATATTCAAGAGGATATAAGGTTTTCAAAATTGATTTCGAAACCCTAGTATATGAACCCACGTGAAAATATTTCACTTGGTGAAAATATCTCTTGCGAGCTAAGAGCGTACCAAGAGTAAACCAAACACGTCAAACATAGAGGTAAAACACGCTGCTGTCACAGTAGAGGGATAGCGTCACTCAACAATTATCTTGCTTTTGAAGGCAAAAACAAATTGATGTGTGAGTTGACAAGCATTAATATTACAACTTCAGTGTTTTACGCATACCAGCGCACAAATACAAATAGGAAAATGAGACCTATAAAGTTATCGCATGAGACGTATACATTTTTGGCTACACTTTTTTTTGTGTCCTCTATCAGTCTAAACCTTTTTCATTCAAGGCGTCAATGGTACTTGATTACTTTTATTTTCAGTGATACTAACGCTTTGTACCAGTATGCATGGTTTGATTAGGAAAAAGTTTTCGAGACCTCGATAGACATTAACTTCTATCTCGTTTACAAGTACAAAATAGAATGAGACAAATAGAATATAATTATGTACCATGAAAATAGAATCTGTTAAATCACTCAAGAATAACTTGCAAACTAAAATCGTGTTCGTATGAAACAAAACATACAGCTTACAAGCATGAAAATATTCAACCACTGCCAAACTACTAAAATTAGTTCCTCTCTATATATGTATGAAAAACGGTGTATGGAAATTTGGAGGAGAGACAAAAAAAAATCTACATCGTGAACTATTTCACAACTGGTACTGAGGACTCAGTAATGATCGAGTCGGTTGCCGTCATCTCGAACTTATTGTGCACTTGTTCTAAGAAAAGACATCGGTCTGCGATTTCCAATCTAAACGAGCTCGTGAAGTGGGTCATAGGAAATAGGTTAGCCGAAACGGACTGACAGAACATGATATGTTTAAAATAAAATTGTTTCAGTTTGCGTCGCGTCCAAATTGGGTCAAGCTTGTTTGAAAGAGGTCGACCTCCCTGTTTTGACAATGGTGGTAATTTATTTTAGCAGCTGCGATTACTAATTAGGTCAACTTACGTGGAGTGCACCAAGTGGTGGGGCTGGCTCCGCGCCACGCCACGTTGCACGCACACGCACAAAATAAAACATAACTCATTTATCGTTACAAAGTGCTTGTGCAGTTTATATATTGCACATGCAGTACTTGTTATCCACGCGCTTGTTTATGTAAAGTAAACCAATGTTACGAGGATACGATACCGAGGTTTGTTCTCGGTGAATGATCAGCGCTACGTGTAGTCTGAATTCACAGAGTTCTCAAAACAATATCACATCGATTCCCGCTCGTGCCATGCAATGTATTCTACAAAGAGAATGTACAAAAGTGTAAAGGCTATTTCTTGATTCCTCTGGGAATACATGGAGCGTAGATGATGGCTTCAATTTGCAATAAAGTGAAGGTGCTCCGCGACATGAAAATGTGCAGGAACATCGAGTGGAGGGAGCGGCCACGGCGTAGCAGCTGCTGTCTCAGGGAGGCCAGCACTAGGTTCCTAAGATTCATTTATTTTTAACAAGCTTCTGCCCGTGGGGTTTGTTTTGGAAAAAAATCACATCTAAGTTATTCCTAACCTCAGAGCTATTATTATCTATGCGAAATTTCAGCCCTATCCGATCAGCCGAGCTATTCCGGTAAAATATCCCACTCAATTGATCGTCATCCGGGGAGACTGGGTGTTAGCTATTTCGGTTTCTATCACATAGGTATGTTACAAAAACAAATACATATAATTTTCGACGAATTGTTGACTATGCTGTCAACATCAAAGTATCGCAAATGTCAAACTTATTTGTAATGTTTTTTATTTTTACTTTTAAGTTACTGAAGTTGGACCTCATATTAGGTAATAATGTTACTCACACTTGAATTAGTTTTGTTTGACCACATTTAAAATAAAATTCTCGAAATTGTTTCCGAATACACTTACCTTGGGCAGATTCTGCAGTTGGGTAAAAACAATTTCGAGAAGGAGGCCAAGAGGAGGATCCAGCTAGGTTGGGCAGCGTTTGGGAAACTACGTCGAGTCTTCTCGTCATCCATACCGCAATGCTTGAAAACGAAAGTTTTCAATCAGTGCGTCCTACCCGTCATGACCTACGGAGCTGAGACGTGGACACTCACGGTAGGGCTGGTCCACCAGTTTAAAGTCGCTCAGCGAGCTATGGAGAGAGCTATGCTCGGAGTTTCTTTGAAGGATAGGATTCGCAACGAATACATCCGACAGAGAACCAAGGTTATCGACATAGCTCAAAGGATTAGCAAGCTGAAGTGGCAGTGGGCTGGCCACATCTCGAGAAGAACCGACAACCGCTGGGGTAAACGTGTTCTTGAGTGGAGACCGCGACTCGGCAAACGTAGTGTAGGACGCCCTCCGACCAGGTGGGATGACGATTTGCGAAAGACTGCTGGCAGATGCTGGATGCGGCAAGCTGAAGACAGGGCGCTATGGCGCTCATTAGGGGAGGCCTATGTCCAGCAGTGGACTGAAAAAGGCTGATGATGATGATGATGACCACATTTAATTACTGCATAATTACCTGCATAAATACCAATACTGGTAGGATCCTACCTATATTTTAGTTTGTAAATTTTAATAAGAATTGCTGAAGACGAGCAAACTAAAGGGCAAGTGTGAGTAATCTAACAATTGACTTTTTACTTAGTAGTTTTTAACGTCAATATCAAGATTTATATCTTGACATTGACGTTAAAAATTCCGTCGTCGATTGACTCCATCCTACCAGAAATTTGCATGTGTTTTAGTCTCTTATTGGTAACCGAAATCGTTTATGACGATTCTCCCCGGATGGCCCATTCAAAAGGAATGGAATATTTTACCATAACCGCTCGGCAGAAGTTTTATTGTGAACAGGTAACAAACATCTAAACCTACGTCCAAACTTGCGCATTAATAAAAGTCTTAGAAATAAGTGAAATAAATTTATCGTAATTAAAAGTAAATTAAATGATAAATACTTATAGACATAAAGGTCCGGGTTTGTGTAAACGGATCCCGGGATCAGATTTAATTGGCCACTGATACCGCCAAGTTTTATCCACCGATATCGGGATCGGTTTCCAATGAAAAAAGATTAATTATTTTTATCCACTGATCCCGGTATCCGTGGCTACAAAAAAGAAAACGGATCCCGCTTCTAGTGTTTAGAAGTTTAAATTAAAACAAATGTACCTATATTATTGAAAATATGTTATATTAATCAACAGTAAATTATTTTAATAAAAATATTACTCTTACTAATCGAGAATTGTTTTATTATAACTGTGTAGTGCATTTACATAGGTATTCAATCGGCAGCAATGGTATCATTGTGCTGAGAGCAACAGTCCTCTTGGTTTCACTGCATTTAGTAAGTTTTAATTCTTTTCCCCTTCTCCACACAGCTTGGGTAAAATGGAAATAACACCCCTTTATCTGAGCTTGTGGAAATTCTTTCTTTATTCCTGATATAGCAGCTTTCTCGAAATCAATTGTAAATTTTTTAGGGTTAAAATCTCTCAATCTTTTTTTAATTATTTGAAATAATCTTACAACTCTAGTAAACACAGATTCCTAAAGATGTATCTCAAATGTATGTACCTACTTATAACGGTTTAGTAGTACCTTTAGTGAGAATCGAGTCAGAATCAAGAATGAAAACCGAGGCATATCTAGTTTCTTATTTAGAGTTATCGTGTTGTTGGTGTAAGCGGAGAGGGCGCGAACTCGGACAAATCTCATTTATGATGTAGCGAGTGTTTACGGCTGCGAAGCACTCGCAGCGGACGCCGCTACGCCCGCCATATGTCCGCTACGTTAGCTGGCCCAGCACCCGCGGAAGCCCGCCTCACGTCCGCTGACGCGACACAGCGGCCGCCGCTCGCCGCCGCGTGTGACCCTGCCAGCTGACAGCCAACTCCCCGAAGCTTGATCGCAGCTTTCCAAGCGCGTTAAAAATTCACACTTTCTCTTCATGAGATAATTTAATCTTGACAATTAATGTAAGTAAATTTGTTTCATTGAATTTGTTAATTTCTCTAGGGAAAGAAGGAAGAAAGGTAGGAGAGTGTAATTTAGCAAATAAGCGTAATAAATGTTGGGGTATCGCTCACCGCGCCACCTGACGGATGTGCCGCCCACCGCTGTACACGACTGTACTCAGCAGAGAAAATATAAAGAAAACAAAGAAAACTCAATTATTACATTACACGCTTCTGCCCGCAGCCTCACACGCGTTATAAGGGAACAATAGGGGGTAATAGGTTAACCCAGATCTACAACTGCATCTATAAAAAGAAAATTCGTCAAGTGCGAGAAATTTTGCATACACAAATAAAAATTCTATAGATATAGGTATACTACAGTTACTTCGGAGATTACGGAGTACCTACATAGATAGATTTTTGATTATTTAGACTTTTTTCAATGTTATTCAAAAATAAGAACCTAGTAAATTTTCTTTTGCTATCCCTTCTTCTTAAAATCCCATTTAAAGTAAAGCCCCTTTTGAAAATTAGTTTTATCTTCGTTTTATTGAACCTTTTGTTTAAATGTTTTTCATGTGTGTATTTTCATTTTGATTTTCTTTGAATCTGTACAGACGGACGAGACATTTCTAAGTTAATGTTCCTGAGATATTAAAGATGGAAAAAAGAACAGACAGAACGAGACCATAAAATTTACGAAACCGATCTAGAAATAACAACGATTAGTTCACTAGCTTTGGCGGTAACAAAACATCCTAACATCTAAACAGCAAGTCTTATCTCTAGCATTGATAATATTAGCGTGAGACTTCTACCAAAGGAAACAACAGTCGCATAGCTTTTACATTAAGTTGATGGACCCGCGGCGCCCCCCGGCCGCCGGGGACGCGCGACGTGTCTGTCTTCTAGAGCACCCGGGGACCTCTACCTCACACGAATAACAACATATTCTTTTCTTAGGCATCTAAAAATTTGCGCCGCAGGTATACTTTTTTATCAAGAATGTTCCCCGGAATGTCCGTGGGCGGGCGGACGCTGGGAGAGCACTCGTTATACTGTATCGATGATTTAAATTATTAATGGGCGTTTTATTCGATTCTGAATACTTAATTGATGAAAATGGATGAAACAGCATAAACAGTCCGCGCTCGACGTTATTATGATCAGGTTATTAAAGGCCGACACACGCGGGCCGCGGCCCGCGGGGCTCGCTCGCGTGGTGCGCACTTACTCTCCCCTTTGCTACTCTCCTAATGCTCGGAGACAATTTACTGTGTGATCGTTCAGCAAGGCGTGCTAAGGAATTACCGACCCTCTGCGTAAGAGATAAAGATCACGAGATGACGTATGGTATAGTTCATAGGACGTGTGTGCGGTGGCGGGGAGGATCACAAGTTTCGGTTTTTACGTCTCCGCATTAGGCAGGTACCCCCCCCCCCCCCCGCTCGCTCGGGTGACATATTTCTCTCGACCATGCGCCTCTACGAGTGGTATCTCGACTTGCTCCTCGCCGGATATTAGCCATTTTGTAATCTTCTCTTGAATCTTAAATGAGTATCGTTAATGGAAACGATCCGTACCTACCTACTAATACCAAGTCAGAATCTGCGCTCGATCCGAACTTTACCACTTAGCTGTCGGCAGATTAGTGTGAGTTCACTCGATACCCGCCGACTTTAATGGACTTCTTACTACGTATTTAGATATCATACGGATACTCAACTAACTCAACCGTCGTTTGAGGCAGGCCTATGTTCAGCAGTGGACATATGATGATGATGACTCAACAAAACCAACTACTAATAAGAAACTAAGAAACTAACTAGCTAAGGGCGCATTCATACAGGGGATCCATTTTTCAAACAATCGTTAACTGGATCTGGACCTGCCGGGTGTGCACTCGCTACAACTACTTACGCCATCACGGAAAAAAAGGATGCTGTGTGAACGCGCTTTAACTCTAGCCGCTTTTTTGCGAGGTCTTGCCGCCCGTTCCCCTCGCGGTCCCTGCGTGTCACACACACCCCGCACCCCTTTAACCTTCCTGGGAGTGGAGTGAGTTATCTGTCCTACCTATAATTTTTACTTACGTTACCAAGCAGATAACTAGTATTTGTAAGCACTTATAAGTGCACACATGTTTTATGGACCAGGCACGCAGCGCGCCAATTCAACGGAAGAGAAACAAGTGCGCCCTCATTCAACTGATTCATGGAACTTTATTATGAAACAACAAACAAACAAACAACAAGAATTGCAGAGTTTCCTCTGCAAATAGATAGACGGTAAATGCGCGGGCAGCGCTCACCGCCAGGATACAAGTTCATCGAAGTTTCGTGCAAACAACTCCGTCTGTCGCTCACACTCGTAGAACGGCTGTCTGACAAACCGCTCGTACGTAGGGATTTGCATGGTTGTATGTCTACTTAACGCTGTCGTTGCAATCAACGGCAGATAGTGATGTTATTTATAGGTTACGGTAACGTTGAACCTTCAAATTCAGAGAAACTCCCTCCGAATTAGGAGGTCGAAGTTGTACCTAACTGTTTGCAAGTTAAACTTGAGCTTCGTATACCATATGTGAGCCGTAGCCTATGTAGTGCCTATGCACAATGTTGAACAACTTCCGGCGAGCTAGCACGAACACCTATTTAAGTTAACTTTGGACAGCAAGCAGACAGCCAACTCAGAACACTTACGGAATTAAACATGATTCGTTGTTTGTAGCGACGCTTTCATTAGCTCTTGTACTGTTTTAAAACGTTGTCGTGATTGTCAAAGAGCGCGGGCACATTGTATGAACAAGTACTTAGCTCTGAATGAAGGCAGAGGGACGAGCGCAAACAGGACGCGCGGCGCCATCTGCATACTGTGATTAAATGTGACATTATGACAGTGTAATTGGCTATTATATTATTCATGAGGAGTGTTCGGCGGCTTTGCTGAGTTTGTCGGGAGTGGGTCGCTCTCCGTGGACCGGCACTTTTCTAGTGACTTGATGCGATTATAGCCACCGGCACAGAATAACCAAACAGTACACCCACCGGCAGGGAGCGGCGCCGCCCGCCGCTCGTCGCATAGACACGGCAGTGAGCTTATCAGCGAGTAGCGAGCTTAGTAGCGAACAGTATAATAGGTAGAGTCCTTTGCAGGCTGCGGGCTCGTGTCTGCGATAAGCAGGCATCTGCCGGAGACGGGCGCGGCGCTCGAGGCACACTCCGTCATGTATCACTACAACAAGTATCACTACATCAAAACTCATATTCATTTACTTAATTAATGTTTTGACGACCTCTGTGGCGCAGCGGACGAGTTACCGCCTACCAGGAGGTTGGGGGTTCGATTCGCCTTGGGATAAATGTTTATATGATCTGCAGATAAATTTATTCCGGGTTTCTGGGTGTTTCTATGTCTATATAAATCTTTCTATAGTAATTCGGTATATCAGTAATCTATCTAGTATTCACAATACCCACAACACAAGCTCTGCTAAGCTTGAGGTTAGATGTGAATTGTCCTGCATCATTTTATTTATTTATTTGGTAAGTTGTTACAGAATCTCTGGATCGCTACCCATACAACAAGGCATCGTGAACGGCTCAGGCGGCGATAAATAAAGTCCGGCCTCGCGCCGCGTGGGACCGTTCCGGCGCCTGCAATTAAAATCATGTTCCAGTTTCAGAGCTGAATGCTCCGGACGGTCCGCGACGAGGGCAGTACCATCCGGAACTACCCGTGCCCATCCGGAACTATCCGGAACCATCCGACATCCATCCGGGGGTGCATCTATTGCCAGGCTACTAGGAACTATCCACTTTTAGTTAGGAAAGCTTTTTTTTTTCATTATTATGTTTAGGTGAAAATAATCCAGGATAATAGAAATACAATTTGTATTATTTTAGAAATAACATAGAAAGGAATTGCGCAAAACTATCCCTAATATTATTATAAATTTGCTTGTAGCGCGCTGCTACGTCGTAGAACATCGTAGCGCGCTGCTACGTCGTAGAACATCGTAGCGCGCTGCTACGTCGTAGAACATCGTAGCGCGCTGCTACATAAAAACATAAAAATCATTTATTAGACACAATTACAGTGTTTCAGTATAATATTGAATCCGTAGGGGGTCCTAAACTAGCCTAGGCTGTATTTCAGGATCCAGGGCTTCTCCTTTTAAAGTTTTTACAATTGTGCCTCAAAATAAATAACAACCAAACTAAACTAAAAATTAAAATTAAGATTAAATACCTACTATTCTTATAGTTAACAAAAAGTACAAAACATAAAGTTTATTAAGAAAATACAATAATAAAGTATTTGCATTCTACTCAAAAAAAGACAATGATAAAAATAGATAGATGCTACTACATAATACTTTTAATTGTTAAAAAATTATAATACATAAATACACAATAGTACCTACACAACCAGATCAATGTAAGAATGATGGATAATATTATACATTATTATTATTATATATTATGTTTTGCGCGTATTTAAATTAGAAATATAGGTCTGCGAGTATTTTTTCGATGCCCATAGTCATAGTTTTTAATCCAATTTAGAATTTTATTTTTGAATTCAAATGTTTTTAATGATTTCATAGATTTTACTTTAAGGTCTTTACTTAATTTATTGTAGAGTTGGGGAACAATGTAATTATATTGTTTGTTGGCAAAACGGGACTTAACTTTTGGAACAGGAACTCGATATATTCTTTTTGAAGATTTTGGCAAATAAGGCACAGTTTTTTTATGATAGCGCTGTAGCGATTCAAAAATAAATAATTTCCTAATACTTAACACGTCGGCTGTATTATACAGCTCTGTAGTAGGATGTCTGTAGGGAAGATTCAGGAGTACCTTTATTTAGGACAGCCCGTTGGGCACGTTCTGCCGCAATGAGGTGAGTTTTTGCAGCTGTTCCCCATGAACATATACAGTATCTACAAATACATTCGCAAAGTGCCTTATATATTTGGATACACAGTTTTTTATCGGCTATCGATCTTAGGGTTTTAAAAATATAAATAAGTTTCCTAATTCTAGAGGTAAGTGCCATGATGTGCTGTTTCCTGTTCAATTTGTCATCAATAAGCACGCCAAGATATTTGATTGAGTCAACCTGGGAAAGGGTCGAGCAGGGACATGGCGTCTTTCTAGCGTTAATGATGTTACAGGGATATGTGTGTATTTTAAGATTTACAGCAGTAGCAGGACATCCGTAATTTGTTTTACTAAAACACATGTACTTTGTTTTGTTAGTGTTTAAGGTTAGGAGACTTTTTTCTAGCCAATGTGTTACAACTGCAAGATTATTCTCCGCTAGGAGTTTAGCTTTTGGCCATGTTTTGTCATGTATGAGCATCACAGTGTCGTCTGCGAACATAAGTAGATCTAATCCCATAAGGGTAGTACTACATAGGTCGTTAATATATATAAGAAAAAGAGTTGGACCTAGTGTACTACCCTGCGGTACACCAAATGTAGACGCAGAACTCTCACTCACATGTCCATCTACTCGAACTCTTTGCGATCTCCCTGATAGATAGTCAGTAAACCAGTCATGCACAATCCCTCTAATACCCACACTCTCCAATCTAGATAAAAGAATAGGGATCGACACAGTATCAAACGCCTTCTGTAGGTCTGGACCTACAGATCATACATAGATACAGTGATCTTCCTGGGAAGATGCCAATACACTTTTTCCCACTATCTATGTACTTTTTAATATGTGATGTTAGCGTTAGTACGGCATCTTCAGTGGAGCGTCCACGCCTGAAACCGTATTGGTTGACACTAAGAAGGTTATTGTTTTCCAAGTATCCCAGAAGTCTTTTATTAATAAGTTTTTCCATAATTTTGGAGAGTGTAGATAACAGTGAGATTGGCCTGTAATTAGACGGGTTTTTTCTATCACCTGCCTTAAATACAGGGCTAACCATTGCCTTCTTAAAAGAAGATGGAAATGTACCAGTGTTGAATCCAAGATTGCAAATGAAGGCAATAGGTTCCGCTAGAAGAGGTAAGAACTTTTTAAGTAGGACTGCTATTATTTTATCCCATCCAGGTGCGCTATGTGACCTTAGTTGCAATACTATAGATATCACCTCTGATGGATCCGTTGGTAGAATTGACATAGACTTTAGAGGAGCAGAAGTTACGGTATCCGTGAAGCTAGTTCGAATTCTGTTGTACCTAGTTTAGCCAGAGTTTCACTAGCAAGTTTTCCACCGATAGACGTAAAATACTGGTTGACTTTATTAAGTGAAGTCGTGGGGCTATCACTAACGTTAAGAAGATCTAGAGAGGGCATTTTAATCTGACTAAAGTTACACGCTTCTTTTATAGTTTTCCAAATCTCTTTAGTATTACCTTTTTCTTTTTCTAATTTATTTTTATAGTAAGAAGCTTTTAGATCTTTTATTAACTTGTTGCATGTATTCCTGTAGTTATTATATTTTTCCCTTAATTCTTTGTTTAGTGGTGCTTTCTTAAGTTTCATATGTAATTTATCTCTTTTCCTTATCGAACGAACTATACTAATTGATATCCAGGGTTTGAGAGGTCGATTCCTCTTAGAAATAACTTTGATTTGTGTATTTTGATTAATTATAGAGATCATTTTTGTTGTTAATAAATTAGTAGCAATATTAGCGTCATCGATTGCGTAAAGGTCATGCCAGGATTCATCTTGTAATAATTTTCCAATTTCTTCAAAATTTACTGTAACTTTATTATGTGTGATAGATGATCTAGAAATTCTAGCATTGTTGATATATAGTAGTATTGGAGAATGATCAGTTAATTGTTGTTCAAATACGAGAGTTTTCCATGATCCAAATACCTTAATCATAAAATGATCAATGCATGTCGAAATTCTAGTGGGAAGGTTAACGCCTAGTTTAAGTTCGTGAGCGGCCATCAGGTTTAGATAATTTTCTGTTGATGATGTCAAATCCTTAGCTAAAATGTCCATATTTATGTCGCCTGTAAATATTACATTCTTGGTATTTGCATTTTCTAACACTGTGTTAAGTGATTCTAAATATCTACGTCGTAGCACATCGTAGCGCGCTGCTACGTCGTAGAACATCGTAGCGCGCTGCTACGCCGTAGCACATCGTAGCGCGCTTTGTAGCATGCTGCTACGCCGTAGAACATCGTAGCGCGCTGCTACGCCGTAGCACATCGTAGCCACTTCTATCTTCTCTTCATCATAGCACGTACCACGTAGCACAATCATACGATATTTTATGTACAAACCGTTTGACAGTGTAATGTAGTCTAGTCTAAACACCAGAGACGGTAAACCGGAAAATTGATAGAACAATTTCAGATGTTAATGTGTCAATAAATTCAATAAATAAATAATGCTGGACAATCCACACAGCATCTTCTAGCCCCAAGCTACGAGCTTATGTCAGAGCTTGTGTTATGGGTACTAGATGACTGATGAATATTACACATAGATATTACTTATTATACATAGAAAATACCTAGAAAACGCGATCAAAATAGTTGCACAGGATCTATGTTTTGAAAGCATGTGTTATAATATGATTTACAAAGAGTGGCATTCGAAGAACTAAACTGCACCGGGAATAAATAATGGCAGGAGATATCACTAGGTAAAAATAGTTTAGTGGATAAAAGTGGAACTGGGCTATTTCCTCCGTGACACAGTTACCGACGTGCTCCGCCGTTTTCGGTGAGAGTACGTCTCATCGTCGCGAGTCATGGCCTGTCATGGGAAATACTCGCGCTTTCATTACTTTTGTATCGCGCCTGCCACACTACGCCGTACCACCCCGCCGCGCCGCGCCCTACCCCGTCGACCACAGCGCGTCGCGCGCCGCCGCGTAACCGTCGCCGTATACCGAAGCCCGCAACAATACAACAACCCCGCGCGCCCTGTTTATATACATATATGTATATATAATACCTACCTACTGAAACTCTATTCATTGTGCTCTCGGATGAAGCTCCTAATTTACGGCTCGTGGTTATAACAGCGCTTCAAACGAGATTATTAGCATGATTTGACGATAATATTTGATTTGATCGAACAAACAAATTATGGCGATGCCTAATTTGTTTATTATTCAGTAGGAGCTGCAAACGCTAGCACCAGACTGTTTGCAACCAGTCCGTTTGATACTGTCCTGCGTGTGCATGACTCAAGTGTTGTGTACTTGAGGCAAGGTGAATAATGAAGTGGTTTGTGCAGGTCGTTTCTCTCAGAGATTCACTCCTTGGCGGTGAGCACCGGCAATCTCTCTCGCCGTACGTTCAAGAACACCCGCGAAGCCTCGCAAATTACTGCCTCGTAAATACACACCGTCGTCGGTTTTATCGCGGGCCTATATAAAACCGACGTGTAACGATATTCAAACATTAATTCCCAGCACGCGTACAAATTTCAGAGGATTGTGCTATATTTTTGTGTGTTTTAGGGACAGGACCGAGTTTGGAATCAAAATAACGGGATGTGCTACTTTGAGCGGCGAGGGCCATACCTCTCGGATCCAATCAGCGGCTAGCGCGGCCGTTTGTCATTCAAATGAGAATTACAGCCTCTATCTACATTCAAATTGGGAATCACCACAAAAATGGTGTCCTTGAGCGGAGGGGAGCGGAGCGGGGTCGGAGTGGGGCGCGCGGGGAGGAGAGAGTTATTGTTGAAGCGCGCGTCTTCGGCGATTTATTGTTCGGCCGAGAGCGCCATTCATGGACATTATATTGGAAGTTAAATTCAGTTTTCCTTTTGTCAGCGCCCGGACATTTGTGTCCCTCACTTTGCGGTTTCTTGTTGTTCGCTTGTTTCTGGCAGATGTTCGTCAGGACTTCACAACTTTCAACAACTTGAATAAGAACTTGCGCAATCCCCACCTAGACCGCAACAAACAGACCGAGCACTGTCAATAACTTAAACAAAACAACAATACTCGTCGTGGCTACCGATGGCACAGACGCGCAGCGTAGAACCGGATGAGGGGATCCTCGGAGAATGTTTGCTACAGCGATGTAGGTATTCGTAGCATATGTAATTTGCGGGGAAGCAATGCACCTCTCGACATGGTGGCATTCTGCGCGCGAATATAACATAACATAGCAGTGTAATACGGCAGGTGACAGTGGTGTCGGGGCCCAGGCAGGCTCGTAGTAGTCACGACGGGGCCTCCGTGGCAGGGGCTCCACCAGTCTGAGCAGGCACGTGTATACCCCGGTGGCTGGGCCTCTGCCATGCTGAGCAGGTACAGCAGGCACTACTGATGGGGCTTGGTATTCTTATTATCTAAAACCACCTTTAGACGCTTTTCTACCACCTGAAAAATGTATAACCATGGTAATAAAATGCCTGACTCGGCTATTCTTGGGATCTCAAACTTGGGACTTTTTACGACAAAAGAATTGCGAGGCTATACTTGGCATAGTTTTATTAGCATATTTATTGTTGTTCCTTGGGATTTATTTAAAACGATTTATATCACACGGTTCCTACGTATACGTATACGGGCTTTGGAGAGATCACGTGATCTAAAACATGTAATCACCTACGTATATTTCGCTTGGTAATAACGAAGCAGACAGCAGCGCCTCGTAATCTGGCAATCAAGGGCGGCTTAGCGTTGAAAGGAATGTTTTCCGTGATCAGTTAATGTTGTACTCCGCCATTAGAAGCGGGTCAGACAGGGCTGGCGCGCCGCGGCGTGCTGCGGGCGTGCTGGGAGCGTGCTTCGACGTCTTACTAGGTATTATTAACACCACAAGATTAACTTAACTACTACATATGATAGCATAAACATGAAGACAGTGGCGTGGCATGCATCACAGCCTACGCACTCGCTAGGTAAGGCTCTTTCAACTCCACCTCAACTCCACTTTTAATGTCGTCACGCAATCCTCGCGGTAAACTTATTCATGTTTTGAATTTATCTTTTCCTGTATAACTAAACACGGCTGCTTGTCTTGGCATGCAGTTTAGATTTTTTAAATTGGATGGATAGTACATACATATTATGACTTGATCCGAAACTATAAGAAACTAGCTTGTGTCCGTGGTTTCGCTCGCATTTTCCGGTATAAGAGAAACCTTTGTCCTCCAGGATATTGGGTATTAATGTGCCTGCAAGTTTTATTGCCTGCTCACGACGACGTGGTACCGTCAGCCGACAAACTGCTTTACCATTCTGAGAAACAATTTTCAATTAACTACCAGTATTTATTGGAAATCTTAAAAGTTCTGACTGTATGAATAATACAAACAAATGAAAGTGTGATATTTTTAAATTCAGCAAAAAGTTATCAGTCGTAATAGCGGAGTGAGCTTTGCGAGCACGCGGCGCGGCGCGCGCGTTCTCGGCATTATCATAATGACAGGATGAACCCCCCCCCCCACTCTCTGCACATGTCACTAAAACAGCTTTTAATGAAAGCAGCTTGTTAGTTGTGCCCACAATGCATTCGCACACACCCTGTATCACGTCCGTATACGTTGTATCTGGTAAGCACACGTACCAAGACTACTTTGTATTGTGTTGCAAGCAACGTCGTCTTTACTGAACGCTGTCCACATTGTAGTTTGTGAAAGCAAATACACACGTGGCTTAGGATTGCACACACTAATATTATAAATAAATAATAATAAATAATATTTATTATATTTATTTATTTATTTATTATTATTATAAATGGTACAGTTTTGATGTTTCTTCTGACTTCTGACTCTTATCAGTCCGTAAATAAAGCGGGTAGGTAACGTAAGTTTATTGAAGCCATTTGAGTAGATCGTTGTCTTGTAGTGCGCCGCAAACGTGGCCTGCTGCGGCGATAAATCTGTTCACCGCCCCGCCCCGCCCCGCCCCGTCCGGACCGCGCCGGCACTGCGCTGCCCTTAACTCATGGAGGTTGTGGTTTATCGCAGTCAGCAATAACGTTGCGCTGCAAATAAACCTGATGTCCCAATATTTACAGATCACACAAAAAGTATCACCATTCGCGGCGCCGCCGAAGTAGAAAAAAGTTATTCGGTCATTCTGCTCCAAAAACTTTTCCAGTGATCGTTTGTGTTTCTGATTGAGTTGGTATCTCTTTGTTTCTAAAATAAAATAAACAGTATTTTAGTTTTCAACAAAATGTTTAGATCGAAGCTAACATAGCGCAGTAGGTAGTCACCGAGGCATCGAGGAACCGAGGCACCGAGGCACCGAGGCACCGAGGCACCGAGGCGCTGCAAAATCAACTGAACGAGTGAAACTAGCTCTCAGCTCTTGTTTTATAAGTTAATATAAAGACATACCTACCTACTGAATAATATGATTCTTTCAAAAGAACTTAAACTAGACTTTGGTTAAGGTTCCGTACCACAAAAGGAAAAAAGGATGTGATTATGGATCACTTTGTCGTCTGTCTGTCCGACTGTCAACCCTATTTTCTCGCATTGTGTTGAAGTCAACGGAGTAAAAAGTTATGTTTATGCCGTTTTTTTTTTAATTTCCAAGGGTATCATGATTTGTTAATTTTTCTGACAAATCTTAAAAATAAATGGAGTGATGACTGATTTAAAAATACATTGATATCGTATGGAAGTATGATGTCATCAAAGTGGAAACTTGGACGATGAATGCAAACACAATCCTGTATCGTCTGCAATACAATACAATACAAGCAAAGATGTGAAGATACTTATAGGTTCGGGTTTCCCTTTGATGCGATTCTTTATTGGACCGGAAATATCCACAGTTATTGATACGTTATTTTACAGGAAATGATGCTCTGCTTTTTGAAATATACATGGAAAAGTAATGTTATGTTTTCTATGTTTTAATATGTGAATATGAATATTGCAAAATAATTTGATGTTTTTATAAAAACTAAACTATACCACGGTATACCTACAAACGATTGTATTTTATAAATTCAACAACTTCAAATGTGTTTGTTCACGCTCGACAATGTTCACAAATCTATACGAATATAGTCCTATTGGCTGAACAAGGTAAATGTAGTTCTAAATTAAACAAACCGAATACAAAATGTATACTTATACGCTACTGCGGTTCATAGAAATAGAAAGTGAAAATTACAATATTATAGTCGTAAATTTACGACTATAATATTGTAGCTACCTATATTTGCAGTTGATGAGACTCACTATCGAGGACCTTGTTAACATCTCATGTTATATTGATAGATACCCGGTGGTACGGGATCCATATGGAACACTTTAAGAACCAAAGGAGTAAACGAATAAAAGATGGCGACTTTGAAGAGTCATCATGTTGCGAATAGTGGTAAAATATAAAAAGTGAATATCCTGGCTGTAGATCGCGTGGCCGGTGTTCCGGATTGCAGTCATTTGTCGGCGCCGCCCGCCCCGCGACCGCCGCCCGCCCTGCGACCGCCGCCCGCTGCGCTATACTTATCTCTACCTATTCTTCTTGCCGGTGTTGACAGCAATGATTTTGCTATTCATTTGTTTAAACATTGTGTTCAACGTTTTCAAGTGAATTTATTAAAGTATCAATTGATATAGTTTTTTTGCAACAGTCTACAGTTAGCTTAGCTGTTTTAATTGTAAATACTAGTTAGGTTAGGGTTCTTTAAGGTTGGGGCGACGCGGGGTGGCGTGATTTTAATTTTTTAGTGGCTTTTAATTTTTTCTGCGTTTTACATACCTATATTAAAAGTAGCGGAGTAAGTAATTTGTCGCAAATCGCAGAGTTAATACTGACCCCTGGCGATTATGTGTTCACAACTTGCGGCCGGCCATCCTCTGCGTTGCGACTGCGGTCAAGCGATCCGCTTCCGAGTGAGCTGCATTCCCGATGACACACAACGTTCGGAAATCCTGGTCGTTGAGTATTCCGTCTGTGCACTCGCCCGAGCCATGCTTGTGCAGATATCCGGCAGTCAGGCGGTCAGGCAGCGGGGCTGGAGTAAATCTACACGAAAATTGCATTCAATTGTATGAACGCTTTGTCTAGTTTGGGCGGGTGGCGTTGCCTGACCCGTGCGCGCCCTCGCCAATCGAACACAATCACGCTGGCTGGTGCCTTATCCTATAAATTGTTATTATAAAGACAAAACTTTGTGTCGTTGTGAAGATGTTTGGCAGAAGACAAAACAAAAGCTACTAACTAATAGGGTAAGTATAGGCATTCAAAAAAACTAATATTATTTTTATTTGAGTTCTCTTTTGATATAGAACATAATCTGAATATTTTTATTGTGACATTTAGTAAATCAACAGTAGAGATATTTCAAGACAATCACAATATTTCTAAACGTGACGTCACCGTCCACTGTATTGTCATGAAGCTTTAGCGGGACATCTTTTTGAAAGAAACAAAATTATTTATTAGACACAACAACACAAACAACAAACATGATGGCATTTACACACACATTTTTTTGTTCTAATTTTATTATGATTGAAAAATCAACGAAGGAACAGAAGCACTGGGTTGACAATTTGAACGGTGACACAGAAAAATGTTTTTATCACCACAAACTGATTCCAGTTTTATTTTTATTTTATTTCCTCTAAGATAAAAAAATATAATTGTTGTTTTTTTTCGGTAATGTAATAATGTAAATAATTGTTTTACCTAATAAATAAAAAAATTCTATGCTCATACCCTATTGGATTGAGCTTAAATTTTGCACAAGATTAGGGCAATTCACCTGGAATAACATGTAAGCTACTTATTTATTTACTATTTCCTAAAACCAGCCAAAATGCTAACAAAGCCGCGGGTAGAAGCTAATTTCAAATAATTAATGAACAATCACGATTATTAAATATGGTGTCCCATTATGAGTGGATAGCCTTGAAGGTGCGTGTGTGTGTGTTGACCAGACACAAAAACAGAAAAGTCCAACCGATTGCGAGTTATGTTATTTTTTGTTAAAAAGAATTTCCATTAATCCAGTTGTTCCGCGTGGCTGCTCGAAGTTCAAAATGCAGCCAGCCGTGCATCAAGCCGCGAGTACTCTGCGGCTGTTGCGCGGTGCTCAACGATTGGGTCATTTACATAAATGCAAGCAGTTATCCACACAACTGAGCAAGACGTTCATCCGCACTTGGTGCGGCTTAATATTTCATTCATGGGAAATTACGTCGACGACGACGGCGTCGCCAACAGGCCCCACCGCCGAGCAGCCCGCCGGTACTTGCTATAGCTCAATCTTTCTTTCAATTATTACTGTGATATTAAACATATTTATTTCAGTCGGTCGGTTATTCGTACGCTGTTTAAATAATTAATCAAAAACTTTTTGCCAAAAAATACAATGCTGATCATTGTATATCTTGGCAAATAGTTTTTTTCCCGCATATATTTTGACATTGACAAGAATCCCGATATTAAATCAGAGTCAGAGGCGTACCATTACTGTCTACTTTTCGGTTTTTTTTACCAGAGCCCTACAATTAAATGTAATTAAGGGCGCTTAGGTACAAATTTTGTAATACGTTTAGTTTGTATGGAGGCGGTGTCTAACTCGTTTCGTTCCGCTGTCTGTAGGTACCTTCTTACACCGGATTGTGGCCTATTATGGTAAAGTTTAGTTTTGTAACGTCACTCATCATCATCAGCCTATATTAGTTCACTGCTGGACATAGGCCTCCCTTTAGGAGCGCCATAGTACCCTTTCTTCAGCTTGCCGCATGTCCCCTGGTAGGGTGGCGTAACACTTCGATTGTCGAGTCGCGGTCTCTACTCAAGAAGTCGTTTACCTAGTAGTGGTTGTCGGTTCTTCGTGAGAATATGTCCAGTGGCACTTCAGTTTTCTAATACATCGTCAGTAACATCGTCAGTAACATCAATCTTCAACGTCAAAATAAAATAATGATTTTAAGGTATGCGTGTTTTTTCATACACGAAAATTTCAAAAGTTTCGTGATTTTCAATGAATTACCTAAACAAAGCTATACTCCCGATATGAATAAGCGATCACTCAAACTCTTTTTAATAACTGTCACACGGATATAACATGGGCTTATGTCCATGAATCAAACGTCCCGTCCCGTCTCGTCCCTCCCGTCCCGTCCCGTCCCGTCAGGCCGGCGACCCGTGGTATTGTCGTTATTTCTAGCTCAGTCCAGTGGCCAGTGTGCGCTCGTACGATGCATCACGCGGAGGATTTCACGCTGACTACAAAGGCCTACTCTAATCCGAACCTTTCTCTGCCAGGGTGTGTTATTGTTTCCGTTTGTTGGCACTGACGTTTATTTTGTAATAAAAAACGATAGCTGTATTTAGATTAAAAGAGAACCTGTATGTGGTCTATTTCTTTTAGGATAGGATCCTAGGATCTTTGTTTTACGACCTATACTCAAGCTGATTCATTCATTCGATATTCATTCGGTTTTGAAAAAAGAAATTAGGATTTTTGTGTTATGAGTTTACAAGGTGTAAACTCATAACACAAAAATCCTAATTTCTTTTTTGGCGTCAAGTTTGAAAACAAATCCATCATCACAAGATAACAAGTGCAAATTCTATCAAAAAACACGGCCCGCTTGCACAACGATAATTTACTTGCTTAATTTTGATTAGTGAGTTGTCAAACCATACAAATACGTCAAAGTTAATCAAAATTAGACTTTTAAATATTGTTGTGCAAGTGGGGCTAACATGGAGTAATTTTAAGGTTAAGTATGGAGACAATTTTAACAAACACGTAGGTACCATATGTTCGTCTGAAGCATAGTGCAATGGCGGTACCGCATCAGATAGAGCGATGAACGTTCGTAATTAGTAACAACCGACGCCGAGAGCCGACGCTGCAGAGCCGACGCCGAGAGCCGAGGGCTTCGAGTGCCGCGCGGTTAATTGGTTTCTACAGTAAACGAAGGATAAGACGAAGCCGGAAATTCTGCAAGTTTACTTGACCATGACACATTTTAGCGAGATCCCGAACTGGGTTAGCGTCGTACGTGGGCCGGGGAGAGGGGGGTGATTGACGAGCCTCCCCGCCCGCTTCCGCGCTCCCTGACCCTGCGACGCAAGAAATAGATGATCTCTCTTTAATAAACACTTCCAACTAACGGCTCCTTGATGACTCTTTCATAAATCATTCCTCGAGACACCTGAGCTGCAGGTGGCCTATCAGACTTAGTGTGTGTGTGTCTGTGAACACAACCATCCCTCATAATTACTTGAAGCTAGATTTGATTTTTATCTGACATATTTTAACTGTATAGCATGCATTCAAGGAATAAGTGGAGTTAGAGTTCAGTTTTCCTCCTAGGAGGGATTTCGTGAAGGCTTTTGGTGTCATACGCTCATTTGTCGATATCGTGCGTCGTAATTTATCTCGCCAACGTGCACTGAACCTGCGGAGGTCGTAAGACGTAAAAATATCGTGGCAAACTTTGACTTACCCTAGAATATCTACGCCTGTACCAAACAGGTCTACGACAATATCGTAGCACGTCTACAACAAATCGTAGCACTTTCTACTTTCTACTTAACCTATGTATATGTATACGAGTAGCTGAATCAGCATTTTTTATGTGAAATTTAGTTTTCGAAAAATTTATTACAGTTTCGAGTAGTTTGTCAGTAAATTAGTTTTGTCCGGCAAAGCAGACCAGCACGGGGAGAAGCGAGCTGTGATAAGACGGCAACTTCAACAGATACTTGGCCAGGAATCAAACCTTCTTAAGAAAATGTTTCATAAATCCTATAATGCTGCTCTGTTGCCAAGAGCGGCGCAGTCGTAAGACACGTCCGTGCTATACATGCTGCAGGCGGCGGCTGCGCTCGTCGGATGCACCTCGTTCCTGTAGGATATTCTCCGGGCGACTGGGCGCCACTTCATACGAAATAAGAACATTTTATGAATACTAAATATGATACGTTGTATTAAAATATCTTAAACTTACCGACATGAAGACAGTTTTTAGTTATTCATGAAACAATAAATGATTCGTTGTCAGTTAATTGTAATTTATTATGATTTTGAATTTATTTAGCAGAGCTTGTGTTATGGGTACTAGTTAACTGATATACATAATACAATAATAAAAAAAAAAAAAAAAAACTTACGTAAAAAGACAAGACAGAAGTGCACTAAAAATAAAAATAGCAAGCTTTAACAATTTAGCCTGAACTAGGTAATCCTGTGTTTCAGGCGACTAGAGTGCTAATTATTACATAAAATAATCACTTAAGTACGATTTAGGCATTTAGTCTAACAATGTTGTTTATGGTAGAGAACAGTTTGTGTATAAATGAAAGTCTAACTTTTACATAGAATAAAACTAGATTAATCACTATTCTAACTAGGTTAACTGTATAAAAATGTTATTTACTTAATAATATCTAAAAGCTTCTCTGTATCGTCGTAGGATAGACTTTGAAGTGTAAATCTAATAGATTTTTTACAATTATTATAGTTAAGCGCGTAAAAATTAGAAATTGAATTTAGTCTGTTGTACAGGAACGGACCAAGAAATAGGTAAAATTTTTGCGCAAAGGCAGATTTTAGGTTTATTGAATGAGGGCAAACTTTAGTATTCCTTCTATTGTTAGTAAACTCAGTAAACAATAAATATATTACATAGATTTTTTTTTACTATACATAGAAAACGACCAGAACACCCGGAACAAATACCTGCAGATCGTACAAATACTTGTCCCGAGGCGGGAATCGAACCTCCTGCGTCGCAGGCGGACCTTCCTCCACCGCGCCACAGAGGTCGTCGAATTGTATCAATTGTATGGTTATTCCAGAATGACAAGGGTTATGAGATGTGTATTTCTGTACAGGCTCATCAATCTATACTAATATAAAGTGCTTTGTCCTGACATATAGACAAGCTACAGCCTAAACCAGAAGGCCTAGAATCTTGAAACTTGCAGGATGTGTAGGTGTTGGTATGAAAGTGAGCACTAAGAAAGGAAAAAATCGTACTCTACTAAGGGGTTCAAAATTGAGGTTATTTTTTTTAACAAAAACGATCTGTATTTCATTAACAGTAAGCAATAGAACTACAAAATTTTACACGTAGCTTCTCCTTACAAATGCAACATACATTTCATTCATCGTGTTCTGAAATTGTGACGGTAGTTCCCTGTAAATAACTTCAAAAATTTCTAATGCTCCGTATCTCAGCAACCGTAAGCAATAGGATTAAAATTTAATACGTAAATTCATCTTTCAAAACCATAACACATTTTAACCACAGTTTTCAAAAATTATCACTGTGTTTTCCTATATTCTTATTTAAAGGAAAAAACTAAACAAAACCGCTCTTTACCTTAGCTACTTTACCGTTCGCAATAGAATTACAAAATTTTTCATGGAGATTGCCCTGACTAAATGAACACACGTTTTATTCATCTTTTGCTGAAATTCGGAAGTTGCTTTTCTTATCTATACTAATATAAAGCGCTTTGTGTCTGACAAGACAGAAACTATTTTTACGATTGACAAATTAATTACAGAAACTATTTTTACGATTTGTCTACACAAAATGCCACACACAGTATCCGTTCATTTATCCGACCAAATACATCCAAGGTACGGTTTCAACTCACGAGAATCACGCCGATTATGTAGTAGCTAATGTCGGTATGCCGCGACTTAAGAAGGGTAGTGGACCATCCCTTCACTCTCCCATGTTCCTGCCGACGTTACGGTTATACGGACCGAAACTGAGAAAAGAGCCACTCGGGTAGCTCCAGCGTCTACAAATCCTACGCACAATGTCCCGTACACTCTCCCCCTTCTGGGACATGCCACATCACATCATAGACTTCCTTTTCTCATTATCAGCGGTTGAATACACGACCGCCAAACGTAAGGGCACAATGCTGTGCTCTCACTGACGGACCCATCTCAGTCATGTCGCGATAACCTTGCCACTCGGCGGAAACAGGTGATAGCTTGTCGTGTAGTGAGTAGCACCGCCGCCGGGGCCCTCTATTACTCAGTCGGTACAAAGGCAAAGCCCGTGCGAGGGTCGCGGGAGGGACCGGGGTATACAGGCGCGCGCCCCCGGCCGCGTTCGCACGCAACTTCTTACCTGTAACCATCCAGGTCTACTTGGACTTTTTCAATATGATCGAACGTTTTTTTTAGGAGTGAGCAAGTTTTTGGAATGAAAATAATTTGGAATTACTGTCTTATCTAGCTATCTAAAAGGTGTCTTCATAGAATTTCAAGGTGTTAAGATTTGTCTGTGATCCTTTTTCCAAGTAGGTTCCTTCGTCTGCAAGATAAACTTCGCAAGAATGTTAACTTATTAAAGAATGATTTCATTTTATTCGAGCTGTGCAGCGAGGGGAGTAACAGGCGGCAAAGCGGTGTGAGCGGTGTCCATACGTAATGCCTCTCGCCTAGCGCACGTCTAATAACGGGGCGCTGCTGTACGGGATGGCGGCGTCAGGCACGGGGCTCCGGCTCGCGCCCGCGGACTGACACGCGGGACGCGCGGCTACATGATTACATTCTACGTGCGATTCAATAAATAGGTCAAAATGCTGGACAATTTTTTTATTATTTATTTATATATCTAGCCCCAAAGTAACCAGACACAGTACCTACTAGATAAGCGATACACTTATAATGCAATTTATTAACATAAATATCTGCGTAATGTCAAAATATCTATAGATATATTTTTATGTATACATATAAAACACTCAGAACACCCAAAACAAATATCTAACAAATCGTATTAAGTTTTATCCCGGGGCGGGAATCAAACCCACAGCCTCGTGCGTCGCAGGCGGGCCTTCCTCCGCTGCGACACAGAGGTCGCCAAGAACAAAAAAAGGTCTTAATTACAAAAAAGGATAAAACCAAATTAGAATTAGTACCTATTATTTACAATTTAAAAACAACAGTTGTTCTAACTGCTGACTGTTGTAAAAGTTAGAGGTAGCTGAATAAAGTAAAGTATTGTATAAAGTATTGTATATGCATCTGGTTACAGAAGAATGTGGTCACATCGGGCGGCGTGTTCGCGAGACGCTGCGAGGATGTCGTTTGTTAACCTCGCTTCCGCTGGCGACGTTCCAACATATAAAATCTTGGCATAATCCGCCAAGTTATTATAACACAGGAGTTTTTCCTCTTAGCAAGTAGTGTGCTTGCTCAGCGGCCGCGCGACGCGTTATCGCACCGCATCGCGTCGCATCGCGGGACGCAGCGTCAAAAGTCTATATTCCTGCAGATGGCCGGCGTGTAGCGACACACAATTCAAATTGATAATTATTCGTATTACTATGGTAAGAGAGAGGTTTATGGTTTATTATAGGTAGGCGCTACCTAAGTACTTATTTAAGGACATTCCAAACAGCTTGTGGGTGGTTATATACAATACATATACCTATATATAATTAAAGTTATATTAGAAACAAATAAATGTTAAAAACCATCATGTTTGTTGTTTGTGTGTTGTGTAATTGATTTTCTTTCTTTCAAAAAATATATCCCGCTAAAGCTTTATGACAAAACGGTGAACGGTGACGTCACCTTTTAAAATTTGGCAACCGAGTCTTGACATATTTAGTTTTCAAATATTAAATTTTACAATAAAAACATTAAAAAATACAAAAACAAATATGCCGATATATTTCTATTTCAATAGAGGAAACAAATAAAAATAATCAGGTTTTTTGAAGTCACATGCACACACCCTACTGCCGCAGGTTTAAACAGAATGTGAAAATGGTGTGGACACGGAATTGGAATGCTAACCGGAGTGCGGTGCGAGCGACGCGGGGAGCGGCCGCTATAGGCGCCGGCATCGATTGTTCTGTTCGGAGAGCGGCGGCGGCGACGGCGGCGGCGACGACGGAGGCGGAGGCGGAGGCGGAGGCGGCTTGCGGCTCCTTGTTTCTCTACCTCCATACATTATTAAAACACTGTAAGATAGCTTACAAAAGGATCTTTATAATCTTGTACTTTCAGGTAGAACCCCAACAAAAAATATAGCTGTGATAGCCATGACTACATTATCATACCAATAAAATGCGAAAGATTGGATGTTTGTTTCCTCTTCACGCCAAAACTATTGAAAGGATTGGGCCGATATTTTGCATAGATGTAGTTCTATACTAGGAATAATATTTCATATGTATTTTGTACCGGAAAAGCAAACGTGGTTTGTAAACGTGGTCTTGAGTGGAGGCCGCGACTCGGCAAACGTAGTGTAGGACGCCCTCCGACCAGGTGAGATGAAGATTTGCGAAAGACTGCTGGCAGATACTGGATGCGGCAAGCTGAAGACAGGGCGCTATGGCGATCATTAGGGGAGGCCTATGTCCAGCTGTGAACTAGCATAGGCTGATGATGATGATTATGAAGATATACTAGTAGTATGTGTGTTCGAGATAAGATGTGCTGGCTGAGAGACAGTAAAACGCGGCAAGTTGTGCGCGCGAGGAGGCGGCGGCAGTAAACAGCGGCGGCAGTAAACCGCGCGGGGTTATTACTAATCCGATCGCACATAAACCGCGCCACCTGACACCGCTCCGCCGCCGCCCTCTGCCGCCAGACACTGGAATTAAAAAATTAGGTATAACAATCGCGGAGTTACTGTTAGGTGCACCATCTCTAGTCTGTTAGGTGCACCATCTCTAGTCTGTTAGGTGCACCATCTCTAGTCTGTTAGGTGCACCATCTCTAGTCTGTTAGGTGCACCATCTCTAGTCTGTTAGGTGCACCATCTCTAGTCTGTTAGGTGCACCATCTCTAGTCTGTTAGGTGCACCATCTCTAGTCTGTTAGGTGCACCATCTCTAGTCTGTTAGGTGCACCATCTCTAGTCTGTTAGGTGCACCATCTCTAGTCTGTTAGGTGCACCATCTCTAGTCTGTTAGGTGCACCATCTCTAGTCTGTTAGGTGCACCATCTCTAGTCTGTTAGGTGCACCATCTCTAGTCTGTTAGGTGCACCATCTCTAGTCTGTTAGGTGCACCATCTCTAGTCTGTTAGGTGCACCATCTCTAGTCTGTTAGGTGCACCATCTCTAGTCTGTTAGGTGCACCATCTCTAGTCTGTTAGGTGCACCATCTCTAGTCTGTTAGGTGCACCATCTCTAGTCTGTTAGGTGCACCATCTCTAGTCTGTTAGGTGCACCATCTCTAGTCTGTTAGGTGCACCATCTCTAGTCTGTTAGGTGCACCATCTCTAGTCTGTTAGGTGCACCATCTCTAGTCTGTTAGGTGCACCATCTCTAGTCTGTTAGGTGCACCATCTCTAGTCTGTTAGGTGCACCATCTCTAGTCTGTTAGGTGCACCATCTCTAGTCTGTTAGGTGCACCATCTCTAGTCTGTTAGGTGCACCATCTCTAGTCTGTTAGGTGCACCATCTCTAGTCTGTTAGGTGCACCATCTCTAGTCTGTTAGGTGCACCATCTCTAGTCTGTTAGGTGCACCATCTCTAGTCTGTTAGGTGCACCATCTCTAGTCTGTTAGGTGCACCATCTCTAGTCTGTTAGGTGCACCATCTCTAGTCTGTTAGGTGCACCATCTCTAGTCTGTTAGGTGCACCATCTCTAGTCTGTTAGGTGCACCATCTCTAGTCTGTTAGGTGCACCATCTCTAGTCTGTTAGGTGCACCATCTCTAGTCTGTTAGGTGCACCATCTCTAGTCTGTTAGGTGCACCATCTCTAGTCTGTTAGGTGCACCATCTCTAGTCTGTTAGGTGCACCATCTCTAGTCTGTTAGGTGCACCATCTCTAGTCTGTTAGGTGCACCATCTCTAGTCTGTTAGGTGCACCATCTCTAGTCTGTTAGGTGCACCATCTCTAGTCTGTTAGGTGCACCATCTCTAGTCTGTTAGGTGCACCATCTCTAGTCTGTTAGGTGCACCATCTCTAGTCTGTTAGGTGCACCATCTCTAGTCTGTTAGGTGCACCATCTCTAGTCTGTTAGGTGCACCATCTCTAGTCTGTTAGGTGCACCATCTCTAGTCTGTTAGGTGCACCATCTCTAGTCTGTTAGGTGCACCATCTCTAGTCTGTTAGGTGCACCATCTCTAGTCTGTTAGGTGCACCATCTCTAGTCTGTTAGGTGCACCATCTCTAGTCTGTTAGGTGCACCATCTCTAGTCTGTTAGGTGCACCATCTCTAGTCTGTTAGGTGCACCATCTCTAGTCTGTTAGGTGCACCATCTCTAGTCTGTTAGGTGCACCATCTCTAGTCTGTTAGGTGCACCATCTCTAGTCTGTTAGGTGCACCATCTCTAGTCTGTTAGGTGCACCATCTCTAGTCTGTTAGGTGCACCATCTCTAGTCTGTTAGGTGCACCATCTCTAGTCTGTTAGGTGCACCATCTCTAGTCTGTTAGGTGCACCATCTCTAGTCTGTTAGGTGCACCATCTCTAGTCTGTTAGGTGCACCATCTCTAGTCTGTTAGGTGCACCATCTCTAGTCTGTTAGGTGCACCATCTCTAGTCTGTTAGGTGCACCATCTCTAGTCTGTTAGGTGCACCATCTCTAGTCTGTTAGGTGCACCATCTCTAGTCTGTTAGGTGCACCATCTCTAGTCTGTTAGGTGCACCATCTCTAGTCTGTTAGGTGCACCATCTCTAGTCTGTTAGGTGCACCATCTCTAGTCTGTTAGGTGCACCATCTCTAGTCTGTTAGGTGCACCATCTCTAGTCTGTTAGGTGCACCATCTCTAGTCTGTTAGGTGCACCATCTCTAGTCTGTTAGGTGCACCATCTCTAGTCTGTTAGGTGCACCATCTCTAGTCTGTTAGGTGCACCATCTCTAGTCTGTTAGGTGCACCATCTCTAGTCTGTTAGGTGCACCATCTCTAGTCTGTTAGGTGCACCATCTCTAGTCTGTTAGGTGCACCATCTCTAGTCTGTTAGGTGCACCATCTCTAGTCTGTTAGGTGCACCATCTCTAGTCTGTTAGGTGCACCATCTCTAGTCTGTTAGGTGCACCATCTCTAGTCTGTTAGGTGCACCATCTCTAGTCTGTTAGGTGCACCATCTCTAGTCTGTTAGGTGCACCATCTCTAGTCTGTTAGGTGCACCATCTCTAGTCTGTTAGGTGCACCATCTCTAGTCTGTTAGGTGCACCATCTCTAGTCTGTTAGGTGCACCATCTCTAGTCTGTTAGGTGCACCATCTCTAGTCTGTTAGGTGCACCATCTCTAGTCTGTTAGGTGCACCATCTCTAGTCTGTTAGGTGCACCATCTCTAGTCTGTTAGGTGCACCATCTCTAGTCTGTTAGGTGCACCATCTCTAGTCTGTTAGGTGCACCATCTCTAGTCTGTTAGGTGCACCATCTCTAGTCTGTTAGGTGCACCATCTCTAGTCTGTTAGGTGCACCATCTCTAGTCTGTTAGGTGCACCATCTCTAGTCTGTTAGGTGCACCATCTCTAGTCTGTTAGGTGCACCATCTCTAGTCTGTTAGGTGCACCATCTCTAGTCTGTTAGGTGCACCATCTCTAGTCTGTTAGGTGCACCATCTCTAGTCTGTTAGGTGCACCATCTCTAGTCTGTTAGGTGCACCATCTCTAGTCTGTTAGGTGCACCATCTCTAGTCTGTTAGGTGCACCATCTCTAGTCTGTTAGGTGCACCATCTCTAGTCTGTTAGGTGCACCATCTCTAGTCTGTTAGGTGCACCATCTCTAGTCTGTTAGGTGCACCATCTCTAGTCTGTTAGGTGCACCATCTCTAGTCTGTTAGGTGCACCATCTCTAGTCTGTTAGGTGCACCATCTCTAGTCTGTTAGGTGCACCATCTCTAGTCTGTTAGGTGCACCATCTCTAGTCTGTTAGGTGCACCATCTCTAGTCTGTTAGGTGCACCATCTCTAGTCTGTTAGGTGCACCATCTCTAGTCTGTTAGGTGCACCATCTCTAGTCTGTTAGGTGCACCATCTCTAGTCTGTTAGGTGCACCATCTCTAGTCTGTTAGGTGCACCATCTCTAGTCTGTTAGGTGCACCATCTCTAGTCTGTTAGGTGCACCATCTCTAGTCTGTTAGGTGCACCATCTCTAGTCTGTTAGGTGCACCATCTCTAGTCTGTTAGGTGCACCATCTCTAGTCTGTTAGGTGCACCATCTCTAGTCTGTTAGGTGCACCATCTCTAGTCTGTTAGGTGCACCATCTCTAGTCTGTTAGGTGCACCATCTCTAGTCTGTTAGGTGCACCATCTCTAGTCTGTTAGGTGCACCATCTCTAGTCTGTTAGGTGCACCATCTCTAGTCTGTTAGGTGCACCATCTCTAGTCTGTTAGGTGCACCATCTCTAGTCTGTTAGGTGCACCATCTCTAGTCTGTTAGGTGCACCATCTCTAGTCTGTTAGGTGCACCATCTCTAGTCTGTTAGGTGCACCATCTCTAGTCTGTTAGGTGCACCATCTCTAGTCTGTTAGGTGCACCATCTCTAGTCTGTTAGGTGCACCATCTCTAGTCTGTTAGGTGCACCATCTCTAGTCTGTTAGGTGCACCATCTCTAGTCTGTTAGGTGCACCATCTCTAGTCTGTTAGGTGCACCATCTCTAGTCTGTTAGGTGCACCATCTCTAGTCTGTTAGGTGCACCATCTCTAGTCTGTTAGGTGCACCATCTCTAGTCTGTTAGGTGCACCATCTCTAGTCTGTTAGGTGCACCATCTCTAGTCTGTTAGGTGCACCATCTCTAGTCTGTTAGGTGCACCATCTCTAGTCTGTTAGGTGCACCATCTCTAGTCTGTTAGGTGCACCATCTCTAGTCTGTTAGGTGCACCATCTCTAGTCTGTTAGGTGCACCATCTCTAGTCTGTTAGGTGCACCATCTCTAGTCTGTTAGGTGCACCATCTCTAGTCTGTTAGGTGCACCATCTCTAGTCTGTTAGGTGCACCATCTCTAGTCTGTTAGGTGCACCATCTCTAGTCTGTTAGGTGCACCATCTCTAGTCTGTTAGGTGCACCATCTCTAGTCTGTTAGGTGCACCATCTCTAGTCTGTTAGGTGCACCATCTCTAGTCTGTTAGGTGCACCATCTCTAGTCTGTTAGGTGCACCATCTCTAGTCTGTTAGGTGCACCATCTCTAGTCTGTTAGGTGCACCATCTCTAGTCTGTTAGGTGCACCATCTCTAGTCTGTTAGGTGCACCATCTCTAGTCTGTTAGGTGCACCATCTCTAGTCTGTTAGGTGCACCATCTCTAGTCTGTTAGGTGCACCATCTCTAGTCTGTTAGGTGCACCATCTCTAGTCTGTTAGGTGCACCATCTCTAGTCTGTTAGGTGCACCATCTCTAGTCTACGTTCTAAATAACTAAATACTTTCATAAGAAAAATAATCAGAATCATTAATTTATTGGTAAAAAATATTACAAGCCACAAGTTAGTTATTATATCTAAGTAAGTAAATTAAAATAAATAATAGAATTATAAATTAAATTAATAGGAATTAAGTAAATAAAATAAATTAATAGTACACAATAAATTACAATATTAGGTACTCAATTTTCCGCACATATTCGTCAACATTGTAGAACGGCTTCGCGTTTAGATCCGTTGGTTCCACCACCAAGTTCCACTTTGATAGGGGAATTTTTAAACATTTGCTTTTCTTGTAATCATTGTGTGATTGTATGGATTCCATGTGATTGTATGTAACTCTAACCTAATCCAAAAGAGCAATGATACCGAAACGAAACTGCTTCCTAGAAACAAAGTCAAAGCAGATTCTTCAAAGCAAGCTCGTATCAGTTAACCCGTCCGTGGTTGTAGTCGTGCGTGCGTGCTGGCGTGCGGCGCGCGTGCGTGCGTGCGACGCGACACCGACGTGGCGCGTGCGAGCGTGCGGTGCGCGCCGTTACCTTGCCGTTCAACGACACCCTGTTTTATTTACGATGTCGTGTGCTCGGAGCAGGAAAATTCACATAATTATATCGTATCTATGTAGATGTGGCTCGTAAGATGTGTACTGTTAGAGGATGAGTTTTTGAAATTCGTGATCCAATAATTTAAACTTTATAGCAGCGCCTCTTGTAGAATATATCTACCACCGAACTGCGAGCCCAACTCGCATGCTCTGCGTGGAGAATTAAGGGCATTACCACCCCCATGAGATAAAACCAATAAGGCGATCATCAGGGGGAGGCTTGCGTCCAGCGGTGGAGCAATATGGGCTGCTGAGTTGAGTTGAGTTGTATATTAAATGGAGCTTCAAACGCAACCCAATTGATTCTCCGCTAAACAGCAGTGTTTAGCGGAGAATGGACCTGCGGTCCTCACGGGGCAGAGCCGGAGGGTGTTAACTTGTAAATAATTTCGCATGATGCGATAATTCCAGACGCCGTTTCTGACGGTTTTCGCTTCGCAATGGGCTCTAATCGTCGCATTATCGTTACAATTTTCGGGAATGGGTCGCGGCGTGGCGAGAGCGGGGCGGGAGCTGGACGGGAGCGGGCGGCCCGAGCGCGGCGCGGTGCCATTCGGCTGTTCACGTTATGGCTTTATTACGTGCTTGTTGCAGATTTATGATTTAATTTGCGCACAATAAAGAGATTACACGACTTCACACGTGAATCAAGTGCTTTATTCTAAATTTCTAAGTACTTGAACAAAAATATTTTTATTTTATCATTTTAAAAATTGATAACTTTTAAAAATTTGAATATGTGAAAATGTATTAAAATCAACGTTGAAGATGATAAATAGTGAGACTGGAAACGTAACGGACACGTTCAGTACGTAGTATACCTACCCACGTTATTGAATACAATTTAAAAACGAATAAAATTAAAAATGATTTTGAAGTAGCTCAAACATTTGAAAACTTGAGTGACATATCGAAGCGACAGAAACTCAGAAGATATGATAGTTCTTCTGAGGACAGAAATCAAATACAACAATTTATTTCATTGTCAGTGTTTGTTATCCTCTCGAACGTCGCGGCCATTTTTCGCAATTATGCGCATGCATCTGTCACGGTGGCGTACTCTGTCACGGCGGATAATCGGCGCGTCATATTAAAATAGCGATATTTCAAAAATTTGTTATTAAACTTCATAATTTTATAAGAATATGAACTTTTATAGTTGCAACTACATTATAATTTTATTGATGGAAATAAAGAGTTTTAGATTCTTGATTCTTTGTCTATCTGTGGAGCAACTCGACATGTCTTGGTCGTTATACATTTCTCATAAGGTTATCTTTTGGCGAAAACGCGGCATCCGGCGGCGGGGAATTTATTTTTACATCGGTTGAACAAAGCTTGCAAGTTATGGAGCATACCTACGTATAAGGTCGGTAGAGCTTACGTACTTTGTTTCTTTGAGGTCTCGAGTTCTGAACGGAAGCCGAATTAGGGTTCAGTAAATGCGAGCGACGGCGGCGGCGGCGGTGGCGGCGACGGCGGCGGCGGCGTGCAGGTCTTATGAAGTTATGAGTGTAGAATGTGAGTTGAGTTGCGAGCGACGCCTATACCAGGAGGCGAATTAGGCGTTTTGAAGCGCGTTCTGTGGTAACGTCATACGAAAATCAAGTTTTTAGAACCATCTGACCGATTCATCCGTATTCCGTACACACTCAAACGCGCGATTCTCGTTTGTATATATGTTCTCGATAATTGATTGTATATATAATATCAGTAACGAAGAGCGCTCCGAACGCAACACCAACGCCCAAGCTATACTCGGTTTTAAGGGAAATATAAAATATCTCAAAATATTTACTGTCTTCAAAGAAAACTTTGTCATACTTTCTAATTTTAATGAAAGGTACACTTTATAAACCTTTTGGAAGTGGATACATTTTCCGCCTGAGAAGTGCTCACGCTGACTCATGCGAGAACTGAAACGAAAATAAATTCGCCCGGATTTAATTTTATAAAACTTTTTTCGAGTTTATTTGACAATACATTTTTAGCTCAACATTCACAAAAACAAAACGCCTAAAAAATACAGCCTGTATTTTTTCCACGAAAAGTACCGAAATGTTTTATTTTTTACCAACCGGCAGGCAGTGCTACAGTGGCATGAAATTTTAGGTAAAAACGGGATTCCCCTGGTTAAAACTCGATTTACATAAAATTATAGATTCTTTCTTTGGTTTCTTCTACGTGAAAACACTATAATTATGTAAAAAAACCGTAGAAAAAAATCATAAAATTGCACTGTTTCGCACATTATTTGGTCGAGAGATTAGAAACCCTGCGGTCTTGAAATAACTTATGTTTTGATTCGTAGGTTATTACTAATTACTTGGTTCTTTCCGACAGCTTTTTTATAAGTTGTGTAGTTTTCTTTTATTGAAGCTCCATTTTGCATTTCCGCTGACCTGTTTTGACATAAAATCTTACAATTTCTTTGAGTTTTTTGGCAAATTATGAAGTTTGTCCCTCGATTTATTTATTTTTGAATCAAAAACTTCACACTTTATTCTGTAGGCCAATTTTTTTGAAATATTGCAGTTACAACATAATTCCGAAGGATATCAGGAAAATTCAGAGCAAAAATGTGTAGCGTGAAAAAGACTTTGTTTTTAATACGCCATTCTAATAAACTCTACTTTACGTGTTTTGTCGATTACTCCAATTAAATCTGCAACCGACGATGTAAAGATCAGGTAAGCACTAAGCACCTACCTTCATTCAAGTGTTTGTCATTCCGGCTAGAGGTGCGCGGCCGCCGCGGCCGGGGGCGGGGCATTTATCACTTGCATACCTCAATCATTCCACGGACGCTACCCTCATCCCTTTAAACGAAACTAAAACTTACGGAATGCTCTAAGTCTGCCCACATGTAGCAGATTATTACAAACCTTCGTAGGCTTCTGTCTGTCCGCCTAAGGGGACGGTTGGCCCTATCGCATGTGGGGCGACACGGTTGGATAGCATTTCTCACTGCAAACAAGGGGGCGGTTAGACTTATTTATTACAGCGCAACCGTCCTCTTAACGGGACATAATCAGGCTATGTTTGGTGATAACACCACTTTGATTATAAATACTATTTAACGGGTATTTATCGCGTTTATTTACCTATTTTTCCCGACGTTTCGACAGGTTTACACACTGCCGTGGTCACGGGATGACTCATCCCGTGACCACGGCAGTGTGTAAACCTAATAAATACCCGTTAAATAGTATTTATAATTATATATTTAGATCGCGTAAGTTTAAAAACATTTAACACCACTTTGATCCCACGCAGGAAATCCTCATTCTTAGATACAACTGTTAGGGTGAGCTAAGAAAACAATATGAATGAACAGAATTATCAATTTGTTAAGGGTCCGTATTGCAATATAGGTACTTACATTTGTGTGCTAGACAGCGTGGCGCGCTTATACACTCTCTCAAAGTAAAAAGGGACTAGACGTCCGACCCCGAAGCGAGCTCAATGCCGACTGCCGTTTAGCACATTATAAATCTGTGGTTTAGCACGGCCCGCCATCTTAATGTTTTTTAAATGTCCAAGTAGACAACTGACTACTGGCGGTACTGCGCTCATTTCCGTTCGTAATACTACGTGGTACTATGAGTCAAAACAAGTCAAGTTGAACTATTTAAAAACGGAAATATCGTAATATTGTTTTAAAATATTTGAAAAATTAACAAAACCTTACACAACAATATACCTTCTTTAGTTAAGGCACTTCGGTTGCCACAGTACCTACAGTATGGAAGAGCAGAACCAATTATCATTATTTCCAAAGGTGTCCTTTTATCGTTTTTGCCGCGACAACCTTGACAGGAAATAAAAGCGTTGTTCAATATATCAAAGAGACACGCGCGAGTTTTATTGCGAGCCACTAACGGCACGATTAGAGCGCTGTTAAGTTAACGAGCGGGCGAAGTGCGAGCGGCCCGAGCGGCCCACGGCCCGCATCGGCGGGACTGGCCGAACGGACATATTTAAATGACTTAGTTCACTTGATAGGTTTCAGATAAAGTCAGTAAGATTCAATATAGGAGAATTTGCATACCTAGCCTAAAAATAACGTCATAGGTGGGACCTGAACCTACAATTGCCAAACACATTGCAGAGTGGAAAGTGTGCACGGAAATCTGTTTGCCAATTCCACCAATATAATGAACCATTCAAAATCTGCTTCATAGCTCCCTGATAATTGAAAGCAAGATTGAATTTTTCCGTTTATAATACAAATAAAGGAACAAGAAGTTAGTTTGCGAGCTCGCAGCATTTAATGAACATTAACGAAAGCTCATTAAGCTCGGCGTCGGCTGCGGCGCGCGGCCGCTACGCTAACGAATCGAGACGGCGGCCGGGCCGCGGAGAATATAAAGTCCGTTAGTAATGAAGCCTCCTTAGCATTCGCCGCCACGCACTGCCGCCGCCCGCGCCATCGCCGCGCGCCATTAGTGCCATTGTCCCGCTCGCGGCGCCATTAGAAGCTAATCAGCCGATATGCAAACTCGCGACTCGACGGACGCGCCGCGACCACTAATCAATGCCGTTATATTCGAGCAAGTTGCGCAGCTGACAGGCCTCAGCCATTCTGCCTTCCAGCTTCACACAACAGCACATTTAAAAAGTTGTTCTGGTCGTTTTCTATGTATAATAAAAAATATCAATCAGTGTATTATTGTATTATGTATATCAGTTATTTAGTACCCATAATACAAGCTCTGTTTAACTTGGGGATAGATAATGCTGTGTAAATTGTCCAGCATTATTTATTTATTATTCATATATTTATTTAGGTCCCTTTGATTAAAAAGTGTGCATACTTGCCTCAACGTAAGAAAGGACGTTTAGACAGTCTGGGATAGCTCCAAACAACAAGGCAAAGCTCGGCAAATAGTAAAATATAGTAGGCACTCAGAATTTGTGACATTCTGTAAAGTCACTTCCTCAAACTCAAAACCTGCAATGGTAACAAATTCCATTCGGTAGGTTACGTAGAAGCCGAGAGCGCGATGCCGCCGGCTCACTGAGCGCACCACGCGCGGGTTTTCCGACAAATTGGATGCCTTTGGAGTTCGCTGCTTGCTCAACCATGCCTCATCGAATATCACTCCTTTGAGAACGTACGTACTGTACTTAACGTGTTTGTCTTCTGAAACCTTTACCGTGGATTCCACACTAATACTATAAATACGAAAATTTGGATGTTTGATAACTCTTGAGGATAAAATTACTGAACGAATCGGGCTAGAAAAACGAACCATATTGTTCTAAACTGGAATAAAACCTAGGGAAATCTCGAGCAAAACCACAACAAAGGCTAGTCATTTGTAAAGTTCAATAACGCGCCAGGCTGTCCCAGTATCTGCTTCATCGAGGTACCTACCTTAATTTAATTAAATAACAACTCTCAATACCTAACGTTCATCAATCAATTTCTGAATTAGGTACCTATAAGAAATTGAATAGTCGAATTCTCTCTCAGTTTGTCCATCGAAATTATAATTTAGTAGCCCGCTGACAGACAGACAGGCAGACAGGAGCCTTGGTAATAGGATTTATGTTGGGACCATGTTGGGACCCTTTGTGTACAAACCTTACTACCACTACTAGATTGGCGTATTGATGTTTTAGGTACGCTTTACGGTGCACATATAAACAAAAGAATTATTGAAAATTGGCGCAGATAACACCAAAATTGTTGAAGCGAGTCGTGATTTTTCACAAGTATTATGTTGTTTTATGCATCAGAAGCCAGGGGCGTCCAAAAATAAGACGGGAAGGCGACATAAGACTTATTCACTTACCCTTGGGATGGCCCAGAAGACCTCAGTTAGAGAAACCGGCCTCAATGGAGGCAGTTGGAGGAGGCCTATGCCGAAAGGCACACCCAACTGAGAGACGAATTTTAGAAGAAATACAAAAACGCAAGCACACATTAGTTAAGAGTACTTTCGTTAGTTCAAAAATCTTGGCAAATATAGTATTCTAACTCAGTTTTGGAATAATGGGCTATATTATATATTTATGCTGTTTTTCAAGCTTGACGAGATAAATGAATAAATACTAGTTCTTCGTGAATATTTTTTAGACCAATTCGGAATCACTGTCGATACAAAAGAGAATCATTTTTAAAATCAGCCCATAATTGCCAGAGAAATCGACGAAAATTCATAAAAAATGATCTATTTAGAGCTAAACATCGAACCTCCTCCTGAAGTCGGTAAAAACGAGATGAAAGAGTTATAACGAGGCCACTTGTTTAAATCGGTAATTGGATTCGTAGCTAGCTACTTGTTCAAATTAAAAAAGTTGGCGCCCGCCTTCCGCCGCGCCGCGCCGCCCGCCCAGCGCTTCGGACGCGGTATTCATTTGATTCGATTATATCCGCACCGTTTCATACAATATTGAATAAAGCTCTCGCTTCACTCTGATATAAGTGAACCGATAACTTTTGGTATGAGCTCACTCAGCACAAGCGGACTAAAGGTTAACGCAGATCTGAACCGCTTTATAGATATGTGCATTCATACCGGCTTCAATTAGCTACACTCGAATATATTTTAGCACAACAACGGTGTAAAATATCAGACAGAGCGCGAACAACTCGCTTGAAGCTTGCCGTAGGCAATTATATTACTCGAAATGTGTTTGTGGACTTTGTACACACAAACATGGGCTTCAACGACACTTAGACCAGCGTTCAAATATGAATTTAAACGCGGCTTGACGGGTTTAAACCCATATTTTAATAAATAAATAATGCTGGACAATTCACACAGTATTATCTACCCAAACAAAGAGAGCTTCTGTTATGGGTACAAGATAATTGATATACATAATACAATATAATACAATACATAGATTAAGCAAAGCCTAGTCAGACGAATTTATATAACTTAAACATAATAGATATTATATCAACAGTAAGCAAGTTGCAAAATATAATAAAATAATTACAACTAATATTTACACTTATTTACTTTAGTTAGGCTTTGCTTAACATGAATAAATAAATGTAGGTAGGTAATTATTTTAATCAGGACACTTCTAAGCTATTTCTATACATAGATATAATTTTTTACTATGCATAGAAAACGACCAGAACACCGAAACAAATAAAACTTTAAAAAAAAATTGAATGGAAAACTCAAAAATCGAATCATGGTAAATATCACGTTATAAACGACTATACCAAAACAAATACCTGCAGATCGTACAACATTTGTTCCGTGGCGGGAATTGAACCTGGTGGACCTTCGACCACCGCGCCACAGAGGTCGTCAAGAATAGGTACCTATTCTTGACTTGATTGTTGTGCCGTGCGGTAGCGTTGCTGGATGTATGTGCAAAGTCCTTTAGGTACGTATTCTCCATTCGCCGGTAATGTGCTGACACTATGCGCACACTCGTGACCCAGGCTGTTTATGTGAGGCACTAGCGAGAGTCTGCGACTTTGTCCCTGTCTATCCCGGAATCCGCTGTCGAGCTCGCACAAAACTCATTGCACTAAAAGAAACTGGAGTATAGGTAACCGGGATAAATGTATAGCCCCTACATTTTATAACCGACTTCAAGGAGGAGGTGTTACATTCGCATTAATGTATTTTTATGTATGTTCGTTCGTCAATTATAGACCAATTACGAAAATTATTTCGCTACTGTATAAAGTCATCATCATCATCATCAGCCTATATTTGTCCACTGCTGGACATAGGCCTCCTCTAATGAGCGCCATAGCGCCCTGTCCCCGCATCCAGCATCTGCCAGCAGTCTTTCGCAAATCGTCATCACACCTGGTCGGAGGGCGTCCTACACTACGTTTGCCGAGTCGCGGTCTCCACTCAAGAACACGTTTACCCAGCGGTTGTCGGTTCTTCTCGAGATATGGCCAGCCCACTGCCACTTCAGCTTGCTAATCCTTTGAGCTATGTCGATAACCTTAGTTCTCTGTCGGATGTATTCGTTACGAATCCTATCCTTCAGAGAAATTCCGAGCATAGCTCTCTCCATAGCTCGCTGGGCGACTTTAAACTGATGGACCAGCCCTACCGTGAGTGTCCACGTCTCAGCTCCGTAGGTCATGACTGGTAGAACGCACTGATTCAAAAGTCAAAAGTCAAAAGTCAATAACTTTATTTCTTTAGGCTTACAAACTAAGCACTTAGACACGTCAAATATAATACTATAAACAGGTTTACAAATTTTAGATTGAAAACTTTCGTTTTCAAGCACTGGGGTATGGTTGACGACAAGACTCGACGTAGTTTGCCAAACGCGGCCCAACCTAGCTGGATCCTCCTCTTGGCCTCCTTCTCGAAATTGTTTTTACCCAACTGCAGAATCTGCCCAATCGGAAACAATTTCGAGAAGGTGACCATGTACGACCACCGGTCAGTACTTGGACACTCATGGTGGCGGCATCATAAAGACATCTCAGCACCTCGATATAACGATAGTCTACTTGATTCCAGAACAGCCCAGGTTTCGACAGAGTCAAAGGCCTTTTCATAGTCCACAAAGGCCAGACACAGGGGCTGATTATACTCTTCGGACTTCTGTATAATCTGCCTCACCGTGTGTGGTCTATGGTGCCATATCCTCCGCGAAACCCGGCCTGTTCTGGTGGCTGGAACTCGTCGAGTCTTCTGGCGAGACGATTCGTTACCACTCGTGAGAACAACTTATAGACATGGCTCAGGAGCGATATGGGCCTGTAATTTTTAAGGAGGGTTTTGTCGCCCTTCTTAAATAAGAGCACCACCAAACTCCCGCTCCATGCCTTTGGAGTTCTCCCACTGTGAAGGACGGCATTGAAGATTGTAATTCCTGTAAAACAGGGGTTCCTCCAGCTTTCAAAAGCTCTGATGAAATTCCGTCTTCACCGGGGGCTTTTCCATTTTTAAGCTGCCTCAGAGCTAACACGATCTCGTCTTGACTGATGTCCGGCAGTTCGTCGGTGTAGTGGCGTGTCAGGGTGGCTCTAGAATCGTGGTCATTTCGTTGGGCATGAGGGGCATGTGCAGCGTATAAACGGCCATAGAAATCCTCGATCTCGGCTAAGATCTCCGGCTTCGACAATACGGTCCTCCCATCGTGCGTTTTAAGCTTCGTCAGGTGGCTCCTGCCAAGCTGCTGAGTGAATACTTTGGACCCTCGGTTTCGCTCTATCATCGCCTCTTCAATGAGGCGTGTGTTGGAGCTCCGAAGGTCGCGCCGTACCATCTTCGCAATTCGCTTGTTCAGGTCTGACCTCTCTGACGAAGTCGCCTGGGTGGTTTCCCGTCTTCTTGTCATCAACTCGAGAGTCTCGTTCGAGAGTTTGTATTTCTTGCCAGTACGCTGCTTTTTACAAAGCTTGATGCCTTCGTGCCTCAGCGTTTCGACCAGATTATGCAGGGTCTCGTCAGCGTCATCAGTGGGTTCCAAGGCAACAAATCTATCCCCGAGAAGCTGCTGGAACTTCTCGGTATACCTACTGCATAAAGTAGGATTCCGAATTGGTCCCATTAGTATTAGTATTTATCCCGCTAAGCTTAAAAAACAACATAAAATACATTTTTCTCTCTGACTCTACTGATGACTGTCAATATATAAGAACTGTTTCTTTAGTGTTCCGTACCTCGTTACTGTGAAAAAAAGGAATCCTTTATAGAACCACTTTGTTGTCCGTCTGTCATCTTTAATTTTAATTATTTTACCTTTTACGCACAATAAAAAAATACAAGGAATTCAATTTTACCCTATTAATCAATTTTTATTTTGAATTATGATTACAGTAAAGAGAAGAGAGAAGAGGGATGTTCATGTTAATAAAATGATTAACATGAACATCCCTCTTCTCTCAGAAACGCGTGGAGGTATCGAGTTGAAATTCACACCATATAATATACTCAGGCTCGTTACTTCTTGGAGCCGCGATATAAATCAAAATTCTAAATCAACGCAATCAAAAGTTATGTTATAGCTGTTTATGACCATTTTTTTTAATATTCCATGGGAATCACATGCATAAAAAACTTATTTCCCGTTGACAATACAATCGTACAATCATGAAATTTGAAGAAGGTTTTTGCACAAGTAAAGGAAGAAATCTAAAAACTGTACCATTTGTTTTTATGTCCTTTATGTAATTGTGACCAAATCAGAATTTTTTGTGCGTTTGGGTGGATTTCCAACTAGCACTTGTCGTTTTATTTTTTATCTCAGTGGGTTCAAGTACTGAACAAAGGGAGACATTTTGATAATTGAGTTCGTCGTCATTTCAAAAATAAAGGAATGTTTCCTTTAAACAAAATTGCTATCTTAATTATTTCCGCCGGTAATTCCCCTCTAGGTAACGTTCTTTTGTTACACCCTGTATAGCTCGCAGAACTGACAACCGTTGAGGAGTAAAGGGTTCTCGGAGAGGAGGAATCTGAGTTCGAGGAGGCGTTAGGTCAGTGGACCAACGACATCGTAGCGGTCGCAGGGAGTCGATGCATGGAAGCGGCTCAGGACCGCTTTTTGTGGCGTCGTATGGGGGAACCCTAGGTATTTCACCTGGACATATTTTATTATCTAGTAGTGGTATATGGTTTGGGCTAATATGATGATTATCCTGACAAAACAAAGGTTTTATGTTTTTCGGGTCATGACTAATAAAAGAACCCTGTCATGACGGACAGCCGTCACTCGTCCCGGCGAAACAACATTAGTGTACAAGCAGAGCTGAGCTGATCAATTATTGAACAGAGTCTGTTGTATTTAGACGGGGCTAAGTGCAGCTCTCCCGCGAAACAATAAAGTACGAGGTAACTCGGGTAGTCAGCGCTCGAGCCAACGAACACATAAAAATTCAATATTCATAGAAGCGAGTTAGTTGAATTTCAAGTGAAAAGTGTAGAAGCGTTAACTTTGAACGTCATTAAAGTTTAAACAAAGTTGGCGTGTTGTTGGCTCCCCCCGCGCCCCGCTTCCGCGACCCGCGGCGCCGCTCCACTCCACATACACAAGTCAACATTTGAATAAGACGCCGCACATTCATTTATAAAGAGATGCTCGTGTGGGATGGCTTTCGTCGCTTCCAAAAAAAAAAAAAAAACTCACAACCCGCCGACGACGGCCCGCCGAAGAGCTGCATGTGACGCCGACGACCCGCCGCCGGCACGCGACGGATCCGCGCGTTGCCACTCAGGACATCACTACTCGTTCGCTTTACGTTCCAAATAATGTAACAGGGGAAATCTCTCTAGTGTCACATCGTCGGCTTCCTCGCCAATCTCTTACAAAGAGATTATTGATTTCCTATTTTCCCGCTGAAATCAAAACTTGTTATAATAATAAATTAAATCGTTTATTTATTTCGTTTAGTTCTTGCATATAACACACCTGCCGTATGTAGCAGTAGGTACTTCTATAATACGCAGAAGTATGTGAGCATCAGTGATATTACTTATCTGCAAAACATATACACAATCCTGTAATATTTAACCTAAAAAGAAATAATATTGGTTTTTTACTTTTTAATATAAGATTATTTCTCTTATAGGTAGGTACTTAGGTACATTATGTTTATCCCGCGTGCAAGGATATGTGAAATATGAATTTTAACTATATTTTTTCGGATTTGTTGACATAATTTAAAGATAAAGAAGATAAAGAAACATTTATTTGACTTAACAAGAACAGCACAGACAGACATAGTTACACACACAAGGTTTAAATGGTTTAAACGATTTAACAATTTGCTACTAACTCTAACGATCGTAGGTAAAATGATAATTAATCGGCTACCACGAATAGATTTTACTATATAGTACATATCTCTAGACTACCTGTCCCAGCTCTGGGACGTAGGTAGTCTAGATATAAAATGCAGAGTGGTATTTACTATGTGACGGCGGCTATCGCACCGCAACCGCACCGCACCGCATCGCACCGCACCGCACCTCCGCAGAGCCGAGCCAAACATTAAATTAATTATAAATCTGTTAATACGCACACAGAACAAATTGGCCTTTTCACTTTGTCCGTAATATTCGTAAGGTAACTCGTGAGCTGGCACCGTACACAAAGTTTGGGTTAAAGCCCGACATTGCATGAGTTGGAACGACTAATTCAGTTTTAGTTCGGTACTCACGGGTGAGACCGAGAGGCTCGCTATTTGTAGCGAGTTCTGGAGCATTTAGCACATCACAAATATTATAAACTAGCTTCCGCCCGCTCCTTCGCACACATTTTTCCGCCTCAGTGCCTCCAGTCAGATGTAGAAGTCATCCTCGAAAATTTTCAGCATCTGTGCAGTAGTTTTGGTGTGGAGAGGTTTAAATATCCTAACTTAACGCATTTATAAATTAGTGTGATGCGAAAGTTTCGATGTTGAGATGTTTGTAAGCTCTTTACCACAAACCTGACCAGACTGAAACTGGTGTATTGTGTATTGTGTTTTTTTTCTCTTCTTTTTGTTGGCAACTTGCAGGCCAGCTGCACTGTCTGGCCCACCTTTCATGTAAATAATAATAATAAAAGCCTTTATTCGTACAATAAGCTTAACAATTAGTCATCGGCAACCTCTACCGTATCTGTTTGCCCGGGAGCTTTGTCTCTCTTCTGGGTTTCCAAGGCCTTCTCGACTTCTCTTGGTAATATCTCAGGCACATTATCGTCATCTTTGAAATATGTTTCGTCTAGTTCGTCTTTCTTAGAATATAGGTCACGGTAGAAATTCGTAGAAGCCGTAAGGATGTCTGTATTAAAACACAAATCGTTAATACCATCCAGTGACATATATTAAGGCAGGTAACAACATTGTAGTAGTTTTGGGGGCCTCATCGCTCACGTCTGTAGGTCTTTATCCATCAGTGACCTACACGTGTCCTCTGGGTGATGCTAAGAGCGGTATCAGCTGATAGGCTTCGGCCGTGGCTTGTTCATCGGACAGATTTCATTTCATTTATTCATACCATAGATTCACAGGGAACACTTAGTCAAGTCATTTCAAAATATAAAATTAAAACTCAGAATATACAAATGATAAAATCTGAAGAAACGACGAGACAGAGAACTGAAATTCGGACCACATGTATACATGTGGTCCGAATTTCAGTTCTCCGTTGACCGACCGCAGGTAGTAGGGGGCCAAAATAACAACCTGGGTCTTCAAGACAAGAGTGAATCGGTATTATCTCGACCTTCGTGATATATCGTCGGCCACATCTTCACTTTCCATCAGAGATTGTGGTCTAACGAAGTAGGTACTATTGAGTATTTATAAAAAAGTGTGAATACGGACACTATTTCTGTTCTTCTGCCCTCACCACCACACCACCCCACCTTGACAGCCTCTCAGTAACCACTTGTGTAAGGTTATTAGTGAAGGTTTATTGAATGGTTGATCTTAATCACGTATTGTGAAAATAAATAGCAATTATTTTATAGGTATTAGCCCGGTAGGATAGGATTAGTTATCTGCGGGAACGTGCCTCTCGCCACCGCAGGGGGCTGCGGGGGTGTGGAGGGCGGGGGGCGCGGGACGTGCGCGTCATTTAAATTCCGAAAATAGTTCAGTGTGTATTTATTTCCCTCGCGGTAAGCGTGCGGGGATGAATACGTTGCAGCGAAATAAAGGCTAAACAAAGGTGTATGCAAACGGCAAAAATAAAAAAATAAGAGATATAGATTAAAAAATCTTATCTAATCTGCGCTCAGTTTCGGCTGATAAAAACGCTGCCCTTTTTCTGTGACATCACCGTTGCGCTTCTTCTTCTTTTAAACAAATAAATGATATAAACCTTACTGTTTATTGTCTAATAAATATATGTTTTTCTTTCTTTCAAAAAGATGCTAAGCTAAAGCTTCATGACATTGCGGTGAACGATGACGTCACGTTTGGGAAAATTGCGATTGCGTCCTGAAATATCTACTTTTCAATTATTCAATTTTACAATTAAACACAAAATTAAAATTGAAGATTTATTTATATTACCAATAGAGAATACAAATAAAAATAATCAGCTTTTTTGAAGTTACATATCTAGCTCGTGTCCGCGGCTTCGCTCGCGCTTTTCCGGATAAAAGTAGCCTATTATCTCTCTATCCGTCCCCAGGATACCATCTACCTTCCTACCTAATTTCATTGAGTTCCGTTCAGCCTTTTAGGCGTGAAAAGTTAACAGAAAGACAGAGTTATTTAGAATTTATAATATTAGTATCGATGGATTCATCTAGCCCCAGGCTAAACAGAGCTTTTGATATGGGTACTAGATAGATATCTATGTAAGTGAGATCATCATTACATAGAAGGATGTTTTATATGCAGAACACACACACTACGAATATCTGTACGAATATCTGTTGATCATACAAATATTTGGTCCCAATGCGGAAATTGATTCCGCAACTTTGTGCGTCACAAAAATCTGAGAACATGAAAGCCCACGATTGATTCGCAGTTTGTGTCAAAAGTAGATTAACTAAGTACCTATTGGGTGGTGCTGCGGACTTTTTTCTCCATTATAATAATTTAACACTCGGGATTCTGCGAGTAGTAACTTCCTTAGTTGCGCTGGAAGACGTTAACCCCTTGTCCATATTTTATTGTACCTTGCTATATGCTCAAGAGCTGTAGTTTAACTACTCGTCATACAGTATGCGACCAGTTGGACTAAATAGTTTGACTACGTGGAAGAAAGGAGCAACCATCTCCGCCACCACTTCCCATTTCAGCCGGGACAGTCGCTCCCCCCGTAACAATCTCGTGCTGGAGGATCCTCAAATTACTCATAGTGGGGTGGGTCCTCATAGCCTTGGCCTTTCAGACCACCACCTAACATATCAATCGAGAACAGAATACTTTCAGTAGCAACGAATCAGCTTGACCTATATGGTGTCATCTCTTTTGTAGGTATCTACCAGAGAGTTATCTTCCGCGAGTGGTGCTCAAGTGAGCAAGAAGGAAGGTCCTCTGTAGGGTGAGTGTAGGGTGAGCTGAGGACAGCGCGGCGGCTGCGGTGCGGCAATCAGCGCTCAATGGGCAGTTAGCGGTCCACATGGAGCTGAAGGAGCTCGTTAGCTGCCTTCACACCCCGCACTCGCACTCGCTTCGCCCTCTCGAGCGCTGAATGCTTCCAAATCACTGGAAACCTCGAGACCTCCTTTGACCGCGTGCCAAGAAATCGAAGAAAGCCGGAACGAAAGGGAGAATTCATTACGTGCCGGTGAATTATTTATGAGAAGAATTTATAGAAAGTCATCCGAGTTATCGTATGTGCGTGTCGTAGCCGAGTGGAGTGATTCCAAGGTTCTCGAGGAGGCTGTGAGGTGCGCGGTCTGTTTACCGCCTCGTAGAGAAGAACCGCGGTTTCGGTTGACCGACAGAGAGGCGCATAAGCCGTGGATATTTTATCGGTAATATTACGCCTATGAATAGGTGCTCGAGTGGAGTGGTTGGAGTGCGGTGGAGTGCCATCGGCGCCGAGCGAGACTCCCGTCCCGCACACCCCGCCGCACGAGTGGACGGACAGGCGTCGATCGAACCATACCATACCATCTATCTACATACATACGTATGTCTATGTATTCAATTATCGTCGGTATTAAAAGTGACAAGCATAATCAAATCTGTGACCGAAATCAGATTTCATTTTTGAAATCGAACACATTTATTTCTTAAATTAGATACAAAGCAAAATTATCATGCATATATTGTGCCCGATATCCATAGTAAGTAGGTATGGAAAAATTATCATTATCATGATAATTTTCAGTAAAATTTACAATGGAATGTAGCGAAGTTTCTACCTTCCATTTGATATTTAATCGAAGAGGATTCTTCCACGACTTACGATCTCGTCCTCCCACACAAAGTACCAACATAATGTGTCGTTCGTAGATACCGCCCGCCCCTCACCCCGCGGTACATTCGGGACACGATCCATCGTTAAGCTTATCACAGAACTGATGCCCATAACCGAACAAAACGGATAAAATAACCTCGAACGTTATAAAAGAGGTTCGATTTATCAGCTCGTATATCGGGCATTGTGGCTGGCAGCGGTGGTGCCTCCCTGCAGGCTGTACGTGGTATGTAACAGCGGCTTCTGCCGATCACTTATCTCTCAGGTAAGCGAGGCTCTTCGCCGCACCGTCTACCTACACCACTGCTGGTTAATATCACTACCCATTTACTTTTAAAATATGCCTGAAGTTAAAATGACTGCCTGCAGAATGATGTCCTCCAAATGGTCGAGAGGGTTGTTTGTTGATGAAGTAGAGTGAATTAGATTAGTTGCTAAACGACGAACCAATCCAGTTTTCTTATTCATTTGTTTAGGTATTATCTATTAGCTGTTACCCGCGACTTCGTCCGCGTGGAGTGGTGTTAGATATAGTATAGACCTAGACCTGCATGAAAGTGATTATAGACCTAGATAACTGCCCTTTGAGGTTGGTAATTGGTATGGTAGGTATGTGGTCGAGGAAAAGTCACTGGTTTGGTATGGTACGACTGTATTCACAGGACACACATAAACTGGTAATTACTCTACTGATATGAATGGTTTATGGTATTGGTTTGATTTGAACCCGCGTCGATGGCGGTCGATCGCGAACTGAGCTAGTTTGAGTAACCGCGAGCAAATACGCATTCAATTGCAAGCGCAGGTAAAATGCATATTTGCTGCGTGGTCGGTTTACCCGAACAGGAACATAATACCGTTTTTCCCTCTGGATCGAACAAAAAAATATGGCGGATATAAATTATAGTTGGCTGTAAGAAAAACTATGAGACCTTAGGCAGATAATCTATAGTACCTAATACTAACTTAGGATCTTTAAGTTCTATGCCTGCGTTTTATTAAGAGTCAAAGCAAAGCAAACGGCAACAGGGTTGGGAATGAACGGTAAGATTTTGGCTTGAGTGAGTCACATAAATAATATTTTGATGTAATGCATTTACTTTCAGTCGCGTTCCATTGCACAATTTTGGAGGTGTATATTTAGATATTTAATAAGAGCATTATTGGAAAGCCGACCTTTAGAGTAACAGTGTTTCCTGGAAGACGGTCGACCCCTACCTAACTCATACATATATTAATAAATATTATTAATTGGTACACCGTATATTAATAAGTCAGACACATGACTAACTACTTCAATAGTAGGTTCCTACGTTGTGGAGTATTTACTAAGAAGCTTCGATTGTTGTTGCCTGATAGCAAGGTGCTCATTGTTTCATATCATAATGCTGATGAAATATTCTGTTTTCTATTTCAACTGAACACAAATTTATTACATAGCACATACATAGGTTCATTAAGTTCATCATGAAGCAGACCCCAAAACAATACACAACAACATCACACAAAAAACACAAGTAGGTACGGATTATTACAATTGCAGATGGGGACAGGTTTCAGTGAGTCCGCGGGGCGGTTCTACTATTGCAGATGGGGACAGGTTTCAGTGAGTCCGCGGGGCGGTTCTACTATTGCAGATGGGGACAGGTTTCAGTGAGTCCGCGGGGCGGTTCTACTATTGCTCCAGCCATTCTGAGGGTTCTTCATCAATGTTCCTCCCCTAGACTTAGCCATGATCGCTTTTGCAAATGCGTTTTGTAGGCTTATTTGGGGGCAAAACCCTAAACCCTAATCCTACGTGTAGCACTGGTAGGTACATGCAAAAACCCATGAAGTGATCCGTTCAGTAGTTTTGGTGTTTGGGTACCTTTGGACAAACATCTTTACAACGGTACATGGGTTATGTACTGATGAGGGGTTCCTTCTTACTGAGTTTTCTTGCTTTATTGATGCTGCTATTATTTAATTTGACATATTCATTTCACTTCGTAATTCATATTTGAAATTTTGAATTGTTTTTGTTTAGGTACATAATGGTATTACACTCCAGAGGGCATGACAGGCAGGACACATTGGCGGATGAGACAGGGACATAAAATGGGCATTGATTTTATAATGACAGTTGAATGTATGTTGTATGTAGGTACCTAGTATATATAGTTAAGTAAGGTTACCTATATTTTTTCACTTTTGAGATGAATTTATGAAACAAATCGTAGCCTAAGTCCGTCTCCGATGTACCATTTACCCCTCCCCTACCCTGCCAAATTTCAACCAGATCCGTTCAGCCGTTCTGGCGCGATTGAGCAACAAACATCCATCCATCTAAACTTTCGCATTTATAATATTATTGTCATTAGCATGGTTATGGATTAATTAGAATGGCACAACATACCAACCGCACCAATTAATTAATTACATTAACAATCATGAAAATCACATTAAAAGTAACAATTAAATGAAATTATAAATCACTAGCAGCGCCTCGCTAGTTCCCGTTCCCATGGGAATTTCGGGATAAAATAGTCTATGTGCTGTTCCAGACTATAATCTATCTCTGTGCAAAATTTTATCCAGATCCGTTCAGCCGTTCTGGCGTGATTGAGCAACAAACATCCATCCATCCATCTAAACTTTCGCATTTATAATAGTGTGATGTACCACTACACAGTGGAAAAATGTCAGTTGTGAAGTTTCAGTACAATTGTTTTTGGTATATAATAATTATATTTACAAAAAAAAGATTGGTATACATTTATAATGTTAGTCTGATACAAGATCAAAAGGGTCATCAGTTCGAGATGCAAAAGTAGGCGGAGGCGCTCCGGATGGCCGGTAATCAAGACATTTCCTTTCCGGGGAATGCGGTTACCGCGGCGCGTATCTGCGACCGCCCGCGCCGCCGCGCGACACATTCACAAACAACCTGCCATGTTCCGTATTTATACGACACGGGAACCGGAATGTTTCCATCCTTCGTAAAGATTGGAGAGCGCGCCGGCCGGGGGTACGGGAAGAATACCAAATAACGGAGAGGTAAAGGCTTTAAGGGTCCGTTACATTATGCATGAAATGTGCGATCCCGGAAAATGTAGGTCGCGGCGCTGGAGCGACCGCCGCGCCGCAGCTGGCGAGAGCCGACGGCGGCGGGCAGGTGCGCGGCGACACACCAGCTCTCCACTTATCTACAATATATTCAACATAAAGATTATTTATCGTCCAAACTTGTACCAAAAGATCTTAAAAATACTAGATTGGAACAACAGAAAAATCATTGATTCTAACTTCTAAGGGATGGTAATAATTACTCTGACTATTTACATTACAAATTTGACTTTCACGCATCTTTGTTCAGTTTCAGACTCTTAAAATCTCAGCCATGATATAAATGAGTGTGATAGGAGGAAGCATCTCTATTGCTTACAAGTGAAAGTGAACTGAAGCCGTTTGCAGAATAGAGAGGGGTGGTTAATTCGTTTTCCGTGTCGAGCGGGGGGGCAGGGGTAGGGATGTGTCAGCAATCTCGAGCGTTGGTTTTTCTCTTGGAGTAATGAATGCCCTGGTCCGGTCCGTACGCGCGTGCCGCTTCCAGCCGAGAACTCGAGCTCCTTGCCTCACACTCGCAGGAGGCAAGAATGTGGCACGTGGTGCTATAGGATCCCTTCCCTGAAGGGTCACTTTTTCACGCCTTATGAAATTGACTTAGGACTGAAATCATGATTATTGGAAACATTAATAAACATTTTTTGAGTAAGATGAAACTTTTCTGGAACGATCCCTATGTGAAAGGACTATAGACTCAACACCATGGTAGGTGGAGTGTAGATAGGTACCGCGAGTGCGACGCGCCCTCCTCACATCCCAACCTGCATATCGCATGCACTGTGGACCACGGCCCAGTGCGCCAGTGTTCCACATCCCACGTGTCAGCCCACGGACGGCCAGCACCGCCGCCGCAAGAGTCAGCCACGTGGCGCGCCTCAGAACCCACGAACAAGGGAAAACCAGCTCGCGCTTTATTAAAGCGTGAAATTTCTCATTTCGTTGCTTTTCGTTACGCTGAGCGCAAACAAAATATTAACGGGAAAGCTGTTACGACGCGCCGCCGCCGCTTCAAAAATAAGTCAATTTTGCCACAAATTGGATTCCCCATCTTGTAAGACTTAAGATTATTCTATAAGTAGTTTATTGTTCACACATCATCATCATCAGCCTATACAGGCGTCTCCCTTCAGGGCGCAGCTAGTATAATGTGCTTTGCTAGTATAAAGCGCCCGCTTTCTTCAGTTTGACACACCCAGCATCTGCCAGCATTCTTTCGCAGGTCTCCATCTCACATTGCCGGAGAGCATCCTACACTAGGTTTGTCGAGTCATGATCTTCACTTAAGAACACGTTTACACCAGCGGTTATCGGTTCTTTGCGAGATATGGCCTGACCACTGCCACTTAAGCTGGCTAATTATAACATACATAGCTCATATGTCGATAATGTTGGTCTCAGCTCCGTAGGTCACGACGGGTAGGACGTACTGATCGTTTTCCAGCTTTGCTGTATGGGTGACGAAAAGACTCGCCGTGGTTTCCAAAATGCTGCTCAACCTAGCTGGATGCTTCTCTCGGCCTCCTCGAAATTATTTAATTTCTTAGAGTGGGAGTAAGCACAGAAATTCTTAACACGATCACTGCTAGCGTCGGCGGTGCGACCCACAGGGGCGCGCCGTCGGTCGGTACACGGAGTTGCAGATCGCACTCAGTGTTTTCAGCCATGAAAGTGTTAAATTTAGCAACACCTCTCGTGGAACGAACTAAATGTAACCTTAGTCTTTGAACAGGGATAAACTTTAATGTGTCCTCTGTAGGAGCTTCGGGGTGGCGCTACAGTCCGTAAGAGGTCCCAAAGATTTTCGATGGAATCGACTGAGACTTCGTGGCATAGTTGGTTAGAGCACACCCGTACTGATGGTAGGGCGCGGGTTCGAGTCCTACTCCTACCGAAGTCGATAATTTTTGGGAACTTATTTCATTTCTTCTCGAAATTGTTGAAGAAAGGAAGGACGAAGGAGTCGCTGTCCTTAGACAGTAAGTGAGTGGTGCAGGTGCCTATACCGATACCATAGTAGGCGGCTGGTAGGTCCGCCATTAGCGGCGAGACGCGCGGCCGCGTCCGGGCACTCGGCCTGTCGCCCGTCACTGTCAACTCCTGATAATACTCAACCCTAATCACAGAAGACAACGGTTCACTCACTTTACATTTTAGTAGTAGGTTACTTAAAGTATTTTGTCGATGTCATTTAGAAATGGTGACTTATCGGAGCTTTTTTGATGCGGAGATTGTGATTGGTTTCGAAGCTACTTTACTTCGTGACAGCCGTGCTCGTCGCGTAGTGCCTACTGCGGAACGGGCGAAGGCGCGTAGCCATCGCGTAGCACCATTAGCTACGCGTCGTGGATGCCGGACGTGACAACCCATGATCGTAGCGTGTGTGCGTAGACTGCTACGAGCTTGCTACGTGCCGCAAATGTTCCGGTGGTCGTTGCCGTCTACCATATGTGATTATCATTATCTTCCGTAATGCCCTGCTTTCGAAAAATATTAAGCTCGCACTTGACATGCCCTGTCAGTAGTTCTCTGTTGCAACTCAGCGGAGGCCAAAAGTTCAGTAGTTTCCATGTGTTGCCGTCAGTTATCAGCGAAGGCGGGAGATCAGACGCTGTTAATCGTACAAGTGTTGTGGTGTAGAGTACCGTGAGGGGGTGTGCGCGCGCAGCGGGGTGCGGGCGGGGCGAGGCGCGGGCGGGGCGGCCAGTCCGGGGCGCGCGTCCGTCCTGCCCGCACGTGTCCGCACGCAGCACGCAGCATGCCACCCGCGCCGAGCGCGCGAGCCTAGCGCCCGCCGCCCGCGTCGCCCGCGCCCGTCCGGCCGTACCCGACTGCAGCGCGTAGCCCCACATGAATTGACCAGGAGCCACCTGCCGCCGGCTCTCCGACCGCCTCTAACGATCTGGTAATTTGGTTTAGAGCGTCTGCTGGACGTTATCTATGAGACGTGGTGGTGATGCACTCGGGAGTGGCTCCACACTGGCCCCACGCCGCGCCACGCTCCCGCCGCGCCGCGCTCCGGCCGCGCCGTGTTGCCCCGGCGGCGGCGACGACGTACCAAAACGGCGTGGCCACAACGCTCGATCCCTCCATTTCACTGAACTAGCCAAAGCTGGCTTGTGAAGCACTCGTAAACATGAAATAAAAGAAACATAAATAACATAAAATAACACAACTATGCACGTCATATCACGTACACTTATTAACAGCATGTTTTTGCATGAGCTGCAAATAGAAATATTATTTCTATTAAAACGTCTAATCAGACATAGAAAATTTTATAATCTTCGTTGAATATTTTCTGAACCTTTTTTGTGAATATCCTAATCAAATAGTATGGTGATTAGGGAAAGCAATTGTGGATAAAATTGTTATATGGAACCTGGAAGACCACCGAGGGAAATCGTTTGTTTGTATGCAATAAGTACCGAATACGTACCCAAAGAGGGACAATATCATTTTATACAAGTCCACCATCCTGTACCACCATCATGTATCTACGTTTAATATACATACAATAAATTCCATTTTAAATTGGTACATCATTCTCACCTAAAAATGTTTTTGGTTTGTCATGTATAAAGTTTATCACAGTGTCATTACCGCGGCAGAGTTACCTCTAACCAAAACTAAAACTACCTACCTAGTACACGCATTATCATCAGCCTATATTGACGACCTCTGTGGCGCGGTGGGCGAAGGTCTGCCTGCGACGCAAGAGATTGCGGGTTCGATTCCCGCCTCGGGACAAATGTTTATTTATACGATCTGCAGACATTTGTTCAGGGTGTTCTGGTCGGTTTCTATGTACACTAAAAATATCTATGTATTATGTGTATCAGTTATCTAGTACACATAACGCAAGCTCTGCTTAGCTTGGGGCTAGATGATGCTCTGTGAATTGTCCAGCATTATTTATTTATATTAGTCCAATGCTGGACATAGGCCTCCTCTAATGAGCGTCATAGCTCCCTGTCTTCAGCTTGCCGCATCTAGCATCTGTCAGCAGTCTTTCGCAAATCATCATCCCATCCTCGTTGTAAGGCGTTCTACACAACGTTTGCCGAGTCGCTGTCTCCTTTCAAGCGCACGCTTACATCAGCGGTTGTCGGTTTTTCTCGAGATATGGCCAGCCCACATTTCAGCTTGCTAACCCTTAGAGCTATGTCGATAACCTTGGTTCTCTGTCGGATGTATTCGTTGCGCATTCTATCCTTCAGAGTAACTCCGAGCATAGCTCTCTCCGTAGCTCGCTGGGCGAATGTAACCTGGTAGGCTAGCCCTACCGAGTGCACACATAATACTCGTATACCGTAAACTAAAATGAACACCGATCACCAATACAGGTGAGTGTCGTTTTTATCACGTTTTAGGAAAAAAACATATGAATATAACATAAGTATTAATTAACCTGTAATGGTGGAAATTTCGTAGTCAACAAGAAACCCTTATCGTTTCTTCATGCCCGTCATGACGGAGAGACGCCCGTCATGACGGAGAGACGTCCGTCAGTCTGCGGCTCAGCTCAAAGACTGCTGTAATTTGGCATGGGCCACTATAGGTAATATTAATCACGCCAACAAATTCGTAAATTAGAAATCGAGGATACCTTTTAAATCAATTGGAGATGAATATTATATTGGTCTTTGTCGTTGGATAAGTCGTTGAAAAATATTTTGGGTGTGTAAAATGCAAAAAAAAATCTATTCAGGGATTGTGATGTGTTATGTTTGTGTAATCCTCCCAAAAATAGCACTTATTGTACAAACGGTTTCCCCGAATACTTATAACGCTGCTCGCAACTTCAATTCATATCAAATATCAATAACGTTTATTTCTTTAAGCTTACAAAATAAGCACTTAGAAGTCAAATTTTATAAATTATTATGTTCCGTAATGCCAAAAATGATAATTGAAAACTTTTTGTATTTTCGATATTGTGTTGTTATGTTTTTTATCAAACAAAACGTAAGATATTGTTGTTTTTATTATAAAAGAAAAGGACGAATACATGTCATTTTCGACGTAAAAATATGCAAAATCGCATAGCTATGTATATTTTTGCTAACATTTCATTATAGGTGTGCATTATTAAGAAAAAAACAACTAGGGACCTAGTATTCGAATACAAAAAACAACATGATACGGTGGAAATATGCTCGAATTACAAATTATTTTAGTAGTACGTTTGTATGGGTCAATCATCATCCGCAGCCCCCTTAAGGTGATCAACTTCAACTTCTTATTTATGGCATCTCAAGTCACGATTTTTTGACAGCTCAATGAAAATATGTCAAAAATCCTTATTTGAGTCATGACAAACTTAATTTTTACTTTATGAAAGATTACTTTACTTACACTTTATCGCGACCTCTGTGGCGCCGTGGGCGAATGTACGTCTGCGCCGCAGAAGGTTGCGGGTGCGATTCCCACCTATGGACAAATGTTTGTACTAAGTATCTGCAAATATTTGTTCCGGGTGTTCTAGTCGTTTTCTGTATATAATGAAAAAAATTATATGTAAGTAGGTATGTATTTTATTGTATTAAGTAGGTATGTACGAGTATTCAGTTATCTAGTACCCATAACACAAGCTCGCTTAACTTGGGGCACTTGGGGCCAGATAATGCTGAGGTGAATTGTCTAGCATTTGTTTATTGAATAGAAAAATGCACAGCCCAAATCGATCTTTTTGTCTCCCAAAAATTTAAATAATACTAGAAAATACTAAAAAAGGGAACGGAATCGGCGCCGCTTAACTTCGTTTAGACGTAGATACTTGAAACACCCTGTATATAGATAGAACCAAGTTATAAGGAAAACTATCAAAGCCAAATTTAGCTTGGATTCTTTACAAGTTAACAAAGTGATGTTACTTGATATGTGGTACGGTGGCAGGTGAAAGGAAAATTGCGTAGGTACATATTCCATTGATATTAAATAATTTAAGTACCTACCTACTTAGGTGTGTAAATAAGGTACTGATTGAACGCAGTGAGCGGCGCGAACGAAGTTCTCGTGGCGGCTTGGGTTATTTGATTAGTCTGTCTGTCTGTATGGTGAAACAGTCACTTCGAGCATAACTGTCCAATCGTTGATCCGACTAGTGTGAAATTTGATAGTTGTGCTGTCTCATCTGTAAAATATCATTTTTCATATAATTAAATTCTCTATCAAGCAGCCTACGTTCCTATATTCTCGCCTCAAAATTTCAATTTACCCCCCCCCCCCCCCCACACATAATAGTATAACTCCGTATCCAGGGGAATACATCCATCATGTGGGGTATCCAAGTGATCAGTGCAGGAAGACCTACAACTTGGCTCCAAGGGAATTCAAACCGTCATTACTCTGGGACCACACTCGAGACCAGCCCCCCTTGTTGGGTCTCTAAGAAATTTGATAAATAGAAAACGATCACGACGGTTATTGTTAGGAGCTAACTACTAGTACTAGTTTAGTACATATAAATTATAAACAAAACGTGCAACTATCAGAGAAACCAATCGGTAACGCGCGTGGCCCGACATGCACTTTGCCAGAATACTAAGATTTTAAGATATCGCCGATGTTTTTAATAAGTAGAGCTGTCTCGGGTATTGTAATTCAAAGGAAACAAAAATGTTACCTTGCGTTTTAAAAATAAAAATCGGATCGAGATTCCAGAGTTAGATGTTATCGAACAAAATTTGTACCTACGATACCTACAAGCCTACATTATCTACAATGCTAACTTGCCACTGAGATGGATGACTGTTGCCTCTTCACGCCAAGACTACTGAACGGATACAGTTTAAATATTTCATAGAGCTAGTTCTAGACCAGGAATAATACATAGACTCAAGACAGTCAGTGCTCACGACGAAGTTCTCTAATAATCTTTGAATTGTATTTCCATTGAACAAGCGTGCGAAGCCGCGGGAAGAAACTAATAATAAATATTTTCCTTGCTGGTCGTTCGGATTACGTACGTTATTCACGGGGATAGGTCGAGCGAGGCACGTGATTCTTTTATCCTTGTGGGTGACAGATGAGGGGGCTCCGCCTCCGCGGCCCAGGCTTGTGGAACGCCGTGGCTGGTGGCACCAGCGACAACATAATAGTACCAATTAACGGGCACGTAAATGTGAAAACGCACGAATTGTTTGTAATCTGAAGTAAAATATTAACTTTGACAAGGTCTGTCCAGGTCAGGGTTACATTCTGCCTGAGATACCCTCAGACGAAATCAATTCGGATCACACATCAAAGTGCTTAATTTCCTTTAGACCCTACAGGACATTAAAACTGGAGGAATGGAGAAAGATTCGGGCTTATACAACTAGATATTAGATATGGGTGTTGTGTACTCATAGGATCCTGTTGGCACTGCTTGGAAACCACAAAAATACCACGCTAACTCGATCGACCGGCACGACAGCGGGTTCAAAAGTCTAAAAACGGCGCGGCGCGGCGGCGGCACTGTGGCCGGAACAGATAAAATAAAACTGAAAAACCTGCTTCACTTATGAAGATTATAATTTGATTTAATTACTAATTTAGTATATTAATTCTAGCATAGGTAGGTACCTACTTAATCTCATATAAAGGATATCTTTTTGAGATGGGAGTGACGGCCAAATCCGAAAATATAAGAGTCAGTTAAAAGTCGTGAGCTCGGTTTATCAGAAATTAAAAACTGCATTCATGTTAACTAATTTTTTTCAGTTTTTTTCATATATTTTCCCAAATTCGAAATATGTGTTTATAGCTGTAGGTGGCGCTAACGGCGCTGTAGCATCGCAAAATCGTTTTTTTTTTTTGGGACATTAGGTATTAAATTTTCATGGAAAATTTGTTGAGTAACGCACTATAAAGCAAAAAGCTAAATGTGTGTATAGCTGCTTTACGGAGGATAAGCCCCACTAAAATACGCACACCTGTTGTTCGAGAAGATTGTTTAATATTTTCACATTGACGCTTATTAGTATTCCAACCAAAATTGTAAAAATTTGCCTTTTCCTTTCATTTTCATAATTGAAATTATTATAATTGCGTTCTAATTATATGAATAAATGTATGACAAATTATTTGATTGTAATTTTCTTTGTTAATAAATATACGAGTATTATTAAAAATTTAATAATAATTAATTATTAACGGCGCAGCGCATCAGCATTGCCATACAGCGGGGCAATGCAGCCAGCGTCTTGGGCACGCTTCCGACTGGTATTGATGGACCGGTTGAGCTACCTGTAGATTGTTTGCAGGAGTCTGCAGTTGGCTCAATTGTTTCAATTGTGAATACCAAATCTAATTTGTTTCTACAATTCCATTGCAAATTATTAGCCGGTCTGTATCAAACTTATTTTAGGTACAAAAAGTTTTAAATTCCGACTATTTTGCTAAAAAACTCGGGTCCGACGAATGCCATCACGAGAGCTGCAGAGATGCTTGCTTACTTTATTCATAAAACTTGCATAAGGCAAGTCGTTAGTTTTAATAGTTTCTGAGATGCGGACAGGTCAAAAGACGCTCTAAATGTTTCTTGTAACACGTCACATTGCTAGTGCATCGCCCGCCGGTTCCTTCGTGTATTTTGATGATATTTCAACATCATAGATAATAATATTGATGGGACTCGACTAAGGGTCAATTCACACGATGGTGGGATGGCAGCGGCACGAACTCTACGAGCATTTTAAGCGATACAGGTCTTTTAAGTGTTATTATGTAGAATGGTGATTACGGACTCGTGGTCACACCGTTTTGCCACACCAGTGTGACTACGAGTAATTTATTTTCCTCGTGGTCACACTGTGCGGTGTGATCAACAGTAATTAGTGAAACATAAGACTCGTGGTTACACTACTAGTGTCGGGAAAGTGACAGTGTAGGTACCGATCAATACGCTACTCAAAAATAAAATACTAATGTAGTTATCGAAACAAAAATAGTAATTGCATGTATACACAAAAACACAAAAATTAAAATGAAACAGGTTTTACACAAACAAAAAAATAGACTCAGCATTAAATAGACTCCGTGAAAACTGTAATAAATAAAATTAAGTTGAAGTGAGCGACTTCTCATCTTCTAATTCTAATTCTATGCAGACTTTGCTGTGTTGAGAAAGATCGTGTAGAGCGTTATGGCAATCTACAATTGCTTTTGATCGTGTGTCTGTCCTTTTCAGTGCGTTTATTAGTGATTAGACTTCTCATCTTCATAATTTAGCGTAAAATTTCCAAAAAATGGCCAATAGTTATTTGGTTATGGATAAGCTGCATCTGAGTATTTAAAATAAAATCGTCTTTTTCCGTTTCTGTTTGTCTCCGTTCATTTGGGTTGAAATTTGCTACTCTAATGTCATAATGTAGAACATTTAATAATTTATTTATTGTCACATAGTTCTTGTTAATACTTTTATTAATCACCGAATTATAACTCTCAGCGACATTATTAGTTCGATGGCGTTCGTTGCTGACACACCAATCTCTTATGCATGCATCATTTTTAAGCCACGTATTCTTCATGTACGCCATAAAAGCGTTAATTTTATTGTTTTTTAAATGAGCACATTGCAATTGTATATACGCCCAACCATCTTTAATTTGGTTCTCCGGTAACAGTGGAAGAGCAGTGCACAAACCTACTAAACGGCGATACAACTTTGTCTTTATGCCTATAGATTTAGCTTTTCGCCACAAACTCTGCGTGAAATGGTAGTAGCAGTTTTTTATTTCGAGATTTGGGAAAATTAATTTGAGTGCATTAGAAGTTGCAACTTCAAAGTCTAGATGGAACTTATCTGGTTTCCATTCGGGAAATTTGGCTTGCAATATGTCAAACAAAGCCGAATACGTGCTTTCTTTTTTGTCACTCATCAGGGCAAATACTAGTGGAACCACATTAGTTGTTCCGGATGAACTTCCCAAATCACCGTAAATAATAAATAACTGATAAAATGGTTTAGGTGTACTTTTGAAGGTTCCGTCACAAAAGTATTCTTTTACTTCACCCAATAACTGTTTTGCTTCGTCAAAACAAAACACCAATAATCTGGAGTCCTCGTACTGATAATCAGCCACCAAAGAATTTTTAAATTGTGCAGGAATCTCAACTTCGCTCAGCTTTGTAAAAACTGTTTTGTCCATTTGCAGCTTACGTTTTCTTGCCGAATATAAGCTGCACTTTACGCTGCGAAACGACGGTACTTCAGTGACTAAGTGAATACCTTTATCATATAAAGGTTTCAAATTATTTTTGTAAATAGCAGGCATTGAATCCGCCGAAGTACCAGCCTCCTCCTTCATATTCACTATCGACATCGCTAAGTCATTTTTGGCGTGATTCTGTTTACACTCTTCGGTATGATTAACTTTTTTCATAATTTTATCATCCTAAAAACACAATAAGTTAAGACTAACAGTTGGAAAATATATAACCCCTTCGTCCACTCATAACTGCTTAGTATCTAGATTTTTTTTCACTGTTGCATAACCATTTCATTTCATTTACGAACGTGGACGAAGTGGATATTTTATCTCATTAGAAAAAAAAGGATGCTATGGCGCTCATTAGGGAAGGCCTATGTCCAGTAGTGGACAAATATAGGCTCATGATGATGAACAAAGGATGCCTATGCAGTCACGGAGAAAGTATTCAATTATTTACCTTGGCAGTAGTGACAGACCCCGTACATTTATGCTTTCGCCGTTGGCTACAGAACCATATAATATTTTTGTTCGCATAAACTTTATGTTTATAGTATTGGTATCCATCGCTTAAAAGCACTTCACCACGTTTTCTTTTGATTCTTTTACCCATTTTACGTTTATGTACCCAACAGTAAAATTCGTGCTATTTAAGCGTAACCTAAACCATAATTTGAAAATTCAGAATGACAATTTACGTGTCACTATTAAATAGTTCCTGATTCATGAAGTATTTATCAAGGAGTTTCAAAGTACTAGTTATTTTACGAATAAGTATTTTATCTATCGGGCACTTCACTACATACCTACTATTCAGTCAAGTGCGATCCTTTTCAGAGTAGTGTAACCACGAGGAAAATAAATTACTCGTAGTCACACTGGTGTAGCAAAACGGTGTGACCACGAGTCCGTCGCGAGAATGGTATACTTTAAGCAAGTTCAGAATTATTTGACAAATGTTTGTTACTGAAAGAGCTCACCACGTGTCGCTGCCAGCCGCATTCCAAAGTGAACTGAGCAGCATATATGACACATATGAATAGCAATTAAGTGAACAGCTACATGTTATATACAACAGCTGTTGTATTATACAGAAGTTGAGTTTTATTGATGCTCGTTGTACGTGCGCAGGAGGCAGCCCCTGGTTGGGTGCAGCGCCTCGGCAGCAGCAGGCGCGCGCGCGTGCCCGGCGCCATGCGCTGAGCCAGCGCCATGCCGCGCGCGACATGCCGCGTCCCCCGCCGCGCCGCGCCGCGCCCCCGCCCGCCCCTCGCCTGCTGCTCTCGCTCGCGCTCGCGCTGTCCCTCGTCGGTGAGTGTCTCCCCCCCCCGTGCGTGTGCTCTCGAGCCGTCTCGCTCTAACGCCGCGTGCGGTTGCAGGCTGCGCTGGGAACCCAGATGCCAAGCGGTTGTACGACGACTTGCTCAGCAACTACAACAAGCTGGTGCGGCCCGTGCTCAACGTCAGCGATGCGCTCACCGTGCGCATCAAGCTCAAGCTCAGCCAGCTCATCGATGTGGTCAGTACCTCACGCATCAGGGTACACCTACCTACGTACCTCATTCCTGCCGGAAATTCAATATATTCTTTTTTACAGAACCTCAAGAATCAGATTATGACGACAAACTTATGGGTAGAGCAGGTGAGTGATCACACTTATCGCCTTGCCGTACGCAGACACTAGTAAATAAAACTTACATCCATAACTGATTCGTTCAGAAAACAATGCACCTTGTAAAGCCTTACGATTTTCGAGTTATTGGACGTCATTTTTTGTCCATTCTTTTCGATGTCGGTCTTAAATCAAGGAATTTTCTCAATCGGTTTTTAAAGCAATTTTAATATATTATAATTATATTGTTTATAAAATATGTGGTCTGTTATAGCAGTGTCAATTTTTTGTATGTGTGTGGTTGTTGCAGAGCTGGTTCGACTACAAGCTGTCGTGGGAGCCGCGCGAGTACGGCGGCGTGGAGATGCTGCACGTCCCGTCCGACCACATCTGGCGACCCGACATCGTGCTCTACAACAAGTGAGACCATACCTGCTTTTCTCGTGAAGCTGTCGTGGTCGAAGCTGCGGGGTCACTGACCCAACTGAACATTTGTGCGACAATACTGGTTATGTAAACACCAATACAAATCGTGCTATATATCTTATTATACTCTTGGCGTCTCAGACTTAGGTGTCAATAGTATCCTTACTTATAATTTGTGCTAATTAGTTGCCTATTTTCAAGCGTTCATCATTATTCCACATTTTCTCTTATATTTTTTATGTCAATTGTTTATGCTTTATCTATAAACTGTGTGTTGTCGAAGCAAACAGATGATATAATCTATCTATGTATGTATCCACAGTGCGGACGGGAACTTCGAGGTGACGCTAGCCACGAAGGCGACGCTGAACTACACGGGGCGCGTGGAGTGGCGCCCGCCGGCCATCTACAAGTCCTCCTGCGAGATCGACGTCGAGTACTTCCCCTTTGACCAGCAGACCTGCGTCATGAAGTTCGGCTCCTGGACCTACGACGGCTTCCAGGTGGGTGCGAGGGCTCCAGGGCGCGCGGGGTATGTCCGTGCTCGTGTGACATGCGCTATGTCTGCAGGTGGACCTACGGCACATCGACGAGGCGCGCGGAACTAACGTGGTGGAGCTGGGCGTGGACTTGTCCGAGTTCTACACGTCCGTAGAGTGGGACATCTTGGAGGTCCCGGCCGTGCGCAACGAGAAGTTCTACACGTGCTGCGACGAGCCCTACCTCGACATAACCTTCAACATCACAATGCGCCGCAAGACGCTCTTCTACACGGTCAACCTCATCATCCCCTGCATGGGCATCTCCTTCCTCACCGTGCTCGTCTTCTACCTGCCCTCCGATAGCGGCGAGAAGGTAACTACCCTCGGCCGGATCCCGGCCCGAAAGGTAACTACCGCGACCAGCGGCGAGTGGGCCCAGATCTAATGATTAATGTTACACTCGATGGGTTCCTTCCATCTGACGTGTGTCTGTGCGCAGGTGTCGCTGAGTATCTCGATCCTGCTGTCACTGACGGTGTTCTTCCTGCTACTGGCGGAGATCATCCCGCCGACGTCGCTGGTGGTGCCGCTGCTCGGCAAGTTCGTGCTCTTCACCATGATCCTCGACACCTTCAGGTGAGCCCCGTCCCCTCCCCGCAGCCCACTCCCCCCGCCCGCCCCGCTGACTATCGCGTCGTGTTGCAGCATATGCGTGACGGTGGTGGTGCTGAACGTGCACTTCCGGTCGCCGCAGACGCACACGATGGCGCCCTGGGTGCGACGCGTGTTCATCCACGTGCTGCCCCGCCTGTTGGTGATGCGCCGCCCGCACTACCGCGTCGACCCGCACCGGAGCCGCTTGTGAGTTTCCTACTCTAGAGGAGGTGGTGTGGCGCACTCCCGCAGCCATCGAGTCTGAGTCGTGTTGTGTGTTGCAGCGCGGGGCTGTCCGGCGGGTCCCCGCTAGCGCTGGGCATGGCGGGCGCGGGGTGCGCCGGCGCAGAGGGCGCGCTGGCCGCGTGCGGTGCGTGCGGCGCGTGCCGGCTGCACGAGGCGCCGGCGCTGTGCGAGGCGCTGCGGCGCTGGCACCGCTGCCCGGAGCTGCACAAGGCTATTGACGGAATCAACTACATCGCTGACCAGACGCGCAAAGAGGAGGAGTCAACACGGGTGAGTGTCGCGCGGGTGCTTGGAGCGGGCAGTGCGCGCCGGGGCGGTGCTGATGGAGGTGTCGGTTACAGGTGAAGGAGGACTGGAAGTACGTGGCGATGGTGCTGGACCGTCTGTTCCTGTGGATCTTCACGCTGGCCGTGGTGGTGGGCTCAGCCGGCATCATCCTGCAGGCACCCACTCTGTACGACGAGCGCGCGCCCATCGACGTGCGCCTCTCGGAGATCGCCTACGCGACCGCCAAGCCGCGCCCGCCGCCGCCGCGCTGACCGTGCATCTACCCTCAACTATCTTGTACATAATATACATACCTATCTATAGTTTATACGATGATCGAGAGTAAGCTGAATTTCTTTTGATAGAAACGAAATTAAAGAACAAAGTTTTATTATGTACGGGTTTTCTTTGAATACCTACTGCCTATTTTTAACCGACTTCGAATGAAGGAGAACGTTCTATTTTAGTCAAATAGACACACCTCAGATACATTTTCTTTTAATAAAATGCAATCAACTAAAATTAAGAATTTTTTATCAGTTAGTCCACTACTCTATTCTTCCAAATTGCTTTATGTCCCCTAGTGGCTCGTTAAGAATATTTATATAAGTTAATTTATTAAATCATTAGGGAAGGCCTATGTCCAGCAGTGGGCTGATATAGGCTGATGATGATGATTTATTAAATCGTATTACCTACACATGTTGCAGGGCCAGTGCATCAAATTGCTTTCTGATCTGCCATTGGGCGTAAAGTTTTACACATAATTTAAAAAAAAGTAATTTAGAAAAAAATATAATTTTAGTGATAAATCAATCTATCCGGCAATTTTTTTTTAACTGAAAATGACATTCTGTACCTATTTCAAGACGATTCTACATCCTACCTCTACTCTGCAGTAGTTAGCTTTTACCTGCGAGGGAGTTTTGTGGGTATTTTGCGAAAAGCGTGGAGTGAGTCGGGATTTGAATTAGTTTTAAATTAACTATTTATATAGGTACAATTACGATACCTACTGAATAGAAATAAATAGAGATGGTTTAAAAAGATTTAGAGCGCCACCTACCGACCACTAGTCCTATCAATCAAGGTTACTGAAGAATGAAGCTATTCCTGGATGTCGGACTAAGAACTTTCCACATAGAGCTCTAGGGGTCGCCACGTGTATAAAGTAAAAGCTCAAACTATCCCACTGCGGCGGATATCAAGCCATGTGTAAAAAAACAAATGTGAATTAAAGATTCTTTATCTCGCACCTTTTGTTTTCTTTTCTCGTTCCATTCCTTGTAGTGACCGCCGCGAATTGACGGCAGTTTCCACGACTACTCTCAAAATTCGTCTTCCGAATCAAGAATGTTTACGTTCACACTACGTACGATACACTAAACTGACCGTGTCCGTTTATTGTAAAGTCGGATCAACACGCATACACTTATTTAAAACAGGATTCCACGAGGAAGAAAGACGAAAACTATCATCACGATTAAAATTCGGGTTTTAATTGTTAGTATTTTACTAGTCTATTATTCGTTATTTTAGTACCTACCCTGTATGGCATCAGCAGGCAGTCTTGTGCTCATAAACTGAACTAAGTATTTAATTTGAAGTTATTTTTAATAAAAGTATTTTCTCGAGAACTAAAACGCCACCTATCGATTTCATTCTATACTCTGTTTACAGGGTTTCAACGTTTCAACGTTTTACAAGTTCCATCACGGTTAACAAATAATGAACCATTCCCTGGATGTCGGGCTTAGAGTTTACCTCATGAAGCTCTAGGTGTCGCCACGTGTATTCTAGATAAACTGTTTTATGAGTAGGTAGATTCATAAGTCAAAAATAAAAGGTACCTACTGTAAACACTGGCGGAGTGATAGTTCGACTTGCTCACGAATATTTTGATCATTACAATACAATATTTTAGACTATTTTCAAAAGTTTTCGTGAAATAAGCTAGAGAGGTGCTATTTCAAAGGATCGGTATAGCAAAAACAAAAAAAAGGTTTACTTACTTTATATGATATGATAGCTACCTACTATGCAAACTTCTTCTTTCACTAGTGAACAGAAAATCAATGAAATCTCTTTCTTATTGGGTAATAATCTATACTAAGATAAAAGTCGTTGTCTTGAAATATAGGCAAACTACAGACCTATCATAGAGATAGAGACATGAAACTTACAGGAGACGTAGGTGGCATGGAAGTGAACACTAAAAAGGAACTTTGAAAATTCGCCCTCTAACAGGTTCACAAAGAGGGTTGAAAGTTTACACAAAACTGCACTGTATTTCAGGAAACGTTATCAACAAAACTATGAAATTATACATGTAAATTCCCCTTACAAAATTAACAAACATTTCATTCCATATCATTTTGTTAAATTTGTTATTCGTTCATTCCATATAATTCCATAGGTACGAACGTGAGCACTAAGATAGGAATTATGTAAGTTAAGACTGTAAGAGTAATCAGACGTGATAGCAAACAAACAATATTATATGGATCTATAACAAGATATATAATGAAGCAGCATAGCTTTTGATAGGTTTGATGATGCAGAAGAGCAGTGGGTTGAAGATCAACTGTATGTGACTATAATCGTAAAATTTAACAAAAAGATGGAGTTAAGAAATCTAATTCCACGTGGACGAGGTCGCGGGCTGATGTATTATAAAATGTGACTTGTCTAAGTGCTTATTTCGTAAACTTAATGAAAAATTTTTATTGAAATCTAAAACCTGTAAAGAGTCAATTTCCGCCGCGGAGCACTTAGTGACAATTTCTAAGCTATGGTAGGTAAACGGCATTGGTAGTTTTGGAGCGTGTGGGAAAATACGAAATTTTTAAATTTGTCCTAAGAATCTACATTTTCCCAAATGCTCCCAAAATACAAGTGAATAAAAGTTGATTTTATCATAAGTTCATAGAAAATGGTTTACTATTTGCGGCAAATTACTTTTTCGCTAGTTTTATAAAAATTAATCTCGCGGCAACCCATAAACTAACAGAACAAAAAAATAAAATGGCTTTATTTCCTAGATAAACATGTGTGTAATTTTAATTTTGTGACCTGTCCTTTAAGGTCTAAAGGAAATAAAGCACCAAGCATCAAAATGCTTGATACTGAAATTTTGCATTTACATAGGTCTGGAGCATAGACATAGAATTTTTTCACTACGTGAGGGGTTTCAAATGTCAAAAATGAAGCCGATGTCGATTACCAGTTGACTAAGACGATAAGGCTGTAGATCATAATAGGCTTTTTATCGCATAAATTAGTACTTAAAGGAAAAAAAAATCATTTTGCACAAATTCATTTGCTGTGACCATAAAACCATAAAATGTACTTTTAAACGTACCTACTAAAACAGAAAAAGCTCGAGTAAATAATTTAAATGGGTGAAGAGCTAAAAATATTGTCTAGGCAAATTACAAAAATAAAACGAGCACTTTGTACTGGAAGATGACACACAAATATATCGACTAGCCTTGACTTTGATATAATATCGTTCTACCAGTCTCAAGCTCGGACCAAACTTGGAAATATACTAATCAGAGATTTTATATAGATATTTTATTCCGAAAACCATCGACGGTCATTCATTCTGCTTTTCCACAGACATTATAGCTACTAGCTGCGCTTTCCCTTTAAAATGTCTGTGCATTTTTCATAGTTATTTATTCTCATTCTTTACAGTATGTCCAGGATAAAGTGCAATCCCAAAAGGGTTCAACCCCTTTTGGGATTGCACTTTATCCCAAAAGGGGTTGAAAGTGTTGAAACTAGATCAAAAATTATCGACAAAAAATTAGGAAAAAATATTACTAAGTATACATTATGACGACCTCAGTGGCGCAGCGGGCGAGTCTGCCTGCGACGCAAGAGGTTGCGGGTTCGATCCCCGCCTCGGAACAAATTTGTGTACGATCTGCAGAAATTTGTTTCGTTGGTCTGGGTGTTGTCTATGTATAATAAAAAAAAATATCTATCTATGTAATGTATAGTATTACGTATATCAGTTATCTAGTACCCATAACACAAGCTCTGCTTACCTTGGGGCTAGATAATGCTGTGTGAATTGTTCAGCATTATTATTATTGATGAATAATTTTTTTTATTGCTCACTAATGTATTTACAAAAAATAAATGATTTCTTATATAATGAATCTTCCAAAGTAGTGGGTCTATTTATATTAAAATAAAAACCATAATCATGTCAAATATATGGTAGTGACGATAAAATAACAAATAACTCACAAAGGAGTGGCTAGATTATTAGCACAAACATTATTTAAATTACGACGTAACTTAAAATTTTTTAAAAAAAATTATGCCGTTTTTTGCGATAATCTCAAAATCTTACTAGAAATTAAAGTTGCTGATTACATCATCACTCAGGTGAGAGACCTCAGAGACCCCTTTTTAGGGTTTCGAGATCGGTTTCGAAACCCTAATGGTATCAGTCTGTCCGTCCCCGCTCTTTCTTGAATATCTCAGTAATTAATGCAGCTCTTAACTTGAACTTGGAAATAATAATACATAATCATGCACAATTACGGACTTAAAGAAAAAATAAATGAAAATGAAAATTTTCAGTACAAATTGTGATCCTAGGGGGCAAATGGGGTATCAAATGGAAGGTGTCAAATGGAAGGTGTCAAATGGAAGGTGTCAAATGGAAGGTGTCAAATGGAAGGTGTCAAATGGAAGGTGTCAAATGGAAGGTGTCAAATGGAAGCTTGTACATTTCAAAACAGTTTTTGAAATATTTTAAAAAAGTCGAAAAACTTGCCGTTCCTCTCCCCTATCTCCGAAGTTTGCGGAGCGATCCACTTACAATGTATGTAGCGTTTGTAGATACATTTTACTGGAAAAATATAGAGAAGTCTGTATACATAACACTTTTTAAAAAATGGTCAAAAAGGATGCAACGTTTTTGAAACACCTAGCTACCTGTCCGAGTAGGGTATCAAAAGAAAGCTATAAGAATAATGAATCCCCAAATGGGTACTAGATAACTGATATATTTTATAGAATACATTACTTAAATATATATTTTTTATTATTACATAGAAAATACTCAGATCACTCGGAACAAAAATTTACAAATCGTACAAACATTTGTCCCAGGGCAGAAGTCGAACCCACAACCCCTGCGTCGCAGGTGGACGTGGACCTTCGCGCAACGCGCTGCATCGGTCATAAAATAAAGTTGTCAGACTGCAGTAGGGTACGTAACACCTCAAAACTACTTCCAAGCTCATTTTTAATTTTTAGGGATTAAAAGCTATTTTTACTTATTGGTTGCCTCTCAACCTCAACAGCCTATAATAGTCCACTGCTAGACGCAGGCCTCCCCTGATTTCTTTATCTCATGGGGGTAATGCCGATAATCCCCACGCTGGGCATGCGGGTTGGGATCGCAGTTCGGTGGTGGATTTATTCTGCAAGAGGCGCTGCTGCCCGCCCCACTGTGTATGTCCCTTAGTCGCCTCTTACGACACCCACGGGAAGAGTTGGGGTGGTGCAAATCTAAGCCGGCACCACACGGCTTGGTTGCCTCTGATAAAACTAAATCAATAAATGATGTTAAAATGTTAGTTATTATGGTAGTTAGTGTATGTATAATGTAATTATTTTATTTTCAATGCCACCGTCTATATTGTTCTTTTATGTCCAGTCCATCCCAAGGTTGCCTGGAAGAGATCGCTCAAAGCGATCAGGCCGCCCATTGTACTTCTTTTATTTCATGTTTTTTCTTTTGTATTGTATTTTGTGTTTGTGTGGTACAATAAAGAGTTTTCTATCTTCTATCTATCTATGATTAAAATTTTATTAGGTTAGGTTAGGCTAAGCTCTACGCTAGGGCATAAATCAAACTTTATTTTTAGGGTTTCAAAGATCGGTTTTGAAACCCTTATGGTCTCGCTCTGTCCGTCCCCGCTCTTTCTTGAATATCTCAGTAACTACTGCAGCTATTAACTTGAAATTTGAAATAATGATACATTTCGTGCGCCATTACTGATTTTAAGAAAAAAATATATAAATAAATGAAAAATGAAAATGAATATTTTCAGTACAAATTTTGAAGTTGAAATTTCAAAAGAGACCTAGGAAGGCAAATGGGGTATCAAATGAAAGGTATCGTTTTGTACATTTCAAAACACTTTTTGAAATTTCTGTAAATTTCATACTTTTTGAAATATTTAAAAAAAAATCGAAAAATTGACCATACCCCCCCCCCCCCTATCTCCGAAGATTGCAGACCGATCCATGTACAATGTATTAGGCGTTTGTAGATATCGATCTATATTTTACAGGAAAAATATAGAGAAGTCTGTAATAATAATACTTTTTGAAAAATGGTCAAAAAGGGGGGGATTTTTTTTTCAAAAGGAGAGGTACCTGCCTATGTGGGGTATCAAATGAAAGGTATCGTTTTGACCATTTCAAAACACTTTTTGAAATTTCTGTAAGTTTCATACTTTTTAAAATATTTCAAAAAAAGACAAAAAATTGACCATTCCCCCCCCCCCTAGCTCCGAAGATTGCAGACCGATCCATGTACAATGTATTAGGCGTTTGTAGATATCAATCTATATTTTACAGGAAAAATATAGAGAAGTCTTTAATAATTACTTTTTGAAAAATGGTCAAAAGGGGGGGGAATTTTTTTTCAAAAGGAGGGGTACCTGCCTATGTGGGGTATCAAACAAAAGGTATCGTTTTGACCATTTCAAAACACTTTTTGAAATTTCTGTAAGTTTCATACTTTTTGAAATATTTTAAAAAAAGACGAAAAATTGAACATTCCCCCCCCCCACTAGCTCCGAAGATTGATGACCGATTTATGTACAATGTATTAGGCGTTTGTAGATATCAATCTATATTTTACAGGAAAAATATAGAGAAGTCTGTTATAATAATAGTTTTTGAAAAATGGTCAAAAAAGGGGATTTTTGTTCAAAAGGGGGTACCTACCCATGTGGGGTATCAAATGAAAGGTATCGTTTCGGACTTTTTAAAACACTTTTTGAAATTTCTGTAAGTTTCATACTTTTTAAAATATTTCAGAAAATTGATTGTCCAAATAATTGGCAAATGTTTGAAAACCTCGGCGCGCGAGTTACACTCGCACTTGGCGGATCTTGTTTTCTATGTATAACAAAAAATATCTATCTATGTATTCTATTATATTATGTATGTATGTATATCAGTTATCTAGTACTCATAACACAAGCTCTGTTTGGCTTGGGGCTAGATGATGCTGTGTGAATTGTCCGGCAATATTATTATTATTATTTATTAAACTGGTTAGTTCTATTTCTATCATTATAGATATCTATTTCGGCTTTGACATTATATGAAATTTCAGTAAACGGTGTATATATCATGGCCATGGGGAATTGAGCAATAACAAATTTAAGATTAAAGGAAATTATAGGAAAAAATAACATCCCTTTAATTAAAAAAAGGCAAACTAAATTCTTAGTGTTCGAATGCACTAGAATCTAAAAAATATAACACGCTGTATTTTTATGAAACCAATAATTGCTAGTGGTGAGTAACGTGACGAACTTCTTTAATTTTTTTACCGATTATATAATTTTAAGGAATTAAAAAAGTTTATTTTCGATTCTTTACTTTGGTTTACCTACATATAGGCGAGGCGACAGAAATAAAAAATATCACTTTATTTCCGTGTCAGGGTTTTATTTTAAGAATTTGACCTTTTCAGTACATTTTTGTATTTATGGAAATAAAGAATTTTTGATTGATTGATTGATAGATTCTAGTGCACAACAATTTTCGCAGTTCACAATACGATACGTTCTTAAGTTTAGATTTATCGGGGACACTAGAACGTTTTGTTTTGTTGGAGGCCCATTTTTAACAAAACATAAAAAGACGATCTCAAGTCTGGTTCAAGTAATATTTCGTGCTTTTTTGCGGCCAAGTAGACGCGTTCTATACTACTAGTCTCACTTCAAATAGCCACAGAATACTATTACTCTTGCAAATAGCGATCGGATGCCGGCGTGTGTAGCGGTGGCACTCGCGCCAAGGTTTCGCGCGCGTTCTACGTTCCTAATTCAAATTCTAATAAAGTGAGCAAAAAATAATTTAGGCCAGACGTAACCGTATTGAATTAAGTTTTTTTTTTCGTGTTGTTGCAGAAGTGCATTAGAAAAATTAAAAGATTTTCATATTAATTTGTGTCTGAAAAAAAGAAAGTGAATGTTTTATATAGTGCTTTGAAAATCAGAAGTTTCAATAAGTTTGCTTCAATTCTGTGGTGAGTTTAAATAGGTTTTAAAAAGGTATTCAATAGAGCGAGACCATAAGGGTTTCGAAACCGATCTCGAAACCCTCAAATTAAAAAAAAAACTCAAGGTTTTTCGAGCACCATGAAGGTAGCACAGGTCTTTCGAAGTTTCAAACTGGTTTTACCCTATATGGATCTATGCCTAACAACAACAACAGCCCATAAAATCAGAGGCGTGCATTTTTTTGCGATTTAAAATGTTTGATGATGATGACCTTGATGTATAGTATAGGATGTATGTTTACGATCTATAGGATCTAAGGCTTACGTAGGCAGGTACTTACTTTATTCCTCCAAAGTGTCTTTACCAATAGAGAAGTTGCCTTGTTGTCAGTCCAGTCCGCAGTTTATTATATTTATAGGTAAGTATATTTTGTATTTTAGGCATACAACCTATTCAAACAATAATATATACTGATGACTAGATTATTATATACTGAATTAGTGTAGGCTTAACACGTCATAAAAACAGTGTATGTAACCAACCGTGTTTATGAACTCGTGCTAATTAAAATAATTGAGTCACATTATCAGCGGGAGGGAACATTTACAATCTAATATGTAGGCGCGCCTATGTTTCGGTATATTTCAACATAGTCGACTCTATGGATAAACTATTGGGATATGTAACATAAGTAAGTAACTCTAAGTCATACCTAGAGATAAAAATTTATACCTACAGAAGCGAGAACCCTGGCAACATACAGTAATAGTTCTGTACCCCTGCTGTGACTAAAATGAAACTAGATCGGTGTTTATACTAATGTGGTGCCGATAATGGCTCACTAATTCGTCTTTATCTTATATCCGCTATGTCACATCACAGCCGATGGTTCTCGCTTCTGTATAAATATTTATCTAGGTATGCGCACGTAGAGTTACAAAATTACAGGAGGAGGAATAGGCATGACTGATTTTAAGAAACTACAAATATTACATTACAAAATAAAACATATTATGCAAAAAGAAGTAGATTTTAAAATCATTGAGCTTTTATAAATGCAAATTCTAGTCTTAACATAACAATACTAGTAGTGTCGTTCTGTGACGTCACCGATGCATGAATATCTAACGATACGGAAATTACCCTAATATATTGAATTCAATAGAATCTTTTTAATACAAAGAAAATTAGAACTAGTATTTAAAATATTGTCTAGAAACTGTAGTGACACAGATTATTGAATAGTACTCGTGCCAAACGCGGATTGCTATTCTGCATTTTCACTAGCTAAAGCGAGACTAACCAGTCACTTCATAAAGCTCCCTCAGAACACACATATCCTAATTAAGTGGATAATAGAATATCAATAAATGTAAATTAACCTACTCGTGTCCCTGTGTCTTCAATATACTCAGTAAAGAAGAAACTCTTTTAAAATCACAAAACAACCCACAAAATTGGTGACCCCGATGTGATCTGAACACGCAACCTTCTGATTGATTTGAATGAATGCTATTGATTGAAGAAAGTCGGACTGAACCATAGTTATTCCTGTGGTTGTTCTATGCCTGTATGCCACAATACATAGTACTATGGTACGGCATGACGTCACTAATCGGTGCTCAACGTGTCATGGCGGATTGCTGTATTTTGTAGTTTCATTTTATCAAAATAATAACTACCTAATGTCGATTAAAATAAAAAATATAATATTTGTTTTGTAGTCTATGTCGACAAAATAAAATAAAATCATAATAGTTTTAGGACGAGAGTATATTCATATGATATGAAAACTATAATAATTATGATCCCGCTCTGTTCATTCTTATTTCCCTCTTGAATGTCAGCAACTACCGAAACTATTAACTTGAAATTCAAAATAACTATAAAAGTTTAAACCTAGGTACTTCAGGTTTCAAAAACCGACAAGCACTTAGTTCCACCTACCCCCAGTTTCCATTGACTAACGCTGTGCCGAACACCCTGTATATGTACATCATAAACGCAGACCTCCGTGATGCATGATTCATGAATTTAGTATCGACTAGTTTCTGCCGCTTCGCCCGCATTGTTTCTATGACAACATTGACAACGTTTATTTCTATCCTGGGAACTGATTTATGGAATAATAAGTAATCTATGTTCAATTCCAGGCTAAGACTATCTGTATGCACAATTTCAGTCCAATTCGTTCAGTAGTTTTGGCGTTAAAAAGTAATTAACATCCATCCAAACTTTCGCATTCATAACAAAGAAAAAATAAAACCAATATGTACAGTACAATACACATATTTGGTGAAAATGATTCCAATCTTTTCAAAAAGCGTAACTAGACATGTAAAGTGCACGATATGAAGTATAAATAACGTGACAAAGTATTTACGTCGATGAGCATAGATACGATGTAATGTTTTTTTTGTTTTTGGTGCCAAACGTGTCGGCCGTCAGTCTTGTCCTCTAGCGAACCACGTGTAAAATATACGCAGGTGTCGATGATTCACTGTTATTTTTTATTTCAAACCAATGAGCGAGACCTGCGCAAACTTCCCACTCTCGCCCGTCAACGGACAAGATGCTTGGCGGCAACTATAATTAGTATTTTCATCAGCAGCTGTAATTATTTTGGGTATTATATCCGGGTTCTAAACTATTGGGTTCATCTATCTTTAAATATTGAATAAACATGTTCGACCTACATGTTTCTCTCGGATAATCCCCCACCATTTCCCCCGTTTTTAGGGTTTCGAGATCGGTTTCGAAACCCTTATGGTCTCGCTCTGTCCGTCCTCCTTCTATCTTGTATATTCAGGAACTACTGCCGGTATCAATGCGACATCAAAGGTATTCACTTGTAGATTTCGAATTCGAAACGTGTTTAAAATTTCTGTAGGATTCACACATTCAGCATCTGCCAGCAGTCTTTCGCAAATCGTCATCCCACCTGGCCAGATGGCGTCCTACACTACGTTTGCCGAGTCGCGGTCTCCACTTAAGAACACGTTTACCCCAGCGTGTGTCGGTTCTTCTCGAGATACCGGCCCACTGCCACTTCAGCTTGCTAATTCTTAGAGCTATGTTAATCAATATATCAACTGATCGAAAAGCAACATCATAACAGAGATTAAAACGAAGTGAAGCTTGTGTTTTAAAGGACTATAATCTGACTTCTTGTTCCAGTAAATAACGATAGCATAATTTTATTTTATTTTATTTTATTTTACAATTTTAGGAAAACTAACAGCTAGGTAAATAATTAACAAAAATGTTGTGTAAGTGACGGCTAATTATAAGTTTCCACAGAAAAAAAAACTAAATTAAATTAATAACAACAGTCGAAAAAAATAAGAATGACGGCGTTTTGTTAACTTAAACATATAAACTAAGTTTCATGAAATAGGTACCTAATAAAAATAAATGCTACTCAACAAGCGTTTAAGACACTTGGTTGAGGTATTAAATAAATCTACATCAACAATTTTCTTAGCTAACTCATTGTTCCTATCATTAAACACAGTATGTGATGATAACATATCATTAAAAGACTTGCATGCCCTTATTATGAACGAGTTCTGCCTGTAGTTCGTCCTCACCACTGGCTCATACAAGAGATTAGACTTGCGAAGTGAGCCTGTATTTGTGCGCAAACCTATCAGCTCTAACAGCTCTGGACAATCCACCGTTCCGTTGGCTATATTCATGAGATAGCATAAGTCTGCAATATTGCAGACTTATGCTATCTCATGAATATAGCCACGTTCAATAAGGGGTAAGAAATGGAATTTGCGACAGCGTTCAGTATAATCTGCCAGATAAATTTTCGCTCTAAACGGCAAGTAACGTAAAAAGCGTTTTTGAATACCTTCAATTCTGGATTTATAGATGTCATATTGCGGGTTCCAAACCTGCGACGCGTACTCTAAATGGCTACGAACATACGCACAGTACAGAATCTTGAAGGTTTTAATACTCGTAAACTCTGATGACATCCTAAGGACAAAACCTAAGGATTTAGAGGCTTTTTTGACAATGTGATCGATGTGTTGATCAAATAAGAGCTTGGTATCGAAGTATACTCCTAAATCGCGGACGGTTTGAACTCTGGATAAGAGGGTATTATTCAATTTATAATCAAATTTCAGGATATCTTTTTTACGCGTGTATGAAGATACATAGCATTTGGATACATTTAGATTGAGGTTGTTAGTAGTGCAGTAAAGTTGAAAGCGATCAAGTTCATTTTGTAGGCGCAGTGAATCTTCAGTGCTACGAATGACGGTAAGAATCTTCATATCATCTGCGAAGAGGAGTACTTTGGAGTGATTAAAGCATGTGTGTACATCGTTAACCATTATAAGAAATAGCAATGGACCCAGTAGGGAGCCCTGAGGTACTCCAGAAGGAATACTCATGGTGCAAGAAGAATAACCACTGAGTACTACCGTTTGGCATCTGTTATGAACATAGGAGGTGAACCAGCGGTAAAGGTTGCCTCTTATTCCGATAAGCTCAAGTTTTTTTAAAAGAATCAAATGATCTATTTGGTCAAAGCATTTGGTGTAGTCAGTATAAATCACATCCACTTGAGACAGCTCAGACATGTGGTGTGAAATATACTCACTACAGAGTGTAAGGTTAGAGGTGGTAGATTTTCCTCTGACAAAGCCATGTTGACCAGAGTTGAGATCATGCTTAATGGCCGAATAGAGTTGTAAATGAATAATTTTTTCAAGAATTTTTGCAAAGAGGCACAGTTTCGAAATCGGCCTATAGTTCTCAATTCTATTTTTAGCTCCTTTTTTATGTATTGGTGTTACATATGCATTTTTCCATATATTAGGCATTATGCCTTCTGTGAGGGAGCGACGATATAAAATGGAGAGTGGTACGGTTAAGCTTTCAGCACATTTGACTATAAAGATAGTAGGAATATTATCTGGTCCAGCAGTTTTATTGAGATCTAATGATTTTAATAACTTCAGAACTTCATTATTAAATACATCAATATCGCCTATATCTGCTGTTAATGTTCAAGAACAGCTGAAGCCGGAACCCAGAACATGTTTTAACCTTAGCCCAATGTTTATCTTTATAACTCGCATTGCATTGAAATTGTAGGAAGGTTGAACTGTACAGAGAGACAGACTATGAAGTTTGTATTAGAAAATGAAAGTACGACAGTAAGTTGTGAGGTATTGTGAATATTGTTGTTTTAATTTATCCAACACGATGGTGTGCTCCGAGGTCAGACTAATCATATAGCTGATAGAGTAGCGAGGACTGTCCGCTGGCTTGTAGGCCGAGATCAGTGGAAGTGGAACAGACCTTTGCCCCCGAGTTCCTCAATTATGATTCAGACAAGAGACCTATTAAAACGGGTACCAAATTAAGTTTTATATTTTTATGGATGTTCTAGTTAATGTATAAGTTTTTAAGTTCATGGGCCCTATTAAATAAGGTTTAAATAGCTAACCGGAAACAAAAAACATTTTAATTAAATTAATTACAAACATACACATAACATAGCTAAAAGGATTAGTAATGTTATATTATTTACTTATTATTACATACACATAACATAGCTAAAAGGATTAGAAAGCTGAAGTCATATCTCGAGAAAAACCGACAACCGCTGGGGTAAACGTGTTCTGGAGTGGAGACCGCGACTCGGCAAACGTAGTGTAGGACGCCCTCCGACCAGGTGGGGTGACGATTTGCGAAAGACTGCTGGCAGATGCTGGATGCGGCAAGCTGAAGACAGGGCGCTTTGGCGCTCATTAGGGGAGGCCTATGTACAGCAATGGACTAGTTTATGCTGATGATTATTATTTTAGTTTTCTTATTTCACAAGCAGCCTGATGCGAGGATGCTGGACGGGCCGGGTCCTACTCTGCCGTCCAACGAGTCCACATCTCTCAGCGACCTGCACAACTTCTACGATGAGACAGTCCATAGATATGACAATAGCTCGAGGAACGCTTCAGAGGTAACTCTCTTTGTCTATCGTTCTTTTCCAAGCCTAAACGGCTGAACGGATCTTAATGAAATTTGGTAGGGAGGTAAATGGTATCCCGGGGACGGACATGGGCTACTTGAAAACGCGTGCGAATCCGCTATGCAACTGTTAGTGAACTTATAAAGGTCCAATTATAATGAGACTTAAAAACTAAGAAGGTAGGCGAACAGCTAGCATCAGGTGGGTATGTGTTGCTCACAGCAGTGCCTTGTGTACGGGCTGTCCAACCGAGTGGCTATCATTGTCAGGCCGTCCTGGCGTTAGTTAGCCCGCAGCCTGCGCGCTTGTGCATGGTGTTAAAGTATGGAAGTAAGTCTTCTCGCGCCGCTCCAAACGTCCCTGACGCTCTGCAGTAGCGGGGCAGCCCCCAAAACCTAAAAAGTAATTTAATTCTTCTTATATTCTTTTACGTTCTTCTTCTTTATGTTTGTCTGAATTTCAGTATTTGTTTCCCTCCCCAGGCATACCACTCGTTCATCCTGCCGTGGTGGCGGCAGGTGGCGTGGACGCTGCTGTTCGTAGGCATGGTGGTGGTGGCCACCGCGGGCAACCTCGTCGTCATATGGATAGTGCTGGCCAACAAGCAGATGAGAACCGTTACCAATTATTTCTTAGGTTAGTATTTTGTCGTCATATGTTGGAAGAGATAGCTTCTAAGCGATAAGGCCACCCGATGATATACTTGCGCCTTTGTAATATCCTTTTGCTATGAAAACTGTAGTGTACTGGAAGTAACTGCAAAAAAAAACTAATACAAAATTATCGTTTGCCATTCTGTGGCAATCTTCGGAACTTCATACCCATTTTTCTTACAAATAAAATACAAAAGAAAATACATTCTCGAATAAACATGACAAACCAGCTGTACTCGACTCTCAGAGACCATTGAATGTTTGATTTTGTAAGATGTTGTGTTACTTGTAAACCTGCTGCTTTTCTGCAGTGAACCTGTCAGTAGCGGACGCCATGATGTCAGCTCTGAATGTGACGTTCAACTTCACCTACATGCTGAACTCGGACTGGCCATTCGGACACGTCTACTGCAAGTTCTCACAGTTCGTCGCAGTGCTCAGCATAGCTACGTCGGTGTTCACGCTGCTCGCTATCAGTGTAGATAGGTGAGTCATCATTAAAGGAATAGGTACACCAAATAGTTATAAATTAGTTCCAGTTCAAGACTATAAAATATTTCTACAGATGACTGACTGAACTCAACTGTTAGTTCAGTCAATGAGTGCTCATAACACAACCTGTTCACATCACACGTATTTCGCCTATCTACACAAGTTCATTGACTTTCATAATGTAGTATTTTTATCCACAATCATTCAGTTCAGTTCATTTACTTATCTTTTGACACAATATACATATTCTGAGATAAGTCACACTTAAATTTTAACTTAAATAGCTATTTAACAATTACGAAATATATATTTTCATTCATTTAGTGTATTATACCAGATACGTAGCAATCATGAGTCCTTTGCGGGCGCGGCTCGGCAAGCGCGCCACGCTCGGCATCACAGCGACCATCTGGGCCTGGAGCGTCCTCATCAGCAGCCCCAACCTCGTGTACTTCACCACGAGCATTGCCTCCATGCCTGATGGCTCCGACAGGTAATCTTGTAGGTATCTTGCACAACAACCGTAGGGTGAACCCTCTTTTATACATAGATGAAAATTGGATTAGGTATATAGTGTGACAAAACTTTTTAAGCTTTCGCAATTTGATAACATATTATAGATTATTTATCGGGTATTAATCGCGTACCTTTTGCTTTCTATTCCCCAACGTTTCAAACGCGTTACAAACGCGATAAATACCCGTTAAAATAATCTTTAGTAAATAGTGTGACGATAAAAAACGATTACAAATATAATATTGCTTTACCTACCATTTTTGTTCAATTCTCTATTATTAATTGAATTCTTTAGATAGGTACACAGATGTCTTGAACTATAAATATTGGTTTCAGGGTGGTTTGTTTTTCGGAATGGCCCGACGGGACGACGACGCAGTCACGGATTGAGTACATGTAAGTTATTATGTACTTTAATTTAATAGAATACCTGTAGGTTGGAAATTGATAATTATTCCTCAAAATAAATCTTGGGGTGAGTCTATTTGATGGTAGTAACGAGACATGATCGTGACGTCTGAACAAAAAATTCAATATGTCATGTTTACCAATAAAAATTGAGGAGCTTCGGAACAAAAACCGCTAAATCCACTTTCTAAGATTTTTGACAAATCGGAAAAAACGTTTTTTTTCTTTGGTTTTTTAGGTAAAAGAGAGTAGAATATCTTAATATATCAACATTAGCAACATTGTTTGGTGGCCAAATCAACAGATTCGTGTGTGAAGTAATAAACGAAAAAAAAAAAAAAAAAAAATGGATATAGCGGTTTTTGCTTAGACTATCCGGATTTATCGTTTTTTGAAAAAATCAACTAAGGATTTATCGCTATGTGAAAAAACCATTAACATTTTTGGTTAAAACTAAGTATATGAGGAATTAAAAAAAAAACTATACAAATAAAAATCAAGTGTGTTTATTATTTATTATCGTATTAGATGACATTAAACTTATACTACGGCCATTATTTTTTAGTTTTTCGTTTCTGTTTTGTTGTTTTTCGTGATCCTTGGTTAATATTCTCGACCAAATGGTCAATTTCCTCCATTTTTAACAACCTTTTTTACGTTATGACCTTTTTTATGTTAACGTCAATCTTACAGCAACCGAAATGAAAACCGTTAGAAAATTAATCTAAATTTGACATTGAAAAACTCAGGAAACCGTTAACTGTTACACTCTTTCATCCGTCACAGTTAATGTTTAAATTCTGTCACTTTCATTAAATCCACAGACCATAGATCACAGACTAAATCTCTAGTGTAGCCAATATCATGGACGGAAGAAATCAAACTCCTTTGGCCATTATTAATTTGCCATAAAGCAAATGGAATTGATATATCGGTTTTTGTCTCAACCTTATAAAAATCTATCAAATTTATGTAGGATTTATCGGTTTCTGTTAAGATATCAATTTTCTTTTACCTCATCAGTGGATTTATCGGTATCTGTATAGATCATTTAACTTTAAGCGCATTTTTCTACTGGATTCATCGGCTTTAGAACAGATTCAATAAGCTTATCATGTAAAATTATGCAAAAGCATCGAAATTACAAAAAAAAAAAAAAAAAAATACAGCATGTCGTTTATCGGTTTTTGTTCCGACCCTCCTCAATTATTAGGTGATATCACAGATGTACTAGGGATGCTAACGCATGGTGATATGAAACTCCTTAAATAATCAGTATTCGCCGGATAACTTTGGCACAGCTACCGTTTCACACAGATTAACATACATGCTTATAATACATTATACCTCTGTAAAATTGTACTATAACTATATTTGTGTGTTTTGACCATAGACATAGAATTTTTTCACTACGTTTTGACGAAGGGAAACTCCTGTCAAACACTTCAGTTCCACTGGCCGGGTTCGAAACTAGGTACCTTTCATAAAAACGAGTAGGCCTAATTTAGAAAGGTAGACTTCGCCCCAAAAGCCATGTTTAGCTAACGCATTCGCTGCCTAGCATATGCAGTGCGGCCAGCAGGCCCTGCGAGTCTGCATCTGCAGGTCCTGCAGAGCGCAAATATCCATGTTTTATTGAACCAACCTATTTTATTGTTGCCTTATATACTCGAGCGCTTTTTAATAAGTAAGGGTTTTGTCGAAACAACCAAGAAAAGCCAACAAATGGTTTTTGTTTTAAGTAGATGTGTTTGTTTTTTCGGAAGCTTCAAAACCAAACTTGTTGATTATTAGATTTTTCAGCAAATAAGTTACATTTATTAAGACACTTACAATAACAGAAACACACTATCACAAGTAGTATTTATACTTATACATATCTATTTATTAAAAATCTAAGCCGTCACCAGAAGGCCACCATATACATACTGGCACCATTGCCATCGTTGAATGGTAAGCCAGAGTTTCCGATCACCTGTGGACTCCATAGATGTTTTGTAAGATAAAATAAATAATTAAATAATGCTGGGCAAATCACACAACATTTTTTAATATAAGCAGAGCTTGTGTTATGGGTGCTAGATAACTGATAATACCTTAATATAACACAACACAATACATAATAGTACATTATGATACAAGTGCGGTAAGTAAACTACAGCAGAGGCGATATTGCTAGCCCGAGCCGTAGGCGAGGCCTACGAGAAAGCAGAGGCTGTAATTATCAAAGCGCACGTGTGTCATACGACGTTTTATAACATATTTGCGAGTAAATAAATAAAACTCGGACTTTCGAATAAATTTTCATACGCTTGTAAGTATCTATCGGTCGATTTTTCGGGCAAGAGGCTTAGAGTAGCCTTTTTCGCTGCCTCTGAGACTTCTGGCGGTGTTGAATTAACAAATTCATCATTACTTGACGACATTTTCAAATAAAAACAATACAGCGAAAAGAAAAGCGCCCGGAATAATTTTGACTTCACAAATTAGCGATGTGCGCGCATCAGCAAACAGCCAGTATTATTAATAAAGTAAATTAATATTTTTGTGTTTTGTTACAGATAAATGGTTGTAATTTATGGTCAATATTAATTAAATTAAAGAAATAAATGTTTATTTATTATATTTTATCTTCTAAAGTTAATTTTATTCATAAAATGTTGACCACTTTTATGGCATACAAACTCTTTGCTTAGATTTAGGACAAAAGGACCGTTCGTTTTAGACCATAGACATAGAATTTTTTAACTACAGACGGAGCATCTTGATAAACCGTGTGTTTTACTTTACATTACTGCACTAGTGCGTAATGAGATACATTACAGTATTGAAATTGGTGCAATAATAGACCCTTTACGAGCAAATGTGTTATAAAAGATCTTAGTATTGCATGAGCCCCAGGACCCCAAGGCCATAGGGTTTCTTCCCCAAACGAATCAAATAGGTAACCAAGATTAGCGTACTCCGCTGATATTTCTGGGGTGCCGGTCTTACCGTTCTTCAGCTAGTTTGTATACTTGAAAAATTCAGAAAATAATGAGAACCGCCAAAGTATTTGATTTTCACGCGAATCCATGTCAGAGTTCGACATAAAAACCAGATTCTGATGAATCAAAACACCCCTGCAGAATGAATTTTACCCAAGCTTTAGCAGAAGGTCGGGCTAAAAGTAAATGTAGTCTCATAAATATGTTAAGTAAGTAAAACCTGTAAGTATAATAGCGTATTTTATGATATAAAATGATCATAATTATAACATAGACCAATCGTCTCACCAACAGATACAACCTAGTGTTCATGGTGCTTACCTACTTCCTGCCCATCACAGTCATGACGTACGCCTACACCCGCGTCGGCGTAGAGCTGTGGGGCGCGCAGTCCATAGGAGAGTGCACGCAGAGGCAGCTTGACAATGTCAAGAACAAACGGAGAGTAAGTTATTCATGATTTCAATTATTAAATATTATATATTTATCGCGTACCTTTTCATTTAATTTCCCCTACGTTTCTGTCGCGTTATAGCGACCATAGACACGCGGCGACTATGTTAACCATTCATACTTTTTATGGTTTACGGAAATGACCAAGGAGGCCTTTTTACCAAAAGTAGGATGATTTCGAACTGTAAGGTTTGCAGTTCGTAAGCGGATACACGTAGAGACAGCTTGATAAGGTGAAGCCCAAACGAACAGTACCTAAGTACCTAATTCAAAGTCTTTATGGAACGGGATGTGATCGAAGAGGTCTTTGTCCAGCAGTGGGACACACCAGAAGAATACCTACCTTAGTAAAACTATACCCATTAAATGATAGTGTAGGTACCTAAGTCCAGTTTTGTAATACCCACTACAAATTTAACATTGAATGTATAAGTGTATTAGGTAGTACCTAGATGTAGGTTAGATACCTATTCCTAAGTCGGTTTTACCAATTCACTTATACTGGATTCAAAACAGGAAAAGAAGCGACCAATTTCTCATTCGATCTTTCTTTTCCTTTGAGTTTTCTGAAAATCCCGGCATGTCCTGACATGTCGTACATTTAAGGCGCCCCACCTTACCCCACCGAAAGTGGCGCCGCGCCACCTACTTTATGTTATTATTCCGTTTAACAAAGGAATTTTCAAAAATCCATCTTCCAGTTTGCGATACCTATCATAAGCTTTTTTTAATGCCTCTGTAATAGTTTTATTCTATTTAGTTCAGGCAGAGATACGAAAATTGATTTTGGTGGCCACCAAGGGCAACTTCGTATCTCTGCCTAAGTGGCCGTTTTCGCGAGCATTCAGCTGTGTTACGCTGTAGCTGGAAACTCCAAAATAAACGCATAGCGAAAACTTTATTGAGAACTGTGGTTTATTTCGTTCCTCGTGAAACCAAATTTTGGCATTTGTTTGCAAAATGCACCGGGTTTTGAAATACCTAGTGGAAATCCAAATCAATCTTCAAAATTTCTAGGGAAAAAGTAATAGGTACATAAAAGAAGTCTCGTTTAGGCAGCTTAGTTGAAGTAGGATCAAACCACATGGAAACATGATAACCTGCAGGTATACACTAAGTTCCGAAGTTCCTACTGCCTGGGCATCTCTCCTAAACCTACCATGTGGTCTCAGAAACTTATTATATTTTACCTAAAATAATTCTCATTCTAGCCATAAATTAATGACTATGATCCAATGAATTCGCCGCCGGCGAGTATTTGATCGATGTCTATTCTAGTTAATTAATATGCATAAAAAGATCGTCCTATTTCATTCATAGAGAACGCACAGTTCATCGTAGAGATTTGAAACGTTAGACGTACGTACGGCTGACGATTGTCTCTATTCTAGCAAATACATAAGTCGAATAAATATTTCGCTTTGAAAGAAGACAGAAATATTGATTTTTAAATAAAACAAAGAAGGCCCTGTGATAGTACCCCGTGTTATTAGATTGCACCAGTGCAGGTTATCAGAAGTTTCAGATATACTATATGGGACACTACCGAGTTCCATTCTGCACAACCACCTGGTCTGGTTCATTGGTCGGAGTGGAAGGACTGATCCTCATCCATAACGCGAGATGTGACGGAGACATGGAGCGAGAGCGGCGCTATGGGGGTGCGGTGCAATATGCTTTCGGTTTTCTAAATGTCAAGCTGAACTCAGCTGCGAAAGCAATTACTCGCCGAGTCCAAAATCTCTGCTACTTCTTACGCACTTTCACAAATTTCTAAGTTTTTTTGAACTTATTTAATGTTATGTTATATTTAATATCTATTTATATATTTATGTTTACTCTTTTTACTACATACGAAGTCAAAATTTTAAAACTAGTCAACTTTAGATACTATTCCTACCTACAATAAAAATCATAATTTTTTTCTTCGCCATACTTAAGCCAAAATCGCGTCCTTTTGGGCACGGTTAATATCTTCAAAGAATAGTATTCTTAGGACGACCCCTGAAGATCCTGACAATTATTTCTTTCGACACGCATCACGTTGTCTGTGCACCACAGTGGGACACAAAAGTAAACATGGTCTTACTTTTAAACATTTATAGGTCCTACCTATAAATGTTTTAATGTTACATTATATTTTATATGTTGGTGTACGTTAATTTTTCTTTGATATTGTTGTTATATTTCTTTGTCTAATTATCCTCCAAAACACCACAATAACTTTTTTGTTACCGAGGTGTTGAGTGTTTTGGAGTTTCCTGAAAATGTCTTCACTACTAAAACCCTAGTGTTAATAAACTGAACTTTATGACACAACATAAAGTTTGTCTTCCAGCCTAATCTTTCTGACACTTTGCAGGTCGTCAAAATGATGATAGTGGTGGTCGTAATCTTCGCCGTATGCTGGCTGCCGTTCCACGTGTACTTCCTCGTGACGTCAAACTACCCGGAAGTGGTCCACTACGAGCATATCCAGGAGATCTACCTGGGTATTTACTGGCTGGCGATGAGCAACTCCATGTACAACCCTATTATTTATTGCTGGATGAATTCTAAGTAAGTATAATAGTGTACGGTACGTTAGAAACCTAACGCCTTTCTGTAAAAATCTCATAACACTAGACCATGGCTTTCAAAAGTCGTTTAGCTTATAATGTTGACAATAAGAGTAGAACATCAATTAGCGACTAGTCGAAAGAGGTTGGGGTTTGTATTTTTATGATATTCGCTCAAAAGGGAAGTGACCACACTGACGTACACAATTTGCTTTGATTCTATATATGCATATTACAGGACAGCGGGATTAATTGATTAAACCAAAATGTAGAGTAAATTTTTTTGAATAATTAAAAAAAGAGAAAAGTAAAAAAGATATTTAAGGCTAACCAGAGGTCAGCATCTCATGCTGTTGGGAGATTAGTGTTTATGATCAGGGGCCCTGGTGGTTAAGTCGAGTAGACGGCCGCAACCAGGAGCCTTTTTCTCGAACCATCTCAAGGCACTCTTTAGCTATAATTTTTTTTTATAAGCTTTCTTTCTCAATAAGTACTTAAATACAAAAAGGGGTGTAATCCAAACAAAACATTATAAAATAATACCTACTCGCACCGTAAGTTGGCAATTTACTTACTTCACATTTTCTTACATCTAGAAAGTAAGGACAGCTTTCGAGTAGGTAATTTGCCAAATTCATACCCAGAGGTAATAAAATTACTGACTTGGCTATTCTCGTGATCTGAATACTTTTTACGGCAGAAGTATTACGAGACGAGACCTGCCAGTATTTTATTCTTAATATTTTTGTTTTGATCCCTATTAATTGAACGAATCAAGTCCTTTCCGTTCCTTATCACCCAACATCAGTATGCATTTTTTTCATAATCTTTACTATGTCTACTCTATATCTGTAGCTACTCCTTTATCCTGTTTTTGTACCATTTCTTGTCCCAGGTTCCGACAAGGCTTCAAGCAGTTCTTCCTCTGCTGCGGGGCGTTCGGGCACGACGGCCTGGCGAGGCACCGGCCCTCCGGTACCGAGAGAATAGACCCATCATCAGATAGATGCCTCTCGTCCAGTAGAAACAACGGGACAAGTAAGCTGGTGTTCTTCTCTTTTTGTCGTGATGCTAAGGGCTTCTTTGTGGGTGAAGTAGTACAGTGGTACTACTACACATTCGTTCAAGAACCTGACATGTAGTGACATGTCAGGAGAATTTTCAAGTAGTTAACTTATGATATGAGAATGTTTGTCTGCCACGAAAATTTTCGATTTCGGGTAGGATTCGAACCCGCGCCCCACCCTCAGTACGGGTGTGTTCTAACCAAATTTGTTAGAGCACACCCTATTTCAAAAAGTACACCGAAAGCTTTTTATCATACTTTTCGTACATGTATACAGTAATAAAATTTAAATAAATAAATCACACCGACATAATTATCAGTAGGAATCAGACTCGGAAAAACACAGATACTAAAATAATATATACTAATATATTTTTTTGCATTTGGCATTTGCATTAATGGCATTTAGCCTCATGACATCATGGATTGTCATTTCTATCCGTAGTTTCTATCATGACAATCCGCGGTGTAGAAGATCCTTGGATCCTACGTTCCGTAGGGCATCCACGATTCCTATTGGCATGGGTACCTCCACATGTATAAAAATCGGGTTTCGTTTCCAGGCACGACACGAATGTTGATGAATAGCACGCACAACAATGCGATGGTGAGCACGGCCTGACAGCGTAGCGGGTGGTCCGGCCCGCGCGCAGAGTGCGGCTCGACAGGCGCTCCCAGCGGGCGGCTGGACATAGATAATAACGAGAGACATGCCCCCGCGCGTCCCGCTCACCCCGCAGGACCTCTGCGCGTGAGCATGAGCACACGCAGCGTAGACCCGCTACGAAGATCGTAGAACCTCTACGGAAACCGTAGACGCTCTACGTTGGCCTTTACGTAGTCTGTGAAGACTTTACGACGTACATTTTTATATTTATGGAAATACAGCATTTTTATTTGATTTGCTTTGATATGATCATTTGCAAATTGTAAATTATGTAAATGGAATTAAGAAAAGGCACGATAACGTTATAGTTTTAATCATCATAATTATAATAAATATAAAACTTGAATTAAGAGAGCGTTTGTGTAAGAGGAAAATTAATAATAAAAATTATGTAACAAGAAAGTTACAGGTTTACGCGAAGCAGGGAATAAGAAACTGTTTCTTGAACGAATGTGTTGTGTTTTTTGTTAGTAAATATGAAAATATTGGCCTTAATTCTCTAACTTGCTTCAGAAAGGTCAGTCAAAGCTTTTATTCTCTTTTAAGGATTAGTATTTTGGTATATCCAAAATACTTATAGATGATAGTAGGCATGTAAAATTCGATAAATACAAGATAACTTATACAACTGAACAAGAACTTCTTAGTTTTTGCCCGACTACCAACGGAGGGGGATATGCGGTTAGCTAGCAACCTATGCACGTAGGTACATATGTATCCAAAATGTATCATTCCTCGTAGCCCCAAACTACTAGTTTTGTAGTAAATATTTCAATAAATTAGGTAATGTTGAGGGTGCGTAAGATATGTAGCTTCTGATAAAACTTGGGGTCTATGGAAATAGCGGGGTCTAAGCTAGGATAAAAAAATCCAGAGTTTGTGAATTTCGATGAATGGGGACCATGGGCATAGGCATCTTTCTAAAAGCCTTGGTTTGTACTTTTTCAAAATTAATTTTCTATCTATCTGACAGCCAGCAGTTTTACCTATCTTTATTAAAATGGAAGTGTTAATACTTATAAATTAGGTAATATTTGTAAGTCGAAATATTAATTATTAGAAGTAGAATAAAAACAAACAGTTATTTTGCAGTTTGGAATAAATATGTTAAAAAAAATTAACTTGTTTGTTGTTTACACCTTTACTATGGTAGGTAGATAGGTACCTATGTAATATAAGTTCTTTTTTTTCACAATAAATTGAACATGACTTTATTCGTATGTGACCTTTTTTTGTTTTTTTTTGGCAAAATTAGAAGTTTGTCCCTGGTTCGAGTTTCTAAACATATTGTAGACAAATTCATTTGACGTATAAAATAAAATGTATACCGTAACTAACTTGTTTAAGGCCAGAATTTTTAATATTATGCCATAATAAAGAGTACACAAAAAACTGAGAAAAACTGTACTAAATTTACGTGTTTTGTCAGTTACCCCAACTGAGCCTGCAACCGACGACATTTCTACGTAAGAATAAAAACACCAAATAGTTTCGTCGACCCGTCTCTGGGTCTATGACCACGACTTTGTTCAGAGCTAATTTCCATAGATACATAGTAGATAGAGAAACATATTTCTGAAACAACCAACAGATAGACTCTCCACGAGCCATTTGCTCCTAATAGATCCCTAAAATTTTTAATCAAAGATCCTATGATCCTACGTTCCTTTAATTAAGTCTCACAAACAAAAATGTATGATAGTACACATAAAATCGCATATAAAATCAGAATGTCGCCTAATTAGTAATTACTTTCGCAATTTACTTTCATGACTGTCACAAAATCAAAAACTTACATACTTATTACTAAGTTTAGAATGTAACTTCAAAAACTAAGATAAATGAATGCTCGGCGACATTCTCTCTTAACTTCTTTGAACATGTTATTTTTGTTCTAGTTAGAAACTTGAGGGTGAAGTATGTTATTGCTGAAATTATACCAAAATTTATTAATTTTTATCCAATATTTACTTTATGACAAAATTGTTTTCAGCGGGAATTCCAGCAATATTACATATACCTACTAGCAGCGCCTCGCGGTTTCATCCATCTAAACTTTCACATTTATAATAATAATGTGATTACCGGCTGCTGCCCGCGGATTCGCACGCGCTTTTCAAGTAGCTTTGTCAGTCCCTGGGATAGGTACCATTTACCTCCCTACTTATCAATAAGATCCTTTTTTTTCAAATTCAAACTCAATAACTTAGAGAATAAACACTTAGACAAGATCTTATAAAGTAGGTACTAATAAAGTCCACAGGTGATCGGAATGCTGGTTTTTATTCCGGTCAACGAATAAGCATTGCCATTCAACATGGCAATGCTGCCAGCACTGGGCACACTGTCTTCTGGCGACGGTTTAGATTTTTAGAAAATAGATGACAAGACAAATTTTCGACTATCAACAGCTTTAAAAACAGTATAATTTCAACGAAAGCGTGAAAAGGTACCAACGACAGACATACAGTTACTGTCGAATTTATCATATTAGTATGGAAGTATAGATGTCATTACATTATACAGTGGTGGTCATATTTTAGAAACACTTCATTTATATGAATTATGAAAGTTTGAAGTCCATGTCATCCATTCTTGAAAAATTTATAAATTAAATTTTTAATAATCATGCAACAATATAGCCACTCAATTTAGAATACTCATAGAATACATTAAAAAAACAAAACTATCTAAACTTCATAATAAAAAGAGTTTAAAGCATACATATCTTATTTTCTGTCACTGGCTTCTTGGACGCCTAATTAGAAACACTTTAGAAAAGCATCCATGGCACATTCCATTTTTGAAATTGAAAAAATAAAACTTCTTTCTTAGCTATTTTCTATCGTTTTGGCGGCAATTGACCATCAAATTGAAAATCCGTTTACAATTTTTTGTTCAAAATGGGCAAAAATAAAAGTTGTGACGCGTCAATGTTAGGTAAAGAAAGTTTTCATTGCTATTGACTGCTATTGAAGTACAAATATTACGATCAAGCTGTTTGCTGAAGCGATTGATGACGCAAAATGATGTCACTTTCTACGTATTTTACCAAGGAGGAAGAACCGGCGAACCGCCCTACAACACATTCAACATCAACAATGACCAAGAAGGCGCTATCAGTTCCAGTTTCAAAAATAAATTAGAATGTTCTTTGTAGATAGATAGATAGATAGAAAATGCTTTATTGCACACATAATAGACATAAAAAACAAAAATAAAAGAAATAACAAAACAAATATGTAAAATGTAACAATTTTGTAAATGGTATACCAAAAAAAAGTCTTTATGCAAGAGGACGAATATCTTGTACTGGCTGATTTCAGACAAAATTTTGCCTACCTAAACAAGATTCCAGACCAACGCTAACGAAGGCCGTTAATCGTTTTTATCGAAGCTACTTGCTATTACAGCAGCGTGGTTTGCACAGTATCGGTGACAGTATGTAATTTGCTTGCAGTACCTCCGATTCTGCGAACGGTACCAAATTATAATTAGCCAAATGGTTTTACATTTTGATGTTTGCAGGCAAACCTACTATTTCGATCGTGAAGGGCTGAGCTGATGATTATAGGATATTACACCCATTTTGAGAAGTGTCTTAATTAGATGCTAGTTTAGTTTAGGTTTTGTGCCAACAGAATCACTACCAATGAACCACTAAAAATATACTGTTTAAGGGTTTCGAGATCGGTATCGAAACCCTTATTTATGGTCTCTCTCTGACCGTCCTCCTTCTTTCATGAATATCGTAGTAACTACTGCAGGTATTAACATGAAATTTGAAATAATAATAGGTACTTTGCAATAAATACAAATGAAATTTTCAGTAAGTACAAATAGTGATGTTGAAATTTCAAAAGAGACCTGGAGGCGGGGCAGAACAGGTGTCAAACGAAAGGTATCGGTTTGTACATTTCAAAACAGTTTTTAAAATTTCTATAGGATTCATACTTTTGAAAAATTGACAGCGGGGAGGCTGGCTACCTACCCGAGTGGGGTAGGTACAAATAAAAGGTATTGGTTTGCACATTCAAACAGTTTTTGATTTTGTTTGTGGAAATAGAAATTAGGTTTAGTAATTTTTTAAAATGTCAAAAAAATTACCAGTCGCCCTTATTTCTTCAGTTTTCAGAGCGACCATCAGAAATTATACTTACCTATTATTTTTCGGTATTAATTAAATAGCAGACTCTATCTGGTACCTATAATACTTTTTTGTCTGAATAATTCAATACAAATACATATTATGTAATAAAAGAACTTGGTACCTAATTAAAGTATCTAAACTTATACATTACTGGCTAGGTATAGATTATTTCAGGGATATATACAGTCGTGGTCAACTAATTAGGGACAATCTCTAGTTAGGCCAAATTGTGATTTTTTTTTATTTTTTTCAACGAGTCTTAAAAATATTCCATATCTTTTACATGTAAGTATAATTAGTCATTGATGTGTCCGATTATACAAACAATAACAACTTCTTAAACATTAAACCTCTTTACAGTATAGCTGATAGATTATCATAGTGCTATTTGTTCAAATATTGCTGGCTGGCCATTTAATTAGGGACACTGAGATATTGCGTTCTATTTTCAAAGTTTGAATCTCAATACTTTTTTACTTCTTCTCTTATTGTTTCGTGGTAGTTTTGGCGGCAATCCCGATTTTTATTTTAAGTTTTGAAAAATATTTTGAAGAAAAATGGGCAAAAATAAAAGTTGCGATCCAACACTACGAAAAATTATCATGAAGTTTGTTGTCGAGCATTGGCGAGGTTGGCCATACCGAAGGATAGTAGAACATTTAAATTGTTCAAAAACTATGGTATACAATGCAGTGCAACATGTCAGACGCAATAACACAACTTTAAATGTGCCCAAAACAAAAAGATCGAGAAAAACAACTCCGCAAGAAGATAGAATGATAACCAGGTTAGCTAAGAAAGATCCGTTTCTAGGCTCTATTGTAATTAAAACACGAAGTATTTGGGACAGACGAAAGAGCTGGTGTCTCAGCGAGGACCGTTCGACGACGTCTGGTAGAAGCAGGGTTGTTCGGAAGAGTGGCTCGCAAAGTACCGTTGTTGAAGAAAGAACATAGAAATGCTCGTTTGGCGTTTGCACGTAAATATGGACATTGGACCTACGCCCAATGGCAACATGTATTATTCTCTGACGAGACCAAGGTTAATTTGATTTCTTCAGATGGAAGGCAATACGTACGGCGTCCAGTAAAAGCGGAAATGAATCCAAGATTCACAAAAAAGCAGGTGAAACATGGCGGTGGAAACATTAAAATGTGGGGTTCATTTTCTGGACGTGGAGTGGGACCTGTGAGGAAAGTTCAGGGTAACTTAGACCAACATCAATACAAGGCAAGATTAACGGAAACGATGCTTCCCTATGCTGAGGAGCATCTCCCTATTATATGGACGTTTCAGCATGATAACGACCCGAAACATACCGCCCGTTCAGTCAAGTCGTTTCTTACCAGTCAGTCAGTATCGGTGCTAGATTGGCCAGCAAATAGCCCGGACCTTAACCCAATCGAGCACCTTTGGCACGAAATCAAGAAAAAAGTTGCCACTTATCGTACCACAACTTTAGATGAACTTAATGAAGCTTTTTGTGAGGCATGGGCAAACATTCCTGTCGAAACATGCCAGAAACTGATAATGTCTATGCCACATCGGTGTCAAGCGGTAATTACTAACAAAGGTTTTGCTACTGGGTACTGATTTTACACGCAATAAAATGGAGCTGTTAAAGATATTATAATACTGCAGATTATTAGTTTTGTTTAACTCTGTTTTTCATTATAGTTTACTGTCCTTAATTAAATGTCCAGCTACATAATTATACCTTAAAATTGAATACCTGTTAAACCTTTGATATTAAATACTTTTTCTATTTATTTATTCTTTTATTTACAGCCATTTATAGCATAATCGGACCAAATTATGCAAATAATAGGTGCTGAGAAATCAATATGGTTTTATATTTATATGTACATAACCGGTTATTGCTCTTCACTATCTTGAAAGTCCCTAATTAGTTGACCACGACTGTATAATAGGGATGTGCTCAGCATAATTCCGCCGGCGGCGCTGGTTTATAGTTTACCGCTACCTTTGACAAAATACAGCGGGTTAAATTGTCTAAGACCGCTACGCACGACTGATGACAATCGATACTTTTTAGTTGGTTATATGGCTGTGTAGGCCAAGCAGTGTAGGAATACCACTTGGCCTACACAGCAATATTGACATGGGAACAACATTGCGTCTACTATTTAATGGAGTTTAAAAACAGAAAAAAAACTGAAACATGAATTGAATTTTAATATGTATTTTGTTATTATTATGTACTAAAAAAAACATACATACTATACTATACTATCTCTTATAATTTTTCGGCCTTGGGTTCGTCAATGGACCACACAGCCAGCAGTAGTCCTGGGCAACCTTGATGGCCGTGTAGGCTTTTACCGCCTGCTGACCACGGTGCAGTGAGGTTAAATTTTGAGCTGGTGTTCATGATAAAAGTTTAGTTTTGAATAATCTTTCCGAGCCCCTTCCACCACGGACGGAGTCCCACCAGGGTGTATCTTGATAGCACTATACATTAGAGTTGCCGGTCCGATATAGAATGGGTGATCGCGTTGCCTACGAGCCTCAACGGCTTCACTACACTCGGAATTGACCGCCCCTACCGAGCCAAGGCATGAACCGCCGCCGGCTGCAGAACTCAGTATTCAGTATTCAGTATTCAGTATTTTATTGCTTAACAAAAATAATACAGAGTTTTGTATGTATTCCTGCACCCTGTCAAATAGGGTATGGCAATAGTTCTTAAAAGTAGACTTATACTTACATTAAGTACTACCTATATTATGGTATTTTGTATTTTATACAAAATTACAGAGATCTTCTATCTACTTAATAACTAGTAACAAAGTTCTATTTTTCTAGATGTACTTTAAAATTATGTTGATATAATAACTATTATGTTTAAGTTATATAAATTCGTCTGACTAGGCTGAGCTTAACATGAATAAATAAATGTAGGTAGGTAATTATTTTAATCAGGACATTTCTAAGCTATTTCTTTGCTAAATAATGTAATCTATCTTAATAATTTGTCTTCAAGAAAATCTTTTGTGTTATAATAGCATTTTTTTATCAGTAGTTCTTTTAGTTTTAATGTGAATATCAACATTCCTTAAATCTGAACCAAAAGACCATGGTTCAGATTTAAGGAATGTTGGTAGTTTATTATATATTTTAATAGACATGTAGTAAGGGCTCTGCCTGTATAGTTCAAGTCTAGGTATTGGAAGGATGAGGTTTGTTATTCTTCGTGGATTTTTATCAAATTGATATAAGTTTAGGTTTTTTCTTACAAACAATGCAGTTTCATATATATAAAGGCTAGTCAAAGTAAGTAATTTTTGCTGGATAAAATGTGGTTTACAGCTGGTGCGTTGTTTGATATTAACAATAATACGCAGACATTTTTTCTGTAATATAAATAATTGGTTTGTATCTACACTATTGCCCCTTGAACTTCACTCGTCGACCCATTGAACTTCAAGACGATTACCAATGGTCGTTCCAATCAGAATGTTGTCGGTATTGTCCAAGGAATACGTCAAACTCAGTTCAGAATACGATCCAAATAATTCCCGCCACGGGTTCCAGCTAAGGCACAGATAACATTAGCAAATTAACAAGATACACATAAAGCTACCCATTCATAATGCTCTTCCTCAATTTTTATAGCTGGTAACGTCACTCTGTACCAGAGACAAACTCCACTTATAAGTGAAATATGACAGAAGTGACATGAATGACATCGACATCCGCCAATCATCAACCTCTACTAGTGTGACCACCAAAAGTAGGTTCTTACTATAATAGCAGATTTTGAGGAGTAGATATTAAATTGTTTGTAATCACGAGAAAGGGTAAGAAAATTTCGACGGCTCGCATCGAATATCTTTAGTTCTTGTATTTCAAAGTTTTTATTAATCGCTGAAAAAACACATCGTCTTCGCTTAGGTACTTGTCTATGTTGCAAACCCCACCTTACCAAACGCCAAAATTACTGCAGCTCACTCCGTTATGTTTGTTGCCGCTTGTCGTAATAGGTGCAGAGCTCTTGCTCATTTTTTACCAAACATCGGAAAAATATTGCTTGGTAAAAACCCACGTCGATGCATGTAGCATTCCACTCAAGGAGACCTCGCCAACTCCTAAGAAGTAGATTATTATATTAGCACGGAACAGATTTTGAAATAATAATTACAGGTACCTTTATCGCCCATCCACATTTACACGTAGTTTTACACCGGCTAGCGCGTCAGATATTATGTAGATAACTAGAATTCACACTATTAGATATATTACATTAATCTTTCCGTGAAAGGCACAAGTTGAAATACCTAGTCATTATTTTAGTTCATAACCACGTGAACAATTAGCTGCCTACATTATCATGCTCATATTTTCACCATAAATATCTTTAGAGAGAGGTTGATCCTTTCTTCAATTAATACCTATCTATCTAGCTTCTTATTTTAATTAAATAGATACTGCTTGGATATCTGAAACTCATCGCAAAACAAGTGTGTATTACTGTATTTGTGTGATTGAGTGAATAACACACTATACATTTGGGAAAGCGTGCTTTATCATAGACCACATCTTTGCATTCTTAACTGTGATGGTAGTCTAAAAACGCTATCTCTACCGTTATCAATTTTTAGTAATGAAACGTTGTTGGTTTCTGCATCAAGTGTGTGTAGTGTCAGTGTAGTGCATAGTTAGATTTTTGATTTCCAAATTAGAAATCATTTTAACCACCAATTAATGGATAGAGTCATCGCTCACTGAATAAAATCATCACAAATTATGATGATTTCAAGAAGACCCGGGGCACATGCTGATCTTTAGCAAAAAAAAGCACAATATGGTAGATTTTATTTTCTGGTTTGGTAGAATCTCCGATTTAGATGTGGTCACACTGACCAACATGGCCGAGAGCTTCCGATGGGGCTGTTCATAGGAATTTGTATCAATTTTGCCGCAAATTTATATGATTCCACACAAAACAAACATCCTTACATGATAATGTAAGTCCATGTGTCCGATGAAGACTTTACTGTAAGTAATCCATGGTGCCCATTACTTACTGCGATATCCTTGAAATGCTACGAGAAAGTTGAGAAGTGGTCTCCGTATTTTGTATTTATTGCCTTTTTGGTGCATTTCTTGCAGGTTTACTGAAGATGCCAGTTAACTCTGTGACGCTTAATAAAAAAGGTGTCGAAAAGCAAAGACCTTCACTGTCTCTAATCAGAAAGAATGCAAATTTTGTAAGTGACAAAAATCTGAGACCAGCCGATAATTCAAAAGAGCATTCAGATAAGTCTAGTCCGTGTATTAATAACAAGGAAAACAGGCCAGCTAAGCGAGCTCTAAACGGGATCTATACGAACACTGTAAGCGCTGCAAAGAGATTGAAGCCTCTAACAGAGGCAGGTAAACTTTCAGGTAAGATTGTGTAACATCTACTAACTAATTTCGAAATGTGCGGCGTTTCCGTCAAATAACTCAGTTGAATCTGATAACCCTATACTCTCAAGCAACCTATCACCCAGCCCTATGTATGTACCTACATTAAAGAGGTCATGACACACTTCAGAACTTATTACACTAACAATAGGTGCAAGTATACATTAAATAGATATATTATCCGTCCAGCATACCCCAAAACCTCTGGTGATTAAGATATCTCTGATAGTATCTATAACAACCTAACAATTTATGTTTTTATTTTTTTCCTATGTGTTAGGGTAAGGTTTTCACTTGTTGTTTTCATTTCTTTACTTTGTGTGGTGACTGAGTTTGTATCACATAATGGCTATACAACAATGTCTACATACAGAATAATTTTACTACTATGCAATATGTCTACACATCACAGTTCATAAAAGAATTTTGTTTTTTAATTCATAATTCATTTATAGTTAAGAGCTGTTTAAATACTAAAACTACTTAAAGACTTACTGTCAGATGCATCACATTGTTTCTTAGTTGATGAACTGGTGTCTCAATTGTAGATCGGCAAGTGGAAAAAGAGTTGGTAGTTCTGGATCCCAAACCTCCCCTTGCCATGTTGAATGGCCACCACTCAACTCCAACGGACAGTCAGTATGGGTCTACAGCATCCATTGTGTCTAGGAAAACACCGATTGCAACTCTGTCAAACTTGGGGAACACATGCTTTCTCAATAGCGTGCTCTACACATTGAGGTAACAATAAAATATATTAATACTGAACTATTCACACAGCAAAATCTAGCCCCAGAACAAGTGGACTTTTACTTACACACAAATATCAAATCAAATATCAATAACGTTTATTTCTTTAAGCTTACAAAATAAGCACTTAGACAAGTCAAATTTTATACTATAAACAGGTTTATAAATAGTCATTATTATCAAATAAGAAATATGATGTTATTGATTTTATTCGCTTCAATTTTTTGTCCACTAGTGGAAGAAGAAAATAATGGAATCAAACAAAAATCTTCCAAATTATTGTTTAAGCTGTAATTGGGTTTTGCTGAAATCAAAATTTTATTATTAATCTGTGGTTAATGTGGTAGTAAGACACTAAGCCTTTATTTTATCTTAGAGTGGTGTTGATTCAGCTTTCCCAAAAACGAAACATGACACCTTCCTTTTTATTTTGATTATTACAAAATAGTACGTCTTCATCAGATTCGCCCCCCGTTTCCTGCACAACCTGCACCACCTAGTATCAGACCTGGCGAGTGTGGAACAGAAGCTGGGCAGCATCAGGTTGAAGAGTTCCTCACTGGGCCGGAGTGCTGCCGGGCTCGCATCATCGGGAGCTCGCTCTTGGAGCAGTAAGGACTTGCTATCGTTGGGACAGGCTGATACAAGTGGGAAGAGTAAAATACAGGTAAATGTTTATGCCTAGCAACAATAAACAAATGTTGTATGGAAACCAAACTTTCATTAATATTAATGAATAAATTGTTTCGAATTTGCTACGTTTTCATGGAATATTTTCCACCAATATTTCTTTGGTTTATGTGACCTATTTGTTTTTCAAAAGTATCTATGATTGTAGTACTGTGCATTGTATGTGTTCCTCTGACGGGATGAAAAAACAATTATTATTCATATCATTCAAGATGTGCTAAATAATTATTTTGATAATGATAAGAAATATGTTCTACTAGGTTACTGTTATATCCAAAAACAAATATTTCTGTATACCTTATCCTATGGATATCTACACTTGTTACACATACTTTTATCTTGTTACTGAGTATCTTGATAAGGCTCAAGGAAAAAACATTGATGTATCAATCAAATTTGTGAGTATTTGATTTCATAGATAATGACTAACGCAATTTTATTTATTTATTTCATTACGTTTTACAATATCGTATTTTTTTTTTTTTATTTTGATTTTGTTAAATTTTTTTGATTCTCGCATTTTGTGACCTTTTTTAGTATTCTTGCGGAGTGGTTGTAATCTCTTGGCGCGTGATGTTTGAACGCGAGGTCCAAAATATTGAATTATACATCAAAAAATTTCTAGGCACTAGAACCGCATGTCTAAACCAACCTTGCTCATTTTGGGCTGATTCCCAATGGCCTCCCTATACCCAATTCAGTCTTGGCACGATATTCACAGATAGCAACAGAGAAACTTCACGAGACGTACCTAAACCTGCGCGCCGCGGAGTCCAAATGTCTGAACAGCAATGTGGCGGACGCGAGTCCGGAGCCCTTTGCAGCCGACGCCTTCCTGGCTGCGCTCAGGGATGTCAACTCTACTTTTGAAGGTACGACTACCTACGCTTACAGATCACATCATCTGCGAATACCACATGTCCACTGCTGAACACGTCTCACTAAAACAATAGTGGGTTTGCCACAATTACCACGCTTGGTAGGCGGATGGTATCTGATCACAGTTCACAATAAACACAGAAGAAATCTTCTTATTCATCTGGTAAACTTTACCTTATTCCTCTCTTTCGTTATTCACGGGCTGAGTTGCAGGGCTTGACTCGTCGCAATTGCCGCGGATCGTTTACAGATCGCAATAGAAAAACTCCGATGTTTAAGGGATGTCAACTCTACTTTTGTAGTTGCTAGGGGTTTCTACTTAATCAATAGAGCATTTTAATGGTGCATTGTTTTTCCATCGGACAGCTTAGTGGCGAAGTTTAGTGGAAAACTTTGTCAAAGCAAATGATGAGATTGCTTTGCTATGGAAGTCGAACGAGCCTATAGAATATAGATCGCACATGGTGCATATTCGGTTGACAGGTTTCTTCGATCTATTTGAACGCTTTCAAGTTTTTTGTTTCGTTTATTTAACTCTAATTGCATTTGATTCTTAGAGCTCATTGTTGTTTTTCGCTCTGCTAATGACCCATACGTGAATATTCCCTAAAATAATTGTATTGTAGGTAACAGACAACAAGACGCGCACGAGTTGCTGGTGTGCATCCTGGACACCATCCGGGAGACGTGCAAGACGCTCAGCCAGCGAGCCTGCAGGCTGCAGCATCAGGAAAACGGAGGAAGGTATACTTGTCTTACTTATTGTTCAACTGAATCTGTGCTTAATCGATATCACATGGTTACACGGAAATAGACCCTTTATGTCGAAAAATAGACATTTTAATCTACAGATCGTACAAATATTTGTTCCAAGGCGGGAATCGAACTCGCAACCTCCTGCGTCGCAGGTGAACCTTAGCCCACCGAGCCATAGAAGTCGTCAAATAAAAAACAAGCTTCTGTCCGCGGCTTCGCACGCATTCGGAATAAAAGTAGCGTATACTTTTTCCAGGTGCAGCGATTTTTATATGATCCAAATTTCAGTTAGATCCATTTAGTCCTTTCAGCAGAGTAGTTGGCTGAAAATATTAACATTGGCACAAACTTTCATCATTTTAATAGGTATTCATTAAATAGAATAAGTTAGTGGTAACTCAAGTGATTTATTTTTCGTTGTGTTCCAAAAAAGCAATCTAAAACGGATCCTGATAAAGGTAGAACTTATTAAAACGAGTCATGATATTGGAATCGAGCCAATTATTGAGTGACTGCATTATTGATTAGTGCTTCAGGGTTAGAGACAAGACTAGTTGCGTGCTCTGTTCCAATCCAAGGACATAGCAATTAAAGTTTGGATAGCTTTCCATTAACTAAAAATTATTAAAACCATATTATTATGCAATCGGAGTCCAGATACAGACTAACCCACGTGTGTTTTTCTTCACGCCTTGTGTCTGGGTCGCAGGGACACGTTTGAACTATTCTGTAGCCCAGATGGCGTGGGCCCGCAACCACGAGCGATGTGACAGAGCTGGAGATCTCTGTCGCACCAACCGTGTGCGAACTGTCGCACCAACCGTGTGCGAACTGTCGCACCAACCGTGTGCGAACTGTCGCACCAACCGTGTGCGAACTGTCGCGCGAAACGTGCCTGATTCTAATCGAGTGTGTCATTCGAGTTAGGAATCGCACTGTCTCCCGAGTGATACATATTGTTTCATACTACACCCCTACTAGCCACTACCTACTAGGAAATTTTTTCTAAATCACTTGTGGAAATTGAAAACGTAAACTCGAATTATGTGAAAATCGTACGCAATGAATACGCGCGTATGATTTTGGTTCTTTTTTCAATTATTGTAACGATTTTCAAATGGTTTCTTTTAAATGATTGTTCCGAATAGAACAGAAGAGGCCAAATCATACGGTAGATTTGGAGTGATTACTGTTTGTCGTTTGTCCTAATATGAAAATAGCCATAGCTACTGGCAGCTATTTCAGAAATAAAAAAAATTACACGTTAAAAATGGATTTCCACACACTTTTCCGCTAAACGCGCGAAATAAAATTCCATAGAGTTTTTCGTCCCGCTTTTTAGTACCTACGCTTGCAATGACGAACTTTTCTAGGTTATGTTTGGAACAGGAATAATCAAGTATCTGATTAGGTGTAGGTAGTATAAACACTATCCTACTCATTTCAACTATTCCTGTGTACCTAACTTGTTTCCAGTAACGGAATAGGACGGCAACCAAGCTTGGACGGTGACGGCAGCAAAGCTACCCTCAGCAACATCCGCAAGTCGTGGAAGAAGCGGCGAGAAGTGAAGGACAAGCGCAGCTCGCCGACGGAGGAGCGCGCGCCCTCGCCGCCGCCGGAGGACGAGCGGAGCAAGCCGGGCTGGGACTTCGTGGCAGAGGACTTTGAAGGTTAAACTAATAACATCAACTCAACGTGTCAAACCAAACCAACTCGCTCGTTTTCTATTTATTTATTTAGCTCTGGTGAAATAGCACCTTTACTGTTTTAACAGCCCCTTTATTCCAGGCACAATGATAGTCCGCACGATGTGCATGGAATGCGAGACGGTAACGGAGAAGTCGCAGGCTGTCTGCGAGCTGTGCGTGCCCGTGGGAGACGACGACGAGCCCGAGCCCTTCCGCGCGGCCTGCCTCTCCACCGAGTTCCTGAAAGACGCCAACAAGGTGACGCATTGCCGAAACGTCGGTACTAATTCTTAAACAAAATAGATAGAGGGCCGACAGTTTCGCAGCCTAGCCAAACCTAGCAAACTTACTGTCACATATTAGTCTCTGTTTAAAAAAGGACGTACGCATCGCGGCCGTTGGGTAGGTATTTAAAAAAATGGTGACTAGCTTTTTATTTTATTTATCTTCAGACCTTAGACGGCATGCATGCGTCTTAAGATAATTTTGTGTATGTTTCCAGTACTGGTGCGAACGCTGCCTGCGACTGAACGAGGCCCGCCGCTCGGTCGCGTACTCCCGCCTGCCGCGGCTTCTGGTGCTCCAACTGAAGCGGTTCAGCGGCGGCATGGAGAAGATAACAAGGCACGCGCCCACGCCTCTGCTCGTGCCATGCTTCTGCGAGCCTTGCACCACGCGCCCCAAGCATCCGCCTAAACACAGGTCCTCATCACGCACAGACATACACTGCAGAACATGCCTTCCCTTCCTCAAACAAGGACTTGCCACCACGCTGGTAGGCGGGTTGTTTATCGCAGTGAACGTGTTAATACACAATACTGCTGCCCGTCCTCTGGTCTCGTGCATGTGGCATGTATCTTATAACTAAACCCAGGTTGTTATTCGGAAGAATGGGTCGCGTACTTGTTACATTACAATAAAAACAGTACAGTTTTGTTCAGTTCCTCTAATTGTAAATGTTGTCATGGCGATGGTAAATGTCTAATAAACGTATTTACAGGTACATCCTATGGGCGGTGATCATGCACCTGGGCCAGAACCTGACGGGTGGCCATTACGTGGCCTACGCGAGAGATACCACATGTGACTTCAAATGTGAAAGAGAAGGTAAATAAACAGGCTGTGTTTATGGGTGGAATTTCATATATTGTTTCTAATTATATTCTTACAAGAGATAAGCAATTTCTACTTGCTGTGCCACGCTAAATCCTCTTTCAAATGAAAAATTAAATTAACAATTCAAATTATTGCTAGTGTTCAAGAACCGCAAAGCTGTTGTCTTACGAAACTACCTCCCAGACGCGAGCGAGTTGCGAAACGAAGGCTTGTGTTGAATCTATAAATCCGATAGTATCCGGTATGAATTGAGACTAAGTGAACCTGTCGATTGCAGGAGCCGGAGACGCCACGAGCACGTCCTCGAGCTCGAGCTTCATGCGCACATTGTTCAGCCGGCCGCGCGCGCCCCCCGCCGGCTGCGCGGCGCGCGACTGCTGCGTCCCCCGCCCGCGCGCCGACGGCTGGCTGGCGTGTGACGACGACCTCGTCAAACCGATCAGTAACGAGGAGTTCGAGGATCTACTCTCCGCTGAGCCCAAGATGCGATCCGCTGCGACGCCGTATTTATTGTTTTATGTGAAGACGGATGTTGGGTAGTGGTGGATGAGACCGGTGACGCTTGCTGTGTTTTACGTGTTAATTTCTGTTTTGTTTCTTCAGATTTGATCTGTATTCAGGTGGTGAGAAGCATACATTTTATGTTGTTTATGACAAAATTGGCATACAATCAAATAGAAACATGATAAGCAATATACAAAAAACTAGGTCTAGATTGTATTCCAATGTATGTCCACACAGCATGATACAATAAAGAGCCGGCATCATATTTCATTATTTTCACCCAGTGGAAGGATGTCTATAATTGAAAAGAACAAAACTTCCATTTTTTAAGATTTTTGTTTGATCCAAAGCAATAAGTATAATACGGCAAGCGTAAAATGAAGTAACACCGCTTTTGTTGAAAGTGTGCTTAATCAATTAAATGTAATTTCTGAAATGGGTGGTTTGAAAGGGTTAATGTAGATGCTTTAAAAGACATGTGCAGCACTGACAAAATGACTTGATACTTTAACGTACGTACTTAAATAATGTGATTAAGATCGGATTCGAATTATGCAAGACAGCATGAGAGTTGACGTCTCCTTCTCAATCACATCATATAAGTACTCAGGTTATAGTTGTAGTGTGTTCAAAGCTCCGGTTAACTTGGTCGTGTTGTACGGTAGAGTACTCTCCTATCACCTGTCTCTCCGTAAAGTGATATTATCTAGCAAAAATGTATAGAGAGCTAATGTATATTGTAAAGTGTAATATTCACACATTCTCCGTTTACTGACAATATTGACTGTATTAGGTACCTATAGTATAATAATACTGTAATTTTTCAAAAAGCGTCTTCTATAGGTAGCCTAGCCGCCTCCCTAAATCAAAACATCTTAATTTTTCTATTCTGATCAGGGCCTGTTCATATACCTACGCGGTATACGCTACCAGAGCGGTAGCGTTAGTTTTCGCGCGGTCCGCCGTATTCCGTCGAGTATTTTAGTATATTTTCCAGCATCATTTATTTATTATTGTGTAGTTTACAAAGATTTCTATATCACAATATTAATTCCATTACATATTAATGTTCGGTTTCGAAAACTGGAATATCCAAAACGCACGAGTCTTAGCCAAGTGCGCTCCAGTGGGGTGGTCTACGCCTTAGAGTTTGTTTTGCAAATACTTCCTATGCAACTATTGAAAACAATTAGGAGATTGTACATGATATAGTAATAATTATATACATTATTCTCCATTCATATATACCAAAACACATAATATGTGTGTTTCGGTATATCAATTATTATTTTAGTGACAGTACTGATTACCGCATACTCGGTCGGATTTCGCTAACGCTTTAAATAGCAATTACCTCTGAACAGGCCTTGAAAGTGGATGCGTAAAATACCCCTTTTTAGTAGTCTGAGTAAACTGCGGAAAAGGGGGAGTGGGTTATCATTATCAACACCTATTGATGACGCTTTGTGTTTAAACCTGTTGAGATGTTGACTTTCCTGTAATCATTGACGAAGTGAAACTGGTTAATCTTGTCTCGAGGAAAAATTGGAAACATGGTTTTCCAATTAACAGAGTTTTAGAGTCTTTCTGCTGTTCAAGTTTACCTAAATTGTACCTAACTCTTTATGGCCTAGAGTTGAATTTTATTAGATAGAATAATTGCAATCCATGGTCCAAGTCTTCTCCGTCAATTAGAACTGATTCCTTTTCTTCCTAATTTTTTATAGAACTTGTATCAATAATTAATGTTATAGAAAATGTCTGCAATACCATTTGCTCCTCTGATATCTTCCCAATAATTTACTGGTCTTAAAATAGAGCAATATTTTGTTTGTTATTGCGATCAAATACATATTTCATTTTATATTTTGGCTAAGACCGAGCATTTTTCTGTATCGAAGTTTTGTTTAACGCACATAGTATCTGTAGCTAAAGGAACTCGCCCACTAGTCCGTCATTGTAGTCCAGTGGGCTCGTTCCTTGACGTAAAGTAGCAGTAGGTACAAAGAGACTACAACGATACGACTTGCTTGCTGAAACGACTTTCTGTACTTTTGAACATGTTTACTTAATTGTTTATAAGAATTCTGTCACAACTGGATTAGCATTTGCTAATCTGAATACTTGCTGTGTATTTTTTTACGCAGCTGTGTTTTTATAAATCGTTTATTTGGAGCTTGTCTTGCTGGACCGATTTTGATAGTACTTTTGAAACTGATATAAAACTATGCATATTGTAATTTTTGCGCTTCAATAAAAGGGTTTGTGTATTGTTTACCAACATCGGCCATTTTGATTATTTGTCTGGTAGCCATGTGTAATGTGTATGCTAGATATTCTGAGCGCGCGATTGGCGCTAGTGCCAAATAATAAGGTCTCGAGCAGCTGTGTTGTAACGGCGGCACATCGTCAGTTCCGATTTCGGCAGCGCGCTAAGATATCAGGCACACATTAATAGCAGGAGCTTGTTTAAAATCTTAACCAGAGATCGTCAAAATAGTTAAAACTACTGTGTTGGAGATTGAAATGGCTAGGTACTAAAATGTTTTAGGTGTAGATGTATAACATAAGTACGACAGGTTCTTATGGTTTCACCAACAGATAACTATTTTGAAAGTGGTGAAGTAGACATTTAGGTATTATTAAGTAAGGTACGCGAAATGACCTAAATTACTCAATTTATTTATGTATTTGTTGCGGATGCCATTCCAAACCTTTGAAAAAGGTAAATAATTCTTGTCAGTAGCTTACGAGTTATGTTTTTATAATGAATTTGACAAATTGTTATTATCATTCATTTTCATTGTAAATTGGATTTTGATAATAAAATAAGTTCGATGACATTTTGTTTTTTTTTAATTGAAATGCGTTTCAAAGGTCAAAGAGAAAACTCGAAGCAAGAAATGTGATCAATCGACCGGCTTAAAAAATGGACACAGTGGAGTTGAAGGCGATCTATGGAAATTTCGTGGACAATATTCCGTCTACGAAATTCCCATAGATTGGTTGCATGCGGGAGCAATTACACCCAAGTGTATTAAAGAAATTACACCCGGGGGTGTATTTTTACCCCTGCTGGCGAGAGACAGCTCGGTAGAACCGAGATTTCTGTGGAGAAGTCTTGTGTCCGACATAAAAGAAGGATCTTGATTCACCTCCGTTTGTGGAACTACAGGAGAACCTAAGAAAATATATGCGATTGATTTGGTAGGTAGGTAAGGATAAGGAAAGTACCTCGGCGAGACAGACATAAAGATAAAGGGTATTAAAGCCGCTTAGATACAGGTCTGTTTATCATGAGGAAGGTGCATGAAGTGAAGGTACCTAATCTCGCGGGATAATGTCACACTAAGGTCATTGTCCAACTAAGTTGCTTATAGGTATCTATTTTACGCGAAAAGTATAAGTATGTCTGTCTGAACAGGACAGAGCTCTGGCGTGGAAAAGAGAAGGCTTACATAAATCCTGCAGAGATCAACATCAACGGGCTCCCTACAATGACAATGAATGGTTCTTATCTTCCCCCCTTAGTATGCCAGTGAGTAGCCCTTTTCTTACAAATCAAAAAGTATGTGTGTAAGTACAAGGTACGTGGGTTCCAACTTCCTAAAACCTTGTAGGCACTGAGGTACCTGCCGACCTCTACTGTAGACCACAAAGTAGGTACTTTTTAAAACGGGAAACTGGGTAGTAGATACAAACTCAACCAACCAAACCCACAAACTCATGCTAGAGAACATTATCAGAACTAGTTTTGTTGACTTATTGACTGTCGATAAAGAAAGATAAAGACGAACACGTCTATGCCAGTATTTTATTAACTAGCAGTAACAGATTAAACTTCGCGCCGGGAAACCGAATAAGTTCTGACAGACAAGGAATTTATTTACGTCGCAAATAAAGTGTAGTGATAAATTTTAAAAGAACTATCACAATGCAGGCTGTGGAAACAAGAAATAAAGTAAGAGTAAGTATAGCTTTTCAAGAAGTATCCGTTTTGTTGTTTAATTTTAGACCAACCTTTTATAAGCAATTAAACCTTTATACCTAGCTACTTAGTTATTAAGTAAATACGGAGACTTTCTCCACAAACTAAATAATTTTCTAATATTAAAATACATTGTGTGAAAATAATCACATTTATATTATTATACTTTCGACTCATCAAATAACTGTCTCGTTCGTACATCGGTACCACTCCTCCAGCTATCGTAAACATTTTACAATAGTGACGGCGGCAATGGGCCGAATAAGGCTCACCATACACGTAGTAGCGTTTTAGTATAATAAAAAAACATACAAAAAACCGGAATAATATAAAATTCTAAATGCTAAAAATTATACCCCTGAGAAATGTCTTTATTTTAGAAATAATTCACACATCCCATTAAAGAACTTTACAAAAGTCGCCGTTATGCGTTGCGTGCGCCTGAGTCACAAATTGTCTATGATTTGACATTCTTCTGACCTTTGTTGTCCTTGATTGCACATAACTTAAAGTAAAGTGTCAAAAACGTCTGGCTGTTACCGAAAAATATATTTTTAAGAATTTTTACAAAAAAGGAAGAATGGCATTTGTAAGTACACTTATTTACTATTAAATTTTATTGGTTCTACAATGGTATGACCTATTGTTTGTAGTGAACAGACAAACAAAAAACCCAGCCGGCGAAATTACATTATGTAGGTAAGGTACTACCTAGTGCAACACAAGCTCTGTTTTTTTACCTTAACCAAAATAACGTGTTATTTAATTATACATAAAGTACTATGATAGACAATATTATGAATAAACAGAATTATGTACAAAATAGAAAATTGACTTACTAGTTATTACTAGTTTATCAAAACATGAGCCCTCCAACAATTCATTTTGACTTATGGTTGCGATGAACAACATGAATAAATCATAATAATGGTTGGATGGTATATTATTTTCGTGTATGTAGGTAAGTGTTTTAAGAATTTATAGTATTATTACTTGCTTTTTTCTAAATCTATTACCAACAAGATACCTACTTTTCCTCTTAGGTACTTTTTCCTGCGTAATTTAAATTTAATTTAGGCACAAAAAAGTTGGTAACTACTTAGTTTTAATGATATTAATTATAACCATGGTATAATATCTACTTATTTCATTAGCAAAATTAATTACACAAAAACATCAATATCCACAACTTGACTTCATTCACTGCTAGGTATAGGCCTCCAAACTTTTGTGCTCATACAAAACAAAACAAGCAATATAATAATGTAATAATATACCTACCTAATACGATAAAGTTTCACACTCGTTTTTCTGGAATTAGAGACGATACCCCTTAATGTCGTGCAAAACGAGATAAATACTAGTAAGTAGTAAATAAAAGTAGCTTAAATTACTCTCCTCCTTTCAACTATACAAAAAGTCAAGTCGATTAGTTGCTTAGTTAAGGCGTGAAGGAGGGACAAAGACAAACAAACACTTTTGCATTTATAATTTAGTATAGACTAAAACTACAAATTAATAAATGTAGTTAGATAGGTACTTTAGTTAGGGAAGGTCGTTCAATTTTAAATATAAATTAGTAGTTAATACACTTAGCCTAAGTTACTTTGCTCAAATTATTATAACATAAGACGCAGAGGATAGTAAAGTTTATTAATTAATTAAATAACTAAGTTTATTGGTAGTGTACATTTGTAGTGTAACAATCAATGAATGATAATTTTCATAGTATCTGCATAGCCTGGTATATTTTAAACCTCATTTTATGTTTAGATCAGATAAAAAAAGGCACACAAAAATGATTCTATATTGTAGACTGTGTTAGACATTAAAGGTTTAATCTTATTTGATACTGCTGCTGCCCGTGGCTGGCTTCGCACGCGTTGTTTACGATTATTTCTGTCCCATGGGAACTGATTTAGGGGATAAATAGCCTATGTTACTCTCTATGCCTTCAACTAACTATGCCAAAAATGAAGTCAATGCTACACACTTAAAATAAAATATAACTTTAAATAATTTGAAAAGCCTATTTAAATACTACAGTAACTACTACAGAAGTGCTTGAATAAACTCCATAAATAATTTTAAAATATGTAACAGTTTGTTGTTTCTATGTTTATGCCTATGCCCAGCTGTGGGTCGAAAAGTGCTGCTGATGATGATGATGATTAATCGATTTTTTTGGAAAATCATTAAAAAAAAATCTTTTGAAACTTTAGGTCTGACGTGTGTCACGCACGAGGTTCTTCAGTGGTCGATTTTCATATGAAATTTAGGTGTTTGTTATTTTTTTCAATTTTCAATGTATGTTTGAACAGAATCAGTTTTCATAAATAGACACAGCAAATTTACTATGATGAATTAATTATAGATCTTCAAAGTGGTGCGACAAACCAAAAAATTAAAATGTTATTTAATAAAAAGACGTTCATCTACCTAAAATTAACTTAAACTATAATAGATCGAAACCTCTATCACGTTCAATTAGCAGAGCTGATGAACGTTATTTTATTGTAGTTACGTTCAAGTACATATAAAACTAATATTTTATAGAGGAAAGATTTGTATTTTCTTTATCATACAAAAATACAAATCTTTCCTCTATACGAATCAGTTTAAAAATCATTGGACCGATTTCAAAAATTATTTTGCCGTTAGAAAGCTACATTATCTATCACTGAGTAACATAGGCTATAGAATGTACCAGTGCGAAGCTGGGGTGGACCGTAGTTTAAGATACATTTGGAATGACCAAAGATACCAAAGATTTAAATTTAAAAAACTTTTATCCTTTTTAGAAAACCTAATAGGTTGGTACTCTAAAATGAAAACATTGTTTCCCAATTCCCATGGTCCCGCACTAGGCTAGGAACAACTAACAATGTGAATTTATGGGATGATTATGAGGTCATTGTTTCTTGTGTTTGGCAGGGGGAACTGCAACTAACAACTTATTTCCAAAAAATGTTATTTATCCATGAAAAGGTTACTGTTGTGTTGTGATAAACATAACGGAAGTCAACAACTTTGAAAACCCTACTTCCGGAAAGAACAGCTGGACCGGAAACAGATGAGACATTTTTTGTTGCTGTCAGTCAAGTCAAAAAAGTTGCCTGCCGGCCGGTAGGGGCCGCCGCTATGGCTATTGTATCATAATAAGAAGTATGCTTAAAGGTTGTTAACTTTGCATTTTGTCAACAATTTCATGATAAAATGTTGATCAATGTGAATAATTTCTATTACTTAACTGATCAATTCGACAAAGAGTTTGTCTCTACAAAAGTTGGCAAGTTTTCAATAGTTTAAAATTAGAATTCGACAATCTAGTGGTCGCTTTTTGAGGGTTGAAATCCACAGCTGCAGTGTGGTTAATAAACGTGTTTTATCGTGGGAAAATTGAGTTAAATCCGAGCGTTATCTGGGTTTCGGTGGTTCCACTCACCCTACAGTGGCCGCCGCGACGCGTTACTGCGCGCGCCGCTCTCGTTTCTGCGTCGAGTACGCAACTCCGAACACCGCACCCCGCTGCGGGCTTCAGTTTTCCACTTGGAAGGGCAGTTCAAGATCACAAAAGCCGCGCGACCGACCTCGCGTGGAGTTCAGTGTAAAATTCATTCATTTCAGCGCTATAAAAATGGTTTTCCCCACGATCTACGATGGAAAAACTGAGGTACGCCTACTGCAGGGTTTCTATTTCTATTTTTATGTACTCTTAGTGATTACGTGAGCTCGTTTGTTACGGTTTTCCGTGTTATAGTGGCGATTCTAATTACGCCGGTTTTCAGCTGATTTAATCTTGTTTGGGTTTCAATAATCAATATTCCTACTACTTAGTGCTAAATAATAATGAAAATTTTGCTTTGAATTTTCAAAGTTTCAAGATATTTTATTGCGGAACATGCAATAAAGTTATGCTCGTATACTTACAGGATAGAAATTGCATAGGTACCTACCTATGTCATGAAAGGGACTTACAATGATGAAAAGTATCCTGGGTGCTGTACCTACCCAAACATTATTTCAAATTGCATCAATGTATAATTTAACACAACTGTACAATCCTTCTAACAAAAAACACCAAAAAAATCTCTAGTAGGTACCTAGCTCAGTAAGTTTATTATAAGCAATAAATATTTAAATCAAACATTTCTGCATAAAAATTTTGGTACCCTATACCTTACCTACAGTCTTCAATAGGATTATACCTCAACTTGGTCGCTCTGAAGTTAGCTCTCATTTTTAAGTACCTACTGCAGAAAATTCCATCCATACCATAATATTATTATCTTATCTGTTATTATTCCTCTAATCACAACAATCACATTATTCCTATCAGCAAACCAGTTGGTTCTATTCTAACATCTAACCATAGTTCCCTGGTTCTTCTAACCACGAGAGTGGTTTAAACAACATTCATGTATGAAACTTAGGACAAATGTCCATGTTGTAACCTTAAACTTTACTATAAGTTTCCTCTGATATTAATAGTACCTATCTTTTTACCTAAGCACTGGCTAGGGTGGCGGAGCTCTACCGATAAACCGGCATTTTAAATGTCTATGAACCTGCACAACTACCATTGTTTTTATTTAATTAAATTTCAATAGACACATGTCATGTAATGATAAGGTATCTATTTGCTCATGCGCTTGATTCTCGGTGGGTTAAAATATATCTGACGACTCCACTGTATTGTGCCGCTCACTAGATTTTAAGAACAATTTTGTAGTAGCTCTTTACTTTGGACAATAAATTTTAATGATCTATCTATCCACAAAAATCTATAAACCAAATGGCAGAGCGAAGTTATTCAATAGCATACTTGTAAGTATAAAAAACTTTTATATGTACCTAATATAAACAAACTGCTACAAATATAATACATGTCTTCCTGGCATAAGACTATGTATGTGTATTGTTTACATAACAACAGATGCAAATTAATGACATCTACTTCCTTTATGAGCCATCTCATATTGCAGAACAAATGCACACCTGAAACAGCTACATGTGTTTGTTTGTATTTCTAATAGCAAGCAATCTTTACAGTATGTATATGTTAATATCACCTATGCCTAAATACATACCCATTGTTTATGTAAATAGGTATTCAGAATTGCCATACAGTGTGATGAAGTGTCACATACAGATCAACTGATTAATCTGATCTATGTGCAGTCATTTATCTACTTACATAGTCCAGACTCATGTAAGTAGATAAACAATACAAAATACAAACAAAAATCAAAATTACAAGACATTTATTTCAAAAATATATTATGTTTAACAATGGTGTTGGAGCACTGTATCTTGTGGTTGTTATAATGTAGACAGCGATCCAGCTGCACTCCTCATGTTACAGGAAAACGGCTTCTCCCCATAAGTACCTACTTGACATATTTATCTTATACTTAGGACTAGTTAGGTATACTTAGGACTAATAGTATAAACTATTAATATAATGAATAAGCGAAAATGAGTAGGCTAGTGCACTTACTTTGCTGGTAGTATTTTAAGGGTGCTAATAATTTGCTTTTTAAACTAGGTTTTTATTTAAAACTAGCTGTTCCCTGTGGTTTCACCTGCATTAAATTTGAATTTCACATTTCTCGTCCAGCTGTGGATCAATATAGATAGGCTGTTGAGGTGAGGAGGTGAAGGTGATTATTCCTGTAAATCTTCCATGGAAATTTGATTTGTTTTACCAGGACAAAAGTAGCCTATGTTACTCTCCATCATTTCAACTAACTCTATGCCAAAAATCAAGTTGGTTGTTTGCTTAGTTAGGGAATGAAGGAAGGAAAAACAAACAAACTCACTTTCGAATTTATAATATTACCAAATAAATTAGTTCATTGTCCTATACATAATGTAGGTATAAGTATAAGGTGTATAAGAAGCACACCGATAAGAAGTTGTGTTGTGTTCATACACATAATTCCCTACTCCAAGAAATCTATTTCACTGAAGTCTAATTAGATTTTTTCTAAGCCAGATGTTTACCTACTTCCTAGAATGGCAAAAAAATTAATCCCATATCGTTCATAAAAGAAATCAATGACTTCCTCAAAGTACACTCCACCAGTGCATTACAATATCAAGTGCAGAGATAATGCCAACACCACAGTGGGCCAGTGAGTAAAGGCTGTCTAGCATTACAGCAAGGTGCGGGTTCGAATCCAGCCTCTTGGTTATGTTAGGTACCATTAAAGTTGTTTGCTCCTAAGAGCACAGATAATCAATGGGTGCCTTCAAGTGCTCATACTTCATTCTGTAAGCGTCATGAATTTCACGATTAGCACATTCAGTCTAATCGAAAATGCAAATATTGCTTCCAATTCTTTAAGCTAGCTCAAAGAATGTTGTGTTGTGTGACAATATCCATGAAATATTACCATAAGTGTGTTTTAAATTACTTGTGCTGCGTTGAGTGGATTCAGCTATGTTTTTAAGAAGTCGACTTTTTTATATATCAAGGCTTACAGCAACAGTCAGTACAGTAAACTATTTATTCATTGGGTGACAGACTACTCAACGGGATGCCAATCCTCTGCCGCCGCCGCCGCCCTGCGGTCGTGCACACGGACGCGTGCGTCCGGGGCCATGAAAGTGCTAATAAAAAACACCTGGTTTTTCATGTTTGCTCCCAGACTAGCTTTTGGGAGCAACACTTGCAGATAAAACCGATGGCTGATAGCCATCGGATGATGTTAAGACATTTAGATTATCCTTTATTGACGAGAAAACTTCTTTAGAATAGCTTTTCTAGTTGAAACTGAACCGTTACGCTCAGGTCGGTTACGCTGAACCGGTTATAAATAGGTTCCAGTCGGCAACTTTAAATGTTCATTTTACTTCTATTTATTCTGTAAGATCATAAGCACTTAGCAGCACACCCTTTATTATTCTGTTCGGAAGTCTAATAATGTGTTACCTTCCAGGCTGGCTCCACTGATAAACCCTCTGGGCAAATGGCAGCCGCCAACGTCGGTTCCCAACTCCAGCACATCTGCAGCCTTGATATCGACTCCAAAGCTTCCTACGTCCGTCTATCTGGCATCATCTGCACCATTGGTAAGTCTTTTATGCCATTTTGAGCTACTTATTTACAGGAGAAGAAGAACCAAAGCGTCAAAGCGGTTGCTGTTTTTTCCTATTCCATGATGGTCTCTTAAGATGGTTCCTCCTAGCGTCAACATCAAACATCAAAGTGCTTTATTTCCTTTAGACCTTACAGGACTCTTGGAATCTTAGCCTCCTTATGTTGTAGTGTAGAAGACGACAAACGGTGTGTTCCAACCAAGGTGGGAAGAATAAAACAATAGAAACTAGACCGACTCTATACTGTTGGTTATTTTTCCTAGAATAGCACGATGGGGTCTAAGCCAGCATCAGCTTGAATTTTTCTACGATCATCATTCGAAATGTAATGTAACTGTGGACGTTTACTTACAGGCAATTCAACAGTCTTTTGACGTCTTATGACGAACGATGTGGCGCGGTGGGCGAAGACGCAGAAGGTTGCGGGTTCGATTCCCGCTTCGGGACAAATGTGTGTACGATCTGCAGACATTTGTTCAGGGTGTTCTGGTCGTTTTCTATATCTAATAAAAAATATCTATCTATGTATTGTGTTATATTTTGTATATCAGTTATCTAGTACCCATAACACAAGCTCTGCTAAGCTTGGGGCTAGATAATGCTGTGTGAATTGTCCAGCATTATTTATTTATTTATTTTTTCTCTCCCAGGCCCGGTCTCACGCGATGTAGCCATGCTAGAGAAGATGATGGAGACCGGTATGAACGTAGCTCGTATGAACTTCTCTCACGGCTCTCACGAGTACCATGCGGAGACCATCGCTAACTGCCGCATTGCTGAGAAGAACTACAGCGCGAAGATTGGATTCCCCTTCTCCCTGGCTATTGCTCTCGATACCAAGGGACCTGAGATTAGGACTGGACTTTTGGAGGGCGTAAGTAACATTTGTTTTCTCATCATGTAGTAGCCAACTGTCGCATCGCTAAGGGGTCGTGCATTAATAACTTGAAAGAAGGGAAAGTTCGAAAAAAAAACATGAAATACACAAGAGGGGTGTAGTGGATCTAGTTGCGATTTCTAATCCCGACACAGACATTTTTATTACGGTACCTTATTTACTAGAATTAAATTTGATTATAGGTACCTGTATTAAAAGACAATTTTTAGTTCGATTTTTTTTGCTACTTCGTTGTATCAACAAAAAAAGTTTATGTGATTTTGGGTAATTGGCAGCGGGTAAGGGGTAGTTTTAAATTTCACCACGTATCACGAGTTAGGTCTCTGTTGATATTATGTATAGCCAGTGTAACCGTATCTCTAAGAAGAACTACAGCGCGAAGGCTCTGAGTTGACAATATGGCACTGCCGATGGGACTCTTCCTCTCTATGCGATTAGATCAGTCGATCTAATGTTCTCTCGCAAATTATTGCGTTTTTTAACAAAAAAAAACTCTTCTGTCTAAAAAAAAGCAGTTCTAAGATTGGTCGTAGTAAAATGATTCCCGGAAGAAACCAGACCGTGCAACCGTTGCCAATTACCGCATAGCTAATGGAATCTCAACGCCAAAACGTGGCTTCCCCTTACGTGGAGGGGCATTACGTAATACGACGACGATGACCTTATAAAGAAGTTCTGGCAAAAAAATAAGGATCTGCCGTTACTTTTTGACACTTAGTAAAAAAGATTGATTGTTTAGTGTTAATATTAAGGTTGGGTACTGATTTTATCTTAGTACTTATTTTGTAAGCCTAAACAATTTAATTTAATAATTTGAACGAACTCAAGCCTATTACACAAATTATAAATATAGCCAGGTCGGTAAACATTAAACACAATCATATCACATAAACTCAAATCAAAATCAGCCAATTATAATTAATATTATAGAAATGTCAATAAAAATCATAGTCCTTCGGCAAATTCCAAAATTGTATGTCGGAACGTCATCCATTTTGATTACACGTCGAAGTCTGGATGTAGAGCCAGTAGAGCGTTAAGAGCGGAAAGAGATCGAGGAATAGGGGATCTAGCGCGGGCAACACTGCGGGACGCCGAATAAAGTTATTTAATTTGACTTTATCGATTTAATTATTGATTATTTGCAATTGCAACAGTGTTCTATTCTATTGTTTCTATTATGGTATGGACTGGAAAAATAAGCAACAATTCATCGAAAAGAGGCACAAGTATACCTATTGAGGCAGCAGTAACTGATGATGGATGATAATATAATAGAAGTTATGTTTCAATAAATAAAAATAAATTAATGATCATTTTCTATGCAGCTTTTTGGATCACATCAACCAGTCAAAATTTCCCTTATATCTTAGCTAGCCAGTCGTATTACCGTTAATATTATTTTATATATGGGACACTACAAGACTTCTTTTTAGTTACTTTTCTCTGATCTCTTTCGGATCCCCTTCTCATTCGATCTGACCTGATAAATAAATTAAGTAACATTTTGTCCATAGGGCGGCTCAGCTGAAGTAGAGCTGATCAAAGGCGCCAACATCAAACTAACCACCGACGATTCCTACGCCGAGAAGGGCACAGCGTCCGTCGTGTGGCTCGACTATAAGAACATCACTAACGTGGTGAAGCCAGGCAACAGGATCTTCATAGACGACGGTCTTATCTCCGTCATCTGCCAGTCGTCTTCTGCTGGCACTCTGGACTGTACCATTGAGAATGGCGGTATGTTCCTAATATTAATAAAGTCAACTCTGATGTAAGTTGAGTTCCCTAACAGAGTTACGATTAACTCTAAAATATAAGTTGAGTTCCTAATAGAATTACAGTAAACTCTAATATAAGTGGAGTTTTTAATTCTGACAGAATTACTGTAAACTCTGATACTCTGATAAAGTTGAGCTCCTAATAGAATTACAGTAAACTCTAATATAAGTGGATTTGTTAATTCTAACAGAATTACGGTAAACTTTGATATAAGTTGAGTTCCTAACAGAATTACGGCAAACTCTGATATACGTGGAGTTCTTAATCCTGACAGAATTACGGCAAACTCTGATATAAGTGGAGTTCTTAATCCTTACAGAATTACGGTAAACTGTTGATTTATGTTGAGTTCTTACAGAATAACAGTAAACTTTGATATAAGTTTCCAAAAGAAATCATAACCTTATGCCATATCTTAAATATGGTGAAGCTATGGCATATATGAAAATCCCTGTTTTCAGGCTTTGGCACCATAATCTTAAAACATTTATTGTTGTCTCTGTCGGATTTTGAACCTTATTGCCTGAGCCATACGTATGTTCAGGTATGCTTTGATGAACGAACTTATCTTACGTATTTAGAACCTTTCTGTAAGCCTTGTGTTTGTCCAGGTATGCTGGGATCCAGGAAGGGAGTGAACCTGCCCGGCTTGCCCGTGGACCTGCCGGCCGTCTCTGAGAAGGACAAGTCTGACCTGCTCTTCGGTGTTGAACAGGGTGTAAGTATTACTGTCAGACATTAAATCTACTTTTCTCTCTCTTTTTTAACTGTACTGACATAGTGTACATAGTGATTTGTGATTAAAGTATGTACCTACTACTAAGTAGGTACGTACAGTTTATTCACAAATCATGTTAAATATACCATTATAAATAAATCAAGAGAAAGATTAGCATTTAGCAAAAGTAACTTAAAAATGCATAGGGGTTTAGCTAGAAGACGAAAATGCAGAAATGAATAAATTACTAAAAAAATATTTTCTTATAAACAACCTTTTTTAGAACTATCCACATCTGAGCTTGTATGTATCGTAAAAATGTTATTGTAGAGTGTAAAGCAATAAGTATGTCAGTTTTACCAGTTAACTATTACCTATATACAAAAAAAAAACACTGATCCTATGACGTGAGTATTCATCTAGGACTAAATTACTTGTGAAGACAAATCCAACGAACCCAATCTCGACGGGGTTAGGTCGTTGCGTTTAGGAGTTCCTGTGGCCACGTTCTGTCTCCATCATCAGACCAGCTCGATGGTACCATGACATTGCTTTGACACCGATCTTACTAAGTATGCCAAATTTCACCTCGATAGATTGAGGATTTATTAAGAGAATTTACAAAAACAGAATAAAGCAATTACAACTTGTAGGTAATAACACGTCTTATAATTGTAGGTATTAATTTTAATAATACCTAAGCCGTCACCAGAAGGCAGAGTGCCTAGAATGCTGGCAGCATTGCCATGTTGAATGGCAATGCTAATTCGTTGACAGAAATAAAAGCCAGCATTCCAATCACCTGTGGACTCTAGGGTTTTGTAAGATCTTTGTATATTGGGTGCGCCCCAGGACCCCAAGGACCTAGGGTAACTTAAAAGTGGGGGTAAACTTAAGGTTGAGGATAACTGGACTAAAATTCAGTTGCAAGATTTGTCCCACACATTGGTACATTAGGGGAGGCCTATGTCCAGCAGTGGACTAATAGAGGCTGATAATGATGTTGATGATGATTGGTACATACTTACTAACAGGGCAAGTATACTAAAAGCTCGTAAAAACCGAAGCACCTATAGATTTTGCTGTAGAACTTTACACGTAGTTTCAATAAGAGGTTTTTTGCCTTATATCCTATTTTACCACTTTAAGGCACGTCTGGGCGCATTCTTGTCTGAATGATTACATCACCTTATCAGTATAATAATTATCACCTAATTTGGTCTAGCATCTACAATAAATGTCGATGACCTATCGAAGCTGTAATCCACGTGAGTATTAGAATCGATCGACTAATCACTTTATCGAGACTGGTACTTGAAGTTTATCCGCAGGATTATCCTGTCGTATTTTCCCAGTGCCGTTTGAGGTTTCGTTTTGAATTTTTAGCTGGACGTACCACTAAGTAAATAGTCGTGAGTGCATCACTCATAACATAATACATCTTTAGCTATTTAAAAAAACCGACTAAGTTCGAAATTCTGTTTTTTTAGTATTTGTTAAAAATGTATTCCAAGAGATTAGTATTAATCCCTTCAAGACGAAGGACGACCGATCCCCAAACCCATTTCCATTATACTTACAAGGAATTTGATTTATTATTTTAATTCGCCAAATTGTATTATGAGTGATGTCCGTGGAAACTGAGACTGAGTTTCGGCTAGGAGGAGATCACTCACAATAATACGTTGGTCACTGGTTAGTTTTATATTGTGTTTTTTCGCTACCAAGTGCAGCGACTGCTGTGAAAGTAATTCAAGCGATAGGTATTTGTATACATGCAGGAACATATTTGTATTGTATCCAACTGGTCGACATAACTATGAAACAAGTTTCGCCTATTTTTCTGGGTGAAGGGTAAAGCCAAACATCTAAAACTATTATATTTCAGTGTGGGTAAAACATATTATGTAAGAAGTTTTAGTAGTTCAAAATGTTATTGCAGTCTAAACTGCTTTGAAGTATTATACAATTTAAATAGGTAAGTAGGTACCTTATTAGGTTCCCTATGTCACACTGTCAGGAATTCGTCAAAGTAGTGAAAATGATAAGTTATCATAACGTGGTAACGAAACGGAAATATGGGTTCGTTATCTACCAATCAGACCGACCTGCTTTGATAACTTGTTACGCATTCACTAGAAGAAAGCTGATTAGGTGGCCTTGGTATTGGATGTCGTATGTAGGTACGAATGACCTTAACATGTCATTTAGTCTAGTTTGATCCTAGTCTGGCACAAAGATTATAGTATACCTCTAGATGGATCGTTTTAAAAGCTACAATTTGAATCTGTTTTGACTCCTCTCTCCTTTGGGATAGTGCCATATGAAAGAAAGAGATAACTTTATTGTATCAGGTTATACTAAAACACAAATGTGGTCAGTTTCATTCCTGTCATTGAAATTTAACTAGGGATGTGAAATGTGCATAAGTATGGAAACTTATCGATAATATTCGGAATGGAACATAGCGTAGGTAGGTGCTACCTATCTGCTATAGATGGGTACCTACATCTTTCTAATAACCGTGAAGTTTCAAATTAAAAGCTTCGGTAGGTAGTTACTGAGATTTAAAAGGAAAAAAAAAGACGATCAGAGTAAGACTTAAGCTTTTTATACACTAACGAAACCCAAAAGATTTTATAACAAATTATGGTTGATCGTTTCGCGGTGGCCGATAAAAAAAAATAATCAACTACAATAAAATAACAGGCAACACGAAACGGCAGCACCATCCAGGCAAGATTTTGGTAATTAAAAATAATTATAACCGTTTATATTATGCCGTGACTAAGAATCTACCGAAAATGTACCGACCACAATCAATACCTACCCAAAAAATCCTGTCATTCGATATAAGTCGGTACTTTTGTTAAGTAAGCTTACAGTCAGTCAGTCATCGATCTCACTTGAGTATGAGTAACACCTTGTCTTAGATAAGCGTTACGATGACAAAGTAAGCTTTCATAATAATTACCAGAAAAATTTACCTAGATATCTCCTAAACCAGTAACTAGTGGTCTCTACCTTATATGTTTTTACTTTTAACAGGTATTTAAGTAATTAAATGGTGATAATTGGTTAGCATTTACAAGGAGCAGGGAAAGTGCCTACTTATTAAAAAAACATATGTGATATGGTCCATTGTAAAATTTTTACGTTATTTTTTTATTAAACAATAATAGAATATCAGCATCGTTATGTTAAATTCTTGTTTCATATCCGGTTCTATAACAAGAACTATATGCACGAAAATTCTTTGTGGGCTCCCCATCATGCCTTTTCAAATTTATTTTCCATTTTGTAGATAATTGGATCTTTAGGAAATCTGGAAGTGAAAAATAAGTATTAGTTGTGAGCTTCTACTAACATTACGATCATTGGATTAGACTTTCATCTCACGAAATTGTTCTCAGGACACCATAATCTAGTGAATCCAACTCCAAGTCAGTCAGTCCATATAGGTACACGTACCAATCACACTGGATTTTTTTTATTGATGACGGTAAACCGTTTCGCCACAATGACTTAAGAATTTCTTAAATGTTATGTCTCAGTACAAGTAGGTGTACTTATGTATATTTTGTACTAAACTTATCGACAGTAATCTATCGACAACAACAGTACGTCACTAGGTAGCATCAATATGGTACATAAGATGTCATTTTATGGTTTGTTACCAAAATTTTTGTGAATTATAGAATTATAAGGCTAATGAGCTTTGAATAACTTTATGAAATAGCTTCAATATTACATTATTAAAACAATTCAACCTATTGCAAAGAAATTTATCACTAACATTAGCCAAAACACGTCAATCGACTTACCGATGGAAAGATTCTTTGGTTTAATTCCGACAAAGCCATCATCCTGCGGCTTTTGCCGCCAACAACTGCACAGGCCATGATTTATATTAGTAATAAACACCACAAAACAAAGTTTTAAACACAAAATTACATAATAAACAGTATATTTTCTGTTCACCACCTGAGCCCAGCTGGGCCCAAACAAACAACGAAAAATATCAAAATGTGACACTCTGTGTTTCAAGATGAAATTGACGTTGGGATGTTGTCTCTTTCTTTCACATAGACAATTGTCATAAGAAAAAACGAAAAGAATGACTAATTATTTGTTCATTTTTTTACGCTATATCTACCCTACGGAACGTAGGATCCTAGATCTTTGGTCTGGCATGATTTGATTTATTTTTGGTGGGTTCGATTCTCACGATTGTTGTTTTATTCAAACTTGACTCATCCTCCTGTCACCTATTCATCATCTTCGTCACACATAAATATGTGCCGATTAGGATGGTGAATAGTATTAACATAGAAAATGGTTTATAATTTACGGGAGACTACCTTCGACTAGATATTTATATTCCTTGTAAAGATAAAAGTAAAGTTAAAACAAAAGAAAAAATAAAAACTGCTAAAATATTTCAAATTCGCACGAATCTGTACTGGTAGTTCTAGACTTCATCCTTCAACAACGTATAATTGCACAGGCGCGCGCAGCATAAAATGTGCAAACTCGATCTCGAAAACGGGCAAGAGACTCGTCATGAATGATGTATGAAAACTGTCAAAACCAAAACATTCGAGCTTCTGCAATTCTGTCCTAAAATACCAGTGTTGAAAAAAAAACATGATTTGTGTGGTTTCTCACTCCTTTGCTACTCCAGAGCGGAGTACCATCTTCAGTCCTTGTCGAGCCTTGCTAGGCATACACCCCTCTATGCTTTTGCCATGTCTTTCTCTAATGTAATCCAGGCCAGGTGTAAGTATTACGTAATCCATGTCCCTACCCCGTAACCCTGTATAAGGCAGTTCACTTAAACTCCGAATATATACAACATTTCCAGGTGGACATGATCTTTGCCAGCTTCATCCGCAACGGCGCGGCGCTGCAGGAGATCCGCGGGATCCTCGGCGAGAAGGGCAGGAACATCAAGATCATCTCCAAGATCGAGAACCACCAGGGCATGGTCAACCTCGACGAGATCATCGCGGTATGTACTCACTTCAATGATCTCACTACCAGCCAACCATAGAGGTGCAATCCAAACCTCTACCATGAAGCCAATATCCTATAGGATTTTTGGTATAGTACTTAGTGTGCTTACCGATCCGCACTCTGGGTATCTCTAAGAAATTAGATAAGTTCCCAAAAATTTTAATAAATATAAATAAATAAATAATGCTGGACAATTCACACAGCATTATCTAGCCCCAAGATAAGCAGAGCTTGTGTTATGGGTAATAGATAACTAATATACATAATGTAATACAATACATAGATAGATTTTTTTTTATTATATATAGAAAACGACCAGAACACCCTGAACAAATGTCTGCAGATCGTACACACAATTGTCCCGAGGCGGGAATCGAACCCGCAATTTCCTGCGTCGCAGGCAGACCTTCGCCGACCGCGCCACAGAGGTCGTCAAAATTAACAACAATCCTTAGAATTGAGCAACGGCAACACCTCTCACATATCTGAAAACCAGTTGATTCATGTTTAAATCAAGCGCTCCTATTTTTTTTCAATCAGCTCTAAACAGGGATGAAACTGTAATTGAAAATCGTCTCTGAGTAGTTTCTTAAAATCAGTCATCATGTCCATTGCAGCGTACTTTACAATCATGCAGGTTACGCCTGTAAAGTAGTCCGGAATCTGCATTCACGTGCGGAATAGCCGTCGTCCGCCCATTATACTATTGATCGCATGCGCAACCTGCTCCAGATTCATGCAGCTCTATGTCATAGGTCAATTTATGTTTGACGACCTCTGTGGCGCGGTGGGCGAAGGTCTGCCTGCGACGCAGAAGGTTGCGGGTTCAATTCCCGCCTCGGGACAAATGTGTGTACGATCTGCAGACATTTGTTCAGGGTGTTCTGGTTTGGTTCTGGTTTTCTATAATATTAATAAAAAATATCTATCTATGTATTGTATTATATTATGTATATCAGTTATCTACTACCCATAACACAAGCTCTGCTTAACTTGGGGCTAGATAATGCTGTGTGAATTGTCCAGCATTATTTATTTATTATTTATGTGTGGCAGGAGTAATGTACCTACAATACAGGACAACTCTTTATTGCACACTAAGCAACAAAAATACAGAATGGGAAAAGACATACATACATACAAAAAATTTGCATTGGGGCTTTATCTGTTTTGATGAAATAAAGCACTGAGTTTGAGTTAAACATCAATATGAAGTGTGACCACTAATATGTGTAGGTACATAGCTGAGACGTAGGTACATTATATCTCGTAGAATGTTAGTCCATATGTAAACGTGCGTGGTCTAACTGTCTTTGAAATACATTTAATGTACATAGATCTTAGGGCCTCTAGCACCTCAAATCAACTCCGCCGTATGTCCATCCATATCTTCCAAATTACTGAATATTTAACTTTTATATTTATGTATGGTACAGTTCAGATTGCTATTTATTATTTAATATCCGATGTAAGTTTCAAATACATAAAAAATATCGCAAATTTACATCTAAATTTTTACAAAAACTTTAATATTAGTTGTAGTAGTTATTCTAGCAACTAAGCTTTTATTGTGAGAGAAATAAATAATTTGAATTGAATTGAATTGAAATATCTCGATAAATACAGAAGATCTTGAGAATAAGGATAATTAGTTAATGGCAACTAAATTTGATTTTTGGGTTGATTGTGACACTACCTGATTTCAGTTTACGATACGTATAACGGCAACTTCGATAATTTCTCTTCGTCCTTTTTCTGTTTCTTATTTATTTTCCATCGTTTCAGGAATCCGACGGTATCATGGTAGCCCGTGGAGACCTCGGTATCGAGATCCCGCCAGAAAAGGTGTTCCTTGCACAGAAGACGATGATCGCGCGCTGCAACAGGGTAAGGAAATTAATTGTATTAAGTAAAATATAATTCGTAAAAATTATCTTGATGGAGATCGCTTACCTTTCAATCGCTTACCGTCCAAATACACCCTAACCTGGCCTACTCTTATATGCACTAGCTGCGTTTTAGCATCTCGGCAGATATTGACGGAAGTATAAAGGAATTCATTCTTGTAACTTTTCCTTTCCAATTTATGTCTCGATTTCATTCTTGTAACTAGCTCTGTTATTATATATTCCAGGTGGGAAAACCAGTAATCTGCGCCACCCAGATGTTAGAATCCATGGTGAAGAAGCCTCGCCCCACGCGCGCCGAAACGTCCGATGTAGCGAACGCTATCCTGGACGGCGCCGACTGCGTGATGCTCTCCGGAGAGACCGCCAAGGGAGACTACCCCCTGGAGTGCGTGCTCACCATGGCCAACATCTGCAAGGAGGCCGAGGCTGCTGTCTGGCATAAGCAGCTGTTCAATGACCTGGCTACTGAGGTATACAGCTATCTCCTCATTATTATGATGATATCTTTTAACTTGATTCGGCTATCCGACTTGTGTATCAATTCAACGATCAATCTATGTAAGGTAATTTTTCTTCGCGTTGGTGCGCTCTCTGATGGGCTTGGATTTGCGAATACACAATCGCACTTTGCCATGCTAAAGTACCACCGACAAAGCTGTAGGGGGATGATCACTAGTGGGCAGTTCTTGAGCGCGTAACGCTTCTTTATGTGAATCCCAAACGTAGTTTATTCCACAGCTAGATGACGCTCTCTAAATGTTAATATTCTTTGTTTTAGGTGAAAGTAACCGACCCCGCGCACTCTGTCGCCATCGCCGCCGTGGAGGCCGCCACCAAGTGCCTCGCCTCCGCCATCGTGGTGATCACCACCAGCGGCAAGTCCGCGCACCTCCTCTCCAAGTACCGCCCGCGCTGCCCCATCATCGCGGTGACGCGCCAGGCGCAGACCGCGCGCCAGGCGCATCTCTATCGCGGCGTGCTGCCCATCCTCTACCAAGGTATGTCACTTGAACACGTACACGGGACCGGTTTAACGCATCACTGCTGGTACTCCTTAAAGCTGATCACATGACGGCTCGCTTTGCTAGCCACACCGGCAAAGCATGTCAATGCAGTATCAGTTTTAAAAGATATAAAGATACAAATTATCTGAACCATTAGAGCCACTAGCAACTATTCAGGAATCCGAGGTCACCTTTGCGATTGCAGTACAGTGGTTAAAATAAATATTGAACTTTATAAACCATCTTAGTTTGACGGATTCATTACGGATGTAAACGGGTTAACTACGATGAGTTTGAATCTCTCAAAAAAGGACTTCTTCAATGTGAGTGCGGTATGTAGTTAACCCACTTGCTTTACATCCGTAATAAAATAAATATCTTTCCACTTCAACAAAAATTATGTTTGGCCTGTGACTTGTGTAAAAGTCACTTTCGCATACCCTTTTACACGCGACGGTACAGGAGTATTTTTTCTAGAGTTTCTATTTGTTTGGGACCATCTTTCATTTGTATTTGTATTATTTGTGCCCCCACCCTAGTACTCATACGCACCACACAGATGTGTTGACACATTGTGCCCCCACCCTAGTACTCATACGCACCACACAGATGTGTTGACACATTGTGCCCCCACCCTAGTACTCATACGCACCACACAGATGTGTTGACACATTGTGCCCCCACCCTAGTACTCATACGCACCACACAGATGTGTTGACACATTGTGCCCCCACCCTAGTACTCATACGCACCACACAGATGTGTTGACACATTGTGCCCCCACCCTAGTACTCATACGCACCACACAGATGTGTTGACACATTGTGCCCCCACCCTAGTACTCATACGCACCACACAGATGTGTTGACACATTGTGCCCCCACCCTAGTACTCATACGCACCACACAGATGTGTTGACACATTGTGCCCCCACCCTAGTACTCATACGCACCACACAGATGTGTTGACACATTGTGCCCCCACCCTAGTACTCATACGCACCACACAGATGTGTTGACACATTGTGCCCCCACCCTAGTACTCATACGCACCACACAGATGTGTTGACACATTGTGCCCCCACCCTAGTACTCATACGCACCACACAGATGTGTTGACACATTGTGTTGGGTCCTTTGACGGGAATACTATATTTATTTTAAAGCAGCTATTTCTTCTCCACAGAGGCCGCTGTCGCCAGCGACTGGCTAAAGGACGTTGACAACCGCGTCCAGAACGGTCTGAAGTTCGGTCAGTCGCGCGGCTTTATCAAGAGCGGCGACTATGTGGTGGTCGTCACTGGCTGGAAGCAAGGCTCAGGATTCACCAACACACTTCGCGTTATGTAAGTATATGACTATGCATGCAGTATACTTAGTATGCAAGAGAATGGTAGTGAAAAAACTGAACTAGCCTAAAATTGTTGCAGCCTTTTTTTTCGATTGAAAGAAAGGGAACAGTAACATTTTTACGGTAGTTTAGTTAAGGTTTTGTGCCAACAGAATCACTACCACTGTCCGTCGTATCCATGAAAATCAGATTTAGCTGCAACTTTATTGTCTAAATTTGATATCACATTTGATGTGATTGGAATTGAAATCGAGATAGAAACTGATTTCTTGAGTAAGCATGAAGTTTGTTCAGTTGAGCGGATATATCACCGACCTCCATTTCTACCATCATCCGTCATCCTAAATCCAGCCAAAAACATACTTTCTATCTAAAACATGCAGTATATTTTGCAAAAACCATAATGTGCTAAACATTTTTTATTTTTTCAGTAAAGTGGACTAAGCACAAATCAGCGCACGAACAAGTAATCATTTAAGTATTAGGAAGGATTCACGGAACTGCGAGAACGAACTCTACGCTCCATCGTTAAGGTTCAATTTGTATGTAATACATTAGTTCCGACATCCCGTGATATGTATAAAGGAACGTATCTCACTATCTTACCTTAGAAGTAGGCGTACATATTTATTTATACGGATAATTTATATTTTACCAGCTGCAGCGTATTGTATGTAATTGTTGCCGAATGAGATAATAAATGTTATAGATGTATTCTATGTATTTTATTTATATGTATTACGGTATAATAAAGCAATCTAAGCATGCAGATTGCAGGTACCCATATAAATAAACTCAAAGTAGAGTTATATTATTAGCAGAAGAGATTATTAGTAAGAGGTGATCACATACTCAAACAATTATCTGCAAATAATTATACAGGAGGTTCGTTATACACACATCCACGGGCACATCTAGATGCAGCGGGACAGAAGGCTATCCCGCAGTCATTTACAATAGAGCGTTATTTTCAGTGGTTTCTCAATTTAAATAAAATAAAATAGGCTGGCCAGTAACTGGAAAATAAAAAATCATAGATAGTCCTTTAGCTGATTGGAATCCTCGCTAGCTATTTCCTTCAACTATTTGATTGATCTCCATCTATATAAATAAATAAATAATGCTGGACAATTCACACAGAATTATCTGGCCCCAAGCTAAGCAGAGCTTGTGTTATGGGTACTAGATAACTGATATACATAATACAATACATTACTTACATAGATAGATATTTTTATTATGCATAGAAAACGACCAGAACACCCGGAACAAATACCTGCAGATTTGACAAATATTTGTCCCAAGGCGGGAATCGAACCTGCAACCTCCTGCGTCGCAAGCGGACCTTCGCCCACCGCGCCACAGAGGTCGTATTCTTATAACGCAACGCAACTAGTGTCATCTAACAAGCATGTGTGGTACCAGAATAACGTCCAGATGAGTATTTGCTAAGCTCCCATCACATGATGCCCGTGACGTGATCTATGTATGACTCGGGTATTGGCATTGACTTTATAAAAATCTAAAGATAAATGCTAGATGGCGCTGGTTTAAAATAATATTGAAGCGTTCTAATTTTAAAGTAGGATGTTTGGCTTACGCATAGACTAATAGTGGGACACTTCGGGCTTATTTGTGAAAGTGTTGCTAGTCAGAAAAATGCCTTTTTTTCTTAATTCTTAATATTGCAACGACAACAAATAATGCTACTGTATTGCCAGCTCACGTTTTTCTTCGAAGTGTTTTGTTAGATTACCTACCCTTCCCCGTTCTACAGTTCATACATAATTATGATGACCATAACAACTAGCGCCTGTCTAAACTTCCTCCGTGAACTCTAGATGTCACCTCTAACATCTATTTCAGTATCATGCTATATCATAGACAGATCGCCTCTCCACCGCGTGAGATTACACCGCCTCTGCGCGTGCACATACATACATCATCCGATTCAAAACACTTGAGATTTATAATAGAATCAGAAGTGGGATTAAAGAAATACATTTACCAAGCTACAGAATGTAATTTTCGATTGAATATAAACTGAAATATGTATATACTGGGAGACCTATGTCCAGCTGTGGACTAATATAGACTGATGATGATGAAACTGAAATATGTTAATATATAAAGTAGAGCAGTATTGAAAAACAACGATGTCTGGTTCTAACCCCATCTAAAGTGTTAAATACAATGACGTTATCGTGAATAAATAAACTGAAAGCGGAAATGGAATTAAAGAAAAATATGTTAACCTACCAAACTATAGAATGTAATTTTCGTCTGAAAAATCTGTAAAATGAAAGTAAACCTAACATAATAAAAGCCATCTCATTATAAACAAAGGGTAAGTACCCAGGGTAATGCTCAGGGTAGGGAGGGGTAAATCGGTCTGTCATTGCACTCCACCGTTTAGTCACCCCCTGTCGGCTGGTCAGCCCAGTTGCTCCCAGTTCTCGCTTCGGCACCGTGACTAAAAATAACCGCGCGGCCGTCAGTAATTCCTCAACTACCGCGTCGTTCGCGCGTCGTCCGCGCCGCGCAGCCATGGCGGAAACGATCGAGGAGTCCTACGAGACCGCGGTCACCCGCAAGGTGGTCCGCACCAGCCTCAAGATAGAGGAGGTGAGGACATAGTCACGTAATCAGAACCGCCCGCGCATAGCGCGCACCTGCTCACATAACCGACGTAAACACGCCGCCGCCGCGGCAACCGCACGAAACGCTCTTTGCTCTATGCGGCACGTAAAGATGAAATTCCCCGGAAATCGCGCTTTACCTAGAGCTCGGAGGAAGCGCGTGACGCGTCAAATCGCACATTTAAATATAACAGCCGGCCTGAATGAACACTTCCTCGCCACCTTGACTTGTGCATCGACCTAAGGAACACACGTGCGACCTTCACTGTGGCAGGACACCACACATCACATTGCATGACAACAGACAACACATTTAGGTACACACCTTTATTACATCACGGTAGGATTCAGGCGTTTCTTATTGTTCAGTGTGCTCTGTACTTTATAGGTATATACGTGAGGCGGCATAGTTACGGACGATTCACGGATTTAATGTTTGGTTTCTAACATTTCAAACGAAGCAGTTAACTAAATAATTAGAATTGTGAAAGATTGTTGTGTTAATAAGTAGGTACATTCCGTCAGTGAATTAACAATGAGTCTCGCGTCGCGGCTACTGCCCGTTTCCAAAGCGCAAAATCCAATGGAAAAACGCGGCGTGGCATATTTTCGTCTTGGCTCCCATCCTAGTTTATCTGCTACATTACGATGTTTATTCACAATACGAATGTGAACATCAATGCGAGCGCTTGGGCGCCTCGTCCCCCTACAGCAAGGCTATGCCCCCAGAGACCTGCATCAGAGATAACATCACCAGCTGCGTCGTGAGTTGGGAACGCAACGTCCTCGTTGAACTGAAATGACCGACAATATTGTTGTCTGTTTATTCGACATCACTGTCCTTGCGTGCTTGACTCAAAACCCAAAATATTTGTGGGAATCTTTTTGGCAAATGCTTGTGTTTTTTTCTTGAGCGATTATGTTAGCGCATCAAAGGGACGTATTAATGTACGGAATGACGAATGAAAACAGCTGCAATAAAGGTAATTCTGTACAGGCTCACTGAAACATTACAGCTTCCGTTCTAAAACATTGTTGTTTTGCCGTTCGTTTGCTTTTGAAACGAGCGAAATATCTCATCTAAAACAGATTTAAACAAATCGCTCTAACAACAGAATAAAAAGTAAGCTAAGAACATAAATATTTTGACAATTTGTTCTACAAACTCGAAATTATTGGTGTGTTTTGCACAGCTCTAACGAAGGCAGGATAAAACTGTTGTTTTGTAGAATTGTAGATGAATGTAAAACACATGTAGGCTAGGGATCATTCCTACCATTAGACGAGCATAATCCAATCGTTTGCTGGCGCCAATAACAGAAATCCATCTTACATTTTGCTGCGATATTGCGATATCTGAATCTAATTCTATACTGTTGCATAAATGAAGTTCTGAAGGCACGGTTCATATTAAAGTTTAATTAGACGAGTATGATTTAATTGAGTATTCCGCGAAGCTGTGGGCGGGAGACACTCGAGTAATTGGTGGAACCGACAGTGTTTTCATACACTAACCCAACTACACAAAGTAGGTACTTACACCAAACAAGTCACATGGTTGGGTATTTATAAATGCCCCACTGTAATATTTTTGATAGATGCTCCCAGCAGAAAGGCGTAGATTTCAAAAAATTTCAGAGAAATTCGGCATAATTTCATATATCAACGACCCTTGCTTTTCTAGCGGTGGGTCGAGAAAAGCTCGTGATTGGATCTCATCTTAATCATCAATAAGATGCGAAACTTACGGGTTTGTTTGTCAAACCAGACTGTTTCGCACGTATATAATTTGGTTTAGATCTCTGATACCCTGCGGTGTAATATGACATGATTTATGTTTTGATTTGTAAGTTATTACTAATTATTTGTTTCCATCAGTTTCTTCATAAGTTGTGTAGTTTTCTTGTAAATAAGCAAAAACTTGATTTTTGCGTTTATGCCGTTCCTAAAACGTATGCTGTGTCCCGCTCCTAAAAATGCGAAATACCATGGTTATACTTTTTACGAAATGGCGCGCATGCGCCTTCTCAAGTATGTCCACGAAGAATGGTTTATGGTGTTCGTCTTGCGGCCTAAACTCTAGGCTTAACACACCATAAGTGCTTAGTCTGCGGCAGCCTAGGCCTAGGCAGCCTAGCCTCTACGCCCTAGACCTAGGCTGCCGCAGACCCAGCACGCCACCATCCACCGGGGCGCACGGATGTCAATACTGCGGCCGCAGCTGTTGCCCGTATGTGTTCCCGAAGCTATAAGTAGACCTTACTAGTGGGATATCACCATCTTACATTTTAATAGGGTGCCGAAATGTTAAGTTAAATCTGAATTTTATATATTCGTTAACATTAAACTCTTGTCAGAATATGAACCGTGGATATCTGACATTTCTAGTGCAAATGTTAAGCTTCTCTACCAAAACAGAAACCTCTAGCAAGGGCCCCCACACTCCACAGACGACCACGGAGTCCCAGAGCATCAATTCATTTCAGTTCAGACTCTGACAGTTCTGGGATAATTCATTATATCATAATGACCTTATTATGGTGCAATTACGTTTGTACGTCCTTTTCAATTACATTTTGAACGAGTCCACTTCTGTCCACCCTCTTTGTCTTAAGAATTGGAATTGCTATCACATTGAGCTAAATATAAACAGGACCTGATAGAGCTTGGTCGGTCGCCTTTTAAAAGCTTGCGCGAATGCAATTTCATCCTTAGAATAGGTATTTATTGCAACTATGTTGTACAATATGTGGGTGCAAGGCGCGTGCCTTTTTGCTGACATCTAGACAAGCCTTCTCTAGATGAAATAAAATATTTTAAAGACGAATGAATGCCTACATTATTGTATATCAATCTTTTCTTCTTAGATAATTTCCTAATACAATTCAATAAAAAATTACCTAGGCACATTAGAAGAATTAAAAGATGAGGCAATGAACTGCTAATATTCAATTTAAATGTGACTAGGGAGTCTCGTGACCCCCCTTAGGTACGGATAAAAGGGACCTAATATACTAACACTTTCATCCGCTCCGGCTCCGTTGTAACGGCGGCGGCAGCGTACCCCGCACCGCCGAGGCTGGGCAGTGAATGCGTTAAACTCATTCTCTTTCTTACCGGATGTGTTTTACTGCAGCACAGGAATCAGTCGGTAACAAGTTGTTATGAAAGTAAAAGTGTTTCGAACAATGCTCATTGTTGGTCAGTCTTGTTTACTTAACTTCAGTTTATTTTATATGGACAGTAAAGTCGTGGGACAAAGATGAATGAAAAGTATAAAATAATGCCTAGGAACACACATGAGATTGGGAGTAAGCCATAACATTACTTTTACTTCAAGGCAATCAATGGTGGAGAAATCATTGTTGTTGAAAATACAATGAAATTCACCATTTTGAAAATTATTATTACTTTTCACCAGCTTATGATAGGTAAAGTTATTTTTTACTTATTGAACTTTATGTTTAAGAAATTTTGAAGGTTACTTTAGTCAAAACCTTCAAAATATGTAAGACGAAGAGCGCTTTCTTCCTGAAGGAATGGTCCCGAAAAAAGCTTATAGGAAATCTACCAAAACTGGCAACACTAACTATCAACTTTATAAATCTCCAGGCACTTGCCCATTTGGCACAACACAAAACATCCAAAACAGATAAATAAAGCGCAAATTCAAAACAAAAGCTCTTGGACAAAGCCAAGCAAGTTTCCAAACGCAAACCAAATAAGGGCATCAGAACGTGCAACAGTTCTGCGAATCACAACACGCGATTATTAACAGCTGAACAACTGGACGGGAACACTGCCAAGTCGAGTGTTCACCCTAATTGACGAGCTCGAGCCGTGCTTTGATTCCTGCACTTAGCGATAAAGATACCAAAATGTGCTTGACATTGGTTTCCAAAATTTAATGTTTAGGGTTGTTGAACGCAAATTGGCGTGGCGGCGGCGTTTTTAAATTTAGAACGCAGGCGATCTGTCGTGCGTGCGCTTGCGTTCGACAGCCGATGGCTCAGCGCATAGATCACGGAAGACAGAAAATGGAACGCAGCGGATATTAATAACGTGGACAAAAGGGGAGATAAAAACGCGAAAGGAGAGGATACCCTTTGTTAAACATTGTATTAAAGGTTTTTTATAAGTAGAGCTTTCAAATAGGTACATAATTTGCACATTTTTTATTTGCCATACAGTGCAGCCTTCTTTTCAAGCTCGGTCCTTCAATCTAATGTTAGGCCTTGACTCTTTATTTTGAAATTTGTAACTGCATTGTAATTAATCTATGGATAAGTTTGGTTTGAAATTAATGATTTATTATTATATTATTAAGAGCTTTCTCTACGCCCTGAGTTCAGTTTGACGGTAGTATCGAAACGTGATCGCGACATAGTATTTTTCTTCTTCGGATTTGGATCAGCGCCTCTATCGTCTGCACGTGGAACTACCCAAATTCCGTACAAAAATTAGACTTTACGATACTATCGCCAAACTGAAGTCAGTGCTCACTGCTCAGAGCTCCGAGTTTGGTTTCTCGATAGTATCGTGACGTTCCATTTTTGAGTAGGGTTGTTTGGTAGAGCGCGCCTCTACCTTGACATGGAACTACTCAAAACCCATACAAAGTTTCAGTTAATATGAGATTTGCGTAGTTACACGTCCGTACGATAGAGGCGCTCAATTAAATTCCATTCAAAAATGGAACGTCTCTAGATATTATCGAGATACCAAACTCTGTATGTTTATTTATCCAATCGTCCATTATTTAGATCGTGGTTAGGACACTGATGGCCGCTAATGACGAGGGATGTTTTTGGAGCGGACGCCTCAAAGTAATTATTTCCGTCGTAGATTTAGACCACTGTATTTATAAACAAAACAAACAACTACAACGAAAACAGGGAAGGGGTAAATGTCGGTCACTGGCGGAATTAATGTTTATCAGTTTGATTTTGAACATTAGTTCTTTAACGATATAGATGAATTCACTACTCATTTGTTTATGTTTACCTTATTAGGTAGGTACTAACTGTTTGTTTCATTATGTTTAGTTTATTGGAGCAAAAAATTTGAGCTGTTTGCGGTCGGGGCGTCCCGTAAAGTGAAGTAAAAAATATTTATTTTCAGCATATACAAAGTATAACTTAAACTATCACAATACCTACCTACTTTAACATGTAGACTAAAAAAACTCAACTTAACCTAAAAAATATTTGTACATTTCATAGTTAGAAGAGTTAATTTAACAAAAGATTATCTTGTTCGCGTGAAATGTACCTACTGGATCTCCCGCCGAATATTCGGTATACGGCTGAGAGCGACGCCGAATCTTCGGTATTCGGCCAAATCACTATCCTTGCATCTAACATTTTAATGTATGTTGTATTAATTTTGTATTTTCGTCGATTTCTTCGTCAAGTATGGACCGATTTTGAACATTTTTTTCTCTTGTATAGAGATATTATATCCCGAGGCATTAGTGAGTCCCGCAAAACCTAAAGCAGTGTAAAATTAAGAAACTCGAAATTAAGGAAGTCGATTTTTAGTTTTTCAAAACAATCAAGTTATTTGATATATTTTACGTAAATTAGTTAAATATCCCTTTGCTAAGAATTTATGTTAGCATGGGCAAATAGTGTTTAATTTATCTATGATGTTAGATATAGTTATATATCCCTTTGCAAGCAGAGCTAAGAATTGCTTCTGTGATTGTTGACTGAGGTACTCGTGCACCCTTTTTGATTGATTTATTTCTGTTTCATCACCTACTTCAATTAAAAATGGAATAAAAGATCGCCGATCACCCAGTCATCAATGAATCACTTGAAAACAAAATGCAAAAATGTTAATAGGTTCTTTGCCTGCGATAAAGCTTAATTCAATGTCACAACAATGTCGAGCATCTGTGTCGATTACAAATCAATTTCTCTTTAAAACTTCCGAAAAACCAAGACTCATTAAAAAGTAATACATGAAATCATCTTTTTATATTACAAAATTTGAAACTGAAATTAGTTTTAATTTGCAGACCAAAACCATTCATGCGATACTTACCTGCATAATGATGTATCATACTGTCCTGTCCATTTGGAAAGTACTTTTCCCATGATCATCATCATCAGCCTATACCAGTCCACTGCTGGACATAGGCCTCCCCTAATGAGCGCCATAGCGCCCTGTCTTCAGCTTGCCGCATCCAGCATCTGCCAGCAGTCTTTCGCAAATCGTCATCCCACCTGGTCGGAGGGCGTCCTACACTACGTTTGCCGAGTCGCGGTCTCCACTCAAGAACACGTTTACCCCAGCGGTTGTCGGTTCTTCTTGAAATATGGCCAGCCCACTGCCACTTCAGCTTGCTAATCCTTTGAGCTATGTCGATAACCTTGGTTCCCATGATGAGTTTAGTTTAATTTAACTATTCGGAAAATAGAAAAGGAGGAAAAAAAAGGAAGTAAAAGCTTTTCGGATATTCCCCACAGGAAATGGATAAAGCCGCAAATTGTCTGGTCTTACTTGATCATTACGCCAGCAGATACTGTGTTTGCTATTTCGACACCAGATGTCTGAGGCCTTGACGATCGGTCGTGTTCGATTTACGTAGATTGACGCGATCGACCTACTAGTCAACGTACATACATACGTTCCACACTCATCTGCTGTGTACTTACTAGTCAACGTACATACATACGTTCCACACTCATCTGCTGTGTACTTACTAGTCAACGTACATACATACGTTCCACACTCATCTGCTGTGTACCTACTCTGGTTTAAAAGCTGGAAAAGTTTGAGACGGTTGGCAATAATAGACTTCATATGTAGTGTTTTTCTCTGCGTTATAAGATTCAATCGAAGAATATTGAGATTCTTTCGTAAGCTAACTCTACACTGCAATGATCTCTCCGATATTTTTCTTTGCCTTTGTATGCGGCATTTTGGCTATCTGATTGTTATATCAATAATCCAGGTTGCTTTCCGATTTTATCTTTTCTGTGTCTTTCAGAGAGATAGTCCAGTGAGTCAGCTCTGGATATTTGTCTGAGTATCTAGTCGCCAGGTCAGAGATGCTATGACCTTGCTCTGGCAGCATCAAACTCTCCAGCTTGGATAGTTTGATGCTGCCAGATCTTCGGTGGGTGGCGGCGGCAAGATGCTGTGTCGAAGTGGACCTGAGAGCTTATAAGATAATAATAGGTAGCAACTTTTTAGCTTTAGTAACTGTAATACTTCATTGCTTTTCAATTTACGATACCTACCTATTAAATTGGTTTGCAACTTTAACATACTGAAACACTATAGGTACCAACTGTGTGTTTATTAGGTAATCAAAAAACCGATGGTCCTATATATTTGTGATGATTATCCCGCTACTTGCGTGGCAAAAGTAATCAACTAATCAAACACTGAATTAGCTGATATTGATTTCCGTGGACATCTAAAAATTAATTAACTTTTATACAGCCTTAGCGTCCGCAAAAGTGGAATTTCCTTGAACGATACTTATAGGAACCAATTTGTATTTTCCTGACTCTACATCACCGAAACCAAATTCTTTCGAGGGTATGCAGAAACGTTTCGCTACGGAAATACAAAATAAATTTCCGTGCGCTGAAAAAAAACCGCAAAAAAATAAATAACATAATAATTTCTTGTGATGCTTCGTTCCATTTTAAATATAATTTTGTGCTATTTGTAAGAGCTTCTATTTTCGTCTTATTTACGACGATATCAATGTTAATTAGTGACATCTTTGATGGTTAAGAAAACGTGTGGTCGTCAATGAACTTTGAACTTTTATTCGGAAGGTAAGAGTTTTCGTGAAAGTCTGTTAAAAATAAGCAGCCACGAGTGAATTTCTACCTCTATTCCTGCCTATTTAAATCTAAATATCCATTAATATTTATCGGTTTAGGCACTAAACGGCTTAACGATTCTGTTTACCCACATGATGTGGTATAAAGGCGTATTTACACAGTGCGAGTTTCTGGAGTTTCAATTTCTTTTAGGTAACCTACCTATATACTTGTTATCATGAAGTCTGTGCCTTCCAGCATAAACTTCGGAATGCATAAATCATCCCAACAGAGGGTTAAATTACACTGTTGGTGATGATGATGACTCGCTCAAATTATTAGCACTTTCTAAATAAAGCTTAGAAGTGACGTCACAGTGACGTAAGAAGTAAAAGAGATGACGATCACTAAGGTCATAGACAATCAAAACATAGATTCAGTCAGACATAGACAAGTTTACCTCGACATTGGACGCACGGCACGCGCTATTTTCGAACGCACGGGAGAGCTCGTTTGTCATTATTGTACGTTCCCCTTACGTTATCCTCTTCCTCGTTAGAGACGCATATTCTGTGGCACGGTAGAGTTAAATATTCCTACTTTTCATAAGGTATAGAACGACATTGTTGTTAGTATGTAGGTACTTCCATAATTGGAGGGCTAGATACAAGGGGAGGTTAAAAACGGTTTCTGTTGAATTAAACCCCACTTTTATTATTTTTTCTAAGTTAATCTAACGTGTCATAATTAGTTATGTATCTAAGGAAAATCTTTTGTTATTTCAGTGCGTAAGCCCTCGCACTCTGGGTAATCTCTAAGAAATTAAATAAGTTCCAAAAAAAATCGATGTCGGCGTTAACGGCGGTAGAGCCATAAGAGGTCCCAAAGATAGAGCACACCCGTACCCGTACTGAACTGAGGATGGGGCGCAGGTTCGAGACCTGCCGAAATAGATTTTTTTTGGGAACTTATTTAATTTCTTAGTACCTAATTGCATCTTTGGTATTAGATATGAAAAATCATCACAATACCGTATAACGAACAGCTGTACTTCATCCATAACAGAGTAGAAACACTTCAGTCTTCTGTGTGTAGAAAGAAGTGCATATCCCGGATTTCCCCACATAAAATCCATCCATTTCCCTTTGGATTTATGATAAAAATATTAGTTTTACCGACTTCATATCATAAGGCGGTTCTATGTTCGGCTGTATGTATTTTGAGGGGTCCCTATCAAAAGGGTAAAACGGGTTCCTATTACTAAGACTCTGCTGGCCGTCCGTCTGTCTGTCTGTCTGTCAGCCTGTCACCAGGCTGTATCTCATCTGTACCGTGATAGCTAGACAGATGAAATTCGCAGATGCTGTGAGTGCAAACTAATACCTGTCATTTAATGACCCACTCGGGTAAGAAGCCGCCCTTTTAAAAAAAAATTACACCCTTCTTTTTGAACATTTAAACACAACTTTTTACAGACAAATGTCTGTAACAATATTTTTATATTTTTTCAGACATTTATATTTTTCCTGTAAAATATAGATCTAGGTATCAAACGGTATACAAACGCCTGAGTTTTTTCGTAAAATCAGTACCTAATGGCGCACGAAATGTATTATTATTTCAAATTTCAAGTTATACACAAAACTATGTGAACACTATTTCATATAATTTCAATGCTTCTGCCTGGACTAGTCAAACCAAACCGAATGGGACCTAAATACTCAGAAATTGTAACTCTGCATGCAATACATATTTCAATCCAGCGCATGCGTGCGGATGTTTAGAAACGTTCGCTCCTAAATTGGATAGGTACCTACTGTACCTAGCTGTTTTTAGGATTTGGGCATGGCATGCATGCAGTATATTGTGGCGTGCATTTATTATTGCACTATTGCAGTTACAACTAATTTTAGAATCACCCACATAAAATAAGTAACTTAGGTACCTAACTGTCAGTTTTTTTACATTTAAGTAGCGATAAACTAAAAATTTATATAAGTATCGAGGTATTTTATAGGTAGGTAACCTAGTTATCCGTAGGTTTGCAGAAGAACCCATTACTTAGAACAAAACTGTTTCCCCTCATAATTCGGTTCTAAAATTCAACACGAAAAAGCCTAAAACTCATAATAAATCTTCGTGAATTGGCTATCACGAAAGCCCATTGTTTCGCGTAAAAGCTACAGATGACAGAGACAAAATGGCCGACACAGTCGCTCCAGACCGCTAGCAGTTTTACGGGCGACCTACATGCAAAAACTGATTTGTAACGCACAAGATTGATGCGTCAGAGGTCGTTGACTTTAGGATCGTTTAGGAGAAAGATCTAAAGCACAAATTATGTTTCCAATAAATGTCTTCAGTTTAGTCAAACTCATAGGTACTCTATCTATAGTGTAAAGTGCAACAAGGGTGGACGGGGCATGGATAACATACCTACCAAACATAACAATGCTGTAGGTCGCTACCTAGCTAGACAACAACGGCAACCACGTGGAAGAGCTATTACTGAGATAACACAACGAGCTTTACTTCCACCAAAACCACTCGACATCCACGGCTACAGTTACAGTGTGCAGCATCAAATCGGATGGTGAACGAATCTGGAGGAGGCCTTTGCCATGCAGTGGACACGTTGATAATAATAATATCCCACACACTCGCGTGACGTTAATTTAACCGAAACAGTTTTCATCGGTTAACATTAATCATCGATGACAACTGACACGGCAAACACGACTTTAACGACGTGAAGACAGACCACACTTGTAAAGAATACCTAGGTACTTTGTATGGGCTAATGATGTCCACTAGGTATATGAACAAACATTTTATCACGCTAACAGCATTCTTCTTGGAAAATTACCTTTTGGGGACTCTAATGCACAACTTATTATGCGTGACGCCTAGATTAGTCAATGGCTACCTAGTCATATTTTTATTATACTTAATAATAAGCAACCACCAAAAGGCGTACCCGGAACGCTGGTTTCATTGATGGATGGCCAATGGTCATGTTTATTCGTTGACCGAATTAAAAATCAACATTCCAAACATCTGTGGACTCTATCAAGAGAGTAGAATCCTGGCTGTTCTTATAAACTGATTGTTTAATTAAAGTAACATAACCAATGAAAAAGGAGATCCCCTTCGAACATAACGCTCTTCAAGTTACCGAAGGATTCATGTTATTTATGTTATTGAGATGAGAGTTTTAATATTATTAACCAAATACATTGAAACTTTTGCTCTTATAAATATGTAGGGTGTGCCGTTCATAGTTTTGTTTCCTAACCTTAGGGTTAAAGACAGAACTATAGGCTGCGCAGCCTATTTATAAGAGCAGACACTGCAGACGAGTTTTATTTCTGTTCTATTAATTGCATAACGTGGCAACAGAGTCCAATTAACGATTAGTGAGATGACAGTCGCCCACGGGGTATTAACGTCTGTCTGTCACACAAATCAGACGGAAAGGGGACAGGATTGTGACGAAAATCCGTTGTGCTTCTTCATATTCCCTAGTTTGTTTTAAAAATTACACTAGGTAATATAATAAAATGCAAAAGTTTGGATGGATGTTTGTTAGGTATTGTTCAGGTCAAAACGAATGAAGGGATCAGACTGAAAAGTTGCATGAACAGTTGCACATCCATGGAAAAATATTTTTTTCTTTATTGACTTGAGGAAACGTACCTTTAGGCTACTTCGTATTGCGGAAACAAAAATTAGCAGCCGATGAAACAACTCAGTTCCATAGAACTTGGTGGCACGTACGTTATGCCGACACTCACGGTACGTTATAGGTTATGCGTGGCTTTGAAATGTTATGCGGGGTGTCAATAGATTTGGCTAGCAGCGCAGTATCGGTGAACGCCTTTTGGAGGCCTAAATCTATCTTTGGGTCAAAACCGGCTGCAAAAAATGACTATCACAATGAAATTGTAAATTGGCACATACCTAAGGGAAACGGTGTTTTAAAACTGTGCTATGACTACTATGCTTTGTCTAATTTAAAGTTTTCCATCTTATTTTCTATTTCAAGAACATCGTCGCTAAAACGTTGCGTTATCAAAGGAGCATCTTTGGCGCTACCTACGCCTTACCTTGGCTGGTGTTCCTGATAATAAACCTTGGCATTCTGCTCACTGTCACTATCATACTCTTAAATGTAGATAAAATCACAATAATAAATATTATTAATATCTAGCTTGGCTGGAGACGCATGTCGCTATTAAGCAGAACTAATTTTGTTAGATAGCAAATTACAATTTTGTTAAAGTCGATAAGTTTTGTGAAGTCTTGCCTTAAACTATAGTCACTAGAATGCAGACTAGAAGATAATAAAATTATGTACTCATTATCCCTGTCAGTCTCAGAACCATGCACTTTATATACTCCAAAATAACTACAGAACTCGGTCAAAAGCGCAAAAAATCTTAACGGTGGTTTTTACAAAAGATTCAAGAGTATCTAATTCATCAAACGCTCTAGTAAATATCCAATAGTTAAGCATTCAGTCGCCGAAAGTGAAACCGGGAGATCGAGGCCCGCGTAGAAAACTTATGAGATCGTGACGAGTTTGCAATCAAGTTTTTTCGACGGTTTCTGGCGACAATGCGTTACTTTCTACTTTCGATGGCTTATTGGTAAACAATGTTGATAGGGACACCATGACGCAAGATAATTTTCGATGGCGCAGAGATTATGATGACTCTGCGAAAGACTGCAGCTCGATGCGTCATGCTGAATACACACACATACCCACGCATGAAAAACTGAACATATATTACTTCAGCCGTTTAGTCGTTAAAAGGTAAGGTAAGTGACATAAACAGACAAAGAAATCTTAGTAAGTACCTATGTGTAGATTGACATTACAAGGGCCATGTCCGGCCTAACGTTGTTTGTTATTGTAACCAATTTTGATGAATGCCTCTTGTCGTCGGTTTTGGCATGCCACGGAAGATAAATTGCAACGACCGTACATGTCGATCACAATAAGGGCTTGTCAGAACGCTGTCTGACTGTGATTTACACCTTTGACTCCTCCCTCGGCCTTTATAATATAAAAAGTAAGTTTAATAAAAAAAAAATCAATCTTTATTACATACTAGCGGTCCGCCCCGGCTTCGCACGGGTATATTCTATAGTCTATGTTCATCAGGGATACTCATATCCAGAGCCACATATCCTGGATATGTGCTCTATGTGGATAATGTAGGGTTCTATCTTATGGAGAAAGAATTGTTCAAATCTGTGTAGAAGTTTCGGAGCCTATTCAATTCCAACAAACAAACAAATATTTCCTCTTTATAATGTTAGTATACAAGAATGTAGGTAAGTAAATACTCGTTCTGAGATTATCATTTGCATTGCATAGGCTTCAATGGTACCTATTTTGTTTAGAATAAAAAAAACGCGCAACGTTTCAAAAACCAAAGCTATAAAACAGTATTTTCACGGAACGTAGGATTCTAGGATCTTTAGTATTTCATATTTCAAATACCTATAATAATGTTCTGTGTTTTTTCAGCAAAACGCCAATTTTCCGAACGGAAACGTTAGTTCATAATCCGTCGGCTAGATGTCGCTACATGCATTAACCTAGATCGGCGCATAAACAAGACGCACGCGCAGCTGTTCGCATATAATTTACCGGTCAATGCACACTACAGTACATTGGCCAGAACTTGAGGTTTGAATTTGAAATATTAGTTAAGTAACTGCTTTCCTCACGAGTTGGGGTATGCCCTATACTGAGGCATCACCGACCTCTGCTCAGTTGAGTACAGGGGACCGTTGTCGTCATGAAAAGTAATTAAATGTAAACTGAAATTGAAAAAATGGTTTATTCTGTACATTAGGTGGGTTACAAGTTACAATAACTTGGGTTGGGGTTCTCTTTTAAGCGTAATAATTATGCTTGTACTAGAAAACCCCGCTCTACTGTACTGAACCTAATGTTAAGGATAAATGAAATGAAATGAAAATTATTTATTTGACACGACACAGTAGAGTTACCAAACATTAAAGGAAGGATAACATTAGGTTCAGTATTACATACAGAAATTAAAAATAAAAATTACTAAATTTAATTCTGTGCTTGGACGTGATGTTAGATGTAGTAGTATAGTCAAACAGTCGTGCAGCAAACATTTAAAGTTTTAGTAGAGCTCGTTCTCATAACAAGATTTGATCAGACCTTGGCTAAAAGCTCTACGATGCTTCGTCACAACGAAATGTCGTAGCACATATGAACAACGTCGTTATAAAGACGTTATCTAACTAAAACGGTACCGTAACGTGAAATAACAACCAAGCTAGATTAAGGAGACAAGACGATCTATGCAGAAGCGAACTTTAATTTTTAGTCACAAAAAGCTCTTCCAGAAATGTTCTTTGCTCGCCTAAAGTGGTAATGCCCTGTTAAAAGCACCATTAGTCTCATTTAAAATAATCTAAACGATCTATGTTCGACCACGTGTATAATGTTTACACACATTATGGATATAAATCTTGTAAATGGCTATTAAAAATAAAATAAAGTTTCGAGTCATTATGACGGGCAGTAACGAAACGATAGCTTTGCAATGTTTAATGTTCCGTGCGATGTAAACAGCGCTTAATTATAATGGATTTAAATACTAAATTAGCATGACTTTTAAGATCAAAGCTTTTTTGCGAATAAAGAGTTTTTATCAGAAATAGGTGGAGTGCTTTTCATGAAAGAAATTCCATAAATGCAGCGCTGCTGTCGGCCGAGCGACCGAGCGAAGGAGCAAGCGAATATAGCGTAAAAAAAAATAGTTCCATTTATTTCCGTGGGACTTCTTTCGTGAAAAGCACTATCTATACTTAAATCCAGTCATTACACCTTTTGAATTGTCATTCCATTATAACATTTTGTTTCGTTTCAATAGGTTTCAATGTAGTGCGAAAAACATTGACTATTCCTACCGGAATTTTCGACGGTGCTTCGACTTTTCTTTCGAATTAAAGTACGACTCAACACTTACAACACTTAACTGTAAAAGAAATGGAAAACAAAGTTTATTTCTCACAGCGGACTCAAGAAAACTACCGCAAAAAAGCTGTAAATCTCTACTTAATCTGAATTAGTGGCCGTCGGCCACAAATCAGCAGTTATAACTGTTACCTACCGATATGTAGAGCTGTAGTGTGTGTAGAGTCATGGAGGCACTAGGGCTGCGCCACGTCCCAGTTATACAAACTCGAAAGAGTCCATATACATATGTATACCTATAATAACAATATTTATATGATGGATGCGGCAAGCGCACGAATGGTGGATGGGATTTGGTTAGTCCTTTATCTAGCAGTGGGTGAATCCATGTAGAATGAGAACATTTTGCGCAGGCAACCTTGGGGTACCAGTTTCGGTTAGTCCATCTATTGCTCCTAAAATAAAATATTTCCCTCAGGAGTAATACATGTCCATGTATTACATTATAATCCAAATACCCTTAGTAGTTTTCAACAGTCGCGTCAACAATGCCAAGCCACGGAGAATATATGAGTTGTTATGGTTACCACGACATGACTCTGGGGGCAATTAAAAATATATACACCAGTAGTAATATACATACATGGACATGTATTACTCCTGGGAGAAATACTTTATGAGCAATAGATGGACTAACCCGCCAGTTTTAGATCATAATTACACTTTTTGAATTTCTATTTGTACATTTTGTACCTAGGCATAATTTTCGTAGAAATAACCTTGGTAGAGTAAAATTTACTACTTAAGTCTGTAATTTAGTTTTAATTACATTTCTATGTAGGTATTTAGTTTACGATGCACTGCCATTAAATCACAACACAACATAGTAAATCTAGTTGATGGCGAAATCCGGAAATGCATAGGGTAGGTCAGGTACAAGGCAAAATATAAACAATGAACTTACTTGATAAATTCTGTGAAGAATCCTGGAACTCTAATAGGGTGTGGCCATGACAGTAGGAAGTACCTTCATACTTATACCATTTAATTGCAATTCAGTTGTACCTACATAATGTAATGTAATTAAATGACCCCCCACACTTCAAGAGTCTCTGTTTTGATGTTCTTCATGAAGAGTAGACGAACATAAAATTACCTAGGATCTTTTGCATTGCACATAGTTAATATTAATTTCTGATTGCAGGTAAGTTACCTTGGAATAAGCACCTACCCAAGTGGGGAGCCAAACAGGAAGATGTGGGAAACGGACGAAAACAAAGCCACGTGAGTATTTCCTGGGTTAGATGAAAAATTAATGTAAACTCCTTCGTGGAAGATGACTGGCTGAAAAGTAACAAGAAGTTCTGTAAAATATAATAAAGGTTTAAAAATTTAAGCGTAGGACAATACCATACTATACTTATAAATCTGTGGACAATACTTACGAGATGACAACGACTATCTTACGCAGACACTTATTAGAAAATTAATTATGATCATTCAATCGCACAAAAATATTAAAAACTTAATTCAAATACCTCTACTCAAAACTAAACTTTATTAGAAGACAATAAAGTCGTAAATCTAAACACGTCCTCTGAACATTAGTGATGTGCCCGCGCTCGATAACAGACTATCGATAAACTAATAAAATAGCAACTCGTGCAGTAATCCCTCGTGGCGGTACGGATTTACCGCGGGGCTGTTTGGAGAACCACGTATTTATATTAAGTGGAGGAGCTGTCAGCGCCTACGCTGACGCCGGCCGCTGCTGGATGGCTGTATACCATAGATTGCAGCTAGATTAATATATTAGCTATGTTTCGTCGGATCTTTGAATCCTATAACCATCAGAAATAATCAGAATTTCATCATAAACCTATCGCAACGTACGGAGGATACCTATGTTGCAAGTCTGATAGATTAAGCATTATGCTATATAAAAGTGTTATTTGAAAGAGATTCATCAATCTTATTGAGCTCAAGATTTACCCAGTAATTATACCAACAACAGAAATGGCTACTAGTAATTAAATAAATGCTACGTGTACGAGTACCTGATAGTTTTATTTATCATCGGTTTTAGGTATCAAATGAAAATATCAAGAAGTGGCAGAGACGTTGAGTTTTTAGAACTTTTTGCATAAATACTAAAAAACTCTGAAATTCTGCCAAATCTTAGAATAGTCAGTTAATAGCATGATGAATTCGTTCAGTACAACAAATGAATTTATCGCAGTCTACACTAGAAGTAGTTGGTGCTGAACACTCAAACGTATTGGTTCGGTTGAGAAAATTTATCGTCATAGAACCGGCTTAATTTAAGTGATACCTAAACAGCTATTTTTGCAACTACTTATCAAAACGACAATGCGCGCAAAACAACAACATACAATGTAAAATGACAAATCAGTATTTTGCAGCGTAAACACTAAACGCGGAAAACAGGAATAATTCCTGGATTAATTCATGTAAAAGGTCGCAGCGACACTTAACTCTTTCGGCTAGATCGTCCAACTAATAATATTCTCGCACGTGAAATGTTTTGGCTGGTGCTTTTTGTTCGCCGCGGTTATTTCAGTTTTCCAGTGGGATTTTATACAACATCAGCACTGGCCGTCTCCGCGGTGCAGCGCAGAGTCATAACTCCTGTAGTGGACAATCGAGGTGTTCTCTAGTGATCTGGTTGGATGCAATGGATGCACCGCACCACCGCATACAAAGATACAACTGAAACGACACTCGAAATACAGTATTCTGGAAAGTTCTTGTGATTACGCGTTTGGATGTCGTGCTTGAGAAGTGCAGTGAATGTGTTTTGGATGCAGTTTGGAGTACAGTGTAGTGGGTGATTGGTTTACCAGGAATCATGACAGAATTTTTCGGATCATGGAACAAGCCCAGCCAAGATGGGAGTATGGTGGAGACAGAGGAAACTGTGGAAACCATTACCACTACCACTACTCGAAAACGAGTACCATCAGTAAGTTGTTTTGTGTGACTCACACTGTCTACTCCCGACGTCCTTGATCGTGACTCGCACCTCCAGATTATTTTTGCTCCAGGGAATTCGAACGCTGTGGCGGTATAATTCAGATAATATTAAATCAAAACGAAATCATTCCAATTGTATTTGATCAGGGAAATTTGTGCATTTAACATGAAAGAGAAAGCAAAAAGCTATGCTTTGATATTGGATGCGTCTGAATCATTGTTGAAGGTGTTTATATTGGACAAGTCCAGAGCTGGTGTCACGGGCGCTGTCAATGCTGGCTCTCTGTGATACAAACCAGCGCTGGTCCAAGCTGGTCCGCTGGTGAAGGCGAACACCGGCCCACTCTCAACCGTCAACTGTCACATCTCTGTATAAATCAACGGACGCATTAACTCACATTCACTAAAAATACAAAATTTCTAAACGCAATGCGAATAGCAATACAGTTTTACAATTTTGCTTCTTGGAATTATGTATGACATTTTATTATCAAACAAGCATTTACTGAACAGCTTTTGTTCTAAACGCTTTATTTAACCTTTTTTTTATCAAAAAATATTTTTATTAGTTCCTGACTTAGGTATCAGTTTCTTTGAATAAAACCTTTAGCACAAGTTTAAGTCTTGGTGTTATTAAATGTCTACCTACGTATTTTTGTCTGGTATTAATTCTTGCATTGAATGTCTGCTGTCATCGTTGATTCATTCCTGTCAAATTTTATGGCTCATAATTACAATATGAGTGTCCCGCAAAGAAATAAAAGCTGTAGATGACCTTTGTCCCCACACATTAATGTTTAAAATATGTGACTAAACTCCGGGCTTTGTGCGCCGTCAACGTCATTTACATGTCATCGACATCGATAAAGTCTGTCCAAATTTATCGATATTGAGCTCAGAAATATTGAGACAGCGTGTCTGTCAATTCGCATTCAGTTAATTGCGCCTTGGTTTTGTAATGCTATTGTCTTATGTCACGACAATTTGTTCGTGATACACGAGCGCCACGCCGCCGGTCGTGATATTGGATGCACTTTAATAAGGTATAAGGTGGACAATGACTTTCAATGTAAAGGTGCTAACACCCTGTAAATTGCCCTTTGTTCCGTAACAATGAACGTGTTCATAATAAATACCTACTTATGATATATTGTAAACGAATTGTCTTTCTCGGAAATGTCGAAACTTGGGCTCTGTGTCTACCTCTGTTGATACATGACTGTTGATACACCACCAATATCAACTTGGTGAAGTCAAACCACCAACCATCACTTTGGTCAGACATTATCTCTTTCGTCCACCGAAAATACATATCTACTCGTGAAGATCCTATTATAGTTGATAATTTTATGAACAGATTGAAATGGGGTGCTCTTATTATCCATACACTACATTTTCTAATTCCGTGCTACTCTGAAAACAATGTTTAATGCAACAGCACGGCTTATAAACACCGTATGATTCATTGGATCGTTTGCTCTACTTCTCATGGTTTCCTATTCCCAGGCATTATTGTAACAAATTCTACCAGTGACCGATCACTGTCCAGCTTTACGAAAATCCAGATTATAACACAGGAAATGCTTTTTGAAATACATTTTTCGGCCATCTGCAAAAATTATGCTACCAATAATGAACATAAGGTTGCAAATAATCAGAATAATTATTGTGATTTCAAATTTAGAAATATTCAAATTTTAAATTAAGCCTTTGCCAGCTCTGTTTTGTTTATGTATATCTATGGTATTCTTGTTCAAGCTATTCATTCATACATATTCGACGCACGAAATGCGACAAAATTTTTAGCTATTTCTTCGGCGCGTAGCAGAACTTACGTAATGCGACTTAGTTGTTTATGTTTTGGTCTAGGCACTGTACAATAACGACGCACGGAATGCAACTAATCCACCATCATACCGAGGCTGCTAAACAAAAGAAACTAGTTCTAAATAGGTACCTCAAAAATCTAATTTTTATTCTTTCCACAAAATTAACCCTTAAAACATTTCACATTTTACTGTGCTTAATTGTTTGCCTTGCATGTGTTTAGGGTTACTAATGTAAATTATGGAAGTGACTCCGCTCAGCATTGTGCTGATTTTCAGTAAAGACCAGAGAGATCATGTGACATCACGAATATCACGATCGCCAGTGCTAGTCCAATGAAAATTTACGACTATAGGAATCGGTTGTGATCGTCAAGATTTACTCATGCACAAATCGATAAGTAGTAGGTATTAACTGACCAATATCCCAGATAATAACCACCAACCTAGTTGTACGCAAGTAGATAGGTAATACTTACTCGTAAAAGTAGGTAGGTAGCTAATAATAACAATCAATTTATGACTAGAATTACGAAATTGTTTGTGAACATTTTGTGAACGCAAAATTACAATGTTGTGGATGGAAACCAAAGTAGATTCATAATCAGGCTAAATGTTATGGAGCCGGGCTTCCGAGAAGAAGTTATAACAGCGAACCAGCTCCCTTGCTCACTAGACTATTTCACAACGTTCGAATCAAATCAAAAGCTGATTTCATATTTTAGGAATGATGTAGGTGCAATGTTTAAGGGATTCAGAAATATACTGAAGCGATGTTTTTAAAACCCAGGATACTACACATTAACAATCAATACTCTGTTCGTAACGAAACATAAACGGTTTAGGTAAAAGTAGACGTATTAATATTTTTTATCGACGTTTTTTTCTGCGCTCGCGCTGTGTATTACTGTATACCTACTCTCGTTTGGAGCCAGATCAGGGCTCGGTTTTTGGGACGACTACGGTAGACTCGCATAAGCCCTGACCAGGATCTACCATAGTCGTAAAACCGACACCTGATTTGGGTCGAAATTAGTGTAGGGGTTAAGCCTATTTTGGAATTAAGCGGAAGAAATCATTCCCATAAAATTGAAACTCAATCTTATAAATTGCATTTTCATAAATCCCTGTCAAAACTTAGTTGTTCTGCCTCCTTTCTCGAATACCCAAACACCGTAGAAAGTGTTCGTTCGAAAATGGAACGTCCGCCTCCAGACTACAGGTCGTCGACCCCGTCCTCTTAGTGTTTATACCTATAAGTTTGAATTGCAGGCCGACGCTTTTAACTTTTAGCTTCTATTCTTAAATCATAGAGCATTGCACCCCAAATACAACATTACCAGATGTTCTATCTAGTTTGTCATTGGTGGATCAGCCTAGTTTCACTCACATAAATACTAGAAAACCTCGGTAAGAAAGTAACTATACAATGTAACGAAAGAGTGTTTTTGGAACTAAGTTCCTTATCGCGCGTTGTGAAAGGGGGCTGGACGGGAAAAATTCTCACGAAAAGTTGTAACGACACTTTTTTGCTATAGTAAGCCGTGCGGCGTGCGCATGTTTCTCTGTCTGTCTCTCTCTCTCTCTCTTATAGAAAAGAACTTCGTTCCATCCGGGTGTCCCTTGACACCTCTCAACTTTTTTATTTAAGATTACAAAAGAACGTTTAGTGCTTAACGGGGTAAAATAAATGGATTCGATGTTTGAAACATATTATGTAGATATATATATGTAGGTAGTTATCTACGTAGGTCTACGTATGTAGACAGTAGTCTGCATAATGTTTTTAAAATTCATATTCTTATTTTATATTTGGTAGTGTAAGCTTAGGTTTACGAGTAGATAGAACCACCACATCACATTGCAGTGCCCTAGCAGGGTTGCATGCTTGATACCATTACTTATTTTAAGATCTTTGTACTTATAGCATGTTCCGCATTAAAATATCTTGAAATCTTGAAAGAAACTCTATATTATGTTGTACCAAAATTTACAGAATTGAAATAATAATAGTTACGTAGGCACAGGTATAATTAAAGGAACCTACTAAAACATCGATACCTATCGATCGATAAATCATCAACAAAACACGTCACATCCCTTTCGGCTAATAATTTAGCAAAGAGACAAAGTGCGATATTTGGCATGGATGTTGCACATTCGTCAGTCTAATTGGCCAAGCATTTAATCATATTCAAATTAATTTACTACCAAAACCTCGTGTAAATTAACAATCTCACCCAAGCCAGATAATAATTTATGAAACAAACAATTAACACCTAAGTAAGTATAAAATCTAAAATGTAGAAATAAGAATAATAAAAACAGCAAGAGACAGAGATGGCTTATAATATGACTGGTGAGGGGCTAAAGAAATAATGCTGGTGGAATATAAATAGATAATTCTTAGAAAACATGTTAATGTATTATCAAAAATAAATAACAATCAAATAATTGAATTAAATTAAAACTTGGGGCAATTTTCTACGAAAATTTAATAATGTCCCAAAAAATTCGATTTCCGCAGGATTCATTGTCATTCCAACCCACTCAGGGTATGCTCAGAGTTTCTCTGAAGGATAGGATTCGGAACTAATACATCCGACAGAAAACCTAAATTACCGACATAGCTCAAAGAATTAGCAAGCTTACCTAGTGGCAGTGGGCTGGCCATATCTCGTAAAGAACCGGCAACCGCTGGGGTAATATATTTATTATTATTTAATGCTTAAATAAATAAGATGCTGGATGCGGCAAGCTGAAGACGGGTGCTATGGCGCTCATTAAGAGTAAATATAAATTTGATTTTCTGAAAAGATCTGACAAAACGCGATGACAGGCGGCAAAAGTGCTAATTACTGAGACAACCAACAAAATGTTGGTGTTGTGAGCCAAACCCCAATTCCCTGTATACACTCTTATATACAACAACAACTAAGCAGTCGCTCGGCAGGTACCTGCAGAAATACAATCAAATAATTTGTTGCAGTTTTTGCATTTCAACATTACATTTTCCATTAAAATGCTTATTTATTATGGCCGCTAATTTAACGCATTTACTGTCCAGTCTCGCTCTCAGCTCTCGCCGCCACAGAGAGCTCCGGATCAACGACATGCGTCGTGGGCAATGAAAGTGTTAATAAAAAGAGACAAGTTTAGGTATACAAATACAACAGTAGGTAAAGGCAGAAGTATACAAGTTACATATGAGAGCGAAAAGGAGAGAAAAAGATAAAATTAAAATTTATACGTAATATGGAATTTTTCTCAATGGGAATCAGTAACATCTTCAAACCATTTATTATGAAATAGACAATTACTGAAGAAATACATTTTAAATAACTTTACATTTTTTTTAAGGTAAGTAGGTACCTAAATTTTAAAAAAAAGTTAAAAATATCCATATTTACAATTTTAAGCACGAAAGGAACAACAAAGAACTTCTTCTCGAAGGTCGGGTTCGCGGGTGGAGTGCTCACCCGTCTGTAGGCGGCCTAATAAACCTGTAAAATCAACAATACCGTGAAAAATTCAGATTTGCAATTCATTGCAGTTTAAAAAAATATTACGAGATAAAACCCGACAAATTCTTCAGAATGTCTCGTAAATAAAAATGAAGACAGGGTAATGAAATGGTATAGAAAAAAAATGCTCTACCACGCTGTTGCCGTACAAAAAACCACCTTCAATTTAGATAGTAGAACACAGAATCGCCCAACAAGAGTGGTTTTAAATACGCCGTTTTTCAATCGAGTGGTTGAAGATCAAAAATAGATTCAACCGCTCTGCTGAAGCAAGATACGGACATTTTTGGAAATCAAATAAAAATTCTATAAATAAAGTAACAAGGTTGTGCTAGTGTGAATAGAAAGTGGGTACCTCTTCCGGTGACTCATATACTACTCATTCAACGGTCATCAAAGGTCAACTTTACGTTTGTGTATATAACTAGTAGTATACAAAGTATCCACTCTTTAAACCAGATCTCGTCTAAAAAATACAACTGCCATACAGCGCAGCGGGGCAATGCAGCCAGCGCCTTGTGGACGCGCGTGACTGGTATACACTGCTGGATTGTTTGCCTGGAGTTAGTTCAATTATAAATACTACTTCTATTGTGTTTCTATTTCTTAGCTTAAGTAGAAAAAAAACAATGACTTAAAATTACGACGTTAAAATTTTTATAAGAAAAATAAAAAGATTTTCATAAACTAAAAACAATATTATAATTGATTATTTGAAATGGTGGAAGATACCTACATTATTGTTTTCGAATTTTACGGTCAAAGTGGCTGTATTTATTATTATTTGGATCAATTGAGTTATCTGTAGATTGTTTGTAACAGTCCGCAATTCGCTCAATTATTTCAATTGTAAACACTAGTTCTATTTTGTTTGTGTGTTTGACTATAATTTTAATTCTTAATAAATTTTAGCATGTATATTTTAATAATCAATCTTGGAAGCTTACTTTTGAGAATAGCGGGCAAGGTTATAAGCCCTTTAATGTTGTTCCAATTTCTACCAGCCGTAATCTCGGTTTTATACACTCGTAAGCTCTGCATCGCTGCTAAGATCTTGTTTATGAACGTTTTATATGTATGTTTAGTATGTAGGTATATATACATTGTACCTGTAAATTTAGCCCTGGATTAGTATGATCAGATGATGTCAGTTGCATTTAAATCCATAGGAGTATATTCACAAAATGTAATTTTCCATCGGCCATGAACCCCTTTTTCTTTTGAGTTCCCACGCGTTTCTCATTAAAATCTTCTGCTGAATCACAGACTCTCGTTTAATCGTTTTGTTGACCAATATGTACCTAGACTTAATCAGACTTAATATCGTTTCATACATAGACCAATATGTAGGTTTAACTGCCTATAATCCTTCATTCATTGAGAGACAGACGCATGAACACATTACACAGTACTACTAAATTATCTGTGCGTATCTAGACCCGAAATCTCATATTTTTCCTTTATGTACAAAAAATATTCGCTTCTGCTTTTGAAAAAAAAAACTTACTTTAATTTTTTACTTCTGTATTAAATACTTCAAAAAACGCCCTTGTTCGTTTCCGTGTAGTCTGTGGTGACTATCTCACAGCTAAACGAGATAGTTTCCGTGTAGTCTGTGGTGACTATCTCACAGCTAAACGAGATAGTTTCTTTCTAAACATGCTTTCCTGAGCTCTATCGAGCTTTTCGATATTGAATTTTGAATGAAAGTGTCCATACGACAGCTTCTTACTCAAATCAGAAATGATTATGCGAGCTGCGCGTGAGTGCCAACTGGGGTGATTTATATGGTGGCAAATGGCTTCCTACATAAACTATTTCACGGATGTACTAAGTTATTTGTCTTTATAAATGCAATTAATTATAGATTCTATATTGGAATGTCTAAAGCAGATTTTATATGTACTCGTATTTAACCTGCGATGACACCGTCGAATTTTCCTCTGAAAGTACCAATTTTACATTCACCTTGTTTTCTTACTAGGTACTTTGCTACTACTTTTGGGGTAGATGATGCTGTTTTAAAAGTCATCATTTTAAACTTTTGGATTTGTAAACATATTAAAGATTTTTTATCGGGTAGACTTATCGCGTACCTTTTGCTTTCTTTTCCCCCAACGTTTCCACCGCGTTACAGCGATCGTGGTCACGGGGCGACTGACACGAGGAGTCATTATGTATTTTATTTTATTTCGCGGTCTTGTTATGACGGATCCTTCTCATCAATGGGAAAGGTTTAAATAGACCTCACGAGAGAAATAGACAAACATGTCGGCTTCATCTGATTATGTGGGAGACTAGAGTAGACATGGTGTCAGAACAGAAGAACAGAACTTGGGGCTGTTCTGAATGAATACTTATAGTTCCTACCTCGTATCGTCATCAAGATTCATTAGGTGCCTACCACCTACTAACACTAACAGAGAGCTGCACTGACGGGTAATCCCTCTGTTAAATTTGAAGCCGATTTCTATTCCAATTATGATTAAATATCGAAGACCTCTGTGGCGCGGTGGGCGAAGGTCCACCTGTGACGCTGGACGTTGCGGGTTCGATTCCCCCCTTGGGACAAATATTTGTACGATCTGTAGGTATTTGTTCCAGGTGTTCATGTCATTTTCTATGTATAATAAAAAAATATCTATCTATGTAGGTATTGTATTATGTAAGTACATACACACAAGCTCAGAACTAGATAATGCTGTGTGAGTTGTCCAACCATTATTTAGGTATCTATAACATTATAAAACCTACGAAATTAATTTTAAATCTGCCACGGTATACCTTTGGCATATAGATGCCGCTCACTGTATCTATAGCAACCCAATGCCACTGAAAAACTAATTTGCTGAAGTCAGGAACCTCGAGAACAAATACTACTGTGTGTGCACAAAATAGACACAATAAATAAAGTAGTGCCTATGTTTGTGGTATAGTTATATTATGCTCCAGAGATAACTCATAATGTGGACTCAAGGGCGTTCCTACGTCACTCGGAATTCGGGCCATGCTGTTTAGAATCATAACCCGACGGAAATAGGCGGGCATTGCAGTATTCTTCTAAATAACATAACCACCAACCAATGTTTTATTGTCTGGCTAATATCTAAGGTTGAATTGTAAGATAGTCCAAGAAATCTATATATAGGAAGGTAGGTTCCCGGTACACGGTTTCTTCTAGGATCCTCATAGATCTAAGTAATTAATGAGTATCCTTAATATTTTTTGTAAAAAAGGTATTACAATACCATCCATTGCAGAAACCAAAAGCTTCAACAACGCTTAATGGCTTTTGGCTGCGTGTGTGCGATTATGTGTTGTTGAAATTTTCGTTTTACTTTTTGGTTGACACCTTGTTGTCTTGTTATGTTTGATCAGATTTAATTTAATACATAAACTTTGTATCGTTGTATTTTTGAATAAAATGGAAAACTCCTAAAAACAAAAAAAAAGAAAATATGAAATATATATTAAGTATAATAAAAAGCAAAATATGTTTCTCATCCAAAAGTTTATGAAAAACCATGATAAACTTTATGTGCATGTATTTGTATAGGCTCAGGAGCGGGAGCGGAAACAGATTTTTGAGTTTTCGGAGGAAATTTCATGTGCGGGCAAAATAACCATTGAGTAACCTTCTGCCAGAAATCCGTTCCGCTGCTTTTAGTTACACTACCGCGCCAATCTAAAAAGTAAAAAAATCTTCGCTCACAGCCCTGTATTTTCTAAAGTAAAATAACTATAGCTTTATTTTCGTAAAACAACCCGTCAAAATAAGTTCGACTGACATTCTAGAGACCTAGACCTTAAAATCGGGAAGTGAATTATTAGATTCGTTTGTCCAATAGTGTGGGTGTACGTAACCTTGGCAGAAGTCTTGTGCAGGAATTTCCACACGTTATTATATTTATTTTGCTCTACTGTGACATATTGTGCTAATAATAAAAAGATTGATCTTCGACCTGAATTCTTGATATATAATAATAATTTACAATGAGGAACATACAAAAGACATCAACGCGCACTGCATATTTTGCAGGCGACTTTTCTTCAAAAGCCGGAATTTTCATGGTGCATCGAAGAATGCATTATAAGAATTTGGTGCATTCGCATTCTTTATTCACCATACCTACTGTTTTAACACACTGTCATGCGTGTAACACACTGTCAAGAATTCACCAAAATGTTTAGATGGATTCTTGATGCACCATATTCGTTAACACAATGTCATGCGTTAACATCTTTGTGTGCAATGCAATTCCGACTACCCACTCTAATAGGTACATCCACTGCCAGAACAAGGTAACTATGCTGAGAAGCCCACAATCTTCCCTAGGTAGCTACTTTCCTTCTTGGTAGACCAAACACTACCTAAGCGATGTGGTATACCCAAGGAATTTGTATACTGACGTAACCCTTTTTACAACACAATATAATAATGGTGTTTGTCAGAGAGATGTAGGTGAGCTGATGATGATAAGGTATTAAGTAGAGCGGTAACGCTATGAAAACTGTGACAGTGTTTGAAATTGCAAGCGGGAAGGTGATATGTTTTGTAAAGTTACGCACTTGTTTTAAAATAAAGTATTTAATGTAACGTGGTTGGTAGCAATATGAGCAATAACAGTAGAAATAGGGGTTTTAAGTAAGATTTTAAAATAAATAAGTACTTAATAATAATAGTACTACTGGGTACTACTACACGGTGTAGTAGTACCCAGTATTAAAGTCATTTAAAACGGGATATTTACCATGATTCGATTTTTGAGTTTTCCAATATTTCGGCACAGTTTCATGCGCCATGATCACGGAAGAACTAAAGTCACTGCGAGTTGGTTTTTATTGGCAGATATATCGATCTACCTTCATTCTTTGTCTTTTTCTACGAAAGTTACCACTACCACCGGTTTCATTTACGAACGCAATTCGATCACGACACACAACACTAACGGTATCTGCACACGGCTTGGTTGGTTCACCACTTCTTCGATTTTTACACATTCTCACCACAGGGTTCCAGGTTCCCGATAATTGGAAACCTTCTTCTCGGTTGAAGTTTCTGTGTTTGGTAATCTCAATGGCCTCCTGTACCAGTCTTGGTATGTAATGACGCTCTGTTGAAATTACTTGTGGATTGTGTAGCTCGATCCAATGGTTTGGGCCAGACTCGAGAAGATGCTCCGCGATGGCAGACTTCTCAGTTGCCAGATTCTTAACCGCTCGTATGTGCTCCTTGACTCTGCAGGCAATAGTGCGCTTCGTTTGGCCTATATAAGAGCTTCCACAGCTACAGTCGATCTTGTACACCCCTGGTTTCTCAAGTGGGAAGGTGTCTTTAGGCGTGCGCAGGTAGTGTACGATCTTTTTTAGCGGCGAGAAAACGGTTTTGATGGAGGATTTTTGCAGGATGTTCGCAACTTTATCCGTCACACCTTTTATGTAAGGCAAGAATGCTGGCTTGCGTTCCACCGTACTCCTGTGCAGTTTATGGCCAGTGCCGTAACGAGATGGCAAAGAACGTAACTTATAGCCGTTCTTATTTAAAACATTTCTGACGTGGATCAACTCACCCTGTAAGCTTCTATCATCGCATAGGTCGTAAGCGCGGTTAGTGAGAGATGTTACCACCGAGTTAAGCTGGCGAGGGTGGTGATGTGAATCGGCATGGAGGTACCGGTCTGTGTGTGTGGGCTTCCTGTAGACAGAATGGCCTACGCTTCCATCATCACCGACCTGTACTAACACGTCCAGAAATGCCAAACGGCGATCATTCTCCATTTCGTAAGTGAATTTAATCTTACTATGTACTCCATTGAGATGAGACAGTAGAAGTTCAATCTCCTGTGTCCTTCCTTTTACAATACAGTAAACGTCATCTACATACCTCTTCCACAACTTCACTTGTACAGGGGCAGACGAGATGGCCACACTCTCGAAATGCTCCATCCAAATGTTAGCTACTACGGGGGCGACTGGACTTCCCATTGCTACGCCGTCAATTTGGAGATAGTATTGCCCTCTGTATATGAAGAAGTTTGTGGAGAGAATATGATGTAGAAGCTTGGCGTACTCTGCAGGGATACCGTTTTCCTGTATTCTCAACGCGATAACCTTCATACAGTCTTCTAGAGGGACGTTAGTAAAAAGTGATTCTACGTCAAAGCTGACCATCACATCAGTATCGTTTACCTCTATCTGCTCCAATATCTGTATAAAATGTCGCGAGTCTTTTACAAAGGATATTGTTCGTCCCACTGTTGGTTGCAACACTGCTGCTACATGCTTCGCCAACTCATAGGTAGGTGAGTCTATCTGACTCACAATCGGTCTAAGCGGAGCATTCTGCTTGTGCACCTTAGGGAGGCCATACAGCTTAGGCGGCTGGATGATCTTAGGCCGTAAAAGAAACTTGGTCACCTCTTCTCCAAGGGCGTGTTGACAATCTTTAATCAACTTCTGGGTACTACGATGCGTTCGTGCAGTTGGGTTGTAGTTGACGGGCTTGTAGGTATTAGCATCATTAAGTAAAATTCGGATTTTATCTTCGTATTCGGTGACGTCCATCACGACTGTGGCATTCCCTTTGTCTGCTTTAAGTACTAGCAAGTCTTCGTCCTGCCTTAATTCCTTAAGCGCGACTATCACTTCTTTAGTAATATTCGGTTCTGGAGGCTTAGCATGTCGAAGGACGCTGGCGATGTCTTGTCTTAGACACTCTGCGTCACTATTTGGTATCCTGTTATACCGAATAACTTCCTCAACATTCCCGATCACTTTTTCATAAGGGATGCGTATCGTGGTAGGGGCATAGTTCAAACCCTTTTCCAACACTTTGGCAGCCGTGTCGCTCAGAATCTTGCTTGACAAATTGATAACTGTCTTGTACGGTGGATTCAAATTACCATGGTAGGGGACATCACTCCTATATTTGTTCCACAAAGATTCGAACTTACGATTTTGTTTTTCTGCACTGAGTTCTCTCGAGCGTTGGGCTTGAAGATATGTGATACGATCACATACGTCAAAATCCGTTGGTGACAACACTTCACTACATTCCAAATGCGCACTGTACAAATTCACTTGTAACGAATAAAACCGGCTTTTATTGTAGCGTATCATTTTTCGTAACAATTTAACACTCGCTTGTCGTAGAATACTCGCGGAACCCGGAATGTCATAACGCGGTTTAATTCGCACGCACACTGGTATTAAATTCGCGTCACGGCACTTCACTAAAAAGTTCAACGATTCACGTAAACATTCGCACTTTTTCCGCAAGCGTTCTAGGTCTTTAACTTTCTTTGCGAGTTCCGGCCCGTACCGGTTCACGATAAAACTTTTAAAACTATCATGGTTATTAACATTAAAGTCATTTAAAACGGGATATTTACCATGATTCGATTTTTGAGTTTTCCAATATTTCGGCACAGTTTCATGCGCCATGATCACGGAAGAACTAAAGTCACTGCGAGTTGGTTTTTATTGGCAGATATATCGATCTACCTTCATTCTTTGTCTTTTTCTACGAAAGTTACCACTACCACCGGTTTCATTTACGAACGCAATTCGATCACGACACACAACACTAACGGTATCTGCACACGGCTTGGTTGGTTCACCACTTCTTCGATTTTTACACATTCTCACCACAGGGTTCCAGGTTCCCGATAATTGGAAACCTTCTTCTCGGTTGAAGTTTCTGTGTTTGGTAATCTCAATGGCCTCCTGTACCAGTCTTGGTATGTAATGACGCTCTGTTGAAATTACTTGTGGATTGTGTAGCTCGATCCAATGGTTTGGGCCAGACTCGAGAAGATGCTCCGCGATGGCAGACTTCTCAGTTGCCAGATTCTTAACCGCTCGTATGTGCTCCTTGACTCTGCAGGCAATAGTGCGCTTCGTTTGGCCTATATAAGAGCTTCCACAGCTACAGTCGATCTTGTACACCCCTGGTTTCTCAAGTGGGAAGGTGTCTTTAGGCGTGCGCAGGTAGTGTACGATCTTTTTTAGCGGCGAGAAAACGGTTTTGATGGAGGATTTTTGCAGGATGTTCGCAACTTTATCCGTCACACCTTTTATGTAAGGCAAGAATGCTGGCTTGCGTTCCACCGTACTCCTGTGCAGTTTATGGCCAGTGCCGTAACGAGATGGCAAAGAACGTAACTTATAGCCGTTCTTATTTAAAACATTTCTGACGTGGATCAACTCACCCTGTAAGCTTCTATCATCGCATAGGTCGTAAGCGCGGTTAGTGAGAGATGTTACCACCGAGTTAAGCTGGCGAGGGTGGTGATGTGAATCGGCATGGAGGTACCGGTCTGTGTGTGTGGGCTTCCTGTAGACAGAATGGCCTACGCTTCCATCATCACCGACCTGTACTAACACGTCCAGAAATGCCAAACGGCGATCATTCTCCATTTCGTAAGTGAATTTAATCTTACTATGTACTCCATTGAGATGAGACAGTAGAAGTTCAATCTCCTGTGTCCTTCCTTTTACAATACAGTAAACGTCATCTACATACCTCTTCCACAACTTCACTTGTACAGGGGCAGACGAGATGGCCACACTCTCGAAATGCTCCATCCAAATGTTAGCTACTACGGGGGCGACTGGACTTCCCATTGCTACGCCGTCAATTTGGAGATAGTATTGCCCTCTGTATACACAAACTTCTTCATATACAGAGGGCAATACTATCTCCAAATTGACGGCGTAGCAATGGGAAGTCCAGTCGCCCCCGTAGTAGCTAACATTTGGATGGAGCATTTCGAGAGTGTGGCCATCTCGTCTGCCCCTGTACAAGTGAAGTTGTGGAAGAGGTATGTAGATGACGTTTACTGTATTGTAAAAGGAAGGACACAGGAGATTGAACTTCTACTGTCTCATCTCAATGGAGTACATAGTAAGATTAAATTCACTTACGAAATGGAGAATGATCGCCGTTTGGCATTTCTGGACGTGTTAGTACAGGTCGGTGATGATGGAAGCGTAGGCCATTCTGTCTACAGGAAGCCCACACACACAGACCGGTACCTCCATGCCGATTCACATCACCACCCTCGCCAGCTTAACTCGGTGGTAACATCTCTCACTAACCGCGCTTACGACCTATGCGATGATAGAAGCTTACAGGGTGAGTTGATCCACGTCAGAAATGTTTTAAATAAGAACGGCTATAAGTTACGTTCTTTGCCATCTCGTTACGGCACTGGCCATAAACTGCACAGGAGTACGGTGGAACGCAAGCCAGCATTCTTGCCTTACATAAAAGGTGTGACGGATAAAGTTGCGAACATCCTGCAAAAATCCTCCATCAAAACCGTTTTCTCGCCGCTAAAAAAGATCGTACACTACCTGCGCACGCCTAAAGACACCTTCCCACTTGAGAAACCAGGGGTGTACAAGATCGACTGTAGCTGTGGAAGCTCTTATATAGGCCAAACGAAGCGCACTATTGCCTGCAGAGTCAAGGAGCACATACGAGCGGTTAAGAATCTGGCAACTGAGAAGTCTGCCATCGCGGAGCATCTTCTCGAGTCTGGCCCAAACCATTGGATCGAGCTACACAATCCACAAGTAATTTCAACAGAGCGTCATTACATACCAAGACTGGTACAGGAGGCCATTGAGATTACCAAACACAGAAACTTCAACCGAGAAGAAGGTTTCCAATTATCGGGAACCTGGAACCCTGTGGTGAGAATGTGTAAAAATCGAAGAAGTGGTGAACCAACCAAGCCGTGTGCAGATACCGTTAGTGTTGTGTGTCGTGATCGAATTGCGTTCGTAAATGAAACCGGTGGTAGTGGTAACTTTCGTAGAAAAAGACAAAGAATGAAGGTAGATCGATATATCTGCCAATAAAAACCAACTCGCAGTGACTTTAGTTCTTCCGTGATCATGGCGCATGAAACTGTGCCGAAATATTGGAAAACTCAAAAATCGAATCATGGTAAATATCCCGTTTTAAATGACTTTAATGTTAATAACCATGATAGTTTTAAAAGTTTTATCGTGAACCGGTACGGGCCGGAACTCGCAAAGAAAGTTAAAGACCTAGAACGCTTGCGGAAAAAGTGCGAATGTTTACGTGAATCGTTGAACTTTTTAGTGAAGTGCCGTGACGCGAATTTAATACCAGTGTGCGTGCGAATTAAACCGCGTTATGACATTCCGGGTTCCGCGAGTATTCTACGACAAGCGAGTGTTAAATTGTTACGAAAAATGATACGCTACAATAAAAGCCGGTTTTATTCGTTACAAGTGAATTTGTACAGTGCGCATTTGGAATGTAGTGAAGTGTTGTCACCAACGGATTTTGACGTATGTGATCGTATCACATATCTTCAAGCCCAACGCTCGAGAGAACTCAGTGCAGAAAAACAAAATCGTAAGTTCGAATCTTTGTGGAACAAATATAGGAGTGATGTCCCCTACCATGGTAATTTGAATCCACCGTACAAGACAGTTATCAATTTGTCAAGCAAGATTCTGAGCGACACGGCTGCCAAAGTGTTGGAAAAGGGTTTGAACTATGCCCCTACCACGATACGCATCCCTTATGAAAAAGTGATCGGGAATGTTGAGGAAGTTATTCGGTATAACAGGATACCAAATAGTGACGCAGAGTGTCTAAGACAAGACATCGCCAGCGTCCTTCGACATGCTAAGCCTCCAGAACCGAATATTACTAAAGAAGAGATAGTCGCGCTTAAGGAATTAAGGCAGGACGAAGACTTGCTAGTACTTAAAGCAGACAAAGGGAATGCCACAGTCGTGATGGACGTCACCGAATACGAAGATAAAATCCGAATTTTACTTAATGATGCTAATACCTACAAGCCCGTCAACTACAACCCAACTGCACGAACGCATCGTAGTACCCAGAAGTTGATTAAAGATTGTCAACACGCCCTTGGAGAAGAGGTGACCAAGTTTCTTTTACGGCCTAAGATCATCCAGCCGCCTAAGCTGTATGGCCTCCCTAAGGTGCACAAGCAGAATGCTCCGCTAAGACCGATTGTGAGTCAGATAGACTCACCTACCTATGAGTTGGCGAAGCATGTAGCAGCAGTGTTGCAACCAACAGTGGGACGAACAATATCCTTTGTAAAAGACTCGCGACATTTTATACAGATATTGGAGCAGATAGAGGTAAACGATACTGATGTGATGGTCAGCTTTGACGTAGAATCACTTTTTACTAACGTCCCTCTAGAAGACTGTATGAAGGTTATCGCGTTGAGAATACAGGAAAACGGTATCCCTGCAGAGTACGCCAAGCTTCTACATCATATTCTCTCCACAAACTTCTTCATATACAGAGGGCAATACTATCTCCAAATTGACGGCGTAGCAATGGGAAGTCCAGTCGCCCCCGTAGTAGCTAACATTTGGATGGAGCATTTCGAGAGTGTGGCCATCTCGTCTGCCCCTGTACAAGTGAAGTTGTGGAAGAGGTATGTAGATGACGTTTACTGTATTGTAAAAGGAAGGACACAGGAGATTGAACTTCTACTGTCTCATCTCAATGGAGTACATAGTAAGATTAAATTCACTTACGAAATGGAGAATGATCGCCGTTTGGCATTTCTGGACGTGTTAGTACAGGTCGGTGATGATGGAAGCGTAGGCCATTCTGTCTACAGGAAGCCCACACACACAGACCGGTACCTCCATGCCGATTCACATCACCACCCTCGCCAGCTTAACTCGGTGGTAACATCTCTCACTAACCGCGCTTACGACCTATGCGATGATAGAAGCTTACAGGGTGAGTTGATCCACGTCAGAAATGTTTTAAATAAGAACGGCTATAAGTTACGTTCTTTGCCATCTCGTTACGGCACTGGCCATAAACTGCACAGGAGTACGGTGGAACGCAAGCCAGCATTCTTGCCTTACATAAAAGGTGTGACGGATAAAGTTGCGAACATCCTGCAAAAATCCTCCATCAAAACCGTTTTCTCGCCGCTAAAAAAGATCGTACACTACCTGCGCACGCCTAAAGACACCTTCCCACTTGAGAAACCAGGGGTGTACAAGATCGACTGTAGCTGTGGAAGCTCTTATATAGGCCAAACGAAGCGCACTATTGCCTGCAGAGTCAAGGAGCACATACGAGCGGTTAAGAATCTGGCAACTGAGAAGTCTGCCATCGCGGAGCATCTTCTCGAGTCTGGCCCAAACCATTGGATCGAGCTACACAATCCACAAGTAATTTCAACAGAGCGTCATTACATACCAAGACTGGTACAGGAGGCCATTGAGATTACCAAACACAGAAACTTCAACCGAGAAGAAGGTTTCCAATTATCGGGAACCTGGAACCCTGTGGTGAGAATGTGTAAAAATCGAAGAAGTGGTGAACCAACCAAGCCGTGTGCAGATACCGTTAGTGTTGTGTGTCGTGATCGAATTGCGTTCGTAAATGAAACCGGTGGTAGTGGTAACTTTCGTAGAAAAAGACAAAGAATGAAGGTAGATCGATATATCTGCCAATAAAAACCAACTCGCAGTGACTTTAGTTCTTCCGTGATCATGGCGCATGAAACTGTGCCGAAATATTGGAAAACTCAAAAATCGAATCATGGTAAATATCCCGTTTTAAATGACTTTAATGTTAATAACCATGATAGTTTTAAAAGTTTTAGTACCCAGTAGTACTATTATTATTAGGTGTAGTCTACACCTACCATTTACTACCGGCTATTATACATTTTATACATTATACCGTCAACAAATTGTATTGTCATTTTGTGCTTTCACTTTTATACGCCATTTACCCTCAAAAGCAATCAGCTGTGTCCCAAAGCTGCGGATCATCGATTATTTCCGATCAATTGAGCAATTCGACTTGCGTTTGATTTTTTTGAATCGATACATCGCGGCAGCCATGCGCTAGTCACGTAAAATCGATGTCTGACAACGCTAGGGCAAACATAACAATGTTACACATAATGGGTCTGGACTGTTTAGGAACTAAGAAAATTTTTGAAGGAACGCAATCATAAAGTAGGAACCCTACTATATACTAGGCCACTGCTGGACAATGGCCTCTTCTAATGAGCGCCATAGCATAACAGTAACAATGTCTTCGGGTGCCACATCCAGCATCTGCCTGCACAATTGAGGGACTCTTGTAGAACGTTTCCAACCAAGATCGAACAGCTCTTTATGAGCTAGAAGCTTATAAAGAACTGTTCGATCTTGGTTTAGCGGTTTCGTACACGACCGTTCCCATTCTCGCAAAATTAAAACAATAAAACCTCATTGGATCAACGTTCGATGCATTTTTTCAGTCCACCAAACCAAAGAGTTACGGCATTGAGGTTTTGTGGAGACAGACCGGTTCAGTAACGGGATATCCGGCCAAGTGGTGCAGTGCTGTAGTGCAATATTCACGCAGATGCGTCTGTTTGTGCATAAAGTGGTGTCTAATACAAACAGACCACTAAAAATTGTGTGACTACCTATGTTCAAAACAGTATCTTGGCGGATAATGTAAAAAAAAAGTTCTACAAAACCCCGCAACGCAACACATAACTATATTATACCTATATTTAGATTACACACACAGCAACGTTAGAAAGGTTACCTACAAAGTTTGCGAAATAACTGAAAATTTCACAAAACGGTACCGACCCACCTAACAACAGCGTTATGGCAGTATAGTGCTCACAAACATAAAAAATTATAATTGCAACCCTGGTAAACAAGGAAACTGAAAAAAGCGGTTCTTCCACGTAGTCAAACTATTTAGTCCTCGTGGTCAAACTAGTGATATGATCCTCCCTGTATCAATGTCATGTTAAAAATATATGTACTTACAGTCAGTCTAAATCTAAACGGAGAACTGACTCACTGAGATGAAAATGCATAAAGATATTCGACTATACAATGTTCCAATTGCTAATTATTAATCATTGATAGAGTAGAGATGGCGTGTTGCATAATATTTGCACCTATTAACATTCATGTTTCGTCACGAAAACTTAGTTTGTAATTCCACGCAGCAAATCCAATTTGTATTCAATGTTTCCAAAATAAATTTATTCATTTTCTCAGCAGTTACAGGCATGTATTTCATCTACGTATGAATTCGTAGGTAGGATATCTGTCATTCTATCTGTTGAAGCTAGGTAGGACATATTTCGTAATTTCCATAAATCGTGGGAAAAATTAATGGGAAAATGGTTCCCACACATGGAGACACCGCACCTTTGAATCCATAATTTCAATAACAAATAGCATCTAATAATAGCCTGTTATTACTATCTAGTGCAACAGGTGGTGGTATAACAGGAATTCTATAATGTAATTATATTCAATACAGTTTGGTACGCCTAATGCAAAACTCAAGCAAAATTAGTATTTTTAAACACTTAGATTTAAGATGATGAACGTAAATGTTCAGATTAAAAAAAATACGATAGGTATATAAAAACCTGCAGAAGTCGAGTATCGAATATAATTTATGAAAATAAACTGGTTTCTTAAATAAAACAATAATCTAAAATACAAAATTCTGTTTTAATTGAAAAGCTCTATATTATCACATCAGTGACGAATTACAAAGCCAGAGTTAATGTAAAGTAGGTAGGTAATTGTTTAGTTTTATACTCATCAGATCAGATAATAATAAAATAGACTTTTGCTCTGACGTTGCTTTGCTCTGTCCCGCACCTATGAATGTGATATCGTATGCCTATCCTTTTCTCAATGTTTTCAAATTTTTGCTAATGTAACTAGATATAAAAAAAATTAGACCGACCTTTTTAAATTCGACAGCGCGCCATTTCGAGATGGCGGCATACAGGGAGACAATGGCGATCAAAATTTAAATAATGTACCAAAAATAAGTGATATCGCCCCAGTGCGAGTTACGCACTATATTAGCAAAAACCTGAGATTGCGTCTGTTTCAAGCGCAAACCCAGGCACTCCTACACATGCACTCTGTATTTCCCTTTTAACGCATTTTCTGCCCAGCTTAGCCACGACGGAGCCGGTCACGGCTTCTGCGTCTTGGGCCATGAAAGTGTTAAACTTTTGCTGCTAACTTTGCGTACACACACCGACGCACTATAAGGCGAGCAGGAGAACATGTCATCATCACATGATTTCTTGCCCGTTCGTAGTTGGTACACCTTCTAACAGTCAAGGAAGTAAATACTATGGCTAACCTACTGAAATAACATACCTAGCAACCTACAGTTCGTTACTTTGTTACTTAGTTGGATTGTGCATAACATTACCGTGCTTATGCAGTTGAGTACGTACTTTCCTACTTAACCTACCAGAGGCTAGCAAATTTAGTCTAAAATGTAATTACCAATTTTGAGCTAAGAACAGTCTTGCTTTATCGTCAGTAGGTACTCGGTTCCTACATACACAAGTCACATTATGTATGACAGATAATGCGAACAGTGATTTATTAGTAACGGCCGTGAACATATAGGGCGACACAGATGCATGCCCCATGATGAGATGCTATCGATCCTCATTGAAAAGATTAGAGGTTTGTTTATCTTCCACAGGCGGTTTAAAAAAAATGGCGGCTTAAATTAATTAGGTACTAGCTGCTGGTTTACTGCTGCAGGTACATTTGAGGTGCATGTCTACATGTGGTCAGTGCATTTTATTTATTGATAGTGCATTCGATTTGGAGTATACCTTTCGCCTTCAAAACAAAAGCTCTGCCTTAGTCTTAACCTATTAATAGAGGAATTTTCCGTTATCAGAAAATAACTCAAAATACTTAACAAAACTGAGGTTTATCTTGTCCTAACGTGCATAATAATTTGAAACTTATCGAATTTTCTTATTTCAAAAATAATAATAATAATTATAAAAATGGTAGAGTCAGCTCTACCATTTTTTTAAACCTTATTCTAGACCCTTATTTCTGTCATGTTGAATGTACTCTTTGCGAGTCTATAAGAAGATAAGGATAAGTTTTCCATGCAGTGGTCTCGCATCGCAGGATAGAGCCTCTTTTTGTGGGCTGACGTATGCGGTAGAGGTAACGGTCTTCCGCTCCTTACCGTCTGATTGTTCCCCTTCGATGGTCACAGTGATTTTAATCAGTGCGGTGTTACAACCTACAAGTTTTTGCATTATAGTATTAGGTCATCTTATGTTATTTAATACTAGTTTCTGAAGCTAGTATTAAAAGTACCTATCTATAGTGGTCTTTGGCCGTCCACGGGATACCATTTATCACACCGCTAAATTTTATTACTATTTATTCAGCACTTAAGGCGTGAAAAGTTAACAGATAGACAAACAGAGTTACTTTCGAATTTCTAATATTAGTATGGATAGCCTTGTCTTACCAGGAATACGTGATTTAGAACAAAATCGGGAACTCTGTCTCATATCAATCACAATTCACAATGAACGTCCTCTTACTTTACGGAAATTTTAATTTAATAGATCTATGACTTTATTTTTAGGTTTAAAATCTCAGCCTAAAAGAAGCAGGACTCCAAGGCACAAAACCAAGGTAGGTAACGCTACCTTCAAAACCAGCTGTGTCATCGCCTTACACAATTCCGCTACTAGCAGATTCAACAATTATTGTGTGTAGATTATCTACTAAACGGGCATAATGAGATATATCAATCAAAACAACCAACTTTCGCCTCTGGCTGAATGGAACACGCGACCGCACCCACCATTCAGCACGTAAGAAAACCGGATAGGCTGCTCTTTGATGATAATAACCGGAACCGGTTAAAGACTCCTAGGTGGCACTTACGGCGCGATACGACATAATAGCGTGTGTCACTTGAATCAATTTACAAAATATCAGATTATCTAGACAATAAAAAAAACGTGGGACGACTTTTGCCCCAACTCGACAACTTACATTCTAACAAGGTTCTTGTTCACTTCTTTACTTTGCTATAAACAGATTAAAGTGATCACTTTATTTAGTTTTACTTATTTAATTTGATTTTTTGTGACGTGTCCAAGAGTCCTGTAAGGTCTAAAGGAAATAAAGCATTTTGATGTTTGATGTTTGAAACTCTTGATCCCCATAACCTACTTACGTAAGTACAAACCAAAGATTTTAATTCTTTGATACGAGCACAAATTATTATACTCATCCCAGCACCAGACGAATGTCGTAAGTACCTACCTACCCATGTCCAGTGCAGAGATTACAGCAGTTCAAAAGTAGTTTGCAGTAGTATCGTTGATGCTGCTTTGAATAAGATCTCGTAACGACGACAAACATCTACAGTTGTTGATCAGTTGTTCAATCCATGTTGATTTTGTTTGATCTTCGGTTTTTCGCAATATACCATAGTGAAGACTAAATAAGCCTAGCAGTAGCAACAACCGACGTATGGTATTCGATAAATTAAACATCCTTACGAGGCCTTTAGGTGTAAAGCCGTAAGGCCCCGCGCAACTTTAGATAACACGGACTCTACCTACCTATTTGTCGCAATAAACGATGGAAAGTGTTGTTGGCTTTTCTCAACTTTCGCACCATGGGAAAGTGAGCATTGTTGGCAGTTCTCATGTGTTATGTTGGTACTGATGTATGTGAGAACCACCAACCTTAGTAGAGAAATACCTGCCAGACACATAACTAGATACCTACTTAGCTTACCTGGACTTACCTTATATTAATAAATATAGGTTGCTTATAATATTTGCTTGTAAATAATTATTCAGGAATCCAGGAGTTGGGCGTTGTCACTACCACACAGTTTTTTAAGCTTCGGTAGTGTCATCGTTTCAATAGTATTAGTGATCTTTAGTGAAAAATGATCTGAATAAATGATTTATATTTATTTTTTATTTACCTACCATCTATGAACAGTTAGGTCGGTAGCTGCTTTTGCTGTTTACTTAGGTAGGTAGTATCACACTAATAAAGAACAATTAGGTAAACAGGTATAAATTATTACCTAGGACCTCAATTTCAACAGCCTATAATAGTCCACTGCTGGACGCAGCCCTCCCCCTTATTTAATTATCTCATGGGGGTAATGTCCATAATCCTCACGATGGGCATGCGGGTCGGGGATCGATTTATCGATTACCTAGGAGGAGCTTCATAAAGTGAGACAAGAACTAACTCTTTTCTTACGTATGGCATTCAAATTATAATTGATCAAATAATTCTCCAGTTTCCATGAGCTTCACCGATCTTTCCTCATCCTTGCGAATCTTTTCCTTCAAAATAGCCATCTGCTTGTCGCGAATAATCTTCCTCTCGGCTTCCTCCGCGCGCCACGACGCTTCTATGGATTTGTAGATCTGCTGTTTTCCAATGCCGTAGATAAAACCAGCAATAAAAAAGGCCCACCTTGCGCCTCGTATGAGCGGAGACACATGGAACGGAACTCCGAATGCTGTCATTATTTGTTTTATCACACTTTTAACACTGAAATAATTTCAAAAATTTTTATCAAATACCGCGCTCGTTCTCCGCGCATCAAAAAGTTGACAGATGTCTGTCATATTTGTTTTTTCTAACCCTAACCCTTTATTTTACCATTCCACACTCATCAAATATCAAAATTCGTAATAAGCATAGGTCAATTCAAAATTAAATGAAATCACATCATATCACACTAGGTAATTTAATAAATGCGAAAGTTTGGATGGATACATGGCTAATTTTAATCTATTAATTTCAGTTTTCATTTGAAAGAAATAACCTTTTAACGTTTTCATAAAAACAAAGCGGGCTAAGCCGCTTACAGAAACTAGTATCCAATTCTTTGATCAAAATATCGGTGCTGCTTGTAAATTGGATGAAGTCATCTAATTTATATGATCAAAAGTACATTGGACAAAGTTATTGGATGAGTGGAATAGGTAGAACCTTAGGTTTCTTCAGAGATCAGAGGAGCCATCCTTAGAAATACCGGTAGAGATTCGGTAGTATAGGTGGTAGGTTGTATTGTATCAATCGGAGGGATTTGCGAATTGCATTGCTGACTGCTTTTTTGCGATAAGTAATTTTTTTATATCGAATCCTTGAAGGTAACTACCAGCTACATAAAACTCAATTATACAGACTGTTTGACACAACGTTAGTTTATTTACCATAATAATATGAAAACTGCGGGTAGGTGGAACCAATTGCTTAGTGCCAAGTGCAAGTGCAGTTGTTTGGGAATAAACTTGCTACTGCTATACTTGCACTAATAAGTGATGTAAGTAACTTTATTTGTACGGCATAACATGCCTTCGTGTTTATTATTACATCTGAATATTTAGAAAACCGGTAGAGTCAAAGTCTGGAAAACTTAGATGATCTTAAAAAAGGCGAGATACGGATGGCATTTGTTGTTTACAACTATACGCAAAGATACACAAGATACATAATTGCGAATCTTGTGCAATATACATAGTGAACAATAAAGATGGGTAGACGTACGTAGATCAAAGTGTGACCGAGATAACAATACCAACAATATGTGTGTGTGGGACATTGCTATCTCTTTTTACGCTCATATATAGGAATATTTATTGGTAATAGAAAATTTTATATTCTGAACATTTTAAGTTTTGACGTAGGTAACTACTTACAAGTGATAGCTTTGGGCTTTATTTTTTCAGAGCCCCTAGAACTTAAAAAAATGGGCATAAACTCCTGTTACTTTTGATTTCGCTGACTTAGAAGTTTGATTTATATTGTGGCTCCAAAAGGTTACAAACTTGAGTAGGTACCTACCTATGATCTGAATTTCAACTCGATACTTAACACGTTTCTGAGAAAAGAGGGTTAACAGATAGACACAGACTTACAACAAAGTGATCCTACAAGGGCTCCTTTTTTTCTTTTGAGGTACGGAACAATAAAGAAAGGAACAAAAACCTTTTATTTTGTTTAAAAGATCGAAGATCAGAGGCCGAATAGCCGGCTAAGAATACAGTTGTCTCCGTTGTGGCGGGTACCAATTATAGCAGACTGGCGAGCAGCCAGCTAGAATTATCACCGCGTAGTCAGCAGGAACAAACGCAATCGATTCAATCAATCACCATCTTATCATCTGAGCTCTTCCTAAACAACCGAGTTGCTTTGAGCACTGGGATGAACTATGAATTTGGCTTGCTGAGTTCAATGATTGTCTTGGCACGTTTCAGCTTCCTAGTTGCGCGTAGCCTAACCTATTCTAAAATATCGTTATGCGGACCCTTTGATTGACTACTAATCAGTTAATATTTTGACCATTACTGGTAGAGTAGATACCATACCGGTTACACTTAGAGCATCATCGGTTACATATTGTACAACCCTAACCTTCCCTATCGGTATAGTCGATAAAAAAATAGATTTCTCGGATACCAATGCAATCTCGTCTCTATTTTTTACCTATCTCTGTCACACTTAAACAAATTTGAATAGCCGTACTCGCTCACTCACACTGTGTTTTATTTAGTCCGTATTTGGCATTTCAAGCAAGAGGGCGCTTGTTTTGTTGTGTTGGTTGACTGTCAGTCATTCCAAAACCGTGTTTTTGTTAAAATTTAGAAAGAAATCTGAGTCCATTTGTTCATAAAATGTAAGAAAATGTGCTTGTTTTGACAAATAACATGGTATACAAAGCGGATCTAGGAGGGTGTCTGGAGTTGTTTTGTTACTGATCAATTTAGTGGGTGTGGTGAACGCCGAAAGTGTCATCAATCAATGATAATGTCCCTTTTCCGAAAATACTGAAACCAATTACATAATTGTTCAAAAGCAGTCCTTTGTTGCCCTATTGTGGTTGCTAAAACTGTGAAGTAACCTAAAAGGTGTTGTGTTTTGTTTGTAGAAATCGTCATCGACGAAAACCACGACGATGACGACCCCGGCGAAGTTGTTTGGGCGCGAGTTGTCCTCGTTCGACGAGGTGGATGTCGACGAGCTGCTGTCCAAGCTCACGGCCGAGGAGCTCAACATGCTCGCCAAGGAGGTCGATCCCGATGTAAGTAACCTTTCTGCTAGATTTGTACTCACAGATATCAGGTGTTTCTACTATGTAAGCAAGCCAACAGCTGTAACTAAGATCTGAAGATCTTGAAAACGCCTTTCCTTCTTTTTCTGCTTGAAATTTAGTTGGAATAATAGATACTTACTCATTCTAATTTGGCCTATTTGAAATAACATACATAGTAGGTATCATTGATGAGTCATAGAAATAAAACAAAAAAACTGTGTCAAAATGTCTAAATAAAAAAAAAGTCCTACCTTACATATATAACTACCTACCTAAATTGTACTTTACATGTTAAAATGGCTTTGTGATAAAAACTCAAGGTAACGAGTGGGAATGGCAGTGTCTTTGTTGAATGTCGAGGCATTATCACATGTTTTGTACTGTGGCCTTCGCTGCTTATTCACAGCAATGAAGTTGTAAACTCGGGGAGCCAATTGAGTGTTCGACGAGGCAGGATGGCTTGTTAGATCATAGTTTTATTTATGCAATGCCAGATGACACCTCATCATTGTAAAATAAAAGTTATTTGCTATAAATTTCAAACTGCAACTGATCTTGCAGAGAGATGTCCCAGGCCTATAATAATTATATTTGTAAAAGCCTAGAAAATGTACTACACAATCATTGTAACAAATCTGCACAGAATTTTTTCAAAGAAATATTGAACCAAAATGGTTGGTAAATTTTCTCCAACACCTATAACCAGAGGTACCTCTACCTGTGAGGTGTGAAATCCTAATGAATGGAAATTTTTGGCAAGCAGCCAGGGCTTGTGGAATGTACACACTGGGAAAATCAGCAGCAGGTAGCATCTATTTGTTTATTGATCTCTATTTATCACTATACACTTCACAAATTTTTCACTATTCTTAATGGCAACATCAAACTATAACATGTTCAAATCATTAATAGGATTTGTCTACAACCTCACAAATAAAAAGTATGTTTTATTACATATAATCCTATCATATGAGATAAATTAAAATGTATTTTGAATGGTGAGATAACCATTATCTAGCTAGGTGAAGCAGTAGTCCAAACAGAATACATGTTCTTGTTGTGCATGTCAGTGCTAATTTGTAAATAGCTTGAACAATAGGTATAAACCACCAAAATGTTTCTAACACTACATTGAGAAATGGTCTGGCTAGGCTTACCCAACATAGTAAACAATTAACATGCAAGTGCAACAATTGAAACAATTGCTTTGCCAAATATTCCAGACTAATTACTTAATGAGTATAATCTAAGTATTCAGGTCGAGACCCAGGTGAAAATACCTGACTCAACAATACACTTTGTAATATCAAAACTTTGTGCTTCGCTGAACATCAAACTGGTCCTTTACATCATTTTTAACTCAAATAAACCTGCTTTGATACAAATACATTTCCACATAAAATTAACATTTATTTAAATGTATTTTACTTTGTTGACGTTTATTTTGCTGGGTCTTGTAATACAAATCTAGCTTGAGAACAATGTTATGTCATCAAATTAGCACACGCTGGTATTTAACCTGCTTTAATGTGGAGCCTCCAAAAACAAGATTAGGCACAAAGCACATAAATATTTAAACAGAAATGATCAATGAATTAACATCTCCAAAAAAAGGTGTCTATTTAAATGGGATACGTCTAACTAGCTTCTACCCATGGCTTCGTTCAAGTAGTAGTATAATAATTGTAGGCCCAGATCTTTGTGTGTAAAAGTTCTCCTTGATACATTCTGTAATTTTTGTGTTGTCTTCTGCTAACCATCTTCACAATGGCACAAAGTTTTTCATTTCAAATATTGAAAACTGCCTACAAATATTATAACAGCTGACCTCAAACAAATCTATGGTAGGTAAACCAATAAAATAATTTAAATCAGTTTGTGTAAGCATCAGCTGTACTAATATTACCTACGTCATACATATAGTCATCATAACTATTCAAGCCTAATTTTACGCCATTTTAAAAAGTCATTATCTTGTAGTGTTATTAGTTGTATTGCATCTATCTTGAATTATCACTAAGATAAGTTTGCGCTTGGCCCCTTCTTGCATTATCAATCCTTGTCACTATCTATTGTACATATTAATATATATATTTATTACAATGTAACATTTATTAACATCCTATAAATGATTTTAAATCTGGCATGGACAATAAACATATAACAAATTTAGACAATGTATTGTCAAGGCCAGATTAAATGGCAAAAATGTCATTAAATCCATTAGTTTACTGAAATATTCGGAAGAGGCATAAGTCCAGCACAGGATTCCGTGATGATGATGATGAACTGCGTAAATTCTTGTTGTTCCGTGGTAAATTCAATTCTTCAAGATTATTTTGAAATATTTTACGCGTAAGACGACCAATCATGAACGAGTCTACCCAAGACAAGGCTTTGTCTACTCTACACTGTCCATGCAGTGTTAGGAAGCCTACAGACTGACGATATTTAGTTTGTACTTAGATTATGCGTTGCCAAAAAAAATTAGGTATGGTATTGATTTCTTCGATAAAATAAATACTTTTTTAACCCAATAATTCACACCTCATCAGTTTTACAGGATCCGTGACGACGTATGTAGTTGTACGAGCGTGACCACATACCCTTCAGTATGCCGGATACAATAAACAATTGTTTACAGTAGCAAAGAGTCCGTAAAAACGGACCTGCTGTGTGAATTCACCCTAACAAGCCTCAACCGACTTTGTAACCCAATCTTAGCAACAAAGTTCTAGTTTAGAGCTGATACTCTTTACCCAACTTACCTCCGTTCTGCTTCAAAAGCGACGCACTTTACTGCCTTTGATAAATAGCTGTGGTAATAGTCTAGTGTTATGGTAGAAACACACTATTCTGTTTTGTCTTTGTAAGAATGTGTTTTTTAAAATATTTAATGTATGAAATGTATTCTAAGCCGTGTGGTGCCGGCTTAGAACTTGCACCACCCCAACTCTTCCCGTGGGTGTCGTAAGAGGCCACTAAGGGACATACACGTGGGGCGGGCAGCAGCGCCTCTTACAGAATATATCTACCACCGAACTGCGATCCCCAGCCCAAGCATTAGATAAAAGAAGATATAAAAAAAACAGGCTGTTCAGGTGTAAATGTGTGAAACGGATATATTTTTAACGCGTCACGTCACGACGACGACATCACATAAAAACTCTGCACTACGAGTATAAAGTGTGTTTTAACCTTTATACTTTTCCCGCTCGCTATGCAAGAATACGCATACTGTTACTGAAAGTAATTAACGGTATATTATTTAGTTAGTTTAACACTGAGCTCTGTCATGCATAACATTATTACCTCATAACGTTACTTAGTAATCTGACAGGAAGGTGAACTAGCACGTTGACCTCAACGTAACTAATGGACGCATGCTACTAGTAGGTCGAACTTATTGATTTAATTAATTCCTCAGGCGGTCAATATAATTTACTATTATACTTTATTGACTCTGATTTAATATAGAGAAACATTTAGTCAGCTACTAATATTATAATGCAAAAGTTTGAATGTTTGTTACCGCTTCACGCCAAAACGACTGAATAACCTCAACCGTCTATAATGGTCCACTCTGGACGCAGGCCTCCCCCTGATTTTTTGTAGTCATGGAGGGTAATTCCCATAATCCCCACGCTAGGTATGTGGGTTGGGATCGCAGTTCGGTGGTAGATCTATTCTGCAAGAGGCGCTGCTGCCCGCCCCACGGTGTATGTCCCTTAGTCACCTCTTACGACACCCACGGGAAGAGTTGGGGTGGTGCAAGTTCTAAGCCGGCACCACACGGCTAACGACTGAACTGAGTGGCTGAAATATCGCTATGGCCCGTATTATAAATAACACGGGCCATAGCGATATTTCAGCCACTTAAACATAAAAGCTTGCTCAGTCATGGATGTAGGCTTAAGTAATTTTTTGTTTATATACGCCATAGCAAAACAATATTCGATTATCGACTGATGACTGAGCAAGCTTTCATAATAAAAGGCTTTGATGTAATTATAGACGGAATAAACATTATTAATGCTACTTTATACTGCGGAAAAACGAGTTGAAACCCGCGGGCAGAAGCCAGTTGGCTATAAAAGTCAAACTGATGATTCGTATTGTATGTTAGTTCAAGTAGGTATTATGTTTAAACCCTTTTATTTTAATTGAAGTGAAAATTAATGATAGAATTTGGGTACCTAATGAACACAAAAACAATTTTATCACGTCTAACTACTACCAATCAATGGTTATCTAACCCATTGCATGGCTCGTTAACAAACAAAGATCCTTATTTTCTTAAAATTAAAACACAAAATGCAGTGTTTTATTTTAAGCACCTATTTTACCCGAGTTCTTTGCTGAACCTTATAGAAACGTGCAACTTTCTTGCAAAATACACTCTTTACATAGGAATTACTTACATCCTGCATAATTACCCTTCAAGCCAGTTAGACCAGGCAGGGTTTCTCAGAATGGAGACCTGCCGAGTGCCGAGACGGTGTAAAAGAATCTTAAATGGTATAAGATTGCATAGTAATTCAGATGCAGCAATGATTGCAAATCTGTTGCGTGCTTCGAAATGTTTCGCTTGATTTCGTAAAGCACTCGAAACTTCAGGCTTCATTGGGTACTGAACTTACCTTTGCTATGCTTTTTCAACATTTATTATGTTTGGAACATGTTTTTTCTAAGAAATGAGATATCCCATTTTTATCGACTACCGAGATTTGTAGATTACCTACTTGTTCAAGTACCGTCGAAGTCGAAATTTTTTGCTTATTACCCTTTACCCCAACTGTAAGTGCTACATAACGCACTTAACAATAAAATCTTAAGTGGTTTTCTAAAGAAAACAGTTCCAATCTCATCAAATGTCGGTCGGTGCTTCGATATACATATTAGGGTAGGTCGGTGCAACTTTGAGAAAAATCGAACAGAAATAAATACCCTTTAATATCTTATTCTTCATCTTATTCTTATTCAAGAATGCCGAGAAGATTAAAATTGTAATTAACTCTTTGGTCAAAAGCAAATGTCGGTGCTCTTAAATTATTTCGAGTTTTTTAATCAAAGATTACAAGGCACAAGTACAGGGGCCACATAGCCGCTCTAAATCTAAGCACGTTTAAACACCGATCGAGCGAAAACCTTGACTTAATCTACCCATAGATCCCGCATAAGGACATTCACATGCCTTTCACACCTGCGTGCCTGACCATAGAACGGCAGCCATTTACACTATCCTAAAAGATAAGAGTACCTAATCTACTAAAATTATCCACCAGTGGAAGGTTGCCTGACACGTGTGGTGAAAATTATCATTTCTGTTGACATAGGCCTCTTCGTTTACCTTCTCAACCTCAACAGCCTATATTGGTCCACTGGACGCAGGCCTTCCCCTGATAATCACCTTATTGGTTTTTATCTCATGAGAAGAAGAAATACATTTATTTATTTACAACAACAATACAATACAACAATTTAAAGAAAGACACCTATAAAATATAGAATAGATACATTTATAAGCTTCATGGGGGTAATGCCTATAATCCCGACGCTGGGCATGCGGGATGGAATCGCCGTTAGGTGGTAGATCTATTCTGCAAGAGGCGCTGCTGCCCGCCCTCCGATGTATGTCCCTTAGTCGCCTCTTACGACACCCACGGAAAGAGTTGGGGTGGTGCAAATTCTAAGCCAGCACCCTACGGCTTCTTTATATCTTCGTTTATACGCCAGCTCAATATGTGATGATGTACGAGACTTATCCTCAGTATTCCGCCCACCACTCCCAAGATGATCTTTTTCTTTTTCGCTTCTTCCACTAGTGGACAAAAAATTTAAGCGAATAAAATCAATAACATCATAATTCTTATTTGATAATAATGACTATTTATAAACCTGTTTATAGTATTAATTGACTTGTCTAAGTGCTTATTTTGTAAGCCTAAAGAAATAAAGTTATTGAGTTTGAGTTTTGATAGTCTGAGGACCATCTTGGGAGTGGCCTGTTTCACTCATATAGTAGTCCTTATCTGTGACCGCCTGGTCTGCTATCATCCTTCCTGCCACCATCGTATCTGAACATCAGGCACATGATCTGCCTCGGGAACGCCACTCCTACTATGCTTCATCGGTCGTCGTCCCGCATCACAACTTAGAATTTTGGTAATTTAACGGATCCTAAAATTGTGATTGCCATTTTCAGGACAACTTCCTGCCTCCAGACCAGAGAAACAACTACGACTGTGAGAAGGACCCAACGGGCCCTCTCAACCGGAAGAAGCTGATCGAGCACATCAACAAGCAGGCGCTCGAGACGCCCGACCGGCCGGAAGTGAAGCCTTTTGTGGCCGGAGTCGTTAGGGGGAAGAAGGTATGTAGCACACTCTTTTTATCACAACTTTTATAGCTTCTCAATTTCTGTTTATTAAATATTTTTCTATCCTATTCATTGGTCGAAATATTAAATAATATAAATTTCCGAGGACATGTTTAAGACCTAATTATCACAGTCATGATAATCTTAAACAGGTATCTGTACCATGCTATATTATTTCTTGTGGTTATTGTGTTTTGTTCGTCTAATCCAATAAATAAACAAGCTTAAACAGTATGTGAAACTAACAAAATTTAAATCACAACTATAGTGAAATTGTTTTGTTGAATTTATTTCACCGCGACTTATTCGATTGTACAACCAAACATTGAATCCTATCAAGTGTTGTAATGTAATCCGATTCTGAAACCGCAAAAATCCTGTCTTAAAGAATCGACAGGATTACCTCGCTTATCAATCAGGCATGAAGAGACAAACTAAAGTAATATACTGTACTGAGTCGTTTGTAGAAAAACGTGAATAAGGCTTATTTTATTGGGTATCAGACATAATTTTATCTTGGTACATGCGAGTGATGCCTCCGGTAAAACTTGTGTGTGTTCTAAACGTGTAGGTATATCAACATTCGTTATGAAGGTATGATTGTTATGTGTAGTCCCGAAACTACTATTCCTAAGTGAAAATTGTTTCACTTACATATTACAGAAGAACAAAAAATTATTATGTTTACCCATAATAATACACACAGACAGACTGACATACTAGGTACCTTATCTAAAGTTAAAAATATACAAAAAGCAATAGAATTAAAGAAAAGGATATAAAAATGTCGGGGAGTGATTTACCTACTTATCTAAAATACGTACATGAATGACAAAGAATAAACCATAAAAAGACAGACTAGACATGCATAATTAAATTAAATAGTCATTATTTATGTAAATGGTGAAACTTGTGATCTGTAAAAAGTAATCGTACATAAACAATATCGGTCAAAATCTGTATCTAGAGCTACTCACAAAACATTTAAAGGTCACATACCACTGTCGTTGAAGCATTTGTCCCATCCGCCCTGCGACCTTCACCTTCCATCATGCACGAAGCTGAAGCAGTTTACGTGACGCAAGAGTCGCAACAAATTTATTTGAAAGTTAGCCAAATCTAACGGCCTATTGTTGTTTTGCAATTCATACGGGTTTAGAAATGCTATTATTAGTGCAATAGCAATGATTTGCGAGTAGGCTATGTTTCGCTAGCGCCGCGCCGCGCCGCGCCGTTGAAGTGTTGCTATTTAAACACATCAATATAGTATTCCAACTTGCGTGAGTTAGATAGTCGGTAGTTGTATACTTACTACTCACAGCTTCGCTCACGTGGTACCTGGAATAAACTTGGCCGCAAGGGCTTACTTGAGAAATATTTTTTGAGAATCGTATGGAACAGTTGCTTTATACAAACTCTCCTCGTCTAGCTTCGGCTCTAGGCTGCGCTCACGTCGTTTTTAGGGTTTCGAGGTCGGTTTTGAAACCCTAATAGGGTCGCTCTGTCTGTCCTATTTTCCATCTTTGATATCTCAGTAACTACCGCAGCATTCGCTTGAAATAAAACATTTCGTGCGCCTGTACCTACAGATTTAAAGGAAACATAAATAAAAACAATTAACATTTTTAAAACTAATTGTTATGTCGAAATTTTATAAGGGACCTAAAATATCAAGTGGGTCATCCAAATTATTTATTCGTACATTTAAATAAGTTATTTTTTACTTTTTTATATTCTTTTTTATATTTTATATGAATGTTTATTTGACAGGTAAAATACAGAGAAGTCTGTTAGTAGAATACTACTATCCGTAATAAATTAAAATCCATTACGGATAGTAAATGAATTAAGTGTTTAAAATCATAATTTAAAAAGTTTTAAATCTAGCTAACCTTATTACGGCACAGAAATAACTTACAAATTGGGAGCCCTGGTCTTTCGCTAGGTGCGCCGTCTAATGCCTATTTCGACGCAATCGATAATCATCGGTTTTGGTTCTCGTAAGGTTTTATTGCAACAGAGTTAACAAGTCATGAATTGATCATAATGTGCATTTAACAAACAAATCCGTTCCGAGTCTATTCAACAAAGTGCGGTATTGAGGGCCTTCAATCTGCAGCGAATGGATTGAAATTTATGTTCCGCGACTTAAATTTGACCTTTCGATGCAGATTAGAATCCCTCAAACGCCCCATTTCTTTTAATTCTCTAATAGTGGAATGAAACACTGTATTCTGTCACAAAATCATTAATAAACGCCGCTGTTTGTTGTGCTTGTGGCACATTCGTGGTTTGTCAGTATGAATTTGCCAACTGAAATGGCTGTAAAATCAAGATCCACCATGAGTCACGCCACCTTGTCTTGGCAAGGAATATTTACAAACATATTAATTACTTGTTAAATGTACCACGTGCTCTTGTTTACGTATTATTTTTAACGTCACTAGACAGATTTCCAGATTGTATTTACAAAAAAATATGTTAGTACTTTTGTTCAATATCTGCCTATTTGGTTAAGTTTGAAAAATAATGTCCTTTAAATTTAAAAACTTAAGAAAATTTATTTAACCTTCCCCCGACACGCAATTTTTTTGAGATATTTTCATTGAAACCTTTTAAAAAAATCGCAAGTTAAAACGTGCTACAATGTGAGTTTCGTTTGAGTATTCGGAGGAAGGCGCCACCGACGTTCACGGTGATCTTGAACAGCCAGTTTTTCAATCAAATATCAATAACATTTATTTCTCTTTGCTTACGAAATAAGCACTTAGACAAGTTACATTTTATACTATAAACAGGTTTGTAAATAGTAATTGTTATCAAATAGGCGTTATTAACTTTGTCCACTAGTGGAAGAAATGGAAAATAAACCACTAGTAAGTGTTTAGATGACTTATAAACTAATACAACTTTTTTATTTGCATTTCTAAGTCTAAATATAATGTGATTTAGATACAGGTCAATGCTAAGACTAACTAAGCTTAACATTATTTTCCTTATATACTATTGTCGGTGTGGAACTGGGCGACATCTGACCAAGCATTAAACGAAACGTGTGATTCCAGTGGATCCCGCCAGCCATACCAGACAAGCAGCGTGACGCCGAGGAGCAGATCTCCATCGACCTCGGCGACGAGTACGAGCAAGCGCTCACCGACGCCAGCCAGGACGAGATCATTGACCTGGCAGGTAAGATATCATCATCACTCGACACCTGACTCTACCCACCGACAATCATTCTACCATGTTGGTGCTGCTCCATACGGTCCTTCCATAGTCTAGTCTAGAGAATCAGGCGTTTTCTTAATGTTAATTAATGTAAGAACATACTGAATATCGGCCGGCTTTTTACGTGGTGGTATCGAATTAAACTGGCTTAGACTGCTTATTACGTTACGGCTACGTGATACGTAGGAATTATCAAGTTTGGTCCAAATGGGCTCGCCTATTACCTTATATAATATAATAAACATATAATTTACTATAATATATGTGACGGGTCACCGATGTTGCCTATTTGTAATAATTAATTTTGATATTTCACGATGTTAGGCGTCTAAGATCAAAATTATTGTATTTAAATGTTTAATATTCCGGAACTGAGTGCGGTCATACATAATCAACCAAACAAATTACTATTCCACTTCCTATAACTGATAAAATATCAATCGGTCTTCATGTCTTCACTCACGATTATAAAACGCCAAAAACATTCCTATCAAAACTCACATAACATAAAAGCCATGGAGTGGAACATAATACATAACATTCTGGATATTTGAACTATGCTACTTCATTAACGGTAAATAAGGCGTTTATATCAATTAACCGGTGCGTTAATTATATCGTGATTGTAAACAGACACGCTTCGGGTGTCAAGCGTTATGTCTAGGCATTATTATGTAAAATGCTCTTATATAAATAGAAAAGGAAATGGTTAAGTAAATAAATTGCTTTTGATAAGGAGAGGTGAGAATTTGCCACTTAAAGAAATTTATTCAAGTAGTCCATTACCCATTACATAAGCTCCGTCTAGTTCGGGGCTGATTAATGTTTAAATGTAAAATATTTATTTGTATATTTTACATTTAAACATACAAATATCAGTTTGATCCTGCGACTGCCTGTCGCATTGAAAGGTAATTATTTTGATCTAGACTATGCTGATGTTACGGTTTTCATCCTCTTTGTCGCACTGCAGGGCAATCAAAGCAAGGCAATTCAAATCTAGATCCATTCCATATTTCACGGCCCAGTGTGATTGGTTGGATGGACCAAACCTTATCAGACGAGTAGATATATTTGCGTCTGTATTTAACGTTCCGGTTTTGTTAAAGTAATCTGCCAAATTGAAAAGCGTTGATTCGTTCCATACGTGCTCGTTCGAATTTATTAAACAAAATCTTCTGTTTTCCGTTTCTATTTCCTAGAAATTCTATTCCGTTTGACGCACTTGTTTTATTCCGTCAACGAAAATAGTTTGACAGGCAGATGGGCAGCGTACCATGTAGTACACTTACTAAATTATTGCGAACTTCAATTAAAATTCCAGAAAAATCTAGATGCTAGCAGGAAAATGCCAATCTTAGTCTTATTAACATAAAAGTAGCACCAAAAATTGGCTCGTCTAGTCAATATTTATTGCTCTAAAACATTATTTAGTCTCGCCCAAATACTTATAGATTTTTGAGTCGAGCGAAATCGTTTTTAGCTGCGTCTTGTAGCTGAACATTTCGCAATGGTAAATCTCAACGTCCCTTCAAAGACCGCAGCTGACCTAAAACACAAGCCATAACTAGAAACCCGGCAAATTTCTAGCAATTTCTATTTGAAAACACCTGCGACCGACTGCCCCGAAACATTCGCAAAATCGCAATAACCGAAACATAAAAAGTGGCTAAATAAAGAAATTGTTTTATGTGTCATAATCTTTATAACTGATGTAAGTGTCTTTTGTAATAATAACAAGAGGATAGCGGCGACGGTTTGGCAAACACCCAGAGGTACTCGCGACTTATAATAGATATGACAAGAAAAATTGTTTGTGATTCCAACAAACGTGACAATAACAACGACAAATTTATTGATATCATCTGATGATGTGTCTTGTAGTGTGGACTTAACCATACCCCACGTTGATTTTGTGTGGACTTAACCATACCCCACGTTGTTTTGTGTGGACTTAACCATACCCCACGTTGTTTTGTGTGGACTTAACCATACCCCACGTTGATTTTGTGTGGACTTAACCATACCCCACGTTGTTTTGTGTGGACTTAACCATACCCCACGTTGTTTTGTGTGGACTTAACCATACCCCACGTTGTTTTGGTTCACATGGCTTACTACCTCAAATCAACTCCGCCAGACCTAAATATCTTCCAAACGACTAAATATTTAACTTTAAAATTTATACATTATACAGTTCAGGACTTATTCTATCGATCATATGTTTCGAAATAACGATTCCATAAAATTTTCTTTATAGAAAAAATCGCAGTCCTAAATTTTTACTAAATCCATAATTTCTCGATAAATACAGAAGTAAGGATCTTGAGAATAAGCGTGAAACATATTATATGTTTTGGTTTTTTCAATTGACGTCCTAATTAATAAATAATAAGCTTAAACTCGAATTTTGGGCTTTCGTTGCGATGCCCTGTCTCGCTCCTATGTAAGCGAAATCCTAGTGTCTGTACCTTTCACAAAAATTTGAGGTTGTATAGCCTCTTAACAGTTCGTCTTTTCTAGAGATCGTTCATAGCGATAAGCCTGCATTTTTATTTTCAGTACTTCTTTCTGCATTGTACTTTCTTTGTGTGATCACTCACTCTTAAGAGTTACCATCAGATGGCGGTGCACGGAAAGCACGCTAAGGCCTTGATAGACAGATAGATAGATATTTATTTATTCCCAAATTTATAAAAAATGACTTACATACTAGGAACTATTACTAGGTACATATAAAACTAAACAAACAAAAAAAACAAATGAACCAACAAATTAAACAAAAACCTTGGTCCTTGGTCTTGCGACCGATCACTCTCCGGTCGTGTTTACCTGCCGTACCGTCCTATCTGATTATGAGACTGCAGTAATAGAGTCGCACTCGTGTTTGCGCACACACTTGTGCACTAAATTATGTCCTGCGCACATGGCTAGTAAACGTTGAGACTGGCCGCCGTAACCGAAATTCGGCTTAGAGTATATCACTATTTAACTTGGGGCTAGATAATGCTTTGTGAATTGTCCAGCATTTTTTATTTATCTATTAGTTGTCTGGCTATCAATAAAACTGGTGTATTGTTTAACTCTTACAACGTTGCGTATTTTGAATACTGACGTTGACGATTTATAGTTCGGAAATACACCTGTATGGAAAACTATATCTATGACTCAGTATCAATATTACAACATGCGTTGCCTGAACTGCGGTACGCCAAGTATTCTATATTGACTGACTTCAAGTAGGTACACGCAAGGCCAAAGTCACAATCAGTAATTTTTTAAGTTGATAAGGAATACTTGCCCGTGAATACTCAAACGCTACTCAGATTTAAGTGACTTTTGACAACTTACAATTGCAAATTGTCAATAAGTCGCTTCTTGAGACGCTTTTAACTCCTACGCTAGTTTGGTGACAGTGACAGATCAGGGCTCAAGTTTTACGACTACGACAGACTCGCATAGCATAAGCCCTGATCAGGGTCTATACCATAGTCGTAAAAAACTCTGATTTGTGTCCAAACGAGTGTAAGGGTAAAAGCTATCGTCAATCGGCATCGCCATTTAAAAAAAAACTCAATTCGGCATTATGTACCGCTTGCACTAACTCTGGAAGTGTTAAATTAATATCTTCAACGCTGCTGGACTCGCTCATATTTAATAAAATTACGATTTTCAAAACAAATTACGGAAGGTCAATGAAAATAAAGTCATATAGAGAAGAAAATTTTATGTTTTTTATTTTATTCATTCAGTCCAGTGCTGCCACCATTCAAAGAAAAGAGGTTGGCGCTCTGACATGAAATAAGTATTTAATGCATTTTCAGTGGACTTGCGGTATAGAAAAGTATGGAATAGGAAGGTGGAATGTCGCTAGCGGACCAAATGCACTTTTGCACTCAGATTTCTAATTACAAACAGAATCTTTCCAAGGTTGTGAGGTGAAACATCTATTATTTGCGGCTACAAATCCATGCTACAACTGGATTTTTTTACTATTTTGCGGAGGACTGCTTTCAACTCCAAGAGTCTCTAGAGTATTACCATAAGAGTATTTATTAATCAGAGCTTCTCTTAAAATTGATCTGTATTATCTTTTTTAGCTATCCTTGGCTTCCACTCCATGATGAACCAGGACCAGTACCACGCCTCTCTGCTGAACAAGGGCCAGCCCGTCGGGCTCGGCTGGGACGGCATCACCAAAGCAACCAAACCCAAAGTATGTACCAACTAACTAAATTTGAATTTCTCGGGAACTCGTGATAAAACCTGATTCGGATCTAATTAAAAAAAGCCCTGCTGGTTTTGCACCTTGCAAAGAACACTCCAAACCGATTGGATGTAATGTATAACATTTGGACATTTTATTTTTAGAAAGAAAATTACAATCAAATAATAGATTTAAATTAAAACTAGTATTTACAATATTTCTATTGAGCTATCTGTAAACTGTTGCAAACAATCTACAGGTAGCTCAACTGATCCATATCAATACCAGTCGCGCGTGTGCCCAAGATACTGGCTGCATTGCTCCGCTGTATGGCTATGCTGATGCGCTGTGCTAGATACTCACCAGCTCTCGGGTCCTAGGAAGAAGGGAAGGCGCGAGTGTGTCGACGCATGTAGCGTCCCACACAATAGGCCTCCCCAACTCCCATGGGACTAAAGTCATGCAGTCGGGCCTCTTACCATCGTCACGGAACAGACCATGCGGTTCGAGAATAGCTGGTACGTTAGCGGTGGCAAAGACCCGCCAGGTGATGTCGTTCAGGCTGGCACGAGATATCCGACCGGCAGCCCCAGTACACGATAATCCGGGATGACCGAGCTGTTCTACAGCAGTACCGCACTGGCATTGATGAGGCGCGCAACACCTTGCACCCAACCGAAGACAAGTAGCGACACGAAATGTTACGGGATCCAATAAAGTGCCAATGTTATATGAAGGAAGTGCTTGTAACCAATGTCCTGACTCCCATTTAGAAACGGCCAGAAGACGGGCACGATCTGCAGAGCTGGAGCACGTTTGTAACAAACAATTTTTTGATTGATATTTATAGACGTCGTTGGCGCAAGACGTGCCTTAGTATTCATAATTCGCAAATAATCAATTGCTTAATCGTGACCTCGTTTTTTTGCCGATTTGGACAAATCGTAACGTGTGTGAATTTATAATAACAATGATAGATTTTTCAAACTATCAACACTAATCTGGTGAAAAATGGATACCTCCAGTCCCTTTGGACTTCGGTGCAGCAGGACGGTGCGCTCGCCGCCACCGACCCCCACCACGCCCGCTCCTGAGCCGCCCCCTCGCCATGTGCCCGCCGCCGTCCAAGAAACCGAGCACGAAGTTGTGTCTACTCCCGAAATACAAGGTTGGATGAACACGATTAATCAGTACTTGAATGAGGTGTGCACTATTGCATCCGAAGGCAAGCTGAACTCAGAGCAAAAGCAACGTGTAAGCGCCCTTTGCCGTAAAGTGGGTAATGGCACTTCGCAAATGGCCGTTCATTATCAGTCGCTGAAATCCAAAGTTGTGAAGACCTACTGCACCATAGAAATGCTACAAAACCAACTTGCCCAATCCCACCAGCTAGAGGACCTCATAAAAACAATTGAAAGGACCTCTAAACCAGTCTTAGAAACGTCATTCGCCGAAATGGTCAAAAAAGGGCCAAACACGTACATAAAGCCCACAAATGTCAGTTCTGTGGCCATATACCCCAAAGACTTACTAAAGACAAGTGAAGACACGAAATCGCTAGTGCAAAAAATTATCTGTCCTGAAAAAATGAAGCTGCATGTGAGAGGGCTACGCAAGACTAGGAACGGAGGCGTCATCATCAGCACCGACACCAAGGACGACATCGAAAAGCTGAAGAGCACAGTGCAGATCACCAACTCTGGCCTCACAATCAATGAGCCGCCTAAACGAAAGCCGAGAGTCGTCGTTATTGGAGTACCGACATCAATGCCTGAAAAAGAAGTTTTGTCCTGCATCTTCCACCAAAACCTAGCGGACACTTTCAAGAACTGTGACCTTGAAAATTTTTTGAGCACCATAAAGTTAAGCCACAAGTCAGGTAGGAAGAACGCAGAGTCTTGCAATTATATTATTGAAGTTCCAGCCGCCATACGTAAAGCACTCATCACTAAGGACAGGGTTTTTGTGAACTGGTCTTCGTGCCCTGTGAGGGATTTCACTCTGGTTACACGCTGCTACAAATGCCACCAGTATGGACACGCGGCGAAGTTCTGCCACGACGCATTTTATACTTGCGGACACTGTGGCAGCAACGGCCACACTAATAAAGAATGCCAGAAGCTAGCTGAAGATCCTAAGTGTGCCACCTGCTTGCTCTACAAGAAGCCAGGTAACCATGTAACTGGCTCCGCAGACTGCCCGGCAAAATTAGCGGCTGAAAATAGGTACATCAATTCTATAGACTATGGAGGGGCCTAAGGGCTATTTCTATCTACTTATCTCTATTTATTTGAGCTCCGATTATATTAATATAAACATTTTTTTAGCCTTTCCTAATATTCTCATATTTAGTAGATATTTTATTTTTTTAAGATTTAACAATTTCAGTTAGAATTTACATTATTTGCTATAAAGAAGTAGGTATTGTGCAAAGTAGGACAGTAAGATGACACAGAAAAGACATTGGCCTTGTTAAAGTAGGCTAATAATAATTTTTGTACCTAAGCACCTTATATCACTAGTTTTACAATTTTGCACCGTTGCTTTGTTTTATTATGACTGCTGACTAATGTGATTATTATTCTCGTTTTAAGCACATACTGCCTGAGATACAGGTTTATCTAACCTAGTTCAGGCAAATGTATTATTTAAGACCTTAAGATTAAAATTCAATTGACAATTGTAATCCACTTAGTCCTAAGTTTCTGAATAAATTTATTTATTATTATTATTATTATTATTATTATTAATTCCGTGTCAGCTGACACAGAGTCCGTTGCCGTTGGGACAAGAGATTTTGGGGGAGCAGCATCGGGGCAAGCACTATGCCAAGCAGATCGAGCTTATAATATGTATATAACATTGGATCGTTATTCGAATATTTGTTGATTGCAGGTTTTCCCAATAGACCCGCCCAACGACACAGATCCTGAGGAGACTATCGCGCGGGTCAAAAGCGACGACCAGAAGCTCACCGATCTCAATTGGAATAATATTAAGGTAAGACGCCTGATGAGATTTGCGGAGTGGCACATTCGTTTCGAGGCCAGTACCTAGGTGATATCGGTTTGCGATAGTAGTAGTAGATAGTGCAGCAAATATGAACGGAACTATAAAGCTGACCTCAATAGGAAGAAAACAGAAGCTAGCTTCCTACCTAAGTGCTCCAGCGGATATTCCCTAGATGTCGTTAAGACAAAATTGGAGTGCAAACGCTTCATTCAGTTGCAACCAAACTATATAGGAGTATCCGACTTCGACTGTCGGTCGAAAGACCACCGGGCACAGTGGACCAGCTGGGTTAGCGCCCGGGCAGAGGAGATCTCCCTCTGCAACAATTTGGGGGAAATTCCACCTTCTCCGCCTAAAGCCCTAACTTTTTACTCCAATCTCTTCCAGAACATCAGCGACGAGAAATTCGACAGGCTTATCGAAGGCATCACAACCAACACTCACCTCGAGGTGTTGAACCTGGTGAACGTCGGTCTGACAGACCGGCACGCCAACAAGCTCGCCGACGCACTCACGCACAACTCCACGCTGCGAGTCGTCAATGTGGAGACCAACTTCATCAGCCCGGCGGGAGTCGTGCAGTTGGTCAAGTCGTTGTTGACTACTAACTGTGTGGAGGAGTTCCGCGCTTCTAATCAGGTACTATATGATGTCACTAAATGTCAATTGGAAAGCGGAAATGTGGAGCAAATGTCTTTATAATATAGCGAGGTTCCTTACAGCATAAATTTGACGTTGTTTCGGTAAATATTACACATCACTGTCGGATCGCAGAAGCGGCGTTAAAGTACCAGAAAGAAGGTGCTGGAGGACGTTTCTCTCTGGTTCCTTCGTCGGCTGTTACGACATGCTCCAGCTGAGTTAGAAGAGTCGATTTTTTTACCGATTCGCCACGTATAGTTCGCGCAAATCTTTATGAATTCTCGGAGGTCCGCGCAGTGACTGCGCAGCCTATTTTAAGGTTACGGGCGCGGTCAGCCCTATACTGCGCAGTTTCCCATTCGTGGCTATGCTCACAGAATTCATAAAGATTTGCGCGAACTGTACCTCGACAACGTAATACCTGTGGTTATAGTACATTTCGATTGAGATAAAAAAGCGCGCACATGCAATCGAAAAAATACAAAGAAACACTCGTAACCTACATCCATCTCTTTTCAGCGATCGCAAGTCCTCGGCAACAAGATAGAGATGGAGATAACCTCCCTCGTGGAACAGAACCCGACGCTGCTGCGACTGGGGCTGCACCTCGAGTACAGCGACGCGCGGCACCGCGTCGCCAGCCATCTGCAGCGGAACATCGATAGAAGTGAGTCTTATCACCTGCTACATAGGGTAGCTATTGAATTAAGCCCGTCACATGACGACAAAATGAGGGGATATCGATATAGTGAGTCTTATAGTAACCTGTATAAGGCTAATCCTAGGCTACGCTTTCGGTCTCCAAGGCAGAAGTTTCTAGAAATATAAATACACAGCTAACAGGACTAAAAAAATGCAATGAAGATTGAACACATGGAACTGTTTTTTATGCTGATACAACTGACGTCATTTAAAGTGTGATGCGAAGACACAATATTAATATAAAGTATTGTATTGGCTGGATGTTGCATTTCGCATAAACTAAGGGTTTTCTTGTAAAGATCAGCGTTGCGTATAAGCAGCGTTGTTCCTGTACAATTTGTGAAATCTGCTGTCAAAATCGTCAAGTGTAACCATCTGATTATCTTTTACAAGAATAATAAATCACTCATTCTATTATTTTTACGCTAAAAGTAGCTTTAACGGGAACAGGGAGGTGTTATTACCAAATTTTCTTTCAGGTTTCTATCAAAGGTTGTTGGAATTGCCTGTGGTTCACGGAGTCTGAATCTCTCTGTACATTCTTCAAACTAACCTATAGTTCTTGTTTATTAACCAATCTCAATTTCAACTGCTATGATTTTTAGTTACACAACTCTGTAACATTCGGTTTTGTAATATGTAAGGCGGTTCCTGAGAAAGTGGCGCCCTCATATATCTTTAGAGACTGAATACGGTCATTCTTTCGAAGAATTTTCTTCATATTTTGGGACATCGCCTTTCAAATCTTCTTAATATCAGTATCACCGAAGCTCGTGATGTAAGGACAGATTTTCGCTCATCTTTTGTCGGATGTAAGTTGAAAGGAAATTCGGAAGCTGTCCGAGTCCAAGAATAGGAACCTGACACGGCTTCATATTTTAAGTCTTCAGTTTGGAAACCTGATTTTAGGATAACCGCAAAAGTAGTTTGACATTGATATCACAATCAAATAATATAAACTAATTAGAACTAGTATTTACAATTGAGCTAACTGCAGACTGTTGCAATTGAGATTGGTTCCCTTATTTAAGAAGTATGTATGCGACATGCGTGTCAATGATAATTCATTTCATTTGTACTATGCCTACGCAGATGGCTTGCGCGGCGCGGCGGCGCATCCCGCTCACGTGTCACAGTAATCACGTTCTGACTATTTATGTATCCTACTGGTCACGTACTGAGTTTGGTAGCTGGATTTGTACAACTAATTACTAAATCCGTTGGCTCAGCAACAACACGGTGTGACTTAGCCTCGATGAAGAGTCGCCATTTTGGTCAGTTCAGCCTGTTCTCACTGGCTAGAAATGGGAACCGCGCAGCTTGAAGTTAAGAATAAGCTTGTTAAAAGAATATTTGCATTTTTTTTATAAAAGAAATTATCATATCAAGTAATCCATAAAATAAGTAAACTCCAATGAATCTCAGCTCATATTTATCAGCAAATGATAATTTGAATTGAAGCCTCAGAGAAACCTACTGACCCTTCGAAATCATTAGCGATTTGAATCACTTTCATACTCAGACAGGAGTAATTAAAAATTTTATAAAATACCTGGAATTATTTTACGACCGATGTGGCGCGGTGGGCGCAGGTCTGCCTGCGACGCAGGAGGTTGCGAGGTTGGGTTCGATTCCCGCCTCGGGACAAATGTGTGTACGATCTGCAGACATTTATTGAGGGTGTTCTGGTCGTTTTCTATATATAATAAAAAAAAAACTATCTATGTATTGTATTATATTATGTATATCAGTTATCTAGTACCCATAACACAAGCTCTGCTTAGCTTGGGGCTAGATAATGCTGTGTGAATTATCCAGCATTATTTATTATTATTTTACAGAATTAAATATAGTTTTTATATCTACCAAACTCAGTACCAGCCTCTATAACACACACACTCACCTTCTATAACCTACATGAAGGCAGTTTGATCATTCACAACCAATTAACAAAGTCGCGTCGCTTTGGCTCATTCATACGTCATATCAACTGGACACTGGACAGCCAATCAAAAATAACTGATATCACGTCATACGCATTTCGACCAATAGAAACAAAAGATTCTACTTCGATTACAACCTCTGAAACTGGATTGTCACTAACACGACAACACTGAAAATATGCTGATACATGAGAACTTTCAAAATTATAACATGGATACGAGATCGAAAGTGCTGTTAAAGAAACTATTGGAAATAAATTTATAATATTGTCCTTCCCATGACAGATAGAATAGAAGTTAACAAATTGTAGCTATAGTTGACTTACATCATTTTATCAGCACTGAAGTCTACAAGATCCAGGAGCCAAAGCTCATCCATCAGATACTGTCAATAACTAACAAAACCGAAGCTGCAATAACAGTATCTACCATATCAGATTGCCGAGTCCAAAAGCGAGCTAGCGCGTCCCTCAGCCTGCGCCTACCGCGAGGCCGGCCGCCGGGCGTCGGCGTCGACAGCTCCTTCTTCAATCTAACACCGCCCAGCGCCGAGGCGCTCACGCCTACTGCTGAGAACGAACAGAATATCTCTGTTGACCTCACATTACCAGCTACAGTAGAAACAGACGCTACACCTATCCCAGAACTAACAGAAACCGCTGACAAACCAAAAGATGAAGAAAGTGCAAAAGTAGAAGAATCAGCGCCACCAATACTAGATTTCGATACGTCAGAAAAAGTAATACCAGTTGAAGTTGAAACAGATAGTACAATGAATGGTGTGGCGCCGTTCGTAATGGCCGAGCGACCTGACGTTAACCCCAATCCCCACTCGTGAGTAGTCGCGATGTATGACACAAACTCTCGCGCGTGACCACCTTGTACATGTTGTAGTGAGGTTTTACTTTTACACTGTTTAGACGGACTTGGACAGTGTTAGATACGACTAAGTCATCGTGGCAGATCGAGACATGTCTGTCAAAGTCATGTTGTGTGTGTCTCTTCTTTTTTAGACAAATGTAAGGGGCTGGGCTACGAACGAGCGACGATAAAATATTTAAATCAAAAAGGCTGAGATTATTGTCAATCACTATTTTGTTTTCTTTTATTGGCGCTTGTTACAGAATGGCGCTTTAACAGACCTCTATTGAAATGCCAAAAACGTAACTACAGTCCGATTTAGCATTGTCCGAGTTCCTACCCATACCCAACTATATGTGGACCCCCAACAAACATACACCAAGTTTGTATTTGAGAGTATTTTCTTCCATTACAGTACGGAAAGACCTTACTCTGCGACTTCAATTCAGATTCTTTAACAACCTACCAAAGGGGGCGCGTAGCCAATAATATCGAGGTATCCAGTTATCCACGGCTGTGGAGCGGTGTTGGCACGGCTGATAACCACTCTTCGCTTAGCTTATTGTTACTCTTATTTTGTTGCCAGACTAAATTGTGGTGTAGATTTATATTTCTTTCAAACAAAAATAAACCTTTTACATAAATTGTTTCGCTACAAAAATAATAAAAGGCACTAGTCCGTAAATTTCTCTTTTTATATTTAGCACAGAGTATAAGCCTACACCAATTCAGATGTTAGTATATCTCAGGATATGCCACTGGCCCTTGCTTCAACCGCATGGATATAGTGGTATACTACTATTTAACATATTTACACTATCATAACTATTATTTCTTGATTCCTAAAAAAACCTCAGCTACTCTATTCAAATCAATACACTAATACAGTAAAATTACTTAATGTTTTGTAAATTAGACATGATTCTAATATTAGAATTTAATTTTTAGCCGAGAGGGGAGCATAGCAAAAGATAATTAGTAGAACAAATCGCGGATATCGGTAAAATACCAGTTTTTTTATGTAGCCGATATTTTGTTCCGGAAATAACGGTTTTTCTTCACAGCTCAGTGGCTTTAGCTAACGTTGTGTGGCTTCAAGCTACCTACAGCTGTGGGGCTCCAGTAGACGGATGCAGTCTGTTGCATATAACTCACCGAGTGGTTTACTGAGTTTCACCCTGCATATTATGTTTTTGGATTGCCGTAGCTGTGACTGTGATACAGAATAGCCTATCTATGGTAACAGTTTCTACCTGTTACACTAATAGAAGTTTGCTGTCTTACCTCCATTTTCAATTCTCGATGTATCTATTACATTTTCTCAACAAAAAGTTTTATAGCAGTCGGACTAAGAATTCTGAGATTGAATATAGGAAACTACATAATGGAGGTTTAAATCGGCAAATATATATATATATATATCATATCTGCCAAAGCACTATTAAAGCAAAAAAAAAGATTTTCTTTCACAAAATGATCTCTTCACAGTTCGGTAGATACCAGATTAGCCTTGTTTGGGTTGCAAACAAGGCTAATCTGGTATCTAACTACGGCTATGGTTATCCAGGCAGTTATAAAAGGGGACAGACCTGCACTAACTGTAGGCATGCTACCTAATCGAATGCGAGGACCGTGTGCGCTCCGCACTGCTAACGTGTTGGCATGCTCTGATAACTAACTGATTTTACCTGTGATTCTGTTGTTTTACTTGTGCATTTATGAATTTATACCTTTATATTTTACTGCTGATGTTCACTATATTGTTCACACAAAAAGTTCTTCAGTCTTTATCAAGGATAAGTAGAGTAAATGAACCTTGTTTGTCTGTCTGAAGGCAAGAAATTGTAGCGTCCCTAACGTGCGTTCTAAGAGTCCTTTAAACGACACCCCCTTATAATCTTAGATCCACTAAGATTTATAACAGCTTTTTCTTTAAACAACAATAATATTTCCTTAGCATCATGGTATTAAAAACTCATATTAAGAGATCCACTATGGACCTAATTAATGAAATCCCTTTACGTATAATTTGTATCTGTAGTTGTTATAATGAACATCAGTAGTGTCTGTCTGTATGTACATATATATAAGAGTGTCAAGGTGTCCCTGTGTGCATTGCAGTACGCCAGCAGCGCCGGAGCCAGAACAGCGCTTAGATCCATAATCTTCGCTTGTGGTGAGTTGGTTTACTGTTAATTATATTATTTTCTTCTGTGGCCATCGCCTACCACTACTTTTTGAAACACACAATTCTAACTCTCTGAAACATCACGATTGAAATTTATGGATGTTGTGATGATGATGATTGAGTTGGCTCAACAAATGTTTGAGAGAGTGTGGTTCTAAATTTCATTGAATTTTAGACTTTATTTCTGGGACAAAATCGAGCAAAAGTCAATTATTTTGTTCCATGAAACCCCAAATCCGTTTCAGAACTTACTGATCTCGTTTCTACAAAATCGAGTTTAGAATTTTATGAAATATTAAAGTACTTTTTTGCTTTATAGTGCGTTACTCGCACTGGGGAAATTTCTAAGAAAATTTAATAATGTCCTTATGTCCCAAAAATTTATCCGGAATCTAAAATTTTTGGGACATTAGTAAATTTTCGAAAAATAATAAAATGTTTTCGTAGAAGAACGATCGCGATACATACAGCATTGCGTATGCGTAGTCTCTTCATGCCTTGGGAAAAGTAGTGGAAGGCGATGGTGTATGACATTTCATGGTGTTTCATGTTCATGGTGTTGGAAGCCAACCTCACGCGTAGGACCAACGCAACGCCGTGATCATTATCACATTTTGTGATGAACTGTTGCCGCATATTATTTACATCAATTTAATTGCCTTTTCGTTCATGTTTTAGAATCTTGGTATAGGAAAATCATCAAATATAACATTCGCTTCACATAAATCTTCGTAAGTAAGCACGAAAACCCCATGTGTGCATGTTCTATTATAAATGTGGACGTGCACTTGTCGGTTACCACTTACTGCCACCCGATTATGTTTCTTGTGTACCTTTTGCTACATTGTGCATTAAGATCCCACTCCTCATATATTTCTGTATGTTGATTAAATGTTTTTATCCGATAAAAGTGAATGAAAATAAAGCTGATAGAAGCCGTTTTCAGGCCTATTTACAACATTCTATGCGAACACGGCTGTTTCAACTCGTGATTATCATAGTTTAAAAAATATTGTTTGATTTACATGGATTATTCACATACTTTTACATTATTTATGTCACACATTTCGGGTAATTTCTGTAGACACATAAACGACACGTTTGAGTTAAATATGGAACAAATAGAATATTATCATGTCTACTAATGACGCTCTTAACATTTTATTACAGCGCAGCAATGACTTTCTATCAGAGATGTGCTACGCAGTGGAATGTGTGAAGTTCAAAAAAATATCGCTTTATATTTAAGCAAGCTATCCTGCGGGTTAATTACGAGTTGACACATTCTACTCTTCTGCTTCAAATCCCAATCAGACTTTGCGATATTCGCTACCTAGAGCGGCAGCGAAACATTTCACATTGACACATTCCGCCACCAACCTTCGTAGCACATCTCTTATTATGAGCTCTCATTTAATTATTTCTACTATCCATTTCAAAATATGATTGTAACATCCTCAGGTGGTCGCATCCGTCGCGTGTCCAACTTCGTTCGCAGCCGCAGCTACGTGGTCGGCTGGATCCCGTGAGCGACGCGCACCGCACGCGCCGCGCACGTCTGTCTTTGCCTTTGCTGTTGCGTGATTGTAGTTTCATCTTACCGGCAAACCCTAAACCATCCTTCGTGGATTTGTTCAAAACTGCGCGGTCTGTGATGACAGCGTTGCTGGCCGCGGTGATGATGGCCGAAAGGGCAGTAGCGCAGGTCTAGGCCAGCACAGCGCGGCCAGCACAGCGCGGCCAGCATTGCAGCCCCTGATGGACAAGCTGAAATAAAGGCTGAAACCGAAGGAAGAGGCCACGCAGCGGGATAGTTTTATAGTTGAACGCCATAAACAACAAAGTACAATCGTAATTTTTTTTGTCACCTATCATTTTCACTTGATAAAACGTTGCTAAATACGGCTCTCGTCTATAAATTAGTAAGTTCGCTTAAAATCTTAAATTATAGTCATTTATAGATATTTTTAACAATTCATGTTAATAGACAAATCACACAACAGCAAAGACTATTTGAGACAATATTGTACGCTTGAGTGTTGCGCGGTAATCAAGAGTTGTCATTGAAACTTCGATGTTAGTGTCTTTACTGTATCCACTCTAAAATTAACTTCTATTGAATAACATTTTGCAACAATATAGCATGGCAATTATGACATAACAACCTTCCATACTTAAAAAGGCCATTTACACAATCAGTGAAGTCACAGTTCAATATCAGTTAATCTCCAATTTGGTACAGAATGTATTTACGGACAGTTTGACAGACCATCAATATTCTATAGTAAATTAGAAATTCACTGATACTGTGACTTCACTGATATACAGTTGGTTCACATATATCAGTGAAGTCACGCTTTTATAATTTTAAACTTGGTTCAGCAGTGTTTTGCCTTATTCTAGCTTATGTCAACAGCAGAAAACAAACGACCGTTATTTAATGTTAGATGTATAAGAGAACATCTTAATAACAATTATCGTTAAACCATTTTAGTTGCTAAACGTTACTAAGACAAAAACTACTTCAGTGTGGATGCATCGTTATGAACATAAATACTCGAGCACACACTCGAGATCATAGACCGCTTATAAAATTATTGGTAACGAAAGGTTGTGATATACTGATATGACAGCTCTATCAATGAAATAAAATATTGGACATTTCAGCAGCTTTGTGCTCAGTTCCTTTGATGTACAATAGAATATTCTCTCTTACAACATAACTGGTAGACCAGATGGCAGGACCATCGCTAATAACAAAAATATCTTGTTAATGACAACTCTTGGTCCGTGTATGGCGAGTGCTGTGCGTTTTAATTATTAATTCTTACTTTAGTGTGCTAATAATGTATTAATTCTATTATGATAATAAATTGTAATATATTTTATAGATGTCAACATTCCATTAATGCGAAACATGCTTCTCTTTCTGTTTTTGACCAAAATTACTAATTATTTGACGGGTCACTATAACGCACGACAATTTACAGCCGAATAATGTACACCCTGATAATCCGTGTCATGGCTTCCAATTTTAATAGGTTTTGACATGAATTATCAGGGTGTACATTATTCGGCCGTACAATAAATTGTCGTGCATTGTAGTGACCCTATTTGACGATAACGTTCTGACGACATTTTGTGTGACAGAAGTTTTTGACACGCCTGAGCAATGCTTAGGTTTTTTGTAAAATACTTGAAATCTTGTAACTGATATTATTGAAACTAATAATTGGAACTAAATAAAAAGTGAATGAAAAGGGAAGCCATGTTCTGCGTCAATGGAGTTATTTTAACTTTATCTTTTCAATAAAGCACTAGGTTTGAACACAATTTAATAATCAGCTGTAGAAATTTTATATCAATTTGTAATTCTTAGAAATTTACTCTAGACTAGCATTGTCTCGTAAAAGCATCAAAGTGCTTTCAATGTAGTGGACTGGCTTTCAAGTTATTATTAGTAACCTTTTGCTTTCTTGAAACAAAAAAATGCTTATGTTTAAAATGTAACTTTATGTATATTTGATAGAATCTGCCGGAGGAGCTATTCTTAAGGGTCCGTAACATTGTGATAAAACATGATGTTTTTTCCATTAAAACCGCTTCGACTTTCGTATTTTAGTTTCAATAAGAGATTATTTGTATATGAATTTAGATTTTTAAATTGTAATTTTTTATTGCGACTAAATTTTTATGTAAAATGAATTATCGATAGATTTATTTATGTTGGTTAATTTTGATGGTTCGGAAGCATTTTGTCCAACGAAAATTTATTCGAGTCGCAGTGCTGTAGTTTGTGACAACTGTAAAAATAAAGTACATAAACATTAAGCTCTGTTTTTCATTTACCAATACCTACCTTTTTTCCAAGAACTCTAGTAGCTCACGTTTTTTGTAGTTCCCAGTAAAAGATAAGACTTTTTCACATATTCGCTTATATAATATAGGTTTAGAAGAGTTTCAGAGAGACAACAACATTATCATCTAATCTTTCTATTTATTGTCAGATACTGGAAGACAAACAGTCGATATGTTAGAGCTAACCACTACTTGCGAACATCAAATAAAAACAAAACGTATGCAAGAAATATATTTAAAACAAACTGTACAAAAAGTAACAAGCTGTTATTGTCCTATTTGGCTGGTACTTGCTAATACATAGCGATGAAATAAGTACATTTAGGCCTAAGATCTAAAGCTCCATAAAAGGAATGCATATATTTCAGCCTACATAGATAGAAAAACATTTGTTATCCCATAAGTAACTATAATAAAGCGGGTTTTTGTTATTTTTTGGAAAGTCCATTTCGTTCCACTGCTGGCCAAGCGTGAGTAGAATAAGAGCTCTGCCAGCTCTAGGAGAGAACTTACATAAACTTATAGCATGAAAATCTCCAAGGATTTTTAGTGATAACATATCAAGAATTACTGATATTCATTTTATCTGGATTGATTGTGAACGGACCGCGAAAGCAACTATTGTTGTCACTTATTAGCTAAGTTCAATGGCACTTAAAATTTAAAACGATTGTGTAAGTACTTTTACCAAGATCATAGAACATTATATTATAGGATTTAATAGTGAATACAAAGTCAATAGCTACATTTTGAATCTATACTTTTAATTCAATTTTGCTGCTGCTTTAAAAGCATCAACTGAGCAAAGATGGCATATCTATTTTTGATTTACCAGATAACTTTAGATTCACCCAATAAATCCCATATATATCAATATATATACTAAGAACTCTATAAACTAGCTTTGCTACTCTAATATAGTGCTATTTAGAACAACAATGCGTAGCCAAATGTTGTGTATAACTTAAAATTGGTTTGAACATAATTTTTAATATTAATGAAATAAGCAGTAACTGAAAGCAATTATGACTAAGCCAAGCTACCAACAAGCACTACTTAGATTTTTGGTCGATTTGATTACATTAAAATATGCATATAACGTAACACGTTAACATTAATCCAATTAGAACTATAAATACCACAAGAATGTAACAAAAAGTATAAAAAATATGTAAGAAAATTTATAATATAAACAAGTTTGATTAACTCTCAAACAAAACTTATCTAAAACAACGTAAGTACATAATATTTATTTTAAATGCGTCAAAGAAGTAATAGTTACACCATCTTTTAAGTTAAGCTAATATTTAAATCTTTAATTGACACCGCTCACTAAACGGGCACCTAAACCACTAAGCTATAAGACAGCTCTCGAGCTAAAAGATTTAAATAATACTGCCGAACACACTTCCATTAAATAGAAAAATCTCTGCAGTACCATTAGACCGTATACTGACTGCGTAAGGTCTCTTTTCTGAAGCTGCATAAACTTTGTTCTTGTCACACAACCGAAGCTAAACTAAATTATGGCGATACTTTTAAATACTTCCGAGGTATTTCGCGTAAAACATAAAACTAATGACCAGTTAGCACATGCTGCACGTTCCACTTACCCGCCCTGAACTTGTTTATTCGTTTCAAACCTTAAGCTCGGTTAAAAAAGATTATTTTTGTCGTCGTTTTTATATCAAGTTTATTCTAAAATGTCTTCAAACCAATAAATGACAGTGTGATTTGATAATGTATCACATTTATATCGAACATATCTTAGAGTGCTTGTGCGAAATGACCTTCTTTTGGCATTTCGGCATGCTGTAGAATTTTATGCGCATAAAACACTACAAGATGCCTGTCAAATGATTGCCAAATACTAACACTGATGGGCCACGCGAAATACGCGAACCAGGGACAACTAATTAGTCTATACCTAACTGCAGGCCACACAGTACCAATAAATAAATTGAGTTCTTCTTCTACTTAACTTTCTCTTCGGTTTACCTTATATTTAAATTAATTGATACACTAGACGGTAAGCATAAAGGTCATACGACCCTGCCGACAAATTCGAAATCCTCACCCCCAAGTTAGTCGAAAACGATACCAATATCAGATTTTTTGGATGGGGGAGGGGGATGAAGGGGGCTGTGCGCGTGGGAGGCTTCTAAGGTTAAATAAATAAATAATTGTCTAAACATATCGAAAAACTCGAATGTCTCATCCTCTTACTAGACTGAATTTCCAACAACGTTCAGGGCGGTAAGTATAGATGCGTAGTATAATATCGTTAAACGGTGTCGGCGCTCAGTCCGCTGTTGTTGCTCTCTCGCCGCCAGTTCAGCAGCTCGTCTAACAACGCTTCGAGGTGCGGGTTGCCGCCCAGACGCGACACCTGTGGGGAAAAAGCATTTTTTTTAAACATTTCTCTATCATTTTCTAACTTTCCTTACGAGTACCAATTTGTGACCTTCTAAGTGGAGACTTTCCGTAGCAGAACAGCGTACCAGACCAGATGTTCCTACGTGCAAGAACATTATATCGCCAGCGGCTGCTATCTCGTGCTCAGCGCACTCTTAAGGACCTCCTCGCCAAGCACCTTCAGGTTGACCTGGTTGCTGATTGTTGGAAGTCGAAAGAACAAATGTGCCTCAGCTATTGTGAGAATTTTTAACACCAACTATTATATTATATATTATTTTGATTTATTATTATTATATTTCATGGCGTTATTTTTTACTGTGATTTTTATTAACTTAAAATTAATTGAGTTTGTTTTCTAATGCAGAATTTAAGAATGGCTTGGCGGTGAAAAACCTCGGCTATGGGGTTGAAGTTATGGGTTAGGTGAAAGTTAAAGATTTAGCTTCTTATCTCCAAGCGCTGTGTTATATCTAGGAAGTTCGCGAGTGAAACCACCGCAGCAGCAAGTCTTGAATAACCATAAAAGCAGTATGTAATGTTACCTCCATCCTGGCCTCCTCGTCCAGACGTATCAGGATGTTCCGCGTGTACTTGAAGCTGCCAAGCTTCTCCAGCAGTGAGATGCAGTACCTCTTCACTTCCACGTCTCTCGTCCGTTGCCGGAGGATGTCTGTGGCGGCTGCTCAGGAGTCATTATTAGCTGTTAACAACTTGACGTCCACATAGTAAACTACATACTTGTCTTCTATTAACAGACCTACATACACGGAACCCCTCGAGCTGTTGCGTAGTACAGTATGTAGTCGTAGCTTGAAGCAGCGGTAGGTGGGTTACCACACATGCATTTTTCCTCGGTCCTATGACAATAAAGTTCGTGCATCAGTTATTGCCTAGTCTAGTGATCATTTTGTTTGTATTTATTCTCATTGAATTATGGAAACACCTGTATTTAAAGTGAAAGCAATGAGTTAAATTTCTATTTGTCAATTTTTGAAATTAGCGAAATTAAAAAGAAGCGTCTAATTTCATTACTTCGTCATCAACATAATCATTATTTTTTTCCTTAAAAGTAAAAAGGCTTTTATCTCTGAAAAGCACGTGTAGAGTAGTAGAAAAAAATATCAAATCCTTACATACTCAAATCTGAACCCTAACCCTACATTTATAGAGTACTAGTTGGCTTCCCTTAGAATCAAGAAAGAGATGGCGTTACATAAGGAAAATATGAGAAAACGATTTTCTTCATATTTTTTCCTTCATTAGTTAATTAGTTATTGGGATATTAGGGACGGAGACGAACCCAACAAATCAAAAGATCATTAAAATCGTTTCAGCCTATCTTGAGTTGGTGTATTTACTTAGACTTTGTTTTATGTAAAGAGATAATTATAAAAGGATACGCAGCACTTGGTTGTCCTTGTGCTGATGCACGGCGTGCAGGATGGGGAAGCTGAACTTGCCTTCCGTCAGGTCCTCGCAGAAACTCTTGTTCTCGGTGTACTGGTGCGATAAAAAATAAACAAACTATTTTCAAATCGCGATTATTCAATTCTACTCTGCCGCCGGTTTTTTTTTTAATTTAATCTTGAATAAAAAAAACCAGCGGCAGAGTAGAATCTACATTAAATTTGATTTGGAATTAAAATCATTAGTATTTTCGGCATTTTAAATCGTCAGTCATTCTTGTATTATTTTTTTACCAAAACAAGGACAGGGCTGAGAAGACCAGAAAAGTTACCGCACATATGCTTATTTTTGTGCCATTTTGAGTGGCCCGCGAGCTGTCTGATGCCGTCAATATAAAATACATCTAAACTTTACGTGTTATTTGAATGCACATTTTTCTGCTGTGTGACATTGGTGCGGATCTGCGACAACCTTAAGGCTCAATGCACACCGGGATGGCAGCGACCGGTAAAAGCACAGCGAGCACTTTCAGTGTCAAGAAATTTTAAACTTTGTTTACATCTTTGGTAACATATGAGACCAATATTGCTTCTGCTTCTTATTCGTTGTCGTGCCATTACTCTCGCACGGCGGCCTTCCTGGTACATTCATGTAGAAGACCGTTCAGTGCAGCTTTAATTCGGTCCGTCCAGCGCGTTGGAGATTTGCCGCGTGCTCTTATATCGCTTATAAAGCCCGAAAATGTAAGCGTCTTGTCAGCCGCGGTCGGGCCCGCCGCGTCGCGTCGCGTGAAACCATATCCATTATAAAACGGTCAGTCACTAAATTTGGAGGTCACACGACGAGATTTTAGTTCGTCGTTAGTCCTGAATCGCTCATTCTAAGCTGGCACCACACAGTCAAATAAAAATGTAAATAAGACCTTATCATTACCTCTTGTAAGTTGAGATTGCAGTAATCGTCTCTAATCTGGAAGTACAGGCCGAGTATGGCGGACAGTTTGCTGAAGTCCGACTTGTTTTCGCTAAACAACTGCATCAGTCTGATGGCCAACATAAATAGACCCCCGGTTTCTGTAACAAACGTTATTTGTTATGTAAACTGTGTGTTGTATATCTATCAACTTGTCATAAGAATAGTGCACGCATTAGAGTTACGTAAATCAACATAAATCAATCAATTTGACAGAAGTAAAAGTGTTGCCCTATCTAGAATAATAATAGATCATTTGTTTTTCTCTCATAAAGGTTAATGTGGTAGGTTTACAAAAGATTGAGTTTACAGGATCGTAATAGATTTTAAAATTAACCTACTTTGTGAGAAACTGGTGCCTGAGGAGGGTTTAGAAACCAGTATTATGTCACCAGCGCTCTCGCTACGCGGATCTAACATTGTAAGTTTAGCTAACAATAGGACACAAGACAATGTACTAAATGAAAAAAGAATGTCGAGTAATTTGAGAAACACAAATAATTTTAAATTATTTGTATCTCTTTACTTTACTATTTAAATTATTATTAAAAATCGTGTAGAATAAGAATCTGACTGTAAATGGCAGCATCTCTTTACTTTACTATTTAAATTATTATTAAAAATCGTGTAGAATAAGAATCTGACTGTAAATGGCAGCATCTCTTTACTTTACTATTTAAATTATTATTAAAAATCGTGTAGAATAAGAATCTGACTGTAAATGGCAGCATCTCTTTACTTTACTATTTAAATTATTATTAAAAATCGTGTAGAATAAGAATCTGACTGTAAATGGCAGCATCTCTTTACTTTACTATTTAAATTATTATTAAAAATCGTGTAGAATAAGAATCTGACTGTAAATGGCAGCGGGACAGCATGCTGTCTCATTCTTGCGTCCTATTCATTACCTACACGTCTTATTATAAGTAAGAAACACGATAAATAAACACAATCGTATCAGGTTAATGACTTTTGAAAGTCACCTTTAGATGTCTTTTTAGATTAATTAAGTTTATTCGCGCAAAGGTAAAGTCAAACCATTGTTTATCGCATTGTTTTTCAATCTTTGTGATAATGACGATTTAGTCATATTGCAGATTTACTATAAAAACATTCCGTTCATATGTGTACTGGACTCAGAGTTTGCGACCGCCAGCCCTTCATCATTTTATAAAAGCTGAGAGTTTGTTAGCGTACGCCCCGAACACAGGTAGGAACGACCATGGTATGATGGTACTCTACTGCCATACAAGCTGTAGGGTACTCGTATTCAAGACCAAGTTCAATCTAGCGAGCCACATTAAGGCTCATCATGATAGAAAGAAGAATCCGTAATATCTAGGGTCGCCTTAATCGAAAACGATGAAGAGTTAGAGGAACATTGGGTCGTATGGCTTTGGTAGATATTGGCTTGCAACTTTGCTGAATTTGTCTATTTTTTATATTTTTTGTTCGGGATAGTTTTAGTTTTAGAAATCAAGTACTTAAACTGACAGACGTTTTACAAAATCATGTCTGAATGTAAATTGTCTGTATATTTCTGTAAATGTCGCTCTGTAAATTTTGGAGTAAATTTTATGAAATTTCAAGGCATCTCTGGTGGGTGGGTAGAAGGAGGCCAAGAGGAGAATCCAGCTAGGTTGGGCAGCGTTTGGCAAACTACGTCGAGTCTTCTCGTCATCCAAATCAATGAATATTTTTATGACATTTGTAATTTTATTAATAATTATCTATACTACGTTTTTGTAATTTTTTTTAATGACTCATGTTTAAATTATTGTTGTTTATTATTATTTTATTCTTTTGACATTTGCGTATTTATACTATTATATAATTTAGATTTAATATTAAGTTAAATTCTGTAACATTGACATTTTCATCTTGAATATTCATACATAATTGTATTGTTTCATTTGCCTTTGTATAAAACTAATTAAATGTTTATCTTACCGTTAATTTTTGTAATTAGGTATGTTCGCTATGGATGTATTTTATTTTTGTTAATTTTATTAATTCGTTATTATCGTGTAAAAATCCGACACAATGAAAATTGTTTGAGAATAAAATAAATGAAATGAAATGAAATCCATACCGCAATGCTTGAAAACGAAAGTTTTCAATCAGTGCGTCCTACCCGTCATGACCCACGGAGCTGAGACGTGGGTACTCACGATAGGGCTAGTCCACCAGCTTAAAGTCAGCCAGCGAGCTATGGAGAGAGCTATGCTAGGAGTTTCTCTGAAGGATAGAATTCGTAACGAGTACATCCATTCAGAGAACCAAGGTTATCGACATAGCTCAAAGGATATGAAGCCCAAGCCAAGCTGCAATGAAGTGGCAGTGGGCTGGCCATATGTCGAGAAGAACCGACAACTGCTGAGGTAAACGTGTCCTTGAAGGAAGATCGCGACTCGGCAAACGTAGTGTAGGACGCCCTCCGACCAGGTGGGATGACGATTTGCGAAAGACTGCTTCGGCAGATGCTGAATGCGGCAAGCTGAAGACAGGGCGCTATGGCACTATTTAAGGGAGGCCTAGGTCCAGTAAATGAATGTCTATGTCCAAAATTCGCTATGGTATAAACTCCAGTTTTTTGTATTTTCATCGGGATAGTACTAAAAACTTCCCTAGTCAGACAATTTGCAGTGACTTTCCCCTGTCAGACGCTTTTAATCTTTATAAAAAGTGAACTTTACCTAGTCATAGTTTAAAAACTGAATTTAATATGTTACTCGGGGAAGTACCAAAAGGTGTTTTCTAGATCGCCAGACACGTTCAGTAGTTGCTACGCCCTGCTAGACACTGAAATTTTGCCGTGTACTTGTAGTTCTTGTAGGTGCGAGGTAATTTTTTGTATTTTCTTTGGACTAGTCCTATCAAAAATAAAGTAAACCCATTGCCACACAGTTTTTATGCTGGGTGTTCCCTGTCATGCCTAAAGTTTTTAATTTTATGTAAGAACTAGTGACTTTTAAATTCACATAATTAATAGGTACACAAATCTGTCGGCCTTGCCCTCGGAATTAACAAGAAGGTTGTTAACAACGAGGCGAGATTAAATGAAATACCTGCCTAATAAAATGCATCGACCTGCGCATAATGACAAAAAATGAACAAGGTTGACTCAGATTATGTTTGTAACATAATTTTGTTTTTACGACTGGAGCAAAAATTAGGGTTCTATTTTTGAAACGGAATATAACCCAAGGTATCTTAAATTTCGAGCGGGATAGAGAAATTTAAATGCACAGGGTGTTTGGAGCAGTACATGGATCAACAGGGTTTTAGGAAAGCGTGGGTCAAAAATCATACTTATCTCAACTACCGTAACACTTATGACATCGCCAACGATGTCCTAACTGCTTGGCCAGATGTCGCCCAGTTCCGCACCGACAATACTTTATAGTAATACTTTATAATAAGTCACATACTATACACTTACTTGTAGTTTATTTTCCACTTTTTCCACTAGTGGACAAAAAATTTAAGTGGACAAAATCAATAAACACCTTGTTTCTTATTTTTAATAATTACTGTTTTTGTACTTGTTTGTAGTATAAAATTTGACTTGTCTATGTGCCTATTTTGTACCTAAGCCTAAAGAAATAAACGTTATTGATAATAGGGATGTTAACCATAATCACAAATTAAAGTTTAGTGTTAATTTTATAATCATTTGTATTATTAGAATATCGAAAATCACATTTTTATAATATAATATAACTTATTGAATTTATTAAAAATGATTTTAAATGCTATATTTATAATCTGTTGTCAAGTGACTGCAAACGCCATTATAAGCTTATGACGTCACTAGCTGCAAAACTAGCTGTCGCACTGTTTGTTTACCTTTCTGCATTTTCTCATAACGACGAATTAGTCTGTAAATTACATAATATTAATACATGATGGAATCCGGATTCACTAAAGGGAATAGTTCCAACTTACCAAAAGTAGATTTGTTGATGGTGGCAAACTTTTTTGCAAGAAACGAAGACTTTTGTGGTTCAGAATTCAGGAACGTGAAAACATCTTTGTAGGTACTCTTTTACGTTTAATACCATTTATCTATCTACGAATACATAAATAACAGTCAAGTACATGTGTAATAGATGATTTTCTGCTTTTTATATATAATTTATCGTGTTTAGAACATCGTTTAAATCACTGTTTACAAAGTTAGGTTATGTGCTAAAACAATAAATTCGTAACATTTGCTTATCTTTTGGCACATGAATAAACAGTTTTTCCGGTATAGTAATTGTTGTACTTTTACACAGGGGGCACTGCACAGGTTTTGTAAAACTTTGTGTTCATTTTGATTGTTTGTATTCAAGTAAAATTAAGAAAACACATGTCCTAATCGAACAATGGACATACAACATACAGTCATGTCATGAATCGCGACCATCGTTTTGCGGTTCGTGACGTCATTTCTGTTACGTGACAGTTGTTAGTGTTTTAGCGGAAAAGTTTAAAATTACTCTATTTTTGTACATTTTCTTATCGAAAATAGTAATATTTTTAAAGAAAATATTTTTTTTTATGCTAAACAAGAGTCCATCTTCAAAATAAAAGCAATTCCGAAAAATTGTTAACATCCCTATTGATATCAAACTGACTTTTGACTGTCATCTCTTTGTACTCCTCCTCGGAAGGGCAGGTGAAGTTGTCTCTCCAGTAGATCTCCATACCCTGGCCGCGGTGCAGCTCCAGCAGCTGTTCTGTGTACACCTGTGTGGCCTGCAATAAAGGAACTTTGCTTCAGATATTGTCTGAAACCTTCCAATGACGTTTGCAGTTTAAAAAAGTATTACAATCATACTAGCTGTTGCCCGCGGCTTCGCACGCGCTTTTCGAGTAGACCATGTCCGTATCCGGGATACCATTTACCTCTCTGCCAAATTTCATTAAGATCCGTTCAGCCGTTCAGCCTTGGAAAGGTAACATAACAAACAGACAAAGATACTGTCGAATTTATATAATAGTATTTATATAAATTCTTTGGATTTTGATTGCTGAGAGGAACTACTGTTCTTCAAACACAAACTGGGTTAGTAGTTAACCCGCTTAGATCCATAATCGACAGAGTTTGGTAAACCTAACTTGACAAATTTCAATGAAAATTTATCAAAATCTTAAGTTGCGTCTTGCGTTATGCGCTAACAAATTCATGAAACGTTTCATGTGGCTCATGAATCGTGACGCTTCAGCTAAGAACAGACAAAGCAATATTAACATAACGCTATAAAGGACACAGATAATATTTTATGTACGCCTTTTGTGAACATGCATTTGCGTAAAATATGCAGAGCTAGTTGTAGGTCACCGGAATTAGTATGTGAGTTGAATCTTTAAAATATGTAGGTGTTTAATTATCATTATCATAATAGGAGTGAGTTTCTAGTCTGATATTCTGATCATCAGTGATAATGACATTGTTAACCTTCAGTGTAGGGAAGATAAAACTGATCAGGCTCCAGAGGTCTGCTTATTAGACTCGGCGCAAACGGGTCACTGACCACAGCCACCGGTGGCTGTGGAGCGCTACCGACACATTTGTAACAGTGGCAGAAGTAAGCTACAGTCACCGGTCTTCAGAAGTCGCCACATTTTATAACCCGCTCACCGCTGCTCAGTCTCGCTAGACGCCAAACTTCGCGGGGCTGGAGCAGCACGACATAGTCGGCCTCTTTATGTGGCCCGCAGCGACCTCAAGTGGCGGGTCGCGGACTCTACTTTTGCGAGGCCACACGTGTACGGTGCGTCCAAATAAAATATATCAAAAAGTAGTCACCGGGTCCACCGGTAGCTGTGGTCGGTGGCCCGTTTGCGCCGAGCCTTAAATCCCGGCCGAAATTCGGCTAGGAGTTCCTACTCCTAGCCTAGTTCCTAATTCCGAATTTCGGTGCGGAGGACATAGTGGACAAGTGTGTGCGTAAACACAGGCGCACTTTCTATTCCCTCACTCTTATAAACCGATGGGACGGCAGGCGGCAGACCGACACGATTGAGTAGAGGTCAGGCGAATAATAGCCTACTTCATAAAATGACTGCTTCGCCTATATGCCTTAGTATTTCGGAAACATACTACTCACAAAGTTTCTTTGTATTGACAACTTCTCAGAAAAAAAAACAATTTACTAAGGGATTGTTAATTAATATGTACTTACCTACATATAGTAGAACATTATTATTAATTACGGATGTAAGCTAGTTAGTTAACAACTGGCTGAAATGTGGGTGTTTTACCAACACAAATAAGGTTCGTAGTTAACCCGCTCACATCCGCAATGAATTCATAAAACTACGAGTTTTTATATTATTGTTATTATTTAAAGATTAATGTTTTTTTACATTCTATGTGTTTTACATACTCGTAGTGTAGCAACGTCATCTCCGAAAACAAAATATTAATTTTGATAATGTTCTTGGGGCACATACATGTATAACGATAAATCATTTATTGATTGATAAAAAGTATTTTAAGATAAAGAACTCGCCTCAAATATATTTCGTACTTAGTTCCATGTAATTCAAAGTTCAATTCGGCATGCGAACACGCACACCCGCGTAATTTACGAATGGGATAGAGAATGACGTCATCTCTCATGCTGTCCTGCTCACTCAGGTGACGTCATAACCAACTCCTTTCTCTAATGCTATAAAACTTATCTGAAGACATACCATGGGGTGCCCCAACTCCAGCGTCTTCTCCAACGCGACGATCATGGCGTAGTTAGCCGCATTAATGGTGCTTGCCACTCCGTAGATGGAGTGCGCCACGGGGATTCCCCGCCGGAGGATCGAGTTGTCTTGGATATCGTCGATCCTGGTACCAAAAAAAAAGTATTGCAGTGTTATTCCATCCCACTATTTCCGAAACGATGTCCTGTACATTAATAATATATAAACCACTATATGTACCGTTTAACATTCCATTTTATATAAATATATGTATTTTGAGGATATTTCAACGCGTTATGGAGGTAGAAAGATTCATTAAGTAATAGATAATGGTAAGTTCTCTACATTATTGTCTCTGGTAATGGACTGTAGCAAGGTGAACCTCGATGCTGTTAGCGCAGAAATTGGAAGATAGGAACATTAGGAACCAAGGCAGTGGAAAAAAAAGGATGACGACTGTCAAAAAAATTGCAAGCAAAAGTACCTACTTATAGGTAACTTAGTAGTTTAGGCACCAAACATCACAGTCGGTAAGTATGCGACAGTTATTAGGCCTACAGGTCTTGTCTAGACCATAACACCACAAGAAAGCTAGGTTAGGCCACTTCCTCACCGGTAGGTTTTCGCTTCGGTACCGCCTCTGCACCGAAACTGTAGGTACCCGAAAAACATTTTCTGACTGGCTCGGTAAGTTTTCGGTACGGTACGGAGTCGTGCGCTGCGTGTGAGTGAGCGGTCCAATAAAATGTTTTATCTATTTATCAACCGAAACGACTGTGTGAAATTTCTCATATAATTACATGTGCACGGTACAAAGTCTGTACCGATTTACCGATTCGGTGCCGTGCAGAAGCGGCAGCGAAATGATTATGTACCGACGCAGTGAGGAAGTGGCCTTAGGTACCTCCCCAAAGTAAATTAAATCAACCAATAGAACCTGTTATGTTCATGCTTGCTACAGGCTTGGGATCTCGTTATGGGCACAGAGGTCAGGGGCTCGATGGTTTCCTGAAAGCTGCTTGCATCTTGTCCATAACCAGCGATGCTGGCGGTCAAGCTACAACAATAGGGACGTTTTGTAGATATTGATGATAAGGAAGCTCTATGTGCTAAGTATGCATAATGCCAAGCCTTATTAATTATTATGTAGAGTATGCCTCAAACTGGCGGTGGGGCACATATTTCTTACTAAGACAACGTAGGTCTTATTTGTGCTTGTTCTCTACAAGGATGGTCGTTGTATAAAAAATCTCTTTACTTCGTATTAAAATGGATTAATATTTGGTAAAATGATGTGATTCTTAAGTAACCCAAAAATACATACCTATCAAAAATTTAACAGCGTCTCTTCGAAAAAAAAGAGCGTCTTCGGGGCGCTTGTGAATTAAAACCTCTAATTTTACAACTCTACATTTTTAGCAAGTCTGCAGTAAGCTCATTGGTTCAACTGTAAATACTAGTTCTTTGTAGTTTACTTATAAATAAACAGCACATTAGATTGCCTTCTGGTGACGGCTTAGATTGTTAGAAAATAGATTATAAGTGTAGATAACTATAATAGTTGTAATTGTTTTATTTTGCTATTGTAATGTTTATAAATCAAAGCAAGCACATTAGCTAAATCATAACATTGTCCGATTTTTCAAGTTAAATTTAATATAAACGATATACATAAATATATATCTTTTACATAAACGAAATATTTTTGAGTCAAGACACGCGCGGCGATGCTCGACTCTTTGATTGCCGTTGCTCAGAAATCGCCCTTGAATGTTGCCAACGTCATTCGGACCATCGCTATCTACTATTTAAAAGTGAATCATAAATGGAAGTCAGATACTTAATGGTCTAACAAAGACTGCATCAGCCAATTTTATCAATTAACATCCGGAATTTCCTACAGAGTATGTAGGTACATCTAGTTACGGATATTAACACTTTACTGCCCAGCGCAGTGGGTGCGCCGCCCCGCCGCGCCACAATGACGAGGTGAAGACGGACAATTGCATCATGGGAAATGATGTGTAAATCTTAAAAATAACTCCAGCAAGAATATGTGACTGAATTTACCACTATTACTCTGAAATGTTTTTAAATTTATTTTTGTGGCTTGTCCAAGAGTCCTGCAAGGTATAACGGAAGTACTTTGATGTTTGACAGAAAGCTATAGTCTGCTAATTTTAATTGGCTGGAAATTCCCGGTATTTCATTGATATGTGTTTTAAACGAGGTTGCCCTTGGCATACACACAAATAGATTTATTCTAGGAACAATAATGTTGCAATGTACGTTACGTAGGTACCTACCTTTCAATCCGGAGTATGTACTTGGATAGTATCATGGTCTATTTTGGTTTGAGTCTCAAATGATTTGCAATAATAAAATTTATCATACAGACTAAACTATACAAGTGAACCTTCTACCTTACAATTAATATATTTGTTGAATTAGATACCTACCTAGTTAATGATTTTATACTTTTTTACACAATTTGTTGCTATACTTGACATAGGTACCTACACAGTCTAGGTAAATTCGTTAGTAATGGAAATTCTAAGGTACCTATTAACAAATGCATTATTACAATATTCCCTAGTGTTATGGCACAGTACAAAGTAGGTAGTTTACCTAAGTAAATTACAGTCAGCAACAAAAATTAAATTATATTTGCACCAAGACCTTAACTTTTTTATCCGTAAAAAGGGAGGGTAACTTTCTTAGTATCGGTGAAGTGTATGCAAATTACGCCGTTACGTGTGACACATAACGTACATGCCTATACACCAGTACGTGAAAAAGGCACTAAGTCTTTCTTTTTACTTTGACTAAAATGGAAAGTGAGACGATATGGCCGACACACCAGGTTTTGGTTGGTGCCACCAATTCCAATCTTCCAGAAGCATATTTGTGTATGAGGGAAAACAATGCTAGCTAAATTGTGAATGTTCGTCCATCTGCTTTTGGAATTGACTGTAGACCCGATTGATCAAAGCTGCAACTCATTTTAAATTCATTGAAAAAATCAATGAAATAATTAATTAGTAGCTACTGCGCGGTGCTTCACATGCATTTTTTTTAATAAAAAGTAGCCTGCATGTAGCCTATATGCAAAATTCCAGCACAATCCATTTCGTAGTTTTGGTGTTGTCTTCTGCCAAACCTCTTAACAGCGCGGCCCAAACTTTGGCCTTAATAATATTAGTAGGAAGTAGAATAGGACGTTGGGTAGAAGATATTTTCAGTCATTCGGCAAATCTGCACAGGACAGCTCTTTCGGCTGTCTTTGAAATCGGCTAAAGTCCCCAAGTCATGGAAGCTTACTAATGCATCCTGTGCCCAAGAAAGGTAGTCGAGTTGAGCTTTCGAGCTATCGCCTCATCCCAGTCACCTCCCTGCTATGTAAATGCATGGAGCGTGTTCTGAATGGAATACCTCGAAGACAACGACGAAGACGACGACTTCGTTAGCAACTGTCAATACTGCTTCCGCCGAAAGCGGAGCGAGGCCATCGAGAAGCACGGTGAAGTCATCGCGGTTGCACTGGATGTCTCGAAAGCCTTCGGTAAGGTCTGGCACGACAGACTTATTGGCAAGCTTTCATCATACGGACTTTCAGACCTCTTCTGTAACTGGCATTGTGACTTTCTTAGGGAAAGATCTATTCAGGTAGAAGTTGATAGCTGCTCGTCTGATCAATTGGCGATCAACTCCGGGTTACCTTAGGGATCAGTTTGTCTGCTACATTGTTCCGGCTGCACATAACAATCTGCTGGTACCCAATAATATTGGGTACCTTACCTACGCAGACGACAGCACCATGAAGCTAGGAATCTTAAACAAGGTTTAACTAAGTGTTTAACTTCACACCGGGACAGCTTCTATCTATAGTCTTGCGGCCATGTTTGGGATGGCTCGGCCAAGTACCAGCTTGCAGCCTTAAGACTCGATAAAATGAAGAGCCTTCTGACTAAATGACAGGCAGTACCTTGCAGAGACTAAGGTCCAAACTCAAAGTCTCGAACGCCTCTGTAAGATCGCTTGTCTCTCGATCTTTTTTAGGATATATTTCAGAGAATACTCACAGGAACTAGATGACCTGATTCCACCATTTCCTTCCCCTCGAGGACAAGCAGACGTACAACGCATTACCACCCCTACTTGGTTGATGTATCGTCCACTAAGCGGTTTTCCTCCACCTTTATCATTCGGGGTTTGGAACACGCTCCCTGCTGCTGTTTTTTCAGTCCATTGGGTCCTCAAGACAAGAGTGAATCAGTATCTCTTACCTTCGTGAACATCAATGGCCACATCTTCACTTTTCATCAGGTGAGATCGTGGTCAAATGTAAAAAGCAGAGGCAGAAAAAAAATTTTGGTGGCCTATACCCATGGTGACATGAAGGACTTTAATGAATCAGAATCAGAATCATGAAACAGATTTATAACGACGATGAAGTATCAATATCTCCTATCTCAAAATCAGCAACTTTACAGGAAGCGAAAAAAACATAATAATTTTTATTTTATTTACAATTATCAGATTTTTTTAATGCAAAAAGAAGCTTATTTTGGAGGCAATTATATTACTATTAGTGAATTATGAGTAGGATATCTAATTAAGAAGATAATCAGACATAGGAGGTATTGATTCTATTTAGGATGAATGAATGATTTTGATAGGAGGAATTACAAAGAGTATTTTTTTAAAAAACTAGTTTTATTTCAAAATAACAAGTTAAGCATCTTTTAGTTATTGTAATCATTTATACAGCGACTCATAAACAGCAAACATACAAAATATTTGCCTTGGTAGGCAGGTGTCAGCAGTAAAGTAATAAAAAAGTCACATGATAAAACTATCAAAAATAAGAAATTAACAATTGGCGGTACCTCCTTCCTAAAAACATTTAGCATATTCGCATGAAAAATAAATACTTTGCAAGTTACAACAATAGATAAACTATACCAAAAACAAAGTAATATGTGCTCGAAAAGACAAACATATTAATAGAAATATTTTGACGCTTTCCCATAAAGCTACTTATTGTAAATATGGCAAAGTGTCGTAAAAATGGTGGCAGTCTCTTGGCAGAACAGTTTTTAGCTGTTGTAGATGGTTAAATTTTGTGCCTTTGATCGGGAGAGGATTAGCATTAAGGGTTACATAGTAAACATAACAACTAAACATAATCCAACTATTTTTGAAATAACTACGGTCAAAAGACCTACTGTTTAATATACTTACAGATCGTTTCATAGAATTTTGCTAAAACTAATGAACTATATCTATAAAGGAGAATTCACCTACGGTTTATTCATCTACGGTTTGAACAACTACAATTAAGTAACCTAAGGTTGATTGAAATAATGGACGACTCACCTACTGATCTTTGGTCAATATTTATAGACAAAATAAGAGTAAAAAAACACAAACTTCTCTTATCTAAGTTTATCCTCAGGAAAAAGAACTACCCGATACAGAGCATTCCTATAAGAGTTGATTAGGTTCAATTTGAGTGGCGGATCCGACACAGAGTACCTCGACCCCACGTGTTCTTGTGCGTAGAGTGTATTTAATAAGCCGGAGGCGCGCAGGGAGTGCAGCCTCCGCCTGTCCCTTGTTACGCAATGGCGGAGAGGCTGCACTTCCCGCAGTGCCGGAGCTATCGCGATGCTAGATGCAACCAAAAAAAAAACAAAATAAAACGACGTTTTCACAAAAAAGGCACCCTCATTTAAGAAAAAATCCAGCGCGGTGCGCTGCATTGATAAACTGTAGGCGAGTTGTCCATTAGATATTTCATACATAGTGCAAACGTCCAATATTTTTAAAAATCATTAGATTGATCGTCCGTTAGTGCGATTAATTTTAGTTTAATAAAAACTATGTTATTTAAACAGTACTTGAGTCGGCCAATATGCATTATGAACATTGGTGAATCGACCGTAGCCGTCTCGAAAGTAGTTAAAATAGCTTTAGTTATTATGATATGTAACCGCATTAAGCTGCGAATAACTTACTTGTCTAAGTGGTCTGGGTATTTGTGGAAGCTCCATCCAATTGTCATCAAAGTTTAACTTGATCAATAATGTTAAATCTGGATTGTACTGAATTGCTCTTATGTCGACCACTTGAGGATCACCTGATCACCTGTACGTCCTGGACGAATGCTTTTGTACACCCAAGTGTCAGGATCAGCATAATTTTTGACAAAATCAAAATTAACGTGTTCGACATCATAAGGAGGCGTCACAGTGCATCTGGGGAGCGGGGGAAGGTGCGCGCGGGGCAAACACCCCCCTCCCTGATATCTAGTACAAAAACATCGAACAGATTCGCAGGCGCCTCTAGGAGATAGGAGGTATTCACAGCATAAGTTACGCAATATGAGATAGGAGGTATTTCTTCAATACAGATAGTAGGTATTTCCAGCATGATTTGAAACTAACGGAGTTAGTATTATTTTCATTTGATCCGTATTTACGTTGTTTTTAAGTCGAAATTCGTGTGTTTTTATCAGGAGATAGAGAATGAAAAAATACATCGATTGGTGAAATAAAAAAAAAATCGAAAAAATTGAGATAGAAGATATTGATACTTCATCGTCGATAAGCCAAAGTAGATACTCACAACAGACTAGAGTTATGCAAGATCTGCACTATCTCCCCTACAGCTGTCAGCTTCTCATCAGATATCTTCAGCCAGTAGTTGAGAGCTGAGGCCAGCTTCGTTCGGATCTGCTTGCCGGGGACTTGCTGGATGTATGTGTATGGCATGAGGATTTTCTGGGGACAAGGTTTTATTGCATTGACAAGGGCAGGGTGGATTTGTATTGCATTTATTTAAACAAAACTTGTAGGTACTAAACACTAGTAAAAAACAAAACGGGAGGGACAGATGGACCAACAGACAGCGGAGGCTTAGTAATAAGGTCCCATTAGTTAGCACCCTTCGGGCACAGAACACTCAAAGGTTACTCACAAGGCTACACCAGCATTAGGTACTTAAGCAAGCATTAAGCACAACCACATCTACTGATACTTATATAGCTGAATAAAATAATAAATATCTGCAATTTTTTTATTTGTTTATTAATAGCCTACGTTAATAGCCTATATCAGTGTCAAATTTAGTTATTAAAATTTTTTGAGCTTGTTATTTTTGTCTCGTAACCAGTTGTCAAGTTTATTCTTAAAGGTGTTTATTGATGTGGCTGATATAATGTCATCTGGTAATAGGTTCCAATTCTGCATTACTACAGGTAATAAAATGGTATGCAGAGGGATTATGGTAGAGTCACGAGAAAATCTAAGGTGGTGCCCACGGGTTGAACATTCTTCTTTCATGTCTTGTAAGGACGGTTGTATTAGTGAGTGAATATCTAGTAGGTTTCAAGAGGTCACCTCTAAGACGTCGCTCTGACAGAGTGTAGTCTATTTTCGTAGGATTTCCATAATAAGGTCCATGGACTTTCATCTTGGTAGCTTTTCTTTGAACACTTTCAAGCAGGTTTATATCTTTATGAAAGTAGAGGATCCATTTATGGAATCCATATTCGAGCAGTAGTCTGATGTATGTCTTGTATATCTTCCGGAAGTCTTCCACCATCATATATTCAGAGGATCTACGTATCTAATAAATGAATGAAAATCATTCATTTATTAGATACGTTGCTTTTATTACCAATAGAATACAATAAGTATTTGATAAAGGTACTTGGTAATCTCTCTTTTTATATCTATTCTTATCTTTTTAGATCCATGTGTAGGTGTTTAATTAGAATTGTTTTTGCTTAAATGTTAGTTAATTTCTCGTAGGATAAATAGGTACATAATTGTTCACAAGAAAGAACACTCTTATAAGCCAGGGGATACAAAACTGCAATCTAGGCGGCGCAATGCGTCATTTTAATTAAAAAACGAGGTTCACACCGCTAAACTATTTATTTGGAGCTTTATAATAAACAATTAATTAGGTACTTAGTTCAATACCAAGCTCTTTCTCTCATTTGATTACCTATGAAAATAATTATGAAGCCGTTATGTACGTAAACTGAAAGTAAATAACCAAATAGTGCGAAAAATTTTTGTAAGAGAAACTTACCTCATCTTGGGTTTTTTCGCCACTCTTTGTACTAATTTTAGACATGCTGAATTTCCGCCGTAAGTGAATTCTATGTTTTGGAATTTATTCTTTTCACAACAGCACACACACAGAATAATTATTATTACTCTTGCACTCACTCACACACCCTTTAGCAGCGCAGCGCACAGAGTACTGTGTATATTGGCGCAGCGCAGCGCAGAGAGACCACAGAATATTAATACCTAATTAATACATAACAAACAGTGAAGCAGTGAAGCTTAGAGCATTTCACTAAAACATCATAATTTTGCGTTAAGCGCCACCTAGTTAAAAGGATGCACAATCAATATACCCACCCATAACTAACCAAGCGAACGAGACCCTTAACTTGCTGAGCTTGCAAAAAGGTGAAGTACAAAGTGGTTGGTGGTTATGTAAACACAGGGACGAGGTAAAATGTATTGTAACGTTATTGGGTACCACCAGTTCGTGCTAACATTCTTGGACCAAAATAACAGTTGGCAAAAATACTCAATTACGATCGACGAGCAAATCTTACTCCCCTCTATCCCTCCCTCTCTCCGCTCGTGATAATAATATGCTTAGAGGAAGCAGGGTATTCAACTAAGATAACATGAAATGACAGAGGACAGGACAGGACTGGACCTATGTGAAGTTGGCCGCCAGACTTTGTCTTTTCAAAATTTCGATACAGAGGAAGAAGGGTATAGAGCTCTTGTATATGCCCATCTCATTCACACAAGAGAGAGATCAAAATATGCTGCTAGCCTGAGAAAAAATGAGATAGAATGAGCCCTATTCCTTTTTCATCCTGTGTGCCAGTTTTTTCATTGTTTAGCTCATCTATGAGCTAAACAAATGTGCCGGGCACATCGATGGACTTCAACACAGTATTTGTTTATTCGACCTCTATACTGTTTTTTGCTAATTAAATGTGGTAAAGTGACTGCGGACATTCCTGCATCTCACAACAATATATACCTGAAGCAAAGATGATGTGATGCAATGTTATTTGATGTTAAAGTCAAGTTGAACGAAAAGTGCCAAATTTATCATTCCACTTGTAAGTACAAGTTCGTTTGACTTAAAAAAGGTTCAAAACTTATAGATTCATAGATTTCCATTGAGAAAAGGCTCAAAAATTATGTTTTGTGCTAATTCTAATGAACATAACCTAAAATTACGAAAATTTAGGGTTGCCTGCACTCGACAATAAAATTCCCCAAACATGGCGCAAAATATTCTCGTAAATACTTACATCCACATTAACTTAAAATATGTTTTTATTTTTTACAGATTTCCCAAAAACAATGAACCGTCTCGTAGTAATGAAAACGTCTGCTTTGCATAGATAGAAGCCCCAAGGGTCGCAAAAATTTGGGAACCCAAAAAAAAATCAAGAATTTGTATCAAACCATTCATGAAAATGTTTTCATAAAAAGAAACAGCGAACATACCTGTTCCCTCGTGCTGTTACAAGACTGGTAAGTAAAATAAATAAATACATAACTAATGGCTCAGTGCAACAGTGGTTGAAAGTTTTTTTGAGACTTGGATTAAACAATATTCTTACCTACTTTGTGTTTTAGTCTACCTACCTTCCATTGAAATCAAATACAAAAATATTTTAATGGTATTGGGATTTGGTGTAACTAATACTGGCCATATTTAAACTAGGTACTATATTATGTATATAATATTCATATTATTATTTCCTTTAACATTTTATTTCAGGCATGTAAGATAAATACTACGGGAAAGGTACGTGAAGGAAATCATGAAAACTTTGTGTTTGTAAGAGAAATACAATCCAGTACACACATACAACCACACAGTGTAAATTAATAAGTACAGTTTAATAAAGTGTACGTACAATATTATGAATTATGTGCATATTATATTATTTTCAAAAAATAGTATTTAGTACTAATATTATAAATTACTTGTTAATACTAATGTATATAAGTACTTATAATATAAATATAATTGAATATAAGACTGATAAACCTACATTTTGATAAGTTGGGTATGCAGTTGATTTGTGATCCTATGATTTGTGGAGAATAAATATTGATATAACTATCATAAGAATCATTATTACATAATAATATTTGTATAAATAAGCAAGGACGTAGGTAATACTGTGTTTGAGGTATAAATAGTGTCATTTATTTGGTTTTCTCTGCACTTTTATCTGAAGTAGGTAGGCCTATAATGTAAAAATGCTTTTGAATTTCTTGTTCTGGTTGTCTTATCTTGGCAATTCCTGTGTAATATTAAAAACTTAGCAGAAATGTGATTTCCAAAGTGCAATTTTTATTGTAAGTCTGTGCCTGTTTATCGTGTTTGAATGGATTCCCTAGCAATAATATTTTTTTCAAAATTGTTTGTATAAGTTAATAGTTAATAAAGTATAATATTTTAAAGAGTTTGAAATTATTTCTTCACGTAGCTAGTAGTATAAGTAGCAGTGGCAATAAATTGAAGAAAATAAATTTGATACCTAAACGTAGTTTTATTGCAATGCTCAGTTTACCTATTCCCGCATACTAAGGTAGGTACTTAATTAAATGAATTTTAGGAATCCGTAGTCAGCAGTGGACTTGTATAGGCTGATGATGATGATGATGAGGGGTAATGCTTATAATCCTCACGCTGGGCATGCGGGTTGTGAATCGCAGTTCGGTTCGGTGGTAGATCTATTCTGCAAGAGGCGCTGCTGCCCGCCCCCCGGTGTATGCCCCTTAGTCGCCTCATACAACACCCACGAGAAGAGTTCGGTTAGTGCAAATTCTAAGCCTGCACCATACGGCTCTACCAGACATGAAATTACGAACCTAGTCAGGGTAAAAAAAATTGCATGGCAACACCACTTCGTATACTCTGTCTCTTTTCACGGCCACGCATGCCAACCATCTAGGTATAATTCATCTAAGGATATTGCTAATCGTTTGAGAGGGTTTCTCAAACGATTAGCAATATCGAAATTTTAAAAAGACAAAGTCTAGCGGCCAACTTCACAGAGGTACTTTTATCCTGTTATCTATTCTTCTTGACATAAACGTAACATTATTTCATCTGTGCTTAAACAGTGACTAAGGTGCACATTCCACTCAGCTAATTTCTTTGTCTACATTTGATCAAAGAACTTGGATGACTACATCCAATTTACTAGCAACACCGATATTTCTTCTCGGCTTCGCACGCGTTGTTTTTATGAAAACGAATATAAATGGAAAATGAAATTTAATGGTTAAAATGTAGACTTATTTCAGGTTAAGAGCTACACCTATGCAAATTTTTAGACCGCTCTGTTGAGAAGTTTTGGCGTAAAGAACTTCCAATCATCCATCTATCCATCCCTTAGAGAATTTATAACTGGAGACGTCATCGCAAGGCGTACCCCTCTGCCGGCCATAAGGCGCTCTTGGTCATACGCGTTATACAAAACTACTTCACTCGTTACCGCACGGCCATTAGCTGTCGTTTTGTGTCGCGAAGTAGTGCTTCGTGAAACGGTGAATTGTGCGGTATTTTGGTAAAAGGCGATCAGAGACATCAAACTTAAGGGAACCCGGTATTTCCTATCACAAGTAAGTGATATTTTTGTCAATTGTTTTTGTAATTTTGTATATTTTGATTTAAATGGAATACTAGTTGCGACAGTTTCAAGCGTCTTGGTAGGAGGTGTTTGTGAGTATTGATTTCTTGGTAGAAGGCGAAGTGCGTGTTAGTGTGTAACTCAATAATGGTGTATCAACAGTCATTGTTTAATTGTGTGCTTGTTTTGTGTTTGTGTCACAGCTTTTACTTGAACGTGAAGTAGTTTTGTATAACGCGTATGACCAAGAGCGCCTTATGGCCGGCAGAGGGGTACGCCTTGCTATGACATCTCCAGTTATAAATTCTCTAAGGCCTTCATCCAAGAACTTTGATCAAATATTGGACAAAGAACTTGGACAAAGATATATTGGATGAGTGGAATGGGCACCTAACCTAAGGTGAGACCTTCTTGTCACAACACTCAACATGACAGTCCAGTCGCTGTCAACTAACTAGAGGTCTGTTCAAAATGTATTTATTGTATATTGTATTTCAATGAGTATACAATAACTTCGTAAGTAAGATTGTATTTATTACAAAGATCCTAGGATCCTACGTACTAGAATCTTTGATTTATTAACAAATTCGAAAATAGTTGTACAAGTGCAATAAAAATTAAGACCAGAATAAAAGAAAAGCTCTCTTTCTTTTTATCATAGACAGAGAGACAACATCAGCTGACTAATGTCAAGAAAAAAACAAAGTAGTACCTAGTAGGAGTAGTAGGTAATTGAACACAACTTACACAACGTCGGAAAGAAAGAAAATAAATTCAATAAGTTCAAATGCCCAAACAATTATTTGAGTCTTATCAGAATTTTAGAAATACAAATTCTAGAAATTTGGAAGATTTGGAACACAAATTTCACATTTTCCCAGCACAGTCGGAAAATTAATTTAATAGCTATTTAAGGACATGTGAAGATAACTAGAATTCATTGAATATCAATCGATTATGTCTGCCCGAAACTTTTTGTCTGCTCGCGATAAAAATTATGGAAAATTAGTTGATTGTTTACCGAGTATCAATCAGCAGAAGTTCGGGTATCGTTCAAGTCAGGAGCTGCCGCTGTTGTCTGCTAATACGAGCAAGGTGTTGAACAGGAACCTCAACTTTACCTATGACAAATCCTCGTATCTATTGAACAGTGCCAATCGTAGCACAACTCCTCTGTCAGACTTCTTCTCCGACAGTGAGGCAGGTAAGACATTGAGCATTCTACCACAGAATTATCCCTGTCCTCAAAGTATGCAGAGCTTGTGATAAGGTTGTCTGTTATAAGTACTTGTAACATTTACATCCACCCAGACCATGCACAAATGGCTTCTGATCAAGCACAGACCTGTGGCCATAATCGAACCAGTCGCAAGCAACTCTTGCCTGATGCGCCACTGAAGTAGTAAAAGGAACAACTGATTATTTGAATAGTACTAGAGTTTAAAATCAATGTTCTAATATAACATCACGTAAACAGATTACACCACCTTCAAAGCCACCCATACACCCTATAATATCCTGCAAAAGTATTTCCTCATCAGTAATTACAACTACTGCTGAACGTGCCTCCCAGAAACGAAAGGAGTTTTGAAATAATAATCACACTTGGCAGGCGGATTGGCAACCACTCTAGAGCAGAGATCTTAAAAATACATTGAAGGTGCTGCCCTATGTCGAGACAGTAAAAAAGGAACTTATATAACTACCTACATTGTTTTTTATATTTTCCTTCCTAGAAACTCCAGATTTTCTCAGTGAAGAAAGTGACAGCAGCTCTGGTTCTATACTCCGTCGGACCACTGCTGAAGCATCAAAGAGTTTATCTGAGGAATGGAACCGGATTGAGAGGACCTTGTACAATGAAGAGGGAGAGAAATGTACCAGACCAAGCATTCTGGAAGAGTGCCGGCAGTGGCGGCAGCTCCATCCGCAGCTACGGTAAGAAGATATATAGATAATAATAATAATAATAAATGCAGACTCGCATTATACAATTGATGAGACATCCTGGCCAACAGGTTGACTGTTAAAACCATCACATCAAGTCTTGTATTACAAAGCAATTCCTCGCAGTCTCATGGCACACGTAAGGTACTATAATTGACTGCTCAAACGAAAACATAGGCGTGACCTTAGGTGAGACCTTTGGCTCAAACCTGTTCAAGCCTTTTGTCATAACAAAGCTAACACTTTCATGGCCCACAACGCAGATGTCCTCCAGCGCCGCCGTGAGTCGTAAAATATCGAAATTCATTCCTTTAACTTCAACAATTGTTACTTACGCGATGCGATGTATGCATCGAGTTAGAATACTAGTCATTTTTTGTCTATTCTTCTCTACGATTTTCTACCAAAATCTCTGAGCTTTGACTTTTGGTTTGATTTGTTATTATTGTGTATTAAATAAATAATGCTGGACATTTCACACAGCATTATCTAGCCCCAAGCTAAGCAGAGCTTGACTTTGGCCTTCAAGAATGCGGTCCTTTGATAAAATATATGTGTACCTATACAATGTATACACATGATACATACACATACGTAATAGCAGCCAGCACACGTAAAGGTTCGGACCGCGCATCTGGACTGCATTCCATCCGTGGATGGATCTGGCGGTTTTGACTGCCGACCAAACTGCGTGTAAATTGATTTTCAAGAGTTTCGACTGCAGTTTTGACTGGCGCGTGGAAGGAACGTTATAATTTTTAAAAGTTTTGCGTTAGGATCGAACTGTTGGAATGGCGCGTGCGATTTCAGCACAGGCCACTGTGAGCTGAACCACCATCTTTTTAAGATGGGAGCAACAGAAAGCAGCCTGTGTCGTGGCTGCCTGCTGTAAGAAGAGACTGTGGAACATGTCATGTACTTCCAGTTGCCTTAGTCATGAAATTTAGCAAGAAGCAAGGTCTTATAGCACACGTAAATGGAAAAATCCAAAAACCGTAAAGTAGTGTAATCACAAGAAAAATGTTGGTTCTCGCCATGGCCCAAAACCTATAGATTCTAGGTCAACTTCCCGTGGACTTATTTATATATTAAATGAAGATATTTGGGAAGAAACAAGGTCTTATAGATCTTGAATTGTCATATTTTTAATTATACCTGTACCTACGTAACCCTCGTTGCGCGAGAGTACGACTCGCACTTAACTTTTTTTTATATAGTAGATTTACCTTCTAACCACAATCTTACTTGATGGAAAGTAAAGTGCTGTTGCCAGTCGTCCATTGATTTCATACTTGCGCCTCTTAGAAAGCCCACAGACGACTTCTGTGGCGGCGTGGCGGGCAAACCTAACTAACTATCCGTACCACTCTCGCAGCGGCAGGTAGTCGAATCCGCAAAGTGTCAATTCATTTATTAACGTTTTTAATATTTTTATTACAAACTCAAAACACTTCGTCGGTCGAATACAAAAACAAATAACGGTTAATTTTTCACTTGTCATGCGTAGTTATCTGGCAAAGTATTACTTAGTTTTCCTGTCTTATCAAAAACAACAAGTTTATAATAGTATCGTTTTTAAAGTAGGTTTCATTTAAATATTGTAAATGTTTCCCAATTTTTTTTTCCAATTATTAAAATAAAATTAAAAAAAAAAACAGAAAATGGCAAATGCTAAAACTAGCGAGCCCAAAAAAAAAAAAGTTTATAATAAATTTGTCATATTAGAATGTTCCTTACAGAGTGGTCGGCAAAGCAATACAACTCCCAGAGAAGCGGACCGGCAGTCGTCTCATCCAACACGACGAAGTGATAACCATGCACTACAGCGACTACGAACAGTTTAGCGAAAGCGAAGAACGCTTGTCGCAGAGCAGTACTGACGTCACACCTCAGAACTCGCCCCGCTCGTCGGTAGCGTCTATATCGGAGGAATATGAACCTAGGTCAGTCTATTGTAAATTAGAGTCTTCTATCTATAACCTACCTCGCTTGGAACCAAATCACGGGCTGGTTTTACGACTGGTAGACCCTGATCAGGGCTTATACGAGTCTACCGTAGTCGTAAAACCGAGCCCTGATCTGGTTCCAAACGAGTGTAGGAATAACCAATAGTTTAGCGAAAACGAAGAGCGCTAGTCTCAGAGCAGCACTGAACGTCACGCCTCGCCCCGGCCGGGGCCGTCTGTATCGTCTACATCGGAGGAACATGAACCTAAGTCAGTCTTACAAGAAGCTGAGTCTTGCATCTATAGCGTCTGTCGCACAGCAGTAGGTAACGTCATCACTCCTTTCAACTGACCCGGCTGTCCTAAGTGTCTATAATATAGACTGTAGTATGTATATCGGAAGGGCATGAAACTCGGTCAGTGTTGAATTTTATTATATTTGGTATTTAACATCACAGCACACTATATTACTAATATTATTAGTTCTACGAACCGTAGACCTCGCGAGCACTTTACTTTTACTTCTACTAAAAATTTATTAATATTTGAAATAAAATCTCATGAATCAGAGGTGTTCAGTAGCATTAGCGCCATCTATAAAATTGATTTCTTCACCTGTGCGAGAGAATACGAAGACGAAACGTGTGGCCGTGCACACAGTACCTCGAAGTGTTACAAAAAGGTTCTAATAGGTGGCGCATTCAGTATTCTTGCTTTTTGCAGAGCTATCTTAACCACATTTTTTATGAGAAAAAATTAATACTTTTCAATAAGAATAAAACGTCAAGTGCGAGTTAGGCTCGCGCATCAAGGGTTCTGTACAAACTTCTACTCTTCAGCAAAGAAATCCAGACGAATAGTGCACAATGATTTTCTGATTTGATAACGATTATAAAGTAACTTATTTAGTCCCTCGAACTATTGGCGTCTCGGGACTAAATGAGTTACTTCCAACCCTAGGGTAACAATATACAATTTTCTATGAATAAACCATAAATTTACGGTTTTCAGATTTTCCCCCTTTACTTGTGCTATAAGACATTGCTTCTTGCCAAATTCTTGGTTTTAGGTCAACGGGAAATACCCTATAGGTTTTTGGTCCATGGCGAGATTAAAAATTATTTTTTCTGCGAATAAACTACAAATTTACGATTTTCGGATTTTTCCCTTTACTTGTGCTATAAGTCCTTGCTTTGTGCCAAATTTCATGGTTCTAGGTCAACAACGGGAAGTACCCTATAGGTTTTGTGTGCATGTGATTCCCTTGGAACATTAAAAAAAATAGATATAAACAGCTGTAACTTTTGATTGCGTTGACTTAGAAGTTTGATTTATATCGCGGCTCCAAGAGGTTACGAGCCTGCGTATATGATGTGAATATCAACTCTATAACTCCACGCGTTTCTGAGAAGAGGGTTGATAGACGGACAGACGGACAACAAAGTGATCCTATAAGGGTTCCTTTTTTCCTTTTGAGGTACGGAACCCTAAAAATAACCATCGAAATTAGATGTCTTAAAGCGGAAATATTCGATAGCCCCCTTTTTGCCTTTTTTTGGAGGTTTTTTTTTGGCCTTTAATCAAAAAACCTTGACGACTAAAAATTAATAAAATCGTAGAATCTGTACACCAAGTTTCGTCCAGATCGGCCGTAAACTACGACCTAGGAGTACGTACATTCTCTTTAGCTAGTGGTTGATGCAGCGACGCTTCGCTCGCTCGGTCAATAAATGCGAAAGTTTGAATGTTGGATATAATGTTTGTTACCTTTTCACGCCACAACTAAGTACTGAACGGATCGGGCTGAATCGCATACCGGTAGTCAGGCCTGGAATAAAAAATAAGCTATAATAAATAAGCTACTTTTTATCCCATAAATTAACTGACGCGTTATCATTACAATGGGCTAGAAATAACCTATTCACCACTCCCGCTCAAAAACGGTGACTTTGCTGCTCAATAACAGTGAAAATAATATTATTCAACAAGTTGATTATTATCCTTTATTCCACATGTGAGGATAACCCGATTTTGCTCACTGTATTTGAGCAACAAAGTACCCGTTTTCGAGCTGGCATGGTGAAACTTACTATTAAACGTTCTCACAGAAATAACGCGTGCGAAGTCGCGGGTTAAAACCAGTATTGGGATAATGTAGTTGTCAATGATGTAACTTAGAATAAACTGTTGCGAAAATACCTCTTCATTTTTTTTTAACCATAAAGATCGTTGCTATCTAGGATTTCTTCTAGGCGACACTGTGGTCAAATGAAAGTCTATTCACGATGAAAAAAAACCGCTTCTCGTCCTAGTATAATCTAGTATCTAGTATAACACGATCACTGCTAGCGTCGGCGAGCCCCTGCGGCTCGCACCGCCGGTGCGCACCGCGGCGGCGGTGAAGGCGCGAAAGTGTTCGTCCCATAAAAATGAAATTCCACATTTTACTTAAAATGTTTTTCTATTCCAGGCTAAATAGAGAAAGAGTGTCCCTCCACCCAAACTTCAAAGACGAGGACCTACCAGACTCTTTCTGCTCTCTCCTCCACATCACACCCATACACATCCGGAGTCCCTCACACCGGAAGAAGCAGAACAGCTCCTTACTCCGATCGGAGCTAGCCTCCTCCCGATGGATGCGGGGCTCCCGTCCCGACTCGTCCGTGAATACTGATAGAAATAGCGCTAAATCGTTATTAGATAATAGGAACTACGTGGCACTTAGTGCTTCAGAAAGGAATACTATACTCAACGGTGTGAATAGAACAGCCACGGCTAGGCATAGAGACTTGAAAAGGCTGGAACCTCTTTGCACACCTGAGCTCCTTCACGAGTCGCCGAAAGCACTGAACTGTTCGCAACAATTTCACATCAGAAAGGTTTCACTACCTCCTCTTTTGCTGGAAGACGGGAAAAGAAAAGTATCCTCAGCGAAGAAATCCATAAAGTCAAGGAAAAGGAGTCAACCGTTCTATCTAGTGGACAAAGTGAGACAATGAAGAATCTAAATTTAGTTTTCTAAAAAAATTTGCACCAAGTGTGAATTTGAAGTGTTCAAGATTCGGTGAGTTGCACTTACTTATATGTATATAGAAAAGATTGTTGTTTCCTAGTTTTTTAAAATTGACATTGTATCAGTGGATTTACGGTGAACAAGTGACCGTACATTAGGTTATGTTGTAGGGTGTTGAGAACTCTGGTTCAAATGTAAATTCAAGAAAACAAGGTCGAGTACTTCAGCGTTTTGTAAAGTCAAATAGTAAAGATGACTGTAATAAAAAAGTTAATATTCGGGCCCAGCTACCTAGTCAATGAATATCTTGTGAGATTTGATCTGTAGGTAAGTTATGTATAACAAAGCACAATTTTTGACTCTAGTCATATGTTATTATCAAAATGAAGTGAATATTTGTGTTAAAATGGATTATATTTTCTGAAATACCTTATTTATATTTTTTGATTCAAACCTGATAGGTACCTACTTACCCCCTTGACAACTAAGTGATGGTGTCCTCCTAGCCGAATTTCGGCCACGGCGGCGGCGGCCAGCCTCAACGGAGGCTAGCCATGTGTGCATACTTTAGCAGTTATGCCCGGCTACGGCTGGCTCAGTGTAAGGGTTCGTTATTAAAAAGGCCACGTTTGTTCACACAGTCAGATTATATAATAAACACACAGGATAAAAACACAATACAAAAACAGAAAACAAACAGTAACAAGATATACAGTAGTAATAGCGACTACTTTCGACGCCGAGCGTGTGCGAACTGTCTAGTCCGAGTAACGCTTCGGTCGTCTTAGTTTGCGCCCACGCGCAGAGAGGGCGCTAGTTGTCGGCACGACATCGCTTTGCATTACCGACGCACCCGACCCAATGGGGCTGCCAGTGTCTCTAGTATGAACCTTAGGACGTTCTACTACACTCCCCCTCCAAGTTGGAAGCACGTCCCGGGTCCAACTTGGGACTTAAATCGCGAATGCGTGGCCTTCCTCTACGCCCTTTAGGTCTGACCGGCACATTAGACTCTAACGGAGATGTGAACGGAGTTAAATCTGTGCTGTGATATTTCCCTATAACCTTATTATCGAGATCTGCAATGATGAAAGTGGTTGGGCTGGTGATGGTATCTATGCGGTACGGACCATCACGCCTTGGCATAAACTTTTTCGTAATATGCTTTGCCGAGCTACTTAGGTCGTGCGTTTTGACTAGGACTAAATCTCCTACCTCGTATCTAGGGGTTTTGCACCGATTAGTGTCAGCTACGTCCTTGCGAACATCCTGGCTTTTCTCGACCCTATCCCTGATATCAGATAGTGACGACACAAAGTCTCGAAGGAAGGGGGTGACCTGATGAACGAAGTTATCCTTATCAAGGACGCCTCGTAAATCGCTGTGGACGTCAAAGGGTGTCCTCAGTTCACGCGCTAGAGTTAAGTACGCAGGTGTCTTACCGGTGGTGGAGCAGGTGGCGCTATTCATTGCAAATCGAATGGATGCTAAGTGCTTAGGCCAAGCTGTATGCGTGTTCTTCACGAGAATGGACAGCTGCACCTTCAAGTCTCGGTTCTTCCGCTCGGCAGGATTTGCCTCCGGATGATATAATGGTATTAGCTCCTGTTTGACGCCTAACACGTACATACACTGCTGCATCACCGCCGAAACGAACTGCGTTCCATTGTCCGACACGACGCGTCTTGGAAGTCCGTATCTGAGGAACACCTCCTCCAGCAGGACACGAGCACATGTCTCAGCAGTGGCATCTACGAGAGGAAACAGTTCCACCCACCTTGTAGCGACGTCTTCTACTAGAAATACCCACCGCTCCCCCTTGTCTCCGGTTGGGAGCGGACCGAATAAGTCAATCGCCAGGACTTCGCCTCGTTGTTGCAGAACCGGAGTCTGTAGGAGTCCAGCTGGCTTTTGGTTCAAGGGTTTGTAGCGGAGGCACTCTACGCACTTCTTCAGATACTCAACAACATATCGGCGCATCCCTGGAAAATAGTACCTTTCCTTTAGCCGCTGGAGCGTCCTCTCTATGCCTTGATGTCCGGCGGTAGGAGAGTCATGAAGCTCCTTTAGAATGTTTTCCCGCATTGACCTCGGAATGACTAGTTGAGCATCTTCTGAGTCGCCATCAGCATCATAGCGGTAAAGGACACCATGAGACAACACGTAACCACGCTCTAGCCAACGACCTAGGGTAAGTTCATCAGGAGTTTCCAAATCTTGTATGACCTTTTCCAGGTCAGGGTCATCCAATTGAGCGGCGCGCATGTCTGTTGGGCTAGTAGAAGGGAGGTTCACAATAACAGAGCATAAACTATCCTCCTCGGTGCCTTCTTCAGTGCAAGGTGGACGGCTGAGCGTGTCCGCAACTACATTGGCCTTACCTGGTGTATATTGGTATATTATGTTGAAGGACTGCAATTTTAGGGCCCAGCGGACCAACCTACCCGAAGGTGACTTCACAGTCAGCAACCATTTTAGAGGCTGATGGTCACTTCTTACACTTACCTGGTGACCATCAATATAGCCCCTGAAGCGCTCTACTGCCCAGACCACAGCTAACGCCTCGCGCTCAGTGGTGCTGTAGTTCTTTTCTGCGGATGAAAGGAGACGGCTCGCATACTCTATGGGGCGCTCTTCAGTGCCCTCGCCCTGCAAGAGAACAGCCCCAATAGCGTAGCTGCTAGCATCCGTTCTCAGAACAAACGGTTGGGAGTAGTCAGCCTGAACCAGAATGGGAGCGGTGGTGAGGCGTTTCTTTAACTCCACAAAAGCACTTATTTGCTCCGACTCCCAAACCCAAGGCTGGTTTTTTTTGGTTAGGCGTGTCAACGGTTCGGCAATGGCTGAAAAGTTTGGTACAAATTTGCGAAACCACGAACACGTCTGTAAATAGGTTCGCAGATGTTTCAGGTTTAGCGGTGGTTTCATTTCTACGACCGCCTGTACTTTGTCGGTGTCGGGAGATACGCCCTCTGGTGTGATAACGTGACCGAGATACTTTACCTTTTTCCGACAGAACACGCATTTCTCGCGATTGGCCCTCAAATTAAAGGCGCGCAGCTTTTCGAAAACGGCACTCAACGCTGCCATATGACCGGAGTACGTTTCCGTTATAAGTAAAAGGTCGTCCTGGTAAGCCAAGAGAGTAACGCTATCACCTATTATTTGTGAGAGGTCACGACACAGGTACGAGCGGAGCTTGTCAATGAGGCGCTGGAAGGTAGAGGGCGCATTTTTAAGCCCGAAAGGCATACGCTTAAAACGATACGTACCAAATGGGGTCTGGAACGCTGTTTTGTCCTTGTCGCTCTCCTTGACAACCACTTGCCAAAATCCACTGCGCAAATCCAAGGTGGACATGAAGCAGTTGCGTCTAGTTGACTGCACTAACTCGTCGATGACTGGCATTGGGTAAGCATCAGTTTTGGTTACCGCGTTAAGCTTCCTGTAATCCACGCAGAACCTGACCTTACCATCCTTCTTCGGGACTAAGACGGCAGGTGATGTCCATGCAGACTCGCACTCTTCAATAATGCCGTCCTCCAGCATTTTATCCAGCTCCGCCTTCATCAACTCCTTCTTAGCGGGCGTAAGCCTGTATGGTGGGACGGAGATGGGCAAATGATCACCCGTGTCTATGTGATGTTCTGCAAATGTTGTCGGCGCTCCACTTGCCGCAAAGACATCTGCGTTGAGCAGCAGTAAGTCCGACAGCTCCTGGCGTTGCTCAGCAACCAGCATTAAGCCTTCTTCATCACGCAAAAGATCGGCAGATGAGATCGCGGTACAAGACTTCGGAGTCTCAAACTCGACTGGGTACAAGGTTTTTGAACCTGAAAAATGCCAGGTTGACGCAGCAAAATCAATGACGATTCCGGCCGCTGCTAAGAAATCAATTCCTAACAGGGTTTCATTATTATGCGCGTCTGGCAGAATAGTAAAATCTAAGGTCACTGACCTTTCTGGAGTTATCCTTACCTTTAAGGTTGTGATAAGTACCCGGCGAGTGCGCGACGAGCCATCTGCCAACTTAACATAACGCGTAGTCTCAGTGCAGGGATGCTTCATTTCCAGTAGCAACTCATAGAGCTTACGGCCAACTACACTACTTTTGGCTCCAGAGTCCAAGAGGGCCATTCCTCGCACACCTAAAATTACTATGCTTAAAACAGGTCTTAACATAGGTTGTTGTCCCGTAGAACGACTCCCGAAGTCACCACCGACATCAGGTTCCACCAACGAAAAATGTCCTGAATTTTCCGCAGAAATCATGGTCACCCTACTTTCCATCGGCATGGTTACCCTACTTCGTGAAAATGCGTATGCACCATCATCGAGTTTTAACGCATGAGTGCGTTCTGCGGACACATTGGTTACCCTACTATCTTTCGCCTTCGCCATGGTAATAGCATCATCAGTAACAGTAACACGACACGACGACGACGGCGGAGGTACTATGCCTATCTGTTTAGGTGAACAATCCGTGAGTCTAAGTGCGGTATTACAAACGTTAGGCGAACTATTTGGACGTAGAGGTACGACCTTATGTTGACTACTACAAGTGTTAGACAAACTTGTACTTAGAGGGAAAGTGTTAGGTACATTTTGTTGACATCTTACCAATGGATCGGGCGAGATCGGTTCCAACGATGCCGAGTCGAACGTACAATAGTTCGCGTTGCACTGGGGACACTGTGATCGCGTAACACCTTTTGCGTTGCAGCCGTAACATGTAGGTACTGCTTCCGTATCTACTTTTTCTCTTTTTGACTTTAAAATGGCACAAGAGTCTATTGAGTGTCCACGGCGTTTACAGTACTTGCAAAACTCCTTCGTAGATGAGTTAGGTCCGACGGCGGCGGCGGCGGCGGACGTGCTGGCGACGACGGCGGCCGCTGGCTGTAGCACGAAGTCCCGATAAGCGCTGTTGCTGTTGCGAACGGCGGCGCCGGTGGCGGCGGCGGCGGGAGGGGCGTGGACGCGCGTGTCGTTGCTATGTGCGGCGGCGGCGACGGCGGCGCTCGCCGAGTTATATCCGCGGGATTCGCGCGGATTTGTTGATACGGACCGTAGAGACGACGGCGCGGTTCTCGCGCGTAGGGACTCGGATGGAGTTTCTTCGGTAGCGTCTTCGACGTGCCGTGCCTTGCGGAGTAAAGAGTTGTACGACTCAAACTCGTCTCGACGCAGGCGCTCTCGAACCCGCCGATGGAGGAGGCCGTAAACCATATCTAGCTGGACCTTCTCGCTAAGGTCGCCCGGGGGCAGGCGAGCTAGTAGTGCCCTCACTCTGGCGACGAAGACCTCCGTTTTTTCTTTGCTTTGAGACATCGAGAACAACTCTAGATAAATTCGGTGTGGGGGGCGTCTGTCTCCAAATGCGCTCCTGAGCGACGTCACCGCGTCACTCCAGGAAGTAATAGAAGATTTCACACCCTGCCACCACATGGCTGCATCTCCCACCACCAGCATGGATATGCCCCGCAGTGCGCTATCGTCGCTCACGTATGCACACTCTTTGTAGGCCTCCACGGCATCCAGGAAGTTGTCTAGTGAGTCTCCAGGTGCTCCACTGAACCGAGCTGTACATGCAGCGAAAGTTCCATGAAGTGGCGCTGGCGTAGATGCGGCAAATGTCGGCGAGTTGTGCAGGGGCGATGACATCGATTCGCGGCGCGATTCATGCGCGAGGACACGATCGAAAAGCCGCTCCATCATTGTAGTCTGCGTCTGCTGCAAGTCAGCCATCATTGTTGTGAATTCGCTCGCCGTGAAGGCAGCCGTAGGCGGCGGCGGCGGCTGCGGCGGCGTCTCTGGCTCTGGCGTCGGTTGCACGTTTGCGGGTTCATCCGTGGCGTCTTCAAAGTCCGACTGACGCCGCGATTGGCGGCGTGTATGAGGACGTGGCATTATTATAAAAAGTTAGGTTCACTGAGATTAGTACTTGAAGTTGAGGAAAAGTCACAATCACAGGCCCTCGCTTGGGCAGCCAGTTTAGCAGTTATGCCCGGCTACGGCTGGCTCAGTGTAAGGGTTCGTTATTAAAAAGGCCACGTTTGTTCACACAGTCAGATTATATAATAAACACACAGGATAAAAACACAATACAAAAACAGAAAACAAACAGTAACAAGATATACAGTAGTAATAGCGACTACTTTCGACGCCGAGCGTGTGCGAACTGTCTAGTCCGAGTAACGCTTCGGTCGTCTTAGTTTGCGCCCACGCGCAGAGAGGGCGCTAGTTGTCGGCACGACATCGCTTTGCATTACCGACGCACCCGACCCAATGGGGCTGCCAGTGTCTCTAGTATGAACCTTAGGACGTTCTACTACAATACTTATTTTAGTACACCCCACCCGTATGTGCGCAAACCTTAGTTAAAAGTAAAAAAAAGGTCAGATTAGGTACTAGCTTCTCGAAAGTGGAAGTCCAATAGGGTGTTACAGGTTCTATACTGCTAAAAACATAAAAATAAATACAACAATTTTATTTAATCGATAAGTGCCCTTAAAATTTACATTTTCAAGTTGCGTGCGTAACTTGTCAAAAACTCTGGACGCAGTACGAGTAGACGCCATATTGTTCTGTCGCTGTCGTCATGACGTCAGTTGGATGCGTGGTACCTGAACAAATGCGTTGATGTTGCTGATGACACAGCCATATGACAACAAAATTGCGCCTTCTATTTTATGATGTTTAAAAACGGATGAAAAAAACTTAAAATTTAGTTTTTATTTTAGGAAACATAAAAATTTCCGCGTTTTTTCTCATTTTTGGTAAATACCCTATTTAACACACACCTCAGTCATAGAGGGCCGTGTTTCGCGTGCTACGACGTACCTACTTTTGTGTGTTTTATTGACTAATAAACTACAGGTAAGCCCTTGTGTTTGTTCACTGGATGTGCTGGATGGATGTGATGATGATATTGATGTACCTACCTCCAGAACTAAAAACAAAGCATCATGGCATCAGTTTTCACTAGGAAGTACAATAAAACTTCACTAGGAAGTACAATAAAACTTCACTAGGAAGTACAATAAAACTTCACTAGTAAGTACAATAAATCTTCACTAGTAAGTACAATAAAACTTTTTTTAGGTACCACAATTTGCCATTTGCATATGGATTATTTATACATCTACCTACGATACCTTCGTGCGAATAAGTCATAGCGTTACACGTCTTTTTGTTGTCTCTTTTGCACTTCGTTCGTTCTAGGTTGTTCATTAGGTACAGGTCGACCACTTTAATAAGTTGTGTAAGCTGTAACTACCTGTATCTGGCGACGTATTAAGGGATTTCTACCGTGTTTTTAAGTGTATCCTCTGTTGGTAGTTCTAAATAAATAAATAACTCGCATCGGCAAAATTCGTCTGCACAGAATAGAACGATAAGATAGCATGAGCCTCTGTTTTTGTTGACTTTAAAACTTAACGCAACGCAATAAAGTCTATTATTTCAACGGCGTTAGCATTCGTATTCAATCGGGTTGAAATGTTCTCTTCTGTGCAGAGTAGGTAATTATGGCGATGCGACTTATTAAAGTGGTCAAACTCTATATTACACACCATTGGACCTTTGTGTATCTTTGCGTTTAGTTGTAGGTACCTACCTAATTGTAACCCCTCATTTGTTGAGTTAGTTAGCTTGTTGGGAGAACGTTCCCGATCTTCCGAATTTTACTAACATCGATGGCACAAACACGTGTGCACATTATTTACTTCTCTCGTGATCCGATGGGACGGCGGTAACGTAGTAGCTATTTGAAGAGGGTTAGTAAAAGAGTTATTCAAATACAAATACAGAATTTATTTTGATATTTACATTATTTGCATTTATTAACAATCAACATCAACAATATTAAATAATTTGTTCTTGTGGTGTGTATGAACAGTCTGGTGATGTTGCACAGCCTTGTCGATCCGCCATTTCGTTTTTGTTAGGTGCACAAAATGGCCGCTCGAACTAGAAGCCAATATAACATCGTTTGAGATATAAATGGTGGTATAGAGTAAATGGTATACTAGAAGCGGTGAAATATAATGGGTTTATAGTTAATGCTGAAAAATTTGAGCAAATGCTGAGAAAGCTGTGAGCTTGATTTTCGTAGGTTGCCACCATTCAACATAACTTCTTGTTTGATGCTAAACAAAACAAATCTTATAGATAACAATTCTATAACTCTTTACGTAAAATTTACTAGCTAATTTGAGATAATAATAGTAACAGGACAGACGTAGGAAATCAGTAAGTTAACGTATGCTCCGCATAGATGTTTTTATTCTTTTGTTATGGCAACCCTTCCGGGTGAAAAATTAGCGCCAAAACTTGCTTAGAAACTACCTATTCATCAGAAATTATAATTTGTACTTGTATTTATAACTGTATTTAAGGAATACCTACACAATAAATTTGTGTGATATAGATGTAATAAAGCTTTTTAGATTAGTCGTTGTGTTGTCGAGCAACCTCTGCGATTCCGTTGTATAGTTTCTGATGAAGAGACGAGACAGACAGAGGTCGGCCGGTTGCGACAGAGCGATCAGAATCGTTGCTATTTATATAATCTTCTCATTTACACAAATATAATTTAAATTGTTTACAATTATCTCACAGCCATCATTATATATTGATACTACTTTAATTAGACAGGACTAGTGTGTAACAACACGACAAGATGGCAATCAGCTTATAAAAGGGTCTAGCGAATATTAGAGAGCATAAAGATATACGTATATTTATATAATACATTGAAAAATTCTCCATTTTCCGTTCTAAAAACGTTAACAACCTCAAGCTATTAGCAATAGTCAACAATGTTGTTAATTCTAAGATTTAATGCACACAGAACATTGAATAGTAGGTACTAGATTGCGTAGGCTTTTTAAGTGTAAAGTTTTGATGTAAGAGTAGTCCAATTTTAACCTTATTTGTTTTTGAAAAGGCAGGAGATGGGTTTACATTTTGGGCTCGGGTTCGGTTGCACACTTTCAAGGGTACAAGACTAGAGTGTACCGACATCTCCCGCCGAAAACTAAATATAACAGCTTCATTATAATCTGATCTATTTAAAACATGGGAGCGTTTGCACAAATTTCAACTGAACGTGTCGTTTAAAAATAATCGTGAACCGTGATAATGTGCCTAACGTGCTTTTATATACCCTTTGTATGTCAGGACCTGTAAAGGGCCTCTTCTATGTGCTGAAGAACACAGGCAGCTCAATTTCACTGATAAAATTGTTACCGGGTCTTTAAAGCTCACCACACCAAAAATGCTGATAAATGCTTGTAGTGAAACTCGTTAAATGTTTGTTATCTCGAGGCTGGTAATAGTTTGGTTCGGTTCCAATTTGATCAGTGGGATCGGGTAGATAATCTAGTGCGACTAGGTCGCCTAGATTCATCTCAGGTACACATTACTCACGCACAGACAACAAGATGCACACAAAGTTAGTTTAGTTGTCAAGCGGCGACAGTTGCCGGTTATATATCTCTCTCGTTAAGGCGATTACATAAAGTCTATCACACGTCACGAATTGCACACTGACCCACCTCTATAAAACTTTGTATCGCGTTAAATACTTTGTAATGCTGTATAAAAATATTAAAGGAAAAATCGTCATTTATATTAAATACTTAATTAACATTCAGATATACCAAATCGATAGCGTGTATTTTACATTTTTACAATGAGACGTCCGCACTAACGATACCTATAGCGTACAGTGACATCGAAGCCTAATCACAAGGAACTACCACCTACGACGAACGTAGCCCTCTATATACGCAAAGGAGACATATTCAAAAATCTTACGTACCATACAAAATTACATCAGACTATGTACAATCTAGCTAAAAATTGAAAGTGTCGAATGTAGCACAATGGTACGCTAAATATTACGTACCTCATTTGGCTAGGGCTCCATGCATGGCTCTACTTACCGACGTACCAAGCTCAAATTACAACTAAACGACTCGTCTCATGTGCGGAGGTCGGCCGCAGGGCTGCCACTTGCCACTCAGGAGTTCAGAGCAAACATTCAGCGAACTCGCTTTTGTCTGAAGTGGCAACCCTACGCATGACGCGCGCCCTACACTCTTGGCAAATATTTGGCGAAGCCCATTCTTATGCTTGGCCGAATAAGCCGATTGGACAGACCAATTTAATTTTATATATTTTTTACCTAACGTGCACAACCATCTCAAAACTTTACATTCTTAACATCCGGTGATTTAATATAATTTTTCGACATTAATTTTTAAAATTCCTCATAACATTAATCGCTTTCTATACATTGAATCTAAAAGCCGATCGTGTCCATAACATGGAGGCTCTATACAAAGTGTGCTTTTCAAATTTCGTATAATTTTCTTTCATATATTTCATTGGCTTTTTTTGTACTTTTTAGTGTTTCTGATGCGATTTTATAAAATATGGCAGTATCTATGTTGTATTCAATTCCTTTACGATCTAGGGTCTGTGCTGTCCTTGAACGCTAAATGGAAAAGGGTTTAAGATCCCGGCGAGAGATCGATTCACTCACTCGTCACTTTGAACGACTCAGTGACTCACAATCGAATACATTATTTAAATACACCCACATTAATACCTAGTTGTAATTAAGGCCGGTTTTGCATAATCTAGGCGAATGACATGACGTGACTCACTATAATGGCATGAGAACATCTATGTACAGGATGTTTGATAAACTTTATAATATCAATCTATGCTCACTATCAGTTATATTGAGGTATTTATTATTATTAATAAGGTATTTATTTTATTTAAAATATATTTTGGTGATATTTCGTGCGTGTCGTTTGCAGACTTAGGATCTTTCATCAAACATCTTGTTAAATTTGATGTAAATTATTGCGTTTGTACCTACTAGTAACCAATTTACTTTGATGGTTTTATTGTAATGCATATGTAACTATGAGCTAGTAAATTCTAAAGGTGCCCTGTTCAACTGGCGGAGTGTTGAAGGATCGTCTTCGAGCAGTCGACCCGCGGCAGGCCCTCATCTAACACAATCAATGTAGTTATCTACGAGTCCACAATCGTCAAAGCACCCGAGTTAACACTAAACATCGCAGGCTCAAAGCCTTCAACAACGTCAAATAATATCACAAAATATGTACAGCGAAGTCACTTGCACGTGACCTCGCAACACAAAACCAACTATTAAATTTCAACCACACGTTGATTGTTCCAAAGTTCATTTTTATGTGCAGCGCCTTAAACCACGTCCACTTTGACAATCCCCCGCCCAATTCTCGGGAAGAATAAAGAAAAATAAAAAATAAAGCTTTATATAAAATTTATTTAAAATAAACAAAACTGTGCTATTTCTAAGTGAAGTTTATCGTAGCCAAGTCCAATTTCATGCTTGAAATTATATGCAGGAGAATACTCAAGTCTTAAATATTAAATAAATGGTAATTCAAATAAAACATTGCTTATTTTGTCTTCGCACATAAGTTCAAGCAATACTATCAACAAATAATAAAATCTACAAAAGAATAATTATAAAGATATATCATAAAATGAGCAATGAAACTGTATACATCTACAAAACGTGCTTTTAAATTATGTCCCATGAGATAGAAAACTAATAACTACAAGAAATATATTTAATAACAACGAAAAGAATTCAATGTGAACTCAAATAAAAACTTAAAATAGAGACTAGTGTGTCTGTTACCCACACCAAATATCTAATGTTTAATGTGTTGTGTAGCATTCAGTCAATAAATATATTAAATGCTTAAAATAACAACTAATATCAATCAAAAAGCTTTACAACAGATAGCGATTCATACATGAAATGAAATATAATGAATAAAAAGGAATGGTTCTACAAAGAAAGTAAGAGATAAAATATAGCTTAAAATTATTTGTCAAGATATACATAAAACTTCACGTCATGCAATAGTGTAAAAGGTTCCTAATAGCGAGCATTTTGAAAGAGAAAGTTGCGTTAGTTTTTGAGTATGCGCAACAAATTCTCTATAATATTATGGCGGATAGGGCGCGCGTTAAAATGAGATACGCGAAATGCCAAGATTTAGAGAAAATAGATGAAAATGTAAGAACAGATGGAAATATGAAGAATATAAAATCTATTAAGGCGATAACCAGACTCAAATTAGCGCCGCCACCTATTTTGTCTTCATTATTCGTTGAACAAAGAGAATTTAAAAAAAATAATTGGGCGGTTTGTTATACCTATCATAAGCTTTTTCTAATGCCTCTGTAATATTTTTATTTTGTATAGCATTGGCGATACGACGTTGCACTTACATACAATACCAAACATTTTCGCAACTCGGCCTACACTATGAAAAATAAAACTATTACAGAGCCATTAAAGAGCTTATAATAGGTATCACAAACTGTCCAACGAAATTTTTGAAATTTCCTTTGTTTAACGAAATAATAAGATAAAATATGCGGCAGCGCTATTTGGGTCGGGGTATCGCCTTAAAGAGAGGCCTCATCGTAAAACCGAAAGAGGTGTGTCAGAATTAAGCAAACCGCGTATTTAAAAGGACCATCACCATTTACGACCAAAGTAACATCGGCTTAAATTTTGAGATATTTAAAAAACTTACATATTTTTATGTAGTCTATCTAAAATTTATAATCTGACTTAAACATAAAAGCTTTTTTACATTAATCAGACGAACTAAGCTGTTTAGATAAGAAACTTATTTTTTTTTACAATATACTCATTATTTAAATGTCACTTCGCCCTTTATGTTGTGGTCTACGTTTAAAATTAGTTGTTAAAGCAATTAATTATATTTTTAATTGCATTGTCTTTAGGCATTAATTAATTTAATTTATAATTTTAGTTATTAATTAAGAAATAGTTAACGTGTTCAGATATACTTTTACGTGTAGAATATAGATTTAAATACCTTAACATGTCTTGCGACATAATAGAGCTTTATACATTGCATAAACAAACTAATAATTCTTGCTTGATTGTGTGCATTTGCAGAATATTGGCGTGCCAGTGTTTATTGACAAATCGTAAAAAAAGGATAGTGTTGGCTCAAATATCCCTTTTACCTATCAAGTCCTGCATACTTCATAGAAGTTGCAAGTCTTGATGTGGGACTAGTGCAGGGAAAACAACTGATAGATAAAGGGAGAACTGAGATAGTGCAGTGCTATAAAGATTGGGCGTTAATTTTTATCGCGAATCAGAAATTCACAATAAAAATTATTTCTTCGAGCGTTCTATCAGGCTTGATTACAGTTATAAAGATCAAAATATCAAGAATTAGGTTGTACCTTTCTTAAGAAGTAAAAAGGATCTCAGACTCCGTCAAACATTTCGATCAATTCAGAACTTACGGTTTGTGTCATCATTCTGAATGACCGAAAACTATGCTCAGAGTCGGGGCCCTGTTAATTCCACGTTTAAACAAAAACAATTGAACAGAAAACAACTCAAATCATCTGATATATCAATGAGATTCAATAAAGTCGATCATACTATTCCGCCATCCATAGGCTGTATTTAAAAGACCGCCAGAAATGAGTGGCGAAGATAGTTTCAGCGATACACGCACTGAATTTCATTGATAGATAAACATGAAAAATGTTATAGTAACTCTATTGGCACAAAACATAAATAAACTACCCTTAAAATGCTGCCGTCTCTTTCTTTCGATCAAAGAAAGAGACGGCAACATTTTAAGGCTAGTAAGTTTGTTTTTGTACCAACACAATCACAACCTTGTAAAATTTAGTGTAAAGGAAAAGCAACCATAATCAGGCACAGATAGAAGAGTGAATCAGTTGGGGGATTAGGTGGATTGTCTCGTGGTGGACCTCCCTAGATGTAGGAGTAGGGTCCGTCGGTAAGCGCGCTGCACAGCAATAGTCAGGATGCGTCGTCTTTGCTGGCCGTGGCGGAGCCGGCGCGCCGCTGCGACCGGTACTCGACGCCCGGGTCGAACTGCATCAGGACGAACACCTGGAAAATAAACCTTTATGTTAGAGGGCTGTCTATGAGCTCTGGTGTGCATTCGAATATGGGCTTTAACTTGTAACATTTAGATGTCTTTTATAAAGACCTACTATGAACTATGTTGCCAATAAATAATCTGAATCTGATTGATGACCGAGCTAGATCTCATGATGACGGGCCTTAGTGTCTTTCAGATCTCTTAGTTTTGTTTAATTTAGAGTTAGACAGAGATGCGAAAACAGAGTTTGGCCTCCTAGAGCAACTTCATATCTCTGCCTAAATTCAACAAAAGAATATCTTTCCAGAAAGAGTAAAACAAAGCTTACCAAAACGATCACAAACTATATGATGGACATTTTAAAATTCCTTTACTTAACGTAATTATAAGAAGCTGGCGCTAGTTTCTGCCATCCACCGCTTTAACTATGTATAGGAATCAGGGTAGTAACCTGATCGGTAGGCAGCAGCGAGAAGTCATCGGGCGGGTTGGTGATGACGTAGCGCTTGCTGCTCGCGTCGCAGGACGAGGAGGTGTCGCGGAAGCGGTACAGCCCGATGCACAGCATGCCGTACGTGCCGAGTGCGGCCACGAACAGGTCGCCGTACTTGCCGGCCTCGCCGAACTGCGCCAGCGGCCCGTCGTACAGCGATATCTGACCTACTCTACATCGGTCCCTGGAGGGGAAGATATAACAGTTAGTGAGAAGAATATACACACAGAATCAATTATAATGATAAGATAGTAATATTGTAAGCCCCGCGCTACGACAAAATCAAACTGACACAGAAAATAGAACCATAATGAATTGCAGACGAAAGTTGCATAAGCACTTTACTACCACCGGTTTTCAGCTTGCTTGCCGCAGCAGCTTCTGCCAGCAGTCTTTCACAGATTGTCATCCTATCTGGCCGGACGTATTACGTTTGCCGAGTCACAGTCTCCACTCAAGAACTCGTTTACCCAGTGATTGTCGGTTCATCGGCAGATATTTCTTGCCCACTGCCACTTCAGCTTGCTTCAATACTTTAAACCTTACCTAGTGGATACATTACCTGTTGGCTAAACTCCTGGGCGCGAAGTAACCTCCGCGCAGCCCCCCCGCCCCATCTGCCAGGATGAGCTCCAGCTCGGGAGTCAGTACAAACCGAACCTTATCACCAGTGGATACAGTACCTGTTGGCTAGACTCTCGGGCGTTGATTACCCCCCGCGCAGCCCCGCCGCCTCTGCCAGGATGAGCTCCAGCTCGGGAGTCAGTACAAACCGAACCTTATCACCAGTGGATACAGTACCTGTTGGCTAGACTCTCGGGCGTTGATTACCCCCCGCGCAGCCCCGCCGCCTCTGCCAGGATGAGCTCCAGCTCGGGAGTCAGTACAAACCGAACCTTATCACCAGTGGATACAGTACCTGTTGGCTAGACTCTCGGGCGTTGAGTACCCCCCGCGCAGCCCCGCCCCCTCTGCCAGGATGAGCTCCAGCTCGGGTGTGGCGCCGCCGGTGATGAGAGACCGGATCAGCGTTAAGGCATTCTGGTTGAAATACGTCTGCAGACAAAACAGGCCATTTAATACCACTTAAATCAATTTTGGTACCTACAAAAAATCTTTGAAGATTAATACTTTAAATCATCATTGCCTTCATACATATTTTAATCAAATATAGCTAAGAACTTTCGACGACCAATTAAACCACACCCTCAATTAAATTAGACGAAACACATCCATTTGGGACCTTTCCAAAGCCCAATTCCCTTAAATGACTACCGAACCAAGTTATATGGACAATTAAATAAGGCGGTTTGACATTGCTAGGATGTTTAGTTCTGATAAGACTGATTAAGAAGGCGGCGGCAAAAAGATGCCATTGTGAACTAAACTCTATCAACAAGTACACACGGAAGACACTAGAGTACACGATGGTAGTAGATTCCACTGCAGATACGAAACTGCAGAAAGAAACGTTTATGTAAATGCGGTCCTATACACTAATACATACGGTGGACATTAGAGAGTCGAGCACGCTGACGGCGAAGGCGGTACCGCAGGCGAAAGGCTGCGTCAGATACAGCTCCGTGTCCGGATCGTCGTCGTCGTCTTGATCTAAGAACTGGACGTTGCTGTCGTTCACCAGCTCTGGAAAACAAATGGGGTGAACAACAGAACAGGGGTAGGGGTGGTTGCTTTGTATTTTTTATTATTGATATAATATATTATTTTTGATTATTTATTTCTTTAACGCTACTACTGTTCTTATATACCTATAATATATCGTTCCTCCGCAACAGCCTATAATGGTCCACTGAGAATTCTGATAATTGTTATGATTGAATACCTTATAATAAGAATTAAATATAGACAGCTCTAGTTTAGCAACTAGCAGCTTTAGTCATTCTCATCAGCATACATAATACCTACGACCACTAAACCCTCTAACGAAGGGGATTTTGCTAAAATCACAACGCTTGACCGGCGACTGAATGATCGCAGTGGCGGTATTAAAAAACACAAGAAAGCGACCCTTCCTCTAGTAGATTCCCTTAGGCCTCATTTACGGAGACGCGGGGTGTCGTGCGTCGCGTGTGGCGTGGCGTCTCTCCTCTCTCTCTCGCACTCTACAACGCCATGTTTGAATGTAGTGCGGGCCGCGTCTCCGTAAATACAATGAGACCTTCATCAGCTTTCACAATACCCACGGGTGGATTCCCACGCCGCAAACGCCACGGTCAGCCAAGTCGATTAGTGACATTATAATATCCTGGCTAATATCTCACCCGTGATCATAGGCACATTGGCTCCATACACACTGCCTCTCCGCTGCAGTAACACCGGCGCGGGCGGCTGGCCCGCCGGCGGTACTGCGTTACTGGCGCCGTTCGGTCCCGCTCCTGCGCTTAGCACGCCTAGAAAAAAAACATGACACTTAATCAAAAATGACACCAATCACAAACTTTAATAGCGTATCCACACGACGAACCTTGACTCGCTAGGGCTGTCAAACCAATCACAAACGATGTTCGTGAAAACTGCTCATAATATGAGGTGCATTCCGAGTTATGCTTAAATCGATATTATCGCGCTGACAAGCGTTCCGTATTACTGTGAGCGCGACAACGATATCCTGTGCAGTTCTGTGTGACGTCATATATGACGTCATTTAAGTGCAGTTTTGCGATATCACCGACCATGTTACAAACCGTAATCACTGTGAGCGCCTGTGTCAAAAGTGACATTTGGATTTATTGATGACTGATAGACGTCAAACTGAACGTTCGTTGTCGCGCTCACGGTAATTCGGAACACTCATGAGCGCGACCATATCGATAAAAGTGTACTATTGTAATGACATTGACACCGCGACTCGTGAGCGCGCTCATGAGTGTTCCGAATTAATGATAGCACCATGATGGCACTCAACTGTCATTAGCGTGATATCTAATTCGGAACGCAAAATATCGTTGTGAGACACAGCGCAGTAATCGTAATTCGGAATGCACCGATGATATGTCTTCTTTCGTTTTGAACAAATCAAATCAAATCAAAAATCAAAGAGCCTCCTCTGTCCAGTAGGTAGTTCTTGAATCCCAGTACGCCTTCTGGTTTTTCCCACCTCGCGAGCATTCGACCTGGACTTAGGCGGCTCATCTCCTCACCTCACCTCAACAGCCCATAATCGTCCACTGCTGGACGCAGTGTAATGTTACTCTTTTGTGTAACACCAAGTTATTCGAGAAGCTTCCTACCTAATTTTCCTAGGCAGAAAGATCCTAACAAATTAAAGAATATTAGAAATTATGTACAATTTTAATTTTTATTTACAGACTTTTATAAAATTTTGATGCGAAGGTTTCGAGTTAAGCTGGAGACGTTACAGGTTTGAGGAGATGTTGAAGGTTTTGAGTGAAGCTGGAGACGTTGCAGGTTGAGGAGATGAGACGTTTTAAAGGTTTTGAGGTTAAATGGATGCTCTTCTGGGCGTAGAGGTCGACACCAGGTGGTGGAGCTCTACGCCAGGTCTGGAACTTTGCCGTTTAGGTTTTTGAAGGTTTGAAGGGCTTTCTTGAGTTTTACGCCAGGTCTGGAACTTTGCCGTTTAGGTTTTTGAAGGTTTGAAGGGCTTTCTTGCGTTTCCCGGGCCAGCTGGGCCCGGGAAATGGCCTTTTAGAAGATATTCGTCGCGAAGTCAGAGGTAAACTGATCCCTTGGCCGTTCTGGCACTGTTTATATATATTCCGCCGTTCCAATGTAGTTCCAGAATTGAGAATTCAAAATAATGTACGTATTTCAAAATTTGTACGATTTTCTTTATAATTTCGTACGAGGTTTCATCCAAAACCTATGTTACCTTTCCTCTTTGCTTCAGATCGGAGCAAATTTTGACATTTTCAAAATTGGCATTTATGTCACAACAATCTTTACCAAAACAAATATTTTCAAAGAATTTTAAGAAAAAAGTAGAAAAAGAGACCAAAATGGATACAATAATTACAGATGTTAAAAAAAACTGGATATAGAAGGTAATATTTACATTGTTATACAAAATTAGAGCTAGAACAGAAATAAAATATTACATTTTCCCCCACAACCCCAGAAAATTTTCAACTACATTGAAAATTTTGAAGGTTAGGAATAACAAACTTGACCTTTCATACATCTTTCACAGCTTCTTCTTTCACGACTCCTATCATTCTTACTAACATGCTTAGGGGATATGGTTCACATTCAATGACGCATACTCCACAAGGAGTTATTCAAAAGATATAACGTAGGCTTCTTTTTTTTATTTAGGTGTCGTAACCCGCACCTTTTTGAAAACCCGATTAGAAAACCTTAAAATTAAAGTAGATATTTACAAAGTTAAATAAGTTAACAACACAAAGGCTTATTTAGTGAGTTGTGTACCGCTCATTGAGAAAACTAATCTCGGTCTCAAGGACATTAAGAGGAAATAACGAGGTTAAGATAGAGATACCTCGAGATAGTTTAAAAGTTAAGAATGACTAATGACTAAAAACTAAAAGTGTTAAAAATATGCCGAGAGAGTTTAGTTAAAATGAAGTAATAAACAGAATATAACCTAAAATAATTTACAGAATACACACAAAACATTTACAAAACTGACATAAATTACGTTTTTATATCTTTAATATGCCATTTGCCTCTCAATCCGTTAGGATCTTCCAGGATAAAAACAAGAGGTGAAAGCTTCTCAACAACTGTGGCTTTGACGTACTTCGGGGCCAATTTGGCGCTGAAGTAAGCACCAGCATTACTTTGAACGTAATTTTTACGCCAAACAGTGTCACCTACATTAAATTCTTTAAAACTGTGTCTCGTGTTGTAATGAGCAGCATTCCTTGCGTGTGCTGTATGTAATGCAACTTGTACTTTATCGAAGACGGCAGATAGTAATCCTAAATTAGCGGCATAGATATCTCGAGGAAGGAAAATGACGCTATCAAGGTTAGAGCAGTTAGTATAGAATGATCCACAAGATATTGTCTCTCGACCAAAGACAAGAAAAGTAATAATAATAATAATAATAATAACACTTTATTGCACTTAAATAAATAACAAAAATAAACCTTATATCTAAAATTAAAAACTAACAGTACAATAGGCGGCCTTATCGCTGAGAGCGATTTCTTCCAGGCAACCCAAAAAAGAAAAGATGGGGAGAAACCGGTTGTAGAGTTTACAGAACCATTTAGTGCAAATTGAATTTTATGCAAAAATTTATCCCATGATCGGTGATCATCTCCGACTAGCTGTGATAGAGCGGTGATAATTGTTTTATTATAACGTTCCGTGGGATTGACTTGAGGGCAATATCTAGGTGAATAAAAGATAAAAGGAACTTTATATTTATTCAGAAAGTTATGGAACTCATTAGACTGAAATTGAGAACCATTATCCATTATAATAGTTTGCGGAACGCCATGTATAAGAAATACAGAGTTTTCTAAATGCAGAATGATGTTAGAAGCTGTAGCGCGTTTGATAGGAAAAATAAGACAGTATTTAGAAAAGGAACAGGTAATCACGAGAATATATTGATTACGTTGTCTAGTCATAGGAAAGGGACCCATTAGATCCAATGAAATGTTTTGAAAAGGTCTTGAGCAAATTTTTGGTTTCCCCATAAGACCATAAGGTGAGTGATTCGAATATTTATAAGAAAGGCATGTCTCACAAGTGGAGCAGACTTTTGCTACATCTTTAAACATTCCCGACCAATAGTATCTTAAGCAAAGTTTCTTATACGTTTTAAAAATGCCAATGTGAGGACTACTTACTGAGTCACCATGACAAGATTTAATAAGATTTAGTCTCTCAGAAGGAGGTGGAACTTCCTTCCATGCAAAGTCTTCGTTAAGGTAGTCAGTTGAGATGTTGTAACGATAAAGTTTAGAATCAAGAATTTTATAATTCGGAAATGCATCAGGGTTATCGCGACAATTAGTAAAAATTTTATTAAAATGTTCCAATTGAGACACATTGTCTCCAGATATAGGTCCAGCACCACCGATTACGTTAGTAGCAGGTATTTTATGACGTGAAAGAAGATCAGGAACAACATTTTCCTTACCTTTTTTATGTTTCAGATCAAGATTAAAACAAGATAGACGAAGAGTCCATCGTGCTAGTCTTCCAGAAGGGTTAGACAGATTTTGGAACCATTTTAATGCTGCATGATCAGTGTAAACTGTAAAACGTTTACCATTGTCAAGATAACAACGCCAATGTTCAAGTGCAGTAATAACCGCTAAAGTTTCTCGTTCAGTAGTTGAATAATTTTGCTCATGTTTATTTAGTGTTCTACTCATATATGCGATAACCAATTCTTTATTGTCTTGTTCTTGAGTCAACATTGCACCTATACCAAAGTTAGAAGCGTCACAGTGAACAGAAAATGGGAGGTCAAAGTCAGGGCAAGTTAGAATTGGGGTTGAAGTTAAACACTCCTTTAGTTTAGCAAAGGCAGAATCAGCATCATCATTCCAGATAAACTTTTTAGGGGAATTTTTCCCAGAAGAAGTTAATTTACAGAGAGGTGAAGCAATAGAACTAAAATTAGGTATAAAACGGCGAAACCAACTACATGTACCTAAAAATTTCCTTACTTCTTTTTTAGAGGTGGGAGCAGGATAAGCTAAAATTGCTTCAATTTTACTAGGATCAGCATGTAAACCTTGTTCATCTACAATGTAGCCAAGGTATTTAAGTTCCTTACGAAAGAATTGACTTTTTGTAAAGTTTATAGTCAGTCCTGCGAACGAAAGTTTTTGATGGACTTTCAGTAGGAGTGAAATATGTTCTTCAAACGTCATACTGATTATTATTATGTCATCTAAATAACAGAATACTTTATTATCAAAGTCTGGCGTAAATAAACTATCCATGAGTCTCTGTTGAGTCGCAGGCGCATTAGTTAAGCCAAAAGGCATTACTGTAAATCTATGCATTCCTCTACCGGGTACATAGAAACCAGTCTTGTCTCTGTCGTCAGGATGTAAGGGAATTTCCCAAAAAGCTTTAGCAATATCAATACTAGACAAATATTTAGCATTTTTAAGATTATCTAAAATTTCTGATATAAAAGGAAGGCTGTAAGCATCTTTACGAGTAATCGCATTTAATTTCCGACTGTCGACGCAGAAACGCCATTCTCCGTCTTTTTTAGGTGTAATAAGTACAGGAGATAGCCAAGGACTTTCACACTTTTCAATAACTTTTAATTGTAGCATTTTATCAACTTCGTTGATTAGAGCCTTTTGTTTTTCAGGAGAGAGACGATAACAGTGTTGTTTTATAGGTAATGCATCACCGGTATTAATTCGATGACAAACTAAATTAGTACGACCTAATTCACCCGTTTGTTCAAAAGAAATATCTTTGAAACGTTGAATTATGTCCTTAGAAATGTCTATTTGATCATTTGTAAGGTGATCAAAAGAAGTTATTTTATTTTCAATAGCACAAGTTGTAAAATCTTTACATTTAAGGTTGAGTTCTAGGGAAAGTATTTTAGGAGACAGTTTGAATTCTTTCCAAAAGTCCCATCCAAGAATCAAAGAAGGATAAATATCAGGAAAAATATAAGCTTTTATAAAACGTGTCTGATTATTAAATCTTATTGGTAAAATAAAATAACCAGAAGACATTGTCTTTTGTTTATTAGCAACCATAACTTGAGTTGATGACTTAAATAGTTTGAAGCCTAACTTTTTAATATCTTTATGAGAGTTATTACCTAAAATAGTTATGCAACTTCCACTATCCAACAAACCAGAAAAAGGTAAATTATTGATAGACACATTTATAAAAGGTCTATTATAATCCTTCTCGCTATCATAAAACACAGAAGTTGTTTTGTAGCAGAACATAAAATTTCGGATAGTATTTAACCACTTATTCCAATCAATAGGATCAAATTTATCATTTTTAGATTTAGTACTATTTAAGTCATCATTTAGTTTTTTTGTTGATAAGTTTGAGAACAATTTGGACAGTCATTGATCTTTACACCCTTGCGGCCACATTTAAAGCAAATTAGATATCTAGGTTTAGTACAATTCTGTAAAGAATGACCAGTTATACGACAGCGATAACAGTATAGATTGTTAGCGTTTTCATTGTTTTGAGAAAAAGAACGTGATTGTTTATATTCCTGTACTGTGTTAGTGTTTTTTAAGTTTGGAGAGAATCTAGAAGTCGAGGAGCGATAAGTAAATTCCGCAGCACAAGAAGTGTCTTCACATCTAGGCTCGTGAAAGTTTTTATCTCTTTCCGAGATTTGTTCGTAATTTTGACAAATTGAAATTAAAGAATCAATAGATTTGATATCTTTGAGGGCAACAAAGACTGAATAGCAAGGTCTTATATTGTGTAGCAAGATTTCCAATTGTTCGTTCTCGCTAAGTTTTTTTGAAAGGCGGGTAAACATTCCGAACATAATAGACACGTAAATAATAATAGTCTCAGTCACTCCTTGAGTTCTATTTCTTATGGCTTCTAGCATTTTGTAATCATAATCGTGGATTCCGAAATCCTTGATTAGTAAAATATGAATTTCGTTCCATTTTAAACTAGGGTTTCTATTATATTGGAAACGAAACCAATGAAGGGCATCTCCAGTGAAAATTTCAAAGGCATGTTTACAAAGCATTGCTTCTGGGATGTTTCTAGAAATCCGAAATTCTTCTATTTTTTGAAGAAATGATCTAGGACATGATTTTCCATTAAAAGAAAATGTTTTCAATTCTTTAGCGAAATTAGACGAAGTGTTAGCATTTTGAAGCATTTCGAAAGTGTGTGGCATAGAACAGCTAGGAGTAGTTGATGGTTCTAATGTTTGATTATTTTGAGAGGTAGGTAGCATTAATAACGACGGAGGGTTAGTTACAGCCTGAGGAATAGGGTTGTGAACTTCCACCATTTCCAGGACTTCGGATGGTTCAATTAAATTTGAAGTTAAAGCGTCAAATCGTTTTTGGAGTAAGAAAAAGCGAGATCTTAAATTTGAACACAGTTCAATTAACGGAGGCGTTGCTGTTAAACGTTCAAGTCGATAATAAAGATGATTCATAAAAGCTTCAAGTTTCTTTATACCGCTTTTGTCATCATATGATTCAAGATGAGAGATTTTACTCTCAATGTAATTGAGTGTAGTCTCTGCTTGCGAAAGGTCATTTTTAAGAGGAATAGGGGAAGATTTTATATCCTCTGGGAGGACGTGACTAAGTTTTGTCAGTTGTTCTTTAAGAGTCGTCAAAGTTTCAGCTGGTTTTTCAGCCCTAATAGTCACTTCATATTCAAGTTCAAGTTTATTTAGTAACGCGTACTTGATTGGCCTAGCCATGATTAATTATGAATCAAGGTAAGCTTTATTAAGATTAAGTTTAAGATTAAGTTTAAGATTAAGTTTAAGATTAATTTAAGTTAAGTAGTATTTTAAGGAAATCGCGTATTCAAGTTAAGTTATTATAGTTTTAGACGAATACGCATTAAAATTTAAGAAACAATTAAGAAATAAACAATTGAATTAAAGTTTAGAGTTGAGTAGAGCTAATAAGCGAATTAAAGTTTAGAGTTAAGTAGAGCCAATAAGCTTGAGCAAAGTTTTTTTTTTTTTGTTTATATACAGTGTAAATATTTAGTGAGCAATGTGTTATCAAGTTTAGTTTACCAATGATAATAGTGTTTATGAATGTATAGACTTCAGTTCCAAGTACTTTGGGTGTACCCCGAGTCGACTTCGAAAGTCTAGGAGTACACTTTAATGTAGCTTGAGAACCTGCGTGGACGTATTACTAGCAGGATATTCTCCTGTAGCACGCCGTATAGTCTTCCAAACTCCAACTTATCAGTGACCACTAAGGGTTTTCAACACTTCAAAGAGAAGAAAGGATGTAGATCACACTAGGCAATCAGGTAAGTGGTGCATGTGTGTGGGGTGCAGTATAACGTAGTAAGTGTACTGTTAAGTGTCACGTTTAGAGTGATGTATGAAGTAGCGAAAGAGTAAAGTTAAGATATGTCGAAAGAGCATCCAAATTTAACCAGGTACGTGTATTAGTATTTTTTAGAATTTAGAAGAACAGAGGGTTCGATTTAATTGGGCGCCAAACTGTAATGTTACTCTTTTGTGTAACACCAAGTTATTCGAGAAGCTTCCTACCTAATTTTCCTAGGCAGAAAGATCCTAACAAATTAAAGAATATTAGAAATTATGTACAATTTTAATTTTTATTTACAGACTTTTATAAAATTTTGATGCGAAGGTTTCGAGTTAAGCTGGAGACGTTACAGGTTTGAGGAGATGTTGAAGGTTTTGAGTGAAGCTGGAGACGTTGCAGGTTGAGGAGATGAGACGTTTTAAAGGTTTTGAGGTTAAATGGATGCTCTTCTGGGCGTAGAGGTCGACACCAGGTGGTGGAGCTCTACGCCAGGTCTGGAACTTTGCCGTTTAGGTTTTTGAAGGTTTGAAGGGCTTTCTTGAGTTTTACGCCAGGTCTGGAACTTTGCCGTTTAGGTTTTTGAAGGTTTGAAGGGCTTTCTTGCGTTTCCCGGGCCAGCTGGGCCCGGGAAATGGCCTTTTAGAAGATATTCGTCGCGAAGTCAGAGGTAAACTGATCCCTTGGCCGTTCTGGCACTGTTTATATATATTCCGCCGTTCCAATGTAGTTCCAGAATTGAGAATTCAAAATAATGTACGTATTTCAAAATTTGTACGATTTTCTTTATAATTTCGTACGAGGTTTCATCCAAAACCTATGTTACCTTTCCTCTTTGCTTCAGATCGGAGCAAATTTTGACATTTTCAAAATTGGCATTTATGTCACAACAATCTTTACCAAAACAAATATTTTCAAAGAATTTTAAGAAAAAAGTAGAAAAAGAGACCAAAATGGATACAATAATTACAGATGTTATAAAAAACTGGATATAGAAGGTAATATTTACATTGTTATACAAAATTAGAGCTAGAACAGAAATAAAATATTACAGCAGACGGCTCAATAAAGGCTAATTATAGAACAGGAGCATTTAAAATCCCTGATAAAAAAACTGCACTAAATAGCCCACCAGTCTTACCAATAGTGTCGTCGAACGTCATAGCCTTGATGTTCAGCGAAGCCAATATAGCTTCCTTGTCGGCCAGCGTAGGGTCGTCGTTGGACGGAACCTTCGCCGACAGAATACAGCACATGTCGCACAAATTCACGTTCACTGCACGCAAGTCGGCCCGGCTTAGCGGTGAACCCTGGAGAAGAAAAAAATATGGAAGAAAGATGTGTTTTTCAAAGCTCAGATTTGGAATTTTCTATACGCAAATTTCAATAAAATTCTGCAAAATAATATTTGAGTTTTAACGATGGCTTGAATACTTGTCGAAAAATTCAATAGCCGAAAATAGGACTTATGTCCTGATGTGATGTGTGTGTCGTTTTTAATATCAATCACTGAGCCCAGCAAAACAAACAGATGGAGAGAAATCCTGAAATCATGTACAGCATTGTTAAGTCTTAAGTCTAGCTCCTAAAATATAAATCTATTTTTCTACCCTCAGGCAAAATATGAAAAGAAACTCACATTCAAAACAGAAATCTTCGGTAGATTCTGCAACATCTTCCATTCCCTTCGTATATATTCGACGCTGCCCACTATTACGACGTGTTTCAGCTCATGGTAGTGGAAGTTGGACGCCCGCAGCGGCATCACCAGATTTCGAAGCCCTATGAGAGGAGAGTCGGGGTCTGCGAACAGGCAGACTACGACGTGTCCGTTCAGAACTGTCATTGCCGCTTGGTTTCTGTCCTGTGGAAGAGATTTAGCTTTTAGTAGTCGAGTTAATAACTAGGATGTTTGATTATGACTGTGGGAACTAGATCAGGTTTTGACAACGTAGTGGCCTTTCCACTTCATAACACATACCTAGTTATAAGTCTTACAAGTTCATCTGGTACCAATCCAGCCACTAACCAATCTAGATTAGAATAGAAGATGTTAAAAAATCTGGCATATCTATTCGTTTTTGTGAACTTTTATAATCCTGAACTGGATTCATGAAATTATCATATAACACAAACATTATCATATACAGTCATGATGACATAAATATGTCCTATATTTGTAAACACGACTGAAACATAGCACTAAAATAATTCCTTAATAAGAACAAGGAAACGGAACGATGTGATTTTTCTGGTAGAAGCTAAATCTAACAAAACTTACTAATATACAATCCTCCAGATTCCTGGCTGGGCTCCAGTGGAACATCCCCGTGGAGTCGTATTTCATTTCAGTCTTTTCAAAATCGAAGTCCTTCGATTGGTCGTCCGCCAGGCCCGCTGGCAGGCTCACGCCTCCGTTGCTGTTCTGATTCGTACCGCTACTCCTACTCGTTGGCCTGAGCAAAAGAAACCCATCAGGACCTTTTCATACCTTCGTAAAAAGTTACAGAACACGATGGTTCAGCGGTTGCTGTGTCCTGTTGTGCTTTGTGTTAAGTGGACAGTTTTAAGCTCTTTTTAAATTGGTTTTTAATCTAATGTGCTCTATTGTGAAATCCAAAGTTGGAGTAAAAGCTTTCGCTCTACGTTACGTATCATTTCATTCTTAAAAATTCGCGGCTAAATAACTACAGTTTTTCGGAAAGGAAATTTATTGCTACAAGTACCTACTATAGAAAATAGACATGCTCTTAAAAGTGAGTCGTGCTATATCGAGGTGCATAATAAATACTTACACAATAGACACTATTCATAAAATATTGTTTGATTTCAAGCTCAAACATTTTAGTTAAGTTGTGATGCAAGCACTACAGTCTACATCTGAAAAGGTTTACAAGAGAAGTCTGCCTTTAAAAATAGAACAAAAACTTCCGTCGTTATCCAGTTAACAAACAAATCGCTAGAATTTATCGTAAATATTGTTGGTATTATTTAAATTGGCTGCTAAGATTTAGAAAACATTGTCAGTTGTTAATTCCGTAAAAATTATCGGTGAACCCGCGATAGATGAACCCGCGGGGATCCAAGTCGATAGTAATCGCCTCCCCCCATCTTCAACGCGAAATGAGTAAAATGAAATGGGTTTCAAATTTGCTCTCAATTGAGTCTGATAAATTTACTAATGGCAGACTTCACTTGTTTCTACTAAATATGAATGCACTGTCGTTTCCAAACTACAGATACAAAATTATCTAGCTGATATATAATTTGAAATTACATGAGTTTTTTCACTTCGTAGGCGAGATGATACGCCTGGTAATTCGTATCCTGTTCCTGAGGAGTCCTGTAACACAGGCCATATGTGTCTACGTTTGTTTCTCGTATATAAACTAAGTTATATTCACATATAAGTGCAGGATAGTTCAGTGCAGTGCACATGGAAAATGTTGGCAAGTAGCTTCAAACGAGAAGAATAGATTAGATGTACATTTTTTAAGTGGATACTATTATTTTGAAATTTACTTTTCTATTCATTATTGTTTTTGAGGTCAAGAACTGTTTTATTGTTGATCGTGGCTTATGGCAACCTCAAGCATTATCTTCATCTCTGTCAAGAATTCAAAAAATCCAAAAGAGGACCTGCTTTTATGTGTCGTATAAATTTTTAGAATTAACTGGCGTCATAGATGCTGACAATATCGTTGACGTTTCCATGTGAGAAATTTCAAGGGGTTGCCAGCTGCCAAAATATAAAAGCACATTAAAGATTTCCTAAAATTTCATGAAACTTACGTATCAGGTGGCGCTCTAGTAACATTGGGTTTAACTTTGTTGACTTGTCTCGTGGTAGTTGTGTTCATTAGTTGGTTGGCCATCGGCGACAGCAGCGCGGCAGGCGCGGCGTTTCGGTGATTTCGATTTATTACTGTGGGAATAAGGTTTATTTTACTTCGATGTTTTATCACTGCTAATAGTCCGTATCAATGTAGCCGACTCCAATTTTGATATTTGATGCATAAGTGTTAGCAAAGGCTAAATTAGGTACCGCCAGAAACTTAGCTAAAGCTAATATACTTACAACTAATATCCTCTCCCCTTTCTCTCGCGATTTCGCCTGAAATTTTAGTAAAATATTTTTTAGTCTAAGGGTACGGATAAAATTTGAGCCAAACAAATTTTAATTCGATGTTTCAATTGATTTTTAATGTTTAGTATTCATTATTTTAATTATTTTCATAAAATAATCTAATGTTAGGTTTATTCGAAATAAGAACAGGTTTACGAATACTACAACAAAAGCGGAACAATATAAAATTTCAAATAGTGTTGCCATCCCATTACTATAAAACGTCAATTTATATAAAGAATTCAAAATATGAGCATAACATCAACTGGCAACTCTACTTCAAAGTACAAAATGGCGGGTAGATAGATGCAATGCATGAATATTTGCAATGCTCGGCGCAGGGGTACAAACCACAAATGATATTACATCCGCTTTAGAGTTTACCAAGAAGCACATATCGATGGATAAATTAAATTTTGATTTCATCCCATTCTAGAGCTGTGATTGCAAAAAGAAAATGAAACGAATTACTTTTTGAATTTGGTGGATATTTTGTTGGTGGGGATTTGACAAAGTCGCTTTGGGCGGTAGTTAGTGGTGTTACTACGTCAGCCGGGCCGGGTCTCATGCTTTTCGGAACTGAACGGATTACGGACGGTTTCCGACCGTCGCATTTAGTGCTCTTTATGAGAAATGCGTGACAAAGCATCTAAGTGCACTATACCTTTCGGTAACTTGGGACGAAGCACATTGCCGGTTCAATGGGTTAGTGTGGGCCGATGATAGAGAAAGACAAAAAATAAACGAAAAAATATCACTCAGTCCTTGAGTCTGAGATGTACCTCGAACATGGACCTTCTTGGGCAACTCTGGCGGCGTGAAGGTGGGGGGAGGATGGTGATCATCTGCAAAACATCAGCACATATTCGCATTCCGATACACCAGTCAGTACCGAGACCTGCTGCAGGTACTGGCCCTCGCAGTATCATACAGCGTGTGACTTTTAACAATGACATCCTTACAAACATTTCGGTTTCACCTTTTGCAAATGTAAGCTTTCGCGCAAAATTTAAGTTCAAAGACAAAGTTTAAAGTGAAAGCGTTTTGATAGTGGTTGTAAGCTGATGGTTACAAGCTTCACACGCAGTTTGATCAAGCGTACAAGAACTCAAGTGAAAGGTGAAACCGAACGATCAAAATACAGGTAAAACAATCAATCAATAGTTATTGTAAAACTCTATCTAATCTAAATTACCAAATCCACTACCAATCCCCATGCACCAAACATACAAAAAAGCATTAAACATACCATACATAAATAAAACACTAGGCTAAAGACAAGCGCTATGTGCCATAAACTATTTATGGTTAGAGTTAATTTTAATGGAGTATATTAAGATGTTACAATGAACTATTTAATGTAAGGTCGGAGGGATGTTCTATGGTCTTGTGGATTGACTGTTACAGCCTACCAGTTAGAATGGCTCAGATGAAGGCAAGAATTACTGGAATGAGATCGAAATGCAGCAAATATACCATTTCTGGACTGGACCAGGCGCAGCAGACATGACTGCTAGTCCGACGGTTCTATCGATGCGGGTTCATCTAAATTAAACTCCTAGGCGGGGTTAACGAACTCTTCACAGATTTTATAAGCAGAATAAAATTTTAATGTAAATCTATTAACTTCACAACATCAATATTCAGAGGGACTATAATCGATGCAGAAATCAGGGATCAAAATACTCCTAGAGAAAATATTTCGATAAACAAATAACAACAACATCAAAATAAATAAACGACATCACATTATTTCTCCCGATTTTTAGATATCGGCTAAAGAGAGGCAAACATCTAACTGCCGTATAAATGCACATAGAGTAACGTATACAGACAGACAGACAAGACAATGATAACAGGACACCAGTTTGCTATGTGCGGGCTCGCGTGCTGGTGCACCCACCGCGTCGCAAGAACATCACATATAGATAGACATTACAGTATACACTGACTTTATACATTTACGTTACGTACTTGCCCTGCCAACCATCTGGACGGCTCGAACGCCTTTCCTGAATGTAGCCACTGAACCAGAAACAATACCGTTTAATTTTTTGGTTTTAAACAACAATTTATTTTACCTGTTTACTGTGGGACACAATACGCAAATAAACATATACCTAGATACTTATGCAGACACAGATGCAAAGCTAAGGATAGTTTGTTCATTGTCACCGAAAGAGACTGAATACACCTACTTCAGAATACCTTATCCCAAAACATTATTAGAAGAGTGCTGATACTGAAGTAGATTAGGGCAAGAAGATTGTAATTCTGGTTAAAGGTAATCAAAGTCACATGAACATGATCAGCTACACGTGGAATCTGTTGAGGGTGTTGAGAGTGAAATGGTATATTATAACATGTACCGGAACATCTAGCCTAACTCTAACTTCACCATATACCTAAACAAATGTACTTATAAGCAGATTTCAATTATTTTGTGATAAAGACCAGCTGCCATAAACTAGCTGCGTGTAACGTTTAATCGTGTATTAGCGTACAATATATACTTTAGCTCAATTTTATATTGTTCATGAGCATTATGGTTAGTTGCTGCAAACAAACTAAAGTGTATGATAGATAATACTGATCATTGAGACTATCGTGTCGTACCGTCGTAAACACGGTACGTATTAACAGTTTGTTTCACCATCCCAGACTGCATCATCATCATTCCGACATCTGTAAAAATCCAAAAACTGACAAACACGTATGCATTCTAGAGCGTAACCTAACGCTGTACGCTGGCGGCGCGACTTTAGGCTGTCGAAGAGCGGTATCATGTGAGGCGCCTCAAACTCCGATTGACTGTATCTCAAGCGCGCGGGTGAAGTGACATGGTGGTTTTGTAGCGTCTCTCGCATTAATCACTGTCAATTAGCACAGACAAGCACGACTGCTGTATAAAGTCTTTGTCTCGGAAGCTCACTCTCAGGGTAGTCTTTAGCACATTGTTTTGGTTCTCATTGTTTCTGAGACATGCTTTCATGGATTTGTAATCTAAGTGTTTCGGGATACAATGACGGTGCGATTTGCTGTTTGCGATATTTAGTTCTACTTCAGGTTTACATGCAAGTACTGCCTGTGCTGGACTTTGTGCATCGTGTTAAGTCTACTGATTTGCATCGTTGTGTTCTAAGGAATTTCGAATGTGAATTTGCTGTGTATTTCTGTTCCTGATTGTGATTAGTCGGATCGTACAATCCAGTAAACCTCTCGGTCTGTGCCGATACAAATCAGAGCGATCTCAAAGGCAGAGGGATGGCTGTGTAGTGCTTCATCCGTGGCGGTTTCATTCAAGACAAGAGCGAGCGGACATACACAATGATCGCTAAGTAGGGTGTGAACGAGCACGGGTCAAGAAATGCCTTGCAGCCGATCCAGTCTGTGAGGTACGGACGCAACACCACTAAAGCAACTCAAAAATTATAGACACGAAAAATAAATATCGGAAAACGTCAATGTGAGGTTAGGTGTGGTGCAAGTTACCTATGTCGGCTCCAACCTTCCGCTGGTGCGCGGTCACTAAAAGTTTAGCCGAACAATAATTCATTAATGTCTCTTGTATATAAAGGAAACAGTGTGAGGTCGAAAACGACAATTAGTTGTGTCGATGAGTCCGTTATTAGAACGGCCATAGGTGTTTATATTACACATGTGACATTATAGATATAGACGTACTCAAGGAAACATCGTGTTCTTACCGTGAGTTAAATATAGTACAAGACACAGCGCGTGTAACGGACAACAGGTAAAATAATTATATCTCCAGAAAGAATGTCACAGAAATTTAGTTAAAATTTAGTAAATCTTGTTATCAAATTGATTGTAATTTTATTGTTATATTCTATGGGGTGGGTGAAAGCAAGTCAATGATCTTACAGTTTTTGCATTTGCATTTCTTGATAAGTGTTTCGTCTTTGATGTCCTCGTGGCAGGCTTTGCAGTAGTACCAAGCTCTGGAAGTTCGAGAATTTTACGTATTTTAATTATACGTTAACTATGATATACCTAATGCGAGCAAAATATAACGAAAACAACAGTTATGAGCAAAGATAGGATAGTACCGACAGCGTTGCCGCGCAGAGGCAAGAAGTACACGTCTCTCTAAACATTCTGGTTAAAAGCGGTAGCATTTAAAACATGAAGTAGATATAACATTATCAACATATAACCCCATGTGGGCGAAACAAACAGTTCAACATATTGCCTTTAGTTAACTAGGATTGGACTACATCTGCTAAGAGTTTACCTTTTGACTTCGTCGGCGGATTGTGCGATGAAGAATCCTTGTGTGTTGGCGTGTATCTTCACATTTCGGGGGTTGATGGAGATTTTGCTGTCGGCTCCTTCCTCACCTTTGATCTCGATGGCGAGGAGCAGGAGCTTGAGCTTTGTGAAGCATAACCTGGGCAAAAAGTTATGCACTACGGATCTTGTCGATTCTTTATTATTGTTATTTAATTTTTCAAGCAACCTAGAGTAGAAGTGAGTAATAAACATTTACAGTAACAAATAACCAGTACCTTAACTACTTACATAAACAACATAAAATACAATAACAATAAAAAAAGATGAATCTGTGAAGCTAAAAGTGAAACAATAACCCCATTGATAGGAATTATTTCAAAATTGAAGAAATTGTTGAAGCGTTGCGTTTAGATATGAAGCATATTGATATATTATTTTAATTGTTACGAATGATCATGCTTTGATTGTGATGGTATGGTATAAAAGAAAATTAAAATAGTAAGTCTTACTGCACTGAAGTAGATTATTCTGACAGTAACAAAAAATTGATTTTTATCAATAATTAAACAAATAATAATAACTAAACCGTCTAACTATCAAAGGGTGTATTAACTACCTAAACATTAAATAAATAAATAAATAAATAAATAATGCTGGACAATTCACACAGCATTATCTAGCCCCAAGGTAAGCAGAGCTTGTGTTATGGGTACTAGATAACTGATATACGTAATATTATACATTACATAGATAGATATTTTTTATTATACATAGAAAACACCCAGACCAACGGAACAAATTTCTGCAGATCGTACACAAATTTGTTCCGAGGCGGGGATCGAACCCGCAACCTCTTGCGTCGCAGGCAGACTCTCGCCCGCTGCGCCACTGAGGTCGTCAACGTCAACATTGCATTTGAAATTAGAAGTCTAGAATACATACCACTAGGAACTAAAATATACCCATTCAACATGCATCTATGTCTGAAAACCAGAATACCAGTTAGTTCTACCCGAAGTGATCTAGGTTTGCATCCTCTGGACAAGTAACCATTAGCATTGATGAAGAAAGATATCATAAGAATACTGAAGGTAAAGAAACTGAGAATTAGTAATTACTTTTATATTTCTTTTAAAAGAAAATGTTCAAATGTAAAGTTTCGCTACCAATTACATAGAGACTTGAGTCTGCCTAGCCGGCAATCCACTAAAGCATGTAACATCCGGATAGGAACGTTTGATGTATGTAACATTTAAAATTGATAGTTCTAATTGACTCAGAACTCTGTTTAGAATTTAACACGAGAAACCGTAGCTAACTAAACTATGTATCTACTTGACACATTACAGAGCAACAGCAAACTTCACCAACGCAGGCCTACAAGTCTAGAGGATTGTGCAACTATCAACTAGAGTTAGCGACGTCACACAGTGTCTACAGTGCAGTGCAGGCGGGCCCGGACCGAGGGGGATCTTACTCGCTGGCTTGGGGGAAGCTCATTCCCGTGAAGGAAGTCGACAGGGTTTCTGTGTACATCTCGCATCCCGTACCCTGCAGGTAATCGTTCTGCCAAGCTTGCGTGTCGGGGGACTGCAATCAACAGGAGAGGCTAAGCTTCGTGCCTTGTTAGTCAGGATCCGGACGCAACCTATTAGTTCCCTATCCTATCCGCTATGTTATTCAGTGCAGTTCCTATATGTATAGAACATCGAGGTATCACGAAGCCGGCAAACAAGTTTAACATGAGACAAGCTATGCGTCATCGGTTAGGGATTTTCGATGGAAATGGTCAAACACTTTATAGTACAGATGTCTGTGTCTGTGTTCGTTGTATTGCAAGCGTCTCGCGCCCACTTACTCAGCGGCGAACCCGAAGACCATCCCGATAAAGGTGCTACTTAGCTTCTCGGTATACATCTCCATCCCGGTACCTCGCATGTAGTCATTAGTCCACACAGCCATTTCTTGGGACTGTGGAAATGCCGCATAAGTCGTTAGAACCTGAGCATGATCGAAGTGATTGAGGGATACGTTTGATTCTGATACCAATTCGACAAGAGCATAGTTTTGAAGACATAGCTGGGTAAGCCCATTTTCAATGGGAAAACCAAAAGATTACCAATTTTGTATCAATTTTAAAGTTTCCAACTGGTTCAGATTTGAGTTTTCCCAACTAGGAGTTAAGTTTGAGGCTGAAATTTAGCAGGTTATGGTTGGTTATAAAGGTAGCGAGTGCAAGCAAAAGGAAGGCTGACCGTTTTGAAGCTTCTCATCGCGAAGAGATTGGCCATCATGGTAGAGAACCCTGGCGCAAGACAGCTTTGGGCAATGAACCCAAGCTTCAGTTCCGCTAGGCAGATGACATCATCGCCTTGCTTCCAGTCCCACGATGGAATGTTCAGAAGATAAGCCTGAAAGAAAAACAGCAAGCGTTAAAACAGTCTCTCAATTAATAAATTCAGGTAGATACATTATATCACTACTTGTTGGTGTGGTTTGTTTACATTTAGAAGTTAACATTTAGAAGATTATCATTTGTTTAAAAAGTAATTGAAAATTTTCACTTGTTTAAAGTTACGATGTTTTGTTGGTTTAATAATTTGCTTCTTTCTTTTACTACCTTGAACTTATGATTGTGTGGATCAAGTGTTTTCTCTTTACATCGGGACATGGTAATCTTCCTTCCCTAACTCTACACGTTCCAATCATTTGACCAATTTAATTTAAGTCTACGATATGTAGCTTCCTTACCTTATTATGGTACTGCATCAGTTGAATGATAACCCTGATATCGTCGGAGTAGTTCTTTATCGAGATAACCCTCATGATATTAGCAGCGTCTTCCGCGTCCGGGTCTTGGCAGTATTTGTTGGCTAGTACCAGACAAGCATCCGCTTCGTGTACCTATACAAATATGTTTAGTTAATATCAAGGTATTTCTAGTTTCACTGCCACAGATATCGAAATTTTTATGAACGTATGATTGCTGTGAGCCGAGTTGTGAAATTGATTATTAAAAAATGCTGAAATTTTTATTGTATAATTTACAGTAATGGTTCAGTAATTCTGGCAATTTTTTGAGAAACTGGAAAAAGATTTAGGCCAGTGGACTGAAAATTAGACAGGCAGGTAGAAATACTTATTTTTTTATATAATTTAATTGCGTTTTATTCGAAAATTTGCTGTTCAAGGACATGATATTTTTTCTATCCAGATAGGAAATTCAAACTTGTTACTTTTATTGTTCCTAAGCGAATTAATTAGACGTAGGTAGGTAAAACAAAGAAATACATATAATCTATATCAAAACTACACCACAGACATTGAAACTAACAGCATGAAAATACGGGTACATGCAAACGTCAGCAAATATTGCGAGGCAATTAAATGACCACTACGAGTTTGTTTACCACAGGTTCTTACATTCAGAAGAGGTAAGGTATTGTCCGTGTAAAAGGAGGTAAAAAAAAGAGTTGTTTTGAAGACTATGATTTGGAGATCCGTAGTGTTCATTTAAGGAGAAGCAGTACCTAAGGTGCTGTGAAATGTGGAAATAAAAGCAAGCAAAGACTGCGCATTCCGGGAAGCCATGCAACCACTCACCACGAACGCTCGACCATCGACAACTGTACTGACTACTAGGTATCTAAATTTTGAAAAGAATCCTTTCGTCGGCAGCCATTAATGCCAATAATCTTAGCTTTGGTACAGTTAAGAACCAGGGCCCACCGGCAGATGGCATTGCAGAATTTGATTGGTTCAATGAGTTTACAAATTTGCCGTGCCATTCCCCGGTTCGCTCTGGCCCTAAATCGATATCGGACTATGACGGGCCAGCAAACATCAATGTTGGAAGTATATACGATGGCCTGAGGGCGCGGCGAAGGACCAGAGGGAAGTATAGACACACAGCGCCCGGCCGGCACTGCGCGGCCGGGCAGCACACATAGCGAAGGGCACGCGCAGACAGCTCGGTACAGAAGGGAACATCAAACCCGAGCAGGTACTGAACGAGCTCCGCTCTACTGCTAGGACCAACAGTCTGTACATTTAAACCGACACCACGCCCAAATAACACATTCATGTGCAGTGCTACTTACTTTCACCCTCTGTAGATCTAATGGATTCATTATGGTGCCTTGAAAGAATTCCACAGTGGTAAAGTGTCTCTTGAACAGGCCTTCGAGCTCCAGGTCGGGCGGTTTCCTGCCATCAACGCTAGGTTATCACTAGTGGCTGGCTGAGACAGCCGCCTGCCGAGCTTGGGGCTCCAACCATGCAGCGCTAGTACCGCAGTCTGGCCGCGCGGGGGCGTCCGCTCCGCTAGGAGGCCGGCGCCGCCGCGCCGCCGTGAAAAGCGATGATTGTATCAAAATAATCACAAGATCAAAATTACCAAAGTGATAAAATCCTACTGTGACTATGAAAGAGCACTTTTACAGAAGAAAAATTCAATTACTTATGCACATAATACAAAAAATCACGTAGACGCGTTTGAATGATAACGGCCGTGCGGTTTCTAATGCCTGGACTATTTAGTCTTACTCTAACCTTGACGCGTTCAAGGTCGACGGCATTCATCATTGTACCCTGAAAAAACTCGACGGTGGTGTAGTGACGCTTCAGGAGACCTTCCAGCTCAAGATCGGGCTCTTTTCTGAAAGCGTCGTTTGAGCAAACACGATAAACCACTTGTTTACATGTCGTACATCATACATATATACCATCATATGCACACACACCGCCATTCGTTAATATTTAATAGATTTAAAAAACCTAATATGCTTTTAGATTTACCTATCAGAATGTTTTTTTCGTTCATCTTATCATTGCAAAGTTTTATGTTGCTATGAGTTTTTGACCTATTTTATTTAGCTATAGGTACCTACATTACATATAAAATTAAATACATTCAATGTACATACAACACATTTTTTATTAACCTATGCCATGAGATGCCGGGCCACATAAGAGAATTTATGGCTAAATTATCGAGGGTATTGCTATTTATTATTATGTTGTCTAGCCTAAAAATGTTACAAATGGTTAAAATAATGAACATTGTTTTACCTAAGGGCCAGCCGGATTCCAACAAAGCAAAACGTGTGAAGCAATAGAATCTCGAATGCATGTCAGTAGTCAAGTGCACGCATTTTTGGCAACAAGTTTGATGTACCTATCGCCCAGTCAGGTTAGAATTTCAAATTGCATTAATTTGCATCCCGACAATTATTGCATCAATCGTAGCATCAACATTAAGAGGCGTCAGTGGGAGTCGAAATTCAAAATGGCGACTAACCAAGACCCCGACTTTCTTTAGACGCCGCGGCGGCGTCTAAAGAAAGTCGGGGTCTTGGTTATAAAGGAGTAAATGTTTTCGTTATTAACAGGGACAATTTTAAATTTTTAGAAAAATTTTAATGACTAGGTAAGGTTGATCAATATTCGATGCTCTAAATTTAGTTACTCGCAATTTTTATGCCCGATATTTTTTTAAGCGGCGAAAGACGGTGGCATGGTGGGGGGTGTATTATTATTTATTGTAACTATTGAAAAATCACTTTTAATACTGAATTTAGGGCCTAAGTGTAAAGAAGCCCCTAAAGGCTGATGCAATAATTGTCGGGAATGGAAATAATGCAAAGTGAAGGCCTTCTGTCGTCTAACTGGCCTACTTTTGATTTTGACGTTACACTTTGCCAGAAACCGACTAGTATACCTATGATTTTTTATATACCCTAGATACAGCATAGTAAGATAGTGTGAAGTACTGACCTGTGTAAAAAAACCACCTCTACGTCAACATCCTCTCTATCCTCGTGTAGGAAGTCTTTTAAAAAATGGCTCACAGACTCGTAAGTAATGTGACCACATACGACTATGTGCCTGGAAACATTCACTTTGTTATAGTATAACAGTAAAACAATCAGACTAAAGTGCAACTACATATGCAAATCGAAACATTTAAAGCACCAAAAGCTCTTGAAGAAAGCTTTGATAAAGAGTTTGTAAAACTTTTTGCGGAATTTCTTTACGCTGCGATAGCTTTTCAATTCAGTAAGCAAACTTTCAGAAAGCTTATTATAAATCTTAGTTAAAGAAAGAAGGATAGAATAACAGCAATTTGAAGTCTTATTTAACTCCTGGGACCTCAAAAGATTAATTGGAAAATAGAAAATAAGAAATTTAAACAAACAGGTCACAACAGGGTTAAACAAAACAATATCGTGAATAAGCATGAAAGTTCTACAAAATCATTAAAAATACAACGGCTTCATTTAAGTACGAATTTGTGTTTGCAATAGAACGAGAAAATAATTTTCAATATAAATCTTTGATTCGTTTACGTAGAATTTCAACAATACTTTTACAAATAAAGACGTTGCTAAAACATAACCTCCATAATTTACAATTAACATTAATTTGTTCATCAATTTGTGGTTTTGAATAGATAAATTTGCATGAGTATGAATGACAAATTTGTTAGTCAGTGAAAGTAAGTTCATTTAATATCCACAAAGAAATGAACGACTTATCTATGAAGCTCAGTTTCGGTCAGGATTTGTGTAACTATCTACCACTAGTTAACAACAGGGGACTGAGGGGTGGGGAAGCTTGCATGGGCAATGAAGGGGGAACACCAAATTGAAATTGAAAACGCAAAATGTATACTCACAAATTTGAAAAAAACTATAGACGTTTGATACAGAACCAAAGTGTATTGCAAATAATTAATGTAACTTATTAACTAAACTCAAATGTTTCTGAACGTAAAAATGTTTGATTAATTTATAAATGACGCTGTGTCTTAAGTTATTATATAGTTGAATGTAAGCCATGTGACTGTGTACAGTTGAATCCAAGCCTGTGTGTTAGGAATTTCCGGTGTTTTCTTGTAAGTTCAGTGCTCTAGATAAGTATAGCGATTGTTAGTCATTTAAAAGTCGGAGAGGGTTAAATGAAGGTAGTCTGAATAGTGGATAGTCAAGTATTGGTACAATGATGGAGGTTGAAGCTGTTAATAAAAAACCAAAGAAGGGAGATGCACGCAAACTCACTAACTATATCATCACAGAGATAGAAAAGTGGAGAGATAAAAAGAATTTACTTTGCAATCCGCAACACTACATACAATCATGCAAACTATTATTCATCTAAGGTGTGGCAAAGAACTGATCATTTTCTTGAAACATATCTTGATTTCTACCTTGACTTTAAGACCGCATAAACATTGCAAATAATTTTCGAATCAATAATTCAAAAATCATTAAAATGATTCGTGTTCACTTCTAAGATGATTTCCAAAAGTGTTAAATGGTACGAACTAAGCTAATTTTGCGTTAAAAATGTCCTCAATGCACACAGCCTTGCCACGCTCTATGAATTTATTTAGGTAAATACATTACACTAATTTAACCGAGGGGATCGATCCAAAGTACATAAACATGAAAACATTAAAGAGGGTCAACATTAAGAATACAGAACAGATACAGTTACAGAACAGAGTCGTGCAGGCAGAAGGAGAGGGAAGGAGCGGGCAGGGGTGGCGGGTCGCGGAGGCGGAGGGCGGGGTCGGGAGTCGGGTCGGGTGCCGGGGTCGGGGTGGTGCTTCAACAGCGCCCCGGCGGGCGGCGCCGCGCCCGCAGAGAGGAGCTGTCGAGGCCTCGCATCGCACACCACAACTCCAACAACGCACTACGATACGGTACCACTCAACATTTAACTCTCCGTAACTAAGCTTTACCATTAACATTCCTTTACGTACAGATACTAACAGAACATAATCATTAAACCTAAATATAAATATAGACGAGCGATAACACTAGCCACTATCTGCTGTTCGCTAGTTAAACTGAACTCAAATTCAAAGGTAAATTTACAATCAATATCGACTGATAAAACAAAGACAATACGCGGGACTCGCGTCCCGCTTAGATAAGTGAAGAGAACACAGAAGCGTGCTAAGAGAGGAAAAGGAAGAATATAGATTCACAACACGGAACACATTCAACGGAACGTAGTGAAGACAGCGGCTCACCTGCGTCCCCGCTCATTCTTGAGGGTGCCGCCATACTTGGGTCTAGTGCCGATTAAGTCAATTATCTCTGGGATACAACTGGCAAATATCGCCTAAACGCCGACAGACAAAACAGATATTTTGATTGATTCGAGTGGTGAGTGTGAGGGTTGCGGAGAGACGAGCGGCCGGCGCCGGCACCGGCGCGGGCCGCTCGCCTCAGACAACAGGTCCTCTGAGGGGCGGGGCGCGGGGGACGCGTGGTTAGTGACGTCAGTCAGTCGGCGCGGGCTCGGGCGGACTCGGGCATACTCGGGCAGACTCGGGCGGGCGGCCGGCGCGGGCACTGGCTGTGTGTCAACGTGTGGGACTGTCGTGGCGAGGTGCCGGAGCTAGCGCTACAGCGTGGCGACAGGCATCGTGTGCAAGCGAACAAACCAAACACTACTCATCGACAGCATTACAAAACTTTACATCGGCTCTCTCCAGATCTAGTCTCGTTAGAAGGATTAAAAAGCTCAAGTTAACTCGAGTAAAATTTACGAAAAAAGGCATGTAGTAGTGCGTCGGTCGGTCGCGCCTGTCTCTCGCGTCGGACAGAGGGGCGCGGCCGCCGGGAGCTAACTCTTCGAGCATGCGCCACGGCACCGAGAGACCGATTCTAGTGAAGGATTAATAAATTTCATTAGCAAACTCCGCATTCAATCAACCAAGATCGAAACCGTGAGAGGTAGGAAGGCAGGAAGCCGCGTGGAGCGGGGGCGTGATCGGGCAGGGTACCTGCGGCGGACGTCCTTGTTGTACCGGCCGCCGTATTTGTTGCGCTGCGCCGCCAGCTCCGTGATCTCGGGGATCCAGCTGGCGAACACAGCCTACGATACACGCAACACGTGAGACCGGCAGCCTACCCCCGCGCGCGCGCCCCCCCACCCCGCGCGTCCGCGTCCCCTCCCCGCGGCCCGCGCCGCCCGCGCCCGCCTCGACTCTGCGTCAGTCTGACCTCGCTGCGTGTGGCTGTGTGGCTGTGGGTGTGCGGGACAGGGTGCCGTGCCGAGCTAGCTACGACGCAGGCGGGGACTGCGACCGGGTGCATGCAAAGCCTAGGGATACATACGCTACTAATCGATGAACGGAACTTAAAAGAAATCGGTTCGACCGGATCTTGGAACTACGGTGGAGCGGGTGTGAACATTCTATATAGACGTCTGGTAGACGCGGACAGAAGGCGGTCGCGCGCGGGCGCCGCAGTGCGCGCCTCGCCCGCGCTCTACGGCCGCGAGCGACAGAGGACTACCCTCGCGGCGTAGAGCGCGGGCGAGGCGGGCGTCCCCTGCGCCGGCACGGGGCCGCCAGCTGCCCGCGAGTAGATAACACAATACATCTGACGGCACTGAGCAAGCTTTCTTAAAGGTGATGATCTCACAGTTCTCAAGAGATCGGGCGAATCATGACGAGCAGACAGGCGCTACTAGCGCGCCTTACTGAGGAATGAGTCGCCTTCACTTCCGAGGATCGATTCATTATATCAAACTGATACCTTTTTCCGTGTTCGCGCTTCAGCTCGCCACTGTACTTGGACCTACTTCCTACCAGCTCTATAATTTCGGGAATGCTACTAGCGAACATTGCCTGCAACAGACCACGGTGCCGGTCGAGAACGGTTCGTACGCGCGGACACCATCGCGTGATGCACGACAATGTCCACCTCGAATCTCGGTTTACATTCTAAGTATGTGACGCAACAGACGTAAGTGTAGCCGATAGCGGAGCGAAACAAAAATAAAGAGGAACGAGAGTGTGTGTCTACCGGTGATGTGAGCAACTGAACACAGCCAGGCACAGGTGCGGCATGCAGAGATCGCGAGGTGGGAGGGAGGGGCGGCCGTCCGGCGCCGGCCTCGGGCCGGGCGCGGACGCGGCGCGGCAGCGGGTCCGCTCTGTCGTACAGTACCACTCCACTCACTACAGCCATCAGTACCGTACACAGAGCCTCTAGCGCGCTGGGAGATCACACCCACGTCGCACATTATGCTCACTAACACGTTACGTAACAAAGCAAAAGAAAAAAACAGAATACACCCATGCGGTCGCTCCAAATTATAAGCAGATAGATACTTTAGTGTTCAGCGGAAGTAGAGAGTTGTCGTTCGAGCTATGGCGGCTCACGGCCGGTTGCCACGCTTGACGCCGCGCGCGAAGCAGTCGCCCGGTCGGCCCGCAGAACGCAACGGTTACCGAGTTAACTGACATGCTCTAGTAAGGTGCACTAGTCAGGCTTACAATCATTCAACGAGCTGTGCGGTAAACCAGTACGCTTGTAAAAGACCCGTGTAATCTATTGCTTGTTGTCCAAATGGCAAGTGACGGTTATTTCCTTTTGCTTTGTTATAGAAAAGATCAGCAATGCAAGGAATAGCAAGCTCGGCACTAAACAGTAAGAGATGTAAAACTAGTTTACTCAGCTTTATCGTAAACATTGGTCATAAACTTGCCTCCCCTTGCGAAAATTAAGAATCAATTTTGTTGTGGTATAAAATTATTAAATTAAATAAATTTCAATAGAGTTTACAGATAAGATAGAAGTAAGTGGAAATGAAACTTACCAAGCCAACGAGGAGAAAAAATACCAAAAATGTTCTGCCGAGGACAGTATGACAGAACACATCTCCGTAACCTACTGTGGACATGGTTACTATAAGAAAGTACACGCACGTCCAGTATGAAAGCTTCTGCGAGTTCTCAAACTCTAGTGGATCGCCGGAGTTCTCCAGCTGAAACAGATGCAAGTAAAATTATAGCAACGAAACTCACGACTACAAAAGTGCTCACGACTACTTGAGTTGAGTAGAAAAACATTTAAAATATTGAAATTATAGTAGAACATATAAATATTGTTGAGCTTACCAAATGAATAATTCCGGCGGCAGTAAGCCACACTGATATAAATATTGAAACTAACTGCGCCAACCGAATTGAGCTCGATGTCTTTAAAATATTGAGGTATTGCAAAATATCAGGCACGGTCATTAAGCGTAGAGCTCTAAGAAACCTCAGTCCTGAAATGAGAAAGAGACGTTCAAATACTGAAAATTATTACCATTCAAATCTTTAAGTTCATTAAAATAATAATAACAAACTATGAAAAGACCTACTGTGAATTGCCTATAAAATTAGGCAAAACATAAATATAGTAGATTTTGATTTGTACCCTTACCTATCCATGTTCTATCCAGGTATATTGATACAAAGGATGGAGGTATCGTGAAATAATCTACAAATGAATACATTTCGAGCATGAACCATAGTTTGTCACTAGCTGCTATAAACTGAAACAGAAAGAAAACAAACGTTACTCACGAGAATTCTGAAATTGATAAACTCGATAATTGGAAAGGAACTTACTCGTATAAAAAAGTAGACCATAAAAAATATGTTAAAGGCAAGGTCGATTTGCTGAGTGATATTGTCACTCCATTTCTGGCATCTCTCCACTTCTTCACTGAAATGGAACACGTTAACATCGGTAACACTAACTAAACACATAGGTACATACGACAAACAAACAGAACATGTCACGGGTAAGCCACTGCTAATTAACACAGTTCAGCTGATAAAGAAAACAGAAGCTAACATTTATACACTAGTTGCAGCAAACAGTTGGACCACATTTATTTAATGACAATGACTCACGTATTCCTTATGAATTCAGCATTACAAGATATTTGAAATTAATAAATGAGCAATTTGATGGAATTCAAAGGTGTCGTGGAAATGAAATTACCTGGATGCGTCAATGAAGTAAATGATGAGCGATGCTATACTGAGAATGAACACCAACACGACCTGAAATAAAAGGAAACAGAATATTAGTAACATATCGGCATCCACGAACACCACACATCTAAGAATAATAATCGACAAGAGTCGCGTGCTTAAAGCTTTTTAAGAATCAAATACTTTGAAATAATTGGTTTTGGCGCTATGGCGCTCATTATGGGAGGCCTATGTCCAACAGTGGACTAATATAGGCTGATGATGATGATGAATTGGTTTTGGGCAGATTTAAAACCACAACTACATTTTGTAGTTGTAGTAAACCACAACTACATTTTGTAGTTGTGGTTTTAAATAGCGCGACAACCAATAAACTTATAAACAAAATGTAAGATAATATAATAATAGTACAAAATAAAAATTCTATGCGAGGTTGCAAAAAATTCAACCGACCTACGTATACGTGGAAGAACGAGGTAGGAAATTTCAAAATGCAGTTCGTTGTTTTGGTGGGATATTGATATTGTAGGATATTGCTCCTATATGTATCTTTTACATTATTTTTATTCAGAACTTCAGTGGAATATTATAACCTCACGAATATTTGAGTATTCAGTCCACGTATTCTCTCATAGAAAGTGCGCTCGCATCGAGATTCTGATGTCATCCATCATACAATATGTAAATCTTGACCCCAAAATTAGACATGGGTCGAGTTTATGAAGTTGTATTAAAGTGTACATAACATAAGCATAGTGATCCAGTGACCATTCAGGTCGGTAAACATTCGAAGAATTATCTCCAGAATTCTAAATATCTATCTACTCCTCATCGCGTGCGTTATAAGCTAAATAGGTTTTTGAAAAAATATATTTCAACTTCGTCGCCCCAGCGGGTTAAATTGTCTAAGCCCCAGCGGTACCTCAGGCGACCACTAGCCTTTCGTCTCTTGGGTGACCCATGTAAGTTCTGCTGGCTGCCCGATCCTTCCCCATTCGGACTACATGCCCGAGCCATCGCAGTATCAAAATTGTTTGTACCGAAAAAATTCTATGTCTATGGTTTCACCTACATACGAGTACATGAATTTCACGCCGTCGTCGTCGACTGGATTGAAACGGCACGAGACCAGGACAACTGGCGGTCTATGCTGTTAAAGGAGATGCAAGATCCACTCCCTACGAGTCACTGCGCCACGCCAGTAGTACTGATATTTATTTTTTTATAGCTTTGCTAAGATTACTACATGTATCTATGTCCATGAGTGGACGTGTAGGTATGGGCCAAGAAAGTAGGATCCTAGGATCTTTGGTATGGGCTAGTTGTTATGTAGCATGTAGCTAATTGTTTTGTGACGAGCCTGCAAATTTATTTAATAGAGGAAAACTGTGCTGAAACCATATGCCTTTATAAGTAAAACCGCGCACATTTCCAATTATAATGCGAATATCATCATCTAAATTTCAAGTAGATGCATCATCCATCATCATATCATATAGTACTATAATCTACAGGTATACTGGTTAAAATTATTAATTATTAATTTGTGTGTTTGTCCTCCCTTCACGCCCTAACTAAGCAACCCATCGATTTTATTTTTGGCATAGAGTAATGTCATTAATATTCTCGAGTGCTAATATGAATGAATGAGTGCAGCCTATAAAACTACACTGAAAAATGTAATTTGTTGAGATGAGAGATCTCCAAACCCAATTCGGTTTTATTTAGCTTTACTGCGGAAACAAATGTAATGAGTAGGTAATCGAAAATATGAAATTCGAAGTTCTCGAACTCCTAATTTATTAAAGAAAAAACCTACAAAAGACGCAAAGGAAGTTAATGTGTTGTATGCTAATAAACCCAAAACTGGAGTCGTGAGCCCACTCAATAACGAATATAATATCTTCAATGCCAAAACTTTTTACGAGGAAATACTAGGGTAGAATAATTTACACATTTTGGCAGAACAATCCACTGGGATTCGTAAAGAAAACGTACACACTCGCTATAGTAGAAAGTATTAAAAATACGTTGAACTATAAACTTGGCAAGAGGAAGACCGCATGAATGCTAGTGTCTCCCGTAGACAAAGCGCCCATTGAACAAACTTTTTAAAATAATTTCACAGTTCGTTGCTACGAATGGGCCAAAAATGGATTGCATCAACTTGTCACATAAACGGTAGTTGGCAACCAGCCACTGGCTAAGGGGTGCGGATCCTAACTTATCAAATTTTATTATTTGTGGGCACCGACTTTGGCATACTTATTTTTACATTTGAGAGTGTAACTACCTAGTCGTTGGATTACTGCTACAAACGCAAGTGTAACTAGGTTGATGGGAGAAATAATGTAATGCAGTTTAAATTCCACATCAGCAGCATCAGTATGTTCTGAATGAAAAGTTAAGGTCTTAATACTGAATTCCTTGCTCGAAGTTCAGACCAGCACATCAGACAAAACTTTGTCTGCACCAACTTCAAACGTTTTGCTAAAGTCTAACTTTAGATACGAATAGGTAGAACAGTAAAATTATGGTCTCGAATATATTACTGTAACTTTATCCTCCGGTTTCGGCATTCTAAATCTTAAAAGCCAGTAGTAGATCTTCCACTGCAAATCCCTTTTTGGAAAATGCAGTGGCTTTGCTTTGTACATAATATTAAATGTTTTAGGCGACGCTTTTGAAGTTTTTGAAGCACTAGCGATAACTTTCTGTAGTAAACTATGGTCAATAATTTTGATGCTGTTTTATCTTTTGTCTACGTAATTCATTTTTCTTTTTGCTATTTTATTTGAAATTGATTGCAATGATGACATTTTGGTTGATATTGCATACGTTAACGAGCTTAAAATTAAGAATATCAACTGCATGTAGATACTCTAAATAGTAGATATGCAATAATCCCCGTTGTATTATTGGATTGTAAAATAACTGCGCGCAACAAGGTTAATCCATTTACAGTATCCAATTATACAGAATGCAATGCTGCTGACTGACGCCTTGAAGTCGCGGCAAGGGAAGATTTGCTAACCCGAGGTGAAGTCGGGGGCAAGGGTAATTTACAGACCCGAGGTTAGGTAATCTATCTTGTTATTGAAAGCTTCATTATCTGAAGGTTCTGTGTTTCTACAGAGTGATTAAGAAAGATAAAAAACACTCAGAAGCAACATCGATAATCGTAGCTGTAAGGTGAGTAGGATTACGGATCCATCAACTAAAAGTCGTAACAATAATTTAAAACCTGAATATTTCCCTGAAATTATTATCAGCCAGCTGTGTAGATCAATACAAATATTCAATAAACCACTAAAACCCGTAGAAGAACAGTAAATAAACAATAAATTTAATGACGCGCATAATGAAAGCTTTATAATCAGCTCCATTACGTAACATTACAGGAATTTCAGAGTTATGAATCGTCAAAGTTCGTTTACCCTTATTTCGAGTGTCGATGCCGACAGGCTGTCTAGCTTTGTGACGTATTTTATTACGTCATACCGTAAACGTCTCCGTGTGGGGTGTCATTCTGAATTCAGTTATCATACTCGACTCAAAAACTACACTTACCCCCGAACACTCAAACGCGTCTCAGGTTTACTCGTAAGAATGTCTTAAGTGACGATTTGTCGACACATTTTCATTCAATTCAATTCAAAACATTTATTTCAGCTTAGATACACATACATATTTCAGCCATAGATTATTATTAAATAACAGAAGTAAAATAAAAACAACTTAAATTTATGGAACAAAATTTTCATAAGCGCATGGCGCTGTGTGCGTGTCCAGTGCTTCATTGAAAAATCTATAAAAAACCGCGACTTGAGACGAGCTTAAATGTAAGTTGCGTTTGAGTATTCGGGGGTTATAAAACAATTTGTATTTGAAATCAGAGAAAGCGGCGGAAAAGGCGTTTTTGGGTTGCCATCAGAACTGCCACATAGCTTAAAATAGAAGTTCCAGGTCCCAATAAAAGCTGTAACAGCCTCGTAAGTTGCAAGTTTACAAAAAGGAACCTTTCCGAAAGGTCAAGACAAGGGCTATGATCGAAGTCTCGTTAAACGATCCTTTCTCTGATACATTCAACTTTGTGCCAAAGCGGAGGGATCTAAAAATGCGAACCTCTTTCCGAGCCGTTGAAGCCTTTCTAAGATAGGAGTAACTGGCCGGAAATCGAATACTTACCCTATAAAATAAGTAGAGAAATACCGTAAGCTTCCATACCCAGATGTTATGTGTTCTTTAAGATACGTGTTCAGAGTACGGGGTAAAAATTGGGTCACCCAAATTCATAACAGCGCCTGCAGTGATTCCTCAAGCGTTTTACAGAGGAATGGAGTTCTACAGATAAGAAAGGGATTAGGTTGTTTTCCGATGGGGTTAGTGGTCCTTCGATTTTATATCTGTTTTTTATGGGTTTGATAGTTCTAATCCATTTAATACGATTGGCTATCAATAACGCACTAAGCTTCAGCTAAAAAGGATTGGAATATTGAGCGATTTGCTATATATTCTTGTTAATGTTTATGATCTATGTGTGTGTATATGTTACCGCCGGGTCGTAGAATCAGTCCGTTTTGTAGAATGACTAGGCCAATAGCAAAACGAACAATTAAGATTTGCTGCAATGGGAACACCAAATGAATTTAATTTGACAAGATGGCATGTGACTTTTACCATGTTGTTCAACGTTGGTCGTTAAAAAATCGACAGGCAATTAAGCGCATACTAGACCCAAAGTGCCGCCACCTAATTTATCTTATTATTCCGTTTAACAAAGAAATTTTCAAAAATCCGTCTTCCAGTTTGTGATACCTATCATAAGATTTTAATGCCTCTGTAATAGTTTTGTTCTATTCAGTTTAGGCAGAGATACGAAAATAGATTTTGGTGGCCACCAAGGGCAACTTCGTATCTCGGATTTTTGAAAATTCCATTGCTAAACGGAATAATAACATAAAGTAGGTGGCGGCATTGGCGGCGCTAGTTTGGGTGGGGTATGCGCCTTAAATTAATGGCGCCGTTTTGAATTAGGCATAACCATTCTTCAAACGGGCTGGTTCTACAATCCGGCGGCGACGACTAGTACATAAAATGTGTTATATATATGGGTTGTCTGAAATAAAATAATTATTCATAGAACCGCGCTTTTATGTGTTTGAGGTTATTAAAAGCAGGTGAGACTTACATTACATAGAGAAGTAACCTCTCCTTATAGGTGTTAAGTTATCAAACCAGTTAACATCTGAACAGCCCACATAAAACCACATGAGAGTAAGATAGTATAACTATATAATACCGAGCGAATTCCAGGGCGCAAGGAATTTCATCAAACGCATGGGGTGTTACGATTCTTCAAGAATTTCAATTTAAAACTTACTGAAACAAAGATAGGATGACTCCTGGTGAAAGTCAGCGCAATTGGACGTTAATCAGGAGTTTTAACGAGCAGTCAGGCCCAGGGCACCAGGGGACGTGATGTTTGGGAATGCAATGGACTTATCGACTGGAATCTAAGGGTACTTTCCTACGTCTTACCTTCAGACTAGTACGGATATGAGTATAACAACTCTAATTAATCTGTCTCCTCGCGAAAATACAGTATGTTGGTGACTTCTTGATTATGTGGCACATAAAATTTCCGGAATAGAATTGAGAATAAAAAGAACTGAAGAATTTTTGCCCAGCTGTAGAAGCTTTTTAAGCCATCAACGACTTTGGATGATGAGACATATCATCAGTCGTCAACACTCAAATATTATGTACCTCAAAACACAAAGTTAGTAATCATTGTCCCAATACATGAACTAAAAATCAAACAATTGTTGTTGATTTACCGATAGAATTTGCACAACTTGCCGATTTGAGCTCTTTCCCACATATTTCCACGTCAAAGTCAAAAAGAGAAATTTGTATTTGTGTTGTGTGTTCTTTACTAACATTGTATCCTGAGAATGATCTCGAATAATTGTGGTCTCCCAAATTTGTAGTAGTTTAGAAACAATGCAAAATTAGCAACAAACCAAATTGCCATTTTGGCTGGATGCGAATGCAAATTAAGCTCAGTACAAAGACCACGTTGGTATTGTGGCCGGGACAATGGCACTGTATTCCGGTGGATAGAAAGTATACAATCCAGTCTAAACAGTTGATTATGCAGAGCTGTTTATTTTTATACATTAAAGTCGAATTAAAACAGGCTAGAATATGAAAAACAAAGTGCAGAGAAATGTATAAAAAGATTTAATGCGTAATTTTAAAGGAAAAAAATATTTCAGAATGTAACTGCAATTCTATCACAACACAGCATGAATGAAACCGCCGCGATCTTCCAAAACATTATTTTTAGTTGGAAACTTCACATCCTCTTGAAAATATTTTAATATTTTGCAGAAATATTAAAAGTGTTTGTAAATTTGTGTTTAAATATTATTTCAGTTGCTTGTTGGTTGAAACCTAAACAGCTATTTGATGAATCGACATAAAATACATCTGTTACCAACTTTGAAATCTCTATAGTAACTATAACACGTAAACGCAACGGATAAAATTTTCAGTACCTAACTTCGCATTGTTTTTGAGAAAACAAGTCCGAGAATGTTTCAAGAATAAAAATAATTATGAAATTAATAAAAATCATGCAAATAGTGAACTCGAGCAGACGCTTTTGGTTCACAAGTGTAAAGACTTCTATTTTAATAGTGACATAGAAACCCGGAGTTTCCGAAGCAAATGAAAAATGTTACGGTATAAATAAAACGAATTCCTTGCCCGTTTCAACGCGTTACGCGACCGACGACTTTACCAATTCTATAAGCGCTAAGCTTTTAAATCTTTTAATTCAGTTTGGAGATGAAAAGATTGTGGATTTCCTTTTGTGCTTCAGCTAAATTTAGTTTGAATTTGTTAATTCTTCGGTTATTTAGAAACATCGTAATTGTTTTTGACTGAAAAGTTCGGGATGCTTATTAAAAAAATATCGAATACTTTTTAGGTCAAACCAACTTCGTTTGAACAAATGTTTAAAAATGGAGAATATCCGGAAATACGAGGCATATTGAGAAAACAGTGCAGTACGAGTTTCTAAAATTGTTTGTTTATTTTCTTTTAGCTTTTCATGTCGGGTTACAAATCTGAGATGAGAATCAATAAATGAAATTTATTTTAATTAGCTGATGCCCACGGCTTTCCGCGAGTTTTTTTGGGATATGTATTGTATACATACATAAAAGCTAGGTAGCTTTTATGTATGTATTTTCCAGGTGTAAAGTAAACAAACATATAAACAGCCAAACTTTCGCATTTATATACCTGTATCTAGTGTGATTTTCCTAGAATTTTTATACACAATATGGGGCGTTTTACTAGTTTATTCTCTTATTATCCTATTCCCAATTAAATTCTCAGTTTTCCTTTGATTTACTGCTAGTAAACTAAAGCGGGGTTTAAATTTTATGGGCGTTTAAAACTTCTCATCCTGTTATGTTTACGTTACGCTTGATCCAGTTGGAAGCTGCTACTGCAGCTTTTGCGGTTTCTGGATTTTTTTCAAAACGCTAATATATAAAATCGTCATGGTTAATTTATAGAAATGGTAAATGATAGTAGCTATTATAAAAAAAACATGCTGTTAATTCAATAGCTTGATAGTTGGTCAGTAGTACTTTTTTAAATAACATTAAAAAAATGAGAAGAAAAATGTCTAGCTAGATCAACACACTAGCATAAACTTAAATAACATTCAGTGAATAACGAAACAAAAACTAGAGGTAGGTATGTTAAAAATTAGTTGTATCGAATCTATAATACCTACCTACTCGCATTACTTTTATTATCAGCACATGTTATAAGTCTATTACTGCCATTCAACAACAATATTTCTAAAATAAAGCCACAATATTCCCCAAATTGGCGTTATTAATGGAACAGGGTCACGCATTTATAAAGTTTTAAGGGCGTTGACATCCTCTGTGGTTTTTAGTACGCGATTGATTGCAAAGTATATCAAAACAGTTTTGATGCAAGGCCAGATTCATTCCATGGGTATTTCTGGACAGCCTTGGTGGCGGCCCTTAGCATTTATTGACACATAAATGTGTGAAGTGAAAGATATTTAAACACCAGTAAACCGTACGAAATTAAACTGAAATTATCAAATTGCGTTCTCTAAAGCTAATTTAAAACTTTTTATTTGACCTTCGTTATCTTTTGGTACCATGATACATTTACCCACTGCCTCGTTGGTCTAGCGGTCATCTTATTCAACCGCTGGTAATGAGGTTCTGGGTTAGGCCAAATGTTGTGATTGGGGTTATTTTTGCAAAAAAAAAATCGTAGTGGCAGCCCGGAGTCAGGAAGTTGGTGGTGTTACACTCCCGGTTGTCTCGGGGAAGCGCTAAGCCCTTGGACGCCTGACCTCTCTCCGGTCGTGTCGGTCTACCGACGTCCCATCGGATTATGAGAGTGAGGGAATCGTGAGCGCATATGTGTTTACGCGCACACATGTGCATATGTTTTGCTCACATGGCTTATCTCCATTGAGACTGACCGCCATGGTCGATATTCGGCTAGGAGGACACCACAACCACATTACCTATACAAAATCACGCTTTACACCTAACCTACAAACCTACATTTACACCTAACCGACTTCATCAAATACTGTTAAGGTTCAGGAGCTACTTCTAAACTAATAAAGATTCAAAGTGCCGGATTCAATCTGCAATGTTCCATAGACAACGCTTCAGCCAGGCAAAGGTCCTATCACAATCTCCTTTCAAGTGTCACGTAGAAGCGACCCCTCACCTCCTAAGGAATTATCATAATCGCCACATTTTTGTGAAGTCAAAGCACCCATAAAACCAATTAGGCGTCTTGCCAATATCCCTAGAGATTGTTTCATCACCATTATCACGGTCCTCTCTGTTCTGCCGGAATTACATTTTAAATTGTTTTGTGACTGATTTAGCATTTCTTCGTCAGCGCCTCACCTGATTACATTGAATTCTTTATCAGTTCTGAATAAAGGTTTTCAGCAAGACTATGGTGCAGTAGTGTTACGATTTCATATGTCCTTTTAAAACTTTAAACTCACTCGTAAAAACCTCAATTTCTAGAAAACTTTCGATTCGAATGTTTTCTAGAAATTGAGATATGTTTATTTCTAAATTCTTATTGCTTTACTTAAGCACGAGTAGACTTGACAAATCAAGCACCATTGCCTTTAAAGCTATTGCTTTAAAAAGGAAGCTTGCGTTTTACGGGCAGCAATTCATCTCTCCTGAAGTGTTCTACAAAGAACTTTAAAATTGCAAGTTCGTTGCTCCAGTTTTTCCCTCACACACCAGCTGGTGCTTAGTTCCAATATCTAACTAGGTCATTCTTGCATCTCGATATAATATCTTCCTTTTCTCAAATAAAATTTTACTGTCTATCATTCCTCGCCATATTCGGTTTCATTGCTCCTATAACTTTATCATTACCGCATAGTTCTCTATTACTCCGCAATACGAAGACCAACTGACCATTTCAAATCCATTAAGCTTTCGCTCGGTCACTAACTTAAAGTCCATGGCTTTCCATGGACATGGCAGCTGTTCCAGCCTTCTTCTTTGTAGGTACTTTATGAAAAGTTGCCGTTTTCTTCAGTAGTTTCTGTTAAACTAACACACTTCTGAGGTTTATAAATAAGCTGTCCATTTGCTTTCTGACTTGACCTTTGGGTTTAGACTGATAAGGTTTAAACTACCTTGATAACAGGGCTGGCTTCATTAAACACTCAAACTTGACATTTCCCAGGGCGGGTTAAGGTTGGAATTGATTTGAAAAGCTGTGTCTAACTTCTAATATCGCGTGCGGTGGGCTGATGGGTAGATGGACTTTATTTTGTTGTGATAGGGTTGAAATTCATAAAGCAGATGGTACTGATGATGTCGCTTCTCACGGCACGGCCACTTCAAAGTATTTTCACGTTCTTTTCAATACATTTTAACGGTGACATTTATTTGTATACATCAGCACGAGCGTGAACAATAAATTTTATTTTGGCAGATTCCGTTTAATTTTAGTTTTTTCAAGTAGATCAATATCACCATATTTAAATAGTTACCTACATAACTATCCCGCTTTTGGTCCTCCCTTTCTAAACTCAACAGTCTATAATAATCCACTGCTGGACGCAAGCCTCCCCTGGTAACCGTCTTACTGTTTTTTTATTTAATGGGAGTAATGCCCATATCCTCCCTTTCTATGCCACTTTTCAATTCTTGATGAATGTTGTCTCAACCAATTATTTCGGTTTAACCGGCCCGTGCAATCAAAGCTCCGCGTAATCGTCGATCGAGTTTGCACAGCTCTTTTCAGGTTGACAGGTAGCCCGAATCAGAATGTCTGTTCTGTGCGCAGTTGTCTGTGGCCATGTGACATGTCCAGGGTATATTTAGCCGGGTGTAAGAATAGCCGGGATGGCGCGCGGCGGATGGTCCTCACGATTCTAAATGATTTGTTGTTGGGACCAGTTTGCGATCAATAAACAATCCGCTAGTGCCCGTAAAATGATAATCTCCACGCAAATACTTCCAGTAATTGAGCGAGGCGTTACTGCCAGTTTAGAGTGGCCGTGAAGCGGGCGATTATTGAAAAATATTGGCCTGTTTCCCAGTAGAGAAATCTTGTAGATTTTCCAAAAGGTTCCTTGAAGATATTCAATACAAACATAAAATAAATAATGCAGGACAATTCACACAGCATTATCTAGCCCCAAGCTAAGCAGAGCTTGTGTTATGGGTACTAGATAACTGATATACATAATATAATACCATACATAGATAGATATTTTTTATTATAGATAGAAAACGACCAGAACACCCTGAACAAATGTCTGCAGATCGTACACACATTTGTCCTGAGGCGGGAATCGAACCTGCAACCTTCTGCGTCGCAGGCAAACCTACGCCCACCGCGCCACATCGGTCGTCAATCACATCAAAACCAAATAACTTTCATTTTTTAGACATAAGTAGGTAACTAGATTTAGATATTATGTTACATTTTAAACTGATCAAAGATAATACTCGTAATTCAAGTATTTATCTTAATTATTGAACAAAGTAATTCTTTCAATCAGTTATGTGCCTCAGTTTTAACTTTTGCGGTTGAGCCCACATTTGTACTCTATACATTGGTACAAATGTGGACAATGTTCTGTACATTAAAGATTTTTGTATTTGTATGTATTTGTATTTCAGCTGCAATTTCTTCTGAAATATGGGACTGAATACGGGATGCCTTTGCCCGCACGCTAGCAGTTACATTAAGTGTACTAGATTTATCTAGAGGACGACCTCAGTGGCGCAGCGGGCGAGAGTCTGCCTGCAACGCAAGAGGTTGCGGGTTCGATCCCCGCCTCGGAACAAATTTGTGTACGATCTGCAGAAATTTGTTCCGTTGGTCTGGGTGTTTTCTATGTATAATAAAAAAATATCTATCTAAGTAATGTATAATATTACGTATATCAGTTATCTAGTACCCATAACACAAGCTCTGCTTACCTTGGGGCTAGATAATGCTGTGTGAATTGTCCAGCATTATTTATTTATTTATCTAGTAGAAATTGGAAAACTGTCACAAACGAACAGAAGCACGTAATATATCCCATCGCTTATTAACCAAAAGCAAATTCGTAAAACAGTACACCTAGGAAGGTATCATTTAGAAGTTGGATATCGATATCTGAAGCAAAGTATACGGCGTCAGGTCACGGAATCCTCCGGAGGTCAAGGCTGGTCTTGGCTATGCCTTACGAGCCCTGTTATTACTATGCTAGTATATTATATCTAGTTCTGTTATTGCTATGCTGGTCTATTATTCCATTCCAGAATGCCGAGACTCGGAGAGGAATGTGGATATTAAGTCCTTGGAAGAGGAATTAAGACAGCTAGGCAATACTACAGTGTTAGATGTCTACCACTGCTACTAGTGGATGGAGGTCGATCTAAGGGCGAAATGATCAGTTTGGCCGACTATAAGAAATGAAACAAGTTTCCAAAAAATTTCGAACTTATTTAATTTTTAGACATACCCAGAGTGCGGGTAATTACTACCTATAGCAAAAACCCTTGGCTGACTATATTTTCGTAAATCAGAATCTACAGATTTCATTATTTTTGGGTGTTTTATTTTACCACGTAAGCGAATGCGGCCAGAACATTACATTTTATAGGGATGTACCAAGGCCGTGAGGCTTAGAATTTGCACCACCCCTCTTCCTGCGGGTTTTGTAAGAGACGACCGAGGGATATCCACCGGAGCGCCGGCAGCTGCGCCTTTTGCAGTACAATTTTACCACGGAATTGCGATCCCCAACCCACATGCCCAGCGTGGGGATTATGGGCATTAACCCCGTGTATCACAAGATCAGCGCCTAACTGCCTTTTATCTCAAGGGGGTATAATGCCCATAATTTCCACGCTAGGCATGCGGATTTGGGGATCGCAGTTCGGTTGTAAATCTATTCTGCAAGATACGCTGCTGCCCGCCTCCAGTGTAATAAGTAGGTATGATAAAATCTGTTTTTAAACAAAAAAATACGTCGCTCATCTGCCTCGCTCTTCCCTGGTACACACCCTTAATTATGTTGCGGCAACTCGTGGCAAGTAGCAACCTATATTCGTAAACACTGCACAGAAAATAGCTAGATCGACGAAAATAGCGAAAATTCTAATTAAACGCGTGTCTTCCGGCATTTTCAAGCCAAAGTTGGCCGCGTCGTTTGTGCGAGAGGAAAGCTCGTTTGGCGTGTCATTTGCCTTTTCTGCCAATTTAGTGTTGCTGCCTCAGTAAATAAAGGTTCTTGCACGAGAACTGTGTGGACGACCGGATTTTTGCTACAATTGTTAGAAATCTTTAAAATGGGACGAAATCAGAACGATTTCAGCATTAAATTTGATTTTCCGTGTTCGGACTACTTTGAGTCGAGGCAAGTGGGACGAACGCGGAATACCTAATGAGGTTATATAACATCATTGGGAATACCTTAATATCGACACACCATCGACATCTGCTTATCTAACTAAAAGGGCGAGCGTTCTAAAAAAGTCTATGAGCCCTATAACAGTTAGGTATACTAATTGATTAGACTCCAAAATTGGAAGCTTATGCACTTGTTAACTCAACATTGAAATTTTTTGCCTTTGTCCAGCCGTGGGATGAAAGGGGCTGACAACAAAAAAGGTACCTATAGCCTGATCAAGAAGTAATCCTCAATTCCTCATTGCCTCTCGTCATGATCATCCTCATGGTCTATTCGCATCTTCGAAAGACTTCAGTGGCATCAAAGTCAAAGTCAATAACTTTATTTCTTTAGGCTTACAAAATAAGCACTTAGACAATCATCGATGCATCTACAGTTGAACAACTCATAACTGTAAAATACAAATTGAAAACAACGGTTGCGCACGAATATTTATTGTTTGATGTAAAGCTAAACGTTTTATTCTAAAGTTAGGATACCATCAAGGTAAAGGTAAGTGTGAATCCAAATAGTCTAAGTTGCAAAACCCCATATCAGTAAAACCCCGCAAGAACTTTTTATGTTTAGTTGATAAGCATGTTTTGGATGTATGTGAAGGTGAGTTAAGAATGCAGTTCGTTATGGTGAACTATGCAGCTTACTCAACTTTAAAGTAAGTTTGTTGAATGCCAAGCTCAAGCTTCGGCCTTAACCCTAAGCTACTAGCTAGGAAACAACATAACAAGTTCCGTAACATAATCACGGCATGTTATAGGTACCCGTCCGCAAATTACGTACGATACTAATGGAGTTCTGAACAGTGGGAAGTGGAATGGAATAGATTAGAATAACACCATAATAAATAAGAGATTATAAAACGAGGTGGATTTTGTGAATGCCTACAAAAAATGTGAGAGAGTTGAGCTTACAAAGCCATGAACAAAAGCACTGGGTTGTTTTTATTTTTTATATCTTGCTTGTAGAAGAATACAAACAACATGGTATAATTGAGTTTTTAATTATCTGCAAAAAAGATTTACAATTCCGCGGGACTTAATTTAAAAATAACTTGATGATTTTTAAAAACCATTTAAAGGGCTCGTCGATTTGAGATCCTTATCTCAAACAATGTTTTTAACCAGATGCTGCGGCTTCACACGCGTTGTTTCCACTGATTTATGGGATGAAAGGTAGCCTTTGTTTTATTTCAGGCCTAGAAATACCTGTATGCAAAATTTCAGCCCGATCCGTTCAGTAGTTTTGGCGTGAAACATACAAACTTTCGCTTTATAATATTAGTGTGATAATTATATCTTTAACTCGACTCTAAGCGTGTAAATTTTAGTTTTATTATGCTCGGAGTTGTTGACAAAATTTGCAGCGAACTCTAAGCTTGACCAGTAGTTAGCTAACACTCTTAGCTCAAATATTTTTGTCACAGATTTTTTTACATTTTATAAGTTAGAGGGTCAGTGAGGTATCGACCTCACTTTATCATCAAAAAGCCATGCCTTCTCAGCTTGATGCTGAGAAGGCATGGCTTTTTATCGACACAGTGCTGGTTTTAACACAAAGCCCAAATCACTTGATGAAATCATCATAAAGGTTTAAGTCACGAAGAATAAATTGTTTAGGCTAGTAACAATTTAAAAACAACAAGAGTTTAAAGTTATGATCTCACTTTACATTTCAGAATATATTTTCACACATTTATAGTATACCTAGTATAGAATAATACTTGTTGATGTAAAAATGTAAACCAACTAATCTAAAAGCAGTTTTTTTGCGATAAAACGGTTAGAGCCCCAGTTATTGACTATTTTGCGACGGTTATCCGACTGTTTCGAATAGCGATTCACGCCATAGGGCCGTTCGGCATGGCAATTTGCATAACAATCGAGCATCACCCAGCTGCAAAAGCAGAATTGTTCATGAAAACCATTCAGTGTCTCACTCTAAGCCACTAGGATTATAAGCGACAGATAGGATCAGGACAGGTAGATAATGGCATGTCTAAATGTCTGTGCTACGGTACCATTAGCTATATTTTAAAAGAAGAGTATACAATTTCAATTGCAGATGCATTCTAAACCAGCAGGACAGTGTTCAACCAAATTTAGTACCTAAAGTAAGCATAGCATTAAAAAAAAGCTCACGCTGAAAGAAGAAGAAAATCTGGATACGTTTTGCTGTATTTTAGAAAAGATTTACAGTAAACCGTACCTACATAAACTACAAATAGTAAGAAAAGACCTATCCTCCTACACTTTAGAATAGGCTTAATAGATAAAGAAATCAGAAAAAACTATGCATTTTATAATCTCAGCCGCTTATACTCCGTCAATATCCTGAAAACTGCATCATCTATCTATCTATCTATCTATCAAATTACAGACAGTCGATGCCCAGAGGGTGTTGACGTTCGAATGAGTTCGCGTCTGGATTGCAACCTGATAATTGAACCAATTGACACCCTATCGGGGTGTTAACACTCTAGAATAGACAATGGATTACTCGTCTAGACTTTTCCAGGCAGTAAAAGACCATACACATTTGAAATAACAAAGAAACCGGCTAAGTGAGAGTCACACTCACGTACGAAGGGTTCCGTACTATCTATAAAAACAGCAAACGTTTGTTGTACGCCTTTAAATATTTATTTTATTCTGTTTTTTAGTTTTTGTTGTTATAGCGGCAACAGAAATACATCATCTGTGAAAATTTCTCTACCACGGTTCATGAGATACAGCCTGATGACAGGCAGACGGACGGACAGCGGAGTCTTAGTAATAGGGCCACGTTTTACCCTTTGGGTATGGAACCCTAAAAATGTTTGCAGTAAAATAAGACAACGGGTATTAGAGACTGTATGTTTTATTATATATTTATATATATGTATTAAGTGTTAACTAATAACTAGAGAAAACTCGTATCAAAAACAACGTCCTGTAAAATTAAAGAAAAAATTACCATGATACAAAGCTACTTTCTATAAATAAAACTATTAATAAATATACACCTGCCGAAATGAAATGTAATAGTTTTACGTGGCAGTGACGTCAGCCAATGGGAACGACACGACAGATTTTTTCACGGTTTTCGTCATCAGCCATTTGATGCGCCAGATTCGAGTAAAAACGATGCCAAACGGAGGACAATGACATCGAATAGAAAACTACTGAAAGGTAGGACTACTACGTACTACAACTACCACGTATGTAGGTATATATATCTTATTTACCCAAGTTTTCGATGAAAGTGGATTTAGTTTCTAAATTGATATTGGATTTTTTGCCCGCGCGTTTTATCCTTTGAGCTGTCAATCTGCTCTCGATATCCAACGAAAATGCACTCTTTATAGCTCATATCTAGTTACCCGCATGCCCAGCGTGGAGATTATGGGCATTACCTCCTATGAGATAAAAAATCAGGGGGAGGCCTGCGTCCAGCAGTGGACCATTATAGGCTGGTGAGGTGAGGTGAGTTATATTAACAAGGTATTATTATTATTTGGATTAGTTTTTTGGAGTTATTAGTATTTATAGTTTGAATTTATGCATGTTATAAAGCACCGCCATCCTTCATTTTCTCAGAATTGTTCTGGTTGCCTGGAAGAAATCGCTTTAAGCGATAAGGCCGCCAAATCCATTGCTGTCCACTTTATTATGTTTAGTTTAAAACAGGTGATGCATAAAGTATCCTCTATCTATCTTTAAGACCATATTTGAATGCATTCAATATTCTACATATGTAGCGGTGCTGGATGTATGTACATTTGTGTTAGGTTGTTTATTGTAACTAAACACTTAAAGTGGTTATTGAGTTCAACAAAACCAGTAGCATTGGGCGTTATTAACAACTTTTGTAAATCATATTAAAAAGTAAAAAAAAACACATCTTTTATTACATCACTACTACAAAAAAAGAACATAATTATGGGCTTATCTCGTTTCTTTCCAAGTACCTAGAAAGCTCAGAAATAGAGATAAGTCTCATTGAAAATTGGGACAACATCCAAAATTTTCTGGTAAAAATGCATAATTCACTTGATATTTTTCGTTCAGAAGTTCAGCACTGGGCACAAGTTGGTATCGTGACGTCACATCCTACGAGACACACCAAACTTGGCAGGCTGCAGCGGGTGTGCAGTGCATATTCACCCCATAGTTAGCTTTTTATCAAAGGTAATGTTTGCTTTCCGGATATTGTTTCTATTTCATAACCGACAAAAGAGTTGAAGTTTCTATGTTCGGCTGTACATATTATTTTTTATATGATCGTCGATATCTCGTCAATTATGGACCGATTTGGTATTTTTTTGCTATTTTATGGAGAATGATCCCGGAGTGGTCCCATAAAAATGTATTCCCGACGAATTCGTTTTGTATTTATGTTATTTGACGTTTCTGTGTAAGTACCTGTTGTTTCATAAAGATACATACGTTGTAGGTACCTAGTGTGTTTTTAGACATACCTACATTAGCGTCTCAACTGGCGGGCGCTCCTGGCGGACCTCCGGGCAAGCTGGCACCGCTTCTGGCAGAGCATTACGCGGCGCAGGCGCGGGGTTGATATGACGCATTCTTTCGCAGATTCTTTAATTAGACATCTTTAAACATTTGGATTCATTTAAAAAATTATAATAAAATAAGTTATACAAGTGAAATAAATACTCTATCTATTTATAGGTAGGTACAAAAACAAAAGAATCATTGGATAACTGTTGTAGTAACAAACCACAATTATACCAAACAATTGTAGTAACAAACCCCCATAAAAATCTAAAGAGCAACAACTCATATAAAAAGAGGGCTTTCTTTAAAATTCTAAACCAACTCACGGATCAAGTAAAACCACGGGTTAACACTTGTATGTCAAGTGGGGTATATAATTACTATGGCGCAAGGTTAATCGCCTTATTCGCTAGACCATGCCATTTTAGAATATTAAAATTATGAGCCATAATGGCCTCTGAGGGCCTGTTATGGTCTATCTAGGTTGGAGCCATGTTATAACACTTTACTTTTAATACTACACTCCGATTAAAAAAGCTGGATATCTTTTGTATACAAAGGAGTTTCACAAGATAACCGGATGGAATAAGAATATCTTGGTAAATAACATTGATGTCATCGAAGTAAAGCGCAGAAGCTCGGAAAAGTTTTTGGTTTTGAAAACTTTAATTCATTATTTAATTGATCTTTCGTTCGTTTTCTGATTCGAATTTGAATATTTTTCGCTGCTCATGTAAGATTATGCGTTGTTGGCGTTTGTGTTATAGTATTTAGTGATAATCTTGCTGTTACCTTGTTTACTCGAATTGTTACCAGTTTTTGTTAAGTGTTCATGCAAATTGTCTTTGTTGTCATAAAACATCTTGTATTCTAAGTCGGAGTATATTTATACTAAACTAATTCTACTAGAATCGGTACTAATTAACCTTTAATTCTTCTACAGACATGTGGAACAAAGGGACAGGAGTGGCTGAAGATCGTGATGTCTGGAGGAAACGAGGAAGAGCCTTAGCCCAGGAGTGGGATGTCCAAGGCTAATAATAATCAATAATAAAGATTTCTATGAAAATGTAATAATGTCCCAAAACATTTTCGACTTTGACGGGTCTTGAACCCGCAACCCTTTATCAGTATCTACGGTATGCGGTGCCTATTGATTCCTACGTCACTTGACCTCGTGACGCAATCGGCGCATCCCGTACCTATTTTTAAATATTTGCTCCAGTGCGTGTTACGCACTATAAAAGCACAAACTTTAAATACAGATTTGTTGAAAAAAAAAGCAGGCAGAAGTGGCGATGGGCAGGCCATATACCTCGGAGAACCGATAACCGTTGGGGAGTAAAGGTTCTCGAGTGACGCCCGCGATGCACGCGCAACGCGAGACGGGATGCGGGAGGACCTCCCACTCGGTGGACCGAAGACATTGTAGCGGTGACAGGGAGTCGATGGACGCGGCTCTTGACCACAATTCGTGGCGTCGTCGTTTGGAGAAGACCTATGTCCACCAGGGAACGTGCACAGGCTGATGATGGTGAAAATATTTTTCCATCATCATCAGCAATTTTGCTTAGGCCATGGACGGTAAACGTGTTCAATTAGCTATCTTTTTTTTTCTCTCCCCTTAATTTCTAAGAGGCAATTCCACCATCACCCTAACGATAAACATTTACTCCACATAAAAGCTCCAAGTAGACTAATTGGTACTAAAAGTCGTAACAGAAGGAACAGATAAGTTACGGTCCAGTTTAATTCCTGGTTACGAGTCGGTGGAGATGGCTCTAAACCTAATTTAGAAGACGATCCGTTAGAAGTGGGTGCCAGATCTGTCATGGGAGATTATTGGGATACAATATAGATTTATTATCGTGCCTCTGATTTGGCGTGAACATGGAGATCCGGTGCTTGGAATTAGGGACATACATTTTCACATTTGCATAACATCTTTAAGGCCCGTATTATAAAAGCTTGCTCAGTCATTGAGCTTGAGTAGACGTTTATGCCATAGAAAAGCTTTACTCAAGCGAAGATCGACGACTGAGCAAGCTTTCATAATACAGGAATTAATTAGATAGGTGTTCAATAGTTCAGACGACCGATTTGGCGCGTCAGGCGCAATTTCAAATAAATATAAATAAATAAATTTCCTGCGTCGCAGACGGACCTTAGCAGTGGGCTAAGGTCCGTCTAAAGGAAAAAACTAAAGGAAACTCCTGCCCACAATCTGGTTCCCTTAGTCGGCTCTTCCAACATCTACGGGCTGAGTTGGCGGGATCGCCACGACATGATGTCAGACACGGAAAAAAAAAAAAGTGAACAAACTACTATTTATTTCTTTTCATCCCATAAAGAACATCACGTGTTCTAAAGATATGATTCAAAACAAATACAACTTTTATAAATAAAATCCAACGTTCGGGGACAGGACAGTTGTCGTGGCAGCATGCCAAGCACCTACCTCTGCAGACTGTGGTTGGTGTAGCACTGGACTGGTGACGTCATTTGGAACCGGAGCGGTGCACGTCATGGACAAGCGCCGTTTGTCAACGTACGGCTCTTTCCCTCGATCGCCCAGTTGTGCGGGAACGGTACATACTCCCGCAAAAAATATACACACAGTCGTTTGCATTTCAAGGTTAGTTTAAGTTACTTATTCCGATTAATAAACATGTTACAATCTCTTTTTGAAACAGGCGAAAGCTCTGTTTGTAGTTAAACCTATTAATTAAGTTTAATTTAATTTGTTAGCCTATGTTGCTATTGAGGTGATTATAGCCGAACCCCCGTTGTTTGAGGGAGGCACGTTGAGCGTTCATTTTAGGAATGTGTGCTGATGACTCACGTGATTCTATCACATCAACACAACTCCTAAAATATTATGAATGTTCGAACCAGTACTCATTTTGAGAGGGCAGTTACTGCCAAAATCAAGCAAAATGTGTATTTTTAAACACTGTTTTTTATGGTAACGAACGTTCAGATTTAAAAAATACGGTAGGTAGGAAAAAAACCTGTAAAAGCAGAGTAATCGAATATAATTTATGAAAACAAACTGGTTTCTTTAATAAAAAAACAGATACTTTCGCATAAAAAACGGTTTTAATTGAAATTCTCTAAAAAAATTCAGCGTAAACACGTATTTTTTACAAATTACATAGCCAAAGTGATGTTTTATTTGAGTTGATATAAAAAATTCTTTTTAATGCTTCTTGCTTTTAATTCTTTATGCTTATGTGAATATTCCTGCGAAGTCGAATATATGTAAGTATCATGCTTAGGAATACATGAATAAATAAATAAAATAAACTAACGTCTGAGAAAGGACTGCACAGCATCTCGAAGAAGTCAGAGCCATATCGATGTGCTTGAAAAATATATACAGATCGTACAAAGATGTGTTCCGAGAAGGGAATCGAGCCTGCAATCTTCTGCGCCGCTCGCTGCGCCACAGAGGTCCTCTAAAAGCTTCGCCCTTTCACTAAAGACTAAAAGCACGTACGTCGAGTTCTATAAAACTTCACATGGTAATACTCTCAACACGTGGCGGAAACAAAGACGCTAGATCCTTCACAGTTTCAGTCGTGTCCTGAGAGCAGCGCAATCGATAGGGCTCCACCCACTGACCTATTTCCCAGGATTAGAGACACTGGAGGCCCATTCGGAACACTCAGCGGTTTTACGCAAGATGCCTTTTTGTACTTTACTACTAATGGACTGAAGCGGTGCCTTGTATTGAGATGTACATAATGATATATGTAGTTGTATATAGTGAACTCGCAACAAATTGATAGAAATAAGATAAAGATTTTTTATTTCCCAAAACATGTGTAAAGTCATGAAAAAAGTTCCCAAAAAATTTCGATTTCGGCGGAACTTGAACCGGCGGCGGCGCGGCATTCTCAGTACGGGTTTCTAACCAACTAAGCCACAAAATGACTTTCCAACGACCCGAAAATCTCTGGAAATACTGACGGACTGTAGCTCCGCTACCTCCACCTACATTGAAGTTTATCTAATCCTGTTCAAAGACTAAAGTTACATTTAGTTGAGAGGTGTTGCCGTTGCTTAATTCTAAGGTTTTTTGGTAATAATACACTATAACAACAAAAAACTTTATGTGCTAAGTTCACTCTACTTCTTTCTACAATAACTCATTTACTGTCCGTGCTGTACGGCTTTGGGAAGCATTGCCATTATCAGTAAGGCATGCAAAGTCACTCCCAAATATTGAAGGGTAAAGGAACGCTATTTGTCCTGCTGTCACTGACCACACCCTTGTTTCTTTTTGTATAATGTAGAAATGTATGAATGTATTTATACATGTTTATGTAGGTGTTTAGTTATTATTAAGATATGTAGGTATTTATTTTTAAGATTTGATAAATAATTAGTATTTTGTAACTTGTATTAGATACCTACATAATAATGCACATAGATCCCATAATATTCAATCCAATGATCCTATCCATCCACGGTTGTTTGGTGGACATGCGTTTTTGAGCGATAAGACCACCAATACACTTATTTTTTTTTATTTAAAGCTACCGGTATCTAGGATCGGAACCCGAAAAAATCAAAAAGTGGCGAATCATCTGTAAATGATACAGAAATTGTTAAAAACTATTAAATTAATTTCGCGGATATTCTATTTATCTCGGAATGTCCCAGGCAGTGAGATTTTCCTGTATGGTCCCGTGTCGATCCTATCAAGGAAACAGCTCAATTGAACAATGTAACAACACAAGCACTTCACCCCGCCCGGCCCGGTTAAGTGGCCAAGGTAACCTTCAAAGGAAAACTGATATTACACAAACAATTGGCCCAACAAAAACGGAGCACATTGAGGGCTATCACGAAAAATATATCTTTACGGTATGATACTGGGTGATGTTAAAGAAAGGTATTAAAGATTATTTTACGGGAATTTATGTTATTATGTTATTTGTTTTTTTTATTGTTAATTTATGTTATTTATTTTACTGGCAGCGAATGCATTAAGCGATTATCATGTTGAATGTGAAGGTTTGTACGATGAGTCTCTATATAAATATAGCTGCTGATATCTTCAATTTTATAACCGAATTGTAATAAATAATGCTGCAAATTTCACATACCAGTGCAAAGTGTACAAGACTCATGCTAGAGCCTCTGAACCTCTGATAAACAATCCTTAACTAGCCAAACAAAAAGCATTTGCGAGCGGGACAGAGAGCCCGAGCCCAGTTGGGCGGGCGGGAGCCTTATTCCCACGTAGGGCGAATTCATTCTCACGGAGGGCGAACCCCTTTTTATCACGGTTTTATCGGGCCCTTCAATATTGCTACTTCAGCGTTGATTTATATTCTTCATTTAATGCTAGTAGGCTATTTTTTATTTGTTATGTTCCGTAACAGTTCATGTGTATTTTTAATGTGTCATTTGGTGTTACTTCTAAATAAAAAGTTTAGAAATTAACTTCTTCCAAACGATAGATCAAAATAACAGTGAATGTCAAAAAGAGCTGAACAGGATAAACATTCGAAAGTGTGTCAAGTCGTAAACTGAGTGTATCCAAGTTATTGACCACGTTAAGCTATTTTGACGTCGAACTTACCAGCAAAATGAACGGGAAATTATTTATCTAAAGATGATTTTTGTTGACGTGAAAAATGTATGTTTTGTTAGCAAATAGTGCAAGTTAATACTCTGCTCGTCTTGGGGACGCTTCACTCCAAAACTATTGGCTACATTTTCTACCATAAATCAGTTCTCATGGGACAGAAATAACTTTTATAAACGCGTGCGGAGCCGAGGGCAGAAACTAGTTGTTAATACTAATAGTATCTACTATTTATTTATTAACACTTTATTGTACCAAAAAAAGAGAAAATACATTACTATTTTTTTCTACTATTTGATTGTAATTTACTATGTGAATCGACTATGATAAAGACTGTGTATTCTTAATAAATGATTTTTTTTGTACTTTGAATAAAATTAAACAATATTCGGTTTAAGATATTTTTGAAACCAAACAAATATTAGTTGAAAATATTTTACGACACTGATCATCGTTAGCTTCAGCAGAAACTCCAAGTTTTGTTTTTAAAACCTCTCAATTACATTCAATAACTTTCGTCCCTCGACCGAATTTAAACTTGAAATTTCAATACGTCAGTTTTTGTAAAATACATAGACACGATGACAAAAATATTTTGGTAAAAACACAACAATCTAAACGGTGGGTATGAATTGTTGTGTTTTTACTTCACTCTAGAATCCAAGAAAGCAAGAACAAAAACGCAATTCTAAAGTTCTGTTCGTGTCACTAAGAAATCGTTATTTCTTACCAAGCTCACCTTTAAAAACATACCAGCGTCGCCAACTAATTGCTTTCCAGAACAAATAAATCATTAGGAAACCTGCACTAGAAAGGTGTTCCCGATTTCAATTTACCGACACACGTCAACACAACCCGGTGAAGTAAATCGTGAATAAAATAACAGGGAACTTGTCCTTATAGGGTTGCCAGCAGTAAAACGTAGCTGTAAAACTAACATGTACGTATAGATCCCTGCTAACATACATTCCCTACTGGTACAGTTAGCTGCCAAAATATTTATACACTTACTATTTTTCTATTTGACTCCAGTGTGTCCCACGGCTATGGAAAATTGAGGGCCAGTACTAGAAGTTCTGAAAATGAAGTTTTACTGAATGGAAATCCTTTATTAAAAAATAAAACGTCAAGTGCGAGTTGGACTCGCGCATTAAGGGTTCCGTGCAATCTTGTGTGTAGCAAAGAAATCGGCCCAGATGCACAGTTGACTTAAATTAATTATTAACCTAATCTTTATTTTTTTTCTCATTTTATCATTAATAATAACATATTATCAATTTTCGGATTTTTCTGTTATTTGTGCTGCAAGACACTTCTTGCCAATTTTCATGATTCTAGGTCAACGGGAATTACCGTATATGTTTTGTGTGCAAGTGATTTCCTTGAAAAAAAATGGGCATAAACGGCTAAGTATATAACTTTTGATTGCGTTGACTTAGAAGTTTGATTTATATCGCGGCTCCAAGAGGTTACAAACCAGAGCATATGAAGTGAATTTCAACTCTATACTTCCACGCGTTTCTGAGAAAAGAGGGTTGACAAATGGACAGCAAAATGATAATTTAAGGGTTCCTTTTTTCCTTTTGAGGTACAGGACCCTAAAAATAAGTAAAACTGCATTTACAGAATAACTTGCATCATCCCGTACTGCCATTAAATCTTATAAAATAGAATCATGTACTTTTATGTAACTCTCGGTAGATTCAAGCATTAGAATCAAATCTGCTTAATAAAACTACCAATTAAATCCACACACACACACACAATCAAATCTTAATAAAGCGAAAGCTTGGTATACATATTTTTGCAGCTGTCTGTAGTTGATATGTAATGAAAATCGCAGAGACCTTTACGAGGGTACGTGATATCTTTGTCAGCGAACACTTTCACGAGCGAGACAGATGGTTTCTCTAGCCGAGACTTGTTATTCGTATTTGACCCTTTACGGTCTTCGTACCACTTTGACTTCGCTAAGAATGTGTGGTACAGCTAGGATAAGCTACGTATCTAGATTTATAACATCTGTGCATATTTTAGTCTAAAAGCTTGTTAATTCGTAAGAAAATACCCATAATGTTTTATTAAGAAAATTGAAATTGATGTACATACAAAAGTATTCTACGAAAATTTAATAATGTTCCAAAAAAAAAACGATTTCGGCAGGATTCGAACCCGCGCCCCAACCTTGGTACGAGTGCGCTCTAATCAACGTGACACGTGATCGATTTCGGTGAGTTGCTTTAATTTATTTATTTTGCATACAGTACAATAAGCTCTAGGTGTGGGTGGAATAAAACATAGGGTAATTTTTATCCCATAAAACAGTTCCCATGGGATAAAAAAAAAAACCATAAACAACGCGTGCGAAGCCGCTGGCATAAACTAGTATCAAAATAATGTAAACCAACCAAAAACGTAAAAGTACCAATACGTTAAGTTTTTGATAGAATTAAACAAACATTTGGATTCCAGATTTAGTATTTGAGAGCAGTCTACGTAGCACTTTGCTACACTCGTAGACGCTCTGCTACGAGTGTGGCACCGCTACGAGAGTGCTACGCTCGTAGCAATGGCTACGCTGATACGCTCGTAGCAAAGTTACGGTTGTAGAATGATAGTTGTAGCCATAGAAGAAAAACAGCTTATGGGAAGCTGTCAGAGAAATGTGTAACTCCACCATTTTCTTGATTTTGATGCAAATATGAATCTATGTGTTAAGCGGCGTGCTCATCAGTGGACTTATGCGAGTAACGTTTTATTGGGCTTCGTAGTTACCAAAATGAATACCGCAGATATCGTTACGCTCGTCCATTAATTATATGAGGCGACTTTGGGAATTTTTCGACCCTTCCCCCCCCCCCTCCTGTGGTGAGGTGTCGGGAGATTTGGCTTGACCCCTTCCCCCATTTTCTCACGTCAGATTTCTTAAAACTCATATTTCAATGTCAATAAGTTAATCTGTGCTGGATTGCATTGTATATGATTTCTATAAACGTAGTCTATAACCATAACAGTGACAAAATCGAACAATAAAATAATTATTGACAATCAAGAGAAGTGAATTTCGCGCCAAACACGAAACGAACAACTGCTAAAATAGTCGTAAAAAGAATAATTGTTGTATTTGGGTTACGTTATTAAGGGTGCGCTAAATAATGCCATTTCGTGGAAAGGAACCAAGCAGAGCAACGTCAGTACAAAAATCAAGTTTTTGCCTATTATCTATTAATTCAAAGTATAAGATTTAAATAGAAAAAGAAATCGATTACTCAAATAAAACAGTAGTGTGGCAATATAATTCTTAAAAATTAATGCTGTGTTGTTGCTGATAATTTGAGCATTTCAACTAAAACCGTGTTTTATGCAAAATTTGTATTTTTATTATAAAAGAATCCAGTTTTCTTTCAAAAATTCTATTCTATTACTTGACTTCAATTGCATTAAAAGCACTCTTAATGGACGCCTCTTAGCGATATCGGCGTAGCGTATAAATACGAGCGTAGCATAAAGCTACGCATTCTCTTAATATTGGAAAAGGAAAACTAGTTTCGAAAATCGCATCATCAATCGACTTTGTTTCTTCGGTAATACTACTGTAGGAACAATATTGTCTACATGTTAGGTGGAAGATCCTTAATTCTCAATCGACTTTGTGCCTTCTGTAATACTGCCGTAGGAGCAGTATTGTTTACATGTGGGTGGATGAACCCCATTCGTTACAATTCGTCACACACGGGCCGCTGCCTGTCGCGGTGACCAATTGGACTGGAAGTGATCAAATGGGTCACATGATCGTAACTGTAGTAACTGAGTGTACGTTCCGAAATACGGGTGGCATTAGAATGAGAGGCTTCTATCAGTTTGATTAATACAACCTTGGTTAAGGCGATGTACGAAAAATAAAGTTATTATTTAGAGCTTGTGCACCCGGCTTTGTTCACTTGTTTTTCCGATCTTCTTTTTGTTTTTTTTTCTCTCAAGGGAGAATAGTGGAATAAGCCGATAAAACGTACCTAGCCTTTGAGTCGGGTTATATTCTAATTCATACAAATTTTCATCTATCAGTTCAGTAATTTTAGATCTTATCAGAGTTCCAACTTTAGATTTTCACAAAATTTGCTATTAGTCATTATAAGATAAGTAGGATTCATTATAAGATAAGTAAGGATAGGAAGTAAAAATCAAAATCAGTACTGAAGCCTGGCGTGTCAGTTTCGCGGCGTGGACTCAAAATGGTACATTTATACCGAAGGCGCTTATAGTATCTATATTTATAAAAGAGACAACGATTATGAGATCTAAGTCAAGAAGTCAAGAGATCTCTAACTAGAAGAGCTATGAGGCAAATTTTGCATGGAGATTTTTTTGAAGACGTTCGTAAGAACGGATTTTTGGAAATTGACATGAAAGGACTTATATTTTTTCTCATAACAACTTTAATATCGCAAAGGATTGGTTGTAAAACTTAGGCGTTGATAGCTTATATGGAAACCAACATTACTAAAGGTATTAAAGTCATGCGAATGAAATCGCGGGCGACCCGCCCGTTTATATTTATATATAATAACTAACATTCCTATAATAAAGTCAAGGTTTTGATGAGACAGGTCAACAAGAGTCAATAAACTTTGAACTTTGATGAAGGTTAATCTTGAGACGTTCGAATTAAATTTTTCATTTAAACGAGCTTTTGAATTTTATTTAAAACTTTATTGAAAACTTTTGCTTTGTATTTTTGGAAATTTAGTCGTGTTTTTTGAACTTGATATGAAAGCTGATGTGTGTGACCTTAGAGGGGTTAGTATTAAACAAGATCCGCCAAGTGCGAGTGTAACTCGCGCGCCGAGGGTTTCAAACATTTGCCAATTATTTGGACAATCAATTTTCTGAAATATTTTAAAAAGTATGAAACTTACAGAAATTTCAAAAAGTGTTTTAAAAAGGCCGAAACGATACCTTTCATTTGATACCCCACATGGGTAGGTACCCCCTTTTGAAAAAAAATCCACTTTTTTGACCATTTTTCAAAAACTATTATTATCACAGACTTCTCTATATTTTTCCTGTAAAATATAGATTGATATCTACAAACGCCTAATACATTGTACATGGATCGGTCATCAATCTTCGGAGCTAGGGGGGGGGGGATGGTCAATTTTCCGTCTTTTTTTGAAATATTTCAAAAAGTATGAAACCTACAGAAATTTCAAAAAGTGTTTTGAAATGGTCAAAACGATACCTTTCATTTGATACCCCACATAGGCAGGTACCCCTCCTTTTGAAAAAAAATTCCCCCCCTTTTTGACCATTTTTAAAAACTATTATTATTACAGACTTCTCTATATTTTTCGTGTAAAATATAGATTTATATCTACAAACGCCTAATACATTGTACGTGGATCGGTCTGCAATCTTCGGAGATAGGGGGGGGGGGTATGGTCAATTTTTCGATTTTTTTTGAAATATTTCAAAAATTATGAAACTTACAGAAATTTCAAAAAGTGTTTTGATATGGTCAAAACGATACCTTTCATTTGATACCCCACATAGGTAGGTACCCCCCCTTTTGAAAAAAAATTCCCCCCCTTTTTTACCATTTTTCAAAAACTATTATTATTACAGACTTCTCTATATTTTTCGTGTAAAATATAGATTTATATCTACAAACGCCTAATACATTGTACGTGGATCGGTCTGCAATCTTCGGAGATAGGGGGGGGGTATGGTCAATTTTTCGACTTTTTTTGAAATATTTCAAAAAGTATAAAACTTACAGAAATTTCAAAAAGTGTTTTGAAATGTACAAAACAATACCTTTCATTTGATACCCCATTTGCCTTCCTAGGTCTCTTTTGAAATTTCAACATCAAAATTTGTACTGAAAATATTCATTTTCATTTTTCATTTATTTATATATTTTTTTCTTAAAATCAGTAATGGCGCACGAAATGTATCATTATTTCAAATTTCAAGTTAATAGCTGCAGTAGTTACTGAGATATTCAAGAAAGAGCGGGGACGGACAGAGCGAGACCATAAGGGTTTCAAAACCGATCTTTGAAACCCTAAAAAAAAACATTTACTAGACTAACTTAGGGACTTACAAACAACCCAACGGTTAATGTATACTCTCTAACACACGCTCTGCTTAGCTTGGGGCTAGAATATGCTGTGTGGATTGTCCAGTATTAATTTGATATACCTAAACCAAGTGCTCCAATGTGTGAACGAAGATATAAACGGAAATCATACTCTTAATAATTTTTACTATTCTTGTATCTATCCTTTACAATCGAAGGGGCCACTTGACACTTGTGTGTTGTGTATTCCAGCTTGAGATAAAATTCACAGCAGTTCTCCAAAATAGACTGAGGCCTTCAACGCTTACCCTGACCCAAAATGGTTTTCGATTGGACCTACTTCCATTTCTGAATGTTATTAAAAATTTAACGAGGTCAACGGCGACATAAAGCCTTAGACATATTTTAAATAAACACTAGGTAACTGGTAACTGGGTGTAAGCTATTTCGGTTTCTATCACATGTTATAAAAACAAATATCAACACGCTATTTTCGACAAATTGACGACGAAGCTTTTAAACATTAAAACAGTGTACAATTAAGGGATTCCAAGACAGTTTTTTAGTTTTTGAAAACAATCAAGTTATGACATCATGCTATTGGTCATTCGTACACATCGCTTCGCTTAGCTTTTACCAGAGATGAACATCGAGACCGTACGTTATTAGTGTTAACAGGTGTATACCCACTGTTAACACTAATAACAACCAATAAACTATTGGATATAGGTGAGAAATGGTCTTCTATTCTGAGATTAGTAAAAGTTACCTTTTCATCGTCATAATGGTCTATCACGATGAAAAGATAACTTTTACTAATCTTGTATGTTTGACCACAATCTCACTCTGAAGATAAGTGATGCTGTAATCGACAATGGATCAGGAAAATACCTCTTCATTCCTATCTTAAGATTATTAATTCAGACCCAGGTTGTAGTTGGCAAAAACCTTAGCTTATCTATTTATTTTCTGAGAAGGTTATTAAACAATTTGCAAATCAACTAATATTCTATTCCCGAATACAACAAGGCAAAGTTTCACCAGCAGTTGCGATATATCGATCAAGTTGAGACGTTGCAAGATGGAAAGAAACCTACATCTTCGGAGATCCGATGGAATTGAACGATCCTATCTTTGCGGGGATGTGAGTGGATGGTACTCCCAGAGGCCATTTACGATACTAGTTTTTGCTTGCGGCTTCTTATAACCTTTTTTAGGATGGAATGTGTTTCTGCTCAGTCCTAGTAAAATATCAATGGTTTATTTATTGGTAAAAGATATTATCACACGCCAAATATTAGGTACACAGTATAACAATAAAAAATATCTTTCTGTGTATTGTATTATGTACATAAGTTATCTAGTACCCATAACACAAGCTCTGCTTAATTTGGTAAGCATTATTCACAATATTCACAGCTCCCAATAAAATTATTAGTAGATGCACATACCAGTCTACATCTACACTAATATTATAAAGAGGATAGATTTGTATTTTTGTATGTAACGAATAAACTTAAAAACAACTGAACCGATTTCAAAAATCTTTTTTACCGTTAGAAAGCTGCTTTATCTATCACTGAGTAACAAAAGCTATAGAAGTTTAGAATATACCCGTGCGAAGCTGGGGTGGACCGCTAGTTATAATTAAGGTGTAATGAAAACAACTAGGTACGTCTCGATAGAAGCCTCTAATTTTATTTATTAATAAAATGTCCTTGACAAAACACTATCTATATTCGACCAATAATACCAGATAGAAACTGGTATTCGTCTGAAATAGCTAGAGGTCACACACGCCAGACGTTCCAGATATGGCCTTTTAAAGTTCCGCGCTATATTCCGTTTAGCTAACTGCCATTTTTATAGGTCACAGTGGTTCTGATGCATTTCACAAGAGGTTGGAAATAGAATCAAAATAATATCTACTGACAGTTGGTATTGGAATCTCTACAGAGGTATAGATAGATACCAGTTCTTATCATTTGATATGATCCTTTATTGTTTAGTTCACATGGGGTCTATGGGGACTTTTGCCACTTTATTTCTACTGGTGTCCCCGAGGTCTCTACAAAAATTCAGCTCTGTCGGAATTTATGTTATTTGAAATGGAAGTTAAGTTTGAATGAATGGTGAACGGTGACGTCACGTTTAGAAATATTGCGATACATTTTTAAAATGTCTATTTACAATAAAAACACCAAAAAATAAGTATGCAGACATGCAGATATATTTCCATGTCAATAGAGAGTACAATTTAAAATAATAAGCTTTTTTGGTTTGACCCCGGGGATGGAAAATTATTTCCAACGACTTTACTAAAGTTGAATATAGAAGAGCATACTTGGCTTTCGAAGCAAGCCTAGTTTTATGTCTGACCAAAAGCCAGACCGTATACCTGCCATGAAGCTAAAGTTCTATCCTACGAGTATACTCTTATAGTCATTCGTGAACGGCGGCGATTCTATGAAAGTTTTATAGGTCACAGCCGGCTGTGTGCGACGGTCCCGATGCATTTTTCATGTTAAAAGAGCGTCAAATGGAATTTTGGGACCGTAAAGAATTGAATTTGACAAGTTTTAAAAGCTTTTTAAGGGCGGAAAGCTTTTGGCTGCGATGCCAGGAAGTTTCTGGTGCTTTTTTGTCCGAAAAATAAGTGGTAATTAAGTACTAAGCAACGTTGATGACGTAATGAACGAGTTTCTTGTATGATTTAAGTTACGAGTATGTTATTCATATATTTATGTGTATAGGCCTGCTGAGTATGGTGGTTATGACAATTATAGGCTGTTGAGGAGGAGAAGGAACACCATGAACATTTGATTCCGTAGAACTTAAAACATTGCGTGAATACTGAATGAAAAGGAAATTGAAGTCAGTTATTTAATTTCAAAAACAATTCTTCGTTAGTGCATTTTTTTGGGTTTTGTGTGCGATAAATGGTAGTTACATTTTTTATTTACGAGACACATAAATACAACAAAATAATTAAGTATTGACTGTTAACACAACAATACAAATCAAAGCTAAATTGTTTCTTTTTTTGCTGCGGTACCTCAAATAGGCCAGCGTGATACTGATTCATGTCATTCAATCGTGTATCAAAAACATTTAATTATCAGCCTATCCAGCTAGGTAGTTATGTGTGATGAGATGGGAAGAGTAACCGATGTATCTTATTAACATTTAAAACGGATTTGCTAGATCATAATAAAAATACGAGCTTTTGCGAGACCATCCACTCGATTAAAAACCGACGACATCGTAGCGGTCGCAGGGAGTCGATGGATGGAGACGGTTCGACCCCTATTTGTGGCGTCGTATGGATGAGGCCTATGGCCCAGCTGTGGACGTGTTTTTACACGCTGATATGATGATAAATAAAACTACTCAGATATGTTTAGATGTATTAAGAAATTTATATTGATGGCGAGTAAAAATATGAATTAGTAGTAAAAATAATTAAACCACTCATTCTAAATTACAAATCATAATAATTTTAGAACGAATGAGTGAGTTAAAACCTTGATATTAATTATAACAAAATGTTTTTACCTACGCCATTGCTTTTTAATTACCTTCATTCAGAGTAGGTAAGTAGGTAGGTATGTTAGTTTATTAATAAAAAGCAAGTACATAGATGTTGCAAGGACGGTACTACACGCGACGTGTACCGATACTAGCTTGTTAAAATAACTCGCTAATCAACACTACAAATTAGGGGGTTTTAGTTTATCGTTTGTTAGGTTTAGGTATACTTAATAAATTGTGCAGCAACTATTGTTTGATGTACGTACAAGTTTGACAATAAGGATTTTTTTTACTCAACAGGTGCTTAATTTTTCAGTAAAATAAGAACTAAGTTAAGTTTCCTCAACTACGCGTATAATATTTGAAAGCATATTGACACTTGATGATCAAGTTCATAAAAAAACCGAAATAGTTGCTGCTTGTTACTAAAACTTATAGAGGGAAACGATTTTTTCCTACTAAATAAAAAAAAATTACATTACTCCCAAATGGTTCTACTTTTAATTGTTTTCACAAGCTTTTATTTTACTTGTATTGTTAATCTTACAACTGAATAATAGACCACTGATTCCCAACCAATTGAGCTAAAATTTAGCATACTTATGTAAGTTGAACACGGTGACAATACAATGACATGGTTCCATGGAGCAGGCCAGATGATGGAGATTAGTAGGGTTGGTCCACAAGTTCAAGGTCTCTCAGCGAACTATAGAAAGAGCTATGCTCGGAGTTTCTCTGAAGGTAAGGATTCGTAACTAATACATCCGACAGAGAAACAAAGTTATCGACATAGCTCTAAGAATTAGTAAGCTGAAGTGGCAGTGGGCCGGCCATATCTTGCGAAGAACGGACAACCGTTATTGGGGTACACGTGTTTTTGAGTGGACACCACGACTCGGTAAACGTAGTGTAGATCGCCCTTCGTTCAGGTGGGATGACGACCTGCGACAGACTGCAGGAAGATGCTGGATGAGACAAGCTGAAGACAGCGGGCACTATGATGATCATTAGGGGAGGCCTATGTCCAGCAGTGGATTAACATAGATAGATGATGATGATAGTTAACACAGTGGTATTGTGCAGGCAGTAAATAAATAAATTCCTAATTATATTTGCTAGTGGTGATACTAACCTTTAGTATACCACTTGATGGTCGTTGTTGAATTTTTGAAAAGGTCTGCGACTTTTCTGACCTAGACACAGGACGTTAGGTCATCGAAACCCAACTTTTAAAATCATAAAACATTTTTATGCTGATTCAAATACTTAGCAACATAATTGTCGCAAAAAATACGTGTGCAAAAAGTCGTTTGGCTTTATAAGGAGTATTTAGTTGGATCTCTGAACAAGTAGATATGGTACCTTAATACCTACCAAAAACACGCATGTCCATCGACCTCTTTGGCATAGTACACGTAGGTGTTCTAGGCATGGGCGACGGGTATCACGAAAAAAAATCAATTTACTAGCAATATACTTCACACAAATTTTTAAATATTGATTTTTGTTCACAGATAAGTAAGAAATTGGAAAGTCACACTAATATTATAAACGCGAAAGTTTGTAAGTATGGATGTTTGTTCTGGATGAAATTTGGCACATAGACTTTAAAACATTTTTTCTCCGTTATTTTTATTGAAAAAGCTTCGAAAATACATAATAATCTATAGGATGCAAAGCAGATCCACTTCGTTTCAAAATAAAAAAACTATATTTTATATATCAGAAATAATTGTGCTAAGTACCATATGTTTTCTTAGGTTATTTATAACCGTTTTTCTCCTTACCTCTCAATCACTAGATTTTTCTATTGTCATTACCGTATTAAATAACCACGGGAATCTTATGCTTATTTTTGCATATAAACGTCCGAATAAATAGATAATCAGCAGAAACTTGAACTTAGTGCTTACGCCGCTCTGCCCTGTCCCGCTCCTATGAACGCGATATACTATGCCTATCCTTTTCACATAGTTGCGTCATATATCGCCGCCTTAAGCCCAGAAACAAAAGTAACACAAAAGCAACGTTCGTAACGTAACGTAACGCTTCATTCGTGACGGAAGTTACGTAGGTGTAGTAACGTTCGTGACGTTCCGCGAGGGAAACATTCTTGATGAACGGCAAGGAAGCACAAGGTAATGAGATTGGCCCAAGCTCGCCCGAGGAACCCTGACCTACTTACAGTTATCGATGCGCGCTCCCTTTCGTTACCTTATTGATGCGTTCAAAGGAAACTAACTGTTAAGTTAACTGTAATAAAGTTCAATGTGAGTTGTGTTTGCTAGTGAAATTATGTAAATATTGAACCTTATGGCAATGGGAATCTAAATCGTGAATTGATGGGATCGAATACTCCCTGGATGGGTCCTGAAAGTTTGACTTTGAATCAGAAATACTTTTATTGTTAACAGTTGTACAAAAAAGATCTTTTTTGAGTCGTGTGTGCTAGTATTTTTAACCGACGAAAAACGAAAGAGGAGGAAGTTCTATGTTGTAAAAGTGAACTAAATACTAAGGAATTTGAAGTCGGTTTTAGTTTTTGCAAATAAATAAAATTCTATTGAAACATTATCAAAACCAAATATTCACAAAGATATTATTCGTACTAGTCGTTTATTGATATTAAGTTACTGCCCGCATTCTTTCAGAATTAGAAGAAGCCTATATTAATCCAGCCATCGAGGCCCAGAACTATCTTTCTGTTAAAATTCAGTTGGATCGCTAGTTTTGGTGAGAAAAGGTTAGAAGCATCTCTTTCGCATTTTAACGTTTGAAAGTGTATAATGATAAAAAGGCTTGTTACCACTTTACGTAATATGTACTAAACAGAACGGCTGATATTTGCATAGATATAGTTCTATATCTTGATAAACATAAAGGCTACTTTTTATCTCCTATCAAGTTGATGTTTATTCATTCAGCTCAAATCCGAGATTTTATACTTACTCATTCTGCCTACATAATTGTAAGTATAGCTAGTATTAGATCATCAATGGTTATGAATCACAGGTTTGGTAAGCGGAGTTCTTAAAAAATAACTGGTCACACCACACATGCTAATTTACCTACAATTTGTGGATAAAATTTAACACTTCAAAAGTTTGGTAATACCCTAATCCAGTGAAAATTACAGGCAAATAAAAGAATTAACTCAAAACTAGTATTTACAATTGAAACAATTGAGCAAACTGCAGACTGTTGCAAACAATTCGAAGCGACGCGTTACCCGATTGCTGGTGAGTATCCGGCACACCGCATCAGTATTGCCATACAGCGGGGCAATGCAGCCAGCGTCTTGGGCACGCGAGCGACTTATGACAATGGTATCGCAACCTTGACACTTCTGACACGCGTCCCTTCATTTGTAGTTCTCAAAACGACATATTTTGGCATTTTACCTTTCATGAAAGCAAAAGTAAAATGACAAAATATAATAAGTCCTTTTGAGACGATACCATTGTTACGGTGAAGCGAGTAATTTAGTTGAATAAGGGCCCTGCTATATTACAGAGCCGCTGCCCAACCGCGGCACACGCTGGGCACGGCCACGCAGCGCATTTTAGCTGCGTGGGTTCCTTTGTTTCACAACGTGGGTCTACGAATCCACTGCAGTATACACTATACATGGAAATGAACCCACAACTATGTAAAACTGTAGTACAGCACAGTTTTGACATCCCACTTCCCGCAGTGACGCTACCTCACCTCAACCCTACGCGTGCGTAGGTCGTGTTGCGTGGGTGCCATATTCGAGCAAGCCATGCGTGTACCAATGACGTCATTAATCTCGTATGAAATTCGTGCGTAGCCTGTTTGTTTGCTGCAGTAGACGTTATTTATTACATATTTTTTTGTTGCAAAGCGAAGTTAACTTTCGTAGCTACACCGCGCGTAGCGTGGGGCAGCGGCAGCGGCTTTTTTTTATAAAATCTTGTGTCAAAAAAGTCAATCGAATTGTTATAGTTTAATCTGGTTTCTATTTTCGTGAATAAAACTTTAACTACTAACGTTAACGTCACTAACTGCCCGACAACGGTCAGGAGATATTTATCCTCAGGGAGTCGGGAATGCACATCGGTTACGCGGAACGAATAAACTGGCGTTGGCGGAAGGCCTGTAGGTATCCGGAAGTGGATAGATGCTAGATACGGATTTACTTAATAGGTACATTTCAATAGGTACTTAATACAATACAAAACAAAAATTATTTATTATACACCAGAAAACAACATTACATAGAGACATTACATAAATCAAGTACCATTGGGCGGCCTAATCGCTTAAAAGCTACCTTTCCCAGGCAACCTTTGGACGGAAAGAATTGTGAATTAAAGAAAGGCAAAGGGTGTATCAAAGTTGATCTTAGATAGGTAACATATTAATTTAACAATACCTTATAACAATGGATACATAAATATAATCAATACCTAATGAAAATACAAACAAAAATATATGTTAACCAAATAAATAAATCAAAATATACTATATAAATAAATCAGCAGATCGCACAATCATTTTTGTCCCGAGCCGGACCTTCACTCGCTACGCCACTGAGGTCGTCAAATGAAATCCAAAGAAATCTTATAAAACATAGTAACTTTTATCGAAAATGATCATCCATAAATCAATTCTAAAATCATGAATCCAAGATTGCCAATATAAATTGGACGTTGATGAATTATCTCCAAGTATCAAATTGAGTTTTCTTCTAATCTAAAGTTTGTCGCTACGTAATTGCCTATGGGACTTGGAAGCTCGGGTGGCTCCATAAATAAGTAGGACCTTCATGAGTTCAGTAGCTACCTGCAGTGAACAGACTATACTCAGGCAAAACTGAATGTACAATGTTTGTAAACATGTTTCATATTTGATGTATGTGCCAATATCATATCAATCAATTTAAAGGACATTTATTTTATTCAGACGTGTATAAATGTGAATTGAAGTGAATTCGGTTACTTTAGAACCTTTTTTCTCCGATATCTTTATTAGAAAAGCTTCGATAAACACATAATATTTCATTTCATAATATCTTCAGTTAAAAAAAATTGATTATGCTGATTATCATCGAAGCAAAGTTACAATAATTTTTGGTTTTGACAACTTTTATTCATCTATCTCGAATTTGCACCGTATTCGTACGTACGTAACTCACTAATAATTGGTAAATATTGATAAAACAACGAATAAATAACTGTCGGAACTTCAGGAGAAAAGTTTTAGCCAAACTGATTTCAAGTTACCGAGAAGATTTCTGGCACCGAACAAAGAAGTAAGAAAACGGAAATGTGAAAACAAACAATGCTATTAAAGATAGTTTTCCTGAAGTTATACGATATCTAAGGCTTTCTCCAAGGACAGACATGGCGTAAACAAGTGTTCAAGATACTATAGGTACTGCTGATGAGAGGGGTGATTTCATAAAGTGGGCTTACGGATTCGTGCAAAGTCAAAGTCAATAACTTTATTTCTTTAGGCCTACAAACTAAGCACTTAGACACGTCAAATATAATACTATAAACAGGTTTACAAATAGTCATTATTATCAAATAAGAAATAAGATGTTATTGATTTTATTCGCTTCAATTTTTTGTCCACTAGTGGAAGAAGCGAAAAAGAAACCACTAGTAAGTTTTATAAAACTTAAAATTAATACATCATCTTAGTCTAAATATAGGTAATCTGATTTATATACCTATGTCAATATTTATATAAAACTAAGCTTAACATTATTTTCCTTAAATACTGTTGTCGGTGCGGAACTGGGCGACATCTGGCCAAGCATTAACATCATTGATGTAATCATCGATGGAGTAATAGGCTTTCTTTATAAGATTTCGTTTTATGTATTGTTTAAATTTACGAATTGGGAGCTCAGTTGCTTCAGATGGAAGCTTGTTATAGAAGCGTACACAATTGCCCATAAACGATACGACGTGCATAGGTGCTATCCTTAACTTTAGGTACTAGAGGTGAAACTCGAACGATTTAATGATAGATTGATATATTATTCTTATTTATTAATTTAATTAAATGTTGTTGTAACTGAAACAATTACAACTTCGTTATACAACTTTGCAATAAATGAACTAAAAGAATTTCGTCATTTCTTTGTTTAATTGTGTTAAAGGAATGAATGTCGGTTGTGACACGGTTTTCAAAATTCATTATGACTTTATGACAATGCGGGTTATCTACGAACCTAGTTTGTGTTGGAAGAAAACCAACGATTCATTCGTAGACAAAAAATAAAATAATTAGTAAAAACTAACGTAGTATATTACATACTTATTTAAAAATACATGAAGGAAGCTAATAATATAGGAACACAACTTTCAAAGGGTTGAAAGTAGGTACAACTTGTGGATAGTCAAAACTTCAGCAAATATAAAATATTATATCCCGATGCAAACTCGGTACCTTTTAAATTTTAATTAACTTTGAAATTAAATAATAATAATACTGGACAATTCACACAGCATTATCTAGCCCCAGACTAAGCAGAGCTTGTGTTATGGGTACTAGATAACTGAAATACATAATACAATACGTAATGTATTGTATTATAGATATTTCTAGTATACATAGAAAACGACCAGAACAACCGTGACAAATATATGCAGATCGCACACCCGAGATGGGAATCCGCCGTTCAGATTGTCAACTCAAGGTGCTTCTCCTTAAAATGATATTATAAACCATCGTGTTTGTTTTTTTTCTGTTGTGTCTAATAAATTATTTAGTTTCTTTCAAAAAAGAAATCCCGCTAAAAGGTTCATGACAATAAGGTCAATGCACTCATGAACGCTAACTGATGAACAGACTGGGATGTGTTTGCGGATGTATGAATGAGCCTGATGAACGAACGTCGATGAGATGTTTGCCTAATTGGAATGCTAACATGAAAATAGTGATATAATGCTTACTCATTTTATTTTTATTATGAATTTAATTTTAAGTATGAATAAATTTTTGTTTTAAGTTTTTATGGTAGGTAACTGCTGTCATTAAATTGACATTGTGAAACATAACTTATCTAACTTGACTTCTAATGTTACTTAATTACATATATTTTAACCTGTGTGACTAGTGTAATTAAAATATTATATTTCTGGAACTAGTTCAACAAATATATATATAGCTAAGGCTAAGTTGATAAAAAAGTGAACAGTGACGTCACGCTTAGAAATTTTGTGATTGAGCCTTAAAATATCTACTGTTCAATGATTACATTTCGCAACAAAAAATAAAAAAAAATATGTGTCTTTATCAATAGGGAAAACATTTAAATATAATAGGCTTTTTTGAAGTCACATATGTAAATATCCTATTGTTGGCAAAACGATTTGTGATGGTAAAAATTAAATTTAAACTAAAAGAAATCTTTATTTATAGACAATTGTTTACCGATATAAAAAGATTAGTCACTGAATCAAGTGACAACAACCGTATGAAGTCGAAATAAGAAAATACCAAGGCCTCTTTATATATGATGACTTTAGTTTCACATCTATATTGTAATGTGTAAGCCTAGGCGTTACGTCACTGTCCTAGAAAGCCCCATTACTCGGAATCCAGACGAGATGAAATAGCATTTTCATGACATTTTCTACAGCCAAGCAATAAAATGCAAATTATAATGGAAGCCTCATAAACTTAAAACGTAATTGATGTGGTTTATTGAAAATATGAGGAGGTATTTGGAAGCAAGCTTTACGGAGATGACCGGGTCGGCGGTGGCGCCAGAATCGACCCCTATAACTCAGCTCGTGGATATCGGTATCAAGCTAGTACCAAATATAAAATAAATTCGAGGACGCGGTATACCGGAACAAGGGTTCAGATTTGCTTTTGCACTGTTTAGATTAGTATGGATGACATACATCAATGAGGCAGTGACTCAATTTATAACAGCAAGAAGAAACGCTGACCAAAATGATTTGATTGTTAACACAAGGTCAAGATGTGATTCAACTCTTGATGAGATACAATCAAACTAGACAGGTTATTAATATATTAATTATATTAATGTTGTGAAAATGAAGTTAGTCCGAATGAGTTGCCGTCGGTCTTCGGTCGTCGCCATTTAAAGTTCCAGCAGGATTCTACAAGGGGCTGCATCAAAAATTTATCGTTTTTTGCAATTTAGACACCATCTTCATGTTGCCCAATGAAGCAGTTCTATTCTTATGTGTATGCTTCCAGGGTTAGCTATTTCAGTTTTGAACTTAGAACTGTGACATTTCCGCATCACTATCACCTCACTTGAATAAAATATCGTTTAATTTCAATTTCATTTCAATTTATATTAAGTAAATAGGTAATAGATTTAGGTACTTAGTACACAATGGAAACAAACTTCCTTATTGATAAAACATGAATGTCTTTCGGCATATAAATGTAGGTACATTCAATATTCACAATTCCTTCTCAGGATATCAACTAACAGTCGATTGAATTTAGAATCAGAATATTAGCATACGCTTATACACACGCATTAGTTGGATCAACAAACTAATGATCTATATGTTATCGTCAGCGAAGATAGGCTTGTCAGCAAATATTGGGGTTGGCGAGCTAAGCTACCCCACAGAATAGCTACTATAATTTACAAGTTTTTGCTTGTTGTCTGCAAGCTTTCAAATTTAACGCGGCAGGACGCATTTTCGTATAAAAAAGAGGAATATTTTCGTAAATCTCGCGTGGGAATTTAATAATTTACCAGGACAAAACGTAGCCTATTTATCTCCATCAAAAATCAAGAAAATTGGTTGCTTAGGCGTGAAGGAAGGTCAAACAAACAAACACACTTTCGCATTTATAATTAATATAGATTAGTTAGGATTAATTTATATGTAAAAATAAGTCGAAGGTTCCCTTAGTATTCTTTTATTTAATATGGTGATGACAACTGTTTGACTTGTATAAGTGCATATTTTATAAGCATAAAGAAATCAAATTATTGACTTTGGACAAAAAATCTTGTGATTGATAGTTTAGAAGAAAAATGGTATTACCTCAGAAAACAGATGGTATTTTGCATAATTATTTTTCTTATTTAAAATGGGTAACTTCTCATTTTTGAAAAGAATGAAAGATATGACTTGTATGTCATAGATTGTGTATTTGCGAAGCTTTTTCGATTAAGATTACAGAGAAAAAGATTGTTTTGTAACCCAAATTCATCCTTCCTTGTCTTCCTTAACAATTAACAAAACACGTATTAAATTTAATAAATCAAATTTATGTACCTATCGATTCTGGAATGCAAGATTATTTTGTTATAAAAAAAAAAATATGTTATGAAAAAAACAAGACATTTATGTTATGACTGAAAACTTAACATAAACGGATAACAGTAACCAGAAAAAAAGGTTTCAGTTCAATTCAACAACTTTTATTTCTATGGGGATACTGAGATATGATATACTGATAAATGAGCACTTAGACAAGTCAAATTGAATACTATAAATATGTTTATAGATGTAATTATTATCAAATAAGAAATAAGGAGTTATTGATTTTGTCTACTTCAATATTTCATATAATGTTCCAAAAATGTTTCGATTTTGACGAGACTTGAGCCCGCTTTTTGGGACATTTGTATATTTCTTAGAAAATTGCACATGTAAGTTACGCACTATAATAGTAAAAACCTTAGAAAAGAAAGTAAATATTGCTATTAGAAACCACTAAACAATAAAACACGTAATATAACAACGCATTATTGCACAATCACAGGAAAGAAGTTGCAAATTCAAGTTTGTCACTGTAAGAGACGTAATTGATGAATAAAAGCTTGAGAGCTTGATTCTTACTTCTGCAATATGATACGTACACTGGTATCATCGTAGCTATAAAATATCTAAAATTTCAGGACCGAGTCAAATATCAAAGTGCTTTATTTCCAGTGCTTTATTTCCGAAAGTCCTTTATGGGCATAAAGGACTTTCGGACACGTTACGAAATTCAAATACATTTCATTAAACTCGTAGGTTAGAAGTAGGTATGACGACGAAGGTTTGACGACCGATGTGGCGCGGTGGGCGAAGGTCTGCCTGCGACGCAGAAGGTTGCGGGTTCGATTCCCGCCTCGGGACAAATGTGTGTACGATCTGCAGACATTTGTTCAGGGTGTTCTGGTCGTTTTCTATATACAATAAAAAATATCTATCTATGTATTGTATTATATTATGTATATCCGTTATCTAGTACCCATAACACAAGCTCTGCTTAGCTTGGGGCTAGATAATGCTGTGTGAATTGTCCAGCATTATTTATTTATTTAGGTATCACACTAATAATATAAATGCGAAAGTTTAGATGGGATGGATAGATGGATGTTTGTTGCTCAATCACGCCAGAACGGCTGAACGGATCTGGATGAAATTTGGGACAGAGACAGATTATATTCTGGAATAGCACATAGGCTTCCGCACTGGCAATGGTATTTAAGGGAAATAATGTTAAACTTAGTTAGTTTTATATAAATATTGAGTTATATACAAATTAGATTATATTTAGACTGCGATAATGTATTAATTTTAAGTTTTATAAAACTTACTAAGTAGTGGTTTATTTTTCGCTTCTTCCACTAGTAGACAAAAAATTTAAGCAAATAAAATCAATAACATCATATTTCTTATTTGATAATAATGACTATTTATAAACCTGTTTGTAGTATTAAATTTGACTTGCCAAAGTGCTTATTTTGTAACCCTAAAGAAATAAAGTTATTGAGTTTGAGTTCGCTTATATATATTTTATCCCGGAATTCCTACGGAAACTACGCGGGTAAAACCGCGAGGAGCTGCTAGTTTATTATATTCGTAAAAAATATACTACTAACCATTTCAGATTTTTATTTTTAATGATTTTTAACTAATTATTTCAAGTGAAACGACCAACTACTATTTTCATCGGAACTTCATCATTATTTGGATAAAACTTGATTTATATTTAACCATCTTTAAAGGAACTCATAGAAGGGGTTCTATGTTCGGTTTTTATGTTTTTATGTTTGATTTCTCCGTCATTTATAGTCAGTCCGATTTGGATGATTCTTTTGCACTTAGGTATATAGAGAACGATTCCGAGGTGGTCCACAACTATAGACTGTGTGCCGTAAAATATGCATAAAAATAAGGTTTTTGTATTACAGTGCGTAAACCCTTGTACTCAGGAATCTCTAAGAAATTAAATAAGTTTCCAAAAAGCTGGGAGCTAACGAGACTAGAGCCGTAACAGGTCCCAAAGATTTTCGACATACCGACTAAGGATTTCGTAACTTAGTTGGTTAGAGGCACACCCGTACTGAGGGTGGGGCGCAGGTTCGAGTCTTGCATCGAAAACGAAAATTTATGGGATTTTTATTTTAGGGATATTATTTCATTTCTTGAATTTAAAAATAGTTTAAAACTACGTTCGATGTCGGGTTTAAGTTTTCTCGTAAGAATAAAATTACAGTGAGGTAGGTTTTAGTAGTACTACGAATAACAGTGAAATCCCACTAAACCACAACTTCGTGGTGTCGCTTCTGAAGCTTCGCTCTGATGGGTCTGTAATCGGTTTCCGTTGTGGAGCGCCTAATGTCAGCGGAGGGGCAAAGGTCTGCCCTAATGAGGGCAGGCGAAGGCAGAACCCGCCTTGATACGTATCTTCGCAATAAAGATATAGCCTAACGTTTAGATGGAGTTTTTTACGAGGCTTTTGTGGTCCAAGTTTTGTGTCCAGTTAGAGCCGTGGGTAGATGGACGTTTGAGACATAAACGGACTTACGGTGCTAGGAATAAAGAAACAATTGTAATATCGAGGGTAGGAATACTAATATTTGCTTGGTTATATCATATCCTACGTTACATCGACTTATTTACTAGATGAAAAAGGAAGAGCTCAAACTGTAAACTTGAACGTAGTTAGGAAATAAACAGCTTCAATTGCTTTGACAAAAAAATTACTACTTGAAGAGACATCTGAAATGGCAAACTAGTGACGAAGTATGTCGAGTAGATCTACAGATTTACCAGCTAAGAAGGTTTGTTACCATGTCTTTGAAGTTATAAGATATAAAGCTTTATCATCTGTATATTCTTTTTTCCATAACAGATCCCAATTCCTTGCTAATTGGCCTACTTTTTAATAGGTTTACAAAAGTACTAATAACTTAGGTATCATAGACACTGATAGTATTCAACAATCATCTATGTACATTATTATGTATGTTGTCTTTTATCCATTCCATCAGTTTACTGTGATATTTATTAGCTAATGGTTTTGCCACACCCAAGTAGGTTAATCGAAAACTGGATCGTAGCGAAAACAACGAATTTGCGGGGAATGAAACAGGTTTTCGTTCGGTGGGTCATACTCTAACATTTTCCCATTTTAATGGTGGACAAATGGATAGAAAAATAAAACCTACCTTAACCCGAGGAACCAGTTTAGTGTTTGATTTTTAAGATTCGTCTAATTAAGCATAACCTTCTTTGGTCGGGTAATTTTTTAGTTTTAGGTGACATTCGGGTACCTACGTAAAGTTGCGTCCTTTATTAATAGGACAACCTACCGCTGTGTTTGACCTTAAGTGAATGTGGCTTATCACATGAATCTGACGATTCACGTGAGAAATGTCACCTGGGCTTCGAATTTAATATTCAGGTTTACTTCATACACGTGTCACAGGGTGATTGCTGATTCCACTAACTTGGTAATGTAGAAGGTAGGTACCTACATTTTAGTATGTTTATATATGTTCAGAGAAATGGGGCCTAATAGTTGGACCTGTACTTTTATAGTGTAACCTTCCTGTCATCACAATGGAAATTACCTTCCGTGGTAGTGTAGTGGAGCTTTTATGGTACAATACCAGTAGACTTATGTATCGATACGGTCAACAAAACTTTACCGCCAGGGTCAAATGTCAAAAACGAAGAGTGGACTCACCAGGATCCGGCCGGTGGTGGTCTGTCCGGAGATGAGTTCGCCGGCCCAGTCTTTCGCTTCGGTCATGAAGGTGCCCTCGAACTCCTGCTTGCCTTGCCGCGCCGCCTTCTGCTCCTTCTGCTTGGGGTCGTTGGGAGCCAACTCCGGCTCCTTGTGGCAGCAGACGAACGCGCACGCGCGCCATACCAGCACCACGCACAGCCCCGCCAAGAACGTGAAGATCGACGACAGCAGGAAGCACCACCATTTTCGCACATTGAGGCATTCGACATCGTCAGGGAGCGACGCCGTAGTCGTCTCTTCCTCGGACGAAGCCATTCCCCTCTAGCGCGAGGCATCCAGTCAGGCGTGCCATGCAGCCGCGGGATGCGCGCCACTCGCTGCCTCGCGCGCGACTGACCCGACTCCGCCCGAGCGCCGCCGAGCGCGCCGCGCGCGGTCGATCCCGCTCCGAGCTCGGCGATCGATGCGCGCCGCCGCACTACCGCGCCGCCGCCGCCGCCGCCCGCCACCCGTACAAACTACCTTCCACACATGCACCTTGTCTTCTACTCTCTTCTCTTCTCTATTCCAACTCCCCTTTCTCTTATCTCTCTCAATAGGAACACGATTCCAGCTGTGGTACAAGGCCTGGGCGCGGCGCTACGACAGACAGCCTGCTACACGACACTCACTGCGACAGCGAGCGCTACGAAACTCGTAGACGTCTACGAGCGCGCTACGATTGGCCACCGACCGTGGCTAACTTCACTTCACGCGAGTCGCGAAAGCCTATTTGTCTTTTTCTTTGTTAGTAGGTAGGTACATATGAAGTTTTCGGTTTACAAATGAGACAATTAGCGGGTAATGGTAGTTTTTTGTCACAATTAGTGAATTGTTGAAAAGTTGTAACTTGAAACTCTTGGCGAGGGTCATTCATCATCATAAAGTAACAGAGGTAAGGTAGGTTAGGTACAATTAAAGACTGAATGTATCAGCTGGACTAGGTCTAATACCTATAGATAAAGTTTTTTTTCGTCCATGGAATAACAAATACCTACTTATACTACTCTAGTTTAGGGCTTAGGTACGTTTTATTTCTTGCCTACTTCAATATAGTTTCATTCAGAATTCCTTGCCTCGAGTTTCTCATCTAGTAAGGGTACAATAAGGTCGATTTTCCAACACAAATTGATAGTAAAGTATTCACCACAAGTACAACTAGAAGTGGGTCGGTTTGGACACCTAGCACCTTACACCAGAGAAGGCCTTTGCATATTCATCTCATGCATGGATAGAGAATTACTTGCCAATTTTGTTTGCCGGTGGACATTAAAAATTTAGCAATGGGTATCCATTCTCAACTCAGATTTATTTTGTATATTATACATATGTGTTTGTCATGATCTTTAGGTATATTTGTTTGAATATACAAGAATATGAAACAGTGCCAAATGTTTTTTTTTTATTAGCGATTAATATTTATAAATTCAGTAGGACCCAAAATTAAAAAAAACAGATAATTCAGATGTTTTTGTGAACTGTGCGTCTAGGTCGATTTCTTTGCTAACGAGTAGGTACAAGTTTGAACGGAACCCTTGATGCGCGAGTCCGACTTGCACTTGACGTTTTATTTTATTTGTAATTACTTATCGTGGTACCTAGTGGTTCTCGTAACAAGTACTTACGTCCCTAGTTGCTTTATGCAAAAACCTTCCATCATCTGGATTGTTACTTTTTATGTGAAATTTGTATTTTTATTGTATTAATCAATTTTAAATACTAGTTATTTAAAATTTAAGAATGAAACGATATAAAGATAGTGAGATAAATAAGTAAATAGTTCTGGACAATTCACACAACATTAACTAGCACCAAGCTAAGCAGAGCTTGTCATAAGGGTACTAGATAACTGATATACCTACACGATTACAGTACATAGATCACCATTTACTGCATTACCCATAGCCATCTTTAACCGTAATCCCCACCTACAATGTGTACGTGTACAACTGAATTGAGAATATTTTTCTTGTATTGTAAGAAAACCCCCTTCGTAAAATGTAAGTTTTGCAAGCAGCTGTAAGTTAGTATAAAAAATACGTCTAATTATATATATTTTTTAATTTTATTGAGTGCCAAATTAACGGTGAAATAACTGAAAATCAGTGATTTTAAATCACCGTCCTGTGGTTAGTTGGAAGATTCATGAGTTTGGTTTGGCTTTGTTGAATTGTGAAAAATGAAATTATACTAGGTACAGAAGTGCGAGTCGAACTTGCGCACGAAGAGTTCCGTACCTTATAAAAACGGCAAAAATCACGTTTGTTGTATGGGAGCCCCCCTTAAATATTTATTTTTATAGTAAATTAGTTAAAAAAACCGTATTTTTTATATCCTTTATGTAATTGTGACCAAATCAGATGTTATAAATTATAACCTAAATATTCTGTGAATATCTCAGCATCTGCCTGTTGTCGTTATCAATGTCGAGCAAAAAAATCACGTTTGTTGTATGGAAGCTCTTTTAAATATTTATTTTATTCTAAGAAATGAAATAATTAATTAATGTATATTTTATTCTGTTTTTCAGTACTTGTTGTTATAGCGGAAACAGAAATATCTACATCATCTGTGAAAATTTTGTCTGTCTCACTATCATGGTTCATGAGATACAGCCAGGTGATAGACGAATAGACAGACAGACGGACAGCGGAGTCTTAGTAATTATTAGGTAGGTAGGGTAGTAAGGCGTGACAAACATAGAGTTGTAACGCACAACTCAAAAACAACCCTAATGCATAAAAGTATATTCTGCTCAGCACCTCTCGCCTATAATAAACTGCCAGTGTCTATAAGAGAGTTACCTTGTGCGTTGTTTCGGAGGCAGGTGACAAAACCCTTGACAATAAAATGCTATTAATCCTTTAATGAATTTATGACCGATAAATTGTAGGACATTTTTTTGTATAATTGAAACTTAATTTGCAATTTTAAATTTTAACTATTTTTTATTTTGACATTTGTTCTATTGACTGTTATTATTATTATGATTCTTTCTTTTCTTGTAAATTTTTGTATGTAAATTATGTTTTATTTTTTTTAGAATTTGTAACTGTGATTTTTTTTTGTAAATTTAAAGACATTGCACGCCCAATAGGGCAGAATACATTGTGACATTCCATTCTAATATAACAACTTTTTTAACATGTATTTCATGCAATAAATAAATTGATTGATTGATTGATTGATTAAGCCCTTTGGGTACGCAACCCTAAAAATTAGCGTTTCCCGTGGGGAAGGCTATTTTTTGGAGATATTTAATATTAAGATACCATCTTTCTCTTTGCCAAATTTTACTAAGCGCTGTAAGGGCAGGCGTAAAAAGTAACAGACTTACATATGTTTGATCGATTTCAATAAAAAACTGAGGCAGCTCGTTCGGTATATTTTAAGGGTTTTGAGATGGGTTTCAAAAACCTTATAGTCTCGCTTTGTCTGTCCTTTTTCCCCTTTTTAATATCTCGGCAACTACCGCAGCTACTAACTTAAAATTTTAAAGAATGCGCCAGTAGTACAGATTTAGAAAAAAAAATTAAATGAAAGAAACATTACAATAAGTACAATGTTGAAATTTTAGACCTACATGGTCAAGTGGGGTATCAAATGAAAGGAATCAGTTTGTTACATAACATTTTTTAATTGAAATGCATGTAGCGTTTGTTAATATGGATCTATATTTTACAAGAGGTCTTGTAAGTAGAACACTTGGAAAAATGGTCAGGGGGAACATTTTGCGAAATGGGGTGCTAATTCATTATACAGTGCGACCTTTTTGAAATATTTTGAAAAAAGAAACGGTTTCCCTGAATTAAATATCTAAATGTTATTAGATATTTGTTCAGGGTGTTCTGGTCGTTTTCTATGTATATTAAAAAATCTATCTATGTATTGTATTGTATATAATATATTATGTAGTTATCTAGTACCCATAGCCATACAAGCCCACAAGCTCTGCTTAGCTTGGGGCCAGATAATGCTGTGTGAATTGTCCAGCATTATTTATTTATTTATTTATACGTTCAACGATTTCTCTATTAATTTGACGGGCCAGTAACTACATACATTCTTGGCATTAGACCAAATTTTAACAATATACATTAAAATACGAATTTCCGAAAATCCGTTCTTAGGCCACGTCCTAAATGGAAACTCCATGCAAAATTTCAGGTTCGTAGCTTTTGTAGTTTCAGATATCTTTTGATGAGTCATCATATTTATGTTCATGTGGAAGTAGGCTTTAGAGAGACAGGCTTGTATTATAAAAAGCTTGCTCAGTCATAGATGTACGCTTGAGTGATGTTTACTCCATAGAATAGCGCTGTTAAGAGCGGGCCTAATGCAAAAAATTGTGAAAAGGATAGGATTTCGCGTTCATAGGAGCGGGACAGAGTAAAGCAATGTCAGTGCAAAAATGTTTTTGCTTCTTTTCTATTAATGATTCAAAATTTAAGCATTAAATAGAAAAACTACACGATTACTTAAATAAAACAGTAGTCTGGCTATGTAACTCGTAAAAAATAATACATATGGTGTTGTCGCATGTCATTAATATGTTGATGAAAATAAAAAAATCTTGTGATTTGAACGACTTACGTTGAGTTGACTGATACCATTTAACCTAGAACGTTGCATCATCGGCGCCTACGCAGATCATTAGGTACCGTACTAATAGCTGATATATACATATAATGTACAGCATTACCTGCAATGTCCATTTTACTGTAGTAAAACGTAATTATTATTTTACAGGTACCATACTTGGCAAGTGATAGGATCCATTGCTAAGTATAATTATACAATATGAAATTTGTCTTTGTCGACTGCTGTTGTACCTAAGTATGTTTGATTGGTTTAGGAGAATTTTTTTAAGAAAACAGATAGTATTTTGCACAATTATTTCTGGTATTTAAGATAGTTTTATTTTATTTTTTGAAAATAAGAGGATCGGCCTTGTATCCCATAGATTATTAGGTATTTTTTGAAACCTTTGTCGATAAAGATGACGGAGAAATATTGTTTTAATGTAACCCAAATTAACCCATTTCACATCTATCATAGATTGATGAGTCAGCAAGCTTTCATAATACGGGTCCACAGATATCAGAAATAAAAATAGATCTCTGTGTACGGGTCATAGGCTTTTAACAAAATTTGAAAGTCTGATTGTAGATGGGTAGTAGGTACCTACTCCGATTGTTTTTTGACAAGATAGTAGGTAAATAAATCTGCAAAGTAGAAACTTAGAGAGGACTTTTTGAGATTTGTGCCAAAACGCCTGGCGCCCAATCGGTGTGCTGCAAACGTCAAACGTTCAGTTCAACAAATAATAGCGAATTAAGTAGCACTTTAAGGCTCGTATTATGAGAGATTACTCAGACAACGATCCATGCTTGAGTAACGCTTTTCTATAGCACAAACGTCACTCAAGCATAGATATAAGACTGGGCAAGCTTAGGGTCTCGCAAAGTTGTTTAAATCTCCCAGAAACCTTGGGACATATTTTTTTTATTTGATGTTGAATGTTCATCTGTCTCACCACCTCATCAGCCTATATTAGTCCACTGCTGGACATAGGCCTCCGCTAATTAGCGCCCTGTCTGCCAGCTTGACTTTGTCTCGCTGAAACGTAAATTCATCACTTTCGATAAAAAAATTGTAACTTGCATTACTGTTAGAAAGCTGATCATTTTATGCAAGAAAGCATTATTTTTTAGGGTCATAGTACAATAAAAGAACTCCTAAAATTCCACAAAAAAAACAGTTTAATTTTCACCTGAAAATTCTCAAACAAAACGTAAAAAAGCATAACTCGAAAACTTCGAACATACGAGTTTTCGGGTACCCCCGGGCGTGAGGCATTATCCATCAGTTAGGTACCTATTGAGTTCTAACCTAAACAGGTAGAGGTTATTCTATTTTAGAAAACGCCTACCTACTTAATTGTTAAGTTTTTTTGTTGTTTGTTGTTTTGGTGTTTATTTGTTTTTGTTCTTTATGTTGATTAAATTTATTTTAATAAAGTTCATTTTCATGTATGAAGACATTCCCACCGGATCACAGGAACTTGCATCACATAGAAATTAGAATAAAAGAGACTTACATTTGAAAAATTTCTCAGAGGCGCAACTTTTTTCCACACCGTGGCTCCATCTGTCTGTAGCACCAAACACTCATTAGGGAAAGGTTTCAACGAGAGAATAATGGTCAAGTAAGAATGTCGTTGGATTCCTACTATTTTCGATAGATAGCGTTTTTGGAAACTAAAATTTTGCTATTTATTTGTAATATTGCCAAATCTACCTACCATCAGCTACCTTTGATATAATTCAGATGAAGCAGTGAGTGTAGGTCACTCAAACTATTTAATTATATTAATCTCTTTTCTTTATTTTTGTATACTCAACAATATTGCCAGCTGTTGAGCTGTGCTCTATCTAGAGAGAGCAGATATACATTATGTATACAACAGTAAGAAGATTCTTACATTATTATGTGTATAATATCCTACTGTTTCAATAACTTTATTTCTGCTTACAAAATAAGCACTAGATAAGTCAAATTTTGCAGTTAAACAGATTTTTAAATAGTAATTAATATCAAATGTAATTTGACTTTATAAATAGTATTTATGTCAGCATCACCTTTTACATTAAACAAGTCTATGTATTTATCATCATGTTTATTAATTATTCCTTATATTAATAAATAACTGTGACTTATTATAATAATCATCACTCTCTTTAACAATTTTATAAGATTGGTGGATAAATGTTAAGAACTAACCATGCACAATGTAGACTAGTTGTTGCAATCACTGGGGTTCTAGAACTCACTGAGGTTCTGGAACATTCTCTCCGATCCACTTCAAGTATGGTGGGTTCCCGTTCTTGATTGGGAGCGAGATGACTTCACAGACCTCATATGGATGGTTGGAGCGGACATATTCCGTGAGTTTGTCCACTTGGGTTGAGCGAGTTTTTATCATCAGAAGTGCCTGAAGAAAAGACAACAATAATTAGATCTTTTATTTGTTAGAATTGATATAAGAGTAGGCCACTTACAAATATTGTTGGTTATGAGGGAATCGAAGTTTATTGCATGTTACAAAGTTACTATTTATGGTGTTAGCACAGGAAAATAGTACCTGTATTTTGCAGTATATTTATGTCCTTAGGCAGACAATGACAACATTTCACTTTGTCAGTCTTCTCAGAAAGGTTAACAGCTTTGTCATTTAACTTTAACAAAATGTATAATACAAATTCTTTGTCAATTCATATAAAATTCTTATGTTAAATGATTATGATTAAATAATATACAAATACAAAAGTTAGTCCCAAGGTGGGAATCAAACCCGCAACCTCCTATTATTTAGATAAATGATAATTTATTGTATTATTAGCTGATAAATGCACAACAATACAAGATGTGAAATTATTTGTTATATGGCAGCTCTCTTATAGTATATGGCAGCTCTCTTATAGTAGGTTCTATTCTTACCCCCGAATATACAAACACAACTCAGATATAAGCTGATCTCGTCTCAAGATATTATATATGTTTTTTATTAAAATCTGTCAAAAATATTTTAAGTGAGACATGCTGAAATCTAAGGTGCATTTGATTGAGTTTTGGAAGGTAAGCCTGCAGTTAGGTGGTTACCTCACTATCTTCATTGATTTCATTCTTCCATTCATAGATTGATGTCACCTGAGGTATGATGTTCACACAGGCTGCTAGCTTCTTCTTCACAAGGCCATGAGCAATCGTTTTCCCTACATCTGTGCTTGGAACCGTTACATAGGCAACTGAGTATGTATCTGCAAAATTACAATCAATTTGGGATTTAGTATCACAAATATCTTTCTTTTAATATTGAAAATTACAATCAAATAGAAACAAAATAAGAAATAGTTTTACAGTTGAAACATGAAGCTGTTGTTGTTGTTGTAGTACGAATTAGTTTTTGAATAGAAGTATGGACTACAGACTGATATAATATTTGCTTGGTAGTGTAGGCACCTAGTTTCTGTAATCTGGGGTACCTACCCCTAATAGGTGCCCAGGTATGTAAATTATGAAAAAACTTGCTCAAGTTGGATTACTATTAGAAGGCAAACACCCTGCAGTGGGACCATACTACTAGCCAAGCTAAGTATAGACTGTCACAACACAAAATTGATATTTGGTCTGGGAAATGTTTATTAAAGTTGAAAAATGAGTTCTTACCGGCATCTGCACTTCCCGAAGACATGTTTGTAAACGAAACTGAGAGCCCCGGGCGCAAAAACGTAAGGTACAAAGTAAACAAGTGTTTTCCGTTTATCGGAAGTAGCATTTCCGTTTGGTACTTTCGCAGAGGTACGATTTCTTTCCCCGAAAGAAACTTGAAATTAAAAACGTATTTGCATTTTTTACTCTCTATTTGATACAAATTTCACAAAACCACAAACTCCCTCCATCCATCCCTAGCACAACAGCTGTTCTGTGTCTGTCTGTTCTGTGAGTGATCTGTGATGTGACGACAACACAACAAAACAAACAAACAAGTTTTTTTTTTATTTGTTTTGACACATACTTGACACAGACATTTGAGTGACTAACGGTCTCAGACGAAGGAATAAAGAATAGACTTGGCATAAACATCTATACGAACAGTTAGTTATAGAAATGTGATGTATTTCGACCAAAGATCTAGGATCCTACTATAATCTTTGATTTCGACAACATAGTTACTGACATATCAGCATTTCTTTTTAACTTATGAAGGTAATCATAAGCAAAAAAGGACAACAGTAGTTTTATCATTACCGAAAATGGCAGCATTTTTTTGGTGACGTCACAAAATATCTCAATGCGGCCGGCTTAGTCTTCCTCTGTGGCGGCCGGTCGCCATGTTTTGTCCTAGTCAACAACAAGTACATCAGTTGTCATCGCGACTTGTTTGTTTCAGATTTTGAAGGAAATTTAGCGGTAATAGGCGATAATTGTGCTTCTTTGTAGTGTATAAACTTGCAGAATTCTGCATTTATTATGGGTAGGTGCAGTGTGTTTGGCTGCCGCATGAAAACCAACAAAAAACATCAAAATATAACGTTGCACAGGTAAATAACCGAATTCATTCAAAATATCTTACATTTTCTATTATTTTGAAAGTATTTACTATTTGTGGGAAAGTTTATAAAAATACTCTTGCTTTTCTGTAACCATTTACTGTTTTACACTTAATATTATGGGATTTTATAAGAAAATGATTCGTCATAGTAAATAGAGTACGGTTCGGCATTTTCACTATTATCGAAATATCGATAACACGTGAATACCAAACACACTGCTTTTTTATGATTTCAGATTGCCAACATGTAAAGAAAGAAAAAAACAGTGGCTGGATATACCTACTTAGAATGGAAAATTTAAATAGGTACCACAGCCAAATATATTTGTGTTTGTTCCCTGCATTTTGAAGAGAATTGTTTTAACCGAACTTTAAATGTACCGAACGAAATGTTGTGAGGTTTAACTGTGGGTTTTACCCTGCTGGTTTTAGGGGTCACCTGACTCCGATTACCTACATTGATGAAAACGAGAAAAAACCTTCCATAACAGAAAAGTAAAACAAATACTTAATGGTAAAATGATTTTGAAAACACTATCTTAAATACGTTAGTTATTACATATAATAAGCACAAAAAAGAAGAAAATAATGGTCTGCTAACTTAAAACAGCTGCCAAGTTGTGTCATTTCTCACTCTGACTTATGTCAATAGAAAAGAGTGAGAATTAGCAAAGCTTTAAGTTGGCAGACTATTATGAATAAGGGGGTTAGTATGTACGAGTACCTACTGAATATAGAGGGAATTAATTGAATTGCATGCCGAGATGTCAGACGGTGCGTGTCGAGATTCAGTGTTGATAAAAAAAAACTAAAAAAAAGACAGTCGCAAACTATGCCTACCAACTACCTACCTAAATTAATTAAAAAAAAATGCTGGACAATTCACACAGCATTATCTAGCCCCAAGTTAAGCAGAGCTTGTGTTATGGGTACTAGATAACTGATATACATAATATAATACAATACATAGATAGTTTTTTTTTAATATGTATATAAAACGACCAGAACAAATGTCTGTAGATCGTACACACATTTGTCCCGAGGCGGGAATCGAACCCGCAACCTTCTGCGTCGCAGGCAGACCTTCGCCCACCGCGCCAAATTTGTCGTCAAAATTAAAATTAGAAAAAAAAAATTGTAAATTGTACGTAATAAATAGCGTTTTTTATTGAACTTGATTAAAATCTACTGTAGTATCACGCTTCTGGACGATAGGACGGAAGGTAATGTAACTAATGACCCGTTACGGGTCCCGTACCTACCTAAATAAAACAGAACAGAGCTAAAATAAACTCATTTTCAAAAAAATTGAATTCAACACCGTACAATTCATCTATCGATATATTATTGCGCGCAGCACAGCTCTACGGCAAGACGCCATCTTTGTGCCAGACTAACTTTAGGTATGCACTAGGGATGTAACGAATGTCAAATTTTCGACATTCGCGAATGCGAATGCGAATGCGAGTATTCGATGCTCACATTCGCGAATGCGAATGCGAATGCGAATGTTGGTATTTTGAACTTGCCGCCAACTTCACGTACTGTTTATTGGCGCGCGCGTTGTCCAATTACCAACGTTTGCTATAAGCTATCTTCAACTACCAATTACGTACGAGTAATAATGTTTATTTCATTCATTCATGACATCGACAATTCACAACCTTGATAACCACAGAATTTGAAACTGTTATTGGCATAATTGTATCAAAACAGATGCAGAGCAAAAATTAAAGAAGATGAATCGCTTGATAATTGCTATCCACACATTTTTCGGTTGGAGTTGGATTTGTTTATCTTTTTATGTTATTTTGGGAAAAATGAGTGCCTCCATGAAAACAATGAGTAAAATTTAGACCACGTTTAGACTTATTTTACTTAGTGGATGCGGAACATGCAAAATGTAAAATTATAAATAGGGGTACTGGTTTAAAAGTTACATAAGCATAACGCTATCGATATAATACAATACGCTATTGTACTGAAAATTTTTGAGTATATAAAAAAGAATGGATTGAAAAACGCATATCATATTAAGAGTTTTCTTGAAAATTTCTGATAGTCGTTTTTCAATCTATTGTTTTTTATATACTCAGAAAATTATAATACAATAGCGTTATGCGTTAAAAAGTTACAGCCCTTTTAAGTCGGAGCCCAACTATAAATCTCAATCTTTCATATACCTAACCATTTCATTAATATTTTGAAAAATCCTGAAATACGTGTTCAACGACTTTGTATTTTTGGTAAATTTCAAGGAAATTTGGCCACTTCGTAGAGTTAAAAGAAACACGTAAAAAACTTCAATCCTCTTTTCTTTTGGGGGTATAATTTCCAAAACTCCTATGCTTAAAATTTAAGATTTCTAGCTTATGAGGTTTGGGTTGGGTGTAACTAGAAATTAACTTGTTTTTTTAATTTTTAAAATATTCATATTTATTTATTAACCAGTATAACATAAAAATAAAAAATAAAAGACGGCCTTTTCCTAGGTCCTCCGATCAAGGTCTGTGCACGCCAAAAAAAAAACATAAATTTTTTAAGTGGTTCCCGCCATTAAAAGGTTATCTTAACCCCTGGGTTAGAATAATCAATACATTGTCTTAAGAGACCGGTGTCCTCGGGACTACCAAACTGACTACACTACTATACTACATCTAACATACATCACGTCCAAGCACAAAATTAAATTTAGTTATAGTTTGTATTTAAAAAAATTAATTTCTGTATGTTGTACTGAACCTAATGTTAAGGAAGAGCGGGGTTTTCTAACACAAGCATAATTATGCTTAAAAGAGATCCCCAACCCATGTTATTGTAACCCACCTATGTACAGAATAAACCATTTTTTATTTTCATTTTCATTATCGTTTAAAGCAAAGGCTAGGCTATTTTTCGATCCCACAAATTAGTTCCCATGGGGAAAAAATAAACATTAAACGTTTAGTTTCTTTAATTTCGTAGAAACGCGTGCAAAGCCACGGACAGACACTAGTCACCCAATCAAAGTCAGTTCAAAATTTTTTTTCAGTTAAGTTTTGTCAAAGTTTCTTACAAAGTTCCTATTAAAGAATTAGCAATAAGAATGCCATAATAAAATATAGTCATAGGCATGATGATTGATTTTGAGACTACTCCTTGATATTTTTAAACATCTACTGAATAGAAAATAAAACATATTTCTACAAAAAAACATGGATTTTTAAGGTAAAATTGAGTTTTAAAAAATGTAATTTAAATTTCGCTCTAAAACGCTACAATACTCGTGGCGACTGTCTATGACGTCACCGATGCACAAATTTTTATGATACAGAATTACCATAATATTTATTATTCATTAGTATGTCTTTACAAATAAGAAATACAATCAAATAATAAAACAAGTATTAACAATATTGTCAAGAAACAAAGAAGCTAGCTATTGATTGAAGAAAGTCATACGTTTACTATTACTTATTTCTGTGGTTATTCTGTGTCTTCCATTTTACTTTATGACGACATGACGTCATGGGTCTGTGTTCTCTAATTGTTGTTCAACGTGTCATGGCGGATTATTGTATTTTGTAGATGTTATTTATCAACATAATAATTGATCTTGATCAAAATAAAAATTATAATACGCGTTTTGTCATGTATGGCTCTGATTTAATTTAGGAAATACATAATAATGATGCTTTTTGTTACTGTCATCATCCCTATTTACGAGATGTGCAGAGTTTTTTTTATAAGTCCGCATGTAAGAGAACAGTTTTTTAAATATATGAGGTAAGTTTTTGCCCCATCAACATTCGCCAAATATTCGCATAGATTTTGGCGAATGCGAATGCGAATGCGAATATTGAAAATCCTGCGAATATTCGCGAATGCGAATGCGGATGCGAATATTCGTTACATCTCTAGTATGCACGTTTTTTTCGTAGGTATTTCAAGTCTATTCTTTATTCCTTCGTCTGAGCCATTAGTGAAAAAATTCTATGTCTATGGTCTGAGCTAACGGTGCAGTTTGACGTTAGCATTCATAAATGAAGGATGACACAATTCGCGGGTTTATTGGGCGTGAACGTTATTGCTCTGAGGCGCGAACATAAGACAATTTAAAACCCGTGCGGCCGTGTTGTAAGAGGGACACAAACATCTCGTCTCCCAAGCCAACCCAACCTGCACGCGGTGCACCGTAGGTAATTTATTCAAGAATCTAGGAGTTGAGCGTTGACACTACCACTCTACCACACAGTTTTTAAGCTTCGGTAGTGTCATCGTTTCAAAAGCATCAGTGTACCATTGTAAAAAAGGTCTGAATAAAAAAAAACCTTGCTAGATAACGAACTAGGCTCTGTTGAAAATATCACATAGTCTTCATAATTTGATAACTCATAATTTTACAATTATTTTCCATTCACACTGGCCAAAAGGAGTCCAACCAGACCATTTTTTATTTATTTATTTACTAAAGGAATACCAACAATAGGTAATATAGGTATACATAATTTTACTTAATAAATGAAACCTTTCATATTTGCCATTAACAAAGAAAAAATCTAAACCCACTGGGCGCAGAGCTGTGATTTCCTGTGTTCATGCCGCGGGGCGCGGCGACGACGACGGCGGCGTGGCGCAAAACTACCAATACCTATCTTGGATCTGAATGAAATATAGTAGGGTGGTAAACTGTATATATACCTATCCCAGGGATGAAAATAAGCTCCTTGAAAAGCACGTACAGAGCCGCAGCAGAATCTAGTTTCTTAGATGAGTTGAAAGTTAACTCTATGGTGGCGTGGCGGGCATGCACGATCGATGCCTCACAAAGTGAATCATAAATAAAAATCCGTTTGTAGGTATATCTGAGAAGTCTGTGAAAAAAATCCACAAAACAATTCAGATTCTTTATTTAGTTCAAGACTAGATTATGGGTACAAAATCATAACTAGGGTCATGTCATGACTATGAGAGATTTAAAATGTGATGATTTAAAATGGAGATTTAAAATATTCCAGGTGATAGGTACTAGAGTAAGCAGATAAAATTTTGATTGCAGTGCACACTGAAAAGAACTTTTAAAGGGTTGATCTATAGCTAAACTGGCTGTTGATTCTGAAACCACGACTGTTTAAAACTAACTAATGAAAGGAGGCCTCATTATGGCTTTCAAAATCACTGCCTCCCCAAAAAGGACGTGTGATAGGAGAGGTCACATTCAAGTTTCCACTAGAGAGAAACTAATACCATGATGCGATCTTCAGTAAACGGCTCGATACACTTCAGGGACTCCACGGTACGCCCCACGGCTAAGCCAATTCTGTCTTCGAGAGCCTTGGATACGCGTCTACAACCCTGGCGCTGTGACCACACAGGAACAACAGCTGGGCAATCTCAAAGACTTCTGGGCGATCGCCTTGTTGTTATCTACAATCAACACGGAGCGGTAGACGTACTTTTGAACGCATTTGTTCGAGTAGCCGGGAGGGAAGGTTACCAAATCAGAGCAGGGTTTGTCCCTTGCCCTGAAACAAAGATTTTTTTATCTATGAATGCAAATCAAAACATGTTCTCATACGAGTAATACTTTTCTGTGCTCATTAGCCGCCTTGAAATCTGCTGCCATGCCATACCCTTTAGACAGCTCAGTCAATGCTGCGTCATGGTCGGCTTGACGGCAGAAAATGGTACCTACCTATTTAGGCTATATTTAGGTATATAATAAATATGGATATATCAACCAATTAAAGTAGGTAGGTAGTATTAGGTACATAGATACCTCGCCTTAGGTACCTACAGCCTAATATAATACCACCGTAGGTATAATTATCCTAGGCCCAGTTTTAGATCATTCCTAAATTCTTGGTTATTTTAGTCTTTAGCTAAGTAATTATAATTGATTGACTTAAAATAAAGATATCACCGATTCATTATAAAAGTTTTGTAAACACTTACGAGTCTCTGCAAGTCTCTGCTCTAAACCCTTGAGTCATGTTGTTGTCCCGGTCCTGTAGAACCGTCCACCACACGTTATTTCTGTCAGGCAGTGAATCAGGGATCAGTAGCTGTAACAGCAACGAGTTCATCATTATTTTTCCTTTAACCTTAGTGTAGGTATAATTTTTTGTCACGCTATTTTATTTAAACCTGGTTAGAAGTAACTAACTGACACTCCTCAACCTCAACCGCATATAATGGTCCACAGCTAGACGCAAGCCTGCCCCTGTTTTTTTATCTCATGGGTGGTAATGCCCATAGTCCCCACGCTGCGCGCTGGGGATCGCAGATCGGTGTTAGATAAAAGTGTATGTATGTCCCTTACTTAGTCGTCTCTTACGACACCCACTGACTCAGCGTGAGCTAAATTATCACTAACCCCTCAATGAATTACTTACTCTCTCTGGATCAGCATTGCACAGCCCGAACGTAGGTCCTTCTGAACCGAACCGTTGCGCCACCTGCACGTCAGTGTCCAACTCATCTGATAGAATTCTCATTTTCAGGTCTTCGCCAGACTGAAAAGGCAAGAAATAATGGAAATCGCATTAGGTATACTCAAATACTCCTCATTTCTGTGTTACTTCATAATTCGTAACTGTGTGTCTGTGTCGATCTCTGGTGTGCAGCAGGCATAGCAGGAGTCTGGTAGGTAGGTACCTATGTACGCACATTCGCCCAAGTAAACATTTCGGTGCGAGGGGCCACTTGCGCTAACCATTCAATCACACAACTCATTATTAGGTATGTTTGGTAGGTAAGGTACTAAGGCCATAAAGAGTTGCAGATTTGTATTTTATTAATGTGAGCTTGCTTTCTTTGTTCTGACTTAGGTAACATCGTAGGTACCTACCTATTTTCTCCTATCACCGTCCTCCCCATGAAAATAAATATAATTTATAAGTAACAAAATTCACTTTCGTAGCCTTCGTAACAGACACGCACGTTGCGAATATTGCGATGCTACACCTAGACCCGCGTAGCAAAAAAAATAAATTTAGTCTGTTTTTAAATTAAATGTTGTAAAGCATCACATTCAATGGGAAAATGTTATTTTTGACTTTAACTTGCTTTGTGTGAAACCTGCTTCACATCACAGTCGGACCTCAAGATTCGAGATTCAGTTGTTTAGTGCGTTCATGTTGCTTTATTATTTATGAGTCTGAATTACGCTACAGCTCTGAGTCTGGGTTGCAGTCACTGCATTTTGGAAATTCTAGATAGCAAACCTTCGCCCAACGCGCCAATGTGGTTGTCGATAATTTTTTTATACAAATGTTCCTGTTCCATGTTTTACACACATTCCGATCTAGGTACCCAACATAAATTGACATTCTTTTCTGTTCTTCTCTTACCTTACTAATAAGATGCTGGACTTGCTCTTTCGGATAATTGGGTATTTCCTCGCAGTACCCTCGTTTTCTGCATTCTTCTGATATTTCAGGCGCGTACCTGGACTTGGTTGATGGTCCGGGGAACACCACCTCACTCGAATCTGGAAGGGCCCCTGAAAATAAAATGTGACATCATTTAAATTGGTGAATCAAAAGGTATGATGATGGGGAACTCAGCAATACTGTAGGTACCTACACGGAACGAGCATTATGCTCGATTTTTATACCATTGGCAAAACCGTAGAAGTCTATCGATTTTGTCCATAGTATCAAGCAAGACAAGGATAAGACATATCATAAGAAATTGTGTAGACCTGCCGTTTACCCTATCTAAATATTTGTCATTTGTAAGCAACAATATTTTTGTAAAGACTTAGGTAGACCACCACCAGAACTGCTAAAATGTCAACATCTTAATATTAGCTCAGGCAGTTATAGAACCTATACCGTTTTCACCGTAGCGAAGCGGATCGGAGATGTAAAAATCTTACAAAATTATCTCGAATAATTATTTTGAGACCATGTTGTTGTATTTACGCATCTCTGTTCTGCTTTTCCGTGCTAGAAACAGTCCTTTTCCCATATAATTAAGCATCTTTATACAGCTTACATTGGATACCGGTGTGTAGTTACCTAAAGCTGCAATCAGCTCCAGTAGCAGCCTTGAAATGCTTGAATAGATAATGAAATGCTGTCTGTGCCCACCTCTTTTGTTTACTTGTATTCTATATCCGTTTTCTGGTCTTCTCTTTTCTGTTAACCTGTTCTGTATTCTTTGTCTTCTAGGGTCTTGGTATTCTGCAAAGTTTACTGAGTGTCGGGTGTGGTAATAGTTTTCGTGTGTTCTTGTGTCGGGGAAACTTATGCTGCGTTGGTTTTGGCGGAGGCCGTAGTAGCCTCCCTGTGAGCGAGTTGCAGTCATCTGAAAAAGAGTGTTTGCTATACATGACAGATTCTGATTTCAATTCTGATTTTCGTTCTTATAAACTGAGATAAGCTGCCTCTAAAGAAGAGGTCCGTTAAGAACCTCACCCTAGACCATCCACCATTATAGGTTCCGCATTGCTTTTTCAACAAGGTAAGGTATAACTGCCTCCATTCTTAGTTCGATTCCCTGAAGTTATCGAGATGCTCATCTCTATTTGACCATACCTCTGCCAGGCAAAGCTGCTAACGACTAAAGGCTAAACCGCAGCCGTAGCCAATCTGGCTTACGACTAGGCAAAAAATTACCATTGTTGAGGTTGCTGTTCGGCAAATTCAGATGGCAACAAAAACATACCAATATGAGCAGGTACTCGTAGCGTTTATCCGGAAGCAAGTCATTATTATTTAAATTATGCCTATGTTATTATTTAGGTTCCACGGTACGTCGATTTGGTGATTAGTAAAAAATAAATCGCTTGGTGTGTAGTGTAATCATCTATCTAGTCTATGGTAACACCTTCTGAATGGTCAATTGGAATATTATAGTTTTAAATGTTGAAATACTGAACGGTATTGTACTAAGTCGGGTCATATCATAAGTTCTCTCAAAACCTTATTATTTTTAATTTTTGAATCCCTTATTCAAAAATTGAAAATAATAAGTTCGTGAGAGAATATGCAAATAACAAAGAATATCCAAATATGCTTACACTCGTTTTCAACAAAGAACCTTCCACAAAGTTTATACTGGCGGCTGCGCGAACCTTCACGTTTTCAAAAAAAGCTAAGATAGGTACTGCTTTTGTTTCATTTCTAAAAGGAAGATTGGGTCGCTTTGCACTTGCAGCGCTGCGGTTACGAGATTTGAAACCAATGCTGTTGTGTAGGTAATTTGAAAAGCTAACCTAACAAACATAGTGGAACCCTTTTTCCCAAATAATGTTTCAAATCAAAACAGACACTGATATTCCAGCAGGTTTCTGCGCCACTGCGCCAGCTCATAACTAAGGCACGAAAAACGCAAAACCACGCAAAACTGACTGACTGTCCGAAGAATTCACTTCATAGGCAGTTCGTAGGTTTAAATCTGGACTAGACATGAAGTCTGTCTAGTCCAGATTTAAACCCGATGGAGTAAATAATATGGCAGCCTTTGGTGGAAAGTTTGCCCTAAGCCTCCCTTATCAGAATTTGGAGTCTCTCCGTGGAACTCTGAGCAGCTTCGGCTGTGCGTGCTGCGTGCAATGCAAGTGTGATAGATAGGCCGCGCTGATTAAGAGCAGTGCCTATTCAAAATGGGAGAGGGCACTTTGAACAATGTACCTAAATAAAGCGAATAAAATCAATAACATCATATTTCTTATTTGATAATAATGACTATTTATAAACCTGTTTATGGTATAAAATTTGACTTGTCTAAGTGCTTATTTTGTAAGCTTAAAGAAATAAACGTTATTGATATTTGATTTTGATAAATAAAATTGTATTTTACATTATGTAGGTATGTTACCTTTCATGTCATTTATAATTTTTAAACAAAAAGTGTATAATGTATATCATAACATTCATAACATTAAAAAAAAGAATGTATAACCTGACCAAGTAGAGTACCCGCAAATCTTTATGAATTCTCGGAAGTATGTGCAGTGGCTGCCCAATACTGCGCAGTTTCGCATTCGAGGCTATGTTCATTGTTCACAGAATTCATAAAGATTTGCGTGAACTCTACATACATTACGTATATTAGAGAATCCTGAATCACCTGAAGTTGACATTATCAGCGGTTTTGCTATTGTAGCGTTGTTCATACGGGCAATGACCGCAGAAATAAACATAATGCCTACTTACTGCCTATTAATTAGTCATTAGAAGCTGACCGTAGGTAGGTACTGAAACAGGTGACTGACTAGCCTGTTTATTATTATAATTAAGGACGTAGCAATTTTATAATATTATAATTAATGACGTAGCAATTTTATCAAACTGCCCTTATATAACCTTTATTTGTTAACTTTTATAATTATAGATAAGTAGGTAGATACTATGAAACCATTATTTTAATCGATAGTATTGTGTGGTAGGTAGTTTAGCAGGTTTCGGTCAACGAATTAGCATTGATATTGCTGCCAGCATTTTTGGCACTCTATACTGCTATGCTGCTACTGTTATCTGCTGTGTCTATCTCTTATTAACCTACTTTACCTATACCACAGATAATACTCCTATTATTATTTTTTTGTAAATTTATATTTTATTTTAATTCTCACTTTGGCTTTTTTAAGGCAGATAATTTCCACTATATTTCTGGTACACTATAATGTACTCTGTACGTACTTAGGGATCATTAAAGTATTACGTAAGCTACAATGAGGGAGAAAGGAGGGGGTTATCTGCTTTGCTTGTTTTTGATGAAAGAGCGGGGGTCTGAACTCTAAACTGCGATTTCGTCAGCATGTGTAGAGTTTAATTTTTCATATTTTTCTGTATTTAGTACCTTACTTGTATTGATTTGCACACATACTAGGGCAACCCTAAAAGCTACAAAAATTTTGCTTACGTACTAATAATTGAATGGCCCCTTACCTACTGGAAACATAGGTAGTATTTCGATTATAAGATAGGTATCGATTTTAACCACCTGGAAAAGATTGCTAGCTTGAACGTGTTAAAAGTACCTATACCTAACCATATCCATTTACGCAATTTAATACGATCGATAACCTACACATAATGTGCTGATGCCAGCTGGTTCTGGGTGAAATGTTTTGACGGTCTAAATCTACGGAAAATAACACAAACCGGCTTCATGCTTGTTCTTTATTCACACGAATTTATGCGGCTCAAAACATTTTACTTAGAAGATTACCGTAAAGGTGTAGGTAAGTAAGTATAAAAAATAAAAAGAAATATAAGGAAATAATAACAACCTAATAATAATAATAACCTATTGTGTGGGACGCCACATGCGTCGACATACTCGCGCCTTCCCATCTTTTTAGGACTTCCGTGAGGGTTGGTGTGGCGGCAGATTTGGCCCAAGATCTCAAGAGGCGCAAATATGCAGGTTTCGACAGAGCCTATGCATTTGCTCCCCTTGGAGGCGAGACCCTAGGTTCGTGGAGTACCGAGGCTCTCCGGGTTTTCAAAAAATTATCTGAGCTTCTGGTGACGCTCGACCCGAGAGCTGGTGAGTATCTGGCACAGCGCATCAGCGGGGCAATGCAGCCAGTGTCTTGGGCACGCTTCCGACTGGTATTGATATGGATCAGTTGAGCTACCTGTAGATTGTTTACAACAGTTTGCAGATAGCTCAATTGTTTCTATTGTAAATAAGTACTCGTTTTATTTTAATTCTATTATTTGATTGTAATTTTCTTTCATCTTACTTTATATAAGAAAATTAAAATCAATGATCAACACATTAGAGCTAGTATATTTACAACCGAAATACTGAATAGCTAACGTAGTGAAAAAATTCTATGTCTATGGAACAGCTATATAATTAATAATTATATAATTGGTGGCGGTGACAAAGGCCCGCTAAAGGAAAAGTCATATTCGTACCGCGTACCATTCTACTTATCAAAAATATTTCCTACACAAGATCAATCACAAAAACTTTAAAATTATTTTGTACTAGCGACCCGCCCGGCTTCGCACGGATACCTACTTTATTATTCATGTAATATACATAAAAACCATCCTCTTGAATCACTCTATCTATTAAAAAAACAGCATTACTTATGGACAGGCAGACAGCAATAAGCGCTACTCATAGCTCTCTAAGGAAAGGCACCTGAATAAAACGTATGTCTCCACATTTGGTCATATTACCGAGAATTGTATTGTAAGAGATTGCGAACGGCCTTCGCATCGTAGGTACATGCAATATTTACCTACCTATACCAGCCAACAAAAGCCACCAACCAAACACAAGGTGGAAGCTGTTCTTAAAAATATCTTTGTAATTATGCGTATTTACCTTCACACCAAACAAATCTTGATTCTTTAGTTAGGTTACATACCTATTTCGTGTGTTTTTTTTATTACTAACTTTAATGACCCAATCCAAATTTAGTCGAGTAGGTAGGTAACTCCTGCCAAAACCACTCCATATCATCATCATTATGATTAGATCATAGCTGTCTTTTTCTTTTTAGTCTTTTAAAATCTTTTTTGACAGATAGAGATGGAATATGTTTTTATTGTCACAAAGTTGTTATATTTTACAGTTATTAAGCTCTTAAATCCTAATAAAGTTTAGCTAATAAGGTTCATGAGAGGAGGATCCAGCTAGGTTGGGCAGCGTTTGGGAAACTAGTTCGAGTGTCACGTCATTCATACCGCAATGCTTGAAAACGAAAGTTTACAATCAGTACGTCCTACCCGTCATGCATGACCTACGGAGCTGAGACGTGGACAATCACGGTAGGGTTGGTCCAAGTCGCCCAGCGAGCTATGAAAAGAGCTATGCTCGGAGTTTCTCTGAAGGATAGGATTCGCCAAAATTATAATAAATTCTGGTGATACCTTCGAATATTAATAGTAGATTTGAAATGATTCTTTCCTTGTTGTATAAAGGTTGATTTTGAGGTAGTTATTTTCACAATGTATAAATTTGAAGTCAGTTTATAGTTCATAGCTAGGTTAGCAATAAATCGCCACCAGTAGTGCCATTGATTATTAAATACATACAAACGACAATTAATTTCCTAATTGTACACCAACTAAGCATAAATTATAGCTACGTTTGATAACATTTAACATATTTATAATTGATCGCTTCTCACGGAAAACCCATGTGGGTTGTTCATTGGCGTACTTAGCCTTGTCTATAGTCTATGTGTCTTGGTCCCTAGTCCGTTTAACGTTATTATCGAGACGTTTTATATTTCCAAAGGTTTTGGTACATGACCTCTATATCGTGCAGACAGGGTAGATACAAATAATGAGACATCCCGTTTCAACGATAGTATTATCGTCGAATGGAGTCGGGGCTCTGATTCTAGAACGGAGTTTGTTTCGTAATTTTTTGAATAGAAACGTTATTAGGGTTTTTATATTTTTTTATAATTCGTATTATGTCGTGTCAAGGTAATAAAAAATCAAGACATTTTTATGACTATTGTTCCTACGTGAAGTCTCTACCAAATTCGTAATTATATTAATTCGTATTCGTTATTAATATATTTAATCTATGCATTGACGGGATAATTCGTCTTTATTTAAAGTGTTTTGTGTTGACCCATTTAAAACGTGTATTAAGTGTCTATTCTATCTATATTTGTATTGTTGGATGACTAAGTGTCACTACTCCCTGTTTTCAAGAATAACATTTTGGTTTCTAAGGAATCCTAAACAATACGTGGACAAAGTATACCGTGGGAATTACCCTTGACAATGAAGTTGTTTGCGTAGAAAACGCATAACATTATGTGAATCAAGGTGCTAATAAATTTTACCTTGATTTGTGTATATCTACCAGTAGTAACTTTATAAGAACCTACTTCTTTGTTATGTCATTGAATACATGTATAAAGCTATTATTGATTTAAGTTTAATCTTGTTATTTAACTTCTCGAAATAGTATAATCACTGAGCTCAGTACGTTTTTAACCTACCTACTTATTATTTACATAATTCTTATAGTACATCCGGACGATATTTTGAATGGAAGATTTCGTATGGCCATGGAATACGGGCTATTGATGATAAAAGTGGTTTGCACTCTACCTTCGTTTACAGGGTTTGTTGCCTGCGGGCTCGATCTAAGTATATTGACGGCTATTTTTAATATCGTCCAAAATATTACCTCAAGAAGATTTCCTAAAAATATTAAGTCCCACTGCCAACGAAAACGCACTTGCATGTGCGTTTACCATAGAACAACAGTTAGAAAATCTAAGTTATAAATATTTATCATATTGTGATAGTTATAAATTGTCGCTACTCGCCAGTTGGGAAGGCGATCTGCTGAAGTAGACGGAACCAAGCTTTTTATTAAGGGGGAAATAATATCAGAGATTTTCGCTGAATGACCAAATAAAAACGAGCATAAAACCCGTGACTTCTCCTTGGCTGGCAGGTACTGAATACGACAAGGTGGCATCATAAACATTGACCTCTCCTTACGAAAGCCCTAGTTTCGTAAGGAGAGGTCAATCTTGATGATGATTATAAACAAGGAGGTGTTCGAACGTGGTTCGATGAATGCGCATGATATAAAGAAAGTGACTGGCCACTTTCGATCGAGCGTGCGTGATAGTGAATGTCTTTATTAAAAGTGTTGACCAAGATGCAAGGTAATATGAGTAATGTCATGTTTCGTTGAACGAGGATATTATGGAATGGGTTTTGCAATTTCTTGCTATTTGAACTCTAAATTAAGTATGCATTATATTATGTAGATATATATGCCCTTCGGCCGGCACAAAGTAAAATCAAACCAAACTCAATAACTTTATTTCTTTAGTTTTACAAAATAAGCACTTTGGCAAGTCAAATTTTATACCATAAACAGCTTAATAAATAATATAAATTTAAAATTTTAATTAGCTGGACAATTTACACAGCATTATTTAATTCACTTCAATTTTTTTGTCCGCAGAAATCACGCGGGTCGAAGTACTAGTCTGTATAATATAACATAACTTCGGGCCCATTTTGACAGATTAAGGTAACTAACTCTTTTTTTACCTGCAGTTTTACCTGACTCCCACAACATCCATATAATGTACTCCTGTTAAATATACTCCTGTATAATAAATAAATAAATAAAATAAATAAATAATGCTGGACAATTCACACAGCATTATCTAGCCCCAAGGTAAGCAGAGCTTGTGTTATGGGTACTAGATAACTGATATACGTAATATTATACATTACATAGATAAATATTTTTTATTATACATAGAAAATACCCAGACCAACGGAACAAATTTCTGCAGATCGTACACAAATTTGTTCCGAGGCGGGGATCGAACCCGCAACCTCTTGCGTCGCAGGCAGACTCTCGCCCGCTGCGCCACTGAGGTCGTCTATATAATGTACTACTGTTATCCCTACTGACTTAATTACCAATTTGTAATATCCCTTCTCAGCGTGAATAGTTATCGACTCTCTCAAAGCCTGTCTACTCTACCAAATGTATCTCTAACTCTGCTTTTCCATCATTCAGTCAACACCGCAACATACGTTACTTTACTTCTACCTAGAACTTTAATCTCACTCTAACCAACAACTATTAGTGAATATCAACTCCACTCCATCTCTTATCTAGTTCCACTTCTAGCCGTTGCAACTCTATGCTCTCTCATACTCTAACTCTATCTCTTCACTAAGTTCCTGTAAACTTCTAGCTACTGCATCTCTTAGTTTACTCACAACAACTGTATATTCAACATCATCTACCACTCTATCTATTCACGGCCTCTGCATCACCTTCTGTGAGCTGTAGCCAGATAGAGTGACACTCAAGTCTGGTCAATGGCCTACCTCAGAGTGTCAAGGAAAAACCTACTTACATTACATGACACATTCCAATGGAAAACACTAATAATTGCCTATATTACGTTATTTTATGGTCTTGAAGTCACTCTGACGGATGGTCGTTATAGTTCTGTTAATTGGAATTACCAAGGTAGGGACCTATCGATGATATATGGTTACGTCAATAATAATTTAGCAAATATATCTGCGAATGATTTACTAAGGTTACAAAATATACCTTTCGAGAGCGGTTTTAAAGAAAGATACGTAATAAACAAACTTGAACTTAGGTATACGGCAAAACCGGAACTATTAGATTTACGATTACATTAACAGAATAATAAACAACTCTATTATAAAACACTTACGACAGAGATCCAAACTAGGCACTGCAATATCCGCGTCATTTTGCACTAAAATTATATAAATAGGCACTTTTCAATAAAACCTGGCCTCACACAACCAGGCTAGCTTGAAACCTTCACTTATTTACATGTCGATGCTAGCACCTCACTTTTCGCAAGTTTATTCGCGCATCACAAAAGCGTAGGCATGGGACGGTGTCTATCGACACAACACACACGACCACCTGTCGACGAAGACGGTCAACAACTGGCAGTCGTCGCTGGGCTGACCGCTGCTGATGCGTCTGGTCGCAGTTCGCAGACGCCGCTAGTAACCACCGACCAGCATAGTCTGATCTCGAGATAAGGAGGTGATAAATACTGACCTGGTTCATGGTTCGATGGCGGTCTGTAAAGGCCGACCCAGAGTTCGATTTGCAAGTTTATTGACGTGTATGTTCATCTCATCGAAGTTCAAAGTTCATTGCTGTTGTTTGTTTTTTTTTTTATTGATATTAAAATTTCTTTAATTATTACCTTGTGGATTTGACATTTAGAATGTGACTCATGAGTCATAATAGCATTTCTTTCCTACTACTAAGTGTTTTTGAATTTACAAAGATTCCCCACATTATCGTTACATACAAATACCTACCTAATTTAATGTTGTTATTTGAATTACGCCTGCTTATGAATATCATTATCTTACATACTACGCATTTCAAAAATTCCTAAAATTAATAGGTATTTGGAAAAATAAAGTCTTGAGAGCGTCTCAGTATACTAAATGTGTGTATTAAGCCACTTTATAAATTACCTTAAATCAAAAGTGGGAACTTTTGATTCCGATAAAATAAAAAAAACCTTCTGATAAAACGTTTATTTCTGACGGTCTTACTTAGTTGAATATATTTATAAAATTGAATATTGGTACATTATTAGTGTAATGTTTCTGTTGGTTTCACAAAATAAACATGAACAATGAAAATTTACCAACATCAATTGTTTGTTATAAATGCAGTTTTTTTAAGTTCAAAAAAAAAGTCAAAATGACACCCATTATGTAGGGTGGATTTTTTGGCAGTAAGGAAAGGTAGGTGTACCTACCGTTATAGTTTTATATTTTCTTTCGTTTTTTTTGATCATGTATTTTTAGTGAATTTTTTAAAGTTCAAAGTTAGTTTTAGATTTTCGAGATCGGTTTCGAAACCTTCGAAACCGGTCTTGCTTTGTCTGCCCCCGCTCTTTCTTGAATATCTCAGTAACTACTGCAGCTATTAACTTGAAACAATGATACATTTCATGCTCCATTACTGATTTCAAGAAAAAAAAATAATATAAATAAATTTAAAATTTAAAATTTTCAGTACAAAATGTTATGTTGAAACTTCAAAAGAGACCTAGGAGGGTAAATGGGGTATCAAATGAAAGGTATTGTTTTGACAATTTCAAAAAAAATTGAAATTTCTGTAAGTTTCATATTTTTTGAAATATTTCAAAAAAAGTCGAAAAATTGTCCATCTATCTCAGAAGATTGCAGACCGATCTATGTACAATGTAGTAGGCGTTTGTAGATATCAATCTATATTTTTCAGGAAAAATACGGAGAAGTCAGAAGTTTTACAAATAATCATTTTTGAAAATGGTCAAAAAGGGGTGGAATTTAATTCAAATGGGGGCTATCTCCCCGAGTGGGGTATCAAATGTAAGGTATCGTTTTGACCATTTCAAAACACTTTTTGAAATTTCTGATAGTTTCATACTAAATAAATAAATAAATAATGCTGGACAATTCACACAGCATTATCTAGCCCCAAGCTAAGCAGAGCTTGTGTTATGGGTACTAGATAACTGATATACATAATATAATACAATACTTAGAGAAATATTTGTTATTATACATTATATAGAAAACGACCAGAACACCCTGAACAAATGCCTGCAGATCGTACACACATTTGTCCCGAGGCGGGAATCGAACCAGCAACCTTCTGCGTCGCAGGCAGACCTTCGCCCACCGCGCCACATCGGTCGTCAAGGTTTTGAAATATTTCAAAATAAGTCGAAAAAAAGAGTTTGCAAATGTTCGAAACCCTCGGCGCGTTATACGTTAGAACCAGTCCGTTGGATGGTGTCTACGTTAGAACCAGTCCGTTGGATGGTGTCTGCGTTAGAACCAGTCCGTTGGATGGTGTCTGCGTTAGAACCAGTCCGTTGGATGGTGTCTTGTCTACGTTAGAACCATTTTTTTACGTTTTTAAGTAGCTTTTTTACGAATAATTAGATTGAGTAAAAAATCACTGGACAAAACTCATACACAAAACTCTTGGACTCCAAACCATATGAAATGTGTGAGTTCTTAAAATTTCTGAGTCTTACTTAGTCCGATAGAAGTTTTTGATCAGAAGTTATATGAAACAGTAGGTATTGATTGGCACCAAAGTTCAAGGGTATGAAAGTTTTCTTGTCGTGAATAAAAAAAAATATATGTAACTGTATAAATCTTTATTAGGTGCCTACATTAAAATTAAACCAAAACATCTTCACTCCACTTAGCCTCTATCAGTACAGATATTTCATCATCATCATCAGCCTATATTAGTCCACAGATGGACATAGCTCTCCCATAATGAGCATCATAGAGCGCCCTGTCTAGAAATTAGAATTTATAGAATCGTAGTATATTACGTACACTAGAATCAGGTCTCGGACAAGAATAGTTATCATCAGTGACGGGCGACTTCGGCTTGTACTCCTCACAGATGCAGTCACTGTTCACATATACCTCCTTCTTAATCTTCTCGTAGACCACATACTCAATATTTGTACCCTTAAGACACAATGTTTCGTTGCAAATATCAAATTTTGACGTTGGTTCAGGGAGCACGTAAAGGGGTATCGTTTTTTTATCTTGAACACAGCAATAGGCGGCGTGCAATCCGTTGCGATTTTTGACCGGCCCGCATTTGTTGTTGTAGACACCTTTGTTGCTCTTTCTTTCACTGCAAGAAAAATGAATCATATAAAATCTACCGACCAAGAATTAACATAAAAATAACGCTGGTCAAATTAACACACCGCACCGTCATCTATATTTATAATTATATTGGTTTATTTGGTCACAAAACAGAAAAAAAAAAAAAATATATTGTACAAATTGGAGGATACAATAATAAAAACTAGATATCTCATACTGTATCCCTAAACATTTGTAGAAAGCATGTTCAAAGAGCAACCGAGCGATTACGTTAAAATATCCTATTCAATGGATCGCCATCCGAGGAGACTGGGAGTTTCTGTTACAAAAACAAATATATAAAATCTATATCTTCTTCTAAGCTCTACACTAGCTACCTACTAACTAAGCACATTATAGTATATGTGCTTAGTTAGCAAACTATTACCAAGAAGGGAAGTAAAGTAAACGCAAAACAACTTGAGCTCTGTGAAGTTCCTCGCACAGTACTTCGTACACGTGCGAAGTCGGGGTGGGTCGCTAGTTGGTAAATATCACTTTTTTATTTGATTGTACCGCGCACTTTTGTTGCTGCTTTTGCTAAGATCACAGAGCTCAAGTAGTTTTGCGATCACTCTACCTATTTTATATCATGCATTTTTGGCTTAGAGAGTAGGGTAATAGAACTTACTCGCAAGCGAAGTATGTAACGGGTTGATGAGGGACTACGTAATATTTGACATCTTTCACCTTTACTTCAGGAAAATTTCGAGTCTGCAAAAAGTACAAGAATCAATTTATCTGTAAAGTTCTGTCAGAGGTACTCACATTAATATTAAGTGGAGAAATAAATTAAAGTTTCGACTAAAAATATATTATTATGTAAGTCCCTACTATTATTAAACATTACTAATATACCTTTTTAAGAAAACTAATAAACATAATAATTCAAAAAACATGCAAACAGCCGAACACAGAATAGAATAGAAAATATTATTGTATTTGAGTAACATAATTAAATATTTTCTAAAAATTTAAACAACACTTAAGTTACATTGCTTTTATAAACTAGTATCAAATTAAATAGAACACAAGTGACAGCGCTGGTTTTCAGCGGTGCACAGTAACTCTTTTTTTTTTTTGTCGGTTAAAAAAAAGATAGGTACTCTATGTTTTGTCAATCGTAATAACTAAATCCAAGCCATCCCACAGGCTAAAAAAGCTATCTAATATATTGATGTTTAATATTGGTGTAGGTACTTACGACTTGACGTTTCCGGCATGGTCTTCCACCTTCAATTCCATTTCTATGGCTTAATTCCCCCAGAATTATGGGCCTTTGCAACTCTCTCAGTTCTTCAGGACTCAGCTGTAATAAAAAAAAAAACGATTACATAAGGTAGCTAAAGGGTACCTAAACTTCGATAGAATGTAAGTCGCCTGCCAACTTCTCCCAAGTTAGTTGAGGCAGCTGAAGATATCCAGTTGAAACAAATGAATACTGACGATTCACTCAACTCTCGAATCTCTCCGTATTTAGTATAATCTACACTAATATTCTAAAATGGAAAGATTTGTTTGTTTGAGATGTATAGGCTAAGAAAGTACTGGACTGATTAGAATTTTTTTTTCCCCATTAGAATCTTACATTATCCCGATGAACCTAAGCGATAGAATATACCCGTGCGAAGCCGGGGCGGTTCATTATATTTTTAGATTTGCTATGCAGTTACTCAAGCATATTATATAGAATCTATAAGTATGCTCGTTCATCTATAATAATCTACATTATTATAAATGAATAAGCATTCTTTCATATTACGTGCCTACAAGTTCGTAGGTTTCTTCTTAGAGTGTCATACAATTTATACAACAAATAATTCGATTCTTTCGGCCAACTTACCGAAGCTAACAGTTTATTCATGAATTTGGTGGGATAATCTGAGAAGTCAGACTCTGATGGCTCCGCAGGTGGCTCACGAACTGGCATGTTTCTTGAAGAATCCTGAAATACAAATTAATTAAAGCTTTCATAATGATAAAATCCTCTGGAACGTTGAAAACGTTGGCTGTTAAAAGATCACCCTAAAAATTGTTTGGTGGCTTGCATGGCTTGCAAATTAACTTGTCCAGCCGTGGACTAGGCTATTGAGGGATAAGGGGATACTACCTTAAGGACTAAGGTAATAAGTAGATGTAGGGTATTCCTCAGATTCCCTCCCTCAGACTCAACTAGACTACTTGTAGTCTAGTGGAGTCTGAGTACATATAAAGTAAACTTTAAGGTCAACTAGGAAAACTCTAGTACAAAAGTGCTACTTACAGAGTAGCTGATGCAGCTAACCACGACAGAAGCTAAAAGCACGAGTTGACTAAGCTGACCCATCTTGACGCGATGAATGACTGTAGTTTACTGAATGAATTGGTCACAATACACTCGATATTTATATGATATATTTAATATCAATGTCCTCCTCGTTAATCTAAGTAATTAAATTGATTTTTTCCCTTTTCTTTAGCGTCATAGGCTTACGTTATCAATTATGGAAATGAGGACACAGGAATGGGGAATTTGATGTGTAGGTACCTAACCTACTATTGATAACAAAATGCAGATTTTTTTACATTATTTACATTGACATTACAGTGCAGCATCAAAGCGACAAAGAAGAAAGAATCTAAAAACTATACATATACACTCACTAAACATAAACAATTAAACATCATCACACCAACAAGTTACTGGCGAAAATTTAAACTAGCATAATGTCCCAAAAATTTATGATTTCGGCAAGATTCGAACCCGCGCCCTACCCTCAGTACGGTGTGCTCTAACACAAATCGTTTTTTTTGGGACATTACCTTATTTTCTTGGAAAATTAGCCCAGTGCGAGTAACGCACTATAAAGCAAAAAGCTAAGCTACTGGCTCTACTAACTACTACTAGTTAACTGAATACTTTACTAAACTTTACATATTTCTATGCATCCAATCCAAAAACAAACTGTATCCCGGAATGTAAGCAAGGACATATTGAAATAAAAAAAAAGTATTCCCTCAGCAGCTTGGCAGGAGCCACCTGACGAAGCTTAAAACGCACGATGAGACAGGGGGATGTTATATCCCCGAAACTGTTCACAAGCGCGTTGGAAGATGTGTCGCTGGACTGGAAAGGTCATCGGTCATCAAAGGGCATCAACATAAACGGCGATTACATCTCACACCTGCGATTCGCTGATGATATAGTCTTGATGGCGGAGTCGCTGGAGGAGCTTAACCGGATGCTGGACGGCCTAGCTTCAGCCTCACGACGCATCGGTCTTGGCATGAACTTGGATAAAATCAAGGTCATGATCAATGGCCACATTGATCCGGGACCGTTCGTCGTACATGGCCACCGTCTCGAAATTGTTTCCGAGTACACTTACCTTGGGTAGATTCTGCAGTTGGGTAAAAACAATTTCGAGTAGGAGGCCAAGAGGAGGATCCAGCTAGGTTGGGCCGCGTTTGGCAAACTACGTCGAGTCTTCTCGTCATCCATACCGCAATACTTGAAAACGGAAGTTTTCAATCAGTGCGTCCTACCCGTCATGACCTACGGAGCTGAGACGTGGACACTCACGGTAGGGCTGGTCCACCAGTTTAAAGTCGCCCAGCGAGCTATGGAGAGAGCTATGCTCGTCGGAGTTTCTCTGAAGGATAGGATTCGCAACGAATACATCCGACAGAGAACCAAGGTTATCGACATAGCTCAAAGGATTAGCAAGCTGAAGTGGCAGTGGGCTGGCAATATCTCGAGAAGAACCGACATTCGCTGGGGTAAACGTGTTCTTGAGTGGAGACCGCGACTCGGCAAACGTAGTTTAGGACGCCCTCCGACCAGGTGCGAAAATTTGCGAAAGACTGCTGGCAGATGCTGGATGCGGCAAGCTGAAAACAAATACTTATCTTCAAAAATCATTCCTTGTAAGGAAAAATATATTTTTCTTTTGTGTGCGTATTATATTTCGAAGTAATTACCTACCTAATTATGCGTTATTATTATTACATTGGTTTACCTCGTAACATATTACGTATGAATTAAAGATAATAGGTACTTTATGGTACCTATTAATTGGTATTTCGTCATCACATCATACATGGTCATTTGGTTTAATTCCTAAATTGAGGAAAGTATTAAAGTCAAGAATAAAAAGTATTGCAGGAAATCAATTAGGAAAGCTGACCCCACCACCGTATGGAATAACTAGCGGGGAATAGAGAGAGAGAGAGAGAGGAAAGTATGAAAGGCTTATCGATGTCGGCAAATAAGGCGTTTCGTAGACTAAAAATAATTAGTGGCTGATAACGTCCACTGCATTCCACGAACACGCTATGCCGAATATATAGAAATATTAATGTCGTCATTGCTGGCTACAAGCGTGGCTTACTTGAATATGGCGGCGCCCACGCAGCTCAACTCTGTCAACGCTATGCACACGGTACACGCGAGTGTAGCTTCACTGCTTCAAGTGGGACGTCAAAACTGTGCTGCGCTACAGTTGTGCATATGTTAGTCGTAGGTTTTACATATAAAGTGTGTGCTACAGAGAAAACGTAGACCCACGTCGTCGAAACAAACGAACCCACGCAGCTGAAATGCTACACGTGCCGTGCACAGAGTGGGTCGCGGTGTGGCAGCGGCTTCATCCCAGTGCCCGCCAACCAAGCGTAAAACGTAACCCACACCAGACCAGACGCCTCGCGGGGCCATTGAAGATCTGTAACTTTTAAGTAATGTTGTCTAAAATTAGAGGTAATATAATAGACGTCCTCTGTGGCGCAGCGAGTCAAGGTCCGCCAGCTGCACAGGGTGTTGAAGGTTCGTTTCCCGCTTCGGGATAATTATTACTAAGATCCAAGAGCTCTGCGTGTGTCTGGGTAAAAAAACAGTCAGCTATCTAGTGCCTTAATCACAAGCTTTTCTTAGATCCAAAATAAATAAATAATGCTAGACAATTCACACAGCATTACCTAGCCCCAAGCTAAGCAGAGCTTGTGTTATGGGTACTAGATAACTGATATACATAATATAACACAATACATAAATATATATTTTTTATTATACATAGAAAACGACCAGAACACCCTGAACAAATGTTTGCAGATCGTACACACATTTGTTCCTAAGGCAATGATGTATGGAATCTAGAATTCTAGAATAATAGCCAGTGTCTTGGGGACACTTCCGAGTGGTATTAATATGGATCAGTTGACAGATTGACCTCTGGATTGTTTGCAACAGTCTGCAGTTAGCTGAATTGTTTCAATTGTAAATACTAGTTCAAATTTGTTTTCATTATTTGATTATAACTTTTTTTGTTAATATAGATGTCCTGTTCTAGAATTTTTAGGATATGTAGGTTATATTTTTTATGAGTTATTTCTTTTATCCTGAAAAAGCCACCCATATGCCATCACAGGAATTTCCGTTTATTCACATTATACATAAAAAAAAACTAGTACGTCTTCCAAGCTTATGTACCACTTCTGATTCTACTTGATTACACCATCAACCTGACTGAGTAGTTCTTCGCTTTTGTCTCACTCCATTCAATATGAATAGCTTCGACTAAACCACACGATATTATTACGAAGTCGGAGAGTGGAACTGGTTTGCCAGCTTTTGGTTTGGTAAGTCCTTGCAAACACTTTCTCTCTTCAGAATTACTATGTAAATTTATAATAGGTACCTATAGGTGCCTATTTTTCATAAAGAAACGGTAATTGTGTGTATTTACTTACACTTACTTAGGCCGTCCCTTATGATGGCCCATACCCCACCCAAAATGGCGCCGCCACCTAATTTATCTTATTATTCCGTTTAACAAAGGAATTTTCAAAAATCCATCTTCCAGTTTGTGATACCTATCATAAGCTTTTTTTTAATTCCTCTGTAATAGGTTTATTCTATTTAGTTTAGGAAGAGATACGAAAATAGATTTTGGTGGCCACCAAGGGCAACTTCGTATCTCTGCGGAATACTTAAAAAAAAAACAGAACAATGTCTCTGAATACAAACGACAAAGTACGAGTCGAAGTAGCGCACGGAGGGTTCCGTACCATTATTTAAAAAAAAAACATGTCTGTTGTATGGGAGCCCCATTTAATATTTGTTTTATTTGATTTTATTATTTATTTTAAAGTGAATATATTATATAATATACCTTCTCATCTTGCAGGGACATCAGTAAGGGCCGGCTCCGCAGCAACATCAGCGGAGTTCCTCAAACGACGAAAATACGCTAATCTTGACAGAGGTTATAAATTTGAGCCGTTTGGGGTGGAAAACCTAGGTCCTTGGGGTTCTGGGGCACATGGTTTTTATTTCGCTCAACGAATTAGCATTGCCATTCAACGTGGCAATGCTGCCAGCATTCTGTGCACTCTGTCTTCTGGTGACGGCTTAGATTTTTAGAAAATAGATGTAAGTGTAAATATTAGTTGTAATTATTTTTTGATGTTGAATAAAAGACTGTATCAGTAAAAAAAAAATGAATATTTTAAGCGTCTACCTGCTGCCGTTATTAATATGGACCAAAAAAAATCACGTTTGTTGTATGAGAGCCTAAGGGGGCTCCCATATATCCCAATAGGAGAAAACTGATAAGGTAAAAATAGCTATTAGTTCTATAAGTGGGCAAAACCATTTCTTGTTAAACGTACCGATGATAAATCGAGGGTTTTAAAAGGCACCCATATGCCATCATTTTTATTTTATTCTGTTTTTTAGTATTCGTTGTTATAGTGGCAACAGAAATACATTATCTACGGACCCCTTACTAAAAATAATTGGTTTATTTTTATTGCTATATTTGTTGATAAACCAGCAATAGTAATTTAGTCAAAATTTCTACAGTCTGCTTATTATGCTGTTCAAGATATGAAGGCTCGTCAACAGTAAAACAAAATAGCCAAAAAAAAAACGTATTGTAACTTAAAGGGGGCTCCCCTTTAAGTTTTCCTCTCTTTGTTATTATACTTTATTGAAAATGTTATTCAGAAACGAAATTTTCATTACAGCAATCTATATTTATAAAAAGAAAACTGGGTCACGAGATCTCTGAAACTACAAGAGCTACGAAGCTGAAATATGGATGGAGTTTTCTTTTAGGACAACTAAGAATGAGTTTTCGGAAATTCACGTAGATTTATAGGTTGTCTCATAATAACTTTAAAATTGGGAAACCTACATTACTTAGGGTATTACTTAACTCCACCCGAATGAAATCGCGGGCTTGTCAGCTAGAGACTAGCGGTCCGCCCCAGCTTTGCACGAAAATATTCTATAGCCTATGTATATACTTGTAGGGTTTGGGCTATGTTATGGATACTTATGCCTTTTAAGATCTGGATACGAATACGGATATTGCAATAATATTAAATCGGTTTCGGATACGGAAACGAATATTAAATCATTTCAGATTATCCGGTAGTTTCGCATAGTTTCGGTTTCGGATAATATGACGAGATATGTGGCGTGATGGGCGATGGTTCGCCTGTCAAGCAGGAGGTTGCGGGTTTGATACCCGCTTTGTGACAAATGTTTGTTCGATCTGAAAATATTTGTTCCGGGTGTTCTAGGTATTTCTGTGTATATCAGTCATGGTAGTACCCATAACACAAGATCTGCTTAGCTTGGGGCTAGATGTTACTGTGTGGATTGTCCAGCCAGCATTGTTTATTTGAAGATCTGACATTTGATCTGAGTTTATTTATGGCGAGGAAAGAAATATTTGAGGCTTCACTGGACAGACAAAAAACATCAACAAATCATTGATTTTTGTCAAAGAATACATTTCAAAATCTTTTAAAACTCAGTTGGCTATTAACATTAAAGTCATTTAGAACGGGATATTGACCATGATTTGATTTTTGAGTTTTCCAATATTTCATGGCGCTTGAAACTGTGCCGAATTCAATCGAAGTGAAAAGAGTCGTTTTTCACTCGGACCAAAACCACCCATTATATTATGTACATACTTGGTCTTGTCATCCCTTTTATGGAATGAGGTGGTTTGTTCTCTAGTTTACTAGTTACTACTACTTTTAACTTTCAAATATACTATTTGAACCTTTTCCCATCGGACACACTGTTCATACCTAGTACAGTACCAGGTACCACCATGTATAATTATTCTGTAATACCTACCACCCAATAGTGACATAATTTATCCGTATGTATTGTGTTGTGACGTAATAAAAACCCATACGATATGTAAATTTATTTACCTTAATACATCATCATCAGTGATACCAATTACGATTTCCTTCCATTCAATATAATAGGTTAGACGTAAGCACAGTTATCGCTTCGGCAGGAAGGTACCTACACTTGAGAATACTTAGTAGGTTTGGATAAATTATATGTTTTATGAGTCGGAGACAGGAAATAGTGTACCTTAAGACGGTGGTAGGTATGCGTGAAAGTGGCGCCGTCGTCGCCACCTTATTTTATTTTTATTACACTTGATGTTGGCAAAATGTAAGTAACCTATTATTATAAGCTTTAGTTTTAAATAGTTTTAATTTTTTATATTTTTCTATTTGTTTTTTTTTATGTTTCTTGTATTTTACATAGCGTAGGCATGTTCGTGACGTCACCTGTACAGGTTCTAACGGAAGACCAGCGCTGGCTAGGTCTCTTACGGGAGCTTAGCCAGCATTATGCTGAGTTAGGACCTTTTTATAACAACTTTATACATGTATCTATTTTATAAATGTGTCATAATTTAATTGTTTTATTGTATTGTATAGTTGTTGTAAATAAATGTATTTCTTCTTCTTCTTCTACCTATTTTATTTTATAACTACTTTGAACAAAGGAACTTTCAAAAATCCATCGTACAGTTAGTGATTCTATTATAAGCTTTTTCTAAGGCCTCTCTAATAGTTTTATTCATTTTATGCCTATATGTTGCGTGCGGAACCAAACCTCAAAACTTCAAAACCTGACCTGCGATCTGCAGAGGTTAAATAGTAATAGTCTGGTTAAGGTGCACGTGGATAATTTAATTGAAAATATCATCAAACTTAAATTATGTAAATAATACGCAAGCAACGGGAACAAAAGGGCAAAAAAATAATATAATTCTTTCAGTTGCAGTCACAATCACGGGAAATGTATTTAATGACTTACCACAAATTCATGACGACGTAGAGAAATAATAAAAGTGTGCAGTACCTATACTTTATTTGAAAAAGACATAATAAGTAATAATAACCTTAGGTAGGCTATTGTTTTAGGTTTTTATAATTAGACTGTACATAATGACTTACCCACCATGAGATAAAAAACAGAGGGAGGCCTGCGTCCAGCAGTGGACCATTATAGGCTGTTGAGTGAGTGAGTGTGAGTACTAACTGTAGTCATTGTGTGCGTGACGCTTAGAATAACTAGGCATAGAACCCTAGTAGGCGCACGCGAAGTGAAGCAATTTCAAGTTAGCCTACATCGCTCGACGCGTCAGTGCTCAAGGTCAAGGCCTACTGGGAAGAGCTCTACGAATTTTTAATAAAAATGACGTATTGTGCAGTGAAAGGGTGTCACAACTCTTCACATAATCACCATAAACAACCGAAGATTCCATTTCACGGGTAAGTACAACCTGGCATCTTATATTCTTGAGTAAAACAGTAGTTTATGCACAAAAATAAAATGTAAACAAAACACACGCCATTACAAATAAATGTTGCTAGCTATAGACCAAAAATATTTTACCCCATAGATATGTACTTCTTTGTTTTTTCTATTTCTACTTTACACTGGTACTACGAATAAATAATAAAAATAAACGCAGCCGCGCCGCGCCGCCGCCGCCACCCCGCGCCGTGGCCGGTGCGCGGTGTGGCCTCGTTCAGCGCAGGTAGCAACGCACGCGGGCAACGATAGGACGGCAGACCGACACAACCGGGCTGCTACTGTGAATATTTCTTGCTAAAAAAGACCCAAAACCTTGGCCCGACCCGATTTGAACCCGGGACCTCATTATCACCGGTTGAAAACGCGACCGCTAGACCAACGAGGTAGTCGAATAAAAGTATAAATTGTCCTGCATAAAGATACATTTACTCTACGTTTATCCCAAAATGTTTAGAAATAAATGTCCACCCGTGCGAAGCCGGGACGGGCCGCTAGTTAATTATAAAGTTAATGAAATATCATCTAACAGAAAAGTGATAAATGTGCAAATCATTTACTCCTTACTAAATGTTACAATTTCCCGACCTTACGGGAAAAATGTTATTAACTTGCAACATTATTTGTGCACTTGTGTGCGTGTCGGCTAATGTAATAACGTGCCGCTTACGCACACATTGGTTGTTTTTTGGCTTCAACTTAGAGCGGAATTTTGTATGAAATTATCACTCTATGTCTTATTACTCTAAGGCGTGACGTATGTGCGTTTGGCGCTCTTGACCGGTCTCGTATGGTGGGGGCGAATTTCTAAGCCTCCATACAAACGTCCCTTCCGATTTTTTAAAAACTACGTCCCCGATTTTAATGAAATGTTGCATACATAATTGGATAAAAACTTACTATGTTTTCAAAATTAGTCCTTGTCTCGCAAAACCGAGCACACTTTATCTTAATTGACGGAAAACTCGACAGACATAAAGCACATTAGAAAATACACATAGTCGAACAGTTTTGTTGACATATAAAACAATAGGAAGTACTTATTGAAATTAGTACCTAATACATTATACTAATTTAAGTTATTACCCAACTATCCAGCAGTAATAATAGCAACCTCTAAATTTATTCTATTTACTTGCTGTAACTTTTATTCACGTAAAGGTAAAACATTTGGCATTTCCTGATAAGAATATATAAAAAATTAATATCTATCGTAACATTATTATAGTAATTCCATTATGAATTTGTTTGCACGATGCGTCCTTTTATGGGACGGAAACGGACGTCCTTTAGTTGGATTCACCGAGTTTCTAAAGAGTCACTTAGGATGTTTACGACTGTTTTTTATGGAATTTTTTTAAATAATTCTATGGTGCCATATATCATTAATCATTATATTATTTGTAAACAAAATACCAATCCGAAGCGTCCATAAGACGCTGGCTGCATATCCCCGGCTGTATGGCAATGCTTGATGTGCTGCGGCAGATACTTACCAGCTCTCGGGTTCGATAAAAAAGTACTAGGTTCGATAAAAAGGTTTGTTCGGTAAGAAAATCCAGCAAACTCATTATTATCGAATCGATAAAAAGGCTGATAATTACAAAATTCTTTAATATGTGTCTTATTAAAATTGAACTGAACTATGGCCACATTTTAGATTCAGGGTATGGAGACCTGTAATTTTCTTATTTTCTTTTATCGATGTCTTGGATTGGTCACAGCTGCAATGGCTGTTCATGAACACGTCCTTCTTAAGCATCGTAAAGTCTCCATACTTACTAGAAGGCCCCTTTCAAAAAACCGCTTTACAGCTTTTTTATTGCCTCTGTAATGTTGTTTTATTCTATTTAGTTTTATATATTTATATTTATAGTTTTATTTTTTTTTAGGCAGAGATACGAAGTTGCCCGTGGTGGCCACTAAAATCAGTTTTTGTACCGAGGCGGGAATCGAACCCCCAACCTCCTGCGCTGCAGGCGGACCTTCACCCGCCGCGCCACAGAGGTCGTTGTAATAAAACAGTCGGTTTATTCTCAAGAATATGCGCACCACGCACCATCCACTTTAAAGCATTCATGAAATGGGGAAACGTATCAAATTTATAAAATCAATAGGGTAGTACACTCGTTTTTGAAAAGTGTCTCAATTAGGTTAAAGTGCCATGAACCACAAAAAAAAAATATTCTACACGTGTCTTAAAAATGCATTCTCTGACATCGCATTGTATTATGACATCCAGCAATGGATAATGAAAATGATCCAGTAATGGCGCTATGGTGTTCATTAGGGAAGGCCTATGTCCAGCAGTGGATTGGTATAGATGATGATGATGATCCAGCAATGCCATAATAAGCACGGGAAAAAATGTCGGTTAATACTAACTTGCTTATAGTAACTGAAACTGTACCTCATATCTACTCTACGCGACTAGACATTTTCCATCAAGTGGATGTGGTGACTCTATTTTGACTTCAAAAAGCGTTTCGTAAGGTTAATAACGACATAATTCGTTTTTAAACTTTCGCAATTTGATTACATATTAAAGATTAGTAGTAGGGTATTTATCACGTACCTTTTGCTTTCTTTTCCCCGACGTTTCAACGGCAAAACAGCGATCGTGGTGACGGGGCGACGAAAATTAAGCAAAAGGGTACGCGATAAATACCCGATAAATAATCTTTAATAAGACATAATTCGTAATGAAAAAAATGTGTCTGTTGGGTTTTCTTGTTTGTGAATAAAAAAAGTAGACTATTTAAAAAATCTTTATTAGTTGCTCACATTAAAATTATTCAAAACTATCTCTCCACTCCATCATGCCTCTTTCTGAATGGAATTTTAATTTATTATATGAAGGACTTTGATTGAGGGTTTGGACAACTGTAAGGTTCTTCTATAGTTGTTTTGGACTGTTCACAACTGCAGTAGCTGTTCATCAACACGTCCTTCTGAATCATCGTGAAGTTTTCATACTTTTCATGTGTATCCTTGAGAAAGAAATGTTGGTTGTGTACATAAAGACGACTCTTAGGGAGAGGAACCACATACAGGGCTATCGTACTCTTATGTTGACGACAGCAATAGCCGTAGAATTTTTCGGGGTTGGTGGGCTCGCATTTATTGTCATTAAAGCCATGTTTACTGCAAAAAAAGAAGGAACCGGTTAATAATGTACCAAAAAACAGCAGAATTAAGGCCGCAGTTAATATCATAAGTTTAAAAAAGAAGACTACAGGTGTAGTAGGTACGTTCTTGTAGCCAGACGTTATATAACACTTGTACACCAGTACATCCACGTCTAAATGTTGGACTTCCCTTCCACTAACTAGGGCGGTCTAGTCTACACCACCACCCTTGGCGAGCTGTTTGGGTATCGAAATTGAGTGAGGTGTTATAGTGGCGCAGCGGGCGAGAGTCTGCCTGCGACGCAAGAGGTTGCGGGTTCGATCCCCGCCTCGGAACAAATTTGTGTACGATCTGCAGAAATTTGTTCCGTTGGTCTGGGTGGTTTCTATGTATAATAAAAAATATCTATCTATGTAATGATAATATTACGTATATCAGTTATCTAGTACCCATAACACAAGCTCTGCTTACCTTGGGGCTAGATAATGCTGTGTGAATTGTCCAGCATTATTTATTTATTTATATTTTATTTTTATATAAATATATAGGAACTGCTTCTGCCCTTCCCTTAGTAGGCTCCCGGCAATTTTATGACATCTAAGGGCTTAGTGGGATGGGAGATTGTTACGACGCGACTGCCTCGGCTACTGTACCAGCACATTTTAATAAAAGAAAATAATGAAAATGATTCTTTAATTTACTCAATTACAAAGCCTAGTTGTATTGTAATACGTAAATAAGATAAGATAAATAAGATCAGCAATGATTATGGCTCAATATGACTACTTTATATACCTACTGCTGGTGTCAAAATAGTGTACAGAAAACAAAAAAAATTCAAACACTACTTTGAATCATGCATTTTTGACTCATGGAGTTAGAAAGTTTAAAAAAACTTACTCGCAAGCGTAGTGTATGACCGGTTGTAACTTTTTCGTAAGTTTAGTGATGACGTAATATTGTAAACCATCCGTTGCTTTTACAATATAATAATTTAAAGTCTGTAAAAAGAACAACAATAAATTCAACTAATTACGCGGTTCTGGTTTTCGATATCTGGCTTATGCCAGATAACAGTACTTATATAAAAGTAATGTCTCTGGAAAACGCCCCTAATTATAGAAAAGTTGCAAAAAAAGAACTGCGACTATTCAAAATATATTCCAAGTCACTCACTTATTATTAGAACCAATGAAAAGAACAAAACAAAATAATGTGAAACTATTTTTAAATAAGATGACGCCTGGATGGGCTAGAAAAGTTATTTGTTATTATATGAGAAACTTACGTCTTCGAGAGAGCGACATGGTATGTTTCCTTCCCGGTCTACCAACTTTGGTTTCCCGAGAGTTATGGGCTTCTCCAACTGGTTTAGTTCTTCAGGACTCAGCTGTAATAGGAAACATCAACTATAAGTTATGGTAGCTGAAGGGTGTAGTTAGCTTTGATAGAATGTAAGTCGCTCGCCAACTCCTCTGAAGCCATCTGAGGTAGCTGACGATTAACTCGAATCTTAAAGTTCAACAGTTTTCTTCTTTTAAACTGTTGAACTTTTTAATCAGTAAATAATATTTATTATATGATTTTTATTTATTATTATTTTTTATTTATTATGTGAGCCATCACATGACTCGTTTGGAATATGAACACGAACTATTTCAGTAACTCACCGAAGCTATCAGTTTGTTCATGAACTCGGTGGGGAACTCGGAGAACTCAGATTCCAATGGGTCCACGGGTGGCTCAGGAACTGACATGGTTTTGGTCGAATCCTGAAAATAAAAATGAATTGCTTTAAGAAAAACATAATAGTTTAATAAGTTTAATATAAAAAAAATCATTAAACAATAACCATAAAAAATCCAGTTGTGTAGACTAATAAGTAGTCTATAAGACTAGTTCCAAAACTCTTGTAGTCTGGCCTAGTCTAAGATAGCCGCTACTTACAATAGAGAAGCTGATGCAGCTAGCCACGACGGAAGCTAAAAGCACGACTTGACTAAGCTGACCCATCTTGACGCGATGAATGACTGTAGTTTACTGAATAAATTGTTTACAGTAAACTCGATATTTATAACATGAATTTTATACCGATTTCCTCTTTATTAACTTAAGCTGTTTAGTTGATAAAATTTATCCTTTTTATTAGCGTCACAGGCTTACGTTATCAAACACTTTATGAGGATATAGGTATGGGGAATTTGATGGGTAGGTACCTACCATTGATTATTAGATGCAGGTGTGTGCATGATCCCAACGGAGGTAACCAAGGCGATTTCTTCTTTCTACAACTGCCCTACTGATTTAACTTCCACTAGCTACCTAGCTAATAAAAAGAGCTTGTTTGTAGGTACCTAGGTATATCACGTTTTGGAAATATTCTTATTTGCATTACGTAAACTAACATCACAGGGTTTAATCTCTCTAATATGTGAAAATTTGGATGATGGATGGATGTTTTCACTTCTGTATGCCAAAACTACTGAACGGATTGGCCTGAATTTTTTAGTATGAGAAATTTTCATAGATTATGAAGGTTCAGAATAGAGAACAGGTTTTTATCCCATTAATCAGTTCATATAGGTTTATTATCATAAGCATTATCCTGTAAACGTTCCCATAAAAACAACGACTGCGAGGCGGCGTGCAGTAACTGGTTCCTAAATAAAGGAAAGCCTTATCGATGTCAGCAAATACCTCTTCCGTTTCGTAGCTTAATTAGTGGTTAACCGCATGTACTTGTGCCTCATTATCTACATCTCATTATCTACTTAATATACCTCAGAATTGGGTAGGTACGACCTCCCAATTTTGAATTTCGTGTTAGTCATTTCACCTACACAATTTCATCATTATTTCAATTCCTGAAAACATATCCGACGGGTTTTTTTCGTTAATCAGTACTTACCTCATAATAATATATAAGGTAAAAATAACATGCTATTTTTAAACATTCTCTATGGACTTACTGTAAATTAAAATATAATTTGCTAAAACTTTGCATAAAATTTCGTCATCCTGCTTGACGTCTACCAACCACACAGAAACACTCGAAAAACATAACCCACACCTCGCGGATATGAAAAAAAACAAAGAAATAATACATAATTTTCTATGTTTTTAATGTTTTTCGAGTTTTATGTGGTTGGCGGATACTCTTTGTAGGCCTTCGCTGAAACCACCCACAGCAGCTTCCCTTGGAGCACTAGGTACCGAGGTCACGATACTCAGCAAACATGTGCATTAATGCCACAAGCTAGTCATATCATTTATAACATAGCTTCAACTTCAATTTTAGCTTCAACAGCCTTTAATAATCCACTGCTGGAGTCAGGCCTCCCCCCCCCCCCCATAATGGCATATGGGTTCCTAGGACAGCGGGTTAAATTGTCTAAGGTTCCTAGGAACCTTGCGGTCTATTGAAATGACTTTCGCTTTGATTCGTCGGTTATTACTGGTTCCTAAGAAAACTACACAACTTATGAAAATCTATCTGAATAGTTTTTCATAAGTTGTGTAGTTTTCTTGTAAATAGGCAAAAACTAAATTTTTGCACTTGCGCCATTCCAAAAAATGCATACTCCAATCCTCTTCTATGAACGTGAAATCCTATGCCTTGTCTTTTCACAAAATGGTGCGCATTACGCCCTCTTAAGGTTATCCACTCATTATGGGTCAGGACGCACCATTTTAAGAAGAAAAGCAGCGCGTCGATATCTTTTGTATGAAAAACTGACATTCGTGTTGGATATTTCTTTATTCTCTTAGGATCCTACTGTTGTTCAAATATGAAATCTAGGCTTCTTATACTCCTGTATCTACCTAATATTCCATATCATTCTTTTCTTTACAAAAGCACCATTTGCTAGTTTTTTGATTAGTTGCATAAATATTGTTAAAAAAATTATAGAAAATATATCGATTTTGATACATATTTGCCTTCTTCTTCCAACTAATGTGACTGGATTTTTATATTGAAAAATAAAGCAAAGGCAGGGTAATACATTAGCCAAAATAAATATTTGATTACTTGAACAACAACAAACAACTTTTTTTTTGGGTATAAATCATCATCATCATGTCAGCCCATATACGTCCACTGCTGGACATAGGCCTCCCCCATACGACGCCACAAAGAGCGGTCCTGAGCCGCCTCTATCCATCGACATATGGGTATAAATGATTTGTGAAAATATTATGTTGTGCATCTCGACAATTTTACTCTCTTATCATCAGCCTATGCCGTCCACTGTTGGACATAGGCCTCCCCTAATGAGCGTCATAGCGCCCTGTCTTTAGCTTGCCGCATCCAGCATCAGCATTCAGCATTTTACTGTCTAGTCTCATGATAAAGTTTGAATGCGATCTAACTCGTAAGATCTTCAGAGTTTTAGGAATTGATTTTGGTAACCTATCGACACACGCAGCTTGGTGTGTAGGTAAGTACTTTCCACCTAATAGTGAGAAAATTTATCGAGGTGATAAGTTATCTCACACAACATGAGAAGGTCAAAAGCCTATATCGGCCCACTGCTGGACGCTGGCCTCCCCCTAAAAAGCGCCTGTTTGACTTTTATCTCCTGAAGGGAAATACCATTAATCCCCGCGCTGGGCATGCAGGTTCAGGATCGCAGTTCGGTGGTATTTATTGTTCTACAGGAGGCGCTGCTGCCCGCCCCCCGGTGTATGTCCCGTAGTCGCCTCTTACGACACCCGCGGGAAGAGTTGGGGTGGTGCAAATTCTAAGCCAGCACCACACGGCTATATATTTTCTACTAATTACATTTATTACTATACCATATAATATATATTTACACTAAAAAATTTTTTTTATCTAAGCCGTTACCAAAAGGCAAAGTGCCCAGAATGCTGGCAGCATTGTCACGTTGAATGGCAATGACAGTTCGTTGACTGAAAAAAAACCAGCATTCCGATCACCTGTGGACTCTATTAAAGGAGTTTCGTAATATCTTTATACATTCCGTGTGCTCCAAGTCCCCAAGGAAGAAGATTAGACCTAAGATTTCCACCTCAAACGGCTCGAATAGGTAACCTCGGTCACGATTAGAGTATTTTCGCCGTTTGAGGGACTTCGCTGATGTTAAAAAAATAGATTAGTTGTAATTATGTTATTATGCTATTGTGTTTACTTTAATAAATGTTGGTGTGATAAACAATTACCTCTGTATTATATCGTGACGTAATAAAGCGCACAAGTTACGTAAATTATTATCATTTATATGATTTACCTCCATTCAATATAATTAATTTGTTAGACGTAACAACAGTTATCGCTAAGTTACTGTATACCTTATGAATAATACTAACCTTTTTTAAACTGTGGTATTCGGACCAATACTACATTTGGGTCCCAGAAGAAATGTAGCGCAGGGGCCAGCCATCATCTCGCGCTGACCCACCTGGAGTCAGCGGCTGTGCACGCTGGCCCACTGCCATGCCATACACCAGCGGGCACAACGTGCGCCGCGGTGGGTCTTCGCGGTGGGTCTGGTGGCACAGCGGCTTTGCAAGGCTCAAACCTGAAGAACATTTGTAAGTAGCGTCCCCACGATTTCATGACGAAAGATCTTGAAATCGAAATAACGCTATTTAGAAATATAGTGTTCATTCGAGATCATGATCGTTTGGTGTTCAGTTTTTTTAAGTTGTGTGCTTTAGGTTTTGTGCTTTAGCCGTGTGGTGCCGGTTTAGAATTTGCACAACCCCAACTCATCCCGTGGGTGTCGTAAGAGCCGATTAAGGAACATACACCGGGGGGCGGGCAGCAGCGTCTCTTCCAGAATAGAACCACCGAACTGCGATCACTAATCCGCATGCCCAGCGTGGGGATAACGGGCATTATCCCCATGAGAAAAAATCCGGGAGGCCTGATTCCAGCAGTGGACCATTACCTATAGGCTGTTGAGATGAGACGAGGTGCTTTAGGTATTCCGTTATGCGGTCCGATGTGCCTTCTATATTTTGGATACTGTTTACCGGTATTTGTAGTGCAGTACCGCCACAGCGACCACTAGCTGCCCTTAAAGTTGTTTGACAGTTCTAAAGTACAAATTACCCAAAAATATATTACTAACAGCGCTTCACCGTAGTTTTTGTTGTTTGCGTAGATAATTTGGGATGATACTCATATTTTGATCGCTATACTTATTCGAAATTATATTAAAAAACGTCATATATATCCTACAATAGAAAACTCTTTATTGCACACCACAAAATTAAGCAAACGAAATACAGACATAAACATTCAACATAAAAGCATAGTGGGCGGCCTTATCGCTTAGAAACGATTTTTTCCAGACAATCTTTGAATGGATCGAAATTTGAAAATTTAAGAAAGGCTGGGTTGTACTCGTATTAGTATACAACATTTATTACATACAGTTCATAAAATATTCTTTTACAATTAGGAACATCCTAAAAATAACATAAAATATTCCTTTATAACAGATCGTCATTATGCCGCATTTTGCATAAAGATTTAAAACTGCACCCGTACAAAATTCAGTTGGTGCAAGAATTAAAGCCTCAGGATGCTGGTCAGAGGCTTGACTACGTAAACCAGATGATTGAGCGCTTTCCAACGTTTACCAACATCTTCTTTTCGGATGAAGCCCATTTTCATCTTACTGGATATGTTAACAAGCAAAATTGCCGCTACTGGAGTGCAACCAATCCAAAACAAAAACATCAGACACCCCTACATTCGCCTAAAGTCACCGTATGGGCCGCAATGTCGGCGCGAGGAATTATCGGCCCTTACTTTTTTGAAGATGGAAGGGGACGCACAGTTACAGTGAATTCAGAGCGTTATGTGGAGATGTTAGACGTTTTCTTCGTGCCTGAGCTGCAGCACTTTCCTTGTTATAACCAAAGAACATGGTTCCAGCAGGACGGAGCCACTTCACACACGTCCAACAGGTCTCTGCCAAGAGTTCGTGAAATTTTTCCTGGCAAATTGATCTCCAGGAGAGGTGACATAAGTTGGCCTCCACGCAGTCCCGATTTGACACCTATGGACTTTTTCCTGTGGGGTTATCTCAAATCCAAAGTTTACGCCAACAAACAGACTTCCCTGGCACAATTAAAAGAAAATATCCGTCACGAAATCGCAGCCATCTCGGAGAATACCTGCAGAGCCGTCATAGCAAATTTTAGTGCTCGAATAAACGAATGCCGTGAACGCAACGGTTTACATTTGGACGATGTCATTTTTAAAAAATAAATTCCCAAACAGTGTATTTTAATATGTAATAAACATTTTTTCAATAAACATCTTACTTTTTTTTTAATCGATTTTTTAAATGTGAACTTTCTTTTGAGACACCTGAAATAAAAACAAAAAAGAACAAACAAATAGCCAATCATCATCATCCACAGCCGGATTTTACCCACTACTGCCAGCAGTAGTGGGTAAAATATATGGTAAGCTATAATATTGGCAAAAATATAATATTGGCAAACTGAGGGAGGTCTATACCCAGGTATAGACCTCCCTCAGTTTGCCAATATTAACTTTAAATTACAGTTTTGTAATGTCATGAGCAGCATGTAGGCAGTTCTGATCCGTCTCGGTGCCTCTGGTGCTTCGCGAACTTTGGAGCACGCATGACTAAAGAGGCGATATCTAGCGAAAAACCAAGGGTCTAATCCAAAGTATTCACTTAGCAGCTTGGCAGTTGAATCATTTGAATAAACTTACATTGAAGTAGACGTTTTGTACTCAACCTACTGAGTCAACTTTACGATAATTTTATATGACGACCTCAGTGGCGAGGTGGGCCGATGTCCGCCTGCGACCGATTTTGGACAATAATTGTTTTTACGATCTGCAGATATTTGTAACAGGTGATCTGTTAGCTCTATAGGTGTATAATCATCATCATTATCATCAGCCTAATATTTGTCCACAGCTGGACATAGGCTAATGAGCGCCATAGTGCCCTGTCTTTAGCTTGCCGCATCCAGCATCTGCCAGCAGTCTTTCGCAAATCGTCATCCCACCTGGTCGGAGGGTGTCCTACACTACGTTTGCCGAGTCGCGGTCTCCACTCAAGAACACGTTTACCCCAGCGGTTGTCGGTTCTTCTCGAGATATGGTATATATATATATATATATATATACTGACACTTCAGCTTGCTAATCCTTTGAGCTATGTCGATAACCTTAGTTCTCTCGGTGTATAATACAAAATATCTATTTGTATATTGTATTGTGTTGATGATGACGTACGGTGCCGAGACGTGGACGCTCACGCAGGAGGCTGTGTACCGACTGAGAGTTGCACAGAGGGCCATGGAGCGCGCCATGCTCGGCATCCACCTAACAGACAGAGTTCCAAACACCGAGATCCGACGAAGGACGAAAGTCCATGATGTTGGTACTCGAGCCATGGAGCTCAAATGGAGTTGGACTGGACACATTGCAAGGCGAGGTGATGATAGGTGGAGCCACAGAGCAACTGATTGGTGGACAATGATGGGAAAAAGAAACGTCGCACGCCCAGTTGCAAGGTGGGTGGACGACATGGTATACGCGTCGGGGGGCGTCAATGGAGGCGGTTAGCACAGGACTGTGGTGGATGGCACAAACTGAGGGAGGCCTGTACCCAGCAGTGGGTAAAATCCGGCTGTGGATGATGATGATGATTGTATTAAGTATATGACGACCGATGCGGCGCGGTGGGCGAAGGTCTGCCTGCGACGCAGAAGGTTGCGGGTTCGATTCCCGCCTCGGGACAAATGTGTGTACGATCTGCAGACATTTGTTCAGGGTGTTCTGGTCGTTTTCTATATATAATAAAAAATATCTATCTACGTATTGTATTATATTATGTATATCAGTTATCTAGTACCCATAACACAAGCTCTGCTTAGCTTGGGGCTAGATAATGCTGTGTGAATTGTTCAGCATTATTTATTTATTTTATTTATTTATATCAGTTATCAGTACCCCTAACACAAGCACTGGTTATCTTGGGGCTGGATAATGCTGTGTGAATTGTCCAGCATAATTTATTTATTTGTATTTTTTTATTAAGTGCCTTTTAAGTGGAAACTTGTAAATAGCCGTCAGTAACATAACATGCATGGTACGAAGTCCTTATTGTTAATCACACAAGTTGACTCAGTTGACCCATATTAACGCGATCAATGACTGTAGTATAATGAATGAATTGGTTACTAATAATGTAGATTTCGATTTGAATGTGGACTGTACTTCAAATAATTAGATAAAGGGGCCTGCGGATGATAATCAGCCCATAGAAACATAGGTACTACCAATATGATTTGTAACTCGGGCATATTTCCATATCATGCTGTTTTTTTATATTCGAATAGTACTTAGTTTTTGTCTAGGTCCCTGGTTGTTTTTTTTTAATAATACACCTATAATGAAATGTAAGCAAAATCATACGAAATGCTTTTGCTTATTTTCGGAAATTATATGTTTTTGTCCTATTTGTTTTGTATCAAAAACAACAATATCTTAAGTTTAGTTTGATAATGAATACAGCTTACATTGTTTAGTTACAGAATAACAACACTATGACGTGGAAAACACAAAAAGCTTTCAGTTATAATTTTTGGTATAGGTACGGAACATAATAATTTAGGAATTGAATTTGCAAGCAGCTGTCGCCGGATCCATAATAAGCAAAAATAAAATTCACTACGAAACGGTTCACGGGTGCGAAATAATATGGTTTCCATTGCGTAGCGAAAGGTTTTTGTTGTCAAGCTCAATAGCTTAGTCGACGCGATAAATGAACGTTTTCAGTGAGGCCCATGTCCAGTTAGTATTCAATCGTGGCAATACAAAATCACACACAACCATTAAATGCGAAAGTTTGGATGGATGGATAGACGGATGTTTGTTAGTTCTTCACGCCAAAACTGCTGGACGGATTGGGCTGAAATTTTGCGACGGTGTAGGTCTAGAACGGGTATAAAACATACCTTACATGTTATCCATCGATCAAGGTATCCACCGACCCCTGACCGAAGCTTTTATTTCAGAAATCAATTCCCATGGGATATAGGTACATAAATTTTAAACACTTCTATAGAAAAAAACGCGTGCGAAACAGCGGACAGAAATCAGTAGAATCTAAGTGAATAATAGGTAAGTAAAGTTTATGAAACTTTGCTCAATCATCAATCTATGCTTGAGTAACGATTTAGCATATGTCACTCAAGCATAAGTCTATGGTTGAGTAAGCTTTCATACGGGCCTTCATCATCATCATCAGCCTCTACTAGTTCACTGCTGGACATAGGTCTCTCCTAATGAGCGCCATAGAGCCCTGTCTTCGGGCCTTAATGTGTTTAAATTCAATGTGACGATGGTTTGTCGTTCTTTAGAAATATACATTCTAGAATCAGACACCTGGGTCTAGATTTAAACGGTAGTGGTGATATAATAATAATTAAAATTAATAACACTGAAATTGACTTTTGGTTTATTGTTACAAACTAAAATAATACACGTCTTAAAGATATTCTAGGTGTTTAAATGGATGTCGTCGGTTGGATCGTTGGATTAATTCGCGTAACTGACAAAACACGTAAAATGAGTTCCGTATGTATACAGTTTTTTTTAGATTCTTCTGCTTTTTAGAAACAAATCATTAAAAATGTGGGTTAAAAAAAAAGTCAATTACGCTACACATTACAGCTGTGAATTTTCACATTTCCTTCGAAATTATGTTGTAAGCTTGTAATTGCGATATTTCAAAATAACTTGCGTGCTTGCAAGCATAAAAAATTTGGTATACTTAACTGAATTTTTTATTCAAAAATAAGGCTACTAGAAAAAATCTACTTACTGTGACAAAAAAAATATGAATTATACCTTCTTATTTATACATTACATTTTTGTCAAAACAAATGTAAAGTTCTGTTAATTTTATTTTGAAAAAACTTTGATGATTCTACTGAAATGTCACGTTTTTCCAGTTACTCTAATTGAAACTGCGACCGACGCTATAGGCTCTTCTATAGTATTATTATAGGTACCAGTTTAGTAATGAACAATGGTGATTTGTCAAAATTAATACGAACTTAATTAAAAATTCTTATCTAAAGCTAATTCTATTAACGGGTGTTAAGAGGCGTAATTTTGCGTGTTCAGATCAGTCCGTATGTGTAAAGAAACCGCTTGCAACAAGCAACGAGATGGATTTTTGACGTTTCATGTTCGCTGCTAATGCTACATTACGCGCCGTAACACCACCACCAGTGAGGACCCGGCTTTATCTCATTTAAAATACTGCATTCTTTCATTCTCATTTTAGTTCACCCACCTGTCAACAATTACTGTACTACATAGGCATGCATGTGCATCTGTCAAAAGCAGATAAAATATGAGAAATGAAGTTAAATCCATCTCATCATCACCACAACAATATGGATCGATTTACATTGCCCAAGAAATTTAAACTTTTCGCGGATTTTTATAATATTCTGCGTTCTACAAGGTACCGGAATAGGAATTTGCCGAACGGCCATAAATTTACATTCATTAGAGCATTTCAGGTTATATGACAGTTTTGTAATGACACGAGCAGCAAATAGGTAGTTCTGTCTCCACCTTCTCGGTGCCTCCACTGGCGTCTTCCACCAAGAACTCCCAAACGCTGTACTTTTGTTTGCAGAACGTCTTGAATTCTGGTAATGTAGGGAAGGCTGTGAAGCACGCGCCCCCGGGTTGACTGGAAAATATAATAAATACGTCGATTAACAAACAGTACAAAAACATCGATAGATTTTATACACAGCACACTCCAGTTCAAGCCGGTTTTTTATTCCCTCAGTCTCATAATCCAATGGAATGGCAGACCGATACGACCAGGGAGGGTTCAGGCGCAGGACCATGTCTAAGTCCAGTCCGAAGCACGGTTGTAACACCGCCATCTTCCTGACTCCAACTGGAACCTGTGACTGTGTTTTTTCGTTCTAGGAAAATCACAAACATCTTAGCTAGGAAGATTTTAACATACCTTTTTTGGGACTGGGGCTTTTATGGGAACTGTGTATCATAGTTGGTCTTATGAACTATTATATTATACATTTCTTCAACAGTTTGTCCTTTCGGACATACGATAATTATTACAAGAAAATACTTAAAATTAAAGTAATTGCACTTTTCATATCACATAGCAATAGGAATCCGTCCGTGTATCCATCTATGCATTAATACCATGTAAATAGAATCAGCAGTATGGCATTTCACAGTGGAGAGCTACAGATGTGTTCAGTGAGGGGAAGATGGTATGAAACTCACGTGCAAGTCTCGATCCTGACCCGTTGCACGTAGTTTTCTTCAGGCGCTTGCACGACGGTGTGCCATCCGCGTTTGCTCTTCACTTTGTACAGGGGCTCATACTGAAATACATAATAATGTAAAGTCAAAATGAAAATATCTCTGCTTACTCGGCGTTGCTTTGAAGATGGGTTATTCTATAGCTCTCATATAAGTGCGGTTTATCTCCCGCGGTATGTAAGCGGCGCGGCGATTGCCTGATTTTTTCACACGCCAGGGGTTCTGGCAGCGACTGAACTTATGTGCTCGAATTTAGGTCTCTCAATATTTGGAATCAGTAGCTAACGATTGCATTCTTGTTTTTTGTAAAAAGTCATAAAACGGTAACTACGCAATGAAAGGTTTTATAAAATGCTTCACATACCTACCTACTTAGGCTTAGGAGTTGAGTCTCTCGTAAAGTTGCGAGCAAATTTAAAGAATGTATTAACATTAGTATTATTTTTGTAATTAAATATTGATTGATTGTGAATCAGTATTTAAATAAATTGTATGCAACGTTATGGAAGAGGAAAATCGTATCGTAACCTTGCATACTGCGATTTACGTACGTAATTTTATGTAGTTGCTAAAGACGTAATTAAATTGCCTATTGTATCAGTTACCTAGCGTAAACCCATTAGCTACTTGCATTAGAATCACCAATACAACTTTATCCTTACATTACATTACATTTAGTATCATCATCATCAGCCTATACCAGTCCACTGCTGGACATAGGCCTCCCCTAATGAGCGCCATAGCGCCCTGTCTTCAGCTTGCCGCATCCAGCATCTGCCAGCAGTCTTTCGCATATCGTCATCCCACCTGGTCGGAGGGCGTCCTACACTACGTTTTCCGACTCGCGGTCTCCACTCAAGAACACGTTTACCGCAGCGGTTGTCGGTTCTTCTTGAAATATGGCCAGCCCACTGCCACTTCAGCTTGCTAATCCTTTGAGCTATGTCGATAACCTTGGTTCTCTGTCGGATGTATTCGTTGCGAATCCTATCCTTCAGAGAAACTCCGAGCATAGCTCTCTCTATAGCTCGCTGGGCGACTTTAAACTGGTGGACCAGCCCTACCGTGAGTGTCCACATCTCAGCTCCGTAGGTCATGACGGGTAGGACGCACTGATTAAAAACTTTCGTTTTCAAGCATTGCGGTATGGATGACGAGAAGACTTGACGTAGTTTGCCAAACGCGGCCCAACCTAGCTGGATCCTCCTCACATTACATTTAGTATACCTACACATATAGGGTAAATATTTGAGACGAGGCAGTAAGAGTGGGTGCCATAATAGTAATCGGTGTAGCTACAGGAATAGTCCGAGGAGACTATCCATATTTTTTAAAGACTTTGTATCCATATTCACAGAGGTACAGTCAGCAACAATTCAGTCAAGTTAGTCAGCGGGCATTTTACACGCAAATTTTATCATTATATCTTCAATTTCTGACTTTTTACTTTCTCAGTAGGAGCTTTTTTTGCGGAATTTTTCCTAATTATTTGTTTGATAGCTGAAAAGCAATTGATAAATTCTACTGCTTAGAATTGCTACTTGGGGCGTCGCTTGGGCCCCAAGCAGCTGGAATATCCATTAGTGAACGTAGGAATATTTACACGTTCACATAATGAACATCACTATTAACACAGATAGTCTTACATTACAGACTGATAGATCGTAAAAGGTCAAAAATATGATCGTAAAGATCTTGTGGGTACTTTCTTACCGAGACATCCGAGTCACAGTTATCAATCTCATCCGGATCTCCTTGATGACGGTTTGGAATACCGTCCTCCGTTATCACCAAGGTCGGCTGGGGTATTGGTTTCTGGAAATATTATCTAAAATCATCACATTGCTCTTTGATTATTTAGAATAATAGGACTTCTAACTGCAGACTGCTGCAAACAATCTATAGGTAGCTCAACTGATCCATATCATATGTTGGACAATTCACACCTAGCCCCAAACTATGCAGAGTTTGTGTTATGGGTACTAGATAACTGATATAAATAATACAATGCATTAATAGATATATTTTTATACATACAAAACGACCAGAACACCCTAAACAAATACCTGCAGATCGTACAAATATTTGTCCCAAGTTATAAATAAAAAATAAATAAAACCCGCAACCTGTTGTGTCGCAGGCGGACCTTCAACCCCGAGCCACAGAGATAGTAAAAAATATGTGTTTAATAGCCAGTCGGAAGAAAGAAAATACAAAATTCCTTGTGATACCAGTTACATCGATTACTTACTGTGCCTTTGAACATCTTATTGAACTTATCCTGTGGATAATCTGGCGGTTTGATGGTGCAGTAGTTCTTCCCTTGGCAGGCATCGGGGACAACCCCGTATCTGTCAGTCAGCACCTCCTTCACAGGTCCTGGGTACTTGATGGGAAATGGGTCTGAGGAGAGAAACTAGGTTTTAATTAGCAAGAGATTTTCTAAACGATAGCTGCTGCTCTATGTTACGTACTAATAACGAGTACTTAATATCAGTTAACCCAAAAAAAATATCTTATAGTCTGGTCTATGCGACGCGTGACCCGAGAGCTGGTGAATATCTGGCATAACGCACAGCATTGCCATACAGCGGGGCAATAATATAATAATATAATATAATAATAATATATAATATATGGATCAGATGAGCTACCTGTAGATTGTTTGCTTCAGTCTGCAGTTAGTTCAATTGTTTCTATTGTAAATACTAGTTTATATTTAATTCTATTATTTGATTGTAATTTTCTTTCGTAATAAAAAGCGTATAACTCATACATAACGCAACACGCATTGCTTACCTCGGGAGGGGCTTAATGTAGTTGTGTGAATTGGCCACTTCAACTAGCATAAAAAAAACTGTAAAGCAGTTTTGAATAGAATTTGTACAAAAGAGCCACATAATAAAAATTATCTCGCTGCAGGTATTCAGTGTTTAGTCATTAGGTATATTCTTTAACACGTTTATGTAAATAAATGATTGACTTATCATATCATTGAAAACTCATAAGCAAATGTCTGGGTTTTTAACTTGCAAGTGTTATTGAAAATATGCAGAAATTTCAGGACTTTGACATGATATGTTTTGTCAAGCGAAACATTCCAACAGCGAGACCGTGACAAAAGTTCTTAGGGCAGAAGTGAATTCAGCGGGGTTCTAACGAGTCTCGGGTATGTAATAGCCTATTAGATACCCGAGACTCGTTAGAACCCCTATTAGTATTTATTAGTAATAGGCCTCGCTGCCGCCACAGCGACACCAATTAAGTAGGTACATGTTACCTAACTGATAGAATGCCTAAAAACAAGTAATTTGAAATTTATGTAAATTTGCGCCATTATGCTTACCCAAACCACTTTTAGGAACTGCCCCATTTGTCAGCTGCTCTCCAAATATCGTCACCTGCAAATAAAAAAAACCGATGCTTAAGCTTAAGACGGCGATGATGTGAAATGGGCAAATTTGGGTTACATTAAAACAACTTTTCTCCGTCATCTTTATCGATAAAGCTTTGAAAAAATACCTTATTATCTGTTGGCCACAAGGCAGATCTCCTTCTTATCGAAAATGAAAAAAAAAAGAAAACGATTTTAAATAGGTACCAGAAATAATTGTGCAAAGTAGGTACCTACCATCTGTTTTCTTATTTTTTGAAATTTTTCTAAAACTATAAATCACAAGATTTCTTTATTTTCATCACCTAAATAGAATAATACCCAGGTCACCATCGGCCTATTTTTGCAAAAAAAATGTCTTAAATTAATAGATAATCAGCAAATACTTGATTTTTGAGCTAACGCCGCTCTGCTCTGTCCCGCTTCTATAAACGCGGAATCCTATGCCTATCCTAATCACAAAATGGCATCATATATCGCCTATATACTAGTAAGAAAGAACCGCTATTTTGGAAAGGATTAACATTAGAAACCCAAGTGTTGTGGGAAATATAAATCGATATCGTAAACGTACTATAAAGGGTGTAATCCAAATATATGCACAAACCACAAAATAGGTGAAACTAGATAAAAATAGGAAGTTCCAGATTTATTGTAACTATTGAAGCCTACTGCAAAATTAAGGGTTTTTTTACGAAAATTTAATAATTTCCCAAGCTTTTTTCGATTTTAGCAGGATTCGAACCCGCGCCACACTCTTATAGTACGGGTGCGCTCTAACCAACTAAGCAACCCCAGTGCGAGTTATGTACTATAAAGCAAAAACCTAAGGTTTTTTTTTGTGCTTATATCAACAAAGAAGGATTTAATTACACACTGCACAACCACTCTTGGTGAGCATAAACTGCCATTTTGTGAGGAACAGTTTCGGGCCACTTTTTAAAGGTATTCGTCGATTATTTGTTTTCTAGGTTCACCTATTTTGGGGATTGCAGGTATTTCGGGTACACCCTGTATTTTTCGGAATAACCAGGTATTGCATATGTAATTCTAGCTTCTTGTAATCTCATTACCTACCATGTCACGACACAAAAGTTGGTACCTGTACCTACCTAAGTACTTAGGCATATATGTATGTATAGAGTAGTTACCCGGTTATACTCATGGATGATCTCAGAAAACATGTTCTGACTTTAATATTGTTTCTTTTGGCTTTATCTGGTAGCTTTTATGTTGCAAATGATTTGATTTATAATTATGTACCCGGTCAGGGTGTGGCAAAGGCAGAATATGACGATCTTCAAAAAAATGTATAACATTTTTTTTATTAGAATTTTCTTTTAGTTATATTATAACACATTCCTGACAATTGAAAGGAAACATCTGAATTCAATATAGAATTCAGATGTTTTCTTTCAATTGTCAGTTTCAGGGTATTATGCAAGTAAAATCTTATTTCACAGTTTAACTGTCAAAGTGCTAGGTAAAACATATTTTACATTGTAATTTTTGGAACCTTTGAAAGAGCTTTCTTTTTATTCTGGTCACTAATGCATGGGATTTTATCTGCGTTGGCATAATATGCAGATGCATTGCGAAGTTTGAAAGTGTTATTTGCTTGGGCACTTTGTTAGAGTGTGGTCACTTAAGTTTCATAGCTTGACTTAACTGCGTTATTGAAGTGTTCGCAGTTTGTTCTACGTACATATCTGTGTAAAAGCATACTTTCTAGCTATGGACAATGTATGTTGAATTGATGATGTCTGATGTACAAAAAAAAACAACAAATAGTAAATAGTAGTGAATTCGACAAAATACTAAATTCATATAAAGGATTTTGATTTTCTCCGGGTTTTCAAAAAATTATCTGAGCGTCTGGTCGAAGCGACGCGTGACCCGAAAGCTGGTGAGTATCTGGCACAGCGCATCAGCATTGCTATACAGCGGGGCAATGCAGTCTTAGGCACGCTTCCAACTGGTATTGATATAGATCAGTTGAGCTACCTGTAGATTGTTTGCAACAGTTTGCAGATAGCTTAATTGTTTCTATTGTAAATACTAGTTTTAATTAAAATTTGTTATGTTAGATTTTGATAAATGATAAATGTTTGATAATTAATAAATGATTTGAAAATACACATCCGGTTTTATGAGGCCTGACACTCCAGTTATCGTCGATTCCTTCTCCACTCTGGAAGATATTGCTAAGGTTTTCAGTTCCAGACACATTTATGTAAGTACCCTATCTATGAGGCCGTTTGCGATAGCGTTCTCGTTGGATGCGAAGCTTCACCAATATTGACAAAAATATTACCACGATAATTCTAGTGAAAGATATTAGATATTGATAATGACTGGAGGTAAACCACCTGGGGAAGAAGCACTTGAAGCTGGTTTTGATCTCCCTGGACCATTAGCAATGCTTTTCAACATCGTAAGCCATTTTGCTCAGTTGATTTTTGTTTAATATAATATTAAATTCTTTCATTTTACTATCATCATCATCAGCCCATATTAGTCCACTGCCTGGACATAGGCCTCCCCTAATGAGCGCCATAGCGCCCTGTCTTCAGCTTGCCGCGTCCAGCATTTGTCAGCAGTCTTTCGCAAATCGTCATCCCACCTGGTTGGAGGGTCCTACACTACGTTTGCCGAGTCGCGGTCTCCACTCAAGAACACGTTTACCCGCTTGTCGGTTCTTCTCGAGATATGGCCAGCCCACTGCCACTTCAGCTTGCTAATCCTTTGAACTATGTCGATAACCTTAGATCTCTGTCGGATGTATGCGTTGCGAATCCTATCCTTCAGAGAAATTCCAAGCATAGCTCTCTCCATAGCTCGCTGGGCGAAATATAGAGGCATTTTGCTAATACTTAGCAAGTTTGAGTTTCCGACAATGTTAGGGCATTGTAAAAGTAGCATCTAAGCCGACGAAGATCGATTTTGTTATGATTTCCTCAGACATTTGCAAGAAAAGCTTTGAGCTTTTGGTAGGTATATAGGTAGGTAGAGTCATAGGTAAAGTACCTACGTAGTACATTCATTTTAACTGCCACAACGTTAAAATTTCATATATCCATAAATCACTATTCTGATAAAAATTTGGTTGGTACAATCAAACAAACAAATTGACAAACTACATACAAGTCATAAATTATTTCCTGAATGCTTACGTTTAATAGACATACCACAACATTAAACTTATCTACCACTACGATCCGCCCCGGCTTCGTACGGGTGATATAAAATGCATGTAATAGACATTCAAACCTTCCTCTTAAATTACACTATCTATTAAAAAAACTGCATCAAAATACTGCATCAAATCCGTTGCGTAGTTTTAAAGATCTAAGCATACATAGGGACAGACAGACAGCGGGAAGCGACTTTGTTTTATAGTATGTAGTGATGCGACCAGAGCCAAATTATATACCGAGCCGAATACTAAGGCTATTTTCAGAAATGGTGTAGGCTTCATACAAAGGCTCATACAAAGATGCGAAGCTATGTTAATGAACCAGAGCTTGCTCTTACTATAAAAGACGCGGCTAGGCCAACCTTTGTTTCCTGGACAAATCTTTTAAACCAATCAATCAAACGAAATGTCTGTGCCATTATTGGAAGGATTCACAAAGTGGGTTTGGATAGACCAACTTTGAATGAGATAAGACATATGATAATATTTTTGGTAGAGAATCTTGACCTCCTCCTCAACCTCGACCTTAATAGCCTATAATGGTCCACTGCTGGATGAAGGCCTCCCCCGATAATCGCCTTATTGACTTTTACCTAACGGGAGGTGAGGTGATGCCCATAACCCCCACGCTGGGCATGCGGGTTGAGGATCCAGTGTATGTCCCTTAGTCTCCTCTTACGACACCCACGGGAAGAGTTGGGGTGGTGCAAGTTCTAAGCCGGCACTATAAGACTCGACCTCCTACTTTGTTTCATTCTAAAGTTAAACAAAGCTGTTTATAAAGATATATATAAAGCTGTTTATAGAACCAGGTGTTCTAGGAAAATATATATTAAGTAACTATAAGTCATCTATAAGTCATAAGTATACGATGAGCATGTAAATAAACAAGTTAGACCACTTTTAACAAGATCAGATATTGTTAAAGTTTACTTCGGCCTTGAAACAAAACATAAAGGGCATACAAAACAACCAGCGTTTTATGTATCAAATACAAATAAGCTAAAAGCACCTGTAGTACCTAGGTACGATTCCACTTGGAGAATATTATGAATACAATGTGCTCGGGAAGGTGTATAACTTCGTGGTAAATAGGATGGCATTCAAGCAAATAGTCCTACCGGTTTACACTGGTTATCTATCTCTGGTGATTATCTCTGCACATGACAGAGGAAGCTGGCAAAAGCCCCTATCAGATAAACCAGACTAAAATGATGATGGTTATTTTTGTCTGTCACTATGTTAATACGTTTTAATGGGAATAAGTTCGCGTCACTTACCCCCAGGTAAGATTGTGGTCACACAAAAGGTTGTGCTATTAAAAGAAAGTAATTATGTACCAGGAAGAATCCTGATAAAGTTTCTTCAGCATTTTTTAGAGTTGTAGTACATTTTTGTGTACTACAACTCTAAAAATGTGTTTTGGTGGAGCACAAGTCTCTAAGGTCACTTAAATTAACAAATTGTGATTCCGTTTTGTCTTAGATCATATACTATCTCTGTAAAAACTCACAAATATAAGACAGATCTCAGCAAGCACCATTTTCACGTTTTCTTTACTATAAAGAACACCGTACAATAAACGTCTCGCACAACGAGCGATCTCCTTGAGATCTGAATCTTAACTAAGCGTCTGGTTCGTATTTATTTACTTGTGTGGTAGACAAGACAAGGTAGAACAACTGTCTTCGCGTTTCGCGTAAATACCTACCTAGTGTGAACGAAACACGAGACATCTGGCGGTTTTGTATGCATGGCATGAGACATCTTGTTTTTTTGCGGTTTAAGTTGACAACGCACATTGCGGTATAGAAACGCGAAAAATAAGACGCGCGTTGTAAGATGAGAGAGAAATGCAATGCAGATTTGTACCAAAAGCTCTGATTAGCTTGGTGCCAAGATGTTGTGTATAAACAGTCCAGCGTTATTTATTAACGCATTCGCAAACAAAATACAATTTGAGAGATATTTCGATTTTTAGAGTTATTCCGTTTTCACAAGTACCTGGAATATATTATACTGTATTACTGTAAGTTACACGTTATGGTTCTCGTGTATAAACTCATTTAAAAAACCGTTAGTTTCGTAAAAGAAATAAATTAGTACCTATAGTATTATAGAATTCCTTTTTTGCTTTTATATTAAGGTTCTCATCTATCTACAGCCATACTGGTCCACAATCCTCCTCGTGAGAAGCGATCTATTGTGTTATATCAAAAGGGAGATGATGCCGTCCTTAAGGCTCTATCATTTGCTATTGAAATGGAACAACAGACACATAAATAAAAGAACCTAGCCGCTTAGCCATCGCCAGGTTCCTAAAATGCAGTGTTTTAGCCATTGACACAATACAATACATACAATACGTGTGCGTTTCCTTACCGGTACACACAAACACACACATCCACTGTTGAATATGCATGTGTGCGTTAAGGTACCTACTCTCGCAGAAAAATAAGTTACACTTAGGTATGTAACTATAATGCCTATCTCGGTTTCCCCGTCGGCCGACGACCCGTGGGACGCCCGCGGTACTGCTGGAAAGATGTGGTCGAAGCGGACCTGCTGCGTGAGCTACAAGATGTGGTCGAAGCGGACCTGCGTCAGCTACAAGCGGAAGACTGGCGGACAACTGCGCAGGACAGGGAAAAATGGCGACTTCTTGCACCGGGGAGGCCGAGACATACTTCGGGTCGCTGAGCCAAAGGACTAAGTAAGTAAGTAGGTATGTAACTTAAGAAATCGGAGACAATGACGTATGAAGAACTGGAGTAGATTAAGTATGACCCTGGGAATTCCTCTGACTAAGGTGTGCCGACGTCATCTTATAACAATAACCTGCCAACTTGAGTTGAGTTGTTACGTAGGTAATTGGTGTTAATCAATAACGGATTGGAATCGGAGCGTACACCTTACGCATTGTATGCGGCGCGGCGGGGCGAATTTTATAATATGCCGATAACGTCTACCTACTTGCTTCTGAATTTGTATCGGCATTGTAGGTGTTTTCAATGCATTTGGTTTCGTCTGTGCACGTGTATTCGCATTATTGAGGTTAACGACCTTGATATTATACTTGATATTATAACATCACGGAAATGTTGATCCAGTGGTCTCTGTATGGTAGACCTCAAAGCAACAAACCCTTACGCTCCATTTGCTCCGATTATGACCCAGTGGACGCGAAGCTTTACTCATAAATCTCTACACGTAAGCTTAGTTTGTTTTCTCTTTTAATATAGGTACATATATTAGGTAATACAAGTAAGGAGCCCTGTTCCGGTTAACCAATCGGTTCACTACGACAATGATTTCGTCACAGAATTACACATTTTAATCTCTACCTTGGATGAAAGAAACTATAGAATAGACAGACGATGGACAGAAACGCGTCAAAAGTGGTAAGGTTGAAACTTTTTGTCAATCTATCCAAATAGGTGCTATTTGCACGCACGCACTATCTAGTCTTTATTTCGTCACAAGATTGACGATTCTGTGACGATATTACAAGTAGTCAGGTCATAAATTCTGTCAAAAAAATGTAAAAATTGATAAGTACACTTTTTGACATATACATAGACATAGAATAAAATAAAAACATAAAATTCATTTAACTTTTATCAGACAGCGCGAACGACTTTTTTTCAAATTAATTCGAAGCATATATCTGGCCAGTATTCGAAACTTAAAAATAATAAGGTTGTGACTGAACTTATGACCCGACTAAGTATTGTCATAAAGCGATTAGTTAGCGGAATTGGGCCCCAGGATTACTTTAAAGTAGAATGTGTTTAACTATGCTTAGCTAGATTTTTACTAAAGCTTTATAATAGAATGCTATTTTCATGGTAAAACACTATTATTCTATCACTCATACTATTATTATGTTGCAAAGGTGTAATCATGTTTTTAATAGGTTATTACTTATTATTAACAAATTTATTTATAGACTACTGTACTTAGGTTTAGCAGAATACAAGGAAAATACAAACTTACAACTCTTCATACAGGCCCTGAACAAATATTTACAGTACGACCTCTCTGGCGCGGTGGACGAAGGCCCACCTGCAACGCAGGTTCGATTCCAAGAGTCGAGATATTTTATACAAGACCTTAAAATAACGAATGGTATCAAGCATGCACCCTGCGAGGACACTGCAATGTTATCAGTTAATTACCTACTGCCTATCTAATAAATTGATTTTTGTCTTGGGAAAAATCTTTGTTCAGGGTGTTCTGGATGTTTTCTACAAATATCTTACAATGTATATACATAAATAATGTACATTGTAAGATATTTCAACAAGATTCTCAACAGTCATCTAGTAATCATAATACGAGCTCTGTTTAGCTTGGGGCTAAATAATGATGTGTGAATTGTACAGCTTTATTTATTTTATATGGGTCTTTAATTTTAGTGCCTGAAATAAAAAGATATTTAAATTTAAATATTTAGGTATATAATGTAACTCTACCTACCTGCCCATTTAGTGCCTTATATACTGTAATGTGTTTTTGCTGCAAATAAATATTGTTTGTACATTTGTACAAGGGTCGTATATTTACAACAAAGCAGAGAGAAGCGAAGATGTGTCAATGTTTGGAGGTTTAAACAATGTAAAACAATGGTTCCATACCATACTTCAAAAGGAAACCATTCCTTTTGAGGTACGGAACTTTTTTGTACATCTGTCCGTCTGTCAACCCTATTTTCTCAGAAACTCGAGGAGGTTCGAGTTGAAATTCACATCACATCAGGTTCGTAACCTTATTTAGCCGCGATATAAATCATAACTTCTAAGCTTAGCTAACCTTGCTTTGTCAAAGCTTCTAAGTCAACGCAATCAAAAGTCACAGCCATTTTCCAAGGTAATCACATGCATACAAAACCTATAGGGTATATATAACTTATATATAATATATCCTGTTGACATAGAATCATGAAATTTGGCAAGAAGTCTTATAGCACAAGTAAAGGAAAAGAACATTTTTCTATATCCTTTGTGTAATTGTGACCAATTGAGATTTTTATTTAGTTCAAGTTTTTACGTCAAGGGCGAGTTGGACTCACGGTTCCGTTACTTTTATTTACATTTATTCAACGCTGATAAAATAAAAAAAATGAACGAAAGAATGAATAACGTCGAGTTAAAAAGGTTTTATGACACAATAGCAAGCTACGGGCAAATCACTTTCCACGAACTCGAAATCCGACCAGTTTTGGTTGAGGACGAGGATCCTTAAGGTAATGCTTTGTTCTACGCAGTGCAGGTTCTGTTCCTGGACCAAGTATTCTTGAAAATGGCGACTTCCGTGTGTCATGCGTCCAGGCCGCCTGAAAATGTTCATAAATATCAGTCTTTTCTGGTGCCACAGCTTTGCACGCTTTTTTCTAGATAAAAAGTAGCCAATGTTATTCTAGGTTTAGATCTACTAGATAAATTACATAACGAATCTTGCTGATATTTCACTTAGATGTAAAGTGAAATTTCAGCAAGATTCGTTATGTAGTTTTGGTGCGAAGAAATAACAAACAAACCTAAATAAAAAAACACAAATTATTGGCATGTAGGAATTTCTGCGGATTTTTGTCTAAGTTTTCATCAAGCTTTTGATTTTGTACCTGTCACAAATATATAATAAATAATCAAAGAACCTGTCACGCATGTGCACCTATATGTAATTTACCTTTTAGCCAAAGTTTTTTAATAGATTATTAACCGAAACCATTAAGGATTCGGCGACAGCTGCTCGCAACTTCAATTCGTAAATTATTGTGTTCCGTAATACCAAAAATGATGGCAGAAAACTTTTTGTATTTGCGACATTGTGTTGTTATTCTGTAACTTGACAATATGGGTCACTATAATGCACGACAATATATTGCACGGCCGAATAATGTACAACTTGATAATCCGTGTCATGGCTTCCAATTTTAGTAGGTTTTGACACGGATTATCAAGGTGTACATTATTCGGCCGTGCAATAAATTGTCGTGCATTATATGTAGTGACCCGACAATAATGATCTATGTTCCCTTTCAAACAAAACGTAAGATATTGTTGTTTTTAATACAAAACAAGTAGAACGAAAACATGTCATGTTTGTCGTAGCAAAATAGCATTTTGCATATATTTTTGGTGGTACGTTTTTATGGACAATTCTATCTTTCATCGTCATCCGCAGGCCTCCTTAATTTTAATATAATTTCATACATGCGTTTGTATGGAAGAGGAGGACATCCTGGCACAAGTATATTTACATAGATAACAAGGAAGATTATTTTATACAATTAAACAATTTTAAATTTTCATACAAAGAACTCATGACAATCTCATGGACCAAGGCTGAGTTTTGCATGATGAATTTCAACAGAAGAATTATATTTGTAAATATTATAATTATATTTTATGTATATTTGCAAATTTATGGGTTGGTAGCTGAACTTACAGACATTCTTCAACTTGAAAAAATTGTCTGAATTGATCTCTGGACTGCACCACTACGCGACTGACGTTGTTTTCATCAAATAGCTGGTAGATAGGATCCAACTGAAAAATAAAACAAAAATATTACTTACTTACTTAATTTTTTTGCACTAAGCTTAGCGATTTAGAGTAGAAGAGTTTTTATAGAAATAGAGATTAAGTTATTATAAAAAAACTACGACGACCTCTGTAGCGTAGTTGGCGAAAGGTCCGCCTGCACGCAAGCGGTTGTGGGTATGATTCCCGCCTCGGGACAAGGTTTCTGTTCTAGGTGTTCTGGGTGTTTTCTATGTATAATTAAAATATATAATCTATGTTATGATAAATATCAGTAACACACAAGTTCTCAAGAATTAGCGAGCTAAAGTGGACCGGCCATATCTCCCCCAGAACCGACATCAGCTGGGGTAAACGTGTTCTTTAGTAGAGACCAACACTCGGTAACCGTAGTGTAGAACGCCCTCTGGCTAGGCGAGATGGCGACCTGCGGAAGACTGCAGGCAGATGTTGTATGCGTCTAGCTGAAGACAGGGCGCTATGGCGTTCATTAGGAGAGGACGTGTCCAGCAGTGGACTAACAGAGGCTGATGACTATTGTGACACAAGTTCTGCCAGAACAAATATATATGCTGAGCGTACACATATTTGTCCAAAATCTGTAAGGCACAACCTTCTTCGTCTGCCGCGCCATGCCACACGGTCGTCAACAACCAACAACAGTATATCTGTTCGATTCCCGTCTTGGGACAAGTGCTTGTACGATTTGCAGAAATTTGTTCCGGGTTTTCTATAGATGTTTTCTGTGTCTAATAAAAATATCCATCTTTAAGTGTCTTGTATTAAATAGCTTTTAAGAGTCATCTAGTTCCCATAACGCAAGCTCTGGTGATCTCTATTTATAAATACCTACACTAAAACTCTAGGGCTGGTTTTATTGTTACGCGTTTCAGCAGCGCCTTTGGAGCGCGCGCGTTCGGAAATGTATGGGGGTCGTAGTTGCGTTTCAAAGTAGCACGCTTCACGCGCTGCCCAGTGGCGCGTCCAGCGGCCTGATTATAAAACCAGCCTATTTAAATTATTATAAATGCTTGCTCATCAACCGATGCTTGAGTAACGCTTTTCTATGGTATAAACGTAACTCAAGCATATAGATCTATGACTGATAGTTTGCATAATACGGGCCTGAGTATACGTACAAAACATAGTAGATAAAATGTATACCTCAACAGCCTATATTGATCCACTGCTGGACGTAGGCCTCCCCCTGAAAAGCGCCTCATTGGCTTTTATCTTCTGGGGGGAAATGCCCATAATCCCCATGTTGAGCAAGCGTGTTGGAGATATTTAGCAGTTCGGTGGTATTTATTGTTCTACAGGAGGCGCTGCTGCCCTGCCCTCGGTGTATGTCCCTTAGTCGCCTCTTACGACACCCACGGGAAGAGTTGGGGTGGTGCAAATTCTAAGCCGGCACCACACGGCTATAAAATTTATACATAGTTCATCAATCGTCAATACATCAATATAGATATTTGCGCAAGTGGCAATACGTAAATGTTTCTATTTCCAGTTTTCCTCGACTCGATACCTAACTAAAGGAAAACAATCTAAAAGCCCCTCTTCAATACCTAAATATAGGTTAAGTTTATTTTGTGCAGTAGGTACCTATTGTGATGATGATTTAATGACAATATGTGTCTGGTTTGTCAATGTTTTACCATTGTCAAGTAATGGAATATAATTGTAAATATGTGAGTTATCAAATTGTGAAGAATGTTTGATATTTTAACCAGAGCCTAATTCGTTACCTAGCAGTACCACGTGTAGGTTAGGTTGGCTTGGGAGACGAGATGGTGGAGTCTCCCTTACACCCCATACCTATCAGGGGTGTCAATCGATGTTGTCAGAACTAAACAAAACGAATTGGACGTCAGACGTCATTTATAATGTGGTAGTCACTTTTATAACGACTGAAATAATCAAACGGATCTCAAAATTTACACAAATTTACACAGTGTTCTTATTTTTCTGGACAAAAACGGTAATTTTATAGTTTGGGAATAAAGTGTGTGTAATACTATACTACCGACAACACTTTATTCCCAAGGGATTAACATTTTTCCGTTAAACAGTTTTAAACTAAGGGATTCGAAGTCAAAAACACTTTAAACTGACTAATTATGTAGTTTTCAATTATAATCACGTGTTGTCAGTTTTTTTTATTTAAAACTGAAAATATCGTGAGAGTCTCCTTTCAACCTCAAACCTATTTATTTTAACAATTACAGCCTACAGCGAGTACACTAAGACTTCCAAGGTAGGTATTTCCATAATTTTATAATAAGTGTTTGTTAGTACCATCCTCTACAGGCCGACAGCATGCTATTGCTCTTCACGTAGAATAACTATAGTATTATCAAAAACTTACCCGTGTTATTCTTTCGCAGTCGTTGCCATCATCTTCTTGTTTGAGTGTGTTCAGCGATACCATCGTGCTTTTCATAGATATGTTCTGAAATTAACAAAATAACAATTATTTCTAGCTATGGAAGAAGAGCTTCTAGGACCTTCCAAGTAAGTTGGTGTTTCTTAGTTCTTCTACTAAGTAAGGTGGGTACACGATCCTACATAACCACGACAGAAAAACAAAAACTAATAGCTTGGCGTCGAGTTTCAGATTTGTAAGCAATTTTTATTGAAGGACGGATAGCAAATCAAATCTTTGAGAGATAAACAGAGCGATTTTTTTTTTGAAGTAAGGGCGGTGCGGTTAGTTTATTTTTCACATCACAGAGAGATAAAATGATTGGGTTTCGCCAGTGTATAAAGATGTAGAGTTGTCACTTTTATTTTATCGCGATGTGAAATGTACAGTTAAGAACTGTTTCCTTAGTGTGTGGTAAAAATAAAAATCATCTATAAATCGTTTCTTATAATTTTATTAAGCATTAGCTAGATAGATAGGCCAAAAGGTTTTCCGATTATGTGTGCAAAATTTCATTGCAAATAAAAGATGTATTGTCCAAATGGTTCACACCTGCCCTGATCACTGCCCTGTTGGGAAATTTTTGACTGTAGACAACGCAGTCTGCGTTTCGAATTTACGAATTATGTACTGAATGTTTTGTAACGCTATGTAATAAAGGTTTATCTAAATATCTAACTAGTGGTGCGCCCCGGCTTCGCAAGGATATATTCCATAGCCTATATTCATCAGGGGTAATGTAGGATTCTACTAATGAATGAGGTTTTCAAAGCGGACCAGACAAATCTTTCCTATTTACAATATTTGTTTATACTACTGAAATTATGAGGTTGAATTCTGGCGTTCCTATCTATGTAAGTATAGAAAATTAACAAGTTTGATTTTATGATATTACTATATTACTTTACCTTGCTTTTTAGGATAGTATCGACAATATGCTGAGGATAATCTTTGTGTTTTTCAAAGCAATATCCTCTACTGGTGCAAGACTGAGGAAGTCCCAGTTTCTGTCCTGCAAATTGAGAAAGAAACGCTATTAATGGGGTATTGAAGAGTACAATCAAATAAATAAATAATGCTGGACAATTCACACAGCATTATCTAGCCCCAAGGTAAGCAGAGCTTATGTTATGGGTACTAGATAACTGATATACATAATATAATACAATACATAGATAGATATTTTTTATTATATATAGAAAACGACCAGAACACCCTGAACAAATGTCTGCAGATCGTACACACATTTGTCCCGAGGCGGGAATCGAACCCGCAACCTTCTGCGTCATAGGCAGACCTTCGCCCACCGCGCCACATCGGTCGTCGAAATGTAGTTTAATGTAGTTTTAATAAATATTGCTGGAAAATCTACACAGCATCATCCAGCCCTTAGCAAAGCAGAGCTTGTGATATGGCAAACACTGATATTATTCTTAACAGATAGATATTTTTAAACTTAAACTTTAAACTTAAACTTAACTTTACATAGAAAATACTCAAACACATAGAAAAAATAATGCACATCGTACTCACATTTGTCAAAAAGCTGGAATCGAAGCCCCATACTTCGTCTGCCGCGATATGCCACATCGGTCATCAACAGTTATCTATTCGATTCTCGCCCCGGGACAAGTTTTTGTACGATCCGCAGATATTTGTTCCGGGTGTTCTGGGTGTTTTGTATATAAAAAACTAGCGGTTGGGGCGGACCGCTAGTTTTTTATATACAAAACACCCAGAACATCTTCGTACGGGTATATTTTATAGATTATGTTACTCAGTGATAATGTAGTTTTCTAAAGGTCAAAGAATTTTTGAAATCGGTTCAGTAATTTTTAAATTTATTCGTTACATACAAAACTACAAATCTTTCCTCTTTATAATTTCCTTTATATATTAATAGTGTAGCTGTAGATATGTAGGTAGGTACATACCACTTATGGGATTGGCTTCACTGATAAACGGCATAAGCTGGAACATGACCTAAAAATAAATTAGGTAAATTATATGTTCCACTTCTAATCGAGGCTAAAATAGCCTTAAATAAACTAATTATCAGAATTTTCGTTTCCTAAATGAAAATTTGGATCCTAAAAATAATGATTAGCGAAGTTTTTCCAGCTTGGTTGGTTTGTTGAACATAAGGTAGGAGTTTTTCACTTACCAAAATTCCAAAAGTTTGTGTAATGACTGCCATTTTTAGCGTGGAACTATAAAAATAAAACTGATTAAGTGTAACAACATAGGTTTTTGTGGGACTGATTTATTGTTGTTGTCACTTTAATACTATAATTATGTTCTGTTCTGTGTCACGTAAACAATGTGCAACGTCCTTATAATAACTAAAAGAGGAGACCGGGGGTATGTTGGTACGATGGTTCGTAATGTACCTACATAATTTGATCTTTTTCCTTTCCTAATAGCATATTATATAATACGGACTATAGGTACTATTACGCACAAACATCATTAACTATAGTTTACTTGAACGATTCTTATGTTTAGCCTATATTGTCCCACTGCTATGGCAAGGGCTGCCTTGACTATTCCCCAATAGCTTAACGTTTTCTAGGAAAATTTAATAATGTCCCGAAAAATTTCGATTTTGCCAGGATTCGAACCCGCGCCTTACCCTCAGTACGGGTGCGCTTTAATCAACTAAGCAACGTTACGAAATCAATCACGTGCCTCTTCGATAATCTCTGGGACCTCTTACGACTCTAGCGTCGTTAGCTCCACCTACAGAGGAAGAATAGAAGGTATCCAAACCTGCTCAATAACTTAAAGTTACGTTTATTACCTACGATTGAAGAGACTGGTGTAGTCGCGGTTTTTGCTTTATAGTGGTACAAACTGGGGTAATTTATTACGAAATTTTAAAATTATCCCAAAAAAATTGATTTCTGCAAGATTCGCTGTCCCTCACCCTCAGTACGGATGCGCTCTAACATGGCTCTAACTAAGCAACAAAATCGATCACGTGCCTTTTCGAAAATCCGAAATCAAAATTTTTTGGGGATACTTTTAAATTTTCGTTAAAATTGCCCCAGTGTGATTTACGCACTATAAAGCAAAAACCAAAGATGATCGTTTTTTCAGTTCTGCAGTATTTATTGACTACAACAAGAGTTCTCCATCAGGCAAACGCAAGCAGGCAATGCTGTTTTTTTTTGTACTTACTTCATTTGACCATTAAAGTGGCCGACAACGGTCTATCACGAAGGTCTGCAAGACACTTATCTGCTTTTATCTTGAAGAGATGTAATTGGCCAGAAACACAGTATCAGGCAGCGAGTTCCTATTCTTAGCGGTACGAATGATGAAGGTGGAGGAAAACCGCTAAGTGCGAGTGGACGGCATATCCACCAGGTATGGATATTGGAGGGTATTGCGCCGTATTTTAGCAAGTTAACCAAATCACAAACCTGCAACTCATAAGCATCACACAATAGTTAAACTAATAAATAAGTTATATAATAAGTACCAACTTTGTGTTAATAAACAAAGAAGTGAAAATTTTAATAACCCAATATTTAATTTAGTAAGAGCTAGAATAGATTTTGAGTTGTATTGACACTCTTTTGTCCACTACGTGTTACAAACTTACCCAACCTTCCCAATCGCCGGGTTTTTTAGCTCGTGGCTAACAAAAATTCTAGAATTAGAGTAGATTCTAGGAGTAAGATGTTAAAATATATTGAAAAGAAACTGGCTTTCCCAAGATGATACGCGGAGAAATGCCAAAGATACCCCGGGTTATCACATCACGATTTTAACGAGAATTAGTTCGTGATTATTTGTTGGGTTTCCGATAAGCAGGTCAACAAACAGATTTGGTTTTTAATTTAGCAATCTTTAATAGGTAGGTACTTAACTAACTTATTTGGGATTGAAAATGTTAAACGAAAAGAAACAAAATGAAATTTACTTATTGCATAAAACACAGACCAAGAGAGTCGACAGGTGCTTTAATTAAGGACTAACATTTTATTGGTGGGTGGTAAGGGTGTCTGGTTGGTGAAAATAATAAGCCAATAGTAAAGTTAACATGTTTTAATAGAAATGCCTAATTAGTTAATATCTTCTTTTTATTAAACAAATAACTGGTGCGGCGGTAGATTTGGGCGAAGATCTCAAGAGGCGCAAATATGCAGGTATAGATCCAACGCATTTGCTCCCCTTGGAGTCGACACCCTAGGTCCGTGGGGTACCGAGGCTCTCCGGGTTCATAAATAATTACAATTACAACCTGTAGATAGCTATTTTTTTCAATTGAAAATTACTGTTTCAGTTAGCCTATTATGTCCCACTATTGGGCAAAGGCCTCCCCTTGATCCCTCCTGCATCTCGGTTCTGTGCCAGTTTGACTCACGTTCTATCGAAGGTGTCTATTTTGTCGTCAAATGAAAATACTAGTTCTAATTAGTTTCAATTATTTAATTGTAATTCTCCTTGTTAAAACAAGTAACACATAAACATAGAACCTCCTTTTAACGAAGTCATTTAAAAATGAACTCTATTACTTATAATTCTTAAAGTGCACCTTGCAAGTGCAGCACACAGGAATGTTAACCTCCCGTTGCTGGATTCTCCCGTCTTCGTAGATGTACAGCGTGATGGTGGTGTAGCTCTCATCACATTCTGTCTCAATGTTGTCCTGCTGGGCCTTTTGTTCGTCGAAGCAGGATTGCTGTTTGTCTCTAGAAATAAGTAATGCTGGACAATTCACACATCATTATCTAGCCCCAAGCTAAGCAGAGCTTGTATTATGGGTAACAGATAGAATTTTTTTATACATAGAAAACGATAAGAACACCCTGAACAAAATGTCTGCAGATCGTACACACATTTGTACCGAGGCGGGAATTAAACCAGCTACCAGACGTACTGCTACCACGCCACACAAAACTGTGCAAATTTGGGCTTTACCTCGTAAGATTTAGATGCATTTTATATTGACGACATCAGCTGACGAACAGCTCGGGCCACTCGTTTGAAGCTTGTGAGAAGTCATTTTGTAAATGAATGTATACGCTTCTACAACAAAACTCATAGGGAGTTGCAAAATCTGTCAGTAAATAAATTCAAACAAATTGTTAAAACCTTTCCGTGCAAAAAGGCTTACTACAAAATATCAGATTATCTAGAAGATAAAAAGCTTGGGACGGGTTTTGCTCCAACTTGAAAAATAACAACTAACAGGCTAAAGGTTTCTTCGTCGCTTTATTTTAGTCTACATACCGAAGCGACCGAAATCAAAAATATCACTATATTTCCGTGTCAATATTTTATTTTAAGAATTTGACTTTTTCGTGAAATTTTTTGTATTTACGGAAATAAAGTCTTTTCACTTTGACTTTGTTTAATGTATTTATAAAGATACGATACGTACGAGTTTAAGCTCATATTTGAATGGATATTTTTGTGTTGCGTGGAATATAAATTCCTCAAGATTAAACTTTGATAGGACTACTTCAAAATCAATCTCTATACAACAACGAAATAATCATCAAAATCTATTAAGAATTGGCGAAGATATCACCAAAATAACTGTAGCTAGTTGTGTTTTTTTTGAGAATTATGCCGTTTTTGGCTTATACTATTGCCACTGCAGGGCAAAGCTTCCCCTTATGCGCTTACTTCCCCATAGCGCCCTGTCTTCAGCTTGCCGCATCCAGCAACAGTCTGCAGACTTTCGTAGGTCCTCAACCCACCTCGAAGTCGCGATCTCCACTCAACAACTCGTTTACCTCAGCCATATCTCACGAAGCACAAAACCATAATGCAGCAAAAATATAACAAAACACTGTTAATTAATAAGAAAGTAGGAACTCCCTTATTTCCTTTCACATCTTGCGGTCAATGCCGCTCACGTTTGAGATGACATTTTAAGGGTAGTCCTCTTCTTGTAGGTAATCAGAAGATATAAATATAAATAGACTTTTGAGATTTTTGAGAGAAATCTACATAGGTTGAACAAAACCTGAAGAAAACTGGGGTAGTCCTCTTCTTGTAGGTAATCAGAAGATATAAATATAAATAGACTTTTGAGATTTTTGAGAGAAATCTACATAGGTTGAACAAAACCTAAAGAAAACTGTGTTTCCTTAAACGTGCCCAACAGCAGAAACAATTTTATTTATTAGTCAAACTAAGAGAATGAATAATTTGTTGTCATGTAGCATATAATAATAAAAAAACTAATGAGGAACTTTTAAAAATAAAATTAAATTCAATATGCCTTTTAGTTTTAACGAATTCATAGGATTTTATAATTTATAACTTTTACCTAGGAATTTATGGGTATAAATTCCTTGACTTTTACACGGACAGATTTTTTTTAACATTATTTGAATTGAATTTCATCAAATTATGTTTTATGAAAAATAAATTTATTTACTTTGAAGAATACAACACAAGTAGCTAATAGGCATTGAACTACGAACCCAATGTTAAAAGGCGAAGCTTTGTGTGATTTCAAAAAATGAAATAAAATACATATCTATGCAACGGTGACACTTAGGGCATTGATTCTAACGGAGAAATGTAGCCAATGACTTTTCTAAGCTCCCAAAAATTATTTCGGTCGCAGTACCAGACCCCCTGTATATTTTATAAATGATATCAGACGAAACTTCTAATCTTCCAACTACCCATTAGAGAGCACCCACCCGAACTAAGAGTATGACAGTTCATATTGTAAGAGTGAGTATCTGGGTTGGTCAGCTGGGTTTTCTCTTTCAGTTTCTATATATTATATTATTATAATATTTATGACACAGTCGGTTCATTTTTAATTTATTTACAAAGTTTTTTAAATTAATCATATTATATCTGATTTCCTTACATAGCCTTTTACCCAGACTTATACCTAACGTGCAACCTCTACAACTATACCGACATTTTACTCTGAGCAACCCGCGCGCAGTCGATGCGTTAACTTACAGGCACTTGGTTATTTTGATCCTCTGCTCTAGATATGGAGACTGGACCACCAGCTTTGTCCCGTTCACTTGAATGGTATAAGGTTGGTGTATCTGAAAATATACATATGAACAAAGAAGAAGTAGAAGAAATCATTATCTTCAACCTACATTATGACACACTGGACTGGAATTAATTAATATTATAAATTCAAAATCAACTCTGTCCGTCTGTCTGTTAACTTTTCACGTCTAAACGGCTGAACGGATCGCGATGAAATTTGGCTGGAAGGTTTCTTGGGGACGGACATAGGATACTTGGAAACTGCGGACGAAGCCAAAGACATCTGCTAGTAAGTATATTTTCTACTTACTTCTTCAATATATCCGCAATTGTCCGGGTCTGTCACGATTTTCGGCTGCAGCTCGCGGAGACGGCTGTTCTTGTCATGTCCGAATGCCCAGTGCTGAAATTAAAATGTTAGGTAGATTGATAACTTAATTTTTATTGGTATCAATTCAGATGTAGACAAAACTAAACAAATTAAATATACCTCTTAAAATAATAAATCCTACTAATATTATCAATGCGAAAGTTTGTGTGAATGTTTTATACCATGTATCGCTGTAAATTATTAACTGGTTTCGATGAAATTTGGTATGTACATAGTTTAGGTTTTACCTCTGAGGGGGTAGATTAAGATAGTAGGTAAAGATTCCATGGAAAACTATTATTCCTTATTTAGATTTACTCAAAACTCTGTATAAATAAACTACAAAGTTAATATTGAATTGGGTATTAAAATAAAAAACTGTTCGTAGAGAATAATAAATTTCTGAAATTTGTAGAAAAAACATAATTTCTTATTTTTTAAATGAAACTATTATTCCTTATTTCAATTAATTCAAAACTAGTTATAAATTATCTATAAAGTTACTATTGAATGGTGTGTTTTTTTTTTACAAAACAAACCTACACGTAGAGGATGTTCAATAAATTTCTGAAATTTACATAAAAAACATTAATTTGTTCGCTAGCGAAGCCGTGGGGCGTAGCTTGCATATAATAATAATCATTCAATCAGAGCATTTTAACAATAGTCATTGATACCTATTGAATCGGTGACACTACCGAAGCCTGAAAAACTTATGTCGTAGCGTCAATCCCCTTTGCTCTTAGCAACGCAATGCACGATGCACTAATAAGAATTTATGATGCACTGAAAATATTTAAACTTACCTTGTTATTTTTGATGTGTGCATCTATCTCAACGCCATATCTGTCATAAACAGCTGGTTTATGGTTACAATAAGTCTGACCTTCACAATCTGGATGCACTTCTATTATGTCACCTGCAAATTTTGATATTCATTAGTAGGTTACAAAGGAGCGATCGAATTTGGTTACTTGAGTGAATTCGAGTTCGAATTCGAACATTTACAGAATGAGTCTAACTGGTGAAAATATAAAACAATCTTCTTAATTTGATAACTCAGATATTTACAATTGTTTTCCATTAGCTACTTGACACTGGCAGAATTGTGTCGAACCAAACACATATTACCACTAACTAAGAATCATCATCATCAGACTGCAATGAAAAAAGAGAACCCCCTTTGGTGTAGGGTCTATGACATTTTAATATTACAGGAGCAAACTCAAAGCTATATTCTTTCAGTCTGATTAAAGTTATTATAAATTTTTTTCTCAAGAAAACGCGCTATTAGGCTTTAACAACCTTTTTTGAAGTGTTCTAAATCGAGAATCACAAAGTGATATAATATCAGCATATTTTTTAATATCCGAAAATTTCACAACTACCATAAATTTCGTGTGAAAATGTTTTATAATTTCTTACCACATGAAGATCCTTTGATTGCGATGATGATCTGTAATGCAGTAAATAGAAAAAATCAATTAAGTAATCAAGAAACAGAAGGACTATTTTAATTCTCCAAAAGACGCAATTGATTTTTTGATTTCTTTTTTGTCCAAATTGGTAAGCCTCTTCTGATTCGGTATTTAAGAAAATACCAATTGACCGAAACGAAACACGAAATTTCGTGTTGGAGACCTAAATTATGTGGGACCTAGCCCGAGGGCGACCTACACTGCGTTTACCGAGTCGCGGTCTCCCAGCTCACTGGTACCTTAGCAGCTGGGACCTAAATTTCAACAACTTTGGTCTTTTATCGGGTTTAATCGTTACGTCAGAGGAACTCCGAGCATAGTTCTCTTCATAGCTCGCTGAGCGACTTTGAACTGGATGACTTGACTGCTGCATCAGCCCTACCGTGAGTGTCCACTTTGTCAGCTCCGTAGGTCATGACGGGTTCGACACGGAGAGATCCCTTTATTATAGATGTATCAAAATTGACACTCTCGATGCGCGTTCGTCCATCTGTAGATTTATTTATTTTATGATCTAGGTAGAGCAGTAAAACGTGTCATTCTGACGATGACACTGTCATAGCGAAGCTATTAGTTTAGTAGAATAGGGTTTCAGCTGAATGGAACCCAGAGTAAGAAGCGAACCTGATAATAACGTTTTGTAATAAAGTGCGTTCCCGGGAGTAAAAAGGTACCCTACCTTTTTACTCCCGGGAACGCAGTAGAGTAAAAAGGTCTTAAGGTTTCGTTTTATAGTTCGTAAGCCCTCGCACTCTGGGTAATCTCTATGAAATTAAATAGCGCGGGTTTGAGTCCTGGCCAAATCGAACATTTGTGACATTTTTTTTAATTTCTTAGAACCCAACATGTTTTTGTTTTCATAGTTTATATCTGATACTGACTGAGTTCTAGCTGGACTAATGTCCTGTGTAGGTATAGCCTAGCTATAGCGTAGATCGTATTTGATTTTATTTTCATTTTCAATCACCTTCCTTATCTACCGATAAACACAATTAAAGTACCTGTAACACTTCTAATTCGGCATATTGAAGTTTTTTTGTCCAGCGTTTCTTAATATCAGAGAAACTGTGGTCAAATTTTGTGAATAATTAGTCTTCAGCTGTGGCAATCACAAAGAAAGTCGCGGGTACGTCTAATTTAGTGCAAAATGTAAAACTCAATTAGATAAAACACAAACTTACCAGCACAAGCATCGCAAGCTTACCCATATTAGATTTAAACTAGACAGTATTCTATAAAAAGTTATTCACAAACTGTGTGTTCACCTTATTCTCTATCAATTCAATACCTAATATTACAATGTTTCATATTAATATATAGAAGCATAAAGGAACAAATCAACGTATTTTCCTGTTTAGGTGACGTGAGAATTAACTTTAGTGTTTATTATTGTGCTAGTTTTTGCCCACAGCTTCGCACGCGTTTCTATCATCATCAGCCTATATTAGTCCACTGCTGGACATAGGCCTCGTCTAATGACCGCCGCAGCATATGCCTGCCTCTTTTGCAGATCGTCATTCCACCGTCAGAGGGCGTACTGCACTACGTTTGCCGAGACGCGGTCTCCACTCAAGAACACGTTTAACCCAGCAGTTGTCAGTTATTCTCGAGATACCTATGACCAGCCCACTGCCACATCAGCTTGTTAATTTTTGTTGTTTCTATGGAATGGACCAAAGGTTATTTCTATCCTATGGAAACTGATCAGTGGAATAAAAAGCCTAGTGGTATTCCAGGTCTAGAACTATATCTGAGCAAAATTTTAGCCTGATCCGTTCAGTACTTTTGGCATGAAGAAGTTGTAGCTAACAGACATCCATCTATCTATCTATATAAATATCCATCTGATCTTAACTTTCGTGTCAAAGTTTAGATAGATAGATGATTGTTTGTTCTTCACACCACAACTACTGAACGGGTCGGGTTTGAATTATAAATAAGCCTAGAACCAAACATAGGCTACTTTTTATCCCATAAAACAGTTCCCATGATATAGAAATAACGATTCCATTTTAAAGACGCGGGCGAAAAAACTAGTAGATAATATTGTAGAGTAAGATGACCATACGTTATACTGTTGCCTATAGAAATAATAAAAAGTTATTGCTGAGGGCTTAGAGAGTAGTATTTTACCGATAACTCTGACACTAGGCCGAGCCTGTGAAGTGAGGTCCAAGCTGATGATTCTTACAGAAACGTGAATACGTACATTCTTTGTCCTGGCATGAACGTATGTTTATCTTAAATTATCTTATCTAGGAAGCTGCGGCCCTTCCTTGGTATGTTCCCTTAGTCGGCTCTTACGACATCCACGGACTCAGTTGAAAGGGTCGATATTCTTAAAGCCGGGCTCCACACGCTTTTTTTACTTGAAAGGATGCTTGCACATACTGTTTTTCGCAGGTTAATCGGAGCGTCTGCACGTCAAGACGGTAGCTCGCGCAATCCCGGAAGCTTGGCTTGTGAAATTGTTAACATGCTAAAGATTCGACTGCGCAAATTTAGTTTGCACGTATTTACTTGAGCGTGTGGCCGGTCAATCAAACCGCGCTTTGGTCCGACTAAGAGTTTTCGACGCATTGCTCGTTTCTATGTTGCATTTTATTAGCAAACAAGAAAAGAAAATACTAATAAAAAAATATTTTCTGTTGGCGACAGCGAACATCGAAAATAGAGAAATTAAAATTTTATATTTTGAAATACCTCACCGTGCCTACTGACAGTTCAGTTTTGCGCAGTCTAGTTTGCACGAGCCATCGAGGCACGAGCTTATTTGCATGTGTAGACACTGTACCGTGTTCAGTCTTTTTGTTTAATCATAACTGCACAAACTAAGTTGCGAAAGCAAGACTGGGCATGTAGTCGGGCTATAACATCGCGACATCCTACAAAACCTATCTTATGAGATGAATAATATGAATATAAAGAGCAAAGTAAAGGACTATATGAATTTAGTTACAACAGCGATTAGCAATCTCCGAAACAAAGACTGTCATCACTGACCGATAAAGACAGTTAAACCTCTGCATCTATTAAAACTAAACCATATATCACAAACAATAGACTTTATTTTGCAAGAGAGGTCACATCTTCCGTGCGTCTCGCCCTGTTTAACGTGAAGATTGTGTGCATTATAACAATTGGGTATGTAATGTTTCGCACATTCTTAGCGTTGACAACACTTTGTCGACATACGTCGTGCCTGCGGTGGCTGCGGCAATGTGGCGCAAGCTGATGTGGACTGGAGGATGTAATTAACTAAAATACACTCCAGAAGAGGGTTCTGTATCTACGATTTCTTCAACTAGATTCTGGCTGGACCCATACGTAGAACGAAAATCAAACGTTTTCATTCGTTTTCCTGCAAACGTTACATTATGCAAGTGTCTTGACTCATGACATTAAACTTGATACAGATAGCGATCATCGAGCAAAAACAACTCTTATGAAGTTATGACTCAAAAGAGCTAATTTTGCTCAATAACGAATAAGAAACTTCGGTTTTCGCTTTTCGAGTAAACCCCCTGATTGTGGCACTATGCACCAATAGTAGCTTATCTATTACTTCAGGTCTAAGACATCATCTAAGTAGGTACTATAAAAAAATTGTGTTAAAAATAAATAAATAATGCTGGACAATCCACATAGCATCATTTAGTCCGGCTAATGTTACAAGCTAAGAGCTTGTGTTATGAAATGGGTAATTAGATGACTGACATACCTACCTAATACAATACATTACATGGATATATTTATTAACAAAAAAAAAAAGAATCAAATAATAAAACAAATTAGTACTGTGTATGTTATATTGTATATAGAGGTGTCCCGGGTTCGTCCCACTCGCCTCGACAGAAGTCCGAACACGGAAAATCAAATTTAACTCTGAAATCGTTCCGTTTTCGTTCAATATTAAGATTTCAAAAATAAAAGTAGCAAAATTACTCTAGCCTACACACTTCTCGTAAAAGTAATCCTGATTTACCATTATTGTTTCTAAAAGATTTTTTGAACTTACTGTAGGTACAATTAGAATTGAGCCAATTGCCGACTGTCGCAAACAATCTACAGGTAGCTCAACTGATACATATACCAGTCATAGATAGATATATTTTACTTTTCATAGAAAATACCCAGAACAGCAACAAATATTTTCAGATTAAACAAAAGTTTGTCCGAAGGTGGGAATCGAATCCTCCTGCGTCGGACATTCGCCCCTCCATTAACAAATTGTAAACAATATTTTGTTTTGTTTTTCAGGGCGCTATGGCGCTTAGTTGTTACCTACCTTTTTAGCGCCACATAATTATATTGTTCAGTTCAGTTATGTTAAAGGTTTTAAATCTTACGTCTGACATGCGGTAGCCTGTTTGTGCACAATGGCGATAATAGAACCATAATAATTCTTCGATCCTAGAGTCACACTTTTTTCGGTGACTGTACTCGAGGTATAAATTCAATGGAAACAAAGGGTGGTGTGAGTTGCCGAACGAAAATAATATTTTTTTTACGATTCGTCAACTCATACAAGTTTGGACAAGTTGGATGGTGTGAGTTGACGAATGACTCTTATTAGGGGAGGCCTATGTCCAGCAGTGGACTGGTTTAGGCTTATGAAAGATGAGTCATAAAAAAACCAAACATTGTTTCATCATCAGAAATAATGATTTGTTTTTTTATGACAAAGATTTATCCAAACTTGCATGAGCATATTGAGCATGGAGACGCTCGATGTACTTCAAAGTTTCAAAATTAAAAAGGGTCGTTTTACCAGCTGAGTGGATTCCTACAAAATGTGGTTAACATGACTATTAAACAGTGTACTTAAATTAATGTATGTTAAGTTTAAAGTGTGTTAATAATCGTCATCACCGTTTCCCAACATCAATAAGAGGTTTCGTAGGTAATTTGGTATTAACCTTACGAGGTATTTCGGAGAGATTCCGAAATACCTCGTAAGGTTACCTTCTGATTTTATTTCAAAAAATCTTGTTCTTACAAAATTTTAAGTAAAGTATAATCCAGTCGGTATAAGACCAAAATCTAAGTGTAACCTGCGTTTTTCTGAGAGTTCTGTTTATTACCTACTTATTACCTATTTTTTCATGCGTTTTGCGGAATAGAGTAATTTTGTTTTGTTTGAGAAACACTAAAATTCTACTTCAAATTCCTTAAGTAGCAAATAAATACTAATCCTTCAGGAATGTTTTTTATGGGATCTGGTCCTACACAATAAAGAATTTTCCAAATTGGTCCATAAGAGACGACGAAGATTATAATGTAAAAAGGGTAAAAAACCATCCTCATGGTACACATTGGTACAGCAGAATGTAAAATTTTAAGTCCCCGACTTAAAATTTTAACATTACCTCTATCAATTTCTCATATCAATTATAACAACATTTAGGTTCAGTAAAACATATAAGTATTCAAAATTTCAGAACTATCCGTTCAGATAAGAAAGAAAAAATGAAAATACATTTATTTAAATCCAGAAACACAAATAGTAAGTACATGATAAAAATAGATAGGTGCAAAAGCAGCGAAACAACGAAATCCTATGCCTATCCTATTCACAAAATGGCGTGTATGACCATTATAATGTACGATCTCAACCGAAGGCACAGAGACCATATAGCTCCATAGTGATGACTTCCCCAAAGTGGATCTCGGACTTTGACATCATACTTCTCCAGGAATATAGGTTCTAAGCTGTATCTCTGATTGTTTTGTAACTGTTATTCTACTCATTCTCATTCTCATTCACTCATTGAAGTAGATTCTAAATTAACGTGGAAAGGTCACATTGACGGTTTAGCGGGTAGACTTATTTTGCCGGAAGGTTTATTTTGCCTACTTTCATAGTCTCATGACATATGGTTTGCTAGTTTGGGGTAATGCATCAACTTTATCAAGAATTTTTCGACATAAAAAAACAGCAATTATATTAAGAGGTCGCAAATCAAGAGACTCTTGTCGAAATCTATTCTCAGAATTAACCTTCACTGGGGAATTTGTATTGCAGTGCCTTATATTTACGTAAAAAAAATAGGCAAAATTTACCAACATTGTCGGCAGCTCATAGCTATATAATACGCGCCATGGTGGCAACATTCGGCATCCGGCATGTAGGCTATCCAAAGTCTCCAAAAGTTATATGTGTATTGGCATAAAAATGTTTAATAAACTTAGTGAAGAAATAAAAGACCGTAACTTGGTTTTCTTTAAGAGAAAACTTAAAGAAATACTAATGAAAAAGAGTTACCTACTACACCCTTACCGAGGCTTTGGAGGAAAAACAGCTGATGTGATTACCGGTATGTTTGTTTGTTTACGACCCATTATGCAACTGTTTGCAGATTATCAATAGCCTTAAGCCGGGTTTTCACTATACGATTATACTCGGACCGAGTGCACTCGGACGTTACTCGTACCATAGACATAGAATTTTTTCACTGTACTTTCTAAGCCTATGACTCGTACCGTGTAAACACGTGATCCAAGTTAATATTATAACTACTAGTACATCTAAGCAATCTTTTGACATGCAATATTTTTACTTTGACATTATAATTATGTACGTTATTATTTTTTCTTTTTTAACTTTATTTATACCTATTTAATTTGACAATGCCCCTTTACAGCTGCTAAGTTTCTCCTTGACATAATTATAGACTTATTTTAATTAATTTACTTTCCTACCAATTTGTATCTGACCGAAACCTAAGAAAATTTTGTAAACCTTAACGAAATCAGGTGTACCAATAGGTACCTACGGTGGATAAATAAATATACAAAAATACAAATTCTTTTATTTTCTAAAAATCACTGCACTAGTCCCGCGTAGGGAAAAGAACTGGCAACCAGGACCCTCAAATTCACCAAACCACCTTACTTACTTCTAAGAATAAAACATCCAAAAATTTTACGACCCTACCGACGAGATTATAAGTGGACTGCATAAATATATAGAATACAATACAATATAAAGAACAGAAAAAAACAAGCATAGTGTTACGTTTAAGGTTCCTGTCTCAGCATTATGCCTGTTCCTGCATGTCTTCAGACAGATTCTACCTCGGTAGAGTGTGGTGGCACGGAGTGCGGCAAAGGATATATTACTAAATTAAATACCTGTTAGATACATAACAAGACATGAAACAAGATTAGGTAGGTACCTACACAAGTAGGTAAATAATTTACTTGTTGTCTTTTAACGTAGGTACCATCGGTTGTTAATTCGTTTTCTTTCCATGCCTACAGTTAATTTTTAGGGTTCCATAACTCATAAGGAAAAAAATAACCCTTAAAGCAAGGCTGGCCCATAGATAGCAAAATGTCTTAGACTGTGGTGGCGGCGCCGCGCCACAACCATATTCATAAGAAAGTTTATAAACAATGACAAAATAGTTATTTGTGGATGGAATTTATAAAATAACATAATTATACTAATATTTTTTTAATGAGCTGTGAAGAGGTTTTCCTTTTAGTAATTTGTTTGAGCAAATTTAGTGCTCTCGTTAGATTTTTTTGCAGTGGTTGGCTAAGTTACCGGAGATCATTTGTATTTTTTCATTATATTCTGATATTTGTTGAATTGTTTGTGAATTTAGTTGAATTTTCCTTGGGCAACACATGCACAAAAAACCTATTAGGTAATTCCCGTTGACCTAGAATCATGAAATTTGGCAAGAAGCAAGGTCTTATAGCACAAGTAAAGAAAAAATCCGAAAACCGTTTTTTATATCCTTTATGTTATTGTTGCCAAATCAGATATTTTTGTGAACTGTTGCGTCTGGGTTGATTTCCTTGCATACGAGTACAAGTTTGTACGGAACCACAATACCATTGATACACGAGTCCAACTCGCACTTGATTTTTTATTCTAAAATTAACTATATGCATAGAAACAAAATAAATTAACAGCGGATATAAACCTGCGTAAAAAGATAACAAACATCAATTCATAAATCTACAAACTTTGTAGTTTCTGCCAGCGACTTTGTACGCGTTGTTTCCGGGATGAAACGAAGCTGATTGAAAATGAATTCTAAGTAGGTAAAAGTTTTAAGGTTATTTATATTCCATGGGGTTTGATTTATTGGATAATAAATGGTAGACCTAACTACATCTTTGGAAAGTACTCGATATTTTTATGCAGCAAGATCAAAATACCTCTTATTTAAACAAGCTTGTGTCAAGATCTAGATCGCAATTGCTTATTGCGTCCGAGCTGTCCCTGGCTAGGATGTTCAGCTTCTTATATCACCTCATATGTGGAACGATTGTGCAAACACTGCAGTCATATTTATTTAATTACTTCAACTTTATATATAAAAATAAAATAACAGCGTTTAACAGTTTAATATTTCGTATGCAATACTACCTTTCTTATTTAAATTTGTCTTCCGTAGTTGCACATTTGCAACCTAATAAATCTAGCCTAGATAAATCTGATATTTAAGTTTAAATGAAATGTATAACTTTATTATGTTTAACCGCTAAGTGACCATAAAATCAGATTCCAGTTAGGTTGCTTAATATGTCGGTAACTTTTGGGTTGTCTTGCACATCACTAATTTACTTATCTTTATAATAGTGAAAGGAAGTTATTGGATATTAATCAAATGTTGCCTAAAACGCCAAACTGTTGCTACACCTTGTATCCTGCATAAAGATGCATAGTGCATTTTAACAGGGTCTAGGATTTTTTGTGTGATTCTAACAGACTCTTGATTGTTGCAGTCCCATTAGGTGGACCTCTAATAATATGTAGGTACGGTACGAATACTTTAATCACAAACTAACTGAACTAAACCGCGACAATCAACTGGTTATTTTCAGAGTGATTTAGGTACCCGATAAATAATCGGGTACATCGCAAAGAAAAAAACCAAAAATAATAATATAAGGTACGTGTATGATAAATTATCAATAACTATGTAAACAAATCGAGCAATTTAAAATAAAATTCATATTTTCAGATACCATGAAGAATTCTTTGACTTATTTTGGTTTAACTTGTGTATGGTTAGGTTTAACATCAGTAGGTGCATGTATGAACATCAATAGGAATGCAACCACTTGTTTTATTTATCAGCTAACGATCTTTAGTACCATAAGGTCTTATCTCATGATTAATGAACGTACCTATACTTAATTGTATCTAGAGCTGGCCCAAATCCTTCCGTTGCCCTAAATATAATAATTTTGTTAACATTTTTGCTATCATATGCGATGCAAACCGCAAAAGAAGAGGCGGGGATAGTTTAAATAAAAACCTCTTTACCGTCTCGGGTGAGAGTGAGAGCGTCTTGGCCAACGACGCACGTTCCGCGCGCGAAAGTAAAATTCGAAATACAAAATTGCCGCCATTTGTAACTGTCATCACGCCGCGCCATCTTTATTTTTTCAAAACTATAACGTTATAAGGAAGGGTTGCAGTCGATGTATCATATCGATACTAAAAGAGAACGATAAAGTGAAACTGTGTCCCTTTCGCACTAGACAGTGCGTGGAAGTGCTAAGTGACTTTCGCCGATGACACTGAGGATGATGGATTCACGTAACGTAAAAGTAAGGATTGAATGCATATTACTTGTCGAAAAGTACCGACCTATTGTAAAAGTTAGATTGAATGGACAAAAAAAAATCAAATAGAAATAAATATGATTTGAAATTGAAAAGTTTGTATAAGTGCACCGATTGTTGCTTACCTAATTATGCAAAAAAATTATAAATAACTTATGTCATATCACAACGCTCATTAATATATCAAGTTACCTACTCAGACATAAAGCCGTGATAAATAAATACCAACTTGGTACGTAAGTAGGTACTATCTTCCTTCATGACTAGACCAAAATTTATCATTTGTAGAGATGGAAATGATTTTCCTTTCAATCATTGTATGTATTCCCGAACGCTACAACAGTAAACAATGTACTAGAGGATGTATATGATATTCGAATAATTAAAAACTCAGTTTCCAATCAAACAATGCACAGACAAAAAGGCTCGATTGTTTAGCTAATAGCTCAGTCTAACGTTTTATACTAGACACCAACTACAAAGAAAATACAGAAAGTTACTTCTATAGACGGTTAAATTATCAATCAAAGGTGTGAATTGGTTGAAAGTTTACGCAAACTTAAGGGCACTATGATTTTAGGTAAAAAGTTAGCTTGTGCTATATTGAGGCAAACAAAAAGATATGATCAAAATTTGGGGCGATTTTATGTCAAGCTTAAAATTACTTAATTATTTTTTTTATTGCTTTTAGCGCATACGTGGCGGGTCAGAAGGTTAAGACCAGTTAGTTATCTTCCATTATGTTACTGCATAGTTAATTAATTTAGTTGAGTTTATATTTAACTAAATTAATATAATTTTTTCATGGTCTTAGCTTTATTACCTATATTAAAAAAGGAATGAGGTACACTATAGTAAAGTATATTTAAATACATAGATGTCTACATTGACAATGTGAAGTCATTATTTCAAATAGTTGGTTCCTTAATAATTCGTTGGCACTGAGAATATAACATAATAACTTATTAAACACATAAACAGTGGTATTATAATAATTAGTAATTATTTGCACGAGTATGTAATAATTTTAATTTATTCGAAACAAAAAGAAAATATCATATTATTATAATAATAACGTTGAACGCACCTTGTGTAGAAACTGTTATTTGTATGTCAATCAAAACATTTGAAAAAAGTAATATATCTTTTAGCAACTTTCCTTTCCAACCTTTTTGCACACGAACTTGTGCTTAATTAAGGAGTACCTAATACATGCGTTAATGAATCAGTTATTAAATTTTTGAATTAAAAAGCAAGGGTATTAATTATATATTATGTATGTCTAAACAGATTCGTAAGTTCGTAAGATCCGTCAAAATTGAATTTCAATTGCCGATTGCTATGCTATGAATTTTCTTTAATGAGTATGTACTTCCTTCCTAATTTTATAAGTTTTGTCCATATTTAGTGATGTCCGTCATTTACATAATTATGTCATTAGACTGCAAATAGACTGAACATCCGAAAAACCTTATTACACATCGATCGAACGAAAGTGATGTAAATCCGTTTTGCTTTCTGAATAGCACGCGCAGGCGGAAAAATTATATGCTTATATGCATTTGACGTTTGGACTCGAGATTCTATTTCTTTATGCTAATGTTATCGATAGAAAGTTTCCCACACTAATATGTATTTCTCATGATATTGGATAACTAAATAAAACCTTCCAAAATTTGCAATTTATTAAAGTAAGTAATGACGTAAAATTTCTAATTCCCAATTTTTATAAAGCTCTGTGATTGGAATTACCTTTCTAAGCTGATAATAGCTGTACAACTTGTGCCCATACTTTGGAGAACGTTATCTTAGTTTGCTGTTTGTAAGTACAATACGCAGAAGCGATCTAGATACCTATGTAGGTACATATGTTACAGACAAACAGATCAATGAACAATAAACCACAATTACTGCGGTTCTGTTTTTCTAGGCCATTCTCCAGACCCACCGAAAGTTTAAATTAGGCACCGATAACCTGCCAGAAAGATAAGCAAATCAAGAAGTCACTAAAATGTCGTAATACTACGGCAGGTAGTTAAGTCATTAAGTTAGGTATCACTCGGCTAAAACCGGTAGGTATTCTCAGAAAAGCAAAGTCTACTTTCTTTCCTTGCATTCAAGATCCGGCTTCAGTTCGATTTTAGCGGTTATTTAAAAGTAAAGTTCAAAAAACTCATTTGTTTGTGAATGTTCATACTATTACCCAGACAACCATTATAGATTCGTAGATAACAGTTTTTCCCATTACATATTGTTGTAATAGCACGTATTCACCGCCCCCTAATCGACAGCTAGCATAATATCAGTCCTTACGAAGACTATGTGCCGCGGTGGGCGAAGGTCCGTCTGCGAAGCAGGAGCGGGTTCTATTCCCGCCTCGGAACCAAAGTTTGTAAGATCTGCAGATATTTTCTCTGGTCGTTTTTTTGTTTATTGATGTGATAGGGTATTTTTAAAATATTTTTAAAAATCGGTTCTCTCAAGTAAACGTATTTCCTATTGATTTTTGGGTGCTTTCAATGTGGATTACATATTAGGCGTAGAACACATTGTCGCTCTCTCGTTACAAAAATCACCCGTTTAAGTTATTATTTAGGCGCATCCAAGCGTTTACCTAATGCTATAGGCCAGCCGATAAGCATTTCCTTTTGAAACATTTTTCATTTGAAACAATAGGTTCTACGATATTATTGCTTGCGTAATAACATTTGACATTTTGATTATCGTCTTCGAACGGATTTGTCGAAAGATTTGTTATATTCAGCCTTGTTAAGGAGTTACCAACATACCTATAACCATAGTTATAGGTGGTCAGTGGTAGGTCAAAGCACTACGTGAAGTAAAAGATTTTAAAAACTGCAAGCTTTAAAAAGATTTTCTTGAACTCGTTTTGTTAGTTAGTATACCGATGTATGTATGTGTGGGACAAATCTTGCAACTGAATTTTAGACCACTTATCCTGAACCGATTGCGGTGAAATTTGGCATATGTAATGTAGTAAGTTTACAATGCAATTATTATGGTACGCAAGCCCGTAGAGTTTTGGTCCGTTGGATTTGTCTTCCCAAGCAAATATTTCAATTACAAAATTCAGTTGCCTATAGACGGGAAGTTTCAGGGTTCAAATTAATTACCCCGACTGCTTCTTTACTCAAGAAATCAGTTTCAATATCATCATGTAGGTAAACGCATTTAGATTGAAAGTGGAATGAGGATAAAAATTTTTTTTTTTAATAGGAACCAATTTGGCACTCATTGCCCACGACGTACATGGACGTCTTTCACCAGCTGTAGCTAAGGCAGGGCGGCGGGACGCGCCCCTGGTTGCGTGTCGCACCGTTGAGGCTGGGCAGTGAATGTGTTATGAACCAAATAACCGTTAGATACCGTCACTTCGTCATTACAAGCTGAGAATACTGTTTATGTGGGTACAGGTCCTGGGATACCGCATGCAGTAAATAGTACGTATTATTTACTACGCTCAGCTGGCTGCATAAAATTTATTATTACGGCACGACGGAAGCATCCGTACTACTTCCTCGAAGATTGCCGGCTGACGACTCCATAGACCTGCCCACCCGTGCCACCAACTGTCCATAACCATAGTCACTATTGAATTCCTATGCTTACTACATTGAATGGACAGTTGAATGCGTAGGAGCAGTCAACAGTTTGTTCATAAAATAAACTTTGTGGTTATGAAGTAAAGTTTTTGCCGTTGCTTAGTTTCTTTTTTCTTCACATCTCGTGGTAATCTTGTGAAATTTATTAAGGGCACAGAAATTATCTTCGACCTTCAAACTTCGTCCCTATCAGTAGCGAAACTGATATTTTGTAAAAATTAAATTACCGGCGAGCCTGCCAAATTTCATTGAAACTCGTTCAGCCGTTTAGGCTTGAAAAGGTAATAGACAAATAAACCGACAGACGAAGTAACTTCCGAATTTGTATTATTTACCTCCCTGCCATTTTTTTTCTATTTTATTAGACAGACATTATTAGACAGGATATACAGCCATTTACTTTCGAATTTATAATATTAGTATGGGTAATGGAAATTGATGTTAATTCTTATCTCTATGACTCGTGAACCATTCTAGCAAGTATTTTAAAGATACTTTTAAACTAAAGACTACGGTAAACATAGATCAAGATTCCACCGAAACATTTATAAAACATTCACGCACGATACTTATGTTTGTCAATAAAAGTCCGGCCACGAAGAAAGCGATCGTGGAATAGCTGGTCCTCGGCACTAGGCATTCATTTGATTTGATTTCATCTGACTAAATAGCTCTTGAGGTCTTTCTGTCAAATTATTTGTAACCAAATCAAAGGCCTTGTGTTCTTATTTTTCTTGAAGTACTAATTGAAGACATCTCTGTGACCAAGCTCTGTTGTAGGTGCTTACTTTTATTACATTAATGCCGCAAAGTGTAACATATCACTCAAAATGATTTGATAACTACGAGTATTATCGAGTTTGTAAGAAACGATTGGATCTTTGTCAAACTACGATATAACTAGATCGTCTCGATCTAGTAGGGGCGCTACAAAGGACTAGAAATCGATGGAAGTATTCGAAAGATAATACGTACAAGTCATTCTTGGGCCTCTGAAATGAGCTGGTGATCAAACGCCATGCATAAAAAAAAGAAGGCCAATTATTTTATTTCAAATTCAACATCACTCCTCCATTCACTCCTTGAGATCCTTAACTATCCAAATAATCATCCTGTCGTCTGCTGATTTGATGTAAGCGTATGAAAGGAATACAGCCTGATTAGATATACCTATATAGGTAAATTTAAACCACTCCTCATCTCACGTCAACAGCCTATATTTTAAACCACTACCAGTACTCAAATCAAATTGGCGTTTACTAAACTCAATCACCCCGTGCCGCCTTTGCAAATTTCATCAAAGACGCACGCATTCCAATAAGATCGATGGTTCAAACATCTACTCGAAATCCGCAGATATCATAGCCTCAAGCGGAAGCCGGTGACGTCACGGCGCGCGCGCAGCTAAACTTTCGCTTTTCATTTCACTGCCAAGGCTCGCTATCATCAATCGTGTCGTAATAGCAAACATAATGCTCACACAATACAAGCAATTTCGTATTTTTTGCCTGTAAAATGTACGGCCTATTGTGAATATATGTAGTACAATAATATTGGGGAGGCCTCTGTCCAGCAATAGACATAAACAGGTTGATAATGAATTCACGCACCACCATCTAGCCTTAAACTTAGCAGAGCTTGTATAAAATTATTGTAATAATTTTATAGGGCATATTTTTGAATGAGTGAAAATCAGTATAGCCAATTTTATTTATTACACTTCTTGCCAACGCAAAACGCCCGAGTATCCAAACCACTAAGGTGGGAACTATTCTGGATTAAGAGTCAGGTTTTTTTTGTATGTTAATAAAAAAAATTGATCTATTTCATCATTTGGATCAACTCCTTATAAACATAATTAGTAAATAATGGTTTAGAAACAGACAAGTTAGATTATGAATGGAAGCGGTCAAAATCCAAAATTGTTTCGTATATCTGCGCTTTACTGTGGTACCAGTGTTGTAAATATTTTCCACCATAATTTATTTGGTTTTGTAACCCCTTTGTTTACCAGCAATATTTAGGATCTAGAGCGCTTTAGTACCTAGGTATAGTAAAGCATTTTGATTTGGGCTGTGCGTGTCAAAGAGCGGAACGATTTAAATTTTAATTACTGTACTTTGTTGCCAAATCGGATTTTCATTTGTTTCGTTAGCCAAAACCTGTCTATATACTAATATTATAAAGAGGAAAGATTTGTTTGTTTGTTTAAATTGAACAGGCTCCGAATCTACTGGACCGATTTGGAAAAAAAACACCATTAGAATCCTACAATATCCCTGATGAACATAGGCTATAGAATATACCCGTGCGAAGCCGAGGCAGACCACTAGTATTTAATAAGGTAACTGTGTGTTTACACATAAAATGTTTGAAATGCTTGATGTGATAGGTGGATGGTAGACGGAGCGTTATATTTGCAAAACGCTGAGGAAGTTAACAGTTAGACAACATCCCTTTAGCAAATAAATGAACAACCGTTTTACCGGTTAGTGCACTAAGTGACGTAGCTAAATTATTTGTGGTATTCGTTCCTAGTAATGTCAGTACTAATTTGAGGAAAAAACCCAAGCTCAGCCATATTTTTGAATGGGCCATCCGGGGAGAATCGTCATAAACGATTTGGGTTGCAAACTGGTACCTACTAATAATGCATACCTACAAATTTCCCACGATCTACGAGGGAATAATATCGACCAAGATATATTATATAAAAGTCAATAGTTAGATTATTCACACTTGCCCTTTTTTTGCTCAATTTCAGCAATTCTGATTAAAATTTACAAACAAATATTACATTGCAGTAATAAAACGTAGTCGAGCAAAACAAAGTCAAGTGTGAGTAACATTAGTACCTATGAGGTTTAAGATTCAGTAACTTTAAAGTAAAAATAAATATTACAATTGACATTTGTTATGTTTTAACGTTGAAACTTAAAATAATAAATTTGTTTTTGTAACTAATGTAATAGAAACGGAAATAGCTTACACCCAGTCTCCCCGGATGGCGATCCATTGAATGCTCGGAAGGGCGTATCCAGGCGCGTAACCTACTTGGAAAAACTCAGTTTGAGAACGTTATCATCAAGTTGAGCCGTGGTTTTACCGGAACTCATAACCATTAGACAGAGATAATTTTCTCAAAGTTAGATATACAGGCGAATGCAGGATAATGGTTTCCGCGAGACTTTTGGGTCCTCATGCTGGAGACCAACTAAATACATAGGTAAATGACAGCACTTGGGTTGAAATAGGTACCTTTCCCGCTATGAGTTTCGGCTGTCTTTTTCTGTTCGGCTTTACAAGTCGTAAATCATTATATTTCTAATAATAACCTTAATAAAACACACACCACTCAGCGATTATTAATTTTATTTTAACGTTTTGTATCCCTTATTATTGACATATGCAGCACCTTTCTACTCAGACCATGATTGAGCACCTACATAGCCCCCCCTCCTGAAATCTCCTGGATCAGGCTTAGTAATAATAATAATTGTTTATTTCAGGCAACACAAGACAAGTACTTACAACGTAACTTAACTAGGGCCCATATGATAAATACCTTAGAGACATACTTAATAATAAAAACAAATTGAACAAAGACTCGTGTCACTGGCACTAGGTCAAGGTTATTCCAATAATCCCCTGCGACGCAGAAACGGGCAAAATGGCGTAAAAGAGAGGAGGACTCTCTTTTACGCCATTTTGCCCGTTTCTGCGTCCTGCTGCCTAATCCACTTCTTCCCGGCCACACTAACAATAAACGAAAACTTTTTAAAATATCCGAGACAATGTCTATTGTTATAGTAAATAAATAAGATGAAATTTCTCTTACCCCTCCGTTTTTCTCCAGGTATGGTTCTGCGTAGCATGCCTGGCGTCCACCATGGCGCTGCCAGCCCCTCGATCCAGTCCACAACTGTACCTGGACATCATCGACATGGCAGCTATCAGTCGGATGAGCCCACAACAGCTGGAGACGCTGGCTGAAGGACTTGCCGCGGAGGAGATCATGAGGTAAGAACACTTTTTAGATACCAAATAGTGGAACTCAATAAATTTTTAATGCTATCACAATAAGTAATATCTACATAAATTGGCTTTTAAAACTATCTTACATCATAAAACTGTCACTAAAGCTAAATGTAAATAAACACATAATGCTAGACAATCCAAACAGAACCGAGACCGCGAATCAGCAAGCGTAGTGTAGGACGCCCACCGATCCAGGTGGGATGACGATTTGCGAAATACTGCTGGCAGATGCTGGATGCGGCAAGCTAAAGACAGGGCGCTATGGCGCTTATTGGTGGAGGCCTATGTCCAGCAGTGGAGTTTATAATATAGGCTGATGATGATGATTAATCCAAACAGCAGTCAGCTACAAACAAATACTAGTTACTTTGCAGGAAACGACAAAAGATGAGGGTAGATCGATTTAGACTCGCTCGCAGTGATTTCAGTTATTCCGTGATCGATCAAGGTGGCGCGGCGCATGCAAACTGTCCCAAAATATTCGATAACTGAAAACATTATGTCTGCGTGTGCAAGTTTGTCATGACTTAATTTTTGACATAGATGTCATTGTTACACGCGTGGCTTGCTCGAATATGGCAGCCACGCTGCAGTTTAACGCTATCAACGCTATGCACGCGGCACACGCTATGCACGCGGTGACGCGTGAACCGGTAACGTAGACCCACGTTGTGAAACAAACGAACCCACGCAAATAAAATGCGCCGCGTGGCCGTGCGTGGCGGTGGTACAGCCATGGTTGGTACGCTAAAGGTTCTCTTGTACCAGAGATATTGCTATGTATGTAATGTACTTAGCTAAGTAGCAGAATATTTTAAGCTCTACTCTAGGTCACGAAGAAAAGGGTACCTACAATACGCAAAATAGAGGTGGGTAAAAATACAATATACATAGGTAGAGAGACAAGTAGGTACCTACATACAGTAGCCAGAAATTCATTGAAGTGAACGAGTAAATTTTTACGTTCTATTTTATAAGTTTGAATTGATTCGCCGAAAAAGATTATTTCGTTTTGTAAATCGGTCCATACGCCTGAACGTCCAAGGGAAAGTAGAAGGCACTACACCACACGGAAGGTCACCCACGCGCTGGACTGACCAGATCAAGTCGGCCATTGGAGGTTCAGTTAACGAGTGCAGCAGGATGACCTCTAGCAGGCAGCGGTGGCGACATGTCGTGAAGCGCATCACATCTGCCCCTTCCAATACTGCTACGATCACTACTCAGAAAATACCATACCGGATAAGAAGAAGAACTGTGTCGCATAGGTGTCGAACAATATAAGAAGTGAGCTGTCATTGGTGGTGTGATGTTAAATGTCAGCTGCTGATGGAACATTTTTGCCCCCAGAACAAAGCGGTCGTCAGCGCAAGCGCTAACGTCAGTGGTGTCGAAGGCATCATCAGGGCTGCAAAGTAAGGTGGGGCTGCTGGGGCAGGCCTCCGCCTTCATATCCTCAGCGTCCAGCAAGTCGAGTCCCGATGAGCATACGGGGTACAGCTATGAACCGGTAAGAAACATATCATATTGAATAATTTACTAGGCATTATCTAGCCCCAGCCGCATGCCCAGCGTGGAGATTATGGGAATTAGCCCTCATGAGATAAAAATAGGGAGAGGCTTGCGTCCAGCACTGGACCATTATAAGCTGATGAGGTTGAGGTGAGGTTGAAGTATTCAGCATCAAGCTAAGCAGAGCTTTTGTAATAGGTACTTGATAACTGTTATAAGTACATACTTAATACAATACACTAAATAAATAAATATTTTTTTTATTCTTAGAAAACATCTAGAAGCATAGACAGAATGTCTGGATCAGATGAACACATATTTTCCTAGGGCAGGAGTCGAACCCGCAACCTCCTGCGTAGCAGGGGGACCTTCGCTTTCCGCGTCACGAGGTCGTCAAATAGAACTAATCATAATGGTGCGCCACAAATAAAATATATAAAACACACACGTTGAATAGGCGGCTTTATTGTTTAGAAGCAAATTCTATCAAACAAATTCAAGAAAAATTTCTTCATAACACAGCTTATTGGAATCGAATCAGAATATCAAAATTTGGTTAATTTCTCCGCATTGTACCAATTTTTTTTATTAGTTAATTGTTTGACGTTTAATAAATCCTGTATTACGAAACGTTTAATACAAGTAACGAAAGTGAAATAGTGGATATTATGAATATCTTGTTTAGAAAGCATTTGGGTACATTAATTTATTAAATTTCGATCCATGGAAGACTTTCACTAACAATAAAGACCGTCTGGGTATGCCACACGCTTTACCCACAAACAAGCTTTGCGTTGTAGCTATCGCAAAGAACTTGTAAGACGCTTTAAGCTATATGCTTCTGTCCGTGACTTCACACGCGTTTTTCATAAAATTTGTTTATCCAAAAGTCCAGCCTGATCCGTTCAGCAGATTTGACGTACACAGGTAACAACCATTTACACTTTCGCATTTTTTATATGATCGAAAATCAGGAATTGAAATTTTTAGGAATTAATTAACCAAAGCATTATGAAGTCCTCATTGAAATAATTGAATGAATGAATGAATACTTTATTGCACTTAAAACATAACAAAAATAAACCTTAGGTAAGTAATCTAAATAAAAAAAAAAGTTCAGTACCATAGGCGGCCTTACCGCAGAAAGCGATTTCTCCGAGGCAGCCCCAGGGATGGAATTATAGTGAATTCATAGTGAGTTTAGTTTATCCGCAGGGTCTTCAATGTGCCACTAAGAAGTTTTAGTAACTAAATAAAATAAATAATGCTGCACAAATCACAGCATTATCTAGCCCCCTTTGACAAAATAACAGCGGGTTAAATTGTCTATGCTAGCCCCAAACTAAGCAGAGCTTTTTTGGGTATTAAATAACTGATATACTTAATACAATAAACAGATAAATATTTTTACTATACATAGAATACTAATATATGGGGCTAGATAATGATGTGTGAATTGTCCAGCATTATTTATTTATTTATAATACGACCAGAACACCCGGACCAAAAATGTGCAGATCGTACAAACATTTGTCGCAAGGCGGAAATAGAACCCGCAACCTCCTACGTCCCAGGCAGACCTTCGCCCACCGCGCCACAGAGGGCATAAATGCGGGTTTCTATTAGTAGAGACCCTCTATAATACCCTATCTATTGGGTTAAGGGCTATATATTACTAAAACATAATGACAAACTATATAAGGATCTAATTTGAACTTGTATGTACAGCATAGCGAAAAATACGACTACTGGGGTCTGAAGAAGTCCATCCTATACACGCTCTTCCAAGCAGTCAAAGCCATCACTGGTGGGGTGACCATCCTGAAAGGTCAGCTGATCAAGGGAGGGGGAGCGCTGGCTTCCACTCTTGGGAAGGTCATCGCAGTCAAGGGTGATGCGGTCAGCAACCTTGGGAAGAAGATCGTCAGTTCTGCAGCTTTGAGTCATAAGAAGCCGCATGGTGAGTTCATTTTAACAGGGTTTCGTGGTATGTACCACCGAGTACCCATGAGGGTATAGGGGCTGTTTTTCACAACTACTCTTTTTCACGTAAACCGCACGATAATCAATTTTTTATATAGAAATTGATATAAGACATGTGTAATTTTGACAATTGTGATAATAAAATTATGTGGTCCGATCGGCAAAGTAGAGATTCTATTGATCAGGTAGAGAAAGATTTTTGTGTGTGTCTGTGTGTCTGTGGTAATGTAGCTCCTAACGCGATTATTAGTTTTTTTTTTGGGTTCCAGGGAAAAAAATAGGGCCCTATTATTATGACTCTGCTGTTCGTCCGTCGTCGTCGGTCTGTTTGTCTGTCCCTCTGTCACCAGGCTGTATCTCATGAAGCGTGATAGTTAGACAGTTGAAATTTTCACAGATGATGTATTTCTGGTGCCGCTATGACAACAAATTCAGAATGAAATAAATATTTTAGGGGGCTGCCATACAAATAACGTGATTTTTTTCTCGTTTTTGCTTGATATTGATAACGACAACAGGTAGACGCTTGAAATATTCACAGAATATTAATATTCTGTGAATATTTCAAAGTGAATATACAGCTTAAGCTGTATATCACTTTAAAAATAAATCGAAAGTGATCTTAGCAATGTTTAATGAAAATCATTGCAGCTATTCTAATGTAGGTAATTTAATGTAGGTCAAAGTAAAATCGTCGGGGGCAAAGCTTTCGCTTAATACCCTCAAAATCCAAAAATAGCTTGAATATTTACCAACAAAGAAAAAGTGAAGTACACGGTTGGTTGAATGCAAATAAAATTCGAACTAATTAATGTAGTATTCGTTACGGTGCAGTAATAACTGGGTATTTAGTTCGGAGACCAATTTTCTTTTAATTTCACTTACCTTCTCAGATTCGGAGTATACTAAGCCATGAGTGCGGTGGGTTTAATGAATCTAATTTTATAAGTAATTAACTTCTACTCGAGTCTTTGCACGCACTTTTCAAGTAGTACATAAACCTATGTCCGTCACTGGGATATTGATATTGATGACCTCTCTGGCAAATTTCATGAAGATCCGTTCAGCCGTTTAGATGTGAAAAGGTAACAGACAGACAGAATTACTTTCATTTTTATAATTACTAGTGCGGATGAGTTGACGATGAGTCTACCTACATTATTTCCAAATAGATAATGCTCATTTCATTGCACAAAATGAATGCGTCAGGAAACAGGAAAATAAAATTAACTAAAATGAGTGATCTAATTGACCCGTCAATGAGGTCAATATTTTCCCGTAATCAACGGCTTTGGAATTAATTGGTCATTATTGCACGAATTACCATTATACCTATATTTACTAAACCTTAAAAACGAAGTATTTGGCGCACGCAACGCATCAGCATTCCCATACAGCGGAGCAATGCAGCAAACGTCTTGGGGATTCTACTTACCAACTGGTATTGATATGGATCAATTGAGCTACCTGTAAATTGTTTTCAACAGTCTGCATTTTGATAATAGTTGCAATTGTAAATACTAGTTCTAATTTGTTTCTATATTAAAATTCTTTATTTCCAAACTAAACTACAGTCAAATAATAGAAACAAATTAGAACAAGTGTTTACAATTGAAATTATTGACCTAACTGCGGACAGTTGCAAACAATCTACATGTAGCTCAACTGACGACAACACGCTGCTGGCTGCATTGACCCGCTGTGTGGCAATGCTAATGCGCTGCGCCAGAAACTCACTAGCGTTACTAGTTCTAGTCGGGTTTTATTAGATTATTATTTGTATTATTATATTGTATTTTTTTTTATTATTTACGATGATTTCGATAAATAGTTATGTTACTTCACCACACGAGAATATTGTGATGATGAAATCGAGCACAGATCTAGCGAAGATAATAACTATATTACTCCAACAAGGCGAGCCAATCTAGTGCCTACCAACATGGAACAAATTGACAAGCAGTAAATGATGCAATCTATATGATCGATTCCTTCAAGCAATGTTACTTTTATAGAAAACTTGATTCTGCCCAAAAGTTTCGCACGCGCTTTTCATGTAACCTTTGTTAATTCCTAGGATATCAATAACCTCCCTAACAAAATTTGGTTAAGATCAATTCAGCCATTTAGGCTTGAAAAGACAGACAGAGTTACTTTCGAATTCACCAAATTAAGTATGGATTTGCTGACTAACTCCTTACTAAACGCGCCGCTTTCTTTTGTTAGTCCTATTATCATCAGACTACGTGCTTTTCTTAGTCAAACATCCTTCGTCTTTCTTAGTAAGATTAAATTTATCTCCAAGCCAAATTTAATAAAGTTCCGCTTAGCCGTTTAGCTGATTTGCTTTCGCATTTATAGTTAACGCATCAGCCTTGTCATACAGCGGGGCAATGCAGACAGCGTCTCGGAGCGCTTTCAACTAGTATTGATATGGATCAGCTATCTCTAGATTGTTTTCAACAGTCTGCAGTTAGCTCAACTGTTTCAATTGCAAATACTAGTTTACCCTCCTTTAATTCTTTTCAGTTTATTTCTATTCCTTAATTTCACCGTCCCCACTGCTCTACTATTTAGCTCGAAAGCAGCTCAGCTGAACTTAAGTTTATGAAATTTGGCAAGGCGATAGATTTAGGTTCAATTTCACCGTTGCAATTGTATTTTTTTTGTTAATAAAATACAATATGGTAATAGTGAACCTTTCAACCAGGTCACCGCGATTCCAAATACCTGGCACAGTTCCTATTGTGCCACTTACATGTCCGGATTACCTAAGTGGTGACGGCTATTTACATAAATTTGGTAACATATTGTCGAGTGTCGTTACACTGTCACATTGTAAACTTGTTTATGATGAAATATTAAAAACCCGGTCACAATACTTCCGTCGCCATTTTCAAATTTACATACAAAGTTTGACAGGTCAACTTGGGGTCCAAGTTCCGACTATCATAATAGTTATCTAATTCACCCAGATCAAGGTGATTCACCGGATCTGGTGGCCTATTGACCCGATAGAAAGATCCACATGACTGATCCAGTCGATCGGTTTCATAACAACACGTATAAAAAAGTACAGGTACCTACCAATCTAATCCGGACTTGACTTAAACTCAAACTTAGTAACTTTATTTTTTTTGTTACAAAATAAGCACTTAAACAAGTTTAATTTTATACTAGAAACAGCTTCGTAAATAGTATTTTTATTATAATATAAAAAATAAGGTGTTATTGATTTTATTCAATTAATTGTTTTTGTCCACTAGTGAAAGAAGTGAATTATAAATCACTAGTAAATACTTAAAAAGTAAAGTCCGAATTGACGCCTCAGAATAAGGGATCAAACTTCTTTGTATCGCAATCAAGTTGTGATAGACTTAATAATTATGTAGACATATTTTACCCATCCTATCGAGTGCGTCGAGGGACATGAAAGTGTTAAAGGATAAAACGTTGGTGTTCTTCTAAAAAACCTGTATCGTAGTTAAAGAAATACCTTTTTATCGCCATATCCACATTTCAAAAAGGTTTATAGTACCTACAATCTACATACCACTAATCTTAACTTAGAAGTAATATTATCATGAAAGATATTTCTGGCTTTATTTATTGTATGCTGGTGTACCTAAACAGAGCTCTGTCCCTCGCATTAGGTCTCTGGAGAGCGAGGTTACAGTGATTAATTCAACCTGAATATGACCTCGTAATTACTCCTTGATTGCGATTTTCAAAGCTAAAGTCTTTTGGCAGTGGGTCTCGTATCAGCACTGAGGGGACTAAGTCTCTCTGTGGTCCCTACCACTATGTAGTTCAATTGAATTCAATAACGTTTATTTCTTTAAGCTTACTATATAAGCACATGTAGGTACACTTCTCTATTAAAATATTTCTTTAGTAATACTCTTATCTTCATAGTAAATTCTTGAATTCCAGCGGCAGTGTACGGCCCGCCCGCCCACGTGGAGTACGGGCCTCCGCCCTCGGCTTACGGAGCACCCACCGCCCCGGCACACTACGTTGCTCCTTCCCTACCGACCGGCTACGCTGCGCACAAATATCCTTCCACTTTAGATGGTGAGTTTACAATGCACTTACCCTTTTCAAGACTTGCAGACTATGGGGTGAAATGATAATCCAACGTTGCCACCATTAGGTAGTGGTCTGAAACGATCAAGAGTAGTCTATTGTACCTGTCTAAGACTAAGCCGAACTGACCACATAATGATAGTTCTTAGAACTTGGTAAATATGGGTTAGGGTCCTTTAGAGTAGTAGGAAAACGAAAACACATGGAGTAGGTATACCGTCATACTACAATAAGTATAAAATTCGATGTGATGAAGAAGGAAAACGGACCATTCGAAATCATTAGGTACAATTCAAACATCAACTCAAACCGAAAATATATCAAAACCTTCAAACGTTTTCAATATCGGACACCCAAAGTCAATATAAAGAAAGGAAAAAAGCGTACATCACAAAAACGCCGTGCCACTTGCAGGCCCAAGTGTAACGGATTATGTAAGAAGGCTAACAAACTGGAAAGACCTAGCGACGAATGCGGTTGCGCAACTCACTTTGACAATACATTAAATTGCTAACTATACGATAGAGGAGTAAGTAAATGACCCGTAGTAATGGTGATGAGTTGAAAGGGAATTACAGAGAAGACTAACGACACCGTCCCGTTTATCTGCCTGTCTCACACAAAATTGCTACAAAAATGTCCTAACTTAGCAGAATCCTGGTTAAAGGACCCGTAACAGTCAGTGCTAAATATTATAATGTCTGTGAAAAAGTGTTAAAATTCGCGTCCTAATACCAAAATATGGATAGATAGATTGGATTTTGGGAAAGGCTATGCCTACAGAGAAATAATGAAGATGGATCGTAGTCCATAGGGATGAAATATTACAGTTAGGACAAAAACTATTATTTAAATGAAAGAACATGTCATTAGCGAGAATAGTGAGGTTCAAACCAAAACTTTTCAAAGATAATCAACATGTTTTGACGCATGGTAATACGTATAAGAATGCTGCAAATTTTATCTTATTAATACGCGTAGGTATGATTTCTATAAGAACTAATATAAAAAAATGACGCCAGTTTTTTACATAGTTGCATCAGAAGCTGGCCTAAAACATTTCAAAACGTCCTAACATAAAATCAACAATAGAGAAAAGTAGTCTCATAAAGTAATGAACGAACCACAAAGTAGAGAGCCATAAAAGATAAATTAGGAGGCAGTGAATATCCAACAATTAGCACGTAAAGCTGTGAAACGTTGACAGACATAAACTAAAGGAAACATTCCTTATGGCCATTCAACACACAATTACTAAAGTTGTAAGCAGACCATTTTGTCAAGAGGCATTGTGTTCAGGCACTGAAGTGTGGTCACAAGTCGTTATGTTATGAAACGAAGATACAAAGTTGCTGAAGCCTGATATGAAATTCATTGCACTTATTACACGGTGTGTAAATTAATTGTTTAATTTTAAAAAGGTACACAAAAAGCTATGATTATGATATACGTTTCCAGATTCAGAGAGCATTGAAAACGCGCAATAAAATACTACAAAATAGTCAAGTTTTTAAAATCAGAACAACAAATAAAAAAGTTGTTTTGATCAGACCATTCACAATATATTTAATTTATCACCTTGTGCAACATGAAGTAATTATTTTCTTAATGCTACCCCTTCAAAAGTAGCCTACATTATATTAATTATTGTTATGTGCAAAGAAACGAAAGCAGTTTGTACTACATAATAATTAAATACAGAAACATGTCTTGTAAAACACACTTGCTTTGTAAACTTATATATAAAGTTATGCTGATTTAACGGTGCTGTCGAACTTAAATACTCGTATTTACAAAAAACTTGAAGGTCACGCATAAACTGCTGAAACGGAATCGACGAAAGTTGGTAAACGAAAGTGACGCTTAACAACCTAGTAACATAGAACTAACAGAAGCCTATAAATCACGAGTTCAAAGTAATTAACAATACTGTGCCACCTACTAAAACAGCTTGCGTAATACTAAAAAGGCTTGAAAGTTATTTCAAACTGATACATCTTCGGAAGTAACCTAGAAACCAGAAATCCATTAAAAATGTGGGTTGCTAACATGATTTGATTAGGGGATTATATAAAAACTTTTATATCAAAGTAGGTACTTTGAATGAATCTTCAAACGGTCGGATCACATTTTGATAATACTGTTTCGCATAATGATAATTTGTACTCTTATTTTCCAGAACTTATAGTTATGTCGTCAGTTGCTGATACGGTTACAGAAAGCCCCGAACCTCCTTTACCCTCTATGGAGTTAATGGAGCGATATTATGATCTTATTAATGAAATCTGATTTTGGTAAGAAAGTTCAACATTTGTATAGTCTTTATTCTCCTTGAGAATGTCTTCCGTTTCGGTTTCAGAGTATTCTTTGTCATTTTTGATGACTATATTGTAATTATTTTATAATTTTCTATGAACTCCTCTTGCATGATACCTGAGCATGAGTTAATCGGAATCACACTATTGTTTGGCGTGTATATTTGCATCGTTTATTGCATATTTATGCTTCGTTCTCTCAAGCACTTTCACTCTTTGTTTACCGTGATTCTTGTTTATGTTAGATGTGGTATAGACTTGCGTTTGATTATTGTATTATGTTATGTATGACATGGGCCCGATCTGGTTTTCGGAAGAAGTTTTTTTTTAATGTATCTTTTTCCTTAACCTATGCTCTTTTTTGCAAATACCATTCACCCAGAAGTTTCTAAACATGACCTGTTTAAAATATTGGTCAGCGTCTTGCCAAATTCTATAGGTGTTTTAAAAAGTTTCCTAGTTTGTAAGTCGTTCTTTGAAGCATGTCCAAAATGCTCCTCGCGTCATTTACATAGACTTTCGCCTTCAACGGAAATAAACGTTTGTTTTGTTATGAAATAACCCAAAACAAGTGACAGACGCAACTATGCATGTAATTTTGTTAAACTCTTCAATTTGAGATTTGGTAACCAAATAGCGCTCAATGAACTGGGAAAACAGCGACCGCTATTCTTATCCTGTTTTGCGAAATTAGAGCGTATTTAATGTGTTATAAAGTGACTTGGTAACTATTTTGGATTGCAAAAATCTACATACAATAATTATAATTTAAAACGAATTTGTGCAGACTATAGATATAGGTATGCATGAGGAGACTTTCAAAAATAAGCTTACATCACAATGATGTAAGTTTAAAACGGAAAAGTGGTACAAAGTTCACCAAACCAACTACCTATCCAATTCTGTTGCCTAATCTTCAAGGAAGAGAAGGTCCGTCTTTCTCTAGGAAACTAGAATTCTACCTTTCAAAATTCACAAAAGGAAATTGCATCAGATGACCCTATAAAATACCCGCCTTTCGAAACTAAAATCCCCAGATATTGGATTGGAAAGGAAAAAAGCGTGGTAACCTCTCACCAACGCATGCCCTAATTATAAATATACATAACAAAGTGACGTAACAAGTGACCGAACCAATAGTAATGCAACCAAGCAACAAGATAAAGCTAATAGAGACAGCCACCCAAAGAACAAGGAAATGTATAATTAAAGCAGTCTAGATTATGCAAGAGAACCCCAAACGCATTCATCGCACCCTTTAGTGAAAGTGTTACGAACGGAACCTGTTTGGACAGTGGCGTAAACGTATGAAATTTGATCTTTGTTTGCATTGGTCATTTGAGATGGGATTCGGGAAGCTGATTCAATCCATGTTGAACAGATTAAGTTACTAGTGCAGTCTTCTACTTATGAGTTTGTTTAAAGTTTAGCAAGAGACTGGGGGGGCGATCAGCCCAAAAGAGATAGACTTGGCATTATAATTCTGAAATAACAATTCATGTTTTTGACGCTCGGTTGCCCTTTCCAACAACGTGGAATTTTCAGATGAACAACTAAAATAATGTGATGCTACTTTATCTTTATCTATACTACTTCTATCTTTACAGTACTTTTGTATAATTGAATAAGCCAACTGTAAATATGAATGATATATATTTTTGGATGAAATCGCGTAAGAGAAATTTAACTCAATTCTACTAAACTTTTCTTTCGTATTTAAAAATTCAAATATGAAATGTTTCAGTGTCGTTAACCTTTCCATCATAGACTGTAGGGTTGTCACGTTAAAAAGGAGCTGGAACATTTGACGTGTTTAAAACAAAAAAAAGTAACAAAAGTATATAGGTATGTGAAGATGTAACACTACTAGACAAAATTTAGAAAGACGAAAGAAACATAATAATAAGAATTAGTTTATGTTTCTCATGTAAGTTACATGTTTGTTGTAAATAAGAAATAAAGATCTTTTAGAACTGAATATTCATAAATTACTTCTTAATATTTATGCAATTCCCAAGCAAAAGCATAGATTGATTTAAATTAAGGCTTAAACGTTGGCTTGTCGAGCAGAATTTCTATTCTCTGGACGAATTCCTAGAACTATAATTCGATTTATAATTTGTTATGTATAATTATATGATTCCGTGCTTAATTTGTTTAAGTATGTAATTTATATTTTTTATTTATAATTTTTAATACGACTTAGTTATACGAACAATCCTGATTAAAAAAAAAATGACATGTATATTGGTTTTACAAATAAATGTATTTCGTCTATCATGATATTTTCAGATTTTTTTTCAGTCAGATTTTTTTTAAATTACATTTAAATTCGAGGATACAGTTTGATTCCACTAGCAATTTATAACTTATTTCATTATTTTATTTCAAACGTTATTGCAGTGAAGAAAACTAAGGCTTAATGCGGAGGTATTTTCTTCCTAATAAACAAAATTTGTATTATACCTTTATATCGCATCCAAGATCGAGTTTGCTTCGTTCATGTTAGTCACAATACACTTCGTGTTACACATTATATATAATTATATATATATACATACTCGTATTCTATTATCGCTATTTTAAGTTATTGGCAACCTTTATCTTATCGCACTCTTCTGACCGCACATCCAGTAAGGCAGCATTCAGACTCAGTAATTATACTGTGGTGTAGACAACTTTCATGCCTCGTAAGGCATCAAGCTTTTGCAAAAAGTTCTTACGTTCGTGTGATTTGTCACTTTCCAGTCCATAAAATGTGACAGTATTACCTATATCGTGTGGGTCTTTGTTGTGGCTGAGGTTAGATTGGTGATAGAACTTCACTGGATATCGTTTCCTGAATATCATTCCAATGTTGGATATGAAAATATTCGGATTATGAGAGTTAGGGTTATACCCCCGCAGTATATATGATAGTGTTCTTTAGCCTGCGCACCTTGCTAGTCTTCGTTGAGTTGAAATTAGTCAACATGGCCGAAATTCAGCTAGGAGGGCATTTGTTTAATGTCACGCTTTTCCTTGAATATTTTATAGGCATCACACAGCAAAAAATTGGCGTTGAACGAGTCATCATTAAGCAACATTTTTCAAGCGTTAAAATAAGAATTTATTGTTATTTCTTCTTGAATGGACTTGAAGTCCTCGAGTACAGATTATTTTTTTGCAATAACGTGACAAATTTTTAACAGCGCAATCGAAATTCATAAGCGTGGGAGATTTTGCTTGACCAAATCCACTTTATCAAAATGAACTAAATGTAGGTCACAGTCGTAAAAGGTATGTTGTAAAGGACATGGTCCGATTCTCAATTGATATTACATATTATTTGAACATGTAACTTTAACATTCACGAGTTGAAATAGGTTAACTAAACCGGAGGCCTTTAGGTACCTACCTAAGGACATAAGAATATGAGGCTCGTTCTTATCTCGCAACCTTTTCTATCTCGTAAGTTAGATAAGTTTCGGGAAAAACACTAATAAAAAATGCTATCGCTCATACTGTCGCCATCTGTCCATCACCATTCGCCCATGCAGTTTCTTTTACTGACATTTTTCAGACTTAGCACTCCTAAAATCTACTTTTGTTTTATAGCGGCTTCACTTGATCGAAGTAGACTAAACACACATAGGTAAACTTCAAAAGACTGAGTTCAAAGAAGCAATATGAACAGTATTGCGCAACCACTTGAGTAAAAGTAATCCGTGTAAGCCGAAGGGTCATCAAAATTGCATAACTTTTAAACTTCTCACAGAGAACAGGTTTGCGTTATTTTATTACATTTGTTCAGACAGGTCAATTGAACCAAATCGTGTGAGTGGGTCGAATTGACTCAGAACAGTCAACAAATTATATAGTCAGTCAGAGTGGTACAGATTGGCAGCGGCTAAAACATATTTTTTTAATTAAATGCCATAAAAAATATCTAGACACATTATCACAATACTTCTGTTTAAATTCCAAATTAATTTTATTCTATTTCTGGTCCGTTTTCCTACTTACTTAGTCGAGCTTATATTCTTATTATAAATCAAAAGTTTCTTTTTTGTTTATAATTTTAAATTAGGGTCGGTCTCGAAAATAACTTTTCACTTTACTTTGATATAGGGTTATACGCACGTCATTTGCACACTTTACTTTGACTTTGTCGTATCTTGTCCATCTGGACTAACTAAACAAGTTTAATTGAAAGTTGACGACACAAGTTGAATAGGAAAGCGCATATACATAATATATAAGATTCAGTCCGTATCAATGACTCTGAACACCACTTTATTGACCAGCCCATCAAACGACACGACCCAATTTATAAAGTTGACACGCAAAATATTACAGCTTGTTTCTAATTCACCGTTCAAGCACATATCACTTCTTGGCATGACTTTGAATAGTTATCACAATTTGCAGTACAAAATCTTATACACATCGACATTGTCAATTTTTAAACTATTTTTAAGAGGAATGTTAAAATTTTTGTGTGACCTTTACCTTACAACAGCCCGACTGACCCTTGACTCTCTGAGACAGGACGTGGAAAGCTGAACGGCGTGCATGCTGGCCTGGTTTTCCTGGCACCCCTGGCTGAGAACCACGAAGAGACGCTCGAGACTGCTCACTCCGGTCACACGCCTTTAGAACCCCCACCTTCCATCCTCCACTCCGTTTACAGCGCCATCAAGAATGTTTTCAACGGTCCTGCTCCTGCTCCGGTACATGAGCATATTGAGCATGCTCCGGTCCACTCTGCCCCGGTGGTCCATACTGCCCCTGCATCCACGGCGTACAGTCACACAGCTCCAGCCCATTCTTCCTACCCGACCGCTCCCGCAACGTATTCCGGCTACACTGCCCAAGCAGCCCCCACAGGCCCATCCGGCCCAGCAGAGCCCTATTCTTTTCAACCGCCTCCACCCCCGCAATCTGTCCCCCACTTCAAGCCTATGTCCTGGGCAGCTGTAGACTCTTACGGCCAGCCAGCCGCAACGGAGTCCTTTCCGGATTACGATCCTCGGATTCCACACTATTCTTTCGACCACGCATCGGCGAAAAGCTCCGCTCCCACTCTGTACCCTAAAAAAACAGGCCTTACCGCCGACAAACTGCAGAAAATAAACTTCAATTTAAACAAGCTGAGGAACTACATGAACCAGCAACAACGGTCTTCTGAAGTGCTTCCGCAGTTCAATGGGTTAGAGATGCTCAAAAATGGAATTCTTAATCCCACTCCTGTTGTCACTGACAACGAAATCGGTGTCCTTCCCGCGGAATTCCTTCCCGACCTTGATACCACCACGACGACGACCACAACGACTACCACGACGACCACAGAGACCCCAAAGACGACTCCGGCTGAACGTAGGAAGAAAGAAGTGAAGTACTTCCTGAGAGGGAATAAAATAGTACAAGTCTGACTGTGACGGTTGACTGACTGGAGGTATGTGGACTGGACTGACTACTAACAAGACTATTCCTACTACTAAAATGACTAAACTGACCACTAATGTCACTAAACCGACCAATTCTTATATGACTATTCATGAGGTGACTTTTTAGCTTCAGTGAGTAGCAAAGTTTAACAATATGAAACAAAGAGTAAATTCTGAAGCAGTAGGCCACAAAAAACATATGTTATGTACCTATTATGCAAATACTTGTGTTAACTTTAACATTTAAAATTCAATCTTGCTGTAAAAAGCTGTCTCTATCATTGACTCTCTCAATTTTGTAGATTTTCTTTCTAATCGTACGAAGCGGCCCTCCTCTACCTTTGTCATTCGTACCGCTAAGGCCTGCTTCTGTTTTTTCGGGCAACTACAACCTTGGTCTCTTCAAGGCAAGAGGCTCATCTAATAGTAAGTGACGATGTGGATGTGAGACGTGAGATGGTCATACAAAGGTCTATTCTCTCTCACAGTGACTCGGCGGAATACGACTATTGTTTGTGATTGTACAGTTATGACTTAACCTCTCGCTCAATCTTCCTTTTAGCAGTCATTAATCTGTTTGATGTACTATTATGCAAAGCCTCTTACTTCCTTATGTTTTAGAGACTGCTAGATATCTACCATAAAATATTAACTCATTACTACTGTTATAATATTTGTAACTTTTAGTTATGTATGATGGAATAATATCTATTGTTTAGTGATTCAGTTTTTTTAGTTCTCGGGTCTAGTATCAGGTTTCAAGTTATGGGGCCTATCCTATTATACCTACGTATATAATCTAGCTTCCTTGCAAAATTTCGGAATTTTCAGTCTATTTTCTTCTACTTTAGTAAATTTATATTTTTTTTACAGATATCTTTATCTGAAGCACAATTGTTTTATTATTATTTCCGATTATAATTTTTTTTTTGTGTCAATACAGTGTTATTAAAAAAATTACATCGATAATTAGACGTAAGACGTTGTCAGTTAACCAAGAAACCTTTAAATTGTTACAAGTTTACTGTAGGTATTTCATACAACTAATTTGTTTTTTTTAATGTCTTTTCAGAGCTTCCTGTAGAGACTGCAGTGCTAGGTCCTGAAGAATTGCAACACTACTACCACCATGCTTGATAAGCCACCTCCTAAATTTAAAAAGAATTCCTTTAAAAATAAGTAGAAAATTTTATGAAGACGCTTTTCGCTTTTGAAAATTAATCTTGTAATTTTGGAAATAGTTTGTAATATTGCCAGCCCTCGAAATTGAAGTTACCATTATTTAAGAAATTGTGAAAATAGATTTTTAGTAAAATGTTGCAATTGTATAGTACAGTCAGGGACAAACAAAAGTCAGACAAAAGTGTAATTTAACAGTGAATCAATAAGGCCGATCAAGGTTCATGTGGTCTTACATGTGTGTGTATAAAAATTACTAGACACTGCGGATAAAACGCCGCAGTTACTATCAAGTTTATAAGAAAACGAAGATGCAGAAAAATATTTATATTGACTTTTGTCTCGGACTGTACCTTCAGTGATAATCCTAGACTTATCTTAAGGTTTAAATAAGGTTTTAATTTATTTCTTGAACATCAGAGCCAAATCATCATATACGTTGTCATCAAAGTTGCCACTCTGGCGAAGAAACAGCAATGTGTTAGGTTAACTTACACTATCAACTGTGTATATTTTAACTGTTAATATATCTCTCTCAGTACGTTAAGAATTACTTGTGCTTATACCCTGTGCTAACACTCAATTTTTTTCATTTGAAAGTACGAAAAATCCTTTAGAATATCTCTAAAAATTTTGCCAAATTTAATGTCGTTCATGCTCAAATACATTACACCCATCGGTGTTTTGTAACATAGAAATGTATTTGTAAATAAATTAATTTATATTTTTTTACTGTAAAAATATTTTTGTAAATAAACAACGATAAACGTGTTTTTGTGGTTAGTTATTTACAAAGACAATATCCTTCCCTAACTGTTCTTAATGTAGGTAGACAATTTAACTATTATTGTCCTTCATATACCTATTGATTTATTTATTTTATCTGTAATAATATTATAAAGAGGAATAATATGTTTTTGTTTGTTTGAATAGGCTCCGAAACTACTGGACCGATTTGAATAATTCTTTCACAATTAGAACCCTACATTTTACTTCATGAATAAAAGTGATAGAATCTACTCGTTCGAAGCCAGGGCGGGCCGCTAGTACCCAAGATGATCAGACGCCTTGAGTTGGAACATAGCAATGCTGCTGGCAGAATAGGTACCTACTGATCCTGTTCTGCTGTTGACTGAAACTGTGCAATGATGTCCTCCTAGCCGAACTTCGGCCACAGCGGCAGTTATTTTTAAAATCCGTTGGAACGGCAGACTGACATGACCTTGGAGACGTCAGGCGCAGGACCAACGGTGAGGCACGGGGTCGGAACACCGCCAACTCCCTGACTTTGGGCTGTAAATGTGATTTTTTATTGTTCTTAAAGTTCCAATAACAATTTTGGTTGCCGACCCACAGTCTGCGAACCCACGACTTATAAGGGGGTGAACTGAACACGCGACTGCTAGACCAACGAGGCCGTCAACTGTGAAACACATCAGCAATGAATAAAAAATATTGCTCGGTTTATAATGCTAGGCGTAATTGAATTTATGATAATATTGGTTAGTTTGTGTTGTACATACTACGACGAAAATTACTGAGCAAAGACAACCTACTCAAAGCGTTATCAGGTGAAAATCTAAACGAGGCGAACACCTACAGAGTTTTTAATGTTTTTCAAAGTCCAACGATTTTGGTGGTTGAGTGTATCTAAGCATGAAATGAATATAATTATGAAAAGATTATATCACCTTTGGTAAAACTACGCGTTGATATCTTTTGCAGGCAGATTCAATGCAGGCGCCACTGATTTACGATTATGCAATATTTTTTATAAGTCATCGTTATAATAATTCAAAATCTATTTCAAACCTCATGCTTTTAAGTCCATTATATTTCGAACAGTAGGTAACTTTCTTAACACAGCAGGCGTACAAAATGGCTTCAATAAAAAAAACTAATTTCTTGAAAACGAAAGTTTCAATCAGTCGTTCGTCCTACCCTTCCCGTCATGAATGAACTACGGATCTGCGACGTGGGCACTCACGGTAGAGCTGGTCCACCAGTTTAAAGTCGCCCAGCGAGCTATGGAAAGAGCTATGCTCAGAGTTTCTCTGAAGGATAGAATTCGTAACGAATGTTGGCGTTCCTTTCTAATACCTAAATAAATACATCCGACAGAGAACTAAGGTTAACGACATAGCTCAAAGGATTATCAAGCTGAAGTGGCAGTGGGTTGGCCATATCTCCAGCAGAACCGACATCCGCTGGGTTCACGTGTTCTTGAGTGGAGACTGCGACTCGGCAAACATAGTGTAGGACGCCCTCCTACCAGGTGGGATGACGATTTGGGAAAGACTGCTGGCCACAGAACTTGTATATAGATACAGTTCTGTACTGCTGGCCGATGCTGGATACGGCAAGCTGAAATTATCCTGGATGGGTGGATAGATGGATGTTTGTTGCTCAATCACGCCAGAATGGCTGAATGGATCCAATACTTGAATAAAACAATACTAGATCAATACTTTCGCATTTATAATATTAGTGTGATTTCATTCCATCGAAGAAAATAAGCGCGTGGACGGAGCATTGGTAGGTATATCCATATCTCACCAGGCATAAGTTCACCACACCTAATTACTACCCCTAGTCCTCAATCATACAGAAAGCGAGCGCAATGAGGCTTGAAACCAGGAAGGCAGGCTATGGTGGTTGCGTAACTATGGTGCGGTCAGCTCGGCATTTTGTTATATTTATCCGCTTCCGTAGCTTGAGGAAACGAGAAGACTGTTCTCACTTGATAACAGTCCTCTACTCGAAAAATAACAACTAACAGACTAAAGGTTTCTTCGGCGCTTCTTTACTTAGTCTACATACCGAAGCCACCGAAATAAAAAATATCTCTTTATTTCCGTGTCGTTTTATTTTAAGAATTTGACCTTTTCTAAGTGTACATTTTTGTATTACGGAAATAAAGATTTTTTTATTTTGACTTTGAAACTATCATTAACTGCCTAGTATTAGTATTTTACTACAGTTTTTGTCATAAATAATATGAACGGGGCGTTTGCGTAAAAATAAGCAATGTTGTTATGTTTACACATTATCATGATGACCTCGGTGGCGCAGAGGGCGAAGGTCCGCCTGCGACGTAGGAGATTGTGGGTTCAGTTCATCACAGAAATAAATCCACCTGAAAAAGGTGGTGAATTTAGGAGGCGTGGGTTTTTAAGTCCTGACAAAACATTTTTTTTTGTTTTATTTTTATTTCTTAGATGACCCAGAGTGCGTGCAAACATATAATATCAAAAAACCTTAGAATCAACCTGAAGGTAGGTAGGTATTAAAAACAAGAATAATTAATAAGAATTTGACGTTTTCTAGGTGTACATTTTGTATTTATGGAAAAAAAGCATTTTTGATTGATTATTATAAATAGGAAGCTTTTATTGCAACATACAACTAGGTGCTTGGGAAGACCAATCCCAAACTCGACGGTTAGCATTATCAACGATGTTACCTACAATTCTAGATCCATCAATTGTGGATAAAATATTAAAATAAAAAGCCATTTATTTCATGCACACAATATGCTTATAAAATAAGATAAGAAACTGCAAAAACTTAAAAATATTTTTTTGTAAGCTTCTCATAATAAAATTATTTAGGTAGGGTGAGATACTAACTAATACCTACTTACAGCGCAAGTTAAATAAAAGCTTAACTATCTAGCAGAACATAAGTCACTCAATCTTGTCAGTTCAATGTTAACGTTCGAAATACGGCTCGTCACCGCTCATTGACGTCTGCAGTTGCGTGCGCAAGAGTCGCCGACTCTCATGAAAAACACACTCTCACTTCTTGATTGGACGAGTTATTTAAGATATTATGTAGAATTATTCTAGATTAAGCGCTGTTCAGACGCAAATTATGAACGTTGTTGATATACGAAGGAGCTGTGGAAAAAGATGATTGGTTGAGCTTTCCTTTGATTGGGTGGTCTGATCAACATAAAAATGTGTAGATAACTACCTGAGTATACAATCAATCAAAAATGCTTTATTTCTATAAATACAAAAATGTAGGTACACTTAGAAAACGTCAAATTCTTAAAATAAAACACACGGCAGTTTGTATGTAGGTATACAGCCGGCAGTATGGATTTTTTAGACCCTATCTAACAGCCTAGAGGTTTTGTCACTTCTCTCTCATTCTAGTTACATCATTTGTTTGAACCCAAATCAGGGGTCGTTTTAACTGTTAATGGTGTCCAATAATGTCCATATAAACAACGCGTGCAAAGCGCGTTACTAGTAGACTAATAAATAGTTTGTCCATGGTTAAACTAACTGTACTCAGCAAGATCCATAATGTTTTATCTAAGTACCGCCCCTGATAGAAGTATTTATTCAAACGATTTCTTTACTTGAATAGTGTAAATAAGATAGTGTAGAGTCCAAGCGAGAGGTGGTAAAACCTTCACATAATACCGTCAGAGAACCATAGTTATAGAAATAGCAAGCTCAAGTGGCAGTGGGCCGCATCTCGTGAAGAAACCACTGGGGTAAACGTGTTGTGAAAACGTACTAATTTGGAACGCCCTCCGGCCAGATGGGATGAAGACCTGCGAAATACTGTAGGAAGATGCTGGATGTGGCAAGCGTAAGAGAGGGTGCTATGGCGGCGCTCATTAGGGGAGGCCTATGTCCTGGTGAGGATTATTGATCTATAAGCTTCTGCCCGCGTATTCGTATAAAATTGTAGAAATTAAAAAAAGGAAAAAAAAACATCTAAAATTTAGATGTTTTTTTTCCTTTTTTTTAACTAATTTTAAATTGATTTTTGTCAAAGTTGCGTTCGACGCTGATTACAAACTCGGATTATTAGAAAATTTAAAGTTTCGATTCGATATACTTACGAGTGAAAAGTGATGCCCTGGGTTTTGTTTTTGTTTTGGAGATATTAGTACAACCTAGTAAAAGAACTACAACCTAGAAACGACAAATAGGTCTTTGCTTTTAGTCAACAAATCAAACAATAGTACATAGGTACTCGTACACTGTAGAACCACGCGAAACACGAACGCCGTCGGTGCCGCCGCCGCCCCCCGGTCCGACTATGACTGAGACGGGTGGACCTAATTGCACCTAATTTGAGCTTACCACTTTCAAGAAGCTAGTACCAAACTCCATTTTTTAATTTAATCAAAGCGGACGCACGCTGAGAAAATAAAAAAAAAAAACACAAAGAGGCCTTCACTCTAAATCGAAGTTTCTAATTCGCTTTCGCCTAAAACTTAGGTAGGTACTCTTATTTCACTCACATTATAGATAATGTGAGTGAAATAAGAGTACCTACCTAAGTTTTAGTTTTAATGCTAGAGCATTTGCACGAAAACAATTCAGAAACTTCGATTTTAGTTTTAACGACACAGACCCTGTTTTCTATTCAACATCGTAAACCCTTGAATTAGTGCTAAACCAGCCGTGTACATGGTCGTATATACGTGCGCATGGTCTGTCGTCCACAAACTGACCGATCAATCAATTTAAAGACACATTAGTATAAGTTTCCTAAGTAAGTTAAGTATAAGGTACCTATATGAGGGGACATCGTAAGGCGAATAAAAATTGCCTCTCATGTAGAATGGCCATAGTGAGGCGTGAGGAAGAAGAAAGTTTTAGCTTTTTCTGGAACTATGTCTGATATTATAACACATTTGTATTTGTATTTCATATTGATGAAAAATCTCAAGTAAACAATAGTCTAATAGAATAAAATTATACTTAAAAATATTACTATGATATTTTTTTAAATAATTTTCGCGATTTGATAACATATTTAAGATTATTTATCGGGCATTTATAGCGTACCTTTTGCTTTCTTTTCCCCAACGTTTCAACCGCGTTTCAGCGATCGTGGTCACGGAGCGAGTTGGGGAAAAGAAAGCAAAAGGTACGCGATAAATACCCGATAAATAATCTTACTATGAATTTACTACCTGGACTGGTATTAAAACACACAGCGTAAATTTCGACGTTATAATGAAACTTTCTTAGGCCGGCGAGTCGTATCCAATCCCATACAATAAAAAATACGTACCACTTATAATAAAGAAGATGTTCATAACATAATCGTAAAGATTCCGATAGGATTGATTGCCAAGACGTCATGCAAATTTTTGTTTAGAGCGTGATTTCTTCTGCATGAATAGGAATACCTAGTTGAAATCTGTGAAAATAGAAATAATTGTGAAAAATTGACAATTAGAATTTTTCTAACCATAAAAAAGTACTTATAGTCTAAAAGGCTTTAGGGAAGCTTCTATTTTACTCTAAGCAACTTAAATTTCTAGTTGAGCTAGCTCTAGGTTGTTGAGATCTATTCAGTTGGAATTTATAGCTGTCAAATTAGTTAACATTTTGTGCCATCTATACACACAATCCATATCCACACTATCCATAACATAAGCTCTGCTTAGCTTGGGGCTAGATAATGCTGTGTAAATTGTCCAGCATTATTTATTTTTATTATTATCTAAATTGAATCCATTATCATGTATCTTTACGAAAAATCATAATCATTTATTCATTAACTAAAATAAGCAGTAGGTAGATATTCGATTTCTTGTAACATATTTCCTTGCACTAATCGCGTTGATCATTAATCACTAATTTTCCTAAGCTTTTCCGCACACCACCGGCGGCCAGGTGGGGGCTACTATAAAAGTGCACGGGTGACCTATATCGCGCTCCATACTGTCTTGACCACTGGCTATACCTCTCGCAAATTCACATCGTAAAGAAAATATCATTGAAAACTATCTCGGTTCAGACTTTTGTATTTTTCTTTATGTAATGGTTTTTAGTTTTGATATCTTCAGTTGTGTTCTGATGATGTGATTGTGTTTGTGAAGAACAAGTGACTTTATTGGTGTGATCGATTGATGATCGCTGAAAAAATGATGAAGGTATCGTTAATGGCTTTTCTTTAATGTTTTTGCTTTATAGTGCGTTACTCGAACTGGAGAAATCCTGCGGAAATCGAAAATTTTTGGACCATTATTGAATTTTCGTAGTCTTTTGTTATTTTGAAGCTTATATCTGTGATATTTGAGACAAACAATTGTTGTTAGCAATAGTTCAGAATCCTGTGATTAATTAGCAGTATGTCTTAACTGTTTTTTGTGGCAGACAATACTCAGACAATCACTGTTTAAAAGTTAAATAGTCTACTAAAAAAAATGTTGAGAAAGAGGGTTTCAGAAAGAACACGTATCATCTAAAAATATGTTGGAATCCACATCACTGTCGCCTAGCCCTTAGCTGCGGAAAAATTTCTGCACTCATATTAGAATAGACCCGCTTTACCATGACTTACCTACAATATCCACTAGGAAAGTGGTAGATGGAACAGCATCTGCATATTCTCCATTTATGTATAGGTAGGGGCGTGAATCTCTAATCGGATGATCGGATGAATCGTGGATCTCTATCTGCTTTAGACCATAAATCATAGAGCTTACCAATTTACAGGAAAGTGGCGTTTTGATTGCAAGGTTACTGATCACAAGTTTTCAATCGATTCTTACATAAAGGTGGCTTTATATAATAATACCATTATCTTCATTCAGCAAAAGAAACATGCGATTTTTGTGCTCTACCAAACTAGGGAAGATTCAATGTTAGTTCAATCTTTAATTAATTTCGGCGATACTTTTCATGAGCACTTTCATGTTTATAGGCACTTAGTGACACAATCTCTAAAATCCTATAGTAGGTATACTAAACTTATCTATCTAAAAAGACACAACCTTATTTCATTCTCGTTATTTTATTACATTTATTAGTTAGTACCTATTAAAAAAGCTAATATTGCAAGAACATTTCACGATTTAATTGATCTACTTGATATATAAATGCTATTAAGATATCAGTTTATTAATTCACTTTCCCTTGTATCCCTCCATAATAAGGGCCCCGACTCCGAAAAATGATAAACGAACACTAAGAACTAACTACGGGCGTAGGTTTGAGATAAGTATGTCGTTGTTGTTTTGTGAGGTTGAGGAGCGCTGCCGGAGTCGGGATCTAGATCTCTGTCAAAAGGCTCGATAACCCTCATCATAAGGTTAGCATCACGCGTCCAACACCTCTGCCGTATAACACAAAAATGTGCAATTAAATATTATTATGGGCTTAACTTAAGGTGTGACATTACTCGTAATTTTACAGTGACTTACCGTCAAGCGAGTGGGCCGCGAGCTGTATTGTATATTATGCTGTCAATACAAAATGCATCTTATTACCTAAGCCTTTATTAAACTAGTAATATTTTAGTTTAATAAAGTCCATTTTTAAATGCACATTGTGCTTTGCGGCAGCGGTGGTGAATTTTGTGACGACTGTTTTATAGCACTTCAACCCTTCAAACAACTTCGATCTACGATTAAATCCAGAATCAAGTCAATTAAGTACGTGTAACAGACGTGTTCGCCGCGATAACTGGAGAAATTTTATTAGCATAGCGGAGTCGCATTTCAAACTGCAATTATAAACAAGAGTGGGTGCATCGTAGTCAAGGCCGAGTATTGAACTTGAAGAGAGCTTGCGTGCAGCATTCGCTAAATGTTGCATGCTGTGAAAATGTTAAATCGTTAGATTCTTGCTGAAATGGAATTTGATTATTTTTTTCCTGGGCTTCGTTTTACTTATGGCTTCGTGCGCTTTGTTTCTATGGATACGTTTAAGGGTTATTTCTATCCCATGGGAACTAATTTATATATAATATATTTTTTCCATCCTATGTTCTATTAATAATTACCTGTACCTATGCAAAATTTCAGCCTGATCCGCCCAGTGATTTTCGCGTGACGAAGTAACAAACATACAAACTTTTGCATATGCTTTTTTTTTAAATTACAGAAGTTTAATACAAAAAATAAAACAATAACAGTCAAAAATTTGTTACTTATGTCATTAAAACATATTATGTAATTAAAAAATCCGTCATGTCGTAGAAACATATTTCCATCAACCACATTTTCAGTTTAATTTTAAATAATAAATTATAATCTCTTTGCCGAATTTCATCTGCTTGTACCCTGTATAATTGGGTACGCAGACGACAGCACCGTGGTGGACAGGTACTTTTCCAACGCCAAGGTTAGTCAGAACGATATTGGGTCAACTTTAATGCCTCAAAAACGCATGCCTGCCTCTTCTCTGCAAAAAAGAGTCCGTTAGTCCAGGTTCCTGTTTTCGAGATGTAGCGGTACCTATTAAAATACCAACTTAAGCTCCTCGGTGTCACGCTTACACCAACTTAACTTTGGAGCCTTCATAGAGAAAAAGGCTCCAAAAAAAGCAGTAGCTATGAAGCTAGGAATCCAAGGTTAAGCCATTCTTCACACCGAGATAGCTTCTATCCCATTATCAAGCTCAGTTCCGGTCTGGTTTAAAGTATTGCTGTCATGTTTGGGATGGCTCGATCATGTACCAGCTTGCAGCCTTAGGCTCGATAGAACGAAGAGCCTTCAGACTCAATAACGAGCAGTACCTTGCAGAGACTAAAGTTCAAACCCAAAGCCTCAAACGCCTCTGCAAGGTCGCTTGTCTCTCAGTCTTTTATAGGATAGGTACACTTCGGAGAATGCAAACAGGAACTACATGACTTCATTTCACCATCCCCTTCCACTCCAGGACAAGCAGGCGCACAGCGCATTATCACCCCTACTTGGTGGATATACCGTCCACTCGCACCAAGCGGTTTTCACCTTCATCATTCGTACCGCTGGGGTTTGGAACACGCTCCCTGCTGCTGTTTTCCCCGTCAATTACAACCTGGGTCTCTACAAGATAAGAGTGAATAGGTATCTTCTAGACCTTCGTGCTACATCGTGTCGGTCACATCTTCACTTTCCTTCAGGTGAGATAGTGGTCAAGGTCTATAGACTATAAAAAAATTAAAAAAGTTAGCTAATTTCTCGAGACTGGATCCAAATTTGATTTTAACAAGTCACAAAAATTTAAGAACTGGGACGAACACCGAAGTCTTAGACGAAACTCCAGTGCAACTTAAAAGCACTCATTGTCCAGTAAATAAAAGATTCGTGATGGAGTAGACAGTTATAATGAGACGAATAGAATTTTTATTATTATATTATATATATATTATTTGTCTTTGGTCACTTGTATTAGTCTTTCTTGAGAAAAATATACACTGTTACACAAAGTATTACAACATTTTTTTCTCCCAATATTCAAAGATAATTTTCATCCTGCTACCTAAGATAAGAGAAACAGACGCGATATATGATCCCGCTTTTGTTCTTAGATGGTTATCGAAAAGCGAACCATGTAGATAAGATTTTATCTACATGGTTCGCTTTTCAGAGAAAACTCTGTCATATAGATCAAAAGGGTTAGTAACTACCATGCAAAATATATTGTTCTCTGAATTTTAATCTTCTTTCATTGGGTCCCCAAGACGGGATATAAGCTTCTTGGTCCCGAGCAATGCGATGACATTTTAAATTGACCAATATAATGTTATGTCCTTCCTAGTGAATGTCCAGAGTTTTCGGCAAACGCACAAAGGCACAGTTAACGCAAAAAGCCAAAACAACCTTTTTCTTACCTACTGTACACTACTGTGTAGGTACTTTGAATAGCGGGGATGATAGAAGGGATCGATGTTTATCAAAATACACCGTTGTAGGTATTAATACCTACGGTATTAAAACATAATGGGCTTTCACACAGCAGCACCTGCTCTCAAAACAGTTTTTCTCCGATATTCAAAGATCAGTTGGCACCGGCTCCAATGACGGACATTACGATGTGAAACCCAGCCCGACCGGTCGGGGAACTCTCCACGCCTTATAAGAGCAGGGAGCCCTTGTGTAGACTGTGACGTCATTCATTGCAATCTAAACTGAAGTTACTTATTTGAAAGTAGAAATGGATTTTTAGGATTCCGGACCCAAAGGGTAAAACGGGACCCTATTACTAAGACTACGCTGTCCGTCCGTCTGTCTGTCACCAGGCTGTTGGTCAACCATGAAAGTTAGTAGAAATTTTCAAAAATGATGTAGGTATTTCGATTGTTGCTTTAACAATAAATACTAAAAAACAAAATAAAAAAAAATTTAAGGGGGCTCCCAATCCCATACAACAAACGTGATTTTTTTGTTCGACATTGATAACGGCAACAGGTAGAAGCTTGAAATATTCACAGAATATTTAGTTATACATTCACTTTAATAATAATTTATTCAATTAAAATAAAACAAATATGATATGATATGGGCTGCCATATAACCGTTTTTATAGATAATGGTACGGAACCCTTAGTGAGCGAGTCCAACACCCACTTGGCCAGTTTTTTTATTAAACACCTAATTTAACACATATTAGATATTGTATTTCCATTTGTTTTGAATAATAAATAATAAAGGGTAAGTAAATAAATAAAAGTACCTACTTATATTAAATTAAATTAAGTACTTAACTCTTTGTTCATAAAGGTGTAAATAATTGCCACTTTAGTTTAAAACTAAATATTTTGAATACTCAAGAATATAATCAAAGAAAAGGCATTTTGAGTATCTATGTTTACTCTATTAAATACTAGTCGTTCCCCGCGGTTACACCCGCCTAAAAATTCGAATTTCACATTTCTAGGGGACAAAAAGGTATTTTTCCCGTTCTGCAGTTTTTCTCATCATACAGTTTATAGTTAGAAATTCCTGTAACTCTCCCTTGACAATTGGTAGCTTTTTTCAGGACCTTAAGGAGCCTATGTTAGGTACTTCACGTCCGTTCAGCTGTCGCTATTCCAAAAATCAAGTCGATTGGTTGCTTTGTTAAGCCGTGTAGGAAGCATAAATAAACTAGCAAACACACTTTCGCATTTAATATATTAGTAAGAAAGTTAGGACTAGCTTCTGACCGCGGCTTACCACGCGCTTTTCCGGCTTAAAAAGTTAAAAGCGTGTCCGTTATTGGGATACCTGCTGCCACAATTCATTGAGATCCGGTCAGCCGTTCAGGAGTGAAATAACAGACAGACAGAGTTACTTTAGAATTTATTATATTAGTATGGATGTCGAAAAAAGATTTTTTATATCTTCAAACCCTTAGTTTTTGAGCTTTATTCAACCAAAGTGGCTTAAATCACACTCTTCATGCAAGTAGCACCAAACGCAATATCTGGAGCAAAATGAAGCGTACCTATATCTATCACATGGGACGCTGTTTGTTTTTTGTTGCTGTGTCACAACAACCCCACGCTAAAAGTACCACCATTTTCATTGCACCCACCAAAGCTTTACAAACTATCAACATTTACCAGTCTTTGACAAGCGGTTTGACCAGCGACAATACCACCATGTATTTACGTCCATTACCGTGATACATAGCGTACCATCTTGGCTTCATAACGGCCCAGAGCAATTAGAGTGTGGAGCACCGCTATGTGCTGCTTTATTTACGCAGTAAATAGCGAAGAAATCACTGTAATTTGTGATATGACACTATTGATAGTTTATTAACGTCATTAATATTAAGAGTGGGTAGAGAAATTAAGGACTTAGTTAAAATTTCAAGCTTTTAGCCTGATGATGATGATGGACAGAGCGAGACCTACAAAATCAAAGTCAAAAGTAAAAAATCAAATCATCGGAATACGTGCAGAAACCATTTTTGGGTCGCCGCTAATAGATAATTTTACTGCAGAAAACGCCATCTTAGTTTTTGCACATTTTGCAAAACACTAAAGTTTATCCGGTTCACAGTGACAAAAAAATTGGGAAAAGTAAACATGCATTTCACTCGTTCATCATTTTGATGACTACAATCTAAGCTAATGGTTTCTCATCAAGTCTTTACTTATTATAGGTAGATCTACTACATCGAGCACATGTATCTTATTATATCGGATGAGATCAATGATGTTTTACTATATTATAATATCATTGGATGAGATATTTAAAATAAAACTAACGCACACATGCACATCAGTAAATTATTTAATTATGCAGAATAATTAAAAAATCTAATCTCAAGTCCTGTCCTGAGTTTGTCAGAAGTTTGATTTATCGATCAATGAGGAGTTCCTTTTTTTGCTGTAGATATGTATTTTTAAGGTTTCGATCTCCGTTTCGAAAACTTATGGTCTCGCTCCGTCCGTCCTTCTTGAATAGGTATCTCAGTGTAGTTACTGAGATATTTAAGAGCTCAGAGCTCGAAGTTTGAAATAATGATGCATTTCGTGCGCCATTAGAGATAAAAAAACAGCACAAATTGAAATCGAAATTTTAAGAGAATGAGAGAATTTTAGCTAGATAATTGATATACATAAGTAATGCAATACATTACTTACATAGATAGATATTTTTGACTATACCTACAAAGAAAACGACCAGACCTCCCGAAACAAAAACCTGCAGAACGTACAAATATTTGTCCCAAGGCGGGAATCGAAACCACAACCTCATTTTCGAAAAGAAGGGGATCTGCCTTCTGCCTTGTATCCCATAGATTATTAGGTACCTTTTCAAAGCTTTATCGATAAAGATGATGGAGAAAAATTGTTTTAATGTAACCTAAATTTGCCCATTTCACATCTATTGTGTGAGGCATGCTCTTATCGCTATTCTCCCATCATCATTCGTCTCTATTGCTATTCGCGAATGCTGCGATAGGATCCGATCAAGTGACAAATGAACAGGAACAAAAAACGCAAACACCGATCGATGCGATACTACGAATCATTTTCTAAAAGCCAACCGGTCCGGGGCCGTCTTTCCCCGACTTACTTAAACGGAATGTTGACAGGCGGCCGTGCTTCCGACACTATTAATAAATAAATGGAACAATTGACACGGGGTGTTGCGGATAGAGAAGTTGATCTACAACCTAGGTCCGCCATCTCCGCAACTGACTACGATGTGTTCTTTGATAGCATCGCCGCAAATTACACCATTTGATGCCATCTTATGACAGGTGTCCTTGAAGGTACCTAACTACTGAAATTATCAATCGTATATATATTTATTTATTATTTACACCTATAAAGTCTCAGCAAATTAAGCTGAATAATTACAAAGATTGAGTGCATATGATAACTAACTTTAATATTAATTTAGATAAACAAAAGTTAAATATTTTTTCTGTGAAATATTATCCTTTTATCCTGTCCAGAGGAGGGCGATACTGAACGCGACACAGTTCATATACCTACTTTTAGCGTCAGTATCATTACATTATGTTTTTAGTTTTAAAAAATATGTAAATGGTACGAAATACACGTTTTTGTATTTCTTAAGTACAACACTTATGACCTGTAAATTCCTGATATGTATTATTAAAACAGATAGGTAGGTACACTTTTTTATTGTGTGTGACATAAATATTCATACTTATTTGATAATTTATTTTATTGATTTGTTGTTAGTATATGAATATGACTGCTATTATTTCTCTGTATGACAAAGTATTTGTTTAACACCTAGTCACTGATAATTTTAATTTCATTCTTAGACTAAGTTTTAAGATGCACTAGGTTTCTAAAATAATGATTGACGTTATGGAATGTATGTTATTCTGTAGGTAAGTCAAGTACGTATAAACAAACAAATAAATAAGACATCTATTCACTGTACAAGAGTGAATAGATGTCTTCTAGACCTTCGTGGTACCTACTTCTTCGACCACATTGTCACATACCATCACATGAGATTGAAGTCGCCGTGTGGTGGCGGCTTAGAATTTCCCCACCACAACCCTTCCCATTTTAGTCGAAGGAGCCGACTAAGGGACACACACCGGGGGTGGGCAGCAGCGCCTCTTGCAGAATAGATCTATCAACCGAACTGCGATCCCCAACACGCATGCCAAGCGTGGGGATTACGGGCTTTACCCCCCATAAGATAAAAGCCAATGAGGATATTAAGTATTTTATAAATAATATATCAGTATCATGGCAAACGAATCAGAAACTCCGATGTTCGCTTTACAAGTAGGTACGGGTCCTAGATGAAAGAAGACAGGGTCCCTAACGTTCCAGGCTACTGAGTGCAACTTGTGATGTGTAAACCTTGTCAACAAGCCTCATGTCAAACCTGGGGTGATGTGTATACCTTGTCAACAAGCCTCATGTCAAAACTGGTGGTGATGTGTATACCTTGTCAACAAGCCTCATGTCAAAACTGGTGGTGATGTGTACACCGTGTCAACAAGCCTCATGTCAAAACTGGTGGTGATGTGTATACCTTGTCAACAAGCCTCATGTCAAAATTGGGGGTGATGTGTAAACCTTGTCAACAAGCCTCATGTCAAACCTGGGGGTGATGTGTATACCTTGTCAACAAGCCTCATGTCAAAACTGGTGGTGATGTGTATACCTTGTCAACAAGCCTCATGTCAAAATTGGGGGTGATGTGTAAACCTTGTCAACAAGCCTCATGTCAAACCTGGGGGTGATGTGTATACCTTGTCAACAAGCCTCATGTCAAAACTGGTGGTGATGTGTATACCTTGTCAACAAGCCTCATGTCAAAATTGGGGGTGATGTGTAAACCTTGTCAACAAGCCTCATGTCAAACCTGGGGGTGATGTGTATACCTTGTCAACAAGCCTCATGTCAAAACTGGGGGTGATGTGTAAACCTTGTCAACAAGCCTCATGTCAAAACGGGGGTGATGTGTATACCTTGTCAACAAGCCTCATGTCAAACCTGGGGGTGATGTGTATACCTTGTCAACAAGCCTCATGTCAAAACTGGTGGTGATGTGTATACCTTGTCAACAAGCCTCATGTCAAAATTGGGGGTGATGTGTAAACCTTGTCAACAAGCCTCATGTCAAACCTGGGGGTGATGTGTATACCTTGTCAACAAGCCTCATGTCAAAACTGGTGGTGATGTGTATACCTTGTCAACAAGCCTCATGTCAAAATTGGGGGTGATGTGTAAACCTTGTCAACAAGCCTCATGTCAAACCTGGGGGTGATGTGTATACCTTGTCAACAAGCCTCATGTCAAAACTGGGGGTGATGTGTAAACCTTGTCAACAAGCCTCATGTCAAAACGGGGGTGATTATGTAGGTAAACCTTGTCAACAAGCCTCATGTCAAAACTAGCGGTGATGTGTAAACCTTGTCATGCCAAAACTGGGTGTCAAAACATTCATTTCAAGGTTGCCTGGGAGATATCGCTCTCAGTGATTAGGCTGCTTTTTGAATTGTTTATTTCTATTTGGATATTTGTTTATTTCTAGTGCAAAAAGGTGTTCATTCATTTAAAAAGAGTAGAATTCGATATTATAACTCTTTGCCAAACAAAAATCAAGACTCACTGACATCAATTCATCTCTTTCCAGTACCCGCTAATCCTCACACTGGTCTCCCTCGCACAAGCGGTATACGTGAGTCGGATGAGCGTGAACCGAGTGCGTTCGCCGTCAGTGTTCCGACCTGGAGTGAACATGAACATGCCCAGGCCGTGGAGCCATCGGCTGATGCCGGCCGGGTCGATGCGAGTGCCGTCCTATGTGCTGTATAGGAATCCCACGCACAGGTAACAAATTCAATCACATTTCAGGCGTTTCGTCGCGGTCGCAAGATTCACATTTTATGTGGAATTTAATTTCTAATGCGTTCCAAACAAAACTAGCGGAAAAGCTAGGTAAACCTAGGTACCGAAAATTCTAAAACCATTTTCTACGAAATGATGGTACCTAAGACCAAATTTGATTCATTTGTATTTTTTTTGTTTGGGTGAATGTTGATTTTTGGTACAAAATCTCTTTTTTCCCAAATGCTCTATCGATTTGCGGCAAATTACTTTTTCGTTAGTTTTATTGCTTGTAAAAGGCAAAAAAATATTAATAAAAAAAATGAATATCGCGCTGACCTGCGACGAAGGACCATAATACCAAACATATGTTGTTTCAGCTTTCGAGCATTGCATTTGATTATTTATTGGGTTTTTCTGTGTCCAGAACAGCGTGAGAGTTGAAATCATTCTCAATCCCATTCTACAAGTACCTACGCAGGTTATACAAAATAGAGAAGGTACTCTGCCCCCTGTGGTGGCTACATGAAGCTAACCGTATTAATAGAGAATAGATTACATCTACAGCATAATACCTACATGTCCACTAGACGCAGGCCTTCCCTGATATGCACCTTATTAGCCTTTATCATATTGGGGGAACGCCCCTAATCCTTACGCTGGGCATGCGGGTTAGAGATTGCGGTTCGTCGAAATTGTGCTGCAGAAGGCGCTGCTGTCCGTCCCCAATAAATATCTCTAAGTCGCCTCTTGCCGTAAGACCAGGGGAAGAGTTCTCGTAAAATTATACACCATCATCAACTAAGCATTCGAATATATGGATATATGGAGTGTAGGTCCCTTTTCTCGATAATAAAGCTATCTTCTGGTTCTTCGATCCATAGTAGAGATGGCAGGTGGTACAGTGGCAGGACCGTGTCTTAACTCAGGGGTTCTGTGTCGCTCGGGAATGAACAGCATGGAAGCACTTCTGATGCAACGACAACATACATAGGTGACGTCAGCATGACTTACAAATGGATGACCACCGTTTACCTAAAGCTGTATTTTATTCTGTTCTCAGATACGCAGTAAAGCACTACCCCTCGAGCACCCGCGTCTTCGCCAACGGGCCGTGGAAGACCACCCGAATGCCAAGCCTGTCTCCAGCCACGCCAGAGTACGAGTTCGTGCGGGCCGCCTCCTCGCCTGCCATGGTGCATAACGATGGTGGTACAGTTTGGCTATCAATACACACTGGCACATCTTTCTTTACTTAATCTGTTTAAGAGTTGACTTTAAGCTTATGCTCTAATAGTATATTTCTCTAGTTGTCTCTAGTAGTATTTAACACTTTTATGGCCCGCGACGCACTTGGTCCTTCTTCAGGTCCTTGATGCGGCTGGCCAAGGATGTACGTACGTACTCCGAATTCTTCGACGCATTCTAAATTTAAGCACGTCAAAATTCGCGATTCTTGACTGTTTAAGATAATGCTGTTCATGGTAAGGTTTTTTTGGAGATATAAGGAAAAAGTTTCTGTAGCTTTCAGTAGAGCTTTATTAGCACACTTGTACAATTAGAAGTTTTTAGGCGATTATTGACTTGGATTATTTTTCATTTCATACACAAAAGCACTAAATCGAAACATAAGTTCGTCCACAGCACTTGAAAATGTCACAAAGTGAAGCGGTACTTTGTTACTTAGTACTTTACTAACTACTAGTTTTATTAGAGAACATTGGTTGTGACATTTTTAGCTGTGGTCGAACGCAAGGTATCTCAGTCTGGTCTGACCAACAGGTGCGATCCACACCATCCCAGCACCCAATCTCAGCTTGTCAGAGAAGCCGATAGTTGTCATCGAGGCGACTGACAACCAGCCACTACAGAACAGCCCTGTCACTGAACTGGTAAGACTCTGCAAAATCACCCATCTCATTGCAAAAGTGTCGGATACTAGCAACTGTGAAAAGAAAACGTAGGAGCAGTCATAAATAACATTCCTCCATCTTCATCAAAGAATTCATCAAAAATATCTTACAGATACTCTCCTAGATATGGAGATTTTTTAATGACAGGAGTAAAAAGACTCGAACAATTTATTGTTTCAGTCGAATGCGAAGCCTGCATACGAAGTGACGGAGAAATACCCAGAGAATATTTTTCAAGTGGCTAAAATAGAAACACCCATTGGATTTTCAAAACAAGTAAGCACATTAAGCAGTTAACTACCGAATATTAAGAGCTTTAAAGCTGACGACGATGAATACTGAAAAATATTTGTAACTAGGTATGTTCTTATAATCGCATTTGACATTTCAGTCCTTACAATCACCAGAAGTCTTGTTGAGACAAGGACAGACGTTCCATCAAATGGCAAATGAATATGGACTGGGATCAATTGGGATACCCCAAAATCAACTTATTCCACAAACGCAACACTATACAATACAAGTAAGACGAAGTTGCACGGACTTACACCTTTTTAATTAAATGCTAACTCCTTACATCATTTTGTTTCAGGGCTTCAATGGCATCCAAGCTCCTCAAGGGTTTAGCGGCATACAAACACCTCAAGGGTTTAACGTAATACAAAACCAACAAGCGTTTAGCGATATACAAAGTCCTCAAGGTTTCACTGCAATACAACAAAGGCCACAGGGTTTCAACATGCCACCACAACAGGGTTTCAACATGCCAACACAACAGGAACTCCTGAGCTCAGGTGCCGACGGGATCATGATATCACCAAGTGCACTGCTGCAGCAAGACCCGTCGTTTCTACAAAAGTTACAATCTCAGCTCCTCCAAAGATTCCCTTCAGTAGAATTCGTTCCATACACAGCCGAAATACAGAACCCAGCCCCACATAATAATCAACACAACCAACAATTGTTGCTTCTAGAAAATGAAGAGTTGAAGCACGAACCGTTCATTTCCAGTGAAACGAAGAACGTCGTTCAGAGAGAAACATTAGAAGGGTCTGTTGTAACTTTGATACCCCAAAACGTCGTCGACAACAATACCAAAGAAAATAAAGAGCCCACAACGACAGCTCAAACTGTACAACCTCATAACATAACGTTAGAACTCGTCGCAGCAGAGTCCAGACCGGTCACAACAACGATTAAATACGTAATCGAAAGCACTGAGAAAGAAAGCGCTGAAAAACAAAATACCACACCGATTTACTACGCACAGATTGGTCAAAGCGTAGGTAATATGATAGCCAATGGATTTTATTCGGCGCTGAACGATGTCAGATCAGCCTCCGCTTCAGAACAAGTAGAAAAACTAAATGAAACTACAACAGTGCAAATGAACATGACCACAGTTTCCCCAAGTTTGCAGCCAATATTCATTCAGAAGAAAGAAAATGAAGAAAATAATAACGTTACTGAACTTAAACCGATGATTGGTGTTCCATTCTCAAAGTCCCCAGATGGATTCAAACTGGCATACACATTACACAGCACAGACGAAAAAGAACCGAATCCGAACAAAGAAGGTGCCATCTACGCTGGTCAAATAGTCGAGGCCAGTATAACGGAAGATCAAGATTTCAACAAAGAAAAGGCAAATCTTTTGAAACGGCCGCCTTTAAGACTTTTCGCTGTGACAGAGAAAAAAGAAGCGCCTAGCACAGTTTCGAGTTCTACCTCCAAGGTGACCGTAGTTAAAGCTAAAATTCCACCCAAAAGTAAGCTGACGTTCGATGAAGAGACCGGAGAGCCTGTTTTGAGGATTTACGCGAGCTACATAAACGGACCAACGCAGGTAAGGCATGACTTTTTAGTGAAAAATAGTGAATATTATACATCTCTGGACCAGGTATTATCTGGGACCAAGGTAGTGGCCCTGCCAAGTCTTGTAAAAGACCGCCACTCGGAACCCTATCTCAAACCATCTCACGGCACTTTCCATATGCAAGGGCAGCCTCATAAGGACTTCCAAGAGCAATAATCCATGAAATTTTGAAAGCGGATTAGAAATACCACACTTTTAAAATTCAACGTGTCGTTCCTTTTATTTCTTTCAATACTTTAATCAAACGATAAGTAGTTAATTTCTTATTTAATTTTGTAAATGTAAATCTACCACCTATGTACGCACCCTATGTTTTACCAACAGAGCAAATACGGAGAAATAGAGATAACGTCAGGACCTAGTTGAGAATCACAGTACACACAGTTGCTTAGGCCGTCTCCTCTCTGTATTTGTTCCATGGATGATAGGTAATATCATCACATTTTACCAGAATCCACGGAAGTGAAAGGCCTAACAAAAACTTTACTTTCAGAAAGATGTCTCAAAACCTTCAACAAAGCAAATAAGACAGGCGGTAACTCAGAAATACATTGAAGACTGGAAATCAGCTAATGTTAAAGGAGCGTCCACGGACAAGACGCAAGGCTTCGACGGCAACCAAGTCATCGGATTCGGACTGAAGCTCAGATCGAGGATGGATGACTACATACCGCTGTTTGACGAGTATGAAGAGTAGAGTAAACCTTAGATAGCAAGGGTCCCACTCCCACCGCACCGGGAGGCCACGGCGACATTGCTAGCAAAGTATCAAAACTTTTCATTAGGTATTGTTTGGCAGCTAACTCACTCACGGTTTGGCAACGCAAAGCTTGGATTGGATACGTTGCCAACGACGTCGCCGTGCCATCCCTGTGTGGTGGTAGGGCCCTAAAACAGCGGATTTTTATCAGTACAGAAAAACCCCCTCCAATTTCTGTGTCAAAATATAAAAACTTTGGTATAGTTATTTGCCATTCCCGATGCGTCTTTGTGGTCAAACTAGGTGGCAGAAAAATGTGGCATTCATATTGAAACTCATCACTTCGTTCATAAATAACCAAAATGAGTATTTTAATTTTTCTTCAATCTTTATAGGTACATACATTGGTTGTATACGATTTATGAGTATGAGACTTAATAGTTAAAGTAAGGTTTTAATTTAATATTTTGAAATGTAATAGTTTTTGAATAGAACATTAAAATCTATTGCATTGTTTATTGGCCTTATATCAAAATACTAGTTTGATTAAATGATTTCTGAAAGATTGTAACATTGTAAATAGCCTAAATTAACATTATTTATAGTTTGTAACATTATTTTATTATTGCATTTAGTATTGTAATTTAAGAATCTATAAGTTTTTATAAATAAAAACCTTTCTGGTATTTATAATCAATTTATTTATTCTCCAAACACTCAAATAACAATTTACAAAAACTTAATTATTGTGATCACGATGCAATTATATATTTGTATAAATTTTCGTAATACTGCATTTACAGTGTGGGTTGGATACACAATTTTATTTGGTTTATAAAAATGTACATTTTTCTTGCATAAAATGCATGTTTTGCCTGAGCCAAGGTTAAGATATAACTAAACAATATTAATTTACTGAGAATACAGATAAGAAGGACCTTTGTGAACTTTGTACAAAGAATATTAAAGATATGTCGCCGGTACATGGAGAAAACACTACAAAACGAAAGTTTATTTGTTTGGAAAACCTATTTTATTTCAATCGACGAGATGGTTAATTGATGTTCAACCATATTTTTGTACGTTGATCGATCAAAAATCGGTATAGGCTGAATGGAGCCGTTTTGTAATCCGCCTTCTACAAACGGGTTACTACAACAATGGACTAAGCTAAATCTGTTCTTTGTGTAAACGCGTTTCCATAAAGCAAGATCGTAGCAAAAACACCTTTTTTAAAGCGAGACACTTATAATATAAATCCAGTAAATATGTATATAAATATAACTCAAAACAATTTCAAGCAATACACGGTTCGAAATGTACAATTACTTGTCGTAATTTATAACAAAAAACTAATTAACTTTCCCTATGAGGTGACTGATTAAGAAATTACACGACTTTGATTAGTATTGACTATTTAGTTTAGCTACCCGTATAGGACGATTTTGTGACTCACACAGATACAAAAAGTCCATATGGATACAAAACTTTTTATATTTTAAATACAAAAGATTGTTCGACCATAATATAGCAGTCTATACAATCTAAACTCGGTTCTAGACTCATAGATATTAATTGTAAACAAAGGGTTTGTATTAAAAGAAAGATTTAACGGTACCGGTATCACCGGCGCATATTGCAGAAGCTCGAAACAATTTTTGGTTATGACAGCTTTCATTCGCCTCACGTTTCAGAGCTCGAATTTAAAACTTTGTTGCTATGCGTTGTTGGAATTACTGTTTCTAGCGGTTACCTTGTTTTTTTTGTTCAGTTTATGTTAAGTTTTCGTTTATAAATTTATTGTTGACATTAAATATCTTGGATTAATGAACCGAGAATATACACCTAATACATGTAACTATAATTGTACATACAAATTGTTCAAAATTAACAAAATCTAACTAGGTACTCTAATTTATACAATATGTAGGTCAAACTTTACCTAACAATATCTACCAGAGTTTAATGTATGATGGAACGTGGATTTCATATTTATATAAGCCAATCCAGAACGGCTCATCTCTTCGTGCAAAGCATCACGATACCATTGTCATAATAAAGCAATTAGTTGGCAGAATTGGGTCTCTGGTTCCATGGACCCGTACCGCACACGCCGCTTGAACACCGAGAAGCGCGCATTTGAACATGTACAGACTTAAGGTTTTTGTATTATATTTTTTAAGCCCTCACACACTCTGGGTTAATCTCTAAGAAATTAAATAAGTTCCCAAAAATTTTCGCTTTCGGCAGGTCTCGAACCTGCCCCACAGTAATGGTGTGCTCTAGCCAACTAAGTCACGAAATCTTAGTCAGTTTCGTCGAAAATATTTGGGTTATAATTTCTTAGTTACAGACTTATCGGACCAGATGGTTTGCGTTAAAAAATGCCTGAATTAAATAAACTCTACTCACTCTTAGAAAAAGAAAGAGATGCGTATAGGTAAAGTTTGACTTTTGATAATCTAGCTACAGTCACCTCGGGGACAAGCAAAGTGGAACTAAGTCCGGTTCTCATTGAGTTTGTCGAGCTGATCCAGGAACCACGGTCGCCCGGTGTCGCGTTTTGTCAGTATATCACAGCCGGTTTCAGTCACCAGCAGGGTTTGTTCGAACTGGAATTAATAAGAAATAATGCTGGTCAATTCACACATAATAGATCTAGCCCAAAGCTAAGCAGAGCTTGTATTATGGGTACTAGATAACTGATATTACATATTATAATACATACAACAAATAAATAATAAGAGTTGGGGAGGCCTATTGGGACGCTACATGCGTCGCCACACTCGCACCTTTCCATCTTCCTAGGACTTCCGTGAGGGCTGGTGCGGCGGCAGATTTGGCTGAAGATCTCAAGAGGCGCAAATATACAGGTCTCGACAGAGCCTACGCATTTGCTCCCCTTGGAGTCGAGACCCTAGGTCCGTGGGGAACAGAAGCTCTCCAGTTTAAAAAAAAATTACTGAGCGTCTGGTCGAAGCGACGCGTGACCCGAGAGCTGGTGAGTATCAGGCACAACGCATCAGCATTGCTATAAAGCCAGTGTCTTGGGCACCCTTCTGACTGGTATTGATTTGGATCAGTTGAGGTACCGGTAGATTACTTGCAACCGTCTGCAGTTAGTAAATACTAGTTTTCAGTTTATTCTATTATTTGATTGTACTTTTCTTTCTTAACATTATATAAATACAATGTTTTTTATTATAAATAGCAAAAAAAACAGAACCTGGGTGTTCTGTTTTTATGTAATTTGTCTTTTCTCAGTCTCATTAAAGGCGTGCATGTGGCCCAGCAAACGGTTACCGCAACTTATGCACGCCTTCAACATCGAGGATATTACACGCGCGTTGCCGTTTTGATTTCTTGTTGCTGTGTTGCATCCCCTGTTATACAGTCTGTTCTCGTTAGTGTCTCGTTATGTTGTCAGGGCGCTATGGCGCTCATTAGGGGAGGCCTATGTCCAGCAATGGACTAATAAGGGCTGATGATAATGATGATCCCTCATTAGTAAGGTGCCCATTCCACTCATCCAATTTCTTTGTCCAATGTACATATGATCAATTGGATGACTTCATCCAATTTACTAGCAACACCGATATTTTGATCAAAGATATGGATACTAGTTTCTGCCCGCGGCTTCGCACGCGTTGTTTTTATGAAAACGTATACAGGTTAATTATTTCCCATGAAAACTGAAATGGGTTAAATTGTAGCCTACGGTTTCTTTCAGCATATTATGGAGCTACACCTATACAAATTTTTAGCCCGATCCGTTGAGAAGTTTTGGCGTAAAGAAGTAATAATCATCTATCTATACATCCAAACTTTCGCATTTTTAATATTAGTGTGGTGTGTTGTAATTTCATTTGAAATCAACTACGCAAATTACTTAGGAATCTTGGACAAAGATATCGAACGAGTGGAATGTGCCTTCATCCAAGAACTTTGATTAAATATTGGACAAAGAACTTGGACAAAGATATTGGATGAGTGGAAGCGTCACCTTAGTCACTCACTAGCATCAATAGAGTAGATGTCAAAGAGCCGTACCTGAGCCGACCGCGAGCCGTCCGCAGTGACCGCGGTCCAGTGGTCGGGCCACTGCTCGTCGCGCCACCCGCCCTCGTTGATCATCGGCTCAATGGTGAAGCAGTGGCCCGGCTTCATCACACCCACTGCTTTGTTCTCTGGAAAGGATGGACAACGAGTTGAGATCCTCTTTTGGTCGGGTCCACTTTGAAAAAGGAAAACTATACGATAACAAATTTTTGAATGTCGGATGGGGAAGTTTGCTGAGCCATAGAGTGAAGTAGGAATTGTATTTTTTTTGCGTTTAGCGCCAAAAAAAATACCTTTAAGTGGATACTATGCTGGATGATGGTGATATAATGTGTGCGAGGTATTCTCGATAAATTGGATATAGTACGCTTTTAGTGCATCGTCTAGCTAGTAGGTTTGTATTACGTACCTTTATCATATTAAAATAGTTTATTTTACGACTATAATATTAATTATCTGTCAGTGAAAATCCCGTCAAAATCTGTTTCATTTCGGAGATAAGCCAAAGCAAATACAGTACTATCTAACAATAAATAAAAATTAATAAATAAATTATCTGAGCGTCTGGTCGAAGCGACGCGTGACCGTGTGAGAGCTGGTGAGTATCTTGCACAGCGCATCAGTATTGCCATACAGCAGTGCAATGCAGCCAGTGTCTTGGGCACGCTTCCGACTGGTATTGATATGGATCAGTTGAGCTATCTGTCGATTGTTTGCAACAGTCTGTAGTTAGCTCAATTGTTTCTATTGTAAATACTAGTTTTAATTTAATTCTATTATTTGATTGTGAGTTCCTTTCTTAAACTAGACTAGCACTTTCATGGCTGAAAACACTGAGTGCGATATGCGGATCACTCGCGTGACGGTGCGGGTCGCACCGCCGACACTAGCAGTGATCGTGTTAATACAGAACGTTTCTAACTAGTTCAGGAGCATATGGATTCATTTAGGGTTCCATAGTCCATACCCAACGAGTGAAACGGGACACTATTACTAATCCTCCGCTGTCTGTTCGTCTGTGGGCTGTATCTTATAAATTTTAAACACATTTTTACAGAATATGTATTTCTCTTGATGCGATAACATCAAATAATAAAAAAAAAAAAAAAAAATTTAAGGTGTAATGAACAATAAACGTTTTTTTGCTATTTTTGCTCTATTTTTGTCAAGGCTGTAACCTTTCGAACAGGTATAGGTAGAAAAGTCAAAATTTTGATAGGGTTGTACATCATAATTGCCACTATAACAGCAAATGATAAAATAAAATAAATGTAATAATTAAGGGGCCCAATGTCCGTGCTAAGTTGAGTACCGATCACGGAAGTTAGACAACGTCGGACGAGTCAGTACTTGGATACTGAACTTAGTACTACTTGAAAATAGCAAAAAGCTATCATGTAACCCACATGATAGCTTTTTGCTATTTTCAATACAAAAAAAACTGTTTTTTAGGGTTTCTTTTGCGAAATAGTTATGTTATGTACGATAGTACAGAACGCTCCATGTGGGAATCGACTCGCACCGGCCGGTTTTATTTTAGAATTGTATAACTCTACCTTGTTTATTTTTACTATATTTTCATGAAAAATCACACGACACTTAAATATTATTTATTTATATAGTTTACTAGCGATCCGTCCCGGCTTCACACGGGTAGTTATTTTTTCGTAAATTTTTCAATATTTTTAATACTCCTTTCCTCTTCCGGACTAAGACAAAATCAATAAATCGAAAAATATGAAAATCGGTTCAGTCGTGCTTGAGTTATAAATATAAATGGTGTAACTTACTTTGTTTGATATAATATAGACTATTCTTTAACATTCTAGTAAAAATCCGTTATTTTGATAATACAAACAGCCACTAAAATATTATATTTGTATAGACGGTATAAAGATCCACTTACTAGCATAATGCGGCACATTAGGCGCCGTGTGAAACAGCCTGTGTATGCCGTGGCCACAGTACGAGCGCACCACACTGAAGCCGTTAGCTTGAGCGTGCTTCTGGATCACGTTCCCTATTTCCCGGTACTTCTCACCGGGTTTCACGATTTCTATCGCTTTCATCAAGCACTCGTGAGTCACCTGAAATGAAAAAGAACATTTAAAAAACTGGAATTCTGGTTGCACAGTAACCTTTAATTAGGGGTTACAACGGCGACGCGATGCTGTACGCAATTTTTAAGATAGTGATTCAAAATACAACTTTACCACGCACAAAGATACAAATTTTATTGACATAATACAAAAACTAAGCGCTGCGCCGCGCTGCGTCTCGAGTTGCCTCGCGTCACGTCTCTGTAAGAGCTGACCCTAATACTGACGTAATGGAAAATTATCACATATAACAAATTCCCAAATTATCACAGACTATCACAGATATCAGAAAAATATAACCTAAGTTCAGGAGTTTTTGCGTGAAAGAGTAACAAACAATCCATCCATACTTACAAACTTTCGCGTTTATAATATTAGTAGGATATCATGTATGAAATTGAGAAACAGAGTGTTGCGAGACCATCAGCACTACACTGAAGCGGTTGCAGGGGTCATGGAGGTGGCTCAGGACCGCTACTTGTTGAGACGTATGGGGGAGGCCTTGGTACAGCTGTGGACATGATGAGGTAAGCGTTGAACCTTAGGTTGGGTTCAATGCTTACTTTTAGCAAATAGTTGTAAAATGCAAATACCTGCACAAGTTTGCGAGAGCTTTCAGGCACATCTCCGACAAAGAATGTTTCATTGAGATCTCCATGAAAGCCGCGGTGGTACACCGTCACGTCCACATTGCAAAGGTCACCATCCTGGAAAAAAAAACATACTTAATCACGTTGAGGATGAACGCTGAAGTGTGCTTTATGCAGGCAGAAGTGGATCAGTGTGGCGCAGAAACAGAAAAAATTGGGAGGCTGAATACCTAGCAGTCTGTGCTCACAGGCCAAGTTGAAGTTTTATTTATTTCTCATTTATATTCAGTAAACAAGTAGCTTGTCGTTGGTGTCTATACTTAAGCACAGTTTTGAGTTTTTGGGCATCGCGTCACATTTATACTGAATTAGTTGCTGCCTGTGGATTCGCCCCCACTCTTCAAAATTTCATTAAGATCCGTTGAGTCATTCAGGCTTAAAAAGGTAGCAGACAGACAGGGTTACTTTCGAATTTATAATATTAGTATGGATGTTTTTTTGATATGGCTGACATTAGATCTTCTGGTAACCGGTTCAGATTGTGAACCATTACAGGGTATAACCATACAGGCCATCTCTCTATTCAGTCATAATGTCCCAGTCTTGTCTTTTCTTTTAGTGTATAATTTAAAATTAAGAAAATATCTGCAAAATGAATCAGTCGTAGTCGTGATAGTCAGAACTGGATGTAGCATTTAGAAACAGGCATTCTGTTGTTATAATTTTGATACATTTCTGACAATTACTTAGTGATTTAAGAACCATGGCAATGGCATACCAATAAGCATCTGTTTAAGAAACTGGTTTTGAAGCTATGCAGCAGTGGTAGGCTGCAAGAAATGAAGCCACTTTAATAAATAAAAAGCCATTTACTGCCTGTAAATTTCTTACAATAAACTAAAGTTAAACATAAATTACTACTAACAAGACAATAGTAGTATATTCCCCTCATGCTGCAAAGAGCATGCAGTACTGATTTCCAATCTACTCCATACACTTAGGTCTCTTACATGGGGTTTGTCAAATATGTAAGTATAAGGGAAATGTAGGGCTACTACTACTTACTTCTAATGGACGGGTATCTGGTATGCCGTGGCAGATGACCTCATTCACCGATGTACAGCAGCTATTGGGGAAATTGTGGTAGTTGAGAGGACTAGGGTAGCATTCTAGCTCAATGCAAGCCTCATGGACAGCTTTGTCAATTTCATCTGTGGTGACTCCTACCCCACACACTCTGAAAAAGAGGAAAAGTTTTGTAAGTCAGTGGAAAAATAACTGAGGTGAGGCACCAATTGGTTTTATCTTTTAGGTATGTACTTTTATTTTATTTTCAGAATTTTGGGTTGCTGCTGAGTTTGCGGGATGCAAGGAAACAACGAGTTCATTGAACTGAATGTCAAATGTCAATGACCTTGAACTTTCTTGAGTTCAGTTACCTTGAGTTTTTCAAAATATACTATGTACTTGAATCACTGACATTTTATTGGGATGTTGGTTTTTGCTGAGGTCTGACAGAAACTTAAAATTATTTAGTTATGATAACATTGGTTTTTGCTAGGATAGCCAACTAACACTAAGTTAAATTATCCAGCTTTGAAGTCAAGTTCTTTGGACAAAAGGTCACTGACCTATTTTGTGGGCTTCGCTAGGAGTATTGAAATTGGGTTCAGTCAAGTAGAACATGTGTTAACTAAATAAGTGTTTAAAAAATAGGTGTTTATTGTGATTTTGAAAATCGTGAAATATTTTCAAGTCTTTTTCGCCTTATTATTATTAGTCACACATTTTGATCCCTAGCGCCAAGGTCATTGAACCATGGGGTCAATGACCTGATCAAAAATAGACCCTTAGAAATCCCCTCCACAAAACCTTAAGAAAAATTGTGATAAAAAGTCATAAATCAGTACAGTCTGAAAATAGGTACTGATTTTGATTCTAAGTGGCCTTGTCAACTGTAGCATTGATAGAAAGTTATCAATAATCACAGAAAACTTTAGTTTCCAGTTTTTTATATTTATGTATGAAATTGAATAATTATGAAAAACGAAAATAATTGTTTTAAGCGCATATTGCTTGCCAAGGTTTTAGAGAAAAAGAATGTCTTGTTCGATAGCCGGTTAAAAGGCGATAAGAAAGGAGACTCACCTGGCTGCTTCATTCAAGACTTCCCTCCCGAGGCGACAGGCAACGCGCATGCCCTCAATTTCTTCATCATCCAGCACTTTGATGTGTCCGGATCCTTTAGCGGCATGTTCAGAAGCCGGGAAACCAGTCGGATGATCAGCGTAATCCGGCCGCCCGATGTGCGGCGGTACTGTCCGCTTGGGCCCAGCGGGGAACGGCCTCAGCTTGCCAGAGAAACTGTACGAAGGCCACGGGTTATATTCCGCGTTCGTCCCATCAGTACTCTCACCCTCTACAACAAATATTTCATTACCTATCACTCTTGTAATTCAACACCAATGAGTCGAAACATAACCTCAATAGAACCCGTAACACTTACTCGCCAACGAGTGGATAATTTTGTGAGTTTTCCACGATTTCTTGAAACACTCTTGGGTGCAGAAAAAAGAGCCCTGAACACCGAGTTTTATGCACTCTGGGCATTGTAACTGAGCAATTGCTTTGCAATTGGGAGCTTCACACATTCCAATTCCAATCGCCGCCATTTTTGTTTGACAATACAATACAAAGTAAAAACTGACATTACAAACAAGGACTTACAAGTTGAAGTTGACAATTTAATTTTGTCAGTGACAATTTTTTTTACCTGTATCACTGTCAAGTTTTTTGTCTTCTGAAGGAAAGAAGTCCATCTCTGAGTACTCAAGGTTCTCAGAGAAATCCATGCGAGTTAGAGAGTTAGTAATAGGAATAGTAGAATAGTCAGAAGTTACGACATATACACGATAACATGGAATACCTATTTATAAACTTCGCTAGGCATGGTAATACTCCATCTACGCATGGCATGCTATTCCGTCCTTATTCCGTCCGACACGAACGGTCACTCACATGAATGACACGAGGAACGTCATTTCCGAATATGGCATTACGGCGGCGGCTGTCAAAATTTATAGTTTGGATTTTGGAGAAGAATAACGGATAAAAAAAAACAAGACAAGAAAATATAGTTTTTTTAATGAAAACTCTTTAGTGTACCGCCTTTCAAACAGTTCCGAATTAATAGAGCAACTGACTGACCATTTTATTGTGAACTAGTTTTTGCCCGCGGCTTCGCACGCGTTTGTTGCCTTAGGTGCCTATTCCGCAAAGGAATGGGCACCATGTGGGCACCTAACAAACATAACATTCAAACTTTATACAACCAAACTTTAAAAATATGATGTGATGTTTAACAAATCAAATAAACGAGAGTTTACTTTTTCGCGACAGTAAAAGTTATATAAAAACGGGGCATAGCATAATCAAGTGTTACTTCATCGAGTTAGCTTATTTGAAATTTGTTGATTTTACATGCCGGTATATTTTTATTATAATATATTTACTTACCTTAAATCATCTCAAAAATAATTTATGTAGGTACCTACATAAATAGTACCTACATAAGTAGCTGAATATAAATTGTTGACTAGAGCGGAAACTCGCGAAAAAGAGAATATTGACTTGTTTAGTTACAAATATATTCACGTTCTCATTATCATGTATTGTGGATAGTAGATATTAATAGGTATAGAGCAGGATTCTTATGATTTTATAAGGTGGGCAATATTTTTAGGTAGGTACCTACGTACTTCTGATCTGCATCTCGGGCGCATCGTCAATAATAATTAATAAGCAAACGTCAACATGGATTCGTAACAGGTACCTTATTCGACTTCATCCTCTAACTTAAATGTTGTTAATAAGGATACTAACGCCCTACTCGACCGGCCGGCCATATCTCGCGTTGAACCGACAACCGCTGGGGTAAAGGTTTTCTTGAGCGGAGACCGCGACTCGGCAAACGTAGTGTAGGGTGCCCTCCGACCAGGATGGATGACGACCTGCGAAATACTGCAGGCAGATGCTGGATGCGGCAGGCTGAGGACAGGGCGCTATGGCGCTTATTTAGGGCAGGCCTGTGTTCAGCTGTGGACTAATTATGGGCTGATGATGATGACGGTTCCAGTCATCGCACTGTGCGTGCATTGGCAATAATTTATATATTTATTTACTAATCCCCGTCATCCATTGGTGATGCTGATGATCGGTCTTACTTCGTAGGAATACTTTCCCAGCATTATTAATTATTGTGTCTGTTAACTTCTAGAAAGTCGCGTATGTACCTACAATGAAATCTTTGTTTACCATTATTAGGCTGTTGAGGAGGTGAGGAGATCTTCGTTTGACCACAATCTCACCAGATGGAAAGTGAAGATGTGGCTGACGATGATCACGAAGGTCTAGAACTGGGACGAGCGAAATCCAGTCTTTAATTCACCGGAAATACAGCAACATGAAGCGTGTTCCAAACCCCATTTTTATAAACAGGATCAGTATTTTGTACCAAGACCTACCAAAATAGACGCCTACCTTACAGATAGGTAAGTGAATGTTGGATTAGATATACAAATTACCTACCACCTAATTTAGGGCTACACAATATCGGCATATCCACTTCATTCATCATAGCTGCAGCTTTATTTTTATAATTCTGTAAAATTATGGCATTATTAGAACGATTTCCTCAAAAAAGCTAAATATTGTGGGACTTACGGTACACTTTTCGAATGCCGAAGAGCCAACCATCAGGTTGGTCTAAAGATCTTACTACTGCGTTTCGACATTGAAGGTAGAGAAGGTTTATCGATGCAATAACTTCAGAAGTATCCATTGCACTCACATAAAATATTTTTCGAACAATATTAGTGTTACATGGACGCAGAAAATTTTATATCTTTAAAAAGAACTTTGTGATCTTTACAGCAAAGAGAATAAAACCACTGCGTTCTTTACAGAACACGCCTGTAAAGATTTAACACAAATTTTTCATTTGATTCTTTTTTTTATTGATCAAAAACTCCATCACTCTTTGGTCAAAAACATGTCAAAAATTAAAACTGGTTTTATTCTCTTTGTTAAAACCACGAAGAAAAGAGCATCGTGAGAAGCGAGGATAGGTAACGAAAACTCTTAGGATAAGATCAATAGAGGTTTACACTGTCGGTCCTGTGCTGAGGTCCTGTGACAGGTAGTTTAGTTGTCGACGTCGCAGTGTGTTATTTTACCACAGACTTTATACTGGCGGCTTAATCTGGGTATTTTACCCAGAAAGTGCTTATTTTACCTCAGTTGCGGTCATCCTCGTCTTATGTTCGATTATGAGGCGCTAACTGTCGATGACGATCACGGAATAACACTAAAGCAGGTAGGTACCTATATGTCTGCCTCTACCAACTCGCAGTGACTTTAATTATTCCGTGGTCACGGCGCATGAAACTGTGCTGAAATACTGGAAAACTCAATCTAATCATGGTAACTGTTCCGGTATTTAAAGATAGTTTCAAAAGTTTTATTGTGATTTCTTCCGTCCATGGCTCCAGCCTAGCCAGACGTTCAGACGCATAGTACCAGAAACGCAAATTACCATAACGCGGATGGCCAGAAATATTATTGTTTTTCATCAGTGCGTGTTCTATTTTCGACTGTTTATGTTTCTTACCTATGTTAGTTTCCAGAATTTATTTTTTGCAATGCTCGCTGGAGACTTCTTTATTTCGTTTTAATAAAAAGTAGCGGTCTGCCCCGGCTTTACACGGATATATTCTATCGCCTATGTTCATCAGGGATAGTGTAGGATTCGAAGAGAAATTTTACAAGAATTTAGAATAGAATAGAATAGAAAACTCTTTATTGTACCACACAAATACAAAACAGAAGGAAATACATAAAAATAAAGGAAGTACAAAGGGCGGCCTTATCGCTCTGAGCGATTTCTTCCAGACAACCTTGGGATGGACTGGACTGGACATGGTGGCATTTGATTGATATGAAAATAAAATAACTACATTTCATTATACATACATTACCTACCATAATACCTAACATGCATTATACTATACTAATGATAAACTTACATAATTAAACTTAAAAAAAAAGTAGTGTTACATGGGTAAATAATACTGATGAAGCAGTTTCTTGAATATAGGGAGAATAATTTTTCAAATCGGTCCTGTAGTTTCCGAATCTATTCAATTCAAACAAACAAATCTTTCCTCTTTGTAATATTAGTGCATAAATACATATGGTATAGGTGTGTAGGTATTTGCCGACATATTCAGTGTCCTAACACGGAGCTAGATAGTTTAGATGGACCTAGATTTTGTTTTGTCATAATAGATATCTCTAATAAACGTAAATAGATGTAGATAACTAAGTGTGCCTTGTGCTCCTACGACGAATAAAATACATGAATTAAGGAATTATTTTAAAAAGATTACATAAAAGTACCTACCGACCTAGTTATACAAGCCTTAAAAGGTTTATTTCCATAAAACAGTTTAGGGATTCTTTCGCGCCTTCCCATCTTCCTAGGAATTCCGTGAGGGCTGGTGCGGCGGCAGATTTGGCCCAAGATCTTCTGAGGCGGAAATATGCAGCTCTCGACAGAGCCTACGCATTTGCTTCCCTTGGAGTCGAGACTCTAGGTCCGTGGGGTTACGAAGTTCTCCGGGTTTAAAAAAAAATATCTGAGCGTCTGGTCGCAGCGACGCGGCACAGCGTATCAGCATTGCCATACCGCGGGGCAATGCAGCCAGCGTCTTGGGCACGCTACCGACTAGTATTGATATGGATCAGGGACCAGTTGAGCTACCTGTAGAATCAATTGAAATACTAGTTCTAATTTTTATTTGATTGTGATTTTCTTTAGTAATAAAGATTGTGTTTAAGTATTTGTTAATATTTATTTATCCAGGGATTCTACTGATTGTACCGTTTCCTTGCAACATAATACATGTCATAATACGTGCCGGACAATAGGCCTCATACAAAGGTTAATCAATATTTATGGGGTTTGCTGGGGTTTTCCATACTCGCCATGCTTGACAGATCCTTCTTAGTAGGCACCTATAGGTTCCTACCCACATTTTATTTTATGCAAACTATTCAAAGGACCTTTAAATAAGATAAGGCCTAATCCTGCCAGAAGGTCTAAACCCAAGCCCAAAGCAAAAAGTCCAAGGCTTTTTAATCCACGGCTAAGCATTATATATTGTCCACTTTCTTATTTGAAAAGCCCAACATTTTCGTGTGCTGGGATTCTTAGCGGATTCTACAATAATTGCTGAGTTAATCCTAAATGCATTAAGAGCTTTTCTTCCAACTGAGTAAAGAAAGACCCTTTTCACGTCATGAGAAATTTCAATCGTTTGAGTGTCGAGCATAATTTTTAAGTTTAACTATGTAGGTTTTAGAATTAGAACAATTTCAGTAGGTACCTACAAATTCAAATGATATGTAGGTAAATGTATTTATGTGAAGGTTTCCTAGCAAGGCTCAGTCAGTCGGTAGTTTGAACTGACGTACTTAGTATGTTTGTTAGTTCCTTATAGCTCACCACTGAGCTTTATGCTAGCAACCGATGGTTAAAGGTTTGAAATTGAAACGTTATGTACTTAAGTAGTTATTTGTGACCTAGAAGTTTCACTGAATTCCGTGTAGTTATGATTCTGCTTTACCATAAAATAAAAGTGGAAGAAAAGTAAAAGTTGTGCTGACCCCGCCTAGCGTGGGATAAGGACCGGAAGATGATGATGAGTTTTGATTTTAATTCATCATCAATCAATCATCATCAGCCTATATTTATCCACTACTCTCTACTTGACAGACACGGCCGCACTGAATTCGGTATAGATAGGTAGCCTCGGTTAGCGGTTAGGTTGACGCGTAGCTTAGCTGGTTGTTTCAAAAGTAGCCACAGCTAGACGCATGGCTTAGAGCTAAAACATAGACTGAAAACAGAAATATGATAGAAAACATAGGGTAACAACTTCATAACCATCCATTTGTATGGTTGGTAGTCGGGTAATCAGACAAACATCTAGCTTACTTTATCTGTTCCCTGATTTGGGACTATAAACAAAGTGACTAGTTAAAGTAAATATAGCTACGGCATTGATGAAATACCACCAATTCTAATAAAAAATTGTGCAACCGAGCTCACCCTTCCATATTTTCTCCTAATCAATCAATCATTTCAGGAAGGAATATTCCCCGACCTACTCAAAATATCCCTAATAAAACCTATACACAAAAAAGCCTCAAAAAGTGACCCAAATAATTACAGACCGATAGCGCTCCTACCTACTGCATCAAAAGTTTTTGAAAAATGCATGCAACGCAAACTTAATTCCTTTTGTGAAAAATACGGCATATACGACGATGCACAAAATGGATTCAGAAAAAACTGTTCGACTACATTAGCTGTTTATAAATTCATTGAAAAAATATTAAAAACTATAAATGATAAAAAATACGCAATCGGTATACTACTTGACATGACGAAAGCATATGACAAAGTTCAATATAATATCTTATTAGAAAAATTAAATGGAATGGGTATACGAGGAATAACACACGACTGGTTTAGGTCATACTTAACCAATCGCATTCAGTATGTCGAACTAGAGCATTTTGACAATAACACCGGCACCTTGAGCAAAATAAAGTCAGCCCCCATAGAAATAAAAGCCTCAATTCCCCAAGGAAGCGTTTTAGGATGTATACTATTTTTATTATACATCAATGACCTCCCTAAAATAGTTAGCGAACCATCAATTCTTTTCGCGGACGATATTTCAATCTTGACATCTACTATTAACAATGACATAAATTTCAAATACAAACTAACTGACATACTTACCTCTGTAGAACAATGGATGAATGACCACAACCTTGACATAAATTATACTAAGACAAAACTAATGCAATTTCGACCATTCCAAAAAACCCCTCTTGATATAAACTTTATATATAATGACATCAAATTAGAATGTGTAAATTCGTTCTCGCTATTAGGAATAAATATTGACACACATGTAAATTGGAAAGACCATATACAAAAAATTAGGACTAAGCTCTCCAGTTTCACATACGCCCTGAGGGAACTTAGAAAGGCAACTGACCTAAAAACTGCCGTTTCGACGTACTATGCTTATGCGTTTTCCTGGCTGTCATACGGAATCCTACTTTGGGGCAATAGTACTGACGTCCAAAACCTTTTTGTGCTTCAAAAATCATGTATCCGTATCTTAGTTAATATAAAGAGCCCAGAGAGCTGCAAAGAACACTTTCGTCAACTTAAAATACTAACACTGACTTGTATTTATATATTAGAATGTTGCAAATTCATCCGAAATTATCCCCATTATTTCCAAAAAACTGCTGATCTACCGCGACGCTTTCCCACTAGATATAAACATAAAATTACACTACCCGAGTCAAAATTAAAAATGCGAAGTTCTGGACCAAACGCAATGGCATCTAAAATTTATAACAAAATACCGGAAGTACTAAAAGACGAAGAAAAAGACAAAATATTTGAAAACAAATTAAAAAAATACCTCTTAAATAAATGTTACTACAATTTAAACGACTTTTTTAATGACAAATCTTAACAAAAAAGAAAACCATTACTATACCTAACTTCATACATTGAAAACTAAAAACAAATATTTAATACCTACCATCGAGCAAGAATTATAAAATATGATACCTGCTTATCCATAATATTACCTTATCAGTTGAATTACATTTTTCTGCTAAAAACTAACTAAAGATTTTTCTAGAAACCTGGTCCGCTTCCACCCTCGATACCTTTTGCTACGCCCTATTTGGGTACCATTGTGTCTCTTGAGCATTATCTTAATACCTAATAATAAGACCTGAATATGTACACAATGATTGCAATGAAATAAATGAATATGAATATGAATATGAATAGTTGCCATCGAAGCAACCCGGCTTCGCGTCAAGCTACTCGCCAACTGATCCGTTAACCTAAGTGCTGTGCGGCCATAGACACTATAATTATCAAAAATACAGACGAAGCAAATTAAGTCGTAGCAAGTTACAGGGTGGTAAGCTACGGCGTAGCAGCTACGCCGTAGCTTACCACGCAGTTACTTGCTACGACTTATTTTGTAGGTAAATACGGCCTAGCAAACTATAATCGTAGCAAGCTACGGCGCAGTAAAATAAAGCGTAGCAGGTAACGGCGTGACATGCTACGACGTAGCAGTGTTGTTATTATTTAAGACGAATAGTAAGGCAAATGACCTTGGACCTTTCCGCGCGCCTTTGTGCAGCAAAGAGTGCTTGTTTTCGGTTCAGCATACTATGTAGTGCCATAATCAACCAAATAATAGGATCCTCTGCGGTTGGGCGACGTGTAACTGGTCAGGTTTGAATCACAGATTTTGTAGGTGCAAATACGTTTTTACGTTTGATTTCATTAATTTGACTGCTTTTCGAAGCTAATGGACCTCCAAGCGGTAGGTATGAACTATGTGAATCACTATACTGAATTTGGTACTAATCGAATTTGAGACGCCGATAAAAAGTGGGTTCGAAGCCGCTACACATACACTATAACTAACAGTATAACAACTACACTATGATTAATAGCAAATATTTGGAACCTCCAAGGGACCTTTCAGGATGTGTGTTACAGGATATATAAATTTCAGAGCTCCACAATCAATGTTTTCGTCGGAAAACGGGTTCGAAAACACCTAATTTTCTTGTTTTTGGGTTAGTATGCGCCTTAAGTGGTGGCAGTTAGAGGTAACATAAAAACATAAAAAAACATACATAAAGCCGAACTCCTCCTATTTTCGAAAATCAAAAAGTTGCTACAGCCAAAATTGCATTCTAATATTTCGTTGGCGAATAACATATGTAAGCTTCAAAACCAACTACGATTCAGTAGCTACAGAATCCCAGTGTACCTATAAAACGAAATTGTAAAGATATTTCCATCGACGTAACAAGCTGATCACAATGGTGAGCTCTAAAAATAATTTCTAAAGGCCAGCGCTGGAAAAGTGAGGACTCACACTTCCTATCTTGGGCTTATTCTTATTAGCACCGCAGGGATCTTCAGTGGTTGGTAACCGGTAAAAGTCGATCAGAAAAAAACACTCTATAATCGTAGAAGAAACTACACGAAATATTAACCACGCGAAATACTATCGATTCTACCTATAGACAAAGTCAAACCTTATAAAACAAATTCGTCATGTAATGTCAAACATGAAAATGCTTTATTTCCAACTAGTGTCCAGCCCCGGTTTTGCACTGGGATATTCTAAGGCATAAAAAAAAGCATTTATCAGGGATAATGTAGGACTCTAACGGTGAAAGAATTTTCAAATCAGCCTAGTCGTTTCGGAGCTTATTCAATCAAACAAACAAACAAAGAAATCTTTCTTCTTTATAATATTAGTCTAGATTACAGGACTCTTGGATACGTCTCAGAAATCCAAATAATATAAGTAAAACTAGGAAATAAAGTATATGGTAAAGCAAAGAGAGACAAGAAACCTTTACCTTGTTAGAATGTTAGTTTTTGTATTGGAGGAAAAGTCGTCCCTAGTTTTTTAATCCTCTAGTTACATATTATTGTACACTAATATTTTGTAGTAAGCCTTTTTACAAAGGACAAGTTTGACAATTTGTTTAAATTATCCATTGATAATTTTTAAAACTCGGTAGGAGTTTTGTTGTAGAAGTGTATACATAGATAGATAGATCTTGTGTAACCTAGTTGTGGGCACAGAGAGTTAATTCTTATTTCTAGTTTTTCCGCTGGTGCGGTTTTTTTTTTATTTGTCTAACCGGCCTCTTGTTCAGTTCACGGCACGTTTTGTAAACGGTATGGAATTCTAGCAGTACCTTTATGGAACTGTGTCGTGAATAAGAGTTCTTACAGTAGGTACACAAATCATGACGTACCTACCTACCTTTATTTTGACATTTCCAAGATTGTTAAATGGATCAAAATTAGGAACAATGTTATTGTTAAGTGTGTGAATCAAAAGTCAAAATCCTTTATTTTACATTAATACAAAAATGTATACTTAGAAAAGGGCAAATTCTTAAAATAAAACACTGAATAAGTGCTACCTTTGCTAGTAAATGATTTAACTATTCTAAATTTATTTTGTTATTGTTATTACTGGTTGGCTTAAGACTGAGCCCGCCATAATGACTGCCATTTCAATAGAAGAGCCTTTTTCCTGGAACAGAGGCGACAGTTGTTTATTTTTATTCAGGCTCCATCCATAAGATAGGGGAAGGGAAGAAAAATGAACGATCAACGTGTTTTGTGAAGGACCCGCGTTTTATTTTATAGGAAGGTGATTTTTATTTTATTTTCATGGAGAGATAATAAAAGACTCTTGTGATTTTTGTTGAGTACCTACCTACTGGCACCGGATTTCACTGAGGCTACGGCCACACTAGAAGGCGAAAATTCGCATTCGCGTTGTCGCACTAACTTCGTGTTCAAAGTTTTTCGCCACATTGGAAAAAAGCTAATCTAGAACGTCGTAATAATTCATTTTCACGAAAAAAATGGAAGAGGCAGCTGCTCTCATTACATGTCGGAAAATATTTATATACTGCTAACCGCTTGACGTCTCGCTATCAACAAAATGCGCGTATTTTGTTAATTATGCGAAGTAAAACCCTTTGATGTGCGGCAACTTACCGACACCGGCGCGAAGGGCATTCGTGTTCGCGGTGATGATTCGCGACGACTTGTCGCGACAGCGCAAAACTCCGCGTAATTGCGATAGTGTGGCCATAGCGCAAGATGTAACATTTACCAATTGAATCTCGATACCTAGAAAATTAATAAACAATGCATAAATAGCTTAACTTAAAATTAAATTAAAGTTTAATCTGACCCACGATTGAGTATGCATAATAAAAACGTGCCCGTGCATATTATGGTAGAATAAAGAAATTCACCCAAAAAAACGAGTTTATTGTGTAGTTGCGAAAATACTTCGCTTCACTCATTTTTCCGGGCTTAGGACACCATACATACTTACGTTTATAAGGGGGAGGCCCTTAAAAACATATTATGATAAGACAGAAAATACACCCCTCAAAATCAATATCTCCGAATCCAAGGGTGCTAATACCCATGGTGTGAGATGTCTACGTGATCAGCAGAAGAGCTCTACAACTTGGCTCCAAGGAAATTTCAAAACGTCATAACTCCGAAAACACTCGTGACTCGAGATATCTCGAGATAGATCCCCAGTGTTGTAGTCTAAGAAATCATTAACATGAAACTAAAACGGTCACCATGATTTTGTTATGGGCTTACTAACTGGTTTATAGGTAAGTATGTTTACCGTGCATTAACGAGGTTTCGGGTGTTGATAAGTTGAAACATTCCTAATTACTGTAGCGCTGCAGTCGGCAATCTGACCTGCCGAGCTGCCCACTCTAATGAGTATTCGAAAGTTAAATATAACTTAATAATTTACACTACAGAAAATCTATTTTTAATAAGCATTCAATTCAATTCACTACCAAAAAATATGGAATGTGAAGAGCCTGTGCTAATGAATGAAATAACGTTTTTTTTCTATAGGTATCTAATGTGTACCTAGCCAGGTACCTACCTACCTGCTTCAAAGAGGTACCTAACCTATGTTTGTTTTTTCAAACAGCAACGAATGTTTCTTTTGGAATGTTTTTCCTTGAGATATTAAAGTATTTAAGTAGATACCTACTCTTTTTCTTGTTCATGTTATTTTATCAAATGTCTAGCCCATAATTTGAATGTTAACTCAATCAGAGATCTATACTTGAGTAACGCTAATGGCAGAAAAAGCGTTACTTGAGCACAGATTGACGACTGAGCCTGCTTTCAAAATACCTACTTATTTACCACAAATATTTTAGTTTACCAAAACCTCAGAAAGAATGTCGTAATCGTCAACCAAAAAACATTCTAACTTGCAATCCAGCATTCCAGAAACTGAGACGCATCTAACCACAAACGCCTGTGCCACAGAATATCCAGCATGTACTTACTTTGCCGAGGGCGGGCGGGTGCCATAACGTGGTAGGCGGCCAAGCTGGGCGCCCGTGTCGCATTCCGCCCGCCTTACTCCCGCGATCTAAGTTCGAGAGTGAGTGTGTCAAGTCCCGTTTGGTAAGTATTTGATCGCAGTATTGTCTTTTTTCTTTTGGTTTGGTGGTTAAAAAGGGGTGAAATATCTGTACCAACGAAACAATTAGGTTCCTCTTTATGGAAACCCGAAATAATTATGTCTATAGCTTTTCGTAGACTATTATCTTATTCATTCATTAATTCGAAATTAGCAGTCAGCATCTTGTAGAAACTTTCAATTGGTAGGTAATAATAAGGATCAGTCGAAGCAGCTCAACTGCATCTATGTGATGTGTTCTATGAGTAAATACTAGTCGTATTATGTTTATATTTTTTAATTGAAACGTTTTTTAAAACTCAACCACCTCGATCTTAAATTATTGGCCTAAAAATGCTGATGTGAATTTTCCTTAGATTTCCCTTGAAATTCGATTATTTTTCCATTGGGAAATCCCAACAAACAATCCCCAATAACGAGGCCCTTTAATCCTGCGCGATCTCAAGTTCTCTCACAAAAATTAATAAACCCAACCAACTCCTGGATGTCTCATTATATTCAGGGTGATTTTATTATAACTACAAAATGTTATTATATCTGTGGTGTTGTGCTTTTTTGCCATTTTTGTACTACATCCTCAGTTCGTCCGCCAGAAGTCTCAGAGGCAGCGAAAAAGGCTACTCTAAGCCTCTTGCCCGAAAAATCGACCGATAGATCGACTTACAAACGTATCAAAATTTATTCGAAAGTCCGAGTTTTATTTATTTACTCGCAAATATGTTATAAAACGTCGTATGAGATACGTGCGCTTTGATAATTACAGCCTCTGCTTTCTTGTAGCAATATTGCCTCGGCTGTAATTTTCATCTTACCGTACTTGTATCATAATGTACCTATTACGTAGGTACCGAAGCAACCAACCAAGTTAAGCATATATTATTTTACGAACAGTTTGAGACATTTGGCGATTTGGTGTCAAAATGTTTCTTGAATATTATGTGCTCTATAAGACCAAATTACTGATTAAATTGGGGCTTTTATATGCTTTTTTTCAAATCGTGAATAGATCTTCGTATGACCACAATGTCACCTGATGGTGAGCCACGATGTGTAAGCAAGGCCTATACTTAAACCATTAAAACTAGTATTTACAATAGAAACAATTAAACTAACTGCAGACTGTTACAATCTACAGGTAGCTCAACTGATCCATATCAATAAATAAACTAACAATAAACCAGAAACAAATAAACCAGTCGGAAGCGTGCCCAAGACGCTGACTGCATTGTCCCGCTGTATGGCAATGCTGATGCGCTGTGCCAGATACTCACCAGCTCTCGGGTCACGCGTCGCTTCGACCAAACGCTCATATAATGTCAAATCAAATCAAATCAAAAAGTCTTTATTTCCATAAATACAAAAATGTACACTTGGAAAAGGTCAAATTCTTAAAATAAAACATTGACACGGTTACAATTAGAAATACTGAATGCTTGCACATATTGTATTCGTTATATAAGTAGGTAGTGCTTTTGTTTGTAGATCCATAAAAAACTTTCTTTTCATAGGCTCTACAAAAATAGTACGGCTAGATGCTAATACTAGGCTTAGTAGAGTAGGCTATATTTTCCACTTCTTCCACAATACAAAACATTTTAAGTGGACAAAATCAATAAAACCTTTGTTTCTTATTTGATGATAATTACTATTTATAAACCTGTTTATAATATTAAATTTGACTTGTCTAAGTGCTAATTTTTTAAGCTTAAAGAAATAAACGTTTTTGAAATATGAATTATTATGCTAGGTAGACAAGGTTTGAATAAGAAATTTAGTTATCAGTAGTTTTGAAAATTCATCGTCAATAAATATTCTCTAGTTTAGAAAAGACGTTGTACCAACTAAAGACTATATAAGTACATTTTACTGAATAAAGTTATTCAAACATTATTTTTTATTACAACAAACCTACTAGTTTTATAAAAGTATCAGCGAAGCGGGGAAGTCATTGAATTAATGTGGCTGGTACATAGTAGGTACCTATTTTTAGTCGTGACATGTCTGACCTAGGGCCACTTACAGAAAGATGTACTAGGTACACTGATAACCCCTTGGGTCACTCTGTCTATCGTCACGACTTCGTAATCAAAAAACTGATCCTATCCGAGATTCAATTTCGAAGTCCTTCTGAGATTAATCTCTCATAAGCTCTCGCCCGCTTTGAAGATTTTTACGAAATATTTGGGGTAAATTAGTTCGGATTGATTCGCCGTTTGATTGTGGTAAAAGTTTTGAGATCTTGTCAATAAGCTTACTTGAGCTGGGAAGATTTTGTGGATAGATTAGGTACCTGTCAGTTGATGAAAGGGCTTTCAAGAATATTATTGAAATTCAAAGATTAGTGTAGTATTAGGTGAGTAATTCATATTCTACTTGATGCGTCCGTCAGTCCCAGAAAAGGTGTCATAATCCCTTAGGGCGCATTCCCACTGTGTCAGTGTCGTGACCGAAAATTTTCGTTGGAAGACTATTGTCTCTACCTGTTCCCATTGATGAAGATATTGCCTTATCAATCTATCGTCACAAAAAAAATAATACTGAGTGATTCGTCCTAAGAGCAAAAGGTTCTCAGTAGAAAATCGTTCGCAATGCAAATTGTCATGGGAACGAAACGTCCTCAATTGAAAGAGTTCTGCTTTTACTTGAATGACTTTTCTGTATACGACCGCAGTTAAGTGGCGGCAGTAGCAAAACATTCTTAACTTAAAACGTAATTCTAACCAAATTAATATATATTTTTTTAGCGCTTTGTCTGTATTTGAATGGGAATTTCGAGGATAAATGATTCAGGACAATTCACACAGCATCATCTAGAATCAAAGTAAGCAGAGCTTTTGTAAAGCGTACCTAAGTGATAACTAATATAGGTACCTACTTAAATATTTAAAATCATCTTTAAATTGGTAATCCAAAAAAAAAAAACAACCCCGATTGTTTGGTTGTTCGTTAGCGTTTTGCATTCTTGAAATTTTCCTTTGATGTCGATTTGCTTGGAGGACCTCTTCAATTTCAGACGATTTGCTTCCTGACTTATTTTCTTTTTGGTCGATTTCGTTTGACGGACGTTATAAGTAGGTATTATAACTCCAAGGGTTTATGCATTGAGAACCAACCGCTCCGTGTTCACAGAATGTATCGTGGGCGACAGTTAATCTGCACGACTTTCTGTCGTCACGACCCAGTTGGAACGCTTTGGGATATTATAATACTCGAGCCATTACTCATTTAGTTTTGACGCACAGTTCCAAATCCAACCAAAGAATATTATAACCCCAAGAAAAAAACATCCACCTACAAATTGAACCTCTTAAAATGTTGATAGAGCAACATTCTAACTCAAAGACAGAGTTGAAAGAAAATAAGATCACAGGATTCGCAAGACATTAAAAAGTTTTCATTTGATATCAGCCTCGCTTTGGACGTAAAGCGCTTTTTGGCTGTATAAAGCGCTTGATCTCAGTCAAATCGAGTGTTTTGTTCAGTTGGGTGGCCAGAGTAATTCAATTTCAGTGAACTGCGGACTTTATGGTAGCCTTTGAGCCAATGATTGTAAAGGCGATAATCACAAATCTAAGCCCGTGACAAAAATGTTTACGTGATTCGTCGTTTGTATGATACAGCACAGAAGAACTAATATAGGTACCCACTACTAACGGTTACAGTTACAGTAGGTATGAGCCTTTTTATCGTGGATTAAAAAAAACTTAAAAGGTTAATAGAAGACAAACCTCGTGGTTTGCTCAGTAGAACGTGAAACATAAAAAACATTAAAAAATATATTCTACTAAAACTATTTTGAACAAGAGCATTATAATATTATCTAGGACCAAAGTCCTTAGGGAGACAAATTCAAGTTGTTTCGTTTCGTAGTTCAGGGCCACATTGGCCTCATACTGTCTTCATCATCAGACCAGCTCGAAAGTACAATGATATTGCATTGACACGCATTGAACTAACAATTTCAGCTCCATCGCATCGGTTGAGGGTAACTGGTCCAAATTTCAGTTGCAAAATTTGCCCCACACATACCTAACTACCAACTGGGCAAGTAGAATAAAAGCTTGTTTTTATATTTCTCTCTCTCTGTCTCTTTAAATAATAGCTACACCCTCATAAATAAATAGGCAGTAATGAAGATATTAACAAAAGTTTCCATACAACCCTCTCGGTCCAATTTACCAACAATTCCCTCCCATTGAACCCTCGTTTCTCGATGAACACAACCTTTACGCGTCTAGTCTAATAATACTAATGACCTTTCATATTTTTAAACTAACCTATATCATTTATAGAAGACTAGAATCTGCTTGCTTCTTCTCTCTCTGGCCAGAGCTAGATACAGCATCAGTCACTTAAGGATAATGTAGCTTTCTATTAGAGAGATAATCTTCAAAATCAGTCTTCAAAGTATCTACTTTGAAGACCGATTTTGAAGATTTTCTATTCGTTTATCTTTCTATCGACACACATTTATTTATATTTTTGCTTTATAGCGCGTAACTCGAATCCTGCCGAAATCGTTTTTTTTTGGTACATTATTAAATTTTAGTAGGAAACATTTATATGCTTCTACAACGCACACAACATAGCGTCTCCGCTGGCATCGTCTCCGGAGGAGAGAATCAAACCCGCAACCTCCGGCGCAGGCAGACAGATCTGCTCGCCGCGCCGCAGAGGTTGTCTAAATGACTTTCTCATTTAGAACAATAAATTACTGTAAGATGAACGATGGTAAGATGCCCGACGGCATGACTCTAGTCCCATGGGAGTTTGGGAGGCCTATTGTGTGGGACGCTACATGTGTCGACATACTCGCGCCTTCCCATCTTCCTAGGACTTGCGTGAGGGCTGGTGTGGCGGCAGATTTGGCTGAAGTTCTCAAGAAGCGCAAATATGCAGGTTTCGACAGAGTTTATGAGTAGTGAGCTGGTGAGTATCTGGCACAGCGCATCAGCATGCCATACAGCGCTCAATGCAGCCGGTTTCAGGGCACGCTTCCGACTTGGTATTGATATGAATCAGTTGAGCTACCTGTAGATTGTTTGCAATTGTAAATACTAGTTTCAATTTTATTCTATTATTTGATTGTAAATTTATTTCTTATTAAAGATTTTTTATAAATAAAAAAAATACTTTTGATGAATAATGATGATGTTATCTAGTAAGCACCTATAGATATGTACAGACAGGAGACTTGAGTTAGGTTTCCAATACCCATATCTTGCGATGACACTCGTACAAACATAATTTGAATGCACATGGCCATTGTCTACATACATAATGTACACACATCAATAGGCTTGCGTGGTTAATTACAGCAGTTTAGGTGGTTATTGGCTTTATGTTAATAGCTTTGGCTCTGAGATTATATACTTACTTATTACGAGCAATTCTAAGGTTTTTGTATTATAGTGCGTAAGCTTTCGCACTCTGGGTAATTTCTAAGAAAATTAATCCACTACAATACAAAAAAAAAACGATTTCGGCAGGACTCGAACCTGCGCCCTGAGTACGGTGTGCTCTGACCAACTAAGCCCCACGAAATCATAGTTTAACTTTTTATTTTTTATGTATATTATGTAGGTCCAAACCAGACCGAACTTGTGCTTGAGTATAGTGTAAGTATAATTGTTTTATTTTATTTTTTAGACTGCCTCAATCTTTGTTGTTCTTACAATGTCCATTCCATCACAAAGTTAGAAGAGATCGCTCATAGCCATTAGGCCGCCTTTGTACTTCGTATTCTTGGAAAATTTATTTTTGTACAGGTTTCGGTGTTAGTGTGGTAGTGGTACGATAAATATTATCTATCTATCTAGTCTTGACGACCTCAGTGGTGTGGTGGGCGACGACGGTCCGCCTGCAACGCAGAAGGTTGCGGGTACGATTCCCTCCCCGGGAAAAATATGTGTATGATTTGCAGATATTTGTTCTTGGTAACACCAATGGTGGTATCTAGTCGTTTTCTGTGTAAGTATAATAAAAAATATATATCTGTATAAACGTATTGTGTTATATTAAGTACCTATCTGGTATACTTATCTAGAACCCATAACACGAGCTCTGCTTAGCTTGAGGCTGGATAGTGCCGAGTGACCTGTCCTGTACAACATTTTTTTATTTATTTATTATCTATATATTAGAAGTTTCACCTTGGATTTGATTTTACTAAATATTTGTGAGGTTTAACACACCTTTGTACCTATATCGAATCGAGGAAACGGAAAAACAGACGTTGCTGGAGTGTCTTTCAGTCTCATCCAATTTGAACAAACGGACTCTTTTAAATAGGTTTAGTTTTGGTTAATCTCTGATTATGTACAATTGTTTGCACTCATCGTTGAAACCTCTTTATAAAGAGTGCCTATAAAAACCACGAACTAAATCTCTACGAAGCCACGAGTCTCGTAGTCAGCGTAGCCACGCCAAGGGACATAAATCATTAGCAGCTGTATTCTAGAACCTTCCAAACGATTCATCATTCACGAGCATAGCTATAAGTACCTATGTGACAATTAGGTGGGGTTTCTAGTGAAAAAGTAAACCTGGCTTATGGTGTAGAATCTAGTGATAGTCGACAGAAAAACTGGCGTCAAAGGAAGCCACAACCATAACATAATAATATTAAACAGTTTTAAATTAATTGGTTAACACTCTTATTCATGTTTATGTTATTCATTATCATGTATGTATGTTTTGTATTTCCCTTTTTATACAACATATTGTGAGTGGCTATATATTTTTTATATTCTTTTATTCTTCTTTTTTATTCATTCCAAGCAGTGAACGTGTTAAGCAGTCCTGTACGGGAACTTCTTTTGATCTTGCAATGCGCCTATTGTTTATGCCAAAAGTCAGCGTCTATTGTTTTACGATCTATCCTATACAAGATAGATGACAGAGAGAAGAGATGGAATCAGCTAAGTGGAATTCTAGTTCAGTCAAGTAGCAGTAGCAGAAAGTATTAGAAGGTCATAAAAACCATGTAGAAAAGGTCTCGCAATATGTGCAGTCAGAAGATCTAGCCCTGGGTCTGTGTTTCAAAGAAGAGGCGACTGAGGCATATACTCCTGGGGGCGGGCAGCAGCGCCTATTGCAGAATAAATCTACTACCGAACTGCGATCCCCAACTAGCATTCCCAGCGTGGGGATTACCGCAAGTTAACAAACAGATACCTACTCCGTTATAAATTATGACTATCATTATAACACCTACATAAATAATGATAAATTGAATACCTTTTATAACCAATACTTATTTTGGCAAAAAGTTATCAACTAAGATGCAAAAACATAGCCATTTGGAACTGGAAGCGTAATAAGAAAAACTTATCAGAAAACTGTGTAATTTATATTACTGTCTACTGCCCTTCTAACTGTGATAACAGCGAGTAAAGCCGCCGCAGACACTACAGTGCTAAACAAGGGATCGAGGCAAAAACCAGGGTTACCACAAACAACCTACCTGCCCAATTTACATAAACCTCCGAAGCTCCTAAAAAGGTAATAAATCCACGACAAAGTAGACCACTAAAATGCCCCGAGCTATTAGCCCATACAAACAGGTCGCAAAGTATCTAAGGTGCTCGAGTAAAATGGTGAAATTAGGCAAAACGGTAAATTAGGGTAAACCATTACCGTGGTTGCCTATGAAAGGTAAAAACCATTGACACTGAAAAATTGGCGGTCTTGTCGCTCAAGAGCCAACTCTACCAGTGAATTAGGATTAGACAACTAAGATTTGAATGTTTAGTGGTATTGACAATAGATCTGTTGACAATAAATTCTAGGACCACAATCAAACCATCAACTCAAAAATAGACAACCGTTGAAAACCGTTAAACCGTTTGAATTTGCTTAAACAGGTGCTAAAACTCTACTATCACTAGTGTGATAGTAGAGTTTTAGCACCATTATTAGTATATGCGGTGCGTAAGTTTGGATGGGCGGATTATTGTTACTTCATTAGGCCAAAACTCCTGAACGGATCGGGCTGAAACTTTACATTAATGTAGTTCTCGGCATTTGCTACACTACATACAACTATCGACAAACAATTATTAAATAAATTTTAAAAGCTTTCATACGTAGAAAATTAAATAACGACACCTCCAATGGAAAGCGGAAATAGAAAACAATCTATTTTACTAGCGGAGTTCTCCTGGTTCTCGACTAATCCAGGATTAATTAAAAATTTCCACTTTGATGGAGTTTTCATAGCTACGGCGAAAACTGCTGGGTTTCACGTTGCTCTATTCAAATTAAAAAGTTAGTTCGACACAACACGGGCTGCCGTAAATGTTTAGATGTTTTTGGCATTTACATTATGAATGTCCGCGTGAATGTATGTGAATAAGTTGTAAGAATAAGTTCTCCGCTATCTTTACTGGAAAAGCTTTAAAAAATACATAATAATCTATGGGGTACAAGGCAGGTCCCCTTTGTTTCAATTAAAAAAAAACTATTTTAAATATCAGAATAAATCGTACAAAGTACCATCTGTTTTCTAAGTAAAAACCGTTTTTGTGGACTCTATTAGGAGAATTGTAAGATCTTTGTTTATTGCGTGAGGACCTCATGGTTAGGCATTATATTAAATTTGAGGTGTTTTAATCAGCGCTGTAGCATTCAGTGTCTTAGAAGAAAGCCGAAGGAATCTAAAAAGTATTTTTCTAGCCCCAGAAAGATGTGTAATCCCGCATTTGTATTCTTCGTAGTTTCGGCCCCAACTAGTCTGAATCCGGAATTCAATTCAATCAATGTAGACAGAACTTATGGTCAAACACAAGGTTCCCAGCTGCTCGTCCTCAACTGTGGTTGCGGTGCAACCTAGACGAGGGTGCTCAGCTACGCCATGTTATTGCCAGTCCCTAGATTTATTGCCGAACTAATTGGAGTCCTACCTACATTTTATTCTTGTCATTTTAAAAAACTTTCACACCACAAAGGTAATTTAAAGTGAAATAGGTGAGGTAAATTAGAAGGTGATTTGAAAAGGGTTGAAGATTGAGCTCGGTGTCTGAGATTGAATAAGTTTAAACATCTATAGGTACCTAAGTCTACCTATCATCATCAGCCTATATTTGTCCACTGCTGGACATAGGCCTCCCCTAATGAGCGCCATAGCGCCCTGTCTTCAGCTTGCCGCATCCAGCATCTGCCAGCAGTCTTTCGCAAATCGTCATCCCACCTGGTCGGAGGGCGTCCTACACTACGTTTGCCGAGTTGCGGTCTCCACTCAAGAACACGTTTACCCCAGCGGTTGTCGGTTCTTCTCGAGATATGGCCAGCCCACTGCCACTTCAGCTTGCTAATCCTTTGAGCTATGTCGATAAACTTAGTTCTCTGTCGGATGTATTCGTTACGAATCCTATCCTTCAGAGAAACTCCGAGCATAGCTCTCTCCATAGCTCGCTGGGCGACTTTAAACTGGTGGACCAGCCCTACCGTGAGTGTCCACGTCTCAGCTCCGTAGGTCATGACGGGTAGAACGCACTGATTGAAAACTTTCGTTTTCAAGCATTGGGGTATGGTTGACGACAAGACTCGACGTAGTTTGCCAAACGCGGCCCAACCTAGCTGGATCCTCCTCATGGCCTCCTTCTCGAAATTGTTTTTACCCAACTGCAGAATCTGCCCAAGGTAAGTATACTCGGAAACAATTTCGAGAAGGTGACCATGTACGACCACCGGTCCCAGATCAATGTGACCATTGATCATGACCTTGGTTTTATCCAAGTTCATGCCAAGACCGATGCGTCGCGAGGCTGAAGCTAGGTCGGCCAGCATCCGGTTTAGCTCCTCAAGCGACTCCGCCATTAAGACTATAAATTTAAAAAAAAAAACTTTTAATTCAGATAACGGGATCCATAATTTGTTAGTAACAAAAATCTCTTATAATTAATGTTAGTATATCTACCTACAACAGTTAAATTTAAAGTAATTGAAATTAATAAAATTAAATACAAGACAAACTGAAATAAATTGGATCAAATACAATAAAATTAAATTAAATTAAAACAATAAGTTAAATTAAATCAAATTATTCCAATTACTAATTATTACTTTTCGCACAAAATGCTGCCATATTGGACTATGTCATCAGCGAATCGCAGGTGTGAGATGTAAGCCGTTTATGTTGATGCCCTTACCTTTCCAGTCCAGCGTCTTAAACACATCTTCCAACGCGCTTGTGAACAGTTTCGGGGATATAACATCCCCCTGTCTCACTCCTCTACGCAGTTGGATAGGTTTAGACTGCTGGCCCTGTACTTGGACACTCATGGTGGTGGCATCATAAAGACATATCAGCACCTCGATATAACGATAGTCTACTTGAAGTCTACCTATTATACTATAAAAACTATCGTAGTTTGACAAATTCATTACGGATGTAAGCTGGTTTACTACGAACCTTATTTGTGTTAGAAGAACACCAATGTTTCATCCCTTAACGGGGGACTTCGGCCGTCGGGGGTTAAAAGGTTTTTAATAATAAATTAAATAAAAGATTTTTAAACAATCACCTTTGGAAAATTAACAGCCCTTTAATTTTATGAGATGGACTTAAGAAAACATGGAGCTTAATACTTTGTACATTTTTATAGGCACATCTATGCCTAGATTAGGTAGTTATAGGTACGTATCGTCCGACACGGCAACCTTAACTCTTGACAAATTGGGGTGTTTTTAGCACCTGTGCCCAAATTGTAGAACCTTGCAAATATTCTCGGAATGCCATCACTCAACAAAGTAGCAATTTTGAAGTTCCAGCGATGAATTCGATAAGTGACGGTGATTACGCTTCTGAGATGAAAAAGGTGTTCGTACCTTATTTATAATAGGGTACCTAAAACTTATAATTGGTTCTTATGTTTTCGAGTATACATGGTGTTTTTTTTGGATGGACAGTAGGGGTAGCATAAATAAAAAGAAACTTGTTGACCAGTCCAAGTTGGCTGGTTCGAAGATTTGGTAAAAAAATAAACATTTTAAAATAGGTACATCAGCAAAATTTCACATGATACCCAGATATTATTGCTTTGTTTACAAACTTGTCTATATATTACCAACGTAATCAGTTTGTCTTTTGTTACCTATTTTTATATTTTTATAGTAGGTATTTTAGGATCGATCACAAAGTTTTTGAAACTGCGATGATTACTTAAAAAATACATCATATAGCATAGTTTATTTGCAATTTCTGACTTGTACCGTCCAAATCCACTCTGCGTAGATTAGTTAGAGTCTTTCGAATTTAAGTACTAGGTACATAAATGATTAAGCTCAGAAAGCTATCCAACTTACACTCTAACAAATCCAGACACTCCATTGAGAGACCTGATGATGAAGAGCTTTGAGTAGTTTCCCGCACGATCCCGTACTAACTTAGGTAGAACTACCTAACTTAAAATATTTCTTAGAAATGTAAAGTCTCAGTACTAACTGACCCTTAATATTTTGTTATGGTAACAGTAGTTAGAAACTACTGTTTCAAACCCACTTTGTCAACATAACAGTTTCAAGCCCAATAGGGATGTTAACCATAATCACAAATTAAAGTTTAGTGTTAATTTTATAATCATTTGTATTATTAGAATATCGAAAATCACATTTTTATAATATAATATAACTTATTGAATTTATTAAAAATGATTTTAAATGCTATATTTATAATCTGTTGTCAAGTGACTGCAAACGCCATTATAAGCTTATGACGTCACTAGCTGCAAAACTAGCTGTCGCACTGTTTGTTTACCTTTCTGCATTTTCTCATAACGACGAATTAGTCTGTAAATTACATAATATTAATACATGATGGAATCCGGATTCACTAAAGGGAATAGTTCCAACTTACCAAAAGTAGATTTGTTGATGGTGGCAAACTTTTTTGCAAGAAACGAAGACTTTTGTGGTTCAGAATTCAGGAACGTGAAAACATCTTTGTAGGTACTCTTTTACGTTTAATACCATTTATCTATCTACGAATACATAAATAACAGTCAAGTACATGTGTAATAGATGATTTTCTGCTTTTTATATATAATTTATCGTGTTTAGAACATCGTTTAAATCACTGTTTACAAAGTTAGGTTATGTGCTAAAACAATAAATTCGTAACATTTGCTTATCTTTTGGCACATGAATAAACAGTTTTTCCGGTATAGTAATTGTTGTACTTTTACACAGGGGGCACTGCACAGGTTTTGTAAAACTTTGTGTTCATTTTGATTGTTTGTATTCAAGTAAAATTAAGAAAACACATGTCCTAATCGAACAATGGACATACAACATACAGTCATGTCATGAATCGCGACCATCGTTTTGCGGTTCGTGACGTCATTTCTGTTACGTGACAGTTGTTAGTGTTTTAGCGGAAAAGTTTAAAATTACTCTATTTTTGTACATTTTCTTATCGAAAATAGTAATATTTTTAAAGAAAATATTTTTTTTATGCTAAACAAGAGTCCATCTTCAAAATAAAAGCAATTCCGAAAAATTGTTAACATCCCTATTTGTCAACATAACAGTTTCAAGCCCAATTTGTCAACATAACAGTTTCAATTTAATTAGCCGAGACGTCAGCGACACGCGTCATCAAGTTCACGTTGATAAGACGTAGGCATTTTCATTACGATACGTTTTACGTCTACGTGAGACGTGCCTGAAGTGTCGCCCTCGAGAACTGACGAAAGTGTTATGTATTTTCCAAATTGAATTCGTTTCGGGGTTTTGTTTGGTAAAACACAGGAGTGATTCGTTAGAAATCGTCATCCTACCGACCAGGTAGGATGACGATTTGTGAAAGACTGCTGACAGATGCTGGATGTTTATGTATGTTCGTCAAGCTGAACACAGGGCACTATGGCGCTCATTAGAGGAGGCATATGTCCAACAGTGGACTAATATAAGCTGATAATGATGATGATAAGGAGTGAATGAAATGAATTTATTGAAATGTTTTGGTAGAATCTATGATTTATTCTATGTATAATAAAATAACAAATACTATCGTCATATCCCTTTAATTATTTTTTATGATTTAGAAATATTATTCAATATCATGTTTGTGAATTGTCCAGCATTAATTATAAGATAGATAGATAATTATTATAACTATAATTAATAATTATACGTATATATGTATATTTAGTATAGGCTGGGCATGCGCCCAGCGTGGGGATTATAGACATTACCCCCAATGAGATAAAAAAAAATCAGGGGAAGGCCTGCGTCCAGCTGTGGACCATTATAGGCTGTTGAAGGGGTGGGGAGGAAATAATCGCAGAAAATGTATCAAAATATAATAAAACTTACGAGCACACATACTAATACTTACTAATTGTTTTTATGTGTAAAATATTTTTTTCACATGTAACATAATTATTGTTAGGAATAAAGAACTTGAAACTTACTATAAAATAAAAGCGTGTACAGCACATATTTTGCACAGACAACACACACAGATACCAAAGGCTTCTTTAACATTTCGATATATAAGAAACACAATCGCACCCTTTTATGAGAACCCTGGAGGGGAGGGATGACTCATGGGGTGCGTTGGGTTTACGAGAAGGCAAACTACTCAATTTACATTTTTATTATATTTGTTTTCTTAAATTGCTCGCTCGCTGACGAAATCCCAACAGGTAGTCAAAAGACTTGGTAACTTTTTCACTCAAAAGTCTGTGTTGTGAAACTGTGATTCATGGCAAAGCTTGAGGATTTTTATTAACTCTGTTTACGTTTTTATTTGAAACTCTTAATTCAAAGTCTGTGATCTTTACGGATGTGAAAATTATTTCGAGAGATGAAGTTAAAAGAGGAAATAAAATTATTTAGCAACAATAAATTAATGTCAACGACATTGATAATATGGATATGTCTCGCATCGTCTAGCACAAGGCAGTCGGGTTCCCACCGTGAGCGGAGCGGACTCCGTTTTACTCGCTAGATTAAACTGCATACCTACTTGTACCTACCTTGTACATACCACCAACAAAGTCAAGCGAAAATGACTGAGCTAAAAGAAATACAGTCGAACGCAAAGGAGCGAGTGAGCAGAAAGGTTTCCGCTCACTCGTCTCTCATTTCCCGCTCATTACCCTTTCGCGGCAGGAACCCAGCTGATCAAAAGATCAGCAAGATCCCATCCGCATTCCCATTCAGACTAGTTAAAAAACTATTCTGAATGGGAATGCGGATGGGAAGATTATTATAACGTATACCAGATTAGTAGGTAATTTATATTTACTTAACATACGAAAATATAACTGCTTTTGTATCAAACTAAACTTACATAAAGATTTTTTACCATGAAAAATAAACAAAAGCGTACCTAGCGTATGTATTTTTATAAATTCACTGTAACGCATTTTTTCTTATTTGATGGTAACACCAACACCTTTAAGAGCCTATACAACCTCAAATTTTTGTGAAAAGGACAGACATAGGATTTCGCGTTCATAGGAGCGAGACAGCAACGCAAGCCCAAAAATCAAGTTTTAGCTTACTAACTATTAATTAGGACTTTATTTGAAAAAAAAACCCGAATAATATAAATTGTTCTTTATACTTAGTCCTATTACTATGTTTATTCTCAAGATCTTTGCTTCTGTATTTATTGAGAAATTGAGGCTTTAGTAATTCTATTTAAGGAATCGTGTTTTCGAAACCATATGCTTCGAAAACAAACGATAGAATAAGTCCTGAACGGTACAATGTATAAATTTAAAAGTTACATATTATTTAGTTGTTTGGAAAATATTTAGGTCTGACAGAGTTGATTTGAACTATAGGCCCTTAGGGCGCATAGTAACCCAAAATCAAGAAAATTAGGTGTTTTCGAACCCGTTTTCCAACGAAAATATTGAATGTAGAGCTCTGAAATTTATATATCCTGTAACACACATCCTGAAGGGTCCCTTGGCGGTCCCAAATGCTTACCGTTAATTATAGTGTAGTTGTTATAGTGTTAGTTATAGTGTATGTGTAGCGGCTTCGAACCCACTTTTTATCGGCGTCTCAAATTCGATTAGTACCAAATTCAGTATAGTGATTCATATACTTCATACCTATCTCTTGGAGGTCCATTAGATTCAAAAAGTAGTCAAAATAATAAAATCAAACATAAAAACGTATTTTCGCCTACAAAATCTGTGATACAAATCTGGCTAGTTACACTTCGCCCAACCGCAGAGGATCATATTATTTGGTTGATTATGGCACTACATGGCATGCTGAACCGAAAACAAACACTTTTTGCTGCATAAAGGCGCGCGGAAAGGTCCAAGGTCATTTGCCTCACTATTCGTCTTAATAAAATTAATTTAGCTACATTGTTTAAAACTAAACACCCACTCAGGAGATAATTACCGACATAGAAATTCACCACAAACGTAAATACAATTTTCATACTGCCTCCGACATGTCCAATTTAGAGAGGAGTTGGGATCAAAGCTATCTATCGCATCTTATCTCCCGAATCTCGGGATAAATCACGTATCGCGGCGTATGCTGATTCCGCTCAGAGTTTTTAATAGGTTTCCATATCGACTGTGTTTTGTTTGATAAGCTTTAAGCTTACAAAGCTCCTTTTGATTGAAAAAGTTAGTTTTTGATATACGAACGACCTAGACTAGAGAATTGGAGTATGGTTCAGGCTCTGATAGTAATATAAACAATTCTCTATATGATTTGGAACACATTTTTTCTTGTATTTTAAAAACCAAATATACTTAAGAGATACTAAAGACATTTCTTTAATGCACAGTTCTATGATTCGTCTTTAATTTATGTAATTCGATACTTTACGCACTTCATGACCTCCCCTAATTGTTTCCATGAAAACTTGTGTATGGATATGCTACGTTCTTACTTTCTTACTACCTACAAAAAAAATCACACAACGAAAGTTATACTTTCGTTGTGTGAATTCCAGCAAAATGTAATATTTTTTCATTTAATTTGCCTGCGTCAGTAAAATTGCCAGTTTTGAGGGGTGTCACGGTGAATGTCGGCGCGGCGGCGCGGCATTCCATTAATTTTACAATCAGGTGCATTTGATGGGTGACAGCCCTGTCAAAGAGGCTCGCACAGTTTCCTGCACAAAATGTTACCAAAATTCAATTCACACCCTGCTGCAACCAACTGAAAATATCAACCTGTATTTAATAGCTTTTTCTTTATGATGATTTTCAACTTTGGCGGTGTTGTGAAATTTTACTGTTATTTTTACGCGTCATATAATTTTACGTGTCCGTTTTTACGTGCAGAGAGAACGTTGTAAAATTGTGTCACCTGCTTTTTGTTCTGTTCTGACCACAACAGGATGGAAGATTTTTATACTTTGTTAGAAAGTGAGTAAAATGTGGTGTCACATCAGAATCTGTCATTTATGCGAAGGATTTTAGTCCCTTTCTAACAAAGTGAGTAAAATCTTACATCCTGTTTTGTTCAGAACAAAAAGCAGGTGACACAATTTTACAACGTTTATCGTTTCCCAGTCAACATTAGACCACAACTGGACAAAAGCGTCCCTTATTGAGCGACATAGCACCCTGTGTTCATTCAGCCTGCAGTCTTTCGCAGGAAGTTTTTGTGAGCTTATACAATGAAAAAAGGCTATTATTTGCTCCTCACTCTGCTTTAGCTAGGATAAGTCATTAAGGTTTTTAAATTACCCCGCTTCAAGTACTTATACCTACGTCCTATACACAGTAAGTACGTACATTCAATTTAAAAAGCGATTATTTTTCTGTGTAGAGTGCAAAGTTTCCAAGACAAGTGGACAAGTCTCGGAAGTTCTCAACTTTGCCCCTTTTCTCTTCACTGTGAGTCGCCATTTTTACTCTGTCTGCACCCTCGAGTTTTATTATTAGAAGAATCGCCTTAAAAATGGTTTATTCATTTGCGAGGGTCCTAAGATAAGTCATCCAGCGACTACAAAACCAAATGGACTGAAAGAAATGTCTAGAGAGATAAAATTCTACGAGTTTTAGAAGACACACAAATATTTTAATGTGGAACAGGGTTTTTCTATAAAGAAATGTCTTGATCAGATAAAAAAAGAGCCTCACTAATTTGATTTAAAATATCTTCACTGTAATAAAAAGTCAACAACAAAAATACTTGAAAAGTATTTTTCATGTTGACTAAGTATTATCATTTTTAAAATAGGAGTCCAGACGAATAATTTGATATCTTATTTCAAAGCCAAACTTCATAACCTTATTTTTTTGGCTTACAAAATAAGCAATGATAAATAAATCAAATTTAATACTACAAACAGTTTTATAAATAGTTATTATTATCAAATAAGAAATAAGGTATGCTATTTTACTATAAAAACTATCGTAGTTTGACGAATTTGCGTCTAGAACCGCACTCACTCTGAAGTTCCAACACAAGTAATGGTTCGTAGTAACCTGCTTACATCGTAATGAAGAAATAAGGTGTTATTGATTCTATTAACTTCAACTTTTGTCTACTAGAGGAAGAAGTCAATAAGAAACTACTAGTACATTATGTCGTCGTATCCAACGAATAAGGTTACAGTCGCCAGTGTGACCTTTTATTTTTATTGCATTTTTCGAATCTCCATTATCATTTACACCTTACCATTTCGAAAAAGTAAATTAATAATGAATATAAAAAAAGTTATTAAGGTTTGAAAATTTGGTTACAATTAAACTGATGCATTTAGCCTGACGAATAAGGTAACTAAAAGCTTTGGCGCTTTCTTTCATGTGCGAAACGCAACCGACATGAATATTTTCCGGCGAATAAGGTTACATGCTCCACAGTAACCATGTACCGCGGGCGAAAAGGCGCGCGGACGGCGCGCGGCGGGTCGTCTTACGTCTTAGACAATTTAAAGTCTTACGTAGTAAACTGAGAAATTAAAATAAGACAGGTACATTAATTAGTGTATATGAAAGATCCCCCTGCATGGAAAAAAGCAGAAAGTAAAAGGTGTAGGTATTTGCCTATTTAAAGTTCAAAAATGGTTATTAACACTAAAGTCATTAATGGTGTTCCGTGAAACCGTGTCATAATATTGTAAAACAAATAAAATAACTCTAATCATGGTGATAGTCCCGTTCTAAATGACTAAGATAATTCAGTGCAGTTACCAATAGATTTAATCTTTTATGAGCCCTTAAACATTCGCATTACATTCGCGTTCATTGTCGCGAATGCGAATGCGAGTATTGAAAATCTTGCAAATGTTCTCGAAAGTGAGTATTCGTTATATCTCTAGTATGGATAAATAACTCTATTAGATTATTCAAATCGATTGGTATTAAAGCTGTTTAAAACCTGATTTTATTAAGTAATTATTTTCATGAATAACTTGTAATACACTCGAGAGCAATGAATCCGGGTCACTCAAATAATCCAAAAAATCTCGGAAAGTAAGAATGCTAGGTTAATGCAATAACTTGTATTTAATAGACAATTTAATACTCCTTAAATGAAAGTTAAAAAAATATGAGTCACCATACATTTTATTTACACAAAATTACATAAAGAAAAAAAACTGCTGATCTCTCCTTTAAACAAAAATAGGAAACATGAAATTTTTGAACTTTATGACGATTTTCTTGAATTTCAATACTTCGTATTACCTCCTCGTGCTTCCATTACTGCGTTTACGCGGTTTGGCATGCTGTACACCAAGTTCCTTATACGATTTTGGGGAATATTCTCCCATTCCTCTGTGAGAGCAATTTTGAGCTCAGGAAGCGTGATTGGGGGAGGGTTTCGTTGTTTTACGCATCTCCCTAGCTCGTCCCAAGCATGCTCGATCGGGTTGATATCCGGGCTGCGCGCTGGCCACTCCATACAAGTAATGTTCATCTCTTGAAGGTAGTCATTCACAATCCTACCTGTATGAGGTCGGGCATTGTCATGCATAAATATAGCATCCTCACCCAAATTGACCAACGTGTTCGTTGAGGATTTCTTCCACATATCTTACGCTAGTTAAAGAGCCGTTTTCTATGATCACCAGCTCTGTGCGACTTTCAGAGGAAATTCCGGCCCACACAAGTACAGACCCACCACCGTAGGCTACTTTTTCTTCGATGCATGCTTGCTTGAATCTTTCCCCTGGTCTTCTATACACTCTGTGTCTTGCATCGTGCCTGTAGAGCATAAATTTTGATTCGTCGGAGAACATAACTTTCTTAACCTAGCATTCTTACTTTCCGAGATTTTTTGGATTCTTTGAGTGACCCGGATTCATTGCTCTCGAGTGTATTAAATATAAGAATCTTTAACTTTAATCAATTATAAACATAAATAAGTACACTCGACACGAAGTTACCAAGCTAAATCTAAATTAAAAATTAGTAAATCTTTAGTTCCCATGCTGGTGAAAACACAGGTGATAAATTATACCTACTTTCGTTATTTTGTTTATATTTCGTTTTATATAATTTATTGCAAATCAATGCCATAAACTAAATTAAATATATTTAACGTAAAACATCATAGAGCCAATTACAGAATAGATTTTAAAGTTTAATGACAATATAACTCTAATAACATATTTATGAACATTTAAGCAAACAAGAGTTCAAACGACAATGACGTAAAATACATGAAACCTTCTAGCCAGTTCATTGCGGTATGTACGACGCGAATACTCGACGTAGTTTCCCAAACGCTGCCCAACCTAGCTGAATCCTCCTCTTGGCCTACTTCTCGAAATTGTTTTTACCCAACTGCAGAATCTGCCCAAGTTAAGTGTATTCGGAAACAATTTCGAGAAGGTGGCCATGTACGACGACCGGTCCCGGATCAATGTGGCCATTGATCATGACCTTGGTTTTATCCAAGTTCATGCCAAGACCGATGCGTCGTGAGGCTGAAGCTAGGCCGTCCAGCATCCGGTTAAGCTCCTCCAGCGACTCCATCATCAAGTCTATGTCATCAGCGAATGGCAGGTGTGAGCTGTAATCGCCGTTTATGTTGATGCCCTTACCTTTCTAGTCCAGCATCTTAAACACATCTTCCAACGCGCTTGTGAACAGTTTCGGGGATATAACATCCCCCTGTCTCACACCTCTGAGCAGTTGGATGGGTTTAGACTGCTGGCCCTGTACTTGGACACTCATAGTGGCGGCATTATAAAGATATCTCAACATCTCGATACAACGACCGTCTACTTGGCAACGCTGTAAGGATTCCAGAACAGCCCAGGTTTCGACAGAGTCAAAGGTCTTTTCGTAGTCCACAAAGGCTAGACAGAGATTAGCAATAAACTAATAAATATAATGTAAACCTATGTACATAAGTCACTATTTAAATAACTGCTGGACAGCCGCTGTCTGGCTAAATTTACGCTCGTACAGAATAGATCTAGGTCCAAATCAGGGTACCTGAAAAACATTGTAGTAGTTTGAGCACGAATGTCTATTCTACTCAGTAGCTCAGGACAGTCTATTTTCTTTGAAGTTATTTTTAGAAGGAAAGATAGATCAGTTATTTCATGCCATTTTGAATGAGTAAGAAAATAAAACGTTAAGTTACCCTTTAGTTTGACGACGTGAAGCGAAATCTTCGTGGAATAAGGTCACAAAGGCGTTTAGAATAGCGTCGCTTTGCAGAATGCACGCGGAATAAGGTGATAAGCGATAAAAACTAGGGAAAACGGTATTTTTTATTTTTAAAACCTACATGATAATTTAGCTGACACCATTAGAAAACGATTTAGCAAAAAAAACACACTTGCATAATAGAAATTTTTCGAATTAATAAGAAAAAACCGTCTCCCGTAAAGTTGGTGTTTTGCAACTGTGACCTTATTCGCTGGATACGACGATGTCAAATACATGTTTATTTTGCCTTTAAATGTAAATATAATACGATTTAGACACATGTCAATATTTATTTATAGCATAGCAAAACTTATATACCTACTATTGTCGGTATTGTCGGTGCGGAACTGGGCGACATCTGGCCAAGCATTTACATCATTGGTGTAATATAATTTTATTTTCAACATCGCTTCACCTGTTCGGATGCTTAGAGGTTATATTCTGAAACAGAAACCCGCCCAAGTAGTAAAAAGCTTGCTATTGTTCTACATAACTTTTAGGAGATGACGCTATTATCTTTTACTTTTTTCATACGATTATCCATGCCGTCACTAATCCAGGCCTCCAGTATAGGAATATAAAAAAAAAATCGCACCAGCTATAAAAAATATCTACGTTAATTTGTCATTCAACGTAGACCGTAACGGCCACGAGTTCTAAGCTTTTGCACTAGAAGAGCATTGTTCATTTTATTTTAGTGTACATTGTGTTCATGTCATTTAAGCAAGTGAAGTATGTGAAAACAGTGAATAATTGTTATAATAATAATACTTTATTTCAGGCAACAAAGAAAGTGTACAAAAGTAATTTAATGAGGCCCATATAATAAATACCTTAGAGACTAACATAGACAAAAATATTATAGTTATATGTGCTGTATCCATAAAGCTGATTAAAGTTAACAATGTCCAGTAACCGACTTTGGACATTGTATCGGGTCGAAGCAGTTACAATGTAATCTCAGCACTAATATTATAAGGAGGAAAGATTTGTATTTTTGTTTGTAAAAACTACTGCACCGATTTCAAAAACTCTTTTGCCGTTAGAAATCTACATTATCACTGAGTAACATAGGCTATAGAATATACCCGTGCGAAGATGTGGCGGACCTCTAGTACGTTGAGTTAGTAAAGTAGTAAATAGTGATTAAAATTTTTCAATAGAAAATGTAAAGAATAGAATTAGAAAGAATAAATTAAAATCTGAAGGCAACAAAAATGCCTACAGTTCTTAGTTAGCCAGGCCCATGGTCCACGGTACAGAATCATTTTCTCTCTAAACTGTCTTCACTTAATAAACTTTTATCTTGGAACGTAAAAAATTAATAGCTTTGAGAGTAGAGATCCGATTCACTCCAAGTGAACCGTAACGAGTTTTGCAGATTAAGGTTAATCTATGCATTACAAAAAGGTTTGATCTAATTTTCTATAGGTACATAATCCTAAAAATATTTTTACCACAATCCTGATGCAATTCAGTTTTTTCTGAAGCTGTCAAAAGTTTTGCTTTTCGAAACCCAATTCGAAACAAAAGACGACGTTAGAGGAAGCCCGACACATCCGACTTATTTTTTTTTTGCGAATGCCATTCCTATTGCATGTGACGGAAACCAAGGGGAACGGTTTTTTGAACTGGTGTAAAGGTTGTCAGGTAGAGATTGCTCTTGAGCGATAAGACCGCCAATGGTCATATATTTTAAAATAATAATAATACTTTATTTCAGGCAACAAAGACTGTGTACAAAAAGTAATTAATTAAGGCCCATAATAATAAATACCTTAGAGACTAACATACATAAAAACATTTTAAATTAACCGAGTTATCGACTAGAGTTAATGTCGAGTTAATGATTAAGTTCTGTCTATTATATTTTGTTAAGTGTGCAATAAAGAATTAATCTATCTATATCTAAAGTGCGCGTTCCCACTGTATCGTGACGACCTAAAGTCGTACAGTTTAAAGCATCAAGCTTGTTAATTAAAATGGAGGTGTTCACATACGACGGCACGATGTCGTTCACGACTTACTTTTGTTGTGACACGGGAAGTTGCGGGTTCGTTTCCTCCTTGGGACAATTGTGTGTACGAGCTGTAAATATAAAAATATTTATTCGTAATAGCAATCCATTACCTATAACACAAGGTCTGTTAAGCTTGGGGCTAGACGATATAATAAATATATAATGCCTGAGAGACAGGTGTCGAGCATTATTTTCATTATTGGAACTAAGTTCCTTATCGCGCGTTGTGAAAGGGGGCTGGACGGAAAAAAATCTCACGAAAAGTTGTAACGACACTTTTTGCTATAGTAAGCTATTGTAAGCCGCGACGTGCGCATGTTTCTCTGTCTGTCTCTCTCTCTCTCTTATAGAAAGGAACTTCGTTCCATCCAGGTGTCCCTTGACACCTCTCAACTTTTTTTTTGTATTGGTAACACTATGACAGTCGATAAAAAAAATCGAAGAAAGATCGAATCGTTACGGCAAAATATACTATGTATGTCGTTTTTGCGAACTGAACAACTGGATACGGTTAGTTGTTCAACGATAATTTACGGTCACGATACAACTCGATCAATCGGTCGCTCCCTAACACTTGATAAAAACGATATGCAAATAGGTAGGTAATCAAGTTTTAAATACAACTGAAAACCAAATCTCTTGTACCATGAGAATTCTTTACCGAAGAACTACGTTAACCTACCTGGTAACAATGGCTTTCTCAAAAAACAGTCCTAACTTAATCTCCTACGTGAACAAAAGGTCTGAGTGCCCCGCATTAGCAACAATAAACCCGCTGGCTGCTACCGACAGACCATTAATTTGAACCGATTATGTATCGATACATCGTGCATTAGTATCGACATGTTACACTAGCGTGAGGCTCTGACTTTTACTGCCGATTTCATAGAATTTAATAATTATCGTTATAGCAACTCTAAACATAAAAACAACAAAAGCGCCATGCGTTAGATTTTTTCACAATTTTCTTGCCACTATTCTACTGACCAGTGACGTAATATCGTCACGTTACGTATGTAAAGGTCAGAGGCCTTTACCCACGACTGAGAAATGCATGTTGGGTTGGGGTATAATTTTAGAAAAGTAAGGTCACAATGCCTGCCTCCGCTTCAATACAACTCGAGCTTAAATCAGAGACTTTCCCGCTCTACGCTATAATCAGCCAGCCTCGCATAAAGCATAAAGATTTTATATATTTATTTGTATCGATATATCGAATGTGAACCGCACTCAGCAGGCCTGTGTCTGACAGTTGATATTTTATTGCCTACCCTTGCTCAGTTGACCGGGAAACTGTACTTTATGCTTTTATAGCCAAAGTTTGTTGTTGCTCGCAAAAAATGGTATAGCTGGTAGGCTAGGTATGCGCAATTGTTCATTTCCCTAAGGGTTTTCTGGGAAAAAATTGTAGGAAGATATTTTGTAGGATGATAACTGAAAAAACTTTTGAGAACTGGAAATTTTGGTGGTATTGGAAATGTTGGTAAATTTTATAATTCAACAAAATACTGGGAGATATCCGAAACTGTAAATTAATTTAATCTATGCTAATAATTATAAAAAGAAAAAAAATGTTTGATTTAAATAGGCTCCGAAACTACTGGACTAGTTTGAAAAATTCTTTCACCAATAGAATTAGTTATCCCTGATGAACTACGCTATAGAATATACCCGTGCAAAGCCGGGGCAGGCCGCTAGTAGCTAAATATTTCGGCATCCAGTTCGGGCCGTACCTATACAATACGAAAGTTTCTGGCTTTTTTTTTCTAAAAGAGATTTTCGCAGTAAGTATTTCTTATAATCAAAAAGTCGATGTCCATTCTTAGTTTCATTAAAAATATCGTCCCATGACATTTAATAACCAATAGACTTCCATAATTGTCACCCAAAAGATAAAGTATTGCCAGTACCTATCAAGTGATGAATATACGGCAGAGAGTATAAATTCTGGAAATAATCCTAACATTCTGTACGTCAACACGTGTGAGACAGTTTTATTGGAGTTTTGAATGACAACGCCTTGGGGGAGCTACTCGATATAAAAATATCAGTGAAATTGAAATATACTTTCTATTTTTAATACATAGGTACTTACTTGCAAGTTACTTCGAATGTTATCCACCTTCTTGCTCAGTTGGGTAAAATGAATCCTTAATCTTTTGTGTCACCGATGGTTAAGAAATTACGAGCAAGTTGTTGCTTCGTTTTTTTTTTACTTTTCTGCATACTTGTCTAATTGGTCTTGTGTCTAAATAAGAACATATTATTTATCTATTCAAAAGAAAACCTAGCAATTTTTATCTCATACAAACCATCAACATTCATTCATGAAGGTGTCCTCCATCATACTCGTAGGTATACATTTATTAACAAAAAACACAACAATATTTTTGATATATAAATAAATATGTATGTAGTATTCGTTGGTCGATGCTATTTTTTTCATCTCTCAGAAAATACGAACCCGTTCAATAAAAATATATAACTCCATCAACTCTATTATAACATCTAAAACGTCACAATTTAAATATCTATAGGCCCCAGTCAGCAGCAATTAGAGCAACCCTAAAGTCGCACGATACAGAATACACCTCTGCGAGTTTTCATGTCCGATTTAACATGACGAGGGTCGGCCATTATTCAGCATTATCGGTCGCAGCGGGCAACACTACCGCCTAAATTGTTTATGATTTAAAGTTAATGGAGGTGTTGTTGTGCAGATTATGTCGCTTGATCGTTAAAAGGACAGATCATGGTGTGTAAGGGTATAAAAGTATATTTTATGAAATGTGCTACCTGCTCTACCGTTCTATGCAAACCTTTGTATTTTACGCAACTTGGGGCGGATTATGCGAGTGTACATTAAATTTATAACATCCGATCCAGTTGTCAACCAGGGCGAAAGTTTGGAAGTTTAGGTGTTTATTAACTCTCCAAGCCAAAACATCTGCATGGATCTGGCTGAAATTTAGCAAAACTCTAGCTCTAGGTCTCGATTAAAATACCGATGTTTTTATCCCGACCTCTGTGCCGCGGTGGACGAAGGTCTGCCTGCGACGCAGGAGGTTACGGGTTCGATTCCCGCTTCGGGACAAATGTGTGCACGATCTGCAGACATTTTTTCAGGGTGTTCTGGTCGTTTTCTATACATAATAAAAAATATCTATCTGTGTATTGTATTGTATTATGTATATCAGTTGTCTAGTACCCATAACACAAGCTCTGCTAAGCTTGGAGCTATGTAATGCTGTGTGAATTGTCCAGCGTTATTTATTTATTTATTTATCCGAGAAGAATGCGTGCTGAAGCTCGTCTTAGTACCTCGTGGAGAAAATGTAACCTTACCTAACGTTCCTTGGAACATGTTCTACATCGGATAACGTCAACGTGGCCTTACATTCAAGCCCGGCTGCCACTCGGCACGAAATCAATTCTCAATAGCAAAGTATAAAAAAGCTATTGACAGTCGATTCCTACTTGTCTTTTCCTTCAGGATTTCGTGACATTTAGATACGTATTTTATTCACAATTTGTTCGCTTTCAACAAAAAGCTTTTTTGAGACGTAGGTTTTGTAAATTGTATCGAATAGCTAAGATAAGTGCAGTTTCTACTATCTACTACCCAGGGGTTGTATTTTACTAAAATAATCGCTTTATCAAATAATGGTATTGTCCATAGACATATAATTTTTTCACTACGTTCAATCTAAACCTATGGTATTGTCCCAGAATTATTATTTTATTGGCATTCAAAACAGAAAACAATCGAAACGTGACATTATAGAAAAATGATAACTAAGTTTCTTAAACTAGATTGAATTCCTAAACATGGATGCACAACATGGATTTAAACATAGAGCAGTAAAAGCAACGATATTCTGAATTTGAAAATGAAGTTACAACGTACAATACCTAGTTAAACAAGTACTAAAGAAATAACAAAATAAAACAGATTTCAGAAGATAAACGAAGAGTCAAAATTTAATAGAGTATTATAACAAGATCTAAGAACCTCTAAGAAATTTAATAAGTTCCCAAAAAATTTCGGCAGGACTCGAAGTTGCGCCACACACAATCTGTTAATCTGTCCGCGCAAATAGCACCAAATGCACTATCTAGAGTTTTTTTTCATCTATGGAAGATTTAGCGACTATACCATTGTCATGGTAAAGCGGTTAATTGGTAATATCAGACCCTGGGCCGATTTATTATTACTATGTTTTGTTTTAACTTGGAACAATATGTGGTTTGGACTCATTTAGAGTGAGTCCATTACTAAAAATCTAAAAAAGAATTCTAAATAGCAAGAATCCGGAAAGAAACCCAATAAATTCAACGCAATAGGGTTTTTTACCCAACAGTGCAAGGAGGTTATTCCTGAATCCCATTCACAATAGTCAGCACTCGTAATACAAGTAGATAGAGATGTTACTGAGACATCACTCAGTTGCCCACGGGACCGCATCGAGCGTGACCGCCCGTTGACAGCGCGTCTGTATCGAGTTACAAAGTGTGTTATTATCGAAATTCAAGTTGCAAGTGACAGTGGTTCGAGTGAGTGTCGAGTAGCAAGTGGTAGTGGTTGGCGATGCACTTTTCGCCGTGACTATACCTTGATCGTGATTGTGTTTGATTTTTTGTGTAAGTTGTTTTAAGCGCTTATGACCTGAATTTCCTATATCCCAAGGTTGCTTGGGAGAAATTGCTTTCGGCGACAAGGCAGAATGTTATTTTGTATGCGTCTAAGCGAAATAGATGCCTTGTTAAACTTTTAGGTACACTAAAGATGTAATTCATACTTGAGAAAACTTTAATGTGAAAAAACGGAACTAAAAAAAATTAAAGCTGGAGTCTAAAATAAATCCTTAGCTTAAATGAACTTACCAATCCAAAATAAATAAATAAATAATGCTGGACAATTTACACATCATTATCCAGCCTCAAGCTAAACAGAGCTGTGTTATGGGTACTAGATATCTAGCTGATATACATAATACAATACCATATATTGTAGATATTTTTTATTAGGTACACCTACATAAAAAATGTATGTTTGTCATACATAAAAATAACTTTGTCCTTAGTAACAAATTTTACACGTAAGTACTCAAATAAAAGACCTAGAGGTCAAATTGTATAAACAAATATAATGTATAGTAATACAATATAACGTGTATCAGTTTTCAGTCCCGTGTCAGAACTCGGGAGCAAAGATTAAATTTAAATTATTCCGTGGCCCCGACTCGAGAGCAATTCATCAAAATTGGAACCGAAGAGATAATACAATAAATAAGTAAAACGTTTATTTTTCTCTCACAAAGGTTGACTTTATTACTTTTACGGTAGGTACTTTAAATTGAAGTGAATAAAATAAATATCACATTTTTTCTCATTTGATAATAATTACTATTTATAAAGCGGTTTGCAGTATTAAATTTGACGTGTCTAAGTGCTTATTTTGTAAACCTAAAGAAATAAACGTTATTGAGTTTGACCTATTGGTGGCTAAGTAATACACAGGTACTAAAACAAGTTGTAATTCAGTAAAGGCAGTTTAATTTATTTATAAAAATAAAGAAATGTATCCTTTCAGTTAAACTTCCTACCATCAAAATTTCTGGTACTTGCCATCCACGTCAAATGGCCGTAGCCAGCTTGCCGCATCCAGCATCTGCTAGCAGTCCTTCCCAAATCGTCATCCCACCTGGCCGAAGGGCGTCCTAAACTACGTTTGCCGAGTCGAGGTCTCCACTCAAGAACACGTTTACCCCAGCGGTTGTCGGTTCTTCTCGAAATATGGCCAGCCCACTGCCACTTCAGCTTGCTAATCCTCTGAGCTATGTCGATAACCTTGGTTCTCTGTCGGATGTATTCGTTGCGAATCCTATCCTTCAGAGAAACTCCGAGCATAGCTCTCTCCATAGCTCGCTGTTCGACTTTATACTGGTGGACCAGCCCTACCGTGAGTGTCCATGCGTATTAAGTTGAAATTAACATCAAATGCTCAGGTTCGTAACATACATCAAACTTCTAATCAGTTACTGCCGTAAACGGCTGTAACTTTGGACTGTGATTTTTGGATTACATATTTCATTCGACGACACAAATACACAATATTGCTGAAAGTCTTCTGATTCTACAAATGGACTGAGTCTACGCCCGCCAGCGACGTTTGACGTAAGTTTGGCATAATGAGCTTTCACTTTAGAACTTAAACTGAAGAGGCTTCTCTTCAATTTAAGTACAATTACATACGCAAATGTTGACGTCCTTAATTAGTTGTGAACAAACAAGAAAACAATATCGCCTCCGTTCACGGTAATTACAATTTCGGTACCAAAATAGTTATTTACAAATAACGTGTTAATTACGTTATTAAGTTATGCGGTTTCGTTGGTAAATTCAACGTAAATTTTAGAGTAAACAATTAATTAAATACTAATTAAGGACGCCCTCCGACCAGGTGGGACGACGATTTGCGAAAGACTGCTGGCAGATGCTGGATGCGGCAAGCTGAAGACAGGGCGCTATGGCGCTCATTAGGGGAGGCCTATGTCCAGCAGTGGACTGGTATAGGCTGATGATGATGAATTAATTGAATTGTATGAAATATTATATTAGTGATTCCGAAAAGGATACAATAAATAATTTCTGTCATTAATGAAAACTCGGCTCTCAGAGAAGCCACTAAAATTAATCAAGTAATGTGGTTTCATTGGTAAATAAAATTACCTATTTAATTAAAGTATTTTAATTTGAAATATTTGTTGAGTCCAAATACATATTTACTTAGGAGCTTATAGATTTAAATTTTAAGTTAATGTGTAGAGTGTTTTACAACTATTATATACCGGAGCCAAACTTGCTATAGAATGTTTGTAAACAATAAATGACACGTATAACTTGAACTCTCTTTATAGTCATTTATAACGGGATATTTACCATGATTTGATTTTTGAACTCTCTTGGAGTCGAGTTTAAAATATAACCTGCATGGAAGAAAGGATCTCAAATCGACAAGCTATGTAAATTGCGTAAAAGACGCTGAAGCAATGGGTGGTTTGTTTACAAACATTATAAATTGAGTTTGGCTAGTTTATAGGCACATTATGGCACGTAGTATGGAACGCCTCATTATCTCTCACTGTAGGACAAGTGATTACAAAAATACAGTTTACCAAGTTAACCAAGAAATGAGAATTGAATAGCGTGATAAAAAAGTAATTATTCTAGATTCTATGTAATTTTAGATAATAAATAAATTCTTATTATTTTCTGAGATACAAGCATACATCGAATGTGTGTATGAAGTGAAATTGAAATTCATATCAATCCCTGCAAGGACAAAAAATCTCGATAGTCCCTTCTAAATAAGAGGTCAAAGGCCCGATACATCCCAGAACTCAAGGGCAAAAACGAATAAAAATAAAATTAAGATGTTTCTCAGAATAAAATAACAGTGAGAAAATAATATTATTTAGTTGTTATTTCGGCTTCGTTTATTTTAAGATAAGAAATGTAATACCCGAGAAAACAATCAATCTACTTTTTCGGCAAATAATTTAAAGTCTATCCCGATATCTATTTGTTAAAGGTTATAACTCAGAGTATCTTGTTTAGAGAAACAATAAATGGTAAAGTTCTAATCTTAGAGCACAGAAATAGATCACAAATAGATCTAGGCTATCATTATACAGGTCAACACTCTACATGTTCTACACGACTATGAAGTTCCTTAATTGTTGACAGGTTCGCGAATGAAGACTCAAGTGGCAGAATGAAGTATTTCAAAGATACGGTTATTTTTGACATAACGGGGATGCGAATCTGTTGACTCACAAAATATGTGCACTCACTCGATTTTTTTGATCGAGTCAACTCAGCTTATTCTAGATAATTTTCCGTGAAAAAGTATTAAAAATAGTATAAAAATTATTCTTTACCACAGTATTTCAATCAGTAAGAGATTGCGCGTGTAATTCCGCGTACAGAAATAGAGCAGAATAGCTAGATAAATACATAAACAACAGCAAAAATAATACTAATTTATATTATTGATTATTCTGCGGCCAAAAATAAAACCATTTAGACGCTTGATTAAGTCTGTGAAATAATATAAAACGTGTACAAAATCGATTACAATTTCTTTAAAGCACTAAATCGATTGTTATAAAAAATCTAATCGGTAAAGGATTAGTACATTACAAGTAGATTGATTGTCAGTTTTTTACCTACCGAAGATACTCGATGCCTCGGATTTAGATGAAGTCTAGACATTATTATCAAATAAATTTACAATTAATGAATAGAAAAATACTAAAAATACTAGTTTTTGTTGTTTATTGTCTAGCATAAATGCTCAAAGTTAATATGAATACTTTCAACTCATCTTATCTCACCAGCCTATAAATGGTCCACTGCTGGACGCTAAATACATTAGATCAGTACAATCTAGCTAATTGGCTAATGAGTAATTCTGTTTTAACCTAGTTTTATAAATCACTGTAGGTAGGTATGTAATGAACCGTTTTACGTGGCGCAATGTAACGTGACTTATCTCGTTTTATCTTATTCATGTAAGTTTATTATAATTTTGTAGGTTCATCATCATCAGCAACCTATGTTAGTCCACTAAACTGGACATGAACTTTTTGTAGGTTATGTTGGTAGTATAGTATGTAGTGTAAGTATTATTATTTTTCATATCTAAGTCCCTCCGTCTTTGTTGTTCTTTCATGTCCAGTCCATTCCAAAATTGCATAGAAGAGATCGCTCATAGCGATAAAGCTGCCTTTTTAATAAATAATAAATAAATCACATAGATTTCAGACACAGTAAGTAGTTAGTACACATAGTTACACATACATAGTCCTTAAAACAATAATAAAAATCAGACATACACAGAAAAATATTAAACTACCAATTACACTAATAATTTCAATACATTATGGATCACTAATAAATTAAATCAAAATTAAACTTTACATTACAAAAATTTTACTTCGTCTACTCTACTCGTAGCATTTATTTCTGTACTTTATTCTGTGTCTGTATGGCACAATAAAGTGTATTCTATATATCTATCTAACGTGTTACGGAGATCGAAGGTGCTCGCAACGAGCAACGTGACGGATTTCACACCACGGCATAACATAAAATGCTCGCTGGAATGATACATTACGCCTCGTAACCAGCGGTCAGTATTCGGCTTTAGAACGTGTCCATGGGTCCGATTAATCTATTAAGCCCCTTAGTTAAGAAAATGCGACAGAAAGATAGTGTTGTTCTCTTATTTATTAATAGGTCGGGATTATCCTAATGAATTTCCTACAAAACCCTGCATTCTCTACAATAAAAGACAAAAGAGCTCCGTGAATACAAACTGGTTAGGTATAACACCGCATGACTGGGACAATCCTTGAAACTCCTGACAGCTGTTTAACCTCTAAACTCGGATAATCAGGATGCGCTGACCCTAAATGACTGTGCGTTTGTAGCTAGAGTTTCAATGGCGTTGGAAATAGGACAAGTCTAGCCTAGAGTAAGAGTAATCAAACAGAACTCGATGATAAATCTTTGTAAACAAACTATAAAATTTAGGAGCTTAGCTTGAGCTTCAGATTTGATAAGGATTTATAAAATAGAATAAATTAAACTTCACATTGACTTTTGATTGAGCAGAGTGCCTAAAGGCATATAATTATTTTGTAAGTTTGATCTTTGAAATGCCTCAGTTTAGGCACTTGATACTTTCACAGATACTACTACTCTTATAAATAAAAAGCGCATTCTAGAGCTCATAATGAATGAATATGAGTAAGTAAAACTACAATAGTTTTCATAGACTTATGAGTTATTTTAAAAGAAGAAGATATTATATCGTAAAGGACTATGTACGGGAGTATGAGGAAGTCCATCATTTTAAAAATCGATCTCGATATTTTGGTTTATAATCCACGTGTTTATTCCAACCCACTTATTTTCGGATACATTAAAAATACGATAAATTAATTGGAAACTGTTTCATTGAAGCATTCCACTAAAAAACTTGACCGATCATACATTTATATAACGCAGGTTTTCAACTGTTATGAAAAAGCATGTAAATAGACTATTCACATTAACATTGTCTTAGTCAGGTTTTAGTTGTATATATTACTGTGCTACTGAGACATCGCACTGTTTCCTGCAGAACAGATCTAAAACTGTGTGTTTTTGAACATTCTTTTCTTATGTTTAACTAACTTACGTTTTCATTATAAAATCTCATCTATTCACTACAAACGATACGTGTAATAAATTGACAAGATAAATAAGATTTGGCTTTTTGATTGTTTTAAGTATCGAGAAATAAGAGATTAAATACATAGAATAAATTAGCTTTATTCAGAAAGATCCAACCTATTATTCAACGTCTCCAATCCAAGCTAAATGTTTGGTATTTGGATGACGGAACTCTGGGTGGAGAGGTGAACACAGTTTTTGATGATTTAAAAACCATCACTGACGAATTTCAAAAAATTGGATTGGCACTAAATTTTTCAAAATGCGAGCTATTTATTTCGGACTCTTGTGTAGATAAAAACAATATCATTGGTAAATTTAATAGTTTGGCCCCCAACATTTCAATTGTAGATAAATGTTCACTTCGACTCCTTGGGTCACCAATTCTTGATGAGTCTTTTCAGCCATTTGTAGATGAAAAAATTCAAAATTTTAACAGAACTTCAGACAGACTTCTCAAAATTAATAGCCATATGGCTTTTACAATTATTCGGTTTTGCCTGTTTGTACCTAAATTTACATATTCTTTGAGATGTTGTCAACTGTGGAAACACAGCGAGCTCTTGGAAGGCTTAGACAACATAATAAAGAATACTTTATCATCGGTTTTGAATATATATTTGGATGACAAGGCATGGTCGCAGGCCTCCCTGCCTGTAAAATTGGGAGGCTTAGGTATACGCAAAATTTCAAGTGTAGCCCTACCAGCGTTCTTGTCTTCTGTCTACAGCACTAGTTCCTTAGTTGAAAAAATTTTAAAGCCCTCTCATTTGGTTGTACCTGGAATTTCATTCAAAATTTCATTTTTAGACGAAGCTCGATCTGCTTGGCATAGTGCTTGCCCCGATGCTGCTCCCCCAAAATCTCTTTTGTCCCAACGGCAATGGGACGGGCCTCTGTGTGAGTTGACACGGAATTGTTTGTTACAAACGTGCTCCAGCTCTGCAGATCGTGCCCGTCTTCTAGCCGTTTCTAAATGGGAGTCAGGACATTGGTTGCAAGCACTTCCTTCATATAACACTGGCACTTTATTGGATCCCGTAACTTTCCGTGTCGCAACTTGTCTTCGGTTGGGTGCAAGGTGTTGCGCGCCTCATCAATGCCAGTGCGGTACTGCTGTCGAACAGCTCGGTCATCACGGATTATCGTGTACTAGGGCTGCCGGTCGGATATCTCGTCATGCCAGCCTGAACGACATCATCCGGCGGGCCTTTACCACCGCTAACGTACCAGCTATTCTCGAACCGAATGGTCTGTTGCGTGACGATGGTAAGAGGCCTGACGGCATGACTCTAGTCCCATGGGAGTTGGGGAGGCCTATTGTGTGGGACGCTACATGTGTCGACACACTCGCGCCTTCCCATCTTCCTAGGACTTCCGTGAGGGCTGGTGCGGCGGCAGATTTAGCCGAAGATCTCAAGAGGCGCAAATATGCAGGTCTCGACAGAGCCTACACATTTGCTCCCCTAGGAGTCGAGACCCTAGGTTCGTGGGGTACCGAGGCTCTCCGGGTTTTCAAAAAATTATCTGAGCGTCTGGTCGAAGCGACGCGTGACCCGAGAGCTGGCGAGTATCTGGCACAGCGCATCAGCATTGCTATACAGCGGGGCAATGCAGCCAGTGTCTTAGGCACGCTTCCAACTGGTATTGATATGGATCAGTTGAGCTACCTGTAGATTGTTTGCAACAGTTTGCAGATAGCTTAATTGTTTCTATTGTAAATACTAGTTTTAATTTAAATTTGTTATTTGATTGTTATTTTCTTTCTGAATAGAGATTAAATAAAAACGTATCGTTATAGTACTTATATACTTAAATACTAATCTGACGCAGTCTCTTGGTCAGAGTTTATAGATTGCTCTCATTACGTGGTTGTGTTAAACAAAATATCAGTAAGGTATCTTATCTTTAATAAAAATAGCAATGAGTTTAATCCATTTGAAGTTTTGCGTCAGTTGTTATTCCTAGAAACTTAGTATAATTAAACCTTAATCAATACTAAAACTAACTCTTTTCTTGTGATTTCACCGTTTGATAAAAATGCGTACCTAAGTAAAGTTTGTTTAGTATATATGTATTAGCTAAAGTCTAGTATCGTACCTAGGAATAGAACCTATCTTTATTTGTAGAACATAGGTATGCGGAATACCTACTCACCGCGGTGAATAGGTAAGCCAAAACCGCCATAATTTACGACGTGACAACATGAGTGACGTGCAATGATTACTTCAACGTCACGTCACTTCTGTCACTCTACGTCTGATTCAATCTGCTAGAGCCGTTCTTGGGAGATATACTTACGAAGTTGTAGATATACTATTGTTTAAAAAAATCCAAAACAATATCTAACTGTACTTTGTATTTTCAATATGTATATGAGCAAAAACATCACATATGTATGTGTACATTAATCTCATCTTCATCTCATCTTATCATCAATCTCATAAATCATGTATCATACACTTATTTGTATTAGTCACCAGTTCATCACAAATGAAGATCATGTTCTGATCATATGCACCCAAGATATACTTGGTAGTTTAATGTATTTATTTCCTTTTATCAATGTATACAATTCATATCAAAACTGAAACATCACTCACAAAAAAAAATGATTTAAGGGACTAACCCTGGAAGTGACAAATATGAAAAGACAAAATGTAACTTCCTGTAAACATGTCATCAAAACCTCAACTGCCTCAAGTGCGGATTGAAATGAATTTTGGCAGCGCGTAAATTGAACTGTCATGTTAACGTTAAATAAACGCTTGGATGCCCGTTATTTTATTTTACCATGAATGCTTTTTTGTGTGTGTTCTACGAAAGATAACGCTACATTTACGATGACTTTCTATGTTTTTTTTTGTTATTTCAGTATTAATTTACACAGACAGTGAATGCCTTTATTGAGAACAAAGCTCACGTTCGCACGTCATGTTTTAAACAAAAGTTAAATGATCAAAAGCTCACTCTATCTGTCCAGGCAGGATTGGTTATGATTTTTTCGTTTGACAGCTCTTTGGTACGTTGAAATTCATACAGGAGACATAACCAAATTAAACTTTTTATTGCCTGATAATGTTTATTTAATAAATAGTAACAGTACATTTTTAGTGCAAGTAAAAGTCCTAGAAATACTATAACATAAAAACAGACAGGTAAAAACAGTGCTTTATTAAGACAAAGGTTCCGTAAGTAGTAACATACTAATAATGATTGATTAATAGATCTTAAATAATATTTTGATATGGTGTTTATCCAACAATCTTAAGGTGGGACGGAACCTCTAAGCTCCCATACAAACGTACTTTTCGATTCATTTGGAAACTACGTCCCCGATATTAATGAAATTTTAACTTTTCAGTTTTTCAAAATAGAGCGTATAGGTTTCGTCCCTTCTTAAGCCAAGCTTACCTTTTTTAAAGCTTCATACATTTTATTTAACAAAACACCAATAGAAAGCTTGGTTATAACCTAGTATAAATGCTTGGCCAGATGTCGCCCAGTATAGCACCGACAATAGTTCATAATTCATAATACATTTATTGTTTGTAAATCAGGTAGTTTTACAGTCAGTACACAAGACTTATTTTAGATGGCTGGATTCTGCCGCTTAGGCGTACAAACATTTTATATATACATATTACTAATACTAATAAACAAAACAGTATTATTTGAATGTACAAGCATGCATTAATATTATAATTTATATTCAATACTTATGATTTACAATCGTAAATATTGGTAATGATTCTGTTGCCACAAAAACTAAATTAAACTAGCCTAAAATTGTTGCCGTCTCACTTTTTTCAATCACGAAATAGAGGACAGCAACATTTTTACACTAGTTTAGTTTAAGTTTTGTGCCAACAGAATCACTACCACTGATCAATGTCAAATTATAAAATATATTTAAATAATATAGTTAGGTAGTACCTACTTAAATTAATGTCAACAGAAGATGCATATGTCAAGAATTAAATTTACATTGTTAAATTAGAATGAACAATGACTAACAGAATTTTTACAATTAATAGTATATAAGGGAAACAATGTTAAGCTTAGTTAGTCTTATATAAGTATTAACCTATGTATATCTAATTACCGATATGCACCTTATTTCTTATTTGATAATAATTACTATTTATAAACCTGTTTATAATATAAATATAAGAAGTGCTTATTTTGTAAACGTAAAGAAATAAACGTTATTAAATTGGATTGAACTGAATAAAGTTTTATTAAATCTGTGGCTATAATTAAAGAAATTAGGATAATCATTGACAAGCATTTGTGACAGATTTACAGATGTCAAGATCATAAACACAAATATTATGCACAAAGGAGATTTATATGTCAGAGCGTACCTTGTATAAAACTAGATATCATCTTCAGGGGTGCGCTAAGTAAAGCCTATTCGTGAAAAGGATAGGCACATGATTTCGCGTTCATGGGAGCGGGACAGAGGAGAGCAATAGAAGATGTAAACGTATACTCAAATAAAATACTAGTCAGGCTATGTAATTTGTAAAAAATAATGTCGCTGATCATTTAAAGCATTTCAACTAAAACCGTTTTCTTTATGCGAAATTTGTATTTTTATTAGAAGAATCTAGTTTATTTTCATATTATATTTCATTCGATTAGGTATTCGACTTCTACAGGCTTTTTCCCTACCTATCTTTTTTAAATCAGAAAGTAATCGTTCGTTAATCTTAATGTTCAAATGTTATAAGATAATTTAATACTTAAATCTAAGTGTTTAAAATATATTAAATCTTAGGGTTTTCAAAATATTATCTGATCGTTTGGTCGAAGCGTGACCAGAGAGCTGGTGAGTATCTAATCTAGCCATTCAGCAATGCAGCCAGTGTCTTGGGCACGCTTCCGACTGGATATGGATCAGTTGAGCTACCTGTAGATTGTTTTCAACAGTCTGCAGTTAGTTCAATTGTTTCTATTGTAAATACTAGTTTTAATTATTAAAATAGATGTAAGTGTAAATATTAGTTGTAATTATTTTTTGCTGTTAAATAAATAATATATGTTTTAATTTAATTCTATTATATGATTGATATTTTCGTTCTTATTTAAAATAGGTAACAATTTTGCTTGATTTTTGCATTAGGCGTTCTCTCAGCAAAATAAGGAAGTTACTTCACTAAAAGTTTCATTAAACACGCACGTACAAAGAAAGCGAGAATATTATAGGAATGTACCCCCTTATCACTTCTGATAACGCTGACCACTGGCTCGCATCCTACCACATACCACAACGTCATATCTCAACAAAACTGCAAAGTAAACTAAACTCTATTTCGCCAGCTGTTATTGCTACATTTGTTTGTGGCAGATATAATGTTGTTGGAAGGAAAATAAGATGAAGAGGTCAAAGAACATTGTCTGATTAGGCGCGATGATTGCAAGTACTTAGGACGATCGTTTTGAGGTTATAATGCACTCATTGTCATAATCATCATCATTTATTTATTTGCAAAAACGTGGTTTACTATGGTGCTTGTTATATAGGTATTGTAGGGTTTTATGCATTACCCAATTTTTACTGCATACAAATATAAAACTTGGACACAAACTTAGTCACTAGGTAAATATTACTAGCTTTGAAAAAAATTCCCAATTTAAGTAACGTTATGTTATTTAGTACATTTATGTTATTTAGACGAGATGAATTGTGAGATGTTATGTATAAGTATTTATATATATTTATTTCTACCAGTACTACCTACAGAAACAGTATTTTATTTACACGCCACCATTTAGGTATACTTTTTGATAACTTCTTGTCGATCCTAAGGTTCCCTGGAAGAGATCGTTCTTAGCGATAAGGCCGCCTATTGTATATTATCTGTAATAGTTTTTGTGTTTTGTGATATATTTTTTTTTATTATTTGGTGTGCAATGAAGTAGGTAGGTATATTTGTATTGTATTGTATTGATTATATTTACCCTAGGTCCTTGGGGTCCTGGGGCACACGCTATATACAAAGATGTTACAAAACTCCTAATAGAATCTACAGGTGATCGGAATGTTGTTTTTTTTCGGTCAACGAATTAGGCCAGAACGCTGCTGAATGGCAGCATTGCCATGTTGTTACAAGTGATAAAAACGCTACGATTTTTCTGTGACTTGTCCGTTCAGTTTGTCAACTGAAGAGCAGTCTGTTCCTTCAATCAAAATAAAAACAGAAACAAATAAATGATAATCATGTTAGTTGATTGTTGTATCTAATAAATAATCTTTTCTCTCAAATAAGATATCCCGCTAAAGCTTCATGACAAGACGGTGAACGGTGACGTCGCGTTTAGAAATTTTGCGATCGAGTCTTAAAATATCTACTCTTCAATAATTAAATTTCACATTCAAAACATCAAATAATACAAACATAAATGTGTAGATATATGTATTTCTATAGCAATAAAGAATACAAAAAAAACTGCTTTTTTTAAAGTCACATTCCACGAGCAAATAAAAAAAGTCATACATCCAATCACCTCCTCATAAAGTAAATTAAAAAATCAAAACTCTAAGTGCTTTTTCTCCTGTAAACTTTCAGGATCATGTAAATTAACCGAATTCGGAGACTTGAAGAGACCGTAAGGTCAGTCGGTCAGTCATCAATAACACGACAACCGCCGGTCATTGTCACAGGAAAATAATAAATATTACTTTAAAAGGATATCTTTATCATGCCCCTGAACCCTCTCTTATCAAAGTTCAAACACGTTTTTCGGTCGGGGATTTCGTTGAACACGATAGGAGATTGCTTGGAATTTTGCTGGATTTTTCACCTCACGTCACACATTACTACAATACATACGTATGTATTACATACAAAGGTATGTATTACATTAGCTTACATACATATTATGTAATAAATAAATAAGTACCTATGGTAGTATTACATTGATACCACTGATACAACAACAACATTGCAATATTTGTCATTTTTTGTGTGAATAAATGATTCTATTTTATTCTTTATGGGTGGGCTTTTAAGGTAGATTTACTTACTTAATATGTTCAAAAAGAAAATAACAATCAAATAACAAATTTAAATTAAAACTAGTATTTACAAAAGAAACAATTAAGCTATCTGTAAATTGTTGCAAACAATCTACAGGTAGCTCAACTGATCCATATCAATACCAGTTGGAAGCGTGCCTTAGACACTGGCTGCATTGCCCCGCTATATAGCAATGCTGATGCGCTGTGAGCCTGTGATATATAATCAAATCAAAAAGTCTTTATTTCCATAAATACAAAAATGTACACTTAGAAAAGGTCAAATTCTTAAAAATAAAACAATGACACGGAAATAAAGTGATATTTTTTATTTCAGTCGCTTCGGTATGTTACTAATTACATGTAGGTATGCAAGTGACTGCCTCGTTGGTCCAGCGGTTAGCTTGCTAAACTGCTGCCGCGTGTTAGGTCCTGGGTTCGAATCATGGCCAGGCCAAAAATATGTTATTGGGTTTTTTCTTGGAAGAAAAATTGACAGCCCGGAGTCAGGTACTTGGCGGTGCTACAACCCGTTGATACTGCGCCTGATTTCTCTCCGGTCGTGTGGGTCCGCCGCTTTCCTATCGGATTATAAGAGTGTGGGAATAAAGAGCACCTGTGTTTGCACACACACTTGTGCTCTATAACACTCTATAATATGTCCTGCGCCCCTGGCTAGTCCCCGTTGAGACTGGCCGCCATGGTCAAAAATCGGGTAGGAGGACATCACCGCCACATGTAGGTAAAGCCTTGGTAGCTCCACACCTTTAGATTATCTACGACTTTAGTTAATCTTAAGAAGAGTGGACATTCACGAGTGCGCATAATACAGAAAATAGTGAAAAGGATAGGCATAAGTTTTCGCATTCATAAGAGCGGGACAGATCGAAGCAACGTCGGTGCATTTAATCATGATTTTATTATTATTATGTTTTTATTATTTAATAAGGAAAATAACAATATGACTTTGTCGTTTATAGCATTTCAATTAAAACAGTTTTATGTGAATATTGTATTGATTTTACTAAAGAAACCGGTTTGTTTTTGTTTATTATATTCAAGTACTCGACTTCTACAGGTTAGGATGCGCCTGATGCATTAGGGAAAAACCCTAATGCATCAGGCGCATCCTAAACTGTGTATCAGTATCAAATCAGTGACAAATGAATTATTTTAACACGCAAACCGTGTTGAAATAATTTAATATTTGATAGTTTATCAACCGAGACATGATTCGCTTTCAAAAGCTGCTAAATCAAAATGGCCGACCACGGAGTACGAATGAATGTACGAAATCAGTGCCTGGAAACTTCGGGCGCAATTAAATGAAGCAATTTTCGCCTTTTAGGCTTCTTTCAAACGCTTCGTTCTTCTTTTCAATATAACTACACTTTACCCGACTGCTAAATAAATAAATTTATAGATCTCTTTTATTAAAATTGAGCTTTAACAAAGTAGGACTGACATTAACTTGACTTTGACGACCTCAGTGGCACAGCGGGCGAGAGTCTGCCTGCGACGCAAGAGGTTGCGGGTTCGATCCCCGCCTCGGAACAAATTTGTGTACGATCTGCAGAAATTTGTTCCGTTGGTCTGGGTGTTTTCTATGCATAATAAAAAATATCTATCTATGTAGTGTATAATATTACGTATATCAGTTATCTAGTACCCATAACACAAGCTCTGCTTACCTTGGGGCTAGATAATGCTGTGTGAATTGTCCAGCATTATTTTATTTATTTTTTTTTTTTTTTTATTAACTCATTGCCTTATCCTATAGTGCGTGAAACTTAAAAACGAAGACTGATAAGAAGATGGGTATTGATTAATTATAAAAAAAATCTTAGCAAAGGAAAGCGAAACAAAGTAATTAAAGGATATGTCCCATGGGGCAACTAGGTGCATACACCGTATGTTTTTTAAGGCTTCCTTTTAGCCCATTCTCTACTTAAGAAGACCCAGCCTGGCTAGGTTGGCGATTAATCGTTTTTTCAAAGCCTAGGAAAACTCTCTGCTTGATAGCCTGCATGGTTATTCTTTTCCAAGAGCGAAAGAGTTCGTGATTTGCACGGAAATATCTGATATTTATAAATTGATAGAAAATTCTTACTTAAAAAATTTAGATTATTGGTTTATTCCCATTTTTCACCTTGATCTGTCCCCTTAGAAGGGAAAATGGGAGAAAAAAGTTCTATCTGTCCCCCTATTTGCACCCATCAAACAGGGGCCGAATTCCGCTAACCAGCTGATTTACAATAACAATAGTATCATTGCAAAATTTGTCGAAAGATGAAAAAAGCTCCAGATGATGAGTGCGGTGATTTTGCTAGGAGAGATTGATGGAATGGTTTCAATCTGACACTTTTGATACCCGTCCCTCCATCTGAGTTTCTTTGACAATAATAATATATGCCATATTGAGACGATACCATTGTTGTGGTGAAGTGATTAATTTAGTGACATTCGGGCCCTGGAACAATGCACAAACAATGTACAAACTACAACTTAGACTTTCCTCCTTTGAGTTTGTTCTATACTAATATCATAAAAAGGTAGGGGTTTGTTTGTTTCAATGGAATAGGCTCGGAAAGTACTAAACCGATTTGAAAAAATATTTTACAATTAGAATCCTTAATTATCCGTAATGAACATAGGCTATATAGAATATACAGTGTGAAGCCAGGGCGGACGAATAGTTTTTGATAAAATGTCATGTTTGGCGTTTAACGCTTTGGTATGGTGATGGTGAAATTACAAACCTACCTCTATTAGCTACAAGCCATGTAAAGGACACACACGTAGTACTGCCTAACTATGTTTAAAATATTAGGTATTTTTTCTCCAGAATATAAAGTATTTTCCTTTTACCTTTTTAATAGTATTTTCTTTTTATTTTTTATTTGACGACCGATGTGGCGCGGTGGGCGGAGGGCTGCCTGCGACGCAGAAGGTTGCGGGTTCGATTCCCGCCTCGGGACAAATGTGTGTACGATCTGCAGGCATTTGTTCAGGGTGTTCTGGTCGTTTTCTATTTATAATAAAAAATAGCTATCTATATATTGTATTATATTATGTATATCAGTTATCTAGTACCCATATCACAAACTCTGCTTAGTTTGGGACTAGATAATGCTGTGTGAAATGTCCAGCATTATTTATTTATTTATCTGATTTTGTGTGTGTTGTAAATATAAACTTTATTCTGTATGACAAAGCATCCGGTTGGAACGAGTTGGATCAGATTTGAGGGAATCCAACCCCCTCGTTAGCACGGAATCAGCATAGCACAAATCAAACTAAACCAGAATATTGTAATACATCCGGCAACAATAAGGTTTATCCAAAGTCTGTCGTCATGATTGGTGGTCGGGGGAAATTGTCTGTGAGAGAGAAGTTCTAGTTTGAAAACTTTCAGGGTAGTTACAGTAGTGATGTACGAAATAAGGTAAGAGTTTCATCTTGGTGCTTCTCTTATCGAGAATAGATCTTTGTGATGGTAAGTGACGATCGTCGACGATACATATTGTCAAAGGTGTCAAGACATCTTTTCACTCTTGGCTTGAAAAGACCCTGGAGTCGTGGTAAAGATATTGAATAGATCTCAAATCGACAAAGTTACTTTAAATGTGGTATTTTGCTCTATATGAGAAAAATCCAACAATATGTCGTTGAGATGATCTAGGCAAAAACAGGCTAATCATGTTAGTTTTAGATCATAGAATGAGTAAATAAACTAAAAAGTATACCTTGTCATCAGCAACATCAGCGTATTTGTTTTGATACATTACCGCGTTTTCGTTAAATTAGGCATTTTGAATGCATTTTTATGCCACCATCGATTGGCTAACAATTTTGTATATATTTTTTATTTGGGACGATTATCAAATATGTATTTAATATTATGTGTTTAAAAATCGACAAAAAGAAAGTTTATTTCAGGTTAAGTATTGCGGGTGCTTTTCACTAAATAAGCCCAGCGGCAATAAGTGGAACGAAGTTGTTTAGCTCTAAGGTTTTAGGGTAAAGTACCTACATAGAGTTAAATTCAATTTTAAACATTAAGAGTTAAATGTAGATAAAGGAAAAATCGTTTTGAAGAATTATGTTAACCTGTAGAATCCAATTTTAGGCACTCATGTGAGTTGAAACTTTACTGTTGAAACTTTACTGTATATTCTATATATAGCATAGCGTCATCTTTGCCAAAAATATGGGCTTACTTACTTCAGTTTTCCGCTTTTAAAATCCCCTTTGATGGGGATAACTGGAACCGAAAACATGTATATCCATAAAGGGGCCTTACCAGAATGAAAGTCGAAAGAGGTCGTAACAAGAATCTATTTCGAATGTGTTTAAATTTGTCACCCTTAACTTAACTTCTTATTACTAACCCCTTTACTTCTTATTACTAACTCAATGAAATTGTTTCTGCAGTTTGGAGAATGTTTGATGTAAATTGATTACAAAGTTATAACTTAAACCGGAACTGCAATTCTCTTCCGAGGTTTTATTTACTTATCTTTAGTAAAACTTTTCAAATATCCACACACTCTTACCGGTTTAATTAAACCTTGATAAACATTTTATATTGTAAAGTCAGTTACAAATTTTGCAGCATTTAGACTGACTTTAAAAAGTGGGACGAAAGAGAAACAATCGATTTCATTTTCCGTGTTCGGACCACTTAAAGACGAAGCTATTGGGATCGTCATAAAGCTTTTCCTCTTTCGGAAATAAAATATCTGTCTTTTTAAAATAACAAACAATTTTTGTCAATTAAATTGAAATGTAAGCAAAGTATTCTTATATTTTTTGCATTTGTTGAAACTTGAAACGGTACCTACACAAAAAATCTGTCCGCATCCATTGAACACGGTAGAAAAGTTTATTCAAAAGAAAGTTTTCAAATTAGGCACTTCTTATTCCTCTCGATTAGGCGAGTCGGTCCGGTTCATTTGAGTATAAAAGACTTTGTTTTGAATAACATGATTGAACAATTATTAATTGGTACTTTGTACTTGTTTTTAATTGACCAAACTACAAAACCAATAATAGACGCAATCTTAAGGTCAAACGCCATTTACGTTTTTATCCACTGAAATTATTTCCAAGGTTTTCTGCGAACTTATCTTCTTTTGATAGTACCTTGTTATCAAAAGTTTTAAGCTAATTTGCAAGTAACGAAAACAAAACTACTTTGAATGACTCATTATTGCGCATTTTTTTATGTTGGTTGAGTCAATGCATAGGGCACGCACACGCTTCGGTGTGCCCTATGGCACCCAGCAAAGTGTGAAGTCAGACTGTAAAATGATAATCACGCAAATTTATAACAATTATTAATTATGCTATTTCTTTGTTTCAGATATACCAACCCTAAAACTATGTAACAGTGTTCGTGCAGTGATTAAAATGAAGATGTGTCGGTGTGAGCGTGCGGCGCCGACGATGGTCGGCACGTTACTGATGTTGTTAGTGTGTGCCATCGTTGAGGCAGCCTCGGCTGAGGGGAGGGGAGAGTCTCACAAGTATACAATAGAAGATCTGCTATCTCTGTATGTGGAGCCGAAAGATTCCGGTGATCTAGGATTGGATCCGTGTAAAGCAAGTAAGTTTCATTCATATTTATGTAATACCTTAAAAACAAAAACTACTAGCCTCTGCTAGTGGCTGATGACGTAAAGTACAAAACAAACATACCTACCAACATTAGATTTACTTTTAAATGCGTTTTTTATAGACTAGTGCTTTATTTCCTTTGGACCTTACAATAAAAGTCCTGTCTAAGAATGGACACGTCACAAAACCAAGATTACATAAGTAAGGAACTAAAGTGATCACTGATTTTTCGTTACTTCAATCTTTTTAAGAGCCTATACAACCTCAAGTTTTTGTGAAAAGGATAGACATAGGCTTTTGCGTTCATAGGAGCGGGACAGGGCATGCCAAAACAACGCAACGCAAGCCCAGAAATCAAGTTTTTGCTTATTATCTATTAATTAGGACTTTATTTGAAAAAACCGAAACATATGAAATGTTCTTTATACTTAGTTCTATAACCATGCTTATTCTCAAGGTCTTAACTTCTGTATTTATTGAGAAATTTAGGTTTTAGTAAGAATTTAGAGGTAACTTTGCGATTTTTTTTATCAAGAAAATTTTATGATATCGTGTTTTCGAAACATACGATCGATAGAGTAAGTCCTGAACTTTACCATATATAAATTTCAAAGTTAAACATTTAGTAGCTTCGAAGATATTTCGATCTGACGGAGTTGATTTGAGGTAGTATAGGCCCTTAAGGTAAAGTAACGAAGCGAATAAAAATCCTTTACCTTGTTAGATTGTTGGAGCAAACTCGTCCCAAGCTTTTTATCCTCTAGAATATTTTGTTTTTTGCAAAAGATGACATTAGGCATTTATTAGTCAGGATTTGAGTTTAAATGCAAGTAATCAAAGTAAAAGTTATTTCAAAACCAAGTTCTGCCTACCAAAATTCGCGCAGCCTGAAATTTAATATTATTCAATACAAAGTTGCCGTTTTGATAAGTCTGGCAAGCTTGGGTATCTACCTACCTATCAGTTTATAATCTATTTTCCACAAACCCAATAAATTGACTTAGGGTCGCATTGTAACAGTTATTTTCCACGTTCGAATCTCCATACCAATAAGAGCTATTTTCCAACGCAGTTCACTGTGCTGTGAAAATCTACGCACCCGTAAAAAGGGCAATATGGCGGGTGGCGGAAGGGCTACCGACACCTTATGATGATCGTTGATTGCTTCCATTATGGACTTTATGGCATTTTGGGCAATGGCTGACCGATAAAAAATAGAATGACATAGTACATTAAAGGTACAAATGTACAATTGGAGTGATCAAAACGAGACCGAAGTTTGATGCCTTTATAGCGCGGACAGCAAGGACTACAATGATGACCAAGCTCGAAGGCCGGTATCATAGCAAGCTTAGCTTGTGGCCAGCTTATCGTGGCCAGCAGGGCAGTCATTGCGGAACGACGCTTGAATAGTGCTTAACTCAAACAATGCGAGTAATTTAAATTGAATTGGAGGATTGCTCGCTTGAACATTTCATGTTGAAAAATGATTAGAACGTATCATTCAAAAAATTTCACCGCGATACTCTTTTGTCAGTTTCACGCGTTTTCTTTTTATATTCCAACCAGCCAGTAAAGTTTGTACTGCTTAGTATGCATAAAACCTAGCACTTGACTATTATCAAAACAACATATGATTCTAAATTCGAAATACATTACGTTGTTATTTCTTGCACGATTACGAAGTCCAGATACCAATGCCGGTGCCAAAATATACATAGAGGTAATTAATGAATGAAATACATATTTTCTTCAGTTAAAGTTTCTTCTGTGACGTTTTAGATCCATTCCATTGTGAACCATTGTGATCATAATATGAAAAAGATAAGATTTTTTTCTTTCCTGCTTCTTTGTGAAAAACCTATCATTAGTGGATAAATGTGTCACTTTCCTGGTGCTTTAAGAATTGTCTTAAAATCGCAGTAGCTTTTTTTGCCTCGTAAGCTGAAAGCAGACATAGTAACTTTTTTATTTTATGGAATTATTTTATTCTTTTTTTTTAATTTATAACTTATTTTCAATTAGGTCCTATTTTAATAATAAAATCTATCTTTTGTATTAAATTTCATCATCTTAATAAGCTTGTCCCGTGACACTACTTATCTCTAAAAGCTAATTTTACAGTATTATATATATTATATACCTATTTGATGTCACGGGTGATAAAATTTCCCTTCCATAGTAGTATGTGCGTAAAGGTCTAAAAAAGGGCGTATTTAGAAATCCGCCACTCTACCATTCCACGTACCTAGTATAACCAAACCGGGCGTAGAAGTTAAAACCAGTTTAATCCACTCTGCAGATATAAAACAATGTCATTTTTATATATTTTATTTTATACATCAAAAATTCTCGCAATACAATTGATAAAGTAATACAGCTTTTGACTTTTAAATCTCAAGTTTAAAAATTAAATTACTGCTACATTAAGAATATTGTATTTTGTTGGTAATTCAAAACAACATCAAACAAAAATCGGCTAAAATAACTCCAACTTCGTAGAGGGTCTACGAAATTCGTAGACCCTCTACGAAGGACGTCAAAAAACCTTCGTAGCAATTTTGTACCGTTCTACGTCATCTAACTAATCGTTATTTAAAGAACCCTACGACCTTAAGTTGTTCTTCGGACGAATAGATCATTTAAATCAGTTGTAATCTAATTCAAAATCTTATAATCTAAATCTGAGTGCTTTTACGTCATTTTAACCAATCAAAGTTAATTTATTACCTTAGGCACATCTCCGACGACACGAAATAGAGTTGGGTTTTGATGGCCACTTAGAGCAACTTCCAATCTCATATACGAACAAATAGGTAGCAGCGCTAGTGAATAAGTAAATTATTAAATTAAAATATTAAATAATAAAAATAATTCAGATGAATAAATCATTTAAATCACTTATTCTCTACTTCTGAATGCTTTAAGTTATTTTCCCCAATCAAAGTGAACGAGAAATCGATCACTGCGAATTCAAAACTTTTGAAAGTAAAAGCTTGTAGCTATTAATTCTGGGCCTTGTTTGCGATCGAAGGTTTTATAAACCTTAATCGCGTAACGCCACGCCTCACATTAATATACGGCCCACCTTTCATGGCCCACATTTATAGCACACCTTTGGCCCACCCGTGGCCCACCTCTCGGTTTAGTCGTAGAACGAAATTCTGTTTCATTAAGACTATCGACTCAAGTTTAATTATGTAGTTTAGCCGTGTGGTGCCGGTTTAGAATTTGCACCACCCCAACTCTTCCCGTGGGTGTCGTAGGAGGCGACTAAGGGACATACACCGGGGGCGGGCAGCAGCGCTTCTCGCAGAATAGATTTACCACCGAACTGCGATCCCCAACCCTCATGCCCAGCTTGGGGATTATGGGCATTACACCCCACGAGATAAAAATCAGGAGGAGGCCTGCGTCCAGCAGTGGACCATTATAGGCTGTTGAGGTGAGGAGGATGTAGTAAGACTGTATACTTTTAAAAATTTAGACATGTGTTCATCAGTTCATCATCAAACAGATAAATGGGCAGTTAAACTGACATTTTGAGACAAGTTTTTAAATATTAAACGTCAAACTTAACCGACTTATTGTCCAATTATGCTTCACTAGCTGCTGCCCGCGGCTTCGCATGTTTTGTTTATAGTTATTGTGTATTATAACAACCTTAGTTAATATTGTTGTTATTATGGTTATTTCTATCTCATGGGAATTGATTTATGGGATAAAAAGTAGCCTATGTTAGTTTCCATCCTTTCAACTGACTCTATACAAAAACCTACATAATGTACATATCAAGTCGATTGGTTGCTTAGTTAGGACGTGAATTAAAGACAAACAAACTATTAAACACGCTTTCGCATTTTTAATATTAGTTTAGATTAATCAAACATAAAAGTTCTTTAGACCATACAGGACTTTTGGAAACGTCACAAAACTTAAATTACATTGATCATTACTAAGAAATAAAGTAATCACTTTGATAGTTGGTTCGCTAAAAGAAAATTAGAAACCTTAAGGTTGTTAGTTTCGAAGTTGGAGATAAATTATTCGTCGCAAGCTTCTTTATCGTCTAGACTTGACAATCTGATATTACGTAGTAAACCTTTTTTAATAATAATAACTATTGATGTTTCAGACTATTTCAATTTATCTATTGATTACTAGCGATCTGCCCCGGCTGCGCACGGATATATTGTATCGCCTATGTTCATCAAGGATAATGTAGAATTCTAATTCTCTAAATTCTCTGTTGAAAGAATTTTTCGAATCGGTCCAGTAGTTTTAGAGCCTATTTAATTCAATTAAACAAATCTTTCCTCTTCATAATATTAGTATAGATAATTTTTTGCAACTCTCTATGTAACAACATATTTGTTTAGTGACACTTTTCTAACTTTTAATTAATTTACCATTGGTTTAGCGACAGTCAAGAAAATCAAACGGTAAAAGGATTATTAGTTTTTTACTTGTTTTCTCTGCAAACGACTAGTTTATCTTAAAAATTGAACGCAAAATAATAGTGTGTGAAATATTAGTTGCCTACCACTGAACAGTTCAGTGGCTAACTTGACTTGACTTCTTTATTTTTGGCAATATGCGTCTGGTTTGTCACTTTCTGCCAGTGTCTAGTTCAAGGAAATTTCATAGTCATGGAATGGAGGCGGGTTTAATATAATAATATGACCGGTAAAACATGAAAAAAAAAACACCAATGAGATTTTACCAATGAACAAAAATCTCTAACTCGCCAAGGAAGTCGAAGCCCAAGTTCTGACAATTCGAACGATTCGGTGTGGCGTGGTGTCATACGATTTGATACAACGTGCATTCAGCACAAAGAAAGGTGTATATAAAAGAATCTTCTACAATGCGCCCCTCGATCTTAAAACCTACATACCATAAGGTCGTAGCTAAAGGTTCGCGCACATGCTCTATCTCCCATCTACAACGTATTCCCTTAATAAGCAGGGGATAGTCAAGACTGCGTAGGTGAACGGCCGGGGATTTCAGCCTACGAGTCTTAATGGACTGTTTTCTAATAAATATTAATGAGACAAGAATATACATAGCTTTTAGTTGGGCTTAATTCACACAGAGATTGCAGCGGCTGGCAGAGGCACGACGAACACTTTAAGTGGTATCTTTTAGAGGGCAATGTATATCTACGTTTTACAACAAAACTACAATTCAAACAAATTGTATAACATAACCTTTGTAAAATAAATAAATAATGCTGGACAATTCACACAGCATTATCTAGCCCCAAGGTAAGCAGAGCTTGTGTTATGGGTACTAGATAACTGATATACGAAATATTATACATTACATAGATAGATGAGACAAGAAAAAACTCTTACTATAGAATATTAGATTATCTAGCGGAATAAAATGTTGAGACGAGTTTTGTTCTAACTCGAAAACTAACATTCTAACAAGGTAAAGGTTTCTTGCTCGCTTCATTACTTTACCTTCAAAAGATCGAAGTGGACAAAAAATCAAAGTGATCACTTTATTTCCTAGTTTAACTTATGGAATCTCAGTTTTGTGACGCGTCAGAGAGTCCTCTAAGGTCTAAAGGAAATAAAACAATTTGAGTTTTGAGTTTCGATTTCGAAACCAAACAAACGACCCTGAGTGAAAAGTTTCCTAACGTAAATACAACTCATTCATCAGTTGGGTAAAATAAATCACAAACCCAACTACAAACCTACTTACTCTTACATACATGTATGTACATATACTGAAAAAGAGCGTACAAACAGGACGACCCTTCTTTTACATGCCGAGATGACTGTTTAGCATTTTTTCTCTGAAATGCGGAGTGGTATCCGAGACACATGGCTGTGAAGGTTATGAAAAATATGGATTACTAGAACATAACAATAACCCACTAATTATCAATCTATATAATCTATCAATCTAACTACTTCCTCCTTAGCACACATAAATTTTAAACTTGCCTCTCCCAAACAAGGGGGTTGCACTAATCACAGTAATTACACCACATCACACTAATATTATAAATGCGAAAGGATGTTTGGATGATTGTTTGTTACCTCTTCACGCCAAAACTACTGAACGGATCTGGTTGAAGTTTGGATACAACTAGCTCTAGGCCTGGAATATAAAAGAGGTACTTTTTACCCCATAAATATTGACAACTGGAAAAAACAGTATTATAAATGCGAAAGTTTGAATGTATCTTTGTTACTTCTTCATGCCAAAAATACGGAAAGGATCAGGCTGAAATTTTCATACTAGTAGTTGCAGGTGTGGAATAAAATAATAGCTACGTTTTATCTTATAAATTAGTTCCCATGGGATGGTAATAACCTCAGAACGTTGGTAGAAACAATGCGAGCAAAGCCGCGGGCACAAAACTTTACGATAATCATCGCTTGGTAGGCGGATTGGTAATCGCAGTGTAGGTCTTGAAAATACTCAGAGGGAAACTGCTGCCCTTCTTCTGGTAGATTCCCTCAGTCTACTCTTACGACATCCACGGCTGAGTTAAGGGGTCGATTCTAACGCTGTGACTACCACAGCTCATATCTACTGTTTGATTTTCGGTAGGCATCAGTTGGACGGGACAGAGGACACCGATAAGAAATAGACGAGAACGCAACAATCAGTTATTTAAAATGTGCTGTGATGGTGAATGATTACACTACTAGGCACTTAGCTGGCTGGTAGTTTTGATGGTATCTAAGCTCTTGGTTTAGATGTGAATACGTACTTTAAATCATATATCGACTCGCTACATCCAGAAAGTAGCTATACTGTTGACTAGTTTCTGAACTTGGCTTCGCACGCATTTTTTGGACCTATAGTATATTATTACAGATATTTTTGTGTGCAGAATTTTAGCACAATCCATTTAGTCATTTTGGAGTGATTTTCGGCCAAACATCTTCACAACCGGACAAAGCTTTGTTTTTATAATATTATATTATTATGTTAGGTGTAATTTGCTGAATCGATCTAAATTTTGCAACAAACGTTCCTACAAAAGGAACTTTGGAATCTGAATGCTGTACAATTCACCAACCAGTGTGTCCCATTTGACACGTGGTAAAAGCTCATATCCAGGACGTCTACTCCGCAAATCAATTGCAATACGATCTGTCAAGCTATCAAATCCAAACGTGAAAGTAACTGACTCTAGGTTTTGCCGATTCTGAAAGACTCGACGGATTTAACCATTTTCAACACACACACCAAGTAGACAATAAAGCCTATACAGACGGTGCTATAATATATGTATATTATGACAATACCCCGAGCCAAACTAGCGCCGCCACCTATTTTATCTTATTATTTCGTTGAATGAAGGTAATTCCAAAATTTTCAATGAGCAGTTTGTGATACCTATTTTAAGCTTTATTAATGCCTCTAAAATATTTATAATCTGTATAGTTTAGGCAGACATACGATTTTGCAATTTGTGGCCACCAAACTCAATTATTGATGTGTATATTGTGTGCTGTGTGTATAATTTTTTAATCATGAAACAGTTTCAATGCGATAGAAAAACTGTAGACAGATGCTGGATGCGGCAAGTTGAAGACAGGTCTATAATAGAGTAGACTCCCTGTTCACAGGGCAACTGAAACAGGAAAATACAAAAGCGGCCAACCTCACGAGTCAACACGGAATAAAACCTCGATAAGACATAATATGATGTGATAACCTCAAAGGCCTTTACGACTGTGGCCAAACCCCCTGTGTGGTGAAATGTAATTTTTGAACTTTACGGCCGCTTCTGAACAATTTTTGGACATAAAATGTGATGATGTTTTTATGATCGTAAAACAAGTCGCGATAGCATTATGGTGAATATAAAATCAAATAGGATTTAGAATGTTTGGGGAATGTGTTTCCCTTTCTGAATAGGATGTCGACATAAGAACTCTCGAGTTCAAATCAGGATTAGATGATGTAGCGACTCTTTAATTCCGTTTTATAATTAGACAAACTACAAAGGAAATTGCCTAGCAAAACTGTTATCAAAAAGTAGGTATATAATAATAAGCTTACCTTTTAACCTTTTTTTTTTTGTAAAAACATTTAAAAAACCTTACCATCCAATGATCTTATCCATTCAAGGTAATCTGGTAGAGATCACTCATGAAAACTTAGAATTGTGTCGCAAATTGTATATCTATTACATAAACAGAGCAAAGAAGTATTTTCCGTCAAACTTTTTACAAACCATGCCTTAGTTTTTCCTTTCCATAAACTGTAACCCTAAGCCGCAAAACTACAAAGATTCCACTTGATTAGTGGGGTCATTTGTAACACCCTTGACCCTGGAACCTGATTCTTGATAAATGATAGAACATTTTGCCGTTCGTCTTAGCAATAGTTTTGTTTTCGGTACATTTGTTAGGGGGGGGCTTGTACCTTTTGTTTGGTTTTATGAAAGCTATAGATATATTTGACACGTAACTCTATCGTTGCCGAAATTTAAGGACGTCTTACGGGGCTTGCTATCTGGCTTTTTTATATTATTATTTAAATATTTCATTTAAAACTAGCATTTTACTTGTTTTATAGGTTCCTCAAAGGGAATCAAAAGAACCCTTTTAGGTTCACTTAATGTCGTGTATGGAACCCTCGGCGCGCGAGTCCGACTACCACTTGTCGTTTATTTCGATATTCGCTACTATGGTTAACTGAAGTTCGATCTAAAATGATAAAGAAAGGTTAATTTACAAAAAAATATGCGTTACGAACCTTTTCTTACAAAATTCCCAGTTAATAGTTATAATAATAACATGGTTTATTTAAGAAAAAAACAAGCCTCCGACCTATATGAGTAATTAAGGCTTAGGTACAACAAACTCTCAGCCTCAAACAAAATAAATAAAACACTCATCTAATCTCTCTGCAAACAGCGAACGGGCGCAATTTAGACGAAATAGGATTCGACACGGCCGTGATCCTTAAATAGCTGACTGGACAAACGAAGGACCTGTTTTGATACTCCAGCCCCAAGACCTCGTAGACAAATGGAATAACCAACGAATTCTGCCACGATTTATGTTCATACGTTGCCTTTGCGCTGATGTTGTATGTATTGTTAAGGTTTACTGCCGAGGAATTGCGCTCGTGTGTAAAAACAATTTGTATTGAACGTTTGATAAACCTAAAAATCGACGGAAAGGATAAAACAGATACATAATAATTAGAGTTCTATAAAATTAAAAAAGAAAATTAAGGAAATCTTTCGTCAAATATCTTGGTGGTTAGTGTTAATTTTTAGGTCAGAAAGTGGTTTATTAGGTATATATTGATTTTGGAGACAGCAGTGCCCATGTAGTCCTTTACAGAGTCTATTCTATTAACTGTAAATACTTGTTCTTGGTTGTTTTAATTCTTTTATTTTTATTTCTTTGAAGTTTAATATTTATTAGTGTGGATTACTTATTTATGTCCTTAAACTCCTTAGCACCCACCACTTGGTAAGTACTTGATAGTCTTATGAATGTTAAAGCTATTTTATTATTTACCATGTCACCTACTAAGAAAATTGAAATTGAAATTGAAACTGAAATTGATTCTATTTTGTGAAAAAAACTCACATCAATTATGTAAGACAGCAATTAGCATGAAAAAGAATCAAAAACTTCGATTTTCGTTTTTAATAGTAGACGCCCCGTTCAGCTAACGTAATACCGTACTGCTTTCATTTGCCGCCACCACCGATCTACCCCTCCACCCCAGGCATGTGGTCCCCAGTAATTAAACCAGCCAGTGCAAATATTTGTTCACTCTAATGGACATTCAGATTAAGAAGATGGCCGTAATGTTTCTGTGATGTTTGTGAAGGTTCCTTTCAATGTTTTCCAATGTTTCCGTTTCAATGGCGAAAACCTTTTTGAAAACGAGAACTGCCTATGTATTTTAAGGTGTCTCTACAGCTGCCAAAGGGCATTTCCGGAGGCTTTTGTGCAGAAATGTTTTTTTTTGTCATTTTGCTCCTTTGAGTTGTAGAGTACCTACCCTCTGTATTGTGTATTACAGTACCAAGGTAGGTACTGTAATACACAATACAGAGGGTATTATAGGTAAGTGAATACTAAGTACCTACCCTCTGTATTGTGTATTACAGTACCAAGGTAGGTACTGTAATACACAATACAGAGGGTAGGTACTTAGTATTCACTTACCTCAAAAAACCTTACAATGTAGTTCAAGGTCAAAAGTAATAATATTACCAACAGAGAGAGCTAATTATTCAAAGGAAAAAAATATTTTCGTCTCGAAGGACTTAATTTTATTTAAAAAGGTAAATTGCCGCCAATTTTTTCCGCCATAATTTAAAAATGTACCCTAGTACTAAACAATGACAAATGTAGCGGTTGGCGCCAAAAGGGGCTTCTACTTTTAAATGGAAAACGCGGATTCGCATACCTAGCCATAAATTTTACTTTGCGCTAATTGGTCAGAAGCGGTAACAGTATTTTTGGTGGATTTCCAAGTGGATTTTGGATGATTTACTGCTCATGCTGATTAAGGTCAATCTCTGACAATCCCGGCAAGGTCGTATTGGTATTTTCACTTTTTGCAGAAAGTATTCATTTTGCTAACAAAGCACTTAGATATGTTACAAAATTGGCGAGTTAGAATTTATACTTTAAGTAGGAAATAGTTCAACAAGTAAAATGGTGAACCTTGCCATTTTTCCCGAGTTATTTTGTAACAAATTTACTAAATACAATATTATTTAACTGGATGGGTATTCTTTTATCCACCTACATATTTCTCAGGGATTAATATTACAACAAAACAAGCTTAGACCTTCATTATAAAGGATTTGAAAAGCAACAAATTACTGACGTAATCCTATTATAAGGTACCAACACAATTATCCCAACAAAAAGCGAAACCAATATCATTAGTGAAATGAAAAACGTTGTCCAAACCCGAATATTGGGGCCGGTCAACAAAGCTGGAGCAAACTCAATAGCACACAGCTATGTATGTTTCTTTGTACGGATAACAAAAAAATACTTACTTAGATTCATAGTGGGTAGAAGTCCTGAGTGGCAAAAGTTATTTTAGCTATTGTGAAATGTTTTTAAGAGACGCTATTTTTAGACACCAAACAGGAAGTCAACGGAATCATTATAAACTCGGGTTTAACGACATTTCTGTGTAAACTTATAAAATTATAAATAATTGTGCAATATACTTACCATGTGTTCTCTTAGTTAATGCCGTTATTCATATCTGAAAGAATTATAAAAATCTTTCTTTCTTTCTGTTTTTTGTACTAGATAATAATTATATAGAAAATATTGTACCTAGTTGTTTATTTATACTTTGACTATTCCTTTTTGCCTACAGATAGCAAAGAGGTAGAGAATAAGATTAAATAGTTTTGTCATCTGTACCTAGGTACCTACCCAGCTCGCCGGGGTCGGGGGCTTAGATTTGTGCGAAACATGTTCTTGCAATAAAATTAAAAAGGAGTTCGCGGCCTTTTGAGAAGTGTGTGTAGTGAAGAGTGTGTTTGGTTGTGTTGTCAAACGAATTCTGCGGGAGAGGGAGCGAATTTCATTCAGTGTTAGAGGATATCTCGGGTACGCTAGGACATACTATGAAGGATTTTAATATTGCCTTTTTTAATTGTTTTCAGTGTCCAAGAGTCTACAGGACTCTTGGACACTGAAAACAATTCAGGTCAGGTCTAAGAGAAATAAAGCACTTTAAATTTCTTGAATTTTATTTTATAACCAAAGAAGATGTTGTTCTGTTTTCCACTGTATGATTTTTTTATGGAGGCTCGTTGATTTTTTCCGTCAGTTATGGATCGATATGGATAAAGAAAGCTACTACTAATTGTGTGAAATCATGTCTGTTGTATGGGGAGCCCCCTCGATTTTTTTTTATTGTATACATATAATAAATATTCTGTAAACATTTCAAGCGTCTACCTACCTATTGCCGTTATCAATATCGAGCAAAAACGGGCAAAAAAATATTGTTTGTTGAATGGGAGTTTTTTGTATTTGTTGTTACAGCGGTAACAGAAATACAGCTCAATGACAGACGGACAGACAGACAGTAGTAGTCTGTCCGTAGTCTTAGTAATAGGGTCCTGCTTTACTTGGGTACGGAACCCTAAATAATTTATTATTTCGGTTTTGATTTTTAAAAAAAAGTCAAATTACATAATATTACCGAGGAACATACATTTATTGACAAATTTTTCCCGCGCCCGTAAAGTACCAAGCACCATACTACCAAATGCAATCACTATCTAGCGCTGGAACGGCCGCGACTTTGAGTAGCCTCCGACGAGCATGTGTGTCATGGAACACGAGATTGACTTTTGAGAATGAAAAAGTCCATTTTAAATAGTATATTTTTCAACTAGGAACTAAACCACCCAATTATAGACGAGAATAGCGTTTATACTTCAGAGAATAGCGAGGGAGGATGACAAGACCGAGTTATAATGGGTAGTTCTGGCCCGAGTTAAAAACGAAGAAAAAAATCTAATAAAATGTATGTTATTTGAAAATGGAACGCCATAAAGTCGAGTTGCAAGAGGACGAATGTCTTGCTGATGATTTCTGACAAAAATTAAAAAGAAAAATATTTTTATCCCAAAGGTGTATTCACGAGTTTTACGCCCGCTAAACCACGCTATAATGACACACTTTTTGAGCAGAAAGTGAGAAAGTGTTTTTTGAAGTGAGAATCAAAACCCTACCTACCATTTACACGACACAGTTGTATGTATTGGTTGAGCCATTGCTAGAGAGTGAGGTCTTTGTCCTATCATTAAGGCGTTTATCCTACCTTTTAATATTTTATTGTGTTCCCTACAGTATTGAAATGTGATACAATAAAATGTACAACCATTGTGCTTCGCACATATCCATAGTGATGTGCTTACCTTGACAGCTCTTCTGACAAAACCGCGTGGCGTGAACGAAGTAAAGATATTTATTATCTTAAAAATATATTTAGGCAGGTTTGCAACAGCCTGTTTCCTCAATTGTTTCAATTGTAAATACCAGCTCTATTTATCAATTTGTTTGTATTTGAATGTAATTTTCTTTGTTAATAATAAATAAACTAAATGAACAGGTTTGAATAACTCCAATATTTCCCCTGTTGGGGGAGCTAGCGTCGTAAGGGTCGTAAGGAGGTTTCAGACATTTTTGACGAGGATTTTGTTTGGCATTTGGTTAGAACACACCGTACGTAAATCGTATTTTTTGGGATATTGTAAAATTTTCGTTATTTTCTTCGACTACTTTTAATAACAAAGTTTACAATGGTTATTCTAATTTTGTGGTTAGGTTAACAAGCGTTTGAATACTTAGAATCCACACGCAAATTAAAATAAAACAGCACTACCCCACGTTGTTACTGAATATTGAATGTACAGCGATTCTACACGGCTACGCAAAGCTGCACGGTGGACCTCATTTATCGACGTTGTATCGGTCGTCGACAATTGATAGTCGGCGAGTAAATCGATAGTTGTGTTTAGTGATGGGAATTTATCGATAAAATATATATCTTAGTCGTAAGTTTAAACGTTTATAAACGCAAGTGATGTCGTAGCTACGATGCCATGATGCTACGAAGTTCGTAGCAAGTGCTACGAAATGTTTAGTCAGATTTATTTCTTTTTTAAACGATTTCGAAGTAAGGAATATACTATAGGTATGTATGTTTTTTCGTGTTCGATTTCGCATAGAAATAAGGTTCAGTACCTTCGACGCTCATGTTGATCTCCCTGTACCAGACTGGTGCACCGGCTGAACAGGCTTGACAACTACAATAAGGTTTTATGAATTGTTACTTTTGTTGAATGTTATCTATTCATGTACGTGAAAACTACTGAGCTGTAAAGCTGCATACATTATTATACTTAACCTGGAGTAACTTTATTTTTTCTTCTACATACATCGTATTAAATCGTCGGTCATATCGAAAAGTCTATTCAAAATAAAAAACAAGCATGGATCTAATAAGGAGCGATCAATGAAAAACCCAGAAGCTCATGTTATTATTATGAAATAAAAACACGCAAGAAACAAACAACACTTATCTAACAGTCGATATCCTTAGCAGCTAGGACATCACTAGTAACCGGAAGCGTCCGGCACATTTACGTTCGCAACTGTCCAGCTGGATGATAATGTACTCGGCTGTACCTGCTCGCCATAATAGCCGCGCCTTGAATGCGTCCTACTTGAAAACCGTAGCTATGGTACTGTCGAGTCTAAAATGTTTTCCCAAAAAGGTGATATTTTAACTGTACGAACCCGATTTGTACGAAGCCGGAGACAGCCTGACAGACGGAGAAACAGACAGATAACAGAGAAGTAGTGATAGATAATAAGATTTGTTTTGTGTTCACACTTAGGTATTTTATTATGTTTCTATTAGCGAGTGCCTATTATTAGCTTTCTGTATCTATTTTAAGTTCTATTGTTAATAGTTAAGCTGATGGCAATCCGAATAAAAATAAATAAATAAATAAATAGATCCCGTTTTCAGCCTTCGGGTACGGAACCCTAGAAACCATGTAGTTAGCAGTAAGAGTTTATAAAAAAAACCTTTAAAATTACCTTTGTATTATCGGTGCTTTTCTCGATATCTTTACGCATCTGAGCCTATAGTTCTATCAAGATAAGTAATTTTTTATGCTGTGATTATTCTTCCTGACCGGGAATATTAGCAAAATAACACAGATTATGGTAAATATCCCATATTAATGACTTCACACTAATAGTATAAATGTGAAAGTTTGGATGGATATCTGTAACTATTTCACGCCAAAACTACAAAACGAATCGAGCTGTTTTTTTATCCGTAAGTGTTTCTATAACCTGAAATTAAACAAAGGCTACTTTTTATCCCATGAATCAGTTCTGGGATAAAAAAAAAACCGTTGAACGTTTCTATAGAAACAACGCGTACGAAACCGCGAGCAGAAACTCGTTAGTAATGATTGTGTGCACAGCTGTACCTAGTAATCAATTGAAAGCGCGGCTCCTTTCAACTCGACACGCGGTGGGTGGCTCGGTGATGCATTGCAGTGTTCGACGCACATGCGTTTTGCTGCGACATTCTGTGCGCGATTGTACCTACACGTAGAGCCGTATTATAAATAAAATAAATAAATAATGCTGGACAATTCACACAGCATTACCTAGCCCCAAGCTAAGCAGAGCTTGTGTTATGGGTTCAAGATAACTGATAAACATAATACAATACATTACATAGATAGATATTTTTTATTATACATCGAAAACAACCAGAACACCCGGAACAAATGCCTGCAGATCGTACAATTATTTGTCCCAAGACGGGAATCGAACCCACAACCTCCTCGTCGTCATTACTTTGGAATTTACAATATTATAGGATGGATAAGCAGCACTGACCATTGACCTCTGCTTACCTTGGGGCTAGAAAATGTTGTGTGAATTGTCCAGCATTATATATTTATTTATTTAATGCTGTCTGTGTGTTATTTATTTGCGCCTAACTGGCTAACCGTTCCTCAATGAAATTTGGTAAAGATGTAGATTATTGTAGATGGTATGGGGAATATGGGGAAGGTCACGGGCTACTTTTTATCCTAGAAAAGCGCGGGTGAATCTGCGGGCAGAAGCTAGTCTATGTATTATGTCTATTTTTTACACATCCACAGCCTTTTATAAAAGGCTAAAAGAAAATGATTCCGCGTTGCACCGCCGCGCCGCGCCGCCTTGAATGCAGGGTTACGTGTGCTACTTTTGTATCTCATTGTGTTCTGTTTCTACTCGCTTTTCCGTTTCCCCTGAAAGAAATCTTCTTTTGCAACGTTTTCTGGAATCTAGAACTCTATTGGGTAGGTTTGTTTGTGGAACAATCATATTGGAACAGAAGGGTAGAGAATAATAAAATTATAAATCACTAGCAGCGCCTCGCGGCTTCACCCGCGTAGTACCCGTTCCCGTGGGAATTTCGGGATAAAATTTAGCCTATGTGCTATTCCAGACTATAATCTATCTCTGTGCCAAACTTCATCCAGATCCGCTCAGCCGTTCTGGCGTGATTGAGCAACAAACATCCATCTATTTATTCATCCATCTAAACTTCCACATTTGTAAATTAGTGTGTGTGATCTTTCGGTTGAAATCACGTGAAATTTTTAATAAAAACTTACGACAAATTCTTGAAGTAGAGAAGTGAAAATCGTGTTTATTATTTTCCGGAAGTTATGTTTAATTGTTTTATTTAATCGAAGTACCTAAACTCATTAATAACTCTGTCCTGTCAACCTTCAAAGCCCCTATCAAGGAATTTTATGTGAAAAGGAATCAAAATAGCAGAATTATACCTCGCTAGATGCTACTTAGAGGCACTCGCTGCGCTCGTGACTCCATTCCAGATTGCTTCGCGCGCTCGGGATTAAAAAACGGGACGCTCAACGAAAACCATATTAACCAAGACTAGCGCATTTGGAACAACAGAATCTGAGGAAATAACTTGTATTGTGTCTGCAATACAGTATCCAACTTAACAGCCCCAAGTTCAAACATTTTTAAAAATATTTGCCAAGAAGTAATCATGAATAAATAAAAACCTACTTCTTGCGAAGTCGGGAAATAAATCAAAGAAACCAAAAAAAATACAGAAACTATTTTAGTCAACCACCATGGAGGGTACAAATGCTATAATAGAATAGAATAGAAAATTTATTGTGTGAAAAATGAAAGATTACTTATACAACCCTGTTTGAATTTACTGTACTTACCTGTAAAGTAGCGTAAGTACTTTGCTTAAACAGTCACATTTGGTAACTGTAATATATAAATATAACTAATATCTATTAAAAACAATTTTCGTAGGAACGAACTCTAAATAAATTAAAACGTTATACCTAACCAGCGACAGACAAAAGGGAAAATCCAATTTATCAAGCCTCATAAAATCTTAACGGAGGTCCAGAATTATTTCAAACTTTATCGCGCAACGATAGTTTAAAAAGCAATTAATTCCAATTCGCGCCATTCTCCAACTTGCCGCCATTATCAAATTCAACGGAACAGAACCTCATAATGAATATTCATAGTCGCACCTATATCGTAAAGTGCGGTATCCAATGCGCGCTTGTAAGCATACATGGGCAATTAATTAGTTACCAGCCAGCGTTGTACACCAGCTGGCGCATAGACACGGGTCTCGCCCATTAAATTTTATGATCGCGGCAGATGTATCTCGTTGTTAGCTGATCGCAAACTAGACACTTGCCAACTACGACACGCGTTGTTTGAAGTTAGAACACCTTTCTTTTGAAGTAAACGTGTAAATAATGAGAAATAATACTTTATTGTTCGAGCAAAAATAAGGACACATTGTAATTCGGACAGGGTTTTAATTTTTATTTGATAGAAGGTGGTAGTTTGCCAATTTGCTCGTTTGCAGCGACCCTTAATGACCGTATGCAATCGACCATGTTTTGTTGAATTCGAATTTGGAATTAGACGCTCCGATTTTGGTTGGTTTATTTTGGCGCTTGGACGCATTCGAGATTTGAATTTAATTTTGAATAACAAATTAAAATGGCTGCAAAAGTTTTGCAAACCTAGCTTTCTGAAAAGTTTTTACAAGATTTTGCAGTCGGTAAAATAAAATGTTAATAAACCGACACACCGAATTCCGCTGCGAATGTTGTTGATAAAATTATAAAAGACTTTGTAAAAAGTTTCATCATGATCATCGTTTTCGTAAAAATCCTACTAGACATAAAATAAGCATTATTACTTGTCACAAGTTGATTATAACCATATTCAATTGACGAAAACAAGAAAAGGAAGAGTCTCAGATTAGGGCGAGACCAATCGGGTCAACTTTATACCTCAAAAACGCAAGCCTGCCTCTTCTCTGCAAGAAAGAGTCCGTAAGTCCAGGTTTCCATTGTCCGAGTACCTATAAAAATCAACTTGAGCTCCTTAGTGTCACGCTCATACCAACTCTAAATTTTCAGCCTTCATCGAGTCTAAGGCTAAAACAGCAGCCATGAAGCTAGGAATCCTAAACAAGGTTAAGCGATTCTTCACACCGGCAGATCGATTACGGTAAAATACCCCATCCAAATTTGACATTTGAAAGCCCGTAGGATGGCCTTCGAGCCTCCCATCCATCCAATTGTAAATAAAATAGCCGTCACTGAGACGATTGCCAGTCCCAGCCGAAATTGAAGCCCATGAATGAATGAGATGAATGCTTTTGACAGTAAATAGAACGATTTTGACGTAAGGTTGTTTTCTTTTCATTTGACATTGACATACTCTAATTTCCAGTTGATGCCCCCTGCCACCTATCGATTTATTTGAAACAATTTTTTTTCTTTTTAAAATGCTAATAGAAAACCCCTCATTATGATGTTATAAAAGTTGATATTGCTCACATTCACATTAAGATAAAAAATGAAATGTAGGTAGGAAGTTAGTCGTAAAAAATAGATAAATAAATCAACAAAAAGAAAAAGGGCAAGAAAATGGCCAAATATGCTAAACTGGCAACATTTCACTGAAAACTTCTAACATGACAATGACAGTTCCGATGCATGTTCTTGATAACGTTTCATTGCCGCAATTCTGAGTCCAAAGACAGTAACATAACCTTCATGATATTTTTATTTAATTATATTTTTATTTTCCCTTATATTTTCTTAGGCAACCCAACTATTAAATGTTTCAGCCTTAATATTTATTATTTCAACACAGACTATGAAGCCCCTAACGTACTTGGAGAAGAAAAGAGACGTTTTCTAAAATTTGTTAAATCATCAGTTTTAGGACAATATTTAGGCAAAATCGAAAACGAAACGTAAAATGGGGAATCCACTTCGTTCACTCCGTGTTCATTCACATTGACCATCCAGCCATAAAATTTAGTGCAATTCTATTTGTCCCATCGATGGAATCGAACCCAGTCGCCCATCCATTGATCCATTGAGAATAGCGTAATCACTCTGCGGGATAGCTTCTATCCCATTATCAAGCTTAGGTCCGGTCTGGTTTGGAGGATTGCTGCCATGTTTGGGACGGCTCGGCCAAGTACCAAGTAGCAGCCTTAGACTCGATAGAACGAAGAGCTCAATGACGAGCAGTACCTTGCAGAGACTAAGCCCAAAATCTCGAACACCGCCGCAAGGTCGCTTGTCTCTCAACATTTTGTAGGATCCATTTCGGAGATTGCTCACAGGAACTACATGGCCTGATTCCACCATCCCCTTTCCACTCCAAGACAAACAGCTGCACGGAGCATTATCACCGCTACTTGGTGGATATACCGTCCACTCGCACTAAGCTGTTTTCCTCCACCTTCATCATTCGTACCGCTGGGGTTTGGAACACACTCTCCCTGCTGCTGTTTTTCTGGTCAATTACAACTTAGGTCTCTTCATGACAAGAGTGAATAGGTGTCTTCTCGACCTTCATGTTACACCGTTGGCCACATCTTCACTTTCCATCAGGTGAGATAGTGGCCAAACTAAGGTCTATAGAAAATAAAAATAAAACTCAATTTGGGTTGATATTTTCTCTGTATAGGTGTTCGTGATTGTACTTTTAGTGAGAAGATGTTATCTTCACCAATTGTGTTTCATTTGCTATTATATAAGCAATTGATTATTTTGTACAGTAGTTAGATATAAATATTCAAAATATTGAAGTGGGCTTTTAATGGTTATAAACAACATCAAATTATTTCTTCACAGAAAACTTCCAAGGAGACATAGCTATCCCTGACGCAGACCTACAAAGATACGCGACGCGACTTCCGTCACCAGAGATCAAGATCAACAAATCACTCCAAGAAGAAGTAGAAAGACTGAAGAAGGAGGTCCTCCTTGAAGGGTTGCAAGTAGAAGAAGAAGGCATGCCGGATATACTGCGGAAGAGGACCAAACAGCCTGTCGCGATCAGTTCGGACAAGCCGAAACAGTATAATGACGCTGTACTTAATACAAAAGTAAGTAATTCTTATGGGATAGTCATTCAAGGTAAAAAGCAGCTCTTTTATCTTTTTCGTTGGTAACACTTAAACGTACATTTATTATTACGTATAATAAATGTGGTTAAGAAACGCAAGTGCATAACGTTTTTGGCGATAATTAAAACAGTTTATATTTGGATAAAACTGTGAATTGATCGGAGTGTCGTACTTTTCCCCTTAATGTGGTATAATATTGTACATTATTTTTAATTGATTATCTCTTTACTTCACACACATAACTTTTTGTCCACTTGTGGAAGAAGTTAAAATGAAACTGATATTTAATAACTATAATACTTCATACTTCATTGTTATGAAGTAGGTCTAATTGAAATAATCAACACTTCGTTTAGAAACAACACATGTTAGGTTAAAATATTTATGGTTAAACGAATGTCCAACCACCAACAGAAGATACACTATACGTTTAAAACGAAAAGCACCAGACTTGACCCTCTCATTACAATTACTGCTAGCTATCTAGCAATAAATGATTATATATACCTTTGTTTTGCAGACACTGCCAGCTGGACTAGACAAGTCCATCCTGTTAAAAAACGGCAAACTACCTCCAGAAGAAACTGAAAATTTCTCAAACATCATCAACCAAACTAAACTAGAAAATTTCAATCAAACATTAGATAACCTCACAGAATCCGACAGCCTTGAACAAGATGGCGTCCTAGTCGTTAACATTTCAACAAATAATATTCTGAATTTAGACGAATTCTACCCTCACATACAGATTCTGAACATTTCAAGCAAAATGGACGAAATAACTAACAAAATTCAAAGCAATAGTAGAGAAATCACAGGCGATTTAAACAATAATCTCAAATCTAAGGAAGTGCCAGAAAATGTAACTGTAGGTCCCTCTCCAACTAACGGCGTTCTACCGTCGAGTGAGCAGGAAGAGGAATTAGTGAATAAGACTGAAGATATACTTAAGCCAATGGTGAATGATCTCTTGAGGCCAACTGCGAGTTTGCAGAATTTAGAAGAAAATAGAGAACATAGTAAAAAAAGACGGAGACGGCGACACGGGAACAGAAGACGGTGAGTTAACTAACAGCTTACAGAACTGTTCAACTTGCTAAAATACACAAAAACATTGACTTTAGAAAATAAAAATATCAAAAAACTCAAACAAACTTCAAAACTTTGGCAAGCTAATACTGATATAATAACTATAAGCTCAAAATTTTATGTATTTCATAAAAAGTACAGCTATTTTTACAGGGGCACCCAATGCAATAGTGTACAACTTAGTCTTAAAATTAAACAATCTTTAAAACACGCATTAATTTGCAGTTTAACTTTTCTAAAAACATCTCTAAATCTCTTAAAAAGATCAAAGCTCAACCAAAAATATTCAAACGCAACTCTGTAATACCTACTAGAGAATCTGGAGAAGTGCAGAACTATTTCATATGCGTCATGGCAGCTATCTCTATTCGCCTGCCTTTTCATTTAGTTCCCAGCACAAGATTCCTCATTACCACGCTCTGTATTTCCCTCACTATTTTTCCTCTTGGATGTACGTACCTACTATGTGGCCCGTAATTGCACTGGCTCAAAGGCCCGCCCTTTGGAAGCTAAGTGCTAGTATTAGTTTTACTGGAATTGGAATGAAATGTAGAATTTAATCTTCCTGCTAGGATTGTGGGACTGTTTCCGTAAACACTGCAATCTTTGCCTTCTTTAAAAGGTTTTAAAGTTGCTTTTTACACGTAGTAAAGTACTCGTATAATATTATATAAACTATAATTCAAGGACCCAATAAAAATATTCAAATTATTCCTTAAACCTATCTAATGTCAATGGAGACCTATGTAACAAATTAATAATTATTATGAAAATGAATTGGTAAGATTATTTAGGTTCCTAATTTGTGACATAATAATCAAAATTTCAGTGCGCAGCAGCCTAACAAGGTAGGTATAATTAGTAACTTTAGGTGAAATAAAATTAAACATAAGCTACGTACTTATGTACATATTGCAATAAATAAATCAAACGAAATAAAGAAATTGGTTAAAACTCCTTGAATCACAATGATGGGAGACAGTGTAAGCATGACTCTAGAAGATCAATTTATCTTCCCATTTCGGGTACTGGCAAAGACCCAAGTTGCCAAACTTAACAGTTATTATTCTGCGGCTCGAGAAGTAAAACAATCTTGAACAGAGCTGTATAAATTACCGACAAAAACAGTATTTAATTGTTTGGTTGTTTTTCACATTGGTTCTTTTTAAGAGCCTTCGGGGCAGCAATTTTATCGAGCAGGAATAAAAAATATTGAATCCTTAAACCTTTTAAGGTATTATCATTGATTATCGGTATATATAAATACTAACTGCTGCCAGCGGATAGGATACTCGAAAGTGCGGCTTTGACCGCACTTTCGAGTATCCTACGTCCGTCCCCGGGATACTATTTACATTTCTGCCAAATTTTATTAAGATCCTTTTAGCCGTTTTAGCGTTAAAAGGTAACAGACAGAGTTACTTTCGAATTTATAATATTAGTATGCTTTTATTATGGGGGGATGTTTGCGCAGTACCACAAAGATTGTTTCCACGCTATCATACGCAATAAGAAAGCGTCCCTAATGCGCAGGGTACGCGACAGTCGCAACATTATTCTGAAAACTGTGGCAGAGTGCCTAACTCTCTCTGGTCTCGTCTCTGGAAGTGTCTGGTGCGGAGGGTGATCACTGAAGGAAGCTATTTCATTGACTGATCATCCTCGATTCATCATCCATTTATTTTACAGGAGTGCCGATTTTGTTATGTTTTAATATATTATGTATGTTTTCAACTAAAACTCGAATATTTATGGACTGTATTGTCTGAAATACACTTATATTTATTTATTTATTATTATTTTGCTTATGCGGCAGTTTTTTCTATTTTTGCAAAGACTGTATATTCATATTTCCTACGACGACGCTTAATATTGTTCTTCACAACCGTAATGCGTGCTTTAAACTTGTGATCTTGCTCATTGACATAATTTACGTTCAAAGTGATAAAGCCCTACTTTAAACATAAGAAGATTATAACATGAGAGCATATTTATAGTAGCAAAGCAAGATGCTCTAGTCTTTTGATAGACCTTGAATTAATGTTCTATTGACATAAGGAAAGCATTAAATGTTTCTTTTCTTAGAATCTTATTTTTTAAACCTTTATCTGCTTTTTCTTAGGCAATTATTATGAAAGCTTGCTCAAACATCGATCTATGCTTGAGTAACGCATAATTATGCTATACAAAATCGTAACTCAAATCTATATTGAAGACTAAGCAAGTTTTTTTTGATTACGTGCCTTAGTCTTCTACGTATTCAATGCTTTTCTGGTTTCAGATTGAGAAACATTCATTCAAACGAGCAAAACCAGAACACTCTATCAGATACAAACTCGCAATTTGTCAGGAAGAAGTTTTTTCGTCACCACAAACACAGTAGTCGAGAACACAGAGAAGAGAGATTTCAGGTTCCAGAACATGAATTCGAAGAGAGATTTGAACTGAAAGCTCCACCAAAAAACTATGAAAACTTTGAACTAAAAGATATCAATGAGTTAAATTTTAAAACTGGTACTGATAAAGCTTTGGATGTATTAGTTAAACAAAAAGATCTTCCAAGAAACAGCAATGAAAGGGTAAAACTCAAAGGTCGCAAAGGTCACACAGAAAAGACCGAAGTACATCGATCTCAGGAATCCAAAGAAACGCTTGTTATAAACAAGGGTAATGGGAATAGAGCCGATATAAAATCAACTAACGGAACAGGACAGTTTGATAACTGGTTTTTTCGTGATGATGACCAGGACCTAGACGCGATGGAGAGTCAGTTTTACAACGATACTAGTTCTGGGGTAAGTGAAACCTAATTTAGTAAAGTACAGAAGTCAGTCAATAACTCTATTTCCTTTGGCTTATGAAATAAACACATAATTTTAAACAACCTACTGACTATAATGGTAAAGAAATGAAGTATTTATTTTATTTTCACTTTAATTTTTGTCCACTGGTGAAAGAAGTTAAAAAGAAACCACTAGCATATTAATAAGTATATCATTTATGTGTATACTCAAACTCAGACTTAATAACTTTATATCTATCAGCTTACAAAATAAGCAATTGGACATTCAAATATAATAATGTATAGGAAAGTAGCAGTAGTACGTTGACTACATTGGCTATTTCGATGTTACAATACAATACAATACAATATATTTATTAATAACATAATGTTATAAGTCGCGTACTACAGTTGCAGTTGGTTCTATATATGTAATATTAGACGACCTCAGTGGCGCAGCGGGCGAGAGTCTGCCTGCGACGCAAGAGGTTGCGGGTTCGATCCCCGCCTCGGAACAAATTTGTGTACGATCTGCAGAAATTTGTTCCGTTGGTCTGGGTGTTTTCTATGTTTAATAAAAAATATCTATCTATGTAATGTATAATATTACGTATATCAGTTATCTAGTACCCATAACACAAGCTCTGCTTACCATGGGGCTAGATAATGCTGTGTGAATTGTCCAGCATTATTTATTTATTTTATTATTAGTCCATTTTTGTGATGGCACAGAATAACTATATAATATGCGTATTAGTACTATGTATTTGTTGTATTTGCTTCAACGTAGGATCCTAGGATCTTTGGTTTCAATAGATCAATCCAATACAATTCCGGCATGAGATTGCTAAGTCATAGATAGGTATTTAATCTGTCAAAGCAATGCATCAGAACCTATCTGAAATCACAGATTCCGTAACTGAAACCATGCTTGTAATACATATTATAATAGTCTCAGTAATTACAAACCTGTCTAATGAAACGATTAATTAGGCTCATCATTATAATATGTAATAGATACATAATCATACTACTATACCAATAAAATAAATTTTTAAAATCATGGTTTCCATCAGTCCACATGAACATAAACTATTTTGTATACACAATAATCAGAAACCTGTAATAAAACTTATTTTAATGCAATGGTCTAAACTACATATGTAGTTTTTTTACGCTATGAAAAACGTTTAAAACGTCGGCCTTCTACGATAGGTCTTGTAACTTGTAGAAAAAGGCCAAAGATCAGACTTTCGGTTTTTTTTTATCTTTTGTTGTTCGTTAGAGGAAATGTGAGATTTTTTTTTTGGTTGTTATTATTACGAATCTTATTACCATACAACACTCACAATCCTGACTCCTAAAGACTGCAATGATTATTAATGAATAGCTTTTAAGTTTTTGGTTCTATTTAGAAGGTTTAAAACTTCTAATATAGGTCTTATTAGTTCTACTACAACTAGAACCAAAAACCAAAACCAAGACCAAAAAGCTATTTATTTATATTCGTTGTAATCATTTTGTACATTTATAACTGACGGGTAAAGAAGGAAAGGTCTCTCTTTGCTTTTGTTATGTTTGTACAGGTTAAAAAAATAAGGGGCATAATTTTTTTTGCTCTTATTATTACGATTCTAAAAACCATATGGAACACACTTCAATCCTACAGACAGTTGCTGAACTAAATTTACATTAATCCAGATTTTCTGACCGCAGTTTCCAGCAAAGCCACTCAAACTCACCGAATTAAAATATCAAAACGGTCATATCAATTTGGCGGCGCGCCAACGACTGCTGCATTCAACTATTTTATAGCTGCATTTTTACCCAATAATTCTTCGCATTTTCCATATTCTGCGGGCGCTTTCCTTTACAATTTGTAGAGAGGGAGGTAATTTGATTATGGTTCAAATTGTTCTCAGGCTTCCGTGAGCAAGTATTTTGTAATCAGGTTCGGATTAAAAATAACCTCTTATTCCGTTCATTAGAGATTAGCCGCTGCCCATGGCTTCACACGCGTTGCTTAAGGTTATTTCTATCTCACGGGAACTGATTTTTGAGATAAAAAGTAGCCTATGTGTGTGCCATCCTTTAAAGTTTTAACTAACGCTATGCCAAAATTAAATCCGGTAGCTTTTTTTTGGGCATGAAGGAAGGACAAACAAACAAATAAACACACTTTCGAATTTATTAATATAGAGTAATGATTAACAGCCTACTCGAAAACGAAATGTTTTCGATACTAAGATAGCATTGTACGAAAACTTATTTGAAACTTCAGTTTTTGTTTTTAAAACATAAAAAACTCATTAAATTGAAAGTTGTAAAATTCCACCAAAAGTATATAATTAGAATCTCGATTTGGTTGAATGTTGTATTAAATGTGTGTTTTAAATTGTATTATTTATGCCAGTTATCAAGTATCATACCGCGGGCAATGCAGCCAGTGTCTTGGGCACGCTTCCGACTGGTATTGATATGGATCAGTAAATTGTTTGCAACAGTTTGCAGATAGCTCAATTGTTTTTATTATAATTACTAGTTTTAATTTAATTCTATTATCTGATTGTAATTTTCTTTCTTAATAAAGACAAATCAGTTATCAACTACCCAAAACACAAGCTCAGCTTAGCTTGGGACTCGATAATGCTATATGGATTGTCCAGCATTATTTATTAATCTTAATTTTGTTCAGAGCAAGAAGCACCGCTCGATCCGAGCAGCGACCAACCGCAAAGAACGGATATGGGAGCACGGGGTAATTCCGTACGAGATCGACGGTAACTTCAGCGGCGCCCACAAGTCACTGTTCAAACAAGCTATGAGGCATTGGGAGAACTTCACCTGCGTCAAATTTGTTGAGAGGGATACCGATGCTCATAAGGATTATATTGTCTTCACTGAAAGGCCTTGCGGGTAAGAATTTTTCATTTGCTTTGTTATATTTATTATCATCCACTCTAACTGAGAAGAGACTTTCATTTAAGGTTTATTCTGTTTCTAGAATATTTATAATTAGTTGGTTTAGTTGGTGATCCTGTTGCTGGGAGTCTGGTAAATTGGTATCCATACGGTTAGTTGCATCAACACCATTATCAATTTCTTCAAGATTTCCTTTTTAAATGTAATGTCAACAATCTTATATGTCATCGCAATTGACGTAAGTTTTGTCATCAAGGTCATACTTTCATGGTTCCAAATAAATCTTAAAATCTATTTAGAACACAGACTTTATACTGGCGCTGCGCCCTAAAGCCCATAACTTAGGTACTAACTAAAAAAAATTATTGCCTGAAAATTGATTTTCCGTATAGTCAAAACGTGGGTTTTGGGACTCACTTTACCCTCTTTGACAAAATCTGCCATTGAAACCAGAACTGTGTCTTTATACAATTGAATAGATAGGTACATATATCTCGTCCCAGACGACAGGGCTAAGTAGTCTGCATCCTTTATGTTGTCAGCTGTAATATACAGACGTGATTCACAATAAGTGACCGATTAATGTATCCTAAAGATTAAGCTGCGTATCCACTACAGATATATAGTTCTACTAGCTGCTACCCACGGCTTCGCCCGCGCTTTTCACGTATCGTATCTCCGTTCCTGGGATTCTAATTTCCTTCCTGCTAAATTTCTTTCAAATCTGCTCAGCCACTTAGGCGTGAAAAGGTAATAGATAAACAGAGTAATTTTCGAATTTATAATATTAGTATAGATTAGTATAATTAGTATCAGTCCAACTCATCTCGGCCTGCAGGTATTAAAATTAATTCCGGGTATTCTGGGCCTATTCTATGAAAAATAAAAAATCCATGTGTAACGTAACAAAAAAGTTAGTTCTCTTCAAGATATTAGTTTTTTAGGGTTCCTTTTCCGAAATAGTTTTGAATGATGGTACGGAATCCTTCGTTTGCGAGTCGACTATTACTTGGCCGGTTGTATTCGCTACTTCTATCTTTTAATACCCTCTAACGAGATTTGAATCAAAGCTAAAGTCTCTTCTGATAAAGTTAGACATGCAAAGATACAAAAGTCAAGTAAGAACTTACAAAGAAATATCAAACTCATTATAAGCACATAGTAACTTTAAGTAGGAATGTTATGTATCAAAGTTCTAGTCAAAGTTGTGTGACTTTGCGTGTTGTACAGTTGGCATAAAAATAGAAATAAAAAGACAGCGTTACAAAACAGCATTATAAAATTTAAAACTGAAAATCAAGGTACCTTTAATTTCGTAAGTTACTTAACTTTGACAGCAACTTCACACCGAATAACATATTGACTCCTTGAACTAAAGAGTAACCAAAGATTATTAAAAAAAAATAACCAGTATATACGTACGTATATGTACGTAGTATCTATACCACATTTTGAATGAAATTCAAGTAGACCTAAAGACCCTGTCTCAGTATAAAGAATGCAAGAAAATAATATTTATTTTTACCCAAGAAACATACATACCTAGGCACAGAGCAAACTTATACCGGTACAGGATAATTATAAGAAAAATAGAGGTCATGTTGTTCCACAAAAATTGTAACAACCTGTGTATTTTTTTCTGCTGTCTGTACCTACGAACTTATATCCATTGAACAGAGGATTTGAACTTATAAGTAGTCATAAGAACTCGTACAACACATTTAGGTTAATCCTTGCCAGGATTGATTGAAAGAGCAAAGGATTTTAAGCACTTGGGTGCTTAATTCATTAGGAATGTTGGCAGCATTGAACACTTTTGCTTTTAGAAAAAAGTTTTGGGAATGAGAAATTATCGCTTGTAAGAGGAAAGAGCTCGGAATTTAACATTTACAAGGATATTTGGTTTACTAAAACCAAGCATAACATTTAACCAACAATTATATCGAAAATGTATTGCCATGGTAAATTACGATATTTATTGGGGTAGAGTTATTGTAAGGATCAGTCCAAAAATTATAATTGGTTTTAAAGCTACAGAATTCTCCAATGCGTTAAGTCTAGGATCGTGTCTAGGACGCTTACTTGCGAAATAAATTAAAATATTTATGTTTAAAAAAACTATGCACACAAAATGACACGTCTAAAATGTAAGATGGTCTTCAAAGGCTTAAAATACACTAATTTCAAGCATTGTAGATAACAATGAGGTGACACAAATGAGGTGTAAGGACAACGTTCAAAAGATTGTGGGCAGCAACTGGAACAGAACTGCTCAGAACTGGAAAAATGATGAAGAGGTTAGAGAAGATCTACGCCAGTTCCCTGCTTGTCAGCATCAGCGACCCAATTTCACCCACAACTGGCCTTCCAACTCTTGTGCCACTCCATACGGTCTTTGGGTAATCTCATACAGACGTCGCCCCGCGTCTGACAGCGTCTAAGGATCATATCAATACCAGTCGATATTGATATTACCATTAGACGCTAAATACTCGGAAATATATTTAACACCGGTGCTAATCAATACAAAACCATGTAGGTATATGAATTAAATAGTAGAAATATGGTGGTGGGTAGTCAAATCGACATAGGAGGTTGCCGGTTCGATTCACACCTCGAGACAAACGTTCATACGATCTGCAGATAATTAAATAAATAATGCTGGACAATTTACACAGCATTATCTAGCCCCTAGCTAAGCAGAGCTTGTGTTATGGGTACTAGATAACTGATATACATGATTATAATACAATACATAATGTAGCTAGATATTTTTATTATATACATATAGAAAACTACCAGAACACCCTGAAAGTCTGTAGATCGTACACACATTAGTCCCGAGGCGGGAATCGAACCCGCAACCTTCTGCGTCGCAGGCAGATCTTCGCCCACCGCGCCACATCGGTCGTCATTGTTTGGGATGTTTCTGGGGAGTCCGTTATAAATCATCATCATCATCAGCCTATACTAGTCCACTGCTGGATATCCCCTCTAATGAGCGCCATTGCGCCCTGTCTTCAGCTTGCCGCATCCAGCATCTGCCAACCAGTCTTTCGCAAATCGTCCCACCTGGTCGGAGGGCGTCCTACAATACGTTTTCTAAGTCGCGGTCTCCACTCAAGAACATGTTTACCCCAGCGGTTGTCGGTTCTTCTCGAGATATGGCCAGCTCACTGCCACTTCAGCTTGCTTCTTCGAGCTTTTGAGCTATGTCGATAACCTTAATTGTCAAAAAATAATCTTATCTATAATATAAAAATGAATCGCAAAATGTGTTGGTAAGCGCATAACTCAACAACGCCTGGACCAATTTGGCCAAATCTTTTTTAAAATGTTCGTTGAAGTTCAAGGATGGTTTTTACGGCGAGAAAAATTAGAATTATTGCTGGAAAAACCCTAAAAATAGCCCTTCTTTTTCCCATACAAATGATTTGTAACTAAAACGTAGTCAATTTGAGCTTTATTGCTAAAATAACTACCCGTGCGAAGCCGGGGCGGACCGCTAGTAATCTTATAAATATCTGTACCTATCTATGTAATAATAAAATAAATAGGTGTTATTACTTATCCATAACACAAGATCTTATACTTTGGGGCTAGAAGATGCTCAGTAGATTGTCTCCAGCCTTTTATTTATTGATATTTCTACATTTTCCTAGATGCTGTTCCTTTGTCGGCAAGCGCGGCGGCGGAGCCCAAGCCATCTCAATCGGGAAGAACTGCGACAAGTTTGGCATAGTGGTGCACGAGCTGGGTCACGTGGTCGGCTTCTGGCACGAACATACGCGCCCGGACAGAGACAAACATGTGCAGATCATCAGGGATAATATTATGCATGGTAAGTCTTTGACTCGTTGTTAATCGATGTAGCCTTATATATTCTCGTATCAGATGATCTAGCTAGCCAAAACGATTTATTTGTTATGTTATCGGATAAGTTGTGGAGATGTTAGTTCTATAGTGTATTACACCCATTTTTGAAAAGAGTCTCAATTAGGTTCTATTGTGCTAATGAACCACTAGAAAAATACAAATTTTTTATTGAGTCGATGATTGACCAAAAGAAGGCATATAAAATTTACATTTTCAAGTTGCGCGCGTAACTGGACGAAAACGCTGGACGCAGTGGACGCGATATCGCTCTGTCATGACTTCAGTTGGATGTGAGACCTGAACAAATACGCTGATGTTGCTGATGACAGTTGATACTTTTAAGTTTGCCTACACAACCGTATGACATATCAGCACAGCGCCTTCTATTTTATGGTGCTTAAAATAAAAAACACAAAGAAAACTGAAAAATTCAATTTATTTTGTAATATCGAACTAAAACAAACAATTTCCGACTGTTTCTTGCCTTAGCAATCTCAAAAATATATTTTAGATTATTTATCATACCAATAGGGTAGGATACTGTATTCTTTCCACAAACATTTTTAATGCTTCAACGCTATCAGTCCTCTTAGAGTTTAAAGCAAATTCATTAAAATACGCTCAGATTAGTCAACTCCATCATCATATTCCTCACAAAATCCCTTAAAAGATCTGCATTCAAGACTCCAAAGTCTCAGAATAACCCGGTAATATGCATAACAGTAGCCCATTCATAATTTTATCACCAACTCACCTCGGAACTAAGTCAAAGCATCTGAGGAACCTTAACTATTCCACGCCACAATAACAACTCTACCTCTCTAAATACAGAACAGAAATTCGCTTGCCGTTTAAAACGGTAACAGTTTTTCAGTAAATTGATACTAAAGACATGGCGTTTAAGGTTTAATTTAGCTGGTCGTTTAAAAGCCGGGGGATAGTTTGAATGCCGGGGGATTTCGCCGCTCATTCGGTATTTTAGTTATCCTTGCTTCTGCAGAACAATGGACTGAAATATGTCTCCAAGTTTCGCTTCTCGTTTAGTCTTTGCGACTTTGCTCTTTGGAATTTGTAATTGACCCACATTATCTAGGTCTTCAGGGTCTTAGGAAGTTGTATCAGTGTAGGTATATTCTATGACAAAATATTAAGTGTCCTACCTACGTGATTTACTGGTCGATTCCGACGTACTCGTATGTATATTGCTGGACAATCAACACATCATCTAGCCACAAGCTAAGCATATATAACACAAACGTCGCACGCCCCGCCCCGCTCGACGCTCGAGTAGAGCGGGCAATTTTGTCGTACACTTAATTTATATGAAAAAAATAATCTCTTCTCATATATGTATATGGGTTCTCAAAATATCAGTCAGCACCCGAGATCCAGTGGATCTAAAAAGTGGGAAAATTAGTATAACGTACACTCACCAAACATCTAAATTGATCTGACAGTTTTGATGGTGTCACGTATGATCTAGTAAAAAGGAGTTATTACTGACTCGTCCCACTTATTTAATACTGAAAACGTTCCTGATCCATTTTGAGATTTCTAACAGAAAAGTAGCAAAAGTACTTTCGGGTGCCTACGGTTGTCAAAATAATGCCTTATTTCATACCCGTACATTTTTAGACCGTTAACTGTGTTTACTACCCAACTTTTTCAATATTGAAATGATGGGCCGTTTTGTGCCTGTAATATCTGCCCTCAATTCGAACCCTTGAAAGGTCAGTATTAGTAGGTAGGTACGTTAGGTACCGCATGGTCCATATTGCGATGCAAATGTTTCAAGCCGCGTCGGCAGATTCTAGTCACGTGTATAATATCCACTTATAGGATAGACGATAGGCTGGAGGAAGATCTAGGGCATCTAGATATTTCTTATGAAGATGACTTTAGGGACGTTTATATTGATGTAAAAATCTTGAAAAGAAGATTGCTCTACGACTATTTTATTTTTATAATTCTTTATTATTAGGCCCGACGGCATAATTCTAGTCCCATGGGAGTTGGGAAAGCCTATTTTGTGGGATACTACAGGCCTCGACACACTCGCGCCTCCTATCTTTCTAGGACTTCCGTGAGGGCTGGTGCGGTGGCAGATTTGGCTGAAGATCTCAATAGCGCAAATATGCAGGTCTCGACAGATCCTACGCCTTTGCTCCCCATGGTGTCGTGACCCTAGGTCCGTGAGGTACCGAGGCTCTCCGGTTTTTAAAATAATAATCTGGCATAGCGCATTTATATAGCCATACAGCGGGGCAATGCAGCCAGCGTCTTGGGCACGCTTCCGACTGATTTTAATATGGATCTGAGTTACCTGTAGATTGTTTGCAACATTCTGCAGTTAGCTCAATTGTTTAAATTTTAAATAGGTACTAGTTTTATCTATTCTTTATTGCAAAAAAAAACTTTCCATGTTTTAGCTATAAAAGTACATTAAAAAATTCAAAAGCATACAAAGATAAGTACAAATATAGTCGGTAGCTGGCAATATCCACCCACCTGTAACTGTAATTTTATCTTGCTGACTTTTGATTATCAAATTATCACACGAATCAACTCTGTACATAAAAGACCCAATTATCTTCCTCTGAATAGCGTTGAAAGCTATTTTATGTTTCTTTGTTCTTCTTCGGATTTCGCTTTTGTTAAAAAATATTCTTATCTAATAACCATTCAAATTTAAAGACTAGAAACAGCACCAGGAACGGTCGTGAGAATTCAGGACGAAAATATTTAAATTGTTGCTTTGTGACATGACTCGTGCAGTCGTACGTAACCTTGTTAAAAAAGTTGTTTATAAATAATGGAAATAGGGTCTTTCATAGAAACAAAAATACTATTTAGCAAGACTTTAACTAAAAGCCAATAAGGAGATTATCAGATGAGGCCTGCGTCCAGCAGTGGACCATTATTTTATTTTATTTATTTATTTTAGGGAAACTATCAGTACACTATAATTAACTAGATAATACAGTAGTTAAAGAGCTATTGACAGGAATCCACTGATAGATTATAGGCTGTTAATGAGGAGGAAGGCCTTAACTAAGCAGAGACAATAATAAAATTCAGATTTTAAATTTGCTACAACTTCATAAGCTAATTAAAATTCGTATCATGCCCAAAGTTAGCAAATTGAAGATTGCCACTAGCAATCCAATCCATTTAGCTCTGATACGGTGTGTTAATGACGTGCCCGTACGAATGAGATGAGAACAGATTAAGGAATTGGGTAATAACGGTTAGCTGAACGAGTTATCTGCCTCGGTATAATGCACTTTATTGCACGGATTAGCGATGCCCTAGTTAAAGACTGAGGTGACAACGTTCTGCCTCATATTTGCAGTTCTTGCAGTTGATTATAAGGTTTATAGTGTATGGCAGAGATTATGTAACTAATTTTAAAAAAGCAAAAGTCATTCTGACTGTTATTTTTAGACGCCCAAGAGCCTGGATATTTAGATATTAGATATTTATTTATTCAAGCTTAATAATTAACTTACAGACTACTTAGTCCAAAACGTTAACTATCTATAATACAAAGGATTTAAAACTAGTGAAAACTTAGATTAGATCTTAACTGATTATAAATTGAACTTAGGCTGTCATCAAATATGTCAACATGTTGGAACTTGAGATGGCCAAACATCTGTTTCAATCGTTGGACTTACCTAAAATTATTTTTTGCTCTCTCGTTCTTAGAAAGTTAAAAACATGTGCAAAGCAATTATGATACTCAAAGGATTCCTAGAGAAAACTTAAACAAAACGATAAATTAAAGCTGTAGATAACAAAAGATTAGTTTTGCGTAAGGGCCATTAAAATAAACTTTCGAAAGACCATAAATCCTACACTTTATTACTACTGCACTTGAAACAAACGAAACACATGTAGGCGAATTGCCTGACCGTGGGATATATTTTTTGCCAAATAAGGGATGCATGCTAGCGATAACTAGAACCAATCAGGACGAACTATTCTGTCGCCGCCCAAATTTTATGTTTAAGGACTACTTTCTCGACGTGCTGGAGGCGGGACCTTGGACATGGTCAAAGGAGGAGACAACAGCCCTGAAGGAGAGGGAAGAAAAGGCAGTAGAGGCAGTCTGCGCTTGAGCTTGAAAATCGACGGAGGTCCTCAGAGATCTTATAGATATCCCGACCTTTAAAATCAGTGTTGAAAGAACAATTGCTAACAAAATGTAGTTTCAGTAAATTAGAAGCAGTGTTAGTCGGGCAATCACTACCTGAATACCAAAGAACCTGTGAGTTCTAGCTGTGATCCTGTGGGAGTGATGCAGTGGCGTTGTAAAACGCGGTAATGTAAACATTGTCTTGTTAAAAGGGTTCATTTAGCTCCACGATACATAACTAATTAGCCACTCCTATTACAGTCGAGACGTATATCGATTACCCAATTTATGGATCATTTCAATTGACTGACCAATAACCTTGATCGTCACCCTTAATTAATATCAATCTTCAAATTGGAGATGATTTGTTCTTCATACTACTCACATGTATGATCATGATAATAAATGTATCGAGACATGGAAGAGATGTTGTAAGAGGGAGACGTGCAAAGAGTTTATGCTCTGTCTCTACCTAGACCCACCTAAAGTCAGACCAGACGGGGATCCTACAGTTTAGATCACCTGGAGGCAATAGCTTGTGAATCGTGGACCTAGACGAATTGACTTAGTACTTAAGGAACTATTTGTAGACTTAACGTTGTAGTGACAAATACAATACTCTTAACTTTAATTAACAAGAGGAGATAAACCTACCTGCTTAGTGATGATCCAAATGTCGTAAAGTTATGGGATTGACGACCCGTTGATAACAATCACTCTCTATTTATGTAGAATCTTGACCAAAGCCGAGTATGAAGTATTGTCACCACAACAGTTGAAGAATGGGCATGTAATGTACATTACAGTCGGAGTTGTATTATTATGTGAAGTTCTAGCATTTAAGATGGCTTCACAAGAGTTTTTCATTTGGTTGTTTGCTTTCTCTTGTGAAAATGGCCTAGGAGCTGAACAACCGCATGGCACATACGGTAACTCTGGATATGCCAAGCTAAATAATCATTCTAGATTCGAGGTAATAAAACTTCTATGAATAAAAGTTTTAACCGACATGATTTGTTTCCATTAATTATACTTAAGGCTTCTATTAGGAGTCAAATACAGCTGTAATTATGAGACACATGACTCTCAGTTAAATATCCCACTGCCATACATTGCAGTTGATCAAAAGAAGGTGTATCTCACTTGTGGCATAATTTCCGCTGTCGTTGATACCTAACCTTTTCACCCGATACACGATTCAACTAGGCCACAACTACTCTAAATCAATAAAATAGAATTGGTACAGATTTGATAAGGACAGTATTATAGTTCGTTAGATCGAATGAATTCAGCTACTGAGCAACTGAAATTAGTCCTAAAGACTTGCTGATACGAGAGAACGAGACGATGCAGAGCGAGAAGGTGCTACTATCCAAAGGTATAACTTTGTACAGAGTAAGTACTGACACATAAGCTATTGTTCAGTACCAGTTCACTATCCCTCATATAGAAATTCGTGGTGTTGCTGAGATCAGATGATATGCTTATTAAGTGACATATTTGACTTAATACCAGGTGCACTATGTGGATGCTGACGCGAGCTTGATGGAAGGCTATACACAGCTATCTTAAGGCGATAGCTATTAATATTTACATATTAATAATGGCTGGGTAGAGCAAGTAGATCGGTCCACATCCCTGAGATATAAAGCCTTTACATATTCACGGGCGGGACGGCAGCGTTTCTGGGCACCCAATTACACGTCCTCTTATATACAACTGACTGTCGACCTTAACTTGGCCAAGTTAAACTATACACACAAACTAAACAATATAATTAAATCCATGCATGGTACAAGGGGCAGGCAGCCTAGAGCGCCATGATCCGTGTCTTATGATACGTTGATGACTCCGCGTCTTCGGACAGCGTCGAGCTATACGCTTCGCAGCGAAAAAGACAGTTCAGTTGTGCCCCAATAATCTGATATCAGAGCCAAACACTGGCGTAGGGTTCCCTGTGTCAGAGTGAAAACGGTCGTTGACTGACGAGTAAACTCGTACTGGTTCATTGCACTTTTTCCACGCGAACAGATCACTTATTATGATTGCCTGTAAGTCAATTGATCATAGCTCTCTATTTTAAATTAGCAAATTTACCCTATATCTCCTTAGAGTTGCTAAGGAGGATACAGACAATCATAGTTAAATAAGCTCTGCGGAATGGTTAAGTGAATGTTCTATGTCCATCGGCTTATGTACTGGCGCGTTCTCGAACGCTAGATGAAATCTAAATGAATTCACAAGCAGAATCTGATCTCCTCAACGTCATAATTTCTTGGCAAATCTAACTCACATCTGATACACTTAAAAATAATTAATTGACGATCACGACATAAGGCCGTACCACCACAGAATGGTGCCGTGACCAGGATTTCCAAGTTACGTATTCGAAACAACGATACGACTGGATTAGAACTAAAATAAATAAAACACAACGTAGAATCGTGTATCGAGTGTCTTACTTTGCTTTCAGGAATGCTACGAGGAAGGAGAGAATCCATTGTGCATGCTTGATTAATGTTGTTATGTGTGAATTAAAATATAGGGGGAGCAGAAGCAAGTATATTTACTTACTTGAACGAGAACGCAGTTACGAAGGAGTGAACTACTAGAATAATCACCTAAGATTTCCTTTCGCATGTTCTATAATCTCTAGACTAAACGTAGATTGGATGAACGGTAAATCCATATTGTTGTATATTTGTTTCAAGTTGCGAAAAAAAAAAATAAGGGAAACACGCCACATATCGTATACAAATATCATTCTATTGTTTAAAGAGCTGTATGAGTATGAGTCCATTCATAGACGGGGCTTTACCTGAGATTTGTATTCCGATGGTACAAATACTAGCAGCATTTGGTTTGCGTAGTGAGAGCACCAGTTGGTTTGCGTAGAGGTAGCACACCAGTAGAGGCACCTGTGTTGATTATGCGAAGGTTGCCGAGGTTCTTGATAATGAGCTATAACTAGTTGGAAAGAGTAAAATTAGTCGTGGATTGCGAATCAGAGCGGACAGTGACTATAGATTGTATGGGATTAAGATCTAGTGTCAGATTAAACTCGGATTGTGAAATTGAATGACTTGGGGGAGCATAGAATGCTATTGTCATCAATACACTGATAAAACAAAACGTGATACATACAGGTTGTTCTTTGTCGAGTGAGACAGACATCTAATAGCGCCAATTGGAAGAATTAACTGAATGACACTAACTTAGCAGCGAAAAGCAGCGAGTGCTTCTACCCGTATCCGTATTAGAAAAACATAGTAGAGTGTTCACTGATAAGTTGGGCAGGACAGATAAATATGACCACGTCATACCTACGTCTAGTAGATGAGACTAAGTTAATTAAACTTAAATAAAATGTTTTGAGATATGATACAGTGGGTTCGACTCCCAACAGTCTGTAAATTGTTTTATTAACATGTTGATGATGATCAGTATGAGACCTAGTGATCAACGGGTTCGATTCCCGAAACTCTGCGGATAAATATACCAATAAATATTATTAATCAATAAGTGTCAGATTTAGATATAATGCAGTGGGTTCGACTCCCAACAGTCTGTAAATTGTTTTAGTAACATGTTGATGATGATCAGTATAAGACATAGCGATCAACGGGTTCGATTCCCGAAACTCTGCAGATAAATATACGAATAAATATTAATAGTAAATAAAAGTCAGTTTTAGATATAAGGCAGTGGGTTCGACTCCCAACATTCTGCTAATTATTGAATAAACTTTATATGATAAATGTCAGCCTAGTGCACAACGACTACTGATTTGACTGAAAAGAAAAACATTAAAGGAAAGGAAGGTTCGATTCCTACCTCAGTTCAAAGGGCTGTATTTATATTTAGATAATGGATGGATGAAAGTTTAGTTAAGACGTAGTAAACAATGGTTCGATTCCATTACGGATGTAAGCGCGGTAACTACCAACCTTATTTGTGTTGGAAAAACTCACCAACGATTCATCCCTTACTAAGGACTTTTTTACGTAATGACGTAATGAATTCGTCAAAATACGATAAGTTTTATAGTAAAATGGTTCGATTCCATTGCTAAAATCATGTATTTTACAAACACCTGTAAAATTTCTGTAAACATTATTGATTAAGATCTACTTCAGGAAAATACGGTACAGGTTCGATTCCTACTGCAATACAATGGATTGTATTAATTATAGATAACTCTTATTCATCAGTATTACTGAAATAGTTAAATTTATTATAATCAAACATGGGACAGCGCTTATTTGTAAGCTTACCTATAAATTAATACGTCATGGTAAGATACAAGTGATTTAGTGAAATATCACATCGAATGACTAATAAATTACATTAAAATAATGAATTTATTATTGGTACATTAGACATGACATGTATTAATGTTAAAAGGTATAAGGCTGAAGCAAACGAGTGCGTGGTACCTACATGTTCAATTACAAATATTTTACAATCATTCTACATAATAATTGAACAATAAAAATCAGGTCTATGTAGAGAACTTGATATTATGCTCTACTTAATCAAGGTATGAAAGCCCAGTACCTCGTCTTAATGGAAGTGATTTCTGACCCAATTATTAGAGGTTCACGAATAATGTAGAAAAACTAATAAGCTATTAAAAAAATATCATGAACGATTAAAAGTATTCATTTAAGGCGCACGATTCGAAAAAAAAAAGATAGCTAAATAGAAGCAAGTAAAATAATAATGCTGGATAACAATATTGGTTATAATTATAATAATATACTTTAGCATAACGAAAGCTATGAAACAATTAGCGGCGACCTTAAAAAGAAGGACAATAATGTTATGGTTAACGAAGAAAAATATGAAGGCTGTGTACAAATTACACAAAGCTCGGTGAAGCTGGGTTCAATTCCCTATATCTGATAGTAGAAGGAATGCATTGTTGATTAAGAACAAAATTATATATGAATTGGTGTGATTGATCATAATTTTGGTAATAGTTACGTTACTAACAAGTAGGAAGATGGATGAATTGGTTTTATCACTTATAAATGTTAAGTGTAGCATAAGTATATCGAAGGTATGATGGTCAGTAATGATTTAATTATGTTATATTTGGAAATTGTAATCATTCGTAGATAAAACCGGATGAGGATGATTATCTTAATTGAATTTATAGAGAATGTCTAGTCTGAGAGTGGACTTAGATCAGAAAAAGTTATACTAGAATAGGTATTAAAAAAAAACATAAAAAAAGGAGGTAACTATGATGTCATTACCGGTAGCTGAGCTAGAACGCCACCATGAAACGAATGCTAACAATGAGCAAGGAAGATAATAGATTTACTTTACATTTGTGGCTCATGCGACAAAACCAACTATCGTGAGAAAGTTGTGTTGATCGTAGGAAACGACACTAAATTATGGACTTGTAATTAGGCTGTGTATAATTTTAGCTACACGTCATTAAATATGAAAGGGAAAATATATTTTAAAACAGAACTGCGAATAGCGGGTGCTAGTGTTTCAAAATCTATTTGGGGGAGTATGAGATGGCCAAACATCTGTTTCAATCGTTGGACTTACCTAAAATTATTTTTTGCTCTCTCGTTCTTAGAAAGTTAAAAACATGTGCAAAGCAATTATGATACTCAAAGGATTCCTAGAGAAAACTTAAACAAAACGATAAATTAAAGCTGTAGATAACAAAAGATTAGTTTTGCGTAAGGGCCATTAAAATAAACTTTCGAAAGACCATAAATCCTACACTTTATTACTACTGCACTTGAAACAAACGAAACACATGTAGGCGAATTGCCTGACCGTGGGATATATTTTTTGCCAAATAAGGGATGCATGCTAGCGATAACTAGAACCAATCAGGACGAACTATTCTGTCGCCGCCCAAATTTTATGTTTAAGGACTACTTTCTCGACGTGCTGGAGGCGGGACCTTGGACATGGTCAAAGGAGGAGACAACAGCCCTGAAGGAGAGGGAAGAAAAGGCAGTAGAGGCAGTCTGCGCTTGAGCTTGAAAATCGACGGAGGTCCTCAGAGATCTTATAGATATCCCGACCTTTAAAATCAGTGTTGAAAGAACAATTGCTAACAAAATGTAGTTTCAGTAAATTAGAAGCAGTGTTAGTCGGGCAATCACTACCTGAATACCAAAGAACCTGTGAGTTCTAGCTGTGATCCTGTGGGAGTGATGCAGTGGCGTTGTAAAACGCGGTAATGTAAACATTGTCTTGTTAAAAGGGTTCATTTAGCTCCACGATACATAACTAATTAGCCACTCCTATTACAGTCGAGACGTATATCGATTACCCAATTTATGGATCATTTCAATTGACTGACCAATAACCTTGATCGTCACCCTTAATTAATATCAATCTTCAAATTGGAGATGATTTGTTCTTCATACTACTCACATGTATGATCATGATAATAAATGTATCGAGACATGGAAGAGATGTTGTAAGAGGGAGACGTGCAAAGAGTTTATGCTCTGTCTCTACCTAGACCCACCTAAAGTCAGACCAGACGGGGATCCTACAGTTTAGATCACCTGGAGGCAATAGCTTGTGAATCGTGGACCTAGACGAATTGACTTAGTACTTAAGGAACTATTTGTAGACTTAACGTTGTAGTGACAAATACAATACTCTTAACTTTAATTAACAAGAGGAGATAAACCTACCTGCTTAGTGATGATCCAAATGTCGTAAAGTTATGGGATTGACGACCCGTTGATAACAATCACTCTCTATTTATGTAGAATCTTGACCAAAGCCGAGTATGAAGTATTGTCACCACAACAGTTGAAGAATGGGCATGTAATGTACATTACAGTCGGAGTTGTATTATTATGTGAAGTTCTAGCATTTAAGATGGCTTCACAAGAGTTTTTCATTTGGTTGTTTGCTTTCTCTTGTGAAAATGGCCTAGGAGCTGAACAACCGCATGGCACATACGGTAACTCTGGATATGCCAAGCTAAATAATCATTCTAGATTCGAGGTAATAAAACTTCTATGAATAAAAGTTTTAACCGACATGATTTGTTTCCATTAATTATACTTAAGGCTTCTATTAGGAGTCAAATACAGCTGTAATTATGAGACACATGACTCTCAGTTAAATATCCCACTGCCATACATTGCAGTTGATCAAAAGAAGGTGTATCTCACTTGTGGCATAATTTCCGCTGTCGTTGATACCTAACCTTTTCACCCGATACACGATTCAACTAGGCCACAACTACTCTAAATCAATAAAATAGAATTGGTACAGATTTGATAAGGACAGTATTATAGTTCGTTAGATCGAATGAATTCAGCTACTGAGCAACTGAAATTAGTCCTAAAGACTTGCTGATACGAGAGAACGAGACGATGCAGAGCGAGAAGGTGCTACTATCCAAAGGTATAACTTTGTACAGAGTAAGTACTGACACATAAGCTATTGTTCAGTACCAGTTCACTATCCCTCATATAGAAATTCGTGGTGTTGCTGAGATCAGATGATATGCTTATTAAGTGACATATTTGACTTAATACCAGGTGCACTATGTGGATGCTGACGCGAGCTTGATGGAAGGCTATACACAGCTATCTTAAGGCGATAGCTATTAATATTTACATATTAATAATGGCTGGGTAGAGCAAGTAGATCGGTCCACATCCCTGAGATATAAAGCCTTTACATATTCACGGGCGGGACGGCAGCGTTTCTGGGCACCCAATTACACGTCCTCTTATATACAACTGACTGTCGACCTTAACTTGGCCAAGTTAAACTATACACACAAACTAAACAATATAATTAAATCCATGCATGGTACAAGGGGCAGGCAGCCTAGAGCGCCATGATCCGTGTCTTATGATACGTTGATGACTCCGCGTCTTCGGACAGCGTCGAGCTATACGCTTCGCAGCGAAAAAGACAGTTCAGTTGTGCCCCAATAATCTGATATCAGAGCCAAACACTGGCGTAGGGTTCCCTGTGTCAGAGTGAAAACGGTCGTTGACTGACGAGTAAACTCGTACTGGTTCATTGCACTTTTTCCACGCGAACAGATCACTTATTATGATTGCCTGTAAGTCAATTGATCATAGCTCTCTATTTTAAATTAGCAAATTTACCCTATATCTCCTTAGAGTTGCTAAGGAGGATACAGACAATCATAGTTAAATAAGCTCTGCGGAATGGTTAAGTGAATGTTCTATGTCCATCGGCTTATGTACTGGCGCGTTCTCGAACGCTAGATGAAATCTAAATGAATTCACAAGCAGAATCTGATCTCCTCAACGTCATAATTTCTTGGCAAATCTAACTCACATCTGATACACTTAAAAATAATTAATTGACGATCACGACATAAGGCCGTACCACCACAAACTCCAGAAGAAACTTGTTGAGGAGAGTGAGTGCCCGTAGAGTAGGTGCGTACCAATTGAGAAATTGGTAGCTTCAAATTATGTAATAGAGTAAGTGCCTACCTCTTGTCGTTGCAATAATGCAATTTCCTCCACTTTTCTCTTTCCAATGCGGTCTCTTTTATCTCTTTAAACGACATGACAGTGACCTCCCTCTTAATCTGACTCATATAGTTTATTATAATAAAATTGGGTCAGAAGTTTAATAGTTTCGAATAGACTTCACGAGTAGGCACCCACTTTAATGCAGCTGCTTTATATTCAATCAAGGAACACGAAATCTTCTGAATCATCTCAGATACGTGCCGCTTCCGGAGCTTGGGGCACGTGGTAGAGTGCTATTACACCGAAAGGAACTTGGTGCGTGGAGCTGTGTGCCTTAGAACTTGCACCACCCTAACTCTTCCCGTGGGTGTCTTAAAAGGAGCAATGACTGAGGGACGTACACCTGGGGGGGTCTTTCTGCAGCGCCTCTTACAGAATATAATTATCTACCACCGAACTGCGATCCCCAACCCGAATGCCCAGTCCCCACACAGGGCATTCGGGATGGATAAGATAAAAAAAGACAGGTGAGATCTGCGTCCAGCAGTCAAAACAAATCAAATCAAATATTATTTATTTCCATAAATACAAAAATGTACTACTGTAAACTTAGAAAAAGTCAAATTCTTAAAATAAAACACTGACACGGAAATAAACTGATATTTTTGATTTCTGTCGCTTCGATATGTAGACTAAAGTAAAGAAGCAACGAAGAAACCTTTAGGCTTTTAGTTGTTATTTTTCTAGTTGGAGCAAAACCCGTCCCAAGCTTTTTTATCTTCTAAATAATCTGATATTTTGTAGTACCTAAGCCTTGTTGCACAGTAAAGTTTTGACAATTTGTTTGAATTTATTTGTTTCAGTGGACCATTATAGACTGTTGAGGTTGAGGAACATGGAGCAATCTATACGAGTTAATTCGATAAGGCGAGAGCGACAAATTCCTACATCATTAATAATAATAATCAGTAAAAATGGAAACCAACTAGAAAACAATTAGTTAGTACCTATTCATTTTCATTCTAATTACTAACATTTGTTCCGAAGCGGGATTCGAAACCGTAACCTAATGCGTCGCAGATGGGTCTTCGCCCACCACGCCACCGAGGTCCGCATTGGTCGTACGTCTCTTACATGACATAGTGACTGTGGCTAGTTGCAAGATTTGAAGGGAAGACGCATTGTCATGTAATAGGGTCAAGTGTACATTGCGTGCGTGCGTGATCCACATTACTCGGAGCTTGGGATGCCATTCACTTGGTGTCAGTTCAGGGTGCTCTTGAATACATATCAGATGGTTGGCTAAGCTTAAAAAAGCTTTGAAAAGTATGGAACACTCAGTGTTTCTCTCGAAGTTCAGGAAAAAAGCCAACATTTAGCTCGTTTTGGGATTTCGTAGAAAAAGGGTGAAAACGGAATCCTATTACTAAGCTTCCGCTTTCTGTCTGTCCGTCCATCAGTGAGCTATGTCTGACGAATTGTAAAAGGTTGACAGTTAAAATTTTCAGCCTGTATTTCTCTTGCCGTTGAAACAAATATGAAAAATATTTAAATAAAAAATAAGTATCAAAGTATATATGCAAAGGGTGATGCAAAAATTGTCGGATGGTAATTAATGCAAAGTGGAGGCCTTAATCTGTCGTCTAAACCGACTGGACTTAAACGTTACTCATCGTCGTCACGTCGGTTTGGATGAGAATCAATATGAACGTCACCTCTCTTTATAAAAACACATCCTGTATCTGAATCGACTGAAATTGTACCCTCTTTATGTGTGTGTTCCATTCAAAGCTCTTTAAATCTATTTTTGCACGAGGACAAATAATGTGCCCTAAAACCGATATTGTGTCAGCCAGGGTTCTGTACATTCTTGTCGTGACGGAGGTTGTGTAAACATCGGAGATCTACCAATTTCAACAGAGGTTCTCATACATTATTCTTTCAATATTGTATCGTGTACATATAATCTAGTTAGTATAACCTGAATACTTGAAGAATGGGATTCAGAAAACCGTTATCTCTCATGCTGTCCCGGATTCAAACTAAGCAGCTGGGCTATTCCGCAAAAACACCGATCCATAATTGACATTAATTTGAAAGCCATTTCATGGCCTTCGCAATTTGAAAATGTATAGCAATTAATTATTATAGTAATTAGTAGTATTTGTAGTGAATAATAGGACCCGCAAAGGCCATGAAATGGCTTTCAACTATCAGTAATAGAATGTATTTATTGTGTAATCATATACAGCAGTACTGCATGAGAGATAACGTCATTCTCAAACTCATTCTAAAAGTAAGGAAGTTAAAAAAAAACTGAGTTAGACCTAAATTTCACTGGCAGGAGCTGGTTTAGTTTCAAATTAAACTCGTGCGCTACGAAACCAGGTGCCCGAAAACGTAGGCTAGAATAAAGGAACAGGCAAAGTTTACACCAAATTTTCATTTTAAAATTGTACAACAAGATCTATCTACGTTTTGATTTGACTAACTTCATTAGTAAGCCTCCCTTAAACAAGCACAAATTACCTATTTTCCGCGAAAATCTTCGCCAAACCAGAACTGAAATATCGCGAACAAACCTAAGACAAAACAAACGGATTTTGTCTGGCGATTACCTCCTCAAACCTCTAAATTATCCCGTTTAATTAGCTACAGCCCCTTCGTTGTTTGCGAACTGGCATTATTCGAGAGTTTGGCATTTTACTCCATCCACGATTGGTAGGTATATCGCCGCCGTATTGTAGAATGTTTGTAGAATAATATATTGTAGAATGACTAGGCCGATTGCAAAACTTCGCAATTCAATTACTCAGCTCATGTAACATTGGATAAAAATAGTTTAAAAATTTACTTGGTAAATAATTTCATTGTGCATTGCTTTATGAATAATTTGATTGTTTTGAAGTAGGTATTTACACAGTTCTTTAATTATTTTTTATTTTATTTTATTTGGGAAACAAACAGTACTTATCAACTAAACTAAAACTACTCAAATAACACTTAAACCAGCAAAGTTTCCACCATTAAATGGAACATAAATAGAAATAGAAAAACAGACAGTTCAGACACCAATAATGTACCAATAATGTTCTTTAAGTTTTTCGGGTCAAATTTCTCAAGATTTTTTTGGGAGCACTGGGATATTTATGCTCCATAAAATAATAAAAGAATTTTTACTAATCTTTCCATAAAATTAAAAGATATCAACGAACATACAAAAAATATAATATACAGTCGAAATTCGAATATAAAACCGCCTCCTTCATTTTAGGGTTTCGAGATCGGTTTCTAAACCCTTATGGTCTCGCTGTGTCCGTCCCCGCTCTTTCTTGAATATCTCAGTAACTACGGCAGCTATTAATTATAGAAAAAGTAAATAAATAAATGTAAAATGAACATATCGCCGCTCCAACCGAATAAAATGGTAACCGACTATAACGATACAAGTGCTTTTATTTGAAATAATTGTTCCCGAGGTGTGATTACACCTTGTGAATTTTTTTCAGGCTAATCGTACGAGTAGTTCTCGAGTTAGGCTTTTTGCAATGGATTTTACTTGAATATTAATCGAAAAATAAAAACAACACTTAGATCCGAACAACATCGTAACAGGTCACTACTCACTCCTCGGTGTTTCGCTTTTTCTTGTAAGATGCAATTGCGATTTTATTCGGGTAAAAAAGATAAAACTTATTTTATGTAAGGTATAAAACCCTCATATTCCGGTTAAAATTCAAGCCTTTTATTTCAATAAAGTTTATTACAATATTTTTTTAAAAAAATCTGGAATGGTTACATCGATTATTGTATTTTACCAATAAATAAAACAATCGCAATCTATGTAGCGATAATAGGTTGCGATGATTTACTCACGTAATGACAGGTTACGAGATCCCGAGACGTTGCTTTGGCAAGCAAAAGTCGTCGCTCTCATTTCGTCCTCAGGTATAAGAAAGTGATAGCACATGCCCCCCACCCAGCACGTGCTAAATTTCAACGATGATAATATTTACTCTAATTAGTCACAAATTTGTTTACAATGTGAAGTGACGTGCATTGATAGGTACCTGTCTATTGTTTTTGAGTGTTTAGAGTTTTTTCTGGAGTTAGATGACAAGTTTTTCTGTGCCTATTGTGTTTAAGTCAGTGTTTAATTATTTTGAAGAATTAATAAACAAGTCTTACGGAACCCGCGTGCCAGAAAAATGCTGTAAATTCAGCATTTTAGCATACAACCAGGCCTCCGCGATCCAGGTAAGCTGGTACCTGCCTAGGTACTAATGCTAAAGGAAAATAACGTAGGTATTTTTGTGCCCGATGTGTGCCCGTCGACGTCGGAAGCACCATCGAAGCGAGCAGCGGCGCAGGAGGGATCAGCTGTGCCGTCATCACTGTCATCGTCAGAGTCCATGAAAGAATACAACTCTTGATCATCCAATAAACGGTTATGTTATGGCCTACTCTTTCATCCATCACACATCCAAGGCCTTCATTCAAACACGCTCACTAAGCTGTTTCCCTAATTTTTACACAGACATTCATCAACTCTGCAGTAACATACATCGCCAGACACAGATTCGCTCGTCCTTCCTGACTTGTGCCTAAACGATTTATTACACACGTTAGGAACGCGTCTAAGTAGAAAGGGCCACTTCCTACGGAGCTAGGGCTCCGAGAGCTCTAACACGCTAAAAACGCTCGAGAAGCCTCCACGCGTCAGAGACACGTCTGCGAGGCAGAGCCCCCACGCGTCAGAGACATGTCTGCTAGGGCAGAGCCCCCACGCGTCAGAGATACGTCTGCGAGGCAGAGCCCCTACGCGTCAGAGACACGTCTGCTAGGGCAGAGCCCCTACGCGTCAGAGACACGTCTGCTAGGGTAGAGCCCCCACGCGTCAGAGATACGTCTGCGAGGCAGAGCCCCTACGCGTCAGAGACACGTCTGCTGGGTATAGCCCCTACGCCTGGCAGCCAAGCAGGCCACGGTGACACGTCCAGGCCGCACACGCGCGCCGATCGCGCCACAAAGCACACAGATCGCGCCACGCCGCCACAGCGACAGCACACGGATCGCGCCACACAGCACGCGGATAGGGCCAGACAGCGCGCGGATCACGCCAGACAGCAAGCACATCTCGTTGGAGTGCGCATGGCCACGCCGACACGCGCAGGCCGCGTAGGAGCGCGCAAGCCGCGCCGAACAGCACCCAAGTCGCGCAGTCCACGCTCGAGGCGTATGCCGTAGTTGCTGATTGCAAATAAAAAATATTAAGGAGTTATTCTACTTCTAACATTATTTGGAACATACATCAACAACTTGGCTCGGCCGTACCTGACCATGTTCAATCAGCAGTCGTGCCGAGGATGTAAACAACTCACAACACAAAAATCTTCAATTCGACAAGTAGTGTTAATTTATCAAAAATCAACAACAAATTGATTACCTACTAGGCTAAACACGCCGTATCCGATATAACTGGCGTCAGTCTGCAGCTCTGTAGGCAGCTAAGGTCGATAGGCAAGTCAAATATAATATAATGGCTCACTCATGAAACACTTGATGAGGGAGGTACTTACGTGCACTCTCGTGCAAGTTACGCCATTGGTACTCCACATTGCTGCTCGTTAGCTTGCCTATAAGTGCAGTCCTAACTCGTAGCGTGTAATGTACCTCTACGTAAATATCCTGCAAAACATAACAATAGCCAGACCTGTTTGTAATTCTTTCATCATCATGAATCCTTTGCTGTGGATCGCGATGAATCGTAAGAATCATAACGCAGCTGTTTCCGCACTACTTAAGAGTTTGTTCTCGCCTAGATGCTCACGGTTGCGCTATCTTGTTGACCAAAAATACATCAACGCAAACACTGAATCTTCCTCACTATTTGTAACTTAGCACATACCCACTCACTACCTCGTTAGGTAGGTAAATCAGACAGAACTCGAAAGATATTAGCGGGCGGATCACAATTGGGCACTTTCCTAATAACTTTTCGGTTTCACCCTATTTATGGCAAAAAATGCAATTGTAAGAACACGCGTTGAGGTTTTTTTGGCTCAAATACCGGGTAGGAACGGTGTTTGCGGGATAGAGGATGGTAACAACGAGTTACGCCGTCCGTTCTCTTGTAAAACTACCCTCGATTAGGTACATTTAATCACTCCACAGTGCCTAACACTTCCTTGACAAAACCTTCGCGAGGGCGAGTCCCTGATTCGTGTCTAGTATACGACGGGATAAAGATTTAAAGATTTTAATAAAGATCTATTAAAATCTACAATTAAAGCGTTAATTTTGTATGTTTTCTTAGATTTTCATTCAATACCGATTCTCAAAATGCAAAGAGAGTTTGACAGTAACCTATTTTCACATTTACTAAACATATTCTACTCTCCGTAGAATATAAACGTAATTCAAACTTACCTTATTCATTAAAGCTTAATTTAGTACCGAACAAAATGGTAACATTGCATTACCGATACAACCTACAACACTATTTTGATTTCAATAAGATCGCGATTACCTATTACTGTATAGGCCATTATCGGCAATTTCCGCGAATAAAATCGTAATGTTGCTTTACGGTGTAAAGTTATGTCTTTGATTCCGGTAAAACATATTTTAATTCACAACTCTACATACGTAAACGTAGTAATATTTAAAATTATATCACTTATATATAAAAAAAACAGCTAACTTTTGGTATAAAAATGAGGCCGATAAGTAAAATAGTTTACCAGTTATTGGCAAAAAACGGTTTTTTATTTTTCCTGTAAAATTTTACTTTTTCGATTACGATATTATTCGCTGGGAACGGCGATATAAATAGATAAGTTTGTAAAAAATAACCCTTTTTGAAAAACGGTCAAAAAGGGAGCTACCTGAGTTGTAATACAAATGTAAGGTATTGGTTTGTACATTTCAAAACAGTTTTTGAAATTTTGCAGATTTCATACTTTTCGAAATAATTTAAAAAAGTCGAAAAATTGATCGACATTAGTGTGCGATACCGCCATCAAAAATTTACAAAATATTGTCACATATTACGATGGCGAACCATGCAAACATTTGACTCCCCTTTGCGAACTCTCAACAGCAGTCTTGTTTAAAATACGCAGAAATCTTCGAAAAAGGTTAATACCCTTAGTCTACTCAAGTAGATTGGATCGTTTCAGAGTACCTATATATTGTATTCGGCAAGATAAACAAGCAAGGCTTAAATTGACGTAATTTTCGTGTAAGCCGAATAATTCGTATTTGGTTGCCTGATTGTTTGGTACGGGCTTCCATTTGATCGCTTTGATGAAGGATTGTAGAGTGGGCGGATCGGATAATTGGATTATTTTGATTGTGCGACAGATTTGCCTTGCCTCGTGCCCTTTCGGTTTTAAAGGTGGCATGACATTTTGGGATGGGATTCGTTTGTTTTTTGGAGCAGGTGGTAAGTTGCGTGTTTGACCTTATCTGGTGGGACATTCTGTGGACCTTCATCCGGTAAAACACGTTTACAAACAATCTAGAACGTGCTCTTCAAGCTTATCTACGGAGGTCTTTGATTTAAAAAACTTTCTTACTGTTTCAATGTCTTTGAATGAAACCTTCTGAATGAAAATCAATTCAAGAATGGGATCATAGTGAATAAATAAATAATGGACAATTCACACAGAATACATTTTTATTCGTCCATTTAAGTTTCACAATAAGTCCGTATTAATTTTGAGATCTCTTGTGTTAACTCTAGTTGGTTTACCCTTACTAAATAAACAAATAAATAAGAACAAGTACTTATCAATTCTATTTAAAGATCTAACTAAAACCATGTTCTTGAATGAAGACTGCGACTCGGCAAACAATGTAGAACATCCGCGGGCCAGGGATTACTGCTAACTCGATTGATAAATGTTTGGTTATTGACTTGTCTATGTGTAGCTAATCACTTTACAATGACAATGGTATCGTTGTCGCAGAATCGTCCATTGACGAAAGAAACTCTAGATAGTGCGTGCGGTGCTATTTGCACGAAGAGATTGATAGAATGGTTGGCCCCAGGTGGTATGACAACCTGCGAAAGACTGCAGGCAGATGTTGGATACGGAAAGCTAAAGACAGGGTGCTATGGCCCTAATTAGGTAAGGCATATGTCCAGCTGTGTAGTAATATTGGCTGATGATAATGAAAACCGTATAACAGTTTGTCCTCATAATGACTTTAAGACTTCAATTTCAAAAACCTTTATTTAACATCCTTAAAAATAATTACATACAAAATTTGGTACAGTATAAATTTTTACATACAACATCGGGTAGAAAATGTAATTATTCGGTGTCAGTATCTAGATTGTTGTCCTTTCGGCATAGGCCTCCCCAGATTCATCCATAGCAGTCGGTCATAAGTTTTCCTCCTCCAACTCAAGACTTAGTTTCCATCAAAAAAATCTCTACGTTTATGCCTTTACCAACAATTTACTACCATAACCTCATCATCATCAGCCTATACCAGTCCACTGCTGGACATAGGCCTCCCCTAATGAGCGCCATAGCGCCCTGTCTTTAGCTTGCCGCATCCAGCAGTCTTTCGCAAATCGTCATCCCACCTGGTCGAAGGGCGTCCTACACTACGTTTTCCGAGTCGCGGTCTCCACTCAAGAACACGTTTACCCCAGCGGTTGTCGGTTCTTCTCGAGATATGGCTAGCCCACTGCCACTTTAGCTTGCTAATCCTTTGAGCTATGTCGATAACCTTGGTTCTCTGTCGGATGTATTCGTTACGAATCCTATCCTTCAGAGAAACAACGAGCATAGCTCTGTCCATAGCTCGCTGGGCGACTTTAAACTACCATAAGCTAACACATTAATTTTCCCCAGGTCAAGAATACAACTTCAACAAGCTAACGGAAGAGGAAGTGAACTCTCTCGGTCAGACCTACGACTACGACAGCATCATGCACTACGCACGGAACACGTTCAGCAAGGGCACGTACTTAGACACGATACTACCGCTGGAAGTGCACGGGAAGAAACGGCCGGAGATCGGGCAGAGAGTGCGCCTCAGTGCCAGTGATATTGCACAGACGAATCTACTCTACAAGTGTGCCAGTAAGTTATAAAGTCGACTTCTTGAATAGAGCTGGGCTTGACACTGGACACATGCAAACTTGTGCTAAAAGCAGACTGTTTGACACAAGTCCATCTGCCAGATCGCTCTAAAGAAGCTTCGTAGATTTACCTTTATTAAGGCAAATGAAAAAAAATTCATTGTGAACGTTTGCACGAAAACGAATCAGAAACTTCGATTTAGTTTTTACGAAGGTTTAGCTCGGTCCGTCGATACGAGTAATTTTTCATTCTAATAAACACTCAATAACTTTATTTCATTAGGCTTACAAAATAGGCAATAAGACATGTATTTTTAAGTATAAATATCTGTTTTCCTACATAGTAATTACTAGCTGTCCGCCCCAGCTTCTCACAGGTATATTCTATAGTTACTCAGTGATTGATAATATAGCTCTCTAACGACAAAATAATTTTCGAAATCGGTCCAGTAGTTTTTAAGTTAATTCATTATACATACAAAAATACAAATCGGTCCTCTTTATAATATTAGTGTAGATTATCAAATAAGAAACAAGATGTTCTTGATTTTATTCAGTTAAATTTTTTGTACACAATAACATGTTATCGAGGGATAAAGATTTTAGAAGATCTATTTTAAAGGATTTTGAAACGAATCTCTTAACGCCACCATTAGCACCGGTTCATGTTTTATTAAAAAGTATTTTTCGCACCTCAAGTTACCTTTTTCCTGTCCAATATGTCAGAGGTTTTTAAGGGGAGGCTTACAAAGGGGAAGCTGACAATCACAAAATAATCATGGGTTCTTTTGTGAATTCGTAAGTGGCGCTTTATCAATTCGCGCCCATCTTGCCTCTTTCGTGCTATTTCATAATGGATTACAAAGAAAAATCTAAGTCCGTAGGTATGACGCAAGTGTCGAAATTGTTTAGAATTAATAAGGGTGAGTGACTGGTCACGACTCAACATATACCAACTCATTTGTGCTGATTTAAGTCGCAATGATGGTCGCCTATGAGGCTGACCGACGATGTCTACGATTATTACTAAGAATGTATTCATGATAATTCCCTGACAGAATGCGGTCGAACCCTCCTTGGCAACTCGGGCTGGTTCAGCTCCCCTGGCTGGGGGCCGGACGAGGTGTCCGCTCAGACACCGGAGCGCTGCGAGTGGAGGATCGTCGCCACGCATGGGGAGCGAGTGGTGCTCAATATTACTGGTAAGTGAAGAAGAGCTGGCGGAAAACTGCACGGACGCCCTAAAATTGCTAGAAAATCTCTTTAGGTTTACTTACTTAGCCAAGACTACTTCGAGTGTCGCGCATCGTGCGTAGGGAGAGTGTGGTGCTTAAAATAACTGGTAAGTGAGGTAGCTTTAGCGTTCTACCTCAAATCAACTCCGTCAGATCGAAATATCTACTAAACGACTAAATATTTAACTTTAAAATTTATGCATGATACAGTTCAGGACTTACTCTATCGATCATATGTTTCGAAACCACGATTCCATAAAATTTTGCTCAAAATTTTTACTTAAACCTTAATTTCTCAATAAATACAGAACTTAAGATCATGAGAATAAGCATGGTAATAGAACTAAGTAAAAAAAATTTATATGTTTCGTTTTTTTTTCAAATAAAGTCCTAATTAATAGATAATAAGCTAAAACTTTGTTGACGTTGTGTGCGTCACTACGCGTTGAGTCAACTTTCCTAAGATTGTGAACTGCACCAGGCTCAGTAAATATAGTTCAACCACAATGGTAAAAGGGCTATCGAAAACTGTGAAAAGGTCTAGCGCAGGGCCGGTGATTGACATAATCATAGAATCATAAATACAAATATATCATCATAAGGAAGAATATAAAACGAAGAATATCTGGTAGGCAACTATAAAGTACCAACCAAAATAGCGACTTCTTTCTAACCTTAGCCAAGAAGATGATAAAGAATCACCAACTAATAAGGTCAAGTTTATTTCTTGAAAGCGTGTTGCCTAAAACTACACAGCATCTACTGATAATTCCAACACCATTTTGTAGCATCAAGTAACTATCACAATCCCTGGTTCGGGTATAGTCAAACAGAACAGCTTTTACAAATGACATCATGGTATGACCGAAGATAAGTATCATTCCAAGACCGATAGAAGAAGATAAGGCACAATAGAATCAAAAGGTAGTCATAAAAGAGACATAAAATTGTCCACGAGCGCTTAACGCTATAATCTCTGTAGGTAAGTACTCTGGAATACCAAACAAAAGTCGCTTCGCTGCACCAAGTACTCTTGATATTGCTGAATCTTCCAAAATGATGAAGGCAACCTACACACAGAAGGTGTAAAGCTCCACGTATAAAGAATTTCGTGTAGACTTACCTTTAGTCGTAGATTTATTGCTCTGACCGTCGCGGTAGCCACTTGAAATAAAAGCTTGCGATAAATTCATTAATTCACTGGGACCATTTGTATTCGTACTGTGTTTTGCATCACCTATGGGATTTTTCTGGCTTTTATAGGCCTTGGGGGAGAGAAGTTTCGCAATACGTTGTAGGTTTTTAGAACGTGTTAAACTAAGAAGGACGTAGTATTTATCTTCATAAAGTCTGAAGTACGTTTTCGCTGGGGAGCTACAACGGCTATTTTTTAGTTTTTGTTGGACCTTTTGTACCATGCATGCCATGCTCAATTACTTTTGAAAACTATACGTCGCATGGACAGAGAGAGATTGAAATTGAAAATTACAGCCTTTTAGTATAGGTACTTAAGCTTCTCGATATTTATTGACGCAACTTTTACCTACCACAAGTTAATAAGATACGTTTGCTTCCACTTTCCATCAGCCACTTGCTACACAATGACACACTTAAATATTTGCTCAAATAATATCTAGCGACACTGTCGATATTCTTCGTTTACAAGTATGTCCATCCAGTCCACCCCGTTGTCTGAATGAGAATGCTCATATTGATAAGCATTTGAACTTCCTCGATTCTCAGATTTTTTCTGTAATGTTTTTTGTATAAGTGTGGTTCACTTAAAATTTATCTATAGGTTTACCTATCTATATTACAAGCTTTTTATTCCAATTTTTAAGAATTCTTTTGTCACAACATTTGTAGCTAAGTATTAAGAAATCTACTGTACCCAAAAGGCAGACGAAATCATCGCTGTATCAAATTTTCCTCTTTTCATAAACACAAGTTCTGAAACTCGACAATAATTCCCCTTACAGCAAATATTGGATTTATAGCTTCAAAGATATTCTCTTGATAGTCGTCTACTGTTGTATGCGAGTCAATGAACAAGAAATTAATTTGATATCTCGCTTTGAATTCAATGCAGTCGTTCCTGAAAGAGCTTTAGATAGGCAATGAGTATGAATCAGTAGGTAGGTAATAATACATCTACTAAAGACGCAAACATAGCGTTAAAATTCACGAAATTACCTCTAACCGATAGGTGAAATGTATAATGATGTCAAAAGTGGAATAGAGAGTCTTGTTTTCTATCTATACTCGTAAATAATAAATAAATAATACTGGACAATTCACGCAGCATTGTCTAGCCCCATCTGTTAGTCACATCTGATAGTGTCTATTTGACAGAATATGTCAATTTGACAGCTGTCAGTGTTTTTGGCAAAATCTATCGCATTTGAAGTTTTTTGTTTGGGAAGTCTTCTCATTGTAGAGGTGAGCGGTCCACCACTAGCAGCCAGCGGTGACGAGTTAAAGGTTATTAGGAACAAATTTATTTATATGGTCGAGCTATATGGGGGATTTCCGGAATTTGTTTTCCTGAAATCCCCCATGAGACTGATCAATTCGATTTGGGGGATTTCCGGAAAAAATTCCGGAAATTGTTGTAAAAAAAAAATTGTAAGATCTGCAGGTATTTGTTCCGGGTGTTCTGGTCATATTCAATGTATAATAAAAAAAAATATCTATCTATGTAATGTATTGTATTAGTTATCTAGTACCCATATCACAAGCTTGCTGCTTAGCTTGGGGCTAGATAATGCTGTGTGAATTGTCCAGCATTATTTATTTATTTGTATGTTAATTACACGTATTAAAATACTACGTGCCACATTATTTTGTGGTGGATTCGAAAGCAGAAACTTCCCACTAACTACTTTGTTTTAGTAGTTGTTGCACCCCAATGGGGCTTCACACTTCGTACAAACTAATTTAAACAAAGTAGGTGCTTTGCTTACCTGTAACTTGAAACTTGCTCTGTACCACATTATACAAATCAATAACTACTGCATGGAAAGTTGGCAATGTCGATTACATTGCCAACTTTCATCCTTTTATTTTTATTTGTGTTTGTTAGGTACACGAGACCCAAGTCAAGCAATTATAATATCTGACATTTGTTCAGAGTGTTCTGTTCGTTTTCTATGTATAGTAAAAAATATCTATTAGTGTATTATATTATGTATATCAGTTATCTATTACCCATAACACTCGCTCTGTTTAGCTTGGGGCTAGATAATGCTGTGTGAATTGTACAGTATTATTCTAACCTTTCCATCCAGTAGATAATGATTTCTTTAATTTGAGAGAGCTAGAGCTATAGAAATATAAATGATGATTTTTAAACAGTACTTTCGGTAGAAATTATAACAAAAAACAATGGTTCTCTCTAGATTACAACCTGATCAACTCAACTTAGTAAGACCTTTATGGCAAACATAATTCCTACACCCCATTCTGACAAATCTTATCAGATCTGCATAGTGTATGGGGCAAATTGTTTTTTTTTTTCGCTATAATCCAAATTTTCACCAGTACGTTGTTGTTTTTTAGGGTTTCGTACCTCAAAAGGAAAAATAAACAGTTTTTGAAATTTGTGATAGGTCTTATACTTTTTTAAATATTTTGTAAGGAGTCGAAAAATTTACCACTAACCCCCTTATCTTCTAAGTTTGCAGAGCGATCCGTCTGAAAGGTACCAAATATTTTCCGGTATTTATTAAATAGCAAAGTCTCTAACCGGTATCAATACTACATTAATATTTTTATATAATTGACAAATGTTCGGAACCCCTGGCGCGCGAGTAATACTCGCGCTTGACGGACCTTGTTATTATTATTTCTTTGTATTGTTGGACAAATTAGACTAAACACACTCAAGCCATACTGCCTGCTGTAGTTGTTAAACTTATTAATTAATATGATATTTAACATTTTAAATACACAAGTGTATTTACTATACATAATAATAGCAAATAAAATTTCACGATATTTTTTTATCACATCCACTAATAATATGAATGTTTGTTACTTCTTCATGCCAAAACTACTGAACGGATCGAGCGAATCAAAGGCGGCTATGCTTCTTTCATATAAATTCCTTCAAATGTATGCGGGTTTGCTACGTGGTCTCCTCCAGGTATAAGTGTGATTTGCCATTCAATTTTAAAGAAAACGTAGCTGCGTCGCACCGCTTTTACACTCGTCTCTCTACCAGCGCAAGAGCCTGAAAAACGACACGGTCCAATTAATAACATACCTTAGAGAGTAAGACCCAATTATCCAAAATAATCTAAAGCAATGTTCCCAACAGCAACCATCTTGACAAGTCACACAACTCCATCAACCCATCAGATCTGCATAGACCTATAATCCGTTGTAGACAGGCTCATGACCCACCAGGGACGTCGTTACGGAGACAAATAGCCAGCGGGACAAGTACGATACGTTTCCAATTGTTAGGGGCTTATTATGACCCGTGGGATTTGGATATCTACATGGTTGGATCTGTGAGATGGGATAAGAAGCTTTGAGGATGTGTGTTAAATTTTTATGGGACTAGCAGTTAAAAAGTATCAAAGGAAAGGGGAACTAGTATCTAGTTTAGCCCGTCATACATGTCACTTATATTTCTTTTGTGCCGTAAAATGCATGATCATTATTTTTTATGCAATTTGTTTATACGTCATCTAGTCAACACAAGTCGACCTTGTGATATTTTACTTTACATTATTGCAATTATGAAGCTTGTTGTGTTATTTTATTTTATTTGTATTGTTTTTTATGCCTTAAAATGTATAAAATACATATGTTTAACTTGACTTAAGTTTTCCTTGTGAATTTTAGATATAGAAATTTCTTAAATCAAAAAATAAATAAATTAATGTCAATTCTTGTTTACACCGATCGATATAGGCAGCGTTTCATCGTTCATCGTTTTATAAGAGCTAGCTGTGTACATAAGTGACTACCTAAAAGGACCTATCTAGGTACAATCACTTACATAATAGGCGCTTTTAGGAACATGACTGAGTATAACTGGAAATAAATTATAACTATGACAAACTGGGAAACATTAATGAAAATAGTTGAACAAAGACATTCGAGTAACGTCACAGCCCAGCAGAATCCCCCCAAGTACCTACTTACCGGCCACGAGGTGCTTTCACAAAAGAGCGTTGTCAGAGTGTTTGCAAAGGGCCACCGCGCCCAATTTCACCATAAGGGCTTAAAGGGTCCTTCAGACCGCCTTTGTAAAGCCCCGTCTTCACTAGGGATTAATATTCTTGGACTTGGAGATGTCTTTCGGACGTTTCGAGAAGGCTTTCGAAGGCTCCGCGGGAAGATCGTTTTGGAAAAGAACGTATGAACGAATTTAAATATTCTTTGTTTGAAGTTTACAGCACTATAACGATGTTGATATTCATACTTAGTTCTAGAATTTTAGATACTTTTTGATAACAAAAGGATTACAAAATCAAAGAAATACTTGTGAAGTTATTTTATGACACCTGGCATCGATGGTGCAAATCGCAGAAATACGAAACCAGTTTTGATTGATTCCATTCAATAATCACTCGTCCGCTGATGAACTCGAATTTGAACCATTTAGGCTGTGCAAGTACGCCTTGTTGAAGCTTGTGTTTTGTGTCAGTGATAACCTTGCTGTTCCCTGATAATGTTATCAGTTTTCTTTACTTATCATCCTTTAATGTTTTTGTAGTCATATTAAATCTTGAATTCTAGATCCGAGTTTTAAGCCAAGTATAAAGACTGCTAACTTTTAAGCTGTCTTTTTAATTGGCATAAAGCATAAAGACAACCTACGCAAACTAAAACTATAATTTCAAAATAAGTATCTACATAAGGCACTCAAAATAACACAATGGTAAATCAGTGGAAATCTCCGACAAAAGCATTTTGCGAAATTGTATGGTAGTCGAATTTCCACTATCCTGTAATTTGATTCCATTGTTGGTTTCATCGCAATCCGTCACATTTAAACACAATAGCTGATGGAACGTTGCGAACGATCCAATATTTCTGTTGGTTCGTTAGTTAACTCACCTGGATTTCGCATAATGAATTGGGATATCTACAGGGAGTGTTTGGTGCTATTATATATACCTACCTATTATTTACAGGAATAATGATATTATTCACATCCACCACAAGGAAAGAATCTTTCCTAATGCTGGCTGTGATTTGTCACTGCTTTCACTCATACAATATACTTATAAGTATCTACTAGATTCTACTTAGTATGTACATACTTTTTTGTAAACAAAGGTGTTACAAATTCAAATAAAAACTGGTAAAAAAAATTTACTACACTTTGAAACAAATCATAGAAGTTCAAACAGTGCTTTTTTTGTAAGGAAATCCGTCATGGATAATCTTCCATCCCCAGGTGGAAGATCATGTCATACTCATACTGACTATACAGGAAACTATAAGTTTCTGCGGGTACTTGTTGTCGGTTGGTAGGGTACGCAGGGACTTAGGTACCTTAAATGGTACATGGTCCTATCGGATAGCCTTGTCCTGTCGAAGATTACGAGAGGGCAGAAGTAGCGAATGCACATCTGTTTTCGCACACACTTGGGCACTATAATATGCCCGCCACACCTGGCTGGTCTCCGTCGAGATAGACCGCTGTGGAAGAAGATTCGACTAGAAAGACATCAACATCAAGCTTTCGGAAAATAACACAAACAAGAACCCTACAACTTATCAATTAATATTGTACACCACATTTATAATAATTAATTATCTAACATCCTGTATGCACATAAAGTTATCAGTTTCGGTTGCTATCTGCGGTTATTCAATTATATCGTAGTTACCAATTTCATTTGCTGTTTGTATTTTGCATAAATACAGATTTTAACTTGTTTACACAATTAACTAAATTATTTCGTGCTGTTTTTACACTGAATGCTCCATCATTTCCGGTCTACGGCGTAGCACATTCGTAGCATTGTGCTACATTTTCGTAGCATGTGCTACGAAGCTCAAATGATCTACGTTTTGCCTGTAGACGCTTCGACCTATAACAACTAGATATCGGGTCAAATACAAAATAATAGCTAAAAACCGTCCGCGTGAATGTAAGAATAAGAATGTTTATTTCAAAATTTACAGGGAGGTCTAAAAGTTTATACTACCTATTTTATACCATTAAATGTATTTTCTTAGTTAACTTCGTACAAACAAAATTTTTAAGGTAAACATATTTATGGTCTATAAAAACCAATACTGAAACCTAATCCATAATATAAATATGTGTTGCATGTCTCGTTCCTTCCGTGCTAGTTATAAAACTATGTTACGGTAAGGTAGAGCTCAAAACCTCACAATGGCTAAATACTTGGGTTAAGTTAATGTATACTACTGTATACTTATGCAGCTCAGTTAGATGTGTTTACTAACGAACTGAGACAAACGTTTTAAAACAATTAATGTACATCTTAATTCCAACCATGGAACATGGCACCTAGTAATAAAGTCACAAATCTTCAAAATAGGTAAATCGTTAATTTTATTTCAATTTTGATTTAATTTTTAGTTTGAAGATAAAATTATGACTTATTCTAGATGAACTTACTGAAAGTAAGACACTCCGGCCGTTCTGCAACTTTTGAATACAGATTGCGGCATTGTGACACGTGTTTACGTTGGCGGCGTTTCAGCCAGCCGAGCACAAACATATAGAGAATTTTCAGATATAACCCCTTTATTGAACGATTTATTAAATGGAGAGGTGTACCTACTGATATCATTCCTTTTCTACCATATAAGACATGGCGCCTTCACTACTGTTTTCTTGATAAAAAGCAGAACCTGCAGTCCATTATCGTGTCACCGAATTACAAATGACCCAGTATAAACATAAGAAATCGGATCGTCAGCCTTGATCTTGCACCTGCTTTGGAATTGCTTCCTTATTCTGAATTCATCTCGTCCGTTCCTAAGTACATTTAAAAGACTAGTTCCTGCCGGCGGCCTCATATGAGTGATAAAAAACAAGCATATACCTAAACAGAAACGTTCCTCTAAGCCGTTTCGTTAACAACGGTTTTACGGTTATATTATCTCATTGGAACTGATTTATGGAATAAAAGTGACCATGTGTTTGTTTCCAGAAATCGACATCCACAAGTCAGAAGAGTGCCGATCGGAGTGGGTAGAAGTAAGAGATGGATATATGCCAGACGCGCCCGTCCTCGGCCGCATCTGTGGGTCCGGCAAGGGGCCCATGATGAGGTCCACTGGCTCCAGACTGACGGTGGTCTACCAGCCAGGGCTTAGGCCGAAACCACATCGCGGATTCAGAGCATTCTATGAAGGTTAGTATACACTCTTTAAGAGATGGTCACAGCTTCTCTTTTGAGATTCTGTTCTGTCTCTGTTGATTTCTAGACAGTATTCTAAAGAGTACCTACTCGCATTGTGAATACATGAAGAAGATATTTTACTAAGAACGAAAATTACAATCAAAGAATAGAGTTAAATTAAAACTAGTATTTACAATAGAAACAATTGAGCTATCTGCAAACTATTGCAATCAAATTACTTATTTTTATATGAATTAAACAGATAAACATTTTATTAATAATTTGTCAAATTATACGTCACAATTTAAATTAATTATCATAATTATATAAGTAATCTAGTTATTCTAGTTATTTTAACATAAAATATTATCACCTGAATAATATTAATAAAGTCTAAATTAATAAAAATAAAAATCAAATTAATAAACATATTATAAATCGTTTATAAACTCGTCGTAGGTGTAGAACGTCTTCTCCACGAGCCAGAGTTTAAGTTTATTCTTAAAATGTTCGAGACTTGGTGTGTCCTTAACCCTGTCTGGAAGCTTGTTGTATGTAGCCGGTCCCATTACGTGCGTCAACCTATCCGATTTGGCCAGACGTCTTACCGCAGGCACCAGCCAGCCACCTGCAGCATTGCGAGTGTTGTAGCAGTGCATTTCCGCTTGTTTTGGAAACAAATTTATGTTTCGACGGACATGCACTGCTACCTGATAAATAACTATCGATGGGAAGGTCATAATGTTTAGCTGGGCAAAGTATGGTCTCACAGATGTTCTCCGCGACACGCGTACTATCGCACGTACGGCCCTTTTTTGCATTCTGAAGACGCGTTCCCTTTCGGCAGCGCGTCCAAAGAGTTCGGCGCCGTACTGCAACAATGAGTGCACGGTCGCAAAATAGCACATGCGGACCATATCAGCAGGCACCAGACGCGCCAGCCTGCTCAACGCGTAGCATGCACTGCCCAGCCGCTTGCACAACTTGTCCACGTGCGCCGTTTATCTGTTTATCTGTTTATCTGAATTTATTAAACAATTTCCCAAGACCATTTTAAATGCTCTTAGCGACATGGTTTTAGATTTAATAATAAATAAGATTTAAATATTATATTAACCACAAAATAAGCATAGGTACCTATTTAAGAACTTAAGGTGCGCGAGATTTTATGAGCAGGTTAAAAAGAATAATATACCAGCTCCTACTCGACGGCTTGTTTGCCTTTTCCATACTAAAGGTATTCTATTACAGCGGTTTGCGGCGGAGATATCGAAGTCGACAGCAGTGGACATCTGGAGTCCCCAAACTACCCTGATGACTATCAGCCGAACAAACTCTGCGTATGGAGACTCTCTGTTCCACAGGTAAGGTGGCCAGAACTTTTTCAATTCAACTCAAGGGATTTCAGTCTCACTTTAGCATGGAAGATGGGCAGAGATGCGTAGACAGTAGTAAAACCCCTGATACTTTATTTAACCTTCCACTACATATCTGATAAAACTTTGTCGGTATTTGAGGTCTAAACAAATGCCTCTTTGTCATTGATCTACTTTCATGAGACACCTTAATTTATCGGCGAGGAGCCCTGTGCGACTGCCAAAAGATCGGTAATCCTGTCATAGCCATTTCCAGTCAACAGTATTTCCTTTTACCTTCTGAAAAAAACTTGGGCATTATCTCGGTACCTAAACCAAAGGCTGGATTATGCAGATCGATGGCTGGACGCATAGATATATCCGTGATTAATATAACAGGATAAAAGTTTCTTCGTCATTTCTTTATGTAGACTAAAGAGACTGCATACCGACGCGACAGAAATATAAATATCACTTTATTTCCGTGTCAGTGTTATTGTACTTTTTCAATTGAATATAATTCATTTGTTCTGATATGTTTCTATTATTTGATTGTATTTTTCTAACCATGTATTTATTATAAGTATCTAAGGTAATAAAGAATTTTTGATTTAATTCAAAAACAATCTCCATACTATAATAACAAATTTGTTGATAAGTCAATATCTCAATTGCAGGATTACCAAGTGGCTCTAAGATTCCATTCCTTTGAAGTAGAGAACCACGACACTTGTTCTTACGACAAAGTTAAGGTCCGGGATGGAGACTCGATGGACAGCCCTCTAATCGGCATGTTCTGTGGACACAAAATCCCTCCTGATATCAGGTAAAATACTTACTACGAGTTTTCTGATTATTATAAATGAGTAATTATAAAATAAAAAAAAAAAATTTGTAAAGTAGGTAAATATTGTGAGAACCATAATATGCATAAGTATGATGACAAATCCTTTATGACTGCTGTATGATAAAAATTCATAAATTAAGCAGTCCGAGTAATTAGGGTGGATAAAGCCTTCAACATGACTTCAAAGGAACAATTTATGTCGGCACGTTAATATTTAATCGTCGACGTGACCGAGCCGTCATGTCAGTCATTTTTACAGATTTGGTTCTAAGGCCCTATCTCATTTAGTACACCATGGTGACGCCAACGTTCGCGCTGCCAACAAAATGTGTACACAGTTGTATCGAGGGTACCTACCTCACCATAGGGTAGATAGTCAACCAACGCCCTGTAATAATTGGAGTTATGATGCTTGCCCAGTAATGCAGTCACCGTAGTCGAAATCGGCTGGGAGTCATCATCATCACCTATCTCACCTGTTACCGCAACTGCAAGCTCATTATATATGAGCTTGCAGTTGCGGTGGTACACGTTTGGTGGATTCTTGATCTTGGTACCAATACCTAGATCAAGACACCACGGTGCGGTGGTAGCACGACTGGTGGCTTGTCAAAGTGGTCTCCTCATGAGAAATGGCCCTTATTCTCAAAATAATATGCCAAACCAACTAAGTTGGTAGTACCCGCGCAGTCAATGATTACCCACAAATGACGTCACGCATTGTGATTGGTGTTTCAGGACAGATGAAAAATGTTGTATATAACAAAATTTTATTACTTCATTTAAAAATATTGAAATGAATTAAATTCAATTATTATTCGATAAATAATCGTAACACAGTATTATTTCTTTTACATATGTATATTATCTAAGTAGGTACATTTTAGATTTTAATCTGATGACTGTCCGGTCCCTGTATTATTAATACTATGAACCTATTATTTTAATTTCTATAAGACTCTTACGTGTGATGTAGTAGGTACCTATGTAGGTATGCCTAACAGAAATAAATAAACGAAACTGAAAATCCCAGGTCCACCTCCAACAAACTGCTAGTAATCTTCGAGTCGGACAGCACAGTCCAGAAGGCAGGGTTCTCGGCCACCTTCATGAAAGAGTTCGACGAGTGCGCGTCCATCGAGCACGGCTGCAGCCACTCCTGTGTCAACACTCTCGGGGGGTACGAGTGCGCGTGCAACATCGGTTACGAACTACATTCCGATGGGAAGAAATGCGAAAGTGAGTATTCATTTCATATCAGCAGATTAAATTTACACCAACCAGAAAATCATCTGTACGTACCCACAGATGGTTTTTTCTTTCTCTACCAAAAAGATTTAAGCAAAGCAAAGTCGCCTAGCGAGCTATGGAGAGAGCTAGGCTCGGAGTTTCTCTGAAGGATAGGATTCGCAACGAATACATCCGACAGAGAACCAAGGTTATCGACATAGCTCAAAGGATTAGCAAGCTGAAGTGGCAGTGGGCTGGCCATATTTCAAGAAGAACCGACAACCGCTGGGGTAAACCTGTTCTTGAGTGGAGACCGCGACTCGGCAAACATAGTTTAGGACGCCCTCCGACCAGGCGGGATAACGATATGCGACAGACTGCTGACAGATGTTAAATGCGGCAAGCTGAAGACAGGGCGCTATGGCGCTCATTAGGGGAGGCCTATGTCCAGCAGTGGACTGATATAGGCTGATGATGATGATGAAAGAAAGCACCAAGAAATTTGTTTAAAGCGGGTGGCTGTAGGAACCCTGGATGAAGTCATTTATGAACAAACTTGACAGAGGTGGATGAGTTCGAATGCAAATGCCGAAAGTGAGTTTTCCATTCCGTTCATTGAAGCATACTTAAAGGTAACAAAAGCAAGCAACTTGCTCTGAAACTGAAGTGGCTGTACGTAATCTACTCTAGCAAAGCAAGGCGACATAGAATAAAGCTGAGAACGAGAGTCGTTTATCAAGTATCATTATTTTCAAATCGTACAGCATAGCCCGAGAACCCACCCTGGGTTTTAGGCCACCATCGTGATCGGAGTTCGACGAGTGCACATCAATCGACAGAAAATGCTATTATAATGAGGTTTTTGGAGGCGTAGATCCAGAAGGGTACTGGTACTACGTCTGCGACTTTTTGAGTTTTGATTATGATAAGTAAATAGGACCAGACAGGTAAATATTTAATTTGACGAACGAAAGACTTGACGAAAGAGAACTTGACGCAGCAATGACTAGCCTAATAGTGGATTTGACATATAGAATGTGACTCGTAAAAACGACTTGCAGAAAGCAGCACATATTATTTTTTTAATGTTTTAAAACTTACGCGATCTGAACTCATATTTATAAATACTATTCAACGGGTATTTATTGCGTTTATTTACCTATTTTTCCCGACGTTTAGACAGGCTTACACACTGCCGTGGTCACAGATGACATAAACAAACGATGTGACGGGATGATAAATAAACGCGTTATATACCCGTTAAATAGTATTCACGTTCGTTGGTCAGGTCCCACGAACTACCCGGAATGCGTCGAAATCGTCTCACCAGCGTCTCCGAGGCCTACCTGCCTATTGGCATTGCGAAGTTATTATTATATATTATGACTTATCATAGTTATCATATGAATCGAATTATCTACCCGTCAGATGCCTGCGGAGGAGCTCTCTACGCGCCAAACGGCACTATAACCTCCCCCTCCTTCCCGGACCTGTACCCTCCGTCCAAGAACTGTCTGTGGGAGATAGTGGCTCCACCTCAACACAGGATCACTCTCAACTTCACGCACTTCGACTTGGAAGGGAACAATATGTATCAGCAGGTCAGTTTTCAAGTTATAGGATGCAAAAAAAACCTTTAATAAAATTACTTTCATTTCATTTCATTTCTTTATAATTTCAACATAATTTATTCTTGTGCCACATGCATTCTCGGACTTATTTGGTGATAGCGACATTCAAAACCTTGAAAAACCCTTGAAAACAGTAAATTATAGCTGTGTGTATTGTTTATTAATTTATTATATTTTAAAATGCAATAAGAAGTGAACATACATGCGTATGCATTTTAAATCTAGCAGCTAGCTATTTAAGTAAACAAATAATTATTAAAAGAAATTGGATTAAAACTGGACCTTTCGACTAACGCTTGTACCAGAATGTACCTAAATAAATAAAATACATAAACAGAAAATACATAAAACGTTAGTATAATGAGCGGCCTAATCGCTTAGGAGCGATCTCTTCCAGACCAACTCAGGTTAAAGTCACAAGAATGTTTGATAAATCTAAACGGAATATGCAAGAAAAGATGACAAGAAGCCCATGGTAGAGTTTGCTTTAATCTTTTATGTAGTAAAAGAACAGCGTTTGTTTCAGGAGTGTGAATACGACAGTGTGACGGTGCACTCGAAGCTGGCCGACGTGCTGAGGAGACACGGCGCCTTCTGCGGCACGGCGCTGCCTCCGCCGGTCACTTCCGACGGCAACGTGTTGAGGGTTCAGGTAATTACCGCATATCAGTATCAAGTATTGGCGACCTGTGTTGCACAGCGGGCGATCGTCCCCAATGCAGGAGGTTGCTGATTTGAGATGCCCGCCTCGTGACAAATGTTTGTGCGATTTGCAGTTATTTCTAAAATATGTGTGCCTTTAATTAAAAAAATCTATGAATATAATGTTATCAACTAAGTAGGTATATAATAACCGATAACTATACCCATAACACACAAATGCTCTGCTTAGATTAGGACCTTAATGCTGTGTGAATGGTTCAACATTAATCACTTTTTTGACGACCGATGTGGCGCAGGAATTTGCGGGTTCGATTCCCGCCTTGAAACAAATGTTAGTACGATCTATCAAATATAACAAATAGTGTCCTGGCTATTTCTATTTATAAAGGTAATAAAAATATCTATCTATGTACCTAATGTATTGTCATGAGTGTATCAGTCACTTTGTTACATAACACAAGCTCTGCTTAGCTCGGGGCTAGTTGATGCTGTGTGGTTTGTCCATCATTATTTATTTATTTTAGAAGGTTTCGTTTGTAGATGGTCTCGGTCATCCAACTTTAAGACCGTAAAAATCAGTGATTATTATCTCTTGCTTGAATGTTCTGCCTATGGAAACATGCCTGTTATAAAATTATCTAGTCATAGTAGACGTACTTTACTTACATACAATTAAAGGGAGTTAAGAAACATTGCAGAGACACATTGTTTTGACGACGTTTTATGAAATCACGGAACTAAGCCGCGGCGCTAAAGTCCGTAGGAAGTCCCGAAGATTTTCGACTCGATCGTTACTTGATTGCGTAGCTCAGTAGGTTAGATCATTCCCGTACTGGGCAAAGATCGCGGGTTCAAGACCCGCTGAAAGAGTTTGTTTTTAAATTTATTTAATGAAAATACTTAGTTAGATAATGCATTTATGATTTCCAGTTCACATCAGACGCTTCAGTCCACCGCTCAGGTTTCGCAGCCGCCTACTACATCGACGTAGACGAATGTGCAGAGAACAACGGTGGATGCCAGCACGAGTGCCACAACACCCTGGGGGGGTACGAGTGCGCGTGTCACAGCGGGTTCACTCTGCATCCGAACAAACATGACTGTAAGGAAGGTGGCTGCAAGCACGATGTTACGCTGCCGCATGGCACTATATTCAGGTAAGTCAAAAGTTAAGGTGTCTTACTTCATAAGGGCCTATACCTACTTCCTCAAATCAACTCCGCCGGATCTCCATATCTTCCAAACTACTGAATTTAACTTTGAAATTTATATCATGATTAAGTTCAGGACTTACTCTAAGGATTTTTGTTACAGAGCTTACCCGCACTCTGGGCATCTCTAAGAAATGAAATAAGTTCCCAAAAATTTTCGACTTCGGCGGGACTCGAACCCGCGTCCCACCCTTAGTACGGGTGTGCTCTAACCAACTAAGCCACGAAGTCTCTGTCGGTTCTCGTCGAAAATCTTCAAGACAGTTGTTTTTTTTATGTCATGGTTCAGTGGTTTTTTAACCGGCAATTTGTAATCAATGGGTCTTATTAATTAGTCTTGGTTGTTCTCTTCCAGTCCGAACTACCCTGCAGCGTACCCCTCAAGAAAAGATTGCGTGTGGCAATTTTCGACCACGCCAGGCCATCGGATCAAGCTGATCTTCAATGTGTTTGAGCTGGAACCTCATCAGGTAAATTGTAATGCCTCTAATGCCACTGGGATATAACGTTGGTGACGTTAACAAGAAGTGGTTGACGTCAATATTAAAATGAAACACAACTACATTATATCTCGGGTACCAAGTAACTCAACGTCGAAATTTAGTGATGTCATAATGTCAAATTCCGTCAAATTTTTTCAGGAATGTGCCTACGACCACGTGACAATCTATGACGGTGCGTCAGCCGACGTGAAGACTTTAGGCCTGTTCTGCGGCAGCAAGCTGCCTCACCCCGTGGTGGCCTCGCAGAACCAGATGTACGTGGTGTTCAAGAGCGACGGCTCTGTGCAGAGGAAGGGTTTCCTGGCCACTCATTCTACTGGTAATGTTTTAACCCTTGTCTGTTTATGGACTAAGTATATCTCCCATCTCTTTTCCGCATTAAGTAAAATTTGGACATTACACCAGTGCATTATCATTTTAAACAAATGTTTGGCGATCTCTGTAGCGAGGTGGGCGAAGGTTCGCCTGCGTGCGACGCAGGGGGTTGCGGGTTCGATTCTCACCTTGGGACGAATATTTATCTATGCAAATGTTTGTTCAGGGTGTTCTGGTTGTTTTCTATGTTTTAGTAAAAAATATCTATCTAAGTAATGTATTAGTAGTAGGTATATCAGTTATCTATTAGCCATAACACAAGCTCTGTTTAGTTTGAGGCTAGAAAATGCTGTGTGAAATGTTCAGTAATATTATTTATTATTTTGTGCGAGGACCTACTTCTCCGTATTCCATAATTATGTGTATCGCAAGGACCGATATTATTGTATTTTTTTTATTAATTAAAATTCTATAGATATAGATAGAATCTGGATAGGTACCTATCCATAACCCACCATAGGCTATGTTTATTTTTCAAACTAGATGATGCTGTGTGGATTTTCCATCATATATATTTAGCCTACGTTTATTCCAGCATGCGGCGGGTACCTGGCAGCGAGCGAGACAGTGAAGCACCTCTACTCGCACGCGCGCTACGGCGACAACTCGTATGAGTCACGCGCCGACTGCGACTGGAACATCGAGGCTCCTCCGAACCACTTCGTGCGACTCACCTTCTTGACCTTTGATCTCGAGCCGGAGACCAACTGTAGATATGATTATGTGCAGGTCTTTGGAGGGCTGGACGGCAGTGGCGGGAACTACGGCACTTTTTGCGGGACCAAGGTTCGATGATTGTTTATCATGATCATTTTATTATTCCACTAAGAGACAGGGGCATTTTATTATTAAGTAGGTATTAATATACGCCTAGGTAAATGGCCTGACTGATCTAATTACTTATTTTGTAGGTAAATAGTAGATAGTTAACTACTTTGTGCAACTAGGTAGGTATTACCCTACCTACACTTAGATCTAATGCACAATCTGATGTAAATATACCCTGCTCCACGCTTACCAGATAAGACATCAGTATTCAGCTAGCTTCAAGTAAGCAAGCAATACATAATAAATAGGTCACTACGTACTTGAAATAAATACCACACCTCACCTCAATAGCCTTTAATGGTCCACTGATGGACGCACGCCTCCCCCGATAATCGCCTCAAATAAGTACCTACCTACCAATATTTTCACAGATGCCGCCAGAGATCGTCTCAACCTCCGAAGCCCTCCTCGTCCGTTTCCGCACCGACGACTCTCTAGTATTTAAAGGATTCTCAGCTTCGTATCAGATAGTGAAGCCTCTTTGGAGCGAAGAGGATAGTCTCGAGGGCGGGGAGGACGAAGACGAAGAAGAAGATGAGCAAATGCCGCCGTTGGTTGTGGCGCGAAGAGGACTGCGCGCGCCGCCCGTGCGGTTCGTGCGGCGACCCACGTGACGCAGGCAGATGCCGCGGCACCCGAGACACAGGCATCTGAGGCATCGTATCGCACACAATCGGATCTAAATCAATAAATGCATTCCTGTAACTGCGTAGAACAAATCGAGAATTCTTACAAAAATCGATGCAATATTAGCAAAGCCAATTTTGAATTTCAAATTCCACTTCTTGGTGAATGAATGACTATGGCGGTTGAAGCTACAAAGATTTTGTTATGTTGGTATTGTTGACACTGACGTTATAGAACAAATTTGACACAAAAGTTGCCGTCAGTCTCATACCAATAATTCCCTTTTTTGGCATTCCGCAAAGAACCCACAAATCCTTCTGTTTGCCAGCAATACCAACAAACGAGTGGTTTTCAATTTGGCGTAAAACTATTCATAAAAATCATTTCAAATAATTCGTTCCAACAAGCTCAATAGATGGCATACCTAGATGGCTTCGAATATGCAATAAGTACCTCAATGACTTTATTAGCAAAGAGAATGAAAATGAAATGACGCCGCGCATTACCATTGCCATACAGCTGCAGCGGGGCAATACAGCTAGCGTCTTGGGGACGATTCCGACTGGTATATGATATGGATATGGATCAGATGAGCTAACTGTAGATTGTTCGAAACAATCTGCAGTTAGCTCAATTATTTGAATTGTAAATACTTACTATTTCTATTTTGTTGCTATTAATTGATTATAATTTAAAGGAAAACTAACTTTTGAGTAAGTACAAGTTCGCATGGCCGAACAAAATGATTTCTGTAAAACCCTAAAAAGTTAGAGGTTAATAGGGAAATGAAATCAACCCTCGGAGTACAAACCTTCTTAAACAAATCTAAATATATTTTATTATTATGGAGATTCCTAGCTTAGGCATGAAGCAGTCGGAAAATGTTAGTTTTCATCATCATCATCATGATCCGCACTCGGATTTTATCCACTGCTGGGTGTATAATAGTCCTCATTCAGTTGGTTTTAATTTATAAAAAATATAAAAAATCATAGTTTTCAGTATTTTTTACCTGGAATTTAACAACAGGCGCAATGTTATTATGTCATACAGCTGAAATGTAAATTAAAAGCAATACCTGTCATCAGAAACATCAGCGCATTTGCGTACACAGTCAACTAATTTCATGACCATAGAGCAATATAAAACGTCCACTACGTCCAGTCTTTCCGTCAAATCACGCGCAAAACCATCATCTTATGCATTTTAATGCTTATTGATTAAATAATTTTTCGTATCGTAGGTATTTCATTCTATTTTTTAGGGGTTTATTAGCACTATAAAATCTAGTTGAGACGTTGGTAATAAGACACCATTTGTCGAGCTACTTGGAAGTTATCAATCATAATTATGGTATATTATGATTGATCAAAAAATCAATGATAATGGTATATTACCTACTCATCGAGAACCCATAATTAAAATAAAAAAAATACTACTGAACAAAAATGTACAAAAAGTAAATGAAAAATACTCATTATCATTGTGTAGGTATGTAGATTTGTACTTATGTAAGAAACAGTAAAAAATCGTTGAACAAATTATGAAAAGACCTACACCACTGAGGAGAGTAATCTAACTAACCTTCCTGCCAAAGTTGATCATCAGACTTGAAACTTGGGTTGCTTACCAATTCATCTTTAAGTTCTAATGTTTTGCATTAAAAAATATATTTTTTTTCAGTTGGTTCCTTAATTATCTACTAATAAGTTTAAGTCATGTCAGTAGTACAATCATATCAAAAATATAATTAATATGAGACTTGTCGTTTTTGTAGTTATTAGTTTAGTAAAGACTACTGTGACAATATTGTAATATTAAGAGGAATAATAATAATTAAGTGTTTAAATATTTAAGCTAGATGTTCTAATTAATCTTGAAATGAATTAATAAATCACGTAGCTTTCTAGTGTACAGCTTTTTTGTTGCCGATGATGGCATTTTAACAGCCTAATCAGCCGTTTTTTTTATTGTAATTAAAACCATAGTTTTATCTCTCATTTACCATCAAGTCCTATGTAGACTGCAACATTGAAGCATAAATTCAAATAAGTCGGTAGGTACCTACAGCCTTTACCTATTTTGTTAACAAATTTTCAATTACAATTCACGTGGTTTCCAAGGCTAACAAAGATATCAGTTTTACTGTACTTAATTATTTACAATGTATGTAATGTAACTCTCTCATCGTTGGTAATACTGTTTTAATCCTACATTGTGTGTAGGTAGGTAATGTAGATGATAGGTTCGTTTCCAAAAAGTATAATTTGTGCCAAAAATATAAAGCATGGTCATCATAATGCATATACTTAAATATTAAGTGTTTTGTAACTTTAACATAATATCAATGGAATATTTATAAAAGTAGGAATGTTATTTTGAATAAAACTTTTAAAAATCCGGAAGTTTTTTTGAACATTCGATGACAACCGAGGCAGGTCCGCCTGCGATGCAGGAGGAGTCATTTTCTATTTCAACGTTGGGACAAATGTTGTTTGTACGATCTGCAAATATTCGATCGTCTGGGTGTCGTCCCACTGCCATATCGATTATCATAAAAAAAACTATCTATGAAATCTCGTATTGTAGTCATCTAGTACGCATAACACCTTGGACGTAGCTGAGGTCTAGATGATGCTGCGTGGTTTGTTAAGCATTTTTTTCTGCCCGCGGCTTTGCATTGCAGTATTCTTTTGGGAAACGTCTCGGAAAACGTAGTGTAGGACGCCCTCCTACCAGGTGGGATGACGATTTGCGAAAGACTGCTGGCAGATGCTGGATGCGGCAAGCTGAAGACAGGGCGCTATGGCGCTCATTAGGGAAGGCCTATGTCCAGCAGTGGACTGGTATAGGCTGATGATGATGATGATTCTTTTGAAATACGATTTAGCTTATAATCGTAGTTCGGTCGGGTTTATAACTACTTTTATCAAAATTTCAGCTCTTCCGTTCTGTAGTTGAAATAAAAACGGCAATTAATTTTAACAAACCAACATTCTTAATTAATCTCTAATGGCGATGCCACTGAATCCTTCTTTGTGCGCGCTTATCCGACTCTTAGCTGCTTTAAATCAGGTTTCCGTACCCGAAGGGTAAAAACGGACTTTATTACTACGCAGCTGTTTGGCTGTACGTCTGTCTGTCTATCCGTTCGTTTGTCTACCGTATTTTTATATTAGTATTTTGTGAACCGTAAAAACTTGCCAGTTGAAATTTTGACAGGGTGTATATTACTATTGCCGCTTTAACAACATACAAAATAAATAAATTTAAAAATTATTAGCTTATATAAAAAATACCAACGTGACGTCCGGCTAGATCACCATACTTTTCAAAATTTTAAATTTCTTTGTATTTTGAGTAGGTACCTACCGATCACCAAAATTAAGCAACCTCGGGCGCGGTCTATAATAAAAACTATTTTTATTTGTTTTGTACAATGGTAAGGAACCCTCCGTGTGCGAGCTGACTCGCACTTAACCAGTTTTATTTTCTCACAGTGCGTCTTTTCAGACGGCTAAACAATCTATAATCTTTTTTTGCGATGCGTGTTTCGAGATAAAATATCTACTCGGGGACGTGATGGCTAAATTTGACATTGCGTAGGTAATCGTTAATTGACGTGTGTAGTGATGTACCTAGACACTGTTGATATTATTTTGAATTTTAGCAATACCTATTAAAAATATTATATAATATTAAAAAGAAAAGGTAAGTACCTACTTATTCTATAGCAAACACATCATACAGATGTGGTTATTATCATGATAGAAACAGATGCATTACTGCTTTGGAGCCTCTCACTCGGTCCGTTTTTATAACACTGCATAGTCCAGGTTAGATACCTAAGTGTACGAAACGTATCCTACGTTCCGTACACTTATCTAACCTGGACTACCTAGGATCTTTGGTGTACTTGAGTAGGTACCTACTCGATGGGTACCTATGATAGCTCCTCCTGCCTCTAGTGTGAAGAGGAACCAAGACTTGATTCGTATAAATGCAAAATCGAGCTTTACACAGAGGGACTCTTACACAAAGCACTAATTTACCTTTAATTAAATTAGGTATCACAAAAAATTCTATGGTAGGTATATTAATAATAGTAATAGTACCTACCTACTTATAGTTGATTTCAAATGAAATTATATCACATCGGACTAATATTAATACCTAATGAGAAAGTTTGGATGGATAGATTAAATTCAAATAATTCTTTATTGATACCACCATGTTGTTTTGTAGGTCTTGTAATAGAAAACAGTTCCAAACATGGACCCGGCTGGGGCACTTCAATAACAATACTTACAAAAGTAGAGGTAAGTACGAGACAAAAGTACCTACTTATTCAAAACTTATATCTAACACTTTACAAAATAGAAAACAAATCTATAAGTACAAAAGAAAAAGCTGCTCAGAATTACCTATTAGAATTTGACAAAAATAAATGAATAGGTAACTAAGTAAAGGTAAAAAAAATAACATAATTATTGAGTAGGCACCTACAGCTCCAAAAATTCTTATAAGGTATAAAAAGTTTTCAATTAAATAATTCCCTAAAAATTTTAGTAATTTGCTTTTATTCTTTATTATCATGGGGGATTCTATTATACTTAGATTTTAAAGTTTGCATAGGTGTAGCTCCTTAAGCTGAAATAAACCAAAGGCTACAATTTAACTCATAAAATTTCAGTTTCCATGGGAAATAATTAACCTGTAAACTAAACGTTTTCATAAAAAAACGCGTGCGAAGCCGCAGGCAGAATTGGCAGAATTTTCCATGGCTGTAAATGCACATAACGTGCTATCATTGTACGGCCTGTATAATACAGCTTCAGAAATTACAGCCTTGGAACATGCGGCCATAATGTACAGATGTTCCTGGGCTGTAACGTCCCTGGTTGTTACTGGACTGGTCGAAAAATGATGGCATGGCACCCGTCGACGCGTGACGTGCTTGCTTTCATTCAATCAACTTCATTTCTTTCATTTTCATTCATTGTTTTGTCATAATAATTTCTTTTCTTTCAACAATTATTTCAAAAAGAAAAAGTAGTCTTACTTTTTATATAATTTGCTTGCTTGTATAGCATCTTCCAGACTTTTCTCATTACAGCCACGTTACGTGCGGTCTTAGCAGAATTGAGAAATGGCTGCGTTGGCGTTCAAAGTCAAAAGTAAAAATGGTCAGCAAATACTGAAAGATTTGACCTCTGAGAGTACAGTTGGTGAATTAAAACTGTTCCTGAGTAGTATCTCGGACGTGAGTGTAGAAAAAGTGTGCGTTCTGTGTGGGTTTCCACCTAAACCATTAGATTGTAGTGATGACAACAAGACTTTGTCTCAGATAGGGCTAAAGACTGGTGAGACTTTGATTGTAGAAGAGAAATCTGCTCCAGTGCAGGTGTCTAAGGCGACGGACACATCGGTGCCTCCGATCACAGAGACACCACAGCCCATGGAGAATGGGACGTCCCATACAACAATCGGCAGACCTGGCATTCTGATGAAGCGAGTAGTTCCTTCTGATAACTCATGTCTTTTTACTAGCATAGGTAAGTTTTACCTTAAACATTCTGTTACAATTTAATTCACAAAAAGAACAAAAGAGCATAAATATTGCATAATTTCTATAAAATTCTATTTCAACAATGACCGATTCATTGATTAATCTTGATTATTATAAGTATAATAACATAGTACATTAACATTTATGGACACAAATCAAGTGATAAATTAAAATTGCAGGATTTACACTAAATGGTAATGTCGACACAACAGCGCACACACTTATGAGACAGATCATAGCGATGGAGGTGGGCAATGACTTAGACACATACAATGAGGCTTTCCTGGGTCGACCCAACTCTGAATACTGTTCCTGGATAATGCAGCCCAGCTCCTGGGGTGGTGCTATTGAGGTAACAGCAGCTTGAGAGAAAACACTTGAAATAACCTTATTTTGTTAAGCATAACTCCTGGACAAATATAAAGACCAAGAAATAATCTCTTAATTTGGTATTTTAAACTTTGTAAATTTAAAAACCTTTACCTATTGTTGATTTAAACACCTGCACCACCACCTGGTTTGTATTTGCTTGGCCAACTCACTGCTGTTATTGGTGGTATAGAATGTTAGTTTTATGCTGTGACTAATACAGACAATTAACAGGAATCTTCGAGTGTTATAATAAGTTCTTACACTGTTGCAGGTAGCTATATTATCAAGATTCTATGGAGTAGAGATGGCAGTTGTAGACACATTAAATGCAATAATAAACAGATTTGGAGAAGATAAAAACTATGGACAAAGAGTTTTTCTTTTGTTTGATGGAGTACATTATGATCCCTTGTATTTGGAACAAGCTGATGTAAGTAATTTAGAATTAAGATTACAGAAAATGTTGACTTACTGCTTATCGCCACAATGTCATTTGATTGTCTTAAGTAGATTGCTTGTATAGATTGCAAAAATTAAATTAAAAATAATTACTTTTTTATGAGCTAATTTGCAACATACATAACACAGTCACCTTCCTAGGCATAAAAACTCTTAACTCCATGAAACCAGGAAGTAGTTTGTTCAAAGAGAAGAAATGCATTATATTTTTAGGGTGGTATGCAGACTGTCTTCCCAGCTGAAGATATGGATGTATACAGAGAAGCAGAGCAACTGGCTCATGAAGCAAAGTCCTCAAGACAGTTCACTGACCTGAACAAGTTCACACTCAAATGTTTGATCTGTGATAAACTCCTGACCGGTCAGGCAGAAGCCCAAAAACATGCGAAAGAAACCTCCCATACGAATTTTGGAGAGGTTTAGCAAATGGGAATGTTAGGTTGTGTCCACGTTTCAAAATAGCTTCCAGCTTTTATAAGATGTCTAGTTTAATAAGGCTATAACTTTACCCCGAGTTTCGTCTCACGATTGTATCAAGAAGTCATCGCAATCATTCCATTTCTGTACGGGGTTTGGTACAACAGCGCCTCTAGCATTCAGAGAACTATGCAAATCCCATATAAAAACGGAACTTATTTATATTATGGAGGACCATACTCAGGGTGCATGATTATTAATATTCACCCTAAAACACCCTTTTAGGTAGTGCTGTTGCAGTTTTTGTCTAGTTCTCTTCTTCGTCTTGTTAGACTTCAGGGGAAAAGACAAATGCTTGCTATTGGGGACTGTAGGATAAATATTAATAGAACCTTTAAGTAAAGAACTGATAAATTGTATGATTACTATTTCATGTACAATTCACTAGAAAAATTAATTACATTGTATTAAAAGCCTGATATCTGTACTCCAGAGATCATTGTATAAAGTTAACTTAAATTTGCTCAATAAATGTTCATCAGCTTGGTCCAAAGGATAAATTATTTTGCAATCAAATATTGAACAGTTTTTAAAGCAACTGTTAAAGTAAATAAGTTTTGCCTTATAATTATAGTCTAGTTTTTCTAGAGCTATTTTGTTACTGGTGTATGCGAGGCGTCTTTTCTACGAATTGTAGGCTTATTCCACTAATCCCCGTTGAAAATCCCCGTCAACGGGGATTAGTGAACTTTTTGTTCATTATTCCCCGTTGACACCGATGCGAACTCGTAACGGGGATTAGTGAACTAAAAAAGTTCATTTATCCCCATTGCGTCCAAAATAAAATACTAATACCTATAAGAATCATGTTTTTATTTACTCTTACTTTATGAATCGCTTATTGATTATTTTTATAATTATAATAAATTGCCTAGGCAACGATACATTAACCTTTTTACTAAAATCCGAATTTTACCTATTCCTTTTTTTATGTTTCTTAATTCAAATCACAGAGCTATTAAAAAAGAAAACATAAGTACTATAAAATAAAATACAGATAGGTATGTACTTAGTTATGTAATCACAGATTTTACGTTTATTACCTACAGCCACAGTTTAACAGTTAAATCAGTCTAATATAGGTACATAATCAAATCAAATTTGTATTATTATTATTATTTTTTATTTAACTTTGTGTATATGGGTCTTTAATTTAAGTGCCTGAAATAAACGGATTTTATTATTTATTTAAATCACAGTTTGTTACAATTATTATCAATTAAATAGGTAACATTAAAAACATAATACTTCTATTCTATATAAACCTAATAAAATCACAGATTGTTACAATTATTAATTAAAAATGTAGCATTAAATACAACACTCCTAAGCACTATTATAAAATGAAATTTGGGCAGCAATACCCACAAAATAAACTCTTACATAAAAATGACTTGTTAATAATAAAAGTGTTGAATCACCTAAGTTTTTCTAAGAAGTGTCCAATCGTAATTTCGCCATTAAAAGTTCTTGCATTGCGGGTTTCTGAAGGTAAAAGTCTTTCAGAAAAAACAATGAAAACATTAATCGCGACAAACATATACAGGAGGTCCATATGGAACTTATTAATGGCGAAATTACGATTGGACACTTATTAGAAAAGCTTAGGTGATTCAGCACTTTTTATTATTAACACGTCATTTTTATGTAAGAGTTTATTTTGTGGGTATTGCTGCCCAAATTTCATTTTATAATAGTGCTTAGGAGTGTTGTATTTAATGCTACATTTTTAATAATTACTTGTAACAATCTGTGATTTTTATAGGTACATAAGAATATTATTATGTTTTTAATGTTATTTTTTTAATTAATAATTGTAACAATCTGTCATTTTATTAGGTTTATATATAGGAGTATTATGTTTTTAATGTTACCTATTTAATTGATACAATTATTAATTAAATAGATACCTAACATTAAAAACATAATACCTAGTTACAATTAACAAACTGTGATTTGATTATGTATATTAGACTGATTCAACTGTTAAACTGTGGTTGTAGGTGTTAATAAACGTAAAATCTGTGATTACATAACTAAGTACATACCTATCTGTATTTTATTTTATAGTACTTATGTTTTCTTTTTTTTATAGCTCTGTGATTTGAATTAAGAAACATAAAAAAAGGAATAGGTAAAAATCGGATTTTATTAAAAAGGTTAATGTATCGTTGCCTAGGCAATTTATTATGATTATAAAAATAATCAATAAGCGATTTATAAAGTAAAAGTAAATAAAAACATGATTCTTTAGGTATTAGTATTTTATTTTGAACGCAATGGGGATAAATGAACTTTTTTAGTTCACTAATCCCCGTTACGAGTTCGCATCGGCGTCAACGGGGAATAATGAACAAAAAGTTCACTAATCCCCGTTGACGGGGATTTTCAACGGGGATTAGTGGAATAAGCCGAATTGTAATGTATTGTTTCTAGAACTAATGTTAGTGGACACACACCTTCACTTTTAGTACCTACATATAGTTTTGTTAATATTTTCTATAGTTAATTCCCTTCTATCACAATTCTTTTTAAATTATTGAGGGTTCATAATACTCGTAGCTTCAATTGTACTGCTTTGAAATGTTTCACTATGAATCTAGTTAGTATAGTACCTATGTATAATTTTGTTTTAGATAATTATTTTATTGATTACTTTTATTAACATGCTATGTAAAATAATGAAATAAATGTTTTATTGAAACATTCTCGAATAACTTAATAATGTCCAAAAATTCGATTTCGACAGGATTCGAACGAAACCACAGTGGTTTCGTGGCTTAGTTGGTTAGTGCACACTAGGGGGTGCAGTTTCTATATTTTTCAATTTCGAAACTGGCTTACGAAATTCGGAAGCTCAATTTCGAAATTTCGAAATTCGGACAGAAAATATAATTTTATTCTCGAGACCTGCGAGTCTCTAATTCTATACAGGGGGCCAATTCTGAGTATCACGGGATAAAATATCAAGTGATAAGTTTGTATCAATTCTTCGATAATATAACGAGTTCCGCCAAAAACGGCATTCTCGTGCACTCTTCGATATTTCTAGCATAGACAATTTGATTTCATTATGTCATGTCATTACATATTTGAATTTCAAAGTTCCACACTTCACGAATGTCAATGTCTGGTTATTGTTTCGTCAGTAATTCCAACTTTATCTAAATCTAGAAATTTTAGCAATACCATCAAAATTTGAAACTGTATTTATGTTCATTAATTTCATATTTTTTTATTTGAATGTAGCATAATCTGAATTAGTATTGTTTGTCAAAGATGTACCTATACGGTTATAATAGCTGACTAACGACATCTCTGCTGCGTAGGGATAGCTGTGCGCAGCGGGCGAAAGTAATTTAGTCAGCAGGCAACAACGTTTACAATGTTTACAATAATTTTGTTCGGGCACACCAGAGGAAATGGAAAAAATAGAATTTATACAACCCCTGACCCCAGAAATTATACTCAAAGTAAATAATAATGATGCAAAAAGCTATTTTATCTAATAAGTACCTATTCAATAAAAACTAGATCAATTTGTAATGCATATTGCACTATTATTCTTTGACTTGAGTTGAGAAACAAGCACCACCGCGTAATTGTTTCAAACATCAAACAAAACAAGCAGAACTAAACTAAAGACAGTGTGCGATAGAGAGATAATGAATGATGTTCTTCTTTCACTCTTCGATTATGCGAACGAGTGCCTAGGACGTTGCATATCGAGCAACTTAAAACAAGAAAAGCCCTCGATAAATATCGAATCGCAGATGTTGAGAATACGCTTGTTTGATTCGAAGCAATAACTCGATATTTTGACAGTTGTTGCCATATTTATCGAGTAGATTATATTGCGAGAATTGCCTTCCAGATAGAGTTACGAGTTGGCAAAATGATTTAACTAATCCAAAACATATGAAAATACTTAGGTTACCTACCACATTTTACTTCTTAGGATCTGTCTGTGATAATGATATGGGAGTTAATAAAAAACCGTAATAATATCAAATAATAGGTACTCTGTATTTATGATTATTTTCATATGCATGTATCATCGCATTACAAGAATAAAACATTTTTTTACTTAAAATTTATAGTGAAATGATAACAATTTTCAAATTTTAAGGACAGGTGTTTTTTGGGTTTGTTAATAGTATGAGATTGTCATATTTGTTGGTCATGGACAAAATCTGACGGGATGAAGCTTTCTTCAGCTTAAAATGATGGTTGCGGATCATCTCTTGAAAAGTTTTCGTTATTTTGTTGGTAATTTTACTTTTATTTTGTATGGAATCTTCAATGAAACCTTCAGCCACCTTGCTGGATTTTCACCCACCGTGCCTTTTTATAGTGGTTAAGTTAGCCCCATACTTCTGATGGTATTTTTTCCAATAACTTGTTTGTAGCCCTTGTTATTCACCAACACAAATATAACTGATCTAGTCAAACGCTCGCTCTCAAATGCGATGAGAAGCGACCGACAGACGCAAAGCGAAGGCTCCCCGCTGCCACCTTCACCCGTCGCCGCCGCCTCGCGCCGTGTCACCATTGTCGCTAACCGAGCGTAGTAAACCAATCAGAGCTCGCATTTCACTCTTTCATAGCACAGCACACGCGTTCCGCGGAATTCGAAATTTCGAATTTGCGGTCACCAATTTCGAAATTGAAAAATGGTCAAAAAAGGCTACGAATTTCGAAATTACGAAACTTCGAAATTTCGAAATGCACCCCCTAGTGCACACCCGTACTCAGGGTGGGGCGTGAGTTCGAATCCTGCCGAAATCGAAAATTTTTGGGACATTATTAAATTTTCGTGGAAAATTTGCCCAGTGCGAGTATCGCACTTTATAGCAAAAAGCTAAATTCTCGAATAACTTTACGTACGTTTCTTAATCGAATGTCCAGTAAAACATTCATGCCGAGTTTTATAATTGAATAACGAAAGTAGCATTAGAAATTACTGCCTTAAATACTGCGCACATAGAATAATTGAATATTAGCCTTATTATGCAATTAAAATACCGACAGAATAAATGGTGCATGCATTATTAATTAATATAATAAACTATGGTAAATAGTTTGTTGAATGTAATATTTGTATTGGCTACAATAGAATTGAATTAATTTTATCTAAATGCATCATAGAGAAGTAAGTAGGTATTTAAACTTATCAAAGAGTGGTATATGTATATATCAGGTTGTTGACATTTGTTATATGGAAACTGGGGTAGGTAGGTGACACCAACGGCAATATTTTGGCGACTTTTTTTACTGAGCTATATAAAGGAGATTTATTTTATAAGCCGAGATGTTTTTAGTGTCAAGAAATCCACCAAGCTTTGCACTTGGTTCCGCGTTAACCAGTTTCCGTTAGACAAATGTTGTGCCGTACACACTATATTTCATCGGTTGCAAAGGTTGATGATAAATACCTACTCAAATGAAATCATTTCTTTGTATGGGAATTATTATTTAAGAATTTACCTGAGTCAGGTACTATTTTTGTATTGAAACCAAACTAGGGTCTCTGTTGACATGTTGAAGGAAGCTTTTATTTCTCTAGTGTACCTATTTATAAATTCTTGGAACTATGAAATAAAAAATACCTCACCACACCAATGGCATCTTTTATCTTTAGAACAGGTTGGATCGATTGAACCTAAATGTACATTATTATTCCATAATGAGTCTTTTGCGCAGTTATCCATTGTTATTTTAATATTTAAAAGATACCAGTGCTGGCTATTTATGTATTACTTACTATGTACATGTCTAAACGTAGTAGTGACAAAAATAAAACAGATTGGTTTATATTAATGGTTTATTCGATTAATTTTAACACAAAATGTACAATATTAATAAATATAGTCACATCGGTATCTATCACTCCGTTATGTTACACTATCATAAACTTTTTACAATGTTGTTATACAACCACTTATGAATCTAGAATCAGAATAAAATTGTGCTGTGTCGGCCAGCGGTCGGTTAAAACTTTCTTGGAATATAGGTGTTTCTATTCAGACATTTCAGACCGACGCAGTATTTGCTACCCAGGGTGGTAACGAAAGCCAATTGATGTGATACATACAAAATGCCTTTTTGACGGGATGACGTGCGAGACTTCGCTACCGTGGGTCTGAACCGGCCTTAATGTAGGTATAACTTACGCCGTTTAGGCCTTACATTAATTTAAATATAGGTTTAGTGGATAGTTTAACAGCAACTAAATTATAGATAGCAATTAAATAGATTTCTAAAAATATTGCATTAGTGACGTAAAGTCACTAATGCAATATTTTATATATTCAGAATTTTAAGTTTGAAAGTTCCGAAGTTTCATACACAATTTATTTATGCTAAATTTTGATTGTAAAAAGTTGCGTTTATAGATTTAGACAGGTACCATGTAGGTAGATTGAAACAAAAAAGTTTCAAGATATTAAAAGATCTTACAGTAATTTCAAATGTCTACTTAATATTAGCAATATCCATGTAAACAATAGGAAGTGCATAATACAGCTTCAAAAAATACAACAATTATAAAAAAATAACATTTCCAACATTGATTCTGATTTCACTTACGAACTAATAAAAACAAATTCTAAAAGAACCTTCCTTGAAGGTTCACAAATGCTGAGGGAGTAGCTAGGAAACAGTATCACCGCTAATTTTTAGATTTTACTCTGTTGACTTTAAAAACTCCATGAAAGATTTGTTTAAAACTAGACCTAGTTTTAAACAAATCGTTTATGGAGTTTTTCATTCGGAGAACATGTAAAAATGTGTGTATTACTGTGAAACCTTGATTTGATTTTGTTGAAATTTGGTTCTTTCGTAAGCTTATTTTAGAGCCATATCTTAGTGGTAAACTACTGGTAAATAATAAGCTGCGAAAATACCAGGACTTGGCAAAAGCTGCAAACAAAAAGGCATGACAGATTACAAGGGAAATGGGTTGATATAAATCTAAAACAGAGTAAAACCATATTTCAAATATTCGCCAAAATAATTTCACTAAGCAACCCGAGAGCCTACGACCTCGATATTCCCAAAAAGAGACGCGATTTGTTTATGACCGATTTTGCAAATAGATAAGATCGGTCCGTAACGATTGCTTTCGCTTTTGCTTGCTGTGAGTCAATCCCAAGTAACAAAAGCTCCTATAACCAAGGCGTTTTATCACCAAACTGTGATATAGTAGGCCTATAATGGTAACCATTGTGACTGCTTGTACTATAAAGGTTTTAAGCAGAACGATTTGGTTCTATAAGATTAAAGAGCATTTAAGTTCTTTAATTTAGCTCTTAGAACGCTTACAGGACCGAACATTACAATGTTTAAAGTGCTGCACTGTAAAAGATATGAAAAAACCGATTAAGGTACTATTTAGTGCTATAGATAAACTCACTGACACTTTTATGTATCTATTTTGCACTAAAAATGCGTCTAAATAACTTTTACAGTGCAAGTGTTTTAGCAGTAACAAAAACACAAATTAGAGGGTCATTTTGCACTATTAAAGTACCTTGCACAACAATTACGTAACGTTTTAGCTACATAAAAGCTCCCTCTACATCAATATGGGACTAGTTCTGTAAAAGTCATGAAAAATCATCTATAGTACTAAATAGTACCATAGCGACTCTTGGTGCAGCTGCTTAGTCACTCAATTCTAAATAGCTCTATAATGTGAGTTTGTGTTACTGCTACGCGACTAAAACGTGACATAAAAGCACTAAAATTCATAGTTATTGAACTAATTAAATTTATACCTGCTCTTCAGTAGCAATTATATCACTAGTTTTTATAAATGGTGGATTTTTATCAAACATCTGATTAAAAACTAAAGTTGTAATGGATTTAAGGTCTCTGCGTCGTAATAAAGTGAGCGGTTATTATAAAAAAAATGTTAAGAATCGATATAGAACAGCATTATCATCAATACGACAGGCTCGTGTCCAAAATATAAACTGGTCAAGCGAACGCTGAAATTATTGCACATGGTTCTGCACAAAATATTTGTTTTGTACCACAACAGGGTTGTAGCAATATTATGCCTATTTCTCAAGCCAGTAAGGATGAAGAATATATGAGTGAGAGTAACTCTGTTCAAAGTTCCTCAACATCGGAGTATTTAGATGAGGAGAGCAACAACGATGAACAATTACGCTGTGAATAAGAATTCCTCACCACGCAGTAAAAAATTTTATACATATAATATGTTTTGATATACCAATCAAATTATTGTACTTAAATAACATACAAATGCGATTGTAATTGCAGGTACAAAAGTGAACTGCAAAGTTGAATCAATCAAATCAAAGATTATCTGCCTAACTTACAATTCAATAATGTATTTTGTCCCATTATTACACACTCTATGTCATAGAGTGTGTAATAATGGGACAAAATACATAGAGTCTATGATAAAGTGATAAAGAAAAATACGTTAAGTGTATATATGAAAAAGACTTAATGTTTTAAATAATTTTATCTAATATAATATAATACGATAATTACTATAATATAATTATGTAAAGATGTGATTTAATTTATACTCTTAACCTGGTACAAGTAGGAGCACCAGCCGTCAACAGCTCAATAAGTAATATTTTTGGAAAAAAAACTTCGGTAGGCAGAATGTACCTACTCCTTAACCTGTCAATCAGGGTAGAAAAAACCCATAAATATATTAAAGATTATTTATCGGGTGCGAAGGTGCGGGTAGAAACAAGTATGTAGGTATAATTATAGATAAAATAAGTAATAAAAACGAGAGATTAAATATTTTTTTGTCTTGTGTGAGCTAGGTTGCAAATTAAACAAATTTAATTTGGTATTTGTTTTATTAATGTTGCTAACTAATTTTAAATAGCGACAGATAAGCATTTCTTGAGGACACAACTAAGGTGAAACAGTTATTTTAACTTTTGCCCTTACCAGTACCACAAACTAAAGAGTTCCGACTTTTCATCTTTTAGGGTTTCTTCCAGTTTCTGCAACGAATCCAAACTATTGATGGGGTCAAATCATATTTCTTTTTTAAAAAAATCTTGTTGGTTTCTTCTCAAAAACTCTGCAACCTAAGCTTGCATTGAAATAATGCGTGACAAAAGTTGTTGTTGTGTTTCTTACTTCTGTCACTTCCATTTCCGGTTGTTACAACGGTTTATTCAATACGGACTTTATGGCTGCTTTTTCCTGATAACAAAAAAAAAAAAAATACTTGATTAACTTTTCTTAGTCTAAGGGTCTGTCTGTGTTCACCAAAAGATAATTGCACAATTAATCAGCTTTGAGTATTTTTGCTCTAGTTTTAGTACCTATTAAATGATGTAGGTACCAATAAAGTGAAATAGTTTCTTGGTTTCCGTTTGGAATATCCAAAATAACTACATCGCAAATTTGGCCCCGTGCGCATTTAACGCGACTCCATAAAAATAAAGTTATTTTGACCATAGTATTTTATGTTTGAACAATGGAACCCTAATTATAATCAATAACTTTTCGGTAAAAATAAATGGCTGCTGTTTGCAAGCATGATAGCACATTAGCAGCACGGCTGGAGCCAATGAGTACTATAGCAGTCATAGTCGGAACAAGGGATTATTTTATTTATTTAAATTTAATAAAAACACGAAAATTATGAAGGCGCTTTGTCGAATTTGAAGTCAGCATATAGGTTTTAATTTAACGATACAATTAATTCCGCAAGTGCAAGTTACGGCAGACTTGCACGTTACGTCTATGCAACAATGGTGAATGACATAAAGCAAAATAATAACTTACCGAAATATTAGTTTTCCTGGGAATACTCATTGGAAATACTCACGACAACACTTACGAAAAAAATCGCTAATAAATGTGATAAAAAAGATCACTCGAATCGTTTACAGTGCAAAAAAAGCTCTTTAAACATGTTTTGTTAACTTTAATAGTGCTAATTTGTGATATAAAAGTTGCAGATGGCACTATTTTAGAATTAAAACGCGTTTCTCGTTACTTTTACATTTCAACTATAGAGCTGATTAATCACCATAAGAGCCTTTATGTAATGTCTATAGAATCAATTAGTGATAAAACTAGGGCCTTTTTGCGGTTGTATAAACGTTTACAAGACCATTATAGTGCTAATCTTTAACACTAATTAGCACGTCGAAAACGTTCTCAGAACTTTTATAATACCAAATTTTGTTACTTGGGATGTGAATCAATGCAACTTTCTACAAAAAACGTTATAAGTATATTCATATATATATAAGTATTTTTCATTCACTGGTTAGCCTCGGCGGGGCGGCGCGCCGCTACTTGGAGCCCGTAGAACGACATCTGCGGCTTGGGCCTAGAGTGTTAAGGATAGCAGCAATAGTTTTCTAAGTCCTTGGAGATATCGCAAATTTGGGCCTCGACTGACAGCAAGCAATTACGAAAGGAATGGATGGGAGTAAGGGGTCAAGGTTCCAACCCTTCGCGGTTTGGCAAAGTAGAACCATGACAGAGCAGATATGCCAAACTTGGTCTCACGTGACAGCATAGTTAAATAGGGGCCAGTCATTGGTCTACTGCTGCGGTTTGGCAAAGGAGAACCTAGGTAGAGATATGCCAAACTTGGTCTCGAGTCCGGTCAACACGGGCAGTGCGACCTGGTAGCCTCCGATGTGGTGTGGCTTCTTCACCACGGATTCGTCCAGGGACGTCGCCACGTTTAACTCTGAACCGGACGGTCGGCTGGAATAAACACAATTATTAGCACATCTTAAAATATTATCACGATTTAAAAACAGTTTTCTACGAATTGCCTTAATTTTTTTTAGAACGTTTGAAGAGAAAGTAAAAAGCGCCGTCTTTTCAGCCTTGTCGAACAAATTTTAAAGAAAACAATAGCATCATTGAATCAAACCTTGTCTTTGAAATAAAACGAGTTCTAAGCCATAGGCGACTTTCGAGGTAACTTTGAGACTTTACAATCCACCTCTGAGTTGGAGGGGTTGATTTTGCACACCTGAAAATCACCGCTACCAGCCAACACAAAAATGTGCATTCGATATGGGCGTTTCTTTTTTTTGCGCAACATTTAGATGTAGATTTAGATTAATATCAACAGGATCACATGACGGACAGCTCGCGGACCACTCGTTTGAAGCTTGTGGGAACCCATTTAGTTCTGTAAAATGTATCTTAATTTCAAGAGTTTAAGCCCATATTTGAGTGCACATTTTATTTGTTAGGTTGTAGCGGTATTGGATTAAAGAGCGCAGAGCTTTACGGCGCGACCACCACGGCCGACTTTACCATAGGCGGTCTATTTTTTTTATTTTATCTGGGGAGCAATTTTGCATTTTATTGAAGGTATTAGGTAAGTGAATATACTTACGATCCTCCGAAGTCGACGTAGAAGAGTCGCTGTAAGATTTCGTAGGTGACCAGCGTTACACCGAACTGTGGCGATGAACGGAATACACGAGCTGGAAAATTGTGTTTATATTAAGTGGTGTAAGTGTAAACAAACAAACAAACCTACAACAGAGTTAAGCATACTACACAAGAAGCCGGTACACCGACGCACACTAGAGCCGCTACTAATTTACAAGGCATTTGCCATGTTTTCATAGAATACTAAGACAACCTTGTGGTTGTTGGTAATAGCTTTGTAATCTATGTTGAAAAGTACGCCTTTGGCACGAAACGACATCAATATCATAGACTAAAAAATACTGACAGCATTTTTGAAAAGAAAATCCGAAGGATTCCGTGAAAAATACCAAAAGTGTTTGCACAAAAGATGCAATTAAAAAAAAAAACAAACAAAAAACACTAAAAATACAGCGATTTATTTGAGACATCGGACTTATTTTATCAGACTGAAAATATATACGAAATTTTGCCCACAGCAATCGCTTTTTAGTGCAATACAGAGACAAGATATGTACAAAACAAGAGCTTGGGAAAAATCATGTCAGTATTGTTCAAAATAGCTAAATATCTATATAATTAGCTATTTCTTTTGAACATTAGGCTGTTGAGGTGAGCCTCAACAGCCTATAATGGTCCACTGCTGGACGCAGGCCTCCCCTTGTTTTGCCTAATCCACAAGAATACACTGGACACAGTGGACACTGCTTTCGCAGAACGTCCGCTACTAATGTTGGAAATCTGTTGCCGAAAAATAAATCGAAAATTCAGTTGAAAATAAAATTAAAATTGATAACTGAATCATTATCAGCCTATATTAGTCCACAGCTGGACATAGGCCTCCCCTAATGAGCGCCTTAGCGCCCTGTATTTAGCTTGCCGCATCCAACATCTGCCAGCAGTCTTTCGCAAATCGTCATCCCACCTGGTTGGAGGGCGTCCTACACTACGTTTGCCGAGTCGCGGACTCCACTCAAGAACACGTCTATCCCAGCGGTTTTCGGTTCTTCTCGAGATATGGCCAGCCCACTGCCACTTCAGCTTGCTTGATAACTGCTCATCAAGATAATAATATATCTTCTATTCTTCTGTACTTACCAACGGCGCCCTTCCAGAAAGCTCTGAAGCCCTCTTCGACGTATATTTTCCTAGCCGCGTCGAACACACCGTTGTATGTAGTCTGGCCGGTCCGTGCTACCACCTGGAAAGTCATTGAGAGACAATCGAAATAAGTTCTTGAGTAAGTTACAGCTGCTCAAATAATGTACAATCTCAAATTTTCACGTTTATGTATACGCAAAATTTTCAAATATACACCTGACACCAGAATTCATCAGCAGTGATTTACCACGTACTTGTCAAAATGCGGTAACTGTACAGTTTTGTCATAATAATGGACACACTTTTTTGTCAGATAATTAGATACCATAGAAAGTAGCAAAATATTGTATCCAAGACCACATCTTAGTGATGTATGCTAAGAACATGCCACAAAGATGTATATTAGATAGTATTTGATCATAAATATGTAGGTATATGCAATAGAGACAAAATGCTGTACGTACATATTTCTATGCCACTTTATTGTGCTTGCAAATTATTAGAAATTTTCTGTATTGCGTATGTACATACATGTCATACTTATGACCAAAATACTGTATACATCTTTCTCTTCAAGACTGCACAAAAACATCTTATATTTTTGTGATATTTTACCGCCGCTTACGCGTACAAAGAAGTTTCAGCGAATGATTGAAGTTATTGTAATGACGACTTTCATTATTGCGGTGACACTCGCTTTTAAACAAGTAATTAATTTAGGACTATAAAAAACATCAAAAAACAAAGACATATTTTTTTCGCAAAAAAAGTGTCTGACTTACAAGTTACATTTTCTTTGTCTGCTAGAACCATATAGGTTACCTATTTCGGTAACCTATACCTACAGTTCGCAGATAATAAAGGTCATAATATCGTAGGGCTCTTGAGTGGCGAACACGTACCGGAAGGCGCAGTGTGGCCCCCACGTGACTGACGACCTCGCAGCACAGTGCTGAATGCGGTATGCACACGACCGGTCATTTTGACGAGCTTTGAAGGATGTGGACGTCTTTCAGCCGAGATCACTACTTATACAGCTTTTTATGTATTAAATTTGTCTTGTCTAAGTGCTTATTTTGTGAGCCTAAAGAAATAAGTTATTGAGCTTGAGTTTGATGAAGTTAATGTACCTGTAGCCTGGTCTTGATGACGTCAGCGGGTGTCACGAGCGAGGCGGCGGGGATGCCCGCGATGGCGCCGGCCGACAGCAGCGTGAGCGGGTGGTTGTAGCCATTCTCGTCCGCGAATTTTGCCTGGAACAATCACATCATAATAATATTATAAATACGGTTTGGAAGGCTGTTTGTTACCACTTCAAGCCAAAACCACTGAACGGATCGGGCTGAAATTGTTTGAATACAGGTAGTTTTAGGGCTAGAATAATAATAATAATAATGCTGGACAATTCACACATCATTATCTAGCCCCAAGCTAAACAGCTTGTGTTATGAGTACTAGATAACTGATATATATAAAATAATACAATAAACAGATCATCATCAGCCTATACCAGTCCACTGCTGGACATAGGCCTCCCCTAATGAGCGCCATAGCGCCCTGTCCTCAGCTTGCCGCATCCAGCATCTGCCAGCAGTCTTTCGCAAATCGTCATCCCATCTGGTCGGAGGGCGTCCTACACTACGTTTTCCGAGTCGCAGATAAACAGATAGATATTTTTTATTATACATAGACAACACCCGGAACAAATGTCTGCAGATCGTACACACAATATAATTAATCATAACCTACTTTTTATCCCATAAATCAGTTCCCATGGGATAGAAATAACCTTAGAATGCGAATCCGTGGACAGAAACTATTTGGAAATACTAGTCAGATGCACACGCAACAGCAAGCGAGTTAGTAAATAGCTTTCTTACCTTTATGTTTGACTATAATAAGAATAGAATAAGTAGTTTATTGCCAATAGTATATGTGCCTACATTACAATAATAGTTCTATATAGGTACACAGGGTGCCCCCGAATAACTGCAGTCCCCAAAACAGGTGAAGCAACAAAAAACGTTCCCCACTAAATGGCAGTCATTTGAAATTTCGCTTGCCCCGAGTAGTTATTTATGCTCGTACTATTCGACGTTTCTTTCGGTATAATATGCAGCTACTCACACTACACTACTACACGCAACTTTAAACATCTGCTAAGTAGTTTAATTATCACTCTGACGTATGTCGAGAGAAGAAGACAGTGAGAATTAGCAATGTGCTAAGTTAATAGAAGAATATTATGAATACGAAAATTAGGTTAGTCTCGAATCTCGATCGTACTTTTATTTATTTTCTCTATTGAAATACATAGAATATCTTTAGTAATACATCTGCATATTTATATTTGTATTTTTTAAAGATTTTATTCTGTAATTTTATAGTTGAAAAGAAAAAAAAAACTAAACGTGACCTCACCGTTCAACTTATTGTCATGAATCTTTATCGAAATATCTTTTCCAAAGAATCTCTTATTATTTTTGGCAGCGAAAAGGTTGTAGTTATTTTCTAAGTACTTACCTAGTCTTGGTAAGGTAATCTATAACACTGTTTTCACTAATTAAAAAAAAAATAACGAAACGATGGTAATTTTCGACAAATTTTAAATTTATCCGCAACTTATTATAAAGTTTGTTAAGACATTTCGAAGACTAAACTTACCTTAACATGCGCATACGCGGGGAAGTAAATAGCGCTGAAGGGCATGTCCCTGAGCAGGCAGGCCCGGGTTCCCTTGTACAGTCCGAAGAACCCCAGCTCCTTAACGACCGCCCAAGCGCTCAGTTTCTTACCACTGGCGATCTCGCCCGCCACTTGTAAGCGGATCTTTACTATTTCTAGAGGGTTTGTGAAGATTACTTGGCAGCCGCCGGCCTGCGGGAGAAAAGAGTTTTAGTCAACTAACACCTTGGTAGTAGTATTACAGGTAAATATTGAAAGCTCTCTTTTGTTTTCTTATACTGGACGTTTGAATTAGTGACGTCATCGTGAATAATTGTATGAAAAACCAAAAGACGATCACAACAATGCGTCAACTTTTAAATATTTATTTACACCACAGATTATACTTTCACTATTTTGCATTGCGAAAACTGTTTGACTTTGTTAATGTACGGTTTGAATTAATAAATTGAATTTTTCAATGCAATTTAGTTTTTGACCTCCGTTCGACATTCCAAGAACCAAGAGATTTTAGTCAAACGATTGGTGTATTACATGAGACGGTGAAACAGTGCCGTTTTCTGATAAGACGGTTGCCGGCGCGGGCGAGGCGCTGCCGATTTGTTACGAGTTGGTGTGTGTGCGTCACCCTTTAAGCAATATTCAGCGGGAATCGAACCCGCAACCCTCCTGCGTCGTAGGCGGACCTTGGCCCGCCGCGCGTCAAAATGGGGGTAGTTAAAGCTTTGTTATAATAACCACGTTTGACAGGTGGATTTGTGGTCATAGTTAAAAACTTACAGATCTCCTGCCTTCTTCTGGCAGCCTAGGTTCCCTAAGTCGTTTCTTACGACATCCACGGGCTGAGTTGCAGGGGTCGATTCTTTCTCCGCAACCGCCACATCAGCGATAAAATAAAAAATTGTGTGTGTGATACATTGTAAGTTGACTTACACTGGCGCCGGCTAAGACCTCCGCGTAAACTTTGATATTGCCATTTTTGTCCATAAATTTATCTCGAACTAAATCGTTGACCTGCAATAAAAAAAACATAATTTTTACTTTTATTTTCTATTCATTTACATCTGCACTAATATTATACAAGAAAAGATTTGTTTGTAGGAATCGAAGGGCCTCCGAAACGAATGGACCATTTAGAAATAGTTATTCATTTAACAAGTGGGCAAAACGGTGCACTGTTTTGAACTATTTTTTTTAATATAATAGAAGAATTCCCAGGCTACTACTACTATCTACGGCTTATTTTTGAAAAAATAATGTCTTAATATATAGAACATACAAAATATAGCAGATAATAATATAATAAATAGAGTAGAGCGGCGTAAGCTCAACAATCAAGTTTTTGCTGATTATCTTATAAATCAGCAAAAAATAGATTTTTGAGCTTACGCCGCTCTGCTCTATCCCGCTCCTTTAAACACAAAATCCTATGGCTATCCTATTCACAAAATGGCGTCATATACCTGCCCCCTATGGGAATTATATTCTTACGCCACGACCACGACCGGCACGGCCACGCGAGGTATTACACCATATTACCAACTTAACATAGACCATTTATTACCAAAATTACCAAAACATAGATCAACTTACCGTAAGTTTAATAGCCTTCTCCGGAGCAACCCCAATCAGCTGCGGCACCAGTCCTCTGTACAGCCCCGCGAAGCCCTCGTGTCTGATGACCTTGCGGAAACAATCGAAGGAGTTCTTGTACGCCACTTCTCCGATGAAGGAGCCGGACCGTTGGTTCTGCATGCGAGTCTTCACGAGGTCTATGGGGTATACTGCTGAGGCGCCGACGGCTGACGAAGTAAACGTTGGATTGTTATTTTAATAGTTTCTAGAAGTTTCTATTAGATCAAACTTCTGATCAGAATTTCATAGCGGTAGCGCAGAACCGGTTTTGTTATTTGGGGAACTATACTCCGTCGACGCATTTATTTTGTTTGACTGAATGAATGCAATATTTCTTAGACAATGCTTCTTTTAGAGAATAGCGATGTGATCTATCGGCTTCAAAAATATCGGAACTAACAAGAGATTCGATATTAATCGAGCTGACAGATTAAGTGTTTACCTATGTCTATTTGTATTATTTCATAAGGTTCAAAGAAAATTAGGATAAATGCTTGGTCGGAGCATAATGATTTTTGAAGATATTGCACTTTTTATTTACATATTATATTTGTATTTGAAATTTTTTCATAACAAGTCTCTTAATTATTTATATTTCTTATGAAAACACTCACCACCAGCAAAGGAACCGAGAGTGAATCTGTACACGCTCTCCAAAATTTGTATTAAGAAACCTCTATCTTCCGGACTCTGTAACAATGTAGAAAATAATAAATCTTATTCCTATAGTGATAAGGTTAATATTATCAATACGGTCAGTGAATGTGTGTGAAATTAGACCTTAAAGTGTGCGTAACAGCCATGTTTAAACAAAAAAGAGGTATTCGCTTTCCCAAGTGTAACCTTTCGACCGGAAATGTGCTACGTTCCTTTGTTTCCAGTCGACCAATAGGATCACTCCATTATCGCGTCATTTATGTCAAATAAGAAAATGAGCGATAATGGAGCGATCCTATTGGTCGGCTGGAAACATATCAACGTAGCACATCTCAGGTGGCAAGTAATAATAGTGGTCAAACGCTTTACCGTAATTAATTAAAAAAAACTGTAATTTCCGAATACATTAACGAAAGAAGGGATTGATTTTGTACGTCCTTTTCTGAGGTCAAGTTAATTCAACACTTTCTACTGATTGTATTGATGCATGATAGACGTCATGATAGTGCTTCAAATCTTTCAAACGTTTGTGGAAGTTGTGATTTTCTCAGCAATAATGAGCATGTGTTTCATGATGTATCGCTGAACGTGCTATTTGAGCTACTCATATTAGAAAATATACAATGAGTCTGATGTTTGTACTGCACATAGTTGGATAGCAGAAATATTATATGTATAACATACTTTATACAAAAATTACTTCGTAACACGTAACATATTACAATATTTTGGAAGAAACACTGAGCCTAATAAACTCAGATAAAGGCACGCGTGTCAAGTGTCAAGGTTGAAACCATTCTATCAATCTCTTCGTGCAAATAGCACAGCACGCATTATCTAGAGTTTCTTTCATCTATGGACGATTCTGCGGCACTACCATTGTCAATATAAAATATGTAAAGTGATTGGTTAGCAGAACTGCTGGACTCTTGGATACGTCAAAAAATAGTGTACGTTCGGGGCAGCCAATACACCCGTGACTCAATACATCGCTTATTATCTGTGCTCAATTATCGATAACTGGCACTTGCACAAAATGAAGACAGATAAAACCAAACGCTACAAAAAATACCGCATGTGTGTAAGGCCTGTTCCTCACCGCGTCGCGGTCGCTGCGATATCATTTCGGTCACGGGGGCTATAGGGCTATTTAGAAACTACGTTACCGAGACATCGACAAGAAATCTGACACAGATTCGCGCGAAGTTCAAATATTTTAACGGTTTTTAATATTTTCTGCATCCTACAAGGGATATGAATAGCGGAAAAATAGTTTACCAATAATACTAAAACATTTTCTATAAAAAAAGAACATTTTATAATGTCCCAAAAATTTTCGATTTCGGCAGGATTCGAACCTGCCCCCACCCTCAGTACGGGTGTGCTCTAACCAACTACGCCACAAAATCTCAAATTTTTGGTACATTATTAATTTTTCGTAGAAAATTTCCCCAGTACGCACTATAAAAGCAACAAGCTAACTTCCTATCATCAACTTTTCTGCCGCAAAATATTTTCTGACTGGCTCGGTAAGTTTTCGGTATCGTTCATTCGCTACTGTACGAGTGAGTGAGCGGCGGACCTGGCGGGGGGAGATCGGCCACTCTGTATTTCAGATTCTATCTTTTATGCGGACGCGCGTATGCGCTCTGCAAATAATCTGTACCGAAACGACTCGGTCTGAAAGTTCTCATTTAATTACATGCGTACGGTAGATAGTCTGTATCGATTCGGTGCAGAGGCGGTACCGAATCGAAAACGAACCGACCCAGTGAGGAAGGGCCTTAGTAAAAAAATCTAAGCACCTTATATTTAAATGAAATTTGATAATCCTAAAGAGAAGAAAAGTAAAGCGTAGAATAGAAACATCATAAACTTCCGACCTACTCACCATCGAGTAACGAAACACCCGATACCCTCTTATTATATTTACCTCGTCCTTTTGCGCATTGAAAGAGACAGACCACAAGTTAGTGATGTTTCCAAATAGCTCTTATTGCATACACGTAAGGTGTGAATCTAAATGGTATGGCTGGCTATAAAATTTCTTAAAAACTAAAAAGTTTTTATTGAAAATCTGGTCAAATATACATAACTTAGAGGTATATAAATATAATTTACCAAGGAAAATAAAAAAAAAACTATTCAGTTTCATTTTAACAATTTGATTAGAATCATTTAAAACGGTCAACCGAGATTGATGTATATTAATTGTTATTTTTAAAGGCTTTGGTATTTTATCGTCAGTTATCTACCAAGCGCTTACGCGGTGACTCCGGGAAACTAAGACGGGAGAAATCTCCGGTAATACTTGAATGATCAAACTTGATTTGTATTATGGACAGCCATACAAAGGAGCAAACACACCGACGTAGGCGCATTTCACCCAATTACAGTGTATTTGGTCCTATAGGTACTTAAACCTACAATTATACACCAACCTGGGAGTCTGCAAACGGTTCATGCGTTAGACAGAGAAAACAAATTATAATTGTTTCTATATTCCCAGCCAAATGCAATGTGAAATGTTTGTAAGAGTCCTGTAACTGTTTAAAGGAAATTAAACATTGTGAGTTTTGTAAAAAACCACCCACAACTATACCTAATATTCACTTTCCCGATGTTGATTTTTTGCATAATCTAATTGTTGATTTGAGCACTTTCCTTCAAAAATGTACTACGTACCTACTTAACGTCTTTACTCTGCGGCAAGCATTTAATTTTATTTTTACTATGGTTTGTTTACAACATTTCACATCGACTTTGGCTGAAGTATATCAGATATAATTATATAATGCTTAAGCGTAATTGAAAAGGCTAAGTTACTTACGGATACTGCTTTGATTTCGGCGATCCTTCTCGTGACTTGCTTGAAGTATTGCTCTGGGGTTATTAAGTTCAGATCGCGGTATACGAGCCGTCTGGAAACAAATATATTAGATCACAAAACCTTATAATTTCGAGGAAAGTAAGTTATTTGTGTGTGTGTGTTATCCGGTCTCGAACTGCAGTTTTGTGCACATTCTTTAGATTATATTGTGGTGGTACGGCCGAAGTCGTGATCGTCAATTAATTATTTTTAAGTGTATCAATGTGAGATAGATTTGCCAAGAAATAACAATGTTGAGGAGATCAGGTTATGCGTGTGAATTCGTTTACGTTTCATCTAGCGTTAGGACAATGTTTTACATTACCGCGTTTTATAATATTTATGTATATAAAAGATTTATTGATAAAGTTTTCGTGAGCTTTCGTTTCGGATACTATAGCATTCCTTCGTGGGAATATGGTTACAAAATATTTTTTCTCAAGAAACGACGACAGATGTCTCAAGTGATAAAATTACATTACAATTGCGACAGCAACTGAAAGTGAATCAGCTCATGGATTCCTAAAATTATACTTCCCTATGTCGGTACTAGAAAGGTACCTACTTGGGCCATGTTTTATTTGGATAGTTTCTACCTACAGCTTCGCTCGTGATCTTTAGGCTCGGTTTTGCGAGACAAGGACGAGCAAACGCCGCGCGGGGAAGGCGAGAAAGGAAGGCAAGAGCCGCGTAATGACGGGCCCGCGCACAATTTCACTGATATTTATGAATAAATTTCTTATTGCTCTAAAATAATACTCTTTCGCTATAAAATAAAACTATAATCGTCTATCTAAAGGGTTTATTAGGGAACACGTAGAAGTTTCTTTTTTAATAACTAAACTAACTTTTTTGTTATAATATAACTAGCAAATTGAACTGCATTTTCTGTATAAGTATATTTATAATCTGTCAAAATTAAGATATGTTATGTCAATCGTGTTTCAATTCCCATTACTTCAATCCTATACCATAAGAATAGATAATAATTTATGCCGAAACTTTTGATGCTCATCAAAAAAATAAAAACTTTATATTGCTGCTTCAAAATTGAGTTTCCGTACAGTCAAAACCTTATGGGACTCACTTCACCTTAAGAATATTTTTATCCCATAGAAACTGATTTATTCAATAAAAGAAGAATTATGTGCTTTTCCAGGTCTATGTTCAAATTTTATATGCCGATACGTTACGGAGTTTAGGAGTGAAGAAATAACAAAAATAGGATATACAAAAAATAGGAATACATCCATCCATTAAAACTTTCACATGTAGGTATAAATTAGTGTGATAGTGTGATTTGATCACGTGGGCGAAGCTGCAGAAAAGAAAAATAAAAACTTCCACAAGGGCGAGGTTTGTAAACACCATTCATAAAATTTCAGTATCGCGGACTACACAGATGGAAAACACATTAATCCCTTAGTCCAAATTAAATTCGAGTAGAATAGTGGCGATAAAATTGGCTATGGTATACGAGACTGATACGAGCGCTACGCTATCAGTAGCGTAACAGTATCAGTATTGTGCGATTCGCATGTAGCGTAGATTAGATATTGACTGGAATTGAGATGTTGAAGGGTTGTCACGGCACTACGGACATTCCTAAAATAAAAACTACTGTTTAAGAACTGAAGTAAGGACACAATTTTTTTTGGGAACTAATAATTTTTTTTAGAGATTAAGGCGCCATAATAACGAACACCGTAGAACTAAGTACTGTTTATAGTCTGTCCTAAAATCAAAGACATTTTATGTTGACACAGTATTTTTTCTGATGTTGTTTTGTATTCTTCGAACTCAAACTAAATTATGCTGGACAATTCACACAGCATTATCTAGCCCCAAGCTAAGCAGAGCTTGTAATATAGGGTGCTAGAAAACTGATATACATCATATAGTACAATACATAGATATTTTTTATTATACATAGAAAACGACCAGAAACCCTGAACAAATTTCTGCAGATCGTACAAACATTTGTCCCGAGACGGGAATCGAACCCGCAACTTCCTGCGTCGCAGGCAGACCTTCGCCCACCGTGCCACAGAGGTCGACGACTATGACAGTTTTTTAGCGTTACAAGAGACACAAACACTCACCCATTACAATGTCCGATGGCATCACAGAGCGTATACAGTATGTCGACCTCTAGCGGCGTGATCTGCGTCATCATCTGCGCGGAGTTCAGGAACTCCTCCTTGGTGACCTCCTGGGTGCGGCTGCCGTGCGACGCGTTCAGGTAAACGCGCTTCAGCAACTCCATGTTGTTCAGAACGCTGTTGAACGCTATGAAGTATGGGAAGCTGATTTTTCGCTCGCCGTGGGGGAAGCCTGCTGCCTGAAAGTAATAATATTAGAATTAAGAAAGGTTCGAGAATTCATTACGGATGTAAGCGGGTTAACTACGAACCTTATCTGTGTTGGAAGAACTCCAACGTTTCATCCCTTAACGCCTGCGTCTAGAACCGAACTCACCCTGAAGAAGTCCCTCGTTAAGGGATTGAAACGTTGGTGTTCTTCCAACATAAATAAGGTTCGTAGTTAATCCGCTTACATGCGTAATGATTTCGTCAAACTACGATAGTTTTTATGGTTTTGCAGATCAAGGTCCACTTTGGGTTGAGCCACAGAAGTAAGTAACATATTGTATAGCTATCTGAATGGGGTCAACCTTATACGACAATCTTAAAAATATTAAAAAAAGCTTAGCTATAACTCGAAAAATAACAGGCTAAAGGTTTCTTAGTCGATTTTTTACTTTAATTTAGTGACATCAAAAATTTAGGAATCAAAAATATGTATCACTTTATTTCCATGTCAGTGTTTAATTTGAAGAATTTGACCTGTTCTTAGTGTAACTGTATTTATTGAATAAAGGATTTTGGATTTGATCTGAACTACGTACTCAAAAGTCTACTCGGTTCTACAATCCTAGACATTTTATGTAAACAAAATACGATAAATACGATCACGTCTCAATGTTCAGAGATCAGTTGAAATGGCTTCCGATCCGTCGTCGACGTGATCTGCACGTTCTCTCACTTCTTTATAACATTCTGAACAATCCTCTCTCCCCTTCTTACCTCCGTGAACGTTTTGAGTTTCTTTTCCCTCGTGATAGGCCATGTAGATCATCTCTGTCCCTTCTCCTTAAATTTCCTGCTCACTCTTCCAGCCGCTACGGTGGCTCCTTCACTATTGAATCGGTTAGGATGTGGAATTCTCTCCCACACGATATTCGTGCTAGCCCCTCACTCTTCATTTTCAAGCGCAAAGTCAAAGAACATTTTCTATCATCATAACTCTGCTATATTATGTATTTATTAAGTTTATATGCGTATGTATTTATAGTATTTGTTATTTTATTATCAACATAGATAGTATTTTATAAGTATATATATTTTAATGTATTATATGTAGTAGTTTATGTATTGGTTAAAATATCCTCTATTTACCCACTTTTATAACTTGGTCTCTCTCTCTCCCAATAAGGTTTGCTGGAAGAGAACTCTTTTTAGGGTTAAGCTCGCCTTTGCCATATTTTTAAAATTTAATGTTTTATGTATGTATTTTTTTTTCTTGTGCAATAAAGAATAAATAAATAAATAAAAACAAGTTTTATGATTAAAACACAAACTAAAACTGACAAAAATTACAGAATGTAACGAGAAAGCAGCAAAGTAAACACTTACAACCAAAACAAGCAAATAATACGCAAATTTGTCTTCTAAGGCCCGTACTATGCAAGCATGATGTTGATCGGTCGGTCTCCGCTTGAGTTGCGCTTTTCTACGGCATAAACGTCACTCAAGCAATAGATCTATGACTGAGCAAGCTAGCCTTCCGAACTATTAAGAGACGAATAAAATTGTGATTTTCAGTAAAAACTAAAATTGTATTGAAACTTCCTACGCCGATAATAAGTGGAATGTGTGAAAAATGTCTATCGCGACTATTTCGTTGGTTTCTTAACTTTTCAGATAACAAAAAAAATATGTTCGATTCTAGAAGAACATCTAACAGTTGAACAGACGGTAAGTCAAGTTACATAGCTAGATAGCACCTTATTAGTGTTATCGTTTAATTATTCTATGCACTAAACAACTGTATTACTGTTTACTATCCACTTGTATGCAACCGGTCGATATATAACCTGTATACTTATAAAATAGGATTGACAATGACGTCATCTCTCATGCTGTAGTGCTCAGTTCGTTGTGTGGAAATGCATACTGCGCGTTACAGCTACACAAAAACGGTGACACCGCTATGTTTGTCCGTCCGTCACTCGAGCTCAGTTTTGAGTAAAGTATAAAGTAGTTTTCTTACTCCCCGGGGCGGCGCTTTTAAGGCCCATCCCCACCCAAAGTGGCGCCGCCACCTAATTTATCTTATTATTCCGTTTAACGAAGGGATTTTTAAAAATCCATCTTCCAGTTTGTGATACCTATCATAAGCTTTTTTTAATGCCTCTGTAATAGTTTTATTCTATTTAGTTTAGGAAGAGATACGAAAATAGATTTTGGTGGCCACCAAGGGCAACTTCGTATATTTGTATAATAATAATATAGACTTCAATCGCGCTTTTTAAACGAGTTGCCTCGCTGAAAGCGAGCAGTGCGTTATCAACATTATTTCCACATTCATAAAGCACAAAGTTGATTGGTGAAATCGAGTAAGGTCTGTTACGAAGTAAAATTACTTAAATCTGTGCTATTTTACAAATCATCTTTATTGATACTTTTAAAGGACCCTAGTGTCTAGGTAAACTTAGTTTAGGATTAAAGGCACTACTCAATTATTTATATCTATATAATATCAATCCGATCAGAGCGGCACATCATGAGATGTCGTCATTCTCAATCACATTATTTGAGTACGCAGGTAATATCTGCCTACGATTATTGTGGAGATATTTGCTAAATGCTGACTACTCTACTGTAGGCCAAGCACAGGGATCGTTCTCTATGGTAGAATAGACAATAATGACATCGCTTCGTCATACATTGTGTGTACATTATTGAAGATGTAGGAATTCATTTCAAATAATTTACGCATTCGATGACGTGACGTAATTTGTCTCTATTCTACCCGAGACTACAATTCCCGTGCTAGGGGGCTGCTGTCTACTACCATAGATGTAAGAACTACACCATCATTAATTTAATTAGAACTCACATGCAGAATAAATCTATCTTAGTTTTTAGCCAATGTTTCGGATTCTGGTGCAACCTAGACAAAACAGTTAGTGGGTTAAAATTGTAACAAAGCAAAGAAGTTAAGAGTACCGAGTGAAAGTAAAAAAGTAGTTGAAGAAAATATTCCAACATGTTATTTTAGATCGATGATAAGCTTAATCTCTTTCTAAGGTTTTTGTATTATAGTGCGTAAGCCCTCAGACTCTGGGTGATCTAAGAAATTTAATAAGTCCCAAAACATTTCAATTTCGTCAGGACTCGAACCTGCGCCCCACTTTCAGTACGGGTAGTGCTCTAACTAAACCACGATTTCTTAGTCGGTTTCCTCGAAAATCTTTGGGATCTCTTACGGCTCTAGCGCCGTTGGCGCCATCTACAGGCGAAACGTTACAGTTATCCAAACCTGTTCAAAGACTAAAGTTACATTGAGTTCGTTCGTTTCACGAGAGGTGTTGTGTTGGCGTTGCTCATCATCAGCCTATATTAGTCCACTGTTGGACATAGGCCTCCCCTAATAAGCGCCATAGCCATTGCTCAATTCTCTTCAATTCTAGTTCGAATCCTGCCGAAATCGAAACTTTTTGGGACTTATTTAATTTCATGTCCTTCATCAACAGATGTTCCTTTATGGACATCACTGATCACGTTAGAAGTGTTTCCTTCCCTTTCTTTATCGTATTTCCTGAATGTTCAAATTGTGTTGAATTGTTTTATTTTCTTACAACCAAAGTGAAAAATAGAGCGTTAAACTCGGGCTAAAGCACCCATTTGATATTTGATATTAATGTGATTTTACCAACTTACGTTCATAACTTTAGTCTTCATCTCCTTGGTCAAGAGGTGTTCCTTCACAGTGAACATGATGTCCTTAAAGTCTCCAGAACTGATGAACCCTTTCCCTTCCTTGTCGTACTTCTTGAACGCCTCCACTGCGCATTCTTCGTGGAAATCGTGCAGGAACTGACTGAACTCTTGGTATGTTACTAGTCTCTTCTTATCCTGAGAAAATTTGTGAATTATTAGTTTTAGACGACCTCTGTGGCGCGGTGGGCGAAGGTCCGCCTGCGACGCAAGAGGTTGCGGGTTCGATTCCCGTATTGGGACAAATATTTCTACGATCTGCAGGTATTTGTTCCGGGTGTTCTGGTCTTTTTCTATGTATAATAAAAAATATCTATCTATGTAATGTATTGTATTATGTATATCAGTTATCTAGTACATATAACACAAGCTCTGCTTAGCTTGGGGCTTAGATAGTGCTGTGTGAATTGTCCAGTATTATTTAATTTTATAGACTCTAGGCTACGAATAAATAGTAGACCATAGGGTCAATTCAGATCTACTTTAAAAAAAAAACGAATAAACTTGACGGATTACGTTGGATCGCACAAAACGAAGGACAGCCGATGCGTTCGGTGACTTGACTATAAAAATGATTCTGACATTTATTTTTTAGAGATCCCAAACGATAGGTGTCAGTTGGTGATGCTCCGGAAACAACTTGCTGGTAAGGTGCAAACGCTAATCTTATAAGTGTACATAAGACATACGAGTTTGTTTTACAGGAAAACGAATCACCTCGATTTTCTTTTCAGAGTTAGCCCCAAAGTTGTCCGTTTCGTGCGTTTGACGACATCCGTCAACTTTGTTCTTTTTACAAAGTAGAGCTCTAGTCGTCAAAACCAAACTTAACTAATATGATACTATTATTTTTATTTCGAACGCTATGAAAGAGACGGCAACATTGTTTAGTGCTATCAAAAAGTTTAGTTTTGGTGACATTTGAATTGAAACCAACAAGTTACGTCATTTACCATAACAACACCTGATAATATTTACACCCTGTTCAAACTATAACTATAGGTTGTAGGTTTTTAAAGAAGTATTTTGAGAACAGTTTTCCTCCACCTTGCGTGGATATCCTCAGTGCTGAGGGTCGGGACCTTTATGTAGGACCTTGGAATGCACGATGTGTCTGCATCGGGGTCGGTCTTCCGCAGTGCGGATATAGCGTCGCTCAGAACAGTTTAAAGTAAGTTTAATCGAATACTAAACCAATCACCTTCTTTTGTTTTTTGTGTGTAGTTTTCGGAGTAGAGCTGTAGTTATAACTTTGAACAATGTATTTAAATTTAGAATTAATACACATTAGGCGGTTTGACCAGAGGGTTTTCAAAACGCCTAATGTATAATATAAGTACTTGCACATTAATGCGACTGTAAGAGTGACTGTGGTTGTTAGTTACCTTGCCAAAGTAGAGGCTGAAGAAACTGCTCTGCAAATTGAATGGCACCTTTTGGTAGAGAACCGTCTGCTGCATGACGTCCGTGAATTCGTCTGGAACAACAAAATAACTTGAAATATCTATGATGACAAATATCAAAAGACCAAGGTCAACAGTCTATTCCCCGTTCATCATCATCATCATCAGCCTACATTAGTACACTGCTGGACATAAGCCTCTCTTAATGAGCGCCATAGCGCCCTGTCTTCAGCTTGCCGCATCCAGCATCTGCCAGCAGTATTTCGCAAATCGTCATCCCACTTGGTCTGAGGGCGTCCTATACTACGTTTGCGGAGTCGCGGTCTCCACTCAAGAACACGTTTACCCCAGCGGTTGTGGGTTCTTCTCGAGATATGGCCAGCCCACTGCCACTTCAACTTGCAAATCCTTTGAGCTATGTCGATTACCTTGGTTTCCCGTTCACTCATTCATTATTGTAGCTGGACTGCCGTGGTCGAACAAAAAAAATTACTGAAAAACAGCCGAAATTTTGCGTTTTTTTCTATTTTTGTCAATGTTGCGTTCGGCGCTCGGGTTCACAAACTTGGATTATTCACTAGGCCAATATCAAAAACATCAGAATTACCGGATTTGACGCTAGGTATGATGTATACTGAACTAATGAGAGAACTATCTTTCTCTCAACTGTATTCAAGTAAAAGATAAACAAATCACTGCTAGTAAAAAGCAATTATTTTCTTTGAAATATTTTATACTTCAAACTGTTTCGTGTAAATTAATCCTGCATTTTAAATAATCGTACCGTTTTGCGAACCTTTTGATGAAGTGTACCTATGGAAGGTGATCGATGGGCTTTCCTCGGTGAGAAAAGTGTTTTATCTGGTTTCCTGTCCGTTATCTCTTACATTGAAAATAATATAATCTTTAAATACGCGCCAAACCCGTTCAACCGCGAGTTTCGTTCAGAAATTTTTATAATGTCATGTCAGTAGTTGGTCTGGACCGGACGTGTTGGTCGGCACTAGGCTTCATGATTGAATGTGATCCCGTGTTGAACAGTATTAGTGTTGGTAGAAGTAATTCAAGTACCAACTGCTTGAATTATTTCTACTAAATACACATTATAATAGTATTTATTATTGTAGGATAAGTTGTATGTATATTTTTCTGTTTTTTTTGTGTTCTCTTTTTTTTTATGGCCGTGTAGACACGCGTGCACCAAGGTTCTGCCAGAAAACCAGCGTTGCTCAACTTCCTGTGGAGCAACATTAAACTGAGGCAGGACCTTATTGGTTCACTTAACTATTTAAGTAGTATTAATTATTTTTATGTTTTTTTTATATCTTTCTGTGTACTGTGTATGTGTGTGTGAGCCAATAAAAAGTATTCTTCTTCTTCTTCTTAATATGTGGAAAATATTTTCAACCTTCGACTGTATATAGAATTCTTATAAGAAATTTCTATGCAAGTTTAGCCAAATTACTAGTAGGCATGCAATTTTCTTACATTAAATTAAAAATAGTTTTCTACGTAATAAAAAAAAACGAATACAGTGATATTTACCTTGAACTGTTCAGATCATTTTCATTTTTAATTTACATAGGTATCTACTTCCATACAACTTTCTAATTTTATTGGTCTTGTGTTTTATTGGTTTTATTGGTCTATATTAATTTTGAGCTTTAAATAATGCAATAAAATGAAAACTAGTCTTTACAATTGAAACAATGGAGTGGAGGATGGAATTACTGCAGACTGTTGCAAACAATCTACAGGTAGCTCAACTGATCCATATCAATACCAGTCGAAAGCATGCCCAAGACACTGGCTGCATAGCTTTAACACTTTCATTGCCCATGAAACATAAGGACGTCTCCAGCTCCTGCGCCCCTTCGCTTCGGGTCGTAACTCCGAGGCTGAGTGGTGAATGCGTTAAGAAGGCCCTCCCCAAGGTCAATGTTTGAGGAGGTTTGGCATAATCGCCAAGCTTGCAATGCGGGTTGGTGATACAAACCTAACTATTCACCAATGTAGGAAAAATTTCAATTAGCCAATAATGGGAAAAAGAAACGTCGGACGCGCTGTTGCAAGGTGGGTGGACGACATGGTACGCGTCGGGGGGCGTCATTGGAGGCGGTTAGAACAGGACCGCGGTGGATGGCACAAACTGAGGGAGGCCTATACCTACCCATATACCCAGCAGTGAGTAAAATCCGGCTGCGGATGATGATGATGAGGAAAATTTTAATTGAAATCGAGGATGTAGTTTACAAATTAATCGAAAAGTATGTCTGTATTATTGTTTATGGGTGTCGCAGCCTTCTTAAATTCTATCTCCTTAATTCTAGTATTTTTGCTACAAATAAATACTCATATATAATATTTGACGATCTCTGTGGCGCGGTGGGCGAAGGTCTGCCTGCGACGCAGGAGGTTGCAGGTTCGATTCCAGCCTCGGGACAATTGTGTGTACGATCTGAAGACATTTGTTCAGGGTGTTCTGGTCGTTTTCTATGTATAATAAAAAATCTATGTATTGTATTATATTATGTATAATCAGTTATCTAGTACCCATAACACAAGCTCTGCTTAGCTTGGGGCTAGATAATGCTGTGTGAATTGTCCAGCATTATTTATTATATAAAAATACTCATTATTCATACGTTTTTACAATATAATCTGGACATACCAAAAGCCACAAGCCCGTTGCCATTGGTATCGAACAACTGGAAGGCAGTCTTGTACAGCGCGTCCGGGACACACAGCAGACCCTCGAACGCCTGGAACTCCGGGAACGATATGTACCCGTCTTTGTCCATATCCACGATGCCCGCGATGAGCTTGACTGATTCCTTATTGTAGTCATCTGGAAATTGGGCCTTATTAGAGTGGGTTTTGGGTAGGTTTTAAAGCTTTCTTAACAAAGAGTCATTTAAATTCAACTGACCGTTAATTGGTTCATGAGATACAGCTCAACAACACCTTTTGGGTACTAGTATAGTATTAACTTGTAGTATATGACGCCATTTTGTGAATAGGCTAGGCATAGGATCTCGCGTTTAAAGGAGCGGCGTAAGCTTAAAAATCAAGTTTATGCTGAGTATCTATTATTTTAGACATTTTTAAAAAAATAAGCCGATTTATTATTAGTTATTTTTTTCAAAGCTTAATCAATAAAGATGACGGGAAAAAATTGTAAATCAATTTTTTCCATTTCACTATCTATCAAATCAAATCAAATCAAACGGAACGTAATAGGGTGGGCAATAGACGAATGTGATTTAAACATACCTTCGGTAAATAATCCAAGGTACTTTCTGACGAAATCTTCACTAGTGATGCACTTTTCACCGTTCTTCTCGACGGTAGCGAATTTCAAGAATATTTCATGGAGTTTATCTGTGTCAGCTCTTTTTAAATAACCGGCCCCCTGAAAAGAAACAGCATTGATTTAATGATAAAGACTTTCATTGCCCACGTCGCGCATGTGTTCCTCCAGGCTGCTGATCGCACCACAAGGGGTAGCCTCGCTGGGCAGTGAATGCGTTATTCATTTTTATGATATCTGAAATGAGATGGTTCGTGCGGTATATTGTGGGTAGTGATTTACTATAATTATATTGCTTAAATAAAGTTTTGTTATCTTTTCAGTGATCGTAAGCAGTATTGTGGCGATCTTTTGGGGATGCCTGTGCCCAGCGTTGGACGTTTCGGAGTTCGTGTTGATGGTTATGGAACAGCAGGTATTTATTTTTTGAAAAGTATTTCTACATTTGCTGTCAAAATCCTATGGAAAGTTGGATTTTGATCCTGTTAAATATTTATTTGTTATCAGCTACAGAGCATACAAAAATGTGCATTAAAATATGGGTTAACTCTTACAATTAGATTAACTTTACATTAACGGATCAGTCATCGTCGTCAGATGACAGAAAGCTCGAGGGCCACTCGTTTGAAGCTTGTGGAAAGCCACACTTTGTCACTGTAAAATATATCTAAAATAATGACTATGCCTATATTTGAATCCACATTTTTGTGCTGAGTAGCGTTATTGGATTAATGGTTGCAGAGGTTTAGTGATCATTCCCCTTCCCTCCCCCACATATTTGGGGTTTTCTTCTTCCATCCTGTTCTACCATTTGTCATCTAAGCACTCACTCCTTTCTTACTGGTACTTTACTCGTGTCATACAATATTCAGGTCAAATTATAATGTTATTCAAGGGAAATGATATCAATTTACAATAAGAACATATTATAATGAATGAGTCTGAGACTTTATCTTATTGCTGAGGTTTGTTTACAAACTGGAAGTAGGTATTGTTTACTGGGCAACAATATGATGAAATTACTAATTATAAATATGCGAAGATGAAACTAGTAGTCACTAGTGTATGGGTAATGTGATGATTATTTGCAACAAACAAACATATCTATAACTCATACCATGTACATTATACAGAACAAAATTTGAGGTTACGAATAAACTATTTACCTAATACCTACTACCTAATTAATATTTTATTATTTTAAATTTACCTAATACCTAATTTATCCAAATCAAGCTGGTGCAGAGCAAAGCAGAATAATGCATGTTTTATTTGTTTGCTAATTTGTTTGGCTGTGATCAAAATGTCTCTTGACTTGACTACTTATTTAATAGACTTTCAAATATACCTACACTTACAGTGTAAATAAAAAGATCAAGGGATTTACAAATAAGAAGGGCATTACACTTTTTGTCTTTGCTAATTTGATTGGCTGTGATCAAAATCTCTAGAGTACTTATTCAATAGACACAGATATACACTTACAGTGTAAATAAACATGGGATTTCTGGAAATTTTGTCCACAAATCCCCTGTGCATCTCATTTCTTAGCCAGCAGGGAATTACGACCTTAGTCCATAAATCCTTTCACAGGAGAATATAGCGAGGGACTATACCAATAATCCCTCGCTATATTCTCTACTGACAGTTCCTCATATTAAGAATTTGTTATTATAGTGTTCAAGCCCTCAAACTCAGTCAGGGTAATTTCTAGCATGCTGTATCAGTCTGCATTTCATGTTACATACTGTATTGAAAATGGATATATGAGTGAGATTATCCAATCTATGGATGCTAACAATACTGAGCTTGTTATTACTCTGAATAGAACAATAATCAATTATTTGGTTACTAGAACCTACTATCTTGATTATTGAATAATCACATGACATTTAAGAAATTACTCTAACTTTGGTAACAAGGTAAAAAATCTATTTGTTTTATTGAAGATGAGTCTGAGTAGGGTCTAGGTAGGTATAGTAGCTGTTATGTGTGAAATGTGAGTGCCTATGGATTTTCTTAGTCTGTTCTTTAGAGACATTATGACTTAGAGATGATGATAGTATTAGTTATACCTTAGACTAACTCCTTAAAGAATATTTGTACACAAATCATAATACAAATATCTAAAACTTACTTGCTTGGCATAGAGTATCAGATTTAATTGTAAACAATATTTATTGTAAGTAGGGTCCCTTACAGAAAAGAATGGATGTAACAACAGAATTAATTTTAGGTTCAGTTTCGAAAGATGTTTACAAAAATGCTACAAGGAGTTTGCAAAGTTATAGGTAGGTAATTTATTTCTACAGACTTGTTTTTGGAGACAAGATTAGGTAATACCTGATAACAACCTCATACGAATGGAATATGTGGCAGAGATATTAAAATCCCATGCATAAGTAATCTATGACTTAGGAGTTAGTACCTGTACCAATCAACCAAAAATTTTCCAAGAACAAATTTAAATTAAGAAGCAACAAGGCTACTTATTTCAAACCTTACTCCCAAAATATAAGGAAGGTAAGTACACTTAGAAATAAAACCACACAGATAACTCACTGGCCACATGGACACAGAATCACAATGTAAAAAGATAATTCTTAATTTCAAGAAGTACTGTTTGAGCAATTAAAAAAATATTACCCGACGCGATGTCATTTTGTTGTGAAGATAAAAATCATACTGAAGTGAATATGATGGGCATTGACGTACCTAGTTGATAAGAACTTATCTTTTGCACTCAACACATAATATTATTGAAGACAACATCTATTTAGTAGCTTTTCATCTTCCACACAAGTCCTAACTGTCATTTTTGTATTTATTATTTTTGTGTCCTAGAAAGTGGCCAGGTATGTGTAAATTTACCAAACAATTGAATATACCTAATAGATCTATTCCTGTTTCAAATTTCAATTGAGACTCGAAGCAGACTGTAAACAAAACACTGTGGTAGTAGGTAGGTAGTTCGGATTGAAAATTTTTGTTTCTTCTAAGTTTGATTGATGAGGTCAAATAGGTTAGGTTGGTTATCTAATATGTCGTGTAACTATGTAAATAGGCGAATAACGTATGTGATAAGCGATTGTAGTCAAGGTGTTAGGTGTTGTCATAAAATGAGAGCTCACCGCAGTTAGACTGACGTTTCCTAGGGAAGTTCAAGGACGAACAAATCAAGGTCATTTGGGCCGTAAGACTACATCAAGTTAGGTATTAGAAAGAATTAAGTACAAACCTCTTTTTATCACGACCTCATGTAATTTGGAAACCCTTCGCAAATATAAAAACTTACCCACCTCTTGACAGTAGGCCTCAGTTACCAAAGAGCTGAACACAGATTTAAACATTACAGAGTTTTTATTCACAAAACAATGTTTTCTGTGAGGAAATTGTTTCTAACTCTGCGGCTGCTGTGTTGACTCCGTTTCGTCCTGATAACACGTCACAAGACGTAAAAATACAGCAGAATCTATTTTTGCGAGACACGAACTGAGCTCATGGTCATCCTCAACAATCCGGCTCTAGGCAGGCTAATGCTTCTAGGATAAATATCTACTTAATTACAATAATCGCAATGTCGGCGAAGACTTCTTCATTTGGTTGTTTAATTTCACAGGCTTATTTGACGGTGACAGACAATGACAGATAGACAGTGATGTGACGGTAGTGAACCCAGCCCGTGTGCCTCAGAGCAATATTTAGTTATTGCTCTAAGCCGTGTGCACCTGTGTGCACAGTATATTCTTATTCTTACGTAGTTATTGTATACCACGTAGTTTAGCACAGAATAATATATCCTAACGGATTGTATACTTATTTCATTGCACAATACGTGGATGGGGTTATTATTATTATTATTATTATTCGTATGGGGTTGGTCTTTCTTGGGAGGAACCAATATTATTGTACCTACCATAGGAGGAACCGTGTGATTAGCAGGCTGCTCTGCTGGCTGGCCAGAGCAAGCAGCTGCAGCCAGCATATTTACAGAAGAGTACTTTTTTATTTATCAGCTCTGTATTAGCTGAGGCAGCTAATCAGTAATCAAATCACACGGCCTGACGACGACACGACGACGACGGCGCGGCGGCGACGGCGTGGCGTGTGAGAGAGAGTTTGCGCTTTGCGCATAGACTAGTAAGAAACTATACGCTTTGCGCCGTGCGTGACTGTTAGGTACCCAACTAAAAGATAAAATAAAACGACTAACCGACATTTCGGACACTAAATTATCGGACACTTTGTCCGAAATGTCATATTATAATTTTAACAATTTCTTCACTGACATTTCGGACACCATCAAAATATTGAAGCTGTTTTGTACATTGTACAATCAGCTTGAAAAGGTTTAAAGTTAAATACTACAAAATAAACATTAAGTACACAAAGTGATTGTTTCGCTAAGAACGATAGATGACGCTTTTATCAAAAAAGTTGCAAAAAAATCAGAATAGATGTCGTTTGGTGCCTGCGGAATACAAGATGGAATGAATAGGCAGATGGATGACGCTAGATGCAAACAAAATAATGTCGCGTAGGGATTTTGTTGGTGTGTGTGAAAAGTCCGTGTGACGCACCAGGTGGCAGCAGCAAAATAGTCGGTCGTGCACTTTGTATTTGCTCCGTGGTCGTGCACAAGTTGATTTTCTGAGAAAATCAACTTCTTCCATCAAGATTTAAAAAGTGGAATTACCTCATGAGACTTTCTTGTAGGTACCTAGCTAAAGTAGGTAGATACCTACCTAAGAACAACATTTCGCATAGGTACCTATTTTAGGTAGTAGGTAGTCTAATCAATTTCCAAACTTTTTAGGTAGGTAGGTACCTACCTACCTAACATCGGGAAAATGATTAAAACTCATGGAAAATCCAGAAAAACTAAAAATTATGATCTATTAAAAATACGGGACTCTACCAAGAAATCATAAACTCTGATAGATTTATTAATGTTTCATCACGAATAAGCCACACAAAATCTCTACGATTTTTGTAGAGGCTCTACATCTACAACCAACTTGTAGAGAGCGCTACGCTAAGTCAAAGCACTCGATGACAAAGAAAGTTCTACCTACTTCTCAAGCTTTACAATCTACTTTCCGAAAATATTGCTTAAACGCTACGCGGAACCCTTGAAAAGCAACGACAATCATCTCGCTGGCTAGTTAGGTAGGTACCTATATAGTTGTCCACTTCACTTTAGGATAGGTACAACTCATTCGAATAAAAACTACCTACCTAAGGGAATTTTCATCGGCCGCGTTGTACGATACATCTCGTCCGATAAAAATTCTCTTGGTTTTGGTAGATAATTTGGGTTAGGGTACAACTTGTACCCTAACCCAAATTATCCACGAGATATTTGATCATGTAGTCTAGATGAACACGTAAAGGCAAAACTAAATTCCTTACTAGGAGCACTATACAAAGTCTCAAAATGTATACCAAAAACAGTGCGTAACATTATTTATCCCTTGCTAAGTCACATATAGAATATTTGGTGGAAATTTGGGGAACGGCTGCTACTACAAATTTAGCTCCCCTTCAAAGAACCCAAAACAAGGTTATTAAAGTCCTATACCATTTTGACTATTTTACGCCGACTCAAGAATTATACAACAAAACTCATATTTTTAATATAAAAAAACTTTACATTTATAATACCTGTATTTTAATTAAAAAAATTACCTCAAACTCCATTCAATCAAAAATTAAATTAAATTTAAGAGAAAATAAATACAATAGAAATAATAGAAATAAAATCAAATTACAATTAGCTAGTTCACGTACTAGCTATGGTAAAAAAACAATATTATCAGAGGGAGCTAAATTGTTTAACAATCTGCCAAACAATATAAAGGAATGTGTTAATTTTAATGCATATAAAAATAAACTTAAATTACATGTACAATACAAACTATATAACAATAAACGAATAAAAAAAAATGCTTAACTTTCTAATATTACGATTAAAATACATAATATATTATGGTCTTCATACTTACCAATTTAGTTTTTCAATTACCTACTTTTTTTTTTTTTTTTTTTTTTTTTTTTATTGTTAAAGTTATTAATTATTTGTTAGAGTTAGTTATTTACAAAACACTGTTATATTATATTTAGTTACATATAATATCTACTTAGTTATAATTTTAGGTACCAGAGGTTAGTTAAGTTTTTTAATATTATAAACCTAGATTAATTTGTTTCTATGTATCTCATTATAAGTGAAGTGAACCACGTGTGTTTGTATGAGAATAAAGTTCTTTAAACCTTAGTCTAATGTACCTACCATACATATACTTACGTTAAAATTGGTAGGGTTGGTGCTATTTGCACAATTAGTTTTAGAACAGCCTGAAATAGTAGCTTATTTAAGTATCATCCATTTAATCTATCAGTTTGACTACCGGTCGTCCTCCACTAACAGTAAAACCTTCAATGCATACAAAAAACTTCATTTTCAATAACGTCTCGGTTCATTGGGCAATATGTCCCAATCGGGATGGTTCTTAAACATATTTTACGCGTGTGGCTTACGATCGAATCAGGGATGTAATAAGGCTACTGAGTGGGTACCTACCTGATTAATGAAATTGACATGTACCTAGGTACTGGTTGTTTTAGGTAGTACACGTTGCGGTCGCGACGTAAGAATCGATCTCTTTAACTCAGCCCGTGGATGTCATGACAGCGAACTAAAAAAACCTGGCAGAGGGCAGCAATACACAGAACTATATCTGGATATAGTTTGTAAGCTGTAACTTTTCCAATCCCAAGAGTATTAAATAAGGCAAAAACCCTCTGGTTTTGGATGATTCATCTCATCATGTCCAGCTGTGGACTTATGAGTGCTGATGAGGAGTTGTGATTTAGCTTACAAAGTTACAACATAGACCAGTTACTTTACCTAATTGAAACCATAAGATGGGAATCAAGTAGGTACCTACTTAATTGGAGGAGATCGCATGCTATGGTTGGACCCTGCACCTGAAACCACTAGGTGCACCTGAAATGAATCTAAAAGTTTATTTTAACATAGGTATATTAAACCACCAAGTCTTAGTACAACCGCCAAGTGAGCGGAAGTGCGAGTCAACTTGCTTATACGGAGGATTCCGTATCATCGCACATAAATTTCTCAAAAGGAACCCTAAAACAGATAATATTAAATTAAAAGCAAAAGCCATCATGACACGGGTTTGCCAATTATATGAATAATAGATCCGGTTAGAGACTTCGCATGATGATAATAAATAGGTAAGTACTAAATAAAATCTACATTTAAGATGGATCGATTGGTAAACTTCGAGATTATTGAGGAACGGATTTTATCGATTTTACCAAAAAAGTATGAAACCTACAAAAAAATCATATCTGATTTAAAATGTACGTACCTACGTACCAACAAACTGATCTGATCGGTACCTTTCATTTGATACCACAATTGACTTTGCATGCAGGTGTCTTTAAGATTTCGACATAACAATTTGTTTCTACTGAAAAATAATATGTTGTTTTTTCTTAAAATATGTACCTACTGCCGCACCAAATATATTATTATTTTAAATATCTAGTTACTTGCGGCGGTAGTTGCTGAGATATAGGTAATACAAATGGAAAGAGGACACGGACATAGCGTGACCATAGAGTTTCGAAACCGATCTCGAAACCTTACAAATACCGACAGAGCTTAAGTAAAACTCAGCATGGAAAAACTAAAAAACTTTGCTCTCTTTTTGTAAAACTTTTTGTTTCCTCCCTCCGACCCTGTCCCACGGGATCTTAACGTGGTTTACGATCGCCTATCGAGGGTGACCTAATTCGGTTTTTAGAATCGGACGCAAAATGTTCCTAGTTAGGCCTAGTTTATTCACACTTAAGGAGGTTTTCGCGGAGCATTTTACATCTTTATGGCATGTGGGTAGGTAGGTCGGTGTTTTGACTCTGGTTATGGGTAGATTTGTTTAGTTAGTATTGTATTTATTTTTGAAACCTTTCTTAATTAAAAGAGGCTGGGTAAACCAATTAGGCCCAGACTCCACCAAAGCGGAGATCTTTGAGCTAAGATGTCTCCACCGAAGCTGTGCAAAGATGCGTACCTTGCTGGCTAGACTACAGCGAAGATATGCTGGATAGAGCTGCTGAGCTGCGTGCGGCGAGCGTCGCATGTTAGTTGAGATGAATGCACTAGGGAGGCACAGCATCTCTTCTCGTCTCCGCTGCGTGACGTCGCCAGCTTGCTAGGCACCGTTCACATCTCCACTTCGACCATTATTTCATATTTAATTTATTTTATTAACCTGTCGAATAAAATTTATATAGTTGTTGGTTTCCGCCGAGTTTCCATAAAATTCATCCAATTGATTCGAAGCTTTGTTGAGCTGCTGTGTGAAAATTGTTGACGTTTTTTGCGGGATAAACTTCCCACGAGAAAATGTTCGACAATTCTTTGCTAATTAAAGTTGATACCAGTTTGCTTTAGTTTTGTATGCATACTATTATTTATTCAGAAGCATTGTACAAAAAAATACCTACGTTTGAAAATTGACTTAATTCTCATTATTTAGTCTTTTGGATACTTCGTCTAATCGGTCAGTTTTTCGACTTTTTAAAATATTTCAAAAAAACCCAATAAATTAAAAAAAACTTGATTTGAAATGTACAAACAGATTGAATAGGCTCCGAAATTACTGGACCGATTTGAAAATTTTTACTAAAGTACCATTAAAATCCTACATTATCCCTGATGAACATAGGCTATAGAATATTCCTACCCGTGCAAAGCCAGGACGGACCAGTTGTAATTAATAAATGAATAATGCTGGACAATACACAAAGCATAATCTAGCTCCAAGCTAAGCAGATCTCACAATCATGGCCTAAAACCTACTTATGTGGGAAAAAGACATACCTACTAAAACTTACTTTTGGTATTTAGTACAACTATAAAATCCAATCCGTAAGATCCGTCCTCAAGATGTTTTTATCATCCATCCTTAAAAACTCAGTCGTTTAAATAATAAATTCCATAAAGTGTTTAAATTGTTAGCCTTTTTTTGGCCACACACCAACCACTGTGCAGACGGGCCTAAATTAAAAGCATGTCCAATCTTACCCTTAACCACGAACGGTCTACGTACATGAACAAAGCCACAGACACGTAATAGTCACTACAGCGCTAAGCCTGAGCAAAAATATCACGCCCTGAAGGCATATTAATATCCTACAAGCGCATCTATAAAGAACAATCTATTACCGGTAACGCTATCAGGAACTCATCGTCACGTTAACGTTTCTAAAACAACTTTAAAAATAATGTTTTCGTATTTACTCGTAATATAAATAGGGCTGTTGAAGCTCTCTTCAACGAAGAAGAGCAGAGGGTTGTCTCCGGATAGTGTAGCGCAATAGAGAGGAAGAATTTTATTTAGCAATGGATGCTCTTAGAATGACTGTAAATGACAGGAATTTCACAGAGTTTGGAGACAATCCAGTAGCCAGTTCTGTTCTTGATACATTCAATTCAATTTGAAAATCTCTTTATTATGAAATTAACTATTACCAGTAATACCTACATATAAAGTGTACATTCATCCTAGACAATATCAAACATAAATGTAGACACGTTTATAAGCGCTATGCGCTTTTTCAAACTTATATAACGGGAATTAACGAACAGCATCATTAAAGGTTATTATACCATTTAAGACACTTCAACTTTTAAGAGTTCATGTAAGCTTTAGTTGAGCATTAGGTTCATTTCATATAAATAATTATAATACATACCTGACACATTAGCTAGTTCTGTTCCTGATAGGGCCTCAATTCCGAGTCCTAATCTTTATTACAGCGTGTAGGTACTTGCTATCGACATTATTTTACGGGATTCGGTTCCCTTAGGAGTAATTCCTGACATAAACCCTGTACCTATTTACGAGGGCCTGTAAGCTATCAGTAGAATTTATATTATGGGCATGCGTTGGATTTTATAGTCATTTGCGCGTCCTGCTTCCGAATCTCTCACATAAAATTTATTGGGTATTGTCATATTTTATTAGGCGAGATAAAATGGAAGTTCTTCTTCTTTAATCTAGCAGGTACCAGTTAGAGAGACTAGTTTAGCGCATCGATGGAGGATTATGTCCTCAAGATTTACTTACATACCAAGTGTCTTATATTATTAGTCTGAGTTTATAAAAAAAAACGTCAAGTGCTAGTCGGACTCACGCACCGAGGGTTCCGTAAAATTAAGAGTTTGTTAAAGTCATTTAAAACGGGATATTTACCATGATTCGATTTTTGAGTTTTTCAATATTTCGGCACAATTTCATGCACCATGATCACGGAAGAACTGAAAAAAAAAGAGTTTGTTGTATATGTTTTCTTGTTTCTTGCCAAATAGCATGATTCTAATTCAACGGAAAGGACCTAGTGCCTTAGAAATTTTGGTCACTAGCAATTTAAAAAAATCTTAAATTTTATCTACAAATTTCCGGTATTCGGATTTTTCCCTTTACTTGTGCTAAGACCTTGTTTCTTGCCAAATTTCATGATTCTATATCAATGGGAAGTACCTACCCTATAGGTTTTGTGTGTATGTGATTCCCTAGGACTTTTCTAATATTTGGGCATAAACGTCTGTAACTTTTGATTTTATATCGCGGCTCCAAGAGGTTACGAGCTATATGATGTGAATATCAACTCGATAACTCCATGCGTTACTGAGAAAAGAGGGTTGACAGACGGACAGACGGACAACAAAGTGATCCTATAAGGGTTCCTTTTTTTCTTTTGAGGTACGGAACCCTAAAAAACATTTGAACAACATTTCCACAAACGAACCAAAATTGAAGTTAAAAGAAAAGCAATAACATCTTAATTTTCTTATTAATAATAATTTATGGTATAAAATTTTACTTGTCTAATTAGTGCTTGTAACGCACGCAAGCACTTAGATAAGTCCAATTTGGCATAAAGAAATAAAGTTATTGAAATCAGAAATAAAAAACTGTGCAAAATACTAGTAAAATTGCACGTTTTTTTGTTACAGGTAGCACCTAAAGAGCCATCATGCAAAGCAACGTAGCTCCCAATAGCATGGTGGTAACACCGCACCACCTGGCCACTCAGAGCGCCGTAGCCATCCTCCGAGAAGGCGGCACGGCCATGGAAGCGATGGTGGCCGCCGCAGCAACCATCTCAGTCATCTATCCTCATATGAACAGCATCGGCGGTGATGGATTCTGGCTTATAGTTCCTCCTAATGGAGAGCCAGTAGCTATAGAGGCTTGTGGAGCAGCAGGTAGTTTGGCTACCCCGGAGTTTTTCACTGGACTTGCTAAGATTCCATCAAAGGGCTCAAAAGCAGCTGTCACAATAGCAGGAACCGTTGGAGGATGGGAGGAAGCTCTCCAATACTCTGCAGAAAACGGATATAAAAGAATGTCTCTTCACAAACTCTTAGCAGATGCCATCAGGTATGCTGAAAAGGGTGTCCCTGTAACAGAATCACAACACATTACTTTAGAAGGACTCAAAGGAAAAATCAGATCTGTTGAATTTTCTAGGGTCTTTCTTCCAGATGGAAAGATACCTAAAATAGGAGATATGATGTACCAAAAACAACTTGCTACGACGCTCAGAACTTTGGCTAAAAATGGTCTAAATAGTTTTTACAGAGGTGAAGTGGCCAAACTTATCGCTGCGGATGCTACATCTTTGGGCCTTCCTTTCACAGAAGAAGACTTGGCAGAATATTCGCCCTTGAGAAAGGTTCCGTTACGACTCTTGCATAAGCATGGAGAAATTTTCAATCTTCCTCCCCCAACCCAAGGTGCTATATCTCTTGGTATACTTGGAGTGTTAGATAAACTAGATTTAGATGGTAAACATGAAGGGGAACTCATACATGCAACCGTCGAAGCTACAAAATTATTATTCGAGCTAAGAGACGAATTTATAACAGATCCGCTGGAAATGAAAGTTGACCCCCAATCTCTTATTTCTAGTGGAACTCTATTTGAAATGGCAAACAAAATCAATTTTAATCAGGCTTTAACTTACGGTAAAGATAAAGGTCCCGGTGATACGGTATGGATGGGCGTGATGGATAATAAAGGGTTCTCCGTTTCATTCATACAAAGCATTTATCAGTTTTTTGGTAGTGGAGTTATGCTTCCAAGTACGGGAATCCTATGGCAAAATAGAGGAATAGCGTTCACCTTAGAGAAGAACCACATACTGACATTGAAGCCTGGAAAGAAACCTTTGCATACTTTGAACCCCGCTGCAGCCAAACTACACGATGGTAGGGTTATGATTTATGGAACTAGAGGAGGCGATGGCCAACCACAAACACAAGCCGCAATATTTCACAGATATGTGGTCCAGGATAAGGACTTGCAATCCTCCGTATCTTCTCCTAGGTGGTTGTATGGTCGAACGACGGAAGACCCAGATAATTCTCTTAAGCTTGAAGGACGCTTCAACGAGGACACTATCAAATACCTTAAGGACAGAGGTCATCATGTACTAATTTTGCCAAACTATAGCGAAGACGTGGGTCACGCTGGGGCGCTAGTAAAGCATCCAAGTGGGCTGATGGAAGGGGCTTTTGACCCCCGTAGCAATGGCAGCGCAGCTGGGTTTTAAAAGAATATCACAAACACAGCACAAACAAATTGACTCCTTTATGAAGCAAAGTTCGTACGAAAACCAACTTACTTAATTAAAATGTCCAATGTTTTTGTAAAGTTCTAAACTTATGGGGTCTGCCTTAGCTTTGTTTCTACTTCTAGTAAAATATGAATTATTCTCTGCTTCATTATTAAAACTTTTTTTTAATTCAGCCACTGGGGACAGGTCTCGAGAAAGTTTTAAAAAGTTATTGGGTCTGTCACAGCCACACAGGAATTCCGGAGCTCTAGGGATTTTACAAGAATCTTTAAGTTCCCTCGGAATCTTGTTTGTAGAATTTATTTCTGAGGTGGAGCGGACCTGAAATTAACAGTCTAGGAACAGTTTTAAATTAGACAATCTCTATGAAATACAGTCGGCGCTCACCTACAGCGGTGAGCAATAATTCACATTTATTGGAGAGATAACGCAGCGAACAAAGACCCGTTTGGATGTAAATCAAAAATCGCCATTTTTGAAATCATATTGTAGGCCTGATCTGATATATTGTGGAAGTTACTGAAAGCTGATTGAATTCTTTGTTGAATGATTAATCTTTTGTTATTTTTTGCTATTATGGAACAATGAAAATTCGTAAATGTTCGGAAATTTGAAGATGTAGGTATGTTTGAGCCAACACAACGCCAAAAACCAACGAAACCTCGTGAACAGTGCCGAATTAATTTAACTTCCTACTATAGGCATCTACCAACTTACCTGTTTGGTAAAGAAATAATACAAAAGAATTTGTATCACGGGGAATCACCAAATCACAATGCAGTTGCATGATCCCTCTTATATCTATCTTATATCTAAGCTACAGAGAGTACATACATTTAGATAGGTACCTACTTGTAGCTTGGCTTAGCTTCCAAAATCATTGAACCTTGCACCAGAGGGCCACAATCTGAATCCGGCCATACATCGAGTTGAATTAGGCAGCACTACACAATAGTGATGTGCTCGATAAATCTAGGAGGCTTCCTGTAACCTTATGGTGCTTTACGTTTGCACATCAGGATAACGAGATGGTTAGTTGGTTTGGTACTTATCAGTACCTATGATTGTTCATGACCAGTAAGGGTATTTGAAAAGGTGCTAGAGAAATGTTGCTCCCACATTGCTGTAGCAACTCTCGTGGAATGATCATTTTCATGGAGTGTTGAAAAAAACTATAAAAGACTTGTGTCAAAACACGAACCAGCAAACTGCAGCAAAACCTAGGTATATTGTGGTGTCCTAAGATATTTTTTTTGTGTAGTAGATTTAGGATAAATATATTTTCATAACATTACATTTCAATCACATTTACCGTGAACCCTGTACAAAGTACCTACATACAGGGCGGCTTCTGAGATGGGAGTGTATGGCCACACCAGAAACCATAAGATCTAGAGAAAACCAACCAACGAACCACGGGTCCACAAATTTTTTCAGTTGGTGGTTGGATGGTTTGGTTTGTAAAATTCATATGAACAGATATTTTACCGAAGACATACCATAGAATCGAAGCGTAGAATAAGTTAAATAAGATCTATGGGTAACTGTTAGATAGAATTAATAAATAAATAATAAATAAATATTATAATAACCAGACGTTGTATTGTAGGTAAGTATATTGGTTAGCGGCAAGTAGTTACAGAAACGTTTGTCGAAATAATTTTGTATAATGTAATCAGACTTCGAACAAAGGATGAGATTCTATTTTAGGCTGTATTTAGGTATGTTTTTATATACATAATGGAAACCTTTGTAGAAAAATGCCATTTCTTTTCATTTTCGTGCCTTTGCAAGATCATAATCAAAAATGTACAAAAATGTTTAGTTGTTTATTTTTTTCAAATACAACCGATTAGATATCCTTCAAATGCAAATTATAATAGGTAGCTATACAATTTTTGTGTTTTCATAAAACGAGTTCATGCGTAGGTATGTATGCGAATAGGTTCCTATTCCTATCTTATTGGAAGTAGGTAGGTACGCAGGTATTTCTATAAATTCGCGTAAGGTAGCCTAGGTACCTAGATACTGTAGGTTTCCTTAACTTCAGCTTTCCCCGTTTTCCTGGTGCAATCTTCCAGGATTTAGAAATGTACCTATTTAATATAATACTTACTTGCCAACCCATTACTAAAGATAGGTTTAAGAAATTAAATAATATCGGGTCGCGGGTTCAAGTCCCAATGTAATAGATTTTTTGGGAAATTATTTAATTTCTTTTCTTTTAATTTTTTTACATATTACTTCGAGTGCGAGGGCTAGTCTAGTTTTAAGGTTTAAAAAATGTTTTATTAGTGCAATAAAGAATTAAGAATTAATAACAATGGATATTATTATTATTGTATAAATGATATTCTTTTGAGAAATAAATTTCTAAAACCGTAAACCGTTTATCAAATGTTCCAATTCTTCACAGATTCCATAGACAACACTAGTCTAGCAAGTGGCCACACAATAGGGCTGTGAACAATAAATCCACGAGCATGCGTTATCAGTTTCATTGCCCATTGTCTATGCTTAATGTCTGTGCCTGTTCATTCGAGCGAGAAGCCATTGATCTGTTGGCAAGATGCTGTATAAACACAATACTACTTTACCATTATAATATAGGAGAGTTGAAGCCCCGCGGGAGGCCGCGGAGGGTAAAAATAAATAAAACCGGCTAAGTGCGAGTCGGACCGTGCCTATATCTATAAAACGACAAAAAGTCACGTTTGTTGTATGGGAGCCCCCTTTATTCTGTTTTTTGTATTTGTTGTTATAGCGGCAACAGAAATACATCATCTGTGAAAATTTTAAATGTCTAACTATCACGGTTCATGAGATACAGCCTGGTGAAAGACGGGAAAAGTAGTAAACGGAAAGAGTAAACGTAAAGTAAAGTGAACGGGGCCCCTTGTACGTTAAGGCGCTTAGTATTGACTAAAGCCTTTAATATTTTATACTTCAATTCAACACTTTTAACGACCAAAAACGTGTTTACATCACTTATAAACGAGCCGGTACTCACTGTACTTGTGGCCAAGTTGAGGAGCATCACTCTCAGACAACAAAATAGCATGCAACTACTATAATCCAACTATAATATCCATCCACGGTTGTCTGGTAGAGATCGCTCTTGAGCGATAAGACCGCCAATTGTCACATATTTTAATTTTATTAATTTTGTTTGTTTTATTTATTTGTTATGTGTGTGCAATAAAGAATTTTCTATCTTCTATCTAATTATGCGTTGTGGAGCATGTCTCCCACCTGGTCAACTCTCCCGGACTCCTCCCTTTTTTCCTTACATATTGATTTTTCGCTTGTAGGTACATTATCAGGCAAAGGATTGTTTGGGTCAGGCAACGCAAAAACTCAGGCTGAATGAAATGGTAATTTCATAAATCTTTTTTAATTCTAGACCTAGAATAACATAGGCTACGTTTACCTTAATTTATGAATATGGAATTTTAAGTCAGAAACAACATTCTTGCATTGTCGGGTAAAACTTGGGTTTTAACAGATTTTTGGTCTCCATATAGGTATGGAGACCAAAAATCTGTTAAAACCCAAGTTTTCTCTTACTCAGGTACTTACTTTAAAATTATACCTATATAATTTTAAAGTAAGTACCTGAGTACCTGAAAGTGGATATCCATCGCGAGCCTTTAAGTACTTTTTTATTTCTTTACGTTTAAACCACCTTGCTTACAGGAATAACAAAGTGTTAAGAAGGCACTCATCTAGTATTTCATAACAAATCATCAAAATGAGGAATCCACCCTTCATGTATGCGAAGCAGTAGGTACCTACCTACACTGAATGAACTGACATGTTTTAAAAATGGGGAGATCTTTCATCTTTACGTCTGAAAAGAAACTGCCTACTTTTGAAAAGCGAATGTCTCGTTTATCAACATTTCGCGAGCTGCAGATTAGTCCACAAAATTCAGGACTTACGACCGGTTCTAAAGAGAGCGCGGGTAAATGTTTAAGCAATTCAGAAAACTCAATCGCAATAAAACAAACATAAGCAATTTGTGTTAATTTGATAAAAAAACAGACGTTCAAATTCCGTATTAGTCAGTATTTAAAGACAGATTTAGACAAATTACTTATCCCCTGGGAATATTATTTTATAAGACCACCTCTGTATTCTCCATACAAAAGCGAACGAATTCCCAAATCGGTCTTTAATATAATTGACGGAGAAATCAACGAAAATATCACACTAATATTATAAATGCGAAAGTCTTGATGGATGTTTGTTGCTTAATCACAACAGAACGGCTGAACGGATCTAGAAGAAATTTCGCACAGAGATAGATAATATAATCAGGAATAGCAAATAGGCTACATTTTATCCAAACAATAATGGTAAATCAATATTAGTTGCACGAGAAGTGTGTAGACAACAGTAATTTTCTGAGAATTCTTAAAATAGGACGAAACAGGAATGATTTCAGTGTTAAATTTAATTTTCCGTGTTCACGTTTACAATTACTTTGGGCCGAAGCGTGTGGGACGAACCCGGAACACCTCCAAATTATGAGTGAGAAAAACAGTGAATTTTAGAACGACAGATTATTATAAAAGCAAGGGTTACTGCACTCATGGACATGGGCATATAAAGGTTACCATAAAAACAGATTGACATCCTAAAAAAGCAAACCGACTGGTGTAAAGATATTTTATAACTTCTGGATTTAGTTGACTGCAGTCACTAACGTTAAATAAAATAAATAAATAATGCTGGACAATTCACACAGCATTATCTAGCCCCAAAGTAAGCAGAGCTTGTGTTATGGGTACTAGATAACTGATATACGTAATATTATACATTACATAGATAGATATTTTTTATTAAACATAGAAAACACCCAGACCAACGGAACAAATTTCTGCAGATCGTACACAAATTTGTTCCGAGGCGGGGATCGAACCCGCAACCTCTTGCGTCGCAGGCAGACTCTCGCTTTTAAATGAAAGATAATTTTATGGAACTGAACAGATAATGACTGAACAGCTGTGAATGGTCCACCATTCACACTGCATTATCTAGCCCCAAGCTAAGCAGAGTCAGTGTTAGTACTGAAGTCTAGATGAGTTACTTGTGCTTCTGGACGAATTCAGCTGATGCCTGATGTCCTAATTCACACTTAAATAGCACCTAGGTACCTACTACAAACACCGTCACCGAATTTTTAGGTCAGCAATAGCTTATAGCTGCAGTAACCTAGTTCAATAAGGTTGCGTCAGCATCACACTTAATCGACACAGTTCTCTGTCAGCACTAATGAGAAAAATAATGACGGGGCCGGTAATCAACACCTGCAGAGCTCAGGGTTTTTGTCTCAGCCCGTGTTTCTTTTTTTTTTTTGGTAGTGGGAACGACTTTTTTCACTGGCACTAGAAAGTACGTAGTAGTGTTTATTAACTCGAGTTGTAAATGATCTATGAATATGCTTTTTGTTTTATAGCGATAGGATATTACAAAATGCCCCATACCCCCTTACGGGTAAACTCATGAAGAAAACGGGAAAGCCGATTAAGGTGGTATCTTACGATTACGGTGAATAACTAAATAACGAATTTAAAAATGCGATTACTAAAATTACGGTAAAAAACTATTACAGAGGCATCAAAAGAAAGCTTATGATAGGTATCACAAACTAGAAGATGGATTTTTGAAAATTCCTTTGTTAAACGGAATAATAAGATAAATTAGGTGGCGGCGGCGCCACTTTGGGTGGGGGTATGCGCCTTAATTTGGATTAGAGAAACAAAAGCTCTTTGAGTTGTTAAACTGAACGGTTACGCCTCAGAAATAGGACAGCGTTTTCGTCACCCACTGTGTCGTCACCCGAAACTGAGTGCCGTTTGATTATTTGTGGGTGTTAGGTACATAATTTATTTCGGTAATGATATTATACATAAATCATCGATTAAAAAAATTATAACATAAAAAAATTATCTATGCCTATAATGACCTGCAGTCACACAAAAGCCACCTAGATAGATTTAAAAAAATCTGACGGGACTCATTAGGGAGGCTTATGTCCAGCAGGGCAGCAGTGGACTAGCGTGCGAGTAGGCTGAATTTGGTGACTAGTTTTTCAGCAAAATTCGGTGTTGAATGTGCCTGATTATTAGGGGGAGGCTTAGATCTATCGGGTCAACAACGGTCTAGCTAGATCTGGCATGGCATGGCATGACATGGTAATGGCAAAATATGGATGTGGTGATAATGGTCACGAAATAAAAATAAAAGAAAAGTCATATGAACCGCATGAACGAAAAAGGGGCGCTGTCATGCCTACTACGAAAAATAATCCCTCTATCCGCTGCAATACGCTTATTGTATGCTGAGGAATCAAAAAGCTTTCGTAAACTAGGCACCAAAGTCTGAAATAGTTTATCGAAATATGTCGTTGAATGTACCAGTTGTGCATAAAACGTGATCATTTGTTTCATTCTAAATTGCGTTTTATTCAGTCATTTTAAAACCATCTTTTTAACTATCCCTTTATATAGCTTCATCAAGTTCCCTATGTTCTACCATCATAAACAGTCATCGCTTACGTCTTTACAGCCAGTATAGTTAATCAACCCTTTGATTAAAACGGGGGATTACACCCTTTATACCGGCCATAAACGACTTAAACTGACCGTCTAGGTTTAAAGCCTGAACTAAATGAACAGTTTTCTGAGGTTAGCGGCGGTTATGGACGTAATAATAATACTTAAATGAAACTCTAAGTTAATGGACTTTTGAGCTAGTTATTTGAGGCTAGATTAGTAAGTCTTCCCTGCATATTTATTAATACCTAACCCTACAGCTAAATTCGCAAAAGTGTGAATAATTACTTTTTAAGCGATTTTGGAAAAAGGAGGAGGCTCTATGTTCGTCTGTGTGTATGTTATATTTATTTACCTATGTTCATCGATTTCTTCTTCAACTATTATGGAATGATTTTAAAAATTCTATCGCTATTTTCTACGAATAAATAATAAGTCGCTATTTTATACAAAATTATCCCGTAATTCCGATTTGGTCCCATAAAAATTTTATTCCCCGGGGATTGGCCCGCAAAACATAAAAACAGTGTAAAATTAAGGGATTTGAAGTCGGTTTTAGTTACAATCAAATTAGATTAGTTTTGTTTCTGTGGCTCCACAACCCAAGTTGAATCTTGTACACACACGATTAAGACTTCTCAGGCAGCTCAGCACTGAGCTATCTCTCACCAGCTATGGCCATAGAGTTCACGGGGATCAGCCTCAACATCTTCCTAGACAATATCTAGGGCGGCCGACGACTTGTCTATGGTTTTCCGGTGGTTTACGAATAGTGTAAACCACTGGAAAACCATAGAGGGTGTTTATATAGATAAAATTCAAATCACTTTAGTAACTGACAAATCATGAACCAAGTGATAATTAGTAGGTAACACTTGCCGGTCTGTTTGATAAAGATCGTTCTATTCCAAGCAACCTTGATTGGATAGGATCGTTGAATTGTTTGAATAACAATGTGAAATTTCTTATTACCAAGAAAGGAACTTTATTGTCATCATAACCAGCCCCTTTTAAAATGGTACATAAATAATTACAAATTACTTTCGTAAGTTCATTCATGTGATTATATCAGAAATCGTGGTTTCATTACTTGGAGAAGGCTCTTCCAATCATAATAAAAGCTTCTAAAAAGCTTCTAAAAGAAATTTACCAAGAAAAATATACCACTGACCAATAATAATGACTCTTTTCTATACAGATTTCGTGGAGCCTTGCGTCCATAGAAATAACCCTCCAAGGTTTTATGTAAATAAATCTTTATTTACAGCGGTTAGACTTATAAAACAGTTTATTTTTACGATTTCGCCTAAAACAGGTAATTTTAAAAGTTTTATGTTTTAACAACCGGTGTTTTGTGGCTTAATAGAGTTAGAATAAATATGGGTCACCACTATTTACTATTTAAGTAAGGCTCTAAAATGACCTAAATTTATGTGATAGGTATTTTACAGTTTACTTACTAATATAATATTTTTTTAGTTACATTATAAAAAACTAATTATATTCCGTCCACGCGCTCATTTTCTTTGACTTGTAATTTCAGTACGTAATCTGTTAGCTCAATAAATTTTGAAGATTTTTGTTCTGAAGACCTTAGTCCAGGTTTTTTTACGAGTCGACATTTGCTTTACTGTCTTACATAATACAAACGAATGTTACTGGAGGGCTACGCGTAATATTCAGATAGCAAATTTTATTCAAAGTAAACATTCCTGTATTTTTAAAAATAAGTAGGTAGAACTGCGTTCACAGATTTTTAAAAATATGTACTTGCCGTTTTCAGCAATCGAACACACTAAGATAAAAAAAATATACCTACGAATTTTTTTGGGACATTATAAAATTTTAGTAGAAAATTACCCCAGTGCGAGTATAAATCAAAAACCCTAAATTACATCCTGTATTTTCGTCTCACCTATTGGTACCTCATTCAACCATAAGAATCAAATCTATCTTAAAAACCTCATTATATCCACCAAAAACTGGGACGAGACGGAGCTCTTTGGATAGCTTGTTTACACCCACGGAACAGAAGAAAACAATAAATTAAGGTAATTCTCAATGTATCTAAATATTTCTTTTATTTTTAATTATTGAGCGGATATATTTGTTTGTTGCGGCGATATTGTGAAAGGACGTAATGAAATTTCGTTGACACTTTTAGTTTTACTTTATTGAATCAAAGATAGGTGCTGTGAATTAAGACGTATTTTTCTTTTTTGTGAAAAGCAATAAATTGAATTCTAACATTGTAACAATGTAATATGTAATAGCAAAATGGGTGCAGGCGGAGAAACGCATTGTCCTAACGGATATTAAAATGAAAACCGCTTGGAAAGTTATATTAAAGTGTAGAATTGATGACTGCAAACATTTGGTAAACCATTTTGTAAATCTGAAAACAAAAATTGTATTTTATTAGTATTTTGCTTGATAAAGAATAAAATATAATCCTTGCGGGGACAGTTCAATCTAAATTATAATATAAAATTCCATTGTGCGAAAGTAACTATTTTTTTCTCTCTGATTTGTGTACTTTTTGCGCGGCTGAACGGATCTGAATAAAATTTGGCATGCATATAAGTTTTACTCTGTATTGGACTTAGAGTAACTTACAGCTATTAATGCACTTCAAATAATTAAAAAGCGTATCTTACACACTAGGAACTCTATTTACCGAGGTCAAAGTGATTAGTGACAGGTCATTTCCCAGAGCAGTCATCACAGCGACCTTCCTGTTCTGGTAACTGGTGATGATGTTGTACTTCTTCTGATCCCTGATACTCATGCTTGTCCAATCAAAATTTATCAGCGCCGTCTTTATTTTCTGCCCCTGCAATATTCTCCTTATAATGCATTAATGTACAACGAAATTATTTGATTCGTAGTGAATTTTTTAATGAAAATTTTCAGTGCTATTAAAAATTCTGATTGTCAATACCCTGAAACTGATCAATTCTCCGAATAAGTTCCAATAGATGATTTGGACATTTGATGGAACCATAACGACAGCCACTTGTAAGTTTATTTCCTGAAATAATTATCCAATACTGAGTTAATCCAAAATAGAACGCATTTAACAAAACAAACCCGAAGCAATTATTAACAATATTCATTCGTGTCTTTAGTTTGCTGGTTGCATTCGATTTACTGCGAAAAAGTAACTATTATAAACTTATACATAATATATAGAACGATTGAGAAAATCTATCAAAAAAAGGTTCTTACCTTTTTCAACATCATCAGAAAGATGCTCACCGACATCAGTACAACTATTAAAAAAATCAAACTGATCCATTTGAAGTTGTCGTTTAGGACTTTCAAAATCTCCATCATGTTCGCATGAATAACGTAAAACCGCCTCAACGCCTCATCAAGTTCTTTTGCATACGCCTCATCGTTGCCACAATTTTCCACCGCCAAAGCATCCACCGAAATATCACTTGCTTCAATAAAGATCAAACAACTGAACACATACCAAACATCAATAAATAGCAAGGATAAACAGATTTCTGTTAGATATAGTAACTGAATTAGTAACCCCAGTTCATAGTAAGGAGATGTCATCGGCATAAGAGTTGATGTTGATCGCGATAGTGGAAGTCTTATTCCGTTATGTAAATTCCATAAATTCATGGCAATGAAAGTGGCAATAATAGCACAGGTCGATAGCGTGAAGGTTTTCATCACCAGTTTTAATCTTGATAATATTTTGTCGCGTTTTGAGGGCGTATTCTTGATCAGATCAAATATGTACGTCTTAGCTTTGACATAATTTGCTTGTGTCTTCTCTCTATGAACTAATAAGAGACCTATTTTAAACACCATCCGCACGTTGATTAGCAAAGTCAGTATGCCTTCCATTATAAGATTCAGATCGTTTGTGTTAGAAATTAACTTGATAGTACCCACAGTTGTATAAACGGTGAGTATATAGCTGGGTATTCTGAGTAAGCCTTCTTTTGTCCAGGTCCATTCAGGGTCCAATATTTGAAGTCCGTACATTTTTTGCGTCAGTAAATAGGGTTCAAATATTTCGTCAATTTCATTTCTGACTCCAGGTGTTCGGATGTATTTTTGAATGGCTTTCTGCAGGAATCGACTCATTGCTGCAACTTTTTCTTGAGTTTAATGCACAGTCATTTTCTTTGAACAGATGGTACATTAGAAGAGAACGTACAGATCAAATTTCTGATTTTACTATGCCTGTAAATAATTATAATTTTAGATCATAGAAGTCCTAGTCGACTAGGCAGGCATGTTTCACAATAGAAGTTCCAGTGTAATGAATGTATTTTCATAAAAACGAATAAGTATTATCTATTGAAATTATAGCAATTAAAAACTTAATTAGGTATGTCAAATTAAGCAATTATGTGAGTAAAACTTCGTAATGGCCAACCGATTTAATTTTTTGATTAGGTTTGTTGTGAGTAAGCTAAGTTTACTGTGGCATTGAGAGTTCCCTCTGCCACGTTTAAACTGTTGTCTAATAGCCACGTCAATGAGGACGAGCTCCTGAGTACCACGAGACCCAACCCTGCATCCGTTCTGAGCCGGTGCCAAAATGTTCAGCGATGGCTAAAACTTTACAAAAACATAAGCTCACTAAGGAGTTGTCCATTATTTATAATCTCAATGCCGTAGTCAACTTAGCTAACAAACACTCACAACAAACCTAATCAAAAAATTAAATCGGTTGACCATTACGAAGTTTTACTCACAAAATTGTTTAGTTTGACATAATTAAGTTTTTAATTGCTATAATTTCAATAGATAATACTCATTCGTTTTTATGAAAATACATTCATTACACTGGAACTTCTATTGTGGAACATGCCTGGTCGACCAGGACTTCTATGATCTAAAATTATAATTATTTACAGGCATAGTAAAATTAGAAATTTGATCTGTACGTTCTCTTCTATTGTACCTTCTGTTCAAATAAAATGACTGTGCATTAAACTCAAGAAAAAGTTGCAGCAATGAGTCGACTCCTGCAGAAAGCCATTCAAAAATACATCCGAACACCTGGAGTCAGAAATGAAATTGACGAAATATTTGAACCCTATTTACTGACGCAAAAAATGTACGGACTTCAAATATTGGACCCTGAATGGACCTGGACAAAAGAAGGCTTACTCAGAATACCCAGCTATATACTCACCGTTTATACAACTGTGGGTACTATCAAGTTAATTTCTAACACAAACGATCTGAATCTTATAATGGAAGGCATACTGACTTTGCTAATCAACGTGCGGATGGTGTTTAAAATAGGGCTCTTATTAGTTCATAGAGAGAAGACACAAGCAAATTATGTCAAAGCCAAGACGTACATATTTGGTCTGATTAAGAATACGCCTTCGAAACGCGACAAAATATTATCAAGATTAAAACTGGTGTTGAGAATTTTCACGTTATCAACCTGCGCTATTATTACCACTTTCATTGCCATGAATTTATGGAATTTACATAACGGAATAAGACTACCACTATCGCAATCAACATCAACTCTTATGCCGATGACATCCCCTTACTATGAACTGGGGTTGCTGATTCAGTTATTATATTTAACAGAAATATGTTTATCATTGCCATTTATTGACATTTGGTATGTGTTCAGTTGTTTGATCTTTATTGAAGCAAGCGATATGTTGGTGGACGGTATGGCGGTAAAAAAATGTGGAAACGATGAGGCGTATGCAAAAGAACTTGATGAGGCGTTGAGGCATTTTTACGTTATTCATGCGAACATGATGGAGTTTTTGAAAGTCCTAAACGATAACTTCAAATGGATCAGTTTGATTTTTATAATAGTTGTACTGATCTCGGTGAGCATCTTTCTGATGATGTTGGAAAAGGTAAGAACCTGTATTATTTTTTTCGGACAGATTTTCTCAATCGTTCCGTAAATGTATAAGTTTTTTTAGTAGTTCCTGTTTCGCAGTAATTCGAATGCAACCAAACTAAAGACACGAATGAATATCGAAAATAAATGCTTCAGGTTTTTTTTGTTAAATGCGTTCTATTTTGGAATAACTCAGTAATTGATAATCTTTTCAGGAAATAAACTTACAAGTGGCTGTCGTCATGGTTCCATCAAATGTTCAAATCATCTATTGGAACTTATTTGGAGAATTGATCAGTTTCAGGGTATCGACTCTCAGATTTTCTTAATAGTACCGACACATTTCTTTTTAAAATGATTTCGAAGAAAGAAAATTCAAATAATTTCGTTGAAATATGGATTATAATGAAAAATATTGCAGGTGCAGAAAATAAAGACGGCGCTGATAAATTTTGATTGGACCAGCATGAGTATCAGGGATCAGAAAAAGTACAACATCATCACCAGTTACCAGAACAGGAAGGTCGCCTGTGTGACCGCTCTCGGAAATGACCTGTCACTAATCACTTTGACCTCGGTAAATAGAGTAGTCTGTAAGATACACTTTTTAAATAATATAAGTGCATTAATAGCTGTAAATTACTTAAAGGTGAATACAGAGTAAAATTTATATGCACGTCAAATTTTATTTAGATCCGTTCGGCCGTAAGCATAGATAGGACACAGAACGGACAGAATATTGTTATAATTTAGACTGAACTGACCCCGCAAGCATTATATTTTATTTTTTATCAAGCAAAATATTAAAAAATATAATTTTTGTTTTCAGATTTACAAAATGGTTTACCAAATGTTTGCAGTCATCAATGCTACACTTTAATATACTTAACTTTGCAAGTGTTTTTTTATATCCGTAAGATCAATGTGTTTCTCTGCCTTCACCCATTTAGCTATTATTACATTAATATTAGAATTCAATTTATTGCGTTTTATAATAAAGAAAACGTCTTAAATCACAGCACCTATCTTTGATTGAATAAAGTAAAAATAAAAGTGTCAACGAAATTTCATTTCGTCCTTTCACAATATCGCCGCAACAAACGTTTCTAACCGCTCAATAATAAAAATAAAAAAGATATATTCAGAAGAACATAGGATAGATTCAGGACCTCATACTTGGCTGACTTGAGAGGTTCTTAGAGTAGTATATAGTAGATACTACTCTAAGATCATTCTTGGGATCTAAATGAGGCAGTGGACCACTGGTCTTCGTCATCCAGGTAGCCGAATGGATCCACGTGCCACCAATGATCTGATTAGGATAGAGAGAGGTATATTCCAGGGGGGGGCGAGTCCCATGTGTTTTTGCCTAGCTCTGAATCCATTCAGCACTCTACTGAAAGGTTCAGGAATAGGCTATCGCCTTCGGAGAGATGGTGAGGTCATTTCTCTCTTGTTTTATATGGATGACCTCAAACTATTCGCTCCGAATCAGAATATCACACAGATATTAACATGCAGTTCGGCGTTGATGAGGTGTGCGTTGTTTTTTGGGCATATTATTTTGATTTTCAGACCAACCAGACGACTTCTGTGGCGCGGTGGGCGAAGGTCTGCCTGCGTCGCAGGAGGTTGCGGGTTCGATTCCCGCCTCGGGACAAATGTGTGTATGATCTGCAGACATTTGTTCAGGGTGTTCTGGTCGTTTTCTATGTATAATAAAAAATATCTATCTATGTATTGTATTGTATAATGTATATCAGTTATCTAGTACCCATTACACAAGCTATGCTTACCTTGGGGCTAGATAATGCTGTGTAAAAATTGTCCAGCATTATTTATTTATTGAAAATCTTTATCCAAATGCTCCGAAGTTATCAGTGTAAGTATTTCCATACGTTAAAAGAAAATAAAATATTTAACTATTTGTAGCAGAACGCAGAAAAAAATATCCCCAACCTCCCATTACAGCATATAATGATCCACTGCTGGACGCAAGAACCCCCTGATTTTTTTTATCCCATGGGAGGTATTGCCCATAATCCCTACGTTTGGCATGCGGTTTGGGGATCACAGTTCGGTGGTATATATATTCTGCAAGAGGCGCTGCTGCCCGCCCCCCAGTGTATGTTCCTTAGTCGCCTTTTACGACACCTACGCACGTTAAGAGTTAGCAAAAAATACAAGAAACATTTTTGTAGGTACATACTGGTATGGCAATCATATCTACAATGTAAGCTGGGCGAGATCATTATCGGATTAGAGATTAGAGATATGAGGCAGGGTGGGGGGACTTCACCGAGGCTTTTCTGCCTATACATAGATCGTCTGATCCGTGAGCTCACCGAGGTCACCGAGGCACTCACAGATGATGCAGAAATGGAGAGGGAGCGGAGGGCGTTAACGGTCCGAACATGTTGGCCCGTAGGTTTGCGCGTTGAAGTGCTCAGGTAAAGACGACACTGTTTAGAGCGTACTGCCAGTATTTCTACACGTGTAGCCTTTGGATCAAGCATACGCTGAAGACCTGGAACGCCCTTCGCGTCTAATATAACAATCCCTTCAGGTGGCTGATTGGGCCGCCGCGCTTCTGTAGCGCGTCAGGCAATTTCGAGGACTCGCGGGTTGACGGGTTCGCTGCGATCCTGCGCAAAAGAACGGCTTCGTTGATGCGCAAGGTGCGCGGCAGCGCCAACAGCTACCTGCAGGGGCTGCAGGTCATTGCAGGAAGGCTGGACACAGCCTCTCCCTTCATGCAGCACTGGATGAAGGCTCATGTTTTCTGTTAGTTTCTTGTTACAATATCTATTTCTGTTTAACTAAATTTTAATTTAATCTAAAAATTTAATTTTGAATTAATTTATTATTTACCCTTAGTGTATTATAATTGTTAGTGTAATATTTTTCTGTGTGTGTTTAATATTTATTACGGCTATGTGGACTATGTATGTGTACTTACTGTGTCTGAAATAAATGTGATTTGTTTTGATTTTTTATCTCGTGCAATCACGATACAATCATCCTTACCAGAACGAATTAAATCATGAAACATCACTCCACGATGCAGTTTGGGGCCCCACAAATATTTAATAAACGCTGCGACGCGGTAAATAGTAATTAATCGCCGGTAACTTTAGTCCCCAGCGCATCGTGCTATCTCTACACTACGGGGTCGTGTGTAACACAACACCTCGAATTCAGGAAAACTCATGAACTTTACCGAACATTGTTAGTTTTATGCAATGTTTTAGGTGTTTCAAAATACGATATGTTCGCGGTACTGGCCTCAATTTAAATCTCACTGAACCTTTTAATAAGCGATTGAAGAACCGTAGTTGCTGTGTCTTGCAGCGGTGATCGCACACAGTTACCGGTCGCTACTTCTAGCCACTCTGGTAGGTACAATTCGCAGCTCAGTACAATTGTAAGGAAATTTGTGAATTAGTGTTCGCCCGTCCTTGTCTCGAAAAAGCGAACCTACTTCGCCTTGTTGGAGCAACTGGACTGGAGTGGATCATTTCATACTGTTTCATAAATCAAATATTCATCGGTAGCTTGTATCCGACACGAGAATTATTTCCTAGAATCTAAGAAAAAGGTAAATCCTACTTTAATCTTATGCATAGCATTCAAAAGGTTCATTCAAAGGTGTTCATTAAATTCAATAACTTTATTAACAGACGACAATGGTACTTTAATTTTTTATGTTTTGTTTATTCAATTTTTCAACTGTTTGTGCACTATCAACTCTAATAACTATATCCTTTTCTCCATCCCAGGGTTGCCTGGAAGAAATCGCTCTCAGCGATAAGGCCGCCTATTGTACTGTTAGTATTTTAAATTTAGATTTAAGGTTTATTTTTGTTATTTATTTAAGTGCAATAAAGTGTTATTATTATTAATGGTCCGTAGACAACATTGCAAACTAACTCAGTACAACATTAAGAAATGTAAAATAAATAATTTATTTTTCTCTATTTAATAAAAAATAAAATAAAATTAAGCTAACTAGTCTGTCTAAATATAACTAGATTCACCTAGTTGGTGAAGAATGGGACAATCGTACTTCTCTGGTATGATTTTCAGAATGCTATGTTTCGTCAATAGTAAATCGTCAACGGTATCAATAACCCCCCTTCTTGCGCAGTCGGGTAATAACTAGGCACAAACAGGCTGTAGTGAAAGTGAGAGAAAAATTTCAACGAGCGTTCCTTCGGCTTTTTCAAGCTTTTTCATCCTCGTTTTAGCACCTTCTGTAGCCATATTAAAACGGTTTCTTTGAGGATTTAAGGCACAAAAGGATAATCTACTGGTATAATTAAAAACCTCACGAAAAACAACAAAGAAAAATCTCAATTTTGTAACGCAATATTGAATGGATTACATTTTTGTTGCGGCTAAGTTTAACGTAATGAAATTTAATTTACATTTTTATTTTTGCTTTTTCAAATCGAAGATTAGCTTTAATGTATGATTTATCATCTTAATATTTGCAAAATGTGTTTAATTAGAGAAGCACATAACTTTAGTAAAAAAATCCGCTAGCAAAGTTATATAATCCAAAGGTAGTGCGTAAAACTTCAGCTTTGGATAATTACAAAGCTGAAGTTTTACGCTCTAACTCTACTAAAGTATTTATTATAGATACCTAATACATTTATCCTGGTTTGGTTCTTTTCAATAATCACGCTAAAGTTTTAGCGTGATTACTTACGCCCAACCTTAGTGATCATGGATTTGACGATGAAGGATGAAGATATTACTACCCACTACTACAAGCCAGGAATCGTTTTTATGTTAGAGAATTATTCTACGGGTGAAATATTTTCAGTACACCTACAAATTGGTTTCCTTAGTAGTTTAGGTTCTATAAAACTGTACCTAAAGCTTCATCGAGTTCTTTTGTTGAATTGAAAGGCCATCTGTGAGAACATATTTCTGCTATCACTTAAGAAGATGAATATTATTCGACAAAGCACCATTTTGCTGTCATTTGACATACCATAAACTTCTTTTATACCTAAGTGTTGTAACCTCCTGTCCTACTGTGGTATGCCTTACTGCTCATATGTGCCCAGTCCTCCTCCTCCTTAACACAGCCTATAATATTCTACTGCTGAACATGGACCTCCCCCTAATAATCGCCTTATTGGCTTTAATTTCATGGAGGGTAATGGCCATAATCCCCACGCTGGGTATGCGGGTTGAGGATCGCAGTTCAATGGTAGATCTATTATACAAGAGGCGCTGTTGACTGCCCCCCGGTGTATCTCCCTTAGTCACTTATTACAACACCCACGGTAAGAGTTGGTGTGAAAGAGTATTGCTAATTCTAAGCCACACAGCTCAACCTCTCAACTTGGCAAAAAATTTCTGTTTATTAATAGTTAATTTATTCATAAATTGTTACTTATTTGTAATTTCAATTCATAAAGCTTCTCTTCGATAAGCTTAACCTTTTTTTTGTTCTATTGCTAAATTGTGTAATTTTTTTAAGCCTTATGGCAGATCACAGTGTTCTCAGTTTTATGTGTGAACATCTCTGTAATGCCGGTGTATCACATAAATGATTAGTTAACTTGAACTTGTTAATTCGGTTGTTTTAATAAAAACACCTAAAACGTGAATTCATTATGTCTATCAACCCATCGTGTCGGCGACGTTCTGTGGCTATCCGTAAAATGCCATACAAAAAGATCCATAATTATTATTTATCCAATTTATCTATCTATTGAAGTAACAATATAAGTCACATACAACTGCAATACCTATCAAAATTTTACAACCGTTGAAGTTGTAAAATCTTTATTAACATAGAAAATAATTATCATTTTATGATTTTTTTTTCTTTCTCAACTGCAAAAATATTCAAAATAAATAAAAAAAAATTTCTACAACTGCAGAAATAATCAACCGAATTGGTCCCTAAATGACGCAAAAATTGATGGACTTACATAAAATAAAATACAATCGAACGTAGAATCTACTATGTATTTACGAAAAAGAAACAAATTAGAACAGCTATTATTTTTATTAAATAAACCTAAAAAAATATTAAGATATATTAGATAAGAAAAATATTATTATATATAATTTATGTGCTTACAAAAAAAATCCCTAGATTGGAAATCCCATTTTATCTGAGGGCGCTGATGCAGAAAGGGATAAAGTACCTAGTTTAAAATTTAGTTCACAAATTCTAAAAAAAACATAAACACAAGAAATTATTACGAATTTAGGCGGTTTAACTACGAACCTAATAAGGTTAAAGCGGATTCATCCACAATTAATTCGTCAAACTGCGAAAAATTTTATGGTAAAAAGTTTGTGGTAAAATATGAATGTGTGTAGAATTCTTTGTCGTTAAAACTTCTTCTACCTATACAGTAGCATTGACGACTGTAAACATTTGGTAGATCATTTTGTAAATCTGAAACAAGAAAATAAATAATTATAGGCCTGAACTCCGTTTTTGACGCAGGATGTTGCGGGTTGGATTCCCGCCTCGAGACTAAATTTGTGTCGAGGCGAGAATCAACCCGCAACCTCATATTGTATTCTTAATGTGTAAACGATCTGCAGATTAAAAATAAATACATTAAAAAAATGGACATCTTACACACAAAATATAAAAATATTTTAACGCTATCAATCCTGTTTTATATTATAAAACAGGATTGATAGCGTTAAAATATTGTGTTTATTATACTGATCAAAAACAGGATCTGCAGATTGTGCAGTTCCGGGTGTGTTTTATGATTATAAATTGTTTTGTTGCGTAGCGATATACGTGGCCTCTTCAGAAGACCAGCGCTATGGCAGGATAAATCCCACCATAGCGTCTGCTGAGTGTTAGCCGTCTTTGTTACCGTATTTTATGTTACCCTTAGGTTAACTTTTTGTATGTGCTATGTATGAATTGGTTAACAAAATAAATGCATTTTTCTTTAACTTTACTTATAAAAAATGTAATGAATTTTATTAAGTTTATCAGCTATCTAGTACCCGTAATACAGGCTCTGCTTAGCTTGGAGCTAGGTTGATGCTGTTTATTTCTTACCGAGCTCAGAGTGAGCATAGAAAGATCATTCCCGAGAGCTGTGATGATTGCGACCTTCTTGTTTAAGTAGCTGGTGATGATGTAGTACTTCTTCTGATCGCTGATCTTCATGCTGGTCCAGTCGAAATTTATTAGGGCCATGTTTACTTTCTCTCCCTAAAATATGTAAAAATGCTTAAATTTGAAGCTGTTATGTTACTCACGGGTTATCGTCGTTGATATTAAATAATCTTTTTGAATATACCTACCCTGGAGCTGACTAATTCTCCGAAGAAGTTCCAGAAGAAGATTTGCCCATTTGCCGGAAACATGACCACTGCAACTTGGAAATTTATTTCCTGAAAGAGAAGAACAATCAAAACAAATATTTAAAAAAAAGCTTAATAACTCATAATAAATGTAAGGTTAATTATTACCTTTTGAATCATCATCAAAAAGAGGCTTATTTGGATAAGCAACACTGTGATAGGAACCAAACAAACCCACTTAAAAGTCCCATTAAGTCGGTTCAAAAACTCCATCATCTCTGCATGAACGACATAGAATCGCCTCAGCGAACTATCAAGTTCTTTTGGATACGTATTACTGAACTTATCTCTGTCCGCCTCCAAGGTAGCCACAGAGAAATCAGCAGCCACAATAAAGAAGAGGCTACAGAATACGTACCAGACATCAATGAACATTAGACTGATGCAAACTTCTGTCAAATAGAATACCTGAATCAGACAACCAAGCTCAAAATAAGGAGACGTCATTGGCATAAGAGTAGATGTAGAACGAGACAATGGTTGTCTTATTCCATTAAATAATACATTCCATGTACATATTAAGCTGTACATAAAAACCATTAAGAACGACGCAAGTAAAAAGAATCTAGCAGCCAGCTTGATCCTTGATAATATTTGATCACGTTTTTGGGGCGTTTTCTTCACCAGATCATATATATACGTCTTGGCTATGATATAGTTCTCTCGCATCTTTTCCCTCTGGCTCACGAACAAATATATCTTGGTGGACATCTGTACATTGACGAGTAATGTTAATATCCCCTCTATCATCAAGTTAAGGTCTTTGGTGTTACCGATGACATCGATCGTTCCTGCGGTTATGTAAAGACCGAGCATAAGACTGGCTATTCTGTAGATGCCATATTTTTTCCAAGTCCATTGAGGATCTATTATTTGTAGTCCGAAAAATCTTTGCAAGAGTAAATAGGGCTCTAAGATTTCGTCAATTTCATTTCTGGGGCCGGGTGTACGAACGTATTTTTGAATGGCTTTCTGTAAAAGAAAAGACATTGTGAAAAAAAAAAGCTTAGCTATCGAGAATGAGAATGTCGAGTGGTTCACTTGTGTCCCAGCAAGCTCTTGTCCAGACAATAATTGTTGTACAGTCTAAGAAACAAATGCCAAGCGATTGTTGGTTTGGTATAGTTAAGAGTGCGCCTAATGCAAAAATCAAGCAATGCAAAATGCAAAATGACTTTTTTTGACTTTTAAATATTCTAATTAAAAAAATACGATAGGTAGGGGAAAAACCCATAAAAGTCGAGTAATCGAATAGAATTTTGAAAAATAAACTGGTTTCTTTACAAAAATTTATACAAAAATCGCTTTAAAAAAACTGTTTTAATTGAAATGCTCTAAGTATCAGCGACAACGCCATATTATTTTTTACGAATTACTAATGTTTTATTTAAGTAATCGTGTAGTTTTTCTATTTAATGATTAAATTTTGAATCATTAATAGAAAAGAACAAAAACTTGATTTTTGCACTGACATTGCTTTACTCTGTCCCGCTCCTATGAACGCGAAATCCTTTGCCTATCCTTTTCACAATTTTTTGCATTAGGCCCGCTTTTAAGGCATTTCTGGCTTCAGAAAACGTTTCTTTGCAAGTTTCTGATTTAATTAAAATTATCTCGACCGTACTGAACCATCTACACAGTATCCTTATGTGACTGAAGTGACTAACACACTGGAAACAAACAACCTGGAATATAGGTAAATTAAAACATTTATTTATTAAAGAGTCAAAGTTTTGTCTTCAACTGTACTTTAATTGCTGTAGTTATTCAATCACATAATTATAGTCTGTGGACGCCTCATCGTCTTTCTACAAATTACCACTCTATAATTTAATGTAATTAACTAAGCTTCCACCATGCAATTGATAGGCAAAAGAAGACTTTATGTTAACGAAAAAAGATTGCAAACCCTTTGAATAGAGTTAATTGTTAGGCAAATTACTGTGGAATTTCATGAATATATAATTTGGTAAATCGGTTAAACTATAATGTTACTAAACACCTGATAACCTTCAGTCACTTTCATGGTAAAACCGGTATTAATTGAAGTAAATAATAAATCCCACAATATAGCTAAATTGTTTTTTTTTTTTTTTTTTTTTTTTTTTTTTTAGTAAATAGATGTAAGTGTAAATATTAGTTGTAATTATTTTTTGCTGTTAAATTGTTTTTATTTACCTTACATCCAAAATAATATTGAAAGAAAACAACAAGGTAGGTATATCCAATGTTTGATATTTGTGTACACTTCCTTTACCTGTGTCAGCGCCTCTCCTATAACTCTAAGGTTTACTGGAAGAAAACTCTTATTAAGGGTTAAGCTCGCATTTGTACATAACCTATTAGTTAAGTTCTTTTATTGTATTATTTATAGAAGGTAACATTCGTTTATAAATAATCTAATGTTCTGTACCAGTGTACAGAATCGAGTATATAACCAATAACCGAAATACACAAAAAAATCTTTAAACTAAAATTCCAAAAAATAACTACAACAACTACAGCCATTTTCATTGTTTGTGTAAACTAGAAAATAACGTAAAAACTCGAATCACCCACACAAAGGAGCCACAATAGCTTACAAAGCTACGATGCACCCCGCAAGAATGCCGAATGCAAGGCATTTCTTCGCGAATATATTATTAAACTGTAGTTTCAAGCCCGGCATGAAGTTGCGGTCTAGGATGCAGAGATTTTACGACGAGGTTTTAGTAGAGATCGGAGCGGGTTATCGAAATTCTTGTGATTTTGTATCGCTTAGGCACACGCCACATTGCTAATAGTATGGAATATTCGTGCTCCGTCACTTTCGCTCAGTTTTGAGTATACCTTTCTTACCCCCCGGGCGGTGCTTTTTAGGGCAGCCGAAAGGCCAAAAAATAAATAAAAAAGTTAAGATCTTTAAAATAAACTATAGATTATAGAACATTTTATGTGTTTCGCTAAAACTTGATTTTTGGGCTTGCATTTCTATGCCCTGTCCCGCTCCTATGAATGCGAAATCCTATGTCCTATCCTTTTCACAAAAAGGAGGTTCGTCGAGGGATGGCGCGAGTTATTTTTTTCATGACTTTCTATTAAACTTACTATCATATGGATCTGTTTAGTAACTTTAGATAGTTTTGCTATCAATTGTAAATACTAGTTCTATTTAATTTGTTAATAATTTTGTGAGATGTCCATTATAAAGGTTTACTTCAGATGGCTTAAAGTTTACTTTCATAATACTTTTCCATAATTTCATTTCATTTATTCATTCATTAACAATATACATTGTGTTTGAATAGGTAGGTACCTACTATTCATGTGAAATTCTGAAGACTACTTTACAACTGTAAATAGTCTTAACTTACGGTAGTATGTATCTAATTTTGAGATCGATTAAGTGTATTTTTAAATTAACCGGCCAATTGATAAACATATCCTCTATACCAACATATTACGGACCTTATTATTTCCTTTGAATCTAATACATCGGAATAGGATTCACAACCATTACACAGTCAAGGATAAGTGAAGTCAGGAAATTGAATTTCCCTTCGTGCCCGCCATTTCCTCAGAGCAAACGAGCCTTTATTTACGTCTACTTTTGCATCGAAATACATAAAAGAATGTCATAAATTAATGCAGTCAGCGTCTTGGGAACGCTTCCTATTGGTATTGATATAGATCAGTTGTGCTTCCTCTAGATAGTTTTAAACAGTCTGGAGCTCAACTGTACAAATTGAAAGTACTAGTTTTATTTTGTTTATATTTTTTTACCGACTTCAGGAGGTTCTACGAGTACGTTTTACTGTATGTATTTATTTATGTATTTTCGTCGTTATTTTTGGCATTATGTAATTCCTCTTTCAATTATGGACCAATTTTAAAAATTCTTTCGCTATTGGATGAGATACATGGGAAGAGATCCTGAATTGGTACTATAAAATGTTTTCGCGAGCGATTAGTATTTATTTCGTTAAGGTTAAAAATGTTATTTAAAATCACGACTAGCTACAACAATTTTGGTGATATCGTAGCTAATTCATAATAGATTTTGATGATTATTTCATAAATGTTAAATTAGAGGTAGATCATATTTGCCTCACATTTTAACTAGATGTCGCCACTTGAAAAGAAGATCACGCTATCGGTGAATTCTTTTTGAGCAAATTTTCATTATTTAGGAATATGAAGTCGGTTTATAGTTTACTACCTGCTGCCCGCGGCTCCGCATTCCATCCCATGGGAAATGATATATGGGATAAAAAGTATAGATAGGTATCTTACTTCCTTCATCCATTGATGTATCAACCTTTCAACTAACTCTATGCCAGAAATGAAGTCGAAAATTTGGTTACTTAGTTAGGGCGTGAAGGAAGGACAAACAAACAAACAAGCACACTTTCACGTTTATAATATTAGTATAGATTAAAACACAATTTTGTCAATGTGTACAAGTAATACATAACATATTTAAGATTACTTATCGGGTATTTATCGCGTACCTTTTGCTTTCTTTTCCCCAACGTTTGAACCGCGTTACAGCGATCGTGGTCACGGGCCGACTCAAAGTCAAAGTCGCCCCGTGACCACGATCGCTGTAACGCGGTTGAAGTTTAAAAAGTTTTAATACATAACATGAACTTATCTAATAGGTAACTATGAAAAGGAGTTTTCTTCCAGCAAAGCTTTTAGAGTCTTATTAGAGGCGATAGGACTGGTAGAGGAAGTGAACAAACACTTTATTGAAGAGCAGATAAACAGAAACATAATATATAATATAGGATAATGGTAGACATGCGCGAGTTGGCGCGAGAATCACTTTTATTTTGTGGTTTTTAATTTTTTTTTCGTTCTACAAGTAATAAAACTAGCGAAAAAGTAATTTGCCGCAAATCGTAAACCTATTTCTATGAACTCGTGATAGAAACAACTTATACATGTATATTTATACCTATACAAGACGGATAGTGGATAGCTGCATTGCCCCTCTGTATGGCAATGCTGATGCGCTGTGCCAGATACTCACCAGCTCTCGGGTCACGCGTCGCTTTGATCAGACGCTCAAATACTATTTTAAAACCCGGAGAGCCTTGGTACCCCACGGATCAAGGGTCTCGACTCCAAGGGGAGCAAAATGTGTAAGTTCTGTTGAGAGTATACGAACAAACAAAAACTATAATTCTATAATCCGTAACCAGCCTCCAAGATACAGCCGTGAAATTTTATGTTTCGTAAAATATTCGCCGGGCACGTGGATAGGCGACGGTGGCCGCTCGCCAAAACCAAATCTCAATTGCGTAGTTCACAACTTTAATGGTAGCCTGACTTCCACCGTTGGTTTCACGTTAGTTTAAGGCGCATACCCCGCCTAAACTAGCGCCGCCACCTACTTTATCTTATTATTCCGTTGAACAAAGGAAATTTCAAAAATCCATCGTACAGTTTGTGATACCAAGTAATAAGCTTTTTTTTAATACCTCTGTAATAGTTTTATTCTATTTAGTTTAGGCAGTGATGAACTAGTTTCTGCCCGCGGCTTTGCAAGCGTTGTTTAACGTTATTTCTATCCCATGGAACCTGATTTATGGCATAAAAAGTAGCCTATGTTTCATTGTACGCCTAAATATACCTGAATGCCAAATTCCATACCCGAACCATTCAGTATTCCAACATCCGAACTTTCTCATTTATTTTAGTGTGATTGTATTATAATTATAAGTAAAACTTTTAAAACTATCATGATTATTATCACTTAAGTCATTTACTAGATATATTTGATTTTTGAGCTTTCTTATATTTGTGTAGGTAAAGTTTTGTATGCCCTAGTCAAGAAATAACACTGTGACACTGCGAGTGAGTTTAAATGTCTGACATACCGATCTACCCTCATTTTTTGTCTATTGCTACGAACGTAACCACTACCACCGGTTTCATTATTGTAATAATTAAGTCATCATCATCATCAGTCTGTAGTAGTCCACTGCTGGACATAGGCCTCCCCTAATAAGCGCCATAGCACCCTGTCATGTAAAATAAGTATGAATATCCAGTCATCTAGTACCCATTACAGAAGCTCTGCTTAGCTTGGAGCTAGATGCTGTGTGGATTTTCCAGCATTATTTATTTATATATGATCGGAAAAAGGTAACATACGGACAGCTAGATAAAATTACCTGATAGGAACATAATTATAAGTAGGTAGTAAATTATGATAGCTATAATAGTAAAATCCCTCTAATATCCACGGAAACTTGAGATTATAATATCGCTTGAATTATCTTATCGATTTTCGGATATTCCCTTTGAGCTTTACGATTCACAATCAAAATTAATGACTATTAAACCGAGCCTAAATCCACTAGCACTTAGTTAATCAGCCGTTTTAATACATTTCGCTAAATCAAAAAGACAGTCTTGTGGTTAAGAGTAAAACAATTGGGCGAGGCTTTCCTTTGGCTAACGTCTCTGGTAGGTTGTAGACTCGTAGTACTGTTAATCAATAAAACAACGAAAACTGGAAGTTGAATACTTAAATATAAAGAAAAAAGGTCATACATGTATTAAAAAAAATATCTAAAGCGACGCGTGACCCGAGAGCTGGTGAGTATCTGGCGCAGGGCATCAGCATTGCCATACAGCGGGATCATGCAGCCAGCGTTTTGGGGACGATTCCGATTAGTATTCATATGGATCAGTTGAGCTACCTGTAGATTGTTTGCAGTTAGCTCAATTATATAATTTGTAAATACAAAGTAGTACTAGTTTAAATAAATGAAATTAATAATGCTGGACAATTCACACAGCATTATCTAGCCCCAAGTTAAGCAGAGTTTGTGTTATGGGTACTAGATTTCTGATACACAATATAATACAATACATCACATAGATAGATATTTTTTATTAAACTACGTAGAAAACGACCAGAACACCCTGAACAAGTCAGCAGATCGTACACACATTTGTTCAGAGGCGGGAAACGAACCCGCAACCTCCTGCGTCGTTTGTTTCTATTATTTGATTGTTTCTTTCTGTATAGAAATATTTAAATTGTCTAAGCCTTACAACACTTTATTAACAAAGAAAATTACAATGCAAACGATTTGGCTCTTATTAACACGTAAACAGAAATAATTACCTACTCTTTCCAAATCAAAGATACATTGAAATTATTGTTTACGCAATACAAGGTCTTGAAAAACCTAACATTCCCGTATTTCATTTGTTATTGTTTGTTTATTTGATTGTTGTTTGAATCATTTCACACCATAGCTAGAAGGTCAAAATTGCCTTGATGAAGAAAAAACTCATTAGGTCTCTCTTAGTATTAAAGTTAAACTAGATCAAAGTATTTACTGACAAGCTCAACGGTGTAATCGTGAGAAGGCATCAAAACCTCGCCTTTCAGACGTAAATTTCGTTTAATAGCAATTTTATTGGCTATGAAAATTATTATTGCGCAATTTTCAGAAGGATAGCTTTAGGTTTCAAAAAATAATCGCTCTCCCTGACAGTAGAACAATAATAGTTAAATACAATGTAAATGTAGTTTTTTAAATTAAATGGTACGATTTCGTTATAAAACGAATAAAGAAAACTTATGCAACATAACAATGGTTTTGGTTGGTTAAAGCATACTTATAATAGGAGCGGTTTTTAGACAATTATTTTATACAGCAATCGGACTTAGCCTTGATCAAACAAAAACCCCCTATTTCGCTTAAAAGTTCCCTCATCCAGAAACGGTCAAAAAACCGCTACCATACTGTTACCTTCCCTAAAACCGTGCAAAGTTCATGAGTGTATCACCACATAATATTGTGTATTAATCCCTTCTAACCTATTGTTATACCAAAACAATGGCATAATACCTTCATAGGATTCAATTAGGCGTCACTCGGAGTGATATAGCAGTAATCTCAAGCAATCAGCAAGGATTAGTGGAACGCACCTTGCTGGTGCGAAGGCGTTTATTTAATCTGTACAGCCGCGGAATTACAAACAGTACCTACCTATCAGTGGCGAAGGGTGAAAAATCAGGGAATCCGGAAATAAAAAAATCTGTGAAGTCACCCAAGACTTATTCTCTAGTTTTGATTATTTATTTGAAACCAAAACAAAATACGCTCGCTCAAACGCTCAAAACAAAACAAACAATGGCCTACTATAACTAAACCCACGGAGTAAGCTAGTTTTTAATAGATAGGCTTATAGGCTAGGTAAGGTAAGTAGTTATTAGATAGGTAGATTAGATTTATATAGGTAGATAGAGTTTTATCATTGAGAATAGACCACCTGATAGTAAGTGATGATGTGGCTGACGTGACGATGTATCACGAAGGTAAGGACAAGAATGTATGGAAACGTCTTGTATTCTGTTTTGAATGTCAATAAAAATATGTGCTTATTAGCTCTGTGTTCTGAAATCCCCCATGAGACTGATCGATTCGATTTGGGGGATTTCCGGAATTTTTTTCCGGAAATCCCCCACGTGGGGGATGGACGTGGGGGATTTCCGGAATAAACCTTCTTCCACTAGGAGACAAAGCATAAAATAATAATAATCGACCTGCATATTTTCAAAACTTTTTTATTGTTCCTTTATGCTTATAATTTTTTTATCTAAGTCTTTATGTTTTTGATGGACATAGATGCAATTTTTATTCCTCTTGGTTTGAAAAACGTGTAGTAAATAGCAATGACACAACAAGCTACACCCACGCAAATGATTTGGTTAGAAAATGTAGTACTTACCTATACTACATAAAAAAATACTAATGTGATATTAACATGCCAACGAATACGAATCAATTTCCACAATCACCATCCATTCTGAACTAACCAAGGTTTGCAAATACGCAACCTGATATCGAAGCCTAATGGGAAAAATAATGGCTGCCTTTATCTGGTCTCTATTGGCCTTTGAGTGGCCTTTACTCTGGCCTATTCTGTGGCCTTATCTTTGGAGGCCGTATTAATGACTACAGCTATTTGTGTTCAGGCCAATGGGAAATAAATAAAGCGTATTTTGCCTTTGTTCTTTCTTTTTGTTATTAAGAAAATTAAGATAGGACTGAATTTACGATAAGAAGCGATAGTAAAATACAAACTGATAAAAGAAAATTAAATTTCCCAATAATTTGAAAAGGAATACACAATATCAAGGTTGAGTATTATGGTGTCCTAATGATGTCTCGTGGAGAGACGAAACTAGTCTTGCTTTGATAGATTTCTTTTCATTTTGTTGTTGGTGTGGTTTTTTTCCTACAACGCGGACTACATTTTGTAGTGCTTAACGGAGAAGGTTTTGAGCAGAATTGAAACAATTTTTTTTTTCTTCTTTTACCATGTTTTGACCATAGACATAGAATTTTTTCACTACGTGTTTTGACGACTTCTGTGGCACGGTGGGCGAAGGTCCGCCAGCGACGCAGGAGGTTGCGGGTTCGATACCCGCCTTGGGACAAATATTTGTACGATCTGCAGGTATTTGTTCCGGGTGTTCTGGTCGTTTATATGTATGTATAATAAAAAAAATATCTATTAGGTATGTAATGTATTGTATTATGTTTATCAGCTATCTAGTACTCATAACACAAGCTCTGCTTAGCTTAGGGCTAGATAATGCCGTGTGAATTGTCTCGCATTATAATAATATTATTATCTTTATATTTTGCAATGGATTTCCGCAAAGTAACGCCCGAATCTATTATTTAGTATTTATATTCTCACGCAACAGATGATCACATGCATGAGAGTACCGACAGAAACGGTTCGAGTCCTCTCGTTCAATTGATATTCATTAAAACAGACCCAATTAAACAACTGGCTGTACCTATCGAACTGTAAAACATTTCGGGTTTCGATTCTGAGGCGGAAAACTGTGCGGGCAATAAATAAAAGGTCGAAGTTGTCGAATAACTATGCGCCTACTTTTTAATCCGAAAAATGCGTGCGAAGACGCAGTTGTTAGCTGCTAGCTTTTCTATATTTCCCAACGATTGCTGTTTTAAAGATCTAAATTGATACAAACTAGGACTTTTGCCAGCGACTAAAGTGCAAATTCTTATTCGAAAACGGACTGTGATGAGTGAAACGTTATACGAATGGTGTTATATAGTTAAAGAGATAAATATGGTTACAAAATTCTGCGATTTGCCACAAATATACCATTGTCAAATTTTAATTTAATCACCCTTAGCTTACAAAAATGCCTGGGATTCTAGAAACGAGTTCCTTTGGCAGATTTTATTCACATCATTAAGATTAATTAAGGGGACGATATATGACGCCATTTTATGTAAAGGATAGGCATAGGATTTCGCATTCATAGGAGCGGAAAAAAGCAGACCGGTGGCGTAGGCGCAAAAAAAAATTGTTTTTGTTGATTATCTATTAATAAATACATCTATTTGCAAAAAAAAAATCCTTCCATCATCCATCAAAAAAAAATATCTGCCTTGTCTATACTAATAGCTTGTGAACTGTGAATGGTTAATGAAGTTGTAGAGGGATCTCTGGATCTACTGAAACGATTTTTAAAATTATTTTACTATTAGAAAGCTTACTTTTCACTGAGCAACATATGCATGCTTTATTTCGGAATCAGCAGCTAATAAATTATAACGTATTTTTCTAAAAATATCGGAGAAAAAAATGTTTTAACGTAACCCAATTCAGATACCGCGCTTTATTTTGCTTCAGCAATTTTTAGCTTCCATCGCAATTTACTACCTAGCACAGCCCTATCGCCGTCCATCTACATTTTCGACATTCGCTTGTATTTTCGCACTGTCGCGTACAATTATCAATGCATGAATTATCGCTTCTATTCGCAGTTTCCATTCAATGAAACTGTTATATTGATTTTGTGCAAATGATTCTGAACTCTATAGTTAGCGCCGTTGGATGGAGATTATGGTAATTGGGACTGTATTGTTCTATTCTATTTGCTGATTGAGATGGCACTTTGCATTGGCAATCTTTATTAAGCGGGTGTTAGACTTGTGGATAAGGAATATATTTATGGCAATTGCATTGTCCTATGTAAGTAACGTAGTAATTGTAATACAAGATTAATGCAGTGGGATTCAGCTGATAAGATAAAACGACCTCTGTGGCGCGGTGGGCGAAGGTCTGCCTCCGACGCAGGAGGTTGCGGGTTCGATTCCCGCCTCGGGACAAATGTGTGTACGATCTGCGGACATTTGTTCAGGTTGTTCTGGTCGTTTTTTATATGTATAATAAAAAATATCTAGGTTTCTATGTATTGTATTAATTATGTATATCAGTTATCTAGTACCCATAACCCAAGCTCTGCTTAGCTTGGGTCTAAATAATGCTCTGTGAATTGTCCAGCATTATTTATTTATTTAAATTTTGTCCTGGTTGGGAGGGAACAGAGTGATGTTTTTAGTATTTTTCCACGTTTTCTTTAAACTTATCAGTCAAGGTAAGTACGGTTTTTATCGCGAAAAAATCCATTACGGATTTTTCATTTTTGATATCAACCATAAGTCTGATAGATTCAACCCTACCCTACTAATTCTAAAGCAATTAATTATTTGTTAGTACGCGGTCAAATGGAAGCCACAGTTTGATTGAAAGTTAAAGGTTAGGTTACTAGGCCATCCCGTTATAGATCCAATTTCTGTATCTAACCGTTAGTGGCTATAACACCGGTTTTTTTTTATTTTATGAAAAGGATAGACTGTCCCACTCTTGGCCACTCTTGCCTTGGCCAGCTCCTATGAACGCGAAATCATAGGATTTCGCGTTCATAGGAGCGGGCCAGGGCATAGCAACGCAAGCCCAAAAAATCAAGGAACCGACACATATAAAATAATCTTTATACTTAGTATTGATAAATTAAGATTATAGTAAAAAAAATGAAGTAACTTTGCGATTTTTTTCTATCTATAAAATTTTATGGAATCGTATTTTCGAAACATATGATCGATAGAATAAGTCCTGAACTTTACCATGTATAAATTCTAAGTTAAATATTTAGTATTTTGGAAGATAGAGAGATCTGATGGGAGTTGATTTAAGGTAGTATAGGCCGTTAAAGTAAAATAAACAGTAGCACATTCTAGTCAAGTAAAACGAATGCATTTTAAAACGTTTGTACAGACTCTCGTGTGTATTCCCCCTAACACGATTTATCCAAAGCACTCTTCCGTACAGGTAAGTTCGTTTATCTCGCCAACTGCTAAGTTCTATCACGAGTAACAAACCGCATCGTTATAGTCCCTCTAAGAAGTTTGTGGAGGACGTCGTCTCTTATCGTTCTGGACTTACTAACTGTTTACTTGCCTGTGGCAGTTGTAGAGGTTGGCTATCGTACTAACTCTAAACTTATCTGTGGAGGTTGATTATACAACCACAACAACAGCCTTTGAGAATCTGGGCCTAAGGCGTGTCTTGACACGTGTGCACCGGAACGGTGTAACTCTATAGTTCCTTCCTCTTTGTTCCTTCTCCTAACGCTATCGTTAGGAGCGTAAAGAAGCTTTATACAAGGGAAAAACTAAAACCCAACATTTAACATCTTCGCCACGTGTTGACCGCGGCGGACACCATCGGAGTGGTCAACGCGCCTTAGATTCTAATGGTACGTACCCACGTGGGTACGTACCAAACATGTATTTTTCTCGGTTATATGAAAATAAAGCACGCTATGTTATTACCTAGTCTAGTGATTATTTTATCTTTATTTATTTTTTTAAAATCTGATAAAAGATTTTTTTTTATATTTTTCCGTTTTCTGTCATCAAATCTAAACCCCTCTGAAATTTATGTCCCCTAATTTTTACACCCTGTATAAGAATGAAAGTCTGGTGGTAAGCCCTCATTCGGCTTTTCATTTCACATAACTACATGCATCTTAATATTTAATCTACAAGTTATCAAAAGACGTTTTTCAAACGATTAAACAAATCTCGTGCTAAGGGCACTGCCTGCTTGATGCATCAGATTCATGAATAAAGCATCACAAGAAAATCAAGGCAAGTTTACCTTTCGTGAATGAACAGCCAAGACACTCTTGGCCAAAAGTTTGGTTGAAAAGAATTTATAGGAGCTTCAAATTCTTATAGGTTTTTGAGAGTTGATAAAATTACAGATAAAATGAATTTATAATTTAGTTTTCTACTTTGTTTTAAGTCCCATTTTATTTATATTATAAGTGCTTTTTTATTATTTGCAGTTAGCGACAAAAGTTGTTTGAAACTAATTTAGAATACTAAAACTAGTACCTACTATACTAACAGACCTGATCGTAAAGTGTCCGTGAACATACGTTAATATAACCCTCTGCGGGGATTTATGTTATTAACTGTACATACATTTTGAAAAGGAATTCAGTTTTTAAATAACTTTATAAGCATTAATCTATATCTCTACTAATAATATAAAGAGGAAATATTTGATTATTTGAATTGAATAGGCTCCGAAACTACGTGACTGATTTGAAAATACTACAATATATACTTTTGTAAGCGGCGCTAAGTACAAAAAAAGTTTTTTTTTGTTCTCTTAAATTAAGTTGTTATAAAATATACAGATGAAAATATTTAGTAACAATTCCGAAAATTCAAAACAATGGATTTCCGCAAAGTAACGCCTGAATCTATTTTTTAAGTTGTTATATTTTGTACCTAGTCCTGTTTAGAAAATAAATATATTTTATTCTTATTCTTAAAAATTCTTACAAAATTCGAATCCTACATTATTCCTGATGAATATTGGCCTATTCTATAGATTATACCCGTGCAAATCCCGGATGGACCGATAGTGATAAGATATATCGAATTGCAGATCTACGGTTTTGATCCTCTCCACCGCAGTGCCGTGCATTTTCATCCATGTCTAAAGCCACTGTTCCACCTCCACGCACGAAAAGGCTACGCACGTGGTCTAGCTTCCTTTTTTAAGAAAATGTATATGATAACATCCACTGCATCCCGCGAACACGTTAGATAGACAGTTTTTTTTTATTGCTCACTTATAAATAAGAAACAAAATAACAAATGTGTGACGATTGGAGGTCTTATCGCTCAATAGCGATCTCTATTTGACAACCGTGTCACGTTACGCATGAATACGAAATTAATAACGCCCTTCTTACACGCGTAGCTTACTCGAATATGGCACCCACGCAGCTACACGTAAACCAGTAACGTAGACACACGTTGTCAAACAAACGAATCGACGCAGAATGCGTCGCGTGGCCGTGCTCAGCGTGAGAACCGTAGCCAGATAAAGTCGTAACTAGAATTATTTCTGTGGTTTTCAAGGCGAACAAAGAAACGCAGTTATTCCATAACTCTTTTGAAATCCCATCGAGTGTTCACCGTTCATCGTAAGTGCAAACACTGAAATTGACGCAGAAATGAGACAGGGGACTCCGGGACGCGTCAATGCTAACAGACCGGATCGTAAAGTGTCCGCGAACTTAATAGAACCTGGCTTACGATCGTTGGGTTAGATATAACCCATGTTTAGTTTTATGTCTAACCTTAAAACTATAAAACCAATGATTAAGGTTTCCAATCCAATTAAAAATGTATAAGTAGATAAGAAAATAGTTTTGGTGTATTTTGTGTCCCAAAACCACATACCAACACTAGTGTTTTTGATAATTTCAAACCAATTTAAATTTTGGTTTAGTATTGATAAATAAGGTCACAATATTTATAAACGTAAGCTTAATACTTATATTTCCACCACAGAATTGTTCCTAAAGATGGGAAACGGGGAAAGATGGGGAATGGGAAACCTTGCGGAAGACCAATAGTTCACCATAGAGTCGATGGAGGGAAGTAGATGCGCACTTAAAATATTGAACCTCATTGGTGCAAAATTGAGAAGTATCATTGTGGAAGGAGGGAAGGGAGTGTGTGACCTATTCTGAAGTGGGACAGAACAAGCTAATAGAAAAATAAAAATAGATGAATTTTTAGTGACTTCGGAAATAAAAATTCTTATCATTATCATAGATCAACATAAATTTTAAACCAAGACAGCGACATTCCGAAGTCTGACTTGGAGACAAAGAGATTATTCTGTCACGTTGAATCTAGTATGAATATCAAGAAAGCTGGATACCAAACGAAGATAAAATTTTGTAGTATATCAACAAAATTATTTATACCTACTTTGCTTAGTCTCGTAGTTTATTTTGTTCGTTTTATCTTGTTGTTTACTTTCGATATTGCCCGTTACTAATAAAACCAATTTCAATTCATACATGCTAAAAACTATAACAGTTAGAGTTGTTATCTTATTTCAACTAAAAGAGTATATAAAACGTACAGGATTGGTAAATTTGAAGTGTTATGTTTTTATAATTTGATTTTCGATATCGATAATGCTCATAACGTAGATATTTAAGGGTCTTGTAGCCGTAGAAGCTAAGAGGAGCTACATCGTAGCACGGTTGCTACGACGTAGCACTTTTGCTACGACGTAGCACTTTTGCTACGACGTAGCACTTGTTTATATTGGATGTATTTAATACATTCTGTAAAGGAATCGAAAAATCCGGCCTTATTTATCAATGCAAAATTATGTCGACAATGTAGCACTATTTTACTTAATTCTGGAGGATTAACCCACATCACAGAATAACCTTAGTCATATTGTGCAAAAGCCTAATGTCTACGCTGAACACATTAACATTCAAACCCAAAGCACGTACGCTCATCGGATTCATAACACTGCATTTCCTGATGTAAAATGCAACAAGATTTGTACGAGAGTGAATTATAAATTCATCGGAGTGGATTCTAAGAAGAAGATTCTTGAATATTTCATTTAATTTTTTAAATTGTGTGATAGCTAACTGGCATTTTGCATTATTTAAATTTAGTTTGCATTTTTATGTTATAAGCGGAGTTTGTAATTCTATTAAAAAAAGGTAAAAATACTAACTTGTCACTAGTAATAGGGGCGTTAGGTTAATACTTTGTAGAAATAATGTTTTAATACATTATTTCTACTATGTCCCAAAAAATTATGATTTCGACAGGATTCGAACCCACGCAATACGAGAGCGCCTCGGTTAAAAGTTAAAAATTTTGGGCCATTATAAAATTATCGTAGCAAATTGCCCCAGTGCAAGTTACGCACTATAAAGAAAAAACTTAAAATAATGTATTATTTATAAACAAAGAAATTTACAACCAAAGAATAGAAACAATAATTTAGATCTTGTATTAAAAATTGAAACAGTTGATCTAACTGCAGACTGTTGCAATCTAGATGTAGCTCAACTGCTTTATATCAATACGGAGTTGGAAGCGTCCACAAGACGCTTGCTGGGTAATATATAAACATAAATAGTTTTCAATAAATTTATTATGATGCTTATGTTTTATCTTTATTCTCATAAAATATGAAACAGCCCAAAATCCAGCGGCTGTTTAGCTGCATTTGGAAGCTAATAAAATTTTAGTGACGGTTAATGTTCTACCAACCCACGATAAGCCCAATGCCTATAATTGGTATAAAATTAGTACAAAGCTTCAAAATGAAATGTTTAAAATGAGCAAATACAGCTGCACAAATATGACAATCATGTGGTTACCGAATTATCTCAAAACGAAACTACCTATAAATACTCGAATTACAGAAAATAACTAACGAATTTTTCGCAACGAATATAAATATTATAATGAAAAATACTGGACAACTCACAGAGCATCATTTAGCCCCAAGCCGAGCAGTGCCTGTGTTGTGAGTACTGGATAACTAATATTCTTAATACACTATATTAAATAGATTTTTTATGTAACGAAAACATCTAAAACACCCGGGACAAATATCTGCAGAGCGTACAAACATTTATCCCGAGGCGGAACTCGAACCCGCAACCTCCAGCGTACTGGTGGACGTTCTCCCGCTGAGCCACAGAGTTGGAATTAGAAGAGTAGCAGTGTTAGAAGTGTTCACGGTTGACTTAATTCACCGCAGGCATCGAGCTATTTTAAAATAATGAAATCTGGTGACCGGACGACATTTTACAGGCAACTGAAATTCAATGGTTAAATTATTGGTGATAAAGAGAAAGAAGACCGATTTGTGGGATCTCACTAAAAGTATTCCCAATGTCTCACGGGGGACGTTGCCTGTTGAGAGTAATGATTTGATTTTTGTATAATCGCAGGAATCAATCTTGCTACAGACCTATTGGCGTGTTTTTGTTATCTAATACGTCACAAAAGCCACAGCGTGGATCAAATTTTGAAAAACCGTGTCTAGCCGATCTTTAAGCCGTGTGGCTTTGAATTTGCACCACCCCAACTCTTCCCGTGGGTGTCGTAAGCGGCGACTAAGGGACATACACCGGGGGTGGGCAGCAGTGCCTCTTGCAGAATAGATCTACTACCCTAATGAGATGAAAAAAAAAACAGGCGGAGGCCTGCGTCCAGCAGTGGACCAATAAGGGCTGTTGAGGTGAGTTCTTAAATTTTTTGTCTATGCTGCAGTGTCCCATAAGTATGAAAACACATTGATTATAAGATTTTGTACTATTTAAATTTAATGTAATTTTTTACGTAGAATGCCCTTATTGAAATAAATAAATAAATTAGCAAAGGCCGCCAATTTTATTGCCTTTGTAAGATAATTTTCATTAAGAACTGAATGTTACATAGAGCTATGTAACAGAGGAATATTAAAAACTGTTCAAATATGAAATCTAGGATTCTTAGACTCACCTAATATTCCATTTCATTTTTTACCAAAGCGCCAAGATAGTTTTTTGATTAGTTGTATAAGTTTGATGAAAAAAATTATCTAAGATGTCTCAATTTTGATACATATTTGCCTGCTTCTCTCAAAAAATATGACTTACTGACTTGATTTTTATATTGGAAAATAAAGCAAAGTAACAAATTTGCCAAAACAAATATTTGATTACTTGAACCGTACTCTTTTAATTAGAAGATCTTGATTTTTGCACTCGATTATTGCACACGCGTTCTACTCTGTCCCGCTCCAAAAATCAACAGCGATCAGCGAAATCCTATGCCTATCCAGGGGCCTCTTCCAAGGCTGTTTTGTTAACAAAGAAGTTTGAAATGACCCTGCAGAACACAACAAAGCCATATGCAAGCCTGCAAGCAAGCAAGCCTGACTTTAATGTGAACTGAAAACCGCGCTACTGCAATACGTTTTTACGAGTAGCATTCGACTATGTTAGTGTTATTAGAATCGGTCAGAATGGCCCCAATGTGCAGTGCTATCGCGTATTTGAACTGTTTAGACGGGTTAAATGGCTACGGTTTATTTTACGCAAAAATGTAATTAAGAATAACAGTGAAAGTTTCTAGCTATTCTTTCATTTGTCTTATTTGATCATAATGTAAATATGCTCGAAGCACTTGATTACAGTTTTGTTAAATGAGCTTATTTTTTAAGTCTAAAGAAGTAAACGTTATTGATTTGGACGATCTTCGACGTGATTTGAACCCGCTTCATAAAATTGAGCAATGTGACACCTCTCGTCACACGAAATAAATATTATTTTAGTTTTCGAACAGGATTGGATTAACTTCATTGTTTCCCCTTGTGGTTTCCCCTGTTAGAGGAGCTAACGGTGCTTGAGTCCGAAAAGTTTCAGAGTTTTTGAACTTGTAAGTCACTTGACCTGGTGCAGCAATCGGCTACTAGCGCATTCCTGTACTGAGGGAAGGATGTGAGTTCAATTCCCGTCAAAGTAGCTTTTTGTCTAGAATACTATTTAATTTCTTATAATTCTGAGTCCCCGAGTATGAAAGCTTACGCAGAACCATGTTTTAAGCAGAATCTATTTTTTTATAGTCTAGACCTTTGTTTGGCTACAATCTCACTTGGAGAAGTTTGGAAAGTGAAGATGTGGTCGACGAAGTATCACGAAGGTCTATAAGATACCGATTCACTCTTGTCACTTGTCTTGAAGAGGCCTAGGTTTTAATTGACCGGACAAAACAACAACAGGGAGCGTGTTTTAAACCTCAGCGGTACGAATCATGAAGGTGGAGGAAAACTGCTTAGTGCTTAACTAGAATATGGGCTGTGCATTATTAACTGTTTACGTTTTTGTTACCTTCCCACACATGTAGCGTTTTGCAGCGCCCCTACCGGATAGAAAGGACTTTTTGTTGCAAGACAACAATCCAATAGTTTCATATAACTAAAGAACTATTAGGTACTCATTTCAAAATATGAAAACAAACGCCCTTTGGATATCGCGTAAAGATAGGTCAGGTTTATGAAAAAAGGGGTAGGACGCTTCGATGCTTCTTGATAATAGATAGAGACATGGTGGTAGGTATGAAAGTACTCTCACTTCCTTTTCCCATAAAGAGATATGCATTTGCTACTTAACGTTCTGTCTGAGTGTACCATCTGTTAAGTTCGTCTCATCTATTTTGTGGTATGAACGTAACTAACTCTAACTGGATTTTAACCGCAGATTTCCTCATGGCAGCCGAATTAAGGAAATATATTCGTCCTTCTGCAGCTGCAATTAAAACCAACTCTAAGCTCTGTGGCACACAGTGCAGTTTAGATATGAAAATGATGCGCTTATTGGGTGCTGTGGCTAACGGACCGGGTGTGGATTTTCAACGTTTATAATAATGATTTTACTTACTGCGTAAGAAATTTCCTCTGACGGCTGTGAAAATATTGATTTACATAAAAGCATGACGCCTGGCCAGTCTTCCATCGCAACACCAAACAAAATGATTAATCGACAATCGTCTTAACGATTGTTTTGTGTTGCGTTATATAATAAAAAAAAAATAATTCCCGTTGTTCGGCCTGTGTCAGAGTGTAGTATTTGAGCTGTGGGAATGGGATCAGATGTATTTGTTCTGTATTCTATATTCAAAATGAGATAGAACTTTGTCAAAGTAAAGATATACCCTGCATGTTTGAATTCAAAATGGTCCCATTTCATCCTAATCACATGCGAAGAATTTCTTTTCTTAACTTACAACCGGGTTTGGTTCAATATTATACCAACCCGTGCTACCCCCCCGTGGTTTACTAAAAGAATTTAATAATTATATCACTGTTAAAACTTTTAAAGTCAATCATTCGTAACTCAACAGCCATACAAAAAGGCAAAGTAAAGTTGAACCAGACTAATTAGCGGGGAATAAATTTCATTCGAGTTAAAAGAGTAAAAAATTCCCAAATGGCGTCAGGCCGAAACACAACAAATTAATTATTCACGGGTGACGAACACACAGATACTTTTGTTTATATGTAGGTACAGTGTGACCCGGGATCGGGTGTGAGCGCGAAACAAAAGGCTTCACAGATGTCAGAAGGAAATTATGCTTTCTTTTAAAACGAAACAATAAAAAGTACGTACATACGTACGTATACGGTCTGCCTGCACTCACAATGGACTTCAATTGTTTTATGCGATTATTTTCTGAGTGGTTTCTTTTGCACCCTGGCGACTGCGTGTGAAACCCTTTGTTTGTTTGATTCGGCAGTTTTATTTCAGCCCAAGTAGAATGATAAAAATGTCAATAAAGTTAAATTATTAACTTTCGTGATAAAATTCATTAAAAATCGTAGATTTTCATTTTTGTGATGACTGAAAAGTTCAAATGTTAAAAAATGATAAATGTTATGATTTTTAAAATTATATGTAGGTTACATATAAGTACAAAAAATATAAAATATTTAATTTAATATGCAACCAGTTTTATAAGGCAATAAAATAAAAACATTATCTTTATAATTATTAAAAAAACCTATACTGAAGTCAAGCTCAGCTAATTTTGCTGTTAGTTAGCAAATCAGGTGATTGGTAACCCACAAAAGATTTAGTTTTGAGATGTGTAATTATAGTAATTTTTATTAGGATTAATTAAAAAAAAATCTCCTTCGTAAAGTCACATAAAGTACTATGTAATGTTGAGTTATTCCTGACTCATCCCACTTTTGTCTGAATCCATTGGGACGAGTCAAGAAACACAAATTTTATGCGGAAAACGTTCCTGATTCGTCCCATTTTCACAATAATCAAGTAATCTTGATTACCATTGTTTTCGAAGGAATTATTACCTGAGATTGTAAAAAAATTCTTCGGAAACAAATTAGAAACGCATAGGAGATAAGATAACTAACTTCCAAACATTGAAAATTACTTAAATACCATCTATGTCACTTTAAATTCTACAACCTGACTCCTTTTTTGACTCATAACAACACAGGGTAACCTAGTGTAGAGATCAAAGTGAGATCACGATTAATCTTAATATATTAGATAAAAATAAGAATAATTGTTGTTATGCATGCATATCTATGATGAATACATTTACTTACTTACTTTTTTTCTTCTTAATATTCAATCTTATTTATTGTGAAGGACTTTCACTTTACAAAGTATGCCAGTCCTATCATAACCTAAACTTATGAATAACACACAAAATAAAAAAAACATTAATAAATATGCGTACCAGGTAAGTAAGAATATTCAAAGTTGCTTGTTTTTATTTAATTAGTAAAGTTCCGAGTAAATGTTTCACTAACTGTATTAAAGGAGAGGATGCACCTTAAACAAAACACCATCGTATCACACTCCCAATGATTGTCTCGTAACACTAACTTTGTGCACCATTAGCAGATTAGTTCCCAAGAACTTACTACTAACTTACTTATCGTCAAACCCTCCCTTTTACACCTGAAACCTTGCAAAATAAACCTTAACTCAAGTAAGTAGAGACTATTTGAAGCGAAGTTCTAAAATGTAGTATAGCGTATACGCTGAAGTAGGCTGAACGCAAAAACAGGGGCTCCGATTTCGCATGCGGTAAGAAAATTACTAATTAATTTTGTAATTAAAACTTGTGTCTAGGGGTTTTAAAATGATAAACGATTATGCGATTTTCAACCTAGTATTAAAAGGATACGAATAGCATTAAAGAACACGTCTGAAATGCCTGCTTATGGAAAATATAAATAAAAGGCTAATCTATGGCTAATAATGAGTTGCAAAATCTATCAGTAAATAAATTCAAACAAATAGTCAAAACTTTTCTGTGTGCAAAAAGGCTTACTACAAAATATCAGATTATCTAGAAGGTAAAAAAGTTTGGGACGGGTTTTGCTTCAACTCGAAAAACAACAACTAACAGGATAAAGGTTTCTTCGTCGCTTCTTTACTATAGATACCGAAGCAACAGAAATCAAAAATATTACTTTATTTCCGTGCCAGTGTTTTATTTTAGGAATTTGACGTTTTCTAAGTGTAGGTACATTTTTATATTTATGGAAATAAAGCATTTTTTATTTGAATTGAAATAAGATTTGCCCTCGAAAAGGCTCAGTATTAAGTAAAAAAAAAATCGCCATACTAAGACCATGACTTTTCTGCTGTTTATAGCGGTTTTACACTGCATGCACTTTCTACGTTTCTGTGTTTGTGGTTGCGGTCAGTTTTCATAGTGTAGAACGAGGTGCCCTCTATTTCGATGCAGAAAGACAGCTATTAGAAATTTACAGTTCTGACAGAGAGGCACCAACTGAAATGAACTTTTTTGCGTGGAAGCTAGAATCAGAAACGTATCTTTTTCCGGTCCAGAAAGATAAACTGGAAAATAATAATTTAGCCAAAATATATTAGGCGCAACATTGCTGAGATTTCGTTTGAAGTATGGTTCTCGTTTTAAATATAGTTGCACGAGGTTTATTATACCTGAGCTCGGAGACCAGTACGGGTTGTGGTTGTGCATCAAAGTGTACAAATACCAGCCAAGTGCGAGTCGGACTCGCTCACGACCATTATCTATAAAGACGGCAATCACGTTTGTTGTATGGGAGCCCCCTTAAATATTAATTTTATTCTGTTTTTAGTATTTTGTCGTTACGGCAACAGAAATACATCATCTGTGAAAATTTCAACTGTCTAACTATCATGGTTCATGAGATACAGCCTGGTGACAGACGGACAGCGGAGACTTCATGGTAACGTTTTACCCTTTGGGTACGGAACCCTAAAACAATAAAAGTTTACGTTTCCTTCCATAGACATAGCGCCTTGCAGCGCCCCTAACGGATTCAGAGAGGAACTTCATTTCATAGCATGTACGTACATTGATCTACTACTACTGATACTATTAGTTCAGAGACTTTATACTGGTGGAATAGAGTGAAAGTAAAATAGATTTGTAGTGCTGACTTTTTTTTAAATAGTCAATGGACTCTCGTTTGACTACAATCTCACCTTATGTAAAGTGAAGATATGGCCGACGATGTATCACGAAGGTCTAGAAGATACCTATTCACTATTCTCTTAAAGAGACCCAGATTGTAATTAACCGAAAAAACAGCAGCAGGGACCGTGTTCCAAACCCCAGCGGTACTAATGATGAAGGTGGAGGAAAACCGTTTATTTTAGCCGTTTAACTCCACAGAGCAGGCTGACTCCTTTTAAACCCCTTTTGACCTTTAAAACAAATTGACAATATTGTTTGTAAGGATTTGACATATGATGACCCGCATGACATTAGTGAATTATTTAATAAATATTTTATTGACATGACTCATAATAATAATTTTAATTTTAATACATCTGACATATCTAATTACATGAACGACTCTCACTCTTCATCTATTTTCCTATATCCAACAGACCCACTTGAGATCTTTAAAGTTATTAAGAGTCTGCGAAATAGTAACTCTGTAGGTGTAGACGGACTTAGTACTAGAATAATTAAACTAAGTGCTCGGTATATAAGTGAAAAACTTAGTTATTTAATAAATAGATCATTTGAAGAAGGAGAGTTTCCAAATAAATTAAAGCTCTCTATTGTAAAGCCACTATTTAAAAAAGGAGACAGGACAAACATGGATAATTATCGACCTGTAACTCTATTACCCATTTTATCTAAAATATTTGAGAAAACTATGTTAATAAGGCTCCAAAACTTTGTGAACAAGCAGGACATTCTGAAACCAGAACAATATGGTTTTCGTAAACAAAGTTCTACTTCTTTGGCATGCTTCAACGTTACTAAACTTGTAATGGATGCGATAAATGACAATGTTCCTGTGATTGCTCTCCTTTTAGACATGTCTAAGGCATTTGATTTCGTTGACCATAAATTATTGTTATTTAAGCTAAACAAGTACGGAATCAGAGGTAGAGCCAATGAATTGATCCAAAGCTATCTCAGCAATCGTCAGCAATGTGTTGAGGTAGCGAAGGTTCATATGGGAAATAGGAATGCCGTGCGGTCTAGATACCAATATAATACATTTGGAGTACCGCAGGGTAGTATTTTAGGACCATTCTTATTTTTGATGTATATTAATGACATTCCTAATATTACTAGACATAAGACTATTTTATTTGCTGACGATACCACGATTATTATAAGAGGAGAACAAAATAATAACATGACATTTGAAATTGACATTAATAATACATTGCATGATACAATTAAATGGCTGAATAAAAATAATTTAAAAATCAACTTGACTAAAACTACTATTATTCAGTTTGGTACATATAAGCGGAAAAAAATTGATCTTGCTATCAATTATAACAACACGACGATTGCCGAAGTTGATACAGCAAAATTCTTAGGAATCTGGATCGATCAGCACTGTAATTGGAAGGCTCACATCATGCATGTCTGTGACAAGCTGGACAGATTCGTATATGCCATAAAAAGCTTGAGACTACGAGTTTCTACCGATGCAGCTCTTAAAGCGTACCACGGATACGTCTCATCGACCTTGGCGTACGGATTAATTCTATGGGGAAACTCTACAGATGCTAAAAAGGCCTTCATAATACAAAAAAAATGTGTGCGGGCCATCTGTGGCGCTTGGAATACGGATAGCTGTAAACCTATATTCAAGAAATTAAATATTTTACCTTTACCGTGCATGTACATAAGGGACATTTGCTTGTTTGTAAAACAAAATCCTGAACTCTTTAAAACACACGCGGACGTGATGGAGAGACAAACGAGGCATAAAGACAAACTTTACGCACCACACTGCAGATTTGCATTTATAAAAAAGAACGCATTTCATCAGGCGATAAGTATATATAATAAGTTACCTAGCGACTTTAAAGCTTTGTCATTATATTCACTTAAAAAGAAACTAAAGATATGGCTCATGGGCAAATGTTTTTATGACATTAAGGAATATTTTAATTTTAGAACCGACTTACCATGACAATTTTATCTATTTTATTTCATGCAAATTTGGACTTATTAAATACCTATCTTCTTTGACATTGTTCATTTACATAATATTATGGCATGTATTACATAATTTGAAAGCCTTGCTCATAGTTTTGCACGCCTTGACGAGGCAGAATGTATTGGAGTGTTATTTTTTATTATTAAGACCTTTTTATTGTACCTACATTCCTGCAAATAAATGATTATTATTATTATTATTATTACTCCACCTAGAATAAGTTTCTAAACTGTTTGACTAGTAAGCGGTATTAGACTGTCACTTTTTTGAAAACTTTCCCTTTTTTGTTTTGTGCAAATACTAACCAACTAACATTCGTAGCGATTGTGCACAATAAATTAGATAGCTGTAAAACTTTTTATTGTACTACACATAGACAGAAACACCATGAGATAATAATATTCCAAGTTTTTTCTTGCATTTTTCATTCTTAGGTCCAAATAAATGATTAGCTAAGTCGCCACTAGGTACACCCTGGAAGGGCACTGCAAAACTGAGTTCGAAAGATAGAAAATACTTTTATTGCACATTTAGGCTAAAAACAATTTACAAATAAAACACATAAACAATACCAAAGTGACAATTTATCTATCTACCTAAGTAAAATCTTCTCAATTTTGTATTCTACTTACCTTGTGTGTGCTGTTCTTGTTGGGTCAAATAAATGTACTTATCTTAAAAAAATACATACCCACAACTGAACATATAAACTCCTCCTGAGGTTGGTAAAGTCTGTTTACTTTGTTTACAAAAGCATATTTCCCGAGTTATTGAAACTTGACTTTTCCATTACAAAGCTAAAAGCATCTATTCTAATGAAATACACCAACGTATGCAAAATCCTTAGGGGTTTACACAAAAGCTTTTACAAAGGATAAAAATCAAGTTTGTACAAACAGGGAATTCTTTCACTTACGATGTTTAAACTTTCACGGCGTGCCGGGAATTTAGATAGGTTCTCTGTACGGTGCCTAGCATCAAGAATTTTTCTTATCGCTACAATAATATTGAACCAAATTCTATTCTTCCTCCTCATACTCTTCAACAGTCTATAATGGTCCACTGCTGGACGGAGTTCCACCCTGTTTTTTTATCCCTATAATCAATTCTATCTTACTTCGATAGAAATAAAGTCACTGACTTCGTTAGAAATAGAAATAGAAAAACTTTATTTGTCATTCGTACAAGTAGAACAAACATTAATAAAAAACACACAGAAATAACAACTTGCTCGAGTCACAAAAAGGCCCTTGTCTCAGCATAATGTTAGTCGCGTTTGCAACCAACGCTGATCTTCCGACAGGACCGTTTGGTGACGTCACGGAAAATGAAACAACTACAATATATTTACGGTGTTGATATACACTAAAATGAAAAAAATGGGAGATCTAAAACTAAAGTTTTTCTGTTACAAGTTACGCTTATTTCTGTTACACAGTAGAGAAACTCTTCACAAAACCATCAATTATATTATTAGCTATAGGTACCAACTGAAATACCAATGCCATACGGGTACTTCGTTAAAGTTTTTTAAACTTACAGCATCCGTAAACATCATAATAAGTTTAAATAGGTAAATAATATGTCAAAGATATACACATGTATCGCGTTTATACACCAGTTTTTTGTTTTAACAGGTTTGCATACTGTCGTAGTCACGGGATGCCGGCACCATACGGCTGACGAGCAAGACTATGACTGAGCTAGTTTTTCATAATACGAGCCTGAGTAGGTACCTATCTGAAAGCGAGTTTAACATTCATACAAATAATAAAATTAAATTAATACTAAATTCGTACCATACGATATTTTTTTCTTGATAGGGGTTTCTTTTGGAAGACTGGGTGTCTAGCTTTTAAATCAAATTCAAGGCTTTGCGATTTAGAAAATGGCTTTGTCTCTATTTTAAAAGAAATTTCTCTAAGTTCTATGAACACATCACACACATTTTAGTCTAGTTAGTAGTATAGGTAATAGAAAAGTCAATGTCCTTTGAATTAAGTTTATTTTTTAGTTTCTGTTAGAATATAATAACAATGTCTACATCTGTGGCGCGGTGGGAAAAGGTCCGCCTGCAACGCAGGAGGTTGCGGGTTCGATTCCCGCCTTGGGACAAATATTGGTACGATCTGCAGGTATTTGTTCCGGGTGTTATGGTCGTTTTCGATATAGTATAATGAAAAATACTTATTTATGTAATTGTATTGTATTATGTATATCTGATAACTCATAACACAAGCTCTTCTTGCCTTTGGTCTAGATAATGCTGTGTGAATTGTCCAGTATTATTTTTTATTAATTCACATCACACTTATATTATAAATGCAAAAGTTAGGATGGTAACATGTTTGTAGCCTCTTCACGCCAAAACGACTAAACGTAACCTGCTGAAATATTGCAAAAAGGTAGTTCTAACTCTGGAATAAGACATAGGCTATGCGACATAATTTCACTCAAATAAATCAGTTCCTATGAGAAATAACACTTTATCGTCGTCATGGAAACAAAGCGCGCGAAACAGCGGGCAAAAACACATTTGCAAATTGTTCATAAACTCTGCAAACAAATCCAGGACAAGAAATGATAATACAAAGTGCAAAAAGCAAGTCATCGCTTCAAAGCCACGATAATTTTCTTTCTCCACTCCATCTTACCTTTTCTGTCAACCCTTGCACCGCCCTTCTCGTAACTCAACAAAAAACATAATCAAAAGGACGTGATAAATAGCTTAACTTCAGATTGTACATTACCTTGACAAATTCCAGTCCTGGACAAACTCACAAAAACTCTTGACACTGCCTAATTGGGGGAGAAAAATGACTTTCTCGATGTGGGTTGACGGGCCGTATGTTTTTTCGCAGATTGAATGTTGATTCAAGGGTTAATTTTGAAAAATTTGAATAATTTAGGTTTTTGTCACGTTGTTCATCTTTATTTAATCTGAAACTATAAAAATACTTTGCATCCTTTTTGAAAATACCTTTTTTTACTACTGTATTTTATGGATGCATTTAAAAATCAATTAGCATGTTATTTCATATTTGATAATAATTGTGTATGAGCTTTCTGATTTCTATAAAGAAAACGTTCGATTATCGACATCCAAGACAAATTTGCATTGACTGTGAAATAAATGATAGATAACTGAAAACTAAATTCATAAAAACATTGGAAAATGCAAATATATCAGTAACGCCGTACCTGCTCAGTTATTCACAGAAGTTGTTCATTCACTGTAGTCGAAGTTCACTTCACTCAGGTCTTGTTTACTTTTTACTTTTAGCGTACATAAAGATTACAGGCGGAACCGTAGTCCCGTAAATTAAAGTCATTTATAACGGGATATTTACCATGATTCGATTTTTGAGTTTTCCAATATTTCGGCACAGTTTCATGCGCCATGATCACGGAAAACATACACTGATAGTTTTAAAAGTCCCGTATATACTGTAGATATTGTGTGTGCATGTTGTGTGTTTAAATATAGAATTGGGATCGAGATTGGAACTTAGTTTCAATCTCGATCCTATACCAGAGAATAAAAATCTGAATACTGACGTATAATTTGATAATCGACTCAGTAAGATTTTAGGCCAGATTAACATTCATTTTGTAGATTTTAACAAATAAAATTATCTCCTCAACCTCATCAACAGCCTATAATAGTCCACTGCTGGACGCAGGTCTCCCCTGATTTTTGTATCTCATGACGGTAATGTCCATAACCCCCCGCTGGGCATGCAGGTTGGGGATCGCAGTTCGATGGTAGACCTGTTCCTTAGTCGCCTCTTACGACACCCTCGGGAAGACTTGGGGTGGTGCAAGCTCTAAGCCGGCACCACACGGCAAAATTACCTAGTTACCTACTTTTTATTCTTCGACCTCAGTGGCGCCTGTGACGCAGTAGGTTGTAGGTTTGATTCCCGCCTCGGGACTTAAATTTGTAGAGATAAACTATTCTTCAAATGCACGCTCCTCGGCAGTTGCACACATGCAAAGAAGGTGTTATACACGCCATACACATAATATTGGTATTTCTCATTGGTTGTTACAAACTGTACCACTAATATAAAAGAACGACCAGATTTTTGTTGGCCCACTGGTGCATAAATGAGGCGAAGGCGCGACTGAGTGGACGGTTCATTCCATACAAAGCGTGCGCTCTTCGCCATACAATGCTTAGCCGACTGATCTGTCCTGAGTCTAATCCCCGAATACTCAAACGCATCTCAGGTTTAAGCACGTCTCAAGTGACTATTTTTTGAAACATTTTTATTAAATTATGTCAAAAAACCGCGACTTAAGACGAGCTTAAATAATAAATAAATAATGCTGGACAATCCACACAGCATTATCTAGCCCCAAGGTAAGCAGAGCTTGTGTTATGGGTACTAGATAACTGATATACGTAATATTATACATTACATAGATTTTTTTTTATTATACATAGAAAACACCCAGACCAACGGAACAAATTTCTGCAGATCGTACACAAATTTGTTCCGAGGCGGGGATCGAACCCGCAACCTCTTGCGTCGCAGGCAGACTCTCGCCCGCTGCGCCACTGAGGTCGTCAAAAATGACCAAAATGATGAAAATGTAAGTTGCGTTTGAGTATTCGGGGGTTGGTTTACAGTAGAGTCGTCGCACGCACAGGAGTTGTGTTGTAATGAGTATCTCATACTATATAAATAATATACACATACATTGAAATGATCACATTTTGTGGAAGGGCATGCATTTTAAGAATGGTTTATCTCTTTGGTACGCAGATATTTTGATCCTTGTTTTTTCTGTGGTAGTAAAAAATATCTATCTATGTAGTACAATCGAAGATTGAGTATCTGTTTTATAGTAGCATAACATAAGCTCTGTAATTTTTATGTTTTTTAAAATCTGCAAACATTATGCAATACTCTGTTGCAGTATGTTAATGCTTACTTGGCTAGGTGGTGCAAAAACATTAAGAATGCTGGATAATCCATACAGATTATCCATAATCCATACAGATTATCCATAATCCATACAGATTATCCATAATCCATACAGATTATCCATAATCCATACAGATTATCCATAATCCATACAGATTATCCATAATCCATACAGATTATCCAGCATTGTTAATGTTTTTGTTAAAGCACGAGTAAGACTCGTCCAGTTTTTTATTATGTGCGGAAGTTGGAAACTGTAGCCTTTTCAACCCGTCCAGGTACTTGAGGTCCGCACAATGCCTCGCAGAAGTAAACAATAAACAGAGCTCCGCTAATAAGTCAGAAGTTCATAACTTACGCGAGGTTAAGCTGGCGTTTCATGAAATGGTGTGCCGTCATTTGCATGGAGTAATATGTCAATGATGTTCTTCCTGCCGCGATTGTGAAAGCATCACATTTTTTCAGGGTTCAAGACAAAACGACGTACATAGGCTATACCCAATAATTACACTTCAAAACGTTAATCATTTTAAAAGTCAATAATATCATATAAGTAATAATTATATATTTTATTTTACCCAAACTGAACACCTAATTATTAGTTCTATCTATCGGGTACCTTCATATATATGACCAATTATTCCGCGAACACGACAGTGTGTAAATAGTTGGATAAACAAGATAAATCTTATAATAGTACGCTAAGGCCAACTAAGGAAGTGATATAGTTTCAGTAATTCGGTTACTATTAAGTGGCGGTAGTTACAATACAGTAGGTAGCCGGCAATGAAAAGTCAAAACGAAAAAAGCTTAAAAGGACTTTTGAGCCTCTTTTTGTCTTGGCGATACATTGATACTACTTTTCAAAATATGACGTTATTAGTGTGTGTATATTTGTGAATCTTATTCATTTTACACGGTCACAAAGGTACATTCCTTAGGGTTACGGTAGATCCAATACCTATACCTAACCCTATCAAATATCACTTCGTTGTGCCTATTTTTGCACCACGGCTACAAGGCGCAATTTTTGCCAATGACATTTGTTTCAATTACGCCTTCAAAAGAATGAGGCTTTAAAAAAAACCTCAATAGATAGCTCGGGTCTTTCGCGTATCAATGAGGATGTCATTGGGATGTGATGGAGAGTTGAACATGTGAATCCAACTACATTCTGTGCAGCTATAAGCCGTTTCAATTTACATACCAAAGTCGTAGCGCCCTCTTCTCAGTCTGGTCGTACTTTTTACTAAACTTTTTATTAGGAAGTAGCATCGTTGTATACTTTGTCTACTAACACGTCCAGCCCAGCCGAAAAAACATCCCCTCACATCCAAATCCGCAGCCGGGATTCACGGCGCTGCGAGCGCATACTATTTTAAATAAATAAATAATGCTGGACAATTCACACAGCATTATCTAGCCCCAAGCTAAGCAGAGCTTGTGTTATGGGTACTAGATAACTGATATACATAATATACAATACACAGATAGATATTTTTTATTATATATAGAAAACGACCAGATCACCCTGAACAAATGTCTGCAGATCGTACACACATTTGTCCCGAGGCGGGAATCGAACCCGCAACCTTCTGCGTCGCAGGCAGACCTTCGCCCACCGCGCCACATCGGTCGTCATTTTAGCATAAATGATCATATTTTGCTAACTACTACGCTACGCTCAACGGAAATAGACGATTTTAAAGCTAAAACTATTTTGTAGCCACATACGGATCAGAGGTTATACAAGTAATTATGACGGCCGCTTTTCTCGAAACTATCAACTGTTGAGCAAAGTATCCTCGAGCGAACTCATATTTGCATAGCGGTGCTCGCTGGCTGTTTTAGTTAGCATAAGTCGGTGTAGGTTCACAAACTACTTAGTGTCATTACTCAGCTATATGTGAAATTAGTAGTGAGCTAGCATTATTTGGACTTTCATCATTGTCATTTGCTACATCTTTATAGACCAAAGACAGTCAAAGGCTATATTTTAAGCTCTAGGAAACTAATATTACCACCATTTATCTAAAGCATTTAGACCCAACAGCTGTATCGATATAATGGCCTTTTAATGACCTTAACAGTTAAAATAGATATCTTGATTATAATAAACGAGAGCTTTAGCGTTATTTCTATGAAAACTTTTTCAAATTATTTCTATCCCATAAGAACTGATTTATGTGATAAAAAGCCTATGTTTTATTCCAGGCATAGAACTATTTATATGCCTTCAGGCGATCCGTGATTCAGCGATCCGTTCAGTAATTTAGAAGAAGTAATACATAATCCATACCTACATACATCCATTCAGCCATCCAGACCAAAGATCCAAACTTAGTCTATAAAAAACGGTAGATAAGGTATAGATGCAAGATTTTGATTTTGACTTTAATACCAAAAAAAGGCACAGATCGAATAGAACTTTGCACTCAATGCAGCATTAGAATCCATTTTATGCTTATTTATTAGTATCCGGAAATAGCAAGAAAGCAAAGACGCAATGAAAAACTAGTAGGTACAACTCATCATCATCATCATCACCATCAGCCTATATTTGTCCACTGCTGGAAATAGGCCTCCCTTAATGAGCGCCATAGCGCCCTGTCTTCAGCTTGCCGCATCCAGCATCTGCCAGCAGTCTTTCGCAAAACTCATATCCCACATTAAATAAGTGACCTTTTTTATATAGTTTTACTCAGTCATCGATCCACGCTTGAGTAACGCTTTTCTGTAACATAAACGTTACTCAAACATAAAACAAAGTTTGCAAGTCATAGGACTTGCAAACTTTCATAATACGCGCCTAAGACTGCTTTATGGTCTAAAAAAATAAAACACTGATATTTTTATAATTTTTAATCATTTTGTGCCCTATTCAGTCTTTAATGAGGGATGGTTTATAATTATTCATTGATCAACTAACACGATTAAAACTAACCAATTAAGTACATTGGTAAATTAAATTTACATAAGAAATTAAATAAAATCAAAATTATTATTAGGCTAAAACTTATAAATTAAAATTAGAGTTATGAGTTAGAACGTAATTCTTATCAGCTTATGAATTCCACACAAAATTAAAAACCACTTTGGAAACCTAGCAATGTAGGTACCTATACCTATTTCTAATTTAGTTGCCTGCTGAATTGATAAGACTTTACTTACATCTTAATTAAATACAAAATAATGCAGTGGCCGCATTCATCTTAATTCAGGTAGACAGACTAACAGCGCTTGTTTAATAGTTAAGAATTAAGTTGTTTCCAACTTTCGGGTCACAGTCGCGGCTCAGAATTTCGGGAAGATGTTTGACAGTTTTCCACTAGTTTCGCTTTATTAAGTTCCGTGTTTACTGTTGGTTCGTGCAGGGTATATTATACGCTATTATCTTTACGACAAAGGCTATAATCTGGAAAAATTATGAAGGGAAAATGGGATTGTAAAATTATACCATAGAGGTTATTTGATATTACAAAATCGTACATGGCCACTCAGTGTACTAATAACAAGAGCCTTTCATTGTTATTCTTTTTTAACTAACTTCAAAGAAGAATGAGGTTTTATACTTAGTTCTAGGTAAGGTTTTTTTAATAGATTGTGCAAATTACATAATGTAATATTGCCCTTTACTTTACCTTTAAGGATAGTTGAAATAATCAAGAATTTTATGCCATACAAATCAAACATCTGATTGGGAAAAATTTATTACTTAATTGACGACCCAGCGGCGCAGGTACGCCTGCAACACAGGGTTCGGGTTTGATTATCACCACAGGACAAACACTTATTTCTACGATACGCAGATATTTTTTCCTGGTTTGCTGGGTGATCATTTTGAAGCAGTTATTAAGTATATTATTAGTTATGCTAGTACCTATAAAAAACACCCTGTTTGGCTTGATGCTAGCTGATGCTGTGTGAATTCTTCATCATTATCAACCTATATTAGTCCACTGCTGGACATAGGCCTCCCCTAATGAGCACCATATAGCGCTTTGTGAATTGTTTAGCATTATTTACTTAATAGTAAATAAATACTCTTAGTAAAAAGCTTTGTATTAGAAGTTGACTATTCTGTAGTTGTCGTATTTTTCCAGTCCAGTTCGAGTCCCAATATTTGTAGTCCGTAAATTCTTTGCGCTAATAAAACGGGTTCGAGAATTCAGTTTATTTCATTTCTCATGGCAGCTGTTTGGGTGTGCTTTTGAACTGTTTCCTTTGGGATTTACTTCATTTTTGAGGACTTGAATGCTTTGGACCTTTTGTAAAATTGAATTTTGGGCCGCCTTATAATAATTTGGGTCAGAAATATTCAATTTCAATTGAGGATTCGTTTGAATCAATCAAGTAACATTAAACCCAGGGCTCTAGAGTCAGCCCTGGGTTTATATACGGATTATATATGGGAGTATATACTAATAATTTTGAACATGAACACTGTAATCAGCTAAATTGGCTTAGCATGAGTAATGAGTCCGCAACCTTACCAGAAAGCAGATTGGGAAATTACGTCGAATCTTCTCGTCATCCATACTGCAATTCTTGAAAACGAAAGTTTTCAATCAGTGCGTCCTAAGACGTGGACACTCACGGTAGGGCTGGTCCACCAGTTTAAAATCGCTCAGTGAGCTATGGAGAGAGCTATGCTCTGAGTTTCTCATTTGTTTCTCATTTTTTCACAGATTGAGTGGTTAGGTAGGTACATTGAGTTGCAACTCGTTCTACTGGCTCTCAATAGGTCATGGCTGAAAATCAGTGTTTTGCTGAGCTGAGCCAAGGCCCAGCAAAATTTTTATTATTTTAATATTGTTTGTTTTTTACAAGTGTACTATAAAATTATTGTATTTTGTATGTGTGTGTCTGAAGTTGAAAATATAGTCTTTATCTATCTATGAAAATAATGACTACGTGAGTGAATAAATGAAACCTATAACTACATTTAATACTTAGTTAGAGCGAGGAGTCTATGTCTCACTACACTAGGTTTTATCAAGAAGTATGAAAACTTTCTTAATATTTAAAAAACACGTAGTTGTTTGATAAGTCTATTTAAATTAGATAATTTTGTGTTTCCTTTAATTGCTAAGATAGAAGATATAGAAATATAGAAGCCGATTTATGTTGTAAAAATAGTACTCAGTTATCGATCTTAGCTTCTTAGTTTTATTGATAGATAAGATAAATAATAACTCCTACTTTGTTAAAACCTATACCTACTGAAATAAAAGTTTTTATTATTATTACATAAGTGGCTCTAGGCGTGCGTAATGCAGCGAGCGTGTCCGCAGGTAATGCATCGCGGCGATCTATCATTTATTTCAACGTCAGAAATCCATTACACGTCGTCCTCGGCGCTGGCACAGTGTAGTGTGACATTTGTAGAAAGTACGGTTCGTTACTCTAAAGTGGTAGAAGGACCATCTCCCAAAGAATAGACTACTGTTGGGTGTCTCTTTTATCCTCTTTTATATTTTGTGTTTTATCCGAAGTGAGATACGAGTTGGTTCATTGTGCGTGGTTTTCTTTTGCTTGTATAACCAGCATAACTCCGTAGGTACGTAGAATCTTCCTAGGACATACAGGCTTCGCGGGAAATAGGTAATTAAAATAAACTGTTTTTTTAAAGGCGCCATATAACTGACATGTTTTTTTTGTCGTTTTTATAGAGAATGATACAGAGCCCTTCGTACGCGAGTCGAATCGCACTTGGCCGGTTTTTGTTTATTTATACAAAGTAGGTAATAAATTAAAACATAAAAACTAAATTGGTACAAACAGTACACTCGACTAAGATGAGGTAGGTATAATAGACAGTTTATAAGCATAAAGCTATAAAGCTTCCCTTCTGTTCTATGCACTGTACCAGTCCTCACACTATCTAAGCAAATACAGTAATGGAGTCGACGGCAGCGATACTGTTGACGTTAATAAATATTTCGAGGTGAAAGAGTCGCGAAATAGCTTTTTCACGTTTGCGGAGTGGTTGACTCACTGAGAAATGTGCTTAGGCGTCAATTCGCTCGCGTGACTCGGAGGAAACTATTGACATTGCTGTCTGGATGTTTATATTTCAGAGTTTTAGAATACAACCACTCAACACAGTCAGATATTCAAAATTTTAGATGCTACAGTGATTTTTTGGTTCCAGACTGGATATTGTACAGCCTGACATTTGTTTCTATCTTGATGAGGAAAGATAGGAGTACTTCAGTGAATGTAGTATTACGTATAATTGGTAGTAAGTTGTTTAAGTGTTTATTTTATAATCATATAAAAGTACTTTATTTAACAGCAAAAAATAATTACAACTAATATTTACACTTACATCTATTTTCTAAAAATCTAAGCCGCTACCAGAAGGCAGAGTGCCCAGAATGCTGGCAGCATGGCCACGTTGAATGGCAATGCTAATTCGTTGACCGAAATAAAACCAGCATACGTTTAATTGGTTTTTTTAATTTGTTTCAAATGGATCATTAGAATGCAGAATTTGATAAGGTAGTGAATGAATTAGAACGAGTGAAATACAACGAATGAATTTTAAATGAATGGGAAAATGAATGGATTAACAGAATAAAATAAAATCGAATATTATTGGATGTTACGCTTATATTATATCACAATTATAATGCCCAAATTATTCTTAATTTCTTTAATTGCACAGAATTAATAGTTTAGAATCTAGGTTGAGCCAAGTTAAGCTTATATTAATCAATTATATCGTCCATGAAAAGTAACATAAATATTACATCGTGTTCATTTTATGTACTACCTCTGGACTACAACATGGGGTTCTTTCAAAGGGGTCGTCTAAGACATTTTTTGTTGTTTCTGATGTTGCAGGCGTCTATATAGGCTGCGGTAACCGCTTTCCATCAGATGGGCAGCACGCCTGTTTGCCACCTTGGGCCTAGTATTTTTTTTGGTAAGTTACAATAATGTTCGAATTCTGGTTTTGGGTTTAGAACTAACCTTAACCTCAACATCCTTTAATAGTCTACTGCTGGACGCAAGCCCCCTGTTTTTTTATCTGATAGTGGGTAATACCCATAATTCACACGCAGGGCATGCGGGTTTGGTAATTGCAGTTTGGTGGTACATAATATATTCTTCAAGAGGCGCTGCTGCCAGCCTCCTGGTGTATGACCCTTAGTCGCCTCTTACGACACCCAAGGGGGTGTCGTAAGAGTTGGGGTAGTGCAAGTTCTAAGCCGGCACCACATGGACCTATAAAGCTAAACAATTTCCACTAGTGCATAACTTTTCTACGACCAAGTCTCTTTCAGTTTGTAAAGTTTTCGTCGCCGCGTATTCTCGAAAATTAGAGAGCTGAACACACAATACGGGATGATGCTGGTACGGCATCTGCTATGCCAACAAGGCTAGAACGCTTACAGTATAATCCACAGTGATGGAGATGGATTGGTAACCGGGTAACCGGCAACCTACTGGCTGGTTGCCAGTGGATGGTTGGTTGCGCGGTTCCTTTGGCTTGGAATTCGTCTAGCGGCCGCAGTGCTCATTTTAATTCACTGTGACTCTAAGACCACCATTGTTAGAGTTACCACTTTGTTTAGGAAATATACGATTTTTACCGACAAAAACAAACGACGATGTACTGTAGTAAAGATTAAAGATGTCAGTAAAGTCGCGGGAGATTGCTGGTTAAAGTCGCGGGAGATTGCTGGTTAAAGTCGCGGGAGATTGCTGGTTAAAGCTCGCGAACTTGGCATTTACTCAGGGAGTCCTACACCCAAGACAGCAGTGATACTGCTGTGGGAACGATGATGCTCATTGTCCATTTTTTTACTTTACCATTCCTAGAAAACCATCTAGATTTGGTAAGTTTTAAAAGTAGAATTTTATATCAAACCAGAAAATAAATTTCAAACATTGTAAGCAAAATAGACTAAATACGCTTCCGACTGGTATTGATATGGATCAGTTGAGGTACCTGTAGATTGTTTGCAACAGTGTGCAGTTAGCTCAATTGTTTCAATTATAAATACCAGTATTAATTAAATTATTAGGCACGCTTCCAACTGGTATTGATATGGATCAGTTGAGCAACCTGTAGATTGTTTGCAACAGTTTGCAGATAGCTTAATTGTTTCTATTGTGAATACTAGTTTTAATTTAAATTTGTTATTTGATTGTTATTTTCTTTCTGATTAAATTATTATTTAAATAATAATTTGATTGTAATTTTCTTTGTCAATAAATTCATATGGTTTATTCTCATTTGTCACCCTGACACCAGGAGAGGCCTGCGTTCAGCAGTGGACCATTAGGCTGTTGAGGAGGGGGAGGATCAGGAGATATAAGATTAAATATTTTTAATAGCTTTAAACGGTTTTAAACCTACTATTTATTATTATTACGAAGCCAATAGAATGAAAGATATTCTCCAGTCAAAAGTTGGGTCAAAAGACAACCCTTTAAATCTAACAAGTTGTTGACTTAATTGTTTTACTTAAACTTTTGTTTCGAAGTCTCTGTTCGAAGTTTTTATTTATAGACTACCGGAGAAGGTTTATGTTACTTTTCTTGTATTTAGGTATCAATAAAAAATCTAATCTTAATTTAATAAGGCAAATACAATGAAAGGCCGTGATGATCTCCCGTTCCGTTTAGTGCAAAAGTATAAGATTTTTTTTTATTAAGAGTCTACTCATACTCCAAACTCTCTCATCTCATCTTGTCATGATTAATGGCTTCAGATAAAAGTGATGGTGAATCTTGCTATTTAAGTATTCAAAGGCAGTGGAAATAAATGAAAAACTTTAACTTTTTGGGAAAGAGGGAACATTTTGGTCTCCATACAACCGGTATAGTGACTCAAAGTCTTTACATGAAGTGTCTTTACACAAGGAACTAATATAGTTTATTTTTTTTACTGATAACCATCATCTGTGTCTATGTAGCGACCTTAGTTTGTTTCGTTCTAGTTTTATCGCGTCTGCCGATAAAAAAAGATAAAAATGTCAACCGTTACAGACTTCGGGCTTTATGTGCTGTTTGTTCTCACTGACACTTGAGCTGGTGATAAAATGCCTGGCGAGAGGCTGGATGCTGAAAATGTTCTGGAAGAAAATCGCTTTTCGGACCTTTTTTCTGCCTCAGACTATTTTTCTTTTTCAGACTAATTCAATCATCTTATTTATAGCACAGGTTAAAACCAGTCCTATCAGCAATGTATCAGCACTTTTCGACGACCTGACCTGGACCTCCTGGACGACCTCAGTGGCGCAGCGGGCGAGAGTCTGCTTGCGACGCAAGAGGTTGCGGGTTCGATCCCCGCCTCGGAACAAATTTGTGTACGATCTGCAGAAATTTGTTCCGTTGGTCTGGGTGTTTTCTATGTATAATAAAAAATATCTATCTATGTAATGTATAATATTACGTATATCAGTTATCTAGTACCCATAACACAATCTCTGCTTACCTTGGGGCTAGATAATGCTGTGTGAATTGTCCAGCATTATTTATTTATTTATTTATATTTATTTTACGTCCATATCTTCTCATAACTTGCCTCCTAAACTGAAACTCACTCAACTTCTACATACCGAAGCGGTAGAAATCAAAAATATCACTTGATTTCCGTGCGTGTTTAATTTTAGGAATTTGACGTTTTAAGTGTACATTTTTGTATTTATGGAAATAAAGAATTATTGACTTTGATTTTTTTGAATAAGGAGATGCACGTTATTAAAACTTATTTAATTTTTTCTTATTTTATTCTACGATTCTTAGGAAATCTGACATATATGATTTGACAACAAGGTCGATACCATGATACATGCATGGTATGCTGTTGAGGGCTAACAACAAGTTTCCACTTATATGTGCATAAACCTTTATAAAAATCAATAGACGACTCAATAACAAAAGGACATAAAATAAGGTATGTTACTTACACACACAAAAAAAAAAATGTTTCGACTTAAGAAAAAGTGATTTAAGGATACAAATTAGCTACAAAATAAGAAATTGACTTTAAAAACCTATATAATGCTGTTCTTAATTTAGTCGCTGTCTAAAAAGACTATAATCATTAAGATTACGCTATACTTAAAATAATAATAATTGACGACCTCAGTGGCGCAGACGACCTCAGTGGCGCAGCGGGCGAGAGTCTGCCTGCGACGCAAGAGGTTGCGGGTTCGATCCCCGCCTCGGAACAAATTTGTGTACGATCTGCAGAAATTTGTTCCGTTGGTCTGGGTGTTTTCTATTTATAATAAAAAAATATCTATCTATGTAATGTATAATATTACGTATATCAGTTATCTAGTACCCATAACACAAGCTCTGCTTACCTTGGGGCTAGATAATGCTGTGTGAATTGTCCAGCATTATTTATTATTTATTATTATTTATAATACCGAAGCTTTATCATTAGTACACAATTGAGTAGTTATGTAAGTGAAAGTAAACAGGGCTGAAAATAAGTAGACTGGTGGTCTGCGGCTTTTGTAAATTCTTACATAAACGTTGATGAGGTTTAAAGTTATATTCCCCATTTATTTTGATAAGGAGATAGTGGTAAATATAGTATAGAATGTTGAAGTTACTCAACAAGAAAATGACTAAGGTTGATAAATAGGATAGTTTTTTTCCATAGACCGCACTCGCACTTTACACGTCATTTGAAAAGGCAGCAAAAGGTAAAGCACTTACCCGAGTGCCTAATGTCCAGCCAAGCTAACTTACTACACAAAAGAAGCTGGCTCAGCATTTCTCAGAAACCCCATAAAAGAGCTTCGCCAACGTATCAGCCAACAAAAGCCTGCAAGGTATAAAAATTACATTGTAAAGCATACAAAACGCTAGGCTGTGGTTGTAAATCGACGCGGATACAAGGGCGAAATCCTTTTTACGAGATTTACTGACGGGATTCGGCGGGTCGTTGCGTACGCTTGGATTTGGGGAGTGGTGTGGGACGTGAGCTGACGCGGTTTTACCTCTAAGTAGTGTTAGGCCGTACACAGAAAGAAAGCTGGAAACTTATAAGCGCTTACCGGCGCTTGACAGCGCTGGTCCGTTCTACACAAAGGAATCAGGTTGAAGCAGGTTGTTTATTAATTTTAAATGGCAGCGAACAGCGCTGACCAGCGCGTGTTGAAGCTTGTCGGAACTTGTCGGCACCGTTCTGCGTTCAGTGCTTATCGGCGCGCGTTCATATATTTTCCTGCGCGGGTTACCAGCGCTGTCAAGCGCCGGTAAGCGCTTATAAGTTTCCAGCTTTCTTTCTGTATACGGCCTTACGTTGTAGCGGGTGCTAGTAAACTGTTCAATCATGGTAAATATCATACCAACTTTTGACGTTAAAAACGTTTTATAATCGTATTCATAGCGACATAGGTTGATACCAGTAGCAACGCCTTCTGTAAAACAGCGTATTTAAAAAAAAATAGAGCTATTTTCACGCATACGCAATTATTTTAGTTACAACTCTTTTTGGTGTCTACTACTATTCTGAGCGTTTTATGACGTGGACTAAGGAGTCCAAAACATTCGATAAAATTCGATTAAAGAATGACGGCATTTCTCATGCTGTCCCACTCAGTATTCTTATACAGAGCGAGAGATGCCAAAAGTCTCAATTAAATTCTTTATGAAAGTCCACCTATAAAGGTTATACAAACGATTTTTTTTGGTTTAAAGTAAACTCGCTTTAGCCTCACACCTACACCACACCCTAAGTCAAAGGTCTCAAAGACCAAAGGCTCCAATGGAACAAAGGTACATAATATCCTGTTCTGCTGCAGGAAATATCTGATTCGGGCTAATAACGTCGCCGGATGAGTTTTTTCATGCAAATTCTTCAAAGGACTTATTTTATGTGAGCAGGTAAGTAGGTGATCGGGAATAGTAGCTGTATTGGGTAGAAAAGTGTGTGAAGATTGATTTTCTGTAGTTTAGTTTTTCTAGCTTCTAGGAGTTTGAAGGTAGACTGCAGGCTTCTCAGCAAATGGGAACTGAGAAGTATGGGGGTGGCGAAGTGAAGGGATTGTCCCGAAATTTAAAAACCAGTGTAAATACCAAGGAATTTAAAGTTGGTTTTAAGTTTTTACAAAACAATTAAATTTTATTAGCTGATCTCAGTGGCACAACTGGCAAAGGTCTGCCTGCGAAGCAGGAGGTTGTAGGATTGATTCCCGGCTCGGGACATTTTTTTATGATCTGGGTGTTCTGAATTTATTTTCTGTTTCTGTTTTTTATTTTCATAATTGTATTCAATTAAAAACATGATAATAAAAAATCCGATTCCTTAATAATTAAACATTTTTGTTTTTTTTACGCGATCAGAAGTGAGGGTAATTATGAAAATAGCTCCCCCGTTTCGCAGAGGCGGTAATTTTAGTCATCATCATTAGTAAAAGTCTACTGCTGGCCCTATGGCCAGCAGTAGACTTTTACTGATGATGATGGCATCCTCTAATGCTCCGTAGGTCATGACGGTAGCTCTAGTACTCTATTCATACCGTGACCACGACAGTTTGTAATCGTATTTGAACGTCGGTAAAAAAAGGAAAAACGCTGAAAATACCCGTTTCATAGTTATATTGGAATGAGAGGAGTTACGTTGGTCTAAGAATAAAAGCAAAGAGTTTTTCCGTTAGAGCTGGCACGTACAGTTCTTCAATCATCGCGAGCATGGCTTCAACCTGCAAGTTGGAATTACCTCTTACCTCTTGACGCATGGGATTACCAGCTTACCCCTACCATGGTACAACAGGACCCAAAATTCACAATCCTGACTCGTTCCACCGCTTTTCAGCAAGGATCAAAGGCGAAGATCAGCTAAATTTAGCCAAGAACTTTTAAAGAGTTTTTAATAAGCGATTGTATCAAAATCCCTATTTGAATGCACATTACATCTACTCATCCAGCGAGTATTAGATAAACACTTAGAAACAGAAAAAACATGACCCTCGTAAGAAAAAAAAATCACTAGTCACTTTCGGTGTTTCAGTGAAAATCCGTGCAACTGTAACGTTTTAGTGAAAATGATTCGACTTTCAACAGTAACATCAATACGTTCCGTTTAAATAACCTTTTGTAACCGGTGAGAATTTTAACTCTACTTCAGTGGTCGTAAACCATTTCTAGGGTGTTGCCAACGAGGCACAGAAGAGAACACTTCGTAGTAGAAACAGCATTAATAAGGACTAAAGTCCAGGATGACCAACAATTTACTCTTGATGATCAAGAGTAAATTGTTGGACTCGTTGGTGAATTTCTCTTAGGCATAAAACAGATTTTTTTTAAACTTACCTTCTAGTATTTCAAATTATTATTAAATAGTGTTTTAGGTTTCGAAAATGGTGCATAATCGAATATTGTTGAATTTTATAGAAATGATAGGTATTAAAAAGCGAGTGTTAACATAATAAAATTCATATCGTAAATATTCGATAACATAAAATATAAGGTCAAAGCCAATATCAAATTTTAGCAAGACTTACAAACATAATAATGACAATAATAATTATTACCTTTTTAATACAGTTTTGTTTTCTATTTATTTTACAATTAATTGTTCTTCTAATTTTCCAAAACTGGTATATGTTAGAAGAAAAATTTAAAACAGAATAAGTAGATACTATTTCTATAAAATTTAACTGACCTGTGTCCGAGACGCATGCGGATCAATCTGGTGGAAACCGGTTAAAAGCCGGATGAAAGCGGTTGCACTGTTGGCGATGTGTTGGCTATTCATTGTGAACCGGATGTAGAACATGCTTTGTTGGTAACATTTTATATTTTTATTTTAAAATACTATAAATAAAAAAAATTGCTAAATCTTTTTAGTGTACTTTCCACTTTTAATTATGTATTAATAATGAACAAAGGAATTGAAGAATAAGGCGTTTTTCGGAATAATAAAATCCTTTACCGACCTCATATCTGACTTTTCAATGAAATATGTTTTTAAATTTAATTATTGGTTTATTTTAATGTTTTTTTTTATTTTATTATTATTTTTAAGTCTATGATTATTTTCAATAAATTATAATAGTGTAGTTAGTGCTTTGGGTTAAACTGTAAGCTAACTAATTTAGTTTTCAATAAATAAATAGATCGTCATCTCCAACTCGGAATCCCCCCCCCCTATGATCTTAACTAGGCAACTATGCCATTTTTTAAGAGGCCCAAACTCTTCCAAAACTAGAAACCATTTTTTCAGTTTACCCGAACTATTATTTTTGACATTAAATAAATGCCTCAATTGAAAAGATTTTTCTCATACCTAATTATTTGAAACTTATATCCGCTTAAAGCAAGCTGCTTAGCTTCCTCGTTCATATCTTAATCGTAGGAGGTCTACATCTTAGCAAAACTCTTCAGATAACCTCTTTTCACCCGAGTCAGTTAATAATCCTGAAATCTGTATCGAAGCTCGACATTTCTCTGCACGGTGCTCTAATCCTTTCAGTTAATCTTCTTCTTCTTCTTCAGTTAATCCTACTGCACTTTCATCAATGTCGAACGGGGTCCTATTAACAACAGGCACTTTACCGGCGCTTATTAAGGAGCCTTCGACATTTTGTGGTTTATCGATAGCTTGATGTATCGGGCGGTGGCGGAATCGAAAGTCGATTTATGGGGATTGCTTTTTTAGTGTTATATCACTGTTTGGGTTTACGAGGTGGTTTAGAATAGGTAATCTTTTGAGCGGAAACGGTTCGGTTTAGCCAGCGGCTTAGGTGCCGCTTGAAATTTCTTAAGTCTCAAAATTAATGTTAACTTTGACAGCATTATAAAGTAATTTATTTATGTAAGTCATCGAGGCCAATAAAATGCAAATCATCATCAGCCTATATAGTCCACTGCTGGACATTAATGAGCGCCATAGCACCCTGTCTTTAGCTTGCCGCATCCAGCATCTGCCAGCAGTCTTTCGCAAATCGGCATGTTCGTGTTCTTGAGTGGAGATCGCGACTTTGCAAACGTAGTGTAGGACGCCCTCCGAACATGGTGACGATTTTGTGAAATGCAAATAACTGATTCATTATACAAAAATGATACTAACCTATCAAGGGGACTCCAACTTTACAGATGAAGTTACGTTTTTTGTTGCGTAATTTTGACGTGCATTCACAATTTTTTTATATGTTAAATATAGATTTAACAAAATTGTAGAAATAAAAAATAGAATTAATTGTATTGTCAAACTTAGATAGCTAAGTTCGACAAAATCGTAGGAAAACTTAGTGAATTCCTACAGAAAAAAGCAGCAAATAGTTAAAATTGGACTTTTCCACATTTCCGATAGCCATTTGCTCGCTGCACCTAAAGGTACTAAATTCGTTTTCAAAACATAATTGGTACTGTTCCTATTGCAACACATTGTGATTTCTACGCTTGATGTCATCCATCTATCATGCAACATCAGCCTAACTAACCGAGACCGATAAATTAGTATAGAACGAGAGCCTGAAATACATTTCTCACATAACTGGAGTCTACTTTTCAATATCCCGTGAAAATTTTGGGCCCAGAAGTGGCGAACTAACATTAGAATCTGTGTTTTCACGAATGGCTTTAAATCACTTATCATTACCGTCAACGCACCTGGAGGATTTAAACGGTGGAAGTCGAAGTTCATGTCATGTAGAAGTTCCACCTGCTCTAGTTGAAAAGAAGGTTCTTCATGCTAATCGTGCTTAGGCCTTCCTCATCGAAGGTAGCAGTTAAATTTTGAGGCGTTTCCATAAAAGAAAATCCCTATTTACCTACCTTAGATCTTATTAGAGGAATCTTTCGCGAAGAGGAGAGGATGTTATGTCATATCAAAATAAACACGGTTTAACAAGTTTTTATCATACTCCTGTGGCTTCGGTTCTTAGGAGACGCCTTGCTTCTTCAGTCTTCTCTGAGCTGTCTCTCGCCAGCTATAGACATCGTTTCAGCGGAGATCGGCTTCAACGTAATATAGCGATAATATAAACCCAACATTACCTAGGGCGGCCGATTGAAATTCGTATACGACTACTATTAACGTTATGAAACAATGTCTCAAAAGTAAAATTAAAAAAAGATAATGTTTATCCCCTCATACGCCTTCTTAACAGTCTGACCTTCCTCGACTAGTCTCCTTCCCATCTCGTAAATTTCCCATCTCGTAAACGTTTTAAAACAACTGAAGCAATTTTTTATCTTTCATACATTTTGTCGCGTTTAGAAACCTTTTCAAGAAATGGTTTCAGTGAGTATTGTCACTAGAAAGATATTTATTAAACAGTTCACGGTATCTATAAAATACCCATCCTTCTAGCCAATATAAAGTCTATTCAATGCCACTTTGCCCAGCCTTTGCACAGTCGTGTGGTGCCGGCTTAGAATTTGCACCACCCCAACCCTTCCCGTGGGTGTCGTAAGAGGCGACTAAGGGACATACACCGAGGGCAGGGCAGCAGCGCCTCTTGCAAAATAGATATACCACCGAACTGCGATCCTCAACCCGCCTGTCCGTCCACTGTCCAGCGTGGGGATTACGGGCACTACCATACATGAGATAAAAAAATCAGGGGAAAATGCCTCGTTGTACATAACTGAAGTTGATCAGAACCGGCGGAAATGTAACCGCATGTTTTACTCCCGTATATTTTAATGAAACTTTCATAATTATACGGATTTTATTCAGAAATAAATTAGTTAAATTAATACCGGTGGCATTCTCAATTAAGGTAAACGCAGACTGGGACGGGATGGCAAGGAATTATATTTTTACCAATGGACATTCAAACGTATCGGTATAGAAATACGACCTTAATTACTATACTTTATAACGATGCCGTGGCATCAAAAGGAATTCCATTACACCACATTGAAAGACACGCCACGGGCTTTCGCGACGGTATGCCGAGGCGTACCGTCACTACCGTGGTAGCAGGCTTTAAATTCAAACTAATATTCTATTAAAAGTTAATGTAATGATAATGTTACCTTATCTTACCTCAACAGCCTTTAATGGTCCACTGCTGGACACAGGCCTCCCTCTGATAATCGCCTTATAGCTTTTATCTTATGGGGAGTAATGACCATAATCCCAACGCAAGGCATCCTCAACAGCCTATAATGGACTACGGCTGGACCCAGATCTACTCTGAAATAAAAGCCAATATCCCCCGTATATTGGCTTTTATCTCATGGGGGTTATGCCCATAATCTCCAAGCTGGGCATGCGGGTCGGGTATCGCAGTTCGGCGGTAGAAATTCTGCAAGAGGCGCCACTCCACCCCCCCCCCCCCCCCCGATATGTCCCTTAGTCGCCTCTTATGATACCCACTGGATGAGTTAGGGTGGTGCAAATTCTAAGCCGGCACGACACAGCTTATTTCAGCATGCACGAATACGAAGCATAAGGGTTAGAAAATTAATGTTTTTGTGATTTTAGAGTTGTGGTTTTAGCTGCGTTATTCCTGACGCGCCCCACTTTCGTGATAAGGTGTAAAGTCGAAGTGGTATAGTAATCTTGTTCCCACCAACTCCCAGCCTACGACAAGTGTTCAACAATGGGCAAGCGGCGCGTCGTGTCGCTACGTCGCTAACAATACGAGGAATGTTAATTGCGATCGTTTGTCGCGCGACACTGATAAATGTGGTAGCTTGTCACAAGATTTCGGTGTACGCACTGAGTGGGAAAACGCGGCTGGAGATCAAAATTGTAAACTCTGTTTTAAGTTCGGAGTACAAGACGCTCAAAATATTTACATTTTTATAGACAATTAAAAAAATTAATTGAGTTTAATTTAATTTAATGATATGTAATAGATAAAATTTCTAATCTTGTTTTGTCTGCAGTTAGCAAATTTTTTTCACTTCTCAATTGTAGTTTTAATTTAATTCTATTTATTATTTAATTATAATTTTCTTTGTCAATAAAGGTAAATTTTAAATATATATATTTTGAAAATGTTAGTTATTAGTTATATTTAGTATGTTGAAAAGTCAAAATCCGTATCCTCATAAAAAAATACAGAAAACATAAAAATATTAAATATCGTGTAGATACTTAATGTATAAATAATATGACTTGTTTGTAAGCTTTTTTCTCGTTTTCTTCATTTTTGTAAGATTATTTTCCTAATTGTTTTAATGAAGATCTAATCAATTATTTAAAAAAAAACTGTCATTACACTTCTGTATCATAACCATAAGTAACACATCGTACTTTTTGTACACAGTCATGACAATATTACAATTATTATAATTTTATATAGTAGTTTTAATTACTTTATCATTAAGTAACAAAACGACACAGTTTAGCTGCAATGTAACCGATTGCAAAACTTTGTCATATCAAAATTAGCATATAAACGAGGTAGTAATTTTGTCAGTGCGTACACAAACCTAAGATCTTGCTTTGAATTTAATCTCAGAGATGAAAGAACATTTGCCGCAAACATCTCAGTAATTTGATAGCAACAGTCCTATGTGAGGCCTTTCAACAGATATTAAAATATTATTACTATATTAAATTACATCTTACTGGCTTCTGCTCGCGGTTTCGCACGCTTTTTCCGGATTAAATAATAAATAATGCTAACAACCACAAAACCCATGTGTTGTGTGGTTTGTTGCAAAGAGTATAAAAACTAACCATAGGATGTGGTTGCCTGCGGATGATGATTTGCCAGTACAAACGTGCTTAGTCAAGTCTAGAATAATTATGGGGGTCACTATAATGTACGACAATTTATTGTACGGCCAAATAATGTACACCCTGATAATCGTGTCATGGCTTCCAATTTTAATAGGTTTTGATAGGTTTTGTGGCGGCTGTGTGGTGCCGGCCTAGAATAGTACCAACCCAACTCTTCCCGTGGGTTTCGTAGGAGGCGACTAAGGGACATAAACCGGGGGGCGGGCAGCAGCGTCCCCTGCAGAACAACACGAAACTGCGATCCCCAACCCGCATGCCCAGCGTGGCGATTATGGGCATTACCCCCCAATGAAGATGCGAACCATGGCGCTCATTAGGGGAGGCCTATGTCCAGCAGTGGACTGGTATAGGCTGATGATGATGATGATGATAGGTTTTGACTAGGTTGTTTCTTTCTTAGGTACCTACTAGCCTACATAACACTACCTATCCAATCACTATCTACAGGATTCTGATAAAACAAAGGCAGTTACACACGTAACCCCAGGTAATAAGGGTAATCTTACACGAACCCCATTTGTATGATTAGGAGTGTCACTCCTAGATTCTAGCAAGGCTTGCTTCACGCGAAGGCCATGTTTTAAGGATCGCTTTCCGCGATACTTACCTTAAGAGGTCGTCTTCCACGACACCCTTATATCGTCTTCTTTTTTTTATATACCTACCTCTATATATATATATATAGGAACGTCTGTTGTCAATATATACTCTCTTCTCTCTCTCTTTCTCTCGCTCTTAGTTTTTATTACGTCATTATATGACCAAAATCATTTGTAATTTGAACGTATTTCCACCATATCATGTGGTTGTTTGTATTCGAATAGTATTTATCTAGATCCTTGGTTGTTTTTTTCTATTATAATACACACCTATAATGAAATGCAAGCAAAAATATGCAAAATGCTATTTTGCATATCTTTACGTCAAAAATAACATGTTTCCGTCCTATTTGTTTTGTATTAAAATCAACAATATCTATATACGATTTGTTTGATAAGGAACATAGCCTACATTGTCTAGTTACAGAATAACAACACAATGTCGAAAATACAAAAAGTTTTCGGTCATCATTTTTGGTATTACGGAACACAACACAATAATTTACGAATTGAAGTTGCGAGCAGTCGCCGAATCCGAAGATAACCGATATACCTATATACCTTGACAGAGGTTACCTATTTGAGCTGTTTGGGGTGGAAACCCTAGGTCCTTGGGGTCCTGGGGCACACGTTATCTATAAAGATCTTACAAAACTACTAATAGAGTCCACAGGTGATCGGAATGCTGGTTTTTATTTCGGTCAACGAATTAGCATTGCCATTCAACGTGGCAATGCTGCCAGCATTCTGGGCACTCTGCCTTCTGGTGACGGCTTAGATTTTTAGTAAATAGATGTAAGTGTAAATATTAGTTGTAATTATTTTTTGCTGTCAATTATTATTATTATTTTATTTTATTATTATTGTTATCTTATTTGTATTTAAATGTAATTAATGGTATAAATTCACTAGTCTAAGTCTAAATTTAATTTAATTATAATCACTTTTCAATTTTAATTTTATAATATGGATTTTATTAACCGATGTTATGTACTCAATACATTACGACATTATGGTTCTCGGTCTTTTCTCTCGATCAGTGACCCTCTGACTGGTTTCAAGTTTCGTATTACCTTTGTTGTTTTCATATTAAATTTAATATGAAAACAACAAAGGTAAGTATGAAACTTGAAGGCTTATTTAATTTTACCGAATGAAACTACACTGGCATGCAAAACTGAGTCTACTCTTCACACTTTAATTTTTTTTTTCTTTGATACAATTTAGTATAAAACGTTTTTTATTTTAAATCTCTAACTTCAATAGATTATAAAAAACAAGATCCGCCAAGTGCGAGTGTAACTCGCGCGCCGAGGGTTTCAAACATTTGCCAATTATTTGGACAATCAATTTTCCGTCTTTTTTCGAATGGCAATATTTTGAAAAGTACGAAACCTACAGCAATTTCGAAAACTGTTTTAAAATTTACAAAACAATGCCTTTCATTTGATAAACCAATAGGTAGATAGCCCCCTTTCGATAAAAAATATCCCCCTTTTCGACCATTCTCAATGTTTTTTTTATTTTTCAATGGTCATTTTTACAGACTTCTCTATATTTTCCTGTAAAATATAGATCCCTATATACAAACGCCTAATACATTGTACATGGATCGGTCATCAATCTTCGGAGATAGGAGGGGGGAGAATGGTAAATTTTTCAACTTTTTTTGAAATATTTTAAAAAGTATGAAACTTACAGAAATTTCAAAAAGTGTTTTAAAAAGGCCAAAACGATACCTTTCATTTGATATGCCACTTGGGTAGGTACCCCCTTTTGAAAAAAAAATCCTCCTTTTTGACCATTTTCAAAAACTATTATTATTACAGACTTCTCTATATTTTTCCTGTAAAATATAGATCGATATCTACAAACGCCTAATACATTGTACATGGATCGGTCTGCAATCTTCGGAGATAGGGGGGGGGGGGGGAATGGTCAATTTTTCGTCTTTTTTTGAAATATTTCAAAAAGTATGAAACTTACAGAAATTTCAAAAAGTGTTTTGAAATGGTCAAAACGATACCTTTCATTTGATATACCATTTGGGTAGGTACCCCTACTTTTGAAAAAAAATTCCTCCCCTTTTTGACCATTTTTCAAAAACTATTATTATTACAGACTTCTCTATATTTTTCCTGTAAAATATAGATCGATGTCTACAAACGCCTACTACATTGTACATGGATCGGTCTGCAATCTTCGGAGCTAGGGGGGGGGGGAATGGTCAATTTTTCGACTTTTTTTGAAATATTTCAAAAAGTATGAAACTTACAGAAATTTCAAAAAGTGTTTTGAAATGGTCAAAACGATACCTTTCATTTGATACCCCACATAGGTAGGTACCCCCCCTTTTGAAAAAAAATTCTCCCCCTTTTTGACCATTTTTCAAAAACTATTATTATTACAGACTTCTCTATATTTTTCCTGTAAAATATAGATCGATGTCTACAAACGCCTAATACATTGTATATGGATCGGTCTGCAATCTTCGGAGATAGGGGGGGGGGAAAGGTCAATTTTTCGACTTTTTTTGAAATATTTCAAAAAGTATAAATTTTACAGAAATTTCAAAAAGTGTTTTGAAATGGTCAAAACAATACCTTTCATTTGATACCCCACATGGGGAGGTACCCCCCCTTTTGAAAAAATTTTCCTCCCCTTTTTGACCATTTTTCAAAAACTATTATTATTACAGACTTCTCTATATTTTTCCTGTAAAATATAGATCGATGTCTACAAACGCCTTGTACATTGTACATGGATCGGTCTGCAATCTTCGGAGCTAGGGGGGGGGGAATGGTCAATTTTTCGACTGTTTTTGAAATATTTCAAAAAGTATGAAACCCACAGAAATTTTAAAAAGTGTTTTGAAATGGTCAAAACGATACCTTTCATTTGATACCCCACATAGGTAGGTACCCCCCCTTTTGAAAAAAAATTCTCCCCCTTTTTGACCATTTTTCAAAAACTATTATTATTACAGACTTCTCTATATTTTTCCTGTAAAATATAGATCGATGTCTACAAACGCCTAATACATTGTATATGGATCGGTCTGCAATCTTCGGAGATAGGGGGGGGGGAAAGGTCAATTTTTCGACTTTTTTTGAAATATTTTAAAAAGTATGAAACTTACAGAAATTTCAAAAAGTGTTTTGAAATGGTCAAAACGATACCTTTCATTTGATACCCCACATAGGTAGGTACCCCCCCTTTTGAAAAAAAATTCTCCCCCTTTTTGACCATTTTTCAAAAACTATTATTATTACAGACTTCTCTATATTTTTCCTATAAAATATAAATCGATGTCTACAAACGCCTTATACATTGTATATGGATCGGTCTGCAATCTTCGGAGATAGGGGGGGGGGGGAATGGTCAATTTTTCGTCTTTTTTTGAAATATTTCAAAAAGTATGAAACTTACAAAAATTTCAAAAAGTGTTTTGAAATGGTCAAAACGATACCTTTCATTTGATACCCCACATAGGTAGGTACCCCCCCTTTTGAAAAAAAAATCCCCTCCTTTTTGACCATTTTTCAAAAACTATTATTATTACAGACTTCTCTATATTTTTCCTGTAAAATATAGATCGATATCTACAAACGCCTTGTACATTGTATATGGATCGGTGTGCAATCTTTGGAGGGGGGGGGGGTATGGTCAATTTTTCGACTTTTTTTGAAATTTTTCAAAAAGTATGAATTTTACAGAAATTTCAAAAAGTGTTTTGAAATGTACAAAACGATACCTTTCATTTGATACCCCATTTGCCTTCCTAGGTCTCTTTTGAAATTTCAACATCAAAATTTGTACTGAAAATATTCATTTTCATTTTTCATTTATTTATTTATTTTTTTCTTGAAATCAGTAATGGCGCACGAAATGTATCATTATTTCAAATTTCAAGTTAATAGCTGCAGTAGTTACTGAGATATTCAAGAAAGAGCGGGGACGGACAGAGCGAGACCATAAGGGTTTCAAAACCGATCTTTGAAACCCTAATAAATATAAGTGTGATACTTAGGCGTGATACTTAGTTTGAAGTATTTCTGTATCAATAGAAATAAATAAATCTTTATTAACAAAGAAAATTACAAACAAAAATTAGAATTACTAGTATTTAAAATTGAGTTAACTGCAGACTGTTTCAAACAATCTGCAGAAAGCTCAACTGATTCAAAAATAATAAATAGAAATTCATTTCAAACTTAATAGGAGGATAATCTTTCGATGAACGTCACCTAGGTGACCTAAAAATAATTTGTGCTAATTTAAGTACTTTAAAAATGAAAAAAAAAAACACTTATTTCACACTCCTTCACACAATACACACTGCTTCCATGTCTTAGTGTATCAAGCAACCTACAAATAAAATATGTGCCTCGTAAAATTTATTTCAAAATGCTTCAAAAGCTAGCTTTACAAATCTGTATCTCTTAAATCCCTCAAATCTTTTCATACAACAAACCAATATAAGAAAACTCCGTCCCCCAGCGACAATATTTCAAAACAAGCCATCCACAACTTTGCACCACAATCGAACTTCCGAGTGCGCAATCAAAATTTCGAATCTCGAAGTCGAAATTTCATCTAAATAGTAACATTGTCCCACATGCCCTTCCGTTGGCAAAGTTATCTAAGTGCATTTTGCAATACCGACTTGATCTTGTATCTCTATCGGCTTGATAGCGGATATGAGGGAGTTGTTCGTAGTGTGAGCGGATGGTATTTTTTTTCGCACTTTGAATCACAGTAGTGTCACTGGAAAATATGTACTAAGTTTAAGTTCAAGAGCGAGCAATGCACACCATTTTCTAAGAAGGATATGCTTAAGATTTCACGTTCATAGGAAAAAGGGTCAGGTGAAAAAACTGGAACCAAATAATGAGTAATTAGTAATAAATACTTATTACTAATTATTGGGTTGTTGTTTTTAAAACTATTTGTGAAAGCTTTTATTTGGCCGTCCATATACCTACTTATTTACACTTAATTTTATGTCGTGTTTAGCCATAAGTTTTCCTTAAAATATAAAATAAAATAAAACTTATGTTTTGATTAGTACCTGACGAATCAAACATGTGTTATGCGGTCATTCTGATAAACCGCAGAGTTCCTGAGATCTCCAACAAATTATGTGCATAACAGTGCGTTTTTCATGATTTGTTCTATTGAATTTTTTATCTCAATCGTGTTTTTATGTTCATGGAACTAAAGAAAAAATTACGAGATTTATGTACTTAATTCCAGTTTTTAACCACGGTGATTCCATGAGTACTGAGATCTAGGCTTAGTTTGACAACCAAACCCGTTTGCCTCTTAAAGTTTGCTACGGAGAAACCTCATTAATACATACGTCTACCAGCTCATTAGACACACGCTTGCCTACTCGCCGTTTCCGAGTGGAAATCAGGACTTTGATGACATGTTCTGCCTTCCAAAACAGTGCACTTAAATAAGAACTAGTTTTGTGTGCCAACCTCTTTGCGTTTTGGTTCTCCTTGCCTTGTTGCACACCGTTGCTAGTGCGTTGAAACCGTTGATAAGTTCGGGCGCCATGCACTGGCATGTGCAGGACGTGTGTTCCGTCACAATACAAATAATGATATCATTTTTTGGGCTTTAGTTTACCAGCGTCATTGTGGCAGATACTCTTGAACCACGTGGCCTTATGCGAGATCATGGTAAAAGGCTTGACGGTATGACCCTGATTCCTTGAAAGATGGCCACTTCATTATAATTTCTGTTAATCCTCTCCAACCTCCATTGAGCTTCAGCTCATAAAGACTCTCACTCAGCAAGGACTCAGCCTTGCTGAGTGTTAATAGTTCATTTTCGTTTCAATTGTATTTTTAAGTTGAACTTTTTGGTAAACGTTAAAGGATAGGATAGGCTTGGCCTAGGACTTTGAATTCATTGCTACTTGTTTGCGTAACATGATGTAAATATACCAATTTTTGTAATATTACTTTGCGTTTTACGTGTGTGATATGATATGCCACGTTTAAGTAAGTATAAGGCAAAAATTTATAATAATATTTTAAGTATGAAGAGACTGAACACAATAATGCCAAGTGACCCACCTAATATATAGACGAACTTAGCTTGCATCAAATTAATTTAAAACATCTCTGATGCTTATCTAAAGAAAGTAAAACTTCAATGAATCCGATAGTTTAAATCTAAGATAAATAATAGATTTAGGCTTTACATTGCAAAATATAGGGATGAAAATATTTAATAACAATTCCGCGCAAAACCTTTGGTTCTAACAATCTTTGATGTAGAGCAGTTGATGTAGTCCGCGTTGTAGAAAAAAAAACATACCACCTACAAATTGAAAAAATCTATCAAAACTAATCGTCAACTAATTTTGACTCTCCACGAGACATTGACTACCACAATTACTCGACCCTGACAACTGCAGTCCCACCAGAGATGAGATGTTGCAACTCCGAGCTCCGCTCCCAACGTGTCACACCTGTGTAACAGTGTGACTTGATGGGAAAAAAAATCCCAACGAGTCACACTGTGACCGGATTTGGTGTGACTCGTTGGGAGTTCACCCGCGCGCCAATTCTGAAGGAAGGTGTTGTTACTAAATATTTTCGTCTATAAATTTACATTTAGTTTATTACCTTTTAAAGTTAAGTTTGTAATTTCACATTATGCCTTTGTTGCTCAATTATGTTAATAAATCCAGGCTCTCAATAATTTTGACTGTCCTGTAATCTATCAGATTTTACAGGTGAGTTGACTGATCAAAAGTAAACTATTACGTTTTACGTTTGATCAGCCGAAACTGTTTGAGTGAAGCTTTGGAATCCCAAAGTTAAATCCTCTGCGACTCCGACCAACGCATGAGGTCAACTCAGCCAAAGCTTATTGAGAATTGCCACTGAGGATATTGCGAGCAGCTTTTGCATACAGTTAAATGTAAATTTATCTTTGGCTGGCGGGTATCTTCTAATTGTAGGAATCATACTGTGATTACGACTCTATTGTAAATTCACAGCGTTCAATTAGTTTTTCAATTAATGTTCCGCAATGCAGTCATATTTCGTAGCATGTTGAAGATTGAGTACACTTCACCAGAGTGGTTTGTATGGGTTTGCACAGTACCAAAACGAAAAAGTTCTCGATTACCTCTGATCTGACATAGAAATTATTTTGCCCAGCGTTTCGTAGCAGTTCGCTCAGATAGTGATTATAAATGAATAAAATAAAAATAGAGTTTTATTTTCGAATACACTTTACTCTACAAAATATTATAAGAAATAGAATTTAGAAAAGGTTGTGTGGTTTATAATTACTTATCGTATTCTAATTGTTTGTTTATGGACCGCTTGTGGCAGTGGAAGCCTCCTCCAAGCATTTCCATTCTTAGTGAATCTACCAGCTGATAAATTGAGAGTTACGAGTATTCGTGGATGCATCACTCGTACAATTTTTGGCGTTTCTCGGTTATATAATTGTATAGTCGCATTTCAATTTTATATTGATAATATTATAAAACTATGGCACTACACTATTATACTACCATCTATAAAAAGCCCGTGGAAGGTTTTTATTTTAATTTTAAACTAGATTCAGGTAGCGGCTATGGTCGGGTTGTTTCTATAGCAGCGTTTTAATATTAGTTCTAAGCCATAGGCACTTATTTATGGGATAAAAAGTAGTTTATATTTGATTCCAGGCTTACATCAACATCTAAGCAAAATATCAGCCCGATCCATACAAAAGTTTTGGCGTGAAGATGTAGCAAACACCCATCCATCCATCCATCCAAACTGGTTGATGTTAACCTTAAACTTTCATTATGAATCATCATTTTTTTTATCATATTTTAAAAACATCTACCACAGCATGAATCAGATAAAAGCAAGAATGTAAAATCCATGTTGAATAACATTGTCTTCCATTCAACATCAATCAATCATCTATTTGTTTCACTTCATAAACAGTTCTATTCATATTTATCCCACAAATATTTTATAAGCATTAATCTCAGGAGTAAAAACGTCACGAAGGTGACTTGAGCAAATGGAGTTCCGTTGTACGAGAGGTAAAGTACACCCTAAAGTGCCGTACGCGGCCCTAAGTGACGGGCTGTGAAGGGTTAGGGCCGTCAACCGACGGCTCGCGTTGCTGCCTGAATAATTTTATGCTTAGCTGAGAGACCCATAATAGCTAAGGAGTGTCTTTAAGAGGCATAATGTGAAATATGTCGTGGAAGAATCTTGACTTTGCAACATTTTATGCTCGGACAATGTTCGAGGTTTGTTAAATCCCTTTCTATAAGTACTCGGGTTATACGAAATACTTGATGACATAGAAGAGTAAACGAAACATATTTTGTTAGGGAAAAATTTGATTGTTTTGAAAAAAAAAACATATTTGCTTCCTTTGATTTCACACTGTTTTTAAGTTTTGCGGGACACATACTTATCCCTCAAAACAATTTTTTTTGGTTAAACTCAGGATAATTTTTTGGTTGCAATAGCGAAATAAATTCTTCGAAACTTCTCCTTTTGTGCCAAAATCGACGCATATCCACAAAAAACATTATTACAGGCGAACATAGAAGCTTAAAATTAAAAACTTACCTCTCAAACTAAACACTTCATGAGCAAATTTATGTAGATGTTCGGTACAGCGAGTTAATTAATTATGAATATTCCTACCACTTACTTGTTTATATTTTTGCGAGAGTTGAAAAGTTTCCAGAGAGCTTTTTTACATTTTAAAATGGCTAGCTTTTACTTTAACACTTTTGCAAATTATCTTCACACCAAGTTTTCCCTTCATGACAGTTAGATGGTAAAAGGTTTTTGCGTTATTAGCTTTACACGAAGAAAGAAACACCTTTATTAATTTTATTGTACTTATTCTTGTTGTCATTCTTTAAAATAATTGCATTATAGTTGGTGTAGGTAGGGCATCATCCGTATTTAGAAATAATGGTATTTTTGAGTACTTTTTAATTCCATTATAAATACAACATTGACAGGATAAAAAAATTAAGTAGCGCCCGCGATTTTTACGAATTTGTTCGCATTCCTAATCAAGTGGTTAAAATTTAATATTAAACCTGGTTACAAAACTGTGAACATAATATTTTTTATCTTGTAACGAGTCTTTATTCAGAAAGAAAATAACAATCAAATAACAAATTTAAAATAAAACTAGTATTTACAATAGAAACAATTAAGCTATCTGCAAACTGTTGCAAATAAAATTGTCGTGTAACGTATTACTTTAAAACATATATTATTTTAATTATTTTATCATTCCACAAGAACACTGGGATTTTCCGGAATCAAAATAAGAAGCCAATATTTTTGTTTAATATATCTGCTATTTCGGTACCAAATTGAAGAAGTAACATACCTACATACTCTCTCACCCGCAGACCATAAAACTTTTGGCTTTGTAATATTAGAAGGCCTTTAAAAACGTTTTCCAACAATTCCCTAACTCAGATAAACCATCTCATTTCTGTATCAAAGATTAAATAAGCGCAGCGGATTATAGCAGGAGCCGTATGATAAATTCTTTCATTTACTTTCATTTGCCTCCATTTGTTACATTTGCCTCCATTTGTTACATTTGCTACTTTCATTTAATTTATACAAATACGTCCCACGTGGCTATAAGGCTGCTTCTAGCAATACAATTCTCGGGTAAAAGACAAAAATTGTTTTACAAAGTGAAACTCGTTTGGGCCTAATTTTGTTTTCTGAATTACGCCCGACCTTTCACTTCTGTGTTATGTTTTTGTGAAATTAATTCTCGAGCGCTAGTTGGATTATTTTAATAAAATTTTGAATGTTTCCTAGTTATTTGAGAGCTGAAAAGTGGACTGGGGGGTTCGAATAATTCGTTATTCATGACTGTTTTGGGAATTACTGAAATTAAAACAGTTATTTTATAATAAAGGAGGTATGTTTGTGTAGGTATGTATATATTTTTACATCTTATCCCGTACTAGCGACCCGCCCCGGCTTCGCACGGGTACTATATTATGCATGTATTATACATATAAATCTTCCTCTTGATTCACTGTATCTATAAAAAACCGCATCAGAATCCGTAGCGTAGTTTAAAGATCTAAGCATACATAGGGACAAACGAGGAAGTGAATTTATTTTACTATGTATTGATAGTGAAAATTGAAAATTTAAAAACTCATTTTATCTTGTGGAAGTTGATCAGAAAAACAGGTTTTGCAAAGCAGTGCTATAAAAAGCAATATTTGTGATGGCAAAATTTAATAGTGCGTAGCAGTAAGTCACAGAGGAACTTCTCGTTTTTCACAAAGCGCGATGCGAAACCAAAACGTGGTCATCCCGGGTATGAATGGGTATAAAGACCATTGAGTATGTAGGACCTTTTCACCCAGTCAAGTAATAATTTAATACATCTAGATGTTCCTCACACACCTGTTTCCAAGCACGTGACAGATGGCACGTCATAATATTTCATATTGTTCCAATACACCCCTATAAATTCTTATTACTCACAAAAATGTTCACGTCCCATAAAATCAGGAAGAACCGAAAAGTCGAGGAAAATTTTGTCAGCCGTATTCCCCCAAATTGATATAAAGTTACAAAACAAAGTACTGTATTTGCATACGTCTGTGAGCCTTTCATAGAATCGTGAAAATAATTCGGAGAGGCACTGAGTGTAATAGGTCCCGAGCCTTGGTACAAAGCCGCTGGGTTTTGTACAGCATTCGATACGATCTCTGAAAGCAATTGTAAGAAGAGAACCGACATTGGCTGCATTTTTCGCGAGTAAGGGAGATGCCACACGGGCGCTGCGACGTCGCAACGTATTGTCTTCAATGCAATGAGTGCCACACGAGCGCTGCGACGACGCAACGCAACAGCTTCGATATTCTAAATAAACAATACTGCGCGGTCCTGCGTCGTCACAGCGACGTCGTCGTCGCACCGCAGCACCCCTTTCCGCCTCGTCTTCCTCACTCCTTGTGCGCTGCGCGTGCGTTGTTTCGGTGCACGTTGATTCAGAGCACCGTGTGGCATGCCGGTCAGATTTGTATGTAGACATACGGAGCGTCAACGCTGCGACGTCGCAGAGATGGCGCAGCGCAGCGGTAGCGCCCGTGTGGCATTTCTCTAACGGGTAGCACTTCGAATTTGTTTGCTAAAGAAATATAGCCAACGTCGATTAAAAAGTTTAATTGAAAACTGTCAATCAAGAAATGCTTATCTAACCCTCGCTCTTAGCTTCATTAAAAAACCATGTCTAGATTTGTTTATAATAAACTTTTCACACACTTTCACCTCATGAAACAAACTGATCCATAGAGTTACATATCCATTCCTGTTCTATTGACCAAACTTGCTTATGTTCAACAGGGTAGGAAGGGAACAAGATGACCTGCGATTTGAAATGAAATGAATAATCGTAATATTTATTTTATACACGCCTTTATTCACGCATTGTCCGATAAATGGGACACTGTATTCGAACAATGCTGAAATAGCTTTTGAATTGCAGTGTCAAAATCTCCTATGGAATGTGATGCCTGTATAGTACCTAGTTCATATTAAATTTGTAATTCATATAATCTGCTGTGTCTACTAACATAGTATAAGTCTGTACTAACAATGATATTATGGATCTGTGTCTGAAATAAAAACATTTTATTTAATTTTATTTATTTATTTATGAGAGTATGGTGATCGCGCGTGACCGCACATGTAGTGGAATGACTTGGAGGCAATTGCCCAGTAGTGGGACGAATTTGTATATTATATACCTATGTATGTATTTGTATAATAAACAAATATAAAAAAAACAGAATATTTAAATCGTACGTCTATAAAAAGCCTTCAAAGGCCGATGGGTCCCAATGTCTTGAAACAAACGGGGAAATAGAATTTTGTCTCGTTCGAAATAAATTGTCAATTTATCTGATGGGTTTATTGCAGTGCGAACTTTGCCGTTGGAATTACGGTGAAATGGCTTCCTCGACCGGAGGTTGTGTAAAGTATAATTAACTAGCTTGTACTTCCGGTTTCACTTGAAAAGTATTGGTATAAAAGCTATCGAAAGATACTACCTAAAGTTTGTGAAACTCACGATGTAATTTGAAGACTAATTTTTGTTGTCAGACTCTGCTTGCCATTTAGTTTTAATTGCAGTATTTTAGAAAATATATTTCTTTATCTTAACGGCTCTAGAGTTGATTTTATTGTTAGTATAAGTCGTGTAAAAAAAAGATAGGCATTTAAATGCTTTTGAGTGTTTGAGTGTGAAATGCATAAACAATTTAACCCGCTGTCAAGTGAAATGATTATGATCGAAAAGGGACAGCATGATATTTTCAATCACATTATTTATCTACACGACTAATAGTAAAAGTATGTAAATAAAAATGACGAGAAGCGACAAACATAATATCATATTAATAATATATGTAAGGATTATGAATGTATGACTGAAACGGGGTCACGTCACGGTGTGTCAGGCTGCCTTATCTCGTAATGGGAAATACCCTTTTATGTCGTTCTTGCGTATGACTGTCACAGAAGTTTTAAATGGAAATGAAGATATGTAAATTAAGTTTGTTAAAAATACTTATTTAAACTTTTACTTTAGCAGATATTTCTCGAAACATACATACATTATGACTCGTATTTCCTTATGTCTGAGAGTCGCACATCTGTCGTTATCACTACTAAGTTTACAAAACGAAATGTAAAATGATAACCTATTTGCCCTAGACGAACTAAGAGAGCCAAATCGAATTGTTTTTTTTAAATTTATTTTGTAATTCAGACAATCCTTCGGCTATGGACAAAATAATGCCCTCTCTATTAATAGTTCGTGAATCTTTTAGGTGCAATTAAGTTTATATCCACGGAACACAAAAAACTTTGTGTTCCGTGTTTATATCCGTGAGGGCTGGTGCGGCGGCAGATTTGGCCGAAGATATCAAGAGGCGCAAATATGCAGGTCTCGATAGAGCCTACACATTTTGCTCCCCTTGGTGTCGAAACCCTAGGTACGTGGGGTACAAATTATCTGAGCGTCTGGTCGAAGCGACGCGTGACTCGAGAGCTAGTGAAGTGAGTATCTGGTACAGCGCATCAGCATTGCGATTTATAGCGGGGCAATGCAGCCAGTGTCTTGGGCTCGCTTCCGACTGTTATTGATGGATCAGTAGAGCTACCTGTAGATTGTTTGCAACAGTCAGTCAGTCAGTTAGGTTAATTGTTTCTATTGTAAATACCAGTTTTAATTTAATTATATTATTTGATTGTAATTTTCTTTCTTAATAAAGGCTTCTGTGGTTTATATCTACCTATCCTCCAATTTAATGGAGACAAGAGACGGGAGTAGGTACTTTACTTTACTATTGTATAATGGCAACCTGTTACTTACCCAGATCTGTGTAGGTATCTCCTAGGTCAAAACTTAATTTTACCTATAAGAAACTTTTGTAATATTTGTTTATTTTTTCTTTTTTTTTTGTTATTGCCTAAGTTCCTATTTAATTTTTATCTTTTAATTGTGTAAGTACCTAAGTTTAAGATGATTTTGTATCCCTACCTACTTATTGCACCTAATCTCTGTTTGTTTTTTTTTTGTTATGTCCTGTCTCTGTTTGTTAAACAAATAAAATATCAGTATCTATCTACTTTTTACAATTTCATACATCAAAATTTAACATCGTCTCACATCGGCTTTTGCTTACAAATGTATACGTTAGGCCGCTTTAGTATAGTAGTAAACCAAGTCATATCCACCCCAGGTATTCATAATTCTACCTCAAACTTCCTCCATCCCAGGAGAGCAACTCAACACTGCACAACACAAACAATAATAAAGAGAGGCTGTTAATCTTGCTTCGACTGTGACCACTTTATTAGACACACTGACAACACTGTATGGAGAAATATATGCCTCGGGGAAAAGTTTCACGGGTGTAGATTTACTGGAGCTGGCAGTAATCAGATTAATTTTACAATTATTGTTATTATATTGATTAATAATCATTAAATAATCTTTAATAATATGTACATAGAGACGAAAAACACAAAAAACCGGCCAAGTGCGTGTGATTTTACACGCAATTTAGGGTTCCGTAGTAACACGCACGATTATTTAACTTATACCTAATATACCTGTACTGTGTGTAAGGACCCATTTTTTTATAATTTTTTTATAACACTATTTTTTAAATATAAAATACTAATTAGTTTCTGAGCTTAGCCGAGGATGGACAGACCGAGATCAATGATGTTAGTGCCCGGCTAAAATCACAGAAGTAACAAAGGCTCAATAATATATAATGGTTCAGGTATGGGCCAGGATCGAGCAGCCAGGAGAACGTACGCCAATCATGCAAGTTGCCGAAAGCCTATCAGGTGCCTGATACACCGCTGGAACGAGGAGTCGTAAAAGACCTACGGGGTCAACTATAGGACCTTACCTGAGGAACGGCAGCAACTTCCTTTTGTGTATTTCTCGCTCTTGAGATAATCTATCAAAGGGTCTCTGTACTTAGGGAAGGTCGCGGGTTCAAGTCCCGCTGAAATCGATTTTTTTGAGATATTATTTAAGTTGGGAAACTCTTCTCTAAGAAATTAAATTTGTTTCAAAAAAAATCGATTTGTGGCTTATTTGGTTAGAACACATCCGTACTGAGGGTGGGGCGTGTGGGTACGAATCCTGCCGTAATCCAATTTTTTTTATCTTATTTATTTGTTTAATTTCTCATTATATCAGCTGTGGACGTGTGAATGCTGGCGTATACTCGTAGAGTCAATCTAAAAGAGTAAATCTAAATTAGTTTACATAAGGGGCCACGGTAGTGGCCCTGCCAAGTCAAGTAGACGGCTGCCACCGAGAATTATTTTCTTGAACCATCTCGAGGGACTTTTCAGCTATTGATATCAGAGTTTCAAATCAAACCTAGGGTCTAAAAAATATTTTAGGATCGACTATAAAGTAGGCAAATTATCTACATGAAGGTTTGCTAGTCGAAGGCAATAAAATATCTGACTTGGCACTTCTTGCGATCTCAAAATTTTCGGTGGAAGTATAACGAGACGAGACTTGACACAATGTTAACATTTATGTTTGAGCTACTTGTAGATTGTTTGCAACAGTTTGCAGATAGCTCAATTGTTTGTATTTTAAATACTCGTTTTAATTTAAATTTATTATTTGATTGTTATTTACTTTCTTAATAACTTACAATAAAATATAACATTTATGTTTTTGTTCAGATCAAGTTTACGTATGACACTAGGGTTCTCTTAAAACTAGGTGTTTGTAAAGCTGGACCCTTGAAGGATTTTTGTTATAGTGCCTACCCGCACTCAGGGTATCTCTAAGGCCCCGCCGAACTCGCAAATTAACTTATTTCATTTCTTAGTGACCCCTTTAGTATGCGAGATATTAAGATGGTCCCATCCAGAACTCTACCTCGTTGGTCCCCGTTTAAACTTACACCAGCGAAATTTATGGTGCCACTTAGTTTCCCTGCATAGGTGGGAGTGGAGTAACGCAAGTGCTACCAACTTTACTCTGCTGTTTGCACTTCTACTTTAACTTGAATATGCTGATTTGGGGTGATAGAGTTTTATTTGGTCTATAATAATATTTGAAGTTGTCCGTTCAAATTATTAGCTTTCTGCACACACAGGGATAACTCTGAATTCATACAGAAAATTAATAGAGAGTGCTTACTGAATGTGTACCGTACTGAAAATGATTCTTTGAAAGTAATTCCGATTTTGTGTCATGGTCATGGAATACTATAATTATACGATGAAGGAAAACTAGTAATTCTTCGTTTACAAACCCTGTCCTTATACATACATCTGATGCGAGCTTTATCAAAGTGACTTCTTTTTTGCTTCAGGTCAATGTAGTAAAATCAATAGAATAAAACTAATGAAGTTTGAAAAAAAATTTGATTTCGTCAGGACAATTTTCAGGAACTTATTTAATTTCTTAGACATTACCCAGAGTGCGAAGGCTTAAACACAATAATACAAAAACCTAAAATCAATTAAATAATCTAAAGGTATTTCGGATGATTTTTGAAGCGGCAGGAGAAAGTCCGCCTGCGACACAGGGGGTTGTGGGTTCGATCTGCAAATACTTGCTCTGGTTATTCTGGGTGAATTCTATGTAAAATAAAAAAATATTTCTATTTAATGAACGCATTGTATTATGTATATCAGTCATCTACTACCTATAACACAACACACCACTTAACTTAGATTTTGTGTGTCTAATCTCCAGCATTACCTATTTGTTTATTTATTTACTTCATTACGTATTATTAAATAAGGTGTAACTAAATGTAGTGCAGCTAAGTTTCTAATATAAGCAATTAAGCAATTTACAAAAAAAAAACAGTGATATAGAAGACACGCTTCCTTATGTACGTACAAGTTCAAAATTGCTTAGAACTCAGAACCCACAAAACACACGGGCACAACTAAGGCCTGTTTCATACAAGGGTAGCAAGAACAATAACCCTTCATGAGCAAGTAACCCAAAATGATTTTTACGAGCCTCCACTTCGTATCTTCATAACTATACTCAGTTTTATAAACCAAGATTTTTGCTGTAAACAAAGACAATATTTTATTTATCAAAAACTAACTGATAAGGTAAAACTTCCGTGACACATATGCGTGTACATTACAAGCGTATGTGTCGGGAAAAGAAACCAAAAAAGGATAACGAGAACGGAAGAAGAGACGAATGATGAAAAAAGATGTCAAAACTAATAATTGGTTCGAACGCTGTGTACCGGATGTCGTTCAAACTTTTCAACCAATATTTCTTAGATTATAATAAAATATTCACAGGTTATTCTCGAGAATACTTTCTCATACTCGTACATATACTTTAAGTCAGTATAAGTTAATTACACTGTTTTTTGTTCGCGTAGTTTAAAAAAGTTAATTTATTTTCTTTGCTTGCAAATAATGTCTTGGATACCACGTCGTAGTATAAAGGTATAGTAATTAACTATCCCATCTCGTTCCACCATAACTCCTGAATGGGTAACGTTTATGACTAACACCAAGGACTTCGTTCCCTGAGGGTCCAGAGCTAGTGATAAGAAGTTGGGTTTGGCTAAAAGCCGGATGTTTTGATAGCTGCGACAAGATTTACGCGGTTTCTATTTTCACGGCAGTGTTTGAGTTGTTATTGGTTTGTTAAATGTGGTTTTTGGTTGGAAATTGTCTTTCTGTCTGGAATCAGGGACTGTAAAAAAAGGAAAAAAATTAATGATTTGCAATGAATGATTTGAGCATTTTCTACGCTAGGCTGCTACACCATAGCTAGTTATGACGTAGGCTGCTACGCCGTAGACAGCTATGCTGTAGGCCGCGACGTCGTAGCTAGCTATGACGTAGGTTGCTCATCGTGGGCTGCTACACCGTAGCTAGTTATGACGTAGGCTGCTACGCCGTAGCCAGCTATGAAGTAGGCCGCGATGTCGTAGCTAGCTATGACGTAGGTTGCTCCTCGTGGGCTGCTACACCGTAGCTAGTTATGACGTTGGCTGCTACGCCGTAGGTAGTGCATGTATTTAAATACAAATAATGAAATGTTTTATTTAAATTATACGTATGTTAAAAAGAAATAAACAGAAATTACTATTATTTTTAATAACTAATATTTTTGACGACCTCTGTGGCGCGGTGTTCAAAGGTCTGCCTGCAACGCAGGAGGTTGCGGCTTCGATTCCCGCCAAGGAAAAAGAAAATGCTGGACAATTCACACAGTATTACCTAGCCCCAAGCTAAGCAGAGTATAAATATGTGTACGATCTGCAGACATTTGTTCAGGGTGTTTTGGTCGTTTTCTATTTATTTATTTACATTAATTAATACGGTAACACCAATTACATTAATTAAAGGACAAGTTCACAATTACGAAAAATTAATAGTATTACATAAACATGATTAAAAATTAGAAATAAACAATCTATGTATAATAAAAATATTTATCTGTGTATAGTAAAGTTATCTAGTACCCATAATACAAGCTCTGCTTAGCTTGGGGCTAAATCATGCTGTGTGAATTGTCCAGTAACTTTTAAAAGGTAATAATAATAATAATTGTAATAATACAAAAAACATATTCACATAAAAATTCTCACGTTACGAAAGACTTACTCACTTAAGACCTCCTCCTTTTGGTTACCGTAAAAGTTACATAAGCACAGCTTATAATAATCATCTATGTTAAGATCATTGTAGATTGTCCGGATTAGTAACATCTCTAAACAAAAGGGCCTCTCATACACTTTAGTTTATAACAGACTTGTTGAAAATTTGAGTACACTTGCTTAGTAGATTTATAATTTAGTTCGTCTTTACGATGTTCGGATTGAGTCGTCTATTATTACCTACGTGTTGAGATTACGGCTTTACGGCTTTGTGAGGTTTAATTATGTAGGTACCTTCGTAAATCATGTGTTTGATACCTACACAGCCAATCTCTTTGTTTTACTTCACTTAAGTTTAGTTTGGGTATGTTGAACATTATTTACAAAACGAAAAAAAATAAATTATTGTACTAATTTTAGGAAAACTTGCAGCTATAATTTGAAAGTAAGGTTTAGATAGATAAGTTTTTATTGTACCACACAAACACAATATACAATAAAAAAGGAATAAAGGAAGTACAAAGGGCTGCCTTATCGCATTGAGTGATCTCTTCCAGGCAACCTTGGAATGGTTTGAACAATATAGACAAAAATATTTAATGTTCTTAGGCTTCCTTACTCAAAAAAAGATGAACCGGGGCTTTCTTAATAAACCTAGTTTTTAAAAAAGCCCCCGTTCAACATAATTTAAGCCCCGGTGGGACAGACGTCCATGGTACGTCATTTTACGTGTTTCAAAATAGAAAACTTTTTTTTTCTTGTACAGCAAACATACAAATTAACAAAGATGTTTTTTCTATCGACGAAAATCATACTCACTTTAACAACTACAACATAACAGCTACAACAGAATAGTTAGAATTTTGATCCACGATTCATATGGATCCCTTATTATTTGCGTAGAAAAAGTTTTTGCTGAGTGTGCCGTTTCTTCACGTGATTTTATAAAAGCGTAGTTTGGTCCTTTGGGTCTCAAAACTTTCGTCCGGGAACCAATAAATCTCGGACTGTTACGGTATGATGTTTATTGAGCATTGCTTTCTGAAAATCACAATATGTGTTACTTGTCAGTAGTACCTAAGTGTACTATATTAGGTAAGGATTCGGGTAAGGAGGTCAATAAAACACAGATTTGTTCAGTGACACACGTCCACTCGATAAGCCGCACCTTGTGCGAATGCATCCCCCCGCGCGCCCCGCGCTTGGTATGCACCCTTGTAGATGAGCGCATCCGATGGTCGTGCACATTAAAATATAAGTCAGAATGCTACACTAAGTGGAATTTATTTTTGTAGCTTGAATTATCTCTTACTATTCTCTCAATGTGGAGATCGTAATCGTACGTACGTACATGGTCAGACAACGCGACGGCAATTTTAACATAGATTACTATTTTCTAATATAAGTCATTATAATTACATAAATTATTTAATATCTATCCTGTTGTAGAATTTAAGTTCTAAAGAATGTATTGTGACCATGCTGATAACACGATCACTGCTAGCGTCGACAGTAGGGACAGGGATTTGCAGATCGCACTCTGTGTTTTCAGCCACGAAAGCGCTAGTCTAGTATAACTTTCTCATTGTGACATTTATGTAGGTGGATCTGCATTGCACGAGCCAAAATAAAAACCATTCCGAATCTCGCAAGAGTGAACGACCGGCAAGAACCCCTATAACTTAGACATCAGCCAAAAGACAGTTTCCCAGTCATTTTGTGTCGTAAGACCACGATTAGTGTCACCGGGTAGATGAACACAAACCTGCGAGTCATGTGAAACAATTTCTAGCAGGTAAACAACCAGCGAAGTTGTAAAAGTTTATCTTCTGTACGTAATAGCTTACTGTGGTAAATGTGTTCTTGCGTGATTTACGCGTTGAACGCACCGGCATCACATTGATTTATCACTTTTGGCTCAGAGTTAGAATGTCACAGGTTTTATTAGAGGGGATTTTTCAGTGATTTCTCTCATTTTTTACGGGTCGATGGATATCTGTTACTTAGGTGGCTGCTGAATTTGGTCACAACGTTATGAAAGCGTACTACAGTTATGTGTTTGGTATCTTGTTTACCTTCTATTAACAAGGAATTAAAAATCAGTATAGCTTAGGAGCTTAACAAAAACACCATGAGCACTGTGGTGTAATTTTAAGCACAATAAACTAGATACTCACCCAATTTTCACTTAACACTCGTAAGAGGAGCCTAGCTACCTATTTACCTACTTCATGTTTTAGTTAGGCCGTCTAGCCACATGTTTTTATTCTCCATAGAAATAACTTATAATAATGTGAATAGCACTATAGGCTACATTGTGAATATTTCTCATCTTTACATAGTGAAGTACTAACACATATGTACATATAATAAGTTTAATATAGACGTTTGTTATCCTCAATAAAGAAATATATTTATTGTTTCAGAATAGGATATCACTAACAAAAATCACACATAAAAAAAATATTATCTCATAAAATTTTCTCATCATAATCAATATCATAATGAGGAAAGACTTGTTTGTTTGAATTGAATAGACTCTGAAACTACTGGACCGATTTGGAAAATTCTTTGTCCATTATAATCCTGTCCTATATTATCCCTGATGAACGTACATAAGCTATAGAATTTACCCGTGTGAAGACGGGGCGGACCGCTATACATATATAGTACAAGGGTTTGGATAAGCATATAAAGCATGAAGCTGGTGCGTGACGTCACGTGGTTCTTCCGCACAAATTGACCGTGACAGAGTGAACTGTGCGGGTAAGTGGACGTTTACCGCAGCTTCTGAGTAAACGATGTTCACAGTAGGGACAGTAAGCTGTTTGTTTACAGTAGAGTAAACACTGCGTAAACTACATGGGGATAAGATAGACCAGGCTTTACCATAAACGCCCTAGAAGTATAGAAGAAGTATGAGAAGTTATTCTGGTTTAAGTAGGTAAGGTTTTGGTTATTATAGTTCTTGCCCGCATTCTCCGGTATTTCCAAGAAATTAAAGAAAATCCCAAAAATTTGTTGTTTTGGTTTTGATCCCAAGTACGGTTGTGCTCTCACCAACTAAGCCAATCGTTCAAGTCTCACCGAAATCGAATATTTTTGAGACTGTATTTCATTTTAAAGTAGATAATTTGAAACATTATTAATAAAAATAAAAACGTCGTGTAGTCGACTCCGAACTATTATACCGATGCAATAAAAAAATATTTCATATTAGTTCTAAGTTCTTGCACACAGAACGTCCAGTACTGAACAGTCCTCCTAAAAACAAAGGGTTGGCGTTCGCAGTGGAGGTGTTAAAACACAGATAGAAGCTGCAGCGCTTCTGGCTAAAGAAACCTACCAATTTAAATATATATGCTCTGTATACTTTATACTCTCTATACTACGGTAGGAAGACCTCTTGGTTGGGTTTCCTACAACATCCAAGGGCTGAAGGGATACAGTCAACACACTACAAGCGGTTATTTAATTTCTTAGAGATGCCCAGAGTGCGGGTAAGCACTATACCAAAAATCCTTAAATAAACCTGCCCCATTATCCGCTAGTTACTGTAGAAAGGAGTGGTGTTAGTGAATAATAACCAAACAACAAAACTTCTTCAGATCTAAACCATCAAACCCGTCAAACCTAGCAGATTGCGACCGTTCACTGTATAAAAATTTACAGTGTTTTATTAACTTGTTGGTGGAGCGGTGAATATATGTAGACTCGTTTGTCAACCGACGTAGTCAACGGCATTATTGTAAGACTTAAGAGTTGACAGATTAATTGCTAAACTTTACACCATACAGAGTTATGTTCGGTATGTACGTACTTATTGTATAAAGTCTAACAATCTCTGGTATAAGACTTGCTGGATAGAACAGAACCAAAGCAAACCCAGGTAACGTAAGGAGTATATAGATGCAAAAACTGAATGTAATCCTCTACGTAAAAAAACAAAAGAAGAAAAAGCGAAAGACTGCAGGCAGATGCTGAAGACAGGGCACTATGGCGCTTATTAGGGGAGGCCTATGTCCAGCTTTGGACTAATATAGGCTGATGATGACGTAAAAAAACAAGACAATAATCCTTTTGTAACAGAGTCCATTTTCAGAACCCGTAATATTAGACAAGTCTGTAGTGCGTGACGTCACGGACCCCCGTCCAACTAATTGTCCGTGACGCGGAGTAAGCGGGTAAGTGGACAATTACCAGCATCTTGCCAAAACAAGCCCGATGTTTGCAGCAATTTGTTGCTAGTAAGAGCATGTAGCTTTGTTTGCTTTGATTTTACTGGTAAAGCAATGATGTCCTTCTAGACGAATTTTCAGCTACAACGGCCGGTCGCAGCTGAAGCTTGCTTACTAGGAACTTTTCTGATCACCAATATGAATAAATATACGTTATTGCTGGAAAGACGTGTAAGTGATATAGTACATGATGTTCCTACCCCATTCTGCAATTGGTGGACTTATACCTTACAGAGTTTTCTAACTGACAACCATAACATAAGGCCTTACATCTATAGAAAACCATAAAAAAATTTTTTTTTAGTCCGACAGTGATTGGGTTTAATCCACAGATATACCCACCTAACACTATCCTCCTCATCCTCAATAGCCTTTAGTTGACAGCTGGACGCAGGCCTCCTCCTGAAAAACACCTTATTGGCTTTTATCTTCGGGGGAAATGCCCATAATCCACACGCAGGGCGTCCAGGTTGGGGAATGCAGTTCAGTGGTATCTATTATGAGTTCAAGTCCAAGTTGAGTATTATATATTGTTCTACAGGAGGTGCTGCTGTCCACCCTAGGTTTAAGTCCCTTAGTTGCCTCTTGCGACACCTGCGGAACTTTTCTTACTCTCACCCCAACTGGGGTGGTGCAAATCCTAAGCCGCACCACACAGCGTCATGATATAATACTAGTCGCGCCCTAAAGATCTGATTGTATTAAAAAAATATATAATAATGCTGTACAATTTACACAGCATTATCTAGCCCCAAGCTAAGCAGAGCTTGGGTTATGGGTACTAGATAACTAATATACATAATACATTACATTACATAAATATATATTTTTTATTAAATATAGAAAACGACCAAGAACACCCTGAAAAAATACCTGCAGATCGTACACACATTTGTATCAAGGCAGGAATCGAACCCGCAACCTCTTGCATCGCAGGAGCCTACCTCCTTCGCCCACCGCGCCACAGAGGTCGACTAACCGGTCGGTCGTATGACTACAATAACTGAGAACTGAATAATTAAGCCTCGAGCAGCCACAAGTAGCTTATACAACAACTCAGAAACATAATCAAAAACCTCTCAAACCAGCCCGCGCCGCCGTGTCCTTAGAATCCGGTGGTGTTTTATTCATGTCCTCTACCACGTCTATAAAAGTCAAGCTATTATACAAGTTACAAGGACGCAAAGTGGCGTGGAGAGCCTAATGCCGGCACTTGCGCACTTTTTCAGGACTTCACGGCCTTGCAGGGCACTCACCTCTTTTTACCTAAAGCGCGTTGCTATTCGACGGGACGGAAACGACTAGGCGAAAGTAGAATTTAATTGCTCAAAGGGCACAGGGGGTTTTGCTTTGGCTTTATAATAAGGTGTCACTTACGGCGCATTTTTTTATTTTATTTTATTTTTATTTATTCACGACAACAAACAATTACACTCGGGTCTTACTCTAAATACAATTGTAACTTAAGTAGTCTTATTGTAAGTGTAATCAGCCCCGTGTCGACTAATTATGTAGTTATATAGTAGGGCAAGAAACGATCGCTAGATAATTGGATGTGCTAGTTGAGCTGAATCCTATACAATAGTATTTATGAATTCACACAATAACAACATGAATTAAGGTTGCCTGGGAGAAATCGCTCTCAGCGATAAGGCCGCCTTTTGTACTGTATATTTATATTTAGATATAAGATTTTTGTTATTCATGTATTTTTTTCTTTTTTGGTACAATAAAGTGTTAATCAATAATAAATAAATAATGAATAGACCTTTGTTTTACCACAATCCTATATACATATTATAACGTCGATAAATAACCTATATGCACAATTTCCGATATTATATACAAGTCTAAATGTGTTCTGAAGTTACAAATATATTATGAAATAACATTATCATTAACAATGCATATTTTCGCAATTTCCATGCGTCTAGGTACACTTCTATGTACTTGGTTCTAAATGAATCAATAAAATCAATTGGAATAGCAAGATTCCACCAGGATTCCATATAAATATTGGTGAGCTTCGCTTAAATCCTTTGGCCTACCACCAAGGCATTTGTGTAGGCAGGGACAAAACCTTACCACCAAAATAGCACTGTCATTGAAGGTAAAATTTAATAGCACAAAATTTACGTACTACTAGGGTAACATAAAAATTAAGGAACTACGTAAACACATTTGATTTTGCCAGCGAATTTTTAATCAACTCTATGATATCTCCCATCAACTTCTGTTCTCTTGGTAGTTTGGGCACTATTTATAAAAATCTTGAGTCCCTAAGCCAGTTTTACACAATATCTCAAGCATAATAGATCTCATAATAGGTCAAGTACATACGTTGCGTGGGCTCAGTCTATTTCTAGCTTCAGTCATACTCTTCACTATCATAAGCGTCGGTAATAATATGCTATGGTTATGATAAGCATAGTGACCTTGTGTCGAAACTTACATTTTCTGACAGTTCGAAGAACTTGGCGGAACAAATATTCATTGTTCTACAATGACGTCACTATTTGTCCCATTACGTCACGTGAAGTTACAAATAGATTCAAAGCCGCTGCTGGCGAACTTTGAGCAGTTCCATGAGTAGGGTTCTAAATGTTACTTTTATAGTTGTGCTTACTCAAGTCTTGTGTCATGCTGAAGTTAAACACAGTGTACAGATATGGGAATAGAACTATGACTTTGTAGTTTTGTTTAGTGCCTACAATAGTACCAGATAAACTTCTGCTGAAAAGGTAGTTAAAATATTCAGAACCCAACCCTGACAGCTAAAAGATGACGTCACGCTAGAGTGATGTTAACGACCTCTATTACTTAAGCTTTATCATTATCAGCATCAGCCTGTATTAGTCTTTATATTAGTTATGGTAGTATGAATTAATAAAAAATGAAAGAAATAATAGAGACACCCAAAAATCTCTCCTCTTTTAATGTTTCTCGCAGCTTACTCGTCCACTGCTAAACATTGTCTTTCCCAAACAAGCAGCAAAACGGATTATTTTAATTTAATTTTAAAGCACTTCTTTCATAAGTTTGATTGTTTAATTCATTTAATGTAGTGTTTTAGTGTAAGTTTTGTTTTGTTGTAAGAACTTTCCCTCAGTTTTTTTGTTTGTATCTATACTAATATTATAAATGCGTGTGCTTGTGTATATTTGTTTGTTTTTCCTTCCTTCACGCCCTTACTTATTTTTGATAGAGTCAGTTGAAAGGATGGAGAATAACATAGGCTACCATTTATCCCATAAATCAGTTAAGATGGGATAAATAACGCGTTCGAAGCCGCGGCAGCTGGTAGTGCTAAGAAAAGTTTTATTCTATTCTATTCTATTAAAAAACACAGAACAAAGCTCCTGCGCTTTCTTTCTCTGGTAGGTTCACTTATAGCCGACATCTGCGAACTGGTTTGGTGGAGTTTAATCTTACGTCGCTTACGCCACAACCAACATTTTTATTTTATTTTATTTTCGGTCCTTTTGGCGTTCGCTATTTATTTAATACGAGGTGGCCTTTAGTTTACTTACAAATAGAGCCTCTGTGCTATATCCCCTTAAATCACTTGGACTGATAGATCTGAGAAAACATTGATTGCTTTGAAAATGGAAAAGTTATTTTGTTATCAGAACTGTCATTTCGTTCCCAATTTCATTGTTCCAAAACTCAATTCTTGTTGCGAGTTCCCCACTATTTGATTTAGTTCACACAGGGATCGGTCCGTTGCCACTGGACGTATAAAAATAGAGCCTGCATCAACTGTAGCGGTCATTTGAGGTGGAAAATAAAAAGTTCAATATATAGGCATCTACTGACCACTTTCACCTAGGCTTCAACGGGCATTTGTGAGTGGTATACAGAGTACTGTACCTAAAATCCTTAAAACGAATACATACAAGTTAAAAAATATATATTATTACATAGCCACCGTCTGTGACAGCTTGCTATACCGTAACTTATAGCTAACTTGACGACCTCTATGGCGCGGTGGCCGAAGGTCTGTCTGCGACGCAGGAAGTTGAGGGTTCGATTCCAAATATTTATATGGAACAAATATTTGTACAATCTGCAGGTATTTGTTCCGGGTGTTCTGGTCGTTTTCATAACACTAGCTCTACTTGGGTCTAATTAATGCTGTGTGAATTGTCCAGCATTATTTATTTATTATTAAAACGAGGTTTTGCCTCCCCAAGCCTGAATAGCAGCTTCCATTCGATTATTCAATGAAAAAATCTTTTCTTTTACGAAATTTTTACGATTGGGATCTGGGCTTAGAGCAGGCCACGCCTTAACGGGTACTTCAACTTCCTCCAAGTACTGGCGTCTAGTTTCCTATACTAACAGGGCATAGTGTAAATAATAAGTAGGTTAGGTGGTGGTTTAGGCAATGGATAAAAGATGCAGAGATAAATATCGATAGTGGATACATTTTTGAAATAAATAGCTACCTATTGAGACTGTTTTTAACATAAACTTTTATATTTTATAATTGTGTAAAACTGGTCTATGTGAAAGAAAAAGGGAAAACAAACATTGATACAAGCTTTTTCAACGATTTCTTTCAGCTAAAACTTATATTATAAACTAGCACCGCCTCGCGGTTTCACCCGCGTAATTCCCGTCTCCGTGGGAATTCCAGACTATAATCTATCTCTGTGCCCAATTTCATCCAGATCCGTTCAGTAGTACGTAGTAGTTCAGTAGTAGTAGTATGATGTATTGTTACTCTTTCACGTAAAAAACGTGAAAGAGTAACAATACATCATCCATACATACAAACTTTCGCATTTATAATATTAGTAGGATGTAACCACTTAAACTTATGTATACACTAGAACATAGATAATTCGTAATTGATAAAGCTATATGTACATATACCTAAGTGTAAATTCTAGAAGCAACATCAATGTACCGTAAACCCGGTTACGTCGCTTTCCTCTTGCAAAGATCGCCGCATGTTTTACATGAGAAAGGAACAGACCTACACGATGAAAGCAATATCGTGTACCATGTCCTTATTGTGGAATAAGTAAGAAGTCAATTATCGGGAAACTGGCTTTAGTAGTTACGCACGTTTCAACCATGTTTTTCGGTATTGGCACTGAACAAGTTCACACTTAAAAGGAGTAGTATGTACCTACCACTAATACGTAAAATAGAGGTTTTACCTTTTGATAGGCTTTACCTAAAAAGGTTGAATATATCCGACAGAGAACCAAGATTATCAACCTAGCTTAAGGGATTAGCAAGCTGAAGTGGCAGTGGGCTGGCCATATTTCGAGAAGAACCGACAACCGCTTTGGTAAACGTGTTCTTGAGTGGAGACTGCGAATCGGCAAACGTAGTGTATCCTACACTACGTTTGCCGATTCGCAGTCGCGCCCTCCGACCAGGTGGGATGACGATTTGCGAAAGACTGCTGGCAGATGCTGGATGCGACAAGCTGAAGACAGGGCGCTATGGCGCTCATTACGGAGGCCAATGACCGGCTGATGATGATGATGAAAAAGGTTGCATGAGAGCCTTCATGTGGCCTAGCTTACACGGGTTATTGGACCAAACCTACTACCTATTTCGGAAATTTTAGTTAGTTCAGAAAGAGGAAGCACGGGGGGTTTGTGGACAAAAAGCTCAGACCTCCTCTATGCAGGGCAATCATTAAATTATTCCAAACCCTGCCCTGTAGGAGCCTCATCGACAGTCTACTGGCTAATGTTACATATTTGATCATCAATTACTTTAATACATCATAGAATGGCTTATCTGTCATGGAAGCCTTTATGCAGCATCAATGAGAAGTCAGCATTCACAGGGCGAGGTAGTTATTTACACCTTCGAATAATGGTCAACACCGACCGGGATGGGATGGCAAGGGATATAATTTTTTACCAATAGACATTCAAACGTATCGGTATAGAAATACGACATAAATTATTATTGTTTTAAATGATGCCGTGGCATCAAAACAGATTTTTTCTTTTGCCCTCCAGCCCCGGTCTGCGTTGGGCTTAACAGATACATCGACCATGTCATGTATAAAGGAAACCACTAGATATAATTACATTTCTGACAAGCTGCTGCCTTTTACGAACTAGAAGTAAAAGCCATAGCACACGTATCCCACACCGCTGCCGTACAGCACAAAAATGATTATTGAAATATGAGTTTTGACTCGTAATATTTTTATATATTACAGTGACAGCATATTATAGCCGCCAGCGTGCGGTGACCTAGCTTCCTGGAAACTTACACTTAGCTTACGCCTTGCTTACTGCAAGCTTCAGTTGCTGTAGGTGGGCCACTCGCTTTGAGCAAGTTGCTTTATAACCGAGTGTGGGAAAAAATAAGCTTCAAACATTTTGATGTTTGAAACTTATTTTTATCCATCCATCAAAGTGCTTTCTTTCCTTTAGACCTTACAGGACTCTTGGATACGCTGCTAGCTGTCACCGCGTGGCCAGCACGTGGACAGTATTTTGTCAACACGATTTGTGGAGCGCTGACCTGCGGGTGCTACGCGCCGGTGCGGTGCCGGAGCGGCGCGGCCTGAGTATGCGACAGCCTTTACCCATTACATACAAAGGAATTCCGAGAAAAGCTGTTTCAGAGATTTATTAAGAGATTAATAGATTTCTTGGAAGCACTCATCATAAGTATATTGCTTTATAAAAATATATCAATACATCTTCTCTCATCTAACGAAATGTATACGAAATATATATTATATACATTAAAAAAGTAACTTATGTACAATCAAATAATAGAAACAAATTAGTGCTAGTATTTACGATTGAAACAATATAGCTAACTGAAGACTAAGGATTATTCTTATAGTGCTTACCCGCACTCTGGGTATCTCTAAGAGTGCTTGCAGACTGTTGCAAACAATCTACAGGTAGCTCAACTGATCCATATCAATACCAGTCGGTAGCGTCCTCAAGACGCTGGCTGCATTGCCCCACTGTATGGCATGCTGATGCGCTGTGCTAGATACTCACCAGCTCTCGGGTCACGCGTCTCTTCGACGAGACGCTCAGATAATTTTTTGAAAACCCGGAGAGCCTTGATACCCCACGGACCTAGGGTCTCGATTCCAAGGTTAGCAAATGCGTAGGCTCTGTTGAGACCTGCATATTTGCGCCTCTTGAGACAGATTATCTACATATTGAGTTCTTGGTTATTTTCACTACGACTAGTGTTTTAGGCTCGGTCTATATTCTATGTAAACATTATTTGATGATAATAATAAAATAAAAAAAACGACTTCAATATATCTTATTAGTTATCTGTTATTTTCATCATTAACAGCCTCTTTTTAAATGTCTAAACTCTAATAAATTGGCAATAGGGAAGTTACAATTTAATTGACGTTTTCGACAGAAACAAAAAAACAAACCATTTGTGAGCTGCTTATTTTTCGATGATCTTTTAACAGCCAAAAGCTTGTCGCACACTTGAAGAGCACCACTGTATCGTAGCACAAATAAACACTCGAATTTGGGCTTTATCTCGTAACATTTTAATGAATTTAATATTGACGGTATCTGATGACAGATAGCTCGCAGACCACTCGTTGAGACACTTCTGGAAATCAATTTTGTTACTGTAAAATGTATCTCATTGCGAACGAGTTAAAGCCCATATTTGTATGCTCATTTTAGTGCTTTGTGGTAGTTGTGTGCCTTTGATCTGCGACGACCTTTAGTTATGAAGTGGTGTAGGGTTACACCAATTTTTTAAAAGTGTCTGAATTTGATTCTAGTGTAATTTGAACCACTTTTTAATTTGAATTTTTTTTATTCAACCGATAAATGCCCTAAAAATGCATTTAAAATTTACATTTTCAAGATGCACCCGTAAATTGACGAAAACGCTGGACGCAGTAGATGCCATATTGCTCTGTGCCTATGAGGTCAGTTGGTTGTGATAGCTAGCCATGCGCTGATGTTTCTGATGACAGTAAAACTAGTTTGCCTACATAGACGTATGATATTGCAACACTGACCCAACTATTTCGTGGTAGTTAAAACAGATTTCAAAAACTGAACACCTTGAATAGTTTCTTTTTTTTGGAATTTCATGAGCTTAAACTAACATTTCCGATACGCTAGTAATAATAGATCAATGATTTCTGACTGCTTGCCTAAGCTATGTCAATGACATAGTTTTATATCTTTCTCAAATAGATTAAAATACCCTATTTTACGTCATGAGCATTCTCACCATGTTCAGTACAAATCGTCAGTTCTGTTTAATTTAATAATCCCTACGTATTTATATGTCAGGCGGAACCCTCAAGGCGTAACTATTATAATATTAGAACTAAATCTCGGCGCAAACGGACGTCTTACAGAGAGAAGAAGAACATTAAAAAAGCAAAGAATAACGGTTCTGTAGGAGTCTGCACACGTACTCACCAAAGATCCGCAAAAACAGCCCGGCGAGTCGGATGCTGGTGACTTGATCAACGACAGTTGGCGGCTTCACATCTAGGAGCTAAAACACGAAAACCGCCGGGTTGTGCCGCCGAACGAGTAAACGTTGTTGTTCGAACTCGAAATCATTTTTTCAAGTTTTTTGCTGACGCGACTCTTGTCGTTTTTTGCAGTAAAGCAGCATTGCTTTGTTGGAGATACTGTCCATCTAAGAACAGGGGAAATGGGTAGGGCAACCTATTACCATTATCTAAAAGGTTACTTTTTCACTGCGGTATCAGCTGCCTATAACGGGGTTACTTCATAGTTATCAGTTCAGTGGCCACGTAGCCTTAAGTGACGTCGAAATCGCGCATTCGCACCGCACCTTATTGTGTCAGGCCACCATTTACAACCGTATTGCGAAAATGGCACCGCATTATCCCTCTGTCATGTTAACGCCGCATTAGATTACTGTAATGAAATACTCGTGTAAGAAAACGAAAGAATGTTGGAAATTATTCGTGGCGTTCAGAAGATGATGGAATATTTGGATTTCGGGGATAATATAGGATATAAACGCTAAGCTTGATAAACAAAAAAATAATGATAATGGTGGGTGTGTTCTATCCGTCCATGACCTACGGAGCTGAGACATGGATACGCACGGTAGGGCGGGTAAAGGGGAACCTATCCGTGTAAATTTATATTTTGAAAACAGTCAAAATTAGCAGGACCCCCTTATTTCCTCAGTTTGCGGAGCGTCTGAAATATCTATCTTTTTTTTGTATTAATGATATAGCAAAGTCTCTATCCGGTACCTATAATAGTGTAGCCTAATTTCGTTGCTAACCTTAAGGTTAAGGTCAAGGCTAAAAAGGTACTCCTGTATCCCGTTTTTAACTCGACTTGGTTAATACCAGTCGCAAAGACAGTCTAAAAAAATTCATCTTGTACCGTTGACGTAACACAACTTGGTCGTAACTTTTGTAGATGATTCCTAGCAATCCATGCAAAAAAGTATACCCCTATTATATGAAATATTTTGTCATTGATAGATTAAATTTCCATTAATTCTCATTACATTTTATAATTAAGCTGAAAATTATTGCCATTTTAAGCTCTGATTTAGCAATTAGCCTATTTGTCAACCACTTTACCGCAAAAACCATTATTTTCAGGCCGACTATTTCAAATAATTAGGCAATTAATAATGGGTAAATTAACAAATTTAATATCAAAATGATAGTCGACATTGCTGAAGAGTTGTGGTGGGCGTCAATGCTCTGGCTTTGTTTTGTTTAATTCTAAAATTAATGAAGAATAAACAGCTGACGTAGGGTTGACCCACCCGTCTCAGCCACTGGATGTATTAAAAGCCGACTAGCCTAATGCCGCAAAATAAAGACCTTCACTTATTGTTGAAAAAAAGTGGCTTGTCAAGGAAACTTTCTATACGGTGGAGGAGTTCCTGCAATAGAATGAAACTGGTACTTTAATGTATGTTATGAATTTATGATGGCTGTGTATTTAACCTTATTTATTTTCTATAAATAAGTTGTGCTTTATTTTAAATTATTGACATGTATATTTTTTATTGAATAAAATAGTATATACACTTCTAAAACTAATATCTACACTTACATCTATTTTATTAAAAACTAAACCGTCACCAGAAGGCAGAGTGCCTAGAATGCTGGCAGCATTACCACGTTGATTGCAATGCTAATTAGTTGATCGAAATAAAAGCCAGCATTCCGATCACCTGTGGATATTTTTTATATACCAATAAATGAATCTGAATTTGTTAAGAGCCAAGCGACTCGCTTAGTGACTGATCCTAGCGAACAGATAGATGTATTGTATACCTTTTTTTTATGCGATTTGTCTGTAGTATGATCAGAAACGTATCAGATTCCACCGATCTCCACTTATTACCAATACACCTGCCAAGTGTGGTTATTATAATAGTCCCCCATCCGTATATGGCGGTATGTTCAACAGTAGACGTATGTGTACATAAGGCATACGTACAGCGCACATACATGTGTGCTGAAGAGAAAAGTACTTGGTTACCTACTCAAGGAGGTATTCCGACCCATAATAGCACCGTCACCTATTTTATCTTATTTACCTTGAACAATGGAAATTTCATTGGGCAGTTTGTTATACCTATGATAAGCATTTTTAATGCATCTGTAATTGTTTTATTTCGTATTTTTATTTATGCGACGCTGGCTGCCTAGCCCCGTTGTATGGCAATGCTGATGCTCACCAGCTCACGGCAGCGTCTGGTGCGGTGGTCGAAGCATGAGAATGCCGCTTCCCATCGCTCTTCAATTGGAACTTTAATATTGATAATTTAAATGGAATCGACTTTCTACTTGATTTCAATTAAATTTTAAACCACCGATGTTACTGACCGACACTAGGGCTAACCGCAGAAAGAACCCAACAAGCAAACAAAATAATTCTAAATAAATGAAATAAACTAATGAAGCAATAATAAAGTGTACAAGCTGCATAGTCTCCCAAATCAGTGTCCGTAAATACGAAACCACCAGTGTTCCGTACATTACAATGTACGGAACACTGGTGGTTTCGTATTGACGTAATGACGTGGTTTTAGAGCTCGACTAATTTGAGTCTGGTAGTTTACTCCTGACACTCGATCCAATACACTTAAATGTAGTTTGATGCCTATTTGTTTTTTCCAAGTTCTTCTGAAATAAAATTACATATTTCACCTCGGGATAAATGTTTGTATTATCTGCAGACATTTGTTTTGGGTGTTTTTATGAGGAACTACACACTTTTCGTAGTAGTATAACAACTGTAACAACGATCCAATGGATTCTTACTGAAAACAAATTAGATTCTCGTCTAATTTACATTTAGGTAGTCCTAGAAAATAATTTACTTTGCTTTTTTCAGTCAACGATTCTTACGAACTTGAGGACAGTTTTCGGGTGGTTGCACTTTAACATGACTGCGGCACGTTTACGGAAATCATATTGTAAATGTAAATAGATAGAAGATTATAATAACAACAGCAACGAAAAAGTTTTTAGTTTTAGAATCATTGATGTAATAATTATGTCATGTTTTCTTGGTGAAAACGAGTCAATGATTCTATAACTAAAACATTTTTCATATTCCTATTTTGTATACTCATACTAATTATACCTTGCCCAAGAAAAAAGTATGTTTGATACTTATAAAAATGAGGTTTGAATTTATCGAGTGTCAAGGGTACTTATTCCCAGCTCATTTGTTACTCATTCACATTTGGAGTTATAATAATAATTTCGTGAGTGTGGTCAATGCAATCAGTTTTCAATATTTTGCATCAGTTTGGCATGGCAGAATCAGTATGTATTGATAATTTTGATCTGATAAGTTAGGTAGTGAGCCATAATATAATACGTTAACGGTTTGTCCGAGTTAAATTTAAATACCTTCTGGTTTTGGTTTCTTTTATCTAATTCTAGAAGAACACGATAGAGACGATATGTACGAAATTTAATCATAAAAATTATGCCGATAGCGAAACGTACGATCTTTTCCCAGTACGATGGGACAGGCTCATACAAAAGGAAGAAACGAAACGTAACGCTTTTGACTTGTTACTGAAGAAATTGATTTATTTCAGTTTTACAGTCGGCCACAGATTTTTTAACCCTTAAAGCTTTTTTATCGCAATGAAAAATTACACATAATTTTTATAACCAGGAAAGAAAAAGAGCAACAACCAACGTCAGTTCCAAAAAATCCATTTAACAATTTGAATTGAGGTCGTAAATTTAATTTCTTAATTTATTTTTAAAATTGGATCATTTCATGGACCTTTTTAATTGGACCGACAGCGCAGTTGATGAATATTTAAAAATAATGTGGACATAAAAATCAAGTTTAATTTATTACTCGTAGTCGTCGACAGACTGAGTCAGCAATGAACGAGGGATGACTGCGTTAACGTTTCGACAAACCAACGTGTATATTAAGCACTTGTTTTTCATTGTGTAATGTAGCACCTACCTACTAAAAGTCAGTTTGGAGTTAAATGGTGTATTTTTTAGCTTGGTTTAACATTGGTTAAACATTTCTTAAAGCCTATATTAGGTTTAATTATACACAGAGTTCGCACCTGATTCAATAAGAGCTCATAACAGGTAGGTTAGTACTAATCGGAATAGGTATAACATCTTTGAAGTTAGTATGTATTTATATCAGATTGTCTAGACGGTAAAAAACGTGGAACAACTATTGCTCTGAGTCCATAAAACTGCATATTTAATCAGAAACAAAACTTTAGAAGACTATAATGGCTATAATTTGCAAATGTTATTAAATTTTCAGTTCAAAAAGAATTTACAGTTTTATTTTAATGAAATATTTTTTCATAATTCAACCTGAACAGAAACATTCATAAAGAACCCGTCAAAACTAAGCACTATAATAGTTGTATGTAACCCAGACCAAAGCTAGACTAACCTTCTTGCACATTTATATTTCCGATACGATTCTTACTATTCTTTTCTTCTTAAGGTAACACTTTCTTATGGTCTTCATATCACACACATCCCACCCCTCATCCGCACAGCACCAAAAAGAGCATTCAAATTCCTATCGGCTTAAAATAACAAAAATAAGAAAATAAAATATGCCTTTATTTCTGGATTACATTTGGTTTTTCTTACCCTAGATCCTTAATTCTATTTTTACTTTATTCCAGTTTGTAGGCCTATGTCGAAGTACAAACTGGCTTAAAATTACGCAGGTCCAAATGCCAAAAACACTGTTTTATATACATAATAATTTATATTTTCTGAAACCTCACACACGTCTTGCCAGCTTCAAGACAGGCAAATCATTAAAACTCCTGGCTTACTCAATTCATATGCACGAGCATACACCTCTATCACCTCTATGGCGCTCATTAGGGGAGGTCTATGTCCAGCAGTGGACTAATATAGACTGATGATGATGATGATGATGATGACACCACTACCGTGTCGTGCAGAATAAAGAGTTCTAAACTTAAGCTTGGATCATACCTAGACTTACCGCGCAACCTTATGGAATAGTCTTCGGAATAACCTAGCGACAGCTTTATGAAGACGTAGTGCAAACGTGCTGAAAGCATCTCGGGCTGTGGAATGAATCACATTTACTAACAGTATGATTTTATTGGGTTACCCTTGAGATGGGTTATAGCGGAAGGTGCATATTTTTCTTTATTGAATGAATGTACACGTTATTGTACTTAAAACATAACAAAAATAACGCGAGTTCAAAAGTTTTAAATATTTTTTTGTTTCGAGTCTTTCAAATCCCTTGCTAGATCAGCAGTCTGCTTTAGAGCACTGGCCACGCTCGTGATTCCACTCTAGTTTCGCTGTCTCCGGATTTAATATCGGCACCAACAACAAAAAAATAATTTTGCTTACTTTTTAAACAAATTACTATTTTTTGACAACATTAACCGCAACTCTACATACTCTGGATATGGAAAAAAAAACCTGTCATAACTTTTTTCGTGTACGGCTTGCTATTGTATGCAATTTATGAGTATCCTCGGCCGACAGGTGCTCTTGAGCCACTCCGTCCTTGCCAGTCCTGCTCGTCTAACCCAGATTCACTCTTTGACGCTAATAAAATCGCTCATAATAAGCGGTCGATCCCTCTGTACTCTGTTTTTGGCTGCCATTTCTATTTCTTCGAAGCCTGTATGGATAAGCTATGACTATCGTTAACGCCTTTTCATATTTTATTCATTCGCAAGTAAAGCATGGTTTGTGTTTCAAATTCTTAAGATTTAAATCTAAGAAATTCATGCAATGAATAATTGATGAATGTTCACTGAAAAATACAACCGAGTTGGAACCGGGACATCTGTTAGAATTTAACGCTTGAAGATCAAAGAGGCACTAATCAGCGGATCAAAGTGAAATGTTATAAACAGAATCACTACAGCCTGCATGACTTCGCTTCTCTGATAACGGAATAAGTAAATTGAAGATTTTAAAGAAGTTCGGTTAGACTTGTTTTATTTCCTATCGAATTTGTGTTTTTCTTCTTATGAACTTAGAACGTAAGAACCATCACGTTCTAAGTTTCTCGTCTTATATCCTTAGTTTTAAATAATTAGTGTACTGGTTTTAAGCCTCCTCTATATTGCATTATTCTCTCAGTTCCGGGCCATCATCAAACACTTTACCGTTGCTACCCTTGTTATAAAACTCGTTCAAATTCACAAATAAATTCGTCTAACAAGTTTTTGTAGTAAAACGTGCGTTGTCTTTAAATGGGTACTTACCAGAATCATTCTGGTACCCATTCTGCAAGAATGCCGTAAAAGATAACAATTTCAATATCCTCATTAGAATTCATTCATTAAATATAATATTAAATTCATTTATTATTGTTTTGTTGACGACCTCTCTATATGTATAATAAAAAAATATCTATCTATGTATTGTGTTATATAATATTATGTTTATCAGTTATCTAGTACCCATAACACAAGCTTTGCTTAGCTTGGGGCTAGATAATGCTGTGTGAATTTTCCAGCATTATTTATTTATTTATTTTGTAAATTTTAATTATATAATAATTAACTTACTTTATTACGTGCGCAAAAGTCAAGGAAAAAATAATTTTTAGATTGCACTCTTAGGTTTTAGGATTCTATTAGCGAACGCCTATTCGTCGTGTCGATTTTAAATTCTATTCTAATTAGTTAAGATAATCATAATGGCAATCCGTATTAAATAAATAAATTCGAGATCCCCAAAAAGCGCTTGACATCCACAAACACACGACAATAGCACGACCCTTCGAAAACATTCGCTCAACATTAATCCACATGTCGTATCGAAAATCATCAATCAAATTACGTTATTTACTAACGTTGGTGTCTAGCCTCTCTCATACAGACATTATTATGATACGCTATAGCCACGTCGTTGATTGAAAAGTCTCTATTTTACGTTACTTTTAGTAACGTTATAATTTTCGAGTGTTTCTATGAGGTTATCTGAAACTTTTTATTTCCTCAAAGGTAAGACGCGGATACGCGTGGGACGCTTCCGACTGTTATTGATATGGATCGGTTGAGCTACCTGTAGATTGTTTGCAGCAGTCTGGAAATAGTTCATTTCTTTTTTTTAACCAATACTTCATCATCATCATCATCCACAGCCGGATTTTACCCACTGCTGGGTATAGGCCTCCCTCAGTTTGTGCCATCCACCACGGTCCAGTGCTAACCGCCTCTATTGCCGCCCCCCGACGCGTACTATGTCGTCCACCCACCAAACCAATACCTAATAATCTGGATGTTAAAAAAATCGACGCCGAACCCTACACTTTAAAAGTAACAATAATCTTCTCGCGGACGAGTTGTCTACTTCAGTTTTGGATAGGGGTACAACTCATCCGAATAACATACCAAGAGAATTTTTATTCGGACGATGTACCCAACTTCACACACATTAAAGGTATCATTTTGTTTCTAGTTATTACCACAGAATACTTAAGGTATGTAGGTGTGGGTACATTTAATTAAATACTGGTTATTACTAAAACTAGTAAGACTGTTATACGAATACTGTTTCTCAAAAACCAAAATGAAGTAAAGTAAAATATCGTTTATTGCATGAAATTCATGTAGGTACAGGTGTTGTTATAAATATTTGTGAGTCAATGTACTCCAACCTTTACGGTGTGCAGTGTACAAATAATAAGAAATTAAACATAATAATAAATTAAACTTAAATAAAGCTGAGAGTATAAAATATAAATGAACGATTACTAATTAGTACCTACATCGATTTACTCTATTCGTCTATGTTATTATTTACGTCTATTCAAAGTGACTTTGAGAGTAAATCTTTTTGGAGCCTGTCCAAGCGTACAATGAAGTCCATCTCGGTAAAAATAACTTGACTTTTCCAACATAAAAAGAATTTGATCTCGAACCAGGAAAAATACGTGCACTCAATCTTTATCACATAAAAATATGGTTTCGTTATTTCGAAGAAAAATGGCGTATCACATGATGCTGTTAGTCATTTTTCCATTAGCGACTGAGACAAAAAGTGTGAATTACAGCTTAGATAAAATGGTGGAACCACACATAAGCTACTTATCTATATTTATAATCTCTATACTAATATAATATACTATGTATACTAATATAATGTATAATACTATGGACTGTAGCATAAGTTAAATAAGATCTGTAACTTTTCTATGGTCTGAAATAAAAAATACTAGTAAATACTAAAATACTAATTTGTAAATACTAGTTTTAATTTAAATTTATTATTTGATTATTATTTTCTTTCTGAATAAAGTTTGGTACCTGAAATAAATGATTATTATTATTAATATTATAAAGATGTAAAGTTTGTGAATTTTAAATTGTTTGTGACGTTATAGGGGTATCTCTAGATCTACTGAAACAATTTATAAAATTCCTTTACCATTAGAAAGCTTAATTTTCAGTGAGTGACATAGGAATGAATGAATGAATACTTTATTTCACTTAAAAATAACAAAAATAAACCTTATAATTTCAAAATAAACAGTACAATAGGCGGCCTTATCGCTAAGAATGATTTCTCCCAGGCAACCCAGGGATGGAGAAAAATATATAAGCATAATAAGAGTTGGTAGAGCACAAACAGTTGAAAATTAATTAAACATAAGATAAACAATAAAAATTAACATACTACATACATTACTATTCAAAACAATACTAAAAACTAGCCTAGACTTTATCTACAAATAGGTAGGTACCACAGAAATACATTTTGAGCAAATCTCATCTCGTCACTGATGAAACTAAAATCACATCTGACGTTACAAAATCATACATAGGAACTTTGCTCCAACCGTTTCTTTTTTTTTCAATGCAAAATGTTTTATTCATCAATAAATTATACATAGTCTTAATCATAGTAAAAGACACCTTTTAAGTATTATGGAAATATACTTGTGTTAGGTGGCTTCGCTCTTCCACGTTATTAATTAAGTATTGGTTTTGAAGGTTTGAAAATGAAACCAATTATAGGGATCCTGCCTAGCGGATTGAAACGAAACTAAAAAACTGCAATTTGTTCATGAAAATCAACTGATTAAATGCACTAAGTATATTACGCATCTTGATGGTGCTGAGCATTTTCATGTTACAAAGTTGAAAGGTGAAGTCTTTCCGAGTCTACCCGAGAAGAGTAATTTGAAAAACAGCGCTACATGCATTACTTTTAATAATGTATGTAGCAAAAAGCTGAATTTACTCCCATTACCTTAATTTTTAGTTTATCTTAAGTTTAATTGTAATCTGTTTTGTAATATTTACCTAGTGTTTAAGGTAATAATCGCTATTCAGCGAGGTAATGCTGCAAGCATTATGGGCACCTTTGCACCAGGGATGATCAGGGGCGGGTTATTTAATGACTAATCATCTAAGTCTTAGATGATTATTAAGTTTTAATTTATTATTTATTATTACGTTAAATAAATGATTTTATGAGAGGTAATAAATTATTATTTTCTTTTTCTTTCTTTGATTCTTGGAATAGCATAACGATCTGTAATAATGATGGCGTTTAGTCTTCTGTAGTCTCCGCATACTCGTAGATCCCCATTTTCTTGTAGTGATTCTAAAAGTTTGGTGCGTCTAAACGTTCCAAATATGGTCCATTACCAAGTGAGACAAAAAGAGTGAATTACACCACAGATAGCGCTGAGGACGCAATCATTTCGATGGGATCACGGCTGGAATAACGCACGAGGCATTACGTGCTGGGAACATACGCTGATTTAGTTCACCATACAGAAATACAACCGAAGAATTTTGCTTGTGTATGTACTCTCAATGTAACTATGGAAATCCACCTGTGCACTTGGTCTCCCGCGAAACAGGCCTAGCCTAGTGCGGGGATCACCAGTAACAATGTTTTCACCGCTTCTTTATTAATTAAGTATCTCATAATGTAACACTAGGTCTTTATAATCGTTATGGTAAATATTTTTTTAAGAATACTGAGCGATTGGCTAACTTTCTCACATCAGATAATTCTAATAAACACTTTCATGACTGAAAACACAGAGTGCGATCTCCAATTCCCGGTCCCTGACGCTAGCAGTGATCGTGTTAAAGCCTGCGTCCAGCAGTGGACCGTTAAAGTAGGTAGTTTACTTTTATAATTATAACACTTAAAAAACATTTATTTAGCATCAAAAAATAATTAACACTATATCCATCCCACTATCACAGTCATCACCAAAATATCAAAAACTTCCATAAAAATAGCGATATACATAATATAAATACTAGAAATAAACATAAACTTGTTGTGCCCACAACCAGGCTTTACAAAATTAATGTATCTTTTAAACGGCAATGTATACGCTTCTACAACAAAACTCCAAGTGAGTTGCAAAATCTATCAATAAATAAAATCAAACAAATCGTCAAAAAGGCTTACTACAAAATTAATAACATATTATCTAGAAGATAAAAAAGCTTGGGACGGGTTTTGCTCCAACTCGAAAAGTTACTACTAACAGGCTAAAGGTTTCTTTGTCGCTTGTTTACTTTAGTAATATAATAATACCGAAGCGACCGAAATCAAAAATTTCACATTATTTCTGTTCAAAAGCATTTGACTATTTTTAAGTGTACATTTTTGTATTTATGGAAATAAAGACTTTTTGATTTGATTTGACATATATCCAGCCATCCATCTAAACTTTCGCATTTATAATATTAGTGTGAAAAGTGGTGTGTTATTTCAGTTTTATACCTGCTACATTTATGCTAATTTCAGTCCAATCAAGTGCGTCGTTTTTGCGCGAAAAAGTAACAAGTGTCAACATGCATCCGTCTAAACTTTCGCATTTATTATATTAGTGTGATTTGACGTGAAGTCTCACAAACATTTGTAGACTCATTTTGCTAAATGTTGCCAGATCTACTCGGCAATCTTTTAGCCAGTGTGTGTTACAGCAATCGTCACAGCCCCAGGATGTTAATGGCCGCTATTTGACACAAGACGTTGACAAACGCGGCGACTTCCACGCTAACGCTAAACTGGTTAACCCTCAGTTATCTCGTGACTACGGTGGTACAGTACAGGGTGCTGCGTTGATCCCAGACCGTGGCAGAAACAGAACCGTATCTAATCAAGAAATTGATCTTTGACTAGATAGAAGGAACAAAATAGGAAATTTTATTTACTGCTAGCGGACCGCTAACCCTGGCTTTGGACAGTTATATTGTATCGCCTGTGTTCATCAGGGATAATGTAGGATTCTAATGGTGAAAGAATTTTTAAATCGGTCCAGTAGCTTCGGAGCCTAAGCAATTCAAACAAACAAACAAAATCTTTCCTCTTTATATTATTTGTATAGATTACGATCGTTTGTTTAGACAATCTAGATTTTTGCCATTTTTTATTTTATAGTACAGGGTGCTTCGTTGTTCTTAGACCGAGACAGAAATAGAGCCAGTCCATTATCAAGAAATTGATCCTTGACTCGATGGAAAAGTACTGAAAATGAATTATTATTTTGAAAGTACGCAGGTATTATGTAGAAATCATAATCTGGGTCTCAAGTAGGTAATATTTTTTTTCCTTTCCTTTTTAACCATTAGGTTCTTGCCCCAATTTGAGAGTACTTAACGTTGTTATTTCTTTGAATACATACGCATGGAAAACGCGTGTTGCGTCTACGCTCCTGCTTGCTTCAGGATTTATTTATTTACTATACAGTAAACATGCTTGATGAAAGCTGGTGACAACTGGGGCGTGATTACATCGTAGCTGAGAAAATGTGATTCAGCATAACTCAACTGAACTGTCACTCTTGTCACTCGTGTGTTCGTTCAGTTCACAGTTTAGTTTCACATTTCAGTTCAGTTTCGTTCAATGGTCCGAAAGTGAGTTTTATAATGCACTAATCAGTACCTCGCGGTTTCACCGGCGTTGTTCCCGTTTCCATGGAATACCGGGAAAAAAATAACCTTTGTGCTATTCCAGACTATAATCTATCTCTGTGCTAAATTTCATCCAGATCCAATCAGCCGTTCTGTTGTAATTGAGCAACAAACATCCATCTATCCATCTAAACTTTTGCATTTATAATATTAGTCTAATTCTCTTCAAAAATCGTAGAACAAGGTCCAAGGATTCAAAATCACACCCGCTTACTTCTCCTTGTTTCACCCTTGTGCCCATGTTCATTGACCCACCCTGTACCCGTCCTATTACTTTCGCTCACGGGTGTACTTGCACGTGTTTATGCTTAGAGCGAAGTACTTAGGGCATGATGAATGAGGCAGCTTACGTGAGCCGTGTCAGGTTAATCCTGTTAAAATAATTGTGGCGGGGTAATGAGGTTTGTGACAATATTGTGACAGGTACAAAGGTTTTCTTTGTAAGAATTTTGTAGCTTGGTCCAGGAAAAAGAAACTTTTAATTTTTTGTTTCTTTCGGAGTCTGAATTTCTCGTAGTTTAAGTTTATTGCTTGCTCAAGTTGTTTGTTGATATAAATCATTATATTTTATTTTCATTCCTACGTATTAACTACGCGGTATAAGTTACCAAGAGCGTGAGTGTATATTTCGAGTACAGTTGGATGTCAAAAGTATTTTCTGAGTCAGTGACAGAAGGAGAACCGCATATGCACTTAAATTTCTTGGCCACTACGGGAAGCGAATACGGCGTAAGCCAATACTAAAAAATATTTAATACCTAATAAAGTGTAGTCGCCTATAAAATAACTTTCATAAAGGGCCTCTGAGTTTTGGCTTCGAACCTACGCATGATTCTTAAAAGACCGGATCACAATATGCCCCGATATCAATGAAATGAGAAACAAATAGTAATTAATAGGCCTGTTACTCAGTAAGAAGAAAGAAAACTGTAAATAATCAGCGTCCTCATAAAACAGCGAAAACTGTTTTCGACGGCCTCATCGAAAACTGTCACAAGAGAGTGTAGATGAATCTCTTCAGATCAAATCCGATGTATGAGTGAATATAATCACTACTTATTCTTCTATATTCTTATTCTACTATATACTTACTATATTCGTCGCTCGTTGGGATATTTTCTTTTATTTTTTATTCGTAATGAAAGTTCAGAGTGAGGCCTATTCGTCCAGCTGTGGACTAACATAGTCTGACGATGATGATGATTAAAATACAGCTTGAGCGGTCCAAATAGTACATACCTCAACCTCAACAGCCTATAATGGTCCACTGTTGGACGCAGGACTCGCACTGTTTTTTTTTCTCATGAGTGGTAATGACCATAATCCCATAATCCTGGGCATGCGTCACCAACATGTCATCTATTCTGCAAGTAGCGCTGCTGCCCGCCCCCCGGTGTAGGTCCCTTAGTCACCACTTACGACACCCACGGGTTGGGGTGGTGCAAGTTCTAAGCCGGCACCACACGGCTACAAATAGTACCTATATAATAATATTTAAACTCACGAATTCATCCAAAATGATGCTGTAGTCTCTACCTACTCTAAGTTAAGCGATGGTTAATGCATCAAGTCGCAATTTCCAGTAATTAGACAGTTCATGCAGTAAAGCCGCCGCCGTCAAGTGCTTAGCAACATGTCATCTAGATAGATTCAATATGGCCAAGGGCTGTGAATGACAGCTGTCAGTGGTTAGTTAATTAATAAGGTATTGCATGCCTCGTTTCTCTTGTCAGTTAATGAATATGCTTTAGGACTCACAAGTTATGTCAGTTCTCAAAATATGTAGGTATGTATTATTTATTTTTTGACTTAAACTTTTTAACTTTATTGCATTAAAGTGCAAAGGGTGGACTTAATGCCATGGCATTTTATGTGTACGTGTATGTGTGATCAGTGCTCAAAATCATGTTTAATTAGGGGTTCTGAAATTTTTACTTAAATTTTTAAAATCGTCTCTTCTATTTAAATACACAGAAACCTTATATATCTTACCTTAAACATAAGCCAACAATGGACATCAATCCATTACCTACGCAATTTGTTTAGGTATTGTTTTTGATAACTTTTACCAGCCCAACATGCTTGATAAAATGTTCGACTGCGAATGGAAAGCTTACCGTTATGTATCCTAGTTCACTTTGTGCCTAGGTAAACTATGAATGAGCTAACTAGACCTTGTTTTTTCTGTTCCACGAACTGGACCGCTATCAAATGGCACGGCTTCATCCGGCGGGCTTTTGTCACCTCTAACGTAATAGATATTCTCGAAACGAAAGGTCTATTGCGTGACGATGGTAAATGCCGATGGTATGATTTTAGACCTATGGGAGTTAGGAAGGCCTATTGCGTGGGACATCTTTCGAGAACATCAGTGATGCTGGTGCGGTGGCAGATTTGGGCAAAGATCTCAAGAGCCGCAAATATGCAAGTCTCAATAAAGCCTACGCTCCCCTTTGAATCTTAACGTCCGTGGGGTAACGAGTTCTCCGGGTTTTACAAAATTATCTGAACGTCTCGTGGGAGCGACGCGAACCCTTAGACGCTGACTGCATTGTCCCGTTGTATGACAACGCTGATACGCTGCGCCTGATACTCACCACCTCTTGGAAATCAAGAATGGCGCGAACCCAATACGCACCAACATGCTCGTCCACGAATAGCCATCCTTACATTACATAAGTCCACAAAGGGTAACACACTGGCGAGAGCGGGCACAATTAAAACTTGTCTCATTAATAACGGTAGATTTAGGTCGCCTCTCGCGGGACTCAAGTGATGATATATTTGTATTTTGGATAAGTTTTTGTATTATTAAAGTGGTGGGAATAAGTTTGTCTCGGAGCGAGTCTGTCAGCCAATAGGAGTCTGTTTGTTTAAGTTTTATAAAGGAGGGTCTTAAACTCTCCTTTATAAAACAAGAGCTTAACCCTTTTGCTAAACAAATTAATTACTTTATTATATTAATTCTGTGTGTGCATGTACTTTTTTTGTTAAAATGATAATGTATGACTATTTATGCTTATTGGTATATATAATTTTATTCTGTGTTAAATTCTATGGATCGTGTTATCTGAATTAATAAATAATATTAATTTATACAGTGTGGAAGATAAGGTAGTAGCATACATACATGGGCCGCATCGCTACCGAATAGCACAGAAATGAGCAAGCTTGAAGCAAGTTGTACGATATACGGCTCATTGCTGATACTGCGTGGACAACTCGCTAGCTGTCACCGCGTGGACAACATGCAGTTATCACGATTTGAGGCGGAGGGTATGTATGTATGGAGCTGGGCGGTAGGGTGTTTAATAGATGTGCTATGACCTTTACGATGTCAGTGGCATGTATGTGTTGACTAGGTATTTGTTTTGTAGTTTCTAATGTGAAGTTTTCATAATCAGTATATTTTTGTCGAGTTATTCCTGACTCGTCCCACTTTGGTTCGAATCCAGTGGGACGAGTCAGGAAACTCAAATTTTATGCTGAATAACGTTCATAATTCGTCCCATTTTGAGATTCCTAACAGAAAAATAGAAAAAGTACTGTCAGCCGCATGAATGAAAAGTTTTTTTATCCGATTGCAGTAAAATAATGCATTCCTATTTAATTAAATATAGTGTATTAATATCAACCCAAATGACCTATTTTAACCGCGACCACAGCTGCTGTGGTCTGGCAATAAAATCGGTAGAAACAGTTTGAATAGAAAATTATTATCGAACCCGCAATCTCGGCCGAGGAAAAAGAAAAACCAGATCAGGGTCACAGCTCAAATAAAACAGTTAGCTCACAATACGAACAGAAATGTTGCGTGGGTATACACGGAATTAATTTGATTCCTTTCTCAGTTTTCACAAGATTAAATTTAAACCTGGACGTAGTGTAGTATTTAATATTTGAGACTTAAGCTAAGCGCCGTATGGGATTTGCGTAGTTTCCTGCCCACACGATAGAGGCGCTGTACCAAAACGTTTGGAAAAAGAAGACGTCAATATCACGTTTCGATACTAATGTAAAATATAGACTCGTCCTACTGGATAACCATTCACAAGTACCTAGTTTGTATGTGTTTACAAGCACCTATTTTGTATGTACCTGTTCTTGAATGGAGGCCGCAAACGTAGTGTAGGATGCCCTGCGACCAGGGTGGAATGACGATTTGCGAAATACTGCTGGCAGATGCTGCATGCGTTAAGCTAAAGACAGGGTGCTATGGCGCTCATTATGGGAGGCATATGTCCAGTTGTGGACTATATAGGCTGATGATGATGATTTTGTATGTGTTTACTAGAACTTATTTTGTATAATGGTTATCGGACAAAATCGGTGCTTATCGATCATTATCTAAGTTCGCGCTCACGCTCCTGTACAGATATTTTCATCTATAAAATTCAGGTCCTGAATTGCGACCGTTACGCCACAAATTCGAAAACAGTGAGTTTGTGTTGATACCGTTCCTACAACAATTTTTTTCTAGTCTTTCAGATACATATTTTTTCACCACATTTGAATAGAACCCTATTTTCGTACCTTCCGTATTAAGCAATCACAATAAATTAACGATATGCCAAAATAAACCAGAGACTCATCATAAACTAAGTGGTTGGGATATAGAGTATCACTAACATTATAATAAATTTCTTCCCGGTCGTGTCAGTCTGCCGTCTCACCGGATTACGAGAGTGACATAAAGAGTGCACCTGTATTTACGTACACACTTATGCACTTTAATATTTCTTGCGGCTTGTCTCCATTGACACTAATTGCCGTGATCGTAATTCGGCCAGCCGGACATCATAAACTTGCAATTTCCTAAAACTACACCAGCTCGTCCATCACCAACTGTGACACTGTAAAATATTATCCTCTAGCGCTTTGCCTTTTTGCCGGTTTCTAGGTGAGAGTAATTTATATAATGAGCTCCGAAGCGGGGTTAGCACTTCCCTCAGCGAGGTTGGCACTCGCCGCACTCAGGTTAGCACTTCGACGGATTATGAATAACATTCTGCTTAGAGTTATAACTGTGGTCGGCCACCTTTAGGTAGGCAAATGCCGCATTCTTTATAGCGCTTAACGTAGGAAAAATAATTTTTGGTATTACTTACTTTACTACTTCAAAGTTTAGGTATATTAGGTATGTGCATTTTACTCAGTGGTATAATTTTGAAATTTATATGTATATTTTTTCAATCATTATCAATTATATGAAGACTTTGTTTTTACATCTACCACCATCACACATATCTTGTCCACTGCTGTATGTGACTTTTATCAATGGGAATATTAATCCCCATGATGGGCATGGTGTAGAGGATCATAGTTTGGTGGAATTGATCTGCACGAGCGCTGCTGCCCGCCTCCGTTGGATATCCCTCTGTCACCTCATCCGACACTCGCAGAAAGAGCTGGGGTGGTACAAATTCAAAGCCGGTACCACACGACCCTGTTTAGTAAAAAACTATGATTTATAAAAAAACAAGGCTTGCCCCACTTGCACAACAGTATTTAAAAGTCTAAATTTGATTAACTTTGACGTATTTGTATGGTTTGACAACTCACTAATCAAAATTAGCAAGTTAATTATTCTTGTGCAAGCGGATTAGTGAGTTGTCAAACCATACAAATACGTCAAAGTTAATCAAAATTAGACGTTTAGGTATTGTTGTGCAAGTGGGGCTTAAGTATCTGTTTCAAGAGTTCCATTTAACTTATTGAATAATACAAAACGCCCGGTTACAATGAGACTAAACAAAAGACTCGTATTATTTTCCTCTGTTCTGACGGCTTCATTTTGGAATGGCGCCGAATAATTTCATTAACAACCTATCTGGCTACCTATTAAATCAACATTATCACGAGCCTATTATATATTACAGTCCACAGCTGGACATATGTCTACCCGAATCAGCTCCACGTTTAAATACGATACGATATTTCTCCGCATTGCATCGTGTATTCACGTAGTTTGTACTGAATGTATGCATAAGGATGCACCGCGTAATAGTCCATTAGTTTGCCGCGGCACGATGCCGATCCGATTGCGCTATTTATAGTGGCGATGAAGATTTGGGGCATAGTGAAGTTGGGGCTAGGAATTTGGTGGTTTTATCGAAATCTAGGCACACTGTAAGGCAGCAAGAAAAACCGTGTTTACCACCAATTCCATATAATAACGAGCCCGCGCGGACGCGTTCACAAGTTCTGCTTAGGCTCATTCTATAAACTCATTTCGAACCTCACCAAGCTGAATCCGTAGTGAGTATAAAGTTTTGTATTCTGTGAACCTCGATAATGATTGTAGCGCTTCGGTGACGAGCGTGGTAATGAAATGTACTTAGTTGAGTGAGATTTTGATATTTACGCTAAAGAATGACGCACAATTATTAAGATATGACGTCATGTTCTGGGGAAACTCAACAAATAATGAAGACGTATTTAGAGCTTAGAAGATATACATTATATTAGAGCCAGATACATTATGTTCGGCCTTCGACAGACTGACACGTCAAAGGTGTTTTCAAACAGTAGAAAATCCTAACTCTTGCTTCTCTTTATATATATGAAGTTTGCAACTTTGTCCGAACTAATCTGGATCGATTTGACCTATTCCCAGTTAGCACTCGTCGTAAGGGAATCCTACGTCACTCCTCATGTAAAACCGCCTTATTTAGGAAGGGTGTGTTTGGAATGGCACATAGTATCTACAAAATCCCATTGTCAATACGCTTCAACTGTAATTCGATCGCATTTAAAAACAAATTAAACAAACTATTGGAACAAAAAGTATATTATACCGTCGATGAATTCGTAAATGATAAATTTTAATTATATTTCTTAATTTACTTTTGACATCGACCTATTTCCATTATCATTGACATTCATTATTATACGGACGGATTGCGATGAATACGCCCTTTCTGGACAAACTTTACGTCTACGTATTGCAGTGGTATGGTGAAAACACGTTAGGTATTGCAATGCACTGCAATATCACGTTTCGTAGCCCCAGCGGCAAGATTTACGCAGTATCGCCATTCATGTTGAGATGCTGGTTCAAATCCAAGGGTTATGTGTTTGCTTTCCACGTAGATATACAAATGCTTCTCTATTTGGATTCCACACTGAATTGTGTGGCACTGTAACTCAATAGAGACAGTGTGAATTTCTTAAAGAGTGTTTAGTATATTAATTTTTTATTGAATGAACTAACTATTTATTATTAATTATAATTTATATGCCAAGTATTAGTACCATAATTATTAATTGTCATCTAATTTGAGGAGTATGAGACCTGCGCTTATTTTAATGTCTCGATGTGCTTACTAACCATTTACTGTATTTTATTGTGTTACTAACCCCCTAAGGATCTATGTTGTACGAAATAAAATAATTTTTTTTTACACATTGATTTTATGGGTATAACTAAGGAGGAAATTAGCAAACATACACCTGGAGACGGTATCCTGGAGACGGAATATGACCTTATATGCCGGAAAAGCGCATGCGAAGTCACGGGCAGAAGCTACTTTTACTATATGTTGTACTTTTTTTGTATTCATGACTCGTTACTTTTAGAGATAAAATGTTCTAATCATCATTGACATCTACGAAAGATGATGCAGGAAGCATCCAGTTGGCTGAGAATCAGCCGCACTTTTGTGTGCATGGTGAAATGATCTAATATCTTCATAAAAGCCCTAAAACAATAAAATTATACACTCAAAGACATTCGCAAAGAATCATTCTCAAAGGGAAATAATTTTCCTGAATAGAAAACTTTATTCATTATATTCCCGGAATGTAATCTATTTGAGCCACCTGTCGTCAGAATGCGACTGACTGTGGCCCTAGCACGATATTCTCCGGTAATCTTGCTTTTGATCGGTAGTAAACGATCGATCTTTGATGTGGTGGAACTGCTGTGGCACGAAAGTAAAGATGGTGGGCATATTACTCGGATAGACAGGCAGAGATGATCGCCATGACCGCTGGAGTAGAGACCACGACACAGACCGCAGGGAAGACAATAAAAAAGATGGGTTGACTTCAATTCTGATAATACGCAGGCCATGGTTAGATCTTGACGGCCTTAGACCGATTAGAGTGGATGAGATTGGAGGAGACCTACATCCAGAAATGGATTTATAAAATGTAACAATAATGACGAGGAACCGATCGATGGTAGCTACTTTTTTACTCTTGTGGCTCAGATACTCAACGCACATCTTGCCTTAAGGCGCATACCCCACCCAAACTAGCGCCATCACTTACTTTATGTTATTATTCCGTTTAAAAAAGGAATTTACAAAAATGCATCTTCCACTTTGTGATACCTATCGTAAGCTTTTTTTAATGCCTATAGTTTTATTCTATTTAGTTTAGGCAGAGGTACGAAGTTGCCCTTGGTGGCCACCAAAATCTATTTACGTATCTCTGCCTTAAACGGAATAATAAGAATATTAGGTGGCGGCGCCACTTTGGGTGGGGTATGCGCCTTAACATAGTTATATAAAATCAAAACTTTTTCAGCTATGATGTAGGGATTTTTTATTAAACTTTTTTATTCAAATCATTTTAATCCTATTATTGGTTTGATTGTGATAGGTTTTAGTTTAGTTACTTTTAATTATGTAGCTGTGAATTTATAATAATGATAAAAAATTACCGTGAACTGTTGCAAAGAGCCTACCTAAACCAAATTTCAAAAACTACTAAAGACATCTTGCTTACTAAAATTTAGAGTTATGCTAATGGCACCGTTATTAATTGTAAAATGAATAATTTATGAATGGTATCGTCGATCTACGCGATTATTTGTCGTTATTCAGCCATTAGGCCGTCGTCGTTAGGGAAAAAGAAAGTCTTTTCGCGGTAAGGTAAACTGCTTTAGATCTCGGATAATGTAACAGTGTACAGTGCCGGCTGATCTGCTGTTTAACCGACTGTTTGACAGTAAAATTTAAACGAGAATATTAATGCGTAATATATAAAAATAAGCAATTTGATATACAGCTCGAAATTGTGCAAATATTTGTTTATTTCGAAAAAATAAAAAAAAACTTTTACAACCAGGAAAATAGAGATTCATTCAGAGAAAGTAAGTCTTTTCTATGAATTTATCAACTTCATATCTTTTTATTTGATTTGACGACCTCTGTGGCGCTGTGGGCGAAGGTCTCCCTGCGACGCAGGAGGTTGCGGGTTCGATTCCCGCCTCGGGACAAATGAGTGTACGATCTGCAAACATTTGTTCAGGGTGTTCTGGTCGTTTTCTATATAATAAAAATATCTATTTGTGTATTGTATTGTACTATGTATATCAGTTATCTCGTACCTACCCATAACACAAGCTCTGCTTAGCTTGTTGCTAGGTAATGCTGTGTTAATTGTCCAGCATTATTTTTTTATTTAGGGTTTAAATTTTAAAAAAGTCATGACTTTATTCAAACTTTATTTCTTCGTTATTAAAGAATTGTCTTTTATTATCAATGCGACCCTCTTCTATCATTAATGGTCTCTTTAGAGTTTTAAGAAATAATATCCTTGTACCAAAACCACTTCACAATAACGGGAAAGCCCCCGCTCTTCACGCTAAATTTCCCAATAAGATATCGTATCGGATCCATGGCTTGTAAACCGATGAAAGACCAGAGCTCTGTGGCTTTGAGAAATGATATTTACTGCGGTTCCGTACGGATCACGTTGCTTTTATTGCACTAGATTTTGTTTTGGCGCTGGAAATTATTATGTCAGAATGAAAAATTGAGTCTTGTAACTTTGAGTAAGCTTTGAGTTATAAAATGGTGCTTTGGTAGAAGTTTTCTTTTTTTGCCTGGCAAATATTTAGCCTGATGATGGATGGCCTTGGAAATGTTTAACCTGGGAATACACGGCATTTATAATACTGCGCGTGTTTTTGCGAGATCAAATGTAACCAAATAAGTAGTGACGCATTGATCACACAATACAAATACAAATTATTTATTACTAACCAAAATTAACATTTTGGCATACATTTACTAAGAAAAAAAAGTACCTAGGTGCTAATTAATAATCAATAAAAATTCCAATTGAGCGGATGACGTAAGAGCCGACAGCTGAAGGAACTTACCAGAGAAACAAGGGCTGCTGCCCTGGCTACCTATTTTATACACTCAAACGCGATACCAATCCACCTGTCAAGCGAGTTGATTATGGTTGATTCTTCGCAAGGTATGGCCTGCCGACTGGCACTTCAGCATGCTCATTTTGTAAGCTGTCAACAACTTAACGTTTTCTGACGGATATTTTCGTTACGAGTCCTTTAGTTCAGAAACCTCCTAACATAGCTCTTTCCAAAATTTAGGTGAACGACTTTGAACTGGACCAGCCCTATTCGTTTTTACAGGTAGAAAATAACGTGTGAACAGAAGTGTATTACTCTGTTAACCCAGCCGGCTACAGTATACAATACAAGCGAACCTATCTCACATTTCAAACAGAAACAAAATACTGTTTGGCGGCTGAATTTTTAGACATTTTTAGTTATTTTTCACGTTGAAGCACAACCAGTCCCGTTTTTAGTCTCAAAATCATTCTGTGTGATCATGTATCTCAAATCATTTGATATTTTGTACTAAAACAGTAGACAATCTGTTTCATTTTTCTTTGTAATTTATAAACACTGGGCTAATTTTTTAAGGCTTTGTTTCACAAGAAAAACAGAACCTCGCAGCGAGTTCCAAACCTTAAATATATACCGTTTATATTCATGAAATCATTTGATATTATGTATTAAAACAATCTGTTTGATTTGTCTTTATGTTTTATGACCACTGGGCAAATTGTTCGAATCTTTTTATAACAAGAAAAACAAAGACTCACAGCGAGTTCCAAACTTAAAATATATAGGTAGGTATGTTTTAAACTCTTAATCAAATAAATAGTCCGTATTTGTCGCCCCGTGACCACGATCTCTGTAACGCGGTTGAAACGTTGGGGAAAAGAAAGCAAAAAGTACGCGATAAATACCCGATAAATAATCTTTAACAGGTAGGTACGTTTTATAAACGATTTCACTTTACCAAGCAAATGTTTAGAATTAGAAAATCAGTTATCCTCAGACCCTCTATATTTATGTGCTATACAATTAGCATTAAGCCGAATCGAGTGGCGCGAATACAACATGTCGCTCACATGCGCGCGTAATGAAATGTTGGCTACTTCATTAATATTCCGGATTATAGAAGAGCTGGATTAAATCGTTTTGGTGGATGTGGTCTGAGGCATAAGCGAATAATGTCCTAAATGGTGAGATTTATCAGTTATCTAGTACCCATAATGCAAAGCTTGTGGCTAAATGAGGCTGTGTGAATTGTCCAGCATAACTTATTAATTGTCTTGTTTATTTATATATTTTGTATATAGTCCTATTTGTGTAGCTTGTTACTTATTTATTTATTTATAGGAAAACCAGAAGCTTAATATAACAGAATAATAAGAATAAATATATCCTAGAAAGCTTAAATTAAGGTTTTCACGACTAAAAAACAGTGTAGTAACAATCAATAGAGCTATGAACATAATCAAAATAAAAAAAACAATAAAGGGTAATTAACATAAATCTAACAGAAGGTAACAAGTTAACATTATGTATGTATATATATCACATTACATTTGATGCAACTATTCCCTCACCAAAAAAATTCACCGCTCAGCCGCCGCCTGGCCGAAGAAACACTGGTGCAAAATATGTCAAGGTCGAATCGCCTACATAGGGTATTAAAGTTGTCACTTGCTCGCCACAGAAAAGAATTCTGTCGATAATTGGTACCAGCATGAGGTACATATATAGTGGGATTAAATCTCATAGGTTTGCGGGGAGCATTGAATTTTATTCTATGGAGCAGATCGATTATGACTTCGGCTTTCTTTTGCAATAGATAGCAATATAATGTGTTCTTCTCCATTTTAGACATAGACATATCATTTATTTGCCACTACAATTACACACAACATAAATTTACAATACTGAATTTAAAAAAAAAATTGTATGCTCTATAGTCTAGACTTTTACACAATACGGTACGAAACGTGAAACTTATAATTACAAACTAGTGTTATCGCGCCAATAGTTCGAGGAACTAAATAAGTTCAAAATTGTCATAATCGTTGTCAAATCAGAAAATCATTGTGCACTATTCGTTTGGGTTGATTTCTTTGCTGAAGAGTAGAAGTTTGTACGGAACCCTTGATACGCGAGCCTTACTCGCACTTGACGTTTTATTTTCTTTTATTATGTCTTACATAAATTCTTCTCACTTCTTCACATTAGAAATACTTCAACATGAATTTACAACAGCTTTTCCGCGCTTTACTTTTCTACTATATAAACACACCTACACTTTGTAAATTTCCGCATACTTGTACATCTACTTTCGCAAACTTGTATACCTACTTTTGCAGCCGTGTATACTTACAGCACGCTTTCATCCGGATTAATGGCTCATAAATAACTGAACGCTTTTTCTCAATGGGTTTCAGCCGCAGAGTTCACTCGTGGGCGGATCCCTCCAGGCGCTCGCTGATACTGATTCTGTATACTATTTATTACTAATGAATACGTGAGAAGGTTATCCATGAAAGGTGAAATTTCAATATTATTTTGTGTTGGATAAGGTTAACGGTATACACACTTTTATACAGGGTTACTTGTAATTCACTAATACTGCGTGAACTGCCGTTCTTTAGAAATAAAACGTCAAGTGCGAGTTGGATTCATGCACCGAGGGTTCACTAAAATTATGAGTTTGTTGTGTGTGTTCAACAAAAGTGTGGGTCAATGGGAAGTACCCCATAGGTTTTGTGTGCATGTGATTCCCTAGGAAATTTCAAAATATTTGGGAATAAGCGACTGTAACATTTGATTGCGTTGACATAGAATTTGATTTATATTGCGGCTCCAAGATATAACAAACTTAATATAACAACTTGTATATGGTGTGAATTTCAACTCGATGCCTCCACGCGTTTCTGAGAGAAAAGAGGGTTGACAGACGGACAATAAAATGATCCCATAGGGTTCCTTTTTTCCTTTGGAGGTACGGAACCCTAAAATTAGCCCTGCCGTTGCCAGTATCAGTATCGATGTTCTACGCTGGTAGATTAAAAAAACTACGTGCTTTGACGAGATGCTCGTATAAATAAGTAGCATTTTTATTTTATAATGTGTGATAATTTACGATATAAATCTTTTATTCATTTGATACTTTGAAATGGAAGTATTCTTTGTAATTTTTAGGTTTATCATGATGATGTCCTCAATCTCAGCCGCGGTCAGTCTCACCGAAGACCAGCCCAGGTTTATCATAACTACCAGAGACTAGTTAATAGAGTAGTACCTACCTACATGAAGAGTTGTGACGGAGCTTTAATAAATAGGTATTAATATTGTAAGCTATTAAATCTGCAACAGACGGTGGCTATACTATACATATACTTTTGAACTCTTATAAGTAAGGGAGAGCAGAACTTATGCTCTGCGGTCGTCATGTCTTACTATATCCTGCCATATCTGTCGACATTATTTTGATTACGTCACAATACATAGGTTTAAGCTACGTCTGTGGTCACTCGCCGATTACAAAATGAAATATACCGTAATATACCTTGCTATGATTTTTACTTATTTGTATGTATATTATAGCCCGTCTAATTGTAAGCTTAACAAAGTAACAGTAAACATTAAACGTAGTAATATCGAAAATTGTAATCTAGAAACGGTACATCTACGACAACTACCTAAATGAATTTGTTCTCCCTCACAGCGTTCACATAGTGCGAAAAGCAACAAAACAAAACATTGTTGTTATTCTAACATTGGAAACAGTAAACAGAATCCAGTCGCTAACTAATTGCCCACTAAACCATTGCGTACCTACATTCTAGCTGCACTCGAATATAATACTAAAACGGGTGATTGCGCAAAAGGGATACATTGTTTTAGAGCAATAATAACACAATTAACGCTATCACAATGTAGTTGAGATTGGTGTTTATGGGATTGCGACTTTGTATTTTTTTTTTACATTGTAATAGCGAAGATACCGAGAACCGCCTATAGGGAAAGTTATGGAAAGAAAATGAAAACGTACGTACCTATCTATGTAAATAACTAGATTAAATGAATGAATGAATTCCTTATTAATGGCAATTCTGCCAGTGTCAAGTAATGGAAAATAAATAAACATTTATTTAACAGCAAAAAATAATTACAACTTATATTTAGATGTTAGTTACGTTTTTTAGCATTTCCATTCAACATGGCAATGCTGCCAGCATTCTGGGCACTCTGCCTTCTGCTGACGGCTTAGATTTGTAGAAAATAGATATAAGTGTAAAATATTCAATACATATAAATTGTATGAGTTAACAAATTATAAAGATTGTATGATATTTTCACCAGAGCTTAGTTCGTTATTCAGCAGGGTACACCACGTGCTGGTTAGGTTGGCTTGGGAGACGAGATGTTGGAGTCTTCCTTGTACACCAATAACTAGATTAGTCACCACATAGAAGGCTCAACTTTAAAATTGTAGTGCCCTTACAGGGTTCATGTTGAACTTTACCCTACATATATGTATTTAAGATCTATGTATACAAAATATGTACGCAATAAAAACTTGAAACTTGTTATTCTTTCAGCTATAGCACAAAGTTAGATATAATTTGAAAATCCATTTATAAATAAAAGCAAAATAATTATGTCTGTCTGATAAGTATATTTACATCGTATTGAAAAATAAAATTTTGAATTCTTAGTAATTCATTACATCCATTGACATTTTATCACACGGTGAAACAGCCATTTAAAATTAAATGTTTGTCAATGTTTTGAGTGAACTCGGTGTTTGGTTCGTTTTTTTGTTCCCTACTCGTAATTTTATTTTCGCGTATATCTGATTCCTACTGTCTTTGTATTAAATTTACTACCTATTTTATATTGTACTCGCTGCTGCCCGCGGCTTTACACGCGCTTTTCAAGTAGGTATCTTATGTCCGTCTCTGGGATACTATTTACCTCCCTGCCAAATTTCATAACGATCCGTTCAGCCATTTAGGCGTGAAAAGGTAACAGACAGACGCAGACATACTTGCTTTCAAATTTATAATATTAGTATGGATAGTGTTATTGTCGACCTCAGTGGCGCAGCGGGCGAGAGTCTGCCTGCGACGCAAGAGGTTGCGGGTTCGATCCCCGCCTCGGAACAAATTTGTCTACGATCTGCAAAAATTTGTTCCGTTGGTCTGGGTGTTTTCTATGTATAATAAAAAATATCTATCTATGTAATGTATAATATTACGTATATCAGTTATCTAGTACCCATAACACAAGCTCTGCTTACCTTGGGACTAGATAATGCTGTGTGAATTGTCCAGCATTATTTATTTGTTAATTTTGCTGCTCGTATTAACCCATATGTGCCCAGAAGCACGAAAACGACCCAAACTTTGCTCTCCCGTTTAAATGCCTCGAAAATAAAAATTTCTTATAATATATTGTGTTTAATGCCATCTATGTACTCTTTGGTAATATAGCTTATCACCCGATACAGTTCACATGTCAACACAACTCAATTTTGATTAGTTAATTGCAGTGAAAGTTGTGACTTGATTTTTATAACGAAATTTATGCACCGGCTCCGACAAAAATGTAAGTTATTGTTTATTTACAAACATTCTACTTTGTGTTTTTGAATTTTTAGTAAAGTAAATATATTATATAGGTATACAAGTAATAAATTTTGTATCAAATATGTTTTTCTCCCTGTAATTAGAACGAATATTTTGATGGGTCACTACCGACCCGCTGGGCAGATATGATACAGAATGTTCCCCTTTTTCTTAGTTCACGTCGTGTACTGAATAGTATGAAATAGTAGATGTCCTGAAGAGTTTGGGTGATGACGAAGGCCTTCAAAACGTTGACGTCTATTTAGACTCGCCTTGTGATGGAGCGATATCAGATGGTGAGTCTGGAGATGAAAACAGCGGCGATATTGAAAGGTTGAACCGACATCAGCTACTTGCCCCCGCCGAGTTGATCTTACAATGCACCCAAGCTAGCAGATAATCGGCAGCCCTCAAAAGAAGGATTGAAATTGATCAACTAAATGTGGTCGCTGAATAATACAGCTTTATGGATGGGGTGGCGTTGATCAGCTCGATGCCAAGATTGGCACTATTGCATTGCCATTCGAGGCAAGAAGTAGCACACGTCCATCCTGACATGGCATGCTCTGCTGGCGAGATCAATGGGAGCCAACCTTGGAGTTTCGAAGGTCAATGACAAGAACTTTGCTATTGAAGTATGGGACTGACAAAACTGGACCTGGGCACCCTGTTCAAGTTATGACGAACGTACGTTTAGCCGGGAGGAGACACGCGACTAATCATTATGTATTATAATCATTATATGATTATGGTTACCCTGGATAGAGAACAGTGTGCTGTTTATAAGAATGACGGTAAAAATGCGCAGTACATCTTCATGACAAAAGCTTAGCGAATTTCCATGCCTAACCTGATGTTACGTAGTTTTTTTATGAGATGATGGTCTGGTACCTAAGCTATATGTTATGTTATATTGATTTGTTTTGTTCCAAAATGTTTCTAATTATTTAACTTACTAATATATTAGTAGAAATATACAATTTTGTCGTTTACAAATAACATACCGTGTTTAATTTACCCATACACTTTTCACTGTTTTCAAACTGTTATTTGCCCGCGGGGTCGATAGCGACCCATTAAAAAAAAGTAATTTTCAGCTACTGAAACACAAAATAAAAAAATATGGGTCTATTTATATTCCATTACGAACAACATATGCAAAAATTACGAAAATCGGAGACCTAAATCTTTCTGGGCATATATGGGTTTAAGGCAGAATAATTTGGGGTTTTAATAAATCTAAGACCTGGGTTTGATTCCTTGGCAACCTATTTAACCATTTTTTTTAATATACCTAATGTAAAACTTATTTTCTTTTCACTAACAGTACTTTTTGAAAACTCTCACTGTTTCAGACATCCCCTTAGTATTCTTAAAAAAATTTAATATCTGCCTCGTGCGGTTCTTCATACCTTTTCTTGTTATCACCATATCGTTTCGCAGTAGGTAGCTGTTTTAGTTACCCGTACTAGAACAACATGGAGAATGTAAATAATTACAAAATTAGCAGTTGAACAATGTAACTGATCGGTGCGGTTAACATTGACCGCGATTTATGGTGCTATACGTTAACAGTTCAGGAGTTATTGCCGTTACGTATTATAGCAGTTATGGCAGTTTGTTGTTGCGAAAGTGTTTTAAAACATAAGCATAGTCCTCGAATAATAACACAATTTGAATACGTAGTTAATATGTTTTGGTTAAACAACCAAAAGAATAAATAAAAAAGTGCACAAGTGTGTGCGAAAACACAGAAGCACTCTTTATTTTCTTTCATATACGATGGGACAACAGACCGAAGGCGACCTGGGACAGATCAGACTTACTTGTTGAACCAACAGCGTAACGTGCTTTCCGAGGCACGGAGGTGTCAACATTGCTATCTCCCTGACTCCATGTTGGTATCCGGTTTATTTGTAAAATCCCAATGACAATACTTTTCTGTCCGTTCTAGGGTTTAAACAAGGGCCCTTATTATACCACCATACTTATAACCACTAGACCAACGACCAACTGCACCCAGGTATGACCTAATATTATGCTACGATAAAAAACGATTTTTATTACTCATAGCACTAGCTACGCCTCGTAGCACTAGCTACGTCTCGTAGAACTAGCTACGCCTCGTAGAACTAACTACGTCTCGTAGAACAAGCTACGCCTCGTAGAACTAGCTACGGCTTGTAGAACTAGCTACGCCTCGTAGAACTAGCTACGCCTCGTAGAACTAGCTACGGCTTGTAGAACTAGCTACGCCTCGTAGAACAAGCTACGGCTTGTAGAACTAGCTACGCCTCGTAGAACTAGCTACTGCTTGTAGAACTAGCTACGCCTCGTAGAATTAGCTACGCCTCGTAGCACTAGCTACGCCTCATAGCACTAGTCTTTAAACATAAAACATAAAAATATATTTATTTTCAGCAAAAACACATGTCAGTAGGTATTTAACTTAATGGGTAGGTAGGTAGAGTTTCATTATATTGTGATACAATGGCCTGTTAAACTGATAGAGGTTATTGCTGAGGGTTTGGAGACAATGTTTTTACTTATACATAGGCCTCACACTAGGCGGAGCCTGTATCGTGAGATCCAAGCTGGTGATTCTTACAGACACATGCGGGTACTTTGTCTCGGTGCTTTTAGCACTAACTACGTCTCGCAGTTAACAAAACCTTGTAAACTGAATGATATCTTCACTCAAGATATCATAATGATCTTTCACGAGTATCTAGATAACAACACAATACCACCCCTGTTATCGTAACTTTAAAGTCGTAAATTCCTTAGTCAATGCACCCGTTAGTTTTGTTAACTTGTCCCCATTTCAGTCCGCAAATAAAATGGCTGCGATACAGAACGAGGACGGAATAAAAAATAAAAAACTAGGTATTTCGTGTACGCGCGGTAGCACTCGAAATACCCAGGACTGGAATTCAAATTGATAGAAGCTCCTTCCTAATGTAACTATAACTATTTATATTTTTGGTAGGTTTACCTTTTATCCTGTGATAAGCCCTCGCCCAAGACACTGTAAAAATACCTTTTGCGACACGCTTAAATCGGAAAACAAAATAAGCAAGGTACAATAAATTTTTCTTTATGATTCTCCCTAAGCATGCAATTAGTTTTGTTTGCAAAATTACAATTAAACATACTAATTTATCTTACTTGTAACATGAAAAAATAACCTTAACACATCATAACAGGAATAGTATGTGCGTTGAACGTTTTAAATACCAAATGTTTTATCATTTCGAAATTTAATTGATGTGGACAATTTTTCTATTTGTCGGTCACTCAAGTGACGATACATTTTTTGTACACCACAGGAGGTCAAACTTTTGGATAAAGTTAGCAAAACACATTTTCGTTCGTGTAAGATGATAATATAGAAAAACTGTTCTTTTGGCAAACAAATAGCAGTAAATATTTGATATCAGTTATCCAAAAATGATAAAACAAAGACAGACGGTGTAAAGTATTAGATTTGTAACCGATCGAAAAGAATGGACGGACAGTGGTAAAAAAATGTTGAAAATTTTTAAAACACAAACAAAAAAAAACATGAAACACATACTTTTACGGGTACTTGTTTATTTACTGAACATTAATTAAGGTTTCACTTACCCGTAAGAACATGATTGACCACTTTTTACGACATACTCTGTTAGCAATGTTATTTTAAGATTTTCTGGACAATATCCCAGATTCACATCGGGAACAAAAATTGTATGGGATAACTCCGGGATTACTATCCATACAACAGTGAAATAATTTTCCAAATCGGTGAATTATTGACGGAGAAATTAATGAACATACTTAAAAAAATACATACAGCCGAACATAATAACTTCCTCCTAATTTGTTATGGTTAATAAAACTATAGATGGTGGAGTGGAGACTCGGAAGTTCAGTGTACCTTATGAACAACCTTCTTACATTAGAAAATATACAAAACATGATGTAACTGATGCATAAGAGACATCATTTATGCAACCCAATATAAATAAAAACCTTCAAAGATACGACCCATAAAGCCTATAAAATTGAATATACATGCTATTGTTTTAAATCCACTATCCCAATCTAAATGACCAAAAACTACCTGAATAACACATAAATGTTACAAAAAATGCTGTCTATGGTCCTAAAAAATGTAACTCTATATTCCGGGCGCCGCCGACCCATAAATTAAAATTTCGCTGCACCGTACATTCGGAAAATAGTTTATTCCAAACGTTCAATCAACATTCCGTTTGTAATTTACTCTGCGAGTGAACGGTATGGGAGTTTTGAATAATTTGTGTTAAAATAATAGTGTAGTGACATCTCTAGATAGAATACAACCTTGTTAAAGAAATTTTATATCAAGAATCTTTACGTAAAAACAACAATCTATTCTTAAAAACACTAAATTAAATATTTTTATATTTTTAAGCGCCAGCGCGCGCCTGCCACGCAGCATAGCTTTTTCATTTCGTATTTATTAAAAACAGAGTTTGACTTTATAAATATATAATTTTATCTTAATCACTTTTACTTACCACTTTTTGTAAGTAAAAGTGATTAAGATAAAATTATATATTTATAAAGTCAAACTCTTATTTTGTAGGTACTAGATGATTGATACATTAAATACACACACAAGACAATTACATTACATTAAATTAAATAGAAGTATATTTTTGCCAGACATAAAAATAACCATATATGCCCAGAACATTTTTTTACAGTACAAACATTAGTCAAGGCCGGAATCGAACACGCAACCTCCTGCATCGAAGGTGGACCTTCACCCGCTGTGCTAAATCGATCGTCAAACATAACACTAATAACCAGTGGTTTATGCAAGCAAAACAGAATGGGGACAATGTCACCAGCGCTCCGTGAACTACCTAATATAGTTAATTAATTACTCAGTCTTGGTTAGAACCCTCAAAACAAAGTACCCAAGTTTCGCTCCCGCGACGAAAATGTTGCGCTTGATTATCCGTTTTAGCCCAAAAATCCTACTAAAACGGAAAAATCCAAACGATTCGTTCGGAAATTCCACAGCTGTATTAAATTGGCCAGCAAGAGCGAATTGCCTTGGTTTATTAGTGGGTTAATTTGATTTTATGTCCGGCCACCGTTGGTCGTGACTCGAAAGGTAAACAAATGAAGCACGTGAGGTGCCATTCCCGACCTTATGCTGCTGTAATCTCGGGGGAGTGAAATCAAGTAGGATTTTACGATTTAAGTGTATTTGTAAGAACGTTCGTTCAGAAACCTATTACCAACCAGGGAAGTAATTAAAGGAAGTCAAATTCACTACGTAGTAGGTACAAATATATTTTCAGACACGTGTCTTTATTGTCATATTCATAGACATAGAATTTTTTCACTACGGTCATATTAGTTGAGCAAGAGTACGGGTTTAAAATTAACGTTTATAAATCAATAAAGCTTGAACAACGGGTTAAATTGTCTAAGACCATGAAGGAATACATTTATCGTTGGCAGATTGATTTAAAGATAAAAGATGCCCATAACGAGAGAACGTGGCTAAACAGATTCAGTGTAATTTTCTATCAAATGTTGTACAGGTTTCAATGAAATCTTTCAGTAAATAATTAATTAGGTACATAACCGTTAATTTTCAACGAAAATTTGCTTTGCGCCACAAAGTTGAAATTCCTAGAACAAGGAAAGAAATACTATACTCCGGACAGTCCTTACATAAATAAAAATAAATCCAGGAAATATTATTTCTAAAGTGGCTGGCATTTCCAAATTCACAGTTGGTTGTCCAGAAGTCAATGAAATTAGTGAATTATAGTCAGACATTTTTAAGCTTTTGGTTATTGCCAGGAATAAAACTAATGTGGAATTTGTGGCCGACCAAGCAAAGACAAAGGTTTACATTAACTTTTTATTGATATTTTGAGTTCAATGTTTCACATTTTAGATTAATTTTTCATGTATTTTTCTAGTGGAAGGTTTATTAAATAAACTTGTGGTTAAGTAGATATCTACAAGTACCTAAATCATAGAAAGATAAAGAAACTCCTCGGTTTATTTTGAACCTTTATATAGGTAAGGTTCAAATGTTGTTTTGTAACATTTTCTGGTGGTCCCAATTGACGCACTAACGCATCATCGGTTAAGTGTGAAAGGTTGAATGTTTTCTCATGTGTCTGTTCTGGCGTTACGCGACCGATGATACGCTCGACGCATCTTCCGTCAGATGTGAATCGACCCTTAATACTTCGAAAACTTTAAAATGAATGTTAGTTCTGTAGAACTGTCAGTATCATTGAAACATCGGAAACTACCTAAATCAAATATTCCTCCAAGGAACTGTCGACAACAGAAATAAAATGTACTGAAGATTCTTAGTCTGTGACGATACTGACTCATCATTTTCATTAAGACTTTCACTGATACTGACTCATCATTTTCATTAAGATCTTTCAGGAAACACGTTTGGTTTTGATTCTTTGTTAATGGGAATTACAGACCGATCACCGTAAGATGTTTGCGATGTATCCACTCGATTTTTGCTACTGCTCAGGATAGCGAATGCCCCATGTAGGTCTGAATAATAATGCTGGACAATCCACACAGCATCATCTAGGCCCAAGCTATGCAATGCTTGTGTTATGGATACCTTGGGTACACACAATCAAATCTAAGCTGACAATTAAAATAAAGTAAGCATAGTTTTAGAAACAAAATTAAGCTTAAATTACTAAATACACGCACGAACTACAACAACAAGACGATTCTTTCAGAGGGAGCACGTATTTTTATTAGTCTATCAAATAACATGAAAGAATTTGACAGTATTAATATGTACAAAAATATGTCAAAAGCACATATCTATCAAATAGAATAATATTACTACATAAATATAATATAACACTAATATAAGTTATTTAGATTTAAATAAATAATTTAAGTTTAACCTCAGAGCCCAGGAGTTATTTATCTACATGAACTTAGACTTAGTACACATTTACTGTTAATTTATTTAATTTTAAGTTAACTGTAAAGTTTTAATGAGAAATAAAATTTCTTTAAACCTAATTGCCAACATCACGGCCGGGACTTCTTACGGTAAACGGTCTGTATGTATGATTGAACTGTTTTCTGCTAGTTTGACACTGGTAATGGAAAATAATGTCGGTAACCACTCTTTCAAACTGCTGTCATCAGTTTCAAAGAGTGGTTAAGGCGCATAGTTGCCCTTGGTGGCCACCAAAATCTATTTTCGTACCTCTGCCTAAACTAAATAGAATAAAACTACTACAGAGGCATTAAAAAAAAGCTTATGATAGGTATCACAAACTGGAAGATGGATTTTTGAAAATTCCTTTGTTAAACAGAGTAATAAGATAAATTAGGTGGGGTATGTGCCTTAAGGACACCCAATCCCAAGCCAGGAATATACGATTTGAAGAATATTTAAGTAGCCATAGATAATACTGCTTAGTGTATTATTTGATTGTTATTTTTTGTTACTTTAGATTGAGTTGAATAAGAAATAAATTTATATCACGGCTCACGCGCACGAGAAAATACAACGGACAGACGGACGATAAAGTGGTCCTGAGGTTTTTTTTCCTTTTGAGGTACGGAACCCTTAAAATACGAAAACACAATGGAAATGACGATCAACAGCACACTTTATCGTGGTTCCCGCAATGCTAAAACACCGAGAAAAATCTATTACATAATAATGCTCTTTCCCGGAAATAAAACCCTTGTTTTACGCAAAACAAGATACTGACCCGCCTCTCAGATCATTAGGCAACTAATTTAATCGGACCACAAATCTGCAGGCCACAAAGAGTCGTGGTTCGAATCTCATTAATTCGAGAATCGAATTACTTACAAGCCAGGAGGTGACCTTTTGCGGTAACTTGGTAAAGATGGGAGGAAAATCTGAATGAAATTGCCGTATTCATAATGAGGTTAGGTTTATCTGGAATCTTTACTATGTTATTTAACTTTCGCCCACGATGTTACATATTTCAAGCGTCTTTTGCGTATTTTTGTATAATTATTTGACGTGAGTTTACTTTATTTACGATCTCCAGCATTACCATCATCGCCCGCCATTTGCAATTGTTCAGGGTGTTCTGGTCGTTATCTATGTATGTATAATACAAATAACTATGTATGTATTGTATTATGTATATCAGTTATCTAGTACCCATAACACAAGCTCTGCTAAGCTTGTGGCTAGATAATGATGTGTGAAATGTCCATCAGTATTTATTTATAATTTACCAAAAATAAAATCCATCCAATTAGCAATTACCTACTTTTTTGGTTTAGATTAGCGTTCAGTTTCTTCGTTATTTTTGACCATTTTTGAACAGAAATAATTTCACTGAAGACTGGGAAATTTCCGTTCCAATAATCCATACACACGGCTTACCCTCTACATAACCACACCACGCAAAAATATTGTGACATGCCAAAATAAACAGAACTCACTTTGCATGTGTCGGAGATGTATTTTTAAAAATTGCCTTCATATCCGCCGGGTCCCATATTCTCTGCTCGTCACCCCCTCACAAAAGCGCTCTAAGTGACGAACCAAAGAGGGTTGCCTCTTTTTCCGTCCCATAAATGCTTACTAGCATTTTACCACTTTTCTTCGCTGGAACTAAACCCTTTCTGTGCTTCGAGAGTATGGTATAAACTTATTCACGACCAGTTAGCCGCGACCACGCTAAAGGTAGGGGTATACTGCGGTTGATTATGAAAAGCGATTTTTTGCTCGACGCAATGAAATAAACAATGTTAGTCTATTTAACTGTACATAAATGATTATGATATTCCCAAAAGTTAACATGTGTAAACCTGATTCAAATTTTGGGGTTGTTTTGACTCTCAACAAATCGATTTATTTAGTTAAGGAACCTAGTAAGATTCATCCAAGTCACATCACACGCGTCGGATTTCATGGAACACGATTTATTTAATTATCTTGAGTTTGCATACTATAATTGCATGATCATCATCATCCACAACCTGATTTCACCCACTGTTGGGTAAAATACTCTAAACTGTAGTGCCACTCCACACGTTCGTGCGCCAATCTCACCAGGTTCGCCCCGTAAGTATTTCATGATACTAAATTCTAAATTCGATTAAAAAAGGAGGTTTAAATGATATAGGCTGATTAGGCTCCCCTAATCAGCCTATATCATTTAAACCTCCTATCATCAGCGTATACTAGAACACGGCAAGTGGAGAGTTATGCGTGCTAGCCAATGATAATGAAAGGCTGATTATGCGTGTCCGATACTATGACTGAGCGATCACATTCTAATTTCGAGATCCAATATGGTCCTTCAATCATAACGGACACTGATTCCCGCAACCCGAAAAAAAGCCGTAAAGTTATGCATACGAGGGTTCAGTCTGTCTTTACCTTTATCATACGCGTCTTTACCTCATACGGCGGGAGACGCTCGCAGGTCAACATAAGCTGGTCCACCAAACAGGCTTTCATGGAAAGGTATGACCCATTTTCCGAACGTTTTGGGGCACCAAAGATTAGTACTAGGTCGACCCTTAGAAAATATTCGTATGATAGGAACATTCAATACAAATATTCATATGAATGTTGAATTGCTTTATAAGAGCTACGAAGGTTAGGGACCTACTGAGTTTCGTTGTTGGTATTTATTAAATGGAAGGAAAAGTGGTGTTTTGTTCGGTAACAAAGGAAAAGGGCATGTGTTTTTTACGACGTAAGGTGGTTTTTTACCTTGAAGGTTGCCTTCATAAAGTATTGTGAGTCCCTTTACGTCAATTCAAGATGTTTCGTGATTGAAACGTATTGTTCGACAAATTGTGTACGAACGATTGTCTGCCAACAGAAATGATTACTACGGAGAATCGACATATTTTCACGTTCAGCGAAAAATACAAAGCTCGCTGAACTTACAAAGCTAATAAGTATCTGTCCTATTTTGCTCTTAAAACTAATTAATATTTCTCAATTTGATAGCATTTTACATGGTATTTATTGTGTTATTTTCTCATACGTTTCTATCTCGTTACAACGATACTGCTCATGTAAAATAAACAGAGTGGTTTTTAAAATATCAGTAAGAATAAACCCACTTACAAAAACTTGCTGTATAAAATGTCAGTTTTATTTTCTCTCTGTCTACAATGAATGTTGTCTCAAATAAAACAAATTTGTTAAATGTCCAAATTTATTTACACCGATATTTCAGTTCAAAATGTAACTATTTATTTACAAAATTTATATCACAATCAAATTAGCGAATCAACATTCAAACTATTCTATTTATAAAATATGAGATATAGGTGTGATTTATAATCAAATAACAATAATACAAAAAATAATCAGAATATAAACTTAAATAATATCTTATTCTATACAACTAAGCACATCGACAACCCAACAGTAAAATAAAATAGATTTTTACGGTTAATATTAATATTCGACTTTATTTTAATCAAAATTATACCACTTTAATTTGAAAACAAAACTAATTATGACTAGTTTTACGAAGTCAGCAAAATCAAGATGGCGTAAATCAAGACGGCCGCGGAGTGGCTAGGCGCGCGCGACGCTAGCGCCGAAGCGGGGTTGCGGACGCATGCGCGAAACTCATGGTAGTCTGCTCTGGTAATCGCACAATAGTGGACGTGAACGCACGCCGTGTCGCAATCTGACGACTCGTGATTGTGGCGGACACGGAGTGCTGAGAGGTATCTGTGGAAGAAATATTCCTTGAGATTATAGAGAAAAACTACAAGTCAGTACCTACCTATTTCATACATATTGTGTGCAACAGGTTCTTCTAGGGATCATATTTTAACTAGAATATAAAAATAAACATATTAAACACCTTTGTAGCATTATATACGATATAAAATAAATATTTGACTATTTTAATATTATATTAATACTAAACCGTTAATTTAGCTATTAAACAGTGTTGCTAATAAGTTTAAAATTAGTGAAATTTAATTTGGGAAATGAAAGACGGTTTGTAAATACAAAGGCATACAATAAGTTAGGTGAATTCGAAGATAACTAACTCACTTATTAAAGATTATTTATCTTTAATACGTTAACAAATCGCGAAAGTTTAAAAAGTTCAACTAACTCACTTGTTAAAAGTTCCACGATCATAGTGACTCTTCATGCGATCTGCCAAAGCATCCAGTGAAGTCGCGCTCACTTCCCGCAGTCCGTAATACTGTGTCAGGTTGTATTCCACCGCCCAATGCAGTTCTCCTCTAGAGCTAGTTACGTCTAAGTAATACTGCGTGTAGTCTAAAACCTGGAACAATGAAATTCAGTTCGTTTATTTAAAGAAGAAACTTTTAAAACTATTATTTTAATTTTAAAAATGATGCTCATATTGTTGTTGGGTAATTAAAGAAACTAACTTAGAATACAATACTTATCAATGATGAAAATGTTATAAATAAAGATTATCTTTCATATTCTTATTTAAAAAAACGCAATTAGCAACAGTTGTGACTTGGGCGCTTGAATAAAAAAAACCCAATAAATTGAAATATTTTAGTTAACTTATTTACATTATAAAGGTAGTGTAATTTACTGAAGAGCTAAATGCAATATTATCATTGGAACTAATATTGTAGATGTTGATGCGACTAATAACAATGATAGGCAATATTTGTTTTAGCCAGCTGCGATATTTACCTACTAAATAAGTGGGCAAAAGATAAAATGTTGACAAAAATCCCAGAAACGAGAAAACGACTTACATTAATATATTATGATCTTCAAAGGCTTCGAAAAAGATATACGATATAGACAGAAATAAGCTATCTCACCTTTCCAGTATTAGAGTCAAATTTATAAAGTCTTAGTCCTGGGTTTGATGTGCTGCCAGCACCGCGAGGTGTTAATGATGGAGCCAAGAGAGCCCATGACACCGGTCGACCTGAGGAGACATAAAATTTTATGAATGATGGTGATTATCGATCAATTACCAGTGATGATCATTGACGCTTCAAGTGTGATTAGCATTTCGTGGAAATACAACTCAAGACAGTTTTTCAGAAGCCACCTCAGTAAGAAAATATATAGTTCTTTAAAAAAACTGATCTCTAACACAACACGACAAGGCAGATGTACAGGAGTATAAGGCTTTCTTGAGACAAAATAGAAAATAAAGATTCCTTCTTTTGCTCCTAAAGTTCTAACCAATTTCACATCGTATTCCAACGAAGCTCGAACTGAGAAATATTTATCTAATCCATTGTTTTTTTAAAGGTGGTGATATTATTATTATCATTTTTCATCACCATCCATGTATTACCCGAAAGTAATTCTTTTCTTCTTCTCTTGTATTACCTTTTCGCACCTAAACGGCTGAATAGATAGATTTTAATGAAATTTGACAGCGTAGTAGACGATATCCTAAGGCACGTTCGTAGCTGCGATATTAAGTGAGTGTACCTATAATGTATAATTCATAAACATATCTCTTATGTACAATTATTAGTCAAGTGTGTCAAATAAGTTGGTTTGTATAATTATTTTTATAGCCAAGTGGTTGTCAAATTAAGAGGTTCCAAATCATGGGTCATTTTATCAGCGCTCTAAATACTGTAGAGCCAGCCAAAAGGAATTTACCTTCACTATAAACAAGTCTAAAAGTATCCGCATGTCTGTGTCCATAGAACTGGCCAGCGATGACGTCACTGAAGGCGCGAACCACGTGGAGAAGTCTGGCATTAGCTGATGGAGTGAGCTCCCCGCCACCAGCTGCTGATGCGCTGCCTGCGTTGTGGCGTTCTTCCATACCTGGACCAGCGTGGGCAACAAGGTACACCTGGGAAAATACATTTTAAGGTTGATTGGTCGTGATTACTTGATTCAAGACAAAGTGCCTGGGAATCATTCTATGGGAGTCCAGAGACTAGCAGATAGGAATTAATAAGAAGTAGATGTAATGATTCAATTATGTCAATGAAGATAATAACTTGATGTGGCGTTTATAAGAAATTGCAACTACCGAGGTGATTCTAGAATGTAAGTTTTCATTTTCTACTGTGAGCGTTCTAAAAATTAAGACTGACAAATAAAACGCACTGACAGAGTCAAGGGAATCAAAATAAAAAAAACGGAAATTTTTCCGGAGTTCACAAAAGTTTCGTCGCGTCCCAGTTGTACATTTTTCATAGACCAAGTTTGATATATTGTGTTAGGATCAGCCCTTACAAATATAATAATCCATCATACATTCTTTATTAAGACTCCTTGGTCTTGTGTAGGGGAAAATATGACGTTCAGTTTACTTACCATTTCATTTTTTCTCCTAGCCTTGCTGAGCACCTGGTCCAGCCACTCCCACTGCGCTCGTGCCTGATGCGGGCCGTCGGTCCGAGCTGCCCCGCCGGCCCATAGGACGCTATTCAGGACTACAATCCGCAGTCTGCTGTGGGACTGCTCTATTGTGTAGTATCCACCTGGAGGAAAGGTTTGTTTAGAGGGCATCAGGAGCGGGTCTCGCAACTTAAGATGGAAACTTATTAAAATCCATTTCTTGTTTGAAAGCTGTGTGATAAATCTGTTATGTTTCTGCTCGTCAATACTACAGCAGAACCTTCGTAACGTGATTTTGATATAATTAAATTGTAAAAAAAACACAAGTGAAAAATATGACTGATATTTTTTAATTCTATATACATATTTAATTCTTGTCGGATACCTATTGTAATTGTGAAGAGAAATAAATAAACATTATTATTATTATATAATTATTCGACATACTCTTTTGCGTTTTACGCCAAGCCAACTTAGGTAGCAGACCTAAGTTGTCTTGACCTTCGTAATAGAACTTGGCAAAATTCGCCCTTTCAGAGCAGTTTCGAAGTTAGATCTTTTCTAAATCTAGAATAAAAACCAGATTAATGGAATCTGCTCACCAGTTTCAAAAGTCTGCAGTGCTTCCGTTGGCAGCCACTGCATCCACATATCCACCAGCCTCCTCGATGGCGGTGGATCGTTATGACCCAGCGCTGGGAACACGAACTGACTGCTAAACGTCCGGCTCAGCACGTCGGTGACGTTACGAACTGCCTCCAGCTTGAATTCTTCGGATAGATGCTCCATTGATGATGAGAGGATGTCCCTGATGAAAATGTTGTAAAATTTAAAATTCTTGATGAAGGCTTCTTGCTGGCTAGAGACAGCTCACGACCGAAATAATTTGGGAAGTTTTTGAGGCTGAGTTTTTGAAGAAAGGAAACGAGAACAATGTACTAAGATAAGTAAAATAATTTTATTGAGTTTCAGTTATAGTCTGCTCACTAGGGAATGATTTTTGATCTCTACTGGTAAACTTCTGGTATCATCAATATAGAAAAATATTTAAAACTCTCATTCGTGTTCAGCAGTCAGTTGATATAAGGGCTACATCCAGACGTAGGTAAATAAATAATAATGCTGGACAATTCACACAGCATTATCTAGCCCCAAACTAAGCAGAGCTTGTGTTATGGGTCCTAGTTAACTGATATACATAATACAATACATTACATAGATAGATATTTTTTATTATAAATAGAAAACGACCAGAACACCCGAAACAAATACCTGCAGATCGTACAAATATTTGTTCCAAGGCGGGAATCGAACCCAAGAGGTTGCCTCTTGCGTCGCAGGCGGACCTTCACCCACCGCGCCACTGAAGTACCTCTCATCTATTTTTGTTTCCCTTATGAGATCATCAGATTTGAAACTCTACTCACCCAGTCCAGAGCACAAACTCCAACGTATCAGGATGCCGCTCAGCCATGAAGGCAGCAGCACTCTGTATGAGCGGCCAGGAGGAGTCACACGTGTGGTCCCTATGCCGACCATTCCGGTGCGTGTGCTCATTACGGTGGCTGTGCTCGTTGTTACCACGGTTGTGTTTGCAACCTGATGAGTCAGAACTTATAATTTACCAACTTTTACAGTATAATGAAAGTGTGTGTTTTATTGAATAATTACGTTACGAAATTAAGACAACGTTGGCAAAGACCTTGGCCATGACCAAGCCAGAGTAGTCAACTGTGGGCATGACCTATAAAGCGATTTGGTAGAAATCATGTGAGGCAATGACAACCAATTTTGGAAGAAAAACTGTCACGTTTTGAGAAAGGACATAAAAATGGATGTTTAATTATAACTTTGGTTCTTGACTTCCTTCAGGTCAGGTGCTTATTTATTTTATATCATAGGTTCTACAAGTAACTTCATAGCAAATAGCTTACAATGATTGCAAAACTGCCTTATCAGCTATGACAAGGTAGTTTTGCTGCTCAAGCTTCAAGCTTCATCAAGCTTCTCTTATTTAAGAGTAAATATTAAACAGTGATTTCTTCAAACACAACAAGGTTTTATTTACGTTCCGCCATTCGTGACTGTACCTCATAAGGATTACTGTTACAAGATCAATAGATGAGTAGGCCAAGGTCAATCATTACATCAATAAACATAGCGTGACTCTGTACAGGTACAAATTTGAAAAAAGTTGTTAATTACTTTACTTTAATTGTATAATATTTAGGTTTTACTAGAAGGGACTGAAAAGAAGTTTTACAAATACCTCTAGGGTAAATTATCTATGATGATTCATCATCATAGATAATGATATGATGATTAGTAAATATTCAGTTTTTTACTAATTTCCTCTGCATTGAAGGTTAGTAGCTTAAACAAGTATAATATAGTGATAGATCATTTATTTTGCTGTAGCAACTTTATGCAAAGATTCATTCATTTGTAAATCTTTAAGTAGGCACTCTATATTGTTCTACGGTAACTGGGCCACTGAAATTTTAAAAGGACTGAAGATGTTAGAATGTAAATTCTAAGCCACACGGCCACAGAGTACAGTCACAAAGATAATTAATAATAACTGCCATAAATAACTAAAGCAACAGTTTTCCATAAACCTACAAAAACAAAGGTTCGCAAACATAATTAACAATCTGCGGCGAAGATAACTTTACCTTTATGAAACTCCGGGGAGTTGTGGAATGGGTCATAATGAAGATCTGTGATGTGCCAGAAATACCCTGCAATGAAACAGAACCTGTTAGAGGGTATCTACTTGGAAGGGTTGTTGGAGAGGGGTAATTTTGGAAAACGCGCTGTGTAAGGTATTAAAAGTCGGCTAACAGAGTCCTATGCTTGGTTTCTCTAGTAAAAGAATCATCAGAATTAAAAAATTAAAAAAAAAGGCATGATGGGCTAGATAATGACAACGTCTCAATACTATCTAATAACAAAACTCCAAGCTCTTTGTATAACGTAAAGTGTATGTTTATAGAATCCAGCACCGCTAACACATAGTACTATGGGCCAAACCCGTATTTTTTTCAATTTTACGGTAACTTGAACTTCAAGCAAGTGGGCCACTAGCTTTAGTGTCCATAACGCAAGAACAGCTGATTCAAGCAATGCTAAGGCTGGTCCACAGAACTTATTTTTTGGACTGGGCAGTGAAATGATTAACTTGACAAAGTGTAAGTAACTAACTCAAGGTTAATAATTTTTCAGAAAGAGGAAGCAGGCAAACAATAGGAAGTAAGTACCTAGTGATTTTTCAGAATAATTAATCTTCGTCTCGATAGTAGATGTAGATGATTCTGAGAAATGGACGACCTTTTTGTCGCCGCGCTGGTCCATGTGCGCCGCAGGAGGTTGCGGGTTCGGTTCCCGTCTCGGGACAAATGTTTGTTCGACTTTGTTTGTTCTGGTCGTTATATCATATAATAAAAATATATATCAACATATAATAAACGTATATAAATAAACTTTATTTTTTATTTTTTTGTATATAAATAAACGTAAAGCTCTGCTTAGCTTGGGACTAGATAAAAAGATGATGAATGAATTGTCATGAATTTATTTTTCCTTTATTATTTTTATAAACGCAACGATAGATTTTACCTCAATATAAATCCTTTGACTTTCTCTGTGTGTTCAGTTTCATAAATGTTTTTCCTGCGGAGATACCGAAGACTTTGCCTTTTGACAAGGAAATGTATAAATGCCTGTAAACTAAAACCGCCCTAAGTATCGCAGGAACGACAAAGTTCAATCGATCTACGTGAACTTGATGCCCATAGCTGGCGAGAGACAGATTTGAGCCCAGCTTTGGAGGGGAACTCTGGTGTCAGTCGCCAAGATCCACTTTGGGTCGCTGAACCAAAGCAGTGAGTAAAATACAATAATAAAATCACTAACTAAAATTATAAATGCAAACGTGTGTTTGTTTGTCCTTTCTTCACGCTCTAACTAAGCTACCAATCGACTTGACTGTTGGTATAGAGTTAGTTGAAAGGTTAGAGATTAACATAGACTTTTATCCCATAAATAAGTTTCCAATGGACAAAAAGTATATTATAATAAAATGGCCTTAAAAACCTTAAAATGTTCCATAGAAACAACGCGTCCGAAGCCGCGAGCAGAAGGCAAAATGGTCTTATACTACCCAGTTCATATTGTAAATTCGAAAGTTTGAATGAATGGATGGATGTTTGTTACTTCTTCACGCCAAAAGTAAAGAACGGATCGTGCTGAAATTTCCATAACTGTAGCTCTTAACACGCTATTCAATTGGCGCCCTTGAGCGATACGACCGCCAATTGTCACTTATTGTTTATGTTTTCATTTGTAAATTTTAGCCCATGCTTGGGCAGCACGGATAATCACGAATAGAATAAGTGCACCTGGAATGTCGCACTCATCTCTTATTGTGTTTGCTGGTAGTTGATAGATATAGGTTCGATTCAATGTTATGTAGGTAGGTACCTATATTGTAAGCTGTATTCTAACATATATCTAGTTTATAAAATAGTTTTTACCAAGTGTATAAAATCTAGTAAATTGTTTTTAGCCTAAGTGTGCAATAAAGTATTTTCTATCTATCTATCTAGGTGAGAAACTTTCTGAATATGTTGAACTAATAAATGAAATCACTAGAATGTGGAGACTTGAGAAGATTTCCGACACCTCAATCGTACTCGAATACGAATACTTCGAATAATCCCTAAACAGGTTCTTAAATCACAAACGTCATTAGCTTTACCCAAAACTACGTAAATATTACTCCAAAAAGATTCTGTTTTGTGATCACTTGTCAGATCGTTCCAAAGTTCTTACAGACAGAGCATTTAGCCACTGAAAATAGTGCTTAATATCAAACAAACTCCACTCATATATACCTGGCTTAGGCTCTTATTTATTTCCCGACTCTAAGTCAAGCAGACAAAAAAATGCTGGACAATTCACACCTCCAAGCTAAGCAAAGCTTGAAGAAAGATTTTTATTTTTGTGTGTAACGAATAAACTTAAAAACTTCTGCACCGATTTCAAAAATTATTTCATCATTAGAAAGCTTACTTTTTAGGGAGTAACATAGGCTATGTATATCCCGGAATTCAGACGGGAACGGGAATTACGCGGGTGAAACCGCAAGGCGCTTCTAGTACATCATAATAATACAAATCATAGATAGATATTTATAATTAATTATACATAGAAAAAGACCTGAACACTTTGAAAAATTGTCTGCAGGTTGTACAAACATTGATCCTGAGGTGGAAATCGAACGCACAACCTTCTACCTCCAGGCGGATCTTCACCCGCCGCGCCACATCGGTCGTCAAAAACTCGTAAATGAATATATTATTATTGTTCATGTCAAGAATAATATTATGCCTTTTCCTACGCCTCTTAGAAACGCCGTCTACGGCTGGCCCGTTATTTTGGGCTGGAGTTAATTAATAACAGTTTTATAGAAAATACGGTATGAAATGAGCCTAAACAATGTTCTAGGTTTTTGTATTATAGTGCATAAGCCGTCGCACACTGGGTAATTTCTAAGAAATTAAATAAATTCTCAAAAATGATCGATTTCGGCAGTAGTCTACTAGGTTTGAATGCTCTCCCCTGGATATCAGACGTGCCAAATCACTTCTTATTATTATTATTATCTATCGTTATAAAATTAGACAATTTATCGTTCTGTTTATGTAAGTTTTTATTAATTTAGTATATTAGTATGTGGGTATTATTTGTGTATATTTGTGAAAGTATTATTTATTAAATTTATAATTTTTTCAAGTGCCACTGTCTTTATTGTTCTAACATGTCAAGTTTGAAGAACTAGATTTTATTTATCTTATTAAATTAAACCATAAAATTTGTTATCCCAATACTTTTTGTAGTAAAATTTTCTTTTCAGAATTAACAGAAGAGGTTCACTCCCTTGACAGATTTCAATTATCCCTCGTTCAATGAAATTAATTGGTCTAATTCAACGCTAATTCGAGGTTAAATCAAGCTTTAGGGGTTAGATTGGATTTTTGGAAGGAAAATAAAAACATCGGGTAAAAGGAAAACATGGATTGTGAATGTGAACTATAAGGCGTTGGATTAAAGTTTGTAATAGCTTATCAATGAGTTTTATGTCAGATTGAACCACATCCGAATAAAAATTAGCTAATTTTAATAAGCCTTTGAAACCCTCAAATATTTTCATTTTAAAAGATCTCAAACGGCTTCACTGTTGGGTCTCGAACAATGATAAGAGCACTTTAGTCTAGATGAAGCCTTTAAAATAGTTCTGCCCATGAATCTCCATTATGTTCCACTGTTTTGGATTTGGGAACCACAACGTGTTAGACAACGTGATCGAACGTAACGACAACACAAACTCATCAGTAAAACCTCATCTCTTTTAACATAGAGGTCAGAATTAAAAATTTTGTGATTGGAATGTGTACTTACTACAGACCGTTCACCGGGAGATGTCCCTGCCTATACTTTAAAACAAAATTGTTATCATCAGATTTTGTCCTCTGTTGGCCTCAAAACTCTTGTGCCACTCTTTACGATCCTGCATGGTTACAGATCCTTCACTATAAGATGTCCTTACCGTGATGTTGGCAATTTCCAAGGCAAGGCACATCTTATAGTGAACGAATCTTATAGTCTATAGACCTCCTCCTTATTTTTTATCACATGAGAGGTAATGCCTGTAATATCTGACCAACCAGACATATATACCTACAACTTGAAAACCAGCGCTACATGCATTACTTATAATAATGTATGTAGCAAAAAAGCTGAATATACTCCCATTACCTTAATATTAATTTTATTTTTACGTTTAATTATTAGTCTGATTTGTATTATGTAGTGTTTAAGGTAATAAACTTATTTTTACTTTTTTTTTTACTTTTTTACTTACAAATTGCCAAGAATTATCATCACCATCAAGAAGTGTGACATTGCCTACTTGTGATGACTCTTACTACTTTAGCTTTTGCTTTATAGTGCGTTACTCGCACTGAAAAAATTTTCTAAGAAAATTTAATAATGTCCCATCCTGCCGAAATCCATAATTTTTGGGACATTATTAAACTCACTACTTTGTAATTTTAATTTTACTTACTTTTGGCAACTTTTGTGTTATAAAACTATAAAATGGGACAAATCTGGATACAATTTGGATTGAAATTGATTTTCCTGATTAGGACTAATTATGGGCTGAGCTAGTGGGACGAGTGCAGAATACCTAGTTATAAGTACGGGTAATGGGCTACCAATATGGCGCCACTATATAGGTCAAGTACCCGACTTATAATAATGTAATGGCTTACCAATCTTTGCATCAGTAAGGTTGAGCCACAATAGGCTAGTGATGTACACGACGAAGTTGCTCGGCCTCATGTTACAGAATTACATGGCGCCGCTGATGTCCAGCCTTCTTTCTGTCGTTCCCATTACCTGTAACCAAATAAATAATTAAGAGCTTATACAATGCAACCTCAAGTTTTTGTAAAAAGACAGACATATGTTTTCTCGTTCATATGATTGGGGTATAGCAACGCAAGCCCAAAAATGAAGTTTTAACTTATTATCTGTTAATTAGGACTTTATTTGAAAAAAACCGAAACATATCAAATGATCTTTAAATTTAGTTCCATTACCATGCTTATTCTCAAGATGTACTCAAGATCAAGATACTTCTTGTATTTATTGAGAAATTAAGGTTTTAGAATAAATTTTGAGGTTACTTGGCGTTTTTTTTTCTATATAGAATATTTTATGGAATCGTGTTTTCAAAACATATGATCGATAGAATAAGTCCTGAGCTGTGTCATGTATAAATTTCAAAGTTAAATATTTAGTCGTTTGGAAGATATGGAGATTTGACTGTGTTGATTTGAGGTAGCTAGGCCCTTAACACCATATTAACTAAATATAATAATTCATACATGTGTCCAGAAGGTACAGGGATATAACATATTAGACGCAGGCCTTAGGTAGGCATGATTTGACATCTCTTACAAAAACTGATAAACACGTCCCCAATTGCGCTACTGAGCTCCCCATTCAAAAACAAGCCGAGAAAATCGCGAACAGCTTTGTTGAAAACATTTATCATCTGGGTGTTGAATTTTTCATTACAGACTACCACAGAAAACTAAATTGTACTGTTGTACTCGCAAGTTTCCCCAGTAATAACAAAAACCGCTGGAATATTTCAGTAGGAAGTCAAAGAATAGTCCACCATCTTCGATGCGGCAAAGAAAAATAAAACTGTTCACATTTCTCGTTGTAAATGGTAATAGAAGCAGAAGTATGCGTTTACGACGACCCCACGCAGAGGTATAGAGAAAACTTGTGGCTTTTAGTTCTTTATTTCACTGCAGGAAAAATAAGTAGGAAAATAGCCTTGAATATGTGTAGATATGTTTTATGTTTTTATTTATTTAGGAAACAAACAGTTATAATAATAATAATGATTACAATATGGACTTAAAAATAATACACAAACCAATAAATGTTTCCACCATTAAAAAAAAATACAAAAATAGTGGCACTGAGACGTGTGTGGAACTTAACAGTTGCATATACAGCAATAATCACGCTAATATCGCACTCCCAGATCTAAAGGGAGTCAACTCAAATATCTAGTTTTTTTAGTTATGCTCACCAAGGAATTCTTAATATTATTTCCTATCGACCAACTAAACAGATTTAAAAATAACTCCACTACTCGGCGCTAGACGCCGCTAGAAACCTGTTTTGATGAACGAGCGGTCCCCGCTCCTCCCCCACCAAAAGGGGGACATCGCCAGTTGCAACCAGTATGTGAAACGGAGTGCACGTGTCCCTCGTGAACGAAAAGGAATTATTTTGAATTGCATCCATACTGTTGAATATTAACGTTTATATTATTTAGAGTTGACGCTGTATCGATGATGAGTGCATTAAAAAGCAATACTACATTTTGATTTGAACCCGTACTGCTGGAAAGGTGTGTAAAGTTTTTGTTTTTATCTATAATTAGTTCCGTACTGTTGAAATAATTTTGAATTTGTAGTTGACCCTGTTTTGTTCAAATATTTTTTAAACTGCAAAGTCTCTTTAAAAATAAATTAATTTTGACCTTGTTTTGCTGGATAAGATAGAAATCTTTTTTATTAACAAAATGTATTTTAACTACACAGTTTTTGCCGTTTTAACTGATACATTTTTGAGTTAGATCTCTTTAGATGGTCTCCACAAAATACGTTTAAATAATCTAGTTCGTGAGACTTAAAAAGCTTAACGATGGCTTATTATATCAATTTGGCTCACAAGATCCTATAATTAATTGAAATATGCGTTTACTATTTCAGATAAACGATGAAACGCGGACGTTTTTTAGTCAATATGATAGAAGAAAGGGATAACGAAAACACTCCTCCTAATGTCGAACCCACTCAACAGGAAACTCTTGTAAATGTCCTCAAAATTTCATCAAGCGATGAAGTCTCATCTAAACAAGCCCATGATGCTTTGCCCGTTGTTGACGAATCCATTCCACACACATCAAATCAACAGAACCCCGGTGGTCCAAACTATTACATTTCACCAATTCGAAGCGATGAAAGTGATATTGATGACTGCGATGCAGATCCCAATTTCCAATTAGTTCCCATAAGTAACGCAATATCTAAGGTCATACCTACTGTATCATCGTCCAGCTCGTCCAACACCAGCAGTAGCGGCTCGAGTTCATCAACTTCGTCGGACACCGAAGATGTAAGTGAGCAAGTAAACCCTCAAAATGCTGCGGTTTCTGAAACTAATTCTCAAGAGTCCCAGATAGAAAAAAAAGGAAAAAAGAGAGCGCGTAAGCCATCAAAATGGAAATCAAAAGTTGCAAAACAGCTGAGAAATTCGGGCAAAGCTTACCAGTCGTTGTCAAAATCCAAAAAACATGTGCCAGAGAGAAGAGTTAAACCCCCCTGTGGAGCAAAATGTAGGCTTAAATGCAAAAATAAGATCGATGAGATGTCAAGGCAACTGCTTTTTGATGCATATTGGGGGCTCGGAAATCTTGAAAGGCAAAGAGAATTTGTAGTGAGACATTCACAAGAAATAAAGCCTAAATATCGATACTCAAGTACACAAGACTTTAGAGCTCTTAACACCGCCTTTTATTTTGAGGTTCATGGATCTAAAATAAGAGTATGCAAACCATTTTTCAAATCGACCCTTGACTTGAGCAATAAAGCGATAAAAACCGCACTTACCAAAAAATTGGATTCAGGAATTATTCAAGCTGATATGAGAGGAAAACATGAACACCATCCAACAATTGACCCACAAGTTAAACAGAGTGTTATAGATTTTATAAATTCTATACCAAGAATTGAATCCCATTACCTAAGGGCTCAAACAACACGGCAATACATTTCAAGCGATAAATCACTGGCCGATATTTAAAGAGATTACAAACAACTTCGTGAAAGGGATGGTTTACCCTTTGCTACGTCTTCAACATTCAACAGGATCTTTAACACCGAATTCAACATTTCTTTCTTTATCCCAAAAAAAGACCAATGTGATCTTTGCGAAAGATACAAGAACGCGGACGAAGAAGGAAAGCGCAAGTTAGCCCAAGAATATGAACAGCATCTAATAGAGAAGACTTTAGCAAGAACTGAAAAAGAAAATGATAAAAATAGGACCGATGGCACCATCACAGTTGTTTACGATTTGCAAGCTGTTTTGCAGATTCCAAAAGGACAAGTGTCTCTATTCTTTTATAAGTCCCGGATCAACTGTTTTAATTTCACTATCAGTGATTTAAGGGCTAAAGATGTTGTTTGCTTCTTTTGGGACGAAACAGAAGGAAAGAGAGGACCGGTTGAAATCGGTAGCTGCATACTCGACTATATCAAATCTCAGGTAGACCAAAATCACAATAAAGAAATTGATATAATTTTCTATTCCGACAATTGTGGCGGTCAACAAAAAAATAAGTTCCTGTTGTCTGCGTATGCTTATGCTGTCAACAAGTTACCAGTGAAATCTATAACACACAAATTTTTTATTCGCGGTCATTCTCAAAATGAAGGCGACAATGTTCACAGCGTAATTGAAAAACAAATTAAACGATATTTGAAGTCGGGTCCAATTTATATACCAGAGCAATACAAAACTTTGATTGGTACAGCAAAAAAGACAGGGAAACCTTATACCGTCGTAGAAATGGCTCACGATAAGTTTTATGACGTTAAAGCATTGCAAGAATCATGGGGCACCAATTTCAATATAGACACGGAAAAAAATACCATCAAATGGCATGACATAAAAGTTCTCAGAGTTCAAAAAGAACACCCTGAAGAGTTTTTCTACAAAACATCATTTACAGAGGAAGCTTTTAAGAAAGCTTGTGTGCGTAAAAGGATTCTCCGAGCAAGGGGAAACGGGTCAGCTATAGATGTATCATTATTTTCTACTGGCTTAATTCAAGCATATACTGAGAAAATGACATTGTCGGACGCAAAAAAGAAAGACATACAAGAATTGATTGACAAGAACGTCATTCCGAAGTCCTACTATGATGTTTATTATAAAGGCATTCTGAGTGTTGAGGATAATTAAGTAATTGTTTTAAAATATTGTCATTTTTGATTACCTACCTCATTAGAATTAAAACTAAATAAGTGATACTTACTATTTAAGAATAATTGTGATTTTAAAAACAGTGATCTCTAAACGCCATTATTAGAATTTAAATTGTAATCATAAGTTGAATGTTAATTTGTCAGATAATTGTGACTTAATACTTAAATGTTAAGATAAATGTGATTTTAAATGTGCATTTTAAAATAAGCTTCCATAGAGCAGAAGTGCCTATATTTTTGTTATATTTCTGAGGAAACTTAATTTGACTTATTACTAATTTTATAATTAAAGAAAATAAGAGACTGTCGATAGTTTAACATGACTACTATTTTTTAAAGTATTAATAAAAAATGTTCATTTGAGTACTTTTGAGTGTTTTCTTCCTAATCCATCACTCAATATATCCTTACTGTTGGTCACAGATGGCTCTATGATTTGGACTAATTATAAAGAATAAGAAATGCTATCCCATTTTTAATTTGCGTGTCTCATCAAAAGAGAGTTAACTCAAAACTTAATTCATCAACACAGAGTCAATTCTAAATGATAAAATGTTATACACATACTTGTTAAGCAAAAGGGAAATAACTCAAAAAATCCAATTCTCAGCCCTAATACATGCCTAAAACACAAAAATCCTATAGTATCTTTCTTTTAGCGGCACATGCATATCATAGATATGTACAAATAACTCCTCCAATGCATTGAGATATGGTAATCAGTTTTTCGCCTTTTGTGGAAAAAGTGTTTTTTTGAGTTGATCCTGTTTAGATCTAGGAGTGCGATATTATAAATGCGAAAGTTTAGATGGATAGATGGATATTTGTTGGTCAATCATGCCAGGACGGCTGACCGGATCTGGATGTAATTTGTCACAGAGATAGATTATTGTCTGGAATAGCACATAGGCTATATTTTATCCCGGAACTCCCACGGGAACGGGAACTACGCGGGTAAAACCGCGAAGCGCAGCTAGTAGGTATATGTAACATTATTCCTATCTAAAAACACAACATCAGAACAATGAAAAATTCAAACTTTAATAACTTTATTTCTTGAGGCTTACAAAATAAGCACTTAGATAAATTAAATGAATAATGAATGCTTAACATCAATCAGAAATCGTCTTGACGCCTTGAATAATATTTTTAAAGATCTGTTGCAACAGTCACCTCAACCGTTTATTTTATACATTATACTAGTTCTAATTTGCTTTTTATTATTAATTTGTATTTTGCTTATACATAATTATATTTTGCTTTGTTGGTAAAGCAATTATTATTATTTTATTGAACCGATAGAAGCAAATTCATTGTCAAAGCAAAGTCATATTTTATGTATTTGTAAAACTTCTTGAGATTCTACAGTGAGTCCGTTATTACTCTTGTTACTTCGATAACATATTCTGTAATTTCTGATTCGATTCTATGCTCACAGCAATAAAGCTAACTTTCGTAAAAAACTCAACAACAGTGACTCGACCGAGTCAACGGTCCTCCACGTAGTTTCTTTTATTTAAATGGAGACAGCTGTGAAAATACGGGTCAAGCCTGAACAGGTCGAGCTTGTTCTACATAACTTCAGAGTCTGTAGAAACATTGAAAAGACTCAAAGAGATTGCGGCGATAAGGCTCTCATAACATAAACTTTGTGGAGTTTTTGTTGGGAGTTTGTTCCGCTCGTGCATGCGTTGCGTATATTGTTCTGCGTGGAATGTTTCCTGGTATTATTATGAGATTCTTTGATAGCAGTTTGGTATTTTTCTTGAAAGTTTAGCTAGGAAATTAAACTGATGGTATTTGATTTGTATTAACCGTTGGGTTGGACATGTTGTAACTGTAACACATTTATGTTATCAGACGAAAAAGTAGTAGGTTATAAATTGATTACGGAACTTTTATTCCGTAACCACCGTCTGACAAAAAAAACTATTTTTAGTTTTTTGTAATCATTGGAGCAAAAAGCAGAAGTATGAAACAATTGTTAATTTCAAAAGCACCTATTCATTATTTCTGTATTTTCTGTCATTCGTTTTTGAAATCTAAGTTTTTATTTTCTGCTTTCAGTTTTAGTGAACCTTCCATTAAGCCTTCTCATCTTTAATTCTCGAAACGAGTTAAATACTTACGACTTTTTTACAGATGAGTTCCATCCACTAAAGACTAAAAGAAACATCTAGAAAACAAGCGCCACTAATTAGAGCATCCAACACAGCAAACAGCTGAAAATAAAACAGAATTCGTGCTGCCCGCAACGCAGGCGGTACTGCTACATTTCAGGGAAAAGCCTTGTCGGTTGATGCATTCGCATGATAAAATATGGAGAAAGCAATGAATATGGCTTTAATATTGTGTATGTAAGTGGACGGAAATGTGAAGGATCTTTAACTAGCGGTAGGACATTTACTCATATCTACACTATAAGATAATGATAGTTATTATTATCTAAACTAATATTGTAAAGAGGAAAGATTTGTTTGTTTGTTTGTATTGAATAGGCTTCGAAAATACTGGACCGATTTGAAGAAAATCTTTCACCATTAGAATCCTACATTATCCATGATCAACATAGGCAATATAATATTTTCTATCATTATACAGAAAAACGTGTCATTAGTTAAGTTTTTAATGTTTTATGTATGTTAGTTTTAAGGTATATATTACTATGGACTGTAGCATAAGTTAAATAAGATCTGTAACTTTTCTATGGTCTGAAATAAATGATTATTATTATTATATCACGGAACATGGAAAATCTGCCAAGTGTGTCTGCAAAATCAAAAAACCGGGGTAGGTCTTTAGTTAATATTACAAATTCGAAAGTGTCTGTCTGTCTAACATGGCTCAACGGATATTAATGTTATTTGACGTAAAGTCGACGTGAGTATGACCTGCCTAGGGATATCGTCTACCTTTTTGTCTTGGAAAAATGTGTGCGAAGCCATGGCCAAAAGTTTGGTACAGTTGAAAAAAAACAATTTAGAAAAATATCAATATGTGTCTAACTTGAGTTCTATATTTATAACCAATAAGTTCTGTACGCTGTTTCTAGCGTAGCTTCTATATTATTCCTGATCTTCAAGCGATTATAACTTTTGCATACGGCTCGCGAGAGCCTGTATATGCAATTGAGGCATCCCGGCCGAAAGGTTAAATTGGTCTTTTCTCTCTCAAGGGACCAAAGTTAACCACTATCACCCAGTGGTGTCTCATCAATTTCATACAATAGTAAGCCTGCCCGGGCCGTTCGAATGTTAAATATATTCTCATATAATTTACTACAGTGTACGTACATCTTGAACGTTGAGCAAGTATCTTGAAGAATTCTGTAGAATAACGAAGGTACAAATATAGTTATTTCTTGTAAAGTCTTAAAAAACCCAAAGAGCGAAGGAAGGTCGGGTAAAGGGCTCTTACGAAGGTGTTGCTTTTACGAGCGGTCGGGACGGGCCTGTGTTTTATTGTGTTTTAGTGTGCTTTAGTTCCGAGCTAGAGAGGAATGGGCGGAGTTCAAGGTTCAAGAGAGTGTTCAACGAGAAACGAAGTCGTTCTTTACGGTTGTTTTTTTCACTTCGTTTTATTTTAACTTGTACTGCCACAGCAATGTTTTTCATACTATTGTTTTTCTGTATTAGATTGTGATTTTTCTGTTTTGTGTTTCTATTTTATTTTCTAACCTTCCTTCACTTGTTTCTCACAAGTTTTGATCACACTTACTTTAACAGTTTATTGTTTTTCCGGAATAAAAATAAGCCTTTATGTTCTCCGGAATACTATCCCCTTCGTCGAATGTCATTTAGGTACGTTCTGCCGTTTACGATTAGAAAGGTTTACAGACAGACAGAATCACTAAAGTTTTCATAAAAATTACATAATATGTATAGCATAATCCTTACTTGTTCATACAAAGACTATCAAAGTATCCTACCAATCACGAAGCTGAACTACAAGTACCTTTGTGACATCCGCAACGAAAATGAAAAATGGAAATTTTACGTACAAAGCTGACGGCTTTAATCCGGCAGAGCGAAATAAAACCTAGACTCTTAACTGTATTTTCCGTTACATAGTCGCTTTTACGTTTACTTGCTCACATTGGATTCTTTATGTAGTCGTAGATATAGGGAAATCTGTACAGTAGATAATTGAATCACATACAAATAAAAGATGAGAAACGTGTTTATCACCCGAACGAAACTGAGCGCAGTTTTTATTTTATTTTTACTAAAAATAGTTATAATTAAAAAAAATTGGTTACATTTTTTTTAATAATAACATAAATAATCGATTAAATAAATATAAAAAACTTATACCCTATTAATATTGGCCTATTACCTTATAATCGTTCAAAAAAATGAACTTCAAAAACTTCATCATATATTTGACGCCCTCGCTCTGTTACGCGGCGGGCGAAGGTCTGCCTGGGTCGCAAGAGGCTGCGGTTCGACTCCCGCCTCGAGACAAATGTGTGTACGATCTGCAAACATTTGTTCAGGGTGTTCTGGTCGTTTTCTAAGTGTAATAAAAAAAAACTGTGTATATTATGTATATTATATCAGTTATCTAGTACCCATAACACAAGCTCTGCTTAGCTTGGGGCTAGATAATGCTGGTGTGAATTGTCCTATAGACTAGTGAAATGTTAGATAATATATAATGTCTGCCATAAAGAGCGTCATGCATGATCCCTGTCTTCAGCTTGCCGCATGGGATGGCGACCTTTGTTAAAGGCTGCAGATGCTGGAATCTGCAGCCTTTAACAAAGGTCACCATCCCATCTAACCGGAAAGCATCCTGCACGGCATTTGCCGAATTGCAGTTTCCACTTAAGAACACGAATTTAACCCTAGTAAGGCTTAACAAGTTAACCAGCCAGTAGTATATAAACACCCTCCAAACAGTTGATAAGTCTGCACTCGAAAGTTATTTCCTAAGACCCAGAGCACACTCATCAGGCCGGCAGAACCTCGACAAAACAAATAAACGACATCGCCTCAACGGCACTCGACGGTCAGTGTGACAGACAAATGGGTGCTCGACTTGAACCACTTCTGTGGTGACGGCGATGAGCGCCAGCGATTCTGGGTGACATTCCATTACTGCTAGGGGAGTACTGCTAGGGAATATCCTGTCATTTGTTTTGATGTGTATCGCTGATTGGAGCGTTTGTGCATCTGAGTTAGGACGTGGATTTAAGCTAGGGGTTTGTAGGATCGTTTGCGCCTCGTCACATCGCCACGTGCCGCCACGCACGTTGTACACGGCTACACACTATTGTATATTGATTATACTAATACACGGCCGCTGTGCACGTCCACGGCTGCGTGGGTTCGTTTTTTTGACAACGTGGGTCTACGTTACCTATTTACGTTTACTGTGCATAGTGTTGACAGCTTTGAGGTGCGAGGGTGCTAATATTCAAACATGCTACGCGTGTAGCAATGACGTCATTAATTTCATATTAGTGCGAGGCGTATTCATGAGATGCAGTGAATGTTATCATATACATGTTCTTGTAAAGCGAAGCTAAGACAATCGTGCTTAGCCTCTCCGAGAGTAGCGGTGGTGTGGCATCGGTTAAATATTGGGACAAAGGCTAGTTATATTGTATATGACGATAAAAAAGCTTGGGACGAGTTTTGCTCCAACTCGAAAACTAACATTCTAACAAGGTAAAGGTTTCTTGTTCGCTTCTTTACTTTACCTTAAAAAGAATGAAGTGGACAAAAAATCAAAATGGTCACTTTATTTCCTAGTTTTACTTATGTAATCTGAGTTTTTGTGACGTGTCCAAGAGTCCTGTAAGGTCCAAAGGAAATAAAGCAGTTTGAATTTTGAATTTCGGTCGGGTACTTTTTATTTTTAGCAAGGGATTTGGATTAGCAGTTTGCGGTCAACAAGTTTTGGTACTGTGTGGTAACGGTAAAAGTAAAAATAAAAGTAAAAGTTCGTTTATTGCTTGAAAATACAATGTTATAAAGATCTTATAGTATTCATTTCGATCATTGTTTTCTGCCTTTAAGCATGCAATCTTTTAATACAATTCAATTACTTATCGTCTAATAAAACATAATTATAACAAAAAAATAAAATAAAATTTTATACATCATTTCGGTATCATATTTCGGTGATGAAGCGGTGCGACCTAATGTATCCAGCTTCATTAGCATACATACATGGACGTAGTTACGCTGAAAGGACTCAATCCACAAAATGTCACTTCGGAGATATGGCATTTTAAAGTTTAGACGATGATTCAATAATGTTAATGCATTCGAAAAAAAATGAAATTATTGTGTCAGATGACCAAAAATACTGTTATTTTTATGAGCCTATTTTTATTACACAGACTGTCGTATTTTTTCAGTTATTGAGGAAAATATGGGGTTGAGTCGTTTCTGCTAAATCGGTTTTGACATTACGGAGTATTTTTTTTAATTTATTTGAAATGACCTAAACGACAAAAAGTATTAATAAAAGTTATATTTATATAAATAAAAGAGTATTCATCATCATCATCATCAGCCTATATTAGTCCACTGTTGGACATAGGCCTCCCCTAATGAGCGCCATGGCGCCCTGTCTTCAGCTTGCCGCAACCAGCATCTGCCAGTCAGCAGTCTTTCGCAAATCGTCATCCCACCTGGTCGGAGGGCGTCCTACACTACGTTTGCCGAGTCGCGGTCTCCACTAAAGAACACGTTTACCCCAGCGGTTGTCGGTTCTTTTCGAAACATGACCGGCCCACTGCCACTTCAGCTTGCTAATCCTTTGAGCTATGTCGATAACCTTGGTTCTCTGTCGGATGCATTCGTTACGAATCCTATCCTTCAGAGAAACTCCGATCATAGCTCTCTTCATAGCTCACTGGGCGACTATAAACTGGTGGACCAGCCCTACCGTGAGTTTCCACGCCTCAGCTCCGTAGGTCATGACGGGTAGGACGCACTGATTGAAAACTTTCGTTATCAAGCATTGCGGTATCGCTGTGTGGTGTCGGCCCTAGATTAGTACCAACCAACCCAACTCTCCCCGTGGGTGTCGTAGGAAACGACTAAGGGACACAAACCGGGGGGTGGGCAGCAGCGCCCCCTGCAGAACAATTCAAAATGCCCATTGTGGGGATTATGGGCATTACCCTCCAATGGTACGACGCAACAAAAAATGGCCTCCAGGTCCCGGCCGCCTCGCTATTCCTGGCCATGGCAGCGGCCTTGGTAACGGTGGGGCAGGTCGAAACGCTGAGGCACGAAGGCATCAAGTTTTGTAAAAAGCAGCGTACTGGCAGGAAATCCAAACTCTCGGCCGAGACTCTCGGGGTTGATGACAAGAAGACGGGAAACCACCCAAGCGACTTTGTCTAAAAGGTCAGACCTGAACAAGCGAACTGCGAAGATGGTACAGCGCGACCTTCGGGGCTCCAACACACGCCTCAATGAAGAGGCGATAGAGCGAAACCGAGGGTCCAAAGTATTCACTCAGCAGCTTGACATGAGCCACCTGACGAAGCTTAAAACGCACGATGGGAGGATATTATTGTCGAAGCCGGAGATCTCTGCCAAGATAGAGGATTTCTATGGCCGTTTATACGCTGCACAAGCCCCTCATATCCAAAGGGATGACCATGCTTCCAGAGCCACCCTGACACGCCAATACACCGACGAACTGCCAGACATCTGTCAAGACGAGATCGTGACACTGAGGCACTGACACTGGGCACTGTGGCATCTTAAAAATGGAAAAGTCCCCGGTGAAGACGGCATTACTTCAGAGTTTCTAAAGGCCGGAGGAGCCCCTGTTATACAGGAGCTGCAGAGCCTGTTCAATGCCGTCCTTCACAGTGGGAGAACTCCAAAGGCGTGGAGCAGGAGTTTGGTGGTGCTCTTTTTTAGAAGGGACATAAATAAAACGCTTCTTAAAAACTACAGACCCATCACACTCCTGAGCCAAGTCTATAAGCTTTTTTCACGAGTAGTCACGAATCGTCTCGCCACGAGACTCGACGAGTTCCAGCCACCGAATAAGGCCGGGTTTCGTGGAGGGTATGGTACCATAGACCACATACACACAGTGAGGCAGATTATACAGAAGTCCGAAGAGTATAATCAGCCCCTGTGTCTGGCCTTTGTGGACTTAGAAAAGGCCTTTGACTCTGTCCAAACCTGGGCTGTTCTGGAATCCTTACAGCGATGCCAAGTAGACTATCGTTACATCGAAGTGCCATGTGCCGAATTGTGATGTCTCTATGATGCCGCCAGCATGAGTGTCCAAGTACAGGGCCAGCAGTCTAAACCAATCCAACTGCGCAGAGGGGTGAGACAGGGGGATGATATATCCCGAAACTGTTCACAAGCGCATTGGAAGATGTGTTTAAGACGCTGGACTGGAAAGGTAAGGGCATCAACATAAACGGCGATTACATCTCACACCTGCGATTCGCAGATGACATAGTCTTGATGGCGGAGTCGCTGGAGGAGCTGAACCTGATGCTGGACGGCCTAGCTTCAGCCTCACGACGCATCGGTCTTGGCATGAACTTGGATAAAACCAAGGTGGCCAATGGCCACATTGATCCGGGACCGGTCGTCGTACCTACATGGCCACCTTCTCGAAATTATTTCCGAATACCTTGGGCAGATTCTGCAGTTGGGTAGAAACAGTTTCGAGAAGGAGGCCAAGAGGAGGATCCAGCCCAGGTTGGGCAGCGTTCGGGAAACTACGTCGAGTCTTCTCGTCATCCATACCGCAATGCGTTAGGATTAGTGAAATCCACATCAATTGTATTTTACGCGCAGAAAATGCAAAGCAAGATTGAAAACAAAGTGCAAGTTTCATTAAAAATCGTTCAGAATTACAAACATCTAAACAAACAAACTATTACTTAACTATTTAAAATATTGGTACCGCCTAGTGATAAATTAATTGACACTTAAATACACAATTTATAAATAAATAATTAATTACCAAGTATCAAAATTATGTTATTAAAATTTTGTCATAGTCGTTTTGATGTTGCCATTCTAATATTTTTTTAATTTGCCGCGATTTTTCAGTCTCTACTTTCATTTGACAGACTATAAAAAGCAAAATCGATTAGTTTCTTTTAAAATGTATTTATCTGAAATGACGCACACCGATTGAGTCGTTTTAGCTAAATGATAAATGGGTTTGTTTCATAGTAAATCAGTTTATTAGAAATAACCCATATGGTTTGAGTCCTTTTAGCTAAATGGAAAATCGTCTTGTTTCTTAGTAAAGTATTTTATCTGAAATGACCTACACAGTTTGAGTCGTTTCAGCTAAATAAAAAATTTACTAGTTTCTATGAAAGTAAATTTAACTGAAATGATTCAGGTGCTATGAGACATTTCTGTTAAATTACTTAAATACACACTTCTTTGAGATTGGATTTCTTAAAAAGGATCCATGTAGCCTGAGTTATTACAGTGTTTTAGAAAAAAATACCCGCCATACATGTGGCTTGGTTCTCGTATTTCAAAAAACCACCTTAACGTTATCAGATTACGGATCTTTTTTGCGAGGTGATAGAACCGACCTTTAGGACCATTTTGGTATATTTAACTCATTTTTGACCAAAGTGTGGATTGAGTCCTTTCAGCGTAACTACGTCCACATTATGTCCTTTGCTGAACGAGCCTCATCCAAAGAAGGGGAATGCCATAATCATAAAGGCTGGTAAGCGGAATGGTAATCACAGCGAATTTGCTTAAATACATAGAAGGAAGCTTCTAGATGACAACATCTGAGGGTGAGTTCTAGGGGTCGATTCTCACGCTGCAACTGCCACGGATAACGCTACATCTTCTAATTCAAAACCTTCCACTCATACGTTGTCGTTCAACGAGATTGACACACTACAAACCTTTGTAAGCTCTGTTGTCGGCATTTGAGTGTAAATGAGTTTTTCGTTTGTACAGTACATGCACTCTAGTCGATTGTGAGAGAGCTTAATTTTGTTTGATCTTTTGTGTCTTGCGAAAACTTGGAATGTAATTTTGATTAAACAAAATTATGGTAGTATTATTAATATATTCAAAAGCGATCGTGCTTCGTTATGAAATGATTTTATACCATAATTTTACCCCGGGATGTTATCGAGAACTGACCATACAATTTTTTAAAATATATTTGAAAACGTCACTCAAAATTATAGAAGAAAAATCTGCGAGATCTTTTGTCGAAAAACTGCTCTCAAACGCCCTTTGAAGTTTTAAATCGAATGTTTATAATTATGCTCACGATGACTTAGCAAATTTATTAACATTTCTCAATGTAAACTCAAGCACATTCCTAATTATATTACTCATTTTGTCAAGTAAAGCGAACAATGCAAGAAAATAATTCGACGCTAAAAACAACTTCATTTCATTATTTCGGTCCTTACGACGCAATGGCCGCTACTTAAGTTTAAGTAAGGTAAGTTAAGGCACTTAGCATAATTTGCCTAAGTGGTTTACCTTCGATTTGATTGTAGAGCCTTTTGTCATGCAATCCAGAATCGAAATAATAGAAACAATTTTGTCATTGTCGTTTTGTTAATTAACTAAATCGCTAGTATTCGTGTATTCAATGATAGCGATCTTGTTTTCAATTCGGCTAGTTTGTCAAACATGTTCTGGGTACCATTGTTAGTCATCAATTTATTTTCATCTTTGGCGTTAGAGCCTAGGACGGGTTTTGTCTGATCGAAAATTTCTTATACAAGATTAACAGGGAGTTACATTATAGTTAAATTAAATATTCCTCCCGGAAGACTGACAAAAAAATATTAAAAATGATAATTAGTAGAAGTGAAATGATATTTTTTTATATCAATTAAAAGAGACAAATTACAACCATAGATAGGTACTCAGTATTTACACGTTTATGAATTTTACTAAAATCTAAGCCGTCTCCAGAAGGCAGAGTGCCCAGAATGCTGGCACCGAACATACATGATAACATTTTAGGCGTTTTCTTTCCATTTTCTTTTACTATTTCAGCGACGTTAATCCGCATTGGCTGTGGTGCTCTCAAAAGCCAAAACTGTAAATTTTTGCTTACTGTTTAACTTACAGTTTTTGCTTTTGAGCGTTTTTTGTTTAACAGTGTTTGTTGAACGGGTATTTGTAAAATACCTGTTAACTGTTAAAATACTGTTTACTGTATTGTATTCATTTTATTATAGATTATAGTTTTTTTTTATTTAAATATAGAATTAAATCCATAGCATAGAATTCGACCCTATTTATAGTGTTTTAGGCAAACTGGCAACAGAAGTTGATAGTCTGCCTCGACCCTTTCCATAAAGTCCCAAGCGACTCTCATTTCATATTCCGTTATTACAGAAAGTACTCGAGTTCTATTGGAAACTTGTTTCAGCGCTCCCTTTGACGGATCGCGATGTCTCTGTTTTGTTACAATTTGTATAGGTGTTCTAGGAAAGTTGTAGGAGAGATATTAAATAAGTTTTGTTGTAAAGGTGTTTGTGTTATACCTTACTTATAACACGTGTAAGTAGGGTAAAGTCCGGATTTAATACCCCAGGAGGGGCAGAATTGGCAAAATTGTGTCTAACCAGTCGCAGAGTCATTCACTAAGAATTTGGAGACGATAACGGGATGCTTGCCTATATGATAAAATTTACTGATTCCGATAATTGCTATGTAGTTTTGATAGGCAATGCGCAGCTTGAAAATTCAGCTAAATATTAAGCCTGAGTATCATTATTTGATTGTGATTTTCAAGAGTTTTGTTTGTATTGAGCTGTGAGGCATTTACCATTTCTGATTCAACTATCCCTACTTTACGATATAAGGTAAGTTAAGTGAAGGTAAGCTGGGGTATAATTGGACGCGGGGTGGAAGACAAATGGACTTAATTTATATATAAAATATTAGAATATACGGCTTAATTCGGCTCGAATTGATTTCGAACGGTCTTTACCCTAACGCATGATATGTATCTAACGTGAGTCCCGAACACAATAGTATCAAGGTCTGTGATAATACCCAATTATCGTTGTTTATTGTAATATCATATCGATCAAGGTTTAATAATACAAGCATGACAGTTTCATGCTATGAATTCATGATATGTAGCAATTGCTTTTGATACAACGTATCGTGTAGTTTTAAAACAGAAATCACGTTTACAGCCGGTTTTTCGAACGCCGGTATTCAATGACTACCTAAATATTTTTTTCTAATTGTTAATACATTTTTTTCATTAAGTAATGATAGCCGTATGTGACTTATTTGTTATTTTATCGTCGCTACCACATATTCGACTTATCCGCTTGCTACACTTCGGTGATATAATGGTCTTTATTTAGATAAAATAGACCCACTAGTTTGGAAGAAATCATTTTTATTGTAAGTAGAGTCATAAGAGTGTAAAATATTCATAATTTTTATTGTATTTAAGTTTTTATCGAGTTTCACCCCCTTTGGGGTTGCAGTTCATCTAGGGACACGCTGTGTATACTAGTTATGGAGATAAGTAGCACACCAGCAATCAGTTAAGGTTCGCTTGCGAAATAAATACGTTTTTACAGAACTGCAGGAGCAAGGCACCTATAGAAACAATTAAATAGACCTATCCTTTTATTGTTTGAGATAATCTTGAAAGTAAGTACAGTGAAAATAATATTTTATGTACAAAATTAATTGTTAAACTGTAATTGAAAAATAGCTCAAAAATGGCCCTGTTTGGAAAATTTTGTTGTACCGACAAACAAGAAATCCTCTTGTGTCCAAACGAACCTTCGAAACAAAATGTTCAATTTTAAAAGTTCCGGCCATATTTCCAACAAAAACGTCGGGTCCGGAGTGATGTTAAATAAACATTAGCATTAGGAGGAGTCCGTCCCAGGTGCGAGTGTCCGCTTGATTTATAATTTAAGCTCAGACGGGATTTGGTCCAAGGTAATGGAAGCAGCGTTGCAGATACAATGACGTAGCACATCTCACCCCATTTTCATGCCACGAGGCTATATTAAATGCCCATTTTTAACCTGCGCTTAAAAATGGGCATTTAATATAGCCTCGTAATTTTTAGATAATTTATTTAGTGTCAGAATTGAATAGAAGGGGGTCGCCAAATAATCGAAAAACTCTAGCCTGTTTTTATAACTAGATGTCGCTAGTAACGAGCTCTAGATAGCGCTGACGAGACCGCATGTAAGATTGTTGTCTTTTTTTTCTTCAAGATAACAGTTTTTTAGGTTCCTTTTCCGAAATATTTTTGAGCGATGGTAAGGAACCCTCCGTGCGGGTTGACTCTCTTAGCCGGGTTTATTTACTGCACGGTATAAGTACTAGCACTGCAACTGCCGTTATCTTGTGCATGTAAGTCTTACCTAACCTATTATTTTTATAGTTCTTAGATTGGACTCTGTGGTGTAGTGCATAGTTAACGAATACATTTTTTCGATTTTTTTTCCTTCCTATGTAGGTACATATTTATCGCCATGCAGCGCCCCCTATCAGCTGAAAGTCTATGTTTCTAACTTTTCCGTTTTGCTATTTTGCAAACTGGCACTAGCTACTCAGTTTTTCAGCCTGTTACTTGCACCACACAGCACCAAGAGATGCTCCCAAGAGCACTTTCGAAATAATCGTAAAAATGTGGAGTCCCGAAGAAAGGTACTTAATGGGGAGTGTTGTATTTACTTTGGAGTCCCACAATATTTGGAACTTCACAAAAAGTTCCCGGAATGTAGCCGCTCGGAAATGTTAGTTGTGGCTTTCAGCTGAAATAAGCTCTGGAAATAAAGTATGAAGCTGGGTTTTGTGACATTTTGCCTCTGTTGAATTTAAACTGGAATCTTTATGGTCTTTTTATTCGTATGTCATGGGCGTTTTTCGCCTTGTTTGTCCGCAAGTTAGTTACATTAAGTGAATACGGGCGCTCACAAGTAATTTTTCTATATTAGTTATTTCTGGTTCAAGTGATTTATTGAAAATTATTGCCACTACGGTCTTCGTATTTATTTTTCGGCAAATTAAAGGCCTAGAAAATGTAGCGAAGAATCGTATTGGAGACCAGACGCGTATTTTGATACCTCATTTATCAAAATCGCTTTAGCAGTTTTAATGCTTTGGATATTTTAAAGAGTGTCCGTCAGAAACAAGTGAAAAACATAACCGAAGAAACATTTGAGAAACACAACCCACTCGCGATATTGTATATGGCATATACATCGCGAGAAACTTCTCAAAAAATTATATAACTTCTATACTATCCTAAATTTAAAATAAGGTTTTATCAGTGCAATAAAGAATTAAAAAGAACTAAATAATATTATAAATATGTGTATGTTTGTTCATTTCTTTTTTGTCCTCCCTTCAGGCCTTAAATAAGCAACCAATCGACTAGATTTTTGGCATGGCGTAAAACGGACTTGTTTTCTGACGTTTGTCAAGTAAAAGTTAAGAAACAAAACGACACTCGGACAAACTTCCATTCCTAAGTAGTAAAACTCAGTAGAAGTGTACTAATGTAGCTATTTTTGTATTAAAAACCACGAAAAAGCTAATAAAAAGGCAGATCACTGATAGATAAGTCAAGTTATTTCGGATAATTATTTTGTTCGACAAACAAATAAAAAAATAAGAAGCTATAATATTGTATATATATACAAGCCGATAATTTACCTATATTAGTTGTAATTATTTTTTGTTATTTGATTGTTATTTTCTTTCTGAATAAAGAATAACACTTAGCCGATAAATATGATATTTAATAAGTAACTGTATTGTATACATATTTATGTAAGAGTCTGTCTATCATGCTCAAGCCTGTTAGATTAGATTATTCGTTTGTTAAAGATTTAGGATAATTTTATATTTATTATCAACATACACAACTTTAAGTTAATAAGCATAGACTAGATATCACATTAAATTTTAAGTAAATTAGAGGAGCACCCACACGACCACGGTGCCTAGACAAACCTAACATAGGCTTTAAGGCACTACTAACCAAGTTATCTAATGATTTTTTTATAAATAAATTATATCAGTCCATATATAGCTTCTTCAAATTTAAGAGTACACGAGAGACGGATGAAGTTGAAGCCAGGATATTCGAACTTTGTAATTAATTTAATTTCATCAAATAAAGGCTACTATATCCCTTTCAGAAACCGAGCTATAGGATTACCATCGGGTGTAAAACCAGCGTTTTAGTACACCCCCATGAAATCTGCATCAAGCTTAATACAAACCATTTTGAGTAACGACCGATCAATTCGAAACCCTATTTCCTAAAGCATAAAGACTGTAATATTTCATGTGATAATGAGGAGCTTTCAAAACGATCCCGGGTTAAATCTTTTACGATCAACATAAAAATGTCGTTACTCACGCTGTGTACAGACGGCTAATGGGTTTGGCTATCAGCCCATCGCTCACCATGAGCACGTTTCGTCATTGAAACTTACCTAGATAGAAATTTTAATAATAGATCTTTATTACCAATTATTTTTAAAATACACTACATGAACTGCAGGTTCTGACCATCATCACCTATACGTACGTGAAGACGCTAGGTCTTCATTCTTAAAAAAAGATTAGTAATCACCTCTGATATTATATGAAGAAACACCTTAGTCTGGGACCCCACGAGTTACTAAAGACCTTGAGAATTAAGACCTGGCGTCTTCACAAACGTGTTAGTGATGATGGGCAGAAACTGGAGCTCCCGTAGTGTTACTAATTTACCAATAACCCTGTATAAGAGTAGAGTCTAGAGATAAAATGGGAAGCTTTATCGCTACGAGCAATCTCATCTAGGCCAGGTGATGCAGTCTCTACTTATCCCTGGTAAATTACCAATCGCTATATTCAAGGGATGAGAGGGAAACGGACCATCTCAAAAACAATTCAGTATCCAAGCCTTTTAAGGATATTTTTTAATTCAAATATGCTTTTTGATATGCTTAAAGGAGGTTAAAAAAGAAAGTAGCTACCTACACAGAATAGCGGCCAATCGCTAAATACTTATTGGGCTGTCATATTCGCTCGCTAATTTATTAGTTTTAGATTCTTTTGAATCTTGATTCTTGAGGAGACAATCAAAAATCGTTAAAATATAACCGGTAAGACTTTGCGACCGATGTCGGTCGCCATGCGATCGCTATCTATCGAGGCTGCCCGCCCAGTTGAACTTCAACTTCGCCTTTCATTTGTTAAAGTGATACCTATAGAATTTGAGGGGGGGGGGGGGCTCAAATTCTTTGTATAACTTGCTACTACAATTGGAATTACCCCATACAGGATGTCTAAATGTCCACACGAGTGCCATTTGCCGTATTGAAACCCCCAAAAAGATGCGGACCATTGTTTGGGGAATACAAAACAGAAATATTTCTTCTCATATCCAATGTACTCACTCGATCCTGAATTTCTATTTTCTCGAAAATATCCTTTGAATGTAATGAAAATGTGAAGGTTGGTACCTCTTCATGATCTGAATAGGTTGGGAAGCTTTCATTCGTTTTTGTTTTCATGATATTTCAATTAGGTATTTTCGTTTTTGATTCGATAGAGCATGGGTCCGCTTGATTATGCGGTATAGGTACGTCTTCGTTCGTCAAGCCGTGTATTGTGGCTTAGAAATGCACCACCGCAACTCTTCCTGTGGGTGTCGTAAGAGGCGACTAAGGGACATACACCGGGGGGCGGGCAGTAGCGCCCCTTGGAGAATAGATCTACCATCTAACTGCAATCCCCAACCAGCATGCCCAGCGTAGGAAATGTGGGCATTACTCCCCATGAGTTACAAAATTAGGGGGAGCCCTGCCTCCAGCAGTGGACCATTATAGGCTGTTGATGTTGAGGAGGAGGTTGAAACTTTTTAAACTTTCGCGATTTGATAACATATTTAAGATTATTTATCGGGTATTTATCTTTTATTAGAGGAGGTTGAAGTTAAGGATACGTCTTGGAGGCTTGCGATAGTGCAAAGACATATAGATAATACTCGAATTAATGCTGAACAATTCCCACAGTATTCTCTAACCCGAAGCTAAGCAGAGCTTGTGTTACGAGTACTAGACAACTGATATACATGACATAATACAATGAACAGATAGACATTTTTTATTATACCAAGAAAACAACCAGAACACCATATACAAATATCTGCAGATCGTACAAAAACTCCCGAGGCGGGAATTGAACCCGCAACATTCTATGTCACAGGCGGACCCTCGCCCACCGCGCCACAGAGGTCTTCATATGGATGAATGGATACGGAAGAGGAACTTCTTTTCATAGTATGACAGCAAGGCGAAGTTGCGTGCCGTAATGCCACGTAGTGCCGCAGTAAAGCTGTTTGGTCAAAGACAATGCCAAATGTACTGAATGGACTAAGCTGTAATTTTACACTATCTGCACATATTATGATATGGATCTTGATTAACATATAGGCTTCTTCTTCTTCTTTTATTTTACTTTATAGACGAACGAACTCGACTACCTCTATATCTTTTGAATGTATGTGAGATGAGTGGTTTGTTGCATTTGTGCAGTTAACTTGACAAGGCCGCAGTCGTAAACAAATACTTTACCCCGTTTTGATGTTGCGCTAACTATATAAATACATATCTGTGTCTTGTATTGTATTACGTATATCAGTTATCTAGTGCCCATAACACAAGCTAAGCTTAGCTTGGGGCTAGATAATGCTGTGTGAATTGTACAGAATTATTTATTTATATATTTTATTTATTTGTATACTCGTACTATAAAAGAGGGTTAATATATTATTATCATGTTGTTTAATAAAATATACTGTTTTTAATGATTAGTTTGTATTTGGTAAGACAAATACTATAATAATATTCCTCGGAAATATAAATTTTGTGGGACCACTCTGTTATCATTTTCTATCCCCTAAACAATTTTTAAAAGACGAAGGACGTAAAATAAAACATATTGTAACAGTTACTAAAATAGAACCTTTTCCTTTTTTTAAAGTCAGTTAATAAAATGTACTTTATCATGACCTATTATTATTAGACGTAACGTTATACCCCACCCAAACTAGAGCCGAACTAACCTACTTTATATTATTATTCTGTTGACAAAGTAAATTTCAAGGATCTTGCGATACCTATTAATAAGCTTTTTTTGAATGCCCTTGTAATAGTTTTATTCTATTTAGTTTAGGCAGTGAATCGAAGTTGCCCTTGGTAGTTACCAAGGGCAATTTCGCAATAAAATAATCGCACTCGAAATAATCTATAAAAATTAATAAGAAAATCTTAATTAACAGCGTAAATATAGCATCAACAGTAATTTGATCCTTCCTACGGAGTTGAGACGTGGTCACTCGCGGTAGGGCTGGTCCACCAGTTTAAAGTCGCCCAGCGAGCTATGGAGAGAGCTATGCTCGGAGTTTCTCTGAAGGATAGGATTCGCAACGAATACATCCGACAGAGAACCAAGGTTATCGACATAGCTCATAGGATTAGCAAGCTGAAGTGGCAGTGGGCTGGCCATATTTCAAAAAGAACCGACAACCGCTGGGGTAAACGTGTTCTTGAGTGGAGACCGCGACTCGGAAAACATAGTGTAGGACGCCCTCCGACCAGGTGGGATGACGATTTGCGAAAGACTGCTGGCAGATGCTGGATGCGGCAAGCTGAAGACAGGGCGCTATGGCGATCATTAGGGGAGGCCTATGTCCAGCAGTAGACTGGTATAGGATGATGATGATGAGTAATTTGATCCTTCGTATACACAAACAAAAGCCTCATTTTAATTCGAGTTATTTCGATAACCGTTACGGCGAGTTTCATAAGGGCGTGGTACTTATTCTCATCAAAATAACATATATTTGATTCCTGGTAATATTATCTAAATGCATCATGGAGATGCTGAATTAAGATCTTAAACAAGAGCTTCGTTACCAAGAAATTTTCGTTAAAATAAAGTAAGAAATAAAATCAAATCCTGCCTTCTAAATCCGCTCAATTAAACAAATCAATATTCAAGGTAGATCCTCAAATTCATTAATGAATTCCGAACGAAAATAAATAATCAATTTACATTCGTTTGCTCCTCAAATATCTAAGTACTTTGACTGCCCATTTTTGTTTATAAAGTAAGAATAGATCGTAACATACTAGGAATAAAGATGAATGTTCACTGTCAGTATATTTTGTAATTTATGTTCGGTGAGAAAAATCTACATAAAATATTGCCATTTAAAAAATGTACAGCAATGAAGATAATATTACAATATACTCTTAGGAGTCATTTTAGAGGCCTCTTCTGGGGAAATGGCAGTCATGATTTTTGTAGAATAGAATAGAATATTTTTTTACAAAACTTACACAGAATTCAGTAGATAAACTAAGAAATATAACTAAAATATGTGAAACAATGGAGTCTTACAACGAAGTACAAGCTAAGAAAAAAAATGTTTTATTGTGTATAGAAGAGAGCTCATGCTCATACCCTTCCTCTGGTAGCTTTTTTCAATCAGCTTGTAAGATATCACTGATGGGCTGAGCTGAAGGGGGTCAATTCTAACGCTTCGACCACCAAATATTCACTTAACATCAATTGGACCATCTGCTTATCCAATTTTGTCATTCAAATCGTCAATTAGAATTAAAAGATACTAGTTTCACACGCGTTGTTTAAGGTTGTTTCTGTCCCATGGGAACTGATTAATAATTGATTAAAGTCTCACCATCGTTTCAACTAACTCTAGAGCAATATAATCGCACATGATTAAAGCTCTTTGAATAAAGAAAAAAAAACTAACTCCATAAATCAAGTCGAATGGTTGTTTAGTTAGGGCGCGAAGGATAGACAAAAAATCACACTTTCGCTTTTATAATATTAGTTTAGAGAATATAGATAAATTTCCTTTACTAATCGTAGGTTATGCGAGTTAATTGCCTTCACGCCCACACAATTCCAAGTCCTTCCGTATTTACCCTGATTTTTCTTGAGGTCGGGTTCCCAAAGACCTTTTAATTAAAAGTTGGGGCGGCGATTTTGTTGCTTGTTTTGTTATTTTAAACATGAGCTAATGACGTATAAGTGGATGTAAGTAGGTACTTAGGAACTTTCGCGCTACACCGAAAAACGCGTGCGTTACGTTTATTTTAGGTAACGTTTGCGGTGTTTATTTTCTACGTTGTTTTATGTTTTTTCATCGAGACCAAAGCGGTTGTTGGCCAGATCATTCTATACTTTATTAAAAAGAAAATTGTTATCAAATAAAAGAAATAAATTGACACAATGGACCTAACCTGATCCTTATCAATACCAGTCAGACGCGTCCCCAAGACGCTGTTGCTGATGCGCTGTGCCAGATACTCACCAGCTCTCGGGTCACGCGTAGCTTCACGGATTAAATTCCAAGGGGAGCAAATGCGTAGGCTCTTTCGAGACCTGCATATTTGCGCCTCTTGAGACATAAATAGATTTATCTTTATATTGAGTTCTTGGTTCATTTCACTTCGTTTTTAAAAACCCGGAGAGCCTTGGTTCCACGAAGTTCACACTTACATTACATCATGAAAGTCTAATTTAAAAGCTTTTACGAAAGTAGTATCAGCCAGTACATCATTTATTTTAAATAAGTTATAGAGATCCCGTAGACTGTACTTCAGTTTTGAATATAATTAGAGAATATGCATATACTCTTGTTAAACTAGTCTATACTTTTATTATGAATGTGAAAGTGTGTTTGTATGTTTGTCCTTACCCTTCACGCCCTAACTAAGCAACCAATCGACTTGATTTTTGTGTGTATAGAGTTAGTTGAAAGGATGAAGAGTAACATAGGCTACTTTTATCCCATAAACCAGTTCCCATGGGATAAAATTAACCTTATAAACGCGTGCCAAGCCGCGGATAGGAGCTAGTAATGTATAATACTGTAATACGCAATCGATATTCTCTTGCTATTTCTATTTAAGTAACTAAAGAACTTTTAACAATAGCTATTTGATATTTCGACTGTTATCTTTTCTAAAAGTTTATACACGACGAAACAATTCATAACTTCTCGCTCCAACTGACTTCAAATGATTTAACTTTTTCTGAATTTTCCTTTTAGTACAGCAGTCACGTATAAAAATTACAATTTTATAAAAGTTACGAAAAATGTTACGAAAACGACAAAAGCAGAGGTAGTTCGAGACAGAATTGTTCAGTGGGAGTTTTCTTAGTAGGCACTTACATAAATATTTCAGGTCTGGAATTTCAATTGTATTTTATCCATCCGGCTATTATATAATTTTAGAAGGTCTACTCAGTAATTTTCCAATAAATGACTAGGAAAGGTATTCAGGGTAAGGAATTGTTACAATCACTCCGGCTCATTTGATAAACTTATTCACACTGACACTTAGACAATGCGTTTAACTATTAAGACTTCTATGACGCAGCCGGCAAAATTCTGCCTGCTACGTAAGTTGCGGGTTTGATTCCCGCCTCGGGACAAATGCTTGTAAGATTTGCGGATATTATTCGGGTATTCTGGGTGTCTTCTCAAAATAAATATTTCGATTTTATTATATAATTTTAAAGTGATATATTAAATAAATTAGCTGTTATTATATGTATAATGTTATTTAATAGTTACCCATAGGTATCACAAGCTCTGCTTAGCTGGGTTCTAGATGATGCTGGTTACAGTATTATTTACCTGTATATATTATTTCGTACCTTTAATTAATAAATAGTAAAATTGAACTCTATTTAGCATATGAATAACTATCACATTTACCTAAAAACTTAGTTATCAATCCATTTCTATACAAAATCAACCAATATCTAAGATCTTATGAAGATTCCTAAACAAATTGAATCCACGGAAGCGCAAAAAAATTGACAAATATCCGTCAAACGCGAAACTTGTTTCCGGTTTTATATTTTTATTTTCCCGACCTTTTTTCATGACAACATTGGCAGCTTTTTAACTGGCAACGTTTTAATAAACCTAATCTAAAATACTCGGCAAGGACGCGAATTAAAATTAATCTCGTTATTTGGAGATAAAGCACGGGAAAAGCTGCAAAACGTAATAAGTGTTGCTATTTGTACCGTTTATTTTTGTCCGAAATGAGCTTGAATTATTTCCTTTTGGTACCAATTACAGTAATTTTGCGCAGTGGAATGTTGAGAATGTTCGTTGGTTTTTCTTTGCCACGGATTCTCGAGGAAATACGTAAGTTGACTATTATTACACGTCTGTTATTTATATTTATATTAAAAACACTATTTAAAAAAATTATCTGAGCGTCTGCTCGAAGTGACGCGTGACCTGGTGCTGGAGCTGGTGAGTATCTGGCGCAGCGCATCAGCATTGCCATACAGCGGGGCAACGCAGCTAGTGACTTGGGCACGCTTCCGACCGGTATTGATATGGATCAGTTGAGCTACCTGTAGATTGTTTGCAACAGTTTGCAGTTAGCTCAATTGTTTCAATTGTATATACAAGTTTTAATTTAAATATATTATTTGATTGTCATTTTCTTTTTTAATAAACTACTTCAAAAAATATAAATACTGAACAATCACTAGTAGAACAGTACTATTACTAAGAAGAAATCTTGATTTTTGCACACGCGTTCTGCTCTGTTCCGCTCCTATAAAAGCGAAATCATATGCCTATCCTTTTCTTAAAATGGCTCGAGAAGAGGCAGCTTACTTGATCACTCGTTCGTTTTCGAAATTAAGCTATTACGCTTGGTTATCCACCTATCCTCAGTTACCATAATATGACAGACGGTTCAGTCTGCAGAATACCCTGTATAATTACCCGCGAAGCGTGGGTCATGTTTTGTCTAGTTTTTCTGTGTGGTATTATGATACTTTTTATTACCGCATATATAAACGGCATAAGTGACTTTTATAAATGAGGTATCAAAATACTCGTCTGAACTTTTATGAATTTTGTCTGTATTTTGTAGGTACACATTTTGTGATAAAAAGTAAAAAGCGGATATCGAGTCGGGCTTTCCATCGTTTGCAAAAAGTAGCTAGTTCTTTATAATCATGACTGAAATCCTGAAAGTTGGGAATGTAAGTAATGTACCTTAATCATGATTCTTAATTCTCGACGCACGTTTATTCTCCAACTAAAATCCCATGGCAGGTCCCTCCATAATCTTAAAGAGCAAACTCATGAAATATTTAATTTCAATAAGGAAAATATTGAACGAAAATATATAGAAAATAATTCGAAATACGTTAGTGTTCTTAACCAACCAATTACTCCGTAACTCCTTGAAATTGAGAACACCAACGTATTTCGAATTATTTTCGCAATAAAACAAGCTTAGATTCGTAAGAATTCAACAAGAAGTAAAGCCAAGTTGTTCGGTTCGATCAACAGAACAAGTTATGTAATGTTGTATAAGACTCAAAATATTTCCACTGTTTCTTGTAGTTTTACGGTACAACTGGAAGATTGTTTTTTATCAAACCACCTCATCACCGTACAAATCGGATTACGATGTTTTCTATACGACTTTGCCTTCCACTACCTACTACTAACTGAGTTCCAATGAGGTATATCCCATGGGAACTCATAGAAAAAAAATTGAACGTTTTCGTAGAACGACGTATGCAAAGACAGCAACTACATAGTTTTAAATTAAACTCTTTTGACAATCGCTATTCATTAGAATGAACCTTTCGAATAATAAGCATTCGTTCCAGAGAAAAGTTTGTAGAACTTATATTATTTCTAACGATAAGTTTTAATAATTTTGACGACCTCTGTGACGCGGTGGGCGAAGGTCCGCCTGCGACGCAAGAGGTTGCGGGTTCGATTTCCGCTTTGGGACAAATATTACGATCTGCAGGTATTTGTCCCGAGTGTTCTGGTCAGAGGCAGGGAGGCAGAGGGGCCAGAATGCTGGCAGTATTGCCACATTGAATGGTAATGCTAATTCGTTGACCGAAATAATAACTAGCCTTGCGATAAACTGTGGGAATCGAAATCGTATCAACATTTGTTAAATCAATCGTTCGTTAAATCATTTAAAGGTTACAATTATTGTATTACATATTAAAGTTCTAGGTACCTAACAGGTATATTTATTCAACTTACATATTCCAACTTTAATATTAACCAGCTTAACTTATATAATTTTCCCCGAGCTAGGTAACCCTTAGAAGTAACTATAGACCCTTAACTTAAGGGCACGATATAACCCGCACTTTAACAAGTAGGGCTTGAGTTAACGCCCTAATAATTACCTGTAATAATGATTAACCTACAAGGACTTTATTCCAATTTCAACTATTTGGCTGGCAAGAGGGTTTTCAAGTAAGAACATACTGACAACTTCTGGCATAGCGGGCAATGGTCCGCCTTAAACGTAGGAGGTTGCTGATTTGATTCCTAACTCGGGATGAATGTTTGTACGACCTGCAGATATTTGTTCCGGATGTTCAAACTCAAAGTCAATAACGTTATTTCTTTAGGTTTACAAAATAAGCACTTGGACAAGTAAGACTTTATATTATGAGCTTATGAAATACTTTTACCAAATGTATAAAATCTACACAGGTAGCAAAATAATTATTATTACTAAAATCATCTATCTACAAAGTATGAAAAATATCCTTAATTTTGTATTCTACCCTGTGTGTGTATGTCTGTCTGTGCTGTTCTTGTTGTGTCAAATAAATGTATCTTTGTCTTTATAAACAGATTTATAATTAGTAATTATTAGAACAGATTTATAATTACTATAATTAGTCATCATAAGCCTATAGTAGCCCACTGCTGGACATAGGCCTCCCCTAATGGGCACTATAGCGCCCAGTCTTCAGCTTGCCGCATCCAGCATCTGCCAGCAGTTTCGCAAATCGTCATCCCACCTTGCCGGAGGGCGTCCTACACTACATTTGCCGAGTCGTGTAGTAAGTATCATCAAATAAGAAATAAGGTGTACCTGAAATAATGTCAAATCAAAATATCAAATATCAATAACGTTGATTTCTTTAAGCTTACAAAATAAGCACTTAGACAAGTAAAATTATATACTATAAACAGGTTTATAAATAATGTTACCTTTACATTAAAAAAATATTTATTTAGATAATGTATTAAATATATTAGGTATCTAGTTATTATTATAACCCAAACTCAGCTTGCTTTGATAACATCTAGCCTGATGTTGATGTATAGCCCATACATCAACATCTCCTCCGACCTCTGTAGCGCGGTGGGCGAAGGTTTGCCTGCGACGCAAGAGGTTGCGGGTTCGATTCCCGTCTCGGAACAAATGTGTGTACGATCTGCAGACACTAGTTCAGGGTGATCTGGTCGGTTTCTATTTATAATAAAAATTTCTATCTATGTATTGTGTTATATTATTTATCTGTTATATTGTACCCATAACACAAGCTCTGCTTAGCTTAGGGCTAGGTAATGGTGTGTGAATTGTCCAACCTGTTTTTTTTTCATATGTAGCCTCAAGGCAAGCTAAGCTTGGGTTATAACTAGCCAGTCCAGCATTATTCATTCGTTTTATAAAATAAGCCCTCATGCCCAGTATAAGCGCGCCCTTACCGTTACAATTACGCCCTAGCCCAGTAACGACACGGTGGAATAATGGGCTCCTTCGAAATTACAACCAAACACGGTTAATGAGTAGGTAGTGTTTAGTGTTTGTTGGCCTTTCAGCTTTACGGTTCGGCTCATTTGAAATTGAAGCGTAGTTAAGTTTACAGAGGTGTTAGTTTTGTTTAACAATTGTACAGTGTTTTTTGTGCTTTTCGTGGCCCATGCGACCGCTCATTTGAAATTGAAGTCTAGCCAAGAAATACACTGAGTTCATTTGGTTTGTAAAAATATAACTTTTTTTTTTGTTTTTTTTGTGGTCTGAGGCATACTCATTTGAAATAGACGCCAAGTAGATTTAAAATACATTTAAGTTTATGTAGTAAGAAATCGAACTAAATTAAAGGGTGTTAATTTTATCACACGTTGTTGACTAAAAAGAAGTCCATTTGTTTCATCAAGTTATTTCAATCATTCACTAAAAGCTTAATGCTTATAAAAAAGCAACGCTTTAATATATTTAAAAATAAAATTACAATCAAATAATAATTGTAATTCAAATTAAAACTAGTATTTACAATAAAGTCATGCGTAAGTTCTACAGAGCCTACGCATTTGCTCCCCTTGGAATCGAGACCCTAGGTCCGTGGGGTTTCGAGGATCTCGGGGTTTTCAAAACGCTCAGAATAATGAGAGTTTGGTCGAAGCGATGCGTGACCCGAGAGCTGGTGAGTATCGGGCACAGCGCATCAGCATTACCATACAGCGGGACAATGTACCTAGTGTCTTGGGCACGCTACCGACTGGTATTGAAATTGATCAGTTGAGCTACTTGTTAATGTTTTGGAACAATCTACAGTTAGCTCAATTGTTTCATTATTAAATACAAGTTTTAATTTAAAAAGTAAATTTTGTTGGTTTTAATAAGTATTTACGCTGTCTTAATTAAAGGCTGTGGATTTTGTTTTATCAATCCATAATAAAAATATAAATTCGATGGTAATTATGTTTATCTGTCCGTATTATAATTAAGCTGAAAGGATCGTAATGAAATTTGGCAGCGAGGTAAATATTATCCCGGGGCCTACATAGCCTATGTCCGTACATAGTCTATTTGAAAAACACGTGAGAAGCCTCGAGCAACAACTAGTAAATAAATAAAACTAAAACAGTCCGACTACAGGCGAAAACAATTAAGCCCAGAATAGCCTATGAGGGCGTTGTTCATCATTCTATATAAAGGCTCTTGTTTCATTATTTATCGCAGGCGAGTGAATCCATGGAGCTAGAAAATTGATGGAATAAAAAATCTTTACTAATTTACTAATTTTAATATTAATGCGAAAGTGTATTTGTGAGTATTTAGATAATGCCAGCTGGAAATAGGATCTGAAACACAGACCTAGGGCTAGAGGTTCTGACTACACGAATCGCAAGACCATTTCCACATTGATGCGAATGTTGGTATTTCGCACTCACCGCCAACTTCACGAACTGTTTATTTTGCAATTACCAACGCTTGCTATTACCTATCTTCAACTACCAAGTACGTACGAGAAATCATGTTTATATCATTCATTCATGACATTGACAATTCACAACCTTGATAACCACAGAATTTGAAACTGATATGGCATAATTGTATCAAAACACATGCAGAGCCAAAAAAATGAGATGAATCGCTTGATAATTGCCATCTTCGTCTACCAATCGCGTTTTTTTTTGATAATATTTTTATCCACACATTTGACGGTTGGAGTTGGATTTGTTTGTCTTTTTATATGTTATTTTGGGAAAAATTAATGCCTTTATTAAAACAATGAGTAAAATTTAGACCACGTTTAGACTTCTTTTACTTAGTAGATGCGGAACATGCAAAATGTAAAGTTATAAAATATAGTAATAAATTGGGGTACCTACTGGTTTAAAAGTTACAAGCATAACGCTATTGATATAACACATTACGCTATTGTGCTGAAATTTTCTGAGTATATAAAAAACAATGGATTGAAAAACTATTAATTATATTATTAAATTTTTTTCAAAAAAACTCTTAAATAGTTACCATAAAAACCTCAACAATTTCATCTCCCATTTTACCTTTTTAAGAGTTTTCTTGAAAATTACTGATATTCGTTTTTTAATCCACTGTTTTTTATATACTCAGAAAATTTCAGTACAATAGCGTAATGTGTTATATCAATAGCGTTATGCTTGTAACTTTAAACCAGTACCTATATAATATATCATAGAATAGCGTTATGCGTTAGAAAGTTACGGCCCTTTTAATAATTTCTGTATTATTATACTATACCAACGACCCGCCCCGGCTTCGCACGGGTAAATTTTTTTTTTTTAAAACGATGCAAAGTTGTCCTTCTTGATTATTTTTTTTACTTTTTCTAACTTTGAGAGCTTATAACTAATTATTTACACGTTCTTTCAAATAAATAATGCCTTCAAAAGACGAAGGATACATCTGAGACCAAAAGCGAGTAAAAAATTTACTAGAAAACACGTTCCAAAAAAAAGTTCTAGGGGTAGAGAGGTAAAATTTCGGAAAATCTTAAAAAAAATACAAAAAACAGGATTGAAAAAAATTTAAACATTTAGGGTCTTTTCCTTCAATTTGTATTTCACAAATAGGTCCACCTACACACCCACCGAGTTTGTCTAACCCTCCACCAAACACCATGTATATTATATAGGCTATGACACTCACAAATAGCATTAATAAAATAATTATCAAAATCAGTTATGTAGATCCAGATTCAAAAACTAACTAAATTGTGATCGCATAATAACCAAAAGATATTTTAATAAAGTTTATTATTTATTTATTTTAATTTAATTTTTAACAACTTGACTAGTTTTCCAGCTTTGAAAACAATTTCGCCAACGTTACGCGTTGCATTAATAATGTAAAGCAGATGTAAAATTCTAAGCAATCTTTGTAATGAATTGTGTAAATAAGTAATTTCTATTCCTCTCCAAAAAATACCGCGTTATTCTAAAAAGGGAAATCCGTCAAGCTTCACGTTGTTAGAAAATACTCAGCGCTCAAAAAGATTTACACGTTTTCAAGATGAGATAGAACCTTGTTGAACTAAGCACATAATACTAGTACATGAAGATAAGATGAGGTCACTTTGATTTTTTTGTCAAGTATTATTTATTTGTTCACTTCGCTATGTCGTTACGTAGCGAAAAGAATCATCTTAATTTAGTAGTCTCATTTTAAGATATAAAATTATTTTCCAAAAAAATTTTTAGACATAGGCCTCCTCTAATGAGCGCCATAGCGCCCTGTCTTCAGCTTGCCGCATCCAGCATCTGTCAGCAGTCTTTCGCAAATCGTCACCCCACCTGGTCGGAGGGCGTCCTACACTACGTTTGCCGTGTCGCGGTATCCACTCAAGAACACGGTTACCCCAGCGATAAGATACTAGAATTGGAATTTACTCAACGAGAATTTGTTAGTAAAGCAGTTCTAAACAATATATTTAAGTTTATAAATATTTTTGTCTTTTTATTATTGTTACCAGCCATAAAAATAAATAATCAATCAAATAACGTTCCATTCAGACATTTTGCAAGCATCGACTGGAGTTTACTGTCGCTGCTAAGTGCGCGTCTTAGTTCGAAAAGGTTGCATCCCATTCAGATCGCGCACACTAAGGTATGCAAAAATAACGACAGCAGCTCGCTTTATCTCCCGGAATAACATCTGGTGAGTTTTAGCATAATCTTTCGGGGACTGTTGGCGACGGAAATATCTGACAAGGTGTCGAATAACTGGGCTACTTTTATAGCTAGAAACAAAACACGGTGCAAGAAGCGTTTATCTATTCTTATTTCAACGTTATTAATCAGGCAACTCTCATCTTAAAAATCTTCGTATTATTTTATTTATTTTTATAAATTTATATCTGACAAGGTCACGTAGTGCACAGTAAGCATAGATTTAAAAAAAGTGGTTTGGGTACGGACATTCAATTTCATCAAGAGTATTGAAAGTTTCCTAAACAATTTTAATCATTATGCATTGTTTGCTTAGCAGTTATAAATAAATAATGCTGGACAATTCACACAGCAATACCTAACCCCAAGCTAAGCGGAGCTACTGTTATGGGTACTAGATAACTGATATATATGTATACAAAAAATACATTGATAGATATTTTTTTATTGTACATAGAAAACGACCAGAACACCCTGTACAACACAATCTGTAATTGACGCTCTGTATCTGCAGAACGTACAAAACATTTTTCCCAATTCGGGAATCGAACCCAGAACATAATGCATTGCAGGCTCTTCGCCCAATGCGCCACAGAGGTCGAGGAGGAGTTAAAGAATTTATATGCCAATGTCAAAGTAGTTTCACTAACTATTGATGAGTCAGGTTGGAATAAAAATTAGAAATCCTAAATAATATAATAAATGCGAAAGTGTGTTTGTTTGTCTTTTCTTCACGCCCTAGCAACCAATCGACTTGATTTTTGATATAGAGTTAGTTGAATAGACGGAAAACAACATAGGCTACATTTTGTCTTGGTAAAACATCAAATTCCCATGGGAGATTTACGTGATTACCCGCTTAGAAATGTGAAATTCGAACTTAACGCGGGTAAACGCCCGCGTTTTCTCCCTGCTAGTCATTAGTCATTGAAATGTTATAGTAGTTATTCTGTAATATATTTTAACAGTTGCCGCATAAAATAATTCACACTTTTTTGGCATACGGTTTGACACGTACGAAGCTGAGGACAGAAGCATACTAAAATATTCAGTAACTACGTAAACATTTGTCAAAGCCCCTTGATTTACTTTAGAATATTTACTATTTGGGTTTCAGTGGCTTATTTTAGTTCACTTCAGCTATTAAATAATAACCCGCTGGGGTAAACGTGTTCTTGAGTGGAGACCGCGACTCGGCAAACGTAGTGTAGGACGCCCTCCGACCAGGTGGGATGACGATTTGCGAAAGACTGCTGACAGATGCTGGATGCGGCAAGCTGAAGACAGGGCGCTATGGCGCTCATTAGGGGAGGCCTATGTCCAGCAGTGGACTGGTATAGGCTGATGATGATGATGATGATTTAATAATAGTTGTGGTTTTTAAACTACGATCAAATAAATAAAACAAATTAGAAATAGTGTTTACAATTGAAACAATTGAGTGAACTGGGAACTGTTGCAAACAATTTACAGGTAGCTCAAGTGTTCCATACCAATTACAGTCGCAAGCATCCTCCAGACACTGCTGGCTGCATAACCCCGCTGTATGGCATTGCAGCTTTTTAATCCTAACTAATATTATAAATGCGAAAGTGTGTTTGTTTGTTTGTCTTTCACGCCCTAACTAAACAACCAATCGACTTGATTTGTAGCATAGAGTTAGTTGGAAATATGGGGAGTAACATAAAACATAAAAATATATTTATTTTCAGCAAAAACACATTAGATTAGGTACTGTAGGTATTTAACTTAATGGGTAGGTAGGTAGAGTTTCATTATATTGTGTTACAATGTTCTGTTAAACTGATAGAAGTTATTGCTGAGGGTGTGGAGACAATGTGTTTTACTTATAGATCTCACACTAGGCGGAGCCTGTATCGTGAGATCCAAACTGGTGATTCTTATAATATTTAGTGTCATGAAATGCTCGACTTAGAATGTACCTCCTACATGTATTTTTGCGATAGCTTATACAAATAGGTAAATAGGTTTCTTAAGCTGACTGTACTAAGGCTCTGAAGGATAATGTAATATAATGAGGGCCGCTCATTTAGAAAGGGCCCTAATAGGTCCCTTTGAAGACGCACCTAAGTGATACCGAGTCTTTGTACTTAAATTAAATTGATTTACCCTAAATAGTTGGGATTAGAAGCCGTTATACATAATTAAATCGTTTGGTTTAGAGTGTGTACAGATCTTTATAATTAAATTTTATTGAGTGTCAATTTTAATAATAATGGTGGACAATTCACACAGCATTAAAACTTGTGTTATGGATACTGGATTACAGATATACCGTAATAGAATACATGAATAGATATATTTTATTGTACATAGAAAATGACCTCACTGGGAACAAATATCAGCAGATCGTACAAAAATTTTTCCCAAGGCTCCCGCCTTGGGAAAAATGTTTGTACCCGCAACCGCGTCGCAGGCGAACCTTCACCCATCGCACTATTAAAAATCATGAAAATAGAAGAAATCATGTTATTATTTTATGATAATATAGATAAAATTTTGATTTTTTCGTTCTAAACCTCACAAGAGTATGAGTGGGAGTTTCGTGCGGTATGCAAGCAGCTTAGGGCCCTTTTCACATGCATGATGTGAAAAAAATAAATGTATGGGAGGGGCGAATCACGGTCATCCTGCCATGTAAAAGTTGTCTCTTTAGCTCATACATTCTACTTAACACTGTACGGCGGTCTTGCCGTGACTGTACGCATTCAAAATAGGCTAGAGGTTTCTTGTAGACACACGGTTTGTCTCCGTAAAACTCTACGGTTTTCGTCTCGGGGACGCTTCTAACTGATATTGATATGGATCATTTGAGCTACCTGTAGATCGTTTGCAACAACCTGCAGTTAGCTCAATTTGCTTTAAATAAAAATATTAGTTTGAATTTCATTCTATTATTCGATTGTAATTTTTTCATACTTGTATAATCTTACTTTCCACCGGAAATACAATCTTAAAGCTTATAGAAATAAAGTTCATTTCACTTTCTCCGTAAATTGATATTTAATTAAGTTGAGCATAGCTATACGCTAAATTGGGGGTTATATTATGAGCTAATATGCAAAGCCACGGAATGGTATTGCCCTTTACGATGTTACGACTCAGTCGATTAAAGTCGCGTGGATTAGTATAATCATTTTGAGTGGTAATTTTAGTATCGTTGAGTTCCAATTAGGGATTTAACAAATTGAGAAATCTCTGTGTATATTAAATTCTATATTCTTCTCTATATTCTATAATCTTTTCCTACCAGTTCATTTGATTATTAAGACTGTTACAAGAACTTATAAAAAACACGATGAAAACACTTTATTGTATCCGACCCCGATCAAAAATAAAAATACATTGTAGTTTCTGCAATACAAACACAAAACCCTATACTTCAGAACTCAAAAGTAACACAATCAAATACATTAGAACCGGAACTGGCTAACAAGAAAACTTACAAGTTTACACAATACAATACACAAACTTTTAAAATTAAAACCGAGAACAGACCATGTATTAAAAGTCCTAGTGCTACGGCGAAGCGCTACGGCGTAGCAGCTCTACGACGTAGCACTGCTACGAGATGGCTACGAGTGTACTTGGTAACTTTGTAATGTTGGAATGGAACTCAAGGCCTGTAGAGAAGTTATGGGAAGCGAAGCGATAAGCGGAGCGAGTTTAAATTCTATTTTTACTCGCGTTGTACCTGGATAAAATGACAAGAATAATTCAGCTACCGCATATCTTGGCTGTGCTGCCTCAAGCTATCCCTTAAAAGAAGACGAAGGAACCACCATTTCTGAGTATTGTTAACATTGTCACTGCAATCACCAATACGCTTACCAAGGGTGGTGATTACGCCAAAACCGTTGGAAATGTTCAAAAAAAAATAAAAAAAATGTATTCGTTTTCCAGAGACAATGGATTATAGGGGGAAGGTAGGGGAGAAGAGGAGGTACGTTAACCGTTATTTTTCACGAAATTCTCCTGCATCTCTGAGTTTCAAAAAATCTATAGTGGACATTTTGCACAATTTTTTTTTGTTATTATTTGTTTTTTGTTAATTTTATCCTGTTTTTGTTCTGATCTGTGTCTATTAATTCATTTGTGGTTGGAGTTTTTAAAAAATCATAAATCGCGCTAAGCTTTTCTGAAATCGTTGCTTATAAAAGTTGAATTTAGAGGGAAATTTCGCATAATTGAAAACGCGTTATTCACAAAGCACATATCTTAACTTTCTAACATCTCCACTGGAACTCAAATATTCCGTAACTAGGCAAAATGAAAAACCGCTGTAACTCTAAACAGATTGAAAAGTTTCAGTTTGAACATTACAACAGGAAGTTTTATTAAAAGCGGTCGGCTTTGAAACTAATGCTTTTGTTGAAATTCTGAATAATTTTTGGTTTGTGAGTTATCGGACTTTTTTTCAGAAATTGATAAAATGCAACATTTAAAATTATTTAAATTGCGGTATTAGTCTTTTATTCAGAAAGAAAAAAACAATCAAATAACGTTAAAGGCATTATAATTATAATTAAACCGGCCAAGCGAGTAGACTTGCACACGGAGAGTTCCGTACATACAAAACTACTCGTATTTCGAAAAAGGAACCCTAAACATACCTACCTATTCTTTTTATTAGTTTATAACCTACTACTATCCCACTGCTGAGCAACGGTCTTTTTCTAATACTTATTCTAAGTAGGGAAAAGTTTTTTTTAAAATAACACTTTTATGGCCCACGACCCACAGGTCTCTCGGGACCTCCGTGGGGCGGCGCGAGACGTGGCAATCTGCATTAGGCATGGGCTGGGCAGTTAATGCGTTAAAGCAATAACGAGTGAAAATACTATTCTAGTGTAAAAATTATACTTTCATTTTGTAAAAACTCAAATGTCTGGACTCAATATTAAATGAAACCAACAAAGACCTACTTGGAGTGCACTCAAAGAAACTAAATAGTATTGCAATGAATTCGTTAGTAGATTGAGAAAGCTATTAGAGCTCCATTGGAATTAATTCCAAGAGTACCAGGGGACTACAAAGTTCAACGTTACCTGTGACTTTATGTTTCGTGAAGCGTTCAATTTTGTAATTTTCTTGGCTTATTTTTTGTAGAAAAACTTAAGCTTCTTTATTAATTAAATATAATATAATTTTTAAACTGAATTGTTCAATAACACAGCATCTAGCAATTTACAATTGAAACAATGAAGCTAACTGCAGTCTGTTGCAAACAATCTACAAGTAGCTCAACTGATCCATATCATAGCAGTCGGAAGTGTGCCTCAGACGCTGGCTGCATTGCCCTGCTGTATGGCAATGCTAATGTGCAATTGCCTAAAAATGCTAATAATTTAATATGTGTTAAAAATAATTTTATTATTCTAGATATTGTGAGTTTAAAAGTATTTCAGATATATTTTTTGATCTGCAAAATTACGATATCCTTGAAGCCAACGCATACGCCTGAACAGTTGCGACCTAGGCTACAGCGTCCACTGGATCCATATCACAGCGACACTAATGCCAGAGATCGGTATTTCTGCAGAAGACGTCATCGGTAAACTCGAGCGCTTTAAAATACCTAGCTATATTGCTGATCAAAAAACCAAATAACAACGCTGTGTACGCTACGTCTGCTTCAATCCGGTGAACGTACAGATCAAGTTTCAACAATTATACCTATATACTTGTGGACCTATTTACAGTATTATTAAATATGTATTTTGGATCATGCAGCGAACAATGGTTTGACTATACAACCAACTTTGATTTTAATGGCAGTGATAAGGTGTCAAAAGGTTAATTATCATTCCTAATGACCAAAACCAAAGTCAAACTGACAATGTCACCAATGACTATAATTATTGAAAGTTTCTAACTACGAACATCAAGATTTTATCATTTATTGCTGTTGGTATTTTCGTATCGTTCTGTTTTTAAAACAAAAAAATTATACATAAATTTCGTTCGACATGCATGTCTTTGAAATTTGTAAATTTATCTGATTTTCCAAAAAACATTTGTATCCACAGTCTGGAATTTAGAAAATTTTACCATGTGCCATTTAATTATCAATCTAACATAACATAAACATAAAAATAATATATATATTTGCAGCAAAAACACATTAAAGTAAGTATATAAGGCACTTAATGTTAGAAAGTGGGTAGAGTTACATTATATTGTGATACAATGGACTGTTAAACTGATAGAAAAAGTTATTGCTGAGGGTTTGGAGACAATGTTTTTTACTTATAGATCTCACACTAGGTGGAGCCTGTATCGTGAGATCCATCCAATCTAAAAATCTATTAACCTGTAGTAATAAACAATTCCATTGGCAAGTAACCCCTAACCATGCAGCGCCCTGCAATAAATCCCCTAACTCTACCTGGAAAAACTCCAACCCCAATGAATAAAGACAAATAGGCACCCCTAAGTTCTACTCGATTGAACCACGATCTAAAAGTCGAACGACGTAGATAATGCTCTATAGATTTTTCTTTTGTGTTTTTTGGTAAAGAAGTTAACTAAAGTTGTGGTAAATTGTAGTAGGTACAGCTAGAATTTTACTAACAAAGAAAATTTCGATTTCAACTTCTTTTTTTTCTAGCCTTTGTCGAACAGTAGATTTTTGTAGGCCTCCTTCAAACATTCCATTTCCTTCTACTTTGGGCAGTTAATGTCCAGTACGATTTCATAATAGAAATTTGTTTCTATTATTTCTGTATTCTGTTGCAAACAATGTATAGGTTCTGGAGTGTACAGAGGTACTGGTATTTACTTGTTGGATCCCGGGTAAAATTAACATAACCGCGGTATACCTAGCTATGCATCTCAATAAGACTACTTGGTGGTCTCGACATTTAGCTGGATTGTCAAAAAAGTAATTATAAAATACATATTGTAACCGATTGGCAAATAAAATTAAAACAAAGTGTCGGTAAATACTAACAATCCTATTAATATTGAATAGGCAAAAGTTTGTGCCGTTCTGATGATGTTTGGCCGAAGATCAACAACACTAAAATTTTGAGGAAAAAAAAATTCACACTAAAATATGGATTTGGAATAACCTTAAAAATTTTGAAACTATCATGGTTATTAACATAAAAGTCATTTATAACGGGTTTGATTTTTAAAATATTTCAGCACATTTTGGATGCATGATTGCAACATCTTTAAAAAAGCCATGGGCTGAACCTATTCTATACTAATATTATAAATGCAAAAGTGTGTTTGTTTGTTTGTCCTTCCTTCACGTCCTAAGTAACCAAACGACTTGATTTTTGGCATAGCTTTAGTTGAAAAACTGGAGAGTAACTAATGATACTTTTTATGTCATGAATCAGTTCCCACGGGACAGAAATAACTTTAAACAACGCGTGCGAAGCCGTGGGCAGAACCTAGTACCTTATAATTTAAGACAAGGAGATCCTTCCCTTTACCTCTTTTGTGATTGAATTATTATTTATGTTCTTGAATCAGATCCAATCAATATATTCAATTACAAATCGATTACAGGTTTTCAAAGGCCTGAAATTGAAAATTTTCGTTCGGCTTCCTTGGTCAGATTACAATTGTGAGATGTCTCTCAAAAATTGAGAGCAAAATTGAAGGCTTTCAGGTTTCTCTTCAATCAGATACAACCCAGTTTTTGTTATTACTTCTTGTTACAAAATGGGTCTTTTGTTACCTTACCTCAGGTTAATTAATTTTATATTTAGTATTGTTAATTAATAATTCTGTTTCTGACACAGTTTTATTGTTTAACATGTTTAATTAAATTTCAGGTTTTAATGTAAAATGGGTTACGGTTATTACAATCGGCATTATTATTACATTCATCTCTGCTTTGTTGTCCAGCATTATTAATATTATTATTCCTTCTGCTTAGATGGTTGATGTATTTAGATGTATACGTAATTGTAGATATCACCTTAGATGAAAGCAAAAAGGGAAGATACGATAAGAAGAAGATATTTGTTTTTGTTAACAAAGGAACAAATCCTACACACTTAAGTCAGAAAAATCAAAATTCTGCTTTTTAGGACCTCCAAGTAAGCCTTCGCTGTTTGTCCGTCTGTCCGTCAGTGGTCTGTATCTCATGAACCATCAGAAGTAGACAGTTTAAATTTTCATAGAATATGTATTTGTCTTGTCGCAAATATCAAAAATAAAATAAATACTTACTAAATTAAAGGGAACTCCCAAAAGAAAGAACGTGTTTTTGACTCTGCTTCTCTTGACCGTAATTGGTAAACAGATGCTATTTTGAGAGAGTGTAGATCAATATTGCTACTAAAACAATAAATAAATAAAAAATAATAATAATGAAGCAGTTCAATATCCATTCCAAGGTGGATTATCTTAATCTTTTTTTTATTACTTAATAGTTAAAAAAAAGCAGCAAGTTTTTAGTGTAGCTTTTGCGAAATAATTAGTACTATTAATAAATAGTTAGTTCGATGGTACAACGGCACCTTTCGTGTGCGAGTTGACTCGCACTTACCCGTTTTTATTACACGAGAGGCGCCATCGTTGTTCTGTACTCGTTTGCTCTCCTTCTTTTTCAGGTTTAGGCTTCTGAAGAATTTCCAGCATTGAGAGCGCGTTGATCGAAAATAATGAGGTAAGTCTGTACTATCTAAAAGTTTGAAAGTCGAAAAGACGTCAGATTGTTTTATTGTAATAGACAGAATATGAGGGACTGGCTCCGAGAACTTTTAAATTGAGTTAAAACTTGGGAAGTCAGCCTTTGAGTTTAGATGTATGAGAAGTTTTTGGTAACTTTTAAACCAAGTAAAACTAAAATGAAAGATATCTTACGTTGTATCTCGTTATTTTTCTACTTTACTTTTTATTACTGTTTAAGAAAATTTATTGATCAACAGTAGGTAAGTAAGCCAGTCAGGGATTTCGAAAATAGTTGTCACGGTGGCTTCTCTCCGTTGAGACTGGTTTTATGCCAAAAAAATAAATATTAAGACATTATTAAAGCACCTAGCACTTGTGCCTTCAAAGGCCCATTAGCCCATCAGAACATCACGTTCCATCTTGCAACCTCGTAGAGTAATAGACGACCATTTTTCTACAAGTCCGAATTCCGTAATCCTAATAGGCTTGAGCAAAGTACATTGGTAGTCGCCGTATTCAGAAAAGAGAATATATTTTACCCTAATAGACTGAAAATTATGTAAAGTTTAAAATTACCATAATTCAAAATAAACGTTGAAAACCTTGTGCCATGTAATATAAAAAGTTTTTGACGAGCAAAACTTTGTTATTGTAAGCATAATTTGATTTCTAACCGAAGTTCGATATTGAATTTGTGAACAGAGGCTGTTTTCTCCATGTTGGCACGGTTTTGTTTGATAAGTTTATTATGTTGGTGTTTTCATGCTGCGTTCAAATGTTTGAAAAAGGTCGCAGGTTAAAAAAGCACCGCTACCGCCCAGCACAAACATGTGCATTCAAATATGGGCTTAAACTCGTAACATTTAGATGTATTTCATATGAATAAATGATAGATAACCCGCTTGAAGAGTGTGGGGATCCATCTTGTCCCTGAAATAGTACATATGATAACGAATGTGAGCCCATATTTAAATGTGCATATTCGTGCTGTGCTGTTTTGGATCGATGAGCGCTAAGTTTTAGATTTAAGAAAGTTTGGGTAGAGTGTAATTCTACAGTTAAAAAGATGCGGTTCCAATGCTGATAAGAAGAAGATATTTCTAATCAAATATTAGATTATTTGATTAGAATAAGATATTAAACCCCTAGATCTGATGCCGCGTTATAACTAGCTTTGTTATTCATAAAACTTTTAAAACTATCACGGTTAAAACTATCACATTAAAGTCATTTGTATGGCGCATGGAACTGTGCCGAAATATTGGAAAACTCAAAAATCGAATCATGGTAAATATTCCGTTATAAATGACTTTTTTGTTATTTATGTTTGATTTTTACTTGCATTTAAGCCTCAAAGACAGGTGATCAATCCTTCTCATCTTTTAAAACAATTAAGAAAGGAAACCACTCGATGCATTAACTCATTATAAATATTTCGTAAAAATAATCCTACACTTAATCAGAATTCCTATTTTCGGAGCCAGAGACAGTGATATGACTAATGTAAGATAATCACAAACATATTATTCTAATTTACATTTCGACTAGAAAATAATTTCCCTCCCTTTTGCAAACATAGGCTCATAGGACTCCCGAGGCCGGCAACGCTCGCAAAACCCTCACAGGCAACCTTCTACCTATTTCATCTCATCGGAAGATCGTTAGAGTAATAAGCTTTTTGTTTCAAACGTTTAGGCCGAAATAGTTTTCGTAATGGGAACAAAAAGGTCGGGTAAACGGGTTATAAAAATGATGGGTGATTGAAAATTGGATTTTTAGGCTTGGTAGAGTTTTGTCCGTAGTTTTGTTGAATTTTATTTATTCATTTGTTCACTTGCTTAGTGATTCCACGGATGAATTCGGAATATAGACTGCTTGTGAAGACACGCAGTCTATATTCTGGTTTGTTAAAATGAGATGGCTGCTTTCGGTTTTTGTCGTAGCAGCGATTTATACAGGAGGAATTTCGATCTTCTAGATAGCAACCTAGAACGAAAATATTTGAGGCCAAAGTAGCACCCTGTTAGCGGCTATAATTTTTCTATTGATTTCAGCGTCTACCTCATTGTATGATTTACCAGGGAACCAAGGTAAACGATTTCACCTTCTGTGTCGAAAGCGTTGTTGCCAATGGACCAATACTCCGAAATAGCCTGATCTCGGCTCTAAGCTATTTTGGTATTGTCCGCGTTTGCTTGTAATCCTGCCTTCTTTGACGCTTCTTCCAAGGCATGGAAAGTATTCTTCATAGCAGAGAGGTTTCGTCCTATCGAGTACACATCATCGACATTGCCATAGGAACTTGAACTGGTTTCAGAAGAATGGTACCGCGCAATTCAATATCGAATTCTTCCATGCACTTGTCAAGATCTTTATGGAAGAGTAGGAATGAAAGAGAGTCACATTGGCGGAGACCAATGAATGTTCGTAACGTATCTGAGTTAAACTTTTGCATTGATAATATTAGTGTGATCGTGTTAAGTTACGCTGAGTTCGTTATTTATTTGACAACTTTTGAACATAATTAAATTGAATTTTAGATATAGGAATACAAAATCATACATTTCATATTTGAATATCAATATAATTTCAAAGATAATGTAAATGTTGATCAGCCTCAGCTCGTAACACATTGGTGCATTTTATATTGACGGCATCAGAGAGTAGAGCTTGCGGACCTCTCGTTTGAAGCATGTGTCAAACTATTTTGTCACTGCAAAGTGTAACTTATGATAAAAGAGATTAAACCCATATTTGTAGCCACATTTTTTGCTGGTTGGCAGCTTTGCGCCTCTGATCTATGATATCTTTAACAATGTCGAGACGGTGGTAGTATTCCACGGTGACACAACCCCTTAGCATTATGTTTTAAAATAAATAAGAGAATATCACCATCTCAAAATTATTACAAAAGTTAAAATACAAATCATAGAAAGCAAAATAATGACCAAAACTTCAGGACCGATTTGAAAAATTCTTTTACTATTAGAATTCTACATTATCCCTGATGAACATAGGCTGTAGAATATCCGTGCAAAGCCGGGGCGGATCGCTAGTTAGTAATAAAAATTTAACAGTTGACTTTTGGCGTTAATTGCTGACTCCAAACTCAATTCCGAATTCTAAATAAAATCTTTCACTGAATTGTAAGTAAATCAAAATCATGAAATCCTTCGCGAGAAAGTTTTAACAATTTCCACCGCTTGATTTGATTTCAAATCAGCATTTCCCTTGTTCGACAAACTTAATTTAAGAATGACCTTGCGAAAGTTTCGTTTCTGCTATTATAACAAAGCGTTAAAATGTCCGAGATAATTAATGATTAATCATTTCTGCTAAGTATTACATTTTAGTATTGAGAGCTTGTTGAATATCGCTTACTATTGGTTTTACAGCAACATTAATGAAATCGTCGATTTCAATTTTACTTACGAATTTTATGGAATTGGAATGACCGTAAAACGAGATCCTTCTAGTGGTATTGAACTACCTGCTCAACTAATTTATTTCAAATTTATTTCATTTCGAAAAGTTATTTATCGCAAAATGTTTGAACAATATTACCAATAAAATAATATAGATGTACGTAAACATTATTTTTAATCACAAATAGGGCAAGGGTTAATATTTGTACAACATCAAAGATCAAAAGAAAAAAACGGTGTTCAGAAGTCCTCAACATTCTCGACCAAATCACATTCAACAAATCAAATATCCGGTCTTCAAACACGAAAATCAAATCAGCCAAACGTAACCTACTGACCGCAAATAAATAAAAACATACAAAAACCCGTTTACTTGCGCATTCTGAATTCAAGTCGCAATAAAATCCTACCATTAACGAACCAAACCGTACCCTTTTCAAAAAAAACAACAATCATATTAGCATAATAGAAAAAAGGTCCTCACGTATTGCGTATTCCATCGACGTTCTGATAACAGGAGAAAAAACACACGATTGAGTCAAATAAAGCACGGTACAACTTCACAGTTTTGTTTGCACTCGCGTACGATCCCGGTCGTACAGACGGAGCGACTCGACGTGCGCTCCGCTCGATGTCCGGACGTCGAATGACTCCACTAGACTCGCAGGTGTGACGGCAGGGTTACTGAACATTTGGCTATTTAGATCGAAGCAGGGTAATCTGAATTTGTGAGGCCGTGTTTTGGTATTGACAGACGTGTTAGTACTGCTGTTGAATTACGAGGGCACTTTTGGGAATTTCAGTGTTATATTTCATCAAATGAAATATAATACTAATAAATCCCACTAATATTATAAACGCGAAAGTTTGTAAGTATGGATGGATGGATGGATGTTTGTTACTCTTTCACGTAAAAACTACTGAACGGATCTGGATGAAATATGGCACAGAGATAGATTATAGTTTGGAATAACACATAGACTATATTTTTTCCCGGAATCCCACGGGAAAGGGAACTACGCGGGTGAAATCGCGAGGCGCAGCTAGTTGTTTATAAAATATAAATCCTTTTTTAGCCGTAACTTTTTCAATTATTAGTATAGCTAGTATTTAAGGAATTTTGTTACACTAATAAAAATAAAATAAGAATAAATGTTCGGATGAAGACTCATTGACTCTTTATCCTAAGTAAATACTAATTTCTCACACACGTGTTTCGAGTTTCGAGAATACTGGCAGGCGGTACCAATATCTGTCAAAATAAAAACAAACCTCAGTACTCGACACAATAAGATTACGAAAACAGTTAGAGCTACAGTACTTTATTTTTATAACATCTATAATTCAGACTTTACTACTTATAGTACTTATACTTTACTTACTAAGCTTGAGGCTAGATAATGCTGTGTAAACTGCTCAGCATTATTATTTTATTTTTATTAACTTATTTCATTAAAATTACATACAGCAAAATGTCCATGCGATAGCAAGAAAATTTTGTATCTATTTCAAGTGGTCATATATTTCACATTAGTGAAACAGCATTTCCGTTGTTCGATAACGAAACATTAAATTATTGCTGCTATTAGTAAATAATAATAATAATATAATAAATTCTTTATTTTCAGACACGAGATCCATAAGATTTAAATATAATTCTACTTAAAAATAATTAATACTAAGACATACACGAAGCAAAAAAATATACAAAAAGAGGTACATACGTAAGGTACCTACCTACATAAGTCAAGTCAAAAAATAAATAAATAAAAATATTCTAGGTGGCAATAGCCACCCACCGTTTGTACATATCTGACAGGATCAAACGATCTGCCATACTCCTAATAATTGCGTTTTTACACAATAATCAATGAAGTAGTATTTTTAAAACAATATCATGAACTGTATCAAATAACGTTTAGATTGTTACAATTATGTTCCAGATTTCAACTATCTATCTTTATTAGATTATTAGTTATCATTTTTTTAAATAGTTTTTTGGCTCTGGTGTGAAATTGCAAATTTTGAGATACGACAAAATCACTCTCTCGTCGATATTACCAACTTGCCAATTGCTATATTATACTTAGTTATTAAAGTATATACTTACCTAAAGGACTATTAATTATGTACGAAACTATAGACATAAAATTATGTCTGAATATTTTTTTGATATTCTCATAAATAATTTTAGAATTCGGGTTTAATTTTTTCTTCTCCTCGGCTGTGTAATCTGTCATCTTACTCCAATCAAAAACAGTCGTATTACTTTTACGATTACTTTCATTTATTTCTATCAATGAATCCTTGAAAGCATCATAATGTTCCAACAAAGCTTGAGTTTTCTTGTATGACTTTTTATATTTCTTCAAGTATTTCACATATAGCTCAGCTGATTGGGTGAGATTGTAATAAGGCGGCTTGCTCTTATAGTTAACAGCTGTAGATTCAACTGCTTCTGAAGAATGACTGCATGAAGCGGAAGTATCTTCGCTATCACAATCAGCTAGAACCTTCGCTGTGACATATAGACACAAAAATATTTCTAGTTTCATGGTGTTATGAATAGAGAAAGCGTCAGTTTGACTCTTAGTGTTTAAGTGTAATGCAATTATTCTCCAATTATGAATCTCAATTTTATCAAGCGGTAAAAATTGATTATCCCGGTGTGAATAGATAAAAATTTACGACCTATGTAGAAGTCACTACCGGATTCTCAGGCAGATATGACAAAGTTAGATATCTTATATTTGGTGAAACATTGGATGGGAAGTGATGTTGCTATAGTTATTTATGTCCTAAATTAATAATCGCAAGGTTGCAACTGCCATCTATGTATCATTCTAATTTGCAATCATTTTATCATCATTTCGATTGACAAGAAATGTAATATTTTTATAAATTACGCAAGAGTTACAATTAAATTTGGCTTGTTTTGTATATTTAAATAATATTTCATTTTGCTCAATTTTAATATTCAGGAACTAGGCCGATCCCCACCAGACTTTTACAAGAAAATTAAAAACAAATTAAAAAATGTATTTTTATTAAATAAGGTAAGTGTGTTTAAAGGAACTTAAAAAAATAGGTGCATCATAAGTTCGTACCTAACAAACAAAAAATCCTACAACGGCTACACTATATAGGAGTGCTGCACTTGTATTACTTTTATTATGATGCTGATACATGCTCTTGGCTTATAATAGAATGCAATGAGACAGTAAGGCTACAACTAGATACAAATAAAGAATATATTTTACACGGAAAAATATAATTATCCTTCGTGGACCACCACGGGCCTAAATTTTTGCTGACCCATATGAGGACAGTAGGCGTAAATGGGTTAATGCTCTTTTGGCCTTGCCAGTATACGATTTAGTATTATTATTTGTGTCATCTTTTCCCCACAATTTCTCTTTCTCCTCTTTTGTAAGATCGGAGAACCGGTTCAATTTGTATCCTGCATCAGGTTGTATTTCAATCAAAAGATTTAAACCAATTAATGAACCTTTAAAAGCATCATAATGTTCCAGTAGATCTTGGGTTTTCTTGTAAGATTTATTATGTTCTTTCATGTACGTTACGTAATATTCAGCTGATTTCGTGAGGTCGTAAGCAGGTTTTTTATTTTTATTTGCATCCGTCTTTGATTCTTCTGAACTCGTCGCTGCCATCGCTGTCAGGGCGAGAACTAGACATAAATAAATTTCGAGTCTCATAATGTTGTTGTCAGAGACAACGTAGGTGTGTCTTTGAGACTGAATCTGCAAAGAAATAAAAGATGTATTTATAAAAAAAATTATAAGGTGTTGGTTACTTGATTAAAAGTGGCTGCTGTTGAAGTCAACAGCAGCCACTTTTAATCATGTACTTTACACTTTTTATCATAGGTCCTACTAACTTCTAAGTAGAAGTTAGTAGGACCTAGTACGTAGTTAAAGTCAGTTTGATTTGTTTAGTATCTATCTACAATGTGAAAATGTGTCAGGATATAAGTAATTTAGGTCTTGATCTTCGTAACGACAACACGTTTGTTTATTACACAAGCTCTGTTTTATTTGGGGCTAGATGTTGTGTGCATCCAGCATGGCACCCATGGCTCAAAAAAAAAGTTTTGTTATGTGAATTTCGTAAGCGTTATATAGACTTTCTGCATATTATAATTATAGTTTCACTTTAAAGTCTCACCTTATTATTTCACAATAAGGGGTGGTAATTTCACAGATTACACGAAGACAAAAACAAGAAACATATAATAATTACAATGATAGTTTAAAAACTCACCGTGTGAGAATGTGAAAGCAATTAATATAGTTCACAGCCGCAACATAAGTTCTCTAGCGGATGAAATCGACTGACCAGTAAACTATAATTACACCGAACCGTCAATTTATAGCTTTTTGTTATAACTGACGAGTGAACATGACACAGTTTACAATTTGTTCATAGACAGTTTATAAACATCCAGCGGTAAGCTAGCTTTTGTTTAATTTAACATTTTTTTGCGTTACTGTCTATTACTGATTATCAATATCATATCTCTCTTAGCCCAAGACTGGACTAACAACGAAAAGAAATCCGAGATATTTTTCTATACTAATATTATAAAGAGGAAAGATTTGTTTGTTTGAATTTGCTCCGAAACTACTGAACCGATTAGAAAAATTCTACATTCGACGACCTCTGTGGCGCGGTGGGCGAAGGTCTGCCTGCGACGCAGGAGGTTGCGGGTTCGATTCCCGCCTCGGGATAAATGTTTCTACGATCTGCAGACATTTGTTCAGGGTGTTCTGGTCGTTTTCTATGTATATAAAAATATTTATCTATGTATTGTATTTATATTATGTATATCAGTTATTTAGTACCCATAACACAAACTCTGCTTAGCTTGGGGCTAGGTGATGCTGTGCGAATTGTCCAGCATTATTTATTTAATTATTATTAAATTTTTATTTACAAAAAAAAATTCAATCTCCATTATTATCTAAACGAAAGTCTTATTTTAATTGTAAATTAGTTCCGCCAAGAAAGTTCTCCCTGCGCACAGTCTTGACACACTCACATTGAGCATATAATTTTTCCATTTGTATTAGATTCATATCTGTGAAAGGTATGAAGCGTATACAATTTAACGAAACGCGAGCGAAACTTTGTCAACACTTTGAATTGGTCATATTTACCCTGGTGGAGTGTATTTTATCCACGTGAGCCATGGGTGCCATGGGTTATGTTTTTTGAGTGTGACTGTCCATGTGGTTTACACACACACACACACGTTCACCGAATTCCTTTCAAGCATCACAATGTCTAAAGTGGTATTTGTTTTGTTGATTGTGTTATTATTATATTCGTCTAGTCTTCTTTTAGGTAATTATGGTACATTTTGTAAGGCTTCGTTCTCTTATTTAGCAAAAAAGTTAAAAAGCAAGGACAATGTCTAGTTCTATTTATAGTTTTCAATTAAAGTGTTTCACTTCTTTAACTATTGCATTTTTTTAAGTAAAGGCGTCATTTTTTGCGTTTACAGGGTCAAATAAATTACCTAGCTCACCTAGTCTAATCTGGCTGTGAAATAAAAAAACGTATTTTTCCGAAATGTTTTATTTTTATTTTCGAAAATTCTTTACTCTTACTGAATCAGAGAAATATCTATAGTCAGCATTAATAATAAAAACATAAACAGGTAAAAATTGCCAGTTGTAACAAAATCGTATACGCCGAATATGTTAAGAATATCGACACAGTTCTGATTCTTTTTGTCTGAAGAAGAATCCCAAATATTAAGTCTTCAAGCTCGTGTTGGAATGCAGTGACAAGTATCTATATCTATTGTGGACTAGTAAGTATCTTCTTAACTCCATTGAGATAACTGAGATCTTCTAAAGGAATGTCTGTCAAATAGCTCAAACCAGCCACCCATCCCACATCGCCAGAATTTACTGTGTTTATAATGTCCACCGAGTATTTGAAGGCATCGTAGTGTTTCAAAAGTTCTAGAACCGTTGTATACATCTTTCCGTAATCTTGCATATATTTTACGTACAGGGCCGCTGAGTTTTTGAGGTCGTAGATTTGTTTTTCTTCATTGAGTGTTCTTTTGACATTAACCCGTAAAGATGAACCAGAATCTTCAGCTCTTTCTTTCGAATCACCACATGAGGATTCGGAATCCATATCACAGTCAGCTAAAGCCATAGTAGCTATAGCTAGGATCAAAAGTATATTATTCTTCATTTTATCGTTTTTTTTTGTTAAACTGTGGATCTGCCTCCAAATTTTACGATACAATGCAACTGCAAAAACTGAACATTCATATTTGTGGGCGTCTGAAACACAAATTATTTAACGTTTACCAGATTAGAGATGTTTCAATAACCCGGCGCGAGATGAAAGAATTGTAAGGCTTCGAAGTGGTCATATTCACCCATACCTTATATTACCGTAGAAAAAATAACTGTGCTCGCATTGTCGTAGATTCACAAGTTTATGGGTTTTTATACGTTTGTGCCATTACCTGAATATTTTTCTACTACCAAACCTACTATAAAATCCTTTATCTGCCAGTGAAATTCTTGTGAAAACTCTGTCCAGCCATTTCGGAGATTACTGGAACAATCAGACGGACAGACAAACAAGTAAAGTTAAGCCTTCGTCTTCTTAATAGGCGATAAAAAGTGAAAAAGCAAGGACTGACTTTTAAATTAATCACTTGTTTAACAATTGCATTTTAATGAAGTAAATTTGTCATGCCGGCTGTAAGGCATGGGCATGACAAATTTACTTTTATTAAAAATCTTATTACATTTATTATAAAATAATAACTTCTAGTAATTTCTCGATTTATTTACCAAAGAATCATTAAAAATAAAATTGTTAAAGTTATCATTAAAAGATGTATTTTTATTTTAAACAACACTGATTTGAAACTCCGAAATGTTTACATGACTCTTGGACACGTCACGAAAAACAAACAACATAAGTATAACTTGGAAATAAAGTAATCACTTTGATTTTTTTATTCACATCAATCTTTTGAGGGTTAAGTAAAGAAGTGAACAAGAAACCTTTACCTTGTTAGAATGTTGGTTTTTAAGTTGGAGCAAAGCTCATCCTAAGTTTTTTTATCGTCTGGATAATCTAACATTTTGTATAAAGCAAGACATGTTTGACAATTTATTTGAATTTTTATTGATAATTTTTGCAACTTTTTCTTATTTTTAGTATCTAAAATATGTATCATTAGGGAACTGATTGATATTTCTATGAGTGTACAACGAGTTCTCATAAGTATATTGACACGGGACTGTCATTATATATATTTTTTTAATTTTTCACTTAGATTCTCATGGACCCATATTATAGATTGCACGAACAGCCCTCTTCTGAAACAACTCGAACACACACGGTGTAGCGTTCTTTTACATCAATATACCATATGACGTAATACTGTGGAAGAAGCTGAAATAAATAAGTATCGTATCCACGTCTATAAGATGACGGGTTTTTTGATTGCATTTTTTGTTCCAAGGCAATAGGACGGGCCTTTGTGTGAGTTGACATGGAATTGTTTGTTACATTATGTGTTTCAGCTCGACAGATCGTGGCCGTCTCATTCTAAATGGAAGTCAGGACATTGGTTGCAAGCACTTCTTCCTTCATATAACACTGGCAGTTTATTGGATCCCGTAACTTTCCGTGTCGCAACTTGTCTTCGGTTGGGTGCAAGGAGTTGCGCGCCTCATCAATTCAAGTGCGGTATTATGCTGTCGAACAACTTGGTCATCACGGACTGTTGTGAAATATGGCTGCCGGTAGGATATCTCGCCATGCCAGCTTTAATGACATCATCCGGCGGGCCTTTGTCACTGCTAAAGTACCAGCTTTTCTTAAAACGAATGGTCTGTTGCGTGATGATGGTAAGAGACCCGTCGGCATGACTGTGGTCCCATGGGAGTTGGAGGTTTATTATGTGGGCTACATGCGTCGATAAACTCGCGCCTTCCCATCTGCCTAGACCTTCCGTGAGGGCTGGTGCGGCGGCAAATTTGGCCGAAGATCTCAAGAGGCGCAAATATGCCAGTCTCGACAGAGCCTACGCATTTGCTCTCTTTGGAGTCTAGGTCCGTGGGGTACCGAGGCTGTCCGGGTTTTCAAATATTAACTAAGCTTCTAGTGGAAGCGATGCGAAATCTGAGAGCTTGTGAGTATCTGGCACATCAGTATTGCATACAGCGAGCAATACAGCCAGCGTCGTGGACAAGTGCCGACTGGTATTGATATGGATCAGTTGAGCTACCTGTAGATTCTTTGCAGTTTGCAGTTAGATCAATTGTTACAATTGTAAATACTAGTTTTAATGTAATTCTATTATTTGATTGTTATTTTCTTTGTCAATAAGGGTGTTATCACTGCAGATGCACTCAAGTAAGATAACAAAAGATCCATTTATTTGATAGTCTCCCTCGTGAACGATGCTAGCTGAGACAGTATAATGCAGTATATTTTTGTAAAGTTCGTAAATTCTCTCAAAGGTTAATAATTAATTCAACATTTGTATCACTTAAATCAATAACAATACGTAGGTAACACAAAAACATTTTCATCACAGCCATATAGAATTCATTAATCTTCCTTTAGACCTTAAAATTTTAGATAAATTAATAATATAAAAATAAATTTAAAATATTTTTGGAATCAAATGCCTTCTATTCTTTCAAATAATTCTTTGACAAATGATCCCTTAGTAACTAATTGTAAGTGTGTCATATCTTAAGTCCGTAAAGTAAATAAGTTGACTTAAATGCAAACCCAATAAACATTTACATAGATTTGACAGAAAGGTATCCATTTAAAACTTTGTATAATATAGATAAATTGTTGAAACTATACACTTTTTATACTTAAGATCTTTTTTGTACAGCCTGTTAACAATAAACATACCTACTCTGATTTTGATTATTTTATGAGCTCCTTTAGCATAAGAATTACGAACAACTTACCTATGATTCAGATGTATGAATGTACTTCAACAAAGTAAACAATACATCGAGAGAGCTCCTCGTAAATTAAATCGCTTTCGCGTACACAGAGCCTACAGGTTCACAAAACTAGTAAAATAAGTGAGCTAACCTTCAAGCACATCCTGGAAAGAAGTTTTTGTTACATTCCAACGAGACATTAAGGAGGAAACTAAGCACAAAAATTCCTGGATATATCACAAAAACGAACACAGACGCTGAGTCACCCTTTCAAAAATATTGGGGCTCCAAATTAGTGAGTACAATTTTTGTTGTTTTTGAATAGCTGAATCGGCAAATAAGGCTGACATTGGGATATCAGCTGATTGCGTCTGACTTGACACTTGCTTGACACATCTTTGAAAACCGATAAAAGTTTCGTTCAGATACAGACAGCTATTTGTGGACGGAGAAAATACCCAGTAACTCAGTGACGGGGCGTTTGGATGCGTTGACCGACGGGTGTTACCAGTTCTAGAAAAAATGTGCTACATGTGACAAATCACAAGAATCCTCACATTTTTAAATGTATAACACTAGCAACAAATGACTCCTATTTAAATAAATTAGGAATACTAGAAACTATAATTGAAATATCATCACGAAGATGACTACAAGAAAACAACAACGGCTCATCAATCTACAAAAACAAAATGAGAATGCCACATCATCTATACAATTTGACCTTAACAAATCGCTCCGACTAAACGAACAACTTCTAAAAGAACAACAAGAAGGTGAAGAGGAGTTCACCTTTATCTTAAAGCAAAATCAGGAATTAAAAAAAGAATTACAAGATTCAGAATGTCGGAGTGAAGAACTAAAATCGCAACTTAAGGCAAGTCAAGAGTGTATGGAAAAACACGGTATGGATCAAAATGAGTACGAACTAATATTGCATGAAAAGAAGAACTTGGAGACATTAGTACAAAAGCTAAAAATGGAACTGGAGCATTTAAAAGCATGCGGCGACTACCATGATGCAGACCTACCTATTAAATACAATGACATTGAACAAAATTTGAAGCTACTTAGAGAAGAAAATACAGAATTAAGAAGAAACTTAGTGCAGAAAGATATCCTTATTAAAAATTTTAGAAAACTTGATACTGATTATAAAGTAGAAGATATAAATAAAGAACTTTCAAAAATGAGGAAAGAAATCAAATTCAAAAACGCCGAATTAAAAGTTCTAAAGAAGAAGAGATGTATAGTTGAGAAAACAAGCACTAGCCGAAATGAGAAGCAAGACACGGTTTTGGAGCTTTTACAATTAAAAAGGAATTACGAAAAATATCAAGAAAAAGCAGAATTAAGCCTGAAAAGCATGGAAGACTATACAAATGAGTTAAATGATAAAGTGTCATGCCTTGAGAAGACATGCAGAATCTTACGAGATGCATTTGACAACCTTAGTATAGAAGACAATAAAACAAAACAGGAAAATGGTAGGCTGTCGCAGATTATAAAGGACATGGAGAAAATCTTACAGGAGGGGACAACACAGGAAACTGATATAGAAAGCAATACAGAGGAAGGTGCGAAACAAGGGCTAGAGGAAACGACGACAAAGGCAACTATAAAAACAGTTATTGTTATTGGAGATGATAGCGTTCGCGGTCTAGGAGTTAAACTGAACCATGCTATTGATAATTACAAAATTTGCTGTTACAGCTACTGTGGGCGAACTATGCATCAAATCATTGAGATTGCCAAACAAATGGTAGTTAATACTGGCAGCTCTGTTCACGCCATGGTAGTTGCAGCAATGAAAGTAGATGTAGGCAAAACAAAAAAGTACTTAGATGATATCAAAACCTTACATGAAATGGTAAAAGCAAAAGATATTAAACTAATATTTACAAATCTAGCTTACAAAACAGATAATTTACATTTGTCGCCTCTTATAAACGAAAAAATATATAATATAAACTCTATTTTACATAATTATGCACTATATGACATGTCAACTGACATTATTAATTTAGGAGCCATAAAAAACAGACTGACATTAAAAGCGTTTCAAAAAATAATTGTTAATTATGTACAAAGACAAAGTAACATAGTCTCGAGTGACACCACAGCAAATATTATGACGATATCTCACAAAGAGGTTTTTCAGATAATATAGACGAAACACATAGTGGAAATATAAACAATATTAAAGTGAGAGCATGTAGTAAGACACACAGAATTATGAACATTTATCATCAAAATCTGTGTGGTGTTACCAACAAGCGAGATGAAATAGATCTGTACGTTAACTGCTACAAAAATTCTCTTGACTACGTGTGTGTAAGTGAACACTTCCTGAACAAAAACACAGTAAACTCTTTTAAGATTGTTAACTACAAGCTAGTAGCTCATAATGTTCGTCTAAATAAGAGAAGAGGTGGAACTCTTATATTAAGCTTGAGTAATTTGGAGAGTGAGGAGATAACGTTTTGTAAAAAAGTATATAAGGTAGATGTGTTTGAAGTCTGTGGTGTACGAGATACTGAGACAAATACTTACATTTGCTGTTGTTATCGTATTCCTGATCTTAAAAATTTTGACGAATTTATGCTACGACTCGAGAAATTTATGGAGCACTTTTTTGATAAAAAATGTTTGTTAGTTGGAGATTTTAATATTACGGTTTGCAGATTGTAAACAAAAGCGTGATTTTGAACAACTGTTGACTTGCTATAATTTCAGGTACTTGATTAAAGAGACAACATTCATCCGGAATGACATACAGTCAGGCATTGATAATATTTTGACCAACCTAGCAGATAGTAGTGTATTAGAATGCCTTGTTGATCACAACGGACTAGGGGATGGACATGCGGCAATACACTGCTCCTGTCAGTTAGATAACTTTGGAAATAAAAATAAATCAAATACAATACAAATACAGCGCCGGAGCTTCTGTGACAAAAACCAATTAATTTTTAAAGAATATTTAAAGAAAACAGACTGGTACAATTTGAGCATAAACACATTTTTGAAGACATTAATTAAAATATTTACAGACAGTTTTAAAAAAGTAACAAAGAAGATAAATATAAAAGAAAAGAAAAAGATCAAATGGTTGACTAGGGGTATTAAGGTAGCTAGCAAAATGAAGAGATTCTTAGTTGTTAATATTAAAAAAGAACAAAATCAATATGCTTTAACGTATAAGAAAACCTATTTACAAATTTATAAAAGAGTTATTAGACAAGCAAAACAGAAAGCAATACAAGAAGAAGTAATTAACGCCAAAAACTCTGCTAAAGCGATATGGAATGTAGTAAATAGGCACAGAGAACAGAAAGACGCAACATGCACAATAAATAACATAAAATTAAAGACAGGTAATAGACTACTAACACATCCCCGAGATATAGTGAAAACTTTTGCCGAGAAATTTGATACTAATAAGATGCTAGTCGATGATAAAGATACTTACAGAATCTCTGCGATAGAGCTGCTAGTCAATAATGTCAGTAAAATCGGGACAAGCATGGAATTTAATCATGTTAATAAAATAGAGCTAACTAAAATTATTAAATCAATGGAAAGTAAAAATTCCTCCGGCTTTGATGAAATATCAATAAAAGTAATAAAGGACAACATTGTGGAACTGATAGAACCCCTCACATACTTCTTTAACAAATGCATAGATGATTCTTTATTCCCAGAACAGTTAAAAATAGCCAGAATTGTACCTGTTTTCAAAAAAGGTACGAAAACAGATTCTAAAAATTATAGACCCATATCCCTGCTACCAGTACCTATTATCAAAAATATATGAAAGGATTATAAAAGATAGACTTCTAAGACATTTAATAATTAATAAAATTATCAATAACAGACAATTTGGCTACCAGCACAGCGTAAGCACTGGGGATGCCATTAATATGCTATTGGATGACGTCGTTGGATCATTAAATAATAAACTGAAAGTATTAGGGTTGTTTCTAGATTTAAGCTCTGCCTTTGACACAATAGATCATAAAATTTTGTTAGAGAAATTAGAATACTATGGCATTAGGAGGGAGACATGGAAACTGTTTCATTCCTATTTGTCAAACCGTCAACAGTATGTTGAAATTAGGAAAATAGAAGAAGATAAGGAAATTGTATATAAATCGAATTTGTCCAAAATCACAAGAGGTGTACCCCAAGGATCAATTTTAGGACCTGTATTATTTATCATATTCACAAATGACCTGATTTCTTTTATGGAAAACTATCATCCTGGTGTCAGGCTGGTGTTATTTGCTGATGACACAAATGCCATAATCTCGGCAGATTCTTTAGCTGATCTGTCACGTAAGTTAAATAAAGTTGTAAGAGGTTTTGAGGAGTGGTTCTCAACCAATAATTTAATTTTGAATATAAATAAGACAAATGTAATGCTTTTTAAATCGACATCCAGGAATATTGACAAAATAATACTTAAACACAATGACATAGATATTGAATCATCAAATGTAGTTAAGTTTCTAGGAATATATATTGACAGTCTCCTTAATTGGAAAAATGAATTGAGCTCCATTGAAAGCTCCATTAGCTCCGCGTGCTACGCTATCAGAAGTTTAAGGGACGAAGTAACTATAGTACAACTACGACAAGTTTACTTTGCGCTCGTAGAGTCCAAACTACGCTATAGTATCATGTTTTGGGGCAACAGCTATGCTTACAATATAAATACGGCTTTTATAATTCAAAAGAGAGCAATTAGAACTATGTTACGTTTACAGCAAACCGACTCTTGTCAGGAACATTTTGTTAGGCTAGGTATCCTTACCGTGCCATGTCTATACATCTTAGTCACCTTGACACATTTCATAAAAAATATTGATAAATATGAAAGTAAGGAAGACAGGTTAATTAGGGAGAAAACCAGGAGAAAAGAGATAAAGACTGACTTTCCTGCGAGGTTGAACGTAGTAAAGCACAGTGTTCGATATCAGGCTGTTAAACTTTATAATAGGCTTCCAGTTGCCTTGAAAACTGTACACTGTCCAGTTAAGTTTGGAAAACAGTTGAAGCGTTTCTTATTGGAAAAGTGTTACTATAGTGTTGACGATTATATTATTGATAAAAATCAAACTTCTTGTTAGTTTAAGTATGTTGTATTATTTTAAATTTGACCAAAGTTTGTACCTAGTTTGTGCTCTGTGTTAATTTATTTTCTGTGTTTGTTATTTATTTTTTTGTGTGATTATTTGATTGTATACCTGTTTTTTTTTATGTACCCAAATATTCCGACACAAGTATATATTTTGTTTGTGAATAAAGAAACTGAAACTGAAACTATGTATGTACCACTGTAGTCCTGTAGGACTACAGTGGTACATAAGTTGTAATAAATAACAGTTATAAAATGTTATATTGTAAGGCAGGAAATAAAAATGGGTTTTCGTATTTTTTCCAAAATGTTTTATTTATTTTTCAACTAAAAATATTTGCATCAATCAGGGGATGACGTACAGAAAACATAATAAAAGGAACATTAACAGCATCGATCTCATAGAGGAGATAATCATATCTTGGCAATATTTTTATAGGTTTTATACGTGTGTGAGACGACCTGCTCTGTATGTTAATTAAAAAATAAACATAGAACAAAACGGAACGAAAAATAGTTTACCTATTTTATTCAGAATGCTAAAGCATTGACCACCATGACATTCAAGTAAAAGAAGATGTAGCTTATTCTATTTTTTTCACTCCGAGAAAATTTTTCAATTCGTCTGGAAGCATGTCAGCAAACTGGTTTATATCAGCCACCCACGAAGCGTTAGCATTAACACTGTTTATCATGTTCAATGACTTTTTGAAAGCATCGAAATGTTTTTCTTTTTCTCCATCCGGATACGTCTTCCCCCAGTGTTGCAAGTATTCCTCGTACAATTCAGCTGCGTTATTGATGTTATAATAAGGCTTTCCATTATCCAATGTTGCTTTAAGAATGTCTGGTAAAGTTGAACCTGAATGTTCAGTTGTTTCTTCCGAATGACCACACGAGGCTTCCGAATCCGTATCACAGTCAGCTAAAACCATAGTAGCTATAGCTAGAATCAAAAGTATTTTGAACTTCATTATTTTCTAAACTTTTTTTATTAAATAGGTGGCTCTGTCCCCGATATTTATAATAGAATGAGACTGCAACTGAAAATTTTCTTTTCTTTGCTTGAAAAACAAATAATTTAAAGTTAACCGGATTAGTGACGATTCAATAACCCGATATGAGATAAAATACTTTCGAGAATTTGTGACAAGTGGTCATATTTACCCATATTTTTTTTAATAAAATATTTATTTATTTAACAGCAAAAAATAATTACAACTAATATTTACACTTACATCTATTTACTAAAAATCTATTTACCCATATTTACAAAATATCATATTTAAATATTTTGTAAAACTGGAGAATTACTAGTTATGTCCGCGGTTTTCATAATTATGTTCCAATAACAATTAGATCAGAATCGGTGCAGCTGTTTGGGAGATTAGCCAGAGAACAGACGGGCAGACAGACGACAAAATTAAGAAATAGGTAGTGTTTTTTTATTTTGAAATCATAAACTGACATTTAATTTTTTTTTATATAGTCGATCGTTTTTATTATAGTCTTTACTAAACTTCCTTAATAAACATAATAAAATAAACTTCGTTTAACCACAATCTCACCTGATGGAAAGTAAGTCATAATTACTTTCAGCCACATCTCATATTATTTTGATTACATTAAAAATAAAGTTTGCTAGTTTCCAAAAATTCCTGAACGGCGCTTCAAAAATCAAGGAGAGTTGATGTTTTTTGTATGTTTGTCGACGATCTGTCAATTATGGACTGATTATGAAAATTATTTAACTGTTTTATAGAGAAACATTCCGAGTTGGTTGAATAAAAAAACTCAAGGGATTACTATTTATCCCGCAAAACTTAAAAACTGTGTAAAATTAAGATTCAACGTCTGTTTTCAGTTTTTTCGAAATAATCAACCTATATGTCTTCTATTATATTATTTATCTTGCATAGTTATCCAAGGTTTGCTGGAAGAGATCGCTCAAAGCGATAAGGCTGCCTTTTGTACTTCCTTTATTCCATGTATTTCCTTTTGTTTTGTATTTTGTGTTTTTGTGGTGCAATAAAGAGTTATCTGTTTATCTATCTTATCCATCTAGTTTATTTTTGTTATTGAGTTAAGTTTTATATGCGTTTGTACAAAATTACTATCAAATGCCGATACAAAATACCCGACCTATCGCTTCTAGGGTTAACAGATCCCAAAACTGTTACTAATTTTGAATGCAGCCCCATTAAAACAAATTCGTTTCGCTTAATAAAAACACGATAAATGTATGATTTTAATATCCATTACTTACATTTTTAATAGCTATTTGCTACTTTGTTATATAAGTAACAGATAATATTTCAACAAGCTATGTACTCGTATATTGGTTCACTGCTGGATGCAGGCTTCGTACTGATAAGCACCTAATTGGCTTTTATCATATGGGGCGTAGTGTTCATAACGCTGCTGGGCATGGGTTGGGGTTCGATGTTTGGATGAATATTGTTCTACTGTAGGCGTCGCTACCACCACCGGTTCGTATCCCTTAGAGCCTATACCTCAAATCATCTCCGCCGGCTGTCCATATCTTCCAAACTGCTTAATATTATCTATAAAATTTATACAGGTAAAGTTTAGGACTTATTGTATCATTTATATGATTGATTTGCGTTGCTCTGTCTTGTCCCGTTCCTATGAAGGCAAAATCCTATGCCTATCCTTTTTACAAAATGTTGTTAAGGCTGTCACAGACTAGAGGCACACTGTTACCACGCAGCACAAAAATGTGCATTGAAATGTGGTTTTTATTAACTGACATTTAGGTAACATATAAATAACTTGCATCGCCTCGCGGTTTCACCCGCGTAGTTCTGCTGCTCATGGGATATCCGGAATAAAATATAGCCTATGTGCTATGCTATTCCAGACTTTAATTTATCTCTGTGCCAAATTTCATCCAGATTCGTTCAGCCGTTCTGTCCTTATTGAGCAACAAATATCCATCTATCCATTCATCCATGTAAACTTTCGCATTATTATTATTAGTGTGATATATACGCTGGACAATTCACAATATCTAACCCCGAGCTCATAGATGTATTTCATATTGACGGTATCAGCTCGCAGACCACTCGTTTGAAGGTTGTGGGAAGAAGATTTTGTCTCCGTTAAATGTTTCTAAAGATATGAAATAAGTTCCCAAACATTTTCGACTTCGGCGGGACTCGAACCCAAACGTTTCTAAAGATAGTGTGTATAAGCCCATATTTTTATGCACGTTTTTTTGCTGGGTAGCTTTACAAGATACTGACGAGTTTTTCCTTGCAACATTGCTAGCTGAACAGTATAAACAAAAACCTTTGTTAAATTTTCATAATAAATATAGATTTACCTGTTGGATCGTGACAAGAAAGGACGAAAACGAAATAACGTTAACCTACAAACTTGCTTCCGACATAAAACTAATTCTGGTTAGCGGTATTTTGTGGTTTTATCAACAAATCACTACACAAAAACACTAGCATGGAAAAAAGTCGTTGACACCTTCAAACACAAGATACAGCACCATGGGACAAATTATCATGTAGGAGTTAACTCCTACCCATGTTCTTAGCGAATAAATGATTTGTACTTGTAGATTGATGAGCTTCAGTCGCCTTTTACGACACCGAATAGTTAGAGTGGCACAAACTCAAAGCCAGCACGACGCGGTCGAATTTCAACTTATAGCAGAATAGCTATACAGCCTACAAAAGAAAACAGTACATTTAAAATTTAATAAAACAGATATTCCAACTTATTACAAACCACCAAAACTTATAAAATCTATTTGATCTTGATATAAGAGAAGGTTAGGTTAGGTAAGGGGTCTTTGGCCGTTACAAAACTATGTTTTATTTTTTTATATTTTATATTTTTAATATTACAGATAAAAGTTTTCTCTTGGGAAGGAAAGTATGATTAAGTTCCAGTGGTTTTGCGGCAACCTAAAAGTAAATTACTAAGTTAGTGAGACGTAGTTGAACATTAACTTACAAGAATGTTTTATTTTTCATTAGTTGATCTTTTTTTTCACCTTGGACGCTAATTTATTTATGAAACTTGCTTAATCCATACATATATTATAAATTTTAGATTAACTCTGCCTGTCTGTCTATCTGTCTGTCTGTTATCTTTTCAAGCGATCTTAATGACATTTGCCAGTGAGGTAGATTGTATACCAGGGACGTCCCTGCCAAATTTGCTCGGCTGAACGGATCTTAATGAAATTTGTCAGGGTGGAAGATGGAAGATAATGCTGATGAAGTAGTTTCGAATAAGGGGTGATGGTACCTCTGATGTCTAGGGCTCTCTGCATTCCATAGATGGATCGCTTGTACCTTCAGTGAAAGATTAATCGTGGAATGTGTGTAGTGTAGGCAGGGACTTTTAAGATGAGTGATGGCTTATGTTATGGGCACTACATGACTGATATACTTAATAGAATACATAGGTAGATATATTTATTTTAATAAACATAGGAAATACTCCGAAATCCCGGGAAATTTGCAGATCGTACATATTGTCTCAAGCTGGGAATTGAATCCGCAACCTCGTGCGTCGTTGGTGGACCTTCGCCCGCCGCGCCCCATTGATCGTCAACATAAAACCTTAGAAATCCACCCTGAACCTTTTCAAAATATTATCCTTCATTATTATCTACACGTCTATCACTGTAATGACAGGACAGAAGCCGCGCTAATGAGGCTTAACTAATAACAAATTAACTTAGTTAAATTACGTGGTGACAAGGCTTTAAGGTGTACGCGGCGTGAGTTTTTTTTTTGTGGTATTTTTTCAGCTTTCCACAAGCAAAAAAACTAGCTGAAAAGTAATTTGCTAAAAATTGTAAAACATTGTATAATGAAATTATGTTAAAACCAACTTTGATTCATTAGTATTCTGAAGCTTTTGAAAAAAAATAGATTTTGTGCTAAAAATAAAACTATTTCTAAAATGCTCCCAAAATACAAATATATATAATACGGCAATTACTTTTCAGCTAGTTTTATTGCTTGTGGAACGCAGAAAAATTAAAAACGACAAAAAATAACTCGAGCCAAACCGTGCACCTTAAGAGGGCACGTAAGTCGAGTTTTTAACCTCAGGAATCCCGTGAGTACTGAGATCTGGTCCTAGTTTGAGAAGCAAACACGCTAGGTTCGCCTCGAAAGGTGAAACCGTCGGCAACATTATAATTATACATAGGTTTCGAGTGCTTTCTTGAGAAAACGACAGCAAAGGCCGGTTCTTAACCGTATGAAGATCATCATGAAAGCGCTGTATTTCCTTATCTTCGACAAATAACATGTGCAATTTTGGTGGATGGCAGAATCGGAAACAGCATCTGTTTTCTGTCCTCTCTTAAAAAAGAAACATTTTATGATATCATCATCGCTTTGTGAAACCATTACATTACTGTCAACAAATACGCTCCTACTTATAACAATACTAGATTTTCTCCGCGGTTTCACCCGCGTTAAATTCAGGGACAAATGTGTATACGATCTGCAGACATTTGTTCAGGGTGTTCTGGTCGTTTTCTATGTATAATAAAAAATATCTATCTATGTATTGTATTGTGTTATGTATATCAGTTATCTAGTACCCATAACACAAGCTATGCTTTCCTTAGAGCTAGATAATGCTGTGTGAATTGTCCAGCATTATTATTATTTTTATTATTAATTTAATTTTTCTAGGGATATCAAATAGCTTTTTGTTCAACGACTGGGCAAAACCATTTTTTGGTGAACATGCCGATATTACCTACTTATTAAATCCCGAGCTAGAGAAGCAGTCTATAGTAGAGTCACGAGTTTAACGATTTGCACTAAAGTAAACTGCTTAGCTAAAAAGGGATTTAAATGGCACGACACATAAAAAAATTTTGCTCTCCAGTTAAACATACAACGCAACGTCTGACGACCTCAGTGGCGCAGCGGGCGAGAGTCTGCCTGCGACGCAAGAGGTTGCGGGTTCGATCCCCGCCTCGGAACAAATTTGTGTACGATCTGCAGAAATTTGTTCCGTTGGTCTGGGTGTTTTCTATGTATAATAAAAAATATCTATCTATGTAATGTATAATATTACGTATATCAGTTATCTAGTACCCATAACACAAGCTCTGCTTACCTTGGGGCTAGATAATGCTGTGTGAATTGTCCAGCACTATATTATATATTATTATATTATACAAGTTTTCACTTCTACTAGCGAGAAAATATTTTGTTATTTATGGAGACTACTTATAGATGGCGTTATTTGCCTAAAAGCATGGTCTTCACAAGCTAAGTGGTCCAAGTACCTAAAAAATTACGTTGCCTTTCGTGAGAAAGGACTTTCCCCGATGCAGTATCAATAACTTATTACACCATCGAAATTTATAGCAACATTCTGAATTCTAATTACTTTTTTCTATAAGTTGTATAATATCCTTGACTCCATATTTGAGCAAAACCCATTTTGCTCACTGTTTTTGAACAGCTAAGTCACCATTTTCAAGCGAGAGTTGTGAAAATAACTATTTTTCCGTTCAGTGGATTTTCGTGAAACTTTTAGGGCATAAAGGGAGGACAAATTTTCGTATATAAATAAGAATATTGCCGTAAATCCCTCATGGGAATTCGATGAGGACAAAAAGCAAGGACAAACAAACACACTTTAACATTTATAATACTAGTTAGGATGCTTGAGAGAAACCCTAACGAGTATTTTCTATTATACCGTAGCATGAAATTTAACTTACCTAACGTACACGTGGCCTACATAGGTATAATCGTGGCCTACGTAGGTACAGTTGGGAACACGTTGGAGTCAATAGGTACATACATCACAAAAACGTGTTATGTCGCTGGTACTGTTAATACCACGTGCCGAAGTGTGATGATTGATGGATTCCTTAGTAACGGCTAGTTTAATAGAAAGTGGAACGATTTAAATTACGAGATACTTATTTTAAAAGGTTTTCATTTTATTTCTGCCTTCTACAAGCAATTTAACTTTTTCTGGTCAACGCGACGCGTGACCCAAGAGCTGCATTTGAACATGCTGTATATAATATGCACTTCGCTCGATGACGGATTTTGACCGTTTTTTAAACGGCGTCGTTGTTATCGCTCTTACAGCGGTGAATGCTGCATCTTCCTTAAGCGTTTTCAAAAGATGGCTTATTGTTGTGGGTCTAATCTTAAAACTTTTGTTTGGTTGTACCATTCATGGTAATAGCGATACATAAATTTTTATGATGGTACTACTGATCCTAAATAGTTGTCACTAGTACCATTAATGGTACTAAGGATACAAAGCTGTGTCACTTGTACCATTAATGGTACAAATCAATGGTACTTCTGACACAAAGGCGAGCTGGTGAGTATCTGGCACAGCGCATCAGCATTGCCATACAGCAGCGGGGCAATGTAGCCAGTGTCTTGGGCACGCTACCGACTGGTATTGATGTGGATCATCTGAGCTACCTGTAGATTGTTTGCAACAGTTTGCAGATAACTCAATTGTTTCTATTTTTTCTCCGCAGCAACATCAGCGGAGTTCCTCAAACGGCGAAAATACGCTAATCTTGACAGAGGTTACCTATTTGAGCCGTTTGGGGTGGAAACCCTAGGTCTATGGGGTCCTGGGGCACACGTTATCTATAAAGATCTTACAAAACTATTAATAGTGTCATCTGGGCAATATGGTTTTAAAGTAGGAAAGCTGACAAATAGGGTTAAATTTAGTACAAAGAAAACATACATGTATTATGTGTATTAAGAATCAAGTTATAGACTTAACCATTTCACTTATGAACTCCAGCTTATGAATATCGAAGTTAGAAGATAACTACCTATACTCGGGCGAATCAACATGACACCTGGCCCTCACTCGGCGGAGGAAGCATTGAGTTCCAAGCCGTGTCATGCTAATTTCCCTGGCTTGTATACACTGCCAGAATCTATCTGAATGAGAACAAACACTTCCAATATTCACAGTTTGAGTTGGAGAGGTAGATTCTTGCGCCACGGCTATATTGCTCGTTTATTGAAGCGATATATCGTTTATGAACTGACGGAGTAGAGGCGTTGTTCATGTGGCGGTAATCAACTTAGACACGCGATGGATTCTAGCTCTTACCTACACCGTTAGCTACCATGGGCACGGATGTTGTTAGTCTGTCGATATAGTCTCTACGTCCATGGGTATAAAGTTCACTGTCATATTGTTCTCGCATTCTTCACTGCATCAATTACTATTAATTAGATCAAATGTTTGAAACCCCGATAGGGCCAAAAAGTTTTGAAAACGGGATTTCTCTAGTAAAAAAATTGCATTATCACGGACCACGGCAGTGGACCTACCAGTCGAGTAGACGGCCATCACTTGGATTCCTTTTTTCGAACTAACTCGAAACACTAGATTCTGAAAATTATTGCATACCTAGGTTCTGAAACTGTAAATTCGTTTCTAATGTTGTATAGCTATTTTGTCATCACTTAGTCACTGACCGATTATAATAGTATATTTTTTTAACGAGGGACTAACCCCGTTTTATACGAGTTTGTTATTTTTGTTTAACCGGATGACAATCATCATCATCAGCCTACATTAGTCCACTGCTGGACATAGGCCTCCCCTAATGAGTGCCATAGCGCCCTGTCTTCAGCTTGCCGCAATGACAATACCGAGTTATAATGGGTGGTTTCAGTCGAGTGAAAACCGGTACTTTTCACTTCGATTTCGAGAAAATTAAGAATGAGCTGTCAGCTCCATTTTCAAAACTTAAATTCGATTATAATGTATGTATGTTCTTCGTTAATGGAGCACTAATAATTCGAGTCTTTATGTCAGAGGACAAATGTCTTGTGCAGGCTGATGATTTAAAAAAAACAGTAAAAATAAAAAATATTTTACTTCCAACACCGTAAAATCGATATTTACGCCTGCTAAGCTACGCTATAATGAGTAAGTAAGCACTATATTTTCTAAACAATTATTTTCCTACTACCTTTGTACTACCGGCAATTGAATTCATACATAGTCTAACTCTAACTCATCAAATTCGATGTTATCGTGTGATATGTACAATTGTACCTCACCTGTGTAGTTTTTTATTTGTTTGTTGCCAACTTGGTAACTGATAACTGTCAATTATACTAAAATTGGACTCTTCACAATAATTGGCACCGGTAAATAATGAACATGCTTTATATATGTAGTTCTCTAAACGTAAGGCAGGGTATAATGCTTCAGGCCATTTGTCTTTTTCTCTATACCGGCATCAATAGTTTTGACCTGCCGCAAGTAACCCCAAAACCCCTTCAAAAACAGTTCACTTGCACAGAGCGATTTGCAAATTTCGCAGGGGGTGGCGTGACTTTCAAAATATTTTAAAAGTGTGAAAGTTTGAAAAAATTCAAAAATTTTTGTGAAAGGTACAATACATAATCCTTTTCAATTTCGAAAACGATCTTTAAAACTATTTGGTTTATGTTTCTTATTCATCATCACCATCAGCCTATATTAAGTCCACAGCTGGCCTCCTCTAATGTTTCTTATTATGATTTGCCTTTTATGCTGACTCTATTTTATTTTGAAGCGCTGTGGAAAATTTTGTTACTTATAACTTTTTAATATAGGTAATAAAAACTTGGAGTGCAGTGGCATGAACTACCCGATGGATGGAAGTTGGTGAATCGATTGGGCTCATATAGGTATGTTCTGAGCCATAAAACATAATCTACATATCTACAGGGATATAAACTACCTTCCTCTACTAAGCAAACTGCGCCGGATCTATATCTTCCAAACTGCTAATTATTCAACTTACAAATTTACTAAAGGTAAAGTTTTGGATTTACTCTGTCATAATATGTTTCAAAAACACGATTTCATATGATTCGACGATTCAAGTTACTCCTAAATGTTTAAAACCGTAATTAAGTAAGATAAATAGAGAAATTAAAATACAGAGAATAAGCATGATATTAAGTATAAAGAAAATTTTAAATGTTGCTTTTTTTAAATTAATAATGTCCCTAAGCGATATTGCTACCTACAACCTTCCTAAGCGACCCCTATAACTAAATCATCTCTAAGTAAATCCTAAATTTCGAATCCTGGTATGCGGCAAGCAAATTGTAACACTTATAAATAAATTGGTTGTACCTGGAATTTCATTCAAAATTTCATTTTTAGACGAAGCTCGATCTGCTTGGCATAGTGCTTGCCCCGATGCTGCTCCCCCAAAATCTCTTTTGTCCCAACGGCAATGGGACGGGCCTCTGTGTGAGTTGACACGGAATTGTTTGTTACAAACGTGCTCCAGCTCTGCAGATCGTGCCCGTCTTCTAGCCGTTTCTAAATGGGAGTCAGGACATTGGTTGCAAGCACTTCCTTCATATAACACTGGCACTTTATTGGATCCCGTAACTTTCCGTGTCGCAACTTGTCTTCGGTTGGGTGCAAGGTGTTGCGCGCCTCATCAATGCCAGTGCGGTACTGCTGTCGAACAGCTCGGTCATCACGGATTATCGTGTACTAGGGCTGCCGGTCGGATATCTCGTCATGCCAGCCTGAACGACATCATCCGGCGGGCCTTTACCACCGCTAACGTACCAGCTATTCTCGAACCGAATGGTCTGTTGCGTGACGATGGTAAGAGGCCTGACGGCATGACTCTAGTCCCATGGGAGTTGGGGAGGCCTATTGTGTGGGACGCTACATGTGTCGACACACTCGCGCCTTCCCATCTTCCTAGGACTTCCGTGAGGGCTGGTGCGGCGGCAGATTTAGCCGAAGATCTCAAGAGGCGCAAATATGCAGGTCTCGACAGAGCCTACACATTTGCTCCCCTAGGAGTCGAGACCCTAGGTTCGTGGGGTACCGAGGCTCTCCGGGTTTTCAAAAAATTATCTGAGCGTCTGGTCGAAGCGACGCGTGACCCGAGAGCTGGCGAGTATCTGGCACAGCGCATCAGCATTGCTATACAGCGGGGCAATGCAGCCAGTGTCTTAGGCACGCTTCCAACTGGTATTGATATGGATCAGTTGAGCTACCTGTAGATTGTTTGCAACAGTTTGCAGATAGCTTAATTGTTTCTATTGTAAATACTAGTTTTAATTTAAATTTGTTATTTGATTGTTATTTTCTTTCTGAATAAAGTTAAGTATAATGTCCTAATTAATTAATAATAAACACAAACTGGATTTCTGGGCGTGCATTGCTCTGCCCTGTCCTGCTCCTATGAACGCAATTTGTAATGCCTGTCCTTTTCACAAAATGGCGTCGTAGTATGCCCCCTTAAACGTTTTCGTAGAAACATCGCGTGCAAAAGCCGCGAGGAGAAAATAGTGATAAAATAAATACAAGGAAGAGTAAAATCTAATCAGCTTAGGACTATATGATGATGAGTACACCCACAGGGGTGTACTCATCATCATCGTCAACCTATAATAGTCCACTGCTGGACAAAGGCTCCTCTAATGATGATGTGTGTATTGTCCAGCATTATTTTTTATGATCATAAATTAAATTTTCAATTCCAAACGAAATGGCTGGCTAGCTCAACCACTTTCCATCTGCATGTTCTATAAGGGGCACGAACTAAATTGAAAACGTGATGTTTCGCCATTGAAATTATACAGTGTTTGTTTAGCAGATCTAATTTCCTATTACCAGAGACGATTAGATTAGATAAGGTGATCAATGTTACCCCTTAATCTTAATCTTACCTTTACCATTCGTACCACTTAGGTTTTTGACCTCTTTGGCTGCTTCTGTTTTTCCGGCCAGCCATAACGTGGGTCTTTTCAACACATTGACGTTAAGGTGTTTTGACGTGGGTTGGCACGAGTTTTTTTTATGGTTTATAATTTTTTCTGCGTTCCACAAGCAAATAAAGTAGCTGAAAATTAGTTTGCCGCAAATCGTAGGAATACCATTTTCTATGAACTTGTGATATAACCAAGTTTGATTCAATGGTATATTTGGAGCATTTGGCAAAATAATATTTTTTATGCTAAAAATCAACATTATTATTTAACACTTTATTGCACACAATTATAAAAAGTACACAAATGGTGGGAATAATGCCGATGGCATTTTCTGCATGCCAACCACACGAACATTCTCTCAAATTATGCTCCCAAAATTGTACTTTGAGAGCATTATTTGGGATGGTAGTTGGTATGGGCTTTAAATCAAAGAAATTTTTTATCATGACTTCATAGAAAATGGTTTACGATTTGTGGCAAATTACGTTTCCGCTAGTTTATTGACTGTGCAACGCAAAAAAAAAAGTCATTAAAAAATTCAATCTCGCTCAAAATAAATCTTACTAAAGATTCAAGCAAATAAAACTTCTTACATGAAAATTGTCCATTCGACAGCACTTTAGCCTGCCTTTAAAAATTGGGACGAATCGGGAACGTTTTCAGCATTAAATTTGAGTTTCTTGACTCGTCCCACTTTGGTCCGAATCCAGTGGGACAAGTCAAAGAGAAGAAAAGCAATAAATCGTAATTTAAATATCAGAAGTGTCAGAAAACTAAAGTCGCCCCGTGACCACGACCGCTATAACGCAGGTGAAACGTTGGGGAAAAGAAAGCAAAAGGGACGCGATAAATACCCGATAAATAATCTTTAATATGTTATCAAATCGCAAAAGTTTTAACATTTAGAATTACAGTATTTTGCATAGATAAACAAGATGAAGTCTGTGCAGCGAACAAAGTGGTTACAGCCCAACCAATAAACAAGGATTTAGATTGGTAGTCGTTTATCTTGCGTAAACTATACAAAGAGTAGATTTTCAAAGGCGTAGTAAAGCATTTCAATTCCTAAGCTCAGTATTTCAACCGTTCACTTATCGCAGTTTACCTTAAAGGCTGTAGTGCTATGTTTCTGTTAAGCTTTGAATACACGGTGTGTAAAAACAGTCCGACAACTGACTATTAAAATTACATCTTAAAAATCAACCTTCAGAGATGCTTGTTTCCAGTATTTTTCACTCACCGTCGGCAAAAATCTCCTTCAGTGTGTATTTATTTTCCTTAAATAATTTTATTCACAGTACGATGTTGGTAGGTTAATGTGTACAAAGGTTTTTCAATACCTTTTTTTTGTCATAAAATTATAATACAATTAAATCCACTTGAATCATCATTGTAACAATCATCACCGTGTGAACTCAAGCCGTTCTGTACAATGTTGGTGTTCTGTAACATGAGAACTTTTATGAAAAAGCACATTTTAAAGAATCATTTTTCTCCTTTTATAAGAATTCTTACTCAATTGTATAATAAATGATCTCAAGGTGGCGCTTAAAAGTTTACTTTCGAGGGATTCGTATTTGTCCCGCAAAACATAAACAGAGTGTAAAATTAAGGAACTCGAAGACAATTTTAGGTTTTATTAATGTTTGGTTATTCTACCTTTTTTAAACAAGAAAATTAGAACTCCGAATATTAATTTCCCACTATAACTTTACTCGATAGGCAATGATACAAGGTGACGCCGATGAGTTACAAATTTAATGCTTAATGCTACAAATTTTGCTTTGGTTAGGTTGATAAAATTTCCAACCGTGTAGCCCCTTGCTCATAAATAATTCGGTAACCTAGTTTACGTGTGAGCATAAACGGCTTGATCTTGCACGAACCAGTTTAATCTGGTTTAAACTATAACTTGTTTCGTAATAATGGTGATTTTATAAGCTTAAGCGCTTTGCTGTAAAGTAGAAAACTACGATTATTTGCGTATTAAGGTTTACCTACACTACTTCATAGTTATAAACTTAAAATACAAGAGTGTTTTACAACCAATAGCCTATTAGAGCACTGCTGAACGCAGGCTTTCCCCTGATAAGCCCTTTATTGGGTTTTGATCAGGGGGGGGGGAGGTAATGATTATTGTTATGTTTGTCTTGAGGTAGTATTAGGAGATAACGAAATATATTAGTGCACAAGTGTGTGCGTAAAAACAGGTGCACTCTATTTTTCCTGAATCTCTTAATCCGACGAGACAGCGGCGTGCTCTCACGACCTACATTGTATCGAGGTGCCGAGTTAGTGGCGATTCGCCATCGTAGTGATTCGTCATTGCAAAAAAAGTAGTGGTGACAAGCTACTATTTTTAGCTATTATTATTTATCTATTTATTTAAAAATAATATAAATAGGACTTAAATTTATAACACTCTTTAAACCCTTGGTTTGACATGAATGTTACATACATCGGTTTTTTAAATTAAAAGAAAGTGTACCTACCTACCTATCTTCGTTAGCAGGTACCAATAAGTAAAACTCTCTTAATATCTTAATGATCCTAAGATAAAAAAAAAATAACCAGGTCCACGGCTGGAGATAGGCCTCCCCTAATGAGCGCCATAGCGCCCTGTCTTCAGCTTGCCGCATCCAGCATCTGCCAGCAGTCTTTCGCAAATCGTCATCCCACCTGGTCGGAGGGCGTCCTACACTACGTTTGCCGAGTCGCGGTCTCCACTCAAGAACACGTTTACCCCAACGGTTGTCGGTTCTTCTTGAGATATGGCCAGCCCACTGCCACTTCAGCTTGCTAATCCTTTGAGCTAAGAAGATAAGTATGATGATATGATACTCAATCACTAAATTACTAGTAGAACCCCTACGTAGAACCACTTTAATGCATTCATGGAACAATTATAGTCAGTCATATTCTATTATATTCTAACCCCAAGCTACGGACGGAAGCTAGTGTCTAAATATAAGGGTAGCGATTCCGTTATGTTATAAAAAGAGTCATGTAGAATAATAATGACCGCATAAATATTTAAGTTATCAGCGCCGACTCAAAAATGCGGCCATAGCAAGACGTCACCGGAAGTAAGCAAGGCACCGGAAGTACGATGTAAGGCACATTGTTAGAGAGTTAAGGTAGGAAAAGTAGCGCCCTCGTCGTATTTATCAACATTGCGATCGTAAAAACAAAGAATAAAGACCGGAACAGCGAATCGCTAGACCGCATCTTAATACTTATAAACACACGATTAATAACGATAATTTGTCATTTTAATTATCTACTTAGGTATTAGTCAGGAATGTTGAAAAAAAAGAATTTTATATTTACATGTATTTTTTAAACTGAGATAGAGGCCTTTCATGGGTAGTCGGACATGTACACAATAGAAAAACTAAGCATATGGTTTGTACCGCCAAAATTAGAGTTGACCTAACTTTTAAAAAATAATTGGGGTTAATCCAGTTATTTTTATATTATTACTAAAATATACCAAACTATTACGGCGTACAGCCATCACTTTCGTTATTTTAGCTCGTCGCGACCCGCAACACGATGCGGTGACTCGTTATTTAAATGCAGCACAATAATTAAAACACATTGCTTTAATAAAAAAAAAGTATTTTATATTGACGGCATCAGAGGGCAGACAGGGCACATTTTTGTGCTGGGTAGTTTGTATAGATTGAAAATATTTTCGGAGGTTTTTATCTTAGGCGTTCTCATCTTAATTAAATAAGTTGAGGGCGCTACTTTACTCTAGGGGTTGCTCCGGTCAGTGGGGTTCAACAAATAATACTATAGGTAGGTACATACTGACCTATTGTTTAAGATGTGTTTGAAAAGTGTATGCAGAGAAAAGGTTTTGTAAGTTAGAAAAGAAGAAATTAAAAAAATATTGGGTCTTATGAAGTTGTATTATTCTGTTCTACTAAAATAACTTTTTTCAGTATAAACTTTTTTCATTCAATCTAAAAATAAGTACTTAACCAAAATATTTAACTACATAATCATTTTACCCTTGTGAATATATTTTTGCAAATTCCCATTACCTTTAAAAAAATATTCCGGTTCCATAGTTATTATATTTCATGACGGATTTACCAAAAGCTTTTATCACTTTTTGTCCCAAGGTTTTCGTTGTGTAAAATTCAGGCTTCATTTATATTTTGTTCTCTTTCTTTTTTGTGTTAAAAAATGCATATCCTATACCTTCATATAAATCCATACATACCTTTATACAATATTAAATGCAATGGTAACTCTGTCTGCCTGTTCTACTTTAACGCATTCACTCGGCTCCGGAGCTCGGAACCGGAGCACGGCTCCTGCGTCTTGGGCCATGAAAGTGTTAACCTTATTTACGGCTGAACGGATCTTACGGAAATTATGCAAAGAGAAATCAGAATTTGGATTTTTTTGTTTGTAATTCATTTGCCTTCCCGTCATTTCAATTTTCCTAGCGTGAGTCATAGGTATAGTCCTGAAGTGGAAAACAAGGTAAAGTGCATTATACTATTTTATTAATGTTACTTTGTAACTGCCCCACCATCCCTCTTTCACTCCAGGACAAACAGACGCACAGCGCATTACCATTACCACCCCTACTTGGTGGATACGCCGTCCACTCGCACTAAGCGGTTTTCTTCAACCTTGGGGTTTGCAACACGCTTCCTGCTGCTGTTTTTCCCGTCAATTACAACCAGGGTCTCTTCAAGACAAGAGTGAATAAGTATCTTCTTGAAATTCGTGATACATCGTCGGCCACATCTTCACTTTACATCAGGTGAGTTTGTGGTCAAATGAGGGGCTTTAGACTATTAAAAAAATAAATATCTAAATATCTGTATGTTATTATAACTATAATAAAACCGGATAAGTGCAAGTCAACTCGCACACGGAGGGTTCCGTACCAACAACTTCACAAGAAAACCTTAAAAACTGATCTAAATAAACATAAATAGCAAAAAGAATTTATGACGCGGTCAGATATAAAAGTACTGACCGCGTCCGACGTTGCATAATTTCAGTGATCGGTACTCAACTTGGTATGGAGTTTGGACCCCATTATTAAATTTATTTTATTTATTGTTCTAGTGGCAATAGTAATCTACACCCTGTCAACATTTCAATTGTATACATTTATTACGGTTCAAGAGATACAGCCTCGACAAAAGTAGAGCTAAAAATTACGTTTTTTGTATGGTCACCTTTAATTTTACTATTTACTTTATATATTACTTGCTGCAAAAGCGACAAGAAGCGGTATTCTGTGAAAATGTTAACTTCATTCAACATTTTATGGATTATGTGATACAGCCTGCAGACAGACAGATGGAAAGACAGCGAAGGCTTAGTTTTCACCCTTCGGATATGGAACCCCAAAAGCGCTTGTAAAGTCTCGGGATAAAACATGTCTATACCAAAATTATTAAGAGGAAAGATTTGTTTGTTTGGATTGAATAGGCTCCGAAACTACAGGACCGATTTGAAAAATTCTTACACAACATTATCCCTGATTAACATAGGCTACCTAATATATCCGTGCGAAGCCGGGGCGAACCGCTAGTGTTCCGCTCCGGCTTCGGTATTTTATAATTTTATTCTAGTGCATCCATCGATAAACATGACGTGCATGTTTATCGATGGATTCTCGAGACTTTAGCCCGTTGAATAGAATGTGGAATAAAAATGCGGTCGGACGCAGTCACTGTAAGTAATGTACAGGAATATTCATGTTTTAAAGAGGTTTAGAGGGTGCATATACACATCACTGCACAATAATAATACCCTGTATTATCATGCTCTTTTCAAAATGTCCTATGTATTTTAGAAATTCTCATTTTAGAAAGGAGGTGGTTAATCGTGGAGTCTATCTAGCCTATATGCAAAACACTATCCGAAACATTAAAGTTAAAGGTTATGTTATTTTTGGAGTAGATCATTAATGGAACTTCATTTATAATATCGAAGTGACGTCAAATGCTCATAGGGTGAATATCTGTTGAACAACATTCAAATTATTTTAGGAAATTTTTAGATTTTTTGGAAATTTCGGGACATTATTAAGTTTTCGTAGAAAATGTGCGAGTTACGCACGATTAAGCAAAAGCCTAACATTCAAATTGTTTTTACTTTTCTTTACGATATCTACAATTTCGTGCGCAGGGCTGCACAGCCACATCAAGAAAATATAAATTTGACCAAACCACAGGCATGACCTAAATCGTCTCTATAGATGGAACTAGACCGATGATGATGATGATGATCTCGGACAGAAATACCCTGGAAGAAGGTCCGACCGGCCACGAAAGCTGGTCTTTTAGCGGGTTCCTTCTATGATTACTTTGGTGGTTGTTTCGGATGGTAGCTAAGCTTAGTTGCTTTCTCACACTGTACATAATAAATAAATAATATATCACTGTTAATTCACACAGCCCCAAAGCTAAGCAGTCTTGTGTACATTATTCATTCATTTCATTTTATATACATATTGTGTGAGGTACAAAATTTTTAATACTATCACAGTTTTATTAAAAAGTTACACTTGAAAAATATGGGTAATGGACGTAATGGTTATTCACTAACTCACGTGTTCAGAGTTTCACCTACTAGACACGTGTGTCTAGTAGGTGAAACTCAAAATTAGTACCAGTAATTATTTCGTCGTCTGGACGCCAAGATTTTTACGCGTGTCCCGTGAATTTGCATATTTTGTTGCTGCCAGAATTTGTTTATCACTTCTTCTGTCACTGCACCCTAACACATGTGCTAAAGTAATATCCATAGGAAGTAAAAGAAAAAAATAAGCCTTTCCTCTTTTCTAAAAAACTAAACGACGGTAAAATATCAAAACGCCTGTGAAGAAACGCTTTTTATCTCAGTCAGCTGCTATAAATTATTTAGCAAAACCCATAAAAAGATAAATCAGCTTCCCCATCGCAAGGGCTCACCTCAAATCAAGGTAACTCGGCAAAAACCGCAGGGGCGACCGTAAACTTTGATTAGATTCAACCGCGGGGTACGAGAGTTGCTACAGGAGGCTTGATAGTCTGCTGGAGCTAGTAGAAGCAACAACTAAGATGGCTTGGCAACGCGAGTGGCATTTTCGGTCGTTGAGGCTTTTGGTCACTTCCTAAAATGGCATCTTGAAGATGTGAGCAGTTCTGAATTTTGCTCACTTCTTTATGCAAAAGTCAGATGGGTTATGGTCAGATGGATAGCTTTCGAATGAAATAAACAGACTGGGCAGCGAGTATACGTTGTTGTGAAAGTTGTCTGAACAGAGATTCCACTAATCCTGTCAAAAAGTGATCAAACTTCTTTTTGCAAGCAAAATGAAACAAGCAAACAGATCAAGTTTTTGCTTGTTACATTATAGTGCGAGCATTACTGTTTCAATCTCTCCTTAGTTCATAGAGAGAAAGATAAAACTTGTTTTTATTTTTGTGGCAAACTCGGCAAACGTCCTCCAACCAGGTGGGATGACGATTTTTGAAAGACTGCTGGCAGATGCTGGATTTGGCAAGCTGAAGACAGGGCGCTATGGCGCTTATATAATAGTATTGCTGTGTGTGGCGTCGTAATCGGAAAGGGGAGGCCTACGTCCAGCTGTGGACACTTTTATTGATATGATAAGGATGTGTGTAATTCGGTAATATAAACCTTCGCTTCTTCGTTGATGCCGCCAAAGCGAAGTCAATAAAGTGATTAGATGGTTGCTTTGTCTACAAATGTGCACATCTTTTCCAGACCTCTTAAAGAATTCCGGTTAGAGAATACCAATATAGTTTTAATGGTTACAAAACTCCGATTACATCCAGTCGCCCCGTGACCACGATCACTGTAACGCGGTTGAAACGTTGGGGAAGAGAATGCAAAAGGTACGCGATAAATACCCGATAAATAATCTTTAATATGGGACAGAAGATGTCAAAACATTTTTTTGTAGTTTAAAACGATAAAAACTTACAAGAACCCGCTAGAACCACGTGAACGCAGCTTGAGCCGTACATTAGACCGCGTGAATTGCTCAGTTTGTATAATTGAATTTTTCGTGTCATCGCGCAGGATCCCACGATCTGAAGATTATGCGTCTCAAACGTCTGGAAAACTAAAACCTGGCTTTTTTGTGAAACTTTATTACAGAACCCGAGCCTCGAAAGCTTTTGTAAATAGATATAAGGTGAAATTTTGAATTCGGTTTCGTTATTAGACACGTCTGTGAGGCGTAATGTATCATTATGTTGGTTAGAGTAAACCCGTAATTTAGATGTCCCACTTTTTGAAAAGACCTTTTAGTTTCAAAAATATTAATTTGTCCCTTAATAGGCCCCTAAGGGCAAATATACCACGAAAAATCAAGGTGTCCTTTTAGTAAAGGATAGATTTCCTTCTATTTTAAAAATAAATGAAATACTTACGAATGATTTTTGAAACCTAGGTAAAATCCGTGAACCAGTGTATCCATATAATAAAAATAGAAAGATATTTTTAGACAACATTAGAAGATATGAAACAGTAAATATTCATATATAAAAAATGCGCTTTCGTCACGTTCGCCGCAGAGATGATAAAGACGCGAGAAAAAATGTGTGCGCTTATCAGGTTTAAGTTGCCACTTGTGACACAGTTTATCTTACGTTTTATCCTGCATCAGCATTGTCATACAGCGGAGCAATGCAGCCAGCGTCTTGGTGACGCTTTCGACTGGTATTGATATGGATCAGTTGAGCTACCTGCAGATTGTTTACAGCAGTCTAAATTGTGTCAACTGTAAAAATAATTCCAATATTAAAAATATATGATATTTCTTTTAATTTTGTTAGTCCCAAAACCAACGTTTTGACCCGTGGTTTTGACTGTATGGAAAATCAATTTTTAGGTAATAAAACGCTATTTTTGTATATTTTTTGATAAGCATCAAAAGTTAATTATTTTGTTTAGTAAGGTATGGAAGTCGAAACACGATTGACTCTATACAAAAAAATCGCAAAGGTTGCTCTAAATTTTCATTTTTACTACGAAAAACCAGTTTCATTTGCTAGTTATTAACATACGTTAATAAAATGTCGTCTAAAAATACTTAACTAAATACTAATAGGTATATATATTTAAGATGAGTATGGTTTAATTTTTGTGAACGAATATTAGTTTAGAGCAATAACAAACTTATAAATAAAAACTTGTGAAGTTGCACACGAGGCGAAAAAGTGAACAACATTTCGCCTAAATAAAGTAAAACGTTAAATTATAAATAAACCTATATGCTTATTCGCGCGTGAAAAGATACCTAATCAAATATTCACTCACAATCCCTCCCTAATCCTCATCTCATGTGTCAGAAAGTCGGTTAAGCATGCCTAAAATTGGGAATACTTCAAACCTTTCATAATCAGCTAGTTGGATTTCGCTGGATAGGATTTAAACTTTTAATCCCTTGGGAGCAAAGTATGCGCATTGTTCGAAATAACTATTTTGGAGTGGAAATTATTAATACGTATTCTGTATTGATGTTTATTTATTGAGAAACATAATATCCTGGAGAAGAATAAACTTTAAACGGGTATAACATAAGTTCATCATCATCATCATCGACCTATCTCTTTAAGACTTTTCAAGATTCTTCACTTCATAATTGTCACGTCACGAAATTCAAATTACACAAGTAAATTTAGGAAATTAAGTGATCACTTAAATTTTTTGTTCACTTCAATCTATTTTAAGTAAAAGTAAACAAAGCGAACAAGTAACCTTTACCTTGTTGTGTAGGTTGTTAGTTTTTGAGTTGGAGCAACATTCTTCCTAAACTTTTAATAGAAATATTATGCTGGGTAATTCACACAGTACTATCTAGCCCCAATCTAAGCAGAGCTTGTGTTAATGGGTACTAGATTACTGATGTACGTACTTAATACAATACATATATAGATTATTTTTAGTATCCATAGAAAAAGACCAGAACACCCAGACCAAATATCTGTAGATCGTACAAACATTTGTCCCGAGGCGGGAATCGAACCCGCAACGTCCTGCGTCACAAGCGGATCTTTGCCCACCTCGCCACAAAGGTCATCAACGTTTATCGATCGAGCATTTACATATATATATACGATGTACGCAGTAAAACGAAAAACTTAAAGGTCGTAACTATGAAATGACAACATTTTTAGGGTTTCATTTATTTCACATCCACCAGAGGCAGAGAATCTCTGTTTAGTTTTTTTTTTCATTCAATCAAAAATGCTTTATTTCCATAAATACAAAAATGTGCACTAAGAAAACGATAAATTCTTAAAATAAAAAATAACACGGAAATTAAGGATTATTTTTTATTTCTGTCGCTTTGGTATGTAGACTAAAGTAAAGAAGCGACGAAGAAACCTTTTTAGCCTGTTAGTTGTTCTTTTACGAGTTGGAGCAAAACTCGTCCCAAGCTTTTTTATCTTATAGATGATGTAATATTTTGTAGTAAGCCTTTTTGCATCGAAAAGTTTTGACAATTTGTTTGAATTTATTTGAATTAGAATATAGAGAGTAAGATATATAGAGAATAAGATTTTGCAGTTCTACTTTAAACTTTTTCAAACTGCACACCTGCGCTCTTATACTGACTCTTATATAACAGTTCAATACAATTTAATTCGACAAAAGTACAGGAATTTCAAGGAAATAGCATCAGGTGGACGTTATTCCCATCTTCGAATCATCTTATTGGCTTTCAAAAGCACTTTGGAGTCAGGTTATAGGCTGAATAGCCTGATTGAATGTAATTTTTTTATTTGTGAATGGCGCTTTGGAGCCTCTTGTGATCTTGATAAAAAATTTATTCACATATCTTTTAAGATTGATCCTATCCTATCTATCTGAGACAGAGATGTAAAAGGATCTCATTACAATTGTATTCGAACAATGAACCTTGTTTGTAATGTAATAACACCAATTATTTAACCCGCTTACATTTACAATGAATTTCAATTCATTCAATTCATCAATTATTTGGCTACTCGAAGTTTTAATTAAGTACTAAATTTAAGATGTTTTCTCGAATAAGTGAAATGTAATTTGTTTTGAGAAATAGGTAAATATTCTTTAAACCTATTTGTCAAACTTAAATATTTTGTAAGTTTAAGAATTTATTTTGTTAGAACAACACGTAGGTATATGTATAAAAGATATTTCCAGAGACCCGTACCAAATCTTTGTGACCTTCAGAGCGAATCATAAAACTGGGACATTTCTTGTACATCAAATTACAGGTAGCGCGAATTGCACGCCTCGGCTATAAAGGCGACAGTTATTTATTGTTGGATCTTTTATTATATTCTAGGGATATTGAGCCTGAGCAAAAAAATACAGTTGCTATGAGCTCTAACGTCAGATAAAATAATTAAATTTGATGAACGATAGTTCATTTCATAGTTCATTCTTTTCTCTTGTTCTAACCTAACCTCTGGCTAAGTAGGTACAAAAGATTTCTAAAATAAACGTAGTACCTATCAAAACTTGCATAATATTTAGACTCATTACAAACTACCTGACAACTAGGTCTTAAAAACGCCTATCGCCAGTGAAAGTTCCATTAAAACTGGTCCTGCTGTTTCAAAAACTAGCTTAAATTAATGAGCAGTTTGATTTATGTTTGGCTTTTGTTGTGTCGTTAATATTATTATATTATGCATTTATTCTCCGCCAATTCAATATACATTGAGTCATAATCATATTCATCCACCTACAGTCCACAGCTGGACATAGGTCTTCCCTAATGAGCACCATATCGTCCTGTCTTCAGCGTGCCGCATCTAGCATCTGCTTTTGTTCTTTTGTATTTCGTCATTTCACCTAGCGTAGGGCGTCCCACACCACGTTCGCCGAGTCTCGGTCTTCACTTGAGAACACCTTTATCACAGTGGTTGTCAGTGCTTCGCGAAATAGGGCCAGCCCACTGTCACAGTTCATTAATTCTTTGAACATTTATTATATTCTATTATTTTGATATTGCAAACATACTTTAACATTTATTTTTGTATAGAAAATGAAACGCTGAAGTGAAAATGCTGATGGTTCACCAGATAAGTGTTGTGAGCCTGTGTTACTGTTATCGATCGCTTCCAACACCGCCATACCACCACGGGCACACGCGGGGTGCGTCACGTCAACCTAATATAATAACACACAAAAAACGTGAAAAATATTATAAAACACGTAATAACACTCATGATGTTATTCACTTTGACCTAACCCTTTAGCAATTTGCGAAGGGTTCATCAAATTATTCATACCCATCAAAATAGGACGCGTGGACCAAATGCTGTTGAGTTTTATTAGTATCCGTTTCCGGATATTGCTTAAAGGTAAAATCATCAACATCAACTGCTTTTACCAGACGAACTTAGAACTCCCAGATACTCATTACGGGGTAATGCCGCAATCCCCACACTGAGCATGCCTCCTCCCTCACCTCAACAGCCTATAACAGTCCACTGCTGGACGCAGGCTTCCCCCAAATTTTTTTATCTCTTGGGCGTAATGCTCATAATCCCCACGCTGAGCATGCGGGATAAGGATCGCAGTTCGGTAGTATATCTATTCTGCAAGAGGCGCTGCTGCCCGCCCCCTGGTGCATGTCCCTTAGTCGCCTCTTACACCCACGGGAAGAGTTGGGGTAGTGCAAATTCTAAGCCGGCACCACACGGTTTACCGACTAGCGACTGGGCATGCGAGTATTGACAATTACTGAACAGGACTGCTCAACTGCTCTTGCATCTTCTTGTTCCTGCCCTCTTGTCCAACGAACTGACAGCATTAAATACCTTAGAAGGAGTTACATTTGACCAAACTCTCACTTTCTCACCACATTTTGCAGTTCCTAATCCAAGGCTGCGTAAACTTATCTACGTTTTATGTGTAGATGTTGTGTAAGTACTCTCACTTACTTACGTAAGGGCCGTTTTTAGGCAGATTTTATGGCTGACGTTTTACCACATTTTAACATTATAAACCACTATGGGTACCACAATTGCAGTGTCAAGTTGAATTAAAATCTACTATCAACAATCCAACATGAAGAAGCAGCTTAACGCGTACATTTACGTTTTCGTTCCTTTACAGTAAACAAATGAAATTTCGTAATAAAATTAGGCCTCAGTAGGTATCCGAAAAACAAAAGGGGATCGTGCCATGTTTAAGTAATTTACCTTATAGGTAGGTAGGGTACATTATTTTATTCATTCGTGGCATATCGTTGTCAGCTAAAGATTTATTTTAATTTGGTTTATTTACTCATTTTGATTGAATTCTCAGAACAATTAATTATTATTTATCATTCGTGATTGAGGGTAGTGTTTGTTTAAAAGTAAATAAATTAAAATTTTGTTGGACTTTATTTCAAATTATATTGTTTGGCCCTTTATTTGAACAAGAGTACTTTCGGATTTAATGCTTTACAATCTTCTTATTATAATTAAATTGTGATAAGTACACGATAGAAGAGCTATGCTCGGAGTTTCTCTTTAAGGATTTGTAACGAATACATCCGAAAGAGAAACAAGGTTATAGACATAGCTCTAAGAATTAGCAAGCTGAAGTGGCATTGGGCCGGCCATATCTCACGAAGAACCGACAACAGTTGGGGTAAACGTGTTCTGAAGTGGAGACCACGATTTGGTAAACGTAGTGTAGGCTGCCCTCCGGCCAGGTGGGATAATGACCTGCGAAAGACCGCAGGCAGATGCTAGATGCGTCAAGCTGAAGACAGGGTGCTATGGCGCTCATTAGGGAAGGCCAGCTATGAACAAATATAGGCTGGTGATGATTATGAAGTATAAGACAGATCTTGTTGTCCATGACCTTGCAAGTGTTTTTCGGTTCACAAAAATTTGAAAAAGTCCCTAAAATTTTCGATTGCAAAAAAATTATCAAAGGTTAAGTAAATTTGGCGTTGTCTTCCTACAATCATCTCACAACCTCAAAACACAACATCACAACACAAACATTCAAAAACTTTCACTTATTTATGTTATTGGTAAGTAATAGAATAGGAGGCTAGAATTTTAAAAAAAACTTAAGGTTTCATAATGTCATATAATAAGTTCCTGATTAACATAACCTTTCATGTCAGATTAGTCTATTCGTACCAAAAAAGCACTCTGACATGTCCAGGATTATTTACTTACGTTTGTAAAGAGAAAACGTAGCAAAATCCTTCCATTTGATCGAACATTGCTCATCGTTTCGATTAAAAAGGCAACTGAAATCTATTTTCGAGTAAATCCCGATTCGTCGCAAAACGTAATCTTTGCTTATCCTATAGGAATATTCAATCTTAAATAATCCAGCTCAAAATATGCCCGTTTTATATTTTCGCTTATTTTTCTTAATCTGGCTGGAAATCCGCTTACACGTAGAAACCTTTGAAGGTTGAGCGAATGAAATCTCTTTTTGGTGAGCTTGTTTCATTGTATTGTCAATGTACGTGACTTTCCCTTTGGATCGATGAATTGCCTGAAATGAAGCAATATTTTACAAATAACGGATTTCTAGTGAACTTACTTGATTAGGCGTCTTGCTTATACATAGATATTATTCAAAGTTGTTCTATGCTTACTAATATTATGAATGAGAAAATGTTTTTGCTTGTTTCTTTGTGATTTTTGGCAGAGTTAGTTGAAAAGACGACAGTCTGTGGCGCGGTGGTCGAAGGTCCGCCTGCGACGCAGGAGGTCGCGGTTTCAATTTCTGCCTTGGGACAAATATTTGTACGATCTGCAGGTATTTGTTCCGGGTGTGCTGGTCGTATTCTATGTAGGTATAATAAATATCTATCTATGTAATGTATTGTATTTATGTATATCAGTTATCTAGTACCCATAACACAAGCTCTGCTTAGCTTGGGGCTAGATAATGCTGTGTGAATTGTCCAGCATTATTTATAAAATAGTAAAAATCCTTAACAAATCAATACTCGTTCTCCCAACACAAATAAGGTTCGTAGTTAACCCGCTTACATTCGTAATGAATTCGTCAAACTACGATAGTTTTTGTAGTAAAATCAATACTCATATTTGCTCTTCAGCCCTTGCGTTTTTTTTCTTACACACAACTATAGTTTTTTTTTCACTACTAAAATACTTTCTGCGGAGTTCAGCTGATGATAGTGATGACATTGTATTTCCTATCTTTGTTCTAAAACTCTCCGGGGAAGCAGTTTCGTTGGTTTTATGTCAAAATAAAAAGCATTCACGCTTTCTGCTTCGAGATTTGTTGAACAATAAATTGCCACCTATCAGGATAATCAACAGGGTCGTTCTACTTTTATTAGCAGTAAAGATTTTCATTGGGACCTTCCGTATTGTATAATTTTGTATTCTTGAATATCTTGTTCTTTTGTTAGAAGTTTTAATGCTTACTTATTTAATACTTATTTGTTCCGGTTCTGGACTTTTTCTGTTTTAAAAAGTAGGTATCTACATACCAAAGGCTTGTTTACGCCATAAATCAATTTCATTTCATTTATTCATTTTGCTTACTTAAATACAGCTTGGATCTTAATATTAGCTCAGGTAATAAATACATGGACCCCGTAGAGTACGAAAAAAAGAGTCTTAAAAGAAAAATAGTCAAATATAATGCATCAATCAATCAATCAATCAAAAATGCTTTATTTCCAAATATACAAAAGTGTACACTTATTAACAGTAACACAAATTCTTAAAACAAAACACTGACACGGAAATAAAGTGATATTTTTAATTTCTGTCGCTTCGGTATGTAGACTGAAGTTAAGAAGCGACGAAGAAACCTTTATCCTGTTATTTTTCGAGTTAGGAGCAAAACCCGCCCCAAGCTTATTTATGTTCTAGATAATCTGGCATTTTGTAGTAAGCCTTTTTGCACCGAAAAGTTTTGACAATTTGTTTTTTATTTACTGATGGATTTTGCAATTCACTAGGAGATTTGTATGCCTGCCAATCTTAATTCCATAAATAAATCATGTTTTACAAGGTATATAAACGTAGGGTTCTTCCTGGGTAGGCAACGCGCGCGTAATATCCTTATGCCCCTGTTGTGCAGTGTCCCGGTTGTGGTAACAGGACTCGGGATGTTTAAAGTTCTCATCACGGACTCTTCCATCAGGTTGGCCGCATGACTGTTTACTACCTTGGTGGTAAATACCCCTTGAACAAATTTTCTCAAGGGGGAAAATTGGAATAACAAAATATATTATGATGAGGGGGATTATTCTGGACTTCTAAAAAATGCTATTCTAGTTTTCCCCCTCAATGGGGATTTCTGGTATAACCCGTAAAAAAGCAAATTGTTAAAAAAACTTATTGAATGTCATTCATTAAGTAGGCACGCGTAGGTGGCTTATAATTTCCTCTTTTCTGTAATTTTCCGAGCATGAAAAACTTTTCTAACTTTTTCTACGCAAATCCAAGTGTTTAATGTATACTGAAATATTCCAAACCCATTTCCAAATAATACAATCAGTGAGCAACTTTCCAGAATTTCCTAATTTAATTTTCAAAAAGTCTGTGTTTGTAATCAACTCAGGCCCAGATGTGGATATGGGGGTGGGCAGGGAGGAAGCAAGGGAAAAGTCCGTTGGGAATAATGCCCCCTCTACTCCCCATTTTCTATATGGTTGCAGAATAGGCAAAAAAGTCATGTCTTCCTTACTTACTTTGTATGTACAAAATGTTACTTCGTGCGTAACTTCTAAGTGCTTAGTATGTAAGCAAATTAAGTTTTTGACTTTGACTGGAAGTAATTAAATTTATTTTGAAATATAGATTCAGATTCAGATTCATTTATTGGTACAAAAAAATATACATGTCAATTATATCAATTAAAGCACAACTTATTTAAAGAAAATAAATAAGATTAAATATACAGTCATCATTAGAAATATTATCATACATTATTGTACCAGTTATATACATACAAAGTATTTCGAAAATTAATATTTTATCGAATTATGGTTAACCTTTAAACACAGGAACTCCTCCACCGTGTAGAAGGTTTGCTCGACAAGCCATATTTAAATATATTTAAATAACAGCGTTTAGTTATGGAAAGTCGTGGGAGGCACATTCAGCTATCAATGTATGAGTTATGCGCTGATAGGAGGATAGAGCAGTGTGGTCTTGAATTGCACTGACATTACAGCGAGTTCATAGCTAGCAAGTTAAAAAGAAGAACACTTACTCGTAATTAATACGACCTCTGTGGCGCGGTGGGCGAAGGTCTGCCTGCGACGCAGGAGGTTGCGGGTTCGATTCCCGCCTCGGGACAAATGTGTGACATTTGTTCAGGGTGTTATGGTCGTTTTCTATGTATAATAAAAAATATCTATCTATGTATTGTATTGTATTATGTATATCAGTTATCTAGTACCCATAACACAAGCTATGCTTACCTTGGGGCTAGATAATGCTGTGTGAATTGTCCAGCGTTATTATTTATTTAAGAAGCGTAGAAGCTAATAGCTGTATAACATGTTTCCTGCTTAAAAAATATAAATTTGTAGGCAGATAATGTTGTTTTGATTTCTAGTTTCGTTGAGAGACATGTAAAGATGCATTAAAAACAAGGGTCATGCCCCTTTTAGGAGATATTACATACCCCTCATGATTCCTGACTCCAACCCTGCCGTCAAACCGCCCACCCTGGTTGAGACAGAACTGAATTATGCGAAACTTTTAATTGTCTTCACAGCTACACCTTCATTAACATTCGTGCTGTTATTTGAACACAAAAACTTGGGTTTCGTTGTAAGCGATTCTGACGAGCTACACCAGTCATAAGTTATTTTTCAATTATGGGTTAGCGACCTGACAGAGTCCAGTCAAAGCGTAGCTTATTATAGCTAGCTAACTATACGAAAACAGCGGCTTAGGCAGCTTAGGTACTTAGACCCGTATTATGAAAGCTTGGTCAGCTATCGATATTAGCTAGGGTAACGCTATTCTATGGCATAAACGTCGCTCAAAGACAAATCTATGACTGAGCAAGTAATACGTCCTAAGTATAGAGTCAAACCATCTGCTTGATGGTCATGTGACATTGTGAAAATTGTCAGCGGTGGTGTAATCCTGAGGAGGCCTTGTCTCAAAGTAGATAAGCATTTTTTGGTTAAAATCTGCACTAACGCTGGACAAATCATGGGTCCTTAACTATATAAGTATGCTGTTAAGGTTTACCCGTTTTTGTAGTACTTCGGGTAAGTTTTTCCACCATCCATTAGGAAGACAACACAATCTCCAGGCTCAAAAATATATTTAGAGATGGGTTAGCAACCAGTAGTTGAGAATTAATAGTTTTATTTCATAAAATAGTAAATTAAATTTTAAAATTAAATTAAAAGTTTTCATCTGTTTTTAACAACATGAAATAGTAAGTTCACTGTTATAATGTAATACATAATATATAATGGTTTATGTGAACTAAAAGGAACTGAAAAGTATTATAACTGGCATCAGCAACATCAGCGCATTTATTTAGGTACCTACATTCAAATGACGTCATGACCACTGACCAATGTTGCGTCCACTGCGTGCAGCGTCTTTGTCGAATTACACGCGAAACTTGAAAAAGATTTTTGTAATGCAAAATGCCTATGGCTGTAACAGACAAAATATTTTATTAAAAAAATACAACAATTTTTTTAGAATTTTCAGCATTTTAGAATCTAAGTGAGACACTTCTTTTTAATCTTTTCAAAATGGGTGTATTAATTAATTACTAAACTATCGATCAATTAAAAGGTTTTAGCCTTAAAGTTGGACAGAGCAATGTTATATCACATGGACATTGGTAAATTTTTAAACATTAGTTTTCAAAAGCCATCTAAAGTTTTATAACACTCAATACTTTACTTGGTTATTTGTCTTCTGATCCCTAAAAGCAGACACTTTGAAAATAGTTTATTGTTTCAAAATAAAACAATGTGTGTAGAGGTGCGTAAAGTTTGACGTGCGGTCTTCAGTTGACTTTGCTGGGTATGTGCACGATGACTTTCCTAAAGTCGTAGTACATTATCGACATAAGAACCCAATCTCACCAGATACCCACCGATACGATCACGCTCATGTTATAAACACGTTGTGACGTAGCACGATTTGGGCAAGGAATCTATTTGGTCATAGGGCATAATGCCCCAGCCCCCCTAGCACGGTAATTGTTGTCTAGGCTAGAATAGACAATAATGACATCGCATCGTCATACATTGCGTAAATTTTTGAAGGTTAAGGAGTGCGCTTTAAATAACTTACGCATTCTATAACAAAGCGACGTAATTTTTCTCTTCTACCCTAGACAACAACCCCTGTGATAGGGGGGCAGGACGCCAACGCCACGGCGACGTCGCTGGCAATGTATTCAAACTATTATTATGACGACGTTGCTTATTAACTGGTCATATCTTGAGAAGAACCGACAACCGCTGGGGTAAAAGCTCTTGAGTGGAGACAAGCAAACGTAGTACCTATACGGTGGTGACCAGGTGGGATGACGATTTGCGAAAGACTGTTGGCAGATGCTGGATGCGGCAAGCTGAAGACAGGGTGCTATGGCGCTCATTAGGGAGCCCTATGTCCAGCAGTGGACTAATATAGGCTGATGATGATAATGTTGCTTAACTGTCACCAAGTAAGCTAGCTGCCATACGATTCAGAATGAATAGTTCGGAAATGTTACCAGCAAGGTTGTAGTGGCATAGCGGTGCGTTAAAGGCCATAACGGTTTCAGTTCGGTTTCAGACAGTTTAAAGTCATGCCATTGATTAGTTGTTTGAAGCAATACCCATAGATAAGTCTACAATTGAACATACCTCTAAAACCAAGGGTGTGATTATATTTTTTTTTTTTTTATTATTTACACTTCATTGCCATTAAGGTATTAGGTATACACAGAAGGAAAGAAATACTTTTTGAAAGCAATTTCAATGTGAAAAGAAGTTACGAATATTAAAGGTATCTGTTAGATATGAATTAATTATTTTGCTGTTAATAAACTCTAGCACTTAATAAAGATTATTAATCGTGTATTTATCGCGTAGCTTTTGTTTATCTTGAACAAAATAATATAAATGGTATGCGACACCTCACCTCACCTCAACAGCCTATAATAGTCCACTGCTGGACGCAGGCCTCTCCCTGATTTTTTTATCTCATGGGGGGTAATGCCCATATTCCCCACCCTGTGCAGCCGGGTTGAAGATCGCAGTTCGGTGGTAGATCTATTCCGCAAGAGGCGCTGCTGCCCGCCCCCCTGCATGTCCCTTAGTCGCCTCTTACGACACCCACGGGAAGAGTTGGGGTGCTATGCGATAAATACCCGTTAATCATTATTTTATCTTAACAAAGCGAGTTTAAAAACTCCAGTAACGCACACCTATAGTCTATTTAGACCAATAACACAAGCTCTGCTGAGCTTATTTATTTTTATTTACAGTTAGTTTACCTACATTATTTTCACCGCAATAGCAGAGAGGTAATTAACAAGCATAGTGATTTGGGTACACAATACCATTTCAATTTGTTACATAACTAACCAATATTCCGAAAGCAAAATATTGGTTAGTTTTCATTAGTTTAAAACAACCATTTTATATAACAAGCCCTTTTGTAGTGGAATACCTGTAGTAAAACATAATTGGCCATTTCAACAACCATCTTACCAGCAAAGCGATTCTGTTTCAAACAGACGTACTGACAAGCTTCAATCATGGTGTATCGAAGCTTTGTTCAAAACGGGCTTCAAAGCAAATGGATGGTACAGACGGCTACTGGTAATGGCTTACAACAACCCCGCGCTTGAGCTGTAGTCATAAGGCTATCGTGGCTAAAGGCGAGTAGGCAATAAAAGAGAAAATGAATAATGTCGTTAATTTGTACGATTTAGGTGTGGATGTATGGAAATTGTCGATAGTTGGGTTTTTTCTCCGTTGACTGTATCGGAAAAGCTTCGAAAGAAATAATAATAAGTTTTTTATGGAATAAATAAATAAATAATATTGGACAATTGACACAGCAATATCTAGCCCCAAGCTAAGCAGAGCTTGTGTTATGGGTACTAGATAACTGATATACATAATAAATCACAATACATGGATAGATATTTTTTATTATACATAGAAAACGACCAGAACACCCTTAACAAATGTCTGCAGATGCGGGAATCGAACCCGCAACCTCAAAAAAAAGGTAAATTCATTTAAAACAATTTAAATCCATAAATACAAAATTATCTATGGGATACAGGTCAGATCAGATACCTTTCGTTTCAAAAAGTAAAAAAAAAACTTCTTTAAATACCAGAAATAATTGTAAAGAGTACCATCTGTTTTCTAAGTTAATACTGTTTTTCTCATAAACTATCAATCACAATGTTTTTTTATTGTTCCCACCGTATTAGAAAATAGTAAAATACCAAAGGAACATTTCATATTATTTTGCAAATAAAAGTCAACAAAAACTTAACTTTTGCACTTACGCCGCTCTGCTCTGTCCCGATGAATGGATAGAATTTCGCACTTATAGGAGAAATATCTTTTTCAAAAAATATCTTTTTCAAAGAATATAGATAATATATAAATATATAATCGTCCACTTCACAGTAAAATTTTGCCGCGTCGCGCAGTAGTGAGTACGCTTTGTAGTGCGATATTAGCAAGCGGCGCGGCGCAAAACCGCACGGTCGAAAAAATACTAAGAAATTAAATAAGTCATAAAAAAAATCCATTTCGGCAGGAAAAAAAATAAGTCCCTTATTTAATTTCTTAGAGATCACCCAGCGTACGAGGGCTTACGCACTTTAATACAAAAGAAAAAAGTAGAAACAATACTATTTCTAGAACAGTTACATACTCTCATCACATTTCGTATAAGTCTACAATGCTTACACTTGGGACTATTATTTAGTCTAGAGCAGTTTCTGAACTTGAACTACAGTGGAGCGACAGTACAAAAACTTTAGTCAAAAACTGCAATTATATCTAGTTGCCCGATATTTTTGCCCATGCCTAAATGATATTCCTGTGATATATGAAAATAGCTTTTACCATACATTTAGCCGTACAGTGGTTCCTTTAGTTCATTCATGATTATAACAGCCCGTTGTGGTGATGGGTGTCGGCAGTATTGTTCTAATATTAATGGTCTGGCTGTGCTCACAGCCAGGTATGCAATGACTTGCTTGGGGAATAATGTTCAATCGATTTAATGATATGGATTTAAAAAGGCCGTGTTTTCTGTATACGTTTTGGAAAGACTAATGTTAATAGGAATAAAGAATAAATATTTTTGTTACAACAGTTTTTGTTGTTGCATTCTTTATCGAATTAATTTAAGGATTGTTGTTCTATGCTTAGTAAAGTGGTGGAAAGTTTGGACAAAAGCTTTGATTAAAGATACATAAAATTCTAATAAAAATGTGGCAAGTGTACATTACTAAGTTTGATTTCAAATTTCATAGTACCTACCTAAGGTACTATGAAATCTGAAATCTTTTCGTTTTAACTAAACTTTATTACAAACTTTGCATTTGCTACTCATACCTCTGAATAATTTGAACACAATAGTTTTGTTCAACAAGTGGGCAAAACATTTTTTTGTTGAACATGCCGATATTAAATCCCGAGCTAGCAAAGCAGTTTAGAGAAGAGTCACGAGCGTAGCGAGTGGCTCTAAAGTAGACTACTGATCTAGCGAGGGATTTAAGGGCACATAACTAAAAATAATAATAATAATAATAATGCTGGACAATTCACACAGCATTATCTAGCCCCAAGGTAAGCAAATATTTGCCTTCATGTTAAACATACAACTTTTTATTTTTAAATAACAAAATATTTTCTCGACTAGCGAGAAAACATTTTGTTATTGAAACTGGTCGTATAGAAGGTCAAGTCTGGTCAACAACCATGGAAAGTTAGAATGCTACAAATCTCTTTTATTCTCAACTATGAAGGTTGAATATAGTCTAACCTCCTTACCTTCGATAAGCTAAAATGAGAGAGGTGCAACTCTCTTGTAAAGTCCATGTACCTGTTATTTAGGAGATATTTATAGATGGCGCTGTCCGGCTATAAGAATGTTTTTCACGAGCTAATTTGTCAAGGTACACAAAAGATGTCGCTGCCTTCCGTGAGAAAGTGGACCTCCTCTGGTGCAGATGTTAGTTCAAACCATAGACATAGAATTTTTTCACGTACATTCTAAGCCTATGGTTCAAACCGTATAATCTCGAGGAAGTTTTTGACAGGAAACTGGGTAAACACGAGTTTTACTATAAAAACTATAGTTTGACGAATTCATTACGGATGTAAGCGGGTTAACTACGAACCTTATTTGAGTTGGAAGAACACCAACGTTTCATCCTTTAACGAGGGACTTCTTCAGAGTGAGTGCGGTTCTAGACGCGCGCGTTCCGCATCCCTCCGAGCACTCGAAACACGAGTTTTTCAAAAAAGGCGACACAGCCGGTGGGATGTTGTCGGCAACATTATTTTGTAGAACCATGACGGCGACAGTAGCTGCTGACTTCTCGCGTTATACCTATTTATGTATATCTATGACAAATGTCGGTGGCATATCTGCTACACTCCACGACTTGTTAAAAGTTGCTGATTTTGTGCTTCTGTCAGTTTTTATCAATTCGACGACAAAGCATGGCTTTGGTGTGTGACTACTAGATGTGAAGCCGCCATCATGTTGCCGATCGAGCCGCTGACATCCATCCGTTATAAATTTAGTTTTAGGTTCCTCTGGCTCGGAAAGCTTTTATAGAAAAGTTACAGATTTGTTATATTTTTGGTCTGAAAATTTTTGCCTTGCATTCACGGCTTGATTCACATGTTTTAGCGATGTTCTAAACCTTTAAAGCGACTGTTTGAAAAGTTTTGTTGTTATTTCTTTTGTGAAAATCACCGGAGCGTGAAATGTTGAGAGTTATAAAATTATTGAAGAATAAAAGACTTATCATAAATTATTTTATTATAAAAATCAAGTATTTCCAAGTTTTTCAAAGCGAAAGTTTTCTTTTGTACAATATGCAGTTAATGTGTATTCAACCAAACAACATAAAAATGTATTTACTAGACCAGTTTTGACTCGTTTTACCTTATTTTTTCTTTGTCTTCCCATTGGATATTTGATATTTTAACCGACTTCGAAAAAAAGTGGAAGTACTATGTTCGGCTTTATGTGTGTTTTTTATGTATGTTCACTTATAGACCGATTTAGAAATTTTTCGTTTATAGAAAAGATCAGAGACCGTCGCATATAAACATAATTTATTTTCAACTGTTTGCGTGAATAAATGAGAGTTATTATGAGACGCATTCGAATCCTTTGTGTGACTATTTTGACGATGTAGACTATTGTTATATCGAGGTGCTGAGATATCTTTATGATGCTTCCACCATGAGTGTCCAAGTACAGGGCCAGCAGTCTAAGCCCATCCAACTGCGCAGAGGAGTGAGACAGGGCGATATCACATAACGAAACTATTCACTAGCGCGTTGGAAGATATGATTAAATCGCTCGACTGAAAATATACGAACATCATTGAAAACTGCGAATCATTCTTCGCCTGCCATTCTTCGATAACAAAACTTTCATGGTGGTGTCGCTAGAGGAGCTGAACCAGATGCTGGACGGCCAAGCTTTGTCCTCCCGGGTCTTGACCTGAATTTGGATAAAATCAAAGTCATGATCAATGACCTAATTGGTGCCGGTGGTGGTCGTGAATGGCCAGCTTCTCGAAATTGTTTCCAAGTACACATATCTTGGGCAGATTCTGTAGTTTCGTAAAAATAGTTTTAGGATAAGAGGGGGATCCAGCTAGGCTGACAAACATTGCCGTGACGTGGTTTAGAATTTGCACCACCAAAACTCTTCCCGTTGGTGTCGTAAGAGGCGACTAAGGGACATACACCGGGGGGCGGGCAGCAGCGCCTCTTGTAGAATGGATCTACCACCGAACTGCAATCTCCGACCCGCATGCTCAGCGTGGGGATTATGGGCATTACCCCATGAGATAAAAAAAGCAGGAGGCCTGCGTCCAGCAGTGGACCATAATAGGCTGTTAAGGTAAGGTAAGGTTTACAAAGATTAGAAGTACTCAAAAACAATTTATCATTTGTAAGTATTTTGGAGGTACTTGACCTGTTTTCTTAATTTTGTAGGAGTTTCTTCCAACCTACTTCCATTGGAATAATTCTGTATAATTTACTAGTATTCTTTCCTACATACATTACACAAACCCATCCATAAAAAAGCTACTTATTTGAATCAAGTCTATTGACCCCACTTACGTAAGTGTAACTCTAGATACAGGGTGTGCCTTTACCTGTATCAGTGTTACGTCAATCACGACGCCAGACTTTACTTTGCCTGTTGTTTCTATAGGCAAAGTTACTGTTTGATATAGGAGGGAGCTTTAGTGATTACAAATTGAATATAAAGTTATTGTTGATCGATTGGATGGGTTAGAGTCTAATATTATAATGTTAGAAAAAAAAAGTTTTATTAAAGAACTTGGAGTTTAGCATTCATGTTGGAACCTATATTAGTACTTATCTTATTCTATCATATACCTACTTTCACCTATATCCACATATACCATCGCCTTATGGTTAAAAAAAACCTGTTATTATGTTATACTGCCTACTAAATAAATATAAAATAAACTTATACCTATATTATTATTTGTTTGAGAAAACAATAGCAATACTCACTGTGCAAAAATTAAGTATCTATCTGTTACTGTTACAAATTGTAAGAATCAATCTTAAATACTCAAAAATATTTTAACGTTTTTTATGACCCATTTAATTTAATTTTTAATAATGTTTGATTTTATTTTTACTTGATATTAGAACGGCAATACTGAAAGTTGCACATTGACTTTGTTGAAAATTTAACTATCTACTTATAATTAATAAAATTGTATTGTAACGGTTCATTACATCTGCTTACCTTGGGGCTAGATAATGCTGTGTGAATTGTCCAGCATTATTTATTTATTTTATTTATTTATTAGATAAGTTTCAGACAGACAGACAACTTTTACTCTTTCAGTACCTACGGAATCCTCATAAGGTTACATACATTCGTAACAATATACCGGGTAAAACCGCGTTCACCCACTAGTTTATTTATATTTCCAATCAGAGGCACATTGACGGGGTAATTGCTAACAATGAGCGACGCGCCCGTTGCGTGAGAGGTCGCGCGTGCTACACTTGATTAAACTCTACAGGCTTATACAGGGTGATTAAATAATCATGCTGGGCCGAATCTTGTCGGAAAACTATTATTTTTTAACGAAACATCCTTAGATAAGGAACTTTTCCATTTGCATTCATATTCTTCTTTCGTCCAATGCTCAAGATACCTCCTCATAATGGGGTTTTGACTTCTTTATTGTGTCAATTTTTTAACCAATTGCATTAATCGGCTGATAAAAAGTACTTAAAATTTATCAATGACTATGTCTTTAGGACCATTTAGTAAATTAAAAGTAAGAAAGTAGGTCTAACAGGTCCCGATTCAGGTTATTGCTGTAACACAACAACCAAAGAGTAATTTATAATAGAGAGTTAGTTTTTAGTCAGAATCAGGTAGAGTAATGCCCGCAGGATTCTGATGCTGCTCCCTCGAGCTCTGCTGAGCGCTGAGGCTGACAATCCTCAAGGTTTGCTGTGGATCTACCATTTCGCTATCCTACTGTTGAACTCTATGCTCCTGATGCCCAGACTCTTAAGAGACTGGTGTCTTCAGGAGTACCGACCCTCCGCACAATCACCACACTTAACATAACATAGCACTACCATTCACCCACCCTGTCAGACGTACAGGTACATATTGTAATTATGTTTATTTAATGTTATTTAGATTTTATATAAACCACTAGTTTATTATCCTTGCCCAGGAAGAATAAGAGTGAATAAAATATACACCCTTATTATTACATTATAGGACTTCGGCGGCTTCGATTTGATTAGGTACTTATTGTACTGGCGTGACTTCAGTAAGCTTCAACTTTCTTTCACAAAGTGCACGGTCACATTGCGGGCTGTAATTACGACTTAAAGTTATTTTTATTTTATGTTTGTATATCCACTTTAATCTTCACTGAATACAAAATCATTAATTTGTATTTTTCAGTCGGAAGAAAATGGTTTACGATTTGTGGCAAATTACTTATTCGCTAGTTTAAGTACTTGCGGAACGCAGAAATAATTATTAACTAAAAAAATATTTGTTTTCGAATCCGCGACAAACCACCTTAAAATCGAGATGGCGGAATGGTGGTTCAAGTTTGTCGCCATTTTGAATTTAGCCTCCCACTGACTAAAGGCTGATGCAATCATTGTCGGGATGGCAATAAATTTCAAATTCTAACCTGACTGGGCTATATCGCAGCGCAGCATACACGCGTACCTAAATAACCGTTTTGTAGATATTTAATTTAGTTCATCTATTCTAGTGCATACGTGAACGCTATACCTATATCCCGCTTTCCATCAGGCAAGGTGATCTGCCGAGAGCACGTGTGCCGTCAACTTTTCTATAATTGTGCTACGAACGTCTATGCAAAAAGTTAAAAAAATATTTCTTAACCTATGGATCAAAAGCCATCCCTCCAAAACTAAATTAGCGTACCTTTATACTAAAAAAGATTCTGTTATAAACTATCTAACGCATGCGTGTGCCTGACACATACACGCATTAGGCGGAGCGTCTTTGTTCATCCATTTATATGAACACCAGACTGACTATTATCATGTGATAGATTGGATGAATAGATGTACGAGTGGATGTATGTTTGTTTCTTCTTCACGTCAAAACAAACCTGAAATAACAAACACTAAATCCACTTTTTATCCTAGAAATAAGTTCTCATGGGATATTTAAATGCACTTTAGAAGTCTCCATAAAAATAACGCGTGCGAAGCCGTGGGCAGATACTACTATCATATAATTTAGCAAATGACTGGCATTTTCAATAGACTTCGAATTTAACTTCTGGTCACATGGGTCTTCTTATTAATTGAGTTCGAAAAAAGTAGTACGTACCTATGGTTTTTTGTAATATTCGCCGATGTGTCCTTCAATAAGGTGATGCATGCGACTTCAAAAAAGCTCATTATTTTTATATAATTCTATAATGAAATCTAGAAATTAATTTGCATTATTTCTTTTCGTATTTTTTGATAGTTTATTGTGATATTTAGTTATTGAAAAGTAGATATTTTAGACCTAAGCGTGACGTCACCGAAGGTCAAGGTTTTTGCGGGTCTTTTTTTTCAACAAAATGACTTTGTCAGGCAACACACAGACAACAAACATGATGGTTTGTTAAAATAATCGATAAAAATACTATGCATATTGTGGACCGTTTTTGATGATTATTTTGCTATTTTACCCAAAAAATTTTCAAGAAAACTAAAAAGAAAGTTATTTAAAGTCGATTTTTAGTATTTTACACAATCAAATAATTAAAAAGGCCTTGCCAGTATCAGTGTCAAAGACTATACACGCCACTTGAAAATTCAATTAAAATTTTTGGTATAGAAATTTTAGCGCCCTCTCTTGATATGACCACTTTTATTCCATTCAAACCTAAATCATCCAGAATCAATGTAAAAGCTCCACACCTCATATTATCCACTGATACGACCTGACATGAGCCCTATTACGAGGTTCTCTGAAAGGCAAAAATACCTGTATAAATCATTTACTACTGAATAATTGAATAAATCTCGGTAATGGAAGAGATTTTTAGCAAATGGATTCGTTTTTGAAAAGGTTTTTTGTTGTCAGGTTTACATTTGCCTTTTGAGTAGACCCACAACGTTTTAAAAAGATTCGGGATCCAGAGTCATATAGAATTTATTCTTATTTTCTTATTGATGAGCCATAGGGCCATCAATTTAATGCTTAGATGATGAAAAATAATCCAAGTAAAGTAAAACGAAATGTAGACTTACAGAAGACAGAATGAGGAAAATTCAATAAATAAAAAATATTAAGAACTCATGAGTGTATGACCTATTTATTCTACACTTCGGGACAGGTTATAAATTAATGTAGGCATTAAACTTATATGCACAAGAGAGTTTGATAGTAATACATCCAAGCATACTGCCGCAAAACAAAAAAATAAATATTCAATTGGGTATTACACCCATTTTTAGAAAGTGTCTCAGCTAGGTTCTATACTCCTAGAGTGCTAATGAACAACAAAAAAAAATTTTTTAATTCAATTGATAAGTACCCTGAAAATGCATTTAAAATTTACATTTTCAAGTCGCTATTTTGTTGCAATACCTCCTTTGTTATTCGTTAAATCCTCCACTGTCAAGCTTCAGTATACGATCCGCCGACTTGGCGTGTTGCCTGTTCGCTACTCATCACGTGTCAACGATAGCACTAAATGTGTTAAAAATAAATATTTTTATCATTTCGACTGCCAACGACTTCGCACACGTTCCGTCTATGGAAACGTTTAAAGGTTATTTATATCTCATAGGAACTGTTTTATGGGATAAACAATTGCCTATATTTGTTTCCAGGCTTAGAGCTACAGTTTTTTTATTTGCTCTTGGTGGCTTTTATGTCACTGCGGCCATGATGGGCCTATTATTGTGATCGCCACTTTATGTGTTCTCCCCTAAAGCTGCGGCGTTCAGAGTTCGCCACTTACCCTTGCAGCTACAGTTTTGCAATTGCTGTTCAGTGGCTTTGCCTTTAGAAATTTTTAGAAGTAATAAACATCCATCATTGACGACCGATGTGGCGCGGTGGGCGAAGGTCTGCCTGCGACGCAGAGGGTTGCGGGTTCGATTCCCGCTTCGGGACAAATGTGTGTACGATCTGCAGACATTTGTTCAGGGTGTTCTGGTCGTTTTCTATATATAATAAAAAATATCTATGTATATGTATTCTATTATATTATGTATATCAGTTATCTAGTACCCATAACACAAGCTCTGCTTAGCTTGGGGCTAGATAATGCTGTGTGAATTGTCCAGGATTATTTATTTATTTATTTTATTTTTATCATCGTCCATTCATCCAAACATTCGCATTTATAATAATTCTTTATTACAAAGAAAGTGTACAAAAAGTAACTTAGGCCCATATAATAAATACCTTAAAGACTAACATAGATAACAACATGAAAATATTAGTGAAATTTATTGCGTCATATTAACCCACTTGTTACTACTGTCGGTTTAAACCAAAACTTGACAGAACTTCGTCATATCAGTCCATTCACGTCCACGGCTGGACATAGGCCTACCCATACAACGTCACAAAGAGTGGTCCATGAATCTTTTCCCCGACCGCAGAACTTCCTAACTATAATTATTAGAAAGTACATACGATATGTACCATTGGGTTTGTTACGAGTAAGCCACGAATGATTGAGTTAAAAAGAAATTCATATCAATATGTTGTGTTAATAAATTATCGTCAACCTACAACATAACTAGCATTCTCTAGTTTCACGTGTTAACAAACCATCAAGAAACCAATTTTCTCAGTTGATACCCATCAGTGTATTAGTAGCCCTAGAGAAATAAATACTGAACACACCAAGGGAATTCTGTAATAATGCTGTAGGTGAGCGAAGTATCAGCTAAGATAGTTCTAAGATTTCACCGAAAGATGATCTCAACCCATAGACCATGTACATGTTGCCGCCGGATCGTAGAATCAGCCTGTTTGTAAAATGACTAGGGCGATTGCAAGACTTTCATTTCATTAATTGCATGTATCTAGTCTAGATGAGAATGAGTGATTTGTTTAATATTACTTTAATTTTATTCGGCGAGATGGCTAAGTGATAATATATAACGTTGATTGTACAACAATTGGCATAGTACATTAATTGAATTGTGCTTTTTGAAATCGAGCTAGCAATTCTACACACGGGCTGATTCTACGTTCCGGCGACATACACTTTAGCTTTTGATCTCGCGTTCTAAGAACCATTCCTACACACTTAACTGAGGGCTACTATTCTATCTTCATAATAAGCACGGCCAAAGAGTGGAATGAGCTTCCAGCGTCTGTTTTTGAGAGTACAATCTTGGAGTCTTCAAACCCAGGTTAAATAAGTTTCTTCTGGGAAAGCGTGCTCCAACTTAGGCCACATCATCACCTATTCTAGTGAGAAGACGGCCAAACGCTTTACCAAAAAAATCGCTTTAGATTTTCTTCAGAACGTTTTAACGTTTTAAAACATTGAACATGTACTCGCTCATAAGATCAAATTAAAACATATCATATTATGATCATGACATTGCATCCTACAATGATGACTGATGACATGAACTTCCTTCTACAAGGACATTATATTATTTTTTATTCGTTAGTTACGATAAACCTTTACTTGTTATTTAAATCTTTGCATTTATACAAATGATAGGTGATCCCTCGTGTTTCTAGATTTAATTTTTTTTTACATTATTTTGCCTTATCTTTCAAGATCATAAAAATACAAGAGTGAATTTTTTTGTACCAGTTCCGTGGAAAACCTTCTCTGATAAGAATATTTCTTATTAAAGAAGATATAAAAGTGAATCTTATCTCCACGAGACACCATGGACTTAGACAGTTAGAGTACCAAGCAACAACGACAGCGTGTTGTCTCTCCTTTCTTACTTTTATAGATTTCTAATTATAGAAGGTTTTGCGCGAAATTATTACTAAAATATTACATCCTAATATTTTCAATGGATTTCCACAAAGTTACACATGATTTATTTATTTATTTCAAGATCATAGTGATCTTGTAAATTGAACAAGCTATTACTCCAGACGCTGCTAAAATATTATCCGGCGTCAGTATAAATTAATCCTTAGCGTCAGAGCAGAATGCCGAACAATAAACGGGCGGTGTTAAACTAGACCGTTTGTTGGCAATAAGGTTTATATTTGAGTGGATAAGACACATGGGTTTCATATTGAAGAAGAATTTATAGAAACTGATTAAATACGGATTCAAAATGTTAAACAGAGAAGAAGTAATTAGCGGATCGGATTCCCTATATATATATATCCGCTTAGACATAGCATGCGTCGAATGAAATTAATTTAGTATTCCCAAACAATCAGCGTTCGTTTTGCAATCGGCCTAGCCATTCTTTAAACGAGCTGATTCTACAATCTGGCGGCTACATGTATACATATACTTAGTACCTACGTGGTGTATCCACACAAATATTTCATCAAGGCACATCCAAAGGTGCCCCCTTAATATGTTGGCCGTCGTCCTTAATACCCAACATCAACATCAAATATCCGAAAGGACTGTCTATAGCCCGTGAAATTAAGCTCGAGTTTACCTTCGTCGTAATCTAGGCAACTCATTTTACTAGGTATTAGAATTGATTGCACAGGCTAGGTCGACCTAGGTCGAAAGTATAATACGTGTAACTAAAGATTTAAAGGCGCATATCCCACCCAAACTAGCGCCGCCACCCACTTTATCTTATTATTCCGTTTAACAAACGAAATTTTGAAATTTCGTTTGTTAAACGGCATCCATCGCACAGTTTGTGATAAGCTTTCTTTTAATGCCTCTTCTCTCTCTTCTTTTAGTGAATTGAAAATAGATTTTGGTGGCCACCAAGAGCTTCACTGCCTAAATTAAATAGAATAAAACTATTACAGCTGATAATAGGTTTCACAAACCGTGCGATGGACTTTAGAAATTTCCTTTGTTAAAACGGAATAATAAGATAAAGTAGGTGGCGGAGCTAGTTTGGGTGGGGTATGCACCTTAATGGAAAATGACAGCTTCACTTATTCTGTCCCGCTTAGATCACGTTGAATACAGTACTGACCTAAGAGTCGATCATTTTTAATCCTAATCTTTATTTACGCATCTTACCAACATAATACAGGGTGATTGGAAGGGGTCGCGACTCGTGGTCCCACTGGGATTGTACCACTATTACTCGTGTGCCACTATCCCTGAAATCAAAGGTGGGTGCAAAGCTGGGCGTAGGTAGTGTGGACTATTTGGAACCATTTAAGCCATAGTTGTCTTAGATCACCAGCTTTGTACCCACCTTCCAATCACCCTGTATATTTGTCTTTTTTCATTACGTAGAGGGTTTTATTCCTATCGCGTGACAAGTTGAGTAGCAACAATTACATCAAAAACGATCAACACTTTACAAAGTCTGTGTGTATTGAAAACAACACTGTTTCACTTTTGATGATGATGATGATGAAAATATAACAATTTATTTTATTTACAATTTATTATAAAATGGAATTAGGAACACTTTTGACATTCTGTTAATTTAAACAGTAACACTTTTGACACTCTATGCATTGAAAACATTAACACTTTTGACACTGTGCATGAAAAACTAAGAACGAAAATTATAACGAAAATTATAAGTACTTTTTGTATAATTAGTTTAGATGGCATTGGTATGTGTTTTGTGTGTAATAAATAAAATAAAATAAAAAACAGTAACTCGTTTTACACTCTGTGCATTGAAATAGTAACACCTTTGACACTGTGCATGGAAAACAGTAACTCTTTTGACAATCTGTGCATGGAAAACAGTAACACTTTTGACACTGTGCATGGAAAACAGTAACACTTTTGACACTGTGCATGGAAAACAGTAACACTTTTGACACTGTGCATGGAAAACAGTAACTCTTTTGACACTGTGCATGGAAAACAGTAACACTTTTGACACTGTGCATGGAAAACAGTAACTCTTTTGACACACTGTGTCACAATACACACAGTCTGCTATGAAAAATAAAACGACAAGTGCGACTCGGCTTCGCTCACCGAGGGAGCATTAGACCTCAAAGATTAGACCTTGTTTTTTGACGAACAGACGGGTAGAGGGTTCCTTTTTTCCTTTTGAGGTACCAGTATACTGAACCCTAAACCAGTAATATTACCTAACATCATATTTTATTTATCATTGAATCAAACCAAACTTTTTATATCGTTACTGGATGAATATTTTATTCAACTTGTTCCGAGGTCTGATTTGAATATCTAAATCTGAATAAGTAATTTTCTCGACAAAATGAGTTTTTTATTGGCAAATAGGTAGATGGAAACACCGAAGCTTACGTATTGTATACATAATTCTACCCGCGGCTTCGCGTGAGTTCTAGACGACCTCAGTGGCGCAGCGGGCGAGAGTCTGCCTGCGACGCAAGAGGTTGCGGGTTCGATCCCCGCCTCGGAACAAATTTGTGTACGATCTGCAGAAATTTGTTCCGTTGGTCTGGGTGTTTTCTATGTATAATAAAAAATATCTATCTATGTAATATATAATATTACGTATATCAGTTATCTAGTACCCATAACACAAGCTCTGCTTACCTTGGGGCTAGATAATGCTGTGTGAATTGTCCAGCATTATTTATTTATTTATTTAGTTCTATGGAAAGGTTTTAATGTTATTTTTAACCAATGGGACCTGATTTATGGAATTCAAAGTAGTCTGTGATATTTCAGATACCTACATCTATGCAAAAATTCAACCCGATTTGTTTTGGCTTGAAGAAGTAAACAACTAACAAAAATTTGGTATGATTTTTTTTTATTATCAAAGAAAATTACAAACGATTGATAGAATGAAATTAAAACTAGTATTTACAATTGAAACAATTGAGCTAACTGCATACTGTTGCAAAACAATCTACAGGTACCTCAAATGATCCACATGTCGGAAGCGGCCCCAAGACATTGAAAACTTTACTTTACATGTCATCATAATCATCATCATCAGTCTTTATCATTCCACTGCTGGACATAGGCCTCCCCTAATGAGCGCCGTAGCGCATTCAGCTTGCCGCATCCAACATCTGCCAGCAGTCTTTTGCAAATCGTCATCCCATATAACCGAATAAAAATAATACGAGTTGTTGCTACGATGCAGCAATTAGTCCACGTGGAAAGAAAGCAGCTACAAAAACACTGCAGAAGGGTAATTTCTTGCAATGTTAAAGTGTGAAATAGAATTACTCAGCGTGTGCGTGTGAGAGGGGCATAACTATAAATATTTCTATGGGCCACATAAACTAATACAAGTTATTATGTGAAAGGTAAGCTTTAACAACAAGTTTTTTTAATGGTTATTATTCTCAAACTCAGATGTTTTGTTTTGTAAAATGTAGATTGAAAGAGAAAGGAAATAAATACGTACTAATTTTAGAGTTTAGTACACAAAAAGTGCCAACGGGCCTTTTATCTCTTTTCCCTTATCCCTTTTGCCTTCGCTGTCTGTCTGTCTGTCTATCCGCCTATATTCGTCTATGCGAGCTGTATTTCATGAACCATAATTACCTGGTTTACAACAAGGAACAAGAAACCTGTATCTCAAACTGAACGTTCATATAAAATTATGAAGCAATCTCTCGTAAATTTTACGGAGATGACAAATCCATTTTATGCTAAAAGCTTAACTATTTTAGAACAAATTTGACCTTTAGACAGCAGAAAGCTACTGGCTGCAACGCAGTTAGTTTCCAAAGCTATTTTAATCCAGTGAAGTCCTCCGCTTTGCTGTCACATAACAGCAGTTGAGTGACAAGTTCTATTTTCAGGTCCTGATATCCTACTATATCTCATTTTAAGCCCTTTATTTTTTTTATTTGAATGGAATTTTTAAGCATCTCAGTCACTCCGTACTATCCTACTATCACTCCGACTAATATTCTAGCGTTTGTAAAAAAACACGTTGGATAAAGTTCGATTCAAGCTGGAAGACGCGCGTTTTACTCTATGACTCAAGGCTTTTTACAGTTTTGTTAGACATATAGCCAGAGATAATAAGAGAAATAACGAAACTCTAACAAGATTACTACTAGAACTTCTGCTGATTTGTATGTACACTCATATCTATTAACTCTCATTTCATAATTTATCTTTATACCGTTAGGTTTACTGAAAAAATCTCTATTAGGGTTAAGCTCGTCTTTATTTATGGCCATTAGTTGTTATTTTTTATGTTTGATGTATATTGTGTGTGCAATAAAGAATTTAAGAAGGTTTGTAGTTAACTCACTTAAATTCACAATGAAGAGAAGGAACTTCGTGTTGGAAACAGCTGAAGTCTTCAAGTGGAAATGGAACTGAAAATCTTCTATGCCACACCACTGCGCTTAGAGTGGATCCACCCAATACAACTGAATCCAATAACTACCATCGTATAAAACCGTAAGGTCATCGCACACATATCAACTCACAATCAATAGTCTCAGCTCATCTTATTACGACCTCCGTGGAGCAGCGGGCGATTGTCCGCCTTCGACGCTACTGCTACGGTTGCAGGTTTGATTCCCGCATGTTTGCGGAGCAAGTTATTTTTGTACGATCTGCAGATGATTTGTTCCGGGTGATGTGGTGTAAATATTATCTGTCTATAATGGTATTTCAATTGCCTTAACACAAGCTCTGCTATAGGTTTATCAACCACACCTATACATTTATAAAAAAAAAGCTCTGTTAAGTTTGGGGCTAGATGATGTCTGGATCTATTTTTTTATTAATCTCTTGTACACAATTTTGAACCCCTAGTACGAATTTTCAAAATTCCTTTCTTAGTGCTCACTTTCATACCAACACCTACACATCCTGCAAGTTTCAAGATTTAAGGCCTTCTGGTTTAGGCTGTAGCTTGTCTATATGTCAGGACAAAGCACTTTATATTAGTATAGATTTGCTCAGGGCTATTAAGGGATTTAATTATAAAAAGATGCCGTACGGATGCTTACTAGTATCAGCTATCCTATCCATTCAAGGTTGTCCGGGAGAGATCGCGCTCGAGCAAAAATACTGCCAATTGTCGCTTATTCTATAGATACCTTTGTTTATTATTTCTAAGTGTGCAATAAAGAATTTTCTATCTATCTAATTTCCATATTTGGCGACTTAAAATTATTAAAGATGCAGCTTGAATTACATTTCATGAAAATGCAATGAAGTCAATTTTGCTAAATGTATTTAGTTTTTCAACTGAGTGACTAAATATTGATCCCTTTGATCTCTCTTGAAACTTAATTTTTTTTTTCGTCAGCACAGATTTAATAATACTATGTATACGTCAGTACCTAAACATGTTTCGTGGAACTTTGTAGCTCCGCCGATAATAAATTTTCAATTCTAATCCGTTAATTTTTCGCAAACAAGTTATACATATACTAAAAATACATATCGACCCGTGCTTATGATCCATTTCAGAGTGTATATATGTGCGACAACCCTTATAATCCGAGCAAAAACACGAAGTTCGGACTTTAACTTGTGAAAATTAAAATGCTACAATTTACGCGCGGCTGTGCTCGTAAATTCTTGGCTCTAATTGGCTCCAACTTGTTCCTATCGTAAACAGTTTATGGCTCAATGGCTTGCTGTATTAGCTGGAGCATGTTAATGAAATTTTATTTTCAGATTTTAGGGACAACTTTTTAAACTGGGCCATTTGGGACAAGATTTTATTAGTTTGTTAGCATACTCAGAAGATGAAATTTAAATTTCTCGTTGCATTTATCTACTTTTAAATATTGTTTTGTTTAACTGACGTTAAATTGTAAAAAAATATTTTGCCACCGATAGTGCACTGACCACCGGGTGGTGCCAGCTTAGAATTGCACCACCCCAACACTTCCCGTGGGTGTCGTAAGAGGCGACTAAGGGACATACACCGAGGGGCGGGCAGCAGCACCTCTTGCAGAATCGATCTACCACCGAACTGCGATCCCCAACCCGCATGCCCAACGTGGAGATTATGGGCATTACCCCAAATGAGATAAGCCAATAAAACGATTATCATGCGATGTAATTGTCACGATCACCGGCGATCGTGGTCAGGTGGCATAAATGTCATAAAAGCAAAACTTGACTTTAACGAGACCCTATAATTAGAACGGAATAAGCTTCATAAGGAAGTTTTTCCAATATTTATGTATACCTAGCCGGCATATAGAAGCCGTGTTGCCTCCATTAATTCGGGTCATGTAAACACAGATACCAAGGCAGCGGGCCTTGAAATATAAATGGACATAAAAAATTAAAGAATACGGGGAACATCGGATTTAATTAAAATCTAAGGGACTGACCTTGTTATGTAGGTTTTTGCAATGAAATAAGAAACGACTTCGTCAATTCATCGTGTTAAATCGCTAGGTACCTCGATTTGACAACATACACAAACATTACCACATACACACAGTGAGGCAGATTATACAGAAGTCCAAAGAATATAATCAGCCCCTGTGTCTGACCTTTGTGGACTATAAAAAGGCCTTTGACTCTGTCGAAACCTGGGCTGTTCTAGAATCCTTACAGCGATGCCAAGTAGACTATCGTTATATCAAGGTGCTGATATATTTTATGACTTACCACATACACACAGTGAGGCAGATTATACAGAAGTCCAAAGAATATAATCAACCCCTGTGTCTGACCTTTGTGGACTATAAAAAGGCCTTTGACTCTGTCGAAACCTGGGCTGTTCTAGAATCCTTACAGCGATGCCAAGTAGACTATCGTTATATCAAGGTGCTGATATATTTTATGACTTACCACATACACACAGTGAGGCAGATTATACAGAAGTCCAAAGAATATAATCAACCCCTGTGTCTGGCCTTTGTGGACTATGAAAAGGCCTTTGACTCTGTTGAAACCTGGGCTGTTCTAGAATCCTAACAGCGACGCCAAGTAGACTATCGTTATATCAAGGTGCTGATATATTTTATGACTTACCACATACACACAGTGAGGCAGATTATACAGAAGTCCAAAGAATATAATCAGCCCCTGTGTCTGACCTTTGTCGACTATGAAAAGGCCTTTGACTCTGTTGAAACCTGGGCTGTTCTGGAATCCTTACAGCGATGTCGAGTAGACTATCGTTATATCAAGGTGCTGAGATGTCTTTTTAATGCCGCCTCCATGAAAGTCCAAGTACAGGGCAAAAGAGAATATGACTAACATTTAATAGTTTCTTTTGTCTATGGACGATTCTGTGACGATGATACCATTGTAAAGTGATTGGTTAGTAGAATTCGACCCCTGTATTATCACAATCTTCTACTACTGTCTTATTCATAAATAAATAGGCATCAAAATTAATTGAAGATAAAAGAGAGGCATGGTGTTTTAATTAAATTTTTAATAAACATTCTCTGGGCTTTGTTTTACTATCGCGATTCGGGCCGACGCAAAATTAAGACAATATATTACAAAATTTTAAATTTATCAGTCAAGGGATGGGGTGCTAATCCTCTGGAAAGGAGATGTTATTACTGGAAGTGAAATTATGATACAATACATTGAAAATGTGTAAAAATGCGGTTGGCCTTCTACTCGCCTGATGTGATGTCGATATCTATAATTGGTAGCTCACTTGTCGAGACAGATTCAGAGGTAGATATGTAGATAGACTATGAAACAAAATTAGCTTATAAGAGATTTTACTATATATCTGTTTAAGTTATATACACAGAAAACACCCAGAACACCTGGAACAGATATCTGCAAATCGTACAAAACATTTGTCCCAAGACTGAAATCGAACCCGCAGCCTCGTGCGTCCAAAATGTTCTCAATGTTTTATCTGTAAGGCTTGTCCAGAGGCAAAAACCTCTATGGTTTTTGAATTTTCGGAAAGCTCTCTGTAGGTGACGAGCCAATTTTATACGACTTGTTATAACGCTGCATGAAGATGTGGGAAGTAGATTTGAATGTTGTTTGTTTGTTTGTCATTCTTGTCCTTTATTGAATAGGAGCATCTACTCGTGAATATACAAAGCATGGCTATAAATGTGGAGATAAACGTACTATGATACCTACTTATAATTAAAAATTCTAGGAACCATTAACGAATTGTTTTCATGTAGTACAAAAAGCTTCAAAAACCTAACGAAAATGCTACAAAGTTCATCGAAATGCTACACTATGCTGCAAAGTGCTACGATGTGCTACGGAATACTACAAAGTGCTACAAATTGCTACAGAATGTTACGAGGAGCTGCTATGAACCCTTTAAAGTGTTTCGGAATCCTATGATTTGCTACGAAATGCAACAAAGTTCAGTTAGTTAGTTCTAGGAGATGCTTACGACGTAAATAAATAAAAAATGTATAATTACGCCTTTAAGTTAAGTCTACTACTTACTAGTTAAAGTAGTAGACCACTAGATAAGGTGTACTTGATGTCCAGGTGCAAATGTGCTACAAAGCTTAGAGCTACTAGGACATGCGATAAAATTAATAAGTTTATCATAATAACCGAACCGAAACTTACTATTAGTCCTGATGTGCCATGAGTAGGAGAAAACAGGTTTTGTCACCTGCATTCCGACTTAATCCCATTTTCAACGTAAGTCGAAGAAGTGCGGTTTGATAAACGCGTTTATTTGGTTTTTATGGAAATGCGATAAAATTAATAAGTTTAAAATATTAACCGAACCGAAAGTCGGCTAAAAGCTCCAATTTGCTACGAAATCTTTTAATATATGCTACAAAATACTGATATGCTACTGTAGCTATAAATGAACGGTTGTTATTTAAACAAACTTATTTGCTCCATCCCTTTAAGCTCATTCCGCGGTTTACCACAAAAACCTTTTCGATACATTTATTCTATTCATTGGCTCATGAAAAGGGGATAACGCGCGCGTCGGCGGTGTGCTGAATTATAGGGAATTATCTGATGCCGTAAAAATTGTATTCTTTTTATGATCTTGTTTCGTTCTTTATTTGATGCTGTTACTACAATTATTGCGAAATATGGAGTCGAGTTTCACTTTCGGTGAAATTCGATCGAGTTGGTAATATTTGAGGCTTGTAGTAAAGTTACCAATTTAAACTTGGGTTTCCGACTCTGGAAATGATAGGAACATGATCAATGGGTACATTTAATACCTAACTGGATTACTATTATACCTACTACTATTATATTAAATCTACCTCAGTTCACAAAAAAACGATTAGAAAAATAATAGGGTATTTTACTCTTTATGAGAAAAAATCTAAATAAGGTGTCCTATAAGTATGATATTTTGTACAAAAAAGTGAAATTAGTTAGGTAGTTCTCAAACCTAAGAATATAAAAAAAAAATAGCCGGCTTTTTAGGTTCAAAAAGCAAAGCTATTGGAATTGGTTCCACCTAGTTGTCATATAACACACGGTCTGCGGAACCCCCTGTATATTATTGAGATAGATTAGACAAAAAACAAGTCAAGACACAAGTACAATGGGCAGCCTTATTGCTTAGAAGTGATCTCTTCCAGGCAACCTTTGGATGGAAATAATTATATGAATATTTATGAAAGGCAGTTTTCAGTTATTTTAATATTAATCTATTTTAAACACCATTAAAATAGTTGTTTAACGGCTGTGTAGGTAAATTAAAAGATATCAACTGTCATTAGAAACTTGCGCATTTGCTCATTTCTTACATCCAACTGAAGTCATGTCCACAGAACAATATGGCGACCAGTAAATAATATAAATAAATAATTTAGTGGATCATTAGCACCATAATAAAACTTGAATGAGACACTTTTCAAAAATACCCTTCCTGAACAGTTTTCGAATTATTATGTTGCAACTGGCAAACAAAACTCTGGTGCGTGATAGTCGGTATAACAAAACGTTTCAGGTCAATCACCAGTAAATAAGTCAACAAACACAAGGTTATTTAAAAAAAAAAAAATGGCTGGGTAATAGATAGATAGATAGATAGAAAATACTTTATTGCACACTTAAAACTAAAAAAACAATTTACACATAAAACAATTATATCATAAGTGACAATTGGCGGTCTTATCGCTCAAGAGCGATCTCTGCCAAACAACCTGGTATGGATAGGATCATCGGATATACATGGGGTAAGATCTGTGTGCATCGGATAGTACTACTTAGATACATATATTAACTCAACATTTAAATAATAATAAATAAAAAAATTAAATAGTAATACCGTACTATAAAAGTTTCAAATCGAAAACCCTTTGTAGGATCTTATTTATTTGAGATGTTCGATATACTTACGCAATGTTTTATTGAAATTTGTATTAAATTAGGGTAGGTAACTGTTTACTCAGTTTTATGATATCAATATTTTTATAGATTTTGCCTATAATGTGAATATTTGTTATCGTTATTATAATATGAGCAGAACAATCGCATCATCATCAGCCTATAATAGTCCACAGCTGGACATAGGCCTCCCCAAATGAGCGCCATAGCGCCTTGTGTTCAGCTTAACGCATACAGCATCTGCCAGCAGTCTTTCGCAAATCGTCATCCCACCCGGTCGGAGGGCGTCCTACACTACGTTTGCCGAGTCGCGGTCTCCACATAAAATGTTTACCTCGGCGGTTGTCGATTCTTCTTGATATATGGCCAGCTCACTGCCACTTCAGCTTGCTAATACTTTGCGCTATGTCGATAAACTTCGTTCTAAATCAAGGCATAAAATAAACGAAATTACTTTTTCCTATACTTACCAAAATATTATACAGAAAGGTAGGCCTTCGCTTACTATTCTTACTGATCAAAAAAAATTATAGATGTATGTTAGAAAGTACCAGCAATTAATGTGACGGTTTTGAAAAATCTAAAAACAGACTTCGGATTCTTTGTAAACATTCTTAATTGTACACCAACAAACATTACAAAGAGACATTACCAAGATAATATGTACAACGGGCGGCCTTATAACTGAGAAGCGATTTTTTTTTTAAATTAAATACATTTATACAGCCGGAAAGAACCTCTTACTTATTCGTTTCTCGTTTTGTCAACATCGATATATTATGTATTACGAGTTCTTGTAGATTATAAAAAGAATGCTGATAATTATAAGGCAAATGTACGTACGATTATGTACTAAACATGTGAGGGGCTAAAATTTTAATAAGAATTCATAATTTAAATAACAAAGGGGTTCAAAACGTAATTAAAATTATAAGATGCTGTAAACACACTTTGATAAAGACATGGAAATTATTGTTGTGAACTGAACAACATCAAACATGAAAATTCAATTAGGGGAGCATATATACCCTGAGCATACATGCGTTATCATATATATGAACACAGGCATTATTTACGTGGCGACCCATTGTTGGTTAGTTATTAATTTACAGATTTAATAAAATAATGCGTACCGGTCCGACCATTATGAAACAAACCGAAGCTGGCTAAGAAAAGTTGGCAATACTGAATCCGTACAGTCAACTTTTTAAACTTTAGAGCTAGTGGCGGGTCAAAAACCGAAGCTCGAAAAACGTACATAGAGAGAACAAATAAATTTAGGTACAGAGAAAAAAAAACACTATTGACTTTTGATTGTTTGCTCAACTGTCTGCAGTTAGCTTAATTATTTCAATTGTAAATACAATACTAGCTATAATTTAATTATATTTTTTAATTATAATTATCTTTGTTAACAAAGAGAGTTCTGTTAAGTTATTGTTTGTGTGGTTTTCTCTGAATGTTTGTTTATTGTAGATTGTTTATTTTACAATAAGTATTGATTGTTATAAGAAAAAAATTACAATTAAATACCTAATAGAAATAAACTACTACTAGTACTTTTAATTGAGCTGCAATTGCAACTGATCCATCAGTACCAGTTTTTTTTCTCCTAAATTGACCCTAGTGGGGTCCTATAAAACCTACTCCTTTCATGACTTTTCTCTAACTCTCATAGTTACAGATTTGGCCACCTATTCCTATCTTAAAAAGCACCCTGCATTTTATTGAGCTTATTCCACCAACAAAATATTACCTATTTATTATATTTAATACTGTGAATAAACCTTTATTGTTTAAATTCTCGTTAAAACTCTTTGGGATCACAGAGTAATCAGCAACCTCGACAACATTCTAAAAACAAAATCAAACAGTATGAACGCACGTTCCTAGTTTAAAATTTCAAAAAATCGGTCGTAGAATACGCTGCGTTGATGAAAGACCCAATCGGTTCTCGATACAATATTCCGGAAAAAAGTCCAAAAGCCGAGCGAGTAACCGAGCCATTTTTTACCAAAGGCGCTCAGAATGGCTAGAGTCCATCTGTCAAAATCGCCGTCTACTTTTTTGAGTAAAAAGTAGTCTTTTTCCGGTCAAAAAACGCAATCACCGCGACACGTTTTGGGATCGCTCATAACAGCGTGGTTTCATGGAGGTTGAAACAAATGGACGTTTTACCTGGACATATTAACTTCAAGTGTTTTAATAACTTGGTTTGTACTACAAACTGATTATTTCTGCTGTAAATATAGTATTTTATTTTACTATATCTACTACAATAAAATATGTAAATAGATCATCATCATCATTATCAGCCTATATCAGTCCACTGCTGGACAAAGGCCTCCCCTAATGAGTGCCATAGTACCGTCATAACATAAATAGATAGATGGTCGAAACTCTAGATAGGTACTGCGTTGTAATACTGTGACCAAACCATTGTCATAACCGAAGCGACGCGTGACCCGAGAGCTGGTGAATATCTGGCGCAGCGCATCAGCTTTGCCATACAGCGGGGCAACGCAGCCAGCGTTGTGGGCACCTTTTTGACTGGTATTCATATGGATCAGTTAAGCTACCTGTAGATTGTTTGCAACAGTCTGCAGTTAGCTCAATAGTTTCAATTGTAAATACTAGTTTTAATTCAGTTATATTATTTGATTGTAATTTTCTTTCTACAATAAAGATAATATACTGTTATTTTACACTATTATACCTACTATAACATATAGAGTTTGACGAATTCATTGCAATGTTCTATGTGTACTTATTGTATTGTATTGTATATTGTTTATTAATTGTCCAGCATTATTTATTTATTTAAAAACTATGTTTACTACTTAACCCGCTTACTTTACTTATTAAATGGTTATTTTACGTCCGGTGGTTTATCATTCCAATAATGGTACAAAACGATTGCACCGGGGATTTTTGCCATTTTACCATTCTCCGCAACTGTGGCATAGCGAAACGGAACGCACATTCGAATAACATTCAGTCGTGGACAAATGCACGAATTGTTTTTACTTCGGCTTTCGGAATTCGAATAGTAAAGTTCATGACTGTTAATTGACAACGATAATAATGAAGTTAGTTGGAGGACCAGCGTCATTAGTCACCAGAGTGTCAACAACAGAGATCACAAGTTGGTCATACATAGGCCATCACAATGGACACACTATTATTATAATAATAATACAATTCACACAGCATTATCTAGCACTAAGTTAAGCAGAGCTTGACACTTAGGTACACTGGAGTTGAGCTCCAGTGTACCTAAGTGTCAAGCTCTGCTAACTAATCACTTTATAGTGACAGTGATATATTTTGAACACACTCATCCATCATACACATAATTATTTGTGAGTATGTATTTTAAGGCGAAGTACGTTCGTATTTTCGAGAAAAGGACGAGCGAACACCGCGCAGTGAAAGCGAGAAAGGGACGCAAGAGCCGGCCCGCGGGAAATTTCACTGCTTTTTATTTATAAATTTGTTATTGCTCTAAAATAATACTCTTTCGCAAAAAACTAAGACCATAATCCTCTAAAGTGTTTAGTTAAGTATTTTTTAGACGATATTTCATGCAAATATTTTAAGTAAGTAGTAAAAATGCAAAATTTAGACGAAACTTTGCAATTTTTTCTATAGAGTCAAGTTGAGTCAATCGAGTTTCGGCTCCCATAACTTACTAACAAAAATCCTAAACTTTCGATGCTCATCAAAAAAGATTTTAAAAAATTGTGTTTTCTTGCCTTAAAACTGATTTTCCGTCTAGGCAAAACCAGAGTTTTGGGACCTACTTCACCTTAATATTGTATCTTAATCACACTAATGTATTTGCCATTTAACTTTATTTTATAGTTTTAACCCTACCTCATACTACGTTCGCCTGTGACGCTTTGTGAGTCGCCAGATGGTCGCCAGATAGTTAAATAAATTAATGAAAAGTTTCGTGAACATGTGAAAAGAGCAATCCCAGCCCAAAACAACAACCATTATACTTTTATACTTCAACGTTCCATCGAAAAACCAAACAAGCCCGCAGCCTAGCTACAAACTTTAAAAAAAAACCTCTAAAATACCCTCCATCGGTAAATTGCGAAACAAAAGTCGCGAGGTAAATAGTGGTCGAATAAAACGGGACAAAAAATCGAAGTTCCGCTGAACCGTTTTCAAAGAATTCAAATGTAATGAGTTTGAAATGCTCCACGCTGGGTGAAGGGTCGTATTTAAGGATGAAAAAGATAGGGTACCTACCTTATTTAAGATAATACTCTAAAATAGAGTCATATTCACTAAGGATTGCTCTACGTTGTTGTAATTGTGATTAGGCAAAAGGCCTAGTGTGAATTTTGTGCCCACTAAAACATTATTGGCAAAAAAAGTGTATAAAATCTTGTTGCCATTTTAAATTTATTTATTCTAAATGATTCTTGCAAAACTGTAGTGTATTATTTTTTGTGTTGTCATTATTGCATAATTTTCTTAGATTATTGAGATTTTAACTTTGCATTTTTATATTCTTATGGAACATTTTTGTCTGAAGTAAAGTTTTAAGGTAAGGTAATCAGACAATTAGTAGCTTTGCCTGTTAACTGGGACGTTGTATGAAAATCCCTAAATCATCAATAAAAATAGAAGATAGAGATATGCAGAATATTTGCAACAGTTAGCAGTTAGCATGAGTTTCAATTTTTCAATTTTGAGACGGTTCCCCGAGCCAAACTAGCGCCGTCACCTATTTTATCTTATTATTTCGTTGAACATAGATAATGTCAAAATTTTCAATGGGCTGTTTTTGATACCTTTTGTAATCTTTTTTAAATGCCTCTATTATTGTTTTATTTTGTTGTAGTTTAAGAGGAGATAAGATGTTGCACTTTGTGGCCGCCTAACTCAATTATTGCATCTCCTCCTAAACTATGCAAAATAAAACTAAGATAGAGGAGAGATGAAGGTAACATTCAGCTTTTTTTTTAACACAGACTACAGTTTGTTCAATTGTTTCAGTTGTAAATACTAAATATTATTTGTTTCTATTCTTGCATTGTGATATTCATTGATAATAAACATGCCCCTCTTAACAAAACCCTAGCAACGCCCGCAAGTAGGGTTTGCAATAAAATGTAAATTGTATGTGACCCGCTTTGCATGGTTTTTGTAAACTCGCCGATATGAATATGAAGGTCTTAGGAACGGTTTTTGCAAGGCTAATTCGAATGAAGGCTCATAAATAAACAAAAATATGGTTTTTACGATTGAATCTTTGACAAGTGATTACATTACCAAAATAAAAACATGTATCTAAATCATATTTATTCTCTCGACGACCGATGTGGCGCGGTGGGCGAAGGTCTGCCTGCGACGCAGAAGGTTGCGGGTTCGATTCCCGCCTCGGGACAAATGTGTGTACGATCTGCAGACATTTGTTCAGGGTGTTCTGGTCGTTTTCTATATATAATAAAAAATATCTATCTATGTATTGTATTATATTATGTATATCAGTTATCTAGTACCCATAACACAAGCTCTGTTAGCTTGGGGCTAGATAATGCTGTGTGAATTGTCCAGCATTATTTATTTATTTATTATTTATTTATTTATTTTCTGTAATTTTTCTAATTAATTTTTGTAATTTCAATTATCACTAGGCCCTTTTACAGCCAACTTTTATTATTAAGTTTAGCGTAGGTACTATAATAACAGAAATCACTGTCGTTCTGTTTATCTTGAATTGTAAAATCTCTTATGGTGTTTCCTTTCCTTTTATAAATGAATAACTTGTGAACCTTTTATATGTACACAAGTTATTAATACTCAAGTTAGAATTAACGACATCAAGTGAATAATAATACCTACGATGGAAATAAAATTAATATTCGTTTTAAATTTAAAGTATATCATTAAAAAAAAAAAAAAACATTTCATTTCTCCAGGCATCTCCATTCGGAGCTGATTTTGCCAACTGTATTAAAATTAAACTATAAGAAAATAACTTGGAATATGATTTAAAACAACTAGGCGCCTACTTATAATTTAGAAAGGCTTATAAAATGAGGCAGGTTTCATATTATACTCACTGAATACCTACTTACGGTTGATACGGTTGACAGAAAATCGTTTAAGATAGAAACCCTTTTATAATCAGCTTATGTTAAATTACTTTTGGATCCTCTTTTGTAAGAGATAATAATGGTATGGTGATGAAGACATTGTTTTCGAATAGTCCAATTTTACTTTTAAACAGAGAACTTTTAGAGTTCATTTTCAAAGATAAGGATAATAACCTTTTGACCTTTTAAGGCTTCGTTCGCAACCCGTCCTAAATGGGTAGGTGCGTATAAAAACATTTTCTGATATTAGTAGAAAAAAAAGGTTCTTTTTAGTAGTCGTAGTTGGTAATTAAGTAGAGAATTACTATAAACAGTTTAAAAAAAGATATTTTTTAAAATTCCCATCGATTTAACAAAAGAATCACTAAGATTTATACAAAAAACAAGAAATATGTATTAATTGTTGTAGGGATGTAGCTGTAAAAGTCCGTTCTAAAATCGTAGATATTTTTTGTGAACAAAATGTTTCAAAACCAAATATTAATAGAAAATATTTAGGTAATGACTGGTTTCATAAAGAGTAAATCGCATATATATAATTGCTATTACAATATTATTTTCTATTAATAATATCAGTGTTTGTTAATTTCCCACATAAATCTTGGTTTCTAAAAATAACGTATAGTAAGAATATAGCCAGAAGGTCACATAATTACACACTAACAGAAGCTTCCAGAAAGAATATTCACACCCACCATAAGACTCATTTAGCAATAGAGTTCCGAATCGCTCAGCAAAGCAATAAATACACATACCTTATACGTAATCCTGTAAAAGTAGAGACAGTAATCGGATTTGTAACCATCCCGATTGGTTCGGCTAAGTGTTTTGCACGGAAATACCTCTCCTGCGCCTTCTGAATGGCTCCAGATTACGTGTAGCGTTTGTAACAGAACGGTATGCTTGAAACATTCAAATTCGATATATTCGACGACGTCCGCCTGCGACGCAGTAGGTTGCGGGTTCGATTCTCGCCTTGGGACAAATATTTGTACTTTTAAAACTATCATGGTTATTAACATTATAGCCGAAATATTGGAAAACTCAAAAATCGAATCATGGTAAATATCCCGTTTTAAATGACTTTAAATATTTGTACGTTCTGCAGACATTTGTTCAGTGTTCTGGTCGTTTTCTATGTATAATAAAAAATATCTTTCTATGGATTGTACTGTATTATGTATATCAGTTATCTAGTAGTCATAACACAAGCTCTGCTTAGCTTGGGGCTAGATAATGCTGTGTGAATTGTCCAGCATAATTTATTTATTTATTTATTCATATTGTTTATTCATCTCAGACATGGTAAATTACGCTGGTGGTATTATAACTTAGTCGATCCTCATATCTCGCCACATTAATGGCATATGAATAACAAAGCACCAAAATTAGGTAGGTACATGAAATGTGCTAAATAGTTTCACAAACTTCAATATTAAATTTAATAATTGTTATGCTTAAACCTGCTTAATTAAAGAGATACGTAGATACGTCAGTTGAGCTACCTGTAGATTGTTTGCAACAGTTTGCAGATAACTTAATTGTTTCTATTGTAAATACTAGTTTTAATTTAAATTTGTTATTTGATTTTTATTTTATTTCTGAATAAAGGTTTGTACAAACATAGTTACAAGTAGATACTTAAAATATATATTGTACCATAAAGACTAATTACAGACAAACCAAATTACGGTTTAAGTTAGCTTTTAAATAAAATAAGCAATTGCTGTGTAACATAAATACACCTCAGTTAAAAAGATAACTGAGGGAATTGTTGCCTTCACTTTCCGTGACCTAACCAATCGGTTGCTATTTAAACTCATCTGTTACGTAATAAGCTCCAGGTTTAAAAGTTTACGTAGAGGTTTTCGTTTAAACTTTACGGATAATCGGCTTTGAATTTTACCAAATTGATATTACATGTAACACAAAACACCCAAACCCTGCTTATGAAAGGCGTTTTGGGAATTTTAGTAATATTTTGTTGATAAATATAATAATTATAATTACCAAGTTTTTGTTTAACAAAAGCCTAACTCAAACAACGTTACATTCTATTTCAATTTACTGTAAGAAGTTTGGTTTCAGCTAGGTAAACGATCTTTTGATTATTTTGCGGCATATAAGGTTTCATCTCTAATTGAAATTTAAACTATTTCAATCGATGTAAAGTAACAAGATTCAAACTTGGTATTTTTATTTAGTAATTGAATCGTATGTGTATTTTATGTGACATATAAGTAAATGGTTTAATTACTCGCTTACTTTTTGTGTGCCTTATTAATTTTTGATGGAATAAACGAACGTTACAAGCTGGTCAATACAAAAAAAGAGTTTCGTGCGTGTATCACTCATACTAGTTCCGCCGAATACACCTGAATCGACTTTCTGTGTTTATAGTTCTATCATAGCTCTTCTCAGCGAATATATTAATAATTTGGCGTGTTTTATTAAACCGATTTCTAAAACCTAAATCGTGAAAATACATAATTATGATGAATTAGCGGTCTGCCCCGACTTTGCACGGGTGTATTGTATAGCCTATGTTCTATGATAATGTAGGATTCAAATGGTGAAAGAAATTTTTAAATCGGTTCTGTAGTTTCGGAGCCTATTCAATCCAAACAAACAAATCTTTTCATTTTATAATATTAGTATAGATAGAAAAATTACTTTGATTTTCTGGAAATGTAGTAAAATTACATGTGTTAATACAATAATTTTATGTTATAAAAGATTTATTCTGACAATGTCATTTTCTTTGAAAAATTCATTTTTGATTCTATGGATTTGCTGAAAGCTGGCGGCATACGTTGCCGAATGCATTAAGGCGCATACACCACCTAAACTAGCGCCACCACCTACTTTATGTTATTATTCTGTTTGAATTTTCAAAAATTCATCTTCCAGCTTGTGATACCTATCATAAGCTTTTTTTTAATGAATCTGTAATAATTTTATTCTATTTAGTTTAGGCAGAGATACGAAGTTGCCCTTGGTGGCCACCAAAATCTATTTTCGTATCTCTTCCTAAACTAAATAGAATAAAACTATTACAGAGGCATTCAAAAAAAGCTTATGATAGGTATCACAAGCTGGAAGATGGATTTTTGAAAATTCCTTTGTTAAACGGAATAATAAGATAAATTAGGTGGCGGCGCCACTTTGGGTGGGGTATGGGCCTTAATGAACGTACTCAACGTTCGTTGTCAACGTTATTAGGACTTGACGTTGACAGTTTATTTTGGTAATCCATCCCAATTCGAAATTTCCTGTTATAAAGACGTTGACTTTACTTGTCTTCTTTATTTTTGGCAATATGTGTCTGGTTTGTCACTTTTCTGCCAGTGTCTAGTTCAAGGAAATTTCATAGTCATGGAATGGAGGCGGGTTTAATATAATAATATGACCGGTAACATTATAAGCTTTGACTCCTCGATGGATTTAGTAATAACTAGCTGTAGCCTGTGAATACGGCCGCATAGGGTTCACAATTTTAAGGGTTTATTTTGTTCGCGGAATCATATTAATTTATCCAGAATAATAGATGCCTTCGACACTACAAAATCTGCTATCTGTTAAGCAGCAGATATAGTTGACATTTTTTTTACAAAAAGTTCTGGCGCTTGAATGTTGTCACATAATACGAACAAGTCGCTTTTTTGTCGAAAATTTTCAAAATCAACTGTTCTGCATATCTGAATCGGTGAAATTGAATCGCGTGTACACCAACAAGACAGTCAAATTGTAATTCGAAAAAATGCCTAACAGGCGGCTTTCCACATAGCTGTTTGTTAAAAATTTGTGCAAGTTCATTAAGTTCATACCACGAACACAAAATTATTTCTTGGCATGTTCAAATAATTGAACAAACCCTTAATAAATGATTAAAAAAAATATATTTCTGGGCGCTACTTGCAATTTGAGTCTTCCATGAAAATTGTACGTGATGCGTTTGCACATAGGCTGCGTTTGCATGGGATGATTTGTATTTTTCTCAATTTAAATTTAATAATTTTGTTATCATTATTTCTAATGTATGACGTGCGTTTACAAAATTCAAACACAATGTATATTGTTAGTGAATAAATAAATAAGAAATTAAATGTAATGAATTATTTAGTGGCGTGTTGGTAAATGGCTTAATTTTTTTTTATTTAATTCTGTTTTTAAGAATTTTTCTTATTTTCTTTTCCTATGTTTTGTGAATATTTCAAAACAATACAGTATTATTTACGAACATGTATTACTTAGGATAGACTATTTGTATTGTTTCAAAATAGTTCAGTATTGGTAAAAAAGGAGAACTCATATTTTCACATTATAACCGTTGATTAAAGGAAAAAAACGCTCCTACGCTCCTTTTGTTAATAAAATAGCAAAAGCTGCGTTTTTCCGTTGTTTTTCGTCACTTTGTTATATTTACTTTTATAAAAATGTAAGTAAATTTTACAAACTTAAAATGTTTTTTTTTTCGTACGAATCAATAAAAGGAAAAAAAATGAGTCTACTTTTAAAACTTTACTAAAATAAATTAATCTTTCGTACTCGCGTCCATATAATTAATTTTACTCACCACAGTTTTCAACCGCTAGTGGATAAATAATCGTAAATAGTCGTGTCATAAATATTTCAAATTTATTCGTCATAATGTGTGAGCTACGCGATTAAGGTGTGATTCGGACACCATTTATTATAATATTTGCTTTTATGTTTGGCTGTCGGTCATTCATGACTTTATTTTCTTTTATACGCTTCTGCCTTAGGCTCTGACTCGAAATGCTACAAATAAAACGAACCATTATGTTACAAGCAGTTTTACCACAAGTTATTTCAAAGAAGGTTCTAATAATCAAAACTTTATAAACTTTCGCGTTTTTTTTTTTCAAAAAATATAATGAAAAAAATACAAAAAAATTATTTATGATCATTTATGAGGTATTAATGTTTTTTATTTTAATTCTTGTGACGTATTTTTCACGTCTCATGCTATCATTCAGTCTATTTGACAGCCAGCTGGCTTGCTTGTCAAGTAGATTGATTTAGTTTAGAAATTGTCTTTGGTTTTTTTAGTTGTCGAACGAACTTTTGAGGTTATTTTTCGGAAAGACGTCACTTTGCGTCCCATGAACTCACTTGACAGTTGTGAAATTATCACAATTTTTATTTTATTTAAAATTTTATAAAATGGGATTTTAAACCCAAAAATATATTCGCCCCTATGTAGAGGGTGTTGCATCCTGTCTTGTGGTGGAAGAATTGTGAGTGACAGTTGCCAGATTGCTGAGGTAATTATGGATTGGAGTTGAGAAAAATTCTGTGTTACATTGTATTTGCGTGCACACAAGTAATCTCGCCCTTTCTTCTAAATCCAGATCTCTTTTTTACTGGAACCTGCAGAGGCTTGTCGTCCAATTTTCCCCGCGAGCTGGATTGTTTTTGACTTTTGGTGAGTTTTCTTATTTTTTTTGGCTCTCAAAAGAATCCATGACTTGTACGTTTGCTGACGAGAATTCCTCGTTTTCAGCTCCCGAAGCGGACCTATTCTCCGTCCTTCCTCGAGTTTGCGAGCTGGGGGGCATCGCTCCAGACCAGCTCCGGAGGGAGATGTGAGGTTCCGTAACGGTAACGCAGGCGTCAGGTCAAGGGGTTTGATTTTTGTATTGTTTGATTTCTATTTGATTTTTAGGGTGAATTTTTACTTAATTGTTAGGTTGACTGTTGGTTTGAATTTGTTTAAATTTACTTGAATTTTTAGGTTGTAATTCAGGTTTATTTATTTGTATGGTTGTATTTTTTGGCTACAATCTATTAGTATTTTTTAGTATCTTGTATCTGGTCGTATCACCGGATAGGCCTTGGTGGTTAACCAAGTTTTACCTTACACTTTGAGCTTAACCTCACTTTACATGGTATTTGATTAGAACCCACCGCTTCTCGGTTGGAGTTATTTTGTTGCATAAAGCCTAGGGTTGTAAAGGAGGATGCAATAGCACTATTAGCTGCAAGCCGTAGAGCCCTAGGAACTTAAATTTAAATAGAATTAATTTCAATTTACTTAGCCCGGAGAGAGGACCCGAACCTTTATATCTTCCCTCGTACTCCTCCCCGGACACTTCCAAAGCCATTGTTGGGCTTGGGGAACGTTAGCGGTCCTTATTAGACCTTTTATTTAAAGCCGCCCAATCCGAAATTTCCAAATTTTACTTAAAATTTGGGCGGATAATTTGTAAATTTTGTTAGGCCTTCCGCCTTATTATGAGTTAGTTTCCTACTTTATTAGGTTTATAATAGTTTTATAACCTGTATTTTCAGTGTGTTAGTCTTAAGCTTCCGAATAAATTTAAGATGAACTGTTTGTGATATCTTTTATTCGGAGTCCCTGCCCTAAGATTAAAGGTCTGTGCTAGCAGTAGTTATCCTTGGCTAATATTTCTCAAATTTTACACCGGTAGTCTGGCGCCCGAACTTAATCTATTTCTTTTGACATTTTAAACGACTCCGGGGTAAAGAAAAACTTTTTGTTCAATTAAATTTTATTATTATACCAGCTTAGAAATTTTATTATTACAATTGGCGCTTTTATATTACAAGTGCAAAATATTAAATATTACATTCTTTTAACTACCAACCTTACCTTACACATGAATATGCACATAAATATTTTTAGAATATAGAAAAATAAATTTAAAATAATATATGTATTTTCTGAAAAATTGACAAATCTAGTTTGTTGCGCGTCACAAATCAAACACTAGCAGCTATTATTTTGGTTTATCATTCATTTGTCTGTTGTCCTTTTTCGAGTAGAACTTGAACTTTAAACATCGAGCTTGTGCTATTAGAGATCCGTTGATGAAATTTGTGTTTTGTTTCTAGTTATTAGCCGTTACCTAGTTGTTTTCTGTTATTTTTATCAGTTTTTTTATACAATTTAATTATTAACAAATTTGTCAAAATAAAATATTTTAGAACCAATTATATTTTAACATAATATTAAATAATATATTGAACCAGGTCGTCTGACCCAAATATTTTTTAAAAACTAGAGCGATCCTATTAAGTTTTCCATAGAGTAGGAGGCCTGGATATGTGACCTCAGCGCGCAACTATATTACAAAAAGAAAAAGAAAAACGCGCCAGATTTTAAAAATGTATCTGTAGCCAGTCAGTCCCTTACAATTTTATTCGCCTGGATAATTATGACACAGCAAGAACCTGACAGCTGCGAGCCAAGCCAGCAATTACTGGGGCTATTAATCACGGCTTCATGACCTGTCCGTTTGAAAAATCAAACGGTTAATGTGTAGAATGAGTTATCTGATGAGAAATAGTAATTTATGTAGTTAAAATTTTTCCTTCCTGCTTCTTTGTTTTTAACCTGTAAAGCCGATCAGTGCTTGATCGGCTTTACAGGATTTTAGATACAAACAATCACAACGCTCAAAAAATACGTGAAATGAATTGTTGCTCAACGTTACGCGAGGATTCACTATTACCTAGAACCGAATACCAACTTATTGGTTCTACCCAAATTTTCAGAGCTGTCACTTTCATTATAAATGCAAACTCAAAATTCATGACAAATCCCCTAACGAAACCCAAAGATCTTGTAACAAAGGCGCGCTATGACATCTCAAGCTGTCACTGTCAAATTAACTACACTCTGACATTTATTATATTCAAACAATCAGTTCCCGTTGAGACCGGGACGTAAATGTCAGCAATTAGAAAAGCTGTACGGTTCGCAGAGAAATTTAAATTAATGTTAGTGTCAGGTGTGGTGTGTAAAAACGAGGGGCTTTTACGATCGGTACCGGGAAAGGTATGACCGGTGCGAGCCAATAAAGTTATTTCAGAGATTAACAAGAAATATGGATAACGTTGTTTGTCTAAGAGAAATTGCATGACCAATTATCATGAATTACATGACCTGATTCCACCATCCTCATTCCACTCCAGGAAAAGCAGACGCAGAGTACATTAACACCCCTTTTTGGTAGATATACCGTCCACTCGCACTATGCACTACGCACTAACTCTATGTATATGGGTCTTTAATTTTAGTGCCTGAAATAAACGGATTTTATATATTATTTATTTATGCTTATGTTTTCCTACACCTTCATCATTCATACCGCTGGGATTGGAACACGCTCCTTGCTAAGAAATGAAATAAGTTCCCAAAAATTTCGATTTCGGCGGGACTCAAACCCGCCCCCCCCCCCCCCCTCCTCACTACGGGTATGCTCTAACTGCTCCCTGCTGCTGTTTTTCTAGTCAATTACATCCTGGGTCTCTTCAAGACAACAGTGCTTCCAGACCTTTGTGATACACCAAAGGTCACATCTTCACTTTTTATCAGGTGAGATTGTAGTCAAACGAAGGTCTACTGACTCTAAAAAAAAAAAAACTTCATTTGTCACATCGAATATTTCGTAATTTTACACAGGATCCTCGAAATTCAACCTGCGGATCATCATGTTTTTTTTTGACGCCTGCACCTCTTGCGAATTTTGTCCCCGGTGTCCTTAAATTATAAATAATTTGTATTATTTCCATTTTCGCGAAACCTAACAAAGCGCCATGTCACAAATATTTTTTTATCTTGTTCTGTCATCACAAAAGCAAGTCAAGCCCGAACCTTTATCAAAGTTATTAATTGAAAATTATAAAAAGCTAAGAACCATTTAACATTCAGTTGAGAAGGTATTATGATCCCTCATTAATCAAAAATTTAGGTCTCAGCAAAACAAGAGTGAACCTTCTAGACCTTTGGGATACTGTCGGCCACATCGTCACCTTTCATCAGTTGAGATTGTGGTCAAACGAAAGTCTATTTATACAAAAATACATTACAGACGCTTTGGAAGGTTCAAAGTAATAACGACTCAGTTAACCACACAGAAACACTCGGAAAGCATAACCCCCTCGGGCAACAACATTGACATTTCACATGTCAACATCAACACAGCTGTCACGGATTGAGTAAACGAGTTCCTGTGGTGGTTCGATGCGAAACGATCTCATAAATATTCAAACGGCTAATAAATGTCGCATGCGAATTAATTTTTCATAGCCATTATGTTGCAATAAAAGTTTGAAGTTCAGGCAATTCTATAGTGTTAACAGTCTAGCTTTGCAACGTAGAAAAATGACCAGTATTTTTTTTTTGTAATGTAGAAAGTGTTTGGAAATTTCAACTTGATTATTCTGAAAAAGCTTAAACCGACTTCGAATTCCTCAGTTACAAGTCGTATTTTTAAGATTTGCGGGATCAATACTAATCCCACGTGATTAAATAATTCATGGGACCATCTCGGGATCATTCGCCCACAGAGACTCTTAGCAGAATCTGTCATAGCATAATAATATGCTGAGAGTTGACTGATTTTGTGATGTTCTTTTAAATTTTTAGTGTGTGAATTTTACCTATTTTGTTATGGTAGAAGAAGCAACCTTTTCTTTAAGACCTTTTATTTTTTTTTACCTTTTTTGCAGCGCATTTTGCACGTCGTCGTTCTGACCAACTCACTCATGGAGACCTTGGTATGGTTTAGTGTCAGGAATGTCCGGATATCAGTTGTCATAAGAAAGACATATAATTAAGAAAACCACCAGACCCGGATTTTCAGATCAATCTATCAATCAAATAATTTTTAAGTGGAATTATGAAATGGAACACAATGTTTTTAAAATAAATGAAATTCTCATACTTATGTTTAGCATGCAATTATTTAAATGGTAATAATTTTAAATAGTATCGCAAGGCAAAAAGAATATTCGATATTAATTAATTAAAATAATTAATCAAGTTAAATTAATCGTACAAAGTAAATATTTATCTAGGTGCGAAAATCGCACCCACAACCTTCTACTGCGCAGACGGACTTTTACTGCGCTGAGGTCTTGAAACATTTTCCGACATTTTACGAACTTCAATAAAATCACTGATTCTAACAATTTCCCTGCGGCAAACATATTTTAATTATAATCTTGCGCGATGAAAACCTTCTGAATAAATGCAGCGAACCTTTTGAAGTTCATTTTAGTTTGACTGACCATGAAGCGTTGTGTATTTTTATTCGTTTTCATGCAGTTGAATTATGAAAAAAATTTAATTTTACAGATGTTACACACAGATATTATAAATCATAAAATAATTCTTATTCTTAAACTAACATGAATAATTCCATTTCATTCCACTATTGCACCATTTCTGTATACATAACTTCTCGATATAAAGTAACAAAACAAACGTCCTTCTTTTATTCCATAAATTACGAAGTTTTGTTCCGTATTTTCGTCGAGTTTTTTAATGAAATTATAATTGCCAACAGAGAAGTTTTGCCGACAGTACACTTACATAATTACACGTCTGGCTCTAACAAGGCATACGGCATTTATTGTAAGACTATGTATGGGTTGTATGAACAAAACTTTGGTGCGGTAGGCTAGACGGATCGATCGACTGAATATGGAATGGAATTGCTATAAATGGAAGGCTGAATGTAGGTACTACTTTTAGCCCAAACACTCACTTAATCATTCGTACATTCAAAGTTCTATAACTTTGAAACTTAACAATATCATTTTAATGGATTGGTTTTACTTTAGATGGTAATGAACATGCCTCGTGTGAAAGAGGACAAGGTTTTGAAAGGTACGGAGATGACGGTTTATAGAGGAGTGGAAGAAAAATACATGCTGTGCAGATCCCACCTATCTTAGGATAAAGCTGTCCCATCGCTGCGAACTCTGCGCACTTATTTAAGCTGCGTAGTTCGTTTGTTTGGCACCGTGGGTCTACGTTACCGGTTTACGTGCACCATATTAGTGTGAGTCATATTCAAGCTAGCCACATGTGTAGCAATGCCGTCATTAATCTCTCATATTGTGTAGCGTGTTCGTGGGTTGCAGTGGGCGTTGTCACATACATTCTAGCAAGGCAAAGCTAGAGATACATGCGTAGTCTCTTCGTGTGTGGCGTTGGGACATAGGCGTTGGGAACAAGATGAGGGTAAACACATATCATCAAAATCGCGGTGTTATAAATTTTTTATTTACGTTGTTGGTTTCGATTTAAATTGGTTGATAGTCAGTTCACGTTTTCAATGTTAGGTAAAATAATAAGTGAAAACGTATTTTATTATCAGGACCATCTTGAAAACTATGTACTAACCAATGACGTCTTTCTAGCCGAATTTTGGCCAATGCGGCCAGTCTCAATGGGCACGACATTATTACAGTTACGAGTTGTCTCTCATTGACGAACAGTACCTTGCAGAGACTAAGGTCCAAAGTCTCGAACACCGACGCAAGGTTGCTTGTCTCGATCGTATAAAGGATACATTTCGGAGAATGTTCACAGGAACTACATTACCTGATTCCATCATCCCCCTTCCACTCCAGAGCAAGCAGACGCACAGCGCATTACCCCTACTTGGTGGATATACCGTCCACTCGCACTAAGCGGTTTTCCTCCACCTTCATCATTCGTACCGCTGGGGTTTGAAACACGGTCCCTGCTGCTGTTTTTCCAGTCAACTACAAAATGGGTCTCTTCAAGACAAGAGTGAATAGGTATCTTCTAGACTTTCGTGAAACATCATCGGGCACATCTTCACTTTCCATCAGGTGAGATTGCGGTCAAACAAACGTTTATAGTCTATAAAAAAAATTACATTGCTTCAGTAAAAATTATTGTGCACAAGCCTGATTTATATAGTGACAGAAAATCGGGCTACGGCGATTTTATATTTTCAGAATTTTATTTTAACGAAATGTTTTTACGAATGCTTTTTGAAATATGCAACTTCATATTTTTAAAACTTTTATTGAATTACATTGATTTTATTTCATGCTGAAGAACAAAAATTAAAGTGAAAAACAAATATATAATACATATATATATATATATATATAACGTGTCGTCAACTAATAATATAAAGGCGAAAGTTTGTGAAGATGTGATGTTTAGATATGTGAAGTTTAGATACATATGTTTAATAAGACAACGCCAAAAGTGCTGAACGTAACGGGCTAAAACTTGCATAGATATAAATTCTAGATGTATATACTAGCACTCGTATAATGTCCACCTGCTGAACGAGATTCGAATGGCAGCGGGGGCTCGTGACGTCACGCCTTGCTACTCGCACTGCGTGACGTCACACGTAGTTACGTCAGTTAGGTTATCAGAAGATGATGAACACTTTTGTTTTATTGTCAATTAAGCAAAAAATTATGCAGATGTAGCCTATTTTCTTTTATGTAGCTTAATTGACAATAGAAAAAAACTGATGGATTTATACGATTTTTTTCAAAACATATTAGGCATAAAAGGCTACTATTATGTTCATGCCTTTCTTCGAAAGGCCTCTTACAACATCCACGGGTTGAGTTGGAATGTAGATTTTTATGCCGCTGCGACTGTTACGGGTAATTCCTAGACCTAAAATCACAGACCACACCATTATAATGATAATGATGGCTCCCAGCAGATTTTGGCTACGGTGACTGCGTTTCTGGGTAGGCATTTTAACTCAGACTATTTACAGTTTTTTTAATGCAACCAGTGTCTTGGGCACGCTTCCGACTGCTATTGATATGGATCAGTTGAGATATCTGTAGATTATTTGCAACAGTCTGCAGTAACCTCAATTTTTTTTATTGTAAATACTACTTTTAGTTTAATTCTTTTAATCACTATTATTATAATATTATATTTATTTGAATTTACAGGGTATTAATTGTCTACACTTTGGTGCGCACGGGGGCAGTTTGGGCATGTCACCGACCACACCCTATTAATGACATTGAATAAATGTTTGTTAAGATTTTTGGGTCCAAGTGAAAGTTCTTTGAGAGACATAGAACGCCATCTGTGCCCCGCTTAGAGACAGTTCGAGTTATATCTTGAACTCAGAAGCGAAATGAGAAAACTTATTGTTTGGTGCAGCTCTGATGGCGACTAGGGTTAGGTTTGAATTGGATGATATGCTTTCAATGTTTGGAGAACATCAAAGAAATGATGAAGGTTCCAATATAAATGTATGTGCTGTCAGGACAATCTTAAAACTTTAGCGTAGCGTTACTTTCTTTTTGCTTAAAACTACTACTACTATATGAAAATATAAAAAGCTGAACATAGAACCTCCGCTTCTTTTGTTTCATTGAACAGCTTTTAATGGTGGGGGGCATAAAGTGACAAATTCGAAATTAAAATCGTTTGCGCAAAGCGAGTTTCGCATTGCCGAAAGTTGGCCATACATGGAAATTATATACGAGGGTTTATTTAACACATAGTTTTGAAAAATTTCTCAATTATATTCTACAGTGTTAATGAACCATTTAAATAAATATCAACTTTTATTCAATGAATAAGTGCCCTAAAAATGTTTACATTTTACATTTCCAGGTTGCGAGCGCACCTTCACAAAAACGATTTACGCAGTCGACGCTATATTGCTCTATGGTCATGACGTCAGTTGGCTACGTGGTACCAGAACAAATGTGCTGATGTTGCTAATGACAGTTAATACTTTTTAGTATGCCTACACGGCCGTATGAAATAATAACATTGCGTCTACAATTTTTATGGTGTTTAAAACAAATAAAAAAACTGGAAACTTTGAATTGAATTTAAAAATTTATTTTTATTTCTATGAACTAAAAACATTTTCCGTGAGCAGCTGTTTGCGTAAGCTATCTTAATTATATATTTTTAGTTTTTCTCATACGTAGTAGTTAGTCTAATATTCTCGTAGCCTACGTACGTACCCGGGTGTGATAAATATACCTACCTTCTTGATTAAAAATACAGCAACGTCTAATCCTGGAACTCTACCCCGCGTAAGCGCGTTAAATTTTCAATCGATCTTGAAAAGCTTTACAGCTCACGGCGTACTTCTAAATCCTGCGACAAATAGCGAGCATTGTAGCTTTTCCATTAAGATCAAGAGAGATGAGACGTGTTTACACTTAGCTACTTTTATTGTTGGTACCTTCTTGACTACCTTGTTGGCCTAGCGGTCGCATGATGATAAGGTCCCAGGTTCAAATCCCAGGATGGACCAAAGTTGTTATTAGGATTTTTCTTGCAAGAAAAATTTAGAGCAATAGCTCGAGTCAGGAACTCCCACGTGCCTTTTGGTTCTGCGCTTGGCCTCTCCCCGGCCGTGTTGTTTTGCCGTTCCATTGGATTATGGGAGTGAGGGAATAGAGAATGCACTTGTGGCACAAAATTCTGGACAAACTGCGCAGGATATTTTAATGTTGGCGCAGGTACGCAATTCCATTTCAACAGAGACTAGCCAGGTGAAGGATCTTGAAATTGAATTGACAGATGACACGTTTTTGAAAAAAAAACTCCCTTTTCATTGCTTGTGCGTTATTCTTAAATCCTGAGTTGTGCTCGGCTCGATTCACACTGTACTGCTATAAATGCTCTTAGTGCACAATCTACTACTAGGATTCAAAATTCAAAGTGCTTTATTTCCTTTAGACTTTCCAGGATTTATGGACAAAACTCAGATAACATAATATTAAACTAGGAAATAAACTGATCACTTTGATTTTTTGTAGATAAGGGGAGGCCTATGTACTGCAGTGGACATAGATGATGAAAGTAAAAGCAAACAAAAAAGCTCTGCCTTGTAAGAATTTTTGTTTTCGTGTTGGAGCAGATATGAGTAAAAATGAACAACAAATTCAAAATCCGAGTGCACTGTACGTAAAGTTAGACGGTAAGAAAGCTCACCTTGTTAAATCTCAGCAAAGCTTTGTGGCGCATTCAATAAAACTTTTAACTCCATGCTGAATAGATTTGGAATAAAACAGCTAAGGTCAAACTTTTCTCATTCGCAGACTGACCGCGGCTCGTCCGAGCTTAAACTTGTTCAATCATGACGCTTTGCCGTGCTTTTCCTATTCCTAGTTTGAATTTAATGGAGTCTATGTGGTTTTTAAAAGTAAAAGTCTCGGTAACTTGATATGTTCTAATTTTGTATGTGTTTGGTTTTATTTTCAAATTTTTCTGAATTTAGTTATCAAGTGGGATTCAATGAGAAAATAAGTATCGAGCGGAATAATTAATGTGACAGTCCGATTACTTTATGTCCGATTCGCCACGTTGAATTTCAAATTTCGAATAATGGAAGGCAATTCCCTATGGCTTCAATAGTTCAGTATCACCGATACAAATTACAAATAATTAATAACTAGGTATTAACATTATGCATAGTGTTTTCAGACCGTATGCCATTATTGTAACTGGGGAAAGGTTTTTTAACCATGAAAAATTTAGAAATCATAAAATATTGAGGTAATAAAGTAGGCAAAAAAAATTAAATCCAATTTTAAAAATCGAAGTTTGGGCCTTCCGGACCTTCGATCTCTAATTCTTTGAAAACTTTCCTAGTTCATGGCTTGCATTTTCAAGCTACCAATCAACTTGATTTTTGGCATAGAGTTAGTTGAAAGGATGGTAACAAAGACAAAATTATACCTTACAGTTATTTCTACACCTGCTAAACCGCTTTTAGTAGCTAATTTATAATAGTTTATATGGATTCACTGTGAAAAAAAATCTTTTCTCATACATTTTTAGTATGTAACGCCATCTCTGATTCTAAGCTGGAACGAAGATTGCTGGTTTAGTTAGTTTTGTATAAACAAAACTATTGCCACATTTAAATTCAATCATAACACTTGGTAGAATACGGTTGTTGTTCTAATATTTGAGCGAGGATTATTGAGATAGGGGTCACAAGTTAAGGTAAGGGTATAAACGTACCGTGTATTTTGGCGGCCCTGCGAGGCGCATACTGCGAATACAAATGGGGTTAGCCAGGGTCGGGGCAAGGGTCAGTTCAATGAAATCGCGAACAAGTTTATTATGGAATAACTTGTAAATTTATTCGGTAGTTTGGTCTCTTATTTTATATACTAACGTGCTTTTGGATTTTTCTTTCACTTCTCAACTACTACACCTTTGATTGAAGCGTCGTTAAAATCAATTAATACATTATTATAATAATAGAATAGAATAGAATACTTTTTATTGACTCACACACACATACATAGTACACAGAAATTACAGAAAAATACAGAAAAAAACATAAAAAATAATTAATACTACTTAAATAGTGAACCAATAAGGTCCTGCCTCAGCTTAATGTTGCTCCACAGAAAGTTGAGCAACGCTGGTTTTTATAAAATTTATATTATTTGAGAATTCTAAATTTGAATTGTCTAAAAGCATAATTTCTATGCCTAAAAATTATAATTATTGATATCTGATTCATCGGAGTGTATTGGTGCAATAACAAGTAAAGCATAGTCATCATTCTGTAGCATAAGTTTAATAAGATCTGTAACTTTGCTATGGTCTGAAATAAATGATTATTATTATTATTATTATCATTAACACTTTCATGGCCCAAGACGCACATGTCGGTCTGCGGTACGGCACCCCGTGGCGTTCGGTTAAGAAGTGCCATTAAGAATTATATCGTGAAAACATAAGACGAGCACGGAGTGCAGAGACCCTGGTATTAGTTTTATTTTATTGCTGTAGAACCCTAGATCCGTCCCTGCCGTTTACAACCCGAGACACGTGTGTACGTATGTAATATGACCCTAATAAATATCACTTGGCACACATATTTCTACTCGCTGTATTATTTATTTTTATATAAATAAAATAGTGCTTCCTGCCCACAGACTCCATTCGGGTCAACAGATTCCCTGAACGTAAAATATGATTTCTATTGAAATTTTCCGACGAAGTAAACCATCTGAAACCCATAGAGGGTTACCACTTTTCGGTAAAATTTCTACCAAAAGAAAGAAATACTTTTATATCGTTAATTTCTGATTAAATTCTGAGATAAACTTGCATTTCAGGCGCCTTTGTTTGAACTTGTTAGAATAGTAATCCTGCAAATAGGTACCCAGGCGGTAAAAAAAAACATTGCTAAGCAGTCACTGAAAGCCAAACCTCCCGTTAAACTCATTAGCAATTGATATAGTATTAAATAATCATCACCGTACATTTTAAAAACATTTTATGATTAAAAGGAAACACTCACGAGGCATTATTACCGCGTTTAGCCGCGCAAGCAGCGCTAAATCGCATTTTATGACGATCGTTAGGGCCTTTTTTAAAAAAATCCTACACGCATGCCAAATTTCTGCTTATCAACAGGTACTAAACCCGATTATCGTAAAAATAGGCAGTTTAACCAAATTGTGAGCTAAATTGGTTCAAATAAATGCTTAGGAACGCTTTAATTTGGGATTTTGCAACAGGTTTGGGAAAAAGATTTGGAATATTAAGGGGCGCGAAACAAGAAAGTGAAAATAAAGAGGTTTTTGTGTTTTTGCTTATATTTACCGTTAATTTATTAAAGCTTTAACGGTATTTGTAAAGAAAAACTCATTTGATTCTGAAAACGAAAAAGGCTAGGTTGATCCGTACAATCTTATTCAAAGACTTAAGCTTTGTTCTAGGAGCTAAGCATCTCAGCAGTAACTTGATCATTGTCACAGCTCGGAAGACACTTCATAATTGGCATTCGATTAAATTTTCAATCTGTTCCAGCATCCGGATGAGGCTAAATTGAATTTCCTTTGCAATAACTATTCCTTGCAGGTGCTGTTATATCGGAGAATTAGTTTTAGTTCGAGTGATTTCGTCTTAGGAATGAATGAGGTAGATGGCGCTGCTATTTCCTGCACTATGATTTTACGCACGTTCTACACAAACGGATTTTAAATTGCGCATGTGACTAGCCTCTTTTGAACTGGCCGAAAGTCGGCTAGGAAATCATTAGTTTAAAAAAAAAACTGCTATAATATAATACAGGGTGACGACCTCTGTAGCGCAGAAGGCGAAGGCCTGCCTGCGACGCAGTAGGTTGCAGGTTCGATTTCTGCTTCTGGAATTTTTTTTGTACGATCTGCAGGTTTTGTTCCTGGTGTTCTGGTCGTTTCCTATGTATAATAAAAAATATCAACATTATCTATGTATTATGTACATAATAATATATCAATTACCTAGTGTACTCATAATACAAGCTCTGCTTAGCTTGGGGCTAGATAATTATGTGAACTGTCTATCATTATTTAGTTGTTTAATATACTTTTATCATAATAACCATAGATACGTTGAAACTTATTGCAAATGGTCTCACCACAAATCCTCAAAACCTAATCCCAAATCGTGCAAGAATTTAATCAAATCAGTAAGGGCATTGTCTGGCAGAGCGTTACGTGGTCGGTCACGCCTATCGCAATAACTCAGCACTGTCCGCCGCAGAAAAACGACCGGTGTGTAATGGTTTTATTAATTTCATGGTAGCACGCCCTTTTTGCACTGATCCAATGATTTTTTATTTGAATACTGTTTGGTGAAAAAGGTGATTGAATTGATGTGTGTTTTATCTGAGAGACAGACGCGACGTCGTGTGACAACCTGACAACTCCTACGCTTTAAGTTATTGAATGAGTCGCTTCTAAAACCATACATCAAAATTAGTATGATCAGTTGAGTAGCAAAAGGAACTTTTTTGCGTTACCTACCTGCGTTACCTGGGAAATTTTCCTGCCGAAATTTTTTGGGACATTACTAAATTTTCGTAGTATAATCAGACTGAAAAGTTCGTGCTTTTTACTTGGAGCTGTTGAATTAATGTGTTATAGCCCGGGTGCTTAGACCCGTGCCTATTTAGACATGACATCCCATTCATATTCTCTTATCTCGGCGAAAGATCCCCCTGCCTATTGAGTTTTAAGGTATCTATATTATATAGGTTTTCACCACTCTTGTTCGAAAACGGTGACTTTGCTGCTTAAAAATTTGAAGCAATGACACAAAAGAATATTGTTCAACTTTAAGAAATGAAATAAGTTGCCAAAAATTTTCGACTTCAGCGGGACTCAAACCCGCGCCAACTAGGCTCTGGTAAAAATATAAAATAATCTCAATAATTAACAGGCAGTTACTTTTTTCAAAATAATTCAGAAAGTATGAAGCCTACAGAAATTTCAAAAACATTTTTGAAATGCACAAACCGATATCTTTCATTTAATTTCCCACGTGCCCCCATAAATATCATTTGATAATCACGACATGACAACATCACAATTTGTACTAAAAAAAAATCATTTTCATTTATTTATTCATAAAATCAGTAAAGGTGCACGAAATGTATTATTATTTAAAATTTCAAGTTATTAGCTGCAGTATTTAATGAAATATTCAAGAAAGAAGGAACACTGAGAGAGCGAGAGCATAAGGGTTTCGAAATTGATCTTAGTTAGGCATCGTCGCTTGGCTAGGACAAGGAGTATGTATGTATGAACGATTAGGATTCATTGCTGTTCTCTTTAATATGTATAATTTAACAATCTATTTTTAAAGGTAAAGAATAAAGTATTCTCTATCTATATCTATAAATTTTGCTTCATAAGTTACTATAAAAGCTTTAAAAAATTAAATTTCATCTTGTCGATCTAGTGATTTTGTATTTTTGTACCATCACAAAATTCAAGAAATGCAAAAGCTTTTTATCTTCTGTAAATAAACTCATTACCTTATAAGGTAAGCGAATACAATGCTCCCTATCTCGAACGTGAGTTCGCTGTTTTGTATTATTGAATCAGAACGGCGAAATTAAATTGCATATTTTCTCAGACTTTTCTAAACAATATTCTCAAATAATTCTGTACCTACCTAACATGTGATGTGATGAGACAAAGGGGAGATAAACGAATTTTTGAATTGCGTTCCCCTCTTTCGAATATAATTTTGTATAACGTAGGTAGCTCCTTATCTATTATGGGGTACTGTTGACACACCTACTTCTACATTATAACTTCTCCATCAAATTTTCAAAAACTTCATGAGAAAACCCGACAAAGAAAATTATCTCAGGAAAATTTAACTGAATCAATGCAAAAAGAAATAGATATTTGTTTACAAAACAAAGCCTACAACAAATACCTACCTATTTCTTTTAATTTTTAAACTTTTTTTATAAATAAATTCTTTTTTTTTATGTATGGCTTGGGGACGCTTCCGATTGGTATTGATATAGATCAGTTAAGCTACCCCTAGATTGGTTGTAATAGTCTACATGTAGCTCAACTGTTTAAATTGCAATTACTAGTCTGCGTGGCTACATTGCAATATTGAGCTTAAAAGCTACGATGTGCTAACTGAACGCCAATTACATAATATATTTCTCCCGATTACGGTATTCATTACCTCACAAAAGACCAATCTCCTCATTTCCATATGGGTACCTATTCAACACTCACAGGCTTACAGAGTCTACAAATGATATCAATCTCTACAAATATATACTAATGTTATAAATGCGAAAGTGTGTTTGTTTGTTTGTCCTTCCTTCACGCCCCACGGTGACTCGAGCTATAGTACTACAGTACTACTCGAGTTATAGTACTACAGGAGTAAATGGCATAAAGCTGATTTTATTGTATGGAAAAGGGGCGTGTTTTGTCCTGTTTTGTTCTCAGGTCTACTATAGCAAGTTCTTGGCAATGTGCCGCAACTTTTCTTCGAGACTTCTTGCGCTTTTTGGCGTTTTTTGGGTTACATCGAAAACAATAAAAAAATATTATGGCATAATTTTATTTCGCGATTCGATAGCGTTATCAAAACTGTGGTTTATTTTTCTGTTCCTATTTAGCATAACACTTATAGTTAAAGAGTTTTTTTAAACTTTCGCGATTTGATAGTCGCCCCGTGACCACGATCGCTGAAACGCGGTTGAAACGTTGGGGAAAAGAAAGCAAAAAGTACGCGATAAATACCCGATAAATAATCTTAAATAGTTAAAGAGTGTTCCTATTTAGCATAACACTTATAGTTAAGGGGTAAATGGCATCAAACTGATTTCACATATCCGCCCGAATCTTACAAACACTAGTCCTGAGGCGGGAATCGAGCCCGCAATCTCATGCGACGCAGGCAAACTTAGCCAGCTGTGCCACAGAGGTCATTCAATCTAACTAAACTTCTTACTCTGGTGATATTAAATAAATAAATAATGCTGGACAATTCTCAAAGCATTATGTAGCCCCAAGCTAAGCAGAGCTTAGCAGCACATGGGTGCTAGATAACTGATATACGTAATATATTTACAATACATAGATATTTTTATTATACATAGAAAAAACGACCTCAGCACCCTGAACAAATAGCAGCAGACCTTACATTGTCCCGAGGCGGCAGTCGAACCCGCAACCTCCTACGTCGCAGGCGGACTTCACCCACCGCGCCACAGAGATCGTAAACTAATATAAAGGTGATTGAAAACAAACGTTCTTTTTAGGTTGACAATTATTTTGTCCACCAGTGTGTCTCGGTATTTATCAGCAATCTTCGATATTAAAAGTATCGCTATCTCGAACGACCCAGTGATTAAATACAGAAAGCTATTCAATACCGGTTTGTATTGAATACCGGTATTCCAAACGTTTCCGCTTCACTACATTTCAAGTCTTTGAATCGAGGCAATCTGTATTGGGTACTTTCATTAGATAAAGTGACTAGCTTTTGTCGCGGTTTTGCACGCGTTATTTCCGGGCTAAAAAGAGGCCATAAATTTTATTCCGAGTGTAATATATCATATATCAATTCGAAATTTCAGTTTAATTAGTATTTGCGTGAAGAAAGTAGAAACATCGAAACTAATTGAAAGCGTGATTATGATCAGTTTGAAATTATGGTTCATAGAATCATGCTGATATTATAAATTCGAAAGTAGCTTTGTGTGTCTATCTGTCTGTTACCTTTTCATGACTAAACGGCTGAACGAATCTTAATGAAATTTTGCAGGGAGGTACAGTGCGCGTCAGAATTAAGTATCCCCCTTGTCTACAAAATATTTTCTAACTTCTATTCGCTTGTCTTATCACCAATTTTCAAATGCAAAAACTTATCAAGCCGCATAGGATCGAACCACCCACCCATTATTAACGAGACACGAATTCCCGACACTAAATCAACTTAGCTATTTAGCTGTTGAAAGAAGGCGTCCAATTTTGTCTATCGGCCTAATTAGTTCCTAGTTTTTAATGCCAAGTCTTACCCAGGTCTAACCATTATTTTTTTATATTTCATGGCTGCGGGTAGGGTTTGATTTTGTTGTTTATAGTGAATAGAATATATTGCCACTCGTCTTATTTCTTGTGGTTTTCTTTGAGTGTATCTCTAAGAGTTTTGATTGTTAAAAACATTAGTTTACTAACGAGATATCGAAATTGTTACTAGTTAACATGTCTGTTCTTTCGATGTAAACAAATTATTTTGAAGAAATTATCAATATCTATTATAAAAAACCATTCACTGTTTACAAATATTATTTGTTATAAAAACTATTATTTCGTTACTTCATTTATTGATTGTTTAATGTTGTAGACGATTGAAGTATAAAATAAAAATATTTTAATAATAAATAGTTTTTTTCATTAATTTGCCATAAAGCCCATAAAAAATATTATTTATTAAAAATAGTGCAACGAAAATAGACAACATTTGAAAGAAAAATACGAATTATTGTTCACGAGGTTCGAACCCTGACCACTCTCATCTTGTATTAATTTGCCTGTTACTGCCACATGGCCAAGATGTCACTTACTGAACTGCTTGAATTATAAGTAAGGGTTTCAAATGAAAATGAATTAAAATTACAAGTTATAAAAAAAAGCGTTCTAAAGATACAAATTTTGTTGGAAACGTCAAAAAATATCAAAAGAAAAAAGAAAATTATAAATGACATATGTAGTTTTGATCTCCCTATCTCCAACGATTGGCGGTAGGATTTGAACCCACATCCTACATAGGATACTTAATTCTGACGCGCACTGTACATGATATCTTGGGAGCGGACATAGGATACCTACTTGAAAAAAGTGTGCGAAGCCGGCAGCAGCTTGTTACAAATATATACCTAAAGCTTGATTTTAGAGTTTAGCCATTAAACGACTATAAATTTCATATAACATTCACCTTGTGCAGTGTATCTTTTTAACAATGCGTATTCTATAAGATAAGCACGGATACCTAAATCCTCATCATGTAATGCAAGGAATACCTAGACGAATGTTGGTATTCATAAAGTTGAAATAGAATGCGAACAGCAAACGCGCCGGCGGCCCGGCCTACCCTCAGCTCTCCGTAGGAACATTTGAGAGACTGATGATGAACGGCCATATGCGAAGTGCCATTACGAACTTTACGGCAGAGGGCGCTTACCCGTTGTTTTTGTTCTGAGTTCAGCTTGCCTTCAGATGCAATAGTGCACACCTTTTTTAAGTACTGGTTAATTGAAAGAACACCATAACAGGTTTATTTTGAAAAAAAAAGGATATCTTTGTAACTAGGATAACTTTGTTTGTTAACTAGTAAAATTAAGTCAAATTAATAATTAATCCCTTGATGATCCTCTAATTAAATACTCAATTACTTTTCGCCCTCAAGTGGCTGCTAACCTTAGACGCCAACTAGTGTGAATATTAAAATATTTTTTTCATTCTTACTCAATGCTCAAAATTTAAATATATACATAGAATAATAATCACTACTACCATACCAGCAATATTAATCTATTCTCAAATCTAACTTTCCACTGACTAACTACATTCCACGCTGTTGCCTCCAAGCAATATCCATATTGGATTCCGATGTGTCTGAGCATTACTCATTAGATGCCGACTCGTGAACCGTAGATAGATTTACCTACACAATGTGTACAGCTGTGAGAATTGAAATTATTGTCAAATCTTGCACGATTATTAGATAAACAAATCTTACAAGATAATAGTGTGAAAGTATTTAATTATTTGATTGTTTTGAAATAAACCCCGGCTCCCCCGGCCACATGTGGAAGGTTCCGTACAAATGTACAGAACTGTTTCGCTAAAGGAACGCAATACAGTTAATATTTTTAAATTTAAAATAGAAAAAAAGCCATCATGACGCTGTCACACATCCAAGTACCCACTGACCGCGTCTGATGTTATTTAATTTTAGTAATCGATAAGTACTCAACTTGGTTTGGACATTGCACCCCTTGATATTAAAGTTATTTAATTTTTTATTTTGATAATATTGATCTACTTGTCAAAATTTCAACTATATCTACCTGTAAGGTACGGTTCAGATAAAGCCTCAACAAAAAAATTACAAACATTACCAAAAAGTTATATTTATTGTTGTATGAGAGCCCCCTTCAATATTAATATTTATTTTATTTCTACTTGGCAAGTGAAATACATTTTCTGTGAAAATTTTAACTGTCTACCTTTTATGGTTCATGAGATGCCTGCAGACGGACAGACAGCTGAGGCTTAGTAATAAGGTCCCATTTTTACCCTTTGGGTACGGAACCTTATAAACTATGAATCCTTTAAAAACCCTTTGACTTTATATTAAAAAATTAAAAGTCCGCTTATACCCATATTTGTGTTTTACGTGTATTCTTACATTATTTTTAATGTTTTAATTTCAAAGGGCGTTCATCGTGTTTTTGCTTATAATGTTATGGCAAAACACTGGTTTTTGCTGAAAAATAAGCTAAAACATATATAAAATATTTTCTATTATTTTTTTATCTAAATCTAAAGGTTGATTTAAAGATAGTTCTTTAAAATTTTGATCTGCGAGGAATTTATTCATGCGCCGTAAAGGGGGTGGTTTCCATGGTTATAAATTATTTCCATGACAACGGGCGTAAACAAGAAATCCAGATACTTGAAAAACATTTATAAAGTTGACGGTTGAAAAATAGATCGCACTATCGAAAATCGGGTTTAAAACTGCATCCGGGTTCGAAAGTAGTTTGAAGCTTCATTGTTATAAAACATAACGTTCTTACTTATGTCTTCAACTACTCACTAGTTTTATAGTTTATTAAATCACGACAAATAATTTAACGTACACCTGCAACCATCTCAGCCTATATTTAAAAACCCTTTCAACGTTGTCAGTGGTACACATCACCCGCAAGCTTGCTAATATCCGGTGCAGTGTCGAGACAAGCTGACAACCTGACGAAACCAACGTTGTATTTTCAATTTCAAGATAGAATTAAAAGAACTTATTCGAATATTAAGAACATGCATTTGAAAGTTTTGGTAAAAAATAAGATGATAATAATGATTAATTCATCAATTTATTTATTTATTCGCAAGCATTAAAATAAGCAGACCCGATGGCCTGATGACTCAGAACGATCCAGCCTTAGCATAGCAGTTACAAAAATCGACTTTAAGGCGACGGTTTTTGAAGCAAAGGAAAATTTGGCTGAAACAAATGAAATAAAGATCGTTCACAAACGTAATTGTTTTAATTCAATGTTGTCGTTCCTTGAATATTCTCCACTATTTTCCCCTCCATTTAAAACCAACTCTTTTCAAGCAAGGGAAAATAAATTAATAAAAAACTAATAGCGTTTATTGAAAAACAAGGTGTCTAGAAAAAACCGGTTAAAAAAATTGGCGGGATTACTTAAAATAAAAATTTATTAGAGGAGGCAGTAGTAGTCCAGCAGTGGACTGGTATAGGCTGATGATGACTTAAAATAACACATTGAATTTGACAAAAAACTCTCTAAATTAATCACTAATTATTTGAGCCTTTTTGAAACTCATTGAAATAAGATTAAATTCAAGATCGATTGCTAAATCCATAAATTATTTTTTTATGATAGCTTACCTGGTTTTAACAAATTCACCCGTCAACTCGTAATTAATTTGAAATTTGAATCAGAATCAGAATCAATCGTTTATTTGCAGAATACAATAATTAGGTACAATTGGATCTTAATGCTTACATTCAATCTGAAACATTTTTCATTTTTAAAAGCAACGAAACCTGAACCGTTTAGAAATTTCATAAATTTTTAGACGTGATTGAGAATTTTTAATGAGTAGGTAGGATAGATATCTAAACATTATTGGTTTATAGAAAAGTTAGCTGATATTAAATTGATGTTATCATAAAAGCGTGGTTATTTTAAAATAAGGGATCTTCAAACTGGTGAGCTGAAGGTTCGCTGCGGCTACTTAAATTGTATAAAAAAATAAAGAAAAAACATATTATTTATCACACTTTAAATTTTTAGTAAATAGATGTAAGTGTAAATATTAGTTGTAATTATTTTTTGCTGTTAAATAAATAAATTAAAAATTTATTCACACTTTAATAACTTGAATTCATGGATTTCTAACCACTTGTTATCGGTTTTACACTTTTCGGCTAAGTACCTTCTCCCACATTTTGTGTATTTATTTTTACTTGGTCACAGAATAAGTATTTGACCATGTCAAATGTATTTAGTATTAAGAAGCTACGTGAAATATAACTAAAATAACTGAAAAAACTTCTACATCGAAACTTTTCTAGAGATAAACTAACGTAGTCTGGGAAAATCGCTCAATGTTGAATCCGATCTTTTCTCAATAAATCTTTTACTTTCGGGATAATATTTTTCTTAAAACATTAGTTAGGGTTTTCTTTACATTATAAGAAACCTAGATATAAGGATTTATTGAGTCTAATACTGCCGTCATAAGAAACAAGATTCGCCAAGTGCGAGTGTAACTCGCGCGCCGAGGGTTTCAAACATTTGCCAATTATTTGGACAATCAATTTTCTGAAATATTTAAAAAAGTATGAAACTAACAGAAATTTCAAAAAGTGTTTTGAAATGGTCAAAACGATACCTTTCATTTGATACCCCACATAGGCAGGTACCCCTTTTTGAAAAAAAATCCCCTTTTTTGACCATTTTTCAAAAACTATTATTATTACAGACTTCTCTATATTTTTCCTGTAAAATATAGATTGATATCTACAAACGCCTAATACATTGTACATGGATCGGTCTGCAATCTTCGGAGCTAGGGGGGGGGGGGGGGAATGGTCAATTTTCCGTCTTTTTTTAAAATATTTCAAAAAGTATGAAACTTACAGAAATTTCAAAAAGTGTTTTGAAATGGTCAAAACGATACCTTTCATTTGATACCCCACATAGGCAGGTACCCCTCCTTTTGAAAAAAAATTCCCCCCCTTTTTGACCATTTTTCAAAAACTATTATTATTACAGACTTCTCTATATTTTTCCTGTAAAACATAGATCGATGTCTACAAACGCCTAGTACATTGTACATGGATCGATCTGCAATCTTCGGAGCTAGGGGGGGGAGAATGGTAAATTTTTCGTCTTTTTTTGAAATATTTCAAAAAGTATGAAACTTACAGAAATTTCAAAAAGTGTTTTGAAATGGTCAAAACGATACCTTTCATTTGATACCCCACATAGGTAGGTACCCTCCCTTTTGAAAAAAAATTCCCCCCCTTTTTGACAATTTTTCAAAAACTATTATTATTACAGACTTCTCTATATTTTTCCTGTAAAATATAGATCGATATCTACAAACGCCTAATACATTGTACGTGGATCGGTTTGCAATCTTCGGAGATAGGGGGGGGGGGAAAGGTCAATTTTTCGACTATTTTTGAAATATTTCAAAAAGTATGAAACTTACAGAAATTTCAAAAAGTGTTTTGAAATGGTCAAAACGATACCTTTCATTTGATACCCGACATAGGCAGGTACCCCTCCTTTTGAAAAAAAATTCCCCCCCTTTCTGACCATTTTTCAAAAACTATTATTATTACAGACTTCTCTATATTTTTCCTGTAAAATATAGATTGATATCTACAAACGCCTAATACATTGTACGTGGATCGCTCTGCAATCTTCGGAGCTAGGGGGGGGGGAATGGTCAATTTTTCGTCTTTTTTTGAAATATTTCAAAAAGTATGAAACTCACAGAAATTTCAAAAAGTGTTTTGAAATGGTCAAAACGATACCTTTCATTTGATACCCCACATAGGTAGGTACCCCCCCTTTTGAAAAAAAATTCCCCCCCTTTTTGACCATTTTTCAAAAACTATTATAATTACAGACTTCTCTATATTTTTCCTGTAAAATATAGATCGATATCTACAAACGCCTAATACATTGTACGTGGATCGCTCTGCAATCTTCGGAGATAGGGGGGGGGGGAAAGGTCAATTTTTCGACTATTTTTGAAATATTTCAAAAAGTATGAAATTTACAGAAATTTCAAAAAGTGTTTTGAAATGGTCAAAACGATACCTTTCATTTGATACCCCACATAGGCAGGTACCCCTCCTTTTGAAAAAAAATTCCCCCCCTTTTTGACCATTTTTCAAAAACTATTATTATTACAGACTTCTCTATATTTTTCCTGTAAAATATAGATCGATGTCTACAAACGCCTAGTACATTGTACATGGATCGATCTGCAATCTTCGGAGCTAGGGGGGGGGGGAATGGTCAATTTTTCGTCTTTTTTTGAAATATTTCAAAAAGTATGAAACTTACAGAAATTTCAAAAAGTGTTTTGAAATGGTCAAAACGATACCTTTCATTTGATACCCCACATAGGTAGGTACCCCCCCTTTTGAAAAAAATTTCTCCCCCTTTTTGACCATTTTTCAAAAAATATTATTATTACAGACTTCTCTATATTTTTCCTGTAAAATATAGATCGATATCTACAAACGTCTAATACATTGTACATGGATCGGTCTGCAATCTTCGGAGCTAGGGGGGGGGGGGAATGGTCAATTTTTCGTCTTTTTTGAAATATTTCAAAAAGTATAAAACTTACAGAAATTTAAAAAAGTGTTTTGAAATGGTCAAAACGATACCTTTCATTTGATACCCCACATAGGTAGGTACCCCCCCTTTTGAAAAAAAATTCCCCCCCTTTTTGACCATTTTTCAAAAACTATTATAATTACAGACTTCTCTACATTTTTCCTGTAAAATATAGATCGATGTCTACAAACGCCTAGTACATTGTACATGGATCGATCTGCAATCTTCGGAGCTAGGGGGGGGGGAATGGTCAATTTTTCGTCTTTTTTTGAAATATTTCAAAAAGTATGAAACTTACAGAAATTTCAAAAAGTGTTTTGAAATGGTCAAAACGATACCTTTCATTTGATACCCCACATAGGTAGGTACCCCCCCTTTTGAAAAAAAATTCTCCCCCTTTTTGACCATTTTTCAAAAACTATTATTATTACAGACTTCTCTATATTTTTCCTGTAAAATATAGATCGATATCTACAAACGTCTAATACATTGTACGTGGATCGGTGTGCAATCTTCGGAGATAGGGGGGGGGGGGTATTGTCAATTTTTCGACTTTTTTTGAAATATTTCAAAAAGTATGAAATTTACAGAAATTTCAAAAAGTGTTTTGAAATGTACAAAACGATACCTTTCATTTGATACCCCATTTGCCTTCCTAGGTCTCGTTTGAAATTTCAACATCAAAATTTGTACTGAAAATTTTCATTTTCATTTTTCATTTTTTTATATTTTTTTTTCTTAAAATCAGTAATGGCGCACGAAATGTATCATTATTTCAAATTTCAAGTTAATAGCTGCAGTAGTTACTGAGATATTCAAGAAAGAGCGGGGACGGACAGAGCGAGACCATAAGGGTTTCAAAACCGATCTTTGAAACCCTAAAAAGGACGTTTCTACCAAAACTCAGAAACGGAGAAAAAAATTGTTTAATATTTTTTAAACCAAAAAATTCGCTGTAACAAATAGAATAATGAAATAAAAAAACTGTTTTTGCTAAAGTGTGAACTAAAGTTTGATCTATTGAAATAAAGATGCAAAATTAAACAAAAACAATTGTATTCATTAAATAAGTTAAATTTTCTTTTTCTTTTTAGTAAAAAAAATACTGAAAAATACCTAATACTGCAATGAAAAGACGTTTCTGGCTAGATGCTTCTATTCAACTTAGTAATTTATGAAATGTCTTTCTTACTTATATTAATAATGAGTTATCAGGCTATCGTTACCTAAATATAAGAATCATTTTTAAACATTAAATGCTTCGCAACTTAGTATACCTACCGAATTTCAGTGAACTTTAAATATTACCTAATGCCCTTGTTGCATTTCTTAAGGGTATATAATACCTTACCAATCCGTAACCATATTTAAACTAAAATCATTTTTTTTAAACATATTTATTCAAATAAAACCACAAAGTATGAGAATTAAACTTATATTTTTTATTACTTAATTATGATAATATTGTTAATACGTATAATATTGTTGTTCTTTCCAAGACATCTTTCTAAAGTAATAGTTTAGATTTTCTCGTGCTTCTTCTGTAAACTGGGTATGACATTTTTTTTACAGACATCAGTATTACACCCTGGCTTTACTTTATATTTAGATTCCATATCTTTCAGTTTCTTCATTTCTTTCCTTTGTGCCGGTGGTTCATCATGCTTCTTACGTTTTCTGAATTTCCCTTTTGTTGTAATATTTTGCGGAGTATCTTCGTCGAATTTGTATCTGTTTGTTCCTGTTCCTGTAGTAAGTTAATATAGCGTTAAATATAGCAATTATAAATAACTAGTTTCTGCCCACGGCTGCGCACGCGTTGATTATTTCTATCCCATGGGAACTGATTTAGGATAAAAAGTAGACTATGCTTAGAATTAACTACCTGCATGCAAATTTTAGGCCGATCCGTTCAGTAGTTTTAGCATTTATAATATTAGTATCATTATGATAACGTTATTTTTATTTCCCATCGCATTTTTTACCCAAAATTTTAACTACTTGTGTAGTTCATATGGCCTCCCAGCAGCTCCATCACCAGAAACAACCCAAACTCGACGGGGCGTTACGTCGTTTCGTTTAAGAGTTCCTACGGCCACCTTCTGTCTACATCATCAGACCAGCTAGATGGTATCATTACATTGCATTGTCACTGAATTTACATAAGTATGTCAAATTTCTTAATCGGTTGAGAATAACTGGTCTAAAATTCAATCGCAATATTTTTTAAACACTTACCTAATAGGGCAAGTAAGTAGCTATAAAGCTTATAAGGAATAGCGAATTGGCACGTTTACACTTTACTTATTTATACATTGATCGTATGATATTATATTAGACTATGTCACTAAATGTGTATACATAGATAAATAAGCATAAAATAATTTTACGTACCTTACAATTTCACCGCGGCTATATTTTGGAGAACCGCGTGCGCGTTCCGACGTTTTGACTTCCTGGGCGCAACTGATCGTACAGCTCCAACCGCGTCCCCCACCACACCCCGCACAACTAGCAATACTTCGTAGAAAAGACGCTACTGCCACTTGCGACTGGCTATTTTTTATAATACTAAAATGAAAAGGCTTTTCTACGCAGAACCGTTTTTTCTTCTTATTACCAAGCAGTAATGTCTTTTCATCTTATGATGAATTAAATATATTGTAAATAAATAAGACAGATCTACCCAAATGCGTTTTTTCAACTTAGTAAACGTCAGAAATGTCTTTTCTATTTCGTAAATATTATGACATAGTTTCAAATGCGTCTTATTTAACAGTAAGATTTTTAAGGTTGTGTTTGCATTAGCCAAAATATAAAAATACTGGTAGATGCGTCTTTTTTTACTGATTCCGATGACGCATTTAACTCAATTCTGAAAAAAATGTCAGAAGCGTCTTTTTTCCTTATGACGGCAGAATAGGTACCTTATCATCATCACAACTTCAGCTTGTTTGTATAGTTAGTCATTTCCATATCATTATCCTCATCAGCCTCTAGTCCACTGCTGGACATAGGCCTCCCATAATGAGCGCCAAAGTGCCCATATCACTTCACACTGATATTCTAAATAATATATGAAAGTTGATGTATGGATCCATGTTTGATACTTCTATTCGCCAACACTACTGAACGGATCGGGCTAAAATTTACGAAGATGAAGGTTTTAACCTGGAATAGAGTCGTGGCCCAAAGCTAGTTTAACACACTTGGTATAGGCGCCACTAATCTGTAAGAATTAATAAAAGTTGGGTTATTTTCCAGGTTAAGCCCCCGAAATTTTTAGCTAAACCACCATACTGATGATTTTTTCGCATTTATCCCGGAACCCACTCTTTAACTGGTTTTTAACTATTGCTTCAATTTTTATACAATAAATAAATACATAATGCTGGACAATTCACACAGCATTATCTAAGCCCAAGCTAAGCAGAGCTTGTGTTATGGGTACTAGATAACTGATATACATAATATCAATACATAAACAGAGATAGTTATTTTTTATTATACATATTATAGTATATAATAAAAATTATACCCAATAATAATATAGTATTAAATCACAAGCCAAACTATACCGGTTACATCAACATAAACCTAATATTTCTCAATTTATATTGAGAAATATATTTCTCAATTTATATTGAGAAATATTAACAAATTGCAAATATTGCGAATTAAAGGATACGTTTATACGTATCCTTTGATTCGCAATAAGCGCCTACTGAATCCACGTGTAAGTCGCATTCATTCAACGCAGCGGTCACTTCCAAAGTTTCGGTCTCATAACTCGAGATTATCCATGTTTGGTTTGTCCCGTCCAAGCTCAATGCTCAATGACTTATACTCGGCTCAACAATCCTAGATACTTTATGTCGACAGAGACATTTAATGAATAAAACGTCAAGTGCGAGTCGAACTCATCCGTTTAAATATCTAAATAATCGTTACAAGACCTTGTTTCTTGCCACATATCATGGTTCAATGTCAACTGAAAGTAAATACCTTATTGGTGGTCCATGGCGATTTATCAAATTTTCTTTTTTGAACTACCCATTTACCGTTTTCGAGACCTTCTTACCAAATTTCCCCCTATAGGTTTTGTGTGAATGATATTCCGTTGAAAATTTAAAAAAAAAATGGTGTTAAATGTCAGTAACTTGTGACTGCGTTAACTAAGAAGGTTCATTTAATTTATTATAATACTAATTTGCCATTCAACGTAGCAATGCTGCCAGCATTCTGGGCACTCTGCCTTCTGGTGACGGCTTAGATTTTTAGAAAATAGTCGTAAGTGTGAATATTTGTTATAATTACTTTTAGCTGTTAAATAAATAATTATATATAATAATATTGATAAAAAAAAATAACAATAATACTAATACTTATTAATTTTTTCGGCTCAAAGAGGTTTGGCTTAAATATTTGATGTTAAATTCAACTCGATACTCCGCACACGTTCCTGAGAAAAGAGGGTTGACTGATAAACAGACAGATGGACATATATCCTATTTTTCTTTTGAGGTACGGAAGCCTAAAACCTAACAAAAACTGATAATACCTAACAGAAAACAAGGCATCACTAAAAAAACTTCAAAAACGCATATTTGCACACAAGCAGCGAAAGTCAAAATAAACGTGAGTTCGAAGACATCTAGTCCAGACGCGAAAATAAGGTTTCAAAACGAAAAAAAAAATCCAAATTCAACGATTTGCTTCATGATGATACCAGTGTCGTAAAATATATTCCAACCGGATTATTATTGTATTTATCTACCCCTTTGTTTACAAAAAATATCAAGGACACTAGAACCGAGTACAGGGCCCAGTTTTTTCACCGTTTCATATGGACATAACTCATCGCTATTTTCGCAGACTCTAATACTCGTATTTTCCTTTCATTTGGTCTGAAAGGTGCTATCATAAGACCAATATATTACTTCGTGATCGAAATGGATAAAGTTGTCTTAAAGTTGAAATAAATCACGTAGGTAGGTACAGGTAACATCATATTCTTATGACCTTTATACGTATATATTATATATCTAAGTTAGATATTTTAGTGTAAAAAACAGTTACACTTATCTCTATTCTATTATTCTACACTCATCTGTTTGTTATCTCCGAGAGAATAAAATAAAATATATGCCTGTCTCGACAGAGCCTATGCATTTGCTCCCCTTCGAATCGAGACCTAGGTCCGTGGGGTACCGAGGTTCTCCGGGTTTTCAAAAAATTATCTAAACGTCTGTTCAAAGCGACGCGTGGACCCGAGAGCTCAGTATCTGGCACAGCGCATCAGCATTGCCATAAAACGAAGCAATGCAGCCAGCGTCTTGGGCACGCTTTAGACTGGTATTGATATGGATCAGTTGAGCTACCTGTAGATTGTTTGTAACAGTCTGCAGTTAGCTCAATTGTTTTAAGTGTAAATACTAGTTTTAATTTAATTCTAATATTTGATAGTGAATTTCAGAAGTTATCTATAGCATAGAATGTTATAATTTCGAAATATCTGTGTGTATTGTCTTGTCCAGCATTATTAATATTTTTTTTATATCTAAACTTAAAATATAACGGACCGCATCATCCAGTCTAGCCAGAGCCAATCGATCAATTAAGTAGGTAATGTAAGAACAAGAGCTTTAATTACCTACTTTTTAACTTTACTTTTTCTACTAGTTGCTGCCCGCGGCTTCGCACGCGTTGTTTAAAGTTATTTCTATCCCATGGGAAGAGATTTATGTGATAAAAAGTAGCGTATGTTACTCTCCATCCTTTTAACTAAATCTATGCATAAAATCAAGTCGATTGTTTTCTTCGATAGGGCGTAAAGGAAGGACGAAGAAACAGACAAACATAATTTCTCATTTAAAATATTGATATCTATAGATTTCAGAAGACAGAAGTCAATATGACGACCGAGTTTACGGGTTCGATTCCGCCTCGGGCAAATGTTTGCACAAAATATTTATTTGTGTATTGTATTAAATTATGTACATCAGTTATCATATAGGTACCTATAACAAAAGCTCTGCTTAGCTTGGGGCTAGATTGAGCTGTGTGAATTATCCAGCAATATTATTATTATGATTGATACCACATTTTTTAAGCTTATCACATAAGAACTTATGCAAGCCACATTTAAAACTAAATTATACATTTTTGCTGCTTATAAGCGCGTAAATTCACAGAGTAGTCATAAATATAGTGTTATTGATATTTTTTCTTTTAAATTTCATGAAAATTTACATAAATATAAATATTAAAATAACTGCGTTAGTAATGCACAAAAAGTATTATGATAGTTTAAGATGAAGTAGGACCCAAAACCCAGGTTTTGTCTGTACGAAAAATCCATTTTATGGCAAGAAAACACTATTTTTTAAATCTTTTTTGATGATTCTCGAAAGTTTAGGATTTTAGTTAGTGCGTCATATAGTATAGTCGAAACACGATTGACTCAACTTGACTAGATAGAAAAAAATCGCAAAGTTTCCTCTAAATTTTCATTTTTACTACGGAAATCCAGTTTCATTTGCTAGATATTTAACATATTTTAATGAAATGTCGTCTAAAAAAATACTTAACTAAACACTTAAGAGCAACATAGTTTTATTTTTTTGTGAAAGAGTATTATTTTAGAGCAATATCAAATTTATAAATAAAAAGCAGTGAAATTGCGCGCGGGTCGGTTCAAGCCTCCCTTTCTCGCCTTCACCGCGCGGTGTTCCCTCGTCCTTGTCTCGAAAAAGCGAACCTACTTCGACTTAAATGGAATGAGACAATCTAAATACAAGTAGGTAGGTATCAACAACATGAAACTATAATCTAAGATCATCAAACCCAATTGTACTGAGATAAGCCTCAATTATTCAAGGTCCCTATGACTGCCTGATACGTCAATGGACACTCGGAATCAAATTGTTTCGATTAGCCATTGCAAATTGAACTGTATATCAATTGGAATCAGAAAACATTATAGAGGCTATTGTCAGGCAAAGCTAGATGGAATCTTCCATTGAAGCAATTTCAGTTTAACAGTTCAATTTAGTAAATTGGGTTGAGATAGTGTTGGATCTGATTGCATTGCACATAATGCATCTATCAGAACTGTACGCACCAAAGACCCAAAGATGCTAATAATTTTATAATGCCGAATTCATTAAACTGAAATAAATGATATCTGATGATTTGTTTCACTCACTCAATAAGTATAAGTGTGCAAGCAAAACTTTAAGAGTGTACTGTATGGGTCTATGTTACTTGAAGTAGTAATACTTTTACTTACCCATACTTGGATTACCAAATTGTGATTTTGTATCGATTGATTCGAATTAATTACGTTGATAGCATAGGCATAGTAATCTGGTAGGTAATTGAAAGACGATTGATTATAATGCACCTTACAAAGGATAATGGGGTTTGTGCTATTAGTTATATCCGCTAATCTGAGAGCTTCACGGATGATTAGATAGGTAGTGCATGGCGATAACATCTATCGACCTCTTTGTCAAGATATCCATATAAGATCTAATATAGACATTAGATAATAATATTATTATAGACATTGGATATTATGTAATTATACTTATTTACACTTACATCTATTTTCTGAAAATCTAAGCCGTCACCAGAAGGCAGTGTGCCCAGAATGCTGGCAGCATGGCCACGTTGAATGGCAATCCTAATTCGTTGACCGAAATAAAAACCAGCATTCAGTTCACCTGTGGACTTTATTAGTAGTTTTGTAAGATCTTTATAGATAACGTGTTCCCCAGGACCACGAGGACCTAGGGTTTCCACCCCAAACGGCTCAAATAGGTAACCTCTGACAAGATTATTTTCGCCGTTTGAAGAACTCCGCTGATGTTGCTGCGGAGCCGGCCCTTACTGATGTCCCTGCAAGATGAGAAGGTGCTAGGGTATCTACAGACGTAGCATCCCAAACTAAAGGCCGACCCATCTTCCATAGAATCAGAGACATTGGATATAATAATTATTGATTATTATATCCAGTTGCCTTGTGGTGCCGGCTTAGAATTTGCACCACCCTAACTCTTGTGGGTGTCGTAAGCGACACGATCGAAAAAATCAGGGGGAGGCCTGCGTCTCGCAGTGGACCATAATAGGCTTTTGATTTCGAGGGCTGGATTTGAGGTAGTTGAATGTTTAAGGCAACAATTTTTTGAAATAAACAATCAAGATCTCGACTTTGTCGTTGCTAGTTCCAAATTGTTTTATTTGATCGGAATTTTCTTTTTTGATTAATTTAATGAATAAATGTAATGTTTTATGTATGTATTTTGTTTTTTCTCGTGCAATAAAGAATAAATAAATAAATCATCATCATCAGCCTATACCAGTCCACTGCTGGACATAGGCCTCCCCTAATGAGCGCCATAGCGCCCTGTCTTCAGCTTGCCGCATCCAGCATCTGCCAGCAGTCTTTCGCAAATCGTCATCCCACCTGGTCGGAGGGCATCCTACACTACGTTTGTCGAGCTGCGGTCTCCTACTCAAGAACACGTTTACCCCAGCGGTTGTCGGTTCTTCTTGATATATGGCCAGCCCACTGCCACTTCAGCTTGCTAATCCTTTGAGCTATGTCGATAACCTTGGTTCTCTGTCGGATGTATTCGTTGCGAATCCTATCCTTCAGAGAAACTCCGAGCATAGCTCTCTCCATAGCTCGCTGGGCGACTTTAAACTGGTGGACCAGCCCTACCGTGAGTGTCCACGTCTCAGCTCCGTAGGTCATGACGGGTAGGACGCACTGATTGAAAACTTTCGTTTTCAAGCATTGCGGTATGGATGACGAAGACTCGACGCAGCTTCCCAAACGCTGCCCAACCAGGCTGAATCCTCCTCTTGGCCTCCTTCTCGAAATTGTTTTTACCCAACTGCAGAATCGGCCCAAGGTAAGTGTATTCGGAAACAAATAAAAATAAATAAATAAAGCGGTTGGGTATGGGTATATCTAAGACTATAGGATTTATAGGTCTACGCAAATTTTGATAAACAAATTAGGTAGGTAATTATCTTTTGCGCTATTTTTATTCCTTGAAAAAACGCAGAAGTCACAAAGTAGTGTAATTTTTTGCATGTACTACCTACGACGTGTTGGAAAAAGACTAGCAAATCTTCTTTTCGTTCACGTCTAACCAAGACGTGAACGAAAAGAAGATTTGCTAGTCTTTTTCAGTTGTTCTTTGTCAGTTGAAAATTCAGGAGCCCTTTTCATTCTAAGCAGTTCACAGACATATTACTGCACGTGAAACAGTTCAACATACCTACAAACTTAAGTATATCTACACAAAGGTACACGTGTGTAAGTACAAAGTTCACGTGAAACTATTGCCTTGAATGGGCACAACGTTGTTTGTGAATAGTTTCGACGTCCCATCTAAATATTTATTCTGTATTCGCCACAAAGGGCACAGGACAAAGACTCTGGTCTCGGAGTTGATTGTCTAGAAGATTGAGTGACTGAAGCCTGTTTGTGTTTGTTGCCCGCCACTCGAACCTTGTAAGGAATTCCACTAAGAGGATTTGCGAATGAATGAATGGTTTGTGGAACGAATGAGTAAATGAATAAGGGATGATTAAGCAGATGTGAGTAGAACGTAAGAAGGGATAAATGGTTTTACGAATGAATTTTTTATGTAGGGTGAGTGAAAGGTTTGTTAGGAATGAGTGAATGATTTAGACAGGACTTGTTTCTGTCCGTGTGTGTTTTGTGTTGTGTGTTTTACTCTAGGTCTAGAACTACATCCATGCAAAATATTAGTCCGAACTGTTTAGTAGTATTGGCATCAAGGCAACCGACGTCTACGCTTACATTTTGATCTGTCGATGCACCAATATTATGTGAAATTGTGTTTGTCTGGTTGTTTTTCTTTTTTTATGACCTAACTAAGAAGCCAATCGACTTGATTTTTGACTTATAGGTAGTTGAAAGAAGATGAGAGAATATATGTAGGCTTTTTATTTCATGAATCAGTTCCCATGGGATAGAAATAACCTCAAACAACTATAACTAGTAGGAATATATGTTTTAAATTATTAGCCACACATTTTCTTTTTCTAGATTAATTTTAATTTGTTTGTTAGTCTTTTCAGACACTTTTTGATTCACCCCTACTAATTAAACACTACTGCAAAAGTGATTCACTATTGGATGTTTCGTTATTTCCTCAGTAAGAGTTTAAACAGCTGGATGGGTCCCATCTCAAGTTTGTTTGCAGGGCAAAGACAAATACCAAACCCGCCTACCCAAGTCAGATCCATGTTGATCTAAGAGCAGTCACTGCGAACCACAGGAATGTTATATCAAGTTAAGTTTCCATTAGAATGGAATTGTGACGTGGCTTTATGTGGAATTCATCTAGGTGAGCTTGTTATTTATGGCGTTAAAGAAATTTGTTGCATAGGAGTGGTTTTTAGTGTGAATTTATGTTAAGAGGGCGTTTGATGTAAGAAAGTAAGTGTTTCAAAATACACATTTTGCTTACTTTTATGGTAATGTAATCGTTTAGTTTTTGTATTCCATGATTATTTTTTGATTATTTAATGTATAATAAGCAAAAACATGATTTTTGCACTATTGTCACTCTACTCTGTCTCGCTCCTATGAACGTGAAATCCTATCAATTGCCTATCCTTTTCACATAATGGCATCCATAGATCGCAATTTACTACCCGGCTTTAAAATACGCTCGGTCAAGGGATTACAAAATCATCTTAATTCATCAAAGAAATATTTGTGGAACTAATTTTTAAACATCGGTTTCAGCAAATCACAGAAATTAGAAACAATTTTTGCTTGTAAAGCTTTCATTAGTTTTCTATCGTGCGTCTCGAACTTGAATGTGAACCTTATTCGATGCGTTCGTCCAATTATTTTAAATGTTGTTTTCTGTTATTGTTGTCACCTCCACCTCATCTCAACAGCCTATAATGGTCAACTGCTGCACGCAGGCCACCCCCTGATTTTTTATCTCATGGGGGTAATGCCCATAATCCCTTCGCTGGGCATTGGCATTGGGTTGGGGATTGCAGTTGATCTATTCTGCAAGAGGCGCTGCTGCCCGCCCCCCGGCGTATGTCCCTAAGTCGCCTCTTACGACACCCACGGGAAGAGTTGGGGTGGTGCAAATTCTAAGCTGGCACCACCCGGCAATTGCTTGTTGTTAATTGAAGTCAGTTTTTGTGAAATGCCTTTGTTGACATAAAATATATTCTATTATAGAACCATAACCGTATGTTACGAATACTCCAAGTCAATAATGTCGGTTGTTGCTTCAACTCGAAAATTAACATTCTAAAAAGGTAATGGTTTCTTTTTCGCTTCTTTACTTTACCTTATAGAGATTGAAGTGGACAAAAAATCAAAGTGATCACTTTATATCCTATTTGTGACGGACAACCTACAAAGTGGAATTTTATTTCTGTACTGCTACTTCCCCTGTGACGCGCACTCGACCATTGTTACAACAAGAATGCCCTATTGACAGACCCTGGAGTTAAGTTGGGCAAATATCAAATTGGCTCAAGCATTGTTTTGTTGCCGGAAACAGGAAGACTTAACAAAACGTAACAACGTGAGTTTACTTTACGAGTTTACGACAATCTTAAATTTTAAATTAGCAAAAATACTATTTTAATGATAATACCGTTTTACCACCTTATGTCACATATGGAAATAAAGATGTGGCACGCACTAACATGGATTACAATTTCCTAGAATGAAATTATTCACTCTCATCAAACATCAAAGAAGAACCGACAACCGCTGGGTTAAACGTGTTCTTGAGTGGAGACCGCGACTCACCAAACGTAGTGTAGGATGCCCTCTGATAAGGTGGGATGACGATTTCCGAAAGACTGCTGGCAGATTATGGATGCGGCAAGCTGAAGACAGGGCGCTATGGCGCTCATTATGGTTTATGTCCAGCTGTGGACTGGTATATGCTGATGATGAAACATCAAAGTGCTTTATTTCCTTTAGACCTTACAGGACTTTTGTACAGGTGACAAAAAAAATCAAATTACAAAAGTGAAACTAAGAAATTAATAAAGTGATCTCTTTTTGTTCACTTCAATTATTTTAAGGTACCTAAATAAAGAAGCGAAAAGAAAACATTATTTTGTTTGAATATTATTTTTCGAGTTGGAGCAAAGTCGTCCTACTTTTTTTTATCGTCTTGATAATCTCATATTTTGTAGTAAGCCTTTTTACAAAGGACACGTTTGACAATTAGTTTGAATTTTTGCAACTCTCTTGCAGTTTTGTTGTAGAAGCGTATACTCTGGCTTTGAAGACTCTGATATTGTACTCTGCCGTTGAAGCAGACGCAGAAAGTTTGTTCAACTCTTTGTCGGTACTTATAACTTGCACGTCATGCAAGATTTTCTTCCGATTTCAGATTAGGTCTTTCTTTTTTTTTTTGGAGGTCTGTGCTGTAGAAGTTGGTAACATTAGCCTTTATAATCATTTAATCATCAATTTATGACCTTTTTACTCCAGAGCATTTAGCTAAAATATTATTTTTATTACTACTTTATCTTGATTTGATTACTTCTCGTTTGACATGATAAAGCATAATTTTATAGAAATAATAATAATAAATAATATTGGACAATACACACAGCCTTACCTAGCCCCTGGATAACTGATAAACCTCAACCTCAACAGTTTTTAATGGTCCACTACTGGACGCAAGCGCCCCCTGATTTTTTCATCTCATTAGGGGTAATGCTCGCTGGGCAAGCGGGTTGGGGATCGCAGTTCGGTAGTAGATCTATTCGGCAAGAGGCGCTGCTGCCCGCCTCCGGTTTATGTCCCTAAGTCGCCTCTTACGACACCCACGGGAAGAGTTGGGGTGGTGCAAATTCTAAGCCGGCACCACACGGCTGCGCACGGCAACGCGGGAACTGATATATCTACATAATACAATAATTGAATGTTTGTTATACAGTGAGACTAGTGAGATCATTATAATCCTATATTAGTCCACAGCTGGACATATGCCTAAGACTAGAGTAATTGGAATTAATTATTTCATTCCCTTTCATTCTTCTTTCATCTTTTCAGTCCTACAACGCAAATAAAAATTCAGCTGTCTGCGTCTCAAGTGGATCTTCTCTCACACTTCTACTGCATTGCACAAAGGTGTTTTCAAAATGCATTAACGCGCGTTTTCACTTATTAGAATAAGACCAGCTCAGAATAAGACCAGTCCTTTTATAAATGCTTGTAAGAACAATGTAACTTGAGTTTCTCTCCTGTTTTGGAGTAATTAACCTTTTCAGGGAGTCTTCTTACAACACCTACTAGTACCTTTACGAAACTAAACGGCATAAGGAATGGAAGAACCGTCCACCTTATTTAAAAAGACTTAAATAGCTGGCTGGACACGTGCAAAGGAATTAAAAGGTCAAGTGTGAGTCAGACTCGCGAACCGACAGTTCTTTACAAACATACTTACTACTACTTCTGAAAAAAATTATCGACTCAGACGCCCAGTGCATTTTTTTTTATTTCTAACTAGTATAATATAATAAATGCGGAAGTGTGTTTGTTTGTTTATCCTTCCTTCACGCCCTAACTAAGCAACCAATTGACTTGATTTTTGGCATAGAGTTAGTTGAAAGAATGGAAAGTAACATAGGCTATTTTTTGTCCTGGTAAAATATCAAATTCCCATTTGAGATTAACGAATTTAAGCGGGGAACTGCTAGTGCAAATATAAGTAGAAAATTAACTTTTACCTTTACTTGTGCTATAAGACCTGTCGCTTGCCATAGTTTATGCTCAAAGCTCAACGGTAAGTACCCTTTAAGGCGCATACTCCACCCAAACACTCAAAAGAGAGTTTGGTCTTCACCAAAGCCAACTTCGATTCACTGCCTGCCACTTGTCTAAGAAGTTTGATTATTTCCAGCTCCAAGGAGTTACGTAGCTTGAGAATTTTGTGTTAATTTCAATTTTCTACCTCCAGGTGTTCCATACAAAAGGGTCTTCACAGACAGAAAAGCGGGCAACAAAGTAATCCTTTATGAGTTCCTTTTTAATTTGGATGTACGGAACCCTAAGAAACAATATTTTCGAAAAGATGAAAACTATTGAACCAAGTTTACCCAAAACTTTTACTCTATAGATAATATACATTTATTTAACAGAAAATATAATATTACAACTTACATAATATTTACGCTTACATATATTTTCTAAAAATCTGAGCCATCACCAGAAGGCATAGTTGAATGGCAATGGTAATTCGTTGACCAAAATAAAATCCAGCAGTCCGATCACTTGTGGACTCTATTAGTAGTTTTGTAACGTCTTTGTATATAGCGTGAGCCCCAGGACCCCATGGACCTAGGGTTCCCACCCCTGACTGCTCGAATAGGTAACCTCTGTCAAGATTAGCGTATTTCCGCCGTTTGAGGAACTCCGCTGATGTTGCTGCGGAGCCGGCCCTTACTGATGTCCCTGCAAGATGAGAATAGGTGCTAGGGTAAATAAATTTATAAAATGTACTTTAAACTCTATCGGTTTTAATCTATAGGTGCTGTAAGTCAAAAATAAATCCTACTAACCAATAGTTACTTATATTCACGTGCCTACAAAAACCAAATCGGAAAAATCACTGCATGCAACGCAGATTTCAAGCAATAAAAAGTGCCCTGAGCTTTTCATTCAAGTACAAAAGCTATGGAAATATTTGGAATACTGAATTGTTCTGTTTTCTATGGAATTTTGACTGAAATAGCTAGACAAAGCGCTACGAAGCTTTTTATCTGGTACAGTTGGCAGGAAAATAACAACAATAGTGGGCAAATGAAAAGGAGGCAAGGAAACATTTTTAATTGCTTTTCAAACTTTACAAATGGAGTAGTAACTAAAGAAAGAGAAATTAAATAAACAAAGAAAAGAATGTTTCAATTGGCGGTCTTATCTCCGCGTAAAGCGATGTCTGGCAGACCACTTTGGATAGTGTGGCTTGAAATAGTGAAAAAATGAAATGAAAATATGTTTATTGCTACTTAAGATGAAGTGCTACCCATAACCCAGGTTTTGTCTGTACGAAAAATCCATTTTAAGGCAAGAAAACACTATTTTTTTAAATCTTTTTTGATGATTCTCGAAAGTTTAGGATTTTAGTTAGTGCGTTATATAAGTCGAAACACGATTGACTCAACTTGACTCGATAGAAAAAAATCGCAAAGTTTCCTCTAAATTTTAATTTTTACTACGGAAAACCCGTTTCATTTGCTATTTATTTAACATATTTTAATGAAATGTCGTCTAAAAAATACTTAACCAAACACTTAAGAGCAACATACTTTTATTTTTTTGCTAAAGAGTATTATTTTAGAGTAATATCAAATTTATAAATAAAAAGCAGTAAAATTGCGCGCGGGTCGGTTCTTGCCTCCCTTTCTCGCCTTCACCGCGTGGTGTTCGCTCGTCCTTGTCTCGAAAAAGCGCCACCACTTCGACTTAAACAGAATTAGTTAACACATATTGTAACTGGATCCTACTTAATACAATTAATTTCTGTGTAAGTAGAGAAGATTTACCTATGTACTGAAAGAAAATAACAATCAAATAACAAATTTAAATTAAAACTAGTATTTACAATAGAAACAATCAAGCTATCTGCAAACTGTTGCAAACAATCTACAGGTAGCTCAACTGATCCATATCAATACCAGTTGGAAGCGTGCCTAAGACACTGGCTGCATTGCCCCGCTGTATAGCAATGCCGATGCGCTGTGCCAGATACTCACCAGCTCTCGGGTCACACGTCGCTTCGACCAGACGCTCAGATAATGACAGACGCTTATAATAATCCTATGTACTTATCAAATGACAATAATACCCACACTAGGCTGGGCCTGTATCGTGGGAACCAATGCGAGTAGTAGAGTATAAATGAGTTTGAAGTCAGTAAGTGAAATAAGTGATACTATCATGCTTGTACTGCAATGCTACAGCCCGACCCCTTCCGTAATTTATGTAACCATCCATATTCCTTCGAATTTAATATAACAAATTATGTTAATAATTGAAATACTCTAAGTGCAAGAGGAGGATCCAGCTAGGTTGGGCAGCGTTTGGGAAACTACGTCGAGTCTTCTCGTCATCTATACCGCAATGCTTGAAAACGAAAGTTTTCAATCAGTGCGTCCTACCCGTCATGACCTACGGAGCTGAGACGTGGACACTCACGGTAGGGCTGGTCCACCAGTTTAAAGTCGCCCAGCGAGCTATGGAGAGAGCTATGCTCGGAGTTTCTCTGAAGGATAGGATTCGCAACGAATACATCCGACAGAGAACCAAGGTTATCGACATAGCACAAAGGATTAGCAAGCTGAAATGGCAGTGGGCTGGCCATATTTCGAGAAGAACCGACAACCGCTGGGGTAAACGTGTTCTTGAGTGGAGACCGCGACTCGGAAAACGTAGTGTAGGACTCCCTCCTACCAGGTGGGACGACGATTTGCGAAAGACTGCTGGCAGATGCTGGATGCGCAAGCTGAAGACAGGGCGCTATGGCGCTCATTAGGGGAGGCCTATGTCCAGCAGTGGACTGGTATAGGCTGATGATGAAGTGCAAAAGTAGTCTTTAAATGTAATTGTTGTATCTTTACTGTGATGATTATACTTGTGTTTTGATTTCCTAAACTTATTGTTTATTATTGGATTAAAATAAAATCACAACAGCAGTTTGTCAAGACTCGGCCAACCTCGATCAACCTCAACGTAACCCTATACCATAAGGTTTAAATTCCCTCTGAGCCCACTACTCTGGTCGGAATTGACCACGTCCCTAAGTTAGCGTCTAGGGAAACATAATTCATGTTGCAGTTTAAGTCCTTGTTGCCTAATTAGCATGGTTGGAAGTTGTGAAGACAGTTTGTAACGTCCGTCATCTTCATTCACCATTGCCATCATTCATCATCAAGTCTAGGTCCTGGCCTAAAGTCTGGTCTATAGGTGATAATAAACGAACGCCCTGCTTTTTCTTTTTTCTGTCTTCTGCGTACTATTTGGTTCTGGTTTTCTGGACCAGTAAAAATAACACCACGTGTTGTGCTTTTTTTAGGAATATTATTAAGAGCAGTACGATTTAAAATATTAACCTTTTGCCATAATGACCACACTGAGCAGGCGGATTTGTAATCGCAGTGGAAGTGTTAAAAAAACAGAAATAAGTAGACGCACTTCCTCTAGGCTACCTTCAGGCTCTTACGTCATCCACCGTCTAAGTTGGAGGAGACGATGCATACGCCACGACCGCCATGTCCACCTAGCAGGCAAAACACATCCGTACTAATACGGTGGTCGCTTTTCGTAAACGACTACGTCACTTCTTGTACCGGATCTCCCGATATTAATAGCTATGCTTGTCCGTGATTTGAATAGTTCCACTGAGACGTTCTTCAAAGATAGCTGGAAGTGGATACGACTTGAACCTGACATCACTATCATCATCTCGAGCATCCACTGCTGTATAAACTGAAATGATTCTTTCGATATTGTATAAAGGTTGAATTTGGGGTGGTTCCATAAGAAAATATTAAGTATTTCGCCATTAAATTAATAATCTTTATTATAAAAGAAAATTACAATCAAATAATAGAATTAAATTAAAACTAATTATTTACAATAAAAAACAATTGAGCTAACTGCAGACTGTTGCAAACAAATCACAGGTAGTACAGCGGGGCAATGCAGCCAGTGTCTTCGGCACGCTTCCGATTGGTATTGATACGGATCAGCTGAGTTACCCGTAAAACATATTTCTAAAACATCATAACATTATAATTTTTACAATCGGTAACAAATGGTTTGCATGGCAACGGGCGAAAACAAGACATCTTTTCTTACTTTTGTTTCATATTCTATGTTATCACTCATCACATCAAACTAAATTAGACTCGAATTCTATCTAGATGTCGCCACTTGAACAATTAGATCGCTATATCGAAGTGTTCCTTCCAAACTCATTTTCACTATTTAGGAATTCGGAGTCGGATTATATTTTTTACAACACGCGTAATAATCTTTATCTCTCATCAGCTTTCATGCGAATCTCAGGCAAAAGCCTAACAGTGAATAAATTGTAAGTTTCAGCTATGGGATTTTACAAGGACCACCTCAATATCCTATTATGGTCCATTTCTATCCCCCTGCCCTCTGATAATAGCCTTATTTTCTTTTATCTTATGGGTAATGCCATAATCCCCATGCTTGGCATGCGGGTTAGGGATCGCAGTTTGGTGGTAGTTCTATTCTGCAAAAGGCGCTGCTGCTATGTGTGTCCCTTAGTCGCTTCTTACGACACCCACGGGAAGAGTTGTGGTGTGGTTGGGTTGTGGTTAATTCTAAGCCAGCACCAGACGGCTAGCTGTTAACATCTACAGAAGATGCTTTGGGTACGAATCGGGATATTCAGCCTACTGAAGCCATCTGAATCGTCCGATTTAGATAATCAAAAGTCACTAAAGGTGGCCAAAAAAACAAATAAACTATCGTGACCTCCGGCTGAGAGGTTGGACAATGTTAGTAAGATGCAGTTGTAAAGATGCAGACTTGGAGGGGTCCTAATCAGGTTCTACGCTGCTTCTTTGGAGTGAAGAAGAGAAAAACTTTTTTTTTTCATTGCACTACCGTTTCCTGTGTGCGTCCAGTTCCTAACTATACTAGGGGAATATATAAGTACTGGTACTGTATTATATTAATCAGTTTATCATAAAGGTTCGTATCCACTATATTCCCACGCCACCTGCGTGCAATATATTAGCGGGCGGTATCTCTATTTATGTTCGATGCACGTGCTAGTTTACAGACGAGCGGGCGCGGTCCTATTTACTACGATACTAATAATTTGCAACCAAGCATAAATTGTTTAGCAACCAAGCGTACATTATTATGCAACCAAATGTTGATTTGAAAATAGAATTTATGATTTGTAGGGTGCATTTGACGATATTTATTATAAGTCTGGTTATTTGAGACTGATACTGGATGTGACAAGTTAATGACAGGGCGCGATGGAACTCAATAGGGTGAAGCCTATGTCCAGCAATGTCCGTACATTGCTGGACATAGGGTTCACTAGTTTATTGCTGGTCTAACCCCTCTTTTTCACTAAGAAACATGTTTACAACTGGTTGCATATAAAACTTGTCAAATACTTATCTCAAACATTTTGCGTTCACACTGTGTAGCCAACAAGTATTATACAAGTATACCGTTCTCACTACAAAAAACAGACGTGTTTTACATAAGTATTGTTTATTGGTGAAAGCAGGGCCTCTAATATAATAATAGTTATAAACAAGTTTTATACTCTATCCATGCTCCACAAGTATCAAGAACGTATCTATAAACATGTCCATTATAATGTCAAAACTAGAAAATCACGAAAACATGTTTCAAACACATTTTGTATATAACATGTTTTAAAAATGCATACGAGTGTGAACAAAAAGCGAAAACATTACACAAAAATTGTCAAATACATGATAAAAACAAGGAGTTATTGGAAAATATTATTTCGTTGTTTATTATTCTAATACAGCAGGTTTTTATATCAAAGACATAAGAGCACTTATAACCTGAATAATGTAACTGAAATTTAAAGATTTGTTGTTGCTAAGCAAACCTTAGCCTTTTAATTCATTTTGAACAGGTTTTATGGATCTTGGACTTAAAGATTCTAGAACAGAGTATCAAATACAGTTAGGCTATTATACTAAACTTGTTTCTGCTCCCGTCTTCGCACGCGTTTCTCCCGGGATCATCCTCTGAAGTCAAACACTCTCTAAGAACAGAATTTAAAATTTAAACTGCCTTGGTTACAAGATTTAGATCAACTTAGACCTTACAGATATGACGTGTTACACAGACCTTACTTGGGCACGTCAGAATTTTGTGCCCTTTTATACTAAAAATCATAAAAAATTTAGTCGAATCAACATAATACAAAAACACAATAGACGCAATTACCTACATAATGTAACTATCGAAAAAAAAACACAATCGATCATTCCCCGTAGTCAAGAATTCTCTAAGTCCAGGATTTCGTGCCCTTTCTTATTGAGCACTCAAGAAACGCTGAGTTGAAGTGAAAACAGTACACGCAACGTAATCAGCACGCGAGCACGCGACCCGTGCCCCGAGCAGAAATAACATACGCTATGGAGACAAAATATTTACTACAAATTTGTTTTTATACAGGTCAGGCTCTGCCGCGGTGATTTGACAATTGCATTCAATAGCAAGCTCTTGTAAGCAGTTTGCAAGAAAATAACAACTAGTATTTAAAATTGTTAACAGATTAGGTAACTAACCGTTTGAAATATGAATTTATTTATTTAACTTTAAGCCAGCAACTGATCCGAGTCAATACCAAACGGAAACGTACCTGAATCGCTGCATGTCTGCATTGCCCCAGTATATTGTAATACTGCCAGATACTCAGCAACAGGTCAGGCGCCGCTACGACTACACCAAATTTTAATAACTCGGAAGCCTCGGTACCCCACTGTCTCGACTTCAAGGGCAGCAAATGCTTAGGCTATAACTGCATATTTGGGCCCCTTGCGATCCTCGGCTAAATCAGCCGCCGCACCAGCCCTTACAGATGTCCTCAGTAGAGGTTCAAGCGCAAGTGTGTGAAGGCATATCCACATGGTTGTTGGCATAATAAACGTGACGGCAGTTTATACCTGCTGGGGATACAGATCGCTTGATTACTTGACGTGGATTACGTGTGGATGATTTTTGTATTAGTTCAGTCATGGCTGTTACTTAGAAACCAGTCGCTGAACGGATTAAGTATTGATTGGAAAGAAAAGCTGTAACTACTCGGAGTTTTGTTTTGAACTTCGTTCCTAGTCACCTCAACTCATTCCAGTGTTCTTTTCGACAAAGCAAATAATCGAATTAATTTATATATATCTACATTAAAGAGGTTTTTAGGGGACACCTTAAATATCGCCCGTGAAAAAGGAGGCATTGACCCAACTGTTGGGTCAATGCCTCCTCTCTCTATAACCCATCCTCTCCAGTCCTGTGCCATCCTCATCAATTCCTTCTCGACTATCCTAATGATGTCGTCTGACCATATCAGGCAAGTGGTCTGTTTGTTTGTCATTGATCGTCTCCGGACCACCATATCATAATAGCTGTAGTCCATTTTCTATCTTTACTTGTGCTTTGATGTCCATTTTTACTGGAAACGTATTTCCACGTGGAGTATGCGATGCAGGAATAAATAAATTTCATTAAATTTCACTAATCTTAGTTTCTTATCATTATTAGTGCATAATATTAAACGACGCCAGATTGAACAACAAGGATTTGTGAGTTTTAATTGTGAATACAAGTTAATTTCTTTTTCTTCAATAGATTCCTTACTTAGATTGATGTTATATTAAAAAAAAAAAATTGTGAGTAAGCAACCTGTTTGCACTGTTGTTAAATGAAGGGCAAACGGGAAAATGAATGGCTGAATGCCCCCGATTGATCTTAGTGATTAGGAACCTATTCTTATCCACCCCAACGATCTTATTCCACGCGGAAGCCGATAGCTGTAGTAGATAGAAATGACTATCTGCCTCCGCACAAAATTCAAGGAAATGTAACTTGATAAGCACGAAAGTAGCTTCCTTGAAGGGGACATTGTCCCGTTATAATTTTATGTTAGGATTCTTATACACACTACTCACAATCACTCACTATCCTGGAGTAATTCATAATTCAATTCCTATGACGTTTATGGGTTAGTGTTTATTTTGTATTCAAAATAAACACTAACCCCCGAATACTCAAACGCATCTCAGGTTTAAGCACGTCTCAAGTGACGATTTTTTGACACATTTTCATTAAAATATGTCAAAAACCACATCTAGAGACGATCTTAAATTTAAGTTGCGTTTAAATATTCGGGGGACAAGTCAAATTTAATACTATGAACAGGCTTAAAAACAGTAGGTAATTATTATCAAATAAGAAATAAAGGTGTTATTGACTTTGTCCACTTCAATTTTTGGTCCACTAGTTGACGAAGTGGAAAATAAAAAAAATAGGCGGCAAGATAGACAGGGCTTCTGTGCTGCACCGCCTTCGTCCAGTCAAGGTGATTACTTGAAGTGAGCCAAGGTCTTTCTCTACTTCGTCCTTCCACCTGTTTCTGGGCCGACTGAACAAATACACGTCCTCAGTTACGCGTCAGTCGGTCCGTCGGCCCAGAAAGCCCAGAAAGCTTTTACTACTGACCTTTTTCACACATTTTTACTGCTCTGAGTTGAGCTTTTTATGACTTAGGTTGTCTAGTATTTATGTTCGCCCACGAGGTCCTGAGTCTATTTTTGATCAAAAATTGCAGCTAGCTGCCAAATACCCTTATATAAATATCAATTCAATTTTCAATTCAATTCAAATACGTATATTTCTTTAGGCTTACAAAATAAGCACTTAGACTAGTAAAATTTTAAGTAATAATGACTATTTATAAACCTTTTTATAACTAATAATTAGAATAGGAAATAAGGTGTTACTGGTAGATGAATGATGATATATTGATGAATATAATATATTTAATATCTTTTTTAGTAAAACCATTCCTCATGTAATATTGTAGCAATAAAAAAACGAACTTCGATAATACCTGAGAGCTGATCTTGTGCGATCTATAAATTTATTTGCTTCTTAAATCCTTTCTTTCCTATTGCTCTACGAGAGCAAAGTATCACAGACTGCTCTCCATTTATCTGGTTTACAATACGTCTAATATCTTTTACTCGTAAACAGATAATCACTAATCCAACTCGATTCGTTCACAATTCTTTGTACAAAGATTCCTGTTCTTGATGACCGATGTGGCCCGGCGGTAAAAGGGCCGTCTGCGACGCTTGCAACACCGGCCGATTGCGGGTTCGATTCTTGTCTTGTGACAAATGTTTGTACGATCTGAAAATATTTGTGTCGGGTTTTCTGTGTATTTTCTATGTATCTTAAAAAAGTATCTGTCTATGTCTAAATTGTGTTTAAGACAAGTATTTGACAAGTTTGTATGCAACTAGTTGTATACATGCTTCTCGATAAAAACTAGGGTAAGGAGGTTAGGATTGTTTCACTGGGGTATAAACTATTTTATTATTGATTGGTACTAATATTTTTTGTATTGGTCGCTGGCTTTCTTTCCGTGGAACCGGAATTCTTTGATCTATTTTCGTCGATCCTGTGCTTAGATGCAAACAAGCCGTTCAGAACACACTGTGACAGTCAGTGGGTAATTTATTAGGTAATAACTGTTACCTTAACGTTACTTTGATTCTAAATGTTCCCATATAGAACCGTTAATTCAAGACTTTCCGCATTATTACGTGGTTTTGATAAAGGATAACTCCATATTGATAGGCGGTATAAAAAATATGGCGTGTAGAGAACACATTGCGGTAAAAAATATCAGTCTGTTATGTACGTTAGATAGACGTATGAAGGTTACAGGCTTTCCTTGAAGTATGTAGATACGTAAAATAATTGTGGATCCCATAAAGAAAAGATTTTTCGGTACTGATAATCGCTGGGAAGTAAAGGTTTGGAGTGGCGGCCGCGATGCAACGCAAAACATCAACTCAATGGATCTATGATATCGTAGCGGTCGCAGGAAGTCGATGTATGGAGGCGGCTCATGACAGCTCTTTGTGGTTTCGTATCCACGTCCAATGCTGGACATCATATATGATATGGAAATTAAATTACTTTACAGACTTGACTTCCTCTTTTTAGTAAGAATCAGTTCAAAAGTATGCATACGCTATTTAATCTGTTATCTGCTCTGCTTTAAGTTGCATTTTTGTTTCAGTTTATTTATTCAAGTACAATTTTTACATCGTGTATGAATGAACACTTATTACTTATCAGTTATTAGTATCACTATTATGGTACTTATACATTGATAATATACCTGCTATTTAATCTAATTTTTTAATCTGTTTATCAATGTTGTATCTGTCTCTTAAAACAAATGGAATAAATGAATTTGTATTGTATTGTATTTATGTATGGCTGGTCAGAAAAAAGTTTAAAGTTACATGGTTGGAAAACTAAATTATAAGTTTTGTTTATAACTTCTCGGTCTGGAATTACCTTAACCTTCTTTTTAGCCTTATAAACTTTTTAATGCACCTACAACCAATATTTTATAGGGCTACTTCGTCGATAATGGCTCATAAATAATGAGCCATAAAAACTATCAAAACAAAAACAATGTTTTGCTAACGGCAAAACTACGAATCTAATTGCCCCAAAACGTACAAGAAAAACAATTCTACCCGCATTTTCCGAGAAAACTGGAACCAATAGCGAGCGTCCAAAACACATTAGGCTCGACGTAAACACGAGTTTTGGAGAGGCAATTCGTCGTATTCGTCGTTTGTCAAAGCTGCCGATCTGTCTTCGGGTTCATTCGTCAATGTTAGTGATATTCACACTCGGAACCTTTTGTAGGTCACCCTGTCCCTTCGAATGAACGTTACACCCTGGAGAGGTTATGTTATTTCTATTTGCAAAATGAAAAGTTACGTAATGACGATTCATATAAATATATAATTTGTAGACCTTTACACATTTAAAGGTTTTTTCTATAGATTTAAAGGTTTTTTGACTTAGACTTTTAAGACAATAAAGTTTCTACGTTTGCGCTACGGGCAAATGTACAGGGTGTAACAAAAATGAATGATCAAATTTTTGGAGGGACTTAGCGTTGACAACAGAACACATAAAAAAATAAAAATCTTTTTAAAACAAATAGCTAAAAAAAATATCACACAATATGGATCCCCGTCTAGCCGTAATTTATTTTTTCGAAATTTAATGCCTCCCCATTATTATTTTTTTTCCAATTTTCTAGAGTACTGTCATCGAAGAGCTGAACCCTCCATTATAGTTTGGTCCTTCATTTTTGTTACACCCTGTTAACATACCTAACTTACTAAGCTCACTACAACTACCCTAACACCGAACTTGATTATTAAACTCATTAATATTTACTCTTTTTTTTGTTTTATTATCATGAGGGAAATGCGCACGCATATCGCACTGCCACGGGGAGACAGTACGATTATGTGGGACTCCAACCCACTAAAACCCTCAGGGTGTTTCCGTCACTGCCGCTTATGGTGGGAACATAGGAACGTTTTCTCTTCCACGAACCCACCACGGCTGCCCGAATTATTATTTACCCTACCTGACTACTTTGATCGGTAACAAAATATTCCATGTCTAAACATCTGATCCCCGCCCACTTAGCAAGCACTAATGTCAATAAAATAAAAGATGACACAAACACACATTTAGAAAATTGATACTTCTATGGACGAGGCACTTTATGTTGAAAGTATCTCGTTGAATATGCATGTATTGGACTTATAAATTTATGCTAAACTTTGGCAATAAGAGGCAGAAAAGAAGTGGTAGAGTTTTTTTTTGTGTTATATATTTAACGATCAGAGTTATTATTGGTTTGTTACCATAAAAATATATTGAAGGTTATATTGCACAATGATTCCTTTTCGAAAAAAAAAGGAAATCTAAACCTTGCAATTTATTTCTTGTTCGCTAGGAATCTCACAGTTATAGTAACTAGACTGAAAAGAAATTTCATTCATCAGTTTTTTTTATAAAAAACTGATAAATGAAATTTCTTTTCAAAAAACACTTTCAATCATAGTTTACAAAGACTCAAAAAAAGTGGTGCAGAATGCCCTCCAGCCAGGTAGGGTAATGATATCCAAAAGTCTGTTGGCGCATGCTAAATGCAGCAAGTAAAAGACTGGGCGCTAGCATAATAGCGGCCAGTCTTGTAACTAGTAGTGTAGTGTTACTATGTAATTTAGTCTACTATCAAAATGCATAGTTATAACCAGTGAACTCGTCAACTAAAATCGTCCTAGGACACGTGCGTAGGATATGGGCTAGTCTCTATTGATAATGGCCACTGCGCCGTGGCCAAAACTCGGCGGAAAGAAGGATATAAGAATTTCTAAGTTATAATGGTTATAATGATAATTAGATCATAGATCAAGTAATGTTTTGTTTCGTCCAGTACCCGAATAGGCCACAACATCGACTCGTACCCGTTTCTCAAGCGAATTCGAGTTACGCGTGCCGACTACCAAATGTGTGGAATATTGCCGATATAATGCTCTTGTAAATATTTCATACGACCTCCGGCTTATTTACGGGTTTTGGGTGCGTTAGGAAGATTAAATGAGGAATCGATGTTCGCGTGCGAAGAAATAAGCTTAGGGGTCTTAATTGTGAGGGTGTATGTTCATTTAAAAGCTTATGCGTACAATTTAAAAGGATGTCTACATTTTGTTGCGTGGTCGGAATTTGCATGAAAAGAAAAAAACTTGTGTTTTTGGTTTCGTTTTCGCAGATAGCCACACGTCAACCATAACTAATCATAATGACAACTGAATCGAGAAGATTTAAATTTGATTTTATATGGATTTTACAGAAAACTTTATGAAAGGGCACTTATAAATCTCAAAACTCAAAGTGCTTTATCTTTTAGACCAGGACCTTATAGGACTATTTTACACGTCACAAAACTCAGATTACTTATGTACCTAAAACTAGAAAATAAAGTGATCACTTTGATCTTTTGTTCACTTCAATCTTTTTAAGGTAAAGTAAAGAAGCGAGCAAGAAACCTTTACCTACTATGTAGTTATAATATTAGTTTTCGAGTTAAAGCAAAACTCGTCCCAAGCTTTTTTATTCTCTACATAATCTGATGTTTTCTAATAAGTTTTTTTGCAAAGGATGTTTGACAATTTGTTTGAATTTATTTATTAATAATTTGATCATTTTATTTATCATTTATTTATACGTCTTGCCTTGGATTTTATGGACCTCAATTTTACTTAAATGTGCCCTGAAATAACCCTGATAAAGAGCCCTGACAGTTGTCTTATACAATTCTAACATACAAATTCGACCATTTAGCTTTCTATCTAAAATCTAATCTATCCCAAAGCTGTAACGTCCAATCCTCTGCAGATTAGTTCATCACGTCACTCCACAATCGGAATTGTATTTTGTCAATGCAAATCATATCACTATACCGTTACTATGGAATCTCACTATTAACCCGCAGAATCACCATTTTTTTATATAGACACAGCTTTGCACGGGTATATTCTATATACTATGTAACTCAGTAATAATGCTGCTTTCTAATTTTGAAATCGGTCCAGTAGATTTTAAGTTTATTCGTTACACACAAAAATACAAATCTTACGTCTTTATAATATTATTCTACATTAGTGTAGTGATACATATGCCCCGATCGGTCTTTACGCGATTTTGAGGCAATCAAACCATGGGATTTATTTGTGTTGCGTAAAGTTCATAAATAAAACTAAATTGCACCAACGTTGTAAAAGAATTGACCAGACGGGTTTTTGTTTATTCTTAAAACTGCTTTTGAGAAAAAACCGTCTGGTTATACTGAATGAAGTCGATCATTCCTCAAATCATCAAACAGCATCGCTAACGTAAACTTTTAAAAAACGTATGTTGAACTGACTGAAAAGAAGGCCACTTCTTACACGGGGCTGACAAATTTAAAGTGACTTAACTCTGCATAGACCGCGGTTCAATTGACATGGAATTAATTGAAATCCTTTCGTCCCCACTAGAGATATACGCCATCTCTTGAGTATTATGGTAATCATTTATATTTATTTTTTTAGAAAACGACACATTGTACATAGTAAAGGATTCGGGAACGTTGTAGATGTTTTTAAAAACTAACTTTAAATGAAATCTATTGGAGATTGACAATAAAAATCACTTTTACAATGAGACGTCAATGAGCGTGTTTAATCTCAATACGAATGACAATTTAATTAAAACAAACTTAGGTCCTAAGTACTATCGACGCGTCGCAGACGCGCGTGGGCGAAGGCGAGGTGATAAACATTCGCAGTAGAGCCCACCCAGTTGTGCAAGCTTGCACTTTAGGCATTCAATGTTACGATGTCTCTACTGGCTGGATGTATAACTCCTCCCTCCTCAAGTGCGAAATTATCGGGTCTTGCCGATGCTTTGATCCGATCATTTCGCTTCAAAACATAACGATAAAGTATAAGAAAAATTACAATAAAGATTAAAATTAAGTACAGTAAAACAGTTCCTAAACTAATGCTTTGGGTGTTCACCACGCTGATTTCACTTTCACTTTCACTAATCTCACTTTCCTTTAGCTTTAAGATACGTGAAAAATATTTAACTTCCTCCAAATCGATGTTCTTGATATTAACGGTCGCCATTGAAGTAATGTTTGTAGATTTCAATTTAGGAAAAGTAACAATCGGTGTTATTTTATACTGAAGGTTTCCTGCAATCGTCTTAAGATATCCCAATTTCAGCTTGCCCAAATATACTTCACAGTCTTCTGAAGTTGTTAAGATGAAAGTACCATGTAGAGATTCTCTACTATTCTCATGATGACATTTTTCCGCCAAAACTGTTGGTTTCTTTGTAAATACAATCCAAGTATGTACACCAATCCTCTGAACTTTGATATCCTCGATGTCAACAGCATATGGTACACACAAGGTAGGGTCTGGCTGAAACTCTAGGAGTTGCTCTGCACAGGTGAGTATTGGAAACTGCATCATGTCGCGACAGAGGAATTTGTTGTTTTCAGCAATTTTCTCGCATGACTTTGAGACCGGCAGGTATTTCGAATTTTTCGCCAAAAGGTATGGGAATTCAGGAAAAACAACTACAGTTTTATTCAAGGAACTTTGGAAAATAGGCAATGAGTAGATCTTAAAATAATCATAAGAATTTTCATCAATTAATGGAACTTCCAATATGAACGTTATCTGGTTTAGTTTTACATAAGCTTTTACTTCAATAACCCTTTCTAATTTTAACAAATTGCTTTCAGTTACCTTATAAACCAAATGGTGTACATTTTCAATTTCTTTTAATAATGACAAGAGCTCTGTGGAATTTACAATTGATTGATGTAGTACAGACACTTTACTGAATGCCAGCGCTGTCTCTATCTCGTTTAACTCTACATACATGGTCCTAAATGTACTTATAAACATATCGAACATACTTGAAACGTAAGTCAGATAGAGGCAGATGTTTTCTTTGAAATTTTGCAGTTTAATTAATTCTTCGATAACCTTAAATCGTTTATCCAATATAATTATGTTTTCTTGTAAAGTTTCTGTACTGTTTTCAAAATTGTTCAACATCCTGGTGATCATCGTTATTCTTTTCTCAGTGGCAATTTCCTTTGAACTAATTCGTGAAATTAGTGAATCGTATCGAATAGCATCTTCATTGTCTAAATTACCCGAAACAGCCTTAATAAATGACCCAAGGGGATTAACTAACCCTCTCTTATACCTATGCGACGGGACTAACTGGCGAAATTTCACGACAGTTGTATTCCGTACGTACTCTACTTGTGTTTTTATGCCCAAAAATTCATGGGTAAAAGCTTTATGACTATCAACTAATCTAATAAACTCATTGTATTTCAATATGTGAAACTCCAAATTATAACCTATGCCACTTAAATCTAAGGTTTTAACTATTAACCACTTATCTGTTTGCCTGAACGCTTGTCCTTCTTTCACAGGTAATATACCCGGATTGTTTTCAATCTTTTGTAGATGAAGGGCCCGGCTTTGGGGAAGTAGGGTCAGTACGACCAAACACCACCTGTGAAGGGCGTTTCACATTTTTAATAGGGACCCTTGAATGTTTCTGATCATTTTCCACTGACAATACATTTCGTTCTATTCTCGATTTTACAATTGCTTTCTTATATCTCGCTTTGTCCTTGCTTTTTCTTGTATTTATATCTTTTGTATATACGACATCCCCTGGCTCTAATTCAACCTGTTCTCCTAATCTTTTTTCCCTAATTTTCTCTTTTCGCTCTACCAATTTGTCCGAAATGTATTGATATAGATATTTAGTTCGTTTTGCATGATCCTTAAGCAATTGCTGCATGTACGATTTTTCAAACTCTCCGTCAAATAATTTACTAGAATCTGTGTGCCCAAAAACTATTTCAAAAGGAGTTAAATCCGTAGCTGAATGTATTGTATTATTATAGGCCATAATTGCATACGTCATTATAGAAGCTGCATCAGTACATTTCTGTTCGTATTTCGCTAATCTGTAAATCTCTATTATTGTAGAGTGAAAACGCTCAACGATACTTGTCGAATTGGGATTGTTTGGAGTGCAAATATGTAAATCAATTTTGTACATTTCAGCTAATTCTTTCATCAAATTATTGTTGAACTCGGATCCTGGGTCACTACTGATCTTAGTCGGGACCCCATACATTGAAAAGTATTTAATCAGGGCACGTACTACTTCCGGTGTTGATTTATTTTCGATCTCAATAGCCTGGCCCAATTTACTAAAAGCATCAACTAAGGTCAGGTAAGATCTATTTTCAATAGAAAATATATCTATAAAGATTTCCTGAAATGGAGATGACTGAGTTTGAGTCAACTCTATAGTTGGCTTAATGGGTTTCCTGTCATATTTCATTTTTTTACATGCGTCACAGCTATTTATTACTGCTGCTGTGATTTCTTGTATTCTATTCCAATAATAATTTCTTTTTATTCTCATAACGGTTTCCTTTATGCCACGATGACAAGTTTTTCCTTCATGATGTTGCAATACTATAGCTTTCTGCTCATTCTCATCCTCTACTACTATAACCCTTTCCGTGCATTCATAAAACTCTACCGTACCCTTTTTGAATAACCTAATAATCACGGCGTTAAATTCTTTCCTGTGTTGTTCATCCTCAAAATAAATAAAATATTTTGTTTTTGGTTTGATGTATTCTTTAAGGAATTGCTTTATCAATTCCTCACTATTCAATGGCAAAAATGCTTCTATAACCTTTTGATGTTCTCTTTTTAAAACTTTTACATTTATTTCTTTTCTAGGCCATGTGAAAATAAGTATTTGGTTAGGTTTGGTATCTACTGCTTCTTTTAAAATAGGAATTCCATCAGACTCTAGATCTGCCGCTGAATGGATTGTTCCTTCTGAACTATGTGAAAGCGGCGGAAGTAGAATTTGAGGTTCTAATTTGTCAATATTACGAGCTTCTTCTGTGTCAGATGCGTCTGACAAGACGATTGTCTCTATATGTGTTTCCTGATCACTGTCATGTTTTGCCAAATCTACAATTTTGTTTGTTATTTCGTGAAGATGTTTTTGTAATTTTTGTTCTTTTTCATCTAATTGGACCTTCATAGATTCATCCGAAGATGCATCATCAAACATATCTAACCCATCTAACGCATTTACTTTAATACGTGACAGTGCATCAGCATTCGTGTTTTGTTTACCGTCTTTATACTTAGTTGTAAAGTCATATTCCAATAAGCGTAGTCGCCAGCGTGTCAATTTACTATTCGGTTCTTTGATAGAATCTAGCCAAGCCAGGGGTCGATGATCGGTATATATTGTGAATTTATTGCCATATAGGTATGGTCTAAAATGTTTAATGGCCCAAATAACAGCCAATAGCTCGCGTTCTATCGTGCTGTAACGCATTTCAGTCATGCTCAATGTCCTACTTGCATATGCGACAGGTAGATCAGTTCCTACAGTTCCTTGTGACAGTACTGCACCCAGAGCTACGGCGGATGCGTCAGTCGTAAGTATGTAAGGTTTTGATGGATCTGGATACTGTAGTAAGGGCGCATGCGTAAGAAGTTCCTTGCATTGGTGGAAAGCGTCCAAATATTTCTGATCTATAACGATACTATTCTGTTTTTTGAGACAATTTGTCAATGGTTTTGTAATTTTTGCAAAATCTTTAATGAATCGTCTATAATAACCAATTAAACCAAGAAAACTCTTGATTTCTGTCACAGTTTTTGGAAGCGGATAGTCTAATATTGCTTTTATTTTATCATCGTTTGGCTTAAGGCCGTGATCTGTGATTGTGTGTCCTAAATATAGTACCTCTTTTCTCAAAAACTCAGACTTGTCTAGCTGAACCTTTAGGTTTGCTTGTCTTAGTCTGTCAAAGATAGATTTTAAGTCTCTGATGTGTTCCTGCATACTAGTACTGTAAATAATGATATCGTCCATATATACAAGGCAATGTAATCCTTGCAAACCCCTAAGTATGTTATCCATGGCTCTCTGAAAGGTCGCGGGAGCAGTTTTTAAGCCAAATGGCATTCTTAAAAATTCATAGTGTCCCGCTTCCGTGCTGAAGGCTGTCTTCTGCCTGTCGTCTTCATTGATCTCTATCTGATGGTAACCATTCGCTAGATCAAGAGTACTAAAGTACTTAGCTTTGCCTAGCTTATCAAACAAGTCGGTAATATTAGGCAAAGGGTACTTATCATCCGTCGTTATTTCGTTTAAACGTCTGTAGTCAATGACCATACGAAATTTTTGTTCACCCGAAGCGTCCATTTTTTTCGGTACTAAGTGAACAGGCGCGTTCCATGGCGAATGCGATTCCTGAATCACGTTGTTTTGTAAAAGCTTCTCTACCTGTGACTTAATTTCTTGTGTTTGAATAGGGGGTTGTCTATAAGGTCTAACATAAATTGGATCTTCGTTTTTCGTACGAATACAGTGTTTTACTTGATTTGTAAAGGTTAGTGGAAGCTTATCACTGTAAAAAATATCTTTATAGTCTCTACATAATTCAGATATACAATTTTTTTCCTCTTTGTTCATGTGGTCTAGCCTAAGTCTTGTTAAATTTTCATCCAATATCTTTTCTACTTCCATGTCTTTCATTTCAACGTCATTAAGGCAATTTACACCTACACAGTTATCATTGGGAAATTCTTCAACCTCAAATGGACCTGTTATCACTAGTTTTCTCAACTTGTCAGTTGCGTTTTGGATAATGGTGGTAGCATATCCGTTTTCGCATTTGACTATTGCATCTGGCATTCTTATGCCGTTACAAAATTGTTTAAAATTTAATATCGCTGTGCCTGAATACAAATTTGTGGGCATTTTTACGCGTTTCTCAGACCGCGGGTTCAATTCGATGACATGATTTCCCATACACCTCATTATAGGCAACTCTACTGTTCTAGTTCTAAAACTGTTATGTTTTAAGTCAATGACAGCTTCCAGTTGCATTAATAAGTCGTTTCCTATTAGTCCCTCATACTTAGGGTCTACATCATACACATAAAATTTATGATAGTCACAGCTATTAAACGAAGGCATTAGGGGGATTTCGATAACCTCGTTGTGGTTGCTAGATGCGTGCGTGCTTATAACTGTGAATAATTCACCCCTAATAGAGTTACCAAAGAATTGGTATGCTTTCGCTGGACTGATAAAGGAGCGTGTACTACCAGTGTCAATCATAAATTTAGCATCAATTTCGGGTAAGTATATGTATGGAAGATTTATTTTAGTATCGCAATTTATTTTTATCACTTCACATCCTCTTTCGAGGCTGCTACTGAAAAATTTTCAGCCTTCTCCTCTGTATGGGTATCTCCCAACTGGGTAGAGTCGACCTGCTGTTCATTCCAAAAATTCATATCTATTTGCGGTTCAGAATAGTTTACGAAATCAAAGTCACTATAATACCCGTCATTGATTCCAAAATTTTCATTTTCATGTCCATACCAGTCATATCCGTAACCATAGCCTAATTCTAATTCATTTAGGCGAAACCCTTGAGGTTGTTGAGTCGTTGCCGGCATCTGTGGTTTTTGAGGAGGTGCAGTCCTCATAGAAACATCCGTATCTCCAAGTTTTGCATTGGGAGGCTTGTAACCGAACTGATTCAACTGAGGCCGATAGCCAAACTGATTTTGTTGGAATTGAGGCCGATAACCGAATTGGCCTTGATTAATTTGAGGCCGGTAGCCAAATTGTTGCGGTCTAAAATTCTGAGATTGCAATCCAAATTGTTGTGGTTGCATCAACTGAGGTCTAAAACCCATAGGAGCCTAGGGGCAAACTGAGGGGCAGCGGGCTGCCTGTACTGCATGTTTCCTGGAATCCCAAAGTTAAAACGAGGGGGTGCCATAGGGGCGAGTGTTGGTCTAAAACCATTCGGCTGAAAGGGCATGTTCTGCGTGGGAGGATTGAACTTATTAAGTGTAGGTGTTACTGCAGGTGTTGCTGCAGGTGCAAGCTGAAGCTTAAGCATTTTACTTCTGAGCGTATACTGCTCGTAGAAGTTCACTTCCTCCAACACATATTCTAATGCTTTTTCTAGATTATGTGGGTTTTTCATTCTAACTGGTCTTAATACATTTTCAGGCAGGTTGTACAAGAAAACGTTCAGCGCCTTGTTATTATAGATTTCGGTTCTAGTTGCCATGCTAAGATTGTTTGTCTGATTCACTTTAGAGATAAGTATCGACCTAACTGTCTGAATACGATTGCAAAACTCCTGATAGCTTTCCCCTTGTTTCATCTTTAAAGTCTCTAACTCTATCGCTAAGCATTCTTCACTTCTAGGATCACCAAAATGCTGTACCAATAGTGTTTTCAGTTTTTCATAAGTATCAACATCATTTCGCTCACTTGCTAAAGCAGCGGCTTCATCAGTTAACCTACTCGTTATCGAATGCAAAACATAAATGTTTTGCTCATTTTCGCCACGATATTTATCAACAACATAATCACATTTTTTTAGAAAAAGATTTAAATGCCTTTTATTACCATTAAAAAATGGTATTATACACAATAGTTCCTTTGGAATCGGCCGTAACGTGGTCATTTTTATTTTATTATATTTTACTTTTATTTCTATTTAACGATTTATATACTAAATTTTAAAGAACAGTTCACTTAACTCTACTTATTCTAAAATCCCTACAATAGGAACCAGAAAACGTTATAATGGAAGAAGTTCGATTCCAAGAATAACAAAATACAAAGCACTAAGGGTATGAAAGGATGGCGAAAATTCTACTCACCAGCCAGTCACCAACATGCTTGTTCGCCTCCCAGGATCTTCACAAATTTATTTGGTTCGAACAGATCCGATCCGTCGGAAAATTCACGAAAACTCGCGGAAATTCGCGTGGAAAACTCGGAAAATCTGCCCCGGCTGCGCCAGTAAAGGATTCGGGAACGTTGTAGATGTTTTTAAAAACTAACTTTAAATGAAATCTATTGGAGATTGACAATAAAAATCACTTTTACAATGAGACGTCAATGAGCGTGTTTAATCTCAATACGAATGACAATTTAATTAAAACAAACTTAGGTCCTAAGTACTATCGACGCGTCGCAGACGCGCGTGGGCGAAGGCGAGGTGATAAACATTCGCAGTAGAGCCCACCCAGTTGTGCAAGCTTGCACTTTAGGCATTCAATGTTACGATGTCTCTACTGGCTGGATGTATAACTACATTGCTTTTTATTTCTACCATTTTTTATGTCGGAGGAAGGGCCAAAAAATAATAATAAATTACATGCAAGAGCGAAAATGTGAATATTAACATTTTACTATACATTCGTTTTGTAAATTTTTGCCAATGTTCTTTGTATTTAGTAATAGAAATTATTGGAACTTAGGTTTCATAGTTGGGGCATGTGTTATAATGGAATTCGCAATCACACTGCGCACTGTCACATAACCACACGTCATTTACTAGTCAAAGGGGTTAGCATGATTAATTGTGACGTTAGCTTAACGTGTTTCATGCTAGGGGAGACGTTTTCTTTGTCTGAATTATGTTAGCAAAATGATGTATGGTTTTTCTGAGAGATACATTTTACATCTACCAACTGTAAAAACCGAGAATAATTGATTATTTATAGGTACAGGGGCGCAATGCAGCCATTGTCTTAGGAAAGCTTCTAGCGTATTGATTCAAATCACACGAGCTGCCTCTAGATTGTTTCAATTGTACTTATTGACTGATTGTTTTAACTAGTTCTTATTTGGTTTTCACAGTTACTTGTAATTTTCAGTACTTAGTTAACTTATTATCTGTGAAATTAAATGGTAACAACATATTCTTAGTATGTACCTACTTAGTTCCTTTCCTAGTACATGATCCATGATAAACACAAATGAACTAAGTAATCACAAATGCTTTCACCACTGCCACTTTTGACAGCCTTTTTTGGAAATATAAGCCTTTAGGTTCATACATAGATCACCTTTCAAAATAATGTTTTAAAATGGTTTTAGTAAATGGTCGTTTTCTCAAATTTAAATTTTTGTTGAAGACAAGTTTTGTACATATTGGTCCCTTTTCCAATTGACTTATAGTAGGTCAAAGTAATTAATTTGATCAGCTTTATGTATTAATGATTATTTTCTATTCATACGTGTCATTGCTATAATAATGTTAATACGTTATAATAACGTTGACGTTACTCTTCAGGGTAACTAATAAACTGCATAAACTCATTTTACACGTTAATGTAATCTGTTACCTGACTGGAACGGAGTAATGACTGAAAATTCAATTTTCAGCGTACCGAGTTAGTTTGATTTAAATGTAAATTTATCTTGTTCAATCACTATGTTACAAATATAAGTTTCCCTAAAATTCGTAAAATAAAATAAAACGAACCCTAAAGGACCCAATGACATTTATAGTATGGATATAAATACATTTTAGTGCATACCAAAATAATGCTACTACGGATTTCACAAAAAAAACAGATCCTTGGAAGTTGTGCACGTTAATTTCATGCCATTTTTCTATTTAATTTTTAAATTAAATAAGAAAATCAAGTTCACTGCATGGTACTAACGCCGACAGTGTCGACAGTTTCTCACAGGAACCTTTAGTTAGATGCAGAAAATGATGAAATGATTTCTGTTCTCAGTTTTTTTTGTATTTAGTAAGTGTTGACAACCAGAGAAGTTGTTTAAGTATGCCCGCCCTGGCTTAACTTTCCTAACTTAACTTAAACAAGTATAAAGCTGAAAACATAAATACCGTTCGTGCGGTTAAAAACATAGCAAGTTACAAACTAACGGCAGAACACAAATTGAAACACTCAAGTTAAAAAAATAGGTTTTAAAAACAACTGCCTCGACAAAAATTAAAACAGTCAAGAGTGAGGCGTTACAAATATTGTAAGTAGGTTCCGTGTAATACAATGTTATTCGATGTTATTCAGATAGTTTTTCTACAACAAAAGTCTTCGCATCAAAAAGCTAATAAAGCTTGCTTATTGGGTTATAGATGAACAAATAAATAAATAAGAACGTTGGACAATCCACATAGCATTATATGGCCCCAAAGTAAACAGATCTTTTATTATAGGTATCTTTAGCTTTTTGCTTTAGTTAGAGTGCGTTACTCGCACTGGGCAAATTTTCTAAGCTAAGTTTAAAAAGCAATGCGAAACCTCTCGTCAATTCTACTACACGTATCTTAAGTCATGGAGCAGGTTTGGAAAACTTCAGCCTTTCCCCTGTAGCTGGTGCTAACGGCGCTATAGCCGTAAGAGTTCCCAAAGATTTTTGGTTAAACCGACTAGGGTTTCGTGGCTTAGTTGGTTAGAGCACAAATGAACTGAGGGTTCAAATCCTGCCGAAATCGAAAATTTTTGGGACATTATTAAATTTTTATGCGTAAGTATCTTCTTTTTAGAGAGAGAGAGAGAGAGAAATATTTTTTTTTTCCCAAAGATACATAAAAAAGACTTACATACTAGGTACTAATAACTACAGTTAAAACTAGGTATACAAAGAAAAAATAAATACAACATAAAAAAAAACATGTAAATGGGAAAAAAAGGGTAAACCTCAGCATGTGTAGCATTCGGCTAAGCCTAATGCTACGCTGGTTTTCAGGTGGAGCCCGAGTTTTTAGTTGCATTTTAGTTGTATTTTTGACAGAGTGGTGGTATGACTCACAACCCGGCGCCATTCTACTCGCACCGCTGCATTCCTGGTACATTCGTGTGGAGGCAAGTTCAGTGCAGCTTTAATTTGGTCCGTCCAGAGATCCAGAGAGAGAGTGCCTTTAATTTTTCCTTTGAACTACTAAGCTTCAAATGCATCCCAACGTCGCGAAAAGGCATATTATGGGTATACACACTATAAAAACAGACAATAAACAAAGAAAAACCCTATCAGCCTATTACATATTAGCATTACGCCGAGTAAAAATAAGTTTCAAAGTTATTTTTAACAAAATCAATTCACTAATTAATAAAACTTAAGTTGCTGTACCCTAAAACATCGGTTAGTTACCGTGCTCTAAAATCCGATACGCGTTTTTATCAAATTGATACCCGTTGGGAAATCCAATTACTTTCTGAGCTCTGCCAACTAGTATGTTGCAATGCGCTGTGCAACGCATGGTTTACTATGGGATTTTGAATAATAGATTCTAGTATGAGTTTTAATACGATATTCGTAAGGTCCTTATTCCTTCAAATCGCAAGCCCTCGCACTCATTATCTCTAAGAAATTAAATAAGTTCCCAAAAATTTTCGTTTTTTAAATTTTTTAGTTATGTGGTTAGAGCACGCTTTGTTATGGATGCTAGACGAATTAAATGTATGTGACTTGACTAAGTGTTCCTTGTGAACCTTTGGTATAAATAAATAAATTGACCACTTAGTTCTTTTCCTAGTACCTACTACCATACTATCCATGATAAACACAGATGAACAATCTATGTAAACTCGAATGGTTTCGCCTACGACTTTTGACAGCCTGTTTCGGAAATATAAGCCGAATGAATTGCTTTTTAGAATAGAATAGAATATAATACTTTTTATTGGCTCACACACTACATACACAACACACAGAAAGATACAAAAAATACATAAAAATAATTAATACTACTTAAATAGATAAGTGAACCAATAAGGTCCTGGTTGAGCAACGCTGGTTTTCTGGCAGAACCTTGGTGCACGCGTGTCTACACGGCCAACAAAAAAAGAGAACAAAAATAACAGAAAAATATACATACAACTTATTGGATACCTACAATAATAAATACTATTAAAATATGTATTTAGTAGAAATAATTCAAGCAGTTGGTACTTGAATTACTTCTACCAACACTAATACTGTTCAACACGGGATCACATTCAATCAAGAAGCCTAGTGCCGACCAACACGTCCGGACCAGAACAACTACTTTTTAGGTGTCAATGTATCTGAATAACTTCAGCAGACTAGTTTTACTTTAAATTACACATACCAGTGATTTGAACCGAAAATTTGGTTCAAAATAAGCAGATTGTAACAAGTGACATTAACATGGAAATAATCACCAAAATGATTTCCAAATTGTCCTTCTTCATTATTAACAATGTAACCGTGTATTTTCTCCAAATTGTTCCAAAATCAATTATAACTGATCTAGTTAGAAAAAGGGGATGCAAAGTTATGTTGACATAATTCGTTTGTAACATATTATAATGGTAGAGGAGGGGCTGTCTAATTCACAATGTATACCGGTTAACGAATAAAAAAAGTTTTTTTACAATTTTTTCCAAGTCATCATAAACGTCCCTTGCAATAACAAAATTCACAGATTTAAACATTTTAAGAATTTTCCCAGCCTCCACAGTCTAGTAGAAAGATTTTCGTCGAAAAAAAACCGACTACCTATTCGACTATTGCGAATGTGAGGCCGCAGTACATTTCCCTTAGCACATTTTTGGCCCGAAATTATGGGGAGGTAATTCTGAGGGTAGACGTCAAAAATGCCTTCAATTAGTAGACAGACAGGAGGACAGGGGCGCCCTGCTAAAAGAAATTAAAGACAAAATTCTGAAATTTACACTTTTCCCTGGCAATGCTATGGTTAACCGTCAAAATTAATTAAGAGGCAATCGGTATTATGTAAAAAAAACAGTACTAGCGTAGCAATAACCCAGGAACCCGGAGAGCCTCGGTACAGAACGGACCTAGCCGTGGGGTACCGAGGCTCACTACGTTTTCATAAAACTATCCGAGCGTCTGATTGAAGCGACGCGTGACCAGAGAGCTGGTGAGTATCTGGCACAGCCCATCAGCATTGCTATACAGCGGGGCAATACAGCCAGCGTCTTAGGCACGCTTCCGACAGGTATTGTTATGGATCAGTTAAGATACCTGTAGATTGTTAGCCTGTCGACAGTCTGCAGTTAGCTCAACTGTTTCAATTATACATACAAGTTTTAATTTAATTATATTATTTGAGAGTAATTTTCTTAGATAATAAATATCTTACTCGTTTCCGGTGTAAACGTTTTCAAAAGGTACAATTATAGCGTAATTGGTCACATAACAAAGGAAATCCAATTAGGAAATGAAAGCGGGTGAAGTTCCCTTATTTTTCTCTTTCAATTTAAATTGAATGGGACATGGAAATACGATCAAAAATATTCAATGTTATTTATGATTGGCATCTCTACAAGCGGTTTCGGTCATTATACTACTTGAATGAAACGCATATACCTATACAGTGTGTCTCACTGCCATGGAACGTGGAGGGCAAGTCGATGTTGGAGACGACTCTAGCGGTCGATGTCATAAAATACAAGATTGGTATTTTGATTTTTTGGTTTCAAATAAATTTCATGTTGCATACAATACAAATATAAATAAAAGAAATAATAGAATAAGAATATAATAACTTTATTTGTTCAATTAGACATACATATTTCTTAAATTTAAGTCAACGTAAAATTTTTTTTAACTGTAAGCCTAAAAGAAACAAAATGGCGTCTGCCTTAGCATGGGTTGGTTGCTAGTAAGTTAGCAGCCAACGCTGGCCTTCCGTCAGAGCCTTTTTTGTTGGCATTACGGACAATCTGTTCACAAAAAATACAATTGTAACAGAATATCATTTTGAACATAATACAATTTTAATATTAAAAAAGAAAGCAGGTAAAATAGATAAAAACAAAACAAAATACAATGTTGTATAAAGGTTAAATAACATTTTTAAAACTAAAGTCCGGATCATTTAATAGGTAAGTTAATTTAATCTAAATTTAAGTAAGATTTGATAATCAAGGAGTATCAATTTCAAGTAAGTAATTTATTTTATAATTAAGAAAATTTACTTAAATACGCCATCTAGTCTGTGCTGTGAGCTTTTCGTCAACATTTGCCAAATGTCAATTGTTTGTTTTCGACCCGTATCACGTCACACTCACAGCACAGATTTTTGTGACTAATATGGCTGACAGCGTTACCGCCTGCTTACGAAAACGACATTTTAATAACAATTTTTTGCGGTTTTTTAATGTCTAAAAAATATATTATTGTTTATTCTTGTCTCTAATCAGGCATTAAATAAAAATGTATAACTTACCTTTAAAAAGTGAAGTAGCATATTGAAATTGCATTTTTAAAAGCTTTTTCCATTCAATATCCTTGTATTAAACCGATGTGGCGCGGTGGGCGAAGGTTTGCCTGCGACGCAGAAGGTTGCGGGTTCGATTCCCGCCTCGGGACAAATGTGTGTACGATCTGCAGACATTTATTCAGGGTGATCTGGTCGTTTTCTATATAATTATAATAAAAATATCTATCTGTGTATTGTGTTATATTATGTATATCAGTTATCTAGTACCCATAACACAAGTTCTGCTTAGCTTGGGGCTAGATAATGCTGTGTGAATTGTCCAGCATTGTTTATTGTTATTATTTATTTGTAGAAGTATGATTTATTTTTTATTCAGTAGATGTCAATAACATTTCGGAGTGTTTCTCAAAATAAGTCATGAGGCCTTTTATAATTTAGGTAGGTACCGAAACAACTTTCATAAGCAAACAACCGCCTGAATTGTTCATCTACGTTGCCAGTGTTGCCCACTGGAGTTAGAACTTTCTGTTGACAATTTACAAACATTCGCGAATACCTGCACAAGTTGGCAATTGTTTTGAAATCCTAGCGTGGGCATATCAAACTACATTTCGTGCTTCTGTTCTACAAGGCGGAAAAACCAATTAAATCATTGAGTTTCCCTATTATTGAAGTTTAGTTTGGAACCACACATTTATTTTTAAGGAAATTAAATATGCGCAATTTATAATTATTCTAACAAATTACGTGTTCAGATCGCGTCAGTTTAAAAATATTTATAGATAGAGTTTAAATTTGTAATAATAATCGAATAAATAAGCACGGTGTTAAAATGTGATAATTATGTAAATTAATTAATTTTACTTTCCGAGAAATAAAGGCTTTTATTTTATTTTATTTACCGGTAACGCTGTCATGGTCATCTGCGGTCAACAGCATATTAGTCCTTTAAAAAAGAAAAAAAAAACAGTTTAAAGTCCGAAAAAAAACTGTTTAAACTACAAGAGTTAACATACAACTGACTAACATATATACTAAGATAGTGGTGTCGTTGGAGAATTGTCCATAGATGATAAAATCGCTAGATATTGCGTGCAGTACTAGTTGCAAGGAAAGATCGTTAATAATGGTTTCAACCTTAACACTTTAAACACAGTCTATAATAATCTGTTGTTTATTTCATCTAATGTAAAATGTCAAACTGTGTCACTTTATGACGACACCTTTGTCATATGTAGCGATTAGTTTCACAGAATAGGGCTCCGTTTCTAGTCCGTAAGTCACAATTGTTTTTTATTTTATTTTGATGAAAGTATATAAAGGTTTACGGAACGTAGAATCCTAGGATGTTTGCATAAGGTACAAAACGTGCTTAAAATTTTAGTTTTGTTCAAAATCTTACAAACACCAAACTAGCCAAGATTTTCTACAAAAAATCCACATTAAATTTGACTGGTAAGTACCACTCGACACCCTTTTCGCACATTCACAGAGAACAAAGTGTACTGTTTTCAAGCTTTGAGAACCCTTTTACAGTGTGGCGGTGCTAATGGTGGCTTGCTCTTTGCCTCACCTCTTACCGGTTCAGGCTACAGGACTCTTTCAAGTTGCGAGGCTGTTTCACTCGTCTCTACTCGTGTTGCTTTTGCAAGAACTTGACAGTTGCATGTTCATCTACTGTGAATGAGGTTCCGGGTTCAAATCCAGCGTCAGATCGATATTTTATTGGGATTTTTCTAACAAGAAAGTTTCACAGTTGCAGCCCGGAGTCAGAAAGTTGGCAGTGTGTCAACCCTGTGCCTCGAAAAACACGTTAAGGCGGTAACCCTGTTCCTGACTTCTCTCCCTTTTGGTATCGGTCTGCCATCTTTTAACATCTTTGATTTATAAATATCGGTGTCATTTTTTTTTAATTCGATATAATTTAAGGAACCTATTTCGTTCTAAAACGCTACATTATAAGTGGCGCCTGTCTGACCTAAAAACATAAACCCTCTATGAATTAGTTCTAATTATTTTTTCTCGATTACAATGGGTTTTTTCCGAAACTACTGGCCGGATACCAAAATGTCACCAAGAAGTAATCGAGTACGTTTTAGCTTTGTATTATTGGTAAGTGAAGACGTTGGAAGAAGCATTTTACGAAACGTAATTTTGACATTTAAGAAAACAGTTTTACTTTAATTACTACATGAAGAAATAACCAACTGAAAAATATTTAAAAGTTGAAAAATTATTTACTTCCGAGAACTCGTAGTAGAAGTTGGTACTAGAGTTGTTTTCGAGTTGCATGTCGGTTTTCTATGCAAGTCAGTTAAAGACAAAAACCCAGAAGAACTTAACAATTTCAAATTGCTCCTTCCTGTAGAAATTATTTAAAAGGTCATCATTCCTAGATCGTATTTGCTTAAACATTCCCTTTTCATAATCCGTTCAGAAATTTTCATTCCGAATGTTCTGATTATTCAAATTGGGAATAATTTGAATAAACAATCATTAAAATGTTTTTTCTGGATTGTATTCAGTAATGCCTTTACTCACTAGTGTTTAGATACTCAAATATGTTTATCGCAATGTTACAAACAAAAACTGTTACTAAGTAGTAAGTATTCGTTAGTAAATTGAAGAAAATAATTTTCTCTTTCGAATTTCAAAATATTATCCCTCTGTTTACTGAACGCGAACCTTATATCATACTTGGATTGATTATTTGGTATCCTTTGGTAAATTTCATAAACTTACCACTGGTAAGTTATTATATAATAATAATGTTGGACAATTCACCGAGCATAATCTAGCTCCAAACTAAGCAGAGCTTGTGTTATGGGTACTAGATAACTGATATACATACAGAATACAATACATTACATATAGACAGTTTTTATTTTACATAGTTAACGACCAGAACACCCGAACAAATACCTGCAGATTATACAAATATTTGTCCCAAGGCGGGAATCGAACCCCTCTTGCGTCGCAGGTGGACTTTCGCCCACCGCGACACAGAGGTCGTCAAAGCAAGTAAGCATTATGAGAAAGAAATTTGACCAAGATGATTCTTGCAAGTTTATTTTCTACTTTTCTTGTCAAAAAGCTACCCAAAAATTGTTCTATTAAAGCTGGCGTAAAATTTTAGTTTATGCCCGGGGCTAATATTTTTTACATTTAATAAATTTTGCCTGAAATCATCCACTACAAAAGATTCATCCTCTCACATAAAGACTCCACTTTACTGTGTTCCGTTTACAAAGAACATACATTTCATTTGAATTTATTTTTGAACATGGAACTCAAGGAGACTTCTTCTTCCATGGTAGAATGCGTGGGTACTTTGCGTCGCGCGTAACGAAGACAAAGAAGTTGTTATAAGCGTGAAGCTCCTGGAATTATCTTTTACTACAAATAGGATACTTGACCCCTAATAATTGTTTTGTCAAATTAAATGTATATTTTCGACCCGTATGATGTTAAGGCATACATTTTATATAAAAATATGGTTGACAGCGTTTTCGCCTGCTTAGTGCTTAAGAAAATTCTACACTTAAAATAAAGTTTTGCAGTTTTCTATGTCTACTAGTAGTATTTTTTTCTCCTCTAATCGGAAAATAATTAATAACTTAGGACCTATTTTAAAGAAGAGTCGACTAGCCTATTGAACTAATGGTGAATGTGGCTTATTTAATGGAAAACTTCATCAAGCTAAAAATATGTTAATATGCAATAGGTATTAAAATGCAAATGGAACGGAACGTCAAAGAAATATCTAATATGATCCTATTTGTTGCGTTACAGACTTACGCAAATTGGTGAAGTAACTATAGAAGTGTTGGAAAAAGTTTCTCTCCTGATCAAGGTCTGAGTAGCTAAATATCCAACAGTACCTACGAAACGTCTAATAAGCAGAAGTCTAATTAGCAAAATGTCAATGTAGCAAAACGTTCCACAGTCAGATGTTCTGCATAGCAGAATTCTATGGAAAAAAGTGTGTTATATTTTATTAAAGGTATGATTTGATTGTTTTATTTTCTTAAAGTATAGTTTTTCACTCTGGCTAAAACCAGCCATTATAACACGTTCTTGACATTCTTCCTTGTTCGGGAGTATAAAATACTTGAGTTTTATGCGACGGTTTAGTCCCTTGTAAATAAATTTACTCGTACTATATTAATTTATGTTAAAAAAATAAAAATATTCGTGATAGCTGCGTCTGTGGTCACTCGCCGATTACTATAGAAAATACCTATACCGTTTTATAACTTGCTACGACGACCTCTGTTGCGCGGTGGTCGAAGGTGAAGGCTTGCGACGCAGGAGGTTGCGGGTTCGATTCCCGCCTCGGGACAAATGTTTGTACGATCTGCAGATATTTGTTTAGGATGCTCTGTTCATTTTCTACGTGTAATTATAAATATGTATGTCAGTTTTATGTTTATCAGTTATCTAGTACCCATAAAACAAACTCTCTAAAACAGGCTCTCTCTACAAGCTCTCTCGCCTTTTTGTGACTCGAGCAAATGTTATCTCTGTGTGTTTTTTATTAACCTCTGGACGGTCGGGCGCCGCGCGCGCGATAAAGCAGTTGACGGTCGGCTGGGTGGCGGGACGTTTTCGCGTTCCGCGCGCCGGGTGGGAGTGTTGGGGTTCTTTCGCAGATTTCTCCATGATAATGGAGATTACCTACCTAAATGTATATATATTAAAATTCTCCATGAAATTTCCTACCACTTAGCATGTAAATAATCTGAAATTGGTTAGAAATACCTACCTGATGTTCATGTAAAGTTAAAGGAAAGGGAAAATTGCCAAAAAACGCCGGCCAGCACCAAAACACCGAAAATGTTTATTTTCTGATGAAATTTCATGTTCAAATACACACAAACACACAATAAATAAAGCTTTTCTATTCTATTCAATTCTATTCTCTGCTTCGCTTTCGGCTAGATAATGCTGTGTGAATTGTCCGAATTATTTATTTATTTACGATTTATATTTGACCGTGCGAGCGAAGCGTCTGCATCAACTAGTGGAAAAAATATCGAATCGTCAAAATGTACGTACTCCTCTACAGGTCGTAGGTATTTTACGACCGAGCTTGACGAAACTTAGTGTATTGATTTTACGATTATAGAATTTTTTAGTCTTCGGGGTTGTGATTAAAGCCTTAGTTCCTCCAAAAAAGGGAAAAAAGTGGGCTATCGAATATCTCCACTTTAAGACATCTGATTCCGATGATTATTTTTTTGTAGTAGTAAAATTTAAGTGTTCGCGAGGTCTACTGTTTGTAGAACTACTAGTATTGTATATTATAGCTCCGTCTGTTGTGGGCTTAATGAAAATGATTTATTATGTTTACAGGGCTTTCTTGTACATTTCAATTTCCTTTATAAGATCATCGACCGAGTTCCTCTCAAACAAAACAAACAAACAATGAAAGTTCAAAGGTACAAGAGACAAGAAAATGAGCTAAACTTTTAACAAAGTGGATAACACAATGTAGTGTTACAAAGGGCGTTTTACACTCGGCGTCTTTCGAGAGTTTAACGAGTGATCTCGAATGCATCGTGAATACCAAGAACAAAGAGTCGAGTCACATTCTAGATTAGATCTAGGTTCTTACATTTTTTTTTAATTATTTAAAAAGAATACAAATAGGACTACAACTTATATCACTCCTTAAGCCCGTAGGTAGGGGTTTTACTCAAATGTTACATTCCTCGGGTTTTACATTAAAAGGAAGTTTACCTACCTTCGTTAGCAGGTTCGTACCTGCTAACGAAGGTAGGTAAAAATCTTTTAATATCTTAATGATCTAAAAATAAGTATGTAAATGGTGCTCAATCGGTACATTACATACTATGAGCACAGTTAATTCTACTCGATGCTTACAATAATTTATGTATAAAGGTAACTATTAAGGTAGGTGCTATGGTTATATAATTTTCCAAGAAAACTAAAAAAACATATAGAGGTATATTTAACTGAGGACGCCCGAACACTGCAGCAACTAATCCACTCTGCATTAATTTTTTTGTTAATATTATGTTAACAAAACAATGAATGCAGAGTGGATACCGCTACATAGTTTTTTAGTTCTTACTATAATAACCATTAACCGATATAATCGTTACCCAGCCGTATCCTACTCCCTTTTCCCTAGTGGTGCTACGTCAGAATACTTACAAAGAATACATTATAATCTTTAGACATTCTACTTTCAGAATATATAATAGTAGGTACTATTAGGTCGACCGAACGAGAGCCATTCATACACTCGTGCACACATAGCGTGACGACTGTGCGATTCCGCCCAGTTCGGGGTGATTTCCTCCGTCTACATCTTGTGACCACAAGATTTCTATAGTTTTCATAGTTTTTAGAATATTTTGGAACTAAGTTCCTTATCGCGCGTTGTGAAAGGGGGCTGGACGGAAACAATTCTCACGAAAAGTTGTAACGACACTTTTTGCTATAGTAAGCTATTGTAAGCCGTGCGACGTGCGCATGTTTCTCCGTCTGTCTCTCTCCCTCTCTTATAGAAAGGAACTTCGTTCCATCCGGGTGTCCCTTGACACCTCTCAACTTTTTTATTCTTTCAGTATCTTTAGTTGCAGTCTATTTGTTAATAATGTATAATTTCGCGCACCAAAGCTGTAAATAAACAATAAATAAATAAATAATGCTGGACAATTCACACAGCATTATCTAGCCCCAAGCTAAGCAGAGCTTGTGTTATGGGTACTAGATAACAGATATACATAATATAATACAATACATAGATAGATATTTTTTATTACATATAGAAAACACCCTGAACAAAATGTCTGCAGATCGTACACACATTTGTCCCGAGGCGGGAATCAAACCCGCAACCTTCTGCGTCGCAGGCAGACCTTCGCCCACCGCGCCACATCGGTCGTCAAGCTGGTAAGATATCGCAATGGACATTTTAAAATAAACATACCAACTTGTAATCCGTTGTCTGCAAATAAATGATTTGATTTTTATCACAAAAAAGTCACCAGAGCGCAGCTTTCATAATCATTTATAATCTTTTTATAATAAAGTAATAATAACTAACTAGAGTCCATATGATAAATACCTTACCCCCAAATTCTCAACCCCAGCTCATGATGATGATGATGATTCTTTGTTAATGGCAATATGAGTCTGGTTGGACTCTTTTCTGCCAGTGTCAAGTAATGGAAGTATTGGAGTAAAATATGAGTTTTCAAGTTATGAAGAATGTTGATATTTTCACCAGAGCCTAGTTCGTTATTTAGCAGGGTACACCACGTGCAGGTTAGGTTAGGTTAGCCCCAACTCAGGTTGAAGCACGTCTCAAGTGACGATTTTTTGACACATTTTCATTAAATTATGTCAAAAAACCGCGATTTAAGACGAGCTTAAAATTTAAGCTCCGAATAATCAATTAATAAATTTAATGTAAGTTGCGTTTGAGTATTCGGGGGTTAGTTAAGAGACTAACATACATAATAGAAAAACTTATACAAAAATAATCGTGTCATTGGCACTACGGTCGATGACGTGCGAGCGAAATGACCCTCCCGTTTTGATTTAGTTAGGGTGATTTCGTTTGTCCAGTGATTTGATAGACACTTATTGCCATCAACAAAATAGTCAAGTCAGTCTTCGTTTTGAGCTTTCTTGTCAAATTAACAAAACAATAACTATTGTCAAGGAAAACAAAGAGAATAAAGCCACTACGTTTTATGGAAAATTTGGATGAAAAACAGCCGTCCCCATCGGGATAAGCGAGTAAAACAGTACCAATTTACTCGACAAAATATCTCAAGATGAGATACTTCCTCTGTCTTCTGTCCGTTGTTTTAGTAGGGTGCATCATCCCCGTATTTTCGCTCTACTACTTGCTGAGCGGGAAGGGTGAGCACATAAGTTTCGGATGGTTCCTTGAGAATACATCCCCTTACATGTGGGCAACAATGGGGATAGCCTTCTCCGTTTCCTTCTCCGTGGTGGGCGCAGCCATGGGCATCCATACGACAGGCACCAGCATAGTCGGCGGAGGTGTCAAAGCTCCAAGAATCAAGACCAAGAATTTGATATCCATCATCTTCTGTGAAGCCGTCGCCATTTACGGACTGATCACTGCCATCGTGCTTTCGGGAATGCTGGAGCCTTACACTGAGCCAGTGGCAGTCTTGACTATCAAGCAGCATAACTGGATGGCTGGGTACGTCATGTTTGGTGCTGGCTTGGCTGTGGGGCTTGTCAACTTGTTCTGTGGCATCGCTGTCGGAATCGTTGGCTCGGGCGCTGCCCTTGCTGATGCTGCCAATGCTTCTCTGTTCGTCAAGATACTCATCGTTGAGATTTTTGGATCTGCCATCGGTCTATTTGGACTTATTGTAGGAATTTACATGACGTCCAAAGTGAAGATGGGTAATCAGCACTAAACTTGAATATAAGTGTAGGTATTGTAAGTTTATGATACTCTAGTTTTTGCCCGCGGCTTCGCAAACGTTGTTTATGGTTATTTCTATGCCATGGAAACTGATTTTAAAATAGCCTAAGTTTTATTCCAGGCCTAGAACTACTTGTATGTAATTAAAGCTCGATCCGTTCATTAGTTTTGGCTTAAAGATATTTCAAACATCTAAATAAGTATCCAATCTTAGGCATTTAAAATATTATGTGGTTATTCATTTTGATAGCATATATTTTTGTGCTATATAATATGTTTTATTCCTGTTTTAAACATCGTGTAGAGTACAGCACAGTTCATCTGCAGCAAGATATAATTTTATGATCTCTATACAACTGATAAATGTAACCATGTAAATTTTCCGAAGTGCACTTTCAGCTATGATGTAAAGTTCATTCATTAAAATAAATAATTAATAAGTATCTCATTCTATTTTCTACATAAATTCTTCTATTGATATTAAGCCACGATTTCGTGGCTTAGGAACTAACATCTACTTAAAGAAGAAATATGGTGCAGTGACTATCTGGTCCGGTAGGTTGTTATACAACGTGGTTCTCAGCACGTGCGTGAGTCTGTCTGGCCAGTCTGTAAGGTGCCCATCCCACTCATCCGATTTCTTTGTCCAATGTTCATTTAAAGAACTTGGATGACTTCATCCAATTCACTAGCCTCACCGATCGCACGCGTTGTTTTTATGAAAACGCTTAAGATAAATTATTTCCCATGCAAACTAAAAATTTTGGGTTAAATTGTAGCCTATGGTTCATTTCAAGTCAAGAGCTACACCTATGCAAATTTTTAGCCTGATCTGTTGAGAAGTTTTGGCGTAAAGAAAAAACAATTATCCATCTATACATCCAAACTTTCGCATTTTAAATATCAGTGTGATGTGATGTAATTTCATTTGAAATCTACTACGCAAATTACTTAGGAATCTTGGACAAAGATATTGGATGAGTGGAATGGGAATCCATCCAAGAACTTTGATCAAATATTGGACAAAGATATTGGATAAGTGGAATGGGACACTAAGATACAGCAGATTACTTGGCAGGTCCACGGGTGCTGTAGCATCGCAAAACTGCGCGTCGGAAGGTAACGCGTCGCCTTCAATACGCCAGTTTGACGTAAGGATTTGGAGCAATACAATGAACCGGCGTCACGCTGGTGATGTCCCACGCGGCTGTTCTCGTGATCAGCATAACACGGGCTGGCCATATCTCGAGAAGAACCGACAACCGCTGGGGTAAACGTGTTCTCAAGTAGAGATCGTGACTAAGCAAACGGCAAAGTGTAGGACACCCTCAGGCCAGGAGGGATGACCATTTGCGAAAGTGCCCAGATACTGGATGCCACGCACAAACCCACAATCACACACACGCATGCTATTGCATGTCCGCATGCATTCACGAAAACGTCTGAACTGACTAGATAATTTATGAATTTTTTTGAACAACTAGTTTCTGTCCAGAGCTTCGAACGCGTGCGAAGCTCTTGCAAACAATTTAGGGATAAGAACAGGATCCTAGAATCTTTGAGGGATAAGTATTTTATATGATTTATGGGATAAAAAGAAGCCTATACTTTATTCCAGGCCTAAATTCGACCTCAGTGGTGCGGCGAGCTAAGGTCCGCCTGCGACTCGGGAGGATGCAAGTTCGATTCTCATCTCAGGACAAATGTTTGCACGACCTGCAAATATCGTTCCGGCTTCTCTGGTCGTTTGTGTAAAATAAAAATAGGTGAAAGGTACTGTATTTAGCTTTTTTTTTGCTTTATTGTGCGTTATTCGTACTTCGGCAAATTTTCCAATATGTAATAATGTCCCAAAAAAAAAAATCTACAGAATGTACTGTATTTCTTATATCAGTTATCTAGCAACTCTGTCTTATTTTAGCTGTGTGAATTCAGCCAGCAAAACAACAATTACTTGACTATAAGCAAATTTCAGCCCGATCCATTCTAATTTTCTTTACATTTATCACATCCCGCTAATAATTAGAAATACCAAAGTTTTGATCTGTGTTTAGATGTCTGTTGTTGAGTTGAAAAAAGAATTTTTGGCGTGATGAGGTAACAAACATCCAGACATCCATCAAAACTTTCGCATTTATAATATTTATAGTATGATGCGATTTGTGAAAAGAAAGATTACAATTTATCTTATAGAACATCGTGCATCGTCACAGCTGTCTGGTGCCGGCTTAGAGTTTGCCCCACCCAACTCTCCCCGTGGGTGTCGTAAGAGGCAACTAAGGGACATACCCCGGGGGACGGGCAGCAGTGCCTCTTGCAGAATAGATCTACCACCAAACTGCGATCCCCAACCCGCATGCCCAGTGTGGGGTTTATGGGCATCACCCCCATGAGAAAAAAAATCAGGGGGAGGCCTGCGTCCAGCCGTGGACTATTATAGGCTGTTCAGGTGAGGTGAGGTTACAGAACATCGAGTTCCTGCATAAAACAATCTAGTATTTATAAAACGTTCGAGTCCTTCTCGAAATCTAGAAATTTTACGAAACCCATCAAAAGACTTTCTTTCCAAGATGGTGTAAGATTGCGTCCTGTAACTTTGATCTCGAATTATTAATAAATAAGCTTTTGTTGTTTTAAGATACCAGGGCCTGGATCACGTAAGAGTTCTTTTCATAAATCAATAACGGGATATTTACCATGATTTGTGTTGTTTGAATTTCTCAATTTGTAGGTTTTGGAAAACTGACTATTTAATATATAAAATATATTTTATTATATAATATATAAATCATATTTTATTAAAAATACTATTTTTGACTTTTTGGTAATAAATATGTCATTTGATTCCAGCGGAGCACTTTTTCTTTCTACTATTACAATATTATTATATTTTCCTGTAGGAAAATAAATTGATGTGACTTGTTGGGATTTTTTCTCCCATTGAGTCACACTGTTACTCGTTGCAACTTTTTTTTATAGAAGAACTCCCAACGTGTCACACCTGTGTAACAGTGTGACTTGATGGGAAAAAAAATCCCAACGAGTCACACTGTGACCGGATTTGGTGTGACTCGTTGGGAGTTCACCTTTATAAAAAGTATTGTGTTTATCAGAATGTTTCAGATGTATATACTTCTGTTACAAAAATAAAGAGGACTGTGTCTACGTTTTACTAAAACTAATTGCAAAACCTATCCCTAAATCAAAATAATCTATAATTAGGTTACCAAACATTTGGGTACAAGTAACGTTCTCCTAAGGGAGTAAACCTAATTTTCTATCCAAGATAAAACAACACAATAAACCTGTGATGTAGGTAGAATATCGGCCCTTCTGTCGGATCCGGAAGTCATGTATAAATTTCTCGCGTTGGGCCGTAGATAACCCTTTTGTACACATAAATCTTAGTAAATTATAGTAGTGGAAATGTATTCGAGATATCAATAATCATTATCTCTTTTCTATTTTACTAGTAATATATTGTTTTCCATTCTTGTCACTAAGATTGTAGACTTTTTTAATTCAGAAAACTCAGCACCTACTCAAATTATTTGTTATTGTGAAGACAATTACACAATTGGTGCTGAGTGGAATGGTGATGAATGGTTCAAGAAAGGGATTCTCAGTGGCAGCCGTCTACTCAAATTGGCAATGCCACTATTGTGACCCTGAAAGGAGAAAATTTGTTTGTGAATCACACTAACATAATTAAGGCACAAGTGTGTGTATATTTGTTACTCGTTAACGTTCAAACGGCTGAATGGATTTGGATGAAATTAAGAAACATGATAGCTAATGACCTGGATTAACGTAAAGGATGCTTTTAATCCCGGATAAAAACGGTCTTCCAGTGTGAGGAAGGCGCAGTTTGTAATGTATATTTGACACTTCCTTCACTTTCTCTATATAGAAATATTGACCTGAAAACATACCTAGGGCTACACAATTCATCATTTATATTGACAAGTGTAAGCCCACGGACAAAAACTAGTTTCTAAATCATCGGTACAAAGCAAACATTTCCAATTTTATCTATCATCCGCAGAGAGATCCGCCCCGTTACACCCGAGACGCCGAGCATTCACGTCGCAGGCTCTGTGGTAGGCGGTAGGCAAATTGCCTATAATAACGTTACTACTCCATTGGACTATCGTTTTCTGACGTGAAGAACGTACAGGTATTAAAAACTCTGAAGGAGATACCAGAAACCAAAAAATGACGAAACACTTTTAATATTCACTATTGTAATAAACTTGGGTACCTTTTATTATTTTTGAGGGAAAATCTACTAACAGATACTGCATGTAGGTTGCAGTATCATTATGTGGGGTCGTCGGAAAAAATCTTCGAAGACCCACTAAACTAGGCCTGGGAACTCCGATGGACCACGCCAAACCCAATGCTCAGTTACCTACTCTTTCACGGTCGATACGCAATTAACATACCTGTCTAACTCAATAGATCCATCATGGATCAAGTCAATCGATCTAAGGAGAGTCTTAGTAAGTTTAGTACAACGCTATTCAATTCACATTTGGAAATTATTTATTTTTATTTCATCGCATTAAAAATAAACCAAACTTAGAACAGTTTTTTTAGTTCAAAGAGGTGGTTTAATAATAAACTTACTGGATTTGGACTTGATGATAGCTATGTTAACCAAAAAATTGATGAAAAAAATTTAACAACAAAATTTCGTATTGAATTTTTCAGTATCCATATATGTACGTTTACCACGACACCCTATCGCGGGTAGTGTACCTACACCTTCATAATTTCCAATAGAACGAGCAAATCGTCGTCAAAGCCGTATTATTGGAATATTCGCAGATATATCAATATTTTCATATGGCTGTCTTGCCTGGGGCACGCTAGTTTACTCCCCATTTTATGGCGAAACTCCCTATTTGTTTGCTTTATTGGGAGTCGACTAGCCTTGTTTATTTTTTTAGTTTTTTACGGGATGTTTTAAAAAAGATGCTTTATTGCAGAGAATGGATGGATATCCTAGGAGGCAAATATACTAGAAACATCTTAGCATTTCTATAAAGCAAAATAAACTTAGGGTTTTGCTTTATAGTTCATGAACAAATTTTCTATGAATTAATAAATTCGAAAAAAATGGGACGTAAAAAATTCGTACAAAATAAACTTATTCGTTTTTTGCAAACCATCTTTCAGCGAGAAATAGAAAAAAAAATACACTGAACACAAAAGAAACAAATTAAGAGCTTTATTTAGATTTGAAAATTCAAGATTTTGAGGCACAATTAAATGAAAGGCTTATACAAATACCCAGGCCTTTGTTTCGAGATGGTAGTAAATTTCAATTTAGCTTAAATACCCACTTAAGATTTTTTAGTTTCTGAAACGAAATAAAAGCCCTGCAAAGCTCTCAATAATGAAAATAAATTGACGTTAGTAGATATAATCCTAACTAATATTATAAATACGAAAGTGTGCTTGTTTGTTTGTACTTTCTTCACGCCTAAGTAACCAATAGACTTGTTTTTGGCATAGTTAGTTAAAAGGATGGAAGGTAACTACAGTAAAAACTGACAGGTCCTTCGATTTTAGAAACGTGTGAACTTGAACAAGCATTTGGTAAATTTTTGTTTTTTTCCTTGGAGATTAGTTGAGATTCAGTCATAATCTTGAAAGGTGGAAAGAAAGGTATTTTAAACCTTATCTATTCTCTCGTAAGCTTTAAACTTGAACTAGTTTTCAATCCATTACGCAAACACAACAAAAGTAGGAGAGCAAATAACGTAGGTTAGTGGCAGTAAACAAGGCACCGCATTGAATGCGAGTCAAGAAGGTAGTGGTTGACATACGGTAGAGTTACGTGGTTGATGTGGTTGTGGACAAATAACGTGGGTTAAATAGTGACAAGCAAGGCACGGTGTCGAATGTAAGTCAAGAAAGTAGTGGCGGACGTATGGTGGAGTTACCTGGTTTATGTAGTTGTAGACAAATAACGTGGGATAAATTTAATAGTGGTAAACAAGGCACGGTATTGAATTTCATTGAATCTCAAGAAGATAGCGGCGGTAAGAAGATGATGGAGTAACTATATGTACTATCAAATATTACGACATCGTTGTATACAAATAATGGGGGGTTAGTAGCAGTGAACAAGGTACGTCATTGTATGTAATTCGAGAAGACCATGTTTGACGTATGGAAGAGTTACGTAAGGTAAATATTTTCAACAACCTCGTGATCTTTTAATATTTTGATGTTTATTAAGATGTGCAAAAATGTGAACAAATCAGAAAGTAAAACCCTGAAGGGAAAAAAAGTAAAACAGAAGTCAAACAAACATAAGCAAAGCCACGGTAAAAAGCAGTCCGCGGACTTTTATATTCGAGAACTAGGGCACTGAGGAGCTCAGAATATTTTAGCATCTTCTCCGTCTCCCAATGTGACGCTGTAAAATTGTGAATTTTATGCGAAATAATGCACTTTTATTATTTACAAGTTTTTTTTAGAATCCTTTATGAAAATATAGATTCAGGCGTAACTTTGCTAAAAACTATTACAAAATATAAAGATGAAAATATTTTGTAACAATCCCGCGCAAAACCTACGCTGACTACATTTTGTTAGAGCTTATCGGAGAAGGTTTTGGGCGGAATTGCTACCAAATATTTTAATCTTTATTATGTCCCTCTATATCACTTATAACTAATGCCATGGCGATTGTAGCAAAAGAATCGTTACCACCAACTTACGTAACAGCAACGGCAAAGTTAACTTGAGTTAACTTGTTCAAGTGAGATGGTGTCAAAACGCTTTATCAATAAAAAAATACTCAGCCCGTTGATTTTGAAATAGGTGGCTACGTGCCTTTTCACAATATTAATGTATGTGCTAAATATACAATAATAGATTTCACATGGCTCGTGCGGTGCCGTGTCCGACCTTGTGTCGTCCGTCTCATACATTGCTGACCGTGCGGTGACCGTATGCAAGTAAAAGGGCTTATTTTTTATAAGGTTTAGGTGTTTTTTGTATCTCTGCGGCCATGCTAAGCCCTGTAATCGCCATTTTATGTATTCAATTCTGAAGATGCGGTTTTCAGGTTCAGGTTTGGAAATTCGCTAACCCTAAAAAACTACTAACAGGCGAACCAACCACAGAAATACGACAGCTTTCTTCAATGGGACGTAGTTATGCAAAAAGGAACCAACCCTCAAGATGTTACTTTCGAGATAATTGAGTTTAAAGAATAAAGTTGTGTAGAAATGTCTAGGTAGCTTTTATTAGCTTTATTATTTTACAGTCTTGTGTAGAGTAATGAGGGCTTTATACAGAGCCTAAAAAGTTAAGATTTTTTTGGGCATAAGTAGTTGTTTTTATATTAAATTGCAGTTGGTTCCAATACAAAATGCAGTTTTTGTGGGTTGGTTCCCTGTTACAAAAAGTTCTTCTAGTTGCATTGTGTAAAAATGAAAGCAAATTATTATGTTTATTCATGTTTTATAAAAAAAATGCTTAACTACTAAACAAACTAAATATTGAACACATTTAAGTAAAGTGGCACAAACAATCTTCTCATTCAGGTCCATGCTAAACATGTTTTCTTATTTTTACGTTATTCAAAGTTAAAATATAGTTAAGTTAAATAGTTTAGGCTTATTTTAATATCTTTATAAAATCGGATACTGACCGGCATTATATAACATTGTTATTTACTATAGTATATAACGCTGGTTAAATTGTGACATTGTTATATACCATATGCTATGGTTCCATTTAACATATTAAATCAGCTCATTATAGTAAATCACGCAGCATGGTTCTGGATTGTAAAATATGAAATGTCGAAATGTGGGTTAGTTCCCTTGTGACATACTCATATCTTTGCTAAGAGCCGCTAGATGGCCAGGATCTTTTTTGAACATATAGAATACATGCTTAGGAACCTCACTGTGCACTCAACTCAATTTTGACCGAGTTGTGGGTTGGTTCCTTTTTGCATAACTACGTCCAGTATGTTTTTCAGTTTTACTACGATAACCTGTCCGCCTGCCAAGCCCGGTAGTTATTCCAGAATTCCTGATTTGGTGTTTCTACAAACTTTATTTTGATTCAGTATTGCAAAATTGAATAATCTAATACTTACAAAAATTCTATAAAATAATATACAAAGCGTATTGTGAATACATTTAGAGTATTAACTTCGTTTCCAATGAATTGAAAATGTTGATGTACTGAATCATGGATATTGACAATTAATATTGAAACAGTAATTGCTGCTTCATTGAAAATATCTCCTCCTCAGAGTCATTATTAAAGTTAGTAAACTCAGATTATATTGAAAACAAGCTTGTTAAGTATGAAAATATCACCAAAATTAGTGTGTTATTAGGGCTAAAGTTTGTTAACGTTAAGTAAAGTCAATTAATAAGTTGACTTTAGAATAAAGATTTTTTTATGGTATTACTAGTTATTATTTTCTTCTATAGCTGTATTATATTAGTTACATGTTCGCGTTACCTTTTCAAAACGTTTGCGTATACATATATACGAATATCAATATCATTCTTTAATAAGTGTTTTGATATGAACTAAACAGAATCTTATTTCCTAAGGAGTATTTCTATATTATTATACTCGTTTTGCTTTGATAGATTTTTCATTTTGTAGCAAATAGGATAAGCAGGAATTGTTACTAAGTATTTTCATCCTTACATAATTAATAAAGAAAATAAAACCGCCATTTGAGTCCAGCTCAAATCTGATTTGCATTTGAGTTTTCGAGGGTACTAAAAGTGTCATTAAAGTCCTACCCTACTCTTGTCTGAATCTACTTAGAGGTTATATAAAATTCTTGACAGTTTTTTAGACAGTAGTCCAAAATATTTCATCACCAACGTGATTGTCCACTATCAAATTTTCTAATAACGCTCAAACCAATTTGTTGTGGGATACTGGCCGATATTGTTTCCATAATTTTATGCAATTATTTGATGCATAATTCATACTGCCCTGATGACTTTTATGTAGTTACACGCAAGATCAAATTATGGCGTACAATTTTACTGTTAATTAAGCTTAAATGGATTTATTAAAATTCAACCTTCTTTATTCAGAGAGGTTAATGATGCTGGATAATCCATAGATCATCATCTAGCCCCAAAATAATCAGAGCTTGCAAAGACCTACAAGTAGCATCAACAAGAGTGACTTCATAGATCATTATCAAATTAATTACGGATGTAAGCGGGTTAGCTACGAACCTTATTTGTGTTGTTCTTCCAACACGCAAATCCTCAAACTACGAAGTTTTTATAGTAAAATCGTTATCAAAGTTCGTTTGTTAAGGGTTGCTATGCTAGCTTATTAGTATTCCAAAAAAGAGTAAACACAAAAATAGAACACACACAGACATGAGTATCATGTCTCTGGTATAAAATATGCCCTATTTCGATGATACATTGAGTGATAGCGCAATGAAAATGGTCATAGCTATGAAATACTTTCATCTATGGAGATGAAAGTTTATGTAGATTATGGACTCTACATATCATTATGAAGGGTGATAATAATGATGATGATAATAGTCCACTCCGAAAATGAATAAAACGCCCTCTATATCTGTACGAAATCAACAGGATTTTGTGGTTACTAGCAGTAGAGGGTACTACGGCGTAGGGGGTACTACGGCGTAGCCAGTGGAAAGAGAAAGGACAAAATCAACCATGAACTTGTGATAATACAGCGAGGTTAGCGAATTAACTCACAGATGGCGCTGTTTTCCGAGAGTTTCTGCTTTTGGGTATTGAGACGCGCCTACCACCCCATCATACGGACCTAACTCTATCATCCCTGGGTTCCAATCATCCATTCCAACGTATAAAGGGGCTAAGGGGCAGTTCTACTCGAGAGGCCAGGGGATCTTCCTGTGTCTGCGACCAAGAGCGACATATTTATGTATGCAGATGACGTGGCAGCAATCGTCACGTCGGAGACTGTGGACGAACTGGAAGAAAAATTGAATGACGCAGCACAGGAACTAGCACTGTGGTTCAAACTCAACGGCCTCGTGCTAAACATTAATAAAACACACTTCATTCATTTCTCAATCGCCGGCCGGTCATCCAGGAACATGTCGGTGAGTGTAGGTGGCACTTCGATACACGAAGTGTTGTCGACGACGTTCCTCGGGTTCGAGTTGGACCGCGGGCTGACCTGGGCGGCGCACGTGGACAAGTTGTGCAAGCGGCTGGGCAGTGCATGCTACGCGTTGAGCAGGCTGGCGCGTCTGGTGCCTGCTGATATGGTCCGCATGTGCTATTTTGCGACCGTGCACTCATTGTTGCAGTACGGCGCCGAACTCTTTGGACGCGCTGCCGAAAGGGAACGCGTCTTCAGAATGCAAAAAAGGGCCGTACGTGCGATAGTACGCGTGTCGCGGAGAACATCTGTGAGACCATACTTTGCCCAGCTAAACATTATGACCTTCCCATCGATAGTTATTTATCAGGTAGCAGTGCATGTCCGTCGAAACATAAATTTGTTTCCAAAACAAGCGGAGATGCACTGCTACAACACTCGCAATGCTGCAGGTGGCTGGCTGGTGCCTGCGGTAAGACGTCTGGCCAAATCGGATAGGTTGACGCACGTAATGGGACCGGCTACATACAACAAGCTTCCAGACAGGGTTAAGGACACACCAAGTCTCGAACATTTTAAGAATAAACTTAAACTCTGGCTCGTGGAGAAGACGTTCTACACCTACGACGAGTTTATAAACGATTTATAATATGTTTATTAATTTGATTTTTATTTTTATTAATTTAGACTTTATTAATATTATTCAGGTGATAATATTTTATGTTAAAATAACTAGAATAACTAGATTACTTATATAATTATGATAATTAATTTAAATTGTGACGTATAATTTGACAAATTATTAATAAAATGTTTATCTGTTTATCTGGTTTATCTGGGCAGTACATCACATGGCTTGACAGACAAGTTTGGTTTTTACTTCTACAATAATTTTAGTTATCGCAAAATTATAATGACGTGAATTTTAGGTAAAGTTGAGTTTTTTAAATTTGTCTTGTAAATCATTATTATTACTAGTAATATAAAGAGGAAAAACTTGTTTGTTTTTAAGATCCGAAACTACTGGGCCGATTTGAAAATTCTTTTACCGTTTGTTAGAATCCTATATTATCCGTGATGAACATAATGATATAGAATATAACCGTGCGAAGTGGAGGCGGACCACTAGTTTTCACTTACACAAAGAGGAAAAAATTGTATTTTGGTATGTAACTAATAGACTTTAAAACTACTGGAATGATTTCAAAAATTATTTTGCCGTTAGAAAGCTTTTATTAAATTTTCACGAATTATCACTGAGTAGCGTAAACAATAGAATATACCTGTGCGAAGCTGGGGCGGACCGCTAGTTATAAATAATTTGGAAATCAATTTTCCAAATTTTGTGGGTTTTAAGCAAATGAAACACCATGTCGGAAGTATAAGTTATAATAAAAGTTTATATAATTTAATTACAGCATAAATTTTGGTACAAGTATAACTAGCAGTGTTCGAAGTACATTCACGACGTGAGCATTATTTCAAAAAAAGGTTTCATAGCTTACTTAATGCAATTTAATGAAATGAGTTTCGTACCGACTGTACCCCAATCTTCCCCTTTATTGGAGTACATTCCATACTCAATGAAGTACAATGAGTTATTCATAACTTTCTAATCTGTATTTATTAATAAACCGCAGCTGTTTTTCACTCTGGATAGATATATACTAAACCCTTGTGCGCGTTGCAGAAACATTGGTCAAAGCAGAGTGCATTGAAGACTTACAAAGACTTGTGTAAATTTCCCCGATTTACACAACAGTAAAAGAAGTAAAAACTATTTATTCTAAGGATAGTTACTATAACATTGATTCACAACGTTTTCTCTCATAAAACTTCTTGAAAGCCACTCTTAAAATTATAGTCAATTTCAAAAGTCTTATAGTATTAGAAAGCGGATAGAAGCTGCCTTCTTGAACCCTTCCCATTTCAACACAGACGCTCCGGAGAGATGGTCCCCGTAAATAAATTCTATAACTACGTCGCTTATAGTAAAGCATTATCTCTAAGGCAGGAAATTACGAAACCTAGCATTCATTTACTTAAAGAGAAACTAACTGAACTAGAAGAAATTAGACTTATCTAACTAATCGACTCTGAAAGTACCTATTAAACTACAAAAAATGCCAAAAAGCGATTCATCCTAAACGCTATAAAAGCTAATCACTATCCTATATTCCTTATCTCTACAAATATTCTTGAACTGTGCACTACATCTATGTATTAGTGTTAATAATATTTGATTTGTGAACGTGTTTTTTTTTAATCAATTATAATAACTGTTTTATAACTAGATTTATTAATACCATTTAGCCTATTGCTGAAAATACGAGATATTAGTTTTATGTGTATTGATTTAGAGGCACTTTTCAAGTGGCTGAATTTATGACAGATTACGACAAGTGCAAAATTATTGCTATAAAACATGAATATAAGCCTAGAGTTCAACCATTGGTAAATATATTTATCACAAATTCTGTAAATGTTGGACTGGATATAATGAACGTCAATATGAGACGAGTGTGTTATTCACCATTACGTTGTACTTTATAACCGCGTAAACTTACACTTCACCACAAAAGCCCTTCCCTTTTTCGACCAGTCAAAGCAAGTAAGCAAATCACTCTTACACTAATCCGTTTTTTGACTGCCTAAGTTTACACAAGCGTAGTGAAGTGTAAAAAAAACGCAGTGTTTTATTTTGATTTACGCATCTGGAGCTCGTATTTCAACAGTTACAGATGTAGGTCCAGGTGCTGTGGGCGAGCGTAGTGTTGCGGACCTCAAGGACGTAGCTGAATGCCCACTGCTGGCCCTAGAACCGCGTCGAGACCCTGAAAGGTAGAAATAGAAGTAAAAACAGTGTAATGATTCTCTAGACTCAGCGATTGTATTGTATCTCCTACGAATTCAAAGGCAAGAATGTTAATATTAATGAAATAGGTTTAATAAGGGATAATTAATGTTTTCGAATCAAATCTGAACTATTTAAAAGATTCTGAGAAACGAAGGCTTTACCCTATAATTCAAAATTAAATTGCTAAAGGACAAAGCCTTTGTATTTCAGAATCGCCGCTTCCAAAAAGTCTTTTGAAAAATCTTTATTATGGTGGAACCCATAAAGACATAAAAGTGGATCAAAGACTTGGTCATAGATCAAAAATCTCTACAAAAAATGGCTTCTTTTCATTTGGCAATTTTGACATATCTTTTCCAACTGCAAGCGGGCAATTACAAAAGCTGATCCAACTTGGGACTCCTTTGAAGAAGCAGCTCCATACAAAGCATTTTGAAAGACATGCTTCTTCTATTACAAAGATGTACTACTTACATTATGTTAATTTCTTCAATCTATGTTTGTTTTGGATTTAATAAAGCTTTACCTTAAATTACTTTTTAATTTACAGAGTCAAGATTAAGTTTGGAAGGTTTAAATAGTATTAGTCTCATTCCATTACAAAAATTGATAGTATGACTTAAATTTATCATATCATGAGATACCTAAACACATGCTTATAAGATGATTTTAGTGAGTTTCGAAAGTAGAATTTTCCTAGATTGAACAATTGTTATAAATCTTGAAAGACGATTATCTATATTAGGAAAAGAGTTAGTAGTAAAGTAGGTACATAAAGAATAGTAAGTTGTCATTCAAAATATTTATTTGTGTTATGGGACAAATACTAGCTCTAGGTATCAATAGATATGCTCTTCACAGTCTAACTAAGTAACACACAGTGATTGCACTCATAGATTTATGGTTAAGCTAGGTTAAAGGAGATAGCATTTTTGAGCCCATTTATCAATAAACTTTTACGAAAACCACACCAAATTAGCAAGAACAATTATTTTGAACCCATTAAAAAAATACAGTCTCCTTTTCTACAACTACCGGTTCTATAAAACGTGTTAAAATTCTTACCTATTTCAAATCTTTTCTCTACTGTCTCTAGTTCTAATTTTTCTAACATGTCACAAAAGCTTCATGCGCTTTCTATAGTGTAAGGTGCACTTTCTATAAAGCGAGCAAAACTATAAACTGTAACCTGAGGGTTTTCGGTGTAGCTGATGGCTTTGTCGTGCTGCTGGTGAAATCATCATGATTAGCTTGGTGTGTTGAAAACAAATGAAATGGGGTTGTTATTGAAGTATTAGAAGCATGATCTTGTTGGCCGGCGGTTGCGGCGTCAGTACTGACCCTTGCAACTCAACCAGTGGATTTCGTAAGAGTTGTCTGAAAAAACCTACCAGAGAAAGGCTTAACTGCGATTACTAATCCGCCCGCTAAGCTTGGTGGTTTTGACAAAACTTCCCTTGGTTAGTAAAGATAAATTCAGCAGTAGGTAGCGTATTATGTGCTCAACTGGAACTTCTTGTTTATGGCACTGCTTGCTTTTTGACAGGAGGGATCTTAATATTCATATCGTTAGTAATAACACTGACATATCATAAAGATTCTTAATAAAAAGTGCTTCTTTTAAACCGAAAATACAACAAACCTCTTTGGGCCACTGTGACCCATGGAATGGCGCCTTCACACGGCGAGTTAAGGGGCAAGTGTTGTCTTATTTATTTACTGATGCAATTTTGGGACAATTCTTAGTTGCTTATCAATGTAAGTCAATGCATGTATGTAAAAAAATAAAAATATAAACGATGTAAAACTCCAAATAGAGTCCATAGGTGATCGAAATACTGGTTTTTATTTCGGTCAACGAATTTGCATTGCTATTCAACGTGGCAATGCTGCCAGCATTCTGGGCACGCTGCTTTCTGGTGACGGCTTGGATTTTTAGAAAATAGATGTAAATGGAAATATTAGTTGTAATTTTTTTTATTCTGTTTTTTCCTTAATAATAAATGTATGTATGAGTTGATTAATATCATAGACATACAACACCACTAAACATCAAGAGTTTAAATAGGATATTATATTTAAAGCCATGGTTCCACTGATCCAAACGAGCAAACATAGAGACACGAAAACGAGCTTTTCATGCGAAGGATTATTTCTGTTCTGATACAGCACAAAAATGTGCATTCGAATATGAGCTTTAACTCTTAATAACAATTTGATATATTATCTAATGACGGTATCAGATGAGAGGACAACTCGCGACCCACCACCCATTTAAATCTTGTGGATAGCCATTTTGTCACTGTAAAATGTATCTAAAACTTATAATCGAGTTGGGCCCATATTTGTATGCACATTTTTGTCCTGGATGCTAGCTGAGCACCTTTGATCTGACACCTTTAATCAACGCGAATTCGGCTTCACTCAGACAGAAAAAGCTTTTATCTACGACAATACAACGCAACACATGACTTCGTATGTCGAAAATATTAAGGTTATTATATATTAAGGTTATTCTGGCCGTTTTTACCCCGTTTTGACCACCTGAAAGTGGTCGGAGCAGGCGCGATAAACACAAAGTCCGTCTCAACAATTTTTCAACAAAAATGATGCGCAAAAGAATCTTCTGTAATGCTCCAATTATTTACAATAAACTGCCAGTAGAGCTGAGAGAAAAACAACGCTCTTTATTTCAGAGTAAGCTAAAATCTCTGCTTTGTAATAAATGTTTCTATAATTTAAATGATTTTATGAATGACAAAAATTTGAATAATATTATAATAGACTCATAAATTGTTAACCTAATAACCGTTAAATTATTGTATTATCTAATGTACCTATTATTGTGACTGAAACTGTATTAACAATTTAATTGAAATTTTGTTTATACCTATTGATTTTGATCTTATTATAGATTATTAAGTATTAATTATGAATTTTGTAACACGACATAGCACGCCACATTTTGGCAGAATACATTGATTCCATTATATATTACTTAACACCTATTTAACACATGTATTTCGCAATAAAGATACTTTACTTTACTTTATTAATTTTCCGGTAACAGTAACAAGAAATTGAGCTTATAAGAATCAATTATGCAGTGGTCGAAGATCGCTCGCGACTGGGTTCTGGTTGGACGACAGCCACGTGGAAGGCTTAAACGGAGAGTGTGGGATGACTTAAATCTATTTAATAGAGAGTGGACCCTCCTTGCTGAGGACTCATATGAGAGAAATGAGTGGAGGGAGACCCTTGCCCTGCAGTGAAAAACACCGGACTTATAGGTATAGGTACAATTCTATGCTGGTAAGACTCGACATCGACCCTTACAGTGGTTAGAATTTAAGATAACAATAAGATCTATTCGTGGTTTGTTTGCTCATTTAATCCACTGGAACCATAGCTGTCCTGAATATTAGCAGTGTTTACCTGGAATCGGCGAGTGAGGTCTCAGTTCCGCTTGGCTGGCTTGTCGTGACGGAGGACGCATGCTCACTCGAGAGCCGCGACGGTCCTGCCGGTCAGGGAAAAATAAATAAGTAACCAAATAAAATAATTTACTTGTGGGATGAATTCCGGATTCTGCTTCATGAAAATCATAACGAAGATTAATGAATGAATGATTGTAAATTAAGCTTATTTCACAGAATAATTAATTAGTCTATCAAAACTTAACTGCGATTTTCGGATGACAAAGTTTTTAGCTAGTGGTGCACGACTCCCACTTGTCCGGTACATAAATTTGGAATTACTTTAGCTTAGAGCAGCCTCACTCATCAGTATCTACTGGTAAAATCTACCAAAAGCATCTTAATAGAAGCGGAAGCCCATCACACTATTGTTATAAATGCGAAAGTTTAGATGTATGGATGGATAGATGGATGTTTGATGCTCAATCACGCCAGAACTGCTTAACGAATCTGGACGAAATTTGGCACAGAGATAGATTATAGTCTGAAATAGTATAATAGGCTATATTTTATACCGGAATTCCTACAGGAACTGCGCGGGTGAAACCGCAAGGCGCTGCTAGTAATTACTAAATCAGGAGCCATGGTAGTGGTCCTTTATGTAGAAGGCTGCCTAGTATTAAGGATTTAGAGACATTTTCTATTTTTTAATTTTACTTTTTTTTAAATTAAATATTTGCATTTCTTTTCCCAATGCAATAAAAAAGACACTATAATCGCCTCGAAGTGAAAAAATTCTATGTCTATAATCGCCTCTCATCGTCTTTTGTTTCAGATCATAAAAGTTGAAACAATAATCGGAATAAGTCCCATAAAGGGAAAGATAGCAAGCCAGTTGTACTATAAACTAAGATTACAGAGTATAAAATATGTGTTTATGGTCAATAAAAGTACCTGTGAGTGCAACAGTTTGGAATCTCTCAACAAAGACACGTTCATCAGCCGCGGGTTTGGAGTGTTGAAAATAGTTCGGTTCTCACGCCATCTTGCTCTGGAAAATAATTGTTTTACATTAAAATAAGAAGTTAGATGCAAGATAATACAAAATCTGCCTTTTCTATAGTCGACAAATGAGACGTTTTCCAAAAACGCAGATATTTCGGGAAAGAAACGATGTCGTAATATGTGATGTCCAACTTTGTACGCTCTACAATGAAAAGAAGAGATCTCCTGTACAAGGAAGGGCCCTAATGTAGAGTGACTATAAAATCTGCATATTCCATGGCAAAGCCAGTTGGGCCATGTTTTGTGGTAAAATAATAATATTATTTTTATTCAGTATTTAAAAAAAATTGCCTTGCTAGCTTCCAACGTGGCAATACAGCATTCCGGTCACACGGAGCGCTTTGGTGAGTTTTAATATTTCCGTTTGGCAAATATTGTGACACTTATTCTTTTCTATACATCATGTTCCTGAAGTTTAAAATATCTACCACAATTTAAACAAAAAACACTACTTCGCTTGTAAGGCCTCTACCTCTAAAACATATATTTAAAAATATATTTATTGTTTCGATTTTGTCCATTTACCTGCTGAATAGACGTAGCACGACGCAAATGATGACGAACATGAGTGCCATGCCCACCAGAACACCAATCATAGCCGGGTCAAGGGTTTTGAGCGATTCTTCGACGCGCTTTTCCGCTGAAATAATTAGAATATTCAAATGAAATCAGTGCAATATAAAATATTATTAAATTGCTTTCAGGGATGCTTATAGATGTATGTACTTTTGTCCAAATTGGACGCGCATTGTCTGCGAGGATGAAATGTACAAAATTGTATATGACGCCGCAGCGAACCTTCAGTCCGCCAGTGTGAAGATCCCTTATTTTTAAATAACCAAGCTTCTACGATAACCTTGACAATACCTGAAAATGCCTATCTTAAATCATAAAATAATATTCAAACTCAGTTCAGTTATATTTTTTAAATAAGTTGACTTTTCTATAAATCATTAACGTTTTGATACTCATTAACTAAAGTCTCTAAATTGTATAAAATTGGTAAATTGTTTAGCTTTCGTTGCTCTTCATCAACAACCTATATCAGTCCACTGCTGGACATAGGCTTCCCCTATGCTCTTAAAATCACTTAAATCACTTATGGGTATTATGAACAGAGCTCTACCTTTGCAAGCCACAGTGCCATCTGGATTGGTCTCTGGGACCATCTCGAACTTGCAGACACACCGGTCGTTCCTGCATTCGGTCATGTAGACCATGTCCTCGCATTGCTCGTTGAATGAACATGTCTCGTTTATGCCAGCAACTGGAAATAAAGAACAAATTCACAATTAGATTGGAAAAACAAACAACCCACCTCATCAGATCACAAAGGTAAGTTGACTGCTTTAAGTACCTCTCCAAACCTAGGTGGGCCTTTCTATCATTACCATGCTTGGTAAGAGGATTCGTCATCGCAGAAAAGATGATAAAATTACACAAAAGTTAGCAGCTGACCTTCCTCCAGAAAGTATCCTTTACGACCCTATATCCACGAGCTGAGTTAGAGAGCTCAGGTATTCTTACGACATGAATGCCATAGAAAAGAAACAAGTGCTACAATTTATATATTACTAGCTTAAAGGTTTACTTTAAGGTTCTTTCTATCCCAAAAAGTATTTTATGTTACTCTCCATTGGTTGGTTGTTTAGTTAGGGTGTGAAGGTAGGACAAACAAACAAACACACTTTCGCATTTGTAATATTAGTGTAGAAGTATAGATTAGACTAAATTAGGAGTCACAAGTAAAACGGTGTAATTTTGTTTCTGAGGGCAAAAGATTTCTTAATAAATAAAATTAAACCGTGTGGTGGCCCAGCATGGACTGTAGAAATTCGGATCTTCCATTCACAAGATGGTTTCTAAGAGCCTAGGAGTGGAAGATGGTATGAAAAAAAAGAAAACCGTACACCTACAGTAAAACATCGCCTATCAGTAACATAGACACCTAACCCCCTTAGAAGTGAACGAAAATAATAATTTTGACATTTTAGGCCCCGTTTGCGAAAACAAAGCCGCCGGAAAAGCTAGTATTAACTTAATGTATGGGTTTGTTTTTTCGCCACAATGATTACAATAGAAGGCGAAAGGTTCTAAAATCATAACAAACACACCCAACTAAATGAAATCTCTACGATTAGCAGCTTAGTCTGTCTGTCGGTCACGCAATGTTTTTACTTATTTACATACAAAATTTGCATCGTTATAATAATTTAAACGTGTTCCCTTTCTGTGGTACAGGACCTATTGGAGTGAACAGGGACTAAACTCGTGATTATCCATTGAATACCAATCCAAAGCGTCCCCAAGTTCGTAGTTCTTTTTAACACGCTAAATTATATTCTTATACATTCTTACTCATTAAACTATACACTGTCGCAGAAAAACATTAGTTCATAGGCTCCAAAACCAGTTCAAAACTATATTATCATAGCCACGAACAAAATATTTTGATTGACATGCAAAAACAAAAGTGAGTAAAATAACATTACATTCATTATATACAGGGTGTCCGGTAATTAATGGATAACCCCGCAGGCACTTGTGGGGGGGCAGGGGGGCAACTCAGAAAAAAATTAAAAAAAATCTATCTGCAACGGTCTAGGATTTTTTTTAATTTTTTTTAAGTGCTAATTTTTATACCTTTGTTAAAATTTTTGGGCACTACCCGCGGTACTAATCCGCGGTTATTTCCAGAGAAAATCAATCAATCAATCGTTATTATTCAATTTGTAGCCGTAGTGCCCAAAAATTTGAACAAAGGTATAAAAATTAGCACTTAAAAAAAATTAAAAAAAATCCTAGACCGTTGCAGATAGATTTTTTTATAGGAATGAATTTCCATAGGCTACTATTTGTCCCGGTAAATTGCGTGCAAAGCCGTGGGCAGAAGCTAGTAATATTAAAAAAAAAGATTCTGTCGTGGCACGCATCCTAGGCAATGTATGTATTGTATTGTATTGTATTAACATTTACGTGATTCATAGGTTCTTGTAGGGTCCTATAAGAACACCAAATCACTATGACTTAAATGTCATGGTGTTTTGGTGAATAAAGGACCCAAGGTAAAGGGAATGACTCATTTAATAACTGCATAAGTACCCATTATACTAAACACAAGCTTAAAAGTTACTGTACACGCGAATTGCATGTTTTGGTTTATCGACCGGGGGTTTTCCTGTCCCAACTCGCTTTTTAACTCGACTTCGAAGTAAAGTAACCTACATTTAAAGGACATCCCACAAAGAGTGTCATTGATGAAAAAAGTCAAGGATAATTCTCGAGGGTAACATGTTTTTGTTTATCAGATACGTTATTATTTGTCTTTCGCAGTTGGCTCAAGTATATTACGTAGATGAAATACGTCAGTTACAAAACAGACCGTAGTGGCACTAAGGATTTAGTTTAGGCAAAAAATCTAAAATAGATTTTGGTGGTCATCAAGGGCAACTTCAATTCACTGCCTAAACTAGATAACATAAAACTCTAAATAAAACTACTACTAACTATATTACAGAGGTATAAAAAATAGCTTTTAATAGGTATCAAGGGCAAACTGTGCATTGGATTTCTGAAATTTCCTTTGATAAACGGAATAAGAGGACAAAGTACATGGCGGCGCTAGTTTGGGTCGGGTATGCGCCAACGACTGTTATTAATAACTTACGTTTCCCACACTTGTCCAGATAGTTGGTGGCTGGCGTCTCCGCCTGGCACTGGCAGGTCTTCTGCACCTCGTGGCATACTGAGTCCGGAAACTTGCATTCTGATGTCACTGAGCACGCATCTCCGTAACGACCTGGTTGTTGTCCTGTAACGAAAAATAACTTTTAGACAAACATTGAAAGACATTGTTTGTTCAAATTCTAGGTTTTATTTTTGCTTGGTATAATTCTAGGTTACCAGATGCTGGACGGCCAACTTCAGCCTCGCAACGCATCGGTTTTGGTATGAATTTGAATAAAGGTCTTCGTACATGGACAACTGTAAACCGTTTCCGAATAAACTTACTTCGGGCAGATTCTGCAGTTGGGTAAAAACGATTTCGAGAAGGAGGCCAAGCCAAGCTAGTCAGCGTCAAGTATCATTACCTCATCTGTGGCAGCGTTTGGGTAACTATGCCGAGTCTTCTAGTCATCCATACCGCAATGCTTGAAAAGGAAAGTTTTCAATTAATGCGTTCTATCCGTCACAACCTACGGAGCTGATAAGTAGACACTGACGGTAGGGCTGGTCCACCAGTTCAAAGTTAAAAGTTAAATTTGCTCAGTTTAAAGATGCTGAGCGAGCTATATTTATTTATTTATTTATTTAACAAAATCCACAGCCCTTATGATCTGAGATATAAAGAGCTATGCTCGGAATTTCTCTGAAGGATAGGGTTAGTAACGAATAAAGATAGAGAACTAAAATTATCGGCATAGCTACAAAAATTAGCAAGCTGAAGTGGCAGTGGACCGGCCATATCTCGCGAAGAACCGACAACCGCTGCGGTATTTTTTGTGGAGACAACGACTCGGTAAACGATGCGTAGGACGCCCTCCGTTCAGGTTGGATGACGACCTGCGAAATACTGCACGCAGATGCTGGATGCGTCAAGCTATGACGCTAATTCGGGGAGGTCTACGTCTATGATGGTGATAAAGCTAGTTTATTTGCTGATGGCCCAAACGACTTTTGTTTTTTTTTTATATTTAGGTCATTATCCAATAGGGACGTATCAACATTTAGCTTCTTTTCAGGCAACAAAATACTGTCTAACTCCTTCTTTTTTTAATAATGTTCTATAGTGCACTTCGTAACTAAGTTATTTGTAGTAATTTGTGTTCATCGGATTTTGTCAACTCGATTGAAGACCGTTCGACTTAACCACACTGTATGTTTACTACTGTATGATGTATGCTTATACATCGGGTAGCGAAAGAATCCACGGGAAGGCAATTGCCATTTAAAGCACCCTCAAGGGACCTACAAAAAAACAACCCAAGATAATAATAAATTTACCCGCCCTACTAAAGTGCCAAACATGGTCACTAACCACCACCTTCAATGACTGAAACTACAAAAAATGAATTAGTAAAAGTGATCAGAAATCAGAATGGCTTGCACTAATAACCAGCGCTGGGTAGACACTCCAGGTTCACACAAAGCTGAGTGTTGGCCATATTTGCTGTAAGCCCTGCTATAATATTTGCAGCTAACACTAGGATCAAATTTAGTCATAAGTTATTGTGGAGTAGATTTAGGATAAATAAAGTTATTTTCTTTATTTATTTCTTTTACTGATTTTTTTCTTGATCTTGGCTGCGAATAGCTGCGAATGGCTGCAGAATGTTGTGCGCACGACGCGCACAATATGGGATGAAAACTTGTCAGACTAATATTTTTGATGGGTAAACAGATAAATAAATAAATAATTCTTAGAAATAACATTTCTACTACTTTCAAAAATGCATACCATGAGACTTGCTATCTAATAAAACATGTCACTGCTACACGGCAAGCAAGACAAAGCAATTTGCATAATAATATGATGAAAAACAGCACTGCCAGTGATCGTAAAACTTTAAAATCACTTGCAGATATTTTATACTGTGATATAAAGCTCAATGATAAAATATCGTTCGTTGCAGAGCTATGTTTAATCAATAGCAGGTGCAATGAACCCCGTCTCGTAAAAACCGCCGTGGCAATGACACTTGCTTAAGAATCGACCTCTTCAAATAAGCCTGAGGTAACCTTCCGGAGGAAGAGCAACAGCTTGCTTTTTTCGACGACCTCTGTGGCGCGGTGGGAGAAGGTCCGCTTGCGACGCAGGAGGTTGCGATTCCCGCCTTGGGACGAATATTTGTACGATCTGCAGGTATTTGTTCTGAGGGTTCTGGTCGTTTTCTATGTATAATAAAAAATATCCTATCTGTGTAATGTATTATGCAGATCTATGTAGAATGCAGAAATGCAGGATCACTCCTGCTGCCGAGCGTGATGATTATGCCAAAATCCCCTCGTCAGGGGCGGAATATTCAGCAGACATGATACGTCAAGCTGATGACAGGGCGCTATGGCACTCGTTGGTGGAGCCCTATGTAAAGCTGTGGGCTAACGATAATAATGATGATTATGTCTGAGGTGTCAGCAGACGTACTATATATACTGATGATGGATAGAATAATCCATCTCTGTAGAAATATGTTTAATCAATATTAGTGCAATGAACCGCGGTTTGTCGCATACAGACCGCACTGTAATTATGGCGTACTTTGGAAAAACGTTTTAGCTTTACTTTGAAAAAAGTTTTTATTGCTGTTAAAAGTTTTGATGATAAATTTACTTTATGATTACTTCATTCAATTTACTTTCACTGAGGTTTCTTAGACGGTTAAAGGTTGACAGTGGATTAAATTGTCTAAGGTGTAAGGCAATGAATGTGGTGATAAGTAAAACATGACTTGGATTTCATTGGAATGCTTATTAATATTACTAGATGTAGTGTTTGTGAATTATAGTCACTGAATTCTTGTATTTGCAATATTTTTAAGAAAAAGTTTTATTTACTACAAACATCAAAAACGAATTATGATTTTATTATGAGTGTATAAAGAACATGGAACTACCGACACCAACGCGAGTGGTTTTTTGTGGTCACATTGATAAAAATATTGTTTTGTAAAGTTTATTAACGAATGTACTTGTATTTATGAGCGGTTATCTCATACTTATTTTACTTTCTACTTATATTCTAATTACAATGTAATATTAGTAAGAATATTACCATCAATTAACGTAGCAAAGCTAATTATTTCGACAAAATATGAATTTAAAAGCTCCGAGTTAACAAACTTATTTAATTCAGTCCCAGGTCCCAGCAGACACGCATTGTTAAACAGCCACCTGTTTTCAAATGGAATTATGTTCTGAAAGTTGAGGACATTTTGAATTATTAGATTTAATCAAGTTTTTAGTGTTGTTTTAGTGGTTTGGCAAGATTGTTGTGTACATAGGTACAACATACAAAAAAAACATATATGATCGGTATAAAGAGAGTGACTGCAAAGATTTAACAAACGCATTTTCGTCGATGGGTGCCTAGAGCACAAGTTCACAAGAAAATTGAGGCGGTGTCTTTGCTGACACCGCGATGCGAGGAGGCCGCTCGATATGAGACGTCACAGTAGCTATGTGCCAGAGGCGTCAGTGTATGAGTTAGGGGGGTACCTGTGTCGTCAGTGTGCTCGTTGGCCCCGAGCGCCAACACCGCGACCAGTTCCTATGCACCTAAGGTGTCATTGTATGAGTGAAGGGGTACCTGTGTCGTCAGTGGGTTCGCTGGCCCCGAGCACCGGCACCGCGACTAGGAGCGTCACGAAGTTGCTCGGTGAGCAACTCTACAGTAGCTATGTGCCTAAGGCGTCAGTGTATTAGTAAAGGCGTACCTGTGTCGTCAGTGTGTTCGCTGGCCCCGAGCGCCGGCACCGCGACCAGGAGCGTCGCGAGCGCGGCGAGCGAGGCCGCTCGGGAGGAGCGCTCGCCTCGCATGCCGCCCGATGCGTGACGTCACATGCCAATCAAATGCCTGGAAAAATAAAACGAGTGCAATATAGAACCTAGCTACCAACCACTTCACGAATAAAATTTGCTTGTTACTTTTCAAAAATTGCACTACGAGTTGTAGCACCAGCGCGCGTAGTAGAATCGTAGTCACTTTCAGTCTAAAGTAGTCGCATTACTATTTTTAATTTTGCCTTGTATCATCATCATCATCAGCCTATACCAGTCCACTGCTGTACATAGGCCTCCCCTAATGAGCGCCATAGCGGTTCTTTAACAGTCAAGTTCATGACATATTCTTCAAAAAACTTCAAAAAACATTAATAAATAAAAACCAAATGTTTGCTTTATTATGTTTCTCGCAGCCATGACACCTTATAAGCTTACAGGCTCAACTTTCCGTGTCATCCCGAAAGCCTCAAAGGCTAATAAAGGTTCAGGTAAAAGGATAGGTGGTGATAAAGCTTCACGGTTTGGCTAGACAAAACAGATTAAACCTAATATTCAAGTCAACAGAGTTACAAATTCAGTGGCAACACAGTAGCAACATATCAGTAGCTTAACTGTTCTATGACACACAGCTACAAACAAACTGAATTAGAACTTATTCTTGCCACGTAAGGTAGGTTATGGTTTAACAAGCCGTCATTTGCAAACAAGCCTTTGTGCATTGTGGTCTCTGAAAGTTTGGCAAAGCTTGAATATTGTATGCGACATAAACTTTGATGTTGTGGTCTGCGAATCACCCACCTGATGCACTTTTATTAAGCTAGAACAACAGGATAACAAATTAATGTTAGACAAAGTCTCTCGACGATCGTTCTTGGATATTATGAGCTGTAAATATTAAACAAACGAAAGTTTGATCATTTCACTTTTCAAAAATATTCGAAAGCGATAGAAAACAGGCGGTTCTAACAAAAATACAGATTTCATTGACTCATTTTACACGGCTCAATTTAAAAATAACACTCCTTTGACCTTATTGATTGTCGATTTTGTGAGATAGGTACTAAACACAGAGAAAATACGTATAACATTGGCAAAAATGTGAAGCAAGGAAATTTATACCATCAACTTTTCCGTTGAAGGTACAAAATTGTGTAAGTACATACCTACAACCTAATTCCACCAGACGCATTATTGTACGAGTCGATGGAACAAGCATCCCGAATCCCTACCCTTATACGGTCCTCTCAGCTAAGTCAGCCGTAACCAGATGGAAAAGGTCGTATAAACGTGACGGCTAAGTAAACGGGACTTTCCCGAAAATCTTATCTTTTTGTAAAGTCCTGAGAGAAAATGTGATGTTCTAACGAAATCATGATTCGATTGATAAATGCGTGTGAAGCTGTATTTGTGTATTATTTTATTGTAATACACAAATACAAACTGTTTTTTTAGCTTTTCCAGATCGGTTTCGAAACCCTTATGATAGTGTAGGTATCTCCTAGGTCAAAACTTAATTTTACCTATAAGGAACTTTTGTAATATTTGTTTCTTTATTTTTTCTTCTTGTTTTTTGTTTTGTTATTGCCTATGGTCCTATTTAATTTTTATATTTTAATTGTGTAAGTACCTAAGTTTAAGATGATTTTGTATCCCTACCTATTTATTGTACCTAATCAATAATCACTGTTTTATTTATTTTTGTGTGCTTTTGTTGTGTTTGTAAACCAAATAAAATATCTATCTCTCTATCTAATGGTCTCGCTCTGTCCGTCCCCGCTATTTCTTGAATATCTCAGTAACTACTGCAGCTATTAACTTGAAATTTGAAATAATAATACATTTCGTGCGCCATTACTGATACATATAAGTAATATAAAAATATAATACATAAATCAGTTTTTGAAATTTATGTAGGTTTCATAGTTTAAAAAAAAAAAAAAAAAAAAAAGTAGCGGGACTCGAACCCATAACCTCTTGCGTTGCCGGCACCCTTCGCCCGCAGCGCCGCCGCCAAGGTTGTCCTAATAATGATACGAAATTAGTTCCATTGCATAAAAACATAAAACCTAAGCTTTACTTTATAATGCGGTATATATAATAATATATATGCACTGGGCAATTTTTTTACGAAAATTTACTAATGTCCCAAAAATCCTGCCGAAATCGAAAATTTTTGTGACAAAATTTTTGTAGATCTAAAACCTTCTATGATTCTGCCAATAAAATCTATCTACCAGCCGAAAATCCGGATAACCCAGACGCCCCCGAATAAAAATAAAACCGGAACTCGATCTCTCTGGAAATAGATAACTACCTACGGGAATATAGACCTTATTACGTCTAGAGTTCGGGAATAGTTGATAACTTCGTTAGTCGGTGTAGATTAGATTAACAAATTCAGGGCAATACTGCTGAGCTTCTGATATACATATATTTTCGTTCTCTTTCTTTATTTTTTAGCATGGAAAAATATTACTGCAAAAGTATACCCATTCATACAAAAGCATGTAACGAAATTTACGAATAGTAAGAGACGAAAAGTAAAAAATATATAATGCAAAATGAGTAAATATAGTGGATAAATAAATAATAAATAATGATGAACAATTCACACAGCACATCCAAGCTAAACACAGCTTGTGTTATAAGTGTTATGAGTACTAGATGACTAATAATGTTATCATCATCATCATCAGTAACATTATCCGAGGCGGGAATCGAACCCGCAACCTCCTGCGTCGCAGCCAGACCTTCACCCACCGCGCCACAGAGGTCATAAATGGAGACAAATCGACAAAAATCTATAGCAATCTAAATGTGACAAATATTTTATGGACTAGAGTCTTCTCGGATCACATGAGTATTAGTACAGGCGGCTGCCTGTAATATTGCCAAGTTATCGATCATATTTTACGAGCATTGCCACCGGGGGTAGTAAAATAGGTCGATCATGGAGATTACTGAGCAATCCACGGAGCTCAAGTTTTGACAGTGTTGATCCAGATCCATAGATATCCTGATCCAAACCTATCCCATTATTAATTGATAGATATAAAAGAAGTAATAGTAAATAATAAAAGTATCTAAAAATATAAAATTGAGATCTTAAGCAAAAAGCAGTCTGAAATCAAATTCAGAATTTCAATTCAAAGTTTCCAATTTTCATGACATACCTACCAGTTTCTGCCCGCGGCTTTGCATGCCTTATATAGGGCTTTAGATATCCCATGGGTACTGATATATTTGATTAAAAAGTGTGCTTATGTTTTATTCCATGCCGAAAACTACCTGTATTCAAAATTTTAGCTCAAACAACCAAAATTTCACATTGGTGTGATGTGAAGTGATTTGAATCAAAAGTTATCAAAAACTGAAAAAAAAATATTACTAAACCTATCTTAATAATAAACAAGATTCGCCAAGTGCGAGTGTAACTCGCGCGCCGAGGGTTTCAAACATTTGCCAATTATTTGGACAATCAATATTTTAAAAAGTATGAAACTTACAGAAATTCCAAAAAGTGTTTTGAAATGGTCAAAACGATACCTTTCATTTGATACCCCACATGGGTAGGTACCCCTTTTTGAAAAAAAAATCCCCTTTTTTGACCATTTTTCAAAAACTATTATTATTACAGACTTCTCTATATTTTTCCTGTAAAATATAGATTGATATCTACAAACGCCTAGTACATTGTACATGGATCGGTCTGCAATCTTCGGAGCTAGGGGGGGGGGAATGGTCAATTTTTCGTCTTTTTTTGAAATATTTCAAAAAGTATGAAACTCACAGAAATTTCAAAAAGTGTTTTGAAATGGTCAAAACAATACCTTTCATTTGATACCCCACATAGGTAGGTACCCTCCCTTTTGAAAAAAAATTCCCCCCCTTTTTGACCATTTTTCAAAAACTATTATTATTACAGACTTCTCTATATTTTTCCTGTAAAATATAGATTGATATCTACAAACGCCTAGTACATTGTACATGAATCGGTCTGCAATCTTCGGAGATAGGGGGGGGGAAAGGGCAATTTTTCTACTTTTTTTGAAATATTTCAAAAAGTATGAAACTCACAGAAATTTCAAAAAATGTTTTGAAATGGTCAAAACGATACCTTTCATTTGATACCCCACATGGGGAGGTACCCCCAATTTTGAAAAAAAAATCCCCCCCTTTTTGACCATTTTTCAAAAACTATTATTATTACAGACTTCTCTATATTTTTCCTGTAAAATATAGATTGATATCTACAAACGCCTATTACATTATACATGGATCGGTCTGCAATCTTCGGAGCTAGGGGGGGGGAATGGTCAATTTTTCGTCTTTTTTTGAAATATTTCAAAAAGTATGAAACTCACAGAAATTTCAAAAAGTGTTTTGAAATGGTCAAAACGATACCTTTCATTTGATACCCCACATAGGTAGGTACCCCCCCTTTTGAAAAAAAATTCCCCCCCTTTTTTGACCATTTTTCAAAAACTATTATTATTACCGACTTCTCTATATTTTTCCTGTAAAATATAGATCGATGTCTACAAACGCCTAGTATATTGTACATGGATCGGTCTGCAATCTTCGGAGATAGGGGGGGGGGGAAAGGGCAATTTTTCAACTTTTTTTGAAATATTTCAAAAAGTATGAAACTTACAGAAATTTCAAAAAGTGTTTTGAAATGGTCAAAACGATACCTTTCATTTGATACCCCACATAGGCAGGTACCCCTCCTTTTGAAAAAAAATTCCCCCCTTTTTTGACCATTTTTCAAAAACTATTACTATTACCGACTTCTCTATATTTTTCCTGTAAAATATAGATCGATGTCTACAAACGCCTAGTATATTGTACATGGATCGGTCTGCAATCTTCGGAGATAGGGGGGGGGGAAAGGGCAATTTTTCAACTTTTTTTGAAATATTTCAAAAAGTATGAAACTTACAGAAATTTCAAAAAGTGTTTTGAAATGGTCAAAACGATACCTTTCATTTGATACCCCACATGGGGAGGTACCCCCCCTTTTGAAAAAAAATTCCCCCCCTTTTTGACCATTTTTCAAAAACTATTATTATTACAGACTTCTCTATATTTTTCCTGTAAAATATAGATTAATATCTACAAACGCCTAGTACATTGTACATGGATCAGTCTGCAATCTTCGGAGCTAGGGGGGGGGGAATGGTCAATTTTTCGTCTTTTTTTGAAATATTTCAAAAAGTATGAAACTTACAGAAATTTCAAAAAGTGTATTGAAATGGTCAAAACGATACCTTTCATTTGATACCCCATTTGCCTTCCTAGGTCTCTTTTGAAATTTCAACATCAAAATTTGTACTGAAAATATTCATTTTCATTTTTCATTTATTTATATATTTTTTTCTTAAAATCAGTAATGGCGCACGAAATGTATCATTATTTCAAATTTCAAGTTAATAGCTGCAGTAGTTACCGAGATATTCAAGAAAGAGCGGGGACGGACAGAGCGAGACCATAAGGGTTTCAAAACCGATCTTTGAAACCCTAAAAAGGCTATCACTTAAATCACAAATTTCAAAACCTCAATATTGTTTGGATATGAATTTTAACCCCTGTTGTCTAACAAGATACCTTACATTAGTAGAGATTATAGACTCTAAACCTAAGTAGACAAGTTACAAGTACATGCCATCTAGCTGTTTACTAATGCAATAATAACAATATCTGAACCAATATTGTGAAATGATAGTGGCAGCCCCAGCGGTGTTGCCACTATCTACGTTTGCCATTCAGCCTAACAAGATAAGGAGATCTGGTACGTTATTATTATAATATTCTCTGCGGTGATGTAGGTCTTACCAAGGCACTTCTAAACGATAAAACTTAAATAGATACAGTTCAATCTAGCTGTCTAATGTAATTTACTAAATTTCATTAGTAAATCAGCGATATCTGTGGTAATATTGTGAAATGAGAGTGGCAGCCCCAGCGGTGTTGTCATCTACATTTGCCATTCAGCCTAACAATATAAGGAGATCTGGTACGTTATTATTATAATATTCTCTGCGGTGATGTAGGTCTTACCAAGGCATTTCTAAACGATAAAACTTACTTAAAACTTAAATAGATACAGTCCAATCTAGCTGTCAAAAAATATTTACTAATTTTAATTAGTAAATCAACGACATCTGTGGCAAAATTGAGAAATGATAGTGGCAGCCCCAGCGATGCTGCCATCTAAATTTGCCATTTAGCCTAATAAGATAAGGAGATCTATCCTAAGGCACTTCTAAAAGATAAAACTAACATACTTACTATGTTTCTGTGTGAAAGATGACAGGGTAAAGGGGAAAAGGTGCAAGTACGGAAATGATGGCTGATAGAGGAGATAGGGACAAGTAATTTATTGAACACAATAAAAAACCCAACTCGGTCCCTGTATTTCACTTTTTTCGCAAAATGTAGAGACAAAGATAAAAAACTGAAGCGATTCTCAACTGTGGGGGCGTGGCATGGCTGGTCCCGTGTCCCGCGCGTGAGGGATTATAATGACGCATTGTTTCGCAGATTTATTGATTACTTTTGTAGGAATACCTAATAATATGTTTTATGTTTGAATTCTTCACAAAAATTCCAACAAATAAACAAAAAAATATGCTGCAACTGTGTAAAAATTGTTTAACTGAGGAACATGTAAAGTTGGAAGAAAGAATAATTGCAGTTCAGACGGTGTATTTTAATATCATTCATAAAAAGTAAAAAACTACTACTAATTTTTGGTGATTATGTTATCAGACCAAAGTTATTTTCTTGGCAGCGTAGTGCAAACTCTGCTTAAGCAATAAGTTAAAGGTAATAAGCCACAAAGTGATTCTTAATGTGCTCCCCAGCGCGCCGTTTCGCCAAATGCTACATTAATCATATTAAATAGGTATGCTTGGGTTACAAACTAGGCCTGGGAGTAAACTTCTTTTATTGGATTATGGACTACGATAGTACTTTAACGCCATTGTGAATAATCAAGTATACCTACTTACAATTTGACTTTGCTCACAAACAAAATGACCAAATAAAATGAAATTCACAAAAAACTTTTGACATATCTGCAAACAGAGGCTGATAATCTGGAGATAGCCCAGTTTATTATAATCTCCTCTTTAGGCGTATTTGGCACCAGTTGGGCTAACCTTTTCAATTCTAAACGGCTGAACGGAAGTAATCAAAATTTAAAATGTGGAAACATGATAGTGGCTCGCAGAAGGACATATGTTACTATTTATATATCAGGCGCAATCATAATCTAGTAATCCTATAATACATCAGTACAAACAAACTTACAAGCGTAGAAATTTAAAATGTATGCTCTTTCGCTTGTATTTGAGTAATGTTCTTTGTAGTAATTTCCTTTACAACTTTCTGGAATTCTATTAAGGTAAGGCTGACGGGAAGGGTCACCGAAAATTCGTACAACAACAAAACATAACAAAATTCACCCACATAATTCCTCGAACATTTTCTCAAATTCTAACAAGTATTTTTCAGAGTAACAGAATTTACTTCCGCAATACCAACGAATTGAAACATGCTACTTGACCCTTCCGTAAATATAGTACTTATAAACAATTTTCTTAAAGTTATATATAAAATTCGATGTATTCGAACTCCATCTCTATTTCTATGAAAACAAGGTTATTAAATGAAAATAGTTTATTTTTCGAGTAACCCCTTGTAACCCCGGTTAATAAGTCTAAATTCATGCCATTTGAATTCGATCTCAATTTCAATACGTGCAAGGTTTCTGTTCTGTTTCGTTTCCAATATCTTTTAATAAGGCTGTAAAAGTTCTAAGTTGAAATAATTTAAGGTGCGTGCCTCACGAACGCCGTCACCAAAAGTTATTCGTGAGGAAGGAAATCAATGCGATGTGCACCCAACACTACGTGTGTTTACGATAAGCGGAAAATACTAAACATGGTTGGGAAATTCCACATTAACAATTATTAAAGAATGTTCATGGAAAACCAAAACAAAATCTGGGAAAAACGTTACGGAAAAAATTACAACGCAGTGCTACGTGCAGCTACGCGCGTAGCAATTGCTACGGGAGCCGTAGCAAATGCTACGAAAAGCGTAGAGAGGATCGTTTGTTTTTTCTTGTTTCTTGATATTATTAATTGAACATGAACATTTCAATGCTTTTGGTTTTCTTTTGCTTTGACGGGGTTTCTATGAAGCATTTTCTAAAACAGAAAAACTCAACATTTACCTTGAAACTTAATACATCTTTATGGCGCGGATCCTTTGCCTAAGAGACCAAAGATGCGAGCCATAAAAATACATTAAGTTCCAGGGTAAATGAAACAGATTGAGTGAGTGTGTTTTTGAAAAGAGAGTGAATGACTAAATCTGAAACAACGGGAGTTAGAGAAAAGTCGTAAAATGGTCATGACCTCGATTTATGACAATACAATAATCACATATTTCCTTATACATATGTATAATACTCTAGAAGAAAAATGATTGTACATAGTTAGGAAATCCAACTGGATATATCCAGTCACTACATAATTGGACACGATGAAAAAGCAGCGGTCAGTCTAGCTAGAATGACCGCTGCTTTTTCATCGTGCTCTATGGTTTTATATGGTTTGATTTGTTAAAGACGTCATATAGAGCGAACCCGTTAACGGTATTATAGTTAGGTCCCATCATAAGGTTATGACCCATCATTAGACAGCTCTAACCTGAGCTCTAACCAGAGTACCATTTCAATTTGACAGACCCAAACTCATAGCGCGTTCTTTTCAGTCAGATGGAAATACATATATCTAATTATTTTATTAGAGCGGGAAATCTTTTTGACCCAATTTTTAATTTTTTGCCTCGTGTTTTTTTGCCTCGTGTTTGTGAAACATCATTTTAAAAAAACATTAACTAGTCACTGCAAGACTCGAAATTTAGTTTTCGAAAGTAATTTCCGAATCGCCGAATAACGGGTTTTCTGACGTCCCAAAGTGATTCAGTAACTGATACCGGCTTCTCGAACTGAAGTGAGTAAAGTGGTAAGTAGTGACTCCATTAGCGTTTGACAAGGAAACTCCATCAAAATGTCCTGTTTCTACTACTACTTACTACATTATGTACTGAAGATGACTTTAGATTCTGGTTCATAATTGCCAACATAATTGCTGGTTTAGTCATGGTACAATCTTACTTAATAAACGTTCAAAGGTGTTAGCTTCTGAAATCAACTTTTTACTTTTTGGACGACCGATGTGGCGCGGTGGGCGAAGGTCTGCCTGCATAGAATACATAGATATATATTTTTTATTATATATAGAAAACGACCAGAACACCCTGAACAAATGTCTGCAGATCGTACACACATTTGTCCCGAGGCGGGAATCGAACCCGCAACCTCCTGCGTCGCAGGCAGACCTTCGCCCACCGCGCCACATCGGTCGTCATCATGTATATCAGTTATCTAGTACCCATAACACAAGCTCTGCTTAGCTTGGGGCTAGATAATGCTGTTTGAATGGTCCAGCATTATTTATTTATTTATTTTGCCAATGCCTTTGCTCACGAAGAAGGCAAGCAGAAGTGTAACATAACGCACTTAATAATTAAAACTAATAAAGTGAATAACTACAGGTACTTGCATTACATACCTAAACAAATTTAAAATTAAGTATATTTATATTTAACAATAATACAATTATTATTTAATATGTCAGAAATATCTTCATTTTTATTTAAATAAATTTATCTACATCATAAGAAACATGATTTCATCAAGGGCGCGCTGTTGATTTCAGGTGCCAGCCAGTTATGCGATAAGGTCGTTAATTCACTAATTTCAGTCGTCTTTTATAGACGGAGAGAAACGTATTAACTTTTACTAGCTACTGTTCGCGTCTTTGCTCGGATTAAAATCTCGACTTTGTAACAATCGCCACTTTCCATCAGGTGAGATTGTGGTCAAACGAAGGTTGTAAAAAAAAACCAACAAATATCCGTACTCGTTTATCAAAAACTACAAAAAAGCTATCACAGAGCGTTTTCCACGAAATATTTTCAATATGAGTTCGCAGTGACACATGACACGAGGTGAACTGCACTTTATAACCTGTCAAACAAGGTTGATAATCCCGTGTGTTATTTAACGCATGCGTGGTGAGTACACCGCAATGCGCGGCGCCTGAAAGACGTGTGGACTGTTACAGAATGTAAAAATAAAGGTCTGTCCAGACGTAAGCGGTACTTGCTACCCAGAGCGGTAACGAAATCCAAGTGAGTGTAGGTATATGCGGTACATACAAAATGCCCGGGCGGCGCGAAGTGATGGCGCGCTAAACCGAGCGAAATCTTTCGTTGCCAATCTAGTTGGGGGATTCCGTGTAGGCCTAAACGCATTAGTCTAACAGGAACCTGGAACTCCGCAAACATGTTCCTAATGATAAATCTATGTGTCATGACAGTTAGAAGGAGCATAATAAGGCATTTTGCGTGTTTGCAAAATTTGGATATATATAATTTATTTTGGGTTTATTGCATTTTTTTCCGAGACTTAGTGGTGCCAGCTTCTGAAAACTATTTAGCCAGTGCTTTGTACACATATGACAAATAGCTTCATAAAGCTAAATGTCTGGTGATATCTTCGCCAAGACTTAATATATTATAATGGTTATTTTCAAGAAAAAAACCATTAATTGATTTTGATGTGGTCTAGATAGATTCGCAAGGAATTTATAAGGTGCGCCGTAAAACGTATTTAAAACACCATCACATGATAATTTAAAACACCATCACATGATAATTTAAAAAATCACTCAAAGGGTTTCCATGGCAACGCGCGTAAACAAACTAAATATGACTGGAACTTTAACTGGATGTTGCTACTAAAAAAAATGTATAGCGCTATCGAAGTGTTCTAGGATTAAAACAACTTCCAAACTTATCGTTCCAAATTTTAGTCTTTATTAGGGAGTTAAATCGATTTAAAGTATTTATAACACGCCAAACTATAGCGTAAGATTATCCGTACTAAAATAGAAACTGCACCAAAACTTCAGAATTCATCAAATTATTCAGCGTCACGTCGGCATTGTAAACTCAGAAATGAGTGCTCGCTCGTGAATGTATGCAAACATTGTGAATGTATGCAGGCATCGTGAATGTTTGCATAAACGTGCAAATGGGATACGTGAGAGCATTGTGTATGAAGGTGGTATTGGTCTTCATTACCGTCTTCCTTGTTTTAGAAATAGGTAAATTCTACACAGTTGTTACGATTAAGCTAATCGTATTTAAGTTACTGTTTTGTTAAGACAGTGTTCAACGTAACGATCTCATACTTGTTAGATAATAATGAATGAATAAGTAAATAAATAATGCTGGACAATTTACACAACATTATCTAGCCACAAGCTAAGTAGAGCTCCTGTTATTGGTACTAGATAACTGATATACATAATACAATAACATAGGTAGATATTTTTTATTGTACATAGAAAACAAATCAAATATCAATAACGTTTATTTCTTTAAGCTTACAAAATAAGCACTTAGACATGTCAAATTTTATACTATAAACACGTTTATAATAGTAATTATTATCAAATAAAAAACAAGGTGTTTCTGATTTTGTCCACTTCATTTTTTTGTCAACAAGTGGAAGAAGTGGAAAATAAACCACTAGTAAAACGACCGGAACAAATACCTGCAGATCGTACAAATATTTCTCCCAAGGCGGGAATCGAGCCCGCAACCTCTTGCGTCGCAGGCGGACCTTCGCCCACCGCGCCACAAAGGTCGTCGTAGGAGGTAATGAAGCTAGGTAGCTATTTATACAGATGTCCATGAAAAACAGGCTTATGCTAGCGGCTTTGCGTGCTTTTTTCTGGGTATAAATTAATCTACTCACATGTTATTTCAGGTCTTAACTTCATGCGTGTACATTGAATTTTCCAGCTCGATGCGCTTCAGTAGCTTTATTATGAAACAATTACAAATATTTATCCAAACTTTTGCATTATTATCTTAGGCTCATATAAGTTGTAATTAGGGAGATAGAATATACCTGACAGTTATTTCGACCTTTTTGCCTAAGGAAGTTAGTAATGTGATGCTAAGTTTGTAAAAGACGGGTTAATATTTTGACAACAATAACTTCCCAGAATTATTAAAAAATATTTCATTTCTGGTAATATAGACCAAAAGTATATTTCCCTGAAAAAAACAATATTCGAGACCGACATTTCCCACAAAACCTGTACAAAACGCGATTGTGTGAAATGCGCCCGAAAACACGCCACAATTACTGCAAATGGTTTTTATCACGATAAAACTTAACACTCATATGAATAAGAGCTGGAATTGCTTAGCACTTGCTTCCGAAACTGTGCCGACATAAATAAAACTAAATAGTGCTTACAAATAAGAGTGAGAATAGCATGATCTTGATTTAAAAATGTGTCACAAAGTTGGCCCGTTTTGCCCAGCGCAGCGTTTAAAAACTGTTGTAGCTATTATGTGAACGATGCAAGATCGTCAAAGAATTTTTACAACAGCCTGAACTATACAATATAAGTTCACAACAATTAGCCACATTTGAACTGTATGATTACTGCCGCATATACGAAGACGAGATTTTTTTTCTGAACTCGTTACACTTTTATATCTATCATCTTGGTTACACTGACAATAACGAATTAGGAAATAAAATATTCCATGAAAATAGCCTGTTAAATCTTTCAAAATCCTTCGATAAGTATAATCGGAGTTCTTAGGAAACTATTTAATAACTATCAATAGTACAAAAAGTAGTTCCTCAAATTCGGTGAAGGCGCTGCAAGACACCCTCTGCACTTCATCGTGAAGGCTTTGCCTTGCTTCTCCTTAACCGTATTAGAGGAACCTCTTTCGGTTAGTTTCAGTATGGACGAGTTCCGCTATGCACGGATTGTATTTACACGTTACGTTGCTGGTTTTTCAAAATGCATATATTAATGTTTGACTGATTCCGAAGTTTAATTGCATATAAGTACTAAAGGTATCCTAATCAGAAAACATCTACTTCTTTTTTTGTAGCTTAAAGAAACAAAAGAAATTTGGCAGTTCTTCTAACTCGGCAGCTAGGACAAAGTTTCCATACAGAAAAATTCCTTTTTTACTACTAATCCCACACTAATTCTAATAGTGTATTACACCCATATTTGAAAAGTGTCTCAATTAGAGCCACAAAAGATACAATATTTATGTTTATATAATCGATAAGTGCTAAAAATGCTTTTTTAATTTACATTTACGGTTTACGACGAAACGCTGGACGTAGTCAATGCACTGATGTTGCTGTTAAGATGACAGTTGATACGTTTTAGTTTGCGTACTCAGCCTTATGACGTAATATAACATTATTAGCCACTATTTCATGGTATTACATGACAGATACAACAACTACACTACGAACTATGTATTATTTTATGAAGTAAAACGTATATTTCTCGACTGCTTTTTGCCTAAACTGTCTCCTTAATATATTTTGTCCTCATACACATGTAATCTAAGTTTTATGACGTTGGATACGTCCTGTAAGGTCCTGTAAGGTCTAAAGGAAATAAAGCACTTTGAGTTTTGAGTGTTTGACTTTGATTTAGTGATTGCACTGCCTACGTGAGCAATTTTGACGCCATCGCGAAGCGGCAACGCCTATTGTTTATAATAAGGAGTGTAAAAACGTATGAATCAAAAATGATAAGTATTTTATAAAAATTAAGCAGATTTTGTTTCATTTGTATGGCAAATGTCAAACTGTTTAGTAATTGAATAATAGACCGTTCCTTTCTCCTCTCATCTCTTCCTCATCTCTTACTTACCGACAAAATCAATAGACACGGAATATAGTCAAATAACAAAAGTTTCTATTCCAACCAAGGTCATAGAGAGAATCGAATTGGGAATAATGAACTAGACTAGACAGAGACCTTGAACTGGCAATAAGACTGGCGACTAGGAATCGGCAGCAATAAGAATATTACTTTTGCCTCTTAGGCTCAACTCACAATGGAATGGCAACGGTTGGCGCAGCAACGCAGTGAGCACTTTCAGTGTCAGCTGTCAAATAATAAAGGGCGCAAAGCGCGCCATTTTGTGAAAAGGATAAGCATAGGATTTCGCGTTCATAGGAACGGGACAGAGGATGCATTTTTTGATTTTTTGATTCGGATGAGTTTTTTGCTTATTTACAAGAAAACTAGACAACTTATATAAAAACTATCTGAAATGACAAAGTTAATAGTAACCTACGAATCAAAACAGAAGTCATTTCAATAGACTGCAGGGTTCCTAAGATCGCTTCCAAATAATGTGCAAAACAGTGCAATTACATATTATTTTATATCTAAGGATTTGCTTTATCGTGCGTAACTGGGGCAATTTTCTACAAACTATTTTTTCTATCGTAATTTTCTTCTTAATCTTGATTTCACGTTGAAGTTACCAAAGAAAAAAGTTGATTTTTATGTAATTACGATATTAATCACGAGGATTCCATGAAACCCGTGATTACTGAGATGTAGTCCTATCTTGATAAACACGCTAGGTACGCCTCTTAATCTTTAGAATATCAACTTACAGGTATGAGCAGTATCGGTTACAAACCCAAAAGTCACACGAACCCTGCCATTCCCATGTGAATTGAGCTTTAGTATTTTGTTCAGTTGTAATTAAAATCTTTAGCGCACCGCCACTGCCACAAAGCGCTGAAGATCATAGTTTTGAAATGACTTTAACAACAACCTAATTGTTAAAAAAATCATCATTTTCGTGTCATAAATTTTCAATTCCCTCAACGGTTAGTCAGACACTGACTGCAGCGTTAGGTAATTTTTTTATGTCATTTTAGCTGCTGCTCGCGTTTCTATCCCATGAAAACTAATTTATGGAATAAAAAAGCTTATGTTACTCTCCATCTTTTTAACTAACTCTATGCCAAAAATCAAGTCGTATTGTTGCTTAGCAAAGGGTGCTGAAGGAGGCTAAAGGAAGGATAAACAAATAAACACACTTTCGTATTTATAATGTAACTGAGGATTCTTCTTGGTTTGCAAATTTGACATTTTAATATTACTAATTCGCTTAAAAGTGGTTTTAGATAAAAGCATTGTGTGTCGCGTGTAAAAATGAATTCCATTAATAGTTAAATAAGTCATCACAGTTATGCTATTCTATGATGATCATTTACTTCGCAATTTTAAAAGCACTCTTGTCATTATTGTATAGATCAGTTACGCGAATGGTTAACGTTTTTATGGTTCAGTATAAACTCAAAAACCCCATCATAGTAAAAGCCAATTCAATTATTAGTTAAGTGTAGTATGAACTTTTTATGGCCTTGGTTTGTCCATAAAATTATTTAGATTTATAGTATTAAAACTTGAAATGAAAATCTGCAATACCCTACATAAATAAATAAATCATGCTGGCAATTCACCCAGCATTATCCAGCTTCAAGCTAAGCAGAGCTTGTGTTACGAGTACTAGATGGCTGATATACATAATATACATACAAAACACGCATAAAAAACGACCAGAACTCCCCGTACAAATATCTGCAGATCGTACAAACATTTGTCTTCAGGTGAAAATCGATCCCGCAACCTTCTACGTCGGAGGCGGACCTTATCCTACCGCACGACAGACCTTTCCTTGTTTAGAATTTTAACAATTTTAAAAATAGGATAATATTATTGTTCTATCAAAATAAAACTATGAAAGTGAGATCACAATAAATAAAAAGGAGCATTTAGTATCTACAGACCACTTAAATAAACGACCGACGACCTCTGTGGCTAGGTGGGCGAAGGTTGCGGATTCGATTCCCGCCTCGGGACAAATGTGTATCGTACACACACACTGCAGACGTACAGGGTGTTCTGGTCGTTTTCTATGAATAATAAAAAATATCTATCTATGTATTGTAATAAACTATGTTTATCAGTCATCTAGTACCCATAACACAAGCTCTGATTAGCTTGGTGCTAGATACAATACAATACAATACAATACAAAAATTCTTTATTGTACACCAGAAAAAAAACATTACAAAAAACATTTAGACAACAGTAACAGTTAGATAATACTGTGTGAATTGTCCAGCATTATTTATATCACTTATTAAAAATGTTGAATAAAAAAAATTGCACTTCAAATAGCAAACTAGCTGAGGTTACTATACATTCACTAATATATGTACCTAATTTCGTAATCTAGATGACTCGACAGCGATTTCCGGGACGAGATAACGTAATATCCGGCTGCCATCTATCGCTTCCGGTTATCGCGCCTACAACTTGATCAACGCTCTTGTAACAGCTTTGCTTGCGTCAATGTAACCTGCTATACGAACAGTCTACAATCAGTTTACGTAGTGAAAAAATTCTATGTCTATGGTTTAGCTAGTATATAGTTATAGCTCGCGACATATTCGAGTTACAGTAGGTACTTTCCCCCCGAAACAAACAGAGGCGTATGTTTAACGTGTGGATGTGAAAGGAAGTAGGGAAGTGCAGTGGCGTTCATTATTAGCCTCTATTGTGTGGGACTCCGATTTTGGCCGCCATTTTGGATGACGTAATAATGTAGAACCAAATTTTGGTTTCACCACACATAGTGTTTTTTAATATATTTTTCTTAAATTCTTTATTGTACACAAAATACAAAAATAAAAATTAACAACGAAAATCTATGAACAATAAAGATAAAAAATATTTCGTCTTGTGTTACACATCCACATAATATGTATTTTCTAGATATAAGAACAGGATAGTTGTATTATAATTATTTGGATACTTTTATACTTGTACTTCTAAGTACAAGTTTATTGTAGTGCTTTTATACAAAAATATTAATAAAATAATTAAAACTATGTAAAAAAGAAAAAAAGAAAAATTATGTAGACTTTATTTATTTATGTATTTTACATTGTGTATTCTTTGTTTTTCTTATTTTAATTTTTACTATTCTTTTTGACTTGTATGTACGTACACATAATCTATTCACACGCATTGCACAAACTCTCTATATATAAAAGTATGCAAATAATTATAATACAACTATCCTGTTCTTATATCTAGAAAATACATATTATGTGGATGTGTTACACAAGACGAAATATTTTTTATCTTTTTATCTAAGCTAAGCTTTGTTCTGAAATGTACGCCAAATTTCATTTTGATATGTTCAGTAATTTCAGTTTAAATGAAAGTTAACAAAACAAAATTATTAGCGTTATAAACTTCTGATAAAATGTCACTAGTAAGGTACTGACCAGTTTCGCTCAACCATTCCGTGTTATCCCAGGACTAAGAATCGCCGTCATCACATTTATAATTCCCTTTCCCTGAAAACAGCGAATTAGAACCAAGCAGGAGCATAATCAAAGCCTTTAAAATGTCAAGCAACTTCAAAGTACAAGATTACGAGTTATTAAACCATAATAAACCCCCCTTCTCCATTAAGTTCGTACCAACCTCACTTTGGTACCGCCTTTATTATATACCTACCTCAAGTTTAAACTGCTGTGAATCATTCTTATAGACCTACTGTCGAAGGAGGCGACCTATGACGCCATTTTGTGAAAAGGATAGGCATATGATTTCGCGTTTATAGAAACGGGACTGAGCAGAGCGGCGTAAGTGCAAAAATCAAGTTTTTTCTTATTATCTAAAAAATTATAATAATTTCGAAGACGTTACAAGTTTGCAAAAATAAGCCAAAGGTCCTGGGTGAAAATAAAAAATCTTGTGGTTGATAGTTAAGGAGAAAAATTGTAAAATCTAAGAAAACAGGTAGAACTTTGCACAATTATTTCTGGTAAGTATTTCATCATCAGCCTATATTTGTCCACTGCTGGACATAGGCCTCCCCTAATGAGCGCCATAGCGCGGTAGGTAGTAGGTAGGTAAGTATTTAAAATAGTTTATTTTTCATTTGAAAAAAGGGGAAATAAGGGGGGGGCTATGGCGCCATTTTTTCAATAGAACAGACATATGATTTTGCGTTCATAGGAACGAGACTGAGCAGAGCGGCGTGCAACAATCAAGCTATCAGTTATTATCTAAAAAATAATAGTAATTTTGAAAATCTGAAACACACCGTCTGCTTTATATTATGTTTGTTTACTGTATAATGTATCGAAGCTTATTTTAAAGTATTTATTGAATAGCGACGATTCACCGTAGTTTCGAACGAACTTTGGATTTTTTTCTATTGTCTTTTATGTAATCGTTCTTTAGAAAGACTAGCATTCTAGCATCAATTCTGAACTGTAACATAATATCAATCTCAAAGTAAATGCAGTATTATGAAATATTTCAGGTATCATAGACTTTTAAGTTTAAATTAGCTTGAGGCTGATAACCTGCTTTGTATTTTAAAAAGGAATAGTAAAAGTCTGAAATCGTATCGACTTTGTTTCCATTGTGGAATCTTCGCTCTTCATTTTGTGGGTTTTCGAGGCTTGGATTATCTTTAAGCGTCGCAATTCGCCACAAAAGGAATTAAGACCACCGCAATATTACTTTGATATTTCAAACTGTCGACCCTTTTGAGGTTTGAAAATATAGGGGCGGTGGTTGAAAAGCCAAAGATGAGTATAATGCAAAAACGATAATATGCAATAGTAAAGTGCTTAAGAATTAATTAGATTATAAGCGATATGACTTGAATTATAATAGAACTATTCGATATCTCTTGAAATTTGGAATAAATCTACTTTTCAATTTCAATACTCTTTCTTTTTACATGCTTTTATTCTAATTGCCCGCGAGTCTTTTGTGCAACTGTGGTTGCTCAGCTGCGAATCGCAACGGGGCTTCCCTTTCGTGCAATTCATTTTGTTTCCATTTGCTCAACTCGATAATTTAGGCGAAAAAAAGACAGTCATTACCTATAACGAAATTTACAATTTACTGTCTAAAATTGCCCGTGTTTGTTTGTGTGGGACGAATCTTACAAAAGACCATTTTAGACCAGCTATCCTCGACCGATTGAGCTGAAATTTGACATACTTATGTCAATTCGATGACAATCCAATGTACAATCGACCTGGTCTGAAGATGGAAATAAATGGTGGCTAAAGGAACTCCTAAACGACGTAACCCCTTCGAGTCTTCCTAAGCATTTGGTACATACTTACACTAGTAAAATATTATTTTAAAAATACATATACGAGTATCTTCGGTTAAGTCATTTGAATATACATCTTCAGAGCCCGGGAAGAGCAATTTAATATTATGACACTACCATCTGAGCTCATAATTATACCAGGTAGCCCTTTTCACGCACCTGCATTCGGGCTATTTCCAGCGTCACGGGGTGTTCACCCCGACCCGCGAGATGCGGAACAAAAGTAACTCGCACCGCCTGGTAACACCTGAACACAGACTTCAGAAATCTCATCGATCGGTCTATGTCATGGGACCTTTCGTCTACAACCGTTTGCCAGTGAAGATACACGCACCTTCGAAGCCTGCGCATACACCACCTAAACTATCGCCACCACCTACTTTATGTTATTATTCCGTTTAAGAAAGGAATTTTCAAAAATCCCTCTTCCAGTTTGTGATACCTATCATAAGCTTTTTTTTAATGCCTCTGTAATAGTTTTATTCTATTTAGTTTAGGCAGAGATACGAAGTTGCCCTTGGTGGCCACCAGAATCTATTTACGTATCTCTTCCTAAACTAAATAGAATAAAACTATTATAGAGGCATTAAAAAGAAGCTTATGATTGGTATCACAAACTGGAAGATGGATTTTTGAATTTTTTTTTATTAAACGGAATAAAAAGATAAATTAGGTGTCGGTGCCACTTTGGGTTGGGGTATGGGCCGGAATCGGTATTCTATGATGTACAAAAATACCTTGATTTGCCGCCTATTTAATTTGTATTTTAATACTGATTATTGTTGAAAAATTATGTACCTATTATGATTTTTTTTTGACATGTTACTAGGAGAAATTAATAAAGTCTGTATTTCTGTCTGCCCGAGTTTTTTTGACGATTGTATGGAGATAATGACCATGACGTATCCTTTTCTCATAGGTATTGGTGCAGCGCCTCTATCGTGCGGACAATGTACTACGCAAATCCCATGCAAAAGGGTCACTAAAATGCACAACATTTTATTGTACGGCCGAATAATGTACACACTGATAATTCGTGTCAAAACCTATCAAAACTTATTATAATTGGAAGCCATGACACGGATTATCAGGGTGTACATTATTCGGCCGTACAATAAATTGTCGTACATTATAGTGACCCCAATTATGAGACGTCACGATCACGTCTCGATACTATCGTCAAATGGACTCGGGGCTCAGGGCAAAACATTATATTGATTTTATGTGCAAATAGATATTCTAATACGGTGTGTTAGAGTACACTCATCTGAAACGAAACACGAAATTTCTTGTTTGAGAATAAGCATGATGACTGATTTTTAAAGAGTAGTTTCTCAAAATATCAGTCATCGTGCCTATTCTCCGAGATATTTTTAAACATCTACTGAGTAGAAAATAAAACATGTTTCTGCAAAAAAAAAAAAATTTTGAAAGTGGAATTAAGCTTTTCAATTTCGCTCTAAAACGCTACAATAATCATAGCGACTGTCTATGACGTCACCGATACATAAATTCTTATGATAGAGCATTACCGTTATAATATTTATTATTTATTAAAATATCTTTATTAATAAAAAAATACAATCAATGTCATGGCGGATTATGTATTGTGTGGATCTTTTTATCATGATAATAACTGATATTGATCAAAATAAAAATTATAATACGCGTTGTCTCATGTATGGCTCAGATATAATTCGGTTAATACATAATACCTAATGGTGCTTCTTTGTTACTGTCATCATCTTTATTAAAATAATAAACGGCAGTGATAGCCATTTGTTTAAAGCTCGAAGCAACCGTTATTGTTTTTGTAAGAGAATCCAGTTCACTAAGATGTCTAGATAAAGCTCTTGACTGAATAGATGTCTTTCTCGAAGCGAAGCTAAGAACAATGATCAACAATGCTTGCCAATGAGTTGTGGATTGGAGAGAAATCTTGACATAATCAGTACAGGTAAATACAAAAGAGATAGTGTCTGCTCACACTGAGACGTGACAACGCTGCGCGCACTTTTGAAAATAGTGACTCAAAACTTTATTTACTTCACTATAAGTTTTACATGTTAATGCTATAATATAAAAATACCCCGTCAAGTCGTCGTAGCGACTTATTTGTAATATTTTCAGTCGTTTCGTGTACAGTTAAATTGAGTGAAAATTAGACTAGGATTTTCTGTAGAGCATCGCAACGCTAGTTAATACCTCCTTGCGTCTTCTAACAGCCTGGTAGCTACAGATCGTTCACCGTAAGAAGTCCCCTGCCTTGGGAAGCATCTTTCCCAAAGCAAGAATATTTACATGCGTTGAAGCGTGACAGGTCACGCGACAGGTTACACAGGACAGGTTAGTCAGGACAAATCATCCCATTTCAGGTGTAGGTGGATTTAATTAGGTATGTAAGGTTGTTCGTCGCGAAATTCAAATATTTTAATGGTTTTTAACCTATGTATATTATATTTTATGATAATTATATTATCTATGTATAAGTATATTTTTTTTATATCTGGTACAGACGTATTAAATAACTCACTTTGCTTACTTTGCCATTATCAATGATATTTACAAAGTTCCTTTTGAGTAAATTGCTTTTTTCATAACTATACCATTTTAACCAATACTGGCGCTGCGATATATTGGTCACAATCAATCAAGCTTGTCTCGGATAAATAATTTGCGCCTTGGCAAAGTGGCCACTTTCCAAAATTACCACTTCCCACATAGTAGTTTTTCCTTTCCACCTCTGTCCACTTGAATTACTTCCCAATTTGTTCTGTTACTAACAACAAGACGACCTGTCCATGTCTGTGTCTATGTTTGAACGATCTGCAAATAATTTGTTCTGGGTGTGTTCTACGGATAGTAAAAATATATAAGTATTTGTGAAGTATTCATGAGGTATCAGTGATACTAATAAATACTACACTTGTAGTAGATATACTACTAGCACCCATAACACAAGCTCTACTTTACTTGAGGCTTCATAATGCTGTGTACATAATAAGAGAGCAGAGCGACGCAAAATGAGAGGCGACTTTTGTAAATCTAATAATTATCGGTGGTGGAAAAAAAAATAGAAAACAAACAGATACTTAATTGAGTGAAATAAACTATTCTAGTTAAAATTAATATATTCCTTAACACTATAAAAACATCTGTGGAGGACCTAGTTATTAAATTATTGTGTAAATAAATTACCATTGAGGTCTTGAATTATTTCTGGTAACTTATTATTGATTCACATATTGAAAACATTTTTCTTGTAGATCTGCTTGTAGCATTGTGGAGACTTTAGAGAATGAAAATGTGGTTTTTTGCTATCTTTGTCCATACCCATACACTTTATGCAAGTAAGAACAGTAAAGGAATAATATGTATATAACATACAACGGTCACAAAATACATCACTCTCCAGGAGTCCTCTAACAAATGGGTGTTTGGGGGAGAAGGTGGTATTTCCCCCAATTACCTAATTGAGGGAAGAAAGAGATCATCTCTGTCCGGGCTGACCCAGCTGGTCCACTCGCCCGGTGGTCTTTTGACCAACAGTACAAATCAAAAATATAAAATCATTTATTTTGAATAAAGAACTAGACTAAACAGGATACATCAATAAACGATGAGGTGGTTGGAATGACGACAGAAGATGTTGAGAAGTTGTTTAGAGGTTGGTTGCAACTGAGTCAAGCGTTTGCGTGATCTAGGAAATGTCTTCTTTTTGCACTCCAATAGTGTTAAGGTGTTGATTTGGGGTTGTGCTACTGTATTGTCAAGATAAGTATCCAAAAAAGTAGGCACTCACGGCTAAGTTTCACCAAACAGTTTATTGAGATACACAATATAACATCCAAGAGAAGGAGTGGAAACGATAGATTTTGCCACAGTTTACAAGCAGTATTCACAATAACAAAGCAAGCGGTAGAAGTACTGCGGTCGCGAAGTAGTTTACGGTGGCAAAGCAACGTGGATTCGCGGTAGGTCCAAGGCTGTGACTGTCAACCGATCGAGCTGCGCCTGCGCTCGCGCGTTGAGGAACGCAGCGGCCTCGCGAAAACAAGTTTCTCGGTTCCAGTATACTCGACGACGAGTAAGGATATGTCGCCGATTTAACTATGCAGAAATATCTTTTTTGAATTTTTTCGTTATAATTCCATCTTGCTCTAGGGACGTGTTTGTTCCAAAAAAAATCAATTTTTTGGGCAGAAACATCTTTTCTGTAAACACCTGAACAATTCTAGGAAGAACAGCATTTTTGCCAAAAATAAAACAGTTTTTCTTACACTCTAAAAGAGGCATGTGAAATCGCAGACAGAATCTAGTTCTGAATTCATAAGAGTACAATTTCACTGCAAATGACGTCAGACAATTGAACTCTAAAGACGGTGTTGGTACACACGGTAAAATTTCGACGATTCTAATAAGCAAAAATGTCTTTTTTGAGATTTTTCGAAATTATTCCGTCTTGATCTAAGGGCGTATATTGTCCAAAGACAAAGATTTTCACAAATTCATTTCATCGGGCTGAAACATCGTTTCAGTAAAAAAGCTTGAACAGAACAATTCTGGGAAGAACAGCATCTTTTATAAAAATAAAACAGTTTTTCTTACACTCCAAAAGAGGCATGAGAAATCGCAGACAGAATCTCGTTCTGAATTCATAAGAGTACAATTTCACTGCGAATGACGTCAGAGACTTGAACTCTAAAGATAGTGTACCTACTGTTATCTCCAGAGGCAAGATATCTTGCATTCATGTTATGAATGCTCTGAACTCTGACACTTCTATTCACTTGTATAAAGTTCACTTTGCAAAGTTATCAAAGACTCCCACGCGAGCGATCTTACAGCCAGCTCTTTCATTTTCACTTCTATTTGATTGCTTTTTTATATTCTACTAGATTCTGCCCGCGGTTTTTCACTGAATTTCCGGGATAAAAATAGCTTATGTCCTTGCCCGGGATACGATCTACTGCTCTGTCGAATTTATTTAAGATTTGTTCATCCCTGCGGAAAAACCGTTCTCTTAGAGGTCAAAAATTTCTACTATCTAAATTTAATATTAATGAAATATTAATTAAATATTACTTTAATATTTTATTTAATATTATTTTAATTTAATATTTAAACTGTCATGGTTATTAACATTAAAGTCATTTAAAGGTCTTCCGTTATCATGGCGCACGAAACTTTGCCAAAATATTGGAAAACTTAATAATCTAATAATGGTAAATATCCCGATAATTATAAATGACTTTAACAATTAGTAGTAGTAGAATCTAGAATCATAAGAAGGCAGTATACTTTTTTTGTATGCCCAGCGTGAGGATTATGGGCATTATCCCCCATGAGATAAAAAATCAGGGGAGGCCTGCGTCCAGCTGTGGACCATTAATAGGCTGTTGAGGATGTTTTTTTACGACGACCCCGGTGGCCAGCTTGCGTAGATCCAGTTGCGATGCAAGAGGTTTTGAGGACCTGAAGTGCTATGTTGTTCCTGACTCGTCCACTTGGATTCGGCCCAAAGTGGGACGAGTCAAAAACTTAAAATTTTATGCTGAAAACGTTATTGATTCGTCCCACTTTTTAAAGGCAGGCAGAAGTACTGTCCACCGCACAATTTCCATTTAAGAAGCTTATTATACTCGTGCTGATTTTAAGCAAAAGTTTCTAACAACCAACGCTGTTATTTGAACATATTTTGTAAGTCTCATCAGAAGCGTTTGACAACGAAACGAGAAAGTTCAAGTTACTTGATCAGCGAAACTTGATACTTTAATTAAACTCAACTGATGAACAAGACAAGTGTTTAATTTTGTAATGAGCTTGTTTTGATGAGAATTAATCTCAAGTCTGTGTTTATTAGCTATCATGAATGTAGGTATAAAGATATTTAATAAGAAAGAAGATTACAATCAAATAATATAATTAATTAAAAACTAGTATTTACAATTTAAAAAACTGAGATAACTGCAGACTGTTGCAAACAACAAGTAGCTCAACTAAATCATGTTTATATTGAATTTAATATGTCGTAGATATAATTAGGTAGGTACAGTAAAATGCTAACTTATTCGTATTACTTATATTAGAGTAAAATAAAGACTGCATGTTCAATCGTTTTTCATTCAAATTGGATCCTATAATTTTTATGAATAAACTAAATAATCGTTGGATGTCTTTGACAAAGTAACCAAAGGACTAGCCTTGATGGATCTTACCCCTCTGCCAAGGACCATGATTTTTTAATCAAGGTCGTTTATAAAAACTACTTCTATAATCGATTTCATCAGTCGCAGTATCGTTATGGCCGAGTAAGGAGCTCTGATAAAAATGACTACCTGTGCGGTCAGCGTCTTTATAAAAAAATCAAACACCTTGAACAGACTAAAAGATGGTGGTTCATTTCACATGCGAGTATTTTTTTGTGTAAATAATTATAATTTCCTCCAATTTGAATCGTTGCAAATTATTTTCATAGTGCATCCATTTTCCGAAATAATCAAGTAATATGAAAAAAAATCGAATTGCTTCGCGTCGTATTTATATTTTATTTTCAATCATATCACCATTCTGTAAAGTCTTATTTTGAATAACTATGTCCAAATAAACGAGTATTTAACATTTTTTCGCAAGCTCTATGGGTCCTCCCACGAGACTAGTGGGCGTTTTTGACAGGAGATAGTTTTATACTTATGGTAATTTATGCCAAATTTCCTTATCACAGGAATGTATTTTTGACCTTATTGCTTAACGCATAAGGTCACCCACGAATTTCTAAATTTGAATTTTGACTTCTACAAGCTTTGAGTTTTTATGTACCGAGACTACCTGAAGGGAAGGTTTACTCACTCTGTATCGATATCGATATAACTGAGTTAGTTCCGGCCGATTGACATTTTCTTAGGCATAAGTTTTTTTATCTTTCGCATTTTGAAGAAAAAGTCGTAGAGCACATATTTATCTGGATATTTGGTATTTGCCCTCTCTAAAAATATTAAATGTGATAATTGCCTTAAGGTTCAATTTGGTCCACGTGATGACAAAAGCTTTACAAATATCACAAAAACGAACGATAGCATTTTTGTTATAGTGCTTACCCGCACTCTGGGCATCACAAAGAAATGAACAATCTCAAAGATTTTCGACTAAACCGACTGAAGACTTCGTGGCTTAGTTGGTTAGAGCACACCCGTACTAAGGGTGGGGCGCAGGTTCGAGTCCCGCCGAAGTCGAAAATTTTAGGGAACCTATTTCATTTCTTACGCACGAAAGCGTTATCAAGTCTTAGTCGTTTATCTGAAAAATTTATAAGACTGGGCCTATACGACTACACAAAGTTAAATAACAAATTTACAACTGCATACAAAATAACAAAAGGTCTTCATCACTTGAATGGTGATGATTTATTCTCAAATACACGATACAGATGTTTATGTTAATAAAAAAAAATTAAGTAGCCACAGCTATGCTATCTATGCTATGATAGCTAGCTATATATATACTTATATGTAAAAATATACAGATACCAGAATCTCATATATTGCAAAAAAGCGACCCTGAAAAATATATTAGGCACATTCACACAAAACTGATTCTTTAAAAAAAATTGTTTATTTGATATAATGTCGGTTCAAAATCAAGCGATGTCTAGCCAGGCATTACATACATCATTTAATAACCAGCTGATCCGCTTGCGATTTAATTCGCGTGAACTTTAGAATAAAAAAAGGTCGATATCAGCTGAAATCCTGGTATAGGAGTAGGAGCATACTTAAATCCGTATTCAAAAACCGTTTAAGGTCGTTTTGGATAATTTCGAAACATCCTGAAATCTGTATTCAGTCATTATCTATTTTTTTTTATTTGAGTTTAAACATTAGTTATATTATTATAATAGTGTAATTACAAAGAAACGATGTCACAAAAAATCTAATTACATTAAGTAAAACTATACAGTGATCATTTAGATTTTTTGTTCATTTCAATCTTTTTAAACGTAAAGAAGCGAACAAGAAACCAGAAAGGTTTTTTTAAGGCAGACCAGAAAATTGCGTCTGATGAACAATGAGAGAGAATTTATTACTAGCATTTTTTTTATTTTAGTTTTAATGTAAATCTATTCATTACTAAGTAATAATATTTTAATAATATATATATTAAAAAATACATAATGGACTTGTCATGATTGTTTTAATTCGCTACCAAGTGAAAAACATGGACATCGGAAATCATCGATATTTATCAATCCCTACGAACTTTTGACTTTCATGCAGTAGTGATACCTGAATATATTTTCCCAAGATTTTTGGTAGTTTAGGCATAGGTTAAAAGTAATTTCTGGAGACTAATTTATACTAAAAAAAAAATCGCATCTAATGATTTGAGTAAGTCCATTAATGATTATGATTTCATTCAGACAAATACATAGTAATGCCCACCAGGAAGCTGTAGTTTGCATAGGCATTAATTTTGACTATCTATCAAATAAAAATAAATAAATTAGAATTGTTCTAATTTCATTTTTTAAACAAAATATTTCACAAACTTTCAAATTTAAGTAAGTTATGATTATGTTATGAGGTAATGAAGTTTGATAGTAGGTATCACCATAAATTTTCCCCATTCCTCCCCTCCCGCTAAAAATGGCAGAATATTTTGTTTGTAGGAAAACAGGCGAGCCTCGTCCATTGACAGCGGGTTAAATTGTCTAAGTTGGATGTCCTTTGAATATTGGATCCTCTGACTATGGTAAATAAAACGTCAAGTGCGAGTTAGACTCGCGCATCAAGGGTTCCGTACAAACTCTTTAGCAAAGAAATCAGTCAAATCCAGACGAATAAGGCACAATAATTTTCTGATTTGATAACGATTATGACGTAACTTATTTAGTCCCTCTAACTATTGGCGTCTCGAGACTAAATAAGTTAAGTCCAACCCTAGTGTAACAATGTACTCTTTTGTATGAATAAACCACAAATTTACGGTTTTCTGATTTTTCCCTTTACTTGTGCTATAAGTCATTGCTTCTTGCCAAATTTCATGGTTCTAGGTCAACGGAAAGTACCCTACAGGTTTTTGGTCCATGGCGAGATTCGAAAATTATTTTTTCAGTGAATATACTAAAAATTTACGGTTTTCGGATTTTTCCCTTTACTTGTGTTATAAGACCTAGCTTCTCACCAATTTTCATGGTTCTAGGTCAACAGGAAGTACCCTAAAGGTTTTTGGTCCATGGCAAGATTAAAAAAATATTTTTTCTGTGAATAAACTACAAATTTACGGTTTTCAGATTTTTCCCTTTATTTTTGCTATATGACCTTGCTTCGTGCCAAATTTCATGGTTTTAGGTGAACGGGAAGTACCCTATAGGTTTTTGGTAAATGGCAAGATTAAAAAAATATTTTTTCTGTGAATAAACTACAAATTTACGGTTTTCGGATTTTTTCCTTTACTTGTACTATAAGACCTTGCTTCTCACCAAATTTCATGGTTCTAGGTCAACGGGAAGTACCCTATAGGTTTTGTGTGCATGTGATTCCCTTGGAAAATTGAAAAAAATAGACATAAACAGCTGTAACTTTTGATTGCGTTGACTTAGAAGTTTGATTTATGTCGAGGCTTCAAAAGGTTACGAGCCTGCGTATATGATGTGAATATCAACTCGATAACCCTACGCGTTTCTGAGAAAAGTGGGTTGACAGACGGACAGACGGACAGACGGACAGACGGACAGACGGACAGACGGACAGACGGACAGACGGACAGACGGACAGACGGACAACAAAGTGATCCTATAAGGGTTCCTTTTTTCCTTTTGAGGTACGGAACCCTAAAAAACGAAATCGAGAACAAATCTTTACATAGTTTCAGTTTTTTAGTTTTTTGCGATTGTCCAGCAGTCCCTTTGTAAAATAATATGTCTTGGGAAATTTCTTACCTTTTTTCTACTACTTAATATACATGTTCATTTGTTTCATTGGCCAAAATAATCTTCGTTTGTATATCAAATTTTGTCGTGCCACCGACAAAATTCGTGGAAAATTGAAGACTGATAAGTTGACGACCTCTGTGGCGCAGTGGGCGAAGGTCTGCCTGCGACGCAGGAGGTTGCGGGTTCGATTCCCGCCTCGGGACAAATGTGTATACGATCTGCAGACATTTGTTCAGGGTGATCGTTTTCTATGTATAGGTAATAAAAAATATCTATCTATGTATTGTATTATATTATGTATGTCATTATCTAGTACCCATAACACAAGCTCTGCTTAGCTTGGGGCTAGGTAATGCTGTGTGAATTAACCCGAATTGTCTAGCATTATTTATATATTTATTTATATAGTTATAAAAAAACTATTCATATCAGGTCTAGTTTTAAAAAGATAAATCGAACCTACTAATTCACATTCGAAACGGTTTGTTGAAGCACAACTTCTTTATGAAACAATATCTACTAAAATAATCAATGTCCCTTGCAGCTTTCAATGTTACAGCAATTGAACTGTATAAATCATTGCGAACATTCCTTTGGTGCGTGACTACGTCGCTAATCGTTAACTGAGATGTTCTTGAGAACCGTCTACTTTTTATTTTCTTATTCCAGTAGTATTTATTGGTATAACGTTACTAGATAAATTGTTATAGCTTAGGTTTTAGAAGAAGAAGTTTTAGAAGTTCTCGCTGGCTAACTTTCATACACTACTTCATGTATGTAGTTTAAAATCGAATCCCATAGATACGAAAATATTTCTTTACTGCGAAATGAAATGAAATGAAAGTTATTTTATTTATCCTAAATCTACTTCACAGAAACAAATATATCTTAGAATACGACATTATATCTAGGTTTTGCTTCTTATTTTGTGCGCAGCGGGTTTAGGACAAATATGGCCTACACTCAGCAATGTGCTGGATAGCCACTGATGTGTCTACCCAGCGCTATATAGCTTTTTATCTGTGGTTGTTACGGGAGTGACAAAGTCATGTTGACAAAGCTTCCTCACAAAAAATAATCTGTGGTTGTCGGTCACCTATGAATTTTAGATCTTATTAAAATAATGAAATATGTTGAAATATAGAAATACAAAAAATAAAACAAAAGAAAGAAGTTTTTATGTTTTGCAGTGGGAAAATAAAAGTTCTAAAATATAAAATTAACATACCTACTACGTTCGTTGTGTACCTAGGTAGAAAAAAAATAATTTAATTCCAGTTTGATTCACGCAACCTTTTAAGGAAACATGATCGAAAAATCCATGAAAACGTGACTTTGTTACTGATCCTCAATGTTTCCGACTCTATTACGGAAGTTCGGAAGAAAATAATCTTCTCGAATCGTGACCAGCAAACAGTTCCCCTCTTCAAATCCGCTTAATCTTACTGGATTACATAAAACTTTTAGTAGTTAAAGGAATATCAGTCTCAGATGCCTTTCTGTCTGCGAGAGCGAAATCGAAAGCATTTTTTTGACAGAAGAAAATGTCCTCTGAATGACTGCAGATGAATCATTTAGAATTATTTATAAAAGATTCTAATTCACATTATTATTATTTTTAAAGAATATACATTTGCTTATATAATACAATACATGGATTATTTATTTATTTAACAGCAAAAAATAATTACAACTAATATTTACACTTACATCTATCTACTAAAAATCTAAGCCGTCACCAGAAGGCAGAGTGCCCAGAATGCTGGCAGCATTGCCACGTTGAATGGCAATGCTAATTCGTTGACCGAAATAAAAACCAGCATTCCGATCACCTGTGGACTCTATTAGTAGTTTTGTAAGATCTTTATAGATAACGTGTGCCCCAGGACCCCAAGGACCTAGGGTTTCCACCCCAAACGGCTCAAATAGGTAACCTCTGTCAAGACTAGCGTATTTTCGCCGTTTGAGGAACTCCGCTGATGTTGCTGCGGAGCCTGCCCTTACTGATGTCCCTGCAAGATGAGAAGGTGCTAGGGTATCTACACACGTAGCATCCCAAACTAAAGGCTGACCCATCTTCCAAGGAATCAGAGTCATACCGTCAGGCCTTTTACCATCATCTCGCATTAGGCCACGTGGTTCGAGAGTAGCTGGCACACTGACGCTGGTAAAAGCCCGACGAATGATGTCATTAATTGAACCATGGCGGGACACACGTCCTGCACTAGAGACACATGCCAGTGCATGGTGACCGAACTTATCAACGGTTTCACCGCACTGGCAACGGTGTGGCACTAGGCAAGGAGAACCTAAACGCAAAGAGGTAGCCACCCGAAATGAGTTATTGTCTAAAAGGGTACCTAAATTTTTGGAAGGCAAAACATATAACCAAAGTCCTGATTCCCACTCGGAAACAGCGAGTAGACGAGCGCGTTCTGATGAGCTGGTAGACGTATTAATAAGATTTTTCCGTACCAACTCACATAGCGGCTCATCCCACAGTCTCTGAGAAGAGAGGACTTTGGGCAGATTAGTTTCAGGACAGGCTATTTTCCAAGACGCTAATGCTTGCTCGAAACCTGTTATTTGACAATTTTGTGAACATTTGGCCAAAATTTTGTATATAAGATCCTTTGTACCGTGAATTGAAGACATAAAAGCAGGGAGTGAAACACTAGAAATTTCGCGGACACCTAGACCCCCCAATCTAATAGGAAGAGTGGCCTGGTGCCACGCTCTATCATCTAAAGGTATATTAAAAATTTTGATTAATGTGTCGCGCATGATGCTGTCCAACTGCTGTGTAAGTTGAGGATATTTCCAGAGTTGGGAGCATCGTAAATAGTAAGTGAATTTGGGAACAAAAAGACAGAAACGTAAAATAACAAAAGCCACGTGAACATTGATGTTTTGCAATTTGTCTGAAAACGAAAGAAAATTTTGAATTTTTTCATTTATGAAATTAGGCAAACACTCATCCATTATCGGAGATCCCAATAGGCAAAGTGAAGACTTATCTATCAACTTCAGGTTTGGGGCTAAACTTTCAAAGCTACTTTTTATATTTAAAAAATTAGGTAAAGCCCTTGCCGTTTCTGGAACATAAAGTTCACATTTTGCAAAGTTTAGCTCCAAGCCTATAAGCTTAAATTCTTGTTTTAAAACACGTAATTAATGAATGTATTAATTACGTGTTCTGCTTTGGTCTTATTAATTTAAAATTTTGTCAAAATATTTATTTTTATTCGAAATGTATTCTTTTATAACAAAATCTTAAAATTAATAAAGTGATATTATGATAGTAGAAGCTAGTTATAGGTATTTTTACACTACAACTTATTGCGTTTGGTTTGTGGTTAAAAAAAGTGGCTGCCTAAATGTAAAATGGCAACTTATATGTGATGAAAGCTAGAAGAAACTTGCGGTGCGCAAAAATTCTATTAAAAAGTGTAAAAAATACGTTGTTTCTCATATACACAGAAAAAAACCCCACGATAAAGGCATCAAATTAAAACAAACCTACAACCTTCACTGACCTGTAAATACGACTTTTGTCGACTTTACTTATGTTATGTTAGACTTTATGCCGCAAGCGTCTCGTTATTGGTCAGAAAATAAGTCAGTTTTAAGTGTGGAAAATCTACAATCAACTGTATCCTAAGCTGCAGGTAAGTTTTTCTATTTATACATTCTATTTATAAAATAATAAAAAGAGGAGGATATGTTTGTTATTTTAATAGGCTTCGAACTACTATCTAATCAAAATCCTACATTATCCCTGATGAACGAACAAATAGGCCATAGAATACACCCATGCCAAGCCGGAACGGACCACTAAAATTATATGATGTGTTCCCGTTGTCCCCATTGATGCTGCCCCATTATGGGGTCAACGGGAAGTCATAAAATTTCCTTTCCGATGTCCCCATGGACGTTTTCTCGTAACGGTAATGCATCTTGATCTTGTAGAAATGTGCAGCAGAATTTATAGCTCATTAAAAGTTGTAGCCATGCTAGTACTCAAGAACGCATCGACTAGCAGAAAGTTCTGCAATTACGCTCAAGTGGAACAAAGCCTGAGTTTAATTTGGTGAGGCAAGTTCATTCTAGACCGTTAATGTTTTTTCTGGATATGTATTCTTGAGTTAGTCGCAGTGGCTCATACCCCGCAGTTTTAGTCCCGTTATTTCAAGGTTGGCAAGACCAAGAATGTAGAAAGAAGGATTGTTCATTTCATATTTTCGGCGTAAAACTTTAATTTTTGTCTAAGAAGGTTAATACCACGTATCCAGATGCCTAAGGCTCTATACAGACTGACAACGACTGCACGTTGGAACTGCACACCAACTGCATACCGACTGCAATAAGACTGCACAGTGCGCGGTTTGTTTGTCGTTTGATCACATTTGAAACAGCTTTTCATTTATTGTGCCGACTGTACTTTTGACATTCAGGCCGTCAAAAAAATTCGATAAGTAATGGGACACGACGAAACGGGAAGACATCGTTAAATTGCAGTCGTACTATAACTGTATTCAAACTGCAAGTATAATTTCAGTTGAAATGCAGTCCGTCTGTCTAGGCTTAAATCATAGTGATTATTAACATACAAAAGGCTTGTACGAAAGTCAAATGAGTGAAATCAAACGACTTGACTACAGACAGGTGGATTTCATAGCTCATGTCAATAAAAAGTAATGCCATAATCTCCACTGGGCATGCGGTTTGCGGATCGAAGCTCGGTGGTGGATCTGTTCTTGGGGTGCTTTTTCAACAAACAAGTTGTACAGTCAAATACAGAAGTAATAAGTAAATTTTGATTATTTAAATAGTTATTAAAGGTTGTGGATTTTGTAAACAAAAAAAAATAGGCCTTGAAAAAATCCCGTATCATTATTACTCATAGATTTATTAATGTATTAAGTGTGACACATTTCTTTAACACCCCGAGATGCTCATGTATATAAAAATACGTTATACCAAGTACACCAACTAGTTAGACTGGTTATCCTTGGTGCAAAGCGGACCACGCAGGTGAATCATGGGCATATAGATCTTTCGTTATTAACGGTTTGAACTAAGGGTCATTTTTACATCCACGGGCTTGTTGGGGGGGTAGATTCTTGCGCCGCAACCATCACGGGTGCATACCCACTGACCTAATTGTCCTAGCTAATTCCCACCATGCATCCCCATGGTTTGGCACGGTGCCAGAAGGGAACGCATAAAGCGTTGTGTTGACACACGGGGAAATATTGTGTGGGTGCCCGTTTTGAAATGCGTTAGTTCTGGGTACCTCACTATTAAATTCTAATAGCAAAACGGACAAAAGTGCTGGACATTTTAAGTACCATTATCTAAGTCTAAAGACAGAGAAATATATAAGACTTTTGTGGGTTTCAAGATCGGTTTCGAAACTCTGTCGGTCTCCGTTCTTTCTTGAATATCTCAGTAACTAGCGCCGCTTGAAATTTGAAATAATGATACATTTCGTGCGCCATTACTGATTACTGATTTTCTTAAAAATACAAGAAAACATCGAGACCTGTTACAAATATATGCAGATAGGTATTTACAAATCTTCAGCCCGCTCAGCAAAAATCAAACAGCCAGGTTGTTGTGGCAGATTACGGTGTAACAATGGAACCCCCCAACTCAGCTCGCAGATATCGTAAGAGTTGATTAAGGGGAACCTACAGGACAGGATAGCACACCAGCTTCCTTCAGTGTAATTTGAACACTTGCACTGAGATCACCAATCAACCTGCCAAGCGTGGTGATTATAAAAAACCCTCTTTGTTTGGTAAAGGCATTTTCAGCATTGGATCTATGCTGTTGATGAAGGGAGAATCTCTGGAGAACTTTCTCCTATTTCACCACAAAGGCCACGCATGGCAATAATTTCTATTGTATGTATTATGTCTTAGTAACTATTTCAATTAAGGGGCGACCTATGACGATAGGTCGCAATAGGACTTTGAGTTCATAGGAGCGGGACAGAGCAGAGCGACGGCGTAAGTGCAAAAATCAAAATTTTGCTTATTAAGTACCTATTAATTATTCATAATGTAAGCATGAAATGGAAAAACTAACTGAGTATTCTACTAAAACATTACTCTGGCTATGTGTATTCGTGATAAAAATGATGTGGTGATGTCGCTGATAATATATTATAGCATTTTAACTAAAACCGTTATCTATGCGAAATTTGTTTTTTTGATTAAAGAAAACTTTTTTTTCGTAAATTCTATTCGACTTTTGGCTTCTACGGGTTTTTCCACAACTATCGTGTTATTTAAATGTGATCATTTACGTTCATTACAATAATCTAAGTGCATTTTGCTTGATTTTTGCATTAATCGCCTTTTTATACAACTAAAAGCTCTTAGCGTTATGTAGAGAGATGTAATATGGCGATCTTGACTTATCGTATACTAATTGGAGCATAAAGCAACGAGAGCCTGCCAATATTTTTTATATAGTAGGTTAATACATGGTTGAGAAATATTTAACTTGATATATTTTATACGAGCCAAATGAGTATTATTGAGAGCGGAAAGAAAAAAAAGAAGAAAAGCCGAAACAAATCAATGATATCTTCCAATAAAAAAAGACAATATTTTTTTATCTGTGGATATGGCAATAAAAATATTTTTTATAATGATCTAACACTTACAACAACAGGATTTATAACAGTGACATTAAATCACCCCAAAACAATGAGATTAAAAATTTAACGTCTGTTTGTGACTGTTGTTTTTGTATATTATTATTATTAACTCCAAAACAATGGGATAGATCTTTAATCGTCCGTGAAACCTCCCCGTGTGTTTCCAACAATACAGACTGCCTGGCGTCACGGAACGCGTTGGGAAATTATTGACATACAGTATTCTAAAGTGAACTGGAATCATTGGCATGTCAGCATGCAATTTGTTTGATGCAGATAAACATTTTCATGTAATGACTCTTTTATAATTTTGTTGTTTTATGTTGAAAAGTTTTTTGATAGAGCATAGATCCTATGGTTAAAGATACGTAGGGCTTCGGCTTATTCCTATAGGATATGGAACAGTAGCAGGAGACAAAATATCAAGGGGAGCAACTTTAAGATTAAATCTACAGTCTAAATACCATTTAATTACGATTTAAAAAAAAAAAATTTGAGGGTCTCTTTGTAACACAACTAATTTTGAAAAGCCATGACACGGCCATAGGTACAATGGTGCAATATTTTGCAATCGTTTTTGAACACGAAAACCTGCAAATAATTGCAGGCATAGACCCCATTTCGCTGATTTTTCCGTCGCTAAGGCTTTTCTTGTGTCTGTGTGTTCTATTCACAATAACTAAGACTTGATCATATCTTAGAAGAAAGGTTTATTCAGCTTTAAGATTTGTGCTTAACAAAGCATTTAAACTCTATTGTGTTGTGAGTTTTCTTCACAAAGAGAACAAATTGTGGAGTAAATGACAACAAGGCTTCCTGTTTTCTCCTAGGCCTTTGTTACTAAGCAACAGAAAATTATAGTAGATAAAAGGGCAATTTTTACTGAAATAAAAACGGTGATCAATTTACACACTTATCTAGCCACAAGCTAAAAAGAAATCTTTAAAAATTGGTTCCTTTTTTTTAAAAAAAAAAAAAGTTATTAAGTTATTTTGTAGCAGAATATTAAACAAAATGAAATAAGAAAGAATATTTACTCAAATTTAAAAGTAAGTTCGATGGTTTTTCTGGAAATATGGTGACTTTTCGCTATCAAAAAACTATACTTCCAAAACAAAGAGGTACAAAACTTACCGTATCATTCCCGCTGACAAAAAGCTGCAATAACAAACTACCCCGGCTTATGCCACGCGATATTGAACCTTACACCCGATGGCCACATGTGTTAGAGTCCACTGCAACACTGCACAATTAGGGATGCAGTAGGGTAGACGGGCGCGGTCGGGACGCTTTGCCCACGACTGGCTGGGTGAGACTTTAGTGAGGGACGGAATGGCATCGATGTGGCTTTTGTATCGAGATCGATGATTTGCGTTGCCATAAGGCACCGAACAGCTCTATGTATGAAAGGGTGAAATGAAAGAGATAGAATCAAAGCAGAGAAAAACTTATCTATGAAAGATATTACTATGTAAATAAGATTTTCAAATAAATGTAAAAGTAAATTCAAAGCATCATTACCTATTTCGTTAAAAGAACATTAAGAGCATGAACGTTTCATTAATTACCTCAACCTCAACAGCCTATAATGGTCCACTGCTGGACGCAGGCCTCTCCTGATATTTTTTTATCTCATGGGTGTTATGCGAATAATCCCCACGCTGCGCATGCGGGTTAGGGATCGCAGTTCAGTGATAGATTATATTCTGCAAGAAGCGCTGCTGCCCTCCCCCAGGTTTATTCATAGATTAAACCTCACTGATATATCTCTTTTTTCATCGCTAACATTTTCTCGGGCAGATTTTATCGATATCACTGTACCACGTCACTAGTAAACGTTCTGCACATGCGCGAAGCTACTTCCCAACTTGCGGTAGTAGGTACCATGGTAGTTCTGTAAATAATACATCACCAACAAACCCTGGCAATGTATTGTAGGCTTTTCTTATCAAACTTGTAACGAGGAACTTTAAGATGGCGGTGTAATTAGAAATGGACTTTGTCTATAAGCTGCGTAGATGGAATTTTGTTTGTTGTAAAGTTTTCTTGTTCAAATCACCTTCACGAACCTATTAGTAGAATAGAAACGTACCTTTCATAGAGAGATCAAGTGAAATTAGGGACATCATTATTTTAAACAATTTCTGTATTCGACAGCCTCTGAGCCTATGCCCACTGCGTCAGCGAAGGTTCACCTGCGGCGCAGGAGTTGCGGGATCTCATGCGTTGCAGGCGGACCTTCGAATATTTATCTATGTAATGTATTAAGTAGGTATCAGTTATTTTGTTACTATCTTTAAGTTAAGAGCGGGCCGAATGCAAAAAATTGTGAAAAGGATAGTCATAGGATTTCGCGTTCATAGGAGCGGGACAGAGTAAAGCAATGTCAGTGCAAAAATCAAGTTTTTGCTTCTTTTCTATTAATGATTCAAAATTTAAGCATTAAATAGAAAAACTAAACGATTACTTAAATAAAACAGTAGTCTGGCTATATAATTCGTAAAAAATAATATGATGTGGTCCCTGATACTTTAGAGCATTTCAATTAAAACAGTTTTTCTAAAGCGATTTTCGTATAATTTTTTGTAAAGAAACCAGTTTATTTTTCAAAATTCTATTCGATTACTCGACTTCTATGAGTTTTTCCCCTACCTATCTTATTTTTTTAATTAGAATATTTAAGTTCGTTACCATAGATTTAAAAATACACAATTTGCTTGATTTTTGCATTAGGCGCACACTTAACCGAAAAAAATATCTATCCATGTAATGTACCTATGTAAAGTATTAAGTAGGTATCAGTTATCTTGTTACCACCTATCAGTTGTACCCATTATATAATGTCTGGTTATTATGGAGTTAATTAAATGAGAGCGAAAGTTATAACAGCGCTTGAAAATGGATAAAATGATTTTTCGCTCTCACTTAATGAGGATAATGTATTTTGAAAAACTGAAAGATTCAAACATATCTATTTCTTTTCTGATTATGTATGCAAAATTTCATTAAAATCGGGGACGCAGTTTCCAAATGAATCGAAAAGTACGTTTGTATGGAAGCTTAGAGGTTCCGTCCCCCCTTAAAAACTACGCAACGGATTTTGATGTGGTTTTTTAATAGATGTAATAATTCAAGAGGAATGTTTGTTTATATGAATAATACATGAATAATAAAGTACCCGCGCGAAGACGGGGCGGATTACTAGTACATAATATAATACAACACAAATATAAATATTTTTTAGTAACTCGAACCAAACCTTATTATAATAATTGGAAATTCCAAACGAACCAAGCCATTTCTTTCTTCGTTATGAAAAAATATTAATTTTGACCTTGAGAAGGATCTTCAATTGATAATTTTCTTTACATTACTGAAATGTTTTGGAGAGATACTTTACCATCAGATACACTAATGAAAGGGTCAAAAAAGGTCTGAAATAGACAGAAATGGGTTACGTACGATTCGATAAGGGTATGCTTTGTTGAACTCAGGAATGGCCTTTACCTTCTAAATTTAAAGCCTTTGACCTTTTCAAATGAAAATAGCTAAATTACCTAGGTTTCATTTCGTAGGTAGAGCTTTTTATTGGCAGTTTTTATGAAAATAACCTTGGTTTGGCCCTATAAAAGTTGCTTAAGTATTTGATTCAGAATTAATAATTTTGGAAAAGTTCACAAGTACCAAATTTGTCTTCTTTCTTTTAAACTTTTGATAAGTTAATTTTTTTCAATTTTTTACAGAATTACTGGAACAGTACCTTGTTTTTTACTAGCAAACTACAAAAACAAATGACTATTGTTCCATTCTATAAGGCGCTGCGCAAACGTACGCAGATACTTTTGTGGCTTGTGTCAGATACAAGCTACCAATGAATATTTGATTTCTATAGAAGCAGTATGAAATCATCCACTCCCTGTGCTACGTTTGTCCAGTTGTTCCCACTTAAACACACATTCTCATTGTCGATCAAAAAGTGTTTGGTGTCGGTAACTGGAAACTGAAAGTCGTCAGTTGAAGACACAAGCAACAGAGCTGCCAATTGTACCAGTAGTGGTCAGAAGTAGCGACCGGTAACTGTCTCCAATCACCGCTGCAGGACACAGCAACTACGGTTAGTACCTAGTCAAGTTAGTAGGTACCTAGGTATCTACTTAATAATTCAAACTAAAAAATAAATTTCGAATAAAGCTGGAGGAGGTTACTAAGTGATATGATAACTAACATTTTCATCGTTTTTCGGTTCATAATGTTCAGCTTTTCGTAAAATGTTATTTCGAAGCCAAATTGCTCCTAGAAATCCAAAGCTAAGATTACATTTTCAATCTTCTTCCAAGCTTTTAAAGGAGGCGTAATAAACATAATCCATGCCAAGCTGTAAGGAACTTTAAGTTGACACGTCAGGGTTGATTTTAATTTGGAGAAGATAAACTTGAGATCCTGCCAAATGTTAACAATCGATATGTTGGAAGGTCGGTCGGTCTGATTTCAAAGGAGCTGAAAAGGAAAATAATATTTTGATTGATTGAACGTTTCCAATTTGCACTGGAATTCATTTACATCATCTTATTCCGATATTAAAGGAATCAGGTATTTTTATCACACGGAAATCACTCAGAAGTCAGTTCAGTTTTTAACCGTCTTCAAAAAAGGAGTAGGATGTTCAGCTGTATGTATGTTTGCCGATTTCTTCGTCAATTATGAGATTTTTTTATTGCGATTTCAATGATAATTATGGTTTTGTATAAATAGAAAAAATAACAAGCACCGTATAAATAGAAAAAATATCTAAGGGCAAATAATTGTCTCGCAAAATTTTACAAAAATCGAAAATTAAAAGAAATTGATGTTGGTTTTTCGTATTTGTAAAAACATGAAATTATCACAATACCTTTGAAAATATATAATGAGCAGCAACGCGCTCTTAAACGCGTTTCAACCCTGAAGCTCAGCTATGGGTAAAGAACGTGATAATTGGGTATAACATTTAACCATTTTGTAATCAAAGCCTAAATCAAATGAAACAACGCTTGATATCGTTTCTGGTATTTCATGGTAACGTGACTAAATCAAATAACCACGAATTGGAGCTTAGTGTCAACTTCACGAAACGTAAGCTCAAACACGATGTTATTCAAGGCCAAGGGGATAGAAGTCGTTAGGAATTGTGTTTGAGAGATATGTCATCATCATCATCATCAGCCTATACCAGTCCACTGCTGGACATAGGCCTCCCCTAATGAGCGCCATAGCGCCCTGTCTTCAGCTTGCCGCATCCAGCATCTGCCAGCAGTCTTTCGCAAATCGTCGTCCCACCTGGTAGGACGTTTTCCGAGATCACCCGATATGTGAATGGGAAAAAACAATAATGTCCTTTGAAATTAAGATAAAAAAGAAAAAAGATAATAAAGCGAGAGATAGATTCTGAGATAGATAGAAAATTCTTTATTGCACACTTAACAAAAATATAACAAAAAAAAAAACTGAGAAATAAAATATGTGAGAGAAGTGATGAGAGAAAACTGTCAAACCAAAAATGATTGCTGTCTTCTGCATATCATGCTTCGATAATACACAAAAATCTAAATGCAAAATATCTTCCAACAATGCTTATTTTGTTTTCAACCCTATTTTAACAAAAAATATTTAGGATTATGGTACAACAGCAGCACCCCACAAAAATTATGTCTTTTTCCTCTTCCCCTCTTGAACCGTGCCTTTTTCAAAAATTTGCCCATGTCTTTTTCTGAACCCCTAAACTACCACTACTTATGCAAAAAATCATATCGATCCTTTGCTCTATGAAAAATAAAAAATAAACTATACGGGATATATACATTTTACTGGGATAAAAGTTTATGTGCTATTCCAGACTATAATCAAATATCAAATCAAATATCAATAACGTTTATTTCTTTAAGCTTACAAAATAAGCACTTAGACAAGTCAAATTTTATACTATAAACAGGTTTATAAATAGTCATTATTATCAAATAAGAAATATGATGTTATTGATTTTATTCGCTTCAATTTTTTGTCAATTTTTTTAATCTATCTCTGTGCCAAATTTCATCCAGATCTGGCCGAGTAATTGCGGTAAAATATCCCATTCCCATTGAATGGGCCATCCGGGGAGAAATGTCATAAATGATTTCGGTTTCAAATATGGTACTGAATAAGAAGAAGAAAAATATTTATTAGACAACACAACACACAAATTAAACTTTAGTACATAGATATAAACATAAGACTACTTATTTAGTACCTACTAGATATGAAGTACTTATGTATACTAAGAAAACAAGGATGGATTATTTAAATACTAACACTCATGACCATTGGGTTGGTACTGGTACTAAGAAAATGCATACAAGATGGCGGGATGGGGCGTCGTTCGATGACGGAATACAAATTCCGTCGTCGAACGTCAACGTCAAGATTACTTAGAATTAACCTAAGTAAAGGTCAGTTGTTACTTACTCACACTTGCCCTTTTTTTGCTCGATTTCAGCAATTCTGATTCTAATTTACAAACAGTTAATACTTTGCAGTAGCAACGAAGTCGAGCAAAACAAAGTCAATTGAGAGTAACATTAGTACGAGGTGTAATGTAAAAATAAAAACATTATAATTGATTTGACATTTGTGATATTTTGACATTCAGCATCATTCACAATTCGTCGAAAATTCTATGTATTTATTTTTGTTACATAAATGATAGGAACCGAAATAGCTTACACCCTGTCTCCCCGGATGGCGATCAATTGAATGGGAGATTTTACCGAAATCACTCGGCTGTTCAGGCGTTCTGGCGTGACTGAGCAACAAACATCCATCCATCTAATAATAAATAATGCTGGACAATTCACACAGCATTATCTAGCCCCAAGCTAAGCAGAGCTTGTGTTATGGGTACTAGATAACTGATATACATAATACAATACATTACATAGATAGATATTTTTTATTATACATAGTAAGCGACCAGAACACCCGGAACAAATACCTGCAGATCGTACAAATATTTGTCCCAGAGCGGGAATCGAACCCGCAACCTCTTGCGTCGCAGGCGGACCTTCGCCCACCGCGCCACAGAGGTCGTCTAAACTTTCACATTTATAATATTAGTGGGATTTTATTCATTAAGAAAAAAACTACTTACCCACTATTTTTAGTATTCGCTAAAGCGGTCAAATAATTATTTAATTGACAATTAATTTGATTTGCCAAGATCTGTTTATGTTATCTGATCGTGTATTAATTGCTTGTAAAATCAATGGTCCATTTTTCCCACCCGAACAACCACGGCACTAAACCCAGTATAGAGTTAAAAAACCTGCAAAAAGAATTTGTTCAGTGTACCTGTAAAAGTTCCCCGTAAATGCTTCATGATACGCCGGCCGCGCGTAATATCAGGAATATTTCAGACGGAACCTGATACGAATATAAAACACTGAATTCTTGAACGACCCCACAAAGTGGAACCTTATTCTACTATGGAACATCCGCAATATACATAGAACCTTGAAAATAGAAGTGGAATTATTTGAATTGCTTGCGACACTTTCAAAAAGGGTTTGGTGGTTGGGTTGGCACGGAAAGATAAAAAAAAGAACAGGAAAAGGTGACAGCTTTTCAGAGAACTGAAAAAATAAGGTTGGTTCCTATTGGTGTTTACCGATCTCGTCGCTGAGGACAAAATCGACCAAAAATTATGTAAATTAAAGAAACCGACAAATGCTGAAAAAAACCTCAATACACTGTCAAAAAATCGTTAGACCATTGATTGAATTCAGATTGATTGCATCAATGATGATGCAGTATATACCTACTACCTTCAAATTTTATTTCTAGAGAATTCAGGGATGGCAGGATCATTAATAATTAATGATATTAATTATTACTTTGATTTATCTAGGCAAAAAACTTATTGCAAACGAATAGTTTCAAAGTTTTGGGCCATAGAAGACTAAACGAATCAATAAACTAAAATTCCTATGATAAGGTTAGTGAATCTCAGCAATATTTTAAAAGGTGTAAGAGCAATTTCAGTTTGCGTTATCCAGCTTCAAATTTAACCTTAGAAGCTCTGGAGGAACCTCAGTCGTATCTGGAATAATTAAAGTTGATTTTTCCTCATCTAGATACAATGAGGATCCAGGTCAGGTTCAGCATCATTGCTTATTCAATGGGCGCACAGTGTGGTCGTTTGTAGCACGGAGTCACTCCAATTCTGCGTATATGACATGCATGTGAGGCTGAATATTCGCCTCATGTTTTTAGTATGGTGTATTCTATCCATCAGAGTAGATACGATAGACCGATGACATTGTAGCGCTCGCAGGGACTCGAAGGAGGAGGTGTCTCAGGACTGATGTTTGTGGTATCGTTTGAAAGAGGCCTATTTACAGCTGTGGACGTTTGTAGGCTGATATGATGAAATTTGAAGAAGTAAGAGAAATAAGTTTGTTTGTTTGTTTAAGATGGGTAATCTCCAGAACTTATAATAATTCTTAAAACAACGTACATAATCCCCACCTAATATTGGACAACGCTTTAAGCCCAGACTCCACCAAAGTGCCGATGTATGGAAATGTCCGAAGTGGGGACGAGAAGAGACTTTCAGTTGGGAGTCTCCAACAAGGCTTTGCGTACATGCAAGCTGGCTAGACTGGAGCGGAGATGTATACAGGGCGTCCCAAACTTATGGGACATGAAGGGGAAGTACCTTAAATATCGTAGATAGGGTATTTGCTGAAAGAAGACTTTATGTTACTTTTAAAAGTTAGTAATTCTGCATTCATAGATTTTCTAAAAAATACTTGCTTCGTCTGGGAATCGAACCGACTTAAATGTCAAAAAAAAACATCCTACTTCTATGATGCCAATCGAAAGAATTTGAAAATGGAACAGTTTATGAGAGCGTTTGTTTGAATGCATACTTTTTAAAAAGAACTAATATTTTTAAATGTTGTTCTTAAATTTGAAAATGGAACAGTGTGTGCGAGCGTTTGTTTTTGGATTGATCTGTTTAGTCTGAATAATTCACTTACACACGTTTTGTGTTAATTTATTACGAACATGGCATATCAAGTAAGTTTTGATCTAATGGAAGCATATTTTTTGAACGATAAAGATATCTCTAGAAGTTTGCGGTGGTATAGCGTAAAATATCCTGATAGACAAATACCGTCTCGTAAAGTTTTGAAAAGGCTTGTGGACAATTTGAAAATTCTGGGGCGTTTCGATAAACACCCAAGAGAACCACAACAAGAAAACCACATGATCAACGACGAAGAACTTGATATTTTAATTTACTTTTCGGCTTTTCCGAAAACATCGGTGAGAGAAGGAGAACTTGAAATTGGAATTTCATATCACATCGAGTGTTCACCATAAAATGATAAGAAAATCAACAGGCAGCGGAATCATTAAAAGATAGGCGATTTGCGTAAGACAAGAGGGATCACATTTTGAGCATTTAATTAATTAATTTACAAAAATACTTACTTAATTGACTACCTACGGCACTTTCATGTATGTTTTTAATTTGATAAAAATGATTAATTTAATGTTGTTCCTTTTTTAATAAATACTATGTTACTTAAGCAAAGTTATTATTTTTTAGCTATTCTTTCGATTGGCATCATAGAAGTAGGATGATTTTTTTTTGACATTTAAGTCGGTTCGATTCCCAGACGAAGCAAGTATTTTTTAGAAAATCTTTGAATGCAGAATTACTAACTTTTAAAAGTAACTTAAAGTCTTCTTTCAGCAAAATACCCTATCTACGATATTTAAGGTACTTCCCCTTCATGTCCCATAAGTTTGGGACGCCCTGTATACTGGTTAGAGCGGAACTGAACTTCGTGCGGCGATCGCCGGATGTTTCTTGAGATAAATACACTAGAAGCGCCGCTCACATCCTCCGTATCGTTTTTTTTTTTTTACTTTTTTGTTTTCTTCCCATACAAATATGATACATTTCCGCTTGGTTGTATTGTATCCACTGAAGCTAAACGGACACAAGATGTATGATTAACGATCTAGGGTGTTTAGAATACTTATGTTCTCCGCTCGTCTCGTATCCGCTTTGGTGGAGTCCGGCCCATATTCAGAATACCACTAGAGCTAAATAGGAAATAATGTTCTTTAACTTTTCTAACATTTTATTTTTCTTATAATTCAAACAGGTTTTAGTGCAGTCAACTCTGTAGCTAGAATAACAGTAAGCCTGCATTGTGGAGTTCCCACGGGAAGTCTTTGTGTTCTGTGGGTTTGCCAGTCGATGAATAATGAAAGGTGCCAGCGTGGCGGGCGAGTTGCGTGCATTATGGCGCAAAACTTAGGTAATAGAAATGAACTGGGTTACTCATGCTAATGGCAGGTCTTTGATCGACGATTTATCAATAATGCAGACTTAATTGTTATTAATATCTAGAGATTCACAGGGTTTTCGACATTAGACAGTGCTAGCAAAAGTGGCAAAATGATATAAATACATAAAATTCTTTATTTCAGATTCGTGGGTCTATCTATAGTACATAGGTACCGGATAGAGACTTTTCTTTTTTAAGAAACATTAAAAAATAGTAGGTATTTTAGATGGAACGCTCTGCAAACTAAAGAAATATGGGTGTATTGGTTATTTTTCAAAATATTTCAAAAATAGTTGTTTCAGTTAACGGCGTAATAGCGAAAAGCCTCGATCAAAGATCTCTCAAAAGATTCTCACTAGGAAGTTGGATCAAAGGCCAGAGGGCGCGTATCGTCAGGAAGTTCCTTTCTTTGCAGCCCTAGTCGCCGGCTGCTTTAGCTTAGCTTCGCGACCGGTGTTTTGCCGTTTATAATATTTTTTACTGTAGTATGGTTTATTATATTTTATTATTCTTTCAATAGGAAAAATACATTTTTAAACGAGATGTTAAATAAATGAAGTGAATAATATAATAGTAATATTAATATCCGTGTTAAGTTTGTAAGGAATAAAGTTATTGACTTTGATTTTGATCCTCGATCCATAATAAAAGGCTCTTGGCATAAGAATAAATAATATTTATTTTTATGCTTTAAGTCCTAAGTAGAGCAAAAGCTGTAGTAGGTGTGGGCTTTAATAATGAACGTGAAGCATCTACTAAAGAAGTATAATTTCTCTTTTCATTATTTTAAATCATTTTGGTTCGTTCTACATGCCAACAAACTACGATAAGAGTAAGCGGGCGCCAACCCAAAACTCTACGTAGTATTGCTACGTTTTTAATTATTTTGCGGTTAAGACGTGAGAAGTAAGCCGGCAGTGGAAAACCCATAGTTAACGCAATGAGAACGAACAGATGGGAACAATAACCTTTTATAATTATGCGTAAAACCTGGAATTTTAAAGAAGTTGCGCGTTATCGACCATAAAATGTTAAACATTATCAAATAATGATTTTAATTAACATTGAAATCATCCTTCGCGCTTGCAAAAGCCATTTTCACAGAGTTTGCGGGATTGATTCCTGCGTCGAGACAAATGTTTGTACGATCGGCAGATATTATTACAGGATGTTCTGGGTATTTTTTATAAATGGGAAGAGAATTTAGACAGTTCCCTGCGCCGACAATAGTATGAATTGAATTTCGACATGTATTTAAATTACGTTATAAGTATTTAGGCACTTAAGTGATTATTTAAACTTAGTAGCGGTTTATTTTTACCATTTTTTACTAGTGAGCCAAAAAAAGTTAAGTGAATAAAGGCATTGACACCTTATTTCTTAGTTGAAAATAATTACTAAAAAGGTGTTTATAATATAACATTTGACTTGTCTAAGTGCTTATTTTATAAGCCTAAAAAAATAAAGTTATTGAGTTTGAGTCTTATTTAAAAAGGGCCAGATAGCGAATAGTATTAATGTAGGGGTAGTTCCTATACCCCTACAAATAATACTTATATACCCATATGTAGGGGTAGGTATAGGAGGGTCTAACGGAAGAATTCGCAAGTTTACCCGTAGGCCCGGCTGACAGTATAACAAGTATATTATTAAAAGTAGTTCTTTCGCACCTTACGAAAGAACGGTATCCATTAGTATTCCCCCACCATAAAAAGGTACAAAAGGGTAGGAATGTATGAGCCGGCCTTCATAATCTAGTTTACTAGACCCTTGAGCTATAAGCAGAGCTCAGTCAGGCAATCACCATACGCCTGACCCAGGAGGCGATTCGACTGTGAATAATCGCGTAGGTGTGGGTAAAAAACTAGGTAGCTATTACAAAAACCAAGAAACTTATAAGACTGAAGTTTTTGTTTATTTTTCACAATGTCATTTAGCGGCAATTAAGTACCTATTTCACATTTCTCAAATGATCCTATAGGCCAATACACGGGGATTGTTGTCTAGGATAGAATAGACACTGACATCGCATCGACATACATTGCGTACATTATTGTATTTTGTGTATGTTGTGTACAATAATTTACGCACTCGATGACAAAGTGCCGAAAATTTTCTCTATTCTACCTATAGATAGACATAGATTTTTTTTTCACTACGTTCAATCTAAGCCTATGATTCTATCTTAGAAAACAATCCCCGTGCGTACCCTGCGATACTTATCACATCATTTTACTAAGTAAAATTTATAAAATGGTGTCTTTAAAAATATGACTTAGTACCACCTTCTAGGTAGGTACTGCTTGGATTTGTTATGAGTATTAAAGTCTATAGGGAGTTTAAACCAACAAAGAATAAAATTATTAGTATTTGGTACAAATATTTCGTTTCTTCTTTATTTTTAAAAACACAAACACGATAATTATACCGCATTCATGTTATTTGAAAATGTAACTAGCGCCATCTTCACAAAAGACGTGGAACTAAAATAAAAGGTTTCGCTTTCTAAAGGCGTAGCATCACCTTAGAACTTTTTTTTAATGTGATAGGTAGTTCTAGCATGAACTGAGAGATGGCGTCACCAGACTCAAAATAAAGATAACCTTAGACAATGTAAGCACCTAAGCACCGTAACTATTTATCAGCCTTACTTCGCTTCTACTGTAAACCAACATATATGCTAACAAGTTAAAACAACACAAGGTAAAATAATAGACCTTTTTAATGTTATAATGGTCAAGAAGAAATCACACATGATTATTAATTTTAGCCAGAATAAATGTTATAGTACTTCGGCCAGAAGATCTGAAAAGCAGCGCTTTTTCACAAGATATACCCAAAGAGAGCTGGTTTTCAGTAGTTCACCTTCATGATTCTTACCGCTGGGGTTTGGAACACGCTCCCTGCAGATGTTTTTCCCGTCAAATTCACTTTCCATCAGGTGAGATTGTAATCAAACTAAGGTCCGTAGAATATATAAAAAAGTGGATGTCTTCTGGTCGAAGTACTATAACATTTACCTACAGAAAAAGGTACCTACCTAATTCTATAATAGTACAAACATTTTGCCCCAAGGCGGAAACCAGTAGCGGTTTCCCCCTCGCTGCTATTATAGGCTGCTGAGAATTAAGGTGTGCTGTGTAGAGCTATAATAGTGTAAAGGTTTGCTATACTACAGTATTTCTGATCTAAAACACATCTCAAAAAGCACATACTTAACCTAGAACTTAGTACTCCTAGAACATTACTAGCAGCGCCTCGCGGTTACACCCGCGTGGTTCCCGTTCCCGTGGGAATTCTGGGATGAAATATAGTCTATGTGCTATTCCAGACTATAATCGATCTCTGTGCAAAATTTTATCCAGATCCGTTCAGCCGTTCTGGCGTGATTGAGCAACAAAGATCCATCTATCCCTCCATCCATCTAAACTTTTGCATTTATTATATTAGTGTGAATGTATTAATGCTGGAAAATGTTCACAGCGTTATCTAAGCCTAAACTATGCAAAACTTGTGTTGCGGGTGTTAGATGATTGATAAAACTTAATAATAGATCGATTTTTTTCAATACAGAGAAAAACACCCAGAGAAACCCGAATATTTGCAGATGGGCAACGGCAGGAATCATACCTGTTACCTTCTGCATCGCTCACCCGCGGCGCCACTGGATGCCGTATATTAAATTTGTAACATTGCATCTTAATATGTAACATTCTCGTTATCTAAGAATATTGCTTAGACTTATCAAAGGCCTATGACCTTATAATCCATACTTGAATTCTTTGACACAAATGTAGATACTATATAATACATTACCACACTAGATTAATACTGCAGTTTTGCATAGACATAAGTCTAGACTTAGATTTCACACAACACAACACATAAACACAACTTGCTTATTGTACATTATATTATGTATATATATCGATGTAGAGCGAAACTTATAAAATCGTTTGAAAATGGATAAAAAATAATTTTCGCTGAAAAACTGAAAAGATACAAACATAGCTATTTCTTTTCCGATAATGTATGCAAAGTTTCATTAAAATCGCGGACGTCGCGTTGTTTCCAAATGAATCCAAAAAGTACGTTTGTATGGAGCTTAGAGGTTCCGTTCCACCGATTAAGTCTTTGGTGGTGTAATAAACATATAAGGTAACTAAATTGAATATTTGTTTTGCTTTATATCCTATCCTACTTATTATAAAGGCAAAAATTTGTGAGTAGTGCCGCTGTAAAACTGTTTGGATCAAGTTGAATTTTGGCATGTATGTAGAAAATTTACTAGCGCTACGCATCAGCTGTAGGTATGATTTAGGGCATTGCCCCTGAATAAGCGTACAAAAAGGATTTTAAATGACAATACCGCGGTAAGTTGAATGTAAAATTCACATTTAGCTATGGCCAATGAAAGATCTTATAAAGGGTACTCTTCCGATGTCTCTTAAATTGAAGCCAATGTATATTGTGTATCCTTTCTATAGTAACATAAGGCGCATCGATTTGGTTACTAACAACCTTCCAGAAGTTCCAAATTGAGGTTTGCCACGAGCAATGGAGAGCGACATCCTTAGGCCCGTATTACTAAAGCTTGCTCACCCCCGAATACTCAAACGAATCTTATATTTAATCTCGTTTCAGGTGACGAATTTTTGACACATTTTCATTGAAAACTGTCAAAAAAGCGACACCTGAGTTGACACATGCGAGTTGTGTTTGAGTATTCGGGGTCAGTCATCTATCTATGCTTGAGTAGCGCTTTTTTATGGCATAAAGCATAATATATCTGGCGACCTCTGTGGCGCGGCGGGCGAAGGTCCGCCTTCAATGCAGGAGATTGCGGGTTCGATTACCGCCTTGGAACAAATATCTGTACGACCTGCAGGTATTTGTTCCGGGTGTTCTGGTCGTTTTTTATGTATACTAAAAATATCTATTTATGTAATATAGTGTATTGCATTATGTATATCAGTTATCTAGTACCCATAACACAAGCTCAGCTTAGCTTGGGGCTGGATAATCCTGTGTGAATTGTCCAGCATTATTTATTTATTTATTATTATATTTATCTATGACTGAGCGAGTTTTCATAATACGGGGAGACCGGATATGATCGCTCCGCTTTACATCGCTTAACACAGGTTGCTGGTATTGCTCAAAATGGTTAAATGGAGCTAGGCTGGTGATATATGCCGCAAACCTTAAGACCTGTGGGCCAAGATAATCTTCTAGTGGAACTCCGACAGCGTAAGGCACCGCGGTAGACCGTGATAGCGATGGCGCGGAGTTCTGAACTGAACCTTTGACGAAGTGTGAGTTCAGCTTGCTCAGGATCAAATATTGGGGGTGCTTTGCCAAGCAGTAGACTAATTTTACTATAAAAACTATCGTAATTTGACGAATTCATTACGGATGTAAGCGGGTTAACTACGGACCTTATTTGTGCGGAACGCGAGTCTAGAACCGCACTCACCCTTAAGGCTGTTGTATAGATAGATAGAGAAGATAGAGAAGAGATAGAGAAGAGAGAGATATATCATTTTGAAAAAGTCGTGGTAGCCCACCACGACTTTTTCAAAATGATATATCTCCGTTGTGAGTGAATGAAAATGTATGAAAAAAATATATGTTGCAAAGTAGATATTAAACTACAATTTGTACGATTAAAATGATTGTATCTTTAGAAGTCCCTCGTTAACGGATGAAACGTTGGTGTTCTTCCAACACAGAATGGTTCGTAGTTAACCCGCTTACATAAGTAGGCTAATTTTTAAGGTAGTGTAAAAGTCACTTGATTTGCCACCATCAAATCGATTGATACACTAAAGTTATATCAAGTAGGTACCTATTCTATAAGGTATTAAATGCATAAATATATACACAAATAAGTTGCGGAATATTGATGTGGTATTTTCCATTAATTATAAAATAATATATTTTGTCGAACTGAAGAATAACTCAACAATATGTAAGTTCCTGTTCAGTTTTTTTGTACGAAACTTTTTATCAGATTTTTTTTAAAATAATGTAAACATTATCTGAAGTGATAAAATTATGTACGTGCTAGTTACATATTTTAACCCTTAACCTATTATAGTGTCGCAAATGATATGTCTGCTACAATTTTTTTAATGTAATTTGTTACTTTTTTGTGACTTATTTGGTATGTATGATAGCATTCACGATTTCAGTTTTGTGTTCGTGGAAGGTGAGAGTGGAAGTGTGCATCCGTTTCAGTTGGTGAACGATACATACATCATACTTGTATGGTCATTGATCCGTGGATATGTAGGTACACTATTTGTTTTTTTTTTTAAATTAAATGTACCTACTTATTTTGAATATAGGTACGTCACACATGGTATATAAGATAATGTTTGCGGTTCCCAGTTAGTGTTAGTTTATATCCAAACATGACAAGATTGTTCAAATGAGTTATTCCTGACCCGTTCCACTTGATAAGTTTTAAATTTCACGTTTGTAGGCCTGAAAAGTACCTAAACACAGTGAGTGGGTAAGTTATGACAAAATAAGGATACTTCGGGGTAGATATTTCCTAAACTCAACTGATTACAAACTAGTAACTTTAGGAGTCAAATTAATCTACGTTGGGAAGAGAACCATAAATTATTTTCAGGTGCTAGGTTTTATTTGTAACAGAGATACTTAAAAAGTGTAGTGAATAAATAAATAATGCTGCAAAATATTCACAGTTTTATCTACGCTTTTTGTAGAGATGGTTCGAGAAAAGGCTTCTCTGTGCCGGCCTTCTACTCGCCTTGCAATGGCCACTACCGTTGCCCCTCGTCAACCTCAACTGCACCGTCCCCTGATAACTAATAATTGCAGTTAATTAGTACATCTTATATTAGGTAAAATTAAATTACGGCTTTTAATTGGGACGACCCAATCTGAAGAATAATAAAAAAAAGAAACTTTTTTTTTACGTCTCACATTAATAATATTTAAGTTTTTTTTTTTTTTGTCAAACTCGTTATAAGAAGATTAGAAAATTTAATGAACAAAATATCAAAATTCCTTAAAAACACATGAACATATTTTCAAAATTAATAGTACTGCGTATGTTTTGTATAAACTATCCCCAACTGTAAACAAAAAAACACTACTCATAGCTTATCATGGACTAATTGCTTCTCGCGTCAGGTATGGATTGATTTTTTGGGGGAACTCTACTGACGTTGAAAGGGTATTTAAACATCAAAAAAGATGTATAAGAGCGATGTTCAACCTCAACGTGCTAGATTCTTGTAAACCATACTTCATAGAACACAATATCCTTACCATTCCTTCGTTGTATATTCTGGAAACTGCTATGTTGGTGAAAATAACCACTGACTTGTTTTGTAGACTGTCTGATGTCGTTGTGCGGAATAGACGAGACAATAATAAAGTATGTGTCCCTAAATGTCAAACCACGTTCATGCACAAAAGCGTCTTTTATATGGCTCCTTATATATATAATAAACTCCCTGAGTCGCTGCGTAAACTCCCTTCTTCATTATTTTATAGGAAGTTAAGAATATTCCTTACAAAAACCGCCTATTATACCGTAAACGAATTTATGAATGATAAAAATGTTAATACAAATATAACATGATCCAGCTTATTATTTATTTAGTTTAACTGATATTATTTTTATTTTTATTCTTTAATTCATTGAAGTTTTAATTTTAATTTTTTTTTGTTATAATTATGTTTTATTAGACGATAAGTAATTAAATTGTATTAAAAGATTGCATGCTTAAAGGCAGAAAACAATGATCGAAATGAATTATTATAAGATCTTTATAACATTGTATTTTCAAGCAATAAACGAAATTTTACTTTTAACTTTACTTTACTTTAAAAGTTTTTGTACTTGGTGGGTTCTAGTTTTCTGAATGTCCTTTCACCTACCACCAATATTACCTATGCTAACGACAATGATAGCGTTGAAGAATATGGTAAGACAAAAGTAACTAGTAATTTGATCATTTATTACCTACCTTCAAGAATGTATACCTACTACCTTCTGTCTTCCAAAAGTTAAAATTTTTCCATCTACATCATTTGTGGTTACTACACATTTGATTGTCCTTATTATTACTTCACAATAATTAAAACTATTGTGAAATTATGAGGTAGTACAACTTTGATCAAACTACTCTATTTTGTTCATGAGATCGTTGCTCAATCACTTAATTAGGTAGTAGGATTAAAGCTAAAACAACTAATGGCTTCAACAATAATAATTAGTTAAAACGATATAAAAGAAATAAACCAACACGAAAATGCTCATTATAATAAAGTAGGATACAGAAATAACCACCCAAAAAGTATCTTTGACCCATGTTGCTGCACAGAAATAGTTTTTTTTTTCAACCTTAGTTTTTAGATTTGTGTTAAAAAGCTCGCTATGATTACCCTTTTGCGTTAAGGTTCAATTTGAACTCAAGTTTACTTTCAGTTTTGCTTATCAGTGACTTATATTAAAGAAAATTAAATAGCCGGGCTTACAACAAACCAGGGAACAAACGTGTACAATGGAAGTTCTAGTAAACTACAACAAGACGATTTTTGTGGATTATGATGATGGAGCCATGGAGTTTCTGAAGGGTGCCGGACGTATGTTCTATGTGATCAACCCTATGGACAGCTTGTTTGGACGGCAGGAAGATAATATCTATGTTCAGGTATGTATGGATTTTTTTCCTGTATTGATTAGGAAAGATAGGTAAGGTTGGTATGAAAGGGGTGATTAAAATTTAATTTCATTAGTTAATTAATTGACTTCACTAGAATATAAAATTCTTAAAATAGCAATAACCATAAGATTGAATGATTGCAACTGCTGACTCTAATTGACGACTTTTTATAAGATTCTCCTAGACTCTCCATAAGGTCAGGCTATCGCATCACCCCAGCGCTTTGTTATGAACTATGAGACTTACTTTAGAAACTTCAGCAATCTGTTAACATTAATAATGATTATTTATCGGGGTTATGAAGATTGAGGTTATTTTATTATGATAGCCAGATATTGATTGATTAGTAAGTCAAACCGTTTTCTTTTAAACTCTTACGATGTTAAGACTTTTTAATAGTCCGTGCCTCAGCAGCCCTACCGTTTGCAAATATTAAAGTACTAGCTGGTTGCCTATGTCTTCGCACGTACTTTTCAAGTAATCTATGTCCATCCCTGGTTTACCATTTACATCCCAGTCTAACGTCATGAAAATTTGTTCACCCGCTTAGGCGAGAAATGGTAACAAACGCGAAGGATCGACGACAGAGTTACTTATTGTCAACTTCAATTATTCCGTAATCTTTGCTCATGAAACTTTTCAAAAATATTGGTTAGCTCAAAACTTAAGTCTTTAAACCCGATTGGATCAACTTTAATATTTCCCCTGTAGAAGGAACTAACGGCGCTAGAGTCCGTAGGAAGGAAGTATATAAATAATGCAGGAAATTTCACACAGCATCATAAAAAAACATTTTCAAAAACTCAAGTTAAGCAGAGCTTGTGTTATAGATACTAGGTAATTGATATAAATAATACAATGCATAAATAGATACATTTTTGTGAACATAAGAAACAGAACACACGCAAGAAATATCTGCAGATCGTGCATTGTCCCGAGGCCGGAATCAAACCCGCAACCTCCTTGTCGCATGCGGACTTTCGTCCACCGCACCACGGAGGTCGTCCTAAAGATTTTCGACTCGTCGGGTACCTACTTGATGCCTTGGATCAGTTGGATAGAGCATTCCCGTACCTATTGAGGAAAAGTCGCGGGTTCAAGTCCCGCCGAAGTCGATTATTTTTGCGATATTATTTATTTTTTTGGTAAATATATCTAACTTTAGAGTAACCATGATAAGTTTCCAAGTTACCAGCTAAATAATAATATTAGCATGGATTAGTTGGTAGAATGTGAGCCTATAAGTACGCTATCATCACAGGCTATCATAAAAATAATGTTTAGTAGAAAGTTAGATAGATGTCTTTGATGTGATTTAATGAGTCGAAAAAATAAGTGTAGGTACCTAAGCAGGATCGTAAAACTAAAATAATAAAACGTCAAGTGCGAGTTAGACTCGCGCATCAAGGGTTCCGTACAAACTCTTTAGCAAAGAAATCAGTCAAATCCAGACGAATAAGGCACAATAATTTTCTGATTTGATAACGATTATGACGTAACTTATTTAGTCCCTCTAACTATTGGCGTCTCGAGACTAAATAAGTTACGTCCAACCCTAGTGTAACAATGTACTATTTTGTATGAATAAACCACAAATTTACGGTTTTCTGATTTTTCCCTTTACTTGTGCTATAAGTCATTGCTTCTTGCCAAATTTCATGGTTCTAGGTCAACGGAAAGTACCCTACAGGTTTTTGGTCCATGGCGAGATTCGAAAATTATTTTTTCTGTGAATATACTAAAAATTTACAGTTTTCGGATTTTTCCCTTTACTTGTGTTATAAGACCTAGCTTCTCACCAATTTTCATGGTTCTAGGTCAACAGGAAGTACCCTAAAGGTTTTTGGTCCATGGCAAGATTAAAAAAATATTTTTTCTGTGAATAAACTACAAATTTACGGTTTTCAGATTTTTCCCTTTATTTTTGCTATATGACCTTGCTTCGTGCCAAATTTCATGGTTCTAGGTGAACGGGAAGTACCCTATAGGTTTTTGGTCCATGGCAAGATTAAAAAAATATTTTTTCTGTGAATAAACTACAAATTTACGGTTTTCGGATTTTTTCCTTTACTTGTACTATAAGACCTTGCTTCTCACCAAATTTCATGGTTCTAGGTCAACGGGAAGTACCCTATAGGTTTTGTGTGCATGTGATTCCCTTGGAAAATTGAAAAAAAATAGACATAAACAGCTGTAACTTTTGATTGCGTTGACTTAGAAGTTTGATTTATGTCGAGGCTTCAAGAGGTTACGAGCCTGCGTATATGATGTGAATATCAACTCGATAACCCTACGCGTTTCTGAGAAAAGTGGGTTGACAGACGGACAGACGGACAGACGGACAGACGGACAGACGGACAACAAAGTGATCCTATAAGGGTTCCTTTTTTCCTTTTGAGGTACGGAACCCTAAAAATGGTGATTATACTTACTTAAATTATGATTGAAATTTTAAAATTGGAATTCTTCCTGGTTTACTTCAGGCTTTTTGAAACTATTACTAAAACACCATAAATATTAAAATTTCTAACAGTTCCCTATAACTAACAATTCATTGTTTATATTTTTTCTTCTAGTCATGGCCATATTTCCTGATGTTCATGATTATGGAGCACATTATCCTGAAGATGGAAGGCAAGAAGGGGCTACGGCTGAACGATCAAATAACAAGCTTGTCCAACGGATTGTTTCTGGAGAGTGGAAGGTAAAATACTAGTATAATGATAAATTACCGAATCTACGCCTCCTCCCTCCATCCACGGGTTGAGTTACCCGTGGTTGTCTTATGAGACTCAAGCAACCTTATAGCCCAGACATACGCTCCTTCTTACTCACAAGCATAAGAACTTGCACATACCAGTTTGCACAGGTAAGACGGAGCGTGGACACGGCATGATGGTTGATCGCGCAAGCCCGGAAGTGTGGCTTTTAAAATCGTTGACATGCTGAAGATTTGACTAAGCAAATTTAATTTCCACGTGTTTACTTAAGCATGTGGCCGTTCATTTAAGCCACGCTTAAGTCCGGCAAAGTGTTTTCGTCGTGTTGCTTGTTTGTATGCCAACTCATAAAAAAACTTATATCGTGACACGGAAAATGGAGAAATAAAAACACATCATAACCTCTTAGTACACTCTATCGTTTTGAATTCATGTCTTCTATTCTGCTAGTAAAATTACTTCTAGAATAAAAAAAAATCACTAAAAAGAATAGATTTGTTCTTGTATTTTATTCTTTGATATCTAAAAGTTCACCTTTGTGTTGTGAAATTGGCTGGTGGTCAAATTCTACCCAAGACAGCGTAATTGAAAAGTTGTGATCAGGATGGTTATACTCACTTCCTTATTTTATGACAACGTGAAACCGAACGTAAATGAATTAAACCTCTTATCCTGGAAGTTGTAGGTTGTCAGAGAAACCCTTATCGTATTAAATATCATTTTAGTAAGAAGCACTTTCATGGGTGAGAGTGATCATGTGCTTGCAGATGCTTCTCCTTTGTCTCGCACATTTGTATATGATTTGTCCTGCTCTGATGACTGGTCTACGTTGAGACTGGAAGACTGGTCGAGGCCAAAATTGACTAGGAGCGTCATCATGTGTCTTGCAAATATAAATCGTTTTATATCAATTATCTGTCTGTTACCTAACAACAAATACCTACCTATTTGTTATTAATTAATTTGACTAAAATTACAAACAGTTTGCTCTTACTCTGTTCAATTATCCAAAATAAATAGGAAACCTAGTGAGTATGTTAACACCATGTAGTTGTATAGTAATTATTCTGAAGGCCTCATGTGTTCGTGTAAGTGACTACTGAATACTCAGGAAACTACTGAGTTCGTTAAAACAACATGTGAGTAGCGAGTGAAAACATTGGCAGCGTTTGCATCTCCAAGAAAAATACATCCACGCTTAAAGCTGTGGTCTTCTAGCGTGGATGTATTTTTTATGTAAACTGACCTGTATTTTTTTATTTTCCTTTCGCTGTTCGGATATCACTGGGAGTACGAAACATAAGCTACTATCAGGGGCCACGCTAGTGACCCTGCCAAGTTGAGTGGACGTCCGCCTTTGAATGCAAAGCAGCGTAAATAGTGTTTTTTACCCAAAAAACCGGCTTGATAATGGTATCAAGCTACACAGTTGGCTTATTACAAGGACAATAATGGTATTGTCCTTGTAATAAGCCAACTGTGGAACGAGGAATGGTTGCATGGGTTATTTATTTTACTTGTTTATTTTATATGTTTATCCTAGGAATAAAAAGCTTTAGAACTAGAACATTAAACACTTAACATTAGAAAAATAAGCTAAGCAGCTTCCACGCATAGAAAGAGAACAAGTTATCCGAAAATATTTGTTTTATTGTTATGAAGTATTTGTACGATGTTTATAACCAAAGCGTAAGATATTAATATAATTATAGTATATACCAAAGCAGCCTAGATCTCCATTTTTTTCAGTATACGCATCTATACGCCTGCAACCCGAAACTTTTTTCTCGAATAATTTTGACGTACCGTCCGTTCAGCTACCCCTGCGAAAAGTTTTACGACGTCAAGAAGATGTCAAGTGGAAAATGTGTTTGGTTTTAGTCCAATAAAGGTAGTATTTGAACGAGATGAATTAAGTAGGTACTTACTAATGTCAAATTTCGAATTCTATTTAGATACCTACCGGTTGCAATTGAAACGTGATTTTGATCGTAAATTGTCCATTTCGCTGAATCGTTGATTGGATTTCCGTTTCAAAGCTTCGAGTTATATTCGTTGATTCGGAAAATGCTATGAACAGCTAATGATATTTGATGTAGCTTACATAATCTGTCGAAAAATCATTGTAAGTTTACAGAGCCTGAATAAATATACACACAAGTCGACACATTTTCTATTTATAACAGAAAACTGGTGGACTTTTTTACACAGTCAATGTCAATAACTTTGTTTATTTAAGCTTACAAAATAATGATTCGGATTGAAAATCGGGTGTACTTTCTATAATATAAATATCAATACCCAATAATCTAAATGCTCGGAAGGTGGCTTGATGATTACGGTAAAGGAGTTACAACACACAGAAGGAACCTAGCTTAAGGCATACAGACAGTACATCTAAGAAGGAACCTGCTGCTTAAGGCATACAGGCAGTACATCTAATCTTTTTCTACAGACTCATATGGCGCGGTGCAGAACACTTTGCGTATTCCTGGATATACACTCACTACAAACTGGTAGACTTGCCCTGGGACCAATTGTCTACTTGGGTGCTAGCTGCGATTGGAGTGGACTTCTTCTACTATTGGATGCATAGGGCATGTCATGGTGAGTTTCTTTGATCATATCTTCAAAATTCTGTATGCCCTTTTCAACAACAGTGGCTGGGTATTTTGGTACCAGCTGGTTTTTGCAGTTGTAAGCGTAAGTATCACTCATATTTTTTTAGCGCAAGTTAGCTGCATTTCGATTAAAAAACAAATATGAATAAAAACAAACAAAAGAAAATTAACAAAGGGTATTCACACAGCATCCGTTTTACATGATCCGTTTTTTCTGTGATGGCGTATATAGCTGTAGGAGCTAGTTCACCCGACAATATTCCAGATCCAGTAAACGATTGTTTCCAGGATAATTAAAAACCGTAAAAATGGATCCGCTATGTGAACGTACCTTTTCCCCAAGAGCCCCAAGTACCCAAGAGCTGATCCGCTGGAGGTGATTTGTAATTTTGTAGGAAAAGCTTCCTTTTGTTTAAATAAAAATAATACAATGAAAACTGGAATTAGCATTTTAGGTGGACAGTTTCTCCATGCGGATTGTTGCCTGTACAATCCGCACCCGTACCACCGGATACGCCAACTGAAATAATTACTCCACAGAGTGATAATTATTAGGTTCTCGCAATATTTTCCGGAGTGGTTAACAAAATTGGTCTCCATTTAAAATGACTTACGTAACATCCGTTTTCAGAGGTTCACATCCTCTGGGCGCAGCACCAAGTCCACCACACGTCTGAAGACTTCAACATGGCTGTGGGAATTCGGCAGTCGGTGTTGCAGGGCTGGTGTGGCTTTGTGAGTATCAAACTGACAAAATTTCTCGGGAAGGCGCCATGTTGGTACTTTATCCTAATCCAGTGTCAAGGCACATCAAAATTATATCATGGGTTTTTGGACAGACAATTCTTTTTCTGATAGCGAAAAATAAAATTATTTCACCTTCAGTTTTGGTGAAATGCTCTTTTTATTACTAACTAAAAGTACTTTTTCTGAAATTTGTAAATGGGAATTAAAATTACAAAAAATACCTATGGGAAGTCTCCTCAGGTCGTTTTTCTGTAGCTACAACGGTTAAGGTAAATAAATAAATAAATAAATGCTGCACGATTCATACAGTTATTATTTAGCCCCTAGCTAAGCAGAGCTTGTGTTTTGGGTACTAGATAACTGATATACATAATAATATGTAATACAATAATTATGTAGATAGTTTTTTTATTATGTATTAAAAACGCCCAGAACAAATACCTGCAGATCAAGATATACAATTTTATTATCTTATAAATTTAATCAGTACTATCGTAGAGAAAAAAAAATTTTTTGCTTTCGATCAGATATTTCGCTCAAATATTTCTTCAAACCTTCTAACCAAATAAATTTTGCGCATTCTAAAACGGAGATTTAGACAAAACAAAAGACGTCTTTTGTTGTCGTTGCGTTTTAAATGCGACCCTAAAACTCTGTCATAAAAGACGGTTCTTAAATAATGGTTAAAATCTCTAGACAGCTCTGATTAATTGCTTCATCGCATCGCCTAGAAATGAGCTTGTTCTGAGCAAGGGCAAAATCGATAATCAAGTTGCAACCAACGTATCAGTAACAACAATAACATCACAAGGTCAAAAAAATGCCTTTTTTATATATATGAATAGGATAGAATTTTCTCGTTACAGCCTGAGAGCATATAAATCTACAGTGGTAGCATGTTGTAGTGTATGGTTACGAAACTAAGTTTACAATAGCTAGCGAGCGAGCGAGTTATTAAATTTCCTTGTTCTGGGCAGTAATCGCGTTGTCCCGACAACCATGAGCATATTGGGTTAGGAACTTTGGAACTACATAGTTACTGATGCTTCACTGCAAGTTATTGTTATTTGAATGTTGCTAAGTGATAGAACTTAGTTTGAATAATACATGCTGAAGGTTACAGGTTTGATGCCTCTGGCAGGACAATAGTTTTTGGGACTGCTATTTAAACTCTGGCGCCAAAATTGGCACAGACATTAAATCTTATAGTAAATATATTAATAATGCTGGACAATTCACACAACATTATCTTGCCCCAAACTAAGTAGAGCTCGTGCTATGGGAACTTGATAACTGATATACATAATACAATAAAATACACAGATATATGTTATTTGTATGTTTTAGTATACATAGAAAACGACCAGAACACCCGAAACAAATATCTGCAGATGGTACACTCATTTGTCTCAAGGCGGAAATCGAACCCGCAACCTCCTGCGTCGCAGGCAGACCTTCGAAAACTGCGCCAAAGAGGAATTGACGGATTGAATTCAATTGATTTGAATAGCTCCTTTTACTCACTGTATGAGCTTGTGCTTAGACAACTGTAATCTAAACAATAAATCTTCATTAATATTGAAGATTTTCTTTGCAGATTTTCTACCTGCCTCTAGCAGTAGCCATACCACCATCTCAGTTCATAATGCACCACCAGTTGAGCTACCTCTACATGTTCTGGATCCACACTGAGACCATCAAGACCCTCGGGCCACTGGAGTACATCCTGAATACCCCCAGCCATCACAGAATTCATCACGGTGAGATTCATTAAGTTTTTACAATGTCGTTGGAAGATAGTCAATATCGTTAGACCACAATTTCACCTGATGGAAGGTGACGATGTCGTCGACGATGTACATTATATTCGACGGCCTGGACAACTCTGACTGTTAAAGACGATACGCTATTACGTTCTAAGCCAGAAAGACTTAATTAGCTTGACAATTGCTTGTTAAGTAGGCATCTATATTTCAGCCAAACTCAAGAATCAATATTTATAAACATCGCACCATACTTAACCTAAAAATATTGTTTTTGGTTATTTTTGGTTATAATTTGCAATACTTGTGGATCTGAGCTCATTCATATAATGCTTAATGCATAATTATTATTATATATATATTATAGATAATATAAATTGATTTTTGTTTAGTAAATTATTTACAAACCTTGGCTTATTACTTTATTGTTGTCTGAAATAAACTAAATTGAATATCTTGGATTTGACTTATTTTTTTGGTAATGAGATCTAACAGTTTAATTAATCAGCAGGGGAGGCCTATGCCTTGCAGTAGACTAGGCTGATGATGATAAAGATGAAGATCTAACAGTGAGGTAAATAATTTCCAGGAAGTAACCCCTACTGCATCGATGTGAACTACGGAGGAGTTCTCATCATCTGGGACAAACTGTTTGGTACCTTCAGGGCTGAGAAGAAAGAGGATCGCATCGTCTACGGCTTGATCTACCAGCAGCCTTCCTTCAACCCTCTTCACTTGCAGGTAACACGCACTTTAAAAATGCTTTCTTAAATATATCCTTGTAAAGTGTTATGTATAGGTAAATCGATCGATCGACGGATCTCCAAAATTTTAACGCCCAACCTCCTGATGGATTAAATTTTCTAAGAAAAAAATATATTTCAGGGCGCAATGCGTGCTATTTGTGAAGGGGTTAGGCATAAGATTTCGTTCATAGGAGCGGGACAATCTCCGTTTTTGGAACGGCGTAAGCACAAAAAAGAGTTTTTGCTTATTTACAAGAAAACTACAGCTTATAAAGAAACTGGTTCAAGGAACTGAATGATTAGTAATAACCTACGAATCATAACATAAGACAATTCAATAGACCACAGGGTTCCTGAGATATCGACCAAATTGTGTATAAAACATTGCACTTTCATAATATTTTTATCGTATACGAATATGTTTCATTTGTTTTTCAAAGTTCTTTATTTATCGTGTTACATTTTATACAAGTACAATTTCCAAACACAGTTTAGATTTACTTATCAAACTTAGGAATTTAATAACTAAACAGGTTAAACGCACCTTTCTCAGTTTTTTGATAAAATAGAAATCTATTTACGGACACTTTAAACAATTTTAAATCTTGGATTTTAGAGTTTAGCCATTAAACGACTATAAATTTCATATAACATTCACCTTATGCAGTGTATCTTTTTAACAATGCGTATTCTATTAGATAAGCACGGATACCTAAATCCTCATCATGTAATGCAAGGAATAGACGAATGTTGGTATTCATAAAGTTGAAATATTTTTATCGTATACTCTAAAGTTGAAAAAAATGTTTTGGTTTCTAAGCTATACCTTTCATGCCTTACAGTCATACTACACTGGCTACGTAGTTCAAAGGTTCAAGTCTTATGACAGCTGGTACCACAAGTTCTGCGCTGTCTTCGAACGGCCCAGCTGGAAACCAGGTGACTTCACCAGATTCAAGGATATAAAGTATGATTATAAGGCGACCTACGACGCCAATTTGTGAAAAGATAGGCATAGGATTTCGCGTTCATAGGAGCGGAACAGAGCAGAGGCATAAGCAAAAGGTTTTCTTAAATTGAATAATCCCATATTATGGTTATGACAATATAAAAATCTTGTTATATGTGATAGTTTAGGAGAAAAATGGTACCTAATAACTAAGAAAACAGATGGTACTTTGAACAATTGTTTTTGTTGTCTAAAATGTAATTTTTTAAAGACGAGGATATTTCTTGTATGTCTTAGACATATACATAGAATTTTTTCACTACGGTCTTAGGCGTATTTTTAAAAGATGTATTAAAAAAAAAGTTTTTATAAAAGGATGATGTCTCCAATTCAGAGCAATAGAATCACCTCAGATTCCATAGCCTTCTCCTTGAGTCAGTTGGTTCCATGCCTATCATCGCAGAACGGTACCTACATATTTGTTTTAGGGCTTTTATGTTAAACTTTCTATGTTTATTTCAGCCGGCCATTCACACAAGACCAAAGTACAACGTTGTGCTACCGTCATGGTGTACCATCTACCTCCTAGCACACTACAGTTTGGTGCTCTGCGGATTCTATCAGCTGTTTCTGGTTCACTCCGTAAGCTATTTTATAAGTGTTGCTAGATTTAACATAAAACATATTACATGGCTAATTTAGCCCTACTTAGGAAAATAATGGATGCGGCAAGCTGAAGGCAGGGCGCTATGGCGCTCCTTAGGGGAGGCCTATGTCCAGCAGTGGACTCGGCTGATGATGATGATGAACGATGATGAGAAAAACAAGTTAATGCTGGATAATGATCTCTCTCATCTTTTACCAGATCGATGTTCCAGTTATCATTAATATACTCCTGTTAAAACCGTTCTTCGATGGTCTTCATCACACCAATATTATGCAAATATTTAAATTTTCAAATGCATTATATTTACCGTATTCAAAATCAGCTGCGATACATCATCATCACATTATAAATTCCAATGTTTTTTTTTGCAAAACTCTTTTTTCTTTATTAACAAAGAAAATTACAATCCAAGAATATAAATAAATTAAAACTAGTATTTACAAATGAAACGATTGAGCTAACTGAAGACTGTTGCAAACAATCTACAAGTAGCCCATAGTTGCGTGTTTGTTACTTCTTGAAATCGAAACTACTGAAGAGATTAATCTGAAATGTTACATTGTTGTCTTAAAAATTGAATTTAAACAATTTTTTTTAAATAAATCAGGTCTCATGGAATATAAAGTAACCTTTAAACGTTTCTATAGAAAAAACGTGTGCACATTGACGGTTAGAATCTAGAGTTTTTAGGGTCCCGTACCTCAACAGGAAAAAGTAAATCCTTATAAGATAACATTTTTGTACGTCTATCCGCGTCAACCCTCTTTTCTCAGTAACGCATGGAGGGATTGAGTTGAAAGTAACATCACCGCTTTCACAACGATAATTAACTTGCTTAATTTTGATTAGTGAGTTGTCAAACCATACAAATACGTCAAAGTTAATCAAAATTAGACTTTTAAATACTGTTGTGCAAGTAGGGCTAAGTCCGTAGCTTTTTGGAGCCGCAATAAGTAAATAATAAATCAAACTTCCCAGTCTACGCAGTCAAAACTTACAGTCCTCATGCTCAAATTTTCAGAAAATTCCAATGGAATCAAATGCACACGAAACCTATAGTTCTACTCCCTGTTGACCTTGAATCGTAAAAATTGACAATAAGCAAATGCATTTAGCACTAATACAGGAAAAAAAATCAAAAACCATCATTTTATGCTTCATTCACAAAAAAATATTTTTTGATTTTTTTGATTTTTGTTATGAATCAAAAAGCTGTAGGTTACCTACTTCCTGTTGACCTAGATCATGATCATTATTATGGCAAGTAACAAGAACAACACACAACAACTTATAATTATACGGAACCCTTGGGTGCGTGAGTCCGACTCGCAATTGATGTTTAATAAAAAAAAACACTATTATTGTAGTATGACCTTACTATGCATAAGAACGTAAACTTTTATTTCTCTCTTTATATCGCTTTTTTTTTCAGGTACTGCCCTACATGACTGTCATCCCCCTGGCCATCTACATCTTCGCTTCCCTTACCACCTTCGGAATGATCTTGGACGCGTCTCCCAAAGCCCCTGTGTACGAGACTCTTCGCTGCATGAGTATCCTGATACTCGTCAGATTGTTCACCCCGGTGGTGGTTCTGCCGCCAAGTCTGGAGCTGGTTTATGCGGTGTCTGGACTCTTCTGGCTGCTTTTTGTTTGTAAGAGGGATGAAATCAACGCTATAACTCTAAAGGCAGAATAAGAGAGAGAATAAGTTGTTTGTTAAAGTGATACGGTCTACTACCCGTATTTTTTTTTTAATTAATTTAAATTCTAGTTCTTTATACTTTTCCGGAAAAAAGTCAACAGGACTGGTAGAACTTATTATTTTACAATTAGAATGTGCTCATGTCTGTGTTTACAGACAGCTTGGACTTGGATTTCAACAGAGAATTTAATTAATATATAGCAAACGTTAAGAAATTAATAAGTTCCCAAAAAATTACGATTTCGGCAGGACTCAAAACCCGCGCACCTTCATTTAGTACGGGTGCTCAAACAAAGTAAGCCACGAAATCCGCTACTCGCCTCGTCGAAAATTTTTGGGACATCTTACAGCTCTAGCGCCATTAGCTCCACTATTTTTTTATTACTTATAGAGAAAGTTCCAGAGTGCGAAGGATTACGTACTTTTATACAAAACTTTATCAAACATTCTGTTGGTTATTTTATAATGGATTTCTTCAAAGTAACGCCTGTTTTAATGATTAACAATGGATAGTATATTTGTATGGCTTTACAAAATATGCACCGTTTTACTTTACTTCTTATCTAATATGTTTCATAATAACAGTTTTAGACATTTTTAACGTATTTTAAGGTAATTAATGTAATATATAAAATAACAAATGTTTTGTTTTTTTCTCCTAATCTTACATCTTTCACATTACACTACCTACCTAACTTCTATTTTAAACATAGATTTCATGTTACATCCCAACAATAGTACAGAACAGACTAATAAAAATCTTATTATGTACCTACCCAGAGTACACCCAGTTACTCTATCAGCTACTTACATCACACAAGGATTGTTCTTTACTTCTTTAAGACAAAACTACTGCACGATTCAGGCTGAAATTTTGCAAAGATGTAGGTAGATTATGAAATAACACATAGGCTATAATCACACTAATATGGTTTATAAATGCGAAACTTTAGATGGATGGATGAATGTTTTTTTCTCAATCACGCTAGAACGGCTGAACGGATCTGGATGAAATTTGGCTCAAAGATAGATTATAGTCTGGAATAGTAAATAGGCTATATTTTATCCCGGAGTTCCCACGGGAACGAGAAATAAGCGGGTGAAACCGCGAGGCGCTAGTATCTCATGTCCCATGGGAATAAACAACGCGTGCGAAGGTCGAGCACAGAAAGTGCAGTTGTCAAATAAAAAAAAATGTATTTTCATTTAAATGTCCTTGAACCTTTTGTGCCTCTCACAATCTCAATTGATTGCAATTTGTTGCTCTATTAATAATTGCTTACAAATCATCTAAAAATAAGTTTTATTGATGCAAAAGTAGATAAATGCAACAATTAATTAGATTGAGTGAGCCATTTAGAGAGCATCGCTCTCAACTATTTCATACAAACTAAGTATTGAAAAAGGTGTTTTTTAATAATGTACTCCAATATGGTACAGTTGAGAGGAAAGTTGTTCATTCTATTTAGTGAGTTTGATGATATAAAAGTTAGACAACAATAATAAATCCATATTAAAAATATGAAAGTAACTATGTCTGTCAATCTGTCTGTTACCTTATTACGCCTAAACGGTTGAACGGTCCTTAATGAAATTTGGCAGGGTGATAAATGGTATCCCGTGAACGTGAACGGACATAGGCTACTGGAAAAAGCGTGCGAAGCCGCGGGCAGCACAGTAGCTAGTACATAATATAATACACAGATATTTCTTATTATACACAAAAAAACGACCAGAACACCTGGAAGAAAATATGCAGATCGTAAAAAAAATTGCCGCAATGCTTGAAAACGAAAGTTTTCAATCAGTGCGTCCCGTCATGACCTACGGAGCTGAGACGTGGACACTCACGGTAGGGCTGGTCCACTAGTTTAAAGTCGCCCAGCGAGGATAGGATTCGCAATGAATACATCCGAAAGAGAACGAAGGTGAAGACTTAGCTCAAAGGATTAACAAGCTAAAGTAGCAGTGGGCTGGCCATATCTCGAGAATAACCGACAACCGCTGAGGTAATAAACGTGTTCTTGAGTGGAGACCGCGACTGGGCAAGCGTAGTGCACTCCCGACCAAGTGGGATGACGAGGCGAAAGACTGTTGGCAGATGCTGGATGCGGCAAGCTGAAGACATGGCGCTATGGCGCTCATTAGGGGAGGCCTATGTCCAGCTTTGGACTTACATATTATGTATGTTGATGTATGATGATGATGTATTTTTATTTATTGGAAATATATGAGAAGGCATCAACCCGCCGACTTGGGTTTGTAGACTCCATGACTAATACACATAAACACATTGTGCAGTTTGATAATATGTATATGTCAATAGTAAAATATATATCTGAATCAAATCGAACGAACGGTTACAAAGTTTGTATGAAACTAGTGCTAACCACTAATCTGATCAATAATTCAATTGGTCATGACGCAATAATAACAGTCATTGCTCTATTGAAATTATAACATTTTTAATCGTGTAATTTACATGGGAATTCTTAGGATGTTTTTTCACCTTGATTCTATATGTAGATCTCACACAATAATCAGTTATCTAGTACCAATAACACATGCTCTGCTTAGCTTGGGGCTAGGTAATGCTGTGTGAAATGTTCAGTATTATTTATTTATTTATTTAATGCATTACTTTGAATCTCCAGTAGGTACAGAGAACATCTTTTTACAGCGACTCCTTCACTGCTTGAGCTGTCAGACTCTGGAACGATTTGCCAGTAGATATTAAGAAGGCTACACACATGCTTTTAAAATAAAAGAATATAACTACTATTTAGTTGTCACGTCACGCTAGATTATTGATCATGTCCCTTAGAGTTACTAAATAGAATTAACTTGTTGTATTTATTAATGTAATAGATAAATAATAAATAAATAAATAAATAAATCGTTTATTTCTTTATCTTAATCTATACAAATCAGTAAATTGCTTTGGAAATCCCCTTTTAAGTATAGAAATACTTGTGTTAGGGGGTTTCGCTCTTGCCTTATATTATTACAATCCTTCTTATAGACTAAGTAGATTTAATAGGTAACACATACATTATCTTATCCTTTATAAATGACTAAAATTAATCAGTGTTGCTATATTAACATACGTGTTGTGTTTTGTGTATATGTAGGTTTTTATGTGCACTATCACGATATTATCTCCAGTAGGTTTTCTGTGTCCTGGTATGTAAGGGTCAGTAGCCAGTCTGTTAGAAGTTTTTTAGAAGCATGCTTTGTAAGTGGGTAAATATTAATAATTTTATTAATTTTATTATACAAATGGTTCGATTGTTTGACGTATTGACGAGTTGCAAATTTTGAGCGTGCCAACTCTGTAGGCACTATCTTATCTTTTCTTCTTTTAACAAGTTTTGCCGGGTCATATTTTATTGTTTTATGTAATTTTAGTACAGCGTGTAAAATGTAGAGCTTTCTCACCGTCAAAATACTACAATTTGAATATAATTTCTCCGTAGGATATCGATAAGGCTTAAAGGACATTACTTTCAATAGGGACCTCTGAGCTCTTTCTAATTGCAGAAATTTTGTTTTTGTAGCTCCGCCCCAAACTGGTATGCAATAATTTAAAATTGATTGTGTCAGACTATTGTATATTTGATGTAGTAAATCTTTGTTTGCTACATGGCGCAGCGTTTTAAAAATCCAGATTAGTTTTCTTGTCCTGTTCATTAGAAGTTCAAGGTGATCATGCCATGAGAGCCGTTGATCAATCATAATGCCAAGGTATTTTGTGGATGAAACTTTTTGTATATTCGTACAGTTACAATTATTTTTTTTACAGTCGCTTTTATGGATTGAAATGCAAAAATCATTTGGGGGCTGAGAATTATTATATTTTGTATATGTGATAAAATTTGTTTTTGAAATGTTAAGGGTTAGTAAATTTAAATTAAGCCAACTATAGACATTTGTAAGTACAGTTTCAGATTTTGTTTTAACGTCGTTCCAAGATGTGCCGGTAAAAACTATGGCTGTATCATCGGCATAAGAGAGTAATCTACTGCAGCTTGTTTCAAGGTTACAGATATCATTTATATATATAAGAAACAGTGTTGGCCCTAGAACGCTGCCTTGAGGGACTCCACAGCTAACGATTTCAACCTCACTCTTGATGCTTCCAATATTAACCTCTTGTCTACGATCATGGAGGTAACTAGTAAATAAAGCTGATATGATAGATTGTTAGGTATAGTGCCTTTCTTATATTCATATAGTTCTCTCCATCCAAAGGTTGCCTGGAAGAGATCGCTTCTAAGCGATAAGGCCGCCCATTGTACTGGTCTCATGTAATATTATGTCTTTTTTTTGTAATGTTCTTTTTCTGGTGTACAATAAAGTGTTTTGTATTGTATTGTATTGTGTGTATTTATAGTTTGAATTTATGTATGTTGTAAAGCACCGCCATCCTTTATTTTTTCCCCAATTGTTCTGATTGCCTGGAAGAAATCGCTTTAAGCGATAAGACCGTCAAATTCATTACTGTTCTATTTTATATGTTAAAAAAATGTTCAATATAAAATAATCTTTTTTTTTTTCTTAATTTGTGATGAATAAAGTATTTTCTATCTATCTATCTAGTTTTGATGTTTCTTACATAATCTCGACAAAACTGAACTGAAAGGACCAATTTCAAATTTTGCATAGATGTGATTAAATAAAGTAAAGTTTCAAAACTAAAAGGCACTTATAACATGGTGAGTAATGAAAACAGTTATAGTAGTGTATCCAGGTATTGTAACTCGTAGTCGAGTGACTGTTTTCCGTACCTGTTAAGTACTACATTACAACAAGAAGTTAAAATTACGGGTTAGTTAGGTTACTTTTAATATCGGCAAATTGCGGGCGAAACAGCGGGCAAAAACTAGTAAAAAATTAAAATAACATGTAAGAGCAGCATTCTCCCATAAAATTCATTTAACCACTGTCTAAATCTACCACCCACTGCAACCTACGAAAGGGGGGGGGGGGTTATTGGTACAAAAAGATCAAAAAATCTTATCTCCTACGTTTACAGAGCGGTCCATCTGAAAAGTTCCTATTACTGTTTTCCGACATTAATTACATAGTAGTCTCTAACCGATACCTATAGTATATTATATGATATAATATTAAACGCGCAAACACGGTTACCACACCTGCTTGCGGAAGAAAACAGCCTCACTGCTGCGCAGGTGGCACGAGAGCTCCTACAGCATCCTGAGCTCATTGTCCGATAAATGGGACAGTCCAATGGTGAGACACTGTATCCAAACAATGCTGAAACAGCTTTCGAATTGCAGTGTCAAAATCATCAGGAGTGCTACCTATATAAGTACCTGGGTACTATAAAAGTGATGCCTGTATAGTACCTATTGTAAGTACCTAGTACATATTTGTAAGTTATATAATCTGCGGTGCCATAATATAAGTCTGTACTAACAATAATTAGATCTGTGTCTGAAATAAAAACATTTTATTTAATATTTTATTTATATTTGTATTTGTATAATTGTCAAATGTTCGAAACCCTGTGTGTAATACTGGCACTATATTGGGATTCAATGTATTCTACCTACCCTCTACCCTCCTATGTCATAAAAATTAAAATCAAGGCTAAGGTAATATTCATTAATCTTAACAACTGCGTCATGAAATCCTTGAGCTGTTGTTATTTCTGGTCACAGATCAACGGCAACACTATTCTAGAAGCCCCCCACTGAGTTAATCCGATAAACATTTAATCTATTTTTAATGAATTAGAACTCAATTTAAATCATCAGAAGAGTTTAATGACACCGCAAGACAGATAGAAAAATCTTTGTGAAGAAACTTACGAAAATGTTGAGTAACAGTTAAAGAACAAAAATATTCGCAGTATTTGTAAAGACAATGAAAATGAATATTCCTGGATAATTGTTTTGGTGGCCAGCAGGTTAATAAAACTGAATTCGTGAGTATATCGTTTACACTATTTTTGTGCAGGGTAAAAGGCCGAGGGATAGATTGCCTATCAAGTAGACCGACCAAATTAAATCTTCCGTAAGAATCCTCCTGTATGAATGCTCCAGAATAACAAAAACATGGAAATATGGCGAGATATCGTGATGCAAGCTACACAGCCATACGAGAATTTTTATGGGCTGTGTAGCTTGCCTGAACTGAGAACTGTTCGAGAATCTTTTTTTAAAGATTAAATAATTTCTTTCTTGTATTCAAAATGTAGCCAATTTGCGCCGAATTACTAGCGGAGTTTTGGCTAGAAATTCGCCATGAGTGATTCACTCACCAGCAGATTTCAAGGCGTTTTTTACCAGAGGACTTTCATAAGGCATAAAAAATTAAGTGGTAAGGGTAACACTGAAATGAATGCAAAAATTAAAAACTGCAAACGGGTAACTTATTTTGGTGACAACTTATGTCAGTCGCACGCGCTTTAGCAAAAGTAACTTTCAATCGCCAGTTTATAGAAACTTAGTGAACTCTACTTTTTGTAAAGCAACGTTTTGTAAGCCTAATGTTACTCTCTATAACTTTAAGAAAACAGTTCTTTCTGCTAAGTTACGGCCTAAATTATGCAAAAGAAAATTACCTTCATTAATTAATAACCCGAACCAGTGACCTAAAAGCTGGTGAGTATCTGGTGCAGCGCATCAGCATTGCTATATGGCGGGGCAATGCCAGCATGGTAATGATGTGGTGGTTCAGCTATATCTAGATTGTTTTCAAGAGCAGCTCAAGTATTTTATTTGTAAAATTACTTGTTCTCATTCAATAAAGTTCAAATTAAATTTTCTTTTCGTAAAATTATATTTCTTTTAGTTTTATTTATGATACCTATACTTGTTACATGTTTCACCAAACGTTGTCGTGTTGTGATAAAGCCATCTATTGTACTTGTGTGTATTATTTTATGTATATTTGTTTGTGTATAATATAGTATTTTTTATTGCATTGTTTTCATCCACGTTTGAAAATGATAGATAGGTAGATAATTCTTTATTATACCACACAAACACAGAAAACAGTACATTATTAAAAGCTATGAGTAGACGAAGTACAAATGCGGCCTTATCGCTATGAGCGATCTCTTCCAGACAACCTTGGGATGAATGATGTATAGAACGAGTAGATGATGTCGTTGTAGATGCACCGTAAGCTAGTTTCGAGGCTATAGGTATATTTTGTTATTGATAATAAATACTACTATTCAATACTAACGACAAACCTGTACCGGTTTCTTAGGAAAGTCGAGTAGTATATTGCATCATTTGAGTAGTCAAGTTCATTACCATTGATGTTTTCATAATTACAATGTTACAATGAGTACCTAACGGAATTAATCCATATTTAATGTTATAGTTGTGCGTAGGTTTTTAACGTACCTTGAGGTGGGTACTTATTGGCGATATGGAGCGTAATATACATAATATATACATATTGTACTTACATAATATGTATATTACGCGTTACTGTAGTCAGTATGGGGTAACGTATCATGCACGCTGGTAACATTCGCAGCGAGTATGAAACGTTACCCCATAGGTACTATAAAGGTATACCAGAATTATTTCAGTATAGAAGCATAACAAAAAACACAAAAATACGACTTGTTAGGGCTATTTAATGTTTCCCATATTCCTCTACGGTGCTACTGAGAGAAACAGAAAAATAAGATCGACTCTCTAGAAATGTGATGCTGGAGAAAAATACTTGGCATATTATGAATCCATAGAAATCTAAATAATAAGTTTCTATGCATGAACCCAATTCCGAATCAACATTTCTGTAATAGACGAACTCCTAGTGAAACAGCGTCTTTCTTACATCGTCCAAAGTCGTATACTCACTTTTTTCGGATATATTTCGCTCCGTGGGGACGCATCTGTGAAACACCACTATTCGTTTAAGGAAAAGTTAACAGCACAAAAGCACGCGGCAGATCACCAATGCGCTGGACGGACCAAATAAAAGCTGCACTGCACGGTCTTCTACATGAATGTACCAGGAAGGTAGCCATGCGAAAGTTTTATTTAGTGTCTCTATTTTGAAAATAAATACTTTTGTTTTGGATTATCACGACGATTATTGTGACGAAATGTGCGCATAGCAAAGAGTAACAACTAATTTCTGAACAAACAAAGTGTTTTATTTCCTTTAGACCTTACAGGACTCTTGGACACGTCACAAAAAATCAAATTACATAAATAAAACTAGGTAATAAAGTGATCACTTTGATTTTTTGTTCACTTCAATCTTCTTAAGATAAAGTAAAGAAGCGAACAAGAAACCTTTACCTTGTTAGAATGTCAGTATTCAAGTTGGACACGTTACTTTGGCAATTTGTTTGAATTTATTTTGGAAATAAAGGTCTCTGCTAGATTATACGCACTGCACCGGTCCCTATTTAGGAAGCTATTTAGCAAAAAAAAAAGATAAAACTGGTCAAATGAGAGCCTTCTTGCATACGGAGGGTTCGGTACCATCGTCCATAACTATTTCGCAAAAGGAATCCTAAAAACAGATTTAAAAAATTGCAAAGAGGGCGGTCGCCCATCCAAATAATGACCGTACCCGACGTTGTTTTTTAGTGATAGTTAATCAATTTGGTATGGGCGTTTGAAACTTAATAATAATTTTTATTTTATATAAATTTTTGTTATGGCGGCAATATTTATCTACACGCGGTCAAAATTTTAACGTTCTACATATCAAGTAAGTAGTTCAAGACATAAAGCCTCAGTAAAAAAAGTAAAGTTCAAGTAAAAAATTACGATTTTTTTTGTTACTGAGCCCTTTTAAATTTTAAGATAGCTAATTTTTATTATTTATTATTATAGCGGTACAATAAATACATATATTCTGAATATTTCACTGCCTTTTACGGTTCATGAGATACAGCCTGGACCGACGACCGACAAACAGCGGAGGTTAAGTAAATAGTGTTTCGTTTTCACCCGTTGGGTATGAAACCCTTAAAAGTAGGGTTTGGCAAAGTATATTCCGAAACCTACAATTCTTTAAAGTCTAGACGCCTTGTCAGTCAGACATTCTAGAGCTTTCGAGAGACATCAAGAAATGCGTAGAAACCTCTGGAAGATCGTAGAACAATCTGAAGAATTCGAGAACATCAATATAAAACGGGCCAAGTGTGAGTCTGACTCGCGCACGAAGGATTCCGTACCTTTATCTATAAAGCGGCAATAATCACGTTTATATGTATATATGTATGGTAGCCCCCTTAAATATTTATTTATTCTGTTTTTTAGTACTTGTCGTTTTAGCGGCATCAGAAACATCTCAAATATATATCTGTGAACAACTTTCTAACTATCTATCTATCTAACCATTATTACTGAATTAACTATCACGGTTCATGAGATACAGCCTGCTGACAGACAGACAGACAGCACAGTCTTAGTAATAGGGTCCCGTTTTACTCTTTGGGTACGGAACCCTAAAAACTATGAACTTTAAAAACAGGAGCTTCTCAAATCATTCAGGTATATACCTACCTATCTTGCGTTGATTTCAGTGCAATCGGCCCAATCATTGCAATCGGCGCAACAGTAGGTTATGACCAATCAGGAAACATTACAATAACATATTTATTTATAAAAATACGTTTTTTATATTATTGAGTCTGTAAAATAAATTCCTTACTGGTACTACTAGTCCAGTACTAACAATGTCGTAAAAAATCTAGATTTATTAGATCAATCAACTAAATCATGACTTGAAGAAATATATCAAGCAAAATGTTGTTTTTTATAGAGCTTTGATCGTAAATTTACATATAAAAAGATTTAATAGGTATTTATTTGTATTAAAATGACAACCTGCTTAACAAGGAAGTAAGGAGTAGGCCAACACCTTGAAGTTTTTGGCAGACCTTTAAAATAACGTTTGTGGGTCATTAAGGAAAAGTACAAAAAATACTTCATTCATCAAACGTACATTGATATCGATAAACAAAATCATTAATATCGTAAGAAATTTAATAAAAGGGTATCCCAAAATCATTTGACCTAGTGGTGCATTTGGTTATTGCATCCCAGAATTCGGCTTCAAGTCCTGTAGAAGTCGAAAAGTTTTTGCGATAATATATTTCTTAGAAATTTTCCCAAGTGTAGTGATCACGTCTCCTCAACCGCCTTTAATGGTCCACTGCTGGACGCAGGCCTCCCCTGATTTTTTTTATCTCATGGGGGGTAATGCCCATAATCCCCACGCTAGGCATGCGGGTTGAGGATCGCAGTTCGGTGGTATATCTATTCTGCAAGAGGCGCTGCTGCCCATCCCTCGGTGTATGTCCCTTAGTCGCCTCCTACACAACACCCACGGGAAGAGTTGGTTATAGTCGACTGTGCATAATAATATTTAAAAAAAAAACTTCAAATAAACAACAATCAGCCCCTAAGGATAATTTTCTGGGAGTGGTTGCGACTTGCGACTGTGAATGCATGATACCGTGCGTACATTGCTCGTTTGCACTGACCAGCAGAGAAATCTTACGAACCTACTTCTAGGTAAGCGTCAAAGCAGAGCGTTGTGTATCCAACAAGCAAAAATTGTGTATTTTTCAACTGTATTTTTTGTATAAAATACTTATTTCTAGTGGTTTTTGATTTTATAAATGAGCTTCAGACCAAACTTTATAGAAGCTATTTTTAGACAGGTAGTAAACTTAAAAAAAGACTATACCTTCACTGAGCATAATTTTATGCAACAGCTGCAAATTTATTCCACGCGGGCTGTCAATAACCCATATTTTACGCTGCGTTGGACTGAATCAACGATGCGTAAAAAATACTATTAAAATTATTATAGCTTATTTATTTTACATATAAGTATTTTATTTATTTAAGTGGCACATGAGTGACCAAGGTTAAATCAGTCTAATTACCCGAAATCGTAATATTTCAACAAGATTGCAAAAAAAAAACAATCGATTGATCTGCACACACAATTAACTGGTAATCGTTGTTTTAGGTTAATTATAAAAGGTGATAAACTATGAGTATAACTTTTTTGTATAATAATAAAAAAAACAAAGTGTAAAAAAATCTGGATCACTAATTGGAACATTCTAGTTGTGACCTTTTCGGAATTATTTATACTAGTCATAGAATAATTACGTGCGATATAAAATCTTCCAATTGGATTAATAATATACCTACCTACTACCCATTCTTATTCTACACCAAATTAATATTTGTATCTGTTAAACAACTACATTTTGATGGTATTTTCCTTATTTTTTCTAGTCTATATCGTAGTCAAGCGAAGGACCACAATCTCACCTGATGGAAAGTGAAGATGTGGCCGACGATGTATCACGAAGGTCTATATCGCCTATATCGCCACTCAGTCGTTTTGTGTCTCAGGTGTTTCAAATCTTAGGCAATATAAGATTTATGAATTTAACTTACCAATTCTTAGGCATCCATGTAATTCATTTTGCAACAAAGGCTAAAAAGCATTTTAGATGACCTGCTCATGAGCGATTCACTATTGTATGTCTTGTTAAGAGACCCAGGTTGTAAATATTCGGAAAAACAGTGACACGCTCCCTGCGTGTTCCTTCCTAGCTGAATTTCATCCACAACGGGGCGGCGACGCGACGGCGGGCCAGCTTCAATAAACTGGCCAGCAGAACATGCCTATAGTAATGGCCTTATTCCCATTACATCCAAACCCATTGAAAACTTCCATACATAGTTCCCAATCCACGAGCATTTTAATAATTATTTTTTAAAATATTTTCGTTCGTACATTACAACTCATTACTACATTACAACATGCCTACAGTGTGGCTCTTTGGGCAGCTTGTGTTATTTTTTCAGAAAAATCCCATCAAAAATTTTTGCTCGACCCGGGATTTGAAACCGGGACCTCATCATCAGCGGTTGATCTAGACCAAAGCTAGCAGATTATCCCTAGGTGTCTATATCTGTAATATTAGGTCATAGGCGATTATGCAACAATGGATATGAAATAATTTATAATAATGATTTTATTTTTATTTATTATGGTTTTATAAATTCTTATGTATTAATTTATTGATTCGTACAAACTGTGCAGTGTCATAGTAAAATCAAAATAAAAAATCAAAATCAAATCATTTTTGCAGCCAACGTGTTACAAGTTGGTATGCTTATTTTAAAATGTCCCTTGCGATGACTTACCAGCTATACAGCTTTGGTGTGCAAAATTATATAAAATTAACAATTAGACATGCAGAAACGGAAAAAAATGATGACCTTCCTCACGATTCATAGGTAGAATCGTGAGGATGATTATATTATATTATAGATTTTACCACATCCTTGTGAGGTTCAAAGGAAAACAGATTAAGTTCTTGAAATGAGCGAGATGAAAAACGATCATATTTTTTGCAATATTAATCAAAACAGGATTGTTTGCAACAGTCTGCAGTTAGCTCAATTGTTTCTATAGTAATTACTAGTTTTAATTTAATTCTTCTATTTGATTGTAATTTTCTTTGTTAATCAAAACAGGAGTGTTATGAGTTCAAATAATAGTAGATGAGAAAAACTATTCAAAAGATTTTTTAAATCATTTTCTTTTAATACGATTTAGACATTTAATTTTTTTCACCGTTAATATCCTGTCGATTGTGTACCTAGACAAAGAATTTCTCATAAAAAATGTTGTGTAACAGATAGTGAAGAATTTTACATGTACCTAGTTACAGAAGATAATACGCACAGTAACAGCTTTTTCGTATCGCAGTATATGTTTTTGTTCCCTCTACAATACATAATCCGCGCAAACTTACAGCACGTCCGTGGATGGTGTGAGTAAAGATTTTTAATTTTTTTATGTGCTTAAAATATGTACGCGAATCCTTAGTGACATCAGACCGAATCGTATTTATACATAAATCTTAATAGAAGCTGTGAGTTTTTCGTGTTTGTATTAATTGTGCATTTTTTTCGACATAGGTAATAGTTAGCTGCTATTTAAATAAGATCTATAAAGATCGATCAATAAAAACCCATAATTTTTTTAGGAACTGAAGTACCTACCTTATATTTTTATATTAGATTTTACTGTTGTGTAAAAAAATATGGATAGGTGTAAAGAGAGAGAGATGGTTGAAAAAAGGAGTCTCTGTGGCTGCCGTTAATAGACCTACCGTGCCTCTGCTTAAAAATAATTTTACAATTTAATAAATAAATGTTTAGGTACGTCAAAAATGTAAAAGAACAATATTGATACAAAACAGAAAGCTTAAGTGTTATTTCTTGTCTTACCGTATTGCCTATTTATACAATCTCGACCAACTCGATTGACTGTTACAACTCGTTACCTCGTTGCCGGTGCACGCTTCACCCGAGCTCGATTTTAGTTTTTTTATTACTCTACGTGAGTGCGTATTTAACATTCGTGAATTTTCAGTTAATGTGAATGGTGACAATGTAAAAAGACATTTTTGAAGAATTTTTTGAGAAGACGCTCTTGTTCGAATCATCAAATTATCAGTTTGTAAGTTCATTTGTTTATATTCTGACTTATTTTGTTTTTATCGCTATACCTAACTACCTATTGGTTTGTTAAAGTTCTAAAATAGTTCAAAAAGTTATTTTTTATTATTATTCTTTAATAAGGTTGATGAAGTAACAAAAAACTCCTTCAAATCTGGTTACGAATGTTGTTTACAACCAACTCAGGAAAATTATAACAATAGGTTAAAAACATTTTCTTTTACATTCACTAACCTTTATGAATTTGTCAACATGTTTCCCTTTGTTTACTTATTTTGTACAATGCCCTAGTTTATTTCCTTATTTAATCGTGTTCGTGTTTACGACCGATAATAATTTCGACCTCTGTGGCGCGGTGGGCAAAGGTCTGCCTGCGACGCAGGAGGTTGCGGGTTCGATTCCCGCCTCGGGACAAATGTGTGTACGATCTGCAGAAATTTGTTCAGGGTGTTTTGGTTTGTTTTCTATGTATAATAAAAAAATATCTATCTATGTATTGTATTGTATTATGTATACCAGTTATCTAGTACCCATAACACAAGCTGTGCTTACCTTGGGGCTAGATAATGCTGTGTGAATTGTCCAGCGTTATTTATTTATTTATTTATTTTAATTATGTTTTTGAAAACAACTGTACATCATAGTCAAAATAACCTGATATTCGGTAGCTAGGTATAACATATTTTTTTTACTTTATATATTTTATGTTTATACCAAATAATGTTTCATAGAAGTAAGCTGGCATGCTGAAGACAGGACGCTATGGCGCTCATTAGGGGAGGCCTACGTCCAGCAGTGGACTAATATAGGCTGATGATGTATAGAAGTGTGGTCCGGCATTTGTGGGCAAATTCCATTGTATGCATACCATAATTAATAATGACAGTTGACTCGGTTTTATTAATTAAGGCAAATTGGAGGCAAGCATTAACGAAGTCATTGACTTCGCTAATTGAAGAACAATCCTTATCAAGATAAAAATTAAAATGGACTAAACTTTACAAAAGATTTTTACTAGTAACCTCAAAGTACTTATTAACTATCGTCTTTTATTTACTACTTAACTACTACATTCATTTTCCCTGCCCTTAGATTTTACCCAATTGAGATAACATTCGAATGTAGTTAAGATATTTCAACATGTGAATGATTCGCCAAAAACCAAGAAAATGCATGTGACTAATTTTGATCTTTGTTGTTCTTGGTTTAAAGCATTAATTTTGATGTTCCATCGAGTAGGAATAGTCGCACAAATACTTAGTTTATGTATCTGTCTCTTTAGTACCTATAATATATTTATATATATTTGATTTTGGTGATATGATTTTTCTTACGACTGGCAATTTATGAGTGAATAAAAACAAAAGTTTTGTTACGAGCAATGATACGGTATTAGAAAATAGAGTGGTTAAAAGTCAGCGAGCCGCGATTTCGTGGCTGGTTGTAGTAAATGTTAGCGTCTTGTTTGTGCTTGGCAAATAGGTAGAGTGATAAAAAAGCTGTCGCAGCGAGCGCAGCTAGACGCTATACGCTGTTGACAATATTGACAAATATTGTCAGAAATACAGTACTTATTTTATTTTACAAACTAAAAAAAGACTACAGCTAGGCTTTTATAAAACAATGTTTAATATAACATGCATTTTATGCTGCTTATTGTTAATTACTTTGCCACAAAAACGTGCCGTTACACAAATTGAATAACCAAATTATAGTAAAATCAGTAAACGATCAGAGCGAGCGGAATTTTAGTATTGTGGATATAATCTTGAAGCTGCTTGAAATTGAGTAGTTAATGATTTTTTATGTCAAAAAAGAGACCACGCGTCGTCCACCGTGCTAGGCTGGACGATTGTGTGGATTTTGCATGCCTTTATTAATTGTTTATTCATAAACTACAGTTCACTGTGCGTTGTGCTAAGTAAGACTATTTTGGGATGTAATTGGCAATGCTTATACAGTTTTTGGCGTCCTGTCAAAGTATTTAAATCGAATGGCGTTACGTGCAATGAGTTACAATTATTATTTCTGTTACAAAAATCTGTTTTGTAAGAGAATATTTTGTATGAGTCGACGAATAGTATGTAGGAAACTAATATCTAATAAGTTATTAAAGAGTTATGAAAGCGTTTTTGTCACCCCAAACTGAGAGCAGTTTTATTTTTCGCTTTTATTCATAAAAATTAAGAAAGTTTGTGGGTGTTACACTATTATTGGTAATAAAACAACATAAATAATAAATTAAAAAAATAAAAAGAAAAATATGCATATTATACCTTATTACTTGTTTACGTTAAATTTATTTTTAACCGCTTATCGTATTATAATCCGACATGTGAGTAAGGTTTGACAAGTTGTAACATTGTTAAACGTTGTCAAACTCACATTAAAAATTTCTGCTAGCTTAACAAACTTCATCTTATGCACCTCACAAGATAGTAGAGTTTTAATTATTATATATTTTTTAGGGTTCCGTACCTCAAAAGGAAAAAAGGAACCCTTATAGGATCACTTTGTTGTCCGTCTGTCCGTCTGTCCGTCTGTCCGTCTGTCCGTCTGTCAACCCACTTTTCTCAGAAACGCGTAGAGTTATCGAGTTGATATTCACATCATATACGCAGGCTCGTAACCTCTTGAAGCCTCGATATAAATAAAACTTCTAAGTCAACGCAATCAAAAGTTACAGCTGTTTATGTCTATTTTTTTTTCAATTTTCCTAGGGAATCACATGCACACAAAACCTATAGGGTACTTCCCGTTGACCTAGAACCATGAAATTTGGTGAGAAGCAAGGTCTTATAGTACAAGTAATGGAAAAAATCCGAAATTCGTAAATTTGTAATTTATTCACAGAAAAAATATTTTTTTAATCTTGCCATGGACCAAAAACCTATAGGGTCTTCCCGTTGACCTAGAACCATGAAATTTGGTGAGAAGCAAGGTCTTATAACACAATTAAAGGGAAAAATCTGAAAACCGTAAATTTATAGTTTATTCACAGAAAAAATAATTTTTTAATCTTGCAATGGACCAAAAACCTTTAGGGTACTTCCCGTTGACCTAGAACCATGAAAATTGGTGAGAAGCAAGGTCTTATAACACAAGTAAAGGGAAAAATTCGAAAACCGTAAATTTTTAGTATATTCACAGAAAAAATAATTTTCGAATCTCGCCATGGACCAAAAACCTGTAGGGTACTTTCCGTTGACCTAGAACCATGAAATTTGGCAAAAAGCAATGACTTATAGCACAAGTAAAGGGAAAAATCAGAAAACCGTAAATTTGTGGTTTATTCATTCAAAATAGTACATTGTTACAATAGGGTTGGACGTAACTTATTTAGTCTCGAGACGCCAATAGTTCGAGGGACTAAATAAGTTACGTCATAATCGTTATCAAATCAGAAAATTATTGTGCCTTATTCGTCTGGATTTGACTGATTTCTTTGCTAAAGAGTAGGAGTTTGTACGGAACCCTTGATGCGCGAGTCTAACTCGCACTTGACGTTTTATTTATCTATGGTCATCAATTGCTCCAACAGTTATAACGACCAGCTGCTGCTCGCGGCTTCGCATGCGTTGTTAAAGGCTATTTATATCTCATTATTTAGGAATTTGAAGTCGGTTCATAGTGTTTTAAAACGCTTTGTTTCACATTCGTCTCACTTACCACATTCACACGACAGTAAGACTTATTAATTGATTGCTGGTTTTGTAAAATCAAAATGTTTGACTAATTTTTAAGAAGAATTACACATTCTTATCATCAAATAGTTATTCCTTTTTATTGACTATATCGCTCAGTGTTTTGATCGAAATTATTATCAATTTCACAGAGTAGTATTAAACTTATAATGCGTACCGGTTCAAGAAATAGCACAACACGTCATAATTAAACTACAAATCAATAATGCCATCTTTTGGTGGTCGTTATGAAATTATGATCGGTAGGTACCTAACATTTTTTCTTGTCAAATAAGAAGTCTAGTTTTGGCAAAAGATAAATTGGCCCAACTGTGTAGTTAAGTAGAATTGCAAAATTCATAGATAACGTTAGTAACCATCAAACACCACGCCTCACCTCCTCACCTCAACAGCCTATAATGGTCCACAGCTGGATACAGGCCTCCCCCTGAGTTTTTTATCTCATGCCCATATTTCCCACGCTGGGCATGCGGGTTGGGGATCGCAGTTCGTTTGTAGATCTATTCTGCATGAGGCGCTGCTGGCCGCCCCCCGGTGTCCCTTAGTTGCCTCTTACGACACCCACGGGAGGAGTTGAGGTAGAGCAAATTCTAAGCCCGGCGCAACACCACGCGCGTAGCTTTATTCAAATAAATATAACAAAGATAGTAAGAATATATCCTTGTTTTATTTATTATCGGTTCATTTATTGACCTTGGGGAAAATTATTTGCATGTGCGGTGCCAGTGCAAGTATCGTACAAAGTAAGGCATATACAGGATGATTATAGTGACGTCAATGATGTTTGAGATTTTGCTTTTGAGTATGGAAAATTTATACGAATTTCTTGTTTTGAGGTTTAATTTCACCTTTTGTAAGAAAATAAAATTAAAATGTCCGATTATCATGTTCTTTGAGTTATTTCGCAGCTGTCTCACTCGCACAAATAAATAATTGTATGAAGTGGTTTTAAACGTCATACACACACACTGTCGCACGTGTAGTGCAACGCAGTTGCGCATGTGTGCGTCCAGTCGTGGTTTTAGTATGAAGAAATGGGCGAGTGTCCGGGGTGTGCTCACGGGCTTGCGGATGTCGTCGATCCATCGCGCCACCGGCGAACGTCAAATAGCTCTAAATTATTATAAACTAGCTACAGCTCGCGGCTTTGCCGGCGCTTTTCAAGGTAGCAATGTCCATCCCCAGGATACCACTTACCGTTTAACGTTCAACCGTTTTTTTACTATATTTTATACAATAACTTATTTACAAAGAAAATAATAATAAAAAATAGAATATTATTAAAACTACGATTTATAATACTTTGTTCTGGCTATAACCTATAACGTACACAAAAAAGAATTATCCAATTTGGTAAAGTCGTTAGGAAGATATGAGCACTACATATTTTGACGATTCATTTTCTATACTATCTATACTAATATTATAAAGATGAAAGATTTGTTTGTTTGTTTGTTTGAATTAAAAAGTCCTCAAAGCTACTGGGCCGATTTGAAAAACTCTTACTCTATTTGGAATCCTACATTATCCCTGATGAATATAGGCTATAGAATATATTCGTGCGAAGCCTGGGCGAACCACCAGTTGTTTATATATACCTATTGAAGATTAATGTTAATCATTGAAAATTAAAAATAAGGTTATGGCTCTTAAACACATTACAATAAATTAAAATTAACACAAAGTATGCTTAAAAGTTAGCACAAACTATTACTGAGTAAGAGAGGATTTAAGAAGTCAAGTGATAACGATTCCCACACTAAACTGGGCCTGTATCGTGGGAACCAAAAACCAACCATTACTGACACTTTTATACCTCTATAAAAAGTGATGGCAATAGAACCCATAAAGTATGATTATGTAGAAAAACACCTCAGTAAGAGCAACATTAGTCCGCGGTTTCGTAGGCACTATTCCCAATCCAATCCTTTTGCTAGTTTTAGCGTGAATAATTAAACAAACATACATCCACACTTTCTCGCATATAATTAATGAGAACCAATACGCCTGTTATGTTAACATTCAAGGAAACAAAATAAATCCGCCAAAACTCTACCAAGATAATAGCTTCTAAAAGGTCATTTACTTAACCTCTCACCTTTCAAGATAAGATAGAAATAATATATTCAGTAGGAAAAAAATATATGGTGAAATACCTTAGTATTTCACCATATTTAAAAATAGTTTTCATCACAATGTAGGTGGTCTTTCTTAGATTAAAACTTATCTTGTTAGAATAGCGACTTAGGTATATATTTTGAAGCTAAGGGTCATTAAAATTAACTTTTGAATGTATTCTTTTCTTGCTATATTATTTGTTTCGCTTTCCGATTTCTTTAGTCAAATTTCAACCCATTGCTCGTTTGATTTTAAGTTCTTCGGTCCAAGATTTTTTTATAACAATCATTAACTATAACTAACTAGTTAAAAGTTGTAATAAAAAAAAAATTATGCCTAATAACTAATAGGACTAAACCTGAATTAAAAAATAAATCTTCTTATAACAATGAAGGCATTTGTCAAATTCAATTGTTTTAGGTTGCTTATAAAATATGAACTAGGGGATTTTTGGAACTAGGTATTTGGTTTTCAAGTAGCTTAATTTTTATTTAATATACTTTTATTTGTCATATATTGTTTTATTTCTCAGTGCGTGATTGATTTAGGTACATTGGTTTTACTTCAACTAGGTACTTTATTCAAATCACTTTTCCGCTAGTTTTATTATTTGTGGAACGCAGACTCCAAAAAATAATCTTACGCCAACCCGCGCCACCTTTATCATATCACCAATCACATCAGTTCTATTCAATATTTTATAAACAACAACCATTAGAAGGTCATTGAGACTGATAGCAGTTACTTTGTAGATAAATTGATAGTATGAAATCTTTACCTCATTTAGGGTTCTAATGAAGAATTTGACCTACAAACATACTCAAAATATGGTTTACTGTGGTTTTAGTGCGTTTTTTTTAGTGCGCCCGTATATTTAGCCATAAACTTGGGTATGAAAGCCATCAAAGAGCGCACAAAGGATAGATAGTCAACCAACACCCTGTAAATAGTCGGAGTTAAAATGCTTGCCCAGTAATGCTGTCACCGTAGTCGAAATCGGCTGGGAGACATAATCATCATCATCATTATGGTTTACTGCATTTACGTTCCATTGGTACGAGATTTGAAAAAACCTTTGTGAATCCTTAAAGAAACCCTACTGGGTAGAATGACTGCACTAACTTGAGAAGTTGTTATAATTTCTAGGGTAATTCTTCTCTTTACCTAAAGAAATAAATGTAATATTGATTTCTTTTTTAGTTAAAAGGTATGGTTGTATTGATAGTTTTGGTTACCAAATTACCTACTGATTTAGACTCAGTTAATTACTCATCTTTTTGTAGTACGCACGCTCGTCACTCAAATGTTATTAACTAATTAGCCCTAAGTTCTCAATATAATTGATTGTTTATAATTCGTATGAGAATAAAGCTTCTTAAAACCATGATAAAGGCACTGAATTTGAGTTTATCCACATTGGTAGGATCGGTGCAAATTGCTAAATGTGTGAACCAAAAAGGTTAATAAAATAAAACGGAAACGTCTTTATTTAGGAACATTTACCAGGTGCAATAACAAAAATTGTAAGCGTTGCCACCAGCAGAAATAAAATACTGTGTCGCAGACCTCAACGCCCAACGGGTTAGAGTTAGACGAGTTCCAACAAAGTGTAGCTACATAAGAATATATACAAATTAACAGTACGTTAAATTAACATTAAGCAATAAAAAAGCATTTCTTAATAATGTTTATAATAGTAATGGTGTAAAATATCCTTGTTTTAGAATAGATTAATTATCAAGGTAGTTAAAATAGGTATACAAGTGAATTCCGGAAGTAAATGCGCTATGGCATAATGAGAGTTCCTTATATCGTTTCTACATTATATAGGTATGTAGAAATTATTATATCACCGTAGTGATTAAAGGAAACCCGAGTTATGTTGAGGAAGTCAGCCTAGTTCATTTCAATATTAGAAGGTTCCTTCATCTTTGTTGTTTTCTGATTAGAGTAAAACTCCAATTGATTAGAACACTTTTTAGCATAGATTTCAATGGCCGCACAATTACCAGATCTGATCACTTGCTGTTGTAGAACGCAGAAACCCAAAAAACAGCCACTAGCAAATACAAATTGAGCGCCTCGGGGTTAATGACACGAACAACCATAAATATCTTTTTTTGGTGGTTATGGTCGATATGATGCAGGTTGGAACCTTTACGAACGAAATTAAACCATAACGCGTTTACTCTTTGAGGTTGCGGGTTCAATTCCCGCCTAAGAACCAATATTTGTACGTACTGCAGGTATTTGTTCCGGGTGTTATGGTCGTTTTCTATGAATAGTAAAAAATATCTCTCTATGTAATGTATTGTATTATGTACATCAGTTTTCTAGTACCAATAACACAAGCTCTGCTTAGCTTGGGGCTAGATAATGCTGTGTGAATTGTCCAGCATTATTTATTTCATGATTATTTCCAAGATTCTAGGAGACAATAATATCAGATTCTGTAGTATGTACCTATAATTAATTAATATTCATCTTCGCTATAACTCCCATTCAAAGTCAGATATTGCTGAACTGTTGCTTCAGATACACTTTTGAACTAAACACATTGTGATTTCTGCAAACAATATCGTTTTATTGTGTAATACGACATGGCGATGTAACCTTAACCCGTGGTAAATATTGCTACTTTTAGCGTGATTTTCTATTTGTTTTTGTCATGTAATAATCAGGCGTAACTTAATTATGATATTAGATTCTAAAGCAAGATATACAAGTATACCGGTGTAAGTAATAATGACATCTTATTCCACGCATAATACCTTTCTGTCAGTTCGACAGACAACTAAATAGTCATGTCCTAATCCTTAACAGATTTTTTTATGTCAATCCGTTAGTTTTAAGAAGAAGTTATATTTACTCAAATTTTGCATTATTTTACAGATGTAGGCTTCTTCTTTCTTCTTCTATTTAACGGTATAAAAAGTATTATTTTATATCGTATTATTTAATTTATATAGTATTGACAACCTCTGTGGCCCTGTGGATGAAGGTCTGCCTGCGACGCAGGTGGTTATCTAGTACCCATAACACGAGCCCTACTTTGTTTGGGGTTAGATAATGCTGTGTGAATTGCAGCATTCTTTATTTATATTATTTCACATAATATCTTTCTTTGAGGTTGCACGCTTATACTAATAATAAAAATAGTTTATGGTACGACATTGCCAGATAATTAAAGCAAAATAATCATATTATTATTTCTTTCTCAGTAGATTAATTTGACTATTATGTACCAATTGTACGTAACCTGACCTATGAAGTCAGAAATTAAAGAATGTAATTAATTAATTTGTTACTTGTTTCTACCCGCAGCATTAAATTTTATCCGGGATAAACAGTAAGATAGAATTCGCAACTGTTTTAAACCATAAATTTTATATAGTACATTATTGTTAACACGTTTCCGTCCATGGAAAAATCTACTAGAATAATCTTCGTAAGGAAATGCTGTCTTAAACCAAAACCCGGACCACAGTCAAGACATTATAGGTTTTCACGAGAACACCCTATAATATCCACTATCAATCACAAAACGATCAATCAAGCATGACAGCTTGCACGTATATGGTAATGTTTAGTACCTATACCGCACATCTATCTAGATAAGATAGTTTATGACCTCAGGACTTCTGTGTAGGACATGGATTGGTCAGACAAAGGAATAGAAGCTTCAAAATCATACTTAAAGTTTTATATTTCTGAAAATAGTTCATTTACCGCTATAAATCTCAATACAAAATTATTCAGAGCTTAAAATGTTTCTCACTTCGCCATTTTGGCTCTAAAACTGCTTCATGAAAGTTAATTTTTAACAGCATGAAACAGAGCATTTCTGTTTCAGTATAATATTTGCATAGAACTTTCAAGATAAGAATAAACACGGTCTATATTTATAAAGAACAAGGTCTTGCGAACGTTTGTTTAATTTTATCTTTACGATTCTGTGTTTGTTGTTTTACTCCAGCAAAGATGTCTTACGTATGAAGACTAGATGTCGCTAGTAAATATGAACAAGCTCTATCAAGGAGCATGAATATAAATATCATAAAATAAATTTTACATCATTTGTAAATCGTCATTTTTGTTATTCACTAGTTAGCTTGGCAAACTTTGTTCTGCATTACAATCAGAGATGGCGCTAATTACGATAAATATATGAACAAAACAATTTTTTTACCCCCTTGTATTTTTTTAAATAAATATCTATGTAATGTATTGTATTATGTATAAATCAGTTATCTAGTACCCATAACACAAGCTCTGCATAGCTTGGGGCTAAATAATGTTGTGTGAATTGTCCAGCATTATTTGTTTATTTATTTAATTAGTTATTCTGCTATTCAGTACGGCGACAAATCGAGTTACAACTAGGTACTAGAAAGTGAGGTTTTTGTTACAATATGGCTTGAATTGAGCACATAGAAATCTAGAAATACGATACCTTCCGCATAATATACAATTCCTGACATATCTTTTGAAAGTTCAAATCTCTATACGTTTTGTATCGTATAACGTATTTTTCATCGGCTGTTTTTAGCTCTTAGTCGTATTTCGCTCGATCGTGTTTTATCACGTGTGCATTGGTGTTTAAAATCGCTTTGTTATCGAAAACTTCGAAGCACTTTACATTCGAAGTCATTTGTTTTTTTATTTTCTTGACCCGTAATTAGTGACAAACTCTAATATTATATCAATGATTTAAAATTATGTTCTAAATTTAAGGCGCAGCTGCCAGTATAAAGTCTGTGTTCTAAATATTCTTTCTTTTGTTATCCAGAACCAAATCTACCTCAGTATGGCGACGGACTTCTTGAACGGCACCGCCGACAGCGGCTTTTCAGAGCTGCTTGGCGACCACCTGAAGGGAGTAGGGAGGATGTTCTATCTCCACTCTCCTCATGATACCATGTGGGAGAAGAAAGAGGATGTACCCAACTTCTTTAAACAGGTAAGTCTTACTAGTCTCATAATTGTAATGTAGGTATAAAGGCCCGAAACGCACTTACAACTGGCAGCTGACCAGTTGTAAGTGCGTTTCGATGGTACATGCGTGATACGGCGTGCCGTTGCAGCTGACCGCACTTCAATTTTTAAGTGCCGTCAACCATTCCGGTTGTTTCGGGGCTGTGGCGGACCACACCGGTCGAATGCAGCGCGCCGTATTCCCTCCACGCATTCGCCGTGGTAAGCCGCTAGTGCCGCTTCCCGTCCAGTCCCGTCCAATCACATGTCATTTATTTTGTTCAGTCCATCATGTTCTTGGATTTGATGATTGCGGCAATAGAACCGAGATGATACGGTTACCCAGAATACGGCGTGCCGTTGCGGCAGACCGTATGTATTGTAGCCAGCCGCATCAGCCATTTCAGGCCTAAGTATCTGTTTCCTAGTACCCATAACACAAGCTTTGTTGTATTGGGCTAGATTAGATGATGCTGTGTAAAAAAAATTACCTAGGCACTGGAATCAACAATACTTACTTCACTTTGTCAAAATTAAAAGTGTATCGTAAGTGATATTTTTCATCATCAAACTGAAAACAAACAGATTACTATAATCTTTGCTTAAACGCTGAAGAATAACATCTCAGTAGAGTGTTAGTATCTACTGAGATGTTATTTATTCTTCAGCGTTTGAGTTTGTTTTTAGTTTGATTATGAAAATATCAGCCTTGAATAAATTTATAAAACAAATGTTTGAATAAGAGGAGTAAATGTAATGTGACTTGTGTTTTTTACTTCCAACTTTCTTTTTAACTGCTATAAACCTATTAGGATATTGCCAATAGCCAATATCATGAAAATTAAGTATAATAAGTTAATGCCACATTACAGACACATTACATTACATACATAATCGCGTGTGCGACAAAGCCCTTAATAAAGAATAACAAAAAGATCCTCGCTTACTGGTAGGCGACAAGCGAGTCGCTTAGTGACTGATCATCCTACAAGCACCTAGCTAGGCGCATCGTTCTCAATGTGGCCACTGCTATACATTACCTATAATATATTATATTCGCTAGGATCAGTGAATAAGCGAGTCGCTTGGCTCTTCAGTAAGCGAAGCTCTTTTTAGTGTGACATTAGTCTTAGCATTTTTTTTTCTACTTACATTTGTTTTGTTAGTTATTTTTTACCACACTAAAGTACGAGCTTTATTTTGTTTAACTAAGAACTTTGTGCATGTACCTATAGGTATGTTTCAACGTTCCTGTTCACAAACATTAACATTGACCAACTTTTACCACTCCCATAACCATAAGACCATAAGAATAAATAATAACTTGTTTATTCATATGCCACTTACATCATCATCATCATCCGCAGCCGAATTTTACCCACTGCTGGATATAATAGGCCTCCCTCAGTTAGTTTACCTGGGTAATGATATTTATCATCATCATCAACATCATCAGACTATATTAGTCCACTGCTGGACATAAGCCTCCCCTAATGTGCACCATAGCGCCCTGTCAGCAGTCTTTCGCAAATCGTCGTCCTACACTACGTTTGCCGAGTCTTCACTTAAGAACACGTTTACCCCAGCGGTTGTCGGTTCTTCTCAAAATATGGTCAGCCCACTTTCAGCTTGCTAATCCTTAGAGCTATGTCAATAACCTTGGTTCTCTGTCGGATGTATTTGTTGCGAATCCTATCCTTAATAATGGTATGAAAAGTTCAAACTTATTTATGAGTTTGATTTAACTGAGATTATTTGACAAGTGGAAATTATTATTCTTATTGCCAGCACAGCTGTTTTCTAGCTTTTACTGTATTTTTTTTTATTTTAGTAATTGGTGAGATCAACCATTTATTTCAATAATAACAGCCAACATGAGACTAATTACAACTGGTAATTACCATGAATCAATTTATTAGAAACATTTTTAATTAACTCCGAAATTAATTAACATCCTTTGATGTTGCCATATACGAATCAAAATATTTTGATCAAACATTCCTTTATCAAGTCAATCATGTTTATGTCAATACACGAACACCGTTGCAAAACATTTTCGAGTCAATATCAAATGTCGCAATTTCTCTATACGATACAGAATGTTGTGTCAAGGTTATTAAAAACTGGTATTTGTAAATCGAGTATTATAATTAGAGACATAGATATTAGATACAGTAGGTAACGTGTTTACGCACGTGTTTTTGAACGAGAAATGAAAATTGTTCTTTTTATCCTTATGGCATACATGGTCACTCCAATCCGCGTAAATTTATAAAAGCTAATTTATAAAATATCTTATAAAAGCTCAATTTCATCTATCTAAAATAAAATAAATAAATTGGCTTGTTTTATAAAACAACTAGCGATCCGCCCCAGCTTCGCACGGGTATATTCTATACCTATACTTATATACCTCAGTGATAATGTAGCTTTCTAAAGGAAAAATAATTTTTGAAATCGGTCCAGTAGTTTTTTTTGATAAATACAAAAAAGTGTAGAAAAATACAAATCTTTCCTCTTTATAATATTAGCGTATCTACGCTCGTCGCTAAGTCGGTTTAAAATCGGTTTCGAATCGCGGTCTAATTTTTCCAGTGGCGACATCTGGTTTAAAATTCGAAACTAATTTACTTTTAGGTGATTGGTTGAGTAATGGATTATACATGTATGAAACTACCAATTAAAAAAACCTATTGTTTATGCCCTCTGCCATGGAAAATATTTTTTTTCGTATTGTGAAAAATGTCATGAGACAATGTTTTAAATACGTTTTACGTTGCTCATTATTAGGTATTTCCTCGACGGTCAAACTTTTCTGCGACCACTTTAAATTCAACCTATATGTATAGAGGTTCAACAACAAAAGTGTTATCAAAAAACTATTAACAAGTGGCGAAAAAAAATAGTTTAAAAAAACTATTTAAGCTTGACGGAATAAATATTAATCTTTCGCGATTTTTTTTATTGTGTCGATTCAGGATCATTATCTTATACTAAAGCGAAAGTATTCTTAAAATCAGTCCATGATTGACGGAAAAATTGACGAACATAATATGTACATATAAAAAACATACAGCCAATTATAGAGGTAGAACCTCCTCCATAAAGTCTGTAAAAAATAATAAACCCTAAAACATAAAGAGCAAAAACGGAAACGAAGGGAACGAACTTCCACTTCTTCTACTAGAGGACTTAAAATTGAAGTAGACAAAATCAATAAAACCTTATTTCTTATTTGAAAATAATTACTATTTATAAACCTATAAACAATGACTTGTCTAAGTGCTTATTTGGTAAGCTTAAAGAAATAAACGTTATTGAATTGAATCGTCTGTTTTCCCGCTATAGTAAAATGTCATACCATCTCGTATGTTTTCGAATGTCGAATGTCGATGTTTCCATCTGGGAATGAAAAGTGACCGTGTATATATCGTAGTAGGTATTTATTTAATCCTTTCACGATACAAACAGCTACCTACACTAATATAGAGAACGTTGCCGCTTTATTGTAAAGGTCATGGGTTCGATCTCACACGTGAGAAAACCAGCAGCGTATGCGCATAGTATTATTTATTTTATTTATTATATCTGTGGTATCATGTGGTATGAGTCAACACACAGAGTTGACCCATAGTACATGATACTTTTGACTAGTTCTTTTTATTTTTTGGTCCTTAGGCAAGGTCCTGTCAATGTCAAAATTTGCCAGTAGTAGGTGCTGTAATTCCTTTACTTAGTGTACAGAATAATTGATTGTTTAAAAATAACTCAAAACGGCTTCAAATTCCTTACTACTAAGGAGTAAACTAGAAACACTTACAGTGTATCTAGTTTTTGGGTCAAATACTAATTAATCTCTCGGAATTTTATGGAATTTCGGAATAATTTTCCATGCAATAGCGAAAAAAAATTTAAATCGGTCCATATTTTGTCGGAGAACACAAAAATACAAAGAGCGTGAACTTCCTCTTCGTTTGTTTTTTGTTTTTTCATTTAAAAAGGGGCTGCTAGATATTAACATGATTACAATAATAACTATGGTTACTATGAAAGATCAGCGAATGGTATGATGTCTCTGCCATATAATAGATGTTGAGTGCCAACTTCATCTTCTGATGAATTGGAACATAAATGCCTACCTATCCTACCTCACATCAACTTCGCCGGATATCCATATCTTCCAAACTATTGAATATTCAACTTTGAAATTTACAAATGGTAAAGTTCAAGACTTACTCCATCTGTCACAGTATGTTTCGAAAACACGATTCCATAAAAGTTTCTCGATAGAAAAAATCGCAAAGTAACCTCTAAATTTTTACTAAAACCTTAATTTCTCAATATATACAGAAGTTAAGATTGTGAGAATATGCATGGTTATTGAAATAAATAATATTTTATATGTTGCGTGTGCGTTTTTTTTTAAAACGGAACATACTTGATTTTAGCGTTGCTCTGCCCTGACCCGTTTCTATGAAAGAAAAATCCTATGCCTGTCCTTTTCACAAAAAATTGAGGTAGTGTCGATACAGCACAAGTGAAATATTATAAATAAGCTTAGCTGTTGACATTAATAATCTTGGTATTCGCAATACCTATATCAAATTACGACATTCACTGAACTATCGCGTGTCTGTGGTTACATATTGCAACACAGTGAGGTTTAGATCTTGACTACATAGGTCGCAGGTACAAAAGCTAATGCTTGCTTAGATAATATAATCATCTTTATCATCATGCACTGCTGGACATAGGCCTCTCCTTACGAGTGCCATAGCGCCTTGTCATCAGCCCGCCGCATCCAGCATCTGCCAGCAGTCTTTCGCAAATCGTCATCCCACCTGGTCGGAGGGCGTCCTACACTACGTTTGCCGAGTCGCGGTCTCCACTCAAGAACACGTTTACCCCGTCGGTTGTCGGTTCTTCTCGAGATATGGCCAGCCCACTGCCACTTCAGCTTGCTAATCCTTTGAGCTATGTCGATAAAAATACGGCAGTGTGGTGCCGGCCTATAGAATAGCAACCACCCCAACTCTTCCCGTGCGTGTCGTAGGAGGCGACTAAGGGACACAAACCGGGGGGTGGGCAGCAGCGCCCCCTGAAGAACAAATACACCACTAAACTGCGATCCCCAGCCCGCATGCCCTTCGTGGGGATTATGAGCATTACCCCCCAAATGAAAAATGTTTAATTTTATAAATTATATATATAATTAAATTTTTACGGGGATCTCGTAAGTACTGACATCTAGGCATCATATTTATGTTTTATACTAAAAAAAAACACGTTCGAAGTTGCGTGAAGCTAGTCAAGAAATAAAGTATGTGAATCTATTCTTTCCGCAGTCCTGGCCATACTTCTTCATCTTCATGGTGCTAGAGCACATCGTGCTGCGACTGGAAGGCAAGCCAGGCATCAGACTGAACGACGGCATCACCAGCGTCTCCCACGGACTGCTGCAGGAGTGTGGCAGGTACGACAAAATAACACTTACCTACTATCACTTAAAAGTCCACTGCTGAACGGGGCTCCCCAAAATAGAAGGGTTTGGGATTGTCGTGGTGATTATGGAATCATCCACCTGCCCACGCTGGTGGATAAAAAAAGTCGGTTGGTTACAGTTGTAACTGATGGATTATAAGATATAAAACCAAGGTCGAAATAAGGATCGAAGTTTATTCAGTAAAACCATTTTACAAAGATTTTTATTGCCATCTTAGGTGTAGGTATATAATTTTTCTCAGAAAGACTCTGGAAGGCTGTAAAGCGTATTCTTCGATATTTAAAAAGTACTATGGATTACAATATGTTGATGCAAATTGGGCATCAAATCAGATAGATACGCTCATATACAGGCTATGTGTTTCAAATAGGCAATTCAGCTAGGTATATCATGGGAAAGCCGTAAAAAAGGACTGTAGCGCAGTCAAGTACCAAAGCTGAGTACATGGCCTTGTTGTGAAAGAGCAAAAGAAAATAAATTTGTAATATATTCCGAATCACATTAAACGTGAATTTTTAAAAAATATACCATTTTCTAATGGAGTAGGCACAGTCTCGCATTCAGTCATGTAAAACTGAGCTAAAACTCTCTGTATGTTTCCTGATCAAGAACAATTATAATTATGTTCTTGTCTCAATCGCATTCCCAACATATGTGAACATCTGCCAAGGTCTTTCATATCAAACATCGTCATCAGTACCTCCTTCAGTTTTTTTTCTCAGCTGTGTCCCGGCTGAAGATCAAAATGTCATTGACATATAATATTTTAAAGTTATTACCATGAAATTTTATGTAAACACAGGGCTCACTAACCTGATGGATTATAAGCAAAACCAAGGTTGAAATAAGGAACGAAGTTTTTGCAGTAAAACCAAATTACATAGATGTGTATCGCCATCTTAGTGTGGGTATACGACAAAGTTTAGAAGTCTGTGGTGAGCAGCGTTACCTACGACAGTTGTTCATAGACATTTTATTATGTTTGGTATACATTTCCAATAGTAAATCTAGTCATTGGAATGAATATGAATAGATTCAACTGAAGACGCATCTCTTTTCGTTGGGTTCCGTGTCTACGTATGTATTCATTTTATTATTAAATGTCTCTAGGCCTTTTTGGCCTAGCCTCTAGGGACCGAATCAGCCCAGGTAATTAATATATACCTTCACCGTAACAACGGCATTGTCTCAAAATTATACACATTTTGGCAATTTAAATTTGATGAAAGAAACTACAGATTTAGGGACGCGTGTCAAGTGTCAATGCTGAAATAAATATATCAATCTCTCCGTGCAAACAATACCGCACGCACTTGACTGTCTACAGCTTCTTTCATCTATAAAATGCTGATTATCATTTCTGCAACGATACTATTGATTCATCTCATAATGCGTCGCGTAGGTACGTTGCGTTGCTCGGTCTCTTTCTAGCTTTATTGCTGCGCGACGAGAGCCTCTCTTCTTCACAAGGCACGTTGTAGCGAAGCCTATGCAAATACTCGTTGGCATAAAGCCAGGTAGACTACCTGCTAGTAAGTACGACAGTCTAGACATATCGTAGGAATGAACTTTTGCATTTGTACGAATTCACATGTCGTTTTAAACAAAACGTTCAAAATGAAGTTGCCGAGGGTTGGTTTTTATTTGAATACCTAATTGGATATTTTTACGCAACATAATTATTTTGAATGTTTCGAGATAACTAAAAAGCGACTTCTAAAACCTCAATATTTGCCAGTTTTGCGGGACACGTTATTAATTCCATGGAAATAAAAATTATATCCAGGACCAACCCTAAATAAATCTCTTTCAATACAAAACCAAAATGATCATCAAAGTCGGGCACACAACTCTTTTGTCGAATTCTGTTAAAAAGTTCCTAAGTATCTTTAAATAATTGACTTTTAATAAATATTAAAAAAAACTAAACATTCCAAAAACGTATGGTTTACGGAGTAGGTACTTAAGTATCTTATTTGGTTCTATGTTGTTCTAGATAAAATTACTAGAAAGTACATAATACTCTAACCGAGAACCTAGTGCTGTCAATGCACCATCTCCTCGCTCTAGCTAAGTAAAAACTTAACACGTAACTACGGAAACTTAACGGTAACACGGATTCATCTCTGCAACTTGCGACCCCATCTTCCCTTACAGATCAATGGGTACAGTAAGAGAGAGGCCCTGGATAATCGGATTTCAATTAGAAGTCCTTTCCTAATGCCCCGGATAAATTAGATTTTTTCTCCCGTTACAAGTCACGTGCGAACATAAAAACGCGGCAACGACTGGGGCCATTTACAAGGTAAATGCCTTGCTAATGGCATATTACGCTATGTAAGTAGGCACCTTACGTGGCGAACGCACGTTCTAACGGTTCTTCCTGTCTATACTTTCATATTTGTTTTTCAATCACTTTTTCTCAATTCCAGTCGCGGGTACGCGAAACGCGGATCTGCTCGAATAATTAAATTAGTAGTAATATATAAAAAATCTAATTAGTCGGTCATTATCAGAAGATTATCTTCTGATAACCTTCAGATATTGGACAAGTTATTTATTTTATTAAATTGAAGTATTTTTTCTTCATTCAATCAAACATAAAATTAAAAACTCACAATTTTTTTTTTATTAAAAATTATTGAAATTATATACTTATCTTCTTGGAACAATACTTTTTTTAGGAATCTAGCCTATTGTAGTAGGTTTTGGGAGGACAAGATCCACCCACACACAGGCAAAAAAAGAGCTCTAAGTAAGAGCTTTTAGACTCATTGACGAGCAGAGACTAAGTGCAAAGGTTCGAACACAGTATTTTTAATACATCAAGAAATGTGTGTTTGTATAACTATTTTATTTATTTATCAATGATAAAGGTCGTGACCTCTCACTACTTAATCTTGACTTCGAAAAGTTGAAGGTTGATAATTCTCATCATGATCCGTTTATGCCTATCGCATAATTAAATGGCACTCAATTCACTTCAAAAGGTATACTTAGCTAAGCTTCAGATAAAAGATCTCATTTACATATTATGTTTCAATGACTGTATTCCTTGCTGTATTCTCAGTATGCTAATGAGCTCGATTTGAATAGGAATAATACGATTATCCTTCTTTTACTTCTACAAAATGTTTTCTCTATAGCTATGGCCGGTAGGTGTACTTAGGTATTATAAGTAGCAGGGAAATGATAATGATGTCATTTATTTATTGCAATTAAGGTACATAAAATTTTTAGGAAGTTATTGACTATTATAATACACCTATATATAGTATAGTATGAAATATGAAATCAATACACATTAGGAATTTATCTATACACATTATAATTAAATAAGTATTAACTTCATTATCTGGCTTTAAAGGTATATCAAATAATTAATGCAAAACACTATTATTCGCCTTTATGACGTGTGTCCGGAGGCTTTTGATTTTTCAACATTAGTGCAATGAATGATGGTCTCACTAATTTGCAGCAATATTTTACTAGGAACTATTACAGCCAGTTTACTATGAAATATACTTTGTTAATTTTAAGTCTCAAAAAGAATCACTCAAAAATTCATTTGGTTCGTAGTAGGGTAGTTTTTTTTCAAGAGCATCTCTTTATAAACTCTAAAAGTCTTATTATATTCCAGGTTAGTTTGGCGAGGAGCAGAATCCTACCTGTACACCTGGGTCTACACGCACTACCGGCTGATCGACCTGCCCTGGAACAATACGATCACCTGGTACGCTGCAGCCTTGGGCGTTGACTTCTGTTACTATTGGATGCATCGGGCTTGCCATGGTAAGACTATGTTCTAAAGCTGAAGCTATACCAGGGGCCTATTTTGGCTTTTCTTTATTAAACATTTCTTTAAAAACAAAATAAAATAAAATAGTTTGACCAGACTGAAGAGAAAGCCCAATGAATGTGTGTGTGTATGCGGTGGTAGTGGTAACATTCCTAGCAAAAGACAAAGAATGAGGATAGATATCGATCTACTGCGAGTTGGTTTTTATTGGCAGATATATCGATATCTGCCTATAAAAACCAACTCGCAGTAATTTTAGTTCTTCTGTGATCATGGCGCATGCCGAAATATTAGAAAACTCAAAAATCGAATCATGGTAAATATCCCGTTATAAATGACTTTAAAGTTAATCTTGATAGTTTTAAAAGTTTTAGGTCTGTCTAGTAAACAAGAATAAGCCAGTGCCAGTAAATATGCCAGTGTCAGCGGAGACTAGCCAGGTCCTCAGGACATGTTTTTAATGCACAAGTGAGTGAGCAAATACAGGTGCGATCTATGTTCCCTCACTCTAATAATCCGATATAACGACAGACGGACACGATCGGAGAAAGGTCAGGCGCAGGACCGACTCTCCGGCGCACGTAGGTGTAACACCGCCAATTTCCTGACTCCGGGCTACTTAATGTTTTTTTTTGGCTAGAAAAACCCCAATAACAACTAATATGGCATAAACTTAGCTTATGCAGACGAAAATCTCTATGGCCAGTCAGCTAAAAGATTCTAGGTCGCAAAAAATTGCACGGTTCTGATTGTTTAGGATGATGGTAGTTTCTATCATAACTAATAGTGTAAAACCAAGTTTGAAACTTCGAAAGACTTGTGGTAACTTCGTAGTTCTCGAAACACTTCAAAATGTTCGGACTTTTTTCAGTTTCAGTCCCAAAAAGTAAGAAATTCACCGTTATTTGTAAAAAATTAGCTTTTTATTTGCGAGAATTACCGTTATTTTAAATTTATGTTCTTGTTTTACGATGACTGGCCTATATATTTTTGCGCGAAATAGCGTCTTCAATTGAACTTAAAGGTAAATAAAGGCCTCAAAAGGCTATCTTATTTTGAAAATCGGCTCAATCTAAGCTAACCAATCAACTCATCGCAAAGTCAGCACTTAGAATCCTTAGATAAAAGAAACTCTAAATAAAGAGAGCGGAGCTATTTGCACGGAGATAGAATTATTTCAATTCGACCTTGACAGTTTTGAATCGCGCGTCCCTCTAAAATAGAATGTAAAATATACCATTATCATAGGGAAGTGATAAGTTGAGTATAAACTAGCTATAGTCCGACTAGCGCAGAACTGAGGAAAACATCACTAACCTATGTCTAGCTGTGGAATGACAAGATGCTGATGGTAAACCTGTCTCACCCTAATGCACCGAAAAAGCCGACGGAATCGAAGATATAAACAAATTCTAACTATTCATGAAAGTCTCGTTTCCCTTAGAAAGGAATGCTTTGTAAGCCTGAAAGGATTAGACAAAGAATGAAAGAAACACAATGTAAATATTAAGGGTAAGCCTGGAACCTTCATTGTTGAACAAAAAAGGTTCCAGGCCAATTGTACGTTATTGTACCTTAGTCAAAACAAGAAAGTTTTTACAATAAAACCACATTTCACAGTCCATCTTCGTTTAGCTGAGCGGGAATCATTTTCCACAAAAAGGCATTTTAAAAGCTATTTCCCAGTTTTGATTTTTATAATCATTTTGCAAAACGACATATTTTAAAAAGCACCTTATATGTTGTTGTTACAGAGGTGCATATCCTATGGGCGCAGCATCAGGTACATCATACGTCAGAAGACTTCAACATGGGCGTTGGAATCCGGCAGTCGGCGTTGCAAGGATGGTGCGGATTCGTAAGTCACTATCCTTAGATAGAAATAAAATAATAAAGTTGGACAATCCACACGTCATCATGCCTAGAAGAAGGCTTAGAATAATAGATGACACAAGCAAGGTGATTATGGGCATTACCCCCATGAGTTAAAAACTTGGCGATTATCAGGGGGAGGTCTGCGTCCAGCAGTGGACCACTGAAGGCTGTTGAGGAAGCAAGGTGTGGTTGCTGTAAGTGAAAGCACTAAAGTTATATTACATATTACTTGACATCGTAAATTCGTTTTTTGCTTCAAAATCAAGAAAATTTATGAGTATGGCTCTATCTCCTAACCCTTTGCTTATTTTATATTTTGAAAGTGGAGCGAAGGTGTTGGTTTAGGAAATATGTTTTTCTTAGAAAGCTGTAAAATAGCCGATTCTGAGACGAATTACTTTTCATAGTGAGACAGCGACAGAACCATTTTTGAACGAATTAATTAAAGTTTTCCAATGATTTGTTGTATTTTAACAGTGCCTACAAAAAACTTTTTTCGTTTTGGCTTTGTTCAACCTCTAAACTGTCCACTTAGATACATATAGTCAGTAACGAAAATGAAATTCAATTAACAGTTGCAGATTTTTTAACGTAATTTATCCTGATTGAGTGCGAAAATTACTATTTTGGTAAGCTCATTATTCATTAAATATAAAATGCCAATATCATAAATTTTCTAATGCATGGAGGTATTTAAAATTGTATCTCACAAATTAAAAAAAAAAACCAACTAGTCCAAAGTAGTTCAAGTTTTAAAAATATTAAATGATAAGCTTCTTTTCTACTTGATTTTTGATTGAAGAAACACCAAAAATGTGGTAACATAATAAAACTCACTTTACCGAAAAAACGTAATTACAAATTCTATTTCTGTTCAAAAGATGGGAGTATATTCAAATTAAAATGTCGGCTATATAAAACTCCATACAAAACGCTCACGTTCTGAATGACAAACAATGTTTTATATTCATTTTATATTCTAAACGTATTCCACGGCACGAGTCGTGTTTATCACGTCAATGTCAGTCAATTTGGTTTTTGACGACTTTCCGGTGAAATGTTTAAGCTGAAATAATTACAAATGGGAATATAAAATCAGAAATCCTCGCGTGATGACAGAATCAAGACGGTATTCGGAAATCCAAAATTGGTTTTAATCAACACTGTAATCCCATAGTTAACCGAATTTATTTTTACTCCTTTTTGGCCCATGCTTGGGCAGCACGGATAATCACGAATAATGGGTAGAATCTGGAATGTTGCACCCATCTCATATTGTGTTTGCTTACGTAAAATATTCTTAATTTTGTATTCTACCTTGTGTGTGTATGTTTGTCTGTGCTGTTCTTGTTGTGTCAAATAAATGTATCTTTATCTTTATCTTTATCTATAAAAGCATATCTACGAAAAGATTTTAAAATTTTACTGTATTAGAGAAAAAATCTAAAGTTTATTTATTATTATTGAGATAACTTATGTAGACAAAAAGTAGTCGGATAATATTCGTTTTAGTTCTTAAAATAACAAAATAAATAAAAAAATACAATTCGTAGTTTTCAATTATTTAAATTGTTTTTAAACACTGAGGCTCAATTTCGTTATGTAATATCCTAAGTGTGATCCTCATTTCATTTAATTATAATCTCTATTTGTATAATTCATTACAGTACTAAATTGACCGACTGTGTAAATAAATACCTATTTTATTTTTTATTTTTATTGTTTTGACATGTATGTAATCTTAGTTATTGTAAGTATTATCAGTTTGTTTAATTTTTATATGTATTTTTTATACTTGTGACTAGTGTTATTGGAAACATAATTCTGTACTAGCTCAATAAATAAATAAATAAATAAATATGGTTGTGTAAGCAAAAAAAAAATTACAAACTGTCATCAAAAATATCAGTTCATTTTTTCAGAACTAAAATCCAACTGACGACGTGACCACAGAGCAATATTGAAAGTGTTAATTATAAATGCATTTTTATGGCCCTTATCGATTGAATAAAAGTTTCGATTTTTTTAGTGGTTGGTTAGCACCTAATATAGTTACTTTTTAGACGACCGATGTGGCGCGGTGGGCGAAGGTCTGCCGACGCAGAAGGTTGCGGGTTCGATTCCCGCCTCGGACAAATGTGTGTACGATCTGCAGACATTTGTTCAGGGTGTTCTGGTCGTTTTCTATGTATAATAAAAAAATGTCTATCTATGTAATGTTATGTCTATCTATGTAATTATGTGTATCGGTTCTTAGCTTGGGGCTAGATAATGCTGTGTGAATTGTCCAGCATAATTTTATTTATTTAAAAAAATGAGTGTATTATTGCCCAAACAAACGTAATTACAAAATTATTTGTTATTCCAGCATATTTCCACAATATTAAGTAAATTTTGTATTCGAATACTATTTGTCTTGATTAATAATCCATTATTTTTTGTTCTATTGTCTACAGATCTTCTACCTCCCGCTAGCAGTAGCCATCCCCCCTTCCCAGTTCGTGATGCACCACCAGTTCAGCTACCTCTACATGTTCTGGATCCACACGGAGTCCATCAAGTCCCTCGGGCCTCTGGAGTACATCCTGAACACCCCTAGTCATCATAGAGTTCATCACGGTAAGAATTCTTATGTCAGTACTAATATTATCTTCTTATTCTTGTTTTTATAAATATATTTAAATCTTATTTGTTCTTCATTTTCTTTTAATTCTTTTACTTCACTGTCATCGTCTTTATCGGCCTGTATACGTCCACTTTAGTGTGTCTATATAATTCAAAATTCAAGTTTCATCAGTTGGTAAAAAGAAAATGTTTTTATTATTTTACAAGCAGTTTATAATGATTAAGATTTTTGTAGGTACATTAAACTTCTAGCTAATGATTTGAAGATTCCAATCCAAGGACATCATTTGATACTTGATTTTTGTACTTTTCTTTAATTAATAGATAAGAATCTATCGATGGGATGATGACAGTAACTAAAAATCACCAAAATTATTTTTATAACGAATTATACCTGAGCCATAGAAAACAAACATATAGGATAAATGTTATTTTGAGCGAAATTAGTTGTTATTTTGAAAAAATAACAACTACAAATTAACAAGCAATCCGCCATGACACGTTAAACACCAATCAGAGAAATTCGTGACGTCATGCCGTCACAATTTATGTGTAAAGGTAAAAAACAGGAATTAAGCCCACAACAGATGCAGCTGTAATATTATCAACATAGTAAGCTATTGTAAACGATATAGCAAGCTGCCACAGACGGTGGCTATGCTATAATATATATTTTTGAACTCATTAGCTCTGCGGCCGTCTTGTCTTAATATACCTAAATATATCGTGCTATATCTGTCGACATATTTTGGTGACGTGTTAATTGTTTTTTTTTTTGCTGATATGTTTTATGTTTTGTATTTTGTAGATGTCTTAAACATCTCGTTGTAATTTCTTAAAATCACGATCAAATCATTTATCGCTTCGGCGCAACCAAAGGGATTGCAGCTCTGTAATTGTTTCTGATACCACAAAATAAGTAATATAACTAATCTCTTTCAGCTTACATACTTTGACAAGATGTAAACAAAGAAGATAACCTACAGACATAGTTTCAATCTACAAGTGTATTTTCTGCAAGCGTTATCTATAAGTAATCTCTTATCGGCCAACACCGATTTGTTTGTTCAACAAACAACATTGACTACACCTAACACATGGTATTGCTTTGATAATAACTTGGTTTTCGCGGTTTCAAGGGAAATTCCTAAAGCCTTTCAATCAAGTTCTCGACTTTCAGGTTGGCTTAGCTATTATTAGATTAAGAAAGTAAAAGTGAAGATAAATAAAATATAATATAAAGGACGGCAATTTCAGAGATGTGCACAGGATGGAGTCTATAGATAGACATAATATGTATACTTATAGGAAGAGTAGACGTTTCTTCTTGAAAGATGTGAAATGATTGAGAATGACTCCAACACCCTTGAGTAAAGTGTATTGTGACACCATACATCGAACACATACATGAATAACCATAATACATAAATCACTCTGCCATTAATAGAAGCAGTATGATCGTTCGATGGTTTTTAATTGTCTTGCATTCAGACAGACAAACCAATATACGTGGTTTTTTTAAATCATATAATTATGTGAATAACAAGAGCAAAGAAACCGTCGCAAAATTTGGTTCCAACGTTTACGGCTACTGAAAATTCCTGGTAAAGAAAACTGATAACAAATAACTAAGTTTCCCAGCAAAAGAAATTCTGAGTAATATATTTACAATGTTCCTGTAATTTCTCATGGAATATTAAATAGAAGCCCGAAATTCGAACAGCCAGAAATAATTTAAAGGAAAAATCATTATGTCGAGTTATGAGACGATTTTCAGATGAAAGAGGATGTAAATACGATTGGGAAAGGTAAATTGCTTGAAACTCGTTTAAAATTGATCGGTTTTTGATTATATTTCTCGAAATTTACTTGATAGGAAAAGGCTGTGGTAAATAATGGGTTGGTAATAAGAAATCTGTGAAAAACAAAAAACTCGCGTAACTTTTTCACTAATCAACCGTGACGTATTGTTCTAGCGCCGTTAGCACCATCTACAGGGGAAACATTACAGTTATTCAAACCTGTTCAAAGACTAAAGTTAAATTTATGTGAAATTTTAAATTTTAGAGATTACCCAAAATGCGAGGGCTTGCGCACTATAATATATCTTAGAATTGAGCAACGGGAACATATCTCGTCAAATTAACTAAATGTAACTTTGGTCTTTGTACAGGGATAACTGTAATGTTTTCCCTGTAGAAGTCACAGGTTCGAGTCCTGCCGAAATCGATTTTTTGAGATCTTATTTAATTTCATACCTTCCTATAAATCAAACTTCAAAGTGTTATCTTGTAGGATAAAAAGCTTTTTATTTTATTAAATGCGAATTTATTTATTTTTTAAAATTACAGGCAGCAACAAATATTGCTTGGACGTGAACTACGGAGGAGTTCTAATCATCTGGGACCGTCTCTTCGGCACCTTCCGGCCGGAGACTGACAAAGTGGAGATTGTGTACGGGCTTATCTACAACCAGCCTTCTTTCAACCCGCTGTATTTGCAGGTAAGATCACCCTGTAGATTACAATAAATCGATCTTTTTTATACATCTAAGGTATGCGGCTCGCGAGATGGTAATCAATTATAGCGGCCTATAGACGCCTGCAACATCAGGGACGTAACACGCGCATTGCAGACTCTTTAAATCTTACTAGAGCTTTTTTGGAAAACCGCAGTTGTAGTCCCGAAGAAAAACCTCGTTTACAAACCAAAGTAGTCGGGCTACCGACTTTTTGGCGGCAAAATACTGTTAGCTGATCTAGCTCTAGCCAGACGGAAAACGGAATGAAAAGTCTCATAGAGACAATAAACCCGTCCACACCCATAGAAAAGCTAAAACGAAGCTTTCAATCTCCAAAAGTCCTGGTCCGGTACTTCAAGGAGCTGGGCTGGTTAGGGCCTGGTTAGGCAGGGGGATAATGCACAATACACTCCTTTGCGAGATGTCAGTGCAGATCCCAGTTCCCCCACTTAGAATAAGAATTAGAATTCTGTAAGCTCATATCTAATATTTGATTCAGTGTTAACTGAAGGAAAAAATATTAATTCTATATTCATACACTGAATTGTCGCACCAAACCACCACCACCGTTGCGTCGCCGTCTTTGGTGTGTAGAATCACTACGGCAAATATGTTTTTTTAGATCTAAAATGATTATAGATATTTATGTATAATTTCAGACTGATTCATACGTAATAATATGTCGTTATGGGTTAATAAACCGTTCCCATTTCAATAGAAAATTCCCAACATTTTCAAGGTTTCTATATTCTCTATAATTTCTTTATTGAAATTCAAGCCTCGATTCCATGAAAAGGTTATTTTGGTCTAAGTACCTTTTGATAGAGGAAGGTTTTTATATTTACCATTATCTCTGTAAAAAAGATCCGTAGCAACGAGGATAACAATAGGTACAGGGACAGGTAAGATAACGTAGTGGCTATCCTGACTAATGACCACTTATAAAGGAGAAAATAGACTGCGGATAGTACCTACAAGACATATTTAATATCAAATGGGTTTTGTATAACGTGATTTTGTGTCTCCATCGGATTCCTATAAATATTTTTTTCCGTTGAAACCATTGAAACCTGCCTTGTGATTTTGGTAATATACAATTGGTCTTAAATTTAGTTTTAGGTCAGCATAATCTACTCTATCGAGCGTACAAAGATTACAAGTAAAGACAAAGATTACATCATGTTTTTGAGTACCTACAGAGAGCATTAATGAATTATTATATATTATGTAATTAAATTGTCGTGATGTATAAAATCATTCGTAGGTATTATACCTTTTTACAATAACATTAAAATCAATCTAAACCTTACGAAATTAGAATATATATAATAACATAAAGTATAACAGAAATCTCGTTAGTATTAAGACGTGATTGAGGCAAACCTTTTGTGTTCGGACATAGAACTACGCCAATCTCAAGGAACGTCTCGAAGACGATCGAGAAACCAAACTCAGCATTCTGTTTTTCTGTGAAAGTAGTGTCCATCTTTGGTTTGTAGCTTTCAAACAATATGACGTATTTGATTTCGATTCCGTAGTCTATAAGGAACCCTTATAATTTCACCATGTCCGAGACGTAGACAAATGACCGTAACATGAGTGCACACCCTCTAACTACCTGTCCTTTTGAGGGATGGATTTAATCATCTTATTTTATACCAAAACCGAGAACCCACCTCCAATTTGCACACGTAGATTAAAATAAAATAGCATTTATTTTAACACACAATAAAATAGTAGTTTGAGAACAGAATCCTCTGAAATACTACCGGCAGCTATAGCGGCATACCTAATTTACGACGTGGTTTATCCAGTAGTGTAGGTATTTGTTCTAACTAGAACACAAAATAAATAGAATACCAAACTAATTGGGTAGTTTGATCAAATAGAGTAAATTGTAGGATAAACAGTCAATTGGGAGATGTCGACGGGAAAAGAGACATTGTGCTTTTCGCTGTTGATAGGTTACTATATAGGACACTTCAGGATCAAAAAAATGATGTAGTACAGTCTCTATACTTAGTACTGACGACATCGGTGGAGGAAAAAGTTTCAACAGATCTATATCAATACCAGTCGGAAGCGTCGGCTGTATTGCCCCGCTGTATGGCAATGCTGATGCACCAAATACCCATCACCTTTCGGGTCACGCGTCGCTTTGACCAGACGCTCTGATACATTTTTGAAAACCGGAGATCTTCGGTACCCCCCGGACCTAGGATCACGGCTCCAAGTGGAGCAAATGCATTGGCTTTTTGATTAATTTGTCCAAATCTTTAATTACATATATGCTAAAGTCATTTATATCTGGATATTTACCATGATTCCAAATACAGAAATTTCAAGCGAGAAGAAGGTTTCCAATTATCCGGAACCTGGAACCCTGTGGTGAGAATGTGTAAAAACCGAAGAAGTGATGAACCAACCAAGCCGTGTTCAGATACCGTTAGTGTTGTGTGTCGTGATCGAATTGCGTTCGAAAATGAAACCGGTGGTAATGGTAACTTTCGTAGCAAAAGACAAAGAATGAGGGTAGATCGATATATCTGCCAATAAAAACCAACTCGCTGTGACTTGTGCTGTGCCAAAATATTGGAAAACTCAAAAATCGAATTGTGGTAAATATCCCGTTATAAATGACTTTAATGTTAATAACCATGATAGTTTTAAAAGTTTTACGAATATGCTATTAATGAGATTGAAAGACTCTTTGTCGGCGATTTTGTCGTTTACTGTACCTATTTAGAGGACAAGGAAAATGTACATGCTCCAGGGAAATTAAAGACATGAAACCTTCCAGAATGTTAAATGTCTTATCTTATCTAATTTGTCTTTTTGACGGTTGACATAAAAAGGTAAATTGATTATTATAATTCTTGGGGTACAAGGGATACGGCATCTCGTCTCCCAAGCCAACCTAACCAGCACGTGGTGTACCCTGCTGGATAACGAACTAGGCTCTGGTGAAAATATCATACAATCTTCATAATTTGATAACTCATACATTTAATAATTATTTTCCATTATTGACACTGGCAGAATTCTCTCACCAGACACGTTGCTAATAATAAATAAATCGTTCATATTATAATTCTTGACATTCAAAGAAAATCAGGATCAGAAATACATTATATTTTATTGTTAACTGTTGGACAAGAGATTATATAAAATTTTGTGTTCCTTGGGACTCTTTAAAAGCGAAAAAACTCCGAATATAGTTTAAATATACATCTTAAAAGTTGTTTATTGTGTTTGTACACGTTAAAAGTTAATATACAACTATCAACTTTTAACACAGCTTTGTAGCCCTAAAAGTCATAACATAACGTAAGCTCTGTTTACGAGCTTATGTTATGTTATGACTTATGAGTTATAAGATTACTATGAGTCACAATTATTTACATTCTTTTAACTTTTTTTTCGTGGGGTGCTGGAATAGAATTTGCACCACCTCAACTCTTCCCATGGGTGCGACTAAGAAACACACACCCTCGGTGTAGGGAGGGGCGGACAGCAGCGCCTCTTGCAGAATAGATCTACCAACTAAATGCGATTTCCAACCCGCATGCCCAGCGTGGGGATATGGGCATTACCCCCATGAGAAAAAAACAATATGGCGATTATCAGGAGAGGCCTGCGTAAAGCAGTGGACCATTATAGGCTGTTGAGGTTTATTATTTTATCGATTTTTACTTACTTTACCTTAATTATGGATCATTTTAATTATGTTACTTTGATACACAGAATAATCCTGGAATTATTTTCCAAAACTTAATTCAGTGTTAGGTATAAAGTAATTCAAGGCCTTAATTTAAGTTTTTATGGTTAAAAAAATCCTGTGGTTTCTTAAATTTTCTCTTCTTTTCCTTTACAGGCATTCTACACAGGCTATGTTGTTGAGAAGTACCGTTCCTTCGAGTCTTGGGGAGACAAGTTCAGGGCTGTCTTCTGGGGCCCCAGCTGGGAGCCCGGGACCTCACGACTAGGCGAGGAGGAGCTCAAAGTTGATGTAAATATACTTATTCAGGAGGAGGTTATAGTAATTTTAAATATAAGGGCTGATTGCTGATTCACAAGGGTTTTATTTAATTTAGTATGTAGATAATAATCATCTTATCCAAGGAACCCATCGAATGTCACTGCTGGTTTGCCCTTGATGGCTTTGATGTGAGATTAGGGTTTCTACACACTGAACCCGCCTACGCCGCCCAGACTCAGCCCACCCGGTTGGATAACGTTTAGTGTCCCTCATGGATATAGGTGACTAAGTGGTGAACAACGGGAAAAATCCAATCGCGCTAATATTAAAAATGCGAACTTTCGGTTGTTTAGTTTTTGTATCGATATTTGTTACCACTTCACGCCAAACAACTAAACGGATCGACCTGAAACTTTCGACATGTAGTTTTCAGTCAGGAATAAACATTATTTTTATTTTATAAATCAACGCATGCGGAGCCGCCAGCCGAAGCTAGTTACCTATACTTTGTCCCCTTGTCCGCAACTGAGGGATATACGTGCTATGTGTTTATAAAAAAAACAGTGTCCACCAGTGAGAGATATCTCAGTGGGGGACAACGGGCACAGTCCATGCCCGGAAACCCGACGGGCTGTGTCAGTGGGGTTGTCTACTTTCGCGTGTAAACTCCTTTATTCTCGGCCTTTTGGCTAAGATCAAAGTGTATGTATTTATGTGTGTTAATTTTCAAAATAATGACAGGTTACCATTAACATACTTGTAGGTTCTATTAGCATAAAAAAATGCTTTTAAGCTTAAAGTGGCAACGCATAATTTTTTTAGCTGAGCAGCCCAAATAAGCCTTTACAAGCTTTCGAACGTTGGATATTAATTCTGAGTAAACCCATTATTAATGGATCTGACAGAATGATCCAAACTTGCCTACCGCTGAAAACTTAGTATTCACTTAGGTAATTCGAAGTTTAGCGTACATTAGCAATTTAGTAGTAAGTTACCAAGTGCGTGGTAGGTAGCTGTACAACTAATTACGTAGAAAGCTCTAGTGGGATTTCCCAGAGTGGCAAACCTTGTTAATGCACTTTGTTTAAGTTTTGAACTAAAGAATATTATGTTAGAACGCTGAGGCTTAACGACATAAGCCTAAGCCTAAGCCTAAGCATAAGAAGGGCATTCAGAAGACTAAAAGATACACTGTAATAGTTCAGACAGTGGCTACACTGTTTTATGCAAATATTTACATTTAGCGTTTCTTTTAAATAATATTTAACCCTAAAAAATAAATCAATAATAAAACTGCTTTGGTGCACTACATAATAATCTCTTTAAACTTTTCTGAACACTAAGTTTTTGGTCTCGCTGTATAAATAAGGGCGACATTTTTTTTCTTAAAAAGGCAGTTATGTATTGGAATATCACTTGTTTGTAATATTAACACAAGCTCTGCTTATCTTGGGGCTATATAACGCTGTGTGAATTGTGTAGCATTATTATTATCACAAATCTCAAAAGAAGAAACTTCTAACGCCAGCGAATATCATAAAATACCGGAAGGCTTAACAGCAAAAGCATGTCATAGCCACTCGCACTCATTTCACTAAAATCTCAGCTTTATCAAACAAACTTGACAAACCGCTGTGTTATCTTTTAGCGTAAAAGCTAAACATGGCGGATATTATGAATATAACTCTCTGAAATAACGTTCAGAGTATTTAGTATGGGCTGTGCGTATAATCTTACGAATATTTCCTTCATTTTCGAATACTTTTAGGGTTCTGTACCCAAAGGGTAAAACGACTGTGAACCGTGATAGTTGACAGTTGAAATTTTCACAGTTATCTCTCTCTCTCCCGTTTCTGTTTTTGCTATAATAACAAATACTAAAAAACTAAAGAAAAAGAATAAAATAAATATTTACGTTTACTCCCATACAATAAACGCGATATCTTTGCTCGTTTTTGCTCCCAAAAAATTGCGTTCCTTTCGCAATCGGTCTATCCATTCTACAAATGTGCTGATTCTGAAATCTGTGAAATATATCTTTAACATAAAAATATGAAAAATACAGATATGTCACGTGGCTTTTTGTATTTCCAGGTGGAAGTCCGAGATAAGTACGACGTGCATCTACCGGCGTGGTGCAACCTCTACCTTGTTTCGCACTACTCCATCGTGCTGTATGGATTCTTCGAGCTCGCTGGCAAACACATGGTAAGCTTTTGCTTCAAATAAAGGAAAAAAATACGTTCATTTGTTTATTTTAAGGACACGTGCAGCGAATATTAACGGAACTACAATGCTGACCTCAATGAATAGTTCAAGGAAGAAAACAAAAGCTAGCTACCTAAGCGCTTCAACAGATATTCTTGGAAAAAACATTGGAGTACAAAAAGAGCACAATTCCTAGATCGCGCAAAAGCTTGATTCAGTTGCAACCGACCTTTAAAGAACTATCCGACCACGGGGCACAGTGGACCAGCTGGGTCAGTGCCCGGGTAGAGGACATCTCTTTCTACCACTATTTAGGGGAAATACCACCTTCTCCCCCAAAACACAATTCATTAAAGAGGATCTAACAAGAAAAGTTCGTTTGAAAATCCGATACTGACCGTACTAGCTGTTTTCTGTTATAGATAGATAGACGACCTCACGGGGAAGGTCTACCTGCGACGCAGAAGGTTGCGGGTTCGATTCCCGCCTCGGGATAAATGTGTGTACGATCTGCAGACATTTGTTCAGGGTGTTCTGGTCGTTTTCTATGTATAATAAAAAAAAAACTATCTATGTATTGTATTATAATTATGTATATCAGTTATCTAGTACCCATAACACAAGCTCTGCTTAGCTTGGGGCTAGATAATGCTGTGTGAATTGTCCAACATTATTTATTATTTATTATAGATAGAAAATACTTATATTGCACACTTAAAACTAAAGAAACAATTTACACATAAAACAATTATATCATAAGTGACAATTGGCGGTCTTATCGTTCTAAGAAAACACAATTCCATAAAATTTTCTTGATAGTAAAAAATAGCAAAATTTGTACCTACTAAAACATAAATTTTAAAAGTTTCCATAATTTTTTAATTAATTTTTATGTTAAATTAATTACTTTATTTTAGGGTATGACACCCATCTCAGTGCTGATGTTTGTGCTGTACATCATCGCCTCGCTGACTATCATCGGAATGCTGTTCGACAACTCAAAGTACGCGCCGTTGCTGGAGGTCATCCGGTGTTCTCTCCTCGCCTTCCTGACGAGAAGTCTTCCTGCCAGGTAGATCTATCTTTTTTTGATGACAAAGCTTTTACTAGACTCAAGCCACTCCAAAGGTAATAGGACAATATTTATAAACGAAACACAATACAAGATGTAATATTCAGTCTTTGGAATCGAGTTTACTAAATGATTGCGTAAGGTATTTTAAGCACAAATAGTGAAAAAGTGCAAAGTTTATCATAAAACCAACAAGTACTTGATTTTTAGGTTAAGTAATAGGAGCAATGTTAATCAACATTTTATTTTTGGCTGGAGTATAGGTTGTAACTGTGACCTCATAGTGGTCACAGTTTTTTTTTACGCTAAATAAGAATGAGATTTGTTAGAACAACTAACGCCCGAATACTCAAACGCAACTCATATTTAAGGCGCATACCCCACCTAAGTGGCGCCGCCACCTAATTTATCTTATTATTCCGTTTAACAAAGAAATTTTTAATGCCTCTGTAATAGTTTTATTCTATTCAGTTTATGCAAAGATACGAAAATAGATTTTGGTGGCCACCAAGGGCAACTTTGTATCTTTGCCTAAACTAAATAGAATAAAACTATTACAGAGGCATTAAAAAAAGCTTATGATAGATATCACAAACTGGAAGATGGATTTTTGAAAATTCCTTTGTTAAACGGAATAATAAGATAAATTAGATGGCGGCGCTAGTTTGGGTGGGGTATGCGCCTTAAGCACGTCTCAAGTCGTGATTTTTTGTCAGTTTTCAATGTTAATGTGTCAAGAATTCGTCACTTGAGACGCGCTTAAATCTGAGATACGTTTGAGTATTCGGGGGTAAGAGAACTACATAATAAATGAAAGCGAAAGTTTGCATGTAAGGTTTGTTAGTTTTTTGCGAAGAAACTAAAGAACTAAATGAGGCTGAATGTTCCTAATGTAGATGTTGGTCTAGACTCGGGATAATGATATTACAATAGGGTACTTTTAAGAAAAGCCTAAAAATAAGTTCCCCTTGGATACCAATAACCTAGGTATTATTAAACCATTCATCGAATAGTAATCACATCTTTGCTGGCTTGCAATAAACAAAGCGGGCGAAGCCGCAGGTAGAAACTAGTCTGGAGTAGTCAAAATGGTTTCTTTTATCCATTCAATACCAATTCGATTCAACCTTCTAATTTCAAACAAAGCATGTCAACAATCGTATTGTTCTCTGCGTCCAAAAAACAAAAGAAAATCTTCAACCGTCTTCACTAATTATTTTTAAATATCTTTTTACGTTTTTACGAACAAGAGCACACAATCTACATCTAAAATAATAATTATTATAAATGGGGAAGTGTGTTTGTTTGTTTGTCCTTCCCTCATGAGTTAACTAAGCAACCAATTGACTTGAGTTTTGGCATAGAGTTAGTTGAAAGGATGAAAAGTTACATAGACATACTTTTTATCCCATAAATCAGTTCCCATTGGATAGATAAATGCAGCCGCAGATTGTAGGGAATACTATATATTTAGTACCAACGTAACAAAAGTTACCTACTTCTACTTTCCTACTAAAATAAACAATATTTTGTTTTTTTCTAGCCCGGGTATTGGCACAGCTCTCCAAGCCTTTTACGTGGCAAGCGCAATGTTCTGGGCACTGAACACCATGAAACTCCTCGAGATCAAGAAAGTCCAGAAATTGGAGTAGTTTCACTTCACCACCAAGTAGCGCTAACCAAAACTGTTGTAAAATAGGTTATTTAAGATAAAAAATAGATTCAGGCGTTACTTTGCGGAAATCCATTGCAAAATATAAATATGAAAAAATATTTAGTAACAATTCCGCGCAAGACAACAAGACGTCTTGCGCGGAATTGTTACTAAATATTTTTTCATATTTATATTAGGTTATTTAAGTAAATGCTACTGCCGTTCACTAATAATGTGCCTTGTATCGCTTTGTTGTAAATGCTTTTGAATGATAAAGCTAAAAATAGACTACACACCTGTTTGCGAAACGGCCAGGGCTATTCTGCTATATAAATCGCTTCACTATGACAATGGTATCGCCACAGGGTGACATATTTTGGTATACTGAGAGTGCAAACGCACAATGCGTCAGTGAAATTGCGCGTCAAATTTAAACAAATCACCAAAAAAGAAGCGCAGTTAAACTGACGCCGTGACGCAGTGACTTATATCATAAACGATTTTATACAAAGAACTGAACGCGTCTTGTCGTGCAGTTCCGTTACAGTCCAATTCCGCTCAGTGTGTTTACACCTTTATACCTACCAAAAAAACGCTAAATACCTATCTAAAGTGTAACAGTAATTTATTTCCAACAGTTTTCTAGCACTGGGTCTCTTTTCTTTCAAAAATAAAATGGCTGAACGGAAAGAAGAAAGAAAGTCTATACATTCTTTCTCTCGACTCCATAGTCAAGAGTCAAGTTTGAAATAATTCTATCAATATCTCCGTGCAAATATCACGTATTTTATGGAGTTTCTTAACGGCCTATACTAACTCAAATCAACTTTTGATACTAAAACCTTAATTTCTAAATAAAAACTGAACATGAGACCTTGAGAATAAGTATGGTAATAAAACAAGGTATAAAGAACATTTCATTTTCCTAAATTGAAAAAACCTCAACATAATTTTATGTTTAGGTTTTTTCAAATAAAGTCCTAATTAATCGATAATACGCTCAAACTCGTATCGTATGGGGGAGGCCTAAGTCAAGCAGTTGACGTATATGGGCTGATATGATGATGATGACGCCATAATTTGATTTTTGGGCTTGCGTTACTATGCCCTTTCGATCCTATGAATGCAAAAGCCTATGTCTATCCTTTTCACATAAACTTGAGGTTTTAGGTACCTATAGGCTCTTAAATCTAAGGATTGACAAATCTGCGACGATATGGCATCGTTGTTGCAGCGATCGTCACTGCACGCTGAACGGATGACAATGGCGTCTTAGTGAAGCGATTAAATAGAAGAATTGGGCTACATATTTTAGAAGTCGTTAGACTTATTTTGATTGTTTTAATATTGAAGTCAAGATCGAACAGTACTATACTCGTATTTTGTAGGCGTAAAAAAGTGATAAGGCTAACCTACTAGTTGTCACTAGTTGAAAAATAAGCATCATGCCAAATAATTAGATTAGAACGTAGTTTAATAGTTGAATGCATATTGTTAAATTGTTATTTTATTACTTTTAGTTTAAAACCCCAGCATTTGAATAGATTGTAATATGAATCTATTATTTATATCTTGCTATTTTTATAAATAAAAGTAATAATAAACTTCCTTGGTTTTATTTCGCGTTATATTATTATGATACTAGCTGACCCGATCGCGATTTTAGAAACCAAATTTCAGCCTCGTAGTAAATTTTATAGTTCTAGATTTTAATGATGATGCCTTTATTAAATTTTCAAATTTCTCTCCATCCTTAGGTTGCCCGGAAGAAATCGCTTTTAAGCGATAAGGCCGCATTGTAGTTTTATGATTAATGTCTATGTCTGTTTCTTGTTTTTTATTGTGGTGTACAATAAAGAGTTTTGTATTGTATTTATAATGATTCAAAACGCTTCGGCCCTCATTTAGATCACCTTATGATTCGAACTTTCAAAAATATCCGGTAACATCTTGAAGGAAGCTCTTAAGCAAATTTGCAACTTCGTAGATCCTATAGTTTCAGAGATTCCTTGACGAGTCAGTGAGTTTTTTCTCTTTAGTAAATATAGAAATAATAAAAATATGTTCATATAATTCGAATATGTTCAAGCATCGTCGAAAATCTTTGGGACCTCTTACGACTCTATCGCTGAAGTTATCCAAACCTGCTCAGTGACTAAAGTTACGGTTAGAGCATACCTGTACTGAGAATGAAGCGCGGGTTTAAGTCACGCTGAAATCAAATTTTTTTGGGACGTTATATAATTTCCGATTTAAGTTATACCTACTTTCCAGCTTTAAATAAATGAAATAAACAAAATCACACAAGTTTCTAATATTTTCATCGTAGGACAAAACGCTAACATCCAATTTCAACGCCGCGCCGAAAGTCAGATAGAAAATTATTCTCCACTTTCGTAACGGCAGTCGACTGAAAGCTCCGTGGCGTTCCAGACGCGTCGAAGTTTCCCGCGCTTTTCTTGTCTTTGCTCTCGTCTGTTCTTATTTCAAAAACTTTTCATAAACTGCATCATCGACGATTTAAATTTAGAGCTCCGAAGTTAGTAAAAGTGTAAAAAGCTCATATTATTTAAAAGTAGAATTGTGTTAAAAATTTATAGATTTTGTGTGATTGATTGGTGATTTATTTGATATTCGAGGGGAAGGTACGTAATTTTTATAGTGTTTTCTGTTTAGAATTGTAAATTGTATATTAGTAGGTATACACACCTACCTAGTTACGAACGCTTGCCCAATAATGCAATGACATAAGGCATATTTCATTTAGGTACAGTAATTTTTTTTATAATAATTTCTGTTTTTTTTTTTGTAAGTATGATATTTTTGATTGTTTTGAAACTTATTTATTTTCTTTCGTGACATCACCAAACGCCTCTGGTGAGACAGAAACCGTTTCGTGATTCAATGCAAAAATAAATCTATATGGTCGCATACAATTTAAATACATAATAATCTTATCATTCCCTCTAAGTATCTTATTTAGCCGCAAGTAATCTATAAAAGCTTAACGTGCATTACTTAAAACTCAAATTCCATTGCTTAATCCTTCATTTCCGATATCCGACCCCGGAATAGGAATGCGGGTAGGCTGGCATCTCGCGAATGTCGTGATTGAATTCCCAAAGGCCACGGTATGGGTATATGGTTCTCCAATGTAACAGATATATCAATACCTACGATAGATAAATAATACGAATACATCCGACAGAGAACCAAGGTTATCGACATAGCTCAAAGGATTAGCAAGCTGAAGTGGCAGTGGGCTGTTCATACCTCGAGAAGAACCGACAACCGCTGGGGTAAACGTGTTTTTGAGTGAAGACCGCGACTCGGCAAACGTAGTGTAGGACGCCCTCCGACCAGGTGGAATGACGATTTGCGAAAGACTACTGGATGCGGCAAGCTGAAGACAGGGCACTATGGCGCTCATTAGGGGAGGCCTATGTGCAGTAGTGGACTGGTATAGGCTGATGATGATGAGATAAATAATCGTCATTATCATCGTTCTATATTATTCCACTGCTGGACATAGGCCTCCCTAATGAGCGCCATAGCGCCCGATAGATACATAAAATGCTTACTGTCAAAAAGATTAAATGTAACCTGATTAGTAGTATCTTGAATTAGGTTTGTCTAGATTAAGATATTCTCTTATTATTATATAAATACTAGCAGCTCCTAACGGTTTCACCCCCGTAGTTCCCGTTCCCACGGGAATTCTGGGATAAAACATAGCCCACTCCCTAAAACGTAAGCTTTCTAATAATGAAAGAATTTTTGAAATCGGTTCTGTACTTGTGAAGTTTATTCGTACATACACAAATCTTTCCTCTTTGTAATATTAGTGTACATTATATTTCTACTCTGAATTAAGTGCTAAAATTAGCAATGGAGATAATTCGTTAAGAGATTTAGTGCTAAAAATCAAATTTTGTTATAACATGAGCTCATAGAAAATGGTTTATGATTTGCGGTAAATTAGTTTCTTTATATTCCACAAGCAATAAAACTAGCCGACAAGTAATCACTTTTCCGCTAGTTTTATAGCTTGGAGGTCGCAGAAAAAATTTAAAATCACAAAAAATATCGCGTGCCAACCCACATCGAACCACATTAGGCTCGTTCAAATGTTAGACAATTAAGTAGGCACTCAAACACAGCGGTACCACGTCTTGTTGACCACGATGTATGAAAATGATACTGAAAAACAAAACTGAAAATGAATAGAAAATAATGAATTCTAATGAAAAGCCAAACATGCTACCATAGAGGTTACCTTTGCAGCTTAGCGCGTGACAAACGATTTAAATATTATAGCCAATACCGGTATACCATAAAAAAATACATGATGTGTTTTATATCATATTTTTTTATATTTTTTTGTATTTTAATTGAATTATATATAATATGCACACAGATCCCCGTTCAATCCAACGATACTTTCCATCTACGGTTATCTGGTAGATATCGCTCTTGAGCGATGATGCCGCCAATTATCACATAATGCTTTTTTAATTCTGTTTGTTATACTTTATTTATTTATAAACATTACAATAACAAAATAATACAATAACAATTTCAACTAGTATAAAACTATACATAATATATTTATGTTTAAATACATATGTTTGTTAATTATTTGTTAAGTGTGCAATCAGGAATTTTCTATCTTTCTACAACAGAAAATAGAATATCCTCCTGAAGCGGTTAAAAATGAAAAACCGTCCCCGAAAGCCTAAGCCTCGCTAAGTAAAACTTCTATCAATGGTACAAGCAGTAAAACCATCGTAAAATAAACCTTTTTCTCTACGACCTTAAAGTTATAATGGCTTGCAATAAATACTGATCTCTATCTCCCTGCAATTTTCCGGCTAGAGATTACGACCCGTTAGCTTTATTGCCCTCTTAAATGTTAGCAAACGGTGCTATTTCAGTAAGTAAATCGTAGATCCTTATGTATAGTTCAAAACATGCTTGGAAATTACTGGCAACTTCTTAGCTTCGCACAGTTCCAGCAGAGCATAAATAAAACCACAACTTGGTAAACGTAGTGTGGGAATTCTTCCGGCTAGGTGAGAGCGTTCCGTCAACACGGTCTAATTGCATACGTGCAGCGAAAAATTATTGAATTCGAGTTTCAAAATGGAAAAGAGACCACGACTGAAGTAATGCGGCGGGCGAAAGCCAGTCTGCAACGCAGGAGGTTGCGGGTTCGATTCCCACCCCAGGACAAGTGTTTAGGATCTGCAGATATCTGTTTAGCATTGTAGCATTCTGCGTATTTTCTTAATAGATTTATTTAATTGAAAGTTTTACTATCTGACTAAAAAAAGTTGCAGGTCTGTTGAGGAGTACCTATGGACGAATCACATTCGCTTGTTTGTTTGCAACCTTTGTTCTATACTCATACTATAAAGATGTCAGCGCTGGATCTACTGAGCCGGTTTTGACAAAAAAATTACCGATAGAAAGCCACGTTATTTGTGAGTGCTATATTAATTTAGCTATATATATAAAAAAAATAGGATACATGAACAGCGCGGGTGAAGCCGCTCTGGCAGGGATCAAACAAAGCCTACGTCACTCCCTGAAAATTTAGCTTTGTAATGGCAAGAACTCAATGTTTTATAAAACCATTGGTGAACCAAATAAATAAAATGTAATAAAAATATGTAATTAGACGGGTAGGTACGCGCGGTACCGAGACTTTCCGGGTTTTAAAAAATTATCAGGGCTTCTGGTCGAAGCAACGCGTGCCCTGAGAGCTGGTGATTAACTCGCGCAGCGCATCAGCATTGCCATACAGCGGGGCAATGCAGCCAGCGCTTCCTACTGGTATAGATATAGATCTGTTGAGTTACCTTGTAAATGAAGTTAAATCAATTGTTGCAATTATAAATAGAATTCTATTTTTTTTTCTATTATTTGATTGTTATTTTCTTCACAGTAATAAAAAACAAAGTCGCTTCAAGCTGTCTGTCCGTTCTATGTAAGCTACTATGTAAGCTTAGATTTTTAAAACTACGCAAAAGATTTTGATGCGGTTGTATTTAAATAAATAGAGTAATTCAAGAGGAAGGTTTCTATGTATAGTATAGTACCCGCTCAAAGCCGGGGCGGGTCGCTAGTTGTTAATAAAGTTCTATGCATATTGTATTCCATTCTAGGTAGTCCTATTGTCAGTTTGTTTTAGTACCCAGCGCACGTAGGCACAATGTCATGTCGTAATTCAATCATTTGTCTCGATCTATCTTTGTTTGCATAGATCTTGTGCACAGTGAAGCACTATACGTATCTAGATAAATTGCTAAGAGCTGGTTCAATTGTCTTTTATTTTTTCATAAAATTAACAACTTTGATGTCACAAGTGTTAATGCTGGAGGCGTGGTTCTTTTATTCACGTTTGCGAAGTTTAGTCTCAAAAATCAACATTACTCTTATGAGCTAAACTAAGAGTAACTCCTAGTAATTACAAAAGGGTCGTATTGAATTGTATGACTATGAATTTTTAATATATTTTTTTGCTATAAAAACTATTCTAAGAACCATAATCTTAAGTGTTAGCACAGACAAGTTTATATAAACTTGTCTGTGGTGTTAGGCAGAATGAAACAAATTACTATGGTCATTTCAATTGAATTTCAAATGAAAAAGTAGCTCAAATATGTAAGAAAATTCCGTTTTTTTTTCGATTGGTGTACCGATCCAACTGAACAAATTAAATTCACTACATAGTATAAAACAAAGTCACTTCCCGCTGTCTGTCTGCCCCTATGTATTCTTAGATCTTTGAAACTAGGCAACGGATTTTGATGTGTTTTTTTAATGGATAGAGTGAGATTCAAGTGGAAGGTGTAGTGTACATGTACTTTTTCTATATGCATAATAGTACTGTAAGGAGATATAAAAGTAACTGAAAACAGCGCGCTTGGTCCTAGTGAACTAAGTCCAGAGACTATCTTACTTTCAGAAGTACTGCACGGAAGTCGTCGTCATCGACTTGGACTCAAGATCGTCACCAATCATACTCGTAACAAAAATTAAGCTCACTGAAACATTCATAGAAATGCCTTCAATGGGTGCTTAAAAAAATAAGATAACACGGGGATAACATCACTCACAACTAATACCGAACCTAAGTATTTCCATCACGATCTACGAGCGTACCAAGGGTAAACCAAACACGGCAATCAAAGAGGTAAAACATTACACACTGCTGTCCCAACAGTGGGAAAGTGTCATCAATTATCTTGATTTGGAAGGAAAAACTAATTAATTATGTGGGAGTTGACAAGCATAATTACAATGCCAGTGCTTTCACGCGTGAGACGCATTTATCGCATTTTTTTGCTACACCTCTTTTGTGTCTACTAGGTAGGTACACTAGGTACCATTCTAAGCATTTTTCGTTAAGACATCATGTTCCTCGATTACTTATAAAAATGTTTTTCATATTGACTCGGACTTAGGCCTGAATAAAAATATTATAAAGAGTAAAATAAAAATAATTAGATTACTTATTTCCACCTGGTCGGAGGGCGTCCTACACTACCTTTGCCGAGTTGCGGTCTCCACTCAAGAACACGGGGGGTGGAGAGTTTCATCAAATAAAGACCATTTGTAATCTAAAAAACTGTGTTCTACTAACGAATGAATACTAAATAATAATGAAATTAGTTTGTTTGTTTAAATTGAATAGACTCCGAAATTACCAGACCGATTTGAAAAATTATTTCACCATAAGAATCCTACATTATCCTTGATGAACATAGGCGATAAAATATACCCGTGCGAAATCAGGGCGGATCGTTAGTCTGAAATAATCAGAAGGTGTATGGACATTTAAAAAAAGCAACTTACCTAACTATAGAAACAAAGTCACTAAAATTGCTATTACAAACATAAAGACAAGGATCGCGCTCGTGATTGTTTCTTTCATTCTCACTTATTTAAAGCAATTCCAAAGACAATATAGAAGATCTCGTCTCAGCTTGATATTCTGCGACTAACAAGACTCGTTTAGTTTTATTATACCGTTGTGTACAGGGATGTATTTAGTTTTGAGATTGGGGGCTAACTTCCCTTTATAAATGGGGTAGTAGCTTAAAATGCGTGATTTTTGAGTTGGAAACATGTTGTAAAAGGTAAAAGTTCATAGACATTTCTGATTTAGAAGTCATTTATCACCCGTTATTTACCATGATTTTACCAGGGTTATAGAGTTTTATTCCAATATTCGGCACATTGAATTTATAAATTTCAATGTACATACATATATACCGTGATCATGGCAAAAATAAATATTCTATAAAAAACTAAAAACTGTAAAATATCAAAAGTTCTATAATTTCTGATTTTGTTTAGTTCTCTTGAATGCCCTACGTGAAGAAGATAATACAAAACCAAACTTTTCAGTAAACTATAAAGTATGCAGCTATTTTGGACCAAACTGTGTTAGGATACTTAGAAACCAACAAGATCTTATGATTTATAATAAACTGTGTGATGAGATCTTTTGTCTTTTGAGACCTAGGTGGTCTCAAAAGACACAATTTTGTAAGAAATGTGTCATTTTGAGCAAAAGACACTATTCCACACACACAGTTTATTTTTCTATGAATACGTAGTATTTTGCCATCATCAGAATAACGACTACAATTAAATGGTCTGTATGATTTATTTGCAATCACTGAAAACATTGCCCCCAAAATTGATTCCAAATACTATGTAGTACATCTCTGTAAGGTCTTTAAATGTAAGCTCGTTGTTTCTTGTTTATTTCCCTGATTAAGACGTTTGCCCGAATCTATTTCATTTTAGTCGGCTTGTTATAATATATTTCAGCGTAACAAGTTGGCTCCTACTTATTCACGAGGAAAAATGCGGGAAACTTTTTATATTCTGTTATTTCAGTAATATTTATTTTCTCGATTATGTTTCATTTTTCCTTTTAAAGCATTTGGTTATTTTCAGGATCGACTGAAAATACACAGTTATCCTCGGCATCAAAGAAAAATATCCATTTCATACGGTACCCTAAGTTAATATTAGATTCATCTTGCACAGATGGTGCCCATTATTAAGATGAAAGATTCGTACCTAAAATATATTATTGTATGACCATACAATAATATATTTTAGGTACGAATGTAATGTTCCTCTCTATAGTTTTTGTAATATACGAAACATGAAATACTCGTAGCGTGTAGCAGCAATATTTCGTCGAAATTACCATTGGTGATTTGTAACATTTGTAATAAAAGCTGTTTGAAACTAGGTGTGGGTAATTCGTCCTTCAGATATAATTTGTTAGCAATATTTATTAAAGAAGCTGTAGAAGGAAGGCTCTCTCAAATCGACGAATATAAATGTAAAATAATAATAGTATAGACTGATTCTATACTTTTGTTATAAATGCGAAAGTGTGTTTGTTTGTTCTAAGTTAGGGCGTAAAGGAAGGCCTTCACGCCCTAACTAAGCAACGAATTGACTTGATTTTTGGCATGGAGTTAGTTGGAAAGATGGAAAGTAACATAGGCTTTACTTTTCATCACATAAATCAGTTCCCATGGGATAGAAGTAACCTTAAACGAATGTGAATAGAATGGTTCCAAAATGGTCCTATATAATTGTTATTTCCGAGGGATAAGTAGATACTTATTTGTCCAAAACAACTTAAACGATGTTAATAATAAGGAATTTGACGTAGGTTGTTAGTTTTATTTTATTTCAGAGCAATCATATTATTAGATAAGTAAATTATTTATCTAATAATTATTAGATAAGTAGGGTACAATTTAATTATTTTATAAGTACCTTAGTTATCTAATAATTTGATTTGACAGTTAGTTCCAGAGATAGATCATTAAAAACTTTGAAAGCAATCTTAGAAACTTTATACTCGTATAATTGGTAGGTACTCTAGATACATTTTATTTTACTCTGCTAAAGCTTGAAAGAAGACTTGAAAAGTCAATAGATTTGTTCAATAAAACATCATCCCCAAAGAAACCTACAAAGGCATTCAAAGCCACTCTGTGAGAACTTAGTAAGTATGGGTTTTGCATAGTTTACGAAAACTTTTTCCGTTTACGTGTCCATCCCATAAATTGAGTGCCTCGCGGCGGCCCTTCAAGACTATATTTGACAATATTAATTATTTATTTTATATAAATTGTTTAATTTAAAATAATATAGTTAAATTTGAGGATAGTAAGTTTTGTTTCTGTTGCTTGTACTCGTATAATCTAATTTTGGACAATGGGTTGGGCACCATTAGTTGTGTTGACAAAACTCGTTTAAGGCAAAATAAGTCGCAAAACCCACGTTTCGACTGTAAAGAAAATCAATTTTAAGGCAATAAAACACGAAATATTTTTATATGTTTTGATGAGCATTAAAGGTTGTCATTCTAGTTAGTAAGTTATAGGAGTTGGAACACGATTAATAAACTTGGCACCATACAAAAAATAACTTTTTTTTTTTATTTTTTTTACTATTCTGAGGGAAATGCGCACGCATATCGCACTGCCACGGGAAGACAGTACGATTATGTGGGACTCCAACCCACTAAAACCCTCAGGGTGTTTCCGTCTCTGCCGCTTGTGGTGGGAACATGGGAACGTTTTATTATCTCATCCACGAACCCACCACGGCTGCCCGATATCGGGCCCTCCCTCAATGGGGGGTGTGAAGCACCCCCCTTCGCAACACGCCAGAAACACGTGACGTGCCGCGACCACCTCGGGGACCTTACCCGCCAAAAGGGCGCCGAACGACCCCGTGTCCAGACGCCCTAGATCCCCCTGCGACGGGTCAGTCAAGTGGCCCCGCCGCCTGCCACACGGTCGCAGAGGATAGGGAGAGCGGATCTCGCAATACCGACACTCCTCCTCCCCTGCGACCCCACCGCGTTCGCCATCGAACGGTGGCGACCCCGCCAAGGCCGCGGAAGGCAGGGAGAGCGGCGCACCGCAATACCGGCACTCCTCTCCCGCCGCGGCCTCCACCTCCCTGCGGCCATGCTGCCCATACAGCACAGCCTCAGTCACGGCGCCGCCCATACAGCACCGCAACCTACTACCACTCCAACTGGGTTTAGAGCGCAAAACCCAGAGGAGCGGTCCGTCTCGGGGCCGGCCATGTCGCCCTCTGCGTTGGCACGGCCCCATGGGTTCCTCTTAGCTTCACCGCGGGTGACCAGTCCGCGATTACTAAGCCCCCCCGCCCCGGCAAGGCGGGAACCCCTCGGGGGGGATACAAAAAATAACTACAACAACCTCCACAACCTCAACAGCCTATATTGATCCAAAGCTAGATGCAAGCCTCCTAAAAAGCGCCTTCACGGGTTTTTATCTTTTTCGAATATGGGCCATTATCGATTCACATTCGATTATCCCCCCAGGAGATAAAAAATAACTAAGTTTCATGTAAACCTTAATTTTTACTTAGATACATCTACGGAAAAAGCAGTTTTATTTACCAGTTATTTAACTTATATCAATATTTTTTTTCTGTGTTGCCTAAATACCTTAGACAATTCTGGTTTTATTTCATTGCGATAGCGTATTATGTTACAGCAATAACAAATTTATAAACAAAAACAAGTGATATTGCGCGCGGACCGGCTATTCCGCGGCTCTTGCCTCTAAAAAACATTTTTACAGGTCAGCAGTATTAAAGAACAAAACTTTTTTTTTTTAACAGTGGGAAAACCCATACTATCTATGCTGGTGTCCGATCGAATTGCCCATTACAGCTTCTTTACTGCCGCGCGCTGGTGAAATAAATGTTTCTTTGCCGATACGTATTGTTTTTATGTTAAGCCTTGGCCGTGAAGAACTATGACTGTCAGATTGCACGTCAATTTTACCAAAAGTAGTCGACAGAGGGCACTTATTTTTTACGTAGACTTATGCAAAGTTTATCATTTGAAGAAGATTTAAACTTCTTTTGTTTTGGTTGCTGGCACAATCACATGGTACCTATTTTATTACTAACTAACATTTGCCTGCGGCTTTGCTATTTTGTAGGTACATAAATAAATCTGTATCTTGGCCACGCATAACGGCGGAAGTACATACTGAATGAACTCAAATAAAACTTGCAGGGGCGCACCGTGAGTTTGTGGGGCCCTGGTTTATATTACATAAGGGCCTAGCAGGTCACAGCCAAAGGCTTTGCGGAGATCATTCTTCGGTTTTTAGTGACCAGTTGGGTTATAATTTAAGATTATTCGTTGAAGAAGTCGATAGTCAAGAATAAGACAACTAGCCAGGAGTGTTAAAGGTGGAGCGAACGGCGATTTTTTTTTGGACTCGGAAGAAATAAAAATTCAAGGTCCATCTCGTCCAATAGTTAAAGCTTTTTACTGAAAATCAGAAAATCGCTCCCCGGCGGCGCCAAACTTTTCAAACTAAAAAAAAAGTCCAACGCGATAGGCTGACATATCGCAGTTATCCTTGATTTCAAAAAAGTATATTTAGTAGGTAATACGTTTTACCTTCACAAATTATCATCATCATCATCAGCCTATACCAGTCCACTGTTGCATAGATCTCCCCTAATGAGCGCCATAGCTCCCTGTCTTCAGCTTGCCGCATCCAGCATCTGCTAGCAGTCTTTCGCAAATCGTCATCCCACCTGGTAGGAGGGCGTCCTTTACTACGTTTTCCGAGTCGCGGTCTCCACTCAAGAACACGTTTACCCCAGCAGTTGTCGGTTCTTCTTGAAATATGGCCAGCCCACTGCTACTTCAGCTTAAATTAAATAGCTTTAGCTTAAATTATCATAATTTTTAAAACGTGATAATATATTTTATTTTGAGTTTCGAGAGTCAAAATAATGCCAAATTCTAGAAAAAGGTGTATTTTTAAACACTTAGTTTAACTGTAACGAACGTAAATGATCAGAATAAAAAAATACGATAAGTAAGGAAAAAGCCAGTAGGAGCCGAGTAATGGAATAGAATTTATCTATATATTATATAATATAATCTATATAAATATTTATTCAGAAAGAAAATAACAATCAAATAACAAATTTAAATTAAAACTAGTATTTACAATAGAAACAATTAAGCTATCTGCAAATTGTTGCAAACAATCTACAGGTAGCTCAACTGATCCATATCAATACCAGTTGGAAGCGTGCCTAAGCCACTGGCTGCATTGCCCCGCTGTATAGCAATGCTGGTCTATATAAATAAAATAGAACAGTAAACTGGGTGAAATATCAAGAGATCTCTGAAACTGCAAGAGATATGAAGCTGAATTTTACACGGAGTTTCATTTTAGTACGTAGGCTAAGAACGGATTTTTGGAAATTTACTTGAAGGAATGTTTTCTAAAAAAGTTTTAAAATCGTAAAGGATTGGTTGTAAAACTTTGGCGTTGATAGTTTACATGGAAACCAACACAATAAGGTATTATTAAAGTCCACGCGAACGAAATTGCTGGCAGGTCAGTGGTCAGCTAGTAATATCGGAAAAATTTGTTTGTTTGTTTGTTTGAACAGGATAGGATCCAAAATTACTGGGCCGATTTAAAAAGATCTTTCACTAATTAAAATGCTACATTATCCCTGACGAACATAGGCAAAAGAATATACCCGTGCGAAACCGGGGCGGACGCCTAGTATGAAAATTAACTGATTTGTAAAAATAAAAAACCCACATAAGTTCTTTACGAATTACAGAGCCAGACTAATATGTTATTTGAGTAATCGTTTAGATTTTCTATTTCTTGCTTAAATTTTGAACAATTCAATAACTCCCGCCGAAAATTATAGAGCAGCGCTCAAAGATCTACATAAGAGCTTCTACCTATTTTATTACTACGGCAATTTACAAAAAAATCATTGGCTAGTTTGTGGTACGGTACCTAACGTAAGCTTCGTCTGTAATAGATTGATTTTTTATTGTTCAGGCAGAGATGCGAAGTTGTCTTGCTGGATACAAGTGCCTAAGTGCCTATTGTCTAATTGTCTATAGGTACTAAACAAAATAAAAGTATTACAGATGTATTTAAAGAACCTTATGGTAGGAATCACCAACGGACCAACGGTTTTTTTTTTTTTTAATTCCTATATAATATAAGCTCGGGTGATGCCTTAATCAAATGATAAAAATAAAGTATTTACATTCAAGTATTATCTTATTTTGACTTGGATGGATGACCGCATACTGTATACGGCTTTTTACATACAAAATTGAATCCTTTTGCGAAATAGTTATGTAACCCTCGTATTTATAGTAAAAAAAATATGGTTTTTTATCAGCGCGTGCTACCTGTCATGACCTATACGGAGCTGATCGAGACTTAGACACTCACTACAGGGCTGGTCCACGAGCTATGAAAAGAGCTATGCTCGGAGTTCCTCTGAAGGATAGGATTTGTAACGAATACTTACATCCGACAGAGATCCAAAGTTATTAACATAGCTCTAAGAATTAGCAAGCTGAAGTGGCAGTGGGCCGGCCATATCTCGCGAAGAACTAACAACCGCTAGGAAAAACGTGTTCTTGGATGGAGATCATGTCTCGGTAAACGTAGTGTAGGACGTCTTCCGATCAGGTGGTATGACGACCCATGAGACTGCAGGCGGATGCTGGATGCGTCATGCTGAAGACATAGCGCTAATGGTGCTCATTACTGGCCTATGACTAGTAGTGGTCTAACATAGGCTGATGATGATGTATTGTAATAACTAACTCAGTCACCTAGTAAGTACCCAACATCTTGAGTAATACAGATATGATAATACTAGTCTACATCTGGACCGTGTTTAATTATTCAGTAATATTTATTTATGTTCATTTAACTATTACCATTCCATTCTACCAAATTGATAACTCTGTCAATGAATAAAAATACTGCAAAATCCTTGTAACGTAGGTGCAATCCATTATATATTCTATTACAATGACAAATGAACTATTGAACCCGCAAAACAAAAGTTGTCGAAAATCGTAATTCGTAAGGCGTATCCAGCTGTCATCGCGAAAAAAGTAACATGACCTCGCGTCCGTCCATGAAGGCGGCTAGCCCCCGACTGACGTTAGTGGAAACGATTTTCAGTTATATACAAAGGGATATTTGATCAATAGGGTTGAATTTATCGTGGCAAAATATTACCTAGGTTCCAATTACTTCGCAAAACGCCTTACAAAAATGAGTTTTTTGGGATTTATTATTATTGTATTGAATTCTACAAAAATTACGAATGTTTATTAGAAAGATATGATGTAGAAGTAGCGGTACCTGTATTTTCTTTTTCATCTGGAGTTATATATTTTATGTAAAGGCTCAAACGCCCTGCTATTTTTAAGCGTTTTTCTCCAGTGATTTATTATAAAACTACACAAAATAATGAAAAAAAGAGGTAGTAAAGATAGTTATTAGTAAGAGGCCTCAGTGATGCCTTACTTGGACGAACAGCTTTTACCTTTTTTTGTTTTGCTCTAAAGAGCATACGATTTAAGTGATGAAAAATACCACATTATATAAACAAATAACTAATAACTATCTTTACTACCTCTTTTTTTCATTATTTTGTGTAGTTTTATAATAAATCACTGGAGAAAAACGCTTAAAAATAGCAGGGCGTTTGAGCCTTTACATAAAATATATAACTCCAGATGAAAAAGAAAATACAGGTACCGCTACTTCTACATCATATCTTTCTAATAAACATTCGTAATTTTTGTAGAATTCAATACAATAATAATAAATCCCAAAAAACTCATTTTTGTAAGGCGTTTTGCGAAGTAATTGGAACCTAGGTAATATTTTGCCACGATAAATTCAACCCTATTGATCAAATATCCCTTTGTATATAACTGAAAATCGTTTCCACTAACGTCAGTCGGGGGCTAGCCGCCTCCATGGACGGACGCGAGGTCATGTTACTTTTTTCGCGATGACAGCTGGACACGCCTTACGAATTACGATTTTCGACAACTTTTGTTTTGCGGGTTCAATAGTTCATTTGTCATTGTAATAGAATATATAATGGATTGCACCTACGTTACAAGGATTTTGCAGTATTTTTATTCATTGACAGAGTTATCAATTTGGTAGAATGGAATGGTAGTAGTTAAATGAACATAAATAAATATTACTGAATAATTAAACACGGTCCAGATGTAGAATAGTATTATAATATCTGTATTACTCAAGATGTTGGGTACTTACTTACTTACTAGGTGACTGAGTTAGTTATTACAATACATCATCATCAGCCTATGTTAGACCACTACTAGTCATAGGCCAGTAATGAGCACCATTAGCGCTATGTCTTCAGCATGACGCATCCAGCATCCGCCTGCAGTCTCATGGGTCGTCATACCACCTGATCGGAAGACGTCCTACACTACGTTTACCGAGACATGATCTCCATCCAAGAACACGTTTATCCTAGCGGTTGTTAGTTCTTCGCGAGATATGGCCGGCCCACTGCCACTTTAGCTTGCTAATTCTTAGAGCTATGTCAATAACTTTGGATCTCTGTCGGATGTAAGTATTCGTTACAAATCCTATCCTTCAAAGGAACTCCGAGCATAGCTCTTTTCATAGCTCGTGGACCAGCCCTGTAGTGAGTGTCTAAGTCTCGATCAGCTCCGTATAGGTCATGACAGGTAGGACGCGCTGATAAAAAAGCATATTTTTTTTACTATAAATACGAGGGTTACATAACTATTTCGCAAAAGGATTCAATTTTGTATGTAAAAAGCCATATACAGTATGCGGTCATCCATCCAAGTCAAAATAAGATAATACTTGAATGTAAATACTTTATTTTTGTCATTTGATTAAGGCATTACCCGAGCGCCACCACTTATTATAATTTTTTTTTAATTATATTATATAGGAATTTTCAAAAAAAAAAAAAAAAAACGTTGGTCCGTTGGTGATACCTACCATAAGGTTCTTTAAATACATCTGTAATACTTTTATTTTGTATAGTACCTATAGACAATTAGACAATAGGCACTTAGGCACTTGTATCCAGCAAGACAACTTCGCATCTCTGCCTGAACAATAAAAAATCAATCTATTACAGACGAAGCTTACGTTAGGTACCACAAACTAGCCAATGATTTTTTTGTAAATTGCCGTAGTAATAAAATAGGTAGAAGCTCATAAGTAAATCTTTGAGCGCTGGTCTATAATTTTCGGCGGGAGTTATTGAATTGTTCAAAATTTAAGCAAGAAATAGAAAATCTAAACGATTACTCAAATAACATTATTAGTCTGGCTCTGTAATTCGTAAAGAACTTATGTGGGTTTTTTATTTTTACAAATCAGTTAATTTTCATACTAGGCGTCCGCCCCGGTTTCGCACGGGTATATTCTTTTGCCTATGTTCGTCAGGGATAATGTAGCATTTTAATAGTGAAAGATTTTTTTAAATCGGCCCAGTAATTTTGGAGCCTATCCTGTTCAAACAAACAAACAAACAAATTTTTCCGCTTTATATTACTAGCTGACCACTGACAGCCAGCAATTTCGTTCGCGTGGACTTTAATAATACCTTATGTGTTGGTTTCCATGTAAACTATCAACGCCAAAGTTTTACAACCAATCCTTTACGATTTTAAAACTTTTTTAGAAAACATTCTTTCAAGTAAATTTCCAAAAATCCGTTCTTAGCCTACGTACTAAAAGGAAACTCCGTGTAAAATTCAGCTTTATATCTCTTGCAGTTTCAGAGATCAGTTTTGGTGTCATGAATCGTGACGTTTGACCGTCGAGAGGTTAATATTTCACCCAGTTTTCTGTTCTATTTTATTTATATAGATCAGCATTGCTATACAGCGGGGCAATGCAGCCAGTGGCTTAGGCACGCTTCCAACTGGTATTGATATGGATCAGTTGAGCTACCTGTAGATTGTTTGCAACAATTTGCTTAATTGTTTCCATTGTAAATACTAGTTTTAATTTAAATTTGTTATTTGATTGTTATTTTCTTTCTGAATAAATATTTATATAGATTATATTATATAATATATAGATAAATTCTATTCCATTACTCGGCTCCTACTGGCTTTTTCCTTACTTATCGTATTTTTTTATTCTGATCATTTACGTTCGTTACAGTTAAACTAAGTGTTTAAAAATACACCTTTTTCTAGAATTTGGCATTATTTTGACTCTCGAAACTCAAAATAAAATATATTATCACGTTTTAAAAATTATGATAATTTAAGCTAAAGCTATTTAATTTAAGCTGAAGTGGCAGTGGGCTGGCCATATTTCAAGAAGAACCGACAACTGCTGGGGTAAACGTGTTCTTGAGTGGAGACCGCGACTCGGAAGACGTAGTAAAGGACGCCCTCCTACCAGGTGGGATGACAATTTGCGAAAGACTGCTAGCAGATGCTGGATGCGGCAAGCTGAAGACAGGGAGCTATGGCGCTCATTAGGGGAGATCTATGCAACAGTGGACTGGTATAGGCTGATGATGATGATGATAATTTGTGAAGGTAAAACGTATTACCTACTAAATATACTTTTTTGAAATCAAGGATAACTGCGATATGTCAGCCTATCGCGTTGGACTTTTTTTTCAGTTTGAAAAGTTTGGCGCCGCCGGGGAGCGATTTTCTGATTTTCAGTAAAAAGCTTTAACTATTGGACGAGATGGACCTTGAATTTTTATTTCTTCTGAGTCGTAATTAATACAACTGTCTTCCGTTTTCGGCTTGCCTTTGAGTTTCGGGACACCCTTTATAAGTCCCTAGACACTGTTCTTCCATATTTGTCGGTGCGTATTTAAACCCAAAAAAAAATCGCCGTTCCTGGCTAGTTGTCTTATTCTTGACTATCGACTTCTTCAAACCCCACGAATAATCTTAAATTATAACCCAACTGGTCACTAAAAACCGAAGAATGATCTCCGCAAAGCCTTTGGCTGTGACCTGCTAGGCCCTTAAGTAATATAAACCAGGGCCCCACAAACTCACAGATTTATTTATGTACCTACAAAATAGCAAAGCCGCAGGCAAATGTTAGTTAGTAATAAAATTAGTACCATGTGATTGTGCCAGCTACCAAAACAAAAGAAGTTTAAATCTTCTTCAAATGATAAACTTTGCATAAGTCTACGTAAAAAATAAGTGCCCTCTGTCGACTACTTTTGGTAAAATTGACGTGCAATCTGACAGTCATAGTTCTTCACGGTCAAGGCTTAATCTCTGATCGTAAAATAAAAAAGTTATGGTGGTTTTATTGAAGGAAATAATATTTTATGTCGGTAGATGCTAGTATTTTTCAGGGTATCATTTTAATCTGTATTGATATAGCTGTATTAACATATTTAATACTTCTAGTATAATCTTTAAAAATAAAAAAATACAAAGAAATAATGTATTAAATTAAAACTTGTATTTACTATTGAAACAATTGAGATAACTGCAGTCTGTGGAAACAATCTACAGGTAATTCAACTAATCCATATACCAGTCGGAAGCGTCCCCAAAACGCTGCTGGCTTCATTTCCCCGCTGTAAGGCAATGCTGATGCGCTGCGCCAGATACTCACCAGCTCTCGGGTCACGTGTCGCTTTGCGAAGCTCGGTACTCCACGGACGTAAGGACTCGACAAAGGGGAACAAATGCGTAGGCTCTGTCTAGAGTCGCAAGTTTGTTGACGTAAGTAGCCTCCCACACAATAGGCCTTCCCAACCCCCATGGGTGGGACAAGAGTCATACCGTCGTCGTCGGACCTTTTACCATCGACACGCAACAGACAATTCGGCTTGAGAATAGCTGGTACATAATGATGTCGTGAAGGCTCGCATGGCAAGGTATCCGACCGGCAGCGGCAGCCCTAGTACATGATGATCCGTGATGACCAAGCTGTTCGGCAACAGTACCGCACTGGCATTGATGAGGCGCGCAACACCTTGCACCCAACCGAAGACAAGTAGCGACACGGAAAGTTACGGGATCCAATAAAGTGCCAGTGTTATATGAAGGATGTTCTTGTAACCAATGTCCTGACTCCCATTTAGAAACGGTCAGAAGACGGGCACGATCTGGAGAACTGGAGCACGTGTGTGCAGTTTGCGTCCATGAGTAATATTAAATTGAATATTTAATTGAATTTGAAAATACAAAATTGATATTTAATTTACCTACACAAAAACACCCAGACGACGACGGGATCAAATTACAAATAAATAACATTGATTTATTTAAACCTACAATATAAAAAATAAAATCAAATGAGAAATAATGTGCCAGAAAACATCAAAAATATTTTAGATTATTGATTTGTTCTGCATTTCAATTAGTTGTCCACTAGTGGAAAAAATTAAAAACCTACATTAAACTAACCCACAATCGAACCCGCTATCTCCCTAAAGCAGACCCTTAGTCACTGCGACACAGAGGTCGTCCTTAATAAAGCAAGCCTGCCATAACAAGTTTACAAAGCCAGACATGAATGTCTCCATAATGTGCTTCACAATCCATCTTCTGGAATCAGCGCTCTGACAGTTCCTGTAGACGATGAATGACGATGTAAACTTTACATTGAATAGGTTTTTTAAACAATAAATGACATGTTAAATAATGCTCTACAATTCACCCAGCTTGTGTTATGGGTATTAGATAAATGTTAAATATTATACAATATAAATTACATAGATCGATATTTTTTACTATACGTAGAAAATGATCAGAATACCCGGAACAAATACCTGCAGATCGTACAAATATTTGTCCCAAGGCAGGAATCGAAACCGCAACCTCCAGCGTCGCAGGCGGACCTTCGCCCACCGCTTTTATCACTTCACAACTTGTAAAGAGCCCTGACACGGCTGCCTGTCCTTCCATGGAAGTGGAGAGGAGAAAAGCGGAGTGGAGCTCACCCAATGTTAATCAATGGAATTCCATAAAATCTCCGTTCCGTTTCAATGAACAGGGACTTACTGGTTCAAATATCATAAAAAACCAGAAAGCGGCATAATGTAGTATTTTTTTACATGTATAATATAGTACCCGTGCGAAGTCGGGGCGGGTCGTACTAAATAAGAAACCTGCTGAAATTAAGTGACGGCGAAAAAGTGAAAAGTTAAGACAAATGTTTTGATCAAAGCAAAATTAATTATGACTTTTTCAATTTGCGTAAACCAGTCACAAAGTTAGGTATCTAATTGAGTAAACTCAACTCTTTCTAAGAAAATAATTAATTAAACTTTAGCAAGTACAATGAAATTGCATGTTCAAAAAAGTTTATAATTAAAAAGATTTTTATCTTGCTAGCACAAATAAATTGATCGTCTTAACCCCTGACGATGCAAACGGTGGTATAAATTTAACGTGTATGTATCTGTGACATACTGATGCAATGATTTTCATAATAACAGGATACCCAAGGCCCCTACTTGAGTATTCTGATTTAATATCGATGCAGCCGTGCTCCAATGGTACAATGAGAACCACCTCACCTGATTTTCAAAGTCACGAGGCAAACCTTGCGTGTTTACTTGTCAAACTAGGACTAGATCTCAGTAATCACGGGATTTCAGTGATTAAAAACTCGAGTAACATCGGTAAAATTCTACATTTTTCCTTTGGTTTCTTCAACGTGAAAACACAAAAGAAAAAAATCATGAAATTGCACTGTTCTGTACATAATTTGGTCGAGATCTTAGAAATCCTGCGGTCTATTGAAATTCGTAGGTTTATTACTAATTACTTGGTTCCTTCAGATAGTTTTTTTCTAAATTGTAACAAAAACTCAATTTTTGCACTTGCGCCGTTCCAAGAACGCTTGCTCTGTCCAGCTATGCCTATGAACGCAAAATCCTATGCCCATCCTTTTCACAAAATGGCACGCATTGCTCTCTTAATTATATTGTACAGTCTTGTTCAACAAAAGGTACCAAGTAAAGTTCCCAAGCTTCAAAAATCCGCCCCGTAATCTAGCAGAACCGTTTGAACCCAGATCATGTTGCAAAGTAAACTCGACCTAATTAGCCTTACGCCGCCAAGTCCGCAATTAGGGCGCGCTGTTTTACGGTTAAACTTTCGCTTGGAACAATACAAGCTAACTGGGCACGACAGGGGTTAAATGTTCAGTGTATAAAATCCTATCCTACATATTATAGAGGCTTTTGATGAAGGCAACTCTAAAACTACTGTTGGGCCTGAACTGAAATTTAGTACACTTAAAAGTATCACAGACGACGAAGATGATTATAGTATTTCATCTTAAGATAAAATATTGCTTACCACAATATAATAAAATCACTATGAGCCAATCATTCACAATGTTAATATTATTAATATCATGTTACGGTTACTTAAAATATTAACTTTATCATAAAATGCCTTGTTCTGGAAATATGTATTAAATGTTAACAAATACGTGTGACACCTTCGCCGTTTTGTAAGAAAATGGGACCATATTATTTATTATCGTATCTAGAATGTCATAGCATCTTCACCGTTTGTGGAATAACATTATAGGTTACTTTGTATTCTGGAAAAACGCGTGGGAAACCGCGGGCAAAAGCTAGTGATGTAATACTATTCTTAATTTATGCTGAGACAATATTGCTTGTTTCTTTGTTTTTTTTTCTATTTGCATTCGAATTTGCACCACCCCAACTTTTCCCGTGGGTGTCGTAAGAGGCGACTAAGGGACATACACCGGGGAGCGGGCAGCAGCGCCTCTTGCAGAATACATCTACCACCGAATTGCCAAACCCGCATGCCCAGCGTAGGGTTTGTGAGCATTACCTCCATGAAATAAAAAAATCAGGGAGAGTTCTGCGTCCAACAGTGGACTATTATTAGGCTGTTGAGGTTATGTTTTTTTTATATTTCGACATTTGGTATGTTGTAAGCACTCTTTTTTATATGCACTTTTGTAAGTACTTAGGTATGTGTCACTAGCAGCGCCTCGCGGTTTCACTCGCGTAGTTCCCGTTCCCGTGGGAATTCCGGGATAAAATATAGCCTATGTGTTATTCTAGACTATACCAAAGACCTCTGTGCCAAATTACATCCTTTTAGCCATCTTCAGCCGTTCTGGCGTGATTGAGCAACAAACATCCATCTAAACAAAAAAGTGTGATTGTAATGTATCTACTAGCTAGACGACCTGTGTGGCGCGGTGGGCAAAGGTCCGCCTGCAGCGCAAAAGGATGCGAGTTCAATTCCCGCCTCGGGCTATCTATGTACTGTATTATATTATGTATATCAGTTATCTAGTAGTTACACAAGCTCTGCTTAGCTTGGGGCTAGATAATGCTGTGTGAATTGTCCAACATTATTTATCCACTATTTGTGTTTCTAGGTTCAAATATATTTATCATCTTTCATTTATTCTGTTTATTATTCTATTAACATCACGGACATTTCCCCTTTACCCGGAAAACACCACAAAGTCCGTAAGGCTACATTCTGATAAAAGGGTGTATTTTTGGCCATTACCGGCTCATTACAGCAAGGCCGTGTTAATTAGGGTGCCATGTACACATCATCATCATCAACCTCAACATCCTATAAGAATAAGAAAATAAATGAGAATAAGAATATCTTTATTCGTAGCTTAGATACATTCATAATTAACTAGGTACTTCTTAATAACTAATACCATTAATAAGGGAAAAAAATTATAAGTAGGAACTTAACTTAGGAACTTTAAACGACTACACACTACTTAGGCAGTACAATAATACAAAATTAATATAATTAATTTTGTATTATTGTACTATATAATTGTCCACTGCTGGACACAGGCTTCCCCATAATAATTACCTTATTGGTTCATATCCCATGGAGGTAATGCCCATAATCCCTATGCTGGGCATGCGGGTCGGGGATCGCAGTTCGGTGGTTGATCTATTCTGCAAGAGGCGCTGCTGCCCGCCCCCCGGTGTATGTCCCTTGGTCGCCTCTTACGACACCCACGGGAAGAATTGGGGTGGTGCAAGTTGTAAGCCGGCATTGCACGGTTTATCTGGGCATAATCATCATCAGCCTATATTAGTCCACTGCTGGATATAGGCCTGCCCTAATGAGAGCCATAGCGCCCTGTACACATTGTACACCATAAAGTAGCTTTCCAAGTCTGTGTGTCTGTTCATCAGAACATCAGCAACCCATAAAAGTCTTCTTAGGCCTCCTCCTACGAAAACTCCACGAATATCGACCCTGAGCTGTTGTTTTTGGTCGAAGAATCAAGCATACATACATAAATAAATAAATTATGCTGGACAATTCACACAGCATTATCTAGCCCCAAGCTAAGCAGAGCTTGTGTTATGGGTATCTACTAGATAACGGATATACTCGTAGGTACTTAATTTAATACAGTACATAGATAGATATTTTTACTATACGTAGAAGACGACCAGAACACACTGAACAAATACCTATTTGCAGATCGTACAAACATTTGTCCCGAGGCGGGAATCGAACCCGCAACCTCCTGCGCCGCGGGTAGACCTTCGCCCACCGCGCCACAGAGGTCGTCAACTTTAGAATTTATACTTAATATTATAAATGCGAAAGTGTGTTTGTTTATTTGTCCTTCCTTCACGCATTAACTAAGCAACCAATCTTGACTTTTGACATGGAGTTAGTTGAAAGGATGGAGAGTAACATAGTTTTTATCCCATAAATCGGTTCCCATGGGATAGAAATAACCGACGCCATTTTGTGAATAGGATAGGCATAGGATTTTGCGTTTAAAGGAGCGGGATCGAGCAGAACGGCGGCGTAAGCTCAAATATCGGATTTTTGCTGAGTATGACAAAAATAAGACAAAGGTGCCCGGGTATTGATAAACGTAAGAAAATCTTGTGATAGTTTAGAAGAAAAATTGTCATAACTAAGAAAACAGATGGTACTTTGCACAATTATTCCTGATATTTAAATAGTTTTTTTCTTTTTCATAAAGATGGAGATCTGCCTTATATGTATAGGTATGCATTTCATAGATTTAACAGGTATTTTTTTCAAAGCTTTATGGATAAAGATGACGGAGTTTTTTTTTTTTAATGTAACCTTAATTTGCCCATTTCATCTATCGCCTTATACAACGCGTGCGAAGTCGTGGACAGCAGCTAGTTTTTTATAATAAGTGTGACTCAACCTTTAGTATGTGGCTGAGTGCACCGCAGTTGGTTGGCAGCTTCACTAGCGCTATCAATCGAACCTGCCCAGTCTCGCTTCGTTTAATCTAACAAGATCTCTCCACCATCAATCTCAGGACCTGAAGGGCCATCATTCAATGTAAACGAGAATGAACTTTAACCTGACTGGGATTAGGGACATTTTGCCGATTTAGGTAGATTGGGGAAGATTTGGAAGGATTTATTTAGGATTTCGAAAGGTTAATGCAATGAATTTCGGACTTAAGCAGAAAGTGGTCATCTATGATGTCAATATTGGTGAAGGCCTTCTGCTCGATAAACACATCATCATCATTAGCCTAATATTTGTCCACTGCTGGTCTTAGGACTCCCCTAAAGAACGTCATAGCGCCTTATCTTCAGCTTGCTGCATCCAGCATCTGCCAGCAGTCTTTCGCAAATAGTCATCCCATTTGGTCGAAGGGTGTCCTATACTACGTTTGCGGAGTCGCGGTCTCCACTCAGGAACACGTTTACCCCAGCGGTTGTAAGTTCTTCTCGAGATATGGCCAGCCCACTGCCACTTCAGCTTGCTAATCCTTTGAGCTATGTCGATAACCGCAACTATTGATATTGATAGTGACTATAAATATTTTTTCTCTGTCGTTGCAAATCCTAAAAAAATCAAGGAAAAATTAAATAAAGGTTCCCTTGGTATTTTATTACATAATACGGTGATGATAAAAAATCTTGTTATTGATTGATAGATTAGGAGAAAAACGGTGTTAACTAAACAAATAGGTGGTACTTCGCACAATTATTTCTGACATATAAATTCACAAAGATCCACGTCTTAATTCAATGTCAATTGTTGTGTTGGGTGGTAGCCGTATTGGATTAATGTGAGAACTCCTTAAACCTGGAAAAACACTGGTTAGGCAATAGCATTGTTTACCCCGTAAATCAGATCCATTGGGATAGAAAACTATACCTTATTATAAACAACGCGAACGAAGCCGCGGGCAGAGACTAGTAATTCTGTAGGTATCTAACATCGGTGTACATAATGGGCTGTAAATTTCCCTGAAAACCTTTTGCATTTCCATTCAATAATTATAACTTTTAAACAAAATCAAACTTCTTAAACGCCTTACAAAAGCCTTCAGGGCTAAATCAGAGGCGGTATCGGCGAAAGTTCAAATCGCTCCAATTATTTCTTTGGTTCTTTGGGATACCTTCGTGTGAAAACTTTGAAGTGCTTGTATTGTTAGCTATTCATTTATCAGCAGGGGTATTAACGACTGGTGATGATGATGATTCGGTGTTGGATCTTACGATAAACTACTATCAAAACGCTACGTGACCAGATGCAAAGAGATGCATGTTGAAATGAATCTAATCGTATTAATTTTGACGAGTTCCTTCTGTGCAACTGTGGTTGCTCAACTGCGTATACTTGCGCATTTTGATCCCTTTTGCTCAACTCGATAATTTTAGACGAAAAAAAGATAAGTCATTACTAAGAACAAAAATTGTCTATGACTGTTTTGTTTCCGAGTTTACAATGTTGTTTTGCCAGTTAACTCGACGTTTCAACGCGTCGAGTCAATGCGTGAATCTGGCCATGGGAAATTGATACGATCTTATTGAAGTCAACAGTTGTCTGACTATAAAAAATCCAAGTACTTATCATTTATGTTATTTATCAGTCTGCCTTTAAATTTATCACAGTTCAATAAGACCTGCTAAGTAGGTAGGTACCTTAATGTGAGTTCGTCAGGCTTGATTGTTTGCTACGGCAATTTGCACCTTCACAGCGAAATCAACTTTAACTGGCTGGTTTTAGAGTTGGGAATTCATTCCTCTTGTTCTCTTTAAGTCTACTGCTGAGAGCATTCAGACTATAAGAAGTTAACTGTACAGAAAGTAATGGAATTTCGAACATTGAATAGGTATCGAGCGAGATGTGAAGCTCAAACGAGATTCAATCAAATAAAGAAAATATTTCAGTTTTCTTTCATTGAAGTATGTTCTCATTCATTTGATTAATATAATGACGTTTTTGAGAGAAATTTTTGTACATACCCCACTCAAACTAGCGCCGCCACCTACTTTATCTTATTATTCCGTTTAACAAAGGAAATTAAAAAATGTTCGACCTATAATCATTTTTAATGCCTCTGTAATACCTAGTTATATTCTATTTAGTTTATGCAGTGAATCGAAGTTACCCTTGGTGGCTACCAAAATCTATTATCGATTAAGATCTATTTCCTTTGTTAAACGGAATAATAAGATAAAGTAGGTGGCGGCGCTAGTTTGGGTGGGGTATCGAAAGATATTCTTGGCTACTCAGATGCAAGTAGTTAATTTGCCAATTTCATAGTCAAAACTAATAAAATGGGTGTGTTACGTCTTCTCGTGATCTCAACACTTTTTCGGCTGAAGACGACAGCGACACTTGACATAATTTAACATTAATGTTTGTGTTTGTTTTAAGATTATAAAACAAAACAAAAAATCGTTTATTTCAGGCAACATTAGTCTAGTACAAGATTTAAAATATCAACTTGTAATATATCTATTAAATTAAAGACTTTGTTTAGATACGAGACACTATTTATTTCTTTACTTTCACATTACATTGCATTGCACTCACAAAGGTAAAATCCGAGCTGTCATGCAGACAGAGCCGGAACCATAAACATAGATAGATAGATAAAAAATACTTTTATTGCTCACTTAAAACTAAAAAAAACAATTTACACAAAACAATTACATATCATAAGTGACAATTGCAGTCACATAACTACGTATAGACTTAAAGTCTATGGTCATAGAATGGATACCTCACACTACTAAAACTGTTTGATAATATATGAATGTGATCCAACAAGCACATTATACAAATAATATAATGTGATTCTGTATAAAATGTATACATTGATCTCTACGTTAGGTAGTTTTAAGGATGTATTCAAGAGTCTCTTTTCACTCATCCGTGTTTTCCACGGTGACCGCAATTTCGTCGAGTGAACAAAGTAGCCTTTGAGAGCAATTCGGACATGGCTTTCTACAAAATAAACAATGTACCTAGACCAACTAGATATTGGAAGTACACTGATGTACGAGTACCTACCAATCTATGCCCTATTTTTCGTGCTATGAGTAGAGCAAGGTTTTCTTGCTGACTAACAAGTTAATGATAAGATAAAAATCATTTATACAGCAAAAACTAATATATATTATGATTTCAAATTTAGTAAAAAAACGCGATTATATGGAATAGCTTAGGGTAGTGTAATTACACATTAATAACAAAGAAAATTAGATCAAATAATAGAATTAAATTAGAAGTAGTATTTAAAAATGAAACATTGAGCTAACTGCAGACTGTTGTAATGTAAGCTATCTACAGGTAGCTCAACTGATCCATATCAATACCAGTGGGAAGCGTGGGCAAGATGCTGGCTGCATTGCCCCGCTGTATGGCAATGCTGATGCTTACCAGCTCTCGGGTTTCAAGTCACTTTGACCAGACGCTCAGATAATTTTTTGAAAACCCGGAGAGCCTTGTTTCCTCGAAAATCTAGGGTCTCAACTTCAAGGGGAGTAAGCTACTACTTAAAGTTGTTTATAAACTTACAAATTCTTTCCAGATTCTTCGCACCAGCTACCACAACCAAATCCAAGATTTCGCGCCAGAAACACCCCACGCCCGTACATATGAAGCGCAAGCTATGCGCACCGCCTTTCAACTGTGACGATATGGAGGAGCTCAATGTAGTAAGTACTTCAACAGCCCATAATGGTCCACTCCTGGACGCATTGAAAATAACGAAATTATTAGGTAATTATTTCGTTATATTCACTTACTTTTGTATGTTGTTTATCAAAAAACGCGAAATATTTTTATTACAAGAAAAGTTTCAGGCATATACTCAAGCCAAAATAAAACGTCGAGTGCTAAATGCGTAAATTAATGACTGACTTGACAAATGGCGCAAGAAGGGTTCCGTATCAGTCCTTGTTTCCTGCAAAATATCATGATTCTAGGTCTATGGGAAGTACACATAATATAGTGTTTGTACATGACGAGATTAAACAATATTTTGATGAACTATCTTCAAATTTACGGTTTTTAGAAATGTCCCTTTATTTGTGCTATCATCATCATCAGCCTATACCAGTCCACTGCTGGACATAGGCCTCCCCTTTGATTTGTGCTATGAGACCTTGCTTCTTGGAAAAATTCAAATTTCATGATTTTAGGTTATCGGGAAGTACCAGGTTATGTGTGCATGTACGAGTATGTATTGAATTCACGCCCTTTGTAAAAAAAAAAAAAATTATCGGCTGTAACTTTTGATTGCGTTTACATAGAAGTTTGATTTATATCTTCTCTCCAGGAAGTCACGAACCTGAGTATGTAAATTTCAACTCAATGCTTCCACGCGTTTCTGACAAAAGGCGATTGACAGACGGACATACGGACAACAAAATTATCCTATAAGGATTCCATATTTCGTTTTGAGGTACGGAACCCAAAAAAGTCCATAATTATTAAATTTTAGCGACGTTTATTTTTCAAACATAATCTAAGGGAAAAAAATCACAAAGGCCATGGCGGGGTTACCAAAAAATAAATCTAAATTGTATGACAGGTTAGCCTGAAGTAGCATTATCGAATCATCTAATTAATATTATTAATGCGAAATCTTGGATAGAGGTTTGAATGTTTGTAACCTCTTCACTTCAAACAGACCGGTGTGAAATTTATCATAAAGGTAGTTCTAGTCCTGGAATTGCCTTATCCAAGTGCTTATTTTGTAAGCTTAAAGAAATAAACGTTATTGATATTTGATATTTGAATTGAACATGGGCTATTTCATCATAATCATCATCAGCCTGTATTAGTTCTCGGCTAGACATATGCCTTCCATAATAATGCCATAGCGCCCTGTCTTTAGCTCTCCGCAGCCAGCAGTCTTTTGCAAATCGTCATCCCACCTAGTCGGAGGGCATCCTACACTACGTTTGCCGAGTCGCGGTCTTCACTCAAGAACACGTTTACCCCAGAGGTTGTCGGTTCTTCTCAATATATGGCCAGCCCACTGCCACTTCAGCTTGCTAATCCTTTGACCTATGTCGATAACCTTTGTTCTCTTTCGGATGTATTCGTTGCGAATCCTATCCTTCAGAGAAACTCTGAGGATAGCTATCTCCAAAGCCCGCTGGGCGACTTTAAACTGGTGGGCCATCACTGGTATAGGTCATGACGGGCAGGAAGCAATGCTTGAAAACGCTCGACGTAGTTTGCCAAACGCTGCCCAACCTAGCTGGATCCTCCTTTTGTCCTCATTCTCGAAATTGTTATTACCCAATTGCAAAATTTGTGCAAGGTGTACTCGGAAACAATTTCGAGAAGGTGGCCATGTACAAGGAACGGCTAGGCCAATATTTATATTTTAATGATATATTGCATAAGTACATAATCGGATTAAAAATAGCTACGTTTGTATTGTTGTAGTTTTTCAAATCAATAATCATTAAATGAGAGCGAAAATAATAAAATCGCTTGAAAGTAGTTAAAATTAATTTTCGCTGTCACTTTATGATTATTTATTTTGAAAAACTGAAACTATACAAACATAGCTTTTTCTTATCCGATTATGAATGCAAAAATTTCTTTAAAATAGGGGACGTAGTATCCAAATGAATCGAAACGAAAATGGAGGCTTTCTTCTTTTGAAGAGGTTCGCCACCACCTTGATTATTACAGTTCAATAAAATGTGTTCATAATGAAAATAAAAACAATTTATTATTTTATTTTCAATCACACAGAAACTAGGCATGCGAAGCCGCGGGTAGAAACTAGTTCAATTATAAAAATAACTTAATTTCAATCTTCATCTTCTACATCAGACTCTCTCTCAAGTACTTGTGGCGGAGGTGGTGCTGGCTCCTTTCCCCAGTCAGCAATCCTCGCCCTGTGCCAATTTACATACCCTTCATAAGCGTTCAGTGCTTGTCTTCTCTCCTTACCCTCATTTAGAGTAGCTTCCCATGAGAACGGTACCTTGTAAGTATTTTCTCTGACTGTCCTTATAGCATTGCGTTTCAACTCCTCATAATCATCAATGCATTCTTTCTTTAACGTGAAAGTTCTGATGCCAAGGATACTCATCCTAGCTTTGGGTTCCTTTTTGATAGCCTCGGGAAAAAGAATTGCAACTGTGTCGTTGAATATTGTGTTCTGATTCTTCATGATATCAAACATTCGTCTTTCTTTTTCCAACCTCTGGGATTCGAGCTCTCGTAAAGGTTTTTCGTTTTCAATGAGCTGAGCTCTGTTAATTCTCTTTTTAACAGCAATTGTTCGTTCTATAAGTTTTTGTAATATCATCTGCCATCTCTCTTCTGGACCTATAACTTTTAACTTTTCCAAGCGCAGTGCTTCAGCTTCATCTTCTAATCTCTGGTCTTCAGCTTCACGAATCCGTCTTTTTTCCTCTTCCTTTTCAACCAGTAAAAGGCCTTCCTTTCGTTTCATTTCTAGTAGGATATGTGGGTTTTCTTTATTCCAATTATTTTGCCATGCAGTAAAAGATTGCATAACTTTTAAATCTTTTTGGATCAAGTTTTCCATGCGGTCTATGTATCGAGGGTTATTAATCATGAATATAGGTGGACACAAAAACATTCTAAATGATCCATATAAATCACTTATACCGATAATATTCTTATGCAATGGTAGAGTATGTAGACTGACTCCCGTAAGCATTGATCCAGATACAGTCTGCACAGAAATAGGCTGATCGCTTCTCAGCAATAAATCCCATGTTTCGAGATCACCTTCCGCCGTTGCTACAAATAATATACTTGGTTTATACATCGACCATTTTGCATCGGTCAAACGGGATGGACGCTTTTTCCACACAACAGGTCGACCTTGCAGCTTGTCAGACCATATGGCAAATATCTTACCACCCACTGACAGTACCAAGTAATTTAAAAATGGATTTTTCTGAATCAAAGTAACGATTCCGTCATGAATATTGCAGTTGTATATTGTATCACAGTATTCAGAATTCACAAGTTCACCGGTATTGAAATTATGACCTTCAAATGCCACTTTTCTAAACTGACCATGCTGGGAACCAACGTATAATGTAGTATTTATTTCACTCTCAGTCTGGGGAACTATTTCACAACTAAAATACTTTCGCCCGGAACCAGGATTTCTAGGCGCGTATTTGTAAATCACTTTTGGAGCGTTTAATCCGAAACTTTGAAGCACAAATGTTTTCAGTTGACCGGCAGTACCTAACATAATTTTGTAACTTGGCTGTAAATTCCGATCCAAAACTTTAAGAGGTGAAACATCGACCGTAAGTCCTGCTGGTCGTATCGGGACTCTTTTTGACTTTTTAACTTTTTTGTGTTCCATAAAACTAGAGATATTTTCGGTAGACAAATTCCAAACTAAAATATCCCCATCTTCAGATCCTGTTAGGAAAATACATGATTTAACTCCATCTTTTACAAGTGACGTTTGCCCAGTTTCTGTGAGCGAAAAGTTAGGCGACAACCATTTTATGGTGGTAACAGGACCATAATGACTGGTCAGTAAATTAGTAAGGACGGTAGATGAAACGGTGGTCTTGTCTTGTAAACTCTTCATCCACCCCATATGAGCATTCATAGCTATACGATACTTCTCTCTAGTTTCACTTAGAACTTCCATCTGCTCTACATTTTCCAACTTGTTTGTAATGTCCCATACAACAATTTGACCATTTATGCATCCTCCAATCAATAAATTCTCATTAAAAGGACAAAAAGACAGCATTTTCACTTCTCTCGGAGATTCAAGATAAAGTTTTGGCATAAGGCTGTCTATATGACTCCATATCATTACTGGATTCAAGCCATAAACTGCTCTTTGTATAGGATCAGGTCGAGTGCTCACAGTTTTCATCACTGCTGGTGATCCGTCGGCGTAGCTTATCGCAACGATTCCAGTCCACATTGGATGGAATACTGCAGAAGACACGTACTTGTCCTTAGCACGTACATCAGTAAAGGAGACGTACTCCTCGAACGTCATTGTGCTGTAAACATCAGTTTTCCCATATGTTACCAAGTTAGGATAATCATTGCAATATATATCCATTACAGTGTTGAGCTCTATTATCGAATCCATTTCTTTATGCATCCCAGTCACAAATGAATTCATCTTTTTTACGTAAGAGATTCGTCGCATGCGCATGAGAGCTTGTTTATAAGCTAATAAGCCAATCTCATCAGGAGGTTCTACGATCACGCCTTCTGCTTCGGAGTCGGTGCTCACATCTTCTTCTACTTCGTTGACAAGATCTTTACCGGCGTCACCACCTCCTTCATTATCTCCTGTATACGAACCCAAAGCATCAGCAATAGACTGAGTCCACTTATTTTGTGGATATCTCAACACCGTTTGTGCTTCGCGGTCAATTCTAGAAGCAGCTGCTTGCGTAGCGCAGTCAACTCTTTGTCTAAAAACATTGAAAAATTTTTGTCTGTACGGTGTCAGTTCGATTAAACCGTCGCGACATGAATTGGTATCTCTAACGTTAAATGATTTAGGTTGATAAACAGAAGGAAACTTAGTAATAATTTCCAATTCTATCAATGTTCTCGAGTTCACTGGAACCAACTCATGTATCTCTCTCTCACTTCCAAGACTTTTCCAAGGACGGGGTTTCTTTTGCACTGCTTTTTCTAACTTCTTCTCTTGCCTTTTGATAAACCTATCAGACTGCTGCTTGCAATGATCTCTGGCTTCATTGGTGACGCAAATGTAAAATTCGTCGGTATCTTTTGATTCATCAACTACATAGCCAAAAAGTACCTCTGGTTCGTCGTATGCTTCTAATTGCTCTTTTATGGGAAAGAATTCAGAGTTCTCCATGCCAAATTCTATTGATTCCATGATCTTCTCTTTAATTACTGTTTTCCAGGGGTACTGTGCACTGACATGCAGACCTATAACACATTCTATCGCTATTTGAGTTTCTTCCCCAAGCTCCAAAATTAAAACGCCGTCCACGTTATATTTGGGGACAAAACGCTTTCGGCGAGGTTTTGGGGGTTCATGCTGTTCATCTCCCATGTTTGCTTGATCGCCTGCAAATTAAATTGAATAATTATGCTGCTGCAATATGCAAATTTGTGTGTATTTATTCTCTTTGAAATTCGCAAATTATACTGTTGACAAATAAAATTGCAATTCTGACAGTTTTAATTTTTTGACAACGTGTTGTATGACATTATTGGACGTTGGACGTTGCATAAAAACGTTTTGGTTGGTATACAGTATATGATTTCTATATTTTTGTAGTTTAACTTTAAATTATAAAATATATAGGGTTAAATTTTATTGAGTTTGAGAGGTTTTTGTATGAGCCACATCCAATATGAATATATTGAATTTGGCTCATGCGAAAGTGTCTATAAACCACGTAAACCGTTCATCCCCAACACTGTTGCTCTATGACAATTAATAAATCGCAGGGACAGAACCCTAAAGGCAGTTGGTGTTATTCTAAATCAGTCTTTAGATGCATGAGGTCTCATTGTTTTTCTCACTACCAACTATAATGCGTCCGCCAAAGTAGTGTGTACGCTCCAGGAGGAAAACGGTAAATGTGCCAGTAGGTCAAGAATCATTGCTGGTCCAGGTCCACTTTTATCGGTAAATTACACTCCACGCGGACGAAGCTGCGGTTAAAAGCTAGTATTTATATGTAATTCATAAATATTCAAAGGTTCCAAACTAAAAGCTGACCGCACGTTGGCCTCAAGCAGTTAAGCACAAACAGCTAGTTGTAGCGGTTGTTAGACTTTCGACTTCTACATACGTAAACACAGCTTGGCACACGCGAGTGGGATAGCTTAGGTAATTCACGATAAACTATCGTTCACAACTGCCGCGTTGGTTGGTCTCTTGTTCAACCTAGTAAAGTCCCGAGGAGGTCCCAGGTTCAAATTTCGTTAAATAAACTGTTATAAGGTCTGTAGACTCTTCATATCAGTTTTGTTCTTCAATCAGAGGGTATTCTGGGACAACCCATGATTTGCAAAATTCGGCTAGAATGACATCGGTCACGCGATTGTTGTCAGTATATTTAATACCAGCTGTTGGTTTCCCAAAACTCCCACCGCGTGCAGTAGTTTTTGAGGTTGTCTATGTTATAATTACTATGAATACTAATGAAAATCCAGAAAATAACTAAGCGGAAATTGAATGGTAATTAAATGCAATGCTACTCTGCCTACCTGTATTTGTTACCTGTTAATTTTTCACACCCAAACAGCTGAAATATTTCCCCCCTTGATTGCACGGTAATAAACGTTGGGGAACTCCACTCACCGATCGCTTCTTCATCGTAACTTGACTCCGAAGAACTGTTCCTCCTAATTTCTTCGACTGCCTTTTTGCATTCTTCGTCTTCGCTGCTGTCGGAACTCATTGTCTCAAGCATGTTAAATAAAGATAGTTTTTAAATATTTGAGCTTGATACACAAAACAATTAAAATAGACACACTTCAAACATCAGCACTATAATTAAAACTGATATGGAAAACTGTATGATTCTATTAGTAGTCTAGTCACTCGTCTATAATGATCTAGCTAGACCTAGCTAGACACATAAGGTACTTGTCTAGTCCCTAAGTCAAATATTTGTCAATCCAGTTGATAATGAACATTGGTAGCCAAGGCAAACAAACTACACGATGTAAACAATGGTTGCTTTGATCTGGCGCATGCGTTAGTCGGATGGTACTTACTGGTACGGGGTCAGTATTTAGGGTGGCACAATATTGAAGACAAAATTAAGGAATAGAAATTTGAATGTCGTTTCTAAGAAATGAAATAAGTTTCTAAAAATTTTCGAGCTCGGCAGGACTCGAACCTGCGCCCCACCCTTAGTACGGATGTGGTCTAACCAACTAAGCCACGAAGTCAGTCGGTTATCGTCGAAAATCTTTGGGAACCTATTTCATTTCTTAGAGATGCCCAGAGTGCGGGTAAGCACTATTACAAAAATCCTTCGAATGTCGTTTGTCGGAAGGTCTGAATATAAACCAATTACGACATGTACTTGATTGGTATAATATTCAGACCTTTCGTCAAAGATTAATTCAGTTACATTTAAGCTCAAAGTTTCGGATCTTGTGATACCAATCAAAATTTAAATTATAAAGTCTAATCGATAAGCACGTTCAACTGCGTTTCCAAAGTTCAGCGGGCCCAAAGGCATCTTCGATGCCAGAGGATAATTGATGGAACAATAACGCTTGTCAGCATACTGACCCTTATAAATCAACTATACCAATCTTGTAGCCTTTGATTAGGCTTTCTATTTTAGCATGACAAATTTCATGAATCATTGATCTAATATACGGTGTAGGCGTTCTCGTAAATAATACATACATACTTATAGCAACCCAAAGTGGATCCTTTCTATTGGTAAAAGAATTTTCATAATCGGTTCAGTAGATCCAGAGATTGGGGGAAATCTCTGGATCTACTGAACCGATTATGAAAATTCTTACACAGTTTACAACCTTACAACTCACAAACTTTACCTCATTATAATATTAATAAATAAATAAATATAAATAAATAATGCTGGACAATTCACACAGCATTATCTAGCCCCAAGCTAAGCAGAGCTTGTGTTATGGGTACTAGATAACTGATATACATAATATAATACAATATATAGATAGATATTTTTTATTGTACATAGAAAACGACCAGAACACCCTGAACAAATGTCTGCAGATCGTACACACATTTGTCCCGAGGCGGGAATCGAACCCGCAACCTCCTGCGTCGCAGGCAGACCTTCGCCCACCGCGCCACAGAGGTCGTCTAATTAGTTTAGATAAGTGTGTAATCAAGTCATTTGATTTCAGACATCCCTTTCAAGACGAAAAGAGTCGGCGGCGCCGCTGACGGGGGAAAGAGATAACTCGATCTTACGTCACCCTTTGAACTACCCCCTGGCTTTGGTGCTGAGGCTCCGAGTTCTGCAGGTTAGTTGTTTATTAAAATAAGGCTGGACAACTCATTTAGCTCATTTAACTTTATACTGTATCGTATTTTTATATGAGAGAGACTATCCAAATAACGATAGTTACTATAAATTGAGACTTGCTGCTGTGAACGGAATTCGGCTGGGGCCATCACTTTACAATATTTTTACTGTTGTTATGTTTGTAAAAAATAACAACAGTATCTAGGTACCAAGTAACTATCGATAGTACTATCGATAGTATATGAATTCCATTAATACCTCACAAAATATATAAATAAAAATCTTTTTGACAAAAAAAAAATTACAATCAAGTAATAGAATTAAATTAAAACTTACGTATTAACAATTGAAACAATTGAGCTAACTGCAGACTGTTGCAAACAATCTACAGATAGATCAACAGATCCATATCAATACCAGTCGAAAGCGCCCAGGACGCTGGCAGCATTGCCCCGCTGTACGGCAATGCTGATGCACTGTGCCAGATACTCACCACACCAGCTCTCGGGTCACGCATCGCCTCGACCAGACGCTCAGATAATTTTTTGAAAACCCGGAGAGCCTCGGTACCCCACGGACCTAGGGTCTCGACTCCAAGGGGAGCAAATGCGTAGGCTCTGTCGAGACCTGAATATTTACGCCTCTTGACATTTTCAGCCAAATCTGCCGCTATACCAGACATCACGGAAGTCCTATAAAGAAGGGAAGGCGCGTGTTTGTCGACGCATGTAGCGTCCCACACAATAGGCCTCCCCAACTCCCATGGGACTAGAGATATGCTGCCATCGTCTTACCATCGTCACAAGCTAAGCAAAGCTTGTATTATATGGACAATTCACGTAATATCATCTAGTCCCTAAGCTAGAGCTAAGCTAAGCTTGTGTAGTGGGTTACCTAAATATTTTGTATACATAAAAACCATTTTCTTTCAAATGAAAATGCCTACCACAAGACGTATCGCTTTCGACCTTTAAACCTGCCTACCTTTTCAGCCTATTCACCAAAAATATCCTTGAATTGACAAAAAAGTAGGACAACTACCTACAACTTTTCACATAAACAACAATGTTCTGACTTATTTGAGAGACTGAAAATTGAAATGAAAACCATACGGTCAATAAATAATCACTGCCATATATCATGACATTAAGTTATTAGGTTCATTGGGGCCCTTAAATAAATCTCAAAATCTGTTTGTAGCACAAAATGCCAAAGGTTCAGAAGGACTATGTATAAAGTTAGGCTAGTCTAGTGTGGCAAAGTTGAGGCGCACTAACTAGATGAACTTGGTAACTTTGCCTAAATTTGCCGTTACCGAGCTTTGCAATTGTCTACCAGACATCGCACGTATTTGGACTGAGCTAATTTAAACTGACAGTTATGTTTTTGATGTTTGTGCTATTCTGCGTGATAAGCTTGTCGTAAAAATGTTCATTTTTATATAATTTTTTTATTTGATTTAAGTGAAAATAATGCTGGTCAATTCACACAACACTTTTCAGTCTCAAGCTATGCATAGCTTTATTATATATATGGGTACTAGATAACAGATATACATCATACAATACATAACATAAATAGATATTTTTTATTATACATAGAAAACGACCAGAACACCCTGAACAAATGTCTGCAGATCGTACAAATATTTATCCTGGTAAGGTGGAATCGAATCCGCAACCTCCTGCGTCGCTGGCGGACTTTCGCCTACTGCTCCGCAGAGGTCGTGGCATCATATAATTGACCGAGCGAGTGAAGCTAGTGAAGCGTCTCTGCATCAACTTCTGGAAAATGTATGGATTCTGTCAGAATGTACGTACTCCTCCACAGGTCGTATTTTACGATTGTTCTGTACGAAACTTGGTGTACAGATTCTACGGCTTTATAGAATTTTTGAATCTGTCGGGGTTTTTTGATTAAAGGCTTAGTTCCTCCCTTAGACAATTTAACCCATTTTGTCAAAGGTTCCTCCAAAATGGGCAAAAAAGGAGGCTATAGAGTATCTCTGCTTCATGACATCTGATTTTGGTTATTATTTTTTAATAGTAGTAAAAGTTAAGTGCTCGCGAAATCTACTAGAACTACTAGTAATACGAAATACAACCTTTATTTTAATAAAATTTCATTTCAAAGAGACAAATATACAATCCATCTTTCTATCAACCCACAGCTAAGTATTACCCACTCTTCCGTACCTCGGCATCCCTGGCGGTCTTGTGTCAGCTGGGTACTTCCCTATTAAACAACCCCCACAATGTCGTCTAACCATTTAGTTACTAAATGGTCAGACCAACTATTGAATTTTAATAGGTGGTATCTCTAGGCCACCATTCGGTGACTGTTTTGGCCCTTTGGAAATCATTTCTATTTGCCAAATAGTATTTACACTTAGCTCTAAACAGCGGGCATAGTACTACAAAGACAATCTGAGTAGAGCAGCAAAAGTACGCCACATTTTTTCGCCTTTGTTTTAGCCAGTTCGCCAGTTACACAGTCGTTCTGACATTTGACGAACAAATTTAACTAAATTTTACTCCTGACTAACTTTGCTTAAAAGTTATGAGGTAGGTATGTGAATTAAGCTTCAGTTTATACAGACGGCCAAATTTTACAAAACAATATTTCGAATGGTAACATCAAGTAAAACTGTAATTTGACAGCTTATGTCAAATTGTTTAGTAATTTTAAACTTGATGAAGCTTGTATCTTTGATGCTTTGTAAAATCAAGCGAAACATCTGAGAGCGAAACGGATCTAAAGGTAATCGGGCTACTCAATTTGAATTGATAGAGACATTATGACAAAAGCTTTTAATATCAGTTAATACCTCAACCGAAAGTAGGCTGCTAGGTATTTGCTTCAAACTCAACCGAAAACAAGTTGATGTTCAATACCTACTCTTTAATACTTCGTAGAATTCAAACGTCTGAAGCTATTGGTAAAATGTGATACCTAATTATAAACTAGTCTGGACTCCTTTAAGGTTCCTATATATTAAAGGAACCTTCAACCTTAACCTGTCTCTTATCAACATTTATTAAAATAAGCATAATTTGTACCTATACTGTTGGTGTTCCTATATTAAATAAATAAATAAAGACCTTTGCCTCAAAGTTTGGCGAAAACATTTAAATAGCGGAAACCCATTCGTTACAACCTTAATAGATAAAAGTAAAAAGGGGAGATTAGACACTAGCTTTTCGAAAGTGGAAGACTCAAATTAGGTGCAATTAGGTCCACCCACCTCAGTCATAGTTGGACCAGTGCTGACGGCGTTCATGTCTCGCGTGGTTGCTACAACGTTAGTAGACAGGGATAGAAATATAAGATACAATCGTGTGTAACAAGAGACAGCAATACACGTCTTTTGGCGATTAGTCGTGCATGAGTAGCGTTTTGTTGTCTCAGTCAAACTTCGGTCTAGGTATGTTTTTCTCTTTATTGTTTATTTGCTAGGTATATTGCACAAGATTAGAAAAAGCGTTTGTTTTTGCGTTACACAACAGATGCCATTTGTTGAGTTAGCACTGGGAGAACGAACCCTATCTTCCGAATTTTACTTAGATCAATGCTAATAACTGTTATGAAATAAGTTCCCATAAGTTTTCGACTTCGGCGGGACTCGAACCCGCGCCCCATCCTCAGTACGGGAGTGCCCTAACCAACTAAGCCAAGAAGTCTCGGTCTGTTCCATCGAAAATCTTTAGGACCTCTTACGGACTGTAGCGCCGGTAGCTCCACCTACAGAGGAAACATTAAAGTATATCCAAACATGTTCAAAGACTAGTTACATTTAGTTTGTTTGACGAGAGGTGTTGCCGTTGCTAAATTCTTTGAGATACCCAGAGTGCGGGTAAGCAAAAATCCTTATAAGAATAGTTTTTAATAAATTACTTTTTTCACAAATAACGTTTCCTTCCCTGTGCTAATAATTTGCGATGTTTCCAAAAATCGTTCAGTCCATGCGATCTCGTCCACGAAAATCCAATTGTTATCAAATTAGATTGTTTGAATATTCATACGCTAAGCGAAGCGTCGTCGTGAGGAAGCGTTTTGAACAAACAACAGTATTATGTTATTTCTGAACGCTGAAAACTTGGATGTTTTGTGAGGTAATTTGGAGCTACCCATTCGGTTGTTATATAATTCTACAGGGTGACACGTAACATGTTTTTTTTAAATATTATGTTCTTGTTTTTCTTTATTACGGACCTTACCTTTAGTAAGATAAAAAAAATCAGGAGGTCTGCGTCCAGCAGTAAACCATTATAGGCTGTTGAGGTGAGGTGAGGTTCTTCGTTTACTAATATTATTGATTTGAAATTTTAAAGGTTTTTACATAACCTTGTTTGGTTTTGCTAAACAAACAAGTCAAAAACATTTGTGAAATATTTTATATTGTTATTTATTTGCAAGAGAACTCGAGTCCGAAAAAAACACAATATTAAAACAACACAAGTTGATAGAATCACTCCTTTTTGGCTTTGTAGTACTAAGCCAAAACTGTACTAAGTTAGTAGGTGCACATATTTTTATACCAACTATATTTTTAAATACTAACGAAAACTATAATTATCATGGTACGTGGCTAGTACCAACTATAAATAGCATCGTCTCGCGTCGGTGTGAATGTTAAAATTCGCAGTAGGTCATAAAACCTCATATAAAAATTAACCTACAACTTCTCATCTATCGTCTTGGAAAGAGATTAGTTGCATATCTAATCTGATTGCTTATTTCAAGGATTTACTAGGATTCAATAAAACGTTTTCACAACTTTTCTGTCGAAAACAAAAAGCTAAAATAATGAAACTTCAATTTTCAAGGGTGCTTACTTTATCTTCGTATTTTTTATAAGTAGATAAAAATCGTCAGCGCAGCGATTAAACGTAGTCGTAAAATTAGATTTAACAAAATTATTTTATCGAGTTAACCAAGAGACTTCGGGGTTGATAAGACGATTATAAACTTTATATGAAAACTTTGAAGACTGTTTAAATGGCACCTACTTGTCAGGAATGACAACGATGAAGGTTTGATAATTGAGTTTGTCTTCTGCCGATCTGAGTTTAAATTTTGCTTACGGTCATAGAGTACTACTGCTACTGCTAAAACAATGTTGTTTTAGCGTACGTTTATATTTCAGTTCAGGATTTTAAAGAGGAGGCATTTCCTACAACTCAACTCGGATGTCGTGGATGTCATAAGAAGCCACTAAAGGAAGCACAGAAAGGACAGCTTCCTTCTGTTTATTTTTAACACCTCTACTGCGTCAAGCGTGACGACCTCTGTGGTGCGGTAGGCGAAGGTCCGCCTGCGACGCAGGAGGTTTCGGGTTCGATTTCTGCCTCGGGACAAATGTGTGCACGATCTGCAGACAGGGTTCTGTTCAGGGTGCTCTGGTCGTTTTCTATGTGTAATAAATATCTATCTATGTATTGTATTGTATTATGTATATCAGTTATCTAGTACCCATAACACAAGCTCTGCTTAGCTTGGGGCTAGATAACGCTGTGTGAATTGTCCAGCATTATTTATTTATTTATTTTATTTTATTTATTTAAGCATAGTTCCAATCCGTTTTTTCCACACAAAATTCATAAAGTTATAAAAATGGTGTGCATAACGCTGGTTTAATTTTTTAACTGCGAACGAAACATTGCCGATAGTGAAAAACATAGTCGTCATCATCGGCCTATGTTAGTTCACAGCTGGATATAGACCTCCTAATGAGCACCATAGCGCCCTGTCTTCAGCTTGACGCATCCATTATCTACCTGCAGTCTTTCACAGGCCTGACCGAAGGGCGTACTAAATTAAAATAACAAAATATCGTCATAATTGATTATTCCAAGTAAAATTCAATATCCAGTTTAATATCACCGTTAAATTTTTTTACGATACCACCATTATCCCCACGCAATAAGACCGTTTTATTTCATGTTCGACCCGATGACGACTTATGAGAAACCAGGATCAGAGCTAAGTGGATATAAACATTATCTGTGATATTGGAAGTTCAGATATCGCTTTATCGGAAAAACCTCGGATTTATTTTGTCTAAGATATTGCTTACAAAGGGCGGGAACGAAATATTATATTACTTGGTGGATGGGGATTTGAAAGCCTCACTAGGTTGGCTTTGATGGCTAAAATGTAATCTCACAGTCAGATACTCGTTTAAAAAAAATAGATTTCAGTTCGGTTGATAGCTTGATGTTAGTACAAAGAAATAAAATAAAAATGTTTAATAATGTGAGCTGTATAAAATTCATCAAAAATTAAACACAATATTTATAAAACTTTTAAAACTATCATGGTTATTAACATTAAAGTCATTTAAAACGGGATATTGATATTGGAAAACCCAAAAATCTAATCATGGTAAATATCCCGTTTTAAATGACTTTAACAGTATTTATAAACAAAATACCAAATTTTAAAGATTTTATCCATCTGTTTGTTTTGACTAATCTCACTGTATCTACACTAATTTTGTGATGCTCTTAGGTTAAAAACAAGTGATTTTCCAAAAAAATGTAACCGGCTTCCATCATTTTCTTTTGCGGGACAGATACACTGTAATCACTCTAGAATATTTATTTAAAGGACGATTTCATAATCCTTTACTACAAATAAACAAAACAATCAACAAAAATGTGAACATGCATAAAATAATTTGGTGTGTTTTAAAAAACCTTAAACTGGCTGTATTTTTTTAGTATTCAGATATATGAAATACCTGAATACTACAAAAATACAGCCCACTGACAAACGGACGGACAGACAGATAGGCGGACAGTCGATAGGATTAGTACAGCTCGCGTCACCAATCCGCAGAGGTCGATTTTTATTGTTTCGCGTGAATGTACACATGTGCAGAACGCCCTCCACTTTCTTCGAGCGCAATTAAACCGTGATGAGACCGTAATAGGATTTATGTTGGGACCCTTTACGTAAACCCTAGCAAAATCATCAGTTAAGGATCGGTCGTCCTTCGTATTAGCGATCCGCCATCAGTCAGCTTTGTTTAACCTCTTCTTTACGCCCATTGCCATAGAAACTTAAGCTTCATGGGATAAATACGATAAATACTAATTCCTCGGGAATATAATTTTTATGGGCCAGTTCGGGATCGTTTTCTATATATTATATAAAAGCGAAAAAAATATATCACAATTGGTCCGTAATTGACAAAGAAACCGATGAACAAACATAATACAAAGGTGCCAGCCAAATAAAGAGTCTCATCTTTTTTTTAAGTTGCTTATTAAATAAATAATACTGAATATAACTAAGTCCGTCGACCTTTACGCCCTTCGGGACATAACTTATTGTGATTCACTCTCGGCTTAGATCTATCTATTCGAGACATCTAACATCGAATTATAAACGTTACTAGCTTCGCCCGCGATTTAACACCCATAATTCAGAAACATACATCGTTGTCACCACAAAATTAAAGGCAAGAAATAAAACACAATTCAATCCCCCCACTTCTTCGAGTGAAAGTCAGGCTCGCATCTGGCCAGTTGTTATATTAGCTTTGTTCAATTTTATGGTTCAGATAGTGCAGTAAAACTTTCGTTAAGCTCTCGTAGAGTGTCTACGAGTAGTATCGTAGAGGGTGCTACGAAAAAGTTTCTTAGAAAGATGATTTAAAAAACTTTTTCTTGATAATAATTAATAATAATAATCATTTATTTCAGACCATAGAAAAGTTACAGATCTTATTTAACTTATTCTACAGTCCATAGTAATATACATAAAACATTAAAAACTTAACTAATGACACGTTTTTCTGTGATAACTGCGACGACGTGTAAATGACGCAATCAGAGTGTCAGCTGGCGACGGTGCACGGCGGTGTCTCCTTTCAGGCGGCCAGTGAACCGTCGGAACTTGACACCCATCGGCCAAAACTCTGCGCTTAAATAGGTCGAGAATTAATTAATTAATTAGACTCCGCCCGTGTATTTGATCGCGTGTTCCCTTTTTAAAAGATGACTTATATGGGCGTAGATATTATGTGTTTCTCATATCCATGATCTCGGACCATATAGTAACCCATTCTACCGGGAGGGTTGCATGGGGCCAAAACCAACAGACCATCTAAAGACTGAAGACCCCCTGTATATACCAAAAGAGTATCATGCTCGGTTGCACAATATAATACACCTAAAGATGATTTCAGATATTTAGATTTTTTTATCTTTTGTACTATTTTGTTAGGTATATCATTTTTAATTCAAAAATCCATCTAGCTGTTTTCTGATTTTACCTGTACTGAGTCGTTTATAAGGAATTGAGTCTCGTGTCAACTCTTGATCTTGTTTGTCTATGGTGTGACGATCTAGTAGCCAGGTCAGAAATACTATGTTTTTCAGCCTGGAATTTTTAAGCTGCCTAGAAACATACTCTCAAAACTGTCAAAAGCGGCAGCTGGTAAGCAAACCACCTCTTACCGCTTTTAATAGTTTTGAATGCTGGATGGGCTCCTCAAACTACCAGCGCAAATGCCAGAGGTTAGTGCTATTTGCACGAAGAGATTGATGAATTGTTTCAACCTTGAAACTCTTGACGTGCGTCCCTCTATCCGTAGTTTTACATCTAAGGTAGAATACCAAAACGTATTATTCTGTGTACATATCGATGTACTAGTATTACCTCATACTCACTACCTAATAGTGAAGCGATAAGTCTAGCAGAAAAGGGCCTAGCCATCTAGTTCCAGACATCTATTATTTACAAACTTTTTAAAATATAAGTGTAAATGTTTATAGTTTTTTTTTCGTTTTTGGATTGTTTTTTCTATAGTCAATAAATAACTGTAAGATGACTTTGAGCCCAAAATTATTGGAACACCTACGAAATTGAAAATCTAAAAAAATATCTTTTTTATTATTTAAACCCAGAGAAGGGACGGGATGGGTAATGATGATGATGAACACTTATTCCAAGCAAAAGAAGAACAAAGGTTAAATCAACAATTTCTCAAATTATGAACAGGAAAGAAAATAAAGTTTTATTTTTAACACAAAAACTTAAAAGTAGATAGTACCTAATAAATTATAATCTATCAAATTACGCGGAAAATAAACGATGTTGTTTCGTAAAATATACCTTACGATCCAATGTAGAAGCTAAATTATTACATTTTCTTAGAAAGGTAAAGGTCATCATACTTTTCGAAATATTCTGATTGTAGATATAAATCTGTATTTTATTATGAAAAAATTTAGAAAAGTCTGTAAAAATAACCCATTTTAAAAATGGACAAAAAGGAGGGGATATTTTATCCGATGAAAGGTATTGTTTTGTACATTTAAAAATCAGTTTTTGTAATCTCTATCTTTTTTATACTATTGAAATATTAAGAAATATTAAAAAAAAGAAAAATTTACAGTGTGAATTAAATAGCAAAGTTTCTAAACGGTAGGTACCTAGTATATTTATATATATTTTGGCAAATGTTCGCAACCCTCGGCGCGCGAGTTACACTAGTACTTGACGGATCTTGTTTTTTTAGTTTTGAAACTATGTGTCCCTTATGACTGGTATCTCATAGACGTAAGACAGTTATGTATTATTTTCGAAGCTATTTTGATAAAGTTATCGGAGAAAAAGGATTTAAGTTAACCCAAATCACGAAAATTCACATACATCAAGCCTCAAATCACCTTTTTCTGTTGCAAGAAAACCAATGTTTCATCCCATAACAAGGTGTACTAAACTCGCATGCATTCTTATTTAATTCGTAAAACTGCGATCTTTTTTAAAGTAACATTTTCTTGCAGATAGTATGCGGAATATCAGCGATGGTGATGGGCAGCGTGGCCTTCATAGAAGAACGGCAGAAGTTCAACATGGGTCTCGGCATCCCAGCCGGTGGGATTAGCATTCTAGCTGCAGGTGGGTAATAAGGAAATTAAATGAAACAGTTTTTAGTTCCTCCTCACACATAATGATCCATTGCTGATCGGTCCTCAAACAAGGAAGAGTTTTACTATGACCACCACACTAAGCAGGCAAATAGGGTAATTCTACATATTTTTTCTTTTTTTTAACGATTACATTACGTTATATGAGTACTGAGAAAAAAATAACACATAAATTTGGTAATAATTGGTGTCGGAACTTATTCCGGGTGGTAAAAACCCTGCCAATTTTTTGTGACGTCACCGTTCAGTTTTTCAACAAAAGGCTTCTGTTCTTTCAATTACTTCAAAAACATATCAATACGGAGAACGGTGATGTCGCGTTTATAAATTTTGCAATTGAATCTTAAAATATCTATCTCATTTCAATTATTCAATTCCACAATAAAAACTTCATAAAATACAAAAAAATATGCAGATACATTTCTATAACAATAGAGAATACAAACAAAAAATAATCCGTTTTTTTTTTAAGTCACATGCATATAGGTACCTCACGGGTGATCCATGGCAGAGGCACAGATAATATAATACTATACTAAGAGGTATTAAAATACCAACTCAAAATCAAGCTATTGCCATTCCTTGAGGTCGGTAGACCTGCCGTGGTGAGGATTACACTTTCCTTGTACTTTACAAGTTCATTGAATAAACAATTATGCGCAATAGCATAGCCGATCGTAAAACTCAGACGTCATTCACATTTTAGGGTTACATACGGTTCCGTACCCGAAGCCGACCATTATTATTCAACTAAACCTTCGTCATAAGCCTGTCCGTCCGTCTGTACTCTAACCGTATTATTATGTATCTAGTCTTTGTCACTAGGGTCTTCTTCTATGAAAATTATACGAACTCGTAGCGGGCGAAGGGCTGCTTTCGACGCAGGAGGTTGCGGGCTCGATTTCCACCTCGGGACTAAAGTCAAACAATCTGCAAATAATCTGTTCAGGGTGTTCTGGGTCATCATAATCATTATCATCATCATCATCAGCCTATATTAGTCCACTGTGGACATAGACCTCCCCTAATGAGAGCCATAGCGCACTGTCTTCAGCTTGCCGCATCCAGCAATTGCCAGCAGTCTTTCGCAAATCGTCAACCTACCTGGTCGGAGGGCGTTCTATACTAAGTTTGCCGAGTCGCGGTCTCCACTCAAGAACAAGTTTTCCAAGTGGTAGTTGGTTCTTCTCGAGATTATGACCAGCCCACTGCCACTTCAGCTTGCTATTCCTTTGATGTCGAAAACCTTGGTTCTCTGTCTATATTCGTTGCGAAATCCTTTCTTTCAGAGAAACTACGAGCATAGCTCTCTCGAAGTAGGTATAAGTATTGATAATCAATTATCAAGTACCCATAACATGCGCTCTGCCTAGCTTATGGCCAGATGATGCTGTGTGAATTGTTTAGCATTATTAAATAAACTTTAATAGAAAAAGATGAAAAGGGAAAAAGGGATGAATTAGGCCTTTATTGACGGATCCAGTCGAACCGATACATGAATACGAGCAAGATGATGTCACACGGAATTCTCGGTTCTTCTACGTAGTCAAACTATTTAGTCCAACTGGTTTGACCACGAGGAATTATGTTTGCTCGTGGTCAAACAAGTGAAATGATCCTCCCTGTATCAATGTCATGTTAAAAATATGTACAGTCAGTGTTTCTCTTTCTTAGGATCGCTTGCACAGCGATAATTAACCAGCTTAAGTTTGATTAGTGAGTTGTCAAACCATACAAATACGTCAAAGTTAATCAAAATTAGACTTTTACATACTGTTGTGCAAGTGGGGCTTAAATCTTTTTTCTTAACAAAGTCTAGTGTTTTTAGCATGTCAAATTAATTATTCGCAAAAATCTACAGCGTAAAAGTTCATAGGAAAAGAGTTTGTCAGCTGGCTAATTGACACTTACTGTCAGAACTGGCAGATTACGTGGAAGAAGCGGTGGACGAGCGGTGGGCGAAACGCAAGAGGTTGCGGGTTCGATTCCCGCCTTGGGACAAATATTTGTACGATCTGCAGGTATTTGTTCCGGGTGTTCTTGTCGTTTTATATGTATAATAAAAAATATCTATCTATGTAACGTATTGTATTACCTTTTTTTTTTTAATTAAATCACTGTTGTATTATCTATATCAGGTATCTAGTACCCATAACACAAGCTCTGCTTAGCTTGGGGCTAGATAATGCTGTGTGAATTGTCCAGCATTATTTATTAATTATTTTTAAGAACCGCCAATTCTTAGTGTGTCATGAACTCGCATTTATCTAGTTTAACAACCATCTACGTAGATGTTGATAAATTCTTAGTTATTACAGAAATAATCTCCTTGAATGTTGTTCCAAAAATAGTATTAAATTACAACTCGAAAGGAAATTAAATTAGCTTCGACATTGGATATTTTAAGCTTTGACCCGACGACCCCGATGTAGGTGGCTGGCTAATTTGATCAGATTTATCGACGCTCTCGAAATACTTGGCTAGTTCGGTAGGTTAATAATATATGAGGGGGGTTTTTGCACATAATTATCCTTTCATAAATATTTTAGTATATTATAATACAGAGCGGACCATACAGTAACGTCATAAAAAAAAATGTTTCAGCCCCGGTTGTATCTGGCAATACCCCATTTTTCGTAGTTTGTGACTTATAATTTTTTAACGTTTTGGTTTAGAATATTCGGGCGGAACGATCAAAACTGTTTTATATTTTTTGTGGAATTTTCTTGGGTTTTTTGTTATTATGTTATTTCTATGAATCGTACTTTCTTCTATAAAATGGTCAGCTTTCTAACAGTTACGCAAGTTACAAAATTTGTATTATAGAATATACAAACTTTAAAAGTTTAACCCGAAAATTGCCGACTATATCGAGCACTAGTTAAAAATGTACGAAAACATTCTCATGCGAATGAACCAATTAACATTGAAACGAATCCACAGCTGCTGCGAGCGATCACTTCATTAGCCAGAGAGCAATTGGGCAAAGTAACGGTAAATTAAACGTTTTTGGGCAAGAAATAATAACCGTAACTAGAACCGATGTGATATGATGATGACTCTCTTAATCTTTTGATTGTTTAAAAAAACTAAAAACCGACGAAAAACTCCTTGTTTTGAGTTCTGAATTTTGTTTCAGTTCTGAGGGTCAATTTAATAATTTTCTTTAGGGAATACAATTTTTAGGGGGCCATTTAAGATCATGATTTTGGGTAATAATTAACAAAGATTAACAAAGAAAATTACAAATTTACAATCAAATAATAGAATTAAATTAAAACTAGAATTTACAATTGAAATAATTGAGCTAACTGCAGACTGTAGCAAACAATCTACAGGTAGCTCAACTGAACTAAATAACTCTTATAACTGATTTTGATGATCAATATTGTAAAATCGGTCCATAATTGACGGGAAAATTGACGACGACATACAAAAAACATACGTAGGTATACAGCGCAAAACAAAACCTTTTTTGGCATCGGTTTAAAATAATGCAAATTTCACATGAGAATGACGACACGAAATTTACGTGCGTAAGTTACGCCATGTCATAGACGTGCGTGGCAGCTCCAACACCATTCTAAGTACATTGGTGGATAGGTGGGACTCTCCGCTTAAAAGGCACTGGACAAACATGCACGCAACCCTTTTTAAGGGACGGTGCCCCGGTCACTGATGGTCCCTCGTGCCCGCATATTTTGTCTGTAATTCTAATATTCAATCTAAGTAAGTATTTAGGTAATTAAGTAGGTATGTTATTTTATGTAATTGTTTTGTTTATTTAATTTAATGATTATTATTATTTAGGCTAAGATTTTATGTAATTTGATTTCATTGTGGGTTTTGTATGTATGGATTTTATTATCTAAAATAAATGAGTTAATTAATAGAGACATAATCAGCAGAAGATTATGATGACTAAGTACCTACCTACTGAGTTTCGAATCTATTCCATTGTATATTGTTTGAAACTAATTGGGTTTTTATTTCTGACTGCGCAATTATTCGGTTGTTTCAGTCAGTAGGCTTTTATTTTATGGTTGGTATCCTTTTTTATAATTTATTACTGGGCAACTTTTTATATTGGAAACTGAATAATACGGAGCTGAGACATGGACAGGACATTCACGGTAGGGTTGGTTCACCTGTTTAAAGTCGCTCAGCGAGATATGTAAAGTGCTGCTATGCTCGGATTTTCTCTGAAGGATAGGATTCGTAACGCATACTACTTAGCTTGTTGTCAAATTTTAAGATTCTAACTTACCCGAGTTAAAAACGATATATTTCCCTTCTAATGTGAGAAAATAGAACAATCAAACTTACCTTCAGTAAATATTCTACACCAATTTCACTATAGCAATAGATATAATCATCATATTGATTCTATATATATTATCATATTTCTTTGCCATTTTGTCCCATTTTTCGTTCGATGGCATTTTCATTTAAAATAAGACAAGTTCATCTTTAGTTAAATTTGTAGTAAACAAATATTTCACAGACAGCGAATAATAAGTTTATCTACGACCTGTATTACCTTCATTTACCCAACGAATAAGCAGCAATCAGGTATTTCGTAGGAGAATTTCAGTATGACGAGTAAAGTGACCCCAGCCTTTGTAGATGTTACCCTTGACTTCAAAGGACTACATAAGCAGACTGGATTAAACGATATGTGCCCAGAGACAACACGGCTCTTTGAATGTTCGTATACTATGTGCCAATTAAGGTGGCAATACCACTTATGGATCTATGTTATCCGAAATAAAAGAATTTTATTTTATTTTATTTATTTGTTTAATATGGGTCGTTCACCTTCTCTCGCATAATTTTATTTTATTTAATCGATTACACAAAATCCACAGCACTCATAAATAAAAGTCACCTACTTAAAAATATCTCTTACAGGATTTGAATGTGAATGAAATGGATTAGACATTTACGACAACTGTCACTAAAATTTATCGATAAGACATTTGTTATAAAAAAGACAAAGATTTAGACAAAACTTCTTTTTTTTGTTACTTGCTCGAGTACCGTGCGTACCACGATACTCAGGGTACTACGTAGCAAGCAAAAGTGAAATTGCACAGCTGAAATAATCAAATTCGGGAATATATAGAAGGCGAACGAAGGCCCACGTTTGGACTCGCTTGCTTTCGCCATAACGTCCACACTGATTCGATTGTGTTCCGTTGTTAGCCTTCGCTCGCTCTTGCTCGCTTGGTCTGTACCCACCATGAGATGATGATGACGTATTTCATAATGTTCATAATGTTTTTGTTGACAAAAACTATATTGGATTCTACAAGCTATATAAAACAAATCATCACCAAATCTCATTATGGTCGGAAAGGTAATAAATCTCATTTCATTGTTTCGCAAAATGAACCTACGCTTTCCGGGAATAAGCTTTATTTCTCCATATTTCATGATTACTGAGGTTCTAGGTAGCTTTGATAAAGATAACTGACGTGTTTATTATTTCGATGTATTTTATTTCTAAGTATATATGAATTTTACTAAGACCATGTCCTTCGTTAACACACGCCAGAAGCGCGCACAAAATACTGCTGTACCTTTTTTTAATTTGAGAAAAGTTTATAATAAAGACGGTCTCTGTACATAATGTAGTCGACAGTACTAAAACCTGGCTATAAAATAGGACGAAAGCGGAACAAAATTAATGTAATATTTGATTTTCCATGTTCGGACCAATTATTATTATATTTAATATTCTGAACACTTTTAAAACTGATGGTAATAATTATTTTTCTGCCACACAGCGGTGTCAATCCACACATCGCGAGGCTGGAGCGCGGTGACGAGCGGAGCGGGGGCGGGCGCAGGCGCGGCGGTGGTTCTATGGGCGGCGGCGGGCTGCTTGCTGATCGCTCTGGTCGTGCAGTGCTGTAGGACGATACTGAACCCACCTGGACTTGAACATGGGTAGGTTAATAGCCGTTGACAAATCTTCTTTGAGTCTGAAAGATCTTATCTTTTAATGTGTGGAGGAACCAAGACTTACTAATACTCGAATATACTAATATAGAAACATTATTTGTTACCATTCGGGCAGTATTTAGGTAATGCCAGATGGAAATACAGCTCTAAAACACAGACCCAAGGCTAGGGCTTCTAACTACACGAATCGCGAGACCGTCCTATCTACATGGTTTCAAAGACCTTCTACCTCGGTGAATCCACTAGGATTTTCCACTTATCTTAATCCTCAATTCTTTCTCTGTCCTGTGAAGCCTTCGTCTAACGTCAAACAGCAGACGTTGCAAGTTGAAATTAAATAAATTAAATAAAAAGGAGTTTAGTCTTCAAAACACACTAATATTGTTCAGGGCTAAAGTGAAATTTGGCCGTTCATATTCTGTTCTCCTGAAGAACCGATAGCTGCGAACCGAAACAACTCGTCGATGGGTCGGGCACCCTGTGGCCACGAGAGATGACGATCATCGAAAGACTGCTGGCGAATTCTGATGCTGCATCAGCTTGCAGCATCAGAATCCGCATTGATGAGCCCATAGCGCCCTGTGTTGCAGCCAACACAGGGTGCCATGGCGCTCACTAATGCTTAAAAGAATACTAACATTAATCATTCCATACTAATAAAGGCGAAAGTTTGTGGGTTTTGCCGTTGTAAATATGTTTGGCCAAAGTAAACGCCACAAGTACTGAATGGATGGTTCTGAAATACGGCATATAAAGATCTAAACCTAGAATATCATTTTGGCTACTTTTTAAAACTAAAAACGTCTGTAAAACCACGGGTATAAGCTAGTAGTAAATAATAGTTTTGTACATGGTATTCTGAGATAAAGTGTACCTAACACTTTATCTCAGAATACCAGATTTCAGCGACATTCACCACTAATGACATTAAATCTATTAGAATATTATATGAAGGTGGAATTTACCGAGATGAAAATAATTTAATATTAAAATTACCACGCGTGTGTGTAGCTCAAGGGCTTTCATTTAAAATACATATGTGTAGGTACTTCACCTGAGAAATGAATTGAACGAAATCCTTTAGGGCATTTTGCTTGGGTGACATTTATTTTCATTTCGGTACCTACGCTTTTGCCATTTTTGCCTTAGTTCTTTTGCAATTTATTATTTTGAATTATAGTTAACGAACTAAGTGCCAAATTCACTAGCAAACAACTCATGTTATTTGTGTCCTTTTATTAATGTTGTAGAAATACTAAAAAGAAGGACATCTCTTTTTTTTCTAGGACAACACATCACACTAATAAAGTAAATGCAAAATTTTGGATGAATGGATGTGTGTTTCTTACTACTTTATGCCATAACTACTAAACGGATCACTGAATTTTTCCATGGGATAAGCATAACCTTCAATTGTTTCCATAGAATCCGTGCGCAGCCGAAGGTGAATCAAAAAATAATGATCATCAAACTGATCTTTTTATATGTTTCCAGTGATCAACCGTCAGAAGAAGACCCCTCTCCCCGCGACCTTGTCGTCATCGCGGTCGTACAGATCGCCCTCGCAATTGCGACGTTAATGAGCGCAGCGGTGTGCGTGCGCATCGACTGTACCTCCTGACGTGAGCCGCCCGCGCGCGTCATGACGCGCCGACGCGTCAGCGAGGCGCCGACGGTTCCAACGGCGGTGGGGACGGACATATCACAGGCTGAACCGAGAGAAGGTGGCAGGGTTGCGTGGCTGATATAAGTGTAAATGTACAGATAAGACAATAAAGTGACAAATTCGAAAAAAAACCTGGTAAAGTTGGCCATCTCTAAATTATAATGTATAAGTCAGTTTGAATTTCATATCCTAGTTTATTAACATTTTGTGTTAAAAACTTTTTAGCGACACTATGGAATAGTATATTCATTTATAGTCACGTCATAATTTAGTGGAGCGGCGTGTGTGTGCGTCTACTGTAACTCCTGACGCGAGCTGCCCCCACGCATCTTGACGACGAAGTGGTGACGCGAGAATCACGCCGGCGCCAGCGGTTCTTGCGGCGGTGAGGGTAGACAATGCACATACACTCTCGTGCGAGATGTCAGTGCAGATCCCAGTTCCCCCACTTAAAATTAGAATTAGGGCAGACATTTCACAGGCTGAGTCGAGAGAAGGTAGAAGATTGCGTGTCTGAAAGTATAAAATTACGGATGAGGTAATATCAGCAAATTTATAATAATGAAATCACTGTCAAATTGCCCATCTCTAAATGATAATGTAAAAATATCAGTGTCACATCCACCCTAGCTTAATAACATTTGAGTGTGATAGGGAGAAAGAAAGCAAGCAGTGGTGCTTGGAATAATATCTTCAGTTAATGTCATAGTCGCCACGTTACTAGGTGCAGCGGTGTACATCCTGATGCAGCCATGTCATGACGCAGCCGCGCGCTCGCGTCATGACATGGCGACGCGTGAGCGAGATGCTGAATTTTCCTGTGGTAGTCATTATCACAGGCTGAGCCAAGGATTGTTATAAAAGTCCCTTGGCTGAAATGAGTACCTATTGAATTATTTTATTTTATTTCCTAGGATCCTACGTTCCATTTGGGAAACGAAAAGCATAAGTTTAGGTAGCAATAGATTAATAAAAATGTAGCTAACAACAGTTTCAATTTATAGTTTGTAAAAATAGCTGAACTAAAACCAGAACTAATTTATTTTAAAAAATACAATTAGGTGTAATAAATACATTATTTAAATGATAACTCTAGCCTAGAGAAAATTATCTTTATGTTTTTAGGTAGAAATATTAAAATATGTCGGCTAAAATACAGACCTGTTTATAGGTTTTGTACAAAGTACAATGTGTCAGGTCAGGCCGACTAGTTCTTTTATAGTCCTACATTATAATATCTACTTGCAATAGTATTTATATCTGTTGTTCCGTAAACTTAAATCTAATCATTTTAATACATAGTTGCGAATTGCCAGCGTTAGAGTTATAATTTCCCATTTTCCCAGTACAGGTACAACAGGTGAGATGAGAATTTATGTCTATTAATGTGTTATTCCATATAATAAGTAGGTGTGATATAATTACCTATGCTTACTGAACTATTTTCGTGATAACAGTTTTGTGGCAATATAAGCTGCCATGATAGAATCTAGTCTAAAAATAAAATGTCTAGTCTTTAGTAAACAAGCAGCCAGTTTAAATTTTTTTGTATTATAAAATAGTCAACCCGTAACTCACCTGACAAATTTAGATTCAATTTCACGAAATAATTCATCTCTATGTCAGAGTTACGAAAGTGATCATAAAGTTTGGCTTTGTTTATGAATAAAGCGAAGTATCTACCAAATAACAAAAGTTTAATAACTGAAATTATCTTTGAAAACTGAAGATTTTCTTATTGTTAGTGCCAAATGCCAAGAGAATAGGCCAGAAATGTAATTGTGTGACGTCAATGTTTTGGAAAAGGCAAATGGCTATCGTTAACCCATATGACTAGTTGTGTTTATGACGTCATAACTATTAGGTACCTACTTGAATACTCATATCTCGCAAGGTTTAATATCGCTGACCTTCTTTTAACCAGGACCCCGGGGATTCAGAGAGGCAGGGTTAACCTTTCTGTAAAAATAGAAACGAATCTAGTAAAATATTGATATAATTATCAATGTTTTACTAGATTCGTTTCTATCACAATCATCAATCTCAAGAACGTCTTAGGCAACTGAGACAGTCTCAAATATTTATTTAAAAACATATTATATCAATAATGCTTGACATTTCACACAGCATTATCTAGCCCCAAGCTAAGCAGAGCTTGTGTTATGTATATATTATACTAGATAACTGATAGACATAATACAATACAATACATCGATATGCATTTTTTATTATAAAATAGAAAACGACCAGAAAACCCTGAACAAATATCTGCCCGAGGCGGGAAACGAACCCGCAACCTCCTGCGTCGCAGGCGGACCTTCGCCCACTGCGCCAAATCGGTCGTCAAAATAATAATTAATATATTTTTTATTCCTCAATGTCTATAGAATACATAAAATAAAAAGAGGAGTGTAAATAAATATAAATATAATAATGTTGGAGTAAAAATACGTACCTAGAACCTAGTAGTACTTAGTATCAATATTGTAGATTTAATTAGCTAAGAAAGAGATTATTCATAGTTATTTTAAAAATGTAAGTTTTCTAATGTTTAATTTATTAAAAATCATCACTAGAATTGTTGTTTTATTTCCGGAGCTTCTGAAAAAAGATTTAGGTACAGTGCTTTGGGTAGTCACAAATATTTTTTAGTACATAACGGATTTTTGAATCTACCAAATTCGCCTATAACTATTATCGTGTGCGTAGTTTAAAAAAACTTAAAATATAGTAAACAAAAGCTACAGCTTTATTATCAAAGACAAACAAAATAATAGAATTAAATTTAGACTATTACCTATATTGATATCTAGTGTAACGTTATGGTGAATAAATAAATACTAAATACTATTTATAATTTTATAGCTACCTAGCTAGCTACCTAGTTGAGTCTCAATTGTTTCAATTAACACTAGGTTTAAGCTATTATTAGTTAATAGTAGGTTATTAATACCTAAAATATCATCTCCAGTCCTTCTAACTTCAAGAGCCGGTCCGTAAAAAGACTATTACTACTTTAATAGGGTCCATAATGCGATGAAATATGGCACTGCTGCTCGAAATGAGTTTATAATGACCCGTATTTCATGCTACTGCTCGTGCTGGGTATCACTGATGCTATTCACGTTATTTGTACTTGGGCCGTGGATTTGATTGAAACATTGTTGGATATACTTAAACGATACCTTATCTAACTATAAATGCGAAAGAGTGTTTGTTTCTTTGTTTGTTTGTCCTTTCTTCTGTTAGTCCTAACTAAGCCACCAATCGACTTGATTTTTTAATAGATAAATAGATAGAAAGGATAGATAGTTACTTTTTATCCCAAGTTTTATCCACAGTTTCGGACGTGGGAGTCCGAAACTGTGGATAGCAGTCAGAAAAGTCGAGAAGGAGGCCAAGAGGAGGATCCTGCTAGGTTGGGCCGCGTTTGGCAAACTACGTCGAGTCTTCTCGTCATCCATACCGCAATGCTTGATGACGAAAGTTTTCAATCAGTGCGTCCTACCCGTCATGACCTATGGAGCTGAGACGTGGCTACTCATTTCGAGAAGAACCAACAAACGATGGGGTAAACGTGTTCTTGAGAGGAGATCGCGACTCGGCAAACGCCCTAGGACCAGGTGGGATGCCGATTTGCGAAAGACAGGGCGCTATTTGGGGCTCATTAGGGGAGGCCTATGTCCATAGCAGTGGGCTAATATAGGCTGATGATGATACTTGGGGCCGAGTATGTAAACAAAACTTTGTTGTAGTCTCAGAGTAACTATCCACATGAAGCACTGAATTGATACATTCTAGTGCCTTGTGAAAGCGGTCCTTGAGAGAATTAATTTTAAAAACCAAAGTACCTACACAACGTGCAGCTCAAAATTATCATAAATTAATTTCGTAGATACATCTACATAAAGACAAATATCGTAGGGAATTTCAATATTAAACAGAGATTAGCAAATATTCTTATAATGATGATGATACTGAATATGAGGAAAAGGAACAAAATAAATAAATAAGCACCTAACTACCAACTGATATCGGATGTCTCTTGTAACTCAACTCTCCCTCCAATATTTTCCTTATTCGACAGAAGAGCTAGAAATATATTGAAGGGAAAAGCTTTTTTGTTGGAAAAAGTAAATCATAATATTTGATCCAAGTGTTATTTAAACCAAAAGCGTGTGGAATACAGGCGGTTATGGGTTCCGTAGCAATTGATTTTTTTATTTTCTAAGACATAGGTACATTTTAGGGAGTATTCAACCGGATCCTAATCTTTAAATGTCTAAAGCTAGTCTGCTTAATACTCAATTATTTATTACATTGCAAGCTGAAGTGGCAGTGGGTACTGCAAGATTGCAAGTCTGAAAAAGCGTGCCTAATGCGTTGTGTAAAGATACTCACTGCTATTGCTTCTCCAATCTCTTTCCGAACTAGGATGGACTATATCGCTATAGCGCCTTTTTCCTATTGGTATCGTTTTCGATTAACTCGAACTTAAAAGTAAAGTAAATGATGTCCATTTCTAAATACTCTTGGATTTCGAATCCGACTTTATCGAAGGTCTGCTTGGCCTGTATTTTATCAAGTGGGTACAAATTTGTTACTATTTTGCTGTCTGTAGGTGTTTGTAGCCCGTTGAAACCCGGTTATGGCCGGTGTTACGGGGCGTAATACTTGTTACACAGCGAGTGTTCGTTCAGACAGTATAGGGAAAGAAGGCGTGAGCAACGAGCAACGCGCAGGATTTTAGCACTAGATGTAACGTTTCATGCTCGTTGCGAATGATACGTCAGCCTATTCAGTTTTAAATTTACTTACTGAACCCTAAACATTGTAATACAACAAAGGTTGAAATAATTACGTGAAAGCCAGGGTAGTTAATTTGTCAATTTCGCTGTAAAATATCCTCTAATTTATTATTCATAATTCATTGCCGCCATTATTTTAGCTCCAGGTGAGACGTCCGTTTCCGGGTAAAATAATGACGTCATATTTCCGGTTTAGGTTGGGCGGTACATGTAGGAGGAAGGTGTAATTATACTCACACCATTTTACAAAGCAAGCAATTTTTAGGGTTTCAAAGATCGGTTTTGAAACCCTTATGGTCTCGCTCTGTCCGTCCCCGCTCTTTCTTGAATATCTCAGTAACTACTGCAGCTATTAACTTGAAATTTGAAATAATGATACATTTCGTGCGCCATTACTGATTTTAAGAAAAAAATATATAAATAAATGAAAAATGAAAATGAATATTTTCAGTACAAATTTTGATGTTGAAATTTCAAAAGAGACCTAGGAAAGCAAATGGGGTATCAAATGAAAGGTATCGTTTTGTACATTTCAAAACATTTTTTGAAATTTCTGTAAATTTCATACTTTTTGAAATATTTCAAAAAAAGACGAAAAATTGACCATACCCCCCCCCCCCTATCTCCGAAGATTGCACACCGATCCACGAACAATGTATTAGGCGTTTGTAGATATCGATCTATATTTTACAGGAAAAATATAGAGAAGTCTGTAATAATAATAGTTTTTGAAAAATGGTCAAAAAGGGGGAGAATTTTTTTTCAAAATTGGGGGTACCTACCTATGTGGGGTATCAAATGAAAGGTATCGTTTTGACCATTTCAAAACACTTTTTGAAATTTCTGTAAGTTTCATACTTTTTGAAATATTTCAAAAAAAGACGAAAAATTGACCATTCCGCCCCCCTAGCTCCGAAGATTGCAGACCGATCCATGTACAATGTACTAGGCGTTTGTAGACACATCAATCTATATTTTACAGGAAAAATATAGAGAAGTCGGTAATAGTAATAGTTTTTGAAAAATGGTCAAAAAGGAGGAGATTTTTTTTTCAAAAGTAGGGGTACCTACCCAAGTGGGATATCAAATAAAAGGTATCGTTTTGACCATTTCAAAACACTTTTTGAAATTTCTGTAAGTTTCATACTTTTTGAAATATTTCAAAAAAAGACGAAAAATTGACCATTCCCCCCCCCCTAGCTCCGAAGATTGCAGACCGATCCATGTACAATGTATTAGGCGTTTGTAGACATCGATCTATATTTTACAGGAAAAATATAGAAAAGTCTGTAATAATAATAGTTTTTGAAAAATGGTCAAAAAGGGGGGGAATTTTTTTTCAAAAGGAGGGGTACCTGCCTATGTGGGGTATCAAATGAAAGGTATCATTTTGACCATTTCAAAACATTTTTTGAAATTTCTGTAAGTTTCATACTTTTTGAAATATTTCAAAAATAGTCGAAAAATTTACCTTTCCCCCCCCCCTATCTCCGAAGATTGCAGACCGATCCACGTACAATGTATTAGGCGTTTGTAGATATCGATCTATATTTTACAGGAAAAATATAGAGAAGTCTGTAATAATAATAGTTTTTGAAAAATGGTCAAAAAGGGGAGGAATTTTTTTTCAAAAGGGGGGGTACCTACCTATGTGGGGTATCAAATGAAAGGTATCGTTTTGACCATTTCAAAACACTTTTTGAAATTTCTGTGAGTTTCATACTTTTTGAAATATTTCAAAAAAAGACGAAAAATTGACCATTCCCCCCCCCCTAGCTCCGAAGATTGCAGACCGATCCATGTACAATGTACTAGGCATTTGTAGATATCAATCTATATTTTACAGGAAAAATATAGAGAAGTCTTTAATAATAATAGTTTTTGAAAAATGGTCAAAAAGGAAGAGATTTTTTTTTCAAAAGTAAGGTTACCTACCCAAGTGGGATATCAAATGAAAGGTATCGTTTTGACCATTTCAAAACACTTTTTGAAATTTCTGTGAGTTTCATACTTTTTGAAATATTTCAAAAAAAGACGAAAAATTGACCATTCCCCACCCTAGCTCCGAAGATTGCAGACCGATCCATGTACAATGTATTAGGCGTTTGTAGATATCAATCTATATTTTACAGGAAAAATATAGAGAAGTCTGTAATAATAATAGTTTTTGAAAAATGGTCAAAAAGGGGGGGAATTTTTTTTCAAAAGGAGGGGTACCTGCCTATGTGGGGTATCAAATGAAAATGAACAATAATTTATTATAAAATTGACTGAACATAATTTACATAATTTGTTTTAAATTTTCCTGATGCACGCGCAATATACATTTCTGATTCTAATGGATGCAAATACTCAAATGGTTCTTACAAAACTTCTAATAGTGTCCACAGGTCATTGGAATGCTGGCTATTATTTTGATCAATGAAATAGCATTGCCATTCAACGTGGCAATGCTTACAGCATTCTGCACTCTGCCTTCTGATGAAGGCGTAGAATCTCAAGGAAATAGACATAAGTGTAAATAGGTAGACTATTGTAAAGGTTTTATTCTTTTAATGTAGTCTATACTAATATTATAAATGCGAAAGAGTGTTTCGTTGTCTCCCACGGCCTAACTAAGCAATCAATCGACGTGATTTTGGTACAGTGTTTGTTGAAAGGATAGAGAGTAACATAGGCTTTTTATCCCATAAATCAGTTCCCATGGGATAAAAATAACCTTAAACAACGCCTACGAAGCAGTTTACTTTATAAATGTATAAGTTGGATGCTTTGGGAATAATTCCAAATAAAGCCGATACAGAGGTCAGAATACAAAATGGTCCCGTTTCCTACAGAAGTCCTTTCTTTACAGAATTGACGGTAGAATTCAGCCACAAAAGAAGATGAACCGCTCGGGGAAACGAATTTAATCAGATGAAAAATACTGTTCATTATGTACCGAAAATGAGCCTACTTACCTTGGTGATGAAGCAAACCTTTTGTAAGCAAAAAACGTTTTTGTCACAAGGTATATAGGGGTAGATTTTGCCTGAAGCGTGATGTGGATAATTTTGAGGTTGTCACAGCCAAGATAATGGCTGTGACTTCTATTTTGGGGGTAAACGGGCTTAGTTTGGCTTTTGGTACGTAAAGACGGTTTTTACTACAAGACTTCATTATAATTTGTATGCTCATCGTAACCATAACTTAGAATCCATTTGAGGGACAAAACTAGAAATTAATTAAGGTATAATAATTAAGCATTTTTTCAGGTAACGCCGTCTAGTACAGGATGTAGGTACAATACGTAAAAACTACGGCCAAAAATATTTACCTTAGTCTAACATAATATAAAATAAACCTATTTACTAGCACGTAGCGTCGGTGACGTGTGACACGCAATATATGCTGCGACCGGTAAATCTTCCGCTAAAACGCCGGAAAAGAATAATGCTATTGAGCAAAAACAAGAACACACGAAACAACTCTTTTTTTACGGAACCCTCGGTGCGCGAGTCCGACTCTCACTTGACGTTTTATTTTTCTTAAACTAAAAAGAACATGCGCTGCAATAGTGAAGACGCTGCCTTCTGTGACACAGTTTTTTATTACTAAAACAGAAGGCAAAACTGCCCAGAAGCCTGAAGTTAGAACTGTCCTTTTTTGTGCTCACCAAAATACAATTTTTCTTTCTTTTTCAAAGATAAATAAAATTCCTTGTAATCCATTGTCCTTAATGATATCATTCTATCTTGTTTTGGCGGAATTTGAATTGACACTATTTTCTAAACAGTTTGCCAGTAAAATGGGTGGCACTTGCTAATTTTTACGTATTCCGATCATCTATCTTTCAGCCGCGCGGCTGTACTCTGCATACCAAACGAACAAACCAATTCCCACGAGGTTCTAGCTACGAACGTGCTCCGAAAATGGCTTCACATTTCGGATTTTCGAATTTCAACCGGAAGGTAAGTGTCCCATTTCGAGTAGGTATTCCACATTTTTTCTCACTAGGTAAACCCGAAACCTCCATCCGCAAGCAGACCTTCGCCACCGCGCCACAGAGGTAAAATAGATTTTGGTGGCCACCAAGGGCAACTTCGTATCTCTGTCTAAACTAAATAGAATAAAACTATTACAGAGGCATTAAAAAAAGCTTATGATAGGTATCACAAACTGGAAGATGGATTGTTGAAAATTCTTTTGTTAAACGGAATAATAACATACAGGTAGGTGGCGTGGCGGCGCCACTTTGGGTGGGGTATGCGCCTTAATGAAGGTATGTAATGGATTCTAAGATCTAACACAAAAACGTGCATTCCAATATGAGCTTTAACTCGTACCTAACGTTCAAAGGTTTTTTGATGAAATATAGACGGCATCAGATAGCAGACAACTCGCGGTTCAATTGCCTTAAAGCTTGCGGTTAGCCATTTTGTTACAGTAACTTGTATCTTAGTTAGATACATTTATCAGGTTACGAATTTAAAGTTATTCGACGTGGATTAGCGTGAGATTATTATTTTTCTGCGTTCCTCAAGCAGTTAAACTAGAGAAAAAGTAATTTGCCGCAAATCATAGACAATTTTCTATGAAATCATGATAAAAATCAGCTTCGATTCACTGGTATTTTTAAAGGATTTCAGAAAATAATTTTGGAATCTCGCGCACCCGCGATAATAAACAAAAACTTTATTTTTGGGCTCGCGTTGCTCTATTTCCTGTCAAACTCTTATGAACGAGATTTCCTATGCCTATCCTTTTCACAAAATGGCGTCGTAGTATAGGCTCTTAAATAGAGGTTTTAGATAGATAATAGCTTTATTTGACACTTCAGACACACACATACAAAATACAACAATTATACAGTACACTAGTAAAAACAAACAACAATAGAATACATTTATAAAAACAAATACTAAAATAATTAAAATCTAGGTAAGGTAAAGGCCTTGGCTCAGCGTAATATTTTGCTAATGAAGCAAAAACACTGATTTTCAGCCAAGACCTATTGAGAGCCAGCAGAACAGAGTTGCAACTCAAATGATATAAACACATACGGCATGTGCATCTAACTACTAAATGTTTCGCTTTTTGTAGTAATAATGAACAGACTCATTTTACAAATATAAATCTATGTATTGTGTTATATAATGTATAACAGATCTAGTACCCATAAAATAAGCTCTGCTTAGCTTCAGGCTAGATAATGTTGTGTGAATTGTCCAGCATTTTTTTTTGTTTAAACAATAAACAAACATATTTTGGTAACTACGAACTAGTATATAGCACTGTATTAAAACTACCGCTCGTAGCACCAATTTATCATACGACTCAGATAAATTAATTAATTTCCTGATTTGGATCGTATTCATTGAAGTGGAGTACCTACTATCGGTACTTCCGGAGGGCTCGACTACAAAGAGATCAAATACAAAACGTTTCGGAATAGGCTTGACAAAGTGACGTCATCATTAGTAAATAGTAAACCGGATATTAGGTACCTATTGAAGAGAGGCATGAAAGCTTTCAAAAGAATTATGTAGTTTCAAAGAAAAGAAAATCCCTGTGGTAATACCTACAAAGAGACGCCCTATCCGCTTGAAACTTTTATCAACGAGCAAGACCGTCATCTTGTGAAACAAGGTTTTCGTATTATAGTAAGTAAGCTTTTGCACTCTGGGTAATTTCTATTAAATAAATAAGTTGCCAAATTCGTTAGATTCTGTCAAACTTCGATTCCTGACGAAATCGAAATTTTATGGAACTTATTTACGAGTAATTTTTTATGTAACCAATTACAAACATCAAAGTCATATTATAACGGGATATTAAAACATTATATGATTTTTGAGTTTTAATATTCTTTTGTCATTGTAAATAACCATGATAGTTTTATAAGTTTAAATTACAAACACGCAAATTTGGGTGGCAGGGCCCATCCAGAGTTTCGCAGTTGTCTTTACTTGGCTTCTTAGTGTAATTGATATTGTTGGCAATGACAGAATTGATTACTTATTTAATGTGAAAATTGGTACCAAATACATACACATACATGTAACAAAAACGAAGGACCAAACATTCAGAGGGGTCAGCCCCTCTAGCACGGGATTTATTGTCTAATAGGGTAAAATAAAAAAAATTACGTCACTTCGTCATCGAATGCATAAATTATTTGAAATGCATTCCTTCAACTTCAATAATGTACGCAATGTATGGAGATGTGATGTCATTATTGTCTATTCTACCCTAGACAACAATCCCCCTGCTGAGGGGCTTTGATCACAGAACACGGGAAAAGTACTTTAAAAAAATACCGACCTTTATATGTCTTCGAATAATAAATAAAACAAAATTATCGCTAGGCAAGGCAATTACTGATGCATGTGATTATTTTGTTGGCATTGAATGGAGAAAAAATGCATTTGTGATACCACCTACCGCATCTAAGGTGCGTTAGCCGCCTGATTATGTCGGGATGACGACATCAGAAGCGACGAAAGAGTTTTATGTTTTAAACAGGATGTTAACATATACGTATGCATTTTTTGCATTTTTAAGATGAAAAAAATGGTTTTGTCTCGCCCATGAACACAATAGACGAATGATGGTTACTTTAGGTGAAAGCTCTACATAAATCATTGTTTGTACTTTGTACGACGAAATATATGTATATGGATAGTAATAGTGGGCGGCCTGCCAGGCTTTCATCGTGGTCCAGCCTAGGCCATCTATGCTTTCATGTAGGGACAGACTGCAAAAAAAAATGGTGTAAACCATACAATATCTTAAAAATAAGTTGTCGTGTGTATGATGTATGATGACGTATGATGATCTGTGCCTTAACAATATTCTACACCCATTTTTAAAAAGTGTCTCTATTAGATTATACATAATAATGCTTATGAACCACTGAAACAATACAAAATTTTGATACAGACGCTAGGTGCCATAAAAAATTTAAAATTTACGTTTTCTAGAAGCGCGGGTAACTTGACGAAAACGCTGGACCCAGTGAAAGCCATATTTTTGTTATGTGGTTATGCTTATGACGTCAGCTGGTTGTGTGGTACCTAACCAAATGCGCTGATGTTGGTGATGACAGTTGATACTTATTGATTTACCTAGACAGCCGTATAACATTATATCATTGCACCCTTCATGGTGTTTATAAAGTGCAGATTCAAAAAACTGAAAACTTTTAATTTAATTTAAAATTTAATTTGTTACCTACCCTTGTTTAATTTGCAACTGCTTTTGGCCTAAGCTATCTCAATGATTTATTTCGGCCCGGCTTCGCATGGGTACATATTATGCATTTATTATACATATAAACCTTTTTCTTGAATCTCTCTATCTATCAAAAAAACCGCATTAAAATTCGTTGCGTAGTTTTAAAGATATAAGCATAGGATAGGGTCAGACAGACAGCGGGAAGCTACTTTGTTTTATACTATGTAGTGAAGATACCCTATTTATGGTCATTTACTTGTAAGAGTGGTTCAATCAGATGTATTCGTGATTTATTATACCATACTATTTTCGCCACCCATTGGTTCTCATTATTTTGTAATTATTCGTAATAATAATAAATAAAATTATTTATTTTAGGCAACATTAGTTTAGTACAAGATTGAACATACTTAAAAACTACGGCACATAAAAAAATTAAAATATAATGAATGAATGATGTAAAATGAAATATAGCCAATGACCGGCAAAAATATTACAAATTACCAACAAACTCTGAATCGACTGCAGGCATTATTTTTATTCACGGTCACTTCCGTTGCTGACTGTACCATTTATATAATGAATGGTGATTATAGTATTTCTAGGAGTCTTGTTAATTATAGAAGCCTCGTCCGTTAGAAGTTTACTGACTTAGTTAGGTTTAGGTACCCCGACTAGATAAGAACTCTTGATCAAAAGCTCCAATCTCCTCCGTGCCAACACCATAATTTTAATAGTTTCTGCCATTTCGTTCTGTATATTTACTATTTCTTGTTTCTATGAATTATGAGACATAAAGTATGGTGCAAATTCTAACACGATAACAACACGACCATTCTATTTAATTATACTAAAGAATCGTAAAAAGTAAAACAAAATTACAAACTAGTCTGTATGTAATATTTGTAATTTCTTTATGTACTTACCTACTAATCTACACTGTGATTATGCTAGTTTTTTGGACAGTAAGCTTATTATATTGCTAATTATTTATTTATTTAGATATTCCAGCTTATTCCATTACAATCTGCGAAAGATTGCGTCATATCATCCCTTACGGGCGGGGCGGGAAATGCTCCGCCAGAAGCGATGCCAGACTTCTCGAAGTGCCGCTATGCAGCCCTGCCAGCTGCAAAGGCAAAGGCCTTGATAAGAGTCTTGAAATGAGTTTTCTACTATCCTTGAGTACTCCTCTACCTCGACATAATAGAAACAGAAAAGAAGATGTCGTTCTCCTTGCCACTAGTTGCTTGATCACTAAAATGTTTCTTCGTCTGAATTCGTTTGTACAACAACGTGGGTCTACGTTTCCACTGCAACATAATATACATGAAAACTAACTCACGACTATGTACAACTGTAGTAGCGAAGCTAGAAATTGCAATCTAAATTATACCACTTCCCACTTTAGCTCCATGGCTTTGTTTGTTTGACAACGTGCGTCTACGTTTCCAATGCAGCACTCACTTTACATGTAAATTAACTCACGACTTTGTACAATCGTAGTTCAGAAAGATTGTAATCCTTACTATATATATTATACCACTTCCCTCAGTGCAGACACACGCGTGTACCGCGTGCGTAACGTTGACTGCGTTTAGCTGCGTGGGTGCCATATTCGAGTAAGCCACGCATACTCCAATCAAAGATAATAAAATCATACAATACCAATGACGTAATTAATCGCGTATTCGTGCGTAGCGTGTTCGTGGTTTACAGTGGACATGAAGTGTCAAATACGTTTTCACCCAAAGCAAAGCTAACACACGTGCGTAGTCTCCTTCTCTACTCGGAGACTCTGGCCATCTTCATAGGATCGAAAACAATATTACAGGTAGGGTCCCGAATTTAACAAAGACTTTTTCTTTAGAACTTTTTACATTATCTTTAAAGACGTCACATAAAACGTCGTTTTATTCCTTGCTATTTTTAGATCTTTATGTTACAACTTCAGTTAATTTGTGAAGGCCTTGTGGTCTTTACAACCAGAGACTATTATGTTTCGTTGCTACATTATTTCGATGTTATTTCATATAGACCGTTCACCGTAAAATGTAACTTGGACGATAAAATGCCATTGTGGAAATTATTATTAGGCATAGGACATAATCTTACGGTGAACTGTTTGAGTAAGTAGGTAATAAGTAGGTAATAATGTAGGAACGAATCCGAATATTCGTATTTAAGTACATTTTACAGAGTTCCACAATAACAAAACGGAAAGTCAAAATTGTGCTGCTATAATATCTTTTTTTTAAGGAATAAAAACCAGCTTGAAATTCCTTAGTATTTTATTATTTAAAAAAAAAATTCATGATACCACCACGTATCCATACTCCATACAATTGCAGAAGGATTTTCCAAATCAGTCCATATTTGACGCAGAAATCAACAAACACAAATAACAAAATAAAATATCGAGTGCAAGTTGGACTCTGGCATCAAGGGTTCCGTATAAACTTGTACTCGTAAGTAAAGATCGACCCTGACGCACGGTTTACAAAAACTTTCTGATTTGTTCACAAATAAATAAAGTATTTTTGTATAAAAACGGTTTTTAGATTTTTTCCTTTACTTGTGCATCTTGCTACATCTTGCTTCTTGTCAAATTTCATGATTAAAAACGGGAAATACCCTATAGGTTTTGTGTGCATGTATTTCCTTGGAAAAATTCAAAAAACTTAAGTATAAACGGACGTAACTTTTGATTGCGAGGTCTTACAAGTTTGATTTATATCGCGGCTCCAAGAGGTTACGAGCCTGAGTATATGATGTGAATTTCAACTTAATATCTCCTCCACGCATTTTTGAGAAATGAGGGTTGACAGAAGGACAGACGGACAACAAAGTGATCCTATAAGGTTTCCTTTTCACCTTTTGAGGTACGGAACCCAAAAAAATACGTATTTTTAGCCGATCCTAGAACCTCCTTCTCTTTTGTTTTTCGTTTAGTAGATTAAAAATGCAACAAATACTCAATATTTACTCAAAGCCTATAACAGAGTTCTTATAAAACTTATAGAACGACTCAATATTTACTCAAAGCCTATATAACAGAGTTCTTATAAAACTTATAGAACGACTCAATATTTACTCAAAGCCTATAACAGAGTTCTTATAAAACTTATAGAACGCAATCATATTGTGAATTATAGTACATTCATATATCTCGCTAGTTATGTCGTCAACCGTAACAGACATTATTGACAAAAAAGAGGATTTTCCAAGCCCATACATCTCGGTTGTTGGCCTAGAGCGTGATTTGCGGTGATTGAGCGAAAGGACGCCGGATGTAGTGATGGATGGCAGCCGCGCATCGTTGGAGGCCAAACATAAGTACCGCGTCCTAGCCTATTACTCGGCTGTAGCAAAAATATGGCTAGACGTAGTATACAGGGTTCTAGAATCTCTTCTGTAACAAAGGAGTAACAAAGATAATGTTGGTGGAAAATGCTTAACGACTCGTATCAGTACTATATAACGGGTGTTTATCGCGTTTATTTACCTATTTTTCCTGACTTCTTGCAGAATAGATCTACCACAGTCCCCAACCCATCGTGCCCATCGTGGGGATTATGGGTATTTTCCTTCATGAGATGTTCATGATTTCTGTTTACGTAGTCAATAAAAAGCCATTATTAGAATTTTCACATCAAATCACGCGAATAAATCTTACACATGGGTTCTATAGCTCGGAAGATTCGCAAAATTTGGCTAAAACGGCCCCAATCGTGTTACTGAAGGCATACTTCCCGCATGAGGGCTTTCCCGGCTTTATCTTTTTCCACATATAAGTCCTTTTGGTATGAGGTAGGTAGGTACTTAACTTTTCCTAATTAAGGACGAAAATTACAAAAATAAAGTAATTCTATCGACGGATATAATGTCTATATTGGTGTGTTCTGGGACTTTAGCCTTTGATAATGTATCCATATTATAATATTATGAATTCTAAAGTAATTATGTCTGTCTGTCTGTTTCCTTTTCACACCTAAACGGCTGAACTGATCTTAATAAACTTTGGCAGAGAGGTAAATAGTATCCCGGGAACGGAAATAGGGTACTTGAAAAGCGCGTGCAAAGCCGCGGGCGACAGCAAGTTCCAATATAAATAAACAATGCGAGACCGATCTAAATCATCATCAGCCCATATTAGTCCACTGCTGGACATTGGCCTGCCCTAATGAGCGCCATAGGACCCTGTCTCCAGCTTGCCGCATCCAGCATCAGCCAGCAGTCTTTCGCAAATCGTCATCCCACCTGGTCGGAGGGCGTCCTACTCTACGTTTGTCGACTCGCAGTCTGCACTAATATAATTATATATATATATATAGATAATTTTTTGAAAAACCGGAGAGCCTCGGTACCCCACACACCTAGCGTCTCGACTCCAAGGAGAGCAAATGCGTAGGCTCTGTCGAGACCTGCATATTTGCGCCTCTTGAGATCTTCGGCCAAATCTGCCGCCACACCAACCCTCACGGAAGTCCTAGGAAGATGTAAATAAATAACTAATAGTGATAAATTCACTGTACGATTGAAGAAGATGTTGTTGCCTTGAGAGGGAGTTGGATGCCCGCCGTATCTTACCTATCAGTTATTTATCCCAGCGGAGCGATTCTCATGTTAATTTATTATTCAAGGGACCTGTGATTTACAATGCTATTGAGCAATTTGTTGGAGACTAGCTGTGCCTGTTGCTGCGCCCGCGTATAATGTCAAACAGCTTTATTTTTTAAATATATGTAGATAGAAAATACTTTTATTGCACACTTAAGCTAAAAACAATTTACAAATTAAACACATAAACATAACAATTCAACAATTCTAATACGTAATTATTTACCTTAACTTACTTGAAATCCTTAAATAATTAAAACTGGTTTGCAAATTTTTATAGGCGGGAACTTAACAAATCGTTTTACAAAGTAGACCTTTTGTTTACGCCCGTTGCCATGGAAACCATTTGATACCAGTGATTGTAAAATTTATCGTGTGATGATGTTTTATAAATACGTTTTACGGTACACGTATAAATTACTCTAGGGTCAATATTTTTGGGACCACTTCAAAATCCAATGTAATTCAAGCACGAAAGAATCATCAAAGACACAAGCGCCGCCACCAACTTTTTTTTACTACTAGCGGTCCGCCCCGGCTTCGCACGGTATATTCTATAGCCCATGTTCATCAGAGATAATGTTGTATTCTAATGGTGAAAGAACTTTTCAAATAGGTTCAGTAGTTTCGGAGCCTATTCAATTCAATTCAGGCAAAAAAATCTTTACTCATTATAATATTAGTATAGTATAGATTGAGTAAGAATTTTGGAAAAACCGTTGGGCAGTTTGTGAAAAAGATCATAAGCTTTTTTTGACTATGACTATTTTTAACTATGTATAATAGTTTTATTTTGTATAGAATGAGCAGAAATGCAAAAACAGAAATTGGTAACCACCAAGAGCAACTTCGCATCTATGCTTGTCATGCCAATATTGTTACAGAGCCATTTAAAAGATTATTATAGGAATCACAAACTACACAATGTTTTTTTTAGAGAATCTCTTCGTTTAACGTAATAATAAAAATAATAGGTGTCGCTAGTGTGCCTTCAGAATTGGCAAAGAAATCACCAAAAGTGTTGTGTTTTTCAATAGTACAATTTTGTTCTTTTAGCTTGACTGAATAAAAACTACTTACCATCGGAAATATATTTCATGGGACCATTTAGGGTATAATTGCCATACAATAAAGAAATATTTTTTTTAATCGCTCCATAATTGACGGAGAAATCGACGAATTTACAAAAAAATATACATACAACCGAACATGGAACCTCTTCCTGAAGTCGGTTGAAAAGCTATAATTACCAACTGAAAGCATTATAGGTGTTTGTCCCGAGGGGGTATCGAACCCGCCACCTTCTGCGTCATATTAAAATAATAATTATTTCCTTGAGCACAAATAATGGCTCAGTATTTGAGGCTGTGTAAGTATATAAAATACGCTGGAATTTTGAATACCATGTCAGAGCTTTCAATTTTAAATGCGCTTATGAAGTTCTGTTCCTGAGTCTTTGAAGAGTTTGAAGACTTGTGGTGAATTGTAACCGCACGTCATTTACATAGTTTCAAGACTTTCAAGCTACTGCATTATAAGTTTATTTAGAACAAGCAGTGCCTGTGGCTTTGCTCGCGTGGAATTGAGTTTGTGACTCTAATAGAGTTTTTTAAAGTAAAATACTTATGTATAAGTATTTTACTTTAAAAAACTCTTATACTTCCAATAATGAGAATAAGAATACCTTCCAATTTACTTTACTAAAAGGCTGAGTCGAGTAAGAAGACATTTACACTACTTGATGTGTTGAAAAATGAGAATAACGACAAAATCTTTATAAAACAATTAAAGCTTTTATTCATCATACTACACAGTTGACGAATATTTAAACGAAAAATAAGAAAAATACAAACTACTAATATATCTAACTTAGTTACAATGACGTCCTCCTCTCTCTCCATAATATTATATTTCGTGCCCAGCAGGGTCTATAGTAAAACTAAATACCTACGTAGATTTTAAGCAACTCTGTACACCTATAGAACAAATGATTGAGTATTGAGTATTTTGGAAAACTTCTTATGTCTGCTCAGCCCGTTTTATCACTTTTCAATACAGGTTACCGCGGGAGTGGCAGCTGATTTCAACAGTTGAGCTAATAAAGCTTTATAAAGGTTGCAGATCCGATGTGCATTGCCACCGCACGTAGGGTAACCAGATGTCAGAATTTGGCATGACATGTCAGGCTTTTTAGGCAGTTGTCAGGCTACCGGAGGTTTTACAAAAATGTCCGGCTTTTTGGAGAAATAAGTGAGTATTGTCATACAAATCAATAATAATTGGTGTAATACGAAACAAAAAAAGGTTTTTTTAATCTCAGTACCAAAAATATGTATAAATTGCCACTTGTAAATAAATATTCATCAAAAATTCACCATTAGACAACATCGAAAGAATCATCAAAATTATATTGAGAATTGGCAAAGAATTGACCAAAATTGTTGAAGCTGAGCGTGATTTTTCAAAAGTATTATGTTGTTTCTATAAGCTTCAAGGGATATTAACTTGTACCTATAGTAACTACTAACTAGTAATTTCAAAAGCTATTTAGGCTAATTTTTCCAATTAAAATACGTATTAGTTTTAAATTGTTTCTATTTTCAATTGGTCAGTGTATTTTTTTTTGTTAAAGTTTCCAGGTAAATAAATTCAAGAGGTTTCTACCTGAGTGGAAGTAATTTTGTCTGATTAGGTTTCTACGGAACGTGCACTGCCATAATGCTTTCCTATCAGTAACTGTAAACAACGCAACTAGATCAATCTACAAACTGATTGGTAAGGGAATATGGGCCGTATGGTGTAGTCGCACACATATCGGAAAAGGATCATTACTGCTTGAACTCGACTCACCTTATGTCTTTTAACTCTTAAAGCAAACAACTGTTTTCAAGAGACTTCGAAAACTTAACAACAGGTGTTAAATTTAGGGATTCGTAATATCCGTCTCGGAGTTTAGTGTTTTCAAAGATCGATTATTTATCGATATTTCGATTAAATAAAAATTTTAATGCCTATGTATCTGTCATCGTAAGTACCTCTACATTTTTTCATGAATCTGTTTTTGATTCACTCATCTGCAGTGGCGTACAGTAGGGAGTCCGCGCGGGCCACACCGGTACGTAAATTCTCTTGGCAGTGATGTTTGAGTGTAAGAAGCCGTCCCTACTAATCAGGCCAGGCTACGTCCAGCTGTGGACTTATAGAAGCTGATGATGATGTTTAAAATTACAGTCCTTTAAAACGGAATATTAACAACATCATTTCATTACATCATTTATTTGCAGGCAACGGGTTACAAATTTGTAAGGTTATTTAAAATGTCCTCTGCGATGACTCACCAGCTAAACAGCTTGGTATGCAAAATTATATAATAAAAAAATATACAGGCAGATACGGAAAGATCTATTAAAATAATGTCCAACTATTCTATGCTACTATGACATTTACTAGGTAAGTATACAAATGTCAAATTATAAAATTAAAAGTCAGAATAATAAAAAAATTATGTTAGAGTCTGTGAAAAATTGATTGTTATTCCACGAACGCAAACGCGCAGAATGTCGCATGAAACCAAAATATTGGAAAACTCAAAAATCGAATCATGGTAAATATCCCGTTATAAATGACTTTTATGATAGATAAAAGCCATGATAGTTTCAAAAGGTAATATAATATGGGTTCAAAATTTATTTATTTATTTATAAAAGCTTTATGATAATGATGAAACTTTGATAGAACTTCGATAACGCAAACATAACACAAGGCAACTAGATCGGCGCTGGAAACTGATTGGCAAGGGAATACGTGCATGATGCTTGATGCATGAAATTGGCTCTCAGCAGTCACATAGACTTATCGATTGATATAATCAAGTGCTTAATAGACGTCTAATCGACTAAGTCTAGACTAGACGATGAGAGTTTGAAAGTTTATTTGAACGTACCTAGACTATTACAACAAAATTGATAAAAACTAGCTGCGTTCCGCGGTGTTACGCGCGAGATAGATTCATAGGCTTTTCCTATCTGATAAATTATTATTTTTGGATAGAATCATAGAATTGAGAATTGAGAACAATAAAATCAGATTCAAATACAATATCTTGCACGCTATTAAAAATTATGCCCTTCTACTCTATGTCTATGATTTTATATTTCAAAAAAAAAAAATCTTTCGCTATTCAGAAAAACATTTACCAACTAAAATTCAAAAATAATACTAAAAATCGCAAAAAAATATATCGCACATCCAGTCGTAGACTGGCTCAATCCAAAATTCATGTTTTTTGGGAAATTAAGAAAACGTGTTTCGTTCCTTGACAGTTTTTGGTAAATCACACTATAACTTTATGAAATAGAGAGCTATTTTTATAAATCAAAGTCTTACAGGTTATTTGGTCTAAGGACTACTTATACGGAAAAAAATATATTTAAAAATATTTAAAACTGAAGGAGTAAATCGACGCTGAAAAAAAAATTCTAATAAAGAGTCACTTTAGTACTAAAAAAACTTTTGAACTATTGACTTTTATACAAATAAGTCTCTTTAATTCTTAACTTCTAGATTTTTTTGCGGTCTAATATTAAATGATGCAGTTATGTACTAAAATAATCTTATGATATTCGAAATAAAACATAAATTGGTATCACGATCTTTTATTATCTGTTGATAAAAACCTGTTATTAAACTTCTTAATGAATCAACTTAAGTAGTATTATATGCTAACATTACGCACATTGTACTGTGGTAACCATTTCAAATAGTTGCTATGTATTTTACCAAACGAATCAGTCATTGGCTCTCAATATTACTATGCTTATTTTAAACAACAAAAATAAAATATTAAACTAAATAGCAAATAGCAACACAGGTATTCTCTATACCTAAGTACGACAAATAAACCCTTTTCCCTTATATTGATGGCGCGGCGGGCGAAGATTTTGAAATATTCTACCTCAATGCGGGGCATTGAGGTAGAATATTTCAAAATTATTCAGTCATTTACTTACATAACTAAAAATAAAGTAGTGTCAATAGTTATAACTAATAGTAGTGAGTATCTGTTGACAATTTTTTATGTTATTTTAATGCCTTAATTATCACAACCATTGCCATTTTAACTTAGGCATTTACTACACTATCCAGTAGGGTACAGTAGGTAGTAGTAGGTACTAGGTACCTACTAACAATTCTAAATATAGTACTTACTACAGATTGTTGTAAAAACCTTCGTAGAAACTGGGAATCAAATTCTTTCTCACCAATTCCTTTGTCTTTTTTTTTCTTTTCTTTTAAGCCCATTTCTTGCGAAAACAACTGTTCCATTGCGATTTCATCAAATCTTAACATTTTTTTCGCGAGTTTGATGGTGGGATATTTCGAACACCTCTCCGTGTGTTATTTTGGTATGTTGGATCAGAGTCAATCAAGTCTACGTCAGTTTCATCAGTGTGGATTAGTGATACCTGATAGTTTGGACGAACTAATAAACGTGTAGCTGAATTAGTGTGTTTTAAATGGTCTGAACTTGACGAACTCAATGAGGAAGAACTGGATGAAGACGAACTAGTCGAGCCTGATCTGATGAAAGCTTTCACTCTTGAGAGAGATGTTTTTGGTTCATCTTCAGTCCTTTCTGTATATTTTTCTACCTAAAAGTAAGATAACATAATTTATTAAAACTATTTGATGTCCACTCAATAATATTGTAAAAGTTATCATAAAATTTATTTAAATTACCTCGACTTGATTAGTATCGACTTATCTTAGGTTCAGTTTCAATTATAGGTGGTGAACAGTCACCACCAGCATTTTCAACCGTAACTTGTGCTTCAATATTCTTTAAAATCCTGAAATAATAAACAAATTTGCATACCAAAAAGTAATCGAATAAAATAGTACCTAATTATTTAAAATAAAAAGTACAAAAATAATAATTGTATAAAGGATAATATTTTATTATTATTTAGGTAGGTACGGAAAACATTCTCATTCTCACCATACCATTTGGTATGTCTCTCTCTGGCGTATTTTCAATAATAGACGGACTGTCATCTCTTTTAGTCTAGTAATCTGCACAAATCAAATTTATAATAATAATAATATACCCTTACTTAAGTAAGAATTAAAATAAGTTGTTTTAAACACACACCTCTACCCGCATTTCTTTGTCTGGTGTAGCTTCGTTGATTGGTGGACTTTTATCTCTTGCGTAATTCTGTGAAATAGTTAAAATTATTTTAGTGCGTAAACTAAACAGGAAAGACTCAGGGCACCAATGTAAATAAAGAAGTATACCTATTAGCAAACTGTTGGAATGACACCACAAGGTGCCTAGGTATTACGTTAAAAAAACATGTAAATTAAATCGTTACATAGTAAGTTAGGTACCTTACCTACCTCTTCTTCTCGCGTGGTCACTAACATTTCCAGAATGTGATCGGCTCTTCTGTTCATTGTTTTGTTTTATTATAAATCTAAAACAAACGTGTTCTCTATTTTATTGCTAAAATATTGGAAATAATCTGACTCATAACTAAGTGCAACATCAGATTTTTCGATATATTTATTAAGAAACGGACCTAACCCACCATAAATCGGCAAAAATTTCATAAAAATAAATTAAATACAGACCTAAACTTTAAAAAGCCCGTAATTCCGATCAAATATTCAGTACTAAACTGTCCAAACTTTGTTTAAGTCACAAAAATTGCTTAGTTTACAGTTGTACAGAGACTCAAAACAAACTTCGGTCTCTTTACGAATGAAATTAACGTAGTAAACTTACCCCAAGTCTTCTACAAGAGTAACTCACTGAGGTTTAGGTCCCTTTCTCATTAGTTGCGCAGCGTCTGACTCCAACCACTTGTCACTCAATACTAAATACGTCACCCTCGTAATGACGAAAGGCGCCGGACTCGTTATTAAGAAAGAGACACAAGATCGTGTTTCTCATTTTCTAGTCTTATTAGGGCAGTTTCTGATTTACTAGGCGATAGAGCGCGCTATTTTGAGTCGTTCTGTATAGTTAACTCAATTCATCCAAATTTTGGATTGAGTCAGTCTACGACTGGATGTGCGATATATTTACAAAACCCTTTAAAAACACGTTTTCTATATGCTATCCCATAGGAACCGTGCATTTTACGGTGATAAAAATTAGCCCAAGTCATTTTAGAAGAATATCAAGAATCACCATGCAAGTTTTCATCCTGAATTTTCGTACGCCTGCAATGACGTACTTTCTTCAATAAGTTTGTAAAATAAATATGTAACTTTCTGAGCAGGTGTTTAAAAAATGTACCAATGAGCGGTGAAAATAACATGAATGATACACGCACGAATACATCTGAATTGAGCAACTGAGGGCTCAATAAATTGGGCGCGCTACCGTAGAGTGAACTTCTCGGAAAGAAGGCGTCAGCAACGAGCAACGAAACATCATCATCAACATCAGCCTATATTAGTCCACGGCTGTACATAGGCCTCCCCTAATGAGCACCATAGCGCCCTGTCTTCAGCTTGCCCCGTTAAGAATACGTTTACCCCAGCGGTTGTCGGTTCTTCTCGAGATATGACCGGCGCACTGCCACTTCAGCTTGCTAATCCTTTGAGCTATGTCGATAACCTTGGTTCTGTGTCTGATGTATTCGTTGCGAATCCTATCCTTCAGAGAAACTCCGAGCATAGCTCTCTCCAGAGCTCGTTGATCGACTGGTGGACACACGACACGAATGAATGAATGTAACATCACGCCCAGCTCAGTACACAGCTTTATCACTCCGTTAGTAAAAATACGCAGTATTATTTATTTACATTGTACCGCAGCGACCTGCCTTAGTACCTACCAACGGGGTAGCGGAGTGGCAATATACACACTAGACCATAAATTGTCCACAAAGAGTGATGTCCATTCACCTTGACATTTATACCCCATAGTGCCACGTACTTTTCTGTTCGGTAAGGGAATGAAATGACGCACGTTGAATTAGCTCGCAACGGTCGGTGTATTTGGTGTATTTAGATTAACCTGGGCTAGAAATAATTTTATTTGCACAATTGCAGCTTCTTATAGCTCGTTGCGGTATTATAAGATGGGGAGTGAAGACCGTATGAAATTGATTATAACCGAATTATTACATTCAATTTTCTACGACGCCATTAATAAAATTACTTTTACTATTATGGTCTTCATCCCGCGGATACCCCAACTTACCTTATAACTTACCTCTAGGAAGTCGCAAAAACTTACGGATTTTAACATTGTTTACGTAAATTTAATAATTCATTATACTAAAATAAATATTAATTATTCCAAAAGCGGTATTTTTTGTCGCAAAACGATATAAAACTTAAGTTTAAATAAGGCCAAATAAAAGATTACACAGAGAATGTGAAAATATTTAACAGAAAGTAGTGTTTATAATTATGAAATCAAATAAGCAGTACAAAATAAACAATAAAATAGACAGTAAGGTGTGAAATTTATTTCATTGGCTTTGCGACGAGTGTTTCAGTGAGTTCTGTTCTTTTTTTTCATACGTAAATGAATTCCTACTACCTCCCTCCCACGTGCTTTTTATCCTCGAAGAAGAAAAATCGTAATTTCTCGTAGAGCTTCGTAGCGCGTGCTACGGTGCTACGCAGAAACCATACTGAATGAAAGAACACTTTTGCACATATTAAATAACAAATTTAAAACTTTTTAATGATCACTAAATAGGCGGTCTTATCGCAGAGAGCGATTTCTCCCAGGCAACCTAGCAAACAATACATGCATACAAAATACTTTAACTGCTCGAGAACGACAATGCGGGCTTTTTATCTTTCGAGGGTAAGTGACAAATTACCGAATCAAAATACAACGACTCTTTCTTCTTTTTAATATTTTAGCAAAAAATATTAAAGCCCACAGTAAAAAATGTCCGCTGTAGAAAGCGTGCTAAATATTGAGTTTTGAAAGATTCATATTCATACATTACATTTACAGCGCCTCTAGCGGATACTAGAGTAATCTTTCTAATAAAAAAGGCGAAAGTTTGTCCATGAAGATGTTTGGCCGCAGGCAACTCCGAAACTACATTATGGATTGAGCTGAAAGTTCGCAATAACCTACTATTAATTCTGGAAAAATGCGTGCATAACCGCGGGCAGACGATAATCTCCAATAAAAAACATACGACAGAAAAGTCGGCGGCACTGTATCGGTCAATTCAAGGGAGGAGACCATAAAAGTGTATGGTTATTGGGTGATTCCACTCCTATGTCCTATATCTAGCTAATCAAATAAAGTGGATATGCAGATGTCTGTACGTTTGTCTGTAATAAGAGTCGACGTTTTGTTCGCTAAATGCGTGTGCTTTTAAACTGAGCCCTTATGGGCTTAGAGCAGTGCATAAGTGTGTGCACAAACAGATAATGCACTCTCTATATTTCCTCAGTGTTGTGGCTTAATAAAATAAAATAATTAATGCTGGACAATTCACACAGCATCATCTAGCTAAGCAGTGTTAAGGGTGGGTTAGCTAACTGGGTTAGCTAAGCAGTGTGTTACAAATGTATACAATACTAGCTGTTACCCGCGACATCGTCCGCGTGGGGTGCTGTTAGAGGTGGTCTACCGTTAAAATTGACCTAGACCTGCAATGACTCTTGACCTAGCGGCACATTTACCGTTTTTCCCTCAGGAGCACACACAAAAATATGGCAGACGTATAGTTGGCTGTGAGAAAAAGACCTTAGGCAGAGAATATACAATAATAACTGAAGTCAACACTTTTAGGTTCAGTCCCTGAATTTTAATAATTGTCAAAGCAAAGCACAAAGATTCTGCCAAAAACCAGCGTTGCCCAACTTCAGTACCTAATTGGTTCATTTTATCATTTAGGTTAGAGCTAACTATCATTATTTTACGGTATTTATTTTTCGTGTACCTACTTATTGTGTGGATGAGCCAATAAATGTATTTTCTTTCTAAAGGTATTGTGAGTGAACCATACTAAACTCCTCTTCCTAAAGCGCATTACATATAGATACATACTTCCAATATTTTTGTTGTAGGCAATTTTGACCGAAGTACAAAGTACTTATCTTACAGGAGTTTTCAAAGGAACATCTAAGAGGGTCTTAACCCGGCTTTAGCTGGATTAGGCCGCGACTAGGGCAAAAGCTGGAGCAGTATTTGAGGACCAATACTATTACAATTCCCACAATACGTAGGTTTTTCTATACTGACATTGTTTTATATTGGGCAACAAATTATGTAGACTTTAGTCTCTTTTATCTTTCTTTTAATCCTTCAAAGGAAACACAAAGTATTTTAGGGTAATTATCTTACCAATATTTATTCCAAAAACGAAAATAATAAATTTACGAAGGTAAGCTAAAACCCCTAAAGACAAATTGGATGAATCTGCTCGGCTAAGTAGGATTACCTTATTTTTAACCCTCTAAACATATTTTTTATCAACAGCTCTTATTTTGGTTTTTTGATATCAAAGGGCACAATAGTATCAAATAAATAAATACTAGCCAAGAGTATCGCTTCCAGCTGCATGATCAAGGCTAACTAAGCGCCTACTTCACCTGACCAACGTAGACCTACGCATCCTAATGGGGATAATAACAGGACACAATTTACTATTTTTAACTTTACAAACACCCGGAGCAACCATCGGAGCAACAGACAGCCCTCTCTGCGAGGGGTGTCTCAGCGACGAATAATCAGCTGTCCACGTAGTCCTGAAATGCGAGGGAGTAACGGCGCAACGCCACGAATCCCTCGACCACCTGTGGTCACTCCGCGAAGCCTGTAAAAATCCCAGGTAGATTTGGCGCTTCTGAACGGACGGTTACACTAGCAAATCAAAGCCACGCACAATGGACCAACCAACCAAAAAAAAGTGTGGATGAAAGATAACACACACAAAATAAATAAAAACATATTATGTTCAACGTGCTCCCACTCTCGCCTATGCCTTTCACCATTATAGAGATTATCTCATAATTGGCGACCACCCATTCCGAGCCGGCATAACCGATAAATGCTCTAAGCTGGGATTAAACTCACCACCTCTGATTTTTATAGCTCTATCAGAACCTTGTTTCTGCCTACGGTTACAAACGCGTTTTAGTAACGCGTTTGAGTACATAACTACTCAAGATCACTCATCATCAAGGCCGACTTTATACTTAATAAAGTACAGTAAAACAACAGTACAGAAATAGAAGGTAAGATTAGACATACTTTAGGTAAGCTTTTATTTCTCTACTGTTGACTGTCTTCGTGTGGTAGAATAAAGTATTATCTATGTATCTACTCTCAAAAAACAGAAAACTCCTTCTTGCGCAGTTGGGTAAAAAATACCCTCAATCTCATCAGCACACCTCACACGTCCACCGATGGACAGTGGATGCCTTCCCGAACAGCCATAAACACCACGAATGGCAGGAAGATTTGTGATCGCAGTTTCGGTGCTAAAAATACATAGAAAGAAGCTGCTACTCTTCCACTGGTAGCGTCCCATAGTCGGTTTTTACAACATCCACGGGCTGAGTTTAAGAGGTCGATTCTAAAGCCTCGACTGACATTTCTTACGTTTTTATTTTCTTAATTGGGAACTTTAGGTATCTAGGTATCTGCAAAATCACATTATAGAGACAAAACTACTAAAAGATAAGAATTCATACGTTATATCTGTTAAGTATATTTAGACGACCTCTGTGGCGCGGTGGGCGAAAGTCCGCCTGCGACTCAGGAGGTTGCGGGTTCGATTCCCGCCTCGGGACAAATGTGTATACGATCTGCAGACATTTGTTCAGGGTGTTCTGGTCGTTTTCTATGTATAATAAAAAAATATCTATCTATGTATTGTATGGGCGCTATGGCGCTCATTAGGGGAGGCCTATGTCCAGCAGTGGACTGAAAAAGGCTGATGATGATGATGATGTATTGTATTCTATTATGTATATCAGTTATCCAGTACCCATAACACAAGCTCTGCTTAACTTGGGGCTAGATAATGCTGTGAGAATTAATAAATATATAAGTATTAATGGCGTGGATTTAGTGAGTCATTCATAACATTACAAACCTTCGCCTTTATGGGAAAATAAGGATAGTCTTAAAAACTTTTTAGTTTTTTAATTACCTGCGAGAGAATTCTGTATTTGAATTTAAAAGCACACGTTCTACGTTCATTGTACAAGTCGTTCTGTCGTTCATTCATTAATTCAAACTGTGCGAGAGTTTTAATGGGAAAACGCGTTCTATTGGAAGTTTGAAATTGCTTCCATTTTCAATTCAAATGTTGGAAGTTTTTCACACATTTTCTGAATATTCCTGTGTTTTAGTCAACTTTTAAGCGGAATAATAAAATCGTGCACCTGAAAGCATTTTATTTTCCGTTTACTGGGTATTTTCTATGCATAAATTATTATTTATGCATAGAAAATAACAACATAACATTTGTATTGTTAGTAAATCAAATATCTTGTAACCATACAAAATACAAGCTATGCTTTATTTGGGGCTAGATCGTGCTTAGATTATCCAGCATTTTGAAATATGTTCTTTCCTGAAAATACACCTTTTTATAAAGATATAGGTAAGTTCTAAAATAAATTACAACACAGCAAGTGAGCTCATGCTTTGAAAAATAAATAAAAACTTTGATAAATGAGGTTGCTGACACCTGCAAAATGAGGCGAAGACAATTTTCTAGACAAATGGGCATTCTCATCCATAAACAAAAGACCTCTCTCCACTTGACCTTCTCAAACAAACAAGGTTTATTGTCCACTGGTTGCATCGAACCCACAAAAAGTTAACCAGACCTCACGTTCAAAGCAAATCTCTACCAACCAAAGCTCTAAATAAAACGGCGATACTGACCAGTCTAAACTGAAACATGTGCTGAAAGAGAATGGCTGCTCTTGGAGTCTGAGAAAACTGGTTATGAAATAAATATAGTCTCCAACTAGTGTATGGAACGGCAAAATGCAGCCGTATATTGAGTATCGTAAAAAACATTGTTTATTTCATACAAAGCAATACCTTTATTTACAAAGAAAATTATAATTAAAGCATAGAAACAAATAAGAACTAATAGTATTTACAACTGAAACAGTTGAGCTAACTGCAGATTGTTCCAATTAGCTTTTTTGCATTGTCCCAAGATGCAAGAAGTGAAGAAGAAGATGGAATCTTAATTTAAATCCACTTGCACCTAATCTAGTCGGGTACTTTATGTAGGTTTTTTTTACTTTATGTAGGTTACTTTATAGGTATTATTTATAATATATATTTATTATTATTTATATTTGTTTGTTATAAACTTAATAGGTTTGGAACCTATTATATTAAGTTCATAACAAACAAGCGGTCCGCCCCGGCTTCGCACGGGTAGTTATTTTTTCGACAATTTCCCAACGATTTTAATACTTCTTATCCTAGTTTGGATTAAGAGAAATTCAGCAAATTTAATTTAATTTTTAAAATTTAATTATATATGTGTATAGATTAAAAGTTATTTACCCCAATTGTTACCAATTTTCTGCGAAAATTTAATAAATTCCCAAAATCAGAAGCGCTGGGTTCGAATCCTGCCGAAATCGAATTTTTTTGGGACAAACTATTTTTAGTAACCAAGAAATTGAGAAACAAATAAGAACTAGTATTTACAATTGAAACAATTGAGCTAACTGCACACTGTTGTCAACCAATCTACAGGTAGCTCAACTGATCCATATCAATACTAGTAATATAATGTATTTTTAGGGTTTCAAAGATCGGTTTTGAAACCCTTATGGTCTCGCTCTGTCCGTCCCCGCTCTTTCTTGAATATCTCAGTAACTACTGCAGCTATTAACTTGAAATTTGAAATAATGATACATTTCGTGCGCCATTACTGATTTTAAGAAAAAAAAATATAAATAAACGAAAAATGAAAATGAATATTTTCAGTACAAATTTTGATGTTGAAATTTCAAAAGAGACCTAGGAAAGCAAATGGGTTATCAAATGAAAGGTATCGTTTTGTACATTTCAAAACACTTTTTGAAATTTCTGTAAATTTCATACTTTTTGAAATATTTCAAAAAAAGTCGAAAAATTGACCATACCCCCCCCCCCCTATCTCCGAAGATTGCACACCGATCTACGTACAATGTATTAGGCGTTTGTAGATATCAATCTATATTTTACAGGAAAAATATAGAGAAGTCTGTAATAATAATAGTTTTTGAAAAATGGTCAAAAAGGAGGAGAATTTTTTTTCAAAAGGGGGGGTACCTACCTATGTGGGGTATCAAATGAAAGGTATCGTTTTGACCATTTCAAAACACTTTTTGAAATTTCTGTAAGTTTCATACTTTTTGAAATATTTCAAAAAAAGACGAAAAATTGACTATTCCCCCCCCCCTAGCTCCGAAGATTGCAGACCGATCCATAGACAATGTACAAGGCGTTTGTAGACATCAATCTATATTTTACAGGAAAAATATAGAGAAGTCGGTAATAATAATAGTTTTTGAAAAATGGTCAAAAAGGAGGGGATTTTTTTTTCAAAAGTAGGGGTACCTACCCAAGTGGGATATCAAATGAAAGGTATTGTTTTGACCATTTCAAAACACTTTTTAAAATTTCTGTAAGTTTCATACTTTTTGAAATATTTCAAAAAAAGACGAAAAATTGACCATTCCCCCCCCCCTAGCTCCGAAGATTGCAGACCGATCCATGTACAATGTATTAGGCGTTTGTAGACATCGATCTATATTTTACAGGAAAAATATAGAGAAGTCTGTAATAATAATAGTTTTTGAAAAATGGTCAAAAAGGGGGGGAAATTTTTTTCAAAAGGAGGGGTACCTGCCTATGTGGGGTATCAAATGAAAGATATTGTTTTGACCATTTCAAAACATTTTTTGAAATTTCTGTAAGTTTCATACTTTTTGAAATATTTCAAAAATAGTCGAAAAATTTACCTTTCCCCCCCCCCTATCTCCGAAGATTGCAGACCGATCCACGTACAATGTATTAGGCGTTTGTAGATATCGATCTATATTTTACAGGAAAAATATAGAGAAGTCTGTAATAATCATAGTTTTTGAAAAATGGTCAAAAAGGTGGGGAATTTTTTTTCAAAAGGGGGGGTACCTACCTATGTGGGGTATCAAATGAAAGGTATCGTTTTGAACATTTCAAAACACTTTTTGAAATTTCTGTGAGTTTCATACTTTTTGAAATATTTCAAAAAAAGACGAAAAATTGACCATTCCCCCCCCCCCCCCCCCTAGCTCCGAAGATTGCAGACCGATCCATGTACAATGTACTAGGCGTTTGTAGATATCAATCTATATTTTACAGGAAAAATATAGAGAAGTCTTTAATAATAATATTTTTTGAAAAATGGTCAAAAAGGGGGGGAATTTTTTTTCAAAAGGAGGGGTACCTGCCTATGTGGGGTATCAAATGAAAGGTATCGTTTTGACCATTTCAAAACACTTTTTGAAATTTCTGTGAGTTTCATACTTTTTGAAATATTTCAAAAAAAGACGAAAAATTGACCATTCCCCCCCCCCCCCCTAGCTCCGAAGATTGCAGACCGATCCATGTACAATGTATTAGGCGTTTGTAGATATCAATCTATATTTTACAGGAAAAATATAGAGAAGTCTGTAATAATAATAGTTTTTGAAAAATGGTCAAAAAAGGGGATTTTTTTTCAAAAAGGGGTACCTACCCATGTGGGGTATCAAATGAAAGGTATCGTTTTGACCATTTCAAAACACTTTTTGAAATTTCTGTAAGTTTCATACTTTTTAAAATATTTCAGAAAATTGATTGTCCAAATAATTGGCAAATGTTTGAAACCCTCGGCGCGCGAGTTACACTCGCACTTGGCGAATCTTGTTTTATCAAGTAATTTGCGTGTTTATAGTATAAAATTTGACTTGTCTAAGTGTTTATTTTGTAAGCTTAAAGAAATAAACGTTATTGATATTTGATATTTGCTAACTACATTCTCGATGTTTAAAAAACAAATCAAATCTCGGGATCTCAATACTTTTTACGGCGGAAGTAATTCGACACGAGACTTGTCATAATATTACATATTGTTTGTTGTTTTTTTTTCGGATAATCTAATCATCGATCTATTACAAATAATTAAAACCGAAAAAACTAAGAACCGAAAGCAAATGCCTTAGTATTTACACAGCTTAAAGTTTTTCAGGACATAAATCCCCTGGGAATAAACTTTTATGAGGTCATGGATCATTTCATATCGTTCCATGATTTGACGGAGAGATCGACGAACATATCTAAAAAAGACATGGAGCCGAACCAAGAACCTATTTCTTTTGGTTTTCGTTAAGTCGGTTAAAAAGGCCAGCTGCGAAATAAAACATTTCCCCGTCCATATTCCAACAAAGTAGGTAACAAATAGCCAACTAATTCCAATACTTACGGGTGTGGAGCGCGCTCGGGCACGCGACTGGACTTATTGTTCCATTAAAAGTTGTTTTTTTCCATCTCTTACGATATTACTTACTTACTTACTTTGTTGAGGGTGTTCTGGGGGGCGGCGGGGGGGGGGGGGACTATTTAAAGAGTCATTTTAAAATATTATATTAATAATGCTGTACCAATGCACACAGCATTATCCAATGTTATGGGTAAGTACTAGATAACTGATATACATAATACAATACAATACATAGATACATAGATGGATATTTTTTACTTTCTTTCTACATAGTTAACGACCAGAACACCCTGAACAAATATCTGCAGGTTATTACACATACATAACATAGGTACTTACAAAAAACATACCTACTGAGAACACAGAACCTTCTTCTTTTTTCGAAGTCGGTTAAAAATCAATGTATATTGAGTTTGACAGAGTAGGTATAAAGAGGTTGTAATAGGCCCTTGGTTAGGTTAGAGGTTGAATAATTAAAATTATCGAGTTGAGCAATTAAAGGGAACAAAATGAGTTGCACAAAAGGGAAGTCCCGTAGTACACCTATCCGCAGTTGACGTTTGCTCAACTGCGGATAGTTGCACTACAAATATGGAACAAAATGAGTTGTATGAAAGGGCTCGTTGCGCAACTATTCAACTATTCGCAGTTGAGCAACTTCAGTTGCACAAAAGGGAACTCACGGATTAAATTCATTCTCTTTCAGTCATTCTTTCATTGTAAATGGAATTTTTAGAATTCAGTATTTATTTCCAGACATTCATAAAAGCTTTTTGAAATTATGTTTGCTAAAAACGTTTACACGTTGAATAAGTTATTGTGCCATGTATGTAATGTTTTAGTGAAATTGCACGGTGTTCGGTTCACTTTTGGTCTGAGCGAGTGGGACGAACGCGGAACACCTAGTTGATTTTTATCTTATAAAACCTTCAGATGTGTTCTATATTAAACAAAAAACTTAAAGCTATAAGTGATCTATTTATCGTTTTTTTTTTTCAGGCAAACTCGGAATATAAATCTTAAAGGATCCCTTTCCCCTTAGAATTCAATTAGTCCCTTAGAAACTTAGGATAAGGACTAAGTTCTTAAATTTCTTACCTGTCTTCTTTTCGTTCTTCACCGTTTTTTTATGATCCAATCATATCTTATTTCATATTCTTATTTGTCTTATTTTCGTATTTCTTTGTTTACTAATTTTAATGGCATTACAGGCATAATGTAACAGTAGTATGTTTTTTTGGTCCATTCATAGTTACGTTGCAAACAAAATATGAATGCAAAGTAACTATGAATGGATAAAAAAAACATACGACTGTTTGTTACATTATGCTTATCACTACATAGTATAAAACAAAGTCGCTTTTACTGTCCCTATATCCCTAAGTATGCTAAAATCTTTAAAACTACGCAACGGATTATGATGCGGTTTTTTTTGAATAGATAGAGTGATTCAAGAGGAAGGTTTATATGTATAATACATGCATAATATAGTACCCATGCGAAGCCGGGGCGGGTCGCTAGTTGATAATAATTAGGTATATACATGAACGTCTTTGTATATAGTCAGTAGGTGCTTAAACAACGTTTTATAAGTTTGTATATATATTCTATTCTATTATTATGACCTACATAGATATATTCCAAAACCTTGCACTAATTCTTACGGGACTAATTTCTTCTCTTAGTTAGTCCCTTACAAACTTAGGGTAAGTTTTTAACTATTACGCACTAATTCTTGAAGATACATAATAGAAATTATTATTCCCATGTGGTAACTGTGGGTGGTGAGTACTTAGGAGTAGACTTCGCTTCTAAGTACATTATATAAATGTGTGTCGTTAGTCGGTGAGGTCGACTGCTCCTCAGCGCGGGTAATGAGGCACTCGGCAACCCTACCGCAACCAGGTTATTCATAAAAAGACTAAATATGGTTTAACTGTTTTACGTGTGATGGTGTGTATGTGTAATCAGATAATACAAATATTTTAATAGGTAGGTACTTCACAATTAGTACCACCGCGAATGCATCTGTAGTGTTATAATTTGATTCTTTTGAAAAAATTAAAAACCCACTTGAAATTCCTTAACAAAATAATTTACGGGACCACTCTCCATACAATAACCAAATATAAGTTGCCTGAAAAAAATCGGAAAAGTTGTTTAGTGTAATTTGTGTTTTTTTGTTTATAGGCTATGAAATAAAGCATCATCTATCTATCTTTTCAGGAAATATCGTACAGAACGTAAAGAGAGCTCTTTACAATGGGTATCTTTGTGCCTAATCGAAATACTTAGATTGGGTTTAAATATTTTTATTACTACGTAAATTATAATCTTAACTTTTCTTTAGGTACAGCGTTAAGTTTCTAAAAGACGAAAATTTAGATGGTACTAGTGTCTTCTTAAGGAAAGCCTCGAAATATAAAATAGCTTTTTCACTTCTTACCTTTGTAATACTCTAAATTTAAAAAATTATAAACAAATTTGTGATTATCCATATAAGTATTAGAATAAGCTCCACCTGCTGTAATTTTCACACTATTTTGAGCAATTCACTAAATAAACTAGCAGTGCCAACAGGTCACTATAATGAACGACAATTTATTGTACGGCCAAATAATGTACACCTTGATAATCCGTGTAAAAACCTATCAAAACCTATTAAAATTTTAAGGCATGACACGGATTATCAGGGTGTACATTATTCGGCCATACAATAAATTGTCGTGCATTATAGTGACCCGCAGTTTCACCCGCGTAGTTCCCTTTTTCGTAGGAATTTCGTATTAAAACATAGCCTATGTTACTAAAAAGAAAAGTAAGCTAATTGAATTTTGAAATCGTTCCGGTAGTTTTTAAATTTATTCATTACGTAAATAAATACAAATATTTACTCTTTATAATATTAGTGTAAATTATATTTCAGCTAAGCTTAAAATTTACAAAGAACATTACAACTAAAGAATAGAAACAACTTAGAACTAGTTTTAAAAATAATACTTATTCTAAATCCAATTTGTTTCTGAAAACCAGCGTAGCATTGGGCTTAGCCGAATGCTACACATGCTGAGGTGGGGACCCTTTTTTTCCCATTTACACGTTTTTTTTTTGTAATGTTGTATTTTTTTTTTCTGTGTATACCTAGTTTTAACTGTAGTTATTAGTACCTAGTATGTAAGTCTTTTTTATGTATCTTTGGGAAAAAAATAAATTTCTCTCTCTCTCTCTCTCTCTAATAGATGATTGTATTGTTTTTTTTGGGCAAGCCTTATAGTATCGTCGCAGAATCGCCGTCATACACACGTTGGAATTCTTGTAGCGATTCTGTGACGATGCCATTGGCTTAATAAAGTGATAGTTTAACAGAATTGGAACCCAGGTTGGGACCTACGTAACCTACTTGACTTTGCGCCGCTCAAGAGTAAGTCCAATAGAGCGCCGGTAAACATGGTTAATGGATCTAAGGTGAGACGCATTTGACCCAGATCACAAAGTGAGTAAATTCAAAACTTACCAACATACAAACCTTTCCTTTGCTAAGTCAAAGGCGGTCTAAATATCGGCTACAACTTTTTTGGTCCAAGTTATAAACAAATTAAACAAAAAAATTCATAATTAAATAATAAATAAAACGTCGTCGAATCTGACCTGCGCTGGTTGGTTTATTTTATTATTATCGCAAAAAAAAATTGTGTAAAAGGACTACAAATTTAATATCTTTTCGGATTTTTTTCACCTTTCGTGAACATTATATTGTTATAACATTGATCGATGACATTATTGGACACTAAACCTTAGAACAAGTATGTAAAAAACGTGCCTATGTTTAAGTTAGTAAGTTCCCGAGAGAGATCTTACCAGACCCCTTAATTAATTACGTAGAAAAGTCCTTCGAAATTATCCTGTTCGAATTTTATTGCTGACTCACTAATTGGTACAAAGACGATTATAGGGAATTTTAGGATCCGTTGATAAAGAAAATTGATCTTGAATTTCCCTTTTCCAATTTGACAACCAGTTATATTGAACACGAATTTCCTTTTTCCGTTTATTCTTATTTGGAATTACCTAGCGTAGATTATTCACGGCAAACTGGGATTATTGCGTAACGTCCGTAATTATTTATAGAAAAGACCCAGAGCTTTAAGAAATCAAACAAGTATAAAAGTCTTTTAGTTTTAGTCTTTTAGTTTTAGTCGTTTAGTTTAAAGTCTCTTAGTGTTAAAGTTTACTTAACATAATAAGTTCTTTATTACATCAATGATGTAAATGCTTGGCCAGATGTCGCTCAGTTCCGCACCGACAATACTAAGTATATAAGAAAAATAATGTTAAGCTTAGTTAGTCTTACATAAATATTGACCTGTATCTAGATCACATTATATTTAGACTTAGATGTGCAAATATTGTATTAGTTTGTAAGTCATATATACACTTACTAGTGGTTTATTTTCCACTTCTTACACTAGCGGACAAAAAATTGAAGTGGACAAAATCAATAACACTTTGTTTCTTATTTGATAATAATGACTATTTATAAACGTGTTTATAGTATAAAATTTGACTTGTATAAGTGCTTATTTTGTAAGCTTAAAAAATGTTATTGATATTTGATTTGATACTTGGATAAATGGATTTTTTAAAAAACCTTACACAAATTATCTGTTAATTTATGGGATAGAAAGTATTATATATATTGTATATTTGATTCCAGGTTAAGATACACCTAAGAAAAATTCCAGCTCAATCTATTCAGTTGTTTTAACGTTTCAATCGAACAGTAACAAACATCCATCCTAGATATCCATCTTGATATCTTGATATCATGAAATGGGAAAGTTTCATACACATGTACATCCGGATGGATGTACATGTGTATGGAACTTTCCCATTTCATCACCTGAAATTTTTCACAGAATTAGCTCAAAATCAAACATGAGTTACTTTTTATTCCATAAATCAATTTATTTATTTTTATCACGACGGAACTCCCAAGAAAAAAGATAGATAGAAAGAAAGATGTCAAGAAAGATATTTATAATATCTTTGTTGAAATATCTAGATAAGATATTTTATGTCAACAAAGATCTATAGATAGGATCTATAGATAGGTAAGTGAACTTAGTTTGTGTATGTTATCCGACGAAATAGGAATGGTAGTGTAATTTCCTAAGAGACTCAACCTTCATGGAGGCTGATGTACGTACACATCAAATATGTACGCGGTAAGTGTGCACTGGAAATAGGTAGACCAGTTTTCCTCAGGTCGGTTTGTGTTAGTAGAATACAATATATTCATCATCATCGGCCTATTCTGGTCCACTGCTGGACATAAGCCTCCCCTAATGAGCACCATAGCGCCCTGTCTTCAGCTTGCCACATCCAGCATCTGCCAGCAGTCTTTCGTAAATCGTCATCCCACCTGGTCGGAAGGCGTCCTACACTACGTTTGCCAAATAAAATATATTGTACCTCTAAATATCCACCTCAACAGCCTATAATGTAATGGTCCGCTGCTGGAAGCAGACGCATCATCTCTGGTGATACAGGGTATAACGAAAATAAGGCCAAACTTTTAGCTGAACCTCATTTTCAATAACAGAAGAGAGGGTTTTTTTTTTTAATATGCATTAAAACGATTTTTAGAGTTATACATAACTAAATATTATGTGATTATTTCAAGCGTCTAAATGTTATCAATATCGAGCAACAACGAGCAAAAAAATCACGTTTGTTGTATGGGAGCCACCTTAAATAGAATAGAATAGAAAATAATTTATTTATTATTTATTTTATTCTGTATTTGTTCTTATAGCAGCAACAGAAATACATCATCTGTGAAAATTTCAATTTCGTCTAACTATCACGGTTCATGAGATATAATAGCCTGGTGACAGACGGACAGCGGAGTCTTAGAAATAGGGACCCGTTTTACCCTTTGGGTACGGAACCCTATTACTAACACTCCGCGTAAAAAATAGGCATGTGCAGAATATAAAACCTAAAATTAATATTTTATCAGCAGAGGTTATCAGAAGTCAGTATTAACTTCTCTTCAATAAATGTTTCAAATAGAAATCTGCGAAGTTCTGTAATTTATCAACGAAATGGCTCGAATACTATCTCAATGTCAATAATACTTTCCGAGAATCCAGCCGAGAAGGTACAAATATCGCCCACCAATATTCGGGATTGGAAAAAAAGAAGCAGACACGCTACTTAGGTAGAAAGTTATTTTCCAATGACTATCCACCAAAGTAGATACTTATTGGAAGATAAATGGGCCAAGTTTCGAATGTTATGTTTTGGCCTAGCTGACAGTTTGCGGAGCTTTTTTATGGTTTGATTGGCAAAGACATCTAGATTCTGGGTCTTGAATGAATATAGGCACAAGTCGTGTATATTGAGATATAAACGTCACAGCATTCTGTTCGCTGTCAGTCATATTCAGTATCGGGTAAAATGCCGATGGTATCATTCGTGGCGTCGTCGTATGAGGGAGGACTATGTCCAGCAGTGGACGTGTATGGGCTGATATAATGATGATGATATTTATTAAGAAAGAAAATTACAATTTTATAATATAATTAACTTAAAATTAAAACTAGTAGGTATGTACATTTGAAACAATGAAGCTAACTGCAGACTGTTGCAAACAATCAACAGGTAGCTCAACTGATGATGATGATGATTTAGTCCCATTATTTTTCTACACGGCTTTTACATTCCTTTCACTGCGTTGGTAGCAGCATATCTAGGCAGATCATGAGGGAAAACAGGAGCACGTTCCAAGTTCCAACCCGGGAAACAATCCAAATCAAACGGTTAGTACCAGTGTGGTACCAGTTTACATAGTTTTATTGACACAATTTTTCAAGAGCTCAAAGGCCTTAAACTTACAGAAAATGAGACAAATACTTCCGTGAAAATAGCCTATGTCATATCTCTTAATACCACTCGAAAACTGAAATCGATTTATGCTAAAGATTCTAGCAGCCTGCGAGCAAGAAGGAGCATGAAGTTATTCAACTGCTGCTGTCAAATTATGAGAAATAGTTCCTCTAACATCCGAAAGAGGCACTGCAGTGCGACAAATGTATAGTTTCAATCTTCAATATCATTTATTTATTTAATAGCTCTTATCGCGTAGAGAGACGTTACGTAGTAAATTCTAATCTAATTTAGTCAATACAAATTTTACGTATCGAATCGCTGAAGAGCAGTCAAGAGTGACCTCAGGGTGAATTACAAAATAACATTATTATTATATATGCCTAGTTATTTTTATACAATTCAGGTGAATTAATCATTTTATGGGGGCATTTAAGAAAACGCAAAGTAAAAGTATAATTTATTTATTTATTATACTTTAGACATTGGTATTCTAGCGTTAAGATTAACACCATGACTGCCAGCGATGCGCGTAAGTGCACGGTCATGCATGACGGCTGCAGATCGCAACACTGAAGCTTGGCAATGCGTTTAAAGCTTGTAGGTAGGTACAATAAAATCATTTATCATTTATTCAGTTCTTTTCTGATGGTAACTAATAATCCTTGGTCTAGCTTGGTTCAGGTCTGGTTCTTGGTCTAGCTTATCCAAGCGTGGTATAGACCTGGCTACTGGTGCTCCTCGCGGATGAGGGCGGCTCCGCGCTCGGCCACCATCATGATCGCCCCTTGAGGGTTGCCGGTCAGCAGCGTCGGCATTGAAGATGCGTCTATAACTCTTATACCTGGAAAGTAGACCAATTTACTGACTTGGCGTGTTTGTTAATGGTAACTCAGGCTTAATTTATTATATAAGTATTCAATTAGTTAACTAGTATAACGACCTCTTGACAAAATCGGCTGAACTACAAAGGTAACCTCAATAGAGGAGCTCTACCTAACCGCTAACTGCTAACGCTTCAATGAATATCCGCTAGATGTCGTTAAGACAAAATTACAGTTACAAATAACGACTATCCGACATCGACTGTCAGCCGAAACCACCAGGCAAGTGGACCAGCTCGGATCGGCCTGGTAGAGGAGAGATCTATTTCTGCAAGTATGGAGGAAATTCCGCTTTCTCCCCCAAAACTTGTGTCAAATTTGCCCGATTTCATTTTACTGACATTTTGAATAGATCTAAACTTAGACCTTGAATTGACCCGATAGGTACTTCGGCTAATTTTTATACGAGAAGAGCTTACAAAGCTGCACGTATAATTTAGTATACAGCAGACATAGTCAGGCAGGGTATACATATATCCTGGCTATGTCTCATGTTGATGGGCACGGGGCAGTGCACCGTAGATCGCAATCTTAGCATGTGCCCTACATACATGGCACAGCTCTGTTACCAGATGGTAGGTACCTATCACCTAACAAGAAGTGGACCCGTATTATAGCAAGGTGTTCGGTTTTATTACCTTCTAGATTGTACACCTTCAGGTTGGTGTTGAGCACCCGTCCGATGGCAGCGGTACCGAGCTGGTGATTCTGCGGGTCCGTGTTGAGCCTGATGATGCACTCCAGCCAGGAGTCCGACCACTGCTCGCTCTTGTCGTCGCAACGGCCTGTGTACGCTGGATCCAGTTTGATTTCGTACTTCTCTTGCAAGCTCTGGAAAAATCGAGCTAGTAAATGGGGAATCTTGCGACGGATGGATGGGTTTCCGCTTGTTACTTCTTCTTGCCAAACCTACTGAATAGATTGGGCTGAAACTTTGCATATGGCTAGGATTAACGTACTTATAGTTTACTTTTTGGTAACTCTTTATTAAGAAAGAAAATTACAATCAAATAATAGAATTAAATTAAAACTAGTATTTACAATAGAAACAATTGAGCTAACTGCAAACTGTTGCAAACAATATACAGGCTCAACTGATCCATATCAATACCAGTTGGAAGCGTGCCCAAGACACTGGCTGCATTGCCTCGCTGTATCGCAATGCTGATGCGCTGTGCCAGATACTCACCAGCTCTCGGGTCATGGGTCGCTTCGACCAGACGCGATATTATTACTATTAATACTGGAAACAAGGAGTGAGAAATCAAGGGCTGAAGCTATTTAAAAATATCATACCGGACTATCAAATATCTTTCTGAGCAGGCACATGCCTTCCTTCACCACCAGTATGTCTGTTTCGTCGTCGAAGTAGTTGGCGTCGAATATCGGCGCGTCCAGTGGGTTGTTGGAGCGCAGTGTAAGGCGGCCCACGCTCTTTGGCAGCAGGTTCACTGCGTTTGCTCTGTTAAACAAAATTACGGCGTATAGTCTTCAGATGGTTCATTTAACTTGCGGGACATTATGTATATAGGCGGTGTTATGTACTATAATCTTGTTTGTGTTAGAAGAACAGCAACATTTCATCCCTTAACGAGTAGCTATACCCCGTGGCATAGCCAAGGAACGTACGCCCCTACACCCCCGCCCCGGCAACCACGAATCGTCGAAGTTACACAGCTTATGCCCAATTTTTTTTATTTTTTTGGAATCACATGCACACAAAACCTCTGCGGTAAATACCAACCGTTCATCTAGAATCATGAAATTTAGCAAGAAGAATTAAAGGTCTTCAGCATAAGTAAAGGAAACAATCTTGAAGTACTTTTTTTAATCCCTTATGAATGTAACCAAAACTGTTTTTTTTTTGTGAACTGTGCGCTTCTGGGTCGATTTCTTTGCTTACGAGTACAAGTTTGTACGGAACCCTTGATGCGCGAGTCTAACTCAGACTTGACGTTTTATATTTTTACAGTAAAACTTACGAGACGTTCATTCCGTTCTCGGGACAGTCCTGCGCCGGCTCGCCGGGCTGGCCGTTTCTAGAACATTCCGCGTAGAACCCGTTGAAGAAGAACTGCATGTCTGGTTGTTCGCGCGACCTGTTCGCTATGCTAGAGTACTCCAGCCCGGTCAGCTGGAAAGAGCGAGAATCACTTTAATCAATTAGTTAGCTGTTTTTGAAGTAGGTAAACTGTTTATGGAAGTAGACACTATGACAAGTCGGCCATCTTGAGATCGTTCTACAATTATAATTCCAAGATGGCCTAGTGTTTTAGGAAGTATAATAAAAAAAACTGCGGTCTGACAGCACGAACGCTCGGTGTGTGTCACTTAATACATTAGACCCTGGAACACCGGTCAGAACTCGGTTACAGCTTGGGACAAGATGATGTTGTGTGAATTGCCCAGCTTACATTACAAGTGTAAGCGGGTTAACTACAAACCTTATTTATGTTGGTAAAACACCAACGTTTCATCCCTTAACGAGGGACTTCTTCAGGTTGAGTGCGGTTCAATACGCGCGCGTTCCGAGCACTGCGCGCCTCCGATGGCTTTGCACGAGCCATGAGCACCGAGGGTGGTGGTGGTGGGGTAAATAAGGTTCGTATTTAACACGCTGACATCCGTTATGAATTTGTCAAACTACGATTGTTTTTATTGTCCAGCTTGATTTATTTTATTCATTAATATTTGTGCGTTTGTGTACCTGTGTGAACATTCATTCAAACCGGCTCTCTACCATCTGTTACCAACGTGTCTTAACCTACTTTGGTCACATAGCTAGAAGAAACCCAGATAACCTGGAGAAACTGGTTGTTGTGGGCAAAGTGGATGGGAAAAGGCCACGAGGCCGATCACCAAGCCGCTGGTCTGACATTGTGAAATAGATCACGGGACTCCCAGTGATCTGCACTGCTCTCAGACAAGCCGAAGACAGAGTAGCTTGGAAACAGCTGGTCAACTCCTCAACAAAGGCTTGCTAATGAAGAAGAAGTACCTGTGTAAGTCCAGTACTGCTCAAAGGCCCTTGCCTGGTGAGCAGATACTCCGCTGTGTTAGCCCAGTCCAGCACAAAGGTGTCATTCACCGCTGACAGTATAAAGTTGAGGGTGACTCCGATGTGGTTCAGCAGGTTATGTCCGACGGGCAGGTCCTCCACCAGTGTGATGTTGTGCTGGGCGAGCGTGTCTTTGGGACCGACGCCGGAGAGGAGCAGCAGCTGCGGACTGTTCAGTGCGCCTGCACTTAATATCACCTGATTTCAGATGTAGATTAATGTTAGATGATATATCATACGTATATATGATAAGTAAATTATTTTCAATTTAAAAATAGTTCTTTAATTATTTATTTTGAACTCTGAAAACGCTGTGGGTCGTGTAGTGACGTCATAAGACTCGAGCTTTCAAGTTGAATCTACAATTAAAAAAAAAAATTATAGTCTATGGAGTGACACTGCCTCATGAACACGAAACAGAAAAAAACCACCTCATGAACAGATTTTGCTAATGTATTTTTTTACGCGCGACACAGTTTTGAAGTTTCAGTAGATAGCGTCGTTTCTGTGTAGGTATAAATTGTTTAAATTATTTTTTTTTATTTCGACCCGCATGACGTCACAGCACTGATTTTATAGACTAATATACATTTGGCTGAAAGGGCCGACAGCGTTTTAGCATGCTTACGAAAAGTTCACTTTTATGAAAAGTTTTTCTGATATCTAGGTACTTATTTATTTCCTCCAATCAGACAATAATTAATCATGCATATTTTATAATCAATTTGTTCTTTCTTAGGTATTTTTTAAATTCCAAAGTAACTCAGATTGTAAGTCTGTCTATCTTTCTGTCTGTCTGTTACTTTTTCACGCCTAAAGGGTGGTACTCGTAGTATCCCAGGGACGGACATAGACTAGCCACTATTTATCCCAGAAAAGCGCGAGTGAAGCCATTGGCAGAAGCTAGTTGGTTACAATATAATAGTATGATACCTATCGTTCGATCGGTGCGGCAAGTATTTTTTTCTTAATGTTGCCTACCGTAAAACTTACCACGATACCTGTAACACGGTTGAAACGTTGGGGAAAACAAAAGAAAAAGGTACGCGATAAATACCCGATAAATAATCTTTGGCTACCGTAAACCGTCTAATGGTTAGTACTTATATACTCTTGAACAAACCTCTTTTTTAGCACGAACTGTGTATCTCTCCCCAGTGTTTTCGTCTTGGAACTGCACGGCCACGGCGCGCTTTCCCTCGAAGATGACCCTGGTGGCGCGCGCGTACATTCGCACGCTAAGAGTCTGCCTCTCGGACTGCGGAAGGAGGTATGCTCGGGCAGTCGTGTAACGCTGCCCATCACTGGGAAAACAAGAAAAAAAAATTGAAGACAATAGGGTTTATGAATGTGACTTGAAAAAAGCTGAGCAAATGAAAATAATCAGCTTTTAATATATCGTCATATTTATTTTGGTATATTTTAATGTTTTATTGTGGTAATTTAATAATTGGAAAGTACCTAGATATTTTAATCCTCTGTCCGCTTTTAGAGCTCGTCTTAAATAGACTGCTTAATGAGTATACAATAAAGACTGCTGAGCCAGCGAGAGGTTTAAAAGGCACGAAGCAAAATGCTCTCGAGTTAAACATACAACGTTTCACCACGACTAACGAGAAAATATTTTGTTACATTCAAAGAGGTTAAATATCACAAACTCATTTTGGTCAACAACCATGGAGGTTAGAATGCTATATACCTCTTTCAAACCACGATTAAATGCGGTCTTACAGGGCCTAGGCTCCTTCGCTTCGATAAGCTAAAATGAGAGTGCAACTCCATTATAAAGTACATGTACACAGGTCCCAAACAACAGTGTTTGGGAGATTATTTAAAGATGGAGCTGTCTGCCAAAAAGAATGGTCTTCACAAGCCAAGTTGTCAAGGTACACAAAAATGGCGCTGCCTTCCGTGAGAAAGAGAGTAGAGTATCAATAACCACACCATAGAAATTTTGTGCGACATTCTGAATTCAAATTACTTTTTTCCACGTGTGCCCAAAACTCGCTCAAAATTTTGTGCACTGTTTTTGAGCAGCAAAGTCACCGTTTCGAGCGGAAGTGGTGAAAACATCATTAAACATACTTTTTCACAACTTTAGCTTGAAAATCATTACTCTGATGTTAAAAACAGTGAGTAAAAATGAGTTTTCTTCAAATATTTTCCACACGAATGTGGATAATTATTCGAATTTAGTATGGTAAATCGGAGTAAGTAGGGGGCATGCATGCACGAAATTTCAATTAAAATCACTGAAGGCGGTTGGAACTTCGTTCGACCTTGCGTAAAAAGGGTAATTTTGTTTAATTGATTTGTAACTTTCTAGGATAGTTCAAAATTAGTTTAGTAACAACGTAACTCATCAGTGAATAGCATTAGGTATAAGACATGATAACTTTCCCGACTTTCCTCTAGCTCTCATAGTTTTGGATTTGACCATCTAGATCAATCTCAAAATGATACCTTATACTCTAAAGGAGAAAAGGAGCAGTGTGGGTGGGGCCTACCCATTCTGCGCGAAGGACCGACGATCTGGCGCGGGAAATCTGGGGATGAGGGCACCTGGATGTCGTTTGGCTCATATGATGATGATAAGGAATAAAAAAAACTTTGTCCAGCAGTGGGATATAAACAAGCATGGTGATAGAGATTGTGAACTCACAGATTGAAGGTCTGCGCAATGCTGAAGCCTGCAGGCGTGGCGGGGTCGTTCATGTCGGTGATAAGAGGCAGGCCGGTCTCGTTGATAGCGTCCATCAGCGCGAACAGCGCCGCCGGCTGGTGATTGAACTGAAAATAACACAAATGGTTCGGGTAACATTCGTTGTAGAGTTAAGTGTTCAAGTTGGACCTGATCAGGCCATGAGCGATGCGATAGCGCGTGAGGTAAGTGGTTCACTTGAAAACACACATTGAAACTGTAATTTGAAAGACCATCTTTCGAATTAGTGTTATGGTCCGTGAATGAAAATCGCTTATTTCGTAGTAAATTGGACAATTTTAAGTGACTAGTTCGCGGTCACGTGAGCTTCGGCGAATCAAAAGAAAAAACAAGATTCAAATTACGATTCAAAGGATAATTTAGTTTATTTGTTTCGCGGCTGACTCAATTCAGCCGCGGGTAATAGCCTTGTAAACTCTTACCCGTTGCACAGGTAAAGGTCCAGAGTCCGAATGATACTTCTCGCTGACGACAGAGCCGATCTCCCGGTTGCCTTCCGTCATGTCGAAGTACTTGCGGTTCTCTTCCCAGGACCAGCCCGTGGCTCCCGCGGCAACCCAGTCCTCGTAGTCCGCGGAGTGGCCTCGGTGGTACATCATGCCGTTCAGGACGCTTGTTCCGCCTGCAAGGAGACGATATTACACATGCGAAAACGTACAGCCCTTCTTCTGCGTATGTATCCGTTAATTTTAATAGTACCGTAGGTAGGCGCTTGAGTGGCGACCACATCCTGGAAGGCTCAGTGTGGGTAGGCACCCACACTGCGCCTTCCAGGATGCCTCTCGGGGGCCTCCCCACGCGAAAGACCGAGTGCCTGGCGCGAGAAATCACTGGATGCTGGAGCTGGACGTCGTTTTGCTGATATGAAGATCAGACAATGTAGGTAATCATAATCATATACCATAAATCTTTAATGCCAAACTACAAGTTCGGTTGATAAATTTTGTCCATTAAAATATGTGGGAGCTAATAATAATGTTCGTTTTCTATGTATAGTAAAAAATATCTATCTATGTAATGTATAATATTATGTATATCAGTTATCTAGTACCCATAACACAAGCTCTGCTTAGCTTGGGCTAGGTAATGCTGTGTGAATTGTCCAACATGTTTATTATTATTAATGCTAAGCTCTAACAGCAGTTAGCTTTATGAATCTCATGTGGTTATTCTTCTAGGTACTAAGTTTTTGTCAACGTTTGTGTTTACTCCAGTATCTTAAGTCTAGTAAATCTATGTAGGTAGAAAGTAGACACTCGTTTGGTATCTACAAAAAGTTGAGTGCAGTTTTCTCTTTTAAAACATATTTTTTCTATCTTTTAAAACATAGATTTTACATCTTTTTGGTAATAAAATAACAAAATCTAATAACAAAATCTTTAAAAAAATCTATGCATGTAGACTTTTATAATGAAAAGGGAAACCAAATCCCGAGCGCTCAGGGCTCTGGAATAATAAAATTAACAACCTACCTAGAACTTTCCCCCTGGGCCAGGAGCATCCTCTGTCGCCGTTGTTGAGGCAGTAGGCCCCGGGCTGCGTGTAGTAATCCCAGTCGACTTCCTTGTTGGACCAGAAGGTTCTGTAGAACGCGGGTACTTTCGAACCTATCGGCTCAGGACCTCCGGCTTCTATGAGAAGCACCTGAAAAAGGTCGAGGTGTTACTTATTGGCAATTACACATTGATATTGGCATTATTAACAAAGGGTAGCTTTGTTTTCATTTTTTTTTTACTTGGTACTATGTTAATCTTTATTGGGACCTACTATATTTTGGTGTATTCTAATACAGCCAATATAATATTATAATTCGGCCAATCGGTACTCTAGTACCGATTGGCCGAAACAAAACACGCAATTGCGTGTTTAAAGATTTAACAATTAGTTTATGACGTTATAAACATAGATTTGTTATAAATTATTATAACACAACTCAGTGATAACTGAAAATCGTCCTAACGAAATCAAAAATATTTGGGACCTTATTATTATGGACTATGTATGTGTAGCTAGCTACTTAATGTGTATGAAATAAATGTGATTTATTATATTTTACAAAATTGACCCAAAAACTGAAAATGGTTTAGGTGAAACTCACACTAAATTTGTCATTTTCTGTCAACCTCCCCGCAACAATAGAGCCTGCCGAACCCGCTCCCACGACGATGAAGTCATACTCTTCATCCACACTGTCCACGGAGACGATCCTCTTGCAAGGCTGGGCAATGTCACAGCGGCCCCAAAGGAACCCTTGCAAATATAAATAAATGGTTATTATTATGTTTACTTTTTTCTCTTCTATACTATTTGTGAAAACTTTAAATTGGCCGTCCTAATATTTAAGTGCACACGTCATAAATAATCGTAAGTTTTTCAAAAAGTAATAAATTAGGTATTTAAAAAAAACAAGATACTTTATGGTATGTGTAAGAAAAACTTACGCGAAAAAGTACATAAAAACTAGTAGGTATACTTAACGATTTTTTCATTGACAGGTTAATTTTTAGTTTTTCTCTGCCACCAGTATAAAGTATGTGGTTTTTATTCATTTTCTATCAAATATTTTCGCATACGACCTACGGTGAAGCATGTTGAGCCACAAAATGTAACCTAAGATACTTTATACATTATTATTCACAAAAAGATAAATTAATGTAACAATATTACAAAGTCAGGGTCCGGTTTTAAGACGACGGTAAACTCGCATTAGCCCTGATCAGGGTCTACCATTGTCGTAAAACTGAGGAGGGGCTAAACAACAACCTAAACGTCTGTCTGTCTGTCACCAGGCTGTATATCATGAACCGTGATAGTTAGATAGTTAGATTGTTCACAGATTATGTATTTCAACAAATAAAATTAAAATGTACCTTGCAGTAGCGTCATGAATAGTATAGTGCCCCCACAAATCGGGGAGTTCTCCAGAGACGCTCCCTCTGCTTGTACAGGGCAGCCGCATTCCTGAAAATACATTTTATTAACTCAAAATTCATCTTTTAAAAAAGGTAGGTAAAGTTAGAAGATAGGTAGGTAAAAGATAATTGGCAAAAAAATCTAGAAACAACTATTTTTTTGTCTGCTGGCAACATTCTCAAAGTAATGACAATTCGTATAAACAAAGTTAACGAATTCGTAGATTTTTTTCAATTCAAGCAATTCAATTCAATGGTGATTAACAAATTCTAATAAAAGGAGGCAAAAAGTAATGGGTAAAACCGGTAAAACCATTTGAAATGTTGGCAGGGAGGTTATTTTATAAAGTGTGCAGGCGTTGTCTGACGAAAAATGAGGCAAAAAGTAATGTTTTGGTTCTCGACGTTCACCAAGGATACGCTGATAATATAACAAGTATGTAAGAGTTTGTTTCTTGTTTTTAGTTGAAACAAGTGTTAATTGATAAACCCAAAGCTGTTTTGAAAAGCTTGCATACTGAATAAACGGATTATTGAACAATTAAGTCGAGCTCATAGGTTATGTATACGTTTGCTATGCAATAATCTGGTATAGCGCGCCTAGCTTAATTGATACTTGAGCCATATTTGGCACTGCTGAGTATACGGCCGTTGACAATAAGTAAATATAAATTAAATTTCTACATAACCTCAGGTTGGGTGTGATTGTAATTACAAGGTAGGTCAATTTTTTTAGTGATACCTATATGTTCTTGCAATGTTTCAATCTCTATATAGGAAACAGCTGAGCGTGCGTTTCTGACTATTTTACCTAAGGTGGATTGGTAAAATTCGTTCCAGCATGTAATGAAAATAGAAAACGAGTACTGTGATAGACAACAAATTCTATAAGGTGAAATATAGTGAGAGTAGATTAGCGTAGTACTGCTAGAAGCAGCAGGTAGCTTCTAGTCCAAGTCCGATTTAGATGTTTTTGTGGCCGATTCTAGCCAAGACATGGCTGTGGACGGATTAGAATATTTAGAATAAGATTCGTTCAAATAAAATAGAATAATTAAAAAAAACACAGTTGAAAACATACGAGCACTTACATCGCTAATTTGATTGTTTAGCATGCAGTCAAATAAGAATAACACAGATTTATGTTCTATTATATAATACTTATCGCACTGTTAATATAAATGTGTAACAGAAATGTACAGCTAAGTATCAAGTATATGTAGGTGCGCTATACGGTTGAAGCAGGTTGCTATACGAACAGCACAGTGGCGCCTCTATTATTTTCTACTCTTTTTTGCCAAGCTGTAGGTACTTATCTTACTTGTTTTATACAGGACTAATTTCTGCCCGCGGCTTCGCACGCGTTGTGTCTATGGAAACGTTTCAACGTTATTTTTATCCCAGGGAACTGTTTTATGGGATAAATAATATCTTTTATTGTAGTCCAGGCTAAGAACTAATCTATACAAAATTCAAATCAAGCAGAATCTAGTCACACTTATAATTATTAATAAATGCGAAAGTTTGGATGTGAATAAAAAAAGTAACAAAAAAACATCGATATATGCATTTAAACATAAATACTTTTGCATTTAAAATATTACGTGTGCGTTAGCGTGGTTGTGTTTTATAATGCCTAGGTTTCTGTGATTATTTTAATGTTTGCATACTAAGTGGTGTAGAGGTCTTTATGACTGATATTGAATCCTATTAGTTAGATGAACACTGGCTCGCTATATCCACATATTGCCACAGAATAATATATCCTAACGGAAAGAAGTAAGACTCCATAGAGTGAAAATGCCAACACTACAGCACTCTAGCGCCCCTACCTTAAGCCCACGGTAACGGGCGTTTGGCGGGAGCTTCAAAATAGGCGCTCAATTCAATATTTTGAAAGGTGCTTTTTTTAATTTCTCTGCGACTATTTATCAGACGAATGGTGAATAATCAACATTTGTTAAAAATTCGCCATTCACCTAACAGATAGTCATACAGTAAAATTTAAAAAACAACACCCAATACTTAGGAAAGGATTTATGATACGAAATTAAAATTCTAGGCAAATAAAATAATTTTAGTGCAGATTATAATTTATTTTACACGTTTTTTTTTTCATAAGTGAAAATAAAAATAGGAAATATACAAGCATTTTTAAATCTTCACACCATAGTATTTATCCAAATTTGTATATAAGACGCTCAACTGCATTCAGCGTTCTAATAAATACATCAATTGAAGGCGGCTTGGACCTGGCACCAACAAATCTCATCTCTTGAAAGAATCTCTTCATTGCTATGAACTGTTAGTTTATAGTGGTAATAAGGCATTTACTACACTTCACGTCACTTTCGGTTTTCCAAAGGCATGGTGCGAAATCTAAGGATTTTATTGTTTTCCCTGGTAAAATCACGGTCCCAAATTATGCAAACGATGCGGAAAATAATGTAAAATGAACTTTCATTCTCGTTTTTGTTTTGATAGTGTTACAGGCATAGATAGACTAGTAAGTATAGCATAGACTGAGGCATAGACATAGAATTTTATCACTATGTTACAGGGTCATGCCGAGATTTTGAGCATACAATTTGTTTCTCTGTCTAACGTATAGCGTCCTCTCATAAATTTTATTTTGCCCATGGTACTTGTGCTGTTGGCATTTCATACTTAGCTAGTTGATACCCACTGCATATTGCCAAGAAGCACACAACCCGCCAACGGCCCCAGAGCTACTGGCATTCTCGCGCGCTACGGACTTGCCTGACACGTCAGTTGACCACGTTAACTGACTGTTTGTCACCCTTCAATGACGTATGACAGTGACAGCTTGCTTTGGCAATACATGGACCACGAGATATTGTATGTTTGCATGGCATTTAGTACCAGGCAAACACTACAGGTGGTTTTATTCTGATTTTAATATAGTAAGGACTATACAAAATGTATAGCAATTAGTGATGCTGGTACTTACTTCTGCAGCTAATATCATTTTGGTTTCTTCTCTGAGAGTCTGAAATGTAAAAGGTCAGGTTTTTAATTTTTAATATATTTTTCAGGAATAAAAAAACCTATGGGGACCCTATACTTTTTTTTAATGAATAATATAAATAATGCTGATAATTTAGAGCATTTCAATTAACGCATTCACTGCCCAGCCTCAGGTGAGACCCGTAAGATCGTACCGCCGCTACACGTAGCTGGAGCACGAATTCTGCGTCTTGGGCCATGAAAGACAGTTTATTTAGGCAAATTTTGTAATATATTTTTTTAAGAAACCATTTTCAAAAATTATATTCGATTAAGTATACCTACTCGAATTCTACAGTTTTTTCCCCTACCTACCGTATTTTTTTAATCTGAATACTTACGTCCGTTACCATATTAAATGAGAGTTAAAGAGTTACCTCTGCAATGGTGTAAAAGTTTACAACAAAATTTGTTCTGAACTTAAAAATTTAAATTGTGACTTATTTATGACAAAAATGAAAGAAATCGTGATTAGGAAAACATATTACACTTTACAAGAAATCTTTGAAGATTCCAGTATTCTATGACATTTGGTAAAAAAAAATCTAAATTATTCTTAATTTTGACATTGACATAAAATTCATTTCGTGACATTTCTATAAACTTGTTAAGCATCTCGAGCCTGAATCAGTCGACAGGTTAGGCTGTGTGTGTCCTACCTACTATAATAAGTATACGTAACTGTGAAATTTTGATAAAATCATTTGGACAATGCCTCTTTACAGCAGCCTTAGCAATTAATAATTTAATTACTCAATTTTATTTATTTTGACGATGCCCATTTACAGCAGACATAGGTATAATATTAACTTGATGTTTATGTTAGTAAATTTTAAATATTCTTGTTAGTCATAATATATCCTTATTATAAATATTTATATGTAAATAGACGTAACCAAGTGTGCCTTGTGCTCCTACGGCGAATAAATATATGAATATGAATGAATATGAATAAATGTAAGTATTTAAAGATTTTTTGCATGATTTTTGCATTAGGCGCACTCACATAAAATACTATACTCGCATAAAAGTAAAAAAGGAAACTTCTTTGTATTAACGCCTCACAGGCGGTTTTTGAAACTATCATGATTATGAACATAAGTCTTTATTAAAAAAGAAAATAACAATCAAATTATATAATTAAATTAAAACTACTATTTACAATTGACACAATTGAGCTCACTGCAGACTGTTGCGAACAATCTAGAGGTAGCTCATGGTTATTAACGTAGTAAGTAGTAGTAAGTCATTTTTAACGGGATAGGTATTTACCATGATTTGATTTTCGAGTTCCGTGATCATGGTGCCTAAAAATATGCCGAAATATTAGAACACTCAAAAATCAAATACCTATCCTATAATAAATGACTTCTAATTTATAGTATGTTTGTTTCTTAACGAACTAGTCCAAACAAAGACCCGAAGTCAAACTTTCTATTTTAATACGATTTTTCCAGTTCCCCAAAGGGGGCTTTGGGAGCACTCACTGACTGAACTAACAGCCCAACACGTAAATTCTCAGAAGTCATCAACATTATTTCTTTAAGTTTACAAACTTAACACTGAAACAAGTCAAATTTAATATTACAACTAATTACCCACCTGTTATTGTTTTGTTATTTTTATATTATTGCAATAAACCATTTAATTTTCACTTCTAACAAAAACTAGTAAAAAAAACCTGGCGTGATCCTATAAGTAGTAAGGTTATCACGAAATTGTCACACGGTTTTTGTCCAGACAAAACCCTCCCACGTGATGACTTTATCCACTAATTATCTTGTATAGAGATCTGATTAAATATTATTTATGACTTGATAAAATATCTATTGATACATAAAAATATCTGATACCTAATATTATTTAAAAATAAGATATGAGTTGTAAATTTTACTATTGTATCATCGTTTGATAATAATATAATCTTTGAAAACTTTCCGTTATTCCTTCCGTACATTTGCTCTCCTTGAGGGTTACTCTGACTTCATCATCATCATCCTATATTAGTTCACTGCTGGTCATAGGCCTCCCCTAGTGAGCGTCATCTGACTTCATCTCCTCGAAAATAATGTATTGATGTTGATTAGTAAGAATGTAAATTTTCAAATATATTTATTAGCAAAGAAAATTACAAAACTGTAGAGGGACAAAAATAAAGGACCAAACTTTCAGGAGAGGTTCAGCTTTAATCTCTGTGATCAAAGAGGGACAAATGTACGGGTTTTTTTTAAATCTATTCACTAAACGAGTTAATTAATTTTGTGGCATAGTTGATTAGATTGGAGCACACCCGTACTAAGGGTGGGGCGCAGGTTCAAATCCTGCTGAAATTTTTTTTTTGGAACTTATTAAATTTCTTAGAGATTACCCATAGTACGAGGGCTTACGGAATATAATAAAAAATTCGTTCGAGCACAACCACTTGTCGAAAGCATAATTTTAATTGGCTGCCATTTATTATGGAAAAAAGCAACTTTTTAAAAGAATTCTTCGATTATTTTTGCATGCCATTCGGAGTTATGTTAAAAATCACACTTAGACAGGATGTATGTAACATTCTGTATAAGTAATTGTAATTTTTAACATACCTTCAAAAAACAGTAACTGTAGCTAACACACAAAAACTTTTAAAATTATTACCTCATTCATTTTTCATTAAAGTTTTAACCAAAAAAGATAAACACTAGGGATATGTTTACTACATTTCGGTCAATACAAGAACACCTTTAGACAATCTTCGTTAGATACCTACTCAGTATCTGGTGAGGAGATCTAGATCTACAATTCATTAGGGTACCGTTCACTATTGTTGAACGTTTCTTATTCGTAAACGGACCATAACATAACCTAACCAATCTGGCTTATAATAAAATATCTGAGCGTCTGGTCGAAGCGACGCGTGACCCGAGAGCTGGTGGCACAACGCATCAGCATTGCAAGCGGGGCAATGCAGCCAGCGCCTTTAGAATGCATCCGACTGGTATTGAGATCAGTCAAGCTAGTTGTAGATTGCTGGCAACATTTTTGCAATTGTAAATACTAGTTCTAATTTGTTTCTATTATTTTATTGTGCATCTCTTTGTTAATAAAAATATTACCTAGCCAATTAATAAATGAACATTAATGAAAAATTATGCCTGTCTCTCAATACTTCCCCCGTAAAAAGTGTTGAAGTGTTGAGTTGAGATCCCGACCAGAGCCAAGTCAGCCATTTTATTACCTTCAACGATAAAGTTGGAAAATTATCTGTGTAAGTAGTTGAAGATAACTTTCGAGTGCTAGGGTTACCAGATGACTCACAGAAAAATCCTAACAAAGGCCTGATTTCTATTGAATAGACGTGAAATTTTAACTTTGTGCAAAAAAAATGATTTAGTTTAGTAGTAGCCCTAGAAAATCCAAAAATAGCGCAAACTTTGTATTTTTCAGTTATTTGGAAGATTTTTACAAAGTGTCTAATAATACTAATTTATTTCGAATTTTACCAAAAACCCTGACATTTTCTAGAAACCCCCGGAATCCCGACAAACGCCTAAAACTACTGACATCTAGTAACATTAGCGATAAATAACTAAACAATTTTTTATTTATTTGATCCTTTAAAAGTACCCATGCATTGTAATGACCAGTCATTCAATCAGTCAGGCTACCGTTCCTAAAATAGTGAGTAAAATACCGTTAGAAAACAATGCCATCATAATTTCGACTTGCAGAAGAATCTTCGTCACTTCTGCAAATCGAAATTATATTTTATAAACACGAACACCGATGCGGAACCCTAAGTACCTAATTCGCATATAAAATTGTTACCTAGGTACTACTTAATAACGCTACAAAATGGTAGGTACCTAAAAAATTACTGCGCATTATTATTTATAGCTTTGTTGGGGTTACACTTACGGTTGCGGCACTTAATCCAATCGTAAAAAATTAAAGCTAAAATATCAAATAGATAGTCGTCTTATTTACAAGCCGTATACGATGCATACCTACACTACTACAATAGAAAAGGAAAAAGGAACCTTATAGGATCATCTGTTATTTTCCGTCTGTATGTCTGTCTATCTGTCTGTCCGCCCGTATCTCAAGAACCGTGATAGTTAGAACGTTGAAATTTTCACAGATGATGTATTTCTGTTGCCGCTACAACAACAAAGTACTAAACTACAGAATAAAAATATTGGAGGCTCCCAAACAACAAACGTAATTTTTTTTTCTCGTTTTTGCTCGATATTGATAACGGCATCAGGTAGACGCTTTAAATATTAATAGAATATTATTAATATTTAAAGCGTCAGTTATATTTTCACTTTTAAAATAAATAGTTGAATCAAAATTAAACAAACATTTAAGAGGGCCCATACAACAGACATGTTTTTTTTTGCTTTTTTATAGATAATTGCACGGAACCATTCGTGCGCGAGTTCGACTCGCACTTGGCCGGTTTTTCTATAATGAAATAACATTATAGATCGATAAAAAATAAAAAAAAACTGTGCATACATAAACTGGGGTCATATTTAGACTGAGATAATGTATTAATTTTAAGTTTTATAAAACTAACTAGTGGTAAATTTTTCGCTCCTTCCACTAGTGGACATCAATCTCATTCAACAATCTCATTTCTTATTTGATAATAATGAATATTTATAAACCTGCTTATAGTATTAAGTTTGACTTGTCTAATTGCTTATTTTGTAAGCCTAAAGAAATAAAGTTATTCATTCATTCATAAAAATCTGTGCATACATATACTAGGGTATCTAAAAATCTTTGCATACGTATACTAGGGTATAAACACGTGAGTACCTACAGAGGCCAGACCTTAATAAATAAGGCCTGGCCTCTGAAGCAATGTGTTCGTCGTGATGATGGGCAGAAACTGTAGTTCACCCATTGTCAGTGATTTACCAATAACCCTGTATACATTACATACGTTCAGAGACTTATTAAGGCCCATACCGGACCCAAAGTGGCGCCGCCACCTAATTTATGTTATTATTCCGTTTAACAAAGGAATTTTCAAAAATCCTTCTTCCAGTTTGTGATACCTATCATAAGCTTTTTTTTAATGCCTCTGTAATAGTTTTATTCTATATAGTTTAGGAAGAGATACGAAAATAGATTTTGGTGGCCACCAAGTGCAACTTCGTATCTCTTCCTAAACTAAATAGAATAAAACTATTACAGAGGCATTAAAAAAAAGCTTATGATAGGTATCACAAACTGGAAGAAGGATTTTTGAAAATTCCTTTGTTAAACGGAATAATAACATAAAGTAGGTGGTGGCGCTAGTTTAGGTGCTGTATGCGCCTTAACACTTCCATACCTTCTATGACTGTGCTGCTGGTTGCATTTATACTGTTTAGAATCCCAACGAATCAGTTCAACGTAAAGCACAAAAAGGGGACTGTATAATATGACTTTATAAATCTCCTAATTTCGATCTTATTGTAATTGTCGAACTGAATGCAAGGAAAAGCTTGATGACTCAGAACTATATACTTTAGCAAAGAGCGCATTAGAGTTAGAATTTTTAGGGTTCCGTTCCCTAAAGGCATGGTAAAACGGAACCCGAGGAATTTCGTTTTGTCCGCAGTTGTATAAAAAAAAGTATATTTACAATCAGCATTTATTTTTTAAATAATTATTTCTTATTTTCTTGAAAATTAAATAAAATAATATTTTGATATTAATTAATATAGGTACTTTCAGAGAAAATTATGATAAATCATATTTTAATACTATTGCGTCAAGTTGAAGACAGTGCGCTCATTGGGGGAGGTTTATGTCCAGCTGTGGACTAACATAGGCTGACATAGGATGATGATAATAATTATGATTAATAAAATAAAGATATTTTATGATTATTCATAAAATATACAAAAATAGCGGAGTTCATAAAAAATAGGTGAATACCGATATACGTTAGTATTGAGTAATTACTATTCAACAAATCCATTTGGGCTCTTTTCCTGTAATGCGGATTTCCGCCCGCGTGCGGATCTGGAACTTGTGATAAGACGCTCCGGGCAATTCACGTTCCGCGTGCGTGTGACCCGAAAATGGGACAAACGATGAAATTATAGGTTTCGGGTTGTCCGCATGCGGATTAGATCCGCATATACAGGTGGAAATCCGCATGACAGGAAAAGAGACCTTACAGCGATCCCGTCGCGGTGCATTGCCGACACGCTCTTCGCCGGTTTCATTGTTTCCTAATCGTAAGGCTGTGTTTCCAAAAGGAGGTCGCTTATTTGCCTAATTCGCGAACTTGTTCTACGATGCATTTTGATGCCTGCAATGAGATGTAGGTACAGTCAACTAGGAAACTGGTCATAATCTAATACTTTTTTGAGTAATTGAGTAAAAAAGTTTCAATTAGAAACATCAAATAGTCAGTTCTGAAACTAACTTAATGCATCAGCTACATAAAGACGCATACGTTCATGTATAAAAAATATTTTTCTATTTGGCAGCTATTGCAAAGATTACTTAGATAGAGAGAGAAAGTAATGCCAAATCATCATTAATTTGTTGCCCAAGCAGGTTATTTATTTATATATCATAATTAAAACAACCAACGAAAGAATCGCCATGTAGACAGAGTATAAAAAAGATATAAATTGTTTCATGCGTTCGGTGGTAGATATTATATTCTACAAGAGGCGCTGCTGCCCGCCCCCCGGTGTAAGTCCCTTAGTCACCTCTTATGACACCCACGGGAAGAGTTGGAGTGGTGCAAATCCTAAGCCGGCACCACATTACAGATGAGATAATGTTACTCCGACCACGCTAAATTATTTATTTGGCAAATAAGTACGCTGGTATGAAATTAAATCAATATAAAGGGCCATCTTACCTTGCGGAATATTTATGCTGTCCGCTATGAGGGGTACTCGATTTGCATTTTTAAAAAGAAAAAAAATCATTCCAAATATCTCGATAGGTGGTAGGAAAATGAAAGGAACACAACCTTACGTCAAAATGGACCGATTTGGAAAATTCAAAGTTTTTCCTTTCATTTTACATTGACATACTTTATTTCCAGTTGACGCCCTGCCACCTATTGAAAAATCTGGAACTATTTTTTTTCTTTTTAATGCAAATCGAAAACCACTAAATGTAAAGCCCAAACGGACTAGTATTTTTTGGTTCGAAACTCCTTTATGATCACTTTGTTGTCTGTTCTGATCAACAGCCATTTCTCTGGAACGAGTATCGAGTCTGGTATCGATCTAACAAGTCATCGGGCAAAATCCTTAGACAATTTAACCCGCAAAATCTAACGCGAATTAGATGGTTATTGTGTACAAAAATCAAATTAGTACTGTTATGTTATGTAAACTTTATTTTTTTGCAATGAAAATTAAGCGTAAATAATTAATTAACATGGTATTTTATGGACGAGTTTATTTTTAAATTATGAATAATGCCGTATCGTCTATGACTAATATAATAATCGCTCTAAAGCACAATGACGATCATCTATTCCGCAAAGAAACGAATTTTAAATGGCGGCTTGTAGATATGGATCAGGGATGTTATGGAGCTCCGTAACCGTAATCGAACCGAAATAAATGTTTCGGATAATTTTACATAGAGGCGGAATCTAAATGTAACATATTGTGACAGGTTTTATTTACTCAGGTAGTAACTGATATTAAAAGTTCTACATTAATAATATCTGTATATCTGTTACCTTTTTATGGCTTTTCGTATCCTGGCATGGAGGCAGACATTATCCCAGGGAAGCTCATAGGCTATTTTTTATTCCGAAAAAGTGCATGAAGCCGCAGAGCTTGTAGTTTATAATTAAATTACTTGGTCATATCATAACTGACCAGTTATTGACAGATTGTGTTATAATTTTGAAGTTACGAATACCTACCTACATATCTCAGATTTTACTATAGTTATTTCTTTACGATTACAAAATAAGCACTTAGAAGAATCAAATTTTATAGTATCAAAATAAGTTATTATTTTTTTTTTTTCACTTCAAGTTTCTTTCCTCTAGCTAGTGGAAAAAAACGTTTTTACGCCTACGGTAGATTCGCGTAAGGCCCGATCGGGCACGCTCAGAATTCCGTTTACTTATTTGTTATGTTGCGTCCAGATTAAGTAGTAATTATTATGTCGTATGTCTACATCAGTGTGTATTGCACTGATGTTAGGCGCCACAAAACAGGTGTACTAATCCGAATTGGGTGATTCCGGACACCAACCCCTGAATACTCAAACGCATCTCAGGTTTAAGCACGTATCAAGTGACGATTTTTTGACACATTTTCATTCAGATATGTCAAAAAACAGCTACTTGAGACGAGCATAAATGTGAGTTGCGTTGGAGTATTCGGGGGCAAGGGGATCAATTTTGAAAAATGATTATTAAGCTTCTTTTTCATTAGATATAAAAATACTTTGAAGATTACCCAGCTCCCCTCGTTATATTTGTCGTTGACTGTACCTTAACAGAACCTGGCATTGTCAGAATGTGCTGTTTACATCGCTATTTAAAAAGTATAATTTTTAATTACTACGCAAATGCAATTCTACTGCTGTAAAAACTGCAAGCGCAAGTGGAACCGATAATTGTTCCTTTCTATAAATAAACTCCTATTTTTACCTGTTAGTGGTACCTACCTTGTGCGAGCATAACCGATGATTTATTTTAATTAACTTCGCAATTTTAATTAAATCCGCCAAGTGCGAGTTCAACTCGCGCGCCGAGGGTTTCGAAGTTAATAGCTGCAGTAGTTACTGAAATATTCAAGAAAGAGCGGGGACGGACAGAGCGAGACGACCATAAGGGTTTCGAAACTGATCTCGAAACCCTAAAAAACATTGTGTGCGGAAAACATAATACTTAAACTCTATGTTATTCATACTTGTGATAATATGCAAAAATATTTATGCACAGGTCTTGGTCTTAGGTGTAGCTAGTCAGTGATACACAATGCATAAAAACCGGCTAAATAACTCTTTTGGGTTCGCAGTTGAAAAATAAAACAAATTATTATTTTTTATGTTAAAAATAACCAAATTGTGATGCCACTCCGCCGCGCCGCCGCGCTGAGCTGTGCTGAGCCGCCCCGCAGCTCCATCGCGTCACGTCCTCTACCCCTCTCCCGCCTCCACTGCGCTACGCCGCCGACACATTTTGTTCCTCAGCAAGTTCTTCACAAATTCCGTTTCAGAGTCTTCGACGCGGAATCTGATTCGCGCGTTTTTTAGTGTTTTTTTATATTTTTTGCGTTTGACAAAAATAAATAGTGGAAAAATTAATTCTCGTAAGTCGAAAACATATAATTTTCTATAAACCTATGTTTTTATTACAACAAATTCAAATTTAGTGTTACTTGTGGATCATTTATTATTAACCCTAAGAGATTAATTCATTAATTAATTACCTGTTTACCTAGTTACCTATTTGAGCCGTTTGGGGTGGAAACCCTAAGACCTTGGGGGTCCTGGGGCACACGTTATCTACAAAGATCTCACAAAACTACTAATAAAGTCCACAGGTGATCAGAATGCTGGTTTCTATTTCGGTCAACGAATTAGCATTGCCATTCAACGTGGCAATGCTGCCAGCATTCTGGCACTCTGCCTTCTGGTGACGGCTTAGATTTTTAGAAAATAGATGTAAGTGTGAATATTTGTTGAATTTATTTTAAGCTGTTATATAAATAATGTAATATATTCAAGAGATTAATTAAGTACTATAAATGAACATTTGTATTACAAAACGCTTCCATAATATTTATCATACTTAATTAAAACATGCATGATGATGATGATGATGACATGCTCGTAGATAGTTAGTACATCATTGAAAACACGCTGTAAGATGACTTGACTATCTGAAAATTAAAAAAACACATAAGTTTAAGTACTCATTATCATTACTAAGGTAGTTGTGTAGGTGGGTATCGCATTTCAATAATATCAAGCTGTGTCACCGCGGCTTTGCCTAATTCTTTTTCATAAACTCTGTGACGCGGTGGAAGAAGGTCCGCCTGCGACGCAAGAGGTTGCGGGTTCGATTCCCGCCTTGGGACAAATGTGTGTACGATCTGCAGACATTTGTTCAGGGTGTTCTGGTCGTTTTCTATGTATAATAAAAGATATCTATCTATGTAATGTATTATATTATGTATATCAGTTAGGTATCTAGTACCCATAACACAAGCTGTGCTTAGCTTGGGGCTAGATAATGATGTGTGAACTGTCCAGCATTATTATTATTTTAAATAAAAGTAACATCAGATAGATAACTCTTTATAAAATCAGCTATCGGCCAGTAAAAGTCACGTAGAAATCGATGCAGCAGTTTGGAGTTAAGCCGGGACAACTGAGCTGACACCCATTGGTGCATTTTTTTAAATTGTTTCATTGTTTAAAAGCTGTCACGATCCCCTTTTGTTTTTTGTATAATGGAAATTTAAATTTGTTACGTTAGCGAGGAAAAGTGTATGACAAAGTAAAAGGCAATCGCCCCAGCTTTTAAAATGAAGTAATAAAAAAAACTGGTACTTCAAATTTATTTGTGGCTAGATGATGCGATGATATTTATCTGTCTTAAAATAAACACCTACCGATAAATATGTTTGGTATGAGATTTCTACGCAGCCCAAAGCCAGGAAAACCACTGGTTTCTGCAAATTAAACAACAAGGTTTTAGTTGGTAGGTCTTATCTACTCAGAAACCAAATGTTTCTGGCGCAAGAACAGGAGATTTTCAGGTGACTCTTTGAAAAAGGAGTTTATGGCTAAATCCCAATGTATAAATATTCAAAAACTGCATTAAATTACTTTTAATCTACACTATTCAGGCGGTAAATGTAACAAACTTTCGCATTTATGGTTTTGTATGAATTTATATATAATAAGATCCTTCTCTTCCGCCAGGCAACCTTGGGCCTAAAGGCTTGTGCCAGTTACCTGTGCCTGCATCATAGCTAGAGCTAGCAGCTTTCTGGTGCGCGCTGACGAGGCTGCAGCGCATGCGTGCCAGCCACACGCGTACATTGCTTCTGCCAAGTATGACGCCTGGAAATCACATTATACTTTTATTTTATTTATATCTTTTTTATAGTATAAAGACCTTAGTTTGACCACAATCTCAATCTCCTGGTGGAAAGTGAAGATGTGGCCGACGATGTATCACGAAGGTCTAGAATATACCTATTCACTCTTGCCTAACCTATGCTGAATGCTGGACAATTCACACAGCGTTCTCCAGCCCCAAGCTAAGCCTCAACAGTGGACATCCCCTGCGTTCCACATGAGGAAGTCTGTGCTGATCAATGTTCCGATTATCGTCGACACCACGGCGGCCATAGTCAGGAATTCTCACCTCAACAGTGACATCCCCTGCGTTCCACATGAGGAAGCCTGTGCTGATCAATGTTCCGCTCGTCGTCGACACCACGGCCGCCATGGTCACGAGATCGCGTTCCGAAGTCTGAAACACAGACAAAACTTTACGGGTCGAAGTTTTAAAAATAAAAGCTTTATATCATCATCATTAGTCCACTGCTGTTTGTGCAGTGGACTAATATAGTGAGACTAGTATAAATAAATTTAATTATAAAAATCTTGACTAAAATGACAAGATTTTGAAACCATACTTATTCTAAGTGTCGTGTCATGAGTCTAGCTGGAATTCAGGTGAGGAGTTCGGGCAGTGCGAAATAGACCTATTCGATCACAGTATTTATATCTGACTTCAAATAAAGGTTTTTTATGTTTTATTTATTATGTTCGATAATTTCTCCGTCGTCATATAATGGCCTGATTTGGATGATTGTTTTGCAGTATAAAGTAGTAGAGTAATTAATTTTTAATTCGATATTTTTTTCACGTTTTACGTGAAAGGTCACTCTTATGCCCCACTATTATGAATATTCATGACTCCTTGCATCTCAAAATCCATACACCCGTTTCGGCTGTAGGGCGTTTCAAAGACACAATGTACACACCTACCTACACAAATACATACCCACCCTTGTAAAACATAACTCTTTAGATTACACAGTCGGCTAAAAAGAGGCACCAACCGTTTGTAAGGCTGTTTGAAATTAGTAGGTTAGTAATCTCTAAAAAATTGGTGCGATATTAGATTGCTTACAAATTATTTTACTTAGAGAGTACCAGATTGTCCCTAGGTGAATTAGGCCTACCAACATCTAAGTTCCTCATAAAAGCAATCTGGTTAACAGTCGACCAAGGTCCTTGAATGGACGTACAATCTTTTGTCATCATGAAATGTAAATAGAAAAGGATATTCACCATCATCTGAGACATGACTGACACCAGCTCAGCTATTGTCATGATCAGCTGGGCACTGAAAATGATGCTGTAAATCTTCTGGCATTCATCCACACACCTGTAACTTAAAGCAGTTAATCCCTCCATTAAGGGCTGATACAACCTCAAATCTTTGTGAAAAGGATAGACACAGGATGTCGCGTTCATAGGAGCGAGACAGGGCATAGCAACCCTAGCCCAAAAATCAAGTTTTAGCATATTTATATTAATTAGCCCTTTATCTGAAAAAAAACCGAAACTTAATTATGTGTTTTATACTTAGTTTTATAACCATGCTTATTTTCAAGATCTTAACTTCTGTATTTATTGAGAAATTAGGTAAGGTTTTAGTAAAATCAGAGGTAACTGCGATTTTTTTCTATCGAGAAAAAATTATGGAGTCATGTTTTTGAAACATAATCTATAGTACTCTATCGATTATAATATTGTTTCGAAAACATGATTCCATAAAATTTTCTAGATAGAAAAAAAATTCTCAATCCTGAACTTTACCATAATATAAATATTTAATTATTTGGAAGATATGATCTGATGGAGTTGATTTGATGGTAGTAGAGGGTTTGTATTTTGTATTCCCAAAAAAGAAATCATATACTACCAAAGAGTATCGATATGCAGCTTGATCCCAATCTTCAAGGCGACCTCGTGCGCCTTCTCCAACTGCGATTGGGGCCTTTCCAGCTGCGCCGGCGTCCCTGGCTCAGCGAAAAGTCGCTGCATCTTGGTGAAATAGGTGGCAAGGTTCCGATACTGCGAACTGAGGCCGATAAACATTGACAGGATCAGCACATAGGAGCCAGACACGCGCGAGAAGTAAATCCACCACAGGAAGTAAATGATGACTCGGGCGACGTGAGCTGCCTTGGATCTGTCCTCCACGTCGGGCCATGCGGTGATCACGGTTGTAAATGGCCTTTCTGAAAAAAATGTTTACTTTTCACACTTTCATTACGCATACCTAACGCAAGAAGGAACCTTCAAACCGCAAGAATAAAAAGAAAAAGAGAGGGAGAGAAAGAAGAAGAAAAGGAGATAATTTACTTTTCCAGTTGACAGAGGGAGTACATTATGAACGGTCAAAATTGCTGCCGCTGCCATCCGAATGCATTTTGTCATATTATTATTGACTAGTGATCCGCCGGGTTTTGCACTAGTATATTCTATAAGCCTACATTCATCACGTACGTATATATTCATTACGTGATGAACCTAGACTTTCACCTTTATGAAAGAATTTTTCAAATCGGTCTAGTAATTTCGGAACCAATTCAATTCTAACAAACAAACAAATCTTTCCTCTTTATTATATTAGTACTATAGATACTGACCTTCCTTTATGTACTGCAGGAAAGCACTGGCTCCGTAGAACACAATACAAAGCCCGCAGCTCGTCACGTATGCCTTCAGATAGAACTTCAACTTGCCGATCATCTGCCTCTCGACGCTCTCGTCATTGTGCACCATCTTCAATGCCACCGCTAGCTTCTGCAAAACGGCTCTGGCACTCCGCTTGTGGTAGATCAGCATTATCACGTAAAGATAAAGGACTGGATGCGAGATCCCGAACACCATCTGGTCGGCAACTTGCTTCGGAGAGAGGTTATGCTGCGTTACGAACGATACTGCTTCGGATGCCATGAAAGAAAACATCACTATTTCGATAAGAATCGACAGCGGATTGAAGATCTTTTTAAATTTATCGGGGAGTTGAACTTCTTCTATCCAAAAGTCAGTCAGTCCACAGAAGTACAGCGCAACGTTGAGTTTTCGATATAATTTTATAGTGTCGTTGCAATACCTTCCGGTGGACGCCATGGCTTTACTTTAACGGAAAATGACACTAATAGTGACTAAAACTGTCGGAAATTTCGATTGGCCCTACAATTACCAGTTGAATAATTGATGATATAATAAGTATATACTTACCTTGCCAACCGAGCACTGACGCCTTTGCAAATACGACGCGGGGGTGAAGGGTTTCCAAGCTCAAATTAACTCTCATTTATAATACATTTACAGGCCTCCTTTCGCACAAATTTGTCAGTAATTATACAACTAACATAGGTTATTAGTCTTGCAATTCATCGATGAACCCCACCGTTATATGGAAAGGTTGATCGATGGCTATTGCGTTTATTTGTGACTAGTTTCCTACCGCAGCTAAGGCCGTGCAGCTGTTCCTACGATTTCACCGAGTTTTATCACAATCTGTTTTGTACTTTCAGCGTGGAAACACACGTCTTTTCAGTATCACAGACTTACTTAAAAAGAGGAAAAAATAAGAAACGTATAAGGTACAAATTTGTTTCGAACTAGTTATATTCAAGTTTTATGCAAGTACTTACAAATTACAAAAAAAACATAAATATAAAAATCATTTATTGGACACAATTACAGTATTTCAGTATAATATTGTTTCCGTATGGTCTTAAACTAGCCTAGGCTGTATTTCGGGATCCAAGGCTTCTCCTTTTAAAGTTTTCACATGTTCCTCTAGAAACTAATAACTACCTAACTACCACCAAAATAAAAGAGAAAATATAGATGAAAAACCTACCATTCAGATAGTAAACAGAAAGTACGAGACACAATAATTATTTTGAAAATGCAATAATAAAGTATTTGCATTATACCTAAGAAAATATAATTAGATAAATAGGTTGAATTTATCTATTATTAATTAATAAATAAATATTGATTTTATGTTATACATTCATATTAACGCATTCACTGCCAAGCCCGCTGAAAAAACATTTTGTGTGAAATTTTATAAAGTTAAATAATGCAAGATTGCTTGTAAAAAGTACACGAATAGGAATGTTTTTTTTATTCAATGTTTAAAATGATGATGACCTCGTTGCCCCTATTGACTCCTTTTCAGCTTAGTACACAAGTTACGTAACACCTATGCATCATCATCAGCCTATACTAGTCCACGGCTGGACATAGGCCTCCCCTAATGACCTAACACCTCTGTATATAATATACATTACATAAAACCTATTGATTTGTGTCATCATGAACTCGTTTGTATCTTCATCTGACGATAATTTGATAAGGGTCGGTTCACATCTGACGGAAGATGCGTCGCGTATTATCGATCGCGTAACTCCAGAACAGACAATTACATATCTGAGAAAACATTCAACCTTTCATACCGATGATGCGTTAGTGCGTCGAGCATACAGCGTCTGTTCCGGTTCCGTCAACGCATTGTCGGCCGACTTAAGAGCGGAAACGTCGTGCCACGTCACGTCACGATTACGAGACGAAATATAGTATTTTCAGGTTATTCAAAATGAAAGACTTTTTTATAAGCTCTTTTTTTGTTATGTCCTTTATTGTAGGAAGCTTAGACACATGTGAATATCGTTTGGCCATGAACGAAAGTAGTTTTCAGTGGATTGGAAGATCAGTCTCGCTTATTTTTTTCAAAGACAATGTTAGTTACTCTCTCTTTTAAATTTCAGTTTTAAGACTTTATTTATCATCATCTCAGAATCTGAATAGACGCGTAATAATGTGGCAAAACGAAATTACGCCCGACGCATTTTCCGTCAGATATGAAAACACCCTATTTGACCGAACAGACGCGACCGATGATACGCTTGACGCATCTTCCGTCAGATGTCAACCGACCCTATGTGTAATGAAATCAGCCTCATCTGACGTCATCCGACTATAATATGAAAGCAGAATCCTCCGAGTGCGATTGTTAATTTTTTGGTAAGTTAATATATCAGTGAAAATAAAACAGTAGGATGATTTGCATATATAAAAAAAGAAAATCATGATATTTTGATCATAATAGATATATCTACTGAAATTAATAGCATTTAAAACAGGAAAAGATAACATAATATTAATTTGCGATAATGATTAAATGATAAGAGTAGGTAAGTACATAATAATTATCACTTTGATTGATGAAAAGATAACAATCTCCGTTATAGAATGACTTGCTCAACCTTAGGCAATCGCCTAGCAAATTTTTTTAAACCACAAAAACAACAAAGGACTGGGAGGGAGCTTTCTGTTTTATTTATAAAAACAGTGTTACAGAAGATTGTGGGATCTCAAGGAGATTATTCATAATTCGTTTAATTAATTTTTGTTTAATGTTCCTAGTGGACTTGTATTACTTGTATAGTACTATTTAGTGATTAAAGGTTAAGTTGGTACCTACTACTATTACAGGTGTAACAAAAATAAAGGACTAAGCTTTCAGGGGTGGTCCAGCTTCAATCAAAGAACACGGGAAAAATATTGTTAAAAATTTACGACAATAAGTTTTCTAAAAAATCAAAGATATGGACACTAGCTTCTGCCCGCGGCTTCGCACGCGTTGTTTTAATGAAAACGTTAAAAGGTTATTTCTTTCCTATGGTAACTGATATTTTATGGATGATTTAAACGTTGCCTATGTATTACTCTACATCAAGAGCTACATCTATGCAATTTCAGCCCGATCTGTTAGGAACTTTTGGAGTCAAAAAGTAACAATCACACTTTACAAAATTATATCATATCACTATCTAGTGTGATGTGATGTTATTTATTTCATTTGTACTCAACTATGAAAATTATTTGTGTATCTTGGACGAAGATATTTGCCGAGTGAAATGGGCATACGTCCAAGAAATTTGTTCAAATGTTGGACAAATTACTTCGACATATATTTAAATGACGGGAATGGGACCCTAATTTCCACAAAAAACTAAATAACAAAACTAAATTTGTCTGTAGATGATCGAAAAGTGGGTGCGCGTTGAAGTCTTTTGTATGCTACGTCGTCGGTCCATCGCAGCATCGTAGCACGTGCTACAAAAATCTTCGATATTAATGTGTTAATCGTTATGAGGAAAGAAGGGGAAAGGATAGGTTGGGCAGGAGCTGCGTCGGTTATCGGTTCTGGAGCGCGTCAGGGATGTTCGCCGAAGCGCGCTCGGGCTGCTCTACACCACCATGGACATTACAACTCAATGATGCATATTTTAATCCTAACTAATATTATAAATGTGAAAGTGTGTTTGTTTGTCCTTCTTTCACGCCCTAACTAAGCAACCAATCGACTTTATTTTTGGCATAGAGTTAGTAAAAAGGATGGAGAGTAACATAGGCTGGAGAGTAAAATAGGCTTTTTGCCCTGGTAAAACATCTAATTCCCAAAAATTCAATTTTAACGGTGAAACCTCGGGGCACTGCTTGTTAATCATAATATTTATTTCAATTATTCTAAATATTTCTTGGAAAACTATATTATTTTATCTGTGTTTTCATTAAGTTTTTGGATAATTTTGGTTTTTCTAATATAGGTAACAGGAAACATCTATGAAATAAATATTAAAGTTTGTTAGTTACCATAATCTATCAAATAAATAATTGTTTATCGTCCAAAAAACACAAAAAATAAGATTTTGTTGAAAATTGTTTTACTTTGCTGGTATAATAACCATCTAAATTATAGAATTAAATCATGGATTACACTTACTACTGTAGAGGTCACCACACTATTGTAAAAATAGAAATGAAAAAGCGTCCGAATTTATATTAGAATTTAATAGAACTTTTTTCAACATTTAATGTTTCAAGTTGCAAATTAAAAAAGGTTCTGAGCTCTACGCAAGTTTAAAAACGGTTGGCTATAAATTTTTCCTTCCTTTATTACCTGCTTTGTGGCGAAGGTAAGTTTTCTCGAGGGAAATCAGTTACTTTGATGTTATAGTTAGCTTTTTATTTTGCTGAAAATAGGTAGCTCCGACCACAAACCTTTATTTTAAACAATGTTAAAAAGACATACCTACTATATAACTAGGTATGCCCGCGGTGTACCCTCGTAGATGTTTTCACACATTTGTACCCTATTTTTTGTAATTGTATTTTGTATAATTTCATGGGATTTAGTTCTTTTTCGCGGAAACTTAAGTCCGAGGTAAAATATGTAGGTAGTTACTTTACACGTCTTCCCCGTAATCACAGAAAAACGTGTCATTTATTAAGTTTTTAATGTTATATGTATGTTAGTATCTAATGTATTTAATGTATCTATTTATAATATCAATGTCATGTAAATTTATTTAGACTTAGTTACCTAGTATAACACTCATTGTTATAAGATGGTGAATTAATAAAATCTGAAATCTAGTTTTCAGGTAGATATTATTACTTGGACTGTACCTAGCATAAGTTAAATAAGATCTGTAACTTTTCTATAGTCTGAAATAAATGATTATAATTATTATTACCCTACTTTGCAGGTAAATATTTTCTGGAAAATAAATGTTTTCTAGGTACTCTAATTTTTCTTTAGTAAAAGTCGAAGTAGGTAGCGCTGATTGGCTGTATTTATTTTGATCACGAATCCATATTATAATAATATCGACTGTGGAAAGGAGAAACCCTTGAAACGACAATTTTGGAACTTTACATGAGAGCCGATCAAAGTTTTTATTTTAAGAAAAACAACATAAAAAATTACAATTTGAAGTTAGAGCGACAGGAAAAAAACAGTTTCTTTATTTTTTATTTATCATCTACTAATATACTTAGAAAAGTATGCTAGCGTGATAAAATGATTTAAACGTCGCTTAATTATTTTATGGTAAATACAACGGAAGGAAAAACACATTAAATGTAACTTCAGTATTTTGACAAACGCACGGAAAAACACATTTAGCGACAAGCTATGCATGATATAACTAGGAGGAAAAACAACTGCAGCCTATCGAGCATAAGACATAAGGTTGTGGAAAAACAAGTTAACTAAGAAAACCATAGTACCTACGCTAAGTAGAGGAAAAACACGTTAAGCGCTAGCTATGTAATAATTCAATGTTATATTTTTAACTGAAGTCCCTACTCTGTTTCCCAAAAATACCAAAAAATAAAAACAAGGATATTGAGATAAAACTGTCTTTTATTGTTTTAACAGCTATTCTAAAAACCCATTCCAGTGGGAAAACTTCAACGAAGTGTAGGCATATTACTATCTTCATGAGCGATCAAACAATATTATAAACGACCAACTCTGTAATGCAAACGTACATTTTACTTATAAACCTAACTTTCATTATAAAATACTTTAACAACCATAAAATCTATATCAAAATATTACTATATATCCTATAACAATCATGCAGGAAAAACACATCAACTGCATCATACAGATATTAGGTAAGCAAGGAAAAACGAATGAAGCGACTGGGCACCAACGGAATAGGAGTAAGCAAAAACACCTTCAGTGCTCAAAATAGCATTTTCTATGACGAAGAAAAACGATTTAAGTAACCTATAATATCCGAAACAAAAAAGGAAAAACACATCAAATAACAATATAACTATAGAGTCGGTACTTCAAGCGGTAAATGGACCAAAATTGCTATAATTCTTTGTCACTTCATTACCTAAGCGTCTGAAAAAATTTAGTCTAAATGTGCCATTACTTGAAGCGACACCAAAGTGCTCAAATCGCTACGAAACCATGACTAATCGACGCAGAAAAAATCGCTGAATTCAAATAATATATGTTAAAAAGTCATTTTCGACCACAGTGTCGGTTCAAGTGTTTTTCCTTTCCACCGTCGATATTATAAATTCAAAAGTAACTCTGTCTTTTACCTTTACACGCCTAAAAGGCTGAAAGGAACCCTATTAATTTCTATTTAAAATCAGTAAACAGTACAAATCTCTATTCACTTGTAACGTTCACCTGTAAAAATCAGATCTATAATTTATAAAAGTATAAGCGTTATTATATATATAAATTAATATTGAGGGACTCCTATATAAAAAAGTTTAAATAAATGCATTTTCGGCTAAAAGTGTAGGAAAACCTTGCATGAAAAACAAAAGCTGCTAGGTACTTGGGCATTCCTCTATTTACTCGAGACACGCCTCAAAAATCCTCGTAAGTTGCGAGTTCATTTTTCTAGTTTTTCTGCAACATAAACTGGAAAAAAGCTAGGTGGCCACCAATTTCTATTTTCGCATATACAAAATAAAACTATTACAGATGTATTGAAGAAGGTTATGACAGATATCACAAACTGCCCCATGGTTCTTCTGTAAATTTCTTTATTTACGTAATACTAATAATACAATAAAATAGATGGCGGCGCTAGTGTGAATCGGAGTATACCGCCTTTAACAAAAAAAAGAAAGCACAAACTGTTAAAGAATGTATAATAGTTCATAAGACCAACTACGTTACACAGTTCACAATAAAGATTCTTATTCTTAAGACAATTAAATAAAACCTTGACGTAGAGAAGCATTTCCATAAATAACAATTAACATAGGTAGGTACTTTCATACAAGATTGTGGTTAGGTAATAGAAAACCATGATTTTCAAGAGATTATCATTATAAAATTTTACCTCATTTTAACAATGCACACTCCCTAAAATTACACTTGTCTGTCTAGCTATTAGTTATATTTATGAAACATAACAGTGAGTAGTAGGTAAATCAGTTTTTATCAACTATCAGAATAAAACCATCTATGTGTATGGTTTTATTCTGATAGTTGTGTATCTATACGTGTTCCGTCTCCAAATGTTTTACGTATGTACCAACCTATTGTTTTTCATTTCTTTTGAAAATCAGTTTACACCACAAATCTCTGTTAGTTTTTAGAGTCAAATATAACAGATCTATAATAAAAACCAGTAAAATTAATATCAATCCCATAGAATGGTTAGCTACAGCACTTTGAAGGGGCTCAGATACTTTTGCAGCTAAAAGCATGGGAGCACCTCCCATGAAGAAGACAACGGTTGCAACTTGTACATTTCTCCATTTACTCGACTCACTTCTAACGCTGAATCCTTTGAACAAATTATATAAAACAGACACGTAAATAAGCATTTCCACAATTAACATGATGAGTGTAAATACTTTATAACACTGCTTGAAACTATCCGAACTTAAAACACTAAACGCTATTATCCAAAAAATTGGAACACCCCAAGCAAAAGCATTACTTATCAAGTACTTCCTCGGCAAACCACTGTTAAAAACCACAACGATATTTCTGTAGATCAACACAGTAGCAACAAACAACCAACAATGGAAGGCTGTAGAAAACATAAAAACACCATATAACCAGAGGGGATGTTCTAGAAACGGCACTTCAATTCCTATTAAATACATTGTGTTTAAATCCAAAGTAACTGCTAGGATAACATTGATGTAAACATAGTTCTGAAACGTCCGTGACTTGGAGATCATAGCCCAAGTTGCAATGCCGTAAATCAGAGTCACCGTGGAAAGATGTGCAGCGACGGTAAAGGCAGCATCTACTGTCTTCCGAAATACTAGTTCATCTTCATCTACAATGCCGTAGTCGTAGTAATCGTAGTCAATATCGGTGGTTGTCTCCAATTCTTGACTATTTGGTAGTGTGGTGGAAATCCAGTCTTGTATAAACATTTCTTTATTAGATAGGTTGCAGTTTGTATGACTGAGTTAGTAGGTAGCTAGTACTGTACTGAGTAGGTAATACAGGCAGGCGTCAACTCTACAGCTCTTTTGTTTGGTAGGTATTGGATACGTAGGTAGATAGGCCCTACAGGAAATCATTAGTGACTTTATCTTAAATAAAATACCAACATAAATAACTGGAAATCATGTTGTTTCAGTAGGTACTTGATTGGTAAGGATGTTATTATGAATTGACGTCAATTGGGTTATTTTAAAATATTTTTTTCTTGTACTTTGCACAATTATTTCTAATATTCAGAAACCACCTTCGGCTCATTTTTGCAAATAAATGTCCTAATTAATAGAAAATCAGCAACAACTAGATTTTAGCGCTTACGACTCTCTGCTCTGTCCCGCTCTTATGAACGTGAAATCCTATGACTATCCTTTTCACAAAATGGCGTCATTATCGCCCCTTTAATTTCACTTGCTATGATTTTATATTCATATTTAATATTGCTTTATTTTGTGGGCTTTAGACTGCAAATGACGGATCGGATTTCTTTCTGACAGTGTGTTCTTCTGTAATGTAGTAACTTAGGTACTAGTTTTTGCTCGCTTCGCACGCGTTGTTTAAGGTTTTTTGTTTGTACCCCATGGGAACTGATTTATGGGATTAAAAGTATGCCTATGTTTTATTCCTGGCCTAGAACTATCTATCTGTATGCAAAAGCTTTTAATTTCAGTCCGATCAGTTTAGTAGTTGTGGCGAGCATAAGTAACAAAGAGAAGAACAAAATAATGCTGGACAATTCACACAGCATTATCTAGCCCTAAGCTAAGCAGAGCTTGTGTTATGGTTACTAGATAACCGATATACTAATACAATACATTACATAGATATTTTTTAATCTAAACATCCAAATTTTTGCACTTAAAATATTAGTCTGATTTTCAGTCATAAGGTTTTTTATCCATGTCAAATCGTCAGTGCACATTCCGGGGTGGGTATCAGTTCCTTGGTCGTAAAAAAACACGCCGTTTGATTAGTCCTCGAGAGAACTGCAGGGCTATTTTAATTCATTCGATTCGTTTCCGCAGCGGAAACGTCCGATTCGAATTCGATTCCGCGAACGCTATTTTGATTTCGTTGCGGATTGATGATCGAAAGTATGAAACTCTCCTAACAAGGATCCGAATTCGAATGCCAAAAGTTTTCGAATCCGCTGGTTTAAAATAGCGTTCTTCGACAAAGTTTTCGATATCGAATCCGAAGGCCTTTCCGACGAATTAAAATACCCCTGCTGTTTGTAACACATCTTCCGAATTTTACTTAGTGTCAAGATCCCATCTTGTCACTAACGTCAAATAAACTCACCCTCCTAAAAAAGAACTGACTTTTCGGATTTCTGCGCCAGACAGCTGCGTCGAATTTATCATTATTTGTTAAGAACTTAGTAAATTAAAATGTGTGAGAGGAAATTTGAAAGGTCATCATCGTGTTCAAATACACTTTATTTCGACAAGATTAAGAACATCAACAAATCTCTTAGAAATTACAATAACGAAACTTAAGTGTACCAGCTACGCTAACGCTGCCACTGTTATTTACAAAAAGCTCTTTGGCCTGTACAAAATAATATATACAAAAAAACATAAAAAAATAGCTAACCAAAGTCAAAGGTAACGTAATTTAAAACTATAAATTTTCAACAGCGTTTCAAATAAAATTATACAAATCAAAAACGTGCGGGAAATAATGCTAAAGTGCGTTTATACAGATATAAATCGGAATACTGAACGGTAAAACGATTTATTGCTAAAATGTACAAAAAAAATCTTAATTTATTCATAATTTTCGAGATAAAATTGAAAATTGGTGCTGATAGACGAGCAAAACAGATTCTATTTTAACAACACAGTGTCTCCGTTTGGCGAAAAATTATGTTTTTATTGATGCATTATAATCATCGAAATCTAAACCTTATTATTTAGATTTCTATGATTGATTTTAATTGATATTACAAAAATGACATACTAAATCAAAATGTAAGTGTTGGTTGCCGCGATTTTCGTAAACTAAAAATTACGGAAAACAAAACTACAGACGAAAATTTTACGCACAAATACAGAAAAAAATTACGAATTGCACAAACTATTTCAATTATTCTACCGATAAGTAAAAATTTTGAGAGAATTGTTTCCGTGTACACGACGTTTCTAATTGGGTTACTTTAAAATGACATTTTGAAATTCAAATAATTAAGATGTACACAGATCCAATATGCTCCAATGTAATAACTACACGAAATACGACTTAATTATTATCAAATTGGAAATACCCAATAATAGTCCAGAGGCCAGAGTCCATTTGACGTTAATAATTAAATCGTGACGTCTCATTTTACCGTAGGTTTTGGTACAGCGCCTCTATCGTGCGACCAGAGAACTACGCAAAACCCAAATTAATACAAAACCGTGAGACGTCACGATAAATAAATAAATAATAAATTATGCTGGACAATTCACACAGCATTATCTAACCCCAAGCTAAGCAGAGCTTGTGTTATGGGTACTAGATAACTGATATACATAATACAATTAATACATAGATAGATATTTTTTTATTAATATAGAAAACGACCAGAACACCCTGAACAAATGTCTGCAGATCGTACACACATTTGTCCCGAGGCGGGAATCGAACCCGCAACCTCCTGCGTCGCAGGCGGACCTTCGCCCACCACGCCACAGAGGTCGTCAATCACTATGCTATCGTCAAATGGATCCGTGGCTCGGGATGTTAGGATTTAACAGCATCAAAAAGTTTATATTACTTCTGTCGAATTATTAGATTATAAGCTAGTCTCATCCAAATATTCCGAATTAATCTGCAACTGTAAGATTCTTAAACTTGACCATAATTGGACCAAGCAAATGGCTCCCAATAGATTCACACCGTTCACCGTACGAGGTCCCCTGGGGACATCTTACGGTGAACAGTCTGTAGTAGGCCAAGAACAGCATTTTTGTTAGTAAGGGTAAAATCTAACAATGACATCAAATGTGTAGAATATTTTAAGCATTTGATGACTATTTCTCTATTCTAATCTAGACAAGAAATTACCACGCAGGGCTGATATTAAGTAGTAATAACATAGATCATAACAGGGACCCAATTCTGCTAACCAATATCTTTACAGTGACAATGGTATCCTTGCAGAATCGCCAGCGCCTCGTAGAATTCTTACATGAATGATACATGCAGATAGTGCTTGCGGCTGTTTGCAAAGAGATATTGAGAGCTTCGACACTTATTACTCCCTTATTAGTCCCTTCATCTGTAGTTTCTTAAATAGAATACAGAGCAGACGTACCACCAACCTTCATGTCAATGCCCATATTCAGCTTTGTCCTGTGACCGCGCGCCCTTTCGGATCGGCAGGCTGCAGACTAGGCGGTGAATGCATTAATCATTTGTGCCTGTAATTTCACGGCAACTTCCTTCAAACCGGAATACAGTGCTAACCTCAAAATGGTAACTGGTATTAACTGGCTTATGTAGATCAAAATAGCCTTAAAATTTGCACCACCCCAACTCTTCCCGTTAGTATAGTAAGAAGCGACTAAGGGACATAGACTTAGGGGCGGGCAGCAGCGCCTCTTGCAGAATAGATCTACCACCGATCTGCGATCCCCAAACCAGCGTGGAGATTATGGTCATTATCCCCATGAGATAAAAGCTAATAACGTGATTATGAGGGGGAGGCTTGCGTCCAGCAGTGGACCTTTAAAGGATGATATGGTTGATAAAAATAATCGCTCCATAGACGTAATATTTAGGATGAGAGCTAGACTCGCGTAACTTACTAGTAGAATAGGCACGAAGGGGTCAGTACATTTGGCTTAAATGGGGAAACCTTAGGTATCACATCAACTATTAAACCTTGGGTGATTGCGATTAAATAATGGAATGTCTATGTGAGTAAAACATGTACTATCGTACACAATCGTGTCAATTCTGATGTCCACAAAACTATAATATAATAATAACGCTGGACAATTCACACAGCCTTATCTAGCCCCAAGCAGAGCCTGTATTATGGGTACTAGATAACTGGCATACATAATATAATACAGAACCTACATAGATATTTACTTTGAATTTTATATAAAAAACGACAAGAACACCCTGAACAAATGTCTGCAGACATTTGCCCCGAGGCGGGAATCAAACCCGCAACCTCCTGTGATACAGACACAACTATACAATATAAAACTATTATAGAGGCATGAAAATAAGCTTAAATAGGATCGCAAACTGCTCATAGAAAATTTTGAAATTACCGTTGTTTTATTTTATCAAAATAATAATTATTCTCGATGAAAATAAAAATATATGTGTAATATGTATACGTGTTTTGTAATCTGTTTGGTGATTTTTAGTTACTGTCATCTGAATTATTAGTTTTGCGACATCAGAATTAACACCAATAACTAACAAATCTACCATAAGCTGCCACTATGTGCTCAAAGACAGATAACATAGGCTAAAACTTAACCCTTTGACCTACCGAAGATTGTTATGAAACAAGTTACATTGGTGAGAAAGGTAGGTAACCACCCAAGGTGCTAGGGTAAAGCGATAATAATTTACCTCTAAAATACAATTATCCTAAATTACCCTACAGTAGCATTGAGCTGAGATCTTGCACCCTAAATAATTTAAGTTTATACCCTATGATTATACCCTACACATAAAACATGAATACTGCATAAAAATTCAAATTCAATAAACCTTTTTAAAATTCATACTAGGTATTTACCGTACATATTTTGATGGTCTTTTGAAAGACTTTGTAGTATGAATTTTAAAGGGTTTATTATATTCATGTTTCGTCTAGTTTTAACACCCAATTCTTAACAATACAAATCTATGATTGGGTGAACTTCGAAAACACCATAGGCTTTAAACTTTAAACATCTTACATTCAATGTGCATTATCTGAAACGGGGACACTACAACGTAAATTTGACCCTAAATTTCCTCTAAACTACCAAATAAATTACATTTGAACTATGTAGCCGGATATGTGATGAGGGATTCGCTAATTATAAAATGTTCTAGTTTAAGTAATTAACTTTAAAATTGACAGACACAAAATTTTACTAATTTCAAAAGTTTGGATATTTACGGATAACATGCCGTATATTAAACATTTACGTATAAGTACGTATATATCACTAAGTTAACTACAGTGCTCATTCCCTTGTACACTAGACACTTTCGTAATTTTTTGTTTTGACCCACGGAGCTGACAACCAGCTTTAAGTTTTGATGTCGATACAACAAGGTATATTTTGCAGTGTACGCAAGTTTGAGCTCTGTTCCAACGTGGTAACTACAACAAGAATTTCTGATTACAGTTCAGTCGAAACACTTCAAATACATTCACTAGTTAAACTCACTAGAAGCTGAATAAAATTCGAAATTTAAACCAGTAAATAAAAAATTCTGATTCGGCAAATTTTCTTTAACCTATGCTTTCATAATTTTCAAATAAACGTCTCTAATAAATTATTATATCGCATTATTGTACCAATAAATTAGCCGTAAAAAGAATACAGACGAATCCGTAAAACCGTAAACGGTCCTAGACTATGCTCCCACACTTTCCATTGGTCAACGATAAGTTGGGCCTTCCTAAAGTAGCGTGGCCGAAAGAATTTAACCCGTTGGTGTCGTATCCATTCATATAGTGGTTGTTTTGGAGGCCAATAAGTATATCGACCAGGGCGTTGGCAGCAGACTGCGCGTTGAGCAGCTCGAAGATTATGCAGTTGCATTCCGGTTCTGGGTTCTTGATGGAGGATTTGGCGCTTGAACTAGAGCTGGTCGAGTTTGTGCCTGTGGAAGAAACAGAGTTAAGTGCTTGTGGTCGGGTTACAGTGGAAATATTAAAATAGTGGTACAAAAAGAAACCTCTTCAATTTATTGATGAGGTTGCGAGATTATGTTATAATGGTTTTTCGCGTCCGCACGCAACGAAAAGGCGAAATCTTCCATTCATAGAAAAAATACTGTGACTGTCGTAACTTCTAAGGGCTACTTAAATAAATAAATAAATTTGGGCAATTCACACAGCATTATCTAGCCCCAAGCTAAGTAGAGCTCGTGCTATGGTAACCAGATAACTGATATACATAATACAATACAATACACGGATAGATATTTTTAATATACATAGAAAACGAATGAACACCCGGAACAAATATCTGCTAGATCGTGCAAACATTTGTCGAGGCGGGAATCGAACCCGCAACCTCTTGCGTCCCAGGCGGACTCACCGAGCCACAGAGTTCGTCGCATAGACAATACGATGATGTATATTGTATATCTACCTGAGCTAGGCTGTAAGGCAGGCGGGTTGGGGTGTAGAGGGCAGGCAAGCTGCAAGTTGCGCGGGTATTGCGGAGGAATGCCTGATAGATGATTGGCGGCGGCACGCGCGTAGAACACGCAGCTGTGACCGTCGTTGTCGGGGAAATTAGGATTGCCGTTGTGCTGCGAAAATAATAGATAATCTAGTCTTGATAATATTATGAAATATCTTATTTAATAAAAACCGGGGGCGGGATGAAAAAACTGATAATTTACAGCATGATTAGGTACACCACATGCGCACTTTCCATCTTTCTAGGTCTGAAGTCTCGCTCACTATGCATAGTGTAGAAAGAGATGCCCTCTATTTCGATGCAGAAAGGCAACTGTTTTGACTTGCACGGGATACATCAGACTGGAATAATAACTTAGTTCGCTGAGAGGCGAGCCTAACAAGTTTGGTTGTCAAACTATCCTAGATCACCTTTTTACCGCGGATTCCCCTGGTAAAAACAGTACTGCATAATTTCAAGATTTTTTCTTTGGTGCCTTGAATGTGAAAACATGGTTAACAAAAAAAATATAAGGTAAAAAAACATGACAGTCCACTGTTTTGTACATAATTTGGTCGAGATCTCAGGAGTCCTGTGGTCTATTGAAATTACTTTTGTTATGTTATAATTCTTAGGTTATTACTATTTATTTACTTCCTTGAAACTGGTTCTATAATGTTGTGTATTTCTGTAAAATAGCAAAAACTTGATTTTTGTGCTAACGCTGTTCCAAAACGTATGCTTTGTCCCGCTCCTATGGATGCGAAATCCTATGTCTATTTCTTTTAGCAATACGCGTCGTTTTTCACAAAATAGTGCGTATTGCGCCCTTTAAACACACCGGATCAAGGCTCTAGGGGACCTGGCACCACTGCTATGGAAAGTTGTGTTCTGATACCACAGTAGAGGAATTCGAGTGCTGTCCTCGGCCTCTGCCCAATTTTTCCAATATTTATATACATACCCATATGAGGAGCTGCGCCGATGCCAGGTGTCCGGCGGCGGCGGCGGCGCGCAGCGCGAGCGCGCGCTCGTGAGGCGCAGGCGCTCGCGGCGGCGGCGCGGCCAGCGCGCGCGCCAGTATGCCCACGTGCCCGCGCGCGCCCGCCGCACGCAGAGCCTCGCACGACGTGCTGCTGTCCGTGGCGGAGAGAAAGGCGCGACGCTCGTATTTGAGGCGTATCCATCTAGAAAATATTAGTTTGTGAGTCCAGTGGGGAAATGTTTTCTTTTAATTATAGTTGGGAGGCGTAAAGGTTGTCGTGGGCTTAAGGGAAGGATCTATGACGCCATTTTGTGAAAAGGATTAAAAATCTAGTTTTTCTTCAAAAATCAAGTTGATCTATAAATTATTCAAAATAAAACTAAAGATTACTTTATTAGTGTTTAAACAGGTTTAAATAAACTTCAATGATTCCCCTGTAGGTGGAGCTAGCTACGCTACAGTCCGTAAGAATTCCCAGAGATTTTCGGATCGGTGGAATGGAAAGTAACTTCGTGGCCTTGTTGGTTCGAGCACACCTGTACAGAAGGTGGGTCGTGGGTTCAAGTCCCACTGAAACCGAAAGTTTTTGCGAACTTATTTAATTTCTTAGAGATGTCCAGAGCGCGGAGTAAGCAGTATAATGACAAAAAACTCAAATCTAAGTGTTTCAAACTACACATTCTCGCTTGATTTTTGCATTAGAACCACTCGGCAGTCGGCGGTACCCCGACGAACCCGCAACCTCCTGCCTCGAAGGCGGATCTTTGCCTGCCGCGCCACATCGGTCGTCAGTATGTGTGCTTGTGATCCCAAGAACGGCACATAGAAGTAAACTGCCGATAGATTTCCATAAGGTGTTAAATAATATTTATATTAAGAGGCCTCTTCCCAGGCCTTTTTGTGAAAAGGATAGGCATAGGATTTCGCGTTCATAGGAGCGGGACAGAGCTGAACGCGTGTGCAAAAATTAAGTGCAATTATCAAGATTTCTTCTAAACATATGAGTAATCAAATTTTTATTTAGTCGAATTCGTTACCCTGCTTTTGCTTTATTTTTCAATATGAAAATCAAGTGAGTTGGTCATATTGTTTGGAAGAAGGCAAATATGTATCAAAATTGAGATATTTTTATTCATAAAACTTAAACAACTAATCAAAAAACTATCTTTTGTAAGAAATGAAATTGAATAGGTATTAGGAGTCTAAGAATCCAAGATTTCATATTTGAACAGCAGTTGGATCTCAAAGAACATGAAAATGTTGATTTTGTTCGAAAGATCAGCCCTAACCTTTGATTTGCGGAAGCCCTGATCGTTCCCCTATGTTATTTGCGTAAGCACTGATAAGTACACAGAGTACCTACAACACTTTAACTTGATTTTCACATTAAGTTACCTTTCCTTCTCCTCCCGAGTAGAAGTTGCGATGGGTTTGATGTGGCCACGGAGATCCGCCTCCCATATCGAGTTGGCGAGCGCGTTGCCGATTGACACCATCACGCTCACATGGCCCAAACTGTGGAGGAAGAAGGATATATCAATAAAAAATATAAAGCTGGACATTTGTGATTTTGTGATGGACAAGAGGTTAAGGTGGTTCGACCGGTTCGTATTTATTTTATTTTTATTTATTGAATACATAATAACATGGTTTGCCCGAGAAGGGAAAAGGAATCAGGGCAGACCTTACACTAGATGGGCAGATGAGCTTGTCAAGGGAGCAGGCAAAACATGGACGAGGAGAGCTCTAGACAGGGAGGACTGGAAGAGGCTGGGGGAGGCCTCTGCCAAGCGGCAAACAAACTAATATACTTAAAATGTAAATACTTACTGTTTGAAAAATTGTAAACCAGTTTGAAATAAAGGCTTATATTATTATTATTATTAGTTCTAATGTATAGTCTACACTGTACCTATATATATCTACATATGATATCTACTGCCCGCGACTTCGCACGCTATTTTCAAATAGCCTATGTCAGTCCCCAGGATATTGTTTACCTCCCTGCCAAATTTCATTAAGATCCGTTCAGCCGTTTAGGCGAGAAAAGGTAACAGACAGACAGAGTTACTCTCGAATATATGATATTAGTATGTATTACTCACGGCCATTCGTCGAGATCCAGCGATCGAACCCGCGATATGTGCGAGCCCAGATTCCGATGCACTCCGGAACACTCTATGCATATCAGCACGCCGAGGTTGAGGCTCGCCCAGTCTGGGTCTGGAACGGTAATAAGAATCTTTATTGTGAACTGTGTGACATAACTATGTTGCACAGTTCACAATAAAGATTTTAGACCAACTGATCTTATGAAATATACTAACTTTCTTTAACAGTTTGTCCTTTCGGACATACAATAATTATTATAAGAATATACTTAACATTAAGAGTTACTACTACAACTACTACTAAGAACTACTACTTCAAATTGAGGGAGATTTTGGTTAGCTCTTTCAACAATTACGGTAAATCATCAATGTCTTATAATAAGAGACTCTTCAATGTTTATACTATAATTTTCATATGAGTATAGTAAATCTGAGATTACATACAGTATTATAAATATTTTTTCAAATTCGAACTGGCAACATTTTTGCCAGTTGAGTCTCATTCGCAAGCACTCGGGATGAAGTGATAGCTCGAGGACTGGGCCTGAGCTCAAAAAAAGTCGGACACAAAAATCGGGTGTTTTTTTTATATTCGTGCGTGTATCGAGTGAATACGATTGTTTGTCTGATAACGCCCCCCGACAAAAAGTCTGACGTGTATTTCCAGCTGAAGGCATTTGAGAAGTAAAAGCAACACTGAAGCCATCGTAATGAACATTAAAAATGTAGAAACTAACCGGCGGCGCCACAGTCGCAGCACTCGGCGTTCCCGTGCACTCGTCGAATGTAATACGTGGCTCGCACGTCGCCCGTGGAATTAGCACCGGTCGGGGCGGGTAGACGGGAAGTCTGAAATAGAATAAAGAAATTCTAAGTAAAATGTATTTAATTGTTCAGACATTACAGAGTATTTGTCGTTTATATAAAGAGCCTTTCAGAGTCCTGAACTGCTGACTAGATAGATAACCTAGCACCGTCCCTCGCTGTATAGGCTCATTATAGTCAAATCCTGGCGCAGTCGGGTCGGATCGCACTACATATCTACACGGATGCGCCAGAAACTTTCATCATAATTATTAATTCATTCTCATCTTGTAGGGACATCAGTAAGGGCTCGCAGCAACATCGGCGGAGTCCCTCAAACGGCGAAAATACGCTTATTTACTGACGTTACCTATTTGAGCCGTTTAGGGTTGAAACCCTTAGTCCTTGGGGTCCTGGTGCACACGCAATATATACAGACCTTACAAATCATTAAGTCCACAGGTGAACGGCTTTTATTTTGGTGAAGGTCACAGGAAGTTCTTGAATGGTACCGTAGGCCCAGCTATGGTAGCAATCATTAGAGGAGGCCTATGTCTCTGGACATGCACACCTCCAAGCGCCATCTCTTATCTCTATACAGCAACATCCAGAAACAATCAGAAAAAAAGTACAGAAGCACATACCCGTCCCTGTAGCGAGGCTAGTATCTGCGCCTCCACCGCACAGACCCAGGCGTCTCGCTCGGCGGCGGCGGCCGCGCCCCCCGCGCCTCCCACCCCGCACACCTCCCAGCGCCATCTCTTTCCGTCTAGGCTCACTATTGTGAACTCGCATGATGTGTATTCTCCTTCTGAAATAACGTTAAATCGTTGGTTAGTTCAACATTGGCACAGCTACAGCTAACTTCTTAATTTTTTCCTTTATTTTGATACTCGTCGTGCCTTATACTAGTGGCAAAGGAATAATCTACTCGAGATTTTGCTTGCGAATAGAAGTTCTCTCATTGAAAAATAGTATCACGCCTATTTTGAAAATTTTTGTATCGACACCTATGATTTCATGGAGGAACTACCTAGCTACTTCCCCAGCAGGCATTTTCTCCTCTGTACGAAGAAGTGCGCAAGCTTTCGGTCAGATGGCGCTAAACTATGAATCTCAGTCGCGCTTTCAAAGCTGGAACCTTTTTTTCTGTCATGTTCAAAGAAGTGCACTAACCTTTCACTAGATGGCGCTAAGCTATACCAATTTCAACAGCACTGAAGCTTTTTCAGTTAGCTTTTGTCTGTTTTTACCTTCCTCTCAATTCTTTGTATAAGTAGGTATCTAGTACCTTTACACAGGCTTTGCTTACTTTGGGCCCAGATGAGGCTATGTGGCATCATCTGGGTCAAACGTAGGCATTATCAGCAGTCCAGTATCATTATTTTTTTTACCTTCCTCTCCATTCTTGACCCCGCTACTCTTCATTCTGCGATGCCGCTTCTTCACATGAGGCGTGTCTTTATCCGCTCCGTTGGTGGAGCCGACTTCAGTCTCTGATGCTAAGGACTGTCTACTGGAGGCTGGTTCCTTCATCGTATCGAACGCTGAGAGAAGGGCTTTGTCCGTGGCTCGCTGGGGTTTTTCTTTGTAGCCTGGTGAGAAGATGATTATGTATGTTAGGATGGTAAGTGTAGTTAAAGCGGCATATTTAATTTTCTAAATGGCTCCAAACGGTACGTATATATGTTGACCATAATTTCATCATCGAAATCAATAAGTTGGGACTGCCAGAAATACTGAATACAAATCATATTTGTGCTTTTTGAGATAGTGACAAATGCAGAGGAATACTTGCTATGATAGCGCAAGCCTCGCTTTACGCTGTTATTCACTTGCTTAAATATTTAAAATAAAAATAATGACTTTCATCTCCATATGTAGCGTTGAAAATACAGATGTTTTGAGAGACTGTTAGTGGTTTTAAAACCTGAATCTATGACTGTTTCTTGCTTTGCTTTTAAAATGTAATGTATGTGATATTTCGGCAGTTTTATTATACCAGCATTTCAGTTTCAAACACGATATGAACGTTTCTATATATGATTGTGTTCAGTGATGAAAATACAGACATTTGAATTAGCGTGTATTCTTTGAGTCGAGATGTTTTATCAATATTGGTTCACTAATGGCAAACATATACTTGTCAACCAAACAAATGTTGTGTGTAACAAATGTAACTACGAGTTAATTATACTGGCATATCCATTACACATACGAGTAACTCGTTCATCGTTCGTTCATGTTTTATTTTGGGAATAACAAATTATCTGCCTAAAAGAAAGGGTTAGATCAGCATCATCATCATTATAGCAGCCCTTTATGTCACCCACACTAATTTGTATACTGGTGCACACTGGTGGTATGCTGGGTAGGTCTCCTTTAATCTTTGATATCCGCCTCTGTCCTATGCATTTCGCATTTAGGTGTGCCCAGCGACTTTGATAATGTCATCAACCCAACGCGCATTTGGACGTCCAAGAGTCATAATAATATAATCACACCTTTATTATGGACAAGCTGCCGCCCGCGGCTTCGCACGCGCTTTTCAAGTAGCCTATGTCCGTCCCTGGGATACCATTTACCTCCCTGCCAAATTTCATTTAAATCCTTTCAGCTGTTTAGGCTAGAAAAGGTAACATACAGGCAGAGTTACTTTTGAATTTATAACATTAGTATGGATGCTAAAATTTGGTTGGAAGTTTAGAAGTATTATTATTATTACCTCTTTAAAAAAATGTACCATCAGAATCTTAACAGATCGGGCTGATATTTTGCATAGATGTATTTCTAGTTCTGGAAGAGACAATTACGCTACTTTTTATGAGATTTTATTGGACGACCTCAGTGGCGCAGCGGGCGAGTGTCTGCCTGCGACGCAAGAGGTTGCGGGTTCGATCCCCGCCTCGGAACAAATTTGTGTACGATCTGCAGAAATTTGTTCCGTTGGTCTGGGTGTTTTCTATGTATAATAAAAAATATCTATCTATGTAATGTATAATATTACGTATATCAGTTATCTAGTACCCATAACACAAGCTCTGCTTACCTTGGGGCTAGATAATGCTGTGTGAATTGTCCAGCATTATTTATTTATTTTATGTAATATAATCACAGGCCAATAATAATTTTGGACTATTCATTTATAACGGGATATTAACCATTATTCGATTTTTGAGTTTTCCAATACTTCGGCACAGTTTCATGCGCCATGATCACGGAAGAGCTAAAGAAACTAAAAGTTACTAAACTAAAACATTTGTTTATAAATATGTTTATAAACATTTGTTTATAAATATGTTTGTAAACATTTGTTTATAAATATGTTTGTAAACATTTGTTCATTTATTTTATTTTTTTTATTTATTTTATTCGGATTGCCATCAGCTTAACTATTAACAATAGAACTTAAAATAGATACAGAAAGCTAATAATAGGCACTCGCTAATAGACACATCATAAAAAACCTAAGTGTGAACACAAAAAAAAAAATCGTCGACAATTTCGTACTTAATAAAGTAATAAAAGAACAAGTACAATAAGTAAAAAATTAAAAATATAGCTACATCAAGTGCAAAAGAAGTTAAGAGTTATGCATCGCCTTGCCCTGTGAATGCTGGTGTTGAAAGGGTCAATGTTCAACATTCTGCTGAATTCATTGACAGTTCCACTCGCTCGCACTATAAATGAATTTTGTCTATAATTAGTTCCAACATGTTGGACATGTAGTAAGGGATTGTGTGTAAGGGATGTATAAATATGTTTCACTATGCAGCCAGAGTCGTAGCTCTTAGTAATAATGAGTAATTTCTTACCAATAGACAATCCCCCGATGCTGTCGTGTATATCCAAGCTCTGCGAGTGTCCGTTGTACCCTGGCACTGTTGTGATGATGGATTTGGACCCTCTCGGCTTCTGCCCTGGAACCTTCACTGTGACGTATTGCAGTGAGATCTCTTTGCCGTTCACATCTTCCATGTAATCCTGGAATGGGGATACTTTGTTAGAGAAATGAAGGGGAGGTAGGATTGGGGATGATTGTAGGAAAATCCTGATAAAAGACTGGATTTCTATAAAAATATCCTGACATGGTTAGGTTAGGTTAGAACTCAAACACGCTACAAAAATACAGCCGAATTGAGAACCTCCCCTATTTTTGGAAGTCAGTTAAAAACTTCCTTCTGAGCATACTGGGCTTTATTAGACAGATATGGGCAATTCTCATTTTCGACAAAAGTCTGTGTAAACCAAAAAAATGGTGTTTACACGTAGTAAACACCATTTTTTTAAATTGTAGGAGTAGTAAAATAAATAACTCATCCCTAGTTAAGGGATGAGGTATTTATTTTAGTAAAATGTAGATAAAATACTATCCTGTCTAGCTGAATTCATGTTAAGAGGCCAGGCAATTTTTTATTACATGTCAAAGTGTCAAAAATTTAAATTCCATCACTCCATTTTCGTGATGAAAAAAATCAGAAGTCCTTATTTCTTTTAAACGTCCACTTTGTGTAAAGCCTTTATAGAGCAAACCTTTTACGTCCTTAATACCATCATGGTATGAAGTTTTATTGATCCAGTAGGGTTAAGGTGACCTGAGTTATTAATGAACTGAAGAAGGGTCAATCTTAAGAATCAATAAACTGAAGGTTGATTTTATGCACACTGTATTGGATAGAAAGCTGTCTGTTCATAATCAAGTTTCAAATTCCCGAAAGAGCCATCATTATCAGCCTATATAAGTCCACAGCTGGACATAGGACTCCCCTATTGAGCGCCATAGCGCCCTGTCTTCAGCTTGCCGCATCTAGCATGTGCCTGCACTTTTTTCATATCGTCAACCCAGCTGGCCGGAGGATGTCTTTTATTAAGTTTGCCGAGTCGCGGTCTCCACTTAAGAACACCACATCTGAGAAGAATACTCACATGCAAACTCGGATGATAAGTCAACCTCCCATCATCACAAAGCGTAACATATTTCTTCTTCCACTCTTTATTCAAAGCCTTACTGCTCTTCTTGTATAGATAACCTTGCTTCAAAGGTATCGCTCGACCAGAGCCGAGCTCCCCATTCTTCAATCTGTCATCTTTCTTCGAAGGAGTGAAGAGGTTAGATCTTCTCCTGGATTTTCTGGATGTTGTGGGGGTTGATAAAGGGGTGGGGAGGTCTTTGTCCTTCTGAAGGTTGTCGAGACAGTGGGGCGCGGTGAATTTAACGTTGTTGTTCTCTGTTGCTATGGATACTAGGCCTGATGACGAGCCATGGCTTCCTGAAAGGAAAATTTATTATGTAGGGTCCAATCAAATTGTGGTACATTCTTAGGCTAGCGGCACATTGAACGGATAATACGTCGCCAATTTTACGTGGCGGGACGCTAATATGTACATTATATTTAATTTTTACTCCAAATTAAAATCTTTGATATTTTTTGTAACTAAAGTGCAGAAGCTTGAAACAATTGACATTAATTTTTTAGTATTAGGTTTTTTTGCTCATGAGATAAATACGTTGTTGATCTTGCTGTTACCTTGTTGTTTATTGTTATTGTCATAAAAGTTCCATAAATGTTTTTGTTGACATTAAATACCTTGGATGCTGAATCGGAGTATTTGCTATTTTCGTGCACACTACGCGGACGATCGGTTACTACTAACCGAAAATAGAAACGACAAGAAATACAATGCACTGGCGTTTCACCGCGTAAGATCGGCGACGGATTATCCGTTCAATGTGGCGCTAGCCTTACTTCCAAAAGCTTTGTAGCTACATTACTATAAAAAATATCGTAGTTTGACCTGACTATGAAGATAAGTCTCTCGTTAAGGGATGAAGACACAAACAAGGTTCATAGTTAATCCGCTTACGTTGATTAATGCATTGGCTTTGTCGCTGTATAGATATTACACAACATAAGGCTTATTTATATAAGTTACATAAGGTTGATATGTTACATAACGTCTACTTCGGAGATGTACAAAAAAATGACTCCAGTTAAAAGTATAGTTTAGTCAAAGTAAAGTAAATCAGCTTATCAATTTATAAGCCAACCTGAGAGAGTTAGAGAATCGTAATTACGGAGTGCAAAAAGTTGTGGAGCTGATGAGACTTGAACCAGCATCCTTCCGATTACAGAACGGGAACATCCGCCCGCTATCAACATTGTCGATAAAGAGCGGAAGGAAGCGGGTTCAAGACCTATCAGAGTGCCTACTTTTTGCACTCTCCTCACTTAGCATTTTGCGATCAAGATCTTACCTAGCGAGTTCCCCCATCTCGAGGAAGTGTCGGATCCGTTGGTGCTGTGAATCTCTACGACGTGGGTGGACGAAATGCCGCTGCTGTTTGAAGAAGCGTCGAATGACTGCGCGCCTCGGTGCAGGTGGTGGGATGATGCTGAGAGAGTATGCTGGCTTCGTGGTAGAGAGTCCTGGAAATATTTCAATTTATTGTAAAGCTAAATAACAACAACCAAAATAGCAAGCTTATTATTTTCGATATTGCTGAGTGGAAGCAAACCTACATCATCATCATCAGCCTATAATAGTCCACAGCTGGACATAGGCCTCCCCTATTGAGTTAATTAATTTGTATAGGATTCTGAGGGGTGAGCCGTTCTAATTCACCCCTTGCAAGTGTTGGTCAGGAATGAGCGTACAGCTATCGCAGTTGTTGTATCCAAGCCTTTACCGCTATGTTCCACCGGCGACGGACTGGTTGCCGGTTGGTTGTTCATCGTCTCACTTAGACGCAAATCGAGAAGGACGCTATCGTCCTAATATTGTAATGGGCTTCTGCCTCAAGTTGATACGACCCACGTGGTCAGAGATGAAATTAATTAATTACTTGTTAATCTAAAATACACTAAAATTAGGTATTTATGATTTCTTGGTTCGGTATTTTACATTTTCGCTTTGGGCTATCATCTATCTACATATATTATGCTCCAAGCTTGTTTACCTTGAGGCTAGTTTAATGCTGTGTGAATAGTCCAGTATTATTTTTATTATTATTGTTTTACTAGCTGCGGCCTCCGGCTTCGCACGCTTTACAAGTAGCCTACGTCCGTCCCCGGCACCCCGATACCATTTCCGTCCCTGCCAAATTTTATTAAGATCCGTTCAGCCGTTTAGGCCGTTAAAGGTACAACAGACAGGCTACCTAACTTTCTTACCTACACATTTTTTTTTGTTCTCCCCAGAGAACTGTCTGTTTTCACCTTTCAGAAATTCCAAAATTTTACTACAAGCCAGGCAAATCAGCGAATGAATCTTCATCAGTAAATTACTATTTAACATTTAAATAAACTTCTAATCGTGACAAAAATAACATGATTACATAGATAGTTAACGAAAATATTACTAGAAAATTTACTAGGTAGCCAGTAGAATGGGAATTTAATAATAATCAGAACTTTAGATAGGTACCAAATTAAATTTTACGAGCCGAGAAATTAATTTGCACGAATATCTGTGTCAATACAATAATGTTATCAGTTTATGATTAAATTTATCGCGAAATTAATTGTACTTGTTCAAAACTGTGCCAATTTCTTCAACACACATTTGTACAGGAAAGTTTTGTTTGTTTATTACATAATATTGATTCTTACATTTACATAATGATCGCGGCTGGGTTTGGGTTAGTGTTTACTCCTTTTTTCACAATAATGTTATCAGTTTATGATTAAATTTATCGCGAAATTAATTGTACTTGTTCAAAACTGTGCCAATTTCTAAAACACACATTTGTACAGGAAAGTTTTGTTTGTTTATTACATAATATTGATTCTTACATTTACATAATGATCTCGGCTGGGTTTGGGTTAGTATTTACTCCTTTTTTACATCATTAAAATGACTGCGTAATTTTGAACATGACTCATAAAAGTCAGTTGGCCTGAATGTACTCAGATAATTCTCTTAAAAAAAATCTTTGAGATGAATATTGAGCAATTGGTACAACTTACAACAACAGTCTTGTGTTCATTTGTTAAACTACATTAGTTATAAATATTACACAGTATGGACAGGTAATTAGATAGTCTCTCAAAACAACTGATAATGATTCAGAAATTTCTTTCACTAATAATTTGCACATTTTGTTTTTTAGTCAAAAAACTCACCAACAACAAATCAAGAAACTTGCAGAACTGTTATTTTTATTGTTTAGATATAGTAAAGTTTTGTACGGAGAATTGCAGATCTGACCGTTTAAAGTATTAGGTATAAGTAGTAAAAGGATTTAGTGTGGATTTTTTTAAAGTATTTGTTTGTGGGATCAACATAGTAGTAAACGAACAAGGCCCATGGCCATCCGAAGGTCCAGCAATTGAATCTATGATGGTAATTGGCGGAATGGGCACATCGAAATACTATGCTCACATTCCTGAATTAAAAACACATTTGATGCTGTAATATTCATATTAGCATGTAAATGGAGGATATGATTTTGAAGTTATTACAATTTAGAATCTCCGAAGAGTAACTATAATGTAAATTTCTTTTATATTACCTACTTATTATTGACCCGCGAATGATATAATTTTTTATGTGAATAAAGGTGAATTTTTTATGTGAATAAAGGTAACATTTAGAAGAAGCATCAGATTCATAGATTTTGCCTATGAGGTGACAATTCTTATGTCAGCAAAATCTAAACATGTTGCCATACCTTTCTTAATGATTTTAAAAAGGGGACGGAATTGTATTTAGGCTAGTTTTTTTAGATTTTGATACAGACAGAATCAACACTATCGAATGCTTTGTTATTTACTAGTTTCTGTTTCGCAGGCTTTTTTAAAGTTGCCTAAGTAAGCCCTGGGATACCATTTACTTATTGCTAAATTCCATTATGATCCATTCAGCCTTTTAGGGTAAAGGTAAGGGTATGTCTCTGTAAGCTCGTACAGGTCTCATACAAATGCTGTCCTGGCATTTTTTTAAACATTTTCCAATAAAAACGTGTTCGATTTCGAAGAAAAATAACTATTATTTTAGTTAAATAAGGAGGCCCACTGAATTTATGCGTATTTTGGGAGTAATTAAAGATTTTCCAAAAAATCCTGATAGAGGACTGTTTGGGGAATCAGGGGACTGTTTTAAATGTTCCAGGTGTCTGTTAAGTTTAATTTTGTATTTATCAATCATTTATTATTTGTATGATATATTTGCGCACCAATAATCTACAAAGTTTCTTTAGAAAAAAACAACGGAAAATATAACTTTCTTTATCAAAACTCAAACATTCATATAAAAAATTACCCTTAAGTGCTAGTAATATTTTGTACTCATTGAAAGTAACATAGAGTCTTATTATAATAATATCAATCAGTAAATACTTTATGCAATATTCGTTGAAATACTTACTATTATTATTAGAAAATCTTCTCAAGTCTTTCCTCCAAAATATACGATATTTTAATTGAGATCTCCAATAATTATCAAGTAAGGTACATAATGAAGCTTAATCACAATAAACTTAACATTTAAAAAAATTACAGCTCGAAAATGTCTACTTGAGCAGAAAACTGATAAAATATTTTTTTTCTCCTTTAGAACCAAGTCAGGACTATCCAACTTCTGGATAACTTGATCAAATGATACGTCTGAAATTTCATTATCCTCTGTTCTAAAAGTCAGCAGCTTTTTTTTCTCGTCATCTATCTCATGAATTACGGCAGCATAACGGTATTCTACAATTTTAGCTGGAAATTTCACAAGAACGTAATCTCCGACATTGTAATATGAATTTCGATTGCCATTCGTTCCTGCTATATCATCATCCAATCTTTGAGGCGACATGTTTGGTGTAGGTGTCAATTTAGGTTCTGCAGATTCAAGATCTACCTTCATAGGTTCGGACTCTGTATACACTTCTTCTACTGTCCATCTAGGTTTTAAAGCTTAGATGATACTGCCAATCTTATTATGCTCACAAGATCCGCTGCTTTTGTAACAGCGGATCTTGTGAGCGTAATTAGATTGGCAGTATCATCTTTGCTTTAAAACCTAGATGGACAGTAGAAGTGTATAGTGTGTAGACTTTTCATTGTAAATGTTTTACATTTAGTTGGAAGGCCGAGAATGGAGCTGGAATAAACACCTGCGACCTGATGCTCATTTAAAGTGCCTTTAAAAAAACCCTTCTGATCGTTCGCTTTCTTTTCAACTTTATAGACCATTGCCTGGATGTCTTTACCGTCGATGGCGATACAAGTGATGCCAGGCCATCGCTTTTGGATTACTTTAACCAACTATATTGTTAATATCCCCTCCAGAATTAACAACAAAATCAGCTGTTCTTTTGTACGTTGCTCCGATACCATCTGGTGCACCTTAGCCATGGCCACTTTCGGTGTAATTCCGTTTAAGTATTAGTGACGCTTTTCAGTCTTAGTCTTTTGGTTCGGCTTACGGTACAATATTCTGTCCATTTCTTTAAGGCAGCTCTGTGCTCACGAGGTGACATATTCTTTACTAGCTTCCGTAAACCTTTTTATTTCTTCTTTTGGTACTTCAACTTTTCCTTTTCTCTCATTTCTTCTCTCTTTTGAGGGTCATTTTTTCTTCTTTAGTATCGTAGTCGTTCTGATTCTCTCTTTTTCTGAAGTAATTCCTGTCGGGATAACTTTTTTTAGGAGCCATATTGTCTGTTCTATTAGCCTGTGTAAAATAATTTAAGTTAAAATAACGCAAAGCAATGATATTTTGATGATTCTTACATTAATAAAACAGACCAGCAGATAAATTTACACAAACAATACTTAAAACAATAACCAATACGCATAATACACAGTCCCCTGTTGTGTAAAACAGTCCCCTGCTGAATTTTCAGGCAGAGGACTGTTGCCAGGGGACTGTGTATTTTGGTTAAATTTCACAATGATTACAAATATAATGTAAAAAAAATATTTAAGAACCTACCGATCAATTTAGACATGAACAATAAAACGATAAATTGTACATAGAGATAATTAAAGTAATTAACATAAATAGTAATACTTACCAGAGGACTGTGTGTGGTAGCAGTCCAAACGCTTATTCACCTCACAAATGACTCTCTGACACTTAAACATAAAGGCGTCTCGTCGCCGCATTCGAAAAGGTTGAAACTTGACAATGATTGCGTTTCGTTTCACGCTAAAAAACGTTTTTAAACATTACAGTTTTTATTTATTAGGGATTTCAACTTTTGGCAGGGGACTGTATGGAAATTCTGGAGACAAAGTTTGCACGACACAACTAAATAAATAAAATTCGTAACGAGACCTTGTTTTACGAAAATAATATAATTTGATTCTTTTTCTTTACAAAATTAACTGCCAAATGTAAATAGTCTCAATAATTTCTTCTTAAGTCTCATTTTTAGGTATGAATACAGTGATGGGGACAGCCAGTGGACTGTGTTTTTAGAGCTTCTATCACGTCTAGAAAAAAACTTAAAATAAGTATGGTTCTACAAACAATGGGCTCGTACAGTTTCTTTGTTAAAGTTTTATGGAAGTGTTTGTTTTTTAAATAATTAAATTACTTGTTGAAAAATTCGGTCGAGACAGCCGATTACGAGTTTACAGAGAATCGCCCGTAACAGACAAACAGAGTTACTTTCGATTTAAAATATTAGTAAGGATTATCATTGAAGTAAATTTTCAAAACCTACAGAACTTTCGTGTACTTATATTAATCAAGATTTGAAAAGCAGCCAATGTCTGATAGCGGTATTTATTTTCACACACATCTTATTTTCTCAACTTATCTGAATCCACAACAGTAACTAAACATGATAGGGATTATCAAGCAAGATAAAAATAACAAAGATAAGATTATTTGATAGAAATCCAATCTAGTCTTCGGTTGTCATTATAACAAATCTATAAAATTATTATTAAGACTACAACTGACTACAAGATAGTAAGTAGGTGACCTAACACATAGCAGAAAGAAAATAACTAAGCACCATATACCTTGATTGTTAATACCATGCATATTATTGTTACAACCACCACAACATTGCCGAGTACAGGCTATAAATATCTATTACAAAATATTTATCACATAAATTCAAAAACACCATGCTTTGTTACATAACATTCCTAGAGTGATTTTGTCATGAATATGTAACAGTCTGATGCATTTGAGTCTTACAAAACATAATGCCTAGTAAAACAGGTGTCTTTTGAAATTCAAATGAACACAACTTTGTGCTACGTTTTCTGTATAATAATATTAATAATCGATTATTAGCTTAGGATGCCTTAGCTGATTTTTACAACATCCAGGACTTTAATAGTCAGCAAAATGTAATTTATCCAAAATGCTACAAATATTGTAAAGTAAAGTAAAAAGGTTTTATTTTTGTCACAATAACACAAATTAAAAAGAATAGACTAAAGTTTGTGCCGTTCTGAACAAGATAACGCAGTAACATCTGCATGGTTTGTGCTGAAATTTTGCAGACATAAAGTTTAGAAACTGGAATAGCTGGGCGTTTTTATTCCCAAAAAGCGTGCAAAGCCACCCTGTGAAGCTAGTAATTATAAAAATAGAGGAAAAGTCCATTTCCGACCACTTTCTGAACTTATGATAAATGCCCTTAGCAGTAGAGGATTGTTTCTCACCTTGTACAGAAATGAAGAATGCGTGTGACTGGGAGAGTTCGCGAGAGGCTGCGGCGTCACAGGCCGAGATCCTCCTGCCAAGCACTGCGACGAAGCAGACAGCCTCGTCCCAACAATTTTCTGGCATGCTGAAAAACAATCACCACGCTATACTTTCACTAAATCCACAAAATATTCACTAGTAATTTTACTAAGAAATTCCAAGTTTTCACGCACATTCAAACTTCGAAGATTTCCTGCGGTCGCGTTCTTCAGCTCTTTGTATATTATAACACGAACTCCTACGCCTCAAACTGGATATCGGGGACATGTTCGATTTAAATATGAGCGTTCTTTCCATAGTTCCATTCAGAATGCCAGTAAATTACGACAAAAACCAGCCAAAACAATGAGTTTGGTAGCGTTGAAAAAATGTAAACAATGCGCTACGCGATAGCCCCCGCGCCCGCGCTGAGCGAGCGAGCGAATGAACGGACGGACGGGACGTGAACGAAATTAACGAAACGAAGGCCAGCCAAACAAGACAACCGCGCGGCAGGGGGTCGGTGTTGCCACTGCACGAGATATAACTCCCCAGTCCCCACCCACTGACTGCACGGGCGAAACGAGATTCGTCCATATCTAGCTAGCTCATCCATCAGGCCGTAAAATCACGCGAGATCGAGATACCAAGTCGTAAAAAAATCAGTTACGCAACTTTATAACTCTCTAAACATCAATGAATTAAATGTTAAGATCAAAGCTTGTTTGTGTGATGGAGAAGCTAGTATAATAAAACTTTACCAATACATTTTGAATTTAGTTGAATTCTGTTAAAACCTTATCTTTAACCTATAACCTATCTTAAAATCTTAGATAGATAGCTACCTACTCTCTATTAAACATTATGGTAAATGACAACAATAAACTCCAATAGGTAGTGTAGCTACGCATTTTTTCCTACGAAAAATCTGATGGTAGTAGAAAGGTAAGCACCTTGTACAAGGAATGTGAAACGGTAATTATTATTCCTAAGCCGCGCCATAGCATGTAAAAACATACCTAACTGACATCAGGATTTAGAAATTCTAGAAACGTTTTATTTCATTCAATTATTTCCTTACCGTCTTGAAAGACTCGTTCCACGTTCAGGCCGTAAGTAGCGCAAGTTTCGTAGTAGGAGCATCTTCGGAGCTCATTCGTCAGCTTGCGCGCACGGTTATCATCCACTACTCGTGGACTACTTTCACTTATGGCATCTGGAATATCAACCAATCATTTGATAGTAAATACTCAATTGTAAACATGTTAATCGCAGCTGTCGTTTACTTTTGCAACCTTGAATATAAAATGTGGAATAAAATTGAGTCGGTGTTCGTTTCTTCGTAAAACAGAAAGTATTGAACCCAAGCATTTTCAAAAGGTCGTGACTCCTATTCAAAGCTGTTCGAATAAAAGCCTTAATAATGAACTCTTTGAACTAGAAAATTTAACTGTCTTTAAAAGCACATGAAAATGTATACACATTTCTATAAATTTATATACCTATTAAAAAAGTAAGTGAAAAAAGTTAAAAGCACAATAAACTCACCTTGGGTCCCGACCAATATTATTGGGATCTCTGCGGAATTCCGGTAGTGGGACATTTTGTTGAAGTAATTGGAAACGGTGTTATAGCTGATTTCGTTTTCAAGACTGAATACGAAAATTACCGCGTCCACCCAAGCCGTAAACTGAAACAAAAGAAATAATTGAGTAAACTATACGTAAAGTCACAGGTAATTTATTACTACAATACATGTAAGATTATGGTTCTATAGAATTTGATTGCTTCCAGAAAATCAACAACGTTATCAAAACGAAGAAAAAGATAACATCGATAATAATTATAGGCTAAAATCCATTAGTTTTATTGCAGAATCCAAAACCAAATACATTATTATAACTGCCTATGCAAGCACTCAAGCAGGCTATGGTTCCCCATAAAAAATATTTAAATTAAACAATACGCATGCAACAACTTGGTTTGGTTCGGTTGTATGCTTGACTTTATTATAGTCATGATTTTTCTGTCCGAAGTGCTTACGTAAAACCCCCTAACAGCAGTAACTGTAACCCTAGTAGCACTTATTGCAAAATTGAATCTAAAAAACCGCACCCTTTCCATTCTTATAGTAATTACGTGGAGTAATTTCATGCAGTCGTAGGGATTCAAAACAGAAGGGTTTTCTGACATTCGATACTCTTACCTAAACATGCAATAATTGTCATGACTAAAGCATTAAATAACAAAACATGTTTTTAAATATTCGTAAAATGTTGACCATAGTTTTATTATAAAATTCTAATCAATAAAACGAGATTTTGATAAATAAACTATAAACACAACCGAAAGGAACACTTTGGCCATTAAAGTTATGTGGCAGTGCCTTCTCTATACCGATGAAAGAGATAAATATGGGAAACCTTCATTTTCTCTACCAAATCAAGAAAATCTCCAACATAATTATTATGCTACTTGGGTGAACTTTGAATGTCAACAAAATACTTCACACGTCTAATTTTATTACTGGTGAGGACAAAATGTAGGCTGACTCAGCTTCCACTTGAATGAAGATGCGTAGGAGGGTGTCAACCCTTTTCCTCTGAACAAAATTGGCGATACGAGGAGCGTCATCCGTCTGCCAACAAGGCATGTAGACAGAAATGGATAGGAAAACCTTGTTAAAATCATTAGAAAACCACGAAGGCATAACTCAAAGCAATACTAACGTTACGAAAAGTTTGTGATGTAGGTAGGTAGGTAGGTACTTAGAGAAAAAAATGCCACGAAGAAAATTCCAAATAACTCACCAGGGCCGAGATTTTATCAAAATTGCCTATGAGTTTTTATCTCAATTGTCTAAAAAAACAGTTTATAGATGAGATTCCTGATGACAGAAAACAATTCAATATTTTTTCTGAAGCTTCTCATCAATAAATTGTACAATAGCGACCTTAGAAAGTTTAATGAAGTAATATATTTTTAGAAGAAAACCGCAAAGAAATGATTATGAATAAAAAACTTTTCAAGAGAATCTTATTATCAAAGTATCAATCAGGTAGGTATCATAAATACCTTACATATTCAGTATTTCCCCTTGCCTATCCATTTGAAATCAATAATTACTTTAAAAACAATTTTAACTGGCACTTCTTCAGATTTATTATGAAAATAGACATTAAAATCTGATAACAATACAGTGAAACGTAACTGTGTAACCAGGGCGGCGTACCCCTGACGACTGGGCGGGCGGGCGTTCCTGCCACGGTTCTACGTAGGTGGCAAAGCCTGTCTTATTATCTATTTCCCTCACGCATGGCTTTTCCCCAGAACTGAAAGAGATAGACAAACATTGCATACACTTAAACAGACCATGCAAGTTGCAATAGCCTGAAATGCTTGCGTTAGATTTGTTGATTAACCAGATATTCTAATCTAACTCAGATTTCAGGTTTCGAGTTCGTTTTGTGACGTGCAACCTAAATCTTAGCTGAAAAGTATTGTAATCTTGAAAAGTATTGTAATGTAATTTTATTCAATGCTGTTGTTTATTATTGGACTGAGAATCGTTATAGAAACGCATCAGCTAGTCGACTGCTTTACTTATATCAATCTATTATTAGTAACAAAAATAATTACAAAATTCATTAGAGCGCATTCATTGAACTAACATCATTTAATGATTAGTAAAATATGGATTGCAAGCTATAACTTTTACAAATTTTGCTTAAAATTCTAACTCAAGGAATTATACAGATTTTTCTTTCATGCTGGATTTCCACGCATGATAACCAATACGCTGTCTCAAGTTAGTTTAGTTACTTATAGTATCTAGCGAAAGATTGATTAGCCGAGCAAAAAGTTCTTTGCTACATAAGCCCAGATATTTTAGATGGGGCATTGGCCGAGGTTTTGGGGTTGTACCCAAGTGCAACGCTCTTTTGAAAGCTCTCTCAGACCTTGAGGGGACAGCCTCCGAACCCTATCAGTTGAATAGCCTGAAAGGTCATCAGTGCAGTGATAAAATAATAATTTGGTTATCAGATAAGTTTATATTTTACCGTTCGTTGTACATTATTCAAAAATACAATAAATATTGCTATGATTATATCTATTTATTTTATTTTTTAGACGCTGTCCCAGTGCTAGGCCTAGCACCAAGACCTTCAAATCAATTCACAGAATAATTTGTAAAGTTTCTTATAGATAGTAAGTAAGCATACTATGTTGAGAACGCACTTTCATCTTCGATCAACTAAGGAAGCGGAATTATGAGGAAGTAATCGCGCGTTGCACTCAAGCGTGCGCTGCTGCGGTGACCGCCGATAGTTTCACATTGACCACTTACCCTGGTGTTAGGGAGAACTTGTGTTTTCTTATTCTACTAATTTGAGATGTTGTTCTGTTAGAAGTTTATATTAAACATTCCAACCTTATAAAACGACAGCAATAATAATAATAGACAAATCAATAAAACAGTAGCCGAACATGAACATAGGTAAGGCATATTTATATCATAAAGCTCTTCACCATCATCATCATCCTACATTAGCCTACATTAGTCCAGTGCTGGACATAGGCCTCCCCTAATGAGCGCCATAGCGCCCTGTCTTCAGCTTGCCGCATCCAGCATGGGGCTCCAGCTGATTATAATGGTATGTTATGTACATATAATGTGTATAGGCTACACCGTGCATTTCGTTTAGAGATATGTATTAGGCACTCTATAAAATCCGCTCATGTTTTAATTCCCGGCGAATGGCAGTAGTAATAGTGATAGCGTATCCTACTAGTTCCGGTAAGAATACTGCGTCTATAGAGCCTAAAATAGCCAAAACAACAAATAATCTGTCTATGTACTATATGTATACTTACTTACTTATAAAATGTATCAAGTACATCCACTACACAATTATGCCTATTATTGTTCTCGGATCTTGAAACAGGTTTCCATGCCCCCACAATTCCCACAAAAGCCGGGGGTGCTTCGAACAATGCACGGTATAGCTACGTATCTACGTGCTGTTAGTTTTTTTACGAAGCTTGAATAGGAGAGAATGTTGTTGAGGCAGGTAACCCGATCTCCAGACGTGACCCTTTCGAGTTGCGGCTATCCAGCTGACATAAATCGTGCGACATGATACTTTGTGGTAGGCATGGATATCGTAAATCACATGGAAACTACTTCGACCACCTAATTTTCTTTCCTGTCTTTGTATTGTACATTCCAATAAGTTAATACAAAGTTTGTACATATTCATTTTGTCACATCAAATTACTGGTTCCCTTAAGTAAGTTATTAGTCATTTATTTGAGACTTGCTTTGCTCTTATAATCTGCATTTAAAAAGAAAAGAAACGATAATCAGTCTAAGGATACTGGTAGTACCTACAGATTTCTCGGTGGACTCAATAGCATGTTTTTTATTGAACAATGCTGGTAAGTATATTTAAAGTTTTCATTACATGATAAGTTAAATCATTCATTTAATCCACAGAGCTCGGATTAATAAATAAAGACTGAACATTGTGCAACAAATAATCGCGATGTATACGAATAAAAACAAAACTTACCTATATCATAAACAAAGCTTTTGAAGCACATTAGCATTACATCCCATATTCTTCTCTGCACAATTGAATAGATAGAGAAACGTGTCTTACAGTCAGCCATTATTCAAAAGTAAAACGTGACTGAACGCTTTAGCTAATTTCTTGAATCTAGTTGAAGAGAACATGGCTGTCAAAAGATATTCGTGCAGTGCAAGGAACCATAAAATGTATCACTTTGTATTTATGGTAAACTTTCAAATCTTAAGGTAACATTATTTTCAGAGGTAGGTCCTACTCCTACCTATCTAAACGTTTCATTGACCCGCTAAATTCAATTCAAATTATGTTTTACTTATCTACGCACATACATTTAGATATCTTTATCTACCTGTATAGTCAGGCACAGGCACATTAAGTTAAACTTATTATGATAGAATATGAAACGTGCCATTTTTGTTATCACAAACCGTTGATTATATTAAAAACTGGATTTTGTTATGTCACTTACGAGGTAGGTGCAAAAGCTACATGGTAGTGTAGTTTTTGCACCTTACCTTAATCTAGGGAAAGTAAGTAGTTAACTAACATTACAAATAACATTGAAATTCATCGATTTTCTTTCTTAATACCTAGGTACCTACGTAACTCAATGAGTGTCAAGACTATTTTTCAAATTAAAAAGTGTTTGAGGAGGCTTGACCCATCTCAGTTTAAATTCAGAGCATGATCTCGGGGTTGGTGGCATAGTCGTTCGAATATTTGACCTTCGATACGCAGCTTTGCAAGTCAACCGAATAATGCTCGGTGACCTACGAGAGCAACGCACTTTCAATGTTAAATAACGGTCTCTTGTTCAAGGCTATTAAGTACTATTACGTTAGTGAGGAAATCGATTCCCAATCACTGATAGGCCAACAACTGCTATTCTTTTTGGTCTCAAAAATAATTTGTCTATCAGTGATTGTGAATGGAATAGAATAACAATAAAGAAATAATATATATTTTTACTACATAAAAGTAGGTACTCTTATAAAAACAGAAATCAATTAGGTATTTTAAAAAGTGCAATAATACACAAAACATCAGGAATAATTAACAAACAAAAAACCTCAGGAATATTTTATCAAGAGTGGAAAGGACAGGACAGATAAATGAATGCTGACAGAAACAAGAAGGGTGTCCGTTCCAGAGTCTGCAACTTGAAAGAATCATCCATCATAGAACTAGAAAGTGTGCGTAACTTGGTAGGTACTATGGCTATTTGAGTTGGTATGATATTGGTAGAGTATACCTGCTCTATCAAACAAAAGTGATGGATACTATGTCTGTATTTATATCGGTAACAAAAGCTCCTTAACAATAACAGACCTAAAGTTTCCATAGAATCATTAATCAAGATTGAACAGACTGCTTATAAATAAATAAATAATGTACCTATTAGAGCCCTCACTATTGTAATTGCGATGTTCTATTGTAATTTGAACATGTAGGTGCATAGTGCCTATTCGACAGGTCGGCGCCACACGCAATCACCCTCGCACCGCATAGACCACAAAAGCGTCGCGATGTACTTACTTACCTCACTCAACCCTATTCTAAAAACCTCTAACGAGTGTCGACAGCAGCGTCGCGTCGTCGTAGACGACTGAGCGGCGCGCGGCGGACGGCGCAGGGCGCCGCCCCGTAACTATAGCTTTTACCCTAAAATTAGGGACTTCAAAGAATGTATGTATGCATGCATGCATGCCATGTAGCCCTAGCTAGAGCATGCTCTAAGCATGTAGCCTTATAGCATTTATAAATGCTCTAAGCATTGGCAAATGGCCTCGGCAAATGAATGACATCACAGGTTGGCTATTTTTATAAAATATTTTTGTTTTCATTTCGAGCGTGTTAGTGTGGTAGGGGTAGTACCTACCAATTTTTTGTAATGTAACTCAATGAAAAAAGAGATCCCCTGAGTAATGTATAAAAATATACTACCTACCTACCGAGGTAAGTAGGTACATACTGTGCTAAAAGTATGAACGAAGTGAACGAACAGTGTTTGGTGCTTTGCTTTTGCGAAAATGGGCTGTTCTTTTATTATGATTTTATTTTCATCTTTCGGAGCTAAATCAAATAGGTAGGTATAGTAGCGTAGCAAAGCATATTTTTGTAAAAAAATAATAATAAGTACTTACCTTACCTTAGATGAAATTATTATTTATTTATTAACCAAGTACCAACAAGTGTAATAATGAATGAATGAATGAATGAACAGTGTCAGATCTTTCCTCCTCTTTGCTTTGAACTAGGGTTGTCAACCCAAGGTCAACCCTTCTTGCACCCGTAGGTACCACACCACACCACAATCCCTATTTACCCTTCTATTACCTCTACCTACGCTATTTCCAAATCTAAAAAGCTGAGAGTACCTACGTCTTATTTTTCTTCTTTTTCACAAAGCTAAATTTCTTTGTAGGTAGGTACATATTTTTCAACTTTCATAAATTATATTGTACCTAGATAGTTAATGTCTCTACTTGCAGAGTGTGCTGTCGTTAGTATAACTGCTCCGTGTAATTTACCCTCTGGTTTGAGTTATGAAATATTAATAGCATGCAACTTCAAAGGGTTCAAACACCTAGGCAGGTACATAGGTACATTAAGTTTTAAATTATTTATACAACCACAGCTTGTAAATAGCACAAGTGAGTGAGATTGTTAGGTAATAAAATAAATCATTTATTTTTTATACGTAATGTATATACATAAGCCATTAAGTACCTTCCACTGTGCTACCACCACCAATCTATTAGTTAGGTTCTTAACATTAGTAATCTCACTCAGCCATATTATAAGAGCTCTACTCCTTTCTTATTCCATCCATTCTCAATACCTAATGATGAATTAGCTAAACCTAAATTTCGCCTTCGGGCTGTAAACAGCATAATTATTAAGGCTGACTGGCTTTAATTGATTATCTGAAAGCTAGAAACCAAATAAAACGGCTGTTTTTGATTTTCAATACAAAGCGCTAACGCTATGAACGGTATCCTTCATCTCTTTAGTTAGATAAGTGTATGTACATACTTTCGTTTTGTTAATAAAGTGGTCGATCCCTAATGAGTTATACTACTAGCTGTCCCGCAGCTTTGTTGGCATGGAATTAATTTTTTTTTACACAACTTTAGTCCCTTTTCCGAAATAAAAGTTAGCAAGTGAACCGCTATAAAATTAGCTATCTATCTACCATTGAAAGGAAAGACCCGTTAACATTTGTCCAGCTATTTTGGATAATTATCATACTAGAACGCGCATAAATTTTTCAGCCTATAGTGTTAATTAAAATCTAAAAAAAGTATGTCTGCAGAAAACCGACACAAGAGATAAAAATCCAATCTGGATTCGCGTGCTTGCACCGCTCAGCTTTGCCATCCCAATTTGTTTCAAACTGATGTGGCGATGTGCGGACACAACTTTATTGGTACCAACCCAACGATCCAAGGGTGGATGGATATGCTGAATAAAATCTCCTGCCCTGCCACCCACAGCGCATAAAATCACTTTATAGTTGCAGAAAGGTAACAGTCATTTTTACAGCTGAATAGACCAACATTTTGAACTAAAATCAACAACTCCAAACCCTGTATAAAACAGTCCAAGTGAATGTTTTAGCGCTCATTGGCTGCATTATGTTGACGAATAATTAACTAAGGTAAATGGATCGATAAGTAGAAAAAAGTGATACGATACCTGCACAAATCAGTGGTCATTTTGACGTAGATACCTACCTACGTCATTCATAATCGACCAAGATGCAATATTTTTCATTATTTCAGCAACGGGTTTATCCTTTATTGTTATTAGTCATATTTTCGTTTTCAATTCTAGTGGAAATTTCATATTTACATGGTGTCTAACTCTTAATAGTGATGCAAAGAATACAATATTCATACTCATCACTAGTTTTTAGCTGTGATCTGATCTTCCCAAAAGGTCTGATGGGCCTAGTAGGTACTTTGACAGTTTTCTACGTGACCGTTTCTGTCGGTAATGGTAATGTCGGCAATAGAAGCCTGAAATAGTGGTCGTGTTGTCGGTCATTATTGTTTTATCGTCCGGCAATGTCGCAATTATGTGCATGGTCACTTCTGCCAATAGCTGCTGCTGTTATCTTGGGAATCTGATCTGGGTTAGTTTATTTTTTGAGATATCTTGTTTGTTGCTGATTGTCTTTCCAGAAGACCCTATTAGGTCCGAATAATATCAAAATGCTGACAGATGCTGGATGCGGTAAGCTGAAGACGGCTATGGCGCTCATTAAGGGAGGCCTATGTCCAGCAGTGGACTAATATAGGCTGATGATGATAAGTATAAATTTAAACTTCGGTATATTACGAGCAGCAATAATAAAACCACAGTTAAGGTGACGTGCTATCACATTATCCCACAAGTATTTCTCGGAAGAGCTATTATCTAACAACAAGAAATTCACCGAAATAATCACGTTGTATATAACATTCTAATGAAAATGTCAGCAGCACTCCGTGCCGCCTACGGCAAACTACAAGCCTCAAACGAAATGCCAGAACGGAAAGTATCTAGCTAACATGGCCCGTAATTTCCAGGGTTTTCCTTGAAACAAATATTACCGGGCAAGGCTACCTGGCAACGCGGTGTTTCTTTAATGAAGTCTGGGTGCTTTTCAAATACTGCTTAGAGTAAACAAGTTTTAAAACTTCGATGAAAACAAGCTTTTATTACTCTACCCAAGGTCACATGAACATGGATTTTAGGTATGGATCGAATCGAAATGTATTCGTACGTGCTTATTTACTTCACAAAGAAGAGTAGTTTTTTGGAATTGATAAAAATATTTGGTTGGTGTTGATACGTAACATCCTACTTTTTATCTACTAGGCTGGTTCGTGTACTGTATATGACATTTTGACCGACGAAATTGTGACTAAAATTTTGTCTTTTCCCTTTCTCTTCTACTCTGTCATCACAATCACAAACCATGTCTATTTTCGGAGCGTGCGATATCAGACAATCACTTTGCGGGTCGCGGGTCAATCCCGACTAATGCGATGACGTCACACCCGTATGCGGGAAGGGTTAGGTGAGATTATGTCACGAGTTCGGATTTAGCACGATCTTCATGGATTTGGGGCTGATGAGCAGTTAATTTGCTCTTGAGCGAGGGATTATTTGATGTATTATTAATTGACAAGTATCCAGTAACAAAGAGATAGATGATTAAAATACGATCAAGGCGTAGTTAGGTAAGTAAAGTTGAGAATTGAAGCAGTAGAGGCAGAGATGGTGGTAGATTTCTCACAAAAAATAATATAAAAATATTTTTTCGCAAAAAATATCAGCTCCGAAGTTAGTAAGTAAACGCTTAAAATAGCGATATACATAATATGAATACCTACTAGAAATAAACATAAACTCGCTGTGCGTGCCCACAACCAGGCTTCACAAGATTGATGTAAATTTTAAAGGGCGATGTAGGTATACATACGCTTCTACAACAAAACTCCTAGTGAGTTACAAAATATTACTTAGTAAATAAATTCAAACAAACTGTCAAAATCTTTCTGTGCAAAAAGGCTTACTACAAAATATCAGATTAGAAGATAATTAAAAAAGCTTGGAACGGGTTTTGCTCCAACTCGATAAATAACATCTAACATGCTAAAGGTTCCTTCGTCGCTTCTTTACTTTAGTCTACATACAGAAGCGACAGAAATCAAAAATATCCTTTATTTCCGTGTGTTTTATTTTAAGAACTTGACCTTTTCTTTGATTGATATTTGAGATTGAAACGCTTTCCCTCAGTCTCATGTAAACGATTCTTTCTAATGCTAAGGGCTCCTTGTTATTGCTAAATCACCACCAACTAGTCCTAGTGGGTAGTTCTAGTATAGAATGTATACTTCTTGGCGAAAATACCACATAAAACCTAATCTACGGGAAAAAGCCTCTTTATATTCTCCATTCCAATAATTGCCTGCAGTCTCTAACACTTCATTTTCTGTAGATTCGAAATTTCCCTATCGTATTAAATTGGATTTTCCCCCTCAAATCTACATGAAATCAGAACAAGGCAGGCGCCCGGCGTTGTTTACTCGGCAAACTATTGTCAGGCATCGATTACCAGCTTAATTAATGTGCAGGATATTCGACTGAGTGGATTTTCGAAAGGATGAACAATTCGTTAAGCACCGAAGTACATAGCTAGTGGTTTATTTAGAAACAAAAAGATTTGAAAAGACTCCGAGCGCACCTTAAATTGATAGGAAAACTCTCTTATAACGGAACATCGAATCATCGATAAGTGATTCGATCTAACGTTGAATCACGATAGCAAAGGATGCTATTGACAAATTCGAAATTTAAAACAAGTGGGCAAAATAAATACCGTAGTACATAATATAGTATCTGTCGACACACCCACGCGCCACGTAATAAATGGAGAGCAAATTTTTTAGAAAAATTGTTAAAAAGGTTAATTAATAGAAAATACATGAAGAGCATATAAATTGAATCAAGCTTTTCAGTATTATAAGTGGATTGTTTGAGTTTGCTAGCGATACGCCCACGAGAGGTGAGTTCAATGAAACTTGGAAAGAGTAAGTTAATGATTAATTCTGTTGGGTTTTTTTTATACCTTCGCATTTTGCTATATTTTTGTAACAAAACATATTTATATATTATTTTGATGTGTTTTAGACGTGTCTCCTTTTCTACATTCATACAAATTTTATAAATTCAAAAGTCATTCTGTCTGACCATTTGTTTGTCTGTCGGTCTGTTACCTTTTCACGTCTTAAACGGCTGAAGGGATCTTACTGAAAATTAGCAGGGAGGTAGACTGTATGTATCCCAGGAGCGGACATAAGGTTACTTTTTTCCCGGAAAAGTGCGAGTAAAGCGGCAGGCAGAAGCTAGTTTTCCATAATCCAGTGAATTTTCATAATAGCACATCTATCCTACAATTAAGTTAATTTGAGCCGGTACCTAGCTAAGCTACTAAAATATTAGTTCACTAACAACTGATAGGATGGCAGTTCCGAATGATTAGGTTACACATTCTTTCACAATCGTGTGTCCATGTTATCCTGTGACCACATTACAAATTAGGGCAAACAAGTTAAGGGAATTGCTTCCTTCCTCATTTTCTATGCAGTAACATCAATCTCTTGAAATAAGGTGAAAATTTAACCAATGCGTCACTTATGTTACTAAACTAGACTAGATTTTTTAATTTATGTTGTACAATAAAGTGTTCATTCATTCATTAATTCGTTCAATAGCTCAGACATTTTAGAAGTAACACAAAAAAGAGCGTGGGTGAAGTCTCTAAAGATTATGTTTTCCCTATAAATATAGATTAAAGATAAAGGTAAATTTTGGTAACAGGGATTCAAATAATAAAATACATTAAAATTCTACCTGCTTTAAAATATCCAAGAATAAAAAAAACTGTTCTAAGCTAACTGCTAAGGCACAATAGGTATAACAGCGGTAAAACCAAGCCCTATCCCGAAAACATGAAATTACCATTGACGATAGTAAACGTCATGTAAACATCGTAAACCGCTAAGCCGTTTGTAAATGGAGACACGCTCGTAAAACCGAGGAGGCTTCGGCGTAAATAGCTGGATGCAAACGGTCCCTTTATAGCACGAATCGATAGAGCATCCTGGCGAGCGCGTGGACATTGGAGCATGCGATACGGATTTTATGCTTAATTTGTTTTATGTGTGGTAAGAAATTAAGAATATTATGATAAGGTACAATGAAAAATAAGTTATTTATTATTAAAAAACCTAAAACAGACTTCAATTTCTTAATAGTTACTTATTATGATGTTTTTTAAGTGCAGCTGCTGCGGGGCAAATACACAACACCTACCTCATTTCGGGAATAAAAAAAATGAAGGTCACTCCATAATTTTATATTATAAAGTAAAATAATCATTAAAATCAATCAATCCCTCCTAAATTGATGAACTAATCGGCGAAATTAATACATAAAAAAGAAACCCACAGCCGAACATAGAAGCCCCATGTTTTTCTTCGGTTAAAAAATAAGGATGCAAACGGACAAAATGAAATACGGTTCAACTGTTACGATCTAAATATGTACATTAAAATAATATGTTTTAAAACAGAGATAACCAAACAAAATTATCTGAACTATCGTATCGATAAAATATTAATGACAGAAATCAATTACCTACTGTATGATTTTTGATACAAAATGTTTAATGAATGAACCCAGAACAAAACATTACGAAATCTCGTTCAAATAACAATGGAAACAGTTAACCGCCCCATGTAGGTCACTCGAGCTATTTCGAAATACACGAACTTCCATCGACTCATCTTCCATACAAAATGTTGTATTATTAATATTCATTGTCAGCACACACGCGACGCGATGTTAATAACGAATAAATCATTTTGAATATTTGGGCTTTATTGATTTTTAAATCATGTTTAACCTAAATATTAGATCGGGTGACAACCCTAGGAAAACGAAACAAATAGAACGAACGGAACCGATCGCGTAGGTCGTATCCTGGGCCATCGTGATCGTGAATAGCCATTGAAGTAGGTACTTTAATTTTCCAAGAAAATAAATACTTTATAAATCACCGTCCCTTGAAGCTAGGAAAAGTGTCCAAATATTATGAAGTTTCTATGGGACCTAGGTACTTACCATGGATCTACTAGGTTCTGAGTGGAGTTATCCTAGGTACTCACTTGCATTTCTGGAGATCCCCCTTCATCTCGGATTAGTAATAAGTAACTATGGCCATCAATGATTACTTCTTTTTTGAAACGACCACCTGTAAAAAAAATCATTCATTGCAAAATAGATTTTGTATTCAAAAACAAAATCCATCCAAAGTGCGGGCTGCCCTCTGTGTATTAGTATTAACCCAATATGTTTATGACGCCATCTATTAAAACTTTTATGAATGTTTTCGTATTGTAGTGTGAGAAGGAACTACTAGTTACTTATAGTTGTCACTAGGTGGCAGGAAAATCAAATCTTATAAAATTAAATACAAGCAATACAAAAAATACGAACCTTCAGGACTTTCTTCTTGCATGTAGGATCCAGTTAAATACCGATGAACGAGCGCTGATTTTCCGCTATCTGGAGAACCTAAAACTCCGACTCTTAGTTCTGTGACCCCTCGGGCTGCCGTCCATTCTTGACTGTTAACGAATGAATCTGTAACAAAAAGAAATAGGTTAAAATAAGCGAATTTTATTTATAAATAAGATTAAATTTTATTTCGTAAGAAGGTATTGTTGTAATTGAGTGTGGTCTGTGGGTGTGACGGGCATGACAAAGTTTTATTTTTTGTAAATCAGCGCCATCTGGGAGTGAGTAGCGAGACTAATGTCAAGCGCTGCTTCGCCACAAAGCGGCAAAACGGTTTCTATTGCAGACAGATGGCGCTGTTGCGCTTTCGCCTGTTACAGCTTCTGTAAATAACCCGGTGGCGCGGCCACACGCTCCGCTTTGCCTGCGCAGTCTATTTTGCGCAGGCATGTCATGATTGTTTAAAAACACCGAACCTACACATGCAAGTAAGCTCGTGCAATTTGAACTGCGCAAACAATTTTGGCAGACTGTAACGCAATGAATAATTTCACTTTTGACGACCTCTGTGGCGCGGTGGGCGAAGGTCTGCCTGCGACGCAGAAGGTTACGGGTTCGATTCCCGCCTCGGGACAAATGTGTGTACGATCTGCAGACATTTGTTCAGGGTGTTCTGGTCGTTTTCTATTTATAATAAAAAATATCTATCTATGTATTGTATTATTTATGTATATCAGTTATCTAGTACCCATGACACAAGCTCTGCAGCGCGGTGTAAAAACACTCGCGGTTTTTCAGAGCGACGTTCTGAGCATCATTCTGCTTAGCTTGCTAGATAATGCTGTGTGAATTGTCCAGCATTATTTATTATTTATTCCAATGTCTACTGGAGTTAGATGGCACTTTCGATTTAGGTAGTAGGTAGCCAAAGTTAGATTAGAAAATAATACTGGACAATTCACACAGGTTGAGAGAGAAGATTTAAACTACTCTTTGTAAGGTTAAGCGGAGATATTAATTCACATAATTCTGAGTAGAGATTTAATCAGCGCTCTCTGGCGCCATGAAACAAAAACTAATTTGTATTAAAGTTAGATGGCGCTACAGTACTTTCGTTTGGTAGAGCTTGACGAAGTAGAGCTATGGTTTCGTATGGTTTAAGCCCAAGTTAATGGTAATGAGACAGCGAGCGAGATTCACATACAGTACAGAATTAGTTATCAGAATTCATATAAAATAATAATATCAGAATTAACTGTCATCTGTGTTTTCATATTCATAAAAAAGTTATTAAATTTTTTAAATATTTTATTGTTGCCGTCGTAATGTAAGAATAAATTGTTCTCAAAACAGTTTACAGCTACAAACATGAGTCCGCAAATTTATATATCGTATTGGTGGGACGAACGGGACATAATTTTAATTCAGGCTATTAAAATCCCATTCACCACTAGTGGGACGTACCTGGGGTGATCAACAGGACACCACGTATTTTAATAGCGATACAGTGATTTCGTCATAATTTTATATTAGTTTTAATAGTGAGACATAGTGTTTTCCTTCTAAGTAGGTATTGTCCTATGGTATAGAAGTCCTGTCTGTCTATAGGACAATAATACCTAGTTTCTTTTAAGTCGCGATAAAATCTTACCGTCATGTAACTCTATTACGGAGCAATCAAGTTGAAAACGACTAAGTTGCTACAGCGCGTGCTTAGAATTGCGCAAGAGTTGTTATTTGTCACAGTCCATTGCTGTGTGGCCACAGAAGGGGCGGTTTTAAACGAACTGACAGCGTTTTGTTCCAGACAATTAGATTAATGGTAGTGATTTTGTTGACACAAAATTTAAACTAAGCTAGTGTAATGTTACTGTCCCCTTTTTTTTCGGTCAAAATGAGATTGGAACAATTTTAGTTTAGTTTAGGTTTTGTGTCATCCATCAGAGTGCCCCATAGTATATATTCAGTAAAAATATAGATTGCTAGAACCAATGAAGTATTATAGTTACATATAGGTAGTGACTCTGTATGGGGGACGCCTATGTCCAGCAGTGGACGTGTATGGGTAGATATGAGATGAGTGATTCTGTTAGCACAAAACCTATAACCTAAACTAGCCTATAATTGTTGCCGACTCTATTATTATTTTTTACGAGTTTTTCTTATTTCAGTCAGATCAAAGCAAGGACATTTCAGTGTACTTATTTAATCTAAGGCTCACGATTAAATAGGTAATACTTACTACATACGAGTAGGTAGTAAAGTTAAAGATGATGATTTGACTGACTTAGTTATTAGTTTCGTAGTTCAAAACCGTTGTCTTGTCAACTCCAAACGAAGTGTATCAGCGATACAGAACATCAAACTTTTATCGTGGAATTTACGAAACCCTATAAAATACATACTTACCTAGTCAATAAAATAAAATAACCGCGGCTTGCATAGCCTTGAACATCTCTAAACCATCGCAAAACAGGAACATTCTCTACAAGTCTACACAATAGGCCTAATGATCCATGACGTGGACATTCAGACATCAACCAGTACATTACGTAATTTTTTCCAAGCTAATGTAAATACCATAGCATCTGCCAACAGTCTTTGGCAAATCGTCATCCCACCAGGTCGGAGAGCGTCCTACACTACGTTTGCCGAGTCGCGGTCTTCACTCAAGAACACGTTTACCCCAACGGTTGTCGATTTTTCTCGAAATATGGCCAGCCCACTGCCATTTCAGCTTGCTAATCCTTTGAGCTATGTCGATAACCTTGGTTCTCTGTCGGATGCTGATCTCAATCACATTTGACAAGGAGGTAGATGGTAGGTAAAAGCGCGCGCAAAACTGAGGGCATAAAGAAGGTAGATACTAAATAAAATAGAAACGGTAACTAAATTAAACATAAGCGATTAAACATAAATAATTAAATAAATGATGGTGGACAATTCAGACAGCATTATCTAGCCCGAAGCTAAGCAGAGCTTAAAGTTTTATTTAAAGTTAAGTTTTAAAAATATTTACGTCTGTTCTCTGTCCAGTTCTGTCTGTTCAATCTGTCCAGCTGAGAATCCGTCCAGATGTGAATCTGTCCAGTTGCTACAGAGCGCTTGTGTTATGGGTATAAGATTTAGTTAGCAAGGTACTAGGTTAGCATAAGTATGAAGGAAGTAGATTAGAGCCCCTGTTAGTGGTGTATACGCGTCGTCGCGTCGATGGGAGCGCGCGCGTAGAATGTGTCATTCGGGAAGCGACAAAATGGCTTCCTTCCGGCAAACATGCAGCGCCGCGCCCGAGCATCGTAAAGCGAATGTTTGGATGTAACTTGGTACTAAAAAGTACTAAAAAGTATGCACAGATGTTGAAGATCCTCATCATCATCAGGGGCCTTTAACATCTATGAAGGATTTTGTAGCAACTTTGTAAGATCTTTACACATTGTGTGTGCACCAGGGCCTAGGGTTTCCACCCCGAAACGCCTCAAATAGGTAACCTCTGTCAAGATATGCGTATTTTCGCCGTTTGAGGGACTCCGCTTGCTTATATTTTTGAGGAGCCGGCCCTTACTGATGTCCCTGTAATATGAGAAGGTGTAAGGGGACCTATTACCTCAGAGTTACACACAATACAATCTTCCTATTTAATTATCCTATACACGAGCCATTCTGAAGATAAATAATGTGTTTAAACACAGTCTAAAACTCTCGTTTTGGCATCGAGTTGAATAAAATTGAGAGTGAATTATAATACCTACTAATGCTGACAATTGAAGGAAAAAGGTAAAACCGACCTAGTGAAAATTCTGACAAAAATCAACAATCAGAAAGTGATTTTTAGTCTTAGTATGGGGGCAGCTGTCCGCCCTACCACCAAGTCTACCCCTGGTGGTAGACTGGGACGAAACCACCAAAATAGTGCTGTGCTTTCCTAGTACCATTTTCCAGTACAAGATTTACCCAACTACTAGGGTAGCAAAAGCTTTAAGGAGCTAGGTACTTTCGGGAAATCTGAAAGAAAAGGAAGAAGGTCTTTGCCTACCAGTGGAATTGTAAGCTAATAAAATGCATGACATTTTTTTTTATAATAATAAATGCTGCTGGACATAGGCCTCCCCTAATGAGTGCCATAGCGCTCTGTCTTCAGCTTGCCGCATCCAGCATCTGACAGCAGTCTTTCGCAAATCGTCATCCAACCTAATATAGCAAATCTTAATTTACTCCCTTGTTTAGTTCATCCTGTCAAATTATAATCATTTAGATAGGTTGATCAACCTATTAGTTTTAATTTTCATTGCGAATATTTCATTCTTCATTCATCTTTATTTATTCCGTCTTAATTGTAGTGGAAAAAAATCAATGCCACGACTTCTGCGCTAGTGACGGTCGAAAAATTTTCATTTCAGCAAAAAACGTTTGAACTGATTCGTTTCGTCACGTTTCCTACCTTCTTCAAAACCATTCAAACACGTCCACAATCGACAACTGCCCAAAAAAATTAGATCACAGTTTGACCACAAAAAATCGTACGCAAGTTTTGTACCTTGAGAATAGAGTTATAGAGATCAAATTGTTTCGCGTTTAGTGAGCGTTACTTGATGTTCGAATAATAAGAAGTTGGCTACTAACGTTAACGGAACGACAAAGCTGTTGTTCTATTTTTGAATTTTTTGAATGAATATTGTTCCACACTCGTATCAAATCTCGGATACTCGGAGCTACTCAAGGATTAATATTACGTACTTAGAACCTACTGATTTCTTAGATTTTTCTGAAACTCAACGAAAAGCACGGAAACAAAAAAGTGCGTTCTTAGGGCTTTAATTTAATATTTATTTTTAACTTTTTTCCAAATTTATTTAATCAATTTCTTTCTGAAAGAAAATAACAATCAAATAACAAATTTAAATTAAAACTTGTATTTACAATAGAAACAATTAAGCTATCTGCAAACTGTTGCAAACAATCTACAGGTAGCTCAACTGATCCATATCAATACCAGTTGGAAGCGTGCCTAAGACACTGGCTGCATTGCCCCGCTGTATAGCAATGCTGATGCGCTGTGCCAGATACTCACCAGCTCTCGGGTCACGCGTCGCTTCGACCAGACGCTCAGATAATTTTTTGAAAACCCGGAGAGCCTCGGTACCCCACGAACCTAGGGTCTCGACTCCAAGGGGAGCAAATGTGTAGGCTCTGTCGAGACCTGCATATTTGCGCCTCTTGAGATCTTCGGCTAAATCTGCCGCCGCACCAGCCCTCACGGAAGTCCTAGGAAGATGGGAAGGCGCGAGTGTGTCGACACATGTAGCGTCCCACACAATAGGCCTCCCCAACTCCCATGGGACTAGAGTCATACCGTCAGGCCTCTTACCATCGTCACGCAACAGACCATTCGGTTCGAGAATAGCTGGTACGTTAGCGGTGGTAAAGGCCCGCCGGATGATGTCGTTCAGGCTGGCATGACGAGATATCCGACCGGCAGCCCTAGTACACGATAATCCGTGATGACCGAGCTGTTCGACAGCAGTACCGCACTGGCATTGATGAGGCGCGCAACACCTTGCACCCAACCGAAGACAAGTTGCGACACGGAAAGTTACGGGATCCAATAAAGTGCCAGTGTTATATGAAGGAAGTGCTTGCAACCAATGTCCTGACTCCCATTTAGAAACGGCTAGAAGACGGGCACGATCTGCAGAGCTGGAGCACGTTTGTAACAAACAATTCCGTGACAACTCACACAGAGGCCCGTCCCATTGCCGTTGGGACAAAAGAGATTTTGGGGGAGCAGCATCGGGGCAAGCACTATGCCAAGCAGATCGAGCTTCGTCTAAAAATGAAATTTTGAATGAAATTCCAGGTATAACCAAATGAGAGGGCTTTAAAATTTTTTCAACTAAGGAACTAGTGCTGTAGACAGAAGACAAGAACGCTGGTAGGGCTACACTTGAAATTTTGCGTATACCTAAGCCTCCCAATTTTACAGGCAGGGAGGCCTGCGACCATGCCTTGTCATCCAAATATATATTCAAAACCGATGATAAAGTATTCTTTATTATGTTGTCTAAGCCTTCCAAGAGCTCGCTGTGTTTCCACAGTTGACAACATCTCAAAGAATATGTAAATTTAGGTACAAACAGGCAAAAGCGAATAATTGTAAAAGCCATATGGCTATTAATTTTGAGAAGTCTGTCTGAAGTTCTGTTAAAATTTTGAATTTTTTCATCTACAAATGGCTGAAAAGACTCATCAAGAATTGGTGACCCAAGGAGTCGAAGTGAACATTTATCTACAATTGAAATGTTGGGGGCCAAACTATTAAATTTACCAATGATATTGTTTTTATCTACACAAGAGTCCGAAATAAACAGCTCGCATTTTGAAAAATTTAGTGCCAATCCAATTTTTTGAAATTCGTCAGTGATGGTTTTTAAATCATCAAAAACCGTGTTCACCTCTCCACCCAGAGTTCCGTCATCCAAATACCAAACATTTAGCTTGGATTGGAGACTTTTTAACTAGGTACACATAAGAGAAGTAAAAAAATTTTTTTTTTACGATTAATTCATAAGAATCAAAACCCAATATGAGTTACAAAAGCTACATCCTACTATCATTCAGATCTAAAATTGTCTTATCTATTATGATAAGTAATTTTTTGACTGATATGAAAAGACAAGAAACCTAGGTACAGTACATCTCCATTATACAAAAAGCCAATTCGTCACGGACACGTCTCTGACAGATATACAAACTCAATCGGACATTGCCCTCTATTTGCAAAGATTGAACACGACAGCATCTGCCGACAGACAAACATCTCAAAAGGTGTTTTATATTAGTTCTACCGTACAACTTATCTCTACAGGTGGTCGAATTTGGAACTAAAGATTTTATAAGAAAATTTGTCTCTGATTTTGATGGAAAAGTGACCAATAGCGCCGCTGTGAAGTGAACAGACATTTTTGTTGAATTGTATTGTGTTCTATGGGACACGTGCGTATCTTGTATTATTCGTATTTTTTTGTATTATTAGTATTTTTCTCGTGGATTGCATCTTTGAAGACCAGTTGGAGATAAAGTTGCATGATATGGCAGCTTTTGAAGGTGATTGACTGTTGAGTTAGCGATGTAAGAGATCCATTGTCTATACAAAGTTGAGTACCGCTACCGATCACTGAAGTTAAGCAACGTCGGGTGCGGTCAGTACTTGGATGGGTGACCGCGACGTGATGGCTTTTTGCTATTTTTTTAGATATTATGTACCGTTGCGGTGCCCTCCGCGTGCTAGCTGACTCACACTTGTCCGGTTTTATTTTATAAGTATAGAAAAAGTACCTTTTCTTTTTAGCTTAGCCGGTTAAAAAGAGATGATCCTACATAGAATGTAACAACCTATTTAGCAAGGCTACGATTTTAAACTGAACAATAGATTATCCTCAAGATAAACAAAAGGTACCTACGCATGACTGACTCAACCTTGCCAATTCAATGACAAACTTAATGGCTAATGATTATCATTATGTAATAGTTTCTTTTGAAATAGAACTCTGCGTGAAATACAAGAAAATTGTGGGAACCGAATTAATCTAAGAGAAGAAGATTACAATGTCGCGCAAAAGGTTACTGTTGAAAGAAAACATCTTTGTCTTGAAGTTTGAATCAAAATAGCCCTCAATCCGCCCTCTAATAATGATGTGTCAAACGGAGTACCTAAAATCTTTAATAATATTTAAATTCTGCCGAAGCAAAGCCAATAAAATCTCTTTAGATTCGTATGCGAAACCTATACCTACAATATAAAGATACCTTCAACCTCTTTATAAAGGTAGTGGTACCTATGTATTTAGTAAATATTAACATTGAAATGAGGTCTTCGCTCTTCAAGTAGACTGTAAAGCAACCTCAGACGAAAACCTCTTTGCTGAAATTCAAATAAAATTAACTTTCGATTTTCAAACTAGTCTCACAATATTTCACACAGACAAAAGGCTGCCTATAACAAAAGGCTCCATAAAACTCACTTGAAAAGAGGTTTACAATGCCAAAGTGGCCAAAGGTCAGTCTAAGAATTATTAGACCATGCTCGGATCGGACAAAGCAGAAGGATATTGTGGGAGTTTTGTTAGTTTCAAGGAAATTCAAAAATAGAATGGGAAGAAAAAAATGCCATAATTCGTTTCTAATCACCTATACAGGGTGTGAATGAAGATCTAAGATAAATTGGAGTTCTGTTTCCGTGGCTAATATTACAAATAAGAAATTCATAGTGACAATTTGGCAGTAGGTACGGAGAATTAGATCAGAATATTTTAAAATATTTATTATATTTAAAACATAATTATTTAATTATATTAAGTAATCAAATGCCCCGAGATACTTATCTTCAATCATCGCCTGGACTGGACAGTCGGCGCCACCAATGTAGCGGGTTGTAGCAGTAGCTACATGGTGCTATGTAATACATTATACAGGGTTGTCACTTGACACTGAACGAATAATAACTTTTTTTTTCGAGATAATGTTTTGTATGAATGAAACTCGGAATACAATGAGCATCTATATAACTATTTACGTAAGTGAGTAGATAAACTGTAATTTATACCTACCCATATTCAAACCAAAATCATTATACCATAATAAGGAAAACTTGCAAAATTAAACAAAATGGCGCTATTAACATTTTAAAACATATAAGACGAAATGAGTCAAAATGTTTTTTCTTCTAATTTCACTTTCTTATCTTAGTTTTCTAAGAAAATATACTAGATCATTTGACATCCTCAGTCAAACTGACTCCTGAGTTGTACTGGTAGTGGTCTGAGTTTTTAAATATTAGATAATAAATAATGCTGGACAATTCACACAATATTATCTAGCCTCAAGCTAAGCAGAGCTTGTGTTATGGGTACCAGATAACTGATATACATAATACAATATAATAAAAATACATATAGGTAGACATTTTTTTTTCATTATAGAAAACGACCTAGAACAAATATTTGCAGATCGTACAAACATTTTTCCTAAGGCGGGAGTCGAACCCGCAACCTCCTGCGTCGCGGACAGACCTTCGCCCACCGCGCCACCGAGGTTGTTCACCATAATGTATTTAATCTATAAAATATTTAGTACGACAACCCTTAGCCTACAGCAGTATGACAATCTCCGCCGTCACATAAAAATAAACCTAATTACGAGTGTATTAAAGCCAATTGCATAACAGTGCTTGTTCTTAAAATATTCTGGCGCCGTAATGAGTGCAGTTTCTTGGTAAAGTAAGCATTACGTAAGTATTAACTGTAGTTACTTTATTTATTGTCATTTAATGGCACAAAGATAATGGAAAGATATATTAATTTTAATAAACCCCAATCTATCCACGATAATAAAATGTATAAGTACCTATGTCAGTAGAATTTAAACGACTGGTAGTTTGTATTCCTGGATTGGGAAACGACATCGATTACCTACTTTTGATTCCATAAAACCACAAGCAAAGACAGGTGCGGAAGCAAGTAAGCGCATAAATGATTCAACTCTTATTGGTTAATTTGAATAGTTATTCTTGAATAAACTGCATCACACAAGCTTCAATGATAATGTAGTCTCGTGGCGCCACATGTCAGCTGTCAAACTGACATCGGCATTGACAGTGATCGATTGAATTGATAGAGCTTTTAGCGATGCACTTCCATTTGCAGATGATTTATTGCTTGTTTAATTGGCTATTTATGGTCAAGAAATTATTAATGCTTTCGCAGATGTAATTGATGCCTGTTGATTTTGATAGGAAGATCTACTCCTGACGTAAGGGAGAAAAAGGGTGAATTTATAAATGTTAACAACCTGTCTTTCTTATTTTATTTTCACTTAGGTATTACATGCATGACATTATGGTACCTATAGGTATAACAAAAAATAATATTTTAAAACTTATATAAAGGAGGAAGAACCTTAAGTTAATAAAAAATAAACAGGTTTGTTTACAAAAACGGAAGTAAAACTTCTTACAAACAAATTACCCTGTGTAAGACCAGTCATTAAATTTTATTTATAGTCTAACCATCTTAAAAGAGTTAATTATCAAGAAGACAGAGCCAAGCCTTGTAATTAGCTTGCAACTCTATCTTAAGTAATCTCAACTTGGAGTAACAATTAAAAACTTTGTTTACTTGAACTTTAGTTAACCGTTCACCGTTTAGAGAGAGTTACGAACTTTTATAATGGCAGGTCTTTATTATAGAGTCAAGTTACCTTTCAGGTAAAATTAGCCAAAGGACTCTTTGTCAGTTTCCTTGCTTTTTTATTTAACATGACTTCTCGTCTGTTTAGGTACCTAATTTGTCAAGTTGCATCTAGGATACAACCATCGACATTATGGATACAACTAATTAGATCCTTTTATGACCTGCCTTGGTAGTTGTAAACATGTTCATCTTATAAAAAACACAGCCTGTATAAAGGTTTGTCTACATTTGGAAATGGAACGCGGTTATAAAACGTAAGTATCTATGACAAAAACCACAGAGTACAGAATTAAAGTGAAACCTACTTACGTACACAATTAAAAATAATGATTTAGTTACGAATCACGGGCCTCACCCTGAAAACAAAATGGACTTCAAGCACGATTAGGCGGGTCTAACCTTGGTTTGTATATTTTTCAGTTGTGCGGCCAGACATTGAGGGTCACGTTGGCCTTGACTTTTCGTGTTGTCATTTGTTTTAATGTTCAAGAATTTTGAAAGCCTTTCCCGCCCTTCCAATTACCGTTCATAAGAATGGAATATTTAGCTTAACCGGTTTCGTGCTGCAGGCAAATTTCATTTTGTAATGTTAAAATCGAGTTGTTGGATTCAGAGTTTTTTACAACGATGAGAAGAACGCTACAACAAATTTTACAATGTTTTCATGCTACCAGCTCTTCCTAGTCAAGAAATAAATGCATTCAACTGCACAATCACCACCAACTCCAACGTATAAACTTTTGAAGAGAAGTGTCTTTTCAAACAGAAATTCTTTAAAAAATAAAAATTCAAATTATAGTTCTTCAATAGCGAACGGATAGGGTTGTACCTACGGTTGTACTCATAGAAACGATGTTTTGCGCAATGCTACGTGGACCGTGAAATGAAACTGCCAAGTCGTGCGTAGGGTTGCGACAAAAAATTATTTAGAGCTTTGGGGTTAAATTGATACCTTTGAATGGAATTCCAATGATCATTGAGTTGTAGTGTGTATTTCGAGCCAAAACTTGCAACCAGGTAATCTCTCTCTGTTGCCAGTAGCGAAATGTATTTAGTACCTATCAGTACCACCTATTGACTCTAAAATGTCTTGTTTCAGACGATGGATTCATCATCAGCCTATATTTCTCCACGGCTGGACATAGGCCTCCCCTAATGAGCGCCATTGCGCCCTGTCTTCAGCTTGCCACATCCAGCAACTGCCAGCAGTCTTTCGCATATCGTCATCTCACCTGGTCGGAGGGCGTCCTACACTACGTTTGCCGAGTCGCAGTCTCCACTCAAGAACACGTTTACCCCAGCGGTTGTCGGTTGATGGTCAAGTTACTACTCGTTTAATTTAGGTTTAACTGTCAACCAATTGGTCAAAATCCAACTTCACTCATCTTTACTTTTAGAACTAACTCTATCTACCTACTGTGCAACGATCCAAGATCAAAATAAAATGCACCATCAAAATCTCCTTAAATTCACTTTCTACACATTTACTTTCAAGGTTTTTGATTTCACTTAACTTTAAATCTCAAAAACGGCAAATAATTTAATTACAATCGCCAACAATAGAGGCATCAGTTTGTTCCAGCATCTGCCAACTTGCTCCAGTTTACCTGAACATCTGCTCTCATTGTGAGACCCTCGCGAATAGATTACGGAATCTTTGTGAGGTGCAACCCTAATCTTGGGTAGTGGTGGGACTGGGTGTGACAGTTAGGTCATCGATGTCGATGGTAGAGGTAGAACTAAAATGTGCACTAGTTTACTTAAATATACATATGGATATGTACTAATTAGTAAGAGAGAGAATAAAAATATATCACGCACGATACTAGAGTGAGTGTAATGAATGAATATAATTAATGATGCTTACCACCAAAATTTATTTGATTTATGATTTAATTCAAAACAAAATATCTAATCGATTGAATTGACTGAATAATAAGTTTAGAGCTCTTGCATGTAACCTATGATTCATTATTTTAAGCTATAATTTTTTATATTCTCATTATGACGTCATGTTATTAAAAAAAATAAGTATACATTCATATTTTTATCAACATGTTAAAACAAAAGGCAACTGATTATTGATAGCAAAACAAAGAGTGAAAGTACAATCGTTCCACTAAATTCAATTGATTTGTTATCAATCAGACTGTAACGTTGGTGCAATTATTGAATTTGTCATCAGTAGTCAACTGATAACAGTGCCAGCCAACTGATTAGAATATAAATAAATATGACCTTTGGAAAAGCACATCACGTCAAGCTATGCCATGACGTATGAAATTTAATCAGGCACGATATATTTGGGTAGTTACAAAAATAATTTTGCACACAAAATATTCCATTATTTAATATTAAAATTTTATCTTGAGTCCGATTCCTTCAGTGATCAAACTGATCAAAGAGCTATTTCTTATAATCTAGTTGTGGAGCTGAAAAAAATGTGTTTAAGTCAAACATCGCATCATGGTAAATATCCCGTTATAAATGACTTTAATGTGTTTACAGTGTCGCTCCGACAATAACCTTATCAATAAAGTGTAAAAAAAGCATCCTATATGCCTTAGAACTCGGTAGATACGCACGTTTTATCGATAAATTGTCATAACCTCTCACTCAATCCCCTCCCTCCACAATCTCAATTCAAAAAACCATAATCACATGTTTTCCGATACGTGAATTTCGGTTTGACGGATCATTATTGAGTCATTTATCCTCGGTTAAGGGACACACCCACTAATCTTTTTATTTATTTTTTACAAACAGCAGGGTGCGTTTCGCACGCTTTAATGATATGTTTTGAGTTTTGTTTTGTCAACTCTGGGAATTATTTGTGATGCTAATGGCGGATGTGTTCTTAATTAATTGTGAATTGTGACAGATGACATAGAATGTTTTTTTTACAAATTCAATTAGCAACATTTTATATACTTGTACATATTTCTGACAAGCATAGAATAGAAATAGCATATAATCTTTAATTTATTTCTTTATTTATTAAACTCTGTAGTAAAAACTTAAAATGTCATTTGCAGATGCAGACTTTCATAGGTACAGAATCCGAAAGATTCTAACTCTAAAATATTGCTTGATTGTTATGAATATACATATTATAGTAATGATGATTTTGTCCTGCTTCCGATTTACAAAGTGGCAACATTCTCACATGATAACAGTTTGTGCAACATTTCGCACAAACTGTTATCACGTGCGAATGTTGCCAGCTCGATCATCAGTGCTTCCCACACACGTAAAGAGCATCTGCGTCCCATAACAACGACTCGACTCAACATCGCGACACTTGTGATGTTAGAGATTGCAGTGCAGTGAGGATGTGGGGAATGGTTTTATTCACCTTGCCCAGAATAATAATAAAATTATAATAATGCCGGACAATACACACAGCATCTAGCACTAAGCTAAGTATATATCATCCACAATAGTTGTTGAACTGAAAAGTCCGTGCATCCAGATGTGTGGATGACTTTGAGACACCTAAACATGTCATACGCTAATGTTCTGAAATATTTGGTATTTTAGGCTGTTTCTAGCTAACCTAAGAATTTAGTGCGTCGTATGTGAATTATTAATTGATTATCTATAGGTACTATTACAAAGAGGAATTATAAAAAAAAAATATCGGGTACTTATCCTTTTGTTTTTTTTCCCAACGCAACGTTTCAACCGCGATCGTGGTCACGGGGTTAATAATGTCAACGAATCGCGAAAGTTTAAAAGGGCATTATCCTTTGATTTAATTTTCATCTACCGTTTCCAGTCTTGGATGCGATGCCTTGTTACCATACCACCTCCTGCTAATAACTTTAAAGCGAAAGTGCCGCTGTAAAGATGTTTGGACAAAGCAAACGCCAAAAATTTTGCACTCATAAAGAACTGGATGTAGAATAACATATAGGCCACTTTTACTCCAAAAAACGGGTAGAAGCTAGTCGAGTTTGATCTTGTACCTTTGATGTATAAAAGAATAAATGCTTACAACAAGAGCTCATTTTAACAGGCCATGTTTTTTCAGCACACAAATATTCAAAGCGCGATCTTTATTATATTTCAGAAGCTGATTCATTCAATTACTCAAATATGATTCACGTTCCACATTGCCAAAATAAATTCAAACGGATGTTAAATTACAGCTTTCTTTCGTAAAACCTAAATAGGGTTGGGAAAATAGCACGTATCGTTATCGAGAGCACGCGTTCGATCTTCGATTTACGATTCAAGTCACTAAACAATCGCTTCCGTTTCCTGTCGCGCGCCGTCAAAGACCCACGTGCGTTCCAACTTTGAATTTGATTGAACTCGTAGCTTTGCTTTGGCGCAATCAATGGATCAGTCAATGTTTTTTTAGTTAAAAGCTAAATGCTACTAAACATACCGTACCGTCACCGTATAAAATATCGACTCGTGAGATTTTATTACTTTTTGGCAGCAGATTTAAATTGTATTGCCAAGAATCAAGATACTAAAATTAAGTTGTTTGTTTTGAATTATAGTTTGAGTTTTCATTTATTTATCAGGCAAAGAACAGATAAAATTTAAAAGTATTTTTTTTTAAGTAATTAGTTATAAGTAACTAAAATTGTAACGTGATGTAATAAAAGGACACATTTCTCCTGGAAAAAAAAATGGTACGTACCACGGGTTGAAGCTATCCCCGTCCACGAATTACTTAATGTTTGGTATATAATGCACGACTATCATGTTCCTTATACTATATACTAGCACTTTCATGGCTGAAAACACAGAGAGCGATCTGCAAGTCCGTGAAACGACGGCGCGCCCCCACGAAGGTAATGCCGCAAATTACTATATTATTCTATAGAAAATTTTAATTCCAAAAATGAAGTCAACCTAGACGCCTGAGTTAAAGTCTGTAAAATAATAAAAATAGTTGGGCAATAACAAAATCGTTTAACATAATAAATCGAAACGGTTAAGCATTAGGACATAACCTACCAAAAGTATAATAATTTCACGGAGTAGGTAAGTATATATTTTTAATACGAGTGTGTATTACCTACAGTTGAATAAAACCTACTTTTCTCCAGCCCATACGACCGTGGTTTTCAAGTCTGTCAACCCTATTATGAAAATAAATTGGTAGTCTTCAACTAACGAGTTTGCATTGTATACCGCAGTAAAAAGGTTCAAAATAGGTCACCTTATAGTGGCATCAGGCTGCGAGCAAATGGCTTTTCCTATTGCACCGCGCGACCTATTTTCAGCCATTTTCTTTTTAAAAGGTTTCGCTGTTGGTACATGCAGCGGATGTTTTGAAAAACTGTTTACGTTTCGTTCCACAGTTTTTAACTTCATCAATGTTTCCACCAGCTGACAGAAAACATCTAGCAAATAGCAGTATCATTGTAATATTACAATTTAGTTACATTTTTTTTACGTTGAAGGTCATCGATTATTTTTAGGGCTTTATATTTAATTCAAAATGGAGTGACCGATTTTAGAGTAAGTATGTATCTACCTTGTGGTGCCGACTTAGAATTTGCAACACCCCAACTCTTACCGTTAGTGTCGTAAGAGGCGACTAAGGGACATACTCCGGGGGGCGGGCAGCAGCGCCTCTTGCAGAATAGATCCACCACCGAACTGCGATTCCCAACTCACATGCCCAACTTGGGGATTATGGGCATTACCCCCATGAGATAAAAAACAACAGGTGGAGGCCTGTGTCCAACAGTGGATAATTGGTGAGGTTGTACCTACTCATAATCCTGGCTGAACTATAGTTATTCTATTTGAATACGTAAATGAGATGAAAAAATATGAAATACAGTCATGTAGCCATATAAGCAACATGTTCATTACGGATGTAAACGGGTTAACTACGAACCTTATTTGTGTTGGAAGAACACCAACGAGAGTTTGAGTGCTCGGGGGGATGCGGAACGCGCGCGTCTAGAACCGCACTCACCCTGAAGAAGTCCCTCGTTAAGGGATGAAACGGTGGTGTTCTTCCAACACAAATAAGTTTCGTAGTTAACCCGCTTACATCCGTAATGAATTCGTCATAGTACGATAGTTTTCAACATGTACTCAAATGAAAATGGTTTAAAGTCCGCTTGATGTGCATAGAGAAGAGCTTTTGCTTCGAAGTTTTCAATCTGCCTCGCTTCCTCTGTCCGTTGCAGGGTCCAATCTGCTTTTAGAATTTCTATTTACTTTTAGTACTTAGTTATATTGGCATATTGTGCCGGTAGAGTTACGCTCGTTGTGGTTCTACTTATCAGTGAGTAAGTATTTAGGTCCGATTTCGCCGTTTGTTGTTAAACTAAGCTAAACCCTACGTTGTAAATTTAAATAAACATAATGATGACAATGTCAATATATTTATGAAAACTTTTGTACACTTATAGAAATATCAATCGGTTCCCTAAAAATTGAGATAAACTAATAAATTTAACTCGCTGTGCCACACAACTAGGCTACACAATACATATATTGTAAAACCTTCCTATGTCAAAAGTTTTACTATATTATATCAGATTACGTTAAGGATAAAAAATGTGATAAAAATTGTGATGGATTTTGCTCCATCCCGAAAAATAATAACTAACAAGATAATGGTTTCTTAGACGGTGTTTTACATTCACCTACATACTGAAGCGACAAAAATCCATAACACTTTATTTCCATATCAGTGTTTAAATTGAAGAATTTGACGTCCGTGAAAATTTAATATTCTTCTATAATAATATTATAAAGAGTGATATTTGTTTCTTTTAATTGAATAGGCTCCGAAACTACTGGACCGATTAGAAAAATTCTTACACCATTGGAATCCTACATTATCCTTGATGAATATAGGCTATTGAATATACTCGTGCGAAGCAGGGGCGGACCGCTAGTTAGGAAATAAATAATGACAGCTCTTTAACTCGGTTAAGCGCTTGAACTGGATCAACTTTATGTCGGTAAAATGCGCTGAACTCGTCTATCAACGTGAAGGGGTTCAATTGCAACTGTGAAATTTGACCTTAGTTGTTGTATAAAGGAATTTACCTATGCAGTTATTATTTTGCTTTGTCTTTACAGAAAGAGACCATGTTTTCAAATATTTACTGGCAACACGTGTAAGACCCGAGTTCGCCAACAGATGGTTAAATTTTAAACGGTTGTTTTGACGTTTATGACACACATTTTCTAAACGTCAAAGTTAACCGATAAAGCTGCCTAATTGTCCGATTATCTTTTGGTGAACACAGATTTAAGAGTTTTGGGTCCAAATCGGAACGTTGAACGATCTTTTTGTATACTTAGATACGTCGTCAGTACGTATTTCTTATCAGAAAATTGGTAGGTAGTTTCTCTAGTTATCACATCACACACGCTAAGCTTAGGGCTAGAAAATGCTGTGTGAATTTTCCAGCATAGATATAAACGTTATTTAAATTTATGATCATACGGCGCGAGGTAGGTAAACGGGTTTATTCCCATTTGTCACCCTGATCTGTCCTCTTAGGGGGACAAATAGGAAAAAAAGGTTCTATCTGTCCCCCTGTTAGTCAGGAGGGGACAGATAGAACTTTTTTAACGACGTAAAATCGATTCTTATTTTCTGTGATCGCCATGACACCATCTGATCCAAAGAACCTGAGTCTCACATTATTTATACTACTTAATAGTTTCAACTTTAAGTTAATTTAAAAATTGATACCATAGCACCAGATCTTGCTTTTATATTTAATGAATCCATTAATAGTGGCGTATTTCCTGATCTAATGAAATGTAGTAAAATTATACCACTGTATAAATCGGGTAGTAGATCTGACCCCACTAACTTTAGACCGATATCAGTACTGCCTACTTTCAGCAAAGTTTTTGAAAAACTGATTTTAAATCAATTACTTAGGCATTTTAATAGCAATGACCTGCTGCATTGTAAGCAATTTGGGTTCACTCGCGGCAGGTCAACTACTGATGCCGGTGTAGAGTTAGTATCGCATATATTTGATGCTTGGGAGAAGTCGCAAGATGCTTTAGGCGTTTTTTGCGACTTGTCAAAAGCATTTGATTGCGTACACCATAAAACATTAATCAGGAAACTACATCACTATGGAATAGTGGACACCTCTTTGGATCTTTTGGCATCTTACTTGAGTGATAGGATACAAAGAGTGGACATCAATGGGAAACGGTCTTCGGGGTCTGTAGTTACAATGGGTGTTCCGCAGGGTTCTATCCTCGGTCCTTTCCTATTTTTAGTTTATATCAACGACTTGCCTCATCTTGTAAAGAATAATCACGAGATTGTACTGTTTGCTGATGATACTTCCTTAATTTTTAAAATGAAGCGACAAAACACAAACTTCGACGATGTGAATAATGCAATCTCAAAAGTAGTCCATTGGTTTAGTGTCAATAATCTTTTGCTAAACGAAACCAAAACAAAATGTATTAGATTCATTCTACCTAATGTTAAACAAGTTAAGGCTGACGTAAACGTAAAAGAAGAAACGTTAGAAATTGTACAAAGTACCGTATTTTTAGGAATCACCTTAGATAATAAACTTCAATGGGGCCCACACATAGATAAGCTATCGAAGAGACTTAGTTCTGCAGCGTATGCAGTCAAAAAAATCCGTCATCTTACAGACGTGGATACATCCAGACTTGTTTATTTCAGCTACTTCCACAGTATTATGTCTTATGGTATACTGCTGTGGGGGAACGCTGCAGATATTAACACCGTATTTGTGCTGCAGAAGAGGGCTGTTCGTGCAATCTATAATATGGGTCCCAGAGAATCCCTGCGTGATAAATTTAAAGAAATTAACATAATGACAGTTCCCTGTCAATATATTTATGAAAACTTGTTGTACACTCATAAAAATATCAAAACCTTTCCTAAAAATAGCGATATACATAATATAAATACTAGAAATAAACATAAACTTGCTGTGCCCACAACTAGGCTTCACAAAATTAATGTATCTTTTAAAGGGCAATGTATACGCTTCTACAACAAAATTCCTAGTGAGTTGCAAAATCTATCAATAAATAAATTCAAACAAATTGTAAAAACCTTTCTGTGCAAAAGGGCTTACTACAAAATATCAGATTATCTAGAAGATAAAAAAGCTTGGGACGGGTTTTGCTCCAACTCGAAAAATAACAACTAACAGGCTAAAGGTTTCTTCATCGCTTCTTTACTTTAGTCTACATACCGAAGTGACCGAAATCAAAAATATCACTTTATTTCCGTGTCAATGTTTTATTTTAAGAATTTGACCTTTTCTAAGTGTACATTTTTGTATTTATGGAAATAAAGATTTTTTGATTTTGATTTTGACTTTGACCTAATAATATTTAACAATAATGCTGGCCAGTCCACACTGCATCATCTAGCCCCAACCTAAGAAAAGCTAATACCTATTATGTGTAGGTTGTCTGGAAGAGATCGCTCTTAGCGATAAGGCCGCCCATTGCGCAACACTGTTTTTATATCTTTTCTTGTATTATTTTCTGTATTTTCTTGGTGTGCAATAAAGTGTATTGTACTTTATTATGGGTATTAGATAACTGATATATTATAATATAATGCAATACATGACATAGATAGATATTTTTACATTATAAATAGAAAATACACCGGTTCCGGGTGTCCTACCCGGAACAAATATTTTGAGATCTTACAAACATTTGTGCCGAGGGAGGAATCGATCCCACAATCTTCTGCGTCGCAGACGGACCATATCGCCCGCCGCGCCACTATAGTCGTGTTTTTGCTAAACCATGCACCAGAGCAGCTCAAAACGCATTAAACTTTAAAAGGTCATTCGTTGTCGACCGCGAGACCATAAAAGTCAATGTCAAATGACACATGAGTCAGAAAACGTCTCGCACTGACGATGACAACATCGTAGGTACTTACAATCAGACAAACAGTTTGTTTTTGATTGTTTCCTGTAGAGTGCAGATTTAAGGTACCCTCGCACTGGGCGGAACTGCACTACAACGGAACTGCTATTTACTATAAGTACTTTTATTTTGCATGTCCATTTTGCTTGTGTACTCTCAAATGTAACTATGTAAATCCACCTGTACACTCGGTCTCCCGCGAAACAGGCCCAGCCTAGTGCGGGATCACCAGTAACAATGTTCACATTTATTTATCTGTAATCTTTATTAATCATGTACAGTGCGCGTCAGAATTAAGTATCCCCCTTGTCTACAAAATATTTCCTATTCGCTTGTCTTATCACCAATTTTCAAATGCAAAAACTAATCAAGCCGCATAGGATCGAACCACCTACCCATTATTATGGAGACACAAATTCCCGACAACTTAGCTATTTAGCTGTTGTAACAATGCGTCCAATTTTGTCTATCGGCCTAATTAGCTCCTAGTTTTAATGCCAAGTCTTACCCTACATCTTACCATTATTTTTTCATATGGGTAGGGTTTCATTTTGTTGTTTGTAGTGAACGAACAGTATTGTCACTCGTCTTATTTCTTGTTGTTTTCTGTGTGCGTATCTCCAAGAGTTTTGAGTGTTTTCGACGATGCATCATTTCAGTAACTTTATAGGAACAAAGATTGCAGTTCTTCCTGAACAGAGAGTCAACAAGAAAGAGATTGCACGACAACTTGGCATTACAGTAATTGAAATTTTCTAATTCACATATTTTTTTGTTCAAATAGTTCAATGATTTGACAAAAAACTTAATGAGTGATGCTAAATGTAAGTTATGTTTTTTTAGGTGAGAACAGCACGGCTATGAGTGAAACGGTATCTGTCTACTGGTGATGTGAAACCTAATAAACCCGGCCGCATCTCAACAGTTTATACCACACAACGCCATCCAGATATTGTAAATCATCATGCAATGGCACCATTTGCATCAACTGCCGTCACTGCTCAGCAGTACGGCATATTTCTGTCAACTGTGAGGAGACACTTGCATGCGGGGAATATTACACAATTATCGGCCGGCAAGAAAAGTTCAGCTTTCAGAAGCGAAAACATTCAGATCTGACCCACACGGTCGAAAAATACTCTGGAGGAAACCAAATGAGCGAAACTTGCCACAAAACATTCTACCTGGGCAAGTGGTAGAATAACGTTAGGTGAGCTATTATATTATATGTATAAGTTTTTACAATTTTTCTCCTAAACTATCAATCACAAGATTTTTTAGCTTCATCACCAAATTAAATGAAAGAATACCCAGGGTACCTTTACTTACCTACTGCACTACTGCGTTGTGTCGGTATCGTCAGAATGATGTTCTAGCTACCCACTTTGTTCTTTTTTGTTTTTGCCTTATACATGCATGTAATAAGAAAAAATTCTATGTCTATGGTAATAAGAAATGATTTCTTGTTTACTTATAATAATGCTTATGATGTGTAGATAGTTTTGGTTAGCAAATTACCTACTTACTAGTTTCGACACACTTATCAATTACCTACTTATTTGTAGTACGCACGCTCATCACCCAAATGTTATTTACTTACTTATTTATAGCAATTAGCCCTAAGTTCTCATTTTAAGTGAATTTTTATAATTCGTATGGGAATAAAGTTTCTTAAACCATAACCTTTGGCTTATTTTTGCCAAAAAATGTTTTAATTAATAGATAATCAGCCAAAATTTGATTTTTGTGCTTACAGTGTTCTGCTCTGTCCCGCTCCTTTAAACGCGAAATCCTATGCCTGTCCTATTCACAAAATGGCGTCATGTATCGCCCCCTTAATAGTTTTATCAATCAGACACCCTTCTTTTTTGTTCCTTAAGTGACTACAATCAGTGACAGCATGAACATATTTAGCGATGCCGTCATCAGATTTGTACAATTAATTCCTATGAGTTCACTATCCGTATGGGGTATGGTAAATACCAATTTGGGTGCAAAAACGCGTTTTTCCTTGCATTCAGAATTCTCTTTACCATTTTAATTTAACAAAATCGAGCATGATTTATTCCTAAAGGTCCACGACTCCATTGTCGCAAAAAAATTAGGTTCATTCTTTGATTCACACGGGTCTACGACATTTTAAAATGAATCATATTTCCTTTCGCAACGGGTCCATGGAACTGTTTGGTAAAGTTTTTTTTTTTAACTTTACCAAACATTTCCATGGACCCGTAAACGCCCATAAAGGCTTCAATAAGATATAATACATTTTAATATTTGTTTGTTACCTATCTATGTAATGATTATAGCTATCATTACATAGATCGTAAGTAAGTAGATACTTAGATATTTTTGTTTTATACCTAATACATAGAAAACATCCAAATCAACCGTAACAAATACCTGCAGATCGTAAGTACAAACATTTACTGTCCCGAGGTGGGAATCGAACTCGCAACCTGCCTCTCATTCGGACCTCCAATTGCGCCACAAAGAAAACAAATAAATCTAATTAGAATTATATTTATTCCATTTTCATTTCGGTTTACCCTCATCCCCTGAGATGTTCAGGAATAACAGCCAGAGAACCTTTTCAATAACAACCCTTGGCCCTCGGACCCCTATAAATTGGGAAAAAGACGTGGGCGTTGGGAGCCATCGTGCCAACTTTGATGTTATCTGTGGTTTTTGGCACAAGTTGTAGAGAGAAAGAGGTTTTACTAAAAAACAAGATCCGTCAAGTGCGATTATAATTCTCGCGCCGACGTTTTCGAACATTTGCCAATTATACAAATAAATAGGATACACTAATTATAGGTACCGGATAGTGAGTGACTTTGCTATTTCGTTAATAGGTACTTAATACCGAAAAAAGTAGGATCTTCATCTTCTTTATCTGAAATAGATGTCTCGCCCTGCAAACTTAGGAAATAAGGGGTACTGGTATTTTTTTTATTTTTCAAAATATTAAAAGAAAGAGTTCAATGTTTAAAAAAATCTATAAAATTGCGTGAGCTTGAGTTCCCGGTGCCGAGGTCCACCATCAGATATACGCCGTTCTTGATATTTAGGGGCTGCTAACGTGTTGAAAAAAACAGGTTTTTCCTAATTTCTAGATTTTAACCTAGTTTTTTTATGCGTGACCAGAATATTCGTCAAATATCTGCAGATCGTACGTACAATTTTCCCTCTTTTCCCAAGGCATGAATCGAATATCTCAACCTCCTCAGCGTCTCAGATGGACTTTCGCCCGCTGCCAAAGAGTTCATCAAATAGTCCGTGCGTCCGTCCGAGCAGCGCCGATCCGAAAACCGCTCGCGAAGAGCTCTGTATAAGTCTTACAGAGTTATTCGCGTGCTTTTCAAAGACAACAACCGAAGCCGCGTTAAATGAATTTATTATGACTTGAGGACTGAACTTTTGCAGTTTCGACAGTGGTACTTTATGTTATGGTTTGTTTTTCTTTGTTATGGGTTTGTGGTAAACTGCTCGGGGTTGAAATTGTTTTGTTAGAATAAGTTTGTTTGCTCGTGGTGATAATTTTTTTACTCCCTTGTTCATGGTCTGATACAGTTAATCCCTCAGAAATAACATTTTTATGGGACCACCTCCGGGTAATTTCGAATAGGTACTTTTTTTCCAAAACGGTCCCTAATTTACGAAAAAAACGATAAATGTGCCTATAAAAAAATATAATGTTTGTATAATTAGTGCCTAGTTGTTACTAACCTTAATTTTAAGTCCTTTTATAATAGTGATACTAACAAAATATGGATCTGGTTATCCGAAATTAAATATTATAACTTTTTTATTGTTTTTACTACAAAAAGACATACAAGTACAGCGCGGAACATAAAAACACCTCATCTGTTGTTCTTAAGTTCAAAATGACTTAATAGAGTTGCATCTACTTCTTCAGGTCATTGCACAACTAGACTGACTTGACCTGGCAGACAATGGGGTCACATTGGACGCATTCCAACGTTCAAACTGATTGGATACACTCCATTGGGTGCAACCTTGGATCCTTGGGCTTTTGCATTATCTAGCTAGAGTAAGTTTGTAGGTAGGTTTTATCTACAAAATTAACTCATATGGAGGAGTTTTATCTTTCCAAAAATTTACAGGTTTTAAGTCTCTTTTTCCTATGGGAATTACTATGGAAAAAATACGCAAATTTCATAGAAAAAATGTAACGTCACGATCATTCCAGGCACTATAGTCAACGTCAACGGTTTTCCTTATTTTTGGAGAAATTACTGTCTTATTTCATCAATATTAATTCGAACTCATCAATTACTGTTATGATCACAGTTGATACGATTATTTCGGCAAATGATAACACATTGGCGCTATGAAGCGTCATTATAATGATTTCCATCAAGTTTATCGGTTCACGACATTTGGACCGGATCCAAATAGTACAACATTGGGCGAACGCCAGACCCACGCTAGACTTGGATTAGAAAAACAAAAATGTGGTCATGTGACGTTTCCTTTCCTGAAGACTCAAATTTTAAAATTCGAACTCGAATTTTGCTTTTTATTTTTCCACGTACGTTCTAATTTTAATTTTCAAAATTCTGATAAATATTCGCAGGAAGAGTATTTCAAAAATGGAACGCACCGTCTCGCCATTAGCATTCGGCCAGCACAACACTCGCAGATGTTCTCGCGAGGTCATTAGACTTGCAATTTGTAAAATATAACTGGCTGTTACCGAGACAGCGCGGGAAATTCTAGTATTTTCTTTTTTGTATATAATGTAGGAACCATCTCAATTTATTACGTTTTGCCAGACATTGTAGCAAAGTATGGTCCTGAATTCTCAGAGCGAGGCAAACTTATGTAGGTAGTAGGTACTAGGTACCTAGTTGGAATTTTGAAATCAGATCGTTTATCGATATCGATTGTGTTTTCTTTTCTTATGTTTCAATCATAGACATAGAATTTTTACACTGATGGCTGAAAAAATATTATACGATTTCAAAGCAATACAAGTGCGCAGCGAGCGCGCCCTGACAATCCGTGTTTTCAACTTTGGCGTCGACGGTGTTAATCTCAAATTGCCAGTGTAATGATGATGTCCTTGTAGCCGAATTTTGACCACGGCGGCCAGTCTCAACGGAGACTAGCCAGGTGCACACTACATATTATAGTGCATAAGTGTGTACGCAAACATAGTTGCACTCTCTATTGCATCACTCTTTATCCGTTGGGACCGGAGAGAGGTCAGGTGCATGACCAACGGCTAAACGTGCTTTCTGAGACACGGGGGCATAACACCGCCAACTTCTTGACTCAGGGCTGTTACTGTAAATTTGCCAGTGTGATAAATAAGGCACTAACGAAAACTGCGATTTTGTTCTGTTTCTGGTTAAGGCGCATACCCCACCCAAACTAGCGCCGCCACCTACTTTATTTTATTATTCCGTTTAACAAAGGAATTTAAAAAAACCATCTTCCAGTTTGTGTGATACCTATCATAATCTTTTTTTTAATGCCTCTGTAATAGTTTTATTCTATTTAGTTTTGGAAGAGATACGAAAATAGATTTTGGTGGCCACCAAGGGCAACTCTCGTATCTCTGCCTAAACTAAATAGAATAAAACTATTACAGAGGCATTAAAAAAAGCTTAGATAGGTATCACAAACTGGAAGATGGTTTTTTAAAATTCCTTTGTTAAACAGAATAATAACATAAAGTAGGTGGTGGCGCTAGTTTAGGTGGTGTATGCGCCTTAACAAAGGAAATTTCAAAAATCCATCGTTCAGTTTGTGATACCTATTATAAGCTATTTTTAATGCCTCTGTAATAGTCTTATTCTATTTAGTTTAGGCAGTAAATCGAAGTTGCCCTTGGTGGCCATCAAAATCTATTTTTGATTCACTGCCTAAAGTAAACAGAATAAAACTATTACAGGTGGCGGCGGCGCTAGTTTGGATGGGGTATGCGCCTTAAATAAAACAAAACAATGCTATAATAACTTTGCAGATACTTTTTAAAGGAACTCAAGGAACTAGTAATTTGCTTTGCAATATGTCTGTACCACTTACTCAATGAAATTAATCCCTTTGAGAAATAGCGGGATCGTATGTTCCGGATGCATTAGGTAATTTGAAACTACCGACCCGGTCCGACATATTGAATTAGCACTAAGATATTGGGTGTTGGTTAGTTTTCTTTTGGTGAAGGAAAATAACTAGTAAATGAGATGGTAATTTAATAATATTTTTCCTTGATTTTAATAGTTTTCCTTCCTGTAGTGTAAAGCAATTTATAATGCGCAAAAGTATGAGTTTGATAGATGTCATAATGCATTGCATCACTATCCTGTTATAAAGCCTTGTTCGCAAAGGTTAGTGATTTAGTCGAGTCGCTTAGTAAGCTAAATTATACTAGTACAGTGTGAAGAAGGTTTTATTTCCTTAAAATTTTCTGAACTGGTTAAAGTATGACACAGAAATGTCATAATTGCTACACATTTAAACTGGATCTAATCATTGATGAAAAAAATAATAATTCTGCGACGTTTTGCAACGTCGTCACCATGTGACGTAACGTAAAGTGACGAGTATTTATTTATTTTTATTTATTTATTTATTACAGTAACTAACACGATTAAAAAACCAATTACGCTAGTTACTTAAGATCAAAACAGTTAAAATATAGCGAGTATACAATGTGAAAGTTTTAGATCCTTTAAATTTTCCGAAGTGGTCAAAGTATGACACCGCAACGCAATGTCATACTTGCGACCCATTTATAGTGGTACTAATGATTGATAAACAACTACGTAAGTGACGTTTTGCAACGTAACCACGTGACATCACATAACGTGACGAGTACCTATAGTGCGTGCGTAGTAGGATTTAGATCCTTAAAAAATTCCGAAGTGTCCATACACAGCACTGTCATACTTTCGACCCATTTATAGTGGTACTATTGATTGATTTAAAAAAAACTAATTAGTGACGTTTCGCAACGTCGTCACCATGTGACGTCAAGTGTACCTATATGGTGTGAAGTAGGTTTTAGTATGACACAGCAATGTCATACTTAGTACCCATTTACAGTGGAGCTGTAATTGATTAAAAAAAACTTGAGTGACGTTTTGTAACTCACCATGTGACGTAACGTAAATTGACTATTAGGGAAACCGTTTCGTAACCACGTAAAACCACAAAAAATATTAGCTATTAAGATAATGAATATTTATATTTGACGTAACCGTTGAACCCATAAAAGGAAGCCAGGAATTCACACAGAGGAGAGTTTTGCATACCGAACGCCAATGCCAAAAATCGATAAAAACAGAACTAAAAATAACAACAATAACCATTTCACTTGACCTTTAATTCAAAGTGCAGTGGAGGAAATGTAAGTTCTAGTTATGTCGGTGGTCTATTCTAACGTATATTGTGACATTTACCGGCACACGCCAACCAGGTGTATCCGGTCGGCGGTTCAATTATTTATTAATTAGTGTCAATGTTACGTCGATACGGTTGAAAAGGTTTAAAATATATGGGTTTTTTCAATTAATCGTTTTAATACTTTGATACTACAGTTAAGCAGCTTAATGAAACGAATGCTTTTACGTTTCATTAACACATTCACTGCCCGGCCTCGGCAGTGCGACCAGCAAGGGCGCGCCGCCGCTACACAGACCCGGTGATCGGCTTCTACGAGTAGGCGAGGTACGAGGGCCATGAAAGTGTTAAACCAAAATTATGAACTTAAGTTTTATTATTACGTTTTTCTTGCCATTCCTTTTAATTTTGCGAACCTCTTACTGTTTTTAAGTTTTGTGGGATAAACAGTAATCCCGAAGCCGCGGTTAGAAACTATTATGCCATAAAAAGACTAAAACTTGACTAAAATTCATGTCTCACAAATTTACCGAAACCAATGAATAATAAATCACTCAAATGAACTAATCTGACACCTCGGTTGTTGCACTTGATCTAATTATAATAACCATAGATAAGGTTTTAATTAATTTAAGATAGGCTTACGTTAACGAACGGTGAAATGAATCTATTAGGGCATTGATCTATAGAGTTCGGACAAGAGGTAGCTGAAAGTTTTTTTTTGTTATAGTGTACACACTCTGCTCTAATATCTCTAAGAAAATAAAAAAAGTTCCCAAAAATTTACGATTTCGGGGGGACTTGAACCCGCCAAACGAAATAAATGTAACTTGAGCCTTTGAACAGGTTTGAACTTTAATGTTTCCCCAGTAGATGGCGCTACCGGCGCTACAGTCCATAAGAATTCCCGGAGATTTTCGAGTTCGGTGAGATGTGATTTCGTGGCTTAGTTGGTTAGAGCACATCCGTACAGCAGTAGAGCTAGCTAACCGTGCAACTACAAAAAAAGTAAATCTTCCTTAGGGTGCCACGAAACAGTGGACTACAGTCGGCTAAGGTTCTTTTAGACACACTTTTTCATTATGTAACAGACAAACAAATAAACAAATCTTTTCTCTTTATAATATTAATAGATGATTAAATGATTCACAAATGTAAAAAAGATTTGTGTTGTGCTTGTTGTTTTAAGTAATGAAATGGTTTTGTCTTGAAGTTATTACAAGAAAAATATGTACTTAGGTTAGAAGTAAATCCTACCAAGGAATAGCTGTCTAACTGACAGCTGGGTAGAGACTAGAGTACCTAAAGCAAATGCTAATAACTTAATTGCTTTGATAAAACGAAATCTTACCTAAACAGTTTTTTTAAGTTTTTCGGATACTTATCCCTTAGGAATATTTTATGGCACCACCTCAGATTCATTCATAAATATAATATATCATAATATCTGTTACCTTTTAATATCCAACTAAACGGCTGGATGGTTCTCAATGAGATTTGGCAAGGAGGTAAATGTTATCCCTGGATCGGACATATTATGCTACTTTAAAAGCGCGTGCGAAAGCTATAGTTCTCCATAGAGAAAATTTTTACTAAATCATCAATCATCATGATTGACGGAAAAATTGACGAAATTACGAATTCTCTTCTTTTTAGTTTAATCGGTTCAATCGCAAAAAACTGGGACAGTTTTATGTAATTTTCAACATTTTATAGAAGTAAGTATCTAGTGGGAATTATGTCAGAGCTGTTTTAATACTTGTAAGCCCATAACATAAATATAAAAGCAATAACATGTGTGACCTGACTTTGTACGACATACGAGTACGTATATAAACATAACATACAAAATATTGTGTAGGTAGGTATAGCTACACGGTCTGTGTGTATGACGTTACTTTATGGTTGTTTTATAGCACTTAGCGATCAAAACAGACATCAACAATATAAATAAAACACCACTGTACATTTAAGTACCTATACATCTTGAAAAATATTTGCCCAGTTTGTGATGGCAGTAAAAATACTTTAGTGTACACGAGTATTCGTTTTTTTATTTTTAAATATTATAACTATTTCTCGTGGTCCCATCAATGGGACAAAATAATGGGACCACGAGAAAACACCCCAAAATACGACTATTAAGCTACCTATAGTATAAAGGTGGAAACTGTTTTGGAAAAATATAAGTTTGTCCAAATTATTTCGCAAGATTTTTATAGGTCCAGTAGTGGACTAATAATAGGCTTTTGATGACGATGATTTACAAGAACATGTTGGAAGTGGAGTACTTAATTATAGTATTATAAAAAGGTACTCCAACAAAGTAAGTATTTACTTACTTATACAACGTCGTATGTCGTGTACGACGTACCTTTGTGGATGTTGTTGTACTCTTGTAAGATTGCAATGGGCTTATTGGTTTCCTATTAGATTAATGCCTCCATACCCTTTTTACTCCATGACGCATACCAAAACCAAAAATAAATATTTTACGATGGTTTCTTTACGTCTTTCTGAAAACCGATAAATTTTCACAGAGTCGTGAAATGTACTTACAAAAAAGGCAGGCTCTAACTTTGTTAGTAGGTATTCTCATATTTTAAATTTGCTAACTTGGTGCTAAAATTATACAACTCATAACAGAAACTAAATTATTAAAGACTTTAGTAGCAAAAAAAAGTACAATAAAAATAATAATAATACTGTCCAGTATTATTATTATAATTTTCAAAAAAATACATTTTTAAATAAAAAATAATAATAATGGACAATCCACACAGAGCGTTACCTAGCCCCAAGCTAAGCAGAGCTTGTGTTATGGGTACTAGATAACTGATATACATAATATAATACATTACATAGATAGATATTATATAATCAAATAATAGAAACAAATTGAACAAGTATTTACAATTGAAACAATTGAGCTAACTGCAGACTGATGCAAACAATCTACGGATAACTCAACTGATCCATATCATCAATATCCAGTATAATTGCACTGCTGTATGGCAATGCTGATGCGCTGTGCCAGATACTTACCAGTATTCACACGTCGCCTTACATGAATTGAAAAGTTAATACAAGACATGTATGTGAATAAAGTGGAAATTTTCTATGACTAACATTATTATCACTAATTTATGACAATATATTACCTCATAATCATTCATCATCGTGCTTTTAACCATGTTTAATTAAATTGGTATTTCAATTGTGTAACATACTGAAAAAGTATCATTACTGATCGTCATACATAACCTACGGAGCTGAGACGTGGACATTCAAGGTAGGGCTGGTCCACCAGTTTAAAGTAGCCCAGCGAGCTATGGAGTGAGCTATACATAGCGCAAGCTGAAATGGCAATGGGCTGGCTATATCTCGAGAAGAACAGACAACCAATCGGGTACCTACCTACACGTGTTCTTGAGTGCAGACCTCGACTCGGCAAAAGTAGTGTAGGACGCCCTCCGACCAGGTGGGATGACGATTTGCGAAAGACTGCTGGCAGATGCTGTATGCGGCAAGCTGAAGACAGAGCGCTATGGCACTCATTAGGGGAAGCCTATGTGTAACAATTGTCACGCCATGAGTGATGTTGAATTCATCATGTTAATCAATATTATGATTGTTTTCTAATTATTTTTTAATTTAAGAGCAATTGTCCCCTCAAAGAGAATTTAAAATGGACCCGTTTTCTTAAAAATATCATTCATTTTTAAAATCCAGACCCTTTTTTTTATTCGGCGAGGAAATTCGTTGCGAATAGGCTGGTCTGGGGGACCAGAATTATTTGAGATTGGACGCCCTGAGAAAGACGTAATACCCCTAAACCTCTCCGGTAACCCTATCTCCCCATATTCGCAGAACCAATCATTGGTATTCTTTAGTTGTTATTTGTTTTCCTAATAAAGTTAATTTTGTAAATCACCTCTCCACCTCTGCCGTCCTTATCAAAAGTGCAATAAGTCGGTTTTCGGGCCTAACAGAGTTATGTACATATTCGTGATCAGTGAAATGAGTTCTAAATTTTCTTCTTAGACGGTTTTCACGTATCTACTGTCCTGTCTCTCGGTAAAAAATAGGAAAATATATCTAATAATATGTGTAGGTATTACTTTTTCTATTATAGAATACAATTATTGTCCAATGTAAAGAGCTACAACAAAATTGTTCTTAAAACCTAGTGAGTGGCACACACAATACAATGGCGTCATCAGATGGGTTTACACACAAGTATACAACTCTAAAATATAAAGTATTACGTAGAATTATAAATACTATTTAACGGGTATTTATCGCGTTTATTTACCTATTTTTCCCGACGTTTCGACAGGTTTACACACTGCCGTGGTCACGGAATGACAGTCATCCCGTTATGTGTTCAGATCGCGTAAGTGTAAAAACATTTATTACGTAGAAGTAATGACTTGTAAAATATGTACACGTTACGTACCTACACCACAACCTCAAATTTTTGTGAACAGGATAGACATAGGATTTTGCGTTTATAGGAGGGGGACAGGGCATAGCAACGCAAGCCCAAAAATCAAGTTTTAGCTTATTATCTATTAATTTAAAAAAAAACCGAAACATGTCAAAGTTTTCTGTATACTTAGTTCTATTTCCATGCTTATTCTCACGATCAGAAATCAAGGTTTTAGTAAAAATATAGAGGTGACTTTGCGATTTTTTTGTGATCATGTAGTGTCAGGTTCCATAGCTGTTTCTCATATCCATATTTATCAGGTTTGTATTTGTGTCTGTTGCGTTATGTTTATGATCTAATTCCGTAATTACTTTAACATCAATTGTGACGTAGTTTGGTGGGTTGATTTGTTCATCATCATCAGATTGTTACTGTTCCAGTAATTATAGTAATTAGCATTGGTACTTGTCTCATGCTGTACCTATCTTTTTGTAATGTTAAAATTCTGTTGTATAATAAAGTATTTTTAATAAAGTATAATTATTGTATTTTTTTGTCAAATTTATCACATTTATATTAATCAAGCAAGACGTATAGGTAGATGGATAGATGGATGTTTATTGCTCAATCACGCCAGAACGGCTGAACGGATCTTAATAAATTTGGCACAGATATTGAATAATTATAGTGGATCACATAGGCTATATTTTATAATTATTTCCACGGGAACGGGAACTATGCGGCGAAACCTAAAGCATTTAATAAATTAAGCGTACAAACCATCTTTTAGCATTACGAAACCATGTCATAAAATTTCTAATAACCTTGATTTATTAAAGTCAGCTTCTGTTAAATACATATTCGTTCTATGACAGGTACGATTATGGACACTTTTGCCTGCATTTAAAAAGTGGGACGAATCAGAATCGTTTTCAGCATAAAATTTTATTTTCTTGACTCGTTTCACATTTGGGCCGAATCCAGTGGGACGAGTCAGGAATAACTCAGTATTTATATAGTCGTCGGTAAATAACGAAAGAAGAACTATTAAGGCATGTTTATTTTATTTGTCATCAAAAATATTTCATCATACTAATAATATAAATGCGAATCTTTGGATGTGTCGATGGATTGGATGGATGCTTGTTACTTCTTCACGCCAAACCTATAGAACAGATCGGGCTGAAATTTTGCATACAAGTAGAATAAAATATAACTTTTCTGCGCCATCAGTACTTAAAAAGGCCGGTTGTTCTAGGCTTGGAATAAAACGCCATTTATCATATAAATCAGTTACCATAAATAACCTTAAGTTTCCTTTTAAACAAACCGTGCAAAGCCGCGGGCAGAAACTAGTGATTATATACGTACAGGATTTTCACTCAAAAATACTTCCAATTACATATTTTTCCGTCAAAACCGTCAAAACAAGACTGGAGCGGTTTTGTCCGCTAAGCGACAATGTGCAACTGGTATACTTATTTACCGTTAGCTATTTCTAAAGAAGATTATTTTCTGTCTCACTGAGGAATTTTCCTGTAATTAACATCTCTCTGGGCTAAAATCCTAAGATCATTAGTGCTATTTACAAAGACTGCTCCAAGCTCAAATTAAATAATCATTCCAATTCTTTTATCTCTGGAATGAAGTATTTATTTATTCTGTATGAGGTATTAAGCCCATTAGCTAATTGGGAGATGCTCTGATAAGATTATCTTGAATAACGAAGTAACCTTTGTAGAGTTTGAAAAACGTGAGTAATTTTTTTACTGCAAAAAATAATCTTTTGCACGTATATACTATTTAATTTAGAAAAATAAGGAACCAATTACAAAACTAATAAATAACTAAATAATTTAATAGCTTAACCCAAATAAAATAGAATTTAATAAAATAGAATTTAATAATTCAGAAACTAATTATTCATCAACATACATAATCGTATAACAAAATAATAAAAAATCTTTAGGTTCGTACCTAGTTTAAATTTTAATTTAAAAGTACTATATAATCTAAATAAGAGTTAACTTAGTAAAAAAAAAACAAAATCAGGTACACTACCACCACTCACCAGACTTCCTCTTCTCATTCACGAGGACCAATGACTTGGTCCTCTTCACCCTCAGGGAGCGTCTCCGGATGGACCTCATCAGAGCCTCGGGCATCCTCGAGAACCTGGGAGAGTCCACCCTCTTTTCCGGCATGAAAAAGTTTTTTACCGCCAACATTGTCATCTTTTAAAATTTTCTCTACTTAGAAACAAAACACAAGTTCCATTTTCAAATCCATAGAGCACTAGATACTGTTTTGTTTTATCGGTCACTATTGTTCCTTATTTGAATTGTGTCACTGATTATCACTATTGTCTTGGCTCATCACTATTCCACGCGTATCTGTGCTCCTGGCATATTGGGGATTGTTTGAGTCGACGGACGTGCGGACTCCGCGACGACTGAACGACGACTGACTTTGTTCTGCAGGGGGGCGGCTGGCGGGTGTATTGTATGCCAATCTGTTATCACGTTTTACCTATGGAGGCCGTTTGGTTCATTGATAGCCGTGACGCCGTGAGTATGGAAATTAGTTTCGTTCTCAATGGGCTGTGTCTTTTGGGTTATGTTTGGGAAAATGACTGTTTTCGAGAGCGTTGGTAATTTTTGAGAGGCTGTTTGCGGCGTGAGAAGTATTTGTTTTGTTTATTTTATCGTTTTGCATAATTAGCAATGTCATCATTAACCTTAGTAAATTTTCACTGAGAAGGTACATAGGTTCTATATTTTCAGAGTTTTAAGGAACACAAATTATTTGTGTGTGCCCCACAAAAATCTATAAGTACCTATATTTTCTTAATCTCCCGCGTTCAACGATAGGAACCGCATTCCGGTAAGTATTATATTTTATTTAAAAAATAATAGTCACCAAAACAAATACATTGGCATTCTAAAACAATAATGTACTCCCTGTGATCCCGTTATCTTGTTGTACCTACAGGAAGCATTGTGTAACTTAATATTCTTAACAAAGCCCCATTTTCATTTCCACATCTCGCTGAAAGCTTACAAAGCAGTGATCTTGAGATTGCCCCGAGATTATGCAGGCTCATAATATTCTGTGAAATTTCATTTTGTGGAATTCAGAGTTAGACGCTTTTGCTCTTTTCAGGTCGAATAGTTTATGCAAATTGTTGATAAACCTGTCTTATTTTAGAAATTAAGGTATTTCGTAGAATTTCGGCCTAAGTTTTCTTTGAAACTAAACACTATGCGAATTAACTTTAAATTGTAAAACATTTATTAGGAAATTACAACAACAGAATAAAACAACTACTTACAAATAATATTTACACTTAAATCTATTTCCTAAAAATCTAAATCATCACCAGAAGGCAGAGTGCGCAGAATGCTGGCAGCATTGCCACGTTAAATGGCAATTCTAATTCGTTACCTGAAATAAAAGCCAGCATTCCGATCAGCTGTGAACTCTATTAGGAGTTTTGTAAGGTCTTTGTATATTGCGTTTCACCCCAAACGTCTCAAATAGGTAAGTCAAGATTATCGTATTTTTGCTGTTCGATTGACTCCACTGAAGTTCCGCTGACGGCCCTTACTGATGTCCCTGCAAGATGCGACGGCGCTAGTATACCCTAGCGCCGTCTACTCTTAGTTCGTATTTAATTCAAATAATTAACGGGGGCGGGTTATTTAATGACTAATCATCTATGTCTTAGATGATTATTAAGTTTTAATTTATTATTCAAATAATAGGAATTTACATATTACTTCAAATGTGCAGTCACAGTCAACGACTAAAAAATCAGTAATATCTTCAAATTCTAGCATTTTTAAAACACGTAATCCAAGATAAAAGTTCGAAGTAACATTTCCGTAAATATGAAGGTGGTAGCTTTCACAGATTCTGAGATAAATAACGATTTTGAATCACAAAACTGCTTATTGTACACTCTTAATCCTATTGGTAGCATGATTTTTGTCTTCGATTTCAACTTACGAAGAAGCAGTCAGTCAAAGTTTTCCATTTTAACAAACCTAAGTAGCTATAAGTTGTTTTTAAACCTCTTTGCTGTGCCATCAGAGAATCGTGCGACCCAGCACGACATGATCCATCAAGACCACTCTGCTTAGATCTTTCCAAGCTTCAGCTCTACAAAGAACTAATAGATAGCACTCAGATCTTGCTTAATTGGTTCTTGCTCATTTTCCGATGACCTTTTAGCTCAAACGTGGGACGGGAGGTGCGCATGCGCACGGCTGGAGATGAAGGAGCTATGGATTTGCGAATAAGGAACTTGCTGATGCCCGCGCCATTGGATGCGCTTTTCAAGCAGCCTATGTCCGTCTCTGGGATACCATCTACCTCCCTGCCAAATTTCATTAAGATCCGTTCAGCCGTTAAGGCGTAAAAAGGTAACAGACAGACAAATAGACAGACAGAGTTACTTTCGAAATTGTTATACTAGCAGCGCCTCGCGGTTTCATCCGCGTAGTTCCCGTTCCCATGGGAATACCAGGATAAAATATAGCCAATGGGCTATTTCAGACTTTAATCTATCTCTGTGCCAAATTTTATCGAGATCCGTTCAGTCGTTCTGGTGTGATTGAGCAACAAACATCCATCTATCCATCTAAACTTTGCATTTATACTAAGTATTAGTATGATGGATGATTGTTATAGATATGTACCTAATTCTTATCTCACTAGATAATATTATAAATGCGATAGTTTGGATCTTTGGATGGATGTTTGTTACCCCTTCACACCAATTACTAAACAGATCGGTCTGAAAATTTGCATACAGTTAGTTCTTGCCCTTGAATAAAACATATCTCTTTTTATCCATTAATTTCCCAAGCGATAGGAATAACCTTATAAACCTTTAAACTTCCATAGAACAACGCGAGTGAAGCCACGAGCAGAACTAGTAAAAAATAGTTTGACCAAACTGAATAATGATTTTCGAAACTTAGCTTTTTGCTCTCTATGCCATCAAAGCTCTTGTTAAAACCTACTAGTCCAATGTAACATGTAATGATAGTTCAGAGAATGTTGTATCGCCCACGTGACCAAGTGGCCGGGAACCGAACCGGTTACATTTGTCATCGGGATAAGTAAGGATGTTTTGGGAACAATCAAGTCATTGACCTACCTTACCTTTAGTCAGTTCGAAGTATAAGTTGATGATTTGATTTTGTAGCTGTCAGTATCTGCTTCCTTGAGTCATGGGTTTTACTAAGCTTAAGAGAGTTAATCGTTTAAAAAGTTTGGTGAAAACGGGCCAAGATAGCCCAGGATACTTAACTTTTCAGTTCGAAGTCTCAGTTTATGATTTAATTTTCGTAGATGTCAGTTCGCCGGTTTATCAGTAAGGACCGACTTCTTTTGGTTTTGATGGTTTTGACTAAGTTTATCAAAGTTGATCGCGTTTAAAGATTTGGTGAAATCGAGCAAAGTCATTTCTTAGTTATTATAAAGAAAATTAGAAACGTGTGAAAGAAATAATAAGGCCACTAGTTCTTCTTCTAAACTCAGATCTTATCTCCGGACTTACTATGCACAAAACTAACATTCTAAGGGCAAAGTCGTCCCACGTCGGCCATTTTCCCCAACGATAAACTTTGCCCTCAAATATTTCAGAGCCCTATTCAATTTTCAGATCTAAATCCATAATTTATTCTCTTAGAACCTTTTGGCGAAAAGGCCAAAGATGCTATTATTCAAGCTGTGGTCAAAGGGCAAGAAATGCTAAGTGTAACAAAAGCACGCCTAAAGTCTAACTGAAAAGGATCTCAAATAACTTTGAGCGAGTTTAACTTTAGAATTTTAGAGTGGGCTGGAATTTGTATTACAATAACAGACGTGGTTTTGTCTGTGAAAGCGTGAATATTATGTGAATTGGGTTTCGTTAAATCCTTTTTATACCGTTATCTTTAGCGAAAAAGCTTCGAATAAAATACATAATTCTATGGTAGGTATATTAAGAAAGAAAACAACAATCAAATAAAAGAATTAAATTAAAACTAGGTAGTAAATCTACAATAGAAACAATGGTTTATGGTATATAGGTATGAGGCATTCCATATAACTTTGTTTCAAAAATGAAAAAAAAAACTATTGTGCATATAACATATAATAATGTAAAAACTTATCAGAAATAATTGTGCATAGCTCCAACTCAGTTTATATCGTTTTTCTCTTAAACTACCAATCAGTTTTTTTTATTGTCATCACTGCATTAAGAAATAGAATACCGGTAAAACTTTGGTTTATGTTTGCAAGTAAATGTCAAAATTAATAAGAAAATCAGCTAAAACTTGTAATCTGTCCCGCTCCTATAAACGCGAAATCAATGCCTATCCTTTTCACAAAATGGCGTCGTATATCGCCCCTTTATAGGCTATAAATTCGCCTATAATTAGTAGAAACAAGAAACCAGAGTACAGAGTTTAGTTTGACGTTAATATCTAGACGTCATCTTGATGTTTCATTCTCAGTCTCATTTTACTATGGGATTTGCTACAGCGCGTCTGCATCGTGTGGACATGGAGCTACGCAAATACCATATAAAAATGAAACGTCACGACCCGATAACGTCTCGATATCGTTAAACCGGCTGAGTCTGGTATGCTCTGAAGTCTGGTTGGCTTTGAACTGAATGCTGTTGCTAGCGAAGCTGCGGGTAAATATTTGCTAACTGAAATGAATGCCTTTGTTTTAATCTCTCTGTAAGGTCATGAAAATCTTTGTAACTAATTCTTTTATCTTTATTATGAAAAGACGTAGGCTTAGCTTCTGACCTTTAATAAAGCAAGAGAATTACAATTCCTAAGTTATAACAAGTTCTTGTAGCTCAAGGATTATTCCTGGCCTACGCACCTGCCTACGGCTGTCCTTATCTACCTTGTTTGAAATGAGTGGGACGTACAGACTCTATGTCTAAACTATATAGAGCAGAGTCAAGAATAGAGCCTTGCGGTATGCTGCCGTGTAGGCAGTAGCCAATGCTAATGTTGTACAGACCTTATTTAGCATCTTTTTTTCGCGATTATTTTTATTATTATATAAGATTTTAAGCGTACTAAACTAATTACTTACGATTGTCCATAGCTTACACAGAATTACATCAAAAACCAAAGATAAAATAAAAATAAATAGTTACATGTTATAATTTAGGTCTGTGTTCACCAAAAGATAATCGGACAATTAGGCGGCTTTATCGGTTAACTTTGCCGTTTAATGTATGAAAATGGTGTCAAAAACTTCAAAACAATCGGACAATTAGGCGGCTTTATCGGTTAACGTTGCCGTTTAATGTATGAAAATGGTGTCAAAAACTTCAAAACAATCATGTCTTGGCGAACTCGGGTCTTAGAGTCGAAATAGTCAAAATGTCTACATTTTGACTACCTATTATGTAACATCTATTGAGTACAACTAATATCTTTTTGGCACGTTCGTTAGAGTGAACAAGCCAAAAAGATCGAATATGTACTTTAACAAAGCAAATGAGAATGAAGCAAATGAGCCCTGATTATTTGTAGGACTCGTTGTGGACAATTATGTGCAGTTATTACATTAAATTATCATATTTCTCATTATTTCGGCTTCCTCGGCAGGATCAGTAAGGATTCCGTTTATCTGATAATTTTCCTGGAAACTCTTACTTGAGAAAAAACTACGCGAAACAGGATGCTGGAACAGGATGGGGATTACCTGAAAAAAAAAACACCCCATTAAACGCTGACAAGTTCCAAATCAAAAACGAATTTAGCTCTAATAAACTCAAGATAAAATTTACAGCATCGTAAAACAGAATAAAGGAATACGGCATTTAAAACGCTGTAAAGGAATCAAACCAAAGCCTTTGAAAAGTTTTACGATTCTGGTCGCACATTAGCGTGATTCATTGTACTGGGATAAAAAAGCTGGAGTGGGACAGTGGTAAAACTGACAAGGTACTGAGGATTGAAGATATTTTAACATTGTATTGTAAAATTAAACTCCGGGACAACATGATAATGTGTAGGAAGGTAGATATTTCACGACATCATGTGGGAATCGATGAATTATAATTATTATTTAATTTATACGCGTCCAAAACACACAATAACTGAGTGGATGCATTCAAGTGTTAGAAGAGAAAGAAGGGTTAGGTATTGCTTAAGTGCTGTGATTTATGATAGATTCACAGCACTTCTCTTCTTCTTTCTTCTTCTTCTTTTTCATTCTTATCTTGGACTGGAAAATATGCATTTTCTTTAAAATAATTGCGTAGACGGCAACCTACCAGACTTAATTGTTAAGAAATAAACAAGCATTTTCATCTTCGGACTGAAAGTTGATTACAAGTTATCAAATCATAGAAACCTATAGTCGCAAGCAAATGATGGAAATCACAATCACATTAGAAAACCCAACACTATTATTGTGAAAGTGTCGACTACGCTTGACGATCAGAGATCTATTAATGTCTTTTGTGCAACATGCATTAACCTAAATGAGAACAAAATATATCTCTAGCAACTGACACCATCACTATTTTGCTCTTGTATAATAATGTCACCGTCAGATAAAATACGTAAAATTATAAATATCTGACATATAATATTTACAATGTCAGGGTTTTTGTAATTTATACACGAAATGTATAAGTACGCGATATATTATATCACGTATTTATACATTTCGTGCCGTCTCGAGCCCGTTACGATTTTTCTTCCTATTACGGTTTTTTTTGCACGTTGATTTGACGTACTTAGACATTTTCTTTTAGATAAAACTTATTAGGCATGTAGACGAGGCGTGTATTTTAGGTAGCGGTGAGTGGTTTTATTCTCATACTTATGGGGCCTTGGTAAGGTAGTCCTCTGTTCGTGGTTTTGTTTGTCCAAAAGATGACATTGACAATCTTTGGAAAACTGACACTGACAACTGAACCGTGTTGTCTATCCCGGTCGGTGAAAAAAAGGGAAGATGGCGCATGGCGTGGCGGGCATCGGTCTCTTGGTATCGACCTTGGACAGAATTCACGATTTTATCAGTTGGTTGGTGGAGTTTTCGGTGCCGTAGGGCTGCGCAGGGCTGTTCTGATTGTCTGAGCCTTTATCAGAAGTGGGATGTAACCCTGTCTGTCTTCACGCCCACTGATGGTTTACCTCGAATGATACTAGGAAAAGTCTGACTCGCACATCCACACCAATAATGGCGGAAGACTCAAGCGACTTTACAACGGGAGTTCTATGCCAATTACTTCAGTACTACCAGTACTACAGTCGGTTCCTTCTACTATCCTAAGAGAATGAGATTAACAAGTGCTATGGATGTTCAGAAATGCAATTGGTTTGTAATAGAGGTACTGGTAAGGTCTGATCGTTTCATGCTAAAATTGTTGGTTTTGTGAATACTTCTATTGGATTGATTTGTAAATACTAAAGGTAGTATGGTTATTAAGCAAGCAGTTTGGGTTTTAGTTGGTTTATTGTGATGTGACCATACTTTTGATTGATTAGGTATAAAGAATCTTGAGAAAGAAACTAAACAAATGTCTTTCGTCAACATAAGTAGCTAATCAAAGCTAATCGAGTAGAGTTGCCCAATGATAAAGCATAGTCGGTGTAAATATGTCCCAATGCTAATAATCATAGCCGATGTCTGTTAATGACACAAATTGCCCATCTGTTGCAATGTTTTCTTGTGAATTATTGTTTTCAGGGTTCAATGGAAGTGGAGGATGCCTGACACTAGATATTGGCAGACCACATCAATCATGGAGGCACATAAAGATTTAGTGATTGACGGAGCCAAATATGTGTGTGATAGTGCCAGAGAATCTACTTAGCATAGACTGTCTGGGAATCAGAGGTGCCTTATTATAAAGATAAGTCACACCTTCACAAATCAGATTTGTTTCAATTCCAAAGTAAGTGTATGTTTATTAAAAAAAAGAAAGAAAAACAATAAAATTAGTTTACTGTTGATAAAATTATAAAACCTAAATATTGTCTTGCATTTTGTTGTTCTGTTCATGTATCTGTTCAGTTACACATGTTACAAAGACAAGACTTGATTAAACTTGATACATGTTATGGAGTAAGTATGGGTGCTAAGATGTGTTCTATTTTAATAATTCCATAATCAGATCACTAAACACTGATCCACATGCTATGTGTAAATCTTGTATGACTCTTTATCATGTCATTTGCTTTCCTACTTTGTGTTATTTCTGTTGTAGTCTGCTGATATACTTTGTTGTTAGTTCTTGTTCATGTAGGATTCGTCCTTTAAGGATGATATTGTTCGGTTCTGATCTTTGTTTCTGTTTCGCTGTTTTTGCTGGAAGGTGAGGTCTTTGTGTCGTTATTTGGTTATGGTGCTGCTTGGCATAGCTAGTGTGAGCATCTTGGGTTACTACACCCAAGATTGGTCCTTGATGGGTATAGTGACCATCTGAGAGGACGCGTGTGGGCATATTGAGTACGGTGTCTCAATATGAGTTCTACAGGCATACGGTGTTGCTTGTAAGAGCTGGTGAGATACTCTTGGGTTCCTACACCCAAGATTGGTCCTTAATGGCCACGGTGGCCATCTGAGAGGACGCGTGTGGGCATATTGAGTACGGTGTCTCAATATGAGTTCTACAGGCATACGGTGTTGCTTGTAAGAGCTGGTGAGATAGTCTTGGGTTCCTACATCCAAGATTGGTCCTGGATGGGTATAGTGGCCATCTGAGAGGACGTGTGTGGGCATATTGAGTACGGTGTCTCAATATGAGTTCTACAGGCATACGGTGTTGCTTGTAAGAGCTGGTGAGTGTCTTGAGTCGTCTAGCTATGCAAGCATATATATGTTGTGTTGTCTCTAAATGGTGATCAGATGTTGTTTTGTGGAATATGGTTACATCTTGTGAGTCTGTAGTTATATGTGTCTTGCTTGATAAAATTGGTGTTGACCTGTGTTGTGGTCAAGCAGTGTTTCTGGTTTCGGTCCCCTCATCTCTCTGGTGGTGCCACCGTGGATCTCATCTGTGGTCGGTAACTAGCAATGGTTGATCAGGTGGTAGTAGGACGTACTTATCTAGAGTATGTACCTGCTAAGAGGCTGGAAGTCGGTGTGTAATGTGCAGGTGCCCAAGCCCATAATCAGGCTGTTCTTAAAAATAAAAAAAAACAGTTTGTGGACAGCTCTGTATAATTGGCTAGAGTACCAATGTTATTGCATGTTGATAATGTGTTTTTCGACAGAACGCGGCTGAAGCGAGTAATGTGTGCGGTTGGTTGGTAGGGGTGGTGGAGCGTCCGTGCTGCGGTGTTGGCTTGCGTCTGCCTGGTGTGCGCATTAATCATAGCAGGAAGAATGATGTCAGGTTGGACGAGCGAGTCTATGGCGTTATGGCGATGTCTTCCTCTTTTTATTTGGGTGCTGTAGTAAGTACATGGAACGTAAATAACCCGGGGTGTGTATCTTTATCTACAACAACAAACAAGGCATAATCGGCTAATTGCTGCGTTTGTTTGTTCATTACGAGGCTATTTCTCAGGGCTGGGAGTGTGGTGAAGCCGAAGCGATGACTGACTATTTCTCCGGGCTTGCAGTCAGGAAAGGAGATGGCTATAGTGTTGTGAAAGTGGCTAAGTATCGTAGGGTAGCCAACAACTGTATCAGTCTTCCTGTAGTGCGGTTGTGGTGGCCAGCAACTGTACCCGTTAGCGTTTGTTGGCGTGGTGGCCAAAGGCTGTATGCGTTACACTATAGCGTCGTCCGTGGACGGACTCATTGTCAGGCATTGGCCGTGTAGACGAGGCGTGTATTTTAGGTAGCGGTGAGTGGTTTTATTCTCATACTTATGGGGCCTTGGTAAGGTAGTCCTCTGTTCGTGGTTTTGTTTGTCCAAAAGATGACATTGACAATCTTTGGAAAACTGACACTGACAACTGAACCGTGTTGTCTATCCCGGTCGGTGAAAAAAAGGGAAGATGGCGCATGGCGTGGCGGGCATCGGTCTCTTGGTATCGACCTTGGACAAAATTCACGATTTTATCAGTTGGTTGGTGGAGTTTTCGGTGCCGTAGGGCTGCGCAGGGCTGTTCTGATTGTCTGAGCCTTTAGGCACATAACAATTTGAAGAACTTTGGACATTAGAAATTATTATAAATTTTGGCAGTGGCGGTTGAGGCGAAAAATATCGTCCCTAACACAGGCCGTGAAGATAAGATAAATAAAGTATTATAACATTGCACGTGATATCTACGTGCAGTAAGGGCCGACGAAAAGAACCTTCCTGAATAAAAGCAGCAGCTTTCTTCTGATTATATTTAACACATACACTGCGATCACCAATCCACCTGCCAAGCGTTGTGATTACATCGTAAGCACTTAAGCAGCAAATCCCCCTTTTTTGAGGAAGGCAAATTCAGCAGTGGACGTGAAAGTGCTGATAGGTAATACATATTTATGCTGAGCGAGTCAAAAACTACACTACAAATACATTTTCTCATTAGTTACAATTCAAACATAAATTATAAGGTAGGTCTTTACTCCAAATGTAGGTATCTACACAGTGAACGATATAAAACATGCAAAGTGTAGTCGTTAATGCAGATTCACAGGTTTGAATATGATAATGACATTGCCTCGGCAACGAGCCAGTTAATATGTATAAATTATACTTGGAGCTGGTTCTCATTCGTTAGGTTTTTGGAATGAAGCTGGTAGCTAAAGACTGGGTTGGTCTATTCGTTCATTCATTTGGCCCTTCGAGCCGGATATTGATTAGAAATCTAGTTACATTCATTGCTGACTTCACGGTCAATTGTAACCTCCACGAATGATCAGCGCTTTGTTTTGAACTGTTCTACCATAGCACAGTGCTTACCGATTTTGACAGTGTTATTCTTAAGGCGGCGATATATGTGAAATGGGCAAATTTGGGTTACATTAAAACAATTTTTCTCCGTCATCTCTATAAATAAAGCTTAGAAACAAATACCTACCTAATAATCTATGGGATACAAGGCAAATCCCCTTTGATTGGAAAATGAATAAAACTATTTTAAATACCAGAAATAATTGTGCAAACGTACCATCTGTTCACAATTTGTCAATTTTCCCCTAAACTATCAAGCACAAGATTTTTTTTCTTAACCATATCAACTATAATAATACCTAGGGCACCTTCGGCTTATTTTTGCAAACAAATGTCTTAATTAAAAGATAATCAGCAAAAACTTGATTTCTGGGCTAACGCCGCTCTGCTCTGCCCCGCTCCTTTAAACGCAAAATCCTATATGCCTATCCCATTCATAAAATGGCGTCATATACCACCCTCTAAATTAAGGTTTTATTTTTGTCACTTTTGTCTTTATGTTCTGGCAAAATTAATCTTTTTACTTTAATTTACTTCCTGGCCGTTGGTCCTTCGAAACTAATTTCATTATCAATTTAATCCAATCAAAATCCACCAGTTGTTACCCGTTACCAGTTTGGGCAAGAAGGTGGAATTTCCCTCAAACGTCTATTAGGATTCCCATGGATTATTTACCCCTATCATCACCCGGATCTGTTAAGATGAAGTAGGACCCAAACCCAGGTTTTGTCTGTACGAAAAATCCATTTTAAGGCAAGAAAATACTACTTTTTTAAATCTTTTTTGATGATCCTCGAAAGTTTAGGATTTTAGTTAGTGCGTTATAGATAATATTTAGTTAGTCGAAACACGATTGACTCAACTTGACTCGATAGAAAAAAATCGCAAAGTTTGGTCTAAGTTTTCATCTTTACTACGGAAAACCAGTTTCATTTGCTAGTTATTTAACATATTTTAATGAAATGTCGTCTAAAAAATACTTAACTAAACACTTAAGAGCAACATAGTTTTATTTTTTAGCGAAAGAGTATTTTACTGAGCAATATCAAATTTATAAATAAAAAGCAGTGAAATTGCGGGCGGGTCGGTTCTTACCTCCCTTTCTCGCCTTCACCGCGCGGTGTTCACTCGTCCTTGTCTCGAAAAAGCAAACCTACTTCGACTTAAAATGATGAACCATCAATATTTTCATACATTCATCTTCTTGCGGATAAATGTTGCTATCTATATATCGATATAGTAGCCATGATAAGTCATTATCTTAGTTCGCCATACAAAGCTATCTTATCTATATTGGCAAAACCAGTACCAGCACCTGTAATCTTACTGTTCTTGTGTAATTTACTATTGTTGGCTTCCTCTTCCTACTTCAAATTGGTTTTAAGCTTGCTTTGTACTTTGTGAACAATCAGAACTATTATTGGTCAGATAAGAGATCAGTTACACTGGCAATTGTATTGATAGCTATAGATTTGAAAGATTGATATGATGTTATACCAATAATAGGGTATTTAACTTTAAATGAGAACGAATCTAAAAATATGTATATTATTGAGATAGCATATCTAGCAAAAAGCAGTTGGAAATGTTAGTTTTAGATAATAAAACAACAAAACACATTTAGAAATCCCTAATCGCCCAACTTGTAAAATTATATTTTAATGCATTTTAGGGCCAAATCGATTGAATACATTTTTTTTTGGTGGTTCATTAGATAGATATAATTAATTCATAAAAAAACCGTTACATATCTTGGTTAGTAGTACCTTAAAGCCTATGTTAGGTTTGTCTAGGCACTGAGTACTCCTCTTATTTATCTAATAATTAATGTAGTTACTATACTAGCCTTAAACATTAGCACAATAGAATCGAATTGAGTAATTTTTCAAAAACGGGTGTAATACCCTAATTGTGCTGCAGGTAAATTCAGATGACGTATTTGTGACTGCTCATTTTCACCGCTCATTGGTTAATTTTTAACTGATGAAAAACAAAAAGGAGGAGTTTCTATTTACGGCTGTTTGTTTTCCGTACCTCACAAGGAAAAAACTTAAAAAAGGAATCCATATGCTTTACCCCACCCTCACTTTGTTGTTATTTGTGTTGAAAAAGACTGAAAGAAATCGTTAAATTTTAACCTTTTTATTGTATGTGTTTCTCCTATTCGCACTGTGTCCCTCAGATAGCAGAACAATAATTTATTCACGAGGCTTTCAGCTGGGTAGATTGGTTTAAACATGGTTCTGTACTTCAAAAAGGTCGTCTTTTTGAACAATTCAGACAATCCTTGAATTTAATTTCACGTAACTGAAATGTCTGAATTATAAATGTTTGTAACTGTTGTTTTAGAAATCAAATGAGAAAGTTTTAACTTTCCTAATGTTTTCAAGGGCAGAATGTCTGGGAATAGACAAGCGGACATAATTTTAGAGAAAGAACGTGGTCTTAAATTAACCTGTATCTATAATTCCATCAACAGTAATAGATCCTCAACAATCAACTCGCACCAAAACTAGTAAAAAAATCTATTTCATCCTAAATCATAATAAAGACTTTTTGCACGAGAAGTGTGTGGACGACAATGTAAATCTTGAAATGGTGCGAAAGAGGGACGATTATTTTCCGTCTTTGTACACATAAGAAAATCGAAGTACCTAAGTATAGGTATTTCTTTGCACCGAATATTGGAGCCAGAATATGATGCTATTCTGGCTCGGATTTATCACAAAAGCATACTGCGTACTCTTTGCAAAACGTAGGGTATTATATCGATGAATACAGTCGATAATTTATCGATCGATAGATAAATATCTACATTTCAGTCTAGTGCTATTAATCTTGTGCCTAATTTCCCTAGGGTTCGTTATTTCATACTGTGTAGGCGTATAGGTTGTACCTAGTTCTTTGGAAAGGTCGTACATATTACGAATAGATTTTATATATTCACTGTTAATAGGGTATTTTACTTGAAATTAGAAAATATCTAAAAGCTTAGGTAAAAAACAACGGAAAATGTTAGTTTTATCCACAAAATTACAAAACAAATTTTAAATTCAATTCAAGTATTTCGTATTCTTAAACTGTTTTTAACACCACTAAATAGTAGGCGCAATGTTAATACGTTATACGGCTGAGTAAGTAAACTTAAAAGTATGAACTATCATCAGCAACATCAGCGCATTTGCTTAGGTACGTACACGAACACAGACAACTGACGTTATGACCACTGAGCATTATGGCGCCCACTACGTCTAGCGTTTTCGACAAATTGTGTGTGCCTGAAAATATAAATTTTAAATGCGTTTTACGGCACTTATTAATAGTCTAAACGTTTTGTTAATTTGTTAGTTGTTTATTATACCTTCTATAGAATGATATTGAGACATTTTTCAAAAATGGGTGTGTACCCTACTCTTATGGGAGTTCCGCGTGAACCAACTGTTACTTCTTCCACAGATAATTCTGTATTATGGAAATAATGCCTTCTTGTTACTATTTATTGGTTGCTCTACTATAGAGTAAAAAAAGCCACAGGGAGACGCAAGTATCACATACTATAAGCCAACTGAAAGATTAAACGTAATCCCCAATTTTCGGAGATTTTGTGTAAACACGTATCTATGGAATTGTTTTAATAGTATGACGTCATCTCACATTCTGGGTTTCTGGACGATGAATAAGAAGCAGCGTGGAATTTAGGTATTTGTTTATTTATTTTATTTTTTATTTTAGAGGAAACAGATTTATAAAATAGGATATTTGAGTACCTTACCCTAGAGCGATGAGTCATCATTCAAATATAATTCTCTAGACACACAACAATTGGGGTTAAAGATATTTATTTCTCATAAAAACAGAAGTTCTTTGAAAATGAGATACAATACTAAAATAATGCTTATATATACTTATAATGTTATTGTGCCTCCAAAATCCAATTACTTTTTTTTTCAAGTATTTGGAACGAGCTTTTCGATTTCGCTCCTTATTTTTATGAGAATCATTTTACTTGATAATATCATAGGTTATTTTTAGATAACACTATTTAAAAAATCTTTTTTTCGCGAACCTAAGGGAAATAATAACTTAAAGTACGCAGTAAATACCCGATAAACAATAATTAATTATAAATACGTATCACATCCGTTGCAAAAAAATAATTGAGATACCTCTAGATTGTTTGTAGCAGCTTACCTACAGTATCTTTGTTATTAACTTTTTAAAAGTTAATTATGGATGTAAGCGGGTTAACTATGTACCTTATTAGTGTTGGAAGAACACCAACGTTCTTCCAACACAAATAAGGTTCGTAGTTAACCCGCTTACATCCATAATGAACTCGTCAAACTACGATAGTTTTTTAAAGTTAATTAACATCTATATTCATCTAGCTAGAAAACTACACAAGTAAAACCTATCAAGTAATAGAAGGGTTAGCATAACTTCCGCAGAAACAGAGAAAGTCCAAGATTACTTCCGCAACAGGTAATGGAAAGTCACAATTATAGTTACCCACACATTTTTATCTGTTATTGTTTGAAAGACAGACAATAGATAACTCCTATCTATATTAACATAGCGTCATCAAGATTGTCATAATCAAATCATCACCAGCCGTTGTCCATTGTTGGACATAGTCCCCCTCCAAAGAGCGATAGATATGGGTGGTGCTGCGTGGCACTAATAAATAAATAAAAAATAAAAATAAATAATGCTGGACAATTCACACAGCATTATCTAGCCCCAAGGTAAGCAGAGCTTGTGTTATGGGTACTAGATAACTGATATACGTAATAATTATACATTACATAGATGGATATTTTTTATTATACATAGAAAACACCCAGACCAACGGAACAAATTTCTGCAGATCGTACACAAATTTGTTCCGAGGCGGGGATCGAACCCGCAACCTCTTGCGTCGCAGGCAGACTCTCGCCCGCTGCGCCACTGAGGTCGTCAATATTAATAATATATATTATTAATATTATTAGTAATAGGGTGTACATAGGTTTTTTATTTATTTTTTAGCTATTATTTAGGTTATTTTACAACCGAAAAAATATAACGCCTACATTTTTTTAAATTATTGATGAAAAACGGTTATTTTTCGTTTTATTCTCAATTATAATAAAACTGCACTCAGTTTCGGATGATAAAAACGCTGCCCTATTTCTATGATATCATCGTTCAATTTGTCAACTCAAAACGCTGGTGTTCCTAAAATCAAAATAGAATTGGAAACAAATAAACGATAAAAACCATCCGCTAATGCTGGCATCCGTAGAAATAATAATATATATAATAATACATAGAATATATATATAATAATATATAGAAATAATCAAGAAACAACGCGTGCGAAATCACGGACAGAAACTAGTTGACGACCTCTGTGTAGCGGTGGGCGAAGGTCTGCCTGCGACGCAGGAGGTTGCGGGTTCGATTCCCGTCTCGGGACAAATGCAGATATTTGTTCTGGTCGTTTTCTATGTATAAAAAATATTATCTATGTATTGTATTACAATGTATATCAGTTATCTAGTACCCATAACACAAGCTCTGCTTAGCTTGGGGCTAGATAAATCCAGCATTATTTATTTATTTATTTAGTTATAAATGCTAGATAATGCAGTGTGAATAGTCCAGCATTAATATTATTATCTAGTCCCCGTGCCTGTTAAAAATCAAAATGTTGTTAACTGTCCGAATCATAAAATTATTTTTTTATTTTGGTCGATAACTTCGATAACTTTTACTTCTATACTGCTTTTAAAATAAGTTTTCAAAATAAGTATAAAATTGTTCTCAAAGAATTAGAGCAATAAAATGTTTTTTATTGATATAACTTTTAAAGAACTGTAAATAATTTTGAATTTAATTTAACATTTATTCAATTGAAAGAAAGTGGTCAACGAATTGCAGCATAGCATTGAAATTCAACACAATGCTGCCAGCATTCTGGGCACTCTGCCTTCTGGTGACGGCTTAGAGTTTTATGAAATATTTAAAATATTTTAAGTGTTTATAAATACCTAGGTACCTACTAGTTGTGTAATAAAGAAAATAACAAATCAAATAATAGACTTAAATTATAACTAGTATTTACAATTGAAACAATTGAGCTGCAGACGTAAGTAGTAATTGTTTTTTAATCTTATTGTAGTTTTATTTAAATATAAATTAATTTAAAAAATAAAGCGAAGATGAAATGAAACAAAATAATTTAAAATTAGAATAAAAAAAAATCTTTTTGACGTGTAAATGTAAATAAATCTTGAATTTATACGAAGTGATGTCGATAACCAGCTCAACCATCCCCAAAATAATTCCTAACGGAAGCTTGTTCATGGTTCAGCGATCTGCACATTTCTTTGCCCATAAATACTCAACCACAATGCAAACTACTGGGTGTTTCTGGGCCCGAATTCTTTACGAGCCAAAACGAATGCAATTTACGATGATGCCCGATTTTACCCGAATTAGACACGAGTCACTTGAGGTAATAACGATTAGTTATTTATTGGTTAAAATCGGTCGGGCGTATGAGTCTATTGAAATCTTATTGTGATGTTTTTTCTCACGATTGTGTATTTCTCTTGCCAAATGTAATTTTCGAAGATAGTTTTTATTATAATGTGTAGGTATAATCAGTTATTCTACATATTCTATAAGTATTAGGTAATCATCATCATCGTCAGCCTAAACCAGTCCACAGCTGGACATAGGCCTCCCCTAATGAGCGCCATAGCGCCCTGTCTTCAGCTTGGAGTATCTGCCAGCAGTCTTTCGTAAATCGTCATTCCACCTGGTCGGAGGGCGTCCTACACTACGTTTGGCTAGTCGCAGTCTCCACTCAAGAACACGTTTACCCCAGCGGTTGTCGGTTCTTCTTGAAATATGGCCAGCCTAGCAGCCTACTGCCACTTCAGCTTGCTAATTCTTTGAGCTATGTCGATAACCTTGGTACTGTGTCGGATGTATTCGTTGCGAATCCTATCCTTCAGAGAAACTCCGAGCATAGGTCGCTGGGCGACTTTAAACTGGTGGACCAGCCCTACCGTCTCAGCTCCGTAGGTCAAGACGGGTAGGACGCACTGATTGAAAACTTTTGTTTTCAAGGCGGTATGGATGACGAAAAGACTCGACGTAGTTTCCCAAACGCTGCCCAACCTATTAGCTGGATCCTCCTCTTGGCCTCCTTCTCGAAATTGTTTTTACCCAACTGCAGAATCTGCCCAAGGTATTCGGAAACAATTTCGAGAAGATGGCCATGTACGACGACCGATTATTAGGTAATAATCTCTCTCATTCATGGTAAACAAGTCAGAAAATGGTCGGTGTTACACTCCCGTGTACCGGAAAGCACGTTAAGCCGTTGGTCTTGAATCTGACCTCACCAATTTCTCTCTTATATAGTAAATAGCTTAGAGCATCTAAGGTAAATAGTCAAAAACTTGTGTGTGTTACACCACCGTTAAACTTACCTATATTACAAATGTAGAATGTACAAAACTACATGCCATAAAATTAACCGACTTGTAAACTCAAGTCATAAAAGTATATCGTGTTTTGATCGTTAGCTTCTAATGTAAAACAATACAAAATCTATTAAATACAAATTAGGGGTTTTAAGGCAGGGGTGAATTACTTAAAATTTTGATATGACATCTGGTAATTTATAGTGACCGGTTTATGTTAAAAGCGTTGAAACATATTAATTATTGTACACAGTGCATCTCAGGATTTGATAGTCGATGTAAATTTATTTTCACCACTCCTGCTCGAAAACGATGACTTTGCTGCTCAAAAACAGTGAGCAAAATCGAGTTTTGCTCACATGTGGAAGATATTTTTGAACTTGTTAAAAAAGTAGATTGAATTCAGAATGTTGCTCTCTCTAAATTGCGATGGTGTGTAATGACTGATTTATACTCCACTAGTTTCTGCCCGCGGCTTCGCACGCGTTGTTTATTATGATAAAGATAAACATACATTTATTTGACACAACAAGAACAGCAAAGACACAGGGTAGAATACAAAATTAAGGATACCTATTTTACATACTTTGTAGATAAGTAGATGATTTTAGTAATAATGATTATTAGCTACCTGCGAAGATTTTATACATTTGGTAAAAGTATTTCATAAACAAGTAGATAATCAACTCTAACCTTGTTCAAAATACATTTTACAAAATAGGTACATAATATTGAATTGTACCTATATATGGGAACGTTCTACGGGATATTGTTGGAATGGCCATGCAAGAACCAGTGAAGTTTTCACTAAATTGGAAGATCAGAGATATACTTAGTCTATTTTAATTGAATGCAAAGTTGAACCTCTGAAATCTATGTATTATGTTTATCAGTAATCTTATTAAAAATTAAAACACACAAGCTCTGCTTAGCTTGAGACCAGATAATTCTGTGTGAATTGTCCAACATTATTTATTTATTAGACGTCAGTTCATAAATTGGACCACTTCCATAATTCCATCCTTCTATCGTTCCGTAATCATTGGAGCATGGAAACTGTCACGGTGACCGACCACCGAATCGACGGTCGATTAGCGATATCGAAATAAACGTTTCGAAGTCACCTTGGTGTTTTGTTTACCATGGTTTATGGTCAATGGTAACCTTACACGGTCATGCTAAGGAACGTGACTTGTGAAATAAAGCACTATTGGTCTAGTTTTTTTAAATCTAATTGTGATGTTGAAATTAGAAATCAATAAATTTTGTTTTATAACAAAAATTTAGTCTTATGTTAAAGTTGAAAATTAAGGTGTTGATCGTTTTTCTCTTTAGTAATTTTTGTTGACTCGTTGGCTTAGTTATTTATATAATTACTGTAATTTATAATATAATAAATTAATGGATTCTTCTTCGTTTTCAGGATCTTATCCGACGCTGGGGTCAGCAGAACGTGTGGAAAGAGTTCTATGTTCGTCTGTATGTATGTTATTTTATGTAAGTTTGACCGATTTGGGTTATTTTTTTTACAGTGTTATAGAATATGACCCCGAAAAGGTTCAATTTTTTCCAAGTTACTGGTATTTATCCCGCTAAACTTAAAATACAGTTTTACTTAAAGTTTTTAGCTTTAAAAAATATTTGTTTTGTATCTTTGTCAGACAATTATTTGTTTGTAGTTAATATCGAAACTAAATAAATAAATAATTTTATTCAAAAATATCTTAGGACAAACGGTTAACTAGAAATGGTTTTCTGATGTGTATTAATTAATATTGTGTAATTTCTTATCTTTGTAGTTTAAAAGTTTATCATACATTTTAAATTTTTCAGGATAAGTTTCTTTTCATTTAAAAAACTATATAAAACTTTGTAAAATATCATCACCGACGAAAATGGAAATTGTAGGCAAACTCTAACTTCGCAAATAACTTACCAAAGTTCCAACATAATATCAACTTATGAGTGGCAATTAAGCAAGTTCGGTGCATTAAAGTGCTCTCATAGTGTAACTTAACTTTATGTTAGTTTAAGTTAGTACTTAGTTTGGCACGCGAGTCGTGTGAAATTATTTTGACTTAAATAAATATTTCTCGGTGCCGCCGTGTGGCTTAGAATTTGTACCACCCCAACTCTTCCCGTTGGTGTCGTAGGAGGCGACTAAGGGAAATACACCGGGGGGCGGGCAGCAGCGCCTCTTGCAGAATAGATCTACCACCGAACTGCGATCCCCAAACCGCATGCACAGCGTGGGGATTATGGGCATTACCACCATGAGATAAGAGCCAAGGCGATTATCAGGGGGAGTCCTGCGTCGAGCAGTGGACCAATATAGGTGGTTGAGATTGAGATTGAGAGCTGAGAGGCCATTATCTCACTTCACAATAGATAACGGCTCTTTGGGCTGAGTCATTATTTGCCTCTATTTTTATCTTTGCACATTAGCAAGTGAGTTTTAAATTATTTTAGATCTATCCTTATGTGTGGTTTCAGACTCTTGTATCAAAGCGCGATGTTTCATAGCGAATTCCAATCATTTGTAAGGCGATGCTATTTTTCATGATAGTTATTCTAGTCTCGAAGATACACGTTAAATAAAATAAATAAATAGCACTAGACAGTTCACACACAATTATCTAGCCCCAAGTTAAACAGATCGTGTTTTATGGGTAAGTAGTAGGTGAGGTAGGTACCTACTAGATAAAAGGGTATAAAAAAGAGAAAATTGAGTAGTAAAGCCTTAGCCTGTATCTACACGAAAAACTTTTTAATGTATATCATTATTTTTATTGAAATATAGCATGTACATAATCTGCTGATTATTTTTACAACCTTTGAGCAAAATCGAACAGGCGGACAGTTATATTAATAATGTCCGCTCTATGCGGTGTTTTGATAAGTTAGCTGCATAAAGGTTTTATCTAAACTAAGCGGTCTTAGTTTGGATAAAACCTTTATACAGCTAACTATTATCAAAACAAAATAAATTTCGAAATACATTACGGACCTCATATTATATATGTTTTATTAGCACAAGCTTGTACTGACAAGCTTGTGCTTATAAAGAGTTTGAAGTCGGTTTATAGTTTTTCAAAACAATGAAATAATACTGTAAAGATCAAAGGTTTAAGACAAAATCAATGGAGAAAATATACCATAGGTGTAGGTAGAATAACAAAAAAAAGCTCCTGTCAAAGCAGCATCAAAAACAGATACAAAAGATGCTTTCATTGAATATGAAGGTGAAGACCTTACATCAAAACTCGTCAGGAATCTGACAAGGCAAACAATGACCGATGCATGCATGGCGAAATACAAAAGATATTCACAAAATGCAATGACCAAGAAATATGAAAAAAGAAACCCAAAGAAAAAATCTCAAAGATGAACCAGATTTTAATTGAAACCCCGCTGAACACAGTTCAAGTTCAAATTCTGACAGTTGTCGTAATTTTGAAGGAAACAGGAATCTTGCGCTTCCGTGTGCAGAACCGGTTTTTGTGAATGAAAATAAAGTTGTCGACAATGAGTGCATGCCCTTAGTTCATGGGAACGGTCTACCGATTACTGGTTTGGGTTATTTTAAAGATTATTTCATATGTGAAACTCAACTCTACAAAATGTTAGTGGTGTAGACTTAGCTTTAGCACTTACGTACTTAGTATGCATGCACCACTTTTAAGTAAATAATTTCCTAAAATATAGTAAAATATTAAATGGTTTTGTTATTAAACTGTTACCTACCTACTTGAAAATTTTGCTAACGTGAGTAAATTAATATTAAAAAATCTGCGATAGCATTAATATTAATAGACAATAGCTTCTTTTATGTAGAGTTATTTATAAAACACGTACGAAATTGTAAATTTGTTAACCCATTGTATTTTTTTATTCTCACACACGTATTTTGAAACAAAAAAATAATTCAAAGCCAGCAACCACAAAAACAGTCGAACTTCATATCCATTTTAAAATTAGATTTTTTGACGTTCCTTTTTCAAGAATACATATTTTTTTGTGCGTCTTTTATTTTTGTTTGTTTAAAATATTCACAGATGGTGTTACTATTACTCTAAATAGTTTTGAATACAACCCTTTCTGTGTTTTTAGCTCAGATTAAAATGTCACGTCAAATCAATCTCGAGTTAGTTGATTTCATGTATAAATCCTTATTTTATATATATTTCACACGTTTTTATTCCCAAACATAGAGAATTATCCACGGTAGGTCGGTAGATGATAATGATAACGTTACGGTTGACGCCAGCATTCTTAGATATATAAAAAACCATTTTCTGTTTTTATTTTTAATGAGGTGAATATTCTAGACAAGGATTAGATGTATAACAAGAACCCCTGCTGTCACGGTCTGTCATTTTCAATGTCAAGTTCGATGCATCACTATGAATAATGGCGTGAATTTTGACAGCTTGGCGGCGGATTATGGTATGGCGGATTTGTAGAGCATGGTTGGTTTTGTGGTAAATTATTATGAATAGTTTATTCAAAGTTTTTAGGAATGTAATTAATTAGGTACGTTGGTAAATATTTTGACACGATTAATATTTTCTGAGTTTCTGAGGTTTCTGAGGAGGTGATTGCTATTTGGGGGTTTAAAGAATTACCTAAACAAATAGGTAAAGAAATAAGTAAAAAAGCAAAATGACGGCTTAGATTTTTAGGAAATACATAGATGATTGTGTCGGTATATCAATTTATTTTTTTATTTATTCACCGCAGAAAGCACCGCAGGTAGGTAGGTCTGAAAATTAATGTAGTAAAGTAAACGTATGAACAGTCAATTAAGTAGATTTTTGCGTTCATCATCATCATCATCATCAGCCTATATTTGTCCACTGGACATAGGCCTCCCCTAATGAGCGCCATAGCGCCCTGTCTTCAGCATCTGCCAGCAGTCTTTCGCAAATCGTCATCCCACCTGGTCGGAGGGCGTCCTACACTACGCTTGCCGATTTTTGCGTTAAAAAACTTTAATCAGCGTAAAACGCCAAAAAAAATACTAATTTCGTAATGTCACCTTTTCCACGAAAACCTAGCAATTGCAAGTAACATTTATTTTTAAACAATTTCATAGATTACGACATCATCAATCAGATCGGCACAACACCGAACATTCAACGGCGATCACATTGAATTTGTCTAATTGTGTTGAACTTTTATCATTAATATTGTACTTCACGGTACTTTTTCCCGAAAATAGGCCATTTTATTTATTTATTTAATAAATAATAGGCCATTATCTCACTTCACAATAGATACCGGTAGCACTTTGAGCTGAGTCATTATTTGCCTCTATTTTTCATCTTCACACTTGAAGGTTAGTGATATTTTTACATTGTTCCTTTTTGTTAATATCAGAGTATATCAAAAAACAAAAATAAAGTATTTTTGAAAATGGAACCAGATGTTATGAATTAAGGAACATATCATAATCATGTCGATTTAGAGATCGTTCTTTCTTTGAATTTGTGCTTGACATGCCTGGTGTCTTCTAGTCTAATAGGACCTCTTTTCAGAAACGCAGAAGTATTCGTCTCAAAAAGGTTGATTTGTTTTCGCTCACATTACTTATGTATCATCATAATATCTCGAGTTCTACCTGGCTATTTCGGGTGAACTACGTACGTCCTTTACGTCCTTGACATAGTTGTTGATTTGCATACTTGCTCTATTATGGCGCGCCTTGTCAAACAAACACTCGAACTGTTATTTGTTTGATTATTGAAACAGGTTCGTAGGTTTCTTTACTATCGCCCCAAATTATCTCAATGCTAAAACACGTGGCAATAAAGTTTTTTTAATGAAGCGTTTTTCATGGGGAGGCCTGTGTCCAGCAGTGGATAAATATAAGCTGTTGAAGAGGAAAAATACGTGTGTTTGAATATACTTGTTTTTATTTTACAGCTTGTTTCAAATAAACATTATTGTACGGTCTGGGCGCGAATACCGCGTCGGTTGATCTGTTTGAACACTAACCCCTAAATGCCTTTAGACTTAGTATCGCATATACTAAGTGTAATATACATTATACGAATCTGTGTTTTTTTTAATCCCCTTTTCATCGCTCGCATACTTTCCCCACAACCTACTTCGTAAAACTTCATCAAAGCGCCACCTGAGTCGGTCAATGACACACGAAAGCCCCCAGGCAAATAAAAAAATCTAAAAGTGTCGTGATCGATAAAGCTGCAGACACACCCCCGCACGCGACACAACTTGATTATCACGCGTGAGTTACTACCCCTACGTTAACATACTATTATTTTTAATTACAACCAGCCAGACAAACGTAGCATAATGGAGAGAAAGTATATATCCTTTCTAATAAGTTTCCTGAAACATTTGCGGCGCAAACTCGGTGGGTCGACTATATTGTAAGAGTACCTGAGAACATCTGACGAGGAAAAGAATTGAAGGAGTTTAAATACTCCTTGGAGGCCAATACCTACACATTAGTGATGTGATGACTATGATGTTTGGTCGGTCATGAGGATTCCAAATTCAAGTTTACAGACTTTTAAAGGCCAGGATGTATACATATAGGCCACGTAGGTAACGCGTGTAGTATAAGCCGAAAGGGAGTGATTCTGGACCCGGGGGTTAACAACTTTTGTTCTATGATTTTGTTAAATTTCGAATTATTTTTTTCCTTTTTCTTATTTGACTATTTTTCTTGATGTTAGTGTATTTTTCCGTGGCAGTCTTGTTATTGTCATTATTATTGTTCGAAATTTCAAAATAACGTTTTTTTATTTGTAATAATTCCGTGACAAAACACTGGTTTTGCTGAAAAAAACAAACAAAATACATTTATAAAATATTTTTACTGTTAAACAAATAAAAATAAATAATACTGGACAATTCACACATCATTATCTAGCCCCTAGCTAAGCAGAGCTTGTGTTATGGGTACTAGCAGATAGATAACTGATATACATAACATAATAGGTACATTACATAATAAATAATCACATTACACCATTGTCGATTCCTCCTCTTATATGCTCATAAACGTCTCCGTCAAGCAACAGCTAAGAGTACGTTCCTATATAATAGGACGTTTATGATACAAATTTTAGCCATTCATGTCAATGGAAGAAAACCATATTATGGTTTTATGGTTTTCTTCCATGGACATGAATGGCTAAAATTTGTATAGGTGTGTTTTAAAGACGGAATAACACACTATGCTACTATTAAATCGATAAATTAGAGGGAAGTCGGGGTGAAGTAAGAAACTTCATAGAATCTGCAGCATGGTAACCCAATGCGCTTGCACTTGTTCCAAGATAAGGGAGAGGGCTCGCTCCCTCTAAGTGCATAGGGCAGACTAGGGTTGCAATCTGACGACTTCATTGTTTACACCCTTGTCTTGTGATGGATTTCTCAAATATTTGAGATAGATTTCTAGTAACCAGGGGTGAAGCGAATAACGCAAGAAATATGATGGATTTATTTTTATTCTTGGGTTATTCGTTTTTGCACGTATTTTTCATGGACCAACTTGAAAATTTAGATCAACAAACATTATTATTATTTTCCCGCGTTATTTATTTACTAGGTGCTGCCCGCGGCTTCGCTCGCGTTGTTTATAAACATAAAAATTATGGTTACTTCTATCTCATTAGAACTGATTTATGGGATAAAAAGTAGCCAGTAACGTTACTCTCTATCCTTTCACCTAACTCTATGCCAAAACTCAAGTTGATTGGTTGGTTAGTTTAGGGTGTGATGGAAGGACAAACAAACACACTTTCGCATTTATAATACATATTAGTAAGTACTTATAGATTTATTTATTATATAAATACTATTTAACGGGTATTTATCGCGTTTATTTACCTATTTTTTCCCGACGTTTCGACAGGTTTACACACTGCCGTAGTCATCCCGTGACCACAAATAAACGCGATAAATACCCGTTAAATAGTATTTATAATTATTTATTTATTATGTTATATTATCTATGTATGTATCACTTATATTATTCTCGCCGTTCAACGTTTTTTTTGTTTTTTTATTCGTACCTAATTTAAATAATGTCTACAAAAGTGGCGAAGATATAGTTTGTACACATTCACGAACTCATCTGACTTGACCTAGTGGTGTAGATCCACACTCCTTGCTCCTTTCGGCAAAGATTATGTTCGACATGACGACAGAAATTATTTGGTCTTCCCGTTCTTCTACAAAATACAAAAGTCACAACTGGGTCAAAAGATTGGTTCCACGCTAATTCGCAATACTTTCACCCATTGTGTTCTTTCTTATTTTTTGTGTGTTAAACGGGGCATAGATAAATCTTAGATGCGCGAAATTACAATAATATAAATTATGTACATCTAACAGCTGGGTAACCTTCGGAGTTGGTCGTTTAATGTACAGTTAAAGATAATCAGAAAAATAATCATATATATCGATAAAAATATTTGTTTGGTGATTGACACAAAAAATACTACCGCCAACTTATTTAATGTTTTTCTAGCTAAGAACCGAAATGCCCGAAGCAGTCTTGTACCAGAGGGTATGCACTTACAGTAGCGACCAGTAATGCATAAAATATTTTATATTTGGCTAAATTAATTGAAAATTAATTTGGTGTTTTAAAATAATTCTCAACACTCAGGCTCAAATTGAAGAGTGGCTAACTTATGCTGGTTGTGAACAAAGATACAAGACTTCATGATTTAATATCACATGGTGTTACGCATCATAAATTAGTTCAAGCCTTTGTAATCCCGACTATGTCAACGATAGATACCATTGTAGCGGCGTACGCGCAGAATTCGCTTGTTGCGTTGATTTATTGCCAGCTTTCGATCTAAAGGTTTTATGATAATGTTAGCTCGTGAGGTCATTGTTTAGAGATTTTTATGACGATTTATTGCAGCTTTTTTGGGTAGAGTAATAATAGGCTACTTGAATACTTGATCTACATTTTTAACGTCTTCTTAGAGATATAAGCGCGTTTATTTAAAAAAATATCATCCTTGACGATTTTTCTAATAAAAACTCTGGTAAATTAGCAACATTACCGATAACGTATAGCGATTCTAATCTACTTATTAAAATCGGTCCAATATAAATGCGAAAGTTTGGGGCTAGATGATGCAGTGCATATTGTCCAGCATTATTAAGTGCTGGATTCATTTGTTTATTTATTATGTTTCATTTATTTATTAAGTATGATTATTATTTGTATGGATGTTTGTTACCTCTTCAAGCCATAGGTAACTGATCCGGCTGAAATTTCTGATAGATGTAGTTCTAAGCCTAGAATCAATTAAAGGCTCATACCTTATGCCGTTAAACAGTTCCCATGGAATAGAAATAACTTTGAAAAGTTTCCATAGAAACAAAGTGTGCAAAGACGCACGCAGAAACAGAAAGTCAGAAAGTTGTGTAAGAATGAGATTATTAAATAGTACAAATATAATAAGAACCTAAAGATAAAGTACAAACGGACAGAAAACTAAAAAGTACTCTAGGAGTTAAATTTCTATAGGACGCTTTTAGTTTTGTGTCTTCACTTTTCACGTTTGCAATCATTGATCGTTGCAAAGCATTAACAGGGAACATACTAAAATGAGTTGTTATTTTAAGAAATTAATATACCAAAGTACTAATGTTAATTTAATATTCCGGTTCTTGAACCCGCCCCGTCTAACCCCTCACACAGATACCCAATGGCAACGTCTTAAAATTGCAACCTTATTCGCAACCCCACCGAAACGTCTCCAATAAAAAATACATGGAGGGTTCCGTACGAATTTCTGATGGGATCCCGAAGTCCCGAGGTAAATTCAATTTTAGCTTTATTCCTTTTTTTGTGTATTTGTGAGATACGAGTATGTTTCCAGTTTTGTTGTAAACTTGTGTTACTTTATTATTTTGGGGTGAATTGTGTTCATAAGATGTTTGAATGATTCTCAGGTGGATTAAAACATTTTGCGGATTGATTCTAAGACCACGTAGTCAGATTGTAAAAATGATGACTTTAATAATTAATCATTTTTGTAATAGAACTTTAATATATTAACTGTCGTCTATATCTTACAACTAATTTCGTTTTCTCTTTGACTGAATTACCTTTATACTAAATAAGACATCAAAACCTAATTTGATCAAAAGATTACTACGAATGTTACAATAGATTTACCCATAATGGACACAAAATCATAATCTAACATTAGATCAAACAAGATTAAATTTTACAATAGATGAGTTTCTTAAACTAAATACATTGACCTTATAATAATGAATTTCACCTTAGGGGTCACACCCTTCATAAATAGAACAAAAGAATAAACTTTTGACATGATAAGATGTCAGATGTCAGTCAAAATCGAGAATGCCTTTCTAATGAAGAACGAATGGGGTATCAAGTAAGGGGTTAAAGGGTGATATTTCACACGAAACACTAGAAGGTTACTTATCACAATGACAAATAAAATCGTTTATCAATGATTGAGTGATTGACAGGTGAATTCAAGCTAATCAATACCTACACAAATCGAAGTCAAAATGAGAACAAAGAAACAAGCAAAATGGGCAGAACATTTCCAAACTTTTTATGCATTCTAATAGGTTTGGATCATAGACTAGTTAAATCATATGTGATATCATGAAGTGGCGATGGGCAGAGCATATAGCTCGCAGAACCAATACTCGTTTGGAAGTAAAGGTTCTCGAGTGGCAACCGCGATGCCATGTGAAACGGAGAGTGGGAAGATTTCCCACCCGATGGACCGACAGCATTATACCGGTCGCTGGGAGACCACAAAAAAAACCACTGAAATGGCAGTGGGCTGGCCATATTTCGAGAAGAACCGACAACCGCTGGGGTAAACGTGTTCTTGAGTGGAGACCGCGACTCGGAAAACGTAGTGTAGGACGCCCTCCTACCAGGTGGGATAACGATTTGCGAAAGACTGCTGGCAGATGCTGGATGCGGCAAGCTGAAGACAGGGCGCTATGGCGCTCATTAGGGGAGGCCTATGTCCAGCTGTGGACTGGTATAGGCTGATGATGATGATGGGAGACCATGGATGGAATCGGCTCAGGACCGTTATTAGTGGCATCGTTTGGGGGAGGCTTATGTTCAGCAGTGGACTTGTACGGGCTGATAATGATGATTAGATCATAAATTGTCCATTATTTTCCCATTGCTGGGCCACAGTTTTTTCAGACTGTCAGAGGGTCTTTGACCAATCATAGATATATAAATAAAATCATCTTGAATGCCTGTCAATAAATTGTAAAATATATTGGCTAAAGGTCAACCGCAAAAATTTGATAATACAATCTAAGTTATACGATTACATTTTACAATAGAAAGTTTCAATTTCTTATTTATTTTTGTTCAGAAAAGCTTCTAAAATAAACAATACCGTTCAATAGTTTCCAATAATAGTACAATTTTATATTTGAAAAGAATTTACGAATAGGTCTGTCTTCTCATCACAAAAATACCGTCGGATAATTCAAAAATATATTTTTTATTCAGAAACGCCCTATATTAAAAGAATAATTTGATCAAGAACGATAGCCAAGTATTGAAAAAGGTTATTCCATTGAAGGACTCTATCTCGATGGAATAAAATCGATGTTCCTAAACTAAGTGCATTTTAAGATAAATAAAAATAATTTTGGTTAGACGTGATCTACTAAATCTTGAAGATAAACTAGGGGTTGTGGTTCTATTATGATCCCTACGTGAAGAAAAATAGCCGTAATTGTAAATATTTGAACGAAATCGCTTGGGTTTACAGGATTAAGGAAATTTTTATACCTCGCTTACAACCAACGTAGTTATCTATAATATTTTTAATTATGAATATTCTTACATTATTTGTTATTTTGCGAGTACGTTTAGAAGCAATTCTAAGTAAAAATATCTACAGCAAATTTACCGTTAGAAAATTACTTACACAATTTTTTTTACTACTATTTATAAAAAAAATGATGACACCATGGATTAAATCAAATAGAAAGGGTTAAAAAAATCAACAGGACGACCCAACTTACCATCAACAATTTTATTAATTGTTTAAACTCTCACAATAAAATATAATGTTTACTTTACTACGAATGTAAAGGATTATCTAAGTTTATATAGAGTTGTTTGAATTTTGTCTAAAGTTTACAATGTAATTGTCTAATTTTGCCTAAGGGCTAAGGTGTTGCCAAGGACGCGATGCAGCGTAAGGGACTTCTATTGTTAGAAACAGGGTTTCTTACAATAGGTTGAAATTTCAAGGTTATTTCCACGTTAATTATTGTACTTATGTAGCGTATGAGAAGTGTGGTCCAGATATTAACTACAATACTGCCCGCGGCTTCGGACGCGCTGTAGCGGTAAAGTAGGCTATGTTCTTCACCAGTATATAATCCTTGCTAAAGTAGGCTATGTTCTTCACCAGTATACAATCCTTGCTAAAGTAGGCTATGTTCTTCACCACTATACAATCCTTGCTAAAGTTGGCTATGTTCTCCACTAGTATACAATCCTTGCTAAAGTAGGCTATGTTCTTCACCAGTAGGTATACAATCCTTGCTAAATTCGTAAAGATCTGTCCGGATTTTTTCGGACGAACGGGATACGTCAAAGTCCACTTTCAGATATTCTATGACATTATAATTTTAATTCGTTTTTTCTTATTTTTATAGACTACATGCCTTAGTTTGACCTTATCTCACCTGATGGAAAGTGAAGATGTGGCCGACGATATTTGCTACTTTATCTTTTGACCCTGTGCGGTAGGACCAAAGATTAAACAATACTAAAATTCAGTGTAATAATAATGTCTGCAAATTACCCGCTATCTTTGTCAATTTTAACATGAAACCACTATTTCTCACTGTACGGTCCTTATGAAAGAGTAACGCATTTCTATGGAATAAACGTCACTCTTGCATAGGATCTATGACTTAGCAAGCTTTGTTAGCTAAGTTAGGTTAGCTTTATGAAACTATTTATGACTGAGTAAGCTTTCATAATTAGAACATAAAAGTTGTAAGGTACTTTTATACTTATCAAACTAAAAAACTTAGAAAATAAACATTCTTTATAAGGTATGAGTATATTTTCTGAGCTGGTACCTATTGGCACACTCAATAAAACAACTCCAAAGCAATACAGCTAGTTATGGACAAGAGGGGTGATCAGAGCGACCTGTATTTGAATCACAGGGGTCAACTAATGTGAATCACCCTGTACACTCGACGCGGAAATCATAGAGCTGACTATGTTGAAGAAATGGCACATTCATTTAATTATTAGCCATTAAAATCGCGGTTAAAATTATTATGAAAAAGGTAAAGAAATATTAATATAAGCTTAGGCACCTATTACAAACAAGCCGTGTCTACAACTTCGCCCACGTATAAAAAATTTCAAGGGCTTTTCTTTTGAGAATAACGCCAATCTTAGTAAAAATAAAAAAAGTAAAAAATAGCCTATGTTACCCGCTGTAACATTTCTCGTCAAAATTAGCTGTTACAAGCAGACACTTTTAATGTATTTGTTTGTATAGATAGATGATGTGATGCTGTATGAATTGTCCAGCATTATTTATTTCATTTTGCGCAAAGTTAACGGACGAAAAAATATATGAACACTTCTGTTTAAACTTCAGTTAATTCGATACCATTCGAAGAACACTGCCAAATTTAGGGGCTAGACGAGGCTGTCTGAAACAGCATCATTATTGATTTCTAAGTGCCCATTCTAAGCCTTCTTAATTCTACCACACAATGTGCGAATCATGTCTGACCATCCCACAGTTGCGAATTCTCTACGAACCAACATATTGTTTATTCTACGTATGTTAACATCTTGAGGGGACAACGCTTGCCACGACTGAAATGATAAGATTTATCTTTGTATAATTCATGTTATGATATCTATGGAGATCTGGAGATCTTTTGAATTTCGAACTGGTTTGGAAGGAGCTGGTCATTTTGAATCCATTTTGGACCCATTTTGGTTGGTAATTTGCATTGCGAATTCGGCATGTTTTATGGGAATGTTAGGGGAACTTGATTCTTTGTTTGAAATTTTAAGTCGACTGTAAAATTGTTGGGTCCTTGTTTTGTTATTTGCAGACATACCGTAACTCATTTTTTTCGTAAAATACTTTACTGGGTGTTCTGAATCTATCTCGATCTATGTACTTAGTGTATTGTATTAAATTTAACAGTTATCTACTACATACTGCTAGCACAGCTACTAGTAACCATAACACAAAGCTCTGCTTAGCTTGGGGCTTAAGATGCCGTGTGAATTGTTGGATATTATTTATTTATTTATCATGGTAGTAGAAGTACTTACTAACTACCTAGAATGATAGATACCTACCTACTTAATAACTATGATTAATGTAGGCCCTTTGCACCGATACTTAATATCCCAAAATATCTCGCTAATTTAGTTTAATGTACAAAATAATTACCTACGTTGTTAAGTTGTTATCTAGTGTCCTAGATTAAGATCTATCGCCATACCCTATAGGGCAGATAGGGTGCATGAATGGGTGCACAAAACTCTTTTTAATTAAGTTGATTGAAAACTCTTTTCTGTAAAAAAACAAACTGTCATGCTTTAAATATACCTACCTACTGAAATACTATTTAATTAATAGTTCCTCAGCGTCAGCAGTTACCTTACCTATGTTGTAAAAAACATATAATTTCACTTCAAGTAGGTATTTCTTATTATTATCTGTCACTCTAGATACCTAGGTAAGCCTGCTTCGGCTTATATTTTCTGAAAAAAAAAAATAACTTCAAAGGAAGTTAATTGTAGCTACTAAATGCACATTACGTAACTCGCTTACATTATGTACCTAATCTATTTGATAATTATCTGACTCTGCTCATCCGCAATGAATTATGTCGTAGTCGAAGTCCAGATTTGTAGGCGAAGTTCAAATTCTTAGTCAGGCTGCTAAATTCAACAAGTTGTCTATCGCTCCGATAGCCGTGATCGTCTAGTGGTTAGGACCCTACGTTGTGGCCGTAGTAACCCAGGTTCGAATCCTGGTCACGGCAGTGAAAACTGTCGCGGCGGAGCTTACTTTTTGCATTTTTTCAAGTTTAGTTAGTATATTACACTAATTATACTAACTATAGATTTGTCGTAAATTTGTATGGTCGCCATTATAATAAGTAATAATTGTTCAAACAAAATGATTTCTTTTTTTGATAATTTAAAAAAATCAGACTAATAATTATTTATTCTTCGAATAAGATCGAGAGAAGAAAAAACTATTTAATGTATTTTTAAATAACAACAAAAAACGCAAACGATACGTTTGTATCCATACAGCGCCATCTCACGAGTAACTGTGTTACTTTGCAACAGTTAGTTCGCAGCAATGCTTGCTCGTCGCTGTCGTAGCATTACAATGTAGTTGTGCTACTCTACGCTAGATGGCGCTGCTTTCAGATATATATTTTCTATGTTTTTATTTCTAAACTTTTAATATAGATGGCGTTGCATTAGCAAATGAGTCTTAAAATTACTGTATAATAATAATTATACTGTGTCCAGTGTAATTTTTTTTTCTGATTCATGTTTATTGGGTTGCAGTTGTAGTTTTTAGTAGAAGAGAAAGAGATACGGGGTCATTGGGTAGTCGTAAAGTATGGGCACCCGTAACAGCTGTATATTTATTTATTTTGGTTTGATGTGGGTAAAACACTGCTCAACTATAAACTAAGTACATATTTTTGATGTTACGTGCCTTTTTTTTTATATATGTAGGTAGTTACAAGTATTTTGTAGCGACTGTGTATTCTATTACCAATAATACCATAGTAGGTACCTACCTACATAATTTGTAAAAGTCTTAACACTGTAAAATATTCACAAAAGTAAACTTTTTTAGGGAGGTGTAAGCATGCCAAATTTTAATGCTCTTGAAATATTAGTAAAAATTTAAAAGTTTGACATTGCAATCGCCCCAGTAGACTTCCGTCTAAACCGAATAGCCAGACCTAAAAATAAGAAAAAAATTAGGATCTCTAAAAAATACCATAAATAATCATAAAATCTATACGTATGTATGTAGGTAGAGGTAAAATTTGTGAGGATGTAGGGGGTAATCTCTGCTGGATCTATGAAAAGCGGGGGCGTAGCAGCAGCTAGTTTTCATTATATACATAGGGGTCATTTTCAACTTGTAAGTTACTATCATAGATAAATTAAATTATATTAAAACTTATTAAAATTCTCGAGTTAGATAAATAACTATAATAGGGTTGTAACTATTTGTTGAATAATATATACGAAGAATATTTCGTTTACAAATGCCCCAACCTCCTACATTATATTACATGCCCAAACAATTATTTATTCTTCTTAAGGGGCCATACTATAGGAGCGAGACAGGGCAGAGCAACGTAAGCCCAAAAATCTAGTTTTTGCTTGTACCTACTCGCATTATAGATAACCTAGGTATTTGAAAAAAAAACGCCTTAGTTCAATTACATATTGCTTGGTTTTATTGATAAATAAAGATTTAAGTAAAAAACTTTAGGTAACTTTGCGATTGTTTTTCTATTGTGAAAATTTTATACTTATTCGTTTGTTGAAACATGACGGATAGAGTAAATCCTGAACTATAATAATATAATAAAGCCCTTTTATTTCCTTAATAAAATAAATTTTACAAAAATTGATTATGAATAGGTAATAATGTGACACTAAATTTATATAATAGGTACTTAATTGATAAGATTTACATTGAAAAATAATAATGGGCCAGTCTATGCCAGCCGCTTTATTTATCTCGTCTATCCACCTCTCTTTTGGTCTGCCTCTGGTTCTTTTGTTTTGTGGTCCTGTCCATGTTGTAATTATTTTGATCCATTTGTTGTTTTCCATTCCTGAACTATACCATTGTATAAATTTCAAAACTAAATATTCAAAGGATGTAAGCTGCAGTGGCAGGGGGCTGGCCATATATCGAGAATCGAGAAGAATCGTCAACCGCTGGGGTAAACGTGTTCTTAAGTGTAGACCGCGACTCGGCAAATGTAGTGTAGGACGCCCTACGTCCGACCAGGTGGGATGACGATTTGCGAAAGACTGCTGGCGCTTGGCTGGCAGATGGTGGATGCGGCAAGCTGAAGACAGAGCGCGCGCTATGGCACTCATCAGACCTATGTCCAGCCAGCAGTGGGTGGACTAAGAAAGATGATGAAATTAAATTCAGTAGTTTGGAGATCCGTCCGGTAGAGTCGATTTGATTGAGGTAATTATAATATAACGCGAATTAAATCGCGGGCGTGTCAGCTAGATAATAATAATCAATAACGTGCATAATTTTATTATCTTAATGAATAATTTTGTAAATTTGTTATAAAAACGATTTATAATATTATTTTATCAGCGTTCTACAAAAACTTTCCACTTCATTTTTTTTTAGTGAATGATATGCTAATATTGGATTAGTACTGATACGAGTTTGTTCAACGGTAGTCGATCGGAACCCGAAACGCTTCGATAGCGCGATCTAGCGCTCGGTCACTTTTAGCAGCGACATCTAGTTATAAAATTAGGAACTTATCACGATCAAACACAACGACCTTGCAGGCTCCGACATAAGGTTCAAATTCAATTGCTACCGTAGCGACCGTAGGGAGCTTTGAGTGTTTCAGAAATTCTTCTGTAACTTTAAAACCAATAATAATTTCATGACGGTTCTTTGCAATAATTCGAGCCAAATATATTGCGAAATTAGCCTCATCAATACATTTTGATATATTATAAAATTTATATGTTAATTTATGTAATAGTGTCCTATTTCCCTACCTACTCGGATATTTACAAAAAATTGGGAATTTGTCAATAGCAGTTTTGAACCTGACTGAAATAAGAATGTCATGTTGACGACCTTGCATTAGAGAGACAGGTGTAAGGTGTAGAAAGAGAGTAGGGAAAACAAAAGCAGACTCCATTTGTTACATTTTTAGTTTTCTACGTAAATAAGAGATACCGATAGACCTACCTACCTGCACAGGGATAAAGTAAAATTGGTACCGAGGAAAAATTTGTAATCTCGCATGCATATTTAATTCGAAATACCCGAATAAACACACGCCTCGCACCCAAAAAACAATCTGAGATTTCTCGTAAAAAAGATTCTTACATTACCTACAGCAATCGGAATATTTGAGCATAAGGTAAATGTTGCGAATGGGAAAATTGTTTCCTAAACAGAAAATTAGGTGATTTTCCGGGCAATGTGAGGCCAATCTTGACTTTACGTGAGGAGACGGTTGGGAATAGGTAGGTACTCACTAAACGACGTAGTAAAATTTAAGGATGTTCATATTAGGAGGACTGAGCCAAAAGTATGTATCTACATACTTACTTTTAGTTCAGTCCTCCTAATCTGAACATGTCTGTTAATTCTTATATATGACTAGCGGTTCGCCCCGACTTCGCTCGGATAGTTATTTTTTCGTCAATTTTCCAATGTTTTTAATACTTCTTATCCTATTCCGGACTAAGAGAAATCCAACAAACCAAAAACCATGAAAATCGGTTCCGTCATTCTTGAGTTATAAATGGTGTAACTAACACGACTTTATTTTGTAGACTTAATTAAAGAAGATTTAGTGGTAGGTAAGTAGGTACATAAAGTTGTTAACGATATTTTAAAACTAGTTGTTGCTCGCGGCTTCGCACGCGTTGTTTAAGGTTATTTCTATCCCATGGAAACTAATTTATTACATAAAGGATAGCCTATGTTACTCTCTATCCTTTCAACTAACTTTATGCCAAAAATCAAGCCGATTGGTTGCTTAGTTAGGTGCGTGAAGGAAGGATAAACAAACACACTTTCACATTTATATAATATTAGTGTAGATAGTGATTAAATGAACACATTATAAAAAACTTAAGACTCATAGAGAGCAAATTTATCTAGAGAGTCTTGTGAAAGACTTTTTTGAGTTGTGTAAAATGTAGGGTGGCCTAGATCATTATTTTTTGTACTTATATTAAAAGATCACACAGCATTATCTAGCGTAACTAGCGTAAGATAAGCAGAGCTTCTGTTATGGGTATTAGATAACTGATAAACGTAATATAACATAATACAAAACAGATATAATTTTTTACTATACATAGAAAACGACCAGAACACCCGAAAAAAATACCAGCAGATCGTACAAACATTTGTCCCGAGGCGGGAGTCGAACCCGCAACCTCCTGCGTCGCAAGCGGACCTTCGCGCACCGCGCCACAGAAGTCGTCAGTCGTTTTTGTACTTGATTCATTTAATATTCTTCGCAAAAATAACAGGTTTGAAACATTCCTACCATAAATTTAACATTGACTCTATTTCGTTTCACTAATAAAGGGGGCGATATATGACGCCATTTTGTGAATGGGATAGGCATAGGATTTCGCGTTTGAAGGAGCGGGACAGAGCAGAGCGGCGTAAGTTCAAAAATCTAGTTTTGGCTGATTATCTTCTAATTTGGACATTTGTGTGCAAAAATAAGCGGAAGGTGCCGTGGGTATTCTTCTATCTATAATATGGTGATAAAATGAAAAAAAATCTTGTGTTGATAGTTTAGGAGAAAGATTGTAAAAAGTAAGAAAACAGATGTTACTTTGCACAATAATTTCTAGTATTACAATTATTTTTTTTTTATTTTCGAAGAAAGAAAGGATCTGTCTTGTATGCCATAGATATTATTGAAAAATATTATTTGAAAATGTTTTTTCAAAGCTTTATCAATAAAGATGAGGTACAAATTTTTTTCAATGTAACCCAAATTTGCCGCCTTAAGGAAAAACTAAAATACCTACCTGTAAAAAGTTTTGAAAATTTACTAGTTTACGCTGCAAGGAGAACTAAAACGTCATCCACGGGTAATTCATAATCATAACCTACTTACCGTAATTCTAGGCACATAACATCTGACTCATAAAACCGCAAGAACATCACCAAAAGTTCTTAGATACGTCGCATTTTTACGCAGGACATAAAACAGATAATGATAACGTCCCAGGCTCTCCCGTGAATGAAACCCTCTGAGGGGCTTTATCTATCGACAAATAATGGAGTCCTAGACTCAGGTAGCGTTGGTTAATGTCTATTGAGTTTTTTATGGGAACCTGGTGAAGTATTAGATCCGAAAGTATGTGGTAGTTTGAGTTCCTACAAATGGACCTTATTTATATAACACTGTTAAAAGAAGTTTGGATATGAGGTTTTTTATACGTTCAAACCTAAATTAATGCTGGTGGTGAATGTGGTCGCTTATTGACAAACTCTTTAAATAATTAATAGTAGCAGCGCCTCGCGGTTTCACCCGCGTAGTTCCCTTTCCCGGATGAATTCCGGGATAATATATAGCCTATGTCACTCGCTGAAAAGTAAGCTTTCTAATGGTGAAAGAACTTCCGAAATTGGTCCAGTAGTTTTTGTATGGGATTTGGGTAGTTCCCTGTCCGCTCGATAGAGGCGCTGTACTGTACCAAAATCTATGGAAATATTAGACATCAACGAGATGATAACGGCTCGTTACTATCGCCAAATGGACTCAGAACAAAACCAGAAATAAGTAGATTTACAAAAAAAGGTTGACAGGAAAAATCGTGAGAAACAATATTGGTACAAGCAAGTTTTTAATACTTTACGCAGTTTAAAAAAACACCTCAACCTAAACCTCAACAGCCTATAATGGTCCACTGCTGGACGCAGGCCTCCGCCTGAATTTTTAAAAATCTCATGCCCACACTGGGCATGCGGGTTGGGATCGCAGTTCGGTGGTAGATAAATATTCTACAAGAGGCGCTGCTGCCCGCCCCACGGTGTATGTCCCTTATTGCAACTCTTCCCGTGTTTCTCTTACGACACCTACGTGAAGAGTTGGGGTGGTGCAAGTTCTAACCCGGCACCACATGGCTCATAAACAAAACCCACTTTAAATAGGTATTACGGTCTTATAGTAAATATAAATACCTTATCCATACGAAATTTCCATACAGATCTGCTAAATATACCTAGTAAAAAACATTGAACTCTATTACAAGCGTAGTAAAAAAAGGTATATTCTATTAGGAAACAAAAGATCGGAAAAAGCCACGTCACGACAAATCTAAGGTAAACCAAAACATAACTCTTGGATTTCTTGCCTGATTTACTCAACCATATCGTAACAAAAAAGGGAAAAAGAAAATTGATAACGGCAATTGTTTGGGTAAATAAAATATACTATGAAAAATAAGCAATAGGTTGGAGGATACGAATCAATCTTTGACTCAATATGTACACCTGGCTCCAAACGATTTGGGGAAATTTATTCAATATCGGGCAACCCCGCTCTTATTGAGTTTTGATAACTCTACGTTTTGGGGTTGGTCTTATGTTTTAAGGGCCCATACGAACTCAACTTTTTGTGATAAGGACAGTCATAGAATTTCGCGTTCATAAGAGCGAGACAGGGCATAGCAACGCAAGCCCAAAAAATAAGTTTTAGCTTATTATCTATTAATTAGGACTTTATTTGAAAAAAAAAAAAAAAAAAACATATAATTTTTTATACTTAGTTCTATTGCCTTGCTTATTCTTAACATCTTAACTTCTGTATTTATTGAGAAATTAAGGTTTCAGTAAAAATTTAGAGCTGACTGCGATTTTTTTCCATCGTAAAATTTTTATGGAATCGTGTTTTCGATACATAATATATTATGATCTATAGAGTAAGTCCTGAACTGTCAATGTATAAATATTAAAATTAAATAAAAGATATTTAGGTCCGACGGAGTTGATTTAAGTCGTTTTGAGTTATCAACTAGAGCGATACTGGTTTTTCTATGCTTTCTATAAGACCAAGGTACTAGTACTACCTACATACTACGATAAAAAGTGTACTAGCCGAAAGGGTTATTATTCTGGAAACTGCCGTCAGCTATTCAACGACTTTTTGAAAATTATAATCTAAACACAATTCTTTATTCAGAAAGAAAATAACAATCAAATAACAAATTTAAATTAAAACTAGTATTTACAATAGATTAAGCTATCTGCAAACTGTTGCAAACAATCTACAGGTAGCTATATCTAAACTAATATTATAATGAGGTAAACTTTGTTATTTTGTGCGGTTTAAGGCGCATACCCCACCCAAACTAGCGCCACCACCTACTTTATCTTATTATTCCGTTTAACAAAGAAAATTCAAATATCCATCGCACAGTTTGTGATACCTATTATAAGCTTTTTTTTAATGCCTCTGTAATAGTTTATTGAATTTTGTTTAGGCAGTGAGTCGAAGTTGCCACTGCTGGCCACCAAAATCTATTTTCGATTCACTGCCTAAACTAAGTTGAATAAAACTATTACAATCTGTAGTACAATCTGATGAAAAAAACCAACTAAACAACAAAAAAATAAACCTCAAGCTTTCTGTCTACCTTTCATCCCCCGTTTTCCGACCGGAACGGGCATTAATTATAAAATGTAATAACCCAATTCCGGGTCAAAACATCCCAGCCTTTATTTCTAGCCGACCTAGGCATTTCGACCACGCTTTTAGACCTCTTTGCAGTTACCTTCATTTAATTAAATTGTATGATACCAAAATAAGCATTTTGAACATCTTTGTTGAACTTTTGAGGTAAATCTATTAGCATAACCCATGCTTATAATAACCGGTAATAGTTTTACTTAACTACTAGTAAGTAAGAAAAAACAGTAGTAAACATGATTTCTAAAAATACCTATAACTAACCTATCTTGGTAAGTAGGTAAGAAAAATGTTCATTCTAGGTATGTTTTTTAAAACCAATAGCAATTTATTAGTGATATAAACTAGTGAGTTTTTAATGTTGTGCGTGTATAATAAAACTAGTTGCCCCCGCGGCTTCGCCCGTTCTTTTCATGTGTCCCATGTGTGATAGACAGAAAAATAACGGAGACTAGTAAGAGTTAAACACAGTTTATTACAAGATACGTTTAACTCGTCGTTTGGGAGCCCTATGTCCAGCTGTGGAAGTGTATGAGCTGATGATGTTGATGAAATTTAACATGCCCTATTAGTATGAGAAGGACAAATCGCAACCAAATTTTAGACCAGTTATGTCCGATTGCGCTGAAAATTGGTATTGTCACCGAAATTGCGTAAGTATTTACGTAAGTTCGGTGACAATACAATGCTTTGGTACCATCGAGCTGGTCTGATGATGGAGACAGAAGGTGGCTATGGAAACTCCTAAACGAAACTGCGTAATCACGTCGAGTGTGAGTTCGTTGGATTGCCTTCGCGAGAAAATAAGAGTTTTCGAACTTCTCTTCGACTGCTTTAACTTTTTTTTTGTATAATTGTTTCTTGGGTTTCTGTTTCATAAGAATTTGATATCAGAAAAGGGTGTGAAAACTTAATTTGCAATAAGCTGGCCATGCAAATTGTATCCGTGCATTTCCTCTGTAATTTCCCCCGGGAAGGGATGGGCTAAGGATGAATATTATTTATTAAATAGTGTTTTGAATGGGGTACTGGATACTGAGATTTCATTCAATTTAATCCAAGGAAAGTGGTGGAGGAACTGTGTAAATGATTAAATAAAAGATGAAATGACTTTGAAGACTCTGTGGCGCGGTGGGCTAAGGTCTGCCTGCGACGCAGGAGGTTGCGGGTTCGATTCTCGCCTCGGGACAAATGTTTGTATGATCTGCTGGTATTTGTTCAGGGTGTTCTGGTCGATTTCTATGTATAGTAAAAAAATATCTATTAAGTAGGTATTGTATTAAATTATGTATGCCAGTTATCTATCTAGTGCCCAGAACACAATGAATTGTCTATAGCATTATTATACCTAATTATTACTTTCATTTAGCAGTTAGCTCAATTGTTTCAATTGTAAATACTAGTCTTCGTTTGCTTCTATTATTTGATTTTAATTTTCTTTCATAAAATTGACTTTTCAAACATTGGCGAAAGCAAACTATTTACTTTACAGTAGACAAATGATTTCTTGTTCTCTTTTCGATTAAAATTCATAAAAAATGCAGGGATTTTTATGTAGGTACTACGAAAGTATTAAGATATTGAAGTACCCCAATAGTTATGTTTGATAGGACATGATAATGTACAAAAAAAATTTTTTCGCGAATTTACGGCTACGGCGGCCATTTTATATTAGTGTATGCGCAAATACAGGTTGCACAGGTGCAATATTTATTTCCCCCAGTCTCTTAAAGTAACACTTGCATGGCCTCGACCGCACGTGTCCCAGTGTACTACCGTTGGGCGGCAGCGCACCCCGGGGGGTGGCACCGCCGAGGCTTGGCAGTGAATGCGTTAGTTCGATGGGTCTACTAAGTTAAACATAACATAGGTACACAAATCACGATCATACCGCATAAACATATCACCCCATTTATCGTACATAGTACCTGACTAAAAAACAAGAACCGTCAAGTGCGAGTGTAACTCGTGCGTCGAGGGTTTCAAACATTTGCTGGACCGTAAATTTTTCGACTTTTTTCGAAACATTTTGTAAAGTATGTAACCTACAGAAATTTCAAAAACTGTTTTGAAATGTACAAACCAATACCTATTTGTCTATTTTTAAATTTCACCATCATCATTTGTACTTACTGTTTTTTTAATGTATTATTATTTAAAATTTCTAGTTAATAGCTGCAGTTGTTAATGAGATATTCAAGATAGAAAGGGGGCGGAAAGAGCGAGACCATAAGGTTTCGAAACCGACCTCGAAACCCTAAAAATGGACGCGATTTCAAATGACCACCGGAGCACGATTGTCAAAGAGCTATTGTTTGTTACCTTCACGGTTGGCGTGGCACACCAGCACTGCTTTTTAATAGGAAATACTTTGCATGCAAATCTATAGGGTATAGAGGTGTGAGGTGTTTATGTGTAGGTATTTTTTTTTATAAAATTTGACAGATAGGGCGCTATGGCGCTAATTAGCGGAGGCCTATGTCCAGCTGTGAACTGATATAGGCTGATGATGATGAAATTCGAAAGCAGATTAATATTTTTATGTATTTGTCGCAGGAAGAATCTGGATATGACTAGTGCAAGAACGAAGGTTATATAACTAGGAGGTTAAAGCCCAGCAGTGGGCGATGACAGTTAAATGATGATGATGTTTTTGTATTTCTGTTGATATCGCGTCAGATCCTAGAATCTTAGGAATCCTCAATAAAGGTGATAAGGGTCGTCTTACACGACACCCTTTAACGACTTCTTTTATTTAATATCAATAGGAACGTTGTTGTCATTATAAACTCTTACTCTCTCTTTTAGTTTTATTTGTTCATTATATGACAGTTGGAGAGCCAACCAACTTAAAAAGGTACTCAAATACCGAAAAAGCGCTATTAGAAATTCCTGTAAGAGCTACTAACCCAAAAAAAAAACAGATAATACTCTATTCTATATTATTATGTACATCAATATTATTCTAAGTTAATTAATAAACCTGAAACCAGGTAGAAAACCTAAGAAAATCTAGTGACGTATTTTCCAATACTTTCCACCGAGAAGTAACTTTCTAACGAGCTTCGAGACACTACACTCGAGAGACTGTAGAGCACAGTTGGAGAGTGCTCGATGTAAGTGCACTGTAGGGCACGAGGCCGCTTAGTGCTTCGAGTGTTTGATGCTTAGGAACTAAAATTGAGAAAATTAGGTCCTTCAGAACTTTTCTTTTTATTCTTATTTATTGTTAAAGACTTTTACTTTACAAAGTATGCCAGTCCTATCATAACCTAAACTTATAAATAACACACTAAAGAAAATAAACAATAATATTCTGCATAGCAGGTAAGTATTTCAGAACTTGATGGCAAGGAATTTTGGTTTATATCAGAGAATTTTTAGGTTTTTGAAATTGTGAAACTCTCTTATAAGTTTCACGTAATTTTGTAAATGTAAATTTATGCTTAGACTAGCTTCTGCCCGTGACTTTGCACTTTTTTGCGTTTTTTGGAATAATAATAATATTATATTATGCAAAATTTCAATGCACTAAACTAAACTTACTAGTGGTTTATTTTTCGCTTCTTCCACAAATGGACAAAAAAATTAAGCGAATAAAATCAATAACATCGTATTTCTTATATGATAAATGATAATAATGAATATTTATAAAGCTGTCCATGTATAAATTTGGCTTGTCGAAATGCTTATTTTGTAAGCCTAAAGAAATTAAGTTATAGAGTTTGAGTGCAAACCTATACAGCCATACAGTACTTCTTCTAAAACAGCCTTCCAAACAGCACTCGGTGAATGTAATTCTTTTAAAAAGCTAGTTCCTTCTGCGAAATTGCATTTTAGAACGAATGTGACGATTTATACTTAGGTACTTTAAAAGTACGAAGTAGGAAGTCATTCGGTGCGATGTATGGGCCGCTGAATGCGCTATTTATTCTCATTAATGGGCTACTTACATTAAGAAAGGGGAATTAAAGCCTTTCTGTTGCTAAGTCACGTAAAGTTTGGATTAAAACAAATACTTAAACATAGAATATGTTTTTGCTGTGTCCTTTCAAAGGAAGGGAGACTGGAGTGACGCAAGCCAAGCGGAGTTGTTTCGTTTCGTACCTTACTGCGCAAATAGAAGTGTTATTATTAAAGGTGAACCTTGATCGATTATTTAAAAGGTATATATAGATGGAAGTTTGGCGGGCCATGCGGCGGTTGAAAACTGTTAATATTCTCACTGTCAACCAAAAACAACGCATAGGTCAGTGGAGGATTGACCGCGCCTCTGTGGCGCGGTGGGCGAAGGTCCGCACGCGACGTAAGAGGTTGCGGTTTCGATTCCCGCCTTGGAACAAAAATATTTGTACGATCTGCAGGTATTTGTTCCGGGTGTTCTGGTCGTTTTCTATATGTATAATAAATAAAAAATATCTATCTATGTAATGTATTGTATTATGTACATATATCAGTTATTATTAAAAGATGAATGGTCCAAACAAATGTAGTTAGTACCAAAATTATTTGTAATTCGAGCATATTTCCACCATAAGTTAAATATTTTTATATTCAAATAGTATATTTGTAGTCCCGGGTTGTTTTTTTTCTTCAAAATAGTAACTTATGAATGAAATGTACGCCAATCGCAATTTGTAAATGAAACTTTGTACGTCGAAAATAACATATTTTCGTTTTATTTGTTTAAACAATATCTTAAGTTTTGTTTGAAAAGACACATAACTTTATTGTCTCATTCCAGAATAACAACATTATGTAGAAATACAAAAAGCTTCTCAAACATAATTTTTGGTACCTATTGAACACGACCAAATTCATAATACCAAATTTTGGACGGCTATATTGCCATTGCGCACGCACGTTCGCGCTCCCTCATCAGCTAAACAGAGACCGATATCCAGAACTATTTTTGCAACCGCTTCGAATTGAAGTTATGAGCCTCATCCGCAAAGAAAAATAGCACTTCTCAGCTCGTGGATAGCGGAGACAGCGACTCCAGATCAACGGGAGAGAGGCATTACCTATTCTCATAAAAAGAAACAAAGTTTATATGAGCCAACCAAATTGGCGATAAAATGTGTGCTTAACGCATTTACTGCCCAGCCTTGCCGATGCAACCCGCAGGGGCGTATGATACACGTATTCGGAGCACAACTTCTGCGTCTTGGGCCATGAAAGTGTTAAAGCACTAGACAATAGGTATAAACCCGCTCACTCTGTTTTCGCCACTCGTTGTCTTTTCCGCTCCCAATGTAAAAAAAATGCAGGTATCCTTAGTATTTAGCAAGGAAACTAAAGAATACCGCGGTTTTGTATTATAATAGTGCGTAAACCCTCGCACACTGGGTAACACATAAGAAATTAAATAAGTTCCCAAAAAAATTCGAGCTCTAGAGCCGTAATAGGTCCCAAAGATTTTCGACGAACCGACTTAGGATTTCGTGGCTTAGTTGGTTAGGGTGGGGCTCAGGTTCGATTCCTGCCGAAATCGAAAATATTTGGGAAATTATATAACTTCTTGAAGAATACCGACCGATCAATCATAGTTATGAACTGGTCCATAGCCCCGACGTCGATGCTTCGTTAGTAAGATCCTAGTTCCTGCAGTCCCATGGGAACCCCCTGATTGCCTTGCTACCCGCTTCGCTGGCTTTGCATTTATTGAAGGCATGAAGCCATGGAATCCCTTGGCGTTGTGAATATATTGATCAAGCTAGATAGTAGAGCGAATGGTTAATTGTATATTACATCTACAACCTTTACTGGTCCACAGTCGAACGCAGGTTTTCCCATGATAACAGATTATATGTATTTAGACTCAGATTATATTTAGACTGAGATAATGTATTAATTTTAAGTTTTATATAAACTTATTAGTGGTTTATTTTTCGCTTCTTCCACTAGTGGACAAAAAATTGAAGCGAATAAAATCAATAACATCTTATTTGATAGTAATGACTACTTATACAGCTTTTTATGCATTAAATTTGACTTATCTAAGTTCTTATTTTGTGAGCCTAAAGAAATAAAGTTATTGAGTTTGAGTTTGATATAACCATCTTATTGGCTTTTATCATATACCCATAGTGAATGTAAATCACTGATCCTTATATGGAGCTATGTAACGTAAGATTATTAGAATTAAAATTAATTTTCAAAGATAAAATTCTTAAGGTGAAGTAGGTCCCAAAACTCAGGTTTTGCCTAGACGGAAAATCAGTTTTAAGGCAAGAAAACACAATTTTTTAAAATCTTTTTTGATGAGCATCGAAAGTTTAGGATTTTTGTTAGTAAGTTATGAGAGTTAAGAGCCGAAACACGATTGACTCAACTTGACTCGATAGAAAAAAATCGCAAAGTTTCCTCTAAATTTTGCATTTTTACTACGGAAAACCAGTTTCATTTTGCTAGTTACATAACATTTTTGCATGACATATCGTCTAAAAAATACTTAACTAAACACTTTAGCGGATTATGGTCTTAGTTTTTTGCGAAAGAGTATTATTTTAGAGCAATAACAAATTTATAAATAAAAAGCAGTGAAATTGCGCGCGGGCCGGCTCTTGCGTCCCTTTCTCGCTTTCACTGCGCGGTGTTCGCTCGTCCTTGTCTCGAAAATACGAACGTAATTCGCCTTAAACAATGAAATCCAAGGAGACTACAGTCTACGAATAATTATAATATTGTCAGATTCTACTAAACACTCAAAGCCAAGCTCTAAAGTCGGGTTCTATAACTACACAAATCCTTGCCTCCCGCATAGACAGTCTTCAAGTTTTCCACGAGTACAATGCGTCCCTCCTGCCTATTGTCCGTCAGACCTGCCCAGGCCGGCGAGGGAAGCCAGAGACAGCGAGTTTAAAGCTGAAGCGGGTTTAAGACTTTATATTTCATCTTTAGTTCTTGAATTGCGTGACATGTCTACATGCGTCGATACATTTGCGCCTTCGCATCTGAGGACATCCGTGAGGGCGCTAGTAGCGCGCCGACAGATTTGGACTCGCCAGCCAATATGCGTGGACTCACTCAATCGTTCTGCATAAGTTTGTTATAATGGTGTCTCTCGGTTTGAATCAAGGTTTTGAATATTGTTTTAGTTAAATGTAAACCCTAACTTTCCTCCTAATTAAACGTATCTAACTTGATAATTGAGTATTATTCTCAATAATGCTTGATAGAAATAGAAAAACTTTGTTCCCACTCGTACAAAAAGGAACAAACATCAATAAAGATACACAGAAATAATAATTTACTCGAGTCACAAAAAAGTCCTTGTCTCAGCATAATGTTAGTCGCGTAAGCAACCAACGCTGATCTTCCGACAAGACCGTTCGATGACGTTCATCGTGACCGTTTGGTGACGATGATGATGATGATTCTTTACAATGGCAAATATGGTGTTATCATCATCAGCCTATTATTAGTCGACAGTTGGACATAGGCCTCCCCTAATGCGCGCCATAGCGCCCTGTCTTCAGCTTGCTACAACCAGCATCTGCCAGCAGTCTTTCGCAAATCATCATCCCACCTGGTCGGAGGGCATCCAACACTACGTTTACCCCAGCGGTTGTCGGTTCTTCTCGAGATATGGCCAGCCTACTACCACTTCAGCTTGCTAATCCTTTGAGCTATGACGATAACCTTAGTTCTTTGTCGGATGTATTCGTTGCGAATCCTATCCTTCAGAGAAAGAAGAAGGAGAGAGAAGAGAATATGGTGTGATTAGACACAATTCAGCCAGAGTCAAGTAAATTAGATTAACGCTTTTCTATGGCATAAACGTCACTCAAGCCTATATCTATGATGAATTTGATGATTGATGAGCAATCTTTCTTATCACGGGCCTAAGTTTCATTAACTTACTTATAAATTTTCTTCTGTAACTTGGACCGCTGCTTAAGCTTAGTACATAAGCTTTTGACGACAGAGGAGATAAGATTGCGTGATGGCCAATAGCCTGGTTCCGCTGTTCCCTACGAGCGAAGCACAGGTGTTTTCTATTTGATTTATGAGTAAGCAGGGGCTTTTGAGGATATTAGGTACGCACGGGTAAATGTGCGAAGAATATCAGGTATAGCCTTAGAGCATTGGTATAGCAGCGAAGAATGACGTCACTCCATCCTATTCTATAAGTACGCAGGTAATAAGTATAGTTTCTGACATTGGATTTGCTGACGTGGTACCTACTTGGAAAAGTCGTAGCATTGCAAGAAAAAAGTACCTTAATAATTATATACCTACCTATTGGTAAATGAAGGCTTAAAAATGTCGAATATTATCTACCACAAACATGACATAAAGAAACTATCATGGCCCCGGACGTAAGTTTCCGTGTGCACCACCGCTGAGCGGCGGCAAGCTCCTGCCCCCCACGAATTAAGTTTTTTTTTAAGAAATATTAATTTCTTCACCTCACTAGTAGGCACTAAAACACTTCTTAAAGTAGACCTAGAGCTTACGTTTTGAAGAACCTCTTTCTCTTCATATGTGTTTGAATGTTTACCTGAAAACAAAGAAAATACAATGAGATGAAATTCGAACCAACATTTTCTCAGCCTAATGGAGTCTTTAGACAACCTTCAGCTTGAAAATAGTTGCAATAAAATCTGCACAAGCTAAGCGAAACACATAAAACACTTCCGTATTTAAAATTCTGTTAGTTCTTCTTCAAATACCCCTTGAATTATTTAACAAAGCGAGTGAAACCGTCTATTTAATTAAAAACTCCTAAATCAATGCAAATTACGGTTCTAATTTTGCCGCTTGTTAAAAGCAAGAATTGTTTTAAGTCTCGGTTATTAATAAAATACTTGGTTACAGGTTTCGCTTCACGTAATAATATCATGTAATCAAAGAGAATAAAACTACGGGATGGTACATTATTAATAATATTGTAAAAGCGAGCGGCACCTAGTCCCATGTAAAACTGTACACGGATGGGTATTAATCGCGTTTACATATTTTTGACTGTCCCGGAGATTTCCCTTTCCCCAATGACTTCTGTTTTTTTACCATATTTAATTTTTTGGGAAACGAATTTCACAGGTCCCTTTGATCTCTTAAAAATAATAAAGCAGATAACAACCATAGAGATCCGGATAACAACCGATCTCATAGAAATCAAACGCAAACAGCTAATCGCTTTGTGAAGAAAACGTCTGAATGTCCGGTAATGAGCTTTGTCTCTCCCCTCGTCCTGTTGTTTTGTTTTGTTGGCATCGTTTGTTGTCTCTGTGGGATTAGCGGATGCAAGGACTTGTGTTGGACAGAGAACTGAACTTCTTATAGATAGAGGTATAACTGTTTGTTTGTTTGAGTTTGCTTGTGAGTTCTACTCACTAATACGTTAGACTACCTTCTACAATCGCTCGAGCTTGTATAAGCTCGAGATATCAGCTGGTATTTTAAGTTTTTTTTTAACCTGTGGGTTAACAAGGGGAAGCTCAGGGAAAACTCTACACTACAAGGTGATAGATAGCTGGGTGCAAAGTTAAAAAAAGTCAAAATAAAATTGTTCATTTCTTTAAATAGAAAAATGTATCGTAACTGCCTTCTGGTGACGGCTTAGATTTTTAGAAAATGTATTTTAGTATTTTATTTATTGCATTCATACAGTCAAATTCGTGTAAATACTCGTTGTAATTATTTTTTGCTGTTAAATATATTTTGAATAACCAAACAGTTGTTTGGTTATTCAAAACGACCTCAGTGGCGCAGCGGTCGAGAGTCTGCCTGCGACGCAAGAGGTTGCGGGTTCGATCCCCGCCTCGGAACAAATTTGTGTACGATCTGCAGAAATTTGTTTCGTTGGTCTGGGTGTTTTCTATGTATAATAAAAAATATCTATCTATGTAATGTATAATATTACGTATATCAGTTATCTAGTACCCATAACACAAGCTCTGCTTACCTTGGGGCTAGATAATGCTGTGTGAATTGTCCAGCATTATTTATTTATTTATTTATTTAGTTGTAGGTAACTTAGAAAAGGTCAAATTCAGAAAATAAAACACTCACGGAAATAAAGTGATATTTTTGATTTCTGTCGCTTCAGTATGTAGACTAAAGAAACGAGGAGGAAACCTTTAGCCTGTTAATTGTTCTTTTCTAGTTGGAGCAAAAAACCCGTCCCAGGTTTTTTATCTTCTTGAAAATCTTTTAATTTGTAGTTCTCGCTTCAAGGAGAAGCTTGAATAGACCTATGAAGCATTATAGTTACTAGGTAGAACGATGCTGTACTGAGTGGAAGGTTGCGGGTTCGAATCCCATCTACTCGTAGGTCGTAATTTACAAAAATACAAAAATGTAATCGTAAGCGAACCGGCGAGCATAAAGTATTTCTAAAGGCATGCGATTAAATTGCTTTGTACATATGAGCTCCAGCGAGTTTTTTACAGGAGACCGTGAATCGGTAAACGTAGTGCAGGACGCCACGTATTCAGGCACGACGATTTGCGAAATATTATAAATAAATAATGCTGGACAATTCACACAGCATTATCTAGCCCCAAGCTAAGCAGAGCTTGTGTTATGGGTAGGTACTAGATAACTCATAATACATAATAAAATACGTAACATAGATAGATATTTTATATGTACATAGAAAACGACCAGAACACTCGGAACAAAATACCTGCAGATCGTACAAATATTAGACCCAAGGCGGGAATCGATCCCGCAACCTCCCGCGTCGCAGGCGGGCCTTCGCCCACCGCGTCACAGACAAAGGTCGTCGTATTCCCTTCATCCACGTTCATAACTAAGATTTCATAACTGGCTATGCGTGAAAATGCTGTATGCTGCATGCTAATAGGGTGATGTGTCGCTTGTTAATGCTGCACTGGACTAGCATCATCAATTTTAGCAATTTCCGATTGGGTTTGCCCATGTCCAATCGGAAATAGCTGATTGAGATTGATAAGGGTATGCATTTTCAATTTTTCAGTGGCTGGAGCAAAATATTATCAGATTCTCAATGTGAAATCATACGTTCTATTGATAACTGCTAAACACCCGGTTTTGGCGTAAAAACCGGAGAAACACCAGGAAAATGTTCCGATAACTATCTTTCAATGAGCCGTTGTAGGTATCCAATTATTATTATAAACACTTTAAACAATAACCAACCTCTAAACTTAATTTTAAAGGTGAACGAAAATCCATATTACTTGTTTATCGGCCACAATGTTGATCGGACACGACGGCTAAGAGGAATTCAGGTCAGGACTCTATTTGCGATCGATTTGATTTGAGATTTACTACAACTTCTACGAGAATATTATTATGGTATGGCAATATTATTATATTATGAGCCGTTTGGGGTGGAAACCCTAGGTCCTTGGGGTCCTGGGGCACACGTTATCTATAAAGATCTTACAAAACTACTAATAGAGTCCACAGGTGATCGGAATGCTGGTTTTTATTTCGGTCAACGAATTAGCATTGCCATTCAACGTGGCAATGCTGCCAGCATTCTGGGCACTCTGCCTTCTGGTGACGGCTTAGATTTTTAGTAAATAGATGTAAGTGTAAATATTAGTTGTAATTATAAAATAAATATCTATCTATGTACATAATAATTATTAACCTGGTATGGCATGGCAGTAATATTATTTCATCTGTGGTATAGCCGGCGGCGTGTACGATGCACGAGGTAGGCAGTGGCGGCGTAACTAAAAAATATTCCCATTTAGAGCACGAACTCTAAGGCCCGTATTATGAAAGTTTGTTCAGTCATCAATGTATGCTTGAGTAACATTTTCTATGGCATAAACGTCACTTAAGTATAGGATCCATGACTGAGCAACTTTCATTACGGGCCGAAGAGTTCATGAAACTTATTTAATTTCTTAGGGAATAATATACCTATACCCTATACCTATATTATTCCTTAAGTAATTAAATAAGTTCCCAAAAACGGTGTTAATTCCAGACTTTTATAATAATAATTAACCCCGTTTTTAGGAACTTATTTAAAAATTCAAATAATGGAGGGCTGAAAATTTGCATAGATGTAAAAATCTAGCAAAATTTTTAGTCAGATCCGTCCAGTAGTTTTGACTTGAAGAAGTGACAAACATCTATACAGCCATCCAAACTTTAGAATTTATAATTTTAGCGAAGATGGTTTGTACTTAATAAAAAAAAATTTTTAATAATTAACGAGAGATTTTTCGCACTTACACGTACTTAGTGCACTTGACGCATTGAGTTAATAAGTACTACCATGGACAAATTAAATCCACATAGTGTTTAATTTATCTATGGTACTACTTATAGGCCCCACGGTTATTCGCACATCAGTTGAGACATGACCTATTCTAGTTTTAATATCGTGCACATTATCGGATCATCGCGTCACAAATACACCAGACAGTCGTTATCCCTTAATTATTTCACAGGCTTATCCCGAGTCCAGGAACTAACAGCCCCAGGTTCGTATGTCCATGTACCGATAATTGAATTCCCTCGTTGGTTGGAGCGTGTCATGGTTTTGACAGTTGATTGCTGAACCAGGAATAAAAGTCTGCACTAATTGAAAACAGCGGGTTGGTTTTATTTTGTTTTAGTGCATTTTAGAGTCCATTTCATGCAAGCCAAAACATAGGTGTGCTAGTTAAAAGAAAAAAAGCCGCGCTACAACTGCATTGAATTATTTTAGCCACAGAAGTATTAAATAAATAAATAATGCTGGATAATCCGTGTGGTGATGGCTTAGAATTTGCACCACTCCAACTTTTCCCGCGGGTGTCGTAAGAAGCGACTAAGGGACATTAATCGGGGGCGGGCAGCAGCGCCTCCTGTAGAAAAATCACCACTGAAAAGCGATCCCCAACCCGCATGCTCATCATGGGGATTATAGGCATTTCCCTCCAGGAGATAAAAGCCAATGAGGCGCTTTTCAGGGGAGGAGTGCGTCCAGCAGTGGACCAATATTAGGCTGTTGAGGTGAGGAGGAAATCCACACTGTATCATCTAGCCTCAAGCCTCAAGCTAAGTAAAGCTTGTGTTATGGGTACAAGACGATTGATATACTATATAAAATACACATAAATAGATATTTTTTATTCTATATAGAAAATACCAACAAATAATTCAGGGGGTTGAGGCCCCTGAATTTTTTTGATCGCGTTACAGCCAAAGTGTCTTGAATACAGACAGATGTGTTGAAAGACACAATTTTATATGAAAGGAAAAAAATTGTTTGGACAGTTATGGGTCAACGATAAAATGTCTTTACACTATGATTTATTGCCTCCTGCTAGCACAGTTTTAAGAATATTTTCAGTTCTAAGAAATGAAATAAGTTCCCAAAAAATTTCGACTTTAACGGGACAAAAAAATTTTTTTGGGTGCTTATTTCATTTCTTAGAGATGCCCAGAGTGCGGGTAAGCACTATAACAAAAAAAATCCTTATATTTTCAGTTATTCTTGACAGTCAGGGATCCCTGATTTGGAATTTATATTCGGCAATGGTAGGTTGGTATAAAGATTGCGTTGGTCATTACAAACATCTCACGTGAAACTTAGTTTAGGTAGAAAGGTTGTCATTTAGGCCCGTATAAAGAAAGCTTGCTCAGTCAAAGATAACATGCTTGAGCATCGCTTATGCCTTAAAAAACGTCACTTAAACATAGATCCACGACTGAGCAAGATTTTATAACACGGGCCTTAGACCGGACTCACCAACTCAAGTACCTTCTACCTAGGTAGTTACTTGTGCAATAGTAACCTAATTTTAGTTTGTTTAGTAACCCACCTTTGTACGGAACCCTTCATCAAGATCCATTTTGGGACAAACAAACAGAAATCGATGCCCAAATGCCCACGAGGGGTGTCACAGTTCACTTCCGAATAGGAAACCCTTTTACACTATCCGATACGATTTGCGTAGAAAGCTTGCAGCTCGTTAGACTTATTTTGTCAGTTATTACTTTGTAAATTTGGGGGCATACGTAACATTAATATACTAGCTTCTGCCATCTGTCACATGCGTAATTTTTTTTTGCGCTCGACAATATACATAAAACACACATACACTTGCATCAAAGTAAGCAGAGCTTGTGTTATTGCTTGGATACCTTAACAAATGTTACATTTTTAAAAATATTACAATAAAACAATTACAAGTATTAAATACACTTATATCCATTTTATAAAAATCTAAGAAGCGAAAAGCCGAAGGCCGAGTGTCCAGAATGCCGGCAGCATTGCCACGTTGAATGGCAATGCCAAGTCGTGGACCGAAATAAAAACCAGCATTCCGCTCACCTCGAGAAGTTTTGTAAAGTCTTTGTTTGTATATTGTGTGTACCTTAGGACCCCAAGGACCTAGGGGACCTAGAGTCCCTCAAATAACGAAAATACGTTTATTTTCGTTATTTGAGAGACTCTGCTGATGATGTTGCGGAGCTTGTCCCTACTAGATATATTCAATTACCTTCTCGGCGATGCCGATCCGTTCCCAAACAACTCAGCACATTGTCGTATCGCTACATGTAAATACTAAAAGGCCTAAAGGGAGCGCCAGACGTCCCGCCTGGTTTCGATGATTTACAACATCATTTCGAATTTGATTTGAAGCAGTAAATGGATTTGGTAATTTAATGTTTATGGGAAATTAAAATGGAACTTTGTAAAAGCTTTCAATTCCCATAATTTAGGGATTTATATCCATTTTATAATCAAAACACAGTAGGAAGTGAAATAAGGGAGGGCAGCATTCAGAATTTATTATATTCAAGAAGTTAGGTTATCTTACAAAACAAATAACATGAAAAATATTTTGTTTTGGGAAACATATTGATCAATATACTCACCGACGGCCCCCAGGGAAAAAGGATTAAAAGATTAAGAAAATTATTTAAATGTTCATAATTTTAGACGGAAACGATAAAATCTTTTTAAATCCATCGATCATCAGCAAATCCCATAATCTTATCCGATCCATAAAAACAATCCATATTTCATAAGGCCTAATTCCCCTGAGTCATAATTCAAATTGAATCAGGAGCATTACCTTAATTTAAGGAAAATATACAATGTAGGTGGATGTTATTTTGCACGATCTCTTAAAAGGAAAAATTGGCAAGCGTAAGAATATTTACATATGCAAGGATTCCGTTAAAATCTAATCACCTAAACAAAATAGAATAGAATACTTTTTATTGGCTCACATACACATACACAGTACACAGAAAGATACAAAAAAAACATAAAAATAATTAATACTACTTAAATAGTGAAGTGAACCAATAAGGTCCTGCCTCAGCTTAATGTTTAAGCGATAGAACTTAGGTGCTGTAGTTAAAGTGTTTTCAAGGGTATAAAATTAGATACACTATAATTAAAATGGATGGGGAAGTTGAATCACATTATAGGTACAGCGAGCTGCATCGATTGGTAACCCTCCTAGTAAGTTTGAAGTCAATTCGTAAGAGGAATATTTTGAAACTATAATCTATCCGTAAAATATCACTTTTCTGTAAGTCGGGTAATAGAGATGGTCTATGTTCTACAAAACAGCTACAGCTAATTTTAGTATTTAAAAACAAAACCCAATATAACTAATTAAGAGACTTGATAATTATTAATAACATACGTACTTTATTCCCTGATATTATTTTGTCGTAAATTTGACTTGACTTCTTTGTTTTTGGCAATATGTGTCTGGTTTGTCACTTTTCTGCCAGTGTCTAGTTCAAGGAAATTTCATAGTCATGGAATGGAGGCGGGTTTAATAAAATAATATGACCGGTAAATATGAAATACACCAATGAGATTTTACCAATGAACAAAAATCTCTATTCTTAAAATAAGAGGAAAAAAATAAATAATATGTAATAATGAGGCTTCACTACCCTTTTCGAGATACGAAGTACGTATGATATTTGATATTCGCAAATGTCATATTTGTGTCTTTAAGGAAATTAAACCTACGTATGATATTGATATTCGCAAATGTCATATTTGTGTCTTTAAGGAAATTAAACCATCTTTAAATTTCATGTTATGATTTGTAACAACTTCGCGCACGGAGCACGGAACCCCAAAGTCTACGAAATTTACACGAAATTGGTAAGAGGGAGAGGAAGTATATAAGTTCCCTACTTTACGACCAATTGTATGGTTACGGTATGCCACACCTGTCTCATTGGCCCATGGAGACAGATTTCGAGGCTTTAGCTGCCTCTGCTCTTGGTTATTACTGAGGAGTTTTTAAAGAATAGTCAAAACAGTTTCAAAAATCTGAAAAGAGGGAACGTACGTGGGCCGCCGAATTAAAATGGCATTGAGTGTTTATTATATACATAAATAACGCTGGACAAGGAACACAGCATTATCTAGCCCCAAGCTAAGCAGAGCCTAGTGTGTTATGGGTACTAGATAACTGATATACATAATACAATACATACAGAGATAGATATTTTTTTAATATACATGTCATATAGAAAACGACCAGAACACCCTGAACAAATGTCTGCAGATCGTACAAACATTTGTCCCAAGGCGGGAATCGAACCCGCAACCTCCTGCGTCGTCATAAATGCAGCCTATGAATAAAGCTATTTTTAAAAACAAAGGCTATGTTGGTCAATGTTTTTTGGATGCTACGAGTACCTACTAAGCAGCTTGTGATCACTTAAAAAGTAAAATGAAAATGGAATAAAAAAAACTAAATAATAACAAGGACACAGAAAAGTAAAAAAGAAAAGTTTTTGACTTTTCTGTATCCGTTTAAAGATCAAACCCGCTTCCGTTTTTTCCCTCAAAGTATTCCGTGTTTTATAAACCGAGATGGGAATATTCCATCAAGTCCAATCCCATCAAACTATATTCGTAAGCCCTAGTGCACAAAGCCGGCTCAGACAGAGTACAGTAACAAACCTACCGTGTGTTCGCCCCGTAATCCTTTAATGGATGGGCCAGACAGTATCTAATAACCAATCGTGGTTACAACGGGAAAATTGATTTTACAGTTTTTGGTATGCACTTTTTTTATGGATAAAATCCAGTCTGACAGTTTGAGAAGCACATTATGGTTGGTGCCGAATTTTATACTGCCGTTATTGACAAAAAAAATTATATGTTACCACCTCGATCATTCCCGATCATTCTCTCTATACAATAGTAAAAGAATCATCGACCTAGACCATAGACGACCTCAGTGGCGCAGCGGGCGAGAGTCTGCCTGCGACGCAAGAGGTTGCGGGTTCGATCCCCGCCTCGGAACAAATTTGTGTACGATCTACAGAAATTTGTTCCGTCGGTCTGGGTGTTTTCTATGTATTTAAAAAAAAATATCTATCTATGTAATGTATAATATTACGTATATCAGTTATCTAGTACCCATAACACAAGCTCTGCTTACCTTGGGGCTAGATAATGCTGTGTGAATTGTCCAGCATTATTTATTTATTATTATATTTAATCATCAAAATCGGACAAGTCTGTAAAAGCTATGCGTGGTCTAACATAAAAAAAATACGCGTCGATTTGAGTACCTCCTCCGTTTTTTCGTCGGTTGAAAAATATAACCATCCGAACATAGAACCGCCCCCTCTTTTGTTTTTTGTTTACTTTCTTTCCTAGGTTAAAAAGAAAACGATATAGCTCAAAGTATTAGTAAGCTGAAGTGGCAGTGGGCTGGCCATATGTCGAGAAGAACCGACAACCGCTGGGGTAACCGTGTTCTTGAGTGGAGACCGCGACTCAGCAAACGTAGTGTAGGACGCCCTCTGACCAGGTGGGGTGACGATTTGCGAAAGACTGCTGGCAGATGCTGGATGCGGCAAGCTGAAGACAGGGCGCTATGGCGCTTATTAGGGTAGGCCTATGATCAGCAGTGGACTGTAGGCTGATTATGATAAAAAGAAAATTAATGACCCTTAGCTACTGTTTAAGTTATGAGAGGTTTTAAGTTAGAGGGTAGGTAGGTACAGTAGTAAAGCGCCTTAATAACAGTATGGCACTTAGTTCAGAACTAAGCTACGCTCGTTAATTATTTAGATCTCAGAGTAACTTAAACGGTGTCTGCGGGTACAGTCACCGACATTTCGAGTGTAGTTTATCTCATAATAATCAAATTAATAATAATGACAATGGTATCAATCTGATGTCACCAACACAAAACTGAAACAAATTTGACTACATATTATATTAAAAATGTTAGGTAACGTACCTAACGATAAGGCCGCCCATTGTACTTTTATGTTTAATGTCTATGTCTGTTTCTTGTTTTTTTTTGTGGTGTAAAGAGTTTTGTATTGTATTGTATTGTATTGTACTTATCGTGCCGTGTGGTGCCGGCTTAGAACTTGCACCACCCCAACTCTTCCCGTGGGTGTCGTAAGAGGCGACTAAGGGACATACACCGAGGGGGCGGGCAGTAGCGGCTCTTGCAGAATAGATCTACCACCGAACTGCGATCCCCAACCCGCATGCCCAGCGTGGGGATAATGGGTATTACCCCCCATGAGATAAAAAATTCAGGGGGAAGCTTGCGTCCGACAGCGGACCATTATAATGCTGTTGAGTAGAGTAGTAACGTACCTACTCCTATCGACGGAAATATAAAGGATATACTATCTATATATTTTTGTACTGTAAAATTATTTTAGGCAGAGATACGAAGTTGCCCTTGGTGGCCACCAAAATCTATTTTCGTATCTCTGCCTACACTAAATAGAATAAAACTATTACAGAGGCATTAAAAAAAAGATTATGATAGGTATCACAAACTGGAAGAGGGATAAATTAGGTGGCGGCGCCACTTTGGGTGGGGTATGCGCCTTAAACATATTTTTTGTATACCGTTGACCTAGAATCTATCATACATGGCAAGAAACAAGGACTTATAATTATCCTTATATACGGAATTAATTTCTGGAGCATTTCATTAGCATTAATTATTTTATCACTGATGTAACTGTAATTCTCGGTTGATAGTACATTAATACTTAGAACACGTCATTAATGTAACATCAACAATGTAGGTACTACGTACACAATAGCATTAATTTAGAATTTTAATTGTAACTCACATTGAATAGAATTCAACTTTGTCGCTTGCCTGTACTTTACATACTGTGTCCGTGTAATGATAGCGGGTACAGTGGTGTAATTAAGGGTATTCACCTGACCGCAAAGCTATCTATTCTGTGCCTGATTGTCCTAACCATTATGTGTCAAACTGTGCATTACCGATATATTTTCTAACCGGTCGACTGGCCTCTGGGTGTTTTTGGACCAAACAACAAAGAATAAAACTGAAAAAATATTACAACAGTTTTGAGTTCTCTCCAAATCCTAAAAACAAAACACAAGCAGCTGTAACGCTTGTCCTTAAAATCGACATAGTGTGTTTTTGGAATGTACAGCGTTTTTAAAAAAAAAAAAAATTTGAAATAATGATACATTTGGTGCGCCATTACTGATTTCAAGAAAAAAATATATAAATAAATGAAAAATGAAAATGAATATTTTCAGTACAAATTTTGATGTTGAAATTTCAAAAGAGACCTAGGAAGGCAAATGGGGTATCAAATGAAAGGTATCGTTTAGTACATTTCAAAACACTTTTTGAAATTTCTGTAAGTTTCATACTTTTTGAAATATTTCAAAAAAATACGAAAACTTGACCATTCCCCCCCCCCCCTAGCTCCGAAGATTGCAGACCGATCCATGTACAATGTATTAGGCGTTTGTAGATATCAATCTATATTTTACAGGAAAAATATAGAGAAGTCTGTAATAATAATAGTTTTTGAAAAATGGTCAAAAAGGGGGGGAATTTTTTTTCAAAAGAAGGGGTACCTGCCTATGTAGGGTATCAAATGAAAGGTATCGTTTTGACCATTTCAAAACACTTTTTGAAATTTCTGTAAGTTTCATACTTTTTGAAATATTTCAAAAATAGTCGAAAAATTTACCTTTCCCCCCCCTATCTCCGAAGATTGCAGACCGATCTACGTACAATGTATAAAGCGTTTGTAGATATCGATCTATATTTTACAGGAAAAATATAGAGAAGTCTGTAATAATAATAGTTTTTGAAAAATGGTCAAAAAGGGGGGGATTTTTTTTTCAAAAGGGGAGGTACCTACCTATGTGGGGTATCAAATGGAAGGTATTGTTTTGACCATTTCAAAACACTTTTTGAAATTTCTGTGAGTTTCATACGTTTTGAAATATTTCAAAAAAAGACGAAAAATTGACCATTCCCCCCCCCCTAGCTCCGAAGATTGCAGACCGATCCATGTACAATGTATTAGGCGTTTGTAGATATCAATCTATATTTTACAGGAAAAATATAGAGAAGTCTGTAATAATAATAGTTTTTGAAAAATGGTCAAAAAAGTTGATTTTTTTTCAAAAAGGGGTACCTACCCATGTGGGGTATCAAATGAAAGGTATCGTTTTGACCATTTCAAAACACTTTTTGAAATTTCTGTAAGTTTCATACTTTTTAAAATATTTCAGAAAATTGATTGTCCAAATAATTGGCAAATGTTTGAAACCCTCGGCGCGCGAGTTACACTCGCACTTGGCGAATCTTGTTTTTTTCATAAATCTCTCAGCACTTTTTTTTACGTCAATTATTTTTAACATTAAATGCAGTTATTCCAAACTCGTCCCACTGGATTCTGCCCAAAGTGGGACGAGTCAAGAAACTAAAAGACAAGGATTAGAAGTAGTTAATTAATTTTGGTTTTTGCCCATTTTAACCTTTCTAACCTAGAATATGATTAGAAGGGAAACCGAACTTTAAAAAAATAAGTCAAAAATTAACCTCCATCTTGTAAATTTTTGCTGTTGTGTGTATATTGAAGCTGTCAAACTTTCGCTCTCAAACAGAAAAGCAGCCAGGGTGGTTCGTTCACTACCTGGTGGTTTCCTGAATAACTGAAGAACCCTTGCCTACAAAAGCACTACTTAACTCAGGTAAACATATTATTTTCCTATCAATGCCCAATCCGTCTTACCCAAATCACTGGCTTAACCCGCTGGCTGTCGAGCCAGCGCCCGGGTAAGTAATGACTTGGCGCTTGCGGCCCGCGCTGTAATACCAATAGGTAGAGGATTACTTGCAAGTTTACAAAAGGTGGGTAGTTGGGTTAGAAAAGAATGGCGTGCAAAAATGCAACATGGCGCCCGTAGCCATATTGGATTTTTCAGAATTTGTTCGACAACAAATTGCACAAGAGTTAATAGTTCGTGTCGCTCAAAATAAGGAAAACTTTGCTTTAACTTCATGAATTTGATTTACCAAACCGACAAAATCACATCACGGTAATATAAATGCGAAAGTTAGGATGTCTGTTACCTCTTCACGCAAAAACTACTAAACAGATCGGGCTGAAATTGCATACGGGTAATTCTAGGCCCCGAATAAAACATAGACTTTATATTATTATTTTTCCCACGGGACAGAAATAACCTTAAACAACGCGTGCGAAGCTGCGGGCAGAAACTACTTAAGCATAAAATAAATGGACTAAGAAATACCGCTGTCATTTTTAGTTTTTTGTATCACCGGTTATAAGGACCATTTTGATTATGAATTAAATAAAGCTGCAAAAATTTTATAAGTGATTCACTCACGAATATATATCTGAATAGAACTGACGAAAGACAGTCAAGTGGGTTGTTTAATCACATCGGTCATTTGTTGATACAGTGTTGACCCACACATCAAACAAATTAGGACTTTTTTATCTCATAAATGTACTACTCAGGCGGGACTAGAACCTGCAACCTTCCACTCAGTAACGCATCCCGTACGGGTTACCTTAACGCATTCAATGCCCATCGGCAGTGCGATCCGGAGGACGCGCTGCGCCACCGCTTCTTTAATGGACATGAACGTACGTCACGCCGTAAAAGTAGATAAATTTTAAGAATAATTACATTGGTCAGTTTCTCATTAGTAACTTCTAGAACTTTAAAAGGGCTACTTGAGCCCTCGTTCAGCCAAGGACGAAGTTAATACCCTGTTAGTGGGTCACATAAATCTTGTTTTGGCAGAAAGGGCCGATACATTCTTCCAGCCCTTGAGGGCTGAAGTGTAGTCTACCGCGAAATTGGTATTCGCTTACCGAAATTAACGTTACGGGCAGAAAGTTTAAAGCCAGTTATAGGATAAAGGCGCGTTAACACACGTGTGTCTGCTCTCTTACCGGGAAAGGACGAGTGGACTTATATCATAGGAAAAAGTATCAGGATAGCTGTTGATTATATTATATTATATGAATAGAATAGAATTATTTTATTCGCTCACACACACACATACACAGTACACAGAAAGATACAAAAAAACATAAAAATAATTAATACTACTTAAATAGTTAAGAAAAACAATAAGGTCTTGCCTCAGCTTAATGTTGCTCCACAAAAAGTTGAGCAACGCTATATGTAGGTACAATACATACATACGTAGTTCACTTGGATCATTTTCTTAGTCAACATCGAAAAATGTCATGAGACGCTTGGTTTCTAGGCGCCATTTTGTTTTCCTTGTTGTATATGAGTTAGCTTAGAAAAATAGAAAAGCGTTTCGATTTTTTAGGGTTCCCAAAAATAAAAATACCCTTTGGGTTTTACCCAAAGGGTAAATAAAACGGGATCCTATTACTAAGACTCCGCTATCCGTCCGTCTGTCTGATCGTCTGTCACCAAACTGTATCTCCTTAATCGAGATAGTTATGCAGTTGAAATTTTCACAGATGATGTATTTCTGTGACCGCTATAAAAACAAATACAAAAAAACAGAACAATATATTTAATACAACAAACGTGTTTTTTGCCGTTTTTATAGATTTTTTGTATATGCATAGGTTGCCGGAAGCAATCGCTCTCAGCGAAAACGCCGCATATTGTAAATTAAGATATAAATTTGTACTTATTACAAGACCTCAGGGTCGAGTAAAGCCAAAGCTTTAGTGGGAATTGGCCCTTACGGGTAAGTTTTAAGAAAAACCTTTCTGAAACAGTTTGGAAGGGTTAAAGTGTTCATTGTTTGAGAGTTCAATGAAAGTTTACACAAGCGTTTTGTGTACTATATAAAAGTTTTGAGCGGTCACGTAAAATGGTTTTGTGTTAGAAAAACATTGCATGGGAAGCGTTAAAACACCTTTCAGTTAGCTCCAGCAAAACGTAGCCGTGAAAAAAAGATCTAAAAGTTGCTGAAAAGTAGGCAGCGGTTGCGCTACACTAGGCAACACCCATCAGCATTGCATGTGGTGTATATTTTTGCAAACAGTGGAAAATAATAGGAGTGAACATGTTACGATCGATATTGTCACCTCCCGTTGCACTAGAGGAGATGGACAAAATGCTCTTTTTAACATCACATGCGAATGAACTGAAGCTAAACGAAGGATAGTCAGGAAGAGGCAAGGAAGAAAGATTGTTGAGAATACTAGTTTTGACATTTATATCCATGTTGGACGTCGAAGAGACGTGAACGGTAGGAGAATCAACAAAAACATAGCTGATGTTTTAAACAAAAATTAAACATATTTTTGTTCTCAAGGGCGTATACTCCAGTTTTACGCCCGCTAAGCCACGCTTTAATGATACTCATTTTTAGGGTTTCAAACATCGGTTTTGAAACCCTTATGGTCTCGCTCTGTCCGTCCCCGCTCTTTCTTGAATATCTCAGTAACTACTGCAGCTATTAACTTGAAATTTAATATAATGATACATTTCGTGCGCCATTACTGATTTCAAGAAAAAAATATATAAATAAATGAAAAATGAAAATGAATATTTTCAGTACAAATTTTGGTGTTGAAATTTCAAAAGAGACCAAGGAAGGCAAATGGGGTATCAAATGAAAGGTATCGTTTTGACCATTTCAAAACACTTTTTGAAATTTCTGTGAGCTTCATACTTTTTGAAATATTTCAAAAAAAGACGAAAAATTGACCATTCCCCCCCCCCCTAGCTCCGAAGATTACAGACCGATCCATGTACAATGTATTAGGCGTTTGTAGATATTAATCTATATTTTACAGGAAAAATATAGAGAAGTCTGTAATAATAATAGTTTTTGAAAAATGGTCAAAAAGGGAGGGAATTTTTTTTCAAAAGGAGGGGTACCTCCCTATGTGGGGTATCAAATGAAAGGTATCGTTTTGACCATATCAAAACACTTTTTGAAATTTCTGTAAATTTCATACTTTTTGAAATATTTCAAAAAAAGACGAAAAATTGACCATTCCCCCCCCCCCTATCTCCGAAGATTGCAGACCGATCCATGTACAATGTATTAGGCGTTTGTAGATATTAATCTATATTTTACAGGAAAAATATAGAGAAGTCTGTAATAATAATAGTTTTTGAAAAATGGTCAAAAAGGGGGGGAATTTTTTTTCAAAAGGAGGGGTACCTGCCTATGTGGGGTATCAAATGAAAGGTATCGTTTTGACCATATCAAAACACTTTTTGAAATTTCTGTAAGTTTCATACTTTTTGAAATATTTCAAAAATAGTCGAAAAATTGACCTTTCCCCCCCCCTATCTCCGAAGATTGCAGACCGATCCACGTACAATGTATTAGGCGTTTGTAGATATCGATCTATATTTTACAGGAAAAATATAGAGAAGTCTGTAATAATAATAGTTTTTGAAAAATGGTCAAAAAGGGAGGTAATTTTTTTTCAAAAGGAGGGGTACCTACCTATGTGGGGTATCAAATGAAAGGTATCGTTTTGACCATTTCAAAACACTTTTTGAAATTTCTGTGAGTTTCATACTTTTTGAAATATTTCAAAAAAAGACGAAAAATTGACCATTCCCCCCCCCCTAGCTCCGAAGATTGCAGACCGATCCATGTACAATGTATTAGGCGTTTGTAGATATAGATCTATATTTTACAGGAAAAATATAGAGAAGTCTCTAATAATAATAGTTTTTGAAAAAGGGTCAAAAAGGGGGGAATTTTTTTTCAAAAGGAGGGGTACCTACCTATGTGGGGTATCAAATGAAAGGTATCGTTTTGACTATTTCAAAACACTTTTTGAAATTTCTGTAAGTTTCATACTTTTTGAAATATTTCAAAAAAAGACGAAAAATTGACCATTCCCCCCCCCCTAGCTCCGAAGATTGCAGACCGATCGATGTACAATGTATTAAGCGTTTGTAGATATCAATCTATATTTTACAGGAAAAATATAGAGAAGTTTGTAATAATAATAGTTTTTGAAAAATGGTCAAAAAAGGGGATTTTTTTTCAAAAAGGGGTACCTACCCATGTGGGGTATCAAATGAAAGGTATCGTTTTGACCATTTCAAAACACTTTTTGAAATTTCTGTAAGTTTCATACTTTTTAAAATATTTCAGAAAATTGATTGTTCAAATAATTGGCAAATGTTTGAAACCCTCGGCGCGCGAGTTACACTCGCACTTGGCGAATCTTGTTTAATTTTCAAATCAATTCAATTCAACTGAAATATGATCTTTTTAAATTGAAAGTCGAGTCTTTATGCAAGAGGACGAATGTCTTGTACCTACGGGCTGGTGTATACTCGTGTATACTCGACTTTGACTCGCGCTAAGCCACGCGTTAATGACATACGTTTTGAGCAAGAGAAGTGAAAAAGGTTTTTGTGTGTGCTGCTACATCTGGTCCAACCCCGGTCTTCCATGCGCGGTCACGTCTCCACACTCAGGCTGTGTTTAGCGCACACGTATCTTTCAAGTAAAAACATCTCTTTGCATGAATTTGCGAGTTTTCCACGCTTTGTACTCAAACTTGGGCCTTTTTCCGTCGTTATTGATTTTGTTAGGACTTGAACGAGTTGAAAGCTGTTGGAGGTGTGTTTTGAACAGTAGACTCTAGCTTTGCGATTCCAAACTGTGTAGTTTGAATAAGAATAAGAAAGTCACTCTTGAATAAGATTAGGAAAGTTTTTAAGCTTAACTTAAAATTCTATGAAACTATCTCTTTGCATGGGTGCAAAGAGATATTTTCATAGAATTTTAAGTTAATGTTTATTAGAGTTATAATTTTATTGTTATATAAAAAGTAATATTTTACTTTACAATACTAATTCCTCAGGAATACAATTATTATGGGACCACCACGAAATCATCTATACTAAAATTATAAAGAGGAAAGATTTGTTTGTTTGTTTTTTGCATTGAAGAAGTTTCAAAACTACTGGACCGATTTAAAAAATTCTTTCACTATTAGAATCCTACATTATGCCCGATGAATATAGGCTATAGAATATATACGTGCGATTCCGGGCGATTAAAACATATACAGCTGAATATAGAACCTTCTCTTTTTTTCATTTTAGAAAAAGGTTAGAAAAAAGTTTTCGATTCCCAAACAAAAAAATGTTACTGTTGGTGTGTCAAATATTATTTTAAGACGCCATCTAGCTCTCAAACTATATAACAGGTACTAAATTTAGAAAAGCTAGGTCTTTATTTATCAAGGTTTGTTTCTATTAAGGGGAGATAAAGGTGAATAGCGAGACAAAATGTTGTAGGCACGAATAGCATTGGAATAAGGTTCAGAAAAGCAAGATTAATAATCCAGACAATAACTGTTTTCAAGAACAATCTGTAGGATTCGTAAACCCGATCCAAGTATCTCCCTTTAACTGCATTTTTATATCCCTCCTCCGCGAATTCGGGGGTAAAGGGGAGACAAGGGAGAAATGGTGAACAAATTGGAGTTTTCGGGGTGATTCAGAGGAATTAACCTTTTAGTGCGAATGTAATCTTAATTAGGGGAGAGTAGGTTTATGATTATTGGCAATGGTGGCTGTTTGGTGTAGCAGTTTTATACTGTTATAGCAGCATTGATGGTATTCAGATTAAATAACATTTCATTGCGGGGAGTCGATGGATGAAGGTGGCCCGGGGATTGCTATCTGAGACGTCATTTGGGGAGGCTTATGTAGAAGTACCTTATGAAGGCTTTAAGGATATCTAATGATGATGAACATTTTATTCAATGTTTGTTAGGAAGAGTGAAATGACTAGGATTACCCGGACAGAGAAGGTTTTAATGAGGATGTGCTGAAAAGAATTGAGGTGAATTTATACCAGAAAACATTGAATGTATAGAAAAAAATAACACTTTGAATACAAACTAAAGGCGATAAGTGCTCATCTTTTTTTACGAACTTGGCGAATTCTTCAATGATAATTTTAGCGACTCGTAATATTTTGTAATAGGTATTTTAATACAGTACATTAAGTAAGTTTATCATAATTAGAAAGGCATGATACCTGGCCAGTCTTCCATGGCCTAAATGGGTACATAGGTACTGTGAACATTTTATTAAGACTCAAGATTTAAGACTAAAGAAGCAAAAAAGAGTCCACTGGAAAGAGAAAATTGGAGGACATTGCATCATTACACCGCGGCAAGAGCTAGGCTCTTTAATCTACACTACAGATATTAAATCAAAGTCAGTTCCGTTGTCTGTCTGTCCCTCCCTATGTATGCTTAGATCTTTAAAGCTACGCAACTTTGATGCGGTTTTTTAAATAGATAGAATGATTCAAGAGCATTGTTTAATATGGATAATAGATGCATAATATACCCTAGTACCCTTTCGAAGTCGGGGCAGGTCGCTAGTAATAATATAATAAAAGAAAGAGAAGGTTCAAGGAAGGCAAGTTCGAATCCTGCCGAAATCGAAATTTATTGGGACTTATTTAATTTCTAAAGAAAAAGAAATAATACGATTGCCATTTCAGTACCATTAACCTATTTTTTAAATACCTACACTTTATTACTGTGTATACACACACATCTCAACCCATTGTTTTAGTCTAAAGCAGATACAGTAGGTGTTAGTCAATGATAAACTCCGCGTTACCTTTCCATCCACTCACAAACGCTTAGATGACAAAGCTAAACAGAGCAGCAATCAATACGCGATATCCGTACTCCAGACAGCAATGAAGGGCGCTCTCCGAAAGGCCATTACTTGAAATATCGTCCAGCAGTCGAGACAAATAGACATCTTTGAGTCCCAGCGATTGGCGTCGGTCCGTGACGTGACTTTAGCGTGACACAGAGACTGAAAGGATCGACCACATGAGGCACCTACTCTAATAGAGACTCCGAATTAGGGACGACCTTTCATTATCTTTTAATTGGATCAAAAGTATTTTATATCAAATGTTAAGAAATATAATTATCACGAGCGGGTTGGCTAAAATCCAGATTATGATAAATTTAATGAATGACTCAATATTTACAATGCTTTTCAAACTTCATTGTATTCTTACTATTTTGTTTTATCTTGGTAAATTTACTGCCGAAATCGATTTTTTTGGGACATTATTAAATTTCCATTGTATTCATTACGGATGTAAGCAGGTTAACAGGTTAACTTATTTGTGTTGGAAGAATACCAACGTTTCATCCCTTAACGAGGGACTTCTTCAGGGTGGGTGCGGTTCATACTTTGTCATTGTACTATGATGTTATTTTCAAATGAAGAATAAGAGCGGTGTTATAATTATTTTGAGTTAGTGAGTTCGATTCCCACCTTGTCTCTCCTGCGCCGAAAGATAAAAGTTTATACGATCTGCAGAAATTTGTTCTAGGAAAAAAAAGAATGTATAATAAAGAACACTATTAATGTAATATTGTGTCAAGTACATCAGTTACTTGCAGTAACCGCAAAACATGCTCAGCTAAACCTGGGGCTAGATGATGCTGTGTTTATTGTCCAGCATTATTTATTTCATGTATGTATGTGCCTTACCTGTCATGTCAGTCCTTCCATACCCTTCCAAACCTCGTGGTCTTTTAGCGGTATCCCTCCATCTTGATCGTTGTTCTACAAGTGGTATCAAAGTGAAAAAATCATACGTATTCCTTGACAGTGTGTCTCATCACTTTCAGCCCTGAAACCTTTCCTCTGGTCCATTTGTTTATGAAACACCTGCGACTTTGCTCTTATTAATCGTCCGTCAAATTCCCCTGTTGTCATTAATTATCCCGACGTTATTATATTACCTGAGTGACACTTTGTCATTGACAATCAGGGTAAAGTGTCTGGTACAAATTTATGGATTTTTTTAAAGGTAGGTGTAGAAAAGAAACACATATTTTTGTACCAAAATTAGTTTTTGTTTGCGGCATCGCACGCTTTGCATCCAGGATAAAAAGTGGTAAAATTTAAGTTAGTAATATCAATAACAGCTTATTTCTTATTTGATAATAATTTGCTGTTTATAAAGCTGTTTATATTTTGTAACCCTAAAGAAATAAAGATATTGAGTTTGAGACTTAAAAATGGAAACGTTTTTAAGTGATTTCCTTCCCTTCTAATTTTTGAGTTCTCTCCTTTCCTTGTTTTATTTATATTTTATTTTATGTGGGAAACAAACAGTTCTTATCAACTAAACTAAAACTACTCAAATAACACTTAAACCAGAAAAGTTTCCACCTTAGTAATAAATTCTACGATGTAAAATTGGGACCTATAATGTACGCGGTGTTTTGTATAGTATTGTTTAAAATATTCTTACAAATAGTACGCACCACTAACAATTTCAATAGCCTTCGCTGACGTAGTTACGTTACTTTACTACGCGAGACGTAATATCCAATTTACGTGGTAACCTGATCAAGCAAGCGCTTAGCCGGCTCCGTAACACCGTAACAGGATAATGGCACACGTTTACGTTAATTGCGTTACGTGACGTAAAGGATACGTTATTGTCATTGTTTGTCACAGTCAAAATGGTAATTTTGATGGAAAAATAAATTCAATGTATACAATTAAAACTGAAAATTACAATCAAATAATAGAAACAAATTAAAACTAGTATCTAGAATTGAAATAATTGAGTTAACTGCAAACTGTTGCAAACATTCTACAGGTAGCTCAACTGATCCATATTAATACCAGTCGAAAGCGTTTCCAAAACGCTGGCTGCTTTGACCCGCTGTAGGGCAAGTGCCAGATACCCACCTGCTCCGATAGGGCCCGAACCAATAATTCCCCTCCCATTCAGTCAAGTCCGCTCATGGATCCGGAAACAAACAGTCAAACAACACCAAGACTACTGGGCAAGTATCGCGGATTGCAGGCAGTCGAAGGAGGCCTTCCCGGTTTTAAACCCGAGATTCTCCCGAAAACTCCTCAATCTGAAACGTGACAAATTACGGCAAAACGTCGGTATTGTCACAGGGCACTGCATGCTAAACAAACACCTTTTCATATTGGGTATCACGGACAGCCCCCTTTGCAGGGGCATGAATGCTGAGGAGACGGCCGCGCATGTGCTTGTAGAGTGCGATAGCGTAGCTTCTCCAAGACTGCAACACCTTGGTACACCGAGGACGCCTGGGGAGGCATGCACCGGCGTCAGCGAGCTGCTGGCCTTCCTAGAGGACATTGGGTGGCTAGACTAGCAGCCCCCCACCCGACACGCAAAAAGGGCCCACCTGTGGCCTAGTTGCGGAAAAAGAGTCCAGGAACAAGTAACAAGTAACCCACCAGCTCTCGGGTCACGCGTCGCTTTGATTTGACCAGAAGCTCAAATATTAGGAACCTAGTTATAGATACTTACTATTCACTAAGTATGTTTGTAAATGATAAATTAAAAGTAACAGTTTGCTGATAATTAAGTAAATAATACATTAAGTAGGTAACCATTCAAGTACAGATACCTACTTTCAAAAACTATGAAACAAAATCATGCATAAGATAACCCTATTTTATAATAGAGCTTGGTAAAAACGGTGAAAGATACAAAAAAGTTATTTTTCTGAAAAACCTCTTGCAAATGTATCAAAATACGGCTGTTCCGGTTGATTTCACTCCAGATAAATAAACGTTTGTTATGATTTGCAAGATATTCTATTGAATATTTTCTGAATGTATTTCCCGAGTACGAGTATCTCTTATAGAATCTGTTATTTCCATTTTCTGATAGCTCTTGTGAAGTCGAGATGTTTTACTTGACTGCGTAGAGTAAAGGAGTTTTATTATAAAAAATTGTGGGTGTATTGATTTACGGTATTTTCAACCCATTGAACCGATTTAAATAAAGTTTGTGTTCCGAGTTCGTATATTATCTTTTGGTATAACAACGGCTCTATCTTTTACGGAAGTATGAATAAGTATGGCTATTAAAATTTCAAGAATCACTAGGTACCTACTTATTTTTTTACAGATATATTTTACAAACTAGAAGATTGTGGATGTTTCAGTCACTATCACTAATAAAATTTTATCTAATGTATTGTTGTATTTATTTTGGGTTTAAAAAAGCTAAATTAAATGAAAAATCCTGTATTACCGTAAGAACAATAAATTTACCTACAAAACTAGTTAAGTTTACCTAGCACGTAGAGGTAAGTATATACAAAAGATATAAAGTTGCTTTGTGCTAGACAACGATCCGTGTCATAGAAAAGGTCAAATCCATGACATTTCATGGAACCAAATTCTTTTTTTATGTGTAACTTTAAAATTGAACCATTAAAACGTGAATCTCTACTATCCAGGTTCAATTCATTATTCAGAATACAGTTTTTTAAATAGTTAAATTTAAACGACACTAAGGTACCTCAGACAGGGCGCTATGGCGCTCATTAGGGGAGGCCAATGTCCAGCTGTGGACCGGTATAGGCCGATGATGATGATGAAGGTACCTCAAAGTGTTATTATACGAACGATGGGAAATAAAATATTGCACCGGGAACTCTCATCACTTATTCCGTTTGGACGATTTGTTTGCGAATATTGTTTTAGGGTTCCGTTAGACTGTTAGAGGTTAGGAGACAACAACCGTTGATATCAACTAGATATCAAGCAATTTTACTACAAAAGGTCCAAGAGTGTAGAGGTGTTTTCTAGGCCTTTGTGATATGCTGTCAGAGACATTTTCATTTTACGTCGGGTGAGATTGTGGTTAAACGAAGATTTAAAAACCAAACACCTCACTTATCATATCACACATAATACTATGTATAAATGCGAAGGATAGGCTGGATGTAAGTATGTTACTTCGTCACCCTAAAATCACTAAAAAGATTGGGCTGAAATTTTCAGAGATGTATCTATTAACCTAATACTTACAGCTTAATAGTAAGCTAGTTACTTATAAGTTAAGAATTATTTAGACGACCTCTGTGGCGCGTTGGGCGAAGGTCTGCCTGCGACGCAGGAGGTTGCGGGTTCGATTCCCGCCTCGGGACAAATGTGTGTACGATCTGAAGACATTTGTTGAGGGTGTTCTGGTCGTTTTCTATATATAATAAAAAATATCTATCTAAGTATTGTATTATATTATGTATATCAGTTATCTAGTACCCATGACACAAGCTCTGCTTAGCATGGGGATAGATAATGCTGTGTGAATTGTCCAGTATTTTTTTTTATGGGAGCCCGCCGCACCGCCAAGACCTGACAAAACCAAGAATATGTAAGACAAAAACAAATGTGAAACACTCTAACAAAATAAACGTAACCCCCCACCTGCCAATGTCGCGATCCCTTTGTCGTTCTGGCAATAATTCATATCTCTTCATAAATATTGTATACGGAACCCTTTTATTTCACGCACACTTATTATGATCCTCCCCATCCGAAATTGATATTTTTTATTTAGTTGTATGCTGAATTAGATTCGCTCGCTTTGTGAATTTATCTTACGGAATATTTTCCCTTTTGTATAAAAGTTGGATTTGTGAAGGCCTTTGTAAATAAACATTTTCGTGAATAAAGCTTTCTAATTAATAGAATTCAGGATTGCGTAAGTTAAATATGACGGACAGATTTAAATAAAGTTAGGTTTGTTTGTTTTTATGTTTGGTTGGTTTTGTACCAGGGATTTTTATAGGTTTTCAAAAATGTGAGTATATCCAAAAATAAGTGTAAGTTTATATAAAAAATACTGTATGTAAGAGACTCAGCTTGTTGATTCAGATACGATTGTGTATCATCCACATACAGTTTTCACGGTTCATTGGTTGCATACGAATATAATCAAAATAAAGTGCACCAATGAGCGGGTAAATAGAATACATCTCAATTGATCTGTAGTGTCAGAAAAGGGAAGTAAAGTTTCCTTACAAGAAAATAAATGCCCTCGAAATAAATAACCCTCTTTCTAGCGTAATGGGGTAAGATAGTGTCCGATTTACAAACTTACTAGGTTCATTATACAGCCAGACGAAGAACTCGTGGAAAATGTTATGGAAAATGCACTCATTAGTAATGACGTGTGCCGTCATATCCGGAGAAGCTCCGCCATCTCGCGGCGTAATGGTGGAAGTTAGAGAAAATAAGTGTCTATGAAAATAGGGGGAAAATGAACTTCATGAATGAAAAGCTTAGACAATTTAACCTTTTGTCAAAGATGAAAAGGCGCGAACTATTTTTCGGAATTTTCTTCTCTGAAATCTGTCGTAAATACGACAAGCGCAGAATTTTAACAAAAATTTTAGTAACGGATATTGAAGTCCAGCCTAGTGAGGAAGCCGACGAAAATCACTATCAAAATAAGCTCTGCAAATTATGAACAAAATGACCCTTTTATGTATTTTAGGTTTAAGCTTATCTGTTTATTATTATAATTTTATATTTGCTGCCATAAATATGTTACTATTTAACTACTTTGTAATAACTGAGCATAATCAGGCATTTTCCAAAAGTCTTATTTCCTACCTAATCATATTTACCTACCTGCGAAAACATAGATGGCGAGGGGGCTATCGCGAAGAGGAGAAGATATGATTGGGATGTCACGTCAAAACAAATACGCTCTATGCAGGGCCTATCCCAGATTCGTTGGCTTATTCCATTAATTAGTTTATATTCGATAGAAATAGTTTTATAACGTTTCTCTAGATTATTAATCAAATTTGTTAATTTGGACTATTGTATCTGGTATAGATACCTAATTGGCTACTTTTATATTAGTTTTGGTCCATATTACAAGGCGTCCGAAGCCGCGGGGGCAAACTATTATCAAGGTAGAAAAGCTAAACATGCTCGAAAGAACACTACTCAAATAAAACACACTTGCTTCTAATTACCCTTTTATTTACCTTTCCAAAACCATAATTATTTTCTCATTAGGTATAGGTACCATTATGGCTGTAAAACATACGTTTTATAGCTATAATTTTGTTGAACCATCAATTCCAAATTATATGGTTTCTTTTGTATCCATTGTTCGATAATGGATTCACCACGGAACAATTAATGTTCGAAATAGATACCCGATATTGAAGTAATTATTGGGCTCTTATTGGAATTTCTGACTGAAGGAACCAAATAATTTTGTGTAGGTGCTTATTAGGCACCTACAAAAATCAATAAAAATAAATAAATATGTTATACTATTAACAGTTTTATTTAATATTAATTAATCAAGAAATAATAAGTAATAATAATGATAGTCTAATTTTTTTTAGCTAGACAATTCACACAGCATTATTTAGTCCCAAGCTATTAAGCTGAGCTTGTGTTATGGATACATAACTGATATACATAACATAATACAATACGTACATAGATATTTTTATTTTTATTATTCATAGAAAATGACCAGAACACCCTGAACAAATGCCTGCAAATCGTAAAACATTTATGCCGAGGCGGGAACGGATCGAACTCTCAACCTCCTGCGTCGCAGGCAGTCTTTCGCCCACCGCGCCACAGAGGTCGTCTATTATGTGTACATGATTTGATTGTAATTTACTTTGTTAAAGACTAGAAACAAGGTGTTATTGATTTAAATCACTTAATTTTTCGTCCACATGTGAAAAGGAGTAAAAGAAATTGTGGTGTTTTTAGAATAAAAGCATTGTCTCTGTACGGTCAATGTACCACCACATTGACCGTACAGAGACAATGCTTTTGTCTGTGTTCTGTCCATACACTACCATAACACCAGTTAGTAAGATTTTTTGATAGTAACTACTCCCCCTGGTAAGTATTTCTCCCATGACATAGTCTTTCATAGCACATAAGTTTACCGGATAGAAAGCTTAATCTCTTTGTTTTTTTAAAAAAAGCTCAACGTAATATTTAGTACTCATGTCGACTGAAATACTTTTCAATTTCTATTTTTTTTTTTGATTTTTTTTTGGAAGTGCTGCCTACCCGGGTGGGTTATCAAAAGAAAGGGTTCGTATATTTCAAAACAGTTTTTTAAATTTCTGTAACTTATATCCTTTTTGAAACGTTTTGAAACAAGATTCGCCAAGTGCGAGTGTAACTCGCGCGCCGAGGGTTTCAAACATTTGCCAATTATTTGGACAATCAATATTCTGAAATATTTTAAAAAGTATGAAACTTACAGAAATTTCAAAAAGTGTTTTAAAAAGGCCAAAACGATACCTTTCATTTGATATGCCACATGGGTAGGTACCCCCTTTTGAAAAAAAATCCCCCTTTTTGACCATTTTTCAAAAACTATTATTATTACTGACTTCTCTATATTTTTCCTGTAAAATATAGATCCATATCTACAAACACCTAATACATTGTACATGAATCGGTCTGCAATCTTCGGAGATAGGGGGGGGGGGGGGAAAGGGCAATTTTTCGACTTTTTTTGAAATATTTCAAAAAGTATGAAACTGACAGAAATTTTAAAAAGTGTTTTGAAACAATCAAAACGATACCTTTCATTTGATACCCCACATGGGGAGGTACCCCCCCTTTTGAAAAAAAATTCCCCCCTTTTTTGACCATTTTTCAAAAACTATTATTATTACAGACTTCTCTATATTTTTCCTGTAAAATATAGATTGATGTCTACAAACGCCTAATACATTGTACATGGATCGGTCTGCAATCTTCGGAGCTAGGGGGGGGGGGAATGGTCAATTTTTCGACTATTTTTGAAATATTTCAAAAAGTATGAAACTTACAAAAATTTCAAAAAGTGTTTTGAAATGGTCAAAATGATACCTTTCATTTAATACCCAACATGGGTAGGTACCCCCCCTTTTGAAAAAAAATTCCCCCCCTTTTTGACCATTTTTCAAAAACTATTATTGTTACAGACTTCTCTATATTTTTCCTGTAAAATATAGATCCATATCTACAAACGCCTAATACATTGTACATGAATCGGTCTGCAATCTTCGGAGATAGGGGGGGGGAAAGGGCAATTTTTCGACGTTTTTTGAAATATTTCAAAAAGTATGAAACTTACAGAAATTTTAAAAAGTGTTTTAAAATAGTCAAAACGATACCTTTCATTTGATACCCCACATGGGGAGGTACCCCCCTTTTGAAAAAAAATTCCCCCCTTTTTTGACCATTTTTCAAAAACTATTATTATTACAGACTTCTCTATATTTTTCCTGTAAAATATAGATTGATGTCTACAAACGCCTAATACATTGTACATGGATCGGTCTGCAATCTTCGGAGCTAGGGGGGGGGGGGGGGGAATGGTCAATTTTTCGACTTTTTTTGAAATATTTCAAAAAGTATGAAACTTACAGAAATTTCAAAAAGTGTTTTAAAATAGTCAAAACGATACCTTTCATTTGATACCCCACATGGGGAGGTACCCTCCCTTTTGAAAAAAAATTCCCCCCTTTTTTGACCATTTTTCAAAAACTATTATTATTACAGACTTCTCTATATTTTTCCTGTAAAATATAGATCCACGTCTACAAACGCCTAATACATTGTACATGGATCGGTCTGCAATCTTCGGAGATAGGGGGGGGGAAAGGGCAATTTTTCGACTTTTTTTGACATATTTCAAAAAGTATGAAACTGACAGAAATTTCAAAAAGTGTTTTGAAATTGTCAAAACGATACCTTTCATTTGATACCCCACATGGGTAGGTACCCTCCCTTTTGAAAAAAAAATCCCCCCCTTTTTGACCATTTTTCAAAAACTATTTTTATTATAGACTTCTCTATATTTTTCCTGTAAAATATAGATTGATATCTACAAACGCCTAATACATTGTACATGGATCGGTCTGCAATCTTCGGAGATAGGGGGGGGGGGAATGGTCAATTTTTCGACTTTTTTTGAAATATTTCAAAAAGTATGAAACTTACAGAAATTTCAAAAAGCGTTTTGAAATGTACAAAACGATACCTTTCATTTGATACCCCATTTGCCTTCCTAAGTCTCTTTTGAAATTTCAACATCAAAATTTGTATTGAAATTATTCATTTTCATTTTTCATTTATTTATATATTTTTTTCTTGAAATCAGTAATGGCGCACGAAATGTATCATTATTTTAAATTTCAAGTTAATAGCTGCAGTAGTTACTGAGATATTCAAGAAAGAGCGGGGACGGACAGAGCGAGACCATAAGGGTTTCAAAACCGATGTTTGAAACCCTAAAAAGTTTTTCTCAGTCAAATAAGGATGGACCGGAAAATTATTTCGCTGTGTATGGATCACCCAAGGTGGTCCTATAAGAATTTTATTTTATTATAAATATTAGTTCCAAAAAACATAAAACACTGCGTTAATACTAAGTTTGTTTTTACAAAATGTTTTTACGATTACTATCGTCTGCGTTTTCAATTCTAGATTTTTCGTTTTGTAACTGATATTTTTCTTTCTCTCAAAAGTAGAGTGTAGATTCTGGGACTAGGTTGTGTCAATTGTCAGTCCCCAACGAAAAGAACCAGAATATACCCATTTAATTTAACAATCACCAAAAAAACCCTATTAAAGTGTCAAATGCATCAAGTGTTACCTGCATAGTGACAAATCGTTCATCAGTGCAGCTCATCAGTAATACGTTCATTGATCAATGTTCGTCTAATTGTCAGTAGCAGGACTTCAGGAGTAATGGTGCGCGGAGACAGGAATATATTATAGAGAAGGTGGATTATTACACCGACTAATACCGTACGGTCTGCAGATGTATTGGTAATCAACAGAACTTTAATATTTTTTTTGCTGCTCAGTGGTTTTTACAAGCTTTCTTTCTATAGTTTGTGTGGGGCAAATTTTGCATTAAAATTTAAACCAGTTATCTTCAACCAATTGAGCTGAAATTCGGCATACTTGTGTAAGTAGTTAGGTGACAATGCAATGTCATGGTTCCACCGAGCTGTTCTGATGACGGAGACTGATTCCAAAGCAAAACGACATAACCCCGTTGAGTTTAGGTTCGTTGAATTTGTCTTCCCAAGCACTTTGGGACCTCAATATATAAAGTCACGTATCTGAAAAAAAAAACAGCTTGATAAAAATTACGAGACATCTTTGAATTCTGATCAAATCTAGTTGAGAAGCTGTTGCCTACGTTTTGATAAAATATCATGAAATTCATTGCAAAATATTACAGAACAACTAATGCAATTCTGTAACCATGGTCACAGAAATCTAAACAGACGGCTCAACGTCTTTCAACATAATAGACAGACGTATTGAGACTTGTCATGGCACATAGCATGTCTGCCGGCGTTTGGGACTCTGTTTTGACAGTTTCATTTGAGATCGATTAATGTTTCAGTCGTTTTGTGAATCGCACGCCGATTTTCTTTATTGGTCTATGAAGTTATTGAATTGAAATTCATGTAATGTTTGGTCGAAAAACGAAGGACTAATTTTCCGAATTCAAAAGTTTATCTTGCAAGTCAAACTATAGACTAAAACTGTAGAATCCTTCCTTTTTTTCTTGGTTCTAATTTGGACTATGTAAACTTATTTTAAACTGATAATTACCTACCTAAATAAGCTATATAACTTGTCTCAATACAAGTAGGTAATTAAAATGAAACTAATTAGGCACGAGGCACGAAGGTAGGATACTAGATACAAGCAAACTGCCAGTAAGGCTCAACAACTGTAGTGCTGGGCCTCTGTAGCGTTGGCAGTTAGCGCGATGCTCACCTGAATAGCACCGCTGCCACGCAGCACGATAATGTGCATTTAAAATGCGTTTAATAACGGCATCAGATGACAGACAGCTAGCTGATCACTCGTTTGAAGATAGTGGGAAACTATGTATTTTGTAAGTTTAAAATGTATCTAAAAATAACGAGTTTATTTGAAATACGTTGTGATACATAATATGTAGTACCAACATAATTATGTTGTTAATTTATGCAATGCCATGTTAATTTTGGCAATGCTGTCAGCATTGTCATTCAAAACAGCAATGTACCTACTTATTTTATATTTTACATTTAATGTATTTTATTAAACAAGCTATCTTAGCTTAGCGCACTCAACTTGAAGAAATCTTCTAACACAAAATAAGGTCCTCCTAGTGTACTAGTGTACAGTTGAGTGCACAGGGATATAGATAAAGAAAATGTGAATTGTCTTATTTAGTACCATTTCCTTTTGTGTAGTAGTTTTTTTAAAGTAAGTTATAATATGTTCTTCCTTTTTTGTTTTTACTACATGCACTGCGTCTGCACTGTGTCTGTAACTGCAGCACGTAACTACTGGTTATAATGATAAGTTATAAGCAAGTTTGTCCACAGCCTCAGATCAATCAAAACAGCATTTAAAAACAGAACTGCAAAAAGGCAAAAAGCTTGATCCAACTCAATCAAGGCTTGATTGAGCAACGTCATCAAACTAGTTTCAAACTTGCAAACTGTTTGATTGGAGGTTCATCGTTCATCGGCTTGATTGGCTGAGCATTGATTAATAATTAGCTAGCCTATGGGTATCGGATAAGCTGAATGTCGTTTTAATTTTCAACGCTAATTTGATGGATCAAATGAAGCCAATCCAGTATTATATAACTATTAAATGGCAAGACTTTAATCGCGCAGCGGGCAAATGTCCACTTTACGACGCACGAGGTTCTATTCCCGCCTAGGGACAAGTATTTCTACGATCTGCAGATATTTGTTCCGGGTGTTCTAGTCTTTTTGTATCCGTAATAAATAATATATATTTATGTAATTTATTCTGTAATCGATATCAGTAATCTAGTAGGTACCCATAACACAAGCTCTGCTTAGCTTGTTATTGCTCTGCATATTGTTACTAAATTGTTACCAAATAAAACTTGGGGCTGAATAATGCTGTGTGAATTGTCAATTGTTATTTATTTACCTAAATCTCCTCTATTTAAGTGTCCCAAGGCGGGAATCGAAACCGCAACCTCCTGCACCGCAGGCGGATCTTCGCCCACCCACAGTGCCACAGAGTACGTCGAGTAAACATTATGTATTATGTTCAACAATATTTGTAGTCGACGTCGCTTTTACAATATGTTTGCGTTTCTCGCTGTCCGTGTGATGAATGTGCAAATAAGTTTCAGTCATTAGTTAGCTCAGATAAATGTTGGTTTGCTCTGGACAGAAGTTTTATGTACCTAGGATCCTACACGCAGGCTAGAAAAAAATTAAAAATAATTGTGCTTTACGATTCGCCAAACATCGTCAAGCCGCGAAATAAGAAAATTTTCAAAAAGTATATATCGCTTTAACTGTCTATTAAAATATACTCAGTCTAGTGATTTTGATTCATAAAACATTATACTATTTTAATATGTAGGTATATTGAATTTACTTCTCTAGTATATTGATAAACCTAATGTAGGATTTAGGTTACAACATATTCTAAATCATGACGTAACCTTTAAAACAATAAAAGTTAATTTATATATCTAGCCAATTTCAGTTATTCCGATATCCATGGAACATGCAAATAAAAAACCTAAACATAGAACAACTGAAAACCAAAAATCATGGTTAAGAATCCCGTGAGACAGGATGCCAGGGAAAGGATGTAAGCCGAAAGGATGTGATTCAGGTAGGGTTCAGCATCAGCACCCCTAAGAGGTCAACTTGTGAATAACGATTTTTGGATTTCGAATGTACCTATATGTTTTTTTCATCCTATTCGTGATATTTAACACGCCTTCTTGCATAATTCAACATTATCAAATATGTCACAAATGTTTTCGTACGATTTTCAGCAAAACCGATGTTTTGTCAGGAATCTAAAAAAATTATACAAATCCTTTGAAATTTCAAAACAATAGAAGTAATATAAAGAAAAAAACGTCTCTAATATTTTTCAAGCGAACTAAGAAGTTTCGAAATTTTACAAAAAACTTAGTACGTCGACTCCTTGATGTCCAGAATTACCACCTTTCGGACTAGTACACCTTTTCCGTGACACCCTCTTTGTGATTTAAAATTTATTTCGATAGGTATCTACCAACCAGATTTCTATATTCATGATTACATAGAAAATGACATGTTTAAGTACAGAAAACAGAGACACAATCCTTATTGGCCAAACGACTGTATTTTGCGATGAGGTTGCGAAAGACCGAGACACATTAACACGACCCTCCTGGTATCCATAAGGATAAAGTAAGGGACGTTTTGTATCATAACCAAACCCAGCACAGCTTAACAATAATAAACCCAAACCCTACAACAGCAGTTTGCAGTGACCAATATTTAAACTACCTACCTACTCATAAAATCAACCTCAGCCCTTAAAGCTCAGAATCACGGCACGATACAAAACACTAGGCCTCACAAAATTATTTACGCGAACGAAATAACAACACTGTATTTTGCACCATATTTTAAAGAACACAAAGTATGAAGTGAGTAGTCAAATCAGGTCCCAAAGCCTACGGACTCCCTTTACGGGATTTTCGCTCGTTTGCGTCCCATTGATGCCCGGCGTGTATTTGGGTCATATTGCAATGGTCGTGAATAGAGTATGCCTCAATGGCCCCAATGGACGTCGAATATGATTTCACGTCAGTTTATAAAGCAGCTTTCAATAGAACCTTCCGCCATCACCAATAAATGCTGAGTTCTACAGGTTTTCAAAACTAGGGTTGTGCTGGACATGATTGGTGATCTTATTTACATAAAATTGCGCACGCATAGGCCGCGTGCGAGTTATGTAGGGCGCTTATCAACGTCAGCCTATGTCCAGCTGTGGACAAGCATAGAGCTGTAGATGAATACTTAAATGTCGTTCTAGAATGCCGCCCAAGGCTTATTCATACTAATAAAAAGGCCAAATACGCCGGCCAAGACTTGAAGGAACCTGTAAAATTGAACAAAACAAATGGCAACCAAATACGCCCTTCACAGTAAGGCAAGCAGATAAATATATTATAGGTACATTCCCGTTCTGTTAATTAGGATCCAAATACATGCATACATATAGTCATGGCCATATTTATTTTCAAAAAACGTATATTACATATAAAATAAGGTCTTAGTCTAATTATTATATAAGTTCGATATGCCCAAGATGGTATGCAAAACTTTTAATAAAACAAAAAAAAACGATATTAATACTATTTTTGTTACATGGAACTTTCCCTTCAGATTAATTTACCTTAGACTTATGTAAGTTGTACGAATAAATGCTTATTTAAAACCACCCATATACTAGGTATAGAACTGTAGAAATTAGTAAAATCAGCCCCATAAAAGCAAACTGTTATGTAAATTTACAATTATTGTAACCTGTGTTTACCACAAGTGGCCTGCGCTTGTCATAACAAAATGGACGTCATTTCAATAGGTATTATCTATGTGGTGTTATGTCTACCGTGCACTCCTAGTACGGTTATGTTACAATTATGACGCTTTTTATCACAAAAATCCGAAGTACAATCATATCAATGAGTCTGTTGAGCCATGGCCGGAGTCACTAGTATGAGTTGGCACAGTACCGATACCAAAATATTTTCATTTATCACCGCGAACCTATTGAACTGTCAATATTGTCAAAATTGTACTGCATAATAGCAACGAATCACTAAAAATCATTCGAAACCCACAATACAATCCCACTACTGGCACTACTTCTAAAGAGGTAGAAGCTAGTAGCGGCGCTGATTTTTAGACAGGTCCTGGTGTGGTGGCACAAAGCTGGTAACATTTTTAAAAATAAAAGTCTAAAGTACGACATGAAAAATAAAATAAAAAATTAAAAGGATAAGTAGGTAAGGTTATTGGCAGAGTACATGACATTTTAGGACATTATTTTGACACATAAACATAAAATACATACAATACGCACCTAAAATTAAATGACACTTTACACAGATTTACAAAACTTACGTCAAAGGTCAAGTCTGACTTGGGGACTCAGAGTCAGTGTCAAAAAAAAATAAAGAATTTTTGAAATCGGTGCAGTTCGTTACATACAAAATACAAATCTTTCCTCTTTATAATATTAGTGTAGATTAACAATCCTCAAATAGTTCAAAAACAAAACAAAAACATGCAACCTTATTTATAAAAGTGCTTGTAGCATCACACTCGATGTTGATAGCGTCAGTAACGACCAACACTTTTCGCGCACGTGATACGCATCCAAAGAACCGACGAACCCGATCGTTTTGATCTATTTCACTGAACCCTAGCCTATTTGAACAAACATTTTTCACTGAAAGTGTATTAAGGGGCATATTTTGTTCTGGGAGCTTCGTCTGTTTTATTTATTCGTGCTTCCATGAGTGGAAATAGGCATTTGGACCGAGGATTAATGGAAAAAGGAAGTCGATGAAGGATAGGATTCGTAACGAATACATCCGACAGAGAACCAAAGTTATCGCTCTAAGAATTAGCAAATTGAAGTGGCAGTAGGAAAGCCATATCTCGCGAAGAACCAATAACCGCTGGGGTAAAGGTGTTTTTGAGTGGAGACCACGACTCCGCAAACGTAGTGTAGGGTAACGAGTCGCGGTCTCCACTCAAGAACACGTTTACCCCAACGGAGGACAATGTCTAGCAGTGATGAAAAAAACTGAGACTCAAGACGTGCTTAAAGTAAATCTGAGTTGCGATTCAGTGTTTAGGGGTACTTAAATGAGTAGATTGAATTTTAAGAAAGTATCTTAACTCGCCTTTTCCCAGGCTTACTTATCCCAAGATTTTTAAGAACAGTCTGCGCTCCGCCACTATTGTAAATAACTCGGAAAATAAAAACGGAGAGCTGAAAGAGTTTTATTGGTAAAGTGTAAATTCTTTATTTGTTTTGACTGACTTCAAGATAAATGTTTCTGTTGAAGCGTCGAGGTCGAATGGCTGTTGAATGAAAACAAATTGCGAATTTCAGTTCTATTGTTTGTACTTATTCAGTCTGGGTTCAGGAATTTGGGTGATTTAGTATATTGAGGAATGAATAGATGGTGATGGAGTTTAAGAATTAAATATTTGCTTTAAGGTTCCACGAGTCGCTCATCTTTCCATACAAGCGTGGAAGGGTAACTACCACACTGTTTGATGTTGACCACACAAAACTAAGGATAATATCAATTTATTTCGTCATTATCTAAGTATGTACCCAAAACCCAGGCCTATGTCCAGTATTGGACTAATAATATAGGCTGATGATGATGATGTACAAAAAAAACCGTAAAAAAAAGTATAGGTTCATTTGAAAAATACAAACTTCCAAATCTTCGTTTTTCGACACTGATTTAAGCCCAATTTTGCGCATATATACTAATATTATAAATGCGAAATTGTGATTGTTTGTTTATTTATTTGTTTGTTTGTGGGTTTGTCCTTCCTTCACGCCATAACTAAGCAATCAATCAACTTAATACTCGTAGTTGCCTTAGATTAATTTGAAAAGATGGAGAGTAACATAGGCTACATATTATTATCGCATAAATCACTTCCCATGGGAAGACTATAATCTATCTCTGTGCCAAATTTCATCCAGATCCGTTCAGTAGTTTTTAAGTGAAATAGTAACAAACATCCACCCATCCATCCATATCTAGTAGGATTACGTTTATCAAAGGATAGTTTCAAAAAATCCATCGCACAGTTTGTGAAACCTATTATAAGCTTTTTTTGTCCCCTTAAATATTTTTTTTATTTTAATTTAATCATTTCATTTTGTTCTGTTTTTTACTGTTCTTTTTCTGTTTTAGTAGGTATTTGTTGTTATAGCAGCAATAGAAATACATCATCTGTGAAAATTTCAACTCTTTTAATATCACGGTCTTAGTAATAGGGTCTCGTTTAAGCCTTTGGGTACGGAACCCCAAAATGAAATTAGGAACTACTTTGAAAATATCATTTTGATAAAAATACAAATGTTAAAGACGACATTGAGATATTGTTTGATAAAACCCATCCATCGTCTCTAAACAACGTACTAACAAACAAACTGCAAACTCCAGAAAACAAAGTAAACTTGTAACTTTTATGTGCGATCATCAGAAACTCCATCATATTGATGAAAAAGTTAATGGCACCCACCGCGGTGCTAATGCTTCTAATTTATTGCCGCCATATTGTCATTGCCTTTATTACTGCAGCGATTAGTTTTGTAAGATTGAAGCGACATGATATAATAAATTTAATGAGAAAAAGCAAATATTAAAACGGGAAGATAATAACAATCAAATAAAAGAATTAAGTTAAAACTAGTATTTACAATTGAAACAATTGAGCTAACTGCAGACTCTCGCAAACAATCTGCAGGAAGCTCAACTGATCCATATCAATACTAGTCGGTCGTGCCCAAGACGCTACCTGCATTGCCCCGCTGTATGGCAATGCTGATGCGCTGCGACGTACCAGCTAATTTTTCGAACGTACGGGAAGATTTAAGCTTCAATTACATTTATCAGCTCGAAGCTAAGATGGTGATACGTGAATTGTGCATCATTATTATTATAAGATACTAGCGGTCCGCCCCAGCCTCGTACGATATAATTATTCTATAGCTTAAATTACTCAGTGATAATATCTACTGATAATGTTGCTTTCTAACGAGTTTTTTTATAGTAGTTTTACGGTATATTCTTTACATACAAAAATTAAAAGCTTTCCTCTTTATGATATTAGTGTAGATTAGCGGCCCGCCCCGGCTGCGCGCGGGTAGATAAAGGTAATAAAAAAAAAAACTATAACACACTTTTGGTAGACTTTTTATGCTAAGAACACTTGATCAAGTCTGCTTTTGACAAAACAAACAATCAAAATCATTCGTTTGGGAGCTATGATGACGGAACAAACCACATATACAGTCGTGGTCAACTAATTAGGGACTTTCAAGATAGTGAAGAGCAATAACCGGTTATGTACATATAAATATAAAACCATATTGATTTCTCAGCACCTATTATTTGCATAATTTGGTCCGATTATTATGCTATAAATGGCTGTAAATAAAAGAATAAATAAATAGAAAAAAGTATTTAATATCAAAGGTTGAACATGTATTCAATTTTAAGGTATAATTCTGTAGCTGGACATTTAATTAAGGACAGTAAACTATAATGAAAAATAGAGTTAAACAAAACTAATAATCTGCAGTATTATAATATCTTTAACAGCTCCATTTTATTGCGTGTAAAATCAGTACCCAGTAGCAAAACCTTTGTTAGTAATTACCGCTTGACACCGATGTGGCATAGACATTATCAGTTTCTGGCATGTTTCGACAGGAATGTTTGCCCATGCCTCACAAAAAGCTTCATTAAGTTCATCTAAAGTTGTGGTACGATAAGTGGCAACTTTTTTCTTGATTTCGTGCCAAAGGTGCTCGATTGGGTTAAGGTCCGGGCTATTTGCTGGCCAATCTAGCACCGATACTGACTGACTGGTAAGAAACGACTTGACTGAACGGGCGGTATGTTTCGGGTCGTTATCATGCTGAAACGTCCATATAATAGGGAGATGCTCCTCAGCATAGGGAAGCATCGTTTCCTCCAATATTGCCTTGTATTGATGTTGGTCTAAGTTACCCTGAACTTTCCTCACAGGTCCCACTCCACGTCCAGAAAATGAACCCCACATTTTAATGTTTCCACCGCCATACTGTAAAGAGGTTTAATGTTTAAGAAGTTGTTATTGTTTGTATAATCGGGCACATCAATGACTAATTATACTTACATGTAAAAGATATGGAATATTTTTAAGACTCGTTGAAAAAAAAAAAAAATCACAATTTGGCCTAACTAGAGATTGTCCCTAATTAGTTGACCACGACTGTAGATACTCACACAGACACATAGATCCACACGTCAAACTCATTAACAACCCTCTTTTTGTGTAGTAGAGCTAGGGGCTGAATTAAAAAAAATGTACTTATATAAAAATATACTTACTTTAGATATTGTTATTACTTTTTTGTTTTACTATATAGGATTCTAACGGTGAAAGAATTTTTTAAATCGGTCCAGTAGCTTCGGAGCCTTTTCAATTCAAACAAACAAACAAATCTTTCCTCTTTATAAGTAGTTATTGTGATATAACTGTAACAGAATAAGGTATCGCCGACTTTTTTGTAGATATTGATGTTCGCTATAAAACTCTAGTTTATCTTTTTGCTCTATTGTCAATAGTTATCGCAGCGTACGCGATATAAGGATTTTTCATGGTATTTTTTTCTCACCTTGGGTTACAGTATCGAAGTTTTCATACAGATCCCTAACATAGGAAAGATTTTTATTTGAATGAACAAACAAACAAATTTTTCCTCATTATAATATTAGTATAGATATAGGTACCTACTGCATACCTCATTTTAATATAAATATTTTTAAAAGTACCTTGACGAAGTTACTAACTGAAAAATCATACTACACTGTAAATGAATTTCTAGATGACAAACTACATTAATTTCTCGATTTTATTTTACACTTAACATTTCCTTTTATTTTACTGACATTGACGAATTCTACATTTAAAAATAATCTTTTTGACATTGAATATTGACATCTAGTAATTCATGAGTCCATTGCTTTGCTTTGCTAAATGAAGTCACCATTATTATTTATTACATTTTTTGGCGTAGCGTTACATTCTCTATGATACATTACCTATTAAACTAAAAGGTGCCTTTGTTTTTGTTTTTATTTTTATTAAATTTTGTTTTTTTTGTAATCTATAACTCGGTGTTTGTTTTGGTTGTTTTAGTAACTGTTGTGTTCTTTTTATATTAGTATCATATCTGTTTAATTTACCAACTCATTTTATGTATGCATTACCTACCATGTTTTAATTTTGCACGCACTTTGAGGCATAATGTAGTGAGACTATTTAATGTAAGACCTATGTACTGTACCTACATTTCAGCAAATAAATAATTATGAATTATGAATTTTTGATCTTTTCGTTCCTGTAACTTACCGATCGCCATCGAACAAAATATTTACTTACCTGCAAAAAAAAAGTCAAATCAGTCAAGCAGCAGATGGTTAAATAATTATTACGAAATAAAAATTTTCTTTGTGTCTACTCAGAAAATAAGTAAAAATAACCAAGAACAGGTAAATAATATAAAAGAATAAAATAAGTCTAAATATAAAAGTAAAGCAGAGATGTGATGTCTGTTGAAAGCATAAAATCTTGCCCAAACGAAATGAACCAACATTTTTGGCATTCTTTATAGTAAATAGAAAAATCCCAAAACATTCCGCCATTTCGCAACGTTGTTAACCAAAATGGCCGTCAAAACGGACCGAGAAGTGACCGCATTCCAAAATTAAATGTTATGTTGCATTCTGCGGGTTGCCGTCGTCGTCAGCAGACGTCCCGTCTCGACTTTTAATTACGTTTATAATTAAACTGCATGTTTGTCTGGAAAGGTACATGGTGATTTTATTTAAATGCGGACACAATAAAATTTATCTTTAGGTTTGGAATGTTGATATGAATGAATAAATTTTAATATATTACGTAAATACATATAACATTTATAAAAATATGACTGCGAAATCTAATATGAGCAGTGCAGTACTGATTTAGTTAATTCAAGATTTTTGTGGATTTGATAGACATTATTATTCATTGCTTCAAAATCTAATTGGCTTAAGAAACTCATACTGGGGTACAGACGTGCTGCAAGATTCCATTTCAGTTTAGGTGTAAAGGTAGATTTTTTGAAGAAAATGTTTATTCTTTGCCTCGAGTCCAGTGATATTCCACAAAGAACAAAAAGAATAAAAACAGAAACCAATTCGCAAGCGAAATTAAAGCCATCGAGACGCAAAATAAAAGCAAAACCAATACAAAGGTACACGTGGAATGGGTATTAGAGTAACATAGGGGTTTAGTTGGAATTGAGTCTCCTTCGAGAATACAGGCTAGACTAATAATGTAGGACTGGAGAGGTGAATCCCCTCATATTGCTAAGATCAAAAGCAATGTCGGAATGGGTATTGAAATTTTACGTCTTGAAGGTAAATTTGAATTTAAAATTGCGGAAAAACGAAGGTTAAAAGAAATAGCAGATTTTATTAAAAGGCAGAAGCGGTGTGTTTCCTAATCTACCACTTATATTATTACTAGTTTCTGCCCGAGGCTCTGCACGAGTAATTTAAGGCTATTTCTTTCTCTTGTGAACTGATTTATGTGATAAAAAACCTATATTTTATTCCAGGTATTGAACTACCTGTACGCAAAATTTCAGCCTAATCCGTTCAGTAGTTTTGGCGTGAAGAGGTAACAAAAAACATTCATTCAAACTTTCTCATTTATAATAATTAGGGTGATTTTATATTGTAAGCTATTTTTGTGGCCGTTCCAATACAACATCAATATACAGGAGTGGAAGGTATTAGGCGCTCATTAGGGGAGGGATATGTCCAGCAGTGGATAAATATATGCTGATGATCATGATGATGAAGGAAGGTAGCGGAAAACCGTCTCTTAAAAGTCTGCCTACAGCTGTTCGAATATCGACAATTAATCCATATTGTCGTCCAACTTTCGGACAAGTTAATATACATCGATAAATCAGGCTGGAGGTACGTGTAGAAAGTTCTGTAGTAAATCATGTTTTGCATCGCGTCCACTGGCCTTTATGAATAAACTGTAGTTGGCGATTGGTAGTAGGTAGCTGTAAGCGTTTACAGAGAGATTTATAGTCGTTTACTGACTAAGAATGGTCTGGTTGGTAGTTCTTTGGATTAGGGGTTGTGTCTAACATTGTTTTGAAATCAACTTGTGCGCTGCGACCCATGCACCCGTTTGTAAAGTTTCAATTTTACTAGTTGTAATTCGTTTTGAGATTAAGATAGACTAGCGCCCCGGCCCGGCTTCGCACGAATAGAGAACGCTTTTGTTTCCTTATACCTATAACAATCGAAATAAACTGAGTTAATTTACAAGCTTCACCTTAAAATATAGATAGATAGATTAATTCTTAATTGTACCATACAACACACAAAATACAATACAGAAGGAAATGCATAGAATAAAAGAAGTACAAATGGCGAGCGCTTTGAGCGATCTCTTCCAGGCAACCTTGGGATGGACTGGATATAAGAGAACAATATAGACAGTGGCGTTTGAGTAATATGAAAAGAAAATAATTACATTATACATACTTACACTACTTGCCATAATACCTAACATGCATGCATAATCCTAACATACTTAAAAAAAGTAACTTAAATATAAATAAATAAAATAAATAATGCTGGACAATTCACACAGCATTATCTAGCCCCAAAGTAAGCAGAGCTTGTGTTATGGGTACTAGATAACTGATATACGTAATATTATACATTACATAGATAGATATTTTTTATTAAACATAGAAAACACCCAGACCAACGGAACAAATTTCTGCAGATCGTACACAAATTTGTTCCGAGGCGAGGATCGAACCCGCAACCTCTTGCGTCGCAGGCAGACTCTCGCCCGCTGCGCCACTGAGGTCGTCAAATATCTTTGCGTATAAGACCCATATCATCAAAATTCACAACACATTCACAAACACCTTTATTTCCATGTCATATCAAGCCCCTATATCCTGGCAATTGATTCACCTACGCGGTCAGTGACCCCAACTTACATTTACGTGTAGATACGATGGTTGGTGCCTATATTGGTATTGCAATCGCCAAAGGATCTCCTGATAAGGCACAGTGAGCAGCGGACAAAGCATATTGCATATATGCATTATTATGTTATTCGCAACTCCATATTTGAAAGCTTTTTTGTAAAGTGAATGAGTTATTGTTGATACGTAAAGTACAATCATCAAAGATTTATTATGAATCAAGCGAGACATTACTTGAGATGGTGGTTATCGACCAACGCTTGAAGTTTCAAAACATTGCTGTAGATATCAAGGTGTTAAAACTGTTCAATGGATTACCTACCGACTTGAAAATTAAGGCACAATGTCAATTTATTTATCTAAAGTAAAGGTCATTTTTTAAAGGGATGTTACTACATTATAATGTAGATGACTTTATTAATGCTAACTTTATCATAATTTTCTTTATTGAAATCATTTATGTACTAATATTATCGATGAGTAGGTTAGGTACCTACATAAATTATAATCAAATATCAAATATCAATAACGTTTATTTCTTTAAGCTTACAAAATAAGCACTTAGACAAGTCAAAATTAATAAAATTAATTAAAATGATACCATTGTTATTTCTTTTTTAATTCACGTATGTTTGTTATTTTATTACCTAATAATAATAATGATTGTTTGTAAGCTTGTAATTTGATTTTTATTTTTGTTATGAAACATGTGTAGTTATATTAATTAAAGTCCGTATGTAATTAATTACTTATAAAATTTCAGATACGATTTATCGATTGTTAATAAATAAAGATTATGAATTATGATCCCAGGTAGCTTTTATTCTCCGTATAAACTCGCATAGAAACAATATGAAGAGGCGAATTAGCTAATTATTAAGTTCAGCATAGCATAGGTATATTATTGTGATCTTACTTACTTAAGGTAAGGCATATAAATATAGATTTTACTTTACTTTACTTTTTTGTGTAATATATGTAATATTTTTTGTTTGTATGATCTTTAAACCGTAAATGCACTCCTATCATAGGCGAGTTCTCAAATATGAAGTTGGACGTATCGCCATATGTTTATTGTGTTAATATTTAACTAGAAAACATCTCTATTTCCCATATTTCATTCCTTTGCACAGTTTCTGCAAGACCCCACTCTGTTATCAACTCGGGGTCATAAATTACCGTCTCAGAATCCGAACTATTATTCAAGTACAACTCTAATGAAGCCCGGGGTCAAGTTTATATCTAATCGTTATCTAACATTAACTGACTTACTAACATTATTCACTGGTTGGTGGAGGATTGTTTATCTGTGTAGGTACTTAACACGATCACTGCTAGCGTCGGCGGTGCGATCCGCAGGGGCGCGCCGTCGTTTCACAGACTTGCAGATCGCTCTCTGTGTTTTCAACCATGAACGTGCTAGTATAAACAACCATTCCAAAAAATTTGATGAGTAGTAAGGTAAGCTCTATAAAAACAAAAGACCATTATAATCACCACATCATCATTTAGTCCCGATGAAAGAAATAATTACAACTAATATTTACACTTAGGTACATCTATTTTCTCAAAATTAGAGTATAACGTATCTACAAAAATGTCACAAAAATTACGATTTTACCTTAACTTTAACTGTAACTTTAGTCATTGAGCAGGTTCGGATAACTTTAAGGTTTCTCCTGTAGGTGGAGCTAACGACTCTAGAGTCGTAAGAGGTCCCAGTGATTTTCGACGAAGTAAATGTTCCATCTCGTTGCTTAGTTGGTTAGAGCGCACCCGTACTGAGTGTGAGGCGCGGTTTCGAATCTTGCCAAAACCAAATTTTTTTTGGACATTAATATATATTTAATTTTCGTAGAAAATTTCTCCAGTTAATTGCATGTGCCATTTGTATTACTTAAATCGACAATGTAAATACCTACCGGTTCTAACCACAGCTTTTTTCAATGCCTTCAATTAAAAACCTTTTGGGTCTGATTTTGGGTTTTTAATTGTAAGATCGATAAGAGAAAGTGAAGTTCCTGTTTTTAATTCAGAATCCATTTTTAGGCAAATTACTTAATTTATTCCCAATCTCATAAATTTGGCAATCGTAAATTCTGGTAAACATCCTAACATTTCAAACAAGAACATAGCATTAGGTAGCATAAAACACTTTTTATTACAAAACACAATTACCTCCCTATACGAGTAGTGGTAGCACTTCCCTGGGAATGCTCCCATAAAGCTCAGTTAGTTATTAAAATCTAAGTTTTGCAGGAAAATTACCCTTCAATCCCGGAGGAAATAACATCAACTTGGCTTTCAAGTTTACATTTAAAACAATAAGAGTTGTTCGCGACTTGTTTTTGAATTTCCCGTTTCTGTTCAGGAACTTAAATTCCTTCGAATTCGGAAGTTAAAACAAGGGAGGTTCTACTATATTCTGATATTAGTTCAAGGCAAGAGTATTGAATATTTATAACGTTCATTATGTATAGTAAGAATAAAAGTGGCCGAAAAACACCTTAAAACACTCTAAAATATTTGTCTTATGAATTTTATAACTTGTCAGTACTGAAGAAAATAGTTCTAAGAAGTGTTTTTTAGGGGCCTCTTCACAGACCATTTTGTGAAAAAGATAGGCATAGTATTTCGCGTTGATAAAAGCGGGACAGAGCAAAACGCGTGTGCAAATATCAAGATTTCTTCTAATAAAAAGAGTACGAGTAATCAAGTCAGTAAGTCATATTGTTTGGGAGAAGAAGGCAAATTGGTATCAAAATTGAGATATTTTAGATATTTTTTATAATCAAACTTATAAAACTAATCAAAAAACTATCTTGTCGCTTTTGTACAGAATGAAATGGAATATTAGGTGTAGGAGTCTAAGAATCCTAGATTTCATATTTGAATAGCAGTAGGATCTCAAATATCATGAAAATGTTGATTTTTGCGAAAGACCAGCCAGTGACGATGTATCGTCATTATAATGTTAACGAAAAGACTCGAACAACTCTCCGAAACAATGGTTGAACGACAACTGATTATAAAGGTAATTTTGTACCAGAATCTGTTTTCAATTACCCTTTGCCAAGTTACATCTGCGTTCTTACTTGAGTTGATTTAGGTTGAGAGCACAATAAGCTGGTTCTTTGTTATCTGTAGTACAAAATATACTTATATGAAATTTATTAAATACATCATCCGAAAAAAAATGTTTTTTTTTCGGTCCAGATTTTTTTTCTGCTTAGTACACATGTCACTCGGCCTGCATGACAGAAATTATCCTAAAATGTATGATTTATTAGACGAAGAAAGCAAATTTATTATTTAATTTATTATTATTTATTTAAAGAAACGAGATGGCATACCCAAAGACTAGATAGATTCCCTTTGGGTATGCCGCTGCTGATGCATCCTGTTTTTACTAAAGTAATGGAACACTTGTTTAGTTGAGTTGCCTTGTATTTTTGAGCATGCTGTGGCTACCTGTAATTAAGAGTGCACTAGTTTTAAGTTATATCGTATAATTTTGTGATCTCTTATGTTTCAAGTTAGTTTCTTGTTTATAACGTCATATCTTTTTCATTTCAGTTCAATCAGTCCTCTGCGAGCCTCATGCACTGTTTTTCTGTCACCCCGATATTGTCTGACCATCAGATGGTTATTCCTATGACTCCGCCGAGGAGTGTTCTGATAGAAAATTATATCTGCTCTCTTGGCTCTTGGTACCTCACTACCTTTCGCAAGCCCGAGGCAATACAATCTCTGTATTCGTAGCGTAGAAGGCGGTATAAACAAGCTTATAAGTAGGTACTTTACATTTATTTTTTCGCATATTATACGTGAAAATGATAATTAATATAGAATCATACTTGTTGTAACTAAACATCTAACGGTTCTTTTAATTGTATTTTTGTGACCTCTAAATGTAAGGAGGATGGTAATTATTTTGTTTTCAAATTGAAAACGATTACATCTCGTGCACGAGCTCAGAATTGTTCATGCTATAGAGAGCTATGCTTGGAGTTTTCAACGTGTTAGACGGAATATACGGATACGGAATAGAGTAATCTGTTTAAATTAAATTAAATAATGCTGGACAATTCACACAGCATTATCTAGCCCCAAGCTAAGCAGAGAGTTTAAGAACCAAAGTCACCGACATAGCTCACAGAATTAGTAAGCTAAAGTGGCAGTAGGTAGGTCGTTATAGGTCGTCGAAATACTAACGGCTAGTAAAGTTCTCGAGCGGTGACTGCAACGCGAAACAGAGTGTTGGTGGATCATCCACACAGTGGACCGACGACATCGTAGCAGTTGCAAGGAGTCTATGGATAGAGGTGGCTCAGAACCGCTATTTGTAGCATCGTATGGGGAAGCCTATGTTAAGCAGTGAACGTTCGTGAGCTGATATGCTGATTATAAGTTCCCGAGTTTTAAAGTTATCGAGTCTAGTAGGAAAAGAAATTACTTTTTAGATGAAAACGAAAACTATTTAAAACTATATTAACTATTTTTTTTGTTATATATCATAGGTTAATCTTATATATCAGCATTTTCATTGTAAAGTAATGAATATTATATTCTTGGTACTCTAATAACCTCCCTCTTCGTTCTGAAAATAATTAATTATGATTATTATCTACGTTGGAAGCTGTCGTCAAAGGAAACTTCCTCGAATAAAGGTAAGAGCCCATCAACAAAGCCCCTAAGTACGTCACTAATTGCAAATTTGAATATCAACCGTCTCATATGGCTTCTTAGTTCCAAGGGGGAACAGACGAGCGACAGCGCAAATCCAGAGCAGCAATTTGTTGTAGTGTTTGACAAAAACAATGCTAAAAGAATATTGTAATGGATTGTTTTTCTTTCAACATTATATGTATATGGTTGCGGGCAGGTTGCGAGTGCGGAGGTCTTTATGATAACCGTCGTCGTCATGGTGGATGGCGTAAACTTCAGGAAGACGAAAGACCCAGCAAAGTCTTAAAAGCGGAAGGCGAAAATGATGGAGTGATTAGGGTGTATAAACCTGGGACGATTATAGATCATATATTTATTTGCAAAAAAATACATATGTGGATACAAAATAAGAACGTATTAGATATAAGTTCATTATGCTCTACCATTAATGATGGCATGCAAAATTTTAAATTCAAAAATAAGAAAGACGGAAAAACAAGCTAAATGGATAATGCTTATTGTTTTACAGTCATGTTTTCTGGTTCATCATCAGCCTATATCAGTCCACTGCTGGACATAGGCCTCCCCTAATGAGCGCCATAGCGCCCTGCTTGCCGCATCCAGCATCTGCCAGCAGTCTTTCACAAATCGTCATCCCACCTGGTAGGAGGGCGTCCTACACTACGTTTTCCGAGTCGCGGTCTCCACTCAAGAACATGTTTTCTGGTTAGTAGCGTCATTTATATTAAATTAGGTCACCTACATACTAAGGTTCTATAACAATAGATGAAGATAATTTGTTTACACGTTGATGCCCAGCTGTAGACAAATTATCTTACTGCCCAGCCTCGGCAACGCGCTCCGGAGCGAAGGAAAACGTCACATCAGTCACTGGGTACATTTGTATGCGAAAGTCCCAGGGCAGAGGAGGCTAAGATTAAACGATACCTAGGATTACAAATGAGGTGGTTTTGATGATGATCTAAACACAGAACATGAAATAAGAGTCAACTCGTGTTACTTTAAAGTAGTCGATGTTTTGGCAGGCAACAGTTTTGTCGCCGGTTTGTTAAGACCCGTAAGAAGAGGAGACTTAGTAAAGTCTTGTGATAAGCCTTTCTCATTTATAATTAGCACACACCTTCGAAATTATTCTAGGAATTCATCTGTGTCACACTTATATTATATGCGAAAGTTTGGATGTATTGGTGTAATAGTTCTTCGCGCTGAACTACTGAACAAATCAGGCTGAAATTTTGCATAGAATTTGGTGTAGACTTGAAATACCACGTAGACTGCTTGACTTTAATCACATAAGTCATTTCTCATTGGATAGAAATAACTTCAAATATTTCCATGGGACTATAATTATATCTAATGGTGCGTACAAACTAAGCGAGCGAGAGCGAGCGAATGCAAACTTGGGAAAGTGGGATTCGACGATCGGCACGTTCGTTTCATTTTTACTGGATGTAGCAACAGCCGCTGGAGCAGGACCGAAGGCGAACGACGGCCCTCGCTTGGTCTCACTTTTTTTTATTTAAAAAAGAGACTAAGCGTCGCTCAGCGACCACAGCACACCACAGCGAAATAACTCACTTGCTTTGGCAATGACGTCGTCCACACTGGTTCTTTCGCATTCTTTCGTTAGCCTTCGCTTGCTCTCTCGTCGCTTAATCTCTACCCGGCATTAAATGGATAGGAATGACGCATTTATGTACTTTTTCTACGAGAAATAATGCGAGTGATGACGCGATCGGAAACTGGTAGGTACACAGCTTTTATCTTACTTTAGGAAATCTTTACCTAAAAGCTTGTTTCAAATATAAATATTTTTTATTTCCTTTTCTTTCGATGGAATTTTAAAATGAATTGATGAATGAAATGTTTTAATGATGTTCAAGAGCTGTTGCTGGAGAGTTGAAATGCCTCGACGCCTTAGCTTGGTCAGTTTACTCACCACCAAACACAAATCTCTAAGCTTTGTAACTTTACCGGCTTTCCAGAAAGTTTCGTTCGAAACTCAATGTTTCCTTGCAACATGTGTTTTCAATAGATTGTAGTGATTTCTTGGACTTTCGGTATGATTTTGGCACCTGGTGAGTATTGAGTTTGGTTCGGTTAAGTTTTCGAGTCTATAGCCGGGAGAACTATACAGTTACATACGTTTTATACCTACCTATTTGGTTCTAGAATCCAAGATATTTTTTGTCAACAAAGACAGATTTATGAATTAAAAAAAATGATAACAATACCTAAAAGAAAACTAAAAGGAAACAGCAAGGTTATCACTAAAACAGAAACACAATCTTCAGTAGAGCCTACTGGTAGACACGCACAAAGTTTCTATGTAATTAATAAAAACTATCGAAACATAAAAAAACGATCTTCTATTTACTCCGATATTACCAGTGTGAGCGGGTTAAATTGTCTAAGCAAGTGTGTAATAATATAAATTCCACCAAAAGTTATCCATGGTTTAGTAAACCATTTTTTACAAGAAATTTCAACGGTTCGATTATTTTTTAATCCAATTTTAATTTTCTTGATCTTAGAACGACTAAAGAACCTTTTACTATAACAGTTAAATGTAATAAATGGATTATTTATTAATGGCAACGTGTCTGGTTATACAATTCTGCAAGTGTCAAGTACATAATGGTTTTCTCCAGATATTTTCACCAGAGCCTAGTTCGTTATCCAGCAGGGCACACCACGTGCAGGTTAGGTTGTCTCGGGAGACGAGATGTTGGAGTCTCCCTTGTATTCCAATTAAATGTAAGCCCACCAATTCTCAAAAAAAACAGCTGCTGTCAAAACTTTTAGAGATGATACCGTATTAACGTCATAACGATTTTACAATTGAGTGAGCGATCGTTGACCGAGTAACCCGATCTCGATTATTCACCCTCATCGATTTTCATGCATCATTGGCTTGACGTAAAGCCTTTAAATAGTAGACCGGCCTAGACTTGATGGGAAAGTTCAAGTACCTATCTAAGACCTGAATTAACCAATGATAATTTAATCATGACTTGATGTTTAATTACGAAATCTAATAACTAATAAACTTGCTAAAGCAAAGAAATAAATTAAAACTATTAAAAAGAACAGATAAAACACTAAGGTTTGTATTATGAAAGCTTGCTCACTCATCACTCTTCGATCTTTACTTGAGTAACATTTCATCATCATCAGCAGCATATGAACAGTCCACGGCTGGACATGGCCTCCCCTAATAAGCGCCATAACGCCATGTCTTCAGCTTGCCGCATCCAGCATCTGCCAGCTGTCTTTCGTAAATCGTCGTTTTCAAGCATTGCTGTATGGATGACGAGAAGACTCGACGTAGTTTCCCAAATGCTGCAAAACCTAGCTGGATCCTCATCTTTGCCTCCTAACGTTAACGAGTAACGTTTATGCTATAGAAAATTTTGGCAAATATTATGAAAGCTTGCTCAGTCATCGATCTATACTTGAGTAACGTTTATGCTATAGAAAATCCAACTTTCATAGCGCGGGTCTAAGTATTGAAATCAATTATCCCTCCGGAAGACCACGTAATTCCCTCATATTTTCATAGAAGTTTTCTTGTACATTTCTCTTAGTTAAGTTTGTTAGTTTGTCGAACTTGGTGCAATAAGCTCAACTGGTATTACTTTAGTTTGCTCAGTTCGAATAAATGTCGCACGGTATTATGCCGTACGTGCTTTTATTTAAAGCCGGTAAATGCTTGGGATTGGAAGATTCTTCCACAGAAGATATGAGGCGCTTCTCAGGGGGAGGCCTGAGTCCAGCAGTGGACCAATATAGGCTGTTAGGAGAGGTGAGGGTGATTCTTTAGAGTTACTTCTTACGATAATTGTTTATTAACAAAGAAAATGACTTCTCATCTTACAACACAAACAAGGTTCGTAGATAATCCTTAATGAATTCATCTAAGTTAGTTTTTTAAATGAAAAAAGAAAGTTACAATCAAAGTATAGAAACAAATTAGAACTATAATTTCAAACAATAGGCTGGTTTTCTAAAATCGAATTAGTTCGTCAGATAGAATAATTTTTAAAATTCTAGTAACAAAACACTTGGAGAAACGGAATAAGAAGATCCTAAAATCTGCTTTAGTACAATAAGGTGAAATTGAAATTTTGCCATAATGGTTACCTTGTGTCATATTTTTTTACTTTGTGTATTCTTTACATTCCATCCACGCATTTATTTTCTTTGACAGAATGTTATAATGCAATATATCAAAGGTACTGTCAGCTTGATAAATGTCGAAAATATCTTTAGTACATGAACATATCAACACAAAATAAGCAAACTGTAATTATGACTAAACAAGAACATGATTAAACCTGACAATGACCGATTATAGAACATGACTAAAACCGAACATGACATCCATCCAAAAATCCCTGTATTATTGTTGCGTACTTTCATTCATTTAAAAAAAATGCGTGGACGAGACATTTTCATGTAGCTTATTTATTAGGCTAAAATAATTAGAATTGTTGTCAGCCAAGTACAATTAGTAGTAGACGACCTCAGTGGCGCAGCGGGCGAAAGTCTGCCTGCGACGCAAGAGGTTGCGGATTCGATCCCCGCCTCGGAACAAATTTGTGTACGATCTGCAGAATTTTTTTCCGTTGGTCTGGGTGTTTTCTATGTATAATAAAAAATATCTATCTATGTAATGTATAATATTACGTATATCAGTTATCTAGTACCCATAACACAAGCTCTGCTTACCTTGGGGCTAGATAATGCTGTGTGAATTGTCCAGCATTATTTATTTATTTATTTATTAGTACTTGGCTGACGCGCGTTTCAATCAAGTAAGATGAACAAAATACAAACGTGTACGAACAATAGTATCCAAGTAGTTGTTTAGATTTGAGTGTCCCATTCCAATCATAACAAAATGGTCCATTCGGGAAATTGCTTGACTCAAAAATTATTGCTCGTTCAGTAAAAACATACACTCACTGGGAGTGCAGAGTGGGAGTGGAATAGTGCCTGTAAGTGATTACATACAGTTTTATTTCTATTAGTTGCTATATTGAGTGCACTAAGTTAGTTTTATTATTTTGGTGTACCTGTGCTTTCTTAATTTTGCCACTGAGGTCTTTTTGCCGGACAACGAAGAAGGAGAGATTTTATTAATGATTTTGATTTATCTATTGGTAACAGCCCAGTATGTAGTAGGCCCGCGGAGTCGTAGTGTAGTAAATTTATATTTTATAGTTAGTAAACCTTAAAATATAAATTTACTCTTAAAGCAATTGCCAGCTATCACAAAACGTGACGACCGAAGCGAGCTATGCTGTACATTTTAGCTATTATATGTATGTTTTACGCTGTGCGTATTTTCATGTATGTTCCCGTTGCCCGACAGTTCTAGCGGATACTAGCACGAAAAGTCACTAAACTTCTAATAACTCTAGATCTATACAATATCATAAAGAAATTCGGATTTAATAAAATCTTTATGTTTTAAATACATAAATAAAGTAATCATTGTTTAGGGAATTTTACCTTCTTTCCTTCTACATACTTACTTCACCCTTATCCCTCCCCTTCCTTACCACATACATAACGATAAATATTAACTATACATATTTTATTAAAGATCTTCGTAGCACGTGCTACACCGGCGCATCTGCGTAGCATACAAAGATCTTCGTAGCAAATGCTAAGTCGCCGGCGCATCTGCGTAGCATACAAAGATCTTCGTAGCACGTGCTACGCCATCGCATCTACGTAGCATACAAAGATCTTCGTAGCACGTGCTACGCCATCGCATCTACGTAGCATACAAACAAAATCTACGCAAACGCAATTTTCTACTCCCTTACTAAATTCTTCAAAAATGTTTTACAGGCAAAAATGACACAAGTTCCTTTGTATTGTTAAAAGCGTGTTGCTTTTCGTCTTTTTAGTCAAAGTAAGTACTAACAGTAAAACGGTGCTATACTTTAAAGACGCTGTATCCCTTTCAGGTCAATCCTAAAGACCGTAATTGCAATCAATTGTTTCAACTCGCTCCAATTAGTAAATTGTAACAACAAGGGATCGCATTCGACTTTAATTGGTAGGTACTATTTCCAAAATTACTAGAATGACTGGACGGGAAAGAAAACAAGATATTTTTTTCTGAATATACTTCGTTGGACCACCTTCTCACCTAAGTGACGATATCGTCGACGATGTATGACTATTAATAGTCTAGAAGAGACATTCACTCTAGCGTTGAAGAGAGTCTAAGTTGTAGCAAGCCACCAGAAATATAAAAAGAAGAAAAATTTCGACCATTTTCTGCCCGCGGCTTCGCGCGCGTTACTGGATAAAATGGAGAGTTATGTCCCCGGAATCGAATCTTTCTTTGTGACATTCTTTTCTTATATTAGTTTAGCCATTTAGTTGTGGAAAAGTAAAAACGACAAACAAACAGTCACTTGCTCAGTTATTTTAATGCTTATGCTGATTTTCTTTAGTCAGATATTTATACCCTATTGCCTATTACCCGTAACACAAGCTTTGCTCGCTTCAGGGCTAGAGATGCTGTGTAAATTGTCTAGGATATTTTAAATATTCCACCAAAAATCAGGTTGGTCAGTTAAATCGGACTGGTACTTCGGCGCTTCAAGGGATCTGACACAGTTTGGCTACATACATAGACACATCCTAAATACATAACATAGTGTGCTAATCTCATAACCCGTCTCTCCCTTGGTATTCCGGTAACTTATGCATCTCGTTACAAGGTATAATGTCGCCGCCCCGAAACGTAGACTCAAGCCGTTTGTAGAAAGAAGGGCTAGGCCGATTGCAAAATGTTACAATTTAATTAATTGCCTATTCAGATTGTTGAACGATCACCGTTCAACATTAATGCAAAAAGGGTTCGAGTCCCGCCGAAATTTTTGGGTAGGTACTTATTTCATTTCTTAGAGATACCCAGAGTGCGGGTAAGCATTATAACAAACATTCTCAAACAAGAGCAACGGCAACACTTCTCGTCAAACGAACTAAATGTAAATTTAGTCTTTGAACAGGATTGGATAAATTTTAATGTTTTCCTCTGTAGCTGAAGCTACCGGCGTTACAGTACATAAGAGGTCCCAAAAATCTTCGATGCAACCGTATTGAGGTGGTGCGTGAGTTCGAGTCCCGCCGAAATCGTAAATTTTTAGGAATTTATTATGATATAGATCTGTGTCTGAAATAAAAATATTTTTTTTATTACTTCTGAGAATAAGTTAAACAGCCATCTCGTCGAGTGGAATTACTAAAGCTTTCATAAAAAACAGCGTTTGTTTTGCAATCGTTCCAGTCATTCTACAAATGGGCTGACTCTACAATCCAGCGGCGATATATAAAATCAAAGCAAGGAATCGATGCTATATCAAAGTGAAATTCCGATACAACTCCAGTCAGAGTGCAGTACGCTTCGCTATTTCCGGCGCTTCCTTTGCAAAGTTTCATCATTACTGGTTTCACCTAGGTCCTCATTATTTTCTCCTCGATATAGTAAAGGAATTTACAAATATCTCTACTAGCTGCGCCCTGCGGTTTTACCTATAAATTTGTAATCATACCAAATACACTCCAGTGTTCCGGGTTGATATCTTTTATCAAAATCCGTTCAGCCGTTTGAGCTTGAAAGATTGACACATATAAATCAACCTCCACATGTACCTATTGTGATGGTCAGTACAAACTAGGCAATTTCGCCTAGCTTTGCCAAATCATGACAATAAAGTTAAGTTTCTACTTCACTAAATAACACAAAATCGCTTTCCGCTGTCTGTCTGTCCCTATGTATGACATTAGATCTTTAAAATTACGCAACTGATTTTGATGCGATTTTTTTAAATAGATAGAGTAGTTCAAGAGAAAGGTTTATAATATACATGTATAATATACCCGTGCGAAGCCGGGGCGGGTCGCTAGTACTCAATAAATTGCTGAAACTATCATATTAACTAAACAAAAAGTTGCCGACACATTTGCCGTTAAATATGACAGATCTCAAATAAGTTATTGGTAAAAATAACTAGTTATCAACAAAGCTAAGTGAGTAGAGTCCATTATAATGTCACAGCACGAGCTTGGTACAACTATTTTTATGCTCAGACATTACGAGTACTCATAAAGTTCACTAAATAACTGCCGAGCTTAAGCCGAGTTTAAATCCTGTTCTTTGTTTAAACTGCAATAAGTTGCCGTCAGTTAGTTAGGGAAATATTTTTTAAGTGCAAGCTGATTCAGATTAAGATTATTGGCTACATAGTTACAGGTCCTTTCGTATAATATACATTCTTAAAGTATTATGTAAGTAGTAAGTACATTATTCACCAATAATTTTACTTACTGTTGTTCATAACAATATAAATTAAAGTAATTGAATTAAATTAACAATTTTACAAACATTTTAAAAAAAATATTTTAGGAATATACTATTAAAATTATAACCTATTCATTTTCCTAATAATTAATTAATTAAATCATAAAAACAAATTCATCAAGCCAAATTTTCAGCTTGTGCTCGAAGGTGCGGACCACCGCACTGAACTTCGTGTGTACAACCGACTGCCATCCGAAATCACCAGATTTCGGATAGTGGATCCGAAATCACTAGATTTCGGATGGCAGTCGGTTGTACACACTCGGGCCGAGTAAAGATTTACAAAAAAAAGAGCTGAGGATAAGTATGTGGCGGTCTACCGTCCCACCGGATTATGAAAGGGAAGGAATAGGTAGTGCACCTGTGTACCTTGTTCACACACATGTGTACTTTATGTAGTACACGGCTAGTCTGCGTCAAAACGGCTAGGAGAACATCATCTGCAATTTCAACCAAATATAAATAGAGCTCTTAGAACTGAATGGTACTCATTATTTCAGGTAAAATTCGAATGCATGTAGAAAGTAAAATTTAATATAAAACAACACGTGTCTACAAAAAATCTCTTACACAAGGCATCGTTACCTGCAGAACCCAAATGAGAGGGATAAAATCCCTCGCCGTGATTTCCACGTGCGCTCCCCTAAAGCAAGCTATTGCAGCCCCTTTGATTTATTTTGTAGCTTATTTTTTGAAATATGGGACTTCAGTTACGAATTTAAAGCTCTATAGCAATACATTTTAAAGGAGTAAATTATACGTAGATAAAAAAAAACACGCACAGGTCGTCAAAAGTCTGGAAAAATAATCAATAAAGGTTATTTCAAACGAGCGTTTCTTCCGAAAGGCGTCAAAAAGCTCACTCCAGCATTTTATCTCTCTGTTCATCTAAAATACAGCATTGTTTGTTGAAAAATTGCTATTAACATAACAAAAAGTTGCTGAGTCTAAAAATCCCATTTTGTTTAATATCAGCTCGGTAGCAACATAATTATTTTATCAGAAATCCCTTACTCGTTATTCTCAAAATTACAATCCTAAACTGAAACTAATTAACGTGGAAAACCTTTACAGTTAATAAAAGTACCAAACGCCCTTTTCATTATCCATTTGCGATCAAATTTTGTGTGGAAAGTTAGGTAGGTACTTGTTATGTTTAATTACAGGGAAGGGACAGACAAAACGGTGTTTTATGACGTCTTGTTGAAGAAATTGGTTGAGTTAACAATGGCTGACGTTTTTAGCCGTATTTGCATTTTTTACAGAACAGTTATAAGTTCAAACGAAGAAAAAAACATTGACAGGGCTTTTTCCAGTTTTCTTCATGAAATTCCATCTAGGTTGAAAATGAAATCTAAAAATTCAATACAGAATCCCTTCTTATATATTCTCCCTGACGAGGAAAACTTTGAAAAAGTAAGGACTTTATATTTATTAGAAATATAACGAAATATTGATCAATTTTCATAGCTGGACGGGTACTTTCTGGACAGGGGGAGTGGATTCAAAAGAAAAATTGTACAGTTTGTAAAATTTTATTCATCTTTACTCTCATCTATGTTCTCCTTCTAACTCCACCAGAAATGAGTGTTTACCATAGCTACATTTTGGTAGTACTTTGAGAACAACTATCGGAAATCTCGCCCTAAAAATAGCTATCATACATAGCTATTTTTAGGGCTATTATAAATAAACACTAGAAATAAACAAAAACTTGCTGTGCCTACAACCCTTGACAAAAGGTTAAATTGTCTAAGCTACAACCACTTCACAAAATTAATGTATCTTTTAAAGGACAATGTATACGCTTCTACAACGAAAGTCCTAGTGAGTTGCAAAATCTATCAGTAAATAAATTCAAACAATATGTCAAAACCTTTCTGTGCAGAAAGGCTTACTACAAAATATCAGATTATCTAGAAGATAAAATAGCTTAGGACGGGTTTTGCTCCAACTCGAAAAATAGCAACTAACAGGCTAAAGGTTTCTTTGTCGCTTCTTTACTTTAGTCTACATACGAAGCGAAAGAAATCAAAAATATCACTTTATTTCCGTGTCAGTGTTATTTTAGGAATTTGACGTTTTGTATGTGTACATTTTTGTAAATATAACAATAAAGCATTTTTGATTTGATTTGCACGAAACTAATGTCAAGAACAGGCTGTTCTTCAAAGGTTCGTGTTAGATGTCTTCAAACCATTTCAAAAAGTAGGCATCTCGCCAGCAGGTCGGATTTTTCGAGAAGTGTCCCCGGAAATATACCAAAACAGACAAAGTTCAGTTTCCCTGAGACAGGTAGCCAACCGTCAATTTAATATGAAAATGAGCCAAAAGCTCCTCTCAAATAGCTGTTGAGAACATTAGGGGAGTATTATAAAATATTTAACTGGGGCCTTCTGTCGTGATGCCAAACAACGAACTGCCATTAGAAATGTAGGCTGTCTACACATCAGCTGGTTTTACGGTTTAAATAACTTTGGTTTGAGCTGTCAGATTTACACTGATTTTATCCCGGAAATTCGATTATGCGGTAATACATGCCTATGAAATTCTAGTAAGATGAGCCGTCAGTCTTTTTCAGACAAAGACAGACGGGAAAAAGAAAGTTTTCATTTTTTTTTTCAAACCTAGTTGTTGACTGACACACAAAACTGAAAGTTGAGGGTTTTAATTGGGTTGTACGTACTGAAAATTACACAACACAAGTACACAATCTTGACCGTTATCTCTTTTAACTAATAAATAAATAAAAACTAAATTAAAAAACAACATGAAGCTATGATCATACTAGGTATAATAATATGTATTTTATTATTTTTCTGCATACTTTAAAAGGTAAATCCTTCTAAATCTGCATTAGTAAGCCGGGCTTATTTCCCCCAACAGTGAGTCAACTTTGCCCGCGTTATTTTCCATCTTTATGTACCATCCCTTACATTAAGACCCTGGTTGTTACTTAGAGGTGGTACACATTGGGCACGATTTTCTTAGACCTAACAAGATGTTGCTTGGAAACCGTTTTTCAGATATTGCTAGTAAGACAGATTTGATATATATTTACATTCTGGAAATCTACAATGTAATTACTATATGGTTCCGTAACCGAAGGATGCCAACGGCAACCTATTAATAAGCCTTCGCTGTCTACCTGTCCATCCATCCGTTGTTCGTCTGTCAGCAGGCTACATGTATCTCATGGATCTCGCGCATGAACCGTAATACAAAGTAAGAAAGCTGAAATTTCGATAGAGTGTGTATAGTGTTAAATGTTCATTACGGATGTAAGCGGGTTAACTACAAACCTTATTTGTGTTGGAAGAACACTAACGTTTCATCCCTTAACGAGGGACTCCTTCAGGGTGAGTGCGATTCTAGACGCGCGCGTTCCGCATCTCTTCAAGCCCGCGCGCTATCGCTCGCTGTGTACAAGTCGACTGCTAGCTTAACCCGCTTATATCCGTAATGAATTCGTCAAACTACGATAGTTTTTATAGTGTTATATCTTGTACGGTGGCACGGAACACCTTTATGTGCATTAACGCATTCACTGCTCGCGGCGGGCGCGCCGTGTTGCTACAACGGGGCCGGAGCAGGCTTGGGCCATGAAAAATTTAATTAGAGTTCTATTACGCGTTGAGAAGAGGCGAACTTTTTGTTCAACAGACAGTGTAACCATTGAACATTAATTTAAGCAACGTATTATGTATTCACTCGCTAAGGCCAAAAAACCCCGAAAATTTAATTTAAGCCCTACAATTTTTCCCGGTAAATACCGTGTGTACTCAATGTGTACACGCCTTACCCGAATATACAATTACAGGTGTTTTTGTTGAATATTGTTTTATTTTGTTTTGTTGCGGCTTCTTTGTAATTTGAGTTTGTTCAGTCTTTAGGGAAAAATACTTGGTGTTCTACTTTTTTTCGGGTACTCAGGAAATTACGTTTTGTCATGAGATGATGATACGCAAACAGAATGATTAGGTACGTATAATAAGTGAAGTAAGTTTAAGCATCTATTAATTAAAAAAAAATAGTTATGTGCAAATACATTGTATGCAGATAGAACAAATATTTGCCCCTTAAACGTTACATCAGCGCCGTAGTCATAAGTCTGAAATGTTACATAGATAGATCAGAATTCAACATACAAAAAGTAGGCAATGTCAGTAATATGCTGTTTTATCTCGGAAAAGCGAGGCAGAAGCTTAAAACGTAGATTATAGCAATGTTTTTCGAAACTTTTCCTCTTCGATATTTTAGCGCAGAGTACATTTTAATGAACTGTAAAAATAGTCAAGCTCAGCTGTTTGCGCTGTGTTGGTTTGCCAAGATCTTTTGTCAAATTGTGGTGGGTAGGCAAATTAGTAAACATGTAGTTTTTGCTAGCCAAGCTCTGAACAGAGAAATTATATATCAATCAAAATAATTTATTTGCGAAAGAATGGCTAATGTACACAATGCTATCAAAATTAATCAAGTTCTTATACTTTTACTTAAGTTTAGCATGCAAATATTTACATGTGAATGTTTTTAAACAATGTTCGGTATATTATTTAATATTCAAATAATATTTCAAGTCAAATAATTAATAGAAAAATATACTAATGATCTAAGCTACCAAAGTCAATTCATTCATTTTCGTAAGCCCCAAGACTTAATAATATTTTTAAGAAAGGAAAATACAATCAAATTGAGCTTACTGCAGACTGTTGCAAACAATGTACAGGTAGTTCAACTGATCCATATCAAAATTAATAAATTTATTTTAGACAATATTAGAACCATTATAGATTTTATTTAACATATTCTACGTCCGTACCCCTCATGGATAATTATTTCCTTTCTTCGGAAAAAGCCATACTCCAAATAAATAAATAACTTACCAACAAGGAAATCTTGAAAGTACAGTATAAAAAAAGCTTACAATTCACAGGACATTATCTAGCCCCAAGCAGAGCTTGTTTTATGGGTACTTGATAACTGATACACATAATCTAATACAATACATAGGCAGATATTTTTTACTATCCATAGAAAACGTCCAGAACACCCTGAACAAATGTCTGCAGATCGTAAAAAAATTTGTTCCGAGCCGGGAACCTGCAACCTCCTGCGTCGTAGGCAGACTTTCGCCCACCGCGCCACAGGGGTTCACATCACATTATATCATTATCAACGGTCATAGGGACTATTCTTGCCTGCCTCCTCGCCCTCAAAATAAGCAAGGATTAGGGCATTGTCTCCCCTATACCTGGGACCCTTTGTTTTGCTTCGCTGGGAATAACCAACTCTATGCATCGGCCGAGCTTCCGATCGAATTATGTTGATAGTCTTTGGTATTGTTTAACAAATCTGTTGAAGAGATAAGTCGGGAGAGAAAGATAACCGTAGTTTGGAACTTCCCGACATTTGCAACGGAAATGTTGAGGGATGAATTGATATTTCTAATAGGAATATCAAGTAGGCTATTAGATAAGGCACCATATTTGGCTGAGTATCTCGAGTGAATAGAATTTATTACTGTTTCTGAACAAATAAATAAATAAATAATGCTGGACAATTCACACAGCATTATCTAGCCCAAGCTAAGCAGAGCTTGTGTTATGGGTACTAGATAACTGATTATACATAATATAATACAATACATAGATAAGTAGATATTTTTTTATTATATATAGAAAACGACCAGAACACCCTCAACAAATGTCTGCAGATCGAACACACATTTGTCCCGAGGCGGAAATCGAACCCGCAACCTTCTGCGTCGCAGGCAGACCTTCGCCCACCGCGCCATATCGATCGTCAAAACCTATTCTGGTTCTGGCTTGTTACAGATGCGTTGATAAAGTCAGAAATCTTTAGCTTTGAACTTGGCTATCAAGGAACCATATATGATATGCTTAACTGATCCATAACCATAATCAATACCAGTTGGAAGTGTGCCCAAAACGCAAAACGGCTGCATGGTCTCCAAGCTCTCGGGTCACGTGTTTCGACCAGGCGCTCAGAAATTTTTGTAAAAACCCGAAGATCCTCCGTACCCCACGGACCTAGGTCTCGACTCCAAGTTAAATTACAAGTTCATTTATTATTTAATTTAATAAACATCGGTTCTTTCTTTAATCTTTTATTATGAACATCCCTGCTATTCAAGGTAGGTTACTTACATTCGGTGGAATACGAAAATGTTATTATAGGGTTTTTTTTTGCATTTGCTGTAACAGAATGTACTGCCAAAAACTCTGGGAAGGAAATAACTATGAAATTATTTCCTTCCGAACCCAAAGTAAAGTGAGTTGCCATAAGACCGCCAATTGTTACATATTTTATTTTATTTGGGAAACAAACAGTTCTTATCAACTAAACTATAAACTACTCTAATATTTCTTTTTTGCTTCTTTTATTTTTGTTTGTAATGTTAAATTTATGTGTTCTTTTTTTATCTATCTACATTAGTCGACTTAAAATGTCGTCAAATTGGTTGGGACTCAATGTATAAAGTTTAAAATTCAAAGAAAGATAGCTTTCGCAAAGCTGGCACTTACTTTTTACTTTGACCAGCGTTATTTATTTATTTAATATTATTTACTGGGTTTTCCAGAAAAACACTTGAAAAACCGAAAGCATAAGTAAATTTTAAATGTTGGAGTACACCGTATCATCAAATAGCAAACCAGGTAGTAAGTCTAAGCAAACAAACCCTATCAAAGCCCATAAGGATTTCCGGCACATTGAAAGCTCGATATCGCGCATATATGAAAAAGCGACGAGGTATGAAATGACCGGTGAATTATTATGCGCGCACACGTGATGCTTATACCAGGAAAATAATAGGATGAACTTTAAAGGGGTGGCGTGAAAGCTTTCTGTTTTGTCAGCAGGTGTTTTAGTAGAGTGGGGGTTTGTTGAAACAATAACTAAATCGTTAGCAACGTGGGTTTACGTTTCCCATACAGTACACACTATTCACGCACGCTGGGCACGCATTTTACTGAATTCAGGAGCAGGTTCTAGGTGCTAGGACTAGCTAGCTAAACCTCATAAATGTCTAATGGATTGCAATGTCTTCAGGCCATTTCGTACCCAATAGAGCCAGCACGATTGGAGCAAAGTTCGAGCCGGTTGAAATCTGCTTGCAAATTGCCCGTGAAATCAAATTCGCCGATACATTGCCTGGAAAATACCGAAGTTTCTTAAAGTAACTTGGTCTAGTGTTTTATTTTATTCTAGAATTCACTTTATATTTATAAACATTTTATAAACATGGAGAATTAACAATAATTAATGAATCGAAACTACTTTGGAAACTCTACTTTGCGAAATTGAAAGGACTGATTTCCGACCGTATTTAATTACGCTCTAAAGAGTTTTCGTTACACGCAGAGTAGGGGTAAACAACAATATATATGTACTTTATACTAAACCAATTCGGAAAGTATATTAGTTTTAACTTGAAAAACTATTCAGCGCTTTTGCCAACATATTCAGCGAGGTAATGCTGCAAGCATAATGGGCACCTTTGCACCGGGGATGATCAGGGGCGGGTTATTTAATGACTAATCATCTATGTCTTAGATGATTATCAAGTTTTAATTTTTTTTTATTTATTATAAATGACACTAGGTAATGAAAAGTTAGACTATGTTTTAAATATATACATATTCTAACATAGTCTAACTTAGATAATAGGCTACTAAATAAACGGAAATTTGTTTGCAAAGTCAAACGCAGAAGCTATTATTTAATAAAAACAAGTACTTGAAAAAAGGGAAGAAAGTAGGTACGTAAATCCAAGCGAACGGCAAAAATATATATGTATATGCGGGCGGCAAAAATATATGGGATTTACTTTCTCCCCTGCTGCAGCGGGGAGAAAGTAAGCACTTTCTCCCCGTCTTAATTTTTTTTTAATTTAAAATTCAAGGCTGGAAACAGGCGGATGCCTAAAAAGTTTTTATTCGAAGCCCACCAAATGTTACTGGCCACTTGCATTTTTTGAGAAAACTTGGCAGTATGTGCTTTATTTCATTTGCCTCCTCAGTATTAAAAAAACGGGTTGTTCGCGCGAATTTTCTTTTTCATTGGATTCTGTTCAGTTTTGCTAAAAATGTTTTTTATTTTCCTCATAGATGTAGTGTAAAGCACTGTGTATAACTCGGAAGAAAATGCGATTCCCAACTCGTGTGTTTTGACACCCTCAGCTGCGCTTCGGTCATTATCATCATTCAAATTAACAATGTGCTATTGAATTTAGAACATTCCGGTTTTTCTCTATTTTTCGCGCGAATTGATCAAAGCGTAAAACGGGACTCTTTTTCTAAGACTCCGCTGTCCGTCTGTCACCAGGCTGCATGAATCGTGATAGTTAGACAGTTGAAATGTTCACAGATGATGTATTTTCTGTTGCCACTACAACAACAAATACTAAGAAACAGAATAAAATAAATATTTAAGTGGGCTCCCATGCAAAAAACATGTTTTTTGCCGTCTTTATAGATAATGGTCACGGAACCCTTCGTGCGCGAGTCCAACTCCTACTTGGCAGGTTTTATTCGTCAATACGTAGAAATTATTTCACTAGTCATGTTTACATTTCAAAAGTTTGAATAAAACAACGAAAGGCATGGACTTAGGACAATAATATGGAAGTAAAGTAAGAAAGTAAACACGTGCTTGGCAATAACAATAAACAATGAACACATTTCTATGAATTGTGCTTACGAAATATTTACGACTGTATAGGTATTGTCTTTGAAGATCAGTGAAATTAATTTTACTGGTCTGAACATTAACATATTCTTTCGCTGTTGAGAGTAGTTGTCATAGTGATTCAATAAAAAACAAGATTCGCCAAGTGCGAGTGTAACTCGCGCGCCGAGGGTTTCAAACATTTGCCAATTATTTGGACAATCAATTTTCTGAAATATTTTAAAAAGTATGAATCTTACAGAAATTTCAAAAAGTGTTTTGAAATGGTCAAAACGATACCTTTCATTTGATACCCCACATGGGTAGGTACCCCTTTTTGAAAAAAAATCCCCTTTTTTGACCATTTTTCAAAAACTATTATTATTACAGACTTCTCTATATTTTTCCTGTAAAATATAGATCGATATCTACAAACGCCTAGTACATTGTACGTGGATCGGTCTGCAATCTTCGGAGATAGGGGGGGGGGAAAGGTAAATTTTTCGACTATTTTTGAAATATTTCAAAAAGTATGAAACTTACAGAAATTTCAAAAAGTGTTTTGAAATGGTCAAAACGATACCTTTCATTTGATACCCCACATAGGCAGGTACCCCTCCTTTTGAAAAAAAATTCCCCTCCTTTTTGACCATTTTTCAAAAACTATTATTATTACAGACTTCTCTATATTTTTCCTGTAAAATATAGATTGATATCTACAAACGCCTAATACATTGTACATGGATCGGTCTGCAATCTTCGGAGCTAGGGGGGGGGGGAATGGTCAATTTTTCGTCTTTTTTTGAAATATTTCAAAAAGTATGAAACTCACAGAAATTTCAAAAAGTGTTTTGAAATGGTCAAAACGATACCTTTCATTTGATACCCCACATAGGTAGGTACCCCCCCTTTTGAAAAAAAATTCCCCCCCTTTTTGACCATTTTTCAAAAACTATTATTATTACAGACTTCTCTATATTTTTCCTGTAAAATATAGATCATATCAACAAACGCCTAATACATTGTACGTGGATCGGTCTGCAATCTTCGGAGATAGGGGGGGGGGGGAAAGGTCAATTTATCGACTATTTTTGAAATATTTCAAAAAGTATGAAACTCACAGAAATTTCAAAAAGTGTTTTGAAATGGTCAAAACGATATCTTTCATTTGATACCCCACATAGGCAGGTACCCCTCCTTTTGAAAAAAAAATCCCCCCCTTTTTGACCATTTTTCAAAAATTATTATTATTACAGACTTCTCTATATTTTTCCTGTAAAATATAGATCGATGTCTACAAACGCCTAATACATTGTACATGGATCGGTCTGCAATCTTCGGAGCTAGGGGGGGGGGGAATGGTCAATTTTTCGTCTTTTTTTGAAATATTTCAAAAAGTATGAAACTTACAGAAATTTCAAAAAGTGTTTTGAAATGGTCAAAACGATACCTTTCATTTGATACCCCACATAGGTAGGTACCCCCCCTTTTGAAAAAAAATTCCCCCCCTTTTTGACCATTTTTCAAAAACTATTATTATTACCGACTTCTCTATATTTTTCCTGTAAAATATAGATCGATGTCTACAAACGCCTAGTACATTGTACGTGGATCGGTGTGCAATCTTCGGAGATAGGGGGGGGGGTATGGTCAATTTTTCGACTTTTTTTGAAATATTTCAAAAAGTATGAAATTTACAGAAATTTCAAAAAGTGTTTTGAAATGTACAAAACGATACCTTTCATTTGATACCCCATTTGCCTTCCTAGGTCTCTTTTGAAATTTCAACATCAAAATTTGTACTGAAAATATTCATTTTCATTTTTCATTTATTTATATATTTTTTTCTTAAAATCAGTAATGGCGCACGAAATGTATCATTATTTCAAATTTCAAGTTAATAGCTGCAGTAGTTACTGAGATATTCAAGAAAGAGCGGGGACGGACAAAGCGAGACCATAAGGGTTTCAAAACCGATCTTTGAAACCCTAAAAACATAAATAACTTAGGACTAAACAGATAACAAAGTGGAAAGTACACTATCTTATTTATTTAAGATTCTCTAGCCGGAAACAAATTACCATTTTCTTGCTATACTGTATTTTTTTTTAATCTGTAAATGGAGATTGAAATTTGAAATGTCTCCAATAGTTATGGATAGTCTCTTGAGCCCATTTTCCTGTGGCTACACCGGTTATGATACTTCTTTTTACTGCCCCCTCCAATAAAATCCACCCTTTTATAAATTTGTTGGATAACAGTCACACCTTCAGAAGATTACGTTTTCTCTTTTAATATGGAGAGCCTTGTGATATATTATGAATATAATTAACATGGTTAAAAACCAACTAAGCCAAAGTCTCTGTCGGTTCTCGTCGAAAATCATTGGGACATCTTACGGACTGTAGACTCCACCTACAGAGAAAACAATTAAAGTTTCCAATGTTCAAAGACTAAAGTTACATTTAGTTCGAGTTCGAGTCCCGCCGAAGTCGAAAATTTTTGGGAACTTATTTCATTTCTTAGAGATGCCCAGAGTGCGGGTAAGCAAGCACTGTAACAAAAATCCTTATGGTTAAAAACTCCTATACAATGGTTAAAAATACTACTGTACTATGATATAGCAGTAAAAATAACCATATATTATATGATAACAGTGCTCGGAGGGATGCGGAACACGCGTGTCAAGAACTGCATCCTGAAGAAGTCACTCGTTAAGGGATGAAACGTTGGTGTTCTTCCAACACAAATAAGGTTCGTAATTAACCCGCTTACATCCGCAGTGAATGTATTATATGGTTATTTTATAAGTTAAGAACAATTACGATGGGTTTAAAAACTTTCTTAATCTTCTAGGCAATCTTGAAGGTTCTGAGAAATATGCTGAACGGTTTTCATGAAACATTTCGCGATTCATGCGGTTTCATTAGAGGCAGGTTCGAAAATGTGTGGTGAACCAAGAATGTTGGTTACATAATCTATATATTTCGAGCTTTTTGAAATGCACAAACGCGACTTGTTATTCGAGTTATCTAATATAATCCATATGTACGTATTAAAAAATAGACCACATACTTCTCTGACCCAATAGTTCAAACCACTGATAAAGGAGCATCTTTGACTATTATTCTTAAAGCAGTGCCAACACCTTTATCTTCATACAAATGACTTTCCCCCTTATAAAATATTCAAGTCGAACCGAGCAAGTTTCCAGCAATAATTATTAGTTAGAGCCTACTGAATTCTTAACGTGATGAGGATTTGTACTTAGCGTTTTTCTAATTACCTGGAGAGACAGGAGAAAATGAGGATTAACGATTTTTCCTTGAAAACAAATTCTTCCATAACTTTAATAGGTTTTGTATTGGTAGGAACAGTGTGTCCCTGTGTCCAAAACTACAAGGGGGTGAAACTAGATCGAACTTTATATCCAAAAATAGACAAAAAAATGTTATCAATAAAGTATATTGATGAATTAAAATGTTTATTACTCACTAATGACTCTAATAAAAAAAAACACAATCAAGTCAAATACATGGTATTAGAAGCAGTACATTAAAGTTATATAGGTACCTACCTGAGTTTTTTCTCGTTCACAGTTTACCTCGAAACAATGAATATTTAAGTTACATTGAAAAAGCTTTTTAAACCTATATTTAAAAAGTTATACCGGAAAAAGAATTTATTATTGGAACCTGATTTTAAACGCTGATTCGGTCCAAATTGTTTTTATATATTTAACTACAATCTGAGCAAAGCCGAGCATTAAATGTTATTTGAATAACAATTTTTGAATTAGAACAACATCGTAAAATGTAAAATAAACAAAAGGTACGCATTATTGAAACCGACCAGTGTTCAGCATTCACAATATATTGATATTGACAAAGTTTGTATAAAACAAAACAGGTCGGAGCGTGCAACTTTGCATGTTACCATGTTAGCTTAAAGTTTATATTCATTTAGCGGGAGCTGGGCTGGGCTCGCACAACTTGTTTAATTTAGACCCGGCTCACCTTTGTGTAGGATGGAGGAATAAAAGAGGATTCTAATACATTTTGAAATTCAGAACGACTGTGGTCAAAGAGGCTGTAAGCAGTGGTTTTATCAGTAGCTTTCTTAGGTTATTTAAAAGTTAACCAGAACTTACAGAACAAGTATTTATTAATGACATTTAATTTATTTTTAATGGATCAGATAAGCTACCTGTAGATTGTTAGCTTACTCGGAAGTAAACTTAATTGTTTCAAATTAAAATACAAGTTTTTATTTCTTCCGTGATCATGGCGCATGAAACTGTGCCGAAATATTGGAAAACTCAAAAATCGAATCATGGTAAATATCCCGTTTTAAATGACTTTAAGTTTTAATTTGTTAACATGTTATACTTTATTAACTAAGAGTTTATAATTAGGTATAATAAAATAATAGAAACTAATTTGAAGTAGTATTTACAATTGAAACTATTGAGCTAATTGCAGACTGTTGTACACAATTTACTGGTAGCTCAACTGATCCACCTTAATACCAGTGGGAAGCGTCCCCAAGACGCTGGCTACATTGCCCCGCTGCTGTTTGACAATTAGCTGATGTCAATTAGTTTATACATTTTACGTTATTGTAACTTTCTTTGTTAACATAAACTATTTAAATATGGTAAGTATGCGGATTGACCAGCACCTACAAAATCAAAGTGAAAGTACGTATCACAAACATTCGTAATGATATTTCCATTCCATACAATTTGGCTGCATAATCCCAGTTAATCCTGAATAAAGCAATCAAACGAATTCCTAAATAGCTTTTGAATGAGTCGCTCTACCCGAATCGCTTACAATTGCTAATGCTAGCTTTTAGTTCTATTTGCTAATGGAAATTAACAGTCTGCGGTTTGATCCTGGCTAGTTTCACTGAACATATCAATTGTATGAAAAGTTTGCGGTGGCGCTGTGGTGGGACTGCCGCAGGGATCGCACAGGCCCTCTATTAATTAATTTGTTCAGCGATGTTCATTGTATCCCGAATCGACAAACCACTTTGCAAATTGAACCTGTTTATGTTACCCAGACGTTGATTAATTTGATTGTGCGGGAATATAAAGCTACAGAATAAATCAAAAACATAAACCCTAAAGAAAATAAGCATGCTCAACATACATTTCCTAGATCATTGTACAGAAAATGAACACGAAATCCAGCAATATGTAATAACTGCTCGCTAAACGTTAGCACAATGCCGGTACAAAATGAACAGCACATGTTCACCCCCGGGCGGATTTAACACACGATAATGCTTACATTGCTGGTATAGAGGGATGAAGCGCTACACAGGTCGTATGCCTCGCAGAAATGGCTCTGCCCCATTAGTGAATCTCCATTCACTTTGTGGACGCTCAAAGAATGATAAGAATATTCAATTTGTAATGAACGTGGAATAGCGATTTCTTTTAAGTATTTTTCATGCTTTGTTTTTGATTTCGCGAAACGAAATTATGTTTGGATTAAAACTCTAAGCTTATCTATATTTAATGACATTACCTTTCAACGAAAATTATGAATTCAATTTGAATATTTATAGGCGTTTTACCATTATCTGTTCGCTGTAAAAGCAAAAAATAAAAATGGTATGTCTCAAAAAGTGAAAACACAAACGAGGGAACAACTTCACAACATACAATGAAACATAAAGCTGGACACCAGAGAGGAGAATAATTGTGAGCAAAACGAAGATTTAGTACAGCCTGAGTACCGCCTTTTGTAACTGTCGAGAGGATAAAACGAAGGTGGAACAGAACGTAAAAATACTGTAATGGACAACTGGCTGCCAACAAATTTAGAAATAGAGGACCCGTGGAAAATAGAATTGAATATCAGGTAGAGTAACAAGATTACTAACTTATGTAAGAGGTTTGTCTGGGTGAGTGTCCGCAAGAGTAAATGTAAGGTAGGGTGAACAAAGGATGACATTCGAGAAATTTCATGGATAATGTTGAGCTTAAATCCACTGACTTTGTAATGCGGCAGCTCTTTATTTCAAAATCATAATGATTTATTCAATAACAATTAACAATTGTGTTTGAAATTGGTACACAGCATATACAATTTTTTTTGGTTTTCTAAAAGAATCTAGATATAAGTAAAAATATTTATGACAGCAAATAATTTTATACCAATAACGAACAAATTAATTTAACCTAAACGCATGATAAGGGTAATTTTGTACATAATTTGCTGAGCTAATTTCAACTATGATTTTCGTTGGCTTCCTCACTAGACTGGGTAATCTGGGTATCTGAATCGAGGAAGGCAGACTACAATGTTCATTATTAGGAGTAAATAGGCACTTACAAGATTTTAAAAGTATTAAATTGTATCTTTAAATAAATGTATGTACATTAAAGAAGTTGGTTAAGATTAAAAGATTAAACATGTTTATTTGCCAGAATATAAATATTTAAATAATTTATAATAATGCTGGACAATTCACACAGCATTTTCTAGCCCCAAGCTAAGCAGAGCTTGTGTTATGTTAATATAATACAATGTAGGTCTTAAAATTATAGCATTAGAAACGAAAATATTCTATAGGTAGATGTAATACGTGTGATATTATTACGTAATGTGAATAATGAAAAAAATTTAAAAACTATGAAGATTCCACAAAGCTGTCGACAGATGCATGTATATGATAAATCTAGCTTTCCCATCCTTTTCAAACACCAAGAGGTAATCCAAAGCCCTGCAGAATGCAGTGACCATTGTAACGTTGACCTAATTCCAACTGCAGACGAGCTATTTCTGTCTGTCTCGGAGTCAAGTGTTGTACCTACTACCTGGTAATCTCGTAAAGTTAATCAATTTACTGACGGAGCTTTGTGCTCTATTGCGCTTGACGTTAGGTCTACATTCTGGTAAATTGCTGTTTTAGTGTTGTTGAGACTTGGCTTAAAACAGTTTTCTGTACATGTGACATAAAATGAAATTAGTGATTTACCCATAAAACTAGTGAACTATACATCAAATGTAAACCATGGAAAAACTCACTACAAATGGTTGGCTGCTTGCATCATTAATAATGTCTGATGTGTTTACCTGAAAATTTAGAAATAATATATTAGTCACTTTAGTAATAGCATTAATATAATAATATATAATAATATACTAGTAAATATATATATTTAACCTCTCTAAGACTATTTCATTGGCGCTCATCAGGAGACCTTAGCACACAGCAATTTATGTGTTGATGACTTATGATGATTGATTTATCTTTTAGGAAAACAGGCATAAATACATGTTTCTTAATAATATTATCTTCCCTTCTGTGTTCTTGATAATATTTATATTAGCTCACCATCAAGTTAAAAGTTACTTGGCTGTTATAAATTAAGTTAAAGGAAACTAAAACTATTTGCCTGATTCATTCTCCACAAGACTAATAAAGCAACATAACCAGTTGTTATTCCGCCCAGTAATGGAATCTGTGGGGCGGGCGGACCGTAAACCTGTAGTTCCGCCCAGCGCATCACGCCGCCCCGCCGTAAAACGGACTAGGGCAATAGATGTTTCATGAAGAAGTGCAATGCATACAATTCAAATTAGTATTAAAATTATTCTTTCGAATATCCAATTGAGCTATATGACAATAACGTATTTCCTAGAAACTATTTTATAGTAAGATTATTGTCAGCATTATATGATATTTTGAAAAACGGACTTGGGAATATTTTCCCAAATAATAAGCAGACCTTTCGGATAACGAACAATTTGGGGAACGCTCAACTTGGGTAATTGATAATTTAGCAAACGGATAATGTGCTAGAGAACGGAAATTGGAATGTGGGTATATCGTTTGTGGCGGAAGTGGTACTTGCGGACTTACACTTCAAAGTCGGGTTAGTTCGACATTTTTTCTGCCCGCAACTTCGCACGCGTTATTTCTATGGAAACGATTTTAAGGTTATTACTATCCCATTTGAACTGATTTGTGGAATAAAAAGTAGCCTATGTTTAAGAGCCTAGAACTACCTGATTACAGCCAGAAAATTTTCAGAAGATCGGACCGATCCGCTGAGTAGTTTCGACGTGAAGAAGTAACAAACATCCATCTCGTCAACCTCAACAGCCTATAATAGTTAACTGCTGATTTTTTTTATCTCATGGGGGGTAATGCCCCTAACCCCCACGCTGGGCATGCGGGTTGGGGATCGCAGTTCGGTGGTATATCTATTCTGCAAGAGGCGCTGCTGCCTGCCCCCCGGTGTATGTCCATTAGTCGCCTCTTACGACACCCACGGGAAGAGTTGGGTTGGTGCAAATTCTAAGCCGGCACCACACGGCTGACATCCATCTAAACTTTAGCAATTATAATATTAGCGGGATTTAGGCGTGATTGAGTATGCCTGCCGACAGTTTTGTGGCGGTTTCCATCGCGTTGGCCCTTGTTCCATGGACGTTGGGCCATGAGCGTTGGACCATGGTCTTGGGATGATTGGCGTATTGGAACTGCCGCCACCTTTATAAATACCCGATATTTTAATTTCAATTTATTTAGTTTAATTAATACGGTAACACCAATTACATATAAGTAATCTTGTAAATCATGACCTCAGTGGCGCAGCGGGTGAGGGTCTGCCTGCGACGCAAGAGGTTGCGAGTTCGATCCCCGCCTCGGAACAAATTTGTGTACGATCTGCAGAAATTTGTTCCGTTGGTCTGGGTGTTTTCTATGTATAATAAAAAATATCTATCTATGTAATGTATATACGTATATCAGTTATCTAGTACTCATAACACAAGCTCTGCTTACCTTGGGGCTAGATAATGCTGTGTGAATTGTCCAGCATTATTATTATTATTATGTTAAAAGTGAGAATTAATTTTCATGTTATAAGAGTTGAAATACTATCTACAGACCTTTACTATCGCCTGTACGAAGCAGATGTTCCTGAAATCCTGAATCCTGTCCGGATTTCCCAAGCACATAGACTTTCGCCTGAAGCGGAAATCAATAACTACTCATAACAATTTTCATAAAGGCTGATGTTTACTTTTGGGATACATCTTTCGAAGCAGAATTCAAAGATGATAGAGAACTTTTACATTACACGGACAAAAAGAAAACTCACACAGAACTCAAAAGCCAGAAGTTACCACCGCTTTTGTACCTATGTGGAACTACAAACGTTACGGAGCTGAGATTTTGTTTCTTTCATGTCATACTAGCGATCTGCCCCGGCTTTGCATATGTATATAGATGTATCGACGACCTCTGTGGCACGGTAGGCGAAGTTCCGCCTACGACGCAGGAGGTTGCGGGTTCGATTCCCGCTTTGGGACAAATATCTGTAAACGACCAGAACACCCGGAACAAATACCTGCAGTATTTGTTCCGGGTGTTCTGGTCGTTTTCTATGTATAATAAAAAATATCTATCTATGTTATGTATTGTATTATGTATATCAGTTATCTAGTACCCATAACACAAGCTCTGCTTAGCTTGGGGCTAGATAATGCTGTGTGAATTGTTCAGCATTATTTGTTTTCTATCGTCAATGTTTATTAGAGATAATGTAGGATTCGAATGGAGAAAGAATTTTTAAAATCGGTCCAGTAGTTTCGGAGCCCATTCAATTCAAACAAACAAATCTTTCCTCTTTATATTCACTGTAGATAAGCAGCCAACAGATGCCAATATTAGAAATAATCATTCTAAGTTAGAAATTGGATTCATATATTTATCGAATATTAACTTTAAAATCGTTAAGAATTGGGTGATTCTAAAACTTTGGGGGTGATAGTTTGCATGGAAACTAACATTAGAAGCCCCTAATGAGCGCCATAGCGCCCTGTCTTCAGCTTGCCGCATCCAGCATCTGCCAGCAGTCTTTCGCAAATCGTCATCCCACCTGGTCGGAGGGCGTCCTACACTTCGTTTGCTGAGTCGCGGTCTCCACTCAAGAACAAGTTAACCCCAGCGGTTGTCGGTTGTACTCGAGATATGGCCAGTCCACTGCCACTTCAGCTTGCTAATCCTTTGAGCTATGTCGATAACCTTAGTATTCAGTATGTAAGTGTACATAATATACCTAAGTCTTTATTTAGAAATAAAACTACAATCAAATAATATACTCAAATTAAAACAATTGAGCTAACACTGCTAACAGACTGTTGCAAACAATCTACAGGTAGCTCAACTGATCCATATCAATAGCAGTCAGAAGCGTACCCAATACACTGGCTGCATAAATATTATAATATAAGTAATTTCCATCGACTGTCAACACAGAAAATAGACAAAGTCTAAAAATGTAATTTTCAAGCACTTCCTCCACTGGCTGCCGCAAACCGGTAATATCTGCCCCAATCCGACGTAAATTGCATCGGACCGCGCCGCGACTTTGCATCGTAACGTCTATTTTATTTATTTTCTAGTTTCAGTGCTTCTCTTACTTTGCGTCCGATTCAACGTGATCTGAACCGTATCTCTTGGCCATAAGATACAATGTCGTTATTAGGTTTAAAAGTAAGCTATTGGAAAATAACATGATAGTTAAATAAGGTTTTCGAATGTGGTTGGTAGTTTTGATTTTATCTAAGCTTACGATTATTTTTGTACTGTAGAACAGCTCATTTTATGAGCAGTGCTGTTCAGTTGTGGACGTAAGATATGCCTTAACATCCTAACTATCGTAAAGCACCTTCCTAACACTTTCATGGCCCAAGAAGCAGAAGTCAATCTCCGGGTTCGTCTCGCAGCGAGACCGCCGAGGCTGGGCAGTGAATGCGGTAAACTAAAGTAAACATTAATTTAAAGGTTGTGCATGATAATTAAATCGTGTAAGACGTAAGTGAAAATGAGGGCCAGAGATTAAACTCAGGACTAGCCTTAAGGCGAAGTACATTCGCTTTTTCGAGACAAGGACGAGCGAACACCGCGCAGTGTAAGCGAGAAAGGGACGCAAGAGCCGGCCCGCGCGCAATTTCACTGCTTTTTATTTATAAATTTGTTATTGCTCTAAAATAATACTCTTTCGCAAAAAACTAAAACCATAATCCTGTTAAGTGTTTAGTCAAGTATTTTTTAGACAATATTTCATGCAAATATGTTAAGTAACTAGCAAATGAAACTGGTTTTCCGTAGTAAAAATGCAAAATTTAGAGGAAACTTTGCGATTTTTTCTATCGAGTCAAGTTGAGTCAATCGTGTTTCGGCTCCCATAACTTACTAACAAAAATTCTAAACTTTCGATGCTCATCAAAAAAGATTTTAAAAAATTGTGTTTTCTTGCCTTGAAATTGATTTTCCGTCTAGGCAAAACCTGAGTTTTGGGACCTACTTCACCTTAATTGCACATTATGATGTTTTTCGTTAGAAACAAGCTTTTCCCTACCCTTCTAGACGATCTACAAAAATGATAGGAGTTCTGACATTTGCTTTCGTATCGTAAACATAACAATACGATGGATACAGCTGCCGTGCCATGGTCCATAACTCCGCTTTTACGGCAATACCTCTAGAATGCCAGTCTCATTTCGCATCACTTTGTGGCGCAGGTATTTTATTACATTCCTTATTTCTGTCAGTTTCGCTTTGAATTAAATTTATCTCGAGCTTTTGATGGAAATTTGGTTGATTCGAATTTATGCGGATGACAAAATTGGACATCGCTTTTAGAAATTGGTTTCATGTTTCGTTTTGTTGTTCATTCCTTTTATAAATAATGTTTCGTCGAATGTGTGAGTTTTGTTTAATTATTTAAGTTTACACAAATTTTCGATTTCACATACCTACATTATATTTTTTCATAATGCCGTGTGGTGCCGACTTAGAATTTGCACCACCTCAACTCTTCCCGTAGGTGTCGTAAGAGGCGATTATGGGACATACACCGGGGGGCAGGCAGCAGCGCCTCTTGCAGAATAGATCTACCACCGAACTGCTATCCCCAACCTTCATGCCTAGCGTGGAATTTATGGGCACTACCCCCATTAGATAAAAAAACAGGGGGAGGCCTGCGTCCAGCAGTGGACCATTACAGATTTTTGAGGTTGAGGTGAGGTGAGGATATGTTGGTCATTAGTCTCTGAGTATTTATTCTCTCATCATTTCGTTTATGATTTTTCTGTAATTCGTGGTTTTATTGCATACTAGTTTCTGCCCGCGACTTCGCACGCGTTGATTCTATGGAAAAGATTAAAGGTTATTTCTATCCCTAAGTACTGTTTTATAGGAAAAAAAGTAGGATTAGTTTGATACCAAGCTTAAAACTATATCTTTGCAATTTTAGCCGGATCGGTCGTTATGGCGTAAAGAGAAAGCAAACATCCATCGAAACATCCAAATTTTGTTTATAATATTAGTGTGATGTGAAGAAAGGGCTACTAGATTGCGTGAGAAATTGAACATTGTTAATTAGATTATTGTAAAAATATAATATATATTACATAGATTATTATTCAATTTCTCACGCAATCTAGTAGCCCTTTCTTCAGAGAAGAATAGATAAAAAGATTCTTCAAAAACAGCTGTTCTTTAAGTACAGTCCAATTCATTGTCCTCCTTTGAATGTCAATGCTTTTTGTTAACTTCCTTCCGTTTGTTTTAATTAAGAAATTTGAATAAAAAGTAGGTTTTATCACTGAATTTGCTTCCGAACCAGAAAAATCTAAGGTAAAGTGAATTGTCGCATATTATTCTACATATTTTATATAATTTACTTCATTTTATTGATTTAATTTGCTTGATACGTGTTTCTTAATATCGTGCCCGAGAAATTGTTACTCCAAGTGTTTCTTATATTTTATGTTGACAAAAATATGTAGGTACTTACCTAAGGACCCACATATTTTACCGAAGATAAATTTCATTTGCTTTCCAACGAGCTTTCATTTTTATTGAAACAAAAAAGATAACGTGTCATTTTATCCTTCCATTAATTTTTAATTTTGACTGACGCATCAACGCGTATGAAAAATAAAAAAGTTAGGTTGTCAAACTTCGTCAGACGCGGCTCGAGGCGTGACGTCACACCATAAATTAAAAAGTTGAAGCCATTGTGCCCCATGTCGCTCGCTCACCTACGAAGGCTTATTCTAGGAACCGTTGGAGAATAAACAAAGCATGAAAATAATGTTTTCGAGAACCATAAATATCTTATTTATACAAAAGGAATCGGTTTTTTGTATGATGGAGTTGTAAGTCGCCATTTGAATTGTTGTACAGAGAATTGTCATACAGCGGGGCAATGCAGCCAGCGTCTTGGGGATGCTTCCGAATGGATATCGATCAGTTGAGCTACCTGCAGATTGTTTGTAACATTCTGCAGTTAGCTCAATTGTTTCAGCTTTAAAAGTAGTTCTTATTAGTTTCTATTAATGATTGTAATTTTCTTTTTTAATTTTAGTATTTAAGAATGTCTAAGGTGGTTGGTAGACCTTAGTCACCTTGTTTTTTCTATTAAGTTCAAATCAGTAAAGTAGTTTCGGAGCCCATTCAATTCAAACAATTAAATCTTTTCTCTTTATAATATTAGTATTGGTAAGCATCCAGATTTAACGCATAAACAACAACGAGTATGTATTCCATATCTAACTGTAGGTACCTAGAGTTTTGTCTTAAAAGAAATGTTCACCTAGCATTAACCAATCTGTGGTTTTAGTCTAGAAAAATAAAACCATATAGTAAAACAATAAAGTAGTAGATTGAGTGAACTCTTTGCAAACTGTGACCACGGTCAGTCGGGCGGAACTTGGGCGGAACTCAAGGAGTAAGTGAGTGGATAACTAGGTAATGCAAGCGGGATTTCTTGACTTTGTTTTTAAAATTCATATCCTGAGACATTAAAGGTTACTCAGGGGAAAAAACCACTGGTGAAAAAAAGATGAGACACTGGTGAGAAGAACAAATCAGGCTTGACAGAGAAGGGGTTAAATATGCTTAAATATTAAGGCATGCTCGGTTCAGTTCACGTGCTACGAAAAGCAGCGCAAAATTAGTTTTTTTCCCATTCGTCGCACATAATAATATTTTAAACTATTTGATATCCCGATCGTCCTACCAATACGCATAGATGAAGATTGGTGGGACAAACAGGACATAACATTAGTTCAGGCTATAACAATCTAATTCGTCCCACTAGTGGGTAGAACGTGATATCACGGAAAAATTTGCGTGTCATGTCAGTCATCCCGCCCGTTGTCGAGCATTTTTTAGATACCGCACACCGCATAGCTACTCGGCTTTTGCTATGGCTCTGGGTAGCGAATAAAGTTTATGTCTGGACTCAAAGAGTCTTATTAGATTAGCTTTTTAATTAATCAATGATCAATGTATTTTGGTTTTTCATTTCAAACACTAATTATCTAAGGAAAAAATAAACACTATGTATGGAAGAAGGGAGATTTGCATTGTAGGAATCACCTCCCGATTTTTGTTTCAAATGGTTTCAAGATGAATATAATAGAATATGTACATTTTTGTATCAATAAAGTAACCTCTATGGCTTTTTAATATAACCTTGCTCGTCCACTGATTCCTGCTTGAGTAACGTTTTTCATTCCTATAAGCGTTAGTACTCTAGTATATATTTATGACTGAGTAAGCTTTTATAAATTAAATATTGGGTGGCAATTTTTCCCAACGCTTAGAATAACCCTGCGAATGCATTTTTAATTTTCTTGTTATCAACCCACGATGCCATAGCTCCGCGGTGGCAATTCATATAAACTTTGCATAATGCATTTACCTAATGAATGGAGTTTTCCATGGTGTTTTCAGAGTTAATTGAAAAAGTTTTGAATTTCAATTTACCGTGTAAATTTTGCACGGCATGTGACACTCGTATTGAAACCTAGTACTTGGGCACTTTGTGAAATGAGCTAGAGAATAATAATGGATATCGATTCTGGCTTCAAAGCGGATATTCTACTATGCAGCTTGTACTTGCTTCGGCAGTACATATACTATGCAGCTGTACATTTCACGCGTCCACTATGCTGTGCAGACAGACGTCGAAAACTTCCTGGAGATGAAGAACGGGCTCTCCTTGCGCGTCGAGAAGCTGGTCTCTCGCCATAATGTAAGCTTTAGTTAATTTATGTTGAGAGTTCCAACGCGATATCTCTCGACTTTCTTGTGTAAGGAGTTTTAGCTGAGGGGGGTCCAGTTCCGACGGTTCGCTAGCCGCCTGCAGACACCGCCGTGCATCGTCGTCAGCCGACATGACATCCTGATTGCATCATTTACGCGTCGCCGAAATAATTATTTACTTGTTATTAATTAAGTTTTTATACTATATGTATGTTAGTTTACCGAAGAATAAGTTAAATAAAATCTATATTGTTCTTAGACGTCTGTAAAAAATGATTTAATAAAAGCGAAATTAGTTGATTTAGCAAAAAGTGGATGTTTGTTTCGAAAAAACACGGAAGCCCTTGACATTAGGAATCGTTTGTTGGAAATGTAAATGTTGTTAGGTCTAGTTACTCATGCAATCTTTGAAATGATGCAGTTAGCGATTGGTTTTCCTTGACACAGCATAATACACATTATTCACCATCTTCTCCACACACATTGAGGAAATTTTAAAGTACAGCTATCTCTCACTAAACACCATCAACACCATAACCAGCATTTACCATCAAATATCACGACGCTCGTTAAGACCTAATATAACGACACATTTGAGAGGCTCTTCCATTCTCCTTTTAATGAGTGTGGAACGAAATGAGCCGTAATAGAAATTTTATCAGAACATCTCAACAAAGGACTTTTGTTATGATGGTCAGATAAAACCAGTATGTAGTTGAGAAGATTTTAGTTTCCAAAATGTTTTTTATCACCATCTTATAAAGGTATAATAGGGCTTGTAATCACGCCTTTTCTTTAGATAAGAATGGACACCCCATTCTTTTGTGAAAAAACCTATTAACATTACAATTGAAGATTTAGGTTTAATTTTTTGGATGTACCTGTGCCTAACTGTCATTCAGAACATTTCGAAATAAATAGACTATATTTAAAATTTAAACTAGAACTTTATTCAGAAAGAAAATAACAATCAAATAACAAATTTAAATTAAAACTAGTATTTACAATATAATATATATATAATACAATAATTAAGCTATCTGCAAACTGTTGCAAACAATCTACAGGTAGCTCAACTGATCCATATCAATACCAGTTGGAAGCGTGCCTAAGACACTGGCTGCATTGCCCCGCTGTATAGCAATGCTGATGCGCTGTGCCAGATACTCACCAGCTCTCGGGTCACGCGTCGCTTCGACCAGACGCTCAGATAATTTTTTGAAAACCCGGAGAGCCTCGGTACCCCACGAACCTAGGGTCTCGAACTAGAACTAAATAACGTGTCGTGTTATAGAAAAACTATAAGCTGACCTCAAATACCTGAAAGATGAAAATGATGAAAAAAAAAGAACCGCTGGGGTAAACGTGTTCTTGAGTGCAGACCGTTACTCGGCAAACGTAGTGTAGGACGCCCACCGACCAGGTAGGATGACGATTTGCGAAAGACTGCTGGAAGATGCTGGATGCTGAATGCGGCTGATACAGGCCGCTATGGCGCTCATTATGGGAGGCCTATGTCCATCAATGGATAGGGTGATGATAATGATGATGATTGAAGCTAGTCTTGATTTTTCAAAAGTATTATGTTGATTTTGAAGCTTGACTGGATAAGTACTAATCCCTTGGGCATACATGTATTTGGAACCATCTCAGGATCATTCTCCACAATAGCAAAATATTTTTTTTTAATGAAAATAATTAAAAAAGTCCATTATTGACGGAGATATAAACGATCTTACTTAAAAAAAATACATGAAAACTTACTTCTTAGTCGTTTAATACATAAAACAAATCGGTAGGTAATTGAAAAGATTCTTTCTAAGTTTTTTAATTATTCGTATCTAAGGTGTTTATCATATATGGAACCTAGTTAAGTTACTTTTAAGTACTTGTCTAGTGATGCCTGAAATAAATGATTATTATTTTTATAATTAAGATCCGTAACTTATTATACGTAGTACGCGTACGTGTGATGGAAAATCATTATTTCACCTGTATAGAAAATCACGACCGAGCTTCCTTTCAGGTAAGCTCGCTTCATCATTCAATCAAAATACATCGAATGTCGAACTTCTTACAGGTGTTTCCTACTTTAAAACTAATTTAATATGAAAGGAAAGCATGACGTTAACGTTCCAAGAACCTTTTCATCGTATCAGAAACGAACTTGAGTAAATTCACGCAACTTCTTCAAAGGGCTTTGGTTCTGCTCGGAGTTTATAAAGTTTGGATGGTCAATCAGGTGTTTGGTTTCTGATTAATTTTACCTTGTGCTTCGAATTTGTTTTTCATTTTCTACTTTTGAGAGTTTTCTGATTGACAGGCACAGCGAAATCCGTCGCATTAATGAGCTAACTAAAGCGTGTGGGTATAATTATTGTTTTCTAATTTTTTATTGTATTTTGCAAGAGTTAATCTCAGATAATGGAACAAGAATTTCGAAAGACGATAATGCCGCCCATTGTACCTCGATACTCAGAATTTTTTCTGGCACCTACACAGTTATTTTTATGCCACGGAAAGTCAAAGTATGATATATAAACAGGGTAAGTTTTTTTTCCGGGCCACTGCCGAAGAGTGCCGTGAGAGTTATCGAAAAGTCATTTAGTTTTTCCAGACAATTGAGTTTTTTTAAACTCACTTTTCCAAAATAATTAATTTTACTGTGTTTTTTTTAGGTAGAACTTATTTTTTTCAGACTGCCCGTTAGTGGCCCTGGAAAAAAAACTCACCCTGTGCCCCCAAACTTACACTATATATCATATTTTGACTTTCCGTGGTAAAAAAAAAAGTTATCTATCTCTTTATCTATACCATATTGTACCTCTGTCAACTCTAAGATTGCGTATCCACGCATTATCATTCCGACAATAATTTCTATTGATTTGCCATGAAGATACCTTGCTCTAAGGGATCCAAACCAGCCTGCCCAGAATCCTTTACGTGGGAAGCAGTGTTCATAAATTTGCTGCAATCCTGTAAGAACCAGTTGTACCATCCCACGCTTTACAATATTTAAAACCACTTTATCAATACTAGATTCTGCCATCGGTTTTACTTACTCATATAATTAGCTTTTTGCTTTATAGAGCACTACTAAATTTAACAATGTCCCAATAATTTTCGATTTCGGCATAATTCGAACCCGCGCCCCACCCTCAGTGTATCCAACTAAGCCACGAAACCCTAGAGCACACCGGTACTAAGGGTGGGGCGCGGGGTCGAGTCCTGCCGAAACCGATTTTTTTGGGACATACTCATTATATTATCGACGACCGATGTGGCGCAGAGGGCGAAGGTCTGCCTGCGACGCAGAAGGTTGCGGGTTCGATTCCCGCCTCGGGACAAATGTGTGTACGATCTACAGACATTTGTTCAGGGTGTTCTGGTCATTTTATATATATAATAAATAATATCTATCTATGTATTATATTATATTATGTATATCAGTTATCTAGTACCCATAACACAAGCTCTGCTTAGCTTGGGGCTAGATAATGCTGTGTGAATTGTCCAGCATTATTTATTATTTATTTTATTTATTATACGCTCATTATATTACCTATAGATACTAGCGGTCCGCTCTGGCTTCACACTGATATGATCTATAGCCCATGTTCATCAGGGATAATGTAAGATTCTAATGGTAAAGGAATTTTTCAAATCGGTCCAGTAGATTCGGCACCTATTCAATTCAAACAAACAAACAATTATTTCCTCTTTATAATATTAGTACATATAGACAAATAAAATAGAATTATTATCTTGTAGAATAATGTACAGTCCTACAACCTGCTCAGAATTGCACAATCAAAATGCTAAGCTAAAGGTTTCCAGGTTATCACAGCTAGCGATGTGGAACCTTTCATATGCCAGGTAGGAGAGAGGTTGTTCTAACACAGGCTAGCTTTAGACAGAAGGGGCATTGCAATTGCGTTGATACAGACAAAAAAATAACTATGGTACCTACAGTAAAATATTTTGTCTCGAAATACCCTATGAGGAATGTCTAAGTGCTTATTTTGTAAGCCTAAAGAAATAAAGTTATTGAGTTTGATTTTGAGTTTTTGAATTTCTCTGAACGCTTGGCGATCCTGAGATTGTTGCTATAACCAAAGTGCCAATCACATTTTGTGAAATGCTCATCTTGTATTTCTCTGGTTTCTGATTGGTTGATTCCTGCAGGTCTCTGCTCCATTTTGAGCCTGTAGAAACACACCCGAAACGAAGGCCCTAACCACGAAAGCCTTCTGTTCCAAAGCAACTAAGTGTCTTTGCTGTGCCAAGGCGAAATGCCAGAGGTTCACCTTTTGCACCAATTAACCCCATTTAGCGGTGTTGCTGAGTTAGGCAGGTGACGAGGAACTTGCCAATTTTATACTTACTCGTGTCATGATTAGAAACACCATTTGACCCCGAACACAACATGATGGTATCTTATTAGGTTTTATTATTATTTTATAGATTTAAGTTCTGGAAAGATCATAATCACCTGATTATGATGGAGTAACCGGAACCGGAATACAAACAATTTAATGATAATTATAAAATCAGTCACTGACAATAATTTGTTAAAAATAGCTTCAGGCTATCATTAAATATGTAAAGTTTGAATGGATGGATGGATGGATATAAGATTGTTTCTTCTTCACACTTAGCTACTGAATGTAATTTTGCATTTACATAATTTATAAAGAAATTCAGTTGGGTCTTGATCTGGAATAACCTATGGGCTACTATTCATTTCGTTAAATGCGTGTGAAACCTCCGACCAGGTGGGATAACGATTTGCGAAAGACTGCTGGCAGATGCTGGATGCATCAAGCTGAAGACAGGGCGCTATGGTGCTTATTAGGGGAGGCCTATGTCCAGCAGTGGACTAATAAAGGCTGATGATGTGCAAAACCACGGGCAGAAACCAGTAAATTATAAATCAAGCCAATCTACTTCTAATATAGAATTAAATTAAAACTAGTATTTACAATTAAAACAAGTGAGCTAATTGTAGACTGTTGCAAACAATCTACAGGTAGCTCAACTGATCCAGATCAATATCTACTTCTAAAGCTAGACTGTTAGACCAAACATCAGTCTATGTAATGATGACGCTAATTTGTGTTACGTTCGAAGTCGCCCTAGCCGGGCACTTGGCACAGCTCCAGCACTCGGGCCAATTCTGATGAGTGGACGCGATATTTATAGCAGGTTCGATAGCATTCGTATTCATGTTATGATGATTATGATAGGTTTATTGGATGACATACTGCTTTTGGACGTCTGGCTTTTTTGAGGAAAGTGAGTGATATCTCAGAAGATTAAATGAAATTGTGTGAAAACCCTACAGACAGCTCCAGACGCTTAACAAATAATCCGCAAGTTCCCTTCGCAAGTGATGGTTGCTCAACTGCGAATAGTTGCGCAACGGGGCTTCCCTTTTGTGCAACTCGTTTTGTTTCTTTTTTAATTATTTGCTTAACCTGTGGTACTTCCATTTTGTTTGAATTACATTCCGTTTTGTTCAGTTAATCACGTCTAATTTTATCTTTATATCAAAGAAAATTACAATCAAATAATAGAATTAGATTATAGATAATGCTGGACAATTCACACAGTATTATCTAGCCCCAAGCTAAGCAGAGCTTGTGTTATGGGTACCTACTAGATAACGGATGTACATAATATAATACAATACATAGATAGATATTTTTACTTATACATAGAAAACGACCAGAACACTCTAAACAAATGTCTGCAGATCGTACATACATTAATTTGTCCTTAGGCGGGAATCGAACCCGCAACCTCCTGCGTCGCAGGCAGACCTTCGCCCACCGCGCCACAGAGGTCGTCAAGATTAAAAGTAGTATTTACAATTTAAACAATTCCACTAACTGCAGACTGTTGCAAACTATCTACAGGTATCTCAACTGAATCATATCAATACCAGTCAAAAGCGTCCCCAAGACGCTGGCTTTGCATTATTCTATTAAGTAGCATTAATATTAATCTTATTACCAGGTAAGGTAAGGTACTATGGTTTCCTACACCTTAAGTATTCTACTTATTTGTAAGAAGACTACAAAGCTGTGCGCTACACTAAAAGGATACATTCACAATGTCCACAGTACCTGTACCTACTAATACAGAATTTCTATGTAAGACCTATATTATATTAAGTATACCAGACTTCTTGTACCCTTAACATAAGCACTGCTTGGCTTGCGGAAAAATGATACTGTGTGGATTGTCGAGGATCATTTATTTACCATTTTATTTATATTATATCAGTCATTAAGTACCCATAACAGAAGCTCTGCTTATATTGGAGTTAGGTAATACTGTAAGGTGGACTTGCTCAGCGATATACACGGTCACTTTCTTCCCTGGCCTACGATGAGACGGAACAGCTTCTTATGTTTTAATGTTAATACATTAGACACCTACTTACTTTTCTCAATTTGGCAGACTAATGTACTCTTACTACTCTACTCTCTTTCTTACTACTCTACTAATACTCTATAATATTGTTATTCAATTCATTTTATTTTACTTCATTGTTTGATTTTAGGCAAAATACCTAATCAAAACCAGCTTTTTTGCTTTTCATTATTTACTATTCGTTTAAGTAAATAAACTAATTTTAAACTAACTGTATTGTTTGTGTTATGTAATATACACTGAGCGCTAGATTTCTGAATAAATTACGAACATTGTAGTCTGGCTTCCTCGATACAGGCCTAGCCTAGTGAGGAAGCCGACGAAAATCACTGTAGAAATAAGGTCAGCAAATTATGTACAAAATTAACTTTTTCGTGTGTTTTAGGTTTAAGTTTATCTACTAATCTATTTAATATTTACACTTACATCTATTTACTAAAAATCTAAGCCGTCACCAGAAGGCAGAGTGCCCAGAATGCTGGCAGCATTGCCACGTTGAATGGCAATGCTAATTCGTTGACCGAAATAAAAACCAGCATTCCGATCACCTGTGGACTCTATTAGTAGTTTTGTAAGATCTTTATAGATAACGTGTGCCCCAGGACCCCAAGGACCTAGGGTTTCTATTTTATCTATTTTGTATCATTTCTTGTAATACCTAAACATTTTTTACTTTCAATTTTTTTTTTTACTTTGACGTGTTCAAGTCACCGACAAACCATTTTGTTTTTAACCCATCGCTGTTAGCGATAAGGCCGCCGATTGTGCCACTATATGTAGTTAGTATTAAGTTTATTGTAAAATTACTGATGGTGCAATAAAGATAAATATATCTTTCTATCTTAGTCTACCAATGTTTGGCCAAAGCCTGCTTGAAACGTTTCGTTTTTTATAGGTATAGACCTATAAACTTACAACTGTTTTCAGGCACATCTAAGCCACCTTAAAACAAACCAAGCCTAAATAACTTCCCAACTGCCAAACTGACCGCAAACCTTCGTCAAGCGGAATCCTCAGAATTTAATTATTTATACTGCTGAACTATTGTTATTAATAATAAGTGAACATCACGCCTCCGGGTCTCAGGTATTTAATTAAGTTGAGAGTTTAGATCTGGCGCATTCGAATGAGAAGCTTACATATTATTGATTGTTTTCTACGTCACTCTGACAGAAGCTGAGAGCAGTGCGGAATCACAGGGAGACTCCAAGATCTTGTCTCCCAAGCCAACCTAACCTGCACGTGGTGTAGTACCCTGCTAGATAACGAACTAGGCTCTGGTGAAAATATCAAACAATCTTCATAACTTGCTAACTCATATTTTACTATTATTTTCCATTACTGGCAGAAAAGAGTCCAACCAGACTTATATTGCCATTAACTAAGAATCATCATCATCACACAACACACTTAAGTCCACAACAGATGGAGCTATATTATGTATATATTGATGTAGTAAGTTATTATTACAGTACTTATAGCAAGCTTCCACAGACGGTGGCTATGCTATAATATATATTTTTGCACTCATTAGCTTTGCGACCGTCTTGTCTTACTATACCAAAATATATCGTAAATTATCTGTCGAAAAGCGGCTTTTCAGTTCTCAACCGAACTTTAAGTTAAAACTTAGCTTTGAACATAGCTTTTTAAAGCTGTAAGAAATCGGCTGCGGTTTCGCTTCCGCTGTACACCAAATGTATTTTCGATGTACAGCGCTGCAGCGGTATGATGTACCATTGTCCTACTAGAGTACTTAGTTTACCGATACTCCAGCAAAACTTAAACTAGTAAACATTGACCCCTTCTTAATAAAAAATAAACACTTTCATAGTGTTGATTTGTGGACAGAATTTGCACTACTACCCGATTTGAATTCTTTCCGTAGGTATGCGTAATGCCTACAATAAAAAAACGTGTGAGTTGTTTACAATTGTACCCTGAGAATGGCTTGGGTATAGGTACTAATCACTATACCATGGACCATGTTCTCGTTGACTCCCACTCGAACACACCCCAAGCGCTCTTCTCTTATCTTCCTCGGCTACTCTTATCCTACTAATCTTGCGCTGGTGTAGAGGTCATAAAATCATCGATGGCAATCCCCGAATCAAATTCCCATAAAACACTCATCGTACGATATTACGCCATAGAATATTCTGTAGTAAGGAGGTACAGTCAACTAGAAAAGTACAAAATGAAGCAAAAGTTGTGATACACAACGTTAACACAAAGGAAAAATGGTCGACAAAAGACCCGTTTTAGACTAACAGGCCGATTTTTGAAAAAAAAGTCGTAGTATTTTTAAACTCCCTGTACTGTTTTGTAATGAAATAAAATGTCTATTTAGGGTTTTTTATGTGTATTATCAAGCACAATAGGTTTTCCTACTTTTTTGCACAGTTTTGTCAGTAACTGTACCATCATCCGAGCTATTACCAGAACTTTCGGTTAACAACTTGTCCAACTTTGAAGTGGTAAAACTTTATATCCAAGTTTAAAATAACTTCGTTGAGCTGTTAATTCGTTCCATGTACTTTTATCAGTTCGACGCTTTTGGTTCTTCCAGTATCACTAATGAGAAAATATGGGTTTGTAATGACAATAGTACCTATACCTCGGTTCTACAGCTACAACTGGGTTACCGAAAAAAGCTTTTCCATTGAACCACGGGCAAGGAGCGAAAAAATTGCTGTAAAAATCGTTCAGGGGCAGTATTAATGTTCTATTAATTATTACCAATCTTGAGAAATATTTGGCTTTACTTGGCTTATAGGCATGTAGAGAGTTCCTTCATCGAACAAATAAAGCTTTTTTGTTCAATTGTTTGACGACCGAACAATATCGAATTAGTGAGAATTATATCTTGATTGTTTAATCATTAGCATTAAAATTAATATCTTTATTCAGAAAGAAAATAACAATCAAATAACAAATTTAAATTAAAACTTGTATTTACAATAGAAACAATTAAGCTATCTGCAAACTGTTGCAAACAATCTACAGGTAGCTCAACTGATCCATATCAATACCAGTTGGAAGCGTGCCTAAGACACTGGCTGCATTGCCCCGCTGTATAGCAATGCTGATGCGCTGTGCCAGATACTCACCAGCTCTCGGTTCACGCGTCGCTTCGACCAGACGCTCAGATAATTTTTTGAAAACCCGGAGAGCCTCGGTACCCCACGAACCTAGGGTCTCGACTCCAAGGGGAGCAAATGTGTAGGCTCTGTCGAGACCTGCATATTTGCGCCTCTTGAGATCTTCGGCTAAATCTGCCGCCGCACCAGCCCTCACGGATCATTAGCATTGTATATAATATAATAGATCACACTAAAATAGAAAAAAAAACGTATGGGTTTGAAATTTACCAAAAACTACCTTTTTTTTTCTTAGTCTACTCTATGTCATCTTTTTAGACTCAATTTTATCCTTTTCTGAGATAATTGCCTTTGCTGTAGGACCTCAGTGAATTTTGTATGGACTGTAATCCTTTTTCTTTGTGCAATTGAAATTCTTCATTTCCCAGTTGCGATATTTCCCCTCATATCACGTGGATTCGATAAAACAAAAGAGGGTATGTGAAGATGTGACAGACACTGTAATGGATGGAGCGCTCGGGGATTATGCACGAGGTAATGGATGACGCTGCCGTACGTCTCTTAGCAAATTTTGGATTTTACTAGTTGTGAAGGTGCTTTTGCTTCAGAAGTTTGTTATGTTTTAGCGTGCCGAACTTCGCACCTGCTTTTATGCATTTAGGTATCACTTGCATAAGCATAAGCTCCGCCATCCTATAGTAATTTCCGTGTACATTGGTTGCCTGGAAGAAATTGCTTGAAGCGATAAGGCCGCCAATTTCATACCTTTGTTTAGGATACCTAAGTTTGCTTAATGTAATTTTTTTGTTTAAGGGCTATGAAATAAGAGCATTATTTATCTATCTATCACTTGCAGTTGTATGCGGCATAAGCGTCGTGGGCACTTAGAGTGTTAAGGATATTAGCTTTTTGCTTTATAGTGCGTTACTCTTCAACATCTTATTTCTTATTTGATAATAATGACTATTTGTAAACCTGTTTATAGTATTATATTTGACGTGTCTAAGTGCTTAGTTTGTAAGCCTAAAGAAATAAAGTTATTGACTTTTGACTTTTTTTTTTTTGACTCGCACTAGGGAAATTTTCTAAGAAAGTTTAATCATGTCCCAAAAAAATTCGACTTGGGCAGGATTCGAACCTGCGCCCCACAATCAGTACGGGTGTCCTCTAACCAACTAAGCCACGAAATCTTATTCGGTTTCATCCAAAATCTTCGTTGTCCGAAAATGGGTCATTTTCGGCAGGTTTGAATCCTGCCGAAATCCTCACCACAACAGCGTTCAATGATCCACTGCTGGACATAGGCCGCCCCCTGTTTTTTTATCTCATGATGTGATAATGCCCATAATCCTCACGCTGGCCATGCGGGTTGGGGATCGCAGTTCGGTGGTAGATCGATTCTGCAAGAGGCGCTGCTGCCCGCACCCCGGTGTATGTCCCTTAGTCGCCTCCTACGACAAGCACGGGAAGAGTTGTTGTGGTGCAAATTCTAAGCTCAGCCACATGGTTAGCATAAACATGAAGGAACTGCATAGGAACATTTTACCAGTGAATCTTTAATTAACTCTGTCTAACTCCTCTACTCATCTTCTGCTTTCCTGGTACTCTGGGCACTATGAAATACTTCTCAGACACACTTCTCAGATTTTCTTCTATAGACAGATTTGAATCCTACTGTTTCCTTTAAGACCCAATAATTGAACCATTTTTCATAAGTGGGTCTTTACGTCAGTCCCGGAATTGTCCTATTTCCTATCTGTCATGCTGAGTCAACGTCTAACAATGTTACATTGTTTTATCCTGAGAATTTGCTCCAAATTAGTGATGTCACAGCGTGTTTAGCGAGGAGCTATTTCGGGAACTTCAGTCATCTCGGTATTTTGACTGTGGAATACTTGACTACATAGCTTGTGCTTAAGGTTGATCGTCGCGGGTTAGCGCGAAATTCAAATATTTTTGTAGTTTATAATTTTTTTCTGCCTTCAACAAGCCATGAAACTAGCAAAAAAACCATTTTCGACATAATAAAACCAACATCGATTTACTAATATTTTAGTAATAATTTAAATCTAAACTTAAAACGAATAAGCAAGTCTCCTCTATAAAATGAAATCCAGAGCGTGCGATCTCTTATCGTTAACGCTTTTACTATCCAGCCTCTGGCAGTCCAAGCTCTGGCCCGCACTCCTGCGCATGTCTTGGGCCATAAAACAACCTATGCATCGTATGCAATGAAAGTATTAGTTAATCGTTTTCGCTACCCAGACCATCTGTAATAAAAGTAAAATGGAAACATATGCGAATTACATCAACCACTCAGTATTATATAAATAGGTACATTATGTACCTACCATGACGGTTCTAGAAGATATTTTTTCTTACCAACAATCGCGAAGAGAAGAAGACGCCTAAAGCGCTTTTGAGGAGTTCAAAGGTACTTAGTTATATTTGTACCAGTGTTTTTTTTAATGGTTATTAATAAAGTTCTCTATCTATCTGTTATTGACCAGATAAAACATACCTAGTTCATTCAGTTTTTAGTGGTTTTAAAACAATTGGCTAAAAACAAAGCTCATTATGCTTCAAAGTTGGCAGCTTTTCAACAATTTGTTCCAACAGCGTGTCGTAAACAATAGCGTATACAAAAAATAGGTCAATGAACTGATAAACAACTTGTAATTACCGTTATAAATTACGATAAGACTTTATTGTATGTAATCTGATAAGATTTAATCACCAAAATATTTACGAAACTAGATAATATACAATATGCACTTCAAAATAATTTATAAATAAATAATGCTGGAAAATTCACACAACATTATTTATTCCCAGGCTAATTAATTTACTATAAGTATGTTAACTACTTAGGCTAAGAGTGTCCAAGCCAACCACTGTAACCTCGCCACACAGGCTCTACAGAGACCTAGTGCGAGGGACAGAGCTCTGGTTAGGTACATCTACATACTCATCATCATCATCAGCCTATACCAGTCCACAGTTGGACATAGGCCTCCTCTAATGAGCGCCATAGCGCCCTGTCTTCAGCTTGCCGCATCCAGCATCTGCCAGCAGTCTTTCGCAAATCGTCATCCCACCTGGTCGGAGGGCGTCCTACACTACGTTTTCCGAGTCGTCATCGAGTTTCATCTACATACTAGCAAGCCGGAAACATTTATAAAGTTTAAAATTGTACTTTTAAGTCTACTTCTAAGTTAATTTAGTTGTATGTACCTACTTTAAACATATTCTGTGAAATAAATAAAATTTATTATTTATTATTATTATAATTATTATTAGGCTAAGCATAGCTTGTGTTATGGGCACTAGATGATTGATAAATTTAATACAGTACATACGAGTAGATATATATTTATTTGGTTCACAAACACAGACAGCACATAACAATAAATAGGTAAATCAAACATAGAAATTAGGTACAATAGGTAAGTAGGTAGTAACAAAGATATTTCTTTATGAAGAAAGAAAATTACAATCAAATATTATAGTTAAATTAAATCTAGTATATTTACAATTGAAACAATTGAGCTATCTGCGGACTGTTGCAAAGAATCTAGAGGTAGTTCAAGTTATCAATACCATAGAGATTATATAAGACCCAGAGCCCTCGGAACAAACATTTGCAGATTGTACGTACGTACAATCATTTTTCCAAAAGCGGGAATCGAACCCGTAACCTCCGGCGTCGCAGGCGGATTATATAAATATTCTTTATGTTGTTTTTGTATGCCTGATTGAACAAATAAAGTTATTTTATTAATATTCTGGCCAAAAATAAACGAAACTGAGTAATTTTCTCATCAATTTCTAATGAAATCTCTATTGTAATTTCTGTGCGTCATTAAGATATGCAATAACAACAATTATACTATTGTTTAGTGATAGTATCAGGATTCACACGAAAAGAAAACCTGTTGGATGTTTACTCCAAAACAAGGTTAGCATGACGAAAGTCGTGGGTAAAGCGCAGTCTCTACTGAAGCGATATGTACCGACTTTTAGGTCCGTATTATGAAAGCTTGCTCAGTCACAGATCTTTATTTGAGTGACGTTTATTTCAAAGAAAAGCGTTAGGCACTGAACGTGAATTTGGAGACCTCATATTATTTCTTATGTCCAAAATAATCCAAATATAGAGTTAGCTCAAGTGATCCATATCGATACCAAGTGAAAGCGACGCAAAACGCTTTTGGCTGCACGTTTACGTTCATCTCTATCTAAAAAAAAATATGACATTGGTTTAGATATTTTGGGTTAGGGTACATCTCGTCCGAGGAATAAATCATCCGCGGATGAAATGTCCACTTCACTTTTTGATGGGGTACAACTCATCCGAATCGAAATTCGAATGGTTTTTGATTCGAACGAGTTGTACCCTTAACCAAAAGTGAAGTGGACATCTCATCCGTGACATATTTTTTAAGGGTTCCGCATCGAGATTTTATAAACATTCAGTTTGATAGACATATTTTACGCTTCAGTGTACGTTAACCTTTAAAAAAGCCAGTAAAAGTCGCAACGAAAACAAGAGTTTGTGAATAAGTTACAAATCTTGGATAGAACGCCACTAAATCAGAAAGTTAGGGCAATTAGTGAAGTGATTACCAACTTTCGGTAGATTTCAAGGAAAGTTACATTTATTCGATCTTATTTGTTGGGGGAGTAAAATTGTCGTTGTTGATTTAGATCATGTATCGGGAATCGAATCCACAACCTTCTGGATGCCATGATGCTAAAATTACACTTTCTTATTTCCTAAGCAAGCCTATATTAGTCCAATGCTGGACATTGGGCTCTCATAATGAGCGCCATAGCGCCCTGTCTTCGGCTTGCCGCATCCAGCATCTACCAGCAGAAGAAGAAAGAATGGATATTATAAAATGTAAACTGAGTCCTAAACTGATATGAATACTTAAAGCCATCATCATCAGCGTATATTAGTCCACAGCTGGACATAGGCCTCCCCTAATGAGCGCCATAGCGCCCTGTCTAACGCTAAACTCAAGGTTATAGGAGTCAGAAAATAAATCTAATTTATCTGCTATGTTTTCTAATGTTTCCTGAAATTACTCAGAGATTGCCTCGGGCCTTAATTAGTCGAAGAAGGAGAGCACAAAGAACAAAAAATAATAACGAGAGCAAATAAAGAATGGTTTTTATTGAAAACGGGCAAATGTTTTTATTTGCACTTTATCTATATTACCTGTTGTTAAAGCAACCAAAGTATTACTCACACTCACGAACACTTCATGTGTGTTCCCACTACAGTCCAAAAGATACCTTATTTAAATAAAAAAACCGGGCAAGTACGAGTCCGGAAAAACTAGGATCTAGCTCCTGGTTTTTCCGGACTAGCCATCCAGGACCTGTATGCCAAACCAAAGGTCATAAGCAAGTTCAAAAGCGCTCGCCTCCGCTCGTTGAGAGAATGGAAGAGGATCGGGCTGTCAAGAAGGCGTATAAGGGAAAACCTTTCGGGCGTAGACCAGTCGGCCGACCTAGATAGATAGATAGAATATACTTTTATTGCACACTTAAGTTTAAAACAATTTACGAATGAAACGCATTAACAATAAGTGATAATTGGCGGTCTTATCGCCCAAGACCGATCTCTACCAGACAACCTGGTATGGATAGGATCATCGGATATACAAGGGGTAAGACCTGTGTGCATCTAATGGTACTACTTAAAAATATATAATATAAACACATACCTACATTATAATATACATTATATTATTTTTTAGTTTTAGTTATGATACGTTACAACTTAAAAAAATACATACCTACCTAACCTATAAATATATACTAAATATGTACTTACTCATAGATATCGCTGGATCGACGAAGCCGAAGTCGACACCCTTAGCCTGGCGAGAGACAGCTCAGCAACGAGATGCCTGGAGAAGTCTTGTGTCGGAAGCCAAGATCCACTTTGGGTCGCTGAGCCACAGGAGTATGTAGAAAATAACCAGTCTATGAGATTCAGTCGGTTGATAGACGGTCAGGCGGACAGACAGACAGTGTAAGCTTAGAAAATTTACCTAGTAGCACCCTCCGGGTACGATACCCTTAAAGTCATAATACAGACCGTTCACCGTAAGATGTCTCCTGCCGTTATGTTGGCCATTCCGAAGGTATCCATAACACAAGCACTGCTTAGCTTGAGCCTGGATGACGTTGTGTGGATTGTCCAGCATAAATATATATTCAGACCTACGGGGTATTCGCTACCCTTAGCAGGAGCAAAAATCGAGTGGGTACATCGTACAATTTACGGTGAACGCTCAGTAGATAGACGAACCTCCTTCTTTTTTTTTAAGTCACTCAACCTCTTTGTTAACTCAATTAAAAGTAGTCACCTTGAACGATGTAACGTGAAATTATAAACATAAAAGTACGCATTTACGTATAAACACTCGACAAAACTTCCAAGAGAACCTTTTCTATAGGATGCTATTAAATATTTAGTCACTTCGCCTACGGAGTGAGTAACGAACACGCTGTATAAAGGATGCAAATCCCATCCCACGTGTTTTCTGTATTTACGGTTGTACAACAGACCATACAAGTCGTCACCGCGCAGACAATGAAAAGAACTCTATGCCTATTGTTATAGGGCTCAGATTATACGCCCACGTTCTATGGGACTTACCTACTTAAAAAGTGAGGTTATCATGCTTTGACTCAGTGATACAAGGGGAAGAAAATAAGTTTTGTGTTTATCTTAGGATTCTATACCTACTTGATCAAAAAATATTTTAGCTTAGTTAGGCGATTGTATAAATTTTTAAGGCAAATTTTTAGTAGGTATCTTATTAATTTTCCATAATATTAGGTACTCCACTCCATATTTGATATACTTTCTTAAAAATTAATAAAAAAAAAACTTATCTTTTTCCATAAAACAAACAATGCTGCAATAAAAATGTACTTAGCAATTCTATCTACGCAGCCTGTGTTTTGAGACACAACCATGGTGTCTTCTTCAGTTCCTAGCAGCTGCAAGGGTAAGTGGCGAACTCTGAACGCCGCAGCTTTAGGGGAGAACACATAAAGTGGCGATCACAATAGGCCCATCATGGCCGCAGTGCCAGGAAAGCCACCAAGAGCAAAAAAAAAATGATGTCTTCTTAATCAAGTACTTACATATTTACTTCTTTATTTATTGTCTCGCCAAAAGCCTCAAACCTGTATCCTCCGCGTCTCAACAGAACTTCACCCACTGCGCCACTGAAGTCATAAATTACTGGAATACCTTTACACCCTATTACTCTAAATAACGAGGCAATGCAATCAACTTACAGTAATTGCCTCGGGTAGGATTAAACCATAGAAATGCTAAGTAGAGTTTTACAGACGACCTCGAAGTTATACGGTATGCGACTCAGGAACATTTCTATGAACTGAAGTCATTAAGCACTCCATTGTAGGCAGAATAGTACAATAGACGAAATCATATAAAAAAGACAGCGTAAAAGTCAAACAATAGCTCGTATTAGTTATTGGTAAAGAACAGAGTAGGTAAGTCCTAGCCGTCATGACCTACGGAGCTGAGACGTGGATACTCACGGTAGGGCTGGTCCACCAGTTTAAGGTCGCCCAGCGAGCTATGGAGAGAGCTATGCTCGGATTTAGGATAGGATTCGCAACGAATATATCTGACGGAGAAACAAGGTTATCGACATAGCTCAAAGGATTAGCAAGCTGAAGAGGCAGTGGGCTGGCTATATCTCGAGAAGAAGCGACAACCTCTGCGGTATCAACGTCCATCCATTCATACAAACTTTCACATGTATATAAGTAATATTAGTATGATGCTAAGTGCTATGTATTTCATATAATATTCGTTCCGGTAAAATTGTCCGTCCGACCCATAGGCTGAAAAAATTATATGTCTATGGTCCGACCTAATGTGAACCTGCTCTTAGAAAACTCATTTTGTATGTTACCACAGCACATAACGTGTTCACTGCCTAGCTTCAGCGATAAGACCTGCGCTGTGCGATCACGCTAAAATCTCCAATTCCCATTGAATGTGCGATCTGGGGAGACTGATCATAATCGATTTCGTTTTGCCAATATGGTACTAAAAACAACCTTTGACCTTTTTTGTTCGAATACAGCAATTCTGATTCAAAGTTCAAGACAAAAAATACATTGCAGTAATTAAACATACTTAAGCTTAACAAAGTCAAGTGCGAGTAACATAAGTATTTGGTTTAACGTTAAGTAACACCGTGAAATTTTGAATAAAAAAAAAAACGTTACAAATAAGTTTGACAATTGTTATACGTATATTTTGACGTCGACAACTTCGTCGTCGGTCGGCTCCATCCTGGCAGAAAATTGTTTGGTTTTAAACCTGTTTTGGAAACCGAAATCGCTTATACCTATTCTCCCCGGATGGCGATCCATCGAATAGAATATTTTACCGTAATTGCACAGCCGGAGAGGCACATCATCACGTCACTGTGCAAAGAGCAGTCCTACATAACCGTGTACGTCGGCAGTGCCCATTGTAGATAACCTATCTACGATCAGCTGAGTTCACTGAATCCATTAAAATATTGCCTCAAGAAAACGATACAATTCACTCTCATGACGGTAATCGGTAATAAATGGATTAGTGTCAGGACTTCTTTGATATATTTATGAACGACCGTTCACAATCCAGCGTGATTTGATCTTGGATTTTAGTTATTGGACGTTAGGATCTTGATTTATGATGGAGAACTGGAGGTTTATTATAGACGTAATTTTATTTCTGTACCATTAGTCCGTATTAAATCAATACAAAAAAAAACATTAGTTGAAAGTAATCGAGAACAAATGATGGAATACACGAAAAAGGCTTGATATATAATTAATGTACTTACTCTTATTATTCTACCAAATAATTTTAAACTAGGTAATTTATGATGAACATTTCTTAAACCTATTTCTTTTTCACTTTTTAGTTTGTACCACTTAAATCATCACTGAGAGTAACACCTCTCGTCTCGGCTCGTGGTGTCACACAAAGTGGGTCAGTCTGAAAACCAGCGCTGTTTTGTAGCTATCCTGTTAGGTACAGAACAGCATAAAGCTGAGGCTGACCTTTTTGGGCTCACCACGGCAGCGCAGAAACAGGCGGGTGGACCCTGCCATCAGTTTTTTTTTACTTTCTATAATTATTACTATTTCTGTTTAGGTATGTGTTATTAATTTTAATGAGTAGGTAATTATGTTGTATGTCTTTTTTACTTTCTCCTGTGCTGCTTGTGTGTGAACCCAATAAAAAGTTTATCTATCTATCTTATCTAAAATAAAAGTAGACACAAACGAGCGTAGCCAAATACGTCTCATTTTCCTATTCGTATTTGTGCGCACGTATGCGTGAAAGCACTGAAGTTAAAATTATACTTGTCAACTCAAACATAGATTCGAACCTTCGAAATCAGGAGAATTGTTGAGTGCGCGTGTTTTACCTCTATGACTGACTTGTTTGGGTTAGACTTGGTACGCTCATAGATCGCAGGGGAAAAACTTAGATTCGGTGCAAGTACCGAGTGAAATGTTTTCCCGCGTGTTCTTAGCACCAATTCATGGCATTTGTACTACCTAGCTATGTTGGTAATACTCTATCTACTTACTTTTATAACATCAATGCCGCAGACGTGACTGCCGCTGTCATGTCAAAGTACAACAAATCATTCATCATTCGAAAACTTTCATCGAGATTGGATCGTTGTCAAACTACGATAAGTATAGTTCCAATGGATACGGTTCCCAACCGTACCTATGGCACAAGGCGCGAAATGACGTGAAAAAAAAGGAAGGACTAGAAAACGATGGAGGTATTCGTAAGATAATGCGCTCGGCCCATACTAGAGAACAACATAACAAAAAAGTCTAGGGTTATTATATGAAAATTGGCCGATCCACACTTTTGCCTGATATTATATGAGGAAACAGAAGACGTACATAAGTGTGTTACATTTATATAAATTTTACTATAGTGATTATTACACACATAAATCATTTTTTTTATTATCTCTAAAACTAAGCCACGAAATCTTAGTTTTAGAGAGTTTTTTTTCAGTCAACGAATTAGCATTGCCATTCAACGTGGCAATGCTGCCAGCATTCTGGCACTCTGCTTTCTGGTGACGGCTTAGATTTTTAGAAAATAGATGTAAGTGTGAATATTTGTTGTAATCTTTATGAGTAAATTATAAACCATCTATTAAAAAAAAAGTTTCAATCATTTTTGAGATAACTTACGCACTAATAATACAAAAATCTCAGTTCAAGTAAATCGGAAAGAGACGATACTATACCAGAAACCATCAAAAGCTGCCGTTACAAATGTTCTGACAACGGGACCGCCCGTTTCACACTCCGCGCTCATCGAGGGGTTCCTATGGCTGACTGTTGCTATTACTCACGTCAGAGCTATCCCGTTGTCTCATCATTATATCATTATCGAATCGTCTCATCATATCAAAATACAGTTAAGTGTTATTACTTGGGTGTCGTGGACTTAGTTGCATGGGAGATGGGTGATTCTTGCATGCCCAATGACTTGTGGGTGCAATACACTGAGCAGCTGGACTCTCGCTATAATGTGAACTTCAATTCATTTATGGTCAGAGTTCCAACTGAACATCTCTCGACCTACTTAAGTGCTGAGTTTTGGCCGAAGGGTAACTTCCGACGGTTCACTGGCCGCCTGCAAGGAGACACCGCCGTGCATCGTCGTCAGCTGACGCCCTAGTTGTGTCATTTACACGTCTCGCCGTAAAGTACCTAACGTTTCATTCATTTAGTTTTTAATATTGAATGTATGTTAGTAGGTATATATAGGTATATATTACTATGAAACCGTAGCATAAGATAGAACTTTTCTTTATTATTATTATAATTAGTACAGAGTGGATCATATCCAACGCTAGGAGGTGACGTAGCAGACTCAGAATGAGGTGGCGTCACGAGTTTGACGCAAATCTACGATCGTGGCATGTCACTGCGATTAAATCGCGGGAAGAGAAGGAGAAATGACAATGCATAAGATCGTCTTTCCTCCTTCCAAACCAATCCCGCTAACCCCTGGATAGCAAACCCAGCAGCACTCACGGCTGAAATAATTAATATTTGCACGTCTCATTTTCACCGAACACTTTCCCCGTCACTTTTACCATCAGATAAGATTATAATTTTATAGGTACAAATAAGGATTATTAATAAAATATCCATCTCATTTCCACTATAAAACGCATTTGGGAAGTTGGTTCCGTCCAGGGCATTCTTGTGTTGAATACCTTAGAGTCAGGTTTTTGATATCTTCCGTTGTTTTTATCAGAAACCATTCCGTTAGCCAATTTAAAACTGTTTCAAGGTGTGTTTCTGATTGGGGTTGATCCAACTTGATCTGTAGGGCATCTATTACGAGGTCACAACTTCACAAGTGCCAAGAGCTACATTAATAAAGCTACGAGCTAGCCAAGCTTTATTCGGTTAGTTTTCGATCAAAAAGATAAGAAATTTGATCAATATTTAATGTCCTTTGAACACGATGCAGAGTTTGCATAAAATGAACTCTCAATTTGTCGAAAACGGGAGAAAAATCGCTTGAAACAAAATTAAATCATCAAAGTAAATTTTTGCCTCGCTCAAAGGTTGGGCTTGTTCAAGGAATACTTTCATAAACCGGTTCAAAGCAGAAATACCAGTTCAACAAAGGGATGCCATGTCCTAAAACGTAAAGCAGGTAACCACCATCGTAATGAGCTGCAGAAGACACGATTTTAAAGGTTTTCAATACAATACAATACATAAATTCGCTATTGTACAGCAGCAAATAACATTTTTTTCGTGCACGAAGGCAATATTCCCGTCATTTTGGTCTCGAGACTCGACTAAGCTTCTGCTTACAAGATATTCGTAACCTTTTCAACATGTTTGACTGTATCTGCTTTGGTTTCTGTGTTCTCAGTTTTTGTTTACACGTCTGTCTGCCCGCATAGATGAGTTTCATGTTTATGAAACGCTGATTTGTTGACAAGCGTTTGGCCAAAGAAAATGTATACTTAGCGATGTAAAGGGTTTACGATCTGATCATACATAATAATCAACAATGTTGATAAGTCGGTCTACTAATCTTTGGTTAAAATTACCCCACTAAACACTTGACAAGAGATTCGTTCGACCATTCAAAATCATAATAATAGCCCTCAATAATATGATTTTCGTAAGCGACTTTACAAAATCAGGCTGTTTTATAATTTATAACAATGGACGCGCGGGCCAAAGATATACTAAAAATACTGAGTTATTCCTGACTAGTCCCAGTTTGGTCCGAATCCAGTGGGACGATTCAAGAAATTCAAATTTTATGCTGAGAACGTTCCTGATTCGTCCCTTTTCGAGATTTCTAACAGAAAAGTAGCAAAGATACTGTCAGCCGCACACTTCTCGTGCAAGTAATCTTGATTACCATTGTTTGCGGAGGATTTTTAACTATCTCACGCAAAGTACCAGGAAAGTAGAAATGTTATTTAAGAATAAGTACTGACACTAAATACTGATTAATTCGAAGTAGAATTTACTAATTGTAGTATTCTTAAAGATGTCATTTATTACTTTAGGCATGTTTAAAGTTATCACAAACGAGTAAAAAGCTTTACGTTCGTTCCATTGCAATATAGAATCCTAATTAAAGTTCAAAGCACATCTTGTCTACGATACGAATTGGTATGCATCTGAAAGTAGCAAGTCTGCAAGTTAGTTCAAGCAAAGTAATTAATATAATGAAGACAGAACCAACAAACTGCATGCACAAGACCCCTCGGAGCTTATTAAAGTCGACTGAATATGAAACTCTGCAATGGCAACCTGCATCAATATTTACTCTGCAAAAGCTGAATCTAAACAACCGTCTAAAGTGCATCTAAATACCTTACATGCTTGTTTTGAGTTGCCTGCTGAGGTGGTTTGTTATGTTTCTAGTTGTAGATATAGGAAGCAGAGCCTTTGAGAGTTTAAGACGAAGATTTAGGTATAAGTTTTTGGCCGCGGTTTATAAGGTTACCCTATCCATACATCCCGTGGGAACTGATTTAAATACGAGTAGGATAAAAAGCATAAACCGTGTGGTGCCGGCTTAGAATTTGCACCACCCCTACCTCTTCCCGAGAGTGTTGTAAAAGGTGACTATGGGACATACACCAGAGGGCGGACAGAAGCGCCTCTTGCAAAATAAATCTACCACGAACTGCGAACCGCATGCCCAGCGTGGAGATTATGGGCATTCACACCCTATGAGATAAAAAAATAAAAGGAGGCCTGCGTCCAGCAGTGGGCCATTATAGGCTGTTGAGGTAAGCAATTAAGCATAAGTGTTTTTATAGGTTTTATACCTTCATCTCGAGTGCGTAGAAACAGAAGCCAAAACTACTTTTGGCGTGAAAAAGTAACGAACATTCAAGCATTTAATAGATATATTAATACAATACAATACAAAACTCTTTATTGTACACCACAAAAAAAAACAGACATAGACCTTAAACATAAAAGTACAATTAATATAACGGTTTCTAAAAATTTCAGCCACGTTAGCTCTTTTCAGCAACCTTATGTTGTTTTGACACAGCGCAAAACAAACGCGGCAGTTTCCAATCGTTGCGCGCATGAGCTAGATCAAGTGCTAAGTGCTTCAAGTGACAACCTCTCCTAAAACGTACTAACTAGTTTCGAGAACGCAGTTAAAAGTGGTTCAGTACCGTATTAACACTTTATTGAACCTTTAGAACGAAAACACCATATCGGATGTTTGTCTTTACGTCTTCTAAGTGTTAGCAGATGTCATTTATTTATTTAGCAGATTTTTATAGTTAGAGCGTGAAAGCAGATTGTAAGGGTAACATTATCAGCTGAACATAGAAGATTTATACCATATTCGTCCCTAATGACAATTGAAATTGAAAATTCATTTATTCAGTTCGTCAGTAGTTCAGTGTTAGTAACACGTATATAAAAAAATATTGAGAATGGTTAGTAACACGATTACAAACAAATAAATCAATCAATGAACAAAGATTTTTTAATGGCGTGGGCCGAAACGCCATTAAAAAATCTTCGTTCGACCCGCACGATAACATTTGTCCAGATTCGTCCCTCTACCAAAATGATTGTAAGTACAGTGAACGTCAAAAGTATAATTTATCACTACACCAAAACTGTGAATCACAATGAATCACAGAACATCCCTGTCTGTCTCATATCTAATCCGTATGTTTTAGCTTCCGCTCGTCCGATTTGCATATGATATTTGGATCAAAAAGTAGTCAATATTTTTGAAGGTTGATCTTTGTGTTCATAATTTCAGTTAGATCGATTCGGTGGTTTTGGATTTACTTTGGCCAAACATCTGAACTGTGCACTGCAGATACATGTTTCTTTTCAAAGGGACACATTATCGCCTTTATAATATTACTAGCGGTCCGCCCGGCTTTGAACGGGTATATTCTATAGCCTATGTTCATCAGGGATAGTGAAGATTTGTAATAGCAAAAGAATTTTTTAAAATGGTACATTAGTTTCGGAGCTTATTCACTTCAAAGAAAGTAAGCTTTCCTCTTTATTATATTGTGGTATAGATTAAAATTTAACATTTTTGCTAACATGATCTTTCGATCCAGGAATATATTTACTGAAGAAATTGTTTATTTGACTAGCACAATCCAAATTCTTTGTATTCTTTATGAAATAAACATCTCATTACTTCATGTGACTAAGAAGCCCGGGGGCCTCCGCCTACACCCAGAAGTGTACCAAAGTAGATAGGTACCCTACTCATATACATATAATACAATCACTAGTTTCTGCCCGCAGCTTCGCTTGTGTTATTTCAATGAAATCGTTAAAAGTTTTTTCTATCGATAATACTTAATCGAATTTATAATATTAATAACGATGGATGGGAAGTGATTTATGGGATAAAAAGTACCTAATATTTTTTAAAGGTCTTAAATGAATAAATAAATAATGCTGGACAATTCATACAGCAATATCTAGCCCCAAGTTAAGCAGAGCTTGTGTTATCGGAAGTAGATAACTGATACACAAAATACAATACGTTACATAAATATATATTTTTATTATATATAGAAAACGACCAGAACGCCCGGAATAAACCTGTAGATCGTACAAATATTTTTCCCTAGGCGGGAATCGAACCCGAAACCTACAATAATATAAGTATTTGTGTCCAAAATTTCTGCGTTCAGTAGTTTTTTTGTGAAGTGAACATTAGACATCTACACTGTCGCACTTATAATATTAGTGTGATTCTGATTACTGATTCATTCCTAATTCATATCATGGCCGCTACCTTATTAGCTGATTCTAATTCGATTAACTAAGTAGAGTCTCTGATTAGGTAATGTTACTTCGTCGAGTTCGTTCATTTTTGTTGGAAATTAGTAAGATCGAATAAATAAGCTTTGTTAAGCCTCGACCTACGAGGATGTGTGCTACATGCTTTATCGTCGGACTATCATTAGATTGTATCCGTTCTTCAATAAAAGAAAGAATTACAATTCACACGTGTAATATAATATCTATTTAATTAAAGACTTAAGTGATTAAAGACTTTGTTTTGACACGAGACACTATTGATTTCTTGGTTTTCACACATTACATTACATTGCACCTCAGAAGAACCCTCTTCTATTCCTGATTTTGATGTACTTTTGCTGTCACGGACGCCATTTTATTCTACGGGTTTGTTTACATGTGAGGAGATGTCATTGTGAGATTTTTATGTTTTCCCCGTGTTTTCGACTTATTTATTAAGCAAAACTGTGATATAAATTGAAAATCAAATAGAAGAGGTACCGTGAAGTGTTCTGTAGCAGGCTGTGGCCTATGCCAAAGCAAAAACAGGCCGAATCTAACCATAATCCGCCATGTTTATCAACCGATTTGTTTACTTAGGTATCCAGGAAAAGTACATGCTTATGGCAGTTCTATATGATAGTTCTTCTGAGCATTGCACTCACAAAGGTAAATCCGAGCTGTCATGCAGACAGAGCCGGAACCATAAACATTAATCTACTTATAGACTAAGTCTATGGACATAGAATGGATACATCACAACACGTACTAGTTTCTAAGTAAGCAGAGCTTGTGTATGAATACTAGATAGCTTATTTCCATAGGTTAATACTTCAGATACAAATATATAGACATTTCATATTATTTATAGAATACACCCAGGTAAAGGACAAAACCAGGTTAAATCTTCATTACAAATTAGACAATTTCATAGCTTATTGTACCATCAATGTATATTAATGTTTACATAATCTTAAATTATAATAAAAATACAAAAAAAAAACGCGGTGATTAGTTTTTGCTATTGTCTCCTTAACTCCGTTTTAAGCGCCGTTTTGAATGTGACTTGTAAATTCTAAAAATATTCTGCTATTACTCTGTAAATTAGATTTATTCCAGTTTTCTATCTAGCAATTCCATCAAAGGCGAAAAATGGCATAAAAAATCTTTCTTTTAATTATAACCTCAAATTGCTCAATATTTCAACAGATCAAACTGAATTTGCACTTCCTCGTTATCAAACAGCAAATTTTCATCCCCCGGATAATTTAATTTAGGTACAAAATGTTTGTGTTCCCCATTCCGTTTGAAGTCACATTAATTACTCTCTGTCTCTGATAAATGATGCAAAGGCATGTCCAATATTAAATCAGTCTTGACACGGACTTTCACAGGTATCCTCGCTTCCGGAGTTTTGCCTGCCAATATTCTATCACACTTTGTTAGCTAGTTTTTGGTAGATAAAATAATAATAATAAATAACTGTTCGATGTTAGAATAGGACATTATTAAGAGGTCTATACAAAAAAGTTATTGACATCAATGTCAGAAACATAGATACTGAAAAGTATTTTCTAGCTAGTCAGTGAATATACTTCATGAAGGCACTTTAAACTATTGCACAATACAAAACATTTTCAATTTACGGAACACTCTTTGGTTGATGTTACTGAAAATACTGGTATAAAACTGTTATGAAAAAGCTTTTTCATTAGGTTTTTGATGAGTTGACCACTAAACATTTTGGATTGACCAACTCTTCCAAACGGGATGAAATTAATTGGATGAGATGTCTACCAACTTCTTTTGTTCTTTTGTCAGATTGTTCATCGTGTAAATTTAATAACACAGAAAAAAAAATCTTGAAGAATTGAAAACTTTGACCTAACTGCATACCTACTGTTGCAAGCAATCTAGAAAATAAATCAATACCAATTGGAAGCAATGTATTTTTTTAGATTTGACGATCTCTGTGGCGCGGTGGGCTAAGGTCTGCCTGCAACGCATGTGGTTCCGGATTCGATTCCCGCTTCGGGACAAGTGTTTGTACGATCTGCAGACATTTGTTCAGGGTGTTCTGGTCGTTTTCGATGCATAGTAAAAATATTTATCTATGTATTGTGTTATATTATGTATATCAGTTATCTCGTATCGTACCCATAACACAAGCTCTGCTTAGTTTAGGGCTAGATAATGCTATGTGAATTGTCCAGCACTTTTTTACATGGGTCTATTGATTTTTCGAAAACTTGCTCGTGTCGGTGGTCCAGCGAAATAGTGGGTCAGAGATAATACAAGTAAGAGATATGTTTTGACTTAAACTGGCCTAGCCTTAGAGACCACTTTATCGAAAAAACTATCACATTTCACAAAATAATTGTTGAAACAATAAAACCTTGCATTAAAACCTCGTTTATCACCAGTAAAACATTGGTTTGAGTTCACGGAGAGCAGCAACGCATAAACTGCGCGTTTTCATATCATACAGTAACTTGCGTGGCTGTTATCGACTCGCAATAAAAACTCATCAGGATGTGAAATACGCTCAACAGTACGTATGGTCGGAATGAACAGTATTGTTTACTCGAATAAGTTCAATTTAAAAGCAGTTATTATGTTTTCATTAATCAGGATTAGGATTTGACTCAAAGAACTTCTGTTTATTGATCATTCAAACATCAAATTGCTTTATTTCCCTTAGACTTTACAGGACTCTTGGACATGTCACAAAAAACGAATAACAATAGGGAATAAATTCTAGGAAATTAAGTAATCACATTAATTTTTTGTTCTCTTTAATCTTTTTATGGTAAAGTAGAAAAATATTGAATACAGCTGCTACCCGAGGAATGGCTCGCGTTGTGGCTCGCGTTGTTAAAGGATTTTTCAAACAAAAAAAAACAAAAATCAAGTAAATTGGTTTCTAAGTTATGGCGTGAAGAAAGGACAAACAAATAAACAACACACTTTCTATTTTATAACATTACTTAGTCGTAGTATAGATTTGACGTAATTTTTTCGGAGGATTCAAAAGAGCTTCTGATACAAAAAATAACATTATGTTGAATACCTAAAACAGAGAATAGTAAGAAATGTACTTATATAATATTTAATGCCGTTTTTACCAGATTGTGATTAGAACAGCACTACAACTGCCACATTTGACAGCCATATTGACGGACCGCTTTGAACCGGTTTGGGCGAACAATGAGCCATACCATGGCCAAGGCCAGTCAAGTTCAATGGTAACTTTGATACTGGGTTTATAGTGCTATCAATATTATGTATGATACCGAACGAATTACATACAGGTAACACAACTAAGTTCTGACTGTAAGATCAAGACTATGAAATTATATTGAATTAATGAATAAATTTGGTCGAAGCGACACGTGCATGAGCGAGAGCTGGTGAGTATCTGGCGCAGGGCATCAGCATTGCCATACAGCGCGGGGCAATGCAGCCAGTGTCTTGGGGAAGCTTTACGACTGGTATTAAGCTACCTGTAGATAGTATGCAATAGTCTTCAGTTAGCTCAATTCTTCCAATTTAATTCTATTATTTGATTGTTATTTTCTTTATTCACAAAGTGTTCTCATAAATAAAATGGACTAATAATTTTAAAAACAAGTTTAATCATTGCCCATAACTGACAGTATGGAACCTAATTTGACTTTAAAAGGTAATTTCATGAATTTTTGAGGTTGCCACTAGGCCACATAACAATGGTAACAAAAGACAAACGCACCACAGCTCAATATTCTGGCAACTATTGGAAAATCCTCCCATATTAAAGCCTTGATAACCGATGAACTCTTTTTCACAATTCGGGTTGAAAACCAGGGTCCTTCGAAGCGTATAACTCATCCGATAAGTCAATTTATTTATGAACCTGGTAAGCACAGTGTTGCCAGTGTAACGAACGCGATGAATTATTTAGCGGAGTTTTTGCTCGCACGCCGCAGTTATTGCAGCATGAAATGCAGTTAGTGAATGCTCTGTGATGTAGGGTTTTCGCTTTCTGGAATTTTGCCCATTTTACAAGGAGTCGATTATCATGTAAGACTTGAAACTTTAAAGACTTTAAAAATAGGCAAAGTACCCCGTTTTTATTTTAAAATCTTGGTGGTTTTCAAGTGTATAGTGTTTGGCAAAATTAATATTTTGAGAACAAAAGAGCACGTCAATGCTCGTTATAATGAAAAGTATGGTCAGTAACTCGTTTAATTTGTATGATTTAGATATATTGAGCGATACCTAGATAGTTTGCAACAGTCTACAGATAGCTCATCTTTTTATATTTATTTGTAGAGTAATAATAATAAACTTTTTTTAGGGTTCCGTACCCAAAGGGTACAACGGGACCCTATTACTAAAACTTCTCTATCCGTCCGTCTGTATGTCCGTCTGTCACCAGGTCCGTCATCTCATGAACCGTGATAGTTGACAGTTGAAATTTTCACAGATGATTTACCTATTTCTGCTACTGCTATAACTACAAATAACAAACAGGCATACAACAAACGTGAAATTTTTGGCGTTTTTATAGAACCCATCGTACGCGAGTCCGACTTGCTCTTGGTCTTGGTTTTTAGTCAATAATTTATGTTACACGGTTTATGATATTGAGCAATGTGATTTTGGACAAATCGAAGTAAAAATCTAAAAGACGCAAGAGCTACTCAAGTTTTTCCAATTGAATTATGAAACAGAAGATTGATTCTAGCAAAAATTTCCAGTAAGCACACATCGAACAGTAAAAGATGCAATCACTTGCAATTGACTTTCCCTCAAAACGTACAAATCGAAGTGAAATAAAAGGCTGACAGCTTTCGATAAAATTCAATTGCTATAGTAGTTCAATACAATCAGGAAGTAATAAAACCCAGTTTCTGCAACAATCTTGAGATTGCCCGTGTTCAGTTCAGATGGACATTTAGTGCGGTACTTCTTGTTTTTTTTTTGTTGAAAATTCACTGGTAAACATGTATTTACCCAATACATGGTCTTTATTAGGAGTGGGTATTAAGTATTGTAGTTAATGACACTAATATTATAAATGCGAAAGTTTAGATGGATGGATGTATGTTTGTTGCTCAATCACGCCAGAATGGGAGAACGGATATGGATGAAATTTGGCACATTATTATTATATATATTTTGTCTCGGAATTACCACGGCAACGGAAACTACGCGATAGAAACTGCTAGGCATTGCTAGTTGAATATTAACTAGATAAGTCGAATAAGAACTAAACTACGTTCACGCGTATAATTTATTTGTCTAAATGAAATAATGCTTCATTCATAAACATTGCATTTTATACTCTGTTTCTATTAACAAATAGTGGAGAATATGTAGACTCGAATAATATCGGGACTCCATATTATCGAACTGACAATTTACGGGTCTATGAATTACTGCTTTTATTTAAAAAAAAAACGCGTGGATGGAATATAGTTGCTAAAAATGGTGGGTAGATCAGAGTCAAGAGCACAGTGTATTCTTGTCAGTGTATTCTCTTCTCTTTAGTGTATATTTCCATTTCCATATGAGGTGCCATTCTTGCTGATAATAAATAATATAGAAAAACCGTTGCCAGTGAATTGAGGCTGGTGCAGTTTTATCTGCGGTATTTGAGATTAACTGATAATCTAAGTTACTGCTGATTGTATCGATGCATTAAACACATGGAATAAATGGGCAAGTGTTATCTGTCTGGATCTGTCAGATGATAATTACATCAAGAGCGATTGTAGGTAGTGCCAGTCAAGTCGAGTAGACGGCTGTCATCGGGAACCCTTTTCTTGAACCATCAATTCACTTTTCAACTATCGTTACTATTTCTTAGAGCATTTAATTGTCTACAAAAAACAAGAAACTCAAGAAGCGTAAATAAGCAGGTCTCGAAAGAGGTTACGCATTTGCTTCTTTTGATGTCGTGACCATAGGTCCAAGGGTTATCGCGGCTCTTCAAATTAAAAACGCGGATATTCAAAAATTAATCAGCGACATCAAAGAAACGCATGAGCCGAGAGCTGGTGAGTGGTGAGTATCTGATGCATCGCATCAGCATTGCCATATAGGGAAATGCAGTCAGCAACATGGGGAGGTTCTGATTGGGTCAGTTGAGTTATTTAGATCTTATTTATTTCTATTCTTTTATTGTTATTTTCAATGTGGAACTGGGACACTACATAATGTTTTCCCGAACGTTTTGTCGTTAGACTTTCTAAAAAAACTCTGCCGGCAAAGGCACGGTAAAAATCGACATTTGCGTGACTCTAGCCAACCGTTCGTCGTATTTTCAATTGTAATGGCAAAAGTTATGGTTGAACTACTGCTTGTTTGGCGTTCATACGGGCGATTTTAGGGCAATATGACTTGCCAGTTATTTCATTGTCGTTATTTATGAGAACTAGCGGAACCTTGTGTTTGTTTGTAGCATTGGTTTCCATAATACTCATGGTGGTTTTATCCTTTACTCGTGACATTTTTTGCAAGTCATGACTAGTGAAAAAATCAATAGGTTGCACCGCTCACCACTACTAATTTTTCAAAACGTCATGGAAAAAGAGATGGTTCAGCGTCATTTAGACGAATGGCGCAAGCAAAATTTGCACACCTGGCTGAGGTGATATGGTGAAATGGTTCAAAAGGTAAAAAAAAACCCAGGTTTAGGTATTGTTTTTCCACTGATGCCTAAACCGCATGCCTGCTTAAGGTTTCTTCCCAACTTTTTCAATAAGATTTATTTCTTAAAATTGCTCGTCCATCCTCCCCAACAAGAACATTTGATACGTTGCAGTTGGCATTCGGCAAGACCGTTGATGTCGCGTGATTGATAATTTGATTAACATTCCTGCGCCAGTTAAGTACCAACGATAGAATGTTGAGATTGTCTGAGTGGTTGAGTTGCATGAAAACACTTGAGGTATAAACCCCTTTGATGTCTGAGGGCCGCATTCTAGACGGTTCTAGAATGCGGATTCAAGAATCAATTAATTTGTCATTGTTTGCATGGACGGATCAAGCTGTAGTTTATTGCACTTACAGGGTCGACTGAGAAGTTACGCTGCAAGTGAGTCGTCTGCTTCCTTCCTAAGTTTGGCTGGAACAATACGATTTGTCTAGTCTAGAATGTATAACTGTACCTACATTGATACATTGAAGTCTGAACCAACCGATGTTTTATTTTATGATCTTGTCATGATCAATTTGAGAAGAACCGCTGTATAGATCCTAGAAGGTGTTTCCAAATTCTTCCGTAGTTTTAGAGGTGCCAAGTTTATAGGTTTACCTATTGGGCTCTTTATGTGCCAGTGCAAACCAAACAGATGTTTTATTGATCGCATGTGGTTAATCATTATGCGTGCAGGCTTCTTCACGGCCATATTTGTTTTCACGTTTCTTGTAGCTTCATATTGTGTAATACATATTTCGTTTTTCATTACCAAAGGCCTATAGATAGAATATCGATATAAGGTACGAATACCTTATATCGATATTCTATCTATAGGCTGTTGGGCCTAACTTATTTTAGGTTAATTTGGCGGTTTGTCGTCCTACATAGTGTCACCATTTTCAACGTTTTTCAAGTGATAATACTTACCGATAAAGATTTTTGCATTATTTGAAAACTTTTTGACAAAATGTTAGTTAGTAGTACTAATATCTTTCACTAGCGGTCCACCCCGGCTTCATACGGGTATATTGAATAGCTTATGTTCATCAGGGATAATGTAGGATTCTAATGGTGAAAGAATTTTTCAAATCGGTACAGTAGTTTCGGAACCTATTCAATTCAAAGAAACAAACAAATCTTTATAATATTAGTATAGTATATTGTATATAAGTATATTTGAACCTAGATACTAACATAAAAAGCGTCTCATATATTTTTTCATAATTACGTAATAAATAATGGCATCATTTGACCATTTTTTCAAATCATTGGCTTTACAGTGCAATGATTATGCTTGTCTAGTCCAAAACAATAAAATACAAATATAAAAAGTAAAAATAGGATAAAGGTTTCAATTCAATAAGTACAATTCTGAGTAGGTAGGTAGGTACTAACTCTACATTTTTGTTTTCATAATAGTTCAATTGTTTTCTAAAAATAAAAGGTATTCACTCAGGTAGAGCCCTATTACCTGTGCTTTATTTATCTTTCATCAGTGGTCTAGTCGTTTTCATGCAGAGTTAATAGGTACTACATGCAGAATAATGAATGTAGAGACATTTTAGTCTCTATGTACTAGAAATAAGAGCTATAGGAGAATTATGAGTATGTCAGTTAACTAATGCTTCATTCACCATTAATGAGCGGTAGGTATATTTACTTCTAGCTTGACTCTACAGTAATAGCTTAGTTACCTGTACCTAATATATCTATTACCTAAAGGTTTTTAGAGTAGTGGGTACTAAAATAAGCGAGTTAACACAAATTGAGTTTAACTATTCGAGTCAGTTACCTCTACGTGAAGGTAACCTTTGGGTTTTAAATTCCTTTTAGAAATCGATGACGCGTTTGTTATTATTTGTACTATCAGAATTGTCAAGAGACTTAAATAGGTACCTACTATGTTGGATAGCTTTTCTAAAACTTAAGTCAGTCTCTACGAAAAGGTGAGTATGTACCGCCGCCGCTAAAGGTTATCAAGATCTGCCGCTGCCGGCCGATAAACAATCTCCTTAGAAACGTCCTCAACGTAAACAAGTTCGAAGCAAGCGTGCACTGCACATCACTGACCTTCAATAGCCACGACATGGTCCCTTATCTGCTGGGCCAGCAATGGATCCGGCACCATTTCCACCAGGTCGTACAACGCGTAGATCGAGGGATGCACACTCTCGAACCTCTGAATCTCCTGTCGTATCGACAGAGAAGTATTCAGACATGCCTGCGAATGCTGCCGAGTACACATGCTTCCTCTATACCCCAACATTGTCACACACAACACTGCATTCTCTTATAAACAAACACTGATACACTGCACTTTATTGTGATGTAAATAAAGTAAACAATGATAGTAACGCGTATTGTGAGTCAGCCACCTCGGAGGCAGCCATTTCCGAACTGTCGGTCGGCGTGCCCCGCCGGCGGCGTGCGTCCGTTTTGAAGGGGAGCTGTCAAACGGTGGTTGTAACTAGCGACATCTAGTTTGTTTTACAGTACTGTGTAGAGTGGCAGAGTAGAATTTAGTTGAAGCTAGTAGAAATAGGTGGCGTTCAAGTTTTGAGTAATAAAGTAGACTCTACATTATTACTCAAAACTTGAACAAAAAAGAATAAACGGACGTCTCTACATTGTAGAGACGTCCGTTTATTATTTTTTAACTATTTTCGGATACCATCTGTGTCCATGATCAAAGATATACCTATAAAATTCGCAATCCATCGATAAAAAGGTTTGGTGGCTGCCTACTAGACTTGGCAAGGTAACTGCTCTACGTGCTCTACCCATCCACTTTACTTCAGTTTAGACGTATGATCACTTTACATTTAATTGAAAGAAACAAAGATCCTAGGATCATACGTTTCGAAAGAAACCATTGGTGTATTAGTTTTAAATTATTTTATTTTATTATTATGTATATTATGTATTATGGATGCGACGGGGCGAGCCTATTGTACAGATCACAGCGAAGGAGGTGGCGCGGGTGGTGAGAAACATGAAAAGAGGTAAGTCTCCAGGACACGATGCGTTGAGCATTGAACACTTAAAGCATGCGGGGTTCCACTTACCGGGCGTGCTTGCCATGTTCTTCACCCTCTGCGTCGGGCACTCGTACCTGCCGGCGGCGATGATGCGGACTGTGGTTGTTCCTATCCTCAAGAGCAAGACTGGTGACGCATCCAGCCTGAACAACTACAGGCCGATATCACTCGCCACGGTCATGGCTAAGGTGCTGGACGGTGTGATTGACAAGCATTTAGAGAAACACCTTAAACTGCATGATGCACAGTTCGGCTTTAGAGCTGGACTGTCTACTGAAACCGCAGTGTTAACTCTCAAACACACCGTCCAGTACTACACGAGCAGAAGCACACCTGTCTACGCCTGCTTTCTAGATCTATCAAAAGCTTTTGATCTTGTTTCGTATGACAGGTTGTGGAGAAAGCTCGGGACCGAGACTCAAATTCCTCCAGAGCTAATTTCACTATTTAGGTACTGGTATGGCAATCAGGACAACAATGTAAGCTGGGCGGGATCATTATCGGATGTGTATAGGCTGGAATGCGGGGTGAGGCAGGGTGGGGGGACTTCACCGAGGCTTTTCTGCCTATACATAGATCGTCTGATCCGTGAGCTCAGCAGCACCCGCGTAGGGTGCTCGATTGACGGGGTCACCGTGAACAATATCAGCTATGCTGATGATATGGTGCTGCTGAGCCTATCGATCAGTGCTCTCAGAAGGCTGGTAGGCATCTGTGAGTGCTATGCGGAGGCCCACGGGCTCAGGTACAACGCGGCCAAGAGTGAATTGCTGGTCTTCAAGGCGGGTTCAAAAACTTACGCCACAGTCCCACCAGTTACACTCAATGGCAAGCAGCTCAAGCGCGTGACGGAGTTTAAGTACCTGGGCCACTGGGTCACCGAGGCACTCACGGATGATGCAGACATGGAGAGGGAACGGAGGGCGTTAACGGTCCGAGCTAACATGTTGGCCCGTAGGTTTGCGCGTTGCAGTGCTCAGGTTAAGACGACACTGTTTAGAGCGTACTGCCAGTCATTCTACACGTGCAGCCTATGGATCAAGCATACGCAGAAGACCTGGAACGCCCTTCGCGTCCAATATAACAATGCCTTCAGGTGGCTGATGGGGCTGCCTCGCTTCTGTAGCGCATCAGGCATGTTCGCGGAAGCGCGGGTCGACGGGTTCGCTGCGATCCTGCGCAAACGAACGGCATCACTGATGCGCAGGGTGCGCGGCAGCGCCAACAGCTACCTGCAGGTCATTGCAGGAAGGCTGGACACAGCCTCTCCCTTCATGCAGCACTGGACGAAGGTGCATGTTTTCTGTTAGTTTCTTGATAATTAATATAATGTGATGTCTATTTCATTTTAACTACCTATATTGTATTTTTTCTTTTTTCTTTTTTTCTTTTTGTAATCTAATAGTAATTTATCCTTAATGTATTGTAATTATTAGTGTAATTGTTAGTTTAATGTTTTCTGTGTATGTCTGATTTTTATTATTGTTTTATGGACTATGTATGTGTAACTACTGTGTCTGAAATAAATGTGATTTTATTATTTATTATTTTATCATTTAGTTAGTTTTTATTAGTTAGGGCCCCTCGCAGGTTCACCTGCGTAGTTCTGCGTAGTTCACTTCGTAGTTCTGCGTTTTAGTAGTAATAACGGGATAAAATACAGCTCAGTCTCTCTAAAAAGTAAGCTTTTTAATGGTGAGAAAGCTTTTTAAAGAATTTTGGAAATCGTTTCAGTAGATCCAGAGATTATCCCCTCCAACGTCACAAACAAGTCACAATTCACAAACTTTAGTAATTTATAATATTAGTACATTTAGTACTACAGATGTCTTAAACACGCCTTAGTTTCCAATTTATATTATTTATCGATATAAATTTGTTTACCTTACATAATATAATTCTGTTTCATTTAGGTTACTAATTATGCAAGCCGTGATAATCTACATCTACTAATATTATAAAGAGGTAAAGTTTGTTAGGTTGTAGGTAGGGGCCGTAGGGGGTAATCTGTGGATCTACTTAACCGATTTTAAAAATTGTTTTGTTAATAGTAAGCCGCGTTATTTGTGATTGTCATAAACTATATAGAGTATACCCGTGAGATGCCGGAGCGGACCATTAGTTATGTACAAATAGAAAAATAAGGTCTCTACAACATAAATGTTTTACTATAAAAGCTATCGTAATCACACCACCCTGAATAAGTCCTCCGTATAAGGATGAAATATGGTTAACAGTTAACCCGCTTAGATATATAATTAATCTACAGCACAGTTACCTCTGTAATATATTTATCAGTCTTGGTCGCTATCTATTTGTTTTCTCCTTGAGAATTACATATGCAAATCACGTCCTCAGCTTCAGTAAAGAAAATATATATTCAAGGTGTATACAAATTGATATCAAACTAATGATTTTTTTTGTGGTATATTATTATGTCAAATATTGATAGAAATAAATATAGAACATTGAGACAACCTAGACCGAAAAGTACGACAAGAGGGGAAAGACTTGCAGCTAGGCAAATAGATGACTGAAAAATCACCGACGACTCTATCTATACTTTAAAAACTTTTCTTGTTTGAAGGATTTATAATGACTATGAGTGAAGCGGGTAAACTATGAATCTAGTTTGTGTTGGAAGATTACCATCGTTTCATCAGGTAATAAGGAATTTTATCAAAACTGTTGATATGATATAAAATGGTTTTAAGAGCCCTATGGCAGTGAAGGTTGCTAAGTTTCCCACTTAAGCGACCACTTCTACAAGCGAGCCTCACGCGGCGTGTCAATAAAAATTCTCGTCAAGATGAAAATCTAAGTAATCTATAGGCTTGCTATTTTTGTCTTCTCGACATTCCGATAGACGAGGCACCCCAAGACATCTAATTTTTCTAAGTGTATGGTGTGGGCATAGAACTACGCATATCCCATACAAAATTGATCCTCTAACACAAGTTTTTATACTTAAATGGGTCTCAACAATGAAATAAATTATTATTGTAACATGTGTACAGAAAAAAAACATTACTTTATTATTTATTTATTATCCCTTAAGCACCGAGATAAACCACCGGTACACACGTCTATGGAGGTTGTCCCCAAGGCTCCAGTAGCCGCATTGCGTAGCTATTATACACGACAAGCATCTCATTATTTGCTCTACAAACACAACAACGGATACGTTTTGTTGGTTACGTCTACTCTCCTCCGGTTAATATCTTTGGCAAACAATTTAGAAATAATATAAGCTAATAAAACAATTTGCTCGGCATTCAGCTACAATGTTTAGTTTTTGTGAGTATTTAGTACATACTTATTATCAACGTCCATTTTCTGACGATGCAAGAGGTTCTAGAAGACACCTATTTACTTTTGTCTTGAAGAGACCCAGTTTGAAGTTGGCCATATAAGAAAAAGTAGCCAGCGAATTTCAAAATTTAGCGGGACGAATGGTAAATAAATAGATAATGCTGGACAATTCACACAGCATTATCTATCCCCAAGGTAAGCAGAGCTTGTATTATGGGTACTAGATAATTGAAATATATAATATAATACAATAAATAGATAGATATTTTTTTTTTGTACATAAAAAACGACCAGAACACCCTGAACAAATGCCTGCAGATCGTACAAACATTTGACCAGGTGGCAATCAAATCCGCAGCCTCCTGCGTCGCAGGAAGACCTTTGCCCACCGCGCCACAGAGGTCGTCGTAGATGATAATGGTAGAGTAAGAGTGGAAGAAATATCCACAGGATTGAGTTCATGAAGATCCTTGGAAAAGTCTAAGGATCTTTATCAACTACATAAAATAATAATAATTATATTACTGTACTACATTGTTATTTATCCATAGACATAGACATTTATTTATTTGCTGCTGCAGTACAAAACATACATAAGAATATAATTTGAAAAAAAAAAGTGATAAAAAGACTGACTGCTGTGTCACAGCAGCAAAAAGGTCTCGACTCAGCATGATTGCCTTACTACTCTGAAGTAGATAGGCGCTGATATTCTGCCGAAACAATTATGATCACAAGACCCTGTGAGGCTTACAATTAGAGTAAGTAGTGTTATTTTTTGTGTTTATAAATAGTAAGTAATATACCTGAATACAATCCGTATAATCTGTTCGGATAGGATAATTGAATTGAATGCACGAGCGCGAGTCGTAAAAGAATCAAGTTATTCTCCTATTAATATTGCTGAATAATTATAAAGTATGTAGGTATTAGTTTAAATAAAAATGTGGAACAATAATTCAGGACAATTGACATCATCAAGCACTAAGCTAAACATAGTTAACGTTAAAAATATACATTATAATTTAAATACTTATTTGTCGTTTTTTTTCTTATCGCTATTTTGTTAATTGTCGCTGTTTTTGTGTTTGTAGCTCTCTTTTTAAATTTATACGTATACTTTATATGGTAAAATAATTGTAATTATAATATATTAATAAATAAATATTATTTATTGTCTTCACATCCATTACGCCACCGATCCTGTCCATCCAAAGGTTGCCAGGAAGAAATCGCTGTTAGCATAAGTCAGCCGATTGTGCCACTATATATAGTAAGAATTAAGTTTATGTTTAATTAAATATTATAAATTGACTGATAATGCAATAAAGACATAATTTATCTATCTATGTCGTTACTTACATAGAAAACACCCAGATAGCCAAAAACAAATATTTACCCGACCCGAGTCGTGAATCAAACCTGCAACCTCCTACGTAAATATTGTCATTGGATTTATATTGACATGTGACACAAAAAGTACAATTTCTTTAATTTTGTTTATACTCTAATAATAAATATTTTATGTCCGAAAGAATAAACGAATTTACAATAGACTATGTAACACAGTTTAAAATAAATAATTGTAACTATTATTCTTATTCTTATTCGTCGCGGGTTAACCTTCGCGAACTGCGCGAGGTCGATGTATAATTTATTTATCTTGCCCTAGTTAATTACACCCCAAACAATATCTCAAACTTTTCTTTGCTCTCCTATCGCGACATTACCACATCCTGTATTTATTTGCTTACAAACTACAATGGTACGAGGTATCATTATTTTTAAAGTTAGTTCTCGCTTGTGTGGCTAAGAGGGCGCTCGTGCCCGCCAATTTTTATAATTCAAACGTTCTTTGTCTGATTTTGTTTTATTTTCCTGTGTTGTGTTTTGTTTTCTATGTTACGCGATGTCTAAGCTAAAGGTAAGTATTGATTTTATTTTTTTGGTTGATTCGTGGTCTCTATAAATCCCCCAGAATATAAAGATATCCTTGAATACAAGGATACTCAATATCTATAAAATCTTGATATTTTATTAAATATTTTACTTACATTTAAAAGTTGCTTTTTATCTTAGTAAAATGCTGTTTCGGGTGTGAAAATTTAACTACAACGATGATGACTATAATAATAATTGATTTAATTCATATAATTTTTATGCAACTTTATGTAAATATTTTTAATGAAATACCTAGGCATAAATAAGATGAAAATAGATAAAATAGGTTCCCGCTTATCTTTGAACTCACAGTTAAGAACAGAACAGTAAAATCAACAGACAAATTTTAAATCTACAAAAACAATTCTCTTGTTTTATTATGAAGTAAACATCGATGTACTAAAAAACTCGTGGCCTTACATACTTCCTTGTTTTTTTGTATCATGTGCGACTTATTGGATGCAATAAAAGTCTTTAACATGACTCATCTTGATCCTGTATTATCCTTTATAGGTCAGAGTTGTACATCATTTATTGTTAACCTCTCGGTAACCGAGATTCTGACACCAGACCACAGCTTAACACTTTCATTCCTCAACATGACGCACATATCTATCTCCCACTCCGTGTTTAGGGCTGGGCAGTGGATGAGTTAAATAAGACACGTTAACTATTGAATTTGACTTCTGATTGTGGACATGCAATGAACTTACTGCCTAGCCTAGTAAAATTTTTATAGTGTGTTTGTGTATGACCTTATAAAATTGGAAACTACTTGACTACTGCAAATTATTTACAAAATAGCCTGATTATTTATACACGGTTTCGACATAAAAGGAGGTTATTATGATAAAATTATTTTAAGTTTAAAAACGACCTTCAATGCACCTTATTTAAATAAAATGACGGCTTGTAACAAAAATAGTAGGTAAATCTAAAGGTTATATAAAAGCAGATCTCGAAAAAATGTCATAGTCTTTTTGGGAACTAGAATTGTCTTTACACTGTCATCATGATCCTTATAATAGTCAAATGAAAATCTACAACAGAAAAAACAATCTATAGAAAACTTCTCCTGTCTGTCATTCTACTACGTAGGTACTCTTTTTGTGTCATCCAGATTCTACCATTGATCAACTGCAAATCACTTACCATAAGACTTATCAATCGTCTTGTCTCTAAACGAAAATCTTTAAATTATTTTTTCAATATCGCCTCAACAGCCTATAATTTTCCACTGCTGGACGCTAGCCTTCCCCTGATTTTGTATCTCATGGGGGTAATGCCTATAACTCCAACGCTGGGCATGCGGGTTGGGGATCGCAGTTCGGTAGTAGATCTATTCTGCAAGAGTCTCTTAGTCGCCTCCTATGACACCCACGGGAAGAGTTGGGGTCATGCAAATTCTAAGCCGGCAACACACGGAGACAATTTTATTAAACATAAATATATATTTATTAACAGCATAAACAATCATGTTATAGCAAGTAAGGCACTTAATAGATAGGTAGAGTTAACATTGCAATACGACCCTACGTTAAAATGATATTGTGGCCTTAAGAACTGTTAAAAGTTATTACTGAGGGCTTGTAAACTACGATTTTACCGATCTCACAATAGGGCGAGCCTGCGTCGTGAGATCCAAGCTGTTGATTCTCACATAAACATATTTATAGAAGTTTTTTACTATGTTTTAAGTGCAATTATTCATTAAACTCAATAAGCTGTATGTAATACAATGTCACTATAAAAATGTGAGTTAAAATGTTACTATATACTTGTATGTATTAGCTATTGAATGTAAGTACTTAGTCTATAAGAAGGATTTTCCATAAGGAAAGACCGAAACCCCCTAACACAGGTATCCCTTGCATATTAAAAGGGGATTTCAAAAGCAATTTAAAGATTTGTATAGATTAAGTTAAAGATATAAACTATTTTGTTTATTTATTAGTTGTAAATCAAGTACCTACCTATATATCCAATGACTTTTTGAATTTAAATTTACTATTGAGTTAGATCTCATAAAGTCTTGGGGTAAATCATGCGGTTTGAAACTACCAGCAGTATTTTATGAGGATTGAAGTTGCGGTCAGACATTTCGTCTTTTAAAAACTAAACTAAATTAAATTACTGAACTAAGGCCATAAGACAACTGTCGAAAATTACCAAAACACACAACATCTTCACACCAAATGTTGACATGACATCGCTAACGATAACTACCATCGAAATAGCGTCTTTGCCACGTTCATTGCTGCCAATTAAAAAATTAATTCCTCTCTGCGTTTTAGGGTACCGTACAGCGATTGCCTTATTTCTGTCTTTCAATCTCAAAGTTACCACACATTTTAAGATTAAACTTTCCACTATGTAACACTTTCGGGATCAATGATCTGTACGGAACCCTCTGTTCCCTTTCCGTTAAACAATTGATCGTATGACAGTTAAATTGCTAAAGGCAACAGCATAATTTGACAACAATCACGTTATATCTTTAACCGACAAAAGAGAACTGTTGTTGTTTGATTGATAAATAGGCAAATGGTCATATGCACATGGCACTGTAATTTATTATTCATTTTATTATTGTTCATTCTCTAATACACGAAAATGTAAATATACAATAATAAATTTACTAAGCTAGAAAAAATATGGCAAAGGGGAGCTTAACCATAAGAAGAGTTCTAATCCAGCAAACCTTATTGGGAGAGAGAAAGAGACAGAGTTATAAAAGTGGGTACATGTGCATAAATAAAGGACTGTAGGATGGTCACACTCATCCATCAGACTAATTAGGCATGCATCTGTGATCACATCACACTAATAATATAAATGCTAAAGTTTAGATATTTGAATGTGTAGGTGTTTGGAAGTTTGTTAAGCTACTAAACGGATCGTTCTAAAATATATACGGCATTGCATACAGGCATTCCTAGCTCATGAATAAAACATAAGCTACTTTTTATTTCATAAATAAGCTCAATATCAATCAGCGAAATAAATAACCTAAAAAAAGCGTGCAAAGCCGCAGGCAGTAACTATTATACTATGAGTTCAACTTTGCTAATCCTGGAACATTTCGAAACGTTGCATGTATCTACATGCTCTTAACCAGAGGGTTAAACCACTTTATTGTAACACAAGCTTTGCTGAGTTTGGGCTTAAAGAAGAAAAAGAAAAATAATATATACACTAGAAACTTACTACAGGTACTATCACTAGAAACTTACTACAGGTACTATGTATTATATAAAATTTTAAAAAAGAACGCTTATACACAATATAAGACACAGCATTATGGTGTCTTTGAGATAGGTAATAGAGGTTCTAATGGTCTGCCCACGTATTAGACAAATCAGAGCAAGTCTAGCAAGTTTTAGCAGTCAAATCGGTCATCAAGAAACATGTCTGGAATGACTCAGCCATGTGGACGAGTCATAAAGCATAAGTCTCTGCTGACCATAGAAGTAATGATGATATAGTAGACATAGAGCCATCGCGTGATTAGTCCTCAAATCAATCGAGTTCGTTACCTAAATCCGATGACGTTGAATTCATTCAGAGATCGAATTAACGACAATTAGTGTCAGCACGCGAGAGGAGCAGAGGAAAATGAACCAGTATTTGAAAAGCTTGGGACAAATAGCGCTTGCAGCTTTCATTTGCAGCTAGGTTTAGACATGGGTGATACTTTGGGTGACGCTGCAGTTCAATATTAGAATATATACAGATGCTAATCTCGGCAATGATATACGTAATTGGTTTATTCTCCTACGTCCTATTAAGCCAACCTAGACATTCTGTAATCTAACAAGCAAGCCCACGACATTCTAGAGGAAGGATCAAATCCTGCCTGGTCTGAAATTAGATGCACGTGTGGTTTGAAACTAGATTCTATCCAGGGTTATGTTCCTGTGGAACCTGGCTGTTGATGTCCTTTTAACTGAATTTTGGCCACGGTGATCAGTGGTCAGCCTTTACGGAGACTAGCCATGTGCATATGAGATATTACAATGCACAAGTGTCAGCGCAAATATAGGTGTATCTATTCTTCCCCTACTCAACTCAAAAAATACTTCTGATAAATAATTTTTTTTCTATAATCTAAATTCTAGCTAGGCTAGATAATACAAAATGTTCTTTATTCTAAATTCTAGCTCGGCTAGATGCTCTCTGTACTAGACCTTCATTTGTTTCGAATCATCTAATTGGATAAAAAGGACAAACACGTTTGTAATTCGACGGTAAAAGCCCTAATGGAACTGGATAGCTCAATTAGAATTGCAAATGAGTCTAATAAAGGTGAGGCGTTTTCATTGTTTAGTGCCGTGGGAATAATACTATCTGGTTTCTATGACACAGATTCTATAGATATGCCATCATATTTTTCGCATGTTTTGAAAATGTTTGTTAATACGTTGTCATTCGTTTCAGTACAATTGATGACTGCAATCAAATTTATCAACAATTGTTTGAAAACTATATGAAAGAAATTAAAGTTGCGATATATAACTCCAATTACACAACCACTTTATGAAAAGGATAGGAATAGAATTTCGCTTTTATAGGAGCGGGACAGAGCAGAGCGGCGTAAGTAAAAATCAAGTTCTTGGCTATTATCTAATATTATGGACATTCATTAGCAAATGTAAGCCAAAAGTTCCCTTGTAATTTTGTTATTTAATACGATGATGACAATAAAAAAATCTTGTGATAGATATTTTAGGATAAAAACTGTATTAAGTAACTGAACAGATATTACACAATTATTTCTAAAATTAAAAACAGTCATTTCTATTCTTTAAACAACAAGTTTTAAGAATTAAACAAAACGATTTTGTCCTTGTATCCCATAGATTTTTTTTCTTTTTCGAAGCTCTTTGATAAAGATAACGGAGAAAAAGGTTTTAACGTAACCCCTCCTCAACCTCAACAGCCTATTAATGGTCCACTGCTGGTTGTAGGCCTCCCCCTGTTTTTTTATCTCAGGAATGCCCATATTCACCACCTGTAATGCGGGTTGGGGATCGCAGTTCGGTAGTAGATCTATTCTGCAAGCATGGCTAACGTTACCCAATTCACGTCAATTCAATAATCCAAGCATAATTTTTTTTACACAAATGTTCGTTTTCTAGAATTTCTTTTATTCTACTTCTTAGAGATTATCCGTGCAAGGGCTTGCTTACTATAATAACAAAAACATTAACTATAGGTACCTCTACTACTAGTACTACCTCACTGTTAATGTTTTCGAGCAAAAATGAGGAATTCTTTGCGGATGTAAGTGGGTTAACTATGAACCTTATTTGTGTTGGAAGAACACCAACATTTCATCCCAACGAGGGACTTCTTCAGGGTGAGTGCGGTTCTAAGCGCGCGCGTTCCGCATCCCTCCGCCCGAACGCGCCCGTCTAAACCCGCTTACATCCGTAATTAATTCGTCAAACTACGATAGTTTTATAGTAAAAAAAAAAATGAGGAAGCAATGAGCTCTAAAATGTAGGTATGAAAACTCTCGAAATAATTTGTGAAATCGGTCCATAATTGAAGCTGAAATCGGCGTCAACACACAAAAATAAGTATATAAGATCTTATAAAACTACTAATAGAGTCCACAGGTGATCGAAATGCTGGTTTTTATTTCGGTCAACGATAAAAAATAGATTCAGGCGTTACTTTGCGGAAATCCATTGCAAAATACAAAGATGAAAAATATTTAGTAACAATTCCGCGTAAGACCTTCTCCGATAAGTTCTAACAAAATGTAATCAGCGTCGTAGAAGAAAAATCACACCAACTACAAAATGAAAAGAAATCTATCAAAGCAAGACGTCAACTAGTTTCGTCTCTCCACGAGACATCATCAGGACACCACAATACTCGACCTTGACATTGAGAGCACTAAGCAAACTCCGGCAGGGTTCCACCAGAGATGTTACCACTCCGAGCTCCGCGCGCCAAGTGAAGCATTGCCCGCAAAACTCCCCCTTTTATACTGTCACTGGTGACACATCGTGCCTGTCACCACTGTCCGCGCTCGTGCCGGTACCGCGCGCGCCACCATTCGAAAAAATTCGTAATAACGGCGACCTAGGTAATCCCGTACTTAATTCATTCAACAATGTATTATTACTGTATTTTGTAATTTCTAAATTTTCTAAGACCGACAACCTAAATCCCTTATCACAAGTATGTAAAATAGAAAATGAGTGATTATCATTTAATGAATGACCAGATTCTAATAAATGTTTTGCAAAATTTGACTTTTCTGGATGGTTGTTTCTATAGGCAGCTAAATGTTCTTTATACCTAACCTGAAAACTGCGACCCGTTTGACCTACATAAATACCATTACATTCGTCACAAACCAACTTGTAGACCCCCGATTTTTTATTGTTATCTAATCTGTCTTTTCCGTTACAAATCTGTTTTAATGAATTGTTGGTTTTGAACGCTACACTTACTTTATTTTTGGACAAAACCCTTGAAACTCCCTCACTTAATGGACCTAAATAAGTTAAACTTCCTACATATTTATCTATCCTATCTGGAATAACAGGATACAATAAGGAACGGACAATGCTACGTTGTTTACTCCTAACTAGACCATCAACCATATTCCTACTATAACCGTTTCTCTCTGCCATGTGATAAATAATAGATAACTCCTTATTAAAGTTCTCCCGTGATAAAGGTACTGACATCATTCTGTGAACAAAACTACGGTAAGCTGCTAACTTATGTTGTAATGGATGACAAGAAGAATTCGGTATGGTGATGTCTGTATAAGTCGGTTTTCTGTAAATTTGGAAATCATGTCTATTGTTTAACCTAGTTATTGTCAAATCTAAAAAGTTTAACGATCCACTGCTTTCCAATTCCAGTTTGAAGTTAATTTTTGGATGAATTGTATTAAGCCTATTAACGAATAGTTCTATTTGACGTAAACTTCCAGTCCAGCATATGATTATGTCATCCACATAACGATAATAATATAAAATTTTTGACTCCCCTATAATGTTTTTTCTCTCAAAACTGTCCATGAAAATATCTGCCATAATAGGACTTAGTGGTGAACCCATAGCTAACCCTTCTTTCTGTTTGTAATACTGATTACCAAATTGAAAATAATTTTGTTGCATACATGTTCTAGTCAAAGATATTAGCTCCTCCTTTTCTGCCGGAATTACTCGTTGTCGTTCAAGATGTCCTTCCAATATTCTCAAACTCTCCTCATATGGTACGTTTGTAAATAAACTTTCAACATCCAACGACAATAATTTCGCATTATGAGGCAAGATGACATCTTTTACTTTATCAATTAAATCCATACTATTCTTTAAACTATACTTGGGATTAAAACGAGATCTAGACTTTAATTCGTAATTTAAATATTTTTACTTGGCGCGCGGAGCTCGGAGTGGTAACATCTCTGGTGGAACCCTGCCGGAGTTTGCTTAGTGCTCTCAATGTCAAGGTCGAGTATTGTGGTGTCCTGATGATGTCTCGTGGAGAGACGAAACTAGTTGACGTCTTGCTTTGATAGATTTCTTTTCATTTTGTAGTTGGTGTGTTTTTTCTTCTACGACGCTGATTACATTTTGTTAGAACTTATCGGAGAAGGTCTTACGCGGAATTGTTACTAAATATTTTTCATCTTTGTATTTTGCAATGGATTTCCGCAAAGTAACGCCTGAATCTATTTTTTATCTTAGATCAGCAGGTACAGCTGAACTGGCAAAATTATACATCAAACTCACTCAGTCACATCGTATTGCAGCTCAAAACGTATGGTTCAATCAACAATGTAAACATTTGGGGGTAATTCCATCTTACATTAAAATTAGAAGTCACACAAATAGTAGGGCAGCTGATTTGGCTTTGAGTAGGGCTAGGAATATTTGGTTAAACGAAGAAATTAAACATTGGTTCACTATTAGAGACAACTTTAAAACCCACTTGAGAGTTTTGCACATGGAGTTAACTTATTCGTTGCACAACATAGAATTTGATTTATTGGATAATAAAGCCAGGGAATACGCTGCTGAGTTAGCCCATAAGAAATATCTAGTTCAAACAAGAAAATTAGATCGATTAGTTAGGGACAAACAGAGAGTAGATCAACAAAGGAGGAATAGTAATAATTCACGTCTCCCATGTCCTCATACATTCTATCAACGTGTAGAAAACCATAGTAGGGTTCAGTTTACAAATTCAGAAGTATCACTATTAGATAAGGGTCTTAAATACAATTTACAACCAGCTTTGAATAGGAAAACTCTAGAGATATTAGCCGTGGATTCGGAAATGGCAATAGTTAGGGGAAAAGTGGACGAAGGGGTCAAACATGAGGTAGCCTCTTTGATTAAGAAGCCGCTTAGTAGTCCAAGTTTAGTTCGGAGTTTACCAAAAGATTTTAATGCTTATAAATCATTAAGGAACAAAATAGATCAGAATAATTTGGTTATTACAAAGGCAGATAAAGGTAATACTGTAGTTATCTTAGAAAGGGGTTGTTATGAGCAGAAGGTTAATGAGGTCATACAGGGTAATGATTTTGAATTACTGAGTTCCAATCCTACTAAAGTTTTCACACAGGAGTTGAAAGAAATGGCAAAAAATTCAATCTTTATACCTCCTAACTCTCTTAAATATTTAGTTCCTATGAATCCCAGAGCACCTTTGTTATATGGTTTACCGAAAATACATAAGCCTAATATTCCAATTCGTCCCGTTGTCTCTTACATAGGTGCACCAGCATATAGTTTGTCAAAATATTTAAATTACGAATTAAAGTCTAGATCTCGTTTTAATCCCAAGTATAGTTTAAAGAATAGTATGGATTTAATTGATAAAGTAAAAGATGTCATCTTGCCTCATAATGCGAAATTATTGTCGTTGGATGTTGAAAGTTTATTTACAAACGTACCATATGAGGAGAGTTTGAGAATATTGGAAGGACATCTTGAACGACAACGAGTAATTCCGGCAGAAAAGGAGGAGCTAATATCTTTGACTAGAACATGTATGCAACAAAATTATTTTCAATTTGGTAATCAGTATTACAAACAGAAAGAAGGGTTAGCTATGGGTTCACCACTAAGTCCTATTATGGCAGATATTTTCATGGACAGTTTTGAGAGAAAAAACATTATAGGGGAGTCAAAAATTTTATATTATTATCGTTATGTGGATGACATAATCATATGCTGGACTGGAAGTTTACGTCAAATAGAACTATTCGTTAATAGGCTTAATACAATTCATCCAAAAATTAACTTCAAACTGGAATTGGAAAGCAGTGGATCGTTAAACTTTTTAGATTTGACAATAACTAGGTTAAACAATAGACATGATTTCCAAATTTACAGAAAACCGACTTATACAGACATCACCATACCGAATTCTTCTTGTCATCCATTACAACATAAGTTAGCAGCTTACCGTAGTTTTGTTCACAGAATGATGTCAGTACCTTTATCACGGGAGAACTTTAATAAGGAGTTATCTATTATTTATCACATGGCAGAGAGAAACGGTTATAGTAGGAATATGGTTGATGGTCTAGTTAGGAGTAAACAACGTAGCATTGTCCGTTCCTTATTGTATCCTGTTATTCCAGATAGGATAGATAAATATGTAGGAAGTTTAACTTATTTAGGTCCATTAAGTGAGGGAGTTTCAAGGGTTTTGTCCAAAAATAAAGTAAGTGTAGCGTTCAAAACCAACAATTCATTAAAACAGATTTGTAACGGAAAAGACAGATTAGATAACAATAAAAAATCGGGGGTCTACAAGTTGGTTTGTGACGAATGTAATGGTATTTATGTAGGTCAAACGGGTCGCAGTTTTCAGGTTAGGTATAAAGAACATTTAGCTGCCTATAGAAACAACCATCCAGAAAAGTCAAATTTTGCAAAACATTTATTAGAATCTGGTCATTCATTAAATGATAATCACTCATTTTCTATTTTACATACTTGTGATAAGGGATTTAGGTTGTCGGTCTTAGAAAATTTAGAAATTACAAAATACAGTAATAATACATTGTTGAATGAATTAAGTACGGGATTACCTAGGTCGCCGTTATTACGAATTTTTTCGAATGGTGGCGCGCGCGGTACCGGCACGAGCGCGGACAGTGGTGACAGGCACGATGTGTCACCAGTGACAGTATAAAAGGGGGAGTTTTGCGGGCAATGCTTCACTTGGCGCGCGGAGCTCGGAGTGGTAACATCTCTGGTGGAACCCTGCCGGAGTTTGCTTAGTGCTCTCAATGTCAAGGTCGAGTATTGTGGTGTCCTGATGATGTCTCGTGGAGAGACGAAACTAGTTGACGTCTTGCTTTGATAGATTTCTTTTCATTTTGTAGTTGGTGTGTTTTTTCTTCTACGACGCTGATTACATTTTGTTAGAACTTATCGGAGAAGGTCTTACGCGGAATTGTTACTAAATATTTTTCATCTTTGTATTTTCGGTCAACGAATTAGCATTGCCATTCAAAGTGGCAATGCTGCCAGCATTCTGGGCACTCTGCCTTCTGGTAACGGCTTAGATATTTAGAAAATAGATGTAAGTGTAAATATTAGATGTAATATGAAGTGAATATATAATTTTTTTGAAGTCTATTAAAAATACGAGAAATTAAATATTGATATCACGTAAGAAAATGTAAAGTTAACTACCTCTCAAACAAACTATTAACATCTGTTTACCAGTTACTATTTCCATTAACAATGTAACCGTTAATAGAAATATGTAGTAACTGCTTGTGTGAAAACATTAAGACCTTGTTATCACAAAAGTGCATTAAAATGAAATGAGATTATTTTGCGGTGTGGCGTCATACAATCACATTTTTTATGTCAGACGTGTTGATTTGATTTCTTTAACAATCTCTATTGCATTTTTCTTACGTGCTTGTGGAACACCTTTCTGATTGATTTACTAGTTTACGTCTATGACTTGGTCTCCAACTATTTTAATAATTTAGATCTGAGTATCAGCTGAATTATTTTCAGGACGTGAACGAATGTTTACGAAAGGCAAAAAGGTTGTACCTTGGGAGGTTTACATAGGCAAGGTACTGTTTATTCAGTACTTTTTAATTGCTTATAAAGAAGAGGGGTTACGATGCCACCTCATAGGTGGCATCATAGTTCCCCGAAGAAAGAACCAATTTAGATATATTTTATTTGGTTGGAAGGTAATATTAAAACTCGGTTTAAAGACTTCGAAAGAAGGAGTTTCAATAATCGGCTGTAAGTTTGCTTTTTTAGTACATACGTCGATTTCTCAATCAATTCTGGACCGATTTTGAAAGTCTTTTAAAATGATCCCGATCAATATTTCGTTGTAATGGTATTCGAAGTCTGTTTTTCTTTGCCTCAAAACAATAAAGTTTTTATTCGTATTGTTATTTAATTCAGTGTTTAACTGGGTGTTATTACTGGGTGTTATTTTTTGATATAAGTGGGTTCGAATACCGGATCTGGCATTTTTTTAAAAGTGAACTTATTTTACTTGTTTTTCAAAATAAGGGAATTTATTTTTCAGTAAACTTTCCTAATCGATATTTTTGGTACTGGCCCTCCACGTCTCATGACCGCAGGCCACCTTTGTGATCTGTGTTTGTGACAGTAGCATGTTTTTCCTCTGACACTTGAAAACTATAACTAAGTTCATAAAAAAAAAAACAATTTGATCAGCGTCATACTAAGCACTATACCATTATAATACTAATCATAAAGTATCTGATTGATTTTACCAATTTTTGAGCCCTTTCTAAACCCCCAGTCAAAGGATTTGTAGCTTTCATTGGTCCCATTTTCAGATTCATTTAAATTTGTCAGATCTCTTCTCTTTCCATATCTCCAAGTCCAGACTGTCTGACGTAGATCGTGTAAAATTCAATAGAATCAATCAGTTTCATAAGTGTTGCGTGAATCAATATCACTTCCTCAATGTAATAGGCATGCTATAATAATCTATATAGAAAGTCTAATAGCATTGTCTAAGGCTTGTGCTCAACAAGATATCAGTAAATCCATCTTAAATTTAAGGTGGTACCCCGACTTACACTAGCGCCGCTACCTATATTATTTTATTATAACGTTAATCAAAAGAATTTAAGGAAAACCATAGGGCAGTTAGTGAAACCTATCATAAGCTTTTTTCAATATATCTGTAATATTTGTATTATGTATAATATGCAGTTATGGGAGAAAAAATTAGATAAAAGGCAATGAGGCTAGGAGGAGTCCTGCGTCCAGCAGTGGACCATTATAGGCTGTTGAGGAGGAGGAGACAGGATATGCGGTAATAGAAATTGGTGGTCCCCAAGAGCAACTTAGCATCTCTGTCTTAAATAGAAAAAATAATAAACCGTTACAGAGACAATAAAAAAGCCTATGATAGGCACAACGAACTGACAAATCGCTTTTTTGAAAATTCATTGGTTTAACGTAATAATAAATTAAAATAAGTATAGCATTAAAGAGTTTTTGGAAAATGATTTCAGTCAACATTAACTTGATATAAACTGGTCTGTGATATTAACATCACATGAACTAAAGTGGTACGAAAAGTCACTATTAAATAAATAAATAAATAATGCTGGACAATTCACACAGCATTATCTAGCCCCAAGGTAAGCAGAGCTTGTGTTATGGGTACTAGATAACTGATATACGTAATATTATACATTACATAGATAGATATTTTTTATTATACATAGAAAACACCCAGACCAACGGAACAAATTTCTGCAGATCGTACACAAATTTGTTCCGAGGCGGGGATCGAACCCGCAACCTCTTGCGTCGCAGGCAGACTCTCGCCCGCTGCGCCACTGAGGTCGTCTAATTATTAATTATTAATTATATTAATATTTAAAAAATTCATAACATGCCCCTATAAAGCAAATTTGTATTTAATTGTGTTTGGACGAGTCATAGCCATCAGCATAATTTAAGACAGTAAAGAAATCTGTATTTGTATCTGGTAGCGGCGCTAGTGTGCGTTTGATTACCTATAAGAAAACAAATATTAGAAATACCAAATATCAAATCATAATTTTATTCTATTTAGTTTAGGCAGAGATACGAAAATAGATTTTGGTGGCCACCATGGCAATTTCGTATCTCTGCCTAAACTAAATAGAATAAAACTATTACAGAGGCATTAAAAAAAAGCTTATGATAGGTATCACAAACTGGAAGATGGATTTTTGAAAATTCCTTTCTTAAACGGAATAATGAGATAAATTATGTGGCGGCGCCACTTTGGGTGGGGTATGCGCCTTAATACAAATTTACGTAGTACATAAAAGTTTCTGATTCGTGTGTGTATGTGTGTGATTGCGTGTTTGTGTCGTTATAGTAGTAACGGAATAACATCGAAAGTTCAGTGATTTCTGGAGCCGATCTGGCTTAGCCAGCAGCTTTAGGAGTAGAGTGGTTTAGCGGTTTCTGTTTAGTGTCTGCAAGGGAGTGATGATTCTTCACCTGCTTAAATCTTTAATGCGATGACTGTACAAAGTGCGAAAGATTTTATTATGTTAAGGACATCTGTTCCGAGCCTTAAATGAAGGGAAATGATGCTACAATGTCCTATTTTAAGCTCATTGCCATCTTTCATTGCATCTTTATAGTTTCATTTCCTCATTTCTAACAAGAGAAACGTTTCTTGTATAAAGCTAAAATATAACAATACAATGTAATAGACGACCGATGTGGCGTGAAGGGGAAGATCCGCCTGCGACGCAGGAGGTTGCAGGTTCGATTCCAGAATTGGAACAAAATATATTTTTTACGGAAAATATTTGTTTCTGGTGTTCTGGGTGTTTTCTATATAAAAAAATTCTATCTACATATGTTATTCTATGTAGATAGATATTTATTTGTTATTCTATTATATTAGTATTCTAGTAACCATAACAAAAGCTCTGCTTAGCTTCGGGTTAGATGATGCTGTGTGAATTGTCTAGGATTACCTATCTATATTAATCGTTCATGGGAATAAATTCTACTATTTCAGTAAGTTACGTATAATATTATTTTTACTTCTCTCCCTTAAAAAGTGTGGCATTATACACGGGCGTAACATTAGATTTAGGGCCTAGGACTAAAAAGTATTTTTTCTTCTTAATTTTAAACTGAAATCATCAGACTCTCCTACAAGACATGCTTCCTCTTACATAAAGACTCGGATTTTTTTGTGTTCGATTATCATCAATCAATCAAGGATGTTTATAAGAAGGGTGATCATACCTCCATGGTAGAATGCGTAAGTAGGTATTTTGCATTGCGCGTAAGAAAAACCTAAACAAAACAGAAATGTTGGTATTAGCGCGAAAACCTTAATTTTTTCGATTTGGTACTTACTACAAATTGTACTGAAGGTGAATGTGGCATAATTTATTGAAAATTTTTGAAAATGACCTCAAGCGAAAATTAATTTTGACAAAAATTAATATTGACGACCTCAGTGGCGCAGCGGGCGAGAGTCTGCCTGCGACGCAAGAGGTTGCGGGTTCGATCCCCGCCGCGGAACAAATTTGTGTACGATCTGCAGAAATTTGTTCCGTTGGTCTGGGTGTTTTCTATGTATAATAAAAAAATATCTATCTATGTAATGTATAATATTACGTATATCAGTTATCTAGTACCCATAACACAAGCTCTTCTTACCTTGGGGCTAGATAATGCTGTGTGAATTGTCCAGCATTATTTATTTATTTATAATTTTAAATTATGCCAATGGAACAAAGGGCAAAGAAATAATTAATATGATTCTATTTGTTGCGGTCGAAATCACATGAAATACGTATTTTATCCGGGGTCCTGGGGCACACGTTATCTATCAAGATCTTACAAAACTACTAATAGAGTCCACAGGTGATCGGAATGCTGGTTTTTATTTCGGTCAACGAATTAGCATTGCCATTCAACGTGGCAATGCTGCCAGCATTCTGAGCCGTCACCAGAAGGCAGAGTGCCGCCTTCTGGTGACGGCTTAGATTTTTAGAAAATAGATGTAAGTGTAAATATTAGTTGTAATTATTTTTTGCTGTTTAACACTTGAGTTTCTATGAATGTAATGTATTAAATTCGTATTTTATTATAATACGTATTCGTTTAATAAACTTACAAGAAATTGGTAAAGTAGAGAAGTGCACCAAGTGTGCAATATTTCACTGAAGGTAAGTTTTTTTGATAACAAAAAGATATATTCTTCTTTCTCGTAAAATGAAAAGTAGAGTTTGTAGAGTCACTCGGCCCAAAACCATCCATTGTAACTAGGTCTTGTCATTCTCATTTCATTATAAAGAACTCATGTATAATGAGGTTTTAGAGTCCGTTGTAAAAAATATCATCATCATCATATATTAGTCCACTGCTGGGACATTGGCCTCCCCTAATGAGCGCCATAGCGCCCTGTCTTCAGCTTGCTGAGTCCGGCATCTGCCAGCAGTCTTTCGCAAATCGTCACCCTACCTGGTCGCAGAGCGTCCTACACTACGTTTGCCGAGTCGCGGTCTACATTCAACAATTTTTACAAACACAAAGTGTTAGTATCAGGTGGGACAAAATATAAGGCTTGCGTTTTTTAAGTTTATACTAAACAAAATTCAAAAGTTAAAATATTTTTTTCTTTTGCTGTGTTCTTATGTATAGATACATTATTAAGTATCAGAGCATCAGTAAACAAAAATTAAAAAGAAAAGGCTTATGCCTGAATCTTTACTCGCGTTTTTCTGCGATAAAAAGTCTTAGCTCATGTGTAATTCCAGGTCTAGGCCTACATCTATGCTAATTTCAGCCTCATAGGTTCAGTTGTTTCAGAGTGATAAGGCTAATTATGTATTTACATGTTATCAAATGACAGAGCCATAATTAAGTATGAGATCCTTGAGTTTGTTTCGTCTAGAGAAGTCATCATTTTCCCTAACAGTTGTTGTAGGTCACGCGTCACCTTGAAATATCTATTTAGTCACCAGCAATTTGAATTCATTTTCTATTTCAATTTCCACACTCAATGCAGGCAATTAAGTTGCACCTAGTTGTTGAAGGTCTGCTGCCAACTAAAGCAGTGTCGTGGGATGAGCGCAATTCAGAAGAAATTTTATGACGACGATAAAAGGAACATGTAATCGTAAAAATAAAAAATAAAATTCGTTTACTTCCGGTACAAAACCCACAATATCTCATAATCATAAAACTTATCCACATAGCAAAATACTCAACAAAATCATAACTTTTACAAGAGTTTTGTATCTCGTCTAGTTTTTTTATTTATTTACCGACTGCAGGAGGAGGTTCTAATTTGTTGTTGGTATTTTTATGTATGTTTGTCGATATCTCGTCAACTATTGAACGATTTTACGATTTATTTTTTTCTCTGCATAGTAGTAGTAGTTTTCTCTAAATTAGTTACTTAAAAAAGTTAATAAGTATTTATTACCGACTTCATGCAGTAGGTTCTATTACATAGTAATTGATGAAAATACATACTTACTGTCACATGACAGTAGGTATGTATTTTCATCAATTTCTCCATCAATTATGGACCGATTGTGATAATTATTATTATTATATTATAAAAACAAATTCCCGAGAGATCATTAATAATCCCGTGAAGCTTATAAAACTAAAAAAAAATATTTGAAAAATAGGTTGCTTTGTGAGGGCGTGAATTAAAGACATACAAATAAAAAAACACACTTTCTTAAGCGTTCTAATTTAAATTTTAGAGTATTAGTTATTATTATGTGTTTTTTTTTATAGTTAGACTCCAAGAGACTCCGTTCCAAATTTAACTGGTTATCTAATTGGTTAAAATAAAAATGAGCTTAAGAATAATGTAATTGTGAGTATAAAGTTGCCTACCATTTATATTGCCGTGCCCTTGCAGGATCCGTGTTGAGTTTTTGTTACTTTATTTTAAGACCACTTTATGACCACTTGTACTAGTATATATAGTAACAGTACACAAGTTATAAAACATTGAGCATTGAGATCATGGCGGTTGTTGATGATAGATAGGATGAAGGTGGCTCAGGATAGCTATTTGTGCCATTCCTGTCCAGCTGTGGACGTGTATGGGCTAAATATGCTGACGTATACTCCGACATTCCACTCAAAATAATACTGGATAGAACCTTGTTTGACCCACAATATTTTAGAAATAAAATCTTGTTCATTATCTACATAATAAAAAGGACATTGAAATAACAAAATGCAAAGAAAATGTGAGAAACTGGAAAATGCTTCCAACTGGTATTGATATGGATCAGTTGAGCTACCTGTAGATTGTTTGCAACAGTTTGCAGATAGCTTAATTGTTTCTATTGTAAATACTAGTTTTAATTTAAATTTGTTATTTGATTGTTATTTTCTTTCGAATAATTAAATTTACTTTTTGAACAGTTACTGATAAATATTGATAGTAATAAAAGAAAATGTGAGTAAGCCATTATGCTTCCTCTAAAAGGCAAACATAGAATCTCCTCTTTTTCGAAGTAGGTTAAAAATACTTAACCAATGGTCAGGGTATTCAGTTCTGCTACAGTCCACGTTACCCTTTAAAGCGGTGACCACTTAAAGCCTCAAAATGACTGACCACAATGCGGTGATTACATCCCGATACCGCCAACAATACCCTGCACATAATGGCTGATGGTCATGACACGTACATCTCGTAAATATGTTACATATAAATAGGCACATCAAAATATAAGTACCTACTTACGGGGCTATATTATACTTATACTAGCAGCGCCTCGCGGTTACACCCGGATGAAATATAGCCTATGTGCTATTCCAGACTATAATCTATCTCTGTACAGCCGTTCTGGCGTGATTGAGCAACAAACATCCATCTGGTTCATCCCTCAAATTTTCGCATTTATAATATTAGTAATAATAAAAAGAAAAATAATACAAAAGAAAAAGAAAATTGTTATGAATATTATTTGGAAAGTTATTTCATTTTTTATAGATTACTCAGAGTGCGTGGGCTTACGCACTATGATAACAAAAACCTTTGCTCGATTATCTTTCGAAGAACTCTAACTTTCAAATATATACTAAGGAATGATATTTAAAAAATGGAGAACTAAAACAGTACCTAAAATGGAGCTACACCAAATATTATAATTATATATTTTTAAACCTAGTATGATATTTTTCGTGCTGATTTTAATAAGTTCGTTGTACGACTTTATAAGTTCCAGAGGTTTCCAGAAGTTTCCTTATTTCGTAAAATAATCCAGAATATACTACTTTGTATCTTATAAAATTTGAAGGACGGGAAAGTTTCGTATTTGATTGCCATCTATTGTCGAGTAGCGAGCCCAGTTTAAAAAAAAGTATAGATAGCGCCCTCTGTACGTAAGATTTATAATCTTTGTTGTTCGTAGTTTTAAAGATTCCCACTAGGGGTCGTTTCATTACAAGAAACAACATCGCGTTTTACAATTAAAATTTTAATCTTAGCAAATTAGGTATAATGGCCATAACAACTACTTTTTCCAAATAAAAAAAAATAGACAGAAAATAATAAGCAGGTATTACTGCTTATTATAATATTCTAGAAGAATTTATATTACATTTCTTACATTGTTGTTGTGGTAGGTAGGTAACCTGCCTAGGTTCCATTGTACATAATTATATTATATTACTATTCCCAATTGTTTCAAATTGTTAGTCAGTAGCCACCTACTTACTTTTTCATAAAATTCATGAAAAAGGTACCTAAGTACTAGCTTAGATAATTTTTGGAAGCAGCAAAGACAATAATAACAAGCAAGAAACGTTCTAAGTAAGAATGACCTTGTTCTAAATATTTGCATGCGTTTAGCTTAGCACGCGCACAAATCGGTGTCTCTGTTTTTAGAAGGCTAATAAGAACTCAATAACCTAGATTTCTGAAATCTGTGTACCCAGATTGGAAGGAAAGAGGGGTTATTAAAGTACATGGGAAGTAAGTCCGATAAAAATATTGTTTATAATAAGTACTTATATAATTATAATAAACCCTATAACAGAACACTGCGGTAAGCCGCCAAACAACACCAGACTCATAACGCGTGGGAAACAGTATTATCTTGAGATGCGTACACGCATGAATGTTGTGCAACAACTACCTAATTGAGGTACCTAGTATAAACGTTGGTAATTTATATTTTTTAGTCCAGTTTAGTACTCCATGAAGGTCAGTTACCTACTAGGTATAGTTAGGTATAAAATAGTAATAGTGGACAATTCACACAGCATTATCTAGTCCTAAGCTAAGCAGAGCTTGTGTTATGGGTAGGTACTTTTGTTTGTCTTTTGTACTAGATAACTAATATACATACATATAACACAATACAAAGATAGATTGTTTTTATTATACTTACATAGAAAACGAACATAACACCTAGAACAAATGTCTGCAGATCGTACACTCGGCAGACATATTTTGCTCTCGGAATCGAACCCGCAACCTCCGGCGTCGCAGGCAGACCTTCCCCCACCGCGCCACAGAGGTTGTCAATATACAGTATATTTGTGGAATGTAAGCTTTGTCGAACTATCTTCTAGCGTAAGTACCCATCTACTTCCTCAAGTAATCCGATCAGAGCACAGTGCATCAGTGCCGCTCGTTTTACGGTCAAAACGACTCGTCTGTGTTCTTAAAAGTTTACGTAAATGCACATTATTTATTTTATTCTTGGTCAAAGTGAAACGTGCATTTTTTGAACTAAAAGTACCGTATATTTGTTTGGTGTAGTGGAAAATAAACATAGAACGGTGGTTTTAAGATTAATGGTACATAGGGTCGACTGTGATATTTTGTGGTAGTGAAATAGTGTTGAAATTACTGGTGTGAAAAAGCTGTAGCTAAAAAATGTCTTAGACAGAGGGCAATAGCAGAGGGTAGAGGTCAATTTAACCAAAATAATTTGGTGAGTATTGTATTGTATTTTTTTTTATCTGGATTGTCGCATCAGTGTAACGTGCCTCGCTGCCTGAAAAATCTTAACTTCTTCGAATCACTATCAGGTAAGTATTGATTGGTTCAAAATTATGCTTTATTACAAAATGCAGCTTATCGAAACATAATTTAGTTTTCAGATGTTGTTTTTTTTTGTAGTAGGGCATGAATCTCATTCTAGGCAAATGTTTTTTTAAAAGTAAACAAATCTTTTCTCTCTCTCTTTGTCCCAACAGCCTATATTAATCCACTGCTGGACGCAGGCCTCCCCTGATAAGAGACGAAATCTCTTCGCTTCACAGAAAAACACTCCATTACTCACCATCCATATCCATACTAATATTACCTATAAATCGAAATTAACTCTGTCTGTCTCACCTAAACAGCTGATGGATGGAGGTAAATGATATCCCGGAGACGGATGTACCTACCTGAAAAACACGTAATAAGGCGCGGGCATCAGCTAGTTTTGGGAAGATGGGTAGGATTCGTACACCGGGAGGCTTCGTACAGAGGTCATAATCTCGACTATCCAACATGCTGAAGCGTTCAAATTTGTATACGGGACTGCCGCTCATATGTATAGGCAACCCTCCAAAAATTATGGTAGTGCGCTGGCAGACTTTGACAAAAAGAGTTAATATGTGTTTTGGCTACACAAAAGTAATTTTTGGTTTTCCTTGGAAGCATCGGTCTTCAATAAGTTTTAATAGAATGAGAAAAAATATTTAAGTCTAGTTTGTAAATACATGCATAAGATTGTTATAAATAACAATAGTTTAATGATTATTTTTTATTATATAATATTCATAACGGTTATTTAATTTTTTTTTGTGACAGGTTTGATTGGGGTACCTTCGTACACTTAAATTGTATGTAATTTTTATACTGTACGAATGCACCCCATGGATGGAACTAACAAAAATTGAAATCAAGAATATAATTATTATAAAACTAGGTCAGTAAGATATGCCTAAAAGGTGACTAAAACAGGTGAAATAGCTGAGAAATAATAAATTCCTAGAAGATATAAATGGTGTTCGAATGTACCCCACGTGTGGGGTGCGTTCGTACAATTCCCACTTTTTGGGAAAATCGTTATAATTTCGCCAAGTTTCTTTGTATCAAATCAGAAATACGCTGTTATTATAGTCAGATAAGTGGACGATGCAGTAGCATTAGATTTATATTAAATTAGCTGTTAGTTTTTATTTTAGAAGGCTCAGAACAAAAAGCGTACGAAGCCTCCCCACCTTCCCCTATTACATAATCAGGTATAAGGTACAAAATAGTACGCTTTAGTTCTCGTTATAGGCGGCCATAACTTATCAGTTATCAGACTTAAGGGTTAGATAGTGTAGTTTACCAGACTATAAATTGAGTTGGAGGGGACAAAATAAATGTTCATACATTAATCTGATATTTTTTTATTATCTGTAGAGTAAAAAAGCTTCGGACTTAAGGCGAGGATTCCCGGATTTCGGAATTTTTAACTGTCCGTACCTCAATAACTATAAGGCTTATAGTTTTGAAATTCATACATATTATAGTTGAGGATATTTTCTAGTGCATCACTAGACAAAAACACGATTGGTGATATTTCACCCGATAGAAAAAAATTACAAAGTTACCTCTAAATCAAACTTTGAATGATCAGTGTGAATAGAAAAATGAATAAAATGACACAAAATGTATACCAAAACATTGCAAACGTTATTACGCAGTGCATCACTAGAAAATATTTTAATATGCCATACAAATATTTTTCAAAACACCTAAATACCTACAAAATATACAAAATAAGCTTGGGCTCCAACTTGAAAAATAACAACTAACAGGCTAAATGTTTCTTTGTCGCGTCTTTACTTTAGTCTACATGCTAAAGCCAATACCTTTGGCCAAAGCGACAGAAATCAAATATAACACTTTATTTCCTCGTCATTGTTTAATTTTGAGAATGTCAAATTCTCTTTTCTATGTGTACATTTATTGTACGTAATATTGGAAATTATGAGTTTTTGATTTTGATATTTGATTCATCAGTTATCTTATATGACTAAAATAATTCGTTGTATCTTAGTACCCATGACACAAGACTGCCAGGTACTTTTGGGGGTGATGTTGTGTGGCTGTTGACGAGCTCTGTGGCACGGTGGGCGAAGGTCTGCCTGCGACACATAAGGTTGCGGTTTCGATTCCCGCCTCGGGACAAATGTGTGTACGATCTGCAGACATTTGTTCAGGGTGTTCTGGTCGTTTTCTATGTATAATAATAAATAGGTATATATCTATGTATTGTATTATATTATGTACATCAGTTATCTAGTACCCATAACACAAGCTCTGCTTAGCTTGGGGCTAGATAATGTTGTGTGAATTGTCCAGCATTATTTATTTATTTATATTATTATTTATTTATTTATAGCGCCGCACGGTTTCATCCGGGTAGTTCCCGTTCCCATGGGAGTTAATCTATCTCTCTGCCTTTCATCCAGATCCGTTCAGCCGTTTTGGCGTGATTGAGCAACAATCATTTATGTTTTATGTTTTTATTTATTTGGGAAACAAACAGTTATAATAATAATGATTACAATATGGACTTAAAAATAATACACAAACGAATAAGTGTTTCCACCATAAAAAAAAATATATACAAAAATAGTGGCACTGAGACGTGTGTGGAACTTAACAATTGCAAATTACATAGGTACATTATTTGAGATACAAATTCAATCTTATACACCATATACCATATATTATCTATATATCAAACCAGAGAACCAAGGTTATCGACATAGCTCATAGGATTAGCAAGCTGAAGTGGCAGTGGGCTGGCCATATTTCAAGAAGAACCGACAACCGCTGGGGTAAACGTGTTCTTGAGTGGAGACCGCGACTCGGCAAACGTAGTGTAGGACGCCCTCCGACCAGGTGGGATGACGATTTGCGAAAGACTGCTGGCAGATGCTGGATGCGGCAAGCTGAGGACAGGGCGCTATGGCGCTCATTAAGGGAGGCCTATGTCCAGCAGTGGACTGGTATAGGCTGATGATGATGATGATGATGATCTATATGTGATTATTATTATTTATAAGGTATATTTAGAAAAGCGCCTGTTTTGGTGTATTGTGTCGCTTTAATAATGTGTCTCGTTACTATTTATACGGTGGTATCTACAAGCACCAAAGTAATGTGTTTGTGATGACAACGTTGGTTCTATCGTCAGGGCAATTCGCATCAAATGCCGATTTACTTGATGCGAGCAGTGGCTTTAAACTACTAGAATCTAAAACAAACGCCTAGATCCTTGTTCGCAACTGGTTGCGTAAAAAGACGCATGTCGAGGTGGACTGGCCCGACCAGGTCGTTTCTATGTGAATGTGTAATGCTGTGCTGCTAGAGTGATAACTTAACAAGGATAGATGACAGTATGAACTTTTGTAGGTGAACATAGGTATGAACTTTAAGAGTGCGCCTAATGCAAAAACCAAGCAAATTGTGTATTTTTAAACCCTTACATCTATGGTAACGAACTTAAATATTCTAATTAAAAAAAATACGATAGGAAAAACCCATAGAAGTCGAGTAATCGAATAGGATTTTGAAATAAACTGGTTTCTTAACAAAAAATTATACAAAAATCGCTTTAAAAAACTGTTTTAATTGAAATGTTAGAGCATTTACATTTGCATAGTATCAGCGACAACAACATATTATTTTTACGAATTACATAGCCAGACTACTGTTTTATTTAAGTAATCGTGTAGTTTTTCTATTTAATGCTTAAATTTTGAATCATTAATAGAAAAGAAGCAAAAACTTGATTTTTGCACTGACATTGCTTTACTCTGTCCCGCCGCTCCTATGAACGCAAAATCCTATGCCTATCCTTTTTTAAATTTTTTGCATTAGGCCCGCTCTTAACATAGTTAATTGGTGACTAAAGAGGTTAAAAATCTTTATTATCATGTTTCTATGTAGTAAATAGTATTTCCTTTCATTCGTCGTTTCATCCATGTATCATCAAAATAAACTAGAGCCGATTTTTAATTAGATTTCACCAACTGAAAAATTAGATATTTAATAAAAATGCTGGACAATTCACACAGCATCATCTAGACCCAAGCTAAGCAGAGCTTGTCTTTCGGGTACTAGAAAACTGATATACAAATTACAATACATAGATCGCGACTCGGCGAATGTAGTGTAGGACGCCCTCCGACCAGGTGGGATGACGATTTGCGAAAGACTGCTGGCAGATGCTGGATGCGGCAAGCTGAAGACAGGGCGCTATGGCGCTCATTAGGGGAGGCCGTGCAGTGGACTGGTATAGGCTGATGATGATGATGATGATACATTATATGGATATTTTTTTATTATGGTACATAGAAAACGACCAGAACACCCTGAACAAATGTCTGCAGATCGTACACACATTTGTCCCGCTATTAAAGATGTAAAACTGCTTTGAGTCACATTTTCATTATTCAGGAATTTGAAGACGGTTTATTCTCTTTTTTTATTATTCAATCGCTATTAAATAAAATACGCGCGTGAAGCCGCGGTCAAAACCTACTCAAATATATAAAGCTTTGATTTAAAATATTACGTATTTTATAGACATGCAACGTAAAACCAATATTACGCCTCCGAGGCAGTACCGTTGGAGGTAATAAACACTGGGTGACTCAACCTGGCGCCTCCGATGTGCTTTGAGAATGTAGTGGGTGCTGCTTGGCAAACAAGCGTTGAAAGGGCCTTCCTCAACAATAGGCATTTATGATTTACATTTACAGCTAGTCATGTTTGATTTACCTTTTGTTTATTGTTTTGGGTACCACTGTTATATTATTTCTTCTATCTTCTCATAGCCTATCTTCTCATAGACGGTCTAGATAATACTGTGTGAATTGTCCAGCATTATTTATTTATTTATATCTGTGGCGTGGTGGATGATTTACTTATTTATCTTTTTATAGCTTTATAGATTACTAAAATAAATTGGACAAAATAATATTAGACAATTCACACATTCCACACATCATTTTGCATAATATTTAATTTGCATAACAATAGATTTTTATTGTCGACGCAGAGCCACGTCGACGCAGGGGAAAGCATTCATTTTTAGTCCCAAGCTGTTATTTTTTCAATCAGTTCTATAATAAACAAAGAAGTTAAAAAAGAGACATAAAAGAAAAAGAAATTGTATGCAAGTAATACAAAACAAAATACAGAAGGTAGAGTGCTGATAATCAATGAATTAAAGGGCGGCCTTATCGCTTAGATTACTTTGCGATTACTTGCTCTTTTAATTTGTATATTTAGTAATTTTTAGACAAGTCCGTATTGTCCCTAAATAACTTTTAGAATCAAGAAAGTCCGTAACGTTGTTGTTTTTTGTAAATAATGTTTCTATTAGTGGCATCTTGATTGGTGTATACATAGTTATATCATAATGTTAATTTTAAGAATATTGTAAACTGTTTGTGCCTTAATAAACGAAAAATAAAATAAAATAAATAAATTTACCATCAGGACTTACGGCCATGATCGGATTTTCCTTTTTTTTTGTAGATAATTAAAAACTCACATTAGACATAATAAGGGCAGTATGGTTAGTTTAAAAATATTTCACCCTATTTTGTTTACCATTCCCATTTGATGGTACCTATCTTGGTCTAAAATATACAAAATACTTCCATATAATATGTACTATAACATGCATGCAAATAATAATTCATAATTTTATTTCTGAAGAATGTAGATACTTTGCTGTTTCCTCAAACCGTTAGTTTTGTGTACATACATATGAATACGTTATAATTTTCCTGTGCGATTATACTTAATCCTAACTTACAGATTAAAAAGGCAAAGACTATGCATTTAATTTTATTTTATTTTTATTTTATTTATTTTATTTATTAAACACACAAAACACATTACAATGCCATCTAAAATAATTATACAAAAAAGTACTTATAATCTACATTGTACCGTAAAAATATGTGTGTACAGCGAAATATTTAATATCGTACTAAACGGACAAATGAAAAAGAGAAATTAAATTAAATTATCTATGTAATAAAAAGAGACACTGGTGATAGAATCAAACAACACAACCAATTCCAGATGTGGCCAGACAAGATCTACCTTGTGCACAAACTTCAGTGATTATTTAATTCCATCACCAGGTTGAGTGGTCCGGCGTGCAGGACCAGCGATATGAGGATCATTGAAATGGAGGATACGTTTCAGTTCTCTAATGAAATGGAATGGAATAATTATTTGGAATTATGCCTGAAACGTATCCTTATAACAGGTACCAATTAGTCAACTTTGCTTTTGATAAACTTAGATACTTATTCAACAAAAAAATTAAAGCTACCAAATGGTAACCAAAACCTGTTAAAAAAAATTTGAATGAGAATTTTGGATACAAATACAAAATTATAAACAACAACAACCACATTAGGTATGTACATAATGCATTATAATAAAATAACCATAGTTATCATAAAAGTTTTTAATCATATAGTATCTTCTATTATTTTTTCTGAGTTAGACGGAAGTTTTACGAATGTATTCGTTAAAATAAATTAAAAAATGCATGAAACAAAGAAGACTAGTCAAAGATTTCAAGATATTTATTCAGCACCCATCCTAAAATACAAACGACCTAACGGAATTCATATAAAAATTGAGAAAACGCGTATATCTGCAAATTGACAATCTATGACCAAATTCAATTTATACATGCATGTGTGCGTACCGTACGCTGCGCAGGAGTCGCTCAGTCATCGCCCGCGCTGGGCCGCGCGAACGCGACTCAACATATACGTTTTCCTATATAACTAATATATAAATTGTATATGAGTTAATGTGGACTGAGAACACGGCCAGGTATGTCGTAATGATAACTGTATTCTGTAGTATTTTTTGAGTGACATAATTTGAGTCAGTAAATAAAATGGGATAAAAATGCAAAAGTTTGCAAAAGTTTTTCTGTATTGTTGTTTTTTATGGTTGTTTTGAAAAAATACAAGGCCTCAATCAGCAACAGGAAAGGTGTTTTAAACGAAAAATATTTGGTACTTACGAAATTAGTTGACATTTTTTATTTCCTGTTGTGACCAACAAATTTGCAAGATATTTTGTTTGGATTTGTAACCGAGCAATTAAACGCTTGCGGGTTCTTGCAATTGATTATCGTAGGCTAAATGAAAAATTTAAAACAAGTCGGCTGATGTCTACTTATTAATTTTAAAAAAAGGTTTCTTACTCATATTTTATTAGTTTTTCATTCATTTTACATTATCATTATAACTTTATCCTAGTTTATTTCGTAATTTTACAAAATTAAATTATATAATAAGTAATGTTTTAACGACTGTAGAAAGAAAATAAATGAGGGTTTTTTTATGAAAGTACTATAACATTAACACTAAGTAGGCACTTAATTCGAAAAAGTAAGACAAAATAATTGAGATTAAAAAAAGAAACAGACTTTTGGAATCAACCTTATTTTGTTTACCACACGCATTTTCTGGTACCTTGTTCTAAAATTTACAAAATATATTATGCTATGATTTCTCAAAACAATTCATAATTTGTAAATTGTCCATCTTTTAAGCTTTACTGCAATCTCTTTTGTCTTGATTCGATAGTGTTTATTTATACAATTTTTAAAATAGATGTCACTATCTTCAGAAGGGCAAAAGCTAACGACATTATTATTATATCATTAGGTTATCAATATCACTGTCACATGAACGAAACCAATACATATCAGGTATCTATATTTAGCTCATCGGATCATTCTCATTATCACTTAAAACGTCTACTTCCAAAAATACCTCCGACTAAAAGTTTTGACATAGTTCCCACAGGTAGGGTGTTTGGTTTTTTGGAGAATTCAATGATTGATATTTTACTATAAAAACTATCGTATGACGTATTCATTACGGATGTAAGCGGGTTAACTATGACGTTGGTGTTCTTCCAACACAAGTGAGGTTCGTAGTTAACCCGCTTGCATCCGTAATTATTGATATTTGTTTCCACGTGATTGTTTTAGCAGGGTGAAACTGTAAGGGGCTCTAGTAAGCCTTTCCTAATTAAACTGCTTTGAAAACTAACTTAAATTTTTAAAAGAGAGGCATTTATAATTAATGTAAAATATCCGTTTATAAAATACAGTCATTCACATTGAGAAACAAATAACATTCTTAAAGTGTATAATAGATTGACAAATGGAAAGAAACTAAAGAGCAAAGATACAATAGTTTTTAACTTCAGAAATAAATCAGCATCAAAGTATGATGTGTATTAAAAAAAGTATTTTTAATTATTTTAGGAGTTACGTTATATATTGCACGAGTATCGATCGATCATAAGATAAACGCGAAACTCCTGCCATCTTCAGGGCGTTGACTGCATCTCCCATGACCAGTTTCTGGGCAGGAATAAGACGATGACCCCTCGCAGTTCAATAAACTATCCTATACAAACTTTATGAATGTTGGCTTAGTAATTATGATTAAACATCATTTACATAATTCGTCTATATAAAAGTCAAATCACTGTAACGGGATACCTATTTTACAAAAAATCATAATTTTTCCTTTTAATATTTTGACTTAGCAAGCGATTGTAAGAAAGTTGCTTTTTTGCGCACACATAACTTATACCTACATAAAAAGTTAGACAATATAAATATATGACAGTGGCGTAGTGAAAAAGTTATTATTCTGGAAACTGCCGTCAACTATTCAACGACTTTTTGAAAATTATAATCTAAACTAATATTATAATAAGGTATACTTAGTTATTTTGTGCGGTTTAAGGCGCATACCCCACCCAAACTAGCGCCACCACCTATTTTATGTTATTAATCCGTTTAAGGCGCATACAGCACCTAAACTAGCGCCACCACCTACTTTATCTTATTATTCTGTTTAACAAAGGAATTTTCAAAAATCCTTCTTCCAGTTTGTGATACGTATCATAAGCTTTTTTTTAATGCCTCTGTAATAGTTTTATTCTATTTAGTTTAGGCAGAGATACGAAGTTGCTCTTAGTGGCCACCAATCTCTATTTTCGTATCTCTGCCTATATGTTTTATGGTATCACAAACTGGTAGATGGATTTTTGAAAATTCCTTTGTTAAACGGAATAATAAGATAAATTAGGTGGCGGCGCCACTTTGGGTGGGCTATGCGCCTTAAATAATAAATTATGACATGTTAGATGGAAAATGCTTTTATTGCACTTAGGCTAAAAAAAAAATACAAATAAAACACATTATACTAATAGGTAACTAATTGGCAATTAGGTTAAATTCTAATACATAGTTCTGTGTTTGATTTTTAATTATCATGTTACCAGTTGTAAAGTTGACGACCGATGTGGCGCGGTGGGCGAAGGTCTACCTGCGACGCAGAAGGTTGCGGGTTCGATTCCCGCCCCGAGACAAATGTGTGTACGATCTGCAGACATTTGTTCAGGGTCTTCTGGTCGTTTTCTATGTATAATAAAAAAATATCTATCTATGTATTGTATTATATTATGTATATCAGTTATCTAGTACCCATAACACAAGCTCTGCTTAGCTTGGGGATAGATAATGCTGTGTGAATTGTCCAGCATTAAAAAAAAAAACTCCCGATATTGTGGTTATGTAAGTACCGTATCGTCGAAAGTAGTAAAAAAAATATTCAAAGAAAAAAATATTGCACTTTTTCAAAAAAGTTAACTTGGTCCAGCCGTTCTCGAGTTATGCGCAAGACACTAACGGTTAATTTTTGTTTATAAAGACAACAATTCGTCATGTCTTGTGCCGTAATGTGAAAATATAAGATTATACATACAGGGTAATTGGTAGCGGGGTGCAAATCTTGAAGGTGAAGCTAGCGCAGACCATTTGAAACCATTTAAGCCATGGTTGTCTAAGACGACGTCTGCCTTTCCGTTCCGTAATTTTTAAAGGTTTAAAAAAAAACTCTACAGTTAATTGATAACATTGTTGAAATAAAATTATAAACGGGTACTTTTTTACATTACTTCAATAATATAATGTGTCAACCATCTGACAAAACATGTTTGGATGATCTGCGGCATCAGACTCTTTTTTACAGATATGTAAGTTTTTTAAATTTTTCAAATATTATAAAAAGCCATTTCTTGGGGGCATTTTATATTATACAGAGGATATTTCTTTAGGGTAAACCTGTTTTAAAACATGCCTAGTTATTGTTCTTTCTTTTGAGGTATCATTTACACGGATTGTCTAACAAATTATTGAAATTAGGTAGGACCCATAAACCAAATCGAGGCAGAATTTATAATATTATTCCTCTTTATTGTTTATTCGTCTTAGACAACCATGGCTCAAATTGTTTCAAATAGTCTGCGCTAGCTTCACTTTTAAGCTTTGCACTCCGCTACCAATCACCCTGTATTCTGTTAAATTGTATAATATTAAATTGTAATGTGTTATTAAACGTTATTATTATTATTAATCATCCTGTATAAGAATTATTTCATTGTTCTTTTGGGTCGGTCTTGGACTGTCTAGAAGACAGTTTGACTAATTAGAATATTTTCTTAAATTTTCCAAGTTTTCCAAATTTTTAATCCCTATAACGCGATAAACTAAAATGTTCATGTTACTAAGACAGTCGCAATTTATTTTGCGATGCTTTCATTGGGTTATCTTTAGGTTAGCTGGATTCTGGATAAGAACCGGATTTATCAAGAACTATATTAGATATAAAGTTCCCTTCAATCCAAAATTTCTTCGTTCCAAAATAACACTAATATTATAAAATTAAATGCGAAAGTGAAGATAGATGGATGGATGTTTGTTGCTCAATCACGCCAACACGGCTGAACGGATCTGGTTGAAATTTGGTACAGAGATAGATTATAGTCTGTAATAGCACATAGGCTATATTATTTTATTTCAGAATTCCCACGGGAACGGAATCTACACGGGTGAAACCGCGAGACACTGCTAGTACTATATTAATATAGTGTTTATTAACAGACAACACCAAAACACCATAACCAATCGCTTCACCATGATCATGGTGTACCTATCGTGGCAGATTCATCACGTCGAACCCATAGATTGAAGAAAATCTAGATATTGCGTTGCGTGCGATCATCATTATCATCATCAGCCTATATTAGTCCACTGCTGGACATAGACCTCCCCTAATGAGCGCCATAGCACTCTGTCTTCAGCTTGCCACATCCAGCCATCTGCCAGCAGTCTTTCGCAAATCGTCACCCCACCTGGTAGGAGAGTGTCCTACACTACGTTTGCCGAGACGCGGTCTCCACTCAAGAACGCATAGCATTGCGTGCGATCACATATTAGATAATGTTATTTCGGTGCTGTGCTATTTGCATTGAGACACTTAATTTTTAAAATTATTATTTCAAATAATAATAATGCTGGACAATTCACACAGCGTTATCTAGCCCGAAGCTAAGTAGAGCTTGTGTTATGGGTACTAGTTAATTTATATACATAATATAATACAATACCTATATAGATATTTTTATAATACACCGAAAACAACCAGAACATCCTGAACTACAAATGGCTTAATATAACGCGAGAGAGAGAGGTGTCAAGGGACACCCGGATGGAACGAAGTTCCTTTCTATAAGAGAGAGAGAGAGACAGACAGAGAAACATGCGCACGCCGCACGGCTTACAATAGCTTACTATAGCAAAAAGTGTCGTTACAACTTTTCGTGAGATTTTTTTCCGTCCAGCCCCCTTTCACAACGCGCGATAAGGAACTTAGTTCCAAAAACACCCAATCGAAAACATCAATTTTTATGAGACGGATACGAATATTTCTGAACCTCGGGCACTATCTTGAAAAAATATGAAACCGCGCGTAAAGCTATGTTCTCCAAGTCGAGTATACACGATTAAACAATAACAATACCGAAGGTGTATCCGGCACGTTGCGTCTCAACACAGATAATCTAGATCAAAGCGATAAGATAAAACTTTTAACTTCTAATAGTTTGATGGTTTAACAAAAAACAATCGACTTCGATATCCACTGTTTTTAAGTTTCGGCGACAAATAGTAATAAAACAAAAAAAAAATTGAATATTTGATCTACGATCACATCACACTAAAATTTAATTTATTAATTCGATACTGACAAAAAAAGTCTCCCCGCGACCACGATCACTGTAACGCGGTTGAAACGTTGGGGAAAAGAAAGTAAAAGTTACACGATAAATAAACTTTAAGACGCATACCCCACCCAGTGGCGACGCCATCTAATTTATCTTATTATTTTGTTTAACAAAGGAATTTTTAAATCCCATCTTCCAGTTTGTGATACCTATCATAAGCTTTTTTTAATGCCTCTGTAATATTTTTATTCTATTTTGTTTCGGCTGAGATACGAAAATAGATTTTGGTGGCCGGCAAGGGCAACTTCGTTGAAAGGCTGGAAAGTACCAGCCATTCAACTAATTCTATGCCAAAAATCTAGACGATCGGTTGCTTTTTAAAGGCGTGAAGGAAGGACCAACAAACAAACAAACACACTCTCGCATTATTAACATTAGTATAGATTTACCTAACTAAACAGCTGTTCCGTTCACAACTCTAATTTATCTAAAATTTTACAAATTAAAGTAATTTAAAACGGGATATTTACCATGATTCGATTTTTGAGTTAAATAAATAAATAAATAATGGCTGGACAATTCACACAGCATTATCTAGCCCCAAGGTAAGCAGAGCTTGTGTTATGGGTGAACTGATATACGTAATATTATACATTACATAGATAGATATTTTTTATTATACATAGAAAACACCCAGACCAATGGAACAAATTTCTGCAGATCGTACACAATTTTGTTCCGAGGCGGGGATCGAACCCGCAACCTCTTGCGTCGCAGGCAGACTCTCGCCCGCTGCGCCACTGAGGTCGTCAGTCGTGAGTTTTCCAATATTTCGGCACAGTTTCATTTTTCATTCGAATCATGGTGAATATCTCGTTTTAAATGACTTTAATGTTAATAACCATGATAGTTTTAAAAGTTTTACAAATTAATTATGAAAAAAAAAAACAGTATCATTCAAATCACGGTAAACACTCCGTGTTATAAGTGCTTCAAGATAAGGTAATGAAGACAGTCCTGTTCCGGCTGAGGCACTGGTGCGCATCAGACCGTGGCCAGCTTTACGACCAAGGACATCCACGGCACAGAACCCTGAGGTGGCAGACCATGTCCGCGGCCTGTGGTTGACATTCTGATTGAAGACCTTCAAATGCCTTCTCACTTTATTCACATTGTCATCATGTACATTGTCGATCTATATTGACAATGTTTATTCTGATTGATTTGCAATGTTTTATAATGTTTTCTAAGCCTTCAAAACTAATATATAATTAAAAACGTGGAAGAGCGAAGCCACCTAACACAAGTATTTCCATAATACTTAAAAGGTGTCTTCTACTATGATTATGACTATGTATACCTTATTGATGAATAAAACATTTGTATTTGTATTGTATTGTATTGTATTCTAAGGTTTCAAGAAGAAGAAGTCCCACAGATGTACAACTAGGCGAGTAGGTGGCGTAGTTGGTTAAACCACATCCGCACTCCGAGGGTGGGGAGTGGGTTCAAGTCCCACCGAAATCGTAATTGTTTTGGAATCTTATTTCATAATGTTTATAATGTTAATGGTCATCATATTTTCTGGTTAGTGTAATATCTTAAATGCTAAATAAGTTTTAGCGAGACACTAGAGTTTTTGAAAATAGCAATTTAAAACAATACATGGATTGGATACACTCGCGCTGCGCAAGCCCGTTTAGAATGTGGTCCTACAGGTGCCATTTATCTTCACTTCAATGTGTTGTAATGGTTGTAATCCAATAAAAAAATATTGACATTTCACACACCATTATCTAGCCACAAGCTAAGGAGAGCATTATGGGTACCTACTAGATAACTGACACATAGAAAACTCCCAAAACAAATATCTGCAGATCGTCCAAACATTTGCTCCGCTGCGGGATTCGGACTCGCAATCTAATGCGATATGTTTAGTATAGTCGAAATTTGTCCCACAATACTCTTCTATACCTATATACTTGCGCCTCCGCTTTCATAGATACTAGAACCTTACAAAAATGACACTCTACATTGTCTACTAATACCCTAAGCTAAGATCGAAGAAAAGGTGGATGGATTACGTGAAAGATGATAATGGTTAAGAAAGGTGTAAGTATAGAGATGATGGATGATAGAGGAAAGTGTAAGAAAAGTACAAGTTGTGCCGACCCAACCTAGCTTGGGATAAGGACCGGATGATGATGAGTTTACGCAGACCCGTGTCATGTGAATACGGAACAAGAGATTAGTGGAGTCGAATTAATTTTATACTACCTGCTAAAAAATACGCATTTTTTTAGGAACAATCGGAAAATGTACCCTTACCTAGAAACACATAATGTCATTATGGTACCTCTATATTTATTAAAATCGTATTAATTGAGACATTGAATAAGCTGTTGCTATTATTTTATAAATCTTAGAACCAGTAATAGCAAACCAGTTATTGAAAACATGAACGCATCAAAAAATAAAAAATAATTTACAAACCATGAATTTCGAACATTTTTTTTTCATAAACAAAGAAAATCACAATCAAAATAATAGAATTAAAATAAAGCTACTATTTACAATTCAACAATTGAGCTGACTGCAGACTTTTGCAAATAATCTATACGTTGGTCAACTGATCCTGATATGGATCCATCCGGAAGAGTGCCCAAAATGCTGGCTGCATAAAAAAAACAGGCTTAGGCTGAACAAAGTTAACATCGTAAATAGGTACCTAAACCAAAAAATAATTTTCATCGCTGATTTTTTACCATTGTAATGAGCCCAATGAACCCTCATTGAGCTCATTACAAGTAAAAAATGTATTAGAACTATACTGAAAATAGGAATAGTTTTTTGTGTCTTGGAGTGTGATTTTTGCAATTTGGTAGACCTTCTTTCCGAGCGTAAATAATGACATTATAGACCGTTCACCGTAAGATGTCCTCTGTCTTCTATGTATGTATGTACGTACATACATATAAAGCATCACATCTTACGGTGAACGGTCTGTAGTTGGAATAAAAACCCAAAATGTCTCTTTTGATACGGCGCGGCGGTTTCTATGTGATCATTGTGAATTTATGGAATCTGTGGCTTAAAATAAACGTATAATTATAATCTACCATGCTTGGATTCCAAATTCAAAATATTGTAAAATGTTTTGCTGTCCAACGAAATACGATAATTTCCATGCTAAAAGGATTTTATCGTTTCGGTTACGCTCGCTAGCATAGTAATCAGATCTCTTTAGTTTCGCTTTGGGAAGTCTAACCTTTTTTGTTTCAATAAACTTGAAGATCTCTTTAGATTTATTATCAGATGCTGTCACAGTGACTTTGATAAAAGTCATAACATTTTGGCGGTTTTCGATAGTTGCAGATTTATAACGCACAAGTTTATATAACTTTTAATATTTTATAATTTGTCTACCTAATGCTTTTCGAGTGATAGTTTAAGTGAAAAGCAAGTACTTTCTGTGGTAAGATTTGATATTATCGATGTGATCTGATTATGGAGGAATTTTCATTGAGACAAATATTTGTGAGGACACTTTGAATAACCTAACATATTTCTTTCAGTAATCAACATTCACTAGACCTCTCTAAAAATAAATTAATAAATTAAATAAGTCTTTATTAACAAAGAAAATCCTTCTTGAAAATCCCTCTCGAAATTGTTTCCGAGTACACTTACCTTGGGTAGATTCTGCAGTTGTGTAAAAGCAATTTCGAGAAGGAGGTCAAGTGGAAGATCCAGCTAGGTTGGGCAGCGTTTGGGAACTATGTCGAGTCTTCTCGTCATCCAAACCATAATGCTTGAAAACGAAAATTTTCAATCAGTGCGTCCTACCCGTCTTGAACTACGGAGCTGAGACGTGGACACTCACGGTAAGGCCGGTTCACTAGTTTAAAGTCGCCCAGCGAGCTATGAAGAAAGCTACGCTCGGAGTTGCTCTGAAGGATAGGATTAGCAACGAATTCATCCGACAGAGAACCAAGGTTATCGACATAGCGTAATGGATTAGCAAGCTGAAGTGGCAGTGGGCTGGCCATATCTCGAGAAGACCCGACAACCGCTGAAGTAAACCTGTTCTTGAGTAGAGACCGCGACTTAGAAAACGGAGTGTCCACGTCTCAGCTCCGTAGTTCAAGACGGGTAGGACGCCCTCCGAGCAGATGGCAGATGCTGGATGCGGCAAGCTGAAGACAGAGTAATATGGCGCTCATTAGTGGAGGTAGTAGTAGGGTCCAGTAGTGTACTAAATATAGACTAATGATGACGACGAACAAAGAAAATTACAATCAAATCAAGCTTAAGACGCTCCAAGGCAACCAATGCGTTGCCTATGCCGAGGCCCGTATTTGCGTCTCCTAAAATCTTCGGCAAAACCTGCCGCAGCACCAGCCCTCACGGAGATCCTAGGAAGATGGAAAGGCGCGAGATTGTCGACGCATGTAGCGTGCCGTCGCGTCGTCGGGACTCTTATCATCGTCACGCAATAGACCATTCGGTTCTAGAATAGCTGGTTAACGTTAGCAGTGACAAAGGCCTGCTGGATAATGAATTAAATTTTAAACAATTGCAAATATCAAGTCGTTAAAAAAACAACATTTAAGCTGCCAACTGCTGGCTCTGGTTAGTTCAGCGTGATCCAGTGTTTTTCAAATTCAGATTGCCCAGCAACTTTTACAATGTATTCTACCTACCCGACTGACGCTCAGACCTCCATAACTTTCATAGTTTATCATAATTATGTCTGTTAATAAGATGATTAACAATTACCCGCTTCTAAAAAACTTCAACAGACCGGCTACTGACCCTTCCATACCAGGACACGGACAACTTACTGGAGATAGTATCCTGATAGAGCACATAAAAAACCCTACCCCCACACAACACCACGCTTACACGTGAAAAATAAGAGCAACATGGATTAGAATTCAGTTTTCAGACGACCTCTATGGCGCTGTGGGCAAAGGTCCGCCTGCGACGCAGGAGGTTGCGGGTTCAATTCTCTCTTCTCCTGCCTTGGGGCAAATATTTGTACGATTTGCAGGTAGTTCTGGGTGTCCTGGTCGTTTTCAATATATAACAAAAAAATATCTATCTATGTAAGGCATTGTATTATGTATATAAGTTATCTAGTACCCATAACTTGGGGCTATATAATGTTGTGTCTATTGTCCAGCATTATTCATCGACAACAAACAAACAAGAAACCTTTACGGTTTCTTATTCGCTTTCTTTAACATCAAAAAGAGTGAAGTGAACGAAAACTCAAAGCTTTCACTTCATTTCCTAGTTTTACTTTAGTTGTTTTTTTTAAAGCTCTTCGATGTTTGATGTCTGCTAACTTCATTGGCTTGATCTTGAACATGCATGCCCATACCTTTCCCTTTACCCAAAATATTTTGTCCTCACAATATCCGTACCGTCGACCATATACCGTAACAACAGAACTCAAATCGTACCGTCAAAACCTGACTAACCCAAGCTTTCTTCTTCCCAGACGATGCTCAAAATAGGCGGTTGTGGTGTGTTGATGGCGGCGATCATCGCCGTGTTCATCATCGCAACGCAAGGCAGAGACCCTGACTTAGAGGCTCAAGAGCATGAGGGTCGGGAGTACATCCTCCAGCTTGACAGAGTCACGGGGTTAAGGAGGAATCGCGCAAGCCTTGCCGAGTGGGCGTATGCCTCTAACATTACTAAGGAGAATGAAGATACATTGGTGAGTATTCAAGTCATGAGCGTGTCAATCAAAATCTACGAACACGCACCATAAGCATAAGCATTAATTAATTAATTAATTAGTAAATAAACCTTATAACTTAAAACTAAGACTCACTTGTTTGGCGTCAAGTTTCAGATGTAATTGTAAGTAATATTTAATGAAGGAAGGACACGTTAAATATTTTACTTTTTTTAAATAACAGCATAGGTACATCATTATTTGTTGCTTTAGATACGTTTTACGGCGCACCTATTAATTCTTTGATAATCAAACTTTTATAAGACCACCTGAAAATCAACTTTTATACCACAGGGATATACAACAGGGAAAGAATCATTCAAATGTAATAAGAATTGGCGTAAATAACACCAACATTGTTATTATTACGTTAGTCGTTATTTTCAAAATAATTATGTTGTTTTGTAAGCTCATGGGGTAAATACTGATTGCTTAGGAATAAAATTTTATAGGACAATTTTTTTATTGGAATCATTTCACACCATAGCGAAAGAATTTTTAAAATCTGATTATTATTGACAAAAATTTCAATGTACATACATAAAAAATACATACAGCCGATCAAAGGGCCTCCTCTTGAAGTCGGTAAAAATAAAATAACCTTTTCTTGCAGCTTCAAATCCGCCTGGAGCTATCCCAGCAGGAGAAGAAATCCTGGGAAGAGACGAAGATGTACTTGTGGCAGGACTACCAAGACTTCACCCTGAGGAGGATGTTCAAGAAATACACCGAACTCGGCATTTCGGCTTTGCCCGAGGACAAGTATAAGGTAGGAAATATTCTTACCTCCTCAACCTCAATAGCCTAATAATAGTATTATAATAAATATAGTAAATATAATAGTCCGCTGCTGGATGCATGTCTCCCACTTATTTTATATCTCATGGGGAGTAATGCCCATTGTCCCCACGCTGGGCATGCGGGTTGGGGATCGCAGTTCGGTGTTAGATCTATTCTGCAAGAGGCGCTGCTGCCTGTCCCTCGGTGTATGTCCCTTAGTCGCCTCTTACGACACCCACGGGAAGAGTTGGGGTGGTGCAAATTCTAAGCCGGCACCACACGGCAGGAAATATGTTGGAACAAGTACAATACTTATTTGCAATAGAAGCAATTGAGCTAACTGCAGACTGTTGCAAACAATTTGCAAGTAGTTCAACTGATCCATAACAATACCAGTCGGAAGTAACAATAATAGTCGTATAAACTTGTTTAGATTTTCGGCAAAATTTGTATTGTCACTTTTTACGGAGTTAAATCCTGTTTAGGTTTTAAATCAGATATTGTTCAGCGATTTTTATTGCCTACTGTTATCTTGAAAATATCGTCAGTGCTGCAGTGCTGTAGGAAGTATGATATTATGATGATGTCATGATATCGTCATCATATAGCCACTTTTGGCGACAGTGACTTCAGGTTGTGCGTCGCAGATTGGCGCGAGATACTTTTTCTGCGTTCCGCGTGATAAAACTAGCGAAAAATTAATTTGCCGCGAATCGTAAACCATTTTCTACGATCCAAAGATAAAATTAACTTTGATTGTATTTTGGGATCATTTGGGAAAATATCATAAGATCATGGAAAATGGTTTACGATTTGTGGCAAAAAACTTTTTCGCTAGTTTTAGACAAACTTAAAGTTAGTTTAGTTAAACCTACAAATATTAAGAAAACCAAATTGGATCTCACCCGAATACTCAAACGCGAATTTATATTTAGGTTGTGTTTGAGTATTTGGCGGTTAGAGATGTGCAGTAATTGGAGTAGAATTTTTCATTTTTGTTCTACTCTAATTACTGCAGGGTGTCTAAAAAAACCAATCGTGTTCCAAAATATTTATTTGATTTACAGATTCTCATGAAAGCAGTTTCAGGGATGGAGGCCAACTACGCAACTGCAAAGGTTTGCTCATTCAAGGATACGACGAAATGCGATTTGGCTTTGGAACCAGGTGAGAATGACATAAGTAAAACATACTTGCGATACTTCCGAGATTTGGTACGACGACGACTTAGTAATACATAACAAATAGACAAAAAAAAAACAAATTGAAAAAAAAACAGGTGAATATAAATTAGGTAAGTACTAACACAAGCAGCGCGCGTGTGTTACCTATAACTTGATTCAAGAATGCAAAATATTGCATGTCAACAAAGACCGTATTGAATGAAAACTTAATAACACCAGGAAACAACAAGATAACAGCGGTAATCACTAAAACACAAACATCATCGACGCATAATAGCAAACATGCGTTGAAAATCGGACGAAAGACAAATAAAATGATTTACTACGTCTATACCATTACAAAAATTTTTTTTATCGATCCTCTGTGATTTGCAACGATGATACAGCGTCATCAAATATTTTTCACCAATATCCCTCTGTTTAAAACGGCTGTATCACCGTTGTTGTATCGGCTGCTTTCCTTTTTCCAGATCTAACAGAGATCTTCGCCAAGAGTCAAGACCCTGACGAGCTGAAGCAGCTGTGGATCGAGTGGCACGCCGTCGCCGGCGCACGCGCCAAGCATAACTTCACCGAGTACGTAGAACTATACAACGAGGCCGCTAAACTTAACGGTGAGTCCATCTAAGACATATTCAGAGTCATTGTCTGTCTGGTTTTTCTGTATACAGTCCCCTATGGTGCTTTCTTTTTCAAGTACCTGTGTATCCAATTAAGTATTAAATAAAAAAACTTTAACGACATCACATGTGACATTACAAGTTCCTACAGTAAAATAAATACTGAATACTGAAATAGTGTAGGTACTGGTTTTCAAGTTCTCAGGCCCGTATTATGAAAGGTTGCTCAGTCATCGATCCATACTTGAGTAAAGATTTTATATGGCAAAAGCGTTACTCAAGGATAAATCGATGACTTAGCATACTTTCATAATACGGGCCTATATTTCTTCAATAATATAAAACTTCAACGTTTTGATACCACTTTTCATCGCTCCTATTTCTTTCTAACCGAGCTTGTGCGTCTCCTATCAGCTTCTACTTCGATTCTCAGAGACTTGCGCTGCTTTTAACAAACATGATTAGGGCATTACGGTCCTTCTGGCGGGTAAGTCTAAGTATCTACTTGCATAAGTAGATATTATACTCTAAATATACCTATTTCAGGATTCAAAAATAGTAAGCAGATTATTTTGTGACCCCACCCTACTTTTGAATCGAGGGAACTTCAGCCTTGCGTTAAATCTTTCAAAATTCATTATTCACCTCAAATCCTTTCAAGGAGACTTTTTGACATGAAACAACCTTACCTGTCCCACCTTTTTGAAAGATGTGACTAATCCTACCGAAACATCAATTTGTGCCGCTGTTTTGATAACAACTTTTGATATACCGTAACTCATTCGTTTAATGCTATTGCATACAATTATAAATTTATTACCACTCATGAAAACGTACGAAGTATGTTACTAATTTCTGAATAGGTACCTACCAGAAATCAAAACAGTCGTAAATCAACGTTATGGTCGGTCTGTATCTAAATAAAAAAAATTGATATAAAAAGGAGGCCGATGCCTATTAGAATGTGGTCAGTTATTCTTGAATTAGTTCATGTGTAACAAATGTTTGTTTGATGCCACCAGAATCATCTTTCGTAGACCATTTCATGCCAATCATGATGATGAGTAAAATTATGTAGTCGTTTTAGAAGGTTCCCAATTATTTTACTACGAATAAATAATAAGTCAGGAAGTCTAATCCAGAAAAAATTGGAGAAAAAGGCCCTGTTTCAAACAATAACTTAACTTAATAATTAACAATAGATGATTCGAAATAGGAATCGCTTCAGATTGGTTCGCGCGCCTGCTCCATGTCTGCTATGACAGCTGAGTCACAGCGGCGTGGACGATGTTATGCAATAAGTGGACCGGACCAAGTCAATAACAAAACAATAATGGTTTCTTACTAAAAAATTTTTGATTACTTTTTACAATTTAGTAAACGCTTTGTCCCGAAAATTATGATTTATTGTTTAGGTTTTTATTCCACTTGCTAGCTATCCACTTGTTTTTCCCAATCGGAACGGCAAGTAAACTAAAAACAATAATAAGCTTAAACAGTACTGATACGAAAAAAAATATGTACCTAATTCAAACATACCAGCAATTGCTTGCTTACGAAATTGCAGCTAGAACTTATGGGTATAAGTCTCTATTGAAAGGCGCTCTTGTTAATAATTTATGCCCGGGTGAAAACAAAACCACCTATTAGTTTTAACTGCTACCTTCTTTTGTAGATGATGTATTGGATTTATTGGATATGTATGATCTTCCAGGATTCGACAACGTAGCAGACTGGTGGCAAGCAGACTACGAAGTCCCAGACTTCGAGCAGCAGCTAGCAAGGATCTGGGATAACGTGAAGCCTCTCTACCAACAACTCCACGCGTACGTGAGGAAACGCCTGCGAGACAAGTATGGAGACCAGGTGGTTTCTGCTAGAGGACCGATACCGGCGCATCTGCTAGGTGAGATATACTAAAACTGGTGATAAGATATATAAATGCAGCGGCTAGAATTGACGAAAACATAGCCAATTGACAAAATCTCCGTCTTTTTTAAACTTGGCTAAAAATACTCTAAACCGAGCGAAAGTCTTCGAGGAGTATTGTGCTAAAGACAAGATTAACTATGGGCTAATAAATCACAGGAGTAAGTATTGCTTGGAAGTGTTAATTCGGAGAAAGAAAAAAGAAGCTAAAAATACGGTTGTGCTGACCTCATTCAAAGAATATAATGATCATGATCTTCTTTGATTTTTCGGACGTCTAGGTATCTGATGTTAGGAGTCAAGAGCAAGACGGGTCGTCTTGCCGTCTTGACTGTCATGTTGGATTTATTAAACAAAGCTTGTTGTGGTTTTATCTGATGTGCTTGCAAAACATAACGATTGTGTTCAGGATTTTTTTTCACAACCAACGCAGTTTAAAGAAACATAACATTACTCACTTTCAGGCAACATGTGGGCCCAAACATGGAGCAACATTGAATCTTTCACTCGCCCATATCCCGACAAAAAAGACTTGGATGTCACCCAAGCGATGAAAGATCAAGGCTACACGCCTCTCAAGATGTTCCAAATGTCTGATGAGTTCTTCAAGTCATTGAACTTGACTGCGATGCCAGAGAAGTTCTGGAATAATACAATAATGGTGAAGCCTAATGATAGGGAGATTGTCTGCCATGCTTCGGCCTGGGACTTCTATGACGGGCAAGACTTTAGGTTTGTGTAGATCACGTTGAGTTTCTTTATGCTTTGAGCACGATATTGCGAATTGCTTGTTTATGTGGTAAGTGGTTTTTGTTTATGTTTTGGAAACGGGGTATACGTATTCTTGAGTGGAGATTGCGACTCGGCAAACGTAGTGCAGGACGCCCTCCGGCCAGGTGGGATGATGACTTGCGAAAGACTGCAGGCAGATGCTGTATGCGATAAGCTGAAGATAGAATGCTATGGCATTAGGGGAGGCCTATATGTCCAGCAGTTAACCAACATAAGCTAATGATGATGGTTTCGATAATGATGTTTTAAAAAGTTTTAAAACCTCCTATAGTAAAAATGGTGGTGGTAGACTTATTCAAAATTTCGTTGTTCTAATATGTGGCTTAATTTAGGATCAAACAGTGCACGACGGTCGATTACGAATACTTTCAAACGACACACCACGAAATGGGCCACATTCAGTACTTCCTTCAGTACAAAGACCAGCCCTACATTTTCCGTGACGGAGCTAATTCAGGTGAGATTTTTTGTACAGGATCAAGATGTGCACTGTGGTCAACAGTGAGCACTTGAGGACCGTTCATCACGAGATGGGGCATGTGCAGTATTATTTGCAATACACGAATCAGCCTTTCGTGTTCCGCAATGGGGCCAATCCAGGTGATTTTTGAATTGTTCTGGGAAACTAACCTCCAAATGCCACCAATCATTGCACTGTACACAATAAGATCTGCTATTGAATTAACTTCTTCTTTAAACCGTATCCTGGGATGTCACAACTAATAGCTATATTAAATTGCACATGTCCCCATCCTCAACTACTAAATTCACGAGTTCACTATCAAGATTATCTAAACCGGCATAGTTTGTATTAACAAAATATAGTTGATTGTTTTCTGGCGAATGTATGTATAAGCTTTCTAATCTGTACTTCATCATAATCCATCAATTTTCCAGGTTTTCACGAAGCCGTCGGTGATACGATAGCACTTTCAGTGTCATCTCCAAAGCACTTGCGAAGGGTCGGTCTAGTGCAAGGAGAGGCTGAAGATGAGCAGACAGAAATCAACCAGCTTTACAAGATGGTAATTTCACTTTGATTTAAAGTGCTTTTTATAGTTATGCAAAAAAGTCAATTAGGTGATCTCTGTTTTTTAAATTCTGCTTGATTCCTCTTAGCAAGAACTGAGTGTTTTGTAGATTTTTTATGAATATTCAATCTCCTGATTGTCACTTCCAAAATCAGAAAATATAGATAACGATTTCTGCAAACTAGACAACTACAAGTTGTCAGAACTGAGTTGTAAGGAGTAGATATAGAATACTACTTACAACTCAGTTCTGACACTTCTGACCAATTTGTCTCGTCATCTTGTGTTGTTTTAGTAAATTAACTTTACCTATTATGTAACTAAACTACAGCAGTTAGTTGCTATCATCATTTGTATCTTACAGGGTCTTGACAAAGTAGTGTTCCTTCCATTTGCCTACATCCTGGACCTCTTCCGATATGGTGTGTTCCGTAACTCTACGACCCCTGAAGACTACAACTGCCACTACTGGAGATTGAGAGAGGAGTTGCAAGGGGTGGAGCCTCCGGTGGATAGAACTGAGAAGGACTTTGATGCTGCTGCTAAGTACCATGTGTCTGCTAATGTGGAATACGCTAGGTGAGAGGATCGGTTTCTATAAAACGTACAAGCGAATTTCGATAAAAGAACAATATTTTTGTATGCATTTCGCGAAGAACCTATTGCGTGAAGTCACAAAAATTTGCGATAATCCTTATGGTTTTTTTTGGCATTACGGCTTTTATTCAGTTATAACATTAACCAACAAGTCTGAATTCTCACGTCATAAAAAGCTTTTCAGCTTATTCGTTTGGCTTTTTGTCCATTAGCAAAGTCAAAGACTACAAGTTTATATTTATCCATATAATTTTTGTGAAATTGCTAAACATTTTGTCAGTGATCTCATGTCAGACAATCTCCGTTCCAGGTACTACGTGTCTTTCATAATCCAATTCCAGTTCCACCGTGCACTCTGTCAGCTCGCGGGCGAGTACACGCCCAAAGATCTCACCAAGAAGCTGGTAGACTGCGATATCTACCAGAGTGTAGCAGCTGGGAACGCACTGAGGTACTTGCATATCTCACATTTTATTAATATTTATACGTATATAAACAGAAACCCAACATTATAACGAAAAAAGAGCTTTTATTTCACAACATTTTGTAAACATAATATATGTATCGGGATTCACATCGACACACTGACCAAGATTCCATTTTATTTCCGCTTAGAATCCAGCTCTTTGCTGTGCTTATCGCCATCTTTTCAGCTATTTCGGTAAAAGTCATGCTTGCCAATCTCTTTTATCAACTAAATTGTTTAGTAATTACTGTACTCGTTGCTGGTCGTGATTGTGCAGAAAATTGCAGTTGTTACAATTACTATCATGGTACCAAGCATACTAAATAACAAATGTCTAATCGTCGAATTTTAAAACGATTTTGTATGCACATTCCAGCACCATGCTCAAAATGGGTTCCTCTCGACCCTGGCCCGACGCGATGGAAGCTCTGACTGGCCAGAGAGAGATGAGAGCTGATGGTCTATTGGAGTACTTCCGACCATTGCTAGACTGGTTGACGACTGAGAACCAGCGAACTGGGGAGTACATCGGATGGGAGGCTAGTTCGAAACGTAAGTACTTGACGTTAACCTAAGATGAGAGGATGGTGTACTGGGTAATCCACTTCAACACTGGTCGACGACCGAGAATCAGCGAACTGGAGATTACAATGGCTACTTTGTAAGTACTGGAAGTTACCTTGAGTTTGATGAAGGCTTTGATCGAAGGGAATTAGACCTGACCGTCAACTAGAGTACTTACGTTCGGTACTATTTTGGTTGATGACTGAAAATCAGCGGACTCGTGAGTACATCGGATGGGATACTAGTACTAACCGTAAGTTAGAATTAATTGACGACTGACGACCGGCGGACAGGAGAGTACATTATATATATATATATATATATATAGAATACTTTTAAATCACCATGCCTTTTGTTGAAATCCGTTTGCAATATCTATGAAAGCAAAAAGAAACAAGCAAGAACTCTTTCTTCGAGTACACATCGAGGGAATCCTCACGCTCATAGAAACCCAAGGTGGGTTTCCATTTCGCTTTGGATAGAACATCGTGTATTCTGCATACCTATCAAACTGTTGAAACAAAAGATCGGAGCGACCGATAATAACATTAAGAAAGAGACAGAAGACGTACAAGTCCTCATGCTATCTTTTCCTTTCAGACTACTGCACAGCGGAACAAAAAGCAGCACTTAAGGCAAAAGCAGCGCCAAAAGAAGCGCAGGCGCCTGTAGAAGCGTGACGTCATGTACTTACCTTAGCCTAATTTATGATAGGGAAACAGTATTCATAATAAATATTTTTATACAGAACTGTTGTGTTTTAATGCATCCGGCTACGGGCCCGGCGATGTCGGAGAGTACGAGACGTTGGGGCACGAGCCGGACTGCGAGTCGTCCACAACCTTCTGCAGGATCATCACGCAGGCTTTCTTGTTGTTCTCTTTCTCGCCTACAACGAGAAGGGTGGGTGGTTAGTATTCAGCCGGCTAGCGGCGAGATGGGTGGTCGATATCGCTAACGTTGCGGGTTAACCTGGATAACGTTGATCCAGGATCGTGTGGAGTAGCACCAGAGCTTAGACGGCTTATACGATGTACCTGGCAGTGGGTAAATTCGGGTTGCCGATGATGATGATGATAATAGCTTTATCTATGATATAATAACAGCCACTGTGGCGTGGTGGGCGAAGGTCCGCCAGCGACGCAGCGGTGTTGGTACGATCCGCAGATATTTGTTCCGGGGGTTCTGGTAGTGCTCTTTGTATAAAATAATATATATTATCTGTGTATTGTATTATGTATATCAGTTATCTAGTACCAACAACACAAGATCTGAATAAAAATTTAATAATGTCCCAAAGATTTTCGATTTCGGCAGGATTCGAACCTGCACCCCACCCTAATCCTAAGCTCTCCTAATCCTAATCGAATCCTGCAGTATTCCCAAGACGAATTTATCACTGTTATGATTTATTCGCTTAGCCAGTACAAGCCTATGTCCAGCTGTGAACTACTAAAGGTATTGATGATGATAACGAAATAGAGTTTCGGGCTAATTAAAACAAAATATCATGAAAATCAACCGAAAAATTTGCTAAAATTGCATGTAAGTAATTTTTATTTTCTATATCGAGTAGGTACATAAAGCTATAACTAGAAATATACAAAAAACAGTACAGCGCGGGTAGAACTGGAATCAGCTGCACCAGATTTTCCTATTAGTCAAGGCGCAACAAGGAGATCCACTCTCTCCGACTTTCTTTATCACCGTACTAGAAACAATCTTCAGAACACTTAGTTGAGTTAAAATAGGAATCAAGATTGCCAGGAACTACCTCATTCATTTAAGGGTCACAGACGACGTGGTATTCATGTCAGAAAAAGCAGATGAATTAGATTACATGGTAGGTACATAGATAGTCTCTATGCTTAGAAAGTAGAATTATTGGACTTAGATTAATATCTCTAAAACTAAAATAATAACCATTAGAAACGAAACCCCAATAATTGTAGATACAAACACGCTAGAATACGTGTCGGAATATGTCTATCTGCCATATCATCTCATTTAAGGACTGGACAGAGAAGGAGATCAAACGCAGAGTGAAAAATACATGGAACCTGAATATATTGGGCCCTGACAAAGATCTTTAAGGGAAATATGCCCCTAGAACAGAAGACTAAGGCAGTGAACATCTGTTTAACACCTTGTCTCACTTATAGATAATAATAAATAATGCTGGACAATTCACACAGCATTTTCTAGCCCCAAGCTAAGCAGAGCTTGTGTTTATGGGTACTAGATGACTGATATACATAATAAAATTTATTACATAGATAGATATTTTTTATTATACCTACATAGAAAACGACCAGAACACCCGGAACAAATACCTGCAGATCGTACGAATATTTGCCCCAAGGATCGAACCCGCAACCTCCTGTGTCGCAGCATTGACCTGCGCCCACCGCGCCACAAAGGTCGTCTTATTCTGTCATAGTACCGGTGCATGAAAGCCATGACTTTCAAATTCTCTAAGCCGAAGTATTGGATTAAAGGTTCAGGCTTTATCATTGACTATCGATAAATATCAGAGATGTGTCAGTTTCAATCGTTGATAAGAGTTCGAGATACGTCTCGATGATTTAGGGTATTCTTGTATCTTGATTGGTGGCAGAAGGTTCCTTTCGGTAAGTTTATTGAAGATTTTTCTAGCTATTATGCGGAGGGCACAGTCGCTGCAAGGAAGAAAAACGTGACCCAAGTAAACATTTTTCTTGCTTCCAACTTTACAAAGAATTATCAAATACTGAACCATTTGTACTCTAAAACACAGTTTACAGGCTATGTTATAGTTTTGTAAGTACACCTTCGGCCACACGAATTAAATTTTTAAGAAAAAAATAATCAAACAAACATAAGTAGACTTCCCTTAAGTCTTTCCTAATTTGGAAACCACAATGTTGTTCTCGTCTCAAGTTATGTCACAGTTATACAATTAGCAAAAACTACACTTCAGTGGTTTGTTTCAAAAGAAGATGGTGTTTTGGATGGTTTAATGCTACATCGTACATGTGGCAAATTTTTAAAATCTGGCGTTGTTTTCTTTTCTTCTTCTTTTTACCCAAGTATGAGATTTGTTTTTATGCAGGCATTATGTACCTTGTATCGTTCAAAAACAAAAAAAAATCGATTGTTATTTCGATTTTATGAAAAAGCTATTTTTCTAAGAAAATCCAAGAAAAAACTTTATTTAGTGTAGTAGTTTCCTTTTGGTATTATAAGAATTAGAAATGAAAAAAAAAAAAACGATAGCATTCGTTTATTGCGTACATTGTTAGCTATCAAATAAGATCTCTTTCATCAATAAAGAACCTCTACATGGGTAGCTATCAGTACAAGCAGAGCTAATAACAAAATGGCTGCCATTTAATTATGAAAGGAGTAAAAAAAAAGAGGGATTTAAGTCTCCGACACAGGTGACACACGCTGTATTATTATGGACACTACTTTCAGATCTTGAGTAAATCTACTTCAAAGTACCTAAACAAAAATAGCCCACTAAACTAACTTCTTTAACACATTCTGCATAACAGCATCAAAGCCACACAAAAGCCTTCAATTCCAGCCATAACTGACAGACCAACCAGTTAATTCATTTACATGATAATGTTCTCACTAAGATTGTTTTTCATGTTTTTCAGTCACCGTGTGGTTGCTGTAGTTTTTGTGGGCTTTTTCATTTATTGGTTGAGATAGTTTTCCATTTTTAGATATTTAGTGTAATTTTTGCGAGTTTTTGAAAATGCCGTGTGGTTATTTTAGTCAAAATGCAAAGCGGGCACTGTATGTGAGTAAAAGCATTTTAAATAAGTGATATATATTTAAACCTTCACTCTATATAGAACTTCAGAATTATTGTTTTTTTGCATTTACCTATTAACAAATATGTTACTTTATAGTACAAAAACTCTCCTTCTTATAAAATACTTTTCATATACTTCTATACAAAAAAGTGTAATAATAGCAGTGGTTTTGTCTATTTTAATCTTTTTGTTCACTTTATATCACATTTGGACCGAGACGATCGAGTTTCCTTGACATCATGATAGGTTTCCTTTTATAAATTGTGAAGATTCGCTCTAATAAGCCATTGTGATCGTTGCTGTTTGGTAAGATAGACGAATTTTAGGCATATTTTTACACTCACGTGACCTAATTAACTGTCACCATTGTATAGTTTGTTCTTTAGGGCGCAGCCGCCAGTAGGTATAAAGTCTGGTAAATTGTTTTCATGTTTATATAAAGGTTCTTTTTGAAAATGTTAATGAGTAGAGTAATAATTTGATTGTTTTGAGAAAGCTAAAAACCCACAAAGAACCTCTTAATTTTATATTATTTTTAAATTTCGCGAGATCAATACTAATAACTTGGAAATAATTTTTAGGAACCACCTCAGTCAGACCTCTGGATCTTCATCTTGTCGTATAAAGCAGGTCCCATGGGATAAAAATATTCTTAACGTTTCTATAGAAAAAACGCATGCGAAGCCGCGGACAGAACCCACTTTTCTATATAAAAGCGAAAGGATTTTAAAATCGGAAACAAAAGCCAGCATTCCGATCACTTTCTTTGACATATTGGTATAGTAGGTAGATGAGCTACTGTACCAATACTAAAAATTTCAGTTCATAATGAAGATCGTTGGCGAGCTCTGCCTTGTCGGGGCAATAGCCTCAGTGTTCTTCGTCGCAGCCAGAGGAAGGGTGGCAGAGAAGGCGGCTGAGGAAGCAGCAGGGATGGAATACATGAGGCATCTCGACGAACTCATGTCTAAAACAAAGAATAAGAAGACAGTAGCTACTTGGAACTATGAGACGAATATTACAAAGTATACTGAAGATAGAATGGTGAGTGGTAACGTTAGTTACTTCAATCAAACACTATAGACCGTTCCCGTTAGCTGCTTTGTATGCAATTACATAAAAGACAGTGGACATCTTAAGGTGAAGTAGGTCCCAAAACTCAGGTTTTGCCTAGACGGAAAATCAATTTTAAGGCAAGAAAACACAATTTTTTTAAATCTTTTTTGATGAGCATCCAAAAAATCCTAAGCTTTCGCTTAGGATTTTTGTTAGTAAGTTATGGGAGCCGAAACACGATTGACTGAACTTGACTCGATAGAAAAAAATCGCAAAGTTTCCTCTAAATTTTGCATTTTTACTACGGAAAACCAGTTTCATTTGCTAGTTACTTACCATATTTGCATGAAATATCGTCTAAAAAATACTTTACTAAACACTTTAGAGGATTATGGTTTTAGTTTTTTGCGAAAGAGTATTATTTTAGAGCAATATCAAATTTATAAATAAAAAGCAGTAAAATTGCGCGCGGGCCGGCTCTTGCGTCCCTTTCTCGCTTTCACTGCGCGGTGTTCGCTCGTCCTTGTCTAGAAATTACGAACGTACTTCACCTTAAGGTGAACGGTCTGTAGATAAACCAGTCGTCGTGGATGACCTAAGACCAAAATTTTACGTGAGATCTGTTTCTTTGAGTTTTATTGACAGATAAGATACGTAGTACTTTTTTTGCCTTCTCGTTAGCAGTATACTAGAACAGAAGATTTGATATTGAAAATATCAGAATTTGATCTTTACACGCTTCAATATAAAATTTTGGTATAAGGCTAAGGCTGATTAAATTAGGCACTGGCATGCAATTTTTATCCTTTACAAGTCCAGCAATTAGTATTACATGTAGCCCTGGGAATATAAACACCACATATCTTCAAATTGAAAGTCCAAATTTCTAGCTTCAAATCTCTCTGGAAGTGGCAGAAGAAGAGAAAGAGTATTGGAAGGAGACCATGAGCTATTTCTGGCACGAGTACGATACCGGAGATCTCAAGAGAATGTTCCAGAAGTATGCTGAGGTAAGTGAAGATAATGCTATAAAAATATTTTATTTATTATTTGTTTTATGAGACCCCTTCGAAAACATACTCCTTAAAATAGCGAAAGAATTTCGAAAATTTGTCCATTACATTATTGACGGAGAAATCAACGTACAAACCTCTTTTGTTTTTCGTCGGTTAAAAAACGAGGGTTTTGCATGAAAGTAGTTAATTTCAAAGGATTATAAACATAATGTTCAGTAGTCGACATACCTATGTGTGCTGATGAATAGTGAAATCCAAAGCATTTCTAAATAAATGAAATGATTGAATATCTTGCAGCTGGGTACTTCAGCTCTGCCTGAAGACCTGAATGAAAGACTGATCACGGCTATCAGTAATATGCAAACCACATACGCCAAGGCAACTATTTGTGATTATAAGGATCGAAGCAAATGTGATCTCCATGTCGAGCCCGGTAAGGTTTCAAATAGAATTCATGAAAAGCGGGATTAGAATCATGACGAATATCCCATTAGAGAAATGATTTTAGCGGTACCAAATAGACTTGTTGAAGCACATAAAATCCAAAAGGACTATGTGAATTGTGTACAGTAAATAACGCGAATAATCTCAATCTGCAATACCGAGGGCAGAAGGCTTGTTTATTATTCTGACAAAAAAGGTTTTATTTTTGCAGACGTAACTGATATCTTTGCCAAGAGCTCAGACCCTGAAGAGCTGAGGTACGCTTGGCTGGAGTGGCACAGAGCTGCTGGTGGACCTTCCAAACAGAGCTTCCAGGAGTACGTTGCTATGGATAATGAGGCTGCTAAACTTAACGGTAATCTCATCTCTAATTAAGCAGCTGAAATACCATAAACACACTCTTGTCTCTCCACTCTCCCAATCTTTATAGTATTTTTATAATCTAATTTGAAAATATTAGTCTTAAACCTTGCAACCAGGTTACGCATCATCTGGAAGCAGAGCGTGCAGTGTAGTAAATAGTTTTGTATAGAATTAACAATCAAATTTCAAGTTTGATACCTTCCCCAGGTTACGACACCGTAGCAGAGTGGTGGCTCAGCGCATACGAAGCGGATGACATTGAGTCACAGTTTATTGCTCTCTGGCAGCAGATCAAGCCTCTGTATCAGCAGATACATGCATATGTCCGTAGGAACTTGAGGGAGAGATATGGGGAGAATGTGGTGTCGGCTCGAGGGCCTATACCGGCGCATTTGCTTGGTGAGTTCGGATGAGTAGAAAAACCATGAACGTTTGTTTACCTTTTTTAAAATATTCATGAATAAAACAAATTTTGATCTCTTTGCGATTTTGCGCTATTTTTCAACGCCTCATAATACGAGTAATATTGGGAAATAACAATATTGAAAAGAAATGCCGAAAAATTAAGAAAGTACAAGGGCGGCCTGATAACTCGGAGTCACAGAGCAAAATACGGAGTAACTCTGTATTTGCTCCGTGGCTCGGAGTGATTATAGTCCCGGCAAAATGATTGGATTATGATTATATTCAATGACTTTCAGCACAATATATATTATACTATTTAAAGCAAAGCAAGAGTTTAGACGCTCCTTCTTAAAATATAATTACTGCTAAATTTCTTGCCAAAATAACATTAACATTTTGGTTTTCAGGTAATATTTGGGCTCAGACATGGAACAATGTGGAGAAGTTCACGAGACCGTACCCTGACAAGCCTGATGTTGATATAACAGCAGCGCTGATTGCTCAGGTATTTTATCAAGTTTCTAATTTCGATAGATAAGTTATGGTGATATTACGAGATACAACGTTGTGTACTACTTGTATATCTTAAAACAGAACGTGAAGAATCTTCGGACTGCGTTTTCATTGAAAAGTTGTACCAAGGGTATTTTTACTGCTTATAAATATTATCTGATACATAGAAACTGATAGAAATTTCCCACTGCTCCTAATGCCCACTATAATGCGCTTGACATTTATTTAATATTAAACACAGATAAAACTACATTTTATTTTATTCCATGCTTGTTTCAGAACTATACAGCTCTGAAAATGTTCGAAACTGCCGAGGAGTTCTTCGCGTCTCTAGGCCTCCAGTCCATGCCAGAGCTGTTTTGGGAGAGGTCGATTTTTGAGAAACCTGACGATGGTCGTGAGATGGTCTGCCATGCGTCAGCTTGGGACTTCTTTGATGCAGAAGATTTTAGGTAATGAGACCGTCTAAGTATTATGAATGAAACCATGATAAAATTGATAAAAGTATTTTAGAGATCTCTTCGCTCTGAGCTCCTTGGCCCGGAAAATAGCAAAGACATGGTCATGGGTCGGTTTTCATGAAGGCGCAGTGGCAAATGTCAAAATGGCAATGGCAAGTTATTGTTACCTAGAATAAGTCCTGGCAACTTACTGACATGGACCTACTCTGCACGTAGGTCAGCTCGGCCAGGCGGGGCGGCTGAGTTTTTGGTGTGAATGTTTTAAGTTTAGTTTAAATTTTATTCTTTTTGTAATTAAAAACATAATCTCAATGCTCAAGTAAACCTGTCTCAATTAACATGTTCATTGTCTGTTTTACATTACTACTCCATTAAAGTTATGTTTAAGTTCTTGTCTTGTGTTGCCTGAATTAAACAATTATTATTATTATTAATTTATACGTGAAAACTTTCGGTAAACTTCCTATGGTTCTATGAAGTAGGTCGGTAGTTCTTTAGTCTATAATTATAAGCTTTTGGTTTTCCTACACATAACCTTATTTCGCGAAGAGAGAATTCAGAAAAAGATGCATTTGGTGCAGAGTTTTTGTACATTATGATAAATTATGTCCTATATTAGTTCAATCTAAAAATTTGTTCTTGTGGATGACTTCACGCTTTATGATATCTTGATAGTTAATACATAAAGTTCTGCAGATCTTTAATTCTGTTACAGAATAAGACAATGCACCTCAATAACCGATGCGTTCTTCAAAACAACGCATCACGAAATGGGTCACATTCAGTATTACCTACAGTACAAAGAACAGCCCGTCATTTATAGAGAAGGAGCCAATCCTGGTGAGAAAACAGCTGTATCGCTTTTAGCTATTCTGGAATTTCTCACCACCAATTAGTTATTTTTTGCAGGTTTTCATGAGGCAGTTGGTGATGTCATTGCTCTGTCAGTGGCCACTCCAAAACATTTGAAGGTTATGGGTCTCCTTGATGATGGGCCTGAAGATGCGGAGTCCAATATCAACCAACTATATAAGATGGTAAGAAGCAATATGCGTACTTTTAACATAGAATGTAAGAAAAAAATTATGTGTGATAAGAGATAAGAATTTGCACTACCCCAACTCTTCCCACGGGTGTCGTGTCCCTCGGTGGATACCAGCGAGCGTTTGTACAGTCAACGGTAACGAGACGGATTTTTGAAGTTTGACGTGCTCTCTACGGATGGTAGGTACGATACGCTCCGTAACATCGGTCAGTACCCGGATTTAGTGGGCTGCAGCACCCCGTAAAAAACAGATCCACCATCAAACTGCAAACTCAAACACGCGTGGGAATCCCCAGACGTGGCGTGTTTCCCATGGCGACAGAGGAGCTTATCAGGGGAGGCCTATGTCCAGCAGTGAACAGATAGATAGTAGATATAATAACAACTTGTGTGTGCATTTGTGATCAAAATATCGCATTATAGATTTAACACACATTTTCAGGGTCTCCATCATATTACCTTCACTTCATCTATTTACAATCTAGGAAATCCTAGTATGTGCTCATTGCTATTTAGACTTTTTTGGTTTTATTTCTAGTCTATTCTTGTAATTTGCGTGACCAAGAAACATTAGCACGTATGTAGTCTACATACATACGAATTGATGAACATCATGGTCTTTATAACCTGTTGACATGCACTTTTAATTAGAAAATGAATTGTAATTAGTATTGTAAGGTGTGAAAAATTGCTATACAAATTTGAATAGGTACAATGTTTTTTGTTTGCACCAATGCACAATTTGGCATTTATAATTTTGGATGTTCATTTGTTATAGCGGGACCGGGCGTGAGTGCGAATTTGAAAAAAAAAACCATTTTTAAATCCTACCCTCCTGTCCCCAGGGCTTAGACAAGATAGTATTCCTACCCTTTGGCTACCTCTTGGATCTTTACCGCTACGGTGTCTTCCGCGGAACCACTACTCCTGAGGACTACAACTGTCACTTCTGGCAGCTCAGGGAGTCCCTCCAGGGTGTGGAGCCTCCTGCGCCAAGAAGTGAGGAGGACTTTGATCCTGCGGCAAAGTACCATATTGCTGCTGATGTGGAATATATGAGGTGGGTTTCTGATTTAAATACATCCTGGTTGATTCGGGCGTCCGCCAAACGATGAGTCGACTACATCCGAAAGATCGTGGGCTACATAACCTGACCCAGACTGGTGCAAGACCGAGGTAAATAGCATAAACATAGAGTTATCTATGCCCGGTAGTGATGATGATGAATATGATTCGAAAATTGCACGGTTTTGTATGCATATATTGTTGAAAAGTCATGTAGGTAAGGTACATAACACTCTTTTGCAAGCATGGGCTTAGATTTACTATAAAACTAACAAAATATCATTGTTTTATGTCGTTTTAGCTGATCACATCTATCATATTACATGGAACGGTAGCCACTAATATTGAAATTTGATTCGATTATGAAAAATATATTTTTGAGTTTCTCAACGTTTGTATTTTCTAAAATTGTCTGAACAATATAATTTAAGCTGGAACAATGTCGGTGCCAGGAAGAGGTCAACATATACATTAATATATACTTACTTTATCTTAAGATCTTGATTTACGTACATGAAACAGCCGAATAAATAATTCCAACATATCATTTTTGTGCACAGTCCTACAACAAGACTTAAGGTATTATCTTTCGAACCATGTTATCTTTTATTTCAGATACTACATCTCTTACATAATTCAGTTCCAATTCCACCGGTCCTTGTGCCAGTTAGCCGGAGAATACGCACCTGGAGACCCCAGTAGACCACTTTCTAACTGCGACATCTATCGGAGCGAAGCCGCGGGCATGGCTTTAGGGTAAATGTATATCTATTATGTTGCTAAAATTGAAATTTCATAATAGATTACGAAAAACATCGTCACTGTCTTAACTGGTGCAATCTTCTTTGCTAACATCACTCTGAATAACTCTTTATCATCTTTATACACTCGAGAGCAATGAATCCGGGTCACTCAAAGAATCCAAAAAATCTCGGAAAGTAAGAATGCTAGGTTAATGCAATAAATTGTATTTAATAGACAATTTTTATGCTCTACAAGCACGATGGAAGACACAGAGTGTATAGAAGACCAGGGGAAAGATTCAAGCAAGCATGCATCGAAGAAAAAGTAGCCTACGGTGGTGGGTCTGTACTTGTGTGGGCCGGAATTTCCTCTGAAAGTCGCACAGAGCTGGTGATCATAGAAAACGGCTCTTTAACTAGCGTAAGATATGTGGAAGAAATCCTCAACGAACACGTTGGTCCATTTATGGTCAATTTGGGTGAGGATGCTATATTTATGCATGACAATGCCCGACCTCATACAGGTAGGATTGTGAATGACTACCTTCAAGAGATGAACATTACTTGTATGGAGTGGCCAGCGCGCAGCCCGGATATCAACCCGATCGAGCATGCTTGGGACGAGCTAGGGAGATGCGTAAAACAACGAAACCCTCCCCCAATCACGCTTCCTGAGCTCAAAATTGCTCTCACAGAGGAATGGGAGAATATTCCCCAAAATCGTATAAGGAACTTGGTGTACAGCATGCCTAACCGCGTAAACGCAGTAATGGAAGCACGAGGAGGTAATACGAAGTATTGAAATTCAAGAAAATCGTCATAAAGTTCAAAAATTTCATGTTTCCTATTTTTGTTTTAAGGAGAGATCAGCAGTTTTTTTTCTTTATGTAATTTTGTGTAAATAAAATGTATAGTGACTCATATTTTTTTAACTTTCATTTAAGGAGTATTAAATTGTCTATTAAATACAATTTATTGCATTAACCTAGCATTCTTACTTTCCGAGATTTTTTGGATTCTTTGAGTGACCCGGATTCATTGCTCTCGAGTGTATTATCTTTACTTTTCACTATTTTACCTACATCATTCTAAATTTCCACATCGTCACAAAAATTTAAATAATATTTTTGTTAATTTTTATATCTCTTTGTTTTTTTATAACCAAACCTGTATTTGTCATACATTTTATTATTATGGCAAATAATCAGTGTTCTTTCGATCTCCCGAGAAAGCCTAGCCTGTGCGAGGACCATAGGAAATCATGTACTTACCTGAGATAATGTTTTCGGCAAATATGTAAATTATTTTCATTTTCATATTATTCGCCCTGATGACCCTTGGAATGAGGGAAGGCTTTTGAAGGACTAAAAATTTTGAACTATCCAAAAAGCTTAGAGACTTTCAATTTTCAAATCAACATCTTCATAAAGATCATCGTTCTGAACTGCAATACCAACCATCACAATCACCGTCATATCACCTTCCAGGAAAATGCTTCAAATGGGTTCATCAAAACCCTGGCCGGAAGCGATGGCGGCCCTCACCGGCCAGCAGCGGATGGACGCTTCAGGACTCCTGGAGTACTTCGAACCGCTGCACGACTGGCTGAGGAAGGAGAACAAGAGGACTGGCGAGTTTATTGGCTGGGAAGACAGCACTATTTGTAAGTATTGTCGTCTTTTCTGTTGGAGTGAAACTCGCCTTGGGACAAATATTTGTACGATCTGCAGGATATTTGTTCAGGGCGTTCTGGTCGTTTTTTACGAATTATAGGTATCTATTTATATATTGTACTAGCTGTCCACCCCAGCTTTGCACGAGTATATTCTTTAGCCTATGTTACTCACTACTCAATGATAAAGTAGCTTCGTAACGGCAAAAGAATTTTTGAAATCGGTCCAGTAGTTTTTATGTTTATACGTTATGTACAAAAACACAAACCTTTCCTCATAGTAGTATAGATTATTTATATTTTTCAGTTATCTAGTACCCATAACACAAGCACCGCTTAGCTTGGGAATAGATAATGCTGTGTGAATTGTCCAGCATTAATTATTTATATACTTTTCCAGTAACTCTATGCTGGGTGGGATTGGCACAACATGTATTTTCTTCCAATCTCCTCTATCAGCCGTCATCAATGTACTTATTACACCTTGCTTTCCTCTTTCACAAAATTTATTCATCTTTTCTTCGGACTTCCTCTCTATTTATATCCTTTTATATTTTCGACGTAATCAACTTGTTTTCATTTCAGCGTACTGCTCGTTGGAACAACGGAACGCAATGGAGAACTCGGTATTTCGTCAGAAGCTACAGCACGTTAATGGTCAATAAGACGTATTAGTAGTGATAATGATGAAGTAATTTACCTACCTATTTATTTATTCAGTATAACTAAAGAAGAAATAAAATAATCAGTCTTGTAAAATATGTCTTTTGTTTAATTCCTTTACAAAATATTCTTCACCCATGTCTGATGGTCGCTTTACAGTTAAGGTAACACTAAAAATAAAAAAAATCCTCAGAGCTAATTTTACTCAAACTAAATTTATAATATTTTTACCGATATTAAATTAAAGATGAGGAGGTTTTACTTGAGTATGTTTTTTACGTACCTACATAATGTTCGACAGAATTCTATTTCATTATGATTGAGAAAAATTACTCTAGATGATTCCATAAAATATTATCCCCGAAGAATTTGTACCTACCTATTTGTCCCAAAATAACTTAAAAAACCGTGAAATGAAATCGGTTTTTTAACGATTATTTTTATTTACTCACGTTAAGCACAAGTTCTGCTTAGTTTTAGTTTTGTTAATTATCTAGCGTTATATATCTATTGACTAATATTACCAAAGCAAAGAAGCTCAACAATGAGATCTGAAAGTACCGATCATTTAGAATCGAACCCAGTCGGTTCCTTGATAAATCTACTAGACGAGATCGTGGGTACTGACATATAATACGTTTTTTAAAGTAACATGTGCATAGGTTCCAAACCAAATTAATTAAGCCAGGAACTTTTTGCCTCCATTCTTATAACGATAGCGTTTTTTCTTTATTAATTATTCTTAGAACCAACAATGAATGATGACCCACAAAAGTTTCACAAAAAGAACTTCGAATTAGAAACTATATTGAAAGCCGTGTGGTGCCTGCTTAGAACTTGCACCAACTCTTCCCGTGGGTGTTGTAAGAGGCGACTAAGGGACATACACCGGGGGGCGGGCAGCAGCGCCTCTTGCAGAATAGAACTACCACCGAACTGCGATCCCTAACCCGAATGCCCAGCGTGGGGGTTATGGGCATTACCCCCATAAGATAAAAACCAGGGGGAGGCCTGCGTCCAGTAGTGGACCATTATAGGCTGTTCTGGTTGAGGTTGATATTATTTCGCTCTTCTATTCTTGTCTTCTTGATAAGTAGGTATCCATTACCATACCATGACAATAATTATTAACTTAATTGCATCAAATTCGTGAGGTCTAATTGTAATTAGCCTGATTATTCCGGCCTCTAGCAAAGCCTTCAAGAGTCCGAATGATTTGTCAAAAACATAATAACCCAACGAGGGCCACACACTTAGACAATTTAACCCGCGGCCACACAAGATGAATGACAAAAACGCCCCGCAGTGTAATCTAACCAACCGGAAAATTTAGAACAAGAAAAAACTAAAGCAAAAACTTGGTAATGTGTATTAATGTTTTTTTTTTAACTTATTTATTGAAATGAAATAAAGGTAAGATTGATGCAAAAGGTACGCGATTATAAATGGTGATGTATTTGTAAGTACCTACTGGGTTTAGATAGTAGATAGATGGTTTAGTTATTGTACCACACCAACACAGAAAACGGTACAGAAATAAATGCGATGAGTAAACAAAGTACAAAGGCGGCCTTATCACTATGAGCGATCTCTTCCTGGCAACCTTGGGTTTATACAAATGGATGAATTTAGAAATGTCGTGTAGTTATGGTGGCATCTTGGGATACTGACGTCCGTAATGTCATTTTATAAATAAATAATGCTGAACAATCCACATAACATCATCTAACTCCAAGCTAATCAGAGCTTATGTTATGGGCACAGATGACTGATATACTTAATACATTACCTACATAGATAGATATTTTAAATACATAGAAAGTACACAAAGCACCCGGTAAAAATATTTGCAAACCGTCATCTGTCCCAAGGCGGGAATCGAAGCCGCAACCTCTGCGTCGCAGCCGGAATTCAGACCACCGCGCAAAAATACGCATAATGCGCATCAAGATAGTGTTCGATTATAGCACAACTCAATGAACTTTTTTTTTACTTACGATAATTCGTTCTGTGCACACGTTTTATTAACTGGGAACCTGCTAGATATACATATATGTATTTTAATATTAAATAAAATAATTACAATTAGCAGACCTACATACATTATGTATGTACCTATATGTAAGCGTTCTAGCACAGTTCTAGAATAAATTAATGTTTTCTCTGTAGGTGGAGTCACCGGCGCTACAGTCCGTAAGAGGTCCTAAAGATTTTCGACGGAAACCGACAGAGACTTCGTGGCTTAGTTGGTTAGAGCACAGCCGTACTAAGGGTGGGGCGCGGGTTCGAGTCCCGCCGAAGTCGAAAATTTTTGGGAACTTATTTCATTTCTCAGAGATGCCCAGAGTGCGGGTAGACGGGTAAGCACTATAACAAAAATCCTCAGTTCAAGAAAGTACCTACCTACCAAGCAAATAACTGGTAAGTACATATAGGTATTGTACATTGTGCCATACAATAGTTCTAAACCTTGAGAGTAGTTAGGACTAAGTAGCCTAGATGTGACCTTAAGGGCTAAGTAGGCTAGATTCGGCCAAGGTCCAATCATGTAGAAGGTCAAAAATTATTCCTACATAATAAACATAACGAACGGCGACTCTTGGAATTGTTTGGGAGACCTTTGCCCAGCTGTGGGACAATATAGGTTAGTCCACTGCTGGACATAGGCTTTCCCTTATGAGCGCAACCTGATTAGCACGGTGTTAAACCTTCAATAAGTTAGCCACAAATCAGCGTAAAATGACAAGATCAAAACACCACGGTAATAATGAAATTGATCTGTTCATTACGCGCACGAACGCGCGCAAATCTAGACGGCCGCAGCAAGGTCGGCGATGGACTTTACGAATAACAACAAACCTTACATTTGTTAATATCTTGTTGTTAGAGCAAAATATCCTCATGATGACGTAGATAATGGTAACTAACGGCTACAAGGGTTATTCCAGAAATCACCCCTGAAATCCTGCCTAAGGGGGAAAACTGGAATAAAAAAAAATTATTCCAGACAACGCACCACTTGGTGCGTTGCCGAACTGCCGTTATTTTACAATTGCCACTTAGGTGATTGTGCGCAGGAATTATACGACCTCATTCCATCTTCTCCCTTCCACCATAGGACCAGTAGATGCTTAGAAAAATACTGGAAAAATACCGTGCCGAAAATTCTGCTCTACTTTCATAACAAGCACGTCCACCGCTGGACATAGGCCTTCCTAATGAGCGCCATAGCGCCCTGTCTTCAGCTTGCCGCATCCAGCATCATCTGCCCGCAGTCTTTCGCAAATCGTCATCCCACCTGGTCGGTGGGCATCCTACACTACGTTTGCCAAGTCGCGGTCTCCACTCAAGAACACGTTTACCCCAGTGGTTGTCGGTTCTTCTCGAGATATGGCCAGCCCACTGCCACTTCAACTTGCTAATCCTAGTACAACATTGGAGATCAATAACAAAAGGTATATTAATCATTCATAGATTAAACTTAAAAAAAAAAAGATATTATCATAAACCATTTTTATTTTGGTATAATCAATCAAATAAAATGTACATGTGCATAATCCTGGAAAGCTGTTCTACACGAGGTGTAGTGTGAAGCAGTTTCAATGGAAGATGAGTCGTTCAAATACACGTTTTTTATATCCGAAATTATTTGAACACACATTTTTGTTATTTTTTAACTTTTAACAGAAAAGCCAGCGGAAAATAAAGTTAATTTAATAAATGTAAGCAGAACAATCATATTATCACAGAATTTTCCATAAGATCACCTTATGTAAATGCGCATTTAAAATGCAGAGAGCTATGCAGTTTAGTAATATGCTAAATAAGTACTACCAGGCGGGTACCAGCGATTTCCCACGGTAAAACTAGCACAATAGGAAAATTGCGTATCCAATGATCTGTGTATGTGTATGAAGGTGTTGATACCATGGGACTTTGAGAATTAGGCTTAAGTTTGTATGTTCCTCGCGTACGCTACTTCAAGGGCTAAATAAAACTCAGTTGGTAAAGTTATATATTTATAATAAGATTTACATCTTTGACCGTTTTGTATGTAAAGAATGTCATCTGTCAACCGAGGCAAAAAGACCCAATTGCGATACTATTTAAACGACGTAAGCTTCTCCTTACGTTGTTTAATAAAATCTTTCCTTTTTGTATAGAGAATGATGAAAATTTATTCCCTAGGGATTAGTACATACGTTTCCCTTCAAGCTTAAAAAATAACATAATACTTTTGGAAAATCACACCTACAACAATTTTGGTGATATCTTAGCCAATTAATATTAGTTTGTGATGTTTCTTTTCATAGTGTGAAGTTTTGATTTGAGGTGGTCTCTTAAATGTCTATCTAGGAATATATATGTGCGCCTTACGCAACGCGTAACGTATCTAAAACACCATCACATGATAATTTTCGTAAATGGAATCCATAGTAACGGGCGTACAAAAACTAAATTAGACTGGAGTATGTCGCTGATTGTCGCTACTTGAAAAATCAGATCGCGCTAGCTTAGTGTTCCGGAAAAAAACTACTTCTCAATCCAAATTCATTGAAATATAGTTTTTTCTAAAACACGAAGAATTAAAACACCACATTAATACAACAATAAAATTTGTCGTGTATCGTTATTATCATCATTTCTTCATAATTCCCTGTTTGATGTTGTTACAGCTCTTTACTCAACGCGGGTTTTTCCTTCAAATAGCTGGCATGGCATTCTTCGCTAATCTCACTGTTCTTAGCATTCCAACTAACAAACGTTGCATTATCATTTTGGGCTATCCGTGTAAGGTTGGTTAATGGATCTACGCGTCCTAGTGGGGACACTCACAGGACACTGCCCACTGAACAAACACCTCTTCACCATCGGAGCAACAGACAGTCCCCTCTGCAGGGTATGTCTCAGCAACGAAAAATCAGCTGCCCACGTAGTCCTGGGATGCGAGGGAGTTACGGCCCAACGACACAAAATCCTCGACCACCCGAGCCTGCACATGGCCCAATCCGAGTCTCATTGCGGAAAAAAGAAAAAAGAGTACATAACCATATCCGTGTAAGGTGCTGAAGTGATCTGTGCCTTGTTCTCGGATGGAGGATTATTACAAAGAATGAATTTTTATAATGCAAAACATAAACTGATAAAAATAATATTAACGAAGAAAATTACAAACAAATTAGAATTATTATTTGCAATTGAAACAACTAAGCTAACTGCAACTAACTTAATACGCTGGCTAAATTGCCTCACAAACTAAAAGAATTGAATATTCTTTGCACCTATCCCACTAATATTATAAATGTGAAAGTTTGGATGAATGGATGGATGTTTGTAACACAATCACGCCAAAACGAATACACGGATCTGGATGAAATTTGGAACAGAGAAAGATTGTCTGGAATAGCACAAAGGCTAATTTTTATCCCGGTAAAAAGCATGGTCCCCGTAGGATAGATTTGTTGAAATTTTTCATAGAGCAAAGTATCGATTTGTTTTTTTTTACATAAGTAGTGGTAGTTTAGGGGTCACAAAATGACATAGCCTAATTTTGATCCCGAAAAAATTCACATTTATGAATTATTTTGGAATTTTAATTGGTAAATGCTTTTCAGCGGGAAATATGAAAATTAAAACTTTTTTTTAATCGCTGGTAACACCGCAGGGTGCAGCTGGTATTCAATATGTGTGGATCGACATTTTTCTAAAACAATACTAGAGCTTTACTTCTAATATTTATGAATAAAAAGTAACAATCATGACAAAGACATGCAATAACAATAAAAACCCATTATAAGTGCTTTAAGAAAATAAAAACTATTGTGTTTAAATTTCTCCTTAGACCTTCTAACTTTCAAAGGTTATCTCAGATCAGAAAATTTTCCACATTACAGTAGGTATTCTAGGAATTTATTTTCTGTACATATTTGTCGCATAATCTGAAACTACCAGGAGACCATAGCACAATAGCAGGTCGTCACTTCCTGAGGCGAGCCTCGGTAACCTCTTATCGCATCGCTTTCGCTTTGTTATCGCTTTCTTCCACGCCTTTTGCGGTGGGAATGCTAATAGGCCACTGGTAATTATTTCTTGCTATTTATGCATGCCTAGTACTCACGTAAAAGTAGTTTTTGTACCCTTTAGTAAAATTCAAAAAAGGTAATGTATGGACAACTTCCAAGTAAGTTAAGAAGTTGTAAAAAAGCTCTTTTACGACGGTTTTGGAAAATCGTGATTGTGTAAATCCTACTTGAAGTTAGGTAAAAAAACAAGTCGACAATAAAGTTGTTTGAAGATGGTTGTGTAAGACACCCAGCAATAGAATAACATAATCCATTTTAGAAGAAATTTACGTTAACTTCGATTATCCTTGTTGATCTGCTTGTAAAGAAAATCTTCTTGAAGATTTCAGGAAAAAAATGTTTATAAAAATGCATCCTTTGGCATTCCTTATTCAGCATTCTTTAGCATCTACTTGTAAAAGCATCGCCTTAGACGTTTTAATATAAATACTTAAACGTCTTACTGTTGTCAAATTTTCGCAAAACTAACACCAAAATGCTAATCACGTCCCACACTATCCGCCGCAAGGAAAAATCGTCACATTCTTCAGTCTGAAACTCTGAACTTGAAACGGCTGACCCTGGGTACATACTGCTCGAGACAAAGCCACTTCTCACGGCCCGAGTTCAGAGGTAAGCAGCTACCAGTCGTCAACGCGAGACCAAACCAGCACCACGCTTCATTGGTCGCAACGAAAAAACAAAAGAAACACAAACTTTTGCCGGCCAAAATGGCCCTTCAACGAAACACCATACAGTTCAGTCTCCTAGTGTTCGCCACTTTTTGTAACGCTCAACTAGATCTACCACCAATATCAAGCACGCAAAGGAATGGTTACGGTTTCGTGTCCAGTACACAAACTCCTATCAACTCCCCCGGGAACCAATACGATGTGAACTACAACCAATTCAGCACTGGACGCCCCAATTTCAACAACCAGTTCAGCACCGCGCGGCCTTCAACTCTGAACTACCCTTCTTCGACTCCGTACAGTCGGATAAACCCTGATATCAACAACAATGGCTTTCCTAGCTCAGATTTCGGGAGGAATCCGAGTTCTACATCGAGACCGTATGATGATAGGAACCGAGATGATCGAATCGATGTAAACAATGACCCGAATTTTAGGCGGAATGATCCAAACTTTGTTCGCAACGATCCTAACTACGTTGGGTCTAACCCGTACGACTTCAATAACCCAGGGGTGGACAATAATAACATAGATAACAGGTTCAATCACGTGGATCTGCAGCAGATTAGGGATTTCCTGTACAAGGCGGACGAGCAGTCCTCCAAGGAGTGTACGAACAACGTGGCCGCCCAGTGGAACTTCGAGACGGATGTCAATGATGCTACACAACATGCTGCTGTAAGTGCCTTTACTTGATTTATTGTAACTAAATTGTACACAACTGAGACCGGAAAATCTTTTAGAGATCATGATTTTATAATTGACTGTGCAAGGGGCGTAGGAGGAACGTAATTCCACGCGATTAAATGATAATTATTTATTAAATTTTAAGGAAGGCCTACAGCTTATATCTATACAAAATGAGTTACATGAACCTAGCAACAGAAAAGCTAATAAATGGCCTTCACGGCTAAATGACAGATTGAGTGACAAATACGCTATGCAATCGGACAGGAAATTGAAAAAAAAAATTTTTTTAAACAATCATCGAAATTAACGGAGATTGAAATTAAATATACTTATATTACCTATATAAAGAAAAATATATATATATATTTGAAGTAAAACTTTAAAATAAAGCTTTCCTTTTTACAAACTGAAGTAAGTAACCCAAATTGATATTAACTAAATAACCTAATGAAAGTACTTGCCTGTAAATAGAATAATTGAAAAAAAAAGAATTAAAAGAAAAAAGAATAAACCCTCCCATCTATAAACCTCTCCTAACAATAAAAACTATATTATTTATTTATCCGTATGACAAAATACTAGGCACTTAATCTACATTAAATAATACTACGACTAATTAATGATTTTAATACTTGTAAAGAAAAATAAAATGAATGAGTATTATTTCGTAGTCATAAATTTAAAATTACCCACGTAATTAAAATATAAACACAGTATCGTCACAAGTACGACGACCTCTGTGGCGCGGTGGAAGCCTCGGGACAAGTGTGTACAATCTGCAGACATTTGTTCAGGGTGTTCTGGTCGTATTCTATGTATAATAAAAATATCTATCTATGTATTGTATTGTATTATGTAGGTATATCAGTTATCTAGTACCCATAACATAAGCTCTGCTTAGCTTGGGGCTAGATAATGCTGCGTGAATTGTCAAGCATTATTTATTTATGTCAACTTTCGAACCGCGCCGCTAAGCCACAACTTGGAATCATGATTTTAAAATAATTACCTACGTATTATTTATGTAAGTAGAGCATTGTAGAAAATATCATACCCAAAGTTATATAAACTCTAACCCTGAGTCCCTGACTGACCCTGACAATGAAATATATTATAACAAAGATCCATATACCAAAGGTGGTTTTCTTTTTCCATTGCGCACAACTGAATATAAACTTCTTCTCTGCCAACTATATATAACTGCTACTTGATGACTATAGTTCATAACTTCTATATACATATATGTACCTACAGTAATTTATCTCACAGTTAGGTATACATACGTATTTATTATGGTCATTAAACGCAAATGACTGGACAATTTTAGATTGTTATCAAATAAACAATGTGGAGGTACCTACAGAACAGAATGTGAAGTGACGTGTCGTGTTGTGGCTGGGAAAAAACATGAGGTTTTAAAAACAAAGCTCGTACTTACCTTTGGGAGCACAGATAATAAGTATTTATAGAATCTAGGGTTGTACATTATAATAATGTTCCTGAGCTTTTTAGACACAAGGTCCTCTATAAAACTATTTAAATCGGGAAATACGTAATTTTTAAACCGTTTTGTTTAAATAAGTCTTGAAGTAGATAAGTCAAGCTATGTCAAAGTACTAAAAGGTCCAGAGTGCCTAATCTGCAAGATGAGCCGTTAAGACTATCTAAACTGGTAAAGATTTTTTTCCATTGAAATGTCATTACAAAGAAGTTAAGATTTTAGAAAAAAAAACTGTCAATTTAAATCAATTTGAAAAGTTTATTATAACGCTGTTCATAAAAGATAATTTCACAAAAATTTGTTAGGCCCCATTTACCTATGAAACATTTTGACTACCGCAAGGCCCACTAAAGTTTCCACTTCCCCAATGCTTCAATAACTTCGTCTCGAATGACACCTGTGATAAAAGAAGACCTTTGATAGAAAAAAAACTGCAGATAGGGACGCATGTCAAAAGTGTCAAGGTTTAAATCTATTTGCACGAGATTGATAAAATGATTTAAACGCACGTACTATCTAGAGTTCGTCATGTTCGAGTTCGCGTTCTTCTCGTCATCCATACCGCAATGCTTGAAAACGAAAGTTTTCAATCAGTGCGTCCTACCCGTCATGACCTACGGAGCTGAGACGTGGACACTCACGGTAGGGCTGGTCCACCAGTTTAAAGTCGCTCAGCGAGCTATGGAGAGAGCTATGCTCGTAGTTTCTCTGAAGGATAGGATTCGCAACGAATACTTCCGACAGAGAACCAAGGTTATCGACATAGCTCAAAGGATTAGCAAGCTGAAATGACAGTGGGCTGGCCATATTTCGAGAAGAACCGACAACCGCTGGGGTAAACGTGTTCTTGAGTGGAGACCGCGACTCGGCAAACGTAGTGTAGGACGCCCTCCGACCAGGTGGGATGACGATTTGCGAAAGACTACTGGCAGATGCTGGATGCGGCAAGCTGAAGACAGGGCGCTATGGCGCTCATTAGGGGAGGCCTATGTCCAGCAGTGGACTGGTATAGGCTGATGATGATGATGACTATCTAGAGGTATTTTCGTCTATGGACGATTCTGCGACTATACTAATTGACATAGTAAAGCGATCGGTTAGCCAAATTTGGCTATGAACACTCTCGATGACTTCCATACCTATACAAATAATTTTAAATTCGAAAGTAACTCTGTCTTTTACCTTTTCACGCATTAATGGCTGAACAGATCTTTATGAAATTTGGCGACAAGGTAAATAGTATCTTGGGGGCGGAGATAGGATACTTGAAAAGCGCAGGCAAAGCCGCAGTCACCATACAGTAGGGTGGGTCGATTTGGATGAAAAAATTTTTTTTTTGTTATTTTGCTGTTGGGTAGGTCTCGAAAGTTGCAGAATGGCAAGAACAATGAAATGTAGTAAATCATTTTTTTAATTAATATAACTTATAGCCCTCTACCTGCTTTTGAAATTTCCGAAATCTTGAAATTTTCGCAAATTATAAAAATATAATAAGTTAATTCCAAACACAAAACGTTTGATTATTAATCAAACATTGTTAAACAATATTCATTATAGAACATACAGTAACATTGTAACTGACATATTGTGGTGAAAAACGTATGTCGATCAGAGGAAAATCTTCCATATATTTCCATTACATCCAACGCATTTGAGATCATCTAAGTTAACATTGTTACAGTTAAGAAAGTCTTGGAGTGAATCACGTATTCCTTTTCTAGGAAGAAAGCGTGGTGGTGTATGTCCTAAATAGTGGGATTTAGGTTTGCATAACAGTAAAATATGCTCTTTTACTACCACTCGTCGATTTTAACAGCAGTTTTCAGATAAGTACGGTTTTATCTTTGCGTCCGTCGAAGTAGAGGCTCTCTAACATATCTGATGAAGGTCATCCTAAAGATTCTGTCTTACTTTATTTCGAGCTCAACGTAACTTACTTTTAACCGGTTATTTTCAGCAGACACCAACCCTGGAGCACTGCACTTGCGATAGCAGCCGCTGATTGATTAGAACTATGGCAGACTTACGGTGTTGTATTTTACAATGTTTTTTGCACTGCAGCTGATATGGACGGGACCGGTTCTTTGATGCCAATAGAGTCTCTTATCTCTCTACTTGCAATATAAATTTTGAGCGTTACACTTGGCTCTACTTTATGACGGACATTTTCCGTCTTGCGAATTTTCATGCGCCTTTCAAATGCTTGCTGCATTTCTTGGGTTGCGTGATGATCAAGGGTACCTGTCATCATTTTTCTGTTGGTTTTTTGATCTAACAGGAACGACCGTTCAATATCAGGAACCATCTCATCCTTATAACAAATGCAAGAATTAAAACAACTACATTTACAAGCCGCAACCTCATAGAGACTTGTCAAAGCAGTTTGTCGAAAAGTTTGGACTTTTTCCTCATAAGAATCAGTTCTTTTTTTGTTTAGGATAGCGAATGAACTGTAAGTATTCATCATAATACCTCAGTGCAAGTCCTTAATACGTTAAGTGCTCACAGTCGGAATCGAAGCAAAAGTTCAGATCTTTTCGGTGTCGCGGCAGACAGAGGCGAGAACGTCGGTAACAGATGGCTGTTTTCCTTTAATTTTTTATTGCAAATCGAGTATTTTGTATGTGCGACATGATCGCAAATACGAAATACACTTTATTTCGTCACTTACAATAGATAATACATTCGCACATCATACAATGGGTGTTTCAAAGGTAGGACAGTTTACGTCACTTCGAGTTTTTAACACTTCTGAACTCGTCCTGAGAAAGTACGAGTTTGACACACACTCAAGGCCAATTTCTCTTCTATTTAACTGGAAACACAGCCAGAATGAGCCGTTTTATAACGCATATAATATCTATTATGTAAACACTTTCAAAACTAAACAAAAATAATATTGATTTTTTCGAGTCAAGGTTACGAGTGTACTGCGAAAATCAAGGAATTTTGGTCAAATGCGAGTGTATCTACCTTGCTTTATAATAATTCCACGAAGTGGCAATCTCGCTTATTACTTAAAAGATGATACCATGTTACAAAAAAGTACAATTTAGGCAGTGAAAGTAGTAATACGTACAAGTAAATCAAATGGGAAGTGGAGTCGAAAATCAGCTTTTTTCGTTTTGTTTAGGTACCGGTAGAGGGCTAAAAGTTATATGCAATATTTTTTTTGATAATTATTTTATAATTATAATCACCCAATGCAACTTTTGAGACCTACCCGTACTTAGTTTTCGACATTTGAAAAAATCGACCCACCCTACCATACAGGCTAGACAACAATAAAAAAAAACCGAAACGACTAATTATTAACAGATATCATGCGAAAAACTATAAGTAAAATTATAACACTGCCCTTTTTTTCCGGCAAAAGAAAAATAAAGGTTTTTTTTGGCTTTAGTATAACTGGGAGTATTTACTGTTGATAAATAACTCTATAAAACAAATCAAAATATTTCTCAACGCGTTCAAAATCAGAAAGTTTCCGGGTAGATTTTCACACGAAACAATGTGCGTGATTTCAATAGATTACGTTTCTACCGATGCGTTGTTTTTGCTAGAGAGCGTATTGTTCGGTGAGATACTTCGGTGTGAAGCCGGGGGAGGGCGCTTGTTAATTAACTGTTTTGTTTCTAACGGGAAAGCTTAGCTAAGTTTATTCAGAATTTATGAGAACTCTAGGCATTTCCTGGATTATTACCAAACGGCCACCTAGCCTACGCTGTTGGTTGAGTGAGTCACAATCTGCCCAACCATCTGCTTAGTTAGAGGAACAGGCCTGGGTATAATCGGTAGGGAATAATCCCATTTACTATAGTGTTAGGTTCATAAGTGCATTTTTCATAAGTATCAATTTTGTAAAGGTTTCTCTGAGCTCATAACCATTCGATATGTACGACGTAAACGTACGTACGTTTGATTTGAAAATCAAATAAATATTTAAATATGTATGTAAGTAAATTTTAAATCCAAAATCGAAATGTATCAGTAGTTTCCTTTACAAATTATTAACTAAGACTAAATTAGTAATACCCATACATAAAACCATGTTTCTCACGGCGTAGCGTGACGTTAGAAGTCAATTAATTAATTACTAGATTAGAATCTCAAACGCACAAACAAAAAAAAACTCTACTTAGTTGAATGCAAAAAACTAAGACATTTTTACATTTTGATCAAAGAATTTAACGTTGTAAAAAGCAACAAAACATTTAGTCAGTGGTATAGCCGCAGTAGTTACTGAAATATTCAGGAAAGAAGGAGGACGGAAAGAGTGATACCATAAGGGTTTTGAAAGTGATCTCGAAAAGCTAAAAGACAAACAAGAAAAAACTAAGTAGGTACAAAAGATTGGTAAAGTGTTCCACTTATTTGTTTTGAGTGGCCCGAAAAACGATTATTCTAAATGTATAATACTCGTTTAAAATTATAGGGGAACTCAATTTTAAACTCATAAACTCTTCGACCTACTTTACTATTTAGATACTTTACTTAAATGCAGCTAAAGATCCAATATTGCAATCTATTGTACTTATTGATGAAATGAGATTAGCTATGGGTTATATCTTAAAATAGGGTATTTTACTCTACGTATATGAGAAAAAAAAATATTGATAGGCATAAAACAGTCGGAAACAATTTCAAAAATTTATTTAAAGTTTCCAGTTTTTTAAATCTGTTTATAGACACCATGAAAACTAAAAAATATCAACTTTCATCTGTAACATCAGCGCATTTTGTTCAGGTACCATGCAGCCAACTGACGTCATCACGTCATGTTACGCGAGCGACTTTAAAATGTAAACTTTTCAAAAATGGGTGTAAATACCCTATTCAATTGGGTGCAAGTAAACCAATGTCCATGATTAGTCAGGTGTCGGTTTGTCCCATTGTTGTGCAATATTGTGTCACAATGGTCCGGATGGCACACTGAAATCAATTAGGAACTGTGTTTTAGGCATGGCCGGTTTTGTAAGTAGAACATGGGCGAGGACTAGGTGACCCAAGTCTTGCAATCTTTTGTAATGGGGCTTTTTTGTTGTCCATTGTTTTTACATAATAAATAAAGATAGCAAATAGCTAAATTAGAAATAGCTAGTTTAAACGTAGAATAAATTATTCTTAGGTATCTTACTACAACGGAAATAATAAACTAATATAATTTAACTCGTTTAGGCAATTTTTGAGTGGCGGGTTTAAGTCCCGTCAAAGTCGATTTTTTTGGACATTTAAATTATGGCTATAGTCCCATGGGAGTCGGGGAGACCCATTGTGTGGGACGCTGCTTCCGTCGATAAACTTGCGCCTTGCCATCTTCCGAGGGCATACATGAGGGCTGGTGAGGCGGCCGATTTGGCCAAAGATCTCAAGTGGTGGAAGTATGCAGGTCCTGACAGAGCCTACGCTTAGAGTCGAGACCTTAGGTCCGTGAGGTCCGTGGGGTTACGAGTCACTCCGGGTTTTGGACTGGTGTTGATATAGATCAATTGTCTCAGTTGTAAATACTAGTTCTGGTTTATTTGTTTTATATGTTTGTTATTCTCTTTGTTAATAAAGCTATTTTATGAATTAGGTACTTATATTGGTTTCATTGAATAAAATTTTTATGCTTAGAAAGTTATTTCCCTATGTCGCTCACTAAAAAGTAAGCTATCTAATGATAAAGAAAATTTGAAGTTGGCCCAGTAGTTTTTAAGTGTATTCGTTACATACGAAAATACAGAAATACAAATCTTTCTTCTATGAAATATTAGTGTAGATATTTATTTAGGGTAACTGGTAACTGGAGATAACCCAAAGGAACTACCAACTAGGTAACAAAAAATCATAGTCATAACGTGGAGAACTGATACAAATTAAGATTACGGAACTAACATAACTTAGATACAATAGACAGCTGATTGACCAAAAGGTACCAAAGACAATAAGATCATTCGTCTGGCCAAGGGCACGTAGAGTGACTCTATGGGCCATTATGACCCACCATAGGCAATGGTTAACGCTCTTAAATCGGTCTGTGACCATTTCAGTCTCAATGGAGTTCGTTGCAGAAATACTAAGCGGTGTTTATAATGTGAAGTGCCAATGACGAATCTACTTGTAGCAGGCGTTACATTTTTGGAGCTATTTTTGTCACTTTATCTTCGCACCCTGATTCAATCAGTCTTGACTGTGAGGGAAAACCATAAAGTAATAACCATATTATAGATCAGTTGAGCTACTTGTATATTGTTTACAACAGTCTGCAGTTAGCTCAACTGTTTCAATTGTAAATAGTTACCTAGTTCTAATTTGTTTCTATTATTTAATTGTAAATTTCTTTGTTGATAATAAAAAACCGTGGTACTACGGAATTAACAGCATTTTAGCCGTGTTGATGTTGGCGTAAGAATTCACCCCTTTAAGTCAATCCGTGGATGACGTACGACTTATCTTAGGAAACCTTCCAGAGGCAGGGTAGTTACATCCTTCTGTATATACATACTTACATCTCAACTGTATTAACAATTCGCCTGCAAGCGTGGCGACAATAAAGATTGACGCAAATCAGATGTGCATAGCTAACACGCAGCAACAAAAAACTGCATTCGAATATGGACTTTAAATCGGAATGTAAAGTTTCATATTGACATTGGCATCAGATGTCAGATAGCTCGAGGGCATTTGAAGCTTGTAAGAAGCCATTTTCACTGTAAAATGTGAAAGCATATTTGGATGGTCATTTAAATGTGCTGCGTGGTAGCTGTTTGAAGCTGGTGCTGGCTTAGAATTTTCACCACCCCAGCTAGAGTTGTTGCCTCTTACGACACTCACGGGTAGGATAGTGTCGTAAGAGGCAAATAAATGACACCGGGCGGCGGGCAGCAGCGCCTCATGTAGAATAGGTCTACCACCGAACTGCGATCCCCAACCCGCATGCCCAGCAAGGTCTGGGCATGCGGGTTGGGGATCGCAGTCATCATCATTGGGGGGGTAATGTTCATAATCCAAGGGGATTATGGACATAACCCCCCCCCCCCAATGATGATGTTACGAAACAGGAAATGGCCCGCCCGTTCCCGGCCAAGATACAAAAGCAGCAAATTCAGGCAATTATCAGAGGTAGGCTTGCGTCCAGCAGTGGACCATTGCATTGTAGGCTATTGAGGTGAGCTGAATGCTTCTAATCTGCAACCTCCTATCGTTTGGGGGAATCACGTTTCGCTATGGACCTGCTGCTGAGGAGGAAGATACATAATTTGCAAACTCGATAAGGATTTGTTTAGGTTTCTATTCAAATTTATTGAGTAGCTTTTTGAAGGTTGCCGAATTGTATGAATCTAAATATTACAAAAAAGTAATTGAGAAGTTAGGTAGGTACGTGTTGTCGCCGAAAATCACGTAAATTATTTGTATTCTTTGTTAGAATTGAATAGATATCCAAATTTGTTTAGATTCCTACTAATGCAGGTCATTACTTCAATTCTGAGATAACCCAGTAACTGGCTACTATATAAAGCCATACATATACAATTGCCAAAGACAGCAGGCAGATGCTGGATGCGTCAATCTGAAGACAGGGCGATATGACCCTCAGATTAGGGGAAGCCTGTATCCACAGCACTGGACAAACCGGTTTCTATAGTTCCTTGCATTGTGTATCATCATCATCAGCCTAATTTAGAGAATAAACGTTAAGTGTTCTTTTCGATGAAGTGTATAAGTAGGTACACCATTAAAAATTATTGAAATTCGAATATTTATATACCATCCCAGGGCTGTTTTATCCTGTTGATCAAATCATAAGATTTCTGATTGTTTCTGACACCTTCAATTTCTGGACCTGCCTATCGGAAGTCGAACTTCGAAGGTATTTAAATTCGATTGGCAGTGGCTCTAAGAAGTTATCAACTGTTTCATGCATAATATTTCTCGTAACAAACAAGTAAATCTCAGCACAGTCCACGTAACCATTTACCTCCCTCAATGCCAGCACACAATAAAAATAATGAGGGTCTATTAATTTCTCACGCATGCGCAAAGGACATTCTCACTGCGTCTTTGTTTTGCAACCAAACTGTGACGACGGAGTATCAGGAAATAGTGGAATCTTGTGAGGTATTGGCGTCACCGAAACAGCAGTTTAAAGTTTGAGCTAGATAGAAGAGTTTGAATCTGTCGAACTCTTTGCATGTTCTGCGCGCCTAGTACCAGTCAATTTCAGAGTAACACGTTATTATATCATGTAAAGGTGTTGTCAGGTTATTGATAGATGCGTAGTGCGACACCATGATTTTCACAATAATAATATAATTTGGCGCTCATTGGGGAAGGCCTATGTCCAGCAGTGGACTAATATAGGCTGATGATGATGATTATAATTTGATTGATATCACTTTTTTATAGTCAGACTTTCGTTAGACCACAATCTCAGCTAATGGAAAGTGAAGATGTGGCCGACGACGAAAGTGGTCACTAAAATTGATTGATATCACAATAGTAATTGTAATTTGATGATTTTATCATCATCGTCTTCCTGTAACTCAGTCCATTGGTCAAGGGCTTCCTCTGAAGCATGTAACCACGCTTGGGATCCAGAAAGTTCCATAAGTTGTGGACTTACCCGTTTCAACGTAACAATATTGATTCCTAGTCGAAATCTATGCAAGTGAGATTCCTTCATTATCATGCTCTTTTTAATATCAGGCTTACCACTTACGTACTTATAAATTCACTCATTCAAAATACTTGTAAGTAGGTACAATAATTTTCTGGTCGTTTTCTATGTAAAGCTAAAATCTATAAAATGTATTGTAAAGTAGGTACTTAAACTGCCAGAACTGCCCAGAGCTTTTTTTTTTTTTGTAGTTTGAAAAATAAAGATTTTCCTATGTATACTCGTATAAATAACGAATACTCCATGTTATGTGAATTGTCCAACATTATAAATTAATTAATTCTTTACTTTAAAATGGAGATAAAGAATGAGAGAAGAACAGAATACTTTCATATAGGTAGGTACATCTTCACTTTCCATCAGGTGAGATTGTGGTCAAATTAAGGTCTATAGATAACATAAAAAACCAGCTCATCTTATTACATACATAGTTCACTTTTGCAAAATAACTATTACAAAATAGAGAGATAGGTATATAGATAAAATAAATGAGACGAAACAAAAAACATACGCATGACTTGCCAAATAATAAGATGCCTTATAAATACAGACATGCGTTTCAATTCATTTCCCACGATACAGATCTGAACTTGAAATAGTCTGGTTAATTATTTAAATAATATTACGCCTCGCCTTGTCACGATCTAACGACGAGGAAAACTTAACCATAGACCATAGACAGCGACCATACAGTTACCTATTATTTATAAAGTACCTACTATAAATTATAATACAATACAATACAAAAACACTTTATTGCACATTAGAAAAAGAACATTACATGAGACAAGTACAATGGCAGCCTTTACGCTTAGAAGCGATCTCTTCCAGGCAACCTTTTTTATGGAAAGAATTTTTAGAATAAATTATTATATGAAGAAATTGTTATTCAATGGTAATATTTTGTTATTTCTGTGTATTTTAACCGACTTCAGGAGAAGGTTCTATGTTCGGCTGTATGTTTTATTTATTTATATTATGTTCGTCGATTTTTCCGTCCATTATATGTTTGTAAATAAAAGTGATGTAATAAATATATGTATTTGTGAATACAAAATACATATAAGAAAAGATTGATTATGAATTGGTTTCATATAAAAATATTCCCATACAAAAAATCGGCCAAGTGCTAGTTGGACTCGCCCACGAAGGGTTCCGTACCATTATCTATAAACGGCAAAAAAACCATGTCTGTTGTATGAGAGCCCCCCTTAAATATTTGTTTTATTTTAATTTGATTAATTGTTTTTAAAGTGAATAAGTATGTAACTAATTCTGTCTATATTCTGTCAACATTTCAAACGTCTACCTGTTTCCGTTATCAAGATCGTAACTATCACGGTTCATGAGATACAGTCTGGTGACAGACGGACAGACGCACAGCCGAGTCTTAGTAATAGGGTGCCGTTTTACCCTTACTGTACTGAACCCTGAACACCAAATTTTATCTCTACTCTTGTCGAGGCTGTATCTGTTGAACCGTAATAGGTAGACAGTTGAAATTTTGTCAGAGTGTAGATTAGCACTATTGTCACTATAACAAAAAATGGTAAAAATATATGCGAAGCCGCGGGCTGCAGTTGGTAAGAAACAAGAACAGAAAACAAAAATAAATTTTCAAATCCCATTAATTTTTGACAATGACGGGATTTGAACCGCAACCTCTCAGCATGAGATTTTTTTGGGACATCATAGGTATGTTTCATTTAACCATGGGCTTACGTACGTTCAACAAAAAATCAAATATTTTGTTTACTTCAACAAAAGTTAAAATAAATCAACTCGATCCAAACCAACAAAAGCCAACCGCCAAAAAACTAACAAAAAGCATGAAACTACGTGACAAACAAACAAGGCAGCTCCATTCATAACAAAACTAGTTCAAGTTTACAATCGTAGTGCTAAACAGCCATTGAAAGCAAAATGCAACCAATTTGCAGGGCAACATGAACTGAAGAATTTCGCACGTGAATAGCTCGCTAAATCATTGGAAAAGCAGCCTTGTGATGTAGAAAATAGAGATAAGTTTAAGATAGACATTTTTCGGTTAAGGTCATGACCGTCTTCTGTCAATTAACGGTCGAAATGTGTGGGTTAAAGATTTTCAGTGTGGATTGTGTTGAACGAAATGAAGTTAGCTGTGACCTATCTTATGATTAGAGTCATCAGTTACGAACACTAATTGGAAATTAAGACTCTTAAAAATCTAAGGAAAGTAAATAAAAAAACAGCAAAAATAAAAAACAGAAATCTTAAAGCCTACTTAAAAGTTGATCTACATAATAATACCCTTAAAACTCTCTCTGGTCTTTGACCTCGACTTTGTTCGTATCATTTATGTTCAAAAAGTTGCCTTATCTATACTAATATTATAAAGAGGAAAGGTTTGTTTGTTTGTGTGAATTAAATAAGCTCCGAAACTACTACACCGTTTTAAAAAATTCTTTTACTTTTACGAAAGTAAAGATATGAAAAGTCATTTTCAATGTCGATCTTTATTGAATATTAAAAATTGCGTGACTCTTATACCTACTGTAATTCTTGCTCCTGAGGCCTTAGTCTAAGTTTATACAAAAAACATTCGATAAACATAATCGAGAACCATTGATGTCTTCCACGAAAAAGGCTTAGAATGATAGTAGACACAAGCGAAATGTAGCCAAAAAAATCGATAAATAAGTCTCATTTTCCTATTTGTATAGTGGCCATGCGTGAAGGCACTGAAATTGTAATTTAGTTTGTCAACTAACACATACATAGATTCCTTTTTATCTTCGAAATCAAGAGAGTTGTTGAGTGGGCATGTTTTACCTCTATAATTGACGTGTTTGGGTTTGACTTGGTACCCTCATAGGACGCTCAAAGGAAATGCTTAGATTTGATGCAAGTACCCACTGAAATGTTTTCCAGTGTGAACTTATTTTTCTTGAAGCACAATATGGAAGGCATGTCTGTGACCTAGCTATGTTAGAAGTGCTCTATCTACTTACTTCTATAACAACAATGTCGCAAAAGCTACTGTCGCTGTCATGTCGAAGTGCAACTAATTATTCAAAATCAAAAAGAAAACTATCAACGAGTTTGTAAGAAACGATTCGGTCGTTGTCGAACTACGATAAGTAGTTCCTCTCGATTCGATAGGGGCGCTACAAGCTCTAAATTTTTAGGAAGCACTCGAACTCGATGGAAGTATTCGAAAGATATTATGCGTACAAGTCATACTAGGGCCTCAGAACTAAGCGAAAAAATTTGAACCATTCATTAATTTTGGTGTGAATTAACAAAATACAAAACCCTAAAAACATCCATTCATATTATTAGTGTGATCAAGTCAATTACAATTAAATTTAACATCTATTTTTAACTAACTTATCCACTTAATTTAATCCAAGTTAAGGGTCAAATAGTTTGCACTTGACCGCTTCTTACAGCCGTGAAGATGATGATAATACAAGTCATCTCATTTGGCAAGGTCATAAGTTCTATGTAAAACCGCATCGTTAAAATGACGGTATAAGCGGAGTTTGAGGTAGAGCACAGAGTGGATTTACAAAAATCTATAAAGACATTAACAATGTACTTTTAAATAATTGGGAAAACTGCCATTTCTTTTTTTGAAAACCCGGAGAGCCTCGGTACGGTACCCCACGGAGCGAGGGTCTCGACTCCAAAGGCAGCAAATGCGAAGGCTCTGTCGAGACATGGATATTTGCGCCTCGGCTAAATCTGCCGCCGCACCACAAAAGTCCTAGGAAGATGGGACGGCGCGAATCTGTGCATTATGTTATGTATATCAGTTATGTGTATGTGTGTTATATGTATATACCGCAAGCTTCACAGTGCTTGTTGTTATGGGTACTAGCATAACAACAAGCACTGTGAAGCTTGCGGCTAGATAATGCCGTGTGAATTGTATAGCGTTATGTTTTTTTTTTCGTAGTAGGAAATCTAGGAAGGGGACCTACGGTCCGTAAGAATTCTCACTGTGATTCGAGTGATTTCGTGGCTTAATAAGACATGTATACTTCTATAAATGAACAAATATTCAATTTTCTGTATTTTCTATATATTGTTTTTGTCAGTTTTCAGCGGATTCGGAACTTCGAGGTTAAAAATGTTGGATAAGGTTTTTATGGTTATAATTTTTGGAATTGTTTAATAAGCTTTTGTTAGTACTTAAAACTTTGAAGCTAAGTAAAAAGGTGAGAACTAAAGCCACGGTATTTAAAATGTTAATGTGCCAAAAAGCATTGTTTGATCTGAATCATCCGGGTTTTTGTTGTTTTTACTAAATATTATGGTTTGAACAATGATGAAAGATACTTTGAAATAGCTTACACAGGTGTCAAGTTTTGTACAATTCGTTTTTGGATACAGTCTATTAGAGCCCTATTGTATATAATGTATGCACATTATTAAAAACTGGCGCGACTGTAGGTATGCGACATGCGACAAACAGAAGGGGATCACCCTCAACAACCTCAAGAGCCTATTATGGCCTACGGCTGGATGAGGCCTCCCCCTGATTTTTTAAACTTATTAATTACTCGCTAATGTCCAAAATCCCCACGCTGGGCATGCGGGTTGGGGATCGCAGTTCGGTGGTAGATCTATTCTGCAAGAGGCACTGCTGCCCGCCCCCCGGTGTATGTCCCTTAGTCGCCTCTTACGACACCCACGGGAAGAGTTGGGGTTGTGCAAATTCTAAACCAGCACTACACGGCTTCAAAGGTGCATTTTCAAAAGGGATCACGCGAGCTTTTCATTTTAACTTAATTTTTTAAAAACTGGCGCCATTGCCTTTTGTTACACACTCTGAAGTCACATATCGCCTACAGACTACAAAAAATAAAAAAGAACGACGTCAGCTTTTAAGAAAAAATATAAACTCTCTTAGCCTATGCACCTTATATCACTGAAAGGAAATACCACCTCCTCGTCTGCAGTTACCCATCCACTAGACGTGCCTCATAACAGACAAATATGTTACCATACACAGATAATAGGTACCCGGAATACAGAACAAATATTTGCAGATCATAAAAAACATTTATTCCAAGAAGGGAATAGAACCTACAATCTCATTGGAAGCTGGCCTACAATATTGATATTAGGATATATGTATATAAATCTTTATTAAGAAAGAAAATTACAACCAAATAATATAAATAAATGAAAACTAACATTTACAATAGAAACAATTGACCTAACTGCAGATTGTTGCAAACAATCTACAGGTAGCTCAATTGATCCATAATATGACGACCTCAGTGGCGCAGCGGGCGAGAGTCTGCCTGCGACGCAAGAGATTGCGGGTTCGATCCCCGCCTCGGAACAAATTTGTGTACGATCTGCAGAAATTTGTTCCGTTGGTCTGGGTGTTTTCTATGTATAATAAAAAAAAATATCTATCTATGTAATGTATAATATTACGTACATCAGTTATCTAGTACCCATAACACAAGCTCTGCTTACTTTGGGGCTAGATAATGCTGTGTGAATTGTCCAGCATTATTTATTTATATCAATACCAGTCGGAAACATGCCCCAAGACGCTGGCTGCATTGCCCCGCTGTATGGCAATGCTGATGCGCTGTGCCAGATACTCACCAGCTCTCGGGTTAAGCGTCAGAGACGCTCAGATAATTTTTTGAATAACCAGAGATCCTCGTTATCCCACGGACTTAGGGTTTCGACTTCAATAGGATATATTGTTATAGGATATTTTGCTATTACCAAAAATACTTATAAAGACCATTATTTGCTATCATGATTCATTGATAAATGTCTCATAGACTGACTCATCTGACAAGTAAGACCTAAGTCTCATAAAAACATAGTTATTACCTACTTCATTGTCTTCTCCAATTATGATGGTGATGTCATTTAATTTTAGTCTGTCTGTTCATGATTTGCCATGGTGATCAGTGGATTACTCATATTTAATTAATCTGATTGAACTTAGATTACTCATAAAATGTTACTGATTTACTAAGTACATTGGTAAGGCACCTTTTGAGTAAATAAAGCATTTATTTTGTGCATAAAACACACAAATACAAATGGTTTATACAAAATGGCAAAAAAAAAACCTAATGTAATTTATAATCTTGATAAGAAAAAACCTTGTTTAAAGGTTATAATACATATTATAATGTAGATCAGAGGTCCTAGTTTCGCGGTTCCCCGAGCGAAACTAGCGCCGCCACCTATTTTATCTTATTATTTCGTTGAACACCAAACAAAGATAATTAAACTGTTAATAAAGGAATACGAAGTTGCTCTTTTAGGCTATTAAACTCTATTTTCGCATCTCTGTCTAAACTATAGTAAATAAAAATATTACAAAAGCATTATAAAAAAGCTTTTATATTAGGTATCACAAACTGCCCATTGAACATTTTGAAATTACTTTTTTCAACGAAATAATAAGATAAAATAGGTGGCGGCGGCGGTAGTTTCACTCGGGGAACCTTCTCCACTCGAACGATCCACGCCATCTATTGGGTTTTAAGGTAAATAAGGAATTTTATTTTTATAAGGTCTTGTGGCATGAATATGCTCTACCAACTGTAATCATATGAAGTTTATGTTGTTGTGCTTTGAATTCATAATATCCAAATTGCATCAGTATGATAGTTCCCACAGATTGTCGCTCAAGTTACATCCAAATACGGTAGTTCATTGTCCAAGTAATACTACTGATGACCCTGACTTCCTTCGTGTTTCAAGGGAAATGATGGATGGTGTGTGGACATTGAAATATAATCTAAACAAAGTTAGACCTTGTATGGTAGAGAATACTAACTTGGTATGAAGTTTCCGTCAAGTGAGAATAAATGATGAGGTACAAATGAGTCACCGTGAAATGATATTAATAGTTTAATTTTTTATTTTTAGGGTTCCTTACCTCAAAAGGAAAACAGGAACCTAAAGGGTTCCTTTTTTCCTTTATCATCATCACTTGTGTGTCCGTCTGTCAATCCTCTTTTCTCAGAAACGCGTTGAAATCGAGTTGAAATTCACATCGTATACTTAGATTTGTAACTTCTTAGCTAGCTAGCTGCGATAGAAATCAATCTTCTAAGTAAACGCAATCAAAAGTTACAACCGTTTATGCCCAATGTTATTGAATTTTCCTAGGCAATCTTAAGCACACAAAACATAATATTGACCCAGAATCATGAAATTTGGCAAGAAGCAAGGTCTTATAACACACTCAAAGGAAAAATCAAAAAACGGTTTCTTTTAGCGAGATGGCGAGGAAAAGTTTTCTAATTTTGTACCGTACTTGTTTTTATGTAAGTAGTTTTATTGTTTAATTTATTTATCTTACATTGTAAGTTTATGATATGAATAAAGATATCTATTTGTATTTTTATATCTTTTATGTAATTGTGACCGAAGCAGTTCTTTTTCTGAATTGTGCGTCTGGGTCGATTTCTTGCTTACGAGTACAAGTTTGTACTTAACCCTTGATGCACGAGTCCAACTCGCACTTGACGCTTTATTTTTCATTTATTTAATACGAACTTCTGCATGCGGTGGCAAGCGTTTATTGAGATTAAAAGTATTATGTTATCCCAGGCCCAGATTTTTATGCGCAAAATTTCAAACCGATTCATTCAGTATTTCACTAGTGCTGGCTTTTAGATAGTTGTGTATATATTATGGGGGACGATTATTGACGACCTTTGTGAAAAATTAGTTGCTGATGTGTAGTAATTGCGTAAAAACACACTCATAAACTTGGCATTCAAGTATGGGCTAAAACACGAAAGTCGCGATCCATAGATATAGTGTAGAACAAGATAAACCGTAGAGGTGGAGTTCTGGACTTTTAAAAATGAAATTACAGAAATCCCCCTTAAACAAATTTTCTCAAGGGGGAAAATTGGAATAAGAAAAAACGATGAGGGGGAATTCTTGACTTCTAAAGAATGCCGTTCCAGTTTTCTCCTCAAGGGGGATTCGTCAAGGGGCATTTCTGGAATAACCCTTATAAAGCGAGCCTAACGCTACCTAGATCCTTATTATCTAGACACACGTTGGTTGACGCCTTGCTTACCGCAAACATCAAGCATGTTTGTAAAATCATTTGGTTCTTTTCAGCTGGACGCGCAGCAGCGCTACACCCTCTTCCAGAGGGGACTTTGGGAGGCGGCCCAGCAGGTTCCAAGAGGAGCTGTCAGAGACTACGCAACCTTCAGACAGCTGCGGCTTCTGTCCATCATCGGACCTGCCGCCTTGCCGCCAGATCAGCTCGACAGAGTAAGTTATGTTATTGCTATGAAGGGTGCTTTGGATGCAAAAAGCACAATACACAAAAAGCTTACTCAGTGAAGTTCGCCCTTTTATAAGGTAAAATGGTAGGTAAGTATATCAATTTACTAGTGGTTTATTTTCACTTTTTCTTCCAGTGAACAAAAAAATTAAGCGAAATAAAAATCTCATTTGATAATAGCTACTATTTGTAAAGCTGTAAATAGTATAAAATTTGAGACTTTGACTTCGACTGAAATTGAATAAATTATTGCTGAAAAATTCAAAGAGCATTATCTAGCCCCAATTATAGACTTGAAATTCTACTATGCTTTACGCCACCAAAAATAGGTACAGCTAGTTCCACAGTGGTTTTAGTTGCTAATGGGTTAGCACAATTCAAAACGGAAAAGTTATCATTTACTACCGAACAGTTGTACCTACATACAGTAGGTCCAACTTCGACAAGTCAGCGTAATGCAACAAATTACTCAATTTCCGTGTTCAGACTAATTTTGGGCATAGGCGAGTTGGACGAACCCGGAACAACTCCTCAAAAGAACACAATTTTTTTTCCTAAGAAACTGCAGCCAGGGTACTGACGAGTGACCAGGAATACAATGCAAGGAAGTTCCCCCTCTAAGGTTTTTGTAATAAAGTGCGTAAGCCCTCGCAATCTGGGAATCCTGACGAAATCGTAGTTTTTTGAAACTTAATAAGTTCCTCTCTTCCCGGCAGTGGCTCTGCAAGGCGCTAAATGCATAGAAAGAAACGAAAACTATCATAATTTTAGTTAACTATGTAAGTCATCAGAATGACCCATAAGTAAACAGTAAATAAACGTATACAAATAGGAGGAGGAGAAGGATCCAGCTAGGTTGGGCCGCGTTTGGCAAACTACGTCGAGTCTTGTCGTCAACCATACCCCAATGCTTGAAAACGAAGGTTTTCAATCAGTGCGTTCTACCCGTCATGACCTACGGAACTGAGACGTGGACACTCACGGTAGGGCTGGTCCACCAGTTTAAAGTCGCCCAGCGAGCTATGGAGAGAGCTATGCTCGGAGTTTCTCTGAAGGATAGGATTCGTAACGAATACATCCGACAGAGAACTAAGGTTATCGACATAACTCAAAGGATTAACAAGCTGAAGTGGCAGTGGGCTGGCCATATCTCGAGAAGAACCGACAACCGATGGGGTAAACGTGTTCTTGAGTGGAGACTGCGACTCGGCAAACGTAGTGTCCGACGAGGTGGGATGACGATTTGCGAAAGACTGCTGGCAGATGCTGGATGCGGCAAGCTGAAGACAGGGCGCTATGGCGCTCATTAGGGGAGGCCTATGTCCAGCAGTGGACAATTATAGGCTGATGATGTTGATGATGAAACGTATACAAAAAGTAACAAATGACTTTATTCCCGTTCCAGTACAACCGAATAATAAACGACATGCTTGCCGTCTACAACACCGCTGAAATCTGCGCCTACAACGAACCCTTCAAGTGTGGCCTTCATCTTCAACCTGAGCTCCAGTTCATCATGTCTCACTCCAGAGACTGGGATGAGCTGCAGCACATCTGGACCGAGTGGAGACGGAACACGGGCAGGAGGATCCGGGACCTGTATGAGCAGTTGGTGGACCTGACGAACCAGGCTGCAAGGTTGAACAGTAAGTTGATGATCTATTGGAGTTTTAAGGCGGCGATGGATGTGAAATGGGAAAATTTGGTCTACTTTAAAACAAATTTCTCCGTCATCTTTATCGATATCGCTTTGAAAAAAATACCTAATAATTTATGGGATATAAAGCAGATCCCCTTCTTTTCGGAAATGAAAAAAAAAACAAAGAAAATTCTGCAATATGTTTTCTTAGTTTTTACAATTTTTCTCCTGAACTATCAATCACAAGATTTTTTCATTTTCATCACCATATTTAATAGATGAATACCCAGGGAACCTTTCGCTTATTTTTGCAAACAAATGTTAATTAATAGATAATCAACAGCAAAAACCTGATTTTTGAACTTACGCCGCTCTGCTCTGTTCCGCTCCTTTAAACGGGAAATCCTATGCCTATTCTATTCACAAAATGGCGGCATTATTATTATATTATTATTATTATATATCGCTCCCTTAAGAAAAGTTCTAAACCCATAAAGTGCGGCCTACATCTCCAACCTAAGCTGCAGTCATTATGTTGCACAATCGTGCGTGACTGGAATAAGCTGCAGTAGTGGAGTAGTGGAGAGGAACACAGATGGGGGATCCAGGACTTTTATGAGCAGTTGGTGAACTTGACAAATCAGGCTGCTGGTTTGAACAATTAGTTGTCTAAATTCTATTGGCAAAGAAAATAACAATTAAAAAAAGAGAGTGTTGCAACCCCAGCAATCGTAGTTGTAGATCTAAATTGTCAATATAGGCTAAAATAAGTGGGCCACACCGCAAAGTACGTAAACTACAAAAATATTTTAAAAACTATCAAGGTTTGCACAAAAAGAACTAATAACGGAAAATTTACGACATGGATTTGTTGTTCTAAATTTACTATTAGTTCGGCACAGTAACAGTTAAGAAATTGCTCCTTATAAAAGACATAAACGAGCTCCTACTGACCGCGGAGCAAGGAGATCTTAATCATGCTACTATTTTCAAAAAACATGCTTTTACTTGCTTCCTAATATTATTTTTAAACCACTTTTTTTCTCTTCAGATTTCACAGATGCATCTCAATACTGGATGTTCCCCTACGAGTCAGCAAATATGAGACAAGAAGTGGACGAGGTTTGGGAACAGGTAAGAGGTTTTAAACTTTTTGCTATTACTAGCAATATTGTGTGTATTACTAGTAAATTATAGTGGTCCCATTCAAATTTTATCCCGCAAGATTATACTGTGTCCCGTAAAACAATGTGGATAAAGGAATTCAACGTCAGTGTTTTGTTTTTTTATAACAGAACTCCTGGCCAAGGAAAAGAAGTACAAGTGGATACATTTTCTAACAGTCTACTCTGTTTCCAGATTAAGCCCCTCTACGAGCTCCTACACGCCTATGTCCGCCGCCGTCTCCGGGAAGCGTATGGTCCTGAGCGAATCTCCCGCTCAGCACCTATCCCTGCGCATATCCTAGGAGACATGTGGGGACAGAGCTGGTCAGGGATTGTGCCCGTTACGCTGCCTTATCCGGGAAAAAACCTGGTGGATATTACGCCGGAGATGGTACAACAGGTATGTGAATTTGGATCATTTACGAGTAGTATTTTGCTGAGAGAGAAACCTCAGTAAGAATAACTGATAGGCGTACAAGAGACTGGTAAAGATACGTTGGTACAACTAGTACAAGAGACTGAGATCCATACTTACAAATAGAAGAAAAATAGTGAGCCTTTAAGCCTGAAACGCACTAACGGTGACAAACAGTGATCTAAAGAAACCAAGACCTTAGAGTGAGATGTAAATGGAAAGTGAGGCCTAGAATGCAGCAGTGGGATCCGATGCTAATAAGCATATCCTAATACGTAACTATCCTCGTAGACGTAAATATAGGAAAGAACAGCTGTGCGATTCCGAAAAACCCACCCATCACATAATTGACATAAGAAATTAATTTCATGTTCTTCGCAATTGTATGGACATAGGATTATGTACATAATTATACTGTTACGGCTTAAACTAAAGTAACAAATGAAAAATCCATTTCAGGGCTACACACCACTAACAATGTTCCAACTGGCGGAGGAATACTTCATTTCCATGAACATGTCAGCAATGCCCGAAGACTTCTGGCAGCTGAGCGTGTTGAACCAACCAGCTGACAGGCACGTGCACTGCCAGCCGTCCGCCTGGGACTTTTGTAACAAGCACGATTACCGGTGAGTCGTCATCATCATTCCTCTTTAGCACACAAATGTCCTCTTGTGAACGTGTATCCCCAAACAAAGTAGGGATTGATTCACATTCACGCGTTGAGTTTAAAGGGTCGATTCTTACGTCGCGACTGCCACGGCATGCATTAAGCATTATTTAAATTAGAATCAAGCTTATAATTAATGGGTCTAGGACTCAGTTAGTATGCTTATTACTTCAACCTCAACATCCTACAAGAGACCACTGCTGGACGCAGGCCTCCCTACTGCTACTCCCACTATAATCGCCTTATTGGCTTTTATCTCATGGGGTAACGTCCGTAATAACCATGCTTGTCATGCGGGTTGGGGATCGCTGTTCGGTGGTAAGCAGCTACCTTGCAGAATATACCGGTGGTATAATCTGCAAGGTAGCTGCTTCTCCTGTATTTCCTTAAAGACATGCAACAAAAAGCTAAGAATTTGCTAAATTTTGTCATAATAGGCCACATTATGACAAAATTTAGCAAATTCTTAGCTTTTTGTTGCATGTCTTTGAAATGTCCACCCAAGTGGCAAATGCCGGCACTGGGTCTGTTTTCGCTTGGTGTTCGTTCGTTCATATTGTTCTCATTTGGATTATTCATCGTAGTTATTGGATAAATACCGATTTTAAAAGTTTTGTAGGTAAAGGTACATTATTATTATAAATTCTGAAACTTTGATAAGAAAAATAACTTTACACATCCACCATATGGAAATTTAGAGCTCTATGTTCTATCTAATTTCCCATAGAAAAGACTAACGTGCTAATGTTACTTGAACATTATTTAAATTTACCTCTTTTTAACCATGTTTCAGGATCAAAATGTGCACCCACATCGATATGAAGGACTTAATAACTGCTCATCACGAGATGGCGCACATTCAGTACTTCCTGGCCTACAGGAACCAGCCCAAAGTCTTCAGGGATGGAGCTAACCCAGGTAACACATGATTCGATTGCAGAAAATTCCCCGACGATTTCTAGAGGATTCTAGAGCTAAATATTTTGAATAATGCTTAATGATAAATATGTTAGTTAGATTCACATAGATAGGTACGTTTATCATCAAACACCCCGCTGAAAAACTGTATTGCTAAAATCTACTTTCCGCCTTATTGAAAATCATCAAACAAGGCAGAAGTTTCTGTACCTATACCAATGGAATAAGGCACGCTTTTCTAGAAAAATCGTTAAATGGAGATAAATTTATGTTGGTCAACAATGTAGGACAACATCTGAAAAGAAGTGCAAAGTGCCAAACTTTAATAGGCCAAATTTATTTTTATCCACCAACTCAGTCTAACTACAAACATTTTCGTACTAAAATAAAAAGGCAGCCACGATTGCCAATAGCGCCATCTGTGCCACGCCGTGCGTAACCGCTGCATTGCAAAGGTCCGTATCGCACTGACAGTAGGTTGTGAAGACGTCGCCGGTTCCCGTCACCCGCCGGCAGGGGGCGGTGGTTTCGTTGTCGCGGAGGTAGCCACATGAACGCACCACGCGGATTTTTCCGACAACTGCAAGGAAATATACATAGGAATAATGTATCGTAATCAGCCGCCAGTATAAAGTCTATGATCGTAATAAATGAGTGTGTATTTACTACTAAAAGGAGGGCTCTAAGGACTCCAAATGGTCCGACTGGTCTATCAGGGTTGACTGTTTCAAGGATCATTATCATCATCATCATCATCACCAGCCTATTACCACTAACTAACTATTAGTTTCAAGGATGACGTAACAAAAATAGGCTGAAAAACGCAGTCAAATGTTGCTCTTCAATGTAAATCGTGTTTGACGGGGTTCGGGTTTACGGATGGGTTTAATCTTGTCTGTTATGAACCCGAATGTGCTACTGCTCATGCATCACTGATTGAACTTGGAACGATGGGGTTTGCCGTAGATTGTACAGTGTCTGAATTAGCCCTAAAGACAGCTTTTTGATAGACAGTGATAGCTAGAGCGGGGAAAAGCGAATTTTTAACAATTAATTTTATAAAAGGAGTAACAATGTTAGAATTATTGATTTCTTTTTTTTTAAGAGCCATCCTCTTTGTTGGTCTTACTGTCCAGTCCATCCCAAGGTTGCCAGGAAGAGATAGCTCATAGCGATAAGCCTGCCTTTGTACTGCGTCTACTCGTAGCATTTATTTTTGTACTGATTTCTGTATTATTAATCTATCTACCTATAGAAATAAATTTTCTTTGAACAATTACAAAACATTGCCCCAGCCCGCTCCTGTTGTTCATCTACAAGGACGTAGTGCCCAGCTTAACATAACTTACTGTCCATCTTGATGGTCCTACAAAAAGACGGTTCCATGGGCTCGAGATGGTCCGGTTGGTCTCTGAGTGAGCAGTTCACGGTGCCAAGACTGAAGGGGTCGAATTCCGGCCCGCAGCGGGGGTCGAACTCGCTGTTACAGTCATAGCAGAATATTGATGTGGCTGAAAAGAATAGATGGAAATAACTGAGATGGACTAGGCTTCTTCTCTTTTTACAACTAGTATCTGCTAGCAGCTTTGCATACCGTCGCTAGCTGACACCCTGATTGCGTCATCTACACGTCGTCGCAGTTATTTATAACAGAAAAACGTGTCATTAGTTAAGTTTTTAATGTTTTATGTGTGTTAGTTTTAAGGTATATATTACTATGGACTGTAGAATAAGTTAAATAAGATCTGTAACTTTTCTATGGTCTGAAATAAATGATTATTATTATTATTATTATTTTAAGATCATTTGACGACCTCTGTAGTGCGGTGGTAGAAGGTGTGCCAGCGATGTAGGAGGTTGCGGGTTCGATTCCCGCCTCGGGACAAATGAGTGTACGATCGAGACATTTATTCAGGGTGTTCTGGTCATTTTCTTAATAAAATAAAATAAATATCTATCTGTGTATTATATTATATTATGTATATCAGTTTTTATCTATATAGTTATATCATGCCAAGCTATGCTTGTGTTATGATGGGTACTAGACCCATCATAACACAAGCTTAGCTTGGGGCTAGATAATGCTGTGTGAATTGTCCAGCATTATTTATTTATTTATTTCTATCCTATAGGAACTGATTTATGGATTAAAAAGTAGTTTATAGTGTATTGTCATGTTTTATTCCAGGAAAAGAACTACATGAATGCAATTTCAGCCCTATCCGATCAGTAGTTTTGGTGTGTAGAGGGAACAAGCATTCATCAAAACATCCAAATTTCCGCATTTGTAGTTTTAGTGTGAAGTGTGATCGTGTGATGTGATGTGATAGAATGCGAAGGTTTAGAGGATGAAAAGAAACGCATGTGGTTTAAGATCGGATGTTAACATACTGCTTTATCACTCCTCGTGTCTGTAGGGAATATTAACCACACTAACTTCTATACTAAAGGTACTATACAGTCTATCCATAGGATTCTTTGTATATAAAACTATTATATACTATACCTGTAAATCAATCAAAATAGGTTTTCATCATTAAGCAAGGTTTGACGAAAAAGACATTCGAAATCGTCTACGATTTGTTTTGACGGATAGTTCTTCTGAGGTTTTGACACAGACTGTTTGTACAAAATTGTGACAAGTTCTGTGAATAGAAGAACTACTTTAGTACTATACTTATAAATCTGTGAGAAGAACATGAGAATAGTCGAGTAGTTGTTTAATTTTAATTATTAGTGATTTTTGCTATTTTGTATCAAAATAGGTTTTCATCATTAAGCAAGGTTTGACCCACATACCTGAAACTCGAGCCAAGTTCACAGTGCTACTATGTAATCCAATTTTAAGACGAGGTGTGGCTTCTCATAAGATATAGTATACCGCCTACATCCAGATTAAATGGGTTGTTTTTGGAGTGGACAGATTTACTATCGTGAAGATGCCTTTTTTTGACATCAACCTCACCTTTGGTATGTGAAGGTGTCTTGACAATGAATCAAGAAGGCCTAGAAAATGCTTATTCCTTCTTGTTTTAAGGAGACAGGTTGTTGTTGTATACATAATGGGAAGAAAAGATAGCAAATTAAATGGTTAGGTTAATAAATATTAAGAATGTTTACCTACCCAGCTGAAAAATATGTATTTTTCAAACTTTCTTTTTAAGAAACAAATATTATCGTAGTAGTATTATCTTATAATATTATATTATCTATTGTAGGTACTCCTCGAAAAAATCCTTTCTAATTTCTTTGAATCTTTTTTCTATGTAAAGACCAAAATGGCGAGATTATTTGAGAGGCTTTTTCACCAAATTTGGGTACTATCTCTTTTTTTTCTTAATTGGTGATGAATAAAGAATTATCTTTCTATCTTATATCAGATGCGATATATTCAATGTATCAGCTACTTATAACTTGAAATAACTTACCAGATTTGGCACAAAAACACAATATTGTTAGTTGCACTATCACGTTGCCTTTCATTTTGAACAATTAATATAATATAATTATTTCAGAGGTGACGAAAGTGTTCAGGCTCACAACCCACTGACACACTGAATTAAATTTAAGCCAAGGAAAGGTATAATTGAATTAGTGGACTATTACCTTTATACTGGGTGGTAACTTGAGATGGGACTGGACGGAATAGCCAATGTAACTTATTAAGCATTTCTTTGGGTGTAATTCTATACAGTTTTCATTAAACTTCCTCATTACTGCATTATACTAGAAAATTTTATGAAATATTAATACTTTAATGAAAGTATGGCAAGAAAAATAAGAAGATTATATTCGTTAGATTATGAGAGAAACGCTTCGATCAAGTCCTCTGCCTCCTCCGTAGATCCCTAGAAGATTACGAAAAAGACATTCGAAATTTTCTACGATTTGTTTTGACACAGACTGTTTGTGCAAAACTTTGACATGTTCTGTGAATAGAAGAACAAGAAAATAGTAGAGTCAAATTGATATAATTTGAATTATTCGTGTTTTTTACCATTTTGCTAGGCATGCTTCCTGCCCGAGTGTCGAAATAACACTAGTAGAAATGGGAACCCAAAATGTGAGTTTTTTCTTCTTTTGTATTTTGAAAAAGCTTTTGCCAACTTCACGTTAGTACGTAAAGTTGTCAAAAAACTAAAATTAAAACAATTTCGTCATTGTTTTTTCAGTAGTTGCAAATATACAAAACTACTGATAAAACCCTGACGAGTAAATAACAAAAACATGTAATAAAACTTCAAAACAATTATGTATTTGACAGCCGTCTCTCCGTATCCGTCGTCACGTTTTCGTTCTCGAATTTGCAAATTTGACTTACAATGAAGACAAAGTTTTATAACTCAATTCTAGAATGCAGTATAAGCAGCGCTTGTAAGAAACGTGCTCAATTTTGTTAAGTTTGTTTCTAGAACAAAACAGAAAAGGTCACCTTAGCAAAGATTGAATTACAATTCTGTACGCATGCGCTCTCCATTTCTATTTACTATTTACCAACCGTTGGATAATCGTTATTTAACTATTATCATGCAGTCATCTTACGTAATATTTGAGTCAAAACGTCGTTATGAATGTAGAACGGTTTAGAAATAGCTGGTTGGGTTCTGTATATCTAATAGATATAGGACGTCTTGCGATTGTTTTCTTTTTAAAAATAAAACAGTCATTGTGTCTTTAGTTCATTTGTGATCATGGCACAAACTTTGCTAAAATATCGGAAAACTCTAAAATGAAATCATGGTTTATATCCCTTTGTAAATAACTCATCAAACATCAAAATGCATTATTTCCTTAGGACATTACAGGACTATTGAACACGTCACAAAAAATCGAATTACTAAAGTTTAAAATTACTAGGAAATAAAGTTTGATTTTTTGTTACACTTCGATCTTTTTAAAGTAATGTAATGAAGCGAACAAGAAACCTTTACCTTGTTAGAATGTTAGTTTTCGAGTTGGAGCAAAAGTCGTCCCAAGTTTTTTTATCGTCTAGATAATCTTATCTTTTGTAGTGAGCCTTTTTACAAAGGACATGCTACATGCGGACAATTTGTTTGAATTTATTCATTGATAATATTGCAACTCGCTTGGGGTTTCATAGTAGAAGCGTATACAAGACGTGAAATACAAATTTCACTATTATTTATATGAAACGCTTATTTAAACATTAACTTAGGTAGAAATCAGCGCAAAAACATGACAAAGTGTAGGTTAGTAGCTATACATTTATTTTTGTTTTATAGAGAAGCGTTGTGAGAGATTTCGGGAAGCTCCCAATTTACTTCAGAAAATGCAGGACGTTCTCAATTCGGTTGTATCATTGTATGTTTATTTTTTAAATAATAACACTAAACAATTTACACAACTAATTTTACTAGACATAGAACACCAGGAAAAAAATGTCTACAGATCGTACAAACATTAGTCGCAAGTCAGAGTCAAGAGGGTGAGATTCGCAAATGTACTATGAATACGACTAATTTTGTTAATAATTAAATCATTATCTTATGTCGTTAAATTGCACGAAGTTTTAAGTAAAAGCTTTCGTAACCTCCTTGCCAAATCCGCAATGGAAGTAAGAAAGTAAGAACAAACGGCTGTAGAAAACATTCTGGATTGTTCCGGCAATACGTTACGTTATCAATCGGGAGTGGGTTCGCTTCCGGGCTCCGGACTTTCACTTGACTGCATCTGAGATCGGATTTAATTTATACCAATGGTACTGGTTACTGTGGAAAAACTGGCCCGAGATTGTTTAGTTTTGTTAGCTTAGAAATGGTTTGTAGATTATACAATTTTACTCAGAAACTTTCATCAAAATAATCTTCATTAGTTACGATTTTAACCTGACCCTTGCAACTTCCATCTATACCTAACACTTAACTGAACTAAAAAAGTCTCTTCTTGCTTGTCTACTCGTAAGATGTTTTTATTTTACTCACCATAAAGCAGTCTAGAAAAGACTGTTTTTGTGTTTGAAATAAAAACACATTTTACTTTATAAACTTTCCATGAGCTTTATCAGCAAATTGTCTCAGCTTTTCGCTTTGTAGCATACGTCACTCTATTTTTTAGAAGTGATTTATGAGAATAACAAACTAGATTATGTACCTATTAAATTATATTAAATCACATTTATTTCAGACACAGTGTAGTTACACATACAAAGTCCATAAAACAATAATAAAAATCAGACATACACAGAAAAATATTATACTAATAATACACTAATTTTAACATTAAACTTTACAATACAAAACCACAAAAAAATACAATATAGTTAAATTAACATTATAACCTATTGACCATGTTATAAAAACATACCAATAAACATATCTAACCACATTTACTGTGCTCAATTTCACAAACAGCTGTCTGATAAAATTATTTAAGTGTTCTAGCCGTAGCAATACTTTTCGTAAACAAAACCCGCACTACGCGTCTACAATCAGATAGACGAAACAATGCAATTGCTTGTATTGTCTAAAGATAAGATGCTGATGATTTTCACTAATTGGCCGGAAACAATACTGCGACACCTCCAACTGTTTGTTTTAGAATAAGTAGGCTGGAAACTGCAATTATTGAGTTAGCATACCTACCAGAATTGGAAATGTTGAAAGTCGGCCATGAAAAGTTCGAGTTTCTTTAAAGCTCAAACTTTTGATTTGTGTATACAACTGAAGTGATATCATCGCTATATGTCTAGAGATCTCTCAGAGCCTTCACAGTTTATATTATTTTGCTAACACCTAAAGGCTTTTGGCATTTGTACATTACAGTAATGTGTTCAAAATTTTTGTTCTAAAATAATAGTTGACGCAATATAATACGGATGCAGTGTCTAAACGCTCTGGATCTTTCATCTATGTTGCAATCACCGTACCACCAAAACTAGCAGAATTTTATTGTAAGTCTTAATTTACGAGGTTAGTCAAAAGGATTATGCCAGAAGCTTTATAGCTAAACATCGCGTTCGTTTTCATTCACTTCGATGAAACGAAACTAATTGCGAAGCTCGAAGTTAGTTGGTTCACGCTAAGTTCATAATACACGAGAAGTTACGTTTTGTTGCTTTTGCAGTACGCTGGTGCCATAACCACAGCGATCATGCCAAGCCTGCAGGTAGATACTAAACATTCTTTAAGCAGGTTTCACGACCACCAATCATCCTCTTTCTACTAGACTAGGCAACCAAGTACTAGGCAAGCATAGCCCCTACAGATACTAACACTGCACCTTTCCTCAGGTTTCCACGAAGCCATAGGCGAGACAATCGCTCTCTCCGTGTCATCCCCTCGGCACCTCCAAACCCTGGGCCTGGTGCAGCGTTCCGTGGACGACACGGCACATGACATCAACTATCTCTTCACCCAGGCGATGGACAAGCTTGCCTTCCTGCCCTTTGCATTGGTCATGGACCGGTGGAGGTGGGATGTCTTTACTGGAGATGTGAGAAAGGAGCAGTACAACTGTCATTGGTGGCGACTTAGGTAAAAGACTTTGTAATAAAATATATGACTTTCTTCTTGATGCGGAGAGGAAGAGAGAAAGATTCCGTTCAGTGGTTACCATACGCTTTTATCACCGCAGCAGATACTTGGGGTCCAAATCTGATAAAAATCGCTTCGGTATTGGTATTATCTGATAGTGGTTTCGCCGCAGAAACGTCTCTTTTTCTTAGTAGAATGAAACTTTAGAGAGTATGTACGGAGAGATGACAGATATGTGATGGAAGCCCGTAGCATGTTTCCGCCGGGAAGTCATAGACAGTGGAACCGCAAAACGAGTTCCACTGCGCATCATTTCTACATTTGCCAATGTTCGAGTAGCGGAATGTGAGTTGTGCAGCCAAACGGCGTAGCCAAGAGCGCATTTAGCTAGCGTCCGAGCAGATCGGCAAAATCGCGCGTAAAAGATAATATATTCAGTCAATGCTATGCGTTAGATCAGACAGTTTCGCCTCTGTTTTTTCTACAGCGACAGCTACAGTGGACAAGTCATGGCGAAACTACTTCGTTACCGTTGCTATGATTTTTTGCGGAGATGTGCACTTCTAGCCTGTACAGAATGAATTCAGATTGGTTTGGTTGGCGGAATCACTTTATTCGCACTTTATTACACTATTACCTCGAACCATCAGAACAGCTGAAGCAATTTTGATAAATTAATGATGTATCAAAATACTCGTCTGGGCTCCTAAATGGTTTTTAGCTACATCTAAATCTGGCTTTGTCCCCTTATTTTGTCTAAGACAAAATCAAAGACAATTTATGGCAATATTATAATGTGTAGTAATTTTTATGAAATAAAGTGTTTTTGCCACGACGACCTCTGTGACGCGGTGGGCGAAGGTCTGCCTGCGACGCAGGAGGTTGTGGGTTCGATTCCCGCCTCTAGACAAATGTTTGTACGATCTGCAGGCATTTGTTCAGGGTGCTCTGGTTGTTTTCTATGTACAGTAAAAAATATCTTTCTATGTTAATGTATTGTATTATATAATGTATATCAGTTATCGAGTACCCATATAACACAAGCTCTGTTTAGCTTGGGGCTACATAATGCTGTGCGAATTGTCCAGCATTATTTATTTATTATTTATTGGTTCTAATCACTTCAACTTTTTTGTCCAAGCGTGAAAAAGCGGGGACCTAGTCGTTTTTTAAGTTTTCCAATAACTTTATGTAACGTAATTAAGATGAAATCAAGAAATTACGCACAAAATGTAAATTAACATAGTAGAAATAGACTCAACACTTGTTGTCCACATGCAACACGGTGATATAACCGCACGGCACAGTGCACGGACTAACCATGCGGGATTCTAGGTCGCCGACTAACGCAGGGCACTGACCTTTTGCTGATTTACTAACCCCAGTCATCATCATCAGCCTATATTAGTCCATTGCTAGGCCTCCCCTAATAAGCGCCATGGCGACTCTGTCTGCAGTCAGCTGCATACAGCATCTGCCAGCAGCCTTTCGCAAATCGTCATCCCACCTGGTTGGAGGGCGTCCACTACTTTTGCCGAGTCACGGTCTCCACTCAAGAACACGTTTACCCCAGCGGTTGTCGGCTCTTCTTGAGATATGGCCAGCCCAATGCCACTTTAGCTTGCTAATCCTTTGAGCTATGGCGATAACCCTGGTTGTCACTCAAATGTATTCTAAACTGGTTGACCAGCTTTACCGTGAGTGTCCACTTCTCAGATCCACAGGTCATGGATCTGAGAAGAGGGTAGGACGCACTGATTAAAAACTTTCGTTTTCAAGCATTGCGGTATGGATAACGAAAAGACTCGACGTAGTTTCTCCAACGCTACCCAACCTAGCTGGATCCTCTTCTTGGCCTCCTTAGCCGAGTATCAGCTTCTAAAGCAGTCTGTAAACCTACCCTAAGGTTAGAGGTAGGTAGCTTGGTAAATGCCATGCTTGTCAGCAAGGGAGCCAGGAAAGCCATAGTTTCCAGCGAAGATGTAGTTTCTCAAAAGAAAGAAGCGGAACGAATTAAGGAGGAAAACCCTCAAGCTAAGCCACTCTGTCAGCACAAAAAGACCGGAAGAAAAAGACGGCAACTTCATTGCCTTCTTCCGCTCGATGGAAACCAGCTGGGTGATGGTACGACAAGAACCATCCAAGCATTGCACAGGTCGCCAACGGGGCCTTTAATACTCCGGAACATGCCTCGCCCTTCTAAGGGACGACAAGAAGGCTCCGTCTAAGATGGATGATCAGGGTAGCAGGTCGAATGAGACCGGGAACCCTGTCCAGTGTTGAAGAGCACCACAAACCCCTTTAGCTCTCCTTAGACTAGAGGTAAAGCGCAAGCGTTTTCCTATCGAAAAAAGAAGTGTAGGGGTTGGGTTTACATGCCTAGGGTGAAAAAAACTTGGCGTTAGGGTTTTTCACTTCAAACATAAACTCATGTAAGTACCAAATCTATAAAAGTATCTAAGCTAGTTTAAAAAAAAGATCTAATCGAGTTAGTCGTCAGGTACATTATCATAGGATACGTATTTTTTCTTTTGTCAATTAAACGAAAAAGATGAAGATATATTCACTTTTAAGTTCCGCGTGATGTCACGCCGTGCTAAAAAGTACCTATCCTTCTCCCAAGTCGTGTCGTGATTTACTTTGTAGTTTATTGTTTGATTGACAAAAGAAAATAAACGTTTCCAAAATATATTTCGATAATGTAAGTGACGGACTAAAAAGAATAATGTTTATTGAAAAAAGAGAAATCAAGATCAAATGCAAGCCTTAAATTGGTTTATTCCCATTTGTCACCCTGATCTGTCCCCTTAGGGGGACAAATAGGAAAAAAAGGTTCTATCTGTCCCCCTGTTAGTCACAAGGGGACAGATAGAACTTTTTATTTGGATGTAGATCGTTCACTTATTTGTACCGCGGGGAATCAAACCCGTAACTTTCTGTGTCACAGGCCGACCATTACCCGCTATTCTACTCGAGTTGTCAAAACAGGCAAGCTTGCATCCCAGTAGGTACCTAGAGATTAATTATTTTGACCCAATTACTAGGACACAGTTTTATTATTAATTAAACTAAAAATAAATCAATTAACACACCACATGAGATTGAAAATGTATTGCGGTCATCACCCGGCCTTGACTCCAGTATAACGGGTTCGAATCTCGGGCGAAAGCAAAAGTAAATGCACGTATTGCGGTAAAATTGTGATTTCCATTAGACTAGTCAAACAAGTGGGGGTTTTGTTTTTAACACAAGTGAGACATCCTGAGCTTTTGTTTTTATTGACGGTTCATTTGACGAAGAAATCGATAAATATTCTTAAAAATACAAACAAAAATATGATTAATGATATAAATATCTATATGGTAAAATATTTGCTTACCAAAAACATTTTTATAAGAGCTCAGAATATGCTCCGATGCAGTGCAGCACTACACAAAGTCTTGGTGTCTGAGCACCTTTCCGGAAGAACCAAGACTCGCCCGATCTTGATGAACCAACGGATGTGAAGCCTGGACACTCACACAGAAGGAAGAACACAAGCTTCTGCTGACGGAGAGAAAAGTGCTCAAGAAGCCTAGTTCCAGTGCGATGAGAAGACGGATAACCTGGAGGGTGCAGAAGAACCGGAAGACTGCTAAACTAATGGCCGAGCCCAACATCATCGGCGAAACAAAATCACACACGCTGCGCTGGCTCAGTCACTGACTACGGAAGAAGGAAGACCGGGCTGTGAAACGGGCTTTCCTTGGAGCGTGAGTTGGCCCATGACCAGTCGATCGGTCCAGACACAGGTGGAAGGAAGAAGTGGAGAACGACCTTCACTCACTCCAAATCTTCGCACTGGAATGGATCCAAGTGGCGTGACGCAGGACAAAAGCCGGTGGTGATCTATTGTGTCCCAGGCCAAGACCCATTTTGGGGTCGATGCGCCAGGATAATGAAAAAAAAATAAAAAACATTTTGTCCCAGAACGAGAATCAAACCCACACCCTTTTTTCTGAACAGAGCTTTAGACCGGCGGGTCTATCACGCAACAATTTTACAATTGGCTCAGCTTTTACAATGACTACATGTTGTATACGCTAATGATCATTTCAAAATGCGTTTAACCAATATTACAACAATCATTGCAAACGGACAGACCAACCTGATTTTTGACACATACATTGCAAGAACATCTTAGGTGTAGATATGTAAGATTGTTAAGCGATTTGTTGAAATGAGTATGATTGCTTTTAAGCTGAATCTTGCATATTCCATACAAACTTTGAGTGCACATTCATCAAATAACTAGGTATATCAATGTTATACAATTGTTAGCACTACCTTAATTTAATTCTATTAAAATAAAATAATTCATACTTTTAAAACTATCATGGTTAACTATCATGGTACATTAAAGTCATTTATAACGGGATATTTACCATGATAAAAAATCTAATCATGATAAATATCCCGTTATAAATGACATTAAAATAAATAATGCTGGACAATTTACACAGTATTATCTAGAGCAAAACTAAGCAGAGCTTGTGTTATGGGTACTAGATAACTTATAAACATAATACAATACATTACTTAAATAGAAATTTTTAATATACATAAGAATATCTTTATTAGTAGCTTAAATAAAATCTTGTTTGGTACAGACATAATTAACTAGGAACTACTAACATATTACTAAGAAAAAAATAAAATAAAACAACAAGTAGGAACTTAACTTAGGAAGATTTAACGACTGTACACATATTATATATATATATAGATATACATTAATATATAATGAACTGAATGAATGTCTAAATAGGAAAGTAAATACATAACATACCAAGTATTATACGTAAAACACATGAAAATTCATCATTCACAAAATGCAGTATGATTTGTCATCATCATCACCAACCCCAACGCTCGGAAGACGGAAAAAAAATACTTACCAGTGTTGATCAAAAATAATTTTACCTTCATTAAAAAACTTAATTAGAAAAAGTTAAGTTTCATATTTGATGAATTTTAGGGATGGTCATCGCTGAACTAAAGTTATTTATCTAAGTAAGAAAATTTAGTGTTTAGCTTCACTTAATCGTTTACTTTAAGTGAAGCGAAACAGTAAATATATAGTAAGTATATACATCGTTTGTATGAAAAGTGATCCATCATAAATAAAAGTATTGCGATGTACTGGAAAATAGACTCGTGCACTCGTGTGCAATACAATCAATGGGGAAATAATACACAATAAAGTAAATGAAGTGTGGTTGCTCTAAGTACTTGCGAACTGCGTAGTACGTCCACTTATTTATTTTATTTGACTAACATTTCATACACTCTGCTTCCGAAATCAAAAATATCACTTTATTTCCGTATCAATGTTTTATTTTAAGAATTTGACCTTTTCTAAGTGTACATTTTTGTATTTATGGGAATAAAGAAATTTTGATTTGATTTGATTTGATGATGACCTCCAAGCCGAATTTCGGTCAAACTGTATGAGAAGAATTTAAATTAAAGTTTTTGTTATTTTTTAATTTTAATGTACCTTTATGCTAATACTAGTTTTAAGTATATGATGTTTATAAGATGACTTAATAAACTATTTTTATTTCTAAATCAGCACCTAGAATTGTGACGGCAAATTCCAATATCACTTGTTAAAAATTTATAGACTTTTCTCTGAGACTGCTAATTTTTCCTGCAGGGAGCAGTATCAAGGCATCAAGCCTCCAGTGCTTCGTTCCGAGCTGGACTTCGACCCTGGTTCCAAGTACCACGTGCCAGCCAACATTCCCTACATAAGGTCAGTGATACCATTCATCTATCTTTGGTCCTACACGGAAACCAAACATGGACGTTTCTGATTCGTTTCCATGCAAAACTGACTCTTGTGCTACTGACTAATGGTAGCAGAAGATTCGATTTTCCTTTTTACTCGGACCGGCCCAGGATAACATACGTAAGGACGAAGTTAAATTTATCATGAGTTCATAGAAAATGGTTTACGATTTGCGGTAAATTACTTTAATAGCTAGTTTTATAACTTGTTGAGTGCAGAAAAAATTCAAAACTAAAAAAAAAGGAATCTCGAGCCAACCAACAGCCTTAAAATGAAAGCTTTATCCCATGCAATTAAGCTCAGTGCATGGAGTCTTTAGTAAATCTAAGATGAAAATTTGGTAACAACTGCAACCCTTCAGAGAACATACTAGGTTGACTATCTGTTACCTATGTCGTTATCATAATCTAATCCATCAAGTGTAGCAAGCTATGTTATAACTTAATTTAAAACTTGATCTAAGTCATAATAGAACATGAAGACTTGTTGATAATTACGTAAAACTTACGTAAAGTAATGTGGTTCTAACGAGTGCGGTTATAGGAAATTGTACTACCTTTTTGCTAGATGGAGAAGACAATGTTTTGCATTTATTTTCTTTTGAATAACAACAAGTTGGTAGGTTTTAGTGTGACTGTTTTTTTTATGGTAAGTAATCGAAGTGGTATAAGTTACAACGTTAAATTATTGACGTGCGCAGTGAGCCACGAAATGAATCAAAGGGCTTCTTGGTTTTTTGCGGCTTTTTAGTACAGTGGCAGAAACTGACTTTAGTATTCTTACTAGCTATATTTCTCGTTAGATAATTTTAGTTCTGTCTGTTTATTGATATATAATTTATTAACCAATAGGCAGTACTTATTGATGTAACTTATAAAAACCATGACAAGAGGTATGCCATGCCATTCAGGTAAGACTAAAGTCTAGAAAATACGTTTTGTCACGTCTTTAATTGAACTTCCATGGAGTTAATTACGTAACCCTCCTCGTTGCGTAGTCGGGTAATGGAAGATGCCCGGTCATTCACACGGTTTGTTTATCTCTTGTGTGTGTAACATGGTTAAATAATTGTAGCAGGCTAACAAAATATTTACACTGTTCTTACTGAAATAAGAATTTGATAGTGTCAAACTATCGTAAATCAGTTTAAGTGGTTTTTATATGTCTACTATCTGGTAGAGTCATATTGATACCGTTTTTGTCTCAATCCTTTCATTTATCTTAGCTGGTACTGGTCTGAAATGTCACGAAGTCCTTTAGTGTAAGAAGTTTTGCTGAGTAAGTGATCCAAGATCATAAAACAAACATAGGTAAAAATAAATATAAAAAAACTACGACAGTAAATAATTGGATTGTTTTCTAAAAAGAAAGATTTAAAAACTGTTTTAGAGTTCCTTAGTTTTATCCTTAATAGTTTGTTGTTTACGTTTGGAGGGATAAATACTAATTTTCAACTCGGAATTATCTTCTTCTATAGTACAAAAAGAATCATCCAAATTGGTCCATATAATATATGACGATGAAAGCGACGAACATACATTTATGTAATTGGTTTTAGTAACCGTTTTAATTAAATAAATACATAAAAAACGTATATATAGCCGAACATAGAATCTCCTCCGTTTTTCGAAGTCTACATAAAACACATTTCCTATAAAAGTAACCTATTACTTCAATCTCCCCACTTTCCACGCCCTCATAAGCAGTACCTACTAGTCACAGGAAGTTAACCTCTGTGTTACTGGTATAACGAGATATTCACATCATCGAACTACTGAGCAAATTAGAGTTATATAACGATATATAAGGTGGGTAATGAGGCCTCGGAACACGTTCTGAAACTAGCTGAACTGATTAGATGGCGGCGCAAGCGCAGCGCTCATAAACTGTACAAGATATAATTAAAACGGTGATTTTTGTAAACTTATGATAGAATATTACACAGTTGTTATTGTACACATTGTATTTTTACATGTGTAATTTTGAGCTCAGTTGTTTTTTGTAGGTTATTTTATTGTTTGTTTAACGTGGAGAAAATTAGTAACGCGACTACTACATGTGAAAAGATAAATTAAAATTGGATAAATTACATTTTTTTAATTGATATTATGTAGCCGTAAATGTTTATGTTTTATTTTCTAATAATGTTTGTTACATTAAATTGATTGAGAAAAAATCGCTTCTATAACAACGTTTATTGATAAAGATGGGTACTATTATTTGATACAAAAGACATCAACGCTCTCCCTCATTCTAACTTTTTTTGGTGTTAGGATTGCAATTCAATATTTGGTACATACAATTTTTTTTATTTAGTTTTGTAAGTTTCAAATTTTTTTGTGAAGTTTCACATCAATGTTTTACTTAAAACATACAATATAAAATTGGGAAAAACTTTCCTATTTTTAATGCCAATCAAAAAGTAAAACAAACATAACTTATACCTCTTCCATGAAGTTCGTTACCAAAAGCTTTGTTTTTTCCTTCTGTAGTTATGACCTCTTCTCATTTCTGCGTTATTGTTACATGCGTGTTTATGTGCGCGTGCACGTATTGAGAAACATTTTAATGTCTCGAGTGTTATGACCACGGCCTGGTTTTGCCGTTCCGTTTTCTCCTTCATTAGAAATTTTATTCGTCAACTTTTTGAGTTAAAGGTCGTTGTTTTAGTTGATATTTTCACGATAAGGTCAACTCATAACGACATTTTATTAAGAGGATTGGCATAGGATTTCGCGTTCAAAGGAGCGGGTTAGAGTAGAGCTTCGAAAGACCAAATATCAATTTTTTGCTTTTAATCTGTTAGTCAGGATTTTTTTTTTGCAAAAATAAACCAAAAGTTCCCTTGGTATTTTTTATTTAATATGGTGATGACAATACAAAAATCACGTGATTGATAGTTTAGGAGAAAAATGGTCACAATTAAGAAAACAGATACCCTGCACATTTATTTTTGTTTACTTTTTTTTTTAATTTTAGAAAAAAAATAGTTTTGTAAGGTCATTTTTTGCTCGAACTCTGTAATGTCTACTTATAATTCCTTTGTAACTTCGACACTTACAAAACAAACATATATTATTTTGAATGATACAATGCTTCTTAAAAGAAAATGCGAGTATAACTTGGTAGAATTTCATAATATGAATGGTTATCATTAGCGAAAACAATAGTATTTTGTTTCTACGTCTACTGTTTGAGCCTAACAAAAGAATCTTTTGTAAAACGTGTTTCAAAACTAAATAAAACAACGGGTTCGGAAATCTAAAAATTTTACATCACTGAATAGTGTAAAGTCTGCCTTAATTTATTGTCATAACGCATCCACTGCTCAGCCTCTCTACAAAAACGCCGCTACATCGGAGTTGGAGTACGGCTTCTGAGTCTTGGGCCATGAAAGTGTTAAAAGATTGTAAATAAAACCAATACTAACAATATTTATCACGTATTTAATACTTGCGTTACTATTTACAACACGTACATTTACCAGTCGTTTATAAAATTAACAAAAATCAACAGATTAACCTAATTAGAGATCAGTCAGTGGTGGTAGCTTTCTTGATGATCCTCGTGATGGTGATGATGATGATGTTCGAGGTCTTTTACTATGGGAACTGGTACTTTCACATTGTAATGTAGAGGTTTCTCGACATGGTAAGGTACGTGTTTCTCGATGTGGAACGGGACTGGTCTGTCAACTGGAACCTTGACGGGAATAGGTACCTTCTTCTCGACAGGGTAGGGGATAACCTTCTCGACTGGGTACGGTGCTGGTACGGGCACCTTGACATGGTAAGGCACTGGTTTGTCAACGTGTACTGGAACAGGGTTGTCGACGTAAACCTTAACAGGGTATGGGACCTCTTTCTCTACGTTGTAAGGAACCTTCTTCTCAACATGAACAGGCACTGGCTTGTCAACATGTATGGGCCTTGGATGGTCGACATGTACGTGTACCGGATAGTGTATGGTCTTCTCTACAGGGTAAGGCACGTAGACCTTGACTGGTACTTTGACAGGAAAAGGAACCTTCTTCTCGACAGGCACTGGATGAGGCACAGGTACTTCCACTGGAACTGGTATATGTTTCTCCACAGGGTATGGAACTTTCTCGTATACTTTGACAGGTACTGGGTTGTCAACGTGGACTTTGACAGCTACGGGCACGTGTTTGGTCACGGGGTAGGGCTGCTTGATGTACTCGGGTACTTTGATGGTTTCCTTGACAGGGAAGTGAACGGTTTTGTAGACGGGGTATGGTTTGGGTACGTGAACATGAACAGGGTAGGGTATCTTCTTTTCCACTGGGTAGTGCACTCGTTTTTCTACTGGGAACGGTACGTGGACCTTTTTGATCGTTGTAATCGTTTTATGGTGCTCATGATGACCGTGGCCGTGGTCTTCTTGGCCATAGCCTCCTTGTTCAGCACCGTATCCTCCTTGGCTAAAACCCAATCCTCCTTGGCCACCACTGTGTCCTCCTTGGTCACCGCTGTACCCTCCTTGGCCACCACTGTGTCCTCCTTGGTCACCGCTGTACCCTCCTTGGCCACCACCGTATCCTCCTTGGTCACCGCCGTATCCTCCTTGGTCACCGCCGTAGCCTCCTTGGTCACCGCCCTGCTCCTCGTAACCGCCGCTGACTTGCCCGTGGCTTTCTTCCTGGCCTCCAAAGTCGCCGTAGTATTCCGAGAGTCCTCTTTTGTCCTGCTTCTTCTCCTCGACTGGTTTGTCAGCCTTCTCACTCGCTGCGTTTTCCTCTGCCGCGGCCAGGCTTACAGCCACGGCCAGGATAATGCAGGACCTCTGAAAGTAAAACAAAGTTTAGAACTAATAATAAAATCCTATCTGAAGTCGCTTAGCAACTAACTCGTCACAATACCTGCCATAAACTGTTATCACTATCGAAATAATTTTACACATTGTGTATTAAAAAATACCCATAGAAAGTTCCAAGGATTAGTCTAATTAGTGTGAGGCTAGGATCATTTGAACGAAAAATTACAAAACACTATTATACAAATATACAAAACTATATTTAACATAATTTTATTTTAATATTCTGATTCGTTGGTTGAATTTTCTATAAGTTAATTGCTTTAAAACAAAACCTTCACACATAAAACTCGCTCTTCACTTTCATTCAGTTTTATTTTAAATAATCATTTTGATCACTGTGTTCACTTTTCACGTTATCACAATTTTAACCCTTACGTCACTTTTTTTCTACTATCACTATCTTTGTACAACACTTTTTAATCCTAAACTTTTTAATTGATAAGCCCTATCATACTAACCAATAGCTTCATATCGCTTTGCTTGTACAGCGAATTGCTTCGGAGTGTGGCTATGGCGACGCGTGCGCATGTTTTATACGTATGTGCACGTGGATACTTTCGCCGGCGCTAGTGTGGGTGGATCTTTCAGGCTTCAGGGGTTAAGCTGGGCTGTTCAAGGTTAACGGGAAAAAATAATGTAATCGACTTAAATGGTTGATGTCATGTTAATCTTTAATATCAATTATAGAATAGTGACAACTTAGAACTAATTATTACAATTGAAACAATCAAGCGAATTTTAGACTGTTGTTGATAGTCTAGAGATCGAATTTTACGACATTATAATTATATTTAACCATTAATACCTATCTGCTGCTTTATGCCCGACACATTAAATATTTAAATGAATGTATCAAACAGTCTTGTTTGATTTAATGTATTTTTAATAGAGTTTGAATTTTATTGACTGGTATAGTTTTATATAATTTGCTACATCTTGCAACTTAGGTGATTAGGTTCAATTATTAGTAAGAGCTTTTATTATTTTTTCACTACCATTTTTGTTTTTGCTCCATGCTTCAAAATTGCCGAAGCTGTGAGCTATGTAACTATGTATACTTTGTTCTAGAATATTAGTCATAATATTGTTTGTAAGCCATGGAATACAAAAACAAAGAAAGAACATAAAAATAAAAAAGCATTTATTTGGAGCAAACATAACTCATAGAAAGATTTAAATAACTAATTACAAGTAACTTAATAAATATGTAATTGGATTGCTGGGTAGGTGTCAATTACAGTAGTGTCTTGTGTATTGGTATTGGTGTAAAATGTAAAATAGCTCTGGCATTATTTTATTATTAGAGAGAAAAAAAACTGGTATTTACAATTGAAACAATTGCCTAACTGCAGACTGTTGCAAACATCTACAGGTAGCTCAACTGGTCCATATCAATACCAGTCGGAAGCGTCCCCAAAACGCTGACTGCATTTAAAAATATGTTGATTTCTAGACCCAATCAAAGTGGAACTACAATCCAAAAACGCCTTTTTTTTCTACCTAAACTTTCACTCAATCGTAGAAAATAATTGCAAACCTACCTATAACAGTCATAATATCGGTTATTAATTTTAACCTCATTATTAAGCTCCGCTCCGTGATTGAGATTTGCATCACAAGTGGTTATTAAAGTCTATGGTAAGAGTACTGACCAACTATGTGCACACGAGGGGTTAATTATGTGATGATGAGTATTTTTTTCATGATATACGTAGTTATAGGTTAAAAAGAAAATTACAATTGAAGAATAGAAACAAGTTCGAAATAGTAGGGATTCGATTTCCGCCTTGGGACAAACAATAATTAAGTATAAAAAGTTTATTTTCTCAAAAAAAGTTTGAAACTACAATAAACAAATCTCGACATTAGAACCATTTGGTCTCATATCCGTTTTTGCGACTTTTCAGGAGAACGAAATTAAACATTCAAAACAATATTTTGTTCAATGTTTTTTCTTATATCCGAGTACAAAGCTACAAATATATAAGCTCATATATTATTTACATACATTATTATATGTATTAAATACATAAGATCGATCTGAAAATATTTGTTCCGTGTATTCTGGGTAGAAAATATTTATCTATGTGTTATGAATATCAGTCATCTAGTACCTTAGCTTGGGGCTAGATGATGCTGTGTGGATTTTCCAACATTATTATTATTATGACACTTCATTTATTTAAAATCTCGTTATAAAGTATTTTTTTAACTGTAGGATATAATATTTAAAGCTATTACAGTAAACATTATATTAAAACGGTATATTATCCACCCCCAGCCACGAAGCTACGCTCAAGCCGCCTGTGACTAGAGGTGAAAATTATTAGATCGAAATAAACATAAATAATAATCTTATCACACTAATATTATAATTGCGAAAGTTTAGATGGATGGATGGATAGGGATGTTTGTTGCTCAATCATGCCAGAACGGCCGAACAGATGTAGATGAAATTTGTCAAAGAGATAGATAATAGTCTGGAATAGACACTGCTAGTGATCTTAGTAAAAATAAACGCAGTACAGAAGGTGGTTTATAGCTGATTTAGATTGATTGATTTTATTTAGAACTATAAACAAAGAATACACAAACACTCACAAATACACCCTAGTGCATCAACAGTCATGACCTCCCAATTTCAGCTAATTACAGATTTGTGATATACCTACTAATGCATGCAAATACATCCAACCAAAATTTTAAGTGTATGCAGCGACAAAATCTAAAGAAAGAAAGACAAAATTTGTATTTGCCTTAAAACTATACAACACCATAACTAACTTAACTTAATTAATCCAAGACTCAGGACGCATAGACACAAAAAAATTAAGACTAAGTCTAGGATCACACCTTAATCTGCCAATCATCATCAAAATTAAAATGTTGTCTTCAACAGACAGATTTAAAAAACTACACAACACAATAACTAACATATATCTTAATTAATTCTAGACTTAGTATTAATTTTTTTGTGTCTCTAGACACAAAAAAATTAAGATCGATCGGATCAGATCCGATTTGATGTTGATGATTGGCAGATTAATGTGTGATTTAGTCCCATTCAATTTTATTGACAGCTTAACTATCACGGCCAATGGCAAGTTTCGAAACAGAAGCTATTAATTAACGAAAAGCGTGATAAATAACGATTCTTATACCTTTAACTTTCCGACCGAGACATTGTCTATGTCAAGGTCTTTGCATTTGTATTTATTCAAAACATTACGTACTTTTATGTCACCTAAGGTAAGATTTAGGATATATGAAGTTCACTTTGAGTATGTTGAATAACTAACACATTCAAAAGTATGTGTGTTATTATTTTGTGGCAGTTATCGAAACCAAACTCTTCCCTGGTTTTATTTAATGGTGGTTGAGTTTTAATATTTTTCCTTTCCTAAATATTTATTAAATTCTTTCACGGACTATATTATTATGTATGTTTAAGAAACCGTTCGGACAGGAAATAAAAAAATAATGCTGAACAAACCACACCGCACAGCAAGCCAAGCTTGAGTTATTATGTTGTGAGTTTTCCTAAACAAAATTATACTATGCTTCTTTTAAGTAACTTGTCCGACAGCAATCAATCAATCAATCAAAAATGCTTTATTTTCATAAATACAAAAATGTACCTACACTTAAATACGAAAACGTCAAATTCTCTGACACGGAAATAAAGTGATATATTTGATTTCTGTCACTTCGATATGTAGACGTAAAGAAGCGACAAAGAAACCTTTTGCCTGTTAATTGTTATTTTTCGAGTTGGAGCAAAACCCGTTCCAAGCTTTTTGATCTACTAGATAATCTGATATTTTTTAGTAAGCCTTTTTGCACAGAAAGGTTTTGACAATTTGTTTGAATTTATTTACTGATAGATTTTGCAACTCACTAGGAGTTTTGTTGTAGAAGCAGATACAATGCGCTTTAAATGGTACATTAATTTTGTGAATCCTGATTGTAGGCACAGCGAGTTTATGTTTATTTCTAGTATTAATATTATGTATCTCGCTTTTTTTAAGGAAGTGGAAAGTTTTTTTGGTGAAGTTTTTTTTGATAATTTTATGACTGTACAACTGAGTAGAAAGTTTTCATAAATGTATTGACAGGGGCTGTCATTATGTTTATTTCGTTGAATTTGTCACGTAAGGTTTCTCTGAGACCCATAATATAGATTGCACGAATTGCCCTCTTCTGCAGCACAAATACGGTGTTAATATGCAGCGTTCCCCCGCAACAGTATACCATAAGACATAATACTGTGTAAGTAGCTGAAATAAACAAGTCTAGATGTATCTACGTCTGTAAGATGAAATTTTTTTTTTGACTGCATACGCTGCAGAGCTAAGACTCTTTGATAGAGTTTATCTTTGTGTGGGCCCGTAGAAGTTTATTATCTATAGTGATTCTAAAAAATATGGTACTTTCAATAACCTCTACGATTTTTTAAATAAATAAAAAAAAATGCAGGACAATTCACACTGATGTCAAACGCCAAGCAGAGTTTGTGAAATAACTGATATACCTACTATGCACAATAAACTACAAAGAGAGACGTTTTTTACACATTACGGACGCACAAAACATTTTCTGAATTACAGGGAAATGACTCTTGATTCTAATACTTCGTCTTTATATATGTATTTGGTTATAAAGATAGATATGTATACAGGATCAAGACATGTGAAGAGAACCCACAGTAAATCATGACTCAGTATTACATAACCCCATCTCACGTATTAACCTCCATTAGACCAATAAACTACGATTACTTCGAAATATATTCAAAGCACTTGTTAAAATTCCACAAAGGTGCTTAGAGTTCAATAAAATACAAATAGAGTATAAATACTTCCCGTTTAGGTACGTGTTCTAGATTAGTAGACCAAAGTATTGGAACTATGGTTTATTATGTATGTATATAACCAATTCTTAGAGCATTCATTTAGTGCACCTATTTTATACCCATTTAGAGTATTCGATATATAGAAAGAAATAGTTTCTAGTAATGAGATTTATGCCTAATATAACCTTCTATTACAATATAATACATAAACACTTTACTGTACACCAGAAAAAGAACATTACAAAAAGACATACCTATTTCATGAGACAAGTACAATGGGCGGCCTTATCGCTTCCATTACGGATGTAAGCGGTTCCGCATCCCTCCTAGCAAGTAACGCGTGCGTCTAGAACCGCACTCACCCTAGAGAAGTCTCTGTTAAGGAAGAAGGGATGAAACGTTGGTGTTCTTCTAACACAAATAAGGTTCGTAGTTAACCCGCTTACATCCGTAATGAATTCCTCAAACTAAGATAGTTTTACACATATAACCTGTTCGAAAAATAATGTAGTACAAAATTCAAAGCCTTCTTCAGAATTACCCACTGATTATGACTACAGTTGGCCGGTCGCATAATCTGTCATACCGATCGCGCTATGTACTACATAATTACATACTGTTACATAGTATGTTACATGTAATAAGGTAACTTCGTAATCAGATCTAGATCTCGTAAACAAACATAATACAGTACTAATGAAATCGATGGCCTTGATGGTATTTGCACTGTGTGCAATTTCACCATTGCCGAAGATTGAGCTGAAGACATACCATGTAGGGTATATTTCGCTTACATGGGTGTCGGTAGTCTTCGACTGCGCTTTTGCTGGGTATCAGGAGCGGTAACGGAAGTGGATATTATTAGTACTTTCTATTCATATCCTAATCCTCTTATATTTGTGTTTTTTTTTATTGAAATCTTATTGTCGAACAAAATTACAATCAAATAATAGAAACTAATTAGAAATAGCATTTACAATAACAATTAAAAAAAAACTACAGGTAGCTCAACTGATCCGTATCAATACCAGTCGGAAACGTCCCGAAGACGCTGGCTTCTTGGACATTGCCCCGCTGAAAATGTATTAACCTGGTACAATTTTTATTTTGTTACTTTTCATGCTGTTTCTATACAGAACATCATCGGTATTGCTCCATCTATAGAGACAATTAAGGTTATACCTGTGGTTTGGTTAACTTTACCTTTGTTGGTGTGATACAACAAAATTGTAGAGGTGTATGTAGAGGTGCTCGTCGGATCTAAGTTTTTTGAATGCCGTCTTGCTCTTTTATCAGCAAAAGAATCAAACCAGTTTCGATTGTGGTGTTCGGTACAGATTTTATATTCTGTCCCTTCTTGTTCTAAATAGAATGGGGTAATATTATTACCCCCTAATTATGTTTGTAACGCTTCTAACGATAAGTGAATTTCGCTTACAAACTGTAAAAAATCCGCGTTCGCTCTAACCGTTTACCGAAAATCAAGCCTTCGACGGACACGTTGTACGTTGCAGCCAGTTTTTGTAGTGAGACTAGTTGCTTATAAACAAAAAAGTGATAGAAGAAACATCATTTTTTATATTATTATTAGAAAAACTATTTTAAATAGAGTCCAGAGTATTAAAGTGCCAGAGAAACTAAACAACTCGCAGAGAGATACTTTGACAAAGTTTTCGTTGAATTTTAAACCACTTGCTCAGGGTAGATCTGTAGTAGATAGGTTAATATATATAATCTAATATACGATTTCATCAGATGCTACCTCTAGATAGTTTATAACAACGTTTTGAACCAATAAAGCTAACTGCAGACTATTGCAAACAATCTACAGAAAGCTCAACTGATACTACCAATTATTGACAACTCACTCTTTAAAGAAATCCTTCTGATAAACTGAAAATAACTTGCGAACTTTATTGTGATCTCTCCATAGTTTGTTTTATAATCAGATGAGGCTCGAGGGCTTTCGTTTTTTTTTTAAGTATAAGATATAAATGAAAACTAAAAAAACTAATCTCTACAAAAATAACTAAAAGCAAACCTTGCTTGCTTGTACATTTTCGAGCTTCTTCAGAAAGTAGGCTTTCGATTTACAGTGGAAATTTAAAAAAAAAAACTTAACAAAAAATGTTGCTCGCGCAATGTAAAGCGATCCACTTTAACGGTCTTATGTGCAAATTCAGAGTTACTAATTGACACAAGAATCAGATGCTTCTGTTAAGTGAATAGAAACATAAATATCACGGAACGTAATGCAGTTTCATAAACTAAATAATGATCTGAACACTGGGTACAGCATTAGTGATTTACCTAAGAGCTCTATAAAATTATGGCCCAGGGCTCTGGGTGGTGCTAGTTAGAGCGACATAGCCACGGAACTGATGGCCGGTGGATCAAGGCTATGGTAAAAGGCGGTCGAAGACAGGTACATAAAGTAAAGGTAACCTAACTCAGATACTCGGTTGGGCTGGTCCACCAGTTTAAGGTCGACCAGCGAGCTATGAAAAGAGCTATGCTCAGTTGTTGTATGTTATGCGCAGTTTCTCTGAAGGATAGGATTCGCAATGAAAACATCCGACAGAGAACCAAGGTTATTGACATAGCTCAAAGGATTAGCAAGCTGAAGTGGCAAAGGACTGGGTATATCTCGTGAAGAACAAACAATCGCTGGGGTAAACGTGCTCTTGAGTGGGGACGGCGACTCGGTAAATGCCCCCCGACCAGGTGGAATGACGATTTGCGAAAGACTACTGGCAGACGCTGGATGCGGCAACCTGAAGACAGGGCGCTATGGCGCTCATTTGAGGGATGCCTATGTCCAGCAGTGGTCTACCACAGGTTGATGATCATGATGATGATCCAAAGTCAAACACAAACTGCTTTATTTAATTTAGACCTTACAGAACTCTTTGATACGTCACAAAAATTCGAAACTAGGAAATCAAGTGATCGCTTTGAGTTTTTGTTTACATTAATGTAAAAAATCAAAAACAAAACTCTTTCCAAGTTTTTTATCCTCTAGATAATCTGATATTTTGTAGTAAGCCGTAACAAAGGACATTTATAACAATTTGTTTAAATTTATTTATTGATAGGTTTTGCTAATTTCTTGGAGTCTTTTGTTGTAAAAGCGTAGGTAGATAATGCCCTTTATAAGATACATCATCTTGTGTAGCCTAGTTGTGGGCACATCGAGTTTATTCTCATTCCTAGTATTTATGTTACTTCCAAGAGTGTGAGGTGTTTCTAGTTTGTGGAATTATTTCTGCCGAGGTTTTCCCTCAGAATTAATACATGGGATTCTTCAAAAAGGGTTTTTTAAGATATTTAAAGGTTCAGCAACGTGCGTGTTGCTGATGTGTTGCTGAACCTATGCCCTATGTCCCTGGTGTTGCTGGCATCAAACATAATTTTAACTAGATGTCACCACTAATAAAATTATATAGCGCTATCGAAGTGCTCCGGGCTTTAAACTTCTTCTAAACTCATGTTTATTATTCAAGAATTTGAAATCAGTTTAAAGTTTTTTTTAAACTCGTCCAATTATTGTCAAAGATTTCGCTTTATCGCTACACGCTAACAGTCACACCAAACAGCCTCCAGTAATAAAGCAAGCTTGCACAACCTCGGTAATTCCGCGTTCGAGAGAATAGTTCTCTATTTCTGCATAGGTAGCTACAAATACCTACCAACACATAGGTACTTACTTAAATTGCACAGTACACATTGAAGCACAATGTGTACTTATTACACGGACGCAATCAGAATGGGATGGAACCGTTTCGAACTGAAAGCGATCCGGCAACATAACAATCGCAGCAGCAGTCCACTACTGGACTCCTTTAATAAGCACCAGGGGGTAATCCCCCTGATAAAAGCCAACAAGTTGGCATGCGGTTTGTACCGTACATACTATTTATTAGGAAAATTATTTTAACTTCTAATTATTTAGGATTTAAATTTTCCTTTCGTCCGCATCCTGACCAGGCAACTTGGAAACCAATCGAGCAGCTTGGTTCTTTAGACCCACCGACGCTGCTGCCCGACAACCAAGGAATTTAGCTGTGCCACGGCTTCCAAGAGTTCAAACGATTGACAAAAATACATACTAAAGCACAACCTACTTTACTTGACAAGTAAACGACAAAATAAAATTGAAAGTAACTATAAACCTAATAACCTATTAACCAATAATTATTGTAACAAGTTCCCACACGACAATGAGATAATGGTACATAATCTGCATGCTTATACACAGCCTACATTGAGAACAAATGCTGCAAAAAACGCATTTCTCGTTCGAGGCACGTAACTCTAGTGATGTTTGTGCGTTAGTTTTCGAGTATCGATGTTTTGGAGGTTTCTTATTTGTTATTTGACAAACGTTAATTTAATAGATAAAATATAACATATTGTATGAGTAACACCTGTCGCTATTTAGTCAGAAGTCAATCGTATTTAAAATTTCTGATTGAACACTTCGGTACCTATAAAAAATTCTCTTAATCTTTAAGTAATTACTAGTGACTGTAAATATACTTGTCTCATGTAATACGAGTATGTCTTTTTGTAATGTTTTTTTTCTGGTGTACAATAAAGTGTTTTGTATTGTATTGTAATTACTATTCAAGAGAGATTCTGTATTATTATTTTTTTCTGTATTATTAGAAACATATCCATAAATTTCAGTTGACACGTTTTATTATGCCCGCTTGTAATCCAAGGATCCTAGTGAAACATTGTTTTGCAACAAACCTCAGCTTAGTACTCTACTTTACCGCCCTCACCACTACTGAAACTCAATGCTTGGGTAACTCGATTACTTAGCCATGCAATATTCTTATCTCGGTACTTAATATCGATGAAGTAACAACACTAGTCTCAGATTATGCAATGGTTGATCGCGGCCGCTCTTCCGTTAAATTTAATAACGATACGATAGCTAGGCTCCGATTTGTACTGACATGCATAAAAATGTTATGTAAATGTGTTGATAATTTGCATTCAGTTGATTTACAAATTTAATAACTACACCTACTATTTCCTGAAATATCTGAAAGGCAAAGCACATTTTAAGGTTAATCTGTTTTGTATATAAATATACTCAATCTTTAACAATAGATAACATTATAAAATATAATGAAAGTAAAACTGATATAAAGAAAAGCAATCATTAAAATGTTTACACCTTACCAATTAAACAAGTAGCTTTACAAAAGAATCTAATAAACAATAAATTAGCAAATAAAGCGTTGAGTCAATAAAAGTAATCAAGCAATTGTCTACTCGTCAGTCTTTATGCGGATTCTCTCGAACAATATACTTGCTGGTAATACACCGCACTCTTCCCTGTTTTTTACGTCATTCTGCGACACTAGTTCCCATCTATCGATACTTGTTTTTGCTATGCGGTCACATCACTATTTCCTGATTTCTATATTTTATCCTAACCAGTTAAGAATCTAATATACAAAATTTTAGTAGCTGATATTAGTACATTTTTATTATTGTTATTAGCCCTACACTATTCATTTTCATTTTAGGTTGCCTGGAAGATATTGCTTATAACAATTATAAGCATAGGATTTCATAGGAGCGGGAGACAGAGAGGCGTAAGCTCAAAAATTAAGTTTTTGAATATTATATGATAATTATGACAATTATTTGCAAAAATAAGCTAAAGGTTCCCTTGATATTATTTAATTTAATACGGAGATGAAAATAAAAATAACCTTGTAATTGAAAGTTTAAGACAAAAAAAAATAGTATCTTAGAAAAAAGATGCACAGCTATTTCTGATATCTGAATCTCTTTTATTCTTTTTTCAAAACAAAAAAGCCCTGCAATGTATCGTATAGATTATTACCTATATATTTTCAAAGCTCTTTTTGTTAACTATAACGGAGAAAAAAGGTTTCATCGGAACCCAATTGACGTAAACTTACAACCACATACGCCTTAATCGGAGAGCCACCTCGGCGCATACACGCTTATACCTCAATCAATATTAAGTTTTCTCCAAGCTCTACTTGTAAATTCTAAGCCATTACTTACCCATGATTTATTTCATCCAGGAAACTGAGCATTCAATAAGTTACACAATTTAGTCGTGCACCGCCGTTATGACAGCTAATAAAATATGTTTGCAGGACCAAGCCACTTTGTCTCACTACACTCATAAGCAAAGCAAAAGAACGGTTTATTAGTCAATACCATCTGATGTAATACCTTAATTTCTACAATAAGAATTATGTTTGCCCATAAACAGTTTACACCCAGACCTAGACAAAATGCCTGTGTGATGCCAGCTTAGAATTTGCAGAATTTGCCACAACTCTTCCCGCGGCTTTTTAAGGGGTACAAACTTAGCCACGGAGGAGCATCGCATCCGTCAAATCCGAACATAATATTTATTTTATATTTCATAAAGAAATTACATAAATAAGTCAATGGATTGGGTCTTCAACCAGTAAAAAATCACAAAAATTTGAATATTATTGTGTAAAATATGAGTCATAATACAATTAAAAAGTGTAAAAAATAACAAAAGGAGACTTAATCCATTTACTAAATTGTGTAATTTATCTATGAAAAAAAAAACTGGTTTTGACGGATGCGTTGCTTCTCCGTGGCTTAGTAAAAACAGATTATGCATTTTCGAAACCTCTGAAAATCACAGTTGACATCCATTATCTATCGACTTATAAATAACAGAATAAAACAATTACAAATTATATTTACACTTTTTTCTATTTCCATAGTATCTAAGCCGTCACCAGAAAGTAGAGTGTCCAGAATGCTAGCAGCATAACCACGTTGAATGGCAATGCTAATGCGTCAAAAGACAAATACACAGACAGAATAAAAGCCAGCATTTCGATCAACTGTGAACTCTATGAGAAATATTGTAAGATCTTTGTATATTTCGTGTGCCCAAGAAAAGATCTACAGTTTCCACCCCAAATGACTTTTAAACAAATGCAAGGGTGCAATTTCGTTAGGAATTGGTGTTTTTTTCCCAGTTTTATATGATGAACTTTTTATATTTTGTGTTAAGATAGTCTACATAATATGATAGTACTTTGTTGTGTTATGATTGTGTGTAGATATGAGTACTTTGAGTATATTCTAAACTACCGGTTCCTCGCTAAGAATTTAAGCATAAAATAAATAAATATTTAACACAATAACACACTTTCATTCGCAAAAATCGTAATTTATTAAAATCAAACCCACCAATCCGATGTACTAAAAATTACATAGTAAATAATTACACATAATTACAAGATGCAAAACTCCGAAACGACCTGGATTTCATTCATAACAATTAATTAATTTGTAAAGTAACTAGAAAGATTAGGAAGTTTTTTTTAAATATCAAATTATCAGTGTTATTTTAAATGTTGTTTTTGTTGTTTCAGGTAAGTGGAAAGCCAGTAAATAAAGCAGTGCAGATTAAATCAAGCTTTCCTCCGACGGCTTATAAAAAGGTAAGGTTCTAAGGCCCGTATTATGAACGTTCTAAGGTCGTATTATGAACGCTTGGTCAGTCACAGATATATGCTTGAGTAACGTTTATGCCATAGAAAAGCTTTACTCAAGCATTGATAGAGGACTGAGCAAGCTTTTTTATAACGGGCCTTACGGTTATCTGAGACTTATCTTAATTAAAACAACTATGCTACTTATCAAAATTTATATTTTATTGCGTTTGAGAAAAACAAATCATTCAACCCGTGAGCACAGCAATCATTCATTATACTCTAATACAAGACAGAAAGTACCTTCGACTCTGTCTAAAGCGTTTCGTTATATACACTCCCGTAACAAACAGATATCTTTATAATTTAATGTTTTTTGGAACTGAGTTCCTTATCGCGCGTTGTGAAAGGGGGCTGAACGGAAAAAATTCTCACGAAAAGTTGTAACGACACTTTTTGCTATAGTAAGCTATTGTAAGCCGTGCGGCGTGCGCATGTTTCTCTGTCTGTCTCTCTCTCTTATAAAAAGGAACTTCGTTCAATCCGGGTATCCCTTGACATCTCTCAACTTTTTTTTTTTCATTTTTATCATTTTAAACTAACCAGAGCCCGGAGTCCATTTGTCGATGGTATCAAGAGGTGATTGTGACTTTTCATATTTGTATGGGATTTGCATCCCTGTCCTACAATAAAGGCGCTGTACCGAAACCTGTGGAAAAATGAGAAGACACGATCACGTTTGGATACTATCGCCAACTGGGCTGAAGGCTCTGGTTCCATAGTAAGGCACAATACCTAGAATTGAATTGACAAAATGAAATGATTTCGAAACCATACATTTTTCAGTATTTTTTAATATTAACTTTTTCGCTACGCCTCTTTATACACCGCCGTGACCTAAGAATTAAATACCACACTAGCGCCACACAAACAAAGCGCGGACGTTCACTGAACTTATTACATTTTTTGCTCACTCACGAAGTATTTCCTCTCACTTATTCATTTTTATATTATCTGACAGTTGAATTCAACTTTCAATTGTGCTGTTGCTCGTTCCGTGATTTGACCGTAGATGGCGTTGAAAGTAGATCTAAGAATTTGACCACCTGTTTTCTTCTGGTAGAATATTTTTGTCTGATTCTTATTAGTTATTATTACTTAAGGATTTTAAAGTGAAGATATAAATATTCATGCCAACCTCCCGTTACCATGAAATATCTTCAAATGTGAGGAAACAGGAGGTAGTTTTAGAATTCGTAATATGATTTGTCTACGCTAAGCCGGATAATTCGTCAGAATAAATAAGTGTCAGTTAAAATATTTCTTCAGATTTAAAATATCTCCAGTGCTACCAATATTAAAGACGTGAAAGATGTTGTTAACTATATCTATTCGTATGTCTGCAAATGGCGAAATATATCAGCAGAATAATAAAAAAAATGTTTTGTTGTACTCACGAGTGTTAAGTGATGCTTTGGACTTTGTTTTTAGTTCTAAAGCTATTTGTACACCTACTCGCTACTAAATTTGTGTTAGCTTCTACCAGCTTTTCGTTTCAAAACAAAGCCTATATCCATAATCTATAATAGAACGATAATAGACAAAATCAACATAATCTAAGCTAATTTAATTTCCAAAACATGCGTTATTATGTCGGCGCCTACTCATCTCCATACAAATGGGCATAGCGAAACGAAAACCACAGAAATCTCGGACGGGCCTATTACGTAAAACGCGGGTAACTCGCGATTCTCGAATCAAGGTCACGGACGAACGAAAGCGAAATTACTTCGAGATGCAGAACGAGGCGTAGACACGGTATGGTACCATGGGCAACTTACGTCTACATGGAATAGGAAATAATATTAAATTGTATGTTTTTGAACGACAATTATGAAACATGGCTCTAGGCAGCTCTGGCTTTTGTGGTAGTTTTAAAAACTGTATTAGAGAAGGCAGCAGTGTCTTCTACAGTTCTTCAATGTTTGTTGTTAGAAAGAAATCAATTAAACTATACTATTCTTGGAATAAAAAAGTATAGATATTATTATATGTATTAAAGCTATAATTTTTATTAGTATGTACATTGTCTGGACTTATAATGAATCTCAAAAGAGCTAAATCATTCTTAGCAAACTTTATCAAGAATTTTGTCGCAAATAACGAAATTGGTATGTGACTCTAGACTCCAAAGTCATCTATACTGATTTTTTATTCTATGTCACGCGACTACAAATGGGAGAAGAAAACAGAGTAAAAGTCATCCATTTTTTTTGGTACGATTCGCCTTGGTCTAAATATTGGAACGATCTGCAGGTATTAAAATTTGTTCCGGGTGTTCTATGTATAATAAAAAATATCTATCTATATAATGTATTGTATTATGTATATCAGTTATCTATTAGTTAGGTACGCATAACACAAGCTCTTCTTAGCTTGGGTCTAGATAATGCTGTGTGATTGTCCAGCATTATTTAATTTGCTTAATCATTTTTTATTTATTTCTTTTAACACTTTTCAACTGATACGAAGGCTATGATCCATGCTACCGTACAAAGCCGTCTAGCACTACCCATCGAGAGTGAGAGCCATAGAAAGGTGAGAATACATTACGTACAGAGAATGAAAGTGTATTTCTGTTACAGTAGTCTTAGTTAATCTTATTAAATACTAGCTGCCTGTCCGCGGCTTAACACGCGTTGTTTAATTTTTTTTATTTCTATCCCATGGGAACTAATTTATGGGATTAAAAGTAGCCTATGTTACTCTCCATCCTTTCAACTAAATCAAGTCGATTGGTTGCTTAGCTAAGGCGTGAAGGAATATATAAATAAATATATAAATAATGCTGGACAATTCACACAGCATTAACTAGCCCCAAGCTAAGCAGTGCTTGTGTTATTGGTACTAGATAACTGATATACATAATACAATACATTACATAGATAGATGTTTTTTATAATACATAGAAAACGACCAGAACACCCAGAACAAATACCTGTAGATCGTACAAATATTTGTCCCAAAGCGGGAATCAAACCCACAACCTCTTGCGTCGCAGGTGGACCTTCGCCCACTGCGCCACAGAGGTCGTCAGGAAGGACAAACACACTTTTGAATTTATAATATTGGTATAAATTCTGCTATTTCGTTATACTGGTTGACAGATTTTTTTAAAACCTTGCGATACTTAAATGCGATATAGGTAATCATAAATTTAATAAATTAAAAGCACCCAGATTGAGCCGTACTGACTTCATTACCTTGTACAACAATTTTTTTTTTTCATAAACGCAGTTTACAAGATTAATCGCTCGCTGCAATCTCTATGATCTTCGAGTCTCGAGTTTCAGTGTCAGAACACTTTCAGTGTCCACCACGCATATGTGCAAATTCGTGCTCGTGTTGGTGCAACCGATGCTCTCCTTCTGCGGGTCTAATGGAATTAAATAAAACCGGTCAAGTTCGAGTCAGACTCGCGCACGAAGGGTTCCGTAACATTACCTATAAAAATGACAAAAAAAATCATGTCTGTTGTATGGGAACCCCCTTAAATGTTTGTTTTATTTTAAATTAATTGTTTATTTTTAAAGTGAATAAATAACTAAATATTCTGTGAACATTTCAAGCGGCAACCAGTTGCCGTTATCAATATCGAGCAAAAAAATCACGATTGGAAGCCGCCATAAATAATCATTTATTTTATTCCATTTTGTAGTAATTGATGTTATAGCGGCAATAGAAATACATCATTTGTGAAAACTTCAACAGTCTATTATCAGAGTTTATGAGATACAGCCTGGTGACAGACGGACAGACAGACAGACAGCGGAGTCTTAGTAATAGTGTTCTGTTTTAGCCCAAAAAACTACTCAAACAAAACACCAATTCAAAAGAAGAACGACTTAGGTATTCATTTATTTATTCTTTATTGCACGAGAAAAAAACAAAATACATACATAAAATATTAAACTTGAAAAATATGGCAAAGGCGAGCTTAACCCTAAAAAGAGTTTTCTTCCAGTAAACCTTAAAAATATAATCCGTTATTTTTTCAACTTGTTCTTTATAACAGAGATGAAGATAAATGGAACAACTTTTCATCATAACCCTAAGCGGATAGTAAAAGCCCGTTCGACCTTCACCCTCGGCCGACTTGCGTGCAACTTGTTGCGTATGAAGTACAGGTACCATCTCATTGAGGAATTCTTTATTGATACATACGTGTGTAACATTGTATATGTAGAGCATGGCTAGAAATTTTCAGCCCTTGGATTTGTTGTTCTACTACTACTCTCTTCTCTTAAGTGCATCTTGGTTCTTAGAGTTAGGATCATTTCAGAACTATCAAATAACAGAGTTATTCCTGACTCGTCGCACTTAGGTTCGAATCCAGTGGGATGAGTCAGGAAATTCAAATTTTATGCTGAAATCGTTCCTGGTTCGATTTTGAGATTTCTAACAAAAAAATAACAAAAGTACTGTCGGACGCACACTTCTCGTGAAATCTTGATTACCATTGTTTGCGAAGGATCTTTTAACTATCTCACGCAAAGTACCAGCCTACCAGGAGAGTAGAAATGCATAGGAGTACCTATTATAAAAATACGTTCTCAGTAGAAGGTATTTTTTGGGCAAAATGTTTGAACACCATTACACAGAAAGTGACGAAGTGGTCAGAGATGGGGTACGCTTACCCAGAAAGAACTTTGATATTCCTTGATGTCATAATTTTATTTTATTTCTGACATTATTATTAATTCTAAGCTCCTTTATAGGTAACCATATTTACATGTTCAATTGTTTGTATAGCAATGAATCACTGAGTGTCTATTTCTGTTATCTCTCTCTTCTGCTTACAATCCTTTATATTTTTTTAAACAGTAAATACGTTATATTAAGCAAATTAGATTATAACGACAGTGTAATAACATGTTTGTAATGAAATGATATTTGAATTTAGCTTCTTGCTTTATAGTGCGTTACTCGGCAAATTACTTGGCAAATTTTGAACTGACTAGTGGTTTCGTGGCTTAGTTGTTTAGAGCACACCCGTACTGAGGATGGGGGTTCTAACTCGCAGGTTCTAATCCTGCCGAAATCTAAAATTTTTGGGACATTATTAAATTTTCGTGGATATTTGAAGTATCTAATAAGCTGACCGCTAGTTCTCTATAATTGGTGTTCAGAATTTAGATAACTACATTTAATTAGAAAATTAAGTAACGTTTATTTGTTTTAAAAACGTTTCTGCGTGTTTGGTTACAATTTTATTTGTAAGTATTAAACTAGACGAAATAAGATCTTGAAAGTTTTAACGAATACGAGTAGGTTCTATCTGATTGTCAATTAAAACAAGTTCTTTCGTAATAGTCTAGACTAGACCAAACATAATACCTATCTTTATCTTGAGACTATTTATAATACCTATCAGTTGCGCCAGCTAATTTATTGAGATGTATACGTTTTTGAATAAAATACCGTTCCACTTATCTGTACCAAGCCTTACGATTTATTTGTGCTAATACTTTTCACTTTCATAAAAATAACCATGTCGGCAGACGTCCTTTAGTTTAAACTAAGCACATCGACCCGTTTCTGTAAGCTTTGGTACCGTTCTAAAGCCAGTTTTTAATAATTTCAGAAAAAGGGGGACTTTCTTTAAAAAAAATCTAGACCATTTATACAAATTATATGCATAGTAAAATATATATAAGAAATTTTTCATCATCTTATTTGTTTAAATGGTTGCATTACATATTAATTTACCTACGTAATTACGTAATATTTCGCAAGTCAGATCTCTGTTCTTGTTTGTGTCACCAGTAATACCGCATTACCTCTAATAACCATTTATGGACGACAAAAACAACGTATATGCCACTTTGTGTTGCAACGGTAATATTATGTTGAGTTTGTGCTTACATCCTTTTGTATTCAGATGTTCTACTTTTAAAATTTTAAAAAAGTCTGAGTTAAAATGGTTGCATAATTTATATACCTATATATTTATTTATTATTATATTATATGGACTGTGTGTTCGGTTGGCTCCTCAACAGGTAAAACTAATTTATTCGTAGAAAACTAAACTTAATTTTAATAAATAGGTTAAATAAAACTTTCCAGTTTAACACCTACACGTTATAATTACTTTCATAATTAAATCTATCGTTGTTATTTCAACTCACATTATTAGTTTAAGATTTTAAATTAAATCGTCATAAATTTTCATATACCGCTGGCTGATTAGTGTCTTCGCGTAAACTTTCAATTGATGTAGTATTAAATCCAATTAAAACTTTAAATAACAGATTTGATCGGATATAATAAATCACTTGCAATAATGAAATATCTACTTCAATGCTGTTAAGAGTTATTCAGTGTAGATGGTGTAAAATAGTTAATCTTCTAGTAAACCTACGATTGTGCTATAAAAAGCAGTTTGTCGCAAGATATATAAACTTTATACGAGTATAATATATGTTTGTGCAAGCTTCACGTACAACGTAGAAAATAATTATGTATTGTGCGAGAATGTCATGTATTTTGAAATGCGTCAATGACATACTTATCTACGACAATTATACAGATTGCTTCTTTTAAAATTGTATTATTTTAGAGTTATAATTGTTGAGTTTGGGTATCTAAAAGGATATTAAAAATATTGCGTAAAATGTAATAAGTAAGGATGGAATGGAGTCTCTTCAATCAATTGTTGCGCAAACTGAAATATGCGTTATTACACGTTATAAACTATAATTTAGTATTTAAATTGTGTTTCTTCATCAATTAATTAACTTGAAATATATGGACATAGTTTGCGGTTTGATACGATTTATTTGGTTATTAGTTATAATTTTTCTATCTTTTGAATAGATTAAGTTTTACTTAGCGTATCTGATTTTTTTTACTTCTTTTGATGCAAGTTGAGTTATTCTATAGTATTTGCGCCTAAACAATCATTCCCAATTTTTGGCAGAAGTCTCCTTCGTTTTTAGGATATTATAATATCGTTAATTTAAAAAAAGCACCCAGATTTTTGGTTTGCTCTAGTAAGTTTTAAATGTTCCTTTAAGTAATTACATTGCGCAAAGCAAGATCGCGTATTATGTTCATTGTCAAGAGAAAATGTAGCAAGTTGCAACATGCGTAACCGGCGGCGATGCGGCCACTTGCGATGTCTTACCTATCTAGGTCGTATTACGCATTTTGCAAATCACTTACCACTCACGATCCATTATAATAACATGCTCTACATAATTATAAAAAAAATACCATTTACACTTACTTGTTTTCGGCAATGCCGAACTTTATTTTTCAGTTCGCATTTAAAAAATCGGACAGAGAAAAGTTTTGTCACTTAACATAAACAGGTACATAAACTCAACTTAACAGTCACCAAATCAAAGATCACAACAAAAAATAAAAAAATTAGACTATTTATAAAAGAGTATTTTCAGTGCTATTGAACGCGGAGGGCGGAATACTGATCTGGCGTGTCCACTATCAGTTATTGCGCGCTCTTCGTTCGCATTAGTGCTAGCTTATCATTAGATATCACAATCGTTCGTCTGCTCCCTGCAGCCTCTAGTAGCTATCATGATGGGCGTGTTCGTAACTGTGACCATGTCCGTGACCGAGGACGATCGGGACGGGCACCTTCACGGGGTAGGGCACGGGCTTCTCGATGTGCACGGGGACGTGCTTCTCGATATGCACGGGGTACGGCCTGTCGACGGGCACTTTGACGGGGTAAGGCACCTCCTTCACGACTGGGTAGGGAATATGCTTCTCAACGGGGTACGGTGCTGGCACATGAACCTTAACTGGGTAAGGAACGGGTTTGTCTACATGCACGGGGTAGGGTCTGTCAACGTGGACCTTGACGGGGTAAGGTACGGGCTTCTCTACGGGGTAGGGGACGGGCTTTTCTACGGGGTAGGGTACTGGCTTGGGGATGTGTACGGGGTAGGGCCTGTCAACGGGAACCTTGACGGGAACGTGGACCTCCTTGATGACGGGGTAAGGAGCGGGTACATGGACGGGAACCTTTACTGGGTAAGGGACTTTCTTTTCAACGGGGTATGGGGCAGGAACGTGCACCTTGACCGGCACGTGAATTTCCTTCTCAACGGGGTAGGGCTGGGGCACGAATACCTTGACGGGGTAGGGTCTGTCGACATGAACGTGAACAGGGTAGGGGACCTTCTTTTCAACGGGGTAAGGTTGGGGTACGTGCACGGGGACCTTGACGATCTCCTTGACGGGGTAGGGAACATGCTTGACTACGGGGTAGGGCTGAGGAACGTGGACCTTGACTGGGTAAGGGATGTTCTTTTCTACTGGGTAGGGAATGTGCTTCTCAACGGGGTAGGGGACGGGGACTTTCTTAACCACAGTGATGGTCTTGTGTGTGTCAACATGGCCGTGGCCGCCGCCGTAACCTCCCTCCCATCCGCCGCCGAAGCCGCCACCGCTGCTCCAGCCACCGCTGCTCCAGCCACCGCCTCCGTGTCCGTACCCTGAGCCGAGATCCCAGATCCCTCTCTTTTCGTGCTTCTTCTCGCCCTCGGCCGCCTTTTCTTCGGTCACTGCCACTTCTTTTTCTGCTTTCTTGGCCTCCTCCGCGTAAGCGAAGGCCAGAAGAGCCACCAGACTGGCGGCCACGAGCTGTGAAAAAAAGAAAACAATTCGTTTAAGAACTAGAGCAAATGTGATTGTGTGGGTTGAAAGTTATCAGTTCGATAATTATCAGGTATGAAAATGGTTGGTTTAATGACTGGTCAGGTGGGTCCGCCGCGACATACAAAGCGTACACGCAATGTTTCCTTATTGCGTAAACGTTAAGTGGGACAAGGGGATGTTTGTAATCCACGGCACATCCTGTGGCTTCCCGGAGCACTGCACTACCTTCACTTCCACATCTTAAGGATCACTCTCACTGGATAATATTTGGGATATTATATTATCTTTTTAAAAATGTTTTTTTAATTAATAAAACACACACCATAGCCCTCATGATGCTGAACTTGTGGTTGCACTGGAGTCAGCGAAGTTCTGAATGCGAATGATGCGTGGTGACTCCGTCTTCGCTATATATATGCGGTAAGAGCGGCCGAGCGAAGAAAAAAAATGGCGGCTATCTGTAGGACTATGTTACACTTTCGCTTTCAAAGGGGTTCGGTTTTGAACGTAAAGCCAAAATGTACCATAATCTGTCGCTGCGATATTTGCAATACCGGTTCGGGTATCAATTGTATAACTCCTTGCTAAAGCTTGGAGTTGAAGTTTCTTGTAACTCCTGCAGCTTTTCAGAAGGTCACATGATTGGATGTACCCGTTTAATTTGTTTGACTAATATTGTATGGGCCGTCAGATTCAAACCCTCCAGTTATAGCATGAAAGAAAAAAGTTTCCTTTTTCAAGACATAAATAGAAATAAATAATGGGGTTAAAATTTTATAACATTTATTTTATTTACCAACATTACAATAGCAAAAAACAATTACAACTAGTACTAATACACTTATATCTATTTCCTAAAAATCTGAACCGTCCCCAAAAAGCAGAGTTGAGAAGATTCGTTAGGTTTTGTAAGTTGCATGTGCCCCAGGACCCGAAGGAGTTTCCCCAATGGCTCAAATAGGTAGCATCGGTCAAGATTAGCGTACGGAAAAAAAATTAAAAGTAGATAACCTTATTAACCCCATTGCTTTTTATTTAAGGTTGACATACTTTTGAGTTTAAAACCTTAATTTAAGAAGTATGTGGCATTATCCGCTACCTACTGGTTTTTTACTTATAATTTATAAAAATATCTGACCTCATCTTTATCACCTTGGCCTAATAAAATATTTTAGATTCAAATTAATATTTTGCGCATCTTAAAATGCATAATATTAATTAGATTTATGTCATAATGGGTGAGCGGAGTGCACTACACAGATTTATAGTTTAAAGTGATAAAGATGATTTCAACGGGCCCATCCTGAATTTTGCAACACTTCGGAAGTGAAAGGATCTTGATTGTAGAAGATTTTAATGTATTAGGCACCTCTTTTTGGTTGGAGATCTAAAGGATCGTTTTCTATTATACCTACTTACCACTATGGATTCTATGAATAGACCATAAAATATTAATAATAAATGATATACATAACACAACATCATGTAGACATTGTAGACCCAAGCTTAGCAGAGCTTGTGTTATGGGTACAGATGACAGTTATACTAAAACATAATTAAATAAGTAACTACACTTATTACAATATGTATTCTTGATATAGATATTAAAGAGGTGATGCAAAAAACCGTGCTTTGTGTACATAATGCTCATGGTACAGTGTCGTTCATTGTTAGCTTACCCCCTCGTATGTTCTAAGTCTCGTAATTATATAAACATTGGTTTTATTTAATTAAATGACTTATTTTTATATAAAACATTCTAGTTTTAAAATATGTTGTTATGGATTCATAGAAATTGTCTTCAAACGTAAGCTAACAATGAACGACACTGTACATACGTCAGTTAAACTCGGTTTAACTGATTAAGGGTTTAACTGACACTGACATACAGCAGAATTTAGAGTTTCCTCATGAAGTCGGCTAAATACGCTCGTACAGATGAACGAGTCAAAGTAATTACACTTTTCTACGCCAGTTTCCTAAAACCTACCAACGGATTGATTTGCCTGTTATTTAGGAACCGGGCTAACTTTAACTAATTTTATGCATATCTCTCGATGAGATAATGATAAAATCATTTATAACGGTATATTTACGATGATTCGATTTTTGAGTTTTCCAATATTTCGGCACAGTTTCATGCGCCATGATCACGGAAGAACTAATGTCACTGCGCTTTTAAAAGTTTTATTGAGGTACTTGCAGCTGCTAGGAACTGTAGGCTTTTCATGTTGATTTATCATAATTATAAATCAACATGAAAATCCTACAGTTCCTAGCAGCTGCAAGGGTTAGTGGCGAACTATGAACGCGAAGTTTTAAGGGTATACAATATCAAGTGGCGATCACAATAGGACTGTCCCATCAACCACCTAGAGCAAATACTGTTACTGAACTCAAACTCAATAACTATACTTTTTATATATGGCTTACACAATAAGCACTTAGTCAAGTAAAATTTTCTATTTTTAAAACCATCATAGTTATTAACATTAACTCTGAGTTCTTCCGTGATCATGGCGCATAAAACTGTGACGAAATATTGTAAAACTCAAAAATCGAATCATGGTAAATATCCCCAAATATCAGAAACTACTGGACAGATTCGATTTTTTTTTCACCGTTACAATCCTACATTATCCCTGATGAACATAGGCTATAGAATATAGTCGTGCAAAGCCGGGGCGGACTCTAATATACTATAAATAGTTATATTTAATAAAAATAACTATCAATGTATTATGTACATCAGTTATCTAGTATACCCATAACAGAAGCTCTGGTTAGCTTAGGGCTAGATAATGCTGTGTGAATTGTTCGGCATTATTAATTTATTACTATCTTGTAAGAAATAAGGCGTTATTAATTAGTTTGTATATAATTGAATAGTTATGTCGAAGACAAGTCACAGGACGCCGAAAACCATACAAGTCATAAATGTTTACATTTATCAACTTGCAATAATGCAAATGAATATGTCTGGCACCAATATATTACGTCTTTTAATTGCTTGCGTTAACATATCATTTAAATATTAATTTAATATCGATTCTTTTGTTAATCTTGAATTTAGTTCGTTCATTAGAAATATCGAATCATAGAACACATCACAAAACAATAAAAATAGAATCATCTTCAACAGCCTTCAATATATATAATTATCATTATTATTATTATTTATTATCATAGGGGGGCATGATAATTATTGTATCTAAGGACTCCCTTATGGTACCCTATTGGTTTTTATCAGGGGAAGAATAGGACCATAAATATTATATTTATTAGTATTTTGTTTAATATTTTTTATGTATATTTCACATGTCAATATTTAATGGCAAATGAACTAAAATTAAATTAAATTGAAATATTTTATTTTTAAACGAATTTACTAAATATGAGTGTCAGTTCATACGTAGTGAAATGGATTGATTTCGGTACGTCCTTGGATGCAAAAAGCACAAGGCTGGCAAAAAGGTATTTAGTTTACTAGTTTACTCCTGGGACTTAACACCCCTTTTTTAGGATAAAGATAGACTTTAATGCTATTCCTGTTTCAGAACTTTAAGCGTGCAAAATATCTGGCCGATAAATCCTGAGTTCAGTTTATAGCATCAAACGTCATAATACGTGACGTCTTATTTTCTATGGAATTTAGCACAGTGCCTTTATGGATTCGGCGACAGCTACTCGCAACTACAATTAGTAATATTATTATGCTCCGTAAAACCAAATGATGACTGTTTTTTCCATACAATATTCAGATTCTGCAACTAGATAATTTAAAATTTTGTCCTTACAAAACAAACAAATAGGGCGAAAACATGTTATTTACGACGTAAAAATATGCGAAATGTGGTTGGTGATTGGTGTTTATTGAGGTGAGTATTACTAAAAAAACCAAGGACCTTGATAATTGACTAATAATAGAATTGATAGGTGAGTATTGTGAAAAAAAACCAGGGACCTAGATAAATAATTATTAATTCGAAAAAGTCCAAAAAATAACATCTCTCAACAGCCTATACTGGACCACTGCTGGCGCAGGTCACCCCTGATAAGCGCCATATTGGTTTTTATCTCATGGGGGTAATGCCCATAATCCCCACGCCTGGCATGAGAGCTGGGAATTGCAGTTTGGTGGTAGATCCATCTACAAGAGTCGCTGCTACCCGTCACCCGTAGTCGCCTCCTGCGACACCCACGGGAAGTGTTGGTGTGGTGCAAATTCTAAGCCGGCACCACACGCTTAAAATAACATGATATACATTACACTACATAGATCGATTTTTTTTACTATACAAAGAAAACTCCCAGAACATTGTCAATAAATATTTGCAGATCATACAAACATTTGTCTTTTGACGGGAATCAAACTCGCCACCTCCAGCGTCGTCAGACCTTCACCCGTTGTGCCATAAATAAATGTTAGAAGGATAATAAATTTGTAGAAAGATCTTTAATTAATACTACAGAATAGCAATGGATGATTCTAGGCTTGGTTATATTGTTCTTATGACTAAGTTAAGTATGTTCATAATGGACGCATCCAAATTAACAACTTAACCCGGCGTATGTAATAAAACTCGCATTTATGGACAGCATTTCGACACTTCACAATTTTTAAGACGGGGGTTTCCGTTTATGGGAAACGGAACAACATTTAACCACTACGCTTAATTATTAAGTAACCTACCTAAATTCGACAGACCTCCTACCGTCCAAGTCCAAAATAGAGATTGAATAGAGAGTGTACGTGTGTTTACGAACACACTTGTGCACCTGGCTGGTCACCGTTGAAAATCTGCTCGAAGAAGGAAAAAAAATCCTCATTGTACCTATTTCTCTCTAGTAATATCAAAGTATAAACTGTGTTTTGTATAATATGTCCCTTTTTAATAACCATTTTTGTGATGATAAAGACGTGTTAAAAACAATTCGATAAAGACAGAGATCGAATTCTGCTAACCAATTGCTTTACTAAGACAACAGTATCTTCAGTAGCAAAATCGTTTATATAGAGTAAAGAAACCCTAGATAGTGCCATAAGATATTTGCACGAAGACACGTTTGACACGCGTCCTTTTGTTTGTAGTTTCAAAATGTGTCATTTTATGAATATACCATTGTTCATTACGGATGTAAGGTGGTAACTACGAACCGAATAGCAAGAACACAGACGTTTTGTGTCGAAGGGATGCGGTACGCGCGTTTAGAACCACACTCACCCTGAAGAAGTCCCTCGTTATGGGATAAAACGTTGGTGTTCTTCCAACACAAATATGGTTCGTAGTTAACCCGCTTACTTCCGATGAATTCGTCAAACTGCGGTAGTTTTTATAGTAAGATACCATTGTTATAGTAAAATTATTAATTTAGTGGAATTCGGCCCCAGGATTTCTGTCTAAAATAAATAAATAATGCTGGACAATTCACACAGCATTATCTAGCCCCAAGGTAAGCAAAGCTTGTGTTATGGGTACTAGATAACTGATATACGTAATAAATATTATACATTACATAGATAGATATTTTTTATTATACATAGAAAACACCCAGACCAACGGAACAAATTTCTGCAGATCGTACACAAATTTGTTCCGAGGTGGGGATCGAACCCGCAACCTCTTGCGTCGCAAGCAGACTCTCGCCCGCTGCGCCACTGAGGTCGTCTAAGGTAGAATAGAACAGAATTAAGTACGTCAAATCGTCATCGAATGCGTAAAATATTTGAAATGCATTTCTTCAACTTCAAGTGCCTAAGCAATGTATGACGATTCTATGTCATTTTCATATTATGCTACCATAGATCATAGAACAACTATAGATTAAGTACCCTATACTCGTTTGACAACGCCCGTGCCTGGCTTACTGTAAACTACACAGAGTGGTTAATTACAAAATCTAAATCGGAGTATTGTTCAAAAATAGCTCACCTTCCGAATACAATTTTCGTTCAGGATCAAAAACATGGTAACTATACAGAATTTATTGACAAAACCATTTTACAGGTCAGTTATAAAGTAATTTGTAGCCTGACTCACGCTTGTCTTAAACCGGAAATCGAATCCATATTAAGATAAACTATTATACCATCAAAAATGGGACGTAAAATGTCAGACGTATAAAAACATTACAATATCGCCGAAATACTACCGGTGCTGGTAAGGTCAACCCACAAGGAGGATCAATAAACGCTTGTAAGTTTTCTTGGTAGAGCTTTTATTAAGTTTTTAAACGCGATCAGAGGACATTAAACTTTAATTTTACGAACGAATTTCTCGTTTATATTATCACCATGATGGGGATTGGGGAAGCGGCTAAGTTAATTTTTTTTATTTCCCTATACGGGTATTTTTAATTCTGCTAAATTTTTGGAAAATTAACTCGAGAAATCTCTATGTAAATTTTACTAACTGGCTTACGAAAGCTTTATTTTTTATTAACAATTCCGAGCAAAATGTTCTCTGATTATACCAAGAAAAACAAAATACAAACAAAATACGAATGTAGGAGCACTGCAATCAAAATTTTCTGGAAATATGAGAAATTATGATAATAATAGCAAAACAAGAGTTCATACATATCTTATCATGTTGATTTGACTTCAAGTCTGTGCTTCTGAGTTTGTGTTTTATTAACTACCTACCAATAATGGGATCTATTTAGCTAACCCATCGTTTTACTTTAACAATAGTATTGTCGCACAATCGTCCATAGATTAAATAAACTTCAGGCTATTCGCACAGAGAAATTTATAGATTTTTTATATTTTTTGAATTGATTGCTTTGTCCTTGACACTTTTGACACGCGTACCTCTATTTGTAGTTTCTTGCATCAAAGGTAAAATGCCAAAATGTGTCATTTCGAGGTATCATACATATACTTAGATGAATTTAAAAAATTAAAAAAAACAATGGAATTTGGCCCCATTCTGTTTAATTTTCCTATCTATAAGTAGGTACATCAGCCATTTTTACTACTGACAGCCTGATCACAGACTTCCATTGACCGGTGTTACCGGTATGACTGGGATTACGCCGGTGAATTCTAATCTCCAAGTAATCTAATCTAGGTAACATAAAATTATTAAATCATACTGTTATTCACAACTTAAAATTCTCTCAGGTGTGTGATTTTTTTATTTTTAACAATGTTACGTTAGACCCGAATGCATTTTAAGACCTTCGTAACATTAATTTGGTAATTTGACAAGAAGTATGCATTTCGGTCACGATGACATTAAAATATATTTCTTGCACAAAGTTTTTGCGGATTGCATGTTGCACTGACCCGTAGATACAGTTTCAAATTATTTTAAGATAAATTTATTATATACATAGCTTCATCATTGTCAAGAATCTAGGTCAGATAATGGGTGATTCTTAAATATAATAATAATAAATCTAATTTCTGACATACTAAAAAAATACAGAGTCTATTCTTAAAAAAGAAACCTGCGAATTCTTCTAATATTTTTTAAAAATACGCTTCCTGTCTTTAATCATGCGATGCGTTACTATTATGCGCACTAGGCTTATAGATTGTAATCTAAATCTACAGTTTGTTATCATTACATGTTATTAAGGATGGTTATAAAATTTTAATGCATTCAAGGAGATCGCATTAAGTTTCACAAAAAGTACTTGTATTTAGGGTAATCGATCAATTTTTTCAATTACTTTATCAAGCATCAACAAAATGTACTTTACTACGCAGTTCTAGATTATTTAAGTTTTCAGCGCAAACCAGCAACAAACTATCTGCAGTCAACTAAAAAGTGGGAATTTTCTTTATCACGGAAATAAACAAGGCGAAAAAAACATGCGATCTATCTCTAGGGAAACGGTCTGGCTTCTTCTATAACTAATTTCTGCCCTTCACAAGCGTTGTATAAGGTTATCTCTATCCTATGGAAACTGATTTATGAGATAAAAAGTATGTCTATGATTTATTCCAGGGCTAGGTACTACCTGTATGCAAAATTTCAACCCGATCTAGTCAGTAGTTTTGGCGTGAAGAGGTAACAAACATCCATCCTAATTTTCGCATTTATGATATTAGTTTGATGTGACAGAGATTCTTGTAAATTGTAAATTGTCCAGCATTATTTATTTATTTATCATATGGCACAAAAAATGAGGCGATCAAGCTCATACTTCTCCATTAAAGTATTAAGAAAGTATTCTAAGAGCAAAATAACCCTTTTGCTCAGCTGTGTCGAACAAACTTCCAATTCATAGAGAACAATGTCATCCTTCGTTCTTTCTGCGTTTCATAATGCCTGTCAAATTTTTTAAAAGTCAATGAGCGAGCTCAACAATTACCTATAAAAAACGCAGCGACAAAAATTTACATCTAGTCGCTTTGGAGCACTCGCTCGTTTAGTGATCCCTGAAGAATGATAATTATAGGTCAAACCTGAATATTTGAAAAATGCCGACTATTCGTGTAGTCAATCATTAAGTTTTTAATAACATGCTTTTAATACGTAATCTCTATTGATTGATAGACCAACACGCGAATTTGTTGGTTGTTTCTCGTTGAACGATAATTTATTATAATCCTCAACTCAATATCAACTCATTATAATGCAAGCATAATCATTTATTTCAAGTCGTTGTGTTGTGAAATGTTGCTCTATATTTTCCGTATTATTTCTCCATCATTTCTCCTTGTAAGCCTTTGTATGGCTTAGTGAGAGGTACCTTCTACTTTCAAGAGAACTTACACAGAACTGTAGTTCTGTGAGTACCTGAAAGTCGTGAATTTGAGACAGAGAAGTAAATTAAATAAATGTAAAGATAGTTCTCATTCTAAGTGTTAACTGGGATCTGCACCGAAATCTCGCTTGGGGAGTGTATTGTGCATTGACCCTTACCAGCCCAGTTCCTTCAAGTACAGGACTTTTGGCCTTTCGCCAATAGTCCTGTTCCGGTAAAAATAGTTCATTTAAGTTTGAGGTACCTACTTATGGACTAACTAGAAGGCCTCCCTTCTAGTTAGTCCTTCCTAGCCCAGGACTGAAAAGAAAAGAAACCTCATAAAACCACAACCTTTTAACCAGCTATAATGTATATTGCTTAACTCTGCTTTTAAGATTGAAAGTATTCCATCTTATTTATTCTTATAATGACGATCTCTGTGGCGCGGTGGGCGAAGGATTGCCTGCAACGCAGAAGGTTGTGGGTTTGATTTCCGCCTCGAGACAAATACATGTACGATCTGCAGACATTTGTTCAGGGTGTTCTGGTAGTATTCTATGTAAAAAAAAAATGTCTATCTATATCTTGTATTATATTATGCATATCGATTATCTATTACCTACCCATAACACATACACGCTTGGGGCTAGATAATGCTGTTTGATTTGTCCCACATTATTTATTTATTTATTACACACTTAATTATCTATAGTAACTTTATGAACATATAAATTTTAAATTCAATCACACCTTTATAGCGGATTAGGTAATATTAACTATCGATAAGTGAACGTACGATTGTGGTCTAGAACGAAAAAACAACAACAACAAAAACGACCTTCAAGTAATGACAGTCGCTGCAAAAACATTGGACGGTAACTAGATTTGCGAAACAGTAATGTAACTTAAACATATATCCTATGGTAATGATCCCACAGCAAAAAGTTTTATAACAACTTTTCAAAATCCTGAGTCTATTAAGGTGATGGGAAAATCAATAAGATCAATCAAGAAAATAATTTATTTACGATAGTATAGTACACAATGTTCTTAAAATTAAGTTCTCATACTTTTACATAAGTTTAGCATGCAAATATTTTAAAAGAAAAAAAAAAGAATATTCGATATAAATTTATAAATATTAAAATAACAATTCAAGTCAAATTAATAATAGAATTAGATTAGAGTAATTATGCCACGAAATATACTTCAACAATTTAATTTTTTACTCTCCACATTTAAAAAATCGTCTATAAAGTAAAAGCATAAGTAGATTCTAACATCAACCAGATATAAGATAAATGATAATGAAGTTTGATGAAATAGTTTTTTTAAAGTTCCGGAAATCACAAAAAATATTCAGAGGAAACTTCCTGTCTTTGAAACAAAACAATAGACAAATGTCCATACAAAATGCTCGGTCGTTATTAAGATTTACTGTGGGATTTTTTTTGTTTAGAACGTGTGAAACATTTATAAACCTAAATCATGAGATAAATAGTTTTATTGACAGGAAATTAAACTACACATATTTTCCGTAAAAACTACTAACAATTTGAAACTTAAATGCTCATTATAGTTTCTTCTACTTATTTAATGTTTTTTTCTCATCTTTCATTTTATCACCAAGTCAAAAACCAACTAAAAATAAAATAAAATAATTTATTTAAAATATTTTACGACCAAAAGGATAACAAAAATGTACATAGTCTAATTCTAATGGAATTAAACAATGCGTGTGCCTTAACTAGGTGATAACCTGTTTTTCAGGCAAAAAGAGTGCTAAAAACAAATAAATTAATCAAATAGAACTTACTAAATAATACAAGATGGTTTTGTACCTACTTTAAGATGTAGTCTGAGTAGACATAAGTCAACCGGACTTCTGAGTCAATCGAAGACTCAGTAGATTGGGTGCTTAATTCAACCGGACTTTTGAGCCTTAAAATAAACTACTCACACTAAATTAGTTATAAAAACAAATACACAAATGAAGACATACATATATAATGTATGTCCGTAATAGGAATCACATTGCAAGGGCAAACCCACAAAACTTTTGCACAGTATATTTTGCATTCAGTCGGTTTGGATATAGTCAATGTACTTATAATTTAGGTAGGTAGGTTAGGTACTAAAAATATTAGATAAACAGTAAAATATATTGAAAACTAATAAGTAAAATTTACACTTAAATCTATTTTCTAAAAATCTTTGCCGTCACCAGAAGTCAATGTATTTATAGTGTTTACAGTTTGATAATACATTGCTTGCATCTCTATCGAATCTATACCAATTTGGTTCCAATTTGACTGCAAATTAGACAATTCCCTTCCCTTGAATCCCGATCTAGACCACATTCCGAGCCGATCGGATACCTCTTGCCTAACTGCGATCCTTGTTGTAGGTATTCAGAAAATTTGGAACAATATTGTCACGAGTTGGTTGGTCCCACGATACTGCTGATAAGTACCTAGGTTACGAAGTAACATTATTTCATCTGTGACCTAGGTACCTATAATAGATAGGTTGTTGTATTAATAATATAATAGAGATATAGTTCGTAAGGCTTTGTATTTTATATGAATTTCGGTTAATTATTTGTAAATTAAGCTGCCGTGCCTTACTTATATGCAAGTGAGGTATGGCAGTTCAATTGAGCTACCATACATTATCAGTTGATAATAACAATTATCTAAATTAATTTTTGAGTGCTTAGTTTATTGACTCAGGCCAGTATTAAAACATATACCTATGTCTATTACAGTGTTTTAAGACCTTTGTTACTTTAGGCTCAGAATGTCCTTTATTTCCATTACTTAAAATCGCTTAGAAAGTTTGTATACTCTGAAAATAACTCTGAAAATAACTTTCATACAAATGACAAACTTTTCACAAAAGGCAAATCGTCATAAATGCCATAATTTTTGTCAATTTTGGGCGGCTGGCCGCGACCCGCTCTAAGTTGCCTAGTTTGCAGAATAACTATACATATGACCATAGTTATATACCTGCAAAATTTTAATTCTAGGAAGTCCCAAGTCATGACCAAAGCGCAGCCAAGGTCCATCTCCAAATTACCTAAGATTCCCCTTCACGGTGTAGGACGCTGTTGCAAGATGTCCAGTGCGATGTGGAGCGAAGCCCCTGAGTCAGAACCACATCATGCAGTATAGTCATGGTGACGCTATGCAGTAGGCAAGCATAATTCGGAACCGATAATTTTAATTCAGAAATTACAATATTAGGTTTTTTATTTTAAAATACAGTTATTTTCAAAGGTGAACAGATTTATAAAAGGAGGTATATATATTTTCTAGAACTGAGTGTTGCTAGCTAGCAACAAAAAGTATATAGGTGTGGACTTTGTGAGAAATGGACGTTTTGGTCTATTTTAATATTGTGGTTCATATCCGCCGAAATGATTGAAACGGCTTTTGACAGTTGTCTTCCGCGTGCGGCGGTTCGTGACGTCATACCTGTGTCACTAATTTTTTTTGAGATTTTGGTTTCTAAATTGCCGAGCCCTACAATTGATTTGGTTAACAAATTGGTAGTTTTACGACCATTGTAAGTCTTTTTACTTTGAACAAGCTAAATTAAACTTCTAACATAACACCGATAGAGTCCAAAACTAATTTTGATTCCTAGTTTGTTTTAGCATAACATGACGACCGATGTGGCGCGGTGGGCGAAGGTCTGCCTGCGACGCAGAAGGTTGCGGGTTCGATTCCCGCCTCGGGACAAATGTGTGTACGATCTGCAGACATTTGTTCAGGGTGTTCTGGTCGTTTTCTATATATAATAAAAATATCTATCTATGTATTGTATTATATTATGTATATCAGTTATCTAGTACCCATAACACAAGCTCTGCTTAGCTTGGGGCTAGATAATGCTGTGTGAATTGTCCAGCATTATTTATTTATTTTATTATTTATTACATGGGCAAGACTTACAATGATCGACAAACAACCTTTAATGCCAACTAAATTGGTTGTAGCACCATTCCTAGGTTCTAGAAACAATTTAGTTGATTATTAGAATACATAGAATTTACTTGGCAGAATTTTTTATAACGTGCACGGCATAATACCCAGTGAAAAACTATGTTTTGGCGTAATCTCCTAACTGAAACTTAGTGCAATTACGTATTGCATGAATGCGAGACAGATATATCTAGAGTAAACCTTCTGGATAGCTGCAACTAGATTGTGATAGTAAGCTCAAGGACTAAGCGTGCAGCCTTCACCCGAATAATTTAGTCTACCTTTCCTTGTAAATACCTAGAAATACTTTGGTGTCTTATTTACAAGCGCAGATACCTTGATTTCCTAATTTTTTAACTAATTTCAGTCATCCTGATAATGTAGAAGTAGGCTAAGTGCGGCGGAATTGTTCTCTAGGGTAGAATAGCCAAAACTTACATAGAATCGTGACAAAATGCGAAAATTAATGAAATTGAAATATTTAATAGTTAAGTTGTTGCTGAACTGTGTCAGATCACTCTAGATATAATAGACATTGAATCGTTATCGAATATGTTAAAGCGTATCACAGAAGACGAAGATGCTATAATATTTCATCGTAAGATTAAATCTCGCTCGCCATACAATCACTATGAGCCATCACACACGGTTAGTTGAATGTATATTTTCATATAACGGTATCTTAAGATACTGAGCGATAGGGCGACTTCTTAAGGTGCCTTAAAATATAACTGAATAACAACAAAAATTCATCATACTGGCTCCACAGCATGGTGTATGATGAAAGTAATCATTGTTACTTTATCTTACATCTAAGGCCATTACGAGGGTTTCACAATTTATAACAATTCGGGCAGTCAAGGCCGCGGAAATGAGTTTGATGATTGTTATGTCAATGTCAATTTCGACAACGAAATTAAAATGGGTGGTGCCGGTTTGAAGTGAAGTTTCTATAGACCGTTCGCCGTAAGATGTCGCTTGCCGTGATGTACTGAAGGTGGCGAATACCTCGTAGGTCTGAATAAATAATTAATGCTGGACAATCTACACAGATAACGGCTTTTCATAAATGTAGGTAAGATACAGTACATTATAAGGTGGTTTGTCGCGGATTGGCGCGAAATTCAAATTTTTGAGTGGTTTTTAATTACTTTTGCTTTTTATCAGCAATAAAACTAGCGAATAAGTAATTTCCCGCAAATCGTAAACCATTTTCTATGAGTTTATGGTAAAATCAACTTTCATTGATTTGTATTTTGGGAGCATTTGGGAAAATTTATATTTTTAGCACAAAGATTTGTATTTTCCCAAATGCTCCAAAAATACTAGTAAATCGATGATGAGTTCATAGAAAATTGTTAACGACTTTCGGAAAATTACTTTTTCGCTAGTTTTATTGCTTGTGGAACGCAGAAAAAATTATAAACCACAAAAATATTTGAATTTTGCGCCAACCCGCGACGATCAACCTTAAACACTAAATTTAACATGTACCTTATTTAAATCTACTCGTTTTAAACCTTGACAGATTTGACTGTGCCCAATGCTACACCTTTAGCCCCAAAGGGGCTCCCGAAACCAAGCTTTTAGAAACAATTTTCCAAAAACGATAAGAAAACAAAATGTATCAACAATACTCGTAAATCAAAGTAAAGTGTAGGTAAATACCACCATTCAAAACTTGAAATTTCACTCAATTTTATGCTGTCACTAATATAAAACGGACCCGAAGATGTTTTGATGCATAAAATAACAATGGATGACCCAATAATGACATCTTAGCAAATCGCGAAATTTCACAAGTTGGTAAATAGTTAGGCTTGATAGCATACCTAATACTTATGAATATGTACGATTACCGTATGTTTTCGAAATCAATATATAAAGCCCATAAAGCCTATAATTTTCTTGTTGAGTAGATTGATAGGTATTAGATTTTTTTAACTTTACGTCATTTTAGACGTCGCTGTAATCTTTATCAACTTTTAACAACCTATCATTTCATAATCCTTTGGCAACTTATTCGAGAATTTTTCAAAATAAGATAAAAGAAAGAATTGTTTTTTATAATTAAGTGGCAACTTTATTATAAAAATGTTAACTAGTAATAAATAATGCTGGACAATTAAGGTCATTTATAATACGGGATATTTACCATGATTTGATTTTTGACTTTTTCAAAATTTCGGCACAGTATCATGTGCCATGATCACGGAAGAACCGTTTTTCCGTGATCATGGCGCATATGTATACATATGTATAATCATACATTTCCCGTTATAAATATCTGTAATGTTAATAACCATGATAGTTTTAAAAAGTTTCCACACAGCATCATCAAGCCCCAAGCAAAGCAGAGCTTCTGTTATGGGCACTAGATGACTGAAAAACATAATACAATACTTTATGAAGATAGTTATTTTTTACTGTACATAGAAAATACCCAGAACACCCGAAACAAAACAAATATTTTCAGATTGTATGTACAAACATTGAACACAGCTGAACTTAAATATATAAATATAATAAAATTTATCTTTTAAGTTTTAGGTACTTTTTAAAATATTTATTAATTTTCGGGTATTCTGACTGTTTTCTATTTATATGTTGGTGTATTATATTATGTGTATCAGTTACTAGTACCCATAACACAAGCTCTGCACTTCGATGGGGCTAAGTGATGCTGTGTGATTGTCCAGCATTATTTAATCTACACTAATATAGAGGAAAGATTTGTATTTTTGTATGTAACGAATAAACTTAAAAACTACTGGACCGATTTCAAAAATTCTTGTTTCATTAGAAAGTTTACTTTTCAGGGAGTATGTCACTCCCTTGGAGGAGGCTTTGTTTTATCCTGGAATGCCCACGGGGGCGGGAATAACGCGGGTGAAATCGCGAGGCGCTACTAGTCATTTAATTTATTTTAAGTATTTTTACCTAATGCATGTTATACGGACTAGGTACCCAAGTAGAATTGCGTGCGCTGAATTATTTATTTAACACGTGCAATCTAAGAGAAGTTCTAAAAATATTTTCATAGAGTTTACATTCGTCTGCAGTTAAAAACATCATCTTATAGGCAATTAAAATATTTCAAAAGTGTAGCACATCCGTTCACTTACACTAACGAGAATGTGCAATAAACAAAACACCTTTGCTTTGTTAATTTGTACTACTCATTTATTTTAATTATTTCGGCCTTAACATTCATCATCATCATATCAGCCCATACACGTCCATAGCTGGACATAGGTCTCCTTCATACGACGCCACAAAGAGCGGTCCTAAGCCGCCTCCATTCATCGACTCCTTGCGACCGCTACGATATCGTCGGTCCATCGAGTTGATGGTCTCCCAACACTCGCGTTCCTTCGCAGCTGCCACAAGAGAACCTTTACTCCACAGCGGTTATCAGTTCTGTGAACTATATGACCTGCCTAGTTACAGTGTAGCGTAGTTAACGGCAAACCACACCACAATAAATAAATAAATAATACTTGACAATCTCAGCATCTAGCCCCAGGCTAAGCAGAGTGGTGTCATAAGTATTAGGTGCAAGTGTAGTTCCAGCTTAAGAGGCCTGCGGATGATGATTTGCCCATACAAACGTACTACCAAAATGATTTGTCATTCGAGCATATTTCCACCTTATCATGTTGTTTTTCGTATTCGAATAGTATATCTAGGTTACTGGTAAAATATGCAAAATGCAATTTGCATAACTTTACGTCGAAACTGACATGTTTTCGTCCTATTTGTTTTATATTAAAAACAACAATATCTTACGCTTTGTTTGATAAGGAACATAGCTTATACTGTGTAGTTACAGAATAACAACACCATGTCGAAAATACAAAAAGTTTTCAGTCATCATTTTTGGTATTACGGAACACAATAATTTACGAATTGAAGTTGTGAACAGCTGTCGCCGAAGCCTTAAGCGAGTCAAGGTTCGCCATGACTCGGCCAATAAGGTACCTAACTACCTTAATAATTCAATTTACTGCTACATCTTGTAGGTGTTAATCCAATCAATCAACGTCGAGCAATCTCCTCTTCGTGAAAGGTGGCTCTACCACATTTTGCAGACGAAATAAAAACAAAAACCAACATGTGTTGAAAGTGAAATAGGACTGCGATTACTAAGTTATTTACTTATGATGTTGAAGAAATGAAATGTTTGTTTAACATAATTAAATACATTTATAAATAAACTTACAAAACAACTTAATGTATAGGGCTAGGTGACGCTTTGTCAAAAAATAACATGAGGTTAAAAAGTAGATGTGTCATGAAACTTATAAAATGCCAGTGATTACACTGGCATTTTATAAGTTTCATGACTATTGTTAGTAAATAAGAGTAGTTCCGGAAACTATACAGTACCTCTAAATATATTCGTCTACCTACATCCTACACTGGTCCTGTACTGATAAGCGTCTTTTTGGCTTTTATCATAAACTGGGCGTAATGCTCATAATCAGTACACACTTATTCTTGAATTGCTACGTTACCACGCGAGCAAAACCGCGAATAGTACCTAGCTAGATACTAGTATTTTCATATCATCATCAGCCTATGGTAGACATAGGCCTTCCCTAATGAGCGCCATAGCATTCTTCAGCTTGCCGCATCCAGCATCTGTCAGCAGTGTTTTGCAAATAGTCATCCTAATAATATACGAGTAGAGTAATATTATTGTACGTCAAGGCAATCTACACTAAAACTACGGAACGGATTGGGTTGATATTTTACATGCATGTACCTAGTTCTAGTCTTGGATTAACATAAACAGTTTTAACTGAAAAAAAGGCCAGAATCTGAAATAGATATAAAGATTTGAGTAAAAAGTTCACAAAATAATTTAACACTTCGAGGATAGCTAAGGGTAAAACTGGCCTATCATAAATACTCCATTACTCCGTATTCATAGCGCGGAGTCCGCTTTATCTCACGCGTATATCAACATTCTATATCACATTCACTTGCGAAATTCAACAATGCGCAATCCACACTACTTACGAGTGATTAGCTTTTGAAATAACAATTTTATGGTGTCCTTGTATGGGAATCGACGCCTCTTTTTATTGCTGTAAATGTAGCAATTTAGAAAAATAACATTAAAGTTTTGACTTTATTTTCTATGATGTATTTCCGTATTTCTATTTCACTCTTGTTTTAAAGTGATCCGGGCTATGTCACGAAGATCTAAAAGATAACCATCTTCTAAAAAAAAAAAAAAAAAATCGCCTAAAAATCAGTTTTAATTGAAATGGATCTAAATTATCAGCGATAACACCACTTTATTTTTTATTACATAGCCAGAGTAATGTTTTCGTTTAAGTTATCGTGTTTTTCTATTTAATGCTTATATTTTGAATAATTAATAGAAAATAAGCAAAAGCTTCTCTTCCGCTCCTATAAACGCGAAATCCTTTGCCTATCCTTATACCAATTTTTTGCATTAGGCCCGCTCTATTACCACAACAACGTGTTCTTTGTTTTTAGATCTCACCGTTTTTTTTTTGTTTTTGGGCTGCGACTTAAATTTTAATTCTTCTCCTTGGATTGATAATAACATTTTGAGTCGTCGCGAAACTGTTATTGCATTACGTTTTCGATCCGGACTCATTCCAGACAATTTTTACAATTAATGAAAAGATCAACCACACCGAATTGTCTACCTACTATGTAACTATATAGAAAATGTTTACCACATTTTGATGGAGTGTGTTCGCAACGAATCGTTTAGAAACAGTATATTTTCATTTAGTTAAAGGGACATAGGTCACTGCAATAGCGTTTTAGGTGACCCTGTTTCAGACGCAGTTAGAACGCTGCACGCTGTACAAACTCGTAATGTTTGTTAATTATGTTAACTTTTTTTAAGTTTCTAATATTTGATTTTATTTTTCATGTTAAACTCACCAGGATGTCATAATCGCATGAGAAATAAAAATAAGTCAGTCAGTTCTCAGAATTAGTAAGCTAAAGTAGCAATGGGCAGAGTAAGTCATATTACTCGCAGACTGATATTATGAAATTACTGATAGTCGCTAGGGAGTTAAGGTTCTCGAGTGAGGAACGCGAAACGGAGTGGTAGAAGACCATCAACTTGATCAAATGACTACAGACGTCGGGGTCGCAGGGAGTTGATGGATGGAGACGGTTCAGGACCGGTCTTTGTGGCGTCGTATGGGGAAGGTCTTTATCCAGCAGTGGACGTATATAGGTTAATATGATGATGATGATGATAAATGAAGAGAAAATGCACATCTTAGCTATAATTTCAACACAAAAACAATTTGTTTAACATATTATCCTTTGTAAAAAGGCTTAGGATAAAAAACTTGGGACGAGTTTCGGTCCAACTCGAAAAACATTCTAACAAATTAAAAGTTCATGCTCATGATATGTAGTCTTTTTAAACGACTGCGCAAGAGTGTGAGTGTTATTAGGTTATTTCTCATTGACACTTACTCTCAATTTTCGAAATCGACGCAGTTTAATTCGATTGCAAAAACACTGTGTCTGCGAATTTTAAATATTGCAGAATGTATACCTTTTTAACCACATGTGAATACCCACGAATGGCTGTCATAAAGAGTTTTTTGTGACGTCATAATGTCAAAATGACGTGAACATTTACAGTGTTTAATATTCGTAGATATTGCCTTTCTGTGTGGTCTCCAATTGGGACACTGTGTCCCAATAAAGTTTGTCCGAATCGTCAGCAACTCCTCTGTATTGAGATTGGAGTTGGAGCTCATTATGGTGCAAAATTGAGGGTTATTATTTTGAAAGCTAGAACCTTAGACTATGGTGCTTACTGAATAATGTAAATCGAGTCTGGAAATTTTTTTGGTAAGCTAATGATGGTATTTATTTGTGGGTAAAGTTAAGGATTTAAGTAAGTTTTTAATATAGTTTTTCTAATTCTTTAAAGTAGCTTTTTATGCATAGGTATCTATAATGCAAATATAATTGATTAGATTTGAGGATTAAGATCCACTGATTCTTAAAAGTATAATGGGATTGGATAAATTTAATATTCCAACTCTTATTAGAACCCCGAGTTCAGTTTGACGATATCGAGACGTTATCGTGACGACTAATTTTTATATGGAGTTCGGTACAGTAGTGCTTTTTTTTGTGCGTACTTTGCTTAGAACTACGCAAATCCCATATAAAAAGAGACGCTGATGTATCGATAATACCGTCTAGCTGACCTCAGGGCACAGGATGCCTGTTTTATTCTCCATAATACGCAAATGCGTGTTTCGTTTTTGCTTTGTCTTTTCCAGAACGTGAATTTAATTACACAAGGCTTACGGCCCGTATTATGAGTGCTTGAATTGTCATCGAAATATGCTTTTGTATAGCATAAACGTCACTCAAGCAAAGATCTGACTGAGCAAGATTTATGGGCCTTAGGCCAATTGGCCGAAACGAAACACGCAATTGCATATTTGAAGAAATCCCCTTGATGGTACAAAATTCACAAGTCTTCTACAAGCTAAATTCATTATCCTAAAGCATCAAGAAGGTCAATCGTTTTATAGCAGGTTTGCATTAAAGATCAATAATGATTTATTACATGTTTAGCAACACTGCGCAGGCGCTTCTTTAGCTCTCATCCATAGTCAATGTGACCTTCGATGGAAGGATTGATGACTGGTGAATTTGACTGGAGTAATTGTAGAAGAAAAAAACCATTACGTACTGTTGTAAATGATTTTAGCATTACACATAAGTAAATCAATTTCTGAGGTATTATTCAAGAACTATGCTTATTAGAGTAAGTAGGTAGATAGCAAGTAGGTGTCGATCTAGCTAGATGTAACGCATTAGAGTGCTCTGTAATGGGGGTCTCTTCCCAGGCCATTTTGTGAAAAGGATAGACATAGGATTTCGCGTTCATAGGAGCGAGCGGGACAGAGCACAACGTGTAAAACATCAAGAGCAACAATAAAGATTTCTTCTAATTAAAACGAACTGGCGAAATCTGTTTCCCTGCCTTTGCTTTATTTTTCAATATAAAATCAAGTCAGTAATTCATGTTGTTTGGAAACAAGGAAATATGTGTCAAAATTGATATATTTGAGATATATTTTTTTCATCAAACTTTTACAACTAATCAAAAAACTATCTTAGCGTTTTTGTACAGAATGAAATGGAATGTTAAGTGTAGGAGTCTAAGAATCCTACATTTCATATTTGAACAGCACTAGGATCTCAAAGTTCATGAAAATGTTGAATTTTGAAAGACCAGCCTTGAGTCTGGTAACGAATTTCATCTGCAATTAGCTCAATTGTTTCAATTATAAAAGTTTTTTTAAATAGTAGGTAATATTCTTTGTCGATAAAATTTAATATTTAAAAATTCATTTTTATGTAATGTTGATTCCAAGCCCAATGCTGCAATGCGCAACTCTGATGAGCATTTTAGTTTAGCACTGAAAAAGTCGCGGGCAATACGACTAGTCCGAGGGTCTAGTACTCCAGTCATCCCGTGACGACGACACTGTGAAAACCTGTTGAAAGTAGGAAAATAGTTGAATAAACGATATACCCGTTAAATTGTTCTAATAACAATAAGACAAGTTCCGCAAAACTTGCTAAATTGTTTTTATTAATTGCGTACCAAATTTCAGTTTAAAATGCAGCCTATTTATCCAAGCTTGGCTTTGTTCTAAATGTACTCCAAATTTCATCTTAATTCCAGTAGTTTTAGAGATCTCAGGTAATAAAATAAAATTTCTCAAACTTTCGGCTTTATAATATTAGTAGGTAAGTAAGTATATTAGGATTCCGCGAAATCCCACAGGCTTGTGAATTTATGACACACGAACAGTCAAACAGAGGGCAAAACACTGAAAAATCAGTTTAGTCTATAAATAAAACATAACAATAAGTACATAAACTTAGTTTAGCATATCGCAGTCACTGCCCAGACTCAGCGGTGCGGCCCGTAGAGGCACGCAACGCGTTGCCGCCCCGCTACAAGGTGGCACTGACAGACATGGGCCATGAAAGTGTTCATATAGTTTTCAATACTAGGAATCACCATAAATGCTTTTATTAGATAAAGTACCTACCTAATTAAAATGTCAAAATGTTTTAGTAGATTTACAGCTTATTATTAAGTGGATAATAGTCGTTCTAAATATCGATATCGAATTATAACGTCTCGTAAATCTTATTTAGTGACTTTAGTATTATCTTGTCATAAACCTGTAAAACAGTAATTAGGCATAAAAACAATTCAAATAATAATACCTACATCTTATAATATTTGTTAAATTTAATAATGAAAATGAACCTATGTACAAATACATTCATAATTATATTTTATTTATTTATGAAATGTATTTACATCTATTTAAAGGTACATTAAAACTACTAACACAATGAATAATACACTGTCTGTTTTTTTAATTAGGGCACAAACGCCCTCTTGTGAGTAATCCGTGAACTTAAACAATCTGCTGATCAAGCTCTTTATAAAGTAGGCGTGAGCAGTCGTGAGGGCTTGCTTGTTTCGAGTTTAAAAGCTTTAATACAGATGGCGCCTGTTTCTTAGTCTTCTAATAATGTAACTGTAATTAATTGTTTTCAACATCCCACATTTAATTTCGCTATACTAAGGTGGGATTTCACCGTATGCCGGCTTGGAATTTGCACCACCCCAACTCTTCCCGTGGGTGGCGTAAGAGACGACTAAGGGACATACACCGTGAGGCGGGCAGCATCGCCTCTTGCAGAATACATCCACCACCGAACTGCGATCCACAACCCGCATGCCCAGAGTGGGGATTATGGGCATTACCCCCCATGAGATAAAATCAGGGGGAGGCCTGCTTCCAGCAGTGGACTATATATAGGCTGTTGAGGTTGAGGAAGGTAAGATTCCATCGTACAGCTCTTAAAGCTGTATTAATATTATTTTTAGTTGCATTGATTTTTTCAGTTTAAACTTTGGTCTGCAAGCCTTGTAAGATTTTGTGAGTATTTTGCAACGCCAGTTGCCTATAAACCACATCTTCATCAGCAAAAGTACGTCCAATGCTGATCATCCCGCCTCCAAAACTCTAAACAAGGGGGTTTTGGCATAATTACTTCTACGCTTGGCAGGGCAATTGTTCGCAGTTGGAGTGTTCCAAATACACAGAAAAAAGCAGCTGGCCTTCCTGTGGTAGATCTCTGAGCTGACTCATCCGTCACCCACGGGCTGAATTGATAGAGACGATTCTAATGACCTCCGGGATTGGTTACTGCTTTTAGTGAACAAAACAATTTAAATTAAGAAGAAGACAGTATTTATTAAACATTTGGAAAATTTCGTGGACAAGGTTTTGAACATACTTACAAATTTGTACTTCTGCGTTATTGTTATTACAAAAAGCCAAGACCTGAATTTCCAAAAGTATCAGAGCACAAAAAACTTGGTTATGACAAGACAACTGAGTTTCAGATTAAAATCTCGCAATTAACTTTATTTTGCAAACATTGCAATCCACATCCTCCATGTAAGTAGTATGTCCTGAATAATATATTATAGTTTAGATTAAAACAATAGATTATCTATATCTTGATAGAAGAAATCAAGTGATTAACCATTATTTCATTTTTCATTTATTTTCTAGTTTATCTGTAAAAAATTGGTCAACAGAATAGTACATATTTTTAATATTAGGTATTCTACTGAGTACTAATAATAAAATATCCACCATATTCAAAATTAGCTGCTGTTGTGTTCTTGACCCCAGGTTGGATGACGATTAGCGAAAGACTGCTGGCAGATGCTGGATGCGGCAAGCTGAAGACAGGGCGCTATGGCGCTCATTAGGGGAGGCTTATGTCCAGCTGTGGACTAATATAGGCTGATTATGACTATGATGATTAATTATCACCAACAGATCACAATAGTTATCTCATCTGGATGGATTAGAGATTAGTTACTACAACATTTATACAGTTTTGCTAGTGTATTACGCGAATGGCTGGTAACAATAGGACAATGTGCTTTGTTTTGTGCATTAACAGCGATTACATTCACTTAGATGTACCTACCTCTACCCGTATGAATAGGTCAAAGGTTGAGATTGGGTAGAATGCCTTGAGTTCAGAAAAGTACAACAAAACATAAAAATATCTATATCTCGAATTAGAATGCAAAAATATTCCCACTTTGGTGATTATGTGCAGGTATTAAGACCTGCCCCCCTAGCACGAAAATTAATGTCTAGGATAGAATCTGGTAGAATAGACAATCACTACATCAAAAAATTTCAAACTTTTTAGGTGGACAAATGGGAAAAAAGTTCTATCTGTCCCCCTATTTGTAACGGTGGGACAGATAGAGCTTTTTTTCCCATTTTGAAATTTGACAGATCAGGGTGACAAATGGGAATAATCCATCGCATCGATATAGAGTACATTGCGTACATTATTGAAGTTGAAGGAATGCATTTCAAATAATTTACGCATTCTATGACGAAGTGACGTAATTGTTTTCTATTCTACCCAGATCTTCTTCCTTCCACCATCGGACCAGCAGGAAGATAGGAAAATACTACTCATGCCCATCAGAATCATTTTATTCAACACTTTGCTATGTCGACCACTTAGTCGAAATACCACTGTCCAACAGAAAAAATCTTCTCATAAAATAAAATAAATAATACTGGACAATTCGCACAGCATTATCTAGCCCCAAACTAAGCAGAGCTTGTGTTATGGGTACTAGATAACTGACATACATAATATAATACAGTACACAGATAGATATTTTTTAGTATAAAAAGAAAACGACCAGAACACCCTGAACAAATTTTAATGTCTGCAGATCGTACACACATTTGTTCCGAGGCGGGAATCGAACCCGCAACCTTCTGCGTCGCAGGCAGACCTTCGCCCTCCGCGCCACATCGGTCGTTAATAACAATAATAATAATAGGTCGTCTGTTGAAATATCTACTTATGTAATGTATTCTATTATGTAACAGCTAATTAGTACCCATAACACTGCTTAGCTTGAGGCTAGATAATGTTGTCTGAATCTCCCAGCATTATTTATTAAAGAGAGTAGAATAAGCTTTGTTAGTCTAATTTCTCGGTAGAGTAGAATGTCGGAGTCCTCAAATCCAGTGAATAAATTCCTTCTGGAAAAGCTCTATCTTAGAATTTTTTGTCTAAGATGCTTAGGTATCAAAAACATAGGATGTATTTGTTTAGCTAATTCAAAACAATGCTCAGTATAACTTTAACCTTAGCGGTTAGCAATGCTTACATAACCTGTTCCTAACCGTTTAACCGAGTTAACGTAGCTACAAAAGCTGTGAACTTGCTCAATTTGGTAGAAAGGTCTAAAGTTCCTCACCTACTATAATTACTCGTTAGTCAATTTTATCGCAGCTTTTGCAAATTAGTTTATATTTCTTTGTTTCTAATCATTAAAAACAAAAATCCTTGCTCGGCACTTTATACGAAATTAAATTGGTGTTCATAAATACGCTGTCATTCGTAATTTTTCTTTTATTCTTCAAATCACACCTTTGTTACAAAAGTTGATTAACATGTTTGATATTCATAAAATAGAGCAAAATTTAAACAGGACTAAAATTAGAAGAAACTCAAACTCAATAAGTTTATTTCTTTACGCTTACAAAATCTTAGACAAGTCAAATTTAATACAGGTTTGTAGTCATTAGTATCAAAAAAAGAAATAAGATGTTATTGATTTTATTCGCATAAGAGCGATAGAATAACTTATAATGTTAAGACAAACCAAAGTTTACACGAAAAGGCTTGGATTTGCTTACTATTTTACAGGTGTTCATTGCAAAATACGAATTGAGCAAGGCTTTTAAATTTACTAACTTAGTTATCTTGTTGACAACATAAGAGAAGGCATTTGCATTTCATAGAAGTGATCTAGATCTTACACAAGTAACGATCGCCTTATTAGCTGTTCAGATTGAATCTTGCGTCTGAGAAAGGCAAACTCAAATGTTTTTTCCAATATCTTAAATTAATCTTATTATAGTTAAAGCCATTATGTTTGACTGTGTGTTTTGAACTAGTTAAGTAATATTAGTGGGTGGTATAGGTATCTATGTTGGCAACATTCTTGTGGAGCCTACTGATTTGCAACTTCTTGTGATTTTAAACTAATGTTTCACGCAATATTTCTGTACTCCGTTTTAAATTGGCTTAAGTTAGCTATAATTTGAGTTGTCAAGCTTAATAACCGTCAATTTGCATGTTTCTCACTTTACTTTAATTTAGGCGAATAGTAACATTTTACGCCACTTTAAATAAGGGTATGTTTTTTCTGGAAATCAGTTCCTTTAGCTTTTCTCTACCTAAATTGTTCCTAGTTCACAGTGTCATATGTTTCTAACCTCAGCGTGCTTTCTCGTGTGGATAAATAAATAAAAAATACGTGTTATCCAACAAGCCGCAACAAGTAGCTTGAAGGTCAACCATTGTTGTATACCTACTTAGTCACACTATTATTTCCTTTCCATTCAATGCTTCCTAAAATAAAACACGGAACAAATTTTTATATACTTTATTTTCATAGCTTTTCGTACAACTTAATCCTAAAATTGGTAACCTTTTAATATCACTGCGTACACGTACGTCCATACAAACATGACATTGTTTATTTACAAGAATGGTCGCTTTGCTGTTTCCCGGCCATTATATAATTTTTTTTGAGTTTTAAATAAAAAATACTTGAGTATTATTTAGTCTAGTGGTTGTAGTAAGAACCGCCGAAGCTTAGGTGGCTGTGTTCGTGTCCGTGCTCGTGGCCGACGATGACGGGGACCTTGACGGGCACGGGGTAGGGCTTCTCCACGGCCACGGGGTAGGGCCGGTCGACGTGCACGGGGTAGGGTCGGTCAACGGGAACTTTCACGGGGACGGCCACGGGCCTATCCACCGCGTACGGCACGTGTTTGTACACGGGGTAGGGCTCCGGGACGCCGACCTTAACTGGGACGGGGTAGGGCCTCTCAACATGCACGGGGTAAGGCCTGTCCACGGGAACATGAACGGGGTAAGCCACTGGCTTCTCGACAGCGACAGGGACTGGTACAGGCTTCTCGACGGGGTAAGGAGCGGGTACGTGAACGGGGTAAGGCCTGTCGACGGGCACTTTCACGGGGACTCCGACGTGCTTGATGACGGGGTAGGGCTGGGGCACGGGGACCTTGACTTCCACGGGGTACGGGACGTGCTTCTCCACGGGATAGGGCTGAGGGACGTGCACCTTCACTGGGTAGGGGATGTGCTTCTCAACGGGGTAGGGCTGGGGAACCAGGACCTTGACGGGGTAGGGCCTGTCGACGGGCACATGCACCGGGTAAGGCACCTTCTTCTCTACAGGGTAGGGAGCGGGGACGTGCACGGGCACTTTGACGTACTCCTTGACTGGGTAAGGCACGTGCTTGATGACCTCATAGGGCTGGGGCACCGGGACCTTGACGGGGTAAGGAACGTGCCTCTCTACGGGGTACGGGACGGGTCTGTCGACGGGGTAGGCGACAGGGACGCCCTTCACGAGGGTGACGGTCTTGACGGTATCGGTGTGGTGTCCTAGGTTGTAGGCGGATGAGTATCCGTGGAGGCCGATATCGTCGATGACGTTGTAAGCGCCGCCAAGACCATGTCCGCTGCCGATGTACCCAACGTCCAGCCCGTCTATACCGTACCCGTAACCGAGGTTCAGTAGTCCACGCTTGTCTAGTTTTTTGTCAAGCGGCTCTGCTTTCTTGTCTGTCGTCTTCTTCTCGCCGGCAGCGGCCGCGGCTACCAGCAGGAAAACTAAGCAGATCTGAAACAATGCAAATTATACTTTAGTATTTTGATTTAAAGCCCATTATATTCGTTATATTTTCCACAGATCAATATAAGACTTTATGGTAGCGTATTCAGCTATCCAGCTTTGTCAAGTTCATAACTTGCACCATTCATACACATAATATACATATATAAACGGTATACGGTAGTATATTTTGATTGCAAACATTTCAATCAGTTTTATAACACGACTTGTAACATTGATGAAATGAAACGAAATACATCTATCATGAAATTATACGGTGCCGATCATGTTACGGCATTTGATATATGGCCTATGACTGTATTAGGCAATGGGTCTACTGAAGCGATGCGATCAAAAACTGAGGAAACAGTACAAGGCGTTGAAGTGAGACTGTACTGGTAACTACTGTTAACCGTGGTATGTAGCAGTAGTATGAATCAGAAAATATGTAGGTACTAGAGTATCCTAAGACTATAATGTAAATCCATTGTAAAAGCTTCTTTTTTTTCGAAGCAACCTTTGAATTTTTGTACCTACCTGGCATGGTTTATACAAGTTTACCATGGCTATGATATATCTGAAGTTCGATATAATTACTAATGATTTAAAATTTATAATTGTAATGACATTGTAAGTTTAGCAACACCACTTGTTATAAATTTCGATAACGGGTCAACCCGTTCCTACTCATGTATTAAGTTAACTTTAATAAGTTATCTAATTTAATTTGCTATGCAAAACTATTTACAGCGTATGATACAACTATTTATCGTGAATAATTCATAGAATTACATAAAAAGCCTATGTAAATAGAGGTCAGGTTGGCACAGTTGTCATTAGAACCTGATCGATATCCGGTTTGCTAATTACGAAAATACTATACGTGACATGATTGAGATAAGATTTTAAACGTTTATACTACCTCTTTGACGCTCGGGTGCATTTTCAGTGTGTATCAGGAGCGAGAGCTTATTGACAGCAACAAAAAATGAAATTTTTGAACACTCATAAATCAATTCAGAGCATAATGACTTCAACCCAGAAGTTATAATAAACCTGGTAAATGTAAATTCTAAATTGAATTTAGGGAACTAAGACGCTTAGACCCTTAATTTGATTGAGCCAAAGATTTATCTAGTTCCCCTTCCAAGAGAACAGGACGATGAAATCTAAACAATGTCCAATTATAACTTCAACTTGATGGAGCAACACAATATACGCCGCTCTGAATTCCGAAGCAATTAAATTTTAAACTAGAAAACTTGGGAAATGGTGTTCCATAAAGCACTCAGTAATTTAAAAACCGGCTGATTTTCAATAATCAATGACCGGAAATTGAAGACGTGAATTTCAGCAATTCTTAGATGTGAATTTATGATTACAGGCATTTACTGATTATAGGTTCTGATTTTAACTTGAGTTAACATTGAGTAATTTTCTAAACCATAGTACCTATAGATATTATCATAAGACATTATAAACATATATTGCAAACGGCATAGATGCTCAAATGAAGCTTGTTATTCATCATTTTACAAAGCTTCGCTCTGCATTTCGCGTTCATTTACCCATAAATGATAGGCAATAGACTAATAAACCCATCTAAGCACATTGCAAAGTCTTGCAAATCCTTAACCTTCTGACTTCGCGATAGACAAACAGCTCATTATAGATAAAGCCGCATAATTATATCTTCAAACGGTTGCAAATCGGTAAATACACATGCGTTGCATTGCAAATATGATGACAGTTCATCAGCTTGCGCAAACGTCGCCGCAATCCCCATAGGCCATGTGTCGCCATCTATCGTGGGAATAACTAATTAGGGGTAATGAGTCGAAAGACAAAAAGTTTAATAAGGTGCTGTTTACATTTGACATCGACCAGAATCTACGAGTACCGATAAATCTTAAGCCTACATATTCAGAGATGTATATAATTTGAGTAACCTAAGTTCTATAATAGACACTGTAGTGCTTGGATATTGATATAAGTCCGAAACAATTAAGATATTTAAGCTTCTATAAAGTACCTAATCTATTCAGATTCATTTTCAATCAGGCCTAAGTAGATGTCTACTGTAAACCCTGTTAAAGTACGAGCAGTGTACAAAGCAAAAACAACTTCATCAGCAGTCAGTGAGTTCATTGATTGTTCAGCGCTTATGAAAGGTGCAAACACTAAAGTTTACACACAATACTGTTAGGAACATTCAAACCAAGAAGCAAACATTTCATACTACGTGAGAATTGTCGGGTAAATGTGAGAAGAAATAAGTATAACCGTGCATTCTGAAAGATGTATTTGTCGTAATATATACTGGCACAAATTATGGAGGAAAATGCCTCCTGAAAGAAACAAAAACAGCCAATAGCAGGTACTTCCTACTTTTTGGTTTCCTTTACTCTTAAATTTTTTTAGCCGTTTCTGATAAGTTCGTAGGTCCATATGAATTAACTTACGTGACCTTGCTCAGTGACCTACTTTATAATTATCTAATTCGTGTTATGTAACTGAATTGTTCGAAATTCTGTCATAGCTGTATGGATAATTACGTCGTATCCAACGAATAAGGTTACAGTCGCCAGTGTGACCTTTTATTTTTATTGCATTTTAAGAATCTCCATTATCATTTACACCTTACCATTTCGAAAAAGTAAATAAATAATGAATATAAAAAAAGTTATTAAGGTTTGAAAATTTGGTTACAATTGCACTGATGCATTTAGCCCGACGAATAAGGTCACTAAAAGCTTTGGCGCTTTCTTTCATGTGCGAAACGCAACCGACATGAATATTTCCCGGCGAATAAGGTTACATGCTCCACAGTAACCATGTACCGCGGGCGAAAAGGCGCGCGGACGGCGCGCGGCGGGTTGTCTTACGTAGTAAACTGAGAAATTAAAATAAGACAGGTACATTAATTAGTGTATATGAAAGATCCCCCTGCATGGAAAAAAGCAGAAAGTAAAAGGTGTAGGTATTTGTAGGAGTTTTTCCTGTCAGAATAGTGAATATTGGTACAAATTATTTATTTATTTATGTATTTAAGTAGTATATTATATATATATATATTCTTTTCTTTTATGTGTTTATCTAGTTTATGTGTAAATATATTGAGTTAGGTAATTTGTAATATTTATTTAATATCTGTTTTTCAATATTCTGTTATATTCATGTTTATTTTATCTTTTGTACACCCCCTGCCTTTCTTATATTCATATAGTTCTTTCCATCCAAAGGTTGCCTGGAAGAGATCGCTTCTAAGCGATAAGGCCGTCCATTGTACTTGTCTCATGTAAATGTCTTTTTTTGTAATGTTCTTTTTCTGGTGTACAATAAAGTGTTTTGTATTGTATTGTATTTGCCTATTTAAAGTTCAAAAATGGCTATTAACACTAAAGTCATTAATTGTTGTTCCGTGAAACCGTGTCAAAATATTGTAAAACAAATAAAATAACTCGAATCATGGTCATAGTCCCGTTCTAAATGACTAAGATAATTCAGTGCAGTTACCGATAGATTTAATCTTTTATGAGCCCTTAAACATTCGCATTACATTCGCGTTCATTGTCGCGAATGCGAATGCGAGTATTGAAAATCTTGCAAATGTTCACGAAAGTGAGTATTCGTTATAATATCTCTAGTATGGTTAAATAACTCTATTAGATTATTAAAATCGATTGATATTAAAGCTGTTTAAAACCTGATTTTATTAAGTAATTATTTTCATATCCATAATTTAAAATTAAGAGCTGTGTCTTCAGTTAACATGGGCTACATAGCTTCACAAGGTGAGCTTATCTTGCAGCCTGAATAACTTGTAATATTAAATGTAAGAATCTTTAACTTTAATCAATTATAAACATAAATAAGTACACTCGCCACGAACTGATCAAGCTAAATCTAAATTAAAAATTGGTAAATCTTTAGTTCTCATGCCGACCGGTCCCGGGTCAATGTGGCCATTGATCATGACCTTGGTTTTATCCAAGTTCATGCCAAGACCGATGCGTCGTGAGGCTGAAGCTAGGCCGTCCAGCATCCGGTTAAGCTCCTCCAGCGACTCCATCATCAAGACTATGTCATCAGCGAATCGCAGGTGTGAGATGTAATCGCCGTTTATGTTGATGCCCTTACCTTTCTAATCAGCGTCTTAAACACATCTTCCAACGCAGAGCAGTTGGATGGGTTTAGACTGCTGTCCCTGTACTTCGACACTCATAGTGGCGGCATCATAAAGACATCTCAACATCTCGATATATAGATAGTCTACTTGGCAACGCTGTAAGGATTCCAGAACAGCCCAGGTTTCGACAGAGTCAAAGGCCTTTTCATAGTCCACAAAGGCTAGACAGAGATTAGCAATAAACTAATAAAAATAATGTAAACCTATGTACATAAGTCACTATTTAAATAATTGCTGGACAGCCGCTGTCTGACCTGAAAAACATTGTAGTAGTTTGAGCACGAATGTCTATTCTACTCAGTAGCTCAGGACAGTCTATTTTGTTTGAAGTTATTTTTAGAAGGAAAGACAGATCAGTTATTTTATGCCATTTTGAATGAGTAAGAAAATGAAACTTTTTACAGAGTTCATCATAACTGAAGGGCGGATCTATTTTGATTGTGGTTGAAATTGTAAGACTGTTCCTAGAAGGTTTAAACTTTAAGAAAATGACCGATGTTCTTTAAATATCAACGTTGTAAGAATAAAAAAAGGAACCGAAAGATTTAACTATACTCAGACTATTATAATAGAGTTTTTTTATACTTTATAGATAAGGTACCTGCACTCAAAGCTCTGAAAGCTTTTTTTTACACTTACAATAAAATAAAATTCATACTTCAAATTAGGTATTAATTTATGATTATGAATCAGAAAATATGAAGTGTTGAATGAAAAGAGTGCTGTTTTAATACCTTCTAAATAAATACGTTTAAAGTTTTATTAATTACTAGCCGACCCGCCTGCAATTTCTTTCACGTTTTATTTTAAGTCATCTTTCTACGCTACGCATTTTGATGGGCCAACAGATACGGTTCTGCAGTTATTAAAAAAATAACCTTTGACCACATTTTAACTACCTTAGAATACTAATTTCCAAAAATCTGTTCTTATCGGCTGTTTACGTCTTAAAAGAAACCTCCATGCAAAACTTCATCTTCGTAGCTCTTGTAGTTTCAGAGATTTCTTGATATGTCACCCAGTTTTCTCTTCTCCTTTATATTATATAGATTTTCATTTCCGTCCCCTACCTTTATTCATACCAATATTTTTTTTAATTATGTAAGGGTTATATCATTATGAAACAGACTATAAAATACTAAAATATTATGTAGGTATTCTCTAATCTTAAATAGGCTTCAGGCTCATCGATGAGTCCTCTCATCTGGATACGGTCGACTTAATTGAGCGGATAGATAAATAAGAACAATAATATTGTAGGACAAACTACACAGCATTAACAAGCCCCAAGCTGAGCAGATCTTGTGTTATGTTATGGGTGATACACATAATACAATATACTAAATATGTATAGATTTTTTAATATACGTAACAAACAACCAGCACCCTTGACAAACATCTGCAGATTGTAACTTACTTTGTTTATTTTTAAAAAAGGCCTAATCTTACTTAAATACACAATAGGTTAGAAAAACGACAATAAAGCTAATAAATTGCATTCACAGGCACATGACAGTGTGGAAAATAAATACTCGCATTTGCGACAATGCACGCGAATGTAATGCGAATGTAAAAGGGCAAATTAAACATTATTATTTTTTAGTAGCTGCACTGAATTATCTTAGTCAGAGGTAAAACGGGTTATATTTACCATGATTTGAGTTATGAGTTATCTTATACATATTTCGACACATAGTCATATTAAGTAACTTTATACGACTTTAATTACCAAAGTTATCGACATAGCTCAAAGGATTAGGAAGATGAAGTGGCAGTGGGCTGGGCATATTTCAAGAAGAACCGGCAACCGCGTCAAGAAGAACCGACAACCGGGGTAAACGTGTTCTAGAGTGGAGACCGCGACTCGGCAAACGTAGTGTAGGACGCCCTCCGACCAGGTGGGATGAGGATTTGCGAAAGACTGCTGGCAGATGCTGCATGCGGCAAGATGAAGCCAGGGCGCTATGGCGCCCTTTAGGGGAGGCCTATGTCCAGCAGTGGACTGGTATAGGCTGATGATGATACGACTTTAGCGTTAAAAACCTGTATAACAGTACAAATTTTATGCAGAATTACCTTGTTTTCTATGAAAGGAATTATAACGTATTAGTACTAATTATTTTTGTGGAAAAAAAAACTCGAATAACCCATAATAATTCCAGAAACCCTAAAATTCTACTTTTCAAAGTATATCAATCCAACAATCCAAAGTTTTATATGAACTTGGTTTTGGCTTTAAAATGATTTTGAGTCATTTAGCTATAAAACATTAAAAAGTCAGCGGTAGTAGTTTTAAAATGTACCGAGGCGGGAATCGAACCCGAAAATTATTTTTATTAAACGAAATTCTTGAAGAAAAGTAAAATGTAACCTTTATGTTTTTGTAATTGTCCGGATTATTTAGTCGAATAAGGTTACAAAGACCATTGTAACCCTTTAGTTTGACGACGTGAAGCGAAATCTCCGTGGAATAAGGTCACAAAGGCGTTTAGAATAGCGTAGCTTTGAAGAATGCACGCGGAATAAGGTGATAAGCGACAAAAACTAGGGAAAACGTTATTTTTTATTTTTGAAACCCACATGATAATTTAGCTGAAAATATTAGAAAAGGATTTAGCAAAAAAAACACACTCGCATAATAGAAACTTTTCGAATTAATAAGAAAAAACCGTCTCCTGTAAAGTTGGTGTTTTGCAACTGTGACCTTATTCGCTGGATACGACGATTAATCATTGAAATTGTTAGAATAGTGACCATGGAGAATGGATTAAAATTTTAAAAATAATATTCGTCTGGAATGATCTATTGTGTGTGAGATTTAATTACACGTAGATGCCGGAATGAAGATATATATTATTATAATATAATAATAAAATATAAAAATTACTTCGAGACTAACAAACATGTTTTATAGTACATTAGTAAATTGTACTACCTACCTAATATGATGATATGGTGGATATGATGGTCATGAACTTGCCCATCAAAAGCTGACTTACAAAATAAGTAAACGTTATCATTATCACACTTTTAATAACATTGGTATTGGCTCTTTCATTATTCATATAGCCGATATTCCCATTCACAAGATACTGAGACTCTAAGACGTTATTACGGTCAAGCAACTCCCACGCAGTTTAGCAACTATGATTATGATCTGTGCCAATATTCAGCCACTGCTATGTTTATACCTTAAGTAATTCTCCAGATGGTGTGACATTATTGAAACGGTGAATGAAATTGGTTGTTGAAATTTGTATCAATGAATTGGGCTAATTGTATTTTTTGTATGTTATGTGATCATTCAACATACTGTGCCGATGAGTGAAGGGATACTAGATGTGCTTGTATTTAGTCACCATTGTTTATTTTCTAGCGAAAGAGACTAACTTAAAAAAACCTCAGCAGGGCTTTTTCTATACATTTCATTTTTACAATAAGTTTTATTTATCTAGTCTACGGCAAGTACCTGTTTAACGAAAGTATTCTAGTATTTTCCTATAGTGTTTGATACATAAGTACTGCAATATCTAGCACAATTATCTTATCTGAATATACTAAAAGGGCCGTTTAGATGTGTTTCTCAAATCAAGACTCCATAATAATTAATAAGGTTATCAGACAAAGTAGACGATTCCGTAACTATCCCACAGTTGGATCACGAATTCTTTGTTCAGCGATTCTCATGGGTTTTCTTGCATTTCCATTATTGCCTAATCCTGATCGTACAATGCAATTGCCACGAGAAGAAAGGCTGTGACTTGCATTTTGCCAAAATAATTTATATTTATAGGTATCTCTTAGATCCTAACATGCATATTATTTCGAGTTGACGACCGATGTGGCGCGGTGGGCGAAGGTCTGCCTGCGACGCAGAAGGTTGCGGGTTCGATTCCCGCCTCGGGACAAATGTGTGTACGATCTGCAGACATTTGTTCAGGGTGTTCTGGTCGTTTTCTATATATAATAAAAAATATCTATCTATGTACAAAGAACTCTCTTAAGGGTTAAGCTCGCCTTTGCCATATCTATGTATTGTATTATGTAGGTATATCAGTTATCTAGTACCCATAACACAAGCTCTGCTTAGCTTGGGGCTAGATAATGCTGTGTGAATTGTCCAGCATTATTTATTTATATTATGTTTATAGTACTTCTTATCTGACATCTTAATAGGATTTTTATAACGTATACAATAATTTTAATTTGCAGAGCGATAAATTATAAATCATTTACATACATAATTAAGAACATAGTATTTTACGTTCTGATCGATTCTGCGTTATGAAATAACCATTTAAATTAGATCACTGCAAAATGTTTACTCAAGTATTTTGTAAGTAACTAATTTATCTCTATACATGTACAATAATAATCTTTTAATTGAAAATAAGTCAAACATCTTCGTTCTTTTTTGTGCAGTTTTTTTAATTTGTTTATTTTTTAAGTAAAACGCTCTAGTTAGTATATGATGAAACTTAATAAAAATGTATTTCTAGTGAGAAATCAAGTCAATGAATTTATTTTAACCTAATATAAATGATGAATTCATAGTCACGTTTTGATAATTTGGTAACTGGTTTAACGAGCTATAGCAACAGTTTTGAAACAAAACACACTGTTGACCCATCAACAGCATCTACATTTGTAGTGAAATTGTGTGTAACATCGTTTGGCACGATATAACTGTCTCTTTCTATACTACTATTTAGTATTTTCTCTTCTATGTTACTTAATAAATTTTATGTGAACACGTGCGTTTGTTGACGAATATCTACTAGCATTGTAATTTATTCTTTTATGGCGTGTTGAATATGGCAGGGTTCATTAAGCTCAAAGAAAAGGTTTATTGTTTTTAGCTTTTCTTGATTGTGAAAGGTAACAATTTTGAATGTACATTTTGCGCGTGATGTAAACAGTTTCTTAGGTGTGTAATGAATCTCATAATAAGCGTTGGATTATTTCATTTACACGCTTGGCTAGTGTTATTAGGCCATAATCAGTTCACTAACCTCTAGATCTATACTGTTATTATTACTGATACGTCGAACAAAGGTAGTAAACAAACAGATGTTATTCGGTTCAAAGTGAACGAGGTCTTTGTATGTGTAGTGGACTTTCGTAAGGTTTTTAGCGAGCATCTGTTAAAGTCATGGACCCTGAAAACTTGAGAAACGCTCAAATTATACAACAATTTTTCTTAGGTTTTTGCTTTATAGTGCGTAACTAGCACTGGGGCAATTTTTCACGAAAATTTAAGTGGTGAGGCGCGGGTTCGATTCCTACCGAAAACGATAATTTTTGGAACATTATTAAATTTTCGTAAAACAATTTTCTTGTCGAAAATCTCTGCAAACATAGAACAATGATTAATTAACCCAAAAAAAAAACATAAGTAACCTCTTATTTATTAGTTTTCCTTAGCCATTAGGTACTCTGATTCAAATTACATTTCATCTCTTTTTAGAAATAAAAATTTTATTTAAAACTTGTAGGAAAACCAGTATGTATATTCGTGTACACCGCCATATAGGTAAAGGCATGTAGACATTGAAGGTTCTCGACAAAGTTTACTGGCTATGACTAAATCTGCATAAGGTGAACTAGGAAATTATTTGCTGGTGTTCACAGAATCTGTCTGTTTCGATTGAGTAATTTTGTGCAAACTAGCCATTTAGTGTAGAACTTATGCTAATAAGTGCCTATTTAATATACGGTTTTTAATATAATTTGTATAATGTATTGTGTGCATGTGTGTTTTTTTGTTAGTTCCCCATATTAAAAGTATAAGATAAATATAATTATTTTCTGTTTATTTATTTCAAAATTATTCAAGTTTTTGATTCACTAAAACGTTCTGCGTTTCAAATTACAAAACAAATTTGAAACTTCGCATAATTATTACGATTTTGGAAATCTCTGTTCCAATTTCGAAACACTATTTTCCTGCATTATGAAATCTGCTCAACATGCTAAGCATTGAAAATTAAATATTGTAAGCTGCAGTTAAAGACATAAATACAGAGCAAGTAGACAGGTATCCTATCCATCAATTTCCTGGACTGTCTTCCTGCTATACTAGTCTAACTAGCTGATCTGTGGCCTTTTGTGATGTAACAAACCCTCTGTAACATGTTGGTTATACCTTTGGATATGGATACAACTTTGGTTTCATTACTTTATTCGATTCTATTGCGGTAGTAAAAAGGTTTACACAGGGTATTTTATGATTATGGTTGTTTATTTTAACTTTATGGCGTATTAAGTACTAGTTATTTATGAGTACTTGTTCACTTAAGATAATTCATTTGACAAATCATCTGTTAAAAAAGGAATTGAAAGATCACAACTAGCAAAAAGGTCGTAGGATCCCTAAAGTGGAATTGGGCTGGGCACATATGCAGGATGAAACATAATCTTCTTGATTTTACTCTCCGCTGGGCCATAAAAATCACAAAGTGAATCCCATGGAATAAGAAGAAACCCAGAGGTCGACCGGAGAAGAGATGGCAAGACATCTTTATGAAAAGAGCTGGTCCTAACTGGATGACAAAGGCCAAAGATAGGGAAACTTGGAAGGAACCGGGAGAGGCCTACGGCAAAACTGGCGACTACTAACAATTAAATTCATTTAAATATAGAAATATAAATTTGTATATAATTTAACACTAGTTAACATACACAGTTTGTTCCATTATAGATAGTTGCCATGAGTTAGTAGATACATAAAGGCTAGGTTTATTTACATGCTTAGAAGTTATTAAAAAAAATTAGGTTCTTTGTCAAAATTTAAAAAGAAATTTATTAACTTTTAGGATTTTAAAGATTTATTTTGTTTTTAAAAAGACGTACTAATTTTAACTTTTTTGCATCCCTAAATTAATCAAATTAGGTCACCCCCTAAAAATCACAATGATCCAAAGCGTTGACTTCAAAAAAGTGTGTCAAGTACACAACACAAAACCACTTCAAAACACAGTCCAGACACAGATCACTTTTTTGAAGTCATCACTTCACATCACTGCGCGATCACGGGCACTAATTTATATCTATGTATATTTCTTTAATATCACATATTGATTGGTGATTGAACTCACCGGTTTCATTTTGCTCCTCAACTATGTGTGGAGTCGGGAATCGAACTGGATACACCGCGAGCAGTGTTGTGTGTTTTTATAGGTGGTTATTTGGTTGAACTTTCGCCATCGCCCCCCTTGCTCGGATCAGCAGGGTCCTTGCAGCGCGTTGCCGCTGCTTGGCTGCTGTAGGACGCGTCGTAGATCAGCTTCAGTTCATAATTTTATAGTTTTTTTTTTTTTTTTTAGATATGTTTTTGTTTAAAATTTATCTATATTTTTGATCATAAATTATAAAAAAAATATACATTATTATATAAAGAAAATTGGTATAAGACTTAAAATTAATTGAGATTTTAATTTAAATTACAGAGAAATAAACTTAATCAAAGAAGTTAAATTAAACACCTAACTTTGCTTTGGACAAAATAATTTAAGTAAATAATTCGAAATATGTATGCGCTACAAAGCAAAAAAAAAAAAAGTGAAGGTTCTGTAAAAAAATCTAAAAACAATTTTTTAGATTTTTTTATAGAACCTTCACTTTTTTTTCTAAATCTGAATAGGACTCTCAAAATCTAATATAACAAGGTTTTGAAGTTCATTAACGGTGGAGTAGTTTAATTTAACTTTATAAACACAAAACACAATAAAATTTCAAGTTATCTGTATCAGTTTCACTTAAGTTTATTGCGAATCAAACAGAAAACGAGTATTTTTGCGAGTTTAAATATTTATGAATTGACATTTTGTTTTTTTATATGTAACAATGATATTGTAAATACTGACATTTACATAAGTTGAGTAATATTGCGCGGAGGTTTACAATGCATACATAATATTATCCAAAACGAACGGTTTTACGCTCAATTTGTTGCGAAGACACCAAAAAGTAATGTAAATTTTCAAATTTGTGAATTCCGGATTCCAAAAGTTTTGGTGACGATTTTCTGTAGGTGGCTGGGCTGAATTTTAATTTGTAAGTATTTCTACACTGTCAATCTAAGCGTTTCATTGGACCTTTCATACAAATTTTTTTTGGTCCTCCTCCTCCTTGCGTTGATATCCTCAGTGCTGAAGGTCGGGACCTTTATGTAGGACCGTGGAATGCACGATGTGTCTCCATCGGGGTCGGTCATCCGCAGTGCGGATAGCGTCGCTCATGATGGTTTCAAGCGTTGATCGAATTTGGTTATTTGTTTTTTTGTTACTTATCATAAATTACTTATCTTGGCCTATTCTGGTCCTATCTGGCTTAACGTAAATCATGCCCGAAATCAAATTTGATTATACCAAATGGTAAAACCATTTATTTTAAGAAGCAAAGGATAAGCATGTGATAAAACTGAGCACCCAATAGTTTGTTTATTTTATGCCCTATTTTGTCGAAGGCAACGCCAAAACTACTGAAATTTTGTACACTCAAAGCTAGACCTAGAATAACTTGACTAGACATTAGGCCTCATAGGACCTAACGATAAGACCTGAGCCGCCTCCATCTAAGACATCAACGCGCGTGTGATGTTTCTGATGTTACAGGCGACCACAGGCTGCGGTAACCGCTTTCCATCAATTAGGCCACACGCCTGTTAGCCACCTTGGTGGTATAAAAAAAATCCATCGACTCCATGCGACCGCTGCTATTTCACCATTCTTACAATAATGTCATTTTTTTTTCTAAACTAGTGTTAGCATTCACTGTAGATTACATTTTTTTCTACATAGGTATACACACATGTGTGTTACACACACACACGTACACTATTTACGTTTTGATAAGTTTTATTCCGACTCAGTCAAGTTATGCCTAAATTGTAACGAATTTATTTCCGCGTTCAATTATCGACATGCACAAGGACCGACCCTTTCAATGTTACTCTCAGAAAAACGAACGTTTCCTGACTGGTTGACCGTAAGTCACTGATTTGTACATACTTTTATTTAAAAGCCTACAACCTCAAGTTTCTGTGAAAAGGATATAGACATAGGGTTTTGCGTTTATAGGAGCGGGACAGGGCATGCCAAAGCAAAGGAACGCAAAAACGTTTTTTTTAGATGTTTTCAAGTGTTAGATTCTTAATTATTATCTATTAATAAGGACTTTATTTGAAATATCCTAAACATATGAAATGTTTCTATATTAAGTTCTATTACCATGCCTATTCTCAAAACCTTAACTTCTGTATATAATGAGAAATTTTGTGATTCTTTTCTATCGAGATTTTTTTTAGAATTTTGTGTTTAGAACATATGATTGATAGAACCGATTGCTCTGACATTTATTGTTACGGTACCACCGAGGTGGTCTGATGGTAAAAACAGAAGGTGACCAAAGGAATTCTCCTTCGAGTTCATTGGATTCGTTTTCCGTTCACAAACAATTTTACCACATGCTAGGAATGCAATGAAATTTACCAACAATTTTCTATCAGAATCAATGAATGCCTGTGCCAACGGGAAATTACATCGCATGCTGAAAACGAGTTTCTGAGGAAATAAGTTAATTATTTAAAGCTTAATGTCAAACATTTAAATTTAGGTTTATGGTAGCGGTGAAGATGAATGAATACTCGCTTGTACGACAAATGTGTATTTGCTTAAATTAAAATTTTCTGTCGCTGTCGCAAACTATCGCCCAACTGTTCCCGTGGGTGTAAATAGAGGCGACTAAGGGAAAATCGTGTGGTAAGCCTCGCCTCAACAGCCTATACCTAATCACCCACTGCTGGACGCATGTCTTCCCCTGAAAATCGCCTTATTGGTTTTTATCTCATGGGGCGTAATGTACATAATCCCCAAATCCCACACTGGACATGCGTGTTGGTGATCGAAGGTCAATCTAATCTGCAAGAGGCGCTGCTGACCGCCACGCGGTGTATGTGCCTTACTCGCCTCCTACGACACCACAAAGAGTTCGGTTGGTGCAAATTCTAAGCCGATACAGGATAACCTTGGGCACTTTAAGAAAAAAATTAATAGGTGTTGTTTAGTATTCTGTGATACATCGTCGCGTCGCTGACCACGTCGTTATTTAGATCATCATCATCATCATCAGCCTACATCAGTCCACTGCTGGACATAGGCCTCCCCTAATGAGCGCCATAGCGCCCTGTCTTCAGCTTGCCGCATCCAGCATCTGCCAGCAGTCTTTCGCAAATCGTCATCCCACCTGGTCGGAGGGCGTCCTACACTACGTTTGCCGAGTCGCGGTCTCCACTTAAGAACACGTTTACCCCAGCGGTTGTCGGTTCTTCTCGAGATATGGCCAGCCCACTGCCACGTCAGCTTGCTAATCCTTTGAGCTATGTCGATAACCTTGGTTCTCTGTCGGATGTATTCGTTGCGAATCCTATCCTTCAGAGAAACTCCGAGCATAACTCTCTCCATAGCTCGCTGGGCGACTTTAAACTGGTGGACCAGCCCTACAGTGAGTGTCCACGTCTCAGCTCCGTAGGTCATGACGGGTAGAACGCACTGATTGAAAACTTTCGTTTTCAAGCATTGCGGTATGGATGACGAGAAGACTCGACGTAGTTTTCCAAACGCGGCCCAACCTAGCTGGATCCTCCTCTTGGCCTCCTTCCCGAAATTGTTTTTACCCAACTGCAGAATCTGCCCAAGGTAAGTGTATTCGGAAACAATTTCGAGAAGGTGGCCATGTACGACGATCGGTCCCGGATCAATGTGGCCATTGATCATGACCTTGGTTTTATCCAAGTTCATGCCAAGACCGATGCGTCGTGAGGCTGAAGCTAGGCCGTCCAGCATCAGGTTCAGCTCCTCCAGCGACTCCGCCATCAAGACTATGTCATCAGCGAATCGCAGGTGTGAGATGTAATCGCCATTTATACTTATTTCGTATTAAATTGATATTTCGTAGAATCTTAGAAAATTTAAGAATCGTTATTTAGATACTATTAGGATATTGAATAACGATAAAAAAAACCGTTTTGTTTCATCAGTGGCTATAGCTAACTCATCGCAACTCGTGTCCGTACAAAATGCAAAGATATATTTACTGGGGTATTTGAAAGGTAAGCCGATGGAGCGTGGAGTACGATCTCGACTTAGACCTGATACCCGATCTTGTGATATAATGATAGTGTTTGTTACACTATTTAGTACCTAGTTATTGTGTTTCAACAGTTGATATACAGGGTTATTGGTAAATTAGTAACAAAGACCTGGCGTCTTTACAAACGTGTTTGTGATGATGGGCAGAAACTGCAGTTCACGTAGTGTTACTAATTTACCAATAACCCTCTATACCAAAAATATTTAAACAAAGAAAATAACAATTAAACAATGGAAACAAATTAAAACTAGTATTTACAATTGAAACTATTGAACTAACGTTATTTTAAAAGTAACAAATCTTATTAATAAAGGTAGTTACTATCAAATAATAGAATTAAATTGAAACTAGAGTTAACAATTGAGCTAACTGCAGACTGTTGCAAACAATGTACTGGTAGCTCAATTGATCCATATGCTTGCCCAAGACACTGGCTGCATTGCCCCGCTGTATGGCAATGCTGATGCGCTGTGCCAGATACTAATTTATATCATAGTACTTAGAATGGATGCAGATAAATTTAAATCCAATAAATGCATTAAAGTTTGGAAATCTGGTATATTATGTACATAACCAAGGTCTGGTACATCAACTAATCCTCATTTATTAAAATAATTATTTAAACATGAATAGAAACAAAATAAATTATCATTATTTAATATTCGTTTTTCGAAACATTGAATTTTAACAGGTTAATATCTGGTTTGGAATTTTATACTGACTTCTAGGTCATCTTGTGTTACATATTGCTTTAGTTATTTAATATAATAAAACCGGCCAAGTGCGAGTAAGACTCGCGCACAAAGGGTTCCGTACCATTATCTATAAAAATAGCAAAATAAAAACACGTTTATTGTATGTGAGCCCGCATAAAAAAATATTTTGTTCTGTTTTTTAGTATTTTGTTATTATAGCGACAACAGTAATACATTATCTGTAAAAATTTCAACTGTCTAACTATCACGGTTCATGAGATACAGCCTGGTGACAGACGGACAGACAGACAGACGGACGGACAGCGGAGTCTTAGTAATAGGGTCCCGTTTTACCCTTTGGGTACGAAACCCTAAAAAAGCAGACCTTTTTTAATGACAATTATTATTTATTGTGAATAAACTAAATTATTGTGTTTTGTAATCTATTTTGTTTAATTGCAACAACTCTTGCATTGCTATCCACACTTAAATCTCCATTTATTTACATTGTCATAATTTTGTAATCTTCTACAGAAAATAATGAAATACTCTCACTTATGAAGTTGCTAAGCAGTGTAATTTCTCACTCTGACTTATGTCAATAGAAGAACACAGAGTGAGATTTAGCAATGTAGCTATGGGGGTTAATATTTTGACCAGACTTCCAGCAGCGAGAAGAAAACAAATTGTAAAATTTTATTTAAAAAAAAAACCTAAAACACATCATTAGACAAAATAAGATCGTGGAAAAATGCGACCTGGGATTAAGACCGATGAAAAATGCGTTTCATGTACCAGGTCTTTTGGTTTTGATTTTGCAAATCTCAATAATTCAATAAAGTAATTTAAAAATGTTATACTTTTAATAAATAAATAATGTTGGACAATTCACACATCATTATCTAGCCCCAAGTTAAGCTGAGCTTGTGTTAAAGGTACTAGATAACTGATAAAGGTACATAATTATTAATACAATACACACATAGAAATTCGTTTTATTAACCACCGGAATAAATATTTGCAGATCGTACAAACATTTGTCCCAAGGCAGTAATCTTACCTACCCGTAACCTCATCCTAGGTGGATTTCCGCCCTCCACGCCACAGAGATCGTCTTCAAACTCAATAGGTATTCTCAAAGTTAAAAAAAAGTCTTTATTAAAAAAGAAAATTACAATCAAATAATAGAAGTAAATTTAAACTAGCATTTACAAATGAAACAATTGAACTAACTGCAGACTATCAAAAAAATTATCTCATACAAAGATCAGAAAAAAGTTAGAGAACCAAACATGAATAAAGATGGGTATCTTATCCAACAATCGTGTAACGATTACCGAATACCTCAATGTCAAGATCAACGTGCACTTTGGAATCTATTTTGAGGTCTGGTGACCTTAATACAATTTCACTTATGGAAATACTTTTTAGGGTTCCGTGCCCGGGTAACCCCGGCATGCAGCACCCGGGTAACAACTAGCACGGGTATTAACTATGGCTCCGCTGTCTGTCTGTTTGTCAGCCACAGGGTTGTATATTGTATATATCGTAACACATATCATGATAAAGTTTTTGTTAATGTAGTGCAAAAGCCATCGCAGTCGTGAAACTGCCTAAAAATAAAACATTAATGAAAAAAAAATGGCGGGACTTGAACCCTTCTCGACTTGGTTACTGAGGGCAGGTCAGGGATTCAAACCGAAATCGAATCTTTTTGGGTAATTTAATTTCTGACATCTATACTATATCTATATAATATTATATTAGTGGGTTTTGGCCGAAAGGTGTTGTTTTTACTAAGTTCATTGGGAGCCTGTCAAACGTCACCACGCATGCGTCATCAGGGCGTCGATGACTGTGTTAATTTTAATGTCTTTATGTATGTTTGTCTCTAAGGTATTTATTATATTGGGCCTTAATTAAGTTACTTTTTGTGCAGTTTATTTGTTGCCTGAAATAAAGTATTAAAATTATAAATGCGAAAGTGTGTTTGTTTGTTTATCCTTGCTTCACACCCTAACTAAGCAACCAATCGACTTGACTTTTGGAAAAGAGTTCGTTGCACTTTATCCTGGGACACACTACATATAAAAATTAAATAAATACATGCTAGTAAATGTTAATTGCCTAGCAACCATAAAGAACCCTACACAAAGGCAGGTAAAACAGTAACTGCAAGGTCAATGTACATTTTTAACTTGAACTTGATAAAACTGCAGCCTTTCTAAAGCAGTCATTGGGTGCACTTTACATAACGTTACCGGGGTCACCACCTTCCATCTACATTTATGATTACTAGGTACTATGTAGTAACTACATTGTAGTTTATATTTTGAACTAGCTGCTACCCGCGGCTTCGTACGTGCCTTTCAAGCAGCCTATGTCCATCCCGGGAACACCATTTACGTCACTTCCAAATTTCATTAAGAACCGTTCAGCCGTATAAGCGTAAAAAGGCAATAGACAGACAGACACAGTAACTTTCTAAATATTATATTAAAGGTATAGAATTAATAAAGTGGACAAAACATTTAACCCGGCGAGCATGTGGCAGGGTATGTCATACCCACAGTGTCACAAAAGTATCGATATTTCTTGAAATATCAAAGTTGCAACACTGGGCCGCTGAGTAGCTGGAGTGAGGGAAGTGCGGGAGGGGATGGTAGCGTGATCTATGTGCAGAACGAGGCGCTGGGCGAGATATAAGTGGAGATCATTACAAAATTGGAAATCAATACAAAATTGTAATGATCTTCAATAAGTTCCTGATTTAATTTAAAGTCATAGAAGAGTTAATTTTAGTTTTTTTTAATCAAAATTACCAATGTTTGATAATTTTCAACTAAAGAGAACGTTATTCTGTTTGTTTGGTGAATTTTTCAAAAATCATATTCATATATATGACGACCGATGTGGCGCGGTGGGCGAAGGTCTGCCTGCGACGCAGAAGGTTCCGGGTTCGATTCCCGCCTCGGGACAAATGTGTGTACGATCTGCAGACATTTGTTCAGGGTGTTCTGGTCGTTTTCTATATATAATAAAAAATAAAAAATATCTATCTATGTATTGTATTATATTATGTATATCAGTTATCTAGTACCCATAACACAAGCTCTGCTTAGCTTGAGGCTAGATAATGCTGTGTGAATTGTCCGGCATTATTTATTTATTTATTTACATATTTTCTTCTTGTCTCGTTGATTTTTTTCACTGTATAAATAAAAGCTTTATCTGATTAAAATTAACTTGTTTCTTAACTTCATTATTATATTATTCATAACTTGAAAGATAGAAAATAATAATTTGTAATATAATAAATAATCTTAATAATTCCAATAGTAATTTCAAATAAATTTAACAATACGAAATAGTGTAAGTAAACAGAAATTCAGTTAATTTATTTATTTTTATTTTTTGTAACTTTTATTAAATCAGTGTCATTGTAATGAGGGATGGCATAGATGTCTATAACACAGGCTTTACAAGCCTAGCGTAGATATCTAAGGCTAGCCAACTCAATCAACGCGTTCATAGATTTAAAGTCTCCAACTAATAGTTTAAATTTTAAGAATGATTGTTTTCGGTATTGTTCTGTCAAAGTTTCTATGCAATAAATAAATTTATTATTATTATTTATTAAAAATAGTTTATTTCAACAACCCCAAGCTTGAAAATAAAATATTTCTGAACAAAACACTACAAAAGCGTAAATTGTAGTCTGGGTAGGGCTTACCCTGCCACATACACAATGTAACTTTTTTGACCACATGCTCGCCGGGTTAAGAGTGCGCCTAATGCAAAAATCAAGCAAATTGTGTATTTTAAACCCTTACATCTATGGTAACGAACTTAAATATTCTAATTAAAAAAATACGATAGGTTGGGGGAAAACCCATAGAAGTCGAGTAATCGAATAGAATTTTGAAAAATAAACTAGTTTCTTTACAAAAAATTATACAAAAATCGCTTTAAAAAAACTGTTTTAATTGAAATGCTCTAAAGTATCAGCGACAACACCATATTATTTTTTACGAATTACATAGCCAGACTACTGTTTTATTTAAGTAATCGTGTAGTTTTTCTATTTAATGCTTAAATTTTGAATCATTAATAGAAAAGAAGCAAAAACTTGATTTTTACACTGACATTGCTTTACTCTGTCCCGCTCCTATGAACGCGAAATCCTATGCCTATCATTTTCACAATTTTTTGCATTAGGCCCGCTCTTAAGTGAATATAATCAATATTATCTTATTTCTTATTTGATAACAAATAATATTTATAAAGCTGTATATTTTTGGGCCAGATCAATGAAGGGCCTATACTATCTCAAATCAACTCCGCCGGATGTCCGTATCTTAAAAATTACTGAATATTTAACTTTGAAATTTATTTTGACTTATGGTAACGTTTAGGACTTAGTCTATCCGTCAATTTTTATTTATTGTTTCGAAAACACGATTCCATAATATATTCTCTATATAAAAAAACGCAAAGTTACCTCTAAATTTTTACCAAAACCATAAGAATAGAAAACCTTAAATTATCAATGAACACAGAAGTTAAGATCTTGAGAATAAAGATGGTAATAGAACTAAGTAATATCATAGATAAATTAAACTCTATAATATTAACATTTTAGTTGCATTTTTATTTCATATAATATCTTATTTAATAGATTATAAGAAAAGCTGTGAGGTGCCAGCTTACAACTTGCACCACCCCAACTCTTCCTGTGGGTGTCGTAAGAGGCGACTAAGGGACATACACCGGGGGGCGGGCAGCAGCGCCTCTTGCAGAATAGATCTACCAACGAACTGACATCACCAACTCTCATTGGAATTATGGGCAACTACCCCCCATGAGATGAAAAAATCAGACCTGCGTCTAGCTGTGGATCATTATAGGCTGTTGAAGCAAAAACTTAATTTTTGGGCTTGCGTTGCTCTGCTCTGTTCTGCTCCTATGATCGCGAAATCCTATGCCTATCCTTTTCTCAAAATGGCGTCATAGTATATATAGGCTCTTAATAAATTGCTTGTTTAAATAAATAAATAATGCTGGACAATTCACACAGCATTATCTAGCCCCAAGCTAAGCAGAGCTTGTGTTATGGGTGCTAGATAATTGATATACCTACATAATACAATACATAGATAGATATTTTTTATTATATATAGAAAACGACCAGAACACCCTGAACAAATATCTGCAGATCGTACACACATTTGTCCCGAGGCGGGAATCGAACCCGCAACCTTCTTACAAGTTACTTGTTTACAAGGCACTTTAGGCATACATTTTTGGGCATTGGTGATAATAATCAACATTAAATCCAATTATTATTTAGTTAGCACCTCCAGTATCCCATTATATGCAAACAATATGCACTCTTTCACCTGTAACCGACATTATTCTGACGTTATCAAGGAAAAGATAAATTTTCTTGCAAACATTGCAAGAACTGGGTCACATTTTCACACACAACTCGCAATCTGCCCTTGGAGTTTCAAACAAAGAGATCGTTTCAGAAAGTACAAATAAAATTGTATGTATAAAGTAAGTTAGTACTTTTATTTACTACCTATGTACTTACTTTGTATTACCTGACTTGGAGTTTTTATTATTTTTAACTGTTTTGCTAAACGTTTTACTAAACGCAGTTATTACTGACCAATAATAACTACGTTTAGTACATAAATATTTGATGTCACAGATTGATAGAACTTGTTTTGAAAGATTTTTATGCGTACTATACTAATATAATAAATTTGAAGGTCAATCTGTATGTTTGTGTGTCTCCTCAACATCATTATAATGATCCACTGCTGGACGCAGGCCGCCCCCTGATAATTGCCTTATTGGTTTTTATCTCATTGGGGAGTACCCATAATCCCCCCACGCTGGGCATGCGGGTTGGGGATCGCAGTTAGGTAGTAGATGTATTGTGCAAAAGGCGCTGCTGCCCGTCCCTCCGATGTATGTCCCTTAGTCATCGCTTATTGTATAATTATTGGCCAACATTTTCAATTAACTTTAGAATCATGGGTGTTATCACAAAAACGATAAAATAATCTTTAAAAAAAATTACGAGCTGTGTGTCTAACCTGCGGCTTCGCGCGCTTTTTTCAAGTATCCTCTGGACGTCCCCGGGTTACCGTTAACCTGCCAGCCATATTTCATTAAGTTCCGCCTTTTGTGCCTTTTGTGTGTGGAAAAGGTAACAGTCAGACATATTTACTTTAAAATTTATAACATTAGTACTTATAGATATAGAAAGTATGATTTCCTCTGAGACATCAATATTCTATAAATGTTTTCTATGCTAGCTTCACCATAACATCCATGCGGTCATTTCTGTTTGTAAAAAAACAAGTAATTTACATTTTAAACCGTTGCGCTAACCGCAGTGTTAAAAACAATGTAGAGGTAGCTCAACTGATCGATACCAATACGACGATCTCGGTGGCGCAGCGGGCGAGAGTCTGCCTGCGACGCAAGAGGTTGCTGGTTCGATCCCCGCCTCGGAACAAATTTGTGTACGATCTGCAGAAATTTGTTCCGTTGGTCTGGGTGTTTTCTATGTATGATAAAAAATATCTATCTATGTAATGTATAATATTACGTATATCAGTTATCTAGTACCCATAACACAAGCTCTGCTTACCTTGGGGCTAGATAATGCTGTGTGAATTGTCCAGCATTATTTATTATTTATTTACCAATACCAATATCAAGATATTAGTATTCTTTTAGTTCTTACATGGTCTTTACTAATATTATAAAGAGGAAAGATTTGTTTGTTTGTTTGAATTGAATAGGCTCCGAAACTACTAAACCGATTTGAAAAATTCTTTCATCAATAAAATCCTACATTATCGCCGATGTACATACGCTATAGAATATACCCGTGAGAAGCCGGGGCGGACAGCTACTTTGCAATATGAAGAACGTATACTTCGTTCGACCTCCTGGATACAGTGCGTCAGGTTGATTGACCCAATTTATGTATAACATTGCCAAATCAATCACCATTTGGAACATTCATATTTATGAGTATTGTTCTAGAGTCCATTGTTCAACGCAGTGAGAAAAAGCTTAGATTATCTATGAAGTATGAGCCAAACAATGGCATTGATAAAAATGAAGCTAGAATTGAATTTCATTTGCTCGAAAAAAAAATCGTTTTGCGTCTACCAAAACTTGCGAGTTAGATAAAGTTTGGTAGAGAGGTTTGTAAATTCATAGAATTTCCTACTGCTTGGCCCACTAATAAATATATTTAATTAAATAAATATAATTGTTTCTATTGTAAATACTAGTTTTAATTTAAATTTGTTATTTGATTGTTATCTCTTTCTGAATAAATAGCTTTAATAAATATAATAGATATATTTTATTCAATAAAAAATATTATGGTCACTCTGTTTCATCAGGATGTTCGTGCATCGGGGTGACGTCATAGACAGACGCCACTCGCTTTGTAGCGTTTTATACCGAAATCGATCGGCATTTTTTAAGCTCAATTTTTCTTTTTTATTCAATTGTAAATGAAATCATAGTTTAATTTATGAATATTAAATGTTGAAGGTGTTCCAACACTTGGGCACATAGCCGACGTAAGTACATTTATTTATTTACTATGATATTAACTATTATATCGATTATGGATCCCAAAAAAAAAAGGAAAAAAAAGGAAAGAAAAAGGAAAAAAATCCACAGCTCATTTATCCAGAAAAACTAAAAAAGTTCTTCGTCTTTTTTTAATGCAGAACTATTTTTTTTCCGAAATCGAGCACGTAACTCCTAATATGACTTTTCGATAAGTCTCACGGTCTCAGACTACCCCTTAGAACTCTGAAAAAAAACTCAGGGTGTTTTTTTATGACAGTTTTGATGATTATTTCGCTTTTGTACAGAGAATGATCCTTTGATCCCAATTAAATTAAATTTCATTTTTTTATTATTTTTTTAATTTTGACGTCATAGACTGTATGACGATATGATATGACGTCAAAATTAAAAAAAAACATTACAAATAAGTATTCAGGATTTTCAGTTGTAAAAAAAATTGGTCATGGTCTCTTGCTTTCCTAATCAATGACTTCACTTTAGTTGCTTGATAATGGAAGTTACATTATCACACTCATTAACTCATTTATTAATCTTTGTTACGACCCACTCCAACTTGTCCTTTTACAATATCCAGGAAATGGAACCAGTCTTCTAGATTTGCATATGGTCATAACTCTAACTACTCTTGACTAACGTCATTCATGATTTAACTGGTCATTTTTGACTTGATTGGACTTAATCATAGACCAATGAAACTAGTAGATTGCCGCCTCTTTCTATACATTTGGCGCCAACTGGATAGAAAGGAACTATTTTTGTTTTATTTCGTTATTTCTGTCATACATAGCGAGTTTACTATCATCCCCCTGAGACGGATTCAAGCTGGAGTTGATTCTGATCCCGAGATCAGAATGTTGTTAATATAAATTAAATTTATTATATTAATACATTTTGTTATAAAAATTAATAAAAAAAAATATATATTTAATTCAATAAAATATTTAACTAGAAAAGGTCAAATTCTCAAAATTAAACACTGACACGTAAAATGTAAATACACTGGTATTTTTATTTTTGTTACTTCTCACTTTTGACAATTTACTTATTGATAATTTTTTCAACTCACTAGGAGTTTTGTTGTAGAAGCGTAGGTATACTATACATTCGCCCTTTAAAAGATACATTAATTTTATGTAGCCTGGTTGTGGACCACAGTAAGTTTTTGTTTATTTATAGTAAGTTTTGAAATTATGTACATCGCTATTTTAAGAGAGCTAATTCATATTTCTATTACTAGCAAGAAGATTTTATAAATATATTGTCATGGTACTCTCATTATGGTCTTTGAATTTATCACGTAGATTCTCTTGGATCCATTTTATAATTATTAAAAACTATAGACAATTGCTCAGGACAATTCCTGAATTATATCCTCTAGGGTCCGAGAAAAATAAATGATACTAGAGCATAAAAAATGTGACTTGCTCGAACGTTCTTCTTTAATAATGACAGAAAACGACAAATTGCGACTTCGAACGCGTGTTATCGGAACTCACATTCAGCCTCTGATAATCAAGGTCCAGGTTACGACACTCACGGGAAGAGTTGGGATGGTACATATTCTAAGCCGACTACTCACAGCTAAGACAACGAACGCTAACTCTTCCCGTGGGTGTCGTAAGAGGCGACTAAGGGACATACATACACCGGTGGGTGGGCAGCAGCGCCTCTTGCAAAACGATTCAAAATTCAAAATTCAAAGTGCTTTATTTCCTTTAGACCTTACAGGACTCTTGGACACGTCACAAAAACTCAGATTACATAAGTAAAACTAGGAAATAAAGTGATCACTTTGATTTTTTGTCCACTTCAATCTTTTTAAGGTAAAGTAAAGAAGCGAACAAGAAACCTTTACCTTGTTAGAATGTTAGTTTTCGAGTTGGAGCAAAACTCGTCCCAAGCATTTTTATCGTCTAGATAATCTGATATTTTATAGTAAGCCTTTTTACAAAGGATATGTTTGACAATTTGTTTGAATTTATTTATTGATAATTTTTGCAACTCACTTGGAGTTTTGTTGTAGAAGCGTATACATTGTCCTTTAAAAGATACATTAATCTTGTGTAGCCTAGTTGTGGGCACAGCGAGTTTATTCTTATTTCTAGTATTTAAATTATGTATATCGCTATTTTTGGGGAACCGATTGATATTCTTATGAGTGTACAACAAGTTTTCATAAATATATTGACACGGTACTGTCATTATGTTTATTTCTTTAAATTTATCACGTAGGGACTCTCTGGGACCCATATCATAGATTGCACGAACAGCCCTCTTCTGCAGCACAAATACGGTGTTAATATCTGCAGCGTTCCCCCACAGCAGTATACCATAAGACATAATACTATGGAAGTAGCTGAAATATACTAGTCTAGAAGTATCAACGTCTGTAAGATGACGGATTTTTTTGACTGCATATGCTGCAGAACTTAGTCTCTTCGATAGCTTATCTATGTGCGGGCCCCATTGAAGTTTACTATCTAAGGTAATTCCTAAGAATACGGTACTGTCCACAAATTCTACCGATTCTTCTTTTACGTATACATTAGCCTTAACTTGTTTTACATTCGGTATAACAAAACAGATTCTACCACCGAGCTGCGATTTCCAACGCGCATGCCGCCAGTGTGGGAATTATGGGCATCACCCATGAGATAAAAAACCAATAAGGCGGGAGGGGGTCGGAAGGGGGAGGCCAGCGGCCAGCAGTGGACCATTGTAGGCTGTTGAGATGAGGTGGGGTAATTCAGGTCAAGAACTTATATGCAAAATTCAGCTGTTCCAGCTGTTCAGTAGTTTTGGCGTTGTCTTTGCGCTAACATATTCACAACGGCACAAACTTTCACATATACTATATTAGTAAAATAATAATATATTATAATAATATATTATAAATTAATATCTCAAGAAGAACCGACAACCGCTGGGGTAAACGTGTTCTTGAGTGGAGACCGCGACTCGGCAAATGTTGAGTAGGACGCCCTCCGACCAGGAGGGATGACGATTTGCGAAAGACTGCTGGCAGATGCTGGATGCGGCAAGCTGAGCGCTATGGTGCTCATTAGGGAAGGTCTATGTCTGGTCTAGGTCCAGCTGTAGACTAATATAGGCTGATGATGATGATGAATATTAACATAAAATTAATGTCCTAGAAATATCCTTTCTCATAAGACCATGATTCAAACCTGAATACCAAACCAAACCAGTGTCACCGTGTCGCAAGCATTTAAAATGACGGCTTCCGCGGAACCCTAGTACCAGTGGGTTCCGCCGTTGCAACATTTTGTCTAGTTCACAACGAAAGCCGTTCAATTTCGCACCATATTACAAAGATTATAATAACATACTATTATATCTTTGTATTGTATTGTATTATGTATTATTAGATATCAGTATCCATAACACAAGCTCTGCTTAACTTGGGGCTGGATAATGATGTGTGAATTGTCCAGCATTATTTATTATATTTATCTGTAAGTAAACTGTATTTCTTACTGGAAAAGAACACGAATTTAGCCAATTTTCAAACAGAATCTCGGTGCAAGAGATCCGTTGAAAGATGACAAATAATTCTAGCTTCCTCCTCGCTTCCTCTCGAAAACGTATTCTATAACTATTATATTGATTTATCCTTCCTCATAAGAATGTGGCTAAACTGGCTATAATTTCCGATAAAGTAGCTCTTTGGTTAATCTCGAAGAAATTTAATCAGTTCCCAATCGAATATTTTCGGGAACTTATTTAATTTCTTAGGTAAAATATTGTTAAGTTAATTTTATGGCCTGAATATACCTACCTAGATAAGTCGGACAAAACAATTATGTACCTACCCACAAAAACGTTAGCCCGTATAAAAGGCCCGTTTAGATATAGAGCCCCACAATGTAGTTTGATGTGAATCAGCAACAATGTAGCTTTATATAGCTTGTACACAGTATGAAAAACTCTTTGCTTGTAACCTGGTTTGCACGTAAATGCGGACGATTAGTTACGATTAGTCGCACGCACTTTATGACGGTGATGACGATCATGATATAAAATGTATCCCAAACGAGCATGATGAAATAGGTTTTGATCGCCAACTTGGAGACAAAGAATTTTTGAGAAAGAGTATCGGCAATTAAGTACGGTTTTCCAATTATCAATGCAAAATTATTGGGGAAGTTCTCTACTCTTCTTGTGTGTAGATGTAGTAACAAATAAATGATATGTCTATAATATATGTATATGTCAATGTCAATATATATGTCAATGTCTATGTCCATGTCGAATGGCTTTGAATGTTTAAACCAAGTGCTTAGAATAATAGAAAACTATCTATGAACTTCTTCAGGCTGATGATGACGCTGAGACCAGGAACCCAGTTCACATCTAGTGCTACGTCGCGATATCGCAACGTCCGGCGTGTGTCCTTCATTTATACATTTACTTCAACCTGCACAGTACCGCTTTGGACGTGAATGGTCTGTTGTTCCCACTGTCATAGGTTACTTTATTTATTGTTTTATTTTTCATTTTTGTTTCTGACCCACATGAAGAAAAAAACACTTACATTTATGTGAAGTTTCATAAAATTGACCATGAGTCATGGTTTTAAATTTGCGTGTTGTATAACTGTCTTTTCTGCGTGTCACACCCGAAAACATCACTGCTAGGCTGTTATTAAAAATTTATTGAAAAACCCATGATATATTCATCAATTACCTCGTTAAAGGCTCTCAAGCAAGTCAGTAAACCCAGTTAACTGGGGTGAATGTACTGGGAATCAATAACTTACTATCATATTGATCAGGCAAAAGATTAATTATTGAAATGCCAACAAGAAAAATAAAAAGAACCATAAACGTGATGATTACTCGTAATTAATTTGTAGGTGGGTAGGTATTTATTGAAAGGGCTTCCTTACTGTTTTTATCTTAACAATGTAAGGTGGCCCTTTTACTTTTGGATTTATTATTGTTTCCTGAATCTTATATTCGAGAATATGATGGGATGTTGGATTAAGTATTTTTTTCTATTATTCGTTGAACTTTGTCATCTTTGCCTGTCTAATCTTATAAGTTTTAATTCTATCTAGTATTCGCCACCGGTTCTTCGGCAATTCGTGGGCGTTTACCTAAACTCAACAAAAACGCATAAGGCATTAGGAACCACATTCTGACCAGTGACATTAGCTTCTATTAATTCCTAATCGGTCTACGTTGGCTATGAATCTTCAAATAACCTTTTATTTATCCTTAACTATTAATTCGTTTAACATATTAAGCGACCTAATTATGCCATCCAGCTTCTGGGTAATAATAATTTTGATATCATCTCCGGGTGGATCATATTATTCACCTGAAGATGATGACAAGCCGTGACAAACGTTCGCTGGGCCCTATGCATGTCTTCCAAGTTCCAAACCAAAGAGCCGGGTGCTATACTTATTATATAATAACACGAGTTTCAATTCTAGTCTGTTTAAATTTAGCTTGACATTGCAATTTCGCGTTTAAATGGAATGCCTTGAAATCGTGAAAATTAAATGAGAAACTCATACATACTCAAAGTATAATTGTACTGTACCATAACTAAAAACAACATGAAGTATGGCGGCGAATTTGCGCAGGAGAGAGGCAGCGCCCTTCAACAAGTCCGGCTAGGAGTTCCGGTAACTGCTGATTTACGATTACTGTGGATATGGCTTTTAAAGATTTTGTATTTTCTTTGTTCCTTTTTTATAAGCTATCTTGATTTGCGAACGATTTCAAAGCGAGGCGATTGCGCAGCTGCCACGCCACAACATGGCGCAGCTAGCTCACCGCGCCTTTAACGCTAGTGTCCAAAACGTCGCACGCACGCCACTAGCTTGAAGCGCGCCCGCGACTTTGTCGCGGCGTCTTTTCTGCATCGTCGCGTCGTGGCGTATTGCTCGCTAATTTCCAGTGTGATAAGGCTAAATTGAGGTCTTACTGATCCTTCCCGCGTTATCTCTCTCTTTTGCTTTGAGGGAATATGCCATATTCTTTACGACGCGAAACAATACGAGCTGCCTTTGATAAGAGGACAAAAGTGTTCAAACTTGACGCTCGAAAGATTTTGTTGGATCTTTAACAAATGAATTTCCTAATCTTACTACGGACAAAGCTATAAAATTTCCCATTGAAAACTGAACATTTCTTAGTTGGTTATCAGTTTGCGCTTGTAATATTTCGTTTTGTGATGTAGATTTGGCGCTCATATTACTTTGCACTGCCAGGACAGGCTTTTATTAAAACGTCTTTAAAGGTCTTCAGATTTTTACAATGTATTATTTAACTTGCCCTGTTAGGGTGTGTGGGGCAAATCCTGCAACTTAATTTTAGACTTTATAGTGCAGTGCGTGGCCTAACTCCTAAACGAAACGACGTAACCCCGTCTAGTATAGATTCGTTGGGTTTGTCTTCCCTAGCATGGTCCAAGTTATTCCAAGATAATGTAAAAGCTTGTTGAAAAACAACGTTTTTTATATTTCTTTGTCTTTGATAAATGTCTGCATTGAAAACAGTATTTTTTTTTAAATGCATTCATTTACTTTGCACTGCCACCTCTAAAAATACCAGTATTTTTCGTAGCTCATTCTGTATGACACATTGCAATACCAGCATACCCGATACAACTTCATTCACATACAGATTATAGATTATCTCCAGATAGCTGGCTCGTTTAGGATGTAATTTGAGGCGTATTAAACGAGTTCAGGTGGCTGTCCTTGCCGTGAGCGGATATGTTACCAATAAATTAGGTTGAGACCGTAAAATCTAGTTGATAGATAAGTATTGGCACAACAAAAAATGCAACCTGGGTCTCTTCCAGACAAGAGTGAATAGGTATCTTCTAGACCTTCGTGATACACCGTCGGCCACATCTTCACGTTCCATCAGGTGAGAGGTCAAACGAAGGTCTATTAACTAAAAAAAATAATTGCAGCATGACAGTGAATGGACTGAAAATAAAGTAGGTTACTGAAATCAGGAACAAAAGTCGTGTAGTCGCAACATTTTGCGTAGCTGGACTTTAAATAACATTTTATATTTCATAAACTAGATTTAAATAAATTGATATAACTACTATTAGCACAGTTTACGAAATTTTTATGAGAGCAAAGCATAGAGCAATGCATAAGCATATGGTAGATGGCTACATAATTTAAAACATCGGAAATAACTCATCTCATCTCAACTTGGGAAACTCTGGTGAAAAAGAAAATCTTCAATCGAAGTTTGTCCAAAACACATTCAAGTGTCATCAAGAGTGTATAAATATTTGGAACACTTGGTTTTTACATAGTTGGTTGGATGCTGAATAAAATTAAATTTGCAGATCTAGCCTTGTCCTTTTAAAAGGATATTCCTCATTGCTAAAATATAAAGTTTTATAACTTCGTCCGTTTTAAATAATGATTGATATTTGGTAGTGATAAAATCATTTAGGTAGATTAATGATCACTATCCGCTTGATTACAAAACGTGTGCTACATTTATGTTATATGCAATAGTTTTAATGTGTTCACTGTTATAAGTGCTTTATTTATTGGTTGTTGTTGATGTCATCATTATGCCCTAGGGCTCATGTGCGTGCCGTGGCCACCGAAACTTCGGATAATTCACGTTAGATCCATTGACTAGATCCACGATGGATCTATCTAGAACTTTGTTCCATATCTCTACCTATATTATTTATTTTATTAAATCAAATGGGATTTTTTCAAAAAAATATATTGATGTTTATGATGTAAAAGCGATCTTTCACATCCTTACTTACACAACTACTGTTAAAATGTCAGAAATTACAGAAATTGTCATATAAGTCAGAGTGTCAAATAAAACAAAAATTTACAAATGGTATGCCTAAAAAAACAGCAATTACAGAAGAGTCAAAAAACACTAAAGTTTCAGTCTTTTTTGACTCTTCTGACTCAGAAATTTTCTATACCTTTACCACCAGCGTACTCTTCCAGCATATATTACTAAATAATGTAACTATCAAATACATTTTATAAATTATGCGATGTCAATCGTTTTTGTAAAAAGTTTAACTTGTTAAACTATATTAAGATCATAAAGTATACAACTTTGCTCTTTTTGAGTATGAGAGGTTTGTGTAAATCCTTTGTTGGAAACCTGAAATGCTTTTAGTTCAAATCACTAAAATCATTATGACATTTCGCGGGCGTGTCTACCTTGATCCTTGGCTTTATTGTTGGGTTCGTTGACATTTCACTAAACTTGTACCTAGAGCCTCTACTCATCGAGTTCTTGTGTTTATGTTTGTTATTTGCTTCTCAGAAGGATATGTATAGTTTATCTTTTGATATATGTGTAGCAGTCATCGTACTATTTCTGTCGACTGCTTGGTCTCTCTTGAAGAGCTCTAAATAAAGCCAAGTATCACTCAATAGTGACACTTGGTTTGGTTTAAAGCTCTTGTTTCAATTTATTTTTATTAATAATACGTCAATTTAATGGTATTAATAACGTTCAACGAACGCACTCTAAGGCTTGGCTACCATCTAACGCGGAAGAGAACATTAAACGGCATTTTATTGGGGTATGTGAAGCCCGTAGAAGGGGAAAGGACACTGTAATCTTACACTCAGGCCATCTATACTTTTGTAAGGATAATTAAACATTCCAGGGCGGCGTAGGTTTTCTCGTCAATAAAGTTCTAACAAAGCTGAAAAAATCTCTTTTTTTTTTGCATTGTTCTCTGTAGGTCAAACCGTCTATATAGACACTGTCGTCCGAATAACATACTGGTGGTCTACCTCTTTGTGGTAAAGCGTTAAATTTATGCTATTATTTATATTTTACTATTTTCTGCCCACATTGTCACGTTTTTTTTTCTTCAGAAAAGTCCCTGTATTGTTTCCTGTATGTTAATTTTGTTCTAAAACTACATCTATGCAAAAATTCAGCCTGATCCATTCAGTAGTTTTGTTGTACTCTTGACAGCAAAACAAACATGTTATCATCTAACAACAAGACTTAAAATAATTTTTAAAAAATTACTATGTGTAATGACGATGATGATTCTTAGTTTTAATGGCAATATTATGTGTCTTGTCGGACACTTTTCTGAAAGCCTTTTTTGTCCAGTAGTGGTCAAATTCTGAGTTATCATAATATGAAGATTGTTTGATATACCTATTCACCAGAGCCTAGTTCGTTATAATAAGTGTGAGAGTGTGATGTGATTAACGTCTAGCAACTTAGTAATTGACAGGAATTCTAAGTATCACACGAGGAAGACACCAAACACCAGCGTAAATGGTCTGGTTTTAACAAAGTTACTTCACCGCAACCATCTCTCAGGTCGCTAGTATAAAATAAATCATTCAGACCGGTCGAGGTATGCTGCTTACCTAGTTAGCTACTTACACTAGTTAAAATTACATAACTGCGATGTTCATGATGTCTAGAACTGCTTTTGGTATCATTTTTAACTGACGACGGGAATAAAGAAAAATCCAGTTTTGTGTCCTTTGTCGATGGTCCACCTGCGTTTTTGACCTGGGTGGAGCACGGGAGAAAAGATTACCCTGTAGTCCGTAAACCAGACAGAATATTCAAATGTTATTGGTGTCCCACTTAGCCGAATTTTGATCACGGTGACCAGTCTCAACGGATACTATAGATAGCCAGGTGCGCAGGATATAATTTATTGGACAAGTATGTGCGCAAAGACAGGTGTACCCTCTATTCCCTCACTCTTAAGTGAGGGAATAGATAGAGCACATCCAGTAGCCACGTGACCTCTTTTAGTTTCGAGTAATAACTAGATGTCGCTAGTAAAAGTTTACGAGCTCTAGATGGCGCTGACGAGAACGCACGGTCTAGGGCCATATAGTTTGTAATGATAAAAACAATCTAGTGTACTCCGAGAGTTCAAGGTGTTTTATTTACTAAATTTCCTCTTCAGTTCTTAAAAAAGGGGGGTTAGGGCTCAAACACTCTAGTATGTGCGTAAACACATGTGCTCTCTCTCTCTCTCTATTCCCTTACTTTCATATAATGTGAGGTAATAGATAGTACACAAAAATGTTACTACAGTGATAAAAAAAAAATGTAAATTTTAAAAGATCCATTTCAAAAAACGACTTCCGTTTTCTACACCTGCTTTCTCCGAAGTTTCAGAGATCTAATCTTCTGGTGGATCACCAACTGAACTGAAGGCCTTTTTTGCATCTACGTTAGATTATACAAGTGTGTTCAGTTCGGCTGGGAGTCAGCCAAGCATTTTTTTGTATGGCTGAAGAGAGCGATAGCAACGGTCGCATTTAGTAGGTACATAAGGAATCCGTGGCTAGCAGAAGGTTAGCGAGGGCTTATCGTGTGCAAATACATACACCATCATTACCAACTGAAAATCCTAGAAATTACCCCACTAATTAATTATACCCGTGATATCCATTGCTCACTTAAGGTTACAACAGTACAATTACACTATCCGATAATCCAACCGCATATTAATGCGCATTCCGCACCCGATCTGACCGCAGCGCAATTTGGACGACCGCGGATAATTTTTAACTATATCGCTTTAGATGTGCCGTTTATATTGGTGTTGCTAGATTTCTCAATTTTAGAGATGAATGGGTTGTTAGTCAATTGTTTTATCTACAGGGTAAGTTAAGTTAACGTTTATCCCGTTTTAGTTTCAAGATAATAAGATACCTACTTTATATAACCTTTCAAGCCCTTATAATAGTAAATAATTTTGCAAGCAAAAAAAATCAAAACACCTGCGTATGAAAAAGTTAAAAGAGTTGTTGACAATGTTTATATTTAAACAAGATTCGCCAAGTGCGAGTGTAACTCGCGCGCCGAGGGTTTCAAACATTTGCCAATTATTTGGACAATCAATTTTCTGAAATATTTTAAAAAGTATGAAACTTACAGAAATTTCAAAAAGTGTTTTGAAATGGTCAAAACGATACCTTTCATTTGATACCCCACATGGGTAGGTACCCTTTTTGAAAAAAAATCCTCTTTTTTGACCATTTTTCAAAAACTATTATTATTACAGACTTCTCTATATTTTTCCTGTAAAATATAGATTGATATCTACAAACGCCTAATACATTGTACATGGATCGGTCATCAATCTTCGGAGCTAGGGGGGGGGGAATGGTCAATTTTCCGTCTTTTTTTGAAATATTTCAAAAAGTATGAAACTTACAGAAATTTCAAAAGGTGTTTTGAAATGGTCAAAACGATACCTTTCATTTGATACCCCACATAGGCAGGTACCCCTCCTATTGAAAAAAAATTATCCCCCTTTTTGACCATTTTTCAAAAACTATTATTATTACAGACTTCTCTATATTTTTCCTGTAAAATATAGATTGATATCTACAAACGCCTAATACATTGTACATGGATCGGTCTGCAATCTTCGGAGCTAGGGGGGGGGGAATGGTCAATTTTTCGTCTTTTTTTGAAATATTTCAAAAAGTATGAAACTCACAGAAATTTCAAAAAGTGTTTTGAAATGGTCAAAACGATACCTTTCATTTGATACCCCACATAGGTAGGTACCCCCCCTTTTGAAAAAAAATTCCCCCCCTTTTTGACCATTTTTCAAAAACTATTATTATTACAGACTTCTCTATATTTTTCCTGTAAAATATAGATCGATATCTACAAACACTTAATACATTGTACGTGGATCGGTCTGCAATCTTCGGAGATAGGGGGGGGGGAAAGGTAAATTTTTCGACTATTTTTGAAATATTTCAAAAAGTATGAAACTTACAGAAATTTCAAAAGGTGTTTTGAAATGGTCAAAACGATACCTTTCATTTGATACCCCACATAGGCAGGTACCCCCCCTTTTGAAAAAAAATTCCCCCCCTTTTTGACCATTTTTCAAAAACTATTATTATTACAGACTTCTCTATATTTTTCCTGTAAAATATAGATCGATATCTACAAACGCTTAATACATTATACGTGGATCGGTCTGCAATCTTCGGAGATAGGGGGGGTGGAAAGGTAAATTTTTCGACTATTTTTGAAATATTTCAAAAAGTATGAAACTTACAGAAATTTCAAAAAGTGTTTTGAAATGGTCAAAAAGATACCTTTCATTTGATACCCCACATAGGCAGGTACCCCCCCTTTTGAAAAAAAATTCCCCCCCTTTTTGACCATTTTTCAAAAACTATTATTATTACAGACTTCTCTATATTTTTCCTGTAAAATATAGATCGATATCTACAAACGCCTAATACATTTAACGTGGATCGGTCTGCAATCTTCGGAGATAGGGGGGGGGGAAAGGTCAATTTTTCGACTATTTTTGAAATATTTCAAAAAGTATTTAACTTACAGAAATTTCAAAAAATGTTTTGAAATGGTCAAAACGATACCTTTCATTTGATACCCCACATAGGCAGGTACCCCTCCTTTTGAAAAAAAATTCCCCCCCTTTTTGACCATTTTTCAAAAACTATTATTATTACAGACTTCTCTATATTTTTCCTGTAAAATATAGATCGATGTCTACAAACGCTTAATACATTGTACATGGATCGGTCTGCAATCTCCGGAGCTAGGGGGGGGGGGAATGGTCAATTTTTCGTCTTTTTTTGAAATAGTTCAAAAAGTATGAAACTTACAGAAATTTCAAAAAGTGTTTTGAAATAGTCAAAACGATACCTTTCATTTGATATCCCACTTGGGTAGGTACCCCTACTTTTGAAAAAAAAATCCCCTCCTTTTTGACCATTTTTCAAAAACTATTATTATTACCGACTTTTCTATATTTTTCCTGTAAAATATAGATCGATGTCTACAAACGCCTACTACATTGTACATGGATCGGTCTGCAATCTTCGGAGCTAGGGGGGGGGGAATGGTCAATTTTTCGTCTTTTTTTGAAATATTTCAAAAAGTATGAAACTTACAGAAATTTCAAAAAGTGTTTTGATATGGTCAAAACAATACCTTTTATTTGATACCCCACATAGGTAGGTACCCCCCCTTTTGAAAAAAAATTCTCCCCCTTTTTGACCATTTTTCAAAAACTATTATTATTACAGACTTCTCTATATTTTTCCTGTAAAATATAGATCAATATCTACAAACGCCTAATACATTGTACGTGGATCGGTGTGCAATCTTCGGAGATAGGGGGGGGGGTATGGTCAATTTTTCGACTTTTTTTGAAATATTTCAAAAAGTATGAAATTTACAGAAATTTCAAAAAGTGTTTTGAAAAGTACAAAACGATACCTTTCATTTGATACCCCATTTGCCTTCCTAGGTCTCTTTTGAAATTTCAACATCAAAATTTGTACTGAAAATATTCATTTTCATTTTTCATTTATTTATATATTTTTTTCTTGAAATCAGTAATGGCGCACGAAATGTATCATTATTTCAAATTTCAAGTTAATAGCTGCAGTAGTTACTGAGATATTCAAGAAAGATCGGGGACGGACAGAGCGAGACCATAAGGGTTTCAAAACCGATCTTTGAAACCCTAAAAAATAAGTTAGGCATATTGGGAAAGCGTGTTTGTTTGTTTGTCCTTCCATTATGTAGTTATTAAGCAACCAATTGACTTGTTTTGTTGCATAGAGTTAGTTAAAAGGATGGAGAGTAGCATTGGCTACTACTTATCCCAAAAATAAGTCCCCATGGGATAAAAATTATAACAAAATAGGATAACCTTAAAATGTTCATAGAAACAACTCGTGCAAAGCCGCGGGCGGAAACTAGTATTTAATAAACCGAGGAAACACAAAAGTGGTTGTCCTATAATCGAATGCATATATGTTTTATATGTACCTACGTTCGATTGATTCTCCGTGAATTATGAACCAGAAATACAAATTACTGCGCTAGTACAGAAAATTATTAGTGTTTAATTTTATTCCTTGCGAAAAAAATAAAAAAGGTAATTAGTAATTGTCCAGATTTTTTAAGAACAGTGTAAATACTAAGGAATTTAAAATCGAGTTTTCGTTTTATGAAAGCGGTCAATTTACCACAGAATAAATTTTCATACTGAACAAAAATATTAGTGAAAATGTGCTTGGATGTAGTTTGTACGAAGATTTCACAACATTGACAGAAATTGCATATGAGCAAGTAAAGTATTGCGTGGCCCATAAAAACAACCCGTCCACATCAATCCTTATTTACGTGCCAAAGCCACTTATTTCAAATAACGCTTATGCCACTTTAGTGCTATCTCTTATGTAACAGTGGAAATCCATTAATGTGGTTTATGGATAAAATTCTTTAGTAAAACGTGATTTTCCTTTCCGCATAAATAGTCCTATTTTATGAGCCGTTGTCTGTGGCTGGCATTTAGCAAAAAATGTTAAGGGGTCTCTGTGTGAATAAATGTAATTTTTTATTATGAGAGATTTTTTTTGGAACTTATATCGTTAGAATCGTTATGAAATAACCTAAACACCTTAAAAATTCCGCGCAGTGCATTTTTTTGTAAATATTTCTTGAAATCAGAGTAAGTGATTATTTTTTTGTTTATTTGTAATAAATAATTAAAAAATAAAGCAATAATAATAAAAAACTAAGTACAGTATTATTCAAAATACCTAACATATAAATTAAAAATAAAATATAGAGGTAATTCAATTTCCCTACAAAATCAATCTCCTGAAGCGACAGGGAAAATTTTACAATCTTAGATGGATGGCATTCGGTCTGCTTTTCAGCTATTTCAGCTCATAATTATAGTTTTCATAAATAAAGATAGTTCTGCCACACACGCTAGGTATATACAAACGTATAATAAACGTTTGCAACTATCATATTATATGATAATTATCATAAAGGCTACTTGTATGCAAACGCCATATCCACAGTAGGCACAATCCAATGAACCTATTCTTTATTTTGTCTGAATTTTCTGGAAGAGATTTCTCTTGAGCTATAAGACCGCAACTTGTCACTTAACATAAACAATTTGACAATGCAGACTTATTATATCATGTGCTTATTCTATGTGATTGTAGGAATCGCGACTAGCTTTTCCCGGGATGCTGATATAAAAGTCGAATATAGGATCAATATCTGTATTGTATATAACTACGACTAATTACGGTGTTAATGAGTGCGGTTGTAATGGTTGCTGCTGATGCACTGACCTGAATAGGCGCTCGGTCCGCGCTCGCGGCCCGAGTAACCTGCAGGTCAGACTGCTGATGATGCTGATATCCCTACGTGATCGATGTATCGAAAAGTCTACAATTTTACGAGTAAAATATTCGAGTGTACTTCCCACTACCTAGTTCAGTACTATTTCATTGCCTATGCATTTCTTAATGATTATCCTTTACTAGCCGGTTGATTGTACCACTATATACCTAGTTTCGAAACACCTGAAACCCAGTTCTGAGAGTTACCTCACAGTGAGAGTAGCTATTCTGAGATAGTTTAAACGGTTATGGATATTCATTGCAAGAGATATCAAATTGACTAGTTAAATTTTAACTATCTATTAAGGCCCTATGTGTATCTCGAGTGGAGACAGCGACTCGGCAAACGTAATGTAGGACGTCGTTCGACCAAGTGGGATGACGATTTGCGAGACTGCAGGCAGATGCTGGATGCGGCAAACTGAAGACAGGGCGCTATGGCGCTTATTAGGGGAGGCCTATGTCCAGAAGTGGACTAATATAGGCTGATGGTGTTGATGATTTGATTGTAAGTGGAACTACAATTTCAATTTCAATTTATTTATTTTCTCTCACAATAAAAGCTTAGTTGATAAAATAACTGACTAGGTAAGTAATGCTAATATTATAGCTAACTTTGTGAGAGACTGGTGCCTGTTTTAGGTTCACAAGAACCTGTATTACGGGTCACCAGGTCCACTCTGTGAGCTAGAATATATTAAAAATCTAGATTAGAGTTATGTACAGAAAATAAAAATAAAAAACTTAGTAAATAATAATTACAATATGTACCTGAAGTCTGACATAGAGTGGGTGAACAGGACAGGTATCTATGTACCTGATCTATGAATGAACTACAGAGAGCAAATTGGAGAGTGAAATAGGTACCTATAGAAGTTTGTTGCGTGGAGTAGGTTACAAACATTCATTGTGCCGCGGGCGAAATATTTGTTCGAGCTGCAGGGTTCTGTTGGTTAGTTCTGTTTAGTTTTCACTCAAACGCTATCTTATTTAGGCGACATAAGAGTCGGGTTTTCAAGGAAAACCTTGAAAACTAATCCGAAACTTCGATTTTGGTTTTCCGAGTAGACCACTTTGGTTTCCAGGTATTTGTTCCAAGATGTGTATTGATAACCGATTGAGATGTACCTATTGTGAATATCAGTCACCTGGTATCCATAACACTAGCTCTGCTTACTGCTCCAGATGATGCTGTGTTATAGAGTCCAGTTTCCTGAGTTTTAATAGTTAAAACCGTTATGTCATAGCTCGTCGAACTCTGGCGAAGGTCCGCCTACGACGCAGGAGTTCAAGAAGGTTCGATATCCGCCTAAGGGCAATTATTTGCACGATCCGTTGAATCTTATTCCGGGTGTTCTGGGTGTTTTCTTCTTAAATTAAAAAAATATCTCTAAGACGTAGGTACAAATCGTTTTTCGTAATCAGTTTTTGTTCACACTCGCATACCGCAAGAGGTGGTCAGCTATCGCGTGAGGACGGTCATGATCATCGCTTATAACCAGGAGTCCGATTCTGCTAGCCAATTACTATACTATCACACAATGGTATCTCTGTATCGACAAGTAGAATCTTTAGTTAGATGAAAGAAATATAAGTAGAATGCTTGGTTTCAACCTTTTTTTACCCTTTTTTGACCTTAGTTTGAACACAATCTCACCTGATGGAAAGTAGCCGACGATGTATGACGAAGGTCTAGAAGATACCTACCTATTCATTATTTGTCTTTGTGTCAACTCAACATTTTTGACATGCTACTCGTTCCTATTTATAGTTTCTTTCATCTAGGTAGAATACCAAAAACGTGTCTATGGTGGCTACTCTGCGACAACGGTGCCTTCATCACAGTAGTGGAGCGATTGTTTTAGCAGAATAGAACCCCAAATTGCTCGACCGTAACCTCTATTTACCTTAGCCTATTATCATCTTTATTCTGATTATTTTCAAATCAAATCATTTCGTAATCCCCAAAGGTCAAGGGTTTGTCTTGGAGACGTCACGGCGGTGAAGAAATTGACATTGGTGTTGAACTGTCAAATTATCATAATTAATGAGACCAGATTTGTCAAGTTCGATGCTATATTTGTATTTGGTTTGATAATATTATTTACGTAAGAGCTTTTAAGGAGCTGGGATTCACTCTGCCACCAGTTTGTATGTTGCTTGTTTTAGCGTTTTCGTCGAGACTGAAAAGAGAGCATTCAATGTGGTTAGTGAAGAGGTTTCTTTAAAAAAAATAGGTACCTACAAGAAATTGGTCTAACCAACTACGTGGGCGCTGTGACTTTAGCTAGCTAGCTCGGCTATCAAATTACAATGGCAAAGCGTAGATCCTGCATACACTGTGCTTATATCGTCATGACCATAGACATAGAAGTTTTTCACTACATGGCATACCTCGCCTCTCCACGAGAAATTCCCGCCGTCTATATTATATAGGTCATCACAATCAGTCAGTAGCTTATATTAGTCCACAGCTGGATATAATTATGCCTCGCCTAATAAGCGACATAGCGCTTTGCTTTAGTTTCAAGACAGTTCGTCTACAGGTAAAAACTCTTTTTTTATGAAACGATGGCTATGAAAATATTACAGTTCCCCTGGTCCTTTGCGCATCTCGATCCTTAGCCAGATAGATGATGGACCGGTCTGCTATGGCGCTTTAAGCTGAGTAGTATCAAGGTTAATTATGCTACTAAAAAATCCTCAACTTTGGCTCTCAATATTTTGAAAGTTATCAATTTATTACGAAAAGCTGCGTTACTTGAAACACTTACGAGTTTCAAAACCCATCCAGCGTCATCGTGTACTTATCATTTTGTAATCCTACTTTATCGTCGTAAGGTCACATCTCGTATACAAATGTAGGCCACACACAATTTCGTTGACCTTAGCCTTCGTATGTAATTAATATAACAAGTATTGGGAAATAGCAGTCAGCTTTGTAGAAGACGTTTTTCCAGTGCACTCTTGAACCAGTTCCGATTTCAATTAATATATCCTGACAGATTGCTCATAGCAATAAGGCAGCCCTTTGTATTATTTTTGTATACATTTAAATCATATTGTAATTTGTCTTTATGTGGTACAATAAAGAGTTTATCTATCCCACCAACATCATCATCAGCTTAGGTAAGTCAGCTGATAGACATATGCCTCCCCTAATAAGCGCCATAACGCCCTGTCTTCAGTTTGACGCATCCAGCATTTGCCTACACTCTTTCGCTGGTCGTCATACCCCCTGGCCGAAGGGTGTCCTACACTCGTTTACCAAATCATGGCTTCCACTCAAGAACACGTTTACCCCAGTGTTTGTCGCTTCGCGAGATATGGCCGGTCAACTGCCACTTCAGCTTGCTATTTCTTAGAGTTATGTCGGCAACTTTGGTTCTCTATCAGATATGTTCGTTACAAACAGACTTCAGAGAAACTCCTAGCATAGCTCTTTCCATAGCTCGCTGAGCGACTTTGAACTGGTGGAGCAGCCCTACCGTGAGTGTCCACGTATCAACTTATCTACCTATCTTGCTTTTGACGCAGACCTCTCCCTGGTAATCGCTTTATTGTTTTTAATCTCATGAGAAGATTCTCACGCTGGGCATGCGGATTCGGGATCGTAGTTCGGTGGTAGATCTACTCAGCAAGAGGCGCTGCCCTCGGTGTGTGTCCCTTAATCGCCTCTTACGATACCCACGGGAAGAGTTGGGGTAGTGCAAATTCTAAGCCCCCCACATAGCTAAAGATTTTCCATGAAAGATCTCTGTCATCTGAGATCTCATTTGAGATCTAAGTTAAATAGATTTTTTCTTTTTTGGAAAACGTTTCATTCACGTCAAGGGTAAGCATGAGGGTAAGCAACGGTATTACCTCTAATGTGACGTTTTCCTCAGAAAAATGTCATCATTCTACCCTATATGCAGTTGAATATTAAACTGTATCGCTATGCAAATAAAGATTAATTAATTCAAGATGCTATCAATAACGAGGCTATTTTGTCATTAGTGGTTGTAATTTGGTTATGATTAGCTAAATTGGTCGTTAATGTGATGAATTGTGATCAATGGTGTAACGTAAGAGTATCAAATTAATATTTTACTTATTTATAAAGCCTCAAGGTACTTAGTCGAAAGACGATTTAAATTAAATCAAACCTGTCACCAGTGCCTAGAAAGCATTGCCAAGTTGAATGACAATTGCTAATTCGTTGAAATAAAAGCCAGCATACCGATAACCTGTGAGCTCATTATCAATGAAAAATAAAAAGAAAATAGGAACACCGATCAATAAAACAAGAGCACGTCATTGTAATATAAAAAATACCGATCGTAAAATAGTCAGTAAACCAGTTTACATCATGACAGGTAAACCTGTAAATAATAAACTTGCGATAGCTTAGGTCGATGTAACAAGTCTGTAGCAAAAAACAATGACCTGTGTGAGGTCTTGCACAATTTAGGCCTGTGATAAAATGACCACTTTTAGTGGTGACCACCTTCTCAATTTATCAAGACTTTTGACAAATCTTTGGGCTTGCCACCGCTGTTACGAACAAACTTTTTTGAAATATTTTCCGCGTGTTATCCTCTTTGTATTTATAAAAATTACGATGTAAGTAGTATGTAGATTTAATCTGTCAATGATACATTGCGTGCGTGTGAAATATTTTATTACATTTTTAATTTATTTTCTGTTTTTACAGACTAACAAGATTTAAAAATGAAACAATTGGAGTTGAGTCTCTACTGACTTATACATGAATGTCAGGTCAGCAGAGTATTCCAGGTATTCCAAGTACCAACTACTGGGTAGTAGTTGGTACTTGGAATACCATCTACTGCTTTTTCTTCTCATACAATTTCTGAATTTCATTTGTGTTCTCAACGCAGTAAACCACAGCGCTAACTAATAAATAAATAAATAATGCTGGATAATTCACACAGCATTATCTAGCTCCAAGCTGAGCAGAGCTTGTGTTATGATTACTAGATACAGTACATAGATAGATATTTTTTATTATACATAGAAAACGACGAGAAAACGACCAGAATACCCTGAACAAATATCTGCAGATCGTACAAAAAATTGTGCTGAGGCGAGAATAGATCCTGCAACCGTAGACCGTAGATCCTGCAACCGGCGTTGCAGGCGGACCTCCGGCAGCCGCGACACAGAGTTCGTTATAAGTAAACTAACTAGAAATTAGTCGCCACCATAAATTGCTCATCTGCAGAAAGCCTAAAGTAAGTAAGTTCAGCTATTTAGAGCAGCCTTTTCGATGCTTATTGTTCAACTTAATCATTAAATAATTAAATTAATTGGAATGGCATTCAAATAAATCATCATTAATCATTTCTGCGGTTTTCGGTGGCAGTCGTAAAATGCAATGAATTTGGGGTTTCGGTGATTAAAGTATTTAATTGTAAAAATCAAAACTATCATAAAAAGTTGAAGTGTAAGCTCGAATAGTAAAAACTGTTTCTAAAACAAAATGGTTTCTCAAAGTATTAAACAAAAGTACCCCGAAATATCTTATCGCCATAAAAAAATATACTACCGCTAAACGACGCCTCTCTTTCGCACAATGCCCTATTTTCCGAACGCAAATAGACCTTCACGACAAAATACAAAACTGGTTTCTAAGCTTGTCTTTTCCGCACTAAATTTTTACACAACTTCGCCGCAGAAAAATCCTTTGTTCAAAAGCAGTTCTAAGTTCACAAAGGTCATACGAAAGGGCCGGCAAGGACAAAACGACTACCTGTATTAAAACGATATTATAATTAAGCGTATTTATAAATGCAAGGTGGCTGCCTCTCAATCACATCGAATAACTGCTTATTACATTACCTTTGATTGTGAAAACTGAAGCAATATCTCGTCTGGCAATAGCCGCAATTTTAGCTATGTAATTGATATGAATACCTGGTTAATAGTGATCAATTATTAATAAATAATACCTATTGCATGTTTTGGGTTCATTTTAGTTATCTTTTTTAAAACTTAAGCTACCTTGCCGTGTGGTGCTGACTAAGCGGTGCTGGCTTAGAATTTGCACAACCTTAACTCTTCCCGTGGGTGTCGTAGGAGGCGACTAAGGGACATACACCGGGGGCGGGCTGCAGCGCCTCTTGCGGAATAGATCTATCACCGAACTGCGATCCCTAACCCGCATGCCCAGTCTGGAAATTATGGGCATGGGGGTAATCTCCCATGAGAAAAAAATTCAGGGGAGGCCTGCGTCCAGCAATGGATCATTGTAGGCTGTTGAGGATTCACCTGCTACCACAGATTAATATTCAGTGGAAAAACCAAGGCGAAAATTGATTGTCCTTTATTGCAGCTTTTATAAATTTTGTTACAAACGATGCCAAATTTAGCAACTTCTTTGATGCACTCCTTTTCTTTAAGAAGGCGACACGAGGCAGCCGCACTCAATGACTTTATAGTCATAACTAACAAGGTATTATTTGTAACAAAACTTAAATAAAATACTGCAAAAAAGTTTCATTTGCGGCTTGATTTGTTCACTGAATATTAAAATCTGTAGTAGCAGGTAAATAAAGACAGTTATGGAGAGAGCCATGCTCGGAGTTTCTCTGAAGGATAGGATTCGCAACGAATACATCCGACAGGGAACCAAGGTTATCGACATAGCTCAAAGGATTAGCAAGCTGAAGTGGCAGTGGGCTGGCCATATCTCATGCTGATGATGAATGATGAAGATGACGCAAATAACCTCCTCCAGTATTGCACACATTTGGAATCACCTTTAATCAAAGTTCCGGAAGAAGAAGTAAACTTAGTATAGGGCGCCCTCCAATCAGGTGGAATGACGATTTGCGAAAAACTGCTGGCAGATGCTGGATGAGGCAAGCTGAAGACAGGGCGCTATGGCGCTCATTAGGGAGGCCTATATCCAATGATGATGAAGAAGAAGTTCAAACTCTTAACGCATTCGATGCTTTTTTTGTAGGTCAATATTTCAAATAATTTTAACTAGGTATATAATCTTGTGCTAGTTAACCCGTAGGGCAAAGTACTTAACACCAAAGCAACCATTATCACCTTGCGTGAAGAAATCTGAGTATTTTTTCGTAATATCGTTTATTTTCGCCCGTTAACCTGCAAGCCCTTAAACATAAACATAAAGATAGCAGAAGTAATATGATAATGCCATCACTGAGCCCTGCATTTCTTGAATACAAACCTTTACATAAAAAGTGACGGTACGCCAGTTTGTCTGTCTGCAAACAACATTTTTATCTCTCTTTTTTTTCATTTTGGGATCGAGTAAGCCATTACCTGGTTGATAATGATGATCTACGATCTCAAAGAGGTTTTCCTTCCGACAAAAAACCTCCATGGTTCGGGCAATCTCCTTTGTTCAAAGACAATATTCACATATTCATCTAGTTCGAATTTTGAAATCTCGGAATGTAAGTCTGGTTTGACACGAGGTAGTTTACTGAAAAGTTGAGTACGATCGAAGTTCAAGCCTTTGATTGGACTCGCATACTCAGTTAACACTCAATTGCATCAAAGTAGTCTCATCAAAAATACTTTGTCCGGGCAGAGTTTGACTGTGTCAACATAGCTCATTCTAAATTATTTTTGATTACGTACATGTGCAGAATTTTCGGAACAAAAGAGGTTCGTCACTCTGCCATATCGAAGCTAACCTGTAAACAAAGTCACAGCAAAAGCTACCCAAAAACGCATTACATAAGTGGATTTTTCCTATGTAAAGTGGTTTATGTAACAATGTTTACTGCGCGGGAGCAGATGTGAGGCTGAGCAGGGTCAAGAGGTCACTCACTTACAACATGTGGTCATTGAGAGCAACGGTGAAGGTCACCTCGGGATGTAGGCTAAGACTGCATGCAATAAGTAATGAGGTACTTTCCTTTTATTTTCTACACAAAATAAGAATTAAACTCGCTGTAGGAGCGCTTTCCGGAAGAAAAAATGGGTTTAAAAATAATTACTTAAAAGTTAAGGTCACTTTATTTTTAGGAACGCTTTCCGGGAAAAAAATGGATTTTATAATAAACAGGTTAAAGATCAGGTCAACCACTAGGTTTCTTTATTTTTTTACCTTTGTAACTCGATAAAATCTTGCCTGAAAGACTCTTTCAGATCAAAGCTGTAACAGGTCGGTGTGTGGGTTTTGTAAAAAATTGTAATTAGAACCATTAGGCCATCCATTATAGGCTTACGAGCATCCTTTAGAAAGTGCTCAAGTTATAGGGTAGAGTCCTGGGTAAAAAAATATGTCAGAAAAAAATATTACAACATTAGAAAGCTTACTTTACAGTGACATAGTCTATGTTTTATCCCAGAATTCCCACGGGAACGAGAACTACGCGGGTGAAACCGCGAGGTGCTACTAGTTAAAACCTCAACAACCTATAATGGTCCACGGCTGGACGTAGGACTCTCCCTGATTTTTTTATCTCTAGTAGTAGTCTGTTTCTTATAAATAAAAGTGGAAATATATGATGTTTCCTGTAATAAACGTTCCTATATTCAATATTTCTATTACTTGCCCTCCATTGTTATTAATTCTGAAAAACGTTAAAGGGAGTAAATGTAAGGAAGTCAAATGTCCAAAACAGCCTAAAGCAATATTCCATCAATAAACGGAGGCTCTCAGTCAAAGTTGTCATTTCGCAACGCGGCCGTTTCCTGTGTGAACTAAATGTGCCGGTCCTTATACTTAGCATGTTTGAAAGGCTTATCCTGGACCTTAGTCGTGACTGGGGCAAAAAGTAAATTGTTAACACGTTGTAAGTTGGGGCAAAAAACAAGGCAATGTGGTATAGCCAATCGGTTATTTTATCAGAAATTATCTGTGATGACTAGATTGACGTCGTTAGTCGTAAATAATGTCCAGTAACCTTGTCCTAATTTAAGAGTCAAACTCCATATTTACGACTTATAACGATCTTTTAGGAAAAACGTATCATATACCTAGTTATGAAAACCAAGGTTTAACTAAAAAAAAAAAACCTATACAATTCACACAGCATTACCTAGCCCCCAGCTAAGCAGAGCTTGTGTTATGAGTACTATGTAACTGATATACATAATATAACACAAAATTCAAAATTCAAAATTCAAAGTGCTTTATTTCCTTTAGACCTTACAGGACTCTTGGACACGTCACAAAAATTCAGATTACATAAGTAAAACTAGGAAATAAAGTGATCACTTTGATTTTTTGTCCACTTCAATCTTTTTAAGGTAAAGTAAAGAAGCGAACAAGAAACCTTTACCTTGTTAGAATGTTAGTTTTCGAGTTGGAGCAAAACTCGTCCCAAGCTTTTTTATCGTCTAGATAATCTGATATTTTATAGTAAGCCTTTTTACAAAGGATATGTTTGACAATTTGTTTGAATTTATTTATTGATAATTTTTGCAACTCACTTGGAGTTTTGTTGTAGAAGCGCATACATTGTCCTTTAAAAGATACATTAATCTTGTGTAGCCTAGTTGTGGGCACAGCGAGTTTATTCTTATTTCTAGTATTTAAATTATGTATATCGCTATTTTTGGGGAACCGATTGATATTCTTATGAGTGTACAACAAGTTTTCATAAATATATTGACACGGTACTGTCATTATGTTTATTTCTTTAAATTTATCACGTAGGGACTCTCTGGGACCCATATCATAGATTGCACGAACAGCCCTCTTCTGCAGCACAAATACGGTGTTAATATCTGCAGCGTTCCCCCACAGCAGTATACCATAAGACATAATACTATGGAAGTAGCTGAAATATACTAGTCTAGAAGTATCAACGTCTGTAAGATGACGGATTTTTTTGACTGCATATGCTGCAGAACTTAGTCTCTTCGATAGCTTATCAATACATATATATAGATAGATATTATAGATAGATATACATATATATAGATAGATATACAATACATAGATAGATATTTTTTTGTTCCGAGGCGGGAATCAAACCCGCAACCTCCTGCGTCGCAGGCAGACCTTAGCCCACCGCGCCACAGAGGTCGTCATTTTGAAGATATTTTGGTGTTGTACCTATGCGGTTTTGAAAGAACTTTTTAAAACTACGTCCATTGAAAGACAAGAACAAAATTGATAGGTATCTACGCCCTAACTCAGCAAAGAAAGCTTGCGCTTTATTCCAACAACCCGTAAAACCTATAGATTCGCTACCTGTAGATTGTTTTCAACAGTTTGCAGATAGCTCAATTGTTTCTATTGTAAATACTAGTTTTAATTTAAATTTATTATTTGATTGTTAATTTATTTCTTAATAAAGCCGTAAAATAACATACCCAGTTTTAGCATTGATCCTCCTTGTTACAGATACTTCGTGAGCACAGTCCTGCAGTTCCAGATCTACCGAGCCCTTTGCGAGCGCACAGGACAGTTCATACCCGGCGACCCAGCTCGGCCGTTACACAAGTGCGACATCTACAGGAACCCTGAGGCGGGACGCATGCTCATGTGAGTTTTAATCCGTCCCTTTAGTATATACTAAATTAGTATACACTGCCCTGACCACTCGCAAAAGGCAGTTCATACCAAGCGAGTCAGCATGTCCTCTACACAAGTGTAACATAATATATCAGAACCCAGAGGCGGGATGAATGCTCACGTGAGTAATAGTCCGTCCTACTACTCCTACAAGCTGTATGCGGCCTATGCGGGTCCATGGGATAGTTTGTACCCGGAGACCCAACCCGACCTCTACACAAGCGGCGTCTATCGGAACCCGAAGACGGGGTGCAAGCTCACGTAAGCAATAGTCCATCCTACTACTCTTACAAGATCTATGCGGACTATGCGGGCCTATGGCACAGTTTGTATCTGGAGACCAAGACCGACATCTACATAAGAGCGACCCGACTCGGAGGCGGGAAGCATTTTCACGGGTTCTGGTACACTTGCCTGAAGGACATTGCTCAGGTAACAGGAGACATTGGACAGGGCTCTCTTCTCAATAACAATCTCACCTTCTCCTTACCCCCTCAAAAGGAAAAAAGGAACCCTTATGAGATCACTTTGTTGTCCGTCTGTCCGTCTGTCAACCCTCTTTTTGAAGGAACTTTAGACCACATCTATAATAATCCGAACAAGGATAGCTACTTATTCCAAAGTAGTTGACAAAAAGAATTTTATCAATATCTTTTCGATTCCCAAGAAACTCGCAACAATAGCTCTAACCTCGAACTTATCTTAAAAATTCAATTATATCACGGGGAATGGCTAAAAATTGATTCCGTTCTAATTTCGCATAATGGATATAATCTTGTTCAATATCTAGAGTAGGTAGGTACCTACGTCGTGCGCCCTTGCTGATCGGTCAAGGTTTTGTTTTACAAAAACAATAGTTTTATACACTTCCAATGATTTGTGTGTCCGGTAGCAAATATAATCTTATTTTATGGTCGGAAATTAATGCTATTAATCAAGCAAAATATTAGAAGGTAGCCAACTAATGCTTTGTGCAGACGTAAGTACCTACTTACACTAATATGTAAGTAAGTAATAACGTAACTAATATAAAAGATTGTAAATTTGTTGTAACATAATATATCAGAACCCAGAGGCGGGATGAATGCTCACGTGAGTAATAGTCCGTCCTACTACTCCTACAAGCTGTATGCGGCCTATGCGGGTCCATGGGATAGTTTGTACCCGGAGACCCAACCCGACCTCTACACAAGCGGCGTCTATCGGAACCCGAAGACGGGGTGCAAGCTCACGTAAGCAATAGTCCATCCTACTACTCTTACAAGATCTTACTAGTTTTAATTTAAAATTGTTATTTGATTGTTATTTTCTTTCCATATAAAAGAAGGTAAATGAATACCTACTTCCTAAAGCTAAAAGTAATGTTCTGGTGAAGTTTTAAGACCCGACTTCAGGCTTTGATCTCTATTAAATATCGATCGATCTCGATCAAAATATTTATTAAAACCTGCTCTACCTCTAGATACAACAATATCACGATACATCCTGTAAATGAAGCTCCTGTGTTATTGATATCCTCTTCTCTCCTCTGATCTATCTATCAAATCTTTTCTCATTTAGTAGGTACTATGACTCTCATTCAGAAACCTCTTTGGGTTACTTTCCCTTTTGGTATACTTTTTTATTCCTTATTTTTTGGAACTTTGAGTCATTGGTATGACTATGTCAGTCCCGTATTTTAACAAATTATTATCTAACTTAAATCTAAAACTAACCCAAATAATTTTACTGTCGCATCACTAAGTGGTGCGGCTAAAATATGGTATACTTGTTTCTTTTGAAAAACGAATTCCTTAACGGAAGAACTTCAGCAAATAATTATTCCGAATTCAAATCTGAAACGTTTGTTTTTGTTTTCGGCAAACAAAATCCTTAATTAATTTCCCCTAAAAGTTCTACAAGTTTGTTTGGCTCTTGCCGTGCTAAATTCACAAGGCGTTCCAAAAACAAACAAATTTTCAACGTTCGAACTTCGAAACGCATTCCAAATTCAATAAAACGCAATATCACCGTGGCATTAATTAATAGTAAAACCTCAGGGTAATTTATGTTCTACACAAATGGCCATAGGGGTGAAAGTTGTCGGATTGGTAAATTAAAAAATAAAGCATAGAGCACACAATTGACGCCGTCTGCGCTCACGGAAATAACCACTTGATGCGAATGGCCCATGCGGGTCATAATGCTCTTAATTTGTGATATCGGATAATGTGGACGGTGCTCGATGGTGCGTGGACTTTTATAATGTCACGACGAAAATAAACACGAATAAAAAGTTCGAAGAAGAGTCCCAAAGTTACACAAAATTATGGAGGCCTATACTCAGCAGTGTGTAAAATCCGGGTGCGGATGATAATGATGAAGAAGATACAGACATAAATCGAATCTAGCTGGATCTCACTGTATTGTACCTACTCGCTTCCGTCCATACACTCCGGTATTGGAAAAAGTCTCAAACAGAAAACCATTGGTCTCTTTAAGCGTAGAAGAAAAAATTATTTAAGATGACCATAGAACGCTGTTTGATAATTTTTAACCGACTTCGAAAAGAGGATTTTGTGCTATGTTCGGCTGTATGTAAGTTTGTCTATTTCTCTGAATTTCAAAAATTATTTTAGGTACCATTAGAAAGTGCTTACTTTTCAGTAAGTGACATAGGCTATTTTTTATCTCGGAATTCCTACAGGAACGGGAAGTGCGCGGGTGAAACCGCGAGGGGCCGCTAGTCGTATATAAAATTATCTCATATCACCACTCTAATATAGCTAAAAAAAATATACGTAAAATAAACGTTCTTCTTTATAACATTGTTAAATTAATTTTTAAAACTTTTGAAATAAGGATTAGGGTAGGTTCATTTATTTAACAGCAAAAAAAAAAAAAATTACAACTAATATTTACACTAAAACGTTTACGTAAAATAAATAGATATTACAGAAATGCAGGTTATCGACATAGCTCAAAGGATTAGCAAGCTGAAGTGGCAGTGGGCTGGCCATATCTCGAAAAGAAACGACCACCGCTGGGGTAAACGTGTTCTTGAATATAGACTGCGACTCGACAAACGTAGTGTAGGACGCCCACCGACCAGGTGGGATGACGATTTGCGAAAGACTCAGATGCAGATGCTGGATGCGGCAAGCTGAAGACAGGGTTCTATTACGCTCATTAGGGGAGGCCTATGTCCAGCAGGACTAATCTGACTATGGCAAAAATGCAGCAATTTTCTTAAAAGTCTCACAAATAGGTATAAAAGCCGACACCTTTTCGGACCATTATAATGTAACACATTTGTGGAATCTGTTTTTGGAACTAAGTTCCTTATCACGCGTTGTGAAAGGGGGCTGGACGGAAAAAATTCTCACGAAAAGTTGTAACGACACTTTTTGCTATAGTAAGCTATTGTAAGCCGTGCGGCGTGCGCATGTTTCTCTGTCTCTCTCTCTCTCTCTTATAGAAAGGAACTTCGTTCCATCCGGGTGTCCCTTGACACCTCTCAACTTTTTTGTGTCATAAATATTTATATTTATATATTATGTTCTTGTACCTGCTTAATTATTGCAATGTGTCTGTGTTATGTTTGGTTCCAAATAAATATATATATATATATATATTTACTTACTTTTACTTACTTAGTACACCTTCCAAAGTTAGTGCGTAAACTGATAGCTTTATATAATTTAGAGCAACACCTTATGTAACGACTGCAGTCTGTTACAGTATGACAATCGGCTACTAAAGGGTTACCTAACCGCTCACCATTCCTGGATCGAGTTATAGTCTCAAGTTATAGGCCCGGTGGGTTCCGGCAGGTAGATATTTGTTAATCAGAACTTGTTAGTAATAACTAATAATGGAACGTAAACTAGGTGAAATAGAACGAAGGTTTATCATGAACCTTCGTTTTAGTGAGTGTAGAGTCCATAAACCGTTTATAGACTAATATAATACAATACAAAACTCTTTATTGTACACCACAAAAAAAAAACAGACATAGACCTTAATCATAAAAGTACAATGGGCGGCCTTATCGCTTAGAAGCGATTTCTTCCAGGCAACCTTGGACTCTACACTCGCTAGCTGCAGGAGATTACTAAACTAAAATTTAGGGTTCAAATATAAGACAGATAATTTAAATAATCCTATAAGAAATTCAAAGTTGGAAAACTGAATTAAATTCTTGCGATAAAAATATCCTGAAGCAAAGGCAGGATACATTTGACAGATATGATCTAGGAAATAAATCTCTATCTATGCAGATCTGTTACATAATAATCTACAAGTTAATATTTTTTTTATCTGTTATTTATTAAACACCATGAAATAATAGGCCTTCTATTTTTTTTATAACTGATTAAAAAACTGTAAACTTTGGAGCTCAGCCGTAAACAACATTGCGCCCAATGTTGTTATGTCATTAGGCTGTGTAGGCAAACCAAAAAGTATAAACGGTCATCAGCAAAATCAGAGCAATTGTTCAAGTCGCACATCCAACTGACAGCATAAACTCCGAGCGAATATATGTATTGTATAGTGTCCAGCGTTTTCATCAGCTAACGCGCGCAATTCGAAAGCAAAATTTAAAGTTTTAATACATATGCCACTTATCGATTAAATACAAGTTTTGTTTATTTTTAGTGGTTCATTAGCACTATTATTAGTGCTAATGAACTACTAAAAATATACAAAACTAAAAATATATAAAATATACAACCATTTTTGAAAAACGTTTCAAATGGGTTCTATTATAGAACCCATTTGAAACACTATTCAATGGGTTCTACTAAAGAACCCATTTGAAACACTTTTCATACCTATTATAAGTTACGGGCGGAAACCCGCATGACAAGAAAAGATCCTATTTCACAAGCTCTGCTTACGATGGAGCTAGATGCTACGTGGATTGTCCAACATTATTTATTTAGCTAGTTAAAACAATACTGCAATCTGAATACATTTTACACTGGTCCGGCCGCATTTACGCAAGATCTGACCCACTTTGTGCTTCCTATAGTCTAACTCCTGCACAATGGTGATTAGGACACCACAAGGATCACGTTTTTGTACCGATACAGACTTATTTGTACTCAATAGAAGGGATATTGTGGAAAATAGTTGATTGTTATACAAAGGAAATGTTGATTGAGGTATGGAATATTAAATTTAGATTTTGGATGATAAATGTAAACTTTATGCTTGTTTGAAACTTAGTTACAATATATTCAATTACAAAAAATAATTAAAATAAAATAAAATAAAATTTAAGGGCTAAGGACCCATTACAACAATAGTACATTTCTCACCTAGGGCAGGAAAATAAGAAACGTCTGTCGAATGTTTGATGTGATCTGAGGCTTTCTTATTTCCTGCCCGTGGTGAGAATACTATTTTCCTCCTCGACGGAGGCGGAAAGCGGCATTTTCATTTAACGCCGCGGGAGGAAAATTGACGCTTTCCGCCCGGAGAGGAGTGGTTTTTTTGCCGTTTTTATAGATGATGGTACGGAACCGTTCGTGCACGAGTCCGACTCGCACTTGGACAGAATGGTTTCATACTTGACTTGTAACGCGCTTCCCTCTATCTATAGCTTCCTTCATCAAAGGTAAAAGTGTAGCAAAATGTGTCATTTTGAGTCAATACTATTGATATCAACGACCTCTGTTGTGGCGCGGTGGGCGAAGGTCTACCTGCGACGCAGGAGGTTACAGGTTCGATTCCCGCCTCGGGACAAATGTTTGTACGATCTGCAGATTTGTTCAGGGTGTTCTGGTCGTTTTCTATGTATAATAAAAAATATCTATGTATTGTATTATATTAAGTATCAGTTATCTAGTATGCTTAAGTAGGTACCCTTAACACAAGCTCTGCTTAGCTTGGGGCTAGATAATGCTATGTGGATTGTCTAGCATTACTTATTTATTTTTTATATGGTGAAGCGATTAATTTAGTCGTATCGGTGGATTAGTACCCTGGTTTCTCATTCCGACTTGACCCACTGACTCTCTGTCCCGATATAACAACCTCACGACCGTTGTAATGCCAAGTCGCATGTCACATGCTGCAACGTGAAATGTGCTAAAATTCTTTGTGGTGTGACAATTTTGTCACTTTTTGTTTCTCAATTGTGAGTGACTTTAGTGGAGTAACCGTGTGGTGCCGGCTTAGAACTTGCACCACTCCAACTCTTTCCGTGAGTATCGTAAGAGGCAACTAAGGGACATACACCGGAGAGCGGGCAGCAGCGCCTCTTGCAGAATAGATTTACCACCAAACTGCGATCCCTAAACCCTAGGCATGCGGTTTAGGGATAAAAAAAATCGTGGGGATTATGGGATAAAAAAAATCAGGAGGAGGCCTGCGTCTAGCAGTGGACTATTATAGGCTGTTGAGGTTGAGGTACCAGACTGATGTTGTTTTGATAAATCGAGTAAAAAACGTAACTAAACGTATCTTGTGTCTTCCTCCCTCTTCAATTTTCAACTTTTCACTTTTTCAGTCGCCTTATGGAACGCGGTTCCTCTGCCAGCTGGTCTCAAGTCCTGCAGGAGTCTATTGGAGAAGGCAGACTGAACGGAGAAGCACTGAGAGACTACTTCAGACCGCTGGAGGACTGGCTGCGGAGCGAGAACCTCAGGACTGGGGAGTACTTGGGCTGGAGCTATGATGGGGATTACTGCAAGTTCAGGTAACAATCTGACGTGTGATGATGTCGCCATCTCTGAAACATAAGACAGGAAGATGAAAAATAAATTATTGTGAGCACACTTGGAAAATAAAATCAAAATGAAACATTCTGTAATGAAGGTCTGCCTGCGACGCAGGAGGTTGCGGGTTCGATTCCCGCCGCGGGACAAATGTTTGTACGATATGCAGGCATTTGTTCAGGGTGTTCTGGTCGTTTTCTATGTATAATAAAAAATATCCATCTATGTATTGTGTTATATTATGTATATCAGTTATCTAGTACCCATAACACAAGTTCTGCTTAGCTTGGGGCTAGATAATGCTGTGTGAGTTGTCCAGCAATATTATAAAATATTATATTATAATGTGTGAGGATATCATCATGGTCATCGCTGAAGATATTATTACATTACAATACAAAAATGGTTTATTATAAGTACATTCACAAAAACAAATTGAGAAGAAACATTATAAAAGACATGTGCATAGCCTTATCTCTTAGAAGCTGAGACTTTCAGAGGTAACTTTTGGATAGTTTTACTACAAAATATTGAATCCTACAAAGGATTAGATAACTGTGTGCAAAATATACTCTCTCTAAATCTATACTTCTATTTTAGTCTATTCTTCTATCTATGTACATTTATTAATATTACAAACGCAAAAGTGTGTTTGTTTGTTTGTCCGTCCTTCACGCCTTTACTAAGCAACCAATCGATTTGATTTTTATGATTTTTGGCTTAGAGCTAGTTGAAAGGATGGATAGTAACATAGACCACGTTTTATCTCGTAAATTAGTTTATATGGGATAGAAATAACCTTAAACAACGCGTGTGAAGCCGCGAGCAGCATCTAAGATACAATAATTTACAACATTTTTGTGAACCTAGGTATTAGGGTATTAGCCAATTATATTGATATTGAATAATTAATTTTCAATCCTTTCAGCATCGAGACAGCCGGTCTTCAGGTCTATGGAGGTTTCTATAACGCTGCCGTACGGAGTTATGACGTCACGAGCTTCTTCACGATCCTGGTTATATCAACACTTACCACCATAGTAGCTTTACGTAGACGATAGTTCTTGTTCAAATTCATTATCATCATCAAAAAAAACTGAGGTTTGACGAGGTTTGTATGAAGTTTTTTTAATCAAGCAAGCAAGCTATACCTACACATAATATGAGGACACAAAACACCTATACAAAAAAAAGTATCTCAACATAATGTAGTAAGCGTCTTCTGAGATATGCACAGATAAAAATAGCTGTTATTTTAATGTTTTTTTGTACATGATAAATAAAAAAAAGATTTGTGGTAAACAGCAGATGTAAATGCCAAAATCTTTATATACTTTTCCGGACATCCACATCCTTTGTATTTGATAAATAGAAAGTTGAAAATTGAAGTTGAAAAGTCATTAATTTCACTTATCAAATTTTTACTCTTGGTTCTGATTCGGACACTAACTATCTCAAAAAACAAACCCAACTCACGTGTCTCAAATTCTAAATTGACGTCTTTCAAAGGGGTTCACTACATCTCGTGCGTGAGACGTGACTATGAAAAAGTTGTGGTAAAGATTCACAATGCATTTTAGCAACGTGGAAAAAAAACTCAGGGTACATATTTGACTATTTTTTACTTAATTCTTCTTCTGTGTCAGTTTAACAACACACATTTATTTGTATAAAATCTCTACTTTAGTTGTAAATAGCATACTAACTTAAAGTTCAATGGAATGTTTAGAAAATTGTGATAACATTTTAAAAAATTTAATAAAATCATAAAACGTTTTGATGCCTTTGATTTTCTTCCATTATATGAAAAGGTGTGAATTGAATATAACATTATGTGAATTGAATATAACATTATGTGTATTGAATATAATATTTGGAGCAATACATTAACATTGTCACCTTGAATTAGTTCATTATGGAGATTGGTGTCCCACAAGGCTACCCCATTAGCCAATTTTGTTTCTCATTGCTATACTAATATGGAATAGTTATAATGTATAGACGCGAAAGCAGAAAATCCGTCTCTATATTAATACAATAAATAAAGGTTGGTGTGGTGATGGAAATCCTTTATCCCCAAGGATCCTGGAGGACACCCAATTTAAATATCTTACCAAACTTATCAAAAACTTCACAGGTGAAATGAACGCTGGCTTATTTTTCAGTCACTTGAAACTCTGCCTTCTGGTGATAGCTTAAATTTTAAGGAAATTGGTACAAGTGTTCATCATCATCATCATCAGCCTATATTTGTCCACTGCTGGACATAGGCCTCCCCTAATGAGCGCCATAGCGCCCTGTCTTCAGCTTGCCGCATCCAGCATCTGCCAGCAGTCTTTCGAAAATCGTCATCCCACCTGGTCGGAGGGCACAAGTGGGTACAAGTGTTAGTAAATACTAATATGTAGATAAAATTCATCGCTTTTTGTGTCTTTGTTGAAATTAAGGACCGTCTTAACATATGTAGTAGACATAATCATTATATTATATTTAATGTGATTCATTATGTCAATCACTGAAACAGCATCAGATAAAGTAATCTTGTTTTTCAACGAGGGGCACATTGTTGGCCAATGAAGTTGTAATTCCACAGTAATAGCCTCGACAATGCGGGCAGATATTGTAACGACCGATTTTATGAACCCGGAAATTATGTTTATGGTTAGAATTTGTAACATAAATTAAATTGATATAGAGCTGTTTCATTTTTTGTTAAGTAAAATATTTATTTAATATAAGCTTTATATTTCAAAGCTTTTTTGCATAAACTAAAAGTTTATATTTCTAAATAAGGTGCCCTTTTAAAGATTTAATTTTATTCGCTTCAAATAATATAAATCAAATAATAGTAATTACTCTTCTTTGTAAGAAGCCTATGTCTAACAGTGGTCTACTTAGGTTGATGATCATGATGATGGTGATATAAGGAGCCAAGTGTAACTTGGTGATAGTATCGAGTTTGAGACGAATGTTCAGTTCGTTTGATGTAAGTAGGTCCTGAATATTATCTACCAGATAGCGTTTGGCAAAAACTTTGTTTACTCTTGGATTATACAAGCAATAGGGATTTCGGACAAATTGACATTTGTTTACAATAAAAACAGTTAATCTACATTACAAAATTAAATATACATTCCTCCTCTACCCATTAAATAAATAATGGGCACATTTACTTTACCATAATGACCTTTACAATTAATTTGAGACTACGAAACTCGTTAGTTTCGTTCAACAATTTTGTCGTTTGTTTTACATTATTACAATTACTTGCATTTGTAACATTAGTAGGATCTTCTATCTCTCTTCTATATATCTTCTTTTCATTATTAAATCTAACCAATATTTCCTTACTTTTAGTAATCAAGAATCAGATCGTTTTTGGTAATATCTTTTTTTGTAAACAGAACTTAAGGCGAAGTACGTTCGCTTTTTCGAGACAAGGACGAGCGAACACCGCGCAGTGAAAGCGAGAAAGGGAGGCAAGAGCCGGCCCGCGCGCAATTTCACTGCTTTTTATTTATAAATTTGTTTTTGCTCTAAAATAATACTCTTTCGCAAAAAACTAAAACCATAATCCTCTAAAGTGTTTAGTTAAGTATTTTTTAGACGATATTTCATGCAAATATGTTAAGTAACCAGCAAATGAAACTGGTTTTCCGTAGTAAAAATGCAAAATTTAGAGGAAACTTTGCGATTTTTTTCTATCGAGTCAAGTTGAGTCAATCGTGTTTCGGCTCCCATAACATACTAACAAAAATCCTAAACATTCGATGCTAATTAAAAAAGATTTTAATAATTGTGTTTTCTTGCCTTAAAATTGATTTTCCGTCTAGGCAAAACCTGAGTTTTGGGACCTATTTCACCTTAAGCACCTAATCAATAAATTCACAGCTCTACTTGTTGTGAACATAAATCTGTTTATATTCCAAATCCAGTCCATTTTTTGCCTTTGCATAATTTACAATCCCATTTCGTGGCCCGACTTTATCAAATAAACAGTGCATCCCTCGTCAACCGGTCCCCTGCTGATAACATTACTAGGATAAACAAGATGCAGCATTGCAAAAGGTGCTCTATTTCCTCTGGTTAACGTTGAAATGCCAGTAACATTGATTTACAGATCTGGTAATGTTAGGGTGGCAGTGGCGCCAGTTGCCGTCAGTGTGTCGCCGCCTTTATGTAACCACTTTTGTTAACTCCTGGCCGCTTCTGTTGTCCTGGTACTTTGCTCTGGTTTGAAAATGAAACAATGGGCTGACTTTTTGTATGGGGTTTTTTGTTTCATTGTCTATCTCATTTTGAAGCGAAACGAGAGTCGGCGAATGTCGGCTATGGTTTCCCATCTTTGGTATTTAAAACCTATAAAGGCTAATCGGCAATAAAGGTAACCTCATAAGGAAGTAAAGTAACATTACATATATAAATAACTCCACTTACCAATCTACAAAAGCAATAGCCGCTATAAGCAAACAAGAAGATTGCACTCAGCTACTTACCGACATTATGACGCCTTGTATCGATCGTCTCCTTAACTGTTATGTACGCCTGATAGTTTCGGTCTATCGTTGCCAATATTTTGCAACATCTACCGTTTTGCGCATTTCACAGCAAAAAAAATGGATATCTAAATAGAAAGTTGAAGAAAGACGGCAAATACATTTAGAGTGTAAATGCGTCAGGCATGACCTTTAACTAAATCAACTTTATCAAAAGATACGTACTTAACTACTCATAAATTAAAGAAAAACAATTGAATCAAGTTTTAACAAAAACAACTATTGTAGGTATAAAATTTAATTGAACCAGGCGGCTGAAAAATAAATCTCTTTGAAAATAGAAGCTGATGAATGCCTTTGTTCACCCTTTATTAAGTTTTCCAATTATCTGAGCGAGTGGATTGCATTCAGACACTTCCCGCCGCCGATTTGACGCCGCGTATCGATCGCCTGCATAGTTATGAACTCCTAGTGCTTCGTTCGACCGGCACTGATTTATTTACTTGCTAGTTCACTGCTTTCATCCTGGTACATCCCAAAATAGACTTGGTGTAGTAGCCTCTTTTAACAGGTACGTAAGCTTGATAATTTTTACACCGTTCCTTTGTTTTGCATGTTTTGAGGAGAATTTTTTCAAAAAAACAAATGTTAATCTTTGTATTTTTTTTATATCTTCTCTCTGAATTTATATTCTATACTATTATTCAAATAATATACTTATTCAAATTCTAGACACGCTAAATATTCTGCAAGTCAATATCTCTCAAATCAAATCAAGGCATCTCTAGTAAACTGAAAAGACTTTCTACTATGGAGTGTCATACATTTTTGGTTTGCAAATTAGCATCAAGGAACAATAATTTTAATTTTTTAATAGTAAGTAACTATTTTACCGTTAGGTTCAATTAAACTGTAAACACATCATGTGTTCGACCCCAGCAAACAAAGGCAAACCTAACTAAATAAAAGGTGAAATTGAAAAAACGACCAAAGCCAACCTCCTAAATAGGTACGTTTTTCGAAGATCGCATCTGTGAGTTTCAGTTAGACGTTACACCCCTATTCTCAATGATTGGATTATCTACGTCATAATAACGAGAGCTCAATGTTTTGTAGGCTATAAAAACATATTAGGATAGTTGAATCCTATGGCTCTATCACTTTCTTTCATTTTTAGGGTTCCGTACCTCAAAAGGAAAAAGAATCCTTAAAGGATCACTTTGTTGTCCGTCTGTCCGTCTGTCAACCCTATGGGTTCAGAAACGCGTGGAAGTCTCGAATAAATAAGTACTCAAGTCCGTAACTTCTTGGAGCAGTGATATAAATCAAACGTCTAAGTCAACGTAATCAAAAGTTACAGCCATATGACCAAATATTTTGAAATTTCAAAGGGAATCACAATATAACCACATAAAATACAAACCAAACCTATAAGTTACTTCTCGTGGACCCAGAATCGTGAAACAAGAAGAAAGATAAAAAGCACCAGTAAAGGAAAAAATCCAAAAACCCTAAATTTGAAGTTAATTTACAAAAAAATATTATCTTATCTCGCCATGGACCAAAAACCTATAGGGTACTTTCCGTTGATCTAAAATAACACAATTTGACAAGAATTCTTATAGGCCAATAACAGGGGAAAATCTAAAGAAAATAATTTGTAGTGTAGACAAACCATCCACCAAAACCATTTATGGTAAGTAAAATTAAAGGTGCATGGTTTGTCTACAATTTATTTATTTACTTCCAGTTGACCTAGAATCTTGATATTTGGCAAGAAATATGGTCTTATCAGTCATCTTATCTTAGGATCAGTTAGATTGTTTGCAACAGTCTGCAATTAGCTCAATTGTTTCAATTGTAAATACCAGTTCTAACTTGTTTCTATTATTTATTATTATTATATCCTACTTATATTATAAACGCGAAAGTTTGTGAGTATATATTTAAGTATATTTGCTGCTCTTTCACGCAAAAACTACTGAATGGATTTTAATGAAACTTCACAATAATATAGGTTACATATTAGAATAACGCATATGCATTTATAAAGATATATTGTATACTACCTGCGCGAACGGGAACTACGCGGGCGAAGCCGTGAGCAGCAGCTAGTTTTATTTATAAAGCTGGTCTTATTATTATATAACTATTTTACATAATAATTCTATATTATTTATATGCTGGATGCGCTATGGCGCTCATTAGGTGAGGTCTATGTCCAGCAGTGAACTAATATAGGCCGATGATGATAATTTAGTCGGGTTATAAAAACATTAACATTTTGCTTTCAAATGGTAACTTTTTATTATACAGAGTAGTTTTTTATGGAATGCAGGGAAGCTATTTGAGAAGCGCAGTGCAGCGTTTTGAGTTGAGTGGGAGTGAATGGCCAAATCCAAAACCATAAGAGTTAGAGATAAGCAGCTATGTAGAATTATACACGTACTTAAGAAAGTACATATCTAGGTAGGAATGAAGGCCATAGGTATGTAGGTTTACTGTATAGTACATACGTACACTAAGTACTTATATATATTATGTATGTTCAGCTCAGCTTAGTTTCATCAACATATTCTTGAAGTATGTGAGCAAAGGAGGAGTTCGCCTCAAAGCCGAGTGAGCGTGCCAGCGAGTCGTCGAAAAAGACCGGGAGCGTGGACACCATGCGATTGATGGTCTCGTCTAGCTCGTAACGCACCAGCGTGGCAGCCTGCGCGCCGCGCGCGCCCGCCCCCGCCAGCGTCGCCACCGCCTCGCTCACCGACACTTGCAGCCCCGGCAGGTTCAGCACGCGTCGCGCGCCCAGCGCCGGCCCCGGCACCAGCGCCGCGCGCGCTATGTTGCGCACCACGCAGCCGGGCGAGGTCACCCACAGCTCGCACTCCGGCGACACCGGTATCACGCACGGCTCGCCCCGCAGCGGCTCGCGCACCATGCCGCTAGCAAACGACGTGATGGCGGTGTTGGGGGCGCCGCCCCGTACCGTCACAGTCGGCAGGCGTAGCGAGCGTCCGTCCACGAGCCCGCGCCGGGTGTAGTCCGCTACCAGCAGCTCGGAAGCCGCCTTCGCTGCGCCGTACGAGGTGCACGGCGACGGCGCCGTGCTCTCGCGCACTGCCTCATCTCCGCACGCGCCGAACACTGCCACCGAGCTCGCGAACACGAACACGAGTGGTGGCGCGCCCATCGCTCGTCTCCGCCGTGCTGCCTCCAGCAGCGCACGCGTCACATCCAGGTTGACGCGCAGGCCAAGGTCGAGGTCCTCCTCCGCGCGGCCGCTGACGACGGCAGCGAGATGGAACAGTACGGCGGTACCGGGCTCTACAAGCTGGTCGGCGGCACCGGGCGCGGCCAGGTCGAGTGCTAGGCAGCGCACGCGGGGGTCGGAGCGTAGCGTGGGACGCACGCAGTCCGCCAGCAACAGGTCCGAGACAGGCAGCGGCGCGGCGGTGCTGAGCAGCCAGTCGGCGAGGCGCGCCCCGAGGAAGCCGGCGGCGCCGGTGACCACGACCTTCATGCTGAGTGCACTACGTAAAGTTCCTGACCACTTGTAGGCAGTTCTTGACCAGATCCTTGTGTTCCACAACAGGTAGGTAGGTACTCGTCCGTGCTTCGCTTTCCGTCGTCGTCTCGCCTCGAATCTTATGATCAACTGTCGACGGCTAGTATATAGAGCTGAAGTAGGTGCTTGTAATCTGATCTCTGGCTTTTAGGATAACCTTTGACAAGTTTTTGATAATGAGCAAATAATATACCCACCTACTATCAACATCACAAAAACTACCTACCTACCTATGCAGTCGAACACGGGTGTGGTGTGTCGTAATGTAAATCTGGACATTTCTGATTCTGAAAACGAATTGAGGGTAGTCGTATACTGACTGTCTTATATTGTCGTATACTGCCGTCAATTCTCGGCTGTAATTCCGAGTACATCCAGTCGCCCTGTGGTTAGGACCACGATCGTTGTAATCGATAGAAACCTATGGAAAATAATAACTGTGATAATAACATCATCATCATCATCATCAGCCTTTTTCAGTCCACTGCTGGACATAGGCCTCCCCTAATGAGCGCCATAGCGCCCTGTCTTCAGCTTGCCGCATCCAGCATCTGCCAGCAGTCTTTCGCAAATCGTCATCCCACCTGGTCGGATTGCGTCCTACACTACGTTTGCCGAGTCGCGGTCTCCACTCAAGAACACGATAATAACATAAGGTACGCGATAAATAACTACTTACCCATAAATAATAATCATTGATAATACCTACCTACTTTCGTTATATCTTATAAAAAACTGGTTTTTGGATTAATTTTGTTTCTAATGCGAAATACATAAGTAGTTCTGTATGACGGAACCCTGTGAGCGAGTTTACTCGTACCTGGCCGGTTTTATTCTATTTTATTTTCGTTATGCGGGCCTTCCTAGGAGTGTTGTTGCTGTTTTGTACGTATGTGGTTTGATTAAAATTTGAGTAGAGCATTGATTGACCCATCTTTGTGACTCTTCTAGGTTTAAGTATCACATCATATTCAATTTAAAACAGCATTTAATTGTTTTTGGAAAAAATGCGTACATGAATACGTAATGTAGGCATGTCAGTTCATTATCTGACATTGAGTTTGGATAGAAATTCGATCGGCATGTCCAATCTGAACCAGTTACACCTAAATCACAAAATCGAGCCTAACTTCAGTTACCTAAACCGATATAAGAAGAAAAAATAAAGACAAATAAAAATGTCCGCAGCCGTAACTGAACCAGCAACCTTCCAGCCTTCACTAACTGCTCCACAGAGGCAGTTACATTATTCAAATATCTAATAAGATTACCTCGAGAATCGGGAGCCTGCGCGTCCCAGATTATGTAACAGTACCAACTAGTATGGCTCTCCCTATCCCGCCCAGTTCATTCCCGGTCGCGCTTCGTCCCACATGTGCCTTGCGCTTCTGCCGCCCTGGTACTTTGGTCCTGTGCGAGAGTGTGGATTTTTGTTTTTTTCTGCCTGTGCAGCCACCAATTATCTTATGGGGAATGTTTTGTGAGTATAGAATAAATTTAATTAAGTTATAAACGCTTTAATATACTTACCAAAAAATATTTAAAGTAAAGTTCGTGTTACTTAGGTGCCTAATACAGACTAAATTAATTCGCCTTGCCCTGGTTTTATTAGATCAAAGTGAAATTAGAATTTAAGTTATATAAAATAAGTGAGCAAGGTTGCCTTTGGTTGACCTTACCGAAATTATTTTCTTGTTCGAGTTTTCTAGAAAGGTCTCTATATAATCGAACTTTTTCTTTTAAGTAATTCATTTTAAATAGATAGTACCTACCTACATACATATATACCTAGGTAGGTATATGTAGTACTGTAATGTTATAGTATATAACAGACTACAGTATCCAAAATGTGTACCTAAAACATTCTAAAAGTATTGCTATGCTCTAAATATACATACTACCTGAAAACTGTAAAAATTGTTTATTGGTGGTTTCAGTATATTTAAATATAGGTACTTAATTTCTTTATTAACAAAGAAAATCACAATTAATTAATAGAGACAAATTAAAACCAATAGGTATTTACAATTGAAACAGTTGAGCTAACTAAATACTGTGGCAAACAATCTACTGGTATCTCGACTGATCCATATCAAATACCAGTCGGAAGAGTCCCTAAGACGCTGCTGGCTGCATTGCTCCGCTGTATGGCAATGCTGATGCACTGCGCCAGATACTCACCGGTTCTTCGGTCACGCGTCGCTTTGACCAGACTCTCAGAAAAAATTCCGGAGAGCCTCGGTACCCTACCTACACTGACTTAGGGTCTCGATTCCAAAAGAAGCAATTGCGCCTCTTGAGATCTTCTTAACAGGCCAAATCTGCCGCCGAACCAGCCCTCACGGATATTTTCGAAAGATCATCATCATCAGCCTATACCAGTCCACTGCTGGACATAGGCCTCCCCTAATGAGCGCCATAGCGCCCTGTCTTCAGCTTGCCGCATCCAGCATCTGCCAGCAGTCTTTCGCAAATCGTCGTCCCACCTGGTAGGATAGGACGTCCTACACTACGTTTTCCGAGTCGCGATATTCTCGATATAGTCGTGATATTTTCGAAAGATGGGAAGGTGAAAGTGTGTCGACGCATGTAGCGTCCCACACAATAGGCTACCCCAACCCCTGGGACTAGAGTCATACCGTCCGGCCCCTCAACCCCTCATGGTCGTCACAAAACTAAACAAAATTAACTAATCAAAATATCTTTTAATAAAGTATCTTTATTCAGAAAGAAAATAACAATCAAATAACAAAATTAAAACTAGTATTTCAATAGAAACAATTAAGCTATCTGCAAACTGTTGCAAACAATCTACAGGTAGCAGGTCTTTTAATTATATTAATCATATCAAATATGAACCCCGTTTGGGTTTGCTTTTGGTATGCTTGCTTGACTACAGATAAAATAAAGGAATAATTAGGAAACTCAGACATTTTATTTCTCATATCAGTAAAAGTTCTAAAAATTTTAAGAGGGCGATATATAAAGGCAGGACCTTATTGGTTCACTTCACTATTTAAGTAGTATTAATTATTTTTGTTTTTCTTTTTTTTTATCTTTCTGTGTACTGTTTATGGTGTGTGAGCCAATAAAATGTATTCTATTCTTCTATTCTATATATGACGCCATTTTGTGAATAGGATAGGCATAAGATTTTGCGTTTAAAGGAGTGGGACAGATAAGAGCTACGCTCAAGTTTTTGCTGATTATCTATTAATTAAGACATTTATTTGAAAAAATAAGCCAAAGGTGCCCTGTGTATACTTCTATTTAATATGGTGATGTGATGATAATAAAAAATCTTGTTTTTTCAATTTTTCTCCTAAACTATTTTTTAGGAGAAAAATTGTAAAAACTAAGAAAACAGATGATACTTTGCACAATTATTTCTGGTATTTAAAAGTTTTTTTTTTTTTAATTTTCACAAAGAAAGAGATCTGCCTTGAATCCCATACATTATAAGGAATTTTTCAAAGCTTTATCGATAAAGATTACGGAAAAAAATTGTTTTAATGTAACCCAAATTTGTCCAATTCACATCTAGCGCCGACTTAAGTTTCATCTCCTACGATTCACACCAAATAACCAAGATCGTAAAACGCATCAAACGAGTTAGTCAACCGTTACGAATTGAAGTTCTGTCGTGTCACGGAGCCTTGCATGCTATACTCGTTACACTAATTAATAATTATGTGGCTTTGTACAACTGCTAGATACATTGTGTGGTTGTTTGAATGAACTTTCAGCCATTCAAGATTCATCATCAGCCTACACACATCAACATTGTCTAGGGATATTCCATTTTGAAATTATTTGCTTACTAGGTACTACTATAAACTATTTGCTTTTTAGAAAAAGTTTATATATGAAATTAAAACTCTTTTGTTCCCTTTTCAAATTTTGGAAAATAATAAAAATTCTTGCCATACCTTGTTTTCTACAGAAATTATTTTCAGTTTTTAGACAAGTTACTTTAGACTTTAGACAGTTGCTTAGACAATGTTTATGTGTGTATATTAGTCCACTGTTGGACATAGGCCGCCCCTAATGAGCGCCATAGCGCCCTGTCTTCAGCTTGCCGCCATCCAGCATCTGCCAGCAGTCTTTCGAAAATCGTCATCCCACCTCGTCGTAGGGCGTCCTACACCACGTTTGCCGAGTCGCGGTCTCCACTCAAGAACACGTTTACCCCATCGGTTGTAGGTTCTTCTCGAGATATGATCGGCCCACTGCCACCTCAGCTTGTTAATCCTTTGAGCTATGTCGATAACCTTGGTTCTCTGTCGGATGTATTCGTTGTGAATCATTCATTCAAGATTATGATGATGAAACTAAATTCATAGCTTTCAGATTCTACGATGAATTAGTTTTCAATGCTTTAAATTTCTTCTTTGTAGGTTTTTTATCGACTACCTGACTGACGCTGAGTGCGAAGATCGTAACACCTAAACGGATTGTGGGTTTGATACCTGCCCCGGGACAAATGTTTAATGTTGTGCGTAAAAGGACATTCGCTTTATGCCACAGAGGTCGTCAGTAAAAATATCTAGTATTAAATTATATTTCTAAAGGAGCTATAGTAAAAGACGAAGAAAATTAATAAACAACATTGTTTTTAACGTATTCTTACGTGCAGACCGCGACTCAGCAAACGTGGTGTAGGACGTTCTCCAGCCAAGAAGGATGACGACCTGCTAAAAACTGCAGGCAGATGCTGGATGTCGTAAGCTGAAGACAGGGCGCTATGGTGCTTACTAGTGGAGTGCTATGTTCACCTGTGGACTAGTAATATGTAGGTTGATGATCATGATGATGGTGGTTTTAATCAGAGGTCGCACTGAAAGTGTATTACTGCGTAATATTTCACTATCTGAAACTTATCACATCCTATGCATAATTGTTATTGACAAAACGGTAAATCACACCCATCTGGCAACGAATAATCAACGGAAGTATTAGAAGATAGGACTTTATAACTATAATGGCATTAAGACTAAAATCATTAACAAGCAAACCAGGGGAATTTTGCTAACTAATAACTTTACTATGGCAATGGAATCGTCGAAGAATCGTCCATAGATCAAAGTATACATTTAGATGCGCTGCGAGACCAAAAACTGTAACATTGTCCTTGAATGTGTGCGTTAACAAAATGCCGAAGCACACACACTACTAATGAGTAGTTAATAATAGTGTTATTGACAATAAACCTAATTATTAAATTTTCAATAAACCCAAATGTTATTACTATCTGTAAAAAAATAAATGACCTATTTGCCCTGAAATCGAAAATGTTTGAATGTGTGCGTACGTAAAGCAGATTACTATTTTTTTTAATCATATTGAACATACTTTTATAATATAAAACAAAGGTTTTATTATGCCTTGAAATCGAAAATGTATCCATGTCGAAAAGTCTGGTGCGGTCCAAGTGCAGTCCAAGTGAGCGAGCTCTCTCACTTCATATCAAATCAAATCGATCACTTCGCGTGGTAACAACACAACGCGGCGCGGGTAAGCCTATCTTACGATTTAAATCTTTGCCATAGATGAGATAAACTCGCTAGATAGTACTTGCGGTGCTATTTGCACAGAGAAATTGATAGAATGGATTCAACATATGACACCGATGATACGCGTCCCAACTGTGTGGTGCTTTCTATGGTAAAATGGCGGACGATTTACTATTGTAAGGGTGAAGCGATTAGGTATACTGGATTTCACTCCATTAAAAATCAGCCCAGGTTTCAAGGTTTTCTGGGAATCCTTACAGCGATGCCAAGTAGACTATCGTTTTATCGAAGGGATAAGATGTCTCTACGAAGCCTCCACTATGAGTGTCTAAGCACAGTGCCAGCAGTTTAAACCCCCCTAATAAGGTATTTTACTCTGTATAAGAAAAAACCTAAAAATATGTTATTAAGATCAATGAGATTTAAGGCATACCTCAGTTTATATATGATATTATTGATTAAGATAGCATATTCGGACTTTAGTGTCGTACAGGTACACGTATTTCAGCTTAAACAACCCTCCTCAGATATAAATATTAACCAATACTTTTTGGTTTTGCAACTCATTTGTTGACAAAATATAGCTAGGATTCTAGAACCTATACACAAACCAAAGTTAAAGTGAAATGTTTGTAAAAAAACCCACGCACGGCATCAAAAAAGAAAAGTCGCGTAATTATAAGCAATATTTATTGCAGGCAGGATCTCATCAATCATTAATTTTATTGTGGTAAATAAATAAACAATTTAAACGGCAAATTTTAGTATTTCAAGTTAACGCTTTCTCTTCCTCGGCGGTGCGACTCCGAGGAAACTAATAATTATAAGATAAGAATAAATTTACGCAATACACAATAAAATACAGTAACAAATAGAATTAATGAGAAAAACAATGACACAAACAAAAAATTAAAAGCTACAAAAACTATAAAATCCAACCGAAGTTCATGAAAAGTAAACAATTTGAGAGGAAGCAAATACACGATCTAACCCCTCAACGATTATCCCAAGAATTTATTCATTGTCGAGCGGATGGGGCCTGTTGGGCCGGGTCTATTAGACCTAGTTGTGATAACGGCTGACAAAATATTACAGTGCACCGGTTAGGGATTGATTGATTACCTACCATTGTTTTATTGGAATGTGCCATAGTATATCAATCGGGAGAGGCGATAACGTTTCGTATTTTTATTCATAAACATCTTTTAATAAACAAGATACTGCTTTTGATGAAACGTTTTCAGGGTATTTCTATAGAATGGGAAATGATTTATGTGATAAAAAGCAATGGCTTTTTATATAAGCTATGGCCAAACTTACAAACTTTCGCATTTAAAATAAGTGCTGAACAATTTACACAGCATTATCTAGCTAAGCAAAGCTTGTGTTATGTAGTTTTTAGTATAGGACCCACTTAAAAACACCTAGAATACCCAGGATATAGTTATTAGATAAAGTTTAAGGATAGCATTTCCTTATTGGACAAAAAAAATACCTAGTCTAATGAATAAAGATGACAAACACATAAAATAGATAACAATAAAATTGCGTCTACGGAAAACTCTATTTTGTGGCTCTCTTTGTATATTATCTCTGTAACCAGGTATTTTATTTAAGCAACTAAACCCAAGAACTGTAAAATACAGCTGACAAGCGTGCGACATTTCATAAGATTTCAAAAAGTTAAAATGACGGATGAACAACTTTTGGCCTTGGCTTGGAAAGGTGTGCGTAAACAAGAATTTTTCAATACACTCTAAAATTCTTAATTTCTTTATTGCATAGGTACACAAGTTACATAAAAATACATAAAAAATAATAAAAACAAATTTTCAAAGACAAGCCTAAAAACCTAACAGATTTATTTTTACAGCAAACCTATATGAAGAGAATTTAAGTAACTAGAAAACACAGTAGTAAAGAAATCTAAGACATTAATCTATTTCCATCCGGTCTCATGGACCAATCGTCACTTGCGGTCCAAGTGTCCGCATGGGAGTTCGCACAGGATACGCCGATTGCCGTCAGTTATCAATGGTGCCGTCGACCTCTTTCTGTGCTATTGAAGTTCACGGGTATTATTCGGTATTGTGGACCTCTTTGCTTTCAATTTGAAAGATTCAATTTATTGATACCTCTGTGTATTTCTAACAAATTTCCAGCGTCTGTCAGTTACACCAATTTGCCTGCCAATTTGCATGGTGGTGATTATGACATTTTTTTTATCCAAAGTTATAATGTCTTTCTAGCCCAATTTCGGCCACGGTTGCCAGTGTCAACGGATACTTGTACGCGGTTATAGTTCATAAGTGTGTGCCCCAAACACAAGTGTAGGTACTTCCAATTCCCTCCCTCTTGTAATCCGATGGGAAGAAGATTTTTTTTAGCTGTTTTACGATCTGAGCGTTGAAATAAATAAATAATGCTGGACAATTCACACAGCATTATCTAGATCCAAGCTAAACAGAGCTTGTGTGAAGGTACTAGATAACTGAATACATAATTCATAACTGATACAGTGGACTAATATAGGCTGATGATGGTGATATACATAATAGAACATAAACATAAATATATATTTTTATTATATACATACATAGAAAACGACCAGAATACCATAAACAAATATTTGCAGATTGTACAAACATGTCCCCAGGCGGGAATTGAATCCGCAATCTTCTGCATCGCAGGCAGATCTTCGCCCACCGCGCCACAGACGTCGTCATATGAAGGAATATGAAGCTACATCAAATTGTATCCGCAACTAAAAGCAAGGCGAAGGGCGAAAGCTAATTCTAAACTTAATAAGGTTAAATTAACTCACAGTATCAAATAGGTAGCAAGTAATTATTTCCTTCATAGAAAGCCACTAACTAAAACTCCACCACAACCCAAAGAGCTCGGTTACAATTTAATTATGCGTTATAATGTCCTGAAATAAGATCATTTCTAAACGTCACTCAATCCTGTCCCCCTAAGGGGACTGTAGGACCAAAATCCGCCTAACAGTCTCCCTATCGCTTGACGACGGTTGGGACAATCTTTATTTTTTACAGTGCCAACCACCTCAAAGAGACCTTATCTAATTATTTTCACCATCAATCTTAATCAGCTCAAATTTGATATAATCAGAATTCGCAGGAAAATCTGATATTATTCGAAAGTCATCGCGACTTGTGCGTCTTGTAAAAGTTTGATCATATTCTGTAGCCCTGAACTATGCATTTTTCCGGGATAAAAATTTGCCTATGTCATTTTTCGACCCTTAAACCACAACTCATGCAAAAAATCATATCTAAAAAATCTATCCCACTTGAACCATACATTTTACCCAAAAGTAGCTCATGTGCTATTCTAGAGTATAATCTATATCTGTGCCAAATTTCACCCAGATCCGTTGAGCCGGTCTGGCGTGATTGAGCAACAAATATCCATCCATCCATCCAAACTTTCACATTTATAATGTTAGTGCAATTCAAATCGTTTGCATATCTCAAATCTTCTACCGTTCTTTATGCATCACTTTACTCGTGAACCAAAAGATCAACAGCACCAAAAAAGAATCCTTATTTCAGTAGGTAGGTATCTCGGCGCCTTTGTGTAATCAAAAGAAGCCATCTCCAACACTCGTCACCATGACTCTATTAACTGAACCATGGGGAACAGTTATGGTTTGGTTACACTGAGCGAGTTGTATAGGTACGTATGCAATGCATTTCTTGTGTATGTTTAACTTAACACTGATTGCCATCTGTACATACAGTCATGATGTCGAACAGCTACTTGCACAGCGACGAGTCCCTTCAGATCGCCGTCACTCTCGGGGTCACAGAAAAGGGGCAGTGAACGCGTTAAACGAAATAAAAGCCAAGTTTCTGAATAATATTCAGCTAGCCTTAAGTTTAATTTGGCTTTTTGACTTAACAATTCGATTTTATATTATATAATTGGGAGTCGCATAATACCAGCGCGCATTAGCGATATGTATCGCTTTTGAGCACATGCTGAACGATGCCCCCTTTTTAGTCACTTTTTTTTTCTATATTTATCTCTTATTTTTAATTTGTGTTATTGTGAACCTTTTTACTTTACTATATAAAAACAGCAATTTTAACCATAAATTATGCAGAAACATTTAGCTTCAATACTTAGGCCCGTATTGCTTAAGTAACGCTTTTCTATGGCATAAACGTCACTCAAGTATAGATCGATGACTGCGCAAGCTTTCTTATGACGGGCTGTAATGTAGACTGAGACAATCATAAAGCTATTCATACATCAATCACACGAGCTTGTAAGCAGAAGCTCGCAACTTTCATGGTCCTAATCACCATACCATGAAACTCAACTAGACTGTCTCGGCGCAACTGAAACTTCGCAAGGCCAGCTCGCTCACTGTCTCTGTGTAACCGGGCCATTACAGCAGTTTGTCCCCTATTACCATCTATTACGACACATTTATCGCACGACAATTAGTCGCTGGCCTGCATTCGGCCCCCATCCTGCCTAGTTAGTTGACCCCGCTGGCTGACTGCTGAATATTTTAACGAATTGAACGGCAGTGCTTCTGGGATGAAAATAGCTCTGTCATTTTTTATTTATTTATTTTCATCAAGTGAAAAGTAAAAAGTGAAATAAAAGTAGTGATAGTTAAATAACTATCACTACTTTTCGCATTAACTTATTTCAAGGATTTAGAATAGGGAACTTTCAGGAATTTGACGAACTCTGTGGTGCAAAGGGCGAAGGTCTGCGTGCAACGCTTGAGTTTGTGGGTTGTATTCCCTCCTCGAGACAAATTTTTATACGATCTGCAGATATTTGTCCCTGGTTCCTGATTTTTTTATGGTTAAAATCAATAATTGTATTATCGTTGTATGTGATAGGGTAATTTTACCCCATCACATAAACAACATAGTTACATCTTGTCGAAGACTAACTCTTTATTATCAAGTAATGTCATCTTATATACTGGGGCTTGCACTGCAGATGCAAGCCACAAAAACACAAGATATCATTATCTTGTGTTTATTAGTATCACTCATCGAACACATTTTATCGTAATACATTTTTGACAGATAGATGGAACAATCTAATCACGTATCTATTTCAATATCCCAGTAGTGTTTAATGATAACAGTTATCGGTTCCCATAACACAAGCTCTGCTTATTCTGGGCAGAGAATATAGATAACTTGGGCTAGAAGGATGATGAAGTAAGTATGGATTATCCAGCATTTTAAGGTTTATTAATTTTAACTTGCGTTAGAGGAGAGAAAATCAGGCAGTATGATAGTGCTATAAAATGGGAAAAATAATTGTTAAGAAGCAGAAGGGACTGAGAAAATATGGAATTGTAATAGATCCTCTTGATTATTTAGTAAAAGCATAATTCTATTCATGATGAGAACGTCACAAGCAACTAGCAATAAGCTATTCGTAAGGCTGACTGTACATAATTATTAATTTGACAATGATACAGGGAGGATCATTTCACTGGTTTGACCACGATGAAACATAATTCCTCGTGGTCAAACCAGTTTGACAAAATAGTTTGACTTCGTGGAAGCACCGAATAACAATAGCCGAAGTTTTAAATAATATTATTCCTTTCTATGATATTCCTATTAGTTTGCAGTTTAACCCTATTATGCAAAGTAGCGAGCACCGTTTTATACAGTTGACAGAATCACATTATGGGTGAAAGTCAAATATTGGTTCGATCCCAATTTCAGTTCGAGAGAATAAGCGGATTTAACTTTGGCTGGATATAGTTTCAGATAAAACTTTATTCCATTTACCTGCCCAAGAATATAAGTGTTCAAAAAACATATAGAATATCAAAGAGCCTGAATGCGAAAACTTGGCAGTCGTAGGAACATTAAGCGTAAAGTTAGTCGATAACTCTTGAACCGTATCTGCTCGCTTGCATATTCTTTCGTGCACTAAGTAGGCAATTCCGGAAGAAAATTGTTATGAGATTAATCCGCTACTTTGGAAGAAAGTCATGTCGTAAAATCGATTTGACTAGATTTTCTGAAATTCCTGTTAGGTCGATTGTAAACGGTTTAAACATAATTATGTTATTAGAAGACTTGTGGAGCAGATATCTCGTAGATCCCTTAAAATAATGTTATCCATAATTAATGAACTATATTTAACTAACAAGTGATATGCGCCAAGGCAGACTAGACTTTATGAAAGAGGGTGTAATTCTTGCCCATTATCAGGATCATCATCAACCATAAACCAGATGTTACCTACTTTTTACACATTTTCTACACAAACTCAATTTACTCATTGGGTTTATTATATGCCTTCCAAAGATTCCGGCGCCAAAGACGTAGCAGACATAGTAAGCCCAAGAGTGTGCTGCATGAAGCTAATTCTATAAATATTTAATCCTTTTCAGAGGAACAACGAGCAAGTCGAGCAATGGCGCTTCGACTCAATAGATAGAGATGGACAAGAGGAGAAGCAATGAAGATGTAAAGTGGTTACAATGGTGATAGCTGCAACAGTGAATACTAGACTATGGTGTGCTGTGGTTGTGTTGGGGACTGTCCTGGTGGTGGTCGACAGCCTCAATGGAGACCATGTCTGCATGGTGCAGCAGAAGTAAGTTCTATTGTCGATGTGCCAGAGTCTAATTTGTGGTACCTTGATTTGTTGGTCAAAATAACCATTGTAAATGTAGCTATGAACTTAAACGTACGGGAATGCACTATATCTGACTGGGTTTTCATAATCATTTAAATAGAAGGCCCAGGCTACAGGTTAGGTAATGGTACCTCAGGCTGATAAGAGTCCGCTTTTGGAGGACAGTCTCAGCGGAGATGGCAGGAAATTATAATGATAAGGATCAAAATATTTTTCTTGTCGCCATTTTTATAATGCACATGTGTATGCGTAAACACAGGTGCACTCTCTATTTCCTCAGTCTCATAATCCCATGGAACGGCAGGCCGACACGACAACAGCTATCAAAATAGTCATAATCATACAGTCATAATAATACTTTTGATACTTATGTGTACTTATATCGTAAAATATTCACAGCACAGACATTGCGCACGTTGCAAGGGAAGTAACAACGAAACGACGTAACCCATTTTTGTTAAAGAATAGAAAACGATACTGTCTGTTTCGCTCAAGCATTTACTGTATCGCTCCAGCACTTCTTCGATCTTACTATGATGTTAAAGCTGACTGTACTTGCTTGACATGGCCTTGGCAGTGGTTTTTATTAAAAATTCCAAAATCCTGGAAGAAATTTGGCATCGAGTGGAACTAACCCGGCCAAAGTTGATATTGGGACTTCTCTACCAAGAAAACCTCTTTATTCCAGATACAACATCACAAAGCGGGTGAAGTACCGCGCACCGATGTCGGTCCGCACCTACGAGTGGTGCTTCTCAATGCCGCCGAGGTGTTCCAAGTGGAAGACGGAGATGAGGGAACTCACAAAACTCGAGGTAATAATGATTAAGAAAACGAAAGAACCAAAAATTTCAACACAATTTTGTGTACTGAAATAATAACATCTACGCCAAAGGGCATCCAAGACCTGTCTACACAGGTGTTCAATAAACGATATGGATATAATACATATAAACGAACTTTTTTTTTTCTTTACGAGAGCATTTCTTTTTTAGGACGAAGATCCTTAAATGTTGTATAAATTTATCAGATTTAATTTTTCCGATGAAACCTGATAAACAGCTAAATATCTAAGATGATAGGTATATCTTAGATATTTAGATTATTTTAGTACGCTCTGCTTATTTAAACATAATCGCTGTGTCTCGACAGCAACGCTTGCAATTCCTTTATAAGCAAACTTATGAGGTGTTGAAACCATAACTTTATAAAGTTTCATTGAATTGTCACATTCTATAGATATCTTCAAGTACTTAGCAAGTCGAAATATCCTTGAGAAAAACTAGATCATGGAATATGACAGTCACTTGTTTTTAATTACGCATTCTTTGGATAGCGCAGCGCTATGGGTTTCTGAATAAGTGCTCTAATTATCCGTTTTATTGCATAACTTTTAGTAATTTGTCTAGATAAAGACATTACTAACAAGATGCCTTAAGTTTAGTAGTAGTTTACCACATTAATCTAATACCGCTACCTTAAAGCATAAAAAAAAACTTTAATAAATAAATAAATAATGCTGGACAATTCACACAGCATTATCTAGCCCCAAGCTAAGCAGAGCTTGTGTGGGTACTAGATAACTGATATACATATATAATACAATACAAAGATAGATATTTTTTATTACACATAGAACACGACCAGAACACCCTGAACAAATGTCTGCACATCGTACACACATTTGTCCCAAGGCGGGAATCGAACCCTCAACCTCCTGCGTAGCAGGCAGACCTTCGCCCACAGAGGTCGTCAATATTAATAACACGTTGTCGTCAGATAAATCTTACAGAGACAAAATGGCTGACCAAAAACGTGTGAACTAGCTGTTTTTCATCTGATGCTGTCAATATAAAACATACACCTATCTGAATTTTACGAGTTATAGCCAATATTTGAATGCACATATTTGTGTTGCGCAGCAACTATACTTTTCAGATGACCAATAAACTTTATGCCTCTAGATGATTAAGAAGTGGTTACGCAAATCTGTAAGAAACTGAACGAAATTATGTAAATTGCCTATCAAACCATTTCGTTCTGCCTTTGCACGCTATTTTCCCATGTTTTATGTAAATCTGCAATTTGCTTTTTTTTTCAGACCGACGAGCGAATAGCCGAAGTGGCAGTATGCTGTCCAGGTTACAAAATGAAAGATGTCTCCTGCGTACCGATTTGCCCCAATGGGAGAACTGGACATCGCTGTTCTGAAGGTAATTTATCAGAACTGTACTTATAACACTCAGAACTTTGATTTCGTAGAAGATGCTGATATTAAATGTAGGTATATATAGCGAAAAACAGATGCTTAAAACTGTTTTGTTCTGCCAAACCTTGAGCTTTAGTTGGGTTTGAATATTTAGGGTTCCAGTGAAGCAAACTTTCATGTTTGTTTGCAGACTGTCCAGACAATAAATGGGGTCCAAACTGTGTGCACGAGTGCGGTCCTTGCAAAGGCGGCATCTGTTCACCCATAACTGGTGAATGCTCCTGCCAGGACGGATGGCAAGGTGAGAGGTGGGTTGCCACTCTATACTTTACTAGCTCTCTCGTACAAGATTGCTAGCTACAGCAACAATCAGAAACTAGGTCTTGTTTTTTACAAAAACCATTTATTTACAAGCTCCTCTCTTAAAGTCTTTTTTGTACTCGAAATCATCAGGTATGTTGCTGGCGTTGTCAGCCTAGTTTCATTTAATTTATTGATGTCATACAAACCTTTTTTCTTTTTCAGATGTGAAATCCGCATGCTCCCTTCAACGAGTACGACAACAGAAGATTTACTAACAAAGTCTGCGACTAAACCCACTCCGCCTTTCACTTCAACTTTCCCTTCTACGAAAGCTTCAGTAGCCACTACTTTAGAAACTACACCGACAACTTTAATTGAATTCACTACTCGCCCAAGTAACTTGAATGCTGTTGTTGAGTCTCCTATTTCAATATCAAATAAAACTTTACTAGAAGAAAAATATTTGAGTAAATCACCATTATTGGAAACTACTACTACCTCAACTACTGTATCACTTTTGGAGACTACTAGTTTAAGCTTGACCACGATAACTACAGCAGTTGTGAAAGCTACCACTCCTGTGACTATACCTATGACGACGCCGATCTCAACTACTACTTCAAATGTAGTTACTACCGAAGCAACAACAATGACGCCATCTAAAGTGATGGAGACTACGCTAAAAATGACAACTACTTCTGAAATATTCACTAAAAACTCAACACCAGCACAAAATCAATCCAATAGTGAATTGCGATCGATTCAGTCATCAGTTACAGCAATAACAAAAGAAAAAACTACAGTGAACAAGATTGATAAAAATTTACATATAACTAATACTGAGATACCAAAAACTCAACAAATAAACATTTTTAATGAGAATGTACAAACAGAAAGCTTTGAATTTAAAGGAATAGAGAAAACAACGTTGAAAGTTCCACCTCAAAAAGAAAGTTTTCAAACAGAGATTATAAATGAACCAAAAGCAATGCACGAGTTAAAAATACCAGTGAAAGTGGCGTTTGATAAAATTGAAACGACAAAAAACATCCCACTTTTAAAACCTTTTAAAAATATCACTGATATTTTACACACAACGATTGCCTTAACTACTGAAGGTACGACAAAAACAGAAACAGCAAAGAGGCCACAGTCAACCATCAGATACTTTCCAACAACGATCAAGTTTAAACCCAAAGAGATATGGATACGACCGGCTCAAAAAGGTGAACCGTACAAATCTAAGACAGAACCAAACCAAGAATTACTCTATAAACCTAAATCTACCCTACCTAATACAACACCAAAAACTATTATAGTTTCTATTATACCAACATCAGTATCGTACGCAACATTCAAAAAGATAGCATTGTCTACAACATCATTACTGTCTCTAAAAATGAACACTTCTAGAGGATCACCAAATCCGAAAAGCGATCAAGAAGTCACTCAACCAATGTCCATATCAACAACAACAGAAGCTTCAAGAAAAAATTTGAGTAACGTGAATACGACACAAAAGTTCTTTATCACTTCTACATTGAACAAAACTAAGGACTCAAAAACGTATAAGTCTAAACTTGATCAAACCACCAAACAAGACTCTGATTCCCACACTACCAGAGAATTTCCAGAGGAAGCTGTCTCTCAGAGTGGAACTAATAGCATGACATCTATTAGAAATCTCAACTTTTCTAACTCTTTAACAACTTCTTCAACTAACTCAGTTCAAAACATAACACTAGTAGCAACAACAAAACTACCCGTTTCAAAAACTAAGAAAGTAACAAAACCCGTTAAAATTGTAACAGTGAAACCCCGCAACGTAACAATAATAACCGTATCAGGAAAAAATAAGAATGAAACCGTTGTGAAAATAACAAAAACGATTGCAAAAGACGTAGAAAAGACTAACGCTACTTTTAAGAACACTAATCAAGTAACAACTGAGAGTGCGGACGATGAAGAATTTCATATTTTGACAGAACCGGAGCATATAACGGCTGTGATGGAAGGGAAAGGAAAAGAGAGGAGTTCTGTAGACCTGATATCCGTGATCAGTATAGCTGGAGGAATTATGATGGCAGTCATCACTGTAGCTGTGATTATTGTGATGGTGGAACGTTGTAAGAGACCGCGGTACGATGATGGGAGGAAAGTCAGCGATATAAGAATGCAAGTGATGATTGATAACAATGATGTACCGCCGCCATATGTAAGGAGCATCTTTCACACTCCTTTGCCAGGTGAGCATTTTGTATCTAGCATTGCCTTTTTTCGATGTATGTAGGTATGCGAAAGCTTTGACCACAAACTTAAAAGCGGGCCTAATGCAAAAAATTGTGAAAAGGATAGGCATAGGATTTCGCGTTCATAGGAGCGGGACAGAGTAAAGCAATGTCAGTCCAAAAATCAAGTTTTTACTTCTTTTCTATTAATGATTAAAAATTTAAGCATTAAATAGAAAAACTACACGATTACTTAAATAAAACAGTAGTCTGGCTATGTAATTCGTAAAAAATAATATGGTGTTGTCGCTGATACTTTAGAGCATTTCAATTAAAACAGTTTTTTTAAAGCGATTTTTGTATAATTTTTTGTAAAGAAACCACTTTATTTTTCAAAATTCTATTCGATTACTCGACTTCTATGGGTTTTCCCCTACCTATCGTATTATTTTAATTAGAATATTTAAGTTCGTTACCATAGATGTAAGGGTTTAAAAATAGACAATTTGCTTGATTTTTGCATTAGGCGCACTCTTAAAGCCAATCTATGTGATTGGTCCTCATACATAAGGGGCCAGCGAATGATGAATGGCAAGACAGACGTGTACAACATGGTTCAGGTAATAGTACCGACGGGTAAAAGGCAATTTGATTTAAGCGGCATTTTGCTAATTTTATAGGAAAAAGAGATTTTCTGTTGAAAGGACCGAGGCCAGTTGAAAGGAATAAGTACTGGCAATCATTTAAACTATATGAAGCCTGCTACAATTTAACACGTTTTAGTTTTATATCAGAGTATTGTTTACTAAATGAGATGTAATGTAATTTTCGTCTTATTGCGCTAAGTTCTGATCAAGGTTAATTGATTTAAAAACCTGAAAAGTCAACAATATAGATAAAAAGACTACAATCTTAAACCGTAGATCATGGCATAATTACAGGGACGATTCCGAAAAATGGGTGAAAAGGTTTTGATTCATGAATTTAAAACTGATTTAAGGCGAATCCTCGGATCAAGAAAGACTTACGTTAAAGTAGTGGCAAAATGATTGGTGGCAAAAAAGACGTACAATAAGTAATAGAAAAATGATAAATGAACAACTTTACACAAAAACTGTTTTTATACCTAATGCATTAGTTTCACTTATTCTGAGCTTCGTGAACTATAACTATTCTTGTTAGGTTCTTGTTTTTAATTAGGTCAAAAACCATGAGTAAGTAGTAGGTACATTTATTACCAGCTACTGCCCGCAGTTTCGCATTTTTTTCTTCTATGGAAACGTTATTTCAATCTAATACGAATCGATTTATGGAATAAAACTTGGCCTTTGTTTCATTCCACACCTATAACTATGCAAAACTTCAACCTAATTCGTTTAGTAATTTTGGCATGAAGAAGATGACATATCTATCCATCTAAACATACAAACTTTTGCTTATTATAATATTAGTATGATACAATCACAAGTTTGTTTCTATGCGTTGTGAGTGTTTATATCTAGTATTAATCATGATAGGTACTTCACCTACTATCATGATATCACAATTCTGATTAATTATTGCATTCGCATGTAATAATCAATCAGAATTGTGCGAAATTCCAGTTATTGTCTCTCACAGAGATGCGATACTTTTTACGCCTTTCTGCTCCATCCAATAAAAACTCTGGCACAATTTTAAACTCAAGGCCGGAACTAGTTTTTCTGATACTTTGGGATTTAGTTAAATGGTTTACAATAAAGTGTTTAAATGTTTGGGTATTATGGGTATGGTATGTGAGAGGTACGCCTTCTATAAAAAAAAAAACAAAATACCGCTTGATACTTAGCACCACAAAATAACTCCAAATTTTCACATTGACTCAAGCGACAAAAATTGCTCTGATTTACGAAACCCGACTCAAATGACGGAGAAAAATTTGCTGATTCCGAATATGCATACAACTCAATATCGCCCAGTGGCGCTTGAGTCAGGCCTTTTACCCGTCGATTTGTTGATGATAATGGATAATCTTCTAAAAGTCTTAAGTCTCGGATCGTGCATTTCAATTTCAACACATTTGACATCGGCCCATTAGCTCAGTTGGTTAGAGCGTCGTGCTAATAACGCGAAGGTCGCGGGTTCGATCCCCTCATGGGCCAACTCTTCTTTTTGTATTTATTTGATGATTTCTGTTTCAGATCCACCAACTTCTGAAAAATGCCACTATCAACCAATTTCCACTCTAGACCGAAATTTAAAACAATTTATGAGGCCCGTGGTCGTGCAAACGATTTCTCCAATAATGCTTGAAAATTTCAGAGGTGTGTGTTTGTTTTTAGGGTTTCAAACATCGGTTTTGAAACCCTTATGGTCTCGCTCTGTCCGTCCCCGCTCTTTCTTGAATATCTCAGTAACTACTGCAGCTATTAACTTGAAATTTAAAATAATGATACATTTCGTGCGCCATTACTGATTTCAAGAAAAAAATATATAAATAAATGAAAAATGAAAATGAATAATTTCAATACAAATTTTGATGTTGAAATTTCAAAAGAGACATAGGAAGGCAAATGGGGTATCAAATAAAAGGTATCGTTTTGTACATTTCAAAACACTTTTTGAAATTTCTGTAAGTTTTATACTTTTTGAAATATTTCAAAAAAAGTCGAAAAATTGACCATCCCCCCCCCCCCTATCTCCGAAGATTGCAGACCGATCCATGTACAATGTATTAGGCGTTTGTAGATATCGATCTATATTTTACAGGAAAAATATAGAGAAGTCTGTAATAATAATAGTTTTTGAAAAATGGTCAAAAAGGGGGGGATTTTTTTTTCAAATGGGAGGGTACCTACCCATGTGGGGTATCAAATGAAAGGTATCGTTTTGACCATTTCAAAACACTTTTTAAAATTTCTGTAAGTTTCATACTTTTTGAAATATTTCAAAAAAAGTCGAAAAATTGCCCTTTCCTCCCCCCCTATCTCCGAAGATTGCAGACCGATTCATGTACAATGTATTAGGCGTTTGTAGATATGGCTCTATATTTTACAGGAAAAATATAGAGAAGTCTGTAATAATAATAGTTTTTGAAAAATGGTCAAAAAGGGGGGGAATTTTTTTTCAAAAGGGGGGGTACCTACCCATGTTGGGTATCAAATGAAAGGTATCGTTTTGGCCATTTCAAAACACTTTTTGAAATTTCTGTGAGTGTCATACTTTTTGAAATATTTCAAAAAAAGTCGAAAAATTGACCATTCCCCCCCCCCTAGCTCCGAAGATTGCAGACCGATCCATATACAATGTATTAGGCGTTTGTAGACATCAATCTATATTTTACAGAAAAAATATAGAGAAGTCTGTAATAATAATAGTTTTTGAAAAATGGACTAAAAAGGGGGGAATTTTTTTTCAAAAGGGGGGGTACCTCCCCACGTGGGGTATCAAATGAAAGGTATCGTTTTGACCATTTCAAAACACTTTCTGAAATTTCTGTAAGTTTCATACTTTTTGAAATATTTCAAAAAAAGTCGAAAAATTGCCCTTTCCCCCCCCCCTATCTCCGAAGATTGCAGACCGATTCATGTACAATGTATTAGGCGTTTGTAGATATGGCTCTATATTTTACAGGAAAAATATAGAGAAGTCTGTAATAATAATAGTTTTTGAAAAATGGTCAAAAAGGGGGGGAATTTTTTTTCAAAAGGGGAGGTACCTTCCCATGTTGGGTATCAAATGAAAGGTATCGTTTTGGCCATTTTAAAACACTTTTTGAAATTTCTGTGAGTGTCATACTTTTTGAAATATTTCAAAAAAAGTCGAAAAATTGACCATTCCCCCCCCCCTAGCTCCGAAGATTGCAGACCGATCCATATACAATGTATTAGGCGTTTGTAGACATCAATCTATATTTTACAGGAAAAATATAGAGAAGTCTGTAATAATAATAGTTTTTGAAAAATGGACTAAAAAGGGGGGAATTTTTTTTCAAAAGGGGGGGTACCTCCCCATGTGGGGTATCAAATGAAAGGTATCGTTTTGACCATTTCAAAACACTTTCTGAAATTTCTGTAAGTTTCATACTTTTTGAAATATTTCAAAAAAAGTCGAAAAATTGCCCTTTCCCCCCCCCCTATCTCCGAAGATTGCAGACCGATTCATGTACAATGTATTAGGCGTTTGTAGATATGGATCTATATTTTACAGGAAAAATATAGAGAAGTCAGTAATAATAATAGTTTTTGAAAAATGGTCAAAAAGGGGGGGATTTTTTTTTCAAAAGGGGGGGTACCTATCTATGTGGGGTATCAAATGAAAGGTATCGTTTTGACCATTTCAAAACACTTTTTGAAATTTCTGTAAGTTTCATACTTTTTGAAATATTTCAAAAAAAGACGAAAAATTGACCATTCCCCCCCCCTAGCTCCGAAGATTGCAGACCGATCCATGTACAATGTATTAGGCGTTTGTAGACATCAATCTATATTTTACAGGAAAAATATAGAGAAGTCTGTAATAATAATAGTTTTTGAAAAATGGTCAAGAAGGGGGATTTTTTTTAAAAGGGGGTACCTACCCATGTGGCATATCAAATGAAAGGTATCGTTTTGGCCTTTTTAAAACACTTTTTGAAATTTCTGTAAGTTTCATACTTTTTAAAATATTTCAGAAAATTGATTGTACAAATAATTGGCAAATGTTTGAAACCCTCGGCGCGCGAGTTACACTCGCACTTGGCGAATCTTGTTTTATGTGTGTCTGTTATCAAATTACTTTGTAATTTAAAAGATGATCACTAAATTTATTAATTCACAGGAATATTAGAATGCCATTATGACCATTTACCTCGAAGAAGTCACAACTTTGATCCTAGACACTGTTCGGTAGCGCCATCTATGGCAGATGCGGATGAACTTACTCGTTTAAGACCATGCAGCGCTATGGACTCCACAATAGAGGCTCTGAAATGTGAGGCCAGGCAAGATGTTATAGATTCTACGACGTCGGAACCACTTTATGCTGAAATACCTTGCTGGAGACCGCCTTCCGAACATGCTGTTGAAATTTTAAATCTAAATGGGGAAGCGGTCACTGAGCTATGACCTGATTTTGTACAAAAACCTTGATAGAGCGCCAAAAGAATTAGTCTTGGTAAAATCTAATAGATGGTGTGCTTGAAAATTTTGTGAATCAAATCAAAGATTATGTTTATTGTGGTGAGCTGTATTTTATAAGCGGCGTTAGATCATTGATTGTTTATTATGATAATAATAAAGAAGTAAGATATAAAAACTTTTTAATTTGATTATTGGATTTAGGAGTCATTCGAGAATACATTTTCAATTTTCATTTATTTAGCATAACATGCGTTACAGGGGTGGCAAATAAAATGGGCACAGCTATGATCATACCTACATATTTGGTAAAACATCTCCATTCCATTCCAGACAAGTAGTAACAATTATAATTTTATTGCTGTTATCTCGAGTTTTTGTTCATGGCAATAATATTCATTTACATTGAATAAAAGTTCATTATAACTATCCATTTTATATTATATAATTAATAAGCCTTCTCAATAATTAATAATTTAAGTTCGAAAATATTAGTTGCATTGTTTTCGACATCGACATTATACCCACCCAGTAGACTCCTAATACCTATTTATTCGCTATGCAAACAAGTCTGTCAACCAGCTGAGGTGTGCGGGCGCGGGGAAGTGAGTGCTTATTGGTCCGTTCAAGGTTACGACAAATCATAAACATAATTAGGGATGGGGTACTTAGTTTCAATGAAAGCAATAATCGATACTTGTCACAAGGTAGGTATATTTACTAGTAAGTATTTAACGGCACTTTTGCCCGACTGCGCCATGGCAAAGATTTTAACACTAATTATTATGGTGTAGGTACATTACATACACATAATAATAGCCTAAGCATACTGAAATAAGATGTAAGTAGGTAGTCACGTTAAGCTTCTAAGTTTATGTATTGTTTATTCTCTTGCTGATGCAAGCTTGATAGATAGCTTGCTTGATAGCAAACAGACTAGGTAGGTATGTATTCTATTAATTATGTAAATCACCCACTGAAACTAAATAAATAACTAGCTTATATCCGCGATATCATGGAGAACAATTATGTCGTTCAGTGAGTCAGTATAATAATCAGGTGAAAAATATTAGGGCTAACATTTAAGTAGGTACTTTACATTTAGATAGATACCATGTAACAATGTAACGGTGAATATTATTCAAATCGATTTTTACAGAATTATTTATAATTAGTCCTGTATTGTATTGTAATAAACCCATATCGATATTCTGATCACTACCCGGCCCGGAACGGCACATCACTACTTGCACGCGCCTTGTCAGAGAAAAAAGGAAAGCAAATATAAAATTGGTTATCAAAGAAAGGGATGCACCGTTGGTGACGTCGACCGGCCAACCAAATTAAGTTGATCTCCGTCAAAACTAAATGAATTAGCAAATTTTATTCTGTTTATGAAAGAAATCAGTTTACCTGTGAAATGTTTAACGGTTTTAAAATTTGAGGTCTTGCTCTGTTTTCCACACCATTTTATACTACAAGGAGCCATTGCAGCTAGGATATTATAATATTTTTCGTAAGCGAGGCAGAGATGTTTACAGGTCACTGATCTGGTCGTTACTGGCCGAACGTTAGAGGGCGTGGTTTAATATAAGATCTATTTTCCTAATGTGTTACCTGAAAGGGTTCTCCCTATATTAGGAGTCTACTGGGTATAATGTCGATAGTTTTCTATGATGCATTTTGTAAGGATTATAAATGCAAATGATGTCATAAATACAAATGATGCAAAATATGCTCCTACATTAGGGAATAATACATTTTTTCTTCATGGCTTTTTAATACTAAATCTTAAACAGTTAAATTGCCACAAAACAGACCCAAGTAAAATTACCTATCGTATTTTTCTGCATCAGTCTTCATATGGTAAAAGTATCTTATATAAAATCTACACAATGTAACAATTATTTTTCTTTCACAATAAAACGTCATCAGCACGAAGGTCTAATAAAGCGAGTTGATTTTTATGTATTTAGAGTCAATCAGTTGTGGTTGTACCTAAGTATATTATGTATAGGTACATATAGGTATAGTAAAGTATAGGCCTCAAAACTCTTATGCCAATCCAGGCTTACGATGATCCTGCAATCAAAAACCCCCTTCCATGATATAATTACCTATGTTACCTATGGCCATGTGTGGAGGGGGGGAGGGGGGTCGCTACGCTTATCGCAATACGAACCTGCCGACATAAAATTCGAAATCCTCACCCCCCAGTTAGTCGAAAACTATACCCATATCAGATTTTTGGATGGGGGAGGGGGTTCAAGGGGGCTGGGGGCGTGGGGGGTCACGGCACGACTCGCTGCCGTTCTCCGTGAACGCATTGCGGCTCACTTCGCTCGCCGCAATGCTCCCCCGGGTTCAGGGGGTGACATAATATACCTAAAAGACTCGTTGATGGCTTCAGGAGATCATAGGAAGGAACTATACTGAATCCAGCATAAATATATTCTCCATGTATAAAATTAAAACATAGAGATGGTTATCCTATATGGAAATTTAAAATGAAAATGTACTTAGCACATGAAAACCTATTAAGCACAATAAGTAGATATCCGGGAGAGGATAAAACTCCAGTAAGTATAAGGAAAAGAACGAGATAGCCCAAAGACAAATCAATGGGACGCTGAGTAGCGTTAGAACGAAAATTGTATAGATACAATACTAACTTTAATTAATTTTATTATGTCTGATGTGTTATGTATTTTACTTCCAATTTAACAAGTTCTAGATAAACACTAAGTAGGTATATATGCACCAACTTACTTACTAACAACCCCGTGACTTTTGAACTTTATGATATTCTCCTATAGATAATGAGTTAACTACAAAACAAAAACAGATTCCGTTGAAACTTAATAATTATAACCTTTGACACCAAAAAAAAAATGTCCGTATGTTATAATTTATCTCTCTGTTTAAAATAGTCGAGACGATATATAAAGAAAGCTTCTTATTAATTTTGGATACTTCTCCGTGAACTAACCGAAACGTAAGTGTCTTATTATGTATTTTTAATTTAGTGTATTTTTAATTTTAAGAAGATATAGAAAGGTGATAGGTAAAGTACCTACAATAACTATTTATTTCGCCAAACTTTCAGGACCCCCATAAAACATTTTGACAAATTTGGTTCGTATGTGGCATGTGTCTTAACTATTTGGAAACAAGTTTTAATTTTTGTATAAAATTCACCTCAGCCGTTTATTTGCGCTAGACGTGAGGAACAATCCTGTAAATACGGATCTTCTTTGATTACGTAGGTACTTATTTATAATTTTTGTTTTCTGTACTCCGAACAAAATGGCTTGATGGACTGTCTTCTGACAAGACCAATATCACAAAATTGTTTCGAAGTAGGTGTCCCTTACCACACCTTATTTTATTTTATTTAAACGACAAAACACAAACTTCGACAATGTGAATAATGCAATCTCAAAAGTAGTATATTGGTTTAGTGCCGATAATCTTTACCTTAAATAAACCAAAACAAAGTGTATTAGATTTAATTTTATTCTACTGTTGAACAATTAAAGCTAATATAAACGTAAAAGGAGAATAGTTCGAAATTGTGGAAAGTGCGTGTTCTTAGGAACTATTTAGACATAGCTCTGCAGCGTATGCAGTCAAAAAATTCCGTCATCTTACAGACGTGGATACATCTAGACTTGTTTATTTCAGCTGGAAACTTCAGTTGTTCTTTGTATGTTTATGTAACTTTGAATGTACATAATATCTCTCCTCCCGAATTATTTCAGTAAGCATGATGCTGCTACTAGCATTAGTAGCGACGACGGCGGTCCTCGGAGTGAACGCAGGTTTCGGAAATGATGATTTCTTCGGCTCAAGCAGTAGCCACTTCGGGAGTCACGACCCCTTCGGCAGCAGTCAGTAAGTTTTGTTTATCATCATCATCATCATAATCAGCCTATATTAGTCCACTGCTGGACCTAGACCTCCCGTAATGAGCGCCATAACGCCCTGTCTTGCCGCATCTAGCATCTGCCAGCAGTCTTTCGTAAATCGTCATCACACCTGGTCGGAGGGCGTCCTACACTACGTTTGCCGAGTTGCGGTCTCCACTCAAGAACACGTTTACCCCAGCGGTTGTCGGTTCTTCTCGATATATGGCCAGCCCACTGCCACTTCAGCTTGCTAATCCTTTAAGCTATGTCGATAGCCTTGTTGTGTTTGTTAGTGTTTTGTTTACAATTTGATGAAGATGATTATGTATAATCCTCCAAAATCAGAACCATATCATACAATAAGTTCATACAAATAAAAAAAACTTGGTTTTGAGCGTACCGGACCCAACGATTTTCAATAAAAAATCCTAAATAATATTGATAAATTTAATTTCAGCTTCGGATCGAGCTTTGGCTCGAACTTTGGCGGTTTCGGTAACGATCCATTCTTTGCAAGGAAGAAACCAGAAGAAGAAGTAGGCATCGGTGTGTGTTTCATAGAGATACCGTAAGTAAAAAATGTTTGGAATTCATTCTACCTCACGAAGAGTGAAGTACATACATATATTCTATAGCCTATAGTTCATCAGGGATAATGCAGAATTATAATGGCGAAAGAATTTTTCATTATCTATTATTATGGTCCTGTAGTTTCGGAGCCTATTCAATTCAAACATCAAACAAATATTTCCTGTTTATAATATTAGTTAGTATAGACTAAGGATAAACCAAGGAAACCACCTGACCTTAGCAAACTAACGGACCATCCTTTTTTATGATAATAACTTATAATTAATGTGATAAAAATCACCCAAAAAAACAATTTAGATAAAGGCAAAGATTCATCCTTATCTGCGAGACAGGTGAAGGTTCATCAGTATCAAAATAGGTATAATGTTGTCGCTAAGTTTAAACTCGACAAATAATTTTTGGAAGAGAATCGATAAGAATTAAAACTTATAAGAGGACATAAATACAACTTCACTGGAGACCAAAGCGTCGGTAGAAGGACGAACTAGGCGTGTACTTAAATCTTAAAAGATGAAATGAGTGTGCAAAGTTGAGTTGTGGAAGAAGGGTAGGGAGGCATTTACACAGCAGCTATGCGACAGTCATCATCATCATCGGCCTTGTTCCGTCTATAGTGACGATTTAGGTAATGCATGTGGTTAGGTTATTTTTTCATTTTTTCTAAAAAAAAATGTCCTATGCGCGAACGCACCGACCAACGACAAATTGTGCAGGTTGTTTTGGTTGCGACAGTCAGTAGGTAGGGTAATGGAAATTCTAAGTATTTTACTTAATTTACTATTAAAACATTCGTAGTTTGACGTCAACAAAATTCTTACATACGTTCATCATGAATGTGTGTAAGAATTCTGTTGAAAGAACGGTTTCACTTCTTCAGGGCCTAAACTTCCTCAAATCTCACTCTGTCAGATATCCACATCTTTCAAACTACCAAATGTTTAACTATGAAATTTATGTATGGTAAACTTCAGGACTCACTCTATCGATCATATGTTTCGAAAACACGATTCCATAAAATTTTCTTGATAGAAAAGTATCGCCAAGTTACCTTTTAATTTTTACTAAAACATTAATTTCTCAATATACATTATATACATATACAGAAGTTCAAATCTTAAGAATAAGCATGGTAATAGAACTAAGACAGTATAAAGAACGTTAAAATTTTATGTTTTTTTTTTCAAATAATGCCCTAAATCATAGATAATAAGATTAATAAGCTATAACTTGATTTTTGGGATTGCGTTGCTATGCCTTGTCTCGCTCGTGATATCCTATGTCTATCATTTTCCCAAAAACGTGAAAAAATTCTATGTCTATGGGATCATCATAAATAAATAAATAAATAATAATAAATAAATAACGCTGGACAATTCACACAGCATTATCTAGCCCCAAGCTAAGCAGAGCTTGTGTTATGGGTACTAGTTAACTGATATACATAATACAATACATTACATAGATAAATACGTTTTATTATATATAGAAAACGACCAGAACACCCGGAACAAATACCTGCAGATCGTACAAATATTTGTCCCAAGGTGGGAATTGAACCCGCAACCTCTTGCGTCGCGGGCGGACCTTCGCCCACCGCGCCACAGAGGTCGTCAATAAATACTACTACTATTGTGTCAAAAAAAGCGTGCAAAGCCGTGGGCATGGAAAAGTCAGTAGGATAGCCTATTCATACAAATGCCTTATATGCATTTAGATTTATGTCTATAAATGCGAATGATAACAATAGCTAACTCCGATCTTATCGTTTTTCAGAACAGATTCCGTGGCAGGCAACAAGAATGTGTTTCTACTAGGAGATGGTAAGTTTATGATATCTTGTAATTATCTAGTTATTTCATAATTTTCTAAATACCATGTCACGAGAGGGGAAAGCATTCATGCCACAAAGAGTGACAAAAACGAGTCATACAATGGTGACATTCCAAAACGAGCGAATGTTATGGGATTATGTCAAATATTCTATAAGCCAACGTTTCGTAGGGATGTACTAATTAAGTACCGTGTCTTAGAAAATTATTTAAGCTAATACTTTCCATTGAAAAGAGTGATATAAAAACAGGATCGGTTAATTTATTATTAACTCATTTATTTCAGATAATAAATCCATACATATAAAATCACAAAAAATCATTAAGCTAGTACATAAGCTAGTACATAAGCTGGTACATAGGCGAGTACATAGGCGAGTACATAGGCTAGTACATAGGCTAGTACATAGGCTAGTACATAGGCTAGTACATAGGCTAGTACATAAGCTAGTACATAGGTTAATGTTTCTGTCATCATCATCTTCAACCTATATTAGTTTACTGCTGGACATAGGCCTCCCCTAATGAGCGCCATAGCGCCCTGTCTTCAGCTTGCCGCTTCCAGCATCTGCCAGCAGTCTTTCGCAAATCGTCATCCCACCTGGGATCGTCATGCCACCTGGAATCGTCATACCGCCTGGTAATGTTTCTGTGCTAAAGATTTTCTTCCTTCCCTAGTCTCGCCCCGGCATGAGCCGCGTCCGGTCTTGCTGCAAGGACTACACTGTCAACCCCCGGAACCACCTGATCTGTGATCCTTTCTGCACCCGGTGTCGCGAGAACTCCTACTGCGTCGGAGTAGAGCTTTGCGGGTGCATTCCCGGCCTCGCTAGGAACCTCGACGGGTGGTGCGTCGAGACCTGCCCGACTAGCTGTCAGAATGGATACTGCGTCGGCAAAACGTGCCACTGTAATCCTGGGTACCAGCTTGACTTCCTGAAGAATTACTGTGCACCAACGTGTAACCAGAGTTGTGGAGGAGGTTGGTTCATTAATTTAACTTTAGTTTCACGGTACCGCTGCATGTCTGTTGAGTCGTGGTGAGTCAAAGGTTGTACAGGTTATGAAATTTGCCATCATAGTCCAGTCAACGAAGGATTCGACTCTTCCACTCAACCCCTCTTTTGAGCACACTTTAACTGGACTATTTGAATATCGGTTGTGATGACTCGAACAACATTATTATTATTAAATTAGAATAAAAAAGTGTTTACCACAGTGATCTTTTTCTTTAAGAAAAAAAAAGGAAGAAAGTAACTGGTAAACACTGGCCGGATGGCCACCAAACTTTGTATTCCTTTGTGGATGTTAGGTATATTTTGACAATTATGCCCGATGTTATTATTTTTCATCATGTACATTTATGTAAGATATGTCAATTAAAAAGGCGGTAAGCATTTTTTTCTAATTAATTATTTTGTTTTTCAGGAAACTGCACCGCCCCTAACACCTGCAGCTAAATATCTAGATTCAAATCTACCGCTTCAGGATTCTACAAGCAATTACAAAACAACACTCATTAAACTTGTTTCATTTTTTTAAATAAACAGTTACAGATCTAAACCAACATTTTGATTATTTGTAAAAACATTCACTACACGATCCAAACGGCAAAACTGCCCCTATCATAAGACATCCTGACTGAGGTGAGGTGTCATTTCTTTTGATTTCAGATTTCATTTATATAATACAAAATCAAGCAAGTAATAATGGGTTAGTTTAAGAAAAGATAGTTTTAAAAGTAAAAATACAAATAGGTCACAATATTTTAAAGCTATTTGCAATAACTTCTTATGTAGTTTTGAATAGTGACCTTATTAAAATCTAATATTTTATAGTCTGAATATTTTTTTTAATTCCTTAATAGGACTTTGCCGCAGATGCTGTTATGACGCCTGAAAGATATAATCACTACATTGTATGAAACAAAGTCGTTTCCCGCAGTCTGTCTGTACCTACCTGTGTACCTATGCTTAGATCTTTAAGAGCCAAACAACCTCAAGTTTTTGTCAGAAGGATAGACATAGGATGTTCCGTTTATAGGAGCGGGACAGGGCATGCCAAAACAACGCAACGCAAGCCCAGAAATCAAGTTTTTGCTTATTATAATATTAATTAGGACTATATTTGAAAAACCTTAACATATGAAATGTTCTTTATACTTAGTTCTATTACCATGCTTATTGTCAAGATTTTAACTTCTGTATCTATTGAGAAATTCAGTTAGAGGTATCTTTGCGATTTTTTTCTATCGAAGATATTTAATGATATCGTGTTATCGAAACATATGATCGATATAGTAAGCCCTGAACTTTCCCTTCCCAACATGCCATTATAAATTGGTTTTTGAGATACGGCTTTGTATATATATAGTATATATAGAATTAGTTAGTTCTTTCAAAAGTAATAGATGGTGTGCTTGATAATTAAATGTTTAATAAAGATTGTCAATATTTAGTAGTAGATGTTGATCACGTCAAGACCTTTTGCGTTTCATAATATTTAATGTAGGCAAACAAACAAGTCAGCGACAGCGGAACACCCGCTAGACTCACCTCACCTCACCTCAACAGACTGTAATAATCCACTGCTCGACGCAGGCCTCCTCCTGATTTTTTATCTCGTAATGGGATCGCAGTTCGGTGGTAGATCGATTCTGCAAGAGGCGCCGCTGCCCACCCACGGTATGTTCCTTAGTCGGTTCTTACGACCTCCACGGGAAGAGGTGGGTAGGGGTATCTAAGCGTTCTAAGGTTATCGTCAGCTCAAAGGGTTAGCAAGCTTAAGTGGCAGTGGGCTGGCCATATTTCGAGAAGAACCGACAACCGCTGGGGTAAACGTCTTGAGTGGAGGCTGCGACTCGGCAAACGTAGTGTAGAACGCCCTCCGACCAGGTGGGATGACGATTTGCGAAAGACTGCTGGCAGATGCTGGATGCGGGAAGCTGAAGACAGGGCGCTATGGTGCTCATTAGGGGAGGCCTATGTCCAGCAGTGGACTAACATAGGCTCTTGATGATTATGATAAATGAGGTAACTAACAAAAAAATGATCAACAAACTGATTCTGGTAACCTATGACGTTAGTTATTATAGAGAAATCCTCGAATGTTGTTTGAAAACAGTCAAGATTATATTATTATAAATAACATTTAATAATAGAAGCCAGTATCGTTTTGGATGCTCGTTTGAGCACCCGTCTCTGTGCAATGCAAATACGTAAGTTTTCCTTAAAGTCTTAACGAATAACCTAATTTGTGTTCTCAATACTTACTTGGATACGGTTTTGTCTAGTATCTGTGATAATTATATTGTAAGGTAGGTACAGTACAGGTGGTTAACAATTTGCATGTTAGAAGTGCGAAGATAAAAGAGTGAACTTGGTATCTTTTATTATATAAAATATATCGAAGGTGGTGGATATGGGATCTCAGCGGTGTTTACAGGCTAAGTTTATAGATTAGATAAATATATGTAGTAAAAAACTAAAAGCATTAAAATGAAATTGTATAAAAGCACGTATTTTAATGGTTGTAGTTGGAGATAACGTTATCATCATAATAGAGTATAAAGATTTAGATAATCCAAATATTTTTTATTATAGTTGTTTCTACGTCATTCATTATAGTCAATGGATGGAATAGCACAGGAAAAGTTAAGCATACCAAAAAAATCACCCATAGTTAAGTCTAGTTGAAATAACGATTACATCATTCTACATGTTATTAGGATGTATAATTATCTATCGATGTAGTTCGTATATAAAACTATGGCATTGACATCAATGAGATCATACTGTCTTCTGAGAAACCAGGAAAAAAATAAGTATGTGTGGCTTGGGTAACTGCTAAGTTGTGATATTTTGGCATTGTTTTGCTAGCACTTTGAAAATCAAGGTGGTATTTTATTGTTGGTTTGGTTTCTTAGAAACTGTGTGACAACGAAAGTGAAAGTCAGTAGGTAGTTATCGAATCAATTCCTTAAAATAAATAAATAATAAATAAATAAATAATGCTGGACAATTTACACAGCATTATCTAGCCCCAAGCTAAGCAGAGCTTGTGTTATGGGTCTAGTACCCATAACACAAGCTCTGCTTAGCTTATAACTGATATACATAATAGAATACAATACATAGATAGATATTTTTTTATTATACATAGAAAACGACCAGAACACCCTGATCAAATGTCTGCAGATCATACACACATTTGTCCCGAGGCGGGAATCGAACCCGCAACCTCCTGCGTCGCAGGCAGACCTTCGCCCACCGCGCCACAGAGGTCGTCAAAAGAATCAGAGGTGGAATGCAAATATTTTATTTATCTAAAATTAAGTTTTTAACTGTAATTTCACAGTATGTTCGTTCATTTCGCTAACAATCTGAGTGGTAGATTTTTTGATTTTCACTTTATTAGTTTTACTATTAGTCTTACTTTTTTCTTGAGGCAAATTGTACTATGACCTAAAAAGAAAGCCATGGATCCTGAAATACAGCCTAGGCTGGTCAAGGGCCCTACGAACCTTTATGTTTAAAAATATCTGTTATTTTAAAAATTCTTTATTAATTCCACAAAGTCTGACAAGAAGGACGCTGAAACCTGTAATTTTGTGATCAAAGAACCAGCTGTTATAAGCAGGGTCCTATGTACAAAGGATAGGATCTACCTATAACAAAGGATAGGATTTTGTAAATTAGTTTTCGTGTTCTGTGAGGGATAAAGTTCATTTTAGTCACATGGTGCTTCAAGCACCAGCAGCAGTATGGACACGCCGTCAATCAGCACTTAATTATGTACCTGCATGCAAACTTATTGAAAGAACCCAAGTGTACTACTTACCTAAATTTCAAGAAGCTCAGTAACTAATTACACTTTCTGCTGACTGTCGGGAAAAAACAATAGGGCAGAGGTACGAAAATAGATTTTGGTGGCCACCAAGGGCAACTTCGTATCTCTGCCTAAACTAAATAGAATAAAACTATTACAGAGGCATTAAAAAAGCTTATGATAGGTATCACAAACAGGAAGATGGATTTTTGAAAATTCCTATGTTAAACGGAATAATAACATAAAGTAGGTGACGGCGCTAGTTTGGGTGGGGTATGCGCCTTAAAGTAAGAAGTAAAATCGTTAGGGGAGTAAATTTTGTTATTAACTTGCCTTGTCTTTATTCTGGCCGCAACAGATCCTTGATTAGTTAACATGTAATAAGTGAGTCCACAGTTGGACATAGGTATAGACCTCCCCCAATAAGGACCTCAATGGGTCTTATCATTAGGTTTGATGATTGCAGTTCGATAGTGTACATGCTCTGCAAGGGGCCCCGACTGCCCACCCCCCCCCCCCCCCGAGGATAACCCTCCTCTTATTACAGAAGTTAGAGTTGCGATGGGTTCTAAGCCGGTTCTAAGCTTTCTATAATATATTTCCTATCTTCCAGCCATTATGATGCTGCTACTAGCCCTAGTAGCGACCATTGTCGGCGTAAGCGCAGACCTCTCGCAGTCCCGAGATGCTTATTTCGGCACTAAGGGGGGACACGGATCTCAGGGAAGAAATATCTACAGCTCTGCTGACAACAACAGAGCGTGAGTATTATTTTGTTCCTAGTCTTACGATGTTGATGTTGACAACATCCAAACTGTCTTTTCTACCACTGCTGGTAGAAAGCAGTTTGGATGTTGATAAACTTGTCTGCTAAGGGCCTTATTGGCTTTATCATAGGGGGTAATGCCATAATCCCCCCGATAGGCATGCGGGTTGAGGATCGACGTTCAGAGGTAGATCTGTTCTGCACACAGGTTCTGCTGGAGATGCATGGAGGCGCGGGTGGGGTGATGATGATGACCCCACCCAACAGGAGCACGCTTCGCTCACCGCAATCTGACAGCTTTGTTATGGGAATCGTTTTCAACAACCTCGACAGTGCAGATTACTTAAAAGATGTTAATTTCAAAATCCAAATCCAATCAAATCCGATGACTCGAACTTTAAAAACAAATAATTAATTTTCAATTCATCATTGTTCGAGGAACCGTAAATAATTTTTGTTTTTATATATTTCAGTTTATATGGTAACACCAACTTTTCTTCCTTTGGTATCGACGGATTCTCTCATATGCGAAGGAATCTAGAAACAGAACCAGGTGTCGGTGTATGCTTCGTAGAAGTACCGTAAGTACACTATCTCATTCTTCACATAACATCACATAAATAATAATATACTTATGCAAAAGTATTAATGTTTAGATGCCTCACATACCGCAAAAATGGCGTGAGAAGTCTCAGATATAGACTACTTATATATAGAGTTTATCAACACATTAGTCAAGATTATTTATTTTATTTATGCTTCTGCGTAACTTAAATAAATAAAAATGCTGCTCAAAAATTACAGATCGACTTTAAACTTTTAAACTTTCAACTTTAAAGAAACTCTCGAGTTGGTACTATGAAGTAGCCGGCAAAAATAATCTTAATAATGAAATCTATGATTCCAAATAGAACATTCCTAAAAAATCACAAGAATGATCTTAGAATAAGCAACGACCAGCAAGTAAACAAATTTACAAACCTGCATAATAATTAATATTTCGTGGAAATATCAGTGAACAGAGAACTAGATAAGCACTTAGTGTTCACTGGGTAAAAGGTGAAGGTTCATCTTTATCCGAGAGAAGATAACAAATTATGTGTTGATGTATTTTATCTTTACATAAATAACTATTTATCAACTAAGTACATCATTACCCTCATAAAGGTGGTGCAGTAAATTTCACTCGATTTCAAAAGCTACATACTATAATAAAATACTCAGTAAAATACGTGTAGGTACCACGGACCAAGCGACACTTAGGCACCGCTACCGTTCTAAGTAGTGGATACCGCGTAGATCTGAACAGGTGTAGAAAGAAAGTGGTCCGAACTCGTCAAAGGGGTTGAAGTAGCACGAATCGTCAAATTCAAAAACTTTCGTTCTCTGTCTTTTCCCAGAATAGGATTCTGGGTCCGATCCTATTCTGGGAACTCCCAAAAAAGAATTAAAAAAAACTGTTACCTGTCCCCATGTTTGGCTCGATTATCGATAGTAAAGAGGTTGGTTTATTAAAATCAAACTTATTATCCTCTTTCAGAACTGCATCGTTGGTTGGCAACCCATCTCAAGTACCTGCTGGAAATGGGGTAAGCTATTTATATTTCTTGTGAACTTCCCGAAAGATAAGCAGTTAATAGATTGATGAGTAGATACCAGGCGAATTCACTGGCTTGTGAAACTAAGCCACATTTAAACACATGGATATATAGAGAGAGGCAGTGTTGTAGTTCGTCATGTCTTACGATGGTTATGATCTTGCTTTAAAAGTGAATAATTTACAAGAATTAAAGGCATTGTAAAGCAAATAATCCTGGGTCTTATGCTTTGTAAAATATTTAATGTACCGGGGTGCTGTGGGTGTTTTATATGTAGGTATAGTAAAATATAAATATTTAATATTTTAATATTTCAGTTATAAAGTACCCATAATACAAACAAGCTATGCTTAGCTTGGGGCTAGATAATGTTTTGTGTATTGTCCAGTTTATTTATTATTATTATTGATTCAATCCTTTGCTCTCACCAGTCCCGGCCTGACCTGAGCCGTATCCGCTCTTGCTGTGCTGGTTACACTCGCAACATCCACAACCACCTCCTCTGCGACCCCGTCTGCTCCAAGGGCTGCCACAACGCCAACTGCGTTGCTCCCGAGACCTGCACCTGCTTTCCTGATCACGTGAAGAACGCAGCCGACTACTGCGTCGCTACATGCCCAATCGGATGTCAGAATGGGCACTGCGTCGGTAGTATGTGCCGCTGTCACGACGGGTTTACGCTGGACGTTTATGGAAAATATTGTGTGCCTAAGTGTGATGACAATTGCGGAGGATCAGGTCAGTATATTCAGTTAAAATTTAAAGACTGATTTTGTTGACAGAACAAGCTGTTGGTTTGGCAGTGTATAACTCTATTGACTATCCATAGCTTTACCAGAGTAAGAATTAAGCAGTGCGCTTTCCGATGTGTTGCCCGCAGTTATCAACCTGAGGCGTATCGTATGCCTCAAAGATGATGCCGTGTCAATTGTCCAGTACTATTTTTATAATGTTTACACCATACAGAGTTCTCTGTCTTTTCAGTATAAAATTTCATTAGCAATTTTCCCCATAAAACCGATCACTAGAAATGGTGTTTTGATTCTATAAATTTTAATTCAAACAATTGAAACAATTCATTATATATATTCATTTATTTTCTCTGGTGTCTGCTTAGCTTTTCAGAAAATATGTAAATGTAAGTGTAAATATTAGTTGTAATGATTTTATTCTGTTTTTTCCTTACTAATAAAATTGGTGCAGTATTTTTTAAGACTCGATAACGTTTTTCTTCATGTAATTTGGTTCTTCATGTTATAAGAATTATGAAGCAATACAGCACGGTTGCCGGTTCAAGACCCATCCTAATCGTGCATTTTTGAGATATTATTGAATTAATCAGAATAAAGCAATGGTTTATAATTTATTCTTTACTTTTCACAATAATTGCTCACCTAATTTATTACAATGCATTTTCAGGTATCGGAAACTGCACAGCCACTAACACCTGCACCTGTAAACCTGGTTACGCACCAGGTCCATCAGGATCGTGCAGGCAATCCAGCAATTACAACCCTCTACAAAATATTATTTACAATCAAAACCAACCCAACTCCACAAACAATCAATACCCATACAATCAAAACCATGGCAATGCTACCAACAAACCACTCTACCCCAATCTAAATCAAGGAAATTTCTCCAACAACCCTTATCAAAACGGGCAAAACCTCTACGGACAGTACCCTAACCAAAATGGACAGTATCCGAACGGGCCATACCCTAACCAAAACGGACGAAACCCCAACGGTCAGAACTACCCTAACCAAAATGGACAATACCCCAACGGTCAGAACTACCCTAACCAAAATGGACAATACCCCAACGGACAGTATAATCCTAATCAAAATGGTCAAAACCCCACCGGACCGTATCCTCAACAAAATGGACAATACCCGAATGGGCAATACAACCCTAACCAAAATGGACAAAACCCTAACGGGCAGTATTCTAACCAAAACGGTCAATACCCCAATCAAAACAATCCTTACATCACCACAGATATCCACCATCAGCGTAACTTCTCATCCGATTCTTTAACTACTAGTCAAGTCAACGTTGGTCTATCCAATCATTCCATGAACTTATCCAGCTACCCTAACCAGGGCAATCAAAACTACCCATCGGAGCAATATCCAGGGCAATATTCAGGGCAATACCCAGGCCAAAACCAATACAACCCGAACCCATACCCGAATCAATATTGGGAACAGATACCTACGGGTCAGAATGTCAACGAGGACCTAGTACCCCGTTGCTCCCAGCCTTGCATCAACGGAGTATGTGTGCCAGGGAACCGCTGCTCCTGCAACCCTGGATATGAACTGGATAGCGCCGATCCTTCTGGAACTAGGTAAGTTGGATATAATTGATGTCGTTCTAGGTCACTTTACAGTGAAATCTACTGTTTCGAGTCAATGAGAGTTTATGCCTGCCTTATTATGCCTAAACAGTTGTGGATCGACTTGAATAGAGGTGACCAGTGAAATAACAGGCTGACAATGCTCTGCTGATCTGCTTAGCTTAGGGCTAGATGATGCTGTATAGTTTGTCCATTATTAGTTATTTATATATTACTATTACCCCGGCTTCGGACGGGTATATTTTATCATTTTATAGTTCATCAAGGATAATGTAGGATTAAAATTATCTATATTTATTTGATTATTAAAGAAACAAGTTTCAGAGCCTATTCAATTCAAAAAATCTTTTGACTTAATAATATTAATATAAACTAGCTATAACCCGCAACTTCGTTTGGGTGGTAGGTAGGGTACCTAAACCTATTGGCAATATGACATCATTTAATCTCTTGACCACGATAGCTAGTTGATTTCTCTAATCTACAGCTGTTTTTGCATTTTAACTATCGATAGTAGATGTTAGTAGTTGTTCAAGCAAAGTTTTTTTGTTCTCAACTTCTCCCTGTTCTTCTTTTTTGCAGAGACTATGCCATGCTAGTTGATCTGATCACTCTTGTCTATACTCTGTTTGCTAACTTCCTGCCTGTTTTATTATTATTACCTATCTATACTGTGTTTTCAACTGACCTATAATTTTTAGGTGTCGTCCCCGCTGCTCGGGTGGTTGTCAAAACGGGGTCTGCTCAGCCCCAAACTTCTGTATCTGCGACATGGGGTACCGCAAGGAACAGGGTGTGAAGGGAGGCGCCGCCAGGTGCATCAAGCGACAACGGAGATCTGTTCTAGATATGCTTGTATAGGAAATATTGTTACTTTCAAGTGAATTCTTATTCTTATTATTCTTAATATTGTATTTATATCAGTCAATTATGATATGAATTGATTCTGAAAATTCTTTCGCTATTAATAGAAATTGAGCCAGAGGTGGTCCTAAATTATTAAAAATAATAATAATAACAAATAAATTATTCCTGTATTTGTCACAGAAAACGTAAAAAAACAGTGTTAATATGGATGTGAAGTAGGTCCTTAGTTTTAAAAAAATTGTTTACACATTGATGTCAGAGTGCCTTGACCCTTATAATATAACTAGTCAATAATAAAGTACTTTGTTTGAACATAGCAAATGTAAAATTTTCAAGTCTTTCGAGAAATTTACAAGGTCTCGAAATATGAAGAATATTATTTGGTTATATAATAAACAGTTTTAAATTTTAAATTGAATTTATTTCTGATCATATGAAAGCTTTATTTTAACTTATAAACTCAGGCATGTGTTCTTCGAGAAGATAATCATCGGACAATTACATATTTACAAACGTTTTTGAGAAGTTTCCATCCCATTTAATTTTTATGTCAAAGTTAATCAACAAAGCTGCAAGTTCTCCAATTATCTACGAAGAACACCACTCTTAAAGCCACTTTGAATATTCCAGTTATTGCAACTTAGTTAAATTGTCTTCCATTTTGGTTCAAATCGCAAATGTAACTATTTTCCATTTGAAGAAAATGTCACGTTGAAAGTCCGCGAAGAGACCGATGCTCTTCTGTTTTGTGGACCTGAAAGTAACGAAATACATAAGTTCCCTAGTACTAGGACAACTTTTGCTTTTGTAACTAAAATATTTCATTGCCTGAAAGACAATAATTTGTTAGTATAGTTTGATAGTCATTCAAAAATTGTTTTAGCTCCAATTTCAACGTTAACTGCCAAAATATGATTAATAAAATTTAAATCAGTGTGATCGAGTTCAAATTCGTAATCCCTATTGTGTGACATGACAGCTCTTGAACTCAGTTTAGCGCTTGAACCGGATCAACTTTAAGTCAGTAAAATAATCTTAACTGGATAACGCACTAAACTGAGTTTATGTATGTGAATTGACGTCAATTGGGTTACGTTAAAACCTTACTTCGTAATCTTTATTCAAAAGGCTTAGAAAAAATATTATATAATAATTTGTTGGCCTCAAAGCTTTTGGCCACTATTTACGGTCCTGCATGGTTACAGACCCTTCATCGGAAGATGTCCCTGCCGTGGCAATTCCCAAGGCAGGGGACATCTTACAGTGAATGGTCTGTACACTTAAACCGACCTGTGTTGGTGAGTTTAATAAAGGGTAGATACATAATTATGCTTATTTTTAGAAAATATGTAGCGGATTATAGCAATACACTTTTGACCTCACAATTGATGGAAAAATCTAAAAGATTCTGTTTGTCATTTATTATTGAAATCTGAGTGCAAAAATGCATATTGTTCGCTAGCGTGGAAAGAGTTTTTCAAATTCGAACCTTTCTATTCCATACTTGTCTATACCGGAAGTCCACGAAAATGCATTAAATACTTATTTCAGTGCGCCAACATCATTTCTTTAGCTTTTTTGCATCTCGTAGCTTTGAATTGAAACCCTTGCTTGAAGTACTCGCACCGAAAACCAATATACAGCCTTGCAAAACAAATACCAATTTTTCTTTAAGAAAAGATTTTAGGTCATTTTTCACATTGTGGAGGCTTTAAAAGCTATATTTCATGATAATTTACCTTGAACTACGTAGGTTCTTCCTTTGATGTGACCCAGTAACCTTCTTCTGTATGCGAGCACCAGCAATATTACAACAGCCATTAGAAGTACGCCGGCGGATATGTAAATCCAAAGTTTTGTACCGCTGTAATTAAAATATATACCATTTAACTCATCTATCCTACTAAAATATCACGCAATATAATTATGCAACGCGAAACGGAGTGTTGGGAGACCATTAACTCGATGGACCGACGACATCGTAGCGGTCGCAGGGAGTCGATGGACGAAGATGGCTAAGGACCGCTCTTTTTGGCGTCGTCCGTCCTATGGGGGAGGCCTATGTCCAGCAGTGGACGTGTATGGGCTGATATGATAATGATGACTAATATTATAAAGGCGAATTGTGCCGTTGTTGTAAAAATGTTTGCCGCAGACAATTCCAAAACTAAGAATGTAATAAGTTCCCAAAAAATTTCGATTTCAACAGGACTCAAACCTGCGCCCTACCCTAAGCCTAAGTCCTGCCGAAACTGTTTTTTTTTTGAAACTTATTTATTTTCTTAGAGATTACCCAGAGTGCACTATAATAGAAAAACCTTAGAATTCCAAAACTACTTTTGAACTAACTACGAAAGAAGGAGGAGATTTTATGTGCGACTACATAATACATATGTTTCATTTAGTTTTTTTATGTATGGTTGTCGGATTTTTCCATCAATTATTACTCCCGAGGGCTTTCTATTTAAGCCGTAAAACATAAAAAACAATGCAAAACTAGAGGATCAATTATATTTATTATTAATCCAAAGATGCGTGCGAAGCCACGGGCAGTAACTAGTTTATTATATTTGTTATGTAATTATAATACTATCCGATTGCATCCAAAGGTTGTCTAATTGGCCTCCTGAAGTTTTTCCGGGTGTTCTGGTCGTTTTCTATGTCTATATTACAAAATGTAGTATTACAATAATGTACATCAGTTATCTAGTACTAGATACTACCGTGTGAATTGTCCAACATTATTTATTTATTATAAGATACATAGTACAGAATGAATACAGTATATTTTGACTACTGAATAAAACTCTGCTTACTTTTTTGTATTTCCGTCATCTCGAGAAGTATCGTCCAGCTCAGTAAATCCACCAAAATAAACCATTACTGTCATATTTTCATCATTAACATTTATCTCCGCAGTGGTGACCTCATTCACATCAGGTTCCGTAATGCTTTCAGCATCTTCAGCTCTACGCGAGGAGTCTTGGTCGGTAACCACTTGGTCCGTAACTTCTGGAGATAGGTGACTAGTCTCGGTGATCATAACAGTCTCTACCATTTCATCATCAACCGACGCTATTACTGCTCTAGTAGTAGTAGTACTAGTAGTTGTTTGAGGTAGACAGGTATAGTCGAATCCATCAGAAGCTAAAACACAAAATGAGATAATAATGTAATGTTTATTACAGTTTTCATTAGTATGTACGTACATTATACTATACATACATAGATTACACAAGAAGTGTGTGGACGATAGTACGAGTAAAGTAGCAAATCACAGTATTAGTGTTGGTAGAAGTAATTCAAGTACCAACTGCTTGAATTATTTCTACTAAATACACATTTTAATAGTATTTATTATTGTAGGTATCCAATAAGTTGTATGTATATTTTTCTGTTTTTTGGTTCTGCCGTAGTGAAAAAATTCTATGTCTATGGTTCTGCCAGAAAACCAGCGTTGCTCAACTTTCTGTGGAGCAACATTAAGCTGAGGCAGGACCTTATTGGTTCACTATTTAAGTAGTATTAATTATTTTTATGTTTTTTTCTGCATCTTTCTGTGTACTGTGTATGTGTGCCAATAAAAAGTATTCTATTCTTGTATTCTATTCGAATTATAATTGTTTTAACAGATCCTAATTAATACCGGAAGTATTACGTGCGACAGAGATAACGCAGCCGAAATTAGCCGATTATCTCTTTCCAAGGGTCGATGTGCAAAATTTATCGCCGGGTTCTGTAGTCAATTATACGTGATGCAAAAAGAACGCTGGTTGTCAAGCTGCACATTAGACGATTTATCGGTCTATTTGTTGGTATGGAGATTCAATATCCCCTGCGCACGTTTTTGACCGCAAGAAACCGCACGCGCCGTTCCAACCCACACCACACGCTCCGAATCGTACGTGCGCGGGGCTGACATTTCGATCCTAGGGCAAAACTTTTAAAATTTATAACGTTCCACGCGCCAGTCAAAACTACAGTCAAAACTCTTGAAAATCAATTTACACGCACCAGTTCAGATCTTTTGTCAATAAATGAAAATTTTACCGGTGTTGTGACAGTTTGATCCGCAGTCAAACCGTATGGATCCTTTTGTGGGCCGCTAATGTATCTCATATCGTCATGACCTACGGAGCTGAGACGTGGACACTCACGGTAGGGCTGGTCCACCAGTTTAAAGTCGCTCAGCGAGCTATGGAGAGAGCTATGCTCGTAATTTCTCTGAAGAATAGGATTCGCAACGAATACATCCGACAGAGAACTAAGGTTATCGACATAGCTCAAAGGATTAGCAAGCTGAAGTGGCAGTGGGCTGGCCATATCTCGAGAAGAACCGACAACCGCTGGGGTAAACGTGTTCTTGAGTGGAGACCGCGACTCGGAAAACGTAGTGTAGGACGCCCTCCGACCAGGTGGGATGACGATTTGCGAAAGACTGCTGGCAGATGCTGGATGCGGCAAGCTGAAGACAGGGCGCTATGGCGCTCATTAGGGGAGGCCTATGTCCAGCAGTGGACTGAAAAAGGCTGATGATGATGATGATGAATGTATCTACCAAAAACCAATACACTAAGCCAAGAAGCAAAAGGCTAGTTAAAAAATAAAACAATCGGTCTAGTAGGTTCTTTCGTGCGCGTACTCGTGCGCAAACACACATTTCTTCCAGATTTTATGACCTGTAGTTTGATTTAGCCAGTACCTAGCCTAATGAATGGCTAATAAAGTGATGCACTTGACTTCACAAGGATTTTTACACCATGTTAGCGTAAGTACGGAAAGTTGCAGATACAAAAGTGAAAGTTACGCATAGTGACCATTGGAGTTCAGTTATCCCAGGGAGAAATTCGGATCCCTTCTCTAGGGGAATTTCTGACATAAGCTATAGTACGTACCCCAACCACTAAGTTCATATCCATCATGGCATTGACACTTGCTAGGGCCTACACAGTCTCCGTTGAAGCAGGATGGTGAGCATTGAACAGGGATGGGTTCACAATAAGTAGCGTTCAATTCCCTGAAATGTTAAAATATTTTAAATCATTTAATTATTTGAAGCACTGGCAAATTAAAAAGAAAATAACAAAAAATTGCCGAAACCAAAACCCTGTAGCGATGTTTTTGAATTTTACGGGATTAAAACGAATTCCACTGGAATAAAATTTCTATGACCCGAGGGAATCATTTTTTCTAGGATATAATTTTTTCTGGAATTTTTAAAATTTGTCCATAATTGACCGCATAAATCAACGAACATAAAAAAACCTAACATAAAACTTTCTCTATTATTTAATTCGGTTAAAAATACTCCATACCTACGTAGACCTTACCTACTTTAAGTGTTACCAGTGAGCCTAAAAGTCGCCGGAGGTGAGAGCCCTTGTGTCTAAACACAAGTTTAATCTAAACTTAGTTAGAGCAAGGTGTCATTATCTTTGACCCTGATAGGTTTAATACAAGTATACCGATTTTGTAACCATATCTTTTTGTGAATAAATAAATTTTATTATTATTATTATTAAGTACTTACGTGTCCAAGAGTCCTGTAAGGTCTAATGGACCTTATAGACCTAAAACACTGATATTTGAGTTATTAAAAGGTAAGTACCTGAACCCCGGTCGACATTTGCAGGTATCTGGTGCGATACAGTCTCCGTTATAACAAGTCTCATAGCACCTGGGTTCACAGCTGAAGGTCGCTGGGTTGATGGTATACCCGACATTGCAGTAACAGACGTCTGGAGCGTGGCATCTCCCGTTTGGACAGCCGGTATGGCAAATAGGTTTGCATATTAAGCTAAAAATCACACCATAGATTATTATCACAGAATTAGGGTATTATGAGAGTATTCAAACATATATATACATATATTATATTGTGTCTTATTAATTCCTTGAAAAATGGTGATTTTAAAATTATCAATGGGCAGTTTGTGATATTTCAGTATTTATTTCGTTTTTTTTCTCTTCAGCTTAATACACAACCATAACATCAACATTAAAAAGACTTATAAATAAAGTTAGACTAGATTGTGATTCAAAACATGTATAAACAACATGATTAATAATAAAGCAATAAACGTGTAAAATTATAAAGCTATAAAATTAGCTTAAAAGGCAAATACTAATACTATTATTATAATAATAATTATTATGTTTAATAATTGTGTTACAATAATATAAATCTAAATAAATATTGATAATTATTTTTATTTTATTTTTCCTCGGTAAAAATTAATTTATATAAAATGTAATCTTTTCCAAGAAATCTACCTGGAATACATCGAAGTCGTCTCCTAGGCCTGCCTCAGACTCATATGCGATACCCTTGAAAAAGTTTGGGAAGATCTTTGCCCAGCAGTGGGACAAAATAGGTTAGATAAAAAAAACTACGCAAGAAAAATAATAAAAGGATACTCACACTCCTAAATGTCCTACATTCTTGTAACCATTGCAGCAGTTGCTTACTTTTTTCTGTAAAAAATATTTATCTATACCTATAATATAATGCCATTCATTCGTGGCAATGCTGCCAGCATTCTGGTCACTCTGATTTTTAGAAATTAGATGTAAGTGTAAATATTAGTTGTAATAATTTTTTGCTGTTAAATACGAGTCCTTCCCTTTTAAGAAGTAAGTATCTAAGTATATAAAAAAATCATAACACCAAAAAACTTAAATGATCTTATTACGTTTTATTGTAGAATAAGAAATTGGTTAACATACCTATAGGTAGATTATACTTACATAGCCGTTCCTGAAAGAAATGAAACAGTATTAGAACGAGTTCACATTCTAATGAAAATAAATTGTAGGTAGGTACATCATCTTTATTATTGGCGATATTTGTCCTCTCTGGACAAAGGCCTCCTCTAATGAGAGCCATAGCGCCCTGTCTTCAGCTTGCCGCATCCAGCATCTGCCTGCAGTCGTGCAGTCAGTCAGCGTTTCGCAGTTTCGTCGCCTGGCCTTAGAGCGTTCTACGCTACTTTTGCCGAGTCGCGGTCTGTCAGGTAATGATACCTGAAATCGCTTAGCGTCAGCGATCATAACTTCATTAATACTGAAGCATTTACTTAGAGATTAATATATGTTATGGTTCAAGATTGATGCTAGAACGCTTCGAAAAACACGATTACATAAAATTTTCTCGATTATAATAAAACCTAAAGTTCGCTCTAAACTGTGCAATAAATCATCACTAACACACACAACAGTAACTTTAAAATAAGCCTTGACACTTTGTATTGTTGAAACTTCAAATTATATAATATCTCCTGTTGGAATCCCAGAACCGACCACAAACGAACTATAATAGATGAGAAAATAAATGCGGACAAGATCGAAATTGTTAAAATTCTCTAATGCTGAATGGCATTAATGGATTTGATAAAGAGGCCAAGGTGAATGGTTTTTTGCTGTCATAGGACCATTTTAGAAAAAAAAGGAGAAATGTATTTGTTGTGACAAATACCAGTGCCAAAATAATGGCAGATATAAAGTTATTATTCTGTCATAAACCAAGGTATTGGTTGCTATTCATATCTAAATTATATGCGTCCGAAGCTGCGATTAAAAGCTATTATACAAATAAATCAGGTAGATGGAACACTTACGTAGTAAGCTCCAATTTGGTACATATTTTTTTTCTTCTCGGTGCCCGGTAACTTTGAACAAACTGACACAAGAATATTAAAGAAACCATAAAACACAATTTTAGACATAGTGACATGTTATCAACGAGAGAATTTGAACTTGTTTGAGCTAATTCACGCAGTTATTGTATTCTATTTGCTAATTCAGACAGATAAAGATACGTTTAAAGCGGATGCTGTGATATCTGAACTTGGTGAGAACCCACATCCTATGAGTAATTCGATTTCAAAATAAATAAATAAAAATTCGTTGCGTCAACACACAACTCCTGTAAGTAAATAAAATATATCAATGAAATATTTTTTTTTATCACTGCCCCGGTCTTTCATTACCTGGAGCTGAACTGCGCATATTATAGTTTAAGTAATAGATACAAATCATTTTACCAATCAGAAAGAACTTAGAAGTCCTGAATATTTCAGCTAAAGAAATTAACAATGAATTTTTAGGAAATAGATGTACGTGTAAATATTAGTTTTAGTGTATATACTAGTTGTAATTGTTTTATTTTAAAGATACTAAAATACACAATGAAATAAAATGAATTAATTTTCTATTATTTAAATTTTCTTTAAGACTTCTAATGAGTTATTCTGCAATAAAATCAAACTGACTGGAATATTAATGAATGAGGATCATAATAAAAGATAGAACTAAAATGTACAATTGAAAGAGTTGAGGTAACAGTTACTAAGTTAATTACTGTTACTTAGTTAATTACTGTTACTTAGTTAATTACTGTTACTTAGTTAATTACTGTTACTTAGTTAATTACTGTTACTTAGTTAATTACTGTTACTTAGTTAATTACTGTTACTTAGTTAATTACTGTTACTTAGTAAATTAGTTGACTTTTGCAAAAAATCAAGACGTAGCCTAACTTATCCAATGGCAGTGGGAAACGTCCCGAAGACGCTGCTGGCTGTATTGACCTGATGTCTGGCAATGCTGATGCACTGCTTCAGATACTCACCAGCAGCGGTGTTGTTGTAATTCGATAATTATTTTAAATGCTAGTATTTTTTATTAGAGTTGCAGATAATGTCACGTTGAAAGTGTGCGAAGAGGCCATTGCTTTTCTGGTCTGTTGACTTGAAAGAATTTAAGTGAGGGAGTGTCGTTGGGTTTGCTGCGAGTTCATTACTCATACATATATAGCCCAAGGGCACAAGGACCGATTAGATACGTAAATTTCAACTAAAATTATCTTAAACTACGTAAATTTACCTTGAACTACGTAGGTTCTTCCTTTGATGTAACCCAGTACCCTTCGTCTAAATGCCACCAGAAATATCACAGCAGCTACTAGGAGTGTTGCAGCGGATAGTACCTAAATCCAACTTTTTGTACCAATGTTACTAAAAAAACATCATTTAATTAAGCACTATCGTCATAGGTCTGTTTCGAAAGATGATGGTTGGTGGAGGAAGGATCTTTGGTTGGTGGCATCAGTTTGGTTTCCAATCAGCCGCACATTTTCGTGTTTGGCTAGAATAGAGCAATATTTTCGTGGTTATTTATCCGGGAGTGGCAGCCTGCAATTAGGCTATTTATTTTAAAGACTTATGGCTTAGGCGATGTGCACAGCAGCGGTTCGAATCGCTTGTGGTGCGAAATAACTAAAGACCCACTGTAGGGACCTCTAGAGAGATATTGGCAGAACTACAAAGCTAACGTCAATAGAGGTTCTTAGTGAGGTTTTATCGAAAAACTTAAACCTAAGCGCTTCGATGTATAGCCGCTAGATGTCGTTAATACAAAATTGGAGAAAAATTGGAGTGACAAAATTGAACAATTCTTAGATCCCGCAAAACGCTTGATTCCAACAACTATATAGGACTATCCGACATCAACTGTCAGTCTAAAGACCAATGGACCAGCTGAGTCGGCGTAGAGGGGAGATGCAATAATTTGGGAGAAATTCCACGTTCTTCTCCAAACACACAATACCTATGGTTAACCGTTGACCTAGTATCATGAAATTTGGTCAGAAGCAACGTCTTACAGCACAATGTAATCGAAAACCGTAAACACGGTAAGTGTGATACTGATAAGCTTCATATAAAATGCTCTGCGACTGGAACAACCGATTAAAACCCGAGCCCGACACCCTACAAGTAGGAAAGAGCTATTAGTAATTTGAAGTCGGTCATTAGTTTTTCGTACTTACCGATATAGGTACGTACTTACCTATATAGGTAAGTACGATCATCAAAAATTATATGTTTATACAAAGTAAAAATACTATGAGTAAATATATTACATTTAAAACTAGCTTCTGCCCGCGGCTTAGCTCGCGTTGTTTCCATAGATTTACTTTTTCTTACATTTGATTTATTTAATTTAGAACATTTCAAGTTTATCCCATTTTGTCATAATTTTTTCCCATAGGGGTTATTCATGAGATGAAAAGTAGGTAGACTATGTTACTCTCCCTCCATCCTTTCAACGAACTCAATGCCAAAAATCAAGTCGAGGTTGCTTAGATAGGGTGTGAAGGAAGGAAAAACCAACAAACAAACACACTTTCGCAGTTATAAAATTTTAATTTAGGATTAGGATAAGATTTTTGAGCTGTAGGCAAATTGGTAGCAACTCAATAGAATATTGTCTTTCATTTAATACCATGAAGCTGTGAATCACACTGATAAATAAATCTAAATGGCTTAAGAACGTGCTTTTTGCTCACTCTCTGCTTATAAAAGACCTCTTAGCACAGTTTAAACATCATAATCTTGGACAAGTTTAGCTTAAGGTTTACTTTGTGTGTGTGAAGGCAAAATGATAATGTTATTTTTAATTATTGTTGTGATTTTAAAAGAAGGGTCCTGCCTTGTTTGTAATAAAACTATCAGGTAGGTCGACTACCTGTTCATTAAAAACCTTTGTATACCGGATTATTGCACCTTTATCTTCAATTTAATGTTTTTCGTATGGTTGCATCAATTGCTCTTCCGGGAATTCTGTAAAATGTGGTCGATGTCCTGCCTGCACCGAGAAAAGAAGCCCACAGGCAAATAATGAAATAAATAAACGTCAAGTACGAGTTGGACTAGCGCATCAAGGGTTCTGTACGAACTTGTAGGTACTCGTTAGCAAAGGAATCAACCCAGACTCACAAATAAATCTGATTTGGTCACAATTATATAAAATATATAAAAAATACTGATTTTAAATTTCTTGCTATAGTACTAGCTTTACTTAACTCGTTTTTACTTGGATAGGGATCATGGGCACTACCCATACCCCAAAAGATAAAAGCCAGGCGAAGGGGAGGCCTGCGTACGACCATAGGCTGTTGAGGGAGGTGAGGTATTTTTATCTAATAGCCATGCAAATAGTAATTTAAAAAAAAGCAAAAAAAAATGTTTATAAAAATTACCAAGCTATTAAACTTAGAATGAAAAGATAACCAATAACCATGTATGATTGCCAGATTATGAATCTATCACAATTATCTAGAACTTTCAAGACTTTTTAATTATTTTTACCGATGTGATATACCTACCTGTAATTTCAATACACAGTGTCAAACGAGAGGTTCCAGAAACATATCAGCTCTCGTACTACGAGGCTTATGAAGGAGGAGATTGTCTGCTGTGTCCTTGCACCAAGTCTAGGCTTGCTGTCAGCGTGGGGACCAGGCTAGTTCAGGTAATGTAGCCATAAGTAAAACAGCTACACCAAATTTTATCGAACATAGCTTTCTTTGCTATATTCGATAAAATTCGGGGATTCTAATGGTAAAGATTGTAGGACATGTAAACTTATACAGAAGGTGTATAATTTACCAGTCCTACCATCTTTACATTGAAATTTAAAAGTCTTATTTAATAAAGTATTTTCAGTATTATTTATGAGGTGCTAATTAATATAGAACTTTCAGAAAGTTTTTAATGAAACTGTGAACATTTGCTGTGAAGGATACGTTGAAGATTATGAATACAATGGGGACGGGTAAGTTTAAAAAATCGAAACAAAAAAGTTAATCATTCCTTCAGCTAGATTCTTCATTGTAACGATACAAGAGGTTTCCGTATTTCTGTTTTTCAGTTTAAAATGTATCCCTCTCTGCGAACCGCCATGTCAAAACGGCTTCTGCAGAAACGCTAATGAGTGCGCCTGTGACCCTGGCTACGCAGTCGACCCCCACGACCACGTCATAAACAGATGCCTGCCACTCTGCCTCGAAGGCTGCAGCATCCCAAACTGCCTCCCTACCTGCAGGCGCAAAGATTATATCACCATCGACAGTTGCCAAGGAAACTGTCACAACGGTACCTGCGTCGCAGGGTCATGCCACTGCAACCCTGGATATACACGCCGATCCGGTATCTGTAAGCCAACCTGCTCTTCTTGTGAACACGGGACTTGCGTAGCTCCTGACGTTTGTAAATGCAACTTTGGATACCACGAAGAATGTAACTCTTGTAAGCCATTCTGCTTTGGCTGTGAACATGGGAAGTGCAAGTCGCCTGGGCAGTGTGAGTGTAACGCTGGATACAAAGCGGTGAACGGAAGATGTGAGCCTTTCTGCGAGGATTGTGACGGCCAATGTGTAGCTCCGAACACGTGTGCGTGCGCCCCAGGATGGTATTCAAAAGGAGGTCGCTGCTTGCCGCACTGCAGCGTTCCTTGCGGGAACGGAACTTGTGTCGCACCTGATGTTTGCCATTGCTATTCAGGGTATCAAATCCGGACACAAGAAGAATATGAGGCTCCCCTTTGTCAGCCTGTATGCATTGACTGCTCGTACGAGTGTGTAGCACCCGGAGTCTGCAAGAGCTACGCTCAGAATGAAACTGTACAACGGACGGATGACGCGGGTGTTTGTGACTGCGTGCAATGTGAGGACCTCAATAGTTATTGTGTGAATGGTACTTTTAAAACAGCTAGTAGTGAGGTGGGAGGGATGGACGAATCAATTGCTACTGCAACTGAAAGATTCGAAGAAAAAGTTCATTCCAATCAAGGAAATTCAGCACTGAATAACGAGCCAATCCTGGAAAAAAAGCCGTGTTCTCATTTAGAAACTGCCAAATTAAAGTAAGTTTTTACGAGATCGTCAATTACTTAGTACTGCAAATTATAATTTCCTTTATCCTGCTTATAAGCTGAATAGATCAAGATTAATTAAACAAAGTTACAATTCCATTTTTGAAATAGTTAATAACTGACATGTTTTTTATATTTTAGGAACCATTGGATCTACGTCGGCGTAATAATATTGGAATTTCTGATAATTCTTCTATTGCTAGCGTTTCTTCAGACGAGTTATTTATCCAACCGGCAGAAGCAAAGGAAATTTGTTCCACAAGGTAATTCCTTTTGACTGGTAATATTTTCCTCTCAAATCAATAAGTAGGTTAGGTTTTTTGTTATTTGTCGTTAAAGTTTTGATTATAAGGTTGTTCGTCATGGGTTGGGCGTTACACAATCTTACGCCAACCCGCGACGAACGTACTTTTCTTAATGAACTTTTATGTATTGTATGGGAACCATTTTTTTAAGCATTAAAAATAAGGTCCGTTTATTTATACAGGTTAAAAAAACACATGCTCTGTGTGAAAATTTCAATTACTCTTTACAGATATTACTAACTCCGAAGGTGCTGTTCAATACAAAAACAAAGTTGAAGATTCCTAAAATGTACTATGCAAATATTCACAATACTAATAAAATTATATTTAAAATAAATATTAACACATACTTCACACTAATCGAGTTTTAGCTGAGCGTAGATCTTACTATACCATGCCAAGAACGCCAATGGATTCAAATGGTACGCGGGAGTTGAAGACAAATTGCCAAATTCTATTAAATTATTTAACACTTATTATAAATTTGTTATTTATTACTTACATCAATGTTATGGTGATAGACTTAAAACTGCAAGTCTGCAACTGACTCAAAGTTTGTTGAAGTAAAGATTCATTACAAATAGCTTACAATGCGCACAAAACTTCTTATCTGGTAAGTATATAAATTACTTTTAGAACCTATCAAATAGTGAAAACCCCTTTTTTCTTGCGTGATGTACTCGTATCATCATATGATAGAAGTGTCTTAAATCCTTTAATGTTAGGGTTATCTAAGCAATATTTGATTCAATTTAATAAGATGATGTACTTCGGCTATCTCGGCCTCGGTTCAGCTTCAAGTGCTTTCAGTCTGTTCGTTTCGGCGGATCAGAACCACAATTAGAAACGCATTACCAATAATTAACAATCACTTTCATTCTATTATTAAGTCAGTCAGAGGTCAATTGACAGGTAACCATAACAAGTATTAAATTTATAGATTTACCATAATGTTAGTCAAACGCTCCGTTATTTCGACGGGCGAGCTCCACGTTCCCGTTAGTAGCTGAAATAAATAAAAAAAATATTAATTACAATAAATGAATCAAAACAAAACTAATATTGAAATAATTTAACCAACTGCAGACCTTGTAAATAATCTTGAGGTAGCCCAACTTATATAATATATACACAATACCAGTAGTCACTTATACATATTCCTTCACATTTTTTCTTATTATATTTCATCCGCGGGCGGCCTTTATGGCCGACCTATAAGACGCTTGCGGAGTCTTGAGCTCTGCGCTCATTGTTCCTAAACCGCAACCTAACAGTCCATAAACGTGCATTTAAATAATGTTCTTCAAGTAAAAGTAGTGGTTAGACATTAAATGAATAATTTAATAATGGTCGGTAGCCAAATTGGGTTTCTACAAAGTTCAGACGAGTGGCCGGCGAGCTGTCTGTAATTAAATTTATTTATTTTATTTATTTATTTATTTTATTCGGATTGCCATCAGCTTAACTATTAACAATAGAACTTAAAATAGATACAGAAAGCTAATAATAGGCACTCGCTAATAGAAACATAATAAATACCTAAGTGTGAACACAAAACAAAAAAAAAATCGTCGACAATTTCGTACTTAATAAAGTAATAAAAGAACAAGTACAATAAGTAAAAATTAAAAATATAGCTACATCAAGTGCAAAAGAAGTTAAGAGTTATGCATCGCCTTGCCCTGTGAATGCTGGTGTTGAAAGGGTCAATGTTCAACATTTTGCTGAATTCATTGAGAGTGCCGCTCGCTCGCACTATAAATGAATTTTGTCTATAATTAGTTCCAACATGTTGGACATGTAGTAAGGGATTGTGTCTAAGCTGCCTACGTGGTACATTGAAAAAAAATGGCGATACTTTGGCATGAGCATAGGAATATTTTATCTATTCTTAAGGTATGAGTTTTGTTTTCCTAGATCTTCCCAAGCAATTCACTATGAGACGGTTAAAAATACTCACTATACGTTCCAGATTTCCGCTTTTCGTAGAATTTCATGGCAACAAAGGCTATGACCGCTCCAATGACCATCCCACCTAGTACCAGCATCACGATGGTGCCAGCTCCTGTTTTCGAACTATCTTGGTCATCTCTGTAAAAATAACAAAGTTATATTACTTGGTTTCTGCAAAGGTATTTATTTACCTGAGTTATTATCGTTTTAGATAGTATTTTAACGTACCTGGATTTGGTGACTGCACTTGGATTCCCTTTGCTGTGGCCTCCGGCTGCATCCCCTTTGCCACCGTCTGCAGCTGCAGCTCTTTTGTCACCGCCTCCTGCTGGATCCCCTTTTCCACCGCCTGCAGCTGAAACTCCTGTGTCACCGCCTGCAGCTGCAGCTCCTGTGTCACTACTTCCTGCTGGATCCCCTTTGCCACCGCCTGCAGCTGCAGCTCCTGTGTCACCGCCTCCTGCTGGATCCCCTTTGCCACCGCCTGCAGCTAAAGCTCCTGTGTCACCGCCTCCTGCTGGATCCCCTTTGTCACCGTCTGCAGCTGCAGCTCCTGTGTCACCGCCTCCTGATGGATCCCCTTTGCCACCGCCTGCAGCTGCAGCTCCTGTGTTGCCGCCTGCAACTGCAACTCCTATGTCACTGCTTCCTGCTGGATCCCTTTTGTCACCGCCTGCAGCTGCAGCTCCTATGTCACCACCTCCTGCTGGATCCCCTTTGTCACCGCCTGCAGCTGCAGCTCCTGTGTCACTGCTTCCTGCTGGATCCCCTTTGCCACTGCTTGTAGCTGCAGCTCCTGTGTCACCGCCTGCAACTGCAACTAATGTGTCACTGCTTCCTGCTGGATCCCCTTTGCCACTGCCTGCAGCTGCAGCTCCTGTGTCACTGCTTCCTGATGGATCCCCTTTGTCACCGCCTGCAGCTGCAGCTACTGTGTCACTGCCTTCTGATGGATCCCCTGTGTCACCGCCTGCAACTGCAACTCCTGTGTCACTGCTTCCTGCTGGATCCCCTTTGCCACCGCCTGCAGCTGCAGCTCCTGTGTCACTGCTTCCTGATGGATCCCCTTTGTCACCGCCTGCAGCTGCAGCTACTGTGTCACTGCTTCCTGATGGATCCCCTTTGTCACCGCCTGCAGCTGCAGCTCCTGTGTCACTGCTTCCTGCTGGATCCCCTTTGCCACCGCCTGCAGCTGCTGCTCCTGTGTCACCATCTGCAACTGCAACTCCTGTGTCACTGCTTCCTGCTGGATCCCCTTTGCTACCGCCTGCAGCTGCAACTCCTGTGTCACTGCCTCCTGATGGATCCCCTTTGCCACCGCCTGCAGCTGCAGCCCCTGTGTCACCGCCTGCAACTGCAACTCCTGTGTCACTGCTTCCTGCTGGATCCCCTTTGCCACCGCCTGCAGCTGCAGCTCCTGCGTCACCGCCTGCAACTGCAACTCCTGTGTCACTGCTTCCTGCTAGATCCCCTTTGCCACCGCCTGCAGCTGCTGCTCCTGTGTCACCATCTGCAACTGCAACTCCTGTGTCACTGCTTCCTGCTGGATCCCCTTTGCTACCGCCTGCAGCTGCAACTCCTGTGTCACTGCCTCCTGATGGATCCCCTTTGCCACCGCCTGCAGCTGCAGCCCCTGTGTCACCGCCTGCAACTGCAACTCCTGTGTCACTGCCTCCTGATGGATCCCCTTTGCCACCGCCTGCAGCTGCAGCCCCTGTGTCACCGCCTGCAACTGCAACTCCTGTGTCGCTGCTTCCTGATGGATCCCCTTTGTCACCGCCTGCAGCTGCAGCTCCTGCGTCACCGCCTGCAACTGCAACTCCTGTGTCACTGCTTCCTGCTAGATCCCCTTTGCCACTGCCTGCAGCTGCAGCTCCTGTGTCACCGCTTGCAGCTGCAGCTCCTGTGTCACTGCTTCCTGCTGGATCCCCTTTGCCACTACCTGCAGCTGCAGCTCCTGTATCACTGCCTAGAGCTGCAGCTCCTGTGTCACTGCTTACTGCTAGATCCCCTTTGCCACCGCCCGCAGCTGCAGCTCTTGTGTCACCGTCTGCAACTGCAACTCCTGTGTCACTGCTTCCTGCTGGATCCCCTTTGCCACCGCCTGCAGCTGCTACTCCTGTGTTACCACCTGCAGCTGCAACTCCTGTGTCACTGCTTCCTGCTGGATCCCCTTTGCCACTGCCTGCAGCTGCAGCTCCTGTGTCACTGCTTCCTGCTAGATCCCCTTTGCCACCGCCTGCAGCTGCAGCTCCTGTGTCACCGCTTGCAGCTGCAGCTCCTGTGTCACTGCTTCCTGCTGGATCCCCTTTGTCACCGCCTGCAGCTGCAGCTCCTGTGTCACTGCTTCCTGTTGGATCCCCTTTGCCACTGCCTGCAGCTGCAACTCCTGTGTCACCGCCTGCAGCTGCAACTCCTGTGTCACTGCTTCCTGCTGGATCCCCTTTGCCACTGCCTGCAGCTGCAGCTCCTGTGTCACTGCTTCCTGATGGATCCCCTTTGTCACCGCCTGCAGCTGCAGCTCCTGTATCACTGCTTCCTGTTGAATCCCCTTTGCCACTGTCTGCAGCTGCAACTCCTTTATCACCGCCTGCAGCTGCAACTCCTGTGTCACTGCTTCCTGCTGGATCCCCTTTGTCACCGCCTGCAGCTGCAGCTCCTGTGTCACTGCTTCCTGTTGGATCCCCTTTGCCACTGCCTGCAGCTGCAGCTCCTGTATCACCGCCTACAGCTGCAGTTTTTGTTTCACTGCTTCCTGCTGGATCCCCTTTGTCACCGCCTCCAGCTGGATCCACTATGTCGTCGCCTCCAGCTGGTTCCCTTTTGCTGAGAAAAAAGGATTCAAATTTATTGAAATAAAATTTCACTGCTTTCAAAAATTCATTAGAGAAACATCTCATTGTTTATAAATAAGAATGTACAATTGTACTTGACTTACCTCGAAAATTTGCAAAATGCATAAGGATTGCCGATTGATAGGACACTGGAATAGAAAAAAACAAAATGCTAAATGTTAATTTATACAACACCGCTCAGAAAGTGGCATAATTCGTAAATAACATAAGACAGAAAGTACCGACATGACATGATTCCAGAGCCACCCTAACTATTCCTACGAACTGCCAGACATAATTCAAGACGAGATCAGTTAGCTCTGAGGCAGCTCAAAATTGAAAAGCCCCGGTGAAGACGGAATCCAAAGAAATGGTCAAAACCTTTCTGTGCAATAAGGCTTACTACAAAATATCGAACTATCTAGCAGATAAAAAAGTTGATAAAGGGATGGGTTTTGCTCCAACTCGAAAAATAACAACTGAAAGGGCAAAGGTTTCTTCTTCGCTTCTTTACTTTAGTCTACATACCGAAGCGACAGAAATGAAAATAAATTTTCGTGTCAGTGTGTTATTTTAAGAATTTGACGTTTTCTAACTAAACATTTTTGTATGTGTGGAAATTAAGAATTTTTAATTTATTCATCTACTAGGTGCTGCCCGCGGCTTCGCCCGCGTAGTTCCCGTTTCCGTGTCAATTCCGGGATAAACCGAAACTGACATCCGGTTGGGTAAACGTGTTCTTCCAGTAGAGACTGCGACTCGGTAAACGTAGTATAGGACGGCCCTCTGGCCTGGTAGGATGACGATCTGCGAAAACTGGAGACAGATGCTCGTCGCGGCACGCTGAAGACATGGCGCTCATTAGGGGAGGGCCATGTCCAGCTGTGAACTGCTATAGGCTGATGATGATGATGATGAAACAGGTTTATGAAGGTAGGGTGTAATATGAGAATTCCGGCTAGGTAGTGTGAATGTACTTACCCACCTCCTCCTTTAATATCCAAATCACTGACTGTTGGTTCCTGAAAGAAACATAAAATAATATATTTCTCCGCAAAAAGCTTATTTTTTGCACGTTTCATCAATATTATAACATATCCATTATGGATGTAAGCGGGTTAACTACGAACCTTATTTGTGTTGAAAGAATACCAACGTTAAGGGACGTCAGTCCCTCGTTAAGGGATGAAACGTTGAAACGTGAAGAAACGTAAGGTTCGTAGATAACCCGCTTACATCCATAATGAATTCATCAAACTACGATAGTTTTTTATAGTAATATAACATATCAACAAAGTCCAAAATATAAATGTATATGTCAATGTCCACTGTTTTTATTTTGTTTTTTTTTCGATGGCATAGGTAATAATAATATTTGACAAAATAGTATATACAAATTGTGGTGTATACTTCAATTTGAATAGTTCGCGTGTACTTTGAGGCAGTGGTATGCGTGAAACTAGCGCCGCCACCTATTTTATTTTATTACTACGTTGAAAAAAGGAATTTTCGAAAATCCATCGTACAGTTGGTGATACCTATTTATAAGCCTTTTTAAGGCCTCTCTAATAGTTTTATTCTATTTAGTTTAGCCATTAAATCGAAAATTGATATTGGTGGCCACCAAGGGCAACTTCGATATTCTTTTTTTTTCGATGGCATAGGTAATAATAATATTTGACAAAATAGTATATTCAAACTGTGGTGTATACTTCAATTTGAATAGTTCGCGTGTACTTTAAGGCAGTGGTATGCGTGAAACTAGCGCCGCCACCTATTTTATTTTATTACTACGTTGAAAAAAGGAATTTTCGAAAATCCATCGTACAGTTTGTGATACCTATTTATAAGCTTTTTTAAGGCCTCTCTAATAGTTTTATTCTATTTAGTTTAGCCATTAAATCGAAAATAGATATTGGTGGCCACCAAGGGCAACTTCGATATTCTGACTAAGCCCAGCTGTCATTTACTGCTGCTCTGGGTAGGAAACAGCGCATTTATCCCACTTCAGAATTTGGATGCATTGATGTTTGACCCCCTTGCCAAATATCTTTTAAAAAAGATGTAAAAAAGTTATAAAGTTATTCTGTGTTAAGGAATCTGAATACAAAAAATGACATAGATTAAATAAAAAAGTTTTTAACGGGTAATAACGCAGGAACTGGTGGTGGAAGTTTATTATAAAATAAACCTAAGTTTAATTCTTAGAAATATTTGAGAATCTTTAAACTTACTGGTAGAGCTGTGTCGGGCGACGACGGCACTCTGAAAAACGAAAACTAGCTTTAAATTTTTACAAAAAATCTTATAGAGAGCAATTAAAAGTCAGCTTATATCTACAGAAATATCAAAACTCAAAGTAGTTTATTTCCTTTTGAGCCTACGACTTTTGGACACGTCCCAAAAACACAGATGACATTATGTAAATTACACTAACATTAAAAATGCGAAAGTTTAGATGGATGGATGGAAGAAGAAGAAGAAAAATATTTATTTTAACCCAAAGATACATAATAAAATGACTTACATACTACAGATAAAACTATACAAAGAAAAAACAAATGAAACAAAAACAAAAAAACATTAAAATGGGAAAAAAAACCTCAGCAAGTGTAGCATTCGGCTACGCCCAATTCTTCGCTGGTTTTCAGGTGGAGCCCGATGGATGCTTGATGCTCAATTACGCCAGAACGGCTTTACGGATCTGGAGGAAATTTGGCACAAAGATAGATTATATTCTGGATTAGCACATAAGTTATATTATATCCCGGTATTCCCATGGGAACGGGAACTCCGCGGGTTAAACCGCGAGGTAGCCTTTTCAACCTTTAATCTATCTCTAATCTCTGTGCCAAAATTCGTCCAGATAAGTAAAGCCGTTCTGGCGTGATTAAGTAACAAACATCCGTCCATCTATCCATCCATGCAAACTTTCATATTTATAATACATATTAAAAATAAATAAATAATGCTGGACAATTCACACAGCATTACCTAGCCCCAAGCTAAGCAGAGCTTGTGTTATGGGTACTAGAAAACTGATTACATAATGTAATACAATACATATTTTTTTATAATACATAGAAAACGACCAGAACACCCTGAACAGATGTCTGCAAATCGTAAAAACATTTGTCCCGAGGCGGGAATCGAACCCGCAACCAATATTAGTGGGATTACGAATTGATTATTATGACTAAAAGTGTGACGGACGTGTGCCGTGTCTCAAAACCTAAAAAATTATTATTACAACGCGTTAGCCATACCTCATACAATCACATAAGCCCTTGGCATCGATGACCACTTTTCTGAAAAAAAAATGATTGGTCAAGAACTTTAAAACTACGCAACGGATTTTGATAGTAATTCAAGAGGAAGGTATGTATGTATAATACATGCATTATATAGTACCCGAGTGAACCCGGGGCGGGTCGCTAGTTTAATATAATACATTACATAGATAGATATTTTTATCATAGTAAATACCTAAAACACCCGACACAAATATGCAGATCGTACAGACATTTTCCCTAAGGCGGGGGATCGAACCCGCAAACTCCTGCGTCGCAGGCGGACCTTCGCCCGCTACGCCACATTAGTCGTCTGTTATAGTTTGTGTATTCATAGAGCTACCTCAATTAACAGCAAAATCGCTTGAAGATAGGGTAGGGAACTAGTTAAGGGGCCTTTTCCAAGGCAGTTTTGTTAAAAGGATAGACATAGAATTTCGCATTCATAGAAGCGGGACAGAGCAGACCGCAAATGCAAAAATCAAGATTTCTTCTAAATAAAAGAGTGCGGTTCAAGTAATGAAATATTTATTTTGGCGAATCTGTTATCCTGCGTTTGCTTTATTTTTCAAAACAAAAATTAAGTCAGTAAGTCTTATTGTTTGGGAGGAGAAGGCAAATATGTATCAAAATTTAGATATATTAGTTTTTTTTTTATCAAACTTATAGGTACCTACAACTAATCAAAAAACTAATTTGGCGCTTTTGTACAGAATGAAATATTGGGTGTAAAAATTATTGTCTAAGAATCCAAGATTTCATATTTGAACAGCAGAAGAATCCCAAAGATCATGAAAATATTGTTTTTTTTTCGAAGGACCAGCCAGAAATTGGAAAGGTGGGTAGACTAGTTAATAATAAATAATATTAAGTAGGACACATACCCGTCGTCATCCTTTACGATTGCGGAGCATGGTAGTTTATCTTCGGCTACTGTAGTCAATATCTAAAATAAAATAAAAAAATGACACAATTATGCTAATAGCAATAATTTGATAAGTTTTAAATAATAAATAAATAATGCTTTACAATTCACACAGCATCATGTAGCCCTAACATAAGCAGAGCTTGTGTTATGGATACTAGATAACTGATATACCTACTTATTTTAATACATTAAATAGATAGATTTTTTATTATACATAACAAATACCTGCAGATCGTATAAATATTTATCCAAAGGCGGGAATGGAACCCGCAACCTCCTGCGTCGTATCCAGACACAGAGGTCGGTATATAGTTTTCCCGGTAAAAACGAGGTAGGTACTAAAATTAGACATGACGAAACAACATGTAAGTAGGTATGTACCTATACATTATACATTCATTATTTTTCATTAGTTACTCGCAGATAACGTTTTAATAAACTCCATTCAAGGACTAACCTACCTAATGAGGGTTTGACGAACGATGTGGCGCGGTGGGCGAAAGTCTGCCTGCGACGCAGAAGGTTGCGGGTTCGATTCCCGCCTCGGGACAAATGTGTGTACGATCTGCAGACATTTGTTCAGGGTGTTCTGGTCGTTTTCTATATATAATAAAAAATGACTATCTATGTATTGTATTATATTATGTATATCAGTTATCTAGTACCTATAACACAAGCTCTGCTTAGCTTGGGGCTAGATAATGCTGTGTGAGTTGTCCAGCATTATTATTATTATGATAAGGAGAATGACCACGAAGCGATTTCATTACTTTTGCTCTAATTTGATGATGATTTCGTTATTTGTAAAACTAAAACGATTCAGCTATTTCTTCCGATTATGTAGGTATGCAAAATTTCGACGAAATTTCCAAATGAATCGTAAAGTACGTTTGTATTGGAGCTCAGCTGTTCGCCCCAACCTTTAGAATTTATAAAATGTTAAAAATACCTGTTGTAATTTATATTTGAAATATATATAATATAATATATAATATAATATATATAATATAATAATATTATAATATCCGCAAAAAAGTAAGGTCTTTTATTGTCTTTAATTTGTTTTTAATTCACCAAAAAATATTGATTTTCGCTATTGACCTAAAATCTATAGGATACTTCTCGTTGACCTACAGTCATGATATTTGGCAGGAAATAAAGTATTTTCATTAAGTATACAATTAAACGGAACCTTCGTCGCGCGAGTCCGACTCGCACTTGACGTTTTATTATTTAAAAACAAGACTGATTTTAACACTTGGTGTAATACGTTACACCAAGTGTTAAAATCAGTCTTGTTCATTTGTTGTCATGTTCATACATGTTCGCTGCAAATGGAACAAATTGTTCCATTAGCCGGTCACTGATCGGTGTTACAGGGCTACATTGAATGTAGCCCTGTAACACCGATCAGTGACCGGCTTTATAGTCATCTTAAGTTCTTTTACAAAATAAATGAATAATTTATTTATTTAGAAAACATAATAAGATTGCTCAACAATCCACACAGCATCATCTAGCCTCAAGCTTAGTAGAGCTAGTGTTAGGGTAGTTACTAGATGACTGATATACATAATGTAATATAATACGAAGATGGATATTTTTACTATACATAGAAAATACCCTGAAAACCCGGAACAAATATTTGCAGATCGTCCAAAGATTTGTCATTCTCTCTCTCTCCCAATAAGGTTTGCTGGAAGAGAACTCTTTTTAGGGTTAAGCTCGCCTTTGCCATATTTTTTCAAATTTAATGTTTTATGTACCTATGTATTTTGTTTTTTTTTCATGCAATAAAGAATAAATAAAATAAATAATTTTGTCCTTAAGCAGGAATGGAAACCGCAACCTCCTACGTCACAGGAGGGCCATCATCCGCCACGCCACATCGGTCGTCGCTATTTAATTGGCACGAATAATAATAATACTTACCACATTTGGTGTAATCAGGGCATTTCATTTTAATGACTTTCGGCAGTTTTTGGTGAATACAAATATAAAAGCTGTTTTCGGACAGAGAATTGATTTGTGTCCATGCTATAACACTTCTTTTTAATAACTAGCACTTTTGGAGCATTAGTTAATTGTTCTTTTCCAAATATGCGCCAAAAAAAAACAATACCTACTTGAGTAAACTTAATTTCGTGCCCTTTTACAGAAACCGATAGAAGTGAGATATATTGTAAAATATTTGTTTAGTAAATAAATAATGTAAAGGTCAGGACTTACTCCATCGTTCACATGTTTCGAAAACATGATTAATTTCATAAAATTTTCTCGGTACATTAAAATCACACATTAAAGTCACCTCTAAATTTTTACTAAAACCCTAAAACTTTATTGAGATTAATCTCAATAAATTCAGAAGATAAAATCTTGAGAATATGCATAGTAATTGACCCAAGTATAAAGATCATTTTTTATTCTGCTTATTTTGAAAAAAAAAATAAGCAAATATAAAAATCACATAAATTACACAAATCTTGTTTTTGCTTAACCAATAATTATATTATTAATAATTATATTGGTTACGCAAAAACAAGTTTTGTGTGCTTGCGTTGCTCTGCCGTGTCCCGCTTCTATGAACGCGAAATCCTATGTCTATCCTTTTCACAGTGGCTTCATAGTATGCGCTTATAACGGCTAAACGGATGTCAATGAAATTTTGGCAGCTCGGCAGATGGTATCCCGGGGGCGGACATAGGCTATTTTTATCCCGGAAAAGCGCATGTGAAGCCGCAGGCAGAAGCTAAAACTTAATTCTATAAAATAAAAAGTAACTCTGTCTGTCTGTCCGTTACCCTTACACGCCTAAACGGATGATCGGATCTGTATGAAATTTGACACTGAGGTAAACGACATACCGAGGACGGATATAGGCTTCTTGAAATGCACGTACAAAACCGAAAATAACTAAAAAAGGGAATAAATAATGCTATAAAATCCACACATCATCTAGCTCCGAAGTAAGCAGAGATTGAGTTATACTTTATGTACCTAGTTAATAATATCCGTTATCTACCTAGCTTATTACATCACTATAATAATATTTATAACATCCAATCTGCAGATCGTACAAACAACTGCCCCGAAATTTTATAAACAATCAAGTATTTAAAACAAAACTTACCGAAATCACAAAAACTATAAAAACATGTAATATTAACATTTTTGCGCGTTTACAAATAAACAGGTCATTACGGTTTCCCAAGCTCCAATTCAATAAATTAAAACCGCTACTAGGATTACCATGTTATGTTTATCGGTAATCAATAAGGCCAAGTGATCGCGTTCGCTTATGGTTCCGTATCTTTTCAATTGAATTTACAGATAAATAATAAATAAATTAAGAATTAATGAACTATGCTGCTGATGTGGTTTTGCATGGGGGAGGCTTATGTCCAGCTGTGGACGTATATGGGCTGATATGATAATGGGGATGATAAATCCTGGACAATCCACACAGCATCACCTATCCCCAAACTAATAAATAAGAGCTTGTGTTATGGGTACTAGATGACCGATGTAGGTTCTTCACACTAATTTTATTAATGCAAAAGTTTGCTTGTATGTTTGTAGCCTTTTCTCGCTTAAACTACTAAACAAATCAGGCTGAAATTGTAAATTGGATACAGGTAGTTTTAGGCCTGAAATTACTTTAATATAAATAAATAATATAAATAAATAATGCTGGACAATTCACGCAGCATTATCTAGCCCCAAGGTAAGCAGAGCTTGTGTTATGGGTACTAGATAACTGATATACGTAATATTATACATTACATAGATAGATAATTTTTATTATACATAGAAAACACCCAGACCAACGAAACAAATTTCTGCAGATCGTACACAAATTTGTTCCGAGGCGGGGATCGAACCCGCAACCTCTTGCGTCGCAGGCAGACTCTCGCCCGCTGCGCCACTGAGGTCGTCGAAATTAAACATGGGCTTTTTATTCCGTAAATTAATTCCCATTTAATTTTATTTTTTTTTATTTATTTATTTGTGTAATTAGAACGACCAATGAAATACGATTCCATAGAAACAATGCATGCGAAACCGCAAGTAGAAACTAGTTATCTGTTACAGCTTTCCTACAAAAAAGTGTACCTAGTCTGTATGTCACGTAAAATCTACAATAAAATACCTAAATCATTAAAAGATCTTGACGACATAACATTTAGGACTAAATTAAAACGATTATTAATTGACAAATGTTATTATAATATTAACGATTTTATGGCAGATAAACTTTGACATGACCTTATTTTACTATTGCGCCTGCCACTATTATTACTTTTTAATTGACATTGTCTTAATTAACAATACCTATATTATCTAGATTATAGTTAGACAATGGTAGTGATTCTGTTGGCACAAAACCTAAACTAAATTAGCGTAAAAATGTTGCTGTCACCTTTCTTTCAATCGGAAAAAAAGAGACGGCAACAATTTTAGGCTAGTTTAGTTTAGGTTTTGTGCTTACAGAATCACTACCATTATAAATTTTAAGCTACTGTAACATTTGCATGATAGTCTTAGTAGAACATAATTGAAACAAAAAACTGTTAACACCTGTAACCTACATTGTGTTCAAGCAAATAAACTATCTTTATCTACAAAAAGCGAAAGTACATGCAATTACACATACAGCCGGACAGAGAACATTCTCTTTTTTTTAAATGGTTTGAAGAGCACAATGTTTCTACTATCACTAAATTTCTTACCAGTTGGCAAAAGCTTGCACTTGTATTAATTATTTTGCAAAATAATACCGAACCCTAATTTCCGTTAGGGTTTTACCAATATGGGTGTTTTTATATTGTTTTGGAATATTTTATTTTAAAATTAACTTAAATATCTAAAGGGAAAAAGTATTATTTGTGGCGAGAAGAAACGACCAATTGAATGGTCTCATATATATAAATAGCTTACAAATTAGAATTATCCTCGTAGGTAAAAATTTAGTAGCACGTTTATACACATGCCCTAATGAGCGCTATAGCGCCCTGTCTTCAGCTTGCCGCATCCAGCATCTGCCTGCAGTCTTTCACAAGTCGTCATCCTAACTGATGGGCGTCCTACACTACGTTTGCCATCCCGCATGTCTACTCATGAATACGTTTTATCCCAGCGGTTGTTGTTACTTCGAGATAATGGCAACTGCAACTTCAGTTTGCTAATTCTTTGAGCTAGTTCGAAAACTTTGGTTGTCTGTGAGATGTATTCGTTGCGAATCCTATCCTTCAGATAAACTCCGAACATAGCTCTTTCTCCTTAGCCAGAAGATAAATTATTGGAGTCTACTGCTAACCTCCGATTTGAAGACACACGAACACTGCACGGCGAGGTGGGGGGATATTCTGACATATTCAGCTTCAACTTCCCGCCCCCGTCTCTGGAACGTACAACGGTTTCGGAAAACTATATTAAATAAATAAATAAATAAATAATGCTGGACAATTCACCCAGCGTTATCTAGCCCCAAGTTAAGCAGAGCTTGTGTTATGGGTACTAGATAAGTGAAATACATAATATAATACAATATATAGATACCTAGATATTTTTATTATAGGTAAATAGAAAACGACCAGAACACCCTGAACAAATGTCTGCAGATCGTACACACATTTGTCCCGAGGCGGGAATCGAACCCACAACCTTCTGCTTCGCAGGCAGACCTTCGCACACTGCTCCACATCGGTCGTCGAATTATATTAACTTTTAAATTGTTCGCGTGTCCTGTAACACATAAGAATCTTCCAGCCCTTTCCAGTGTTTTCTGCTGCGTGCGGATCGAGACCACCTCCTACTTTCTTTATGTCATCCTCCATCTCACTATCTTTTGAGCTGTCTACCTATTTTCTGTTTGCCTTCACGTGATTAATAAAATAGTATTAAGATTGAATTTTGTTTTATACCTATTTCTATTTTTTTCCATATATTTTTACTTTTATCAAAACCGTTACATCTGAAATGTTACTGAACCTAAACACCAAACAGATAACCCTCCCATCAGCATCACGAGTTTTCAATGTCAATGAAAGCCAGAGTGAGCAATTGGACTGGTTTATTCAAAAGTATTTCCCGCTACCCGCCACTATATAATAATAGGCATCGACGGGTCGTTACACCTCTCCCCGCCAAGCCAGTAATTACCTATACTAATTAAACCTAGATACAAGCACAACTTAACGTCTAATCTTTAATATAACTTTACATCTAAACTTTTTATAAAATAATGTGCGCTTTACTGATTTGCCCGTTTTAATGCACGCAGTGCACGGGCGGACGCGGGCTGCGGTGAGGGCGCAGGGCCGCCGTCGTCGCAGGAGCGGGACGCTACCAGCGCGGTTCCCGCCCGCTTAGACAACTCTTGCGGCGACTTTAACATGTCCCGCGGTTCCATTGATATGTCTGCGTGGTCTTCACCGCATACCGCTTCCTCAATTACGCCCTCATTCTCGGTCCCCTTATCAACCTCAGGTTCATGGTCTTTGGAAGTCAACTTACTCTCCGCCGCGCCGCTCATCCGCGATAATGAATACCGATTCTTTTGCGTTGAAACTATTTGATCGGCATGCCTACGCCATTCTACTCCGTTGCCCAAATTAACTTTATATGAGACGGGACCTGTTTTCTTGACAACCGTGGCTTCGGCCCACTTGTCCCCCCTCTGCGTGTAGTCACGAGTTAGAACCGCGTCCCCTACCTCAAAGCCTTTATCAACGCCTGCCTTGCGTACGACCTGCCGCTCCTGGAGCTCACGCACCGCGGCCGCCCGGTCGGGCCGTAACGCGTCCAGCCGACTGCGCAGGCGCCGCCCCTGCAAGGCCACTGCTGGCGATACTCCCGTAGTAGCATGATCACAGTTACGATATTGCAACAAAAATTTGACGTCGAGACCTTCATACAGAGCTCTTTTAATAGCTTTCTTTATCGTTTTAACGGCGTTTTCCGCCGCACCGTTCCCCTGAGGTCTATAAGGAGCCGATGTTGTATGCTTTATACAGTTATTGGTACAAAACATCTTAAATTCATGAGACGCAAATGGTGGGCCATTGTCGGTTACAAGCTGCGACGGTAAACCAAATCGTGCAAAAATACTACGTAAAACCTGAATAGTTTTATCTGATGTAGTGCTACGCATAGGGACCGCCTCGATCCACTTCGAGTGTGCATCTACTAGAATGAGGTACCGTTTACCTCCGCAATCGCCAAAGTCTGCGTGCACGCGCTGCCACGGGTGCAGTGGGAACTCCCAAGGGTGCAGCTGCGACCGCGGCGGCGCGTCGCGCACGCTGCGACACGCGCCGCATGAACCACACATCTCTTCAATATCGCGATCTAAATTCGCCCAGTAAATGTAGTTCCGTGAAATATTTTTCATCTTTGTTATACCTAAATGGCCTTCATGTATCTCTTCTAGCATTTTCTTTTGCAATACTTGTGGAACCACTATTCTATATTTATATATAATGCAACCTTGATCTAGTACAAAATCTTGCTTTCGAGCAAAATAGGGTTTTTCCGCGTCGCAGCCAGGAACCGCTGGCCAGCCAAACAGTACATAGCCCTTAATTTTAGATAACAATGCGTCACGTTCAGTTTCTCTCCTGATATCTTTGTAACATACTGGCAAGCAATCCTCAACGAGGTTTAAGTATTGTATCGTGCTAGCGGAGCAACCCTCCCGAGGTAGCGGTAATCGTGATAACGCGTCGGCCGGCCCATTGTCCGCCGATCTAACAAATTCTATCGCAAAATCATATGCGGCTAGTCGCGCAGCCCACCTCTGTAGTCGACTGGCCGCCGTTTGTGGGATCCCCTCTTTATCCCCAAATATGTACGTTAGTGGTTGATGATCGGTGCGCAAAGTGAATCGCCTTCCAAATAAATATTGGTGATTTTTTGTAACACCGAACAAAATAGCTAGCGCCTCCTTATCCAATTGACTGTAATTTTGTTCAGGCGCACTCAAAGTGCGCGACACGCACGTGACCGGCCGCTCGCTGCCGTCAGCATAGCGGTGTGCCAGCACCGCGCCCAGTCCGTACGCACTACTGTCCACTGACAACACTAGTTCCCGACCCTCCTCGTAATGTGCTAATACTCGCTCACTCAGGAGAAATTGCTTCGCCTTAACAAAAGTATCATCGCACTTAGAGTCCCATTTCCATCCAACCTCTCTCTTCAGTAAATTGTGCAAGGGCTGCAACAAAGTACTTAAGTTAGGAATAAACCTCCCATAATAATTTAGCATTCCTAGAAAACTTTTTAGCTGAGTTATATTTTGGGGTTTTGGGGCACTGGAAATAGCCTCTAACTTCCTAGGATCTGGTCGTAAACCATCTTTGTTGATAATAAAGCCCAAGTACCTTACACTATCCTGTAAAAATCGGCATTTACTTAACTTAACCGTTAAACCCGCATCGCGCAACCGTTCGAGTACAGCTCTCAGATTTTTGTTATGTTCCACAATGTTTGGTCCCGTTACACAAATATCGTCCAAGAACACAACGCACCCTGGAACCCCGCGCAGAGTTTCCTCCATCATTTTCTGGAACTTCTCGGGAATACACGATAGCCCGTACGGAGCGCGCCGGTAGGCGAAAGTACCCATATGGGTGGTAATAGCTGTGTAAGCCTGTGAGTCATCCGATAAAATACACTGTTCGTATGCGTGTGTAAGGTCTATTTTGGTGAATTTTTCACCTCCGCTCAGATTCGCGAACAATTCATCAATGCGAGGTAACGGATAATAATCACGTTTAAGCTTAGGGTTCACGGTGATTTTATAGTCCCCACAAATACGGATGTCACCGTTTTGTTTGACCACGGGTACGATCGGGGTTCCGTAATCGGAATAATCTACTCTGTAAATAGTGCCGTCAGATTCTAAACGTGCTAACTCGCGCTCGACTCGTGCGCGCAGTGCCAGAGGCATCGGCCTAGCCCGAACGTAAACCGGTTCTGTGTCCAACAGCTGTAGTCGAATGGTTCGCTTGCAAGTACCTAGCTTATCACTAAATACTTCGGGAAATTCACTGCACAATTGGTTTACAAATTTGTCGTCTACAATTTGATTGAAATTTATTTGTGTTATTTTTAAAGCGCGCATCCACTCCCTTCCTAACAAAGGTCGCGCTCCACCGTGCACCGTGTATAACATACACAATCGTAAAGATTTGACATTAACTTCGCCTAAACAAACATCTACTTGAATGTAACCAAGTGCATGCATTTGTGAACCTGAATAGCAGCGCAAAATAAGATTGTCCGAAATGATCTTCTTATCTGGGAATAAACTTCTGTACATTTCCTCGCTAATCGCTGAAATACGACTGCCCGTGTCCATTTCACACTTCACAATAATGTTATCAATAGACACATTGATAAAATAAGGTTGGTTACCTTTAGAAGCCACTCGAATGTTGAACAACCCGTCGTCGACGTCCGACTCCACATCACTTACATAATTATGCCGACCGCGCACTTGTTGGCACATTACTTTTAAATGCCCTTTTTTATTGCACTCATCACACGTATAGTTTTTGAACCTGCACTTTTCCGCTGCGTGCGCCTTGCCGCAGCGCCAGCAAGGTCGCGCGCGCGAGCCTGCGGCCTCGCCTTCGCCGCCTGGACCCGTGCCGCCGCCGCCGCCGAACGCTCGTGAGGCCGCCGGCGCGGGCCGCGCGCCCTGCTTGGCACGCCCGCCGCCGCCGCCGCCTCCGCCGCTGCCGCGCGCATAATGCAGGCCCTCGCCCGCTCCAGCGCGCGCAGCACTTGGCGCGTCCACCGCCGCTGTCGATCTGCTCACCTCCGCATGCTTTTCTGCCGCCTCCAGAGCCAGTGCCAGCTCGACCGCTTCTTTGTAACTGATCTTTTTCTCTGCGAAGATTCTCGATCGCATTGCGTCGTTTGTCAGCCCCGACACAAACTGATCTCGCAAGTTTTCTTCTAGCGTCGAGCACGAATTGCACTTGCCGAAATGACACGTAGCCGCAAGATGTTTCAATGCCTGTAGGTACTCCGTCAGGGGCTCGCCGGGGCGCTGGCGTCGCAACCGAAACACGTGTCGCTCAGCGATTTCCGAACGTTGTGGTTCTAAATGTTCCGTCACTAATTTCACCAAATCGTTATAACTTTTATCTTCCGGGAAACTAGGCGAACACAGATCACACATTAGCGCATAAGTTTCTTCCCCCACGACCGTAATGAGCATAGGCACTTTTAACTTGTCATCGATATTGTTTAGCGTGATATATTGGTTTACGCGGCGAATGTACGCTGGCCACTGTTTCGAATTGAGATTAAAAGGTTCAATTTTTCCGATAGGCATTTTTTTTCGATAGTTATTACGCGTAGCCACTGTTTTTCTCGAAAAATCCGCGATCGTCGCCAATGAGACGTCAATGAAAGCCAGAGTGAGCAATTGGACTGGTTTATTCAAAAGTATTTCCCGCTACCCGCCACTATATAATAATAGGCATCGACGGGTCGTTACACTAAACTTATAGGTAAGAGAACCAAACGGTGAATAAGTCTTAAGAATGCGCCTGGAGCAAAAATCAAGCAAAATGTGTATTTTTATACATTTAGATTTTATATGAGTTTAAGAATACTAAATTTCATATTTAAACAGCAGTAAGATCATATTTAAAATCATAAAAATCATTATTATATATATTTTTTAATCGACATAAAAATCTCCGTGGTGTTGAGATTTTTGAAGGAGTTGAGAAGATAGCAACAACGCCCCCTCCACCCACCTTTTTATTTTGGCGAACGATGCATAAAACACCCTGTATAGATTTCTTGTGTTTTGAGGTTTAATATTTAACTTTCGTGAGGAAAACAAAACATGAAATTAAAAGTCATGTCTTCCAAAGATGTTAATTACTGAGACTTAATTCTTTCTATTACATGTCTTAAACGCTTTTTTGCAGCTGTCTCACTCGCACAATACTTTCATACAGTAACCCTAGAAGTCACAGTGTGTGTACACATTACTGAGACTTAATTCTTTCTATTACATGTCTTTTTAAACGCTTTTTTGCAGCGGTCTCACTCGCACAATACTTTCATACAGTAACCCTAGAAGTCACACACACACACAGTTGCACGTGTACCGCACACAGTTATGCACTTTTGTATGGTCGAGTGTCCGGGGTATGCCTCTGATCAAAAGGGAAATAAAAAACGAATACCGGGAAACAGGTAAAAAAACTTTTACCATTTACTCGCAAAAAGTGTTAAAGTGGAGTATTTGTCTTGGTGGCGATTAAATCCCTCTCCCATTCAGGATTATATTAAATAGCTCGCTTCGCTCGTGAGTTATTCTAGAATCATGAGTTGCGCTCGGCTTTATTAAATGACGGCCATGACTGTGAATGACTCACGAGCGAAGCGTTTCGAACATCAGCTGTAATTTACTGGAACCCTAAGTGGGAAAGGGATTTAATCACAATGCTTAGAGCCCTAAGTGTAATCTACTATTGTATAAATGACTGCATAAATTACTGATCAAATTAAATTAAGGCTTCATTTTATTCAGATAGCACGTGAGCAAAATCGCGGCTAGAAGATAGTATAAATTTCTTCTATACAGTTTAAAAATACTTAATTTAAACTAAATAAGACACTTTGATTGAGAACTTTGTACTTGTACTGAAAAACTAACCTAAATTTATCAAACACATTGAGTGCCAGACTTATTGCGTACACTATATTATTATATGTACAGTGACGTTCATGGATGTGTGTTGGCAGCTAATTTCAGCAGTTCTAAAATCAGCCACCAGTAGGGCGCTGCAGTCAGTGGCGACCTGTCAAAGTTCTACTTTGCTTGTGATTTGTTTACGTTCAATTGCAATTTTATTATTTTGCATAATAAAAAAGATGCCTTCATGCAGTGTAGTGTCTAAATACCATATATTTATTTTATTTATTTATTTACTTTAATATACATAATGCTAAAGAAATAACCAATTACAACGAATTTGACAGGTCTCCATTGATCGCAGCGCCACCAAGCGTGATAAATGGCAAGCATTCATGCCGTTTCTAACCCAAGACATAGATTTTTTTCACTACGTTCTTTCTAACAATACAGAAATATTTTGAAACGAGTATCGTTCGGTAAGGACCAAGCTTGTATATAAAAAAATAACATACTTAAAAATATAAAAACTAAATTAATGTAGGTAAGTACGAGACTTTGAATCCGTCAGGGGATCAACAATCTATGAACGACACTGTATTTTCTCGAAAAAAATCGAAGTTATTTCAAATTGCAAAGCAGAGCTTTGAGCCGAAATCGGGAGGTTGAGTGAACAGGTTTTATTCTATTTTTGACAAAATCTCTATTTCCCTTTCGCGATTGATGGGCTTTATCAAATCTCATTAAAAAAATACAACAAGTCGTGTTCACACAAACCTGCCAATTACTGACTTGCATATTATTTAATCTATAGCGATCATTGAATGTACTAAAAAAGAAACAGGTACTACTACTTACATTAAAAGTATATCTCATTAAAACTCATTTATGAGTTACATGACTCTTTTGCTTCTGACATGGCTCACTGGCTGAATTGTAGCAACACTGAGACAGTGAACTATGTAGATACCTTAAAAATAAATCTACTAAGGCTATTCGTACTTATTTTTCAATTGCTTATAAATGTACTTACAAACAAATTAAATAAATTATGAAATTACTAACTCTATTATTTATTTTCAACATTTGAAAAGGTACAAGAAAGAATGTTATAAAATTAGATTTATATCATTCGTTGGAATAACCCTATATTTATTGTTCTTTAAAAGGAGGCCTAATATAAACTTCAGTTTGACGTTAGTATTCAAGACGACGTGTCATCTTGGTCTTGGCGCTCAATTTTATACGAGTATGAAGTTAACGCGGCACCTTAAACAAGAAGTTGAAGTTACATGTCCGCATAGGATATGAGCTTCTTGGTCCGATAAATCATACGTAGGTAGGTACTACGTAAATTATTGTTTACTCTATGCGCATTAAGGCGAGATTTGCCAGATTTCTTGATCTTCTTTTAAATTTAAATGCAATATTTATTTGACAGATTTCATTCTTATATCTAGTCTACAACTCTACCGATCGGAGTCTTATAGTGTAATTATAGATTTTAGTGTATTCGATTACCGAATAAATCAATTCAATTTTGATAACACGGTAAATGCTGATCTTCTTTTTTTTGAAAATGGAATGTTTCCTTTGAGTAAAATTAGCTAGCACATTTTGGGTACTTGCCACCCAGATAACATTAAGTAGTTTGTTTTACCCTTTATAGAAAAAAAATGAGAAGCCACGATGTTGTCTCGATACTATCGTCACACCGAACTCAAGGCTTAGTTTTTCTTCTATCAAACTCTATCATCTTCCACGGCGACGCTCGTTCCATCGTCAAGCAGTTGCTCATTGACCCTCCGTTCTTCGTCCTCCGCCACCTCAGCATAGTAATCTTCTTGTGAATCCGTGGTTTCGGGGATTTTGTTGGAGATTAGCGTGTCGGGAATTGTGTAGTGGACTACGCTGCCCCGGTTGTATCCTGAAAATTAACAGGGAAATTATTTAGTGTAACAAGTTTTGATACAATAAAACCGGCAAAGTGCGAGTCAGACTCGCGCACGAAAGGTGCCGTACCGTTATCTATGAAAACGGTAAAAAAATCACGTTTGTTGTATGGGAGCAGGGGCTCCCGCGCGATACATTGCTTGTAATAAATATTTATTTTAATGTGTTTTTTGTATTTCTTGGCATTTCGTGGCAACAAAATATTATTAAGATACAAAAAAACACATATTTATAAAATTATTAAGTACTTATACATATTTTTTTTATTTAAGGGGGCAGTGAATCGAAGGTGCCCTTGGTGGCCACCAAAGTCTATTTCGATTCACTGCCTTACATAAACAAACTAATATATAAAAATATAATAAACTAAATAGAGTAAAACTATTACAGAGACATAAAAAAGCGTATAATAGGTACCACAAACTGTACGATGGATTTTTGTAATTTCCTTTGTTAAACAGAATAATAAGATAAAGTAGATGGCGGCACTAGTTTGGGTGGGGTATGCGCCTTAAGTTGAAATGGCAAGGGACCGGGACAACTGGCAAACTCTGGCGAATGCCAAGATACACTTCGGGTCGCTGCACCACGCCAGTAAGTAAGAAGGGAAGTATCTCCTCACCATCATCCAGGGTCTTAGTTCCCTGTTTGTTCTGCCTCCACATCCTCTGCATGATGACCACCAGAAGGATCACCAGCAGCAGTCCAACCGCGCCGCCGAATATCCACGACAGCTCTAGACCAGCCAGCCTGGAACAGTTGGAAACACTCATAAGTCTAGCATGATAAAATTACATGTGTACATTTTTTTTATTATTGGCGAAGCGGCACTGCACGGGATTATACGGCTCTTTGGATAACTCAATAAAAATAATAACCCCACTCTAAACTCATCCTTTTTTTTTGTCTTACGGCATGAGTTGACTAAATAATTAATTTAATTAATTCCGATTGGTGAACTGAATCCGCTTTAAAAAATGATAAATAGTAGTTTATTCTTTGAACTGTATGTAACCTGTGAAAAAAAATCTTTGGGGAAAAATGTCACATAATTTTTTTGTTACATTAACAACTTTTTAGACAGATAGACGGAAAATACTTTACCTCCCCTCCGTGCGGAAAGCGTCAATTTTCCTCCCGCGGCGCTTAATGAAAATGCCGCTTTCCGCCTCCGTCGAGGAGGAAAATAGTATTCTCACCACGGGCAGGAAATAAGAAAGCCTCAGATCACATGTAATTGTTGACCGAGTCGAAGCCGAAGTCGACAAGCATGTGATCTGAGGCTTAAAGAAATGTACAACTATACTACACCTATTCAGAAAGTACATTAGTTCTCACTTGAAAAAAGGGAAGAAAGTACGTAAATCCAAGCGAACAAATATGCGGGCACCAAAAATATATGGGATTTACTTTCTCCCCTGCTGCAGCGGAGTGAAAGTAAGAACTTTCTCCCCACCTTTATTTTTTAAATTCAAATTCAAGGCAGAAGCAGGCGGATGCCAAAATAAAAAGTTTTTATCTCGAAGCCCACCAAAATGTTACTGGCCACTTGCATTTTTTAAGAAACCTTGGCAGTATGAATAAGCTTGGTAGTTTTAATATAAATTTTAACTAAAAATGTTTTTTATTTTTCTCAGAGGTAGGTATAGTATAAAGCACTGTGTACAACTCGGAAGAAAATGCGATTCCCAACTAGTGTGTATTGAGGCCCTCAGTTGCGCTTCGGGTCTCAAACTACACCCTCGTCGGGAACGGGCATTTTCATCCCTCGATAAAAATGTACTAAGTATTATTGCACACTCAAAAACAATTAACAAACTACTGCAGCTACTATTACTCGAAATTTGAAATAATCGTACATTTCGTGAGCCATTACTGTTTACAGTCGAAAAATTTACCGTTCCTCCCCCCTATCTCCGAAATCTGCAGAGCGATCCATGTACAATGTAGGTATGTGGCGTTAATATAATATAGGTACATCTATATTTTACAAATAAAATATCGTAAAAATATAGAAGATAAAAGTCTGTAAACAAAACCCTTTTTTGAAAAATAGTCAAAAAGTGCCCGAAAACCAAAATAGATTTTGGTGGCCACCAAGGGCATCTTCGTATCTCTGCCTAAACTAAATAGAATAAAAAAAGCTTATGATAGGTACCACAAACTGGAAGATGGATTTTTGAAAATACCTTTGTTAAACGAAATTATAACATAAAGTAGGTGGCTGCGCTAGTTTGGGTGGAGTATGCGCTTTAATAAGGAAAAAACTAGAAATTGAACTGCACTCGGTCTCGAATCATACATAAAAACGCCGCCTTTTTCTGTGACGTCATCGTTCAGTTTGTCAACTCAAAGAGCGTCTGCTTCTGTCCTTTTTGCGATTGAGTACTTAATACAAAATATTTACTTTGCAATCACTAAATTTCGTAATTTAGTATAAAAATAAATATGCAGATATATTTCTATTTTAATAGATAATACCAATAAATTATAAGTCAAGACCAAGTATATGTGCCATTACTATTATTACATACGTTTCAAGCCTTGACGGTTAGCTAAAAATTTTACAAATTCTATGAGCCTGATATATCAAATAGAAACTACGCTGAATTATATAAACGGCAGCTCTTATCAGCAAACAATGTTGACATTGTTGATTCATATCAAGGGATATAGCATCCGTGTTGTACGAAATGAGAAAAACAGACCATTCCAAATAAATAACAAGCAATCGCAAACCTTAACCTTATAAAAATAATGCACACAGGTTATGGTGCATTGAACAGCGCGTGTACGTACGGGAACAGAAGCAGATTTTGAATCACGGCCGCACTGGAGAATGGTTGATGTTAGTTGTTAAAACAAACATAAATAGGTAGGTATGTATCAAGAAGCTTACAAGATATAACGATAACAAGATATATCCGCCGGCAAAGCCGGGTACCAAAAAAAGTCCGGTTGCCGGGTGCCGGGTACCGGCGGGTACCTGGCAACCGGGACGTATGATAAGGCACTAAGGTCGCAAGTCCGTAGGAAAGGAAGAGTTTTTGGGATGAAATCCCCCGAAATGCTAAGCCAACTCACAGCTTAAAGATTGCTGTATTCTATCACTTTAATTATGGACACAAAAAAAAATATGAATATTACTGGTGTCCAAAGTCAAGTAATTTCTTTAGGCTTGGAAAGTAAGCACTCAGACAAGTCTAATTTATAAACCATAAATTATTATCACATAAAAACTAAGTGTTATTGATTTTCCCTTCACTTTTTTTGTTGAATTGTGGAAGAAGTGAAATATTTGATGTAGGTATGTTATGTTTAGCGCTATAGCAACGTTACTTGTGAGTGATTTTTGTTTGACTGTTTTGGAGGCCTGGTCCATTTTATTCAGTCAGTTTCTACGTTCTATAAAATTAAATGAAGGAAGTGGACATGGCGAAGCCCCGACAGTGTGACTAAAAATGTGATTGACTTCATCATGACGGATAGCAAGCACATATTCACTCCGGATTTCGCGGAGGATATGGTACCATAGACCACATACACACAGTGAGGCAGATTGTACAGAAGTCCGAAGAGTATAATCAGCCCCTGTGTCTGGCCTTTGTGGACTATGAAAAGGCCTTTGACTCTGTCGAAACCTGGGCTGTTCTGGAATCCTTACAGCGTTGCCAAGTAGACTATCGTTATATCGAGGTGTTGAGATGTCTTTATGATGCCGCCACCATGAGTGTCCAAGTACTGAGCCAGCAGTCTAAACCCATCCAACTGCGCAGAGGTGTGAGACAGGGGGATGTTATATCTCCGACACTGTTCACAAGCGCGTTGGAAGATGTGTTTAAGACGCTGGACTGGAAAGGTAAGGGCATAAACATAAACGGCGATTACATATCACACCTGCGATTCGCTGATGGCATAGTCTTGATGGCGGAATCGCTGGAGGAGCTGAACCTGATGCTGGACGGCCTAGCTTCAGCCTCACGACACATCGGTCTTGGCATGAACATGGATAAAACCAAGGTCATGATCAATGGCCACATTGATCCGGGACCGATCGTTGTACATGGCCACCTTCTCGAAATTGTTTCCGAATACACTTACCTTGGGCAGATTCTGCAGTTGGGTAAAAACAATTTCGAGAAGGAAGCCAAGAGAAGGATCCAGCTAGGTTGGGCAGCGTTTGGGAAACTACGTCGAGTCTTCTCGTCATCCATACCGCAATGCTTGAAAACGAAAGTTTTCAATGAGTGCGTCCTACCCGTCATGACCTACGGAGCTGAGACGTGGACACTCACGGTAGGGCTGGTCCACCAGTTTAAAGTCGCTCAGCGAGCTATGGAGAGAGCTATGGTCGGAGTTCCTCTGAAGGATAGGATTCGCAACGAATACATCCGACAGAGAACCAAGGTTATCGAAATAGCTCAAAGGATTAGCAAGCTGAAATGGCAGTGGGCTGGCCATATTTCGAGAAGAACCGACAACCGCTGGGGTAAACGTGTTTTTGAGTGGAGACCGCGACTCGGAAAACGAAGTGTAGGACGCCCTCCTACCAGGTGGGATGACGATTTGCGAAAGACTGCTGGCAGATGCTGGATGCGGCAAGCTGAAGACAGGGCGCTATGGCGCTCATTAGGGGAGGCCTATGTCCAGCAGTGGACTGGTATAGGCTGATGATGATGATGATGATAAAATTAAATGCAACTGTCCTGTAACAAACTACAAATAACCTGCAAAGTCACTTTTCTGACTAACGCTCGCAAAAAAAACTAACGAGACCTAAAAATTGGCACAATTGGATCCATGCGCCGATAACATTTCTTTTTCATGTCTTGCAGAGCTTGACCTCTCCTAAATTTGCGCAATTCATTCCGATTGCCGATAACATTTGTTCCTTCTGGTTATGGTCCAGAGCTTGTCCCCGCATTAGGTAACATTGCGAAATGTGCTAAAAATAACATAAACATCTAACAAAGACCAATAAATAGCCTAAACAAACATTTGTATGCCTAATACTAGCCTGTATCTTTCTGTACTTTGCTTTGATGATACTATAATATCGTTAATTGTTTTTGTTTGTGGTTACATAATCAAATACATAATACATAAATTAATTAATTACATAAATTTTGATTAACTTTGACGTATTTGTATGGTTTGACAACTCACTAATCAAAATTAAGCTCGTTAATTATCGTTGTGCAAGCGGTTCTTGGTATACAAAAAATACCCAGGTTTTTGAATCGGAGTATAGCCAGCTACTATTAAAGTAACCAGCGAACCTAACCACACACCAACACCAACACCTACCATCCGTCAGTGCGACCCTAGCCGGTTTTGGTTTCGGCTTTTGACAGTTTTATAATTTCCACCGCCGAAATGACCGAAACTGTCCAAAACCCTACCTTACTTGTGTTGCATAAATTCATATATTAGCCTAGGAACCTGATACTTTTAAATAACCAAAAAGTTTTGAAACTCTTTTGATCAGCAAATTCTGAGAACTTACCCTGCCGTGGTGGTTATCTGTTCAGGCTTCAATAGGTAACACTGCTGGATTTTGTCTCCACACCAGCAACCATCTGCCACACATGTGCCATTGCAGTCTTCACAAGGAATACTGTAATATACAAAAAACTTATAACCATGCTTTTAAAACACTTGAATATCTTTTGACTTAGTTGTGTGTCATCTTCGGGGCGTAGAGATATTTTAATAACAAATTAAATAAATCTCAAAAAAAATCGATTTCGGGACAATTCGAACTTGCGCACCACGAAATCGATTTTATTTGGACATATTTAATTTGTTTGACTTAGTTTACGCACTATAATACAATTTTGTGTTAGATTTTTTTAATCCATTGTAAAACTGTGTCGTACAGACGAAGTAACATTACCTAATCTGTGGTCTAACTAGGGTCTACTGGTTAAAATTCTTCTCACACTGTACCACTGCAAGTTATGGTGATTTATGATAAGAATCGCATCGGATAGGTTTCCACATTTAGTTCCTAACAAAAAAGGAAATAAATAAACAATGGTGGACAATTCACACATTGCAGCATTATATAGCCCCAACAAAGACGTTTTCCACTTTTTAATGCTATGCAGCTAGCGAGCTATGGAGAGAGCTATGCTCGGAGTTTCTCTGAAGGATAGGATTCGTAACGAATACATCCGACAGAGAACTAAGGTTATCGAAATAGCTCAAAGGATTAGCAAGCTGAAGTGGCAGTGGGCTCGCCATATCTCGAGAAGTACCGACAACCGCTGGGGTAAACGTGTTCTTGAGTGGAGACCGCGACTCGGCAAACGTAATGTAGGACGCCCTCCGACCAGGTGGGATGACGATTTGCGAAAGACTGCTGGCAGATGCTGGATGCGGCAAGCTGAAGACAGGGCGCTATGGCGCTCATTAGGGGAGGCCAAATATAGGATGATGATGATGAATAGAAAACAATTCTCAATAATGAGACCGATGAGAAAGAAGTGCAAAATGTCCTATGGGTGTACGTCCTAGAATAGGACAGTGGAATAGGTTGGCGATTTAAGCCCGACACTAACTAACGAAAAAGTTTACATTTTTTAAACCAAAGTTGCTTACACTTCAAGAGGCAAACAGGACGTCTGATTCTCAGTTAGACCGTAACCCTCGTGGCACCGGCAAACGTTTGGAGCAACGCAGTCTCCATTAATGCATGATGAACAGAAGCAAGTGGAGCTGTCCTCTGTTGTCTCATAGTCCGGTGAACATGAGGAGTTTTGGCATGGAATAGCGCAAACAGGCTCACAGATAAACTTATTCAAACCGAGTTTGTAACCCTTGTGGCAAGAGCATACATTCGGAGCCATACAATCTCCGTGCTTGCATTTCTTTTTACATTTAGGCGTGCATTTATCGGCTAACATAGAATAGCCCTCATGACATTGGCATTCCCCGGGAGTTACGCATTCTCCATTCACACAGTTGCTACAGAAAGGTCTGCATGTTGAACTGTCTGTGGCTGTTGCTTTATATCCCTTTAAGCATTCACACTTGTTTGGAGAGACGCACGTTGCGTTCACGCAGTCGGGGGCACAGGTAGGTTCGCAAATGGATGAATCTGATTTGTTTGTTTTATATCCGTCATGACATAAGCATACATTTGGCTCAGTACAATTTCCATGAGAACAATTGAGGCAAACCGGTGAGCACTTTCCCTCATCTTCTGCATATCCCTCATTGCAGCGACATTTATTCGGCGCGACACATTCGCCGTTTTTGCAGTCTTTACACTTAGGTTTACACGTAGTACCCGTAAATCCATCTTTGGGCTCGTAACCGGAATAGCACGAGCACGTATTCGGCGCGTCGCAGGAAGCGTTCACGCACGCAGGTTCGCAGATCGGGACACAGGAAAATCTATCAGTCTCATTAAACTTGTATCCGAGATTGCAGGAGCAGGTGTTGGGTGCTATGCATTTCCCGTTGGTACAATCAGTGTCGCAGACGGGGGTGCATGTGGTACCATTCATCTTGTAGCCAGCGTCGCATCTACAGTCACCGGGGGCAACACATTCTCCGTTGGTGCAGTTATCGCAGACAGGTTCGCAGTGGGTCTCGTTCGCCGGTCGGTAGCCGTCGAGGCATTCGCAGACGTTAGGGGCTGAGCAGAGAGCGTTAGAGCAAGAAGGCTCGCATTCTGGGACGCACTCCGTCTGGCTCTCTGCTACGTAGCCAGGGAGACAGGTGCATGTATCAGGCGCGGAGCAGACTCCGTTGGTGCAAGGCAACGTGCAACGTGGCTCGCAGTCGATCGGGTTGTTGAAGAAGCCAGGCGCGCAGATGGGCACGCAGTGGGTCTCGTTGTGGAAGTGGAAGCCGTCGTGACAGCGACAGGAGTTGGCGCCGACGCATGTGGCGCTGACGCAGGGCGGGTCGCATACCGGCGCCACGCACTCATGCCCCGCCAGCATCAGGGGCGGTTCGCACTCGCACTGGTCCGGGGCGGTGCAATTCCCGCCCTTGCATCCATACTTGCACTCTGGTACGCATTTGTCTTCAGCTGGTATGCCAATCCAGCCGGTACAGCATAGCGGCTTATACACTCTTCTATAGTTTTTCTGGAAAGCAAAGAATATAAATTAACAAAATAATTATTCGTTTTCATTTGGTTGATGTATCAAAACAACGACTGATTGGTGGATAACATAAGAGTCAAGTTCCGTGCAAAGTAATACTGGATGGATCGACATCAGGTCTGACAATTTTTTTTTTGTGGGTATGGAGTTCCAGTGATATGATAATTCACCCGCTAACTGTCAATTTCAAATTTAGGATTAACTTGACTGATTTCTACAAGATACCTACAGTTCCACGCCACGCACCAATTTGTATGTACTAAGCAAGTCCCTATACCTAGTAGAAATATTGATAAAAATTACACAATATTATAAATGCGAAGCCTGAATGTTTGGGATGTATGTTTGTTACTAGGTTAAACTGGTTTAATTTTCTAGTAGTATATGAGTTGTTTTATAAGGTTGTTATATTCATTTTATCGAAAGATTTTGGTAGTCATTTTTTTCTCAATTATTTGCATTGAGATTTCTTCCTACGATTTTACACAATCAGTTGGTCCGGCCGCAATTATTAAAGATAGACCGATAAAGCACAGTCTAAACTTATGAAATAAATGAAACAATCAGCTTACCTAACTGTAAATTATGGTATACAGGGAGTTTTTTTTTTTCAGGGGCATTGAGGTGAAATATGAAACCATGATAGTTATCGAAAAGTCATGGTAGGACGTTTTCAATGTTAAAAATTTGTTCTGCATTCAAAAAAGTTGTTTTTTGTTTGGTTGGTTTTCGTTCGATAACTTCAATAAATATCAGCAGCCCTGACAAATACCCACCCTGGGCACAATCGGCGGCTTTATCTTTTAAAAAGGAACATAAAAGGTTAGTAAGAAATAATTTTTATATTAAAATTTACGGTGGATATGACACATTTGAAATACATTTTTTGTACAGGATTCATTATCATCATCATTGGCTTTGGGTTTCGCGAATGAGATATTCCTAAATCCTAAACCCTAATGTACTAGACTAGACAAATTGTGCAATACTCACTTACCTTAAAACATATCTTCGATCGATCTCTAGGACACGCATAACTGGCAATATAGGAAGTCCTGGAACAAATAAATTCCCGTTTACAAATATTCAGTTTAAAAAAAACATCATTATATCACACTAATATTATTAATGCAATAGGTATAGGCACTATAAATATGCAAAAGGTCGTTCAAATTCAGTGGTAGATAAAAAAAATCTATAATAACTATTATGGACGTGTTCGGGTTAGACTTGGTACGCTGATAGGACGCAGAGGAAATACTTAGATTCGGTGCAAATAACCAGACAGCGGGTTAAATTGTCTAAGATTGAAGGCATTATTGTGACAAAGCTATATTGGAGGTGGTCTATCTTTTTTTATAACATCAATGGCGCAAACGCGACAGCCGCTGTCATGTCAATGTGTAACAAATAACTCAAAATCATTCGAAAATTATCAATTATCAGCGTTCAAGTCATGCTAGGGCCATAAGAACTCTATTCTTATGCTAGGGCCTCAGTTCCCATGGGCTATAAGTAACCTAAAAACGTTTCCATGGAACACTAGGCTAGTTGTGGAATTTGAAAAATTGGTTAGGTACTTAAATATCTCTATCTATGTATCTATATGTCTGTTTATTACACCAAAATCCTATTATTGAAAAAAACATTGTTACTTGGAATAACTTTTAAAGACAACAGTTTTGAACCCGGAAAAAACGGGCAGAAACAAATATTTGAATATTAAATGTTAATTCCTGAACAATACTTAATTATAATATACTATATTAATTACTATATAAATAAATTTATTATAATATGTAAGTTGATAGAACTGTATTGTACCAAACCGCTAACAATATTGATAAGGGATACAATGGTTGCTGTTTTGTTTCTATGAAGCTAAATGAAGTACCTAAATGTTATCAATGTTGTGGATGTTGTGGCACGCATGTTGATCTGTGGATTCTTCAAAAGAATAGGAAGAATACAAACGTATTCAAGTGGTGTGCTAAATAGAAATAAGTGAAAAACCTTCAAGACTACGCTCTCTTAAAGACTCACGCAAAGCTCATTTAATTTTTATTTAAACATTAAAATAAATAAATAATGCTCGACAATTCACACAACATTAACTAGCCCCAAGCTAAACAAAGCTTGTGTTATGGGTACTAGAAAACTGATATAGATAATATAATACAATACATAGATAGTATATTTTTTATTATACATATGTAGAAGACGACCAGAATACCCTGAACGAATGTCTGCAGATCGTACAAACATTTGTTTCGAGGCGGGAATTAAACCCGCAACCTCCTGAACTTCAATAGCAAATATTATTGTAGGATTTTCTTTTCCAAGCTAATAAATTTGGACAAAACTTGTCTTATACCTTGTCTAGATTAGATCGATAGATAATAATAATAAATAATTGTACCAAATGAACACAGAAATAAATGCTACGAGCAACGAAACACAAAGGCGGTTTTATCACTATGAGCGATCTCTTCCAGGCAACCTTTAGATGGACTGGACCTGTAAGAACAATAAAGACGGTGACCATCGAAAAAATAAAAACAAAAAGCAATTATACATAATAATACCTATATTACCTACAAATGTAAAATTAGGCTGTCCAATTTTTACACCGATGGAAAATGCCTATGAAGTAGTTTACACTATCATTTTCATGTTATAAAAATATAATGTAAAGGTTTCCGTGCAAGAAATAAATACAATAGTAAATAAGTATTCCTTAGATTAATAAAGAATAAGAATTTTCTATCTATCTATCTACAATAACAAAATATTTAGGCAGAATTATTTGTTTCATAAAAAACTAAACAAAATATGTAAAACTATTCCACAGTTCAAAATATGTAAAACTATATTCAGTTGAACCACCTAAATTCAAATATTTTTTTCAAAAAAACATTAAAAAATACCGGCATTTTAGTAAACAAAAACCCTACTTACGGCACCATTCTTTTACACACGCCTGGCTCTCCCTCTTTCAGTCCATCACATTGATAAACAATAATTCCTAACAATAACACATAAAGTCCTAAAAAACTATCCATGTTTATTAAGTCACATCCGTCACTGAGGAACACTCGCACTCGATTGTTTCAAGTCCTGTTCATCCCGAGATGATAACGCACCTACTCATCGACTTCCGCCGCCACAATGCAAGTAACATTAATCTAAAAATTACAATGTGCAAAGCCCGTAATGCATCCAGTATTGATAAAGCAGACTAATTAATTACAATAGCCCACATACAGGCTGATGCAAAAGCGCGCGGTGCGTTCAAAATCGTGAGTGAGGGAACAATGACATTTGCAAACGGTGTTTTATAGACGTCCGGTTTGATATGTTGGTACCTCTGTAGGTACAGACAGCATAATGGATCGGTATCCTCGGGTATCGCGTATATGTAATTGTAGCTATAATTATTCTCCTCAGCACAGATTAGGTTACTTGCTTCAGGTTCAAGTAAATCAATTACATTTTTTTAGCGTAGTGAAAAATACTGTAGGTATTTAAAGTTTAGGTGCTAAAATAATGTTAAAATAATGTCCGGTTAATCTGTTCTGGATAAATTGGCTCATTGTTTTGTGGTTTTTAATCCACAATCAATAAGTAATTTGCCACCATTTTCTATGAACCTATGATAAAATTAACTTTGAAGCATTTAGGAAAATGTAGATTTTTAGCACAAAATTTCGTATTTTCCCAAATCCTCCAAAAATACCAGTAAATCCAAGTTGGTTTAATCATGACACCATAAAAATGGTTTAGGATAAAACCACAAAAATATTGGAATTTCGCGTCAACCCGCGACCAAAAACCTTAAACTCAAAACATTACGAAAAGCCGAATGAATTATAGCGAAAAAATTTGATTGATCTAATACCAAAGGGATCTGTTTTTTAGCTATCGATTGATCATAGTGACTGTACATAATTCCGTGACGCACACCGGAATACAAGATTCTTCTATAGAATGCAAAACATGCACTTATTTTGTAAGTTTACTACATTATAAATCAGTCAATGTCTCTTTTGTTTCGGGTCGGGGCACTTCAAAACAAATCATCAAACACGACGTGACCGAAATAATTTAATTGTGGATTGATAATGAGTACTTTTTGACTCATGTTATTCTGTAAATGTTAATTGCGTTTAAATTTTACTATAGTACAATGCACATCAGGGACATTTTAAAGTAATTAAGTTTAAAATGTCCTTCTAAATTATTGTTTTAAAATTTAAACGAATAAAAGGATTATGCTGTTCTATAATCAAGAGTTTCTTGTAAACAAGGTAACATTTGTTAAAAACATTACATTATCAGAATAAAACAAAGTACATTTTTAATTTACACTTATTTAAAGAAACAAATTTATGTATGAAAAAATTGCAAAAACTGATAACCACAATTAGAAAACATTAAGGTATCACTAAAAATAAAACCAAAATTTTTTAACAACGCATTTTATAAAAAATGTATCAAAACTATAAAAAACTACCTAAGTTTGGCGACGGATGTGAGCGGGTTAAGTACGAACCTTATTGTTGGTATTCTTCCAAAACACTTAATTATAAGGTTGGCAGTTGACCCGCTCAAATCCGTAACGAAAGCTTTAAAGGTATCGTGTCACGGTTTTATACCTCTGAGTTTGAATGCGCAGAAGTCTTTTTTGTTGTTCCGCGAGAAACTGCGCAAAACGTCTAGAGGGGACTTTCACCAGACCTGTATCAAAACCAAAAACTTACTCGAACTTCTCTAATAGCTCAAGTCGTGTCGTTACATCTTTTCCGACAATATTTGTTTGATTAGTACCTACTCCATTAGTTTACAAAAATATCTAGGATTTAACACCCAAGTATAGTTATTAGTCACCCAGCGAGCTATGGAGAGAGCTATGGAGAGAGCTATGCTCGGAGTTTCTCTGAAGTTTACTGGATTCGCAACGAATACATCCGACAGAGAACCAAGGTTATCGACATAGCTCAAACGATTAGCAAGCTGAAGCGTCAGTGGGCTGGTCATATCTCGAGAAGAACCGACAACCGCTGGGGTAAACGTGTTTTTGAGTGGAGACTGCGACTCGGCAAACGTAGTGTAGGACGTCCTCCGACCAGGTGGGATGACGATTCGCGAAAGACTGCTGGCAAATTCTGGATGCGGTAAGCTGAAGGCAGGGCGCTCATTAGGGGAGGCCTAAGTCCAGCTGCGGACTAATTAGTAACTAGTACTAATATGACATTATATATTATAATATTATTCTATGAATTTGATTTAAACTATAAGTAAGTTAAGTTAAGGAAGGTATTTTTTTTAAATAATTTTTAAAATCAATCACTTCCAAAACCAATGTCTTAACTAATACACCTATACCTTTATTTACGGTGAATAAATCATCCTGTATAGTGCCATAAACCTCCTGGGATTAATTAGTACGTATTTAACTAAGCTCCTAAGGAAAAAATCACTCGTACACAATACTCACAGCATTTTGGAAACGTAATAGATTCCCACCAATCAGTTAATTGTCTACTAGAAATGACAAACTGGGCCTCTTCTAAACGAGTTCTGGAGCTTAGTGATTCATAATTACGATAATTTGGCTCATTACATACCATCAGGTGAGGTGATGCCACCGCCGGATCGTAGAATCAGTCCGTTTCTTGAACGGCTAGGCCGATATCAAACCGAACGCAGATTTTTTGGAACTCTTGTTAACACTTACACGATCTTATCTCATTATAAATAGTCATTAGTATTTATCGCGTTTGGTGCCGGCTTAGAATTTACACCACCCCAACTCTTCCGTAGGGTGTCGTAAGAGGCGACTAAGGGACATAAACCGGGGGCGGGCAGCAGCGCCTCTTGTAAAACAATAAATACCACCGAACTGCGATCCCCAACCCGCATGCCCAGCGAGGGATTATAGGCATTTCCCCCCAGGAGATAACGCAAAGAGGCGCTTTTCAATGGGAGGCCTGCGTCCAGTGGAACAATATAGGATGTTGAAGTGATGTAAGGATTTATCGCGTTTATGAACATATTTTCACGATTTTTAACAGGTTTACACACTGTCGTGGTCAATAGATGAATTGAGTACTGGAGCTCTGCGAAGCGCGACCACCATTTATTCGCAACTACCCTCACTTATAGTTATGTCCATCGTACACTCGGACTACACAAAACACTAACAGTACCCGCGACGAACAAAGAATTAGTGCGTCAGTATATTCACTAAAATCTGACGACAATCGAACAGTCGAAATTGACGACGACCTCTGTGGCGGGAATCGAACCCGCAACCTTCTGCGTCGCAGGCGCCCACCGCAGAAGGTTGCGGGTTCGATTCCCGCCTCGGAACAGCTATAATAAAAAATATCTATCTATGTATTGTATTATATTATGTATATTAGTTATCTAGTACCCTAACACAAGCTCTGCTTAGCTTGGGGCTAGATAATGCTGAGTGAATTGTCCAGCATTATTTATTTATCTTTTTAGGCACGTCTCAATTCGCAGACTTTTGAGTTTTCCATGCTATCATTACATTGTATGTATTGAAAACATTAAAAATTTACTTCAAAGTCGAATTTAAGTAATATTTACACAGTTTTTTTTATTTTGGACAAATACAATTAATCCCTCGGAAATAACATTTTATGAGAACATTCCGGGATTATAATCTTATGATATGATTATTCATATCACAAAATCGGTCCATAATTAACGTATCATGAAGGAACATGGAATTCATAAAAACATCTACGACCGAAGATAGAACCTTCACCCATTTTGAAGGCGGTTAAAATTAAATAAATAAATAATTGGATTAAGACATGCTCAAATCAGGATCCTAGGATCTTTGCTCAAATCTGATCTGGCGGCCGCACACGTCCGATTTTTACTATTTAGTTTTAGTATTTGCCTATCCGAAGGCGATTTGTGTTTAAATAAATATATAATGGAACGAATGCTTTCGGATAGTCGAATACTATCCATTGAAAATTTAATTCGACAATCAGACAAAAAATCAGACGTCCGCGGCCGCCCTCAGAGCTAAATTTATCCGTTTGATGCGTGGATTACCGTTAGCCTTGTCTTAAGGCGCATACAGCACCCAAACTAGCGCCGCCATCTAATTAGTTTACGCAGAGATACGAAGTTGCACTTGGTGGCCACCAAAATCTATTTTCGTATCTCTGTCTAAACTAAATATAATAAAACTATTACAGAGGCATTAAAAAAAAGCTTACGATAGGTAGTATCACAAACTGGAAGATGGATTTTTGAAAATTCCTTTGTTAAACGGAATAATAAGATAAATTAGGTGGCGACGGCGCCACTTTAGGTGGGGTATGCGCCTTAAAGCTCAGTTTAGCGTCAGCCTTAACTAGACAATATGAAGGAAGAAACCATTATCTTTTATGCACTGAAAGACGTCAGAACTGCAAGAAATAGTGCAAAGTAAATAGTTTATAGGAAAACCATTAAACTAACAGGCATAAACAGTTCCATAGGAATTTTCCTATTTGATAATGAAAACAACAAGCGGTTTAGATAAGCGAATGTTACAAAACGTGACATATATCTATAGTTATTATTAAATTTACCTAACAGGACGTTTTATACTAGCTTGTGTCAGCGGGTTTGCACGCGTTAATTATGTTGTAAAGTAGCATATTATATTTATATATTACTTACTACATGGTATAAAACAAAGTCGCATCTCGCTGTCTGTCTGTCCCTAAGTATGCATAGATCTTTAAAATTATGCAACAGATTTTGATGCGTTTTTTTTAATAGATATATTATTTCAAGAGGAAGGTTTATATGCATAATATATATTACTTACCGGAGATGCCTTGTTCCCAGAAAGAAAAGAAAATTCAAAAGGATCTATTTTTGTCCTTTGGAATCTTTGCTGAGCTGGTTATAGGATAAATAATAGCCGAAGTGTTTTTCCAGGTTCTCACCTACATGTATGATATTCTTTAAAAAAAAAACAATATTCACATTGATGAAAGAATCGATCTTAATTGACTTTGAAATAGAGCCTAAGGTTAACCTACTAATATTATAAACGCGAAAGTTTGTAAGTATGGGTGGATGGATGTTTGTTGCTCTTTCAGGTAAAAACTACTGAACGGATCTGGATGAAATTTGGCACAGAGATAGATTATAGTGTGGAATAGCACATTATGCTGTATTTTATCCCGGAATTTCCACGGGAACGGGAATTACGCGGGTAAAAACGCGAGGCGCTGCTAGTTATAAATACTTACTGTTCAACCGTCGTGCAGACGCCATCACAATTGCCTTCCAGATCACAAACACCCCCACATTCTTTTCGACACGGCTTCAAGCAGACCCCGGGAAACCTCTCCATATATCCCTCAGCACATTTGCACACGTTAGGGGCAGCACAGTACCCGTTATCACAGTCCATCTCACACTGGGCCTTACAGACCCCGTCCTGGAGACCGAAGCCGGTTGGACACTCGCATTGGCCTGGGGCTACACAAATACCATTCGTGCACTCACATTTGGGAGCGCAACTGGTCTCAGAGACCGAGGTGTAACCTTCTAAGCAACTGCAAACGTTTGGAGCGACACAGGTGGCATTTACGCAGGTCTCACAGACAGGTTTACATGATTGATCTACGAGAGTATAGCCAGGTAGACATGTGCAGGTGTTTGGAGCAGTACATTCTCCGTTAAGGCACGGCTGATCGCATACAGGCTTGCAGGTTAAATCTGGATTTATCTCATGTTGGTTGTCACAGTTCGCGCAATGTGTTTTATTATATCTTCGAGCACCTGGGGCGCAAGTACAGATGTTATTGATATTGCAGATGCTGTTGATGCATGGGGGGTCGCAGACAGGGGTCAAGCAGGCGTTGAGGCGTTGTGGGTCAAGGTAGTGGGGTTCTTCGCAGGTGCAGGTGGAGGGGGCGGTGCAGCGGCCTCCGAGACAGCCGGTGCTGCAAACCGGGACGCAGGCGTCGTGCTCGCTATCATGCTGGTAGCCCTGGCAGCAGATGGTGTGGTTCGTCCACGTGAGGTACGACTGGAAATGTAGATAAAATGAGCAACTTGTCGGCTCCGATGCGAGCTGCAGAGAAATTCACTATGTGTGCACGACGTGTTAAAGATCAAAAATCAAAAAAATCAAAAAAGAATCAAAAAAAAGTTAAAAAAAAATGCTAATTAGGTATCCGCGCTCGTCCCACTCGCCTTGGTATAAAAGAGTTATTCCTGACTCGTCCCACTTTGGTTCGAATCCAGTGGGACGAGTCAGGAAACTCAAATTTGCTGAAAACGTTCCTGATTTTCAGATTTCTAACAGAAAAGTAGCAAAAATACTGTCGGCCGCACACTTCTCGTGCAAGTAATCTTGATTAGCATTGTTTCCGAAGGATTTTTAGTCCGAACACGGAAAATAAAATTTAATGCTGAAATCGTTGCGTGTGTATAATTTAGTGCATAAATTATGAATAGCCTTTTGATTATGACTTTTATGACCTAAAACATTTTTTTTTTTAAATTTTTGAACACCGGTCTATTATTCATATAAATAAGCATTCTATTATTCTTATAGCATTCAGTTAAAATAATGCCCTTATTTAAAATCTACATAAGGAAGCTATGACACACATCAATAAAATAGGAGTTTATTTAGTACTTGATAAAGTTTTAAACACAAATGGCAGTCGACGACCTATTTACAAGTCAATGACCTCAATACGTGATATTACAAATACAACCAGAAATATGGCTTTAATTTTAATAAAGATTTGAGAATCCTGAAACCAGATATCAGATTTTTATACTTAAACCATTGAAGTAGTTGATTTCGGGAACTTAAATACCCGATATGGCGCTCATTAGGGGAGGCCTATGTCCAGCTGTGGACCAATATAAGCTGATGATGATTAATGATGATTTTGATATTTCCAAAATTTCGGCACATTTTCATGAGCCAAAACTCAATATAGCGAATCTGCAAACGTAGTGTAGGCCCTCCGACAAGGTGTTATGACGATTTGCGAAAGTCTGTTGGCAGATGCGACAAGCTGAAGACAGGGCGCTATGGCGCTCATTATGGGAGGCCTATCCTATGTCCAGCAGTGGACTAATATTAGCTGATAATGTTGATGATTAATTTATAATAATTACAATAGGAATAACAACTCGACAGTGAATTTTTGTTGGTGTTGCTTTATTAAATTTAAATTTAAATAAATAAATTTAAATAATGCTGGACAATTCACACAGCATTATCTAGCCCCAAGGTAAGCAGAGCTTGTGTTATGGGTACTAGATAACTGATATACGTAATATTATACATTACATAGATAGGTATTTTTTATTATACATAGAAAACACCCAGACCAACGGAACAAATTTCTGCAGATCGTACACAAATTTGTTCCGAGGCGGGGATCGAACCCGCAACCTCTTGCGTCGCAGGCAGACTCTCGCCCGCTGCGCCACTGAGGTCGTCATTGTTTATTGGCAGACATCTACCTTAATTTATTCTCTATAGCTACGATTGTTACCACTACTACCGGTTTCATTAATTATCAAACGCAACTCGATCACGACACACATCCTTTAAGTACGTAAGTACCTACCTCATTTTTGTACCTCCTCATAAGTTTTCTTCTTGATTGTTTCCAAACAACAACACTGTAAGACTTCTTCCTCATCTGAATCGAACTGAAAAATAAAAATAATGTGAACCCTCTCTTAATAAGGGAAAAAAGCGCCACCCTAAAAAGAGAGTAAATTGTGATAATATAATTTTATTGTTATTAAAAACTTAACTGAGTTCAAAGTTTACACAACTTTAACGAAAATTTTGAATTTACTTTTGTTCAACGAAATAATAAGATAAAATAGGTGGCGGCGCTAGTTTGGTTCGGGGTACCGTCTTAACTAGATAAAATAAAACTGTTACTGAGCATATGATAAGTAATCAATCACAAACAGGCCAATGTTTTTTTTAAATTTTTTCCTTTGTAATTGTTATTCCTTCATATAAGAATAAAATAAACTAGGTGGCGGCGCTAGTGTGAGTCGGGGTACCGCCTTAAGCTTGTTTGCAGAGACAATGAAATATAAACGACTATTATTATACTATTATTAATTCACACACAATCATCACGATTGTGTGTGAATTAATATACTGAGGAAGTCAAGTCCTTAAGGGGGCGATATATGACGCGATTTTGTGAAAAGGATAGACATAGGATTTCGCGTTCATAAGAGCGGGACAGAGCAGAACGACGTAAGCGCAAAAATCAAGTTTTGCTGATTATCTATTAATTAGGACATTTATTTGCAAAAATAAACCAAAGGTGCCCGCGGTTTTCTTCTTTTTAATAAGGTGATGATAATAAGAAAATCTATTCATTAATAGTTTAGGAGAAAAATTAAAAAAACTAAGATACAGATGGTACTTTGCACAGTTATTTCTGATTTTTAAAATAGTTTTTACATTTTCAAAGATAATCTGCTATATGTAAATAAATAATGCTGGACAATTCACACAGCATCATCTAGCCCCATGCTAAGCAGAGGTTGTAATTATGGGTACTACTACTACGCGCCGTGACCTCAGTTCAAAGTGTAAAATTTGCCAGCGGACACCCTGTAGGCACCCTTAAATACATTATAGAAATAGATATTTTTTTAATTATACATAAAAAACGACCAGAACACCGTGAACAAATATCTGCAGATAGTACAAACATTTGTCCCGGGGTGGGAATCAAACCCGCAACCTCCTGCGTTGCAGGCAGACCTTCACCCACCGCGCCAAAGGTCGTCCATTCGCTGAGGTCGCTATATCCCATACATAATTATGTATTTTTTCAAAACTTTTTAGATAAACATGAAGGATTAAAATTGTTTTAATGTAACCCAAATTCGCCCAATTCCAGCAGCTATTCTGGTGCTAGGTAGCTAGGTGGCGATAGATGTCTATCGCCACCTAGAATAGCTGCTAGTGAGTATCTGGTACAGCGCATCAGCATTGCCATAAGCGGAGCAATGCAGCCAGCATGGATATGGATCAGTTGAGCTACCTGTAGATTGCTGGCAGCAGTATATAGCCAGCTAGCTTTTCGGTTTTATATACTATTCTTTAATTCAATTCAATTCAATTTATTTTATTTCAGTTTTTCACCATAATTGTTAGTAAACTACCTACTTAGATACTATGTTAGTAACCATAAGATCAATTTCAATTATTAATGTTACATCAATACACATAAAAACACATAATATTTAATATACTTTTCTTAAATTGCCATTTTTGTTAACCTGAATAAGTTGTTATAATTGAAAAAGTTGTATGAAAATCACGATGCCCACCTGATTCTAACCACGCAAGCTCCTTCATCACCTACTTCCAAAGGTTCCACCTGAATCACAGATACTATTAAAAAAAATAACGCACTCAACACTGCCCTTTTGATATCCATTGTTCTAATTTAGGAATTTAGGATATTAACACACTTGTACCAAATGAGAGCTTTTAAAACTTTTAAGGTTTAAAAAGCTTCTATAATCAAAATGCTCATATTGTTGTGGGGACCTGGAATGTTTAGTATCATGAAATTTTAAAGGAATTCCACACAACCAATATGCATTGGAGTCCACTACAATGTGATAATGTATCACAAGGGATGCTACTTGCATATACGATAGCTGTGCCAACCTAGTTAGTTTGACAATTGAGAAAATGACTCTTATCACGATGGTGCAAAGCTCATTCAATGAAGTATATCTTGTTGGGAGGAAGGCCCTGGTGATAAAGGATATTATTTTAACCGACTTCGAAAATAGGAAAAGGTTCTATGTTCAGCTGTATCATGGACAAACGAATGCTGTATGTATGGTTTATCATTAATGAACTCAAAGGGATGTGCTTTTTGTAGACACGGGAAGCAGATTTTTGACAGGTTTCGATGGAAAGTTATCTTGCCAAGATATTTTCGTTGAACACTGTCAAAAATACTGTTTATTCCCATTTGTCACCATGATCTGTCCCCCTTAGGGGAACAGAAGGGGAAAAAAGTTATATCTGTCCCCTCGTGCCTAACCAGGGGGACAGATGGAACTATTTTTTAATTAAAAAGTTCTATCTGTCCCCCTTTTGGCAACGGTGGCACAAATAAAACTGTTTCGGTCTTTTTATCTACCAGCATGATTTTAATAGGAATATGATAGGTTCCGGTAATGTCATAACAAAACACCTTTCTTTAAAAAAAATAAAACGTCAAGTGCGAGTTGACTCGCGCATCAAGGGTTCCGTACAAACTCTTTAGCAAAGAAATCAGTCAAATCCAGACGAATAAGGCACAATAATTTTCTGATTTGATAACGATTATGACGTAACTTATTTAGTCCCTCTATCTATTGGCGTCTCGAGACTAAATAAGTTACGTCCAACCCTAGTGTAACAATGTACTATTTTGTATGAATAAACCACAAATTTACGGTTTTCTGATTTTTCCCTTTACTTGTGCTATAAGTCATTGCTTCTTGCCAAATTTCATGGTTCTAGGTCAACGGAAAGTACCCTACAGGTTTTTGGTCCATGGCGAGATTCGAAAATTATTTTTTCAGTGAATATACTAAAAATTTACGGTTTTCGGATTTTTCCCTTTACTTGTGTTATAAGACCTAGCTTCTCACCAATTTTCATGGTTCTAGGTCAACAGGAAGTACCCTAAAGGTTTTTGGTCCATGGCAAGATTAAAAAAATATTTTTTCTGTGAATAATCTACAAATTTACGGTTTTCAGATTTTTCCCTTTATTTTTGCTATATGACCTTGCTTCGTGCCAAATTTCATGGTTCTAGGTGAACGGGAAGTACCCTATAGGTTTTTGGTCCATGGCAAGATTAAAAAAATATTTTTTCTGTGAATAAACTACAAATTTACGGTTTTCGGATTTTTTCCTTTACTTGTACTATAAGACCTTGCTTCTCACCAAATTTCATGGTTCTAGGTCAACGGGAAGTACCCTATAGGTTTTGTGTGCATGTGATACCCTTGGAAAATTGAAAAAAAAATAGACATAAACAGCTGTAACTTTTGATTGCGTTGACTTAGAAGTTTGATTTATGTCGAGGCTTCAAGAGGTTACGAGCCTGCGTATATGATGTGAATATCAACTCGATAACCCTACGCGTTTCGGAGAAAAGTGGGTTGACAGACGGACAGACGGACAGACGGACAGACGGACAACAAAGTGATCCTATAAGGGTTCCTTTTTTCCTTTTGAGGTACGGAACCCTAAAAACTAATGAGAATCCACGAAGAAGTATTTACCTAGTTGAAAGTTTTTAAATACACTGAAGCCACTACTTATCTGCATTAATATTCCAAATTTTCATACAATTTTAGCCCAAAAATCAAAAGAGGAAGACTTAAAAACGTTGCTCTACCAAAAGAAGATCCGGTATTACACATATCGAAAACGGATCCTTGTACAATCAGAATAAGATATAAGTACAGTTACTTATTACTTTAATTATAAATAGGCTTTTAAGATTATTATCATTTATATATAACTAGAGACAGACGAGATCAACGACCCGAACTACCGATGAAAGGGAATGTCACAGCCTATTACAATAATGTATACAATAAATAATGCTGGACAATTCACACAGCATTTTCTATTCTAGCCTAAGCTAAGCAGAGCGTGTTATGGGTACTAGATAACTGAAACACTAAATGCAACACAATGCTTAGATAGATATTTTTATTATACATATAAAACGACCAGAACACCATAAAAAATCGTACAAACTTTTGTCCCGAGGCGGGAATCGAATCCAAATCCTCCTGCGCCACAGGCGGACCTTCGCCCACCGCGCCTCAGAGATTGTCATTTGAACAGCTTGTGTATTACATAGTGAATGTAAGCAGGTTTAACACGATCACTGCTAGCATCAACAAGGGGTGCAGATCGCACTCTGTGTTTTCAGCTATGAAAGTGTTAATACGAACCGTTGTTAGAATAACAACAACGTAGTTGAATGATGTAATGATTTCTACAAACTACGTTAGTTGAACTAGTGTATACTATCATTATTTCCCACAGGAAGTCACAAAGCCAGTTACAGAAGATGTCTGGAAGTACGTATGATGAAAGCTTGCCAATAAGGCTGTCGTGTCAGACCCTATCGAAAGCTTTCGAAACATGTAGTGAAACCACGATGGCTTCACCGTACTTATCGATGGCTTTACTCCAGATATGGGTGGCATACACAAAAAGATCTCCCGTAGATCATTTTCGGCAGAAGCCGTATTGACGGTCACTGAGGAGGTCGTTGCCTTCGAGGTATGCCAGGAGCTTTCAAATGAGAACTCGCCCCATGCAGTTACATAGTAGGGAGGTGACTGAGATGGGGCGATAGTTCGAAGGGTCAGGTCGACTACCTTTCTTGGGCACAGACTGCACATTAGCAAGCTTCCATGACTTGGAAACTTTGCTAGATTTCAAAGACAGACGAAAGAGTCGCGTAAGAACGGGAGACAACTCAGGAGCACAGGATTTCAGTAACAGCCGAGATTTCGTCCGGACCACTAGCCTTGTTCAAGTCGAGACCACGCAACATTTTGAGCACTTCTTTCTGATATGTATGCGGATTTCGGGCTTGTTTGTGTTACATTGAGGAAGGCTAGGTGGAGAAACGTTTGAGGGCTGAAAACGTAGCCTCTGTGAATTGAGTCACAAATAAACCTTCTTTCTCATCCCCAGTGTGAGCCAGCTATCCATCCGTTTTCAGCAATGGTGGAGGTGAAGGACGCCTAAGTTAGCTTCGATGGACTTAACTAGTGGCCAGAAGGCTTTACTGCCTATACAGGGCGTCCCACGGATATGCCACATGGAGGGAAAGTATATATATATTAGTTATTATATTTTTTTTCTAGTGTATTATTAATAATCAATCTGACAAGTGTTATACAGTGTGGAAATTAAACTCAGGCCCTGGAGGGAAACTACTTAAAATCCTTAAGCTAGCTCATTTTACTTAAAGGAGACATTCCTTTATTTTTAAAAAGAAACAAATCTGCATTAAAATATTTTTTTAAACTCGCTTGCTTCGCCCGGGACTCGAACCAACTAAAATTTAAAAAAATAAACACTCTTTATTTTATTATACTAATCGGTAGTATTAATATTCAGGATAAAGTTTCTCTAAAAAATATTTGGTTACTGTTCACTTTTAACAAGTAAAAGACACGTAACAGTTCTGTTATCTCTCCAACACAACACGATTAGATGGCCTGCAAGAAGTCCAGACCTGACGCCCATGGACTTCTTTTTATGGGGTCATGTAAAAAATGTTGTTTATGAAACTTGCTATGAAACCGTTCAAGAGCTAAGGATTGCGGTAGAAAATGTTATCAGGGGCATACACCACAACACTTTGCTGAAGGCTACAAGAAATGAATTTCAACGGCGACTAATGTTGTGTAGCCGGAACGACGGGGCTCATTTCGAACAATTTATCAGTTAAATAATTTAAGTGTTACAAAATTGATAGTAAAATAAAGTTGATGTTAGATTTAACGATTATTTTTATTTTTAAGACCAAATGTTTGTTACAGAAACTTTATCCTGAATATTAATACTACCGATTAGTATAATAAAATAAAGAGTGTTTATTTTTTTAAATTTTAGTTGGTTCGAGTCCCGGGCGAAGCAAGCGAGTTTAAAAAAATATTTTAATGCAGATTTGTTTCTTTTTAAAAATAAAGGAATGTCTCCTTTAAGTAAAATGAGCTAGCTTAAGGATTTTAAGTAGTTTCCCTCCAGGGCCTGAGTTTAATTTCCACACTGTATACACATAAACACAAGAGTAGAATTGCAATCTAGCCACAGAATTTGCTAATGGGTAAGTTAACTTCATACTAAGAACGTTTCCATTGGCACTTTTCTTATTGTCTCTTTTTACATGGAAAAGACACTTTGAAGAAGAAGTCAGTTAATAATAATCGCCATCATCATCAGCCCATATACGTCCACTGCTGGACATACCTAGGCCTCCCATACGACGCCACAAAGAGTGGTCCTGAGCCGCCTCCATCCATCGACTCCCTGCGACCGCTACGATGTCGTCGGTCCATCGAGTTGATGGTCTCCCAACACTGCGTTTCGCGTTGTATCGTGGCCGCCACTCGAGACCTTTACTCCCCAGCGGTTATCAGTTCTGCGAGCTATATGACCTGCCCACTGCCACTTCAGCTTGCTAATTCTGAGAGCTATATCGGTAACTTTAGTTCTTCTACGGATTTCCATATTTCCGATTCTATCACGTAGAGAAACCCCGAGCATAGCTCTCTCTATAGCCCGCTGAGCGACTCTAAGCTTATGAACGAGGCCTATAGTTAGCGACCACGTCTCGGATCCGTAGGTCATCACTGGTAACACACACTGATTCAAGACTTTCGTCTTGAGGCTCTGCGGTATCTGTGATGAGAAGTTATTAAGTATGAACTAAATTACCGTATCTTTAAGCTCAGTACACATATACACATTGTGTAGATTGCGTACCTATTACCTTGAATATTAACGGCTGTAAGTAATGTATATAGCAATGATCTCACATAGGTACCTAAACATATTCCCAATACGCACTAATGATTAACTGAGTATTACTTATTTTTAGAACTAAATATTGAGGATAAATCATAAAATTCATAAGCCATAATTCAATAACGCAATTTCAGCTTTTCGCAAAGGGTTTACTCGGTTGTGTGACAGAAAATTAAAATAAATAAAAAAAGCTCTTTGAAGTTATTCGTTTCGTTATACACATATTAAAATTCTCTTAGTTATAAAAAAAATGTATAGTTTTTTGTTGTGATGTGTGAAATAAAAACCATGGATTCAGCAGGAATATTTTTAAGAGTTTTATTAACTGTAAGTATTTGTGTAGAAAATACCATTAATAAATAAATAAATAATGCTGGCCAATTCACACAATATGCGTTTTTTCCGTAGTTTATTCACAATTCACACAGCATTATCTAGCCATTATGTCCGAACTCTGGGCCCACTTTTCAAAGTTTGTTCAACAGTGATGAAACACCTTGCTATCTAGCAAGGTGTTTTCATGTTCACCAGAGCCTAGTTCGTTATCTAACGAACTAGGCTCTGGTGAACATTTCAATTTATCTTGACGACCTCTGTGGCGCGGTTGACGAAGGCCCGCCTGCGACGCAAGAGGATGCGGGCTCGATATTAGTATTTGTTCCGGGTGTTCTGGTCGTTTTCTATGTACCTATAATAAAAAATATCTATCTGTGTAATGTATTGTATTATGTATATCAGTTATCTAGTACGCATAACAAAAGTTCTGCTTAGCTTGGGGCTAGATAATGCTGTGTGAATTGTCCAGCATTATTCCATAATTTGATAACTCAGTATTTACAATTATTTTCGATTACTTGACACTGGTAGGATTTTGTCTAACCTGACCAGCGCGGGTTAAATCGTCTAAGAACCTGACGCGTATTGCCATTGACAAAGAATAGGTCATTTGAAAGCTATTGGGGTGTACTAAATTCATTAAATGACAGCTAAGTTCAAATGCAGCGCAAAAATGGTATTTGTGCGTTTGAGGAAAAAACTCAGAATTGATTTGAATAGGTATGACATTGAAAAGGGAGTTCAAGGTGATCGTGGTGGTGTATAAAATTTCTTTTATTCCTTGTTAAACGTTCACAGGTAAGTATGTACCTACTTATGGTGGTAAGGTTACTTCAAATTCCAGAATAACGAAAATTGGTTTTGAAGTTATTTTAAACCCGGAACACTTTCGTCTCCAACTTATCATGTGGCGGCATCTAGTTAAAGTTCACTATTCCCTGAATTATTATAACAGTGGATCTAAGTGGAAAACTATCCCCCTAGTAGTAATAGGTGGAAAAAAATCCGTTCTTCCCTACCAGTGGGGATAGTTTAGTAGATGTGTTCAATGCACTACGCGACAGCGGAACTGGGCGGCTGCGCGGCACTGCGCGTCAAAATAAAAGAAATCAACAAAAAAGCCGCGCAGTTCCGCTGACGCGTAGTGAGAGCAGTCTCGCACTACGCGTCAGCGGAGCCTAGTGAGCCTAGGATTGCATACAAAAGCGGCCTGCACACTTAAAGGTTCGGGGTCACTATAATGCACGACAATTTATTGCACGGCCAAATAATGTACACTTTGATAATCCGTGACAAACCTATTAAGATTGGAAGGCACGGATTATCAAGGTGTACATTATTCGGCCGTGCAATAAATTGTCGTGCATTATAGTAACCCAAGGTTCGGACCGCGCATCTGCGTTCCAAACCGCGGGTGGATATGGTGGTTTTAACTGCGGATCAAAATGTCGTGGTAAATATACGATTAAAAATATGTCCACGGTTTGGAACGCCGTTAAATCTTTGTACATAAAAAAGGCCTTTTAACACTTCCTGTATACGTCATATCCAGCATTTTATACAAAAAAACTGCTTGAATAGTTTGTTAATTTTACTACAGTAATAAAGCAAAGTTTTTATGGTCTATGTATAATTATGCTCGGAGTTTCTCCGAAAGATAGGATTCGCAACGAATACATCCGACAGAGAACCAAGGTTATCGACATAGCTCAAAGGATTAGCAAGCTGAAGTGGCCGTAGGCTGTCCATATCTCGAGAAGATCCGACAACCGCTGGGTTAAACGTGTTCTTGAGTGGAGACCGCGACTCGGTAAACGTAGTGTAGGACGCCCTCCGACCAGGTGGGATGTCGATTTGCGAAAGATTGCTGGCAGATGCTGAATGCGGCAAGCTGAAGACAGGGCGCTATGGCGCTCATTAGGGGAGGCCTATGTCCAGCAGTGGTCTAAAGGTCTAATGTAGGCTGATGATGATGTATTGGTTATTGTTCCCTAGTAATTACCTGGCAGGCAGCGGTTGTTCCGAATGGGACATTCTGATTTGTTCCGGGTCTGAGTGCACTTATGAATAAGTTTAAATGAAAACGGATTAAGAAGGCGCGATATGCGCCATTTTCTGAAAAGTATAGGCATAGGATTTCGCTTTGCAAACGTTTTTAGAACGGCGTAAACGCAAAAAGTCAGTTTTTGTTTATTTACAAGGAAATTACATAACTTATAAACAAACTGGTTGAAGGAAACAAATAATTAGTAATAACCAACAAATCAAAACATACCATAAACATACATAATACTAGTTTTAATTTAAATTTGTTATTTGATTGTTATTTTCTTTCTGAATAAATGTAATATTAAAATTTTAAACTTAATACAAAATATAATAAAAAAACATACCTAAGTCATTTGAATAAGGTCATTGAGATCTCGACCAAATTATGTGCAAAACAGTAAAACTTTGAAGGTTTATTCTACTGTAATTTATTTTCATAGTCGTGTTTTAACATTCAATGAACCAAATAGAAGATTTTTTTTTACCACGGGGTTCCCGTGAGTACTGCCTGCCATCGAGGCCTTGTTTGAGAACCAAACCCCTTAAGTTCGCCTCTTAAGAGTTACTACTATTAATGATTTAAGGGACGAAAAATAGCTTAAGTGTTTTAGGTCTAGACCTACATAATACAACTAGATACTATGCAAAATTTCATTCCACTCCATCACGTAAAAATTAAATGTTACCGTGAATCAGTAACAAAAATACATCCAGTGTGATTATTATTATTATTATTTCCAGTTGTGTTTGATGTCTCCGTGTGCCCCGGAATGTACGAGATACTACTTGATGCTGGAAGAACGCCAAATAGATGTTGATGGTGTTACTCAACCGGTTATAAGACCGATCTCGTTGTAAGTAATCGTTTATTTCAATTTGCCGTGGAGCATTAAAATTATAAAAAGAGGATTAAAATTATAAAAAATGTCCCAACATTTTCGATTTCGGCAGGATTCGAACCCACGCCTCACCCTCAGTACGTGTGCGCTCTAACCAGCTAAGCAACGAGATCTAACGCGTGCTTCGTCGAAATCTCTGGGACCTACTTATCATTTTATTTAAAAGCAAAAATAATTACAACTAATATTTACACTTGCATCTATTTTCCAAAAATCTAAGCCGTCACCAGAAGGCAGAGTGCCCAGAATGCTGGCAGCATTACCACGTTGAATGGCAATGTTAATTCGTTGACCGAAATAAAAATAACTATTATTACTATTTATACATATATATATATATACACTTATTTTTAAATTTTCTTAAATAAATCCCCCAGTGCGAGTTACGCATTATAAATCAAAAACCTATGATTCTACATATTATGTCTTTTAAAAGGCAGCTTAACCCAAAGTGAAAAACAATCCCTATCTTAAGCAAGCGGTATAGATGGTTTCAAAAAGTTTTTAAGCTTACGCGATCTGAACACATAATTATAAATACTATTTAACGGGTATTTAAAATAGGGGAGGCCTATGTCCAGCAGTGGACTGATATAGGCTGATGATGATGAGGTATTTAAAATAGGTAAATAAACGCGATAAATACCCGTTAAGTATTTATAATTATGGTTTCAAAAGACTAAATAACGGCTCTCGCATCAGTACAGAACCCGAATTCTGATAACCAATCGCTTTAATGACTGTGATATAGTCGTAAAATCGTCGAAAGATGCAAAAAAATATATGCGTAACATATAACATGCAGTGTTTTATAAATATCTCCGTGCAAATATATCGATTATACTCGAATAACAACACCGCACTCGGTTTCAGCCTTTTTACTTTTGACATCGTGTCTCTCCTTCTGTATTTTCTTTCATCAAGGGTAAAATGCAAAACGTATCATTCTGAGAGGAAACCATTGTTAAAGCTATTTATTTAGTGGAATTCGTCAGGACACATTAATAGCCTGATATCATTACTGATTTTCATACATCTTCATACCTATATTATTTGCACAAGACGTTCATTTTACATCCATAATTTATTTGATTCTTACTTTTCAGAAGCACAATATTAAGCGAACATTCGTCTTTCAAAAGGACTTCCACGTTCAAGATCTTGGAAAAACACGAAGACTGTATTCTAGAATTCAAAGATCTAGACACTTGTGAATCAGTTACGAATTGCACAGATCCTTTAATTAGCAAGACATCAGCTTATAAATCATTAGCTATAGAAACAGCAACAGTAACGGGACCACCCGAGTTATCGACTCTGGCTGACGACGGTTTAACCATAACCAATACAGAACCAACCGAGCTATCGACTCTGGCTGACGATGGTCCAACCACAACCAATATGGAACCAACCGAGTTATCGACTCTGGCTGACGACGGTTCAACCACAACCAATACAGAACCAACCGAGTTATCGACTCTGGCTGACGATAGTTCAACCATAACCAATACAGAACCAACCGTGTTATCGACTCTGGCTGACGACGGTCCAACCACAACCAATACAGAACCAACCGAGTTATCGTCTCTGGCTGACGACAGTTCAACCACAACTAATACAAAACCAACCGAGTTATCGACTCTGGCTGACGACGGTTCAACCACAACCAATATAGAACCAACCGAGTTATCGACTCTGGTTGACGACGGTTCAACCATAGCCAATACAGAACTAACCGAGTTATCGACTCTGGCTGACGACGGCGGTTTAACCATAACCAATACAGAACCAACCGAGTTATCAACTCTGGCTGACGACGGTCCAACCACAACCAATACAGAACCAACCGAGTTATCGACTCTGGCTGACGACGGTTCAACCACATCCAATACAGAACCAAACGAGTTATCGACTCTGGCTGACGACGGTCCAACCACAACCAATACAGAACCAACCGAGTTATCGACTCTGGCTGACGACGGTCCAACCACAACCAATACAGAATCAACTGACTTATCGACTCTGGCTGACGACGTTTCAACCACACCTAATACATATATATCAGGCGACGCAAATTCACCAGAGAAATTGATAAATCAAGATGCAGACAAGAAAAAAACCGCTAAGGTTGTCGGCATCTCTATATTAGCCAGCGCGGGCACGGTGGGACTCGCTTACCTACTGTACGTGAAGATAAAGCATGCGACGCAATATGGATCATATCGTAAGTTAATAACGAAAATTTAAAGTTTCTTTTGAACTTTTTAACGGTGACAGAATGGCCGTAAGCTTCAAGCGAGTGGCCCGCGAGGAGCAGTCTGTCAATACAATTTGCATCTAAATATTAAGAGTTAAAACCCTTATTTGAATGAAATGATTGCTTGCTGTGCAGTGGTGGTGTGGTCAGATTTGTTACATCCTTGGCCTATCAGAGGCTAAGAAATTAAAAAAGTCCTAAAAAAATCGATTTCGGCAGGATTAGAACTTGCGCCCCACGCTCAGTAGCGGTGCCCTAACCAACTAAGCCACAAAATCTTAGTCGGTTTTGTCGAAATCTTTGGGACCTCTTACGGCTTTAGCGTTAGCGCCATCTACAGGAGAAACCATTTTCATCTGTCACATTTCACCCGCGTAGTTCCCGTGACCGTGGGAATTCCGGGGTAAAACATAGCCTTAGTTTCCTGAAAAGTAAGCTTAACATAGCTTTGTTTCCTGAAAAGTAAGCTTTCTAATGGGGAAAGAATTTTTCAAATCGGTCCTGTAGTTTCGGAGCCTTCTCAATTCAAACAAACAAATCTTTCCTCTTTATAAATATTAGTATACATATTAGACATATTATAACTTTTTTGCAGTAAGGTACAAAAGGTGAACTTAATGGTAGAGATCGCTCTTGAGCGATAAGACCGCCAATTGTTACATATTTGTTTTTTACTTCTTTTATTTTTGTTTGTTATGTAAATTTATGTGTGCAATAAAGCATTTTCTATCCATATGTCTATCTAATGCCGAGGCATTTTCTAACTGCCGACTAAAAACATGTTTTCATGTAGAGTGTGCTAACGTTAGTTTTACAAATTCCGTGAACACCGCAGGGTGGAAACTGGCTGAAACGTCGGAAAATAGGTACTTACCTAATAAACGCGATAATAAACGAATTACGTTCTGATCGCGTACCTAAAAAAAAATTAGAAGAAATATTTCCTTTCAGATCTCCCGGAGGACCAGAATCCAATATAATTTAGCTTCTCTGGAAGTCACCCTCATTATCATGTCACACACGTGCACAGCTGGACATAGGCCTCCTCCATACGACGCCACAAGGAGCAGTCCTGAGCCGCTTCCATCCAGAGACTCCTTGCAACCGCTACGATGTCGTCGGTCCATCAAGTTGATGGTCTCCCAACACTCCGTTTCGCGTTGCATCGCGGCCGCCACTCGAGACCACCTTTACTTCCCAGCGGTTATCAGTTCTGCGAGCTATATGACCTGCCCACTGCCTCTTCAGCTTACCAATTAGGAGAAAGCAAGAAGGCGTATCTACTACTGGCCGAATTGCCCTCAAGCTTAGATAGGCATTATATCGCATTGAGCGTAAATAAATAATAATAAATAAATAACGCTGGACAAGTCATACAGCATTATCTAGCCCCAAGCTAAGCAGAGCTTGTGTTATGGATACTAGATAACTGATAAACATAATATAAATATTGACATATTTGTTTTTGAACTTAGTAATTGATAAAGATAAAAAATTATTTATCTGTAGTAATCTTTATACACCTGGTCATCAGCAATATCTCATTATGTATGAATAAATCGAAAAATTATGTTCTGTGTACAGTAAGGTTAGTTAAGTTTATAGTGTGTGGTGATTTTAGTTTATACTTAGCCTCTACCGATGTACCTAAATAAATAAATATAAATAATAAATAAATAATGCTGGACAATTCACACAGCATTATCTAGCCCCAAGGTAAGCAGAGCTTGTGTTATGGGTACTAGATAACTGATATACGTAATATTTATACATTACATAGATAGATATTTTTTATTATACATAGAAAACACCCAGACCAACGGAACAAATTTCTGCAGATCGTACACAAATTTGTTCCGAGGCGGGGATCGAACCCGCAACCTCTTGCGTCGCAGGCAGACTCTCGCCCGCTGCGCCACTGAGGTCGTCCTACTATAAATACTAAATATAATGCTGGATAATCCACACAGTATAATCTAGCCCCAAGCTAAGCAGAGCTTGTGTTATGCGTACTAGATGACTGATAAACATAATACATTACTTACATAGATATAGGTATATATTTTGTACATAAAAAATACCTATGTAAATAACTCTTTAGAGTACTTTAGTTCAAACGGATTATTCCGGAAATGCCCCACGTCCATCCCCCACGTGGGGGACTGAGGGTTCCGTTAAACAAAGTCGGACTCAAAGGAATAATTATGTAAAGTTGCTCAATTTAAGCTATTGTAGTTAGAGTTAGTAGTTAGAGTAGTAGTAACAGTCGTGTGGTGCCGGCTAGTCGTGTGGCTTAGAATTTGCACCAACCCAACTCTTCCCGTGGGTGTCGTAAGAGGCGACTAAGGGATATATCGGAGGGCGGGCAGCAGCGCCTCTAGCAGAATAGATCTACCACAGAACTGTGATCCCCAACCCGCATGCCCAGCGTGGGGATTATGGGCATATCCCCCATGAGTTAGAGTTAGAGTTAGTAGGTTGTTGGTATAATTTTGTTAATTTTAATGTTTAGTCCTTGTTTTTTCTGTTCCGTTGTTTTCCCAGTGTGTTTTGTATCGCTTTCTATTCTATGTCACTTTGGTGCTTCACTGTAATGGCAATGTTATCATGTTAAATAAATAAAATTAAAAAACTGAAAGTTATACATGTCTGTGATTTTGGTTCACGGTTAGAATGCCTTTTCAGCGGATCTTATGATTAAAACCGTTGCTTATTAACAAAGCACATTTGCGCGAAAGCATAAGTGTTTAAAGCAAAACAATATATAATTATATAATTATTGCTATTTTCATTTGTTTGACTGTGGCATTAATAATATGACTTTTGTAAATATGGCAAATGAAATATTTTCACACTTAAAAACAGCATAAAAACATGGTGTTTGATATTGACAAATCGGAAAGGAGACCAATATTTCTGCTGCTTCTTGTAAAACAACTTGTTTTGTAGAATCCACTCGACGATAGACTTATTAGCATTCGGCAAGGTTCGGGGCATGCTCGGGTAACTTCGGGAGGAAACAAGCTAGGCATGGGACGTACGCAGGGTCAACTATATTGAATAACATAGGTCTACGCTCAAAAAAAAATAGTGAACTCGAATAACAAAAGCAAAATTTTAAAAGGGCCCGTACCTACTTTCACACTCGCGTACAAACAATAAATCTTTATTAACAAAGAAAATAGAATTAAATTAAAACTGCAGACTGTTGCAAATCTATAGGTAGCTCAACTGATCCCTATCAAAACCAGTTGAAAGCGTGCGTAAGACGCTGGCTGCATTGACCCGCTGTATGGCAAAGCTGATGCGCTGTGCCAGATACTCATTAGCTTTCGGGTCACGCGTCGTATCGACCAGACGCTCAGATAATTTTTTGAAAATCCGGAGAGCCTCGGTACCCCACGGACCTAGGGTCTCCACTCCAAGGGGAGCAAATTCGTAGGCTCTGTCTAGACCTGCATATTTGCGCCTCTTGAGACCAGCTCACATAACAAACAGAACTATTTTATAATTTATAATGCTACTGAACTATTTCATTCTGACTATGCGTTTCTGGTAATTTAAGAACTAAATCTGAGCTATTGACACATTCTAGTCCGATCCGTTACGTAGGTACTGGTGTTGCTCGCGCACAGACAAAAAATCGCAAACTTTTGCTTTCGTGGATGGGCTGCTTTTTTTTGGTTCCACGGTTGGGTATTACACACATTTTTTGAAAAGTATTTCAATCATCTGCGCAAATATATTTTTTTAAATCGTTAAGTGCCAAAAAAATTAAGTATAATTAATTATAAATATAATTTTCAGGCTTCGCGCGTAATTTAACAAAAACGCTAGAATATTAAGAGTAACATTAGGAGCGAAATGGCGTCCACTGCGGACATCATTTCGCTCTAAGTAAATGCGCTGATGTTGCTGATGACAGTTGATACTTTTTAGTTTACGTACTCAGTTGTATGACGTTATACCTAACATTGCGCCTACTCTTTAATGGAAACAAAAACAAAAACAGATGATAAATCTAATAACTGTGTACTTATTGAATTTTAAATTTATATTGTTATCTAACACTTTCATGGCCCAAGACGTAGAAGTCGATTTACAGCTGCATGTGGCGGTGGCAATGAATGCGTTAACTAAAACTAACATTTTCCGACTGCTTTTTGCCTGAGCTATCTCAATTTTTTTTTAGTTTTATTTTAAATATATGTATATAATACACCCTATCTTTGTATGTTTGATGTTTGTACTTATAGTAGTTCATATATAATTAAAATTAACTTCATCGTCAAATACAGAAGATAAATAAATCATTAGAATTAAGGTCATAAAAGGTAATCGCAGCAGCACATTTACCAGTAAAATCACAATCGAATAAAGAAGCTCACTATGAGCTTCTTTAACGATCTATAAAATAAGGCAGTAAAACATAAAGTGCCCCAGTTTTCATTTCGCCCTTATCGAGGTAGATCCGCCCCTGTGCGGGGTGCAGTCTTCGCGCCTGCGCGCCCTAGAGCCCTGTCACCGCCCGCCCAAGCCCAGCGGTTGAGTGCACGCTTGCTCTTACATAAAAAGCAAAAACCCGATAAAAAACAAAGACTTTTATACTAAAGATCTGTAAATTGTTACCTGTGACCATGACTGCAAAGTGCTGTGATTTTTAGACGTATTTTTAGTGTTGTATTTAATTGCATTTTGTAAGTTACTTTGTCATGAGGTGTTTTGCTGAAGATGGATTTATAGGCTGTGGCATGAGTGTACTCCTTGCGTAACTTTGGCTAGCAGAGGTAAGCGATATCATCTTTATTTAAATCATTTATCTAAGATCAAATGAAATATCTGATCCAAATCGTTCTGGTCTGGTCCGAGAGAAATGTCTGTACAACGTTAATAATAGGAGTTAAATAATAGGTTAATAATAGGATTCAGGAGTTACTTTTATAAATGAAGAAATTAAACATTATTTCACTATTAGGCACAACTTTAAAACTAACTTGAGAGTTTTGCACATGGTTAGTTGGTTGGTTGGACAAGTTAGCTTATTCGTTGCACAACATAGATTTTTTTTTAGGCATCTTTTTTATATTTTACGTTAAGTCCAGCTTCTTGATCAAAGAAATTGTTATCAATCATTCCAACAATATCTAAATTAGTGGACCAGCACCAGAATTAACTATTTGTATAAGTAAATAAAAAATATCAACGAGTGTTGATTATTGTTCTCAGATGTTTTCTACTTAAAATACTATTGAGTCTCTATAGTTTTTTTGTTAGTTAATTGACGGCTTTAGCAGGATTAACGTTCGTTAATCCTGCCTTGATGAGCCTCGACCTAATTAAAATGTTCTCGAAGAAAACCGATGGAGTTCCTCATAAGCTCCGAGAAACACGGCAATTGTTCCAAAAACAACTTTAAAACGAGCTGTGTAAGTATAAATCTGAAAAAACAATTCAAAATTTAAAATTTTGATCATCATCATCATCTTCAGCCCATATTAGTCCAGCGCTGGACATATGCCTCCCCTAAAGAACGCCATAGCGCTGTCCTCAGCTGGACGTATCCAGTATCTGCCTGCGGTCTTTCGCAATTCGTCATCCTACCTGACCGGAGAGCGTCGTACACTACGTTCACCGAATCGTGGTTTCCACTCAACAACACGTTAACCCCAGCGGTTACCAGTTCCTCGTGAGATATGGCTGGCCCACTGCCATTTCAGCTGGCTATTTCTTCGAGCTATGGCGATGACTTTGGTTCTCTGTCGCATGTACCTATTCGTTACGAATCCTATCCTTCAGAAAAACTCCGAGCGAGTAGGACGTACTGATTGAAAACTTTAGTTTTCCCCATTTCCTGCGGTTTATCGTAATGACATGTTTTGATTCCTAGGTTACCTTACCTAATTACTCATTACTTTTTCCTTGGACGAGTTCCTTCATAAGTCGCGTTGTTTTCTGGTAAATAAACAATAACTTGATTGATGCGCTTACGCCACGCCGCCCGTTCCAAAAACTTATGGTATTGTCCCTTCTATGAACGCAAAATAGAACTTATGTACATGTCACAAAATGCCATGCACTGCGCCTTCTTAATTAGCTTTGTTAACCTGTCTAAGAATATCCATACAGATGTATATGATTAAAAGAAGAAAAGAAAGACATAAAAACGTGTGTTTGTCCAAAACTTCCAATCTCTAAAAGATCGGTAGTACCTCTAAAAAAATACATTCAAATAAATACAATATTATAGATCAAACATAAGCCTTCACAGTAAAATTCAATTAAATGAAAAGCGCACCATCATACTAAAAATTTTTAAGTTTAAAACAGTCCCAGATCATTGTGCGGCCGCCCTCAATACTATGCAAAATATGCAAATTTACAAATAATATGGCAGAACAATCGTTCAAATTTATTCATGGTAAAAAGCTTGGAAGCATGAAGCTATTCGAACGGAAACATTAATCAAAAAGCGGTTTTGCTTATTGTTGTTTTAGCGAGTTATTCCTGACTCGTCTCACTTTGGTCCGAATCCAGTGGGACGAGTCAAGAAACTCAAATTTAATGCTGAAAACGTTCCTGATTCTTCCCATTTTGAGATTTCCAACAGAAAGTAGCAAAAGTAATTCCGGTCTCGTACTTCTCGTGCTAATCTTGATTACAATTGTTTCCGAAGGATTTTTAACTATCTCACGCAAAGTACCAGGAATGTAGAAATGCATAGGAGATTAAGGTACCAAAAATAGTATATGGATCATGGCGAGTGTTTTAGCCTATACACAGTCTAGAATTTATTTTACAAAAATTTGGTTCGTTGTTGCACTTATTACTTTTGCATCAGAATAAATAATAATAAATAATGCTGGACAATTCACACAGCATTATCTAGCCCCAAGCTAAGCAGAGCTTGTGTTATGGCTACTAGATAACTGATATATATAATACAATACATAGATAGATATTTTTTATTATATATAGAAAACGACCAGAACACCCTGAACAAATGTCTGCAGATCGTACACACATTTGTCCCGGGGCGGGAATCGAACCCGCAAGCTTCTGCGTCGCAGGCAGACCTTCGCCCACCGCGCCACATCGGTCGTCAGAATAAACAAACGAAGTCGAGTAATTTTTATGATTGTTATAGATTGAGTAATTTTTATGATCCTAATAATTTAAATAAGGTTCCGATACGCAAAATTAGAAAAGTTATCCAAGAAAATGGAATACGGGAAAACTGGAGGTTTTACCGAGGGTTTTGTAATTTGATTACCTATTGTACATTCTCCTTTATTTAATCAAAGTAAGTAGTTAGTAATATCGCCCCCTTTTTAACTTCGATACGGATACAATTCAATTCTTAAAAATCAAGGTCCACAAAGTAGCAAATCTCGGAAAACAATATCCCTTGACCAGCCAGCATAATTTATTCGAAAACGAGAGTGTGTCCTCAATGATACTTCAATCTCGTCATAGTCACTTCTTGAGTGATTTCATAGTTGACAGAGTGATTTTCATAGTTTTTCAACCTTTAACCTATATATTACCTACTAACTCAAATCAACTCAGTCAGACCTAAATATCTTCAAAACGACTAAATATTTAACTTTGAAATTTATACATGGTACAGTCATAATGTTTCGAAACACGATTCCCTAAAATTTTCTCAAAGTTATCTCAAATTTTTTACTAAAACCTTAATTTCTCAATAAATAAAGAAGTTAAGATCTTGAGAATAAACATGTTAATAGAACTAAGTATAAAGTATCATTCTATATGTTTTTATAATAAAGTCCTAATTAATAGATAATTAGCTAAAACTTGATTTTTGGGCCTGCGTTGCTACGAGTATGCATCATCTCGCTCCTATGAACGCGAAATCCTATGTCTATCCTTTTCACAGATATTTGAGGTTTTATAGGGTCTTAAATAGTAATTTTGTAAGGTTTTTTGGTATTATAGTGCTTATCCCGCACTCTGGGTATAGTTTTTTTAAACTATAACCAAAGCCTTTTTTAATGATGATACAATTCGACGAAATAATTAAGTTTATCAGTGAACGTGTCTAACACGAGAACGTGTGTGTGACATAACAAATTTAACCTCTGGACAATAGCCGTTGATTGCACGTTTTACGTAGGTTACGTTGTGTATCATATTTCCGGCTTCGATTTTCAAGCTACAAACCCGTAGAGGGTCTACGAAGGTCCTCTTAGAGGGTCTAAGCCGTAGGAAGTAGGTATTTTTAAGTCTCGTAACGCATAATGTTTATTTTTTTATATAATACCCCTAAAACAAGCTCTGCATACTTTCATCATCATCATCAGCCTATATTAGTCCACAGCTGGACATAGGCCTACCAATGAGCGCCATAGCGCCCTATCTTCAGCTTACCGCATCCAGAATCTGCCAGCAGTCTTTCGCAAATCGTCATCTCACCTGGTGGGAGGGAGTCCTACACTACGTTTACCGAGTCGCAGTCTGCCTACTTGGTGCCTGGTGGCTCTGGTGCCTCGGGAGAATCAACACTCACACTTATCACTCACACTCATACCACACAACACACATATCATTCACAAACACATGGTCTTCCGTTGCCCAGACTCTTAAGAGACTGGTGCCTCGGGAGAACCATTGCACACATTAATCACTCACACCCACTCCACACAAATCACGTACAAACACTCACATGGTCTCCCGTTGCCCAGACTCTTAAGAGACTGGTGCCTCGGGAGAGTCATACTTTCATGTTTACCACACGCTCGCACAAAATACTTACGTATAGCAATGCTCGATCTACATGTGAGATGTTAAACCTAGTTAAGCAACCTTTATGTATTATTATTATTATATTATGTAATGTGTACACTCTTTATACTTTTTATATTATATAATTCCTAACTGAAAATGTAAATACCTATCTACTTAATTATAGTTCTTTAGATCTGATTGTTTCCGTATATATTTTATTTTACTATTGTTCGTTTAAAATCTCGCGATCACCTAAACCTCTCGGTGACCATCTACCCGAGAGGAGTATATTGAAAACCAGCGCTACATGCATTACTTATAATAATGTATGTAGCAAAAAAGCTGAATGTACTCCCATTACCTTAATATTAATTTTATTTTTACGTTTAATTATTAGTCTGATTTGTATTATGTAGTGTTTAAGGTAATAAACTTATTTTTATTTTATTTATTTATTTATTACTTTGGGTCTAGATGATTCTGTGTGGATTGTCCAACATTATTCTTTTCTGCTCTGAAATTCCAACGGTTCTTAACACGACCTTCATCATCTTTCCACCTGTCGGTCCTTTACAAGATGTGAGGTCTCATAAGTACACAACTACGTACATATCTCACGCTTTACCACACTGAATAATATGTAGATGCCTATAGGATTTAATATGAAGTGTTATTGCTTTTCGAAGGTTTGGAAGTACCTTCTGAATAGCGCTAGTTTGGCTCAACTGAAAGTAGGTTACATTTGGTTTTCTGTACAAATTGTACGATGTATAAATAATATAGGATTTATTCTTGTCGTTCCACTGTCTAAGGTCGAGATAGTTCGTGGCAAGGAAATCAAATTCGACGTGAAAATTTTCACAGCGAACAAAATAAAACACAAACTGTACATAAAAATTGTTTTGTTTATAAAATAATGTAAAAAAGTAAAATTCACATTTTATAAATTTAATTTAATACAATTTACGTACGTATTTCTAAACTATTTCCAGAATATTTACATGATAATTGTAGGAAATTTCATGGAGAATCCAAATATATATACATTTAAGTACGTTAGCATACAACATCATCGAGAAATCAGCGAAATAATGTCGCCGCGACCTGTCGCCGCGACCCTTGCCAGACGTAGGTCTACTCGGTGCGCTAGACCGCCTAACAGCGGAAGGGATAATAAAAGTATGATCGTATGACTTAACATTTCTATTCTTTGAGTGTAGTTTTTTTTGTTCCTAATAACTATATTATGAAAGTTCGAATTGTTCTTAGTACTACAAATCGGGCTGAAACTTGAAAACAAATTGAAAGCACGTGCAATTTTGTGCTAGTTGACATATCTGTGCCTCCTGTGATAAGTGATTTAAATCGAGTTGTATCCTTTTTGTGATTTTTACATAGTAATGATCAGGAAAAATTTATTATATATACATACATATATACCGCGAAATAGTACTAACTGAGTCAATGATTATTCAAATATTTGAGAAAGACAGGTTATTTTTGTACTTATTTTAAAGAAAGTCCTTGTCGGCCAAAGAAGCAATACACTTTTGCAAGAAGATTTTATGTAAATTGTGTTTTAAAACAAGCTGAGCTCGTGTGAGTACTAACTGTGTAATCACGAAAAATATGACATGTATTTTTAACAGTTTCTGCTAAGCTTACAATACAATATAAAAACACTTTATTGTACACCAGAAAAAGAACATTAAGTACATAAAGACATTACATGAGATAGGTACAATGGGCGGTCTTATAGCTTAGAAGCGATCTCTTCCAGACATCCTTTGGATGGACCGATTTATATGAATATAAGAAAGACCAACCACTAACCACTTCATCTAGAATAAAAGTTTAACTACTATAGTTTTTATAGTTAACAGACTTAAATGTCTTAAGAACTCATGTTTATTGGACAAATTTCAATAGAGTAAAAAAAAATGGCAAATCTCTGTGTGTTTGAGACACGTTCAGCAGTGGACATAAAAGGTCGAGTATGTGTGATGATGAGGCAACATTTTCAACTCAAAATTGTCTTAGGTGGCAACCTACTCGTCAACAAATCGATGAACCGTTTGTTATTATTAAATATTAATAGCTTTCTTATTAGCGTGGGTCTATAACTGGGTTACCAAAATTATAAAAAGACACGTCTTTATGTAATTTTTTCCCATGAATATTATGTTCAACTTTGGTTATAATCAACTTTTCTTCCATTGAGCTAGAGTTAGAAATCCTACTAATATTATAAACGCGAAAGTTTGTAAGTATGGATGGATGGATGTTTGTTACTCTTTCACGTAAAAACTACTGAACGGATCTGGATGAAATTTGGCACAGAGATAGATTATAGTCTGGAATAGCACATAGACTATATTTTATCCCGGAATTCCTAAGGGAACGGGAATTACGCGGTTGAAACCGCGAGGCGCTGCTAGTAGAAAATAATCTAACAAATAATCTGGGCTTGGGCTCAGGTAGATACCTACTCTACCGGCCACGCCATTACTTATTGTTAAAGGAAATTGTATTAGCTCGAAATGTACTAGAATTTCACTGTGTTACTTACGTTTTTTACAGCAAAATAGTGTTTCGTTATTTACGAAGACACCGCATTATTCTTGACGGTGATTTATTTGGCTTGCTCTGAAATATTTTAGAGTTTAAAATTAAATATGTAATGTAAGAAATTATTAACTGACGAAACGAAAAACCATAGATGAGTATAATCTATGTTCAGCTGTATGTGCTTTTTTGTATTTGTCAATTTCTCCATCAATTATGGACAAATTACGAAAATTCTGTTGCTATTTTATGGAGTATCATTCCGCTGTAGTCACATAAAACTTTATTACCGAGTTATAAATAATTAAATATCCCCAAAACTAAAAAAAACTGTGTAAATAATAGTTATAGATGAAGGGAAAAACAGTATAAAATAATAAGTACTAATATTTACTCTTACATCTAAGTTGTAGATGGTTTAATAGCTTTGGAACAACTGAACTCTGAAAATTCTATCTTTAAGTTGCTTCTGAGAGATATTGAATCCATTAAGGAGGTGAGTTAGTATAAATTATTAAAACATTCGCAAAATCTACAAAGATTACTCGTGTTCAGAGTTACGTTAATTTAAAAGTTCCGATTTTGTCAAAAATATATAACAACATCAGAAAAAGCTTTCAGAAAGCTAACTTTTTTAAAGCTAATAAAAATCTTATTGGACTTAGCGATGATGGATCTACCGTTCACCGCATTCCACAGACTTAAATAAATCTTTGATATTGTAAAGACTCTAGATAAGCCCTTACCCGCGCCGAGTTGTTGCCACGCGAAGTGAGATAGCTCGCTCACTTGGAATTTTTCCTTCGGCTGACCGCTTGTTGTGACCACACTACACAGATTGCACACTTTTTAGACATAGACACATTTTCTATTTCAAGGCATAATATAACCTATATTTCATATAGAAAGTGTGTGCAAAATGATTGCACACTAAATGGTAATAGTAATAATAATTAGGTTTATTGTCAATTACACTATTTTTGACTCATTAGGTATTCGTTATTATATATTTATTATATTTTTTAGGTATGCAAACATTTCGATTTGAGGTCAAATAATTCATTTATTTTTTCAGCCTGTCGGAGATCGTCATCAGGCTTAACTACGAAGCTTATTTGTGCCTCGTTAAAAACACCAATGTTAAATCTCACATTGGAGTTTTTCCAACGTAAATAAAGTCCGCAGACAATTCCAAAACAATCTACAGGTAGCTCAACTGATCAATACCAGTCGGAAGCGTCCCCAAGACGCGCTGGCAGCATTGCCCCGCTTATGGCAATACTGATGCACTGAGCCAGACAACAACACAGTGTTTAGTTAATAAACGCATTTAAATAACGTTTTAGAAACAAAATATAAAATTATAACAAAGGCCATTGTTCAAACAAACGACGGAGTTCACAAAAGGTAAAAAAGCTGCACCAAAAGTGTCGACAAACGCTTTCTGCATTCAACGTCTATTGAGTTGTCTCGGCCTACTCAGTTTCTGCGACTGGCGCAGTGCAGTAGGTAAATGCTGGTAACTTGATTTGGAGCCTTTTGCTTTTGTGTTACAGAGTATAATTGAATGGCTCATTAGCAATGCTAGTGAGAGGTTTGATTTATTTTGTATGTGTGAAGTCAAACCTGCTAGTTTTTAAGGAATCGCCTCCACGCGGAAGTGCACACGACGATTTCAGTACAGTGATTATTTCTACTGACAGTGAGATGAATACTTACATCTACCTACTATGCCGCCTATGCTAGTCACTGCTGGACATAGGCTTCCACAGATAAGCGTCTAGAACCCGACCCGACCCGGTGTCGAAGAATTCACGTCATCATTTGTTAGAACAAATATGAAACTGATGCGGAGAAGGATCTGCAAGCAGGACAAGAGTCCTGCTGAATTTCATTATTGGATTGTAATCTAGTTTCAAACGATTCTGCTTCCTATCAGTTTTACCAGCCCTATCCTTCTTTACAATTGCCTTGTCTAAATATTTTGTACAGAGTTCTGTACAAAAGAACGTCATGTGCAATAAAAATTATTATGAATCTCTTTCTGATTCCGCCTTGTCTATTTAAACTTAGATGCAGTTGAAATTAGCCTCTATTCTATAGCTATTGCATGGTAAAAGTCTTCTTCGAATAGCCCAAAATAGCTGTTATTTCGGGCCAAATATTTGCGATCCTAATAACGGCAAACATATTAAGCTCAGCGACACGTTTCCGTTGCCTTTGATCCTTCGAAATGAGTCCCTGTTCTTTACTGCTCGTTATCAGATTTAATTAACTTCGGAGGTGTAGAGTTTGGTAATGTTCCAGACAATATTTTATAAGCAATAGTATAGCAGTATATCAATAATACATAAAGGGTGGAAAGAGGCGACGGCCCTTTCTGTAAATTCGAGATTATGTATCTTGTACTTTTTTTCTCTCCAAAAAACTATTATAAAATAGTAATAGCAATAGGGAACAATGTAATAAAGAAAACAAGAATCCGATTGTTGCATATAATATATTAGGATTTTTATTTATTTAACAGCAAAAAATAATTACTACTAATATTTACACTTACATCTATTTTCTAAAAATCTAAGCCGTCACCAGAAGATATATTAAGCGAAAACTTTGGTTCATGTTTTCTTTTTGTTGGTGGTTGTTTATTTGGTGTTGTTATGGTACTCACGTCAAAACTAGGCACTAGGGAAATGTAGCTCTAGGTAAAGAAATGTACATAGACTGCTTATCAGGAATAAACTCGTGAAAATCTGAGGGAATAATTATAATTATATAGAATGCAATGTTTGCAAGCATTGATACATAATTCATGGCAGTATTTTTGGTAGTTAAACAATAGAATCACTACCAATATGCAACAATAATAATGTACGAAGTACAATGTAGTATTTGTAATCCGTGAATCCAGACACAAATAGGATTAGATTTGTGTCTGGATTCTTGTGTTGCACAGTTCTTACACTTTACATTGTTTTCCCTTTTTCCAGTGCCGAAGATGTACAGGGCACAATGTTATTCAGGCCGTACGTGTAAAATCTAGACCACCCTAATTAATACATGATATTTGTTATTCCACATTAAATCTTCATGTTACCATAAATCTAATAAATATACAGTTGCGAATCATCAGCGTTAGAGTTATCATACCCCATCTGGTAGCCTGGTACCTGTAACAAATATATCTACCTATTTTTGCGCATTTTTTAGTTGTTTCTATATCTATATCTTTATTATCTAAAAAACTTGATGAGCTTACTTGACCACAAAAAAAGTCCCAAAACCGAGGGTCCGAAAAATAAACACAGCTTTATATTCCGCACTGAAACGCTGTTGTCTCTAATTGGAGTGTTAAGAAAACGAACACGACATGGCTCTAGGGAAAGCTGGAGTTCACAGACACGATACGTATGAGAAATGAGACTTTCAAGGTAGAACGTGCCCTGATGTTGGAATCGGATAAGTAAGGTACACTTATTCGATCCAATTTTTCTTTCTAGAAAAATTCACAGTAGCAGGATTTACTAACATTTTCATGGCCTACAACGCACATTTTTATCTGCAGCACCAAAAGGCTGTACTGTCCTGTTCAGCCGAGGCTGGGCAGTGAATATGGTAAGGATATGGGAAAAGACACATTCAAATTTTAATCTCAATTTCAACTCAACGGCCCATAATGGTCCAATGCTGAACGCAGGCCTCCCCCTGATTTTTATATCATGGGGATAATGCTCATAAACCCCACGCTGGGCATGCGGGTTGGGATCGCAGTTCGGCTGTATCTATTCTGCAAGAATCACTGCTGCACGTCCCCCGGTGTATGTCCCTTAGTCGCCTCTTACGACACTCACGGGAAGAGTTGGGGTCATGCAAATTCTAAGCCGGCACCACACGAGTAATTGAATTGAATTGAAATTTAGCAAGCATGAGAATTGTCGAAGAAGATGATAAATAGCATCCTCCGGATGTAACTATCTTTTTATATATCGCAAAGAACCGGTAACCCCTGGGGTAAACGTGTTCTTGAGTGGAGACCACGTCTCGTAAACGTAGTATAGGACGTCTTCCAGCCAGGTGGGATGACGAGCTACGAACATCCTGCTTAAGACTGCAGGCAGATGCTGGATGCGTCAAGCTGAAGACAGGGCACTCATTAGGGAAGGTCTATAATATCTCCAGCAGAGGACTAATATAAGCTGATGATGATGATGATCGATACTGACGACCTCAGTGGCGCAGCGGGCGAGAGTCTGCCTGCGACGCAAGAGGTTGTGGGTTCGATCCCCGCCTCGGAACAAATTTGTGTACGATCTGCAGAAATTTGTTCCGTTGGTCTGGGTGTTTTCTATGTATAATAAAAAATATCTATCTATGTAATGTATAATATTACGTATATCAGTTATCTAGTACCCATAACACAAGCTCTGCTTACCTTGGGGCTAGATAATGCTGTGTGAATTGTCCAGCATTATTATTATTATTATTATTATACTACCGTTAAATTGATTCTTAAAGTAACGACAGTAAATTGACCGTAGTTATACCTAAAGCATACGAACATACTACGTAGTTCACGAAATAAGTGAACGCTCTCTATCACCTTGTAAAAACTATAATACTAATTAACGTTTCATGTAACAATTAAATAAACAAGGATCCATAAAAACAAACAATACAGTACAGAAAAACAAGTTATCGCGTGTTCCAAACAGCCATTTATTTTTATAAACTCGCTAATTAATCTGATTGTTACTGAAGTACTATTAATAAAGCTTGTTGAACATGTTTTAATGTTTCCTTTTCATGTTTGATAAGGTTTTTAACGTTTTCTCTGTAGGTGGAGTCACCGGCGCTACAGTCCGTAAGAGGTCCCAAAGATTTTCGACGAAGACCGACAGAGACTTCGTGGCTTAGTTGGTTAGAGCACACCCGTACTAAGGGTGGGGTGCGGGTTCGAGTCCCGCCGAAGTAGGTTTGAGGAAGGTATTACATCCTTCTTATGATTTCTGATTTCATAGCCATGACCTTAGACAATTTAACCCGCTGTTGTCAAAGGCCTATCAAATCAGAAATCATACAAATCTTAAAAAGGTTTATTACCTACTTTCGCCTTACAAAATAGCTTTTATATGTCAAATTTAAAACTATAAATTATCATATACCATTTACCTGTGTGGTTTTTTGGGTGTAATTATTATTTTTAAAACAAAAAGATTAATAATAAATAAATTGGCGTGTTTTAGAATACTATTAATCGACTTCTGATCCTGAAAAGTGATAAAATACAGTCCTCTAAGAGACAGATAGACACACAGACAGGAGGAATAATAGGTAGTCAGTCGATAAAAATATATTGATAGTTCTATTTTCTCTTCACTTCAACTTTTTGTCCACTTGTGAAAAAAAATAAAACGAAAGGTAGGTTAGAATCAAGATACAATGCATAAAATTACTTTAGCAAAGGTATGTGGAATCTAAGTAAGTCGACACCTGACATGTAACATCTTTGTTATAAATAAAGAACTATTGAACTATAGGATGTTTTGTATGATCCACGCGCGATCAGATTGGGAAGGAACCTTTTCGAACTGAAACAAGCGCTGTCAGACATTTACATTATAACATCAGCCCATACATCCACTGCTGGTCATAGGCCTCCCCATTCGACGACACTGCGAATAGCGATCCTGAACCGACTCCATCTCTGTGACCGCTTCAATGTGCTCGGTCCATGGAGTACATGGTCTCCCAAAACAACGTTTCGCGTTGCGGCCGCTACTCGATAACCTTTACTCCCCAGCGGTTATCAGTTCTGCGAACTGAGTCATATTCAATATGTCAAATCCACTATACGTCTAGTCATTGCTCTGTCAAGTTCTCTTTTAGCCTATGTTAAGACGATACCCCGAGCCAAACTAGCGCCGCCACGACCTATTTTATCTTAGTATTTCGTTGAACAACGGTAGTTTTAAAATTTTCAATCGGCAGTTTCAACGCACAGCTTGTGAGGTATCACAAGCTGTGCGTTGAAATTGCGATTGGTTTAGGCATAGATACGAAAATAGATTTTGGTGGCCACCAAGGGCAACTTCGTATCTCTGCCTAAACTAAATAGAATAAAACTATAATAGAGGCATTAAAAAAAGGCTTATAATAAGTATCACAAACTGTACGATGGATTTTTGCAAGTAGTTTAGTTTAGCTCGGAGTGTCAAATTCTCTTTTCGTCAAGTCCTTCGTTCGTCAAATTTTATGTACGGTCAACGGGTAAATAAAATTAAAAAATCCATAGAAGAACCAAAGGCCTACTACTAATTCTGAGAGTTTGTCAGCAGTGCCTTTGGTTCTTCTATGGATATCCGGATTAGGAAGATAATATGTACTATATTATCTTCCTAATCCGGATATCCATAGAAGAATATAGAGTATATCAAGTAAACTACAAGCGTAGCTATCTCCATTCTCCAGCCTTCTGAGCGACTCTAAGCTCATGAGACCTATTAGTCAGCGCGTACCGCGTACCTACGTCTCGTTATGACAAACAGCGGATGACCAGAAATGTTACGTAAAATATTTTAGGTGCGTTCGAATTGTAGTAATGTGATTTTGACAAAATGGTATGCCTTTAGAATGGCCTTGAACTAGAGAAGTTTATCAGGGGGAGGCCTGCGTCCAGCAGTGGACCAATGTAGGATGTTAAGAGAGAGAGAAGTTTAAGTGAATCGGAAGATCAGACCCACATAGTTTTTTGTAGAAAATATCCATAGTTGAACTCTCAGTTCTAAATTTTGGTATGGTCTTATCTCGTGTCTAAAGGTTTTGGAGTAAACAACTAGATCACTCCCATCTCGTGTCTTATTTCAAATGACGAAAAAAATACCTACTCAAGCGGTTGCATCTCGTGCCCTTTTGAATAAATATATGAGAAGTGGCATAGAGCTAAGAACGCTGCTAAACTGGCAAAGATTTGATAAAGAAAATTAGGTTTTCAAATATAATTCCTTAAAGCAAACTCACTTTCAACACTTTGCAATCATAAAAAATCATAATTATGATATAGCTATGAGCTGCTTTATATTTTTTATGATATAGCTTTATCATAAACAAATTAATATTTTTTTCCTTTAATAAATTCTTGGAGGTTTCTTTGGCTTTTTTTTAAAGTCGCCAAGCTATTGCCCTGATGATTCCTAAAGACAGACGTTCTGCCGAACACCCTGTAATCTCCCTGCCAAATTTGAATTTATTACCTGATATTGCCTGAATCATGTAACAACTGTCACGAAAGCTGGAAGAAATTCTATGGTATACGCATTGTTTTGATATTTATTTGTATAAATTGTTCCAGAGCCTCACGTGGTGGTCTCGCGGTGATGTCGGCATGGAGTGCGTGCTGGCGCTGGCGCTGGTGTTAGCGCTGTGCGCACGCGCCGCGCCCGATAGCCGACCGTCAGACGTCGCCGACAACCGACCGGCAGACGTCGCTGAAATTCGACCGACAGACGACGACCGCCTCTACGATGATGATGAGCGAGTCAATATATCAGGTTAGAAGGCTATACATACATAGTACATACATCTACGTTCTGCCTATACTGGTACACTGCTGGACGTAGACCTGCCCTGATAAGCGCTTTACTGCCGCTTTTCATAAGGGGGTAATGTCCATAATCCCCACGCTGGACATACGGGGCGGCGATCGCAGTTCCGTGGTATAATAATTGTTCTGCAGGAGGCGCTACTACCCACCCCCAGTGGTTCCATAATAGCCTCTTATGACATTCGCGCTAAGAGTTCGGGTGGTGCAAATTCTAAGCCGGCACCATACGGCCAGATGCACGCTAGCAGTTCTAAAAGAGACTTCCTAAGCACGAATGCGCCTTTTATCCTCCTGAAGCATTCATCCGTGCCTCCTTGTGAAAAGAATTCGATTTTTGTTCGGCTCCCTGGGTGCGTTCGGTTTAAATAAAAGCACCAATTGTCGATGAACTTTCATAATACGGGCAATAAGCTGAGTCAACTCTATTTCATCGACTACCTTTGTACCAGTGTGAAGAGTAGGTAAGGTTTTACCACACCAAAGCACTTAAAATTAAGAATGAAAGGTGTGTTACAAAACCGACCCTTTACACGTGCAATACTAATTAATGCAGGGAACCGCAATTTCAACCCCAATTTGAATCCGATGGCCGCATAACCGACCCATGAATACCTAATAACAACCGGATTTCAGGCCCGAGCGCAAACGTTGCACGTTGTTTGGTAAAATTGGTGTATCTACTCGACATTGTTATCCCTGAATGGTTTTCCCGCTACGGACCCGGCCATAGGCCTACCACCAAGCCTACCCCTGGATAGGCCGGGACGAAACCCTACTAACAAAATAGTGCTTTACTTACTACTAGGAGTACTAGGGTAGCATAAACATGAAGGAACTCATGTAGGTATATTTGATTTTACCAGTGAATGTCTAATCAACTCTTGTATCTCCAAACAACTTCTGCTCTCCTGGTACTTTAGGCACTATTTTTAAAACCCTTCTTAGTTCAAATTGTTAATAAGAATCCTGGAGTTTTGAAAATGGATAAGTTTATAAATTTCAATGCGTTTTTTCTAAATTTCAATATTTTCATTGCAACTACGCATCTTTGCCGCTCGCGCCAGAGATAGAGAGTCGAGAAACGGCTTAAAAAATCCTGGACGGAAGAGTCCATGTAGCGTTTCAAATTCAAGAGTCAATGTCACCTTCATCGTTATTTAATCAAAACCCTTATTATCATATTACGTGTCAATGTCGATGTCAATCCACGGATCTTGAAAAGTCCGGACTTAGGGCACATTCACAAATCGGATCCGACAATCGTTAACTGGATCCGGAATAGTTATTATCGGGTGTGTGAACTTGCTTCTACAACCTAAAATACGCCATTACGGAAAAAACGGATCTTCTAAAACTGATGCTGTGTAATTGCGCCTTTACAGTACAGTAATGTATTTGAGTAAGTTTATATCACGTTTTTTCAGCGTCAGTTAGAATTTTCTAGTATTTTAGAACACAGCTAGTATTGTTGTGGTTTATTTGTTTTTTGTTTAAGTATGTGAAACAATTCACATTGAATTTGGCTGGTGATTTGTTTGACAAACTCTCTACTTGTTATCGGAAATTGCAGACGGGTGTTGTGCTACTCTATCATGTTATACGTACCTATACGTACTATATTGTGTACTCTGTCACTCATATGACTAGGCACGTTCTTCGCACGTGCTATTGTTTGTATAGCCTGATATATGGACGGGGTGAGATGAATCGCCTTAGGTCTTCGCAAATACAAATGGTTGGCCAAAGGAATGTGTACTGTAATTATTCTGCTATATGGTTGAGTTTACCGTTTGATAGTAGTAGTCTGGATAACAAAGAATGATGGTTATTAGAATGTGTGCTTTAGTTGGTCGGTGTACGATTGAGATTTGCAAATTGAGGATTTAGGGACCTGTGATATTTAATCTATTCTATGGAAGTTATCCACCATCCTAATTTCTTAAATTTGATCTTATAAAGGGCAAAAAATACGTTTTTTAAACAGTTTACTGGTGCCTATAGGTGCCCAATCCCCAATCCGCATGCCCAGAGTTGAGATTATGGGCATTAAGGCCCTATACTAATCAAATCAACTCCATCAGATCAAAATATCTTCCAAACTACTAAATATCGATATACAGGGTGTCCGGTAATTAATGGATAACCCCGCAGGCACTTGTGGGGGGGCAGAAGGGCAACTCAGAAAAAAATATAATTTTTTTTTATCTGCAACGGTCTAGGATTTTTTTTTATTTTTTTTACGGCTACAAATTGAATAATAACGAATTCAAACGAAATCAATTCGTTATTATTCAATTTGTAGCCGTAGTGTCCAAAAATTTGAACAAAGCTATAAAATTTAGCACTTAAAAAAAATAAAAAAAATGCAGATAGATTTTTTTTAAAAAAAAATCTGAGTTGCCCTTCTGCCCCCCCACAAGTGCCTGCGGGGTTATCCATTAATTACCGGACACCCTGTATATATAAATTGAAATTTATTTAAGTCAAAGTTCAAGACTTACTTTATAGATCATATGTTTCGAAAATACGATGCCATAACATTTTCTCTATAGAAAACAATCGCAAAGTTACCTCTAAATTCTCACTAAAACCTTAATTTCTCAATAAATACAGAAGTTAAGATATTGAAAATGAAAATAAGCATGGTAATAGAACTAAGTATAAAAACCTTTTGTATGTTATGTAAGTTATGTTAGACAATGAGCTAAAACATGATTTTTGGGCTTGGGTTGCTTGTCTCGCTCCTATGAATCCAAAATCCATTGTCTATCCTTTTCACAAAAAATTAAGGTTGTATAGGCCCTTAATCCCCGTATGATAAAAGACAGTAAATCGCTGCTTATCAAGGCCCGCGTCCAGCAGTGGACCAATTTAGGCTGTAAATAGGAATAAAATTAACACGTTTTGAAAAAGGTAGGGTACGATTTTTTCGCGGACGAGTGTAAGTTTTCTAAAAAGCATAGTGGAAATCTTTCCCGAAACAAAAGTCTCTTGGTTTAAAATGCAGCCAGCAATGTAGTTGTGTAGTGAATAGTAACCTATTCAATACAAAGTGTATACAAAACGAAAAGGTTAAATTCAATCAGATAATTCTATTGTTACAATAATTCTTAAATTCTTTATTGTACACAAAAATACAAACATAAAAATAAAACAACGAAAATTTATATACAAAGGCGAGCTTAACCCTAACAGAGTTTTCTTACAGCAAACCTATAATAATAAGACACCGAAGTCCTTTTTAAATCTTAGTGAGAATATGTTTAAAGCTAAATTGAGACAACTATTAGTAAATAAGTGCTATTTTAATATTAATGACTTTTTAATAGACAATCTAAAACTGTGACTTTAATTTAATTTTATGAAGCTTATACCTAATTAATACAATACATTTTTAATATTTGCATGCCTAAGGTAGAACATAATTGGAACATTCTATAATATTTAAGACCTACAACTGTACATTATGTTGAAGCAAATAAACAAATCTTTATCTTTTACAAACAATAGTAACTTTAACTTGGGCATGCACTTTGCATAACATACATACTTAAGTTACTATAAGGTATAATAACATACGGGTGAAACTTTATCGTACTAACTTCAAGGCTGGTGCATTGTGGAGAGCGATTGCAATGTTTGTTGTAGGAAACATTAAAATATATTTATGTACAATAAACTGGAAAACATTATAATAAAAGAATTATAATACGACTCGGCAAACGTAGTCTAGGACGCCCTCCGACCAGGTGGAATGACGATTTGCGAAAGACTGCTGGCAGATGCTGGATGTGGCAAGCTGAAGACAGGGCGCTATGGCGCTCATTAGGGGAGGCCTATGCCCAGCAGTGGACTAATGTAGGCTGATGATGGTGTATGTATAGTTTTAAAATGAATCATTGAGTAAGCAAAGTAAGAATTTATAAGACAAGAAAACTCTCGAAATATTTCTTGGTTCGTACTCTATCAGTCCATCAGTAAGTCCATCAGGCTGACGTACACTGCGGGCCTGTGATTCGTGACGCCTAGCGCCTTGGCATGACCGTGACCTCACTCTGCGGTCTTCGCCAATACACTTGCTGGTCGGGAAATTGGGCATTTACTATTCTTAGCTTCGTTCTAGATATGTGCAAGCCTTAAGGTATTATACAGGGTTATTTGTAACACAACGTAAACTGCAGGTTCTGCCCATCATCGCAAACACGTTTGTGAAAACGCCAGGTCTTAATTCTTATACTTGGTATTGGTAATAGGTACCTCCCTCGATTCAATAGACGTTCATAAGAGAGGTTTTATTTGAAACTTAAGTAGCTGAAAAACAGATCTGCCCTGAATTAACAGTGGGTATGGGAGCGTAATATTGGTCTTTAGTAACTCGTAGGGTTCCAGACAAAAGTAGTTTTTCATTTTGTATCAAAGGTTTGATAATAATTTGATAAAGGTTGACCGACCTTTGATACAAAATGAAAAACTACTTTTATATATTTATTATATATATTTTTTAAGAATTAAAACCTGCCTTTTTACCAACGTTTTCGTGATGATGTGCAGAACCTGAAGTTCCCGTAGTGTTACTAATTTACCAATAACCCTGTATACCGACCTCTTTTATTTTAAGTTTACTGAAGCACATAACACAAAGTTACATTTTGAACCGAAGAAAGCAGAACCTGTGTTATGGGTTCTACTTAGAACTGTTATTTAAAGGTCTAAAAATTTTCTTATGGAATTCGAACCTGCAACCTTCCTCATCTCAGGCTGACCTTCGCTCATCAGACATAGTCAGAGTTCTTACCTAAAACTAAATATACCTACTTTTATTTGAGTTTTATCTGGAGTAACGGACTTTTCAAGTAATAAGAAACCCCAAAGCTCAGTCCCTCACCATCAAGACGAGCTAATTTCATACTTAAGATTAACAGGTTTAGTTCCAAATTCGCGTAAAGGTGTGCTATATAATCTCCACCGCAGATTACTTTGAACGTACCCAATAATCCAGTTTATCCCCGACTAGAAATAGGTACATTAATTTTCGTATTTGCTCTATTTTCCCGCTACAGCCAGGAAAATCATACTTTTTACGATATTATCTTTTGAAAAGGCGTGCCGTCAAAGATGATTGAAAACTGAAATTAAATCTTCAATCTGGTATGCCTTTTTTAATCTCTCAGATTGATAAATATGCAAGAAATAAAAAGAAACTACACCTACTTATATCCGTTAATATCACACAGAGGTGAGTTTTTTATACCTATTTAGGACTTAAGGACTTTTAAGAAGGTAGGTAGATATCTCACTCACTCACTCAACAGCCTATAATGGACGCAGGCCTACCTTTTTAGGGTTTCAAACATCGGTTTTGAAACCCTTATGGTCTCGCTCTGTCCGTCCCCGCTCTTTCTTGAATATCTCAGTAACTACTGCAGCTATTACCTTGAAATTTGAAATAATGATACATTTCGTGCGCCATTACTGATTTTAAGAAAAAAATATATAAATAAATGAAAAATGAAAATGAATATTTTCAGTACAAATTTTGATGTTGAAATTTCAAAAGAGACCTAGGAAGGCAAATGGGGTATCAAATGAAAGGTATCGTTTTGTACATTTCAAAACACTTTTTGAAATTTCTGTAAATTTCATACTTTTTGAAATATTTCAAAAAAAGTCGAAAAATTGACCATACCCCCCCCCCCCCTATCTCCGAAGATTGCACACCGATCCACGTACAATGTATTAGGCGTTTGTAGATATCGATTTATATTTTACAGGAAAAATATAGAGAAGTCTGTAATAATAATAGTTTTTGAAAAATGGTCAAAAAGAGGGAGAATTTTTTTTCAAAAGTTAGTGTACCTACCTATGTGGGGTATCAAATGAAAGGTATCGTTTTGACCATTTCAAAAGACTTTTTGAAATTTCTGTAAGTTTCATACTTTTTGAAATATTTCAAAAAAAGACGAAAAATTGACCATTCCCCCCCCCCCTAGCTCCGAAGATTGCAGACCGATCCATGTACAATGTACAAGGCGTTTGTAGACATCAATCTATATTTTACAGGAAAAATATAGAGAAATCGGTAATAATAATAGTTTTTGAAAAATGGTCAAAAAGGAGGGGATTTTTTTTTCAAAAGTAGAGGTACCTACCCATGTGGGATATCAAATGAAAGATATCGTTTTAACCATTTCAAAACACTTTTTGAAATTTCTGTAAATTTCATACTTTTTGAAATATTTCAAAAAAAGACGAAAAATTGACCATTCCCCCCCCCTAGCTCCGAAGATTGCAGACCGATTCATGTACAATGTACTAGGCGTTTGTAGATATCGATCTATATTTTACAGGAAAAATATAGAGAAGTCGGTAATAATAATAGTTTTTGAAAAATGGTCAAAAAGGGGGGGATTTTTTTTTCAAAAGGGGGGTACCTACCTATGTGGGGTATCAAATGAAAGGTATCGTTTTGACCATTTCAAAACACTTTTTGAAATTTCTGTGAGTTTCATACTTTTTGAAATATTTCAAAAAAAGACGAAAAATTGACCATTCCCCCCCCCCTAGCTCCGAAGATTGCAGACCGATCCATGTACAATGTACTAGGCGTTTGTAGATATCAGTCTATATTTTACAGGAAAAATATAGAGAAGTCTGTTATAATAATAGTTTTTGAAAAATGGTCAAAAAGGGGGGGAATTTTTTTTCAAAAGGAGGGGTACCTGCCTATGTGGGGTATCAAATGAAAGGTATTGTTTTGACCATTTCAAAACACTTTTTGAAATTTCTGTAAGTTTCATACTTTTTGAAATATTTCAAAAATAGTCGAAAAATTTACCTTTCCCCCCCCCCTATCTCCGAAGATTGCAGACCGATCCATGTACAATGTATAAGGCGTTTGTAGATATCGATCTATATTTTACAGGAAAAATATAGAGAAGTCTGTAATAATAATAGTTTTTGAAAAATGGTCAAAAAGGGGGGGAATTTTTTTTCAAAAGGGGGGGTACCCACCTATGTGGGGTATCAAATGAAAGGTATCGTTTTGACCATTTCAAAACACTTTTTGAAATTTCTGTGAGTTTCAAACTTTTTGAAATATTTCAAAAAAAGACGAAAAATTGACCATTCCCCCCCCCCTAGCTCCGAAAATTGCAGACCGATCCACGTACAATGTATTAGGCGTTTGTAGATATCAATCTATATTTTACAGGAAAAATATAGAGAAGTCTGTAATAAAAATGGTTTTTGAACAATGGTCAAAAAAGGGGTTTTTTTTTCAAAAAGGGGTACCTACCCATGTGGGGTATCAAATGAAAGGTATCGTTTTGACCATTTCAAAACACTTTTTGAAATTTCTGTAAGTTTCATACTTTTTAAAATATTTCAGAAAATTGATTGTCCAAATAATTGGCAAATGTTTGAAACCCTCGGCGCGCGAGTTACACTCGAACTTGGCGAATCTTGTTTTCTAAGGTTAGAATATCTAAACGGTTTGAATACCTTCTTTTCTCATTCTGATACGATTAGTATTATGCGTATTTTGTTTATCTATGTTACTTTCTTATTATATTTGCAGTGCCTTATTCAAATACTGTTTGTTTGTATAGTACCTTATTGCCAATATCTACTCCATAAATAGCTCAAGTAGGTAGCAGAAACTCTAAGCCCACCCCACCATCAACTAAGTTGAAGTTGTACAAAAGTTTGATACAACATCGATCGCAGCTACGGCTGAAATGCCCCGGACACAGAACAAGAGGCCGGCTTTTATGTAAAAGAAATATGTCAATATTTTATAAGCCTAATTTGTTATATTTTTGATCTGTCGAGCGATAACGGTAAAGTATCCCATTCAATGGATCGCCATCCGGGGAGACTGGGTGTAAGCTATTGCGGTTTCTATCACAATCGAGTATGTTACAAAAATAATTACTTGCTATTTTCAGCGAATTTGATAAATAAATAAATTTAAATTAAATAATTTTAAGTTACTGAACGTTAAACCTCATTGGTATTAATGCTCACACTTGACATTGTTTTGCTCGACTTAGTTTCATTACTGCTGTAAATTTTAATCAAAATTGCTGAAATCGAGCAAAAACAAGGGCTAGTGTAAGTAATCTAACAATGGACTTTTACTTGGGCTATATCTTCACGTTGAAGTTAAACATTCCTTTGTCGATCGACTATATCCCGCCAGAAAGTTGGCATTTTCAATACCATATCTGGGTCTGTTCATAAAAAAGTTCAGAAAGCTTTCCCATTGTAACAAACAGTTACAGCTTGAGAAACAGTTATGAACCTATTTTAAGGAGTCCATTTCTCTGTAATTCAAATATGGAACCAAACAAATAACAAGGGCTCTTTTTCTTTTTTCCTTTTTGCCAAATAGGTCGAAACCTTTTCTTGACAATGAGGTCAAACCTTTTTAGCAAGATGGCCTGGCTATGTCTTTGGAATTTGAATTTCCTCTACCAAAGACATTCCTGGCTTCATAAACCTCAGAAAAACTCTATTACGAGGTAGCTAAAGCTTATTTTGCTGAGTGTTTGAAGCTTCAAGGGCGTGATAAATTGGCGATTGTAATCGGTGCCGTGCTAGCTTTGTCACGAATAGCTGAGGTGGTGCTATTGAAAGCAATCAGGTCGAGAGAACAATTAGGCACAAAGGTATCTGGTATATTTTCCTGTTCAACCTATCTATTCAGCCCTTGAGCTCCTTGATAGAATCTTCCGAAGTAAGCGCTCTTTACTGGGTAGGTAGGTATAGACCTCCTCTATGGAGCTATTCGGTTGTGTTATGGTTATGAGTCACCTTTATCCAAATTTTCCGGAAAATATTGATGAGGTTATATGACGCCCGGGCTTGCACGATTCTTATTAAAGATACTCAGTAGAAAATAGTCGAGGTATGTCTATTTACGTTACGGATTAAATCACTCTTTATGGGAAACTACAAAATTCTTCCATATGTGATTTTTAACGTTTCTTCATAAAATACAACTGACTTAAGAACTATTTTTCTTGGAAAAGTTTCTGTAATATATCAATAGGTATCAAAGACAATTTGCTAGAAGTGCATCAGCTCAATATCTCAGGTTTATTCAAGGCCTTTGGCAAGCGGCCAGCGGACGACAAACAACCAGTAATGAAATAACGTCCGCTCAATAACTTGCCGCTTTTCAAATGGAACAGCTGGGTTATGGAAACTACTTCGAATTTGTTCCAAAGTATGGTTGGAACAGTTAAAATAAAGGGCCATGGGATTAAGGGGATATTGCTTTGTAAGTAAATTATAGTAGAATTGTGCGCATAATTTTGAGTAGGGCTTTTAAAATCATCGGACGCTCATCGCGAATCATTAGGACGCTGAAGACGTCTCCCTCACTCCTTGTGTGCTGCGCGTGCGTTGTTTCGATGCACGTTGTTTCAGCTTATCGTGTGGCTTGCCGGGCAGATTTGTATGTAGAACTACGGAGCGTCAACGCTGCGACGTCGCAGCGACGACGCAGCGCATCGGCAGCGCCCGTGTGGCATCTCTCTAAGGAAGCTATGACCCAACTAGTGTGCGGTAGTTAGGCTCTAGTATGGTAGAGTTTAGCTGCCAACTACATTAACTAGATCCCTACCCTATCTTCTAGCGGTTTTGTTGTTATCTGCGGTAGCTCTATGAATACACAAACCATCAGACGACTAATGTGGCGTGGCGGGCGAAGGTCCGCCTGTGAAGCAGGAGTTTGCGGGTTCGTTCCGCGCCTTGGGAAAAATGTCTGTAAGATCTGTAAATATTTATTTCGGGTGTTTTAGGTATTTACTATGTATGATAAAAAAAATCTATCTTTGTAATGTATTATCTCTTGAATCAACCGCATTAAGATCCGTTCCGTAGTTTTAAAGATCTAAGCATACATAGGGACAGACAAACAGCGGGAATGAATTTATTTTATACTATGTAGTGATCACTGTGATCAGTCGTTTAGTACCCATAATAATACAAGCTTTGGTTAGCTTGGGGCTAGATGATGCTGTGTGGATTGTCCATAATTATTATTAAAACAAAACTCCAAGAGTTGTAAAAATTATCAGTGAGTAAATTCAAACTACTTATCATCAAAACCTTTCTGTTTTTAAGAAGCCCTTTTACAAAATATAAGATTTTAGTAAAGGATAAAAAAGCTTGTGACGCGTTTTGCTTCAATTAAAAAATAAACAACTAACAGATGCATTAGCGTTGCGATACAGCCGTCTCGGGGAAGCTTTGAACTGGTATTGATATAAATCAATTGAGCTACCTTTAGATTGTTTGCTTGAGTTCTAACTTGTTACTTGTTAGTGTTAAAGATTTCTTCGTCGCTTGTTTACTTTAGTCTAAATACTGGAGCGACAGAAATAAAAAATATCACAGATTTTCCATGTCAATGTTTTATTTAAAAAATTTGACGTGACATAAGTAATTTTTATTATATTTCGTAAACAGGTAGGTGTAGGTAAACTTAGAAAAAACAAATTCTTAAAATGAAAAATGGAGATAGGAAATATAGGGTTTTCTTATTATTTTGAAATTCTTATTATAATTAAACTGGCCTTAAATTGGCTTTGGCCTTGTCAAGTTCTTGAACACCTTATGAAGTAGGTAAATAAACAGGTAAATAAGATCAAAGTAAAATTTTCTTTCTCCACCAGTTAGAAATGCAGAGTTGTTCAGAAAAAGTTGTCGCATTGCAGCTGGAAAGTCATTAGAGCTGCCGTTGGGTGCTGCAATAAAATACTTTTAGGGCAAAAAGCGGTATTACTTAGCGCAAAGTTTGAATTTTATATGATGACGGGATGGCAGAAATTACCACTGAAAATTGGAACAGGCTGCAAAATTTTATTTTATTATAAGGTGGTAAAGGCGTTAATCCTGTGTCTGAACTCGCCCTGATCATGTCGGTCTCCCGTCTCATAAGATTATGAGAGTGAGGAAACTCTATTCCACTGAAAAATTGGGAACCGGAGGGCTGCTAGTTTTATTATATTTTAAGGTGGTTAAAGAGTTAATCCTGCGTCTAAACCTGAAATCTCCCCGTGCGTATCGGTCTCCCGTCTCATGAGATTATGAGGTAGAGGGAATAGAGAGAATGCACCTATGTTTACACACTTGCCCAGTATAATACTATGACCCGCACATGGCTATGGTCCTCTCCCTTGAAACAGACCACTGGGACCGAAATTCGGCTAGAAGGATATATATTTTCAGGTGACTTATCATTTGCTTTTCACCTACTGAAAATACAATCAATATGTGCATATAATATATCCGAAAATAAGTGACCGCTAAGTAAATTTCTGACACTCTTAATATAAATGGTATGTCATGGTTTGCCCCACGTTTCGCCATTATTCCGCAGTTCCCTCTTCAACTTGCTAATTGCATTTTCTCCGTTGAAACGCAAATGGTGCCAGGCTATACTAAACCTTATTTACAAAGGCACAGTTACCTATACCCTATCTATACGCATACAATATGGGTTAAAAGTACTTTACTAATGCTGAATATATGAAGGAACTCCGTGAACTTTAGTTACAAATAATAACGCATTTAAATTCAATAGGCGGATACCTATAAGGTTGTATTTTTATTAGTCTATGTGTTGCCATAAACGCTGTCTAGGATAACCGATACAGCCCACCTAGTAGCTGGTCTAGCCAGACCGGCTTACTTTCAAGCTTAACTAAGGGATGGTATTAATAAATAAGGTAACGGGGTGTAAGAGGGACTTATCATATCTCCAAAGTCAACCTAACCAGCACGTGGTGTATCTCGCTAGATCACGAACTAGGCTCTGGTGAAAATAACAAACAATCTTCATAATTTGATAACTCAATAATTAACTAACTAATTAACAATTTTCTATTACTTGGCACTGGTGAATTGTGTCTTACCAGACACATATTGCTATTAACAAAGAATCATCATTAAATTAGGTAACACCAATAATATAGAGTTGAATCTTAGTAGAATCGAAGTCAACAAATGGATGAGACGATTTTTTTTATATGCGAAAAATAATTCGATTTAAATAATATGAGGGCGCTGTGACTTTGGACTGTCAAATTAAAATGGCGTAGACCCTGAGATTTAGAAACCCGCGTTCCGAGATCTAGTATCTCCCTTGCATTAACCGCGCATTGTTCGACATGACCATAGAGCGACATGACATCCCAACCATAGATAGTAAAGATAAAGATAAAGATTTGTTTATTTGCTTCAACATAATGTACAGTTGTAGGTCTTAAATATTATAGAATGTTCCAATTATGTTCTACCTTAGGCATGCAAATATTAAAAATGTATTGTATTAATTAGGTATAAGCTTCATAAAATTAAATTAAGGTCACAGTTTTAGATTGTCTATTAAAAAGTCATTAATATTATAATAGCACTTATTTACTAATAGTTGTCTCAATTTAGCTTTAAACATGTTCTCACTAAGATTTAAAAAGGACTTCGGTATCTTATTATAAATTTTAGGTGCCATACAGACTACGCTTTTTTGTAACAGTGCAGTTTTGCGCCTAGGCATACAAAGTCTGTCGTTATCTCGTCTGTTACGTTCCGAAAAGTCTGCGAATTTTAGGAACAGATTACGGTTTTTCCTTACAAATAATGCAACTTCGAGAATGTATAGTGACGGAAGTGTAAGAATTTTATGTTGAATAAATAGTGGTTTGCAGCTGTCAGTCATAGGTATGCCGAACATGGATCTAATAGTTCGTTTTTGCGCTTTAAATATAATATCTTTGTCAGTAGAGTTACCCCAGAAAATTATCCCAAATCTGAGTATAGATTCTACTATCCCGTAATAAGCCGTCAGCAGTGATTGAGTATTAATGGTTTGTGATAGTTTGTATAGAGCATATGCTGAACTACTGATTCGTCTGCTTAGCAACTCTATGTGACATTTCCAATTAAGTTTATCGTCAATTTGAATACCTAAAAATCGTGTAGAGTCAACTTTATTAACATTAGAACCTTTGAATTCTAGATTAACATTTGATGAAATTTGAGCTCTTTGACTAAAATGAATTATATTTGTTTTATTAATATTTATTTTTAAATTATTGTTGTCAAGCCAGGAAATTATTGAATTAAAAGAATTATTTATATCATATTTATAAGAATTAATGTCATTATACTTAATTGTCACTGTGCTGTCATCAGCAAATAATGTCATAGGTTGATTAACTATATTCGGAAGGTCATTTATATATATGATAAAAAGTAAAGGTCCTAATACGCTTCCTTGGGGTACTCCAAATTTGATTTTTCTAACTGAAGACTTGTAAGATATTTCACACTTGGTTCTACATTCCAATCTCGTTATTTCTGTTATTTGTCGTCGATCTTTGAGATACGACGAGGCGAGGTTTCATATGATTTTAAAAGGTTTTTTAATACATACCTAGATGATTTCTGCACGTTTGACTCAGGAGGTATGTACTATGTACGTACCTAAACATACCTGAGTTCTTAGTCCTCCTGAGCCAAACAAATAAAATAGCGTGATAAAGCCCATGAGTCAAACGTATGAAAATCTAGGGGAGGGTAAGCTCATCAACCAGAATCACCTAAGAACAAATTGGTAGAGACTAATTTTAAAGGTTTTCATACTAAAATTTACCCGCTGATAAGTCGTTTTTTCCTACAATTACAGAGGTATAAAAGAAAATTTGGTAATGGAGATAAATCGCTTCCCAAATTTTCTTATCTAAACATTTTTGTCAGTTATACCGAACCTACACACAGTTTACTAAAACCACAGTTCATAGTTTTATTAATAACTATCCAGTTGTCATCACGTCTCGAATCCGTGTTTCCAAATTGAAAGCACATTAATATTCCCTAGGAGTGTAGGATCCTAAACGAACGCCGAGTGTCAGCCATTGTGCGAGCAATTAAATATTACTGGAAGTGGAGTTCGCAGAGTGATGTGTTAGCAACACTTTCAATCGGCCTCCTTTTGATTCAGAAGCCCAATTCTGCTAATATAATCGCTTTACTATGTCAATTATAATAATTGACGATGGTATAGCGTCGAATCACCACCATAGACAAGTTTTGGTATTTTACCTTATGGTCGCGGATTGGAGCAAGATTATATTTTATTTCTGGTTTTTAATTTTGCCTGCTTTCCAAGGGCCAAAACTTGTAAAAAGTAAACTTGCGCAAATCGTTAGCCATTTTCTAGGAAAAATTTCTATGATAAAATTAACTTTGATTCATTTATATTATGGGAGCGTTTGGAAAAATGTTGAGGATAAAATTTCGTATTTTCCCAAATACTCAAAAAATACTAGTAAATCGAAGTTGATTTTATCACGAGTTCATAGAAAATGGTTTACGATTTGCGGTGAATTAATTTTTCGCTATTTTTTGCTTGAAATCTCACGCCTACCACCTTGAAATAAATTGCACTTGGAAGGACGCACGTCAAAAGGTTAAAACCAATCTCCGTACAAATAAAACCACACTTTCAGTAATTTCTTTGATCTATAGATTCTGGGTGGCGATTCTGGGTGGATAACTTTGTCATAATGAAGCAATTAGTAAGCAGAAGGGAGCCCCAGAGGATCAGTCGATTTATTTCGGTTCGAACTAAGGGACATGTCAACTAGTTCGAACTATTAGGTAATGTTTCTCATTCTGGATTGAATATTATTTTATTTTATTCTATATTTTGTTTCCTTGTTCAAGGTTGTTTATTAAACGAGCGTAGGCTTTGAAACAGGAATGCTTGTTATATTTTGAAGACATCACACAGCTATCAATTCAAAGAAAATAGTATTTATGAAGAACGAGACCATGAATTGTAGTTATTGAGATTCATAATGTACAGAAAAAGTTTTCTCCGCGGAACAGAAAAAACAAGTGGAAGCGCAATACAACAAAATTACGGTTTTCCCATTTATAGAGCACCCACAAAGAAGTAGTTTCTATTGATGGGGTTTTGATTATAACTATACTTAGGTATAGCTGTAACTTTTGCTATCAGATCTATATATAAGATTAACATACATGGTTCTAGAACTAGGTACTATAGGTAGAAGCACTTACCTAGGTGTTTATTTTTTTATGTGAATAAAATAAGATGCAATTGGTTTCACATAAAAAAGTACATGTTAATTTTCTTTTGAAGTTTGTCTACAATAAATTAATAAGTTGCGGTTATTTTCACTATAGCCGGCTCATTATATTTCTTTGTGACGTTCATACATTAATGTATGGAAGTGGGTTAACGGCCGTTTTGTGCACAACCCCCGGAACCCCGTTTCTAAAGCGACGAGATTGTTTTTCAGGCCTATATTTTATGATGGTGAACGTTTTGCATATCTTCAAGCTTTTGTTATGATTTACGATTGTTACCACGAGAGTAATCCTCACATAATGGCAACACCGGTTATTATCCAAGAACTGGCGATCTTTGGCGCAGCGGGCGATGGTCCGCCTGCGACGCAGGAGATGGTGGGTTCGATTCCCGCCTCGGGACAAAATGTTTGAACGGTCTGCAAATATTTGTTCCAGGGTTTTCTATGTAGTAGGCATTTATTACTTATAGGAAAAAAATTACTTATCTACTCGGATGTAATTTATTGTGTTACGGCGAATAGTAAGGCAAATGACCTTAGACCTTTCCGCGCGCCTTTATGCAGCAAAGAGTGCTTGTTTTCGATGCAGCATGCCTTGTAGTGCAATAATAATGAACCAAATAATACGATCCTCTGTGGTTGGGTGACGTGTAACTGGTCAGGTTTGTATCACAGATTTTATAGGCGCAAATACGTTTTTACGTTTGATATCGAACAATGTGAATCACTATGAATTTGGTACTAATCGAATTTGAGACACCGATAAAAAGTGTGTTCGAAGCAGCTACACACACACTATAACTAACACTATAGCAACTACACTATAATTAACGGCAAGTATTCTTGACCTCCAAGGGACCTTTGAGGATGTGTGTTACAGGATATTGATTGTGAGAGTGTACAGAATATTGATTGTGAAGCTCTGAAACTTATTAAAATAAGTTTCAGAGCATCACAATCAATATTTCCGTCAGAATACGGGTTCGAAAACACCTAATTTACTTGTTTTTGCCTTAGTATACGCCTTAAGGGTACGCCACGAAGCAATCACCCGATGTTTTGACAGTTCTTGCCATTATATTTACCGAGTGGCAATATATCTTTTGCCAGAATTGCAATTAGGTATATTATTGCCCTCCTGCTTAGCTTACGGCTAGATAAAAAGTGTGATGTCCAGCATTACCAATTTATTATAGATTTATCGCGTTTAAAGGATCCAATTCTGTAGGTAAATCTAAACATGACCACGTCAGTATCAAAGCTGTCAAGTAGACGGCCAGAATTGAGTCTACTTTTGATTCGATGGAGACGCGTAACTTTAGGCGTATACTGTAGGAACCTATATGGTGATAAATGGGATAACAGCCATTACGTGGACCATCGCGAAATTTCCAGAATTTGAAGACTGCGACTCGGCAAACGTAGTGTAGGACACCCTCCGGCCAGGTGGGATGACGATTCGCGAAAGACTGCTGGCAGATGCTGAATGCGGCAAGCTGAAGACAGGTCGCTATGGCGCTCATTAGGGGAGGCCTATGTGCAGCAGTGGACTAATATAGGCCGATGATGATGATGATGATGAAGCACGTTATTGTATCAGAAATCAAACCAACACCTGTTCATGCCATCTGTCACAAAAGCCTGACATCTCAGAATTATAAATTCATTAAATTTTACTTCAAACAAAACTAAGTTTAACCATTCAAAGCAAAAGTCACTGACTGAAAACTCATTAACAAATATGGTACGAGTATACATATAATAGAAAACAAAGTCGAAAGCTACCTACATCGATATTGTGTAGGCAAGGCATTTTGGCATCAATATCAATTTGTTAGGTGTTATGGAGAACGTCAATATTGATTTCATCGAGATAAGGGGCAACTCTACAAAGAGTTTTTCGAGTGGAGGGTTCTTTAGCCCGGATACTTGGAAACCTGCCAGTGAAGTGATTATTGCCTATACCGTCCATCTCAAATTTCACGGAATACAGAAAGCTTAGATCTAGTTCATCCATTGGTAATAGAAATGGTGTCTTCTAGACCTTCGTGATACATCTTTGATGACATCGTCCTTACCATCAGGCGAGATAGTGGGCAAATGAAGGTCTAATCATTAGACCTTCGTTTGACCTTTGACTCTAATGACTGTATAAAAAAATGATAAAATATATATTTTTTACATAGTTTAAATAAATCGTCAAGTGCGAGTTAGACTCGCGCATCAAGGGTTCCGTACAAACTTGTACTCGTAAGTAAAGAAATCTATCCAGACGCACAGTTCACATAAAAATCTGATTTGGTCACAATTACACAAAGGGTATAAAAATACGGATTTGTGCTATAGCTAGAAAGACTTCGCTTCTTGGCAAATTTTATGATTCTAGTTCAACAGGAAGTACCCTGTACCCTGTTTTGTGTGCGTGTGATTCCTTTGGATTATTATTTTTTGAGTACAAATGATTTGCTTGCAAAATTAAAAAATTGGACTTATACGGCTGTAACTTTTGATTGCGTTGACTTTGAAGTTTGATTTATATCACGGCTCCAAGTGGTCATGGACTATGAGTACCTACCAAAAAAAAAGAAAGTGATCATTTTATTTCCTAGTTTTACATAAGTAATTGAGTTTTGTGACGTGACCAAGAGTTCTGTAAGGTCTAAAGGAAATAAAGCACTTTGAATTTTGAATTTTAAGAAAAAGGTTTGACAGACGGACAGACGGACAACAAAGTGATCCTGTACAACGTACGGAACCCAGAACAGTATATTTTTCTAAATATGGTATTTCTAAATTTACATAGGTTACTTACTTCTGCTCGCAGCTTTGGTAACGAACCCGGGGCCCAATCCTGCTAACCAGTCGCTTCACTATAACAATGGTACCATGGCAGAATCGTCTCGTAAAATCCTTAGATTAAATTCCCGATAATGCGTGCGGTTGTTTTATGCACAAAGAAAATAATAAAATTATTTTTTAAATTGTCCCTTTTGACATGGGAACAAAAAAATTAAGTTAGCAAAATCTAATTCAATTTATTTAGTAATTGCTATTTATAATTCTAAAGCTGTCTATAGTATAAATTTTGACTTTTCTGAGTGCTTATTTTCTAACTAAGAAATATAATTATTAATTTTGAATTTTGACATCCCTCCATCCGTAGTTTATTTTATACAAGCTTGGTAGAATACCAACACAAATCCATAGTCCCTATATCATAAGAGGCGACTAAGAGATGTACACTGGGGACGGGCAGCAGCGCCTCTAGCAGAATAGATCTACCACCGAACTGTGATCACATGACATAAAAGCCAATAAGGCGATTATCAGGGGGAGACCAGCGTCCAGCAGTGGAACAGCTGTTGAGGTTGAAGAGGTTAGGACCTGAAGTTCCCACTATGTCTAAGCTGCCACTCATTGAGCATTCAATTCACCTAGGTACATCAACACTTTTTGGATAAATTTCAATAACAAATTCGGTGCCTCTCAAAATTTTCCATAATGAAAATTCCAATAGTTTTACTGAAGTTCGTCTTATTAACTTAGCTGTTTGCCTAGACTTTGGGTTAGTAATAATGAAGAGTTTCATAAAACAGTTTAAGTACCTATTGTTACTTGTTGGAATTGGAAAACATTGTGTACCTACTAACTAGGGTTTTGGAGAAACTACCCTACCCAAAATAGTGCCGCCACCTACTTTACCTTATGAAATTTCAAAAATCCATCGCACAGTTTGTGATACCTATTATAAGCTTTTTGAATGCTTATGTTATAGTTTTATTCTATTTAGTTTAAGTAGTGAATCGTAGTTGCGCTTAGCGGCCACAAACTGCCCATTGAAAATTTATTGGATTACGTATTCTTTGCCACCATATCAACTCGATTGTAATGGGTAAGCTCAATTTTTTCAATTGTAAATACTAGTTCTAATTTGTTTCTTTTATTGGATTATAATGTATGCTTTGTCAGTAAAGAGATTTTATTCGATCGGTGAGAAACCGGTAGCTGATAGGGAGCTTTATTTCACTCCGAATTCCAATACTGCATCTGGTTGTGGGGCAAGCAGCAGATTTTTTATCTATATGGTGATCGTTCGAGTTAATCGAACTTTAATGAATCTCTTATCTAATTTTCTTATAAATTTTGATATTGACAAATAATTTGGTCTAGAGTTGCATCCATTTGCGGAAAGATGATCCAGTTTAGCGTTGCCGTTGGCCCAACGTTACCACCGAAATGCGTCGTTTTAAAACGTTTATTTCGATTATATTAACGGTAGCCTTCAAATGTAGCGCATACCGACATAAATATATACTAAGCGAATTAGTCCTTGTGACTTTGGCATATGTAGTTTACACTCATCATAAAAATTAAATGATAGATAGTCGTTATTTCTAGCTTGGAAGTCCAAAACTAAGGTCGCTCATTTCTGCAGCACCGCTCGAAGGTTATGACGTCAAATAATGGAATTATTAAAAGGCTAAGTGCCATATTTAGGCAGCATTTGGCATCTGAGCTGGGCGGCTTGCCAACCGGGCCAGGTTCGAGCCATAATGTTGGCCACTGTTGCCCAGGCTGTTGGCAAGAAATCATAGCTAATATCATAATTATACTCGTGTTGCGGTTTTTTATTTTAAATTTATTTCTACATATATTCTGGCAGAATACTGCAAAGTGGAACATGGATATTAAAACGAATTTACCTAGCACATTAACCATTCGGTCGTTTTTAATTTCGTAATTAAGAAAAGGAAGACAGACCAAAAACCTAAAGCGATACGGCCAACGAACATAACCTTTAAAACCTTCCAATTACGTGAACATGGCTTCCAATTAAAACCATCAGTACGGTACATAAATATCAAAAAACCCAGACGCGTAAGTAATTTGAAAACATCGCCGGCAATTTTAAAAGGTGTAGCACCCACCCACGCAAACCCGCGATATTAGCGAGAATTCCTGCTTCAGAAGAAAATTGTCAGTCAGTACATAAACAACCCATGTCACTCCCACGCTAGATCAAAATGAACCTTATGTTTCCAGCAAACAGTTGAAACTTCATCGTTAAAATTAAATACAGGTAGATTTCAGAAAGAGCGTCGAAACTTTTTGTTACAGGAGACGGGAAAAGGCTTGATGAAGAAAACGTAAGTAGGTAAATGTAGGTGCATAAAACTCACAGGGTAGGCTTTTACACTCAAGAGTAAACCTTATTTTAGCGGAGTAGTGTTGGGATTTGAGGGCCATATCTACGTATGCAATGATTTTAGCTGTGTATAAAACAAATGACCAGTTTTTCCCAAGAGGAATTTTTGTTTTTGGTGAAATGAAAGATTTTTAAGCCTCATTCATAGTTTTTTCCGTTATTTAAGCTCCGCTTTTTTAAGTTCGTAAAAACATTAAAATCTCTACTTCAAAAAATAGTTTTTTAAGGATGTTCGTCGAATGTTGGTGCGAGATTCAATTTTTTGTGGTTTTTAAGTTTTTCTTTGTTACAAAAATTAAATTTACTTTTTCGCAGCAAAAAAGTAATTTGCCGCAAATCGTAAACAATTTTCTATGAACTCATGATAGAACCAACTTCGATTCACTGGTATTTTTGGAGCATTCGAGAAAATACGAAATTTGGTGCTAAAAATCTAAATTTGTCGAAAATATGAATAAAAATTGTTCACGATTTTCAGCAAACTACTTTATCGCTAGTTTTTTTGCTTTTGGAACGCAGAAAAAACATAAACCATATAAAAATCATCTCGCGCCTGCCCGCGCGGCACCACCTTATAGTCCACAACAAGTCCACATTCCATGCAATGCAACCAAAAACAATCCCCTCGTGAAATAAAACAAAGGAGCGAAAACAAAAGAGTGATTAAAAGGAAAAAAACCTTTCATTTAAAACGGCTCTCAGCCTCAAACGACTTGGCTAAGCTTTACTTTGCCCTGCGGTTAGTTCAGTAGGCTTCAGTAGGTCAACTGGTACGAATTTCCCGGATATCTCTTACAATTACAAGATCAGGAATATGTTTTGGTGAGAAAGTGATAATAATAAGTAACCCATTTTAACACACTTCATCATCATCAGCCTATGTTAATCCACGGCTGGACAAAAGCCTCCGTCAATGAGTGACATGGCACCCTGTCTTTAGAACTTAACATGTTGTGTGTATAAGCCGTTTGTACACTATCGCATTAAGTGTGCCTGTAAGGATTGGTGTACAATATTTTAAATAAATAAATAAATTTTTAAAAAAAGTTAGTAGTAAATAATCGGGTACTTTTGGGAAGTTAAAAAGCTCATTTCGTTTAAGTATTCTATTTACTTAACCCACTATATACCCTTATTAACACCTTTATATACCCTTATAAATCCCCCACTCACAAAATTAAATAACCGGTTCTTAAATCTTAGATTATGGAAAAAAATAATTACAATATCAAATAAAAAATTGGGAAGTTTTTAATGGGCAGAATTTCGAAACATGGTTTTGAGCCATAATTTCGAGTCGTCACGCATAGCAATAGCTGCAGATGTTTTGCTAATTCTAATCGCGTAGGCAACATGTAGAATCTAAATAATTCTAACTACATTACGGGCTGATTATAAGTGACTAAAATTCAAAATCTAACGAGGCTGTTTTTCAGTCGATTTTCAAACAAGTTTTCAAAGCCTTTAAAAATAAGTTCTCTCTAACTAAGGACTGAAAGCATATCCTAATTAGGTAACTAGTACCTAGACCTTCCTAAGTCAGCAGGTTCAGTCTGAAGGCGCCAGTCATAACCAAAATTTTCAGAAATTATTAAAATAATATGTTGTATTCCACACATTTTTTTAGAGTTTCGTGTTTTAACAGCGAAGTCGCTAGCTGGTTCAGGTAATAAATAATTAAAAATGGTTCGAAACCTTTGACGTACAAGTCACACTCGCAATGAGCGGTTTTCGATTGGCATTAAAAAGAAAAAAATAGTTCCAGATATATCAATAGGTGACAGGGCGTCAACTGGAAATAAGGTATTCGGGTAGGTCGGAACGTAGGATCCTAGGATCCTAGGGTAGGTATTCGGTCAATGTAAAATGTAAGGAAAACTTTGACTTTTTCAAATCGGTCCATTTTGAAGTAAGGTTGATGATGATGATTTTTTGTTATTGGCAATATGAGTCTGGTTGGACTCTTTTCTGCCAGTGTCAAGTAATGGAAAATAATAGTAAAATATGAGTTATCAAGATAAAGAATGTTGATATTTTCACCAGAGCCTAGTTCGTTATCTAGCAGGGTACACCACGTGCAGGTTAGGTTGGCTTGGGAGACAAGATCTTGGAGTCTCCCTTGTACCCCGAAGTAAGGTTGTTTTCCTTTCATTTGACATTGACATTGACATACTTAATTTCCAGTTGACGCCCCCTACCACCTATTGAGATATTTGGAACTATTTTTTTCTTTCTAAAAATCGAAAATCCCTCATTGACGGATCTTGTTATTTATACTTACATCCCCTTCCTTTTCCTTGTGAAATCTTAAATTAGATTAGCAGTGAGCCTGTGACCTCTATCGAGGACATGCGACCGCGAGCTGTCAGCGCTATCAGAAGTTACGACAGACCTAAGTGCGGTTTGTATAACAGCCACATTGAGGCATATAACGTTTTTTTTCTGCTGGATGTTAGTACATTATATAAGAGAAAAAAGTAGGTTAATAACGGACTAGGTTTGCGAGATACCTAAAGGTACAATTCCGATATTACATATCTACGAAACCTCAAACCTAATAACATTTTTGAAAAGTAGCAATTAGTATCTATAATAATGTTTTAGAAGTGAAAAAAAAATGTAAAATGTATTCTATTCTATTCTATTCTTCAATTCTAAGTGTTTTATCCTTTTCAGTCTGTAATATGTCCAATTGGCAAAGACACTACCAGCCGCACTATTTTTAGGTAGTGACGTTTACAATCAATACAATACAAAAACACTTTATTGTACACCAGAAAAGAATATTACAAAAAGACAATCCACTAGACAAGTACAATGGGTGGTCTTATCGCTTAAAAACGATCTCTTCCAGGCAACCTGTGGATGGAAATAATTGTATGAATTAAAGAAAGGCAGGGGGTGTACCAAATATAAACTAAAAATAAACATGAACATATCATTATGAATACCTACTGAAATACATATAATAAATAAATGTTACAAATTACCAAACTAAATATATACACACACATTAGAAGATATACACATACATTAGGTATATAATGCGATGCAAGAGGTTGCGGGTTCGATCCCCGCCTCGGAACAAATTTGTGTACGATCTGCAGAAATTTGTTCCGTTGGTCTGGGTGTTTTCTATGTATAATAAAAAATATCTATCTATGTAATGTTTAATATTACGTATATCAGTTATCTAGTACCCGTAACACAAGCTCTGCTTACCTTGGGGCTAGATAATGCTGTGTGAATTATCCAGCATTTATTATTTATAATAAAATAAACTACCAACTATTACGTACCAAGATTCACTATTCTGACAGGAAAAATTCGATGACAGAGATTTAAAAACAGTCAAATCAACCACAATACTAAAACTATTTTGGATTAAACTGTGCAGTAAACGCAGAACTTTTGGACCCAATATATCTTGTAAAATGTATTTTGAACAAAGTTAGAGTTATCTATGTATAAAATCATTATAATAATCTATAATAAGTACTAAATTCATCTATCTACAAAGTATGTAAAATATCCTTAATTTTGTATTTTACCCTGTGTGTGTAATTGTGTATGTCTGTCTGTGCTGTTCTTGTTGTGCCAAATAAATGTATATTTATCTTTTATCTTTAATATAATGGACAATTCTTGCCGACAAATGGTAGAACTGCGTTTATACATAAGTATACCCTTTCAGTCACAGAGCCGCCACAAACGCTATGGATTGCTAAGTAACATTATTTCATCTGTGCCATGGTCGGAGTTCAGAAAAAGATACTTAATGTTTTTTCATAGTTGCAGTCATCGTAGCTTTTTTAAGCGTAGCGTATGAAATATTAAGTACCTATATAAGAGTAAAAGTCAGGTATAAAATGAACACAATTACAAAAATTTAAGCAATTTCAAATCGAAGGGCGTCTGCCCTATAAATAGAGACATTCCAGCGATAAAGGTAAAGGAAAAAACCGTTTCCTAACGTTTTGTTTATAGCAAAATGCTCCCCGACCTCTCTGGTCGGGTAGCATTACCTTCCTACCTATACCTTAGCCAAACTCTTAGTAGTAGATATTTGTAGTAGAATGTTTGTATACAAACCTCGACACAAATAACTAAAATTCGAGTTATTCTTAACTCCTCCCACATGCTTGATGTTGATTTTCAGATATAATTGTTAGTAATATTTATTGAAGGAAGGATCTTAAATCGACAAGTAATCTAAATTGCGTCTATAAGACGCGGCAACAGAGTGAATTTTAGGTTATGTATGGGCTTTTGCTTAAAAACATTAATCCTAAAAGTACCAACTAAAGTAACAAAAAAAACACTATTAAATAATGTACCTACCTGTAGGGAGGTAGATATATTAATCCTTTGTGTTTTTATCGTGCATTAAATAATTTTCCAACCCATTTTCAGTCCGAAAAATAAGTTAGTAAAGAACAAAAGACAAGAAAAATAAAAAATGGATTGAGATAAAAAGTAAAACATTAAAAAAGACAGGCCTGCGTCCTCAATCGAAATTCACTTCCGTCGAGCTTACTTCCGGAACTGGGGTGGCCATAATGTCACAAAAAATATTTATCTATCGCTAAATCTATTCAGATGAAATTGAGACATTTTAGATTGGAGGTTTTGTTCAGAAATAAAAAGAACGATAACTTTTCTGAAATCTGATTTTAAGATAATTAAATGTAGGTATAGGTAGATATGTTAGATATTACAAGTTCTGCTTACTGTAAAGTGTAAACTAAATAATGCTGAGAGAAATCATAAATAAATAAAACTAGACTATCCAGACAGCGTCATAAAATTAATAATTGCAGGAGGTTGCGGGTTCGATTCCCGCCTCGGAACAAATGTGTGTACGATCTGCAGACATTTGTTCAGGGTGTTCTGGTCGTTTTCTATGTACAATAAAAAATATCTATCTATGTATTGTACTTTATTACGTATATCAGTTATCTAGTACCCATAACACAAGCTCTGCTTAGCTTGGGGCTAGATAATGCTGTGTGAATTGTTCAGCATTATTATTATTAATTAACCAGCATTATTCATTTATTTACCAAACTAAAGTAGGTTCAACGTTTGTTTTCAATATTTTTTTCATATTCATTTGAAGATGGTGCCTGTGTGATGTGTTAATAACCATAGTACTAATTACCTGTGAGATTCTCCGACGTCTGCATATTCGTTTAAATCAGCTGAGTTAGATAAGAATACATACAAAAGAACCAGAGACGAGAGAAATCCATGGACATAACCCTACCGAATCAAATGTGTATCAGTTAAAGCTTTATGAGAATGAGTCCAGCCGTTTCAGAGATTATTTCAAACAAACAGATATAAATTCAATTCAAAATTCGTATTTTTATTAGGTTAATAAAAAACTGTGTAATTTACACTACAAACACACATTCAATTTTATTTATTTGCACCCATGCAAATATAACCAAAATGATAAAGTAACACCTATTTACAGTAAGTACCTACCTACCAAATTCAAAATTTAATAAATACAAGTATTGAAACATTTATAATTCCTATCCTGGGAGTATTATTGGGAAATTTGCATGTTTACATGTTAGCAACACCGACTAGATTGGTGTTTTTATTGATTTTTCTGTGGATAGTTATTTAACGTTAAATTGAAGAAATGAGTTGATGAAATAAGAAACTTAGCTGTGAAATGTATTCCCGTATTCTTTGTTGATAAAATGGTTGTGATTTCGGAAAGATTTAACGACACAAGAAAGCACTTTTCATTTTTCAATTTATTTGAAAATTGTGAAAGTCAGTAGGCGTCTAAACTAGTAATGGCGGACGATGGACAGACTATGATGTCAATTTGTGAGTGCGTACGCGTACTTATTAGGTACATAGGATCCTGGATCCTGTAGAACAGCTATGTGAAGCCATCGACAGAACCAACTCCGACCTGAAAACTATTCTCGAGTGGAGTACTTCGCATGGGTTGAAGATAAACCCCTCTAAAACCCAGGTCATTATCATTGGGAGCTCGAGAATGATAGCAAGGATAGATTGGCTCACCCTTCCACAAGTTCTTTTTGGTAACACACCAATCGAAATAAGCAAGAGCGTAAAAAACCTAGGCATTCTTATGGACAGACAGTTTTCTTGGGAAACACAATTGGCAGAGGTAAGCCGTAAAATTTTTGCATCGGCTGCTTCCCTTAAGCGGCTACGTAATTTCTTGCCTACGTCTACTAAAATTGCGCTCGCCCAGTCACTCCTGCTTCCCATCCTCGACTACGCCGACGCCAGCTATCCCGATCTTACCCAACTGCAGCTTGACAAGCTTGAGCGGCTTCAAAACTTCTGCATTCGCTTCATCTTCGGTCTGCGTAAGTATGACCACATTACTGAGTACCGCAATAAGCTTAAATGGTTGCCGATCCGCCTTCGCCGGGATGCACACTTTCTTTCCCTCTTATACTCCATCCTTTTCATCCCTAACACTCCGCTTTACCTTAAGGAACGATTTGAGTACGTCCACCAAACCCATTCCCGTTCACTTCGTTCCACCGACACCCTCAAACTGACAACCCGCTCCCCCTATGCCCATGGCTCTTCCTTCACCGTGCGTGCCACAAAGCTGTGGAATGCCCTACCTACTGCTACAAGACACGCAAAATCTCTTCCTGTATTTAAGAATATGGTCTATGAACACTATCTTTCTTCAGTCATAAATTGCTAGTTCTTTTATTTTTATTTTTGCATTAATTTTATAATGATGATATGTATTAATATGTATTTTATATATTTATATAGGTATATATATGTATGTGTATTATAATATTAGGTATAGAGTGTATGTATTGTATATTTCATTAATACGCCACCGTCTATACGTGTACAACTGCTTCGTGTCCATCCCAAGGTTGTCTGGAAAAGATCGCTTTTAGCGATAAGGCCGCCCATTGTGCAACACTGTTTTTATATCCTTTTTTTGTATTATTCTCTGTTTTTCTTGGTGTGCAATAAAGTGTATTGTATTGTATAGGATAGACATACTATTGAGTGCTTCACTTTATTTGTTACTGTAAATACGTCCGTGGATTTCTCACGTCCCTGTAAAGAACTAACTTCTTATCTTCAAACGCTGCCACCATTGGACAGGATATTATCAAAATTTATCTCGGTTTTCCAATATCCTGGCCACCCCACTGCTTCCGCTTGTCGCGCGAAGAAACAATGTCGTTACTCGTTCGTTTGACATTTATTACGTTTACACGTTCTTCGCCTTTCTGATATATTTTTATGATGATGATGGGTGGTATTTAATTTGTTTAAAGTAGTGTCAAAAAGTTAAGACTTACGAAAATTTAATAATGGGTCAATTGGTTTGATACGCGGTTTCGAATCCTGTCGTAATCGAAATTTTTGGGATATTATTAAATGTTCGTAGAAAATTGCCCTAGTGTGAGTTACGCACTATAAAGCAAAAACCTAAGTTAAGACAAGACCTTCCGAGAATCCTTTAACTTTACACAGTTTTTAATATTTGCTGGGCAAACTCCTCCCTGCGACCGCTACGATGTCGTCGGTCCATCGAGTTGATGGTCTCCCAACACTCCGTTTCGGGTTGCATCGCGGCCGCCACTCGAGAACCTTTACTCCCAAGCGATTATGACAGTTATGCGAGCTATATGATTTATGACCTGCCCACTGCCACTTCATCAGCTTACTAACTCTGAGAGCTTTGTCGGTGACTTTAGTTCTTCTATGGATTTCCGTATTCCGGATTCTATCACGTAGAGAAACCCAGCTTCTAGCCACGTAAATAAAATTATGTGAACACCTTGCGATTATTTTCTATACAATAGCGAAAGGATTTTCAAAATCCATCGATTGACCGAAAAATCGACAAGCATACAAAGAGAATACATATACCTACTAACATATCATTGAGTTATAATAATACATAATTGAGTTTTAGTACTTCAATGATAGTACATACAGCCGAACACAGTATCTCCTATTTTTTTCGAAGTCTTTTAAAATAGCTTGAGCCAGTGAAAGATCCTTCAAGTTTTTTCTAAGGTCATAGGCAAGGTCATAGTCTCGAATTTTCCGTTCCTACCGACCCATAAATAAGGACTTTTGCAGTTTACGAAACAAAGAGGTCAAAATGTTTAAGAAAATTGACACTGAAACTTTATTTTTTTAACGAGAGAAGTTTTAATCTTTGTTATGGATCCTGTTGAAATTAAGCAAGCTCCGTTAGTACCTACCTACTGTCTCATCTAAGAGCGATCTATAAAATCATTCTCCGCTCGAAAGAGTAGATTGTGTACTTAGACCGAAAACTATTCGTCATCAGGTGCCGAATTCCACTAAATTAATCGCTTCACCATAGCAATGGTACCATCGCCTCAAAATGACACAATTTAACATTTTACCTTATCGACGCGTGTCAAAAGTGTTATGGTCAATCTCTCCGTGCGAATAGCACCGCACGCACTATCTACACTTTCTTTCATCTATGGATTATTTTGTGACGATACCACTGTCATAACATAACTCAAAATAAAGCGATTGGTTTGCAGAATTTAGCAGAATTCAGGCCCAGGTCTGACATTATATTAAAAATTAAATAGTATTATTTTTTTCCTTGTTTTAGAAAAGGGCATGTACCTGGGGTCACCCTGCGACGCCTCGTGCAACCCCGACCTGGTGCACGTGTACTGCGACCCCACCAGTGCCTCGTGCCGCTGCGACCCCAAGCATCCCGTGGTCCTGGGGGTCAGCAAAGGGTGCGCTAAACGTAAGTTATTGAGGAATTTTGAAAAGTATCATCAACATCACCTTATCTTGTGGATATGTCATTCCACTCGTGATAAGCGTTTCTCCTCTGCCTTTTTTATTCGTACCGGTTAGGCTAGGAAATCGCTAAATGCTTCTGTTAATCCGGCAAAGTACCTACATATTACATATTCTGTGAGAGGGTTACCAATTAATGCTTCTGTCTGTACCTACAACCTGGGCCTCTCGAGGACTAGAGAGAATAGGTGTTTGTCATAGGCACAGACATCACTTACCAACAGTAAAGATTGTGGTAAAAGGTTTTCTATTCAAGATCAAAAAACCTGGGACAGCTCAACCACTCCAAGCCGTCCGCGGTACGTACAGGAATCTAGGCAGGGATGCATTTGCTGTGAAGTTCAATGATCATCGGTATCAGCATATGCTAGTCCACCATCATCAGCCTATGTTACTCCACAGCCGGACATAGGCCTCCCCTTATGAGCGACATAGCGCCCTGTCTTCATCTTGACGCATTCAGCATCTGCCTGCAGTCTTTCGTAAGTCGTCATCCTACCTGGCCAGAAGGCGTTCTAGACTACGTTTACCGAGTCGTGGTCTCCACTCAAGAATACGCGGTTATCAGCTCTTCGTGGCATATGGCCGGCCGACTACCACTTCAGCTTGTTTATTGATAGAGCTATATCGATGACTTTGGTCCAGCGTGGGCTAGCCTACGGCCAGCTCAAATTAGGCACTCTGTCTTCTGCTATAATTAATTGCGCAATGAGCTTGCATCCAGCACACTCATTGCATAAATCATCTTATTGCCTACAGCATCTCACTAAACGGCTCTGTCGGAAGACCAGCGTTGGTTGTAACGTGTTTACAACTAGCTCATGCTGAGACCGAGACCGTTTTGTGACTTTTATCGACAGAAGCTTTTCTTTTAATTTTGTCATGTTTGTTTTTATTGATAAAGTTACAAATAAATTATTTTCTATTCTATTCATCTACTAGCAGATTTCCCCGGATCACAGAGACAATGTTTACTTTGTTTGTTTGTTTATGTTTGTTTTTTATGAGTAGAGATCTCCATTAAAAAACAAATAGACTACCCCGAACAACGGTAGAAGCTCAAAAAGATAATGTTTATATTTCCTTTGTGTCTTACTACTCATTTGTTTTATGAAGTAGAAGATATTTTTATTTACCTTAAAACTACCCCACCCAAACTAGCGCCGCCACCTACTTTATCTTATTATTCCATTTAACAAAGGAAATTTCAAAAATCCATCCAACAGTTTGTGATACTTATTATAAGCTGTTTTTAATGCCTCTATTATAGTTTTATTCTATTTACTTTAGGGAGTGAATTCAAGTTGCCCTTCGTGGCCACCAAAATCTATTTTCATATCTCTGCCTGAACTAAATAGAATAAAACTATTACAGAGGCATTAAAAAAAGCTTATAAGAGGTATCACAAACTGTGCGATGGATTTTTGAAATTTCCTGTGATAATCGGAATAATAAGATAAATTCATATTCATTTATTTCATTGCAATCATTGTGTACATATTCAGGTCTTATTATTAGGTATTAAGGTAATGCTCAAGAGACACAATGGTACCCAAATAGGGCGTAGCAAAAGGTATCGAGAGTGGAAGTGGACCGGGTTTCTAGAAAAATCTTTAGTTAGTTTGTAGCTCAAAAATGTAATTCAATTGATAAGGTAATATTATGGATAAGCAGGTATCATATTATAGAATTCTAGATCGATGGTTGGTATTAAAATTATTTTTTGTTAGGTCTCAATGTATGAAGTTAGGTATAGTAATAGTTATTATTAATAATAGGTGGTTTTCTTTTTTGTTAAGATTTGTCGTTAAAAAAGTCGTTTAAATTAGGTGGCGGCGCCACTTTGGGTGGGGTATACGCCTTAAAGCTATGTTACCAACTACTACTTAGGTAACTAAATTATTTTTCTTTGTGTGTAGCAGTGTCAATGGCAAATATGGCCAATAGGTAATATAAAGTAACTCAATGGTTCTTAGTTTTCCAGAAACAATGAAGGAAAACCTTAAAGGACCGACGACCGGGACCCATAAAAGTTTACGAGGGCAGGTTTTATAGGACTTGATAATTGTATTGGGTTTAGGTAAATGTAGGGTTTTAATTTACATAAAGCTACCGTAGCAACAAACAGGCGTAAACTGGAAAGATAATGAAAGACCTTCAAGATACTGAGTGGCTTTCGAATAATATCGCAACAAATACATCCGACAGAGAACCAAGGTTATCGACATAGCTCAAAGGATTAGTAATAGCTGAAGTGGCAGTGGGCTGGCCATATCTCTAGATAGGGTAAACGTGTTCTTGAGTGGAGACCGCGACTCGGCAAACGTAGTGTAGGACGCCCTCCGACCATGTGGGATGACGATTTGTGAAAGACTGCTGGCAGTCTGGATGCGGCAAGCTGAAGACAGGGCGCTTTGGCGCTCATTAGGGAGGCCTATGTCCAGCTGTGGACTAATATAGGCTGATGGTTATGATGATGATGAATCAAAGATCGATGTTGATATTTTGTAAGCATTGCTATGATTAGATAAAAAAATCAATTTTTCACAAGAAATATTTTAGTAGACCTTCGTGCCAATACCAAGAATTGCCAGCGAAACGTTCCGCTTTAAAAGCATTCTATAAACGACCTCTGTGCAGCACAGCTGAGGTGGGCGAAGGTCTGCCTGCGATGCAGGAGGTTGCGGGTTCGATTCCTGCCTTGCGACATGTTTGTACCATCTACAAATATTTGTTCCGGGTGTTCTGGTCGTTTGTATAGTAAAAAAATATCTATATTTATATATCGTATATTATATTTTATTATGTATATCAGTTATCTAGTACCCATAACATAAGCTCTGCTTAACTTGGGGCTAGATAATGCTGTCTGAATTGTCCAGCATTATTTATCTATTTATTTAATTATAGGTTCTTGTTTGTAAATAAACAATTTGAATTTGAAATAGGACAAACAATTCTGACTAAGTATGAAGGCTTGTTAGACACGGTTGTGTGACCGTCAGTATTCCGTTCTCCAGGAGAAAAAGGTCTTCGTAAATCTGTGCCATTTAGGTACATAGATTTGCAAAGACTGAGTCTCGTCTGTCAATCATAACGCTTATTATTTAGCCTCTCGTGGGGGCTGCCAGCTTCGATATTGTACTTGTGTGGAACAATGTCTTGGTTCCTCCACACATAAGCAACTATGACAGCTAACCAGATCTTGGTTCCTCCACAGACTAGAGGATATATAATAATGGTTATTAATTGACTTACTTCTTCATTTTCAACCTACCTTAACTGTTCTGGTGAAATCGCTGTAGGTGATAATAATTTTCACAGCAAAAAAATTGGGCGAGCAATGCTTCTACCGGCAGACGTGCGAGGCATTCGATCCTCACGCGTCGTGCGTCCAGGTCAACCACAACGCGTTCTGTCAATGCGAGGAGGGCTATCACATCACCAGTCACTCTAGACCCTCGCCAAGGATCTTCTGCACTGAGGGTAGGTTATGTTTAACTAGACGCCCGATTTCAACTATGTTACGTATTCAAGAATTTCAAACCATCAAAGAAATTACCAACCAGGATTCTGACTTCTCTAATGCCATCCAAATTGGGTCTGCTTGTAAGCCTGCCCTAAGCTGGAAGGTCGTTAACGGCTAAATTATGATTTTTGGCATTTCTTCCTACTGATCTAATGGTGAAGCAGGGTTCTTTCATTTACTTGCTGACACATCGCTAGAGCTAAGAACTAAAACTGGAACCAAAACCCCGCAGTAGACGTCGGAGGTGGCACCCACCACACAATCTATTTTTATGGAAACTGTGAAATATCCTCTTCTGGTGTCCACTGGAAATGTATCATATTTCCAGATAACTAATAAGCATATTTGCTGTTCCAGACCTGGTGCTGCTGACAGCGGACATGCCGACGCTGCTCGGCGTGGCGTCGGGCATCTTTGTGCTAGCTGGTCTACTCTGCATGGTGCTCCATCTTTACACCCGCGCACGTTACCACCCCGCGCACCTAGCAGATGCCAGGCTGACCCCACCAGCGCTCTATTCACTTAATGACACTGGTGAGTGTTTGTATCTCTTCGGGCATCTTCGTGCAAGCCAGTCTCGTCTGCATAATGCTCCATCAGTACACGAGCGCGCAGTAACATACCATATGCATCTGGCTGTGCCCCATCAGCACAGTAGTAATCAGAATTAGGAACCCTAAACGATGCTCTTAATAATGCTGCCAGAGCTCTTTGGTTGTTGCTTTACCTAGTCAAGAGATCACTACATTTGTTCCAGGAGGCACCCTGAGCGCAACTAGAGCATCATCGCGCGCGTCCACTCGCAGCGGCGCCACATCAGGGACACTGGAGTCAGTGGGCACACGACGGGACTCGCGCCGCGGCGTGGCGGTGTCAGCGTCGCGCGCAGGTGCGGCGCGAGCGGCCGCCATCTTGCTAATCTCGCGCCACCTCAGGCCTCGTGCCTCGAATGGCCCTGCCGGCGGCGCGCACCCGCTCAAGTGCGCCGCCAAAGGTGAACTGGATAATGTATGCGCGCCGAACGTCATCTGCACGCCGTGTGGGCCCGGCCCTCTCGAGTGTCCCTGTCTTATCCAGCTCCGAATTAACATCCTCTGGGGTGTCTTTGCATAGATACGCTGGTGGGTCGGTATCGAGAACTAACTCACGAAAACCACCGGATGCTGGTGCAAATCTGTTCTTCAGCTTCGGACACCATCTCATGTTAATCAATTTTTTCCTTTTATAATGTAAAAAATCTGTTACCTGAACTATTTTCCATCTCAAACATATAATTTCTCATCAAATTTTCCCAAAATCATCTGACTTTCCAATTCTTGTCATAGAGCAGCAATATAAGGCAGGAGACATTCGGGAGGCGTCCAGCGCATGTGAGCCCGTGTCCGTTAGATGTTCGTTTGGTGTTAGCGGCCACGGACGCTCGAGCGACTGACCCCTCATGATGTTCCGCCAAATATGCCTTCAAGTCTTAACCATCCATGTTCAGAAGAGGCATTTGAAATATAACCGTGCCATGATTCCCTTTTATTCCGTCACCACAATTTTATTTCCAATCTCAGTTGTTTGGTAGCATACCTACAATACCTGTATGTAGGCACAAGTGTGCTGTAAGTAAACCCCCAATGTTGAATCCACCCATTTTCCGAGAATGGTAGAAGTTCGGGTCTTGATGACCGTTATCTATCACAAATGGCTTTGAATTACATAATCATGAATTCATGACTCAGTATGGTTTCCCTCCTAAAGAATCTAAACGAGATATCTAAAGATTCGCGACCTAGTCATTGTTTCCATCGATAATTTATATAATTACTTCCACACTTCTACACAAGAAAGGCAGCTCTGCAAAATAGACGGTAAAACAAAAAGCCTACGAAGAGTTGGTAATTTATTATCCCCTGGTTTGATGAACCAATGTCCAGAAGATTTTGGTCTTCTCAGGCATATTTGGAAAACATCGGTCAAAATTCCGTAAGTATGGCTTTCGTGTGCAAAGCTTCCGTGGTATTGGCAATGAGTGGAATTCAGGTCAGGTCGTATGTGTGCCCGGCGGCGCGAGCAAGATGGCTTGGCCTTGTGGTCTCTGTTTCTCACTGCCTTCTTTGTTGTGTGTTGACGAAACTGAAGGTCTTATTAGAATACAACAATCACACTTGGGATTTGAAGATTTGTACGTACGATACGATTTATATACGTCACATTTTAACGCAATTCAGCTAGTGCCACATGATCAACAAGTTTTTCTCGTAGTTTGATACTTTGGACGATTTCACAGTCCCAACATACAAAGCAACTAAAATCATGCTTTAATCGCTTGAAAACAAAATACTATCAAATAAAACAATTGAATGGCTTACGTACAGTGAGCGTCAATATAAAGATCATGTGTCTCCAACTTCACACAAGCACGGAACACTTTTATTAGAACTGCTTCAGTTTCATCAGCCTAGCACGTTGTTTCACGCTTTTGTCCACTGTAACCTTTCAGGCTGAGCATGTTACACTAACTAGAATAATTTATAAATAAGCAACAATCATTAAAACCCTTTTAAAGTGGAAACTAACAATGAGAAGAAAGCTGAACGCCTACGAGTAGGACAAGCATGGTCAACGCGAAGTATAAAGTGGAAAGCTTTACGATAGCCCAAAAGGATACCCCATGCTTTGAATTTGTAACCTTTTCGCTTCATTTTAATAGAAAATTAAGTTACATTTTTGGGTTCAAACAACATGCACTTGAGCATTATCTATTGACAACAATTACGACCCTACACAACCCAAAACATATACAAAATGTTCGAAACTTCAGCAGCAGCAAACAGCTAGCTTCTCACAACACGGTAGCCTAGCCTCACGCACGCTTCACGTCACTGCTGGTGTATCCAGAACTTTAAGTCCTTCTTCATATCGTCAGGTTCAAGACGTCCAAGTCTAACTTCAGTGCAGAGCAGCTCATCCTCAATCCGGAGCTATAGCGCGAAGATGTGGGAGCGGGAGAGAGAGCAGAAGGAAAGGCGACAGATGAGCATCCGACTCGCTCAGTTGCACGACAAAATGGCAGCTGGGAGGGAGATGCCCAAACATGCCCCCACTCCGTCTCCGCGCTCACCGAATAACTCCACTGATGGGCTGCTGCCATCTGTATGTGAAATTAGAGAAGTAAGATCACTCCTTTCCTTTGTAGATATTGTAGGGTCAGGGAGGCAACAGTGGCTCAGTCGGATACAGTGACTCATTCATGTTATTACCCGAAAAACGCGCGAGATATTTCTCTCCTTGTCACACAATACTAGCATGTGAACCCCAAACAAGTTCTAACCAGTCGGTCGGTGGGTCAAGCGTCGTACGGTGGTGTGACGGCGTGTTTTTGTTTTCGTGTCCACAAAATTACTTTTTGAGGTGAGTTTCTTTTGTTTTACATACATCAAGCTGTGAAAATTTGTATTGCCTTTTATATTTACCAATTAGTTAATACTATAGTGTTCTCATTCATGTAGTTGTTTATCGTAATTATTATTTGACTCGAATGCTGTGATCAGATATATTCAAAATGGCGTAGTCGTACACAGTGGCTCAATTCTAAGAAGTACACAGTGACTCTAAGTCACTGTGTACTACATGTTATTGATTCTTAATTAGTAATTTTTTTTTAATAACCAAATATAGACAACACTTTTAAATTAAATAATTTGACCTTTTAATTTTGTTTGTAGTATGCCGCGACCACAAACTGCGCATATATAATTTTCCAATTGATTTTACTTTTCTTAAAATTTATTAATGTTCTATGTAACTAAAGTTGACAAGACTGAATAATTGATTAGTTTAAAATCGTAGTTGTTGTTCATATTATGTAAGAATAAACTACTAGTCTTTTGCGTCTCTAGTTCAAATTATGATTAGTTTAACATCGTTGATTAAATGTGTAGTAACTGTTGATCTCTATAATGATAAATAGCTTTGTAAGTAAGAACCAAAAGTGAACTGATTAGAGGGTAGAAAATATCCTAAGTATTTGATTTTTATAAAAGAAATATAACTGTCTTTTGATTTTCAATATAAATATAATTTGAAGTAATAATCTTTCATTTTTTTTCTACTGTTGAGTCACTGTGTACTACGGGGTTGAGCCACTGTGTACACCTAGGTGTACACAGTGGTTCAATTCCCGATGTTTAGTTTTTGGCCTCTCATTTTATTTTTGTAATATTTAGTGTTATTATAATAATGCAGTTTTAAACTATAACACCTAACCGTTAATGTGTACAAGTTTTAGATAAATCCAGTGATAATTTTATCAATATTCACCCATTTGAAAATATCCGAGTCACTGTTGCCTCCTTGACCCTACTCCTTTTGCCACACTAACAATTTTTTTACATAAGGTGGTTCCTGGTGACCGACGCGAATTGTACCAGGTACAATTCGATTAGAATCATATTCAAGTAGAATTATTAAATTTCTTCCAAAAAATATTTGATTAGTGTAGACTCACCAGAGTTGAATGAAACCAACACCAAGCCCATGCAACATTATCTAAGGATATCCGATATCAAGCCGCAACTGTAGGTCAACACGATTGGAACATTGCTCTCCACAAATGGTTTTGTAATTACCCATGCATCCATAAATAGAATGTTGTGCATTACTAACCTCTCTAGAGCAGAGTTGAAGCCTTTTTGGGACAGTATTTCCTTGATCTATTTTCCTGGTCGCATTCTGTTTTGGAGGAAATTTCCTTATTTAGCAGTTTGTAACTTGACCCATATAGCACCTTCCATTTACGAACATTACAATTGAGTTAGAAAACTAGATCGTAGAAAACCCTAACACTATTTTTGATACTCGGTAAAATCTAATCTCTAAATTGCTGGTCTATGTAATTTAAAGTTTTTCGCCATATTTTTTCCAGTTACTATCGAACCCAGAAGGAGCCAGTCACCAGCTTCAAGGCGTGGACGGTCCCTGCACCAGCTCATCACTTTACTGACCTCTAGTTTCCTCCAGGACTTGCTCCTTGGATCCCATGTCTTCCGGCTATCCTGCCATCGCTTGGATCTAGGACTTAGCTCAAGAAGTAGCTCAGGAAGCTAGGTGAAAGACCTGATTAGAGTGGTACAGAGTAGCTCAGCAGGGACTGAGATTAAGAATCGCAAACGCTTCAGTGTTTGTACTTAGAACAGATTGAGCTTGAAGGTAGATTGAAAGAACATTGGGAAAATGATAGACGAAATTGAGATGGTGAATAAGACATGACAACCAGGCAAAATGGGAAATCAAAATACTTGTTCGTGATGAAAAGATCAGTGACGATATTGAGTGAGTTTTTTAGAAAACTACGAAGAATAGTGACAATATATCCAAACAAAGCGATGGTAACCGAGTGAGTGAGAAAGATTGTTAGTTTGTGGCTATAAATATCGCTAGTGAACGCGAGATTGCTTGCTATTACGATACGAAATGAACCAACTTTCTATAACATAAATAGTACCTAAATATTTAAACGGAGGATAATTTTAACTAGTTCCTTTACTTTTTGTTCAGGTAACTAGTCAAAATAATCTAAAGATTCAAGACTCAAGTCCTGTATTGTCAAGGACCTGTTTCACCAAACAAAACATTTAAGGTCACTAAAAAGTTTTCAACCGATCTGTTCAAGAGTAGCTTAGACAATTTAACCTGCTGTCAAGTTCAGAGCTATGATCGTGTATATAATCTGTGTTTGGTGGAACGGTAAACCCCACTGTCATGACAGTGACCAAAATTGGATTCCTGTGAGCAAAGATCTCCGAATTTATGTAATCTGTACATAGATAGAAAAATAGATAGTTAAGTGCGAAATGATGAGGTTGAATTGATGTTCTGAAAACATTGCTATGTATGTGATGTTGGTAAGTTTACCAGCTAACTTTAATGTTAGATTACTTGCTAAGGTTTGATACTTGATAAGTTTTGTACGCGAAAAGTGTCGCTTAACATATGTTGTGTATAATAGAAGCGGAATAAATGTATCCTAGTAAGTGATTAATATAGAAAAATCACACAAAAATATACACAAACACAACGGATACCTAATTACGACACCAAGAATTTGATGGAACTGGGAAAACTTGAATGTCAGACATATTGAAATGTTGCCAGGATTCGATTCAACCTTGGTGAAATAATATTAGACAAACCAAGCGCAAACTAATGACCCCTATAATAAAACACCAGTTTTAAATAGTACAAAACTATTGAATTTCCCTGTTGATAAAGCTTGGGCTTGACGTGGGAACTTCAGAAGTCGTCAGAGTAAAACATATCTAGAAAACTCTATATCGTTCAACACTGCCCGTTTATTAATAAGAACCGATTTCTAGTTTATTTATTTTACTGAGCTTTAGTAGCACTATTCTGTAGAAGCTATTCTGCTAAAACTCTTGTAATATTCGCGTGCAAAGTTTTTTTTGGTCTGTTTACTATTAGCAGATCGAGGTAACAGTGAAGCCACGTACCAAAGTCGTATTGGCTTTTTTCTCATAATATAGGTCACAGTGTAATGTAAGGGCTTTTGAATCTATGTAGCTCGTAGATGTAGGTTTGTATTCGTAGACTTTACCTACATTAATGGTGGAAACACCTATGATAGCAAACCAGCCAGATGAACTCTTAAGCTCCGAGTCTACTAATAACATTAATATTAACTTCCTGTTATTTGTAGGAGTGAACAAAAAATCGTTCTGGGTCTGCCTGCGGCGCTGCGCTGGAGGTTGCGGGTTCGATTCCTGCTTTGGGACAAATGTTCGTACGATCTGCAAAAATTTGTTCCGGGTGCTCTGGGTATTTATTTCTATGTTAAATAAAAAATATATGATGTATTGTATTTTGTATATCAGACATCTAGTAGGTACCCATCCAATAACACAAGCTCTGCTTAGCTTGGGGCTAGATGAGACTGTGTGTATTGTCTAGTATTATAATGTCAAATTATAATTAATATATTAAAATTATTATTACCTCACAGCCACAACCGCAATGGGCGTTACCGATTAAGTACCCTTTGAAACTTAGTTCAAGTTTCATTAGTATGACATTGAAAATATTTTTAAAGTTAAACATTCTGAAACATAGACCCAGCTAGGGCACTGTAAGAAATACTTAAAAGGGTGAATGCGTTCGTCGAGTATCTCTACATAAGTCAAAAGTATCTCTACATAAGTAAAAGTGGATACTAAAAGGCCCTAAAAGATATGTATGTCCCTAAAACTTAGAGCAACCGGCTGTACCGATCTAGTCACTCTTAAGTAAGTAACTGATTGAAGTAAGGTGTGTCATATTCCTCGATAATTTTGATTGTGTGGCAGTAGATACCTACCTAAGTATGTTGTGTAGGTACTTTGCCAAGCTATCATGGTGTTTCCACCCACTGAAGACTTCTGAAGTTCTTTTAAAACTAGTTGATAAATCGTTATATATAAGTAATCGTTCAAAAATCATTGTTATTTACAAAGTAAGTGCGTGTATTGTTTTTGTATCGTCGAGTTTATAATGCGACATTATTTTGATCTCATGTAGTTTATGGATGTGTTATGATTATAATAGTTAATGCAAAGACTGTATGGTAATATATGGATATTAGGATAAGGTTGGATTTACGCGAGCATAATACGATGTCTTTGAGCTTTGGACACTCCTTTCACGTCAAGCCATTTTGTACAGGCCTCCGCTTATACGTTAAAATTAAAATTATATTAATAAATTTACACAATTATATATATTTTCCTGAAAAATAATTTGGTATTGGATGAAATTTCAGTCTGTATTCATAATCATGGTACGCTCATAGCTATAATGCTACAAAGACAACTGCAGAGCTGCACTCGTAGCGGCTACGAGAAAGCGTAGCAATTATGCTACGAGCTTAGAAGCTAACTAGATCGTAGGTAAATGCTACGCGCGTAGCCGAACGCTACGAGAAAGGGTAGGAATTATGCTAAGAGCTTGAACGTTAACTACATAGATCGTCGAGAAGTGCTACGTACGTAGCTAAACTCTACGAAAAAGCGTATCAATCATGCTACGAACGTAGATGTTTACTACGATTGTAGCTACTGCTACACGCGTAGCTAAAAGCTACAAAAGGACAGCGGCGCAGCGTAGCAAAAGTACTACGAGCGTAGGTATTGTGCTACAAGTGAAGAATACAGCTACAAAAAGTTTAAGTATACACTATTTAATACAAAAAAATATTATTTTTTCTTTGGACAAGACGAACTAAATGCTTTTTTCATCAACTGTTCAAAAAGAGTATTTTCAATGCAAGCGCAACATTGTTGTCATAGACTTATGGAGAGATAATTTTTAAAATATATATTGGTTGTAAATGGTCAGTTATTTATTGTAATGGAGTGCGTAATGTGGCTTATGCCAGCCTTATAGTTCAGGTTTGGAACAGGAATGGGTAGATAGGCGTAACATTTTGTACTCGTGTTGTAAATAGTACAATAATAATTGTAGTAGTAGGTACCCGCTTGCTAGTTGTCTTTCACTATCAATACAATTATACAAACATAAAAACACTTAATGTACAGCGACTTTTATCGTAACGCTAGGTAACTATGTGTTAAGTTTGAGGTCAGTTTCTAAGAATATAAAAATATTTTGGCACTAGAATATTTCAGTAAAATTAAGATTGAAAGCTGTTTGAATAAGGCGGTCCACAGATCACACAATAGTCGTAAGATTGAGCAATACTTAAAAAAAACAACATACGTCATTCAAAAAAATAAAACTGATACAATTAAGGAACTTGTCCGGGGAATTACCTGTCAATGAACGTCAATAGGTACCTACCTAGTGTACCTACCTATCTAGGAAGGCACCGTCATAGCTACCTTTCCACTTGCCCATGACTGGAACAAAGGTATGATAATCTTAAGATCTTTTTACCATTTCTGTTATAAATATTTCATTGCTTTTAGTAATTATTTGACAGCTAAGATTACTGAGAACACCAATGATAAAGTTTTACTACTTATTTACGCAATTTTTCGTGGAGTAAATTTTTCGTTAGTCATAAGACGGATCACCTATAGGATTAGGTGGGTAGGTCCAAGCTGACCTCAAAAAAAGTGATATGCAGCGCCTAATAATAAGGAGAAAAGTGTATTTACATTATCGGATGTTAAAAATAAAATAATATCTACCATAATGATAGAATCAAAGAAATAAATCAAATTTTGGCCTAATAGCAAAGATAGTGAAAGACAATATTATTTACCTCCCAAATGTAGTTCTGATGACTTCGGAACCCATGTTTTGTAATAGCACGAACTACGAATAATGTTATCGATTTGTTAATTATTGTTATGTTGGTATTGCTGTTTGCATATTGCCAAAATAAAAATGTCAACTGGAAGTAACGTTATTAATTTTATTTTACCTCTCCATCCTCCTTGAAACTGTTAATATAAATGATAGTTCCACAATCAAATACCTATTCATGTGCTAATAGAGACCTTGACTCTGCAAACGTAGCGTAGGACGCCCTCCGGCCAGGTGGCATGACGCCCTGCGAAAGACTGCAGGCAGATGCTGGATGCGGCAAGCTGAAGACAGGGCGCTACGGCGCTCATTAGGGGAAGCCTTTTTCTGATGATGATGAAGATGATTGCTTTACCTATTCGATTTCTTATGATAATCGATTTTTTATGAAGTAGTTGCTACGAGTAGTTGTAATCGATTTTGTTAATGTTGCTTTTGTAGTATTTTACAGTACAGGGGTGTCTAAATGTTTTTTTTTTTTTGGAAACAGAAAATACAATAGAAATAAGTATTGTTTGTTGTTTTATTAGCTACTTGCTTCTGCTCTCGGCATTACCCGAGTTTTTCCTGGTAAAAAATTAAGACAGATTGAGTTAGGTTTAAACTGTAATTTTTGTAATGAGTACATATTTTCAATACTTTCTCAATTCTCACAGAAATACCATCTGGTATAATCTTGATTACATTACAAAGTCCCCATATTTTTCAAGTCGACAGATTCGAAATTAATAACTGTGCCTATGAAATATGTACTTCATTCTGTCATTCATTATTCATTAACTCAACTGTTAACAATTAGGGAACTTCATAGTCGTGCATATCCCAAATATAAAATGAATTCGTGGAGTATAATAGTCAAATAACTATAATGAATTATGTTAATTATACACTAGCCAAACTCAATGTGAAAACTTTGTCAACAAGCCACGACACGAAAATCGAAAAATTAAAAAAACTAATTTATTTATTTATTTAAAAATGTATGTATTTAAATCGCGTAGGTACTGATATAAAAAGGTTCGTTTACAAACATCGAGTTTGGCTAGTGTATATAATGTGTGTTGCAGGCTTTATTTTTTTTTAACCTAAAATCGACTTAGCAAATTCTCTTCTATACGACGACTAAACTAATTGCAAAATACACGTTCAAATCGGTCCTTTCTACATAAAAAACCATACCGCCGCCGTGTATCGAACAATAGCCGAACATCCTCCTTCTTTCAAAGTCAGTGAAAAATAACTTTCGCTGCTAAACGGTGCTATTAGCACCGTTTTAAATTATTTTCTTTCTAACAAAACTCTGAAGGATAGTACCTACTCAATACTTAATTAAGCAAAGAATTTAAATCTTTGTAGGTAGGTAGTATATCAATGCCCTGATAGTCATATCTACACCAGACCCCTCCGCTAGTAATAATTTTCCACGTCTCGGTTGACTGATAGGTACCTACCTAGTATGTTATGCGTACCTGCCTACCACCTCCTACCGACCTATGGATTGGATAGGTAGGTTATGTAGGAACAGTCATAGGAACCGGCACATAATTTACAATAACTCAAAATTTTCGAAGAAGAAAGGTACTTCACTCATTGTCACAATGTAGATAGGAAGCTTACCTTCTAGCTAGACTAAAGAATATCTAGATTCTAGCTAGATTAACCCTACCTTCTCATTCTTACCTAGATAGGTATAGTATATAGCTATGTTAGAAATCTACCTAACTTAGGTGCGGTATGAGTAGGACTAAACAAAATATCAAACCTAGATACAAAGTACAAACCAACCCCGTAAAATAAGACATTTGACGAAGTAACATTACCTACTTAATCTGAGTCATTATAACCTAGCCAGTGTTGCTAAGCAGTCTGTCCTAAAAATAACATAAATTTTAATCAGCGAGCGACCCTTGATAGGCAGGTTGGCCTCTTGATATGTAGATAAACCGCAAATGACTAAATTTTAGTAGGTAGGTACCTACCTACCTATTTCTATCAAAAATTTAGGAAAGCATTCATTTTATCGTAGCAGTATACGATAAAATGATATGCTTTCTATTCGTTCCGCTACAGTATTTCATTGGAAAAAATGGAAACGCGGACTGAAACCTAAAATAGAACTGTACTGGAGAAGCGGAGGCCAATAAAATCGCGAAATTGTTAGAGACATCTATTTGACTATTTGTCTACCTAGATAAGACCGTTTATTTTTGTTATTCCCAGAAACCCGAGAAAAACCGGAGTTTTGCAGCAGCTAGATACGAGATGACGAAGCAAGAGGGGTTGAGGTCATTGGCCGGTTTACTCGATCGATGCTGTTAGGGAGTGGGGTGGGGTCACAGAACAAATCATATCTGTTCTGAGGGGGGTGATCGACATCCGAAGTTGTTAGTACAATAAAACATACAATAAAACATACAATACAAAAATTATAGTATGTAGCTAGTTTAAAGTAGCTATATTATACCCGATTAGCACCCATTATTTTGGGCCAAACGACACTACCAAAAAATCACTATTAGTTTCGCCCATTGATGAGCATATTCATGTTACATTGCTTTACCTATTGTTCTCAAAACCTGCAGTCTGATTATTTTCTTACGATTGAGCCTACGCGTGAGATAAAAAGGGCCGATGAACGAGGGTGTTCAATCATCCTAGTTGTGGTTTATATCCTAGTTGGGAGCCTATGCATTGATGTGCCATATCAGAAAAAGTCTGCAATCAGGGTTCAAATCATTTATTCGGTTTCAATAGGCAGTAACTACCGGGGTGGGTTTATGGAGTGGGTGTGGAATGTTTAATCGACCTCCTCGATGGTGGGTCCGGCACCGCCGGCGCCGGGGGCTGCGCCGCCTGCGCCTGGTGCGCCCCCTGGGAAGCCAGGCATACCGCCGGGCATGCCTCCGGGCACGCCACCAGCGCCCTGGTACAGCTTAGTGATGATTGGGTTGCAGATGCCTTCCAGCTCTTTCTGCTTGTGCTCATATTCCTCTTTGTCGGCCAGCTGGTTAGAGTCCAGCCACTTGATGGTGTCGTTGCACTTGTCTAGGATGACAGTCTTGTCAGAATCGGTGATTTTGTCCTTGAGCTTCTCATCCTCCATGGTGGACTTCATGTTGAAGCAGTAGGACTCGAGCGCGTTCTTAGCCTGGATGGTCTCCTTCTGCTTCTCATCCTCGTTCTTGTACTTCTCGGCCTCATTGACCATGCGCTCGATGTCCTCCTTGGAAAGACGTCCCTTGTCGTTGGTGATTGTGATCTTGTTCTCCTTGTTGGTGGATTTCTCGACAGCGGAAACGTTGAGGATGCCGTTAGCGTCGATGTCGAAGGTGACCTCGATCTGGGGCACTCCACGCGGCGCGGGCGGGATGCCGGTGAGCTCGAACTTGCCGAGCAGGTTGTTGTCCTTGGTCATGGCGCGCTCACCCTCGAACACTTGGATTAACACTCCAGGTTGGTTGTCAGAGTATGTGGTGAAGGTCTGCGTCTGCTTGGTGGGGATGGTGGTGTTGCGCTTGATGAGCGTGGTCATGACTCCGCCGGCGGTCTCGATACCGAGCGACAGCGGGGTGACGTCGAGTAACAGCAAGTCCTGCACCTCCTCAGATTTGTCACCGTGCAGGATGGCCGCTTGCACGGCCGCACCGTACGCGACCGCCTCATCGGGGTTGATGGACTTGTTAAGCTCCTTGCCGTTGAAGAAGTCCTGCAGAAGCTTCTGCACTTTGGGGATGCGCGTGGAGCCGCCCACCAGCACGATATCGTGCACCTGCGACTTGTCCATCTTAGCGTCGCGCAGGGACTTCTCGACGGGCTCCATGGTAGAGCGGAACAGGTCTGCATTGAGCTCTTCGAAGCGAGCGCGCGTGATCGACGTGTAGAAGTCGATGCCCTCGAAGAGAGAATCGATCTCAATGCTGGCCTGGGTGGAGGAGGAGAGGGTTCTCTTCGCGCGCTCACAGGCGGTGCGCAGACGACGCAGCGCGCGCTTGTTGGACGTGAGGTCCTTCTTGTACTTGCGCTTGAACTCCTGCACAAAGTGGTTGACCATGCGGTTGTCGAAGTCCTCTCCTCCCAGATGAGTGTCTCCAGCGGTGGACTTCACCTCGAAAATGCCGTCCTCGATGGTCAGGATGGACACGTCGAAGGTGCCGCCTCCCAGATCGAAGATGAGAACGTTACGCTCTCCTTGTCCCTTCTTGTCTAAACCGTAAGCTATCGCGGCGGCGGTCGGTTCGTTGATGATTCGCAGTACGTTCAAGCCTGAGATGGTACCCGCATCTTTTGTGGCCTGTCTTTGGGAGTCGTTGAAGTACGCCGGAACCGTAATGACCGCATTTTGCACCGTTTTGCCGAGGTAGGCCTCGGCGGTCTCCTTCATCTTGGTGAGGACCATAGAACTGACCTCCTCAGGGAAGAAAGTTTTGTTCTCGCCTTTGTATGCTACTTGGATCTTGGGCTTGCCTCCATCACTGACAACCTCGAAGGGCCAGTGTTTCATGTCGGCTTGCACTGTAGCATCTTCGAACTTGCGGCCAATAAGACGTTTAGCATCTGTAACAATGTAAACTTGTTGTAAAACCAGAATATTTTCACATCATTTCAATTTATATTTCTAGTTCCTCAGAATACTGTTATCATTCAATATGTTCAGAGACTCTAGTCTAGTATATTGGTTATCATCATAATCAATTTCAACACCACATGTAACATTTATATAAATTTTTAGCTTCAGATTTTTTTATTTTGATCATTATGTACATGAATACAGGATAATGAAATTCTTCTTCAAGAATGACATCAGTATGTTGTTGTTCCTTGTTTGTTAGGTAGGTACACATTTCAATGATGAAATTATGATATAGGTACCTCTAATAGCTCAGTCACTTCCACAATGCCATTTCCTGATATTGTTATTATCTTACTCAGGCATTTTAAACAACAACAAAAAAAATTGTTACTGTATACTGCAATGTACACTACAATAGTGTTTATTTCTGTAATAGGACACCAAATACCAACACTAGTAGGTATGTATAAAGAAGGTGGATGTCCCATTTGTAGTGTCATTGATCTAAAACTAGGTCATTACAGGTGGGTCACGTGAACAATGAGCGACGCCCGGCGCAATGTATCTTTCTAAATAAGAGTGTAATGAAAGGTATTCAAAATGGACAAAATATTATAATGTTCTTAAATTAGGACTAGAAATCCTGAGCAGAATGAGAAAATATAAATTCAAGCGTCCATTTAGATTATAAATATCAAGTGTTATATTTTTATTTATCCAAAGCAGGAACTGGAAAAACCTTGGTAATTTTGCAGGTTAGTTGATTCACGAAATAATGAGAAACAACAGAGATTGTGTAGTGACTCAGCTTGCTGATGCAACAACTTTGTAAATTGGAACTTACCTGATCTGTTATCAATGAATCATCAATTCATTCGCTTTTACACGATTGCATAGGAAAGAAAATAATTACTTTTTGAGGACACTTAATATGGTGATATCCTGTTTGATAAATTAGGACTTTAGATATTTGGTGTTCCGTTTTATTTTTTTTGAATAATTTTGTCTTTTCTTAAATATTTACCAGTGTAGTCTTAATGAAGGCAGGTATCCAATCTAACCAATGCCTAAATATGAAGACCAAAACTTACCAAAAATAGTGTTGTTGGGGTTCATCGCCACCTGGTTCTTGGCAGCATCACCGATGAGACGCTCGGTGTCTGTGAAGGCAACGTAGGAGGGTGTGGTCCTGTTGCCTTGATCGTTAGCAATGATCTCCACCTTTCCATGTTGGAAAACTCCAACACAGGAGTAAGTGGTCCCCAAGTCAATACCTACTGCTGGTGCTTTGGCCATCTAGAACAATTCAAAACTTGGATTAGTTACATAAGTCAATAAATCTAAATCATTAATAAAACATTGGTTAAATAATGTAACAACCTTTAGAGCTAGGAACTATAAAAAAAAGTAAGGTTATGAAGGTCGAAGGTCGGCCATTTTGCGGCTGTTCCTATCGTGACGCAAACGTGTGGGGTGGAGCTTTGAAACCCGTAGGCAGGAAGCATACATGATTTGAAACTTAGTTGCATACTATTTATGCACCTTTTGATCAGGTAACTACGACGAAAATTGCAAGGTGTGTTTTACATGCGCGGAGAACTAGAGCGGGGGCGGCCATTACGCGATCACTATCGATCCATGAACCTTTCTCGAAGAAACGTTCATGTACGCAGAAAATGAAAGAAAATATTCCTACATGCTATTGAAATGAAGCCGTTTTCAACACCACCCCATCGTGGAACAGGCATGGTGATTCATTCACCACGTGTGAAATTCACTTGGTAAGTAAGTACATGGTCAGTGGTGGAACAAAGAAATCACATTTTAGATAAATACTACATTAAAAACGCAGAAAGAATGTGCTAAAGCTACTTTACAGCGAGGGAAAAGAATCAAAAACGTGGGATCCCGAATTAGAACTCTTCCCACTCAACATAAAAGCTTTGTGGGTGGTCATCAATTTTGATAAAAAATAATGTAAAAGATAGTCAATTATCGAGGAATGATGTGGAATATAATTTGCAATGGGTACTTACTCTGTTTTCTTGTGTGATAATATTATAATAGATTCAGTCGATTATTATCAGCTTGCTCGAAGAAAGACTCGGCAAACGTGCGCGATTGACGGCTTCTATTCACGAAATAATATGATTTTCCGTTTGGCGTTGGAATTTCTAGCATATGCGCGCGCTGCGATAATACGTCATCGGAAGTTTCTGGAATCTTCCAGCAATCGACCAATGACAAGCTGGGTCAACAACCGCGAATTGTTTCTATTGGTAGAAAATGACAGCTGGCTGCCATAATGCAGCACACCTGTCAAAAATAGAGTTGGGGTCTTAGCGCAGCGTAACATTCTCTTTCTTCATCATCATCAGCCTACATTATCATCATTCTCTTCAATTTTGGATAAACTCGACGTTAGTAAGTAACCTAACCACACAGTCCGTAAATAAACCAATGCTGTGCGATTACGCCAAAACCACCCATCCTTTATAACACATTCAAAAATCGTTTCATGATCTTCGTATGGATCTGACGTTTGAAATGGCTTTCAAACCTAGGAAGGACCTAGTTCTACAATACGAAACCAACCCACACAAAAGCCAAAATAAATTGAATTAAAATAATTAAATATAGTAAAATTGAGAATTGTGCCTCATAATTATCCTGTCCTGTAAATTACATAGCGAGCTGATAATTTTAACCTAACAAAGTAATAAATCCACAATGTGACCAACCCCCAATATCCACAAATCAATACCCACAAACAACAGTAGTTTTCTAATAAAAGATTATGAACAAAGCCTGTTTTGTAGCACTCCAACGGGGTACATGTTTGGTTGGTACTATTCATTTAGGCACCTTAGATCTTTTTTACAATTTGTAACAACTGAATAATCTGATTGCTGAGGCCATCGACACACTCACGAGTTCCCATCTTCCAAGGACTAAATATCTCAAGAGGCTCAAGTATGCAGGTCTTGATAGAGCCTACGCATTTCTCTAATAGATTTGACTGTATACATGTATCAGTACAACAACTCAAGGTTGCATGTTCTAAATAATAATAATAATAAAATAGTGTTTAATTACTCAAAATGATTGTTGCAAAAGTACCTACTACCTACCTACAATATTGTATAATCTTCTGTGTTGTCATTATTGCTTTAAGTTTATATTTTCTATGCTATCGTAATTTTATTGTATCAAGTATTTTAGATAAATGTGTTTTAACTGTGTAATTTTAATTTTCTATGAACCATTGATTGATGTCTGAAATAAAGATTTAATTAATTTGCTCCTCTTGGAGTTGAGACCCTAGTTCCGTGGGATAGTTTGGTATCTCTCCGGGTTTTTAAAAAATTATCTGAGCGTCTGGTCGAAGCGACGACGACGACGTGACCCGAGATCTGTTGAGCATCTGGCAAAGGGCATCAGCATTGCCATACAGCGAGGCACACCAGCAGCATGCCAGCAGCGGAGCGGATACAGCCAGCAGAGTCTTGGGGACGTTTCCTACTGGTATTGGTATCAGTTGAGCTAGGTTGCAAAACTAAAAACTTTAAAAAATCATTTTGTTATTTTATGAACTGCTTTTTGCCTAAGATATCTCAATAATATATTTTGAGACAGGGACAACAATGCTTTTTAATTATATATGTTTATAGATTTCTTCTCGAAAATTGTAAAATTTGCTATTCCACAGAACCGAATCATCCTCTCTTTCGCTCTATAAGTGCCCAGCCATGGTGTGGTACAACTCTAGAGTTCCAGATAGTTTCCCCTTTGAGCCACAGATAAAAAATCCTTAGCTTTCATTGATGTGATTGCCAACGCCACCTATGGTCGAGTAGTGTAGTTTTTGACGGCGACATCTTTTGAATAGGTCTTTCAACATTAAAAAGGTTTTGCATTCTAATTCACTCTATCATCAGAGGCTTTCTAAAAAAAACGATTGCATAAAACTATAAATATTTATTAACATTCCAGTCAATACAAATACATAAAAACGAACAACCAAATTACTTACCTACTTGGTTGGTCGTAAACCTACCAGCTTTCTTTCTTAAGGTAGTTATTTATGATACAAGTTTTTCTTTATTCACACATTCACACAGTAGTAGCTGAAAATAGTATGAGTACTAAAATAAATAGTAAACGGTCAAATGCATTTAAAATGCAAAACAGGGTACTGGGTATTTAATAAATACAAGGAACTTCAAACTTGCAAAAACATGGAAGAGGCTGTGGAAACGATTCTGCGCTAGCTAAGAAATTATCATAATAGGTAGGTACCTATCAATCTAGATACTTTGCACTAGTTCTTTTGCACACAACTTATCTTAGTTTGCACATGTAAAACCTATTTTATCGAATGTGTTACTTAATAAGCGATTGGGTTTTAAGCTGAAAAAACAACAAACAGGGTTACAAAGAACCTTCATGTTATAAAATAGTATGCAAGTAGCTTCTTAATTTGTACGATGAAACTTTGAGATTATTTATACTTTGGCTTACAATAATAATATCATATTTCTGGCAGTTTTTTGGGACGTTGTTAGTTGAACATTTCGACTGACGCGTATGTTCTGACTAGAAATAACTGATGGCGCAAGTACATTACTAACTTTAGCGTGCTTTTTTTTATTGACAATTTCAACCAGCAGGCAAAGAGACAATAATGAAATCGCATTGCCATACATTGCGTACATTTTTGATGTGGAAGAAGTGAGTTTCAAACAACTTACGCATCCTATGACAAAGTGACGTAATTTTTGTCTATTCTACTCTAGACAACAATCCCCGTGCTAAGGGGGCAGCTTGACATATTTTATCAAGAACTTCGGAGACCTACACGCATCAATAAAAATTTAAGGCTACAGATTTGAGCGCCCTGTTGGCCTAAATTGAACACTGTATAACATTATTTGTCACTAAATAACAGGTATTCGAATAACATTATTTGTCAATCAAAAGTTATTAACATCATCATAAAGAAAAGTTGACAACATCACAAATCATAATCCTTTCAATACACAAATAATGGTAAAAACCCACAGTAAAAGCTCTTAGTGTGTAGCTCTTTGTGTTCGATAACTTCAAACTAATAATATATATAAATAATTATCAGCCTAGCCAGGGACGAGGGAAATTTCAGCCTAGCCTACATATTCAATTCTTTTTCAGACGTAAAACATTCTCAACTCTGTTCTAGAATATACTAAAGATTTTCGATTTATATGTACAAATATACAATATCAAAGAAATAATGGTGGACAATATTTTATGACACTGATATCATTGGTGCAAATGATAGTTGTACAAGTCATATATTACGTTGTTTTTCTTTTTTTCATATAGTATTCTTTCTTTGTATTTTCTTGGTGTGCAATAGTGTATTGCTTTGAAAGCTTTCATCATTTCATTCATCTGTCGTCAGTTTTCGTTGCGCTTATGTTGTTTTTGTTTTTAGTGATTTGACCTTATTGTTAATTCTCATCAGTTTTTTGTGAGTTATTCAGTCATAAATGCTATCAATGACATATCATATCTTGAATCCCAAAAACGAGTATAGTAGATAAATTTGACAAAAAACAAGTCCTAACTAACATTAGCTTAATTGTTTCAATTAATTGTTCTAAACTAGTTCTAATTTGTTTCTATTATATAGCGAGGTTTAGACTAGCAAGTTCTTCCTGCAATTTCTTGAGCGAGTACTTGCTGCTTCGTTTACATTACGTGCAATATTTGTAGCTCAATTCGCTTTCGCAAGTGACCCGCAAGATCTTCCTTGCAAGTTCTTGCGCGATTGTTTAGATTAGCAATGACTTGCTGAGATTTCTTGGGCAAATATTCTCTGGTCCGTTTAGATTGCCTGCAATTTTTGTAGCACAAGTCGCTTTCGAAAGTCACCTGCAAGATCTCGCTTAGAAGTTCTTGCAAGACTGTTTACATTTATGAGTATACAATAACTACGTTTAAAATTAAAATACTTGCGATGCAAGAGTTCGCGGGTTCGATTTCCCGCCTCGGTTCGGAAAATGTTTATTTAAACCATCTGCACTGCAGATAAAATCGTTCTAGTTAATAGTTAAATGGTTCCGGGTGTTTTCTATAATAAAACATAATGGAAGGTACCTATCTATGTAGGTAAATGTATTGTATTCAATTAAGTAGGTACCTACTTATATCAGTTATCTTGTCCTTATAACACAACCTGAAGATGCTGTGTGGATTTCCAGCATTATAATTACTTAGTAACTCATTTTCACTTAATTAGAGCAACTCTATTTTATTAATTTTATAAAGGCCTATCAAATTTTATGGCCCTTGGTGTGAGAGTTTGCTAAGTCTTCGGTCTATGCTTGAGTAACGCTTATGTCATACAAAATCGTTATACCTACTTGAGCACAGATTTAAGACGAGATTTAAGAGAGCTTTAATGCTTTAATATTTTCTAAGGTTATACGACATAGCTTAAAGCATTAGCAATCTGAAGTGGCAGTGGGCTGGCCATATCTCGAGAAGAACCGACAACCGTTGGGGTAAACGTGTTCTTGAATGGAGACCGCAACTCGGCAAACGTAGTGTAGGACGCCCTCCGACCAGGTGGGATGAAGATTTGCGAAAAACTACTGGCAGATGCTGGATGCGGTTAGCTGAAAACAGGGCGCTATGACGCTCATTATGTGAGGCCTATGTAAAGCAGTGGTGTAATATAGGCTGATAATGATGATGAAGCTTTGGCCTGCGTCTAGCAGTGGACGACTATAAAGTTGTTGAGGTGTTCATACTTTTCTATTAGCTACACAATTTCATTTCGCGCCCATACTTTTTTAACTGACATCTTGTACAAGATACAAAACTTTATTTTGCAAACAAATAAACCCAGAAGTTCTTGCTGCAATGTCAAAATAGCGTTTACACGTGTGACTTCCGACAAGTCTGTGCAAGTTGGAATACTTGCAGAAGTTAGCTTGCCAAAACAGTTTACACAGTAGTAACTGCTAGCGGAAGTCGCCTTCTGCAAAATTTATTGCAAATCTAAACTCGCAAGCCTCGCAAGCTGAAAAAATTGCAGAAGTTGCTTGCCGCGCCCGTTATTTTGCGTTTACACATATAACTTGTAGCAAGTTCCGCAAGCTGTAAAACTTGCAGAAGTTAGCTTGCCACCCTGTTTAAACAGTGGTATCAGCTTGCGGAAGTCAACTTCTCCAAGTTTTATTGCTAGTCTAAACCTCGCTTATGATTGTAATTTTCTTTGTTACTAATATTACACAGTGTTCAATTTCGCATGCTCGAGTAGATCAGGAAATCCGGAAGTAGGTCTGGTAAGCGGCGCCCAGAGCCGTGGTGATGAACCAAGCGAAGGAGCACCACCAGGTCGCGAAGCCAATGACGCCGCGGTAAACTTCTGTTGTGAACACCTGGAGAAATAGAGATGTTATTATTAATACTGCAGTCAGGTTAGGTTAGCCTACCTACGTACCTATTTTTATTACTGTCGTGATTATCTTACCCTTATTCCCGTTAGGTTGATAGATAATACTTTATTATACCACACGAATATAGAGCAGTAGGTACAGAAATAAATGCTACGAGTGGACGAAGTACAAAGGCGGACTTATCGCTATGTGCGAACTCTTCCAGGCAACTTTAGGATGGACGGGACATGTAAGAAAAAGATGGTGGCACTCGAAAAAAGAAGATATTACTTACACTTCATACTATAATAGCTACATAACCTACAAACATTATAATGAAGTTACATTTATGCATTAAAATAAGGTTGTCTAATTTTCTTTTTCTTGTCAGCCCATTCGACTAGCTAATCCAAAGATTTAAGTCTCGTTTTACGAGTAAATGTTTTTTCCTATTTTTTTATTCCTTTAATAAAAGATGCATTATGCATAGAGAAGTTATTATATATGTAATTTAGAGAGAAATAAAGTGTTAATAATTGATTCACTACACAATTTTATTTGTCCACTAGTTTACATAGGCCTACTGGATAAGCGTCATATGGGCTCTTATCTTTAGGAGATAATGCCATAACTTTAACGCTGGGCATGCGGGTTGGGGATTGCATTTCGGTAAAGGATATTTTCGGAAATTATATCCATTAGGCTTCGTTTACAAGGAGAGTGGGGCGTCACACGTCGTGAATGCCATTCCTAAGTCAGCACCACCCGGACAATATCAGTGGCTTATACTTATATGAATACTTTACTACAATTACTTTTATATTAAACATGACATTGCTAAAATGAATATCTATAAATTTAAGTACCATCGTAAAATCACTTATTAAGCTAACAAAATCGAATTCAAACTACCTATTTAATTGTTGCGCCCTGACAGGGATTTTATGCATTGTGTACCCACTAATACTACCTACACATAAAAGAAATAAATGTATGCATAAAATCACAATAAATGATATGATACATAAAAAAAAGATAAAAAATCTTAAGCACTGACCATCTTAAGATTCTCCCAAGCCATCACAAACTCTTCCCCCTCCACCTTGTCTGCGGCAGGCGGGTCCAGGCCACACATCTCCGCACTGTCATAGAACAGACCGGTCCACGTGTAGCCTCCCAGGGTCTTGTACATCAGCGCCAGGTAGAGCAGCATCAGTATCGGACAGATGTATTGTAGGGCCACTACGCATAGGTAGTAGAATACTGATGATATCTGGAAAAGGGAATGGGGTGTTAGTGATTTTTTAGGGTTCCGTACTACAAATGGAAAAAAGGAACCCTTATAGGATCACTTTGCTGTCCGTTTGTCAATCCTCTCTTCTCAGAAACGCGTGGAGGTATCGAGTTGAAAATTACAACATACACTCAGGTTCGTAAACTCTTGGAGCAGCGTTATAAATCAAACTTCTAAGTCACTTCCACTCTAAAAAAAAAAATAAGGGAATCACATGCACTCAAAATCTATAGGGTAGGTACTTCCCTTTGACCTAGATAGAATCATGAAATTTTAAATGCAAGAAGCAAGGTCTTATAGCAGGACGAGTCCGATTCCTGTCTAGGGACAATTTTTTGCTGATCGCTGTAAAGTTGTCAAAAATACACATGGATGTTACTGCCCTTCTTCCAGCTAGGTTATTTCACATAGTCGCCCATACGACATTCGCGGGCTGAGTTCAGGGGGTGGATTATTACGCTACGAGCACCATGGCCTCTCCGTAGCGGTTCTGAGTCTTACCGCTAGCGGAAATATTTATTCTAGTTGACGGACGACGACGGTGGTGACCACGAGATAGAGACGGAGCATGTCGGACGGACATTTAAACCTATATGTTATAAGTAAGTGCACTTATGCCGCGGAGTGAGAGCCTGGTGACTAGTAACACAGGTTTTTTGACAAACCTAACGCAGGCATCAGTCTCGCGCAATGTTGCTCTAATGTTATTGTTACGAGCGTGGGGTTCGGGTTTAATAGAAAAATGCACTAATTAATCCACTAATTAAAACAAACACTTTACTACAACTTTAACACAGAATCACACAAACTGTACTTGAAAAATCCACTAGTCACACTAAGCACTTATAACAATCCTTCTTCCGAGTATCACTTTGAACGCACTCACTACACAACTCACTGAATCACGGTTAAAACTGAACTCACTGTATCGCACTTCGAACTGAACTGTATCACGGTTAAAACAAAACTAACTGTGTCGCACTTCCAACTGAACTGTCCGTATCGCTCTTAGAACTGCACTTTACTCTATCGCGGTTAAAACACAACTAACTCCGTGCCGGCCGTCAGCTGCCTTTTATACTCCGAAGAACTTTCTCGAACATTCTCGTCCATTGCTGTCTAAAGGACCCATCACGAACTTTCCCGAATGTTCTGAGTATAGCTATCTCTTTCTGATGGTGCTATCTTTGTCACTGATGACGTCTCGAATGTTCTGAGTATAGCTATCTCTTTCTAATGGTGCTGTCCTTGTCACTGGTGATGTCTCGAATGTTCTAAGTATGGCTATCTCTTTCTAATAGTGCTCTCTTTCACTCCTATTGCAAATTTCGCCATATACTGAAAAAGTTTTTCAAAGGCCCATAAGTGGCCCTGAAAACGCCTGAAAACGGGTTTTCAGGTTATTGCGTCATCGGATAGAGGGTGGCCTGAAACGGACTGAAAACATGTTTCAGGCGCCTGAAAACGACGGCAACATGGGTGAATTTTTGATTTTCCAGTATGTGATAGAGCTACTCCTGAAACGGTCCGAAATGGCTTTTCAGCCTGCTGAAAACGCTTCTAAAGCACTGAAATTGCCGTCTGAAGTTTATGGTCTAATCCAACGGCGTAACACTACCCCCTCCTTAGACATGCTCGTCCCGAGCATCATTATTTCCGTGGTATCTGGCCAGCCGGTCTACATGAACAATCTTGCTGGGACTACGAGGATTCCGCTGAATTCGATACGTGACGTCGTTTATTTTAGTGACTACCTTATAAGGTCCTTCCCAACTTGGAGACAGTTTCGGAGACTTTCCTACTCGTCGCATAGGGTTATGTAGCCACACTAATGAACCTTCTTCAAAACCGACTTGATAAGACTTCCGGTCATATCGGGTTTTCATCTTTATGCTAGTTTGGAGCCCGTGTTCACGTACCAGCATGTGAACATCATCAATCCGATCCCTCAAGTCGCTCGCATATTCCGTGACTGACCTTGGTGTGTCAGGAGGACGTCCAGTCAGGAGATCCGCAGGTAAACGAAGTTCCCTTCCAAAATTCGCATATGCTGGAGTAACTGCCGTACTTTCGTGAGTTGCCGACCTGTAAGACATCAGGAAGAGAGGGATATGACGATCCCAATCTTTTTGGTGGCTTTCTACGACCTTGGCTAAATGTCTCTCCAGCGTCTGGTTGAATCTCTCGACCATTCCGTCCGACTGTGGATGATACGCCGTAGTTCTCGTCTTATGAAGTCCCATAATGCGACAAGTCTCCTGAAAGACCGCAGATTCGAAGTTCCTTCCTTGATCGCTGTGAATTTCGAGGGGCACTCCAAAGCGACAACACACTTCGTTCACTAACTTTTCTGCTATTGTGACCGCTTCTTGATTAGGTATGGCAAATACTTCAGGCCATTTTGTGAAGTAATCCATTACGACAAGAATGTACTTGTTTCCGGAATCAGATGTTGGAAACGGTCCCGCGACGTCTAATGCAATTCTTTCCCAAGGTGCTCCAACGTTGTACAACTTGAGTGTTCCTCTGCTACGAGTATGCGGTCCCTTGACAGATGCACAGTTAGTGCATCTTTTGCACCAGTTCTCAACATCTTCTCGGCAGTGAATCCAGTAAAAGCGTTGTCGAATTTTCATTAAAGTTCTTTTTACTCCAAGGTGTCCTCCGGATGTTCCGTCGTGGAAGCTTCTCAAAACATCTTTTATCTTTTTCTTTGGGATAATGACTTGTAGGTGAGCATCCTTCCCATTTGGTGATTCCCATTTCCTGCACAGCACTCTATTATGCATAACCAAGCTATCCCATTGTGCCCAGTAGCTTTTTGTTAACGCACTCATCGGAGCTACATCACACCATCTTGGTTTTGGCACACCCGCACTAATCCAATCGAAAATAGGTCTCAGGTCAGGATCCTCTTGTTGCGCTTTCAGCATGACTTCATCGCTCCACTCATCGCTAACGGTATCCGTTCTTAACATTCGCACACATTCCTTGTCCTCTTGTTTTAAGCAATGCTTACAGTCATCCGCACAAGGTCTTCGTGATAGAGCGTCAGCGTTTCCATGTGATTTCCCACTACGGTGTTCGATGATGAAGTCATATTCCTGCAGTTGTTCAATCCACCGTGCCACTTGTCCCTCGGGGTTTTTAAATTCTAGCAACCATTTCAAAGCAGCATGGTCAGTTCTGATACGAAACTTTCTTCCCAGCAGGTATTTACTGAAATGCTGCAACGTCTTGACAACCGCTAATAATTCTCTCCGAGTGACGCAGTAATTTCTCTCTGGTTTCGACAACGACTTACTGAAGTATGCAATCACAACTTCATTATCTCCTTTCTTTTGTGACAAAACACCTCCAATACCAGTGTTACTAGCATCTGTGTCCACAATAAAATCTATTTCCGGGTCTGGATACCCCAATATTGGCGTTTCACAGAGTCTTCCTTTGAGATCATTGAAACTTGACTCACACTGTTCGTTCCAGTTAAATAGTCGTTTTTCTTCCGTTAGTTGATGCAAAGGCTTTGCTATATCCGAGAAGTTCTTCACAAATCGTCTGTAATATGAGCAAAGCCCTAAAAAGGCACGTACTGCAGTTTTGTCTCTTGGCGTCGGCCAATCCTTCACAGCGTTAATCTTCGCAGGATCTGTCTGAATGCCATCCTTTGAAATCACGTGTCCCAAGTAATTGACTTTACGTTTGAAAAGCGAGCATTTCTTCGGGCTGAGTTTCAGATTTGCCCCTCTTAGCTTGGCCAGCACCTGCTCCAATTTATTCAAGTGGTCGTTGAAGTCTCTACCAACGATAATGATGTCATCCAAATAGACCAAGCAAGTTTCCCCTAAAAGTCCAGCAAGTATTTGTTCCATTAATCTCTCAAATGTTGCTGGTGCATTACACAATCCAAACGGCATTACGTTGAACTGCCAGAGTCCCTTGCCAGTAGAGAAGGCCGTTTTCTCCTTATCCTTGTCCTTGATCTCGACTTGCCAATAGCCACTTTTCAGATCCAACGTTGAAAACCATTTCATTCCATTTAATGTGTCTAAGGTGTCGTCGATTCTTGGAAGTGGATAGCTGTCCTTCTTGGTCACATCATTAAGTCGACGGTAGTCAATGCAGAATCTCATGGTCCCGTCCTTCTTCTTAACCAAAACCACGGGGGAACACCACGGGCTTGTTGAAGGTTCAATAACACTGCCCTTTCGCATTTCCTCAATCATGGCCTCTACTTCCTTTTCCCGAGCTACTGGAACTCTCCGAGGGCGCTGTCGGACAGGCAGGTTATCTCCAGTGTTGATCTCATGCTGAACCACTCCAGTTCTTCCAATATCATTGTCGTGCGCAGAAAACACGTTGCAATATCGCTGCAGTAAGCTACGCGCCTTTACAAATTCCTCCTTTGTAAGATCGTTCCTGGAGTCGTTCAGTAGCATTTCAATATTCACTGAAGGTGCAGCACGTCCAGGTTTCAGGGTTTCGTCCGATTCCCGACAGTTTCTTATCCAGGAGATTTCCTCGCATGATCCGACCAGCGTTCCTTTACTGAGGAAGCATTCTGTATCGCTTGGATTAAGGATCCTTACGAATGCTGTAGATGATGTGGTTACCATCGTACGGGCTGTTATCCATGGTTTATCAGCATCCAACTTCTCCACTACTACGCAGCGGTGAGACTTCACGTGGTTTGGCAATTTCACTGGAACCAAAACCTGCGACCTTGGTTGAAGAATGGTTCTCCTAGCACAGTAAACGTTTCCATTTACACCACCTTGCATAGGAATCTCATCAACACCAAACTTTAGAACTCCAACCTTCAAGTCGATTTTACAGTCATAACTCCTCATAAAATCCAATCCAATAATGCAGTCGTCCATGATGTTAGCAACGATCACTTTATGCCGATATACTTTTTCACCAATTTTCAAAGCCAACTCTCGCTCTCCCTGGACGGAAAGGTACTGGCCGGTAGCTGTCTGCAGCTGGAGATGCCTAGGTCGGACTAGATGATCTCTGGTAAGGTGTTTTAGAAGCCGAGAGCTGATCACAGTCCGAGAAGCTCCGGTGTCTATGGTAAGGAGACATGGTATTCCACAGATTTCTCCTTTGACGACCAGACTGTTCCCGTCGTTCGCCTGTGAGATCATAATTGGGACATTTCGACCACCAGCCAGCACTCGTCCCGTAGTCCTGGCTTTTATTCGTTTCCCTGTTGTGGCTCCGAATCCATGGAGCCTATAGCCCTCGCTATTGGGGCTGATGGGTCTCTCCTATTCCTTTCCGGACAGCTTACCTGCATGTGTCCACGTTCTCCACATCGGTAACAACGTGGCCCGAATTCGCGGCGGGGAGCTTCCGGCTTAGGAGTCGACACTTCTCGTACCCTGAAAGGCCTAGATGAATCCTGCCGTACAGCTTCTACCTCGAGGGCGTGAGCTACTGCATCTTTCAGGTTTCCATGATGTCCCAAACGCACAGCTGCCCTTACTTCCAGATCCCGGATTCCATCGATGAAGGCCTGCACCAGCATACTGTCCACGAAGGATGCTGACGTACGTTGATAGGCCTTTCTGACCAACTTTTCGATTTCCAGGGCCCACTGTTGTAAGGACTCGTTACGTCCTTGTGTCCTGTCCTTTAACTGAGCTCGGTATACGTGCTCCAGGTGGCTGTCACCGTATCGGGCTTCTAAGGCTTCCAGAAGGCGGTCGTACGTCAGGTCGTTTCCCAGAGCTTCGAGTATGGTAAGGGCCTCGTCACGCAGCGCCAACGTTAGTGCTGTCCTGGCTTGCTCCTTACTCCAGCCATTAGCCTTAGAAACAGACTCGAACTGTAGCTTATAGGCGGTCCATGATGAGCTGCCATCGAAAGGTGGTACCTTGAATCTACCGCCTGCCGCCACCAATGTGTCAGGTACACAGGTACTTGTAGTACCACTAGCCACTTTAACTTCTAATTTTTGAAGGCGGTTTTTATAGGTGTCAACATCCGCCTTGACAGTTTCCACCTTGTCGTTAACCTCATGGATTCGACTTTCCAGTTTTATATCCATGTTGGCCAGTTTTTCCTGAACCTCAAACATTTCTTTTTTCCATTCAGTCGTGGACTCGTGTACCTCACGGAGCATTTTAAGCTGTACCTCCTGCTGTTCCTCCTGGTGTTCCTTCTGTTCCCGAAGCTGTTCCTCCAGTTTTCTCCCCTGTTCCTTCAGGAGAAGTAAGATGGCGTTGAGGTCCACTCCATGTGCTGTTGTAGCCGGTGAATCCGATGTACCAGGCGTCGTCGAGTCTCCAGATGTCTGGCTTCGCGTCGTCACTCCCTTCGGCTCGGTTTCTCGTGGCGTTAATGGCATTTTTTCTATCCCACTTCTGACACCAAATGTTACGAGCGTGGGGTTCGGGTTTAATAGAAAAATGCACTAATTAATCCACTAATTAAAACAAACACTTTACTACAACTTTAACACAGAATCACACAAACTGTACTTGAAAAATCCACTAGTCACACTAAGCACTTATAACAATCCTTCTTCCGAGTATCACTTTGAACGCACTCACTACACAACTCACTGAATCACGGTTAAAACTGAACTCACTGTATCGCACTTCGAACTGAACTGTATCACGGTTAAAACAAAACTAACTGTGTCGCACTTCCAACTGAACTGTCCGTATCGCTCTTAGAACTGCACTTTACTCTATCGCGGTTAAAACACAACTAACTCCGTGCCGGCCGTCAGCTGCCTTTTATACTCCGAAGAACTTTCTCGAACATTCTCGTCCATTGCTGTCTAAAGGACCCATCACGAACTTTCCCGAATGTTCTGAGTATAGCTATCTCTTTCTGATGGTGCTATCTTTGTCACTGATGACGTCTCGAATGTTCTGAGTATAGCTATCTCTTTCTAATGGTGCTGTCCTTGTCACTGGTGATGTCTCGAATGTTCTAAGTATGGCTATCTCTTTCTAATAGTGCTCTCTTTCACTCCTATTGCAAATTTCGCCATATACTGAAAAAGTTTTTCAAAGGCCCATAAGTGGCCCTGAAAACGCCTGAAAACGGGTTTTCAGGTTATTGCGTCATCGGATAGAGGGTGGCCTGAAACGGACTGAAAACATGTTTCAGGCGCCTGAAAACGACGGCAACATGGGTGAATTTTTGATTTTCCAGTATGTGATAGAGCTACTCCTGAAACGGTCCGAAATGGCTTTTCAGCCTGCTGAAAACGCTTCTAAAGCACTGAAATTGCCGTCTGAAGTTTATGGTCTAATCCAACGGCGTAACATTATACTTGCTACTTTAGTATTAAATGTAAGTTCATTGTGTGAGAAGAACAATAAATGTTTTTTTTTTTTATATCGAAGGCTCCTGATGTCATGTTGGAAGATTTTAGAAATACCTTCTTCTGCAGGTCAACGTTAGTGATATGCCCGGCCTCGGCGGTCTGCGCGCGCAGCCGTCTGTCCGCCATGTCGAGGTAGTGCTGAAGTTGCGCCGGCATTAGCGCAAGACGGAGGACCACGGTGGTGACCACGAGGCAGAGACGGAGCGTGTCGAAGGCTTCTGATGCCATGCTGGAAGAAGATGTATCGAGTGTTTAACCCTTAACTTCTTCGCTTTAATAGAAGCTTAAATATAAAATATAATTTAATGAGAAACTATTTCTTTTCCGATTATGTATGCAATATTTCATTAAAATTGGGGACGTAGTTTCCAAATGAATCGAAAAGTACGTTTGTTTGTATGGGGGCTAGGGTCTCCGTAGTACGGAGACCCTAGCCCCCATACACCGTGCCGTACGGAGTCCGTACGGCTCTTAACAACGCATCATGTGCAACGAAAAATGTTTAAATTTGAATTCGGAAATGAACGAGAAATCAATTAAATGATTCTTTCAAAACAGAAACTTGTTTTGAGCTAAACCTTGCTTCGATGATACCAATGTTCTTCTCGAGTTATGACTGGCCCACTGCCACTTCAGCTTGCTAATCCTTTGAGCAATGTCGATAACCTTGGTTCTCTGTCGGGTGTATTCGTTACGAATCCTATCCTTCAGAGAAACTCCGAGCATAGCTCTCTCCATAGCTCGCTGGGCGACTTTAAACCGCCTATTCCCGATTGTCCCTACCCCCTGCGTTCCTACTAGGAACAATCGGGAAAAAAATACCCGATTGCTCGTTTACTCGTATTTCTATACTGGTGGACCAGCCCTACCGTGAGTATCCACATCTCAGATTCGTAGGTCATGACAAGAAGGACGCAATGCTTGAAAACATTCGTTTTCAAGCATTGCGGTATGAATGACGAGAAGACTCGACGTAGTTTCCCGAAGTGGCGTTATTTTTCTCTATTCTACCCTAGACAACAATCCCCATGCTAGGAGGGCTGAGTAGAAGACCTTACCTTATAGGTCTTGGATACTAAAACCGAGTAGGTATAGCTAGGTTAAAGACTGAATCATGAATCATCATAAATTGAAAACAATACGCGTTCGTAATCGTATCGTCTAGAAAGTTAAACCGCATACACAATAAATAAAGTGTATTATCATCATGATAGTGAATGTCACCTCTGATATGAAATTCTGGTAAGTTCCTGTAATCAATAGCTATTATTATTATAAACTAGCTGTTGTCCGCTTCTTTTCACGAGTTGTTTAAGGTTATCTCAGTCCCGTGGGAACTGATTTGTGGGATAAAAAGTTACTCTCTATTCTTTCAACTAACTCAGCGCCAAAAATAAAGACGAATGGTTGCTTAGTTAGCGTGAACAAAGGACAAATAAACAAACAAACTTTCGCATTTATAATATTAGTTAGGATTAGGATGATAGTGTAACTCTGTCTGTCTGTTATCTATTCATGAGTGAACGGCTGGACAGGCTAGGTCATCATTAATCTCTATAATAAACTAGCAGCGAGCCCCGACTTCGCACGGGTATATATTTCAGGCAACAAAGAAAGTGAACAAAAAGTAACTTAATTAGGGCCCATATAATAAATACCTTAGTAGGCTAACATAGATAAAAACATTAAAAATTAACCGAGTCATCGACGCTCCGATGACGCACGCGCGGTGTCGTTTGACAGGCGTCCAATGAATTTCCTGAAAACACCTTTCGGCCGAAACCTGTGGCCAAAACCATTTCGTTACCTCTAAATTTTTACTAAAACCTTAATTTCTCAATAAATAAAGAAGTAAGATCTTAAGCATGGTAATAGAACTAAGTTTAAAACGTTTTATATGTTTCGGGTTTTTTTTTCAAATAAAGTTTTAATTAATAGATAATAAGCTAAAACTAGATTTTTGGGCTTGGGTTGCTATGCCCTATCTCGCTCCTATGAACACGAAATCCTATGTCTATCCTTTAAACAAAAAATTGAGGTTATATAGACCCATGATGTAAACACTTACAATTATGGTAATGTAATCGTGTTTTCGATAGACTAGCGTTCTAGCATCAATCCTGAACAATAACATATATAAATCTCAAAGTAAATGCTTCAGTATTATGGAAGATATGATCGCTGACGCTAAACGATTTCAGGTAACATCGACTCTTATTAGACTCTTACGACGACATCCGCCGTGTGAGTTGGAAGGATCTATTCTTACGCCACGACCACCATTACCAGATACTTTCTAATAGTTTCCAAATTACTCACAGTGGTTTCTCCATCCCGCTAAACACCCTGACGGTCAGATAGTTCCGGGATATGGGACGGATCCAGAGAAGCACCAGGATGAAGGGAAGCGCGAAGTTTACGTTCAGTAGGATACCCTTTAGCTTGTTATCTTCGTAGTTTCTGGAACATTAGAAGGGAAATTAAAAGAAATCTAGAGACAGTCTCATAGGAAAAATGTAGGTGTCCTAACTAATATTATAAATGCGACAGTGTGTTTGTTTGTTTGTCGTTCCTTCACGCCTTAACTAAGCAAGAAATCGACTTGATTTTTGGCATAGAGTTAGTTCAACGGATGGAGAATAACACAGGCTACTCTTTTTATCACATAAATCAGTTTCCATGGGATATAAAGAAATTTAAAAAAACGCGTGCGTAGCCGCAGGCAGAAGCTAGGTAGTAAATAAAGATTTAGTTGCAGTGCATAGTTAGAACATTATTAATTTTTATAATACCTTAAGAAACGTCAAATGTTTAAAAATAAATTCTAGGAAATATACACGTAGTGCTATTGATTGACATAAACTCTACCATAGACTTGAGAAGGTATAGAGAAGTACCGTAGAGGTTTCTCAGGGTTAAAAAAGCAGCCAAGCACGATATTATATTGCATACATTTGCATGCCTTGATAAGGCAGAACGTATAGGGTAAGCTAAATCAAAAGACCACATGTAGCTAAATTCCTGCATAATAAAAAATAAAATACAAAAAACTTAGTTTCACCAGTTTCCATGACAAATGTTGTGCCGAACACCCTGTATATTAGAGGCAACGTCCATGCCATGTTGTGTGCTGACTGCTGATCACCGAGGTTAAGCAACGTCGGGCGCGTTCAGAACTTAGAAAGGTGACGCCATCATGTAATTTATTTTCGATCCAGCAAAAAATCTGTTTTTATTTATTTGACGAAGTAATTTTGTTCTATGGTACGGAACCCTCCGTATGCGATTCGAGTCGCACTCGGCCAGTTTTATTTTTTGTCGACCTCTGTGGCACGGTAGACGAAGGTCCGCCTGCGACGCAAAGATTGTGGGTTCGAGTCCCGCCTCGGGACAAATGTTTGTACGATCTGCAGATATTTGATCCGGGTGTTCTGGTCGTATTTCTACGTATAATAAAAAAAACTATGTAAGTAGGTATTGTATTATGTATATCAGATATCTAGTACCCATAATGCTAGCTCTGTTTAGCTTGGGGCTATATGTCTAAGTTAGCTTGTACACGTATTGGACTTACTTCAATGAATCCCAGTGCATCCTCGCCACTCGGAGTCCAGGGAAGGTGAACAGTGTGCCGATAATGGCAGCCCAGACAGCGATGCATAACTTTAGGATCAGTTTAGATGCTGGACCTCTGTAATTAGAGAAAATACCTTTAATGACTGTTTACTTTTATGTTGGACCTCTGTAATATGAGAAAATATCATCGAATGTTTAGTCCTAGTGCCGACGTGTGCTTGTTAGAGACCTGTTAGAGCTGATTGCTAGTCCTTCTGCTAATGCCTGGCAGTGAATGTGTTAAGGTATAAAGGACCTGTTAGCTGGTTGTTATGATGATGTCTCCCCGCCGATTTCGACTACGGTGACTGCATTACTGGGCAGGCATTTTAACTCCGGCTATAACAGGGCGTTGCCGCGTTGGTTGACTATCTACCCTTTGGTTGTTATATTACCTCTACAAACTCTAGACAGAATTTAGGTTGCTTAGTTTGATTCAGATAATAAGGCAGTGAATTTATGTAGATCTGGCAAGTAATTGCAGGCGTGAGGCGGCCAAGCACAGCGAATGTTGTCTAGGGTAGAACTAGGGTACAATACCATTACTCTTTATTGCACACCCAATCATCGAGTTAGAATACTAGAGTAACAATCACAGAAATAAAATGTCCGCGCCAAAACTCTGCACAACCTACGCTACGTGCAGAGTTTTTGTTTAGTTGTACGGCGACCGCAGTCCTCGTACAACGTTCGCGATGCCAAAGTGTTCGGTCATTTCCTGCCCAAATAACAGCAACTACGTGCAAAAAAAGGATGGTATTTCGTATTTTAGGTAAGTATCATAACAATTTTATGAATTTATGTATCCACAGTACGTATTTTCATGTTAATTTCAATAATTTTAAATATTTTCTGCAAAATAAAATGCTCAAAGCTTGACCTTGGCACTTCGTAGGCGTATCTCTTTCACACGTTAAACAAATATGTAAGAGTAAAAGAGAAACAAAGTCTCGCGTGAGCTTGTGACGAACACACTGTGTTCCAACGACAAAACTGTGGAGTTCATTGATACTTAATATTTTTACGAATTTTAAATTAATTATTATACTTAATAATATTACCATGTTGATAAATGCTTTATTTTTTCCGAACAAAAAGTAGATGAGTCGATAGCGTTCTATAATTTTATGGTGTAAATTACAATAATATTTTGTATGCCTTGTTTTTAGTTTTCCTCGAAACCCCGTAAGGTGCTCTGAATGGACAGTTATATTATCAAAACAACGTTACAATAAATTAACATTGTTTCAAGATAATTAAGTTATTCGTCAGTAGGTTAAAAGTACCTAAATAAAACTCGTAATACATACAGATTAATTTGTTTTATTTAAAATTATTTGCACCCCCGTGTTTTCCGGGATAAAAAGTAAGTACCTAGCATAAGTGTTAGTCCAGAGTATAAGCTATCTTCATATAATAAGTGTGACTAGCTGCCCCGCCCCGGCTCCTCCTGGCTAAATAATATAATTATAGCCTATGTCCATCCTGAAACCTATATTCATTCTAAATATTGGTTAACATATTTTTTTTATCAGATGTTTAGTTTCGGAGTCCTCTTAGGTACATTATAAACTCACAAACTCACATACACATATAATGATATCACAAATACGACCTATAATATTATTTAGTACAAATAGCGTCTCCACTCGCCCTGTTCCCTGTTCGTACGCGCATGGCCGTCGGTCATCTTCGGAAATCTTCGGTATGTCTTCGGTGCATTATTATGACATTGCGTACAAGCGACATTGAACATTATTCAACCAAGATAACGTCTTAATTGGCGTAAATGTCATTGTGAGCTATATAACAACAAATGTATAGGTATGTAGAACGGCGCTCGGACATTTTTTGAGTGCTGTCAGTTAGAGATTGGGACTCTTTAGTATTATAACTCGATGCACCCAATAAGACAGATACACAGGAGAGGAAAGAACTTCTACAGATTATGTTGTTCAATGGGCGGCCAGGCAGGCAACCTTTGGATGGATCAGGAGTGATAGAAGAAGTGGAGACGGCGGGTTATACAGAAAAAAATATTTAGTAGGTAAAAAAAATACATGAACAAATACCTATAGCCAAAGATCTAGGATCCTACGTTCCGTAGGGTAGATAGAGCGTAAAAAAATGAACAAATAATTAGTCATTCTTTTCGTTTTTTCTTATGACAATTGTCTATGTGAAAGAAAGAGACAACATCCCAACGTCAATTTCATCTTGAAACACAGAGTGTCACATTTTGATATTTTTCGTTGTTTGTTTGGGCCCAGCTGGGCTCAGGTGGTGAACAGAAAATATACTGTTTATTATGTAATTTTGTGTTTAAAACTTTGTTTTGTGGTGTTTATTACTAATATAAATCATGGCCTGTGCAGTTGTTGGCGGCAAAAGCCGCAGGATGATGGCTTTGTCGGAATTAAACCAAAGAATCTTACCATCGGTAAGTCGATTGACGTGTTTTGGCTAATGTTAGTGATAAATTTCTTTGCAATAGATTGAATTGTTTTAATAATGTAATATTGAAGCTATTTCATAAAGTTATTTAAAGCTCATTAGCCTTATAATTCTATAATTCACAAAAATTTTGGTAACAAACCATAAAATGACATCTTATGTACCATATTGATGCTACCTAGTGACGTACTGTTGTTGTCGATAGATTACTGTCGATAAGTTTAATACAAAATATACATAAGTACACCTACTTGTACTGAGACATAACATTTAAGAAATTCTTAAGTCATGGTGGCGAAACGGTTTACCGTCATCAATAAAAAAAATCCAGTGTGATTGGTACCTATATGGACTGACTGACTTGGAGTTGGATTCACTAGATTATGGTGTCCTGAGAACAATTTCGTGAGATGAAAGTCTAATCCAATGATCGTAATGTTAGTAGAAGCTCACAACTAATACTTATTTTTCACTTCCAGATTTCCTAAAGATCCAATTATCTACAAAATGGAAAATAAATTTGAAAAGGCATGATGAGGAGCCCACAAAGAATTTTCGTGCATATAGTTCTTGTTATAGAACCGGATATGAAACAAGAATTTTACATAACGATGCTGATATTCTATTATTGTTTAATAAAAAAAACCGTAAAATTTTTACAATGGACCATATCACATATGTTTTTTTACTAAGTAGGCACTTTCCCTGTTCCTTGTAAATGCTAACCAATTATCACCATTTAATTACTTAAATACCTGTTTAAAGTAAAAACATATAAGGTAGAGACTACTAGTTACTGGTTTAGGAGATATCTAGGTAAATTTTTCTGGTAATTATTATGAAAGCTTAGTTTGTCATCGTAACGCTTATCTAAGACAAGGTGTTACTCATACTCAAGTGAGATTGATGACTGACTGACTGTAAGCTTACTTAATAAAAGTACCGACTTATATCGAATGACAGGATTTTTTGGGTATTGATTGTGGTAGGTACATTTTCGGTAGATTCTTAGTCACGGCATAATATAAACGGTTATAATTATTTTTAATTACCAAAATCTTGCCTGGATGGTGCTGCCGTTTCGTGTTGCCTGTTATTTTATTGTAGTTGATTATTATTTTTTTATCGGCCACCGCGAAACGATCAACCATAATTTGTTATAAAATCTTTTGGGTTTCGTTAGTGTATAAAAAGCTTAAGTCTTACTCTGATCGTCTTTTTTTTCCTTTTAAATCTCAGTAACTACCTACCGAAGCTTTTAATTTGAAACTTCACGGTTATTAGAAAGATGTAGGTACCCATCTATAGCAGATAGGTAGCACCTACCTACGCTTCGTTCCATTCCGAATATTATCGATAAGTTTCCATACTTATGCACATTTCACATCCCTAGTTAAATTTCAATGACAGGAATGAAACTGACCACATTTGTGTTTTAGTATAACCTGATACAATAAAGTTATCTCTTTCTTTCATATGGCACTATCCCAAAGGAGAGAGGAGTCAAAACAGATTCAAATTGTAGCTTTTAAAACGATCCATCTAGAGGTATACTATAATCTTTGCCTATAGCTAGCTATAAATATAAAACATACATGAATATAATTATATAATATAAATAAAAATAGGAACCTATATAAAATATAGATATTTGTGATGCTGATGAATAATTAGTAGTGTTTATTAGGGTAGAACCAAGAAGCTTATCCCGGATATAAGCTTCTTGAGTAGAACCTTAGAGTAGAACAGACAAAAATGACATCGCATTGTTGTTGTTAATAATATTAATAATCATTTAATTCAGGCATCACATTACAAGAAGTAAATAGAGCCCATATAATAAATACCTTAGAGACTAACATACAATTATAAAAACTTAAAAGAACCGTGTCACTGGCACTAGGTCAATGAAGTGCGCGCGGTGTCGCGTATCAGTCTTCCACAGAACTTCCTGAACACGACACCCTTCGGCCAAAATCCGCTATTCATGAACGTTGAGAGACGTTATAGCTCTAGGACCAATTTAAGAGTTGGAATCATAGTATTGTATGTTATTTGATTGATAAATTAAATTGATAATACACATTAGGTATTTACAATTTATTAGAAAAAATATTATAAGTACATTATATTTGCTTGCTCTAGATTTAGGTAAAACATGTTATGCTTTTATAGTTTGTAGGTACTTCACGAAGTCTTGGGCAGAGTTTGCCGCTGATCTAATCAAATCACACTTATATTATATATGCGAAAGTTTAGATGGATGGATGGATAGATGGATGTTTGTTGCTCAATCACGCCAGAACGGCTGGACAATCTGGATGAAATTTGGCACAGAGATAGATTACAGTCCGGAATAGCACATATGCATTTTATAGTAATTCCTACGGAAACGGGAACTACGCGGGTCAACCCGCGAGGCGCTGCTAGTATTAAATAACACCTATGGCGCGTTACCACTGTGGAGTGACGACAGAAAAAAAAAACTGCAAGAGGCGTTGCTGCCCTCCACCCTGTGTGTGTATGTCCCTTATTCGCCTCCTACGACACCCACGGGAAGAACTTATTATAATTTTATCAAATTTCATTCATTAAGAAGTCTTTGTTGATCTTGAATTCTAAATCGGAGTATATCTGACTAAATTTAATAGGGCCATTTCAGGATCATTATCCATGCAATATGGCCATATATCGAGAAGAACCGACAACAGCTGGGGTAAACGTTTTCTTGAGTGGAGACCGCGACTCGGCAAACGTAGTGTAGGACGCTCTCCGACTAGGTGGGATGACGATTTGCGAAAGACTGCTGGCAGATGCTGGATGCGGCAAACTGAAGACAGGGCGGTATGGCGTTATGCAGACTAGTAAACGTTGCTAAATAACTTACACAGAAGATAACCCTTGATTCTCCAAAAACTTGTGAGCATTTTCATGGAAGCTATCATACGCGGGGTCCACTCCCACCTCGAGATTGGTTTCATCAACAATGAGCACCATCATGGCAATCAGTAGGAAGACGGAGAAGGCTACAATGCATGTGGACCTCTCACCGATTGACTCCTCCGATGTGAAGTACTGCTTTGTGAGGATCAGCAGATTCTTACTGAGACGCTGTTAAGGGGTTTAGACATAATAAGAAATTGTTTTGTTCTGTAATATCACATTAAAGTAGCTGCTACAGACAGTAGTAGGATAGGGCACTGTGGTGCTTATGTTCAGCAGTGAACTAAGATACTCAACATCAACAGCCTATAGTGATCCACTGCTAGACGCAGGCCTCTCCTGATTTTTTATCTCATGGGGGTAATGCCCATAATCCCGACGCTGGGAATGAGGGTTGGGGATCGCAGTTTGGTGGTAGATATATTCTGCAAGAGGCACTGGTGCCCGCCCCCCGGTGCATGTCCTTAGTCACCTCTTATGACACCCACGGGAATAGTTGGGGTGGTGCAAATTCTAAGCCACCACACAATTGACAATCAGGTCTTAGAAATGATTTTTAGATTTATATATTAAAGATGTTGATTGTACCACCTAACATCAAGTGAGCTTAACATTAAAATAATTAAGTAGGTATACCAAAGTCCTCTTTTTTAAGACTTAAATTTCAGTTCTTAGCATATTTTTAAGAAGTCTGTAGGTAGGGTAACTATTTACTGAAGTGTGTAACTTGTAGTTTTCCTTGTAGTTGGAAAAGGATACAAAGCAAATAGCACAACCAGGAAGCACCAAACCATACTTAAATTGAACTCATCTTTCAATGGAAAATATCCTGTATAAATCTGCAACAGATAAAATAAAATAATACAAAATGTGAAAATGATTTGATTGTATGACAAGTTGAGTCTTTACTCAACTTGTCATACAATCATTTTCTCCACATCTTGAACTGTGACCTAGTATCGCAAGGATGTTAACAAGTTCTCACCTCTGATAATATATAAACTATGGCAGTGTATAACGAGAAATCTACTATCCAATAGTATTCTGTGTAGAACCTTAAATGTATCACATCCAAGGGTGTAACTGGCGCCTTCTCCAGCGTAATTTCAAGGCTCCGGGGAACATGGAAGGTCTCCTTCTTCCCATTAGTATCATTTTTACCACCTTTTCTACCCTTAGCTTTATCTTTACCAGATAATGCTCGGAGTTCGCTGTCTGTAGGGTAAAGGTACCGGTAAAGACCTTGGGAGCAAAGCAGCCATCTCGCAAACGAGTAGCTCCTAAGTTTCTGCATAAAAGAGATCATAACCAGGGTAATGACTGCTTGTGCCCCGAGAAGTGCCTGGAAATAATAATAGATATATGTAGCCAGCTGCTTAATGGAGATCAACTGAACAGATAGCTAAAAGGAAAAAGCAAACGATGTTTCATACCATTTTGTCCTGGTTTTCATTCACATTTATGTCTATCTTATCTATTCATAGTCCACCTAATTTCGCTCAATTATTTTATTTATATTCACAGGATTGGACATAGTTCGTTCCCTAACCTCAAAATAACTTAAGACAATGACAGAATTGACAGAACGTTGACCAGACAGTACAGAAATATTCCCTACGCAAAGATAGTTTAGATTACAATGAATTGATTAGAAAATAAATATTTTTTTCTTTGATCATGTTTGAAGTTGTAGTTATTTTCCTACGTTTTACTCACAGAATCATAGAGCGTTTTATTAAATTTTGGTTTTTGATAAGCATGCCGCAATCTTGATGAAATCAGCTATTGAAAAGATGATATACATTTTGAAAGCAAACTGTTCTTACAAATAGTTTGTCTGACAAAATAATGTCAGAGCGAGAAAGGCTATTTGTATTGCCAGCTGCCATAAACTTTGAACCGCTATGAGGACATCAAACTCATGCAGGAACTTATTTATTAGTAAATAAAAAACAATCCACTCAAAAGTACTCAATCAGTTAAGTATGAGTAAAAAAGCTCTAAGAATGAAAATAACTATCCTAAACCTACTGCATTTAAAATAATAATAACATAGTTTCATATTATTTTTCGTTGTCGTATCAGATGATCAAAAGAACATGAACAGTTCTTGTTGGGTAGCCAATTGTTTCACCCAAATGGTAAAATTTAGCTAAAGTGGTCGTAAGAGGCGACTAAGAGACATGCACAGGGGGTGGACACCAGTGCCTCTTGCAGAATATATATCTATCACTGAACTGCGATCCCCGACCCGCATGCCCCGCGTCGGGATTATGGGCATTAGCCTCATGAGATAAAAATATCAGGGGGAGGCCTACGTAAAGCAGTGGACCATCATAGATCATGTTGAGGTGAGGAGGAATCTACCTGTTTGGTGCTGGCTTAGAATTTGCACCACTCCAACTCTTCCCTCGGGTGTCGTAAGAGACGACTAAGGGATATCCACCGGGGGATGGGCAGCAGTGCCCCCTGCACATCAATTCTACCAATGAACTGCGATTTCCAACCCGTATGCCCAGCGTGGAGATTACGGGCATTACCCTCATGAGATAAAAGCCAACAAGGCGCTTATCTGGAGGAGGCCTCCGTCCGTCCTGCAGTGGACCATTAGTGGCTAGTGAGGTGAGGATGTACCTACCTACAGCATTTTTTACATGTCGTCAAATCTTCTTCAATAGCCCCCGCTATCTGGTCGTTGACATTTTGATGACGACCTCTGTGGCGCAGTGGGCGAAGGTCTGTCTGCGACGCAGAAGGTTGCGGGTTCGATTTCCGCCTCGGGACAAAGGTGTGTACGATCTGCAGACATTTATTTCTTCAGTGTTGTCTAGTCGTTTTCTATGTATAGTAAAAAGTATCTATCTATGTAGGTATTGTGTTGTATTATGTATATCAGTGGTCTAGTACCCATAACACAAGCTCTGCTTAGTTTGGGGCTAGATAATGCTGTGTGAATTAGTATTCTAAGTACATAGATAGATATTTTTATTATACATAGAAAACGACCAGAACACCCGGAACAAAAATTTGTCCCAATAGATGAATTTGATTTGTGTGGTAATCTGTTTAGGAGAGTTGGTAACTCAGAACATATGGCCGATGCGTGCGTGCGCACAGATGACGAATGTCCGCTGTTTTATTGATTGATTTCTGCAATTCGTTTTCGTCGCCGCTAAAGTCTGCTCGCAGACTCGCGACGGGACTTTTTCATAAAAAGGAATAGAGTTTTATTGTGTGAAGTGTTGATAAACCGTGCAAAATGGGGTCGTTGTTTAGGAGTGAAGAAATGACATTATGTCAGCTCTTTCTGCAAAGTGAAGCTGCCTACGCCTGCGTGTCTGAACTTGGAGAGCTGGGCCTCGTGCAGTTCCGAGATGTGAGTACCTCTTGTGGCTAGGCTCGGGGTACGCCCCTTTTCACAAGACCTGCTAAATGGAATCCTAAATAAAAATATCTACCACAAACACTTTCCATCAAGTTACCCACTTTATCTTAGTTGAAGTCTGACCTCTTTTCTCTGAAAAATCTTGCTCCCATTTCAAACACCGGTTATCTGATTAAATCGATTCAGCATTGATCTGCTCCAATTCACATGTCAATCACTATTTTGCAATAATTCTTAGTCTTAGTTTCTATTGAATTGTGTCAGTGATTTTGCAGTACTTTAAAGAAGTACCTTTTTGTTCTTTTGGTTTGGACATTTCTTTCCTCAATTTCATGGAAAATATTCCATAAGGTAACTTGCTCAGGATGTTTTTTGACCTAATTATCTAAAAATTACAAGTTATATATTAAATTATAATATTGTCTATCTGGATATAAAGTTATGATTCCACCAGCCAGAATCCTGAATTGCTTGACAACAATGTATCCAGTTGACCATTTTTATTGTTAACTCTTACATAGTTATATAGCTGATTTTAATCATGAGGTTTACAACCACACATCTGTTTAAATACCTACCTAACATGATTCCGTTTTAGTCATTAATCAAATCATACAACCATAATAAACTTAATTTATTTACGTCATAGTTTGAATTTGTTCATGCTTACTCGTTGTGATAATGATAATGTCACTTTCATTGAAATGTTAAGAATAGCTTGTCTATTAAAAGAGCTATGCACTCAAGATTGATGAGGAGTACTTCAGCCAAATTCAAGTGCAATTAGAACTGAATCAGTTATTGATATAATCAGTTCCCTAATTCTTTGTAATAGAGTAACTAATACAAATCAATGAAGAAAACCACAATGATTTTGATTTTGAATGAACAATGAGGATAACTAAAAGCCTTGGCAAAAAAAAGGGAAGTACATGACAAAAGATAGAAAAAACATCAACAGAACCAAATACTAAGCTTAACTGAAAAATTTATGTCACTCAGTGTGAACACTATACTGTAGGGATAAAGGGAGTTAAGCTTATTTTATAAGTCAATGACAACACATGTCAAGACAATATCTGCACAGACTCCCTAGCTTAACTATAACATTGTAAATGTATGTATTATGGCCTATGTGCTATTCCAGACTATCATCTATCTCTGTGCCAAATTTCATCCAGATGTGTCCAGCTGTTCTGACGTGATTGAGCATCAAACATCCATCAATCCATCTTATTCTTCCAACTTTCGCATTTATAATATTAGTGTGATAGCCAACATTAAAAACATAATTAGTTCAAATCACATGACAAAATTAGTTGTGGCCAGTTCTGATTACGAGTTTTTGATAAGATTAATAAATGAATTTTTATCATTATCATTAATACTATTTTATTTATCAAATCTGTAGGTTTTAAGTACTTACTTACCAACATACCTTTTGGTACATAAAATTTAATTCTATTGTGTATAAAAACTGTAGCAAGGAATGCTGGTTTAGAAAAGCCATTCAAAACAACTCTGACAAATGAATACCATTCATTGCATATACCTACTTTACTATCTTTTGAATACAAGGCATTGTTGCTGACCACTAAACAAATTGTTTGTAAACCATACACAGTTTCATTCAAAGCTGAAGAATAATGTCTATTCCTTCATCATCAGCACTTTAACCTCCACTAGGTAAACCTGCCTCCCCCAAATGAAGGGAAATAGATGTGAAATGAGCAAATTTAGGTTACATTAAAACCATTTTTCTCCCAATAAAGCTTTGAAGGAAATACCTAATAATTTATGGGATACAAGGCACATCCCCTTAGTTTCGAAAATGAAAAAAAAAACCATTTAAAATACCAGAAATAATTGTGCAAAATACCATCTGATCGGTCTTCTTAGTTTTTACAATTTTTCCTCTAAACTAAACTATCAATCACAAGATTTTTTTATTTTCATTTTTGATATTTTCGCCATATTGAATAGATAGCCAGGGCACCTTCGGCTTATTTTACGCCGCTCTCCTCTGTCTCGTTCCTTTAAACGCGAAATCCTATGCCTATATTCACAAAATGGCATCGCGTAGAGGTCTTAAAGTACACAGGAACAAACTGCGGCTCTTCGTCGACTCCTACGAAATCCGCTAGCTGATTTTGTGGTCGATTCTTACGCCGCGTGCGACCGCTTTAAAATATATACTATAAATTTAACAAGCTTTCCACAATCTGCTAGGAATAAAACGTCAGGATCGCTTTTCTATACCATCTTAGTCCTCATAATAAGAGGTTTCATTACCTGTTGACAGTTGATCACCATGAGCCACCGAGATCGCTCTTCCGCTAGATAGATTATCCATCGATATATCGCAGAAGCGGGAACGCTATTTCCAGCAAGGAGTAGACTATAATAATACCGACATAGCGCAAGGAATCAAGCTCAAATGGCAGTGAGCCGTCCCTTCCGTACCAAACGTTAAAGCTTATCTTTAAACTTACGTAGCTATTTTGAACCCAATTACCAGACATTAACAGACTTTTGTTAATCTAGATTAACTTGTGTCGAGACACAGAGCCATATTCAAAGTTAAACTGTGCTCATAAGTTAGTTTTAGTTGTTACAGATACACTAACAACCACCTCTCTCCCTCCACAGTTAAACCCGGACGTGAACGCGTTCCAACGCAAGTTCGTCAATGAAGTCCGCCGGTGTGATGAGATGGAGCGCAAACTCCGCTATCTGGAGAAGGAGATCCGTCGTGATGGCATCCCCATGCTCGAGATACCCGGGGAATGTCCCGAAGCGCCGCAACCGAGAGAGATGATCGATCTTGAGGTAATACAATAAAAATAAATATATAAATATAAAAGAGTTTATAGGTTTTGAGAGAGAGATAACATACAAATGCGGCAATGGCATCCCCATGTAAGATAAATACATAATTACTTACATATAACATCGCCTTAGGGTTAAAAAAAAAACCTGTTATGATGTTTATACTGTTTACAAAATAAATAAATATTCCTGGGGGAATGCCCCAAGGCCCTCAGCCGAGAGGGTTTTGATCTTAAGGTATCTAAGGGTAGATCATAGGTGGAAAGGCCCATGACACAGGAGGAAAGTGACGGAGCGCAAACTCCGCTACTTGGAACAGGAGGTTCGCTGCGATGGTACCCCAATGACGGGAGATAATCATTTTGAAGTGATCGAACGACTAAACTTAGATTGTTTCATTTACTCTTCGATTGAAACAGTAACAGCCGAGCCATGTAACCTAAAGAGGCAATTTAAAGTACTTACCTACAATCGCTTAAAATTCTGACTGCATCTGCGCCTGCGCGCTGCGATTCGTAACGTACTTTCTATTGCGACCTTCGTTACGTCACCACGCGAATTCTTTTAAGTTTCCTGTCTTACTAAACCACTCAGTGTCTACCTAGTAATACCAATAGAACCAGTTAAAGTAATCTTGAACTTGACTGACAATAGCATATAAAAACATGTGCCCGAAGGCGTTATTAGCATGTTGAACTCTATTACTGAGTGTATGCGAGCAAAGAATGTGCGGTGTAGATTTGCCGCTGGCGAAATATATGTGAATGAGCATAATTAACAACTTCATAATAAATATCAATAACTGTATCATTCATTTACAGTTATTGACATTTATTATAACGTCGCTAGTAAATAGCAAGAAGTTATGATTGGAAAAAGCTGAAACTGATAATTTTATCGTCCAACAACCATTGCCAAAAGGTTTTTTACAAAAGTCGAAACAATAAAGTAATAGAAGATTATCTGGGATATAGTAAGTTTGGAACATCTTCATCTTTAAATTTTCAATTCCATCTTTCCAAATCGTTATAATGAAAATTCACCTGAACAATGAATAATAGTAAAAAGAAATACAAAGAAATTGGTTTAGCAGCTATACAAAAAGTAATCGTATGCCCAGGGTGGTAAAGTACTAAATCATTGATGCTATCACACAAATAAGTAAAAGTTTGAATAGATTTTTGGATGAATGTTACCTTTTCACGCCAAAATTACTTATCAGATCATGCTGCTATTCCATAATGTTCTAAGCTTGGAATAGCGTAATAGGAAACAAAAAAAAAAAAAGTTAAAGGTAAAAAGTTTCCTATTACCGCGAGGTCTGGTCAGAATTTCAGAAGCTCTGGTAGTCTACTATTAGGTTTCCGTACCTCAAAATTAAAAATGGAACCCTTCTAGGATCACTTTGGTGTCAACCCTCTTTTCTCAGAAACGCGTTGAGGTATCGAGTTGAAATTCACATCATAATACTCAGGTTCGTAACCTCTTGGAGCCGCGATATACATCAAATTTCTAGTCAACGCAATCAAAAGTTACAACCGTTGATCCTAATTCTAAACCCTTGTATACAGGCCACCTTCGAAAAGCTCGAGAACGAGCTCCGTGAGGTAAACCAGAACGCCGAAGCCCTCAAGAGGAACTTCCTCGAGCTGACTGAACTCAAGCACATCTTGAGGAAGACTCAAGTGTTCTTCGATGAGGTAAGTTCTCATACGCATCACGTTAGGCGTTTCACCACGCTTTACACTGAACGTATTCCAAATCTATTGAGAATGGTTTCTGTTTGTGACAAATCAGTAAAGGAAAATGGTAGCCTAGGTAATCTAGGTATACGTTTTGTGTTTCAACAGCCCATACCAAAGTTAAGTCACATGATTTTGAATCGATTACAAATCTATCAGCTTGCGATAAACAATCACCATAGTACCAAGCCTGTAATTTGACGGCAGATTAGATACCGTCTTCACGTAATTTGTAATGGCAATTATTTACTTAATTGTTTGATGGTCTACGTCATTTTCAGCCTGCAAATATTACGTAATTGTAGTTGGTTGGGTTGATACTTACAATTCGTCTCTGTCCCAATCAATTTAACTGTAAAATATCTGATTTTACCGAAGATTAAAGACAACCCTAAAATCACGCCATCATGCCGAAGTTAAAGCTGTTGTAGAAAAAAAATAGCTCCACGATTCAATCGTATCCTTATTCAAATCATCACCTTTTTTCTTTATTTTGTCAGTGTCTCATAAGTTTTATATTTTATTTTATGTGTTATATTTATTTTGAGCACAAATAACAAGAATACAATTGAATACTAATTTATGTCCCAACACTTTGGCTCTCTTGATTAATACAAATGATAACATTTCCTGTAATGAAGGTCGTGGGTTTTATGTATATTGTGAGAATTGTGAACACAACCGTGGGCTTCAAAATCTTTTGCAATAAATTATATAGGATCGTTATTGTTTGAAATAATGACGTCGCCGTCATTGTCGCACTCGGTCATTTGTCGTCACCTGATGGATCTCAGGCATAAAACTATCAGTAACTGTTACAAAGATTGATATCTTCACTCGATCAAAGCGTACACTATTCAGTGGTAGACGATGTTTGTCGACGACAAGACTAGAATGCGACATTGCCTGCGACGCTGCACCGGCTCTTACCGTGACGCCATTTGGCGTGTGTGTGTGATAACAAGATGGCGGACCCTTCGCGCGAGGAGGAACAGGTGACGCTCCTGGGCGAAGAGGGACTCATGGCCGGCGGGCAAGCGCTCAAACTGGGGTATGCTTTGGTCTCCGAGATAGCTCGCGACGCGTTTCGACTTCCCCACATAGAAGTCGAAGCATGTCACAGAGCGCTGTTATTTTTGCAGTGCTTGTACTGGGACGCTGATTCCGGAGTCTACCGATCACCACTCAGGCAAGCATTGGAGTCGGCCGGTCTAAAGTAAAACTCCGTAACTCTTTGACTTCCCGTGTGATGCCATGACAGCTTTCAGTAGCACCGCAGAGAAGTTTCCTTGCAATAAACGTCCTAATGCGGTCTAGACTCAGCCCTTTGTTGAGCGTGCTAACCAATTGCTGCCTGAGTGAGTTTTGTTTCCTCTAATTGAGACTAACAATGTTACCCGAATATTTATTTTTGAAGTCCATCTGTGAAGACATGACACAAAACTTGAGGTTATTTCTTGTTTATGTTTATTATGTTTTTTCCATAACGTCATGCTTTCCGTTATTGTACTATCACATTATGCATGTCATTTATTTTTATTATTATTTTATTTATGTAGCCTAGTACCTAAATCACGCGCGGAACAATACATATTTACTATACTGTTAGCTTGAACGACACTGTAATTTGAACACAATCTACGATGTAGATACAAACTAACGCTTTAGACCGTAGCTTAGGTTGGCACAGAAACTAGAATCAGAATTTATTTTCAGTAATAGTCTGGCGCTACTTTTTTACTACAACAGGCATTGGATGCGTTTGTCTCGTCTGAAGTGTGTCGTTGGGCAGTGTTTGTGTACATGTTTGTTTGTGTTTGATGTAGCACGAGGGTGGTGCCAGTACCACTGAGTCGATGACGCGTGCGCTGATAGCCGACGACCCGAGCCGCCATATGGGGCACGTGCAGTTAGGGTATGTATCTGTGCTACGCACCCGTGTCCACCACACGACTGATCTCACTCAAACGAAGCCTCCCCCTGTTGAACTGCTTCTAACCATCGCACTATTCAATCAAATTTTCAGCGGCAAAATTTTCACGATAGAAATAGATTTAAATAAGGAAGCAGTTCAATTGGAGTTCAATTAAGAAATATAGCTCGTCTTAACGTAAATGTCCTTAACAGATTAAATGTCCTTGCACTTATCCCTGTTCTAAAAATGTTTGTATAACATTACTACGCATATTTTACGCGCAATGACGTCACAGCAGCCTTCGGCACGAGATACGGTGCGATCGATCTAGCTGCTCACATAAACTGACAGGTTTATTATTTGACAAACATCGCTGCAAATATTTACAGTGGCGAATTGCCGCTTTGATGATAATAAGTCCTCGAACGTGCAGTTTATGGGACGTCTAGCAACCTTCTTACGATCAGTCTTTAAATTCCCATATTTTATGGATAGACATCTAAATAAAATACCATTCACGCGAAGCCTTTCAATAAATTGAGTAAACGATATTGCTACCTGTAGTAACAACGATATGCCAGCCGATAATAATATACTTAATGATGCAAAAAAAGCAGGCTTCGCTGCAGTACAGATATATTTAATGCATGCTTGAGAAACATTTAATATTTGTTCATATTCAAGATCTCAAGATGTTATAAAATTATTAATGTTGAAGATTAATTCTGTTTGTATAGTTGTATTGTATGTAACACTTAATTTAAAGATGCTAAACTTATGCTTGATTTATTCCCTAGTTTACGGGATAAGCAAGAATCCTTGGAATTCCTGCCGTGGTTAGTAGAATACAGTGTAATTATAGTAGTTTAGTTATGTAGCATTATTGGTGATGGGTTTCTGTATGTTCTGTATAGTTGGAATATGTATTGGTTATCTGGTTATTATATTTCCAGTTTGTCGTCTTTATCGGGTTTTGATGGAAATTGGTTTACATTATATTTAAGTAACACATTTCACTTGCTTACTAACATTTCACTTGAACACAGTATTTTGTTTCAATATTTTATTTGTTAGTTTAACTTGGACTTCAAGAATAGATGGAACATAGGGGCGAAACTGTAAATGCTGAAATTTACTCGATTCGTTATTATATAGCCAGTGCTTCTTCTAATCATGTTATGTTTTCATGTATATAGTTTGAAAAGCAATGGACCAATAATGGGTACCTTATGTAACCCCTATCTATAATAGAAGAAGTATTGGTTACTTTTCTGTTTATTTCCAAATGATTGTGTAGATTCTAACAGCGTCTTGGTACGAGTGCTTAGACATTAGATTTATTTCCTTTCTTTATCTTTTCAGCTTATCAACTTCGTGTCATATATTAAAGCAAAAGCTTACCTAGAAATCATTTGACTAGTTATGTTCAATCTTGATCGAATTCACCCAAATTTAATAAAGTCGAAAGCTTTTAAGAATGTGTGTGTAGGTATGTTTGTTACTCCTTCAGGCTCAAACGACTTAACGGATTTGAATGAAATGATGCCAGGATAGCTTACGTCCTGGATTAACATTCGCTACTTTGATACCGGAAAGTGCTGTGTTCCCGTGGGATTACCAAATAATTCAAAATATACATGTACTTCATTGTGCATTTACAAACTTATTCACCCCGGGGTGCAATTTGTATTATATAAATATGTAAATCTATGACGTATCTTGACATATTGTAATTAAAGTAATGTTCCTTATGATGGCAGATGGAAAGATGAGTCGTATTGTGCGTCACGCTATTCAGATCTGATATTGTTTAGCTAAGGAATTCAGTCCATATACGACAAAAGTAAGACCAAATCTAGGTTTGTTTTTATAAATCTACCTGAATGTAAAGTATGCCGATAGATATCGGTCGTTAGTGAAATATCAATAATTATATTTTCAGTACCTAGCAGGTTTAATTTATTTTCTTTATATAGGACAAAAACAATTGTATTATGCAGACTTTTATAAAGAACTTATTTTATCTGTAGTTAAATGTACGGTACAAGTACAACCAATTTCACTATCCAAAAATTAAGATTTTTGGATTTTTTTCTAAATAAAAAGCAGTTATCAGAACAGAAGTTTTCATAACATCACGGATATCCCTCAGTTTCACAATGTAACTTGATGATGTTATCGTTAAACGTGTAAGCGATTCCACGCTTTTCGCGGAATCAAAATATTTATCTTCGTATATTTCCCAGAACCAAACAATGGTGATACAGACCAAAACAATCGATTTTTGATATCGAGTGTTTTCAGATGACTGATAAGGTGTCTAGTTTTGGCAGAGACGCCCTTGACTGGCAATAAAGACATTGACATTGATATAGTCATTGTAAATCTCTGTCTGACCTTGGTTTTAATAGCTTTAATTTCACGTGAAATCGCGCTGGGGGTTTTTATGTTTCTTTCAAATTGATTCTTACAAAGCTGATTCCATGACATTACCTAATTGCACGTAGCAAGATGAGTAGTGAGAAGCATTATCAGCACATTACCTACATTACGAGACTGTTTTGTGGTTTCTTGTACAACAATTAGTATCCTTAAATCTATTGTTGGACCCGCATCCGTCTATTGTCGGTTTTATTTTTGTGTGTAAATTGAGGAGCTACATCTAATTTATCAACTAAACTGTATAGTAAGAAGTTTCCTAGCATTGACTATTTACACTTTAGATAATATTCCCTTGTCATCTCCAGTATCGTATACTTAACTTGTGTTAGTGTTACCCTAGTCCCCTATTTATATTTTACATTTCCATTTTTTCTTATCATTATCACTTGATTGCTAATAATCAATAATTAATTCAAATGAATGCCTTATTTATTGACTCTTTCACTTTATTATTATACCTTCTCAAGTTCAATCACTGCATATTCCACTCGATAAGTATCTTACTTATCGCTCCCGTTAGCAGTCTGTTGACCTTTCATCTCACTCGTGACTGACTCGTTGTCGCCTCGAAAACAACTGTACCAAGTTCATGGCAAACGTTAATCTGGTGGCATTATGTTGGTCAGATGACGAACTAAACAATTGTGGGTGGATCTAGGTATAAACTGGTCAATTTCCGCTCCACTTTATTCACTAACTTTATCGCTCTATTAAGTCGTAGGTAAATTATTTAACTCTGTCTATTAAACGGAGCAGTGTTTGATTAGCCCTTCTAACTATGAGTAAATAATTTAATTGGAGTACTTTCTTGCTCTTTATTTTGCTGCAGTCCAAACCCTTATAGAACAAAATCCTTTCATGTGTTCCTTCATAGTCTTCTACTACTGAGTCTTCGATAAGAATAGAAAATATTCTATCTTAAAATTATATCTACCTATACAAGGGGAATTAGTATGTATAGTTCATACTAAATTATGTAATTCGTTTTGTAGTCACGCTGAATAAATTACAATGGTTTCACGAATGCCACAATTATCAGATACGCGGTCGGTCGTTCGTAATGATATCGTAATGATTATTCTGCGGTGCCCTTGATTTCTTTCTGTTGACTCTGGAATCTCAAATGTTATGTTTGCAAACATAACATTAGTCAAAATATAAAGAAAATGACCCGATGAAATGACTGATGAAATGTCAACCATGCCACATGTCAAGATAATTTATGCAAAGAAGAACTGCCGTGATTTTTTGTCTCTTCCTACTTTTTGCTAAAACTTCTGATATAAGGGCATATTTTAGCGAACTCATTTCGAAGTCAATTTTTATAGACCCTGTATCAGAATTTTGACCATCTTAACATGAATTCTTTAGCAACGCAATGTTTTCAAACAGCAGATATGCGACAATATGCATTAACTTGTCAGGTACTTATTTACATCATTCAAAGACCATATTGGGCCTGCCAATACTTTGTAGATTACCTACCAAGTTATTATGATATCATGATATACATCGGTAACGATGCATTTTAGAAGCATTACTTGTAATCTATCTTTCGCCTTGACAGAGTTTTACTCGTAGCAAGATTGAACATAATTTATGTACATAAATATGTCGACGGTTATTATAGGTTCATGTCATACCGTTAATTATTATGTTGCCTTATGATGGCACAAAAATGACACGAGGTTGCATGTAAGATCCTGGAAGTACGAAACACGGTGGACGATAAAAATGGTCACATAGCATGGCTATGGCGTCATGCCAAATACGTCAGTGAATCTATTCCGGCCTAAATATCACTATATGATGCTACACAATTCACGTTCTTGGAGTGTTCTGTACTTCCAGTAATTTTTATGTGTAGTTTTAAGTTTTTGAAGGTGCAGACATTGATATAAATAAAACCTCTACAGACCCCTGTTCGTCTATCTCTGTTTACGTATATGTAAAGAAAAAAGTTTACATACAGAGTAAAACAGCTGACGATTTATTGAAATACATTCTACGGCAATGCGCAAGTATCACTCAGTTACGTCCAGTCCAGACAGACTCCAGAATATGTAAATAGCTACCGCAGTCTACCCAGACTTGGTATACTGCCAATCGGACGAGGCCGGGGCGCCTACATTACATCACACACTACCATAAACTATATCTTGAAGTTTTATACAATATATACTGAAAAAACTTGCTTTGCTACCCAGATCTGCATAAATCCTTTATGACTACTGATTACAGTTTTCTGAGTTCAATAAATGTTGTTGATATAACAAATGCGGTGTTTCATGTTCTCCGCAATATTAGTCATACATTTTCACGTGATAACATGAATATAAGTACTTATCTATGTATATAATTATGCTAGTGGTGCCAAGGCAACGGATGGTACAATTTTGGTAAAACTAGTTTTTCTGATCAGTTCTTAACACTTGATATTGAATAATAAAATGAAAATGAATAATGCGATTGTACGTAACTTTTATGTTACTTGTTTAATAGAATTTCTGGAAATCTGAATAAATTGTGTCCATAAGCTGTTAAATAAATACCTATTTCGCATTACTGATGAATGGAAAATGTAACGTTCTTCGAACCTCAATGAGATATGATTGATAAATAAACAGTACCTATCATTGTGGAACATATTCACGTAAAACGAAATCAGAGTACCGTACAGTGTTAAGTGGCAATAATGGATGTAACCAAAATATCAAACAGTTAGCAAGAAGGTTCTAAGTAAAGAGTCCAAATAAAGGACAGTATATAGAAGTTTCGATTTATAAGGAATCTGTCTTATTAGGTTTTCCAAAAACGATCGAATGACATTGAGTGGGTGCCAATTTTGGAATAACCTTGATGACTTCTAATTTATTTAATCGAAGTCTTTTGTGTGCTCCACACATTATGTCAAGATCTCAAGATGTTATGTGACTTGTGTACCTATGTATCTCATTTGGATACCTACTTCTATGAAGTGTCGCAGTAGCATCACATGTCGTACAGAACATGGAAGACATAGCATAGTTGATAGTTTATAATATTCGAAATACTATTGAAGACAGATATAGCGCAGCGGGTGAAAGTCCGTCTGCGACGAAGGAAGTTACGACGAGGTAGGATTCCTGCCTATGGACACGTGTTTGTACGATTTGCAAATTATAAATATAGTAATGAAGTAATATGTAGTTATTACTATAAGGTTCGCCCGCCGTCGTCGCCGCAGCGCCGCGCGGCCCGGCAAGGCAGAGAATCGCATCGAACCAAAGAAAAATTGGTCTATAGTCATAATTTTATTATATTGCTTTTATAGTCAAAATTTAAAGTCATCTAATGTATTATATTATGTACCTCCCTATATTAGTACCCATAACACAGGCTCTGCGTACCTTTCAATGTTCCCATTTTACGTTTTATACGAGTTCACGTTATGGTTTCCATTCCACCAATTTCTCTTTAGCGTCGTTACTAGGTATAGACTCAAGCCTCTGCATTGCGGAATTTTATTGAGTTCAGTCTCGAGTTGTGCTCTTTTTGTACGTGGGGAAACCCCAAGTAAGGCTTTTCCTTATTTTGTTATTTCTGTTTTACCGAAGCTGAATCATTAAAAATATTTTGATACTGGCTGTTTGGTTTTATGTGTATCATTGGGTTACCCCAATTAGTTCTACTATTATTTCTTCAGCTCGATAGTTGCAAACGGAATAAATTTCTGTTTTTGGTAGCGCACTTTAATAAAAATCTTACCAATCTTGTCTTTATGATTGGAAGTTGCGGTTCTAAATCTTACGAATTTATTTTTATCAATGACAAGCTCCGTATCTTTCGCGGAAACATTTAAATAAATGCTGCCATGGTATCAGCGTTAATAGCTTTGCTTTTCATGTAATACTTGTGATGACAACTGTAATCTTATCGGTTTGATTTCCTACTAACTTTCTTTGATGACATTTGATGACAGCTATTCCACACTCTTATTTGCTGTTTGGTAGATCGATTGAAATCAAATAATCATGTCCTAATCCGTTTCGATTTTGTATGAAAATCGATTTTGTTTTGAAGAAATTATAATTGTTTTTTTTAACCCAATATTTTGTATTATTTTACACACCTTGTATTAGTCGTCTAAACGACTTTATTTTTGGAATCAGAAAACTCAAATAAAATAGTATTATACTTGTTGTTTTATTTGCTAATTGCTTGCGGCATAACACGCTCTTTTCCGTGATAACGAGTAAGACAGATCGAGTTACTGTGGTAAACTACGAGTGTAATTTTTATAACTATTTTCAAAACTTCTTGGAAAAATCATCTCTTGATAAAAATCTAAATATTCGTCATCATATATTTTGAGTCAACAGAACAGATTCGCATCTCTTTCTGTCAAAAGTAAATGTTTTTATGAAATACTTAATTCTATCACTCAGTCTTCATTCACTTACCTGTCAACAATTAGGAAACTGCATAGATTAGTCTTGCATGCTTGCATGTACCAAAGAGAGTCGATGGATAACATCAAATTATTGGAACTAAGTTCCTTATCGCGCGTTGTGAAAGGGGGCTGGACGGAGAAAATTGTCACGAAAAGTTGTAACGACACTTTTTGCTATAGTAAGCTATTGTAAGCCGTGCGGCGTGCGCATGTTTCTCTGTCTGTCTCTCTCTCTTATAGAAAGGAACTTCGTTCCATCCGGGTGTCCCTTGACACCTCTCAACTTTTTATAATAAACCTACTTACGTTGTTAGAGTGTTTCTACTTGTTACCTTAGTTATATATAAGTATTCTAGTATTTTTAAAAGACTCCAAAATGTGGGACGTTCTATGTATGTCCAACTGTAAGTGTGTTTTATGTATGTCCATCGATTTCTCGTAATTATTTCTCTATTATTTAAAGAATTATCCCACGGTAGTCACGTAAAAAAATCCAGGGAATATTTGTCTCGTCATCCTTAAAAACAGTGTACAATTAAGTTTTTTTCTGGGTATAGGACTCAAAACTCTTGTGCGAATCCCTACGATACTCCGCTGGACCGATCCAGTCCTGTTATCGTTTAAATTATGGTGTATTTTTTTCTGCGCTTACAATTTTATCAGTCTTCATTTAAAATCATTTTGGATTTGTGTAATGTGTCAAAATCAGTAACACCAAAACCTATTCTCTTTCTCACATGCCCGTATTCATTTCATATAAACTTAGGCGCTGAAAACCTTGAATTTACCGATTTGTATTGACAATACCTTCGTGGCCTTTATCTCGTAGTAATATAAGTCTCCAGTTGTAAAACTATTATCATACAATGTTTGCATTCATCATTACAGCTAAACATATGCAATTTCGAACCAGTAAAGTACAGACAGGGTGACCGGTGGGAAAAAAAATCTTTTAAGATTCGATATTTAAATTTTTCAAAAACCGTTGCCTTGATTTTGATAGCACTATCAAGCCCTGTACAAACCCACAGTCAAGGGACCACTCTACATAGATTGAAATAAAATGACATGAAAAAAAAAGTTTTTTTCACAAATTCCCGTGTAGCAAACTTAACTATCGATCCTTATTATTAACTTCGCATTATAAACCATGTTATATCCGTAATTTATGTCAAGGTTTTGAGAGGATTCATCGAACACTATCTTGCTGTCACCACGTGTGCGAAACGTGGTAACAGCAAGATAGCGCCACACCTTATTCAGCCATAGCCACCTCCGTGAACATAAGAGCCACAGAACTGATTACTCCATTTAGTCGTATGGCCAGGCCACCCAGATCCCAGGATCTCACCACCATGGGTATTTTTCTGTAGGGATATAATAAAGCAAAAGATAACGATAGCAAACTAACGAAAATAGCGGAAGGAAAAAAAAGGAGTGAAAAGATGCAAATTTTTGCCCAAAATGTTTGCTGAGCGATAGCGACTCATGAATATTTTTGAAAAGCTTCGTGTATTGCTGTTAACGCAGCCGTGGGTATAAACGGAATAACTTTTAAAATTAAAATCCGCATGTTTTATCTTGATTTGGTATAAAATACTTAATAATTTTCGCACAGAAAACCTATTTTTTTTTTCATTTTCAAATCCAAATTGCCTCCGGACACCCTGTACTACAACAAACGCCTCTCATATGGGGGATGCGGACATGTTTGCCGATAGCTATGATAAACGTAACCATAGAAACACAATGAAGTCAGAAGATTACTTGGAAAAAATACACTGAGTGTGAGGTCTGTTTTACGCGCTATAGTAACGGAAACCTTACAGTAAAGTGAAGTCAGCTGTTTTGTACTGTATGATAAATTCAATACGTTCTTTGAAAATTCATATACTGTTTCTAATAAAGACCTCTTCAGGACATTAAATAATATCTGGTTGTTAGGTAATATTATATCAATGTCTCTACTAAATCATTCATTCAGAGATGATGTGCAACTGTATGATAATGGAAGTAATAATAGTATGGAAGCAGAAGTGCTTTTTTAACAGCATTCAAAGGAATTAATGCGTCGGGGGCAATTCGTTGAAAGTTGTAAATTATACGCTTCTGCTGGAATGTTTTTCATTAAAAGCAGTTTAATGAAAAACATTCCTTTCATTATCTGTGGTTCACTTTGTGAGTTAGTCGACCCAGTTGCATTCCTTCAGTGTACAAAACCTCAAAATATTATGACTTTCTTTGTTAAAATGATCAAGTTTTGATTCCCAGAAGTAAGACAATCACTTTCAACAGGACGAGACGTTTAATAGAATTTGTGGGAAAATTAGAATTAGACAATAGTCGTTGCTTTACTTCTGCATGTCCGCATCCATATTGCGATTGAACAATGGACCTTATGTTATAGATGTTAGTAGCTACAGTAATAAGGCCTTTCTATTTGTTGTTTTCATTAAGATATCTACTGATTTCGCAAAATGGATGCAGAACTTGACTGCGATGATGGTGTGATCTATAATTGGTTATAATTGGTTGATGGGTGAGATGAAATCAAATGTTTTTTTTAATATTTTTTTTTTTGTGTCCATTGTGGATACTAGTTTTAATTTAATTCTATTATGTAAATGTAAAAAATATTATATTAAAAAGCAAATGTTAGTTTTAGCAACCTACACGCTCAAAAATTCTGTTTTTGACTAAGGCCCGGGATACTCATGGCATTAAATTGTCCATGCCAATGACCATAGTCAGTGAATTGAATAGGTACTCAAACGAAATTATCACATGTAAGCTCATCTCAGGTCCCGATTTTTGTCAGGTTTCAATAAAATCCTTGCAAAAATTCGCAATGTAATGTGCTAAAATGAATTAATCTTACGCTAGATTATTCGTAGCATTAAGTGGCAGATTTAAGAGCCGCCTTTCCTCCAGAGGAAGTACCTACTAAGTCTGACATTTGCTTTCATCTCGCAAACTGTTTTCTTCCAAGAGACTTCCACACCACCCCTACCCCCACTAACGAGTTCCTCCGTAGTTTCGTCGCCGGCGTGATCCTGCGCGAGCGCATCCCTGCTTTCGAGCGGATGCTGTGGCGCGCCTGCCGCGGCAACGTGTTCCTCCGACAGAGCGAGATCGATACGCCACTTGAGGATCCTTCTTCTGTAAGTATAACGACGTATCTTGAAAACTTTGTAACTCATGGCCGAAAGAAGACCTGCGGTGATGTCAAAAGTTAGTTGTCTTTGGTACTGAAGCCTGCAGAGACCGGCAACTCCTCAAGTACATAAATTTAATCTAGTAATATTACTGAAGAAGTTCAAGCTATCATAAAAGTATGATAACAAAATAGCGGCACATAATCAAAATAAAATGATTGGGGATTCTATAAGTAAATTTTAAACAATTCTCTTGTTATTCTTACTCTTGGCTTTTATTTTCCCCTATAAAAAACTGAGTCACTTGCAGCAATGACGAATTTCTACTACGGGATAGTTATGATATTATTATTATATTAGCCCGGAGTGTCCCACTGCAGTGCAAAGCCCTGCAGATCGATTACGGTAAAATACCCCATCCAAATTTGACATTTGAAAGCCCGTAGGATGGCCTTTGAGCCTCCCATCCATCCAATTGTAAATAAAATAGCCGTCACTGAGACGATTGCCAGTCCCAGCCGAAATTGAAGCCCATGAATGAATGAGATGAATGCTTTTGACAGTAAATAGAACGATTTTGACGTAAGGTTGTTTGCTTTTCATTTGACATTGACATACCCTAATTTCCAGTTGAGGCCCCCTGCCACCTATCGATTTATTTGGAACTATGTATTGTATTGTATTGTAGTCGTAAAAAATAGATAAATAAATCAACAAAAAGAAAAAGGGCAAGAAAATGGCCCAATATGCTAAACTGGCAACATTTCACTGAAAACTTCTACCATGACAATGACAGTTCCGATGCATGTTCTTGATAATGTTTCATTGCCGCAATTCTGACTCCAAATACAGTAACATAACCTTCATGATATTTTTATTTAATGTACCCTTATATTTTCTTAGGCAACCCAACTATTAAATGTTTCAGCCTTAATATTTATTATTTCAACACAGACTATGAAGCCCCTAACGTACTTGGAGAAGAAAAGAGACGTTTTCTAAAATTTGTTAAATCATCAGTTTTAGGACAATATTTAGGCAAAATCGAAAACGAAACGTAAAATGGGGAATCCACTTTGTTCACTCCGTGTTCACTCACATTGACCATCCAGCCATAAAATTTAGTGCTATTCTATTTGTCCCATTGATGGAATCGAACCCATTCGCCCATCCATTGATCCATTGAGAATAGCGTAATCACTCTGCTGGTTCGGGAAATTCCCATAGATGTCATGCTCCGTCTTTAGTAGGGTAGTTTCGCAGGTGAAAAAAAAAAGGTAATTATAATTAGTCCGTCAGTTAGATTATAAGATAATATTGGACCGTTATTTTTTCTTTTGTCAATCAGACAAAAAATGCCAAAGATAAGCGCGTCAAAGTTTGGGAGGGGATTGGTGCGGCGTGACGTCACGCCGCGCCGTCGCTGCCGCCCCGTGCTAAAATGTCATACGGCATGGCATGACGTTCCGCGTAACTTTAACTATACTGCCGTCCGTTACCTAAAAAGCGGCTAAGTCGCAAAACCAAGTTTCGAGAAAAACGCAAAAAACGCGGCAAGAATTTTGAAATTGCTGCCATTTGATTACTATAATTCGTATAACAGATTTTTTGACACTGAAAGACAGAATGACGTGAGTACTATCGAATGGCTTCGCTATAAACTCAATTCCTGATAACAATAATTCACGAAATGATTTTTTGCATTTAGTTTTAGCAATGATTTAATGAAAATGCTAAGTTTACACCACTATAAAGCGGCTATGTATACCTTAACGGCATTTTAGTTAAGGATTTGCACATAACTGCTTTATTGCGTAGGATAATTTATTTTGACTTGTGGCTCCTGCAAAGCTAAAACAGGGTTTCTGTATTTTACGGCTTTTAAGCTTAGCATTAGCACGTAAATTGTATTTTTTATTATTTATATCTTGATACACATGACTAAAAGGCAGCTACATGCAAAACCTGTTTTAATAACCGCTTTATAGTTTAGTATTCCTTTATTGATAATTCAGGGTTTCTACTAATAAACAACGTTAAATGATAAAATAATAAAAAAAAATGCAAATTGCAATGGTTTATTACTTAAAATCAAATTTTCAAAGATCAATTATGTACTTACAGACTAATCTCTTAGACAAGATACGTACTTATCGCGTACAGTGTAACGCCCATAATTTATCCTACTTAACGCATTCACTGCCCAGTCTCGCCGCCACAACACAGAGCTCCGGATCAACAAGCGCGTCTTGGGCCATGAAAATGTTGAATGCTTATCAAAAAATCAGTTAAACAAAACTTATACTAAATTGTACTTGGCTAGGAAGGTACTTTTAAATCAAGGCACATAGTAGGTTAAGTACTTAATTAGGTATGCTCTTCTAGAGCTACAATAAAAATCTTAAAAATAAAATAATCACATTTTTTGCGTAACATGCATTCTTTTCTTATCCACTAAATTCTTACTTCTACTTAAAATGGCACTTTTTTACTACTTATTAATCTTTAAGTTAAGAAATTATAGTGTTCTCCTACTCCTAGGAGTGCTTGTCTGTGCATTTTAGCGGACAGGTAAATTTTGCCAAAATGTTAATTTGTGTGGTGGAATAATTGTAGAGAGTTTGCTCAAAAGAGCTTCTTTTCTTACAGGCTGCACACCTTTGTACTCTGATCAGAAAGTTACTATGGGCATATTGTTATTCTTTAAATAACAGTCATTTAAAAATCTCAATGACTTAAAATCCTCACTGAAATCGTTTCTGTACAGGAGATCATAATTATTTCGTTTGAAACATACTTCTACCATATTTTTCAAATACTCTCTGGGGGTAGAATTTTGAATGCGCCTATCAGATACAATATTTAAGAAGTTGATGAAATTTTCTGGCGTCATTGATTTTACTACCACTTTAGAGTTATTTATTGTAGCCACTGCTTCTTCGAAATCTTCAAAGTAGTATATCTTCACCTTCCTTTTCATTGCTAATTCTATTTGGTGGTGTACCTGGTTAGCGCTCATCAATGTACTGTTCAAAATAATACAGTATGATACTTTCAGTGGCAATTAGATCACTATTTATCAAGTGTACTAACAACGAATACTGCAACCAATTTTTATTTTGGACACTGCAATTATCCCGTCTTACGGTGACAGGAGTGCACTCGCGACGGCTCCTTGCACTAAATATCAAATCAAAAACCTGGCGGAACGTAGCCGCGGGGGTGGGAGGGCGCATGGCCGAGCGTAGATAACGGCTTTATAGCGAAGGAGTGCGACATAACCGCCATATAGTATTGTGGTTGTATCAAAATCAAATCAAAACACAAAGCTATAAAGTGGTTAGGAGACTTTAACTTCTTTGTAGCGTAGTAATTTGCACATAACCGCTTTGTAGCTTAGAACTGCAATAAATATTAGAAAAACAAAACTAGTTATATGACTTTAAATTAGTTTAAATGCTTTTTAGCTAAGTATTTGCAGATAGCCGTGATTTAGCGTTGGAATTTTAATATTTTGCATTTTTTAACGGCTTTCTTCCCATCACTAAATCGGAAACTATAAAAGATACGAACACGTGTCCTAGACAGATCGATAGAGAATTTTGAACTGTCTATCGAGGCATTTAAAAGTCAAAATTGACCAAATGTCACTTAGCCGCTTTTTAGATAACGGACGGCAGTATATTAATCATACTTTTTTGTTCAATTGACAATAGAAAAAGTACGTGTCCAATATCTTCCGATGATCTATCCTCATCAGCCTATAATGGACCACTGCTGGACACAGGCGTCCCCCTGATTTGTTAACTCATGGGGTTAATCTATCTGACGGACTATTTAGAATTTATTTATTTTTTCTTAGAATATTTTCCCAGTGCGAGTAGCGCACCATAAAGCAAAAAGCTAATTTGAATTATTTTAGGAAACTAACAATGATGCCTGTTGTTCCTAAATAATTCAACACTTAATTTACTTTGAGTTGGTATTTTATTTTTTACATAATGCCCTATATTCATAACCCTATATAATGCCATGCCATGCATTTCAACCATGGAAATACAAAGTGAGGAAATGTTGATACGTTTCTATTTTAGACATTACATAAGCACATACATTTTTAACTTCGTCAATAACACTATGCTTATTCCATCTAGTCGGACCAAGTCTACAAGTCGGTGTTCATCATCTTCTTCCAAGGAGACCAGCTGAAGACTCGAGTAAAGAAGATCTGCGAGGGATTCCGCGCCACCCTGTACCCATGCCCCGAGTCTGCGGCTGACCGTCGCGAGATGGCAATGGGTGTGATGACCAGGATTGAGGATTTAAACACTGTAAGTCATTAGCATATTCATATTAGCCAAAAGACGTTGCATTGCAGCTTTTCAAAACATGGACCTCCGCCAATGATCGACACAAATTGACACAATAACCGGTCCAGCGCTGCCCGCGTCCAGCGGTTAGATCATTTTGTCCACTTGTAGGCCTTAGTGCCACAGCTTTGCAGGACATAGGCCTCCCCCAATAATTGACACAATGACCGGTCCAGCGCTGCCCATATCCAGCGGTTATAGCTAGATAGATAAGATAGATCGTTTTATCCATTTAAAATACGTTACATAACTTGTGTGCGTACCCCCGAATACTCAAACGCGTCTCAGATTTAAGCACGTCTCAAGTGACGAATTTTTGACAGATTTTCATTGAAGACTGTCAATGATAAAATCGCAACTTGAGACGTCCTTATATTAGAATTGCGTTTGAGTATTCGGGGGTCAGTACCTTAAAACCTGTTTTTTGTGCCGTCTCCCGCATATTCACCAGGTTGTCAGTTCACATGGTCGTCAGGGGTCTAAAAATATCCTTATATGGAATGATAGATTTCAAAATATGATAGATTGTTTTGATGACCATTTAAATTATTCCACATCACGGTTTTTGGGTTTGAAACGGTTTGATGGTAAACGAAATGTTATGCCATAAGTAACTTATTAACGGATGAAATTTGGCAGGAAATAAGAATAAAATAAATTTATTTGTTCAATCACACCAACATATTTTCTTAAGTTTAAAACAACATAAAAATATTTATAGCTGTAAGCCAAAATGAAAAAAAATGTTGTTAGCTCAACCAATGCTAGCAATCTAGCAGCCAACGCTGGTGGTAGACGCCAGAGAGGAGACGGTATCCCACTATTATCGGTATCCCATGAAAGGACATAGATAGGATACTTTTAACCTCGGAAAAGCTGATGCGAAGCTGCAGGTAGAAGGTAGTATACTAATATTGCGTGTTCTAGTTTATGAAGATTTGGGTTAACAATAAAAGCATTATACCCTTATCAGATAACTGTCTTTGGCGGTACGTGCTCGCTTGCTCTAGGACTTTCAATATTTTACGATATTGACAGTTTTGTGTATTTTTTAAGTATAATGAATGAGATTTTTTGAATTGTTTACGGTAGACCAAAATGATGGAAACCGAAATCTTGTGGTCTTGATCCGCTAAAAAAATAAGCCAATTTTAGTGTAATGAATGACTAATGTATGAGGTTTTTGAATTGTAGTTTACGGCTCTTTCTTGGCTTATTCTATTATACACCTACTTACATATACCATCGCCTTAGGGTTATAAAAAAAACCTGTTATGATTTTATACTGTCTACTAAATAAATAAAAAAAAAACTTTGTAACATTTGAACGAAGTTAAAAAGAAATTAAGATTTGGTACCTACGTTATTTGAACAAATGCACCCTTCACGTTATTATTCGGAAAACATTGTATAGGTAACGTGGTAACGAACTTCAAAGTCAAAGTCAATAACTTTATTTCTTTAGGCTTACAAAATAAGCACTTAGATAAGTGAAATTTAATACTATAAACAGGTTCATAAATAGTCATTATTATCAAATAAGAAATATGATGTTATTGATTTTATTCGCTTCCTATCCTACCCATAGGAAGTTCGTTCAATACTATTTTGAAATCACTAGATCTCACACTAGATCTAACCCTCAAAGCCGTATCTACACCTGGGTTAATTGTATTTCTTAGCATGTCAGGGCCCTGCTTAGAAACAGCATACAAAAAGCAGCATAAGGCCGCGTTAAATGGCAAGTAATGATAGGTGCGTAACAATGGAAGTGTCATAACATACTTTATCGTTGTCATACTTGTATAAGGACGAGGTTATGTCTTATAATCACCGACTGGTTTATGGCACTGGTACGGGGGCCTTAGTCTCGACTGTGGAAAAATATTGATATCGGAAAATGTGGCATCCGATGGCAACACATACTCTTCTCTCAATTCAAGTTATCGGTTATAATATGTAAGATAAATTTAAGTTTTTTTTTCTAAACCGTATTTGAGACGATCTATGTGGCTACGAAGGAGGTTGCGGGTTCTATTCCCGCTTTTGGACAAATTTATGTATTATATATGCAAAAAATAGTTCAGTGTATCATGGGTTTTTCTATGTAAAATAAAAAAAATATGTATTCAAATTATCTAGTACCCATAACATTAACTCTACTTAGCGTGTTGTTAGATGATGATATGTGATGTGGATAGTCCAGCGTTATTTAATAAATTTAAATTATTTTATTTAATTCTGCTTCTGCCTTAGGCTTTGCGTTTTCTTCCAAAATAAAAGTGCATATAATACTCTACATTTCTAGAGTTAATACTACATCTATCCAAACTTCCAGTCCACTTATTTCAGTAGTTTTTGCAACATCCCAAACATTACATTTCTAGAGTTAATACTACATCTATCCAAACTTCCAGTCCACTTATTTCAGTAGTTTTTGCAACATCCCAAACATCCCGCAACTTCACAAACTTTCGCCTTAAACACACACACACACACCCTCACACAACAGGTACAGGCTGGCCCTCATCCTCATTCCTCCATGTTAGGATTGAGAGCCCAAGTTTGTAGCTCATAACTAGATTATTTGACTTTCACAAAATCTGAATGACAATTCACAATTATTTTGGATTTTCACTGAAATTTAAGCAATCGTTTCAAAGATTTTAATGATGTGAACCCTCACACCACACACACACACACTCACACCCTCACACACACACCCTCTCTCTCTCACACACACACACACACACACACACCCTCACACACACACACACACCCTCACACACTATTTATATTAGTAGAATAGGATTATTATGGTGTCCTATCGAGTGATACAATCTCTGCTGGCCTGTCAAATTAATCAAAATTATCTCTTGTCTTACCGTCCTGTGGTTTTGAGCTGACAGTTTTAACCAAATCAATACACTATTAGGACTATAATTAATGATTAACTTATGCTTGATATTTGACGACCTCTGTGGCGCGGTGGGCGAAGATCCGCCTGCGACGTAGGAGACTGCGTATTATAAATAAATAATGCTGGACAATTCACACAGCACTACCTAGCCCCAAGCTAAGCAGAGCTTGACTCCACTAGTGGACAAAAAATTGAAGCGAATAAAATCAATAACATCATATTTCTTATTTGATAATAATGACTATTTATAAACCTGTTTTTAGTATAAAATTTGACTTGTCTAAGTGCTTATTTTGTAAGCTTAAAGAAATAAACGTTATTGATATTTGATATTTTGATACTTGTGTTATGGGTACTAGATAACTGATATACCTACATAATATAATACAATACATATAGATAGAAATTTTTACTATACATAGAAAACTGTCTGTAGATCGTACACACATTTGTCCCGAGGCGGGAATCGATCCCAGTATATCTATATATCAGTAAATCTATATAGTATATCAGTTATCTAGTACCCATAATACAAGTTCTGCTTAACTTGGTTCTCGATAATACTTGAATTGTCCAGCGTTTTTATTATTTTTTTATTTGTGGCCTTCAATGACTGACGTCATAGTTGTATTGTACTCTCTTAAATTTTTATCTTAAGCCTTAAATCTAAAAACACCTTGAAACTGTCGTCGTCTTAAAATTCTTAATAATCCAAAACTGCATTAGAACGAGTTTGCTGCTAATATGCTTGTATTGACCTTTTTGACATGCATTATTTATGACGACCTCTGTGGCGCGGTGGGCGAAGGTCTGCCTGCGACGCAGGAGGTTGCGGGTTCGATTCCCGTCTCGGGACAAATGTGTGTACGATCTGCAGACATTTGTTCAGGGTGTTCTGGTCGTTTTCTATGTATAATAAAAAATATCTATCTATGTATTGTATTATATTATGTATATCAGTTATCTAGTTCCCATAACACAAGCTCTGCTTAGCTTGGGGCTAGATAATGATGTGTGAATTGTCCAGCATTATTTATTTATTTATTATTTAAATCGATACTAATATTACAAATGCGAAAGTGTGTTTGTTTGTACTTTCTTCATGCCCACTTCACGCTCTACCTAAGCAACCAATCGACTTGATTTTTAGCATAGAGTAAGTTTAAAGGGTGTAGAGTAACACAGGGCTTTTTATTAAATAAATTAGTTGCCATAATATAGAAATAAATAACCATAAACAACGCGTGAGAAGCCCCGGGCAGCTGCTGGTATAATATATATTCGTTCTTTATCTTTTAAACATTAAAACTTTTCAAACATTTCAAAACGTTGTTTTGTTGTGTTTGTTATTTATCCTTTTTACGATAAGTGGTACGTTAAACGACGACATAAAACATATATTCTTAAACAAGAAAACCGTAAACCATAGGTACATTAATTCAAAGGCATGTATTATTGTAGACTGCACCTAATCAATCGGTTATGCATTATGATGCTTGTTAGTTAAACGGCTATTCAATAACGATTCTCTTCAAGCTGTCACATTAAGGAAAATATACATAAAATTGAATCTGCATGACGCATCGAGGCAAGTGCTCTTATTCATAACAGTTTTATATCTTTTGTTTTGTTCTCGTTTATGTAAAATTCCACTTTGAAGCGTTAACCCTTATAGGATCACTATGTTGTCCATCTGTCAACCCTCTTTTCTCAGAAACGCGTGGAGTTATCGAGTTGATATTCACATCATATACGCAGGCTCGTAACCTCTTGGAGCCGCGATATAAATCAAACTTCTAAGTCAACGCAATCAAAAGTTACAGCTGTTTATATCTATATTTTTTTAATTTTCCAAGGGAATCACATGCACACAAAACCGTTTCTTTCCGTTGACCTAGAACCATGAAATTTGGCAAGAAGCAATGTTTTATAGCACAAGAAAAGGATAAAATCTGAAAACCATAAATTTGTGGTTCATTCATAGAATAGTACATTGTTACCCTAGGGTTGGAAGTAACTTATTTAGTCTCGAGACGGGGTTTCGTCTGGGTTGATTTCTTTGCTGAAGAGTAAAAGTTGTTGCGGAACCCTTAATGCGCAAATCTAACTCGCACTTGACGTTTTTTTATTTAAATTACTGCTAGCTATTAATCCTTACCTATAACTAACAATATTTACGTGAGATCTATGCTATTTGCATAGATTTCACGTAAATATTGTTAGTAGCAGAATTGCGGCAAGCAGCTTTCAAAGTGTGAAACGTGAAAATTTAAAACAGTGTTCAAGTATGGGTATAATTTAAAAAAAAATAAGTGTATCTAATCTTTCAATCCACTGAAAACTATAGTTTATGGCCATTCCAATGGTATACTTAAGTGTTGGTTTTTTCAAGTTTTACGAGATACATAGTAACCCTCTTGGAAAAAATTATGGGACCACCTCATAATCATTCTCTATGCGATACAAAATCATCAAAATATAACAACAATAGGCGATGATATCGAGAACATAATTTAAAAAAATACTGCCGAATTGAGAACCTCCTTTCGTTTTTCAGTTGAAAATAAGTGCGGGTGCCAAAAGGCGTCTCTCAAGGAGTTGTTGATGTGGTCGAATGTATCGTTAACCATAGTTTTATGTATCAGGTCTATGTCTGTTTCTTGTTTTTTTTTTGTGGTGTACAGTAAAGAGTTTTGTATTGTATTGTATTAACCGATATATTTTTTCCAGGTCCTAGGCCAAACCCAGGACCATCGCCACCGCGTCCTCGTCGCCGCAGCCAAGAACATCAAGAACTGGTTCGTCAAGGTCCGCAAGATCAAGGCTATCTACCATACCCTGAATCTCTTCAACCTGGACGTAACACAGAAGTGTCTGATTGCGGAGTGTTGGGTGCCTGCTTTGGACTTGGAGACCATCCAGCTGGCTTTGAGGAGAGGAACGGTAAGCCATCTTAGTCTCTCGCAAGCTTTTGATTTGTCATTATATGTAAGTGGGGTAGGATGGGCGGGCGCTAACGATCCTGACCACAAAAATATTATTAAACAATTTTTAATTACTCTAAGGAAATCAAATAAAAAATTAAAAACCAAAAGTAATAAGGTAAAAAACCTGAATTATATAATCTAGTATCTAATATGTTCAATTCGGAATCACTTACATTCAAAAAAGCATTGATAAAAAACCGTCCAACCAAATGTCGACCAACACGTCCGGATGTAAAACAACAATGTTATGGTTGTGATGTTTTTGTTGGTATCACGCCATCAAATAGGGTCGACTAGTACAGCTAATACATATTGCAGGAACGCAGCGGCAGTTCGGTACCTCCAATCCTGAACCGCATGGAGACAGCTGAAGACCCGCCCACGTACAACCGGACGAACAAGTTCACCTTCGCCTTCCAGAACCTCATCTACGCGTACGGAGTCGCCACCTACCGGGAGGTCAATCCAGGTATTTAGTTATTTCGACGAGATTTTCTTATCTATACAAAGAGGCATGTGTCCAGCAGTGGACTAGCATAGACAGATGATGATGACACTAGCCAAACTCGATGTTAAAAGTAAATCACGACACAAATAGCTAAAGCAAAAAATATAAATAATAAAAAGTATAAAGCTTACTCTTGTTCGTTGGGCGTCGAGTTTCAGATATCATTTTAAGCAATATTTATTGCAGGAATGATCTCAAATAAACTATGACTGTGTTCTCCACATGTACATCATGCAAATACAATGAAACTGAAACTGATTCATAATGTCCCGAAGACCACATTATTCCTGATTGTTTAAGATACAGAAAATTCCAGAAGATCTCATTATTCCTGATAGTATATAAGGTTCAACTTTTAAAGTTTAATTATATTTCTATCCCTGAGAAAAATGGACAAGTAATATTAATTGCGAATGAAAAGACGCGGCTACAGAGTGAATTTAAGGTTAAGTATGGGTGGTTTGTTGATAATAATAATAATAATAATAATAATAGTCATTTATTTCAGATAATTTCAAATCCATAATAGTTAGTAACAATTGTCTTAATAATTATGTTAGTTTAAATTTGGCAAATGAAATATTATTTTAATAAAACAGCAATGCTGTGTTTATATAGCGGCCCATCTAGCTTATCCGCTATCATCACCAGGATGCTGTTAGTGGACAGGCGGACTCTGCTCAACAGTGAGGCCGTTTTTTTGCGCATGCAGGCAGCGAAGCCATCCACACGCGCTTCCGCGAACATGCCGGAAGCGCTGCAGAACCGCGGGTGTCCCAACAGCATCCTGAAGGCATTATTATATTGGACGCGAAGAGTGTTGACGGCTTTCTGAGTGCAGTTGAACCACAGGCTGCTCGTGTAAAAAGACTGACAGAATGCTTTAAATAAACTTATTTTGACGTCGTCAGAACATCGAGCAAACCTGCGGGCCAGCATATTTGCTCTCACCGTCAAAGCTCTTCGCTCCCTCTCTAGGTCATCTTCATCCCTTAAGTTATCTGCTATCATATGTCCTAAGTATTTAAATTTATTGACCCTATTCACAATAATTCCATTTAACATGACTGGAGGTACATGTTCTATCCTATTACCATTTGGACCAAACACCATAAATTCACATTTTTTTACATTATACTGCAAGCCATGGTTTGCAGCATAAGTCTCACAGTAGGCCATAAGGGTTCTTAATGCTCCAATAGATGGCGCCAGCAGTACCATGTCGTCAGCATAACTTAGATTGTTGACTGAGACTCCGTCAATACTGCATCCGACAGGCAGCTTGCTGAGGCCATCTATTAGTTCATCAACAAATAAGTTGAACAACTTTGCAGAAGTAACCCCCCCCTGCCGCACACCACACTCTAGCCCATACGCATCAGACAGGCCTCCTGCCCATTTAACAACGTTACTTTGATTCTCGTACCAATATTCAAAAACTGAACAAAGCTCTCCCGGCAACGGTGTGGCACGTAACTTCCTCCACAGCATGCTGTATCGAACAGTGTAACGTAACGTAACAGTGTACGATAAACATTCAACATCGAGTTTGGCTAGTGTATAAATATACATCTCATAACTAATAAATAAAATTTAAGTGTCCGTTTGTAACGACAAAATAGCTTCTATAATAATTATGACAGCTTTTGAAAATGGTAAATAATTATAACGAAACACCATTTTTTTGTCAGTCTGTTTGTTTGAGCTATCTTCAAAACAACTGGACTCTCTCATTATAGACTCTTGTGTTGTTTCCAGCTCCATACACCATAATAACGTTTCCGTTCCTATTCGCGGTGATGTTCGGAGACCTGGGCCACGGCGCGTTGATGGCCGCCTTCGGCTTCTGGATGTGCTATAAGGAAAAACCTCTACAGGCCAAGAAGATTGACAGCGAGGTATGCTATTTATTCTCTACTAGCGACCCGCCCCGGCTTCGCATGGGTACTATATTATGCATGTATTATACATATAAACCTTACTCTTCAATCACTCTATCTATTAAAAAAAACCGCATCAAAATCCGTTGCGTAGTTTTAAAGATTTAAGCATACATAGGGATATAGGGACAGAGAAAGCGACTTTGTTTTATACTATGTAATGATGATTAAAAAGACCTGTTTAGACATACTCAGTACCGAGTGGGTATGCGGCATTACACCGCACTGTCATAGACATACTAGGCGGAATACGGATAATCTGAGCGGTATTCGCTACCGCTTGGTAGTGAATACTATTTATATAGTAATAATATTATAGTTTCCAAAAACATACGCTGAAATGAAACGTAAACACAAAAAGCAACCCTGTAACGACACTCTTCGCCCACAGATCTGGACGATATTCTTCGGCGGGCGCTACATTATCTTCCTGATGGGTCTGTTCTCGATGTACACCGGTCTGATCTACAACGACATATTCTCCAAATCGCTCAACATCTTCGGCTCGTCGTGGCGCGGGAACTACAACGCGTCTACTCTCACGTCGAATAAACTTCTGCAGCTGAACCCTGATTCCTATGATTATACGCAGACGCCGTATGCTTTCGGAATCGATCCGGTTTGGCAGGTGAGCATATAACCTCTATTCCCCATTTCTTTACTATTAAATTATAGAATCTCTTAATCAACAATCTTACTTAATCTACGTGTCACAACGAGTAGCCGTGTGGTACCGTTTTAAAATTCGAACCACCCCAACTCTTCCCGCGGGCGTCGTAAGACTCGACTAAGGTATAGATTGATATGCTAACGCTTTATTGCACCACACGAAACACAATGCTGAAGAAACTGCTGAGTCAAGGAAGTACAAATAATATAATAAATAATTCAACGGGGGCTGGCAGCAGCGGCTCTTGCAAAACAGATTTTCAATCGAACTGCAATCCCCAACCCGCATGCCCAGCGTGGGGATTATCGCATTACTCGCGCATGATAAGAGCGAGTAAGGTGTTTATCACAGGAGTATAAGTCCAGCAGTGGAATAGTAAAGACTGTTGCTGATGATTGTGGTGGACCCTGAAGCAGTACCATTGAGCTCACTCCAAGAAAATAATAATGCTCAATAAAATTAAAGTCAATAATTAAAGTCTATAGGTACTGTTCTTGTTGAGCTAGATAAAAGTAAATTCATCTATATCCTGGATGCGTGAATAATACTTTCTTACTTAATGCAATTTTCCCTTCCAGCTCGCGGAAGCCAACAAGATCATTTTCATGAACGCCTACAAGATGAAGATTTCCATCATTATCGGAGTTTTCCACATGCTGTTTGGAGTTTCTCTGTCTCTGTGGAACCACTTGTAAGTGTTTTACTCATACTGTATCACAGGATTTTGATCAAAGAAATATGCATATTTCTTTGAACAAGCAACATAGTCTTAAAAGTCACCCAGCGAGCTATGGAGAAAGCTCGGAGTTTCTTTGAAGGATAGGATTCGCAACGAATACACCCGACAAAGTACCAAGGTTATCGACATAGCTTAAAGGATTAGCAAGCTGAAGTGACAGTGGGCTGGCCATATCTCGAGAAGAAACGACAACCGCTGGGGTAAACGTGTTCTTGAGTTGAGACCGCGACTTGGCAAACGTAGTGTAGGATACCCTCCGACTAGGTGGGATGACGATTTGCGAAAGACTGCTGGCATATACTGGATATGCCAAGCTGAAGACGGCGCTATGGCGCTCATTATGGGAGGCCATGTCCAGCAGTGTACTAATATAGGCTGATGATAAAGATGATGAATATTTTACCCAAATATCTGGCGGAACAAGAGCAGAAAAATTCCTTTCGAAATGCATAGTATAAATATTGTTAAAAGTATCTGCACTCAACCAAGCTTTGTTTACTTTGGGGTTAGATAATAAATGTGTACAATTAAATTTATTCATATTTCTCAGGTACTTCAAACGCCGCATCAGTATCTACGTGGAGTTCATCCCCCAGATCGTGTTCCTGGTTCTGTTATTCTTCTACATGGTTCTAATGATGTTCATCAAGTGGACCTCCTACGGGCCCACCCCAGGACACTTCGGCAGCCAGGATGCTGGTATGTAATATACCTTATATTTGTATTGAGTCATTCGTCAACTCACACCATCCAACTAGTACAATGTTGTATGAGTTGACGAATCGTAAAACGTTCGGCAACTCACACCACCCTTTGTTTCCATTGAATTTATACCTCGAGTACAGTCACCGAAAAAAGTGTGACTCTAGGGTTGAAAAATTAATTGTCCTATTACCGCCATTGTTTAAAAACAGGCTAACTCGTCATCTGTACCGCAATGCTCGAAAACTAACTAAAGTTTTCTATCAGTTCGTCATTCCCGTCATGACCTGCGGAGCTGAGATGTGAACACTCATAGCTAAAATGACGAGTAAGTGTTAGCGGGCCATATCACACGAACCCACTACTGGGGGTAAACCTGTTCTTGAGCGGAAACCGCGGCTATCAAACGTAGTGTAGGACGCCCTTTTGGGATGACAACCACTAGTAAGTTTATATATCACTTATAAGTAATACACGATTATCCAGTTTTGGACTAATATAATATAGGCTGATGATGGTGATGAATATTCGTAAAGACGTCGGTCAGAAAGTTACTAACAAACTCAAACTCAATAACTTTATTTCTTTAGGCTTACAAAATAAGCGTTTAGACAAGTCAAATTTAATACATAAAAAGCTGTATGAATAGTCATTATTATCAAATAAGAAATAAGATGTTATTGATTTTATTCGCTTCAATGTTTTGTCCACTAGTGGAAGAAGCGGAAAATAAACATCTAGTAAGTTTATATAAAACTTAAAATTAATACATAATCTCGGTCTAAATATAATCTGATTTAGATACAAGTCAATATTTATATAACACTAACTAAGCCTAACATTATTTTCCTTAAATACTATTGTCGGTGCGGAACTAGGCGACATCTGGCCAAGCATTAACATCATTTATGTTATCATCTATGGAGTTAAAGGCTTTCTTGATAACATTTCGTTTTATGTACTGTTTAAATTTACGAACAGGGAACTCAGTTGCTTCAGATGGAAGCTTGTTATAAAAACGTACGCAATTGCCCATAAATGATTTTCCTACCTTTCGTATGACCACAAAGTTTTCTTGCAGACATTGTAAAGACGAGTGCATACTGCGCGCCTTCGATCCTGATCACGTTCATCAACATGATGCTGTTCAAGGAAGATGAGAACGCACGCGAAGTCTGCGACCCCGTCATGTTTGCTGGCCAGAAGGGCATACAGAAGGTACGTACATACAGTTGTGGTCATATAATTAAGAACTATTAACGATGTGTCTCTAGTGCAGGACGTGTGTCCCGCCATGGTTCAATTAATGACATCATTCGTCGGGCTTTTACCAGCGTCAGTGTGCCAGCTACTCTCGAACCACGTGGCCTAATGCGAGATGATGGTAAAAGGCCTGACGGTATGACTCTGATTCCTTGGAAGATGGGTCAGCCTTTAGTTTGGGATGCTACGTGTGTGTGTAGATACCCTAGCACCTTCTCATCTTGCAGGGACATCAGTAAGGGCAGGCTCCGCAGCAACATCAGCGGAGTTCCTCAAACGGCGAAAATACGCTAGTCTTGACAGAAGTTACCTATTTGAGCCGTTTGGGGTGGAAACCCTAGGTCCTTGGGGTCCTGGGGCACACGTTATCTATAAAGATCTTACAAAACTACTAATAGAGTCCACAGGTGATCGGAATGCTGGTTTTTATTTCGGTCAACGAATTAGCATTGCCATTCAACGTGGCAATGCTGCCAGCATTCTGGGCACTCTGCCTTCTAGTGACGGCTTAGATTTTTAGAAAATAGATGTAAGTGTAAATATTAGTTGTAATTATTTTTTGCTGTTAAATAAATAATTTCGATATTAAGAACGATTTGAAGTTATAGAAGTTTTTTATTTAAATCGTGTCATAAACAGAGATGTGTACCTTCTGAGAAGCAACTAGTTAGGTATGTTAGTATGTTGGTATGTTAGTATGTTAGTAGACGACCTCAGTGGCGCAGCGGGCGAGAGTCTGCCTGCGACGCAAGAGGTTGCGGGTTCGATCCCCGCCTCGGAACAAATTTGTGTACGATCTGCAGAAATTTGTTCCGTTGGTCTGGGTGTTTTCTATGTATAATAAAAAACATCTATCTATGTAATGTATAATACACTCGAGAGCAATGAATCCGGGTCACTCAATTTGGAGTATTGAAGATTGGTCGAAAGTTATGTTCTCCGACGAATCAAAATTTATGCTCTACAAGCACGATGGAAGACACAGAGTGTATAGAAGACCAGGGGAAAGATTCAAGCAAGCATGCATCGAAGAAAAAGTAGCCTACGGTGGTGGGTCTGTACTTGTGTGGGCCGGAATTTCCTCTGAAAGTCGCACAGAGCTGGTGATCATAGAAAACGGCTCTTTAACTAGCGTAAGATATGTGGAAGAAATCCTCAACGAACACGTTGGTCCATTTATGGTCAATTTGGGTGAGGATGCTATATTTATGCATGACAATGCCCGACCTCATACAGGTAGGATTGTGAATGACTACCTTCAAGAGATGAACATTACTTGTATGGAGTGGCCAGCGCGCAGCCCGGATATCAACCCGATCGAGCATGCTTGGGACGAGCTAGGGAGATGCGTAAAACAACGAAACCCTCCCCCAATCACGCTTCCTGAGCTCAAAATTGCTCTCACAGAGGAATGGGAGAATATTCCCCAAAATCGTATAAGGAACTTGGTGTACAGCATGCCAAACCGCGTAAACGCAGTAATGGAAGCACGAGGAGGTAATACGAAGTATTGAAATTCAAGAAAATCGTCATAAAGTTCAAAAATTTCATGTTTCCTATTTTTGTTTTAAGGAGAGATCAGCAGTTTTTTTTCTTTATGTAATTTTGTGTAAATAAAATGTATGGTGACTCATATTTTTTTAACTTTCATTTAAGGAGTATTAAATTGTCTATTAAATACAATTTATTGCATTAACCTAGCATTCTTACTTTCCGAGATTTTTTGGATTCTTTGAGTGACCCGGATTCATTGCTCTCGAGTGTATTACGTATATCAGTTATCTAGTACCCATAACACAAGCTCTGCTTACCTTGGGGCTAGATAATGCTGTGTGAATTGTCCAGCATTATTTATTATTTATTTATTTATGTTATAAATTAGCCACATTCCTAAGCCACATACGTGGCTTATAAAATCGCGGACTATTTTTTTCTCATTTTATTTATTTACCAAAGTTACACATTCGAATAGTACTGAAGCTGGACAAATAATTAATAACGATTTGGAAATGTTTTGTATGACACTTACATTTAAAAAATCACAATAATATGTAGCGCAGAAAATTTAAAAAGCAATTTAAATACATTTTTAACTAAAATGTATATAATAGTTAATAGCATATCCATGGGTTCTAATTACTGCTTTACACCGGCGAGGCATTGACTCTATTAATTTTTTATATTTCGCAAGAGAAATAGAGTTCCATTCTTCTAATAAACGTCGTGCAGCTCTTTGATTCCCACGCTGTGTATTTGAAACCTTTTTCTCTACTTCGAACCACTAGTTTTTTTTATTTTTAGCTAATCATGAGTCAATGAATACAGTGGTATTACGGAAAAGTTTTACGATACCGAAAAAAAATGCATTCAATTAGTTTTCGTCTTAGTTTGAAAAAAACTTCCCTTTAATTATATAACCACCACTGTATATCAGCCGAGAGGCGTCCACAGCTTTACTTTTTTTTTTTTTAATAATTTTGACATAAGCCTCTCACAAAGGTCATTGTGTGGGGAGATCTAGCATTATGGCCACGCTTGGGCATTCGGGTTGCCGATCGCTGGTGGGATTGTTCTTGCAGACGCATTCAACATATTATCTGTCCGCAGTCTTTACCAGAGAGAGTCCTCTCTGGTCGCATAAATAGGTAGCAATCTGCTACACTACCTACGTTCCAAGTCGTGGTCTCCACTCAATAACAAATTTACCCCAGCGCGATAGTCGTTTTCGACAAATATTACTAGCCCATTGACACATTAGCTTGCTAATAAAATTCTTTGAACTATCTTTACAAGTTTACATGGGCGTCCCGAAGGTACCAACATAATGTTATAGTACCTATGTATTTGTACCTTCTGAGTGGTGACTCAAAAGGTACAAATCCATACTATCCTACGAACGGAACTGGATGAATTTGGCACAAAGATAGTTTATAGTCTGGAATAACACATAGGCTATATTTTATCCCGGAATTCCCACGGGAACGGGAACTACGCGGGTGAAACCGTGAGGCGCTGCTACGCAAAAACTACTGAACGGATCTGGATGAAATTTGGCACAAATATAGATTATAGTCTGGAATAACACATAGGCTATATTTTATCCCGGAATTCCCACGGGAACGGGAACTACGCGGGTGAAACCGTGAGGCGCTGCTACGCAAAAACTACTGAACGGATCTGGATGAAATTTGGCACAAAGATAGATTATAGTCTGGAATAACACATAGGCTATATTTTATCCCGGAATTCCCACGGGAACGGGAACTACGCGGGTGTAACCGTGAGGCGCTGCTACGCAAAAACTACTGAACGGATCTGGATGAAATTTGGCACAGAAATAGATTGTAGTCCGGAATAGCACATAGGCTATATTTATCCCGGAATTCCCACGGGAACGGGAATTACGCGGGTGAAACCGCTAGGCGCTGCTAGTAACATTATCAATTCGATTGTAACATAAATTCGATAGTAACTCTAATCTAAACCATATATAAATTTCAAAGTTAAATATATAGGAGTTTGAGATATATGGAGGACTGCCGGAGTTGATTTTAGGTGGTATAGGCCCGTCTGTCTAGTGTCTATACTAAACGGATTTTAATGAAATTTGGCAAGGAGGTAAATGGTGTCCCAGTTAGGGACATAGGGTACTTGAAAAGCGCGTGCGAAGCCGCGGGTAGTGGCTAGTAATAATATGAATGAATGTTTGTTTGTTTCAGTTGTTCGTGATCTTAGCTCTGCTCTGCGTCCCGATCATGTTGTTCGGAAAGCCTTACTACATCATGAAGGAGAGGAAACAACGCGCGGTCAGTATACACACACATTACAGAAAACAATACAAAACAGATCACTTCATTGCACACCAAGTGTCAGGCATGGAACTATTCATGCGTAACAAGAAACGCGACGATACTCTATGGCGCAGAGGTCGTCGCCATGTTTAGCTTTTCGGTTTCCTTTTTTGCTCTGTCTCTATGGTATCAGCCAGAATAAACCACGTACGTGAATTTCAAATGTTTTATTACAAGTAATCCCAGTTATACGATAGTTACACCAAGAAAATACAAAATATACAGGAGAAGATAGATAACAGAGTTGCACAATGACCTTAACGTTAAGAGCGAACTCTTCTAGTCAACTTTGGGATGGACCTGAAGCCGTTGTATACGTAGACCTTAACGTTAAGAGCGAACTCTTCTAGTCAACTTTGGGATGGACCTGAAGCCGTTGTATACGTAAACGCGTTGGCGTATTACTTAAATATACAATACACACATACTTTACATAATAATAAAATACATATTAATAATACCAACTTCTAAAACAAATGCAAAATTAAAACTAGGAGTTTGTTAATAATTCATCAGTGATAAAAGAGAGTGTTTATAGACCATGTTTTTAAATACAGTTGGATCACATCTTCTCGTACATTTTGATAGATTAAACGAGAAGGAATGGACCGAGTGGCAAAAGTATCTATAGACCCCATGTGTTCTATAAAAAGTTTTTCAAGGTCATATGTCAAAATTTTCTTTCAAACAATGAGTTGTATCCAAATATAGCCCAGACGAAATTGTAGATTATAAAATTATCTACAAAAATGGCCTTGTTTTTTTCCTAAGTATCACCATTTCAAAGATATCGCCATTATAAAAGTTAAGAGTTTTAGAATGGCGATATCTTGGAAATGGTGATTCTTAGGGGATAAAAAGTATCGGGACAATTTTGTAGATAATTTAATAATTTACCATTTTTGTCTGGAATATACAGTCGTGGTCAACTAATTAGGGACTTTCAAGATAGTGAAGAGCAATAACCGGTTATGTACATATAAATATAAAACCATATTGATTTCTCAGCACCTATTATTTGCATAATTTGGTCCGATTATTATGCTATAAATGGCTGTAAATAAAAGAATAAATAAATAGAAAAAAGTATTTAATATCAAAGGTTGAACATGTATTCAATTTTAAGGTATAATTCTGTAGCTGGACATTTAATTAAGGACAGTAAACTATAATGAAAAATAGAGTTAAACAAAACTAATAATCTGCAGTATTATAATATCTTTAACAGCTCCATTTTATTGCGTGTAAAATCAGTACCCAGTAGCAAAACCTTTGTTAGTAATTACCGCTTGACACCGATGTGGCATAGACATTATCAGTTTCTGGCATGTTTCGACAGGAATGTTTGCCCATGCCTCACAAAAAGCTTCATTAAGTTCATCTAAAGTTGTGGTACGATAAGTGGCAACTTTTTTCTTGATTTCGTGCCAAAGGTGCTCGATTGGTTTAAGGTCCGGGCTATTTGCTGGCCAATCTAGCACCGATACTGACTGACTGGTAAGAAACGACTTGACTGAACGGGCGGTATGTTTCGGGTCGTTATCATGCTGAAACGTCCATATAATAGGGAGATGCTCCTCAGCATAGGGAAGCATCGTTTCCTCCAATATTGCCTTGTATTGATGTTGGTTTAAGTTACCCTGAACTTTCCTCACAGGTCCCACTCCACGTCCAGAAAATGAACCCCACATTTTAATGTTTCCACCGCCATGTTTCACCTGCTTTTTTGTGAATCTTGGATTCATTTCCGCTTTTACTGGACGCCGTACGTATTGCCTTCCATCTGAAGAAATCAAATTAGCCTTGGTCTCGTCAGAGAATAATACATATTGCCATTGGGCGTAGGTCCAATGTCCATATTTACGTGCAAACGCCAAACGAGCATTTCTATGTTCTTTCTTCAACAACGGTACTTTGCGAGCCACTCTTCCGAACAACCCTGCTTCTACCAGACGTCGTCGAACGGTCCTCGCTGAGACACCAGCTCTTTCGTCTGTCCCAAATACTTCGTGTTTAATTACAATAGAGCCTAGAAACGGATCTTTCTTAGCTAACCTGGTTATCATTCTATCTTCTTGCGGAGTTGTTTTTCTCGATCTTTTTGTTTTGGGCACATTTAAAGTTGTGTTATTGCGTCTGACATGTTGCACTGCATTGTATACCATAGTTTTTGAACAATTTAAATGTTCTGCTATCCTTCGGTATGGCCAACCATGCTCGACAACAAACTTCATGATAATTTTTCGTAGTGTTGGATCGCAACTTTTATTTTTGCCCATTTTTCTTCAAAATATTTTTCAAAACTTAAAATAAAAATCGGGATTGCCGCCAAAACTACCACGAAACAATAAGAGAAGAAGTAAAAAAGTATTGAGATTCAAACTTTGAAAATAGAACGCAATATCTCAGTGTCCCTAATTAAATGGCCAGCCAGCAATATTTGAACAAATAGCACTATGATAATCTATCAGCTATACTGTAAAGAGGTTTAATGTTTAAGAAGTTGTTATTGTTTGTATAATCGGGCACATCAATGACTAATTATACTTACATGTAAAAGATATGGAATATTTTTAAGACTCGTTGAAAAAAATAAAAAAAAATCACAATTTGGCCTAACTAGAGATTGTCCCTAATTAGTTGACCACGACTGTATGTTTGATAAAACTTAACATTTTTTAAAATGAATTTTTGAAATCCAAATAACCATAAATCTTTGAATGAACTTTGAATAACTTTTTTGGCACACATGGGGACTTTTGCAACTTTATTTCTACTGGTGTACCCAAAGTCTCTACCAAAATTCAGCTCTGTCGGAATTTTTGTTATTTGATTACTATTTTATGCCTGTACGTGGGAATTATGGGAATTACCCCCATGAGATAAAAAAATCAGGGGGAAGTCTGCGTCCAGCAGTGGACCATTATAGGCTGTTGAAGAGGTTGATAACTATATTTATTAGTCATCAAACACAGAGAGTTAGCAATATTTATGAGAATTTCGACGTGTCAAGTGAAGTTAATAGCGACATAAACCAAAGCCGATTTTTTATCTGCATGTGAATGTACAAAAAAATATAATTCTAGTATTTTAAGAGATCACACAAGCTTAGAAATAAATTTTTTTTTTCTTGTTTTGGCAACTTCTGATAGCTCGAGGTAAGTGTGAAAAGAAATTTCCTGTGAACTGGCTGCTAACGCTTTGCGCACAGAGAGCGATTAATGAAAGGCAAAAATCAGGCAAAATTTATAAACATTTAGTTTTATGGTAACGAACGTAAATATTCAGATTAAAAAAATAAGTCAGGTAGCGAAAAAACCTTTAGAAGCCGAGTAATCGAATATAATATATGAAATAAACTGGTTTCTTTAATAAGAAAATACAAATTTGTAAAAAAACAGTTTTAATTGAAGTTCTCGAATTTATCAGCGACAACAATTTTTTTTTTACGAATTACATAGCCAGGCAGATTTAAGTACAGTTATCTTTTAGTTTTTCTATTTCATGCTTATATTTTGAATAATTAATAGATAATAAGCTAAATTTTGATTTTGCACTAACGCCGCTCTGCTCTGTCTCGCTCCTATGAACGCTAAATCCTATGCCTATCCTTTTCACAAAATGGCGTCATAGGTCGCAGATTTAATCCAATTCCACTACCACAATAGCAGAAAAATGTGCATTGAAATATGGGCTTAAATTCCTTATTTAAGAGCCCATATTAGAATGCACGTTTTTACGCTGTGCGATAGCTGTTCGCCTATGATCAACGACAACCTATGTGCTCCAAATCAAATACATTTGATACAATACAACAGTTTTATCATATAATTCAGCAGAGTGAGTATACTAAAGAAGGTTGTTCTAAAGGTTCGTATATGCTTTCAGAGCCAAGGTCACCAGCCAATCGAAGGCGCGGCCGAGAATGGAGCCGCTGGCGGCGCACCCGCCGTGCCACCCTCAGGACACGGCGAGGAAGAAATCTCCGAAGTCTTCATTCATCAGGTAATGTGCCACATTTAGTAGCACACTATCCGCCTGATGCCGCCGGCTTAGAATTTGGACCACCCCAACTCTTCCCGCGGTTCTCGTAAGGTCTATTCTAAGGGATATCTACCGGGGGGAGGGAGCACCTCCTGCAGAACAGATACAATTAAACTGCGATCCCCAACCCGCATCCAGATATATTATGTAGCATTCAATTCAATAACGTTTATTTCTTTAAGCTCACAAAATAACCCGAATACTCAAACGTAACTCGGATTTAAGCAAGTGTCAAGTTACGAATTTTTGGCAGATTTTCATTAAAAACGGTCAAAAAACCGCAACTTGAGACGTGCTTAACTCTGATATGTGTTCGGGGGTTAGACAAGCCAAATTTAATACTATAAACAGGTTTGTAAATAGTAATTTATTAAGAAACTAGCGGTCCGCCCCGGCTTCGCACGGGTACCTATTCGAATTTTTCTCACCTTTTAAACCTTCCCTAGACCTCCACGAATAATTCAAGACCAAGATAAGATAAATCCGTTCAGCCGTTGTCGAGTTTTAGCGAGACTAACGAACAGCAATTGATTTTTATATATATAGATAAGGTGTTATTGATTTTATCCACTTAGTTTTAACATTACCCCCAGAGTTAATTTACTTTCAAACATAACATTTGACGTATCCAAGTGAAAGTATGCAAGCCTAAATGAAGTTATGAAATCTGAATTCTGAGTCAATAAGGCGCTGAAGGTAGGTGTTCAGCAGTAGACTGGTATAGGCTGTTAGTAATGATAATAAGACAACCTAAGTGTGCGGTGGGCGAAGGCCTGCCTGCGACGCGGTAGCAACCTCCCTTCGCCCGATACCTATTGTAACGTAGCCTAGCGAAAAAAAAGAAGCAGACGTGCAAGGCGGACTGAAAAAGGAATTAAGCAAACATACAAAACTATTGTAAAAATTATAATACGACAAATAAAAGTGTTGTTGCATAAACTGGCTTATAAGTGTATCATTGGTTATTAACCAACGATACACTTATTCATCATCATCATCATCAGCCTATATTAATCCAGCTGGACATAGGCCGACCCTAATGAGCGCCATAGCACAGTATTCAGCTTGCCGCATCCAGCATCTGCCAGCAGTCTTTCGCAAATCATCATCCCAGCTGGTCGGATGGCGTCCTACACTTATTCCGTGCAAAAAATGATTTCTGAAAGACTAAGATTGCATTATGTTATAGGGCATCCACACTATCGAGTACGTGCTCGGGTCCGTGTCTCACACGGCGTCCTACCTGCGGCTGTGGGCGCTGTCTCTTGCACACGCGCAGCTGGCCGAGGTCGCCTGGAACATGCTGCTCAGGAAAGGTAATAACATCTATTACGACTAAGGGTCAGACGGCTCTAAGCATGTTATAAGTAAAATTTACGAAAATTTCAATTATTCTTTCTTTTATTTACGGTTGTCTGGTAGAGATCGCTCTTGAGCGATAAGACCGCCAATTGTTACATATTTGTTTTGTTATTTCTTTTATTTTTGTTTTTTATGTCTATTATGTGTGCAATAAAGCATTTTCTATCTATCTATCTTGTTTATGTAGAAAGTAAGCTCATTTCGGCGCTGGTAAATGTTATCTATATATATATATATATATATATATATATAAAACAAAGTCGTGCTAGTTACACCATTTATAACTCAAGAACGACGGGACCGATTTTCATGGTTTTTGATTTGTTGGATTTCTCTTAGTCCGGAATACGATAAGAAGTATTAAAAACATTGGAAAATTGACGAAATAAAAACTACCTGTGCGAAGCTGGGGCGGACCGCTAGTATATAATAAAATGCTGGTAATGTGTTTAATTACCTTCTTCCCTTAGAAACATTTCCGTCCATAATACTTTCTTTTTTATTTTTCCTTAAGAGTCTTCCCCTCACCAGTCACCATCCTCTATACGTCCAAGTCAATTGAAATGTTAATTCATTTTATATTATTTTTTTTGTCATAAATAGTGCTTTCTTGACACACAAGATACAAGCCTAGTGCTTAGTTTGGGTCTCACCAAAAATCCTTACAAGTATAATTGGTAAATAAATAAATGAAATATAATTGGGCTACCTGTAGTTTTTTTGCAACAGTATGCAGTTAGCTCGATTGATCAATTTTAATTACCTACCAATTCAAAAGTGTTTCTATTATTTAATTGTTATTTTCTTTGTTACTACCTCATATCAACTTTGTCAGATCTCCATATCTTTCAAATTACTAAATCTTTCAAATTACTAATCAACTTTGAAATTTATACATATATGGTATTCAAAGTTTCAAAAGACTTAATCTATCGATCATGTTTCAAAAACACGATTCCATTAAAAAAATTACAAAGTTACGTCTTATTTCTTACTGAAACCTTAATTTATCAATAAATACAGAAGTTAGGATCCTGAGAATAAGCATGGTAAGAGAACTTACTAAACATTTCATATGTTTCGGTTCTTTTTTCTAATAAAGTCCTAATTAATAGATAACAAGCTAAAACCATCATTAGGGGAGGCCTATGTCCAGCAGTGGACTAGTATAGGCTGATGATGATGAAGCTAAAACCTGATTTTTGGGCTTGCGTTGCGTTGTTTTGTCATACCCTATCCCGCACTTATGAACGCAAAATCCTATGTGTACCCTTTTCACAAATTTTAAGGTTGTTGTATATGCTCTTAAAGTAGTACTTTCTGAACAGGTCTGATGTCGAAGGGCATCGTGGGCGGTTTCTTCCTGTACTTCGTGTTTGCCGGCTGGGCCGCTATCTCCGTCTCCATCCTGGTTCTGATGGAGGGACTCTCGGCTTTCCTGCACACCTTGCGTTTGCACTGGTAACTATCCGCTCCTTAATCTAGTCTAGTCTAGTCTAGTTTAAAATCATTTACAAGATATTTACCATGATTTGATATTTGATCTTTCCAATATTTGGAAAGCGAAGAACGTTTGGCGTGTTTAAAACCAAATTGCAAAAATATATATTCGAAGATGCAACACTACCAGATAAATTTTAGAAAGACGAAAAATAGTACTTTTTTATGAAGCCGAAGCCACTGGCTTAATTTACTTCATGAGGTTTCTCATGAAGTAAAACTACTCGTGGCTTCGGCACGATTTCGACTGGATCAGTTGAGCTACCTGTACATTGTTTGCAACATGCAGATAGCCCAATTGTTTCTATTGTAAATACTAGTATTAATTTAATTCTATTATTTCATTGTAATTTTCTTTCTTAATAAAGACACCTACTGAAGTAAATAGATATTTTTGAACTGAACTGAATATTTCTGAATAGTTGCATGCGCTATGATCATTGATTAACTGAAGACACACGTCATTTTAGTCTGTTGCTACGAACGTACCACTGCCTGCAGTCCTGTAGTATAAATAATTATGATAGTTTATTCACTCTTTGGCATTGTGTGCTTGTAGGTGCTAAAAGCTGTGACAAGCTTTATAGAAATCAGTTCCCATGGGATACACATAACCTTTAAACGTGTCCATAGACACAACGCAAGCTAATTCGCGGGCAGAAACTAGTAAACATAGTTTATTGTCTTGTATAACATAACATAACTATCATTCTAAGGGTCATAATCCCTGTCGTTATTCTAAAATGTTTGTGATATTCTAGGGTCGAGTTCCAGAGCAAGTTCTATTTAGGAGAAGGGTACCTGTTCCAGCCTTTCTCCTTCGAAGTCATTCTGGACGCGGCGGGACAATCCGAAGAGTAAACCGCAGGGCGGGACCGATCTACCACAATGCACCTTGTAATTATGGGGGTAAGGTCAGAATTCATTTAGAGTTGCGTTGACCTTGCTTCTTCGCGGCGGCGGGTTGGAACGAAGATTCATTTTTTTGCGTTCCACGATTAATAAAAATAGCAAAAATTTAATTTGCCGCAAATCGTATACCATCTATAAATTTTGATTCATTTGTTTTTTGTATTTGGGAGTAGATGTTTAGCACAAAATTTCGTATTTTCCCAAATGGTGAAGAATTCCAGTGAATCTAAGTTGGTTTTATCATGAGGTCAGAGACCAAAGGTGCGGTGTACAATTTGCGGCAAATTATTTTCGCTAGTTTTATTGCTTGTGAAACGCATAAAAAAATTAAAAACCATAAACAAATTTGAAACTTGCCACAACAAATACTCTAAGCCTCTGTCTTAGAGTATTCATTCTAGCACCTATACCATCTCTATGGTTATTACGGTAGATTGAAGTAGGAAATCATTCAGCGTCTATGCACGCAAAAAAAATGTACCACTGCCTTTTCCTACAGTGTGGTTGGCCTTGTATATTCCATCAATAAATATAAATATTAGATAAAAATTATATTGATAAATGATTTAAAAAAAAACAGTTTTGGGACAGCTTTTCCATTTTACACCAACCACAGATCGCATATCTACTGCAATAAAAATATATTGAACACAATTGAATATGAAAAAGAAAGAATAGCGGGGTTATTGTGGTAGATTCTGTCAGTTGATAAGCAAAAATAGAATGTAATCAAGTACCCTGATTCGTGATGTTCTGCAAAGCTTTTGATGTTGTTTAAATCAAATTGTAAATTTAATATTTATCTAATCGGCAGCTTGAAATAATATCATGATTTTTACGTTGTATAGAGATTATATTGTGTGCAATAAAAATATATTGTACTTACTGTTTTAAAATCAAATAACAAATCAAATATAAAAAAAATCTTAAATACAATAAATGTACACATCGTTTAAAGTCAATTTCTTAAAACTATGATTCTTTTGTTCTAAAGTCTAGAAGCTTTTTCCTAAATGTATTTGGCTGCTGGAAGAAGTTGATTCTAAATTGATTTTCAATATTTTCTTTAAATTATAAGTATTTAAACGTACATTAACTTCCATTACAGATAGTTGTAATATACAATAGGGTACGTACATTACATTATTTTGTATTTTTTTAGTATAATTACCACTGTGTTTATTTAATTTTTTATAAGGATTAATATGTGAAACAACCCTTTATTCTTGAAAACCTTTTAATATGTACTTAATATTTTACGAATTCAAATGTTTATTACTACGATTTAACTACATTTAAGGCTCTCTTTAATGTTATTAAATAAATAGAAGTACCTATTAAGGCTACATAGAACTTTAGTCAAAAATGTAAAAAAAGTTGTTTGTTGAAAATCGTAGAAATTTTGTCTCGATCAATATTTAACCTTAAAAATTCTAGTGTTTAAAATTAAATAAATATATTTAATCAAAAGTACATGCATGTTCGTTCTTGGTAGCCTTATAGAAGTCATTCCAGGTAACTCCAGTGTTTGTAGATGTATTGGTGTTGAATAAAGGTTTTTCGTAGCATGTTAGAATGTTGTTTTATTAGTATTTAAATACTTTAAATCGAATTGGTCCAGTTATAAAAAAAAACTTACAAGTAGCAGTGTAACTTTTTATTGTGATTTTAATATATTGCTCTATCGTCTACAGAATAACGGTTTTGGCTAAGTGGATCTGTCTTGTTATATCTCTATGGACAAATAAATAATTTTTAGCTAATGAAGGACTTGAAAGGAACAACATTACGATCATTAGAGGAATCAAATGATGCATTTGGGTTTAAGTTTAGTCTGAGATTAGAAATATCACAGCGAGCCGTGAAATCAGACAGGGCGCTAAGGCGCTCATTAGGGGAGGCCTATGTCCAGCAGTGGACTGGTTAATCTCCTCACAGATAATGTAATTCCTACATAGCGTAAAGAAAGATGGCGTAAAGCGAACGAGAGCGTAGTTCCACGTCCGCACGATAGAGGCGCTGTACCCCCCAGTTTTATCAAGAAACTTATACCCAACCATGTGTACTGACGATTTGAAAAAGGGATAAAATTTTCATTTGGACAAAAAACGTACCAATTATATTACAAAAAAAAACACGGTCAGATTAAAATCCGGTCAGAGAGAGAAAGCGTTTGGAGTGTCTGTGTCTTAAATGTCTAAAGTATTGCCAGAAAGAAACATTGTTTCTCGAATTGAGTAGAAATGGTAGAAAAAAAAATGTATTTTATCTATGTACTTAAAACCATTATTTTTCATTACAGATAATGGAAAAACAAAAAAAAATGTTTTATCTGTAGGTGCGAGAACATTTTTGTTGGTTGGGTTTAAGTTCCTTGATTTTTATACAGGCCATCTTTACAATATTTTTGGGAATTGATCCTTATTTATGTTAGTAATGTTTAGTCATATTCAGCGCCGATGGTGATGCTGATGTCTCCTGGAAGGACGGTGGTCTTGTGATACCAGCGGTTCGTATCCACCACAACTGAAAGCAATGATTATTTGAAATCTCCAGTATTAGATATTATTGATTTTATAATTAACATTACCGAGTCTACCTGCTACATTATAAATAACAAATAGAAATAACTCTTGTATCTCGCTAGTAGCAAAGTGAGTGTAAGCCAGTGACAGCGGTAGAGGCACTCATTAGGTTTATCTAATAGGTAAAAACTCACGTATCTCGCCCGGGGCCACAGTGAATGTGAGCCAGTGACAGCTGTAGAGGCACTCGGGAGGCGGCGCCAGCGTCCACTGCTTGCGGCCGGAAACCTGAGCCTGCCACGACATGTGTTTCACCGAGTCTACCTGTGAGAGAATGGCTATGGATTATGGAAGTAGACGGATGGGTTGCATTACTTTGACCAGGTAAATTGTAAGAAAACTGACGACCTCTGTTGCGCGGTTGGTGAAGGTTTGCCTGCGACACAGGAGGTTGCGGGTTCGATTCGCGCCTCGGAATAAATATGTGTAACTACAATCTGCAGACATTTTGTTTAGGGTGTTCTGGTCGTTTTCTATGTAGGTTAGGTATCATAAAACTATCACAAAAATATATATCCGTGTATTGTAGCTATATCAGTTATCTATCAAGTACCTACCCATAACACAAGCTCTGCTTAACTTGGGGCTATATAATGCTGTGTGAATTGTCCAGCATTACTTATTATTTATTTAAACTTACCTCTGTTGCGCAGGAGTCGGAGCCTACGACGCAAGAGGTTGCGAGTTCGTTTTCTGTTGTGGGTCAAACGTTTACCTACTTGTATGATCTGCATAAAAATTCTTCAGGTAAGTAGGTATGTATTTAATGACCTTCAAAAAGCTGTGGAAGCTATATCAGAAGCTGGCCTTATGGCCACATGATGCTTTGTGATTGATAACAAAACCTGCATTGAAAGAGAACTCACATGCATATGAGCGCCCTGCCCCGGTCCGCCCATGAACAGCCAGTCCACCATGTCGCTCTCGGCTGTCTGCGGCAGGAAGTAGGGTCTGTCGTAGTACTGCCGCAGTCGCTGAGTCTCTTCGTCGTAGCAAGTACTCCAGCCCACATACCTAGAAGAATTAAACACTTTGAGTGCCCACAAAGTAGGTACCTACTTCATTACTAAACTGCTCGACTCGGGAGAACGCGGCGTTTTCCCGCGTTTCAGATGTCGCACCATAAAATAGGTATGTTTTCAAAGATGAAATAGGTGCCTACCCTAGGAAAAAACCTTATCGGAACTACTACCGACTTTTGAACATATCATTTAGGCGATAAGGAAGAATAATTTGCTAAAACTTTAAATTAACTTGAGTGGAACAGGGCGTAACAAAAAGTTTTCGAAAAAAAACATGAAATTACTACTAGACTGACGCAGATGCTTATTGACACATAAAAATAAGCCTAGGTAAGTAATTGTTTACACACCATACACAAAAAACCTCCATCGCGGCTCTTTCGACCACGCGGTCAGCGACCCGCGACATCAGAGGAGCGGACCGACGACGCACCTTGGATTCGGTAGGTGGTACCGTCAGTATGACTGTACAGCACATGCATCAGTTATTGATGCCTAGTCAATAATCACATGTGGTTATTTTGTTGTTGATGATGTCGATGATGATTGATGACCGATGATACCAACAGTTCTGTGATACCAACATACCAAGGGTCCCCAGACAAGTTAGCCCTAGCTTCCTCCATGCTAAAAACTTCTTGCAGGGAAGACAAGCCCGATTTATACGCGAAGAAGAAGCAGTCGTTGATCTGTTTACCCATCTTGCCGTTGCGGTAGAAAGATGCGAAGAAATTGAAGTTGAATTCCTGTCAATAGAAAAGTTTACGTTTTAGCAAAACACTATTTTTTCGCGGCTCGCTCCGCTCGCCGATAACTTGCGTTTCACCGCGGTCAACTCGGTGAATGTCTTAAAAAAACGACTAAATGGTCTAGCTAGATGAACGACACCATTTTATTTTAACACCTCCACGGCGGCGCGCCGCGATCGCGTTAGGGGCATGTTTAGACTTCAGAATCACACTGCAGAACAAGCAAGCTTCTCCCGTGTGCTGATTAGGAATGCTTAGGTAGGTACATTTTATTTCCCATCCGATTGGACAAGCAAAGAAATAGCGAAAGTTTAGGTCAAGGGCCCTTGTACCTGCATAGCCCTCCATCCCTTAGCAGCGTCAGTAACAATAACCGGTTCTGCGCTATACGCCCGCTCCTCGAACTCGGCAGCGGACGTGTTACTCAGGCGAGTGACGCCCGTGACGTGGGCACACATGGAGCAGTCTTCAGGAGGCCGGAAGAGTACTGTGCTGGCTGACGGTACTTTGATTAGGCAGCTCTGTAAAATGTAGAGAGAGTGTTTAGCTGTCTCTATCACATCTTTGTGGCGACCACAAAAATGTCTGTGGTGGCGACGAAGTTAGTGTTTGTGCATTTTCCGAAGCGTGTAGCGTGTAAGTTGATGGGCCTATACTGGTACCTGTCTTTTAATATGGATTTGAAACTTATTTATGCGTGTTATGCTAAAGATAATTGAACTATTTTCTGATTTAGTGCATTAATTGTAATTTGTCCTTTGGGCAATTAGTGTTTTCACAAAATGTTAGGCAAGACAATGCACACTAACTATTATAACGTTCTAGAATGAAGCCAACAACAGACGTAGCTATAATATACTTTAATGTAAATTATAGCACGGTATATTTTCGATAGTAATCCGCGTGCGACGCAGCTTTTACTTATATTTTTATTACTTCGAGTGCAAAAACATAATTATATTCCCACATAATATCAAATTCTATAGCTTAGGGTACTCAGTGATAATGTAGCTTTCTAACGACAAAATAATTTTTGAAATCGGTCAAGTAGTTTTAAGTTTATTAGCAAGTGTTGTTTTCTTTTAAATTAATTGTTTTTTTGGTACGTGACTATATTTACCGGTATATTTAACGGTGCAAACCGAAAACCCGCCGAAAACGCATTTATTTCAAAAATGCAAGTATTTTAATAGGTATTAAATAAGTAGAAAATTTTTATACCTCTAAACACGGAAAAGAAAAAATAAGTTGTTGTTTTTGCTGTTTTTTCTTTCTGTTCCGTGCCTCTAAACAATATTTCTAATGTTCTAATAAATAGTAAGGTTGTAAAGTGAAAACTGTACCCACTTGACCCAAATGGCTCTACTAGTACTTTTTTTCTAAAAGTGTCTCGCTTGAGTGCTGATAGTACTAAGTACTTTAGTACTATACTTATAAATCTGTGGTACTAAGGCCTTAGATACCCTTCTTCCTATAAGACTAAGGCAATAGGCAGGGACGAGGGAAAATAGGTATAGTTATTCTGTGATTGTACCTACTACGGTAATTAATGGATGTCCCTGTCAAGACGAGACAAAATCACAGAATAAAAATATTTTAAATCTGTGACAGTACGTACGGGTGATCCTTGTACTTACATGATCAAACAAAGTACCTACCTGGGTTCCTCCCTAGTTATATAGGAGTTTAGGAGGTCATCGATCTGCATTTTATTTAGTCCCCATGTCCTTGTATCAACTAACTTGCAACTAGCTTAATATTTAACTAGGTAGTATGTAAGTAGTAACAATACATTTTCAATCACATTTTCACACAGTTTAGTAAAAAATTAAATAAATTTAGATCACCTGACTTGACGGCCATTCCTTATAAATCCATCTTCCTCCAAAAACCAACAACACTGCCACAATTGCAAATATTACATTTAATTTAGTTTTATTTAAAGTAATCCGGGTTTTCTTCAGATAAAATCCCTCCCACGGCGTCGAAACCTCTAACTGTGATATCAACGAACTATTCAATTTCAAATGTTTTATTTTCAGAATAATTTTCTGAACTTTTGATTCGGCTAATTTTAATTTTTTCTCGCATGTTTTTGGATGACTCATCTTCACCACCCTTTTTAATTTTACGGGATGTAACGTGTGGGTTAGCTTTTCAGGGACAAGTGTCCAAGTTTGTCTCTTGCACGGAGTTTTATGTCATCCTAGTACACGAAGACCTATGAAATTTAGAGCTGGCATCATTATTTTAAATGATCTTAAACTTGGTGTAAAATCTTTTCTACCCACACAGTTCTTAAGTATAGCCGCGGAACAGAGTTTTTTCTGTTCCGTATGTAGTACCTATAGCTGCCTATGCTCTAATTGCGTATTTAATAACTTTGACTGAATCAAAGAACGCAATATTTCATAGACCTCTTTGATAGACAGGTTCTTTATAAGAATAGTTATGCGAATCTATCTGATCAAAAAATATCGGGAAAAGAGTTTCTATATTTACTGTCAGATTACATTGGGTCTGTATGAATAAAACCGACCAAGTGCGAGTCGGAATCACGCACGAAGGGTTCCGTAACATTATCTATAAAAACGGCAAAAAAAAAAACACGTTTGCTGGTTGTATGATTCATATAAAATCCATAGAAAAATGGCAAAAAATCACGTTTGTTTCTATAGCTCACATTAAAAATGATTTTCATTAAAAATAATCAATGTTGGCGTTGATTCATATCGTACCTACCTTCAGTCCAAATGCAAGGTTTAGAATCCTAGTCACTGAGTAAATAGATACCTAGTACCTACTAGTAGTTATGGTAGGTAACTTTGTTTTTGAGTAGGTACTTGCCTTGGGTAGCCTCGGCACCTCTAGCTCTTCATAGTTCTATATCGTATGATAGCTAGCTACATATTGCGGGTGCAATGGGTATGAAATTAGAATTCATTATCTCGTCGCGACACCGCATCTGAGTCCACACGCCTCCCTGAGCATAATGGACCTCATTTCGTTTAACACCCTTTCGATTGAAGGAGGTTGGTAGGTACCTACTTACCTATAGCTTAACGTATGTACCTACTATAAATTCAGACTAGGTTTTTTTACCGACATCAAAATGAGGAGAAAGTTCTATGTTCGGCTGTGTGTGTTTTGTTATGAAAACATAACCACAGATTTATTAATGTTACCTCGTAACAGATACTCGTTTTCATCAAACAACTTTGGTCTTTATACCGGCAGAAATAATGTTCCTAACGCTAAGCTCGCTGTTCTGTTAATGAGGCGGCACAATCAAAACTACCCGCGCCCACCAACTGCAGACAGTTTCAAACAATCTACACGTAGCTTTTAGGCCTACCAACCAATGCAATTCGATAATTAAATAATATGTAATTTATGAAATGGCATAGGTTTATGTAGGTAGGGTAGGTAAGGTACATTCAGATCAATATGTAAATAATTTCTGCGATGTCAGAGCAAAACGAAATGCATGGTTCATCTTTGCGGCTTACGGCTGCCCTAAAAAGGGGTTATCTGTGCCTAGAAAACACCAAGCACTTGGGGGTTGGTTGACAACCCCCACCCTCAACTTCTAAGAATAAGAATTATAAGTAACGGTGAGCGGAGCGAATCCAGATTTTTTTTTAAAACTTATTGGTTTCCTCGCATGTTTGGTGAAAAGAAACTAAGTTTGTCATAGGTACTCTATCTATAGTCTAGGAGACTCTACGAGTTCCAGCCACCTTGAACAGGCCGGGTTTCGCGGAGGATATGGCTTCATAGACCATATTCACACAGTGAGGCAGATTGAACAGCAGTCCGAAGAGTATAATCAGCCCCTGTGTCTGGCCTTAGTCGACTATGAAAAGGCCTTTGACTCTGTCGAAACCTGGGCTGTTCTGGAATCCTTACAGCGATGCCAAGTAACGATCGTTATTTTCGTTATATCGAGGTGCTGAACTGCTGAGATGTCTTTATGATGCCATGAGTGTCCAAGTACCTACTGGGCTAGCAGTCTCAGCCCATCCAACTGCGCAGGGGCAGTCCTTTGAGACTGGAGGATTTATATCCCCGAAACTGTTCGCAAGCGCGTTGGAAGATGTGTTTAAGACGCTGGACTGGAAAGGTAAGGGCATCAACATAAACGGCGATTACATCTTTCTCACATCTGCGATTCGCGGATGACATATAACTAGTTTGATGGCGGAGTCGCTGGAGGAGCTGAACTGGATGCTGGACGGCCTAGCTTCAGCCTCACGACGCATTGGTCTTGGCATGAACTTGGATAAAACCAAGGTCATGATCAATGGCCACATTGATTCGTGACCGGTCGTCGTAGGTAGATGGCCACAATGTGGCCGGATGTGGCGGAAACAATTTCGAGAAGGTGGTCAATGTGGCCGCCACATTGGCCACCTTCTCGAAATTGTTTCCGAGTAGGTACACTTATCTTGGGCAGATTCTGCAGTTTTGTAATAACAATTTCGAGAAGGAGGCTAAGATTGGAGCGTTTGGGAAATTAAGTCGAGTCTTCTCGTCATCCATAACGCAATGCTTGAGAACGAAATTTTTTAATTAGTGTGTGATGCGTTCTACCTGTCTAGAGCTGCGTGGGCACCTACGGAGCTGAGACATAGACATTCTCGGTAGGGCTGGTCCACCAGTTTAAAGTCGCCCAGCGAGCTATGGAAAGAGCTATGCTCGGAATTTTTTGGAAACATATTTAATTTCTTTGAGATTACCCACAGTGCGAGGGCTTACGCACTATAATACAATAACCTCCGAATTGAGCAACGGCAATACCTCTCGTAAAACGAACTAAGTAAATGTAACTTTAGTCTTTGAACAGGTTCGGATAACTATAATGTTTGGAGAACCTGCTGCAGTTCCCGTAGTGTTATTATTTTACCAATAACCCTATATATAATGGGCGGCCTTATCGCTTTGAGTGATCTCTGCCGGGCATGCAACCTTTCTACATTAGATTAAAAACTACTTAGCAGTCCTAACAAAAAAAACAATGGGAACCGCAATTTTTTTTTATTTTCGGTGCCATCCCTCCCTCAATCCCTCCCTTCGAGTTCGGGCGGCTGCACGTCATGTCCGACTTTTTGTCTGATTGTCGGATGAAATTGTGCAGGTATGAATAGGCGTATTCGACTATCCGAAAGCGTTCGTTCCTTACATTTATTTAGTTACTAACAGGGACGAGGGAAAATTTCCCTCGTCCCTGGTTACTATATATATTTTTAGCAATGTCAAGCTAATTTATTTAAAAGAAACACAATTTTCACAACCTCAAGGATTTCACTCAAACAATGGAAAATTAATAACTCAACACAATGAGAATTTCTAATATTCAACTACACTTAGGTACTTCAATACGCAAGAGAGTGAACGTCCGTTCAGCACGACGACTTGTAGCAGAATGGGCCTCAGTCCCTTGTTCCGTCGGCTAGCGTAACGAGGTGTTGACTCCACGGCGGCGCGCAGCAAAATGAGGGCGAGCGTTGGTTTGCGCCGGCTTTTATACAAAAAGCTATTCTACCCTCGAGTCACAGAAAAACGACCGCACACCACAATGTCCCGATAAGTAATGACGGCGCGCCGACCGCGCTGCTCCTTATATAGCAAAGCTATATTCTATGACTTTTGTCTCCTAACACGGCTTCTCCTGATATCCTGACGCTCTCGGCAGGCTCCTCATCTTTTACATCAGCAGTCAAGGATAGGCATAGATCTGGCTTAGAGGTTATCCGGTCTTGAAGATGGGCCTTGTTCAACTTCTGTCGCTACCGGCTGATCTAGCTGATTGTCCATCGGCATCGTTACACGCTTGATCAGGGCTATTATCATCATCATTGTAAAACGATGTTTTGCTTTTTTTCAGATGACAATTTTTCTTGTTATATAAATCAAATTAGGAATGTCTGTCGCGCCAGGTAAACATTAAATCAAAATATAACTCAACATTGTAACAGCCCCAAAGGAAAATTTACTTGTGATCCTTGTAGACCACAAGCAAATAGTCCTAACCGAAATAACGTAAACACACAGACAAGATACGCCAAAGTGTATGGACATTATGGCATAGACACTTGCATAAAATCAATATAGGTAGCGTATCGATAAAACGCATGGCAGAGGCACTTGCATGAAAGCAATACAGGTAGCATACCAACCAACAAAACACATGGCAGAGGCACTTGCATGGAAGCAATACAGGTAGCGTACCAACCACCAAAACACATGGCAGAGGCACTTGCATGGAAGCAATACAGGTAGCATACCAACAAAACACATGGCAGAGGCACTTGCATGGAAGCAATACAGGTAGCATACCAACAAAACACATGGCAGAGGCACTTGCATGGAAGCAATACAGGTAGCGTACCAACCAACAAAACACATGGCAGAGGCACTTGCATGGAAGCAATACAGGTAGCATACCAACCAACAAAACACATGGCAGAGGCACTTGCATGGAAGCAATACAGGTAGCGTACCAACCAACAAAACGCATGGCAGAGGCACTTGCATGGAAGCAATACAGGTAGCATACCAACCAACAAAACACATGGCAGAGGCACTTGCATGGAAGCAATACAGGTAGCATACCAACCAACAAAACACATGGCAGAGGCACTTGCATGGAAGCAATACAGGTAGCATACCAACAAAACACATTGCAGGGGCACTTGTAGCACGTTCGGTCAGTTCCTGTTCTGGGTCAACATCATCTCTCGTTGCTGTGAACAATGACAACAATGTTAACAAAAAGGCATTTTAGACACATTTAATTTCAAAGCGAAATTCATCGTTGAATCTCAAAATTTCGCTAAAACACAGCGAAGACGACGTAGACACCATCCAACGGACTGGTTCTAACGTAGACACCATCCAAAGGACTGGTTCTAACGTAGACACCATCCAAAGGACTGGTTCTAACGTAGACACCATCCAACGGACTGGTTCTAACGTAGACACCATCCAACGGACTGGTTCTAACGCAGACACCATTCAACGGACTGGTTCTAACGTGGACACCATCCAACGGACTGGTTCTAACGTGGACACCAACGGACTGGTTCTAACGCAGACACCATCCAACGGACTGGTTCTAACGTAGACACCATCCAACGGACTGGTTCTAACACACACCATCCAACAGACTGGTTCTCACGTAGACACCATCCAACGGACTGGTTCTCACGTAGACACCATCCAACGAACTGGTTCTAACGCAGACACCATCCAACGGACTGGTTCTAACGTAGACACCATCCAACGGACTGGTTCTAACGTAGACACTATCCAACGGACTGGTTCTAACGTAGACACCTCCAACGGACTGGTTCTAACGCAGACACCATTCAACGGACTGGTTCTAACGTGGACACCATCCAACGGACTGGTTCTAACGTAGACACCATCCAACGGACTGGTTCTAACGTAGACACCATCCAACGGACTGGTTCTAACACACACCATCCAACGGACTGGTTCTCACGTAGACACCATCCAACGGACTGGTTCTAACACACACCATCCAACGGACTGGTTCTACTGCCTCAAGGGCCAAACACGCGTCATACCTCAAGGGCCACCGCGTCATACCTCAAGGGCCAACTGCGCAATACCTCAAGGGCCACACACACCATACCTCAAGGTCCACACAAACCAGGGACCCGTCAGCGAAGCAGGACCCTCACGCCAGGCAGCCAAGCAGGCCACGCTGGAGCACGCAGGCCGCGCAGGAGCGCGCAAGCCGCGCAGGAACGCGCAAGCCACGCCGACACGCGTAGGCCGCACTGGAGCGTGCAGGCCACGCCGACACGCGTAGGCCGCGCAGGCCACGCCGACACGCGCAGGCCGCACTGGAGCGCGCAGGCCACGCCGACACGCGTAGGCCGCACTGGAGCACGCAGGCCACGCCGACACGCGTAGGCCGCACTGGAGCGCGCAGGCCACGCCGACACGCGTAGGCCGCGCAGGAGCGCGCAGGCCACGTCGACACGCGTAGGCCGCACTGGAGCGCGCAGGCCACGCCGACACGCGTAGGCCGCGCTGGAGCGCGCAAGCCGCTCTGGACAGCGAGCAGCACCCCTCACGCCACACTCGAGGCGTATGCCGCAGTCGCAGACATGAAATCAAAATCGACACATAATTTGGAACATAAATCAACAACTGGGCTCGGCCCCACCTGACCATGTTCAATCAGCCCCAAATAATCACTTCTGCGACTAGCTACGTGGATAGCTATACGCAATCGCCGGCCTCGCAAAAGACTGCGCGATCGCCGACCACGATGTGGAGAACGGTCACGAGTGTGACTGCGGGATCGCCAGCCACGAGAATTCCTGTCTCGCGAACGGTCGCTCCGCAACCCCGATGGGCGTCTTCTATGACGAGACCGAGAAAGGCTCGTCCTCATGTCTTTGTTTCACTGCAAAAACACAATAAAGGTGCCGGAACGCACCAAAATTAAATAACTTCGTCAAACAACACAAAGCGTGGAATAAAACAAACTACCCGCACAACTTTGAACAATGAAGTAACACTTCATTTTGCTTTTAAACTAGTCAGGATAAATGTGGGAAATGCGAACTATCCCACTTCTGATTTTAGCAATGTCAAGCTAATTTATTTAAAAGAAACACAATTTTCACAACCTCAAGGATTTCACTCAAACAATGGAAAATTAATAACTCAACACAATGAGAATTTCTAATATTCAACTACACTTAGGTACTTCAATACGCAAGAGAGTGAACGTCCGTTCAGCACGACGACTTGTAGCAGAATGGGCCTCAGTCCCTTGTTCCGTCGGCTAGCGTAACGAGGTGTTGACTCCACGGCGGCGCGCAGCAAAATGAGGGCGAGCGTTGGTTTGCGCCGGCTTTTATACAAAAAGCTATTCTACCCTCGAGTCACAGAAAAACGACCGCACACCACAATGTCCCGATAAGTAATGACGGCGCGCCGACCGCGCTGCTCCTTATATAGCAAAGCTATATTCTATGACTTTTGTCTCCTAACAATATAGTATTAACTATTATATGTGTGCATTTGTATTATACACAAAATAGCCTTCGGATAGTCGAATATACGAGATTACGAGGCTCCAAAAGAGCTCGGTATCCGGGGTAACTGCCCCCCCCCCTGGAAGGCTAGCCGTAGGCAGGACGCCGCCGCGCCGCCGCGCCGTCGTCGTCGCGCCGTACGTACCCTCCTCGGGCCGTACCATGATGGCTGTAACTATAAATAATTTTTCGGAATGGCTAAAAAAGAAGGTGCCTAGCCAACAAAAAGAAGAATCTCTAGAAGGATCAGCCGGTATCTGTCAAAAACGAAGGTCAACAATCAACGTCAGTCAAGAAAACAAACAAACACAACGAAAACACCGCGACTGGGATAACAGAATAACACTGAAAAAAAAATATTTTGGTAGCGAGCGATCATTATCCTACAAAATCACTGTGTAACACAACGAAAAACAAACCTTCTCACCTAAAATTCTACAGCGTTTGTAAAAATGGCAGCTATTCTCGGCGGAGGTCTCAGTGGCCTTTCCACGGGCTACTACCTTATAAAACACAACTTAACTGCCAATAACAATCTGAAGCTGTTCCTCCTAGAAGCCACCGAGCACTACGGCGGATGGATCAAGAGCATTCGTACGAAAGATTATACGTTCGAGCAGGGCCCGCGGACGATACGACCCAAGGGTATCCCGGGGCTCAACACGCTCAATATGATCGAGGACCTCGGGCTCAGCGAGCACGTGCACCCCATCAAGCCCACGCACCCCGCGGCCAAGAACAGAATGATCTACGTCAACAACTCCCTGCACAACCTCCCTTCTAGCCTGCTAGGTGTCTTCCAGAGGAACCAGCCATTCTCGAAGCCTCTCATCTACGCGCTCTTCAACGATATCACGTCGTCGGCAAAGAACAAGTTAGAGGACGATTCTATCTATAACTTTGTTGAGCGAAGGTTTGGAAAAGAGATTGCAGACTTTGCAATATCACCCATGATCTGTGGCATCTGCGCCGGGGATGCAAAAGAGATCTCGGTCAAGTTCCTCATGAAAAATTTGTTTGATTATGAGCAAAACCATGGAGGCGTTTGCAAAGGAATGATGAAAACCATGTTCACATCTAAGAAAGATTCACAAGTTGATGAATTGGAACTGAGCTCTTTAGCGAAAAGAGCAAAAGAAGAGCTGTGGAGTGTATATTCAATAAAAGGTGGATTAGACATATTCCCAAAGACACTGAGTAGATACTTGAAAGATAATAATGTACAAGTGAATATGAATACCAAAGTAGAAGAGATAGAGTTTGTAGATTCTAGCTCAGTGACATTAAAGACTTCTACGGGAGTGAACCTTGATGTAAGCCATGTGTACTCGTCCCTGCCAGCCTATGCCCTTGCAAAACTAGTTATGAAACAGCACCCTTTGTTAGCTAAGGGCCTCAATGATATCCCCTTTGTAACTGTTGGAATTGTAAACTTATACTATTCAGGCCCTAACCTGCTCATTGAACCGGCTTTCGGTTTCCTTGTACCACCTATTGAGAAATCACCAATCCTTGGAGTTGTTTTTGATTCCTGCTGTCTACCTGACCAGAATGGAACTGTCCTTACTGTCATGCTCGGAGGGAAATGGTACAGGGAAAGATTTGGATATACTACAACAAAAGCTGATTTATTACATATTGCAATAGATGAAGTTAAGACTATATTGCAGATAAAACAAAAACCATCAGCTAGTAATGTTAATATTTTGAATGATTGCATCCCACAATATGTGGTTGGGCATTATGAGAATGTAGAGAAGATCAGAAAGTATATTGATGAAAACAACCTGCCTCTTTCTCTTATTGGCTGCAGCTATGATGGAGTAGGCATCAATGATGTTATATTTTCAGCCCGGACTCAAGTTGAAAAGGACTGTGCATAGTGTGGTATTTTAAGATGACCTATATAATTGTACTATTTTAACCTTAGTAACAAGGTTAAAATAGTATAAATAAAATGTTTTATTATGACTGCTGTTGAAAATATATTTCATAGTTTATTTTACTGATTTTTGTTGTATATTTTCAATAAGTTGGTGTTATTTTATCGAAGTTCGAGGAGGTAGGTTATCAAAGCTACTTTTTTATTTCTCACTTCTCAATGCGATAGAATGTCAGCCTAGACCTAGATTGGAATAAAACCCTAACGATAGTTGAAAAGTTCCTCGAGATGGTTCGCGAAAAGGGTTCCCGACGGGGCACGCGGCGGCGGCGGCGACGGCGACCGTCTAATTCATGGAGGTTTATTTTTATCAGAATTTTTTTATAATTTATCCTGTAAAAACATAGAAATATTACAATTTCTATGTTTTTACAGGATAAATTACAAGTCTGTAAAAAAAACCCATTTTGAAAAATGGTCAAAAGGAGGGGACCCTTTTCGGAGAGGACTTATACCCTACGAATAAATAATATTTATTCGTAGCTTATACCTACCTAAGGTATAAGTTTTCGAAAGGGGGCTACCTATCCGAATGGAGTATCAATTAAAGGAAACGGTTTGCACATTTCAAAACAGTTTTTGAAATTTCTGTAGATTTAAATTTTGAAAAAGTCGAAAAAATTACAGTCTGAAGCAAATTTTAGCAGTTTCTAACCGGTACCTATTTATAGTACCTATAGTAGCGGTTCGCCCCGGCTTCGCACGGGTAGGTATATTCAATCTAAAGATAGCCTATATTCATCAAGGATAATGTGGGATCCCAATGGTAAAACATTTTTTTAAATCTGTCCAACAGTTTTGGATCCTATTCAATTCAAACAAACACAATATATTTCCTCTTTACAATATTAGTATAGATTTGTATAATTGGCATAATGTAGATGTATCATCTAATGCCTATTATGAATTTGACGACCTCAGTGGCGCAGCGGGCGAGAGTCTGCCTGCGACGCAAGAGGTTGCGGGTTCGATCCCCGCCTCGGAACAAATTTGTGTACGATCTGCAGAAATTTGTTCCGTTGGTCTGGGTGTTTTCTATGTATAATAAAAAATATCTATCTATGTAATGTATAATATTACGTATATCAGTTATCTAGTACCCATAACACAAGCTCTGCTTACCTTGGGGCTAGATAATGCTGTGTGAATTGTCCAGCATTATTTATTTATTTATTTATGAATACGATGATAAGAATGACGATAGAAAACAGTGCGAGTGCGACTTGCACTTAACGAATCTTGTTTTCTATCGTCTCATAGTTTTTTAAAAAGCAAATCGAATTTAGTAAGGTGATTCGACGCTAACGGTATGTATGTAACATGCCATGAAAACTTTTTATTAATTACTAGCGGTCCGCCCCGGCTTCGCACGGGTAGTTATTTTAGCAATAAAGCTCAAATTGACTACGTTTTAGTTACAAATCATTTGTATGGGAAAAAGAAGGGCTATTTTTAGGGTTTTTCCAGCAATAATTCTAATTTTTCTCGCCGTAAAAACCATCCTTGAACTTCAACGAACATTTTAAAAAAAGATTTGGCCAAATTGGTCTAGGCGTTGTTGAGTTATGCGCTTACCAACACATTTTGCGATTCATTTTTATATTATAGATTATAAGTACGATATTTGATTATTAAGTACCTACCTACTATTTTTTTCTAACTTGATGGACATTAAAAGATTATAAAAAAGACTTTGAACAGTAAAATACTTTATTTAAGCGGATAAATACTTAGTACCTAGTACAAAAAATAGTAAGTAAAAAAAAGTTTAGTGCAAAAACAAGCTTGTTTTGTATAATCTTATCTATAATTTATTACTTAATGTATCTTAAACGTACCTACTAAAAATGCTAAAATAAATAAAATCTCGCTATTACATAATCTGTTTTAGATAATCAAAACAGTATTATTGGTTTGAAACACATTTCGTATGATATATTTTTATTTTTAAAGCGTAAGTACCCACTTCACGAAATTTCCAAGGAAATAAACGATCCCAAAATGCAATTTCAAGTTCCGTCGTTGAAAAGCGAGAATAGAAAGTTTTGGAATCTTAACAAAATGCTGCTTATCCAATCTCGTACATATCTTAGAATAGCAAAACATTGAGCGTCTAATTCGTCCCACCACCAGCTTTTAAAAGTGATTTAGCTTAACAAATGGCATTATAATCTTGATTTTACTTGTTCGAGTTTGTACAGTCTCGCAAGTCCAGCACAACAGTGGTAGGTATACAATACATGGTATGATTCGACTTAGTAGCGGTCGCGTTGATAGGCGGAGGCTCGGCGTTTTTGTACAAATAATGGAGCGATGGCAGCCAACACGCTGTCTACAGAGAAGTCCCTATTGGAGGACAAGCTATTGGCTCAATGAACGCAGAGCGAAGTAGTCAAGAATGATAGCTATTTAAAAAGAAGATAGCGCATGAACCTCCGACATTGCTATTACTTGTGCTCAAAAGGTGGAGAAGTAACAACGAAGCTGGCCTTGCTACCGGAGATGTGCAATGTGCTGTCATTTTCATAGCTGACAAAAATGATGCGATAATGGAGCGATACTATTGGGCAGCTAGAGACACAGCAACGTGCACATCTCTGGTGGAAAAGGAGCCTAAAGCCGGTTACGGTGTTACGGGGGCGTAATGTAACGTGTTACACAGCGACGTGTCTAAGAGTCCTGTAAGGTTTTAAAGGAAATAAAGCACTGAGTTTTGAGTCAGTACGGTGAAAAGAATGCGCTCGCCGCCAATGAGATGGATTTAAGCACCAAGGCTAACCAAACGCCTACTGAACCTGACCAGCGCGTCCTGGTGGGGATACTCACAGGACACTACCCACTGAACAAACACCTCTTCACCATCGGAGCAATAGACAGCCCTCTCTGCAGAAGCATAGGCATCAGGTCTCAGCGACGAAGAATCAGCTGCCTATATAATCCTGGAATGCGAGGGAATAACGGCGCAACGACATGAAATCCTCAACCACCCGAAGTCATTCCGCGAAGCCTGTGAAGACCCCAGGAAGATTCTGCGCTTCTGGCCGGAGTTAGGCTGGCTACGCTAGCAGAACCACGCAAAATGGACCCATCCGAGTCTTAGTGCGGAAAGAAGAGTACACATAGGTACCACACGGTGTAACGTTTCATGTTACGAGGCGTAATGCCTCGTAACACCGGTCAGTACCCGGCTGAAGCTTTTGCTTCAGCATTTTTGCTGATTAATTATAATTATAGACGTGTCTAATATGTCCCACTGTCTGTGTATAAATGGTTAATAACTAGGTACGACTTAAACAATACTCAGGCGTGACTTTGCCGAAATCCATTGCAAAATATAGGGACGAAAATATTTAGTAACAATTCTGCGCAAAACCTCCAATAAGACTGTTGTAGAAGAAAAAACCACACCCAAAAAAAATCAAAATGAAAAAATCTATCAAAGCAAATCGTCAACTCAACTCTCAACAGAGATGTTGCCACGCCGAGCTCCGCGCGCCAAGTCAAGCCAAACTTGTTAGGACGTTAGGAGTGGCAACATCTTTTGGAACTCTGCGTTGTTACTTGGCCCTTTCAGTGTCAGGGTCGAGTATTGTGGTGTCCTGATGTTGTCTCCAGGAGAAAAGAAAGTAGTTTACGACTTGCTTTCATAGATTTTTTTTAGTTGGTACAGTCAGAGGCAATAATATCTATACACTTGTGTACCTTGTGACTCACGCTCGATCGTCAGCGTTAAAGTGACAAGGTACAAAACTGTATAGATATTATTGCCTCTGACTGTAGTTGGTGTGGTTTTTTCTTCTAGAACGCAGACTACATTTATTAGAACTTATAGTAAAAGGTTTTGCGCGGAATCGTTACTAAATATTTTCATCCTCATATTTTAACAACGACTTAACAAAATTCTGATTATTCGAGCATGTATGAATTTTAGTAGCTGTCTGTTAGTGCTCATAAGACTATAGTTTCAAGACTTTCAAGCCTGTACAGTCCCTAAGTCCAGCACAGCAGTGGTATATAAGGTGTGATGCGTTTTGGTGGCGGTCGCGTTAATAGGTGGAGGCACGGCGTTCCTGTAAGAGTACTGGAGAGCGATGGCGACCAGCGCAGGTGCCCCAGGAGTGGCATCCGCAGGAGTTGTGACTTCCAGCCGCAGCGCTAGCTTGTTGGACTTGCGCCACATTATTATACTGGAAATAAAGAAAATAGGCCTTTGAATATTGCAGGATATTTCCACATAGTTTCATACACTTCTGAGAGCAGTTTTGTAATAGGTAGCGATATGAAATGTATACTAAATTCAGTTATAAGGGGATATTTACCATGATTTGATTTTTGAGCTTTCAAATATTTCGGCACAGTTTCATGCGCCATGATCACGGTTTAGCTGAAGACGCGAGAGTTTTTATTGGCAGACATTTTACTCTCCTCATTTTTTTGTCTTTAGCTACGAACGTTACCACTACAACAGTTTTCCTTATGTGTATTTCGTCACTCCCTATGATCGTAGATGATGGGATTGGTGATCATGATCACCAATCCCCCTACCAAGGGTGATTATAGCACAGCAGCCTCCCAAATGGGAGGGCATTTGGGGGGCACGTTTAGTTCATCAGCTTGTAAATAAATAATTATTCAGGAATCCAGGAGTTGGGCGTTGACACTACCACACAGTTTTTAAGCTTCGGTAGTGTCATCGTTTTAATAGTATCAGTGTACCTTTGTAAAAATGAAAAATTATTATTATTACCAGTGAACGACGAAAGATTTTATTATTATTTTGACGACCTCAGTGGCGCAGCGGGCGAGAGTCTGCCTGCGACGCAAGAGGTTGCGGGTTCGATCCCCGCCTCAGAACAAATTTGTGTACGATCTGCAGAAATTTGTTCCGTTGGTCTGGGTGTTTTCTATGTATAATAAAAAATATCTATCTATGTAATGTATAATATTACGTATATCAGTTATCTAGTACCCATAACACAAGCTCTACTTACCTTGGGGCTAGATAATGCTGTGTGAATTGTCAAGCATAATTTTTTTTTTTTTATTATTATTACCAGTGGGCAGATGTATCTGTCCTGATGAGGATTGAGTGATCGTAGAACTCTCTCGTTGGCCGTCTGAGCTATTTGTATCATTATCTAGCTAGGCGGACGATCCATAGATTACCAGCCCTGGGATCAGAGGGTAATTGATACTTCGAACGAGATGCTTCGTATAATTATGATTGAACTTTACTTGGTAAGTCTGTTTAATCATCAATTATACTTTTATCTCGTTTTTTAACTGAGTAAAAATAAGTTAAAATAATAATTGATGAAAATAATAATGAATATTTTTATAAATAAATAAATAATGCTGGTCAATTCACACAGCATTATCTAGCCCCAAGCGAAGCAGAGCTTGTGTTATGGGTACTAGATAACTGATATACGTATCTAATACAATACATAACATAGATAGATATTTTTTATTATCCATACAAAACGACCAGAACAAGTACCTGCAGATCTTACAAATATTTGTCCCAAGGCGGGAATCGATCCCGCAACCTCCTGCGTCGCAGGCTAACCTTCGCCCACCGCCGTCCGCCACCATTATTAATCTATTAAACAACTCACTCGTTGGCAGTCTGCGCTACATCTTCGTCGTATTCAGCCGCGTCGTCCCTCTGGGGCAGTGTTAGCGGCGCCGCCCCCGTGCCTACCGTGGAACTTGCTGAATAGCGAGGCGGACCCTCCAGGGTTTTGTATGACACGTCCTGGAAATACATGGGGTAGGGTTATTATACCTGGGTACAATAATAAATAATGTTGGACAATTCACACAGCATTATCTAGCCCTAAGCTAAGCAGAGCTTGTGTTATGGGTATTACATAACTGATATATATATAATAAAATACATTAAATAGATATTTTTACTATACATAGAAAAAGACCAGAACACCCGGAACAAATACCTGCAGATCGTACGAATATTATTTATTTTTAAATATCATCATCATCAGCCTATACCAATCCACTGCTGGACATAGGCCTCCCCTAATGAGCGCCATAGCGCCCTGTCTTCAGCTTGAATATATATCTTAATATATATATTTTTAAATATATTACAGATATATTAAAAACCGGCTTATGATAGGTATCACAAACTGCGCTATGTTTTTTTTAAAATATCCTTTGTAAAACGTAATAATAAAATAAAATTGGTGGCGGCGCAAGTGTGAGTCGGGGTGGCGGGGCTAGTGTGAGTCGGGGTATCGCCTTAATTTATTAATTATATTTACTATTACATGTCAACTTAATAAAATAGTGCGAATTACTTTGTGGAAGTTGTTGGAAAACGTTCACACTTTGGGAATAGTTCCAGAGATAGGCCAATAATTTTTTTTATAACATAAGGATGTAGATAGGTATTTATGGCATAACCCTACTATGAAAAGCCAATAAGGCGGGATGTTTAGGGGCGGCCTATGTACAGCAGTAAAGTCTAATGATGTACTTATATTTGTCGGTTTGGTACCTTCTCAATGTTGAGTGATTTCTCCAAAGTCTTCTCTATACTCTTCGGTTCCTCTCGGTCTTCAGCTGGCGGTATTTCAGAGGGCTGTATTAGTTGAACCTGTACAAAACTGTCTATGTTTTATCGAGATAAATATACTTTTTTAAAATGGCTAAGTGCGAGTCAGACAAGTCGACTAAGAGTTCCATTCCTACTTACATTATAACTATTATAAGGGCGAAAGTTTGTGTTGTGAAATGTTTTTGCAAAGAATAAGCCAAAACTTCTGAATGCATCAAGCTGAAATTTTACACTGATAAAGTTTTTGACGTTATTGACTTTGACTTTTTGTGCCTAAAATATAACAATAAGCTACATTATAACGAAAATACAAAGATGCTGCGGGCAGAAAGGGGCAGAGGGTTCCTTGTTTCTTGTCAAATATCATGATTCTAGGTCAATGGGAAAAAGGCACCCGTATAGAATTTGGTTCCTTGCGAGAATCCAATTATTTTATTGTGAATAAACTACAATTGTGGTGTTCGGATTTAACGCTTTACTTGTGCTTTAAGACCTTGCTTCTTGCCACATTTTATCAAACATCAACATCAATTTTAGGTCACCGAGAAATACCCTGTTGGTTTTAGTTTTAGTCTAAGGCGAAAGTATTTTTTTTTGCGACTAACCTAGAAATTTAACTTGTTCAGATTTTTCTTTACTTGTTTTTTTTAGATTTTGCTTCTTTTCAAATTTCATGATTCTGGGTATACGGGAGGTACATACCTACCCTATAGTATAGGTTTTGTTTGTATGTCATTTCCCTAATATCACATCAAAAAAATGGGCATAAACGGCTTTAACTTTTGATTGCGTTAACTTAGAAGTTTAGTTTATATGAAGGCTCCAAGAAGTTATAGACCTGAGTATCCACACGTTCTTGAGAAAAAAGGGGTGACAAAAGGACAACCAAGTGATCCTATAATTACCTTCCTAATGTATTAACATAATAATAAACATTATTTAATGTTATAAGGGTTCGTTTTTTCCTTTTGAGGTAGGTAACCCTAAAAAAGTAGTAAATGTATACGACTGTGAATTATTTTAATAAATACCTCCATCTCATGTCCCGTGGGATTGGTCAGTTTGATCAGAAGAGCCGTCGTCTGGCCAGGCTTCACAGATTCATGCGATATTATCTTCACTTCTGGAACGTGGTAGCTGTAACAAGACACTGCGCTAAGGACAATTGACTTGATTATCAACATTTGTTTTATTATCTAGTTTATACCATTATGTTTTTTATGCAGTTAAAAGTTTATATCTCATCTATTTTTTTTTCTTTATTTATGAATAATGATGATTGATTAATGAGTTTCCAAACATCCTGTTCTAATATGAAAGGGGGATGATTCTGCCTGAGGCGAACAGAATTATGAGAATTTATGTCAAATATTCTTTTGAATAAATAATAATAATAATAAATAATGCTGGACAATTCACACAGCATTATCTAGCCCCAAGCTAAGCAGAGCTTGTGTTATGGGTACTAGATAACTGATATACATAATATGATACAATACGTAGATATAGATAGTTATTTTTTATTATATATAGAAAACGACCAGAACACCTTGAACAAATGTCTGCAGATCGTACACACATTTGTCCCGAGGCGGGAATCGAACCCGCAACCTTCTGCGTCACAGGCAGACCTTCGCCCACCGCGCCACAGAGGTCGTCAAAAGTTCAAAACTGAATGGCAACAACTTGTTAAACTCCACTCCCAATGCTAGGATCCAACGATGTGGCGCGGTGGGCGAAGGTCTGCCTGCGACGTAGGAGGTTGCGTGTTCGATTCCCGCCTCGGGACAAATGTGTGTACGATCTGCAGACATTTGTTCAAGGTGTTCTGGTCGTTTTCTATATATAATAATAAAAAAAACTATCTGTGTATTGTATTATGTATATCAGTTATCTAGTACCCATAATACAAGCTATGCTTAGCTGTGAATTGTCCAGCGTTATTTATTATTCTTATTCCAGGGATGTACACTATGCCACTAGCTTAATCTGAAGCAAGGATCTATATCTTTCAGTACTTACTAGGCCAATAACTCGATTTTAAACTTGATGGATCCAGGGTTGTACTCTGGCTTGGTGAGGTTGTGATCGCAGGCCCGACAGCGTTGGGAGCGCTTCACAGAGAGTAGTTTGGCGAGCGGGTGTAACCGGGTCACGGAGGTGGGCTGCCATTCTGGTGAGGCTAGGCGCTGCGCCATGCTTGTTACTGAAGGAAAGAGTTGGAAAATTATTGTTTGTGTTCGATTACTATTTATTTACTCTTTCGACGGAAGAGGGGAGGGAAGATGCGACAAGGTAGATCCAAAAATTTCATCATAAGCTTTCGACAATCTGTACAGGTATGTTTTTTGTTATAACGCGTATTTGCGAATGTCTATCTATGTGAATCTAGGAGTCTAACTAAACCCTTATTTTTTCGTACTACTATAAATTACAGGAAAAATAACACCATGACTGAAATACTAACTCTAGTTCAACATGACCTCTTTAGAGAAGATATTGTTAGGCAGCTCGCTCATCAACCCAATCAGAAGCTTAGCTTAGGGTGAAGTTGGCGATGGCGGAGAAAAAGGCGGCGGCGGCGTCTCCGGGCGGCAGGCCAGCGATGTTGCAAGCCATCCCGCCCGTTAGACCTGTTTTATACACCTAACGGATACTAACTCTGGTTCAAATCAACCTCCTTAGTGAAGATATCTTCAGGCAGCTCATCAACACCCTCAGAAGCCTAGCTTGGGGTGAAGTTGGCTATGGCGGAGAAAGAGGCGGCGGCGTCTCCGGGCGGCAGGCCAGCGAGCCATCCCGCCCCTTAGACCTGTTTTATACACCTAACGGATACTAACTCTGGTTCAAATTGACCTCCTTAGTGAAGATATCCTCAGGCAGCTCATCAACCTCCTCAGAAGCCTGGCTTGGGGTGAAGTTGGCGATGGCGGAGGACGAGGCAGCGTCTCCGGGCGGCAGGCCAGCGATATTGCGAGCCATTGCGCCCGTTAGACCTGTCTTGTCCTGGGAAAGAGGGTTGTGATTGATTATACAGAAAAATACTTAAGGCGAAGTACGTTCGCTTTTTCGAGACAAGGACGAGCAAACACCGCGCGGTGAAAGGGAGAAAGGGAGGCAAGAGCCGGCCCGCGCGCAATTTCACTACTTTTTATTTATAAATTTTGTTATTGCTCTAAAATAATACTCTTTCGCAAAAAAATAAAACCATAATCCTCTAGTGTTTAGTTAAGTATTTTTTTGACGATATTTCATGCAAATATGTTAAGTAACTAGCAAATAAAACTGGTTTTCCGTAGTAAAAATGCAAAATTTAGAGGAAACTTTGCGATTTGTTTCTATCGAGTCAAGTTGAGTCAATCGTGTTTCGGCTCCCATAACTTACTAACAAAAGTCCTAAAGTTTCAATACTCGTCAAAAAAGATTTAAAAAAATTGTGTTTCCTTGCCTTAAAATTGATTTACGACTAAACTGCTTAACAGATTCTTAATGATATTAGGCAGGGAGGTAAAAGGTATCCTGAAGATACATTATTGGACCTAGGGTACTTGACAAACACATGCAAAGCCCGGGCAATCAACACACATCAACTAACACTGAGCTTGGCGTCGAGTTCCAGATTTAGTATTAAAAGCAATTTTTATTGAAGGAAGGCTCTAAAATTGACAAGCAATTATCCTGTTCGAACTAAGACCATTTCAATACGACTTTCAATAATTCAAAGTAATGCCTGTAAAGTTAATCCAACCTCAGTGTTTTTAAGTTTCAAAATCGACCTTCTTGTGGCATCGGTGGGGCTTTTTTAAGGCATGATTTCGATTTAACGTTGACCGTGCTTTAGCAGATCGCTACGCAACAGAAAACGCGGCAACAGAGTTAAGTTTAGGTTATGTATGTTTTGTTTACAAACATTCTACATTGAGGTTGGCTAGCTTTAAGTTTACCATAATGTATGATCCAGAAGATTTACCATAATGTTTAAGATCCGTCTTATTTTATTAGATGTCATAAGGAGATCAAATCCACGTAAAAATACTTACTTATTGGACTAGTCAATCAGAATCATGATGGCACTTGATAGTTTTATTAACATTGTGTTGAAAAATGATAATAACGACATAATCTTTACAAAACAATTAAAGCTTTTAATAATCACAAAAGCATACTACACAATTGACGAATATTTAAACGAAAAATAAGAAAATACAAACTACGTAAATATATCTAACTTAGCAACAATGACGTTCTCCTCTCTCTCCATAATATATTGTGTGCCCAGCAGGGTTTATACGTTTCTAGTGACACTAAATATCTAGATTTATAGCACCTATAGGTGTACCTATAGAATGCAATAAATGATTGAGAATTGATGAAAACAAAACAATGCTAACAAATCCAGTTTATAGAATAGAAAATGTTTATTTGTGAAACAAAATTTAAACGATATACATTACATTGCTTAAATAACTAATAATAAATTAAATTAAATGTTACACAAAAAGGTCTCCGGCTTAGCTTCACGCTGGTTGGGTGAAAAGTGCAGCAATCACACAGTACACTATACCGTTGTAAATAATAAAATAACAAACAAATTCTAATGTTTATTATCTCTCATCCGTTTACCTCTCAGCAGTTCACCATAATGTATGATCCAGAACATTTACCATAACGTTTAAGATTCATCTTATTTCAAACACCTTCGATGGCATGAGAGGATGACACCCCACAATTCGTAAAAAGACTTACATATTAGACTAGTCACTAGTCAATCAGAATCATGATGGCAATTGTTGGTTTTAACAATGCTCACAAATCCAGTTTTTCTCATATGCACATTACCATTATAACAGATTTCCCATAATTCTTTATTCAATGACTGCACCTTATTTTCCAGTTTCGAGGCCACTTGATTTACTCTATCCTCTTAAATTCTAATTTTGCTTTAGGAAAACTTTAACTTACTGTGAGAGTGATGTATTTCCCTCGAATAGGAAACTTCTTCCTTTCCTTCTCTAGTTTCTCTTGCTTCTCCTGCTGTGCAATAGCTTTGTAGTATTCAAGGAGTTGGTTCATCCGGGCTGTAAAGGGGTTGGTTCTTTCTGGCCAGCCCCCAGATGCTGTGAAATACAAAATATTTTAACAATTCTTAAATCTAGGAAAGTGGAAATAGCCTTTAAATGTAGAGGTAGTACATATGTTTAGTAAAGTATAAGTGAGAGGATATCCTCCAACCTGTAAAAATATACTGCTTTGTCAGAACCTTATTCACACTCAAGACCCTAAAGTGATCTGATAATACACAGGATCGACAGACGGAGACGGACTTTCACAAGTTACAAACTTTTTGAAGAACCTAGTAAATGAAGATCATACATTCAACTGACCTACGGGCTGATCAGGAATGCCCACATCTCGAGAAGTCCACCGGCAATTGAAACAAGACAAATAGTACATTTTCTTTGGCTGCTTGTTCTCAACCTTGGCGTCACCGGCCTCTGTAATGGACTGCCTCGGCTGAGCGATCGTAGCCCTAGTGGATAGGGTGTGGAAACAACTGGGGCAGTCAAAACAGCTGCTACAACGGTTTTTCTTTAACCGGGCTTCGGAGGAAGGCATGTTTTCCAGACAGTTGGCACAGTAGTGAGAGTCAACCTGGAACATTAGGTAGGTACATTGTAGTTTTCAGCTAGGAACTTGAAGACCAAGACACATAACATGGTTCGTTTAGAATGAAATTTTGAGTAGGTATGGTTTGGTATAGCGTGTTTGGGCCAGGATAAAACAACGGTATTAGTATGAATGTTAGCACTTTATTAGATAGATTTTAGAAGGAACAGTGAATTCTACCACGTATTCATAACTTCTGAGTGAGTGTTGATAAAAGAAGATACGTAGTACGATAATTATTGAACTAAAATTAATGTAATTGCATAGAAAGCCTGCATAATGTGGATTACCTCATGACAAATGCAAAATCCACAGCGGATCTTCAGGCAATGTCGACAAAAATAGAGACTCGTTATGGGTTTTAGCTGCCCGCAAGAACATATATATTTTACATAGTCCGGCTGCGTCAAATAAGCCATATTGCAGAATTTTTACAAAATATCGAGCAAAAGTTTTTGAGAAAAACAAGAATGAAGACTTGACTTGACTTGACTTCTTTATTTTTGGCAATATGTGTCTGGTTTGTCACTTTTCTGCCAGTGTCTAGTTCAAGGAAATTTCATAGTCATGGAATGGAGGCGGGTTTATTATAAGATTAAGACCGGTAAAACAAGAAGAAAAAGAACAAAAAAAAAAAAAAAACACCAATGTGATTTTACCATAGACATAGAATTTTTTCACTACGCTTTTACAATAAGAATTTAAGAGGATAAAAAAAAAGCTATAAAAGAATGAAGATGCGATCACAATAGTACTGCGGATGGCAAATTGATCGACTTGACATGTTTTGACAGTGACAAACAGAAAATTGCATGACATTTACAAACTTAAGATGCGTTCATAATTTTTTGGTCATTTGTTTTTCGTTCGTTTTGTTGGTACTGGGTGAGCATGAAAATTAATTCTACTTCCGGTACGTTGCTATGCTTGCTCTACATCTCAACCCATCACAGATTTATAAGTATAGTACTAAAGTACACACCATGATCTCAACATTTCTCAAAGTAGGTACATCAATTCATTACGTAGAACTTAACCTAAATTATAGGTCTAAAAATAGTTCAGTATTAGGGGTTAAATGTTTTCACGAGAAGGACTCGTATATTTAAAGATAAAAAAACTAATTAACTAAATACCTACAAGTGAAAAAGATATTTATTGCATAGGTATATATTTATTAGATAGGTAGGTAAGTACCTTTACTAATAGGTCGTCTACAGAAAATTCGACTAAATAATTCGATTATTCGACTACCAACAACTAATTAGGTAGTCTAGAACAAAGATCCTATGATCCAAAAGGTTAAATAAAGGAGCTCCGCTTCGCTTGGTTTCTTGCCTTATCCTTCGTGTTTTTTTAAACCACCCACGCCTAAAACTTAGTTTAATCTCAAAAGCGAACAGGATAGGCTAGAAGGATAAGGCATGTTTTAGTCGAATTGTTTTAGGTGAGTTGTCACTTGTCGATAGTCGAATAGTATTTTATACGAATATTCTGTTGAATTTTCCGCAAAGCCTTATTAGGCTTACTATCTCCTTAGATCATAAAGATAGATCAACCGATCCACCCACGTGACGTAGATACCAGAATGAAGCTCATCACAATCTTGTTGGTTTTGTAAGTCCTTGTTACCTCAGACGGAGTTAAAATTCAATACCGTGCTAATTCACGTACCTATGGTGATGCTATGCTGTGACCCTAATGTGTCAGTCGCGGGGTCTGAACTAAACGAACGGTTGGATTCTTACCACGCAAGGCCGTGGTGCGAATGATAACCGCCTCCAAGGGGCCAGGGGTGGAATGAGGACTTTAACTAACACTTACATGGCCCCAGACGCAGAAGCCGTGACCGGCTCCCGTTGTAGCGGGGCGGGGGGGCGACCCTACGGGTCGCACTGCGCCGAGGCTGGGCAGTGAAGAATACTAAGTTCCCTTATTAGATAAAAAAAGGCATTATTGTGTGCCGTAACAAATGTCTTGATGTGGGTAGGTAGGTTCTACAAATTTAAGCTATTAGAATCCTGCAGGAAAGTAAAGTGGATTGATTGTTAAGCAAGTGGTCGTTGTACTTAGGTACATACCTATTAGGTATTGAAAGTGATCAAAATAAAAACATCTAACTATGAAATATGAATAGTGGAAATGATTTTTTTTCTACTCGCTGCCCCCGGCAGTAAGTAATTCTCCCATTTGCGCTACCCCAAGGGCTCGACCCCTAGTTCCCTCCCTGCAGCAGTCTTTAGGTCTTTTAAGGCATGCCCAGGAACTACGTGTCCACCTTCTGCTTTCTAATGCCGTAACCATTGCAAAACGATATCTTATGTCACTTGTATTAATTACTTACGATTCTCAGACATTTTTTCATCAAATCTAACATACGTTTGCAAACTGGTTTGATCAGATGAGTGTCCTAGTATTTTTATCTAGTGTTCTGTCATGATCCCATTCATATCACTAGGCTCTGCCCACGGTTTTGCATGTATTTTTCCGGGATAAAAAGTAGCTTAAATGTTGTATTAGGCCTTGCTTTGTGTGTGCCCTATTTCAGCCCGAATCATTCAGGACATTGTTTTGGCGTGAAGACATAATATACCTACTAACATCAATCCATCCAAACTTACCTACTATTATATACCTATCCTCCCACCTGAACAGCCTACATTGGTCCACTGCTGAACGCAGGCCTCCTGAAAAGCGCCTCATTGGCTTTTATCTCCTGGAGGGAAATACCCATAATCCCCACGCATGGCGCACGCTGGGCATGCGGGTTGGGGATCGCAGTTCGGTGGTATTTATTGTTCTGCAAGAGGCGCTGCTGCCCGTAATTACCTACTAGTATTTTTATTTATTAGGTAGGTAGCTATAGCTACAAATAAAGGAGTAATTCCCAACGTCTCCCGTGAGATGCCCTGAGACGCCTTATCTGGGTCTCGCAGACTGACGCGGCCTGCGGTGGCGGTCAGTACAATTTGACAATACCTTCTCGACTAAATGTAGGTACTGGCCCCTACCGCAGGCAGCGGAGTAATTAAATATTTGGTTTTGACATTGTTTTGAAAATTAACTATAGGCTTAGATGAATAGGATTACCTATTTTATTTCAATTATAATTGACATGCATACCTGACCTTGAAATAACTATCTATTAATTGAAACACAGTCTTTGCCATTTTATATGAATTCTTTTGCAATACCCTACGAGGTGTATGTACCTACTATAAATTGACCTAAGCCAACATTAAAATCTAAGTTATATAGGTACTTATATTGTTATTATTGTTTAGTATCATCATCTGATGATGATATTCATCAGCCCATATTAGTCCACTGCTGGACGTGCCTTCCCTAATGAGCGCTATAGCGCCCTATCTTCAGGTAGCCGCATAGAGCATGTACCTAGTAATTTATATTTTAAATTAATGTAAGATACATTAGCTAGAGTAGGTATACTTACAATCTAGCCATACAATTGGCTAATGGCTACATAAAACTATTAAAACTTTCGCGATTTGATAACACATTAAAGATTATTTATCGGGTATTTATCGCGTACCTTTTGCTTTCTTTTCCCCAACGTTTCAACCGCGTTACAGCGATCGTGGTCACGGGGCGACCGTTGGGGAAAAGAAAGCAAAAGGTACGCGATAAATACCCGATAAATAATCTTAAATAATGGGTACATGTACATGTGAGCAAAAATAAACGAATAATAACATGTCCTATTCTCAAAGTCTCACGAAAACTCAAAGAGCATCTTATTACAATTGGCAACATCCTATCGATCAAAGTTAGCCGAAAAATTAATCTTCTTTTAATGTTTTTTAGTGGTGTGCGATATTAAACATCTTAAATTGACAGCTTTCTATTTTTCTGTAACGTTTTGTGTTTACATAGAAACTAGAACAAATATTAACCTAATCGCACGTTACTTTATTAATTCAAATAACCAACATTACACACATTTAATTAATATATTACAGAGAATGTAGTCTGTCAGAATAACGAAATATCCATTTTATTAAATCAGTTGGTCATTGGTCAACTAGTTTTTTATCTAACGAGCCGGAAATGATTAGCATAGGCGTTTGCTAAAATCTCTAGATTTCGACACGAAAATCTCGATTCCATTTCGACCTACTGACAGTTAGATCCTAAATATTTGGATATGTGTGTTTTTATTTATCAGCATCTGCATAATGGCCGTGTCGGTTGCGGCGAAAGAATCTACCCTTACAACGCCCGTGGACATTGTACGAGCTGACAAAGGCCTCAAGAGCCGAAGGAAGGATCATTACCATGTTAGGATATATTGTTCTATGATTTGATTAACATCATCGGCTATATTAGAAGTCATCATCATCATCAATCATGTAAATGTTAGACAATTCAATATTTTTTCTTTCTTTAGGCTTTACAGGTTTATAAATAGTAAGTAGGGAACTAATTATTATCAAATAAGAAAAAAAATGTTATTGATTTTATCCCCTTCAAATTTTTATCCACTAGTGGAAGAAGTGGAAAATATACCACTAGTAAATAATATAATATTTGACCAGTAGTGGAATAATGTAGGCTGATGCTGATTATGATGATGAAGTGGATATAATTATGACTTATAAACTAATACTTACATCATTATTTTCTTATCTAAGTCTAAATACATATAACGTGATTTAGATACAGGTCAATATTTATGTAAGAATAACTAAGCTTAACAATATTTTCCTTATATTATACTATTATTGTTGGTGCGGAACTGGGCGACATCTTGCCAAGCATAATTACATTCCACTATACAAAGGCCTCCCCTAATGAGCTCCATAGCGCCCTGTCTTCAGCTTGACGCATCCAGCATCTGCGTGAAGTCTTTCGCAGGCCGACATTATACCTGGCCGGAGGGCGTCCTACACTACGTTTACCGAGACGTGGTCTCCACTCAAGAACACCTTTCATTAGGTATATTTACTTAATATATAGGTACATCCGTTACAATGGCCTCCCTCAATATCACAATGAACGTTCCTTAGCTTTCCGAAGACACAGGGTTGGTGGAACAGGTGGTCTGTACATTTTATCATGTCCTACCTATTTAACGCCAGAAAAAACCTACCTATGTTGTCCAATCCACTGTCTGACGAAGCTTGAAAAATTTACAAATTCATGTAGTATTTTTAGTTTTCATTTGTAAAACATTGTTAACTAGCAACCCGCCCCGGTTTCGCACGGGTAGATTAATAGGCATATAAAATATATGCCCATGGCACTAACAAATTACGAGGCTTCCTATTGGTAAAATAATTTCCAAAACCGGTTCAGTAGATCCAGAGATTACCCCCTAAAACCTCACAAACTCATAAAATGATTGCAAAAGATTATGATGAGGATTAAATTTAATTTTCTACTTAATTTTACCTTTGAGGCTTTACTACGTAGTTCCTAATATAGTCGCTCTACCTGACGCTCTACATGACGACCGATGTGGCGCGGTGGGCGAAAGTCTGCCTGCGACGCAGAAGGTTGCGGTTTCGATTCCCGCCTCGGGACAAATGTGTGTACGATCTGCAGACATTTGTTCAGGGTGTTCTGGTCGTTTTCTATATATAATAAAATGTCTATCTATGTATTGTATTATATTATGTATATCAGTTATCTAGTACCCATAACACAAGCTCTGCTTAACTTGGTGCTAGATAATGCTGTGTGAGTTCTCCAGCATTATTATTATTATTATTACCTAGATATAAGAACAGTAGGAAGGATAACCAAACCATAACTAAAAGTCTGGGAGCAAACAATTTTACGCATTTAAATAATTTCTTCCGTGTCCTATTGTTAGAAATTTCTATTTCTCACATGTTTACAGTCTCTATCTATGTGTTTAAATTACATAAACAATGAATTCGGCACTATTAAGCTTTGATTACGGAATTACGTAAGGTTATAAAAGTTAGCGGTTTTTTAATAACTTCCTCTCCGTACCGGATGGGTGCCTATGCCTAATCAAATCACTTCTTGAAGAAAAGGCCTTATTTTTATGATTTATTAAGGGTCAAACATCGAGTTAGATCCTAACTCGATGGGGTCCACGCAATGGGATGTTTTAGGCCATCGAGTGTAGTATTTACAACAGAAAGTCTATTTTTACTGGGAAAGAAAATACAATGATAACTAAATATAAAAGAGGTTCATTCATGTAACTGGATCAAACTATTTTGGTTCAAAATTGTCTCCAACATTTTGCACCTGACCCAACCATTGCCCCAGGCGCGCGCGGGCCTGTCATCATATCGCAGCCTTTAATATTTTAACAATTTGATTTGAGCACGTGAGAACCGCGCGAAAGCCCGAGGCGATCTACAGTAGGGTAACCTCTTCAGCAGTCGACGGCACGTCTAGCGACCACAACCACCAGTTAGTCTTGTAAACGAAGTCCGCGTGAGGTCGATGCGTCTATTTCTATTGAGCAACCTGCAAGCGTGGTTGTCTCTAATTCTCTACCACCATTTTCCCGCCAAACGCTGCACGCGCCCAGTCGCGTTCACAAAAGAAATGTTTTGAAAAAAGAATTCATAATTCAAATAGTCATTTTAGAGGCCGATTATAAGGCAGTCTGGGTGAATTTATGTTGCGTCTAGACGCGTTCTGAATTTGAAATTTGAAAATACAAAAAATGTGTTGAACTTTTTAAGACTTTTTGCTTTAGACGACATTTTTAGAGTCTGTTTTGGTGAATTTCTGGTGTTTTTGTGTAGTGCCGTGATGGTGTTAGCATGTGGCTGGCGGGTGGACTACTGCTCCTGCTGACCGAGGTGCTGGCTCTCAACGTCAGCTTTACCAGGTTCAGCGATGTGGTTGGTAACTTTTTTCTCGATCCTGATTTAGCCGCAAAAAACTGATAATTATGAAAATGTGATTGAAAACTGAACTAAAATGCGCTTATTGATGAAGAAAATAAATAGGAAGTTAAAGCGTATTGGACTTTACACACCGAGTAGGGTGCCCCGCCCGGCGAGTTGGTGCGATATTTCAGAGTATAAATATTGAAGGCTAATATCGGTTGTTTGTTTTTATTATCTTAGCGGCGCGGCGGGCCGACAATTTTTGTGTGTAGGTACATATTATAAATTTTTAAGTTCAATAGGATAACCTACAAAATTCGCAAAGAATTAAAAATATCGTTGGTTTCGAAAAAAGTTATAATAAAACCTCTTCGCTACCCGACTCAACCGCAGGTTTAGGGTTGAACCTACAGATTCAATTCTACATAGGTTCAACCCTAGATACCTACGTGATGCTTTTCAACATAGCAAAGAAAAAAAGTCTTATCTTCTTTACTGTGTTGTAAAAGCACCACAGAGGCCACAAGCTCTGCTTAGCTTGGGGCTAGATGATGGCGTGTGAATTGTCCACAATTATTTATGGCACCTTGCATTATCATGATCCTTGACCTTATACAAGTAGGTAAATCACAAATTTCATAGATTACGCAACTCTATCTAGGCAGCTCAGGACCCACCCAAACGAGTCTAGGCATAAAGTGAACGGGGTAAAGCTTAAAGTTGGACAAATTTTGCAATAGGTTGACTATAGGCGCTAGTAGTAGGTAAATTAATTTGTTGTCGTTTTCAATTTTGTACTCTCGCTATTATAGCTTGATACTCGTCTTTTAGAAATAGGCATAGATATTCTAACATTTACTTAGTTCAAAAAGTTCATAGATTTAATTTTGTCTATAGTTTTTTGCGGAGACGCGCCTTAAGGCTCGATGAGGGTAGATTTTGACTATCTTTTTTATGGAGGGAAAAGAGGCGGCGGAGGTTTACCCTAAAAATTAAAGTAGAACTAAAAGTACCCAAATTACTAAATATAGATAACTCTTCAATTTATCTATAGGACCGATTAATAATTTCTTAAGTACAAATAAATATGAAAGTTATAATTTAAAGCTATTTTGTCTGCCACGGTTGTCTGGAAGAAAACCTGCAAAGATAATACCGCAAATAGTCACATATTTTGTTACTTTTATTTTGTTTGTTATTTGTTTCGTTGAGTGTGCAATAAATAATTTTCTATCTATCTCTTGTAGTTAGTTAATTCTAAAACCTAATAAAAACCAGCTAAGCATAAAATACTACCCGTAATGTATTGATTAACCGTTTTATTGTCTTAGGTAGCTTTCAATGAATGAACACTTTATTGTGTAGGTAATCACGGAATAATCTTCTTCTATCTATATTGGGTGTAACCATAGGCTTAGTGAAAAAATTCTATGTCTATGGGTGTAACAAAAATTGGAAAAAAGGACCAAACTTTCATGTTTCAGCTTCGATATCAGAATACCAGAAAAGAAAACTAGTTTCTCTTAAAATAATAAGAAATGAAAGAAAGTACCACGACACCGATGCTTGTAGGTCTAGTGATCATTTATGTATTTTCATGTATTTTTTCGAAATCTAAGTTTGGTTTTTGTATATTTTTTTCTGTGATCGAAGTATAACCCCATAAAATTTGGTTCTTCATCATTGTTACAAGCTGTTAACCTATCTATCTATTAAAGAAGTAGGTAATACCGCCCGAGGTTGCTGTGCTTTGTTGATTGATATAATATCATTCCAATTCCATCCAATCCCTTATTATTTAGAATAGAATAAAAAAAAATATTTGGGTAAAAAAAACAACTTTTAAATAAAGAAACGGAAAAGAAACACAGTTCAACATGGTGAGTGACACAAGGGTGGTAGTAAAAAAAAGGTGGTTCTGTCTCCATGACCCTACGTCAAAAAACAATGCTTTTTTTAAAGTTTTTATATAACCCTTCGGGATCATTCACAATAGCGTTTTTTTTTTCAAAAACTGGTCATATTTTATGTAGAAATCGATGACATACCTACACAAAATAATAATAATAAACATTTATACAGCCGAACATAGAACCTCTTCCGTTTTTATGTATGAACAAATATCGCAGATAGTACCTACAAATATTTGTCCCGAGGCCGGAAATCGAACCCACCCACCCTTTTCTCTTGTGTCTCCGATCTTCGCTCGCTGCGCCAGACTTGCAATACGACCTCGTATGGCAAGTTTGCAAGGGACCTATTACCAAGCCATAAGAACAATTATAGTGCCTACTCAATTACAATGTATAGGTTTTACAGGGGGTTTTTATTGTTTAGCATAGTATTTACTACATACTTTACTGCTTCTCTCAATAGACTTACGACGCGCTTACGTTTTTAGAATGTCTGATTTCTATGGCCCTGCTTACATTGTGCGAGTAACTGCTTGGTATAGGCATAATTTTATAATTTAAATGGAGATTTCGTAGTAACTCACACCTTTCGTCATCATTTCTTGCAATCTTCACAAATCACCACAGTTGGGATCATTTGTTTCGTTCTACCAGGTTCATAGGAAGACGATAAGGTACTAAACTCTTTCGCTTTCCTATGCTCAGCAACGTTTGGGTAGAATATTCATCCGTTAAAAAGATGAAGAGGATTTTACTTTCCTCATAGCACTAAAATGTTACACATAATTCGGAAAAATACCTAGGTAAGTACTTACATTTTAATAAATAGATAATGCTGGACAATCCACACAGCAGCCTAGAGCACCAAGCTAAGGCTGTGTGGATTTTGAGCTGGTGTTTTGAGTACATGATGACGGATATACTTACTTAATTATTATTGTTATATATTTGTACAGTAAATCTACCTCTACTTTATCCACACTAATATTATAAAGAGGAAAGATTTGTATTTTTGTAAGTAACGAATAAACTTAAAAAGTACTGGACATATTTCAAAGATTCTTTTTCCGTTATAGAATGAATGAATAAACACTTTATTGCACTTAGAATAAAAAAAACCGTATGACTAAATTTAAAAACTACACGTACAATAGGCGGCCTTATCGCTGAGAGCGATTTCTCCCAGGCAACCCAGGGATGGAGAAAAGGATACAAGAAATATAAGAGATAGTGGACAAACAGTTGAAAAATTAATTAAACCATAACATAAAAAATAAAAATTAACATGCTATGCTACATACATACATCACTATTCAAAACAATACTAAAAACTAGCCTAGAAATTATCTACAAATAACTTTATACAATAGGTAGGTAGAGAGCTACATTATCACTGAGTAACATAGGCTATAGAATATACCCGTGCGAAGCTGGGGCGGACCGCTAGTATTATATACAAAACATGCATGTTATAATTTTTTTAATACAATCCTTTACTTATATGTCTAGATACCTATAATTTAATTAGCTTTAAATGGATTACCTACATACCCATTAGGTACTAACTTAGAAATAAACAGTTCAGTGAAGCAAAACATTTATAGTAAAATTATAATAAACCTAATCTTGACCGAGTTTACCTATTCGAGCCATTTGGGGTGGAAACCCTATAGGTTCTTGGGGTCTTGGGGCACACGCAATATACAAAGACCTTACAAAACTCCTAATAGAGTCCACAGGTGATCGGAATGCTAGCTTTTATTTCGGTCAGCGAAATAGCATTGTCATTCAACGTGGCAATGCTGCCGCCATTCTGGGCACTCTGCCTTCTGGTGACGGCTTAGATATTTAGAAAATATTTTTTTTTGTAATTAATTAGTTAATAATTGTAAACTAAAAATACTAGTTGTAAGTTTTATTCTGTTGTTGTAATTTTCTAGTATTGATATGTATAAGTTGAGCTACCTGTAGATTGTTTGCAACAGCTGCCGTTAGATCAATTGTTTCAATTGTAAATACTAGTTTTAATTAAATTGTATTATTTGATAGTAATTTTCTATCGCTTAGCTAGCACCAATAATTTAAGCTACAAATTACAAATTTTCAATAAAACGTGTATAGAACACGGATATAAAATGTAGGACGAGGCGACTTGTCTTTATATATAACAGAACCTGTAGTAAACCTATGGCAAGCCGGAGCCGTTTCATCATTACTGTGATCTGCGGTGGTGTGGTCAAGCACAATGCCCACTCAACGAGGCTGGGCTTGACCACGTGGTTCTATTGATATCATTAAATGAGGTGCTGTGGTTTCCTGACGAGAATGGGCTACTAAATGGCTCGAGATCATGGAAATGAGGAATAAATAATATTATACATAAATAAAACAATAAATTACAAAATTAATTAACAAAGTTTAAAAAAATTACAATCAATAATAGAATTAAATGGAGGTTGCGCGTTCGATTCCCGCATTGGGAAGTTGGAAATAATCTTTGTACGATCTCCAGATATTTGATGCGGGTGTTATGGTCGTTTACTATGTAAAGTAAAAAATATATGTGTCTTGTATTGTATTATATGTCAGATAAATACTACCCATAACACAAGCTCTGCTTAACTTGGGGCTAGAACTCAGGATAATGATGTGTGTCGAGCATTATTTATTTATTTAACTTATTCTACGACTCAGAGAATCATAGTAATATTATACCATGAAATTACCAAACATTATAGATAGAAAATTATTAAATCAAGTACTAAATAGGTACCTACTCATCGTAATTGCGGCGATGCAATCACTGATTGAATATCGTGAATCTTCCAAGTTATGAAGATGGTACTTTTACTAGCCTATGACCCGTTACCTACTACAAACAGTCATCCTTACAATTACATTAGGGTTCCGTAAAAAAAAGCCCAAAAGGGCTCCAAAGGGTAGGCCGGAACCCTATTACTAAGACTCCGCTGTCCGTCCGTTTGTCTGTGTGTCTGTCCGTGATACCAGGCTGTTTCTCATGAACATGAGTATACATAACAATACGGTGATAGTTAGACAGTTGAAATTTTCACAGATGATTGGTTGTTTTAGCATGATATTGATAACGGTAACGGGTAGGCGCTTGAAATATGCACAGAAGATTTAGTTATATATTTACTTTAAAAACAAATAATTATATTAAAATAAAATATTTAAGAGGTCTCCCATACAACAAACGTGATTTGTTGTTTTTATAGATAATGGTACGGAACCATTGCGCGAGTCCGACTGTCACTTGGCCGGTTTTATTAGATATTTATTATATTACACAAACCCATGTTGTAACTAGAAGGCACAAAAATACCGTCACTAATTGGTAAGACCTACTAAAACTTGTCCTAAAGTCAAAGTCAAAGTCAAAGTCAAAAATTATTTATTTCCATAAATACAAAAATGTACACTTAGAAAAAGTCAAATTCATAAAATAAAACACTGACACGGAAATAAAGTGATATTTTTGATTTCTGTCGCTTCGGTATGTAGACTAAAGTAAAGAAGCGACGAAGAAACCTTTAGCCTGTTAGTTGTTATTTTTCGAGTTGGAGCAAAACCCGTCCCAAGCTTTTTTATCTTCTAAATAATTTGATATTTTGTAGTAAGCCTTTTTGCACAGAAAAGTTTTGACAATTTGTTCGAATTTATTAATTGATAGATTTTGCAACTCACTAGGAGTTTTGTTGTAGAAGCGTATACATTGCCCTTTGAAAGATACATTTATCTTGTGAAGCCTAAAGCCTTTAAAAATTAAAGTATAGACTTAATAGGGGCTTAAAACAACAGAATTTACGATTATATTATTTAAAACTGCCGTAAAATAATACAGACACTAATTGAAAATACACAAGTCTAAAACCTAGATAATCATGCGTAACTATATTTTATTACATAATGGTCGTCCATTGGATGTTTTGATGGACACTTAAGTGGCGTAAGATTTGTCTCAGCGCGGGTGCATAGACGACCGATGTGGCGCGGTGGGCGAAGGTCTGCCTGCGACGCAGAAGGTTGCGGGTTCGATTCCCGCCTCGGGACAAATGTGTGTACGATCTGCAGACATTTGTTCAGGGTGTTCTGGTCGTTTTCTATATATAATAAAAAATATCTATCTACGTATTGTATTATATTATGTATATCAGTTATCTAGTACCCATAACACAAGCTCTGCTTAGTTTGGGGCTAGATAATGCTGTGTGAATTGTCCAGCATTATTTATTTATTTAATATAGGTATCTGCAAAGTTTAAATGTAAACTTTGCAGATATATGTCTATACTAATATTATTAATGCGAAAGTGTGTTTGTGTGTTGGATATATATTATTGATAATGCAGGACAATAAACACAGCATCATCTAGCCCCAAGCTAAGCACAACAGCTTGTGTTTACCAGTTGTTTAAAGACGCTGTGTCAGATACAAGCTACCGATAAATATTTGATTTCTATAGTACCAGTATGAAATCATTCACTCCCTGCGCATACGTAAACATTTTTTTGTGTCCTTTTGCACCCACTCTTCACGATCAAAAGTGTTTGGTGACTGGAAACAAAAAGTGTCTACGTTTGCGCAGCGCTTTATATTACTTAAATTCATAAGCTATTCGTTAGGCATCATAAAGTCCTGAACGACCTAGTTAACAAAATTAACCTGCCTAACAGGTAGGTAACATTTTATCTAGAGTAGCTCTATCATATAAATTCCGATCAACGAATACGCTTACATAATCACTGGACACATAGAGAGGCCATAATCGATTCAAAACTGTATCTTATCACCTTTTTAGTGGTAACCGGTGAATTCTTTTCTTAGGTGTAGGCGTTTCTAATAGTTTATGTATTTACTAGCTGCTGGCCGTGACTTCGAACGCGTTTATACATATCTCATGGGAACAGATTTATGGGAAAAAAGTAGCCTATGTTACTCTCCGTCCTTTCAACTAACTCTATGCCACAAATCAAGTAGATTGGTTGCTTAGTTAGCGCGTGAAGGCAGGATAAACAAACAAACAAACACACTTTCGCATTTATAGTATTAGTTAAGGTTTTGGAATTGAATGGGATTCATAGAAAAGGCAGCATTCCGATCACCGATGGACTAATAAAATTAATCTTTTTCTGCTAGTTTCCCACCTAGCAGAAAAAGGGCAGTTTCCTTCTGTGTATTTTTAACACTACTACTGCGACCTTCAATAGCGCCTTCCCAAATAAGGATTGGATGGATTTTGCTATAGTCACCACACTTGACGCCGCCTTATTGTTATAAAGTCGGGAAACTGGCTGAGAGCAGTGATGTAAAGTAATAGTAGGTAGGTAGTAGGTACTGATAGCTACTTGCCCAAGCTAGCTACATTATCTCTGACTACACCGATTTAATGATTCCATATAGCTTGTAGCAAATTGACCTCATATAAAATACTTATTACATAAAAATAATTTATTAAAATATTTTTTTTTAATGATCAACCATACATAATAATTCGATGGTGGCAACACTTTCGAAGATGTACGAAATAGAAAAGAACATGGCAAGAAAAAAAAAACAATATGGCGTCTGTGAGCATTCTCAGAATAATGGCGGATGGACACGCTTATGAGTTTATTTTGCAGTTTTTATCAGTGCTTTCCAGCCTATTCTCTAATCCAAGAAAATTAATAAACTGAGAGGTTCCTAATAATACATTGAACGTCAAATAATAATTTTATTAAATAAAACAACACCCACAACATACACATAAAATATAATTATGTCGGCAATTATCTTAAATTCTATATGAGAGAACGTATGTTAACTAGGCATATTTTGACCCCAGGGTCGATCACCTTTACCTAGCAACATATCATATATATTTGCAACAAAGTCCGGCAGAAATCGTAAACAAATTAGGAAACTGCTAGTCCTTTCTCCATTTAATGCTAGTTTGCAAGGTCGTCCACATTTGTTTCTATTTCTATTACAAAATCCACTTGGACTGAATGATCGTAGGCTGCCTATTTTTAGGTTAATCCATTCGCAATGCCTTTTCTGAATCATAATACCTAATGCTCATAAAATAACTTAACTTATGTATACTGTGTTACTACTAAACTCTCTCTCATTATTTTCTTTTATTCTGTTGACTTTTGTCAACAAACAGTAAAGAAAACACTGCTCAACAAAAATCATATACGATTGATATAATTTGATCAATGAAACTGATATGACGTAGTTACTTTCATTCCTCTCCTAACTTTGACCTCCTAATGTTAGGAGCCAAAACGGCGTTAATTAGCGGAGATAATATGTCCAACCGTGGACTTGTAAGCAAACATGGGTGTAATGATGTGTGGGAAACAAAACGAAAAATATACAATGTAGTTGGAAACAAATAAAATTAGAATCATGTATTTACAATTGAAAAAACTGAGCTAACTACAAACAATCTACAGGTAGCTCAACTGATCCATATCAATACTAGTTGGAAGCGTGCCTAAGACACTGGCTGCATTGCCCCGCTGTATGGCAATAAAAAAAAAATAGAAATACTATGAAAGGTAGGCGAAGTAAAAATATATTTTGTAAATATTATGAGTGCAAACATCCCGATTTATCAATAAATCGATTAATTTTAATGGTGTTTCAACTAAAATTCGATTTACCTGTGTAGTTTATTGTATTCGGTGTTATTAGCAAACTTCATAACAAATATATGTATAAAGAAAAGGGTGCACAGCTTGCTCAAACCGTCCATAATTTCCGTAATGGGTAAGACGTGACGGATAAGAGATTTCAGTTTGGTTTTCGCAACATCCTTTTCTTAGCTAGGCCACAACATACCTTATACAAATATACTACAAACAACGCAACCTTTTAACCCATAATAAAACAAGAATTAACTAAGCAAGAACCTTTTTATATGACTCCTTAGCAGCTGCCCGCGTCTTCGCCCGTGCTTTTTAGGTATCATATGTCCGTCCGCGGAAGCTTCCTGACAAATTTCAATAAAATCCGTTCAGAAGCTGTTTAGGCGTGAAAGAGTTACTTTCGAATTTATAATATTATAGTATGGATTAAAGTCATTTATTATGATTCGATTTTTGAGTTTTCCAATATTTCGGCATAGTGTGGCATAGTTCCAATATCCCGTTATAAATGACTTTAATGTAATTACCATTATAGTTTCAAAAGTTTTATATTATTTTGAATACTATTTTTTTATTTTCTGATGTTGTATTTCGTGTCACTGCAGCCCTAGTGGGCCTATTGTGATCACCACTTGGTATGTCCACTCCTGAAGCTTCGTTCATAGTTCACCACTGCAACTGCACTTACAACTGCTAGGGACTGTAGGACTTTCTTTGAGAAAACTACCTTTTTGCATCAGTGCTCCAAACTCTCCTTCCAGATAAAGATGAGTTTCCTCCGCCTCGTCACAGAATCTCCAGGATTATATGATGCTTAGCCCCAATTTGAACATTTGCTTGTTGCTATAGTGACAGTGTCCAGTTAAGGCTCTTTTCTATGTAGAAATAAATAGGTCATCATCATAATTTTATAACTGTCCATAGCTTGTTTGTAATTCTTCAGTTTGCCGCATTCGCATCTCTTAGCAAACTATCATCATCATCATGATGATAGTTTGCTAAGAAAGTTAGCAAACTATACGTTTGTCTATAAAAATCTATTTTTAACGGGGAATGAATTTCCTGATTCGCAACACGCTACTTTTTCCGTGACTCACCGTGTATTTTGACACCGGTTTTTCCATGCATCTTTAATCTGGGCCTCCTATAGTTGAGGTCTATGCAAATGATTAACCTTTCTATGTCGCGGTTGCCTCACTCGAATATTAATCGTGATTAACTGCAATACATTTGCGATTGTGTGAAATGTCCGGTCTAGCGAAAATTTAGTTTTATTTTCTGACGACCTCAGTGGCGCAGCGGGCGAGAGTCTGCCTGCGACGCAAGAGGTTGCGGGTTCGATCCCCGCCTCGGAACAAATTTGTGTACGATCTGCAGAAATTTGTTCCGTTGGTCTGGGTGTTTTCTATGTATAATAAAAAAATATCTATCTATGTAATGTATAATATTACGTATATCAGTTATCTAGTACCCATAACACAAGCTCTGCTTACCTTGGGGCTAGATAATGCTGTGTGAATTGTCCAGCATTATTTATTTATTTTGATGTTCCTACTTCTAACACTTTTTGTTCAAAAAGTGCACAAACTGTGCACAAGCAGACTGTTTTAAAAATATATGTAGTTAGGCCTAATTGAATGTTTAAAAAAGGTTTGAAAGGCCAAGGTGTTGAAGTAACTAGTGAAAATAATAATATGGATCGTTGGATAAATTGATTTGTTTCAATTCTGATATCACTGTGTAAGGTAAGGTAAGGAGACAGGGTGGCAACTTATAAAGGTCAATTCTATGATAGTGTGGTGTGATGATGGTGACACAGTTCGTGATATAGTAAACGGCGCAAACGGGTTTTTTATTGATATATACGTGCATATATAACATTTTCATATGATGGGTGAGTCACGACCCAATCCTTGCCTAATTCACACAGCTTTCGATTATAGAATATAGATATGTGTTATATATAAAGCGATGATTTTTTAACTGAAGAATCGTGTTATATAATAGGAATTTAAAGGAGGAGGAGTTTTTAGCAATGTTAAGAAGTTAAATATAGGATTCGTGTTATATATAACGCAATTCCGTGTATCTATAGATTACTAATACAGTTTTATTAAAAAAAAAACGTTTTGTTTCCCGCAATAGCACATCTTAGAATATAAACTAATCGTTACATCATAGTTAAAAATAAAAGAAACAAGTTCTCAAAAAATTATAGCTAATAGGTACCATAAAACAGCAGATTTTATTTCTTTATATAAGTCGGTACCTATATTGTTTTGTGCTATCTTATGCAGAACAACTACATACTTACTAAAATAGCATAGCTATCATAGCTCTGGTAAAATGCAGTTACTGAGTACAAAACTCAAAAAACATAGACTCCAAACAATCATATAATGCCCGAACAGAAGTGTAAACACGAGAATCGGAAATGACACGGAGTCATGTGTGCCAATAGCCAATAACGTTAGGTAACGTAATCAAGAGGTTGACGGAGATCGGTGATGTGATGATGTGATAGCTGATTTATTCTTAAACCTCTATGTATGTTACTCCGGGTCAATGCACGGTTCAGCTCTACCATGGCCAAGGAATCATCGTGCCTTGAACGTAATAAATATTAAATTGATCTATATACAAATACGAAAAACAGACTTCGAATTACTTTATGTTTGAAATATTCTTTAAGTTTTGCAGGACAAATTGTAATCCCTAGGGATAACAGTTATACAATACATGTAAAGGACATGTATACGTATATCCGGGATCATTTTCTAGACAGAACCGTAAGAATCATCGAAATCGGCCCACAATTTACGGAATGATTGGATGTTGTTTCTTTTATGTTATATTCCTACATAAACACATCGGTTTAATAAAAATATTTAACAGTCGAATTAGAGATCGAAATTTGAGAAATTTTGCAAGCGACGACGACAAGCATGATTATTGTAGAATCAAACAGAAGAATTTTAGCTTTCACCATCATCATCGTCAGCCTACATTAGTCCACTGCTGGACATAGGCAGCTTGCCGCATCCAGCATCTGCCAGCAGTATTTCACAAATCGTCATCCCACCTGGTCGGAGGGCGTCCTACACTACGTTTGCCGAGTCGCGGTCCCCTCTCAAGAACACGTTTACCCTAGCGGTTGTCGTTGTCGGTCTAGAGATATGGCTACAGAAGAAAACAGAAGAATTTTAGTTTTAGCTATGTAAATTCCTAAACATATTTGCAACACCTCCGGAAATTACTAGTTCCAAAAAGGCCCTAATTTCACTTAATAAATCGCTTCACCATAACAATGTCAATGTTTCAATAGTATCGTCTCAAAGTGACGACATATTTTAGCAATTTCCTTTGATGAAAGAAACTACAGATGGAGTGTGGAGAGGGAGAGATGAGATGGATGCCAAGGTTATAACCATTCTATCAATGTCTATGTGAAAATAGCGCCGCACGCACTATCTAGAGTTTATTTCGTCTATGGAAGATTCTGCGACAATACTATTGCATAACATAGTAGAGCGATTGGTTTTTCAGAATTCAGTCAGCCCGTGTGACAATTACCAATAAAGTCCACAATAATTTGTAAGCGTGAGAACCAATCAAAAACATAATGCTAACTGGTTAGTAAATCTCCAAAGAAACGGTCTCATAGGCCAAGCCAGCGAACCTACTTCCCACTCGATCTAGCCGATAGGTATAGACAGAAATAATAAGGTACCAGATAGGTTCTTTCACACGTTCCAAACTATGAGAAAATTGATACTTACGTACCTAAACGAATACCCATGATTTCTTAGAGATCCAACAACTGGGGTCTATCTCAGGGATTCCGGAGAATTCCCTTGGAGCCAAATTGTAAAACTCTTCCTGCTGATCACTTTGATACTCAACATGATGGGCATATTCTCTCTAGGTACGGAGATATGGTATTTGAAGGTTGGGTAGATTATTGCTCCATGATAGACCTCATTTTTCTGTATTTTTAGAGACCCAATAATGACGTCGACACTTGAGTTTTGTAAACTAACAAAGCAACGTCTGTGTTAATAATATATTATTAATCGATAAAAGAAATAAAAATAAAAGCTCATTAGGGGAGGCCTATGTCCAGCTCTGAACTAATATAGGCTGATAATGATGATGATAAATCGATAAAACAAAATGGAAAACTTTAACGTACTTAGGTATATTTCCTATCAGAGTGTGAAGAGGAGCGATACGAATATCAATGACTAACTAATTGATATAGATCAGAAAAAACTTACAGATCATCGTCGAAATTATAAGTCGGAAAAAAATAATTTCTTATAGTTTTATGCTTTCTCCTTATTCTGGAACTTCCAAAGAGGTTAGCTTAGTTTGTTGTAGAATGCGGTGTACGAAATTGTAGTTCAAAATAAAACAAATGACAGCTTGAGTTACCTTACAAGAACTTGTTTTACTCAAGTCTTGAAAGACCTAATTTAACTGAATAAATTAACTCCCCACAAAAACCCCTGTCTCAAAAACTCGTCGTTGGATTTAGCTTCTTCAACTTCTTATTTTTTTGGCTCGCTGTTACCAGCGTATTTAACATGTTTCATCTAAACACATAGAATGATGGCAAGAATTTTGAGATGAATCGAATGGTATATTTCATATCGTTTCCCAAATTTTTGGGACAAACCGTAAGGGAAACTTGCCATTGTTCTTTCACGCATATCGGATCATTTGTTGGACAGTTATCCTCGAAGCGACTATTTCACCATACAGCTAAAACCCAAGCTGCCACTGAGAACTTCTTACGCTTCGCTCACTAGTGATTCATTTATAACACACTTCTCAAAATATTCTTTTACTAGGTAAGTCTTTCACATCCTCATTTCCAAGGTTGCATGACTTAATATTTCCTCTTGTTAAACAGACGGATGTTACGACTCATATCTCCCAAAATAAATAATCTATTACGACAGTATTCCATTGTTGCGTTTTATTTTCAATACGTAGTACCAACATCTGAGGATATACTGATTGTAACCACAAAACGCATTATTACATATGGTGCTACTTTGTGTGTGATTTTGCTTTAATATCGTATTATTATTATTAATGTGAATGAGGCATGACCAATAAATCTAGTGAGCCAATGACCGTTGCTGCTGACACAGAAAACTACACTTGTTTTATAGCTCTTGCCAAAAGACATGAGTTTTCGCAAAACGAGACACTGTTTTGTTACGATTTGCCACGCGCTACGCATTCCATTTTGTCACGCAAAAGACATAAACGCGCGTGTCGTATCGGAAAGGTCGAGTTCATTGTTTTGTCCGATTGAACATTTCATACATTGTTGTTTCTGGATTATTCTTTGCTAAATACATTGAACTATTAGGTATAACTAGTAGCTAAATACGATCTGTAGATTACACACAATTTGGAACCACTTATTTTCTTTTTATATCGCTTTAAAGTTTTGTCCATAAAAGCTATTTTTTAAGTTATCATATTTAGAAATAATTTGATTGTTTTGTAAATACTAAAAACCGACGACCATCAATTTTATTTGCGTTCGATTCCCGCCTTGGGCAATTGTTTGTACGATCTATAAATATCTGTTCCGAGTTTTCTGTGTATTTTTCTCTCTAAAAATATCTATCTATGTTATGTATTGTATTAAGTTTATCTATCAGTCATCTAGTACCCATAACACAAGCTCTGCTTAGCTTGGGAGTTGGGACTCGATGATGCTGTGTGGATTGTCTAGCATTAAAAATAACTGGTTTTTTAAGTTATGCGGGAAAAACAATAATCACCAGGCGGGTACAAAAAAATTATGGCACCATCCATGTTTATGAGGTTGTATGATTTGAACCTGAGTTGGAAAATTACCTGATTAATCGGGAGATCTTCTGATTTTGGTCGTTTTACTCCCGATATTCTGATTTAACAATTATATCCTCCGACTTTTTGCATTTTCAACTTACTTAGTTAAAATAAAAATGGATACAGGTACCTACTTACTAATTAAAAAATGAAAAAAAAACGCTCATCTCCAAATGTGGAAAGATATTTTCAACCATTAACAGAATAATTTTTTTTTTTTTTTTTTGTGTTATAAGACTATCGTCTTATAACACAAAAAATAAAATTCACATTCTTTGATTCGTCTTTAAGTGCACCCAAAGGTGGTCCTTTGGGTGCATTTACCACCAAGTCCACAAACCAACCAAGTCGTGCTTTTCGAATAGATGGGATGAAAACACATTTTATTCATAATTTCTTTCTTTCTTCAAAAAATTGCTAGCAGCTTAGAGCACAGAATAGCTTGATTGTACTAACAATGAACGGTAAGGGGTGGTGTGAAGAAGATGGATTAATCAGTGTACATAAATAAGTATGTACACTGATTAAAATAGCTATAATAAAGTAGTAATAAGAACCCAAGAGATAATACCTATGATAGGAACTTGGTAAGGTATGAGGTAGTATGCACAGAAAACTATTACTACTGGTAGTATGAAATAAGACTAAACAAAATGTATTGTATTTTATTTTATCAATGTACTACAATCGATCATAATAACCAAAGAAAACAATTACTCCTAGCGGAGATAATTAATAACATTTCATCTTAACTTAAACGAATGAAATGAAATTGTAATTTTAAAATAAAATTATCAACTGATTCTCAGACAGCAGTGTTATTGTCGTCTCCACTCCAGTCAGTTCATTTCTCAACCTACTCCATCTATAGTATAATACATAATTAATAACTTTATTAAGCCTGGATCGAGTCCAAGTATTCAAAAACAGAGTAAGACTCATTTGAGTGTTCCCCTCCACGGAAATCTTTAGTAAAAGGCGAAAGATTTGTACGTGTTGAAGGGAAACCAGAGTAGCGAAATTTAAAACTTGTAATCGAGTCACTAAAAGTCGTGCGTTCTCGTCAGCGCGATCTAGAGCCCGTCCACTTTTACTAGCGACATCTAGTTATGCATCGGATGGAACTAGGCGCCACAGATTACTAAGTAGTTGTTACGCTCACTCAACTGACGTGTTTACGATGTTTCGGTATAAAAGGTTGGGGCTGTAATTTTGTATAATAATGAGTTATAAATAATACAGAAATACAATTTCTTGGTACTTAATTTTCATAAAAAAATATAAATACCAATTGTATTGTTCAATTCAAATCGATTATGTAATGACAAATAAGTTTTTTTTTAAATATTTTTTCGATAACAATTTGCTCCTGTGTGGAATATAGGAGTTTATGTATAAGTTACAGATAGGTATGCAAATCTTTATGAGCTCTATGAACATAAGCCTCGAAAGTGCAACTACGCATGGTAGGTACCTAATCTACAGTCGAGTGCGTAGGTAATCATTACTTATCAATTCAATTCAAATCAAAAAGTCTTCATTTCCATAAACACAAAATGTAAACTTAGAAAAGGTCAAATTCTTAAAATAAAACATTGACACGGAAATAAAGTGATATTTTTTATTTAGGTTATCAAGAGATGAATACTATTGTAAGACATAAAAACCTACCCAATAATTAGTCAAATAGATTCACACTAAAATTACTCAAATAAAAGTACTTTATTAAATAAACTACAATTTATCTTCACCAAATGTGAGAGCAAAGGCCTGAAAAATGTACATAATGAAGATATATACAATATATATAAATATATACCTAATCGGATGAGTATTTTGATACCTTATCAATATCAAAATCACTTCTGCAGAATGCTATTATCGAAGTATTAAAGATTAAGTACCAGATAATAACATCCCAACACTCAAAAATGATAAAACGCTCTCGCGGGTAGGTACTTAATATCAACTTTTACTAAATGTAAACATGTTGTAGCAAAACAATTTTTTAATTTTTTTGACGACCTTTGTGTTTTGGTGGGCGAAGGTCTGGCTGCGACGCAGGAGGTTACGGGTTCGATTCCCGAATCGTGACAAATGTTTGTACGATCTGCAAACATTTTTCAGGGTGTTCTGGTTGTTTGCTTTAAATAGTGAAAAATATCTATACATGTATTGTGTTATTGTATATCAGTTAGCTAGTGCCCATAACACAAGCTCTGCTTAGCTTGGGGTTAGATAATGCTGTGTGAATTGTCCAGCATTATTTATTTGTTTTGTATGTTTATTTTACCTGTTTGTTTGGTTTTTATAATCATAAATCAACGACACCGCTGGATTTAGACGGGAATTCGATTGATTATAATTATAACTTACGTAAGGCTACTTTAGATTTAAGAAAAAGAATTATGTTTCCAAACTAAAGAAATAAAGCCTATGAAATTCGGAATTTTACGTGGGCACCGGACCCGAAGCCTTCTTTAGACATTTCAAAAGTCACACTAGTATAATATATCTATCCACTCTTTTAGGCAGTGTAGAGAAAAAACTTGTTTTACCTGTTCCATCAAAAACTGTAATAGAAAGGTCCCTCCACAATAGCCACAGGCTACAAAATACCAATAGGTCACACTCACCACTTATCCTGTCACGTCACGGTGTACAGTCAGCGTCAGATAGATCCAAGCGTTTAGGGTGTCCTTAAAATCTACTCCTTACTTTAAATTTAATTATGTTTATAAAATTATAAATCAACAATAAGAAAGCTAATATTAGATTAATAACCTACTACCAAAAAGGTTTTATTACTCAGTTATATAATATATAAATGAGGTAAACATCATAATATAGCAGTGATAATATAATATATTTTTAGCAATGTCAAGCTAATTTATTTAAAAGAAACACAATTTTCACAACCTTAAAGGATTTTACTCAAACAATGGAAAATTAATAACTCAACACAATGAGGATTTCTCATATTCAACTACACTTAGGTACTTTTCGCAACGATACAACAATACGCAAGAGAGTGAACGTCCGTTCAGCACGACGACTTGTAGCAGAATGGGCCTCAGTCCCTCGATCCGTCGGCTAGCGTAACGAGGTGTTGACTCCACGGTGGCGCGCAGCAAAATGAGAGGGAGCGTTGGTTTGCGCCGGCTTTTATAGAAAAAGCTATTTCTACCCTCGAGTCACATCCATCACGGCCTCTCCTGAAACTTCTGGCGCCTCGACAGATCTAGGGTATTCATGGTTGATGCCCAGGCTTAATCAAGCGTAGGCATATTTTAGGCTTGTGTAGGTCCTGGTTCCTAGTGGTCCATAATGGAAGGTTCCCAGGTTCTCGATCGTGTGGTGCAAAACAATCAGGCTGTTCTGGGTCATCATCATCACCTCTCGTTGGTCACACAGCGACTGATCGGTGTGCAAAGCCGACCAGCTTCCATGGCCATATGTAGACACCATCCAACGGACTGGTTCTACTGTAGACACCATCCAACGGACTGGTTCTAACGCAGACACCATCCAACGGACTGGTTCTAACGCAGACATCGCTGGGGCGCGCAGACCGCGCTGGACAGCGAGCAGACCTCGCTGGTGCGCGCAGACCGCGCTGGACAGCGAGCACCCCTCGCTGGAGTGCGCAGGTCGCGCCGACACGCGTAGGCCGCGCAGGAGCGCGCAAGCCGCTCCGCACAGCGAGCACCCCTCGCTGGAGTGCGCAGGCCACGCCGACACGCGTAGGCCGCGCAAGCTGCTCCGCACGGCGAGCACACCTCGCTGGAGCGCGCAGGCCGCGCTGGACAGCGAGCAGACCTCGCTGGTGCGCGCAGACCGCGCTGGACAGCGAGCAGACCTCGCTGGTGCGCACAGACCGCGCTGGTCAGCGAGCAGATCTCGCTGGTGCGCGCAGACCGCGCTGGACAGCGAGCACCCCTCGCTGGAGTGCGCAGGTCGCGCCGACACGCGTAGGCTGCGCAGGAGCGCGCAAGCCGCTCCGCACAGCGAGCACCCCTCGCTGGAGTGCGCAGGCCGCGCTGGACAGCCAGTAGACCTCGCTGGTGCGCGCAGACCGCGCTGGACAGCGAGCAGACCTCGCTGGTGCGCGCAGGCCGCGCTGGACAGCGAGCACCCCTCGCTGGAGTGCGCAGGCCACGCCGACACGCGTAGGCCGCGCAGGAGCGTGCAAGCCGCGCTGGACAACGAGCAGATCTCGCTGGGGCGCGCTGACCGCGCTGGACAGCGAGCACCCCTCGCTGGAGTGCGCAGGCCACGCCGACACGCGTAGGCCGCGCAAGCTGCTCCGCACAGCGAGCACACCTCGCTGGAGCGCGCAGGTCACGCTCGAGGCATATGCCGTAGTTGCAGATATGAAAATAAAAATCAACTGTTAAGGAGTTATTCTACTCCTACCCTCAATTTGGAACATAAATAAACAACTGGGCTCGGCCCCACCTGACCATGTTCAATCAGCCCCAAATAATCACTTCTGCGACTAGCTACGTGGGTAGCTATACGCAATTGCTGGCCTCGCAAAAGACTGTGCGATCACCGGTCACGAGTGTGACTGCGGGATCGCCAGCCACGAGAATTCCTGTCACGCGAACGGTCGCTCCGCAACCCCGATGGGCGTCTTCTATGACGAGACCGAGAAAGGCTCGTCCTCATGTCTTTGTTTCACTGCAAAAACACAAAGGTGCCGGAACGCACCAAAATTAAATAACTTCGTCAAACAACACAAAGCGTGGAATAAAACAAACTACCCGCACAACTTTGAACAAGGAAAGAAACACTTCATTTTGCTTTTAAACTTATCAGGATAAATGTGGGAAATGCGAACTATCCCTTACTTCTGATTTTAGCAATGTCAAGCTAATTTATTTAAAAGAAACACAATTTTCACAACCTTAAAGGATTTTACTCAAACAATGGAAAATTAATAACTCAACACAATGAGGATTTCTCATATTCAACTACACTTAGGTACTTTTCGCAACGATACAACAATACGCAAGAGAGTGAACGTCCGTTCAGCACGACGACTTGTAGCAGAATGGGCCTCAGTCCCTCGATCCGTCGGCTAGCGTAACGAGGTGTTGACTCCACGGTGGCGCGCAGCAAAATGAGAGGGAGCGTTGGTTTGCGCCGGCTTTTATAGAAAAAGCTATTTCTACCCTCGAGTCACATCCATCAATATTGTAGGGTGCGTAGTGTGCCCCCTACAATCCTATAAGTTGTTGGTGTTTGAGAGTTAAAAGAGTTTTGTAAAGTTTCACGGTTTAATCGTACGTTATGTTAAAGGTTTTGTTATGGTCGCGAGTGTACGCCGTGACGTGTTGTCCAAAGGACAGTTGTTTGCGACTGAATGTAATAAGCCTGAGAAACACGTCATAACGTAAACTGCTGACCCGCGGGAACATGTCACTCTGTATGGTATGCAAACCGTACATGCTCCCGAGGGCGAGTTGAGATGAAAATGTTACATCTTAAAAGTAATAAGTAATAGTTCAAGCAAAAAGTAAAAGCGATAAAAACTACGAATAAAAGTAATATAAAAGTAAAAAGTAAAGTAAGGACACAAAATATAAAATTCAACTTATAAAATGTCACTTAATAATTTCAAACACTTTCACTTGCACTAAAAAGTCTTTTGATAGTAGGTGAGGTCCCCTTGTCCACACGGGCGTATGGGCGGTGAGTCACGCTAGTATCAGGTTCGAGGCTCGTCGAAGGCACGCTCGTAGTGTGTCCCGCCGTCGTAGGTACCGCAGGTAGGTCTACAAGTTGGATGGCGGTCTCGAAGTGCTGACTGCCCTCTCGCGTCGTCGCTGGGAGCGTCGCCGAGCGCAGGCGGGTGCGCACGCGCCGCCAGCAGTAGAGGATAGAGGCGAGCAGTGCGGCACCAGCAAGTAGGTACAGTACCACAAACTGATGGACGTCATGTGTGGATAGTTGAATGTTTTCGCCTTCTTTTTCTATCTGTTTGATTTGCTCTCCGATGTTGTTTATCTCCTCCTTGAAGCCTTGTGTTTCCTTTCTCTCAAGATATTGAGTAGGAATAGTTAAGTTGAAGATAGTGTTTATAGATGGTATCTCTATCTTAAGTAGGTCGGGCTGTACTTCCAAGTTGTTTGATTGTTTAGTGTGTGAGTATATAGTGAAGCTTTTGCCCTTGATGACACAGCCGTTCCCAAGGCTGATTAGGCCGGCCATGTTGAGTCGCTCAGCTGTTATCTGCCGTTCGCATAGTATTCTTATCGTTCGTTGAGTACAACAGAAGTACATGTAGGTATTTGTTTTGTAAAGCTCAATCCACACGTCCCTGCAGATTGTATGTTTTGTTGCGCATTGTTCCGTTTCTTCTTTCATTGTACATAGGCTGTTTTCAGACTTCAGTCGGTAGATAGGTCGTTGTAGTTTGCACATGAGAGTGTCCATGTTGTATGGTGTGCAGGTTTGTAGTTCGTTTTCGGACATAGGTATGTAGGCGTCCTTTTGTAGATTTATGGAAACGTAGTCTGCGATAGGTAGAATAGTCACCATAGTTTTGTTTATAAGTTGAGGGACTGCGATAAGTTTGTAAAGCTCGTAGGCATCCCGAGTTATCAAAGGAATTTTGACTTCGAATATAAAGTACTTCAGAGTCATCCTTGCCTTCACGTTGAGAAGATGATAGAGTTTCCGAAGATCCACTTGGATGTTTTCAATAGGTAGAGTTAAGTCCTTCGAAAGTTGACCAGATATTATGTTAAGCTCTTCCGTAAGCTGTTGCGGACTCAATAGATGAATGTTGAATTTTCCGTAGTGAATTTCGGTAACAGTTTCCAAAAGCGTCTCTTGAAGACCTTTCAAGTTCATCAACATGTTGTTCGCGATGATCGACATCATAGTAAAGTCATTATTTGTTTTGACATCTCTCATTTCAATCGCTAGTGTGTTCACGGCCTTATTCAGTGTTATTATGTGTTGGTTATACATTTTATATTGTTGGTCGATAGAGTTCTCTATTCTCTTCAGTAGGTTATTCTCGGCTTCTAGAATGGAAGTTTGGTTTTTCCACAATAAAGCGAGGTGTTGTTCGTTTGATCGGATGCTGTCTATGTCCTTTTCGTATTTTTCGGCAAAGTGTTCATCCAGCACTCCGAACAAGCTGTTGGCGAGGTACCCAACGCCGTTGATGAGCCCCCTTCGTACTCTATTGTTCATTCGTTTTCGGTCTAAGAGCATGTTGCTGTAATGCATCAGTTCCGTATAGCCGTGTTGTAACTGAAGTAGTATTAAGTTACATTGATTGTTTGTTTCGATGTTAGTACATGCTTGTTTTAGTGTAGAAATGTAACTTTTGAAAGCTTCTATTCCTTGCCAATAAGGTTGCATATCGTAGTAAACGATTAATTTCCATTCATCGCGTACCAGGTGCATATCAGTGACCTTATCAAAGTACATACTTTGGTTGTTGTTTATGTCAGTTAGGCTGTAGTCACACCGAGCGGGATTTATTATGGCAAAGACACATAAAATCGCCCAAATTAAATTGCATGACGTTTTGTTTTTTGTTCTAGTTCGTTTGTTTTGTGGTTGTTTTTGTTGAGTTTGTTCTTGTTGTGTAGGTAAGTCTTCTTCTTCTTCCGTGTTATTTTTCGTTGGTAGTTTAGATAGTTTAGTTATAGGTCGTTTCATGATCCCATTTTTCGTTCGAAGACTAACCACGCGAACGCAGCCGTCCTTTCCTTCGTGTAGCTCAACTACTCGTCCTAGGGCCCATTTCCCCGGAGGAAGATTGGAGTCATGTATGACTACGAGGTCGTCGATGCTCACGTTAGGTTTTCGTTGCCGCCACTTGCTCAGCGGTGTAAGTTGGGTCAAGTATTCAGACTGCCATCTTTTCCAAATGTCTTTGAATATTTTTTGAATAAGTTGCCATCGCGTTCGTTCGTCTCTTTCGGTTTCGACGATAGTTAGTGTAGGTCCGCTGGAGAGGAAGTGAGCTGGCGTCAAAAAGTCTATGTCTTCGGGATCTTCAGTTAGCGCTTGGAGTGGTCTGGAATTGAGGCAAGCTTCGAGTTCTGCCAGGAGCGTCGAAATTTCTTCGTACGTCAGTTTTTGTTCTCCGACGACTCTTTTAAGGTGGAACTTCAGGCTTTTGACTGCCCCCTCCCAAAGGCCTCCAGCACTTGCCCATGTAGGGGCGTTGAAATGCCATTCAATGTTCATGTCAGCAATGGCAGAGTAGAACTCAGGGTCCACGGTGTTTTTTAAATCGATAAATTCTTCATTTATTGTGCGGCTTGATTTTGTGAAGTTAGTGGCGTTATCACTGTAGATGTGACGTGGAGCTCCTCGTCGAGCTGAGAGTCTTCGCAGTGCCGCCAGGAAGGCCGATGAAGTGAGGTCGGAGACGAGTTCTAGGTGTACTGCCTTCGTAGCCAAGCAGACGAAGACAGCGACGTATCCCTTGGTTGTCTTGACGCCTCGGCCTTTGTTGTACTTTACGTCAATGTATCCAGTAAAGTCCGTCCCTGTGTGATAGAAAGGACGGGAAGGGTTGCATCGGGCTCGGGGTAGTTGGCCCATTAGTTGAGTTTGTTGTATAGGGTTGTGCCTTCTGCACTTTACACAGTTGAAAATGCGTTTCTTGACAGCCCTGTTCCCTCCAATTATCCAGTATTGTTTTCGTAGTCTCGCTGACGTAACACGAGGACCTCCGTGGAATGTCCTGTCATGCGCGTTGTCAATCAAAATCTCAGTAAAGTGTCCATCATGAGGTATGATGACTGGATTTTTCTGTTCCGCATCTATGTATGCGTTGTTAATCCTTCCCCCTACTCTGAGTACTCCTTCTTCGTCGAGATAAGGATTAAGGGGTAGGAGTTTGCTTTTTCGGCTTAGCCCTTTTTTCTGCCTTAAAGCGTTTATCTCATCTTCAAAAGAAGTCATTTGTACATGTTTTATCAGTAACCGTCTTGCCTTTTGTATTTCGTTTATAGTTAAGTAGTAAGGTAGCATCTTGTTTCGAGGCGCTAACGCCCGTAGTATCCAAGCGATAACACGTGTAACTCGAGTAAGACAGCTGTGTTTAGCAAGTAGGTCTTTGATGATGTCATCGTTGTGACGTTGTGTAGTGACGTTTGTTTTGAACTTCTTTATCTCTTCGTTAGTTTCGTAGGTTTGAGAGCTTTCTGTGGGTTGAAACGTAGAGAGCCAATTTGGTCCGTTCCACCAAAGTTGATGTGTTTTTAGTTGGGTTGGAAATATACCACGACTAGCACAATCCGCCGGGTTTTCTGCGGACTTGACATAGCGCCAGCAGGTTGCAGGTATGATTTCTGTTATTTTCTTCACCCTGTGCGACACAAATGCATTCCAGCGATTGTGATCACCGTTGAGCCATCCTAAGACAGCAGTGGAGTCCGACCATCCGTAGAGGGTTAGGTTGTGTGTTGATAGGCATTCTTGAACTCTCTTCATCAAAGTAGATAGTAGTGTTGCTGCTAGGAGTTCAAGTCTGGGCAAAGATGTGGTTTTGTTTTTGGGCACAAGTCGTGACTTCGCGGCGACGATCACGACGGAACCGTTTGTTGTTTTTGTGTAGATAACACAAGCGTAGGAATTGATGCTTGCATCGCAAAACCCATGTACTTCGACGTTATCATTTAGTGTAAGTTGTAACCATCTAGGTATTTTTAGTTCGTGGATTGCTGTTAGTTGTAGTTTGACCTTTTCCCATTCTTTGTTTATAGGTTCAGGTACTTTGTCGTCCCACTTTAGGTCTTCTTCCCACACCTTTTGAAAAATTTGTTTTAGTTTTGTTGTTACTGGACTTAGCCATCCCAGTGGGTCAAAAATTTTGGAAATTTCTGACAGTAGTAGTCGTTTTGTGACTGATTTCGTAGATGTGGTGTCGATAGTTAGCTGGAAGGTAAAGTTATCTTCAGTAGGGTTCCAGCGTAGACCTAGTGTTTTCGTAGACTCTTGGTGACGGAAGTTGTAAGCTTCCGGTGTGTTACTGGTAGGTTCTTCGTCTTGTAGTAGTTCAGCTTCGTTCGACGACCACTTTCGTAGGTTGAACCCTCCAGCTTGAAGTAGGTTTGTTAGGTCTCTTTTTATGCGTAGAGCAGTTTGGATGTCGTCGGTGTTGCACAGAAGATCATCCATGTAGAAACACGTTTCGAGAACAGCTGCCGCTTCAGGGTAGTTTTGTCGCTCGTCGTTAGCCAGCTGTTTTAGAGTCATCATAGCTAGAAATGGCGAGGCCTTGTTTCCGTAAATGATCGTTGAAAGTTGGTATTCCTGAAGAGGTTGATTACTGCTTTCTCTCCACAGTATTCTTTGGTAGTTCTGGTCGTCTTTATGACATAGAATTTGTCGAAACATCTTCTCTATATCGGCCGTAAAGGCAACCTTAAATTGTCTCCACTTCAAAATAAGTGAAAATAAATCCGTTTGTAAGTTAGGGCCGCTGTAGGTTACGTCATTTAAACTTTTGCCAGAAGTTGTTTTCGCCGAAGCGTTGAAAATGACACGAAGCGGAGTAGTTGATGAGTCGGCACGTTGCACACAATGATGTGGAATATAGTAGCTCGGTTTCAAGTTGTTTTCGCATAATTGCATGTGGTGTAGGTTTATGTATTCTATCATAAATGACTTGTAGCTATCGGCCAGATTGTCAGAGGTTCTAAACCTTTTTTCAAGTTGCAAAAATTGTGCCGTGGCTTTAGGTCGAGATTCGCCGAGTTTTTCTTCTACATCTGCGTGAAAAGGTAGCCGCACGATGTAACGGCCATCTTCTTGTCGTTTGGTTTCAGTTTTATATTGTTGGAGACAGTAGGCATCTTCCGTAGATAGCTCAGAGCATTCTGCCCCAATATCTTCTATCTCCCAAAATTGTTTGATTTCGTCCAAATTGTTTAGGACTACGTTACATTGGTAGGATGTTATGTTGCCACACAAAATCCAACCGAGTTGTGATTGTTGAGCCATCGGTTGTGTTTCATCCCCTTTGATGATGCCACCTAGGATGATGGTAGAGTAGACATCTGCCCCAAAAAGTATGTCGACTGGTCGGCTGATGTTGAAGTCAGGGTCGGCCAGTGGTATCCCTTCCAAGTGTGTCCATGTAGATGGTTTGGAGAAGGTTCTGTTAGGTAGTTTGTTGACTAGTTTTTTCATGACGAATACTTGTGAGTCAAAGGTATAGTTTTTGTTTATAGATGTGCATGTTAGGTTGACGACTCCTTTGCAGTTATTTTCGCGCGTCCCCACGCCGAAAATAACGCCGTTGCATCTCATCCGTGGTAGTCCCAGCAGTTGAGCAGTGTTTTCCGTTATGATGGATATCTGTGATCCTTGGTCGATGAGGGCACGTAGAGTGACCTCTGACCCGTCGTTAGTTTTGACCTTGACCAGAGCCGTAGCCAAAAGTGTTTCGGAAATGTTTCCCATTGAAGATACATTACTACTTGCACCTTCGTTTTTGTCATTTGAGTTGTTGTTAGGTTTGTCGCTGTTTTTCTTTGTTTGTGTTTGTGTTTTCTGCGAAGCGTTATGTAGCAAGGTGTGATGATTTAAATTACACTGCAGGCAGCGTTTTTCAGACTTGCATTGTTTATCTTTGTGGTCGAACAAACAATTGCTACATATGTTGAGTTTTGCAACTAAATTCCGTCGGTCCGCCGTTTGCAATTTGATAAACTCGCTACAATTGTATAATCCATGGTCGTTCTTGCAATGCGGACACTTCACGTGTTTAGGTACTTGTTTGTTCATCGTAGAGTTGAATGCGTTATTATAGTTTTTAGGTTTGTTATTATTAGAGTTAGATACGGATTGTTGATTTTTGTTGTAGTTAGATGAACCACGTTGTTGTTGGTTGTCCGAAGAGCGCTCTTGTTTACGTCGTACGGACTCCAAAGCCGTGAATTTCGTTTCAAGAAAGTTCATGAATTCGGCCAAGTTAGGTAGTTCTCGCGGTTCCTTCACCGATTCCACGTAATCGCTATAGGTGTCAGCGTCGAGTTTCAGCGAGAGAAGGTGTACCAGGATAGGGTCCCATGTTGAGATATCGACGCCGAGCTTTTCGATCGCGTTCAAACATTCGTTCGCCGTATCGTGTATTTTCTTTATGGAAGCGCCAGTTTGATTTTGAAGTGTTTGTAGGTTTAGGATAGTGTTAAGATGCGAAATAAAAATTTGTTTCTTGTTGTTGTACCTGTTGTTAAGTATGTCCCAGCAAACTTGGTAATTGTCGGAACTGATAGTTAGATGTTGAATAAGCTTTTCTGCTTCACCCTTTACCTTGGATTTTAGGTACTGCATCTTTTGTGCACCTGATAGTGTTCTATTGTTATGGATTACCTCTTTGAACAAGTCCTTGAAGGATGTCCAGTGTTGGTAGGATCCAGAGAAAGTAGGTAGTTCCATTTTAGGAGTAGATTTTTCCATGTGAGAAACAGACCACATTTTAGTGTTTATGGATTTCTTCATGGAGTGGTATTGTTGTTCGTAGATCTCGAAGATCGGTTCGTAATCTTGGTCGAGCGCGTTTTCACTGTCGATCTCCCAGTGCAGAGAGTCGATGGTTCTCCACCTAGATTCAAGAGTTTTGAGGGCGTCCTCGAACTCCCAGTTTTCGTTTATTTGTTCGATGTTGATTGTTGATAGTGTCCTAGCAAAAGCCCTAAAGTTGCTTTTCTGTTTTCGCAGTAGGTCTTCAGACTTGCTAGGGTTACCTTGGGATTTCGTTGTTAGGTAGGCAGGGGTTACGTCACCTGCTTGATGTTGTGTTGTAGACAGTTCTCCCGAAGGTTGTGTGTATGCAGGGGCTGCTGCACCTGCTCGTTGTTGAGAAGTTGATGGTTCACCCGAAGGCTGTTGAGTTTCAGATACCTGTATCGTAGGAATCTTCGTTTGAGATCTTTCACTCGGCTGAGGAGAGACCTCGTATTGTTCGATTAACGCTCGAGCTTCAGCGTAAATCTGCTTAGTTTGTTGGAAGTGGTTATCCGTAAAGTACGCATAGTTGCGATCTTCACATTGGTAGAGTTGTGTGTGGTTTGTTTTAAATTCCTTCCAGTAGGAATCGAGAACTTCAAGTCGTTTCTTCAGGTAAAGAGGAGTTTTTCGCTCACCTCCATCTCTCTTGAAGTTGCGTAGGAGTCTTTGTATCTCCTCTTGCAGTTGACTCTGGTTTGTTAGAATATCTTCGATATTCATGGTGTTTAGTTGTAGTTAGTTGTAATACCTAGTTGTAAAGTAGGTAATTGTTGTGGGTGGTGCGGTACTAACCTTTCAGCATGTGCGACTTCTCAATCCAACCGGTGAGACCCGCTTGTGGGAGGCCAGTCGAACCGATCCGCTACCGATAGGCAATACCTAGTATAAAAGTGAATACTCACTCACCCGGTTGTAGTTGTAGTTAGTGTAATCCTTGTAAAACTCACCGCACTCACTGTTATTTGTAAAACATGTCCGCGCGATAGAGTCCACAAAAAAAAAAAAAAAAACTAAGTTGTAGGGTGCGTAGTGTGCCCCCTACAATCCTATAAGTTGTTGGTGTTTGAGAGTTAAAAGAGTTTTGTAAAGTTTCACGGTTTAATCGTACGTTATGTTAAAGGTTTTGTTATGGTCGCGAGTGTACGCCGTGACGTGTTGTCCAAAGGACAGTTGTTTGCGACTGAATGTAATAAGCCTGAGAAACACGTCATAACGTAAACTGCTGACCCGCGGGAACATGTCACTCTGTATGGTATGCAAACCGTACAAATATTATTATTATATTATCACTGCCTGCTTAGCCTACTACTGGATTTCCATAAATTTTGGAGATAGCAAAAATTTTATAAGTAAATTATATTTTATTCTCTTATAATTCATACATTAAATTTTATTTTGTTTGTTAATCGACGACAAGAAAGTTAATATTAGGTTAAGTACCTACCTAATCTACCTACCTACTACAGTGTAAGAGTTTGAGTTTTTTTGTAAGTATTTTTATGTACTGCACTTGTGTAACCACATTGATCTTAGAAGTGTTTGATACATCATTTAGGTACTCTGACTGATAAAAATGCTGCAAGTTAAGGCGGGATTACACACACACTCGTCGAGATGTCTCGTCGAGCGAGACGTCTTGTCCAAAGATAATTTAACCACTCCGTTAGTATCGTCCACTGAACGAGAGACGTTTAGAGAGAGTTTTTGATGCCCTGGCTGGAGGCCAATAGTACACTCTGAGCGTACGCTAATGAGCGTTCCGAGTTACCGTGAGCACGACAAAAAAGTCCTGTTTGACGTCATCAATAACGCCAAAAGTTTTTAACTTATGTTATATGACAGATGCGTTTTTAACTTATGTTATATGACAGTGATTTGATTACGGTTTGTAGCATGATCGGTGATATCGCAAAATAGCACATGTAATGACGTCATAACTGCAGTCACGTCTGCATAGGTCCTATGGCCATAGGATATAATTGTCGCGCTCCCAGTAATTCGGAACGCGTGTTAACGTGATAATATATCGATTTTAGCGTAACTCGGAATGCACCTTTAGATGTATCTGACACTGAGTGTACACCGTTACGCAATGTGATTGGAGAATCAATTCATTGTTGACTTATGGTATGCCGATGGTATCGATGGGAAACAATAAATTGCTTCTGTGACCCACGAACACGTTTTAAAGTGTTAGATGGACGATCAATAATATTACAGAGATACTCTTATAAACGGCGTTTAAGCCCACAACAGACGGAGCTTTAATATTATATTTATATAAATCATAGCTAGGTATATTACGGTAGGTATATTTTATATTGTAACAGGCGTTCATAAAAATATACGTATATATATGTATATTTTTATTACGGCACTAAAATATGTCGATAGATATAGCACGATATATTTTGGTATAATAAGACATGCATGCACTACCCCATGAGATAAAAAAATCAGGGGTAGGCCCGAGTCCAGCAGTGAAAAATTGTAGGCTGTTGCCGATGAGGATGAAGACATGACGGCCGCAGAGCTAATGAGCCTAAAAATATATATTTCTGCATAGCCACCGTCTGTTGAATTCGGAATATGATTATAAAAGCTCATTATAAAGGCTCAAAGCCCACACGAGACAGAGATATAATATATATATTAATATAATAAGCTATATTACGGAGAGTTCAAGACGAAAATGTGCATTGGAAATTATACTTTGAATATAGGTAAATAGATCTCATCTCATAATCAATATAAATAATCTAAGCTTTGGGTTCTGAAGTCTACTATTACTTTAAGAACAAAACATTTTAAAACAGAATAAAACAATGACAACTAGTATTTACACATCTATTTCCTAAAAATCTAAGCCGTCACCAGAACGCAGAGAGTTCTTGCTGCTGACCTCTATTCAAACCCGTATGTAAACAGAAGAACCTTTGTAGAGCTTTGTAGCTTTTATGGCCAATTGGCCAGTTAGCCATTCGTGCGGTTACTAGCGCCAAGACAAGCCAATTACTTTCCCATCGCAAATGATTTGAATACCAATGATTTCATTAGTATCTTTATGACACGGTGTGCCTGTGCCCGAGAACAATTAATTCACGTCTTGTACACAAACGCAATGTAAATCAGACGGCACAATTTGCACCGTGTCGAGTGTTTTGATGAGTTTTTTGAGACGTTTTAAATAAACATTGAGAGACTTGGTTTACATTGTAGAATGATTCTCAAGCACAACGCACCAACTGGGATGAACGCAGGTATGTGGACGATTACCTTACCTCCTCAACAGCCTATATTGATTGATCCACTGCTGGACGTAGCCCTGCCCCTGAAAAGCGCCTCATTGGATTTTATCTCCAGGCGGATGCCCATAATCCCCTCGCTGGGCATGCGGGTTGGGGCTTGCAGTTTGCTCGCAATACTACCGATTTATTGTTCTATTCTATTCATTATGTTCAGTAGGCGCTGCTGCGCGCCCCGGTTCATGTGATCATGTCCCTTAGTCGTCTCTTACGACACCCACGGGAAGAGTTGGGGTTGGGTTGGGACTTAGACAATTTAACCCGCTACTGTGGTGTATTTTTGGAAAACAAAAATATTTTCACAGCACTATAAAAGGTTGCCGTCTCTTTCTTATCGATCGAAATAAAGAGGACGGTATAATTTTTGGTGCTGTCAAAATAATTTAGTTTAGTTTTTGTGCCATCTGAATTGACACCAGTAGGTGTATTATTTAATTTCGATGTCTTTCGAAAATCAAAATTGTCACGCTGAATATTTACTACGGAAACCATTTAATACCAAACAAAAAAAATTAAACAAAACACGGTGAAGGTTTAATTGCTGAAAAAAAATTCCAATAACTCGATTATTTTGAACATAAATCTTTGAAAAAAAAAAAAAAAAACTGACTTCAATTCCATTAGTACACAGTTCTTTAAGTTTTTCGGGACTTATTTCTCGGGAATATAATTTTATAGGAGCACCTCGATTATTCTCCATACAAAAGCGGCATGCGACAGTAACTTTTAAAATTTTGAGTAAACTAAATAGATTATGAGTCAAACTAAAATACTCCCCTAGGTCAGTTTACGCATAGGCACTTTATCTATTTAAATTTTTGAATAAATTAAGTTAAGTTTCTAGAAAAATATGCAAGTAGCACAGTTGTTTGAATTAAAATGTGCCTATTTATTTACATTACATAAAGATACGTAATTGCATCAAGATTTCTCTAACGAGGCCTTAGTATGTAAATTTGTACTTTTTACAGGAAAAATCCATGTGAAACACCATTGTTATTTTGTCAACCACCATTTTATATAATTTTTACTCATCTCACGTACAAAATCAGCATAAAAGGTCATAGTGAACCTTATAAGTTATTCAATGACATTTGTAAAAACACAAACAAAAGAAGAAAGATAGGCCTAAGTACCTACATACGACTAAATATAGCCATTATTCGTCGGTTCCTCTAATTTTCTACACAATCTTAAACCTACGTGTTTATGATGGTCAATCAACGATACTTTATTATCATTTCACTAAACCATTGGTTTTATTCAACAAGCAAAGAGCCTTTTTGCTAACCGGCCCGTTGACTCCTTTCGCTAACAGCTCATAACATCTCCATCTAGGACTCCAAGTAGCAATGAATATCATTCACGATCATGACGTAATATACTCATTCGTATTCACATGTCAATCGGTTGCAGCGTGGTGCGTGCGATCTTGTACACTTGCGAGCCGAAAACGACTGCAGAACGACCTTGCGGTGCTCGCAAGTGTAATATTGATTGATATTAATTAGGTTGTGATTGTGATGCGATGTCAGTTTGATTTAGCTTGACAATGAATTATGTTGTAGGTCGTGAGTTATTGCAATGTGTGAGCGGGCATAATGAAAAATTTGTGATAAGGATAGGGATAGGAGCGGGGCAGAGCAAAGCAACGTCAGTGCATGAATCAAGTTATTGCTTATTATCTATTAAAAAATACTATTTTTTTTTCTCAATTGGTGATGAAAAAAGTAGTCTCTCTATCTATGTTCTATTAATTATTTAAACTTTAAGAACAAAACGTTTATTACGAAAATAATAAAAACAGAATAAAACAATGAAAACTAGTATTTACTCATCTATTTCCTAAAAATCTAAGCCGTCACCAGAACGCAGAGAGTTCTTACTGCTGATCTCTATTCAAACCCGTATGTAAACAGAAGAACCTTTGTAGCTTTTATGGCCGTGCGGTTACTAGCGCCAAGACAAGCCAATTACTTTCCCATCGCAAATGATTTGAATACCAATGATTTCATTAGTATCTTTATGACACGGTGTGACTGTACCCGAGAACAATTAATTCACGTCTTGTACACAAACGCAATGTAAATCAGACGGCACAATTTGCACCATGTCGAGTGTTTTGATGAGTTTTTTGAGACGTTTTAAATAAACATTGAGAGACTTGGTTTACATTGTAGAATGATTCTCAAGCACAACGCACCAACTGGGATGAACGCAGGTATGTGGACGATTACCTTACCTCCTCAACAGCCTATATTGATTGATCCACTGCTGGACGTAGCCCTGCCCCTGAAAAGCGCCTCATTGGATTTTATCTCCAGGCGGATGCCCATAATCCCCTCGCTGGGCATGCGGGTTGGGGCTTGCAGTTTGCTCGCAATACTACCGATTTATTGTTCTATTCTATTCATTATGTTCAGTAGGCGCTGCTGCGCGCCCCGGTTCATGTGATCATGTCCCTTAGTCGTCTCTTACGACACCCACGGGAAGAGTTGGGGTTGGGTTGGGACTTAGACAATTTAACCCGCTACTGTGGTGTATTTTTGGAAAACAAAAATATTTTCACAGCACTATAAAAGGTTGCCGTCTCTTTCTTATCGATCGAAATAAAGAGGACGGTATAATTTTTGGTGCTGTCAAAATAATTTAGTTTAGTTTTTGTGCCATCTGAATTGACACCAGTAGGTGTATTATTTAATTTCGATGTCTTTCGAAAATCAAAATTGTCACGCTGAATATTTACTACGGAAACCATTTAATACCAAACAAAAAAAATTAAACAAAACACGGTGAAGGTTTAATTGCTGAAAAAAAATTCCAATAACTCGATTATTTTGAACATAAATCTTTGAAAAAAAAAAAAAAACTGACTTCAATTCCATTAGTACACAGTTCTTTAAGTTTTTCGGGACTTATTTCTCGGGAATATAATTTTATAGGAGCACCTCGATTATTCTTCATACAAAAGCGGCATGCGACAGTAACTTTTAAAATTTTGAGTAAACTAAATAGATTATGAGTCAAACTAAAATACTCCCCTAGGTCAGTTTACGCATAGGCACTTTATCTATTTAAATTTTTGAATAAATTAAGTTAAGTTTCTAGAAAAATATGCAAGTAGCACAGTTGTTTGAATTAAAATGTGCCTATTTATTTACATTACATATACGACTAAATATAGCCATTATTCGTCGGTTCCTCTAATTTTCTACACAATCTTAAACCTACGTGTTTATGATGGTCAATCAACGATACTTTATTATCATTTCACTAAACCATTGGTTTTATTCAACAAGCAAAGAGCCTTTTTGCTAACCGGCCCGTTGACTCCTTTCGCTAACAGCTCATAACATCTCCATCTAGGACTCCAAGTAGCAATGAATATCATTCACGATCATGACGTAATATACTCATTCGTATTCACATGTCAATCGGTTGCAGCGTGGTGCGTGCGATCTTGTACACTTGCGAGCCGAAAACGACTGCAGAACGACCTTGCGGTGCTCGCAAGTGTAATATTGATTGATATTAATTAGGTTGTGATTGTGATGCGATGTCAGTTTGATTTAGCTTGACAATGAATTATGTTGTAGGTCGTGAGTTATTGCAATGTGTGAGCGGGCATAATGAAAAATTTGTGATAAGGATAGGGATAGGAGCGGGGCAGAGCAAAGCAACGTCAGTGCATGAATCAAGTTATTGCTTATTATCTATTAAAAAATACTATTTTTTTTTCTCAATTGGTGATGAAAAAAGTAGTCTCTCTATCTATGTTCTATTAATTATTTAAAATATAAGCATTAAATAGAAAAACTACACGATTACTCAATTAAAACATTAGTCTTCGTCTTCGGCTATGTAATTCGTAAAAAATAATGCGATGTTGTCGCTGATAATTTAGAGCATTTCAAATAAAACAGTTTTTTTTTTGAGTATTTTAATTAAAGAAAACAGCTCATTTTGAAAAAGTCTATTCGAATACTCGACTTCTACAGGTATTTTTTAATCTGTGATGAAAAATACACAATTTACTTGATTTTTCCATCATTTGTAGGTATGGCTTTGCCTAAACGGTTCTTGAGTAATACTTATTTAACCCTTTGTTAAACGATTTCATTTGGTAGTTTTCATTGTTGACTCTATAAAAAAGTTCTATTATTTGATTATACCATCTAATACTTATAATGGTTTTGTACATTTCTGGAATAAAATATTCTCGTGCTCTGGCGCTCTACATTAATTATAGTTTATTCTTGTGGTGATCGGAATGCTGGATTTTATTTCAGTCAACAAATTAGCATTGCCATTCAACATGGCAATGCTGCCAGCATCCCGGGCACTCTTCCTTCTGGTGACGGCTTAGATTTTTAGAAAATAGATGTTAGTGTAAATATTACCTAGTTGTAATTATTTTATTCAGTTTAATAATATTTGGCATTTTATAATGAAGAAGTTTATGGCAGGCAGGGTAAACCAAAATTCATTTCTAGAGGATTTCTAGATTTGATCTAGAAAATCAGTAGCCGTTACTAAACTTTCGTTTTCTTAGCGAAACCCTTTTTTGTGTGGATTTAAAAAAATACTTTCTACTTTCTTGACCAATTAAGTACCTATCTATGATTTAATTTTCGATCTTTATACTACACGATACCCTTAGTCTGTCTCTAGGCTGTCAATCTTATAGGACCTTTCAACCGGTTATTAAAATCAACAATCCTTTTCCAGTGGAAGATCAGCTACCCTCTGCGCAAGTCGCACGTGCGCCGGCAGCGAGCAATCCCCCCCACCACCCCGTTCCCCTGCGAGGAGTCCCTACGATGGGGACGCAGTGCGGAGGTACCCACATCCGTGCATCGCCTTCGCCCCGGGGATATCGAGGTGAGAAACACAGTATGCCACCGAAGTTAACAACATCGGGCTACTGGAAGTCTACTTTTAAACACGAACGTAGTTAACGGATTTTGTGTAGGATCGCATGAAACGAACAACCTTACCAATACCACCACCTTACCACCAAGTTCCTTCGGGCGCGTGAATGACACCTTTCGTTTTGGATTTTTCAGATATGTCATCAAGTGTATTATAAATCCGCGCAGCATAATCTCATTTTTTTTATAATTTTTCATCATCATCATCATGTCAGCCCAGTATATCCACTGCTGGACATAGGCCTCCCCCATAAGACGCCACAAAGAGCGGTCCTGAGCCGCCTCCATCCATCGACTCCTTGCGTCCGCTACGATGTCGTCGATCCATCGAGTTGATGGTCCCCCAACACTCCGTTTCGCGTTGTATCGTGGCCGCACTCGAGAACCTTTACTCCCCAGTTTTATAATTTTTAGAACACCGTATTTAAACAAAAACCCTAATGGTTTTTGTTTGGATCGATTATTAGTTTTAAATGTTAATTTTGTCTTATTTAGGTGGTGGCAGCCATTGGCGACTCGCTGGTCGCCGGAAGCGGAGCTTTGGAAGAGTTCGCGCTTGGGGCGTTTGTGGAGTATCGAGGAGTTTCTTGGTGTGCAGGTGAGATATTTCACTACGGAACCGCCCGCGCCGTACTAATGGGCCAAATGGGTTCCGTCCCGGCAGCCCACCATCAGTGTACCCCACATGGTGGTGGGCTGCCGGGACCATATACCATAGTACCATATTCCACTGCAAGTTTTACAGGTTACTGGTAGCACTATTCATTAAGTACTAGGGTAGCGTGAAAGAAGTATGTAGGTACATATTGCATATATTTTGCGCGGTTGCGAGTTCTAGTCCAGTCAAAGTTGAAAATTTTAGGGATATTATAAAATTTTGCAAAATATTTGCGTGTTTAGCAAAAATCTGAGAACAAAGCAACGCGACAACTCTCGTCAATAGCTTAATCCTATACGTACTCGTTTAGAATCAAATATATTTTTGGTAAACAAAAACGTATGGAAAACTTAAGACAAACTTTACAGATAAACAGAAAACAACAGATAACAACCATTAAAATATAAAACAAAAACTTCAATAACGACTAAAAGCACACGGACAGAAATGATGCAAATCCGAGATGGATGGAATAAAATAAAAACTGACCATTTAATTGAACTCTCGTTCTTTTATAAATTCTCATCTTTACATGTGATCTTATTCGTTGTTGAAGTTTGTGTGTTAGTTATAAGACTTTTAAGTGAGAAGCTTGGTTAAAACGCTTGAAAACAACAAGGTATTGTTGTTTTCTGTTATGTTATCCGGGTTGTAAGTTTTTATGTCTTTATTAACATAATATAATGTTTTGGATTCTAAATCGGAGAACTTATTCGATTCTAGAATTAGCAGTAATGATAAATGTTTCTGAGTCCCGTAGTGACCTTTTGCCAATAGAACCGCCAAGAGAAGGCCCTAATTACGTAGCTACTGTTCGAAAAACAGACGTTCCTACGAATATAGATTTGATCTGTTCATATTCAGGAGTTCCATTAACTACGAACCTAGCTTGTGTATGAATTCATCAACATACGATTGTTTTTATAAGTAAAGCTATTAATGCACGCGACTTCGCATGGGTGGGTTCTATGAAAACTTTGGCTTGCAACGGCTGGCTTTTATCTCTTGGGGTTACTGCCCAAAATCCCCAAGCTGGGCTGGGCATGCGGATTGGGGACCGTAGTTCGGTATTGGATCTATTCTGCAAAAGGAGCTGTTGAACGGTGTATGTCCCTTAGTCGCCTCTTACGACACCTAGTGGAAGAGTTGAGATGGTGTAAATTCCAAACCGGCACCACAAGGCTTCCATCAATCCACCCATCAAAACTTTCGCAGTCATAATATTAATCCAGGAGTTGGATATAAATCTCTTTAAGTTAATTCGCTATATTTTTAAGAGACCGAGTTTCAAAAGTGGTATAATCCCCGTAGTCTAAAAAACTAAATCATTTCATTATATTAATACGATAATGAAATTTTTATGATTTAGACAGAGTTTAAAAACTGGTATTATCCCCGTAGTCTATAATTTCATTATAGTTGAACCGATAATTTCATAATCGTATCAATATACATCTGGGCGTACCTACAACAGAAATAAGCACGAAATTCCATAAACCTGTTGCGGCATGCGTGCTGATGCGATCGCGTTTTCATTGATAATGATTGGATACGTATAACATAAACTCCAATCTAAATTGATTTGTGTCGGTAACCTCACGTTACTGACCAACAATGCAACATACCTGTTTTAAAGATGCCAATTTAAAACAATAAGCATACGTTTGCATTTGCACTAGTTACAATTAGCCCGAAAAATTTAGCGCTTAATGCACAAATTTACAATTATTAAGGACGATGTTCTCAAAGATAATCGGATAATCAACAGCGCTAGAAAATTAAATAAGCGCCCAAAAATTTTCGATTTCAGCAGGACTCGAACCTCGAATTTTCGGGAACTTGTTTAACTTCTTAGAGATTACCCAGAGTACGAGGGCTTTCGCACTATAATACAAAAACCTTAGTATCAAAATAAATAAATAAATAATCATCATCATCATCATCATCATCAGCCTATACCAGTCCACTGCTGGACATAGGCCTCCCCTAATGAGCGCCATAGCGCCCTGTCTTCAGCTTGCCGCATCCAGCATCTGCCAGCAGTCTTTCGCAAATCGTCGTCCCACCTGGTAGGAGGGCGTCCTACACTACGTTTTCCGAGTCGCGGTCTCCACTCAAGAACACGTTTACCCCAGCGGTTGTCGGTTCTTCTCGAAATATGGCCAGCCCACTGCCATTTCAGCTTGCTAATCCTTTGAGCTATGTCGATAACCTTGGTTCTCTGTCGGATGTATTCGTTGCGAATTCTATCCTTCAGAGAAACTCCGAGCATAGCTCTCTCCATAGCTCGCTGAGCGACTTTAAACTGGTGGACCAGCCCTACCGTGAGTGAAATAAATAATAATGCTGGACAATTCACACAGCATTATCTAGCCCCAAGCTAAGCAGAGCTTGTGTTATGGGTACTAGATAACTGATATACATAATATAATACAATACATAGATAGATATTTTTTATTATATATAGAAGACGACCAGGAGACCTGACACCCTGAACAAATGTCTGCAGATCGTATACACATTTGTCTCGAGGCGGGAATCGAACCCGCAACCTTCTGCGTCGCAGGCAGACCTTCGCCCACCGCGCCACATCGGTCGTCAAAAGCGCTGTTCTTTGTTAATTTTTTCAAGCAGTAACTTCAACCTGATCCATGTAACACATAGGTAATATATAGATAGACTCACAAGCCATGTAAATGACTAAGACCCATAACGTAACCCAGTAGTGTTAATGGGTAATGTGAAAACGATAGGCATAAGATTTCGTTTTTAGGACAGAGCGGCGTAAGCCCATAACAATCCAAAATACTCGTAAACTTAATCTAATAAAATTATATATTAAAATTAACACTAAGTTTTTTTTAAGTAAAAACAAACAGCTTTTGATTAAAAAAGTTTAAAAATAAAAAACAACACGCAAAATTATTAGAGACAATAGATACTAGCCCGTCTGTAGCGTCTCCTATACTACTTGTTAAGTACTTAAATGGCCGGATTCCTGGAAGTGCACGTGTTAATAATTATAACACTGCACTGCGCGGTACCTTTGACTTACACAACAGATACAGAGATAAGAATACAAGCCGGGTCTGTAGCATCTTGTATTTTATTTATTAATAATTATTATATGATCTATATAAGTAGTTTTAAATTTATTATAACATAGGTATGTTTAATGTTCCATAAAATAGAAATTAAAGAGAACAAAACTTTTGGATTTGACTGTACTTAAAGAGAAAAATCTTTGGACCTAATTGCCCCATTCAAAAAGAACTCATCGGCGATTAGGTCTACATTCCATTTGTGGGCCTAACCGGCCAATGAATAAAATGCCTTTGAGCATTTAGGCCTACAGGCCTAATTCAGACCAGGCCTAATCGCCCCAACACTCCAAAAATCAAGTTTTTGCTTTTTATCCATTATTCAATTTGGTGATGTGATGACAATAAAAAAAATTGTGGTTGATAGTTTAGAAAAAATTGGTAACAACTAAGAAAACTCATAGTAACAACAATTTTTGTTATTTAAAATGTTTTTGTTTACGTTTTTGAGAAAGAAGAGAAAAGGCCTTAATGTCATACATTATTGTACTTTTTTCGAGGTTTTTTCGATAAAGCCCAATTTACTTAACTGCCGCCTTACTCGTAAGGTATAGATATACTGCTATAAGGAAGAGCCTAGTTTGAACTGGCTCGTGGCTCTTCAGCAGTGTAATGTTGTAGTGACGCAAATCTGCATTCATCGTGACAGAAATCACGAGCGCGTAGGTCCTTCTGTTCGGGTTGTCACAGGTAATTCATTAATCAGCTAGATGTAATAGTACCTACCTACCTATTTATTGGGTTGACACCTCTGACTAGATTATGGCTCGTATTATGAAAGCTTGCTCAGTCATAGATTTATGCTTGAGTGTCGTTTACGCTGTAAAATCGTTTGAATTTTTTGACAGAAGTTTTAATATTATGCGAAGACAGCTGGTTATTCAGATCGAAAGCCTTGTATTACCTACAGATTGTAAAACAAGTCATATTTATTTATATTAAAATTTTATTTTAATAAAGAAAATTCCAATCAATAATACAAAAAAATAAACAAATGAAAATATCACCCTCCAGGATTATTATACTTGAAAAAAGTATTCTGTAGAACAAGAATACAATAGTGTAAAATCATTGATCTTCCGTGTCTAAATGTATTAAGTAACTTAGCCGTTTTGGCTTGTGTAGATATGTTTAAAATATGCAGAAATGCATTTGGACTGCATAGAAACTAGATTACGCCAGACTGTGACATAGCTGTTATCCTTTGACTGTGTCAACAATTTGAATACGCGTCGAGTGCGTTCGAATTTCAAATATTCAAGCGTCGAACGTTGCTTCATTGGATGCACACCAATATACGTCATTTCAATCTATGACATAATCTATTATGGATTTTGGCGGTTGGAGAAAAGTTGCTCAACTAATGATAAGAAGTTTTGAATTAAGTTGATCAGTGGGTCAAAACACTAAATGAATCGTTCATTGTGGGTTATCGATTCGTGAATCTTGTGAAAGCGTTTATTTGTTGTCTAGTACTTAGTAGTTTTTTTTTAATGCTGTGTGTACCATCCACACAGCATTATCTAGCCCTAAGCTAAGCAGAGCTTGTGTTATGGGTACTAGATAACTGATAGACATAATACAATACATTACATAGATAGATATTTTTATTATACATAGAAAACGACCAGAACAACCGGAACAAATACCTGCAGATCGTACAAATATTTGTCCCAAGGCGGGAATCCAACCCGCAACCTCTTGCGTCGCAGGCAGACATTCGCCCACCGCGCCACAGAGGTCGTCTAAAAAATATTTTGTATCCAAATATCTAAGCAAAATTTCATTATAATCGGGGGCGCAGTTTCCAAATGAATCGAAAAGTACGTTTGTATGGGAGCTTAGAGGTTCGCCCCCACCTTAAGTAGACTGCTGAGCTAGCGAGCGATCTAGTATAATCTAGTTTAAAAGGCAAGAAACAAAACATATTTTGCTCTCGAGTTAAACACACAACTTTTCCCCTCGACTATCTAAGTTTATCGAAGTATCAATAACTTATTACACCTTAAATTTAGTGCAAAATTCTGAATTCAAACTCCTTTTTTCAACAACTTTAATAATAACCTTTATTCCACATGTGAGCAAAACCCGATTTTGCTCACTATGAGCAGCATAGTCACCGTTTTCAAGCGGGAGTGTTGAAAAGGGTATTACTACCTCTGTCCGCTCTGCTGGCTCGCTCCTCGTCAATATACGGACAGCCATTATACTACCGTAGCAAACCCTAATTCCTCACAACCCATCTTTATCTTCCAGGCGGCGACGCGACATGGCGTGAGTTCCTAACTCTACCCAACATTCTGAAGGAGTACAACCCCAACCTACGAGGCTACTCGACCGGCACCGGCGAGTGGCTTACCAAGAACGCCAAGTTCAACGTGGCCTTCCCCGTGGCCTCTGATGAGGACGCGTACCGACAGGCTAAGGTGAGTCTCATACACTTACTGTGGACTTACTTAGAGATCTTTATACAGTTACTAGCAGCGCCTAGCGATTTCACCCGCGTAGTCTAGTGAGAAGTGTCCCTTGGTGGCTACCAAAATCTATTTTCGTATCTCTGCCTAAACTAAATACAATAAAACTATTAGAGAGGCATTAAAAAAAAGCTTATGATAGGTATCACAAACTGGACGATGGATTTTTGAAAATTCCTTTGTTAATCGGAATAATAAGATAAATTAGGTGGCATGGCGGCGGCACTTTGGGTAGGGTATGCGCCTTAAGATATTAATCATGTAGTGTTATTAAGAGGCGAACCTAGCGTATTTGCTTGGCAAACTAGGTCTAGATCTCAGTACTCACGGGAATTCCCGTAGTTAAAAACTCAAATTATCTACACTTTTTCTTTGGTTCCTTCAACGTAAAAACACGATTAAGAAAAAAAATTGCTAGAAAAAAAAACATGAAATTGCACTGTTTTGCACATAATTTGGTCGAGATGTTGGGAACCCTGTGTACTATTGAAATGACTTCTGTTTGATTCGTAGCTTATTACTAATTACTTGGTTCCTTCAGATAGTTTTTCATAAGTTGTGTAGTTTTCTTGTAAACAAGCAAAAACTTCATTTTTGCACTTACGCCGTTCCAAACAAGCATGCTCTGTCTTCCTATGAACGCGAAATCCTATGCCTATCTTTTTTACAAAATGATGCGCATTGCGCCCTCTTAAGTTCTTTAGAAGTTAAGAGTAGTATACAATTTCTGCATCGCCTTCCTCCTCCTCAACAACCTGTAATTGGTCCACAGCTGGACGCAGGCCTCCCCCTGTTTTTTTTTATCTCAAACTGCATTAGACGCTCTATTTCCATACAAAAGAATTCAACGCGTTCAACAGCAAACTAAAATCATTAGTATTTGCGAATGGCTTTTACGAATGTTTGCTTCAAATATTTGCGCTGTCAAATTATTTGTTCTGACTCACTTTATCAGGCAGGTTCGGTAGGTACCTGGTAAAAAGAGGTTAAGGTCTGCACACACTACAATCATGGTTACCGGGAAAATGTTGTAAAAACACGCATTCTTACTGCAAATAGAAGCATCGGACAATTTGGACATGGCCATTACACACTCCAATTGTCGGTCAAGTGCTTGTAAAGTGTCATCAAACACGTAAACTGGGTAAACGTGGGTAAACAATGAATTAAGATCAGTCATTACGAAACAGAGATGTGCTGTGAATGTACTTTTATCTTAGGAGACACTCATTATTGGTTGGTGAATACCTATTGAGATGTAGTAAAATTTTATGCAACTGTGTATACTCAGGGTTATTGATAAATTAGTAACACTACGTCAACTGTAAGTTCTGCCTGTCAGCACGTTTGTGAAGAAAATAATATTTATTTAAAAACTTAGGTTTTAGATATCTATACTAATAATAAGACGATACCTTCCTAAGTTTTACTTTGTATAGTTTAGGCAGAGATACGATGTTGCACTTTCTGGCCACCAAACTCAATAATCGCATCTCTGCTTAAACTATACAAAATAAAACTTTGTATATTTAAGCAGAGACGCGATAATTGAGTACATAGATTTTCATTGTTTTATTTTTATTTTTGTATTTTGTGTACAATAAAGAATTTAAGAATTTAAAACTATTGTAGAAGCATTAAAAAAAAGCTTATAGTATCATAACTGCCCATTGAAATTACCTTTGTTAAACGAAATAATAAGATAAAATAGGTGGCGGCGGTAATTTGGCTCGGGGTATCGTCTTAAAAACATGATTAAATTTATTTGTTAGTTTATTTGCTTGTTTGTTTGAGTTGAATTGGCTCCGAAATTACTGGACCTTTCACCATTAGAACCTTTCATTATCGCTGACGGACATGGGCTATAGAGTATACCCGTGCAAAGCCTGGGCGGACCGCTAGTTATATATAAACAGAGGTTTGGTAAAACCTCATTGGGTGATCCACTTACGCTCGACCTCGCAAAACTGTTGGAAAAAACCTTTTCTTTTAGCTAGTTTGTTGATTTATGATAACTTTAATGCAACATTGTAGAAAAATTAACAAAAAATATTATCAGACTGTAACAATTTCTGTATAATTTAATGTAATGACTCTAAAAGAACAGAATGTTGATTAGGCAGTGTTGCTGCTTATATGACTCCATCGAAATACCTAAAAATAGGCATTTCGGGTATCCCTGATTCTGTTCACATGTTTGTTAATTATTTTGTGGAATTTTGATAGGCTCCTTAATTAAACCAAGCTAATATCACAGATTATAGACTGTTCTTACTTATATTATGTATTATAAATGCGAAAATTGCTTGCGCAAAAAATCTTACAAATAAAACCAACACTGATGAATGGATCGGGTTGAAACACCATAAAATATCAGTTCCCATGGGATAGAAATAACATTTGAACGTTTCCACACATAACAATTAGATCTCTCATCATCATAATCATCTGGCTGAGAGTTAGTCTACTGCCGGACATATGCCTCACCTAATGAGCACCATAGCGCCATCAGGTTTTTTTTAATCATAATTAGATATTTGTTGACTTGGAATAACAATGCATTGTTTTGACTATATAACGAATGACAGATTGGTAAGTTTTGACTAGAGTTGGGAAATTAGGTCGTTTTGAGTTTTTTCCTCTATGTGCCCCTTCCCTCTATGGAGGGTTCTCCATACTGAATAAATACTCCCCGAGGTATCCTTGCTGCAGCATTCGTATATTTCTGCTATTGGCTTTTCTACATCCCGAAAACTACGTGTGCGACTGTGAAGCCGAAGGCAGAAAGATACACAGTTTATAAAATAAAAAGTCCATAAAAATACTCGCAATCGATCCTTTCGACGCGTAGTACCAAATTAGCAAAGTGCCATAATTTGGCGTTTCGCGAAACGTATGTTTTTTTACACGCAAAGCACCAGTAGTTACAACTAGTTTTTACAGTTGAAACAATTGAGCTATATAACTGCAGACGTACAAACAATAGATGACGACCTCTGTGGCGCGGTGGGCGAAGGTCTGCCTGCGACGGCTGCGACGCAGTAGGTTGCGGGTTCGATTCCCGTCTTGGGACAAATGTGTGTACGATCTGCAGACATTTTTTCAGGGTGTTCTGGTCGTTTTCTATGTGTAATAAAAATATCTATCTATGTATTGTATTATATTATGTATATCAGTTATCTTATCTAGTACCCGTTACACAAGCTCTGCTTAGCTTGGGGCTAGATAATGCTGTGTGAATTGTCCAGTATTATTTATTTATTTTATTCGATATTAAAAAAAACACTTTCTTTTTTCTTGAGAAGCTTGTTCTAGATACGGCTATAAGGGCAAGCTATAAAATGATATGAACTTGAACTAAAAGCTAATATTACCTAACATAGCAATAAACACACATAGGCACTGGAGCCTGCGGTCATCAATTGGAGACTGAGGAGGGCTTTAACGAGCTCACGGTTCGTTGGCCATTAGAGTTATTAACAACAATGTTGGAACATATAAAAATTGCCCATTTTTTATGCTGCACTAACTTCAAACAATGGATTCGCTCACGGTTAGAAATGATTAAAGAAAAAGAAAATAAATAAATAATGCTGGACAATTGACATAGCATTATCTAGCCCCAAGGTAAGCAGAGCTTGTGTTATGGGTACTAGATAACTGATATACATAACATAATACAATACATAGATAGATATTTTTTATTATAAATAGAAAACGACCAGAACACCCTGAACAAATGTCTGCAGATCGTACACACATTTGTCCCGAGGCGGGAAACGAACCCGCAACCTCCTGCGTCGCAGGCAGACCTTCGCCCACCGCGCCACAGAGGTCGTCATAAATAATGCATGTCAAAAAGGTCAATACAAGCATATTAGCAGCAAACTCGTTCTAATGCAGTTTTGGATTATTAAGAATTTTAAGACGACGACAGTTTCAAGGTGTTTTTAGATTTAAGGCTTAAGATAAAATTTTAAGAGAGTATAACTAAACTATGATGTCAGTCATTGAAGGCCACAAATAAAAAAATAATAAAAATGCTGGACAATTCAAGCATTATCGAGCCCCAAGTTAAGCAGAGCTTGTATTATGGGTACTAGATAACTGATATAGATTTACTGATATATAGATATACTGGGATCGATTCCCGCCTCGGGACAAATGTGTGTACGATCTACAGTCATTTTTCTACAACTACAGACAGTTTTCTATGTATAGTAAAAAATATCTATCTATATGTATTTTTTTATTTATTTATTTTTTTAGTTTATTTGGGGGGCCCGATATCGGGCAGCCGTGGTGGGTTCGTGGATGAGGTAATAAAACGTTCCCATGTTCCCACCACAAGCGGCAGAGACGGAAACACCCTGAGGGTTTTAGTGGGTTGGAGTCCCACATAATCGTACTGTCTCCCCGTGGCAGTGCGATATGCGTGCGCATTTCCCTCAGGATAATAAAAAAAAAAAAAAAAAAATATGGGTTCCTACTAGATAACTGATATATATAATATAATACAATACATAGATAGATATTTTTTATTATATATAGACAACGACCAGAACACCCTGAACAAATGTCTGCAGATCGTACACACATTTGTCCCGAGGCGGGAACCGAACCCGCAACCTTCTGCGTCGCAGGCAGACCTTCGCCCACCGCGCCACATCGGTCGTCAAGAATTGCGAGCATTCAATAGTTTATACTATTGAATGCTCGCCTATTTTCGCTTAGTTGATTAGTAAAAAGGCCGTATTTGCCGCTTATCTAGACACGACATGACTGCCAACATATTAGTATGCAAGAACCATAACACTTTCATTGCCTAAGACGCAGAAGCTTGCTCCGGCTTTGTTGAGGCTGGGCAGTGAATGCGATATACTTATACTAAGGGATCATTAGAATTATATTTGCATGTACTGTATATATATGTATATCCTATTTTTACTTGGTAATGATTAGATGTTACGCACAAAATTCACAGAGATATCAGTTGTTTATACAAATCTCTGTTGCCCATTCGCTATAAGACGCACAATTTATGAGCCGTGTGTAATATTTAGTCTTCATGCCTATCGTTCTTCATTCATTCTATAAACCTACTTATTTGGTTATGTCCAGATTATGTCACCGAAGCGCTTGAAGACTGGTTTCAAGATTTTATATCAACATGATATCAACCATATAGTAGGTTTGAGAATGGAAAGGAAAGAGTCTGCGTGTAAACAAAAGAAGGTGACGGTTTCTTTTGACGACCTCAGTGGCGCAGCGGGCGAGAGTCTGCCTGCGACGCAAGAGGTTGCGGGTTCGATCCCCGCCTCGGAACAAATTTGTGTACGATCTGCAGAAATTTGTTCCGTTGGTCTGGGTGTTTTCTATGTATAACAAAAAATATGTATCTATGTAATGTATAATATTACGTATATCAGTTATCTAGTACCCATAACACAAGCTTTGCTTACCTTGGGGCTAGATAATGCTGTGTGAATTGTCCAGCATTATTTATTTTATTTATTTATTATTTATTTCTTTATCGCGATACCTATAACTATTTAACAACAAAATCATTTTTTTTTTATTTTTTTTTCTTTGATTTTTTTTAATAATCTAGATTGTATTTAACAGCAAAAAATAATTACAACTAATATTTACACTTACATCTATTTTCTAAAAATCTAAGCCGTCACCAGAAGGCAGAGTGCCCAGAATGCTGGCAGCATTGCCACGTTGAATGGCAATGCTAATTCGTTGACCGAAATAAAAACCAGCATTCCGATAATCATTACAAAATCTTTAATAACAAAGAAATTCAAGACAAACAAGAATTACTATCAAATAATAGAATTAAATTAAAACTAGTTTTTATAATTGAAACAATCGAGTTAACTGCAGATTTTTGCAAACAATGAACTGGTAGCTCAACTGATCTATATCAATACCAGTCGGAAGCGTGGCCGTCCAAGAGGAATCAAATGGCAATGGCATTTTTCGCGGCAAATGGCAATGCTGATGTGCTGTGCCAGATACTTACCAGTTGCTGATGCGCTGCTTTTTCTTCGAGATCTTACTGCTGTTCAAATATGAAATCTAGGATTCTTATACTCCGATACTTAATATTCCATTTCGTTCTGTACAAGCGCCATGATATATTTTTAGATTAGTTGCATATGTTTCATAATAAAAAAAAGTTTGTCAACTTTGATTTTTATTCGCCTTTTTCTCCGAACGAATATGATTTAGGTACTTTACCTAGTGATTTGATTTTTATATTGAAAAATAAAGCAAAGGCTGTCTGCTCTGTCCGGCTCCTATGAACGCGAAATCCTATGCCTAGTGAATGCAGCCAGCAAAGTCTGTGACCAATTGGGGTCATAATGCCACATAATTGCTTATTACATTTCATAGATCAATGTAACTGTTCTCAAACGAACGCCGTGTCAACTTCTTATGAATGGCGAAAGGTCAAAGAGGTTAAACGAAATAACATGGTTCTTTTGCTTGTCACTTTTGTTCGTGTTTCTTGGTTCAAATGACATATGACCGCGGGTGTTTTCCACGACGATTTTAGGTAATGGAGGTAGTCGTAATGTCTGTTACATGGAAGATGGCATCGTAATAGCACAAGTTTAATAAAGAAGCCCTTTTATAAAGGGCATAAAACTATAAACCTCTTAAGCGGGTAGATCGTAATCAGCAATCAAGTCTCAAACTTTCTGAATTTCTCTTTCTTAAGGCTCTTTATTTAGTAAAAATCAACATTTCCATGATCTTTGATAACATGAAAATCTTTGATACCTACTGCTGTTCAAATATGAAATCTAGGGTTATTTTACCCCTACACCTGATCATCATCATCATGATCTAATATTCCATTTCATTCTGTTCAAAAGCGTCTAGACAGTTTTTTGATAATTTGCATAATGTTTGATGAAAAAAATTATCTTGATATGTAACTCGATTGAGTACTCATGTATGTTTGCCGTCTTCTCCGAACCAACATGACTTACTGACTTGATTTTTATATTGAAAAATAAAGCAAACGGTAACTCTGATCAGTCAAAATAAATATTGGAATACTTAAACAGTAGGTACTCTTTTAATTATAGAAGAAATCTTGATATTTGCACTTGATTTTTGCTCGGCTCTGTCCCGCTCCTATGAACGCGAAATCCTATGCCTATCCTTTTCACAAAGGTGTCGTATGGTAGCCCCTTAAGCATATCCTGTCTAAGTAGCGAACGACTTGAATGGAACCACTCAGCATTTAATTTTGTAAAATTAAATCTTATTTTGGTCATGCAGTCAGACAATAAAAGGTACACATATATTTATATGTGTACCTTTTATTTATACATATATTTTGGTTCCTATATTATTGGTATACATATTATTTTGGTTCCTCGTGATAATTTTTGATGAGTTAGTGGCGATTCGCCATCGTAGTGATTCGTCATCGCAAAAAAAGTAGTGGTGATTTGCCATCGCTCAAAATATTTTAATATTCTTAGTGGTGAATTGCCATCATTTTGTTTTATACCGACAAAGTACAATCAGCATCATCTTACGAACTTTAGTTATACTGCACTGACTCTAGGGTAGGTTTATTTAAACTGATACCAATCTTCCATTTCCTTAACTTCCGTTTCCTTGTTCAGATAATAGTAGCTCGCATGCGAGCTTCCCCCGACATCGACATCTACAAAGACTGGAAGATGCTGACCATCTTCATCGGCGCCAACGACATCTGCTCCGCGGCCTGCCTGAGCCCCGTGGCGTGGTCACCGGCGGCCCACGCGAGGAAACTTGCGCGGGCGCTGGACTACCTGCACAAACACCTGCCGAGGACGTTGGTCAACCTCGTTCCGGTCCTTGGTGAGTGACGTCATTATCTGTGATTTCCGGCGGCCCACACAAGAAAAACAAGCAAGGAGCAGGATTAACACCTGGAGTCTTTTAAATATCCTTGTCCATTAAAAATGTTGGCACCACAGGCCTCTTAAAGGTACCTTAGGACTATGTTTTCTATATGTTGTACATAATGTTTTCCAATTAATTTAAAAGCTGTATCAATTTTATTTTTATTATTTAAGACGTAATTATTGTAAGGAAAAACGCTCAATACTAAACCACAAGTTATTTACAAAATAACATATCGTATTGGTAATGAGAGCCCTAAATAAGGTGTCATGTACTTTTAATGCAATAAAGGTTTTTTTTTCAATACCACCCTCGTTACTGTCTAGTAAAAAGAGGCCGACTGGTCACTTTCTTATGAATCTCCGCATATATGAATGAAATTTTTAACATTTTTGTATTCCCTCCAGACGTGTCAGTATCAGTCCGCGTGCTCCGCCCCATGATGTGCCGCCTGATGCACTCTCTGTTCTGCACGTGCTTCCACCGCGGCGGCAACGAGCTCGAGAACATCGTGCGCATGGCCACGCTCTACCAGCAGGCAGAGACTCTCCTGGTGAGTGCATCTGCAGATATGTCTGTCTGTCAGTGCTTGATGCACTCTATGTTCTGCACGTGCGAAGACCGTGCCAATTGCTCGCAGATTGCTCTTATGAGAGGAATCTGAAAAATACGGCGGCTTCGCCAGGCGACCACAATACAGCCGCGGTATTCTGCCAGAGAAGTTCCCCAAAGTATGACACCGTATAAAAGAAAAGTAAACGCATAAGCGTGTCATGCTAGATGCTTTTCACCTTGTAATTTGATTATTGAAATAAAAATACTTAATTGCGAACTTTATTAATGAATTTTCTTGGAATATTGAATGCGAAACGGTTATACGACTCCTGCTTGCTTGCAATCATATAGCCTGCTCATGACGTAACTTGACCTTGAATAACATCGGCTGCTTTCTATGCAGGAATAACAAATGCAAACTCCCTTTTCCAAAGCTAGGTACTTTACTTTAAAACATCCCCATCGTCTTCTCTTGCAGATTGAAAGCGGTCGTTACGACACCCGCGAAGACTTCACCGTCGTAATTCAGCCCTTCATGAAGCTCTTCAACGCACCCTCCCCCCGCGAACCGCTGCCACTGGTGATACACCAGTCCTACATTACGCACGACTGCTTCCACTTCTCACAGAAAGGACACGCGCTAGGTAACAATATCATACTCACTCTAGAATAGTCGATAACATTCTGAAAGACTCAATAAGCCAGCCCTTCATGAAGCTCTTTAACGCACCCTCCCTGAAGTATTGCCACTGGTATATACACCAATCCTACATCACGCACGACTGCTTCCACTTCTTACACAATGGACATGCGCTTGGTAACACTTTTGTAGTCACTAGAATAGTCTAGAACATTCTCGAAGACTGAGTAATCCTGCCGTTTAGTCAGTTCCACATCACGCATGATTACTACCACTTCTCGCAGAAAGCTCATTGCATCCTCACTCTAGAATAGAAAATTCTTCATCGCATTATGAAACGGAAATACTTCAATTATCTATTATTTATTTTATTTCTATCTTTTCCAGCCGCCAACCTCCTCTGGAACAACCTTCTAGAACCAGTCGGCAACAAAACGGACAACACCCCGCCGGTTCTCTTGCGCTCGTTTCGCTGTCCTTCTGCCAACGCGCCCTATCTCTTCACCAGGAACAATTCTAGAACATTCTTAGAGACAGGCACTCAAGAGGGGTTATGATACTCACAGTAGAACCTCTATAGAACATTCTAGAACCTTCAGGAACCAGTCGATAAAAAGACACACTAGCATGGCTATTCAGAAAATCCGTTTCCGAAGGTTTCTACACTTAATTTGATACAGATTCGAGGGACATTCAAATAATTGGGCACCCATTGGTAGATCATTTTCTATGAACCCATGTAATGGGTGCCCCAAGCATGGTTGTATTATTGAGATATTAGTAATATGCGGATTTTTTGTAATAAATCTTTTAGAATAATAATTCCTCCAAAAGTAGCACAGCCCACAATAGACGGCAGCTATATTCAAAATTAGTGAAAACATGGGCCCATAGAAAATGTATGATTTACGGATAACTACTTTTCCATATTTATTCCTTGTAGAACGCAGAAAGTATTAGGTGAGTTGAAAAATTCTAAAACATTTTAATTTCGTTAGAGTTTGTGTTAGATTCCGTGTCCAAGACTCGGTTACGGAGTTTCTGAATAGCTCTGCAGTGCAGACCGAGTGTGTTGAATTGTTGATGATTCTTAGAGTCATGTAAGACTTTTATTTTTCTCATAAAATACATACACGTACATATAGGCTGAGCTGAGACCTAAGTACCGTCGAAGCGAACGGGCGAATTAAGTACAATAAATATAGAATTGATTATACGCGCCAACACGCCTGATGTTTTTATGCAAGCAAACTCGAAAGATATCAAACATTGTTCTTGAAGGTGAAATATTTAAATTACTCACATTGTTGTTTCTATCTTTTTCTTGTGTGTGTTTCTGATCATAAAATTGTTTGATTATGTTTTAGTAATTTCTGAAAGTTTTGAGTGTATGCTTGTTGTTATACTACTTTCCTACTGTTTCTTCACGAGTTTTTGTAATATTATGTAAATAATTTAAATCTAGTTGTAATAGTGCCATGCCGCTATTTTAAATACCAAATATCTACTTTATAAGTGGAATTAAGGTTACCTACATGCTGTAATATTAGATAATAAGATTTCAATACATAGATTATTCAACTAAAATGTTTTTATGTCACTTATTTCCTTAAATCTCCATCATTTGCAGCATGGTTGATATCCTACTTCTAGGTATAGTTAATTGATTTGATAGTAGTTTCTCCAATAAGCGTTTCGTCCAACACTCATTTGGTCCAATAAGCGTTTCGTCCAACAAGCAGCGATTCGTTCAACACGCCACATGACTGCGCCTGAACGCTCAACGCGTTCCCCCTGACTGCCATGCCGGTATTATGTATAACTATGAAAACTTATACCTGCAATTCAATTGTGATAATTTTAGATGCATTAGTAGGTACTATTACAGTATGTGGAGTGGAGTAAATAAAGCTAATCACAAGCGTACGAGCAGCGTGTAGCTAGTTTACCTATCGTTCGTAGGATTTACGTTTAGATCATAAACACAACACCTGATTAGGTTTTCAAACGTAACTCAGATTTATGCACGTCTCAAGTGACGAATTTTTGACAGATTTTCATTAAAAACTCAAAAAATCTTGAGACGTTCTCAACTTTGAAATGTGTTTGAGTATTCGGGGGTCTTGACATAGAGATGGCGACTGGCGTAGACCTCTCGTAGCATTTATGTAGAGGTAGCGTAGCATAGACCTCTCGTAGCATTTATGTAGAGGTAGCGTAGCATAGACCTCGTAGTGTTTTCTTTGCGTAGAGGGGCCGTAGCATAACGAGATCATTTTGTACTTACATAACTTATAATAGCTATAGCTTGCGTACCATTTGCTACGCGTTGTCTTGTAAATAATATGATATCGTAGAGATTATGTACCATCATGCAGAGCAAAAAAATTCAATTGCGTATAAAAAAAGACGCGGCAACAGAGTGAAATTTTGCTTATGTATGGGCGGTTTGTTTACAAACAATCCACATCAAGTTTGGCTAGTAGTAGTTAGTAGTTAGCTAGTAGTATAGTTTGTCTAGCTACTTCGTATAAACAAAGAGGCATGGCATTTATAATTTCGCGGCCTATTGAAGCCCTACCTTGCCCCACCTTGGTCTGCGCGTAAACTTGTAACCTATGTATGTAATGGATATGATAATTTTATAGAACAATGTCTACTAGTAGAGTCGGAGGAATACTTCCTACTAACATCTGCCCGTGGCTTCTCTCGCGGATTCGGGAGAATTTAATAGTCCACGGCTGGAATTGTCCAGCTCTCCCCTGAAAGGTGCCGTATTGACTCTAATATTCTAAATGCGAAAGTTTAGATGGCTGGACGGATAGATGGATAGGGATAGATGGATAGATCACGAAGTTCTAGTCTAGGCACACTTTTGACGATACCCATTTAGTTCATTGTGACAAAGAAAATATCGGGTCCAATTATAGTTTAATACTAACTCACTATTAGTCACAGTTTTTGGTAAAACTGATCTTAGTACATACATATATTTAAAATCATAAGAATGAATCAAGCGGGCTTATTCAGGACACACTTGGCAATCATCCGAATGAGTGTATTTTATATATAATATAGGTTTCCATTTTTTATTTGCTGTAGGTACCTACAGCAAATAAAAAATGGAAACCTATATTTTACCATACACATATTTACCGTATAAGTAGGTACCTACTACTTATGTAACTGAAAGAAAAAAACTTTAAAAAGGTTTTTAAGTATCTGTAGTACTCATTTTTTTTATGGTTACAATTACAATAATTTATTTTCCCATGACAGACAACTATATTAATTTAGCAAGCCTATCGCTCTAAAAATATGAAGACTGAAATTTAGATAATAAAAAAAATGTTTAGAGCTAAAAAAAACAAGCAATAAGCTTCCACTAATTATCTGGACTAACATAAGTGATATAAATGATATGATAACATAGAGCACTGAGTTGGCAACCTGATGACAAGCCGCCATGGCGCTCATTTGAGGAAGTCTGGGCCCAGCAGTGGGCAAGTATAAGATGTCACTGTCAATGATAATGAAAAGTGCAATGCACTGAAAATCCTGAACCGTTCAGAATAAGCCCCTTGTCCACATAAAAAGAGCGGTCGCGTCGAGCCCGCCACAGTCTGGCCCGGTGCGTTGCCTCGCGAGCTCGCCACGCCATCTCTCTGAACTCTACCGAAACAACAAAAATCACGCAAACATGGTAAGTTTTTTAATAAAATTTATTAGATTTTTTAAGACCAACCCCGAAGGAATCGTGAAAAAATAAATTCACGTCTGACTCGAGTTTTCTTATTTTTCTCATAGAAGTTATTTCTAACCGACAAAAAAGGAGCTTTTTAATCTTCAGGTGCGATATCTTCGATAGGACCATAACCATGCGTGAAAAAGAATGTTTAGCTTTTTGTGGAATCTTCGAATATAATTTTCCACTTTGTATTTTTACAGTAATTTTCATTAGTTCATTCATAGAAAACATTAAGTTCTTTTTTACAATAAGACAATAATCTAAGTGTTATTTATGTTAGCATCGTGTTAAACATTTGACATGAAACTTTTCTCTGGTTCAAATTACTCAAGGTCGGGTTTTAATAAGGTTTTTGGTCCGGGGAAGTGAAGCGTAGAGGTTTGGTTATAAAAAGTCTTTACACCAACTTAAAATTAACAAAACTGGTAACAACACCTAAGCAGTTAATTAGACATTTTTCCTACCATGATTTTGTGTATTAATTATTGCGCATGCTTAGTCCCAAAATACACATAAAAAACCACAAATCAGTATCCCATTATGTATTTACGAAAGTTTTGTTATGTTTTTATATACTAATATTATAAATTCGAAAGTGTGTACACTGTACCTACTCTAAACAGCCTTTAATGGTCCACTGCTGGACGCAGGTACCTCTCCACGATAATTATTCGATATAGATCTAAGGCTACCTTATTGGTTTTTATCTCATGTGGGGTAAAGCCCATAATCCCCACCGTGTTCACTGTACACAACGCCCTAAACCAATCGACATGATTTTTAACATTAAGTTAGTTGAAATAATGGGGACTACTTTTTATCCATAAATTAGTTCCTATGGGAGAGATATAACCATAAACAACTCGTGCGATGTCGCGGACAGCATCCACTAAAGATATAAAACTAAATAATCCCATCTATTACCATTACTAGCCAGTTCTAGTACTAGACTAGACAATTATACGTACCAAAACTACGCCTAGGTACTCTAGCAGAGAACCAGATTGCCTAGCGGGGCGGTACCGTCATGGGTGACCGCTCCGCCCAGACCACAAAACTGACACCGATACTATCACCTGTCGGTAGACCTAGCTTTGTAATCTTGGTTCTGTTCGTGACTTCACTTGCGTAGCAGCACTAGGGACTATATCTATAAATAAATAAATAAATAATGCTGGACAATCCCCACAGCATTATCTAGCCCCAAGCTAAGCAAAGCTTGTGTTATGGGTACTAGATAACTGATATAGGTACATAATAATTATAATACAATACATAGATAGATATTTTTTATTATACATAGAAAACAACCAGAACACCCTAAACAAATGCCTGCAGATCGTACAAACATTTGTCCCGAGGCGGGAATCGAACCCACAACCTCCTGCGTCGCAGGCAAACCTTCGCCCACCGCGCCACAGAGGTCGTCAAGATCGGATTAGTCAGGAAAACTGCATGATATTATATTAATCCCTTGGAAATAAACTTTTTATGGTGGGTACAACCGCGGGATTATTCTCTATAGTCTATATAATAGAAAATTAATTTTACATCGCACAAAATATTATGCTCACATTAATTTGTATTTCGATTGGTACGGGGAGTGTACCTATTCTTTTTAGTCCTATCAAATTAGTTTAGCCTAGTTCTTGTGCATTTGAATTGACAGCATTAGCTATCTCTAAAATAATAATATAGCCTCTACACCTATACATATATCATCTTCGGGTGTATCATATTGTGCACCCGAGGATGACATCCGCTGTGTAGCCCTCGCCTTTAGATTAACTCTATAAGGGCCCTAACTAATGCTGTTAACTTCGGCCCCACGCAAGTCTGCTAAGGACCGGGTCACTTTTATGACCCGAGATCATGAAAACGAGAAACACATAACAATATAGTTACCTAGCTGTTAGTTTTCCTAAAACTATGAAATAACATTTTTTTAATGCAAAAAATTGTGAAAAGGATAGGCATAGGATTTCGCATTCATAGGAGCGGGACAGAGTAAAGCAATGTCAGTGCAAATATCAAGTTTTTGCTTCTTTTCTATTAATGATTCAAAATTTAAGCATTAGATAGAAAAACTAAACGATTACTTAAATAAAACAGTAGTCTGGCTATGTAATTCGTAAAAAATAATATGGTGTTGTCGCTGATACTTTAGAGCATTTCAATTAAAACAGTTTTTTTAAAGCGTTTTTGTATAATTTTTTGTAAAGAAACCAGTTTATTTTTCAAAATTCTATTCGATTACTCGACTTCTATGGGTTTTTCCCCTACCTATCGTATTTTTTTAATTAGAATATTTAAGTTCGTTACCATAGATGTAAGGGTTTAAAAATACACAATTTGCTTGATTTTTGCATTAGGCGCACTCTTAATGAAACTACACAATCTTATCGACCCATATTACCCTGTCCTACCGGAGGGGACCGCCACCGCCCGCCAGCCTTTGTTCCGGTTCTTTTGAACAATTCTGATGCCTATCTAATAATAATTCTAATAAAGCACGCATTGCCATGTACACTTCAGTTATCAGTGGCCAGAATTTAAGCATTACACAGTAATTTTATGATAATAACATCAACCCTTGCTCCTAGTTTGCGATAAGGGAATACGGAAGGTAATTTAACCGACCACCGTCACACTGCAAGGCTAGCGAAGCGAGCCTTGCTAGCTAAGCGAGCCTTTCTGTGTGGCACGAGCATGCGGCCACTCTTTCGCTTGTTTTATTGCTTGTGGAACGCAGAAAAAATTAAAAACCACAAAAAATATTAGTCTCGCGCCAACCCACGACGAACCACCTTAAGTACCATAGAAGTTCGATTCCTGGGAGTATTTTGATACTTACCTACCTTATTTAAAAATAAATATGCCCGAGCCAAACGAGCGCCGCGACGACGCCTCCTATTTTATATTATTATTTCGTTAAACGAAAGTAATTTCAGAAATTCAGAATGTTCAATGGGCAGTTTGTGATACCTAGGATAAGCTTTTTTAATGCCTCTATCATAGTTTTATGTTTTATAGTTTAGGAGGAGATACTTACTACGATGTTGCACTTTGTGGCTACCAAACTCATTTATTGTCTCCTACTAAACTATACAAAATAAAACTATGTAGAAGCATTAAAAAAAGCTTATAATAGCTTTCACAAATTGCCCATTGAACATTTTGAAATTACTTTTGTTTAAAGAAATAATAAGATAAAATGGGTGGCGGCGCTAGGAGAAAATACGCATATAAAAAAAGTCTAGGTCACACGCATTCAGTTCAGATTCAGACTATGAAAAAAATGATTGTAATTTCAGAGGTGTTTGAACTTATGGGACTACACGAACATACTGTTTAATTAACTTTGCCTTAATTGTATGTTACCGCCATAATGGATTTTTATACACAGGTGGTACACAGGTGGTGGTTGGATACTTGCAAATAACCAAATTTTTTTCTCTGTAGGTAATTTTAATTTTGTTGATTCATACAGAATAGCGAATTTCTATCGTTACATTATTATATTTACCTCAAGTCATTTTCGGCTACAATATCATTTTTACCTTCACATTTTATAGTAAAATAAAATTCATAGACTGAATTGGATTTTTAGCCCTTTAGATTGACCAGCCCGATTATAAGAAAAAAACTCTTGAAAAATGGATTCCAATCCAACGTACGAGAGACCTATAAAACTTAGGTAGGTATACCCATGTCAAAATCAAAATGAAACTCTGAATCCAGGTCTTTTTTTTTTTAAATATCTGAGTTACTCTCATCTCATATTTCAAGTCTTAGTACAAACCACGACAAACAACCGGTCAAAACAAACACTTTGGTACAAAACAAACTAAGTAATTCTATCCCGAAAAAAGCTTTCCTGAGTCATTCACAGGAGTGGCGATGACATAATCCCGTTTAGTACCGGGGCTCTTTCCTATGAATTCATGACCAGTAAAACCTTTATGAAAGCCGAACAAAAAATGGCGATTCGTACTGAAGGCACTTATGCCTTTAAACTTTAAAAGGTCTTGCAATATGATCAAATTAGATTAAATTACTTTTGTGCTCAGCTTAGTCACCACGGCTAGTCACTCTTCGGCAGGACAGTCAAGAGAGCTACCATCGACAATGAATGAATAGGCAAAAACCAAAGAGGTCCTTAATAACTTAACAAAACAAAAACTCTGACAGGCAGCCATTTTTTCTTACACACAGTAGCAATGATTCAGCCAGGTACTCGGTAACCATGCGCCACGCAATTCGTCAGTATAAAATTTGAAATCGGAACACTCCGTGACGAACAGGCGATGTTAGGTGGATTCTTCACGTCGTTTTACTTTTTATAACTTTTTTGTAGAGTGCCAGTATTGAGAAAATTAAGTGTGTTGAACCCTGGCACATCGATTTAATCATAGATTATATTTATAGGTGTAGATTACAGGATATAAGCTTCTTGAGGTGTAGTCAAGACTTAGACCCAGACCACGGAGCAAATACACACATCTGGTCACATCGTCTCGGTCACAGAGCAAGTATTTATTCTGTGACCCTGACCAGACATAGAAGAGGTTACCCACCTCTATACGATAAAAATCCTACTAATATTATAAAAGCGAAAGCTTGTAATTATGAATGGATGTTTGTTACTCTTTCACGTAAAAACTTCTGAACGGATCTGGCTGAAATTTGGCACAGAGATAGATTATAGTCTGGAATAGCACATAGGCTATATTTTATCCCGGAATTCCCACGAAACCGCGAGGCGCAGCTAGTAATGAATACAATCATAATTTATTAGGTTTCGTGCGTGATGACAGGAAACTCCCATAGCCCCATAGAAGTACAAAATATGAAGCCTACAATTTGCTAATTAAACCATCAACCGTACCCACAAGTATTAGGTACACACACACATTGTTAGGGGAAATGTGTATCTGCATAATACCTACCACCATGTTTCCGCTAAAACACGTAATTAGACGGGAAAGGGAGCTTTTAGGGCTTTGGGAATAATGGCAGGGCTGAACAGGTACGCTAAGGGCTTCAGCCGTTTTATGATCATTACATTACATTAATTACAATACAATAGGTAGAGTATAAAATTAAACACATAAACAATAAGTAACAATTGGCGCTCTTATCGCTCAAGAGCGATCTCTGCCAGGCAACCTGGTATGGATAGGATCATCGGATATACATGGGGTAAGACCAAATATAGTGAAACCTCTCCGATGTGCGCTGTTTTAACAAAACAAAAGAGTTCGGTTGTTTCCACGTTTAAAAACATTTTCAGTTCGACTTTACAAGTTATCCGAAGACCTTGTTCTAAGTTCAAAAGTGACAGTCCAATTGCTGGCGCCAGACTGTTACGGACAAAATTAGACGCCTACCCACAAAATGGCTCTACTACTCTAACTGCGGTTAGCCTTATTCGGTTATTTATTGCACCAATTTGATAGTTTATTCCAATTTAATTGTAAATCAATTGGAAGTTATCCCATCTTGCCCATATGTGGACAGGCGTGGGCGGTTGTAAAACAATTGGGAATTAATATAAATCGAGGTCTTATCTAATGGAGTTGAACGGTTTTCTGTACGATTGAATATTACCAAATACGGAAATAAATAAACTTTAGCATTTTAAGGCCTGAGCATTTTATCTTGATTTTAGTTGTATTTTTTATTTAAAATCACTCATTTAATAGAGGTACCTTATAAACTAGTACCAACTTCTTTTCAATAATAATAATATATATATAATAGTGCAATAATATTTAATTAACGTATTTTCTTAACTATACATTATTTAATAATAAAACTTGATGTAATAATTATTTTCCTTTTAGAAATGAGTAGGTAATCACTAACACCTTACCCTACACCCAAGAAATTAGACAATTTTATCGGTCAAATTAACTAAAATCATGAACTCCTTAGAAGAGAAAAAGATTTTCAAAAAATTGTATATAACTAGTTAAGATAATATATCGAGTCTAACGAAGTGGTCTTCACTATTTCGCTTAACAATTTTTATTAGTTCAATTTTTCCGTCTTTTCAATAAGAACTAAAAAAGAACGAGAGACGAAAGAGACGAAAAGACTTGTGGTCATGGGATGTCATCCCTTACACATTTAAAACTATCTCATAAAAATATTAAATACACGTATAAAACTATCGCTTATAATTTAAATAAAACGTCAAGTGCGAGTCGGACTCGCTCACCGAGGGTTCCGTAAAATTAAGAGTTTGTTGTGTGTGTTCTTGTTGAAAAGCATGATTCTAGTTCAACGGAAAGTAGTGCCTTACAAATTATGGTCACTAGCAAGATAATAAATCTTTAGTTTTATCTACAATTTTTTTTTGGTAGTAAACCACAAATTTCCTTTTTTAGGAATTTTTCCTTTACATTAGTTGCTATAAGACCTTTTTTTTGCAAAATTCCATGATTGTCTATGGGAAGTACCCTATCGGTTTTGTGTACATGTGATTCCCTAGAAAATTTCAAAATATTTGGGCATAAACGTCTGTCACTTTTGATTGCGTTGACTTAGAAGTTTGATTTATATTGCGGCTCCAAGAGGTTACAAACTTAAGTACCTATATAGTGTAAATTTCAACTCGATACCTCCACGCGTTTCTGAGAAAAGAGGGTTGACAGACGGACAGAGGGACAACAAAGTGATCCTATGAGGGTTCCTTATTTCTTTTGAGGTACGGAACCCCAAAAAGTTGCCACTTAACTTCTTTTTGCGAAATTTTATCTATGCCAATAAAAAGGCACGCCGTCATCCCTTTTAACGGAATGAATCGCCGGTAGAGCACATTTTGTTATTTCCATTCCATACCTGAGTAGGTACAGGTATAATAAAACTGTATGGCTTTGTGTTTATAATGGCTTATCTATCCGCTAAAGTTGATTGATGAAGCTCATTCAAAGTTCAGTGTGCCGTACCATTCAGTGCCTGAAACGTAGAATTTGCTTGCGGCAAGAATTTACTTTCTGTAACTTGTGGTATGTTGGCGTGGATCTTTAATAAACATTATAAATAAGTAACTCCCTTTACAATATTTTACAAACCATATATAATATAAAATGTAATCTGGCAAGAGATAAATCTATTTGAAAAATTATTTCGGATATTCAAATTCAACTTCTTTTTGTTTTCCTGTGATGGTTGGTGCAAAAAGAAAATATGTAGGGTACCTGTGTAGTAAGAAAGAAAATAATAATATTATTTTCTTTTATTTTCTGAAAAACAACAAAAAATATCACAGTACATATTATGTACTGTGATATTTTTTGTTGTTTTTAATTTTATATGGCTTTGGCTAGACGCAAGAGAAAAAAATTATCTAGCTTTCTGGTTATTATTTTTAAGTAAGAACTTTTTATCGCTACTGTTCCTGATTTTTTATATTTCCATATAGTTTAGTTAGAAACGTCGTTATACAAATAAAAGTTAATAGAAACAGAAAAAAAAGTACATACTATTATACTAACGTATTTAACCCTGGAAGTTTTACATCCAACAACTCGTAGCCCAAGTAAAAAAAAAAAGATTTCTGGTTTAACGCTGGCAAAGCAAGAACCTCTTTTCGAGTATTTACCGTCGAAGTAAATAAAAGTTTCGTGCCTGAACCCATCAAGACAGAATAAACGAAGTTAAGTAAATCAGAGCTTTTACGTTTAGTTCAGTAACCTTCGTACATCGGCCTAATTTTATTTAGCTGAAAAGTTAGTTCCTACACGATATTGTACAATGTCGTTTTAGGTGGCCGTTTGCATTGAGTCCAATTGACGAGAATATCGGGACGTGATCGTGACGTCTGTATCATTCACATCACAGAATTTTTTTTAAAGATTTATTTAAAAGTTTTCAACATTCTATAGTGTTAATGAATTTATGAGTAGCAATTTATTGTGAACCCCTTTTTACGAATTTATATAAGTACCTAATGATATTAAATTATGAATTTTTATGTTTTTATATTTTTTTTATTGATGAAACTGTTTAAATAACTTTTTTAAAATATGATTAATGATCTTGCTTAAATTTTAGAAAACGTATTAAGTTTATTACTATGTAGGTGTCCATAGCTGGGGGAAACACAAGAAAAGCTTTTAAAGTTATTCAAAGGCTTAGTAAAATAAATAGGTAAGTACCTACCTACGTATGGTAAAACATTCAAAAAGCTCTATTCTCTTGAAAATTACCTGACAATGACTCGTAAAACCTTTGAGTATGTAACAATAGCCCTATTCACAGGAAATTTCTTACAGCTTTTGTGGGTATTTAACACCTTAAGTATTGGGGTTTCCGCTAAATTTTCACATCACTATTAGCTAGGTTAGTTTATTTCGACGAAAAATGAACATTGAGTGATTAACCGACAATATCACAGAGGAATCTCAACAGCTCTCATTCAATAAATTATAGAAATGAGATGAGATGGTAATTCAAGATTTAATCTAGTCTAGATGGAGGCAAATTATGCACACATCTGAACATCAAACATTTGAGTTGACGAAGACAACCAAAAGAACCAAGGTTCTTCCCCAACAATAAGTTTATTTCTAATATCCGCCCTTGTTGACCCACAGCTGTGCAAAGCCTCTCTAAGTAAGAGCCCAAATGTGGATTGCAAAGACAAATTTTATTTTTAATTGTCTTTAAAACCAAATTTAACCTTGCAAGTCAAAGTAAACAAAAATAATGCCTTTCGCCACTGTCGGAAACGATAAGAACAACAATTTTCGTTTGTGCCATTCGTCTCATGAACCCTTTCACTGTCCAAGCTCGAGGGTCTGCGAGGGCTTTGTATGTGTTAATCTGAAAGTAGCATATTTCTTACCATCTTCAAAAACCTATCTTCTTTCAGAGGGAATGCATCTCAGTCCACATCGGCCAGGCCGGCGTCCAGATCGGCAATGCCTGCTGGGAGCTGTACTGTCTGGAGCACGGCATCCAGCCTGATGGGCAGATGCCCTCGGACAAGACCCTGGGCGGAGGAGACGACTCTTTCAATACGTTCTTCAGCGAGACTGGAGCCGGCAAGCATGTCCCTAGGGCGGTGTTCGTAGATCTGGAGCCTACTGTCGTTGGTAAGAGATTTACTGGTTTAAAGCTCGTATTATGAAAACTTGCTCAGTCATAAATCTAAGCTTAAGTTGTGTTTGTACCATAGAAAAGCGTTACTCAAGCATATATCGTTGACCAAGTAAGCTGGTGTGTAAAAGTCCTCTTTTACACACCAGCTTACTTGGTCCTATGCGACCCTCATCCACAGTTTTAGCCGTTGATTGTAGATTGTTTTTTATTTGAATAAGCTATTCCCTACGTTTCACGCGTTACTATTTCCAGCGTCTGAAGTTGATGCGTCTCATGATCTTGAAAATTTAAGTATCATTGAATTAACCTTTTTGTTTTTTCTAAGTTCTATATCTATAAGTGACTGTAGTCATTAGTTTCTCGTCAATTCTATCTTATCTACGTCGTCGTTGGCATAAAAATATAGTTCAAAGCATGAGCTTTATCGATAGCTATAATTTTTTTTAAATACTATGACTTAAAAACGAATGGATAAAAAGCTACAAAATGTACGAACAGCCACCATTAAAATGTAACTATCGAATTCGACCAAAAAAACAAATCAACCTCGTATTGCTCAACTATATTAACGGCAAAAAAATAACTTTGATTCAAGACTAACCATGAAATGAACGCTAGTCTTTCGCTAATAGTTTTTTAATAGTTAAGATGACCGGTAGCTTCTTGCAGTGCTTGGGGTTATTGACATCGCTAACCCGTTACAAGACTACGTTTTAGTTAGTCATTATTTAGCCGAAATGAAGCCTAGATTTTGAAGTCTGTTATTATAGCGAGAATCGTGACTAGGTCATTTTGTTGTGATAACCTTACCGAAGATCTATCCCAAGGTAGTTTACAAAATATGGTAACGTTCCTGCCAAATACCGATTCATCCCATTCAGTACCTGTACCTACTTAAGTACCTACCTCATACAACAGGTTATCAAGATGCGTTTTAACAGCGACATCTAGTTTCATGACATTAATACCATTGTTGTACTTAAAACAGTGGTAGATAAACGACATTTTCAATAATTTGCCTGTAGGTCAATTAAAAAACACCATAACTCGTTAAAAGAGTATAATATAATTATTTTTCATTTTTGGGGCTAGATAATGCTTTGTGAATTGTCAAGAATATTTGAATTATATATAGAACGTCACGGGCCATCAACAATGATGTACTTACACTCTCCTAGACTGGATCCAAGAACCGCTCTGGCTCCATTGTTATTGTTTCTCGATGCGTGACATGGATCTTTGTTATCATAGCCGTGCTGTGATGCGGAGATGTACTTACCAAAAATCGAAGCGTAGGAAGGCGGGGTTTTTATGATTCTGCAACAGGCCTGACCTGGCGTGAAATTGACTACCTACTACCTAAAACTTTTTAAAACTCGAACAGGGAGTGTAAATGATTGGACACTGCGTGCTGCTGATGTCATCATCATCAGCCTACATCTTATACCCTATTTAATGTTACCCAAATTCGCCCAATTCACATCCATCGTCACCTTAAAGTCGGTCTGCAATTGACTTAAAAAAATTGGCGAACATACCCACATTAAAAAAATCATAACATACAACCAAACACAGTACAACATCCTCCTTTTTTAAGTCGGTCAAAATGAGTTCCAGCCCCCCCCCCCGCACCGGGGCACGCGCGGGCGTAAATAATATCAATGTAACCACAGACCAAAATAAACAACCACAAAACATGATGACTGTATTTCAAGATTCCTCTTATGAAACGCAATGGAGCCCGAAGAAAGCCATTAGATTGTCTGAGTGGCACGCTTCAATTACTCCCGAGAAGGGCGCAGGCCTAATAAAACCATAAGTATTTCCTTTCAGGATGAATCAGCACGCATTTCGATATTATCTTTCTACCTTTGGTTTGTAGGCATGGCTTAGTGAGGGAATTGAAATTGATATCATCATCATCAGCCTACATCGGTCCACTGATGGACATAGGCCTCCCCTAATGAGCGCCATAGCGCCCTGTCTTCAGCTTGCCGCATCTGCCAGCAGTCTTTCGCAAATCGTCCGTAATTCCGAGCATAGTCTCCGAGGGACAGTCATCATCCTGGTCAATCTATATTAGTGCAATGGACATAGGCCTCCTCATTCGCTTTGTAAAGGAGAGGGACTGTAGTAACGGCAAATAATTAACAAATAAGTTCTACACAAGGCCGGTTTTCAACAAAGCGAAGATACCTTCTTACCTTCCTTAGTGTTTAAGCCCTACCCTGACTTTCAGTAGGTACTGAAGAGGAGTCTGGAGAATAAAACACCTTAAACTCTCGGAGTACGCTGAATTAGTCTTTTATTCCAAACTATTTCGATCAAGACCGTGAGTTTTCGTCAGCGCGATCTAGCACTCGTCCACTTTTACTAACGACATCTAGTTATGCGTCGGAACAAAAAGAGGTCACGTGGCAACTGGATTAAAAACAGAGCATGGCGTTAGAATAGTATCACATGTCCAACTCATGAGATAGGTAGTAGATAAAGTTTATAGTTTTAAAAACAATGATTTTCTAATATTTACATTTGAAACTCTATCATCTCTATTTCTGTATTCTGCATAAAATCTACCTAAATAGAAAATAATATACCTACTAAGGTAGATACAGTTTTAAAAACAATAATTTTCTAATATAATATACTTTTGAAACTCTATCGTCTCATCTCTGTAATATGTTCCGCAACAAAATATCTTGATTCTTTAGATTTAAGCTTTGGTGCCCTAAAACAAACATATACTTTACCATCTATCATTTCGTTCCTCCAGACGAGGTCCGCACGGGTACCTACCGGCAGCTTTTTCATCCGGAACAGCTTATCACTGGCAAGGAAGACGCAGCCAACAATTACGCACGAGGTCACTACACCATCGGCAAGGAGATTGTCGACGTCGTGCTCGACAGGATCCGGAAGCTTGCTGACCAATGCACAGGACTACAGGTTCGTTGGTTGATGCTTCCTGTAGCTGCATTTGTAGTTTTGGTCGAAACCTGCGTAAGGTTTCTCAGAATATCGTTAATGGTGTTTTACAGGTCATTTGCGAAAAAATCCAATGTTGAATCGAATTAGCTATCTTTATTAGGTTAAAGAGAAAAGAAGTTTAATAGTAGAGATCAAGAATGAGGTGGTAGAGCTCTAATTGACACAGCTTAAGGGTTTATCTTTAAAGTAATGTAGATACCATTTCTATTCTGGTAGCAGCATTTCTGAGTAACGGTTAAAAGGTGGAGACAAGAGGCTTTTCACCTCAACAGGCTTATTTTCTATGCTCTTTTTATTGCTTCCGGTTCTCTACCGGATAGTATTTCTTCACAGAGATTTCAAAGATAGCTCTTCAGTGATTGACTTGAACTGATGGAACTAAACTAATCGTCTCTATCCTCAGGGTTTCCTCGTGTTCCACTCGTTTGGAGGCGGCACCGGGTCCGGCTTTACCTCGCTGCTGATGGAGCGTCTCTCCGTGGACTACGGGAAGAAGTCAAAGCTCGAGTTCTCCATCTATCCTGCTCCTCAGGTTAGAGCTTATGGAGTAGAATGGAATATAGAGGTCGGCATCGGAAAGCTAAAGTTCCTTAATGAACAAAACTGACTCACGTTAAAGTTCCATTGTTTTTGGGTCTGAAGGTACCATAGAAATAAATCGATATAAAATTTCTGTCTTACTACCATTAATGCAATACCAAAAATGCTCTCTATTTTTGTCGCACTCCTTCAAATTTCTGGAAGAAACAGCCAGAAAACCATTATGTTACTAATGATATTCAGCCAAACTTTTGTCATTGTATTTTAAAGTATATTCTGAGTTCTATCCAGGATTCCACTGTGTTAAAATCATAGCTCATCCAAACAGAACAGCGGCACCTACCTACCAGGTTTTTAATAATAAAATAAATAAAAATGTTGGACAATCCACACAGGCCAGCATCATCTAGCCGCAAGCTAAGCAGAGCTTGTGTTAGTAATAACTCGAAGCCTGGGCCCATCGACCATGCCTGGGCCTATCACCTTCATATATTTCGACAATAGATCATGCTATTAAACTACCACTCTTCACCAAGATATAATAGCCTCTCTATCTACCTTACAGGTGTCCACAGCAGTAGTAGAGCCCTATAACTCCATCCTGACCACCCACACCACGCTGGAACATTCCGACTGCGCCTTCATGGTCGACAACGAAGCCATCTACGACATCTGTAGACGAAACCTGGACATCGAGCGGCCTACGTATACCAACCTGAACAGACTTATTGGACAGGTAAGACTGCTGATTTTACCCCAATAGCTCAGCGAAGAGACACTTCTCTTGTATGTAAAGAGATAATTGTCCCGAAAAAGCACCTGTTCTTGTTGAAATGATGCCTTATGACAGCGCTCATAAGGCTATAGCTCTATCTAATCTAGCTGGCAACATATTGCCAGCTAATTATAGTAATCTGTAATAATGCTTAGACCGCAGTGTCTTAGGGCAAAGCCTTCCTGGCTTTGCCCGGAGCTACTGTGGGCTTAACATTCACAACCATTGCATCAAGTGTTCTTGACTTGGTATAATGGACCAGTCTAGGTTAAAGGGGTTTCTTCAGAGCCTTTAGGTGGCTCTTAAATAAATGTTAATTTGAGAATAATAAAACTGTTCCTTGCTAGACATACATGGAGTAAGTCACATTTCAATATCAGCCAAGTTGGAAAAGAAACGAACGGCACGGCACAGTTTGTCTCAGACATTAATTTCATCTTCTTCCACAGATCGTGTCCTCAATAACCGCATCCCTCCGTTTCGACGGCGCCCTGAACGTAGACCTGACCGAGTTCCAGACGAACCTGGTGCCATACCCTCGGATCCACTTCCCTCTAGCCACGTACGCGCCGGTCATCTCCGCAGAGAAGGCCTATCACGAGCAGCTGACCGTGGCTGAGATCACCAACGCTTGCTTCGAGCCTGCTAACCAGGTATCGTGGAAACCATTTATTTATTTTCAGCCATAGCTGTCCCAGTGCTGGGGAAAGGCCTCCCATTTCTCTTACATTCAGTAAATACAGCGTGTCAGAAGACGCACTTGAAGAAGGTTTCCGATTTTTGTATTACATTATTTTTTACATTGTTGAAAGTATTGACTTAGAATGTAAATTGGGAGGGGACGAATACCTACCACAGAAATGGGCTGAAACTGTTTGTCAGGTTATCGGGTTCCGTTTTTGCCATTTGTCACCGGAGCCCTAAAAAAACCCGAAAAATAGCAGTCGTTTTGAATCTGAGTAGGTATTATACTGGATTTTTTAATTCGACATTTTGAAATCAATTTTATTACAATAGAATTTCAAACCGAATTATGTTATGGCTATAATTTTCCCAGCAGTCTTCTTTATTTGATTCCATTTTTTTTTTCAGATGGTAAAATGCGACCCGCGTCACGGTAAATACATGGCTTGCTGTATGCTCTACAGGTAAATACAGTAAGAAAACGAATTAAAATAACTTTTCAGAAGAGACAGTGTTCGATATGCAGGGCTATTAATTCATCTGTCATGTGGATAGCTTGAGTCATGGCTACCGAGATTTTCACTCTTGCGTTTGAGGTCGTCTGGAGACAAACTTCTGGAGAGACTTCATAATGCACCTAATCTTTTCAGAGGTGACGTTGTACCGAAAGATGTGAACGCAGCTATAGCCACAATCAAGACAAAGAGGACCATCCAATTTGTCGACTGGTGCCCCACCGGCTTTAAGGTAAATAGCCCCGACTCTGGAATCATCATTATCATCATAATGACTACGTCAGCCCTGTTCGTACATTCAATAAAATAACAAAATGGTATATGATATTTCATAAGTGACTTATGAAATATCATATACCATTTTATAAAGAATCCTAGCCGCCGTACAAAGTGGGGCGGCTAAGATGCCTTGATAAATGCTTATATTTAACAAGTTAAAGTCAAATTGCGTTTCCAAATGTGATCTTAAAGACTGACTCCGTACACACTCAGCTAGAAGATGATGTACATCTTCTATAACTCCACAAAGCTCACAGTTAGGAGAATCTAAAATTTTCATTAGGTTTTTGAATTTTGCAAGAGGCATGTGCCCGGAGCGCAGCCTATGTGCTGTTACAATTAAACATCTCTTAAGCTTACTATTTATAAACCAACGTTCACGAGGGGGGTAGCTTTGTACAATTCTATACCAAATTCCTTTTATATATCTGGAATATGATAAAAGTAGGTACAATATGACAAAAACATACGAAAGGAACACTTACTGTGCTCCCTAGGTCTCGCATAAGACCATCGGAAAGTGACGTCATAGCTCCTGTGCACCATGCTGATCAACCTACCTTTTTTGGTTTTAACAGTAACCATTATAGCTGATATTGGTTCAGAAAATTACTGCAAGTGGATACCAATTCGCGAAAAACTGCTAGCAGATGCTTGATGCTGAAAGCAGAAAGGGCGCTCTGGCGCTCATTAGGGGAGGCCTACCTATGTCCAGCTGTGGACTAACATAGGCTGATGATGATGATTATACTGTACCTGTAGGAATGAAGTAAGGAATGCCTTTCAACCAGTCAAATTCACATTTGGCTGCATAGATACTCCTGTATCATCATCATCATTAGTCTCCCCACAGTCCCCACCTGTATTATAACTGTTCCATAAATTGCTTGGTATCTCACAGGTGGGCATCAACTACCAGCCGCCGACCGTGGTGCCGGGCGGAGATCTCGCAAAGGTGCAGAGAGCTGTCTGCATGCTGTCCAACACCACGGCCATTGCCGAGGCTTGGGCCAGGTAATACGAATATATTATCCTAAGCGACGCTGAGGGACATAATAGTCAGTTAACGCATTTACTGCCCAGCATCGCCACCGCCACCACCTGGAGGACCCGCGGCAGCACATGTGCGTCATAGGCCATGAAAGAGTTAATAGAAATTCCATTTTATTGTTTTCCGTTAGGATGAGTTATAAAAAATACGGCATACGGAACCTTATCACCTACTTATCTATTATGATATCGAACTAACTGGGTACTTCACGGCAGATGTTATGGTGATTAATAAATAAACCATCTAAATCAATAGCAAGACTAAAATTGGCTACCCGTTTGCTAGCATTTATAAATTTAATCAAAGTGTGCACGGCCCGGATAGCTCAGTCGGTAGAGCATTGGACTTTTAATCCAAGGGTCCAGGGTTCAAGTCCCTGTTCGGGCGATAATTTTTGCTTTGTTAAAATTTATCCCAAATCCTGAAAACATAATTACATTCAATTTCTCACACAGATTTGACTTACAGGCGCTGATTTTCGTACATTTTATTTTTATTTTTTTCTCAGTATCAAATGCAACACGAGTAAAGTCGCAGGCAGAAACTATAATTACCTACTTAACACGATTCAGAAATTTTGAGAGCCACCGCTAGACACTTGTACTCTTAGTCCTAGATGATTAAAATTAATAAATAAGTAGATTTTTAAAGTTTTTAAGGAAGAGAGAGATTCCTCATGACTCATAAAACCTCTGTATTTGCTCCGTGCATAAAACCTGCAACGAAAATTACTAACTTAACTTAAAACTTTTCGATGTTCTCCGGATCTCTGACTGTTATTTTTCTAGTAGGTAAACCTAAATAGAGAAAAAATGCAACCAAATTATCCGCTGGAGGCGCTACCGGTGGTGCCATCACGGTGGTGTCCTTTATACTAAGAGACTCCTTACTTTTTAAAATTTAACAAACGGCTCCAGAGAGGTCATCATTCCTAATTAGGAATGATGATGACCTCTCGATGACAATTCACATAAGAGCGAAAGGTTCATCAAGATCCGATACAAAGAGAATTTAATACTACGAAGAATCAGATAATTGGCGAATACAATATCGATTACATAGTAAAATACTGCCGAACTGAACGACTTCCATTTTAGATCCCGTGTAAAAACTCGCTGTTTTCGACTTATGTGCCTAATGCAAGTGTCTACATGTTAGGCGTTTTAAAACATACGCTTTGGAACTATCATCTTCCGATACATCACAACAACTGCTATATTCCACAGCTGGACGCAGGCCTCCCCTTTCCGATACATCGCACACACCCAAAAACACGCTTCTATTTAAGCGCGCTTTATTAGTCCGGACGGGTGTGACGGACCAAATAGGAAGTTCTACAAAAACGCATTACCAAAGCGCAAAAAAATTGTTTTAATACTCTACAAAACGCCATGTGTTCCCCTTCCAGACTCGACCACAAATTCGACCTGATGTACGCAAAACGCGCCTTCGTTCACTGGTACGTCGGGGAGGGCATGGAAGAGGGAGAGTTCTCGGAGGCACGAGAGGACCTCGCTGCGTTGGAGAAGGATTATGAAGAGGTCGGGGTTGATTCCACGGAGGGAGAACTCGATGAAGACAATGAGTATTAAGAGCTGATGATCTTACCCTATTGCTCTACGTTGGCTAAGGTGTCTACGTCATAGTTAATACTATTAATCTATCATCATTGTGAACGTGTCCTTTATTTAATGTAATTTTTGTTACCGTATTAATTAAAGTAAAATAAATAGTATCAAGTAGCTTTCCGCGTCTATCCGCTAATGGTGATAATTAGGTTGTCTGGTCTATCTTTCTGGGCCTGGAAAAAATATTTTTTGATTCTAAATGCTAATAAAGTTCATTTCAGCTTGTAATTCTCAGTTAGAACCCTAAATGGCTAAGTTCTGTCTTTAGTTTCTACGCCATACAAACTGACTGAGATTTTAGACCCAAAAAGATAGTTTTTACAAGCTTGCAGTGTAAATAAATGTCAGCTTATGTAACTTATGTTGGGATATTTAAGGGTTTTTCAGACCTAACTGGTATTCGCTACCTACCTACCTACAGGTGGTAGCGAAATCCGAATAAGAATGTGATAATCAGTCACTAAAATACTCGACGGAATAACCACGGACCGCGTGAAATCCAAGCGAATCTTACCGGTAGCGATCTGGTAGCTAGCTAATACCGCGTGAATCTGAACAGGCTTTCAGAACAGTGGTTATGATTGCGCATTGAATTGATGTAATATTAAAGATGAAATAAAATGTCCTGAATAAATGGGGTAAACAGATTCAAAAGATTCGTAAGTACCTGCCACAAAGTAGGTACTTTGTTATACTGGGTACCTACCTACTTGGCCATTGTTATTGTTCCTAAGTTTCAGGGTAAAAAAGCTGTCTATTATGGTAGAGTTAATAGGGTATGATTATGGTTCCAGTAATTTTTAAATCTGGCTGATTGAAAGTAATATATTAACATAATATTAAGCGTAAGTGGTACAAACGAAAAATTTTTTTTTTTGGTTAATTTGCATTTATTAATTGTATTAAAAAGTGATAATATGGCATCATTTTGTATGAAAAGCTAATAAGTTAATTTTGATAATGTGTTGAATTATTTGAAGGTAGTTATTTTGTTTATAATGCACAATACATTTTTTACTCAAAACATTTTGATTTATTTAACCCTAATGGTAATTTTGCGGTGATAAATAAAATCGTTTAATAATAGTGTATAAATTATTTATATTGTTTACAAAATATTTCATACCTATCTACATCAGTAAAAAGTTATGTTTATGTATAAAAAGAATCCATTTGGGGGAACCATTTTAAAAACTTTTACGAATTGCACAAACCCGAATCTTATTTATTTTTGTTTATAAATAATATAAGCATACCAGAGTTTATCATAACGATATTATAATAAACTTATAACTGGTATACTTTATACTTTAAAGATATGTGAATTTACAAAATGGTTCTCACAATAGCGAACCTATACCAAACCAACATATGCATTAATATTTCATTTCTACCTCTTACTTTTTATAGTATACTATTAATATTCCATATTTTTTTATTAAAACTATAAATGCAATAAGAACAATTAACCTACAGACAAGACTTTACACAACCACTCCTAATGACACGGTAATTGATTTGTAGAAACATTATTTGTAAATATTTACACAGCACTTTACATTTGGCAGTGGGAGTTCTTAATCAATTGACGGTTTTGAATAAAATATAAGGATAAAATGTTAAGCAAAAATGCCGATAATATAACAAAATGTAGTCTGCGTTGTAGAAGAAAAAACCACACCAACAACGACGGACTACATTTTGTTAAGAAGGTTTTGTGAAATATTTGTATCATTATAGTGCAATGGGTGTCCGCAGATTCAAGCGTTGCTATGAACCATTCCTTACTATTTTACACTGTTTTTAAATTTTTGCGGAACCGGGAATAAAAATTTTATGCGTCCACCTTGGAATCAGTCTCTATACAATAACAAAATAATCATCAAAATCGGTCCACAATTGACACTCCGTCAATCGGCGAACATACAAACAACCGAACATAAATCCTCCTTATTTTGAAGTCGGTTAAAAAGGTCACATACTTGCCTCACACTTACACTCAGTCAGCACGTTATTTATACTAGAAATGGACTCGTAATGATGTAAGCGGGTTAACTACGAACCTCGTTTATGTTGGAAGCACACCAACGTTTCATCCCTCAGGACCCTATCTTATTAGGACACCATGGTGTCAGGACGTCTTCGGTACTGGTAAAAATCAACAACTACTAAACTTAAAACTTAACCCGTAGGGCAAAACGCCCGTTACACTTTGCGAGTTCACTATAAACTTTATCTGACAATGAAACTTTTAAAATTATCATGGTTGTTAACTCTTTTCCTGTCAAGCGGGTTACCGCCCGCGTGCGGGCTACCCGAAACCTAGTTGCTCCAGCCAATCCGCGTTCCGCATGCGTGTGGTCGCGTGATATGACAAACATGAAATTATAGGTTTCGGGAGGCAATCCGCATGGCAGGAAAAGAGCCCTCACACTAAATTCATACAAATCATGGTAAGTAAATATCCTGTCATTGATGAATGACTTTACATTTTCTCAGTTTATCTCCAGTTTTTACACTATAGGTCATATACTCATTTACACAGGAAATGTTCCCTAAAGGGTTACTTTTGCTTTGTTTCACGCGTAATAATGACTAAAGACTGAAATCATTTTGAAAATATAAATAAAGATCTATTCGATTACATGAAAGATATAATTTAAAATCGATGAAATTATTTGCGTAAAATTAAACAAAGGCGAACTTTTCTGGAACGGTTCCTAAATGAAATGAAGGTTCTTGTTATTATAGTGCGAAGGCCTAGCGCTTGAGGCTATCTCTAAGAAATTAAATAACATCCCAATAAAAACGATTTCGGCGAGACTTGAACCCGCGACCTTCCCTCAGTAAGGGAATGCGCTAACCAACTGCGCCACGAAATCAGAATTAATTTCATAAAGACCCTAGACCCTGTAAGGTCATGATCATGACCCATTCCACTCATCCAATATCTTTGTCCTATATTAGATCAAAGTTCTTGGATGAAGGCCCATTCCACTCATAAGTAATTTTCGAAATTGATTTCAAATAAAATTACATCCCATCACACTAATTTTAAAAATGCTAAAGTTTGGTTGGATATTTGGATGATTGTTTCTTATTTACGCCAAAACTTCTCACAGACCGGGGTAAAAATTTGCATAGGTCCTCCATATGCTGAAATAAACCATAGGCTACCCATAAAATTTCAATTTTCATGGGAAATAATTAACTTGTAAGTATACGTTTTCATAAAAACAACGCGTACGAAGCCGCGGGCAGAAACTAGTATCCAAATCTTTGACCAATATATTGGTGTTGCTAGTAAATTGGATTTTTAGGAAATTGGATGAGTGGAATGAATGGGCACCTGACTGACACACAATGCGTTTACACTATCTCACAGTTTATCTCCAACTAGACACCTAAGTACCACAATGCGTTCACACCTTCAGCCTATGATACGGGCTGTGGAAGGCATCAGATGTAAGACTCGCTATTGTCCATGGCTGCGACGCACTCGCGCGGAGAACAGTCGCAGGGCGAGAGCCCCGATCTTGACTTGTTCGCTGACAGTTGGAAGATATTATTGAGTGTTTCGTTGTTTGTGAACGTCATAATTAACTTAATTTCCAATCATTGACTTTATAATGTATTTTTTATAAGGTTTTCCGACATTTTTCAATTATTGTACCTATGTAACTTATGTGTGTAACTTTGTTTTCTTTTAATTACATAATGTAATTGGTTTTAATAACCGTTTAAATTAAATAAATAAATAAATCATCTGTGAAATAAACAGTTCACACTAGACACTTGCTTGTGTCACACACAATGCGTTTACGTTAGTTTTTGAACACTTTATCTCACAGTTTATCTCCAGTTTTCACACTAGACACTAGAGTCACACAATGCATTCACAACATCAGCCTATGATACGAGCTGTGGAAGGCATCAAACATATGCTAGCAAGGCTTGCTTTGTCCATGGCTGCGACGCACTCGCGCGGGGAACAGTTCACACTAGACACTTGAGTCACACAATGCGTTTACGTTAACCTTTGAACACTTTATCTCACAGTTTATCTCCAGTTTTCACACTAGACAATCGAGTCACACAATGCATTCACACCAGCCTATGATAAGGGCTGTGGAAGGCATCAAACAGATGCTAGTCGGGCTTGGTCTTCTCCAGGGCTGCGACACATTCTCGCGGGAACCAGCCGCGGGGGCCGCGTGTCTCACCGCCGCCCACTTGCTTCTCGCCGTACAACCAGTGTCTGGGGAAAACATTGTCAATAATATTGAATACCAGGACATAAAAAGAAGCAAAGTATAACTTTTCGAGGAGTCGGTTCTCACTTGACCTGTTTTATTTTATGTTAACTTTTACGTATGATTTGACCTTGTCTATACTAATATTATAAAGAGGAAAGTTTTTTTCTTGGTTTGCTTTAAATAAATAGGCTTCGAAACTACTGGGACGATTTGAAAAATTCTTTCACAATTAGAATCCTACATTATCCCTGATGAGTTTAGGCTATAGAGTATACCCGTGCGAAGCCTGGGCGGACCGCTAGTGTGCAATAAAGAATACAAGAAGATTAATCGAGCACCTACCGTTCTGTCGCGTCGCGTACGAGTAACAACGGCAGCATAAGCGACCATAACGTGAGCGATTGTCCCTATTATGGGTTTACGGTCAGCCGTATTCTCACAAAAATCGGAATAAGGGTGTCTGAATGGCACTAAACTGTGAAAACACGAAGGTGGTTTTGATAACCTTAGAACTGCCTAATACCTCAACTTACTGCAGCAGTAACTGGTTGATTGGATCATCAACAACTGCTAACTAGACATTTCACATTGCAGTGGTTTCAAAGAATTGGTTGGACTAATAAAAATACCAGCTTCTGCACACAGCTTAAGGTGAAGTACGTTCGTAATTTCTAGACAAGGACGAGCGAACACCGCGCAGTGAAAGCGAGAAAGGGACGCAAGAGCCGGCCCGCGCGCAATTTCACTGCTTTTTATTTATAAATTTGATATTGCTCTAAAATAATACTCTTTCGCAAAAAACTAAAACCATAATCCTCTAAAGTGTTTAGTCAAGTATTTTTTAGACAATATTTCATTCAAATATGTTAAGTAACTAGCAAATGAAACTGGTTTTCCGTAGTAAAAATGCAAAATTTAGAGGAAACTTTGCGATTTTTTTCTATCGAGTCAAGTTGAGTCAATCGTGTTTCGGCTCCCATAACTTACTAACAAAAATCCTAAGCTTTCGATGCTCATTAAAAAAGATTTAAAAAAATTGTGTTTTCTTGCCTTAAAATTGATTTTCCGTCTAGGCAAAACCTGAGTTTTGAGACCTACTTCGCCTTAAATTAAATTCATTGTTTAAATCAGACAACATAATAAGTCCATTTTATTGTTAGTGAGCTCTCTTATAAACTATGTTAAAAAACAAGGAAAGTACAAAAAACAAGGAAAGTACAACATAAATATTCATCATCATCATCAGCCTATACCAGTCCACTGCTGGACATAGGCCTCCTCTAACGAGCGCCATAGCGCCCTGTCTTCAGCTTGCCGCATCCAGCATCTGCCAGCAGTCTTTCGCAAATCGTCATCCCACCTGGTCGGAGGGCGTCCTACACTACGTTTGCCGAGTCGCGGTCTCCACTCAAGAACACTTTTACCCCAGCGGTTGTCGGTTCATCGCGAGATATGGCCGGCCGCTTCATTCTTGTCTGCTACTATGTCGATGGCTTTGGTTCTCTGTCGAATGTATTCGTTACGAATCCTATCCTTCAGGGAAACTCCGAGAGTAGCTCTTTACGTATTGTCCATTATTATTTATTTGTTTATTTCAATAATATGTACTTACTTCCTATGTCTCGTGACAATAACGATTTCCCCTGCCTGCATTGGCAGCCTTGGCTCGACGGAGCACGGCGGCGTCAGCGCAGCGCGCGGGAACGAAAGTATCGGCATGATTCTACCGCTGTAGCCGACCGCGCAGCGGCAGGGCCGCGAGCGTTGGCGCTTTTCGATCTTCTGCTCTATTTGCTCACGCTGGAAATGACAGAGAGATGAGATATACGAGAGGAAAGGAAATTATCGACATCATTCTACCGCTGTAGCGGACGGCGCAGCGGCAGGGACGCGAACATTGACGCTTCCGATCTTCTGATGTATTTGCTTACGCTGGCAATGGCGAAGAGATAGGATTTACAAGGGCGAAGGGAAGTATCGACATGATTCTACCGCTGTAACAAACGGCGCAGCGGCAGGGACGTAAACGTTGGCGCTTTTCGATTTTCTGCTCTATTTGTACTTGCTGGAAATGACAGAGAGAGGAGATTTACAAGGGGGAAGGAAAGTATCGACATGATTTTACCGCTGTAGCGGACGGTGCAGAGGCAGGGCCGCGAGTTTTCGCTTCTCGATTCTCCAGTTCTATTTGCTCACGCTGGAAATGACAGAGACATGAGATTTACAAGGGGAAGGAAATTAACAGCATGATCCTACCGCTCTGTAACGGACGGTGCAGGGCCGCGGGAGTTGCGAATCTCGATCTTCTGTTCTATTTGCTCATGGTAGAAATGACAGAGAGATCAGATATACAACAGGGAAGGAAATTATCGACATGATTCTACAGCTGGCACCAATCAAACTGTGTTTGGAAACGGAGGAGAGACAAATGAAATTTCCGAGTAAACAGTAACTCACGGTAAGATCGTACGCCCCGGTCCCGTCTCGGACCGGCCACTTGAGTCCGTCTCCGGCGCTCCAGAACAACGCCCGCACGTTCCGCTTCGGCCCGAGGTCGTACGGGAACACGAACGGAGGCAGCCCAAGCTCCGCGCGCCGACCGTCTGCTTTCTCCACTATCCATTCTTCGATGGTTGTTTGGTTGCGGAGGACGCCTTTACCCTGGAGAAATAACATTTATTTGTTACATACAAAAAAAATGCGAAGCCGCTGATAGAACCAGCGGCATACGTTATTTCGGGATAAAAAGTAGCATATGTTTTATTACAGGCCTAGAACTACTTTTGCTATAACAGTGCGTAACTCGCAATAATGTGTTTAATAATGTCCCAAAAAAAATCCACTGCGACGGGACTTGAACCCGCAACCCTCAGTACGGATTGCGCCACGAGGTCAAGTGACGTAGGAGTCGAAGAACTCTGGGACTTAGTCGGACTCAAGCGGCGATAGCTCCATCCATCTACAGGGGGAACATTAAAGTTTTATCCAAACCTGCTCAATGACTAAAGTCACAAGGTACGGTTTTTTTTATAATTCTCTGATTGGTCTCGTCCAACGTGTCATGGTGGATTGCTGTAGTTTCTAGTTTTATTTAATCAAAATAATTTTTAATGTTGATCAATATAAAAAAATATAATACTTAATAATAATAATAATGCTGGACAATTCACACAGCATTATCTAGCCCCAAGCTAAGCAGAGCTTGTGTTTTGGGTACTAGATAACTGACCGGTGTATGACCCTTAGTCGCCTCTTACAATACCCACGGGAAGAATTGGAGTGGTGTAAATTCAAAGCCAGCACCACACGGCTTCGAATCATCATCCCTATTTTTTCTATATTATAGCCAACCTAACTCTGGGGTCTTCACAGGCTTCAAAGCGTGTCCTTGGATGTTTGTGAATGTTTTGCTGTGCCCAGTGTAGTACTAGCTATTGCCGAGATAGAGCGTCAAGAACTTAGTTAAAGCATAAGAAAGGATAAATTAAATTATTTTCTATAATTTCAAGAATAAGGTTATTATGTGTGGTGATCTTATTACCTCACATTCTAGGACTATGTGGTCAGCTTTTTCATTTCTGTGTCGTCTTGTATTGTAACTAGAATTAAGAGATCCAGGTACTTACCTGGAAGTAAAGCAACGTTCCAACCGCCAGAACCACGCCTAACGCCATGCCTATAGCCAGAAGCGTCAGCGGTAGCGTAACAACGGTCATGTAGACGATGGGTTCTTGCCCCGTGCCATGGTATGTGTACCACACGCGGAATATCGCATGGTACATGCAGATTGTAAGCACCTGCAAACAAAATCATAGTTAAATAATACTAATATTTTGAAGTCGAAAGTAACTGCTTCTACAACAAAACTCCTCGAGTTGTAAAACATATAAACAAATAGTCAAAACTTTCTATGCTTTTCTATGCGTTTGCATGACTAAAAAATATCTGAATAATATCTAATATCTAAAAACTTGGGACGGGTTATGCTCCAACTCAAAAAATAACGACTAACAGGCTAAAGGTTTCTTCGTCACTTCTTTATTTTAGTTAGTTTACATACCGACGCAACAAATAAAAATATATATTTATTTCCGTGTCATTGTTTAATTTCGAAAATTTGACGTTCTTGATCTTGATTCTGTCTGTCTGTTCTGTTACCTTTTCAAGCCTAAACGGCTAAATATTTGTGAAAATGTTGTAAATTTAACTAACATTCGATTTTTAAAGACCTCAATAGCGCTTCGGTAGAAGGTAAGCCTGCAACGCAGGTTTCGTTTCTCCCCTCGAGACAAATGTTTGTTAGAAACTTACAACAAAAGCCTGGAAGCACCCAAGCACAGCTGATATAAGGAACATCATGAAGTAGCCGTGGTTTGCATGGCCTACACAGCAGTTGATCCACATACAGTGGTGGTCCATCTTCAACACACAGTATCCACCTGGAAGTTGTACTGTCACATTAACTATCTAGTCTAGATGATTTGAATATACAATGTATGCAAACATTGCCTCTATAAATAAGTCATTTATAACGAGATATTCGATACGATTTAATTAATGAGTTTTCCTATATTTCTGCACAGTTTTATTCGCCATGATCAAAGGGAAAATATCCTGTGATAAATTACTTCTGTGTTAATAGCCATATTGCTGTCGATTATGAGAATTTACACTAGTCAATTTGTGCTTTTAACTACAATGGATAATGCTGACATTGGTGACAAATTTTTTGAACATCACTCTAAAAAGAGTTTTGGATTCTTGTGTTGAGCGTTGTTTTAAACACTACATTGGGAATGGCTGGAGTTGAGTTAGTTGTGTATCACATAAGCAATTATATCAGCATTAGCATTTAGTAATGTCTTTGAGAGTGCACTTGTGTTTGCGCACACACTTATGCACACTTTACCATACAGAAAAGACACAGTCTATAGGTGTGTTGTGTATGTTTTGTAATACTTACAACTTCTACAGTGATGTGATCTTGGAGCTTTATATCCATTGCAAAATGAGCAAAACTGCAAATACTGAGTGTCTTCTTCATTGTCCTGGAAAAAAGAAAATATAATGAAGTAGGTAACCAAAGATGGAAGCATTATCAAAATTTTGGTTTGTTTAGTTTATTTAAGCAAAGAAAATCCATAGTTCGTGTTTGTGTTCATAATTCATTCGATTTCATTTCAAATAAAGAAAATAAAATGAAATACGAACAGACATATGAACTGATGCATCTGATACTTATTTCATCATAACAGCTAAGCTTTAGCTAGTGATAGGTACCCACAGGGCTTCAAGTTAGTCACACTACCTATGGTCTTTTTGAGTTAAATTTAATAAGAGGTATATCCTAGCTTGTCACTTTTCGAGGATAAAATAGCCTACTATCTCTATAATGTACATTGTGTACTTAGCAGTTATGCATCAAGAGGTAACAAAAATTTAACATAACTTTCGCATTTATAATATTAATGTCAGTGTTGTGAATTATTCAGCAAGATTATACATACAGGTCTCCAACCAAGAGGCACGTGCCCCGGTCCTTCCAGCAAGGCCTGCAGGAAGTAGTACAGAGTGGAGGCTGCTAGTACCAGGAACAAGGCGGCGTGCAGCGCGCCGACCAGCGACTGATAAGGCGGCCACCACATGCCGTGCAGGTGCACCATAGCCCATGTTATCAACTTTATTATACCTGATTAAGTAAGAATTTAGATAGGTAAGTACCTACCTGGCAACAGGACGAGAGGAAAATAAAGTCTATTGGCCGTTAAGCAACGGCTTTGTTCATTAACTCTACTAGTAATTAATAGCACTTAATCTGCCTTTCCAGTGACTCAGTGTTTCCTTTAAACTTACCTAAAACAGTCAGCGGCCCCCAATGGAAAAGTCGCCGAAACGGTGATGCAGCCATTTTGAGGTTACTCAGTATTTATGAGACTATAATAATAAAAGGAGGACCTTTTGAATAGTCGTTACAGCATTGCATGCATGTTAAATGGGAAGATATTATAAATAAATTCCTCTAAAGATACTATTTTTTTATTGCTCTGCTCTGTTTTGTTTTCTGTAGAACACACACACACACTAGTCACCACAGATGTACTAGGGATGCTAACGCATCTAGTCACACTACCAAAGAGAATTTAAATACATGATAGATAAATACCATGATAGACCTAATACAAAATAATATACTCCGCCAGGTATGCCCATGGTACAATAATATTAGACCATGGGTATGCCTATGATAAATACTACGACACATACAATATAATATAATATAACACAAAACCATAGGACTTTTAAACTTCTTAGTTTAAGATATGTAAGTACAGAACTACGAATAAATTATTATTTATTCGTAGGTACAGAAGGAAGATAGAAAGAAAAGGAACAGCACAGAACAGCTGCACCCTCCTGTGCTGCCAGATTAAATTTTACAAAACAAGTAGAAAGTCCAGTAATTTATTATTAGTTATTCGTGGCTTTTTTTTTATTAAGTATTTATATAGGTACTTGTACTTACCTACTTATCTAGGTTTGGAAGAAACTTCATGCATGAAAACATTGATCAAAGCTAAGATTTTTGTTAAAGTGCTTACCCGCACTCTGGGTATCTCAAAGAAATGACATAACTTCCCAAATATTTTAGACTTCGGTGGCCTCGGTGGGACTCGAACCCAAAATAAATCTTAGAATTTAGCAACGGCAACACCTCTCGTCAAACGAATTTTATGTAACTTTAGCTTATAAACAGGTTTGTATTATTGTTTCCTCTGCAGGTGGAGCTACCGGCTCTACAGTCCGTAAGAGGTCCTAAAGATTTTCGATGGAACCGACTGAGACTTCGTGGCTTAGTTTGTTACCCGTACTGAGGGTGGGGCGTGGGTTCGAGTCCCGCCGAATAAACTTTTTGAGAACTCATTTATTTTCTTATTGATCAAAGCCACTCATCAGCTCAGATTTTTAGACAGGTAGTGTACCTACATTGTATATGTATGATGATGTTAATCCGTGGCTTTCTATGAAGCTAGTAGGTTCATCTCATGGTACAACAAAACAAGGTATGACAATCCGGCTGCCACTTTATTGCATAAACTTATAGATACATAATATTGCTCTGCTTTTATAGAAGTTGGTAAACACAAATGAGTCTATAGAAAAAATATTAAAAAAAGTGTTAGTTAAATTAGTTAGATCAGTCAAAACTGTGTTAAAAACAATATAAAATAAAGAGTAATTCTATCTTAGGATCTGTTGCCATATCGTATCCAACAGGGTGCATTATTAATTACAAAACACTGTAATAATTTAGGTATTAAGTAATAAAATAATGAATATTGAAAATAAACAAAACCTCAATTTTTTTTCAAAATCGTTTAAAAAAACCTTCGAAACTTTTTCGCTTCATTTTTGGATATCGATCACGTACATTTAAACGATGAACAAATAACAGCTTAGAAAATCAACTCTTTTTATTAAAAAAAATTAGGCCTCAAATATAATATACCCGTAGGTACCTATTTGTGTTTGTGTTTTAATATTAAAATGAAAGTCAAAATAATATAGGAATTAAAAATTACTAGCTAAATTAAAACGTACCTTGGTAAGGTACCTACTCTTATAAGCCTAGTTTATACCTATCTGGTATTAAAATTGTTTTCCGCGGTAGGTAAGTTAATAAATAAATAATGCTGGACAATTCGCACAGCATTATCTAGCCCCAAGGTAAGCAGAGCTTGTGTTATGGGTACTAGATAACTAATATACGTAATATTATACATTACATAGATAGATATATAATCTTCAAGAGACTTTGAGAAAAGGAAGAGTATCGTTTGGCTGTGGATTTTTTGGACGGAACAGTAAAGAAAGGTACTTACCTTACTCGCTGTAGCTACAGGAAAATAGTCTTCAGTTTTTTACTGCCGTTGACAATGTAATGTTTGATTTATAAGTTGTGTTGTTTTTATAATATGGTTAATAAACTATCAAAAACTTTCTCTATACTATATATTTACAAACATTTTGTCTTTTTTAAATTGTTGCTGGCAACACTTTCAAACGGGTCTCTGAATGGCCTGAATCTACGGAACGTAGGATCCTAGATCTTTGGCCTGAATAATTAAATCTGTAGACAGTTCAAAAATAAGATAGATCTACTGCTATAGCAGTAAATCTGGCGATACTGGCGCCGCTGCGGCCGGTCCGTCCGGCTTCTGACAGTGACACATTTGAACAAATCCACCCAATTGACACTGACATAGAAGTGATTCAGAAACAAATGTCCGTCCTACCAAGAAGTTGAAAACGACATTATTTTTCTGCGTACGTAACCATCGAGTTAGAATACTAAAGAGTCCCAATCTCTAACTGACAGCACTCAAAAAATGTCCGAGCGCCGTTCTACATACCTATACATTTGTTGTTATATAGCTCACAATGACATTTACGCGAATTAAGACGTTATCTTGGTTGAATAATGTTCAATGTCGCTTGTACGCAATGTCATAATAATGCACCGAAGACATACCGAAGATTTCCGAAGATGACCGACGGCCATGCGCGTACGAACAGGCAACAGGGCGAGTGGAGACGCTATTTGTACTAAATAATATTATAGGTCGTATTTGTGATATCATTATATTATGTGTGTGAGTTTGTGAGTTTATAATGTACCTAAGAGGACTCCGAAACTAAACATCTGATTAAAAAAATATGTTAACCAATATTTAGAATGAATCTAGGTTTCAGGATGGACATAGGCTATAATTATATTATTTAGCTAGGAGGAGCCGGGGCGGGGCAGCTAGTCACACTTATTATATGAAGATAGCTTATACTCTGGACTAACACTTATGCTAGGTACCTACTTTTTATCCCGGAAAACACGGGGGTGCAAATAATTTTAAATAAAACAAATTAATCTGTATGTATTACGAGTTTTATTAGGTACTATTTTTAACCTACTGAAAAAATGAAGCATTTATCAACATGGTAATATTATTAAGTATAATAATTAATTTAAAATTCGTAAAAATATTAAGTATCAATGAACTCCACAGTTTTGTCGTTGGAACACAGTGTGCTCGTCACAAGCTCACGCGAGACTTTGTTTCTCTTTTACTCTTACACATTTGTTTAACGTGTGAAAGAGATACGCCTACGAAGTGCCAAGGTCAAGCTGTGAGCATTTTATTTTGCAGAAAATATTTAAAATTATTGAAATTAACATGAAAATACGTACTGTGGATACATAAATTCATAAAATTGTTATGATACTTACCTAAAATACGAAACACCATCCTTTTTTGCACGTAGTTGCTGTTATTTGGGCAGGAAATCACCGAATACTTTGGCATCGCAAACGTTGTACGAGGACTGCGGTCGCCGTACAACTAAACAAAAACTCTGCACGTAGCGTAGATTGTGCAGAGTTTTGGCGCGGACATTTTATTTCTGTGATTGTTACTCTATAGTATTCTAACTCGATGTACGTAACACATACTTTTTTTAGGGATGATGAGAGTTGTAATTCTTTTTAGGGTTCGGTACCTCAAAAGGAAAAAAGGAACCCTTATAGGATCACTTTGTTGTCCGTCTGTCCGTCTGTCAACCCACTTTTCTCAGAAACGCGTAGAGTTATCGAGTTGATATTCACATCATATACGAAGGCTCGTAACCTCTTGAAGCCTCGATATAAATCAAACTTCTAAGTCAACGCAATCAAAAGTTACAGCTGTTTATGTCTATTTTTTTTCAATTTTCCTAGGGAATCACATGCACACAAAACCTATAGGGTACTTCCCGTTGACCTAGAACCATGAAATTTGGTGAGAAGCAAGGTCTTATAGTACAAGTAATGGAAAAAATCCGAAAACCGTAAATTTGTAATTTATTCACAGAAAAAATATTTTTTTAATCTTGCCATGGACCAAAAACCTATAGGGTACTTCCCGTTGACCTAGAACCATGAAATTTGGTGAGAAGCAAGGTCTTATAACACAATTAAAGGGAAAAATCTGAAAACCGTAAATTTGTAGTTTATTCACAGAAAAAATAATTTTTTAATCTTGCCATGGACCAAAAACCTTTAGGGTACTTCCCGTTGACCTAGAACCATGAAATTTGGCAAGAAGCAATGACTTATAGCACAAGTAAAGGGAAAAATCAGAAAACCGTAAATTTGTGGTTTATTCATTCAAAATAGTACATTGTTACACTAGGGTTGGACGTAACTTATTTAGTCTCGAGACGCCAATAGTTCGAGGGACTAAATAAGTTACGTCATAATCGTTATCAAATCAGAAAATTATTGTGCCTTATTCGTCTGGATTTGACTGATTTCTTTGCTAAAGAGTAGGAGTTTGGATCTCAGACCCTTCTGACCCGCATGTTTTGACCCTATCTTTAAAAAAGTACCCGTTTGACCCGCTTCGTTTTTTCATGTCCCGTTTGACCCGGTTTTCTAACAGGTACAGTCAATGATAACTTTCCAAGGATCTGTCATGCAGGTGGCCCGTTGAAATAAAAAGCCTAATGTAAATAAATGTCAAAGTGGACCCCGCGCTCGAGAGGTAATGTAAAGTAGAGAATTGACATAGTGCTTTGTCGAAAGGGTAGGATGGTTTTGTTGGTAAAATCAAACCAGATAAGGATTGTAAAATATAGTATTTATTACTTTTTAAACACATACGTTAACAATTTTTCCAGACAATGACCAAGAGTAATGTCTTTGTTATGAAATTGTTCTAAAATAAAACTAATTCTCCTATCTTTTTCAATGTCACTGTTTCTACGATTTTTCGAGGATGCTACGTTTTCAAATTTAGCCATCTTTATTGTAGTTAAAGATGCTTCTTCATCTAAAATTTCTAAAAATTTTAATATGTTTGGCTTTGTCTTGCCATTCAAATATTTATTTATTTTTGAATGCCACCCCTCTACATTATTAGTGGTTCTATGGATTTGACCACAAAAATTCCATCTGCTTCTTAAATGTTCATCTTTTAACCACGTATTAATGAAATAATCATTAAAATCACATACATTTTTATTTTCTGTCGGACAATCTTCCATTATATACAACCATCCGTTGTCGACTTCTTCTAATGGCACTAAAGAGAGGGCAGCACATAATGCAATGTGTCTTTTGTGGCTTGGCTCTTTGAAAACATTTAACTTTTTCGCCTTTTTACACAAGGCCTGACTAAAATGAAAATAGCATCCTCCAATAGTAACATTTGGGAAAATCACTTTGATTGCATTCATTGCAGCCTTTTCATAGTCTGTAGTCATTTTAGAAGGACACCAATTTGGCAATTGCAATTTTATCACAGAAAATAGTTTTTCATATGTGTCTTGTTTTTTATCTGGCAGCAATGCGTAAATCAATGGCACGACATTCTTTGAATTTTCATCGGAGTAAATATCGCCAAATATGGTGTATAATTGATAAAATGGCTTTACCACACATCTAAAAGTGCCATCTGCGAAAAAGTCCTTAATTTTGGTAATATTTTTCCTCGCTTCTTGATTTGCGAATACTAAAATTCTTTTTGTGTCGTCATTATAATCAGCTAACAAAAAATCACTGTATTTTTCCGGAATCCGCAACTTCAGCATATCTTTTTCAACAATGCGATCGATTCCAAATCCTTTTTTTCTACTGTTATATAATCCATGTTTTACATTCGCGAATTCCGGAATTTTCGCCACTATATTAATTCCACTGTCTGTTAATGAAGTCATGGCTTCGTTATAAATCTTTTGCAATGATCTTGTTTCATTAGCTGCTTTTGTTTTGCATTCTTCAAGTTTTTTCTTTATTTCATTCGTAGCAAAATTTGCTTCACACTGGTGATTAACTTCATTAAGAATATTCATTTCTTTTGTTGTGATTCTTCCGTGACATGTGGATCTGTGAATGCAGTGCCAAAGTGTTGTTCCATTCTTATTGTCTCTTTTCTTATTATATTGATGACCGCCATGAAGCAATACAACGCCGCCTCGTTTCGATGTGACGAAACATAGGTCAGACGCACCAGACGAAGAACTTGCCATTATTTCAATGTTGTAATAAGTATCTAGAACAAGAGAGTAAATATTTTAATTCACAGAAACTATTCTTTGTCCAAAAATGGATTCATTACACTGTACACCGTAATTATAAGAAAAACTCGTAGATTGTGCAGAATTTAATTCGTAAGACTTTTGTTGACATTTCAAGACAGAGAAAAAATATTGACAGATAAAAACAAAACTAAAAATTCTAATGGCCAGCGGCCGATGAGGTTTTACCGAAGAGGCCGTCACATATACTTTGTCAAAAAATAGATTCATTACACAAAAGGGGCAGTTGTGGCTATTAGGTAAATATCGACAAATTTAAATATAAGGACACAAGGACATTAACAAGTGTCTAAACAAAATGTTTCATTAGATGTTGTCATGTCTCTCTTATACCATTTAATAGCATACATATGTTCAAATAATATGTCACTAATAATATATGGGTACTTACCAGATATAGAATAAAGTAGACAGAAGAATCAGTTTGCAACAAATATCCAAATCGCAGATCAAACTCGAGGTCCAGGAAAAACTAAGTCCAAAACTAAGTCACAATTCACAAAGAACAAATCGGAGTCCAGTAAGCAATAGCGTTATGTCGAAAATGGGGTAACAATCACACAGCGAAATAAATCACACGAGAGCACTTTACTAATCGCAGGCAAAAAGCAAAGTAATAGGAATCAGTATTTTGACTGATAAACTGCTTGGAAAGGGGTGGGGTAAATACCCTTAAGATGACCCTTAATTATTGTTATTTGGTTAACGTATCAGTATAACAATAGATGTTTATTAGAACTTTTTTTACCTGGTATTGCTATCAGTTCCAGGTAAAAAAATGTGCCATTGCAAACAGGGCCATTGTTAGAAATCCGTCGCAGGGTGCAGAAAGCAAGTACTTAATCTTTCGCTAGGTGTGTTTAAAGGTTAGTTGTAAACTTCTACGTATTGAACCAAATCATACCATTATAAAAATGTGAAAATACTATCTATAATATCTCAAGTACACGTCACATTCCTAAATAATATAATACCCATACACCATAATTATAAATAAAAATAATTTCAATTTTTTTTTGGTAACTGTACATTCTATATAATTTATTAACAAAAAATGTTTTGATCCACAGTGGGTCAAATGGGTACTTGAAAGTGGGTCATAAGGGAACTTTTATTAAGCGGGTCAGAACATGCGGGTCAGAAGGGTCTGAGATCGGAGTTTGTACGGAACCCTTGATGCGCGAGTCTAACTCGCACTTGACGTTTTATTTTATTGACATAATAGTAATCAGCAACAATCTCAGGCAACAATCTTGGCTAGATCTTAGAGAATTTATAACGGGAGTTGGCAAGCGCCACTTTTAGTATTAAAATCTTTCTGCCGTTTTTCGCGTTAAGCGAGGTAAATACGGTACAGCACACATACAAACGCACACGCAAGTAAAAGCTGTGACACAAACACAAAACAAGCACACAATTATACAATGACTGTTGTTACACCATTAATGAGTTACACACTAACACGCACTTCGCCTTCTACCAAGAAATCAACACTCACCTACACCTCCTACCAAGACGCTTGAAACTGTCGCAACTAGTATTCCATTTATATCAAAATATACAAAATTACAAAAACAATTGACAAAAATTTCACTTACTTGTGATAGGAAATACCGTGTTCCCTTAAGTTTTATGTCTCTGATCGCCTTTTACCCCAAAATACCGCACAATTCACCGTTTTCACTAAACACTACTTCACGACACAAAACGACAGCTAATGGCCGTGCGGTAACGAGTGAAGTAGTTTTGTATAACGCGTACGACCAAGAGCGCCTTATGGCCGGCAGAGGGGTACGCCGCGCCGCGTGCGATGACATCTCCAGTTATAAATTCTCTAAGAGTTAAATAAATATTTCAAAACTGAAATTGTTCATTAATCCTTCAAAATGCGAACTATAAACTTGAAATAGGTAGTTACAGAAATATCCAATTCACCCTAATTCTCGGGCCCAATGTAAATGTGATCAAATGATCGTACATAACATTATGTAATGTAGGTGTACTTAAAATTTTCATCACACTTTTGAGATCAATTTTTTTGTCGGGATCAGTTTCCCGCATCGTTTTAGACTTTTTACTTAAACTGTGCTGCGAACTAACACAAAAATCCATCATTACCCTCAAAAATAAGATAAATTATTATAAAAAGTGATTTAATTCATACCTGATGATGCGATCCGAATAACCCCATATTAAAGAAGCTAAAAGAAAGCTTTCAAAATTAATAATGTGTGTAATAATCGTGCTTAAGAACTAAAATATATTCTAAAATAGGCTCTTTCCCAACCAATATAAGACATTGAATTCAAAGTTTCAATACAAATGCTTAGAATACACAAAGAAATGGTAAGAACCTGCCTTAGATGCGCGCCAATAACACAACACTAGACGCGCTGGTGAGCAGTTCTAACACTGATGTAAAAGTCGGATAGAAACACTGCAAACGGTGAGAGGTGCGAAGTGGAATGGGGTCGTAGTAAGGCAAGGGGATTGCATTTGTATTTAGTTTTAATTTTTTTCTGCATTCCACAAGCCAGGCCACAAGCAATAAAACTAGCAAAAAAGTAGTTCGTCGCAAATCGAAAACCATTTTCAATGAACGTATTATAAAATCAACTTTTATTAATTTGTAATTTGGGAGCATGTGTGAAAAAGTAGATTTCTATCATACCAGTGAATTGAAGTTTGTTTTCTCACGAGTTTCTAGAAAATGGTTTGTAACAATTTGCGGCAAATAACTTTGTCGTTCGAGGAGGAGAATAGAATATTACCTACTTGACTACACCGTCAATTAAAAAATGCATAAAACTACTTCTATAATGTACTCGGGTATAATTATTTGAAATGAAATGAAATGAAATGAAATAAGTTTATTAGCACACAAAGACAAACACTTTAAACAAATATTACAAAAATAATAAACAATACATTTAACAAAACAAGTGTCCGCCCAGTGAACCAAAAGGCCCCACCTCAGCTTAATGTTGCTCTACAAAAAGTTGAGCAACGCTGGTATTCTGGCAGGACCTTCAGTGCGTGTGGACACGGACAACAGACGAATATATATTTCAGGATAACTTTTGAATATAGGTATGTAATTTGCCACCTTCAAAATCGAAGGTAATAAAATGGCTGACTTGAAAGACTCTGAAGTCGATACCTTTTGATTTATTTTTATAAATACCGATGTATCGATATTTTTTCTATATTCCGCCAGCGCCATCGCTCACTGCTAAGGGTCCTTCCTACCTATTCCATTCATCCAATATCTTTGTCCGAGTTCTTTGTCCAATATTTGATCAAAATTCTTGGATGAATGCCCAACCCACTCATCCAATATCTTCGTCGTCCAAGATTCGTAAGAAATTTGTGTAGTTGAGAAATTACATTTGGGTGGATAGTTACTTCTTTACGCCAAAACTTCTCAAAAATCGGGCTGAAAACTTGCTTATATTTTTTATGGTTTATTTCAGAAGATTTTCTTCATCGTAAGCACCAAAAGCTGATCATTACAGCCGTAGAAAAAGACAAAATGGTTTAGATAGATGCCCTAAGAGTGCGCCTAATGCAATAATCAAGCAAATTGTGTATTTTTAAACCCTTACATTTATGGTAACGAACTTAAATATTCTAATTAAAAAATACAGTAGGTAGGGGAAAAACCCATAGAAGTCGAGTAATCGAATAGAATTTTGAAAAATAAACTAGTTTCTTAAGACAAATAGTACGGCAAATGACCTTGGACCTTTCCACGCGCCTTTATGCAGCAAAGAGTGCTTGTTTTTGGTTCCGCATACTATGTAGTGCCATAATCAACCAAATAATAGAATCCTCTGCGGTTGGGCGACGTGTAACTGGTCAGGTTTGAATCACAGATTTTGTAGGTGCAAATACGTTTTTACGTTTGATTTCATTAATTTGACTGCTTTTCGAAGCTAATGGACCTCCAAGCGGTAGGTATGAACTATGTGAATCACTATACTGAATTTGGTAGTAATCGAATTTGAGACGCCGATAAAAAGTGGGTTCCAAGCCGCTACACATACACTATAACTAACAGTATAACAACTACGCTATGATTAACAGCAAATATTTGGAACCTCCAAGGGACCTTTCAGGATGTGTGTTACAGGATATATAAATTTCAGAGCTCTACAATCAATATTTTCGTCGGAAAACGGGTTCGAAAACACCTAATTTTCTTGTTTTTGCCTTAGTATGCGCCTTAACAAAAATCGCTTTAAAAAAACTGTTTTATTTGAAATGCTCTAAAGTATCAGCGACAACACTATATTATATTTTACGTAATTCGTAAAAAATAGCCAGACTACTGTTTTATTTAAGTAATCGTGTAGTTTTTCTGTTGAATGCTTCAATTTTGAATCATTAATAGAAAAGAAGCAAAAACTTGATTTTTGCACTGACATTGCTTTACTCTGTCCTGCTCCTATGAACGCGAAATCCTATGCCTATCCTTTTCATAATTTTTTGCTCTTAAGAAATGAATTGAATTTCTATATGTCGCGTGTCATTTGACAGTCCAAAATAAAATTTGTTGGTAGTTTTTTTTCATTGTGCATGGCAGCCCCGGCTACCACGTCACGCAAGCAGTTGTCATGTCACATCTCGTTATTTTTGTGGCTGGAGGGTGTGTGCGTTCTCTGTGAGTGTTGTGCTACTTATGTGGATTATTAGGTGATAAACTGCTTTTTTACTGGGTAAGCTAAAGTTCCTGCTAAATTCCATATTGTTTAAATCGTCTCAGAACTTGTAAAACCACTTGCACCCACGTTCACAGCCAGTACCACAATGTCCTGCCTGAACGACCGGTGCCTGATCTACCATTGCCAACGCTCGAATAAAACTTTATTGTGAACAAGTATACGAAACAAAACGTTCTACACAGTTTGATGTATGTTCTGGGTGCTAATTTAATGTAGTTCAGTCATGTTTGCGAGAGCTGTATCAGTTCGTGTAAGCCTCATTGTCGCAATGAAATTTCCATAAATTTATGACAAATCCTACTTGTGTACAATCCTACTCTTCTATCTTTACAGATTGTTATCCTAAGCCGCCAACATGCCGAAATCGGTGAGCACTAGCCATTAGATAAATAAAATTTGTATTGCTTGTTATTTTGTAAGTGGTTCACATTATAGTGCGTGATTTTACCGATTTCTCCTTTGCAATGTCATCAAACGCCACATAACTAGGTAAAGAAACTGCATGTATAAAGTACCTACTAAGTTTTGATATAGTTACTTAGTTGAAGTATACTCGTGCACCTGTTTATGATTCAGAGATCTTAGAGTGACCCACTCAATAAAATTATCTAACAAGTATCAAGTATTAGAAAGTGAAACCACCTGCTTAGTTTGTTCTGTGTCGTAACTCACTGAACATTATGGGTTATCACCTCCAAGATAAGATGATAACAATGTTCTACAAGTATTTCCAAATATTTAAAAGTTTTACGTTTGTAAAAACCTTTCTTCTGAAAAACCTAAACCTACCCATAAAAACTAGTTTACTCAATGAGAATCAAATTGGAATGCCAAGAAAAATTTCTAGAATTTGTATTGTAGTTTTTAGCAACTTTTCCTTATACACTTATTAGTTACTTAATGAAATAAAAAAGTGATAAGGTCAATAACTAACTTAGTTGTACATTTGTATCAACTCTTACATTTGAATCACTTTTGGGTACACAGGATCTCTTTATGATAGAGAGTTACATCATCAGCTATGATTAATTAAATGTGTCATTCTGCAAACGGAAACATAGTTTACATGTGGTACTAGCTGTTTTGTAGCCAATGTGCTAATTTGAGGTACCTACATGCCATTCGATAAATCTTCAGTAGTATATTTACTGGAGTAATTATTTTCAAGAAGCGAATATGTAGGCAAAAAAGTTCTTTTTCAGAGAAAAATTAAAAATCATTTGGATTTTACCATTCGTGCACTTAATTTTTTTATAGCATAACAAGCCGAGGCTAGACAATGCTTTTAGAATGTCCAGCATTCATAGTCATACTCATAATCGAAGCATGATTTCTGTGTGGTTTATGAACTTTCATGTTTCCTTCTTTATTATATGTATAGAAAGGTTTTCCCCAATAAAAAAGAGGCCATGTTTATTGAGTGACTCACACAGGATTTCAGTAGGTCTCTGTACTTTCAATATAAAATGTGTTACTGAACAAATGCCTATTTTTGCAGATTCTCGAATTCTTTAGCAACGCGCTCGATTTAGGCGGGAGTGATAGCGACTTGGTTAGTCACTGTTTGTGTGTGACCCCATTTTGTTAACCTTGTACTTGTTTACATAAAAAGTCACCTGTAACCAACTTTACTGAAACATCTCATAGTTTTTGTAAAAGTGCTGGCTAGAACATCATTCTAGGTACCTACCTCCAATCAGTAGACTTGTTTGCTGCCTTAAAAAATTGCTGCAATCCCCACAAAAGTTGCAATCCATTCTGTACTATTTTGATTTGGTAGCATGTATTTTGAACCCCTTTGCTGCTAACTATGTATTGTTCTATCTCCTCCACAACCTCAACAGCCTATAATGGTCCACAGCTGGACGCAGGCCCCCCCCTTGATAATCGCCTTATTAGCTTTTAGCTCATGTCCCCATAATCTGTATCTGGGCATGCGGATTGGAGATCGCATTTCGGTGGTAGATCTATTCTGCAAGAGGCGCAGCTAAAACCCCTGGTATAGGTATGTCCCTTAGTCGCCTCCTCCGACAGTCGCGGAGTTGGGGTGGTGCAAATTCTAAGCCGGCACCACACTGCTAACTATATATTGTTCTATCTATTCCATAGCTAAACAAACATTATGTGACTCTACGGAACACAACCAATAATTTGCAACAAGCAAAGAAAACGCCGATGCAGTGGTGGGAACTAAACCGTCCCGCCTCTGACCACAACTACACAGTAAACAGATGAATATCAACAACCGGCGGCCGTTGTATTAGAATAGGTACCTTACCTACCTAGTTCCGCAACCATTGTTGCTAGTTGAAGAGATGTTTTGGCGGAAAAGACGCCGTTTGACTTGGAAATTACTACTACCCATCAATTATATTTGATGCCGTGAACTTACTACTTGTACTTGCTATCCTCCCTGTTTCATAGATAAATCAAATGCGTTATATGCCATCAAACTGATACTACGTTAAGTCTGACAGTGGTAGCGATTCTGTTGGCATAAAACCTAAACTAGACTAGCCTAAAATTGTTGACGTCTCTTTTTTTTCGATCGAGTAAAAGGGGACAGCAACATTTTTACGCTAGTTTAGTTTAGGTCTTGTGCCAACAGAATCACTACCAATGTATCGCTTCCTACTTATTGTTATGTTGGTGGACAAAAAGCAAACAAAACGTCATATTTTGTGCCGTATGGAGCGAAGACATGTTACAAGAAAGCTATTGGTAGTTTCAGTGCAGCAACAGCAATATCAGAAGTGTGATAATCTTCCCAATATCTATTACTAGCAGGGCCTCGCGGTTTCACCCTCGTAATTCCCGTTCCCCTGGGAATTCCGGGATAAAATATAGCCTATGTGCTATTCCAGACTAAAATCTATCTCTGTGCCAAATTTCATCCAGATCCGTTTAGTAGTTTTTACGTGAAAGAGTAACAAACATCATCCGTATATTAGGCGGATATGTTGTGACTATAGAGAAGATACTTACTTGATTCTGGACTGGTGGCCTGGTTTCGGAAACCAGTCCAGAAACAAGTGAGTATCTTCTCAATAGTCAACAAATAATAGATATCGGTATGGAAATAAAGATGTCAGATACAGGCGATAACTTTCTTTGCCGTCGGAATATTGGCGGCTATTTCAGCTGTACGTAACCGTATAGCCAATGGATTACACTTACTAGAAACGTACTACGGATTAAAGAAATCTCCATTCATAAAACGTTATATGACAAAATCGTATGTATATACAAGTGTAGCGATGGAAGGAAGCGGGAAAGTGTGTCGCGAGTCGCGTTATCTTGTTAGTGGCCGCTGCACTCGCATTCTACGTGTCGTGGTTAGTTTACGTACACACAGGTTCTATTAGCGCAGGCAAAAGCCTAACTAAAGTTCTAACCTAACTCCCTCACTCACAGATTTCCAATCTACACTAATAATTATAATGAGGAAAGATTTGTATTTTTGAATGTAACGAATAAACTTAAAAACTACTTTCGATTCATTTGGAAACTACGTCCCCGATTTTAATGAAATTTTGCATACATAATCGGAAAAGAAATATCTCGGTATGTTTGTATCTTTTCAGTTTTTCAAAATACATTATCATCAGTAAGTGAGTGCTATAACTCATTTTTATCAATTTTCAAGCCATTTTGTAACTTTTGCTCTCATTTAATTATGATTATGTATTTTGAAAAACTAAAAAGATACAAACATACTTAGCTATTTCTTTTCCGATAATGTATGCAATATTTCATTAAAATCGGGGACGTAGTTTTCAAATTAATCGAATAGTACGTTTGTATGGGAGCTTAGAGGTTCCGTCCCTCCTTAAGAGTTTGTTTTCCACGAACACGAATCAGAAACATTAATTTTCCTTTTACGAGTAGGCTCCAGAAAGCTACATTATCATCACTGAGTAACATAGGCTATAGAATATACCCTTGCGAATCTGGGGCGGCATTACTCCGCATGAGATAAAAAAACAGAGGGAGGCCTGCGTCCAGCTGTGAACCATAAAAGGCTGTTGAGGTCGAGGAAGCTGGGGCGGACCGCTAGTCTAGTATAAACAATGTTGGAAAACTGCAAATTCGGTTTGAACTTCAAGCTAATTACGATAGTGGATGAATATCGTTAGTTTCGATGGATTGTTGCTTGTTGCGGATCGAGAAAAATCTTTGAGCTGACAGTTAACCTCCAATAGAAGAGCGATATGAAATAGATACTTCGCAGATAGATCTTAAAGTAGTCGCGGGTTGGCGCGAGATTAATTTTTTTGTATTTTATTTTTTTCTGCGACACACAAATAAAACTAGCGAAAAAGTAATTTGTCGCAAATCGTAAACCATCTTCTATGAATAGGTCATGCAATGCCGATTCACCAATGATTGCTGGAAATTACAGTGATTCCTGTCCTGTTACCAAAGACTGATTAAAATCTGTCTTTGCCTTTTACTGTTACCCATAGTCATTCAATAACACGTTAAACATAAAACTGTCCAAATCGCCTCGCTCGAGCCATAAATTAAATATTCCTGATTTGGGCTGCTATGACACACTGTCTGCAGCAAAACTTTATGCCTTTCTACGAAGCATTCACGCACCTGACGTTTGCTCATAAACACAAAACGTTCCGTAAATGGGTTTGTTTGCTCAACGCTCACTCTGGTACTGGTAGGTCTATAGAGAAAGTAATACGTTAACTTGTACATTCCATGCGCAGACTCTGACCCAGAGTTAGAGTCTTAGACTCTACAAAACTGTAGGGAAAAGTTATCTCTGGAAGCAGACTTAACATTCAAAAGGAACATGAGCCGCATGCACGCAAAAATCCACATTTTGTTATCTGCACCAAAAACGCTGCATGAATTCCAACGCGATGCAATTGGATTGCCCAATTGCCCATAGTCTAAGAGATTACGGTCAGGGAATAAATGTAACACTTTATCGGCTGTAATTCTCCAGAAACTTGTTCGACTTGTGATATCGATACACCTGAATGAACCGACTTGCTTGAATTATTCCAAGATCAACGCAACGAAGTTTAATTCAGAATAATTCTATCAGCACCAGCACCTAACACGACTGCATGCAATACAACATTGTTGAAAGGAAATGCAATCTCATATCGACTGATTGGATTTTATACAGGCTCAGATCAAATGAAGCATTACATTATGAGCCCTGACACACGCTCGAAGGTCTTGCCTGAGCGCCCGTATCATTAGCCTCCTTCCAGGAATTCTATTTGAGGAAATATTCGCGCTAAGGCCATTTGACGAAAACATTCCTAAAGCCCTTCGAGATAAAATGAACAAGAGTTATTTAAATATCTATAGACAAAGACGTCAGGGTCAACAAGGTCAATCTGTTGAATATCCTAACAAATGCCGACAAAAAGTAAGGTATGCGTTATTCAAACACTTAATTCATAGGAAATATTTAAAATTACACAAATAACCAATTAACCACTTCAAATGTAGCGGTTCGTACTCAGTATCAATAAAGTGGTCAGTTGACTTACTAATGTGACGCCGAAAAAAACGCCTACCAAGAATGTTGCTGCCTCGAAAGCCGACGAACCAGGCACTGTAATAGCTTCATCAGCGTGTGAATGACGACAACTCTCTCCATTATCCACGAATAGCACGAACATACAACTACATTCATGCAGTACGTACGACAGACTACCAACGTCACTTCAATGTCAAGAAGACTCATCATTCGAATTAGATTCTACGCAAAAAATGGCCAAGTACGAGTTCACCTCAGCTCGAGGATAACTACCACTTTGCGAAGTTTATAATAAGCAGATACTTGTCAAGAACAAGAAGATTGATATCTAAGGTCAAGTGCCATGACACTTACTTTAGTTGACTTACACAAGATCACCTTTAAATCACTGGTCATTAAATCAAAGTTCAACACCATAATATATGGCTTTGTCATCCAGAAACATAAATAATTGAATACTAGATGTTATTGTGACAATAGATTATAAGAAGTACAGAATGTTCTATGCTATGACTATTGCATGGATTTGTTACGACGAATGGAGTCGTAGAATACAAAGCGGAAACCAACAAACATGTAAGAAGAGAAAGTAATAGAATGAACCACAGCCGGTTATGAAAACCAAATTTCGATAGAAAAAATCGTCATCGTTAGGTGCATCATCCGGCCTGTGGAACCCCAAAGGCAGCGAACCGTAAGCGACTTTGAGCGCGTGAGGTAAGCAAGCCGGCGCGGCGCGGGCGCCGGTGTTACGGCCTTGAGTTCGGGGCGCAGACGCATCCCCGGCGCTCGCCACCTCGCCAGTCCTCACTGAACCGCCGCGTCCGACTGACGCGGCTCGTGTTACCTAACTTTACATCCCCTAGCTAGTGTGTGTGGTTTTTGTGCCAGTGACCCTATAATCTATCGCCATGGTTGCGGGCGGTAAGCAGGTACGTTGCATAAGTAACCCATGGTCAAAGGACGTCTCGTGACTCGTGACAGCTGAAAGAACCTTGACCGTTCTTTTGCCTTATAGGTCAATTCTGTGGGGTTGAGCTTAAAGCCTTCTTCCTTGGCTTAGTACTGCCTGGAGTCTAATGTTTGTCACGAAAGTTTACATGAAGGAAGATATTTCTTGTAATATATTTAATCAAGTCTACAACACCATTCAAGACATATTATTATGTCCTAGCTACTTGTTACAATATTACATAGCATTCAGCGATGTGCGACATTGCGTAGATGACAGACAGATTCCTGTAATTTGAATGTTGCGAATTCCTCTTAGCAACAAGTGCCTTCAAGGCTTCGGATAACTATTAGTTGTATAGGTTTCAGCGCTGTTGACTCAAATCATAAGTTACGGTGATGTCATCGCAACGTAAACCCAGAATATACAAGATGGAGTCGCCGCATATAGCTTTATTATTTATTTTGCATCGCGCAAACGGTCGTAACCGTCTTTTTGCGTTGTGTCCCTTTCTGCCTCGTTCCTCGAACCGAGACGGAGAATCTATCCTGTCTTGCGAAGGGCCCTTGGCTTTCGCTTTTGTTCGAAATTCCCAAACACCAACTGCTTTACCTTAATTCTTTGACGCTCATAGATTATAGTCATTTCTCAGTAATAAGGACTTTGCTGTCCCTTACTTGGTATCGCTTGTGATATAATTGACGCTTAAACTGAATTGTACATTTATCACCAGACTTGTGAATTTTAATGTGCTTAATCTAATCGATAGCACACAGACTTGCTATATTTACGATTGATTTAAATAATATAACATGTAAATAATTAATGTTACATAATACTAGGGGAGGCCCACTTCCATCAGTGGACTATTAATTATAGGCTGATGATGGTGATGATGAATACCATTATTCTAAACTTCATCTTATCTTACAGTCAACAAAAATTACTTTTGATTTTCATTCAAACAATTACGGATATTGTAGAATCCTCAACTCAAGGTTCTTCCTCGTATGTCTGAAAGCAGGATTGATGCCGCAAAAACTTTACGTTAAACTTTGCCCTCTGTCTTACTTAACTAAAGGTACCTATTGTTTGTCTTCGTGTGCCATCTCGTAATGTTCTCGACTCACGTCAATTAGATAACACTGATAGAGTATGAAGCAGTTTTAAACGAAAAAATCGTCATTCAGAACATGATTAAAAGAAATCTTCACCTAATCCGTTTGCAAATCTTCTTTCATACATTTTAGTAGTCTGGCTATCCATAAGAACCGGGTAGAGAATCACTATCAAGTGCCAAGTCAAACAAGTATGCATATTTTTATTCTAATATCTTTTTAAAAAATTGAATCATTTGTGTTAATTTCTCTTTAGTGTGAGTAAATTGTGCATATCTAGTCATATCCGGCGGAATTCACGCCATTGCTGTGCTAAATGCAATATTATCATTTCTTAATGGTTATTATAATGCACGTGATGGCAGTACTAGGCTGTGTCACGTCTTCCGTCACACATTAGACTTGTGTACTTGCTTTTAATTTGACCGTCGATATGCTCCATGACCATTTGGTGCCGTTTCACACCGTTTCACTCGCACTCTGCTGCGATTTCTACACAACTGTTGAATTTCTTTCTCTGCCACCTTTGCACACTGTCGAGAGTTATGCATGAGCTCTGGTTTCTAGAACTGTGATAGTGAAATTCATATCTTTTGGTAAATTGACATTCCCCATCATCTTCATACCAGCCACTTGCGGGAGAATCTATGATGAAATCTGTATGAAATATCGTTCAGCTGCATTTTATGTCAGACAAATACATCTACAATCAATAGTAATTTATTATCCAAGGATATTTTCTTGGGTAATAAATTACTTTTGATGAAGTACTTCCATCATACCTATTGAAATTATTGTTATCTAAATTCTTCATCGGAAGCTACAAAATATTCGCATAGAAAACATTTTGATGAAAATTTGAAAGAATTACGATCGAAGCCTCGCATCTAAGTTTTCTAAGAAACTTGATACATTCTGTTGTTCAAAATAAAGCTGCAGGCATGTTGTAAGTTTATAAAAAGCTGTCGGACTGAAGATTACCCCTTGATATAGAGCCACGTGTTCCCATCACCTGTTTGAATGCACCTGTCGGAGAGCCCATCTACCCTTATCTCCCAACCTGCCATTCCATCCCTTCGTGTCATCAGTGTATGGCTTTTATAACTTAAATCGAAGCTTTACAGTCTACATTGGCTTGTTTTTGATGGTAGAGTTAACATGTCAACTTTAGGAAGTTCAAACTGGATTTGTTGTAATTCAATACTCTAATGGGAAAGCATTCGGGTCTTCTACACTAAACTTGTTAGCTTATTGTTACAAGGCAATCTATCTATGGTTGGAATCGAAAATGTAGTATATCTATGTAAATGACACAATTGACACAGTTACTCGTGCAAATTGCCTGACGACAACTATATTCGTATACTAGTCAGTCGAACATATTAAAAATATTAACGGCAATTTAGTAATTGCGTCTTGAATGTCAGAGTTCAGAAGTAATAATTGTATCATTACCTACGTTGCAAGAAATCTAATGTTCTTCGTGTAATTAGTTATTATATTACCTTGGCCAGCATGTGGACTTCCTACTCGTCTGGACGAGGACATACGTATAAATTATAACAATCTCACATTCTCATGTACTTAAAACGCAAATTCTATGAAAACAATGGATGCGGGCGCTAGGCTATTGTTTCCTTACTACTGAAGAATTAGCTAGAATCTATAAATACTTCTAAGGCAAGTATGATTCATGGTAATTTTGCTATCACCATAAAAGTAATGTCGAGTTTAATGTAAGTTATACATTATAAAGCAGATGACTAGTGAGCCAAGAGCGTGATATCATCGCCGTATCTCAGTAGTTTGCGTTTTGATTACGCGATGCACTTGGTAAACAAGATGACCGACTGTTTGCTTCATATTGGGTTTAAGATGGCCCAGATTTATAGCTGATACACTTTTATTCTTGGGCTTTATTGTGTGTTCTCTTTATAAATACCTTCCCTATGTTAAGTGTATCTGCATTTATAGGTTAGCAGATTCGCCTTGACCGATAATTCAGTTATCATTTCGTCCTTGTCATAATTTATGCATATTTCTTCCTTGATCTCTTTATTGTTCTGTGTCAGTCAAGTCTTTCTTATATGGGACCACGTTATCGCTTTAGCACTGCAAGCAAAGTACATTTGACGTGCAAATGTAATCGGGCAATTGTGCCCGGTTTATACAAACATCCGCCGTTTACCTGCGATAACGCGACTCACAGGCTTATCTCGCGCTGGTGTCTCTTTACCGTTGTATGCGACTATCATGGGAGACGAGACGAGGTTCCTGATCTAATTTCATATCTGACCGTTGCTTTGATAAATTTCCTTCAAGCTAGTAAAGATATGCGTTGTTTTGCTCTGTGTGGGAAAACAGCGTTTGCAACATCATCATAGATGCCACTAACTGTAACTAGCTACTGCCGAAATCTTGAGACACCATTACTCTGAACTGAACTGAATCCAGGCAGAGGTACGTTCATATTCGCAATGGCCATCCATTCTCTTTGGGGCTACGATTTCATGTGATGAGTTTACACTATGTCATTGTCTCATTATAATTCCATCCTTGCTCCTCCTCGGAATGCGCTTTCCTTGACGTCTGGCGACGTTTTCATCTCAGCACCGATCTGTGTGGTCAATGTTCTCGACACTTGCAGCTGTCAAATCTTATCACATATCCAGATAGTGATATGATAATCTTGAACGCATTTCTACCAAAGCTTGTGGGCTGTCTTTGTTGAGAAAGTATACAGTTTGTATGCCAAGTATTCCAACTAATCAAATATTTTTCTTGAATCCGCCTATTCAAAAAGTTAATACCATACCTACTTAAATAATACCTAAATTTTTTTGACAAACGCCTAACTTGTCACACTAAAATCTATGCGGGCTTGTTTTGTGTTCCACTGATGAATAAGACCATATAATATTAAGAAATTCAAAATTCATAGTGCTTTATTTCCTTTACTCCTTACAGGACTCTTGGACACGTCACAAAATAAGTACATATTAATAAGTACTATGGATGACGACCTCGAGATCTTTGAATAAAACGCCACTACCAGCTCCATTGTCGCGTATGAACACCGTGCGAAGATAAAATCGGGGGCCGACATCGTCCATTATGTGACGTTACACATTCATAAACATTCTCAATACAAATGGATGCAAAATTGTGCTAAGCAATTTATGGACGTAATATTTCTGAAGCATACTATTCTATCCTTGATTAAATTTTTGCAGTCTATCGTATCGACATTTCGACGATGAAGTATCAATATCTTCTATCTCAATTTTTTCGATTTTTTTTTTATTTCACCAATCGATGTATTTTTTCATTCTCTATCTCCTGATAAAAACACACGAATTTCGACTTAAAAACAACGTAAATACGGATCAAATGAAAATAATACTAACTCCGTTAGTTTCAAATCATGCTGGAAATACCTACTATCTGTATTGAAGAAATACCTCCTATCTCATATTGCGTAACTTATGCTGTGAATACCTCCTATCTCCTAGAGGCGCCTGCGAATCTGTTCGATGTTTTTGTACTAGATATCAGGGAGGGGGGTGTTTGCCCCGCGCGCACCTTCCCCCGCTCCCCAGATGCACTGTGACGCCTCCTTATGATGTCGAACACGTTAATTTTGATTTTGTCAAAAATTATGCTGATCCTGACACTTGGGTGTACAAAAGCATTCGTCCAGGACGTACAGGTGATCAGGTGATCCTCAAGTGGTCGACATAAGAGCAATTCAGTACAATCCAGATTTAACATTATTGATCAAGTTAAACTTTGATGACAATTGGATGGAGCTTCCACAAATACCCAGACCACTTAGACAAGTAAGTTATTCGCAGCTTAATGCGGTTACATATCATAATAACTAAAGCTATTTTAACTACTTTCGAGACAGCTACGGTCGATTCACCAATGTTCATAATGCATATTGGCCGACTCAAGTACTGTTTAAATAACATAGTTTTTATTAAACTAAAATTAATCGCACTAACGGACGATCAATCTAATGATTTTTAAAAATATTGGACGTTTGCACTATGTATGAAATATCTAATGGACAACTCGCCTACAGTTTATCAATGCAGCGCACCGCGCTGGATTTTTTCTTAAATGAGGGTGCCTTTTTTGTGAAAACGTCGTTTTATTTTGTTTTTTTTTTGGTTGCATCTAGCATCGCGATAGCTCCGGCACTGCGGGAAGTGCAGCCTCTCCGCCATTGCGTAACAAGGGACAGGCGGAGGCTGCACTCCCTGCGCGCCTCCGGCTTATTAAATACACTCTACGCACAAGAACACGTGGGGTCGGGGTACTCTGTGTCGGATCCGCCACTCAAATTGAACCTAATCAACTCTTATAGGAATGCTCTGTATCGGGTAGTTCTTTTTCCTGAGGATAAACTTAGATAAGAGAAGTTTGTGTTTTTTTACTCTTATTTTGTCTATAAATATTGACCAAAGATCAGTAGGTGAGTCGTCCATTATTTCAATCAACCTTAGGTTACTTAATTGTAGTTGTTCAAACCGTAGATGAATAAACCGTAGGTGAATTCTCCTTTATAGATATAGTTCATTAGTTTTAGCAAAATTCTATGAAACGATCTGTAAGTATATTAAACAGTAGGTCTTTTGACCGTAGTTATTTCAAAAATAGTTGGATTATGTTTAGTTGTTATGTTTACTATGTAACCCTTAATGCTAATCCTCTCCCGATCAAAGGCACAAAATTTAACCATCTACAACAGCTAAAAACTGTTCTGCCAAGAGACTGCCACCATTTTTACGACACTTTGCCATATTTACAATAAGTAGCTTTATGGGAAAGCGTCAAAATATTTCTATTATTATGTTTGTCTTTTCGAGCACATATTACTTTGTTTTTGGTATAGTTTATCTATTGTTGTAACTTGCAAAGTATTTATTTTTCATGCGAATATGCTAAATGTTTTTAGGAAGGAGGTACCGCCAATTGTTAATTTCTTATTTTTGATAGTTTTATCATGTGACTTTTTTATTACTTTACTGCTGACACCTGCCTACCAAGGCAAATATTTTGTATGTTTGCTGTTTATGAGTCGCTGTATAAATGATTACAATAACTAAAAGATGCTTAACTTGTTATTTTGAAATAAAACTAGTTTTTTAAAAAAATACTCTTTGTAATTCCTCCTATCAAAATCATTAATTCATCCTAAATAGAATCAATACCTCCTATGTCTGATTATCTTCTTAATTAGATATCCTACTCATAATTCACTAATAGTAATATAATTGCCTCCAAAATAAGCTTCTTTTTGCATTAAAAAAATCTGATAATTGTAAATAAAATAAAAATTATTATGTTTTTTTCGCTTCCTGTAAAGTTGCTGATTTTGAGATAGGAGATATTGATACTTCATCGTCGATTTACATTAATAGCATACATATTTAACACCATACAGACAGAACCCAAAAACTAGGTAATATTTAAAATAAATAACTTCACAAAAGTTGGAAAAAGTATGGGGTCCTAAAACCGCTCAGACATTGGTTAAAAATAAATGAATGAAATAATAGATAAATAGAGTCAATGACATAATATCACCCGGAAGAACACATCCGTTTGGCGTGGCTCCAACACCATCCAGTTAAGATACGACTAAACATTATTTACTCTGTTATTTTATGTTTCTATCTTCTATTTTAGTATCTGTTCTCTGAATGAAGTGCTTGATCTCCTGTTTTACTCATCTTTACATACAGTTTATAGTCTTAAACTGAACTAATCATATTGGTATTCGTATGTTGTCATTGGGCTTTCGAATTGTGAATCTCCAAATTATTATGAATATCTTGATATCTTCGATAAGTCTTTTGACTTACTTATTTACTATAATTGGATCGTGTTATCTGAACAAATAAATGAAATTGAAATTGAAAATTTTGAAAGGTTCTTTCTCTCTTCTGATAGTCGTACTACAAGATAGGTATTGGTTATATGTGAATAACATAAGTTTTGTTCAGAGTCGGTGCAAGATAGGTATTGTTTATATCTGAAAAACATAAAGTTGTGTTCAGAGGCGTTAGTGTGTTGGTCTGAGTTCTTACAAAACACATTCGAAAAACGTAATCGAGAACCATTGATGTCTTGTCAGTAGACACAAACGAAGTGTAAATAAAAAAATGCGATAAATAAGTCTCATTTTCCTAATCGTATTAAATTAATACTATAAATGCCATGCGTGAAAGCACGCTGTAATTATGTTTGTCAATACAGACATACAATAGATTCGGTTTTATCTTCGAACGCAAGAAAATAGTTGAGTGAGCGTGTTTTACCTCTATGGTTGACGTGTTAGGGTTAGACTTACGAAGTAACATAGTAACATTATTTCATCTGTGGTTAGGCTTGGTACGCTATTAGGACGCAAGGGAAATACTTTAGATTCGTTGGTAGGTATAGGAAGGACTCGAATTCGATGGAAGTATTCGAAGATAATAATGCGTAGGTACAACTCGTACTTGTCTGTTAAGAATGTTACAATATATATATAATAAATGTCTAAATGTGAAGTTTTTCTACATTGTAAGTTTTTGTTTACGAGAACAACGTTATATTTTTCGCATAACAATACATACAATACGTTTATGTTCTTTGTACAATTTTCTTCGCTATACACTCCACTCGACACTGAGGTCGTCTGTTTGCGGTCGAACGCAAGGGCAGCACTAAGTGAATTCACAAGTATTATGTGCCGATCAAAGGCCTCAATAAACTTTTCAGTATTGCACTTGCACTTAAAGAAATTCCGATGCTCTGATTAAAACAACAACTGAATGAATCATTTTGATAAATACTTCAAGGATAACAAAGTCAAATAACTATTCAAGTCTTTTATAAATGTATTAATGTATAACTAATTGTACGTCTAAATAGTTTGTACATATAAGGTTTGTTTGTCAGAAACTTGATGAATAATATTGTAGTCGCTTTCTTCGAAGCAAAGGGTTAGCTATATTAGTTAATCCTATTCACTCGAAGTTAATCCTATTCACTCGAAGTTAATCCTATTCACTCGAAGTTTACTTTCACTACAGAGGAGAGTTATCACTAAATTCGAGTTACTAAAGTTTAGGTTTATTAAAAATAATGCTAGCCACGATTAAAGTAAAAACATATCAAGAAGGGGTTTATGTGATGTGCGTACCTAATACAAGTACATCATCAACCTATATATTAGTCCATTGCTGGACATAGGCCTCCCCTAATGAGCGTCCTGTCTTCAGCTTGCCGCATCCAGCATCTGCGAGCATAAATTCATACTATTAGGCTGCCTTAAAAAATATAACCGAGCCCTGTATAATACAGACTGTTCCATTCAAGACAACTTGAAACATTTTACGTTTCAAAATTCCAATGTGGCATTTACCTGGACACAAACCCCGTTTTTTTTACTGTATATATTTATATCTTTTGTTCAATTCTACAACCAGTTAGATATGTTTACAATGGACATTTATATTTTATATTTATGTTGTTTTGAGTTATCTTATACCAAACATGGTAGTTTCTAAAGTACCGTTTGCTAATTATATTATTTGTTGTAGATGAACGTCCGTGTGACGACGATGGACGCGGAGCTGGAGTTCGCGATCCAGCAGACGACCACCGGCAAGCAGCTGTTCGACCAGGTGGTCAAGACCATCGGCCTCCGCGAGGTCTGGTTCTTTGGCCTCCAGTACACCGACTCCAAAGGAGACCTCACCTGGATAAAGCTTTACAAGAAGGTGAGTCATATCCTTATTTACCTGTGCTGTCTTCATGTTTGTTTTCAGTTACGTTACGTCTGATTCTACATGAAGATCGATCTGATTTACATGATCGATCTGATTTACGATACTATTTATGAAATCTTTGAATGCATCCAAATATAACCACAAGGTTTTAACGTCTAAAGATTAACATTCAATTTCATCGTAATCCCTTGTTCCATTTGCATATTAAACGATTGCAAAACCATATGCTGTTATTCGATGATATATAAAATGGTACATGGATGCGCAAGTTTCAGCTGAGCTGGGCAGTGATTATTTATAGCGGATCTCCGCGGAACCGATGCGCTGACCAAGTTCAAGTTTGTTTTTGTTTTCTGCCCACTGCGCTAAACTCGAATATTCCTGCGTTCAAGTAACTTGCACTCTGTTTTCTCCACGCTTGGAATGTTTGATACACGTTCATTATCAAGAAGCGCACGCGATAATGTTAGTCTGACGCGTTTTTTGACATCTCTTCTACTTGCAGTGGAAACTTTTTCTCAACCTGACTGAACTGATTGATTCCAATTCAGCAAATGTTCTGTCACGTGTGTTTATTGAGAAAATTATCTTTTTTCCTTGTCCGCTATCCTGTATAGTCGACATTGACCTAGAAAGCAATGTCAACCACGAATCTGATTATCGAATTCCACTATCAGAGAGGCCACCAGGTTCTACTGGTCCACTATGCATAAATAAAATATTCAGAGAGGCCGTTGCGTTGGTGACTTTCTTTAGGGACGTGATGGCGACAGCTAGAACATGCCTTTTGAAACAGGCCAGTGGCCATGCAGGTACTATTGTTCAAAAGTATCATGACAATCTCTTGGAATTCCATTATAGCATGAAGTAGTTCACAACGGATTAAGGACTGCCCTTTATCAACCAAAACGCACGATAAGATAAGAGTTTACATCACAATAATTTTAAAACTATCGACATTGTTTCAGCTTATGAATATAGACTAACTAATATTTGGTGTAGATTAGATAATAAAACAAAACGACTTAGATAAAGTGAATACCACTATTAAGTTCATGTCTAATGCTGAATGTTGAATATTGTACTAAACTAAGCTAAATTATAGAATCTTTGTTTGGGTAACAAAAGAAATATCATAAAATTATCCATACAAATGTACAATGTTATTTTTACAAATGTAATTAACAAAGCATTTTATAGGATTTCGTTCGACCTTCGATTCTAACGGTATTCGTTTATATTTACACGTTACCATGGTAAAGAACACAAGTTATCTGGTGGGTGGCTCAAAAATGCATGTTGTAAAAGATTGTAAAATCTCTCTCTGTCCTTGGCTCTTTTCACTATTATTGTTTTTGCTTTCTCCTTCCACTGAGAAAAAGGAATAAGAACTGATAAATGTTTGACTTATCTTATCAGCAAATCATTGTAGAACGTCCAAAATCTGGTGTCATCGCCTATGAACCATTTGATGTAGGTGTAGTAATAACGAGATCTGTCTGTCGCAACGCAACGCAATGCTAAGGTCGAAATTAACATTTAGTATATTAAAAACAATATAATATACGCAAGCAAAAAAAAAAAAACAAATTATTCAGTGTCATTATTTCTCAATCATGAACACATGCTGTGCAGAATAAAACCAATGGGTCTTTTATCGATCAATAAAACTATCACGATTTGCAGACCTTGCGTCAATTGTTAGCTTTCGCCATAAACACATTTCTACTTACTCATTGATATGTAACAAACACCGTTCAATTATATGCTGCTGTTTTATGCCACATAAACATAATACCGAATGATGCCAATGATAACAATTTGTAAACTTCTTAAAGTAAACTTAATGCCAAAGTTTTTAATATTTACTTTGATTAATTCTTTGATCTCACTCAAACCTTTGATAATGTTTACAACGTTGCAGTTATAAATTCTGAATAATTTCCAACTAAAATCATAGTCTCCATCTGATGTTAAAATGAGATCCCGCCTTTACAAATCTTCTTTTTTCTCATAAATCACGTTACTAATTAGGCTGATTACATTTTTGTGTAAAAATATTTTTTCTCCAACAATATCGATGCAATACCTCCAGCCAGACTCTTCTAGAGCTAGGCAGTCTGTGCGTATAACGATTGTTTCTCTTAGAGCTGAGAACATAATATAATATTATATTTTTATATTTTTTTTTTCCAAAATAAAGTACATTTTTAGCTTAGCATAAGCTCCGCCATCCTATAGTAATCTCCATGTTCACTGGTTGCCTGGAAGAAATCGCTTTAAGCGATAAGGCCGCCAATTCCATGTCTTTGTTTAGGATAAGTATTTTTTAATGTAATTTATGTGTTCTTTGTTAATGGGCTATGAAATAAAGCATTATCTATCTATCTATTTTATTTTAAATTTTCTGCCAAACTAACTCGATGGCCAAACTGTACAACAGTTTGTCGGCAGTAGCTCTCGTGGACACAATAAACTTAAATAGTAAATGTACTTAACTAATTAATAGTAACGTGCTATGTCTAGCCTAGATAAATTATCGGTATAAGAACTGATCAGTTAGTGGCCGGGTATTTATCAACAATTGGCTAGTCGCGATTGTCGGGAGCAGTTTGTCAAACAGCAATGTACCGCTCAATGACTGTGTTTACATGCGGGCACGTGGCTTGCTCTATAAACGCTCATATTTTGTTGTGTATTGCTGTTTCCTTGATTGCAAGTGCAATCAACATTATGTGTACAGCTTTTTTACCGTCAATATATGATAACATAATACGTATTGATGAACTCTATCCCCTTATTCACATCTTTAATTTCACCGTATACTTTAAAAAGTGTTATTCGTTTTTCTTTCAAGTTCTTATCATCCATCGATAGCTGCTTGCTATTTAGCCGTTTAAAGTCATAGATTACAATCTTATGCAAGACGGACAGCGTTAAGTTTGTTTGCAACTTTGTTCAATAGGTGTTTAGTTATCATATCTAGTCCTGTTTGGAAAATAAATATATTTTATTCTTTTATTCTTATTCTTATATCGGGCTCACTACCTTGTACCCGATGTTCTTGACTCAAGCCTTGATCCTCAGTCATTATTGCCATCACATCGGTGGTAAACTGTGGCAAACGAGCTACACTACGCTTATACTCGTTCATTTTCAGCGATTGTGTCGACTACGTCCGCTGTGCTATCTACTTAGTGATAAAAAACCACCCGATACACGCGTGAACGTTAATTTGGATCAGTATCAGAGGAATAATTACCAAACACGTGTAAAGTTGATCGAACTTTGTGAACTTTATTTAGCCTTAACAGTTCTCGCACTAATATCTAAGAGTTAATTTAGTTTTTAAGTGATGTCACTATCTATACCTATCTATTTTTGTTTTATTGCTTTATCTGCAACAAATGGTCGTTGTCCCTGAATAAAGTTGTGTATATCAACGAGGCCTATCACTAGATTGTCTGGAGTGAGTCATGAAGGTCGAAAGCCGAGGCTCCCATCTGCGTGGCTTGCTTATCGCTGGACCAACTTGGCCGTTAACGGTCATATTTTAATTGCGAATATCGTCACTGCCTATTTATACTCTCCTTGTCTCAATAATCTCAATTACTGCTCAATTGCGGTACTTCATTTTGGTTCCATCATTTAGCGAAGTTTTTATTGTGAACTTGTGACGAGTTAGTTCTTTTTAGTAAAATCTGCAATCGGCGACAATGGTTATTAAAATAATTGTTCGTTTGAAGAAAATAATTATCTTCCCACGCATACGTCATTTTTATTAAAACCCAATTATTGACTAAATAAGAATCAAACCTATGCAAGATTCCAGAAGATCGAACAGGTTCTAAACTGGTTGTTATATACTAATCATTGTTTCCAAAATGTTTTATATTGATGATAATAAAATCATCTTCGACATTCGCGCCTATTTCAACTACACTACCTATCCTACCTATATTTTTATCTAATTATTGTATTTTCCATTTGATTGATTTCGCTGAACTACGGCCATTACCAGCGTCATAAATCTCTGTTCCTATAAATGATTAGGAATATAATTGGAACGGACGATTTTTAATCTAGACCACGATCCTCATTACATTCATGGCGTGGCCGCGTGGCAGTGTTGCTATTTATAGGTTTCCGATGTAACAGGCTGTGTGACTACACGACCACGACCAACGTATGGTGTGTCACTTACGTAATCCATGCCTTGCTGCTTACCATTTACCAGTGGCGTGACCTCGCTCGTGTGATAATTGTTCGGCACTTGCCTTTCCTGTCATGACAACGACAGTTTTTTCTACATCATACACGTTCTGAAACGTTCTGGTACTTCAGTAGTTATACTTGATCTCTGACATTTCATTATGTTCCTGTTTCTTGACTCGTGAAATTAGTATATGTTCTGATGATCATAGACTTTTGTTAATCGATTTTCTTTAACAGCTTTCTTAGAATAAATTACAACGTATACTTTTTCATTTCTATACATATTAATTTATTCCAATTAATTACTGGTGGAAGATTAATGTGGTATTTTAATAATTTCATCATCTTTTTTTTCGGAGCGCTAATATTTATTAAATTTATGGAGTACGCGGTACTTAGTTCTTGATACTTTTTTCAAAGATGTGTGTTTGTAGTGTTATGTGTATGTTTGTAGTACTAGTGATGCAACGAATACGAATATTCGTATTCGCGGAATAGTAGACAGACATTTACCGAATAATCGTATTCGGCGAATAAATAATTGAGAATACTATTAAAAAAAACTTTTGGACGCATATCCGTTTGATTATATCGTGTGTCACGCACGTGTGTATAACTTTTAATTAGTAATTTTCTTCTCGTTTATAATTAAATTATTATTTAAAATCTTTTTCATATAAACCATGTACAGTCGTCTCGGAGAGGCTTTTTTAAACAGTTGGCAACATCCACTTTTAAATAAGAAATCGCTTATCTCCAGCAAACCCCCAGATGTTTTTTCCTTACAAAAATTTGACAGTTGTAAATTTTAATTACTGATTATAATAAAACAAATAGAGGAATGTTAAATAAATTAGTGATTTAATAAGTACTCTGCCGAGTTATTTGTATTCGTATTCGCCGGATAGTAGTTTGATAATAGTATTCGTAAAAGTAGTATTCGTTGCATCCAGGTGCATCACTAAAATTCACTGCAAATCTCGACTGCTAACAGATTTTAGTCAGTCAGTCTTGCAACTATTATTTTTATATACATTTTGATGATATCCACATGATGAGTATTTTATTACTTTACCACATTCACTGATGAAGTCACTAAATAGAAGGTAAAGCCTTGTATTTGCGTAACTACTATGCGGTTTATATTTTCCTGTCTTGTGGTCAGAGCATCATTTATGTGATTGGTACTTTATAGATATCTTTAACTTGAACATTATGTGCGTATACCATGCCAACTTCCTGTTTGCGATGAGCTGGAATATTTTGTTGGCTCTTCATTTGATTTATGTTCAATTGTCCTTGTTATCCTTGAAAATGTATGTCCTTGATGAGACATAACATCGCTTCGTCATCTGAAAAACCTTTTAGGTTAAGTTCCACTTCAGTTCCGGACCCAAAAGGTAAAACGGGACCCTATTAGGTACAAAGACTCCGCTGTCCTTCCGTCTGCCCGTCTGTCACCAGGCTGTATATCTCATGAACCGTGATAGTTAGACAGTTGAAATTTTCACGAATGATTTATTTCTGTTGCCGGTTTATCAGCAAATACTAAAAAACATAATAAAATAATTATTAAAGTGGTTCCCACTTCCCATACAACAAACGTGATTTTTTGCCGATTTTAAAGATGATGGATGGTACGGAACCTTTCCTGCGCGAGTCTGACACGCATTTGGCTGGTATTTTTATCAATGTGTTGTTAGCAAATAATATCAATAACTAAACACTGACATCTTATTCGCATTATCACTAGTTCAATTAAAATGACGACCTCTACAAAGTTATTGGCCCCTGTGCTTCAATGTGTAGGAGTAGAAAATATTGATTCATCTGGTGACTAAGCCAATGACGTATTGCTTGATAAAGTTGCTGTGAATTACGTTTTTAATAACTCTAAATTCTTCTATACAAAGTCATGATTTTCCTAGAAACTTGAGTAATTTATTTCGCTTATAATTTTTGTGCTTTACGATCGGCTTAGATTTTTGCACATACGTTTTGCGACTGGTTCATGATGCTTCACCGTTCAGAAGGTGATTCGTGACTTATATCATCTCGTGTTTGCCGAAGTCATTCATAGATTGTATTCCGGTTCTAGCCGTATGTGAAATGCCATGGTCGGAGGTTGAATATTTAGATGTTTAGCAATATTTCGGCGACCATTTTGAAATAACTTCGTAACTTGGTTCTTTTATCCTGTAGTTCTGATTATTTCGTATTTTAGTTTCGAAAGTAATAAATTCAGACTTAAATAAATTTTGAAGTCCGAATTTTTACTTTAATCTAAAGTTACGTAGGTAATGAAGTTGTTAATCCCACGCCAAAAAAAGAAATGGTGTTAAGACTTAAGACCCTGGTATTAGGTACTATTTTGCAATAATTTTTTTTTTTGATTGTCTGAATATTTTATTACATGCATTTAAATTGCTATGAAACATACATTTCAAATTAAAATTACATACTACTATCATATGAATAAAGTGTTCGTTCATATCAGGCATAGTTTACATTTTATGTTGAGAAATTATTGCTATAAAATATCCTACTTAACGTACTTTACGTTAAGTAGGAAAAATGTGTACGTAGTAATTTACACATTTTGTCCTTTTATTGATTGTCAATGAAATATTATTGTCACTAAAAGTAACTTATATATTATGGATTCCACCACCCCGCCACATTGGGTATGATTTTGTAAAAAGAACCTTGCTTGATAGAACTCCAAAGAGATATTAACGACCTCTGTAGCGCGGTGGGCGAAGGTCCGCCTGTGACGCAGGAGGTTGCGTTGCGGGTTCGATTCCCGCCTGTGGACAAATATTTGTTCGGTCTGCAGGTATTTGTTCCGGGTGTTCTGGTCGTTTTCTATGTATGATAAAAATATCTATCTATGTACCAAATGTTTTAGATTATTTATATTAGTTATCCATTAGGTACCTATAACACAAGCTCTGCTTAGATTGGGGCTAGATAATGCTGTGTTATTTATTAAAAAAAATATCTATTATAAAAAGATCGTTTAAACGACATTTGCTTGAAATTTATGAGCTCATGCTACTTTGTTTACTTTACCAAAGATGTTCGTCTTATTATCAAATTATGTGTTAGCCCACATGTGGGTGATATCACGCCGCAAAAAATGCCCCCCACTGGCATATCGTAGCAAACAAACTTCACTCCTTGTTTCAACGCTATTACTGTCACTTCCCATTGTTGGACTTTTGGACCATTTGTTTGTTCTTTATCCCACTTAGTTTTATCAACTGGGAAAGGTCCTCTTTTCATACATATCAACCTAGGGCCAATGGCGTCTGTCAATACTGCCAAGTGCGAGTCGGAGTCGCGTACGAAGGGATCCGTACCATAATCTATAGACGGCAAAAAAAAAAAAATGTATGGGAAATATTTAAATATTTATTTTTTGTTTTTTAGTATTTTTTGTTGATAGTAGTAGAAGTTTGTTGACTAGGATACATAAAAAAAGAGATTACAATAATTACCTACTTTATTCTAGACTTCCGTTTTCGCTTAGCCACGTCATAGTCTTTCTAGTTTTCCTCTCTTATTATTTTCTATTTTACCTCTTCGCAACAGCAACTATTCAATACTATTGCTATAAGAATCTCATTCATACATAGTTTTTCAGTGTAATAGTCCACCGGACTATCCACTCGGCTCTAAATTGAACAGAACTACTGTCTACTAGAGTTCTCTGATTATGCACCATTAAAGCAAACTGTCCATTGTCTCGGTGTTGCCATGTTATCTGTGAAACCGCTTACAAATACGTGTCTAATGTGTTTCTTGGTCTTCGGTTACTATTCTGTATTATGCACTTCTACAACAAAACTCCCAGTGAGTTGCAAAATCTATCAGTAAATAAATTCAAACAAATTGTCAAAACCGTTCTGTGTAAAAAGGCTTACTACAAAATATCAGATTATCTAGAAGATAAGAAGCTTGGGACGGGTTTTGCTTCAACTCGAAAAATAACAACTAACAGGCTAAAGGTTTCTATGTCGCTTCTTTACTTTAGTCTACATACCGAAGCGACAGAAATAAAAAACATCACTTTTTTCAGTGTCAGCGTTTTATTTTAAGAATTTGACGTTTTCTAAGCTAAGTGTACATTTTTTATTTATGGGAATAAGCATTTTTGATTTGATTGATTAATTGATGATGGTTACTATTCTATATGCACGGTAATTTGTACAAATACACCTCGCGTCAAAAAACTTTATCTTAAAATAGGAAAGGTAGGTATATCTCGTTAAAATATGTCTTGCATGATTGATTTTGATTGCACAGTTATAAAATTGGCTAATTAAACGATATTACCTAAATCTGGACCTTATCATAATACGGCGGTTATAAACTGGCTGAATGTGGTTAATTTTTATAACATACTCTACAATACAAGACTAATCATATACGTCTCATAGCTTAAAAAGATGCGAAGGTACAAGAATAATATTTATTATCAACAGTATCTACTAAACACGTCTTCGGTATCATAATCTCAGAAAGTTAAATCTGAAAGAATAGGTACTGGCAGCATAATATAAAAGTAATTTGAGGGGCCTCTTCCCAGGCCGTTTTCTAAAAAGGACAGGCATAGGATTTCGCGTTCATACGTGCGGGATAGAGCAGAACGCGTGTGCAAAAATCAATATTTCTTCTAATTAAAAGAGTACGGTTCAAGTCACATATATTATTTGTTTTGGCGAATCGTTACCCTGCCTGCTTTATTTTTCAATAAAAAAATCAAGTCGGTAAGTCATGTTGTTTGGGAGAAGAAGGCAAATATGTATAAAATTGAGACATTTAAGATATTTTTTTTCATCAAACTTATGCAACTAATCGAAAAACTATCTTGGCGCATTTATACAGAATGAAATGAAATATTAGGTGAAGGAATCTAAGAATCCTAGATTTCATATTTCAAAAGCTCTCTCATATTTCAAAAGATCTCCTCAAAGATCATGAAAATGTTGATTTTTTCGAAAGACCAGCCTTAATATAAAAATAATTTAAGAGGCTCATCGTATCGGTTGCTCAAGGACGAGCACAGGTCGTGATGGCACAGGTGATGTCGTGGGAACGGGGTCAGGCTGTCAGTGTGGTCTCGCTTCGGCGACCACGCGCGTATGTGCGACCCAAACACTTCAACATTATGGTGGAAACTTCCTATAGTAGCACATTGTCCAAACCCTTGCGAGGAACAAAATCAGATCTGTTGTAGTCGTGCTTGGCGTATTATTCTTCATAATTAACAGACAAACAGACAAATTTCTATTCCTCGTGGAGTGAAGGGCCTGATGACCCGTACCACAGGTTTGTAAAAACCTATCACAGGCACCAGTTCTCTCACAAAACAGGTCTTAGTGGAGTCGATGGACCTACCTAGGTTATAGCATACTTACTGTTCAAATTAGTTAGTTAATAGTATAATACTAAACCTATTTTGAGAGATGAATAAATGCTTTTTATTATTATTAATTGATGTTGAGGCCTTACAGATTTAAAGATACAGCATATAAGACGCTACGCAAACGTAGACACTTAGTTTCCAGTTACCGACGCCGAATACTTTTTGATCGTCAATGAGTATGTTTTAAGTAGGAGCAACTGGACACACGTATGCGCAGGGAGAGGATGATTTCATACTGGTTCTACAGACATCAAATATTCATCGGTAGCTTAGTGCCGGAGACGTACGGATAGTGAAACTTTTATTATTCATCTTCAAGATTTCCATTTTATCGTTATAAAATACCTAATTAAAAATTGACATTGATCATAAAAGAAATGTATGGTTATGTTGGTGTTTATAGTTGATTACTCGACACAAGTTACAAGTTTCGAATAAACTTGACTTCGAACTTGTGTCTTTTGTCGAGTAATCAACTTCGAACACCAACATAACATACTTTTATTTTATGATAAGTAACCGAGTCTGACAGAGGTCAGTAATTTTCAATTCATTGTTAATTTTTAATTAGGTAGGTATTTTATTACGATGAAATGGAAATCTTGAAGATGCATAATTAAAAGTTTCACTCGTTGCTATCCTTACGTACTCCAAGGCCGCGTATTCTTTATCAAACGATTAAGTAATCGCCAAATAAGCTATCTCCAATAGATAAGGAGGCACCTCCGTGCCGATGACGCAACGGCCTAGGAAGATTACCTAAGTGTAAAAATAAAATATGCGAGGACATGTTTTCAAATTTTGATACCTACCACTTTGGATTGTGCTATAATGACAATCTTTCAAAGAGTATTATTGGCAAAATCGTCGGTTCGGTTCGGACGTTTTCGTGTCAGACATCAGGCTTTCATTCCCAGAAAAAAGAACCTGGTAGTGTGGATTACCTAGTGATGTAACGCAGTATCGAGGCCATGTTTGATGCGACGATGATCACGCCGCGCGCGCGCAGGCAAAAACGAGACATTCCGCGCAAACGCTGGAGAAGATCGCGTGCTCGCATTGCACGCCATGGCATGCCGGGGATGGGGCATTTACAGAATACTGCTGTTTCATTCACTGCTGAGAGCTACAAGGAACATGGCAATTTGTACTAACAACCTGAGAATCGTGTAAAATACCATACTTGCGTAGTGACTAAAAAACGCATGATTTAGATATTTTAGATGCCAGCATACGAAGTGCTTTAAATCGTATATAAAGATGATTCATCGGAGCCTACTCAAAAAGCATTACCTCAAAGAACTTGCTTCAGTGAACTCATAAAATTTGCATTACGACCGGTACAGATTGACACGTCTTATCAACCTGAAGACTGCGCTATCAACAGCTTAGCTGCTAACCGACATTGAAATTGCTCGTACGTGTCTAACCCGCTGGTTACTAATTGGTGGCTAATTAATTCAGCTCCATTTGTTGATATAACGGCCCCCGTCGCTGTCTGACAGCCTCTACATTGAACCGTGCCGTGTCAACTAATTACTCCATTCCCATTCCATATCCTCGAACACCGTAACCAACCTTCGGACGTAGGTTCTATTGTTTCGAGAACTTACTATATTCTTCGCACTTACAAGTAGGTAAACTAACTGAATCAATATGACTTGTCATTGACGTCACAATTGCGTCATCAATCTAAAAGATCGCTCTCAACTTAGTTTCCCAGAACATTAAATACTGATCGTAAGTGGTTTATCGTGCAGCTTTGCGATAACGAAACTTACTTTGATGGCGACCGCAAGGTGGATAACAGTGACACAATTCCGAAGAAGCAACATGGCTTTTACATTTCAATGCAACTCACAAGAGTCCGTCATTATGTTTGATGTGATGAGTAGTGATGACTTTATTGTGAGCATAAAAGCAAAACTTAGTACAATGGGCACTTGTCTGTAGACAGTGGCACAGATTGTTCAATTGAGGCAAGTGTTTGAGATAGTATCTTCGCCGGCAACGGGTGGTTAGGAGTGGCGAACGTAGACGGTGAAAGTGCCGTGACGAACGCCGGCTGCCATCGCGCGACCTTGCTCCTCTCCTTAATGTAATGCATAACAAAACGCTACACGGATATCCTTCGCTATCGCGAACTAGATCGCGCTGTCTCCACCTTCTGTCTAGACTAGTCCTACCTACCTAGCTTTGTTGTTGCTAGACATAGTACCTAAAGGGCGGCCACACCCCGAAATTTCTCCTTCATTTATCGGACTTCGAAAGTTTTCAACAGTTCTGTGTGCAATGGGACTCTGTCAACAAGTTCAGAGAAAACCTTGCGCAATCGTTCTCAATACGTAATTTGAGGAAACTATTCGAGCGGGATGTAGCTGCATAAGGAAAATCCGCATGCTCCAACTGCATTGACATATTCGATGTAATGGAACTTAATAGTGCCAAACATTTAAGAGAAGGGTCGAGCGAGGTGCTAAGACATGGCGACTAGGGCATGGACACCGGTATTCGGTATTACCGAAAAACCGGTAATACCGGACGATTTAAGGCAATTCCGAATACCGGTATTGAAATTGTAAATACCGGTAATTCGGTATTTTCAAAAAATAAGTTAAGATGAATAAATATGCGTGAAGAAAACCCTTATGACGGTTCTAAATTACACAAATACCTACCAAACAACTTCTATATAAAACATAATACATTTTATGATTGTAAAATTGATAGCCAGTCTACGTTTTTATTATAATGGTTTAAAAAATTGATAAACCAACGCGCATCCTCTTTCCACTTCAGGACAAGTAGACGCATATCGCATTACCACGGTATATTCATCAAGTACCCCTAGTACTTGATGAATATACCGTCCACTCGCACTAAACGGTTTTGCCACCGCCTTCATCATTCGTACTGCTGGGATTTGGAACACGCTCCCTGTTGCTGTTTTTCCCGTCAATAACGACTTAGGTGTATTAAAGACAAAAAGTTTAAATTAAATGGGTATCTTCTAAACCTTCGTGATACATCGTCGGCCACATCTTCACTTTTCATCAAGTGAGTTTGTGGTCAAACGAAGGTGTATAGAAGAGACTATAAAATAAAGTAGGTATATTAACAAATAAATGCGCGTAGAATAGTGTAAAACCGTGTTTCATCTTATATTGTGTAAAATCTTTACTTCTAATCAATGTCAATGTGTGCGTGGAAATTGCAGCGAGCTCATTACATTACGAGTTCTTGTAATTTCAACAATCAAATAATACAAACAAAAAGATGGAATTAGTATTTACAATTGAATGTAGGCTAAGCAGCGTAGGATCTGTCGAGATCTGCATATTAGCAGCTCTTGAGATCGTCAAGCCAAATCTGCCGCCGCACTAACCCTCACGGATGTCCGGGAAGATGGAAAGGCGCAAGTATGTTGAATTAGCGTCCCACACAATGGGTTCCTCAACTCAACTCCCATGGGACTACTGTCATACTGTCGTCGTCGGACCTCTTACCTACCATCGTCATGCAAAATACCATTCGGTTCGAGAGTAAATTTTACTTTAGCGGTGACAAAGGCCTGATGATGTGGCATGGCATGGCAAGATATCTGACTGGCGACCCTATAACACACGACAATCCGTAATGAGCTATTCGACAGCAGTATTGCACTGGCATTGATGAGACGCGCAACACCTTGCACACAACTGAAGATACGGAAAGTTACGGGGTCCAATAAAGTGGCAGTGTTATATGTAGGAAGTGCTTGCACTTAATATTCGGAAAATCCCATTTAGAAACGGCCGGGAGACGGGCACGATCTGCACAGCTGGAGCACGTTTGTATCAAACAATTCCGTGTCAACTCACACAAAAGCCCGTCCTATTGTCATGACGACAAAAGATATTTTGGAGGAGCAGCATTGGGGCAAGCACTATGCCAAACCGTTCTAATTAGCCTAAAAACTAAATATTGAATGAAATTCCAGGTCCAAATAAGACGGCTCTAAGAAAAAATCAACTAGTGATTTAGACAGAAGTCAGGGCTACATTTTTGCGAATATCTAAGCTCCCAAATTTGACAGGCATGGATATAGGTAGCAGGCATTGCCATCCTAATAGATATTTAAACTCGATTTGATTGTTTAAGTAAAAGAAAGAACATAAAGTAGAAAGGACCATTTTAAATTATCAATAAAAGTTAGGCTTATTTCAAATAACATTTCTTGGTACATTTATTCAGTCTAATACAATATTAAACGGAGTGGAAAACATTTTTTTCTGCTTTTTTAGTATTTGTAGTAAAATACCGAAAAAATACCGAAAAACCGGCATCCCGGTTTTACAAATTTGTATACCGGTAAATTACCGGTATTGTCATTTAGCCCATTACCGCCATGCCCTAATGGCGACGCGATCTAGGTTATGATGGAGTGGAGCGACGATATATGGTCATCTCTGTCGCCCACTTGAGATTGAATACGTGCGCGAATGTAGATTTAATGGAAATCTTTATTTATTGCAAAGAAATCGGCTTTGATCTACGATTAAATAATATTATGTGAAACTAAACATTTCTTGCGATTTGTTTATAACAGTTACTTTATCACGTACGTGATTACGATTAGATTACTTACTCGCATTTTTCTTTAATCAGGGGGAAATTTCTTTAGCTCAGCATTTTAATTTGGGTCAAACTATATTTTTGTAGTTGCGACCTACTAATAGAGATCTTAATTAATTTTCACTTGCACACTATTCATGGCTGTACCATAAAAGGGACCTCGCGCCAAATAATGTAAACGAAATTTTGCGTGTTGGAGACAGATTGAAATCTTACGACCTAAAAAGGCGATTCTCATTTACCTACATCGACGTATTCATGAGAAAGGTGCCGCGGTGGCATGTAAATTGATTGACAGCATTGGCACCGATAGGGCTTGCCTACGGCATTCGCGTAAAAGAACAGCTGATTGTGCAGGCGCGCGGTTCAACGACCGCACTTTCGCCGCTCCCACGGCTGCATTGCTCAATGCTCCGGGCCTAAGACGTCGCCTTACCTTACTCAGTACGCACCTAGACAAACGGAGTGTTCTAAGAGTAACGCGATCTCGGACATTTTACCGCTCCAGATCCGCTTACCTACACTCTGACACCTGCCTTGTGCCACTTGAATCTTGATACTCATCAGAACGCATGAATACTAGAGAGCAACTACAGCACTTAAACTTATAATCTTGATAACGTAATAAACTTAATTCATAGACCCAGCATCTGCTAGGGGTCCACCTAACTCGATTAAGACCGAGTCAATGAACCTATTAAACAAATTGACGTGAACTATAATTGAAAGCCCGACTCCATCGTGGAGAAGACTTCCCGGGCGCTGGTTTTCCTGTCACGACCGGTCAAGAAGCTGCTGTCTCCTGAGGATGATGAGGGGGACGAGGAGGCGGCTTACGATAGAGCTGATGATCTGGTAAGGCCAGGGTGTTAGATGAGAAGTCCGGCCAGAATCAGCTCAAATTAGCGCGACCGTTTGTATTAGGCGTTTTTGTTGTAGGCTATGTCGTACATACGAATGTAGATGGCTAGAGAGATTCCTTTCAGATTTCTGTGTGTTGTCGATTCTTTAGTCTCATGGTGATTTGTATAGACAGTTCTGTGTGCATGCATACTCTCTAAAACCATAGATGCTCGTGAAAACGTTGTAAGTTTTCCGTTAATGTGTCGCCCTAGAATGATGTATTTGTAAAATATCCGGTTAAAGCTAGTGTTTGTTACTTTCGGGCCGTTGAATTTACTTGTTAGATTTCATATTGTTGTAGACTAAAAATCAAGTAGGTACAGTTGGTTTTATCTGGAAGTGTTCGTTATAAATTATAATCGAGAATAATATAATACAGCAGCCAAAATAGCATTGAATACTCGCAAGATTAACGAAGATGTTCCTATGTTGACTTTCTTTATCTAATCGCAAAAAGATTATAGCTGACAAAGTTACTGTGCCGCGTCGACTGAGACATTGCACCAAAATTGTTTCGGGTCCAACGACGTCAACTAAATAATAATGATTAAAGCATGAAGTCATCATGAAACAAATATGTAGCATTTTTATTATCTTGAGTCCAAAGTATACATGTATACTAGGGATGTAACGAATGTCAAATTTTCGACATTCGCGAATGCGAATGCGAATGCGAGTATTCGATGCTCACATTCGCGAATGCGAATGCGAATGCGAATGTTGGTATTTTGAACTTGCCGCCAACTTCACGTACTGTTTATTGGCGCGCGCGCTGTCCAATTACCAACGTTTGCTATTAGCTATCTTCAACTACCAATTACGTACGAGTAATAATGTTTATTTCATTCATACATGACATCGACAATTCACAACCTTGATAACCACAGAATTTGAAACTGATATTGATTGGCATAATTGTATCAAAACAGATGCAGAGCAAAAATTTAAGAAGATGAATCGTTTGATAATTGCTATCTTCGTCTACCAATCGCGTTGTTTGTTTGATAATATTTTTATCCACACATTTGTCGGTTGGAGTTGGGTTTGTTTGTCTTTTATATGTTATTTTGGGAAAAATGAGTGCCTCCATGAAAACAATGAGTAAAATTTAGACCACGTTTAGACTTATTTTACTTAGTGGATGCGGAACATGCAAAATGTAAAATTATAAATAGGGGTACTGGTTTAAAAGTTACATAAGCATAACGCTATCGATATAATACAATACGCTATTGTACTGAAACTTTCTGAGTATATAAAAAAGAATGGATTGAAAAACGCATATCATATTAAGAGTTTTCTTGAAAATTTCTGATAGTTTATATACTCAGAAAATTTCAGTACAATAGCGTTATGCGTTAGAAAGTTACAGCCCTTATAAGTCGGAGCCCAACTATAAATCTCAAACTTTCATATACCTAACCATTTCATTAATATTTTGAAAAATCCTGAAATACGTGTTCAACACCTTTGTATTTTTGGTAAATTTCAAGCAAATTTGGCCACTTCGTAGAGTTAAAAGAAACACGTAAAAAACTTCAATCCTCTTTTCTTTTGGGGGTGTAATTTCCAAAACTCCTATGCTTAAAATTTAAGATTTCTAGCTTATGAGGTTTGGGTTGGGTGAAACTAGAAATTAACTTGTTTTTTTAATATTTAAAATATTCATATTTAATTATTAACCAGTATAAGATAATAATAAAAAATAAAAGACGGCCTTGTCCTAGGTCCTCCGATCAAGGTCTGTGCACGCCAAAAACAAACCATAAATTTGTCAAGTGGTTCCCGCCATTAAAAGGTTACCTTAATCCCTGGGTTAGAATAATCAATACATTGTCATTCAAAGCAAAGGCTAGGCTATTTTTCGATCTCACAAATTAGTTCCCATAGAGAAAAAATAAACATTAAACGTTAAGTTTCTTTAATTTCGTAGAAACGCGTGCAAAGCCACGGACAAACACTAGTCACCCAATCAAAGTCAGTTCAACATTTTTTTCAGTTAAGTTTTGTCAAAGTTTCTTACAAAGTTCTTATTAAAGAATTAGCAATAAGAGTGCCATAATAAAATATAGTAATAGGCATGATGATTGATTTTGAGACTACTCCTTGATATTTTTAAACATCTACTGAATAGAAAATAAAACATATTTCTACAAAAAACATGGATTTTGAAGGTAAAATTGAGTTTTAAAAAATGTAATTTAAATTTCGCTCTAAAACGCTACAATACTCGTGGCGACTGTCTATGACGTCACCGATGCACAAATTTTTATGATACAGAATTACCCTAATATTTATATTCATTAGTATGTCTTTACAAATAAGAAATACAATCAAATAATAAAACAAGTATTAACAATATTGTCAAGAAACAAAGAAGCTAGCTATTGATTGAAGAAAGTCATACGTTTACAATTACTTATTTCTGTGGTTATTCTGTGTCTGTGTTCTCTAATTGTATTGATTGATTATTGTATTTTGTAGATATTATTTATCAAAATAATAATTGATCTTGATCAAAATAAAAATTATAATACGCGTTTTGTCATGTATGGCTCTGATTTAATTTAGTAAATGCATAATAATGATGCTTTTTGTTACTGTCATCATCCCTATTTACGATATGTGCAGTTTTTTTTTATAATTCCGCATGTAAAAGAGAACAATTTTTTAAATATATTAGGTAAGTTTTTGCCCCATCAACATTCGCCAAATATTCGCATAGATTTTGGCGAATGCGGATGCGAATGCGAATATTGAAAATCCTGCGAATATTCGCGAATGCGAATGCGGATGCGAATATTCGTTACATCTCTAATGTATACATACATATGAACATTCCATTTCCTCGTGAGTTTTTAAAACTATGAGATACGAGTATTTATATTTTCTTACTTCATAAATCGAATTCCAAGCCAATTAAGGATCTTGAGATATAATTGCTGGAACAAAGGACTTCTTAACTACCCAGCCAAGTCTTTGATTATACTCGCAGACTCACTGCTTCACAAATACATACCTACTGCTTTTCATTCATTTTATTACCATCGTCAGTCTTTTATTCGAATTAATCTGGAACGAATCAGAAATAAAGGCTCCTATGCAATACCTTTATCAGTTGCTCGAACAAACCGTTGTCGTAACAAGGTTAACAAAACTGCTAGTCTCTCGTCAGACAGATGAGCAATTTGAAACGAAAGTATGTGATCAAAGTGAGCATTAAAAACAGAAAGTCTTTCATTTTAGTACCATGCGTGGTTGTTAAGCTTTTACTCACGGTTATATACTTAATGATTAGTGAGGCTTTGAGAAAGAGAGCGAAGCCTTTAAAATTGCCACATATTCCTGTTTTAGAGCTTAAATAAAACAGCTTTCAATAATAGTTCGACTAGACAGAAAAGATGGAGCGTTTTGTTTGACCCAGTCAAATTTAAATGGTATAGACCTTTGCAGAAGACTCATAGTTAACATACGGCATAGTTTGACATGATATTCCAATGACCCCAGAGGTCCCAGCCCCCCTAGCACGGGGATTGTTGTCTGGGGGCTGATATCTAATGAATTCTAACGTAAATAAGATTATTTCTTTTATGGAAAATGCCAAAATATAGTGAGGCCTCAATATAATGAGATGTTGTCCGTCATTGAAAAATTATATTTTCTTGCAATGACAGGTAAACTGAAAGTTGTTCTGAAACGGTTTGTTCGTTCAAACTTTTGAAAGAGAATCGATATTTTATCAATTATGTAGGTAATTGGAAGGCGAGGTCTTCCTATCACAGTACTTGCGAAGGTTATACCCACTATTGTACGGGCTGAGCTGGCCGACCGGCCATTGACACCATTCTGTGACATTTATCTGGTTTCTATATCTTGTAAATGCTAATCGAGCCGTTGGATCTGCCGCTGTTAGTAGATAAATAAATATTCCATGTTATAAATCAACATTGTTTTTATAGGCTTGGTTTTCATATTTTTAGGCCAACATTTGCTTTACAATTTTTCAAGACCTTTTCCTATAATCTTTTGACGATTTCCTTTTCACACCTATCCTGGCTGGAGATGAATTGTAATTAATTGTTGCCTTTTTAACGCTAACACTGGACCCGTCGGCACTCCACGAAGTCAGGGTCTCTACCGTTCTCCAGATGGGTAAGAATTGCGTGTGTTTGTGTGTGGTGTGCTAGAAAATATAAACCTTACCTTACCAAGTCTTACGTGTGTGGAGTGGACCTACTAGAGGCCATATATTTATAACTCTATCTGTGTAGTACTTTTTTTTCTGTTAGGTTTCCGGTCAGAGGAGGGTTTTTCGTCTTGAGTTTTGGTCATTTTTCAAATCTTTTATCCGCAACGAGGTCTTTGCAAAAAGACAAAAACCCGCTCGGTTTCTCATCCGGTGTGCTTCGAAAATGCAGCGCCACACGAGAAATGCTTGTTATTTTTATGTTCCCTCATCGTCAATTCAATTCATTTATCGTAGGTACGAATTAAGTCTGGATCGAGTCTATAGATCCCACAATGAATCACTTCGTCGTTTGAATTGAAAGAGTCCAAGATCATTGATCGCAGTGTTCAATCAAAGTAGACCGCCTCATTGTAGTTTGTTCAATACAGCATGCAAGTGGACTGATAGGGGTCTGACTCATACAATCGTACAAGCGAAGATGCGGGATTTTGCCTTTAATGAACACTAGAATCCTATTCTTTAATGAAATAGCTGCCGTTTTTGAAAAACCTTAGGCTACAGCTGGTCCAGATTAGCACTATACCCAGGCGATTGGAATAAATATAAAGAGGCCTACCCCAGCACTTGGTTGACAAGCGCTGATGATGATGATGAAATAGCTGCCGTTACGAATCAGAAATCTATTCTAAATTATCTAAACAGAAAGGTAGTTATAATGCATGAACGAGTTAGAGCTATCCTGCCTGTTTGTGTATTTTGTATGTAAGTAGCTAACTATGCAGTTGGTTAGGTGATAAATTCTACTCGGAAATCCACGGCTAATGATATTTTTATCAAGTGTATTTTTTTTACGGTATATCCTCATTAGATAAAATGTATGATAGTACATCTACCTATTTAGAAAGAAAATTATCACGCTGAGTCTTGTTATTTGTCAACCCATTTTTATGATTGTCGTACAAGCGACGATTTCTATACCTTTTCTAACTTAAGATGTGGTTGTTACCAGGTGATGCAACAAGACGTGAAGAAGGAGAATCCACTGCAGTTCAAGTTCCGCGCAAAGTTCTACCCCGAGGATGTGGCTGATGAGCTTATCCAGGAGATCACACTCAAGCTGTTCTACCTTCAAGTGAGTAGACCCTTTAAATATTACCCTGGAAATATTGCCAACCAACTTTGTGACGATCAATCTATGCAGTAGCTGGTCATGTGAATGCTTAGCTATTGCTAACGTCGCGGGCTGCGGCGGCGGCGTCGTCGCGACGTTAAATCAAAATGTAAACGCCGGCTCCAGTTTCAAAACATCGGAAACAAAATGATCAAATAAATCCAGATTAACAAAAGTTTCACGCTTGGCTCTGCGAGTTCTAACTCTGTCGAAAGCTACCCGATACAGTTTGAGCAAGTAGAGATGTCGCTATAAAGATTCAGTTCGTCCTTTTTGCGTGTGTATCGCTGCAAAGTCATGATGGACCCTTATTTGATTCCAATGACCCGCTATTGTTCGGTTTGCGAGTTAATATAATCATGGAAATTCAAGGTTATAAAATTAGAGCCACAGCTGTGTGTGTATTTTGACGGTAATTTTGTATGTTTGACAAACAATCAGCCTTCTAGAATCTACCATCGCTTCCAATTGTTCAAACATATTTGTTTGGGATGGGTTTTCGGAAATCTTCTGAATTTATTTATGAATTTGTTGTATTATTGTGACTGGGTTTTCTTGGCAGCGTTAAGCCATTTAATTTTAAATGGGTGAACTGCGATCTGCACTGTCATCTCGCATGGATCCACGCCATGAAGTACCGGGGAGTGTGACCTTGGTCTGTTGACAGCTGAAGGTGATAAGCTGTTAGGTTGTTTAGGCTCTTCAGACCCGTATTATGGCTGACCAGGGACCCAGTTTACCTAAAAAAATGCTCCTCTTTCTTTGACAGTGATAACCTCTCAGAATAAAGTATAGGTACTAAATATCGTCGCAAATCGCCACGTTGTCCCTAGATGAAAGTATAGTTAGTGCATGCAGTGCTATTTAGTCTAAAACGCATATTCAGTTTTTTATCACATTTTCCTTAACTTGTAAAGTTTCTTGCTTATCACAGCAGCAGATGTTTAAGTGAAACTAATAAGAACCATCTTCCCAGGTGAAGAACGGCATCCTCAGCGACGAGATCTACTGTCCCCCGGAGACTTCCGTCCTGCTCGCCTCGTACGCAGTCCAGGCGCGACATGGAGACCACAACCCAGCGTTACACGCCCAAGGCTTCCTGGCCAACGACCGTCTGCTGCCGCAGCGCGTCACCGACCAGCACAAGGTACGTTACTTACCTGACAAGGTACGTTACTGACCTGACATGGTACGTTACTGACTGCACAAGGTACGTTACTAACCGCACAAGGTATGTTATTGACCACACAAGGTACGTTAATGTATGTAAGGGACCAGCACAAGGTATGTATTACGTACGGTATGTCCTCGGATTGGAGCCAGCCTTTGTTGACCCACAGGCTATTCCAAATCAGATTGTTACAACAAATTTCGATTCAATTGTTAATTTCCATTCTAATATTATATAAAGAGAAAAGATTTGTTCATTTGTTTGAATTGAATAGGCTCCAAAAATACTGGACCGATTTCAAAAATTCTTTCACCATTAGAGTCCTACATTATCCCTTATGAACAAAGGCTATAGATTATTATACCCGTGTGAAGCCGGGGCGGACCGATAGTGAGTGATAATGATAAATCTGTAATTTAACCAAATGTTCACTATTACAAAACATTCAACTAAAATTAATTTGTTAAAATATGGACTGCAAGATATAAATTCCCCATTGCCCATTTATGGGTGCTCTGTTCAATCCAGTACATGAGTTTTGATTTCAATAGGGTCATAACCTTCTTCACTTTATCTAATGATGAAGATAATGTTTAATAACTACAAAGAAAAAAAAATTACAATCAAATCATAGAATTAAATTAAATCTAGTATTTACAATAGAAACAATTGAGCTAACTGCAAACTGTTGCAAACAATCTACTGGTAAGCTCAACTGATCCACATCAATACCAGTCGGAAGCGTGCCCAAGAAACTGGCTGCATTGCCCCGCTGTATGGCAATGCTGATGCGCTGTACCAGATACTCACCAGCTCTCGGGTCACGCGTCGCTTCGACCAGACGCTTAGATAATTTTTTGAACTACAAAGATATCTTGACTCAAGCTATTTTTAAAGACTGCAGCATATTTTGCTTTCAATGTCACTTTAATGACGCTCATCTAAATTAGTGAACTGTCGACATTTCTTATCTCTCCTTCGCATTTTTGATACAAACTCAGTATCATTTCACTATCTGGTGTTTTTAAGACAAAACATGTGTTTTATTAATTTTTGTGTGTAACTCTGTTGCAATTAGTATTTCAGTAGCTAACAGTTTAATCTAATGTCTGTGTTTGAGTTACTCAATCTGGGGGTTTGTACATAAGTTTCTCATCATCTAATGATGACACTTTCTAAGACCACTTTGGTCTAAGTCTTATAATTGCCATTGACCGAGGTCGGTCTAGTCATTCCACCTGGCCGGAGTTTTTGTTACTGCATACGAAGGTCCGCCTGCGATGCAATAGTTTGTGGGGTCGATTTCCGGCTCGGGGCGTATGTTTGTACGATCTGCAGATATTTGTCTGGGTGTTTTATAGACACAAGATTACTATTCAGTTATCTAGTACCCATATCACAAGCTCTGCTTAGCTTAGGGCTAGATAATGCTGTGTGAATTGTCTAGCATTATTTAAATGTCTCATGGTCTTAAATAAAATTGTTTTCCTCTTCAGATGTCCCGCGAAGAGTGGGAGCTGTCGATCACCAACTGGTGGTCGGAGCACCGCGGCATGCTGCGCGAGGACGCCATGATGGAGTACCTGAAGATAGCACAGGACCTCGAGATGTACGGGGTCAACTACTTCGAGATCCGGAACAAGAAGAACACCGAGCTCTGGCTGGGAGTCGATGCGCTGGGGCTGAATATCTATGAGAAGGATGATAAGTGAGTTATTTTTTATCGTCTCAGACCTTCTTGATAACAATATCATATGGTGGTAAGTGACGAAGTGGCCGACGCTGTATTATGAGGGTCTTGAAGAGTGTCTTCATATAATATGTGTATATTATAAAAAATGGAAGGTGAGGACCAAGAGTCCTGTAAGGTCTAAAGAAAATAAGGAACAAATTATATTTTGTTGTAAATGCTTATTTTGTAAATCGAAAGAAATAAAGGTTAAGGATAACACCAACCGATAATATCTTCGAGTGAAGCGAGCCTCGATTATTGACTTTGCCGTAGTGGGTAACCATTATCATCGTTACAGAAGTTTAAAGTAATAAATAATTATCAAGCTGTGAGTTGGCTAAACGTTTCTTGGGGGGGGGGGGGGGGGGTTTGAACCCCCAAAACATCCCCCCAACCCTAAGGCCCTGAACAGGCCACTCTTATGTCACAGAAACCTTAGCTACCCTCGCTGCACAAAATCATAGAGCTTGTGTCCTCTTAAACATACCAGAAGAATGACAAGACAACTCGTGACAATCGCATGAGCATTATTGCAGAAATTGAAGGTCACAGGCTCATTACCTATAGCTATTATTAGCTATTACTGGATTATTACAAAAGTAGACGTGATCAAATTAAAAAGAACGTTAGCTTGATAAGTTTGTTAATTAACGATCTTTGCTTATTGTTTTCTTGATAACATTGATGTAAAAGAACTCGTGTAAGCTACGTCCACAGTTTAAAATTTAATTGGCGTTTTGCGACGATTTTATGTAAATTAAAATAATAATTGACCTTAAAAGGGGAAATTTTAAAAGTTTTAGCTATTGTCCTTAGTATTTTGATACAATTATGGATAATTGTATACGTCAGCGTGAACGCTGACGTCACGTATCCAGGCAGTGTAAGTACTAAAAACAAAAGGGGATTGCGTCAGATTTTTAACATATCTCTTTAATTGACGTTTCAAAATGATAGGTACCAAATATATTTTTGTAGAGCAACATTTAAAACATGATAACATTTATAAAAAAATCTAAATAGCTCAACTGTATAACTTTTATTATCAATTTTTTTTTATTCCTGTACAATTACATTACATATAAATGTATGGAATACATCTTAATTTTTGCAAACTAAGTGCGATGAGTTACTAAATGTAAGAATTGAGTATGTTTTAAAAAAATCGAACGTGTAAATAAATTGAAATACATTATCAAGCAACAAAGCTAATCAGAGCTTAATGCTATTCTTTTACCACAGATACCTATGGAAATAACTCTGAACAAAGTAGTTATCTATAGTTTAATTGCACAATAAAAGGATACATGTTGAATAAAGCAACTGAGAAAAGGTCTTTTAAAATAAATGTCCTATTAGGCCTTTTTGGCCAGTAAGACGCTTAACGCGGGAGGCCTACGTCCAGCTGTGGACTGATAAAAGCTGTTGATGTTGAAAAATATTCACCATACATAATAACGACACTCACCCAACTTATTACCTTCCAGATTGACCCCCAAAATCGGCTTCCCCTGGTCGGAAATCCGCAACATTTCATTCAACGACCGCAAGTTCATAATCAAGCCGATTGACAAGAAAGCGCCCGACTTTGTGTTCTTCGCGCCGCGCGTCCGCGTCAACAAACGCATCCTCGCTCTCTGTATGGGGAACCACGAGCTGTACATGCGGCGCCGCAAGCCGGACACTATTGATGTGCAGCAAATGAAGGCGCAAGCGAGGGAGGAGAAACTCGCTAAGCAAGCGCAGAGGTAACTTATTTATGATTTATCTTCTTCTATTAAGCATCCGGCGACAGCTGCTCGCAACTACAATTCGTAAATTAATGTGTTCCGATGACTGAAAACTTTTTATATTTACGACATTATGTTGTTATTCTGTAACTAGACAAATGTAAGCTATGTACCTTATCAAACAAAACGTAAGATATTGTTGTTTTTAATACAAAACAAATAGGAAGAAAACATTTCAGTGTGTATTATTAAGAAAAAAAAACAACTAGGGACCTAGATAAATACTATTCGAATACAAAAAACAACATGATGTGGTAGAAAAATGCTCGAATTACAAATCATTTTGGTAGTACGTTTGTATAGTCAAATTATCATCCGCGTTTTCCCTGAAGATTTTTATAGAAACTGGCTAAGCAGACTACGTTAGGCATGTTTTTCAATCAGACTTGCGCTACGTAATCGTACTTACGTTGTAACTTTCAAGCAAGCCTGAATTGTCTGCATGTACCTATTAGCTTCTTAGGTAAAGCCAATGTGATTAAATGATTTCTTCTATTCATTTTTGCAAATCATCAGATTCAAAGACATCATAAAGTTAATAAGATCCTGCCCCAAAATGATTTCACAATATTAGTCGACGGTATCTCTAAATGATTAGAAGAAGAAAAATCGAATACATCCGACAGAGAACTAAGGTTATCGACATAGCTCAAAGGATTAGCAAGCTGAAGTGGCAGTGGGCTGGCCATATCTCGAGAAGAACCGACAACCGCTGGGGTAAACGTGTTCTTGAGTGGAGACCGCGACTCGGCAAACGTAGTGTAGGACGCCCTCCGACCAGGTGGGATGACGATTTGCGAAAGACTGCTGGCAGATGCTGGATGCGGCAAGCTGAAGACAGGGCGCTATGGCGCTCATCAGGGGAGGCCTATGTCCAGCTGTGGACAAATATAGGCTGATGATGATGATGATGATGATCCCTAAATGATTTATAATAGGAGATCAAACCCAAAATTGGTCCAAGGACCCGATCTAAATACAAAGATTCTCATACAAGTTAGTGTTGTGTGTGTGTACCCAGTGTGTAACATTGATGTGTGGTTGCAGAGAAAAGCTGCAGCTGGAGATAGCGGCCCGCGAGCGCGCGGAGAAGAAACAACAAGAGTACGAGGACCGCCTCAGGCATATGCAGGAGGAGATGGAACGCTCACAGGTATATTATAAACTTTCGTTGTTTGACAAATTCATAATGAATATCAGCAGGTTAACTCTGAACTTTGATTGTCTTTAAGACACCCTGAAGCAGTCCCTCGTTAAGGGAAGAAACCTCGTTCTTAGATATACATAGTATACATACGTGGTTAGTGGTTAACCCGCTTAAAATTATTATGGATCAAGAAACTATCAGTATCATTATTTCTGAGTATATACTTATTTTAATTTTAAACAGGGGCAAAACTTTTGACTGCCATAAGTAATAATTAATACGAATTTCCTTCTGGAACAGATGCTCTATCTGAGGCCTTATTTTACTAGTCCTTTTGTCTTAAGAGGCGGATATCTAACAATAGAATGGTTTTTTGTTCATGCCTGTAAAACATTGCAGGTAATTTTTTCGATAACGTGTATTCATTATCCTTTTCGTTTATCAGCTGTCAACAAAACCAATCCTCACACACTTTTCAATATATTGTTTTAGGCTAATCTGCTAGAAGCGCAAGACATGATCAGACGGCTGGAAGAGCAGCTGAAGCAGCTTCAAGCCGCCAAGGAGGAGCTCGAGCGGCGCCAGAACGAGCTGCAAGCCATGATGCAGCGCCTCGAGGAGACCAAGGTAACACAACACTAATCATGCAACTTGACGATAAAAGCCTTTGATACGATTTCTGCTGTTTATTTCATGGTTTGTTTTTTAAGCTAGTGGTTTCAAATAAGTTAATAATCACGAGGAATTGAGTAGGGCTCAGTAGCGACCCTTAGGGATTCGGCGACAATTTCAATTCGTAAATTAAACACGATATGGTGGAAATATGCTCGAACTACAAACCATTTTGTTTGTAGGTACGTTTGTATGGGCAAATTATCATCCGCAGGCCTCTTAAGAGACGCTATTACATGGAACTACCAGGACCTAGGATTGTCCTGGTAGTTCCATGTAAATTTGATACAAACTTTTGGTTGCAATCTCTCTATCTTTCCAATCTCCATCCGTGCTTCGAAGAAAACAAGAACTACTATTAACTCCAGGTTTTAATGAATGACCACTGTGATCCAAATCAAAAATCTTTGCAAACTCTAAAAAGTGAAGTGTAAGTAAAGTAGAGTATTCTACTCACTCTGGCAATAAATTCGGATTTGATGTCCAGTAGTACTTATACATTGTATTAACTTTGCAGAACATGGAAGCAGCGGAACGGCAGAAGCTGGAAGACGAGATCCTTGCAAAGCAAGAGGAGGTGTCCCGCATCCAGCAGGAGGTCGAGACCAAGGACTCCGAGACCAGGCGTCTGCAGGAGGAGGTCGAAGAGGCGAGGCGCAAACAGGTCAGTACATTTATTTATTGAGCTAGTACAGAATTGTTTCCAATAACACTAGTCACAAGTATAAAAATTACATATAAAATATATATATGTATACATGTGTCATCACATAGACATACTCATTATGTGAGCGGGTTAACTACGAACCTTGGTTGTATTGGGCAATCAATGATTCAACTCTACTCGACACAGTTAGATCTTGCCTGAGAAGATGTCTCTGAATATATGCATGTGTGTTAAGCCATGCATTTATTTGCTGGTAGGTACACCCGTACAATTAAAACAGTCAAAATTACAGATCAGTAGGGCAAGTACAGGCATTGTTGTCTAGGGTAGAATAGAGAAAATTACGTCATTTTGTCATCGAATGCGTAAATTTTTGTCTATTCTACTCAAAAAACAATTCCCGTGATTGGCCTACTGGAGCGATATGATTATAGGCTCTGGTATTCAACTGAAACCATTTTCACAAGGCCCTGTTAGATAACCAAGCAACAACCTGTTATTAACCAAGTTGAGTAAATAAATAAAATTTATTCAAAGAAAACTCATGTAAAAAGACAAGACATAAGTGCACTAAAAATAAATAAAGCAAACTTTAACAATTTAGCCTAAATAGGTAATCCTGTGTTTCGTGTTCGAGTGCTATTATTACATAAAATAATCACTTAATTATGATGAAGGCATTTAGTGTAACAATGTTGTTTATGGTAGAACCATCGAGTTAGAATACTAACTCGATGGGTAGAACACAGTTTGTGTATAAATGATGCCTACTTAAGTTACATTGAGTAAAACTAGATTAATCACTATTCTAACTAGGTTAACTTAATGTATCAAAATGTAATTTACTTGATAATATCTAAAAGATTCTCTGTATCATTGCAATTGAGGTTTATTTTTGTAATGTCAAAATAACAGGTTTTACAGTAGCTTAGCAGTAGCTGTACTCGGCTGTATGTAGCAGAGTATTTAAGTCAGATTGTACGTTCTCAGGACGAGGCAGCAGCGCTCCTAGCTGCCGCCACCACGCCCTCTCACCACCACGTGTCGGAGAGCGGCGCAGGCGCCGGCGCGGACGGCGACGGCGGCTCGGACGCCGGCTCCGACGGGGAGCGCGGCGGCGGCGGAGACCTGTCGGGCGCGCCTGACGACCTCGTCGACCCTATCAACGATAGGCGTACGCTGGCCGAGAGGAACGAACGTCTGCACAACCAGCTCAAGGTAACATTACACTAATGTATAAATGCGAAAGTTAGGATGGATGAAATATAGTGTGATGCTCCCTATGGAGGTATCACGCGTGGTACCGATAGGATCGTGGCCACAGTCTAAATCAGTGTTGGATACAAGAACACGTTCACAAAACTTGAAGTACCTACCTATTTTTATTAGAAACTTACAATTATTAAGTACCTCGAAACGTATGATTCACTGCCGATTCAGCTGATTCAGCCTATGGTACCGTTATCACACGGTAAATGGATGTTTATTACTTCTACACGGGAAAACCTAATGAAAACATTGGACTAAAAATTGCTTTTTTACATAAATTTATGTTCCATTTCTGAGGTAAGGCACTTATTCTAACTACTTCTCTGTCTCAGACTTTAATTATCCTGCTTTCTTTCCAGGCGTTGAAACAAGACTTGGCGCAATCCCGCGACGAGACGAAAGAAACCGCGATGGACAAGATCCACCGCGAGAACGTGCGCCAGGGACGCGACAAGTACAAGACTCTGCGCGAAATCCGCAAGGGCAACACCAAGCGTCGCGTCGATCAGTTCGAGAACATGTAATTTGCAGCATACTGGCAACACTCGCTCATATATTCACGCTAGAGGTATAGAACAGAGGAATACAGTGCGGACAAGATAACATTGCATTTATCAAACTGCTGAATATGTTTAAGCGTTTTGATCAATGCAATGTTATAATAGTTGCACTCTAAACTCTGACCGTAAAATTTGTCCAAAATCCTGTTGGCAAGCCGTTGCGGCTTGTCGATCCGTCCACATTTGAACGTTCAAACCGTTCTCTGCAATAAATGTGAAGGTATGAGCGAGTGAGTAGGTTCTCCTGTGGTCACGTGGCCGCCTGCAGTGCGAAAAGAATCGATGAACGTGGCAAACGGCGTTAGTGTCTTCATGAACACATGAAGTTAGGTCCTTTTTGAGGGTTCCGTTTTGAACCCAAAGGGTGACAAACGGGACTCTTCGCCGTAAATCCATCTGCCACAGGCCTATACCTATATTGAGTTGAATTCCCTTTCACAAATGGTTCACGATCCTCGTGTTAGCAGCGCAGCCGCGCGATCGTATTGTTAGTGCTGGCAAGCCGCCTTGTACGAACTGTAGTTCCAATATTTTTGTACTGTAAGACTGTTTCGGCGGCGCGGGGCTCACAGTCGCGCCCACTCGATGTAAATAGGTTCGATTATGATTACTTAATAGTAATGTAATATTGTTTTAGACCATGTGCTATATATTATAACATGTATACTTACACGGTCGGATATTCGGACCGGCCGCCCGACGTAAAGGCGCAGAAATATTTATGTATGATTATTTTAAGCGATTGGATTTTATTCGATGATGTTATTATGAAGTTCCGAGAGTATTCGCGAGGGTTTGCCGCTCGCCAGTTTGTTTGTGTAGAAACGTTATTGTTGATTATTTTAGCGATTCGTGGTTGTATGTATAGATGTCTCGGATTGGCCGTTGGGAGAAGGAAGGGTGTTGCCCCTTATTTATTTTTATAATCATTTATATATTAGATGTAGCGAGTCGTTAGTCTTCAAGTGTAAATTGTCATCCTCTCGTCCTGATATTACGCCGTGTTCTCTACTCGTGTGTCTCTGGATCCGTGTTAGTCTCTGCAGGACCGTTCTATTGTATGCTCCTAGGAACTGTATAATTTTAATTTTTAAGTGAGTAAAAGGCATTCCATGTATTTACAGAGCGGTGGCGTTTGATTTTATAATAAAATGGATAATTTGGAATAATTGTTGTGAAAGTGTTTGATACATTAGTGCCATCCGACGCACGACCCGCGGGCCTAGTGCGTGCCCGCGACCTCACTCATCTAACTACCTGTACTGTACAGTATGCCTGGTCAATGTTGTCAAAATATACAATACCATGTTGCCTTCAATTCTAGTATGAATTTTCCAATAAAAGTCTAAGTATAACATAATTGTGTTTTATTTAATAACTGTCATATAAGGTATTCAATTGAATAAATATTTGCATTGATTTTATTGTCAAGTTATACAATGAAATATCGGTAATAATTACCACTAAGAATCTAAGATTTACTGGACTGGAACCGGAAAAAAATCCGTGGTCCAGTCAACAGGACCATGGGCCAGGTGTCAGTATCCATAGAAGATCTATTTTACTGGAGATCTATTTGTCTACAAACAATTTGTTTCAGGCACAAAACATGTACATAAAGACCGGATCAGTAGCGAGTCGAGTAAGTACATCAAGGCAAGGGACATCTTATGGTGAATGGTTTGTATAGAAATTTGGTAGAGCGCCTCTATCGTACGGACATGGAACAACGCAAATCCCATACAGAAATTAGACGTCTCGATTCCATTTTCTAACCAAACTCAGGGCTTAGAACCATAGCGTTTGCTTATCCATCTACAGGGGTCCAAGGTTTCAAGATACTCCTTCACTAGCCATAGTATCGGCTGTCCCCTTTGATTTTTTTATATTTCTGCCTGCTTAGATTAAAACCTTAAGGTGCCCCCGAACATCGAAGCTCCCATACAAACGTACTTTTCGATTCATTTGGAAACTACATGCCCTACTGATAGGAAATTTTGCACACATAATCGGATAATAAATAGCTATGTCGGTATCGGCTTGGTTTTTCAAAAAACATAATCATGATTAAATGAGAGCGAAACTAATTTTCCATATTTTAACCACCAAATCGAGTAGTTTTCAAGCGCTTTTATTAGCATGATAAACAACTTTATTCGAAAATCTGACTGGATACCGACATCGTAAATATATTCAATATTAGAAATGAACAATAATATTTAGGAAATCAATCCTTTATACAAAATGAATCGAAAAGTACGAAAAATTATCAAAAAATGGTGAAATTCCTTATAGATTCTGCAACCGCTCGCTCACACGCGGGGGGCTGTAAGACGCGGAGGAGGTGAAATCCCGAAATTAGGCGAGCGACGCCGAAGGGGCCAAGCCGATCGAGAACGACCTGTCGTCGGTCGAACTGTGTGTGATTTGACCTCATTTGCGGACAGCCTCGTTTTATATAAATTTTGAATACAACAAATCATTCAAACAAAACCACGAACACTAATAAACTCCCGTGACCTTATCTAAAACAGTTTTTGAGATACATATTTTCAACTTGCTAAATTTTACTAAGGGAAAAGTTTCTTTCGGAAATATAAATTAATTAATTTTTTACGAATGATAATGAGAATTCATCAAAAAATCTGTATTTCTAAAGCGATGTAAAATATCCGCACGGGTGTCCGATTTATTAATACAAAATGCACTAAATTTAAATATAAATCGAAGCTAAGGTCAAATAACACACTGTGGGTCGACACAAATTTTATTTATTTTATTTATTTATTTTATTTTATTTATTTTATTTATTTTATTTATTTTATTTATTTTATTTATTTTATTTATTTTATTTATTTTATTTATTTTATTTATTTTATTTATTTTATTTATTTTATTTATTTTATTTATTTTATTTATTTTATTTATTTTATTTATTTTATTTATTTTATTTATTTTATTTATTTTATTTATTTTATTTATTTTATTTATTTTATTTATTTTATTTATTTTATTTATTTTATTTATTTTATTTATTTTATTTATTTTATTTATTTATTTATTTTTTTTTTTTTTTTAATAATATAAATAATAAAAAAATGTGTTTTAAACATTTTTATAATTAGAATATTAGGAATGAAAAAACCAATCAACAAATAAAGTACAAATAAAATACAAATCTTGCTTACATTGAAAAAAAAACATATTTTTTTATTATTATAGATCAAGTATTTACTCTGAGTACCGATCTATTTTATGCCTTATCTCAAAATTGCAAAATGGACCGGTGTTTTAAATAATGCATTGTTTAAAACACCGGTCCATTTTGCAATTTGCAAAACATTTTTATAAAAATGTTTAAAACACATTTTTTATTAATTATAATATAAAAAAAAAATAAATAAATAAATAAATAAAATAAATAAAATAAATAAAATAAATAAAATAAATAAAATAAATAAAATAAATAAAATAAATAAAATAAATAAAATAAATAAAATAAATAAAATAAATAAAATAAATAAAATAAATAAAATAAATAAAATAAATAAAATAAATAAAATAAATAAAATAAATAAAATAAATAAAATAAATAAAATAAATAAAATAAATAAAATAAATAAAATAAATAAAATAAATAAAATAAATAAAATAAATAAAATAAATAAAATAAATAAAATAAATAAAATAAATTGAAAACAAGCAAACAAAAAGGATTTATTGTGAACCGTGAATTACTGTAGCGAAACTAACAATTTTTCAAACTATCCCGAAACCGAGATTTAGCTAAATCAATTTTTTTATTCACGTTTCCCGGGAATATGAAAAAGTCGGGATTATCGAAACCCTAAATGTATTTCAAGGAAAGAAGATAAAACCAAAGAAACTGAAAACACCGGGTAGGTAGGGCGGCCGCACACGTCCGAATTTAGTCCAATTATCGGACGAGAATTAGACTAAATCGCCAAGTGCGAGTGTCACGACTATCACACGCGCGTCGAGAGTTTCGAACATTTGCCAATTACCTATACAAATATATTTTAGGTACCGGTTAGAAACTTTGCTATTTAATTCAGACTGTAAATTCGACTTTATTTATTCGACATTAATTATTATTAATTGAAAGTAAAGAAATTTACTACACATAATTTACTCCATGTCGTTATTTTAAAATTTCAACATCGTAATTTGTACTTACAGAAAATTTTGGTTTATTTTTTAAATTTAATTTTTTAAAATCAGTACCTACCTACCTAATGGCGCACGAAATTTATTGTTATAAATTTCAAATTGCAAGTCAATAGCAGCAGTAGCCGAAACCGACCTCGAACCTCTAAAAACGTCATACGAATAGGTACCTAGGTAGGTATCTAAAATTCTAAAGAAAAATTAAATAAATGGCACACTTTACTCCGCGAGTTCCCGCCAAAAAGCCTCAAACACGAAACACGTTACAAAATTAATGATACCTACTAACTTTAGTATTGTAATAGTACACGTACCTATATAGTCGGTAGATGCAATAATTTATATGTTTATCAAATTGTTTTATTGCCGTAATGTCATACGTTACCGTACTAACTAGTAACAATTCTGTGCCGACGACGCAGAGTACCTACTACACACACATGCACGCAAGCTTCACATACAAAGCAGACAGCTGTATTTGATGGTTATCGCGCTTTCTCACTCATAACGCGCTCTATTTCATTCGAAGTGAAATAGCAACAAATACTCACGGGCCGGCCGCTGAGATTCGGGACATGTTCTGGCCATTCTTAAGGCTTCCTTCCTTAGGCTAAACACGCCTTCATGGGTAGAAGTTTGGATCGCCTCAAGTCAATACCGAAATCCCGGGATTGGATATAAGGACCGGGATCGAATCCTCTATTCATGAGCCACTGTGTCTTATAACTAGAGACCTCATTATTTTGTTTGGTTCCAATGTCTCAAGATGCCGCTTCACTTGCCGTAGGCGTTTCGTCGTCTTTGATTTTTCTATATTCGTGCCTGCCATTACAAAAACCTGTCTAAGGTTAAATACGTCTTCATGAGTCACTGTGTCTTATACAGAATTATGTCGGATCCAATGTTTCAAGATACCCCTGCACTAGCTATAGTATTGTCTGTCCCCCTTATGGGGTCCTCCTCCGGGGGTGCGGGGTGTGCGTTCCGTGTGTGACGCAGCAGAGAAGAACGGTCCGAGAAAGGGCGTTCGCACGTGGCACATGGGAACGTACGCCCGGTGTGGATCAGCATGTGACGGCTTAGACCTGGGAAAGCAATAGGTATTCTTAGGTTATGAAATAATAAGCATTATCTATATATTTCGGGATATAGTTTGGCGTGTTTTTAAAATTATAAATCGACATCAAATTCCACAATTTTTTCAAAACATTTAAAATTGTGTAATACCCCGCTTTACGCGTGAATTCAAATTTGGGGCTAAAATGCGTCGTAATCCGCGAATTGCTTAGTGAATTATGTATGTACACAATGTAGTTATCTCATCATCATCATATCAGCCCATATACGTCCACTGCTGGACATAGGCCGTTACATAGGTAGTTATCTACTTCTCTTTAAATATAAATAAATAATAAAAAAAGAAGAAAAAGTAACAAAAATTGTTGGGTGTTATACGTTACACGTATTTTACAAGAACGTAATCTTCCTGCAGTGTTCTGAGAATTAAAGTGATTGATTCAAATAATTTGTATTTCGGTACCTTTGGCTATGTTTAATGGAAAGCCCCGATATACGCGAATTACACTTAACGCGATTCTTTACGGAACGTATCCCATGCGTAAAGCGGCGTATTACTGTAACTATAGTCACACATCATCATCATCATCACCCACACACACGGCTTTCGCTACCGCTTTGGTACTATGCGTGCAGTCAAAGATGAGACTTGATGGATCACGTAGATACCTGCGCAGTAGATAGTTCGTCATTTTGGCGGTATGCGAGGCAAGCGGGGAGGGACGGGACCGTTTTATATAATTATATAGATTAGGATTTTGAGCGCGACAGGTCTTATCTTTGGCTGCGCGCACTGTACGCTTCTAATTCTAAGTGGAGGAACTGGGATCTGCACTGACATCTCGCATAGGAGTGTATTGTGCATTATCCCCCTGCCTAACCAGGCCCTAACCAACCCAGCTCCTTGAAGTACCGGAGCAGGACTTTTGGAGATTGACAGCTTCCTTTCAGCTTTCCTATGGGTGTGGACAGGTTTAATGTCTCTGAGACTTTTCAATTCCGTTTTCTGTCTGGCCTCCTCTGTGGCCGTGCAGTGTACCACAACATGTTCCACAGTCTCCTTTTTTCAGGAGGCAGCCACGACACAGGCTGCTGTCTGTGGCTCCTCTCTTAAAGAGATGGTGGTTCAGCTCACAGTGGCCTGTGATGATACCCACCATTGTTCTTACGAGTAAGTCCTCACGCCTCATCTTGAGCATCATGTTTGTTGTTTTTCTTCTTCTCACCTTTAATTGTACGCTTGTGTTATTAATTACATACCTGATGCGTACAGGAACAGCCTATCGCAGAGCGCGCAGGCGTGCAGCGCGAGCGCACGTGTGTGCACCGGCGCGTGCTGTCGCGCGTGCGCCGCCAGCGCGCCGCGCTGCGTGTAGCTCTTAGGGCATACCGGGCATTTGAACGGACGCTCCTCTGAAACATACGGAGATAGAACTACATTTTGTTTCGACATAAGTAAACAGTATTTTTTTTTGTACAGTACAACTACAACCAGTTTATAAAAACGACGTTATCTGCAGTAGTATACCACACAGAATGACAATGCCCTTCTCACAATATTATCCCACTAAATATCACACTAACAATATATGTAAATGAAAAAGTTTACATGGATGGCTGGATGTTTGTTAGTTCTTCACGCCAAAACTACTGAACGGATCGGGTTTAAATTTTGCACTTATGTAGCTAAAAGCCTGGAATCAAACATAGGCTACTTTTTATCCCATAAAACAGTTCCCATGTGATAGAAATAACTTTTCCAGATAAACACCGCGTCCGAAGCCGCGGGCAGAAGCTAGTTATATTATAAATGCGAATTTTTGGATGTTTGTTACCTCTTCATGCCAAAACGACTGAATGGATCTGGCTCAAATTTTGCATAAAGGTTGTTCAAGACCTGGAATAAAGCATAGACTTTATATCCTATAAATCAGGCCCCTTTTAAATATTGGGTGTGAAGCCCCGGGCAGAAACTAGTTGATAATATCATATTAGGTAAAGTTAAAAGGGCGGTGGGACAGCGGCGGTAGTGGAGCCCCCAGACTCTTCATTAAGTCAAAGCTGCAGCCACTTGTGACATTTGTTTTAACATTTAAAGCGGGTAAGAGGGTTAATGTACGGTGAAACCGCACTATTCTCTCGCGTCAGCATTTTTACCTTATAGTAGCAATCAACGCGCGCGCTCTCATTAGTACATGTTAGCCTTTCATACCGGGCGCGTGTCTCATATCATTATCATCATTAGCTCATAGAGTTGTGGAATAAAATCCATTTATCATAATTATATCAACATCTTATCATTTCTAAGGGTGTAAGACCTTACAGTAAATGTCAATACTAACATAAACCATGCAACCACAGCACAAAACATGGAGGTAGGTACTAGGAAGGCAATTCTCGCAATATATCTACCGGATACATAAAGGCAAGAACTGTCAAAATATTTAGTGATTGCTTCGAATCATCAAACAAGCGTATTCTCAACATCTGGCTCTTTTCCTGTCAAGTGGATTTCAGTACGCTTGCGGAACGCAGATTGACTGGAGTGTGCTACGACACGCACGCGGACCGGATTCGCGCGCGGACGGAAATCCGCATGACAGGACAAGGGCCCTTAGCTCCTTGGTACTCGTGCCACCCTACAGTTACCTGCGTGCAACAGTCGATGCCTCAGCATAACGGCCTTCTGTGCGAAAGTGCGGCGGCAATGCGGCGCGGGGCAAGCGTGCGGGCGCGCGCGCGCCGCCTCGTGCACGTCGCGGTGCCGCCGCAGCGCGCTCGTGCTCGATAACTGACGGTTGCACGTGCTGCACCATGCACCACTGTCGCAGTAATATTTCATTAGGAAAGGTTCCAACAACTGTACAAGCCTCTAGTCTCAAAGACACTACTATAAGTATATTGTATCACATCCACCTATTCACTTTTCGTCATCATCGTCAGCCTGTTACTCGTAGTCCACAGCTGGATATAGGCCAATAGGAGAGCTTCCTACACTACGTTTACCGAGTCGTGGCCTTATTGTTCTCTTAATCTTTAGGAGTAATGACAGCATTCACAGTTCTTTGGTGGATCTGACGGAAGCAGCCTAGAAAGTATTTTTACGAGCTATTCTCTAGAAAAACAATGTTGACTTTTTCTGTTTTTCATGCGTAGATGTTTCAGATGGTTTATGCTTATTTTTCAAGAAGGGTGTAGGAAAGTAAACCGAGAAAGTAACCCGTTTTCTTGTGTTGAAATTTGACTAGAGTTGTACTTACTTTTTCCTGTCATTTTGGCGAGTTTTCCGACTAGGTCTCTTTCCAATATTTTTCGTTAAATTACCCACGTTCTCACTTTCTTGACAAACGCTCATACGTTCTAGCGCAGATACATCTGTTGTAGGAGATTCTTCATCTTCTACCTGCATAAGTAATGACAAATTATGTACAAACCTATCGGCAAACGTAGTGTAGGACGCCCTCCGACCAGGTGGGATGACGATTTGCGAAAGACTGCTGGCAGATGCTGGATGCGGCAAGCTGAAGACAGGGCGCTATGGCGCTCATTAGGGGAGGCCTATGTCCAGCAGTGGACTAATAATGATGTACAAACCATTTGGTTTATAGTCCGAGAACTACTTTTAGTGTCACTTTTGCTGACTAAATCAGCAAAAGTGACACTAAAAGATAAAGCTGATATTTTTTTTATTGAGCTATAATTAACGATGAAATATAATTATTATTTTATTCGGCCAAGGAATGTAAAATCATTCTCATTCTTTCAGGACCCTGGTGGATGGCACAAAGTTCGGGAGGCCTACACCGAGCTGTGGGTAAAATCCAGCTGCGGATGATGATGATGATGATGGCCTAGAAATGTTTGTAGCTATGTTTCATAGTACCTACTACAATGTTCTTACAAAACTCCTAATGGAGTCCACAGGTGATCAGAATGCTGGCTTTTGTTTTTGGTCAACGAATTTAACATTGCCATTCAATGTGGCAATGCTGCCAGCATTCTGGGCACTACTAGTGCTATCAAATTAATTTAGATATAAGTGTAAATATTAGTTGTAATTGCTTATTCTGTTTTCTGATTTTCATAATAAATGTAATAAAGAATTCTATTGATATAGAAATCAAAAAGTACCTACTATGTATGTATCTAGCATTTGCGTCAATTTTCGAACTTATTACAAAATGGATAATATCTTTAGCCGCGCCGTGATTGACGATTTCTTCTGTATTCATCATGCAAGCATGTTGTCTCATTGTAGTAAAATTTATTGGGTTTTGACGAGAGCAAAAAAGCCAAGCAAAAAATTATAATAATACTTAAAGTTTCCTTTCTAATCACCTTCCCCTCATCTTCTTCCACTAGTTCGAATACAATATGGTCATCATCCCCCGTCTCCAGCTCAAAGCTGCTGACCCCATGGTCGTGGACCACAATTCCCTCCTCATTCGTTACCAGGATACCCAGTTCCACGAGGATTGCGTTCAGGAAGGTTGATATGTCTGGGTTGTCTTCATTGCTCTGCTGTATTACTTGGATCTGAAGATGAAAAGTGGATAGCTTTTAGTCAGGATCATAACTAAATTTGATCACATCTGAACTGAAAATACTAAAGTATTCTTGAAGGATATTTCAGTATTTTAGTCAAATTGAGAGTGAGTTAGATCATATTTAAGTATTTTATTTGACCCAATAAACTTGGAATTTAAAGTCGATTTTAGTTATAATATATAATTAATTAAATTATTATTAGTCAGTATCACCATCATATCATTTAATTGGTACTCATCATCAGCCTATATTGGTCCACCGTTAGACATAGGTCATCCCTAATTAGCACCATAGCCATCGGTCTTCACCTTGCTGCATCCATTCTTTCTGACTTGAGTAGATTGTCATCCCACTTAGCCGGTGGGCATCCTGCACTTAGTTTCTTGATGTATTGAAAAACTTTTAAAGCATAGTAAATATCCTTTTATGACTTTTATACTTATTATATTATATCTTTGTTTGGATTGTTTCAACAGTCTGCAGTTAGCCCAACTTTGTCAATTGTGAACACTGTTTTTGATTTGTTAATTTAATTGTTATTTTCTTTGAAAAGTTAAAGTTAGGTGTGAATTTAATCATGACTTAACTGTGAATGCATGCCAAGTTCTAAGTGAATTTTAAATGATAGCTATTTTATTTAACCATAAATAAGATTAATCATCTACATACCTCTGTAGTTTCCTCTACATTATCCTCACCGTTGGTTGTAGCCACAGAAACTATGTTGGTATCTGATTCCTGGCAATCCTTCTTCTCCTCAATATTGCAAACATCAGCAATCACCAGCTGTGCCAATTCATCTACATTTTGATCATCAATAATCTTTTCAGGATCTTCCTGTTTATTAACTCTAATAATTTCTTCGAAAATTTCATATTGCCTAGGTTCTTCAGTGATTCTTTCCTTTTCTTTAGTAGCATTGAAGTGTGCTTTCAGTTTTAGATAGGACTCCATGCATTTCTTCCTGAATTTGTAGTACCTTTCTAACTCATGGTGGCATATTGTGCAGATAATGTTTGGCAAGCAGTCCTCTTGAATAACCTATAAAAAAAAATACAAATAAAATAATTCATTTAGCAACTGCAAATATTTAGAGCTTATAAAGTGATAAACGAAAGCTATGGGTATATTCACATCATAAGGCCAGAATTTGGTTATACTTAATCCCAGACCCAAATCAGGGGTCAGCTTTACGGCTATGGTAGACCATGATCAGGCTTATGGGAGTCTATCGTACTTCGTTCCAAATTAGTGAAGGAGTTAATGAAGCTGCCCTTCCTACTATTGAAAGAGCAGGATGAATTCTGATGGTACACCACACACCAGTATACCTTTACTATAAACAAGACATGTAGAGTGGTACATTCAACAAAGTTAGTGAAGATCAGGATCCAGCACTAGGTGTTTCGCCGCAGTTTAGAGATTAAACCCGTTAAAAGGTTTTCCCTCAGAATTACAACATAGGGTTCTTCAGAAAGGGCTTTTAAGGGACCGACTCTTCGGACCTCCTTCTCTGATGTAGCAGGTGCGTGTAGCAGGCATGGCCTGATCTAGCAGGCATAGGCAGCAGCAATTTTCGGGTTTCGATCTTTGTTCATAAGTGAGCAACATTAGGCAGTACCCTCACCTCAAACCCCACACAGCTCATAATTCTGAGCGGCAGCGTAGCACACACATCGTCCACTCGTTGGAAGATGGGCACCATCTCCTCAGCGCGCATCAGGCACAGTCGGCAGCGCTGGTGCACATCTTCAATCACTGTGACGTCCAGGTGACGCTTGCGAGTGTACGTTTTTACCATCGTTAGATCTAATTGTTGTTTTTTCAGTACGCTTGTTCCTTTCCTTGGTTTAATTTAATTTATTGGATTGTTCAAAACATAGAAAACTATACTTAATGTCAGCTTAATGTAATGTTTTCCAGTTTTGATGAAAGTTTACATATTCAACTTCTTGTTTCATGACCACAGATTTATAAGTATAGTACTAAAGTTACTTCTCTAATGCCAGAGAACCGGAAACTCAGTTGATTTGATTAACGAATATGAGGATTAAGGTGACAAATAGAAATTAATTTAAAAAAAAAGAGTACAACTCCTTATGAAGGTGCTAATAATACCTACTTATGCTTCTTTTAGTTATGCTATCTGTTTAAGATTTTTGAAACATTTGTTACTTAAAAGTATTTCTTGTACCTATTTTTTAAGATTTGTACAAAGTTGATAATTGTTCATGACTTCCAGTCCAATCCACAGATGTACTAGGGATGCTAACGCATGTCCAATCACAGATGTACTAGGGTTGTAGAAGGTTGGTAGTATACTTCTTAGTTTATGTAGGGTTGCTAACGCATAGTCCAATGTAGTACTGTACTTATAAATCTGTGGTCCAATCATATACTTCTTAGTTTATGGGTCCAATGTTTCAAATTGCCATAAAAAGTTACTTAGGTACATATTTTAGCGAAGGGGTCAAAGCTTACGAAAAATGTGAAAATGTACCTGGCAGCACGGTAGGTATCTTCAAAAAGCTTTCTGTGAGTGATTGATCTTTTCCAAGTAAATACCATGTACCTACCTAAATAGTGTCCGTGATGGTAGCGTACACATAACCGAATTCGAGTTTGTTGTTATGCTTAATAAATAGCGTATAAATAGAGTATAATCAGTGCAAAAGTAAAATAAATAGTGCCTCCTTGGTTTAGGAAATAATGACCATTTTTTGTGGGTACGCTAGCATAACGATCGAGCTAGCGTACACACGACCGTTCTCAAAAACGGCTTATAGTATAGCAACAGTTATACACAAAAATAGAGTATGAATAGCGTCTGAGCTATACAAAATTTCATAATGATTGCTCTCATAGGAACAAAAATATGGAACAAGACTATAAAATAACACTCGAGCTGGCGTTATGCTAGCGTACCCATTAAAAACCGAAATAGTTCTCATAGAAAACGAGGTTTTCTTAATGTAAATGCTATTATGTACCTATAAATAGAGCGTGAAATACTTCCTCTCCCAGTAGTCATACTTTATGTAAATTCATAGTAAAACAATCTAAAAAGTTGACGACGAAGTTCTAGGAACAAAGAACAATGGCAAGTTTCCCTTACGGTTTGTCCCAAAAATTTGGGAAACGATATGAAATATACCATTCGATTCATCTCAAAATTCTGAGGAACCCTACATTTTTACTTTTTCCATGTTTGTTCTGGAAAAAATTAAATATTTTTTTGAAAATTGGCAGAATAATTTCTGTTCCTTGTTATCTTTTCATTGCAAATGGCGGCGGGGTGACAAAAAAGGTTTCAATTCTGTAGGTTGGTTTCAGGGTAGGGGAAAGGAATAAAACCAACCTCCTTTGTTTTAGGAGAAAGGTAGAATAGTGTAGTAGATCTATTGGCTAAATGAAAATTGTACAGTACATTTTGGCGGTGAAGTCAACCACTTTTTCCGTGAAGTTACCGAGCTTTTTATTTTCAATCGAAGTATTTGATTGAATTGAATAATTGAAAACATGAATCGCTGTAGAAACTGCAGCATGAATTTGGTGTGACAGTCAAACAGTGTTATTTTTGAAGAGGATGAAGTTTATCATTTCCGAGTGGATAACAGCAATATAGGTATAGTAAGTGCCTACAAATCTACCACTAATATTTTATCCATTATTTAGTACACCTACCTTACCTGTCTATGCCCACCATTCAAAACAGTGCTTTATTTTCTTTATACCTAACAGGACTGCACAAAACTCAGATTACTTATGTAAAACTAGGAAATAAAGTAATCTCTTTTGTCCACCTCAATCTTAAAGGTAAAGACGAACGACCTCTGTGGTGCGGTTGGCGAAGGACTACCTGCGACGCAGGAGGTTGCGGGTTCGATTCCCGCCTTTCTCCATTGGGCAGAAGGCATGGGTACCAGCTTGTAAAAGTGCCTATATTTGAGCATGTGTGAAACAATCGATATCGAGCTAAGATAACTTTCTAATAGGTACCTAATCTTTTTACAGAGAATGGAAAACGACAAAATCTGTGGTACATTCAGGGATCTGGCACAGAATACTAGCTCGAAACAGAGAATGCTTGGGCATGTCTCAGTTTACATATCTTCTCGTCATCCATACCACAATGCTTGAAAACGAAGGTTTTCAATCAATGCGTCCTACCCGTCATGACCTACGGAGCTGAGACGTGTACACTCACGGTAGGGCTGGTCCACCAGTTTATAGTCGCTCAGCGAGCTATGGAGAGAGCTATGCTCGGAGTTTCTCTGAAGGATAGGATTCACAACAAATACATCCGACAGAGGACTAAGGTTATTAATCTATCATAGCTCAAAAGATTAGAGAGCTGAAGTGGCAGTGGGCTGGCCATATCTCGAGAAGAACCGAGAACCGATACCTAAACGTGTTCTTGAGTGGAGACCGCGACTCGGCAAACGTAGTATAGGACGCCGTCCGACCAGGTGGGATGACGATTTGCGAAAGACTGCTGGCAGATGCTGGATGCGGCAAGCCGAAGACAGGGCGCTATGGCGTACATTAGAGGAGGCCTATGTCCAGCAGTGGACTTATATAGGCTGATGAAGACATGTTCCCGTTTTATTTATTAAGAGTTGTGTATTACTTTTATAACAAAGAACCTACCTATGTTATTTTTTTTACCCTTAGATATAATAATTATAATATACAATTTACACTTATTGTTTTATTGAGAATAGTTGGTAATAAAACATTCATTCCTTAAATATTATATTATACTAACGAGAAAAATGTACAACTTCCTCCAGGACAACCTGGGGCAGATGATGCAGGCAAGGATGGACTGTGCCAATGGCTTTATAAAATAGGAGTAAATATAATAATAGTGCTAGGTTTTATGTGTTTAACAGCAGGTCCTGAACTATGGGATTATGAACCTTAACACAGAACATTAATTTTAGCAATATTAGAGATGCTGTAATCACATTTATTTTGTTTGACACTTGTGATAATCTACTTTTCTTTCAAGACTTTCATTTTGGTGTAGAATTTAACCAAAAAAAAACTACTCAGTAGGTGCACATGTTTCTAACGGAGAAGCTTTCAGGCTGATAATGATTATAGAAATGATAGTTATGTTTAAGGGCTGTGGATTTTGTTAAAGCCATTAAAAATAGTAGCAGGATGCTATGATATTTTATGGTGAGAAGTTGTATCTTAAAATCTTCTAATTACCTTCTTAATAATTATTTTATGTTCTGATGTGAGATGTAGTTACTTTCTAATTTACCTTCCCTATTGAAATAAGGGCTAAATATTGTTCCCAATATAAATATCTACGATGTCGAATCTACTGAAAAATTCAATTCAAGCTACATACAACACCTTGTAGCATTGTAGGTCCCTACCTACCTATTTGTAGGAAGTTATTTTATTCTAATAACCAGCAATATAGGTAATCTAGTTTAAAATCGTGTTTGCTGCCTCTTTATCTCATATTTATTAAGACTTCAAGAGTTTATGTTGCTTTGGAGGTAGACTACATACAATACCTATATAATATATACGAGTAGGTAGGTCAGAATCCAACATTGGAATAAGTCGTGGATGGAAGAAATCAGACCCCCCCTCGTATTTACCAATTGTTGTTGGTGACAGTGGGTTATTTAGTTACCTACCTTGTTTTCTGATTTGCATTGACCTAACTGACATTGTGGCAGCATTGATGGTTATTTTATACCTACTCAGGACTAGAATGGTGTGAATTCAGATATCACCTTTTGTGTGACAATGCTAAATAATGTTTTATTTACGCAGGTACGGTCCTAGGTACCTACCCTATCACTTGGGTTCATAAACCTACAGGTCCATTTATGCCAACGAAAAGAATCTCTACTTATCAAATAAACATAAAGGTACACCGAAATCAGGCCAGGCCAGCAAAAATCTACAAAATGATCATACAACACAACAAATTGCCTTATTTTCGCACATTTTTCACATTAGTAGAAAAGAGAGCAATCATAATAGCGTATTTTTTGTTTGTTTTGGTTTTTCGTTTGACATTTTTCTTGATTGATGTCAAGTGAACATGCACTGTCAACGTCAAAAACAAAATGGCGGATTCTACAAGTTTTCATCACCATAGCTTCGCCCAAATTGCGATTTAGTCACATTTTCAAAAATTAATTTAATTTTTCATGGAACAAGACTTAAAAAACAAAATATACAGTTTTATTCAGAATTTTCAGAGCTATCGATTGATACCCATGCGATCGATGCCCATGATAGCTCAAAATTCTTGCCATCATTCTTTGTTATGGTACCACAGCATATTGTTATTATATTATTTCTTAAACCAAGGAGGCACTATTTATTTTACTTATGCACTGATTATACTCTATATATACGCTATTTATTAGGCATAACAATAAACTCGAATTCGGTTATGTGTAGGTAGGTACGCTACCATCACGGACACCTGTAAATACGAACTATTTTTTTTTGTTTTATGCTAGGAACTAATCCTTATTGATACCCAACCTGGAATGTGCAGTGCACGATTTGAGTCATTATCAGCCTATGCTAGTCCACAGCTGAGCATATAGGCCTCCCTTAATGAGCGCCATAACGCCCTGTCTTCAGCTTGCCGCATCCAGCATCTCAGCAGTCTTTCGCAACTCGTCATCCCATCGTACTGACCCATGGCCGGCCCATTGCGACCAGCTTTGAGTAGAGGACAACTTGGTCTGGGGTATGATTTGAATTTGTCACTACCTTCATTGCGATCACCAAGACGCGCCTGTTAAGTCGTGGTTACTAAAACCCCCTTGATTTGGAGTTACATGTCCTACTGTGGGCTTACTTATCTATGGTAATGTGATGAGGAAGAGGGATGGGGAAGAATACATTACATTATCGGGTGCAGCCGTCAGTTTATAATGTTTGTGACAGTATCTTTTGTATTTGCTTATTTTTATTATTATCAAGGCATTTGCCGCCAGTGTAAATGTCAATATTACTAGGTTCCGTGCCCAGCGTGGACTTCCTCTAAGGTGCCCAGTCCACTCTTTCAATTTCTTTGTCCAATGTACATTTGATCAGCTAAATTACTTAGTAATCTTGGACAAAGATATTGGATGAGTGGAATGAGCCTTCATCCAAGAACTTTGATCAAATATTGGACAATGATATTGGATGAGTAGAATGGGCACTGACAATTTCAAGTGTCATTTTTGTAAGGTTCTACATATCTACGGAGGAGGCGCGGCAGATCGTAGATGGATTATCGGCAGATCAAAGGTTATAATCTTCCGTCAAGGTTACAAATCGAGGGCATCATAACATAGGGGCGTATCGACTTTTTTGCAATTGTACAGGAGGAAGAAAAAACTGCCTAACTTTAATAGTTTTTAACTAAACGTGATGATTATTTCTTAAGTAGTATATTATTATGTTCTTCAATTAAATCTGTAATAAAAAATGAATTCTTCTAGTAAACTTAAAAAAAATGGCGGTTACGCCTCTTTGTTCTGTCCGAAATAACCCTATTGTACTACAAATTTCTTAGAATGTGCGGGCGTAAACAAATTCAATCATCATTATCATCAGCCTATATTTGTCCACTGGCTGGACATAGGCCTCCCCTAATGGCGCTCATTAAGGGAGGCCTTTGTCCAGCAGTGGACTGGTATAGGCTGATGATGATGATGATGAATGAGCGCCATAGCGCCCTGTTTTCAGCTTGCCGCATCCAGCATCTGCCAGCAGTCTTTCGCAAATCGTCATCCCACCTGGTCGGAGGGCGTCCTACACTACGTTTACCGAGTCGCGGTCTCCAGTCAAGAAACGTTTACCCCAGCGGTTGTCGGTTCTTCTCGAGATATGGCCAGCCCACTGCCTCTTCAGCTTGCTAATCCTTTGAGCTATGTCGATAACCTTAGTTCTTTGTCGGATGTATTCGTTAGGAATCCTATCCTTCAGAGAAAATCCGAGCATAGCTCTCTCCATAGCTCGCTGGGCGACTTTAAACTGGTGGACCAGCCCTACCGTGAGTGTGTAGGACGCACTGATTGAAAACTTTCGTTTTCAAGCATTGGGGTATGGATGACGAGAAGACCCGACGTAGTTTGCCAAACGCGGCCCAACCTAGCTGGAACCTTCTCTTGGCCTCCTTCTCAAAATTTTTGTTACCTAACTGCAGAGTCTGCCCAAGATAAGTATACTCGGAAACAATTTCGAGAAGGTGACCATGTACGACCACCGGTCCCGGATCAATGTGATCATTGATCATGACCTTGGTTTTCTCCAAGTTCATGCCAAGACTGATGCGTCGCGAGGCTGAAGCTAGGCCAGCCAGCATCCGGTTCTCAAGCGCTCCTCAAGCGACTCCGCCATTAAGACTATGTCATCACAGAATCGCAGGTGTGAGATGTAATCGCCGTTTATGTTGATGCCCTTACCTTTCTAGTCCAGCGTCTTAAACACATCTTACAACGCGCTTGTGAACAGGTTCGGAGTATAACATCCCCCTGTCTCACTCTTCTGCGCAGTTGTATAGGTTTAGACTGCTGGCCCTGTACTTAGACATAGGTGGCGGCATCATAAAGACATCTCAGTACCTCGATATAACGATAGTCTACTTGGCATCGCTGTAAGGATTCCAGAACAGCCCAGGTTTAGACAGAATCAAAGGCCTTTTCATAGTCCACAAAGGCCAGACACAGGGGCTGATTATACTCTTCGGACTTCTGTATAAACTGCCTAACCGTGTGTATGTGTGTTCTATGGTGCCATATCCTCCGCGAAACCCGGCTGTTCCGGTGGCTGGAACTCGACAAGTCTTCTGGCGAGACGATTCGTGACCACTCGTGAGAACAACTTATAGACATGGCTCAGGAGCGATATGGGCCTGTAATTTTTAAGGAGGGTTTTGTCGCCCTTCTTAAAAAAGAGCACCACCAAACTCCCGCTCCATGCCTTTGGAGTTCTTCCACTGTGAAGGACGGCATTGAAGAGGTTCTGTAATTCCTGTAAAACAGGGGTTCCTCTAGCTTTCAAAAGCTCTGATGATATTCCGTCTTCACCGGGGGCTTTTCCATTTTTAAGCTGCATCAGAGCCAACACTATCTCGTCTTGACTGATGTTCGGAAGTTCCTCGGTCTAGTGGCGTGTCAGGGTGGCTCAAGAATCCTCGATCTCGGCTAAGATCTCCGGCTTCAACAATACGGTCCTCCCATCGTGCGTTACAAGCTTCGTCAGATGGCTCCTGCCAAGCTGCTGGGTGAATACTTTGGACCCCCCCCCAGTTTAGACTTCCTGCCAGTGCGCTGCATTTTGCAGAACTTGATGCCCTCGTCTCTCAACGTTTCGACCAGATTGTGTAGGGTCTCGTCAGCGTCATCAGTGGGTTCCAAGGCAACAAATCTATTCCTGAGAAGCTGCTAAAACTTTTCAGTGCCCGCAACGATTTTCAGAAAGATTTAGCAAAAAAGGAGAAAGATAATGACACCGAAATAGCTAAGCAGGTTGCCAGCATAACGTGTGTCAATTTCGATCTAGAAGCTGTGCTTTATTGCCCTCTAGTCTTAGCAAAGCTATGCTATAAGTCCAAGTTGCTATACTCGGCAATTACCAGTGTCTAATGCGTGTCCAGTGTTTAAAGGATTTGCAGGAGATGCTTAGAACTGGTTTGATTCCGACCACATACTTCAAGTTCTATCAGAATCTACCATCATCCAATAATTTAAAAGGTTAATGAAGAAAATATTTCCCTAGCTGCGTCCAGGGCTTCCTACATCACAAAAAGATCAATAAGATAGTGTGTGGATAAAATGTTTGTCAGTTTTCAAAATAAAATTTTATACCATTTAGTATTGAATTTGTTTAGCACATTGGTGAGCGGCGGGAGAAGAGACTCGTTATAATAACAAATGGGCGTATGTGCATAGGTCCGCCTCTAAAAATATTGAACGCAATTAGGCGTATGCGCATACGACCATTTGTTATAACGAAAACAATTTTTGATAGGGGCCTATGTTAGTTTACGCCTTTTTGTTTAAACTCTTTACGAATATTTTTACAATACGCCTATTTATTATTTTGTTTTTCTGCTTTTGTTTTTTAAAAGAGTTTTACGATCTTTTGTTATAACACGGAAGACGGTAAGAGGGTATACGACAGTTAAAAATCGAAATCTGACCAAATTGGCGGATACGCCCCTATGTTATGATGCCCTCGAAATGTTACTTATTCATGGATTAATCCAATAAAATATACTTATATAAATATATAAGATTTATTTGGTAAAACCTAAACATAAATATCTTAAAATAAAATTAAAATCACAGAATCAATGTTAGTACTTAGTTAGGTACCTATTATAGCCAAACAAATATTTGTAAGCAAAAAAATAAACAACTTATTATTTGAACAAATAATATCGTCATAATTCTATAAATAAAGAAAATTACAATCAAATAATATAAACAAATTAGAACTAGTATTTACAATTGAAACAATTGAGCTAACTGCGACTGTTGCAAACAATCTACAGGTAGCTCAAGCATTGACCATCAGCACCACCTTATGCTCAAAAATATCGCAGTTTGTCGAATTTATTATGAACTAGCCTGAAGAAGACAATGAGAATTTATCATGCTTGCGACTTTGAGCGCACTTAGTCATTCTATGTCTTTGATCAAAAATGTACATTGGACAAAGGTATTGGATGAGTGGAATGGGTACCTAAGGGACCAATCATTACGTAAGGATCCGGGGGAGGGGGCTAAACATATCTACATGCCCATATCTTTGAACGTACAATTTCCTTAGGTACTCAGTTTCCGTTATGTACAAAAAAGTCGTTAGATAATAAACGCAGATGTAAGCTATGTAAATGACCTAAGCAAAAATATAAGATTCCTAAAACGAAGCGGTGAGGCTAATGTGAGATTTTATTAGGTAGACAGGTATCCTGTGCGTCCTTTCAAAATCGATTTCATCTTAGGGGGATATGAATGTCTAAATGGTAATAACATTTATAAGGAAAATTAGAATAGGGGGTACAAGGGAGACTCCAAGATCTTGTCTCCCAAGCCAACCTAACCTGCACGTGGTGTACCCTGCTAGATAACGAACTAGGCTCTGGTGAAAATATCAATATTCTTCATAACTTGATAACTCATTATTTTACTATTATTTTCCATTACTTGACACTGGCAGAAAAGAGTCCAACCAGACTTATATTGCCATTAACTAAGAATCATCATCATCAAATTAGAATAGATTTAAGTGTCAATTAGTTGTTATTGTTTTATTATGTTACTGTAATTTTAATGAGCACAATCGGTTTCATAATTGACGGAGAAATCGATGAACATACATAAAAAATTACATGCAACCGAATAAAGAACCTCATCCTTGAAATCGGTAAAAAAAACCATTTGTCTCATACATAGAACGAAGCTTAGGTACTGGGTCGTACGGGATACAGCCACGGTAAGGTAAGTGATGAATTTATAATGGTCATCATGATTAACATCTTATTCTACGGTTTTATGCATATAATTATAGCGCATTTTCTCGAATTCGATATACTTACTGTTGCAGTTTTAGTTAAGGCGCATACTAAGGCAAAAACAAGAAAACTAGGTGTTTTCGAATCCGTTTTCCAACGAAAATATTGATTATGGAGCTCTGAAATTTATATATCCTGTAACACATATCCTGAAAGGTCCCTTGGAGGTCCCAAATGCTTACCTTTAATTATAGTGTAGTTGTTATAGTGTTAGTTATAGTGTGTGTGTAGCTGCTTCGAACCCAGTTTTTATCGGCATCTCAAATTCGATTAGTACTAATTTCAGTATAGTAATTCATATACTTCATACCTATCTCTTGGAGGTCCATTAGCTTCAAAAAGTAATCAAAATAATGAAATCAAACGTAAAAACGTATTTTCGCCTACCAAATCTGTGATACAAACCTGACCAGTTACACGTCGCCCAACCACAGAGGATCCTATTATTTGGTTGATTATGGCACTACATAGTATGCTGAACCGAAAACAAGCACTCTTTGCTGCATAAAGGCGCGCGAAAAGGTTCAAGGTCATTTGCCTTGCTATTCGTCTTAACACTTGCAAATTAATGTTCTTAGGTCTAACACTTAGCGTTCATGTCTTTTACACTGCGTAGAAGCACTACGAAGAGCGTCTACGGTTCTCGTAGAGGCTTTACGACTTTCGTAGTAGGTCTACGAGCTGCGTGTGCTCACGCGTAGAGGTCTCGCGGGGTGCGCGGGACGCGCAGGGAGCGGGTCTCGCGTCATATCCATGTCCGCTCGACACTGGGCGCGTCAGTCGATCTGCACTCTCCGTGCGGACCGGACGCGCCGCGCCGTTGTCAGGCCGTGCTCACCATCGTATTGTTGTACGTGCTATTCATCGAAATTCGAATCGTGCCTGGAAACAAAACTCGATTTTCATGCATGTTGAGGTTTCTAAGGCAATAGAAATAGTGGCTATACTAGAAGCACGCAATGAGAAGCATATTCGACGCCGAGCCTAACTACTTGATAGAAAGCCGCAAGGTTGTGGCACGTCTTTACACAACATTCAGTATGGCCTTGTCTCTTACTTGGTTATTTTATTTGCATGAAGCAAGATGGGGGAGCCATGTGGGTTTTTGATGAATTTTGTCGTCCTGAACAAACCTATGAAGAAGAATTTCATTGTCTATGAGTTGATCAACATTTTTGCTACTCCTTCTGTTCTTGAGAGTATTTTTAATTCGACATCAATAAAATCATAAAGAAAAGGCCTTTGACTATTTTGCAACATAATAACAATATAGCTATTAGTTCATGCTGCCGCCACATATCAGCATAATATATCATAGGTCCAATAAAAAGCTTTCGTGATGTGATGTACCTAATCTGAACTTTGAATTCTTCGAAATAGGGTATAGCTTGGAATAAGAATGAAATGTCTCTACATACCCCGTTATATAATTACTTATTCGAAACCTGACATATTTTCGGATACCTTTAGCTAACTGCTTGAAAGTCTCCCGATGTGTAGCGGCATTACAAAAGAAGCCCTAAGCATCGCAACAAAAACGAAAGTGCACCATTCTTACTTGTACCGTTCTTTCTGCTGGGCGATAGGGAGCGAACAGACCGGTCCATTCTCTCGGTGCCGAAGGGCCGGTGCCTCGTCAGGCCGTCGTGCCCAAAGGCTCCGCAGCACCAGAAGAACTGCTTGAAGCCTCTCCGGAACCTAGGGCATAAGCGATGTTATAAATAAACACAAGAAAGGAAGAAAAGGAGTTGATATTAATAAATATACAAAACGATAAAAGATAATTATGATGGGTGGAAACGAATACAAAGAAAAAAGTCTTGATTGTTTGATGTATATAGATAAAAATTTCTAAATTTACATAGCAGCCTCTGATTGGCCTAAAATACTAACATTTTCTTTTTGAATGTTGTTTCTGATTAATTCAGTCGCTAAGTTATATCGACAATGGTTTAATCAATCAGTCTCGCTTGTTGTACTGCAATTTGCTTTGAAAATTTACCTATTCAAAATTATAGCTCATTGTTGCCGTCAGTCGTCGGTGGTCTATTGACGAATATGATTTTTCACGTCATAAAACCCAGTACCTACTTTCTAAATGCATGAACATAACTATACCCCTAAATATATTCAATTTTAATCATTGGCTAGTCGCTAAGCGAGTTCCTCATTATGGTTTATGTCAACAGAAGAAACCAAACGATTCTTGCCATCAATGTATGCTTTTTTGCTTCAAAGCTTCATACATGTGGCATCCCGCTCTTAACGCATTCATGGCAATGAATACGGTGATGCGACCAGTTTGGAGATTTTTAACACTTCCATGGCCCGAGACGCATATGAGCGTAACTGCTTACTGTTACGCTCATGTGCGTCTGGGGCCATGAGCGCCTGGGCAGTTTTTGGCCTACCACACTAACTTAAAAAGAACATCATCACGTGATAATTTTGTAACAAATGTTTTCCTTGACAACGGGTGTAAACAAGAAGCCTACTTCAGGCTTCAGAGCTCTATACATACATTTGGTTTTGGAGGAACACTCTTAAGACCATGTTTTAAAGTAGCAAGATTTTAAAAGGGGACAGTTTTTGGTCTACCACACTAACTTAAAAAGAACACCATCACTTGATTATATTTACAATCGCTGCTGGTAACAAATGGTTTCCATGGCAAAGGGCGTAAACAAGAAGTCTTCTTCGGGCTTCAGTGCTTCACTTGGCATTGGAGGAAACTTCTAAAGACCATGTTTTAAATATGAAAGATGTTTAAAAGTAAGGGGGCAGTTTCAGCCTGCCCCACACTAACTTAATAAACCTCCATACTTACTTAGAATTCATCCAGCAGTATATAATAGGGTTGTACATAGAGTTGCTCATCGCCAGCCAGTAAATACCCAGGTAGATCTCCTGGATATGCTCGTAGTTGACCACATCCGGGTAGTATGACGTCACCAGGAAGTACACGTGGAACGGCAGCCAGCATACGGCGAAGATTACGACCACCACTATCATCATTTTGACGACCTGCGAAGTGTCAGAAAGGTTGGGAGTTATACTTTATGTTGTGTGTCATAAAGCTCAAGTAAGGTCTATACGGCTTATACTAAGGTTTTAGTACCTAGTCAAGAAATTTTCTGAATAATGTTACTATGCCTTTTTAGTAAATACTAGGAGTCCATCCCAGCTTCGCATGGGTATATAATCAGGAATTTTATGCTGAAATCAGCATAAAATTTTAGTTTCTTGACTCGTCCAATTTTGGGCCGAATCCAGTGGGACGAGTCAGGAATAACTCTTCTATAGCCTTTGTTACTCAATGATAATGTAGCTTTCTAACGGAAAAAGAATTTATGAAATCCGTCCAGTAGTTTTTGAGTTTATTAGTTACATACAAAAATATAAATCTTTACTCTTTATAATAATAGATTAAATAGTCAGCAGAATAATCTTTTGCTACACTTATGTCAAAAACAATATCTTGATTTGAATTCTACCGCTATGATCAACGGTTAAAGCTCTGCACTTATTAATCCGGTACCGCGTCCTCGAGCAGAAAAATGTGCACTCAATTATAGGTATGTTAGAATAAGATATTTTTTTAGCGACAAAATAGCTTCAAACAAGTGGCCCGCAAGCTGTCCGTCATCTTATGTCGTCAATGTGAAATGCATCTAAATATTACGAGTTAACATGTTAACCTTTAAGTACCGACGTGCCGGTTTTGTTACTTAAGTACCGACGTGACGTCTGCTAGACCACCATAGTTTTACTATAAAAAAATAATGAATCTCTTTGTATTGCTTAAAAATAATAGCTTCTAAGCATTGTTTACATATTAATTATTTTATAAATAAAACAAAATACTAAGGTTTACACATTCATTACTAATTATAAGCATTTAAATCACAAATGTCGATTCTTTGGGGAAAAAAATGGACTATTACCTTAATATTTATTAAAAACTAATTAAACTTTTTTTTAACCTCAATACAAATTGTTCTCAAAGATTAATAGCTAAATAAACTATGATAATAAAGAAAACATCAATAATCAGCCGTTTTCTCAAAAACCACATGGCATCAAGTTATCAAATCTACAAACAGTTTTTGCATACAGGCTTGCTGCATTGAAGGCACACATGTTTCGTGCAATTGTCGCATTTTTAAGCAGTCTTGCGCTTCAGCTTTTAGGGACAGGTATGATACAGTTTTCTAGGTTGATCTCCCTCCATTTCATTTTCTTCCCTAACATTTTCTGGTGCATCTGACCCAAGAACTCTGTTTATCGACGATCGCAATTTGAGGCCGTGTTTCATATCTTTTTCGTCTTATGGCAACACTTGTATTGTCATTTGCGATTGCCCATTTTATGCCCGAAGAGCCTGGCTAAGTCATTGTGACATCTGACTGAAAATAAAAGAGAAAAACCATATAATCTGAAATAAGTCTACACCAAAAAAAGTTACATAAGTGCCGACGAGTGGTCTGACAGACCACTCGCGATCTTATATTAATCATAACTTACCGAAATCGCATGCGCCAACACTGCCACTCTCCAGAAATGCTGCCGGGCAACTGAGCGAGGGGTAGGTAGACGCACGAGGTGATAGGACTACGCTAACATAGGTAACGGGAATTTTTGAACGCGTGAGGTGTCTGTCAGACCACACGTCGGTACTTAAAGGTTAAACATGAGCTATGTTTGAATGTACATTTTTGTTATCTAATAATTAGGACTTTATTTGACAAAACCGAAACAAATCAAATGTTCTTTATACGTAGTTCTATTACCATGCTTATTCTCAAGATCTTCATTTCTGTATTTATTGAGAAATTAAGGTTTTAGTAAGAATTTAGAGGTAACATTGCGATTGTTTCTATGGAGAAAATTGTATGGAACCGTGTTTTCAAAACATATGATCGATAGAGTAAGTCCTGAACTTTACTATGTATATACAGGGTTATTGGTAAATTAGTAACACTACGTGAACTGCAGGTCCTGCCCGTCATCACGTACACGTTCGCGAAGACGACAGGTCTTTATTCTTTAAAAAGATTAGAAATAACCACTGATATTATATGAAAAAACACCTTAGTCTGGGACCCCGTGAGTTACAAAAGACCGATCTTCCAATCGCATACCGACTGTTGATTCAGGGCAGAACGATTTTAAGCTAAGTTTCAAATAAAACCTATTTATCAAACGATTATTAAATCGAGAGAAGTACCTATTACCAATACTTAGATTGAGAATTAAGACCTGGCGTCTTCACAAACATGTTTCTGATGATGGCCAGAAACTCCAGTTTACGTAGTGTTAGTAATTTACCAATAACTTTGTAATTTTATTTAGTAGTTTTGAAGATATGGAGATCTGACGTATGTAGTTGATTTGAGGTAATATAGGCCCTTAAGGGCGTCTTTTCACCAGAGATGTGTTACGTTGCTATTTTTTTTATTGTCTAAAGACCTTTGTTTTACTACAATCTCATCTGATGGAAAGTGAAAATGTGACCGACGATGTATCACGAAGGTCTAGAAGATACCTATTCACTCTTGCTATCTTTCCAGCTGACCTATAAATCGCTCGATAATCGCACAATGACGCGATAATAAAGCGATCCAATTGGTCAGCTGGAAACATAGCAAGTAAAAATAAAACAAATCAAAAATCTTCTATTAAATAAATAAATATTGCTGGAATATTTACACAGCATTATCTAGCCCTAAGCTAAGCAGAGCTTGTGTTATGGGTACTAGATAACTGATATTCATAATATAATACACAATACATAGTTTTTTTTTTAATTATAGGTACATAGAAAACGACCAGAACACCCTGAACAAATGTCTGCAGATCGTACACATATTTGTCCCGAGGCGGGAATCGAACCCGCAACCTCCTGTGTCACATTATTTTTATTATTATTATCTAATACCACCATGAAATAGCTATCACAGCTTTTTTTCTACTGAAGTTATATCTATTAAGTTACCGATCAAACTGCTAGCAAGGGACATTATTGTACTAATTTGTAATTATGCTGATCTGAAGCTCCTTGAACTTTTCATTTTATGGCATTTGTGAATTCTTTGAATAAGAACCTAATCTGTTTAATATTCATATCCAAACCCAAGAAAACGTTGAAAAGGTATTTGCATGATTTTTCCATTCTCGATACCTAGGAACGCGACCAATGAAAACCAGGCCCTGACTAGTGGCAACGATTTCTAAAAATTCGGAACAGTATCAGACTTATCTCTACTGACTTGTGCTGAAAATTGAAACTCGGCTAGAGAAAAACGCGAACCCCAAGTCGCAATTAAAAATAAATTGTTGTCCCGAAGTTGGGGCCCAGAAAGAAATAAACTAGGTTGTCCTTGCAGATTTTTATTTCACATTCGTGGTACAAGTCTAGACGGAAAGAGAACTTTAAGACAAAAACACGATTTTTCCATTACAGTGTCGCAGAAACTGTATGTGGGAACTGCAAAGCAGTTCGATAAAATATTTTGCCGGTTTCGGTTGGTTAATAATAAAGGAATCTGTATCATTTTTATCTTATGAGGTTTACAAGATTTTACGAAGACTTTTTTATGATAACAAATTCATTTTCTCTTTTATTAACCGACTTCAGGGGAGGTTCTATGTTCGGCTGTGTTTTGTATTTTTTATGTTTTTTCGTCGATAATTCACTCAAAACTTAAATAACTTTTTTTAACTTAAAATAATTTACAAATTATTTACTTCGAAGTTATTTCAAAAGTCGTAAAACAAACGTTGTTGCTGATGATGCCAGGAACATAGTCACAGAAGGTTGCTGGTCTTTTAAAAATAGCCCTGTATACGAAGCATTGAACAAATTTCACGAATCTGACCAAAATTTATTTTAGAACATTACCGACTTTCCTTGGTTTATTTGGCTACATTTAACTAGAATGGATTGCATGTCCCCAAATAAACCTACAGTGCAGACAGCATTGTATCTTTATTTGTATACATCCAATTATCAATTATTTGAATCCATCCTAGTTGGATGTATTCAAATAAACCTACAGTGCAGTGCAGACAGATCTTTAATTGGATGTATCCAAATCTACAATGCAGACAATGAAGTAAAACTCAAGTAAAGCGTATTGGATGTATCCAAATCTACAATGCAGTACAACTCAAGTAAAGCGTAGGGCCTTGTCACAAAAAAAATGCCAAATAACTATTGACCTCGTCATATCACAACCGGCCGCATATTTATTGTAACATCACTAGTATATTCTGAGATCACACAAATGTGTGCGCCCTAGACGCCCCAATGGAAATCAACATCAAAGGGAATGTGAAACAGGATATATCCAATTTATCATGTTAGTAATTACGATACAAACCATTTTCTGAGAGGTTTTTTTATTCTTTCAAAGAACGATCTATATTTTGGACGGATTTTGTTAGGTAGATAAAAAAATACTTGCGCGATAAACGTCGAACCTACATTAACGCCTTCAAACCTTTCAAACTTATTATTATTAAGCAAAGTAGTTGAACACATTGTTCGAAATTTCAAGATTTTTCTGTCTGTCTGGGTGTTTTCTATGTGTAATAAAAAATATTTATCTATGTAATGTATAATATTACGTATATCAGTTATCTAGTACCCATAACACAAGCTCTGCTTACCTTGGGGCTAGATAATGCTGTGTGAATTGTCCAGCATTATTTATTTATTTATTATTTATTTATTTTTCGATTTATTCTGGCATAGTTCGTAAAAAAAGTCATTTCTGTCACAATCAATGTCAGTACAAAAATAATTTTCTTTCAATCTCTCTCAACGTCCTACCTATCGGTCGTACGAGTTATCAAAAGTCAAAACAAAAAGCTTGTTGTGCGTACAGCGACTTTATTCTTATTTCTTATGTTTATGTATAATCGCAAGCTTTCGTAAACATGGTAATGTCATTATGTTTATTTCTTTGAATTTATCATGCACGGATTATTTGACCTATATTATAGACTGCACAAACAGCCCTCTTCTGCAGCACAAATACGGTGTTAATATCTGCAGCGTTACCCCACAGCAGTATACCATAAGACAAAAAACTATGGACTGAGCTGAAATAGACTTGTTAATAGACTAGTCTAGAAGTATCAACGTCTGAAAGATGACGGATTCTTTTGACTGCATATGCTGCAGAACTACATCTCTTCGATAGCTTAGGTTAATTAAGTACTTAAATCGAATTTAAATTCGTGATAATAATATTATGAAGGAACTTAATAGATATCCCATAATAGATTATTCTGTTTCAATAAAGCTCCGATGTATGTACAAGAACATGTGCTTCGGATGTCGCTAACAATTATCTACAACACATATAGGACTAACTAGTATATTATTACCACAGGTTTCTCGCATTTTCCCACATAATGTATACCTATATGTAAATCATTACTTCGGAGAATCCATCAAGAGAAACATTTGTTGCACGTACATAAGTATCTAACCGTGTTTATTGAAGGAATAATACTGTTTTTGTTATACAACCCAGGGTCGAGATAAATCCTGTAACTGGCAGATTCACGGAATAATGTAGTGTAGAGGTCTTCCACTACAAAGGAGTCGTCCATTAATCACGTGACGCTTGAGAAGGGGATGGTTACGAAAAAAATCCACTAAAAATCATAACAAATAAGTGAACAGATAAGTGTATATAGAAAGGTATTTTCTTACCGCGTGATTACTAAACCGGACAGACAGAGATGTTTATTAAGGTACAAAATTTTAATAGACAATATTTTTTTATACTCGGCCTTATCCTAGGATCCTACGTTTTGTTCTCGGCAGAGATACGAAGTTGCTCTTGGTGGCCAACAATTTCTTTCGTATCTCTGCTTATACTGCACAAAGTAAAACTTTTACACATGTATTAAAAAAAACGTATCACAAACGGCCTAATTCTATTAGAAAAATCCTTTGTTTAACGTAATAATAAAATAAAATAGGTGACGGCGCTAGTGTGAGTCAGGGTAGCCTTAACAAATCGACAAAGTTTAAAAAGTTTTTACGAAAATGTTAATAATACTTTTTTTTCTCAAAAATTAACGGTCTGTTACTATTCTTCTGAATCCATTAATTACCTTTCGTCCTAAATTGAGTTTTAAAAGTCATTTCTTTCTTGAAGTAACAATTTTTTTTGTGTGGTTCTAAGCAGCGTACTACTTTAGAATGAACAAAGTCTACCTAGGTTCTAAAGCTCTACCTATCTAATTTGGATAGATACATACGCGCCACATTCCACATACATACATATCTTCCTTGATTTAATCTTCTCTCGAATAGGGCTCACGCGCGGTTGTGGTCTCACACGAAGCAATCTATTCCTAAATTTCAATTCAATTAACGACAGTATCGGATTGAATGTCTCCTTTGTTAATTGACTGCGATTTAATCTTCCGATTAAACTATGGAAGCGACCCGATTAAGCTTAGAAGTTTTTAAAACTTTTTTCTGAGAAAGTGTTGTTATCCTTTAATGAGAAGCTCTAACTTTTCTTTTCAGCTGGTAGAGTTTTTAGAGCGTTTTAATAAGATTTGACGAAACATAATAAGTTTAATAATTGACTGGCCAACTGGTATGATCATTGAAGTGTTATGGTTATGATCGAAAGCCTCTTGTTGTTTAGTTTTTGGAGTTTTTTTACGAATGTATTTTTTGGAAACAACAAGGAAAGTTTTCTCTTTGAATTTAAATCGTGCTACACCTACAACCTACATCGTAGAAATACCTTATAACGTATTTATACGATGTAGGTATTTATACGACTACAAAAAAGCAGGATTTTCGTCCCTCCATTCGAACAAAAAGCAATCTTCACTTGAATGAAAACACAGACATGATACAAACCATCCGATTGTACATACAATCACAAGTACATATCATCCGTTTCTTTTATGAAGTACCTACTTTGTGCTATAGATTATGTATGCTTTGAAATTCAAATCTACACATTGCTACATTTTCACACAAATGCCGAAATCCATGCGGTTTCACGGGGAATGAAATGAACATCATTTCTCAATTAAATTGTTGCTATGCGTTTATTTTGCAGTTTCCAGCTACATGGCTGAATCTACAGTGTGATTGCTGAATGCCCTCGATAACGGTCACATTTGCATGGGAATTAGAATTAGGGGAAAGTTTAATTAAATGACAGGATTTTGCGAAAATTCAAACGAAAAGAACGGTCGAATGAGATATTGGTCGTTTCTTTTCCGAAAGCGAATGGGGAAAATTTTACAATTTTCAACTGGCTAATATCTCTTTTTAATTGACTTCGAACAATGGAAGAGTGTTTAACGTGTTACAGTGTTTGGCTGCACGGAGGTATCTTTTAGGTATATTTTTGTATTTTTTAAGGACCGATTTAGATAACTCTTTTGCATAAGGATGATCCCGAGGTGGTCCCATGACATTTAATATCCTGAACAATTAGTATTTAACCCGCAAAAATGGGGAAAAATAACTGCACAAAAATTCAAAACTAAGGATTTCGAAATGGTTTACAACGTTATTTTTTAAAAATAGAATATGTGTTAACGTTACGGCTCTTTTTTTTACATCCTCACTCAAGATTGTGGTGAAATATATAATCTATTCTTCAATTTGTTTATAATGGGTTATCTGAAATACTGGAAAACAAATAAAAAAAAAAACAATGTTAACAAGGCTTATTTTGGTCTTCACATTTTCTAGGTTTCTCTATGTGCAGTGTTCTATGTTGCTTGTAAGAGCTAGTGAGAACTCCTTGAGTTTCCACACTCAAGACGAGTCCTCCAGATGTGCACAGTGGCCATCTTGCTGGACGGTGTGCTTGGCAAAATGCCACCTTGGTCACTTTTGCTCTTCACACTGTTTAGCTATTTCTGCGGGCACTCTCCTGTGGACTGCGAGCCCCACAGCTGGATCCCTATACGAGCGTGAACCTGAGTGTCCCACTCACTGCTACTGTAGTATACTTACTCTCCGTTTGCTCTTCACATTATCAAGCTGCCTCTGCGTGCACTCTCCTATAGACTGCGAGCCCCACAGCTCGACCCCTATGCTAGTGTGACCCTGAGTGTCCCACTCACTGCTACTGTAGTATACTTACTCTCCGTTTGCTCTTCACATTATCAAGCTGCCTCTGCGTGCACTCTCCTATAGACTGTGAGCCCCACAGCTCGACTCCGACGCGGGTGTAGGCGTACGTCATCGCTATGATGGGCAGGAAGTATGTCAGCACCATGAACACTAGGTTGTATCTGTTAAACATGTAAGATTATAATTGGTGAGAGCAGTTTACATTTTATGTGGTCTTCTAATGGGTATAGGCATCCAGATTAGCTATCGGTATTTGGCTGATTTATAATTCTGTCTAACAACATAGCTATGTGTACGGGCCAACCCGCACATTATGTATACTTATATACTCACATACGTGGGCCGGCTTAGGTACGTTATAACTTTGTACTAAGCTGTGTGCGCCACAGCGTTACCAGTAAGCAATCGTCAGCATTTTTATGTACTTATATCAATAAATTCAGTCTGCAAACAACCTCCGTGTGGTGCAGTCATTTTAACTCCCATCTTAAGCTCTATCAATATATCACTATCACCAATATCAAAGTACAGGGTCACATAGGCCTGTACACTATGATTTTATTGTAGAAAAATATAAACCTCTGCGTTGCTTCGTCCGGCTGCCTAGTGAGGTCCTCGCTTGGTCTTGATGCAGCTTAAGAATATTGTGAGAAACTTAAAAAATGTAATAGCATTATGACAGTCTTATTATTTCGGTATTTCCGGCTAGAAACATCAACAAAATGATATTTTCGCAATAGCCCCAATTAGGTAGTTTCATCTAAGCAATAAATGCACATAAATGCTTATTATTTTGTTTTTCACGCCACTAAACGTAGATAGTCATTTCGATTGTTATTTTGTCAACAAAATTCAATCTTGGTTAATAGCTCTTTTACAATAAATTTTTATTCTTGCAATAGTCATAATGCGTACCGATCACGAAGACCTTTTAATATTTTTAGAGCTATTTCAGAGTTTCTAAATAAGAACTAAAAAGGTCGTAAACCCAATGTTTTAACAAAAAAAACATGACTAAGTTCATAAGATAATATATGATCTGAAAGTATGTAGGTACTTGAAAAAACATATCGACAATTCTACATTTTAATAATACCTGATATTAAAAAGGAAGTGTGAAATTATAATGATTGAAACTTAAAAATTATTCATCTACTATTCATAATTATGTAACACTAATATAATAAAGAGGTAAAGTATGTTAGGTTGTAATCTCTGGGTCTAATGAACTGATTTTGAAATTCTTTGACCAATAGAAAGCCACGTTATTTGTGAGTGATATATTGACCAGAGAAATGGCATTCATGGAAAGCGCAGGCGAAGCCGCGGGCAGCTAGTGGTAAATATTTATGGCTATTTTAAATAAATAAATAAAATAAATAACGCTGGACAAGTCACACAGCATTACCTAGTCCCAAGCTAAGCAGAGCTTGTGTTATGGGTACTAGATAACTGATATACATAATAAAATACAATACACAGATAGATATTACATGACACATTTACCTGCTATTAAATTTAACCCGTATTCTATGTTTTTTGTTTTTTTATTTTTTTTATTATTTCGTCACCGAATTTCTGTCCGTTTCGTCAGTCAGATTTAAGCTGAAGCGTCTTTGGCTGAAAAACAGCGCTGAGCAAAAACAATTTTTTTTTGTTCAGCACACGCTGAGCCAACCCCTATTTCGGCGCAGGGTCATGGAGGCAGAGTCACTTACCACCCTTTTTTTATTATTTTTTTGTATCACGTACCTCCATGTTAAATTGTTATTGTTTTCTGTCTGTTTATTTTATTTTATACTTTTGTGTACCTGTGTTTAAATAAATGTATTTCTATTTCTATATTTTTTATTATATATAGAAAACGACCAGAACACCCTGAACAAATGTCTGCAGATCGTACACACATATGTCCCGAGGCGGGAATCGAACCCGCAACCTCCTGCGTCGCAGCCAGTTATTCATATATTATTCTATTATTTTCATGTATCCCATTTCTCTTGTTTATATACCTATAGCTTACGACATTCACATATGACGTGGCTTTCTATTGGTAAAATAATTTTGAAAATCGGTTCAGTACATCCAGAGATTAACCCTACAACCTCACAAACTTACCGCATTATAATATTGGTATATCTATTATACCATGAGTTGACATGATAGTCTCAAAATTGTCATCACTTTTCGTCGAATTTAGAACGTGCTTATTCAAGTATGATAAAATACAACGTTGTGCACTAACGCAAAACAAACAGATTATCAAAGTAAAACAGTTCACAGCTGGTGTTTGGTGTTTTATAAAATAACTTCTGTAATTTTTCTTTGCACAGTTTTATTATAAATTCTTGAAAACTAGCAGCTGTTTGATTCTGATTTGCATTGTTTTCAGCAAAAAATGAAAGCATTTGCTGGCTTTTCTTCTTTGTTTGAATAAAACGTTAACTCAGTAAAAAGCGTTCAAGTAACGATGCACCCTATAAAAAATATTGTTTCAACTCAATAAGGTTGAAAAAACAAAGTATTTTCTAGAGTCGCTGTGCTCAATTTAAGAAATTGAAGGTCCATTAAGGTTTCCAGAGCAACATCATTGCTGCAATCTGCAAAATGTTTTTCATGGTATATGCTTACGCCAGATATTTACGAATAGTTTTAATGATCGGCGACGATTATGAGTCTTTGAATTGAAAAAGCCTTATAATTTATTACGGAAGTAAACGGGTTAACTACAAACCTTATTTGTGTTGGAAGAACACCAACTCCAACAGGTTCGTAGTTAACCCGCTTACATCTGTAATGAATTCGTCAAACTACGATAGTTTTTATATTAAGCCTTATAATGTTTTTTTATATAAAAGGACACTTTTTGTAATTTCTTTAGTGTAACCTACTCAATGTTAGCGTAGTGTATTGGTAGTGAAGTCGATGGATGCAGGCGGCTGTAGTATTCGGGTCCGCTATTCGTAGTATCGTTTGGCGAGGCAGGCCCATGTTCAGCGTTGGACGTATCCCGTATACGTATACTGATGATGATGATTGGTAATGTTCTTCGAAAAGATAAATTAAAACTATTCCTCGGACTTCGTAACTGAAGTTTTTGACAGGAGTTTTATATGTTAAAGTCATATGTATTTTAAATACCGATCGATATTTTGGACTTACATTTATGCTGTACGCAACTGTTTACATACATAATTTATTAATAATTGTTAAAATCGCGTTATCAAATTTTGCACACCGTAATAGGTAGATTGTAAATGGACATATTTAATATTAAGACCCTTTGTACATACATTCTGGCAAATAAATGATTATGATAATTATCTAATAATCTGAGGACTATAATTATAAAAAAAGTTTGACATGTTGTGTAATGCAATTAAAGTTCAATTTCACTTACATGTACTCCAGCCGGGACTGCGTGGTCATTCCGTCGGGCCATTCCGAGAAACAAATCCGTCTGAAACAAATGTTTGTTTTTTAATCGAAAACTATTTCACTACATACGATTACCTTCGTATACCTTTTATTTTCCGTTCACTTATTCCCAATAGTTTTGTGCTGTAGTTCTGTACATAACTACTGCGACAACTTTTGTACCATTTGTTGTGTGCACCAAAAATATATTTTGATTGCAAAAATTTCAGGCAATGAAATATCATTTGGTTCTTTTCCTGTCATTTTTAACATTTTGTCAATTTTAGCTGAATTTACCTAATTGCCTGACATTTTTGTTATTATAATATATTTTTGCTACACAGAACTATTAGGACAACTTTTGTCCCAGAACTAGTACCAGAAACTACGGGGAGTCCATGAACAAAAGTCTGAACGGACCTTAAAGATATGGTAAACATTGTTATTGTATTCAGAGAGAGGACATGGATGCCTAGGCTATATTTCCAAAATAATTTTTTGAAGGACTCATCAACTTGGAACTCATCTTGCGGGATGGTATGTTGCATCTTACGAACCCGTAAGCATCTAGTCATTTATTAAGAATAGGCTGTTAATCAAGATATCTTTATAGACTAGGTACCTCACGGTGCCATCCGGCAAGGGGTCAATGTCCGTGGTGAAGTACATGAGGTTGGGGCTGCTGATGAGGCCGCTCCAGCCCCAGATGGCTGCCGTGATGCCGAGCGTGGCGCGCTTGCCGAGCCGCGGACGCAACGGACTCATTATTGCTACGTATCTGGGAAAATTAAAGTTCATTCATTAATTTGATCCACGTGATTTGGTGGAACCGTTTTGAACTGTGCTGGAACCCTAGAAATGATTTTAATGGTCAATCCAAGATCATTTCTTTTGTGCGTTCTCTATGAAGCGCGAATGAAAACACCTATTTAATTAGATCTCAATATATGGCAGGGATCTTTTGCAGAAGTATGAAGGTTATAGTGCCATGTCAATTTGTGCAGGGTTTTAAGCCTCACCAGTGTTTTCTTTTAATTTGAAGACCCTGTTTAGTTAAACTTTGTATACTCGGAAAAACAAAAGATTTTCAGATGTGTGACTTTCAAGTTTTTCATACGTAGCGTGACTGAAAATTATATTGGTTACTAAGCTTTAGATGTACTATGAATCAACGGATTAATTACTTTTATTGCTCAGAAAGTTCTATGTTCCGTTTCCGAAAATAAGGTATAAAGTACAACATTGCAGGCGAACTAATGCGGGACGGAAAATTCTATGGAATTTAATTTTTCACTAAAAGAAAAGTGTATGGAAACAATTTCTAACTTTTCTTTTAACATCCGGTCACTTTAAAAATAAAACTCCTTTCCGTTTGCTTACCTATCTACACTTATAGCGAGCAGCGTGAACACTGACGTAGCTATACTGAGCACGGCGATGAACTGCGAGAACTTGCAGTAGAAGTGTCCGAATGGCCAGTCCGAGTTCAGCATGTAGGTGAAGTTAAACGTCACGTTCAGAGCTGACATCATGGCGTCCGCTACTGATAGGTTCACTGCAGAAAAAAAGACAGGTAAGGAGGCGAACCTACAGTATTTGGGAGGACTAGATCTCAGTAGGTAGGTACTCACGGGATTTCCGTGGTTAAAAACTCGAATTACATAACATTCTAAATTTTTTTTCTTTGGTTCCTCCAACGTGAAAACACAATTAAGGAAAAAAAATATGTTAGGAAAAAAAACATGAAATTGCACTGTTTTGCGCATTTTTTGGTCGAGATCTTAGGAACCCTGCAGTCTATTGATATGACTCATGTTTTGATTCGTAGTTATTACTAATTAATTGGTTCCTTCAGATATTTTATCCAAGTTGTATAGTTTTCTTGTAAATAAGCAAAAACTACATTTTTGCACTTGCGGGGTTCCAAAAACACATGCTCTTTAGACGCGAAATCCTATGCGTATCCTTTTTACAAAATGGCGCCATAGACCTTTTATGTTAGGTACGTTCGCTTGTTCGTATTAAAACACAAAAACTTAGTGCTTTGTTTTCTTTAGACCTCTAACCTCCCGGAAATTTTGCATCCACCATAGCTTACTTTGTGTAATGTATATAATAAATAAATAATAACATAATAATAATATGTTAACAATCCACACAGTATTATCTAGCCCCAAGCTAAGCAAAGCTTGTGTTATGGGTACTAGATAACTGATATACATAATACAATACATTACATAGATAGATATTTTATATTATACATAGAAAACGACCAGAACACCCGGAACAAATACCTGCAGATCGTACAAATATTTGTCCCAAGGCGGGAATCGAACCCGCAACCTCCTGCGTCGCAAGCGGACCTTCACCCACCGCGCCACTGAGGTCGTCAAAATATGTATGTATCTTATTTTGTATGGGGTAAATCCAGTGAAATAATCCACTATGCCGACCACAGTCCACGGAAATGTGGGATTGTGTGTTTAGTGTTGGGTTTCATCACAGGGTGCGTTCTGGTCGCTGTTGATATATGTAGTAACGCCAACAAGCTGGCTTTGTTTCTATCATATTAGGAACGACCGAATTCGAGAATAGATTGCAAACAAGCCACCCATTTTAATAAAACTTTGTATGTTATTAAGTGTTTTGTGGATAGGATATTTTTAAAAGATAAAAATAGGTACAAAAATTCGAGTTACAAAACATTTTCATAGACGACTTTGATAACAGGAGGAGGGTCTATGTTCGTCGATTTCTCTGTTGTTTATGGACCGACCTGATTATTTTGCTGTTGTGGATGACACGGATCATCCCGAGGTGGTCCCACAAAAAATATTCCCAAGGTGATATTTATGCATGCCCAGCGTGAGGATTATGGGCATTACCCCCACGAAATAAAAAAATAGGGAGAGGTGTGCGTCCAGCAGTGGACCATTAAAGGCTGTTGAGGTGAGGTATTTATGCACCAAAACTTTAAAAAAAATTACGGATTCGTCGGAGTTTAACTTTTTCAAAACAATCAAATTACTATCTATGTTATTTTATTGCTAAATGTTGCTCAAATAATAGCTTTCGTGAAGATGCTACCTCCATAACATGTCATAAACCTATATTTGCATATCTACCTATTTCTGGGACTTAGCTCCCAAAGAGAATCTTGGCTTTCAGCTCGAGATCTCTCTTGTTACTTCGGATTTGAGTTGTCTTTTGGCAATAAGATACAAACCTAAGAAATAATTGGTGACGCTTCTCATCCGCTTGTTGGCCAGCACTATCCATATGACGACGAGGTTGCCCACGGTGGCCACGACCACCATGCCTGCGAACAGCAGCGTCCACGCCACCTGCCGCCACCAGGGCAGTATGAACGAGTGGTATGCCTGGGGAGAGGAAAAAAAGACTATAAGCTGGTAGGTATTTAAATGTATCATTATAGGCTTTACAATACCACGAAGGTGGGGGAGATCGTGGAGTATGTGAAGAACATGAACACCTTGGTGAGGGTCGAGCGGTTGGATTCGCATCATAATGAATTTAAATCGTTCGTGGTGCGTATTCCAACTGATAATATTTGGACCTTCACTAAGGAAGAATTCCGGCCGAAGGCGGTACTCCTGGACTCGGCGCGTTTGGTCAGGAAGTTCCTCTCGTTGCAGCCCTAGTCACCGGTTGCTTGAGCCTAGCTTCGCAGCCGGTGATCCACCGTTTTGATATATATTTTTTACTGTAGAATAGTTTTATAAAATTATATTTTCTTTAGTAAAAAAATTATTTTTTAACGAGATTTAAAATAAATGAAGTGTCATAATAATAATAAATTCTTTATTTTCAGACACGAGATCCATAAGATTTAAATATAATTCTACTTAAAAATAATTAATACTAAGACATACACGAAGCAAAGCGATGATGTTAATGTTGTGATGTTTCTTTGTAATAGTCGAAAAGACAATAAACTATTAGAATCTTATAAAACTAGTACCTATTTACATTGAAACAATTGAACAACTGCAGACTGTTAAGATTATCGCACCCATATAAGGAAGGACTGATGCATGACAGTCCATAAACACGGTGGAATGGTTCCAGTTGTAGCATAAAACCATTGTTAACAATGGTTTAACCATAACCATAACTTTGGTATGTATTTTATAATATATACCAAAGTTATGGAACAACAAGAGTGTAGTTTTAGAGCCAGTCGTCTTTTATTTTAGAAATAACTAGTAGCACCCCGCCGTTTCATCCGCGTATTTCCCGCTCGCGTAATAATTCCGGGATAAAACATAACCTATGTCACTCTATGAAAAGTAAGCTTTCTAATGGTGGAAGAGTTTTTTAAATAAGTACAGTAGTTTTTAAGTTTATTCGTCACATACAATAATACAAATCTTTCCTCTTTTTAATATTCGTGTGGTGCCGCTTAGAATTTGCACCACACCAACTCTTCCCGTGGGTGTCGTAAGAGGCGACTAAGGGACATACGGGAGGCGGGCAGCAGCGCCTCTTGCAGAATAGATCTACCACCGAACTGCGATCCTTAACCCGCCTGCCCAGCGCGTGGGGATTATGGGCACTAGCTCCCATGAGATAAAAAAGCCAATAAAGCGATTATCAGGGGGAGGCCTGCGTCCAGCAGTGGACTGTTAAAGGCTGTTGAGGTTGAGGTTATAATATTGTGTAGATAGATCACGTCACTGATAAAAATAAGAGTATATGTGCTGCAATCATTCTATTCAATTTTGTAGTGCAGCTGTAATCAACTTATTTGTATGCATCTTATAAATAACACAACTTTCCGCAGTTTAGCAAAAGGAAACAAAATGAGTTGCACAAAAGGGAAGCCCCCTTGCGCAACTATTCGCAGTAGATGAACCTCAGTTGCACAAAAGGGAACTCGCGCTTGATTTGTTTACTTTGATGATAGACCAAAAGTAGGTAAACAAGCAGGGCCTCGTAAGAAGCTATTTTACCGACATCACTAATGAGGTTCTATGTTCGGCTATAATAATATTTATAAATTTCACCGTCAATTAAAGATCGATTTTAATAATTCTATTGCTATTGCAACGGTCGAATTGGCCCATAAAAAATATTCATGAGGGATTCTTTAGAAAAAACACGACAACAATTTTGATGATATCTTCGCCAATTATTGATAAATTTGGATGATTTTTTTCCTCGTTGTATATAGGTTGATTATTTTGAGGTGGTAAAATAAAAGTACGTAGCTTATAATAACTATCACAAACTGCCTATTGAAAATTTTGAAATTTCCTTTGTTCAACGAGATAATAAGATAACAGGCATAAAGTAGGTGGCGGCGCTAGTTTGGCTCAGGGTATCGTCTTAAAATAGGCCATAAGTAGGTATTATTATTTATTTAGTAAATATGAATTAGTAATGTATAAAACATTTTATTTGCGTTTCATGACTTTCAGTTTAAAGTTTTGTTTGTTAATCATTGAGCCTAGCTATGCAAGTTCTATAAACAATAGAAATTGCAGAGCAAAGAAGAAAATGCGAAATAAGTTTCGATCTTATAATTCGTTATATGTGCTATGCTCGGACTTAATACTTATAGTTAATTAAAAAACATTACAAAAATATTACTAGGTACTTATAGTTAATTAAAAAACATTACAAAAATATTACTAGGTACTTATAGTTAATTAAAAAACATTACAAAAATATTACTAGGTACTTATAGTTAATTAAAGCAGTTAAATCGCAAATCACTGGACCGAACAATTTCATGAACCACTGAATTTTATTGCTTTACCTTCCAGTACCTTATTGTAAGATTTATAGCAATTATTTAGTTACAACGTACTGCAATTATTTTCCGCAACAATGAATTTGTTTTACGGTAGTACACAGACAAATAATTTGATCAAAACTTGGACCACATCGTCACTTACAAAACTAAACGCAAAACTGCCGCCACCACAAATAAAAAAACCTTATAACCATTTATGGTTAGCTTTCAAATGTTTCACATACATATTCATAACTTCATATCCATTATTATATTCATACTGTTTCGTTATCATTCCTAATAACGTGCTAAAACGACGTTGACATATCAAGCAGCAAGAATGTCAGTTTAGATTTTGACATATGTGACCTCTAAGGGCCCCCGCGCACTAGGCAGCCTGGCTGCCGCAGCCAGGCTGCGGCAGCCAGTCAAACATATGACGTTGTATGGGAGCCCACGCACTAGGCAGCCACGAAATCTCGGCTGCGGCAGCCAATGAAACGCGCCTATATGCACGGCAGCCAGCTGGCTGCGCGCAGCCAGAACGTGTGTAGGCGAATGTATGTGGCTGCGGTCAGTCTCCGCGCACTAGTTGTAGCAGCCAGACGTATTTTGCGTTCCGAACTTTGATAAGATGACTTTCGATACAGAGAAATTTATTCGGGAAATTGAAAGCCGTAAAGATTGGCTGTTATAACTGGCTGCGCAAATATTCTGGCTGCCGCAGCCTGGCTGCGCAGCCAGGCTGCCTAGTGCGCGGGGGCCCTAATATTCAAAGCTCAGAGCGATCCGATAATTCTCTCAGCAGCTCTTCATCGAATATTCGATTACCAAAAATCACCCTTCCTACTTTCAATGGAGATATTAAAAATAGCCCGAATAATTTGACACTTTCAATGCGTTAATACACAACTCAAATTCTATTACCGATACAGAGAAGTTTCACTATCTTTCCTCGTCTCTCACCGGCGAAGCGTTCACTGTAATTAAATCTTTCCCTCTCACGCACGAACACTACCATAATGCATATCGCGCCCTAGTGCTGCGCTATAAAAACAATCGTGATTTCGCCTTTACCTGTTGGCGAGATATTCTGACGGTGAACTTCAACTACAACAATGCATAAAATATCATATTCATAATGCATCATATACAATGAGAAGTTATGCGTTAACACTTTACAAACATCCATACCTACATCTTCACATTATTTAGGAGTCATCAACTGAACGACTGACTATTCAAAATATGATGAACGACCGAAATTGCAGTTACGCAATAACTCTCAATCGCGTAACATCGTTACAGAGGATAGAAATATGGGCCATTCCATACCCGAAGCAGCAATCTTCATGATGTACAGTCAGTGTCGGAAGATACGGTTTGGGGTATGTAGGTATGCCTTAACTCGGACCCATGTCTGACGGGAGCCTTTATAGAGTTGGTTTAAAATATAGATATATCGAGTTGAATGAGTGTTCGATAGATAGGTTAATAGATATCGATAACGTTATATTTTATTTTAGCCGTGTGGTGCCGGCTTAGAAATTGCACCACCCCAACTCTTCCCGCGGGTGTCGTAAGAAGCGACTTAGGGACATACACCGGGAGACGGGCAGCAGCGTCTTTTGCAGAATATATCTACCACCGAACTGCGATCCCCAACCCGCATGTCCAGCACCCACGCTGGGCATGCGGGTTGGGGATATTATAAAGATATTATAAAATATTATAAGTATGGGCATTACCCCCAAAAGATAAAACATCGGTGGAGGCCTGCCTCCAGCAGTGTACCATTATAGCCTGTTGAGGTTATATTTTATTGTACACTATGGATCTTTACATTACCGTCCGAGATTTGGTACAGCAACTTGTTGTTTGTGGAACTAAAAATAGCACGTTTACTCTGCTGGAGGTATCTAGATAGCTATATCGAGATTTCATTAATTATTTTGGGTGAAACGTTCTCCCTTGAAAATTTTCTAGAAGTTTAAATTCTCCCTTTCCTATAAAAGTGTCATCGTTAGTTATCACCGAATGCCATTGATAAACTCGAACCTACTTATAACACATGAGTATAGAAGATATTGACACAAGGCGCCCCACTTGATAGTAAAACCTCGCTGAAATCTAAAAAAAATGTATTTTTCCTTTCAAGTAAATGTTTACAAATCTGACTGTACTTGTTTATTTTAGTTGCAATTTTGGAAATTAATTGGGTTGTTAACTAAATGTACAAACATTATGTTTAACTTGTTTAGGTTATATCGTAAATTGGCGCTTTAAATAAATTGCTTTATTCAATCCAGCTGAAAATTAGGTCTTGCAAAGTCTAACTACAAAACTCGACGAAATTGATACTTATAAAGTATTTAATCTTTCGCGATTTGATATCATTCCGTTTATTTCATTCGAGTATTTAACACATAACTTGTTTTTACATTTCTTCTAAGTTTCCAACGGAAATACATAGTTATGTTTACAAGAAGTCCTAATAAATATAATCTTTCAACAATGTGACGCAGGCAGGCCCTCTCATTTTGTCGCATCCATCTTTCTGCAGTATTTCTTTTACCGATCGTCATCTCATCTGGCCGCTGGGCGTCCTACACTCATCATCAGCCTATATCAGTCCACTGCTGGACATAGGTCTCCCCTATTAAGCGCCATAGCGCCCTGTCTTGCCGCATCCAGCATCTGCTAGCAGTCTTTCGCAAATGTTTATCCCGCCTGGTCGAAGGGTGTCCTACACTACGTTTGCCGAGTCACGCTCTCCACTTAAGAACACGTTTACCCCAGCAGTTGTCGGTTCTTCTTGAGAAATGGCCAGCCCACTGCCACTTCAGCTGGCTAATCCTTTGGTTTTGTCGATAACCTTAATCCGACACTACATTTTCCGAATTGAGTAAGATTAACATCTTTCTTTCTCTTACATACCTCTGAAGCGTTTCTCGAGTTGTTGACATATCTTTGACCTGCCTCGTCGTAGAAGGTGACGTAGAAGTTGTGCAGGTCGCCGAGAGAGGTGGACTCGTTGGAGGACAGAGTCGGACCCGGCTCGTCCAGCATCCTCGCATCAGGTTACCTGAAACAAAGACGACAATGTTATTGTTTTTTATTTTTTTTATCTGCGAACTATTTTATGAATTATGAGCAGCTAGGGGGGGCTGCTCATAATTCAAAGAATAGTTCGAAGAGCACGGGGATTGTTGTCTAGGGTAGAATAGAGAAAAATTACGTCACTTCGTCATGGAATACGTAAACTATATGAAATGCCTACCTTTAACTTCAATAATGTACGCAATGTATGTCGATGCGATGTCGTTTTTCTGTATTCTACCACAACAATTCCCGCGAAAAAGCGCTGGGGATTTCAGGATGAGCAGTCCATTAACCTATTCTTCCTTCTTTTATAAATCGAGTTCGTTCAATCAACGTTCAATGGGGTTCAAATGTTATCAGTGTGGGAAATATAACGTTGTAAGTGCTTATAAGTTTCAGTATTTATTCATTGAATAGTTTTTTTTCCACAGACGATGGAGAAATTCATCCATTCGTTTTTGTACAATTTGTGATCTAGTACGACATCTAGCCTAGACGTTTTATCGTGAGATAGGTTCGTTCACATTAGTTATAGATAGGGAATCTAATATTTTATTTAGGGTAGACAGGGCTAATGGCACTCACTGGGTAATGGCGCTCACCTATCTAACTCTGTCAAATTAGAACGTAGCAACATGCCACGTCACGTGAAGTGCGGGGGGAGGGGTCCTCTAACAGACAGCGATGCAAACTGGCAGTCTGCTCGCGTCATGCGAATGCGTTTCTTCGTTTGCGGCCGCGCTGATCCAATTTTTGATTGGGTGTTTTTGTCGGTAAGTCCAATAATTTAATGCTTATTTAATTATTCATTTTACTTTTCTGATATTAGTATCATAAACTAGTAACTATTCTACTTTGTGATAATGCAATCAGTTTTCAACAATTGTGTATGATTTTTTAAAAATTTCACATTAATTACAAAACGACTGTTTGGGGTTATACCGCTCATCTGAGCGCCATTACCCCATTTTTTTATTGTTGTAGATATGCCAAGAAAACGCCAAAGGCGGTTATGAAAATTATAACAAATGTATTATTTGCGAAGAATATGGAAAAAATATAGAGTTGTGGGTACCGCTGCACCATCTGCGGACTGTGGGCCCATGCTATATGTTCGGGGTGGGATTCACCAGATGGTTACATCTGTTATTTATGTGTCCAAAAATAAAATATTACTATTTCTGATTTGTCATACCTCTTATGAATAATAATTGATGCTAATTTGTGATTGTAGACTTTACTTTTATTATATAAGGTTGATCTCAATAACATTTGTTATATTAAAATGTATCTTACTTGTTATATTCCAAAAACCATGTTTGAGCGTCATTACCCCGTACGCTGAGCGGCATTACCCAAAGTCAGGGGCAATGCCGCTCAAACATGTTTTTTTTATAATGTTGTCCTACTACTAGTAGGTCAAAGATGCTTTTGATTCAGAAGCTTTTGTTGTTACATTGTTGATTACTAGATAATTAAAGACTCTGTTACTTTTCTTAACTTTGATTTATAATAAATAATTAAAAAAATACAACGTTTTTTCCTTAGGTGAACGCCATTCCCCCTTCTTACCCTAACTTAAAATTCAGAGTTATTTGAATCATACTTTTATAGCTAGCACACAAATACGATTTTATCGGATATTTTGATGTAGGCAGAGCCATTTATTTTGTTATCTGAATTTTTGAGCATTGAGCTGATTTTATTGCTTATCAATATACGCGTAAAATGACTCCCAATAGAGAAATAGAATGCTTATACACCAATCTGCTCACATGAATGGCACAACCTGACCGCTATCTATAACTTCATCGAGTGATTTTTATTGCTTTCCCTCGTTGTACCTAACTACTGTACGGTTATTGAGGTGATAGATTCTGCCTTCGTATTTCTGGCACAAGGGCTCTGTTGGTTATGACTGGTTATGACCATTGCTCACTGAGCAATGGTTTTTCACCGGAAACAAACGTTTTTCATCGGAACGTGTCTGAGCAATGCTCAGACACGTTCCGATGAAAAACGTTTTATGTTAGTTAAGAGCCTACACACAACATAATTGACGACCTATGTGGCGCGGTGGGCGAAGGTCTGCCTGCGACGCAGGAGGTTGCGGTTTCGATTCCCGCCTCGGGACAAATGTGTGTACGATCTGCAGACATTTGTTTAGGGTGTTCTGGTCGTTTTCTATGTATAATAAAAAATATCTATCTATGTATTGTATTTTTTTTTTTTTTTTTTTTTTTTTTGTTTCTGCAAAAAATAATTACAACTAATATTTACACTTACATCTATTTACTAAAAATCTAAGCCGTCACCAGAAGGCAGAGTGCCCAGAATGCTGGCAGCATTGCCACGTTGAATGGCAATGCTAATTCGTTGACCGAAATAAAAACCAGCATTCCGATCACCTGTGGACTCTATTAGTAGTTTTGTAAGATCTTTATAGATAACGTGTGCCCCAGGACCCCAAGGACCTAGGGTTTCCACCCCAAACGGCTCAAATAGGTAACCTCTGTCAAGACTAGCGTATTTTCGCCGTTTGAGGAACTCCGCTGATGTTGCTGCGGAGCCTGCCCTTACTGATGTCCCTGCAAGATGAGAAGGTGCTAGGGTATCTACACACGTAGCATCCCAAACTAAAGGCTGACCCATCTTCCAAGGAATCAGAGTCATACCGTCAGGCCTTTTACCATCATCTCGCATTAGGCCACGTGGTTCGAGAGTAGCTGGCACACTGACGCTGGTAAAAGCCCGACGAATGATGTCATTAATTGAACCATGGCGGGACACACGTCCTGCACTAGAGACACATGCCAGTGCATGGTGACCGAACTTATCAACGGTTTCACCGCACTGGCAACGGTGTGGCACTAGGCAAGGAGAACCTAAACGCAAAGAGGTAGCCACCCGAAATGAGTTATTGTCTAAAAGGGTACCTAAATTTTTGGAAGGCAAAACATATAACCAAAGTCCTGATTCCCACTCGGAAACAGCGAGTAGACGAGCGCGTTCTGATGAGCTGGTAGACGTATTAATAAGATTTTTCCGTACCAACTCACATAGCGGCTCATCCCACAGTCTCTGAGAAGAGAGGACTTTGGGCAGATTAGTTTCAGGACAGGCTATTTTCCAAGACGCTAATGCTTGCTCGAAACCTGTTATTTGACAATTTTGTGAACATTTGGCCAAAATTTTATATATAGGTAAGATCCTTTGTACCGTGAATTGAAGACATAAAAGCAGGGAGTGAAACACTAGAAATTTCGCGGACACCTAGACCCCCCAATCTAATAGGAAGAGTGGCCTGGTGCCACGCTCTATCATCTAAAGGTATATTAAAAATTTTGATTAATGTGTCGCGCATGATGCTGTCCAACTGCTGTGTAAGTTGAGGATATTTCCAGAGTTGGGAGCATCGTAAATAGTAAGTGAATTTGGGAACAAAAAGACAGAAACGTAAAATAACAAAAGCCACGTGAACATTGATGTTTTGCAATTTGTCTGAAAACGAAAGAAAATTTTGAATTTTTTCATTTATGAAATTAGGCAAACACTCATCCATTATCGGAGATCCCAATAGGCAAAGTGAAGACTTATCTATCAACTTCAGGTTTGGGGCTAAACTTTCAAAGCTACTTTTTATATTTAAAAAATTAGGTAAAGCCCTTGCCGTTTCTGGAACATAAAGTTCACATTTTGCAAAGTTTAGCTCCAAGCCTATAAGCTTAAATTCTTGTTTTAAAACACGTAAATCTTCCAAAATCGTCTCCACCTCGCCTCCTATAGTGCCGTCATCCAGATACCAAACATTAAATTTTGACTCTAAACGTTTTATAATGGGATGTATTGCGAGACTGAAAATAGCCGGTCCTAAAGGATCGCCCTGCTGACAACCAACCTCAGAGGACAATAGGTTATCTTTATATACTAATTTTGAAGGACTACCATAACATTGCCAAAGAAAGGGATAAACATCAGGTAATTTATCTTTTATTTGTGTCAGAAGGGCGCCCCTGTCTACAGAATTGAAAGCATTTTTAACATCCACCTTCAACAAAAAATCGTTTGTGTGAAAAGATACAAACGATCGAAGCGAGTGTACCGCAGCTTCACAACCACCACGGGATCCAAAACCCAGCTGGGTCGGCTGGAATTCCGACCTCAATTCTGAGCTTTTGATTCTGCAGCAAATTTTAGCTGCAAGCCGGCGGTAGGTCGTACCAAATGCGATTGGTCTAATGCCTAATGTATTGTATTATATTATGTATATCAGTTATCTAGTACCCATAACACAAGCTCTGCTTAGCTTGGGGCTAGATAATGCTGTGTGAATTGTCCAGCATTATTTATTTATTTATAATTTTTAGTGAAAAGGACAGACATAGGATTTCGCGTTCATAGGAGCGAGTCAGGGCATAGCAACGCAAGCCCAAAAATCAAGTTTTATTTTATTATCTTTTCATTAGGACTTTATTATAAAAATTTGAAACATATAAAATGTTCTTTATACTTAGTTCTATTGCTATCCTTATTTTCAACATCTTAACTTAGGTATTTTTTGAGAATTAAGGTTTTAGTAAAAATTAGAGGTAACTTAGCGATTTTTTCTATCGAGAAAATTTTATGGAATGGTGTTTTCGAAACATATGATCGATAGAATAAGTCCTGAACTGTACCATGTATAAATTTTAAAGTTAAATGTTTTGTCGTTTGGAAGATATTTAGGTCTGATGGATTTGATTTGAGATAGTTTAGGCCCTTAAGGCGGTTCCCCGAGCCAAACTAGCGCCGCCACCTATTTTACCTTATTATTTCGTTGATCAAAGGTAATTTAAAATGTTCAATGGGCAGATTGTTATACCTATTATAAGCTTTTTTTGGTGAAACCAAAAATTCTTTTACCATTACAAAGCTTACTTTTCTGTGACTGACATATATGCTATGTTTATTCCGGAATTCACATGCATGGGAACTGCGTAGGCAAAATCGCGGGCAGCAGTTAGTATATTATAACTATTATAAGACTTGCCTACATAGACCCTGAGGGCGCGATTATATCAGGAGTTTGGTACTGATAATAACAGTCTGTCAAGTTCCTTTGACAATAGAAAGCTAGAGTGGCAAGGCTTATCTCTGAGCATAGTTGGTGAAAACGGAGGAACTATGTCGTTTGAATTTATGGTGCAAGTAGGTGTTTGAATTTATTGAAATCTTATCTAAAAACCGTGGCGGGAATATGGGCACATTTCACCAAGTATGTTGCACCCGTCTGTGTTTATGATGCCTGATCTATTATTAGCTGTAGGTATTGAATTCTCTATAATGTGTGTGTAATTTTAGTAATTTAATTTAATCTACTTTTTTCAAATTCATCTTATTATTTTGTTTCGTAACTGACTGTGTAAATCTTAATCTTAATCTAAATTTAATTTTATTTTATTTAAGATTATTTATCGCGTACCTTTTGCTTTCTTTTCCCCAACAATTCAACCGCGTTACAGCGATCGTGGTCACGGGGCGACACATCACAACAATAATGTTATCAAATCGCGAAAGTTTAAAAAGTTTTAATTTAATTTTGTGTACCTAATATAATGTAGATTTAATTATCTGAAATAAATGATTAATGAAATGAATGAAAAAATGAATGAATAATCTACCAACAGCTTCAATCAAGTGGAAAAATATCTGGATAAAATCTAACATGCCTTATTCGTAGTACCGTTATTATTTTTTATCTAAACACACTTATTACCCCTTCTTAATATTTAATATACAAATACTTTTACGAGCCAAGACGCAGAAATCGCTCTCCGGGTCAGTGTCGCGAGGCTGGACAGTGAATGTGTTAATATAGAAAAAATCTACGTCAATCTAAAAGGCCTCTTCTTATTCGCCTCAGCTTAATACATCTCGGTCCATTTTCATTAGCGATTCCAGTGTAGATATTCAATAACTTAATCAACATTTTTATCGTCATCTGTAGGCAAAAGATGACAGCGATGTTGCCAACTTTTCTCCAAAAATAACCCTTTTACAAACAAAATCGCCTATTACAGTAAGTAGGGCAAGCACGGGGATTGTTCTCTAGGGTAGAATAGACAATAATGACATCGCATCCTCATACATGGGGAGGCATATATATGTCCAGCAGTGGACTAATGTAGGCTGATGATGATGATGATGATGATGATGATCCTCATACATTGCGTACATTATTGAAGTTGAAGAAATTAATATCAAACAATCTACGCATTCGATGACAAAGTGCCGTAATCAATATGGAAAAACGTGTCATTAAAATTAAGTTTTTAATATTATATGTATGTCAGTTTCAAGGTATTTATTACTATGGACTGTAGCATAAGTTAAATTAGATCTATAACTTTCCTATGGTCTGAAATAAATTATTATTATATAGTACCTATAAAAGCTTCTACCTGTCATATTGTTCTAACTATTCAACTCGGCTCCCTATCTACACAGTGCGGAGAATAGCCTGATTTTATCTGCAGTTGGGAGAGTCAGTCTATCGACTGCCGTTTTATCAAGCTGGGTAGGTAAGGGCATCAATGTTAGTAATTCTGTTGACACAAAACCTAAACTAAGCTAGCCTAAACTTGTTCCCGTCTCATTTTTTCGATCAAAAATAAGGGGATAACAACATTTTTACGCTAGTTTAGTTTAGGTTTTGTGTCACCAGAATCACTACCAATGTTTACCTAAAAAGCTCGCGATCATCCTCATTAGCACGATGACGATGATAATAATGCCCTCCTAGTCGAATTTTTGGTAAACGTGTTCTTGAGTGGAGACCGCGACTCGGAAAACGTAGTGTAGGACGCCCTCCGACCAGGTGGGATGACGATTTGTGAAAGACTGCTGGCAGATGCTGGATGCGGCAAGCTGAAGATAGGGCGCTATGGCGCTCATTAGGGGAGGCCTATGTCCAGCAGTGGACTGGTATAGGCTGATGATGATGATGATGAGTCGAATTTTGGCCACGGTGATTAGTCTCATCGAAGACTCAGGTGAACAGGACATATTTTAGTGCATAAGTGTGCGCCCTAAAACATGTGGACCGATTTATAAAATTCTTTCACCGTTAGAATCCTACATTATCCCTGATGAGCATAGGCTGTAGAATATCCGTGCGAAGCCGAGGCAGACCGCTAGTTAAAAATATATATCTTCATATTCTGTTCTTATGATGTGGTGAAGAAAAAACCTTAAATGACATGGTTTTTAATGTAATTGGTTTACGTCTTTTTTGCAGGACTCAAAAAAACCTGATAGAACTACATCTCTGCAAAATTTCAGATGGATTTACCTACTGGCTTTGCGTGATAAACTATAACAAACAAACTTTTCAATCCTTTATCCAATCTTTCTCGTTTTATAATGTACTCAGCTTCGTAGAAAACAGTTCCAACAGGGCCTCTACTGAACAAACTAATACACTGACGCCTTCCGCCTAGGTTTGTTACTTGTTTTCGGAATTGGACACTAATTATTTGTTCTCCAAACTATTACAGTAATGGATGAAGTTTATGTGGGGTGTGTAATTGTTCTGTTAATTGAATTAGATAGGTACCTACTCAATACCGTGTTGTTAGAGTGCCTACTCGTTCTAGATAGAAATTTAATTTATACAGCGGTTCGGTTTCTCGATTGCACATCAAACTAATCAATGTTTGGGCTAGATTTTGAACAATGGTCAGATTCAATTGACAAACTTTTTAGTCTGTTGGTGTAGTTTTGTTAAAATATATAATATGTGATTTATTATTGGAACTAAGTTCCTTATCGCGCGTTGTGAAAGGGGGCTGGACGGAAAAAATTCTCACGAAAAATTGTAACTATACACTTTTTGCTATAGTAAGCAAAATTCTAAGCCGTGCGGCGCCGTGCGCATGTTTCTCTGTCTGTCTCTCTCTCTCTCTTATAGAAAGGAACTTCGTTCCATCCGGGTGTCCCTTGACACCTCTCAACTTTTTTTACCGAGATTTGAGTGAATCGAACTAATGAAGAATAATTTTCCATAGAAACTTTACCACCCTAAGTCTTATTCTAGAGCCTAAACTATCTACATACCAAATTTCATCTAAATATTTTAAGAAGGCACGGAGATACGTGTCTACTACACAAACACACCTTGGTAGTTAGAATATTAGTTGGAAGGATGGCAATTTTACTTCAGAAGGTCTTCCATGCACTGTGGGTATCCATATTTCGTGCCAAAAATAATTCAGTAGAACTTGATATATGATAAGAGTTTTCATTTTATCAGCAAACATTTCTCACTGCTACAAACAAGGATTTACTGTGACATGAAAACAATTTTCCTTCAACAATGGATTAGGATCGTCTCTCCGTAGAAAAAGATGTGTTGCTTGGTTTTGTGATGTATTTATTGTTTTATTGTGCTAAGCTTCAGTGTAATGTAATATTGGTTTGTAATAAGGTTGAACAGGAATAAAATAGCAGTTTAAAAAAGTTTATGACCTTGGATTTTTGATATCTTGATCATTTTGTCAGCCCACAAACGTCTACTGAGGATGTACCTCACCTTACCTCAACAGCCTTTAATGGTCCATTGCTGGACGCAGGCCTCCTCCTGATTTTTTATGTCATGGGGGTAATACCCATAATCCCCAGGCCAGGCATGCGGGTTGGGGATCGCAGTTTGGTGGTAGATCTATATTGCAAGAGGCGCTACTGCCTGCCCACCTGTGTATGCCCCTTACTCGCCTCCTACTACACCCACGCAAAGAGTTGGGCTGGTGTAAATTCTAAGCCGGCATCACACGGCTGCCTACATACGATGCCACAAATACTGGTCTTGAGTCGCTTCCATCTTCCGAATCCCTGCGACCGTTTCAATGTCCTTGGTCCATCGGGTGAATGGAGTCTCATCGCTTGGTTTCACGTTGTATCGCGGTCACCACTCCAGAAAATTCTCACTTTTTTGATAATTATTATAAAAGTATTCTTACATAAGTTAATCGGTACCCATAATTTCACAAGCTCTACGTTGGAACTATGGGTTGCTGGGTTAAATATCCAGTAATATCAAATTATTTAACTAGTAAAAGTTAAAGGAATAAAATGATCTTGTTTTCGTTTAATTTTACTTACTTTATCTAACACAAACTTGAACTGCATAGCACTTAATAAAGAATCTTGTACCATTTCGATGCTATGCGAGTAACAAAGACGAATATTTGAGTTAGATTATAATAATTTTTTCTGGTTTCCGGGCTTCAGAAATCAAAATCTGAGATCAATAAATTTTATTTCTTTTGGCTTACTTTTACAAAAAAAGCTCTGGGACAAGTCTAAACTATAAATTATTTTCAATGTAAGTCTTTTATTAACTCAGAGGTCTCAGATTTAATGTTGTTATGTCGTTCAACAGTCGATTGAGAGCAGCAACGGCAAAGAGCAGAAAATCCAACGTATGTCCCTAGACTTTTTTTATACCAGTGACCGTCTATTTACCCCTTTTCGTTGTGTGGACACTAATTGGACATGTCAAATAAATAGAGCCTAGCCTTCGTTTAGCAATAACCATTAACGTATCGCACCGTGCCCATCTTTTATTTGCATAGTGGTCATTTTCTAAACAGATGAAAATTATAGCTACTTGCCCCTTTTGAAATACACATTGCACAATAAACTTATCTCACCTATAGGACGATTTTTGTTTATGAAAAAACAAGAAAAGCTAATCTGTAAATCATCGCATCATTAATATCAAAATTGTTTGCAACAGTCTGCAGTTAGCTCAATTGTTTCTAATGTAAATACTAGTTTTAATAAATTCTATTATTTGATTGTAATTTTCTTTCTAAATAATAATTGATATCAAAATAATATAAAAGTCTACAGGTGGTTTTTCAGTATTTCTTGTCTTTTTTTGCGTTGAATCAAAAAAGTAGGTATGTGATGTTGTTTGTTTGGTTTTCTTACAATAAAACTTTTCAGACTCATTTCTCATCCTTAATAACAACAACTAATAATAACAACAACACAGCAGAAGTAATATAATGTAGGTATGTCTCGAATACTTTCCTAAACCGTGAGTCAACCCAATGCTTACTTTATATTTTATTTTTATACTTTTTTTAATGAAAAAACTGAAATTGAAGTCAACATTCAGGTGCGTGGGTATATTTTCTATTTTATCTACTTATTCGTGAATTGTTTCAATTACGACGTATAATAGTGTAATGTTACTTTAACATGCGATGCACGCAAATAAGCAAAAGGAACATCAAATATAAAAACTCAATTTTACAAGATTTTTGCTTGAATATTATAAGTTTAATGGGGGACGGTATATTAAAAATTTACATACTAGTCCAAAACGGCTTATTCCCAGAGGTCCATGATTCTCTTGAGCTTATTCCCAGAGGTCCATAATTCTATTGTTTTTTAATTCCCGAACGGTCCATGAAAAATTTTACTTCCATTTCAAATATTCATACATGGACTCCCAACACTACGGGTAATTAATTAATAATTAATAACAGAATTATAATATTTGAGATGTTTTCCGGAAATGGTTCTATACAAACGACGTCCACCGCTGGACTGGCTGCCCGTGGCGTGTCCAGCGCATCCCGCGTCCTTTACCGGGGACAGTCCACTTACCCCCGTAGGGGCCTACACTGCGCCCTCCTGTACTTGGTCGCCACTCACGAGCCTGAATTCAAGATCTGGAGCACAAAAAGTACAGGACATGCTTATAAACCTATGCCTCAGGCTGAAGAGCGCAGAGCAGTATATTGGAGTTCATTCCTAGCATGTGACTGAGAATCATACAATTTTTGTTTGACAGTGATTTTCTTCCCCTTTTCATTGGTAGAAATTAAATTATCGATGAAATACCTCGCGTAGAACAATAGATATTATCGACACAATAATAACAACAGTCTAAAATAAAATGGTAGTAGGATTTCTATTGACTAAAATTTTTTTTTTGAATTTTTTGTTTTTGACTAGTTCTTGCTATTTCATACGAATCAATTGCCGTATTGCTTTTGGCAATATAACGTAACACTCTTATGTGCTGACGTCATAAGCGACGTGGTGACCTTATCATGCACGTCACCGTGCGTAAATTACGTACCTACCTTTTTAGTTTTAATAATGACATTTAAAAGATCTATGAATGGGACATGCTGTAAAATAGGTAATCACACGAACAAGACTCAAGACACTTTAAATATTATTTTATTGTCCTTAAAGAGATAAGTTTCTAAAGCTAACAAAAGTTCGTGAACACCGTGACCGCCCCGTGCCGTGACTTTAAGGCACATTATTATAGTTATTATAGCTTGTCATTTAAATGAATTAATTCTTTTACCAGAAAGTTTTCTTAACTTATAATAGAAGCTATATTCTTTTTCATATAGATAGAGGTTTGTGTGTGTTCCCGAATGTTCTAAACCACAATATGCGAGAGTTGCTTTACAAAATTCGTTAGAAGCAGCGTAAAGTTTTGAAATATAAACTCATTTTACTTACCTCTATGTTAAACAGGCAAAGTGTGTACATTATCTAACATTTCTGACAACATAATCTAGTCTTATCTGTGTTATTACAGTGAAGATGTTGTGGTAAGGCGGCTTACGATAAAAATAATGGTTTTAAACATCTAGGCAAAAGCATTTCAACCTTTATACAAATTTATTGAAGAGGGTTAGTAAGTTTGGAGAGTTGGGTTTTTCAAAAAATCCACTTTCACCCTCCAATTTCACCACTAGGTCACCAAATTGAGGAAGAAGGTGGAATATCCACCAAAAAACAAAGCCTGCTTCGGTTTTTGTAGCCAGCCGCTACCCACCGGTAATGCAGTCTTACGCCCGGGAACTCAAAACAAACGTGTTTGTGTTCTCAGATTTAATCTTAAAATTTGGCAGATTTTCATTGAAAACTCTTGAAATTCACAACTTTAGACAAGCTTAATCCGAGTTGCGTAGAATATTCGGGCGTAATGCTTACAGTACAGTGACAACGATTTATCCAAGTAACATTAAACAGCTTCGTCAAGAATTTACGCTTTACAGTACAGTATTTTTTGGCTCCAATGATGATAATGATGATGAAAATTGTATTAAAATATTGTAACTCATAAACACTTAATGTGATACGTGTAGGTTAGTCACTTAAGGTCATAAGGTCTTAATTCTACTATAGTGAAAAATAAGTTTACTGGTATCTATCAATTTGTAACTCTGTGTATAAAACCTCCTGGGTTTCCATCAAATAAATAAATAAATATACAGTTTTTCGCATACCAAGAAGTAACAAATTAATAATTGCATTTTCTTTTAAAGCAAAGGTGCTCAAGATACCTTTTTCATCATTTTACGACTTGCCAACATTCTTGGAGTTGGGTTTGTTCATCGAAACCCGTCAACTAATGAAGAAAGTTCAATATAAATATTCAAGGTATTTTATGAACGCTGTACAGCAAAGTATTTATCGAACTAGTTTCAGTCGACGACTCCAGTTGCTCGCTGAGTAAATAGGAAGAACTGTAGGTATAATTATATAACTGCCACGGATAGCAGGTTAAAATTTCAAAACGATTATTTTGGATTATGTAAGAATGAAACTGAATGAATATTTTATGCGAAAGTTTAGATGGATGGATGGATAGATGGATTTTTGTTACTCAATCACGTAGGAACGGCGAACTGATCTGGATGAAATTTGGCACAGAGATACATTATAACTAGATACTACATTATATTTAGCTGAGGTGGGCTGGTCATATCTCAAGAAGAAACGACAAGCGCTGGGGTAAACGTGTTCTTGAGTGGACCGCGACTCGGCAAACGTAGTGTAGGATGCCCTCCGACCAGGTGGGATGACGATTTGCGCAAGCCTGGTGGCAGATGCTGGATGCGGCAAGCTGAAGACAGGGCGCTATGGCGCTTATTAGGGGAGGCCTATGTCCAGCAGTGGACAAATATAGGCTGATGATGATGATACATTATAGTCTGGAATAGCACATAAGCTATATTTTATCCCGGAATTTCCACGAGAACTACGTGGGTAAAACTGCACTGCCAGTTTTACATAAATCAGACCAATAAATACGCGACTACGATTTACACATGGTTCTTTTTCACAATTTTTAGTACGTATCTAGTTCAAATCCTTCACGCATTGTAACAAAATTACTTAAGTGTCATAGGTTTTTGTTAAGCTGACTGTTCTCTTCATGACTATTACAGCTTTTACGACCCTTACTCAGCGTAAGGGATGATATTGTGCCGTTTACAAAAGGACCTGTTATTATAACCACTGCCGATTCAGGACCGCTAGATTAAACCTGAAACTAAGATGTTAAACTAAGCGCTGCTGTTTGAATGTGTTGCTACCATAAATAAGGACACAACCAGTTTTTACTCTATGTAAATGTATGGATATTAAATAAATAGAGTCCAGAAGGCGCTCATAACAAAACTACTGATTGACAGAGGTACAAGACACGCGATGTACATTCATGTGAAAAATACGAATAGAGACTGATAGAGACGATGGAGACTGATGAAGATCATGACATTATCACATACTTTCGGTCCTCACTTTCGGTCCTCACTTTCGGTCCTCAATCGGTGGTAGATTACGAGTTCAGACAAGATAAAGGTCGTTTTTGTAGCAAATTGTTGTTATTTCGGGATTTACGTGATAAATTAGGTCATACAAACAGAGACGTGCGGAAATATAAAATAACCAAGTAAGAAATCTCGTACCATTCCACTTTTATATAGGCATGCCATAAGTAGAGTTAAACACTATTTATTATATAGCGGAAAGATTTGTATTTTTGTATGTATACAAAGAGTAAACTCAAAAACTTCTGGATCGATATAGATACATATTTACGTTTAAAGTATGTATCCGTAATATAGTATAGTTGTATGGGCGATCCGACGCTACACCCCGTTTTAATTAGTAGGCAGTTTGTGGAAAAAACAAACTCTTATTTTCAGATCTGCATAAACTTTCGGTTTTTAATATACTTATTTTATTTTATTTTATTTATTCGGGGTAACAAACAATTACACTCTTAGCCTAATTATAAAGATACTTATTTAAAGTGTTATTCTATAAGTGCAATCAACACCGTTACCCTCTTATAGATATAAGAAAAATAAATAGGTAGGGCAAAATTTATTAACGTAAGAACTAGGTAGGTTAGTTCTTCACAGAGTATGTAGGTGCATTGCTTACATTATCGGAACAGAGAGATCAGACATGATAGCCTGATTGATTGTTTTCTTAAAGGAGAAAGGCGAGGATGCGAAAATTTCAATGTCTGAGAAATTGTCATTAATTGATTTAGCTAATCTACGTAGTGGTGCGCGTTCACCAGCATTTGTTTTACGATTAGTGAGTGCAAATACATATTGTTTGCGAGTCTCTCGTGCAGCATATGAACGGTAAGGAATACGACGATATACCTTGTAGGATGGGTATTCAATAGGTACATGATCTGTTAAATGACTATCTTTCTAGGTGACTGTACTCAAACACACTATTTCCTGAAAAGCGTTCCATACGCGACGAAATGTATGGAAGATTCAGTTGTTTTAAAATGGTTACGAGATGGGAAGGAGCCATATTTACTAGTGCCCTAGTGACATAAAATAAATGCAACCAATTTTTTTGAATGTTATATTTTATTTACAAGGAATAAAAAAATTCAAACAAATTAAATCATAATTGAAACAGTTGCAGAGTTAGTGAACTGCAGACTATTGCAAACAAACCAGATTTAGTTTAACAATTCAAAACTATATAATTATACTTTAATAGGCAGAAATATATTCTAACTTGTATTATAGTTACCGTATTGGCCGACAGTTCTCAAACTTGTTGCAAACTTTGATTTACAATTTTTGTATCCGATATCGGATATAGCTGTCTGTTACTTGTTTATAACTTGATACCCTAAAGGCATAACACAGAATAGATATCTAACTTAATGCTTGATCTTGATAAGGGTGTTCGCTAGGGACCAATGGGTCTTCAAAGATGTGTAGGTATAGTGTTGGTAGTTATATCCTCTGATCTAGTCATTTGACCAACACGAACTTCGTTACATATTTGTTTTCAATAGAGATGATGCCAGTAAAAGTATATTAGTTATAGTATTATTATTATTAAAAAAAAAAATTATTATTAAAAAAAAAGCACCATTATTATGTATTCACCGAATTGGACATGATTGGTATGATTTGTAGTGCTGTCAATTTGAGTCGTTTGTCAACTCACACCGCGAAACTTCTCCCAACTGGTGTGAGTTGACGAATCGTAATTAAATATTTTTATTCTGCAACTAGCATTATTTCCTTTGAATTCAGTAACAGTCACCGACAAAGGCGGACTATTATCGGATCCTATTCATCTAAAAATTGTTGCTACCTTTTTGTTTACAAACTCCGAAAATAAAATGAAAATTAAAAACAGACTAACGCATGTCAGAAATAAGATTTATAACCCTTTCTATATATGATACACGTATTTATTTGTAATAGTATTATGTTAAGTGTGTCAGTCGTTTTATCGCCCTGTTTATCTGCTTAGCTTGGGGCTAGATGATGCTGTGTGCGTTGTCCAGTATTTTTAATATTATAATCAATTATTTCTCTCAAAAAAAAAAGAAGATTTCTGATTCAAGGTGGTGATCGTTGATTGCGCCTCTTGCAGAATAGATCTACCTCCGAACTGCGATCCCCAACCCGCATGCCCAGCGTGGGATCATGGGCATTACCCCCCATGAGATAAAAAAAACAGGGGAGGCCTGCGTCCAGCAATGGACCATTATAGGCTGTTGAGATTGAGTTTATATAATTATCTTGTAACACTAAGTAATAATGACGTCTCTCAGAACTACCTAGTTATATAGCTTTTTTTCTTAAAAGTATATTCAAAATAGCTTAAGGCGCATACCCCACCCAAAGTGGCGCCGCCATCTAATTTATTTTGGGCAACTTCGTATCTCTGCCTGAACTAAATAGAATAAAACTATTACAGAGGCATAAAGTAGATGGCGGCGCTAGTTTGGGTGGGGATTATGCGCCTTAATAGCTTGGCTATTACCAAAAACTTCGGCCTTAAAGACAAGCATTACTAATTGTAATGAATATATTCGAATGCCTATCGTTTTTTACCCACAAAATCCATGTTTTACTCTGCACAAAAGCTTGATTATACGAGGCGAAAATTGGTTTCAAGATTGGCTCATTATTATAAGAATTTTATTTGAATCTATACTGTATGCTTTACATTTTCAATTTTCTCTTGTGTTCAGCTCATTTGACGTAAATTGATTTTCTACCACCATGGATGAAGAATATACGAGGCTATTATGGCGGATTTTTCGTATCTTATTACAAAGTTAAAGTCGGTTTTTTATTAGTCACAGATTAAATAGTATACAATTAATACGTCACTGATATGATGAGTAAAGCCCAATTGAATAGATAGATAGATAATACTTTATTCATCACCAATTAATAAAAAGATTATTTTAAATTTTACATATTTAAAATAGAATAGCAATGGATTTGGCGGCCTTATCGCTTAAAGCGATTTCTTCCAGGCAACCAGATTGAATAGGGGCCGGCAGAATAAAAATATAATAAAAAGAACTCCTAAGAGCTGGTATCTGCCCAGCGTATCAACATTGCCATACAGGGGCAAATGCAGCCAGTGTCTTGGGCACGGTTCCGACTGGTATTAATATGGATCAGTTGAGCTACCTGTAGATTGTTTGCAACACTCTGCACCTCAATTATTTCAATTGTAAATACTAGTTTTAATTTAATTCTAAAATTTGATTTTAGAGAAATAAACGTTATTGATATTTGAAAAAAAAAAAGAACTCCTTAGGTGCCCATTTCACTCATCCAATTTCTTTGTCCAATGTACGTTTGATCAAAGAATTTGGATGACTTCATCCAAATTACTAGCAACACCGATATTTGATCAAAGATACTAGTTTCTGCTCGCGGCTTCGCACGCGTTGTTTCTATAAAAACGTATACAGATTAATATTTCCCATGGAAACTTCATTTTCATGGGTTAAACAGCCTATGGTTTATAACAGGTCAAGAGCTATTAATTTTCAGCCCGTTCTGGTGAGAAGTTTTGGCGTGAAGAAGTATCAAATCTCCTATCCATCCAAACTTTACCATTTTTAACATTAGATAGTGTGATGTGGTATAATTTCATTTGAAATCAACTACGCAAATTACTTAGGAATGTTGGCCAAATATATTGGATGAGTGGAATGGGAACCTTAGGTACCTACGTACTACTACACAGTAAGAACCCAGTTTAATATGAGTATGGTCTGTCCAAGGTCTGTCTCATGGTTGAGCGACGAGTGTGTGATTCTGTCATAATATAAATGAGAAAAAAAAGAAGAAAAAAAGAAAGTAAAAGTACAGAAAGAAAAAGAGAGTAAAGAAGTTTGTATGTCCAAGTCATCCCAAGGTTGCCTGGCAGAGATCACTCAAAGCGATAAGGCCGCCCTTTGTACTTCCTTTATTCCATGTATTTCCTTTTGTATTGTATTTTGTGTTTGTGTGGTACAATAAAGAGTTTTCTATCTATCTATCTATCTATAAGAGTGTTGCAAACGCAAAATAACGTAGGTTGCAGAAGTCGCCAAAAGGAAAAAAGGGTGTATAACATTCGAGTAGTCCTAACGAAGAATTCATAACATCAATTTGAGTGACTAATCGAGTTTCAATTTCAGCTACTATCGATAACAAATTAATTTAGCTGAATCTATAATGATACTTGTCTATTTTCATTAGCACAAAATTTCACGAATGGGTAACAGCGGTTAATTGGAATCCCAATTTCTTATAGATTGAGCTAATGGCCCTAGGCTAGGGACGAGCCATTCGCTTTCTACTTTGACATTAAAATGACAAGAAACGAATCTTTACTTAAATGAATAAAATTAATGAGTCATTCGTCAACTCACACCATCTAACTTGTCCCAACTTGTATGAGTTGACGAATCGTAAAAAAGCTGTACTCTTCGTTCTGCAACTCACACCACTATTACTTTATATGTTTTTCGATGATAATATTATGTATGTTTAAGGCGTTTACGGCTTAGCGGTGGGCCCCGTAGGGGGCGTTGCAGCTTTTTTAAGCATTAGTTTTAGCTCATGTCACACACCTGAAAAGTTCCGCTATTTACAGCGTAAAAATATGTGAATTCATTGGATGGTAGCGGTATTGTATTATTAATATACGCAGAGCTTAAGGGTTTATAATACTACAGGAACAATGTTTCACCAAGGATTTTTGTTACAGTGCTTACCCGCACTCTGGGCATCTCTAAGAAATGAAATAAGTTCCCAAAAATTTTTCTCTGTAGGTGGAGTCAACGGCGCTACAGTCCGTAAGAGGTCCCAAAGATTTTCGATGAAAACCGACAGAGACTTCGTGGCTTAGTTGGTTAGAGCACACCCGTACCTTCGCCCACCGCGCCATAGAGGTCGAAATAAAGTTCCAAAAAAATCGATTTCGCCAGGATTCGTTCGTAGTCATCATCACGTCAATTGGAAAAAACGTCGTCTAACGCACACAACAATAATGATTTATTTATAATAACACTTTTAGTGTTCACGATGATGGTGAAACATTAAGAAATGAAATAAGTGCCCAAAAATTTTCGACTTCGGCGGGACTCGAACCCGCGCCCCACCCTTAGTACGGGTGTGCTCTAACCAACTAAGCCACGAAGTCTCTGTCTCTGTTTTGGGAACTTATTTCATTTCTTAGAGATGCCCAGAGTGCGGGTAAGCACTATAACAAAAAATCCTGGTACATAAGTATCAAAAAACCTTCGTAACCGGCGGAGATATCTTGTAAACATAACGAGATAAAATAAAGAAAAGATTTCGAAAACAAGATATAATTATTTACGTTTTAATATTTAATCTTAAAACAAGTTAAGTACTTTAATATGGTTACGGAAAAGCAAGGAAGGGCCGGAAACAGTGGACACTTGCAATTTAGATAATCCTATGGCTGTCATCTTGAAAATTAATTAGTGCTTCGATTCTGGGATAAATTCTTTAGGAAATATTGGGGAAAAGTTGTTATTTATTGATAAGGCAATGTTAATACTACACATATGTAGGTACCTAATAGTATTTCCTACTGAGAAATTTATGAAAAGTATGAGCCGATGTAGGTGCTTGTATCATAATGTAGGTAACTATTTTAATGAAACCTTGACATGTAAATTGATTTTACCAATAAATTGTATTTCTGTATTTCTGTATTTCGGTATATATGTTGTATGTTCGTTTCCAATGAATATTGAAATTGCGTTAAAACTAACTTTTTCCACCATTTTTACGATTGCTTCGCGTAAAAATTCCAGGACTTTGCTCAAGCCTATAAATTTGTTCAAGTGGTTTGTTCTTAAGAGTTTCAAAACAATCTGATGGCAGTTTAATGTTAATCTTTCCGAGGCAGCCAAGATAAAAAAAACTTGGTATAATGTATGTTAATGTAATATTCAATGGCGGGATTAGAAAAACTTGCCAACTATGAGGTGCATTTTTTTTTGGCAAAACCTTTGCCGAACAAACCACAACAAAAATTGCTGCACAGTGCACAGTCATCACCATATAGAAGTGTTTTAGGTGCGAGCAATGTACTTATATTATGTACCAAGTACATTATAAGTCTTAAGTTTATATAGTAAAAGCGTTTATCAAACTAATGTTACCTGTAATAAAAGAAACGACATTTAATGTTATTAATCCAATCATAATATCGATTTCAAAATTACAATTATATTTTCCAACAGATTTTCCCTCGCAGTGCTACGGCAGCTATCTTAGACAATTTAACCGCAGCTATAGATTCGAGAGGCTTCGTTTGACCACAGATTACTAAGTAATTAGTATTGGTCTTTGTCAATGTCACCGCCTGACACGTGATGAAAACTTCCGTGTGCGGGAACATTATATTTCTTTACACGTATAAGTTTCTTTGAGAATAAAGAAAGAGTAAAGTTTATTATTATATTCTATAAGTGAATTAGTGTAGTAGGGGAAGCCTCTGTCCAGCAGTGGACTAATGGCTGGCTATTAGGCTAATTATGAAGATGGAAGTATATTAAATAGAATATACTTTACTTTCAATCTCCTGGCTGCCATTAGCAGTTTGTAATTGGAAAGGGTTCATTTATCAAAGTCAAGTAAACTCAAGGAGTAGATTGCATATGCTCCTGCTGAAACAATTTATTTCTTTGTTCAAGCTTCCAGAGAGAACTCTAATTGTAAGGAAGTACGAAGTGTATAAATACGAGAGCTTTAGGTTAGGGGTTTTCTGACACAGATTCTTTCTTCGTTTGCGACTGATGTGGCGCGATGGGCGAAGGTCTGCCTGCGACGCAGGACGCAGGAGGTTGCGGGTTCGATTCCCGCCTCGGAACAAATGTGTGTACGATCTGCAGACATTTGTTTAGGGTGTTCTGGTCGTTTTCTATGTATAATAAAAAATATCTATCTATGTAATGTATTGTATTATGTCTATCAGTTATCCAGTACCCATAACACAAGCTCTGCTTAGCTTGGGGCTATATAGGTAATGCTGTGTGAGTTATCTAGCATTTTTTTTATTTATTATTATTATTAACTCTCTTAATTAAATCATTGCTGAACTTGTTCACTGAGCCCTTATTCCAAATTAATCACTTCTTACTTACAATTTTATCGTCTTAGAATGTCACATTTTGGCTTTTTACTGTTGATGAAAGAAACTACAGATAGAATATAGCAACGCACGCACTATCTAGAGTTTCTGTCATCTATGAACGATTCTGCAAAGATACGACTGTCATGGTACAATAAGTAATTTTTTGACGGAATTCGGCCCCTGTATCGTGAGGAAACAATATACCTAAGCAAGACATTTCCAGCTATGTACAGCTTGAGTGAAGTAGTGATCATCATCATCATATCAGTCAATACACGTCCACTGCTGAACATAGGCCTCCCCATACGATGCCACAAAGTGCGGTCCTGAGCCGCCTCCATCCATCGACTCCCTGCGACCGCTAGGTACTCAAACTCAAAAACTTTATTTCTGGGTTCTTTAATATACTGGTAATACTCTGGTCTCAAAACACTCCGTTTCGCGTTGCATCGCGGCCGCCACTCGAGAACCTTTATCCCCCCAGCGGTTATCAGTTCTGCGAGCTATATGACCTGCTCACTGCCAATTCAGCTTACTAATTCTGAGAGCTATGTCGGTGACTTAAGTTCTTCTACGGATTTCCGTATACCGGATTCTATTACGTAGAGAAATCCAGAGCACAGCTTTCTCCTCAGCCCGCTGAGCGACTCTAAGCTTACGAACGAGGCCTATAGTCAGCGACCACGTCTCGGATCCGAAGGTCATCACTGGTAACACACACTGATGATTAAAGACTTTTGTCTTGAGTGGTGATCATCATATACAGTTAGTTTTCTCTCTAGATTGAATAGGCCTAAGTTATAAATGGACCTAGTTCTGAATCGTGGAGGCATTCCTAAAAGCACTCAAAGTTTATTTCAATAGCTGCGTACACAGTTGTGCTCTCTGTTTGAGTTCAATAGACCATAAAAAGCCTGGGTAGATTAGATCTATGCTTGATCATACTAAATGGAGTTACCGACCAGAGATGGCTAGATTTAAAAAACTGAATTGGCAACAACTAAACTAGAGTAAAGTAAGGTAAAAGTAAAGTAAGAAGGTTTTATTTTTGTCACAATAACACCAATTAAAAAGAAAAGATAAACATAGCAAAAGAAAAATACGTGACAAAAAAGGAGGCATCGCTCAGCATGTGCCCAGAAGCGATACATATCGCTTATGCGCGGCTAATGGTTTTATGCGACTCCCAATGAGAATCAACACCAATAATCGCTAGTATCCCAAAACGGCATAGTACGCTTTGTTTAACTCAACTTAAAATGCTTTTAGAAGAAAAGAGACTGTTCAGTGATTTTTGACAAACCTTTGTTCTGATAATAAAATTTCCAAATGTACAGTAAAAATAGCAAGACATGTATATGATCCGCAACAAAAACATTGTCTTTGACTTCTAATTTATTCGAATGGAAGTTTTAATAGTCGAAGTTGCGAGACCCCTCTCGCAACTTCGACTCGCAGGTTAATAGTTGACAGATTCTTGTTAAATTAATTAGCAGGTAATTAACTACCTAACCCAATTTATTTTGCCAAATTTAGAGTTCTTTCATGGACCTACATTTATATTTGATGGCAACATTTCGTAATCACTGACGCTTACGCACGTGTTAGATATAATATGTGGGACATAAGTAACTTGTATGGACATCCAAGTGACACGCATCTACATATACACAAAAATGTTTGTCTTACACACAAAATAAAACTACTAGGTATATTTTTAAACAAAGAAAACTACAATCAATCATTAGAACTAGTGTTTACAATTGAAACAATTGAGCCAACTGCAGATTGTTGCAAACAGTGGGTCTCTTCAAGACGACAGTGAATAGGTATCTTCTAGACCTTCGTGATACATCGTCGGTCATATCTTCACTTTTCATCAGGTGAGTTTGTGGTCAGACAGACAGAGAAGAAATTAAAATAATTGTTACAATGTTTAGCATTTATTTACGAACCTTTTAAAATAATTCCTTACAACTTCTCGAAACATTTTGAGAAACAGTTTAACTTGAAGTGTATTTTGTTTCGATTAAAGCAAAGTTCTCACTAAGTGGATTAACTCTGGCTGGGTTGAATTGAATATTTAAATGGAATGTAAATATTTAATTTTTGAACTTATTTGATCAAATTTTAGGAAAATTTTTGACCACATTATTGTCATACTAAGGGAGGGTTAAAGGTGAGAAGGTAACTACTAAAGAACTATTTATCCCGCGGATTCCATTACCAACGCGTGCGGTAAAACTATGTACGATCTACAAAATATTTTTACCGGATTCTATGCATAGTTAGAAATCTATTATATTACATGTTTGTCTCAGTTATCTATTACCCATAATACAAGCTTTAGGTACTTTGTGGCTAGATGAAACTGGGTGGATTGTGAAGTATCTATTATTATTACTGAAATTAATATTGCCTGTACGGTATTTCTTTCTTTGTGTACTTTTCTTAGGTATTTCTTTCCTTAACTACCACCATTATTAAGTTCAGTAGATATCCTCCTGCTGGTTTCGACGAAGACCATAAAGCTCAACCTTAATAATGTGTGAAAAAATGTATCTCCAAGAAGACGGATTAAGAATACTTTTGGTATTCTTAATCCGTCTTCTTTCCATAAGCTCTAACAATAATAAAGGTCTTGAACTTTTTTATTGGCTTTTCCCTACATTTTTTGCGACATCGACATAAAACTCAGACGTTATTTCTCCGTATTCACAGAAACGGCTTAGTTAGGCTCATCCGGACAATCGGGAGGACGTTGTTGCGTATCGGAATCCAGAGGCAGAGTCTATTTAAGGGGGGGGGGGGGGCAATTTAATTCTGGGAAAACCGAGACTTTTGCCTAGTGCTTCTTTGATTGTCGTAGAAAAATATACCACATAAAGTTAGCGTTCCAAATACTAGAGGTAAAATACCTACTTATTTTAATCTTATCATTCTCTTTGTAATATTACCGCGCAACAAGCCAACAAGGAATTCAATTTTACAATTCATTGTCTCAAATCATATCAAACCTCTTAGGCGTATTTACGGCATTTGTGACGAATAACGATTTTATAAATACTATTTAACGGGTATTTATTTACCTATTTTTTTACCCGACGTTTCGACAGATATAGTATTTAAAAACATGTGTTCAGATCGCGTAAGTTAAAAAACATTTATGAATAACGAATTGTCACATCAAGCAGAAACATAAAGTTTTTAACGAAAATTTATTTGTTTCTGTTCGATTCATTTGACTCTCTCAACACGTTTGTTTTGAAAGTAAGAATAGCCTCCACGCTTGTGCCTTTTGTATATATTTAAACATAGTGATTAATATTATAATTTTATCAAGTCAAACTCTGTGAATTTGTTTAGGATGTAGGTAGGGTCTTTAGTTTAGTATAAAATATTTCCTTCAAATGTAATTAGTTCCGTTATAAAACACATTTAAAAAGGGGTAACTTTGAGATTATTTTCTAGCGAGTGAAGTTCATTAGATCTTGTAACTAAATGCGACTTTGACTATACTACATCCTTAAGTACTATACATCTTTTTGAGATTTTTTAAACACTACATTCTATGTCTCAGATGGTTTTAAAATCACAAATAATAATACTGTAACACCCCTACCCTATCTATTATAAATAAAATAAATATAACTTCAAAATTAAAGATTCAAGACATTTATTACAGAACTTATTAAACATAGATCATTAGATAATTTATGATTATCTTAAAATTCAGAGAGAAGCTGCAAATCTTCCTATACCAAAGAAACGTCCTCCAAAGAGATAGTTATTGAAGATAAACGAATATATAGAAAAGTGATTTGTAATGGCCAATGTGATCGTCTAGTGTCGTCTAGTGGTAGGACACCCGTTATGTTGTAGTAACTCAGATTCTTTTAGAAGCTAAGACAAACGAACTAACTACAAAATACCCTAATTCTGAAGAAATCCTACCTAAACCTGAAAAAACCTAATCCTCCATTTACACAAACGACTAAAATTACTTTCAATCTCACTCTCGCACACCGAAATTACGACGGCAAGGATGAGGGCACCGCCTCCGCCCAACATCTGTGATCCTCGACATCCTGACTGGACAGACCTCCACCGTCAACACAGATAAGACCGCATGCTGGGTTTCCATGCCTATTACTGTGTATATAGGTAAGGTACTGGGACATATCACAAAAGAGTCAGTCGGGAAAGGAGGGCATTATCTTTTAGCAACCTAAGCCAGCCTCAAAGTCTTGTCATAATCTACCTATCTAAATTGAAACACTTTCAGAAAGGAGTTTACTTTGTGATGTTTAATTCAAACCATTCAGTGGGTAAGCTACGTTAAGATATTATGCAATTCAACTCTTCCATACATCATCTCTCTAACTAAAAAGCTAGATAAGTCAAGTCATCTGGTCCCTAGCTGTACTTAACCAGAGAAGTAATGAAGTTCCAAATTTATCGGCGGAATCAAACACTACTAAACTGGTGAAGTTTAGCACTGTTCGTCTCCTATTAGGTTCTCCTCCCAGAGTAGGAGCTTTAGTAGAAGCCTGGAGACTTCCCTAGAATCTTAAGATCTGAATTTCAAGCTTCACTATAACTCTTAGGCCGAAAGAATATATATAATAACCCTGAAATATCCGACGAAATGATCATCTAAGGATATTCCTTCGGCCGAGAACTTTGTCTCACGGAGTATGGAAGACGACCGCTTCGAAACCGTTTGCCGAATTTAAAGTCTTCAGTAAGGTTGATTTTCACATACTAAAGACCCATAAATACAATATTCAATTTAAAGATAGTTAGAGCAAACTTGGAATTCATTTCCTTTAGGCAAAATATACAAATTACAATATCGTTGAATCGAAGATGACCTAGATGATGAAATAGGAATGATATAGGTACCTACTCGTGATATACGCACTAATCCGAAATAGCCCTGTATTGAAAATAAAATAGATTTCTGACCTGATTCCGGTAAAACCTTTACCAAACGTTGGAATCCTTTCTCTTGTATTTAACGTATTATAACCGATGAGCGTTCTGTCCTTTCGATATGCATTATCCGTTTCTCTTCTTCAAGAACATTATCTATATTAAAATCACATGCGTCCCGTCTGAAAGCAATTTTCCAACCGTCCCCTATTTTGTTTTTTGTCTTCTCCTTATGTCCGCGCCACGAATTCAAATTATTTGTCTATTCTCTATTCAGAGAAGTTTTAAAGAGGTTTTTATGTAGTTCACCAAAGCAGTTTTATAATTGATTTATTTTTAAGGTTAAATATTATTTAAAAGAAACGCTAAATGTAAAATATTTGCATAAAACAGTGTAGCCACTGTCTGGACTGTTACAATACGATATAGAATACCTAGCCCCCAAAGACCTGAAGAGAAACACGGAAACACTGAGTACGGCCCTGTATGGATATATTTATCAGGATATTGAATTCCATATAATAAGGACGTATCGCGACTGCGCCCCAGAATTCACCTTACGATCCTTTGTAGTTCTGCGCGGATGCGTGTTTGGGATATTATTGTGTTGGATGATAGTTTGTAAGACAGAATGAGCGTAGGTTATTTCTACATTAGTTTTCTGCATGTGGTTTCTAACCACACAAAAATTATATTCGCTAATTGGACATTAATTATTATTGATACTAAAGACAAAAAGGTTAGACAGGGTCATACTTTCAAGAGGCTTTGAAGTCTTTTGCATTCGCTTCGCGGCCGTCATGTGTTACTATTCCAAAATATATCGTGCTTAATATCTGTCGACATATTTTGGTAACGTAATAAACTAACTAAATAAATAAACTAATTCTTCTCAAGAATCTAAAATCTTCTTTTTATCTTCGTAAGTTATGGTCCGATTTGGATGATTCAAAAAGATATCTCATAGATATATCATTCTTAAAGAATATCTGACGGACTGTGTGACGGACGGACGGACGGACGGACTGACGGAATAACGGATGGACGGACGGATGGACGGACTGGAGAACTGATGGATGGACTGACTGACGCACAGACGGACGGACGGATGGACAGGTGGACGGACTGACGGGTGGACGGATGGAAGGGTGGACGGACGGTTCGGACGGAGACGGTCAGTACTCCCGTTGACTGTTGACTTGTGTTTAAGTTCATGGCATTATTTTAAATATTTTATACGAACACCGTTGAACTCTGTAACACAAGTTCACACAATATTTTTGCTCTGTTATACTCTGTATCATGCCTGTTATTGTAATATAAACCGTATTGTCTCTGTTCTCTCAATTAGTAATGCCTTCCAGGCACAATTAACGTAACGACGGCTGAATGTTTCATTCATTTGTGGACTCCATTGCATGCTGTATTTTGTTACTGTTACGAAAAAGGGTGTCATACTATTTTGTGGGTCAGCAAGTCAAAGTTTTTTATTTTTAATTTTCGCCTCCGACACAAGACTCCAGGCAATTTCGTATAAAGACTTAGGAGGAAGCAGCGATTGGAGGATGATTTTAATAATGATGTGATATGTAAAGCGGCAGTCTCGTAGGCCTACAAGCTTCTTCAGCGATTAACTGCTTCCCCCTTATCGTTTCGTGTCTCAAAAGTTTCATAAAATCCGTATATTTATTGCATGTTTGGTAGGAAAGCTCAATAGACAGCTTTATCAAATTTAGCTTTCAGAGCTTCTATGTACATTGCGTGATTTCAAAGAGTTCTAGGAAGGTCAAGTCACATTTCAACTAAGTTCCTTATCGCGCGTTGTGAAAGGGGGCTGGACGGAAAAAAATCTCACGAAAAGTTGTAACGACACTTTTTGCTATAGTAAGCTATTGTAAGCCGTGCGGCGTGCGCATGTTTCTCTGTCTGTCTCTCTCTCTCTCTTATAGAAAGGAACTTCGTTCCATCCGGGTGTCCCTTGACACCTCTCAACTTTTTTTAAAGTGCTTTACTACATTTTCCAAAAGAGATTTTACAATATTTCGCAAGATAAAAGAATTAACAAACAAATGACTTAAATTGTATCCGTTTCAAACTTAATTTGGTGCGACAAATCTATCTACACGAAAGTAAGATGTGAAGTGAATAAACAATTAAGAGTTACTTTCGGAAAGCCTACCCTCCCCTACTTTCTGCTATTACATGCATAATTATATCGAAAGGCCTGGTTCCAATATAACCAGCTTCATAAATTTTCTTGTAGCCTTGGTTATTATTAATAATTTACTGTATCAGATTATCCATCAATAAGCCAATGCCAGTGCTGATTCAATAACAGCCGACTGTCAACCTCCCAGGGGATTTCAGCAGGTTCCAGGCACGCCGCGTTATTGCTAGCTTTGAGACAATTTCAGAAGTGCTTCCAAATAATCTTCCTTTGTGGTATTTTGGTGGCAAGATACTGTGGTTTCAGCTTTATTTCTATTAAAATAAAGTTTGTATTTAAATGGTGGGATCCTTTCCTTATCACTGAGAGCATGGTCCTGGCTACCTAGAAAAATTGCTTTGGAATGCTCCGAGGTAAAAGAGACTACTCATGAGTGTTTTATTTCGTTACATACAGGGTTTCCGTGATGCCACGAAGTCTGTAAGATGTTGAGTTAAACTTTTTGTAACTACTTCATGCTAGTACTGCTCAGCTGCTTAAGGGGGCTCTCATGCAACAAACGTGATTTATTTGTACGTTTTTGCTCGATATTGACCACGGCATCAGTTGACGCTTGAAATATGCACGGAATATTTAGTTATATAAACACCTTTAAAATAGATAAATAAAAAAAAAAAATATCTGAGGGATGGTTTTTTTTTGCTTGGTTAAGCAATTCTAATTCAAATTTACAAACAAATAATTCATTGAATGAGATATTTTACCGTAGTCTCTCGGCAGACAATAGAAACACACCAGCACAAAATACTGAAAACTCTCTTAAACTCGACTACTGGTACAGTGAATGCATTTTACATCAATGCAGAAGAGCGATGGACTCGCAATATGTCAAGTTGAATGCCGCTCTGAAAGAGGGCTTGACAAGTACAGTGCCGTTGTTACCTTGGATGTAAACAGGCTTCTGAGTATATTTTTATTGCACAAAACACGGTGATTAATATACTAGGTTATGAGCTCATAATAAAAATGATTTATTCACAGAAAAGGGTTTACAGAGTAGGGTAGGAACTTACAATCTATTTAATATTAAATGAAGGTAGGCTAATTTCCTCTTTCAGTACGTAATTATCTACTTGTACCTTTTAGGTTCAAAGACACCTCGCTCTAACTAAATTTGCTAACTTGTATTTAGATGTTCATGTTTCACTATTCAATAGCATGTAATTAATTATTATTTCTAGGTCTTAAAATTAATAAATTCATTTTTACTTTTTTATTATTAGTACAGTAAGTCTTGTAATTGGTCTGCGTAAAACAATTTTAAAACCCGTATTTTTAAATTTTTCAAACAATAAGCAATCATACTTTTCAAAAGCTTTTCAAACAAAGCCTTTTAACACCCATACCCAAAGCCAAGCCTGCGTGAGAATGTTTTCAATTTGCATTCGTTTCAATAGCGAGTCAACTTTTGTACCAATCGTTCAGTCAGGCCAATTCTGGCCAATAGACGTCAATCATAATTCTGGGCCAATAAAGTTACAGTCGAGAACGATTGGAAAATTGGTTGGATATTATGCCATCTCATTGGCGAGCTTCAAACCGCCGAAGCAGCCAGCTACTCATTTTTAGCTAATTTATGACCTCAGATTACAGAAATAATACTAATATGTAATTTCCAGACAAAGCCTGGATTTAATCATTTGAGTACTTACTCTTAAAAAAGTTTAAAAACAAATTATTTACTGTCGGATTCTAGTTGATTTCTGTACTTCCCTTGTGTTAGACCCGAACTAAAATAAAACCGACCAAGTGCGGGTCCGACTCACGCATTGGGGTTTTAGGGTTCCGTACCATTATCTACAAAAACGGCAAAAAAAAAAGATTGTATGGGAGTCCCCTTAAATATTTATTTCATTCTGCTTTTTACTAAGTATTTATTGTTATAGCGGCAACAGAAATACATAAAAAATAACAGAAAAACAGAAATACCTACCTACTGTAAAAAATTCAACTGCCAAACTATCACGGTTCATGAGATACAGCCTGGGCGGATAGACAGACAGACGGATGGACAGCGGAGTCTTAGTAATAGGGTTCCGTTTTAGCCTTTAGGTACCTACGTAAAACTTATGTTAAATTATGCCAAATGTCGTCTCGTAAATACCACCGTCGTAAAAAGTGTTCAGATCACGAGAAGACCGGGTCAACCATTTTATTACATTCAATTATGAAGTTGGAAAATTACCGAGGTGTCAATAGTTTAGGATAGTTTGCAAGTACTCAAAACAATTTACCGGCCCTCGTTTTCATTTGTAACAAAGATATCGTTAGGTGAAAAGTGCCTTGAGATGGTTCGAGAAAAGGGTTTCTGGTGGCATGTCATCTACTAAACTTGGCTGGGCCACTGCTGTGGCTCCTGATAAAAGAACTGTCCAATCCATCAGACGATGCTGGAAAATTATGTAGGTACTCAAAACATTTTCAGTTTACTACATTTTTTTAGTTCGCATTCTTACATCGACCGACGGTAGTACCCATAGAAATCGAAATTATAGTGTCTTATTATTTAGATTTCTATGGTAGTACATACTTATCACAAGATCAACAAGCAACTAACTGTATTATTGTCAAATAAAAAAATTACTATATTTACATTTCTGGCTCCTGAAACACAGTTTTTAACTAGTTCAGGAGCCTATGGACTTAATATTGTGTGTCAAATTTTATTATGTCAATAAAGCAATTTTTACTTAAAAAAAAAAAAAAAACATATATATTTACTGCCAAATAATACAATTAGGTGCTTGTTGGTCTTGTAATAAGTATAGGTACTACCGACGACGACGGTGTGAACTAAAAAAAATAGTAAACTGAAAAAAAATTGAGTGAGGTTTGAGGACGCTACATAATTTTTCAAAAATATAGGTAGGTTTATTTAGTAGTCTAGTCTCTAAATAAGTAGACTTATTTAGTAGATTTTTTTTCGTGCACGTTATGAGATAAAGCGAATCGGTCCCAATTGTGACTTATGAGTCGTAATGAACCAGCTGGCAATAAAGTAGCTGTGGTAAGATAAACATCGTCATTCAATTTGTGTCATGACTGGATAAATATAGAACTAGATCACCCTTCTGCTTCTTAAACGACCTTTTAATTATGTACCTACTAGGGCATAAAGCACCTCGACCTATAAGTAGAGCCAAACACAATTTATTTTACTCTAAACAATTTACTAAGTTGATGAATTCGTTTTATACGGATCGCATAAAACGAAAAATAAAATAAAAGATAAAAAAAGCCTTTATTTGCTGACCAAGTGCATAACATGTATAATACCTACAGTATTAATAGTATATAAATAAATAAATAAATAAATAATGCTGGACAATTCACACAGCATTATCTAGCCCCAAGGTAAGCAGAGCTTGTGTTATGGGTACTAGATAACTGATATATGTAATATTATACTTTACATAGATAGATATTTTTTATTATACATAGAAAACACCCAGACCAACGGAACAAATTTCTGCAGATCGTACACAAATTTGTTATATAAGGGAGTACAGTTTTTAAATCAGGCACTATAAAAGCTGGAATTCTTCAGCAACCAGTTTGTTGGTCAGGTTGTCCTTCGACATAGGTCTCCCCTAGTTTCTTCCATTCAAATCCAGTGTCTCGATGCAAAGATTTAAATCTTTGTTTCGATGACCTTTCTATGAAAATGATTTTGTCATTTATTTCTTAGAGATCCGAAACAAAGCAATTTTTCAGTCTGTTTTTTTAAACACGCCAAATTATTACCAATTCGGTTCTTATTTACTGGAAGTACCTATCTAAGAATGTCGCCGTTAGAGCCAAAATAAGTTATAATTTCGTTGAGTTCCATAAATCTTCATAACTTGCCCACTCGCTTTTCGTTTACGCGAAAACTTGCTAACAAAACATTTACGAGGCATGTTATTCGAGTAGAAATTTTCCAGAGTGTAGTGTACATAGTCCTATTACTGGGAGTTTCATTGAGATGAGTCCAGTGAAGAGAAATCATAAAAGGAAAAAAAAAACTCGGGTGTTTTTCTGTTTTGGTTTCAGCCTCAGAATGCTATGCAAAATTATTTTAGGAGTCTGGTTCGCAAGTAGTAGAAGTAGAAACTATTGTAGGTAGGAACGATGATTTAATCACAAGTTCTCAGATTACTAAAGTCTGCCGGAGTGGATTTTTGACAGTATTCGATTTAAATTTTGAAGCCGAGCGCAATGTTTACTTCTAAATTCAGTGTATATGTCTGTCTGTTATTAATACCTATTATATCTTAGACCTTCTAACCATTTTAACTGTCTTAGATGCTATAAGCTGTGAAACGAAAATATCTTTCTCCTGTTCCTTGCACCATCAATGCACCCTTTACAATCTCACAGACAACAACACACATTTTACGAACAGAATAAAAATATTTGGGTCAATTACTTTTACGCAGATCTTTCACAGCGAAACAAACATTAAACTCGATTATAAAATTTCTCATAGCTTCCTCACAAAAACTTGACGAAAGTGAAATGTAAGGTAAGTGAGGGTGTCAAAAGGCAGATTTATTTCCATTTGAATAGGTTTTATATTTTTCCACGGAAGTAGGTAGATTAAGCTTTCAGTGTGTAGTATCTCTGATTGCGAGAATTATTCAAATACCATTTTAGAATTACTCAAAATTTTGTACCCTTGCACCCTTCACACTTCAAATTGTGAACAGGGCTTAAAAGAGTCATAGAGTTAAATAATAGTGTCTGGTTTGGAACAAACAAAATGGCAACATTTTGTACTAACTAGTCAAACTAACAAAATGACTAAGAACTATGTTCTAGCAATTGCCGAAAAAAACATTAAAAGCAGTGTGTATCTAATGCTAGTAGAAAACAAACGAACATGCATGGATCTATAGATCAAGTCATATAGCATAGCCACCGTCTGTGACAGCTTGCTATACCGAAATAGGTATATAGCGTACCTTATTATTATGTATTATAGCTCTGTATGTTGTGCGATTCATTTCAATTGCGAAATAATTTCCTATACCTTTACATTACATCCTATTCATTTCTACACGCCTGGTACTTTGAATGAGATGAACGTTGTTCAATAATGGAATCAAAAATACTATTGTTAGGTACCTTATCTCCTATGCATTTCTACTTTCCTGGTACTTTGCGTAAAAAATCCTTAAAAAACCGTAAAAAATCCTTCGGAAACAATGGTAATCATATTAGAAATGTGCGTCCGACAGTACTTTTGCTACTTTTCTGTTAGAAATCTCAAAATGGGACGAATCAGGAACGTTTTCAGCATAAAATTCGAGTTTCTTGACTCGTCCCACTGGATTCAGGCCAAATTTGGACGAGTCAGGAATAACTTCACAATGCCCTGCCGATCCTGTCAATCTTAAACACGCACTAACATTTGTTTGACCGAAGATAAATTTCATTCAGTAGGTACAAATTCTATATAAACAGATGGAGGTTTATCGACGGATACGGACATGGCAAATAATAAACCTGAACGTAGCAGGAATTGAATCTATTCTCGCTAGTGATAGCAGGTTTCAGATATCCGAATAGGTAATACGAATACAATTCGTCAATAATACCATGAAAAAACTTGTTAAGAGAATTACATGCGGTTAATAATAAGCTTTTGAAATAAAAGCTGAAGCAAAACGGCGCAGGGCCGCAATAATTTTCCAAATTGTTGTGGTTGGTAAATTGGTGAAACCACATTGACACTAAAAGAATCTGCTCGGACAAGGCTCGAACATAATGGACTAGATGGAGTAGCTTTATACAAATGTACTAGGATAGCTTAGCCGTGTGGTGCCGGCTTAGAATTTGCACCACCCCAACTCTTCCTGTGGGGGACATACACGGGGGGCGGACAGCAGCGCTTCTTGCAGAATAGATCTACCACCGAACTGCGATCCCAACTCGCTTGTCCAGCATGGGGATTATGGGCATTACCCCTCATGAGATAAAAAAATCAGTGGGGGAGGCCTGCGTCCAACAGTGGACCATTATAGGCTGTTGAGGTTGAGGTATAAGACATCGGTCTAGATAATGTAATGATTCAGTGTCAGTAGATTGTTGTGCCTTTGAACATAGGCGTCCTCCAGATTCTTCCATAGCAGTCGGTCATGTGGAACAAAGATAAAAATGCACAATACACGATGATTTTCGAAACAACAGAGTAAAAACTGATTTAAAAGATTGGAAATAGTAAAATAAATTAAAGGTATTCTGACCTACAGAAAGACGCATTCACAGAAAGAAAAAAAAATGACTTACCTATACCTAAAAATATCAAAAACTAAGCATTACACACATCATTATTTAAATTATCACAGCCTTAAAGAAGACAGAGGCTGTGATAAGGAACGGAGATGACTTTTATTCTGCTTACTGTCAGCAAATAACAATTTTACGTTTTAGGCACTCTGCTGAGTTATGACTTTTATTCTTATTTAAAGAGCTTAGGGAATCCGTGTTTTATGGATAAAATGACAAGGAAGTTTTAAATGTCACGATTCAATATCAGATAATGGTAATAAAACGCTATGTCCCTGGACAGTTTAAAGTTGATAAGGGTATTAAATAAGTAATCTAAATTATAATCTCTTAAAACTTCAGTATTTATCATTTGATTTTTGTTGTATAATTATTAGCTGAAATAAAACTCAATAAACATAATAAAACAACCTTTCATGGAAAAAAGAAAACCTGGAAATGTTTTCGAATTTACTCGCACTAGCAGCGCCTCGCGCTTTCACCCCCGTAGTTTCCGTTCCCGTCGGAATTCCGGGATAAAATATAACCCATGTGCGATTCCAGCCTATATGTATAGGAAATCTATCGCCGTGCCAAAATTTCATCCAGATCCGTTCAGCCGTTCTGACGTGATTAAGCAACAAACATCCATCTATCCATCCATTCATCTTAACTTTAGCATTTATAACATTAGTGTGATTGTATCACTCTCCTATCCTAGACGGGATAATCGAGATAATATATGACGACAATTAGTATCGTAGGTATCTATTTAAGTTTAGACAAAAGCAAGGTTCCAGTCATTTTGAGTTTTTTTATCCCATCACATGGCTACAAAACGTCCACACTGGACTTAATTTTTTTGTTTCATTGTAACTACAGATGGTGGTCCTGTCTCCCTGCGATTGCTACAATGTCATCGGCTCATGAAGTCGATGGCCTCCTGACACTCCGTTTTACGACCGCCACGCGAGAATCTTTACGCCCTCAGCGGTAATCGGTTCTGAGCTTTATTGACCTGCGAATCACCATTTAAGCTTTCAAATTTAAGAGCTTTGTCGGTCACTTTGACTCTTCTTCGTATTTCCTTATTCTGGACTTCTATAGCTGATCGCGCACCAGAGAGCACGGCAGACGCTGCATTCCCTGCAGTCATCGAGTGTTCTAAATCTTTGTATGATATAGAATGCAGCATCGCACACCTATCGGCAGCGAACCCGCGGCATTTCAGTAAAATACCATGAGGTAATGCGAAGAGGTGTGCGCTGAGCTCAAGCATAGGTCTCTTTATGGCCCGCTGACTTTGAGCTTTTGCACGAGACTCATAGTCAGCGACATATATGTCTCAGATAACTTATACATAGAATGACAGTTTTATCTATTTTGGTGATACCTAGCACGTTACCTAACTATTATGTTGCAATAATAATAATGCTGGACAATTCACACAGCATTATCTAGCCCCAAGCTAAGCAGAGCTTGTGTTATGGGTACTAGATAACTGATATATTACATAATATAATACATTACATGATATTTTTTTATTATACATACAAAACGACCAGAACACCCGGAACAAACACTTGCAGATATTGTCCCAAGGCGGAAGTGTTTTTTTTAACTTGGTCCAGTAGCTTCGGAGCCTATTCAATTCAAACAAACAAATCTTTCTTCTTTATAATATTAGTATAGACAAGAAGGTATCTTCCCCACTTCATGTTCCCCACCCCACACATTATGGACGACTAAATAGGAATTAATTATTCCTCGTATGAAATTAATATTATTGTCTGTGCGCATTTTTCAATATCGGTACTGTCATACCAATCTCCTTGGAAAAAATATATAATGCTTGATACAGTTACTAAAATAGATGTAAATAACCCAGGACTGGGTTATGGGTTGCGAAAACATACGTTAAACCGAAAACGAACTCGTTATAAATTGGACTACCTACTGCCATATCCATGAATTCGTCGAACATAAACGCTTTGATAAATGATGATTACGATATCATTCCACCAATAAACTTTATTTACGTAAACAATCAACAGAATTACGATGAACTGCAACCGTCGGACCATGATAGGTTTGGTCCACCGTTTCGTCATATGCCTTCAATCAACGCTGGCTCCGCTTGCCAAGTGTAAACATTTATGCAGTAAACAAGTAAAATGGTAAACAAACTAGCCTTTGGTTGAAACCTTATGTGGAAGTTTTGAGACAGATGTAGGTGGGAATTTTCAGCTATACAATGTGCATATTTCTCAAAGAAAAGTCGATTAGCTTACTTATTTTCGATAAAGTTTAACAATTTTTAAAGTAAGTATGTTTACTCTTAGTTTTAATAATTCTGTGCTGTAGTTTTGTACAGACCTTTTTAGATATAAATTGTCCAAGTAGTTCTTTGCACCAATAAAAATGTCATTTTAGTTTGACATTTATTGTCAAAAATGACATATTATTTCACAGCTTATACAAAATCGAGTAATTCAAGCAAGTGTAAGTAATCGAGTCGATAATTTAGTAAAAGCACCGACCGAGTGTGTTCAGTTGTTCACCACAAACCTTTCTATATTTACATTTTGTTTCTCGATAAAATTTAACAGATGCGTTTGTTTTACTACAAAATTGTATTCATAAATCTTTCGACAAGTGCTTTATATACTTACGTCATGGGTCTTATTCGAAATCTTACGTAAAGCTTTACCTTTTTTGCACATCTTTGACACACCACATTATAAAGCCGTGTAGTGAACCGGTAGTACGAGGCGTAATGTAACTAGTCGCAGCAAGCATGAAAAGCTAGTATACTCTAGTATATTTTAATAGAGAATGTGGCGAATCGATTATATCGTCGTCACACACAACACTATTCGTTGGGTACATCTCTAGTAGAGTAACGGACGAAAAATTATTACTGGGGTTTCTCTGTTTACACCAGAACCAAGCTATTCTAGACAGAGAACAAAGGTTATCGACATAGCTCAAAGGGTGAGCAAGCTGAAGTGGCAGTGGGCTGGCCATATCTCGAGAAGAACCGACAACCGCTGGGGTAAACATGTTCTTAAGTGGAGACCGCGACTCGTACGTAGTGTAGGACGCCCTCCGACCAGGTGGGATGCTGTCTTAGAGTTTGCAACACCCCAACTCTACCCGTGGGTGTCGTTAGAGGAGACTAAGGGACACACTGGGAGGCGGGCAGCAGCGCCTTTTGCAGAATAGATCTACCACCGAACTGCGATCCCCAACTCGCTTGTCCAGCGTGGGATTATGGGCATTACCCCCCAACAGAGTAAAAACTGATATAAACTCAGCGCGTCGTTTGTTCTGTCTACGGACAGTTTTCAAAAAAGGAAATAGGCTACATTATTATGTGGAATGTCTAACATTAGTTTGACGACCTCTGTTGCGCGGTGGGTCAAGGTCCACCTGCAACGCAGGTGGTTGCGGGTACGATTCCCGCCTTGGGATAAATATTTGTACGATCTGCAGGTATTTCTTTCGGGTGTTATGGTCGTTTTCTATGTTGGTATAATAAAAAATATCTATCTATGTAATGTAATTTTATACAGTATATCAGTGATCTAGTAACCATCACACAAGCTCTGCTTAGCTTGGGGCTACATAGATAATGCTGTGTGAATACTAAAAAATCTAAATTTATTGCTCAATATACTAAATAATAATTTAAATTATAAAACTTTAAAAAATAAATCATAATACAATTTATCTCTCTATAAATAAAAAAAAACCATTGTCTAGCATGACTTATTTATACAGTATTTTAATATTGTTTTACCTGTCTTAGTCACATTTAATTTTCACAGAGCAACAAATAAAAGGCCAAACCATCGTAAAAGTGACACATAAAAACACAATACCAAAAGGTAGAGTTTATTACGATCGTTATTACAAGCGTAATTAAGTTAATTTTGTGAATGACACTGTTGAGCATTATTTATGGCACCACTGAGTTTCGAATCGGTACCGCACATGTGACATGAGGTGTTAAATGGTTTCTATTGTTAGAAATGCATTTTCATTTAAAAAAAGTTTGCTCACTGATAAATCCGCAATATGCAAAGGCTGGATGTCAATAGAATAAACCACAAATTTCCGGTTTTCGGGTTTTTTCCCTTTTTTGTGCTATAAGACCTTGCTTCTTGCTAAATTTCATGATTATATCAATAGAAAGTACCCTTTAAGTTTTGTGTGCATGTGATTCCCTAGGAAATTTAAATATTTGGGCATGACTGTAACTTTTGATTGCGTTGACTTAGAAGTTTGATTTGTGTTGCGACTCCAAGAAGTAAGAAACTTAAGTATATTATGTGAATTTCAACTCGCTACCTCTACTCGTTTCTGAAAAAAGAAGGTTGACAGACGGACAGACGGAAAATAAATTGAACCTATAAGGGTTCCTTTTTTCCTTTTGAGGTTCGGAACCCTAAAAATCCAAATAAGCAGATAAGTACTTGTACGCTGTGAAAGAAAATGAATTGAATTATTTGAAAACCTGAAAGCATTGATCACAATATCACATCAATATTTTGGGTTCGATAGCTTTTAAGCGAACATCAATTTACGGAGCAATTTATCGTACTCCCAATTTCGTTTCCTTACAAGTTTGAAGGAGATCCAGTGAATTTTTCAGGTGCCGGGTTAAGCTTAAATACTACCACCGAGTAGGAAAAATTGCATTTAATAAGAGCTAATAAACTCTTTATACATTTTACAGTGCAATATGGCTTCCAAGAAGTCTTAAACGCGTACGCGAAATGTCTGTCATCCGATGTCAATATATAAAATACATATTCTCAATGTTACGAGTTACAGCCTCAGGTTACAGCGTAGGTTGTCTATACTTGAACACACAATTTTCAGATGTGCTGCAACGGTGCTTTTCAGGTGTGTGTGTTGTGTGCTTTAGGTTCAGTTGAGCGATACGAAATTTGGAAATAAAGGATTCATAAGGGATTCCTGTAAAAGCTTAAATAAATCGGCCAACTGGTTTTGCTCTTGTTTGCTGCCGAAGATGCTATATAATTGAATACTTCTACAAATTATACCGAACATTCTAGGTTTTTCTTTTGTATCAATTGTTACATAAATTACCATGATAATTTATTGGGTACATTAAATTAAAATCAAATGGGGCATTTGATTTTTCTTTTAACTTGTTTCTTTCGCGATACAAATTAGGATAAAGTAGGGATTGGTACTTATCGACTTTGGAGCAAAACAAATTTTTAAGTTTCGGTTCTCCATTTTTAAAAGCTTTTGGTCCGATATTTAAGGAAAAGTACTTCAAACAACTTAAGAAAATAACGATGTTTCCAACTTTCACGAAGTCCAAAGTCAGTAATGTTTACCAATTAGTTTGAAACCACTGAGAAAAACAAACTGGTACATGATGAGGTCGGTTTTTTTGGTATAAAACTAAAATAGACTAATTTGACACCATTTAAAATATTGCTGTTCTATTATTTATCTAACTAACTAACCTAGCGATTTGCAAGTTGCTTATGTCATTTAATTTTTGTGGATTTTAGGGATCGTTTTTAAAAATATTGCTAGTCCCGTATTTGTGTTTGTTTATTTTTCACATTGACTTTGAAGCAAATCGTGTCTTACGTGAGAAATTTAAAGAAACACCCTGCTTCAGTCTATTTTTAGTTTTCAAAATACCTTAAATACATATTTTATTATTCTGTATTAGCTATGTTTATTATGAAAGAAAATTACAAGTAAATAATATAATTGAATTAAAATTAATATTTAGCACTGAAACAATTGAGCTAACTGCAGACTAGTACAAACATAAAAATTTCAGGTCAATAACACCGCAAGTTTCAAAAGTTTCAGCCATTTTAATACGGTACTAAGTAACGAATCTCAAACTTTAATAACGACTTTACCCAATTCTCAGGAATATTTTCAAAAATCCTGAAACAAGTGTTCGATAGTTTTGTATTTTTAGCATTCACTGTAAGTTTCAAGCAAATCGACATACTGGCCAAAAAGTTAAAAAAAAAAAAAGTATTAAATCCTATTTCAATTACTCAATTCAAGTTTAAATGCATTTTGCAAATATTCTAATTTAAAATCGCCATAAGAACCTCCGTGAGTAATTCCAGGCATTTAACATTTTTCTTCAATCGTGCCTTATAAATGCATTTTAAATTATATAAATTTAAGTTCAAGTTGTCATGACGTCAGTTGGCTACACACCTTACAAAGATCTTAGGCGCCTAAGTTCCGTAGGTAAGTAATCAAATGCGAAATATTACGAATAATTAAAATGTAAATAAAAAACACCACAAAATGGTGTTTCCTGGGGAGTTAAAAAGATTTTTTTAATGTTGAATAAAAATTTCCGATTTTTGTTTACTATTATTTTGTAATGTGTAATGCGAAACTCAGTATAGAAAGTAATAAAAACGTTAATTGAATTGAAAATGTTTCAGTAATTTCAGACACTTACGACACTAAGAGGGCTTCAGCTGATCTTGAGAAGCTTTTTTACTAAAGTCCACGCGCATGAAATTGCGAGTGGGAGAGGCATTTTTTATAAAAGAAGAAGACAACAACTTTTTAACTGCTGTAAGATTTAATTTACTTTTTTACTAACAGAATCAAGACAAATAATATTTTTTTTAGGTACTTTAAGGCATTCTTACCTACAGTTATATCCACATAATACTTTTCCAGGGATATCGGATATCATAAATAGATAGATAGAGAAATAAATAATAAATAGTAATGTCAGTACATATGTGTATTGTTTCTGTCCGGTTGGTTCCACAATTACTAAGCTACAATAATTATTGAACACATCCTTTGGTCCTGGATAAACAGTATCATATAAATACTTTTTTCTGAATTCGTTATTTGTTATGATTCTCAGAAAGAAAACATTATCCTGCTGGTATTTGTACCTTGTAACAATGTAATTATTATATTTTTTCGGAAAATTACGACAAACGTAGTAACAACGTTATCATAGAAATATTTTCGGTGAAATGAATGTAATAATAAACGATCCAATTAGAGCTTGAGAAAATTCAAAGTTTGTGTTATTGATCAAATTGAGTTACTAACGACTATATTTTTTGTTATATTTTTGTTAATTGTCGATTCCTGTCCAATAAGCCATATTAGACTTTATGAGTTCTGATAAAAGTCATAAAAATCATTTTGGAACTGTTTGTGGCGAGGCATGTCGATAGTGTGTTTCCGGTTTTATAGTTAGGTAATGATAGGAGCACGGATTTCGGTGAGAATCTGCTGACGCTCTATCATCGTCCTGGGGCCGAATTCCACTAAATTATTCGTTTCACCAAGAATAGTATCGTCTCAGAATAACACATTTAGGCATTTTTCCTTGGATACTACAGATACCCTGTATCTGTAGTATCCAAGGAAAAATGCGTGTCAAAAGTGTTAAGGTTAGGAAACCAATCTATTAATCTCTTCGTATAAATCTTCGTGCAAGAGTGAATAGGTATCTTCTAGACCTTCGTGATAGTCGGCCACACTTGACTTTCCATCACGTGAGATTGTGATCAAACAAAGGTTTAAAGGCGTTGCGAATCCTATCCTTCAGAGAAACTTTACTCATATCAACCAAAAAATATTCATCGCCTAATAAAAATGTAAACGAATCAGGAATAACTCTGACGTCAACGGACAACTGTGTAAGAAGGGATAGTAGCTATGAATACAAATTTCATATTAGATTATAAATAAGTTCAAATTTACATGTTTTTATAAATAAGATACTCAAGTAAATTCATAAATATTATATGACTTATCATCCTGATTTTCTACATGTTAAGACTGACCAAAATCAGAAAAATTTATAAATATGTATGTCGAAGGGGGACGTGTTCTGCAAAGATAGCCTTTATTTTCATCAGACTGACCGACGAACATCACAGTCGAACACACTCAAGCAACTAGCGTTGGACTAATAACACATGACGTATTGCTTGACATTCCATCATCACCCTTTAGATTGTCACCGTCTGCGACATGTATATAACAACGTATCAACACTCACGCTCAGAATAAAATAAGTGAATAAATATTTAAATTAATAATAATAATAATGCTGGAAAATACCGATGCAAAAGATAGGCAACTAATCTCGGTACAAATTTTATTTTATTTATAACTTGTGTTATCGAACTTTATTTGGTCTAGTCGTCTAGTCGTTGGTCTCTACATCTAGCATTTCTACCTGTCTCACTGTAAGTAAAATCAAATAGCGTCAAAATCGATTTATTTCAAAAATATATTAATATCTGCTCATTAGCAACTGTTCAATTCAATATTCAAAAGATAAAATGTATTAAAGGTGTGAATTCTGTACCTACTATTTACGTACCTACTTTATGCCGCTATGTCTTTGCTGTTTTTGTTGAGTCGAGTAAATTTATTATTTTCTTTAAGTATTTTACGGTCAGTTTCAAGTAAAGAAAATTACAATCAAATAATAAATTTAAATTAAAACTAGAATTAATTACAATAGAAACAATTGAGCTATCTGCAAACTGTTGCAAACAATCTACAGGTAGCTCAACTGATCCATATCTATACCAGTCGGAAGCGTGCCCAAGACACTGGCTGCATTGCCCCGCTGTATGGCAATGCTGATGCGCTGTGCCAGATACTTACCAGCTCTCGGGTCACGCGTCGCTTCGACCAGACGCTCAGATAATTTATTGACAGTTTCATGATGACCTAACATAATATCGTGTTGTTGTCTAAATCTTTATTCAGAAAGAAAATAACAATCAGATAACAAATTTAAATTAAAACTAGTATGTATTTACAATAGAAACAATTAAGCTATCTGCAAACTGTTGCAAACAATCTACAGGTAGCTCAACTGATCCATATCAATACCAGTTGGAAGCGTGCCTAAGACACTGGCTGCATTGCCCCGCTGTAGGTATAGCAATGCTGATGCGCTGTGCCAGATACTCACCAGATCTCGGGTCACGCGTCGCTTCGACCAGACGCTCAGATAATTTTTTGAAAACCCGGAGAGCCTCGGTACCCCCCGAACCTAGGGTCTCGACTCCAAGGGGAGCAAATGTGTAGGCTCTGTCGAGACCTGCATATTTGCGCCTCTTGAGATCTTCGGCTAAATCTGCCGCCGCACCAGTCCTCACGGAAGTCCTAGGAAGATGGGAAGGCGCGAGTGTGTCGACACATGTAGCGTCCCACACAATAGACCTCCCCAACTCCCATGGGACTAGAGTCATGCCGTCAGGCCTCTTACCATCGTCACGCAACAGACCATTCGGTTCGAGAATAGCTGGTACGTTAGCGGTGGTAAAGGCCCGCCGGATGATGTCGTTCAGGCTGGCATGACGAGATATCCGACCGGTTTATATATCTATCTATATAGATATCGTGTTGTTAGTTTATTTTATATTTAGAACCTATTATTACGTTCTCTATTTGTATAAACACAAACAGAGACGATCTTAATGAAGTTATGAACAAACACCCAGAATACGTTTCTAGGTTACAGTTGGTCTTGTGTTTGTGTGTTTAATCTGTGATACGTTACCGTGTATCTTGTTAATTACCTTTGACAGCTGTAAACAGACACAAGAAAACTTTACATAGGTGTGTTCTCATACTTGCTCCATTCAAGACTACAGTTTAATTTGATTCAGTTCGCGGTTACATTTTCGAGAATTCTTAACTCTATTAGGCGCTCTACACTCTCACGAGAATCTCGGCAAGAATCTCGCCGAGAAACTTCTTTGGGTACACACTCGTAAGGTTCTCTTTACAGTTCTACGCTCGATGACGATGAATGCAGAATTAACTGCTGCGACAGTTGCGACAGGTGCTGAAGGCCGCCCATTGTACATTATCTGTAATTGTTTTTGTGTTCTGTATATATGTTTTTTGTAATTATTTGGTGTGCAATAAAGTGTATTTTGTATTGTATTGTATCACATAAACCAAAATAACCGAGAACGCTGATTGCATGCAAGTTTAACATGCAATGTATTCACTAGTGCCAGCTACACACACACGTCGTTAACTGGCATCCCCAATCCTTGCTACTATTCCGTTTTACAGGCACGTGTATACCCAGCTTTATGAGCTACTTAATTATTCACGTAGGTAACTGAAATGGAACTCTTAATAATATTGCTTCAAAAGAACTTTGAGTTCCTAGAGTTCCATAACTACCAAATTTTAATGTAGCAAGGTAAAACTTAAAAAAGTTGAGAGGTGTCAAGGGACACCCGAATGGAACGAAGTTCCTTTCTATAAGAGAGAGAGAGAGAAACAGAGAAACATGCGCACGCCGCACGGCTTACAATAGCTTACTATAGCAAAAAGTGTCGTTACAACTTTTCGTGAGATTTTTTTCCATACAGCCCCCTTTCACAACGCGAGATAAGGAACTTAGTTCCAAAAAAATACTCAAAGTGCTTATTGAAATTTTCTACGTTAAATAAGTTTAAAAAGATAACTTTGTGTCAATAGCTTTATGTTGTAAACTGAAATTAAAATTATTTCCTTTAGACCTTACAACGTTATGCTAAATATAGGTATATTTAATTTAGGCGGGTAGTCATCACTCTTTACTTAAGCTCCTTATTTTTACCTGACCCTCCTTACAATATCAGGAACGTGATAGGGGTGAAATTTACTGAATTAAAATAATCCTGAGGCATGTGTCAATATGTAGATTCGTTTACATGGGTTGGAGGGACCACGGGGCCGATCGCTAGGGAAATTAATAAGGTTTTAAAATTCTTCATCATTAGCACTCTCTTTCATATTTTTTGTATCCAATTATTAGACATGTTAGATATTACATAAACTTTATTAACAACAAAAAGAATTACAAACAAAAAGTATAAACAAATAAGAACTAGTATTTACAGCATAATAATTTTAAATAAATAATGCTGGACAATTCACACAGCATTATCTAGCCCCAAGCTAAGTCTTATTATTATTATAGCTTGTGTTATGAGTACTAGATAACTAATATACATAATACAATACATTTAATAGATAGGTATTTTATACTGTACATAGAAAACGACCAGAACACCCGGAACAAATACCTGCAGATCGTACAAATATTCGTCCTGAGGCGGGAATCAAACTCGCAAACTCTTGCGTTGCAGGCGGAACTTCACCCATCGCGCCACAGAGGTCGTCGTAAAATCTACGCCTACATTGAACAATGTAGGCATGGATTGCTATAGCTTTTTTTGTTACCCTTTCAAATAATTGTTTTTTTAACTGGAAGCAGTTACTAAGAGTCAAACAGACTATAAAACACCTATAAAATTGATTTATTATGAAATAAATCAGCTCGAAAAAGAAATAAATCGACTTTTCGTGGAATCGTTTAAACTAGGTACCTACCTATTCGAGTAACATCACCGCTCGATGTATAATTTTTCAGCAGTGAATTATATATCGGCCAGTAGTTGAAGGTACAAAGTAGATCTACAGGGTGTATCATGTTTACTTAATGTAAACATCATCAAATTTTGAGAGTCCGTTCTAACGTTTTCTTCGTCAGTCAATTCTCATAAATTAGTTTGTATCTGCGGCTTCACAAGCGGAATTCGGGAGGAAAAATGTATTCCGGGGGCAGACATAGGCTCCATTTTATCCCGGAAATGAGCGAGCGAAGCTGCGGGCTGAAGCGTAGTGTAATATGTGTTCATAAAATAAATCTATATTAAGTACAGTTCAGCAGTTAGGACGTGATGAAGTACCTTACAAACTTCCATGTAACCAAGCTATCGCGTTTAAGTTTCTTAGTGGTAGATTCTTTCAAACTACGACAGAGCTACAATTAACGAGCCCCAAGCCTCGTATAATTTACAGCACATTTCCGCATTTTGCACATTTGATGGAAATGTCATTAGTGTCGGAAAGCAGTGCTCTGTAAGGGAATGAGCGCCGAGGGCCGCGCGGCGACTGGAACTCGATTGAGCAGATCATGTCGCGATATTGACGTCCGATGTTCGGCTTGTCTCTGCTGAATCATTGATGAGGATGACACTGAAAAAGTTTTTAAAATATACTAACTTTTTTTACTCAAGGCGTTTAGGGCTATATTATTCTTGATGTTTGTGGGAGAATGAGACGGTAGATACCTTGAAAATATTGGCTGAACTCATTTTGAACTACAAACCTAGCCACAAAAAGTCCAAAATAACGTACTTTAAGCTTTTATCCACAGAGGAATACATAATTTCACTTTTGAAGTACATTTTACTACCTTCAGGGAACTCAAATTTCGTTAAGAGGTATATGAAAGAAACAAATTGAATTTTAGATTCATGGTCTCTTCCTGGGTAAGCTATTCGTAGAAATCACGAGTGGTGCAATTAATTTTAACGTGGATAGAGAGCTTTCAACCTTAGATGAGATAGTAAAAGGTCTAGACTATCAACGCATTGGGATCAGGGATCATGTTTAACATTCATTTATACAAACTTAATTTCAACTGACTTTCTTTTGAACGAGAGAGTTTTATAAGTATTCTTGTAAAATTGGTGGAAAAAGGTGGAATCTAGGTGTCAAAAGAAATGAAAATGAAATGAATTGAAATGATATTTATTCTGATATATACAGGTAAATATATAAAAAGAAGAAACTTACACGACAGATAAAAATAACAAACATGACACATTACATAAACAATAATATACCTACTACCTATATGATGACAGTACCATATTTATAAACTACTTAAAAAAAACTAACATGCAATTTATAATTAAGAGCAAGCCGTGTGTGATGATCAGTGCCATGTTCCTGCGCTATCAAAAGCATTATGAAACAGTTGATAGAAATTAATCAACCAACCCCTAGGTATATAAGATATATCTATTAAGAGTGAGAAGACATGTTGTCTACGAGAAAAAAAAATAGTCCAGAGTTTTAGTATTCACGGCGTTACTCGAAGATTAGGCGCGTCCCGCAGAGGCTTTTGGCCATTGAATATTAATATCGGAGAAAATTGATCGCCTCATATATTTCGGCCGGAGTCGAACGCGCTGACAAATATTATACAAATATTTTTATATGAATAAATTAATACAAGTCGACTGCTTCCTAAAATGTTTATTTTTAGAACATTATTATATTCTGTCCACAAAAAACTACAGAATACTAGTTTAACGTAGGCATCTTAGCAACTACAAAACTTAAAAAAAAAAAATAACAAATTGCACGGTGATATACATAATACAATACTTTACATAGATCCGGGTGTTCTGGTCGTTTTCTATGTACAATAATACATAGAAAACGACCATAACACACGGAATAAATACCTGCAGATCGTACAAATATTTGTCACAAGGCGGGAATCGAACCCGCAACCTCTTGCGTCGTAGGCGCACCTTCGCTCAATGCGCCATAGAGGTCGTCATTGGTACCCTTGATCAGTTCCTGCAACCCCTATATCGCTCCACCAAACACCCTGTGTAAAATAATAGGCTGTCGCTTAAAAGGCAAGTGATCTCTTCAATCATAAATAAGTAAGTACATAAGTAGCTTAAACCATAAAAATGTTTTGTTGATTATTTTACTAAATGTGCATGCTGAGATGTCCTATTCTATAGCGACACATATGTCTATGTTTTTCTATAGAATCTCAGCTTATTGACAATTATATGGGTCTTGTGTCTACAAGACCCATATAATTGTTATTTAATCTAGCTCTGTAATCTCATTTAAAATATCCTACTGAAATAAATAAAATAAAATTATTATTGTCCATAATCGCGTGCAAAGAATAATTCGCCATTTCGGCAGATCAATGACGATGATTAACGACGTTTCTGAAGCATCAGTGAGGCACTGAACTGAAGTGAAGAGTAAATGAACCGACCACTGATGGATGGCATCGGATCTTGTCTCAGACTGGCCATTGTCAACTGATTAACGCTTTGCGGTTATTTGAGTCTGGGAGACGCGATGTTCCTTTTCGAGCAGAGCTTTGGCGTAGTTTACCTGTAGAATGTATTGTGTGTGTTAGAAAAATGCAAACTGAATTGTTATAGCGAAAAATATAGTTGTTTTAGACATAATATGCGTAAATAGCATTAGTTACTTCTTGATTCAACCAAGAAAACTAATGTTTTTACTGATGTTACCTACACGCAATGGCTTGGCTCAGATAATTGTGGTGAGGACCTTAGAATGCGTCCCTTAGAGACTCGTGGAACCCTGCTTTCTATTTTTATAAAAGAGAATTTGTTTAGAATTACCCTTTTACACTATTTATATTAGCTAAGTTAAACTTTGCTACCTAAATGGTCTAAGAGACCCATATAATCAAGTAATAACTCATTAGACAATAAAATAAAGAATAACGATGACCAATGATTTCTTGACGCGCTTGACTTATATGAAGCAAAGCCAAATGTATGGCCAGCGACTGACCATTGTCAACCTATCTAATGACTATTGTCAACCTTGTCACCATTATGGTTTTAGGAACTATATCCTCATAAAACTTACTAAAATCACTTTCATAATATACATTGCAACTTTTTGAGGGACCATAATTAATAATAATAAAAATGATCATTTTTTTTTACAATACATAGAATCTTTATTCAGAAAGAAAATAACAATCAAATAACAAATTTAAATTAAAACTTGTATTTACAATAGAAACAATTAAGCTATCTGCAAACTGTTGCAAACAATCTACAGGTAGCTCAACTGATCCATATCAATACCAGTTGGAAGCGTGCCTAAGACACTGGCTGCATTGCCCCGCTGTATAGCAATGCTGATGCGCTGTGCCAGATACTCACCAGCTCTCGGGTCATGCGTCGCTTCGACCAGACGCTCAGATAATTTTTTGAAAACCCGGAGAGCCTCGGTACCCCACGAACCTAGGGTCTCGACTCCAAGGGGAGCAAATGTACTTATTATTTATTATCATTTATTTAGATATAGAAAAGTTACAGATCTAATTTAACTTTATGCTACAGTTCATAATAATAAAATATTAAAAACGTAATTAATGACACGTTTTTCTATTATTACGGCGACGACGTGTAGATGACGCAATCAGGGTGTCAGCTGGCGACGGTGCACGGCGGTGTCCGTCCACGGTGGCCAGTGAACCGTCGGAACTTGACACCCTTCGGCCAAAACTCTGCGCTTAAGTAGGTCAATAATATGCACACATTTATAACGTGTCAATCATGCCGATAATCTGATCGCTTTCAGATGCGCATTATGCTAATGTTGTTCGGATCATCGAATGCAGTAATTATTTGCGAATCAATCATTGGATTGATTTGCAATAATTAGTGTGCATTCGATCAACCTGCGCAAAGCAACTGAAAGGGTTCATTAGGCAGCTTTCAATCCTTGACGGTACGCAACTCATTATGATCATCAATGGATTTACATCCACGAAAGATGATTTCTTTAGTGTTGGTTTGACGGCACTTAATTGAGTATCGAGACTTCTTTTTCCATAGCATTTGGTACGGTGCCTCTATCGTGTGGAAAGACTACCAAATTTTCATACAAAATGACACATCACGATCATGTCTCGATACTAACGTCAACCGGTCTCAGGTCTCTGTTGATGTCTGTTTTATATTTGCTTCTTATTATCACACCAATATTTTCGTAATATATATATGGATGTAATCGTCTCCCAATCACAATGAGCTTAGTATAATTTATTAGTTTTATTTAATTTTTTTTTTATTTTAATTGAATGTTATTAGTAATTGATATTTTCCGTGTGGTGCCGGCTTATAATTTGCACCAACCCAACTCTTCCCGTGGGTGTCGTAAGAGGCGACTAAGGGGCATACACCGGGGGGCGGGCAGCAGCGCCTCTTGCAGAATAGATCTACCACCGTACTGCGATCCCCAAACCGCATGTCCAGCGTGGGGATTATGAATATTACCCCTCTTGAGATAAATAAAATCAGGGGTGAGCCTGCGTCCAGCTGTGGACCATTATAGATTGTTGAGGTTGAGGTATAATTAATTAATTTACTATTTGATTTATATATATACTTGATCTATAATTAAGAGCGGGCCTAATGCAAAAAATTGTGAAAAGGATAGGCATAGGATTTTGCGTTCATAGGAGCGGGACAGAGTAAAGCAATGTCAGTGCAAAAATCAAGTTTTTGCTTCTTTTCTATTAATGATTCAAAATTTAGGCATTAAATAGAAAAACTACACGATTACTCAAATAAAACAGTAGTCTGGCTATGTAATTCGTAAAAAATAATATGGTGTTGTCGCTGATACTTTAGAGCATTTCAATTAAAACAGTTTTTTTAAAGCGATTTTTGTATAATTTTTTGTAAAGAAATCAGTTTATTTTTCAAAATTCTATTCGATTACTCGACTTCTATGGGTTTTTCCTCTACCTATCGTATTTTTTTTATTATAATATTTAACTTCGTTACCATAGATGAAAGGGTTTAAAAATACACAATTTGCTTGATTTTTGCATTAGGCGCACTCTTAAGTACCTACATATATTGAAAGGTGTACTATGTATTTATTGACATTTTACCAATAAATGAACCATTATTGAACCAAATGCAAAAGCCGTAGCAGGAGCTGGTACCAAATTCAAGATATCAAATTCTTTATCCTTCGAAAATATATAAAAACGATGATTCACGCAGATTTAGTTATGGATGTGATCGGTTTAGAAGTTGGTAAAAACTGCGGCCTGAATAAACAGACAGGCAGAACCGTGAGTAATGTTGACTCGATCAATCTTCCAATAAAGAGGCAGGGCGATGGATCTTTCAAAAGTGTAGAGGTTGTGGAGGCACTAAGATGGCTTTGATTTCTCCTTTCATAGTTTCATAGATTTGGCGTTAACACCAACCACCGCACCGAACAATGTATTTGCCGCCCAATTTTATCATTGTAATAGAACGCGTTGAATAAAAGATCAACTCAGCTTGGCGTGATGGAACAGAAGCATCCAAGAGGGAAAAAGAAAGATTATTATTTAATAATTTTATAGGTACCTATCTCCTTGCATTCCTACTCTCCTGGTACTTTGAGTGAGATAGTTAAAAGATCCTCCGGAAACAATGGTAATCAAGATTACTTGCACGAGAAGTGTGCAGCCGACAGCACTTTTGCTACTTTCTGTAAGAAATCTCAAACTGGGACGAATCAGAAACGCTTTCAGCATAAAATTTGAGTTTCTCGACTCGTCCCAATGTGAAAAATTGGGACCAATGTGGGACGAGTCAGGAATAACTCAATGTTACTTATCAATATCGAATTTACGTTGTTCTGAAATAAACGTTTTTATAATTATTATTATGTGTTTATCTCGGGCCAAACAGTCGGTCCTTAGACCCCACGCATGCCGCGTGGGGTCTAAGCTAAAAGCACTGAGGCCCTATGAGAGTTAATCTAAAGGCGAGGGCGAAATTATTATTATTATTTGAGTAGGTATGCTAGTATTTGTTACTTTCTCTCTGTTTTCGAAAAAAAGGCTGCGTTTTAGTTAGACTGTCTTGAGTGGGAGCAACAAGTTTTCAGTGGAAAATCCCACGCTGGCAAGTTCGAATAGGTAATCCATTTTCTTTGCCCGAATTTCACTTTCCGAATAAAATAAAACAAAAGAAGTAGTGTATGGTGATAAATTACTGATTCAAAGCTGGCAGGTTAGGAGTTGTGTGGTGCCGGCTTAGAATTTGCACCACCCCAACTCTTCCCGTGGGTGATGTAAGAGCGTATGGGACATACACCGGGGGAGCGGGAAGCAGCGCTTCTTGCAGAATATAGATCTATCCCAAACCCGCATGCCCAGCGTGGGGATCATAGGCCTTACCCGCCATGAGATAAGAGCCAATAAAGCGGTGGAGGCCTATGTCCAGCAGTGAACCAATATAGGATGTTGAGGAGGTTAGGAGGTACCACCAGGCCAACCTACCAATTCCACTCTCAGCAGTAATTTAACAGAAAATCCTGTTACTTATTTTTCTGTAAATTTCAGCTCAATTGACACAGTTTTAAAATATATCTAGTGCTCGTTACATAAAACCAGCGCTACTAAACGAGCGATTAAAGAAAAGATTCTGAATAATTAGCTCTACAGATACTTGTTACCCAACCCGGCAAGTAATGGACATTTAGTAAAGTTACAACATAGTCGTGCATGCAGTTGACACATTGTTAATATTTAGACAAGCATACGTACGTATTGTTCCGTTGGTCTGGGTGTTTTCTATGTTTAATAAAAAATATCTATCTATGTAATGTATAATATTACGTATATCAGTTATCTAGAACCCATAACACAAGCTCTGCTTACTTTGGGGCTAGATAATGCTGAGTGAATTGTCCAGCATTATTTATTTATTTATTCGTTGAACGAAAATTATTCCTACACCACAAGAGAGAAATTCACCGTTGAAACTAAACGCGTTTAATTGAAGCTTACGCGTTTCCGCTCAAAACCAAATTTCGGTGTTTGACATTTCACCAGCATGAACAAAACGTGTATATAGAACTGTCAATATCTTTGCATACTGTTTTATGTTTCCAGGAAATGAGTTTAATTAAACGCGTTCGAAGATACTAACGGCGAATTCCTCTTACACATTCGTATGTGCAACGCACGTATTGATATAGTTTATTAATAAAATTTGATGTAGAATATTAAAATTAGATGTATTGCACGAAAGGGTCATGACAATGACATGAAGTCATTTATCTTTTCTCAAAGTTTATTGAATATTTTCTTTCTTTGGCGTGGCCAATAGCGTCACGGGATAGAGAAACCTTGTTGATCAAAGGATTCCGTAGGTTTCCTTTCCGAATTCTCTCTATCACAGGTCTTGGGATGCTAGAGGGAGAACTGACTGAATATAAACAAATGAATATTATCTTCTGGAAAGGTTGCGGGTTTAAGTCCAGTCAATGTCGTATTTTTTTGGGATATTATTGAATGCTTAGAAGTTTCCCTAAGTACAGTGAGGGTATCTAAATATCAGTCATAAAATAAAACTAAGACCTGGTCTAAGATCTAACTTGGAACTAAGATCTGGCAGCGTCTTGGGGACGCTTTCGACTGGTATTGATATGGATCAGTTGAGCTACCTGTAGATTGTTTGCAACGGTCTGCAGCTAGTAAAGTTGTTTCAATTGTGAATACTAGTTTTATTTTATATTTTTTTTACTATTTAAATCAAGAATAGTTTTTGTAATTCTTAATCACTGGCATCTTCTATATCTATACTAATATTATAAATGCGAAAGGGTGTTTGTTTATTTATCCTTCTTGAAATTCTCCGACTTGATTTTTGGAATGGTTACTTGGAAGGATGAAGTTTAACATAGGCTTTTTATTCGATAAATCAGGTCCCATGGGATAGAATTAACCATACACAACGCATGCGAAGCCGCGGACAACAGCTAGTCGTAAATAAGTGTACACCAATCGAAAAAGAGACAGACCAATTATTGTGGTTGAAACATTTCATTGTGTGTTTGCTCAAAACGAAAACAAACCCTCCATTTTCCACGTTTTGGCTCCTTGCCATTTGTAGGTGAAATTATAGTGCAACGAAAATTGTATTTTGGACGCTACGTGCTCATACAGTGAATATATTTTCAAATAGATAACAGAGATTAACGCGGATCGTAGAACCATTAAAAATGTGCCAAGAGAATTGGAAGTAAATTGAAGTTAGATTGGTAACATTATTCATGGACGCAGATGTACGATGTTGGCTGAATGCAATCCAATATTTCAGGCTTTCTAAAAAAGTTAAGTCTAAAAAACTAAGGTTATCGACATAGCTCAAAGGATTAGCAAGCTGAAGTGGCAGTGGGCTGGCCATATCTCGAGAAGAACCGACAAACGCTGGGGTAAACGTGTGGAGACCGCGACTCGGCAAACGTAGTGTAGGACGTCCTCCGACCAGGTGGGATGACGATTTGCGAAAGACTGCTGGAAGATGCTGGATGCGGCAAGCTGAAGACGGGCGCTATGGCGCTCATTAGGGGAGGCCTATGTCCAGCAGTGGACAAATATAGGCTGATGATGATGATGAAAAAAGTTTATTTTTAATTGAATTTGATGCGAGTTTAAGAGAATTTAACGAGTGTTTTTTGGCAGTTAAGGATTTATTAGCTTTGATAGGTGGTATATGATTTTCGTATATGGCAGAACCTTTATAAACAAGAGTATAACAGATTAAAAATGTATGTACTATTGTTTTATCTTTCCTGCGATCGTTAGCAAAACAACATTACTATCCCTAAGAAGTTTATTCGACTAATGTTACGAAAAAAACTATGAAAATCTGTACTTCGTTACATTCTTGAGAAGTTTGACCAAATCGCCGATATCAGTTAAGAGTATTTCTCCAAACTCTTTTCTTTTCTCAACTAAGTTTTTCAAGCTCAATCTTAAAACTCTATTATCACGACAAGCGTCCCAACTAAATATAACAGCTCCAACTACCAAGTTACTATCAACTTAGTTTCATATCAAAACTCGATGTCCGAAGTTGGCGATAGAACCAGGTATAACAGTGGACCAATAAACTTTTCAGTTAATGGATCCACTTCAATGTTGACTGGAGTATGCTGAAGTATTTGTGTCGCACTTCAAACAAGTAATTGACTATAAACTTAAAAACTAAAACTTGTCTCCGTGTAAACCCTGATTACGTCCACATGCTGGTCATCGAAAACGTACTTTGTGATGACAGATTTGATAAGCTGTCAAATCTGTCATCACTAAGCTTATCGTGATCGAATGTCCAGGAGTAATTTCTAATTTTTTTTAAGTTTGTCTGTACGTATTTAAGAGTCGAATTCTCCATTTATTATGGTGGTTGTGGTAAATGGTTCCTTTGAATAAATAACATAAACATATATTTGAAACTTCTTCACTATACAACAGTGAAAATGCTGAGTTATTCTTGAACTCAGCAATAAGTAATAAACTGTGGAGAGCTAGGCACGCATTAGTAACCATTTGTCCTTTTTATATCGAGGATCGATTCGTAAATCCGAAATTAATTATTAAATTCACAGGTCATTTGATCCGCATTATTAATTACTTTGAAAGTAAAAGGTTTGCTTTTAATCGTTTAAAAGCAAAGTGTTTAATTATTTTGGTACGAATGAGATTAAAACAAATAGATGGTTTTACCTGCATAATTATATACTTTACCAAAGAAGAACTTTGATGTTTATTTATCATCCATTATAAAAAATATAAAAAGCTGAAGTGGCATTGGGCTGGCCATATCTCGAGAAGAACCAACAACCGCTGGGGTAAACGTGTTCTTGAGTGGAGATTGCGACTCCGCAAACGTAGTGTAGGACGCCCTCCGACCAGGTGGGATTACGATTTGCGAGACTGCTGGCAGGTGCTGGATGCGGCAAGCAAGACAGGGCGCTATGGCGCTCATTAGGGGAGGCCTATGTCCAGCAGTGGACTAATAAAGGCTGATAATGATGATAAAAAAAATTACAATCAAATAATAATCACATTAAAACTTGTATTTATAATAATTAACTTAGTTCATTAGTGTTTTTCTATTATCACACTAATATAATAATAATAATAATGCTGAATAATTCACACAGCGTGATACACGTTACAAATTATCCTAAAATACTCAGCTTTGGTAACGCTCTTTTTCTTAGTATTTAATGTTTATTTTGTAGTATTTAACTTTAAACCTTTTCAAGCTGATTGTACAAAACAGCTTCAATATTTTGATGGTGTCCGAAATGTCAGTGAAGAAATTGTTAAAATTAAAATATGACATTTCGGACAAAGTGTCCGATAATTTAGTGTCGGAAATGTCGGTTAGTCCATTATCTAGCCCCAAGGTAAGCAGAGCTTGTGTTATGGGTACTAGATAACTGATATACGTAATATTATACATTACATAGATAGTTTTTTTTTTATTATACATAGAAAACACCCAGACCAACGGAACAAATTTCTGCAGATCGTACACAAATTTGTTCCGAGGCGGGGATCGAACCCGCAACCTCTTGCGTCGCAGGCAGACTCTCGCCCGCTGCGCCACTGAGGTCGTCAATATAAATACGAAAGTTTAGATGGATGGATGTTTGTTGCTCAATCACGCCAGAACGGCTAAACGGATCTGGATGAAATTTGGCACAGAGATAGATTATAGTCTGAAATAGCACATACACGGAAACCTACCCCCCCACCACCCATCACATCACATAAAACAAATTTGTCCGATAAATTCTGATTTTTTAAACTGCCCTGTGCTCACAACATCCTCCCAGATAGATGATCAGTAATTCGATAGACATTACGTAGGTAGTTGAAATCTGACGTCTAGAGTTATGGGCGTGCGATTTGTAAGGACCGAGCCAACGACTCTTGTTACAAAATGGGTCAGATGGACCGGAAACGCGGTGGTAAATGTTCAAGCATCGGGTTTTGATAGGAGTGATCTACTGGTTTACTTTCTGATGATTTTGATAATAAGTTTTGGGACTAAATGATTTGAAACCCTAGGTAAGTCCTTCACAATTCGGACCATTTTGTTCTAGTAGTTTTTTATCATTATAAATAAATAAATAATGCTGGACAATCCATACAGCATCTAGGCCCAAGCTAAGCAGAGCTTGTGTTATGGGTACTAGATAATTTATATACATAATGCTATACATTACTTAAATAAATACTTTTTATTACTTATATGTATAATAAAAAGTATTTTTTTATGTAATGTAAAACACAAAACGAACAGAACACCCTGAACATCTAATAGAGACTTCCTCCGAATGAAAACAATTAAATCAAATAAAGTGGCTTTCGAGGTTAATATGCCTACTTCTTGAGCAAAGACTTAGCGATAAGCGAGCGATAAGCGGAGCGAGTTTTGCCTCTCTCAAAAAGTGCCTATTTGGTTCTCGGAAACTATCTTACCCATCTATCTAATCTTTACCCACGTCTCGTAAGTAAAAGATTTTCGAGGGTTTTTATGTGGTTGGTGGATACTCTTCAATACCTCAATAAGGCTTAAGCGATTTTGATAAATCAGTTATGAAAATACTCTTCTGGTGTCCCTTATAGTTCTTAGCTACATTTTGTAGGCCATCGCCCTGTCATTTGGCGATATTATGTGAAAAACCAGGACCTGGTCTCGATTTATCTCTGCTCCGCTAACAAATATCTCCTTATGTCAGCTTTAAGGGCGTGGCGTTGGCGAATAGCTTTTTGCTATTTTGTGGCCATTAAGGAATTAAAGGAATTACGCGTGTGGCATGGATCCAATCTTCGCCATCTTGCGGTACGTTTCAATTAAGGAAGAAGAAGAGTGGGGAGAGATTCGCGGAACAAGTCCTTGAATCTATAGTGGAATTCCATTTGCTCCGAATTCGAGAAAAGTAAGTGGACTAGAATTAGATGGAATAATAACGGAAGTCACTTGCGAGTAAATTGCTTATTACATCAAATAATGGTTTAATCTCAAAGTTTTCAGACGTAGGTGGTAGGTATTATCTTGTTTTTGCAAATCGTAACTTTTTGTGAGAATAGAGTTTTTGTCACTTTGTCTATTATTATCTACCATTAAAATGCCAATCTTAGTGATTAACTTAATATGGAAATAAGGTCAGTGAAATAAATTTATTGAGAATTGATCAAGTTTATTTATGTCATGGTATTCAAGCATAGTTAGTCAAGGCATAATTATCACAGGGGTAGGCAATATTTATAAAAGAAAGGATGTGTGGAAAGTATAAATAATTAATACCCTATAACTCCTTGTCTGTAAAAAAAAACAGTGAAACCAATTTTCATTTTACAAAATGGTTTTATGAGTTTTGGTATCTCACACAGAACCGATGTCATATTTACACGACCCTAAAGTTTACAACCTTTTTTCGAGCCTTTATTTGACAGACCCTTCTCGCCCCGGGCTCAGACCATTAATTATACCTTATGTTATAACACTGGTAACACACCAATCATTAATATTTGCTTTTTTATTTTATGTAATCGTTTTTAGGCTACGACTGTGCTTAGGCTTTTTTGCACAACTATACAAATACGTCAAATTAAAATAAATAAATATAATTTAACACATAAAATGCTATTGCACACGGGGATAATATCAGCAAGTGTCAAGCATATTAAATTCTATAAATTCAAAGAAAATGTCTTAACTGTTCATGTGTGGACTTTCAAGAGGAATTTCAATATTAGATTTAAACGAATACGGTCCCAAAAATTCAATTGCTGCCCTTCATTTCAAGCGGAAAGGGAACGTATCTTGGGCACCCTTGTCGTTGATTTTGAGAAGCTACCCATGTCAACCCGAGTTTTAGGTACCTTGTGAACCTAAATAATCTAAAAATACTTCCTAATAAAACTGTGAAACTGACAGACAACCCACGTGAAATTAAAGGACAAAAGCTACGGGCGGACGACTCGCAGCCCGCCCGGGGCCCGGGCCGATATAAATTATCGCTGCGATGATATCGTCTCGAAGATATAGAGACGATATCTTAAGAAGGCTCAAGTTTGTAGAGGTAAAACACGAAGTACTACAATAAACATGTGTTTTAATTCGAATAAAAATATACCACCGGTTATATCTAATAATTATTGTAAATGGTATACTTTTTCTTTGTTTTGATTATTGTGTTATTATGTCCAATTTAATTATTTTTAATATTATTAAATTTTTTTTTATTTTTTAAATATGATCTTTATTCAGAAAGAAAATAACAAATTTAAATTAAAACTTGTATTTACAATAGAAACAATTAAGCTATCTGCAAACTGTTGCAAACAATCTACAGGTAGCTCAACTGATCCATATCAATACCAGTTGGAAGCGTGCCTAAGACACTGGCTGCATTGCCCCGCTGTATAGCAATGCTGATGCGCTGTGCCAGATACTCACCAGCTCTCGGGTCACGCGTCGCTTCGACCAGACGCTCAGATAATTTTTTGAAAACCCGGAGAGCCTCGGTACCCCACGAACCTAGGGTCTCGACTCCAAGGGGAGCAAATGTGTAGGCTCTGTCGAGACCTGCATATTTGCGCCTCTTGAGATCTTCGGCTAAATCTGCCGCCGCACCAGCCCTCACGGAAGTCCTAGGAAGATGGGAAGGCGCGAGTGTGTCGACACATGTAGCGTCCCACACAATAGGCCTCCCCAACTCCCATGGGAGTATTATTAATTGTTTTTTATAATGTATACATTATATACTAATTTCATGTAATATGGACCTATTGAAGTCCGAAATTAAAATATTTTATTATATTATTATCTCCTATACTATAGATGTAGCCCCGTAAAAGGTTTAGATGTTATTAGACAGAGAGTAAATTGAGATACCTACTATATAAGAATTTTTTGTGGAAAATGTATAAAATAGTTTACGGAAACTAAATAAAGCCAGGCAACCCTTAAAAGTACCAAGTAAATAAAGTTAGGAATCGTTTATTTGCCGCTCAAAGCATACTTCTAAATATTATTCTGTAACTTATAAAGTAAATTCATCAGAACGAGTAAAGTGTTCAAATTCCAAAGTAGATCAGTAAACATGAAAGTTTTTGAATTATTATCGTTTTTGATTAATTTAGAGATTCTCTATGTTTAGTTAAGGAGTTGTTTTGATCAAGACAATTATCATATCAAGGTGTCATCCATCACTAATTCTAATTCTAAGTGGGGGAACTGGGATCTGCACTGACATCTCTCATGGGAGTGTATTGTGCATTATCCCCCTGCCTAACCAGGCCCTAACCAGCCCAGCTCCTTGAAGTACCGAAGCAGGTTCTTAGTGATTGACAGCTTCGTTTCAGTTTTTCTGTGGGTGTGGTTAGATTTGATGCCTCTATGAGACTCTTCAATCCCGTTTTCCGTCTGGCCATCTCTGTGGACATAGAAGATGATGTTCCATCACTAATCAGTAATCAGAACAAGCTAAATTTTACTCGAATTTCTACTAGATGTCGCCACTTGAAAAACATATCGCGCTATTTGTATTGTGTTAATTCCACATTCATTTTCACGTTTTAAGAATTTGAAGTCGGTTTATTTTGTAGTATTTTAAACACGCCAGATTATTTCAAAACAATCTAGTTTGTGTAGTATTAGAATAGTTATTTTCAAAATTTTATTTATTTTAATATGCTCTTAAGATATTAGGTACATTGGCTTAGAGAAGTTCGAAGCTCTATTCCTAAGAACCACTAGATCTAAAAATAACACCACTGAAATAGATAGCAATAGCTTGAGCTGCTGCAATTTAAACTCAAAGTTGTTGTGAGTTTGCAATTCAATTTAACCTGCAGGAACATTTGTCTTCATTTCCTATCGATGTCGGACGACACGTGTGAGGTAAGCAATTTTATTCCTTCTATTGTTAGATTCTTATTTTATGCTAGTAGTTTTACGTTTAACTGTGAAACCCCAGTTAAAAATTAAACTACTAACCCAACATAAACTTTTTGGGCAGTTATCCAGTAACTGGCTAAGATCAACGTCTTTTTTGACATTGAGGTTCGGAATCAACGTAACATATTAGTACTTTTCAAACAACTATGTGAAGTAAGGAACCTTTTAATAACATACGCACACAAGACCGATTTATTCCCAAAACTTCACGCTAGTCGCGGCTGTTCTCAACGTCTCATCGTCGTCTCACGTGTGACTATTTCCAGCAGCCTATTCATCATCACCCTATACCAGTCCACTGCTGGACATAGGCCTCCCCTAATGAGCGCCATAGCGCCCTGTCTTCAGCTTGCCGCATCCAGCATCTGCCAGCAGTCTTTCGCAAATCGTCATCCCACCTGGTCGGAGGGCGTCCTACACTACGTTTTCCGAGTCGCGGTCTCCACTCAAGAACACGTTTACCCCAGCGGTTGTCGGTTCTTCTTGAAATATGGCCAGCCCACTGCCACTTCAGCTTGCTAATCCTATGAGCTATGTCGATAACCTTGGTTCTCTGTCGGATGTATTCGTTGCGAATCCTATCCTTCAGAGAAACTCCGAGCATAGCTCTCTCCATAGCTCGCTGGGCGACTTTAAACTGGTGGACCAGCCCTACCGTGAGTGACCACGTCTCAGCTCCGTAGGTCATGACGGGTAGGACGCACTGATTGAAAACTTTCGTTTTCAAGCATTGCGGTATGGATGACGAGAAGACTTGACGTAGTTTGCCAAACGCGGCCCAACCTAGCTGGATCCTCCTCTTGGCCTCCTTCTCGAAATTGTTTTTACCCAACTGCAGAATCTGCCCAAGGTAAGTGAAACGTAATTCGGAAACAATTTCGAGAAGATGGCCATGTACGACGACCGGTCCCGGATCAATGTGGCCATTGATCATGACATTGGTTTTATCCAAGTTCATGCCAAGACCGATGCGTCGTGAGGCTGAAGCTAGGCCGTCCAGCATCCGGTTAAACTCCTCCAGCGACTCCGCCATCAAGACTATGTCATCAGCGAATCGCAGGTGTGAGATGTAAGCGCCGTTTATGTTGATGCCCTTACCTTTCCAGTCCAGCGTCTTAAACACATCTTCCAACGCGCTTGTGAACAGCTTGTGAGCAGCCTATTCTGACATTTAATTTTAATCCCTAACATCGTAGCTAACATCACCATTTTCAACATCCATTGTAGTTTAAGTAATTACGTAGGTACCTCCCTCAGAAGTTATCTATCATCACTACATAGTATAAAACAAAGTCGCCTCCCGCTGTCCGTTTGTCCCTATGTATGCTTATATCTTTAAAACTACGGAACTTATTTTGGTGCGGATGATTTTAATAGATAGAGTGGGTGATTCAAGAGAAAGGTAAATGTATAATACATTCATAATTTATAGTAGTACCTACCCGTGCGAAGCCGGGGGAGTCGCTAGTCATATGTAAATAAAACCTATCATGTAGAAGCATAGAGAAGCACCTACTAACAAATAAATTTTGTTATTCTTTACCAGCATGAAATTCTGTTATGATTTATATTATTTTATCCGTCTTTTTCAAACAATAATTAATATTTCTCATTAATTTATAAGATTTGTAATCAAAATAATACCTTGTAAAAAACTCGTATTTGGGAATCATTTTCGGAATCTTCTTACGAACCAGGTTCTTTTGGGGAAATTGTTGGAATTTTGTATCATGTTTTGAAATTTGTTTTCAGTAAGGCCAGCACGGGGATTGTTGTCTAGTTTTCACTTTGTCATCGAATGCGTAATTTATTTGAAATTCATTCCTTTAACTTCAATAATGTATGCAATGTATGACGATGCGATTTCATTATTGTCTATTGTACCCTAGAGAACAATCTCCGTGCTTGGCCTGCAGTTTACACAAATACTTTGTAATTGATCGGACGCTAACATGACACGAATTGTAATTTTACACCGCGGTTCGCCCGCGTTAAATTCGAAGTTCGCATTTCTAAATCTCCAATGGGAATTTTATGTTTTACCGGGACAAAAAGTCGCCTAAGTTACTTTCCATCTTTTCAACTAACTATGCCAAAAATCAAGTCAATTGGTTGCTTAGTTAAGGCGTGAAGAAAGGACAAACAAACAAACACACTTTATATTATAATGGATGGGATTTACAGGATCGCGTTCGGATCTTCCCTGAGCGAGTAAATTCTGTTTGATCTTTACAAAGTTTTTACATATCAAAGTGTTGTTATACCGGACAAGATTCACCTACAAATTGAATGAATCTGATCTGAAACGAAATCAAAATAACATCGCCAATTCAGTGAAGTAAAAGAGGCACCAATACCGAAAATGAATTTCTTTTGATATCCATATTTGTATCGTGACACTAGACACTTTATATTACTTTTATTTTAAGCAGTACTAAATCTTTAGAGAACTTGTTAGCTTGGCGCTCGGGACCGAAGTGAATTCTTTTAGATAGCCATTTTACATCAAAGCTCAGTGTCGGAAAACTTCCAGGCGGCTAAGCCAAAGGCTTGCCAAAGTTATTGCATTTATTTTCGAAATTTTACAAATAAGTAAGGTTAATGCATGGATTTTAATCGCTTCACTAAATACTGCAACCTCCAAAGTAAATAGAAATATTGAGTTAGTACACAAGACAAAATGTCAACTAAACCAATTAAATACTGAAAGATGACACTTATAAGTTCTGAAACCCCATACGGGCTGTCGCCATAACTTATTTCAGCTTTATTTCTTTCTTATTACTTTTCTTATAGTTTCTGTAGAAGCTCTCTAGAGATTTGTAGGTTTGTAACGATATTTTCTTTAAAACGCTCAAGTTGGTTCCTCTCACTGTGCTAAAATGTATACCGAGTACCGACACTTCAGTAAGGTACTTGTAACGAACGCTCTAAAGATCGCTTGTTGTCAGATGAACGATGATGAAACGATTGAATGTAGTATTTACATTTAAATGCCATCACCAAAATTCAAAGTTCCCAAAATGCTGACAGCATTGCCATATTTGCCACGTTCAATAGCAATGCTAATTCGCTGACTGAAATAATCCTTTCATTCCATAGAAGACCTTCCATTAGAAGTTATTTAAGATCTTTGTATATTGAGTGGGCACCAGGACCCGAAGACCTTGGGGTTCCACACCAAACGAATCAAATAGGTAGTAATCTCGGTCAAGATAAGCGTATTTTCGCCGCTGATGGTACTCCGCTGGTGAGCCGGCCCTTACTGATGTCCCTGTAAAATGAGAAGGCGCTAGGGTATCTACAAACGTGGCATCCCAAAATAAGGTCAAACCACCTTCCAAAGAATCAGAGTCATACCGTCAGGCCTTTTACCATCTTCTCTCCCTCTTGTGTTAATGCCCCCCCTCTTGTGTTATTGGCTTTTTGAGATATTTTCCTCTAACATTAAAAAACCTCAAAAAATTTCGAGAGCCCATCCATCAATTGATTAAAAAAGTTTATCTGTTATTTGAAGGTTATTTCAGTTTACAAGTTTTTCCTTTGAACTCATCAACAGGTGTTGGCTTTGTAAAGTGGCGAGATCTGTGGGCGAGGCCCATCTGACGTCCTTTGTTAAACTTCTGATACGGAACTTTCGTAAAGTTATTAAGTTATTTGGTAGCTCTCATCAACATCATCATCATGGACATCTACCCGATCAAGCCTTGGATATAGGATTCTTCCCTTCTTCTCTCGTTGATTTCGGGCCTGTCTTATCCAGTGAAACCCTCCGTACCGTTTTATGTCGTCCACTCAACAATGCTCCAATGTTTCGGGTTTCGGCCTCGTCCTAGGTGTCGGTTCTTGGTCTCCATTCAAGGACTCTTCTGGTCTAGCAAGACTCTTTCTGTCCGTCTGTTGCATGTTTACAATTTTAACATGGAGAATTGGAGATGTAAGAAAATATATTCTTACGATACTTTTTATTTGGGAATAATACGTGCGGAGTTGCAGTAAAACGGGTGTAGCTAGTTAATTTAATAAATTATAGAAGCAGTATCCATCTTGTCGTCACCGGAAGTCATCACAAAAAATAATAGCAACAATACTTGACACGCCATAACTTATTTTATGTTCATCTTTATTTACAGGCACAGTAAATAAGTTTATTGCCCGAAGTTCTTAAGAAACGAGCTATCATCGGTTTTTCGAATATGAATACGAGCAAGAATTACGTTCCTAAGTAGAATAATAGAACGGGAAATCGATTAAACTGAACTTTCAATGAATCCATTGGCAAAATATGTCTAAATACTGTTAGTTTACTATCATTCCTCAATAGGTATCTTTTTTTGACAAAAAAATTATTTTACTGTATGCCTAACGAGTAACGAACACTATCAGCGACCGTTGTTAAATATGTGTAATTGTACATTTAATTTCACCACCTCGTCAGACCACCTCTGTGGCGTGGAAGGCGATAGTCCGCCTGCGGTGCAAAAGGTGGCGGTTTCGATTCCCGCTAAATATCTGTCTATGTTATGTATTGTATATTTGTATATAATAAGTAAATCTGTTCTAATTTCCATAAATCAAGCTCTTCTTATATTGTGGATGATGTTGTGTGAATTGTCGAGCATAAATTATTTACTAATTCGTCAGAAATAGACCATAGGTATCAGAATACACACGTCTTGAAATATCTCACGTTAGCTAGACAAAATAAGTAGACACAGAATTCTGAAAGCTCCACTTAACCATCCCCTATGTAAACAGAATACAGGAAAACCAATAAACTGAGAGCCCTAGGCTATTGCCATACGAACGGCACTTAGAGTTAATTTGGCTCTGAGTACTGAGCCCACGTAAATAAAGGACACTATTTTATTAAGCCTTCAGCTAGGGTTGGCTCGCCGCCAATTGTGTGTGATGTTTACGTAAATAATAGTTAACAATTAGTGCTACTAGATTAGATGAGTATCAAGAGAAATACATCTAAAGTGGGTGATAGACGTGCGAACTTGAAGGAAGTAGTTTTTAAGATCGCAAACTTACTCCGCTCGACGTCGGTGACACAGGTGAAGCTTAGGTACCTATTCACTCGGCATTGCAATGTCGTCGACAGAAGAAGATTTTGTTGCTTAGGAATTATTACCTATTACATTTTTAAAACTAAAAATAAGACGTACTCGAACGTTCTGGCGAAACAAAATAGCGGCTCGCGGCTCGCGGAGCTGCCACACGTACGAGCAGAGGCGGTTTACGAGCAAAATGTCAAACTTGTCGGATCTCCAACGACGTTACTGGGCGGTTTTAAAGTACTTTGGGTGACACCAGCGAAAAAGATCGTCGAGCCACAAGTTCGCGAACTTACTCGCATGTCTACACCCACTTAAGATTTAGAACTGATACCTACATCACAATAGTAATACATCATCTACTACTTTTTTCTTTCATATCTTAATTTAAGCTTCAAAATATCTCTGATAATTCAAGTAACATGCCAGCCCTGCAAAATTAAGTGCGCTAGGCGACTTATTTGAGATATACCAAATTGCCAATGTGCGGGCGTGTGGAGTACATTTGTGGAGGCCAGGAGTGCAACTTTTACAACAAAGGTTCGGCGCTATCTTAGATAAGTATCAGTAACTTGGGTTTTATTCGGCATACTTCAAGGATAAACTTTTTGGTTGGCTGAGAGGATAAAGTATTTTATTTTCATTTCAAAATTGTTAAGAAGGCTGTAAACTGCACAATTCTGTCCTCACCGTTTTGATTTCTCTTATTCTCTAGTGTAATAAAAGTAATGAAGCGAATCACAAAATATGACAATATCTGATCTATACGATAAAAATATTAATTTTACAATATTTTGTGTAGTTTTAATAAATCCTTATAGAAAATACACCAAATGAGCGCAGGGTTTTAACCCCTACAGGAAACAGAAGACCCCAAATGAATTAAAAAAAATAATAATAGAAATATTACTTTACTCAAATATTTTTCTAAAATATAAATATTTTTACAACTATTACAATTATAATAAAACTCCAAAAACACGTTCTATACAAAACCTTGCAATTTAATTGGATCGAATTTATATTTTTCCACAACCAAGCCTTAATGGTCATATTTTCATATGATGTTATTCATATTGTTTTCTGATTTATTTCATTAGTACTTATATTAGATTAGTTTTAGATAAACATTTTAAATATTTCCCTCGGAGCGCCCGTAAGTGTGCATAGGGCATTTCTATTTTGTATTTTCACGCTCGCGCGATTCAACTTCTTGCGATCCGAAGTGAGAAAAACTCAAATAAATTATATGTAGGTATATGTCTAGTCCTTATAATTATGCAGGTCGACTGCCTGAGAACCCACGCGAGTACATAATAAAGTATGTTCCTACCTATTTACCGTATTCCATCAAGGCCTGAAAGCATCTGCGAAGGTAACAAAAAGCAGCGAGCAGATTATTCTACCATTTTTTGGATGCTACCTGTCCCAAGAGAGATTTTGAATTTTTTTAGGTACGTACCTACATACTCAATTATAATTCGATAAGGTAACTCTCTAGGGTGGTAAAATTTTTGACGGCATGCATTTCATTAGACAATGGTTTGGCTTGGCGGAAGGTCGCCTCTTCTGGCTTTAGTTACATTCGGGGTTTTTATTCTTTATATATATATCTGTAGGTTATGGTTCTTTGTGAGCTTTCAGGCAGTAAGGAAAAATGGTGCGAAACTACTTTTTTGCAGAGAATTTTTGGAGCAGGATACATCAATAGGCAGATAATTTAATTCAGTAATCTCAGATTATCTCCAAGTCTTTTGTTTCGTGTCAAAAGTGGAACATGAACGGTGTTGAGTTAATATTTTGTAATTAATATTTTGGTGCAGTACGGTCGTAGTATAAAAAAGCTTACTTATTTTATATAATTTACGGAATGTGCCTACCAGAAAGCAGTCTAAGCTCCCACCTGAAAGCTTTGTTTAGCTTACTCATGCAACGAACAGCAACGAAAATTGCTGCACTTATTTTGACCCAGCCTTGAGATGGAAATAAATAAATAAATAATGCTGGACAATTCACACAGCATTATCTAGCCCCAAACTAAGCAGAGCTTGTGTTATGGGTAATAGATACCTAACTGATATATACATAATATAATACAATACATGATATTTTTTATTATACATAGAAAACGACCAGAACATCCTGAACAAATGTCTGCAGATCGTACATACATTTGTCCCGAGGCGAGAATCGAACCCGCAACCTTCTGCGTCGCAGGCAGACCTTCGCCCACCGCGCCACATCGGTCGTCAAATGGATATTGAGTGTGGATTTGTATCAATTAATCCAAAGAAAAATTGTGAACTCTACCGCACTAATAATCATGCATTAATGGCTAGCTTCCTTCCTAGGCAAGATACTAAGCTAAGATTACACAGGTAGTCAAAAAGTTGGATTAGGTGTAGGTCCTTATAAAATAATTGAACGATGGAAATATAGTTTCCAGGACCCAATGACATAAAGAAGTGAATAAAATGAACCAGCTTTTCCTTATTGCTGTAAAACAATAGATGTGAATTGACACGCACTCAGCACGGTCTGAATTAATCCATTTGACGTAAATAATGAAAAATAAATTTTAAAATAATAATAAAAAAAAATATCACATCAGATTTATTTAAAAGGGTTAAAGTTCAAAAAAATCCTCTAATACAAAATATACCAGCATAAGAAATTGTAAAATCTGATTCAAATTGTACCATTTCTTATCTATATTTTGTGTTAATATTATATAGGTACATATATTCATTGCGCTCACCTATCTAGATCCGTATACGTAAGTAACTGCACTGATATAAATGCACAAAATATGTGCAGGCGCATAAAAATATTTTCGGACTTCTTATCTTCGGACTTAAATAAGACAAATGAAATTTTAAGCGTCGATTCTTAACGCTTTTTGATGTCTGAACCATTTTGATAAGTCTACAAGCCTGTTTTCATGAGGATTATTTATGAGACACGAAGACGTAAGAGATCGATGAGTGTAGCTTCCTATTTGCGGAAAACAAATTGGCAATAAGTATTTTTGGTGTTCTGGCAGCCAACATCAGTTTTATAGAAACACTTTAAACAGATTGCTTTTATTTTGGGATAGCACTTTTTAAACTACTACGATCGAGCTTGATACCGTAATTTTATTAAAGATAGATTTTATTTGCCTTATCTTTCGTGAGTTGACTTAAGATGCCTGCGAATGATGATTTGCCCTTTTACCATTTTTTTTAAACATCCTACAAAAATAACTTTTAGTTCGAGCATATAATTTCCACCATATCATGTTGTGTTTTGTATTCGAATAGTATTAAGAAAAAAATAACCAAGGACCTACATGGTTATTTTTTTCTTAATAATACAAATGTATACCTAACGAAATGTATGCAAAAACATATAAAATTCGTTCTTTCATGTTTTTGCGTCGAAAATGACATGTTATCGTCCTATTTGTTTTTTATTAAATACAACAATATCTTACGTTTTATTTAATAAGGAACATAGCTTACATTGTCTAACTACAGAATAACAACACAATGTCGAAAATACAAAAAGTTTTCAGTCATTATTGGTATTACGGAACACAATAATTTACGAATTGAAGTTGCGAGCTATCTCTGAATCCTTAAATATTTATGTATTAGAAAGTAAAGGTGCATGGTTAGGATATAAATGATGATTCTATTCGAGTGTTATAAAAGGAAATACCGCAATTTTCGATATAAAGTATCATGCCTGTCAAAATTATCTTAAACACAAAGAACTTCTAACACTGTCCAATAATAATACACTGTAATAAACCATTAAAATAGAAGAAAAAGCAAAATCAGAGCCTACTGCTTTTACTAAAACAGCTGGATTTATTTTTAATATCATTCTTTCTACAGCGCTTTTGTCCTGTTCTCATCTTTTCTTCAGAGACACTCATTATAGTGCAACCGCAATATTTTCTAGACTACATATAAATTGACAATCAGTCGCCGGGAGTTGGCAGTCTGACTTTGGACGTAGGCAGCAATTAGGGTTAGGGTGGAAGAGAAATGTTTTTCTTGTCACAGATGATAAATTAAATATAAGCTAGTATTTTTCTACACTAATATTTTAAACAGAAAGATTAGATTTTTAGTATGTAACGAATAAACATAAAAACTACTGAAACTATTTAAAAAACTCTTTTGCTGTTAGAAAGCTACATTATCACTGAGTAAGATATGCTATAGAATATACCGTGTGAATCTGGGGCGGACCGCTTGTTATTAATTAAATACAGTAACAGTTTGGATTGTTAGAAGGGTGCCTCAATTGAATTATTATTCGGTTCCTTTATATCCTAGTTGCATTTGTGCCACAAAAATCATTTTTTCAACTCGTAAAGTGCGAACGTTTTCGTGTTTAGATGGGAGGGTATTTTTTAAATAAATACTTACTTAACACCAGGCGCATTCAAAATTAATAAACTTTCAGAGAGCACGAAAGGTGGACCGCGATGATGTGGAAAGATCACGGAAAATTACTGGATGCGGGCCGTTTAGAATCGATCATTGTGGTGATGTTTGGGCTTGTGTTCAACTGTGGACGTCTTCGACCTAAATAAAAAATGTGGATAGCGTGGTATGACAAGTAAAAGCATGCGCAGTGTATGCAGAGACCAAAGATCCTAGGATCCTACGTTCCGTAGGCGGAGACCTAAATACCATGCCTGATACCAGGCCTTAGATACGCATACGCCGTCTCGTTGGTCAATATGTTGCCAAGCAAGCTGTCCTGTCAATGTCAGGGCAGCTAATAGTCGGAAGGCGATGTTGGGAGGGTGATTTTCTCCGTCCACGCGATGTTGTCATGCAAGCGGGAGCCCGGAGGGCGGGAAGTCGAGTTGAGAGGTGTAGTATACCTCTGGCTGATGATTGATGAAGTGCTGTTGGGGAATAAGTGAACATTGGTAAGTCAGTGTAACCTAAATTGTGTATCATATCGATCTTCAGAACTCCTACACATCCCATCCATATTTCTCTGTAACTACCTACTTTATTCTTTTTTACAGTGATCTGAACCACTATTCAGTAGCACGCAGTGCCAAAGCTCGAGTTGCAAAGCATCACAGCTATTCATCTCGCACCTCACCTAGATACCAGAAGCTCCGCTCAAGTTGAAAGGTTTTTCCGGAACTGTTCGTTCACCACCTACGATGAATTTCCACGAATTCAACATAAATTGCGTATTGCGAAAAAAACACGCAGCAACCTTCTTCGATAAGATTTGGTTTATGAAAAAAATAGTCTTCAAAACTCATTTAAAAAGAGCTACGAATGAAAGATGCTTTGAGAGAAACAAGATGAGACCAAAAGGCTGTCTCCCTCAACGTGTGCTGCGAGAGCTTGGGGAGCAAATGCAGCGCTGCTCTTCCAGTGCACCTTAGCGTAGAACTGGCCAACGATGGAGACACTCGTTACAATAAAGGTTGGTACGCAATTAATTATAATTATAGTATGTACATAACGTCACTGTAATGTGTAATGTAATGTATCTTTAATACATGTAATAAAAGAAAAAAAAATATTCAGAAAATTACAATAACGGAATAAAATAATTCCAAAGAATATTTACAGCGGTCATCAAAAGACAGAGTGCCCATAATACCGGCAGCATTGCCACGTTGAATGGCAATGCAAATTCGTTGAAATAAAAACCTGCATTCCGATCACCTATGGACTCTAATAAGAGTTTTGCAAGATATATTACGTGTGGCCCAGAACCACAAGGACCTAGGGTTTCCACCCCAAACGCTATCATAAGACCATAGTTATCATAATAGTTCAACCCCATATCGGATGCATGCGGTAGCGATGTTGGAAATATGTAAATTCCTTAGTGTAAGTTGACCGCAAATGACCATGACAACCGGACTGTTTGACTTTAATCAATATGTTTCATTACCATAACCATAGCCATGTTATTTAAATAGCGATGTGTGTTTGTTTTAGATTTAGTTTAAAACTTTATATCTTTGCTCAAGTGTTCCAAGGTTAGTGGCGCAATGTTTATTTGGATAAAGAACGAGATTACACGTGGCTCGTTAGATTTTGTTGAGATTAAAAAAATACAGACATCAATGTTGAAAAAGTTTTCTGACATCGGATTAACAGATCATAATCATCACAGATCATCGCTGATATTTTTATTTATAACAACGTTTTGTAAGTACTCTTTTATAGCATCTTTAAATTTATTGTTCCTATTTAATTTTTTAAGCCAGCTTTAGTCCCATTTTAATGCTTTTTTTATTGTTCTCGCCTTAAGGCGCATTCCCCACCCAAACTAGGCGCCGCCATCTATGTACTTTATGTTATTATTCTGTTTAACAAAGGAATTTTCTAAAATCCATCTTCCAGTTTGTGTTACCTATCATAAGCTTTTTTTAATGCCTCTGTAATAGTTTTATTCTATTTAGTTTAGGCAGAGATACTAAAATGCGCTTTGTTAGCTCAGGGTGTAGGTACTTTCAGCGTCTTCATAGTCAATTTTAATGCATTTAGTCATTTCTGTATTATTTTTATAAAAATATATATTAATAAAGTGGCAGTAGTTTTTTTAAATATTTCCTTTAGTCATCTGTTATTACTCAAAGAAAATAACTCTAGCAAGGGATTTACCATATTCATGAGACATCATCCTTTTCCTATCGCATTCCTGAATTCTAACAATTTTGTGAATAATATTTGTAAGGGTAGACGACATTCCGTGAAACCATATTCGGAAATCTTGATTTTATTCATCAGAGTTTCATGTCCTGTTTTCCTTGTAATCCTTTGACTTGCACTTCTTACCCAAACTTGAAAAGCATTTTATTTTTAGATAATTGGATTGTGAATTTGTAACGTTGATTCTGTGAGATCTTTAAAATACCAACCTTGTTTAAACTAATTCAATATAAAAACAAGCAGAGTAGCGAAACGAATTATAATAGGTACTACTAAAGAAATAACGACTATGAAAATCAAATCGATAACGATTAAAAGTCCTGCAACCCCAAAAACATCGACATCAAATCATTTTGTCAATCAATAAGCTTTTATAAATTAAACTTTCATACTAGATTAAAAGTTAATTGGATTGCATGGGCGTCCGATTTTATCGACATAACATGTCAGCGTCGGAGTCTGGAGTGCCTATCATAGGAATGACGGTACGCGAAAGAAAAGAGTTTATGTCCTTTGTCTTCAAAAATATGATGGAAAATTTGATATCATCACAATTATTGTAAATATCTAATGCAAATACTCTTAAGTTATGTGTCCACGAACGAATACAAAGACAAATGTCTTTTGTATTTTTTAGGCTTATAAATGAGTTATTCCTGACTCGTCCCACTTTAGTCCCAATACAGTAGGACGGACGAGTCAAGAAACTCAAACTTTATGCTCAAACTCTGAAACTAACATTCACACATGGTGAAGGTTTCTTGTTCGCTTCTTTACTTTACCTTAAAAAGATTGAAGTGAACAAAAAATCTTCAAGTGATTTTATGAAATGTTATCGAACGTTTGTACGTGTCCAAGAGTCATGTAAGACCTAAAGGAAATAAACCACTTTGATGTTTGAGACGAATAGACAGACATGATTATTTGGATTCTGATGGACCGCGGGAAATTCTTAATTCCTTTAGTTACGTTGGACAATGAACGGGTGAACGGACAGCCTGAATTCATAAGAGTTCCAATTTTGATTCTTGGCGCCCTAACGTTTTCAGGCCCGACTTAGCTTTTAAGGAGCGGCACAGTAGTAACTCGATAATTGTATCGTAAAGCTCACATGTTTACATTGATTTATTTTGTCCACAAGTAGGCACATAATTAATTAAATTGAAAATGCTCCGCCCCGATGATGTGTAGGTAAATCAATTATGTTAATTAGCTTATGCTCACAAGCATGGTGGGTTAGGTAGAAAGTATTTTTATGACGTGTTGGTTTATTACACTTATTACGTATCAGGTAGGGAAACTAAAAAATTTGATTTGATAACTTATTACAAAAATGCGGCAAGCTGAAGACAGGGCGCTATGGCGCTCATTAGGGGAGGCCTATGTCCAGCAATGGACTAATATAGGCTGATGATGATGATACAAAAATTATACCTTTGTTACAAAATAAATCTGGTACAGGATGGACCAAAATGGCAACTTCTCTTAATGGAGGTCAGGACACACTTCGCCCGTCACAGAGCTATATTATGAACTAATGAAGAAAGTACATAAAAATAACTCACAGAACGTTTTCGGTTTCATAAAAAAACCTCTCAAAAAATTGCCTTAATGGTAAACTTATTCAATGTCATTCGTTTAAATGAGTTCTGAGCCCGCCCGCTTTATCTTTATCCCTAGATTCGAAGCATACGTGATTGTGAGAATCGACATCCCAAGCCTCGCTCACTCTAAATCAGCTTCAACTCGAGTTATTCGGGAATAATTATGGCTAATAATGGTTTTGATTTTGGCACGAGTGGAAGTAAAAGTGATTATTTTGTTGGAAATAATTATGGGGTACCATAAACCAACGACATTCTAGAGGTGACAGGCGTGTCGTATGGAGGAGAGAAGGTCTCTGACCAGCTGTGAACGTGTGTGGGCTTATATGATAAACACAGTTCATAACTGCTAATCTATCTTGAAAGACTTCTTATAAATGGAGCAACATCAACTCATTGAAATCGACTTATATCTCTTACTTCATTGTAAAGAATCGGACTTCTGTTAAAATTCAATCTAACTTTTGGTGCAAATGTGGCCCGAAGAGATTGGATTAGGAGCTATATTAAAATGTCAGTTTTATCTTGAAACCTTTTACCTCATTACACTGAGCTTAAACGACGATATTTTCTCGTAAAACGCAGTAAAGTTTTAGCGATAATAGTTTTAAGGGAATTTTATTTGTGCAAGAATAAAATTTTATTCGTAAAGATTTCATTCAGCAAGATTATCCCTTTTTTACATAATAGCGCCTTAAAATGCTTACGACAAATGATAAACTCGACGATATAAAGGAAGTATAACATTTGCCTGTTTGCTTTACGAGGTGTTTTAACAGGTTAGCATAAACTAACTAATAGAAATTTATTTTGCCAGTAATGTATGCTAAACTAGCTGCTATTAGGGGCGTTGTAATAAGCTTTGATTTACAGCTCACCTTATCCATTGTATAGCGTGCCATTTAATATTGTTAGTGCTAGTAATAGCTACGGACTGATTTATGCACTTCATTTTGCATATGTTAACCTGCCTTAATACTTAGGGAGACGTTTTTCTAAATGATAATCGAAATATTACATTTTAAATTACGTATATTACACGAGTTTTCATAAATGATAACTCAAAGGTAAACGAAAAAGCTACTGATCGTCGGAATAACTACCAAAGACGTCCTTATTGTTAGTTGAATAGTTTAAAATTTTGAGAAAATGGACTGCCGGTTCCCTAATTGACAAAAATTTTTTTTTAATACATTTTAGAAAAAGAAAATTATTAAAATTTTCAACTAGGTTTCTTTTTATAAAATTTAAAATGTCATAAAAAGTCCGATAAGATTCCCTAATATACAATGTCATATTTCTACCTATTTTAGAAAAACAAATCTATCAGAATAGATGAAAAATTTTCATCTTGTATAAATGTACCTATTTATACTCAATAGATTTAATCTATTGAGCATAAATAGGTACATTGGTATTAAGTTTACTGAGATCTTCATTGAAAATAAAGGTCTTTTAGCTGAGATCTGAGCCAAATCAAAATAGAAATGGAACTTATGTCTCTTATTAAATTCTTGAGATATGATAATTATATGAGACATAGACCACATCTTTTGATTAATGTCTCAAGATGTCTTGGCGATGTGGTGTAGCCATTATTTGGCGATCTCTATTGTCCAAAACAAGTCCAAACAACTAAAATACAATGTCGAAACTTTGCGATTCAACCGCGCAAACTGAACCCGCTTCAGCAGAATGCTGTTCTTATTGCAAAATGTTTTAAACCAAGGTTAGTGTTATGTAAGTTATCTATATCGAGCTCCGTACAAAGGAGGTTCTATGAGTAAAGTCATTATACTGGTGACATCGATGCTGCTCCCGTTAACCATGTTTACAACCCCCCATCAGGAATATTAACTTTCTGTTAAACTACATTTTTCCTACAGTATTACTAAATTAATTAGCTTAGGTTACTGACCTTTTTATTTCTATCTTGAAGCCACATAAGGCTGCAGCTTCATTTGAGATAAGATCATTTTTGTTCTGGATTTGTCTTAATAGGTATGAGCCTATATGGTTGCCTTTGTTAACAGACAAACGCATGCTTTTAGTTTTTAAAGAAATGTCACCATTGCTCCTTAGTTATTTTCAATAGGTTTTATTTTGTTAGTAGGTATGTATATTTTTAAACGTTCTGGTGTTGTTATTTTATTGCTTCGGACATAAGAAGTAGACTCCGTGGATAGCTCCCAAAGTATACCAAGGCGAAAAATTAGGGTCCGGACTCGAGTTTCCCCAGGGTGTTATATGGGTCCAAAGTTATATGTATTTTACCCATTTCACCACAGGTACTAAAATGACATTACATTGTTATAAGGGCCAGATAATAAATAGAGGTCATCGCATCAGACAGCAAAAGCTTAACAACAGTCACTCATGAAAATAAAGCTGACAATCAACTGCCACATAGGATTTACTCGAGTTACTTAGATATTACTTAGCTTTGGTTTGCACCTCTAGCAATCCGTACGACGACGCGACATTTCCTTAAATAGATACGTTTGCGTTTCTGCGTATGATGTAATAAATAGCGAAGGAAGGGGGATTTTGACATAGGAACCTACATACTTCAGGTTTTTCGCCCACGCGGCGATGAGTGATGTGACTTACTCGTACATACAACCCGTTTAGTAAATTAATACCCCGTCCATGGATTATTTTTTGTTATACACAACTATGAAATTTCCTAATTGTTGACAGGTAAGTGAATGAAACTGAATGACAGAATGAAGTATTTTGTAGACACGATTAGTTTTGACAGATGCGAATCTTTTTACTGGATAAATATATAGTTACGAAAGTTTTGATTTTAAGAGCCGATATCAGTAGGTATGTAGCAAAGATTATTCGAGATGATATTTTACAAAAAAAGTATTGAAAATTGTATAAAAGTAATACATACATAGTTTACCAGTCTTACTATTTATTGCGGAAATAAAAATAAAAAAATCATTTTATTATATTGAATAAGCGTTTCAGCAGTGTATAAGGGATGTTTGCAGAATACGAGACAGATGGCTTTGCTGCCATACTCCGTAAAAAGATCGCATCTCTTATGCACAACCTGTGTGGCAGCCCCAACACCATCCTAAAAACAATAGCTGGTAGGATCAACTCTCCTACATGGCATTGATTCCTGCGGAAGGTGATCTTTTGGTTTCTTGATATTGTATTAAATCTATCAGTAAATAAATTCAAACAAATTGACTAAACCTTTCTGTGCAAAAAGGCTTACTACAAAATATCAGATCATCTAGAAGATAAAAAAGCTTGGGACAGGCTTTGCTCCAACTCGAAAAATAACAACTAACAGGTTAAAAGTTTCATCGTCGCTTCTTTACTTTAGTCTACATACCGAAAAAACCGAAATAAAAAATATCACTTTATTTCCGTGTAAATGTTTTATTTTAGGAATTTGACCTTTTCTAAGTGTATATTTTTGTATTTATGGGAATAAAGACTTTTTGATTTGATTTATTAAGATTTTGTAAGTACTAACAAACTATGGATCAATTGTGTTTCCGAAATAAAAGATTTTTATTTTATTGATTTATTTAATATTCTGAATCCAAAAATAAAGTCATTTAGACGCCTGAGTAAAGTCTGTACAAAATGTTAACCAACAATTAATCGACTTCAATTTTTCATAAACAAAATCGATTGACATATAAAATCGAACCAGTACCTAAAGCATAAGGACAAAACTATTTGATTGCCAGTCGAACTATCAAAAATTAAATAGTTTCATGGAATACGTGTAATAGGTATAGACCGCGTGCAAAAATTGACAACGTGACTTAAAATACTTGTTTTGATAAGGTTCCGTCACTCTCTGATCCCGCGCAGAATGAATCGTACTTACGTGCGTAGGTCCTAGTTGGTTGTGACCTCAAAGCAAGATTTTCGTGGACGGTAAATTACCCACTTTGAGAGTTTAACATTTAGAGTGTCCCAGGACAGTTGAACGCAATATAAAACAAGAATAAAAAGGTTTGTGTAAAAACCCAATTGTTTGCTACCGTGTACAAAATCGTGAAAGTTCTTTCAGGGTTTTTGAAGCTTGAAGGTTTTCTCGCATATTAAATTTAGATCTGTTCCGGTCGTTTTCTATGTAATAATAAAATATATCTATCTAATAAATTTGTTTTGTGTTATATTATGTATATCAGTTATCTAGCCATAACTCATAAGCCCTGCTTAGCTTGCTAAAATCCTATCGCTTATATGTTTAAAATTTAACATGTCTATGAGCTTACTATGTAACTATGAATTATAAATAATAATAAATAATGCTGGACAATTCACACAGCATTATCTAGCCCCAAGTAAATCAGAGCTTGTGTTATGGGTACTAGATAACTGACTTAATATACATTTGTCCCAAGGCGGGAGTCAAACCCGCAACTTCCTGCGTCGGGCCTTCATGCGGACCTTCGCCCTTTGAGGTCGCCTTTGATTCGCCACAGAGGTCGTCTAAAGAAATGATTTGTTTTTTTTCGAGATCGTGGGATTTTTCTAAAAAACCTCTCTTGGATCAAGACAGCAGTTTGTAAATACAAATCTAATTTGGTCTAAGTCTTACAAATGGTTAACTAAACTCAACTGACGACTGACAACGGCCTATAATGGTCCTCTGCTGGACGCAGGCCATCTTCTCATATGGTAATACCTACAAAAAACAAACGGTTAACAAATAGCTAATTCAACTTAAAACTGCATAAGCTACATAATCAAAGAACATTTAGTCGGTGGCTCTTAACGGTCCTTATACTCTTTGCTTTACCCGTTTTTACCAAAATCTGACAGATATCGTCCAAATAAAAGCGCGTTAATATCTAAAGAGCGATTTAAAGCGCCCAATGTTTACTCTTAGAGATATTTGAATCTTCTAATTATAAAATGATAACAAAATTGTAGAATTCGTTATTTTAACAAACTACAACGAAAACAGTACTAACATGAGAAAAAATCGTTACCTACCTACAAAGATGTGATCTTTTTGAAAGCATTCTTTTTAAACCTGCCTGACACCTACGTTAAGCTTCTTACACTTTTATTCAGTGCAGAAAAATTCCATTTCTCGTGTGACAGGATTTAAATAAACAAAGGTAGTGGTTTTGTAATAAGCCAAACCTTGTTTAAAATGTATTTTACAACTTGTACTGCTTTCTCACAATCGAAATGATTATCAGCCAGTAATCCAGCCTCCTGCTGGGTGCTTTTTAAATTAATTTTAAAAGGCTCAACTTAAAAGTTTAAAAATCAATTTAAAAAGAAAAATAATTTATTTTTCAACTGTTTAAGTTGTTCAAAAGTGTTAGTTTTAGTAAAAAAATTAACTGTGTATGAATTATTTCAAAAGTTGTTTTTAAGAGCTCTATTTAAAATCAGTTTTTATTTAAAATAATTAATGCCCAACCTTTTTATTACAAGTATTTATTTATCTTGTCTGTAAACATAACATATATTCATTGGACTTGCTTACATTTTATAAAAGTACAAAAATTCTTCATATGCAAGCGTAGTCTCCTCTAATTTGAAAGTTCTTTGTATCGTAGTGTGAAGAAATCCCTTTGTAGGGTATGCAATGAGAGAATTCTAGAGATTCCTTCAAACTATCTTGCTTTATAAGTAGGTTGGATATAAAATGGCGCGAAGAAAACTGCTTGAAGGACTTTATTGTTTGTCAAGACAATTTAAGTACTTACCTACCAAATATGTATGTAATTATGACGTACTTACGCGTATCATTTGTTTCATTTATGATCTTACTTTTTGTTGTAATTTGTATTTTTCATTTGTTTTTATTATTGATCTCTGCCAAGTACGTTACGATTTATTGGAAAGCTCGTTTTTCTGTAAAACTTAGTTAAGTCAAAAAAACAATTTTTACTTTTTCTTTGTTTACTTAATTAACATTACCTAAAGATAAGATTAAGAGTCGACAACATTAAAAACAAAAGAAGACAAACTCAAAACACAAAACAAAAGACAATTGACACACTCAAACAAGAATCCTCCCTAAAAACAAAAACATGAAAAGAACATTTCCCATTAGAATGCAAGACGTTGAAAGCGTGTGATTTTATGCTCCAGAAAGTCGCGACGGTCTCATAAGAGGAGTTCCGGCTAGAAATGTGAACGATTCACATTTTGCTTTGCACCTCTGATTAATGAAGAATTCTTCAGACTAGCTTTTGTATGCGACAAATTTTTGACAAAATTGAAAATTTAAAAGAAAAAGCTTTGAATCGTCAACATCAAAGCACATAGCGCTTTTGTGTCATTTGGTATCTCTCGTGTACGGAAACTCTAATTAAACGTAAAAAAGAGTAGGTAAGCACAATCAGACAACCGTGCCCTAGTTTTTAATTGTAATGAAATTTTTGGGGTCACATTCATGGAGCAGTTTGTGTTCAACTATTTCTATGACTTTCAGCTCAAGAAGTGTTATTGTAACCGACTTCCGACTTCAAAAAGGAGAAGGTTCTATATTCGGCTGTATGTTTGTTTTTTAGGTAAGTATGTTCGTCAATTTTTTCGTCAATTATGGAATGGTTTTTAAAATTTATTTCGTTATTGTATGGAGAGAGAATGATGCCGAAAAGGTTTTGTTCCCGAGGAATAAAATTCTTATTATTGGGTATTCGTCCCAAAAATCTTAAAAAAATATAAACACTAAGGAATTTGAAGTCAAATTAAAAATGCCTTAACATGAAACTTTTTGGCCACTATTTTAACAAAGCCTGTAATGAAAACATTCGGCGCCTAAGACTTAAAACAGTACTAAGCTTAAGAATAATGTAAATACAATCTCATTTAAGCGAACTCTGTTCTTTTGAGAAAATAAAATTCTTTAAACTGAAGACTTTTAAACTTGGATTGCGATTTGCTAACTTATTGAAGACTAGCTGTCCGCCCCGGCTTCGCATGGGTAGGTATATTTTATAGCCTATGTTCATCAGATATAATGTAGAATTCTAATGGTGAAAGAATTTTTCAAATCGGTCCACTAGTTTCGGAGCCTATTTAAACAAACAATTTTTTCCTGTTTATAATATGAGTATAGATTATTTATAGGGTATTTATCGCCGGGGAAAAGAAAACAAAAGGCACGCGATAAATACCCGATAAATAATCTTTATTAATGTTCGGTGGCTAATTAAGTAGGTAAAAGATCTTGAGAAAGTCCATTTTAATATGATCACGAGCTATACAATGTTAATCCATAGCGTTTCCGATTTATCTTAGTTCATTCACTGACGACCGCTGTGGCGCGGTGGGCGAAGGTCTTCCTGCGACGCAGAAGGTTACGGGTTCGATTCCCGCACCGGGACAAATGTGTGTACGATCTGCAGACATTTGTTCAGGGTGTGCTGGTCGTTTTCTCTATATAATAAAAGTATCTATCTATGTATTGTATTATATTATGTATATCAGTTATCTAGTACCCATAACACAAGCTCTGCTTAGCTTGGGGAGCTTTTAATGCTGTGTGATTTGTCCAGCATTATTTATTTATTTATTATACAACAAATCATTTTTCTGCAATCACAATGCACTTATTACCATACGATGTATTTCAGCCTAGTGCAGTGAACGAGAATAAGAAACATAGGCTTCGAATTACGAAAGTCAAAAGCAACTAGATTTAAATTAGGATGTCCCATAATTCACGGAGGGTCAGTCTCCCAGACAAATTATAAATTACAGAAGTTAGTAGCAAGAAGGCGAAGCGCAATTAAATAAGCCTCAATCCCTTTTCTATGTTGACGAAGTTTTATTGAAAGGAAATTTGGAACCCTAAATTTGTTATAATTAGTTTAAAATAGTTTTCATTAGGTTTTATTATTCAACTTTTGGTAATTAGAACCTTTATTCAGAAAGAAAATAACAATCAAATAACAAATTTAAATTAAAACTAAACTAAAATTTAGAAACAATTAAGCTATATGCAAACTGTTGCAAACAATCTACAGGTATTTTGGTTTAATAACTAGAAGTCTAATAAATTTATTTGATTGGGGGACGAAATAGATTTTTATGGAATATGAATAAGTATAAAACTAAACTTACCTCAGAACTGAAGCAAACTTATTGAAACTTCAAAATTCTTCAACGCACCATGGCTATAAAAATGATTTCTCATAATAATTTCACTCACACAAAAATGCTAATTTTAGAGTAATTAAGAAATTAAGATTTAAATTACAAAGCGCATCACTTTCACTCTCGTTTTTTTTTTTCAGACAAAAAGGTGGTATTAAAAACTTTTTTTAGCAATTCCCATATTTTTTTTTTACACTTTTTAAAGAAAAAGTTTTTAATTAAAATCTGCTATGTATAGCCGAAAATATGTGTAGCTTACTTTATTTAAATTTGAACTGCGAATGTAGCGCGCGCGCGAATACTTGGCGCGAGCGACACCAGTACACTCGCCGGCATCTGAGCGCTATTTGAAGTTAACACGCGCGGACTTTACCGCAAACAAACGCGAAATATTACTTGAACCATGATTATTATTTCGTAAATAATGGAAGTTCTAAATATCGAATGAAGTTCTGGTACCCCAGAGAAATCTAAACATTGGAAGGTAATGTATTATGCATTTGTGCACCATCACTCTTGAATGAAGGTAAGTCAGCTATTAGATTATTACCAGTCGGTTTCTTCTTGAAATTGACGTCAACAAATAATCTGCAATTTTCATTTAATTTGAAGATCGATTGAAGAAGAGGTAGATGACGTGATAAAATTATTGAACAAGTTTTATCACAGGTAAACGATAAATAAGTAGGTAAGCATTGAATTAATAGATGCTTATAACAAGTATCTGATAAGCAAATAAAACATGTACGAATGCAAGAAAATGTCATGTTCACGTTCAAAGTCAATAGACCTTCGTTTGACCACAATCTCACCTGATGCAAAGTGACTATGTGGGTAACCTCGTATTACATAGGTTCGAAAGACACTTATAAACTCTTGTAGCAACAAGTGGGCTCCACATTGAGTACCGTATCAATCATCGAAGTTGTAGCAAAGTCAGGCGCAGTACTAAATGGCTGACGAAATCATTTTAAATTTTGTTTTTTGGATCTTATCAAATTGTTTTTTGGGGATTAATTATAATGTTTTTGCAGCATTCGCACCCTTTGTGTTCGACTCGCACTTGGCTGGTTTCATTATTGCTGTTACTGCTTTAATCATTTTTTCCAAAAATACGTATTTGTAAAGGTATAAACAATATCAGTGCTTCCTCTGCTAAGGTAGAGAAGAGATGTTGGATAAACTTTGAATTAATTTATCCAAAATAGTGTCATAACCATCTTCTCAGCTCATTTTGGGTTAGCAGAATCATGGTTGATATCCTGGGTGTCGAAGCCAAAGAGAATAAAACCACTCCGGATAGAAGCAGAGGAGTATTGATGATGAAACATTAGTGGCATGTGGTGGTAGACCGGTTATTTGTGTAGGGAAGGCCTACTTAAGTCCAGCGTGAACACCTTTTTCCTAGAGAAAGCGTATTATGTGGACGTCCATCGGCTGAGATGATTATGAGACCGGCTGATGATGGAGTCCCACGCCCGGCGCCCCTTTTATATTACTTTACGCCTCTCTAGTGGGACCCCTACTTTGAAACTCAATGGTGTAGGATTTTTGTCGCATGCTTTTTGAAAGAAATGTTCGTGAATCCTAACAAAATTTGCGACTTCATAAATATAGAGCAAAGGTAGAGGTAACAAACCAAATAACCTTAAACAAGGGTTTGCATGACTCATCAGGCAGGATTCTACTGACAAACAAGCAAATAGGTAAAACCAAATTGGTTCTCAGTATTCCAAGTTCATAAAGTTATTTTCTCTTTTAGATATCAAAACTTGTGTTTGTTCCCAAAAATATCTTGTAATGTAACTTTATCAATTTTATGCCAATATTGGTGCGAAACCAAGAAATTCAATTGGCAGCCAAGCTTTTCGCTGAAATTTCAAATTTACCGGAGCCTTGTCATAAAATTACTTGTGACACGTTTACCACAAAGTTACGGATTGCCAACTTATTATTCGAAATCGTCTTTCGGTCTGATTTATTTTCACAGTGTGGCGAATCGCAAATTGACACAATTTCCTGGAAATGTATATTTAAAAGAGGATATTATCTCAGAGAGGACTGAGCACGATTTTGAATAAAAAGCAGCGTAGACAATATTTCCAAATTAGATTTGTCAATTTGGCTGGTTTCATGGAGGTGGTAAGTCGTGAACTTGCAAAAACATTGATGGCACAGTATTCACAAACATGTTTTTGCGTTACTTTGTTGTGGTCCCTATTTCATCGTAGCAACCATTCCAAATTTTTTTAAGCTGTTTTATCTAAGCATATTAGTTAGCCCCGTTTGCTACAGCTATGTTGTATAAATGGACTGTAGTTCACAGCTGACGAGTACCTACTCTAAGCATGATTGTGACGAAAAAATTATTTGAACATAATCCAAGTAACATAGTTTGCTGGGGTCTATGGTCTGTCCACAATTACAAAATGTAGGCCGAAATCGCAAACGAAGTTTTTGAAGACAGATTTGACAACCGGTAAATACCTACAGACAGTTCACCGTGAGATGTGTTTTGTATATAATTATATACCTTGTATATAATTATATACAAAACATCTTACAGTGAACGTCTTTAATGGCGTCTATAATAGCCATCATAAATGGAGGTGTATGTCTGTCTAGCAGTGAACTAATATAGGATGATGATGACGACACGCCTAGTCTTGCCATGACTTGGTCAGCATATGGCCACAATTAACATTTCCTATTGTAACTCATTCATAATGGCGCCATTGTTCAAAGTATTTTCTTAGAAGTTATTTTCTCTCCCAGGTTCCGTGTTGCTAATTCTAGGTGACGACGTATAAATACAGGTTTTACTCGTACAAAAACAAACGTAACATCTATTGAAAGATTGTGTTAAAGTGTTTTCTAGCAGCGGCATAGTCAAGGCCTGTTGATATATGTATTTTTGTATTATGTATACTAAATACAAGTGGTACAAATATATAAAAATTAATATATATAAATTAGGTACTTACTTACATAATATGTTTAGCTTTTCCCAGTTCCATTATTTTGTCGAGCAGGCACACGCATTGTTTTAATTCCATTAGAATGAGATTTTTACTTCTTTGTTATCCTTTTAGTCCTAAGATATTTTGAATAAATTATTTTATTTATTTTTATTTTATTTATTCTATTCTCTATTATTATCACTATTTATCTATGGTTTTCGTAGAAAAATAACATTGAAGGTAGATCGTTTTACCTTCTTTTTAAAAAGAACCTAACAAACATGCCAGTGACTAGAGTTATTTCGTGATCACGCACGACCTAATGGTGTCTTAATTTAACAAATAACTACATTAATCTAGGAAAATAATGATTGCTTATAACTAAAAAACCAATTTCATAGGAGCTCCTAACAGCCTAGGCCATAACTAGATATGACAAGCTGCTTACAATACACGTTAACAAAGTGGAGCTTCCAAGCACTTAACAGAATGAGAAATATGAAAACTTTTCTCATTTACAAACAGTTTGCAGTCTGGTCTATAAGTACCTATATAGATATTGTAATTTGCTCTAGCTTTTGTACGTGTAAGGGTCGAGGCAGATGAGCAATGTGTTGGTGACCTTTCGTGCCGATAGCCACTTTATGGCTAAAAGTGGTCATCTAACTGCTTCGGCGGGAATCAAATCTTTGCGACAGACCAATCAAGAGGATTGTTCTCTAGTGTAGAATAGACAATAATGACATCGCAGCGTCAAACATTTCGTACATTCTTGAAGTTGAAGGAATTAATATCAATCAATTTACGTATTAAGAGCTATGCTCGGAGTTTCTCTGAAGGATAGGATTCGCAACGAATAAATACGACAGAGAAACAAGGTTATTGACATAGCTCAAAGGATTAGCAAGCTGAAGTGGCAGTGGGCTGGCCATATCTCGAGAAGAACCGACAACCGCTGGGGTAAACGAGTTCTTGAGTGGAGACCACGACTCGGAAAACGTAGTGTAGGACGCCCTCCGACCAGGTGGGATGACGATTTGCGAAAGACTGCTGGCAGATGCTGGATGCGGCAAGCTGAAGACAGGGCGCTATGGCGCTCATTAGGGGAGGCCTATGTCCAGTGGACTAATATAGTCTGATAATGATGATGATGAATTTACGCATTCGATCACAAGCAAAGTGACGTAATTTTTTTCTAATCTACCCTAGATAGCATTCCCTGTGCATGCACTTCTGGTATCCATTTATTGCGTCACGAGGTCACAAGCAAACCAAATGCGATGTCACGCCATTTTTCAACTCTATTTTGGTTGTTTTTCTGCGAAATTGTAATCATTCTTTTGAGAGGCAGAAACATTATTTATTGTGTAGAACTTTTGTTAAAATATATTAGGAACGCGTGATTCGGGTCACGCTTTTTATAAACTGCTTAGTCAGTTTTGTAGCTTACGTGATTGTATCTTACATAACTATAATGGCAGTCAGTATTAGATTTATCCCTTCAGTATTACGTTTTTTTTCGTTTAGTCTTTTGAGTTTTAGATTAGTTGGGAGAAGATACTCAGTTGTATGAATTAAAATAATAGGATTCTAACCTTTGCATAAAAAACAAAAACTGATATTTTTTTTTGTTAGGGAGTGCTCCCTTGGCAGAATATTCCATTCCAAAACTACTTTGTAGGTAAGTCTAGGTACTATCTTTGTACATACAAAAAAAATATTTCAATTATTTCAAAATGTAGACGCAAAGTGTCTAGAACTGAAAAGAAAAGTCTATATGAGTTTATATGAAATCGGATGCCCTAAAATAACACAGCCATAACGTACAGTGGAGAATGAAAGCAGAAGTACATCGACTTGGAAACCACAGCGGATTTAGAATCAAGGGTAAAAATCCTATGAAGGAACTGTTTAGTTTAATCCAATTAACTTGAGTTTCTACGGTTTCAGAAAACTCTACCATACATTTTTATCTATCGAACTTGGAAATGGGAAAAGGAACCGCCCCATCTCAAGCCATTCAGTGTTTCTCCAAATAGCGATTTATATATATACAACGCACACTAATTTGCGTTATACCAACACCACCATGATTAATTTGTATTTTTAACTCTATTATTTGACGGCAGGTTATGGAATGCGACGAAGCAAAATCTGTTTGTGTGGCACTTTACTACTTGACTACTTGGCGTGTTTTATTCAAAGAAGTTAGTATTAATCATAGTTATTAAAGGTTTTATGTCTGATGCATTTAATACCCGAAATAGCATATAAGTATGGATAAGCTTTAGGTGAAAGGTTTCAAGCTAATGAAGTCACTATGCCGCCAGCGAGTGCGGGTTGTAACTCATAGTAATTATCTATCGTACACGTAAGGCGACTTTGGGAGTGGAATGTGAATTTTAAATTGAATTTTGAGACCTTCAATGTGGAAGGTATTTGTAATAAAATCGCTATGCTTTAGTAGAATATCACTGAGAAACTTGTTCGTTGTTGGCCGGATACAAACTAAGTTGTTGAAAGTTGGTTATTGCGAGTTGGCGGCGTGCCACCTCTAATGCAATCCGACGTACCGGCAGGTGGGCGGAAACGTCATAAGTGCTCCCTGAGGTATGTCTATGGAGCTAATTGAACTAAAAAAACGAATAGCTTGAAACAATAGCTTTTAATAAAAATAATAAGTAAACTCTATTTTTTTTTGTAAAGCATGATAGAATTAGAATAAAAATAGAAGTATTGTGTACCTATATTTGTTTCGGGTATAACATGCCGCCGGCGCTGTATCGTAAAATCAGCCCGTTTGTAAAATAGCTTGTTCGATCGATTGCACAAAACGGTTTTAGTGGATGTTTAAGTTTGTGATTTTTCGAAAAATCGCAGTGCGTTTTCTTGTATGTTCTGCGATGTCGCTCAACTCCTAAGCATAGGTTGATTTCTTGTAACCATCATCATGACAGCCCATACACGTCCACTGCTGGACATAGATCTCCACCATTCGACGCCCCAAATAGCGGTTCTGAGTCGCCTCCATCTATCGATTCCTTACGAACGCTACGATGTCGTCGCATGATGCAGACAACGTATGGTAATAAGATCATAGATGAAGATCTGATGATGAAAGATGGTGATGTCATCATCACAATACATCATCTAGGGATCTTATATTATAGTAAGTTACTACACAACAAATTGTGCAGCGAATAAAAGAAAAAGTAAACTCTGATATGTTATTTCAGTATTCCATTACAACTCTATCAGTTCAAACCCAGATAAGGTTAGTGAGCCATTAAAATTAACTGCAGATTCTCATAAGCATTGGTACATTTTAGTGTTGTTTTCATTGTAACAAGGCGGTATTACAGCTAAAGAGATAGGACATTAAATGTTTTGATGGAGAAAACTAGGGATCGATGTTTGTGTTTCTTCCATCGTTAAATTGCTGGGTATATGTTGGCGGTCACTGCCTTGCCTATGTTTTAAATTTTTTCATATCTCGTTCGTCCCACTAATACGCATCGATGACGGTTGGTGAGACGAACGAGACATCATTTTAATTCAACCTATTATAATCCAAAAAATCAATGCTGGTGGGACGAACGGGACATCACGTAGCAATCGATCTCTCCCACTAAGCTTGTGGATATCGGTAGACTAAGGAACCTACCAAAAGAAGGGCAACTCACGGGCAACTACATCTCCTCCTCTGGTGATTACCGCTATTTAATTTCAACTACAGAGATCTCCTTCTCTGTAGTTTGAACAGCGGTGATCACAAGATGATGAAGACACAAAGTACTCGCCAAAACAATCATTTATTTACGTACATTAAAAAGTATGTAACTAATAGTAAAAGGCTTCTTTGGACTTTACCACTTCATAATAATATCGAGCTACCGCAGAAATCCACCACAAACTACTGTTCAATTCAATGAAGTTGTCACAACAGCATGTACCTAATGAATTTAAATTGAGACAAGGTATTTCAGCAACGGTTACAGTAAGTTCAGCGGTTAATGGCACACACTGCCTACTAATAGTCGGTGGTCACAATTGCGGCCGCCTAAAGAGTAGACCTTCATTGAACCTTAGGTTCATGGTGGTTCCATACATAGTCAAACGAAGTAATTTCGGGTTTTGAAACCGAAAGAAAACACAGGAAAAGAACATTCAGAAGAACGTACTGAAATTTTTTGGCTTACAAAGCTAGTTCTGGTTTTTTCCACGATGAAAGTTGGTCTCACTTTTTTTTTAAACGCCTTGGTCATATACTTCCTCCTCCTTATAGCGAACATATGCACGAAGAACATGACTCTCCAAGCAAGAGGAGCAAATAGGTTTAAGAAATGCAACCTAAGTCCTTCAGTTAAGGCCCATACCCCCCACCCAAAGTTACGCCGCCACCTAATTTATTTTATTATTCCGTTTAACAAAGGAATTTTCAAAAATCCATCTTCCAGTTTGTGATACCTATCATAAGCTTTTTTTTAATGCCTCTGTAATAGTTTTATTCTATTTAGTTTAGGAAGAGATACGAATATAGATTTTGGTGGCCACCAAGGGCAACTTCGTATCTCTGCCTAAACTAAATAGAATAAAACTATTACAGAGGCATTAAAAAAAAGCTTATGATAGGTATCACAAACTGGAAGATGGATTTTTGAAAATTCCTTTGTTAAACAGAATAATAACATAAAGTTGGTGGTGGCGCCAGTTTAGGTGGTGTATGCGCCTTAAATAAATCAACATTACTTTCTTTGATAAAACTACGTCGCTACGAAAATTGCAATTTTCAAATTTTGATGATTGCCAGCTTGACTTATGGAACTAAGGTACTAGGACTATGCTTGCATTTACAGTAATAGGTATTACTTAGGAACTTAGTAGGTATTATGTTATACTTCGAAGGCAAATACTTTTAAATAAATAATGCTAAACAATTCACACAGCATTATCTAGCCCCAAGCTTGTGTTATGGGTACTAGATAACTGATATACATAACACAATTTAATACGTAGATAGATATTTTTTATTATAAATAGAAAACGACCAGAACACCCGGAACAACACCTGTAACAAATCGTACAAATATTTGTCCCAAGGCGGGAATCAAACCCACAACCTCCTGCGTCGCAGGGCGGATCTTCGCCCACCGCGCCACAGAGGTCGTCACTTTTTAACTTTTTCAAAGGGTAGTAATTAACTTGCCGCCATTTCTGTAATCAACGTTGTATCACCGTCAAGAAAATATTCCACTTTTAGTTTTACATCGTCCGCTTCCTCTCTGTTTATTGAGACGTTAAAATATTCTGGTCACCTCGACGACTTCCTCTATTAAATAACCAGTGAATGCCAGGAAGCATGTTCTCGGTATCCCGTGGAAAATTACCAGAACCCTTCCGAAGTGTGCCCAGAGGCGTTTTTCTAATTTAGTTAATGTGTAGGCTCTGAGTACTATAGGATACTTCAGGGATTGTTCTGCATAGTTCTGTGTCTTAAGATAGTTTTGTTCTAACGCAAGTAAAACTGCAGTGCCAACTTTATGGTAACTGGTTTCAAAACACGTAACACTACTCACAATAATACCTAACATACTTTATTATTTAAGAGCGGGCCTAATGCAAAAAATTGCGAAAAGGATAGGCATAGGATTTCGCGTTCATAGGAGCGGGACAGAGTAGCAATGTCAGTGCAAAAATCAAGTTTTTGCTTCTTTTCTATTAATGATTCAAAATTTAAGCATTTAATAGAAAAACTACACGATTACTTAAATAAAACAGTAGTCTGGCTATGTAATTCGTAAAAAATAATATGGTGTTGTCGGTGATATTTTAGAGCATTTCAATTAAAACAGTTTTTTTAAAGCTATTTTTGTATAATTTTTTGTAAAGAAACCAGTTTATTTTTCAAAATTCTATTTGATTACTCGACTTCTATGGGTTTTTCCCCTACCTATCGTATTTTTTTAATTAGAATATATAAGTTCGTTACCATAGATGTAAGGGTTTAAAAATACACAATTTGCTTGATTTTTGCATTAGGCGCACTCTTCAGCACAGTTTCATCCGCCACGATCACGAAATGTGTTAGCATGTTAGTTTTCAAAGTTCTTTGAAATTGTTCTTTTTGATTTCTGATAAAATGTGTTTTTGTGATTTTTGTATTTTAATAATTTATTTTGCGTTGTGTTTACGACCTCGTAGTAGAAAAAATTCAAACCAACAACAGAACTTATCGAATTGAACCACCTCACTCAGAACCTTGAAACTTTACGAGGGCATTTGGGACCAGCAGTGTAGGATATGGGTTTAGAGAAGACGGAGGCCTACATATGACGGAAAACGTATATCACATCAGAGAGACCAATTAAATAAAAATAGACCGTTCTAAAGTTCAGTTGAATTTGGCTTACTATGGTATCATCGACACCTTGTTAGCTAATCATAATGATTATGATGGATAGATCAGGAGGATGCCCAACAGTGGGACGTTTTGGAATTTTAATTGTAGGTAACGTTTTTCTTCTGTGGAAAGGCAGCTTGATTTAGCTTTAGCAGTGTCTTGGGCGCGCTTCCGACTGGTATTGATATGGATCAGTTGAGCTACTTGTAGATTGTTTGCACAGTCTGAAGTTAGCTAAATTTTTTCAGTTGTAAATACTAGTTTTAATTTAATTCTATTAGTTGATTGTATTTTTTTTCTTATTATATTCTTACACTGTTAAGCTTAAGTTCAGATTCACATGCTCTGAAGGTAAGGAATGTTTTCTTTTAATGAATGCTGCTTTTCTGGGCTCTCTGTTAACTTTATTTATTTATTCAGCCAGCAAAACCCCACTCTGCGAGTGTAAACAAGATTTTCGGCTAATTGAGACGAATTGTTTCGATTTGGTTTTTACGGGTTTCTTGCTCAGCGACTCCTACAAAAGTTTTTAGGGGGCAAGATTATAACGTGCTATTTTAAAAATAATCTGATCGAAATCTGACCTTTTTGTTACTTAACGCAATGTTTTTTTTCTAAAATAACATTCCACAGTGTGTTATTTGAGCTTAGTTGCGGACAGCCTCGTTTTATATGTACCACGGCCTGATTGCCTCAAACATCAGGTACGGCTTAATATTTTGGGGGAACTCTACTGACGTCGATAAAGTATTCAAATTCCAAAAGAGATGTATCAGAGCTATGTTTCGTATGAAAGTGACGGATTCTAGTAAACCGCTTTTCAAAAAGTACAACATATTGACTCTCCCTTCGCTCTATATTTTAGAAACAGCTATCTTTGTAAGAAACAATCCGGATTTGTTTATTCGGCAATCTGACGCAGTACAACGTAATAGACGTGACCAACAAACAATTTGCACCCTTAACTGTAAAAAAAAGTTGATGCGCATAAGTTTCTTTGCTATGACACGATCAATTTATAACAAAATCCCGCTCTTGATAAGAGAATTGCCTACTGCGATGTTTCAGAGAAAGCTGAAGAACATCCTATCTGATAAATGCTATTATACAATTAAAGAATTTATGAACGATAAATTTTTTGACAAATAAGTATATAATTTTTAATTTTATTTAATTGACTTATGTAACTCCATTTTTTTAATAACATTAATTCATTCCATGCTCTACAATTTTTATAAAAGTATTTTTTCTTATTATGTATAATTATCATGTAAAGACAAATCATTGCATGTCCGTAAAGGGCAAATTACATTGTTACCCATTCTGTATGTACCATCTTTTCCACATGTAATTGCAATAAATATACTTTGACTTTGACTTTGAATATGTATGTTTTGAATACATATCATTTAAACAAAACCACGAACAAAACTCCCTTGAAAACAGTTTTTAGATATTGAGAAAATTAAGAAAAAACCATAGAAACCAAAAAACATATTATCTTCTTTTTTAGTAAGTATATCTTTTTCATCAAACATACTAAGAATATATGGTATTGTACATAAGGCACTCGTTTGAAGCTTGTGGAAATCCATTTTGTCACTGTAGAGTAGAATGTATCTAAAGTGAAATGTGTTCAAGCCCATATCTGTATGCACTTTTTTCGTACTGGTTGGTAGCTGTGCGCCTCTGAACAGCGATAATAGGCCGTTTTTTAGGGCCCGTAATAAGAAAGCTTACTCAGTCAAAGCTCTATGCGTTTATGCTGTAAAAAAGCGTTACTCAAGCATAGATCAATGACTGACAAAGCTTTCGGGCCTAAGTCTCACTTCGGACCGCTATATTTTGGATCGCTCGGTCCGAAATGAACGCTCAACAATATAAATCCGTGCCCGTGCGTCCTTTGTAACTCATTGATTATGTGCAGTCGCTAAAGCCGAAAATACATACCAATAAAACGGATACAGTTAACGGCATGTGCGTGTAACTGGCACACTGTGAATACTTATTTGCAAGTTAAACTGGCATGCAATTTTCGTCCTTAGCATTTCCAAGACGTATGTACATAGATGGCATACTTTTCATTCTAGTTCATGTTTCAAGCTGACATGTGTCAGAAAAAAACCTACACCAACGGCGACATTTCAACAGCTACTGGCATGCCTTTAGCTGTCGTGCGTTCACACGTGCCGGTTTTGCAGACCACCGCGCTCCCTTCATACTCATCATCGTCATCAGCCTATTTTTGTCCACTGCTGGACATAGGCCTCCCCTAATGAGCGCCAATAACGCCCAGTTTTCAGCTTGCCGCATCCAGCATCTGCTAGCAGTCTTTCGCAAATCGTCATCCCACCTGGTCGGAGAGCGTCCTACACTACGTTTGCCGAGTCTCCACTCAAGAACACGTTTACCCCAGCGGTTGTCGGTTCTTCTCGAGATATGGCCAGCCCACTGCCACTTCAGCTTATTAATCCTTTGAGCTATGTCGATAACCTTAGTTCTCTGTCGGATGTATTCGTTGCGAATCCTATCCTTCAGAGAAACTCCGAGCATAGCTCTCTCCATAGCTCGCTGGGCGACTTTCAACTGGTGGACCAGCCCAATCGTGAGTGTCCACGTCTCAGCTCCCTTCATACTGCATGCCAGTAAATCAAATTGCTTGCCATCTACTTGCTTGCCAGATAAAGGTATGCCAATTACAGTATATACATACATGAGAATATTCCTATTCGTTATCATCATTATAATCAGCAGCCTATATTAGTCCACTGCTGGACATATGCCTCCCCTAATGAGCACCATAGCGCCCTCATCAGCTTGCCTCATCCAGCATCAGATAGCAAATCGTCATCCTATCTGGTCGGCGAGCATCATAAACAACATTTGCCGAGTCGCGGTCTTCAAGAACACGTAAACCCCAGTGGTTGTCGGTTCTTCAACTACTTCGCAATCTACTTACTAGTGCCTTTTCTGCCAGTTCTAATACGGTCCAGCGAGTGACATAACTAATAGCCAGTTGTGGCTAATGTGCTGAACTTGGAAATTTGCTTATAAATAATAGGGTCGGAAGAACGTTCGACGACGAAGGTCGTTTAACTACAGCCATTTTACAACAAGTCCGGTCCCTTGAGTAAGGGTTATTAGGACCCTTAGCCTAATACACGGTCGCTTCAGACAAACTTGATAGAAGACCAATTCCAGACCGTGTGGGTAAATCTACCGTAGATATAATTAAAGATCGTAGAGCGCGTGTTTTACTTGAGTAAAATAAGCTTTCCACCACGAGCTTAATTTATGTTGGTAGAAAACTATTATTTCGCTCTTTTCAACTGTAAGAAACGAAAAAAGATTGGATAAGACTGCAATGAGGTTAATGTACGAATTCTAAAATTGTTGATATTCCTGCGGCTGCCTACCACAGCGCGTTCATCTCAGAAAATATGTGTTCCCTTTAAAAACTTACGAAGTCAAACATTTGTTCATGTGGTTGATTTGTTATGAACGTTCTGACCGTGTGTTATAAATATTAAAAAGGCAAAACATAAAGCAACAACAAACACCCTTTGTACTTTACTGGGTTACTTTTTACTACCAGTACAGTTTCATGCTTTTTTCAAGGATTGCTGAAAAACTTGCGACATCGGTTTCGTAAAACTATATAATTCTATTTATTGATTTCAGTTGGAATTTAGCCTGTTGGTAGATATTGGTTGGTAGATAGAAAATTCCTTAGCATTAAGCTTACCGTGTACAAATATAGATAGATGAATAGATAATACTATATTGTACCACACAAGCACAGAAAACAGTACAGAAATAAATGCTACGAGAATACGAAGTACAAAGGCGGTCTTATCGCTATGAGCGATCTTTTCCAGGCAACCTTGGGATGGACTGGACATGTAAGAACAACAAAGACGGTGGCACTTGAAAAAATATATAAATGGATAACACTTACACTAGTTACTAAGACTTATAACATATACATAACCTACAAAATTATAATAAACTTAGGCACATGAACATAAGATAAATTGTCTGATTTTATAACGATAAATAATGCTGATGAAGCAGTTTTTTAAAGATAGGGAGTGATTTGGCCCGTCTGATATCCATCCATCATCATCATCATCATCATCAGCCTATATTTGTCCACTGCTGGACATAGGCCTCCCCTAATGAGCGCCATAGCGCCCTGTCTTCAGCTTGCCGCATCCAGCATCTGCCAGCAGTCTTTTGCAAATCGTCATCCCACCTGGTCGGAGGGCGTCCTACACTACGTTTATCCATCCATAAATATATAAATAGTCAAATAAAATAAAATGTTACTAGTTAGTTCTCTTTACCAAATTTATTTTGTCAACAAGTTGGTCTATAAGTGTACGTTTATCCTAAAAAAAAAATTACGGATGTTTTCCAAATTCGGCTTGATAATTTGAAAATTCATGATGATGAAATGAGTAAACAGATACAAACCTAAACGAATAGCCATAAAGTTCTTAAGTTCTTAGTTCTTATATATGCTACATTTTGTATGCTGCGCCATTTGCTTGTAAATTCCTAAGCAATGTCGTCTCTTCGGTGTTACTTGTGATGCATCACAAGTAGTCTCGATGCAGTTTACAAGATTACAGGAATAACTAATTGGTATCGCAAATTTACTCACTGCTAGGCTAAAGTATCTGAGTTGATCCTCACGTCTGTCCATTATATGCTATGAAGTTTCAAATACAATCGTCAACTTTGTGTAATAAAAGGATTTCTGACGTATTTTTCAATTGGCATACCCGCAGTTCTCAATACTACAGTACGCATAAAACAGCACAACACCAATAACAAAAACATGTATATAAAAAATCTATCATATATGATAGATATGCATTAAAATGATATTAAAATGATTTAAAATAAACACCAATAACAAAAACTAGTAGGTATATAAAAAAATCGATCATATCACACGCCATAATAATATGATAAATATGCATTAAAATGAACACCAAACAAAAAAGAGAATATAAAAATTCAATCATATCACACGCCATAATGTGAAACCATAAACAGCACGTAGATTTTTTTTACGGCTATCACTTTAAGGGTTAAATAAAATAGATATAAGGCACAAATGGCACAATAGACTTTAGCGTTGAAAGGAAAATAATGGACCCTTTGAAATGTTTAGTAGAGGTATGAGATCCTGCGCCTTTTTTTACTTTTACTACCGCAAATTCTTGGGCAGATTTATTGCAGACTTCAGACGCCTGTGGGAAGTCACCAACACTTATTTCTATTTTCTAAAAGTCTAAAATGACATTTATGTAACAGCAAAAAAACATTACAACGAATACATGCTATATAATATATGCTGCGTGTATAGATACCCTAGCAACTTCTCATCTTGCAGGGACATCAGTAAAGGCTGGCTCCGCCGAAGCAACATCAGCGAAGTTCCTAAAAAGGCGCAAATACGCTAATCTTGACAGAGGTTGCCTATTTGAGCCGTTTAGGGTGGAAACCCTATGTCCATGGGGTCCTGGGGCACACGTTATCTATAAAGATCTTACAAAACTACTAATAGAGTCCACAGGTGATCGGAATGCTTGTTTTTATTTCGGTCAACGAATTAGCATTGCCATTGGGCACTCTACCTTCTGGTGACGACTTAGATTTTTAGAAAATACATGTAAGTGTAAATAATAGTTGTAATTATTTTTTGCTGTTAAATAAATGTCGATGATAGTGTTCTAATTATAGGTATATTAATTAATTCGTTAAAATAGTACTAAGCTTAAGAATGATGTAAATACAATCTCATTTAAGTGAACTCTGTTCAAAGTCTAAAGTATATTTTCTTAGTTAATTAATACTATTTCTAATATTAGGTAGTCCTAGTCATAGTTATAGTCTAAGAATTTTTGTTCAATTTAATTCCACTTTAGAATAATAAATTCATAAGGTATGAAACAACAGTTGTGCGAGCTTTGAGAAAACACCAGAGCCGAATGCCAGAACAAAGCATATCAGGTTTTATGTCTTTGTTATTCTTTTAGTTCCAATTTTGTTCTGTTCTGTGTGATATTTAACTAAGATAATCTCAAGAAATACTATGAAAATCATAGTAATATAATATCTGTGAAAGTCTGTGTGCATGTTTGTTACCACGAATCTCCGTAACTACTAAGTTATTTAAGTGACATTTTATAGATGAAGATAAGGTTCTTGAATAACACACAAGCTGATCTAATTATGAAAAATTAACCTCTGAGGGTGTTCATAAGTTAAAAGTGTGTTAAAGTTTTTATGGAAAATTATTATTCGTTGGTTACATTCTCTCAAAACTGGGTATAAATAAACTAAACAGTAAATAAATAATCGTGATGTCAAAAACGTGGATTTAAACGTAAAAGTCAGTTAGGGAAACCTACCAGAGAATTGTGATTTCTTCTGTGTATTATAACATCTTTATTGTGATTTACAATTTTAGGGGAGGCATGCATGATTCAGATTTTTTTGTGTTGAATACCTATGCACAATACCCAACCCAACCTATACTCAACCAATACCCAACCTACTTATTTGGAAAGGAATTTACAAGGAAATCTATCATTGAACAGGATGAGCTTACAAAGTAAATCTTGTGTACAAAGTGCACACGTGGTGCTTTCCCAGGAGGTTCCTGTTTCGCGGGAAATGTGGTGAATAGGTGACGCTGATTTGATTTCCAGGTGTCAATTTTCTTCTTACTTTACTATTGCCTCTATACGTTTCTATTTACAAAGTGTTATATATTGACGACCTCTGTGGCGCAGTGGCCGAAAGTCCGCCTGTAACGCAGGAGGTGGCGGGTTCGATTCCCGCCTCGGGACAAATGTGTGTACGACAGACATTTGTTCAGGGTGTTCTGGTCGTTTTCTATAAAAAATATCTATCTATGTATTGTATTATATTATGTACTAGCGACCCGCCCCGGCTTCGCACGGGTACTATATTATGCATGTATTATACATATAAACCTTCCTCTTCAATCACTCTATCTATTAAAAAAAACCGCATCAAAATCTGTTGCGTAGTTTTAAAGATTTAAGCATACATAGGGATATAGGGACAGAGAAAGCGACTTTGTTTTATACTATGTAGTGATATCAGTTATCTAGTACCCATAACACAAGCTCTGCTTAAATTGGGGCTAGATATTGCTGTGTGAATTGTCCAGCGTTATTTATTTATATTCTAGGTACTTACAGGTTTGCTGGGGCTTTGGACTCTGATTATGCATTTCTTTTGTTTTTAATTGGATAAAATGTTATTTGTGCGGCTAAGTCGATTGTGTAAAATTTTAGGTCTTTGAATTAGACGTGCATTGATCAATATGAATACCGAACACAAAGGTCTATTCTCAATCGAATCTATCTAGCTCGCAAAAAATCTAAAAATATTTCCGCTAATAAATCCGCTATATAAAAAATATAAAAGGCAAATAATTTGAATATCCCGCGCAACGCAACTCAATCAAATTTTACACAAACAATATCCGTCAAGTGCGAGTGTGACTCGCACGCCGAGGGTTTCGAACTTTTGCCCATTAACTGGACAGTAAATTTTTCAATTTTTTTTGAATGGCAATATTTTGAAAAGCAGGAAATCTACAGAAATTTCGAAAACTTGTTTAAAATTTACAAAACAATGCCATTTCATACCCCATTTGCCTTCCTAGGTCTCTTTTGAAATTTCAACATCAAAATTTGTACTGAAAAAATTCATTTTCATTTTTATTTATTTATATTTTATTTCTTGAAATCAGTAATGGCGCACGAAATGTATCATTATTTAAAATTTCAAGTTAATAGCTGCAGTAGTTACTGAGATATTCAAGAAAGATCGGGGACGGACAGAGCGAGACCATAAGGGTTTCGAAACCGATCTCGAAACCCTATAAAAATCGGCTGTACCACGGTAATGTTATCTCTGTACCAAGCCAAGATAGATAGGTATCTTGACTTGGTACAGAGATAGGTAATTTCATTGCTTATTTCATTGGTTCATTGCTGAGTCAATGAACAAGGTCAAACTACTCACAGCAAGGTTATTTTTGGTTTAATCAAATCACACACACACATAGCACACAGCGTTGAACGAATCATAATCAATAGATAAAACAAGTTGTTTACGTTACCTACATAAGTAAAACTATAGCAAAACAAATGTATGTAGCTTCCCAGTATCTAATAAATGCCTACTGTATTATAAATTAAAAAAAAATGTATTGTACAGCCGCCGCGGCGCCGCCGCTATTTTTACGAACGCAGACCGCGGCTTTCGCTCATGGCAAGCGGTCGTGCCTCGCGACGTTAAAATAAGGACTTGCCTGCTACACCAGTAAAATTTACTATTGAGTATTGAAGGAACCTAGATCATCTAAACGCAGAATGAATTCATCTAAAATGAGTTTGAAACTCTTTATCGACACTAAAAAGTGGTTCATCCGGTAAGTACCTTGGTGCGTGTGTCTTGTAAACCAGTTTATAATTAACTAAGCCTTGTGGGGGCCTTGTGTCCTTGATAGTAGCGTAGCGCACATAATAGAATTCACGTTTGTTGTTATGCTTAACTAACTGACTTTGTCGTCTTTCAGATCAAACGTTGCTAAACCCTAAATTTTCAGTGAGAATTGTAGTTTGTGACCATATCTGACCAAGCAAAAATAGCGCATTAATATATGAGTGTAATTAGTGTAATTTTTTTTTATTGGTTCTTCGGTGTTTAAGAAATATTGACCATTTTTGGCGTGTATGCCAACAACAATCAAGCTAGCTTACCTCGACATAACCGTATTCAAAAACGACTTATATGATAGCAACAAAATTGACACACAAAAATACAGTACAAGTAGTGCCCGAGATAAACAAAATTTCATAATAATTGCTGTCATACAAACAGAGATATTGAATATTGAATATCCGAGTTGACGTTATGGTTAATGTGTACGCAACATTATAAATATAGTTAATAAAGAAAACGAGCTTTTCTTAATATAAATGCTATTATGTTTAAATAAAAATAAAAAAAAGCGTGAAATAGTACTGGCTCTGCCAGTAGTGATACTTTATGTAAAGTTCGTATTGAAACAATATAAAAAGCATGTGGAGTTCTAGGAACAAAATATGCACTGTGATACAATCGCAGACAACAATTAAATAAATAAATAAATAACAATTTGTTAACTTATTAGTGAAATTATACACCGAAAAATGTGGGTAGATAGTAATAATAAGAGATATACTTTAATTCATCTTTATTCAGAAAGAAAATAACAATCAAATAACAAATTTAAATTAAAACTAGTATTTACAATAGAAACAATTAAGCTATCTGCAAACTGTTGCAAACAATCTACAGGTAGCTCAACTGATCCATATCAATACCAGTTGGAAGCGTGCCTAAGACACTGGCTGCATTGCCCCGCTGTATAGCAATGCTGATGCGCTGTGCCAGATACTCACCAGCTCTCGGGTCACGCGTCGCTTCGACCAGACGCTCAGATAATTTTTTGAAAACCCGGAGAGCCTCGGTACCCCACGAACCTAGGGTCTCGACTCCAAGGGGAGCAAATGTGTAGGCTCTGTCGAGACCTGCATATTTGCGCCTCTTGAAATCTTCGGCTAAATCTGCCGCCGCACTAGCCCTCACGGAAGTCCTAATAATAAGTGGTTTTGATACTAAATACGTAGTCATGTTTATTACAGATATGCAAACGTAAGATCATTAACAGATCAAGCCACTAAATTGAAGCAATTTAAGGATATTCCAGGATTATCATCCCTTCCGCTCCTTGGATCTTTGCACCACTTTTTACCTGTCATTGGTAAGTACATCTTTTGTGTAGCAGTAGGTAGCTTATGGGTTCTTGTTCAATATAACAAGGGGGTGGATGTGTGGATTATGTACATTACTGATAGGTCTTGATTAATTAGAAGGGCGCTCATTAGGGGAGGCCTATGTCCAGCTGTGGACTAGTATAGGCTGAAGATGATGACACCTACTAGATAAATGCATGTCCCGACCTCTGGCTGGACTTGAACAAATCCTACAGCATAATCTCCTCATAGGTTTAATCCTAATATCTTCGTAAGTGATAGTCCGATTTAGATAATTCAAAATGCTATGTCATTAAGAAAAACGTGGATACTAGATTTATTGAATTTGCTAGAACTTTACTGATCCTTATTCATTACACAATTACAGAAAAAAATACAAGTAAACCTTAAGCAGGTGGTAAAATTCAATAGATTTACTAACTCAGAACTTTTTTTTACTTTTATTACGATCATAACATTTATTTTCGAAATGTTCATCTTTATTCCTTGCAAAGATGCATATACGATGGCGTAGCCAGTTTCTTGTGAAATTTAATACGATGTAACGTCGACTGCAATTAAAAAATAATTGTTCGTTACCGCAGCAGAAAAGTATCTTCTAGATTATTAAGCGAGTTCCACAAATAATTTTGTGCGTTCTAAGCTGTAAATGCGCGTCAAGTAAAAAAAAATAGCATGTTTCCGTTCTGAAAAACAAAACGCAAAATACGTTGTCTGCTGGGGTAACATTCTTCCAGCAGGATGATCCTACCCTAGAAAAATTTAACTTATATGGGCAGATAGCAGATAGTTTTAATTAATTAAATAAATAAATAATAATAGCTTATATTTGTGCGTAAATGTGCGACTAAAATAAAATTTGTACAATATCTTAATGTTTTTCAGATATTCAATTGCAAAATCAAATAATATATAATATAATAAATATAATATAATATATATATATATAATATAATATAATAAATAATCAAAATACTATAAAAATTTCAAGAAGGTGACAAAACATACACGCGTTTTTTAAATAGTATCGACTAAGTCATAACGGTTAATGTCATAATTTAGACGACTAAATGCAAGAAATCTTTTACCACCTTCTTTTATTACCTTTAACCCAAGAGTCGGTATAAATAAAAACATAAGTGTGGGTAATGAAACTGATCCTGAAAATTTCAGCTCTTTACGTCTAGTATTAAGCTAGTTACAAACGAATGACTAAACTAAGACCTACACTCCTTAATCAGCCTGGTGATCCGACTAAATTCGAACTAAAAAGCGACTGTTTTATACATATTGTTGACCTTTTTTATTTTGCTAACAAGACGCATTGGGCAAATGGAAAACCACTCATTGCAAATTACGATAACCATTCCATTGCCATTCAAATGTTAATAGGTAGGTAGTATTGAATGGGTGGAGTTAGGTCAAAGCCAGAGTTCCCTTTATTTTTATATTTTTGACGACCTCTGTGGCTCGATGGGCGAAGGTCAATCTGTGACGATTCCCTCAGGACAAAAGTTTGTACGACATGCAAATATTTGTTCATGGTGCTCTGGTAGTGAGAGTTAGCATAATTATTCAGTAATATTTTTGTTCGGATTATATTTACTCATAATACCTACCTACTTACTACCAAGACTAACGAAAATTAAGGATTGTTAAAGGTGAGATTGGACCAGAAGGCCAGTTGTTTGACAAATTGGGAACCTTTCAAGCGAAATATGGACCTATCATGAAAATGACTGTCTTCGGAAAAGACCCTTTTGTATTTCTGTTTGTTCCCGAACATTTCGATCAGGTGAGATTTTATGGGTTTGCTTAGTAGAAAGGTATTTCTATTTTTCTCTCGTTGATTATGTTGTTACTTAGAATTCTGGCTTTTCATACAAAACAGGACTTCTAAAAGTATCAACTGCCACTGATTTAATAAGCAAGAGAACTATTCTCAGGTTTATAGAGCAGAAGAAACAAACCCCTCACGCCCCGGATTTGACACGCTTAGATATTATAGAGAAGAAATGAGGAAGGCCAGATATGACGGAGTTTATGGACTATCAACAGCGTAAGAAAATTCAACCATAAATAAATAGTTCGTAGGTCAGGCGAAAAAGTTTGATGTTGATTTTTTTAATATCATTTGCAGTCAAGGAGCGCAATGGCGCGATTTCCGCACGAAAGTGAACCCAGCAATGTTGAAGCCCAAAACCATAAAACTCTATGCTCCAGGATTAGAAGAAATCGCAAATGATATGATAGCAAGGTAAGTTAGTACTTAGAAGGGTAAAGTAACCGGATTCTAACTCTGATTTATACATACCTGGAGTAGGTACTCTGACTTTTAACCTGGAACATTACAACTATCAACTAATTTAGATCACGGTCGTGACGTGACCTGCTTTTTGGCCTACACTGAAAACCAGCGCTGGGTAGACACACCTGGTCTACCCAGCACAATGCTGAGTGTGGGCCATATTTGCACTAGAAACTGCTACGCACAAAAAAGATGTAGACTAAGTATAGGATTAATTTAGTTTAGTTATTGTGTTGTGTAGTTTTTAAGGCAAATAAAAATATTTTCTTCTTCTTCTTCTTCTAATTTCAGGATTACAAAGTTACAAGATCGAGGAGACTATTTAGAAAATAATTTCGACCATGAAATCACAAAATGGGCTCTGGAATCAATAGCTCTTGTTGCTTTGGGATCGAGATTGGGTTTATTTGATGATAACTTATCGGAGGATCATCCTGCTGCAAAATTGATGCAATGTTCTAAGGATATGCTCGAATTAATATTCATAGTTGAGGTGCTGCCAAATCCATGGAAGTATTTCGCAACACCTGGATTCAAAAAGCTTATACAAGCTTATGACACACAATGGGAGTAAGTGTTACAATCACAATGATCTATAAGGCAAATGAAGGTATACTGACTGTAAAAAAAAAACTTAGTAGAAATAGTTTAAACAGTTTTTGTTCATTCGTGCGTTATCTATAATACCATTTTCATCATCAGCCTACATCAGTCCAATGCTGGACATAGGCCTCCCCTAATGAGCGCCATAGCGCCCTGTCTTCAGCTTGCCGCATCCAGCATCTGCCAGCAGTCTTTCGCAAATCGTCAGCCCACCTGGTCGGAGGGCGTCCACCATATAAATACCATCATACCATCTTATAAATGTTAAAAATGTAAATGTTAAAGGGGCACATTATCATTATGTATATTTAACATTGTGTTTTAGACTGAGTGAGATGTATATCAACCAAGCACAAAAAGCTATAAATGAAAGAGGATACGACCTCCCAGAAGAAGATAAGAGCATGATTGAGAAACTGTTAGCCATTGATCCGAAAGTTGCCATCGTGATGGCAAACGAAATGTTGCTAGCCGGTATTGATACAGTAAGTGATTTTTAAAGTTAAAGAAAAATTTAGCTTAAGTTCTCATTCCACTCATCCAATATCCTTGTCCAATGTCATAAGCAAGTAATTAATTTTATTTGTTCATCATCATCATCAGCCTATGTTTGTCTTGACATAGGCCTCCCCTAATGAGCGCCATAGCGCCCTGTCTTCAGCTTGCCGCATCCAGCATCTGCCAGCAGTCTTTCGCAAATCGTCATCCCACCTGGTCGGAGGGCGTCCTACACTACGTTTGCCGAGTCGCGGTCTCCACTCAAGAACACGTTTACCCCAGCGGTTGTCGGTTCTTCTCGAGATATGGCCAGCCCACTGCCACTTCAGCTTGCTAATCCTTTGAGCTATGTCGATAACCTTGGTTCTCTGTCGGATGTATTCGTTGCGAATCCTATCCTTCAGAGAAACACCGACACCTTTTTATTTGTTATTTGCGTATAAATACCTAATTATTAATAATTAATTTAGTTTATTTATTAAAACATGTATTTGTATGGAAGAGCAGGATATCCTGGCACAAGTATATTTACATACTTAAAAGGATATTCTAACAATTGTTTATCATGTAGAGTACCATATTTTTCAATGTACATTTGTAGTGTCGTTTCGCTCCTTATTTTATTCATTGCCGTAATGCAGTTACTTAACTAGTACGGAAGACAGTCACTCGACCACGAGTAACAATACCTTGATTTACACCTAGATATACTATTAAGTAATAATTACTCAACATGTTGTCAGTGCCTTTTACGAATAAACTTTATAAATTGCATTTGTGACAGTTTCTGTCACATCTGACAGTAAGTCAATTTGCCTTTTCCTATGCACTTCTACTCTGTCAAGTTGTTTGCGAATAGTACCCACTTTGATTTAATTTGAAAAACACTGGGCGATTTTGTTATGAGAAGATATTATCTAAGCTAATTTCTGATTTGCCTCTATTACCTCACCCAACCTCACCTCAACCCTTTAATGGTCCACTGCTGGACGCAGGCCTACCCCTGATTTTTTTATGCCATGGGCGTAATACCCATAATACCCACGCTGGGCATGCGAGCTGGGGATCGCAGTTCGGTGGTAGATCTATTCTGCAAGAGGCGCTGCTACTCGCACCCCTGTAATTCTTTATTGTACACACAAAAAATAATACATAAAAAGAACTTAACTGATAGGTTATGTACAAAGGCGAGCTTAACCCTTAATAAGAGTTTTCTTCCAGCAAACCTTAGAGTTATAGGAGAGGCGCTGGAACACCCCGTTGTATGTTCCTTAGTCGCCTTCTACGACACCCACGGAAAGAGTTGGGTTTGTGCAAATTCTAAGCCGGCATTACACGGCATCATGACGAGTATGTCCAATTAAACTTCGGAATCGGTCAGAAAATTTTATTTTGCAATACAAGCAACGTATCATGAAAATGCTCCTCAAGGGGCGAAACGACACTAGTCATTTTTGGTAGTATCATTCCGACCCTTACGGGCGGAAATAAGGGGCGAAACGAGACTACATGGAATTTCATCAAAGAAATTGGATGACATCATCTAATTTACTAACAACACCGTTATACAACCCGCTGCTTCGCACGCGTTCTTTCTATGAAAACATAACCTATATATGTTTTTATAGAAAGAACTGATTTCTTTCCCATGAAAACTGAAATTTCATAGGATTAAAATTAGCTAGGACTATCTTATGCTTCAACCTGATCTAGTAAGGAGTTTGGCGTGAAAAAACAAAAAGCATCTTTCCATCCAAACTTTCGGATTTTATAACATTAGTGTGATGTGATTTCATTTGAACTCATCTACGGGTATCCGTTAAAGAAATTTGATCAAATATCGGACAAAGAACTTGGACAAAGATATTGGATGAGTGGAATGGGACGCTTACATAAAATACAAATTTGGACAATTCAACACTTTATTTATTTTGCAGGTAGCTTTTTCAGCGACGTCTTTGATATACCGTTTGGCTGTCAATCCAAAAGCTCAAGAGAAACTGAGACAAGAAATAAGATCTAAAGAGAGCAACCGGTACCTAAAAGCGTGTTTAAAGGAATCATTGAGAATGTGGCATGTTGTACCCGCAGTTCTAAGAAGAACGACCAAGGAGCATGTTGTTGGAGGATACCAAATTCCTGAAGGGGTAAGAATGATAACTTAAGGCGACATCCCGACTCACACTAGCGCCACCACCTATTTTATCATATTATTCATTAATATGGACATACGAAAAAAAACGCAACCTATTAAATGTTCTTTAATTTGAGTTTAATTACCATGCTTATTCTCAAGATCTTAACTTCTGTATTTATCACGGAAGACGAAATTTTTTTTTTTGAGAAATTAAGGTTTTAATAAAAATTCGGAGGTAATTTTTATTATATTCATATATATTTTATGAAGTCATGTTTTCGAAAGATAAAATATGAACGATAGAGTAAATCCTGAACTTACTTGTGGTTATTCACTGATTATAGGTATCTCATAATCAGTGGATAACCTTGAAGGTGCTTGTAGGGGCAAGGCAAATGAGATACTTACAAAATTATTATTTTTTATTTTACTTCGAGATTTTCATATTTATAGAAAAAGTAGGTTAATGATAGATGACCTTTTAAAATGTTTTGAACTATGACCAATTTTCTAGACATATTTCGTTTGATTATTTGATATTATTCGTATTTGATTTTTTTTTTCATTTTATCTATCATGAAGCTTTAGTAATTGTGGTGTAAAATAAATTCAAAAGTAAAACCTACGAAATTGTTTCTTTTTGTGGGTATCATGGCCAAAAATCTGAACAAAGGTACGATTTATTCCAAGTATTTTTTTTTTAATAAGAACCTTACGCTTCCATTTTTTCAGATTTTTGTTTTTGTGTCTGATTGGCCTTGCCCCCCCCCCTCGACCCCCGGGGAACCGAGCAATAGGACCACCTTCAAAGTTTATCCACTAAATAAGGGACATCCTGTATAAATTTCAAAGTGACTTACTGACATTTGTGGCAATTTGGAATATATAGAAATCCGGCGGAGTTGATTTGAGATAGTATAGGCCCTTAATATATAAAACAATATTTTTTTATTTTTTTAGGTGGACATTGTGGGTCCGACCCAGTATTTAAGCAGCTTGGACGAATATTATCCACGCGCCAAGGAATTTCTGCCAGAGAGATGGCTAGTGGAGAAAGATGATCCGATGTACCACGGGAAAACAAATCCTATGGTTACCCTGCCTTTTGGCTTTGGTGTAAGAAGCTGCATTGGAAGGCGGATCGCGGAGATGGAAATTGAGATTTTAATGAAGAAGTTGTTTGATACTTACGAAGTATCATGGGAAGGACCACCGATTAAACTAGTATCTCGACTGGTGAATTCTTTTGAGAAACCATTCGGCTTCCGTTTTAAGCCGGTTAAGTGAACGGGAATGCATTTGTCGTAAGAATATTAACTGCATTAGGTATATTATATTAAGGCGGCCTCAAACTGGCGCCGCCACATATTTTATGGTCGGAGGCACCGCGACTGAGGTGGGCGGCTGTGCTGTATGAGCAGCATGGCCGCAGGGAGATGGAGGCCACGGCGGCAGAGGAGTGCCGGTATTATATTTATAGTAGATAGGGCAAGTTTATTTTCACTAAAAATAAAGGTAAGCTTTTGTAGATATCACCGTAAAAGTGACCTATAACTTTTTGAATCAAAGTATTTATTTAATTTGTATTTATACTTTGAATGAAAATATTAAATTCAAAGCGTTTTTTACTGAAACCATTGCTCTGTCTGCGCCTTAATATTTTATTCTCGCTCGTTGTTCCAAACTCAGGCACTCAAGCAGTTCTGTCCGGATGCCACAGGTAGAAAATTAGTTCAGTAGTAGAAAGCCCGAAAGCGTTTGAGCCAATGCATAATTCAGTGGGAGATCTAGTCCCGTTTCTCGAACACAAGGCAATATGGAAGCAAATACCAATAGCTCTACATGCTACTAAATTGGAAGGCTATAGTTTATATCGGAAGCGTACTGGGGATTTTTTATTGCTTGTAGCTATTTCTTCCATGCTCAGACATTTCTCGAGTAAAGGAAAATATGAAAAATAAATAATTATGATTTTAGAGGGATTCAGATTTTGTTATTTATTTGTGTAGTTCGATAGTTTTAGTGTTGTTTTCGTATTTTTCACATACTTTCCTTATGTTTTTTTTATTGCGTTTGGCTAGAGCAACATCCGTAACTACATTAAATAAACATTTATTTTTTACGCGACTTACCGAAAAAGGATTATATTTTACTGTGCTCTTGTTAACGCCTCCCACGACACTCAAGGGAAGAGCACCACACGCCTACCTTTTGTGCATACCCTGGTGTTAATGCGCATTATGCAACAGTGTAAGAACTATGGTAATGATGATTTAGATGGATTGATCTTCAACAGAAGTACTTGGAATTTAAGCAATTTATCACACACAGCCCGTTCCTACACCTTTCCCCGAGTTTAAAACCATTCCTAGAATATTCAAAATATTTCTCATACAAGGCACGCAGAAAGCAATAGAGTGTTTGAATTTGAGCTCTATGGAGACACAGGCATACTTGAAATAGCCTTGGATGCAATGCAATACACCTGGTGAACTCTCCTTGCTTCCGCTCGCTCGAATTTTCAATATTTTGCATAGTTTCTACCTTACCTTTTGTGAGGTGGACCAAAAAGGCTAAAGATACAACTTTTGGTTACATTAAGGGACTTGGTACTATTTGCCAGCTATTGTAAAAGATATGGAGTGTCTTTTTTCTGCAATCAAACTTAAATGGATGATGATTTTCACCAATTTTCAATAGAAACTGAGTAATAAAATACTAGATCAGATTTCACCGATGATGAATTGAAAAAACATGTAATATTTAATTGCTGATTTATTTTGTTCCACCTTGTACATTTAACCATACCCCTCTTTGTGCATGAATATGTTATTTCTATTCTATGAAGTGAAGCTTGGTTTTGCGAGATAGGTAGACTTTTCAGATCCAAGGCTTTTTTTTTCGACTCTAAACACTACTTACAGGGTGCCACGAAAAATGTGTAAAAAGAAAAGGGCGCAGTTCTGGACAATTTTTACACACTATTTCGTATGTTTTACATGTTTTAAAAATTTTTATATCTTTCTGCAATTTCGTGTTCGTTTACTTGAATTCTGTTTTTTTTTTTGATTGTTTCGAAATTTCAAAAGACTAAAAAATATTTCAATAAATGTTTAATCAGACGGTTTGCAGTGTCTACCCACTCGGGGTTCAGAACCACCTTCCGGTTTAGTACACATCATTATGTGGCACCCTATAATAGTTATTCTGTGTCTACACAGGGTATTTTACTCTACGAAAATTTTATAATATCCCGAAAAAACGATTTCGTCAGGATTCGAACCCGCGTCCCACCCTAAGTACGGGTGCAATCTAACCAACTAAGCAACTAAATCGAACACGTGTTTCGTTGAAACTCTTATTCCACACCACACACAATTGAGGCGCTGTCGGTACGAATGTTCCTTCTTTCCATGATCTGTTGAACGCTTTAGGGCGCATCCGCTAATATAAAGTCTGTGGTGGTACGTTATATCTTTCAAAAATAGAATACTCACTGAACGTAACATTATCAACCAGCCCCTACAAAACGATCTGGGTGCAGAAATGTTGATAAAATCTACCCAGTTCTACTGTATTCATTCTTGTCTCCCCGGTTTACCCGGATTCTCCAGCTAAGAGTGCAACCGCCTTCATTACGCGACAAAGCACAGCCATATTCAAAGTATCCGAGCGCGCCTAAACAAAGCTAGCTATGAATAAGGGATGCGACCCTCACAATAGCCGGCCGGGTAGTCTTTATTACCTTCTAGCTCATTTGTTATATTTCAGACTTGGACGCGCTTAGGAAAAATAAAATAAATTTACATATCTTAAATCTTTTTTTGGCTGCGTTCTCAAAAACGCAGTGCAAAGCGAAGAAGTGTAGGAATACATCTATCACATTGGCTTAATATGAATAAAATCGGAATTAAAATTAACTTTTTACAGAATAAAATTTACTTTAGATGATATTAAGTGACATACACCGAGGGGTGGGCAGCAGCGCCTCTTGCAGAATAGATCTATCACCGAAGTGCAATCCACAACCCGCATGCCCAGCGTGAGGATTATGTGCATTACCCCCCATGAGATAAAATCAGGTGGAGGCCTGCGTCCAGCAGTGAACCATTAAAAGCTGTTGAGGCTGTTGTTGTCAGTACAAAAACTGTTATGAATAGAATTACATTGTTCTGTATCTTTCGAGATTATTATTTCCACCCACTAAAATTGAGCCCTACCAGTCATGGCCCAAGGAGCTGAGACGTAGACACTCACCGTTGAGCTGGTCTTCCAACTCAAATTCAATCAGCAAACCATGGAAAGTAAGGCCTTTAAGTATCCCTGAAAGATAAGATTCGTAAAGAATACTTTCATCTGGCAGATAACCAAAAGTTACTGACATAGCTCAAAGAATTGGCACACTGAAGTGGCAGTTGGCAGACCATGTCTCGCATAGAACCGACAACGCTGGGGTAAACGTATTCTTGAGCGGAGACCGCGACTCGGCAATTCTAGTGTATACGCCCTTCGGCTAGGTGGAATAATGATCTGCGAAAAATACAGGCAGATGCTGGATGCGGCAAGCTGAAGACAGGGCGCTATGACGCTCATTTGGAGAGTTCTATGTCCATCAGTGGACTAATATTAGGCTGATGATGGTTACGATGATGGCGCTAAAATTTATTCTACGTAATTTTTAATTTCTCTCTGATTTCGGCTCCCAAAAATAAGCTTACAGGTCGTGACGTCACTGCATCTCATCGCCAGCTTTTGTTTTGCATAAAGCTGTCATTACACTGAATAATTTAGGGATAAATCTGAAACTCTCGGAATAATACATGAAAAGTTGATGGATGCTGTTAAAAATAAACTTTCAGCCTCCTTGAGTGATATCATATTCGTAGATAAGCTGCACTACAAACAGCCTGGATATGGCAAGTCAGGTTTCTATTATGTTCGTGGATATTAGACATAGTGTGCCCTTTATTGGAACTAAGTTCCTTATCGCGCGTTGTGAAAGGGGGCTGGACGGAAAAAAATCTCACGAAAAGTTGTAACGACACTTTTTGCTATAGTAAGCTTTTGTAAGCCGTGCGGCGTGCGCATGTTTCTCTGTCTGTTTGTCTCTCTCTTATAGAAAGGAACTTCGTTCCATCCGGGTGTCCCTTGACACCTCTCAACTTTTTTTCTTTTTTGTTTACCTATCGGACATTGACTCATTGCGCACAGTGTATCTACATCAGCATTTGTTTTAATTTACAGATTTAACAAAATTCTAGAATCTAGCTACGATAACCGCTGCGGTAAACGTGTTCTTGAGTGAATACTGCGACCAGTCCCCCTAGCACGGGGATTGTTGTCTAGGTTAAAATAGGCAATAGTGACATCGCATCGCCATACATTGCGTACATTTTTGAAGCAGAATAAGAGCGTTTTAAACAGCTTACGCATTCTATGACAAAGTGACGTCATTTTTCTCTATTCTACCCTAGACAACAATCGTCGTGTTAGGGGGGCTGGTGGCATGACATTGATCTGGAAAGACTGCAGGCAGATGCTGGAAGCTGAAGACAGGGTGCTATAACGCTCATTTAGAGATGCCTATGTCCAGCAGTGGACTAATGTAGGTTGATTATAATCATGATATATATATAGAAACCAAAGTTAACTGTCTAACGATACAATAGGCCTTTCTTTGAGTCTGTGTCAGACGAACCAGTATCGCTAGGGAACCAGCGTACGGGACGTAAGGCGCTGCGCAAACGTACACACTTTAGTGTCTTTTGTCGGATACAAGCTACCGATGAATATTTGAGTTTTATAGAACCAGTATGAAATCATCCACTCCCTGCGCGCACGTGTCCAGTTGCTTCCATTTAACACATACTCATTGACGATCAAAAAGTGTTCGGTGTCGGTAACTGGGAACTTAAAAGTCGTCAGTGTGAAACACAAGCAACATTATTAGACGACCGACGTGGCGCAGTAGGTGAAGGTCTGCCTGCGACGCAGAAGGTTGTGGGTTCGATTCCCGCCTCGGGACAAATGTGTGAACGATCTGCAGATATTTGTTCAGGGTGTTCTTGTCGTTTTCTAAGTATAATAAAAAATATCTATCTATGTATTGTGTTATATTATGTTTATCAGTTATCTAGTACCCATAACACAAAGCTCTGCTTAGTTTGGGGCTAGATAATGCTGTGTGAATTGTCCAGCATTATTTATTTATTTATTAACAAATGCATTCCTTACAATTGTACTGAGCTGCGCAAACGGACGAATTGAATTCGGTGTCTGTTTCCTATGTGCGACACAAGCCACGCACACTGAGAGTCCATTGTGAGACTGACGGAAAATAAGCAACTAATTGTACTGTACCAGTGGCCAGAAGTAGCGACCGGCAACTGTGTCCGATCGCCGCCACCGGACAGCAACTATGGTTGCCTGTGATGGTGTGCCGTGTCGGCAACACGTTGGCGCGGCGCCTAAAGGTCGATACGAGAAAGGGTGCCTCGGATGATGTTACCCACATAGGTACCTACATAAGTATTAAGGCGCATACAGCACCCAAATTAGCGCCGCCACCTACTTTATGTTATTGTTCCGTTTAACAAAGGAATTTTCAAAAATCCATCTTGCAGTTTGTGATAACTATCATATGCCTTTTTTAATGCCTCTGTATAAGTTTTATTCTGTTTAGTTTAGGCAGAGGTACGAAGTTCTACTCTACTACGAACTCTTATATACGAAATCTATATAATAACCTTTTTGACATTATTGTAAACAATTTTAATGATTTATTCCCTGTAATTGACTATGAAACTAAAAGTAAATTGACATTTAATGATTGGGCCACCAAAGGCGTCAGAACTAGCAGAGACCGAATGTATGAGCTTTATTATTTAAAATCAATAGATACAAGTGATACTTTAGCAAGTTATGTTAGGCAGTACAGCAAAACTTTTAAATTAGTTTGTAAACAGGCCAAGTCAAAATACCTAGCTGAAAAGATAAAATGGTCTAAAAACACAGTAAAATCAGTGTGGTCGATTATTAAAGCTGAGACTGGAAAAACCGATTCATCGACTCGAGATTTTGAACTTAAGCAAAATGGTAAGATTGTAAATGATAAACATGAAATAGCAAACACCTTTAATGATTACTTCGCAAATATTCCCTATGAAATTACCAAATCACTTACTACATCCCCAAAATTAGCGGTTAACCTCTTATGTGACAATGTTACGTGTGAGCGTACTGAAGTATTTAGTTTTCATCCGGTAACAGCTCATGATATATTGAAAACTTTTAAATCATTGAAACTTAAAAATTCGGAGGATCGTTGGGGCATGTCAGTTAGACTTGTAAACAACGTGGTTCAGTTGCTGGCGCCGCATCTATCTCTCATTTTCAATAGCTGCATCGACAACAAAGTATTCCCTGATTTAATGAAATATTCGAAAATAATACCATTGTTTAAGTCTGGAAAAAAAACAGACCCAAGTAACTTTAGACCTATCTCTATATTACCAGTTCTCAGTAAAATTTACGAAAAAATTATGTTAAATCAACTTGTTTCATATTTTAATGTTAAAAAGTTGCTTTTTGATCATCAGTACGGCTTTTCTAAAGGGTGCTCCACTACTGATGCCGTAGTTAAATTCGTAGAATACGTCTATGACTCATGGGAAATATCAACTGACGTGCTGGGGGTATTTTGTGATCTATCGAAAGCCTTCGATTGTGTAAACCATGAAATACTTCTTTCTAAACTTCATCACTATGGGGTGAAAGGTGATGCTTTGGTCTTGATCAAGTCATATCTGTCAAATAGGAAGCAGTCAGTTGATATAAATGGTGCACTATCAAACGCTCTGAGTTCCAATATTGGTGTTCCCCAGGGATCTATTCTCGGACCGTTCTTATTCTTGGTGTATATTAACGACCTACCTTTTCTAGTCAAAAAATTCGCTGACATAGTTTTATTTGCCGATGATACATCACTATTATTTAGAATCAATCGCAAAATTCCTGACATTTCTAATATTAATTCGTATTTAAATATAATTGACAATTGGTTTAATATTAATAATTTAATGCTTAATTCTGACAAAACTAAATGTATAAAATTCACATTGGCAAGTAATGTTATGACAGTACCTATACAAATTAATAATAATAAAGTTGACATATCTAATTATACTAAGTTTCTTGGAATAACAATTGACGCAAAACTGCAATGGGGTAAGCACATCGAAATTTTAGCAGGAAAACTAAGTTCTGCGGCATATGCCGTATACAAGATAAGAGACCTAACTGATATCAAAACAGCTCGATTGGTTTACTATAGTTACTTTCATTCCCTCATGTCGTATGGTCTTCTTTTGTGGGGTAATTCCGCAGACTCGAATAACATTTTTGTTTTGCAAAAGCGAGCAGTAAGAAATATCTATAGACTCGGAGCAAGAGACAGCCTCAGATTAGTATTTAAGGACATTGGTATTATAACAATGCCATCTCTTTATATATATTTAAATATTATGTATGCAAGAAAACATATTTTAAGATATAGTAAACATTCGGACACACACCAGTATGATACAAGATCTAAAAATAGGCTTGTACAACCTTTTACACGGTTTATGAAGGTTAACAAATCGTTTGTAGTGAATTGCATTAGATTTTATAATACTTTACCTGAAAAAGTAACTACATTAAGTGAAAGATTGTTTAAAAACATAATTAAAAAGACACTACAAGAAAAAGCATACTATTGTATAAAAGACTTCCTAGCAGATAAAGATACTTGGAAACATATTTAATTTAAGTTAAGTAGGTACCCACCTAATGTTTCTAATTTAATTATTGTTATTTTGACTAATTCTAAGTGCATTGTGAATGTATGCCTATTGAATTGAATAAATTGAAATTGAAATTGAAATCTACTCTACTCTACTACGAACTCTGCCTAAACTAAATCGAATAAAACTATTGCAGTGGCATTAAAAAAAGCTTAAGGTAGGTATCACAAACTGGAAGATGGATTTTTGAAAATTCCTTTCTTAAACGGAATAATAAGATAAAGTAGGTGGCGGCGCCACTTTCGGTGGGTTATGCGCCTTAATACGAAGTGGTGTACGTAATCATGAACAACGTTCGTGACATTTTGAAACATTGTCGTGATAATTATAACGCTTCTGCGAAGGTTTGCAAATTTAGTATGATGGACAGGAACGGGAAAAGGGTATGATATTTTATCAGAAGCCTGACAAGCTGCTTTTAATAATGACGGCGTTTTGAAGATTTTCAGAATCTAAATTTATTCATCGCTCTTTCAAAACAAGTAATGTAAGTAGAGACAAGTAAGAATATGTGAAGTTTGCCTTTTATATGGCATCGTTTTAGTTTTTATAGGGTTCCGTAAACATAGGGTAAAACGGGACCCTATTACTAAGACTCTGCTGTCCGTCCTTAAGTCTGTCCGTCTGTCATCAGGCGGTATCTCATGAACCGTGATAATAATAATAATAATAATAAATCGTTTATTTTACCATAGTTTATTTTAACAAGAAATGGTATTAAATGTATCGTTTTAAAAATTGAGGGTAGTTGATACAAAAGACAATGAGATTTCGTTTGATAGTAGGTAAGCTTAAGACGAATAGTAAGGCAAATGACCTTGGACCTTTTCGCGCGCCTTTATGCAGCAAAGAGTGCTTGTTTTCGGTTCAGCATACTATGTAGTGCTATAATCAACCAAATAATAGGATCCTCTGCGGTTGGGCGACGTGTAACTGGTCAGGTTTGAATCACAGATTTTGTAGGTGCAAATACGTTTTTACGTTTGATTTCATTAATTTGACTGCTTTACGAAGCTAATGGACCTCCAAGCGGTAGGTATGAACTATGTGATTCACATAGTTCATACCTACCGCTTGGAGGTATACTGAATTTGGTACTAATCGAATTTGAGACGCCGATAAAAAGTGGGTTCGAAGCCGCTACACATACACTATAACTAACAGTATAACAACTACACTATGATTAACAGCAAATATTTGGAACCTCCAAGGGACCTTTCAGGATGTGTGTTACAGGATATATAAATTTCAGAGCTCCACAATGAATATTTTCGTCGGAAAACGGGTTCGAAAACACCTAATTTTCTTGTTTTTGGGTTAGTATATATGCGCCTTAACCAAGAAATTATTAAGTATTTATAACTAAGTATACATTGTTACTTAATTTTACTTTGTAATAGGTAATTCAACTTGTAAATAGCGTTACCTATTTTTAGCTATTAACCCTAGGATGGATAACCTGTGTTGCGGGTAGAATAGTTAGACAGTTGAAATTTTGACACAGATTGATGTATTTCTGTTGCCGCTATAATAACAAAATACTAAATAACAGAAGAAAACAAATATTTAAGGGGGGCTCCCATACAATAAACGTGTTTTTTGTTTTTATAGATAGTAGTACAGAACCCTTCGTGCGCGTGTCCGACTCGCACTTGGCTGGTTTTTTGTGACTCTTGTTATGTCTTTCTCTAACATTTTTAACTTTACTTGGTTAAAAATGGTAGAGAAAGACAACATTAAAATTATAATTTTCTATTTTTGATCGTAGACTTGTTTGCGTGTAAACACATTAAGCTGTTTGAGTTTCAAATTGCGAACTAACTTTTAATAAACTTAAATGATGACTCATTATGTTTTTATTGTTGTTTATGTCTGGATTATTTTGATTCATAACTCTCATTTGTTTCGGACAATGCTCTCTATAGGTACATGGTGAAAAAATATATAATAAATATAATATTATTAGAGTTACGATTATTCTTTGTAATGCAGTATATAGTTGACATGCCAATATCAGTGATAATCTGATATTGTAATTGTGGATAAATTGAATTTACTAAAAAATTGTTTTACCATACGAATTACCGAACGAATTTTCGTTTAAAAAAATTGTGTGTACTTCTACCCCTCTCTTGGGTTACGTATGAGTTAAATTCAGCACAAGGCCGTGGCCTTGTGCTGAATTTAACTCATACGTACTATTAGGTGTCCTTATCCAGAATAAAATCAAAGTACTTGCGTAATTTCATTAAGATCAGTTCAGCCGTTTATTTGTGAAAATGTATTCAGAAAGATGGATAAGTAGAAATCCATACAAATTTACGAACTAATGAAACGAAAATGAAATAAGCATATTCTACTGAATTTTTAATAACTTACTATCAATGTCAAGTTCTGTCTGCGACGCAGGAGGTTGCGGGTTCGATTCTCATCTCGGGACAAACGTTTGTACGATCCGTAGACATTCTTTCGGGTGTTCTGGTCGTTTTCAATGTTCAATAAAAAATATCTATCTTTGTATTGTATTATATTTATGTATACCAGTTTTCTAGTACCCATAACACAAGCTCTGCTTAGCTTGGAGCTAGATAGATGATACTGCGTGAATTTTCCAGCATTATTTAGTAATTTATTATTATTATTTATTATTTAGGCGCATACCCCACCCAAAGTGGCGCCGCCACCTAATTTATCTTACAGGTTTATCTACACACTACACTTTATCTACAGTTTTTTTAATGCCTCTGTAATAGTTTTATTCTATTTAGTTTAGGCAGAGCTACGAAAATGGATTATGGTGGCCACCAAGGGCAACTTCGTATCTCTGCCTAAACTAAATAGAATAAAACTGTTACAGAAGCATTAAAAAAGCTAATGATAGGTATCACAACCGGTAGATGGATTTTTGAAAATTTCTTTGTTAAACGGAACGATAACATAAAGTAGGTGGCGGCGCTAGTTTAGGTGGGGTATGCGCCTTAATGTTCTGGAACAAGTTTCTATTTAGAACGTAGTATTCGTCCTCGTGCTTATAGCAAGTATTAAACACATTTATAGAGCCAAGAAGGTGTTACCGTGAGAGATTGCAACGGTGCGTCCACTTACAAGTAGTTTATTGGGTTTTGTACAGTTAGTAAAGCAGAAAGGAAAAAAAATTCAGTGAAATACTGCACCACTTTTTCTGCGAAGACGCAGACAAACTGGAACCCTAATTTGTGAATTCTCGGCGTCTGACTATTATCAGACAAAAGTTTAGATGGTCCGATCGAGCGGACATAAAACCACTTTGTTTATGGTAAAAAGGTTTAAGGTGTAAACTCCAACAATGTTAACCTGGCTCGAAGGACTCTGTGGCAAGAATACTGAAAATCACTCGACGAATTCTACTCTTCTAATCTACTTTACGCAAAACACAACAGTTAAAATAATAAGCAATTGTAAATACACCTCAACAGCCTATAACGGTCCACTGCTGGACGCAAGCCTCCCCCCGATTTTTCTATCTCATGAGGGGTAACGTATAATCCCCACGCTGGGCATGCGGGTTGGGGATCGCAGTTCGGTGGTAGATCTATTCTGCAAGAGGCGCTGCTGCCCGCCCCCCGGTGTATGTCCCTTAGTCGCCTCTTACGACATACACGGGAAGAGTTCCGTTGCGTGGGTGGTGCAAATTTTAAGCCGGCCACACGGCTTTTGTAAATAAATTCTGCATTGTAATTACTAGGTACCTAGTTATTATGTGTTTCTGTTCTTTAGATATGTTCTTTGATAATAAGCCAATGTTTTATCATGCGCACCTTAAACTTTAGGTAGAAAAAATAGTTGAAGTTGTATCTTCGTTTGGTAGGTACTTGAAGACGCTGAAGCAAGACTCTTGATTTCTAGCTACCCACTTAAAATCGATGAACCGCGAACAGTAATAATTACCTACTGTCATAAAGGTTCGTTAAGGTTCAGAATAAATTAAATCTAAGGCATTTTAGACCTTTTATTTGAATCTCTATTTTTGCAGACTACTAGACTTTCTAAAATCCATGTACATTATTTGTACATGGATTTTAGAAATCTAGTTACCAGCTATTTGGGACCTTGCAAGTGTGTCCAAACATTTTGTAAATCCTTTCGAACTGCGATTTCTCGCTTTGCTCACTTCAAGCTTCTTTGAAGTTCGAGCTGACAACAAACTTTATAAAGGAAACGAATAAGCGGCTTAAAGCACTCCTAGATGTTTCTAGTCTACTTGGCTTCTATATTACCTATTTTTCAGCACACAAACATCTGTTTATAAGTCAGCTAGTTTACTAGGTGGCATTGAATTGTATTCGAATGTTATTTATACTCTGTACTATGTTTGTTATTTTGTAAGTTGGTGAAACTGTCAACTTCCTTACTATGTTATGTTGGTAGAACCATTTTGTGAATAAACGTCACTTCGTGTCATGAAATTGGGTCACTATAATGCAAGACAATTTATTGTACGGCCAAATAATGTACACCTTGATAATCCGTGTCAAAACCTATAGAAATTGGAATTCATGACACGGATTATTAAGGTGTACGATAAATTGTCGTGCATTATAGTGATCCAATTTAATGACCCATGAAATTGATAAGTGTGTTTTATAATATTAGGTTATGGGCAAATGTAATAATTTTCAAGTATAATGTCTAGCACAGTGAAATATAGGTTGAAAATGTACTATTACTCACAGCTGTGGACGTCCACTATGTGCAAAACATCCGAAGGTCAAGAGAAGGGAAAATTATGACAAATGGATTTTTACCGCGAAAAACTTGTTAGTGCTTGAAGGTATAAGAATAAGAATATTTTTTTTGTACAAACTTATAAAACATTGTTTAAGTACCTACTGACTATATACAAAGATGTTCATGTAATAATTTTTATCATAATTATCTTAGTAACATTGTTAAAGGTAGAAAAATGACACACTTTACTTTCCGTGCTACTCGTAGTTAATAACTGTGTTACGGCAAATGATTCTATGTATTATAGGTATGTCGCACTACATCAAGCCGGTTACAAGCAAAGAGTTATGCCCGAAGAGGATGCAAACACCAGAGCAAAAATATTTTTTTTACCATCGTTCCAGTTCTATTCGTGCATAGAACAAGTCACAAGTACTTGACTTTTATATCTGTCAGGTTGAAAACCGGTTTCAGAACACATTAGCATAGGACAGCAACAACTGGTCAGACTGCTTTTTATTTTGTGCTTTTTGGAAGTTTTCCTCATTAATTTTGAACGGGAATCATTGCACTACATAACAATGTATTAACAAACATGCTTGTAGAAACGTAATCTAATGCATTTTCACCGCAGTTTCGGTCGCTACCGTCAAGGTTCCGCCCGCCCCAGCAAACCATACCTATCCCAATGCTATGATCAAGAAATTTGTTATTTTATGAGAAGTTAACACCAAAGGGCACGACTAAAGGACACGTTGATACTTGGTATTAACGATTCTAATACTTTGAGCATTTATACTAAAGTTACTTATTGCTTAGCAACGCAGATACTACTGTAGTTTATCGAATACAAAATATTCAATAAGCTGTAGTAATGTTTTCAGTTGCAAATTGAGCAAAATGTCGCTAAACGTGACCTTACATAGACGAACTTTCTCTTCAAAATATTTCTAGATAGGTAGTGTTTCAGTTGTGTGGTGCCGGCGTAGAATTTGCACCACCCAAACTCTTCCCGTGGGTGCCGAGGCGACTAAGAGACATACGGGAGGCGGGCAGCAGCGCCTCTTGCAGAATAGATCTGCCACCGAACTGCGATCCCCAACCCGCCTGCCCAACGTGGGGATTATGGGCACTACCCCATGAGATGAAAGCCAATATAGCGGGGAGGCCTGCGTCCAGCAGTGGACCGTTAAAGGCTGTTGAGGTTGAGTGTTTCAGCCAAGTTTGGATAATACTTTTATAAAGTTGGTAAATAAGGTCCGTCGTTAAGGTATATAAGTGGATAATTATCTCGCATGACCCCACTTATTTGGATACTTTACAAATCACTTCCTTCGGCCTTTACCTAAGGGAGAGTTTTTTCTGTTCAATTTGCCGATTTCCTTCGAGCATTTTGTAAATAGTTTACTGACTTATATTCAAAAGACTATTGAGATTGAGGTACCTGCTCCAACTTCTGCCCACCCTGTATAAGAATACAGGATGGAAAAAGACAAGGGCCGTTTACGAAAATATACACATAAGTAATGTACATTCGATGTTGGTAAGAAACGATTATCATAAAGAAAAAAAAAAGTTTAAATAAGTTTTTTTATGATTTTTTCTACGCAATAGTTCGAAGACATAGGTTGCTAAACAAAAATATTGTCAATGCACCTAGTTTATGTCATCCATCAATAAAGTCACTAAGTTATTGTTTAATAGTTAGGTCAAGGTGCGGTTATTAACCTTATCAAAAATGTTAAATAAGGTAATCTCATTTGTTTCATTCTTTTTTTGTAATTTTTGTTTTTACTAATTTGTGTTTTTTATATTTTGTTCGATATCAGCATATTTTGTTTTGTATTAGTACTAAGTTTTGTAACATTTCACGTTTTTGGTAAAATTTTAAATTATAGCTTGCAACATTTTTTTTGTACTTGTTATGTTTGCATATTTGGGTAAAATCTAGGTCGTAACAACAATGTACACACCTACTGTCTTTATAAGGATCTTACTCTGTTTTGTGAACTATTAAATAAATAAATAAATAAAATATCAGTTGTTAGGGTTGTCACTATGCGATTTTCGTATATAACTAATAAGTCCAAATACAAATACATTTTTTTGTGAAAAGGATAGACATAGGATTTTGTGTTCATATGAGCGGGACAGGGCATAGCAACGAAAGCCCAAAAATCAAGTTTTAGAATATAAATTAATTTGGACATCGAAATATCATGTTGTCGAAATAAATGTTCTTTAGATTAAGTTCTCCTCGTCCTCAACAGCCTATATTAGTCCACTGCTGGGCACAAGCCTACCCCTGATAATCGCCTTATTGATTTAGTTCTATTACCATGCTTATTCTCAAGATCCTAACTTCTGTATTTATTAAGAAATTAAGGTTTTAGTAAAAATTTAAAGGTAACTTTGCGATTTTTTTTTTCGAAGCATATTGATAGAGTAAGTCCTGAACTTTACCATGTATAAATTTCAAAAAATATATTACCACCACGCCACAGAGGTCAATCGCCAATCTACTAAATAAATCGAAGTCTTTAAGCAATAGGGCGGTCATTAGGGGAGGCCTGTGTCTAGCTGTGGACTAACATAGGCATCAGCCTATGTTAGTCCACTATAGAATATTGTATTCAGCAAATAAACGACTTGATTTGATTTAGAAAGACTTCGAATAGTCATCATCACTATCAGGTGATGATGACGAATCGAAGTCTTTCCGTAGAGGGCATTTACAACGATGATAGTCAAAGTATACACACACATCGCCTTACAAAAAACACAACAGAAAAAAGCTCGTTTTGTATCCGTTCTCTCGTGATTCCGATCCATTTGCTTCTAATTGATAGTCCTACCGTTCAAACCTTTATAGGGTTCCGTATCGAAGGGCTGTGAACGGGACTCTACTTCTGAGAAACTCTCACAAGCAGTCACTTTTTCTACCCTGTCCGTCATACTCTATCTCATTTCTTCAGCAAAATGAAGCAAGTTCAATATTTTTTTTTAATTTGTTTTTCAAAGTTACACCTGATGCCATGGAAACCATTTGTTACCAGTGATTTTCACATTTATGATCTTGTACAATACAATACACTTTATAGCACACCAAGAAAATACAAAAAAGCAATACAGGAAAAGATAGAAAAACCAGAGTTGCATAATGAGCGGCCTTATCGCTAAGAGCGATCTCTTCCAGACAACCTTGTAAAGTTTTTATTTATTTATTTGGTAACGATTATGACCTATTATAGCCTTCACCAGAAGGCAGAGTGCCCAGAATGCTGGCAGCATTTTATTTTTTTAGATACTTATTTTTTACGGCGTACATATTATCAGTTTCTTGCGGATCAAACTTTTATGGGACCACTTAAAAATCAACTATAATGTATGTATACAACAATGAAGTAATCAACATCATTTATGTAAAATTGGCGAAGTAAGACAAAAATATATATTTTCGGTTTCAAGGGATTAATACTAATACCTCGGGAAAATGTTTTTATAGGAACATTTTGGGTTCATTTTCTATAAACATGGTAGATTTTTCTTCTTACATAAAAGCTGTTACAAAATTCACTGTGTGTCCACCACAAAAAAAATCCAAAAAAAACAACAGTTCAAAAAATTCATTATGTTTCTACACCAAAACCAAAAAGTCCGTCAATAATAAATAGTCGTAGTCGTTCAACGATGTGGCATGGAAACAAGTTTGACTCTCACTTGGCCGTTTTTTACAATTAAACTCGTATCTGGTCCGAGTCATGGTACGGGTGAGTTAGATTGACGATGTAACATTATCAAAATGTAGGTTGTAGCGTTCTTAGAATTAGATGTAAATAATTAAAAGGAACGATTTATAAAAACCCGTTTCATCGTCATCCCATGGCCGCAGTTTTCTTCATTCTAAAGGTATTTCAGTATTCAGTATTTTATTTATTGCATTCAAACAGTCATCAGGTCTTAGTGATTATGTGAGTGTTAATAAAATGTTCACAGTATGTACCCATTTAGGGTGTTGCAATGGAAGACTGGCCAGGTATCATGCCGTTCTAATTATGATAAACTTTGTATTATATACCTGGTTAGGTGCTCTCGCACTGAACGGAACTGCGCTACAAAGGAACGGCGCGGCCAGTTATTCTTTGTATTATGAAATCCTATGAGACTGATCGCACTACGCGTCAGCGGAACTGCGCGGCTTTTTTGGTGATCTGTTCTAATTTGCGCAGATCAGCTGTCGCGTAGTGCAAGTGCACCTTTAATACAGCCTTTAAGCTTTAAAACAAAAGACAGATAAGGGTTACCCAAATTGTATTAAACGGAAAGCCTGAGTTCGCTATTTTTAATCCGCGGAAAAGAAAAGAGGAGGACGTTCTATTTTTTTTATATTGGTATGTTTGGCAATTCTCAACAAATTCTTCGTCTATTATGGACCGATATTTAACTATTTTATCGAAAATGATACTGAGGTCCTACAATTTTTTATTCACGATCGATTAAAAGTAATATTCCCCAAATAGCTTATAAATTAATAAAATAGATAAAATAAAAAAGCTTTATTCACTTATACTTATTTAACATTTTTAAATATGGATTACATCTTATATTTGATTAAGTTTCTAAATTGGTTTTAAAGTAAAGAGGATCTTAAGTATAAGGACCGCCCAAGGCGGTAAAAGCCTCCTAACGCTTCCATGCACATCTGTTTCGCGCGGTTCTTTACCAAAGCTTTCCGGCTACCTTTTCAATGTCGTCGCACCATCGTTTTATAGGTCTCCCTCTGCGACGCTTTTTATCACGGGGGAACCAGTTTGTCACTACTTGACACCATCTATCCGCCTTCAATCTCTGCTGATGTCCTGTCCATTTCCACATTAGACTCGTGGTTCTGTAGATCACATCTTGTGCCTTAGTTTTTGCTCTAACCATCCTGTTTCTTACGCGGTCTTTTAACTTCACGCCGATGTAACTTCATTCCATACCTCTCACCAAAAAGCTATAAAACAATGTAAATACTAAAGATTTTGAAGTTGGTTTTTAATTTTTTGTTGTTCCCCGCACTCTGGTTATATCTAAAAAATGAAATAAGTTCCTAAGAATTTTCAATTTTTCCGAGCCTTGAACCCGTGCCCCAACCTCAGTACGGGTGTGCTCTTACCAAATCAGTCACGAAGTCACTTTCCGCAGACCCGAAAATCTCTGGGAATTCTTATGGACTGTAGCGCCGAAATTGAAATTTTTGGGAACTAATTTTAGATAATAATGCTGGACAATTCACACAGCATTACCTAGCTCCAAGCTAAGCAGAGATTGTCTTATGGGTACTAGATAACTGATAAACTTAATATAATACAATACATAGATAGATATTTTTTTTATTATACATAAAAAACGACCAAAACACCCTGAACAAATGCCTGCAGATTGTACACACATTTGTCCCGAGGCGGGAATCGAACCCGCAATCTCCTGCGTCGCAGGCAGACCTTCGCCCACCGCGTCACAGAGGTCGTCTCAATAGAATAAAGCAGTGTAACATCGTTACCCTCATTTGATTTCATTTATTAATTGCTAATTTGTACATAGGGTTGGTAGCTTATGATTTAATTTTACCCTAAGTTAGTACATACACCCTGTCGGGCTCTGTATTATTCATTAACATTTTTAGTTATCATGCCAATTTACAAAATTTTATTCATAATCTCTCATATATCTAAGAATTTTATTTAAGTTTAAATTTGGTCATGTTGATGTTTAAATATTAAAATAAAAAATCTAATGTCTCATTTACAAATGTCCGTTTCTGTTGATTAGTATTATTCTAAATTTATTCATCTATCAAGAATTCGTTCACTCTATAATAACATTCATTATTAAAAAGGTTATATTTTGTTGTCATAATAATTTCATAATCATAATTTTAAGCAATGGCTATGGAAGTGCGTTCGGATGATGATGATGATTCTTTGTTATTGGCAATAAGATTTATAAGAAGAAGATAAGAAGTTTTAAGATTTATAAAACTTACTAGTGGTTTCTTTTTCGCTTCTTCCACTAGTGGACAAAAAATTGAAGCGAATAAAATCAATAACATCATATTTCTTATTTGATAATAATGACTATTTATAAACCTGTTTATAGTATTAAATTTGACTTGTCTAAGTGCTTATTTTGTAAGCTTACAGAAATAAACGTTATTGATATTTGATATTTTGATATTTGAATATGAGCGAGTACTTCCAAAGTTGAAAGATGTAAAATGGCAAATAAAGAAGTCATCTTGTACCCATAACACAAGCTCCATTTAGCTTTGAGCTGATAGATGATGCTGCGGGGGTCATCATTTTTTCTATTATTATTATCTGTAAGTCAGCTGCGTTCATGATTCATGTGCTTAAAACATTACAGGCAATGCATTTAGGACTGTTGGGATGGTATTATAATGAATGTTTCTTAGTGTTAAGTTTCGGGTAGTTTTTTTTACCGTGGACGTTACAAACAAAATGTCGATACACGTTCTTATACAATATTTATATAAATGTGTTATGTAATTGTGCTACACAATTTTAAAAGATGAAAGTAGGTAAACTAGATCGCAAATACTTACTTACCGACCTTCCTATATGCATGACCATAGAACTTTGAAACAATTCAAGAAGATTGCCAATGAAATTCTAAGCCCTTAAAAAATTCATAATGTAAAACAATTTCGAGCATGATTTCCTTGTGGTGGAAATATTTATGGCGCCAACACCCGGCGAGCAATATCGGTGTATCTGAGGATAGGGATCAAAAGTCAATGGGCTTTAAAATAAATCAGGTCACAAGTTGAAAATGCAAGTGGCCAGTAACATTTTGGTGGGCTTCGAGATAAAAACTTTTTATTTTGGCATCCGCCTGTTTCTAGCCTTGAATATTGAATTAAACAAAATAAAGAAGGGGATTGGAAAGTGCTTACTTTCTCCCCGCTGCAGCAGGAAAGAAAGTAAATCCCATATATTTTTGCCGCCCGCATATTTGTTCGCTTGGATTTACGTACTTTCTTCTCTTTTTTCAAGTAAGAACTGATATACTTTTCGAATAGGTGTAGTATAAAATACATTATGTTTCGGATAGAATACTGAATTAGCCTTAGTCGAAGCGCCCCGACAAAATAATAAGTAGGTAGATTCCTATCCATATTGATCAACTTTAAATAAAACCATCACGTTCCGTCCTAAGTTTTTGCATAATTCGCACTGTAAAGATAATTCAAGTTAGCTGCGGGCGCTAGTCTTTAATAAAAGAAGCTGCCGCGCGGTAAGATGACAAATTATGTAGGTACATTTAACCATCCATGAAGCTAAGATGGAACTTAAAACATTTATGGCTACTAAAATTTCAAATTGTAAAGTGCTAGAACACATTTTTTTGTATAAACCATCTTGAAATGTGCATAGTGCATAGTTTTTAGATTTTTACATCATCGTCAGCCTATATTAGTCCACTGCTGGACATAGGCCTCCCCTAATGAGCGCCATAGTGCCCTGTGGACAAAAAATTGAAGTGGACAAAATCAATAACACTTGTTTCTTATTTGATACCTAATAATTAATATTTATAAACGTGTTTATAGTATAAAATTTGACTTGTATAAGTGCTTGTTTTGTAAGCTTAAAGAAATAAACGGTATTGATATTTGTCTTCAGCTTATATAGGTAGGTCTATAAACCTCAATTAACAAAGCAGCCTGGATTCAGGAAGTCGGCAGTGATACACCCCTTGCCTCAGAAAACACGTTGGTCCTGCGCCTGACCTCTCGGTTGTCTCTTGTGTTGGTCTATCGTCCCATCGGGTTATGAGAGTGAGTCGACACATAGTTCACCTTTTAACCCAATATCAAGATTCTCACATATTATGTGAGAATCTTGTTTGAAGATGCGAGGGATCCCAGCTTCGACATATTTAAAAGTCTGTTAGTTTTATTATCCATCGCTAATTAAACCTATGAAAAATATAAAAATATAATATAATACACTATTAAAAATATATAAAAATTAAATAAAGAGTACGTCCTAGATTTAAACCATACTTTATAATAATACTCTAATTAAGCAACCCGACATTTATTTTATGCGAATTTTCAGCAATTCGCGTCGAAGGTTGAAATTTAATTTTAGGCATTTTAGGTCATGAATAAAATGTTTAGTCAGTCAACTTAAGGCTTCTATCTTAACTAGATTTTAATACGTAGCACGTGGCCTAAATTGAATTTGATAAGACGTGACAAAAAACATCAGCTTAAACACAGAAAAATAACATTAAGCTTTGAGGGACAAATGAAAGAGAGAAAAAAAGGCCAGCAAACTGTCGTGTAGTTTTATACGTATTGGTTTTGCATCACAAATCTCTTAAGGCAGCTAAAGCTGCGTTAGGGCCATAGTGCATAGGTACACGTTTTTTTCTTCATAAAAATTTACCCCTTATTCGCCATGCGTATGCACAATCGGTCGCCAGTATTGTTTGGATCACATTGAAGTCAGTCTGCGTGTAAGTCAGTAATTATTGGTAAAATAGTATTTACAAGTCAACTTCAACTTCTTTTTGTTTATGGGTTGCTGTGCTTGCTAGTTAGCAACAATTCTGCCAGTGTCAATGTAACGAGTGATTAATTCATATTAAAATACATCTTGTCTGGGGTACAAGGGAGACTCCAAGATCCTGTCTCCCAAGCCAACCTAACCTGCACGTGGTGTACCCTGCTAGATAACGAACTAGGCTCTGATGAAAATAACAACATTCTTCATAATTTGATAACTAATATTTTACTATTATTTTCATTACTTGACACTGGCAGTAAAGAGTCCAACCAGACTCATATTGCCATTAACAAAGAATCATCATCATACATCTTGTCTCAGTTTTCTGACTTTCTATGCACCATCTGGACTGAAATCTGAAACTAAACGACACAAATCAAAACTGCGGGTGGATCATCACCCCTACCAGTCCACTGCTGGACATAAGTCTCCCCAAATGAGCGCCATAGCGCCCTGTCTTCAGCTATATCATTATCATATGATATTGATATTATCTTTATTATGGTTTCTTTCATGCTAAATGCTGACCCCTACTACATTATTTTTTGTCTAATTGAGGGCGTGGGCATAAGAGTGAGCGTATGCGCGGCCGTGGGCTTAGGTGTTTCTGTGCCCATAGCACTGGGCGTGGATTACTAAATTAAGCATGATGACTAATTTTGGATTTTATTTTTAGACATCTACTGAATACAAAATAAATCATATTTCTGCAAAAAAAAACAATGTATTTTTATACAGAATGACCATAATATTGTTAAGAGAAGAAAGTCAGATCTATAACAAAGTTATTCTTTGACAATACTTATTGTGACGGCATGACATCACAAATCAGTATGTCTTCTCTAATTGGTGTTCAACGTGTCATGGCAAGTTGCTGTATTATGTATTGTTTTTAATCAAAATAATAATAAATCTCGATGAAAATAAAAAAATGCAATAAGTACATGTTTTGTTATCCATGGCTCAGATATACATAATTCGGTAAGTACATAATTTTGATGTTTTTTGGTGATTTTTGTCATCATCCCTAGCGCCAGCATACACTCGCGAAGGTCCAAGATGAACTTACTCCCATCCCTCCGAACCCTGAGGTTATAGAATGATATCGAGGATTTTTCGAACTAACTATGTAGGTATAGTTATGTCCCAAAAATCTTTTTTGGTAAGCTTCGTATGCGAGTCTGACTCTTAAATCTTAAAATAAATATCGTCATAGAGAAACGTGTCATGAAGTTTTCAATATTGTGTGTATTAATAATGAACTATTTCACATATCATTTAAAATAGATTGCAATTAATTCGTAAACAAAGTTAACTTTAAAATGGAATAGGTAAGCTTGTAGACCAACCGACCGCGTATTTTAGGAATTTATTTGTTAGAACCAAAAACCAATTAAAAGCATGACAAGACCTAATCTGTTTTGACTCAGCAGAATTTGAGTTGGCAAAACAATTAGGCATCTAGCAAAAACTCGTTTAGATTCAATTTCATTTTACTTTGTAAATTAGGTTCATAATGAAATTTCAGTTCAGTGCACTGGGAAAAACTTTATAATAATGATGAAATCTGAAACTTTACTCTCTGTGAATTATTTGTCCAGGCCAATCCATTTCGGTATATGTATATTGCTTCGTGTAAGGTAGGGCACGTGCTTCAGTTAAGGGCTTTTATCACATAGCGTGAAAATCTGGACATTCAAATGCTAAAGATTGACCAACCATTCATTTTAAAATGGGTTAAATACCAAGCCGATGCACTGGGACAACTTCAAACTCCTAATGATGATCTCTGAAACAAAAAGGTTTAGTTTTATTCTATGTGAATACCATCCATTTCGGTGTAAATTGCTTCATGTAAGGTAAGGCAAGTGCTTTACTTTATGGCGCATACCCTACCCAAAGTGGCGCCGCCACCTAATTTATCTAATTGGTTTAAGCAGAGATACGAAAATAGATTTTGGTGGCCACCAAGGGCAACTTCGTATATCTGCCTAAACTAAATAGAATAAAACTATTACAGAGGCATTAAAAAAAGCTTATATTATTTTCAAAAATCCATCTTTCAGTTTGTGATACCTATTACAAACTGGAAAATGGATTTTTGAGAATTCCTTTGTTAAACGGAATAATAACATAAAGTAGGTGGCGGCGCTAGTTTGGGTGGGGTATGTGACCCTGGGGGTCACATTGCGTAAAAATCTGGACATTGAGACGCTGAACTTTGGCCTCGTAAAATGGGTTAAATACGTCGCTATTTAAAAGCGTTTTTGACACGCAGCAAGCTTCAGCACAAAGGCGACTGCTAAATAACTTTTTTGAAGGCGGCGAGTGCGGCTTCTTCGGCGTGAATCCAACATCCAACATACCAAGCTATGGTGCGTTTCTATTTCAGTAGGCATCTTGTTTTTATTTGATCACACGATAGTTTTTTTCTACTACCTAACCCAAACCTCTGTCAAATTCCGGCTCTGTAAGTTATAGCAATATCGAAATCAAAAGCATGTCTTAAGGTGCAACTATTTGTACACTATACATATAATATGTAGAGCCGGTAGAGGCACGGGCTTCTCCAGTCCCAGCACACATAAGCTCGTAGTACACGATACAGTTACCACAAAAGGAATTGCATTTCTAACTAAATTCATTAAACTTTTGACTGTGTTAACCGAGTAATTCGTGTATTTGTGGAAATACCTGAACACTTACCTAGAAGCTTCGTCACTGGTTTGATGGTAAAACTTTATGGAGCTGCTCTTGCAGATTGACTTTTGTAGTTCCAGGAATATTATCTATTAGTTAGAAGATTGAGCATTTGAGGAAGAAGATTACCTACAATTAGAGTTTATGAATTACAGACCGTTCACCATAAGATGTGATGCCTTGGAAATTGCCAACTTCACGGCATGGACGGATTATGGTGAAGGGTCTGTAACCATGCAGGACCGTGAAGAGTGGCACGAGAGCTTTGAGGCCAACAGAGGGCAAAATCTGATGATGATGACAATTTTGTATTTAAGTATTTAATGAAAATAAGGCAGAGGACATATTATAGTGAACGGTCTCAAGATGGATTTCTCATCAGTATCATTCAGTTTGGAAAATTTTCCCATCACACGAAGAGACGAGGCTCAGTCAAAAGTTAAAATTTATAAGTTTACAAGATAACTTTCATGGTAACCTCCGGGACCACAACAGGCCGATCTATAGACATAGAAAAATGAAGATGGTATTTATTATATACATCATTCTTAGGGCTATAACAGTCTGTAATGGGTTCTGGCTAACAGACATTGCAGTAATCTTAATCAAACAATTATAATTCTTAAATTAACTCTATGTGTACCTTAATATTTTTTTTATTTGTTTGACTAGTTGGAGCTGTGTGGTGTGACATAAAATTTAAATACTCTAATGAATAGATGGTGTTTTCCGAATCAATTAACAAATTTAATTTCATAAGTGTCTTTTTTCTGAGGTTTACTGTGAACAAAGCCGTGGACAGAAGTAAAATTTCGACCACTAATATATTGAATTGGTGGCTATTGAAAATCAAATATTAGTCTCTCATATTATGAGAGACTAATATTTGATTTTCAATAGCCACCGTCAACTTTCAGCAAACCACTAAATTCTGGCAGAACAATCCACAATGTAGCTGCAAACTGCTGCTAGCACGGAACCGTACAGAGTGTAATGAAAATACTATGTAAGTTCTTTATTAAAATTTATTTTTGTCACATTTGTTTTTTTTTAATAACGACCCATATTAGTCGATAAGGTTTTTGGCTCTGGGAGTCGTATTATACAACATAGTTTGAGTCAGCGTTTCATGCATGGACGTACCAAGCGTGAACCAGAAATGTTTTATGTTTTGTCTAGAATTTTATTTTACTTAGATACGTCGTTGACACTTGTGAAAATTGGACACCATTTTATTTTAATCGTGTAATATAGAAATATGTATATTCACTAATCAGTGCGGCCTAAACGTCATGACAAACGGAGCTAAGAGGTGGATAATCACGGTAGGGCTGGTCCACCAGTTCAAGGTTGCTCAGCGAGCTATGGAAAGATCTATGCACGAAGTTTCTCTGAAATTACATAAATGATATTTAAAAAAAACGGTTTTTAGATTTCTTTCTTTACATGCGCTATAAGACCTTGCTTCTTGCCAAATTTTAAGATTCCATGTCAACGGGAATTATCCTATAGGTTATGTGTGCATTGATTCCATTGAAAAAAAATGGGCATAAACGGCTCTCACTTTTGATTGCGTGGACTTAGAAGTTTGATTTATATCGCGGCTCCAAGAAAATAAGAACCTGGGGCCGAATTCTACTAACACAATCTCTTCTCTGTGTCGATGGTATGGCGTTTAAATCGCTGCCATTGACACGTTTTGGCATTCTACTAATACAATATTTATCTCAATGGTATGGCGCTAGAGTGGCATTTGTTTAAAAATTAGTGGAGTTGGGCTCCTAAGTATATGATGAAAATTTCAAATAGATTGAGGGAACAGAGAGTACGACACGTTTCTCAGAAAACTGGGTTGACAGACAGACAGACGAACGACAAAGTGATCCACAGAGGGTTCCATTTTTTCCTTTTGAGGCACGGAACCCTAAAAATGACGTACACCGCAAGTTATTTTCTAACGCTGCCTACTAAAAATGCAGTTGACATAAGATTATTTCCTGAGAAAGCTCAGTGCAGAGTCAGTCTAGGATCAAATCAAATCTACGTCTTCAAGACCTAGAAAAATACTGGAAGGTTTTACCTAGAATATAAATAATAGGATTAAGGTCCTGACTTGAGCTGAATCAACATCGTACCTCTCACGTCCGTTACACCCTGTTTCTAAACATCAGTGGACGTCAAATAACGGCAGGAGTATGTACGTCGTATCGCGTCGGTACTACAAAAAACTCACGAACCTAATCCGTGTTCAAAAACCCTTTATTGGAATTAGTTGAATGTGTTTACTAGTGCTAGGTGTGTGACTAGTGTAGACTGCTGGCAGATGCTGGATGCGGCAAGCTGAAGACAGGGCGCTATGGCGCTCATTAGGGGAGGCCTATGTCCAGCAGTGGACTGATGTAGGCTGATGATGACTAGTGCTAGGTGAGTATTGTATTATGTTCAAACACTTTTAAATCAAAATTACATTTCTACTAATGCACAATTCTGACAATATACCAAATGCTGGGTCCAAGCTGGGCGAGCAAAACGCGAGGCAGCCAGACGAGGCAAGGCCGAGCTATACCTATCATTTTCAGGCAGCTCACCTTCTCTAGACCCGGCTACTTAAAAAATAAAATAGAACGGCACTAAATCTTCCGATTGCAACTGCTCCACATGGACCTTACAGGACTTTAAAGTCGGTGTTTAAAACGAGAGCAGCAGATACAACACAACAAGCCAAGACGATTATTTTACCGAAAAAAAGTGTGGACTGTAATTTATTAAACTCCTTGCTGTTGTTGTTTCATGATTATGAAGGTCGCTATATTAAGAACAAAGTCAAGAGACAAAGCTGGTGCTAAGTCCGGAGACGCTGACACAGGGCTGGCGAGGTAAGGGATAATAGGGTATTTGGAGATAAAATATTTTAAGAGGCAGCATCATTTTTGAAGTGTTAGACGTAGAAATGAAATCTGCAGTTATAGAAGTTAGCCATACCAAATAAACTTACTAGTACAAAAGCTTTTGCCTGTGGCTTTAGTCACGAAAAAATTAGGGTAAATAGGTAGTATATTTTCATTGTCATCATCAATCATTTTTTAGGGAGGCCTATGTCCAGCAGGTATAGGCTGATAATGATATTTTCAATGATATGAACATATATCCGACAGAGAACTAAGGTTATCGACATAGCTCTAAAAGGATTAGCAAGCCGAAGTGGTAGTGGGCTGGCCATATCTCGAGAAGAACCGACAACCGCTGGGGTTAAACGTGTTCTTGAGTGGAGACCGCGACTCGGCAAACGTAGTGTAGGACGCCCTCCGGCCAGGTGGGATGACGATTTGCGAAAGACTGCTGGCAGACGCTGGATGCGGCAAGCTGAAGACAGGGCGCTATGGCGCTCATTAGGGGAGGCCTATGTCCAGCTGTGGACAAATTTAGGCTGATGATGATGAACACATATACATTTCAATGGATGCTGGAATAAGCCATTCTCAAATAGTTGTACGCACAACCCTACGAAGATTAAATGGTGGTGACACGACAGAACATCAATCAGTGGGAAGACGAAATAACATCGGAAGCGTCAGTCCGCCAGTGCTATGGTTAGTTAATATACTCTGCACCTGTAGGCCAAGCACAGGTATTGTTCTCTAGTGAAGAATCCAAGAAGTGACAAAGTAGAATTATATACTTAGATTTTTTCACTACGCGGTAGAATAGACAATAACATTGCATCGTCATGATTGCGTACATTATTGAAGTTGAAGGAGAATTCGAATATTAGGAATGAAAATAGGTCGTACAAACTGTGCAGATACCAAGCAAAGCGGAACTAGTGCTTAGCCAGACTAACTGATAAGATACGCCAAATTAATCTCGTTTCCTGTTCGAATAAAATTGTACTACTACTTTCACTATCATCATAATTATAATTCATAATTCAATAACGTTTATTTCTTTGACGACCTCAGTGACGCAGCGGGCGAGAGTCTGCCTGCGATGCAAGAGGTTGCGGGTTCGATCCCCGCCTCGGAACAAATTTGTGTACGATCTGCAGAAATTTGTTCCGTTGGTCTGGGTGTTTTCTATGTATAATAAAAAAATATCTATCTATGTAATGTATAATATTACGTATATCAGTTATCTAGTACCCATAACACAAGCTCTGCTTACCTTGGGGCTAGATAATGCTGTGTGAACTGTCCAGCATTATTTATTTATTTACTTTAAGGTTACATAATAAGCACTTAGACAAGTCAAATTTTATACTATAAACACGTTTATAAATAGTAATTATTATCAAATAAGAAATAAAGATGTTGATTTTGTCCACTAGTGGAAGAAGTTGAAAATAAACCACTAGTACTTAAGTGTATTTATAAAATAAATAAATAAATAATGCTCGACAATTCACACAGCATTATATAGCCCCAAGCTAAGCAGAGCTTGTGTTATGTATGACTTATAACACAAGACCACTTGCTCAAACTTATTTTTTTTTGTATAATCTGTTATTATAGAGCTCAACGTCACAATGCGCTAGCCATTGTGACTTTACCATAATTTAGGCTTTTACTGAAAAGCCCACACGTATTTTTAAATGCACAACTTCTAACTACGTACGAGCTGCTTACCACAGCAGAGTATAGCTTTATTGGCTGATTTATTTTTGTATTCTAGAAACTAGTTCTTAATATTAATAAAGGAGTGACGCTATGCTAACAAAATTAGACATGAGTTTAATGGCTAGATCTTATCAGAATTTATGATCTGAACCCGAAAGCACGTCGAAGATTACTGATAGGATCGCAAACAGTTTTGTGGGACGAGATTTATGTACGCAAGAGTCAAATATGACAAACTTGGTTATTAGCTTTCACTTACGCTGGCATTTTACCCTTCATGTGATAAGTTATAATATTATAAGTTATTAAAGCTTATACTATAGACACTTGATATTGTAGGCACTCTCTAGAGTATCACAAGCCGCAGCTAATAGCTAAATTAGGAGTTATTCCTGACTCGTCCCACTTTGGTCCGAATCCAGTGGGACGAGTCAAGGAACTCAAATTTTATTCTAAAAACGTTCCCGATTCGTCCTATTTTGACATTTCTAACAGAAAAGAAGCAAAAGTACAGTCGGCCGCACACTTCTCGTGCAAGTAATCTTGATTACCATTGTTTCCGAAGGATTTTTAACTATCTCACGCAAAGTACCAGGAAACTAGAAATGCATAGGAAATTAAGGTTCAATAGTATTTTGATTTTTTATAAATTAGGATAGGCACATGACACATACCCGAAGAGGGCCATCGTGTATAATCATCGTGTATATATATTGAGATGATGAAGAAATTGTATCATTATTACATAAACATATCACCAGTAACGTACTCACGCGTCGTTTCATTGAGTAATTGTCAGAAATATGCATTGTAACAAATAGCTTAAATTGACAACTTTTGTGAAATCAACAGCTAGAAAGTGGTTTTCTTCGACGTTGAATTCGATACAAATTATTAAATATCCTTTATGATAATATAATAATAACGATGAAAAACAATTGAAATATATCATAATGATTGACCAAAAAGATTGGATAAAGTGATTTCATAAAAGTTCGTCGACCATTTTGATAAATCTATATTTTGTTTTAAAGCACTAAACAATCCACTTACTCCTTTACTAGAGTACTAGGGTATTTTACTAGGGTGGGCTATACTCTATATGAGTAAAAACCTTAAAATATCCTATTTAAATAGCTGATGCAAAAAGCAGTCTGAAAATTTTTAGTTCATGAAACAACAAAATAAATTCGAAATTCAATTCAAAGAGTCTAGTTTTTTTATCTGTTTTAGACAACGTGAAATAGTAGGTGCAATGCTTTTATGTCATACGGCTCTGTAGGTGAACCAAATAGCGCCAACTGTCATCAGCTACATCAGCGTCTTTGAACATCAGCGTAGTTGTAGGTACCTCATAACCAACTGACGTCGTGACCACAGGGCAATATGGACTTCACCGCGTCCAGCGTTTTCGCACCTTGAAAATGTAAATTTAAAATGCATTTTTATGGCACTTATCAATTGAATAAAATAATTGTATTTGTTTTATTGGTTCATGAGCACATGTAATCTGATTGTGACACTTTTTAAAAACGGGTGTAATTCCCTATTACTCGTCGACAACCCTGAATGAATAGGTAGGCCTACCTATTACGTTACTCCATGCTCTTAACTGATTTAGGTTGTAGTCGACTTGACTGTCTAATATAATATATGCATAACAAATTGCTAACTTTGTCAAAGGCAAGGTCAACCAACTGATCAAGGCTCAGAGCACATTATATGTATTTACAAAGCCGTGTCCACACGCTCGCACATGAGTTTTTCTTATGAGTTTCGCCGAAATTAATCTTGGCGTCAACGGCTCCAGAACGTGCCTGAAATGTAAGTAAATTCATTACAAGCACAGGCTGGCGTGGCTATTTACTATTATAATGCGACCGTCTGTAAAGATGGGTTGTTTATTTGGCGATCATTTTCGTAAACGCATTATTTCAATAGATTTGTCTTGTAGCAGGTGCTACGCCGTAGTAGGTGCTACGCCGTAGCAGTTGCAGTATAAAACTCGTAGCACATGCTACGTCGTAACCTTTACATTAAAAATACATAAAATTTCAATGGATTTTTGATAAGTCTATCAAACTCAAATACATCGATGTGTTTGTAGATCTGGAATTACAAATCAGCTTATTTTTATCCGGTAAAAACGCGGGTGAAACCGTTGGCATAAGAAGGTTTCTAATAGATAAGTTAGTTATAACAAAATGGTGGGTAGATATACCATTGCTAACAATCCGAATCTTGTGTTTTCCTTTCCTACTTTAAAGTAAATGATCACTTTTTCAATCAGTCAAAGTATTCAACTTATTGCCCTATTACTTGAGAAATTGACGTTTCAAGAGCTGGTGAAGAAAATAAAGCAATTAAAGAAATAAATAACACCATTGGAATAATAATGGTGCAATTTATGCTGTGTTGGATGGAATTGTCTGCATCTTTTTCAAATCCCTGTTAAAAAGAAAGCTTACGTATAAAAATTATAATATGGGGTATATATAGAATGCAGAAAAAAATATACTGCGTTTTAATTTTGAATTAATTTACATTTTAATACTACTGCCAATCTATCTTAAAATGCTCAGTGTTATTTGTTAGTTAGAAAGATAAGAGATAATTATGTCTTTTACTTTTAGTATGAGCAAAAAGAAAATAGAATTATCAAATTATACTTAAAATTATTTAGAAATCTAAAAATAAATTGGTAGGTACCTACAGACCAATAATTTAATAGTTTATTGTAAATTAAATTTCAGCTCATTTTCATTGCTTTATCCCATAAATAATAATCCCCCATAAAATGTCTGTCAATATAAATACGAGTAGGTAAAAATGAATTTCATACAAAATAGATTGGTTTGGGCTGTTTTTATCGCTCATTCAATGTTATCGTGACTATTTTGATTTTGACAAGCTAATGGATTTACGTAGGTAGGTAAAAAGCATGAAACTCTAGTAGTTTCTAGAGCACAGTGTTTTAATTTTACTTTGTTCTTGGTGGCGTGATAGATAGGTAGGACGCAAAACGTAGATTGCTTCTTGTCACTAAGTAATCGTGTTTTTATGTGTTGGACTTTTATAACCTAACCAACGCCCTGACATTCACACATTACTTGAATGTTTTTTATTTTAACCATAATTGGGAAAGTGCTATTAAAGTTGCTTCAATCATTTAATATCTTAATTTTTTGGGTATAGTTTGTGATTTTAGGAATAAAAAGAATAAAAACATACCTACTAGGTACCTATTTATTTAGATAATAATAATTCTTTATTAAAAAAGAAAATTACAATAAAATAATATGATTAAATTTAAACTATTTGCAATTGCAACGATTGAGCTAACTGCAACTGTCTAGTTGCAAACAATCTACAGGTAACTCAGCTGATCCATATCAAATTATAATAATAATTGATAAATTTATACAACATAACATCACTTGTTGTTCCTTCATCAAAATTATTGGATCATCAACTCAACTCAACTTACCATATGTCCCAACTCTAATTCTAAAAACAAAATGGTAGCCCGTTCAACGCAGAATAGAACAAATTTATTTACATTCTGTTCCATTAAACAGTTTGATGGCACGACGACGTGGCGTAAATTGGCTGAATGTTCGTCGAAACATGGTATTCGGAGCTTAGGGAAAAAAATATTCTTTGTAAACCCAAATTTTATAATTATAGTTTGGTACGGAAGACCGTTGTGATAGTTCTTTCCTGTGTCATTATTTGCACCATATTGACCGTGACGACCGATGTGGCGCGGTGGGCGAAGGTCTGCCTGCGACGCAGAAGGTTGCGGGTTCGATTCCCGCCTCGGGACAAATGTGTGTACGATCTGCAGACATTTTTTCAGGGTGTTCTGGTCGTTTTCTGTATATAATAAAAAAATATATGTATATCTATGTATTGTATTGTATTATGTATATCAGTTATCTAGTACCCATAACACAAGCTCTGCTTACCTTGAGGCTAGATAATGCTGTGTGAATTGTTCAGCATTTTTTTTTTAAATCTACATCGATAAGTAGTACGAGTATAACAGACCCGGTGCATACGCTATGAGCAATGCAAATACAATACAATACAAAACACTTTATTGTACACCAGAAAAAGAACATTACAAAAAGACATATAACATGAGGCAAGTACAATGGGCGGCCTTATCGCTTAGAAGCGATCTCTTCCAGGCAACCTTTGGATGGAAAGAACTATTTATGAATTTAAGAAAGGCAGGGGGTGTACAAAAGATAAAATAAACATGAATATTACAGAATACCTACTGAAAAACAAAATTATATTAAATAAATAAATAAACATTACTAATTACCTAACTCAATATATTTACACTTAGACTAGATAAACACATAAAAGAAAAAGAAAAGAAAATATCGACGCTTGAAAGGCAATAATTACCAAGCGACATGTTGGCAACTTTACACTAGTAACTAAAATATAATATAATGCACGCAAATGCTAGCTAATATAAATAGCTGTGTTCAAAACGTGTTGTGTTCCGCCGTTATTTGTTTATTTATCTACTAGGCTATTTTATATTTATTTATCCTAAAGAAAACCTAAGCTGAAAGCTTACCTGTTTTCATCACAAAAACGCCTGTCAGGGGCGACTATTTAAATAAAAATATTGTCGAGCCTAGTCACGTCGAGGGACAGTGAAAACGAGATTTCACCAGCAAATGAAGTGGTGAAAATAAAATGCTAATTATTGTTGATTCATCGCGTCGCTTTGGGGGACATTTCGAAAATGGTTTAGTAAAATATTGGCATATTGTGCTTTGAATAACGTTATTCCTTTATTCCTGTTTTCCTAAGTGTTATGTATTTTTTAAATCCCTATAAGACAATTTCAACAACTTTTTAAAGGTTTCAACTATTGAGACATGCAAGGAATCGGAAATTGAAACCCTAACTATTCCTTTGTTTATAGAAACAAAGAAAATCCGTCACTATTCCTCTGGTTACAAACAAATGAATAGTGACGGTTTAAGGTCACATTTTAGCACATTAGTAATTATACATTTTAGTAGGTACACTATTCCTTTCTTTAGACAAGTAGTTGCTCATACCCATAAATGTCTGCATAATGTACAATGCGACAATACCTGTCCGTCGATTGAGCAAGTAGATGAACATACTTACCTGGGTTTGGTGATTGACAATAGATTTAACTGGCATAAACACATTGATAAAATTTGTAATAAGTTAAGAGCGATTTTAGCAAAATTCTACGTAATCAAATGTAAAGTTCCTTTTAACATAGGTACTATTGATGATGTATAAAGCACTCGTTGAAAGCATTTTGTCGTACGGCCTTACCAGCTATGGACGTACTTACAAAACATATTTGGATCAGGTTTATAATATACAATATAGAATTCTAAAATTGCTAGTTCCTGTTACGATTAAAAATAAATTCAAAGAGTATCCTGAAAAACTTTTCGATTATTGTGGGATAATACCAATACATAAAAAGGTCGAACTTAATCTCCTTATTGAACAATACTTCCGCACTGACATTCAAACTCTAATAAACCACACGATCACTACTAGGAGCATCACTCACAAAATGTTAACAAAACCTAGATTTAGTAACATCTACGGCCAAAGAACTTCACAATATTTAATTCCCCATCTCATGAACGATCTACCTATAGAAGTTAAAAATAAGATAAATGCGAAAAATATTAAAACCATTTTAATAAAACACTATTTAGCAAAAACTCTAAGTTGATCCGGACCACCTTGTGTGGATATTAGCGGTGATACGTGGCTAGCTTCACGCTGTATGCACGAACTCATGGCAACATTCCGGCCGTTGATAAGGAATTGTAAACCTGTTTTAGCTACATGTAAGAATGTGTATATCATGCTCAAAAATGTTAATTTAGTTTATAAGTTTGTTTAAATTTTTGCTATTTTTATATTTATTAGAACTTTTAGAAGTTTAAGGCTAGTATAGTAACTACATTAATTATTAGATATATAAGAGGAGAACTCAGTGCCTAGACAAACCTAACATAGGCTTTAAGGTACTTCTAACCAGATAATGTAACGAATTTTTTATAATGAATAAATTATAAAAAAAAAAAAAAACAATTAAAAAAAACGTGACGGTTTTGTTCCCTGATTCTATTTCCGATTTCCCGATTTCCGTTTTATACCTTGACATTCTAAAAACAGTCGGTTTCAAGACTGTGAATTTCGAATGTCAAGGTATTAAAATCTACTATTACGTATTCTGTCCATCATCCACGCCAGTGATAAATGAATGCTATTTTAGGTTAAAGATTTAGTTTTCTCATTATTTGGAGATATTTGGTTCAAATGGAAAAAGCACGTCTTTTTTGTCTTACATGAATGAAGGAATGAATATTGATTTATTAAGAAGTTTATACATGTGTTTATCAATGTTGCACCATTGAACTAAATTAGGTTTGTATTGGTGCTCACACTTGTCTATACATACGTACATGTTAGTTCAATTAAATAAAGTTACATTGCATTTGGATCACTTCTTATACATTAAAAGTTGCAGTGTAGGTACATATGTAAAAGCCGAGCCAAGTTTTCCTAATCAATACGGGGTCAAACGACTCATGCGCCATACTTGTGTCATTGTTACACCATTAATCTGTCAATCTGTCCCCAAAATAACCTTGACATGGAAACCTATAAGCTATCAATCATCGTTTTAGGGTTCTGTAGCTGCCTTAGTTAAACTGAAGTTGATTTAATATGCCTTAAATTTATGTATAGTATTTAACATAAAGAAAAAAAAACATCATGTTGCTCGATATTTCCTGCAAAGTATTTTATTAATACTTTTTACATTATTTAGGTAAAAATATATAAAGCATATTACTTAACCTATCAGGTTCTCATGCCACACGCAATTTAACAATCAAGGTCCAACATTGTTGTAGGAAACGTTTTTATGGTGTTTTGATGAGGAATGAATCTTTGTGGTGTTTCAATGGCTAATGGATTATCGAGATAACTTTTACAGGAGTAGTGCGTAACTATCTGAATTTTGTAAATGTATCTTACGATTATTGTTGTGTTACTAAACGTTAAGGTAAAACCCCCGTGACTCGGAAAGCACGTTAACTCATTGGACCTCTCCTCGTGTCGTATCAGTATGCTGTCCAATTCGATTATAAGAGAGAAAGAGAGAGTACAGATACACCGGTGTTTACACACACACTACTGCACTATAATAATATTCTCTCTCCGCACCTGGCTTGTCTCTGTTAAGATTGGCTGCCGCCGTGGTCAAAATTTAGCTAGGAAGAAATCAAGTACGTTTGTACTTAGATAGATATGTATCTATGTACTTGACTGTAGGAAAAATTTCAAGTACTTAACTATATACCCGTCAAATAAATTCTCTACGTAACGTCTAGCTTTGAGATGGAAACGATTCGAAGTTATGTCAGTTACTTGCCTGTACCACCAAATTGCTTATTTGTACTACTGCTTCACTCCATACTAGTGAACAGGTCTGACTGAAACTTTGAATGAACATAAAATAAACAAGATTCGCCAAGTGCGAGTGTAACTCGCGCGCCGAGGGTTTCAAACATTTGCCAATTATTTGGACAATCAATTTTCTGAAATATTTTAAAAAGTATGAAACTTACAGAAATTTCAAAAAGTGTTTTAAAAAGGCCAAAACGATACCTTTCATTTGATACCCCACATGGGTAGGTACCCCCTTTTGAAAAAAAATCCCCTTTTTTGACCATTTTTCAAAAACTATTATTATTACAGACTTCTCTATATTTTTCCTGTAAAATATAGATTGATATCTACAAACGCCTAATACATTGTACATGGATCGGTCTGCAATCTTCGGAGCTAGGGGGGGGGGAATGGTCAATTTTTCGTCTTTTTTTGAAATATTTCAAAAAGTATGAAACTCACAGAAATTTCAAAAAGTTTTTTGAAATGGTCAAAACGATACCTTTCATTTGATACCCCACATAGGTAGGTACCCCCCCTTTTGAAAAAAAATTTCCCCCCTTTTTGACCATTTTTCAAAAACTATTATTATTACAGACTTCTCTATATTTTTCCTGTAAAATATAGATCGATATCTACAAACGCCTAGTACATTGTACGTGGATCGGTCTGCAATCTTCGGAGATAGGGGGGGGGGAAAGGTAAATTTTTCGACTATTTTTGAAATATTTCAAAAAGTATGAAACTTACAGAAATTTCAAAAAGTGTTTTGAAATGGTCAAAACAATACCTTTCATTTGATACCCCACATAGGCAAGTACCCTTCCTTTTGAAAAAAATTTCCCCCCCTTTTTGACCATTTTTCAAAAACTATTATTATTACAGACTTCTCTATATTTTTCCTGTAAAATATAGATTGATATCTACAAACGCCTAGTACATTGTACATGGATCGGTCTGCAATCTTCGGAGCTAGGGGGGGGGGAATGGTCAATTTTTCGTCTTTTTTTGAAATATTTCAAAAAGTATGAAACTCACAGAAATTTCAAAAAGTGTTTTGAAATGGTCAAAACGATACCTTTCATTTGATACCCCACATAGGTAGGTACCCCCCCTTTTAAAAAAAAAATCCCCCCCTTTTTGACCATTTTTCAAAAACTATTATTATTACAGACTTCTCTATATTTTTCCTGTAAAATATAGATCGATATCTACAAACGCCTCATACATTGTACGTGGATCGGTCTGCAATCTTCGGAGATAGGGGGGGGGGAAAGGTCAATTTTTCGACTATTTTTGAAATATTTCAAAAAGTATGAAACTTACAGAAATTTCAAAAAGTGTTTTGAAATGGTCAAAACGATACCTTTCATTTGATACCCCACATAGGCGGGTACCCCTCCTTTTGAAAAAAATTTCCCCCCCTTTTTGACCATTTTTCAAAAACTATTATTATTACAGACTTCTCTATATTTTTCCTGTAAAATATAGATCGATGTCTACAAACGCCTAATACATTGTACATGGATCGGTCTGCAATCTTCGGAGCTAGGGGGGGGGGAATGGTCAATTTTTCGTCTTTTTTTGAAATATTTCAAAAAGTATGAAACTTACAGAAATTTCAAAAAGTGTTTTGAAATGGTCAAAACGATACCTTTCATTTGATATCCCACATAGGTAGGTACCCCCCTTTTTGAAAAAAAATTCTCCCCCTTTTTGACCATTTTTCAAAAACTATTATTATTACAGACTTCTCTATATTTTTCCTGTAAAATATAGATTGATATCTACAAACGCCTAATACATTGTACGTGGATCGGTGTGCAATCTTCGGAGATAGGGGGGGGGGTATGGTCAATTTTTCGACTTTTTTTGAAATATTACAAAAAGTATGAAATTTACAGAAATTTCAAAAAGTGTTTTGAAATGTACAAAACGATACCTTTCATTTGATACCCCATTTGTCTTCCTAGGTCTCTTTTGAAATTTCAACATCAAAATTTGTACTGAAAATATTCATTTTCATTTTTCATTTATTTATATATTTTTTTTTTAAAATCAGTAATGGCGCACGAAATGTATCATTATTTCAAATTTCAAGTTAATAGCTGCAGTAGTTACTGAGATATTCAAGAAAGAGCGGGGACGGACAGAGCGAGACCATAAGGGTTTCAAAACCGATCTTTGAAACCCTAAAAAGTGACAATTGGTCACTCACAAACAACAGCTCTTTCAACTCTGAATTGTGTTCAATCATTCAGAATGATTCATTGGACAGTAGGATTTTCGATATGATCTAAGTGCAACTTTTTTGTATTAGGTACCTATATGAAGATTCTACGAGTCGACTTGTAAAGATTCTACACCAGAAAATACAAAATCATATAGCTATAGGTATTTTTTGACTGTTATAAAATACAATAGTGCCAAAAAAATTAAAAAGAATTTGTCTGCAGTCTATTAGATTATTATTTTATCTATTCTATATGATTATCTATTATTTTTTATCTAGAAGGTTTACTCAATTTGCAATTCGACAATAAATAACAACACTGTGCAATCGTTGAATTCAGATTTGTGTTTTATTTTAAGGAAAGTGGACTGTTTACTAGTAGAAATCCTTGAAATAACTTGTTCGCTTTTATCTAAGCTTTATGGGAAAACATGCGTCCCTTTTCCGACAAAGCTAGGTAAAATGGGTGAACATTTTACATGAACACATATTCTAAGGCTGGAAAAAGGTCCTAGCTGCATCTAACCACAAGAAATCATTGTTTGACAATAGGCTAGCAGACTTTTTTTAAAGTAGGGCTTAAATTATTAAGTTTTGTCCGATGTGAGAACGAAAATTTTTAAAGTATTTTTAGGACCTATAAAACCGCATAACTTTATTTTAAAAGTGCACTTTTTTGAAAACGTCAGCTGTATTAGTCCATTAATTTTTGATGTAATACAGGTCAAAAACAAACAATTGCCAACACCTGTTTATTTGTTTACCGCAAAAGAGATAAAACGGAGAATCATTAGATATTTGGTTTATGGCCTCTTATGTATGCAGCTTTCAGTTCAAGTTCATGCCTATCCTATTTGGGGACGTGGGTACGTCCTACACGTATATGTCACCTACTGCCAGCTCATCCAATTTCCTCTGTTGCGTCCCGCGGCCGCTGCTTCCAACGTAACCTTGTTTAGCACCTGCATTGGTACCGAATCAAATCATGAGTATTTGTCGGCAGGCATGTGTGTTGCTTTTTGCTAAGATAAGTCTGATGTAAACTCCATTCATAATCTGTGAAATAAATCGATCTTTAAACGCTTGATAAGTGAAATGGACTAAAAGTGATAATGTATGAATGTATCTTCACAGAGATTTGTACAGTTTTTTGGAGATTTTAATAGTGTTTTGTCCGTATAAAATTTCTCAAACTAAATTACAATATTTCTGTAATTTCTGTGTGTTAATTTTAACACTCATTGCAGAAACCATTATTAAAGTCACAGAAAAGTTCTTTTTTACGTAGGTATAAAAATAAAAAAAACTTTGAGACCAATTCTCTTTTGAAAAGCTTATTATTTTATTTATTTACAAGATTACAGCAAGTTACAGCTAGGATTGATAAATCGATTAAAAAAATAGAACATGCATGGATAGACCAATGCATGTTTTTTGAAGGCTAATTACATATTTTATTATATTTCTCCTAGGTGAAAACTACTTGTACTTAGGTTATTTGTTTTATTTTATAAGTTTCTATTTAATTTTATCGTTTATGAGTAGTAAGTACCTAAGTGTAAGAAATGCTATTTTATTGATTCCTACTTATTGTACCTAATGTCTGTTTTATTTATTTTTCATACTGAGGTATCTGTGTTTGTGAATAAAATAAAATATATATCTATCTATCTAAAAAGCTGTTAATAACAAGGGTAGTTCATCTACCCTTCTTAGTTGAGGCTGAAATAACCGTAAAAACCATGGAACGTTCCTAAAATTTTAATAATGTTATAGTCAATTGATGATATACACAAAGGGAAGCCGTTATTTCCACGGGGGACTATAAACGCAGGAACAAGGTAAATAACCTTAATTCATTTACTTTTACGAGCTATGAATGTCAGGTCTTTTCAGAATATTTAAAATTAAATTCTTCTTAATAAACATAATGTAGTGAGTTGCGTATATAACCATAGCAAAAACTGACCAAACGAAGTTAAAATTATAGGGCAAGAGGACGATTGTCTACTTTTAAATTAAGTTAAAAAATAAGTTAAAAATTACTTGTCTTTTTATTTCGGCACAATTTCCATATTCCATAGAAAGGAAAAGGCTAGTGTAGATAAATGCAGTAACTTACGACTCCAGTAAGGTGTAAGTTGAATATAAAAAAGCAATAGGTAGTGATAGGAACGCTATCTGTCATGGTGGTCGATACGTTGATAGTTCGAGTCACTGCGTCGCAGGAAATAAATTATACATCTTCCTTGTAGTAACTGCGGACGAAGAGATAAACCTACATACGATTTACGGAGCTGGGGTGTGGACACTTACGGTTAGTCCACCAGTTTAAAGTCGCCCAGCGAGCTATGAAGAGAGCTATGCTCGGAGTTTCAAAGGATATTCACAACGAATACAGCCGACAGAGAACCATGGTCATCGACATAGCTCAAAGGTAGCAAGCTGGAGTGGCTCCAACAAAGTATAACCCAATTTAGACGCAAAGTAGTGTGACGTTCGCATGTTTCAAATTCGATTGAGAACGTAACACAAGCACATTATTTTAATGAAAAACATTTCGTTGCTTAAAAAATACAGATTCATGCCGGCATTTTTTATGAAGGCAGAGTTTTATCTGTTTTCATATTATGGTTAATCCGTGAGGAAGCAAAGCGTGTTTTATTTTACAGCCTGCACATTCCTGATACCGTGTAAATAATAAAAGTGTGTAGCGTCCTAAAGATGTGTGAGGATGATGCTTAGAACAAAACGTGTGTGATATGGCCCTGACTTCAAGAGATAGCAAGTTTCAGTTATGTTGATGTTCGAAAAAAAGTTGCCTTAATGCTATAGATGCCTTATTCTTTTTTTAGAACATGTACGTCAGTAGAACGCACGCGGAGAAAGAGTGGAGGCCAAGTTCAGTTATGTCTTAAGCTAAAGTCATGTGAGCTATGAATTGCAGGTAGTCTTTGAAAGGGTCGCACCGCCGACGCTAGCAGTGATCGTGTTATACTATAAAGAAAAATAAAACTATTCAAATAGTTGTGGCAGACCGAAGTGAGGGAGGGGCGCGACCGTATTATAAGAGATTCTTTTGTACACGTGTCTTGTATTTCACACAATTGCACTGCGGCGTCTATCCCGATTGGGCGTATATCCCGGACTTACCTTACCTTGAACCGAATGTGCCGAGAATGCTGACAAAGCCAAATTATTTCTGAATATCGTTCCGCCTCAACGAGGGCAAGTGTGTGAGACTACGATTTCGGTGTATTAAAATCTACAGGAGCTGTTAAAATAATAAACGATAATATGCCTTCTTAAAACTAGAAAAGAACCTTATTTTACTTGGGAATAAGACTGAAATGCGAAGTACCTTATGATCTAGATCATGGAAATGCATAACGGTACCCCAACTCACGCTAGCGCCGCCACTTAATACATAATAAATAAAAATGATTTTTACATTTCCAGACTAGTAACTAATTCTTCCATTTGAAACTCCTATAAGAGACAATATTGATTTCATTATTAACTATTTAACGTAGTACTTTATAGTTAATCTGTGATAAAAACGTGAGCCTAAATTATTTAGCTAGCGCGTGGATTTATGTACGAAGAAAAGCAAAGGACAATCGCGCCAGCTTTTAAGAATAATGTAAACTCATGTAAAATTGGAATAAATAAAATTTTATTATTATTATTATTAATGTATCGGCTCCCCTTAGACATTCTGCAACACCAGCTGTTTTTGTATTAAAAACAAATAGTATTCTTTGCATAAAAGGACGGAGATTCTAGTAAGGACCTAAAACTACCTACAGGCGGTCGTAAATCAAGTTACTATCGTATTTATTTTTATATTGTATCATAGATTTATAAGAAGTGATCCAAATGCAATGTAATTTTATTTAAATGAACTAACATGTATGTATAGACGAGTGTGAGCACCAATTCAAACCTATTTTGGTTTAATGGTGCAACATTCATAAACAAAACGTAAAATATGTTGGTATAAAAAGACTTTAAGATCAATGACAAATCATCTACTAGTTTATTTATATTATTACTGTTAAGTGATTTCAGATAATGAAATCACTAATATTTTTTTAAGGAGGATCAAAATGAAGGTTGAATTAGCTACTAGTGTGGGGGCGAGAAACCTTAGTTCTCTGTTTGGGTCTGTTCAACATTGCTTGGGCTATTCATCATCGAAGTGTTGGGTCAACAACTCAACTGATCGAGCGGGTATTTAGACCGGCTACCCGCAACGACCGGCTTCCACAGTAGCTACGAACCCTCACAAACAATCTACAGGACAAATTTTATACCAGTTTACTGACCGAAAAATACTGCTTGCGCGATCTAGGATTCGAATTTTGATCTCGAATTTAAGGATTTGCAAGGTAGATTCGTTTATATAACTCAACAAAATCTACTGAAAACGTCATATATTTTATCATAAAAAAGTTTTTATTTTTTTTATATTGGTTAAATCAAAAGATATTTGCTATATATCATAATAAGCTTGTCATAGGAGTACGCTGTGGTGTGAACGAGAAAGCAACATGAGATGGTATGTCGAGTTCCCGCGCCATTTGTGCGCATGTGGTTGCTAGAATGAGCGGCCTGAACATTTTATTTGTCTGAATGAAATAAAAAATGTAGAATTAAACTTACTCCTGCAAAATTTGCAAGCAAATATTTCTGATGTCGGCTTCTCTCTTCCTTATTTGAGTAGATTAATTCCTTTTAAAATTCTATTGCTATTATTTTCCAGCGCAGACCTACTGCGCATGTCTCAGTGTTAATTAAGAAAACTACCGGGTATTCAATCAGCGGTTGTGAGTTCAAATCCCACTGGAAGCAATAGTTTTGAAGCTATTAACTTTCTTTTTAAAATATATTTTGGACTTACACGCCTACCGATAGTTATAACAAATACAAACTATTGTTCGCTGCAAACTATACTCTGAAAGAGGAAGTTTATTTTATTAATTTTCTTGATAAAAATAATCAATAAGCTATAACAAGAACCGCGAGCAAAAAACCACCGAGGCAAGAAAATCATAATTTATGCAAAACAATGGTTATGTTAACATAATAATTGAAATAAAATCAAAACGCAGATAATGCAATAATGAACATTCTATGCTCACTTCTGACGGAACTGAAGTCTCATAAAGTTGGACATGCGCACTGCCTAGGGCGGGAAGGAAATGCCCTCTCATTTGGTGCTGTCTCCTTTGCTCTACCAGTTTTTAAAATGGTTTATCTAAGAATCAAAATTTCGAATAGTCGAACAGTATTTTAAAAATATACTTTTAAATGTGGAGATTTGCGTGATCTACCTGTAAATTTTAGTTTAATACTACAATGACTAGGCGCTTATTGCAGAACACAGCGTTCAAAATTCGAATCTAAGATCGCGCAAGCAAAAGATTTTTTTGGTTTAGGTGCAAGAAGTTCTGAAGTAAGAAGGTTGGCAGGGTCCGTAGCTACTGCGTAAGCCAGTGCTGGCGGGGCACCGGTCTAATTCCTCGCTATCACGTACTATATAATAGTAAATTAACAGAAAATCAGAAGACTTTGGTCTCAATCCCACGCTAGTAGCTGCTTTGACCTTCGTTTTTTTTTGTCAGAATGTTGTTACTCTAACGTATTTTGAAAACTTTATTACAAACTATGATATCCCTTAATTACCTTCATTATAAACCCTTTCACCTACGTTGATTTTTACAATGAAAGTTTAAGACATAGACATTTATTTATTTTCTAAAAATGAATTCTTACACTCTTTTTGTTTATTTGAAAACACTAGATAGGACTGTAAGGCCTACATTTGAAAACTAAAATTTATATCTTCAAAACGATTGCTTCCAGCGGGATTTGAACTCGCATCCGCTGATTGACATAACCGGCAATATTTCGTGAAGAAACACTGAGACATGCGCTGTTAGGTCAGTGCGGAAAGTAATGGCTTTGTATTTTTTACGTGAATGAGGTTGAGAGATGACGATTTCAGGAACATTTGCCTGCTTATGTTTTTCTGGAGAACGTTTAATATTTAAAAATGGTTTGCCGATACAGTGAACGTGGCGACACCTACATCTTTATGGGGAAAAACTCTAAGCCCGACATGCAAGGTATGGTTCATTCTCCCATATCCTAGCTGAATGTTGTAAAATGTTGGAACCCTTGTTTAAACAGGCAATGAATATAAACGGTAGGTGGCGCTTGTACTATTTATATATGATAAAGACTGCAATAGAAGAAGTCAGTTTCCAAAACCGCCTGCTCGGTCATTACTTATTTGTGTTATGCTGACATATTGTTTTTAAAAATATCATAGCTACATACGTGTTAAGCCGTGGCCTTAACGTTATTATAAGAACACTACGTAGAACTGTCCTACGTAAGTCCTACCAATTTATTCAAAACTAAAGTGAAAAACTTCAAAACTATTGCTTCCGGCGGGATTTGAACTCGCAACCGCTGGTTCTCATTGCCGGCAGTTTTCCTTTATTAACACTGAGACATGCGCAGTAGGTCTGCGCCGAAAATAATAGCTTTATGATCTTTAAAGAAATAATTCTACGTAAATCAAGTATAGAGATGCTGATTTCAGGAACATTTGCCTGCATATTATTTTTCTGGAGAAAGTTTAATCCCATGTTATTGATTTCATTCAGACATATAAAGTGTTTAGACCGTTTATTGTAAACACCAATCACATGCGCACAAAAGGCGCGGGAACTCTATACACCGTCTCATGTTGCTTTCTCGTTCGCACCACAGCGATACTCTATGACAAGCTGAATATTTTATTTTGCAAATAACTTTTAATATAAACAATTTTAATTAAAAAATACTTCGTTAATATAAAATATACGACGTTTACAGTAGATTCGATTGAGTTCCTCAAACAAATCCACCTTGCAAATCCTTAAATTCGAGATCAAAATTCGAATCCTAGATCGCGCAAGCAGTATTTTTCAGGCTGTTAACTGGTATAAAATTTGTTCTGTAGATTGTTTGTGAGGGTTCGTAGCTACTGTGGAAGCCGGTTGTGGCGGGTAGCCGGTCTAAATACCCGCTCGATCAGTTGAGTTCATAACCCAACTTTAATGATGAAGCAATGAAAGATGATTTGAAATATACAATGTTGAACAGACACAATCAGAGAACTTAGGTTCCTCGCCCCCACACTAGTAGCTAATTCAACCTTCCTTTTGATCCTCCTTTAAGAAATAGCAGTCATTTTACTATACATTCTGTATATTATTATAAAATTAAGAGATCATACATCAAAATGTATTTTATACCTATTTATTTTATTTATTTGTTTAGTCAAGGTTATAGCGGAGATCTTAGGAGTACATCTAACTGCCTACGTAGCGAAACATGTAAGACTCATAATAATGTAACTTCACTATAAATTTATGTAGGTACCTAACCCCCGAATACTCAAACGCATCTCAGGTTTAGGCACGTCTCAAATGACGATTTTTTGAGACATTTTCATTGAATTATATCAAAAAACCGCGCTTTAAGAGGAACTTAAATGTAAGTTTCGTTGAGTATTCGGGGCGAGTCTTAAAATAAAGTGCTACGAGAACATAAAAAAATACGAAGGTGCTTCTAAAAAATTTGCTCGGTGATTATAAAATTTAGTCTGTCGATGCAATACACGTAGCGACACCTACATTTTTATGTTAAACACTCTAAGCCCGACATGCAAGTAATGTTTCAATCTGTCCTAACCAAACTGAATCTTGTAAAATGTTTGAACCCTGTTTTAAACAGATTTTGGAATGGAAACGGAAGGTGGCGCTTTAACTCTCGTAGAGCTGAACTATACATAGTACAGTAAATATAAAAGTACTGAAAATATATATTATATTCAGTACTTTAATATTCTCGCAATAAAGAAAAACACTCCAAATTTTATAGTCTGTTTCATGCTGTAGACACTTCCGAGACCGCCTCCTTGATGCCATGTTTAATGTAAGAATAATGAGTAATACCACGTAATACTCACACAATAGTGAATATGCGGGGCAAAGCCACGTAAAAACCCAAATCACAGTCACAATGCAGACGGTAGCGGGTTCTAATACAGCAGTGGCAATTATTTTTTGAATATTTCCTAATTTTATTCTGTCCTTTGTTTTACTAGACCTTTTTTCAATGAAAACTTAAAAATGAAATCTTACTCGTTCAGAGTACAGTTTGTTTTTTTAAAAACACTTAGCATTTGTAATATTATATATAGTTTTTCAACAAATAAAAAAAACTTCAAAACTATTGCTTCCGGCAGGATTTGAACTCGCAACCTCTGATTCTCATAGTCGGCAGTTTTCCTTTATTAACACTGAGACATGCGCAGTAGGTCTGCGCCGGAAAATAATAGCTTTATGATCTTTATTGGAATTATTCTACCTGAATGAGGTATAGAGATGCTGATTTAAGGAATATTTGCCTGCTTATGTTATTCTGGAGAACGTTTTATTCCAAATTATTGATTTCATTCAGAAAATACCATGTTTAGACCACTTATTGTAAACACCAATCACATGCGCATAAAAGGCGCGGGAACACTATACACTGTCTCATGTTGCTTTCTCGTTCACACCACAGCGATACTCTATGACAAGCTGAATATTTTATTTCGCAAATAACTTTTAATATAAACAATTTTAATTAAAAAATATTTCGTTATTATAATATATACGACGTTTACAGTAGATTCGGTTGAGTTCCTCAAACGAATCCACCTTGCAAATACTTAAATTTGAGATCAAAATTCGAATCCTAGATCGCGCAAGCAGTATTTTTCAGGCTGTGAACTGGTATAAAATTTGTTCTGTAGATTGTTTGTGAGGGTTCGTAGCTACTGTGGAAGCCGGTTGTGGCGGGTAGCCGGTCTAAATACCCGCTGGATCAGTTGAATTGATGACCCAACACTTCGATGACGATAGATGATTAAGAGATGATTTGACTATACAAGTTAAACAGGCAAAAAGAGAACTTAGGTTCCTCACCCCCACACTAGTAGCTAATTCAACCTTCCTTTTGATCCGCCTTTAAGAAATAATATCAATTTCAATATCTGAAGGCTTTACATAATATATATTAATATAATAATATTGTAGAAGAGTTCTCATTGATCTAAAAGTCTTTTTATACCAACATATTTAACTAGTAGTGTAATAAAAACTTACAATTTCTCAATAAGTAAAACTAAGTTACTAAATAAGTTCGATTTCGGCTAGACTTAAACCTGCCTCTTCCCCCCCTGCGCCCAGTTTTAAGGATTGCTGAAATAGAAAATTTATGATTAAAAACAAAAAGACATTTTATGTCTAATTCTAATCTAATCTAATTTTAGTCATATATAAAGGATAAGATAAGATGTGTTACCTATTGAATCTACTGAGTCTATAAGAAGGATTGTAATAATATAAGGCAAGAGCGAAACCCCCTAAGTATTTTTATACTTTAAAGGGGATTTCCAAAGCAATTTACAGATTTGTATAGATTAAGTTAAAGAAATAAACGATTTTATTTAAAAAAAAATGTCTGGCGGTACAAAACACGACGGCGACACCTACTATCTTTATGGGGAAAACTCTAAGCCCGACATCCAGGGAATGGTTCATTCTCCCCTATCCTTATCTGAAACTTGTAAAATGTTGGAACCCTTGTGCACAGAGTATAGAATATAAACGGTAGGTGGCGCTTGAACTCGCGTATAACAAATTATATTCATAACCTACTTGTGGTAAAGACTACAAATTAAATAGTTACTTTTATTCAGCTGAAACATCCAAGACCGCTTGCTTGATAATTACTAAAAATACGTATAATTTATGAGTTACGCTGACATAAAGTTTTTAGGCCTATCAATAGCTTTGCGGGATGGCGGCAACGTCATGCCTGATAAGCAGACGGTAGCGGGTTCTAATCCAGCCGTGGTAGTTAATTATTGAAATATTTGTCATTCTGTTCTGTTTCTTGTTTTTTAACGATTTTTTTTACTTGTAACGTTGCAAAGCTCTGTGGCGCGAAGAAATTAACGAAATTTTATTATAACACCAGCGCCTGCCAACAGTGTCGCATTTTTGCGGAACAAAAAATAGCATATTATCTGTATATGGTGATAGGCTATTAATACCAACTAGCCAGGTAAAGATAAACGTAACCCTATTATGCAAATTTTTGCCTTTGTTCAGTACCTTATAATAGTCTAGAAGCTTACAAATCCTTAAAAATCTTAACCTTCCCTCAAATCTTTCTTTTTGGTTTGATTGTTTAGATCTATGTTTTTTGTAGCAATTTCGTAGCAGTATCGTAGAGCTTTCGTAGCACACTCGAAAAAGATTTTGTCATTAGAATAAGCTTACGCAATTCATAAGAGTCATAAGTGAGCATCTTTTGTGAAAGTAAAATAAATACTGTTTAGAAATTTATTTACGAATGTACCTGTCGTGAGCGATTTAGCTCGCACTTGGCCTGTTTATTCGACAATTATAAAGCTAAAAGATGAGTTTTTTTGTGTAAGTAAATTTATTATTACTAAAAAAAGTTTATTATTACGGAGGTACAAGTAGAAAGTTATTTATTAGTATATTTTTTTACTCGATTTTCGTAAATGTCATTTGCCGATTTTAGATAGGTAAGTACAATACGTCATTTCAGCCGATAGAATACACTTGGTGACACCTACATCGTAATGCAGAAAAATCAGAAAAATAAGCCAGATATCCAAGGCTCCACTAACCTTGCTGAATCTTGTAAATTGTTAGAACCTTTCTATAAATAAAGCATTGAATGGAAACAGTAGGGGGCGCTTTAAATTTTGTATAATTATTAACTTTCAGTATCAAACCGTGATTAAGACTACAAATAAAATAGATAGTCAGTTTTATACAGTACAATAGTAGATACCTCTAAAAGCGCCAAAATGATGCGATACCGGGTTAAAACAAAATACTCAAAGTACGAATATTTGGTAAGTAACGTTATGGAGGTCTAACGTTTTGAAATATTTGTTAAGAGGCCTAGTTGGCAAACCAAGCCTCCCATATGCTACGGTCGTGGGTTCTAAACTAGCCGTGGTAATATTTATTTTGTGTTTTTTTCTTGTCAGATAAAGACATATACATATAAATTTATCTTTTTTGTAAATGTACAAAAAAGATAAATTTAAAATTACTATAAAATTAACAATATACATATTTTTTTGTCTTATATTGTCTCTTGTTTTCTAACTTTTTGCATCCTTCACAATTATTTTTCATAAACGTTTGTTATTCGCACTTGACAAATTTTTTTTGTGGGTTGGGGCGCAGTTTCGAATCCTGCCCAAGTCAAAGATTTTTGGGACATTATTAAATTTTAGTGTTTACGTTATTTTAGTAAACGAAAACCCGGGATTTGTGGAATATTTTTGCTGGATTCAGAGTTTGAACTTGTACAGTGCTTGAAAGTTTGATCCTTAGTTGTAAATCACCTTTTACTATAAGTGTAGATGTAAAGGAATAGATGTGTGGCTACCTTATGTTTTAGCCAAGTTATTTTATGAGAGAATAACTAATCATTTTAACAATGAAATGATTAAGTCTTAACTTTTTGTGTTGTTGTAAGTTTTTTTAACAGATACAGTAACATAAATGTATAAAAAGACCTTTTGTTTTGTGACAACTTTTATGCAAATTTATTACGTCACTATAAAATGAGATAACTTTAATTTCCAAAAGGAAGGTTGAATTAGCTACTAGTGTGGGGGCGAGGAACCTAAGTTCTCTGTTTGGATCTGTTTAATATTGAATTTATTCAAATCATCTCATAATCATCTTTCATCATCGAAGTGTTGGGTCATGAACTCAACTTATCGAGCGGGTATTTAGACCGGCTACCCGCCACAACCGGCTTCCACAGTAGCTACGAACCCTCACAAATAATGTACAGAACAAATTTTATATCAGTTAACAGACCGAAAAATACTGCTTGCGCGATCTAGGATTCGAACTTTGATCTCGAATTTAAGGATTTGTAAGGTGGATTTGTATGAGGAACTCAACCAAATCTACTGTAAACGTCGTATATTTTATAAAAACAAAGTATTTTTTAATTAAAGTTGGGTATATTATGAGTTATTTGCGAAATAAAATATTCAGCTTGTCATAGAGTTCCGCTGTGGTGTGAACGAGATAGCAACATGAGACAGTGCATAGAGTTCCCGCGCTTTTTGTGCGCATGTGATTGGTTTACTATGAGCGGCCTTAACATGATATTTTTAATGACATCAATAATTTGGAATGAATCTATCTCCAGAATAATTAAAACTTGCAAATATTTCTAAAATCGGCAACTTTCATTCACATTTATGTAAAATAATTTCAATAAAGATCAAAAAGCTATTATTTTCCGGCGCAGACCTACTGCGCATGTCTCAGTATCAACAAAGGAAAACTGCTGGTTATGAGAATCAGCGGTTGTGAGTTCAAACCCCACCGGAAGCAATAGTTTTGAAGATATTTATTTTAATTTAAAAAAAAGAGGATGCAATTACTACTACCTAGTATTTTCATATAAACAAACTGTACTCTGAATGATAAATGATTTCATTTTTAAAGGTTTTATTGAAATAATTAAGGTCCATGAAAACATTTTAGGTTTGTCTTCTTCGGTCCTTCTTCTGTTATTATGTATCTAGGTATATTTTTTTGTATTCTTTTCGTCTTGTACAATCTAGAAAATAATTTTTGTGATCTCTATGTATGTCTAGGTATGAAATCGTAAAAACATTTGTCCCAGGGCCGGAATTAAATTCAATTGAATAACTTTTATTTCTTTACAATTTCAAAATAACTAGTACTTAGATAAGTCGAAACTACAATCGAACCTCCTGCGTCGCAGGCGGACCTTTGCTGTGGTTTTGCCGCCATGTTAACACATTAGCTATGATAGGTCATATTATTATTATCACATAAATTATTCTTAAGTTTTTTTAGTAATAACAATGCACAATGCATCTGGCAGGTGATCTTGGACGTTTTCAATGAATAAAACTGACTATTAAATTTACAGTCTTTATCACAAGAAGGTACTGAACATAAATACGACAGTTCAAGCGCCATCTACCGTTTATAATCCATACTCTGTTTAAACAAGGGACACATTACATACATTTTACAAGATTCAGCTAAGGCTCAGAGTTTTCCCCATCAAAGTGTAGGTGTCGCCACGTGTAGACTAAATTTTATGATTAACGACTAATTTTTTTTGTAGCACTCTCGTATTTGTTTTATAAAGTTCTCGTAGCACATTCGTTAGATACTTACGTAACACCAATATAACAGTAAAGTTACATTTTTATGATTCAAACCTGTTTGGCTTCGTAATCAGTTACAAGTACTCCTTAGACCCCCGCTATAAACTTGCCTATCTTATCAAAGATGTAAAGTATTAGTTAAGGAGGTATCTAGTATGTTTTGATTTATTATTGATCTATATTTGTTTAATAAGTAGCTATTAAAAGACTTTTTGATCTATGACAACTTTTCTTGAATAATATTATTAAAAAGAGAAGAATAATAATAAAGCTAGACAATTCACACAGCATTATCTAGACCAAAGCTAAGCAGAGTTTGGGGCAATAAAAATTATTTTTTTAATTTGTATTTGTATGGCAAAATCACTACTATTTGGTAAAAGAGGATCAAAAAGGAAGGTTGAATTAGCTACTAGTGTGGGGGCGAGGAACCTAAGTTCTCTGATTGTGTCTGTGCAACATTGTATATTCATCATCGTTTCATCATTGTTGTGTTGGGTCATGAACTCAACTCAAGCGGGTATTTAGACCGGCTACCCGCAACGACCGGCTTCCACAGTAGCTACGAACCCTCACAAACAATCCAAAGAACAAATTTTATACCAGTTCAATGCCTGAAAAATACTGCTTGCGCGATCTAGGATTCAAATTTTGATCTCGAATTAAAGGATTTACAAGGTCGATTCGTATGACAAACTGAACCAATTCTATTAAAAACGTCTTATATTTTACAATAATAAAGTATTATTCAATCAATATTGGTTATATCAAAATCTATTTACAAAATAAAATATTCAGCTTGTCATAGAGTATCGCTGTGGTGCGAACGAGAAAGCAACATGAGACAGTGTATAGAGTTCCCGCGACTTTTGAGCGCATGTGATTGGTGTTTACAAAAAGCTGTCTAAACACTTTATTTGTCTGAATGAAATCAAAAATATGAACTTAAACTTTCTCCTGAAAAAACATAAGCAGGCAAATGTTCCTGAAATTAACATCTCTCTACTTGATTCACATGGAATCATTCCTTTAAAGATCATAAAGCTATTATTTTCCGGCGCAGACCTACCGCGCATGTCTCACTGTTCATTAACAAAAATCTGCCGGTTAGGACAATCAGCGGTTGCGAGTTCAAATCCCGCCGGAAGCAATAGTTTTGAAGATTTAACTATAGTTTTAAATATATTTTTTTAGTTAGAAGGTATTAACTTTAGCTTTAAATAAATTTTAGTGTTTTCATATAAACGAAATATACTCTGAAAGCGTTGTATTTAATTTTAAAACTTTAATTGAAAATTCCAATGTCGATGAAATGGTTTGTGAGAAGTGAAAGGTTATCAATGAATATCATTATTTATATTTCTGTTTTCAAAATAAACACCTAGGAGTAGGTACCTAACCTTCATTCTGGAAAATAAAATCAAAAGGAAGGTCATAGCAGCTACTAGCGTGGAGTTGAAACCGAAGTCTCTTGAAGAATTTGGATACCTTATTCATCATTATTATCATAGTAAATTGTAGGAACAAACTCTATTCTAAATGATAGCGGGGAATTAGACCGGTGCCCCGCCAGCACCGGCTTACGCAGTAGCTGCGGACCCTCCTAACCTTCTTACTTCTGAACTTCTTGCTCCTAAACCAACGTTTCTTTGCTTGCGCGTTCTAGGATTCAAATTACGGACTCTGTTTTCATCAAAATGTGGCATTTTATTCAACTATTAACCTTAAACTTGTAAGTAAAATAACAAAATCACCTCGTTAAATAAACAATTTTTCAAGAAATTGATTTCATAATAAGAATTATTCGAGTTTATCATTCTTAGCTGGTACATTGAGAATAACGGTAGAGCAAAAGAGATAGCACCAGGAGAGATTGCATTTCGTTCGCACCCCATACAGTGCGTATGTCCAACAGTTGTCACAAATGATGTCATGAGATTCTCGAACCAAGTAAATAGTAACTACCCATAACACTAGATTCCTGGCTAGTATTCCTAAGCAGCCAGGTACAGAATTATGCAAAATGTTTGCCGTTGTTCAGTAATATATTCGTGAAGCTTACAATCATTCAAACATCTAAACATACCACCTAATCTTTTGTGTTTACAATAATTTATAGGACTGAATGTGATTGTGATATCAAGATCTATGTTTTTTGTAGCAATTTCGTAGCACTATCGTAGAGGTTTCGTAGCACATTCGTAGAAGATTTTGTAGTTCGAATAAGTTTACGCATAAAGTAATTTAAATATGAAAGGTACACTTTATTTTGCATGAATAGTTGTTTTGTTCAAAGTGGCTAAACAGATCACCAGGTCTAAAATCTTTTTATTTCCGCTAGGCTATGCTGGGCTTGTGCTTGTAATGGCTTTGTTGATAGGTGACCAATATTCTTACTAATAAATTATTAGTTTGCCATGGGAAAACAAGACAAAAGTTTTTTTTTATGAAAGTAGAATAAATACTTATTTTGAACGATTGTACTTACCTTTCGTGTGCGATTCGGCTTGCCCTTGGTCGGTTTATTCGACAAGAAAAGAAACTCATTTAAGCCAAAAAATTTGACTGTTTTTGTGTAAGTTAATGTTTAATAATAAATAATATTACTAGTAGATAGTTTTATAATAGTATAATTTTTGACTCCTTTATCATAAAAGATAACAGGCCGATAAAATACACTTGGTGACACCTAAACTCAGCAAAATAAGCCACATACATTATCTAGCTAGGGCATGGTTTCTTCTCCGTTAACCTTGCTGAATCTTGTAAAATGTTGGAACCCTTCTATATAAACAGCGTGTTGAATGGAAACGGTAGGTGGCGCTTTCTCTCTACACCATAATAATTTTCAGTACATTTATATTGTAATAAAGACTACAAGTTTTATGGTCAGTTTCATGCAGTAGATACTGATATAATATGCTCACATTATAGCGACGATTCTGGCAAAGCTACCCCACACGTACAACACACATCACAGTCACAATGCAGACGGTAGCGGGTTCAAATACACCAGTGACAATTACTTTTTAAAGATTTCCTAATTTTGTTTATTTAGTTTTCTTACAATTTTTAAACAAATCATTGGGCTCTTTCTGACACTTATAATAAACTTTTTTTATTACAATGTGATGATTTTATTATGTATGATTTATGTAGAGATGCGGTAACAGAAATTTATGGCCACCAACAGCGCTTTCGCTTCTCTGTCTAAACTAGAAAATATAAAACTGTCACAGAGGCATTGAAAAAAGTTGATAGGAATCAGAAACTGCTAAATTAGTCTTAAAATTTTTTTCTTGATGTAAAACTATTTGGCGGCGCTAGTGTGTACTACTTCGTTATTGCGAAAATAATTACCTAACACGCTACCAACACCGTGTGTTTGAAAGGATTTCAAGAGTTTGAGTGAACCACACGGTAGAGGATCCTGGCTCATCTCTGGCCTATCGTGAGGCAGTTGTATGTACTTTACACGGGTTAATTCAATAGACTAGTTACTCAGAGATAAAGTAGATTTCTAAGGCACATGATTTTTGAAAACGGTCCTATAGTTATAAGTTTATTCCTCATATACAAAAATACAAATATTTTATCTTTTCAATATAAATATTATATAAATAGTGTAGATGTAAAGTATTAGATATGGGGTACCTTATGTTTTGATCAAGTTATTATATTATGTCAGATTAATTAATCATTTTAATAATGAAATGATTTAGAGTTAACTTTTTGGGCTGTTGTAAGTTTTTATTACAGATCTTTATAATAGAATATATTATACACATAAATATAACATAATGAAAAAAAAAAGTAAACCTTTTGATCTGTAACAACTTTTATGCATTTTTATTATGTTTCTATAAAATAAAATAACTCCCATTTCCTAAAGGAGGATAAAAAGGAAGGTTGAATTAGCTACTAGTGTGGGGGCGAGGAACCTAAGTTCTCTAGTTGTGTCTGTTCAACATTATTTAATCATCTTTTATCATCATCGTGTTGGATCATCAATTCAACTGATTGAGCGGGTATTTAGACCGGCTACCCGCAACGACCGGCTTCCACAGTAGCTACGAACCCTCACAAACAATGTACAGGACAAATTTTATACCAGTTAACAGACTGAAAAATACTGCTTGCGCGATCTAGGATTCGAACTTTGATCTCGAATTTAAAGCTTTCCAAGGTTTATTTGTATGAGGAACTCAACTAAATCTGCTGTAAACGTCGTATATTTTGTAATAACGAAGTATTTTTTAATTAAAATTAGGTATATTAAAAGATATTTGCGAAATAAAATATTCAGCTTGTTATGGAGTATCACTGTGGTGCGAACGAGAAAGCAACATGAGACAGTGCATAGAGTTCCCGCGCCTTTTGTGCGCATGTGATTGGTGTTTCGCGTTGAGCGGTCTAAACACTTTATTTGTCGGAATGAAATCAATAATTTGGAATTAGACTAACTTTAATTTATCACCAGAATAACTAAAACAGGCAAATATTTCTAAAATCGTCAACTTTATTCTCATTTATGTAAAATTATTTCAATATTCAATATTTTTCCGACGCAGACCTACTGCGCATGTCTCAGTGTTAATAAAAGAAAACTGCCGGGTATGAGAACCAGCGGTTGCGAGTTCAAATCCCGCCGGAAGCAATAGTTTTGAAGATATACATAATATTTTAATTAAAAAAAGGTAGCTATTACATCTGACTAGTGTTTTCATAAAAGCAAACTGTACTCTGAGAGATACATAATTTTATTTTTAAGGTTTCATTGAAAAAATTAAGGTCGATGAAAACATTCCAGGTTTGTGAAAAGTGAATGAAAGGGTATCATAATTTATGTTTAATAATAAACCACCCTAGCGTACCTACATACATACTGGAATAAGAATCAAAAGGAAGGTCAAAGCAGCTTCTAGCTTGGGATTGAGACCGAAGTCTTCTCTTTTTCTGTTTATATAACATTTACCATCTTGATAAATTGTTTGCACAAACTCTACATGATAGCTGGAAATTAGACCGGTGCCCCGCCAGCACCAGCTTACACAATAGCTACGGACCATCCCAACCTTCTTACAACAAAAATTATTTTACCCAAATCAACGAAATCTTCTTGTATTGGTGATTTAGGATTAAAATGTTTAATGGTGTTTTCTGGATTACGTGTCTTGTCATTATAAAACTAACCTAAAATTTACAGGCAGATTATCCAAATTTCCGCGTTTAAAAGCAATTTTACTAAATATCGAAATAAATGTTACAAACATTTTATTTCGATTATTCCGGATTAGAAATATTATTTAAAGCATTGGGAAAACTGGTAGAGCAAAAAAACAGCACCAGGAGAGAGGGCATTTACATCCTGCCCTAGGCAGTACGCTTGGTTAACTTTGTGGGATTTCTTTTACGCCAGATATTAGGGGTAGATGGTTCAAAACCTTCTCACAGATAACATTTTTAATTTTGATTTTATTTATATACTCATGTTTTGTTAGTTATTGTTTTGCATTATAATATGTGTTTTTGCCAATGTTTCTCGCTGTAGGCAGTATAAACAAAGAACAACTTCCGCTTTAAGGGCGATGAAGCGACTTCACGCCTGGTAGCAAAGTTAACTTCGTTTCATTTAAAAATGACTGCATAAAAAAGGCATGTTATTTTTTTTAAGATTTATTATGAAATGAAATGAAAGTAATTTTATTTATCCTAAATCTACTACACAAAAACACATATTATCTTAGGATGTAACATTATACCTAGGTTTTGCTGCTTATTTTGTGCGCAGCAGGGTTTAGGACAAAAATGGCCTACACTCAGCATTATGCTGGATAGACACTGATGTGTCTACCCAGCGCTGGTTTTCAGTGCATGCCAGAGAAGGCAGGTCACGTCACGACCATCTGTGGTAGTGCGCTATTTTACAAACTACAAAGTACAATCTAAAATGTTACTAAAAAATAAAAAATAAAACCAGTGAAGTGTGAATTACAATAATTATACAGTGATACTATGTAGACATAGACACCATATACCTACATAAAATTTGAATTTAATATTATGTAAGTTTTATTATTCCCTCGTTTTTTTATATGGTTAAATCATCATCTCATCAAAATAGTTTACTACGTTAAGATCGCATGCAGTTTCTGATGAGTAAGATTTGGAGGGTCCGTAGAGCAACCGCGGGAACCGGTGTTGGCGTTGTTAATAATGCGTATTTGTTAGTTAAATAAGGATAAAATCAGTAAAAATTTAAATAAAATCATAATTTACAAAGCTTTGTCGCTCGTTTATTTTGAAAGAATGAGTAAGAAAAGAGCCGGTCTAACTCCGTGATGTCATGTAGAGTTTGATGATGATGATGTTTTATTTTAAATATTATTTGAAAATAGATTATGATAAAGTGCTAATAAACCCCAAAATATACAAAAAAATTATTCAACCGATAAATGCTATATAAAATACATAAAAATTTATATTTTTTTGGTTTCGCGCGTAATTGATAATTCTAATAATAATTGATAACGACCTCATGTAGCCAACAATTACCTAGGTAGGTGAGATTCATAATAATTGGTAGGTGAGATTAAAAAAAAATGATGCTAATTGTATGAATGTGCTTATTAGGTAAGCTAGAAAGTTAATCTGCCGATTCAATACACTTAGCGACACCTACATGTTTATGGGAAAACTCTGAGCCTGACATACAGGTAATGTTTTATTCTCTCTCTATCAAAGCTGGGTCAAAGCGTCAGTAAAATGTTGAACCCTTTTACAAACAGAGTGTGGAATAGAAACGTTAGGTGGCGCTTTAACTCTCGTAGAACTAAAATTTACAGCTAGAAAAATTACAAACTAAGAAGACTATTTTTAGTAAGTACATGAGAATTTGGCTATTTACAGAGTTTCCACTACTAGCAAAATACATTTATATATCTATTATTCGCTAGTAATGGACGACTATAAACAAAAAACATAAATTACTACTGAACACACTTAAAATAATTCAGAAAAAAAGTACCATGACTCAAGCTACCTTTGCGTTGAAAAGTCCGAAAAGAATTTATCACTTAATAGTCGTTTAAGTTTGATGTTACACGTTGTGAATAATTCAATATCAATATCTGCACTTGCCAGGTTGCTGAAAGAGGCACTTGCTGTAATGAAAAACGCGTTTTGTCTGTAGTTTGTTTTTACAATAGGAGTATGCAAATGCAACAGATTAGGTCTTCTTAATGCGGCCCTGTGGGTGCGTAGTCCAATAAGCTCCAACAACTCCGGACAGTCGACTGTGCCATTAGCTATATTCAGGAGATTTACTAAATCAGCGATATTGCGTCGTTCATAGAGCGGAAGAAAATGAAATCTACGACATCTAGCCTAGTGAATTTAGCTTTATATTGCAGACACCTCATGAACCTCTTCTGTATACGTTCCAGTCGTGAGCAGTATACGTCGTAGCGGGGATTCCACACTTGGGACGTATATTATTCTAAATGGCAACGGACATACAATACAAAATCTTAATAGTTTTTATACTGTTAATTCAGAAGACATTCGCATCATGACAAAGCCTAAAGCTTTAGATGCTTTTTTTACGATGTTAGTTATGTGGTCATCAAATAAGAGCTTATAATCGAAAGAGACACCTAAATCTCTTATCGTATCTACTCTAGTGAGGGGCATGTTATGCAGAGTGTACTCAAACTTCATGACCAATCAATAATATACATATTCAGCATTTTTATATGTCGTAATAAAGACTTAAAATTTTATAGTCAGTTTCATGCAGTGGATACTTTGAGTCCGCCTGTTTGGTACGAATAATTTGTGAGAAAAATTTTACTTGTCTAAGTGCTTATTTTGTAAACCTTAAAAATAAAGTTATTGATCTTGTATTTTTTGACCTTCTGTGATACCTACTTATGGCTTTTTGATAAAAATCAAATCGACATTGGGTTTTTCAATGAAAGTTTTAAAATTAAATGCAACGCCCTCAGAGTATATTTTTTCTATGAAATCACTAAAATTTATTCTTTATTAAAGTTAATATCTTCTCACTGAATAATATTTAAAACTAAAGTAAATGTCTTCAAAACTATTGCTTCCGGCGGGATTTGAACTCGCAACCGCTGATTGTCATAACCGGCTGTTTTTTGTTAATGAACACTGAGACATGCGCCGTAGGTCTGCGCCGGAAAATAATAGCTTTATAATCTTTAAAGGAATGATTCTACGTAAATCAAGTGGAGAGATGTTAATTTCAGAAACATTTGCCTGCTTATGTATTTCTGAAGAGAGTTTTGTTCCTAAATATTTTTTTCATTCAGAAAATATCATGTTTAGGCCGTTCATTGTAAATACCAATCACATGCGCACAAAAAGCGCGGGAACTCTATACACTGTCTCATGTTGCTTTCTCGTTCGCACCACAGCGGTACTCTATGACAAGCTGAAAATTTTATTTCGCAAATAACTTGCAATATACCCAATTTTATTTAAAAAATACTTCGTTATTATAAAATATACGACGATTACTGTAGATTTGGTTGAGTTCTTCATACAAATAAACCTTGCATATCCTTAAATTCGAGTTCAAAGTTCGAATCCTAGATCGCGCAAGCAGTATTTTTCGGTCTTTTAACTGGTATAAAATTTGTCCTTTACATTGTTTGTGAGGGTTCGTAGCTACTGTGGAAGCCGGTTGTGGCGGGTAGCCGGTCTAAATACCCGCTCGATAAGTTGAGTTCATGACCCAACACTTCGATGATGAAAGATGATTATGAGAAGATTTAAATAAACAATGTTGAACAGACCCAAATAGAGTACTTAGGTTTCTCGCCCCCACACTAGTAGCTAATTCAACCTTCCTTTTGATCCTCCTTTAGGAAATTAAAGTTATTTCAATTTAAAGCAACAGAATAAAATTTCATAAATTTGTTACAGATCAAAAGGTCTTTTTATACATTTATGTTACTGTATCTGTTATAAAAACTTACAACAGCCCACGGGTGAACTCTAAATCATTTCATTATTAAAACGCTTAGTTATTCTCACATAAAACTGAAACTTAACTGAATTTTGAGTGACATAGGCTATTGAATATAAATGGTGTTGCCCAAGGACAATTTAACCCGCTGTCGGTGTTACCGTATTAATTAAAGTAAATAAATAAATAACGTAAATAAATACCCGTGTAAAGCTTGGGATGACCGCTAATCTTTGATAAGATTGGCAAGGTTATAGCGGAGGTCTAAGGAGTACATCTAAATGCCAACATTGCCAACCTTGGTAATTTAGAAACATAATAATTTAACTATACTCAATGGGGAATAGAATCAAATTTTATTTCTTGTTCCCATTTGAGCACCACGTTAATATATTGATTGGTGCTCAAATGGGAATACCTTTGGTGCTCAATGCATAGGTGCCCAAAAAATAGGTGCTCAAACGGGAATACTTCAATTATATTCGTGTTACGAAAGTCTGTGACCAAAGTGCTACGAGAACTTTAGAATAAAATACAAGAGTGCTAGGGAAAAACATTGCTCGGGTTACCCGAGCAACGTTAGTCTGCCAATATAATACTATAATATTTATGGGAAAAACTCTAAGCCCAAAGTCCAGGGAATTCGCCACTAACCTTGCAGAATCTTGTAAAATTATGGAACCCTTGTTCAAACATAGTTTGGAATATCAACGGTAGGTGGCGCTTGAACTCACGTAGAACCAGTGAAAAAATTTTATGTCTATGCGTAGAACTATATATTCACCTAATTGTGTTATAGACTGCATATTTAATAGTCAGTTTTATTCAGCAGAAACATTTAAGACCGAATGTACCACGCTCGGTCATTTCATTACTAAAAGTACATAATGAAAATAGAGTGGCTCACATAACGTTTTTAAACCTATCATAGCTATGTGATATAATATTGGCAAAGATACGCCTGATATGCAGACGGTAGCGGGTTCGAATCTAGTTGTGGTAGATAGGTAGCTAGTCGTGGTAATTTTTGAAGTTTTTCTCATTCTGGTTTGTATCTTGTTATTAATATTAATCTGAACGCGAAATTTCTACTTATTCAACGAACAACGCGTAGCGGGCGAAGGTCTGCCTGCGACGCATTACGGGTTCGATGCCTGCCCTGTGACAAATGTTATTACAATCTGTAAAAATTCCTAAAATTTCCGTGTTTTCTGGTTTTTTTCGATAAATAATAAAAAAAAACATGTTATGCTGATGATAATTATAAACACTTAATATCTATGTTTTTGTATCAATTTCGTAGCACTATCGTAGAGCTTCCGTAGCACATTCGTAGAAGATTTTTTGTTATTGGAATAAGCTTACGAAACCCTTAAGAAAAGATACTGAAAATACCACTTAGTGGTAGTTTAACACTATAATTTATAAATAGGGCTTTTTAGGTTTTCGAGATCGGTTTCCCTTTTTCTTGAATATTTCAGTAACAGCTGTAGCTATTAATTTGAAATAGTGCGCCATTATACGATGTTGGCTACAAAAACATAGATCTTTAGATCACAATCAAATTCAGTCCTTTATAATAATAATAATAACACTTTGTTGCACTTAAATAAATAACAAAAATAAACCTTATATCTAAATTTAAAAAAACACACAACAGTACAACAATAACAGTAACAGTAGTTTATATTATTGTAAACACAAAAGACTACGTGGCATGTTTAGATGTTTTTAAGCTAAGCTTCACGACTATATTACTGAAGGGGAAATTTTTTGCATAGTAAGATTACATTGTATTTGAGCTTACAAAAAAAGCCTATATCGCAAAAACACAACCGAAGCTGTTGGCTGGAGCTAGTATTATAATAAATAAATAAATAATAAATAAATAAATAATGCTGGACAATTCACACAGCATTATCTAGCCCCAAGCTAAGCAGAGCTTGTGTTATGGGTACTAGATAACTGATATACATAATATAATACAATACATAGATAGATATTTTTTATTATATATAGAAAACGACCAGAACACCCTGAACAAATGTCTGCAGATCGTACACACATTTGTCCCGAGGCTGGAATCGAACCCGCAACCTTCTGCGTCGCAGGCAGACCTTCGCCCACCGCGCCACATCGGTCGTCAAAAGTATTACATCAACATTTTATTCAAATGGTAAGATGAGCTTCAGTATCTTTGAAAAGATGTCACTAAAAACAAAAAGAAATGTCACTGAGAAAGATGTAGATATTTTTTTCATATACTTAGGGAAGTTAGCGTTTTGTGTACCTACGATTAAGTTAAAACTGAATATATTTTGTCACACATGTTTGTCTTCAAACTCTTTTAAGACACTTTTGTGACACTTTTGGCAAGAAACAGGTCCCAGTAGGTCAATAAAGAAAATTAATAGTGCTGGATAATTCACATAAGATTATCTAACCAAAAGCACCAAAATCAAGCAAATCTTGTGTTAAGGGTACTATTTAAGTTCAAGAATCTCATGACATCATTTGTGACAACTGTGTGACATGCGCACTGTCTAGGGCCGGAACGAAATGCAATCTCTCCTGGTGCTATCTCTTTTGCTCTACCGTTATTCTCAATGTACCAGCTAAGAATGAAATACTCAAATATTTCTTACTATTAAATCAACTTCTTGATAAATTGCTCATAAACGAGGTGATTTGGTTATTTTACTTGTAAGTTTTAGGTTAATAGTTGAATAAAAAGCCATACGTTGATGAAAACAGAGTTCGGAATTCGAATCCTAGATCGCGCAAGCAAAGAAATTTCGTTGGTTTAGGTGCAAGAACTTCTGAAGTAAGAAGGTTGAGAGGGTCCGTAGCTACTGCGTAAGCCAGTGCTGGCGGGGCACCAGCGTAATTCCCGCTATCATGTGTATCCAAATCGTGCCAGAGACTCAACCCTCTCAACCCTACGCTAGTAGCTGCTTTGACCTTTCTTTTGGTTTTTTTATTGCCAGAATGTAGGTCCACTTAGGTGTAATTTTTTTTAATCATTACTTTAAATTATTATACCCATTGATAATTTTTTACTTCTCACAAATAATTTCATCGACATTATTTTTTTCAACGAAAGTTCAAAAATTTAATCTTACGATTTTAGAGTAGATTTAGTTTGTTTTTATGATAACACTATTTAGTTAAATCTTAAGATAATAATTATCTTCAAAACTATTTCTTCCGGCGGGATTAGAACTTGCAATCGCTGATTGTCCGGCAGTTTTTCGTATATGAAATTGCTCACACTGAGACATGCGCTGTAGGTCTGCAACGGAAAATAATACCTTTATAATCTCTAAAGGAATGATTCTACGTGAATTAAGTAGAGATGCCAATCTCAAGGTGCTACTAAAAATTTGCTCGGTAATTATAAAAGTTAGTCCGCCGATACACGTGGCGACACCTACATTTTTATGTTAAATACTCTAAGCCCGACATGCAAGTAATGGTTCATTCTCCCAAATTCTAGCTGAATGTTATAAAATGTTGGAACCCTGTTTAAAACAGAATATGGAATTTAAACGATAGGTGGCGCTTTTACTCTCGTAGAAGTATATTATACATATTCAGTACCATTATAATCTCGCAATAAAGGGAAAGACTCCAAATGTTATAGTCAGTTTCATGCTGTAGACACTTCCGAGACCGCCGCCTCCTTGATGTGGTATCAAGGAGGCTTAATGTAAGAATAATGAGTAATACTCAAACAATAGTGAAGTGCGGGGCAAAGCCACGTACAACACAAATCACAGTCACAATCCAGACGGTAGCGGGTTCTAATACAGCAGTGGCAATTATTTTTTGAAGATTTCCTAATTTTGTATCTCTAGTTTTCTTACAATTTTTACTTTGTGATACATATGATAAGCTTATTTTTAATACATGTGTAATAGTTTCATATATGATTTATGTATAGATGCGAAAACAGAATTTGATGGCCACCAAGAGCAACATCGCTTATCTGCCTACACTTGTTACTTGTTTCTGGACTGGTTTCCGCAACTAGGCCACAGGTGGGCCCTTTTTGCGTGTCGGGTGGTAGGCTGCTAATCTAGCCACCCGATGTCCTCTAGAAAGGCCAGCAGCTCGCTATCTGCCTACAATAGAAAATGTAAAACTGTTTCAGAGGTACAGAGAGATAGGCAGGTAAGGTTATGAATATACAGGGTTATTTTTTATTAGCTGATATCCTTTTGCGTGCTATTTTTGAACATGGCAACGAATTAGATTTCGGTTAAAAAAGGGTAAAAATCTCAAAAAAAAAATTGATTTTTCCCTAATCCGAATATGTTACGGTACCCTAAAAAAAAGTTTTTGTCGCATCACAAGGATCCCTAATTGCAGAGGGCGTCACGGCCACGCCCATGGGTGGATATCAAATCTAGTAAAGGTTTTGTCACATTTGTGCAATACCGTGGGTATAGCCCAGTCGGGTTAGAATTACAAATAGCAATAATTACCATCCCGTTTCTAGAATACTTAGAGTAGAACGAGAGACAAGTAGACTGAGGTGTTGAGATGTCTCCAACGAAGATGCGACCATGAGTTTTTAAGTAAAGGGCCAGCAGTCTAAACCATTGCAATTGCGCAGAGGAGTGAGACAGGGGATGACTTATCACCAAAACTATGGAGAGATCTATGTTCGGAGTTTCTCTGAAGGATAGGATTCCTAACGAATACATCCGACAAAGGTGAAAGTCATCGACATAGCTCTAAGAATTCGCAAGCTGAAGTGGCACTGGACCGACCATATCTCGCGAAGAACCGATAACCGCTGGGGTAAACGTGTTCTTGAGTAGAGACCACGACTCCGTAAACGTAGTGTAGGACGCCCTCCAGCCAGATGGGATGACGACCTGCAAAAGACTGCAGATTTGATGCGTCAAGCTGAAGACAGGAAGGCATATATGCAGGCTATGGCGCTCATTAGGGTACGCCTATGTCCAGCAGGGGATTAACATAGGCTGATGCAATAATTTTGGAATAGTCAGCATCATCAACATGATGATGTCGATGAGTGGGAGTCTAAACTCAATGGTGACTAAACTCAACGAGTACGTAAAAGTGACGGAGAAGTAGAAGAAATAACGGAGTACCTGTGTAAACATTTTTCGTCAATAAAGGGCCATTTTTAAAAATTCTAGAAAAATCATCTTGATTTAAATTTATCATTATTTTATTCTCTACATTTAGTTCCTTGCTAAAAAAATATTTCCGACCGATATCTCACGTATTACGCGATATTACGCGTGTTGAATGTAATTATGAAAAATATCAGTTAATATGGGGAAGGCCTCTGTCGTCTAACCCGACTGCACTAGTAAGTACATAATACCTTTTCAAACGAAAAGCACATTACAGATGGTTACAATAAATCACATAGGTAGTTCGTGGTCTTTCTAGTGTTTTCAGGGTTAGAGAGTCACAAATATGCACATATGTTCAATTTAGAGACAATTTGATCGCGCACGCAGCGATGTATTTTTTTTTGTCGCGAACTCAAAATTACAATTACAAAACAGTTCGTTATCATCTTTTACTCAAAAATGCTCTTAATAGGGTCCTTATTTTAATAACCTTCTTTAAGCAATGTCGACCTTTCCTAAATATGTAAAAAAACCTAGAGATCCAGGCTGTAGTCGCGGTGAAAACCCGATGTATTTGTTTCAAAGCCAGTGCATGAGTTTACCATTTAGTATTGGCGAACACAAAATAGTCGCCTGCCGTAGAGTTGCTAAGTCAAATGCTACCTCAGATCGCCCTCGGAATATAATTGTTACTCTATCTAATTCTTGCCTAGGAGATGAAGTAGGTACTTTCAGCTTTCAGTCGTTACAACCGCTCTAACCGAGAGAATGCCCTGAATACCACGCACACAACTGCCAATCGTAAGGCGTAGCATCTACGTTAGTTAAAACTGACTCCCGAATGCATAACTCTACACGCAGCGAGACACACACAATGTAGGTGAATTTTAGGCGCGTCTACTTTACGTAGAAAGACGGTGATGATTCTTTGTTAATGGCAATATGAGTCTGGTTGGACTCTTTTCTGCCAGTGTCAAGTAATGGAAAATAATAGTAAAATATGAGTTATCCAGTTATGAGAATGTTGATATTTTCACCAGAGCCTGTAGAAAGACGGCCGCACCAAAAGTATTCATCTCAAAAACAGGGACTGCGTGAATGAACTCGCGTAATTGTTATTTACCATATTATTCCATTGCTGTTTGAAAAATATTCTCGCGTGTGCTATTTCATATTTAAATTTACCAGCACTAACTATTTTATTTTCTGTAGGTAAATAGATTTATTTACTGCTTTAATTTTTCCGGTTCCTTAATTTATTTAACCAACTAGCTTTTCCCCGCGGTTTCACCCACGTTACATTCAAATATCACGTTTTTAGGGCAAACCAAAAAGTAGCCTATGTTACTCTTCATCCTTTCATCTAACTCTATGCCAAAAATCAAGTCGATTGGTTGCTTAGATAGGGCGTGAAGGAAAGACAAAGAAACAAACACACTTTCGCATTTATAATATTAGTGGATTCTGTGTTTCTTGTGCAAACCTAGTTTTAATTACTTATCAAAAAATGTATTTTTTTTACTAAATTGTTAATCGACTGAAAACAAAAACCAAAGATTTTTTCAGAATATTCTAACATGTAATTTGGTTTACAAAAACCAATCTGGACGATGGTTTTTTTGATGGTGAGCTTAAAACTACGTGTTTTTGTATTGTCCAATTATTGATCACATCAACGTGTAAAAACGTATATTCGTGTTTAACTAACACTATTTTGACTGATCTAATATTTTTTTTTACATCTGGCCATTAATTATCTTTATCACATTTGTTTCCCAACCCCAACTTATGTTTTGTTGCATTATGTGGCACCTGGACAGTGACGTTGTTCATGTCACTCCGGGGAGTCACGTCGAATTTTCTTTGACCATTGACTTTGACTATTATTTTGCAAAAATATTATCCTAGCTAGGCTCAAAGGCTATCTATGACGTCACCAGCAGGGCTAAGATGCGCACCACGAAAGTCGTCGCGCACGTGACGACTTTATTAGTCGTCGTCAGTTGTTGAGGTGCCCATTCCACTCATCCATTTTCTTTGTCCAATGTACATTTGATCAAAGAACTTGGATGTCTTCATCCAATTTACTGCAACAGCGATACTTGAGCAAAGATTTGGATACTAGTTTCTGCCCGCGGCTTTGCACGCGTTGTTTCTATGAAAACGTAAATTAGGAATCTTGTACAAAGATTTTGGATGAGTGGAATGGGCATCCATCCAAGTAATTTAAAGTAAAAGATAAATTTGACCAAAAATTGAACAAATCACTTGACAAAGATATTGGATGCGTGGAATGGGCACCTTAGTCACCCCTCGTTTACACCAAGAAACATGTTTACAACTCGTTGCATGCAAAACTGTTATTCACTAGTCTCAAACACTCTTTCGTTCACACTGCGTAGCCAACAAGAATTACTTTACTACTATACTTATAAATCTGTGACAAGAATTACACAATATAAAATACTGCTGCGTTTACACCTAAGCTTACGACATGTTCAAAACATTGACAGCGTTCTCACTGCAAAAGCAGTCGTGTTTTAGATAAGTATTGTCTATTGGTGGAAATGTAAACTATTTAATACTTGATGCAAACACGTTTTACACTTTATCCATTTTTGTTGGATAAAGTTTTAAACTTTTCTTGTTTTGACATGAACTTTGTGAAATCCGAAACCGTAGACCTACCTTAACTTTACTTAAGTATACATATTTTTAGATACCAATGTATACTCATTTCAAGTGAACTTCTCTGTTCTTTTTTGAGTATAAATAAAGTTCTTTAAACCGAAATCAAAGGAAATCTAATGTAATAAGTTGAAGGGGCCACATTTTTCTCGATGATTAGAATCAATAAAAAATCAAGAATACAGCTACTTATTGGAGGATGGAGTGGTCAAAGGACGACTTAAGATCTTATTGAGCTATTGTACGTTCATAATGCTTTTGGAATAAGCACGAAAAAACTTGCTTTGCTTTGCAAATGGGCAAATTGTTATTTGATTTAAAAGAAAATATTTACAACTAGCTAGCTTTATGGTTTTTACCTTTGAACGAAACAAATTTCTTCCAACAAGTTGATAACATGTTGCGATAAATAGGTATCAATTGACTTGACCAAAACATGCAGCGCACAGCGAGAAGTTTACAAATAATTTTATCCAATAAATTCATCATGTTTTAAACATGTACCTATACCTACCAGTGAGAACGTAAGACGAAAACATTACACAAAACTTGCAAATACCTGTTTTATACCTTGGTGAAAAAGAGGGGTAAGATGCGCGCCACGAAAGAGTTCAAATTCGTTGTCGAGTACTCCTTCTCGCGTAAAGCCAGCCACCTAGATGAACACTCGTTTATTTATTCAAATTGTCTTTGGTTTTAGTAAACTGCATATAAGAAATAAACTTCTTCGGTTCTTAGTTTTCGTCTCCATACTGGTAGTTGAAAATGAATGATGAAAATGTTCATTTCATTGACAGAATTGTTCCGAATAGTAGGAAAAGCCACGAATAAAAAAAAGAAGAAGCAATTCTATTCGCGCAGATTTCAAACAATAACTGTTTGTTTTTATCATCTAAATTGTTAATTCCTTAGCAACTTAATATGAAAACACTAGTTTCTACTATGGTACCAAAAGAAAACTATAAGCGCCAAAATTATTGTGTCAATTATTATGCACGATTATTATGTGCCGTGTGGTGCCGGCCTAGAATAGTAACCACCTCAACTCTTCCCGTGGGTGTCGTATAGGAGGCGACTAAGGGACACAAACCGGGGGGCGGGCAGCAGCGCCCCCTGCAGAACAATTCCACCACTGAACTGCGATCCCTAACCCGCATACTCAGCGTGGGGATTATGGGCATTTCCCCCTCCCCCCAATGATGCAAGAAGAAAAAAAATGGCCCCCAGTTCGCGGCCGCCTTGCTAGTCCTGGCCATGGTAACGGCGGGGTAGGTGGAGCTAGAAATCACCGGGCTACCTCAGGCTGCCACCAACAATTGACTCACGGTAGGGCAGGTCCATGAGTTTAAAGTCGCCCAGCGAGCTATGGAGAGAGCTATGCTCTGAGTTTCTCTGAAGGATAGGATTCGCAACGAATACATCCGACAGACAACTAAGTTTATCGACATAGCTCAAAGGATTAGCAAGCTGAAGTGGCAGTGGGCTGGCAATATTTCGAGAAGAACCGACAACAGCTGGGGTAAACGTATTCTTCAGTGGAGACCGCCACTCGGCAAACGTAGTGTAGAATGCCCTCCGACCAGGTGGGCAGACGATTTACGAAAGACTGCTGGCAGATGCTCGATGCGGCAAGCTAAAGACAGAGCGCTATGGCGCTCATGAGTGGAGGCCTATGTCCAGCTGTGGACTGATATAGGCTGATGATGATGATGATTATCCACGAACCGACTATTTACGGGTGTTCAATGTTCTTGTATCGAGAGTTTAGGCATGGTCTGCACCATAAGCGCTCAAGTTCATCCCGTTGTTTATTTCACAGTATTGATAAATAGAAAGAGAGAGAGAGAGAGAGCGAAATATTTTTTTTCCCAAAGATACATACTTAATAAAAAAGTCTTACATACTAGGTAAATAGGTTCCTACTTACTGTTACTAGCCTACCTACCTATTAAGGTAGGTTACTAATTTTAACAGCCGTAATCCTGCCATTTAACGATTCTGTTGATCCAGCAATAATTGTCAAATCAAGTACTTACTGCACAGACATAGGTTCCTTATACCTAGCATAAGTAATTTTTTTAAAGATCTCTCACATTGTATTAGTTTCGCAAAATAAAATACTTGAATATTTTTCTAAGCCAGGCCACGAAGGATGCCTTTATATTCACGCAGGATGGTTTTCCACACCTGTCTACCTACTAGAAGAAATAAATCTATTTTAGATATGTCAATAGCATCGCAATGGTAGCTTTCTTTTATTTATTAGTGTTTTTTCGCTTTCGCAAATGCGATTATTGCAAATACTATTTATTGACTTGAATTAAATTATATTTTGTTCAAGACTCCATCTCGTCACATCTTGTCGTAGAATAGAAAGACCAGAAACTACTCGAGTAAAACTGTCAAAAGTTGAGAAAATTAGACGCGCATCTTAGAGTTTGACGAAAAAGCTTACCACAGATAAGATATAACTTCATTAAAATCGTTCACGTGATGAGACGTGAAGACTATTGGTGTTGCATGCTAGCATCTGTCGAAAAGTCGACCGACAGATTTTGTCCCTACCTATCGTTTTTTTTATCAAAACATTTATGTTCGCAACCATAAAACTAAGTGTTTAGAAAAACACATTTGCTTGACGTTTGCATTAACACTCTTATGGCCTACGCTCTCTGCGTAGGCCTTATAAGAATGCGATAACGGTAACGGCCATAAAATGTACTAATAGTAATCTAAGTTACTGATAATTTTTCGCGTAAACGCTTTCTTAAATATGCAAGTGACATTAAAGTATGATTTGTTCGATATCAAATAAAAAAAATCACTACCCAGAGTGGCTGTGAAATCTGAGTGGGTATACAGTACACATACCCGGCAGTTTTTGCCTGCCGCTTTGGTTAGCGATAACCACATTAGATGTGAACAGGCCCTTAAGTAACTAATTCACTTTTGTGCTTCCCAGCTCTGGACCTGAGAATTGAGAGTTTGGAAGGCGGTATCCAAACTATTATTATGTATTCGAAAGTAAATCTGTCTGTCTGCAAGTTTTCACGCCTAGACGGTTGAACGAATTAATGGATGTCTGTTATTATTAGTGCATCGGCCCTCTCTCTCCAGCATGTAGGTAATCGATTTCGCCAGAAAAAAACGTGTAGCATATCTTACCTATGTAAGCAAGTTTATGGTTTTTACAAAAAAAAATATGTAGAAACGTTTAATAAATAATGTGTAGGTATTCTGGATGTTTTTTTACTTTCCTACTGAACTACCTTACCTGCCATTAAAGCCTTATATTTATTAAATTAAAGCCTTCTATTATCACGGTAGGTTAGTTAATAAAGGTGGTCTCTTATTGTCACTGGAAAAGTTACAAAAATACATTAACGAAGTAGCAGGCAACAGCTAGTTTTTCATATCATAAGAATTAAAAGGGGTGTTTTAAGGCGTTGTTAGAATAACTTTTATGTGGGATGAACTGGGCGGGGTGCCTTAAAGTGTTTTGATACAAATTTAATAATTGGGTTTTTCTTTTTTATGATTTATCAGCCTATCAAAAAAGTTAAACACTAACTTTAAATAACAACATTCAAAGATGCCATACCTAGATAGATTCGACACATAAGAACTCAAAGAATTTATTGTTTAACCATAGGATAGAGCAATTGAACCACCAGTACCTACAAATACGGAACGCCACTTTGTCTTTGCAAATCACATTGACTGAGAAGCCATTTAGTAAAATGAAGGCTACTTATCCAATACGTACTAACCTCTTTGTTGTATCCAAAAACGAAAACCCTCCTTGAAAAATAAACAAACTGACTTTCTTACTGACAAGTGTCAGTATGTCAAAGTAATTTGATTTATCGAAATGTATTTTCGTGCTTTGTTTTGATAATTTTAATATGAAATACTTAATTTTGTTCCGTTAAATGTGGATTTGATTTGTGAAATCTGTCGATGGACCCTCGATAGGGCCAATAATAATCAGCTCCTTAATAATTTGTGTATGTGTTTGATAGAGAATTTATCAACTAGTGACCAGTTACTGTAGGTACCTTTCGTATTTGATTTTTTAACTAACAATAATAAGCTTATTTTGATTCTCACCAGTGATTATTAATCTTTTGAGAAGTAAATAAATATCTTAAACCATACTTAGTTTGTTGCGTTCTTGACTCAAAACAAGCCTAGAGAAGCCTTTTGCTTGTTCCAAACATAACGGGAGTTTTAAATTGTATTGACAATCGTTTCCATAGATTTATGCGTCAATTACCGTTTAAACTTTTAAAGTATACCAGTCTCTACAAATTTAAACAGTACTTGTTACAAAGGACTTACCTGAGTAGGTATGTAAGTAATGTATCCATTCTGCTTTTACTTTACCAGTATGAAACATCTTAAATCCAATCATAATAGGGGCTTTATTTATTGGAACTAAACTTAAGCAAATTGTGGATCAAATGATTTCGGCAAAATTCATCACTGATACTTTGTAGGCATTTTTTGCCTCAATGCTTGGGTCTACACTAGTCTCTTTACTGAATGAACAGTGGGAGATTCAAATAAAGTGGGAGGGGTAGATCGATCTTTATTATATCCTTGGGTTCCGGACTAAAGTGCTTTTTTAGTTTGTATGGGAGGTGGATGTGATCAAATTTCAAGAATTAGGACCTCGCATCCTCACGAACGTCTTCGTGGTGATGGGCAGAACCTGCAGTTCGCGTAGTGTTACTAACTTAGCAGTAACCCTGTATATAATAGATAGGTATTACAAACTGTCAAATAGGTTTTCAAAATATTCCTTTTTTACGTAAAAATAAAATGTGTGGCGCTAGTGTGCGACGGGGTACCGCTATTTTACAAAAACATGATACAACAACTTTAGCTATGAATCAAAATCTCGAATAATCGGAATAAATATAACAATACTTAGTAAAATTGCTTTTAAACGCGGAGATTTTAGTAATCTGCCTGTAAATTTTAGGTTAATATAATGACAAGATACCGCGTCCTAAGTTCGAATCAAAGATCGCGCAAGCAAGGACATTTCGTTGGTTTGGGTAAAAGAAGTTGTGACATTTAAGAAGGTTGGGAGGGTCCGTAGCTTTTGTGTAAGCCGGTGGTTGCGAGGCATCGGTCTATTTCCACGTCATGAAAAGTTTGTGCAAACAATTTCTCGAAATGGTAAATGGTATTTAAACAGAAAAGGAGAAGACTTCGGTCTCAATCCCACGCTAGTAGCTGCTTTGACTTTCCTTTCCTTTCTCTTACCAGTAATAAGGTAAGCTAGGGTGGTTTATTTTTAAAACATTACTTTAAATAATGATACTTCTCACAAACCTGGAATGTTTACGACCTTAATTTTTTCAATGAAACTTAAAAAATGAAATCATATATCTTTCAGAGTACAGTTTGCTTTATGAAAACACTAAGTAGTTGCAATTGCAAAATATTTTTTTAATTAAAATAAATATCTTCAAAACTATTGCTTCCAGTGGGATTTGAACTCGTAGCCGCTGATTCTCTTTGTAGGCAGTTTTCCTTTAGTAATACTGAGACATGCGCAGTAGGTCTGCGCCGGTAAATAATAGCTATTTAATCTTTATTGGAATTATTCTACTTGAATGAGAATGAGAGATGCCGATTTAAGGAATATTTTCCTGTTTAAGTTATTCGGGAGAAAGTTTAATGCCAAATTATTGATGTCTTTAAGAAAATACCATGATAAGGCCGCTCATAGTAAATACCAATCACATGCGCACAAAAAGCGCGGGAACTCTAAGCACTGTCTCATGTTGCTATCTCGTTCACACCACAGCGGTACTCTATGACAAGCTGAATATTTCATTTCGCAAATAACTTTTAAAATATCCAATATTAATAAAAAAATACTTCGTTATTATAAAATATAAGAGGTTTACAGTAGATTTCTTCGATTTCCTCATAAAAATCCTCCTTGCAAATCCTTAAATTCGAGAACAAAGTTCGAATCCTAGATCGCGCAAGCAGTATTTTTCGGTCTGTTAACTGGTATAAAATTTGCTCTGTAAATTGCTTGTGAGGGTTCGTAGCTACTGTGGAAGCCGGTTGTGGCGGGTAGCCGGTCTAAATACCCGCTCGATAAGTTGAGTTCATGACCCAACACTTCGATGATGAAAGATGATTATGAGATGATTTGAATATTCAATATTAAACAGATCCAAACAGAGAACTTAGGTTCCTCGCCCCCACACTAGTAGCTAATTCAACCTTCCTTTTGATCTTCCTTTTGGAAATTAAAGTGACCTAAGAATGAAAGATCACTGAGTGAAATTTTTAGCTCTATTGTAAATTGTAGATTCCATTTGTTTCTTTAGTACAATTATATGAAATCCTTTATGTGAACTACTTTGTAAGATTCTTAGCTCGTTTGTGGCTTGACCACAATCATATTGTGAGAAATACCTTTTAAATTTTAGAGTCAATTGTGGTGGGACTGTAGTACCTGGTAAATTTTGATACAGTTGCGACCGGCCCATAACAACACTCTCAGACATAGTTTTAAGAATAGTTATAAGATATCAAGTATATGATAGCTAATAGTAAAGATAGACCGACGGATAATGGTCAGTTTCAATTGACTTTCAATAAGAACAACATTGTACTGTAACTGAATATAAGGTATAAATAACTTTGAATTTGTATTTCATAATTTTATTGATAGTTCTCTGACAGATAGGAAAAAAACTTTTAGCGGATTCCCGCTCGAATTTATGCTAGACTGGCTGAACGGGAACCCGTGACAATGGCAAGAAGCAAGACAGGGCCCTATGGCGCTCATTAGGGGAGGCCTATGTCCAGCAGTGGACTGGTATATGCTGATGGTGATGATGATGATGTAGGACTTACAGAAATACCTATTGTTTTTATAAAAACTAATTATACTCTGTGAGAGTAAGATTTAGTTTTTAAACTTTCAATGTAAAAATTAACATTAATGTAAGGGTTTGTGAGAAGTGAAGGTGAACCCCTTGATTACCTTCTCTTCTCATATCTTCTATATCATAATTTATATTAATGAAGCTTCTTTCAGATTAGTAATAAAAACAACAAACAAACCAGAATGAGAAAAACTTCAAAAATAACTACCACTACTAGATTAGAACCCGCTACCGTCTGCGTCTCAGACGTGGCATTGTCGGTTTAAAAACCTTATGTGAGCCACATCTAGTTTTCAAAATATACTTTTTGTAATAGCAAGCATTCAGTCTTGAATGTTTCTGCTAAATAAAACTGACTATTTAATTTGCAGTCTATAACAAAAGAATACGGTAATAAAGATACTGAATAAAAATAGTTCTACGAGAGTTCAAGCGCCACCTACCGTTTATATTCCATACTCTATTTGAACAACGGTTCCAAAACTTTACAAGGTTCAGCAAGGTTAGGGGAGAATTCCTTGTATTTCGGGCTTAGAGTTTTCCCTGTAAAGATGTAGATGTCGCCATGAGTATTATATTGGGAGACTAACTATTTTGATTACCGAGCAATGTTTTTTCCTAACCCTCTCGTATTTTTGATAAAATTCTCGTTACACTTTGATCACAAACTTTCGTAACAAGAATATAATTACAGTAAAGTTAAACTATTGTGTTTCTTACCAACCTAGGTTGGCAACGTAGGCAGTTAGATTTACTACTTAGACCTCCGCTATAGCCTTGCCTATCTTATCAAATATAATCAATAACTCTACCTGAATAATGGTAGATTAGACGTGCCAATTTCAGAAATACACATAATTATATTTCGGGCGGGCAAAAAGTTAGATCAAATTTCTTATGTTTGTTCATAAAGTAAAATAGTATTATTTTACTCAGAAGGTTCAAGGGGTGATTACGTTTATTTCTCATAAAAACTTTTATTGATGTTCATTCTTACAGCGAAAGTTTAAAAATTAAATATTACCCTCTCAGAGTATAATAAGTTTTTATGAAAACACTAGGTAAAAGTAAGTAAGTAATTCCTACCTATTTATTTAAAACTAAAGTTTATATCATACAAAACTATTGCTTCCGGCGGGATTTGAACTCGCAACCGCTGATCGTCATAACCGGCAGGTTTACGTAATTATAAGTGTTATCTTATCACTGCTGAGACATGCGCTGTAGGTCTGCGCCGGAAAATAATAGCTTTATGGTCTTTAAAGAAATGATTCTAGGTAAATCGAGTAGAGAGATGTTGATTTCAGGAACATTAACCTGCATATGCTTTTCTGGAGAAAATTGAATTCCATGTTACTGATATCATTCAGACAAATAAAGTGTTTAGACCGCTCAACGCGAAACACCAATCACATGCGCACAAAAGGCGCGGGAACTCTATACACTGTCTCATGTTGCTTTCTCGTTCGCTCCACAGCGATACTCTATGACAAGCTGAATATTTTATTTTGCAAATAACTTGTGATATAACCAATATTTATTGAAAATTACTTTGTTATTGTAAAATATATGACGTTTCTAATAGATTTAGTTGAGTTTCTCATACGAATCCACCTTGTAAATCCTAAAATTCGACATCAAAGTTCAAATCCTAGATCGCGCAAGCAGTATTTTTCGGCCTGTGAACTGGTATACAATTTGTCCTGTAGATTGTTTGTGAGGGTTCGTAGCTACTGTGGAAGCCGGTCGTTGCGGGTAGCCGGTCTAAATACCCGCTCCATCAGTTGAGTTCATGACCCAACAATTTAATGATGAAACGATGTAAGATGATACGAGATGATTTGATATACAATGTTGAACAGACACAATCAGAGAGCTTAGGTTCCTCGCCCCCACACTAGTAGCTAATTCAACCTTCCTTTTGATCCTCCTTTAAGAAATAGTAGTGATTTTACTATAATATACAATATTATTTTAAAATTTTAGAAGAGTTGTCTTAGGTCTAAAAGTATTTTTATAACTACTTATTTCACGAATAATTAAATAATAATTAATCAAATCATAATAGATACCTCCATAACTAAAACTTTACATCTTTGATAAGATAGCCAAGATTATAGCGGAGATGTAAGTAAGGAGTACATGTAACTGCCTGTAGCCAAACAGGTAAGAAACATGTAACCTTATTGTACGTTATGTTCGTGTTACGTAAGTCTGTAACGAAAGTGCTATGTTCCACTTATAAAAGAAATACGAAGGTGCTACACAAAAATTTGTTCGCTAATCATAAGATTTGGTCTGCTGATTCCATAGACATAGAATTTTTCACTACGCTGATTCAATACACGTGGCGACACCTAAATTTTTATGAGAAAAGTTCTAAGCACGACACCTTGGGAATGGTTCATTCTCCCTTATCCTAGCTGAATCTTGTAAAATGTTTTGACCCTTGTTTAAACAGAGTATGGAATATGAACGGTAGGTGGCGCTTGAACTCTTGTAGAATTATTTATATTCAGTACCTACTAAGACTACAAAATAAATAGTTAGTTTTATTCAGCACAACAAATATCCAAAACCACCTGCTTGATACCATGCTTGATCATTACTAAAAGTACGAATAATTCAAACCAAATCAAATCAAAAAGTCTTTATTTCAATAAATACAAAAAAGTTCACTTATTTTATTTTATTTTTATTGTTAGAAAAGAGAAGAATAAGTCTAATTCTTAAAATAAAACATTGACACGGAAATAAAGTGGAATTTTTGATTTCGGTCGCTTCTGTATTTAGACTAAAGTAAAGAAGCGACGAAGAAACTATTTCCGATCATTCAGAAAAAACCACCTTTGGAGAGATATCATTTTAAACAATTGGAATGTTTTTAAAAACTATATTATGTGCTTTGCATTGTGCATTTGTGACATAACATGACATCATACGACTATTTAATTTATAGTTTGCACGTTTTGGTACCTATTATTTTTTGTATAATTAAAAGCGCAGCATTGTATAGCAATAGCAAATTGTACCTATAACATTAAAAAAAAAGCACAGTAGTACTACAAAATTTACTCTGCCGATACAATACACTTGGCGACACCTATAATATATTTGAGAATAACTCTAAACTCGCCATACAGGAAATGGTTAATTCTTCCCTATCATTGCTCTATCAGTGAAATGTTGAACGCTTTTATAAACTGAGTATGGAATGGAAACGGTAGGTGGCGCTTTAACTCTCGTAGAACGATACTACATATACAAATCACATTATCTATATGTTAATAAAGTCTCCAAGTTTGATAGTGAGTTTTATGCAGTGGATATTTCCGAGACTGCTTGCTTGATACCATGCTTGTTAAGTTCCTAAAGTACGAATCATAGTTAAGTAATGCTCACATTCAGGAGATGATTTCGGCAAAGCCGAGCCTGATATGCAGACGGTAGCGGCCATGGTAATAATTGAAGACGTGAGTGGATGAAGGTGATAAGTGCATTTTTTTAGATTTTGAGTAAATTGAAGTTAAAGTATTACTACAATTTTCTTTTGTAAGTCGCTTAAATGATTAGTTATGCCTTAAATTTGAATGCAAAATAGTTTGAATGATCTTAAATTTTGAGGGTAAGTTGGTAATAAAACTCTTGCGATATTATTAAATATTATATTTAAAAAAAACTAAACAATAAACATAACTCTTTCTTCCATGAACTAACTTAAACTAATTTGTCCTTGAGGCTTTAAAAAATTAGGGTGCTATGTACGAATATTGATAAACATTTATGTTTTTTTAATAAACAGAACCAGCCTCTTCAAAAACTTAAGCTATTAGCAGTTATCACAAGTGTGCAACATCTTACTTATAAAAAATACTATTCTTGGCTTAAAATTGACTCAAAAAAATAGCGAAATTCTGGCTTTACGAACTTTAGTTGCTCTCGTAGATTCTGTTTTTTTTCTACTGAAACAGTACCATACTTACCGGTCTTACGTGGAATTTCTAAATTCTCGGACAAATTCGATCTTTTTTTTAATATGTCCACCTTTTTAAATGGTGTCATTTCATCGTACGATTCTTTGTATAGATAACATCCATACTCCTCAACTCGAATCCATTTGATACCATCCCTAAAACTGATTTTTCCATTGCTTACATCTTTTTTCCTGTTTATCAAATTGAGATTCTCTTGTAGCTCACCAATTTGTCTGAAATGTTCAGTCATATCCATGACTGTATTATTACGAGAAGCTTTGCAAATGATGTCACGGTATTGGTCAGGAACATAAACGGTGTCATGCTTTCTTAAGACTTTTTCTATTCTGCCAAAATCACGATCTGAATCTAAATAAGAATGGCCAACTTCAGGAAACTTGTGATCGATTACTTTGAAATATCCTTTTAGGATAAGATATTGATAAAGTGTAATCATGGTGAAATTTTTATTTTGGCCGGCACATGAATCTGACCAAATCAATAGGTGATCTTTGTTTTGGCAACTTGGATCTACTTCCACAAATCTTAGAAGTGCGCTGGCGACTTCGGCACTTCCGCGATCCGCAACATCTTCAGTCCAAGTGCAACATACGGCTTTTTCTTTGCTTCCATCACAAACATGAATACCCAGGTTGTAAAACCAAAGTTGACGCAAGTAGAACGCTTTTGAAGTTGTTAGTTTTGGTAACGGCATGGTTTGTTGTAAATCCATCGTAATGTACATAATATCTCCATCTCGGGTTGGTTTTTTTCGGTCAGCTTGCATAGCTTCAACAGCAGCATAATAATTTGACTTATGTTGTTCATTTGAGTCTCCAGCATCGCAAGTAGCGCACGTGTCACTTTTTGGGTATCCAAAAGACAGGTTAAATTGTGTGACAAAAATTTGGTTATATGAAGTTTTCTTGATACGGTATTTGTCTGATAGGTCTTCATTACGACATATTTCTAGGTATAGACTGTGCATCTTGGTCACATTCAGTAGCGGTGACAAATAGAGTTTGTTCATATTTTTGTTTCGTGAATAATGTGATTGCTCAGCAGGAAAACTTGAAATATGTTCTTTAATACGTTTAACAACGTCATCATCCATTTTGTGAGGACGATTCTGATGTCTGCCTCTCTGATCTGGTTTTGGAGCTGCAAGTCCTTCCTTGATTCCTTTTATAATGATATCAATTTTTTTGCGACCTATCTGATAAATGCCGCACATACCTAACTTGCATATTTCTGTCGTAATTCCATGTTTTTTTACGTAGTACTTGTAGGAAGCAGATTTATGCTTTCTAGCATTACAGCGTTTATTCGCTACAGGCTTACTCTCAATGCTGCTGAATAATAGGGCATTCTTACTATTGGTGTCCAGTGAATAATAGCTGTTTAAAATAGACTGCCGATCTTCAATTGAAAATTTATCTGAGCATTTAAGCCTGCACTTCTCATGGCACAAAATCCCTCCCTTAATCTTTTTTTCCGGTACTATCTCTCCTTTGTAAGATACATATTCCTCTCCTTTTGCTCTAGCTGTAGCTGCAGATTTTTTTTTCCAAGATTGTTCATTCCTCGGCCGTTTTTTGGATTTATTTTCTTTTGGTGGAAATACCTTGCGCTTTTTTGGTCTATTATTTTCCTCCAAATCTTCATTTACATGCTGTTCACTAGTGGGGTTTTCCTGCCGGTCAGCATTTTCATTGTCAGGTTCATGCTCACTAACGCCACCAGAGCTAGTGCTATCGGGGCTTTCAGGAATGTAAATGTCATCACTACCGGAAGAAAAGTCTTCATTTCTATTCTGAAATTGAGATACATCCCCCAAGACTGTGTATGATTTTTTGTTTCGCAAAGTAAGTCCAAAATAATCTTTATCTTCTTCTAGGGAATTCTCTATTACATCTGAAATCTCATCATCTACAGAGACAGGAACGTTCGCAAGACTGCCAATATAATTTGTGCCTTGACCGCTAGTGGAAGGTTCAGCGATTTCAAAACTTTTGATGCATTCATCTTCAAGATCACACGCAGGGTCCAGATTACCTACAAAAAACAAAGCCATAAGCGTAGAAGAAGGCAAAATAAAAAGAAATTAAAGTTAGTAAACACCGGTCAGGTACAATTCGGAACCCGAAAAATTTAAATATTGACTTAGGCGGTTTTTCCTCCTGCCATCCAATATGTTTCATTTATTAAACTTATCCTAACACATGCTATTTTGACACCTTTTTCAACCAAAACTACAAAACAAAACAAGTATATTGTTCTTTTGCGTAAAACTTGTTTTGTTTTGTACTTTTGGTTGAAAAAGGTGCCACCTGTCACCTCTTAAGTAGGTATGCCAAAAATATTAATGAGTAACCAATGAAGTAAGGCATATTAGAGCCACCAGTTTAGCAGAAAAGGAAAGATAGTGTAGATTCAAACAATGCAACAAATCAATAATTCGAAAAGATCTTACCTGCAATATTTTTGAGGTTATGATTATTGTAAACATTGTTGTTTTGAGCTATTTCGTATACACGGTCACCTAAAGCAGCGTCCACTAACAATTTAGCTCTTGATTTGGCTCCTGCCATATTATTTTCACTTAAAAAATGTCAATTATGTATTTTAAATAATATTTTACACAGTATCCAACAAACAAATGCACAATAACAGAAAGCGCGCGAAATTGCAATGAACGAACGCAATCAAAACATTGAACCTCTGGAGTGAATGAAGGTGTTATGTTTGCGACTAAACACCTTCATTCACGGAGAATAGGGGTCACTTTATTCGAATATAGTATGTGCAGTGGAAGAAGGTGTTATGTTCGTACATATCACTTTCTTCAACACACAAAAAGTAAAGTTTTTACTTTAATTATTTAGGAGAGGGTGATATGTGTACATACCTCTTTCATCATCTGTAATTTTTTTAAATAAACTAAACATAACACCTTTTTCAAAATTTTATTCACAAAAATAAGCAGTATATAAACGGCATTAAGGTTTGTAGTAATTCAACTATACATATCACCTTCATTCACACAAAAAAACACCGAAACCCAAAAATACGACATATCACCTTCATCCACTCACGTCTTCAATTTTATGAAGATTTTTAAATTTTGTTTTGTTTCTAGTTTTCTTACAATATTGAGTGCTTCTTAACTTTATTTCAAAGCTTCTAGCTTTGGGTACGTATGTAAAGCGCGAGACTAAGCAGACAAAGCTAAAATTTTGTACGGATTTTGTGGTCAACACATTTCTATTAAATTTACTGATTATGACTTAGATTATGTGATTAATATAATTTTAAAAATCAACAAAAATTAAAAACCTCTAAAACATTTGAATTTCGCGCCAACCTGCGACGAACAACCTGGGTAAGGAGTCCTAAAAACTGAATAAGTGATTTAACAAACTTTTTTCAAAATAAAAACGCTCCTATTGAGCAGTTTTTTACGTAGGTATAAACTTTAAAAAGGTTGAAATTCTTGAAAAACTTCTCAATTACAGCAGTTCAACGGAAAAGAAGCAAAGCTAATGATTAAGGAAAAAGGCTTGAAAAAAGGAAAGACTCATCAAAATTGTGATTGACACAAATTGTTCTAATTTTGAAGGGTTTCATAATTGAATCAATTAAAATGGAGGGAGAGGAATACTTTTTATTCGTTAATTAAGGTATGCTAAAATCTCTAAAGGGTTCATTGGTAACAAAGATATTGTGAGCTCTAAAGTGCATCAAAATGCTACAAGAATAGGGTTCTCAGACTGTCGTTTCGACGTCGCAGGTCCAGTAATCGCCCTGATAGTAAAAGATCAAGATAAAAGGGTATTATAAGGGACCTCTTTTGAATTTTTATGTTTTAAAAATATAATCAGGGGGAGGCTTTCGTCCAGCAGTGGACCATTATAAGCTGTTGAGGACGAAGGAAGAATACGTAGGAGTAATATTTAGTATCTATCTATAGCTGTATTTTTTAGCTGTATTATCATATTATTGTGCTACAATGCAGATTGTAACTATTGTACTAAATGGTCATTTTAGATGGCATTGTAATGTATTTTGTGTGTTATTTAAAACTAGTGATCCGCCCCGGCTTCGCATGGGTATTGGCGCACGGGTATTGGTATAATGGATTCTATAGTCTACGTTCATCACGGATAATGTAGGATTCTAATGTTGAAATAATTTTTAAATTGGGTCAAGTAGTTTCAAAGCCTATTCAATTCAAACAAACAAATATTATCTCTTTAAAAATTAGTTTAGAAATAAAATATAATACATGAAATGAATATAAAAATACAGATTTCATTCTACAAAAGCTCAAATACTTACGAGCCACCAAAATTATGCCAACAAAAGCCTTTCTTTGTTTATAACAGAGGTCTTCAATAAAAATAACACTTCACGACTTTCACCATGAATACCTTGAAGTCACAAGTAGCATTGGAATATCCCTTTTTGCTTATCTACCGACCTAACTGACACTGATGTCTACTAAAGTCATGGAGTTACGTGGCAGATAACATCCGGTTTTTTGTTCAAACAAGAATATTGTTGACCTGCAGAGTAAAAACAACGAAACCTTGTTTATAGTCGAATAAGTATGTCGGTTATTTTGCTTGTTCTAATAAATATAGAAACAAAAAACTTTTCGGCGCCTTTTTAGTCACGACCAATAAGTAATATGGGAATCAATGGATGGTTTTCACAATAGTTATTATTTTCTCTAAATACAATGAAACATTTATGTTACTATATCTAAATCTAAAAATCGTTTTATCTCCCAATTATTTCGGCACATTTAAGTAATCTGGAAGCTTTTCTTCCTATTCTCCATGTCGAATAAATAGGTGAGTTAGGATAAATTGATATATTATTATCAAAAAAGGAACTTGCTTATTTATGAAGCGGGAAGGTGGGCCCCGTAATATTGTACGTAGACTTTTTTGTATTAAAATAATAATGACCTCCCTTGATCTTGATGATACTTCACATTTCATTCTTTTGTCCATGAAAATAAGGTTCGGTTTTACATTTTAGATAACATTGTAGCTTTTTGTTTTATTTTTATAGCTCGTGCTGATTACGAAAACCGAAATCGTAGCCATAGTAACACTGGCCGTGCCAAGTCGGAAGGATATTCAGATTTTATGTGGGTTATAAATGGTTATTTTATCAAAAAAATAACTATCTATGTAATGTGTTGTATTATGTATATCAGTTATCTAGTACCCATAACACAAGCTCTACTTAGCTTGGGGCTAGATACTGTGTGAATTGTCCAGCATATTTTTTTTTTATTCGGCTTCTTGGGCATTTTCGGGACATATGATTCTTGGTGCATTCAGTGGTCTTAGGGGCTTTGAATTTCATAGATTTACGTTCCTTAGTAATCGTTTCAAATTGTACATTCAAAATTAGGCCTCTACTCTAGACAAAGTCAAAAATTATAGAGTTCGGATCGTATCACACAAGATTCGTTCTGAACATCCTCGCACATCTTTACGAAGCTACACATTTTTACTACACGGTATTAGGAATGCACAGGTTGTTAAATAAAATATGCTTTGCTTCTTTACGGATTAAACATAATATAAAAACAGATAAGACTCTTCCTTCATAAAAATGCTGGCATGAAGCAGAATTTTAGGAACTACGAAATGTGTTTCATTAAAATGTTGTACTCATGATAAGTTTTAATCGAAATTGAAACACGAGGGAGTAAAGTCGCACTGCACAGCGTTTAAATTAAGCTAGGCTTTGTTTAACCCTATTAATTTAGTACGAATAGGAGCTATCGATATATATCAATTTCTGATTGGAATTGGGTTCTTAGCAAATGGGCCGCACAGCTGCAATTAATAGCACTAATTAGCGCGTAAAAATTATTGCTGGACATAATTAGGCTCGCAATGTGGTCCAGTTACTGTGCGCGATCAAAATGGGACAGAACCTTGCCTAACTAAAATTTTACGTCACAGGAACTCACGCGCAAGCCGCGCGTTTTCAAATGAGAGATGGAACCTGGTCGAAGGAAATACGAAATGCCCGACCTTTTTTATTTTAGTTCGAAATGGTTCCACATGGAAACCACATGCACACAAATCGTATATACTACCCGTTGACCTAGTACATATCATGAAATTTGGCAAGAGGCAACGTCTTGTAACACAATCAATGGGAAAATATAATAACTAAAAAAAATTACTTACATCTTTTTGTTATGACCCAACTGAATTTTTCCTAGTAAATATAAGCCTTTTCGAGAGAGACTTAATTATCGGAAAGAATTGTACAGAACTCTGAACACATCATCACTTCTAGTTCTTTTACCAGAATGATCAATTTCATTTCATAGAATACGATTGGAGTTTACAATAGACGTGTTCCAAAATGCATCAGACAAGCCTGGCAACAAATGATTTGATTCATGCTGGTAAACAAGGTTACGATGGAATCCGCAGACACGGGACGCAACGGAGGAAATTGGATGAACTGGCAGTAACCTATATACCTGTGTAGGTACGTACCTACCTACGTGCAGTCTTCTAATGGGATAGGCACGAGCAGAGCGTTGCATATCTAGGTTTTGTAGATATATACCAAACACCTTATGATGACAAAATAATTATCTTCAAAAAGAAAAATTATCTCTAAAAAAATCCATAAAAAGCTGAAATGCACTGCGCATTCCAGCTTTTTATGGAATATTTTGGGAAAAAAACTGATTCCCATCTTGTTCTAGAGTTTGTAAGTATGTAGTTCCATTGACGAAATAACCAATAAAATGCGTAATTTGGTTCAATGACGTCAATGCTTAAAAAATGGGAATTACCCCTAATGAGATGCTCTGTTTATCTCTTACACGAAAACTATTTACCAATATTATAGGGTAAAAAAACTGAATCATAGTGACTATAATGCCGCACTAGACGTGGGTAGAAGCGGGTTTGATTACGAGCGTTGATCCCTGATGAAATTAAATACTAATAAAAATATTGTCACCATCATCAGATTTTGCCCTTTTTTGGCATCGAAACTCTTGTACCACTCTTTACGGTCCTGCATGGTTACAGACCCTTCACCGTAAGATGTCCCTGCCGTAATGTTGGCAATTCCCAAGGCAGGGGACATCTTACGCTGAACGGTCTGTAAATATTTTATACTAGCGGTCCGCACCAGCTTCCCACGGGTAGGTAAATATATTATTCTATAGCCTTTGTTGCTCAGTAATAATGTAGCTTTATAATAGCAAAAGAATTTTTGAAATCGGTTCAGTAGTTTAGAAGTTTATTCGTTACATACAAAAATACAAATTTCCTTTTTATAATATTAGTGTAGATTTAGATTATTTCACTCTTGTATAGAAAATGATCTTAAAATGGTTCTATAAAATTTATCACCTATATTATTATATATGGTATTTATCTCGTCAAATTTAAAAAACTTAATACATTTGAAAAATCACGATTAGCTAACAATAACTTGTGGTGACTTTTGCCAATTCGTTGTTGTTTTAAAGTAGATTTTTTTGATCTCATAAAATTTTGACCTTGAAGAAATTGATGTGCGCATACAGTACATTTTAACACCTTTACTGCGATCGAAAATCAGCCTGCCTAGAGTGGTGAGTATTGCAAAATCCTCCTCATTTGGGGGAGAGACGTTCAGCTGGTGAACGTAAATTTAAATGCTGATAGGTAATAGTTACAAACCGTGTGGTGCCGGCTTTGAATTTGCACCACACAGACTCTTCCTGTGGGTGTCGTAAGAGACGACGAAGGGACATACACCGAGGGAAGGGCAGCAGCGCCTCTTTCAAAATTGATCTACCACCAAACTGCTATCCCCAACCCCACGATGCCCATCGTGGGAATTATGTGCATTACCCCCAGGAAATAAAAAATTAGGGGGAGGCCTGCGTCCAGCAGGTGTGGCATTAAAGGCTGTTCAGGTTGAGGAAGTAATGTTAATATGACTCCTAGAATTTCCAAGCTTTCTGCATGGTTGTTATCAGCTACAAGCTTTTCGCCGTGAACGAACTACTGTGACGAAAACATAAATGGTAAGTTTGCTATGCACATAAGTTTTGATACATATCTTATACAGTGATCACCAAAAATGTCAGAACAAACTGTTTTACCTCTCTTGACCCAGAATTGCTTATTACCTACATAATAATAACCTTGATTCATGATTCAAGTCAGATATTGGGATGACTACTAATATATTAAATCTTGCAAGTGATGTTTTATAAAACTTACAAAATTATTAAATTAAGAAAATAAATAGTAGTGAGTAATTTTTACATAGTAAATAAAAACAACACGATTAACAAAAAAATATCACACTGCAGATTCTACCACATTTGTAGTTTAGAGGTTACTACTTAACCTACCTACTCATTAATTTGGATCGACGACACTGTATCAGTCGCAGGGAGTCGATGGATGGAGGCGGCTCAGTACAGCTCTTACTGGCATGGGGACTATGGGCAGGTATATGTCCAGCAGTGGGCGTGTTTAGGCTGATGTTGAGGATGGCTTATTCTTTTGATAACTTTCTAATTTTGAAAACATTTATTTCTCCTGGTGATATTATAGGTACCTACTTTTTCGAGTTTTAGATTATTGATACCTTGTTTAGCCGTTGACTGTACTACTCACATTCACGTTGCCGGAAAAGGGACGGACGCGGCCTCATAAAGCTGAGAGATAACGAAAGAATTATCTTCTACAAGGTTTTCTACTAGTAAGAATTCCGTTATCCTTGAAACACGAATCTGAATTCGAGGATCTATTTTTGACTTGCAAATTGTGTAACCCACTTTGCTTGGTAGAATGGTTATAATCTTTTTTTAGCTTACTTTTTCGCTGGTAATAGATATCTTATATTAATATAAACAGAAAAAAATCTATTGTTGGTATTAAGTAACAAACAAAAGTTATCTGAGCGTCTGGTCGAAGCGACGCGTGTCTCGAGAGCTGGTGAGTATCTGGCGCAGAGCATCAGCATTGCCATACAGCGGGGCAATGCAGCCAGAGTCTTGGTCACGCTTGCGACTGGTATTGATATTGATCAGTTGAGCTACCTGTAGATTGTTTGCAACAGTCTGCAGTTAGCTCAACTGTTTTATATGTAAATACTAGTTTTAAATTAATTATTTTATTGTTATTGTAATTTTCTTTCTTAATAAAGTAACTAATGTTTTTTAATGTTTGATTTATAAGTTTTCAAATCCAATGATGTTCAAATAGTTTTGGGTCGGTCCTTTAAGAGTTGAGAAAGTTTAAGTAAAGAATGCCCTTAAGCGATAAGACCTACTCTTGTAACTAATTTGGTTCATTCAAAGTTTCTGATCAAGCCGTTCACTAGTTATACTAGTTAGGTTACCTATTATGGTACCTACCTATACATTTTGTTGGGTCTTATCGTGCCATCAAATAACAAAGAAAATAAAATTACTGTGCTGTCGAAACAAGATTTGTAAATCCATTAACATGTCAAAATCATGTCACGATAACTTTGAAAGTGCGATTAAAATAGCCCAATCCAGTTTGTATTAAATTATACTATACTATTTTTTGGTGGACGGAGAAATCGATGAACATACATAAAAAAAATCACACAGCCGAACATAAAACCTCCCCCATTTTTTCAATGCTGAAAATTCCTGTATTCTGTATGTATATGAACGAAAATATTATATAATAATATGTATTAAATAGTTAGTAATTTAGATTTATCGATTCTTTGTGGTTCATGGCAAAAACCATCTCTTTTCAAATCGAAATAAAAAATTAAAAGTTGTGTCTCGAGAAATTGCTAAGTGCGCCAAAACATCATGACATGATGATGATCTTTCTATGAAAAAAAAGGCATTTTATATCGTCGTCATTTCGTAATGCAATCGAAACGACGATCCGTCAATTTAACCTTCATATTTCGTGTTTCATAGTAGTCCTTTCATTTGTCGTCTCGTCCATTTATCATCCATGAACATAACTCATCATTTTAAACTAAATAAGACTAGAATGTAACAAGATGCTCTGAATTTAATACTTCTTCTAAACCCATTTTCATTATTCAGTAATTTGAAGCCAGTTTGTAGTTATTTAAAACACGCCAAATTATCTCATATATCATAATTTTTACGAAATAAATGACATAGCCGTGTGGTGCCGGCTTAGAATTTGTACCACCCCAACTCTTCCCGTGGGTGTCGTAAGAGGCGGCTAATGGACATACACCGGGGGGCGGGCAGCAGTGCCTCTTGCAGAATAGATCTACTACTGAACTGCGATCCCCAACCCGCATGCCCAGCGTGGGGATTACGGGCATACCATGACATTGAGCATACATAAGTTGGTACAATAAAGTTTATTACTTTAATAAAGTATATTGCATTTTTAATAATAACGCTGAATATATTTTAACAGCAATACATATTTTATTAAGATGGTCTACTGGTTTTTATGAAAGCTTGCTTTACAACAGGGACTTGAGAGTGATGGAGAGAATCAAAATAATTGAAATTATAATGGTGCAATTTATTTCTATAATTGCTTTATTTTCTTCTCCAGCTCTTCAAACGTCCATTTCTCTAGTGATAGGGCGATGAGTTAAATAATTCCACTTTTGAAGAGGTACTAAGCGATCCCATATTTTAAAGCAGGTTAAAAAAACACAAGATACTAATTCTTTGATATGGATTATCTATTTACTATTATTCTGATTTTCAATTCAATTAAATTTATTTATTAACTTTTGTTGTTTCTGTCCGCAGACTTTTTACCGGTTTAAAGTAACTTATATTACGTTATTCCAGTTCTACAACTAAATCTTTGCAAATTTCAACCTAAAAATATATATAAAAGCGAAAGTTTGGATGAATACATCATCCAAACTTTCGCTTTTAAAATTTTTACCAACGAAACAAAGGAAGAGAAGGCTATTTTCAGCAGTAATCCTTTTTAAAAAACATACATCAGATTGTAGAAGTAAAATTAAAAGGAAATCCGGTCAGATCATCTCCCAAATACTCTACCATAGGCGTTCCCCAAGGATCCGTGTTAGGTTATACCATGTTCTTAGCCTTTCGGAACAACATTATGTAAATTATTTGAATATTAAGGGTGAAATTATTCAGTACGCGGACGACATTACTGTAATTTTAGTAGCAGAAAGTGAGAAGTCCTTTTAAACCTAATAAATTAATATGTATAAATATGATAAATGTATGGACGCGATAATAAAAGACTAAATTCGTAAGTTGAGAAGTTGGTTTTAAATGAATGGCTACTTATTGCACATAAAAACAGACAAAAAATATATATTACTTACTATACAAACAATGCATATTATACCAATAAATTTATTTGACGCAAGCACCTTAATTAGTTAAAAAGTGGTAAAAATGTTAGGCTTCGAGTTAGATCCATAACTGTCTAGAAAGCAACATATTGGTACAACGTGTTTAAAATGGCTAAAGGTATTTATGCGCTTATACCTTATTACCTATTTCAGCAAAGGCACTAAAAGACATGTATATTGCATATATCACTATTAGTATATCACATATTCACCCCATAATGTCCTGGATTATTTTATCCCAGAGCCCAACGGACTACAAAAGAGTACTGAAATTAAAAAGCGTGCCATAAGAAGAGTGGTATTAAAAGTAAAATTTAGGGATTCATGCCAAGATCATTTTAAAAAACCTTCGCATACTTACATCAGAAGCAGTATACATAATGGAGGTCAAAGAAGGCTAAATTTAGGTGATTATACCATAAGAGGTGGTTGTAGTAATGGCGTCGCGCGAAATAAAATGATGCTTGAGCCTATCCAGCATCGACTCAATATGCAAATAAGCTGACTTAAATCATGGGTCAAAACTTTATAACTAACTTCCTTTAGAATAAAAGCTAATTAAAATTGGTTTATTCTAAAATTAACAAAAAAAAAATACTTGACATAATGCTGTATAGCATCAAAGGACTTTGGAAAAAAATAACAGTCAATATAACGCCCTCCGACCAGGTGGAATGACGATTTGCGAAAGACTGCTGGCAGATGCTGGATGCGGCAAGCTGAAGACAGGGTGCTATGGCGCTCATTAGGGGAGGCCTATGTCCAGCAGTGGACTAATATAGGCTGATGATGATGATGATGAATATAACGTACAATCCGTAGAAAAATTACATGACATCTCCGTCACATCACCTAGCCTAGCTAAGTCACGATTATGATTTTAAAAGACCTTAGAAGGAAAAATTGTATTTGTCCTGTTTTGAAGAGTCGTAGCTGCAACATAACCAAGATAACATAATTTTATACACTTTTTATATGTATTTTTGATTTATAAAAATAAATAAATTTGTATCTGTTTGTATATTTTATGCATGTTCGTCGATTCCTTATTGTATTGTATGGAAAGTGATTCCATGGTGGCTCTTATATATTTTATTCCAGAAAATTATGTTTTTGTATCTTAAAACTAAAAAAAACTAGTAACAAAAAAACTAAGCTACAGTCAGTGCATTTTAATAGGTAACATATGACGTCTGTCAGTTTTATCTTCATAGTGAGGTGACCTGCTTAAAACATCGATTAAAGTGAATGATTCGATACGGACTTGAATTGTGAATTTTAAAAATCATCAGGCAATTCCCTGTCCCTTAATATTTTTATTTCGTAATACACTGGTGTTGCCAGCAACATCCCACCTACATTGTACTTAACATCAATGGATTTTTCTTTTTAGTTTTTTTATGTATTTTTATATTTAGTTAAAAGAATATTAAATCTAATTATGTTTTATTATAATCACAACTTGGTTATTAATTTATGGTGATATTTCTTCACATGTAATAATTGCATTCGATTCAACTTATCAGCTTTCGATTTTTAGAGTAACATACCTAGTTTTTAAAAAGAAAAAAGGTTAACTGACGCAACATTGTAACGACGTTCAGTTCTTTAGATCAGAAATTGTTTATTATGTTAAGAATGGTTTATTAGTGAAAGCAAATCGTAAAATTACTCTTATCGGTCATTATTACAATAAATATGTAATCGTAATTGAAAAAAGTTAAGCAATTCTGCAGTTCTAACAAAACTAAATAAATAAATAAATAAATAATGCTGGACAATTCACACAGCATTATCTAGCCCCAAGGTAAGCAGAGCTTGTGTTATGGGTACTAGATAACTGATATACGTAATATTATACATTACATAGATAGATATTTTTTTATTATACATAGAAAAACACCCAGACCAACGGAACAAATTTCTGCAGATCGTACACAAATTTGTTCCGTGGCGGGGATCGAACCCGCAACCTCTTGCGTCGCAGGCAGACTCTCGCCCGCTGCGCCACTGAGGTCGTCAAAACTAAAAAGTATATTATTGTATGCCCTCCGTTACAAGGTTACTTTGTTGAATTTTGATGAATTTCCATGTTACCTATTAAAATGGCCTGACTGTAGTAGCCGGTTTTGCGTTTGATCTAAACCATCAATTCTTAACGTGTAACGGTTACGGCGTAGCATGTGCTACGAATTTCCTACTGCTACGGCGTAGCACTAGCTACGAAGCTTAAATTTCATAAAGATCTGTTCTGCCGTTTTAGGTGGGAAACGTAAAAAACAGATATACAGACAGACTGACAGAGTTACTTTCTAATTTATAATATGAGTATGGATATAGATAGCTATGGCAGCCTGTTCGTATCATAAAATAACATTTCAGTCACGTACTAAAGGCGTTGACGCCTAGATTAATGTTGTCGAAACTTATAAGAAAAACTCATATGCGAGCGTGTGGACACGGCTTTGTAAATAGTAATAATGTGCTCTGTGCTTTGATCAGATGGTTGACCTTGGGTCTTTTGAGCGTTAGGTTAGGTTATTCGCTGTGGGGTCATCCGGCGCCCATTTGACGGGTAAGGTCCTCGAGGTGGTTGCGGCGCGTCACTTGTTCCTGACACTCATTTCTAGTGAGAGGCCCAATATCGGGCATCCACGGTGGGTTCGTGAAATAAAGCGAAAACGTCCCCATGTTCCCACCACAAGCGAGGCGGAAACACTCTTGAGGGTTTAAGTGGGTTGGAGTCCCAGATAATGCGTAAGCTTATGCATATCGTACTGCCACGTGGCGACAGTACGATATAATTAAGCATTTCCCCCAGAATACTAAAAAAATTACTTTGCTGTGGTCTATTATTACAATCAAATCAAAAATTAAGTCACGTACAATCCGAACCCTTTAAATTAAAAGCATTGATTTTCTGGGAATACTTCTGGGTCATCTAGTGGCCTGTTAATCATACTTCATTGTACTGCTTGATTTTGGTGTTAATTATTGACAGCTTTAAAACAACATACAAGAAATCGTTCCTTGTCCATAGTCTTGTTCAGCTAGTACAGTTACTGGACCCCCAAGAAGAAAAATCCAATGATGAAGTCAACGGGACCACACGGAGGAAATAATGAAAAAAAAAGTTTTCATGTCATCTTACAAAATCTGATCTCCATATCGCAAAACCATGAAGAATTGACATGCGAGCTTTAAAAAAACTGTATAATATTAAATATTAAGTCTGAAGATGTAGGAGCTGCTGATTCTCATTACAAAGCCTGTCATCATAACCTACACATAGATGAATATCAAAATTAAATAAAACCCGACACTGAAGAGAAAGTGCGTCACCTCTGTACGCCCACAAATGCAGACTGTGCGTCACTGAGGGGGTCGCGTGAACACATTACAGTCATGCCAATGTTACTGTGAAAGTGTGTGTTGTGTTTTTTGGCAGAGTAACTTCTTCCCAAATACATATTTTGCTTTTTTAGTCTTTCATGAGAATACAAGATGGAATAAGATGTCAAACGTACCGCAGGGCGTGATGAAATGAACTGAATCATCAGCCTATAATAGTCCAATGCTGGACATAGGCCTCCCCTAATGAGCGCCATAGCGCATGAGAGCATTTACCGTACAGGTACTATGTAATAGCCCGGCTACATGTTTCTTTCTCGGTTCTTCATACGCTTGCAGTTTGCGTAGGCAGGTAAAAAAAAATTTATAGATGGCGCTGATACTACTGAACCTTAGACAATTTAACCCTGAACACTTATTTACGTAGTAGTAAAAGTTAAGTGCTCGCGCTGATTGATGCTTTGTGATTGTTACAACATTATTAATTTTTATTAAACCTACCTACCTGGTAATGCTACTAGGCATAACAAGCCCTAGTACCTGCCATCTCAAATGTCGATCAATAGCCCTTGATGACTAATATTTAACCAAAACATGATGGATAAGAGGCCATCGTAAGTGAATCTAACGTCGATAAATCAAGTCACAGAAACTGTTTGCGGTCCTATCAGTAATCTTCGACGTGCTTTCGAGTCGAGATCATAAATTCTGATATGATCTAGCCATAACACTCATGTATTATTTTATTAACACAACGTCACCACTAGAATAGTTTAAGAAAGAGCAAACATTTGCTCAACTCCAGTTTCAGAAAAGCCTTATGCCTTAGAATTTCAGAAAATAATGAAGGTCGGGAAAGTGATTTAGCAGCACTCAGTTGTTAGGTTGGTACTTTGAACGGGAAATGAAGTGATAGAACTTTTCAAATGAATCACAGCGCGCATTTACATGTTATTTTTGTGTAATCCTGACAGCCAGGTTGTTGTGCAACATTCACTCACTAATAAGATAGATAGATAGAAAACACTTTATTGTACCACACAAACACAAAATACAATACAAAAGGAAATACATGAAATATAGGAAGTACAAAGGGCGACCTTATCGCTTTAAGCGATCTCTTCCAGGCAACCTTGGGATGGACTGGACATAAAAGAACAATATAGACGGTGGCATTTGAGTGATATGAAAATAAAATAATAACATTAAACATACACTACTTACCATAATACCTAACATGCATATACTAACTTACTAATGATAAACTTACATACACATAAAAAACTAGTATTTTTAATACTGATGAAGCCGTTCTTTGAATATAGGAAGTGATTTTGCACGTCTGATGTCCAGGGGAAGAGCATTCCATAGACGGATAAGTTTACCTATAACTGAATAAAATTGTACCCTTAATAAAGTCAACAAAAACACGCCCTCGGCTACTGGCCACACACGCACAGCTAGAAATACGTTTTAGCCAAAGGTGAGTAATTTGTTATTAATGTTTTATTTAACTATGCTTTTATTTTTTGTTCAGCATATATTTACTTCTTCTAACATATAAGCTACTTTATGAAAAAGATTGGTTTTCAAAATAAAAAGCCAATTTTTTTTGTGAAGAATTGGAAATGGGTTCTGCGCAGATACAAAAACGTTACGTAAAATTAATCCCATTACCAATTATTTATTTCTGATCTAGACCATCATTACATGATATTATTTACAATTACTGTTAAAATTGGTTTCCATGGCAACGGGCGTAAACAAAAAGTCTATTTTGATCATAGACATAGAATTTTTTCACATTTTGATAAACAAATTACAAAGTTGATGGATTGCGGATCGCATGAAACGAAAGACGGACTGACCCGTTCCTGAACGGTTCTTTTGACAACTTTTCTTTTAAAATTATATTGAGATTTCTTTCTCCGAGATCCAAAACAAAACAAATTTGAAGCCGGCTTATACTTACAGTTTTCAAACACGCCAAATTATATGTATAATAAAACTATTGAAATCAGTAAATGAAACTGACGAAAGATATAATATGTTATGAAATTTCCTGAGCGCGAAATTTCCTAATTTTTTTTTAGTAGTTCCTACCCTTTTTTGGTGGCTGTCTCCCTATTAAGAAGGTAATATAACTGCTACTCTGTTGTTGGTAATACAGCTATTTGGAAGGAAATTTTCTTCTCTTAATTCTAGAAATAGCTTTTACCTAGGCACTCCTGAGACTTTTCTTGGAGCCTGTGATTGATGTTCCGCGGTGTCACCGCCATTCAATCTTGTTAGGGCTGTGTGCGAAAACTTTAAGAATGATAAAACCGTACAAAATGAACTAGTTACTTGTTTTACGGACTGTATTTAAAACAACTTGGCAAAAAAGTGGTCTGAAGACAGGGCGCTATGAAGCTAAAAAAGTGAATCTCGAAAAGTGAATCATGAAACAATCAACATTATAATAAGTAAATAATAAATAATGCTGGACAATTCATACAGCATTACCTAGCCCCAAGCTAAGCAGAGTTTGTGTTATGGGTACTAGATAACTGATATACATAATACAATACATTACTACACTCGAGAGCAATGAATCCGGGTCACTCAAAGAATCCAAAAAAATCTCGGAAAGTAAGAATGCTAGGTTAATGCAATAAATTGTATTTAATAGACAATTTAATACTCCTTAAATGAAAGTTAAAAAAATATGAGTCACCATACATTTTATTTACACAAAATTACATAAAGAAAAAAAACTGCTGATCTCTCCTTAAAACAAAAATAGGAAACATGAAATTTTTGAACTTTATGACGATTTTCTTGAATTTCAATACTTCGTATTACCTCCTCGTGCTTCCATTACTGCGTTTACGCGGTTTGGCATGCTGTACACCAAGTTCCTTATACGATTTTGGGGAATATTCTCACATTCCTCTGTGAGAGCAATTTTGAGCTCAGGAAGCGTGATTGGGGGAGGGTTTCGTTGTTTTACGCATCTCCCTAGCTCGTCCCAAGCATGCTCGATCGGGTTGATATCCGGGCTGCGCGCTGGCCACTCCATACAAGTAATGTTCATCTCTTGAAGGTAGTCATTCACAATCCTACCTGTATGAGGTCGGGCATTGTCATGCATAAATATAGCATCCTCACCCAAATTGACCATAAATGGACCAACGTGTTCGTTGAGGATTTCTTCCACATATCTTACGCTAGTTAAAGAGCCGTTTTCTATGATCACCAGCTCTGTGCGACTTTCAGAGGAAATTCCGGCCCACACAAGTACAGACCCACCACCGTAGGCTACTTTTTCTTCGATGCATGCTTGCTTGAATCTTTCCCCTGGTCTTCTATACACTCTGTGTCTTCCATCGTGCTTGTAGAGCATAAATTTTGATTCGTCGGAGAACATAACTTTCGACCAATCTTCAATACTCCAATTTGCCTTTCATTTTTATTTAGAGCTATATAATTACTGAGCTACCTACCTTTGTGAGAAAAACCACGAGCAAAAACTAATTCACTAATAGGTCTGTTTGATAGGGCTGTCTTCTACAAGTATTCTCATATTTCTACGATTACTACTTCGAAAAATGATATTACCTCCGAATAACCCGCTATCCCTTACCTCGTCAGCCCTGTGCCAGCGTCTCCGGATCTAGCACCAGCTTTGTCTCTCTAGAATTTGTTCTTGACATATAGACAAAATCGCGAATGAACAATTAATATAAGGAGTTTAATAAATAATAATAATGCTGGACAATTTACACAACATCATCATAGCACACTATGCGAGCTTGTGTTATCGGTACTAGATAATTGTTAGGTTTAATTAATACAGGTACTGATTCTGTTGCCACAAAATCTAATCTAAACCATCCTAAAATTGATTCCGTCTCATTTTTTTTAAATCGAAATTAGGGGACAGCAACATTTTTCATTAGTTTAGGTTAACGTTTTGTTATAACAGAACCACTGCCAATAAGTACATTACACAGATAGGAACACCCAGAACAAATATCTGAATTTTGTAGGCACATTTATTCCCAGGCGGGAATCGAACCCGCAAACTTAGCTACTGGGTCGCACATGTAGATTCACTCGGTTGTCACACACAAAGATCGTCAAAATACATTTTTTGGTGAAAATGATTTGGGTTTTTTGTGTGAGCTGCTCTCGTCTTCAACACCGACTGTCAGGTCCTGTCAGGTCCGTAGTGGCAGCCGGAACCGAAAGGTGCTGTTCTTTGTTTATGTACATAACCTCAATAGTGCGTGGGAGATACAAATTTTGATTCATTTGTTTTATAGTAAACTAGACTTTCCGCGGCTTCGTACGCGTTGTTTATGATTATTTCTATCCCATGTGAAATGTTTAATGGAATGAAAAGTAGATCATGTTTTATTCCTGGCCTGGAACTACCTGTACGTAAAATTTCATTTGATAAGCAATATTGGCATAAAGAGGTAACAAACATCCATCCAAACAATCAAACTTTAGTTTTTTTAATATTAGAAATTCAAAGTGACATTGTGGCCTGCTCTGATGTGATGTGACGTGACTCTGTGATAGTTCACTCAACATTAGAAAAAGATATCCAACCGATTTCAATAGAGGTTTTAATTTTTTTCCCCGACTACGATAGAAAAGAGGCTATGTTTTTTGAGCACGAGAATATTTTTTGCGCACATAACTAAACCAAATTGACCATGATTAAAATAAAAGAACTAGAGACCAGTTTTTGCATTGAGTCATAAAACTATACTTGGCTCAGTATTAGTTTTATTAACATAAAACACTACTGTTGACTTAATACAACACTGAAAAAACGCTGTATGATGATTTGCATATCTGAAAAAGAAAATCATATTATAATCATCTATGATTATGTATCAAAGCATACATAGCATTTTTGAACGGGAAAAGATTGTTATCTTCCTAAAAAACAATAATTTTGACAAAGTATACCCAATCCACATGCATAGCGTTTTTATTGTTTATAAATATTTTATATAACAATAAACATGATCATTTATATCTAAAAATTTGTCTACGCATGGTATTATCAAAACTCGGGCTTTTCAGAATGTTTAATTCTTTTGGTATTTTGATTACTTAGCTATTGCATTAGGATAAAGATAAAAATAAAGATAAAGATACATTTATTTGGCACAACAAGAACAGCACAGACAGACACACAATTACACACATAGGGTAGAATACAAAATTAAGGATATTTTACATACTTTGTAGATAGATGAATTTAGTAATAATGATTATTATAATGATTTTATACATTTGGTAAGAGTATTTCATAAACTAGTAAGTAGAAAACTCTAACCTTGTTCAAAATACATTTTACAAGATAGGTACCTACGTAGGATATTCATGTTATTATAATTTATGGTTGAAAATAAATTTGATATATCAAATTTATTTTTTCTCGCTTCTCGCGCTCTGTGAGAAAAAGAAGTCCATTCCTGGCCTTCCGTCTACATCACTGCCAAATTTCATTAAGATTCATTAAGCCGTTTAGGCGTGTAAAGGTTGCAGACAGACAGACAGACACACAGTCATACGGAGTTACTATCAAAATTATTATATAGAAGTGATATGTATAAAAGACATACGTACCGCTAGATACGTTTCGTATGACATAGTCACACAGCCCAGAGCCATGAAAACGACTGGTTTCTGAAATTTTACAGAAATACACAATTGTTAATTGAGTGTGAGCAATTGTACCTAGAAGAGGAAGACAGGAAATAATTAAAGTAAGTGGTAGTTACATCATAAGTCGTTGAAAGACCGAACTTTAAGACCCCCTCCCCCGCATGAAAGTTTGACCCTTCCTTTTTGTTGTTTAGGTTCAAATTCGACCACAGTACTGCTTTTAGTTAACGAAAAAAGAAATTAACTCTCTCCACTAGACTGATGCATGTGCTTCGTTTCATCGAAAAAAAAGGGCCGGGTAACTGCTTACAACCCTAGGATCCTAGGATCCAACGCCGTGACGAAGGTGTTTTGTGTTTTAAACGGAACGTAGTCGGGACAACAAAGTCATGAATTTTTCAAATTTTATTGTGTTGTGTGATCAAAACTATTACCTAGTACCGAACCTAGAAGGTAGAGTACCTAAAATTTGTGAGCGTAATTATAATAGGGAAGTACTTTCACTTGCAAACTACTAAAAACTACTTATTAAAGTTTTGTAGGGACCCTTGTATAACCTTTTTATATAATACAAGCCGTTACTCGCGGCTTCGCATGCGTTGTTTAAGGTTATTCTTATCCTATGGGAACTAGTTTATGAGATTTAAAGGTTATGTTTGTAAGTAAGTAATAACCAATCGAGTCGATTGGTTGTTTAGTTAGGGTGTCACGGAGGGACAAACAAACACATTTGCACATTTGAAATATAAGTATTAATATAACTATATTATATCAGTACAGATACCTGAGCTTGCATTATTGCCAGCGCTAGGAGTTTCCTGACTCGAGCTGACGAGGCACTGGAGCAGTGCTGCCACCCGCTGCCATACATGGCTGCTGGCAAATATGTGGCCTGAAAAATTTAAGAATCGGCTATTCATCGCAATCTATTTTTTACATCTCCTATATTCTCATAGCGTTACAGCGGTCGTGTTTTCAGGATGACTGGATGCACTCGGAGTAACATCCTAAAATTGACGGCAGTATTCACGACTACCCTTAATTTATCTTCTGAAACAGGAATATCCAAGTTCACTGCACCGACCGTGTCCAAAAGCAGGACAATCGATCGATCGAAATGCCTAATTTTTCAAATGTTAACAAGCCTGAAAATTTATCAGACATTCATGAGGCTGATGGTCGTTGAAAGACGTCATAGTTATCTTTGCAATCATCTGATTGGCGTGGCTTATTGACAAGACACAAAGCACGTAGCAGGTAGTAAGGATTTACACTCATAAAAATATCAAAAGCTTTCCTAAAAATAGCGATATACATAATATAATAACAACTAGGCTTCAGAAAATTAATGTATCTTTTAAAGGGCTGTATACGCTTCTACAACAAAATTCCTAGTGAGTTGCAAAATCTATCAGTAAATAAATTCAAACAAATTGTAAAACCCTTTCTGTGCAAAAATGCTTATTACAAAATATCAGATTATCTAGAAGATAAAAAGCTTGGGACGGGTTTTGCTCCAACTCGAAAAATAACAACTAACAGGCTAAAGGTTTCTTCGTCGCTTCTTTACTTTAGTTTACATACTGAAGCGACTGAAATAAAAAATATCACTTTATTTAATTTTGTCAATGTTTTATTTTAAGAATTTGACCTTTTCTAAGTGTACATTTTAGTATTTATGGAAATAAAGACTTTTTGATTTGATTTGCTTTGTATATCAGCAGAACTACAGTTTACTGAGCTAGAGAATCAACGAACGAACTCGCGCTTCGGGGCAAAGGGTACTTACTCAGTTTGGCCCCGAGCCTTTTTTGCAATCCATACATTACTATTATGAATTCGAAAATAACTCTGTCTGTCTGTCTATACTGATAGACAAACAGAGTTAGGTAGCCAAAATCCATTGAGATCTGTTCAGCCAAAATGTAACAGACATCTTTCTGTCTGTTACCTTCTCACGCCTAAATGGCTCAACAGATCTCAATTGATTTTGGCAGGGAGATTAATGGTATCCCGGGAACGGACATAGGCTGCTTAAAAAGCGCGTGCGAAGCCTCGGGCAACAGCTAGTAGTAAATAAGTCATTGACAAAACAGAAGAGAGTAGAGTTGGTTGTGGTTTCTCAGGCCTTGGTAGGTGTTCACTACCATGTTGAGGTACCTCGACAGTGACGTCTCCTGCAGTCCAGAACACAAATCCTGCAATGACCATCACAGAACATGCCATGGTCAAACAGTTTGCCAGGTTTACTAGAGTTCGCTCTAAAGTCTGAAAAATTTGAAAGCAAGATTAGGAGTGTTTTTTTTATTTATTTGCATTCTAAAACGTCTAAACATTATAACATCATCTAGCTCCAAGCTAAGCAGAGCTTGTGGTTTGGGTACTAGATAACTGGTGTTCTAATGTATACCAGTTATCCAGTCATCTATGTATTGTATTAATTATTGTAATACAATACATAGATAGATATATTTTATTATACACAGAAAATACCACACATTTGTCCCGAGGCGGGAATCGAACCCGCAATCTCTTGCGTCGCAGGCAGACTTTTGCCCACCGCGCCACAGAGGTCGTCTATATTATAACATATACATTATAATTATATACTACATTAATACTTAGAAAATGCTTCGCTACATAGCCCAAAAATTATTCAAGCCCCAATAATATTGAAACTTTCTTCTGCTTGCTTCCTTAGAAAATGTTTTTTTATCCATTCTGCAACAGCAGCAGGGAGCGAGTTGAATGATGAAGGTTGAGGAAAACCGCTTAGTGCGAGTGGACGGTATATCCACCAGCTGTACGTCTGCTAGTCCTGTAGTGGAAGGGGGCAACAGACAGACAAAGTTACTGCCGCTTTTATTACAATTACCATCATCTGGGACATGATGGCCACCAGCTCAGACAGGCCCAGAACCACCTGTGCGCTGAACACATAGCTGTATATTTGATGACATTCTTGCACGCACCTGAAAAATAAGGAACTAAGTCATGCGGAAGCTAGAGTGATGTCACAGAGAATTATATCAGAGTCTCAACGAACACTAGCCTTTCGCATTACATATTAAAGTGCACAAGTTTGTGCGAAAACCCCTTCAGCCACTTAGGTAACGAACTGATTCATAACCAGCTACTTAAACACAATTTTTTTCACTGTTTTGTCTCAGTTCATCAGTTACTAATAAACACTTATTTTCCGTTTTCGTTATATTTTATAAAAGGCCATGTTATGTAAAAGGGTTGCTTCCCGCGATACCTTAAGGGATCCGGTTCTTTCACGTTGTCAAACTATTTAGTCCAACTGGTTTGACCATAAGGAATTTCGTTTCCTCGTGGTCAAACTAGTGAAATAATCCAGTAAAATGAACAGTTAGTTACCAAAGTGGCTAAAGGGACGAAAACATAGGTGCACAATATATTCTCCTCATAACACGATGGGATGAAGGAGGAATAAACACGACCAGGGAGAGGTCAGGCAGCAGAACCCACGGTTTAGCATTCCAAACCAACCACAATGTATCCTGATGTAGCTTGATTCCAACTCTCAGCGCAGTTTCGTACTCCCGCTCCAGCTCCGAGTGTTCTCTCGATTTCTCGAAGATACTTTCTATCGTCTCAAAGTAATTTTCCAAATTTTTGTACTGGAACCGGAGACAGATCAATATGGTGATAATGAGATAGAAGGTGCCCGATATTCTGTAGAAATAGACGATCCAGATGAAGAATATTATGACGCGGGCGATTTGTGCGATGCCTGAATCGTCCTCTACGTCTGGCCAGGCCGTGATCACGGTGGTCAGTGGAGCCCCTGAAATGAGGACTTTCATTAACACATTATACCTAAAACTTTTCACACTTTTACTAAAGTGAAGTATTGTATTTTTTTAATAATCAAAAACTTATACTATTCTTATTTATAATATAAGACACTATAAACCATAGGTTTGTTTAGTGTCTCCAGTTACAGCGTGTTACCACACATTTGACATGAAGTTTTCTATGAAAGCAATTCTTTATTAATAACGCCAGAACAGCTGAACGGATCTGGATAAAAATTGACACAGTGATAGATTATAGTCTGGAATAGCACATAGGCTATTTATTATCCCGGAATTCTACGGGAACAGGAATTACTCGGGTGAAACCGTAAGGCCCTGCTGCACGAAACATGTCTACTAAGAATTTCCGAAAGTAATTATAGACTGGAGTCCAGAATCACCCCTTCCGGCTTAATACGAAGATCAACTTTTGGCCTACAATTTTTTGAATTTTGAATTGTTTTTACTGTATGAGAAAATAAATTGATATTTTTTCCTCATATTCGTGGTCTTATACTTTTATTTTTACATTAAAATCTTTTTTGTGTCATATTTTTAGGATAAAACACAGGTTTTAATAAAATAACAAGCAAAAAACATAAAAAAAATATTTGAAATATTGGACTGATTTTTGACTCAGAGGAAAAAAACTTGCAATTTTTTTATTGAATCTCGATTTTTTTATTTTTTGCTCTTTAAAATGAATTTTATTAGCTTATATAATGCTAGATTTTGTCTGAATAAAACAAGAAATAGAAAAAAAACACTATTAAGAAATCGACATTCAAAAAATATGTTATTATGAGATACTATCTATCTTAACAGTTACTATGGAATTGTAACTACACATCTCTCCGCTCCACAGAGACACACGTACTTGACTTGATGTACTGCTGTATGGCGCTAGCTCCATACAAGACGATGGCAAATCCAGTGGTGAGGAGATACAGGACGATGTAGAATGTGACCTGCTGGAGCATGGGTGCGTCCAGCTGCTCGTCGTTGTGCACCTGCTTCAGCGTCAGAGCCAGCCGCCGCAGCACTGCGCCGCTTGTGCCACAGCAGAACAAAGACATAACTGTGCAGCACGCAGTGTGCTACCGTGAACAACTGCAGGTCATCCGTCTGCTCGGAAGACAGGTGACTCTGTGTAATCAAGGCCCCTATCTCCATAGCTAAGAAGGAGAACATGATTATTTCAACCAACACCGCCACGACGTTGTAGACTTTTACGAAACCAGCTGGGAGCTTCACGTCTGCGATCCAGAAGTCGGTCAGGCCGCAGAAGTAAAGGATTGTGTTAATTTTGTCGTACATTTGCATGGTTTTGTTCGTATAGGGCGTGTACTGCGGCATTTTTTGTTTTCTCGGAATAATTATGTCTGTTATCCTTCCCACTGAGGCAGATATGACCGACTGATAGATTGTAGTGTCAGTTTTATAACACGTTCACGGTTCCGCTGTTACTGTTCCTAGTTCATTCTGTGGTTGAATTGAACCTATTATTAAGGTGAAGGTAAAATAATAATGTAGCTATAATTGTGTACCCAAATGTAAAAAGAAACCTAAGATACCTATGGAAATTCATGGTAATTTTTCAATTTGAAGTTTTAACTTGCCTGCATTCCTCATACAAAGTTACAACTTTTGTCTAACGTTATTGTAAATTTGCAGTGCGTTTGAACATTTACACGATTTTATAAAAATACTTGAAGCTGTCCGTGGCTTCGCATGCATTTTTCAAGGTAGCCTATGTCCCTGGGATACAATTTATCTCCCTGCCAAATTTCATTAAGATTTATTCAGCAATTTTTTATTGGTCTTTTAAACAATCGATATCCTGACACTAATGTGCACAAAAAAATAATTATCCAATTTGGTGAGATCGTTCGGAAGTATAATATATAATAATAGTTTCGGCAATTCGTTTTTTTTATAGATTGAGATTAAATAAGGCTGATATAATCCGCATCGTGGGTTGCAACTCAGAAGGGGTTAAAATCAATTTAAGGCCGTATGTATTTTCCGTGTTATTTTATCTTTCAGGTGGTAGTTGACAATTACGAGACCGTAATTTCAGTTATTTCAATGAAAGTGGGAGCGGGGTTAATAACTAGGAACAAACACTGGCGTTATACTAAATTACATACATGAGGCACCAAGACAAGGAGCTTTCGAACATCCACATAGCTATAAGGCGCCTATAAATGACGTAAAGATCACCATCATCATCATCATCACAGTCAATATTTTTTATTCCACTAACGGATTTCTGCCTCCACTAATATTCTCCGATTTCCTCGGTCTCTGGTTTCACGGCTCCATTGTCAGCCAGCTACATTTTTTATGTCATCGGAACTTTTTGCTTTGGATCTCCCTGATCTTCCTATACGCGAGGTCTCCACTCCATCAGTTTATAAAAAAAAATAAAAATAATAAGGCTGGACAATTCACACAGCATTACCTAGTCCGCGCTAAGCAGAGCTTGTGTTATGGGTACATAGATAACTGATATAACACACACGACGAGAGTCGCTAGTGGACATTGTAATAGGCCTGTATTAATAATATACGTTTGGTTTAAACCCACAGATTTCCCTCAGACTTGAAGTCAATCGCTAATCTCACCCACATTATGGTTTACCTACAAAGTTTTCGTTTCGTTTGCATCTGGGTTCCGGATAGTTTACTGAGATAGTTTCAGCTTTGATAATACCGCGCTGGTTAGTTCACTTAACTGTTTTTCCTACAGGGTGTAACAAAACAATACTCCGATTCAATAAAATGGATATATTTTGTATACAAAGGGTTTAAATACCAAAGGAATATTGGTGGAAAATATATAACGACATGGTACCATCGAATCAAAGCACCGAAACCCGAAAAAGAATTGTGGGTTTGAAAGGTTTTATCTCAAAGGTCAATGTTGTGTAGTGAAAGTTAGACCACTCACTGATATAGCACGAAATCTTAGGAATTAGAATATAACAAGTGTACTAACTGCAAACTGTTGCAAATAATCTACAGGTATTCCACGAAAATTTAATAAAGTCCCAAAAATTTTAGATTTCGGCAGGATTCGAACCCGCACCCCACCCGCAGTGCGGGTGTAGCTTAACCAACTAATCCACGAAACCACTAGTCGGTTAGTTGGTTAGTGCACACCCGTACTGAAGGTGAGGCGCACGAGGGTTCGAATCCTGCTGAAATCGAAAATTTTTGGGACATTATTAAATTTTCGTGGATAATTTGCTCAGTGCGAGTAACGCACCATAAAAACAAAAAGCTAAATCTACAGGTAGCTCAAACGATCCTTATCAATCGCAGCAGAGCATCCAGTCTAGCGCATCCCCAAGACGCTGGCTGCATTGCCCCGCAGTATGGCGCTGCACCAGGTACTCACTAGCTCTCGGGTCACGTGACCAAACGCTGAGATAATTTTACAAAACCTGGAGAGCCTCGGTACTCCACAGACCTAAGGGACGTAAAATATACACGACTGTGGTATTGATTGAAGTAATGGTTTATCAACTTTTTAACACTCTCATTGCCGCTTTTATTTATCATCACAAGCTATCTCTTTTATACGCGCAGTCTTGGTCTTTTTGACTATACTCTTTAAACGCGCAGAAATAAATCCGATGTACAACAAAAACAGTTTGTATCAGGCAGTCATTCAATGTCATAATGATACTTTATGACATTCAGTGACTGATTCACTCAAAATATGTCAAATATCAGTGACATCAGATATTGACATAATAGTTTAAGTTTAGTTTAGTTTAAAGCGTTTATTTGTAACTAAAACTTATAATAAATCTACAATTACAAAGACTTAAAAAATATACACAAAATATAAATGAAGAAACAATGAAGATACATATTAACGTCGTAATGACATTTAAAGACTGACTCACGAAGACTATTTTCGGCAGACCATCCATCACACGTAGATTCCAACCTCATTGATGGTAAATATTGATCAAAATGTAAGATAAAACAAAATAAAAACAATTGCCAGATTCGCTTATACATACGAAGTTCCATTTTATGAAAAAAAAGTTAGCCAAAAGTAAAGTTTTAGAGAGCATTATTTTCTTTTCACCTTATACATGTGAGCATACCGTTAGCAGTAGTTTGCACCTACATTGTGGATAGTTCTGAAAGTATTTAGTGGCTGAGTAGTTTGCTGAAAGTTGACGGTGGCTGTTGAAACTCAAATATTACTCTCGGTGAATTAAAGTTACTAAAGTTTCTACTTCTGCCCACGGCTTTATTCGCTGTAGACCTCGGAAAAAACATATGTACGCTATGGGCTGTATGTGGCAGACGACCTCTGTGGCGCGGTGGGCGAAGGTCCGCCTGCGACGCAGGAGGTTGCGGGTACGATTCCCGACAACAATATCCCGGATATCACCATAAAAGCAATCAAATTTCACATCTTGACTACGTCATTAGCCGTTCGTACGATGGGGCAATCTTCTAAGCTGAAAAAAGAAGCTGAAAAATTCATCTCAATCATAATCTTTATAAAAGGTACCTAATCTGCTTCCTCGAATACTCAATCTTCTAGCTCATAGAAAATTTATCCATGAAAATTATGAAAATTCTACAAAACCCGATCCACAAGAGCAGCCATTTAGTATGAAAATCAGCCCACTCACAGTTTTTAGGTATTTTCACCTACACGAATTACTCGATTAGGTTCCTCAGCCAAAAGTTAAATGAATTTTGTTGAAATGCTATTCCCCTTTGTGGTTTCTGTATCGTGTACGACTGGAAAAGTCTGAGCCCGTTCCACCAGCTCTACGTATTTTTAAATCGTGACTTTGTTATTGTTGATTTATTCATTTCGATTTTGCTCTTTTCAGAACTTCCAAAGGTGGGTCAAATATTATCAACACTATCATTTGATAATATATCAAAATAGTAATGTATTGAGATCTGCAAATGCACAATAAGTTGGTATGTTGGATGTGCTTTATGAAAGACACAAATCAACATCAAATCCATGTTGATTTCACAGTTTTAACAAAGAAATATTATAAAAACAATAAAATATACAGAGAAATGTTACGCCTCATTAATAATAGTTAACTAATTCTAACCACCCGATTTATGAGTGAAAATTACTTTCAGCGGTTTATTTTAGTTCTCTCTAATGTTTAATTAATTCGCCTTCGTAACGTGGCTTAGTGTACAAAGAGAAATGCCTAAAGCTAGTGGAATGCTCGGCTTTGGAATATAATACCCTGGTAATGAAGTCGATTTAAGCTGATTTCTCTCAATTTGAGACAAGAGAAAACAAGTTTTTATACTTTATTTTATTGTGCATTAGTTTTATTATTATAAAGTTATTAGACGCAAATTTTTAAGAACCTTTGACAAATCATCAACGCAATCCTTCATAAGCACAGTAAAACAAAGTTCTAGCTTAATGAAGAATATAAATTTGATAAATTCTCTATTTTATTTAATAGACATATATTTTTTGGAATACCTATGTATACCAATACACCCTTCTTTTGTCTCTTTTTATTGCGTTTTTTTTATCACTACACTATTTATTAATCACACTAACATTATAAAGGCACGAGTTTGGATGGATAGATGGAAGAATGAATGGATGTTTGTTACTTCTTCAAGCCAAAACTACTGAACAGATCGGGTTAGGTGCGATAGGTGACCTGGAATAAAACACAGACTACTTTTATACTAAAAATCAGTGTACCATGGAATAACAAACGCATATAAAGCCGCAGGCAGACACTTGTATTAAATATTTTCCACGAAAGTATTTGTGAATAAGAACGGGGAACGGGTTTCCCCTAAATCACGTTGCTATTATCATGTCCTAGCCCCAATACAGGGTGATTTAGCACTCGCCATTGTGCTAAAGGTTGCTGTTTATAGCGTGTCAAAAACGCTTTCAAATAGCGACGCATTTAACCCATTTTACGATGAATGGAATCGCAAAGTTCAACGTCTGAATGCGTAGCAAGTTGTCCACGCAATGTGATAGGTGAAGTAGATACCTTACCTAGTAAACTTTATTTTATAAAAAATAGATTGAAGCGTTACGTTGCGGAAATCCATTTCAAAATATAAGGGTGAAAATTTCCTGTAAGGTTTTCGCGCAAAATTTTCTCTGAAAAATCAAAATGTAGTGAGCGTGAACCACCGCCTTCCCACAATAGGGCGGAATTGTTACTAAATATTTTTAAACTTTATTTTAGTTGAAAATCTATTAAAAACTAACCTAGCAACACTGTGCCTTACTAAACACAGTGTTGCTCCCATAAATAAGTTTTGTTTTTGAAGACGGGTGTTATTTAACTACTTATTTATGTAGTTTGCTAATTAGCTAGGATTTAAAACAATAGGTATCACGTGGTATTAGTACACACCAAAATCGAAGGCTGGGTTAGAAGAACAAGGCGTGTTCCAAAAAAAATCGTATTTAACTTAAAGGCTTTATTATGAAAAATACAGGTTGTCATTGGGATGCCATGTCCAACGATGCAAGGTCTTCACCATTCTAATCTGTTGGGCCTAAAGAACGTGTTGGTAAGGCTTACGGATTTATTGAGTACCATGTCCCTCATCGGCCCCATACACATAACCAATAACAAACTTCATGATCTTTTCAGTCTGGTCGAACTATTTTTAGACTTTCCGAAAACGCCCAATTACAAACTTTTTTGTTTCAAAGACATCGTTCAAAAATAATTAATTATTATTATTAAAGTTTCCCAGTGCATATGCTAACTCATCTGCAAGTTTTTGTACCTAATGTAAAATAAAAAAAAAAGTGGTTTCTAAATGAGGTTTTGCTTAAAAAATAATTGATTCGCTAACTCCAATTGTGCTGAGTCAAAATTAGTTCTTGTCATGCTTTTAATTGGTTTTGGTTCTAACAAATAAATTTCAAAACTGTGTGGTTTTGTCCACAAGCTTATTTCGTTTTAAAGTTGGCTCAATTTAGAAATTAATGCATTTCTAAATTTAAAACTATAATGGCCATTGCACGTGAAATGATGAACATCTTAAAACAAGATTCGCCAAGTGCGAGTGTAACTCGCGCGCCGAGGGTTTCAAACATGTGCCAATTATTTGGACAATCAATTTTCTGAAATATTTCAAAAAGTACGAAACTTACAGAAATTTCAAAAAGTGTTTTAAAATGGTCTAAACGATACCTTTCATTTGATACCCCACATGGGTAGGTACCACTTTTTGAAAAAAAAAACACCTTTTTTGACCATTTTTCAAAAACTATTATTATTACAGACTTCTCTATATTTTTCCTGTAAAATATAGATTGATATCTACAAACGCCTAATACATTGTACATGGATCGGTCATCAATCTTCGGAGCTAGGGGGGGGGTAAATTTTTCGTCTTTTTTTTAAATATTTCAAAAAGTATGAAACTTACAGAAATTTCAAAAAATGTTTTAAAAAGGCCAAAACGATACCTTTCATTTGATACTACAAAAAGGCAGGTACCCCTCCTTTTGAAAAAAAATTCCCCCCCTTTTTGACCATTTTTCAAAAACTATTATTATTAAAGACTTCTCTATATTTTTCCTGTAAAATATAGATTGATATCTACAAACGCTTAATACATTGTACGTGGATCGGTCTGCAATCTTCGGAGCTAGGGGGGGGGGGGAATGGTCAATTTTTCGTCTTTTTTTGAAATATTTCCAAAAGTATGAAACTCACAGAAATTTCAACAAGTGTTTTGAAATGGTCAAAACGATACCTTTCATTTGATACCCCATATAGGTAGGTACCCTTCCTTTTGAAAAAAAATCCCCCCCCCCTTTTTGACCATTTATCAAAAACTATTATTATTACAGACTTCTCTATATTTTTCCTGTAAAATATAGATCGATATCTACAAACGCTTAATACATTGTACGTGGATCGGTCTGCAATCTTCGGAGATAGGGGGGGGGGGGTATGGTCAATTTTTCGATTTTTTTTTGAAATATTTCAAAAAGTATGAAATTTACAGAAATTTCAAAAAGTGTTTTGAAATGTACAAAACGATACCTTTCATTTGATACCCCATTTGCCTTCCTAGGTCTCTTTTGAAATTTCAACATCAAAATTTGTACTGAAAATATTCATTTTCATTTTTCATTTATTTTTATATTTTTTTCTTAAAATCAGTAATGGCGCACGAAATGTATCATTATTTCAAATTTAATAGCTGCAGTAGTTACTGAGATATTCAAGAAAGAGCGGGGACGGACAAAGCGAGACCATAAGGGTTTCAAAACCGATCTTTGAAACCCTAAAAATTACCGACTTTAGGAGAAGGTTCGCTTAAGTATTTTTTTATGTATGTTCATCGATTTCTTTGTCAAAAATAATCCGATTTTAAAAATTTTTCGCTGTTGTTTTGGAAAATGGTCCGACATTTGTCCCATTAAAATATTTATGAGGTATTTGTATATTTTCCGTCAAGATTAACAAACAACATTTTGCATTTGAAAAATCACGACTGGCTACAACAATTTTGGTGATATCTTTGCCAATTCTTTAGGGTTTTAATGATTATTTTGTTGTTGTATAAGGTTGAAATAGGAGTGGTCCCATGAAAGTTTAATTCTCGAAGAATGTGCGCCTTAAAACGTATCTTAAACATCGTCATAATATGTTAATTTTCACACGATAACAAATGGTTTCCATGGCAAAGGGCGTAAACAAGAGGTCTTTTCATTCCTCGTTTCTTCCATGTGAAAAATTAGACCGCGCTATCGAAATGTTCCTTCCCAACCCAGTTTCTATCTTTTAAGTCATTTTATAGTTTCTTTTTTAATTTACAAATTTATTAAATAAAGTATTTATTGTTTGAATACATTAGTTATAAATCAAATTTGTTCATAATTAGAATCAACTTATCAATTATGTACCTAAAATTTAAGCACATTCCTTTACTTCTTACCTTTCGCTACTACACAGAGCCGTAAGCTAAGTTGGGTTGCGCTAATTACAAAACGGGCAGTATGTTGACGGGCGACATGGAGTGTTTTTTTTATTTTTGCATGGTTACAGAATACCGCGTATACCTTTTAATTAACTATTATTTAGGTTTAATTAGGGCGAAGCGGAGTGGAGCAGTGACGTATAAAAAACCAGCCCTGTGAGAGTCGGACTTAGGGTTCCGTACCATTTATATCTTTAAATAAAACGGCAAAAACGTCCAATACAAAAAAGATTCATATTTTATTCTGTTTTTTAGTATTTATTGTTATAGCAGCAACAGAAATACATTATCTGTGAAAATTTTAACCGTCTAACTATTACGGTTCATCAGATACAGCCTGGTGACAGACGGACAAACAGACAAACGGACGGACGGACAGCGGAGTCTTAGTAATAGGATCCTGTTTTACCCTTTGGGTACGGAACCCTAAAAAACCAACAGCATGGAAATCACCTTATTTTAACGAAAGGACCATCAGGACAGGCATCCAAGATTCTATTGATTGATTTCACCATCTCTTTTTATAGCAGTGTATTAGCCGGCTATTTTGTCTCCCTATCATTACTCCGACGAATATTAATATTATTTTTCGGAATATAAGGTTTTTCTCACATTCTAACAAATTTAATTTAGGCCAAGTTCTCCGTTTTTAATATCTACTAAAGAACTTTGTATTAATATCTATTAAAATAAGCCTCAAGTTGACCGACTTAATATTTTATTCATGACCGTAGGTGCCTGAAAATTGAATTTAATCTTCTACTCAAATTGCTGAAATGTCGTCTAAACGTCTGGACGCTTGAATTATATTTTATCAATGCTGCTGTGTTTTGTGTTGGAAATAGTTTTCCAGCATTATTTATTTATTTATTATTTATTATTGACTCAAAAATCTTTTATTTTAGAATAAATAGTAGTGATATTTGAGTAGAAAAAACAACTTCTGTAAGTTATTATAACCCAAAATCGTATTAGGAAAATTTTATTAAGTAGGTACTTCACTTATGTAGGCACTCTACATAAGTCTCGTTTTGCTGTTGTAGGTACATAGTTGTAAACAGGATTTGCTTAAGAAACACGATATCGTTAATTAATTTGCTATAGAATACTGTGTCTAGTTAGAGGTACCTACTAACTTGCTAACGTGTTTTAAAACAAAAAACAAGATTCAATTATACATGCATTCGTTATGCGTAACAATCGAAGAATCGCGTCGAGTTGAGCATAGTGAAAGTAGTGCATAAAGGGAATAACAGATACTTACAATTATTATCACTTTTAAAACTAACAATTTAAATAACATTTTTAATTATGGAAAAACGATATAAATATTATGCAAGTCTCTTAAAAGTATGTAATCTCGTACCTTGTACCTTTGTCCAAATATATTTTTCTCAATTTTATTTTAACCGACGGACAGACAGCGCTGTATCTCGGAGGCTTGTAATAAACAAAATAATCCCGTTCTTACCTCTGGGTACGGAACCAAAAAAAACCATCACGCTAACGTCCTTATTTTTTGTATAATTTGCTTTGAAAAGGTTATTCAAATTAGTTCTGGGCGCTGGTCACACTGTTATAGAAGCTGCCAGTTTGCCACGCGTGTCAGCGAGGTGACAAATTACATTATACCCGCCTTAATGAGACTAAGATGGGCCTGAAAGCTTTTGGCACCTAGATTTTCGAGCGTAGCCTTTTAATTAGGCATTTTAGATTGTTGTTGACAGCATGTTGAAACAGTGGAATCTCCATAAAGCGGCGATATATGTGAAAATGGGCAAATTTGGGTTATATTAAATCAATTTTTCTCCGTCACCTTTATCGATAAAGCTTTGAAAAAAATACCTAATAATCTATGGGATACAAGGCCCCAGAAATAATTGTGTAAAGTACCATCTGTTTTCTTAGTTTTCACAATTTTTCTCCTAAACTATCAATCGACGACCTCAGTGGCGCAGCGGGCGAGAGTCTGCCTGCGACGCAAGAGGTTGCGGGTTCGATCCCCGCCTCGGAACAAATTTGTGTACGATCTGCAGAAATTTGTTCCGTTGGTCTGGGTGTTTTCTATGTATAATAAAAAAAAAACTATCTATGTATTGTATTGTATTATGTATATCAGTTATCTAGTACCCATAACACAAGCTCTGCTTACCTTGGGGATAGATAATGCTGTGTGAATTGTCCAGCATTATTTATTATTATTATTTATAATCACCAGATTTTTTTTATTTTCATCACCATATTAAATAGAAGAATACCCAAGGCACCTTCGGCTTATTTTTGCACACTTATGATTTAATTAATAAATAATCAGCGATTGATTTTTGAGCTTACGCCGCTCTGCCCTTCTTTTAAACGCGAAATCCTATGCCTATAATATTTACAAAATCAAAAGGCCAATCAAAAGGTATCATCAAAAGGTAAATCGCCCCCTTAAGGGCAAAGGTTAGATTTGAAAGCACCTGTGGTCGTAACACCAGATCTCAATTTAAAATGATATTCGAAATTAGTGACGACCTAAATTGAAAATTAAAATCAAGCAGCCTACTGAAAAGTCATGTCTCGATTTGCAGATAATTGAATCTCGATCTTCATATCTCGGATCGTGTAATCCTTTTTACAACTTGCAACTTACAACCTGTTATAGAATTTAATGTTAAATTTAATGTAATTATGTAAGTTCAAGTTAATTAGATGAAGCATTGAAGGTTTCCATCAGTCCGTTGGGTGTAAGCGACAGCTTGCTGCACAGCAAATGTAATAAATGTCGCCTGTCACCAACGGACGGCAGCTGTTGTCTCTAGTGGAGCTTGCACGGGATGTCCAGGTTTCTGCGACCTGGATTTTGATTTCATCCACGGGAACGGCAACAACGCGATCATAAAAAAGGAAACAGCTTGTCCACCTTTTAATTTGCCCACTCTTTATATTTGCTTCTGTCTCATAGTGAAAAAATTCTAAGCCTATGTTCTGTCTTATTTTTTTGTTGCCTATATTAGAACCACATTGCTTTTATAACGGTGTCTTGAAAAGATGACAAACGTTCCCGTTCCCTTAACGGTTATAAATCGACGACCTCAGTGGCGCAGCGGGCGAGAGTCTGCCTGCGACGCAAGAGGTTGCGGGTTCGATCCCCGCCTCGGAACAAATTTGTGTACGATCTGCAGAAATTTGTTCCGTTGGTCTGGGTGTTTTCTATGTATAATAAAAAATATCTATCTATGTAATGTATAATATTACGTATATCAGTTATCTAGTACCCATAACACAAGCTCTGCTTACCTTGGGGCTAGATAATGCTGTTTGAATTGTCCAGCATTTTTTATTTATTTTATTTATTTATTTATAAATACGCGATAAATACCTGTTAAGTAGGACTAATAATTATAGGATACAAAGAATTAAAAGAAAGACAGAAAATGGCGAAGTTATTCAAATACGGTTGCGACATTTTCAAATCGATAATAGTGAAAAGGCTCATTTGGCTGCGTAGGTTAATACCAATTAAGTTACTTATGACACGGAACACGAGATACAAAGGTACATTCAGGTTTGTCCTTACCTCATGTTTGTCTTCCTCTTAAAATATTACTAGTACTTCGCAAGCGTTGTTTAAGGTCATTTCTATCACATGGCAACTGTTTATGGAATTAAAAGTAGGCTTTGAAATACGTGTATGCAAAAAAAAACATCCCGATCTATTCAGTAAATAGTATATTGGCGTGAAGAGTTAACAAGCAGCCAGTCATTCAAACTTTTGTATTTATAATATTAGTTTGATGTTATTGTGTTATGATGTATGATCCTTTTTTATTATGTTCTTCATTAATGGAGGTCGGACCGTTTTGTAAAGTCTTGCTTGAGGAGTTTACTTACCGCTACCATAAGTTTCTGTTTCCTACAAACAAAAAAATAACATAAATAGAAATCACATTTTATATCTACATGCTAAAAAGATTAAATTCAATGAACACGTGCTTATAACCACTTTTATTGTGACATAAAAACTTTTAATATATTTTGGGGATAAAAAGTTTGATTCCCATCTGTTACGACGCTTTTTTCCCCAATAAAATAATAATGGGCTTGACCTTAGCACTAATGGCTCATAAGGGTGTTACTGTTTTAGACATAGATACCTAAGTGATTCGGTGATAGTGTTTATTTGATCTAAAACTAACGTCTCGTCTTTTATTTAATTTATTGAAGAAGCCGAAAAACGAGTCAATCAAAAAAGTTTCGTCGATGCAGATGTGACGTGCTCCAATGAAATCAAAAGAAATAATTTGACTGATTTGAATAAATAATAATATGTGTGCAAGTCGGACCCACCCAATGAGGGTTCCGTATAATTTATAAAATAATTAAATAACTAAGTATAAGACATTGTTTCTTGCCAAATATCATAATTCTAGGTCAACAGGAAGTACCCTATAGGTTTTGGTCCATGGTGATATTTACATTTTTTTGTGAATAAACTACAAATTTTACCTTGATTTTTGCAACATGCTATATTTCATAATTCTAGGTCAACGTGAAGTACCCTATGTAGGTATTTGGTTCATGGAGAGATGCAAAAAAAGACCAACAGGCGGACAGATGGACGAAGTGTTACTATAAGGATTCCATGTTTCGTTTTGAGGTACGGAACCCTAAAACTAAAAACAGACTTCAAATTGCTTAGTATTTACACGGTTTCAGTTTTTCGGAACAAATACTTATCAATCAGGAGTATTTTTATGGGTTACCTTGGCATCATTCTCAATAATGGCGAAATCGACAAACATACATAAAAAACTTTTGGTAAACCTTATTAATTTATGTAAAATATTATTTTCCACTTCTTTCTGGACGCAGCTTCGCGAGCGTTTTTGTATTGAAACGTTTCAAGTCAAAACTCAAAGTGCTTTATTTTCTTGAGACCTAGCAGGACTCTTGGACACGTCATAAAACTTAGATTACATAAGTAAAACTAGGAAATAATGTGATCACTGATCTAAAATAATATTTTTAAGGTAAGAAAGCGGTAAAGAATCGAACAAGAAACCAGAATCACCTTGTTAGAATGTTAGTTTTCGAGTTGGAGCAGTCCACGTTTTAAGCTTTGTTATAATACAGCTAGATTGTTTGATATTTTATAGTAAGCCTTTTTACAAAGGATACGTAAGACAATTTTTTTTTTATAATTTATTTAATGATAATTTTTGCAACTCACTTTTAGTTTTATTGTAGAAGTGTATACATTGGCCTTATTGTGTAGCTTAGTTGTTGGTACAGCGGGTTTATTCTTATTTAGTATTGAAACTTTGTTTATCGCAATTGTACTTCTGTATTCTGTGTAAGTTTTAATATATATTCTATTCTATTTTTGGGGATCCGATTGATATTTTATGTGTACAACGAGTTTCCATAAATACATAATATGGACATGGTATTTTTTTTTTAAATTTTAAAACCACATAACGGATAGCCCTGTAATTTTGCGTACAGGTGGTTCTAGGGCTGGAACAAAACATTAGTGCCCATGGGTTAGAAATAACCATAAACTTATATCCGCTCACTAGGTACAGGTGTGTTACAAAATATAATAATGGTGTGCCCTTGTCCCTGATTTATTTTAAAGCCCATTGACTTTTGGTCGCTATCCCAAAATATACACCCTTTTTTCGCCGGGTGTCGGTGCCATAAATATTTTCACCACAAGGATACCTTGTACGATATATATTGTATTCATTTGGAAACTTTTTACGGGCAAGGAATTTCATTCGATTTAATTTACTTGAATTGATTAAATTTTTTATCGACACACGTGTAAGGAAGAATTTTCTTTAACACAATTAATTGAACAAAAACTCTCTATTTTCTTGATTATTCATTCATAACTCAATTTGTACACATTTTGCGGTTATCACTCCGGAAAATTAATACTCAAAAACTAAGATATTACGAAAAACATTGATTAAAACTCCATCCCAACTTCAATGATTGCTGTACCCATGCGGCCTATTATTTTTAGAAGAAATAACGTTATAAATATATATAAATATATTACAAATTGAGAACACGGCTGACTGATAAAAATGATTAACATTTTTCTTCACAATTTTTCATCGATTTCATTTACCCAATTACATCTCTTAACAGACTAAGGGTTACCGTTCTCGTCATCCATACCGCAATGCTTGAAAGCGAAAGTTTTCAATCAGTGCGTCCTGATCTACGGAGCTGCGACATGGACACTTACAGGCTTGTCCACCAGTTTAAAGTCGCCCTACGAGCTAAGAAGAGACCAAGCTGGGAGTTTCTCCGAAGGGTAGGATTCGTAACGAATACATATATCGATTTCGACAAATTCAAAGACGTAGGTTACGATAAGGAAAATACAGTAAAAAACAGTATACACGTTTGTGTATACTGTGCCGCGAGCTGCTTTAATAACTAGTCAACTATAAAATGACTATAAACTACAGTCGCCATTGAATATTGCATTGGACAATAAAGCCTTGTGACATGTAAATGTATTACCAAACTTTTCGTTCGTTGTTTAGTTCCAGCAAGCACCGACAGGCGTCTGTATTCCTGTTCAAAAGTTGCCCAATTATCAATCCAGGTCTTGGTTTATATGCATTTTATGTAGCACTAACCTGTATTTTGTTTTAGAGCTTAATATAATCCTGATGAAGATTACGGCCTCGGGATGACGATCTACACAAAACTGTTTGCAGTTGCTGGATGCGCAAAGCTGAAAAAAGCCCTAAGGATTGTGAACCCTCCGGAACCACAAAAAACAAACAACTGATTGAAGTACACGAAAACTTATTTCGCAATACTAAATAATATCATCATCATCATCATCAGCCTATACCAGTCCACTGCTGGACATAGGCCTCCCCTAATGAGCGCTCGCATCTTCATTGGGGGGTAATGCCCATAATCCCCACGCTGGGCATGCGGGTTGGGGATCGCAGTTTCGTGTTGGAATCGTTCTGCAGGGGACGCTGCTGCCCGCCCCCCCGTTTATGTCCCTTAGTCGCCTCCTACGACACCCACGGGAAGAGTTGGGTTGGTACTATTCTAGACCGGCACCACACAGCCAAAAAATATAAATAATATCAATAACGTTTATTTCTTTAAGCTTACAAAATAAGCACTTAGACAAGTCAAATTTTATACTATAAACGGGTTTATATATAATAATTATTATCAAATAAGAAACAAGGTGTTATTTATTTTGTCTACTTCAATGTTTTTTTTTTTACCAATACAAATACCAATTTTATTGGTAAAAACATTGAAGTGGACAAAACTTTTTTACCAAAAAGGGCTTTTTAACCAAAACGGGTTTTTTTACCAATATGGGCTTTTCCAGTATTCAGTACTAGTTCGAAAAATCACGTTTGAAAACGCGTGTAATGCACTATGCAGACATAGTAACTATTATGGCAACTCTCAACTAGCTATATACTTAAGTGCATATTATGCTATTTACATATAAACTTCTGTTATTACGAAAAATATAAAAACCTGGCAGTTCCTTCAACTTAAGTTTCTCTATCTGTTCGAACATGTATGAAGCTCTGTCTATATAAAGCACTTTATAGATCGTTCCTTTTAATTATTTACAACATTAATCTAGTAATGCTACAACCTACGTTTTGATAATGTTACATCGTCAATCTAACCCGTAAGATTATTCAACGGATAACACTCAGACATTGAGTTACAACGCGAATATCCGGCCAAGTGAGAACCGAACTCGTTTACTTACCACGTCTAATTAATACGACTATAATTTTTTTACACTTTTGAAGTGGCCATCGCATCACGTATTCTATGAAAAGTTAGTGAGACTCGGTTCATTTTACGCTTTTTTTCTGGCGCAGCGCATCAGCATTGTCATAAAGCCGGGCAATTCAGCCAGTATCTTGGGCGCGCTTCCGACTGGTATTGATATGGATCAGTTGAGCTACCTGAAAATTGTTTGCAACAGTCTGCAGTAACCTCAATTGTAAATACTAGTTTTAATTTAATTATATTATTCGATTTTACGTTGGAACCGAGATAGAGGCATGTGATGGGCAGGGCTGTCGGACAGTGGCTTAGAACCAGAGTTGACACCCTTTGTATACGGAACCCTAGAAAGGTTTAAACGGTAGGACAATCAATTTGAGGCAAATGGGACGGAATCACGAGAGAACGGATTCGAAACGAGCTTTTGTCTGTTGTGTTTTGTACAGCGAATAAAATATCTACGTGTAAGTTTAAATCAGACTGTCATCGTTGTGATCAACTAGTTCGATAAGACGTCGATCAGTTTAGTAGGTTGCATTTGTAATATAACAATACCGCAAATGTAAATGATGTTGTAAAAAAGTTGAAAATTTTGCGATGATAAAGCGTTTAGATATTTGTAACTGTCTCGGTTTAGGTAACTCCTATATGAAATTTCAAGGTGTAGGGGAAAATTTCGTGAATTTCACACACCAATATAATGTAAAGAGCAACCTAAATTTCAGTAGTCTAGTAATCTATATCAGTGAACTTAAACTGAATACTCGAAGAAAATCGGCAAATCGTCCGGAAAAGTTAAGCTCTCTCAAAGAGAAGTCCTTTGTGAAGTATCCAAATAAGTGGGGTCATGCGAAATAATTATCCACTTACGGACCTGGCGGTCGAACCTTCTTTACCTACCGAAGTAAGAATATTTAATACGAACTTGGCCGTATTGGAAGATTTCCTTTCAATGCTGACAGAATTGCAGTATTTACACCTGGAAATTGCAACGATGACGTCACTGGCTGGATGTCTGAGGCGAAAATCAATGACAAAGTCAAAATTTACTGGCAACTTCAGTCCGTAGTCAGAGCATAGAAAACTTTGGTGCCGAACAGAGAAATTGTGATTTTTAGTAAAAAGCTCAGAAACCAATACCTTTACCTTTAACCGTTTTTCTCTGTCGTCATGAACACACCTGTCTTCCATTTTTTTCACGAAATTCAGTTGTAAATTCACTATTTAACATGTCTACGAGCATGTTTAGATCAATTTACTTGATCGCTGTTTCAAAATGAATTAAGAAAACTTGCATAAATCATAAAACAGAAGGTAGTATGACGGCCCGGACCAGTGATTACCGACCTATGCTTGTCGCTATCGAAACTAATTTGCCTGAGATATCTCAAAAGTCTTTCCTGTGATACCTCGTAGTACACTAGCTGACAATTAATCAGACGTTCGATTGCTCAAAAGTAGGCATAAACGCTCTGGTCTACTTGGCCAGAGCTAAATCACTTGACCGTCTGGGACTGTAAGCTTATTCGTTTTCTTTAAATGTTTGTTGTTCGCTCGAACTTCAAAGACGTTTGAAGTGAGCGAAGCGAGAAATCGCAGTTCGAAAAGATTTACTTAAACTGTTTACATACACTGCAAGTTTCCGAATTTCAGTTACTCATTGTGTAATCCATAAATGCAAGGAATTAAACTACCAAAATAGAAGCTTTTCGTAAAAAGTTAAACAGTTGTTTTGACAATTTTCGATTTACTTTTGGAGAAATTAATATTAAAAGAGATTTATTACCTACTAAAAAATAAATAAATTACCTATTACTCCATTATTTCTTATTTATTTACATGGGTTCATAAAAATATGTCTGCGACTTGTGTAAAACTTATTTTAGTAGTTTAATTCCTTGCAGAATGCTGAAAATATTGTTAACCGCTTAAATATTTTGAATTTCGCGCGTATTTGTTTTCGATTCTGAGCCTCGATTTCATTTTGAGCCATCGTGAATAGCCCTCCTGGTCTTTACCTCTTGACCCTCCTCGTGAACGGACGTGCATTAGAATCTCTGTAGCTCGCGTAGAAAAGGCAATTTATTTATCTTTTTCAATGTTAATTCTCAAGGTATGTTTTAATTGTTATTTTGTTATGATTTTTGTGAGTTTTTGACAACGTTGAATTTTAGGTAATCCATTATAGTTCAATCAAGCATTTTTGTTAAAAGTAATAGGATTTCCAGTTCGAACTTGTTTCTTTTAAGGCTTAACCTAGAACTCCTACAGTTCTAGGTTAAGCCTTAAAAGAAGCTGCAGAAGCTAAAAATATAAAGAAATCTTTTTAGACAGGATATCCACTTATTGTTTTTCAGTAGATCACTGACTCTTCCTGTTTGTAACTCTGACAGTTGAAAGTGGTCACACGAGGACGAATCATTAGAATACTTCGGGTGCTATGACCGTGAGTTTTCTGTCATAAGATATTCGTTCAAAACTCAGTTGAATATCTATGCTTTATCATATCAGTCCACACACGTCCACTGTTTGACATAGGCCTCCCCCATACGACGCCACAAAGAGCGGTCCTGAGCCGCCTGCATCTATCGACTCCCGCGCGACCTCTACGATCTATCTTTATATTATTTTGTTAATGTATCCATTCATACCTAAGTTGTAATGCGCAAGAAACACAATAACATTATTTTATGTGTGGCAACACTGTCTGTCTGTTTGTATTATCCTTATTAATATTATAAATTCAAAAGTAACTCTGTGTGTCTGTCTGTTTGTCACATTTTAACTAAAAATGAAGCTCAATATTATCCCCGGGGACGGACATAGGATTACTTGGAAAGCGTGGGCGTAGCCGTGGTCAGCAGCTTGTCTAATATATTATGTATGTTAGCTAATGACATAAACGGTTGAATTAATAATCATAAAATTCAGCAAGCGGATAGAATTTATTACGATGAAGAACAATCGTCTACGTATACATTAAATCAGAAAGCATAAACTACTCATCCTTATTAAAAATGTTAAAGTTTGAATAAAACATCACACACACAATACAATACAATACAATACAATACCTCAGCGCATCAGCATTGCCATACAGCAGCGGGGCAATGCAGCCAGCGTCTTGGTGACGCTTCCGACTGGATCAGTTGTCTGGATCAGTTGAGCTACCTGTAGACTGCTTGCAACAGTCTGCAGTTAGCTCAATTGTTTCAATTTTAAATACTAGTTTTGTATTTAATTTTATTATTTGCTTGTAATTTTCTTGTATAATAATTGTCTCATACTTTTAAAAAGTAGAGATTGCAATGTTCATCTTTCGGAGCACTGTCCGAAACTAACTATAGAGTTATGAATCAAAATAATCCAGACATAAACAAGAATATAACATAATGAGTCATATTTTAAGTTAGTTCGCAATTTATAACTCAAACAGCTTAATTTGTTTACCCGCAAACAACTCTGCGATCTAAAATGGAAAATTATAATTTCAGTATTTACTCAGATCTAAGTGGGAAAAAGACAAATGATCACAATAACATTTGCACAGACTTGCCTTTTTCAAACACATTTTTTGTATGAAATGCCAAAAACTAAATAACCGCATTCCGAAACAAATGCTACGGAAAAGGAAAATACTGACTTGACTTAATTAATTTAATTGTTTATAAAGTGTTTTAGAGAACAAATTTTACAAAAAAAAATTGAACCTAGATACTCTTGAAGGTAAAAGATCGGAAGTGGAATTAACATCAGCGACATTAATAAATAGGAGCATTTCCCATTCCTATCCATCATTCTAATTTGCGGAAGCGTTATAACACGACAATGGTAGCGATTCTGTTGGCATACAACCTAAACTAAACTAGCCTAAAATTGTTGACGTCTCTATTTTTTCGATCGAACAAAAGGGGACAGGTACATTTTTACGCTAGTTTAGTTTAGGTTTTGTGCCAACAGAATCACTACCAATGTTTCAAAGTATGACGAAAATTGTTCATTTTAATACACGGGGTAGTCTACCTAACATTAGTTTTTATTCCTTACGCAAAACCAATAATAAATAAGCGCTGCAAATAACATTAAGGTAGGTTCCATTTTTTACATATCGTTTTGTTTCTATTTACTGGCGGTCTATTCCACGTACCTATCATTAACCGTAGGACTGCATGATCTTAGAACGTAAGTTAAGTTAGACAGGGTCAGAGAGACGTGATGTTATTAACTAATAAAGGAAAAGTTAGTAACGTTCGATTCTTAAAATTTGGTTGTTTTAATACAAAAATAGGACGCTACATAGCACAATGGTTATAAAAAAAATATTCTTAACGGAAAACAGACAAAATTACATAATATAATTTGTTGAGCAGAAACGATGCCTAATATTTTCACAGAGGTTGCTCAACTGCGAATAAGTTGTGCAACGGGGCTTCCCTTTTGCTCAATTGCGAATAGTTTAACAACGGGTCTTCTTCTACCCTTTGTAATGTAATAATAGATTTTTATCGTGTTCAACTACAATAGAGCAGTGGACTAATGTGTGATGATGATGATTCGTTTTGATAGCATCTATTAACTTTCCATGTATTTTCTGGAGAGTTTCACATTTGTCCATTAATTATTCGGCATAATGACAGCTTTATGCAAAACAAAAGCTGGCGATGAGATGCAGTGACGTCACGACCTTCGGGAGCTGATGTCAAAAGAAAAGTAAAAGTTACGTAGGAATCTATGCATGGCTTTTACCATATCAACCTCGTGGTCGAGAAAATCTCCTGCATTAAAGAGTAATTACTAATGAATTTTTTGGTCACGATTTTTTGGAAGTTTACGAAAGCTCAAATGTCAAGTTTTTGCCAAAATAAGGTAAAGGTGCCCTGGCTAATCTTTTATTTAATAGATAAAAATAAAAAATCTTGTGATTGATGGTTTTTTTAAATTTGTAAAAACTAAGAAAACAGATGGTACATTGCACTGTTATTACTGGTATATAAAATAGTTTTTGAAATTTTCCAAAAAGGGTCATCAAATCGGCTTTGCATTCCATAGGTTATCGAAAACACAATAGTGTTATATAGAAAAATTGTTTTAATGTAACCCAAATTGTACCTAAATGTTAATTTCATGTACAAACGCCATAAAATATAATGTAGCCTGAACTGAAGCTACTAAGGAACCTTTTGATCAGACTTTCTCTGGCAGATAGCTCATGTATAATGTACATACTAAGTGTATAATACATCAGTAGGGTCGGTTCATCCGTTTCGAAGAGTTGCCGGAACTAACAGAAATACTTTTTTTTAATATATTGAAAAAACTAAATAGCTACTGCACGCTGCTTCGAAATATCCCATGAGAAATGATTTATGGGATAAAACGTAGCCTATGTCACTCTCCACCCTTTCAACATTCAACTCTATGCCAAAAATCAAGTCGATTGGTTGCTTAGTTAGGACGTGAAGGAAGGACAAACAAACAAACACACTTTCGCATTTATAATATTAGTAGTTAGTATAAATTGAAGTCTGTGGACGCACAGGCGTTTCCAATAAAGCCTTGAATGCAATACAGCAGGTGCTTTTCACTCGCTCGAATTTTCAATATTTTCTATCTTTACCGTTTGTAGAATGGACCAACATAGGTTGAGATATTTGAGAATAATAAGGGACTAAGTAGGTAAGTGATGTTTTGTTTCAAAGAGAATAGACTTCCGTTTGCGCCTTCAATCTTACCTATTGTTATGCAACGATGATGTTAAAGCCGCACAAGGCCGCACTTCATAAAAACAAAATACTGACATTACCATCTATTTATATTATAAGCAAGCCTCATTAGTTGTAAGAAACATAAAAACTTTTTTAAATAAGAAAATCAGTCATATTGATTATAATCGACGGAATAGGAACAAAATATATCCACAACTAAACTCAAACTGGTTGGCAAAAAACTAGACATTTAATATTGAAAAAAAACTGCCTGAATTTATTTTCGTATTTATACCTACTATTGTTAAGGTTTTTCCGGACATACTCGTAACTTACACACACTTACACGTCTCTGGAATATTTTTCTTAATTTTCTATACAACATGAAGAAAGAATTTTTCAAATTAGTTGATAATTAATTGCCTAGATTTTAAGCACCTCTGTAGGTACACTTATAGGTGTAATTAATGATTGCGTAGGTATTGAAAAAAATACATATAGCCTACAGACTTTATACCAGCGGCTGCGCCTTAAGATACAGACGACCTCTGTGGTGCGGTAGGCGAAGGTCTGATTCGATTCCCGCCTCGGGACAAATGTGTATACGATCTGCAGACATTTGTTCAGGGTGTTCTGGTCGTTTTCTATGAAAAAAAAAAAATATCTATTTATTGTATTATATTATGTATATCAGTTATCTAGTACCCATAACACAAGCTCTGCTTAGTTTGGGGCTAGATAATGCTGTGTTGCCAGCATTATTTATTTATTTAAACAGCCGAATAAAGAACCTCTTCTTGGGAGTGAATAAAAATTAACTTCAATAGTTATCAATATATATAAAATATATATATATGTTATAATAGTTATCTTCAGTTTCCGAATATGTAATATGGATATTCGTTCCACTTATTTCTAAAGAATCCTTTATCAAAGGGAAATTTTAGGGGACTGTTGGCATAACCCTAACAAAGAGAGTCGGAAGGTTTCTTGGAAATCCCATACAAATAGGGTTATAGAGAAGAGCTGATAATCGGGGTTAAATTTTGGGAACTTAACCCCAATATCAGCTCTTGTCTAATAAGCTATCATTAATTGTACGTTAGATGAGGAAAGTAAGCGTCGTGGATTGGTAGACCGAAATTTAGCCTATCTCGGTCTATCTACGTTTCTATTTTGTAAGTGTAAAATTTGTTTGATTGAGATTGTAAGTAGGGGAATTATCTGGATAATCACTGGTCCAATTTTGAAAATTCTTTTACTTATGAATTATGTGAAAGCTCTGAATGGTGTAGGCTGTCTTATGCATGTATCACGTGAGTGAAGCCAAAGCTGAAGCTAGTCTTCAACAAATTCATGGCCAGATGTCGCCCAGTTCCGCACTGACAATGGTATTTAAGGGAAATAATGTTAAGCTTAGTTAGTTTTATATAAATATTGAGTTATATACAAATAAGATTATATGTATTTTAGACTGAGAAAATGTATTAATTTTAAGTTTTATAAAACTTACTAGTGGTTTCTTTTTCGCTTCTTCCATTAGTGGATAAAAAATTGAAGCGAATAAAATCAATAACATCATATTTCTTTTTGATAATAATGACTATTTATAAACCTGTTTATAGTATTAAATTTGACTTGTCTAAGTGCTTATTTTGTAAGCCTAAAGAAATAAAGTTATTGAGTTTGAGTTTGATTCATTTTTGGATTAATGACATAACTAGTTCCCGTGGCTTCGTGCGCGTTGTTTAAAACCTTAAACGACGCGTTAGAAGCCGCGAACAGAACCTAGTTATGTAATAAATGTGGTTAATAGTTTTCTGATGGAATAGATAATTATGGTTATTTCTATTGACTTGTCTACTGATGAATGGGATAAAAAGTAGCTTATGTTTTATTTCTTGATGAGCTTCCTGAAAGCAAAATTTCAACCCGATCCTTTTAGTAGTTTTGGCGTGAAGAGGTATAAACATACAAACTTTGCTTTTATAATATTAGTGTAAAATCGAAATAGTTAAACCAATGTATTCTGTTAGTCTGTTTTGATCCCTTGCATTTGCATAGATTAAAAGGTAGCGTTCGTAAAAGTTATTTACAACTTTTGCACTAACAGAATTAATCAGAATTTAGTATCCAAAGCAGAAACCGTTAGTTCATGTAGCTATTTCGTTATCCCTGGAACTCATAGAATTCATCAAGTTACAGCGCAGCTAGCAGCTCTAGGTATATTGAGAGACGAATAGCATCGAAGATGAAAACTATTTTAAGTAGAGAACTGACTGAACTTTACCTAACTTAACTCTTTCTTCATGTATGGAAAATAACCAAACCTTGCAAGAAAAAGATTAGGCCTTTTAAGAGAGCCCTGAATCATTTACCTCGCTCATAATCGTTGTTAATACTAATAGTTTTCTCCGTCATAATTGTCCTGGACCCGACGAGCCTTCGTAGTTATAGGATAGGACAACGAAGCAAATCCTTTTTAGAAAAGTTTAAGTTTTAAAATATTAAGAAGGTTGAAATACCTCAATAAAGAAGCTGGCCGCAAGCAACTTCAAAATTCAAATCACTTCGAACAATCGAACGACTGATCGTCGATTGCCTTTTTCTCGTTCTAATTTTGGAAATAAACAGGGTCGATTTTGAGATAAATAGGCACGCTTACAAGAGTAAATTCAGTTCATATTTTGACGCGATTACGGAAACATAAAGAAATAATAAATAAAGATGAAAATAAGTAAAAGTGTCTTATTGGAAAAACCCTGAAGAAAAGAAGTCCACAACAATAATAGCATAAGTTTGTAAAAAAACTGTGCCTTAAACATCTATCGGTACAAATGGTACGCAGTCTCTATAAAAAATAGAACGATTACTCGACCTTATATTTCGACTGATCCAAACGCATCTTAGGCAACCAAGTGCATAAATCTTTAAAAGGGCAGGCACTCAGCTCTAGGTTATAGATATATCTCCCCTGTTTCCCCGGATTCCCCGGTTGATCCTAAGGGTGCAACCGCCTTCATTACGCGACAAAGCACAGCCATATTCAAAGTATCCGAGCGCGCCTAAACAAAGCTAGCTATGAATAAGGGATGTGACCCTCACAATAGCCGGCCGGGCAGTCTTTATTACCTTCTAGCTCATTTGCTATTTTTCAGACTTGGATGCGCGTAAGAAAAATAAAATTATTTTGCATGGCTCAAAAGCTCCCATTGAGTTTATTGTGCAAACGTTTTGGTTTAAAATACAAAAAGATGTCTGATTCTACAGTTAAAATCTCAAATCTTCAGAGTGAAGGCTCACCGCGACCTGAGAAAGTTAGTACGCGAACCTAGTTCCTAATTGTTCTTATTCGCGCGTTATGGCTACATTACGAGCCTAGTCAACAAGCGACTTCGCATCTCAAAATCGAATTGTCTAGTAAACATAACACATCCTCGTTCATGATTTGCAGTACGCAAAACGTCTAAACGCTACAACAGCTCATACGTCACTGTGGTCACTATCGCGCCCTCCTTAGGCCCCAGCACCCGCCCATTCACTGTGAACACACACTTAAGGCGCATACCCCACCCAAACTAGCGCCGCCACCTACTTTATGTTATTTATCTGTTTAAAAAACGAATTTACAAAAATCCACCGTCCAGTTTGTGATACCCATTATAAGCTTTTCTTTAATGCCTCTGTAATAGTTTTGTTCTATTTAGTTTAGGCAGAGATACGAAAATAGATTTCGGTGGCCACCAAGGGCAACTTCATATCTCTGCCTAAACTAAATAGAATAAAACTATTACAGAGGCATTAAAAAAAGTTTATGATATTTATCACAAACTGGACGATGGATTTTTGAAAATTCCTTTGTTAAACAGATAAATAACATAAAGTAGGTGGCGGCGCTAGTTTGGGTGGGTGCATTGCATACCCCACCTTAAAGTGCAAACACACTACGCGACAGCGGAAATGCGCGGCCGTGGCACTGCGCGTCTAATTACCTAGTACAAATCATCAAATAAGCCGCGCAGTTCCGCTGACGCGCAGTGCGATCAGTCTCATAGGATTTCATACAAAGAATAACTTTTCGCGCCGTGTCGCGCAGTTCCGTTTTATTGCAGTTCCGCTCAGTGTGAGAACACCTTATATACTGTATATCTTATGCCTTCTAGTGTTGTAGCGTGTACGTACAGCTATTGGTATTTGCTTCCATATTGCCTTGTTTCCGGGAAACGGGACTGGAGCTCCCACTGAATTATGCATTGGCTCAAACGCTTTTGGGCTTTCTACTACTGAACTAATGTTTTACCTGTAGCATATGGAAGGAACTGCCTGTGTGCAAAGGCTATTGTGCGAGAAGTAAGAAGTAGACTACACTTTAGGTCCAGTACTACTGAACTAATATTTTACCTGTAGTAAATGGAAGGAACTGCCTGAGTGCAAAGGCTATTGTGCAAGAAATAAAAAGAAATAACATTTTAGGAGCAGACAAAGCTAAAGTAAATAAATGAAATGAAAAAATGAACAGTCCAGTGCGAGTCGGACTAGGGTACTGAGGGTTCCGTATAATTAAAAGACTCGTTTCTTGCATCGTGATTTTATGTTAACAGAAAGTATATAATATTATACTCTACTACTTATTAAGTTCGGTCCCTAGTGATATTTTTTTTTTTGTTAAATTTAGAAAACAAATTTACGGTAGTCGGATTATATTATTTTTCTGTACCATAAGACCTTGCTTCTTACTTTATAAGTTTTCGGTCTACGGCAAGATACATTATTCTTTAGTAAATAAACTTTAAATTTACAGTTTTCGGATTTTTCCCTTTTCTTCTGCTAAGACCTTGTTTTTTTGCCAAATTTCATGATTCTAGGTGAAAGGTTTTGTGTGCATATGATATCCATATAGACAGGGTGCTATGGCGCTCATTAGCGGAGGCCTATGTCCTGCAGTGGACTAATATTGGCTGATGATGATGATATCCTTGGAAATTTCAAAAAAATTGGCATATACGGCATCAAAAGTTACAGACCTTAGATTACATGGACCTAGAAATTTGATTTATATCACGGCGGAGAAGTTACAGACTTGAGTATTTGATGTGAATTTCAACTCGATACCCTCCGGGCGTTCCTAAAAAGAGGTTTGACATATGGACAGGCAAACAACAAAGTGATCTTATAAGGATTCCTTTTTTCCTTTTGGGTACGGAACCCTAAATAATGAAACAGAACGAAATTTTTACATATTTGAATCAATTTGTATAATGCAAACGCCAATGACTTTGAATTTAAAAAATATTAGTCACTTTTCGGTGTTATCTATAAAAAATGTTCTTTGTTTAGGTACCCTACACGTATATTATTTACAAAAGGAAACATCTGGTCGAATTGTTTTACTTTACTCCACTACTTTAGGCCATAGGACTTTCGGTATTTGAACGTTTTTTGTATAGCAAATGTAAAAAAGTAGACACGTAACATAATAAATAGATGGGATATTGGAAATATTCGTAAAATAAATCCGTCCAAACATATTTTGTTCGTGATTTAAATAAATTAGTCTGCATTTACAACTAAAAAACTAAAATTTTCGCAATTGCTTGTCTTAACTGTGTTTATTAATAAGAAAAGTAGTGGTTAATCGAGCTCAACGAATGATAAGCTGTCTAGACTTTAGCTTAGCGCGGTTAGCGGCACTTAGGTAATGAAATAACAAAACTATGTTTATTCCACTTGCACGTTGTATTTTTTACATAATAACGTTTGAGACATGTCTAATTCTAAGAAATTAGGTAGGTAAGTTATAAAAAAAAACGATTTCAGCGAGACTCGAACCTGCGCTTCACCCTCAGTGCGGGTGTGCTCTAACTAACTAAGGCACGAAATCTTAGTCGGTTACATCGAAAATCTTTGTGATCTCTTACGGCTCTAGCGCCGTTAGCGCCACTTACAGAAAACATTACAGCAAATTTGTTCAAAGACTAAAGTTATATTTAGTTCGTTTGACGAGAGGTGTTACTGTTGGTCAATTATAAGGTATTTTGACATAAGCCCGTGCACTCTGGATAATCTTTAAGAAATTAAATAAGTTCCCGAAAATTTTAGATTTCGGCAGGACGCGAACATGCGCCCCACCCTACAGGTTACTAAGCCACGAAATCTTAGTCGGTTTCATCGAAAATCTTTGGGATCTCTTACGGCTCTAGCGCCGTCAGCGCATTTTTAGTTCTGACTAAGAATCAGCATACTGTTCCTATTTTGTGTACTGGATCAATTCATAGCCTATTAATGTAAAAATGTTCCAAGAGAATTGATACTTAAACGTATAGGAAGTTTGAACATTACATTACTGCAAAACCACTACGGACCCACCTTAGTCCCTAAACCCTTGCAGGCTTATGTTATTTTCTACCACAAGATTTAGGGATATGGCTAGAACACCACTGTTTTGGTAGTATAGTTTTGTCTCAACAATCCCTAGGGGCCCTCTACCACAAGTGGTCGAGTATGTCCAGTTCCCGTGTGAGTGACTTTAAAATAGGCCTAGAAGAGTCAGCAAATATCAAATATCAGTAACGTTTATTTCTTTAGACTTACAAAATAAGCACTTAGACATGTCAAATTTCATACTATGAACAGGTTTATAAATAGTAGTTATTATTAAATCATAAACAAGGTGTTATTGATTTTGTCCACTAGTGGAAGGAGTGGAAAATAAACCACTAGTAAATGTATATATGACTTATAAGTCTAAATTATAAAGTGATTTAGATAAAGGTCAATATTTATAAAAAGACTAACTAAGCTTAACATTATTTTCCTTTTATACTAATGTCGGTGTGGAACTGGGCGACATCTGACAAAGCATTTACATAATTGATGTTATCATCTAATAAAATAAATAAATAACGCTGGACAATGCACACAGCATTATCTAGCCCCACGCTAAGCAGAGCTTGTGTTATGGGTACTAGATAACTGATATACATAATACAGTACAATACATAGATATATATTTTTATTATACATAGAAAACGACCAGAACACCCGGAACAAATACCTGCAGATCGTACAAATATTTGTCCCAAGGCGGGAATCGAACCCGCAACCTCCTGCGTCGCAGGCGGACCTTCGCCCACCGCGTCAGAGGTCGTCTATCTATGGAGTAAATGGCTTTCTTGATACGATTTCGTTTAATGTACTGTTTAAATTTACGAATAGGGAGCTCAGTTGCTTCAGATGGAAGCTTGTTATAAAATCGTACGCAATTTCCCTACCTTTCGTAATCTAAATAATGGGATGTGTAGTTTGTTCTTGTTTATTGAAATCACAATTTTATCTGCGAAAGTAAACCAAAATAGTAGAGTAACAACCAATTCTTTATTAACAGTTCTATGAATGCTAATTAAATTTACCTTGATTAAATGAAAGCAAGACGCAATAAAAGACTTGTTCATTAAATACTAAAAACAAGACCACTTATTTATTAGCCGAGGCAAAAGCAAATGAACCTGAATAAATAAAGCAAATGTCTTTTTAAAATTAAAAAGAAAATGTTATTAATGTAAACTGAGACCAACCTCAACTCAAAAGAGTAGCAAATCGAGTCACACGGGAGCAAAATGCATTTCATAAATTACTCTCAGGGCTGGAATAAGGCTGTATTTATGATGTCGTGGAAAAGTATTTTCTATAGGTGATGCTATGATGCATGCCTTTTTGAATCGAAGGGCTCTGGAAGGAATTCTAGCTTTCTTCAGAGCTTGCCGTAGTGAATTTGAGGATTCGTTTCGAAACCTCGGACACTTTTCCGAGTCGGTTGAATCGTACGAATGCATTTAAATTACTTATTTCTGCGCGTTTCAGTTGATGACGACCTCTGTGGCGTGTTGGGTGAAAGTCCGCCTGAGATGTAGGAGGTTTTGGGTTTGATTTCCGCTTCGGGACAAATGTTTGTACGATATTTGTTTCGAAGGTTCTGGTCGTTTTTTCTATGTAAATATAAAATATAAATTAATTTATTGTATTGTATTAAGTAAGGTGTCTCAAAAGAAATTTCACATTTGTTTTGGTTATTGCGTGAACGCAACTATTCTGAGGGGCGCGGGGGTTGTGACAATCGGTAGCCTGGCTCTTGGGAATTTAGTTGCTATGGAGCGTTTCTCGGGAGCGGACCATGCGTTGTGCGTACGCGAGTTTTATAAAAACGGTAGTTCGGCGACTGTAGCGCGTAGAATTCTGCAGTAATTCGATATATTCGTCGCTTAAATGATGCGCCAAGCACACGACTCATTGTAAAATGGGTCGAGAAGTTTGAAGAGACCGGGTCAACACTGGAAAAACCAAAATCCCAGCGTCCAAGGTCTTCGAAAACGGTCGAAAACGTAGACATTGTCATCCAGTCTATTCCGGACGACTCGAACCTTTCAATTCGGAAGCGTGCTGTGGCCTTAAACGTGCACAGGTCATCATTATGCCGCATTTTGCACAAAGATTAAAAACTGCACCCGTACAAAATTCAGTTGGTGCAAGAATTAAAGCCTCAGGATGCTGGTCAGAGGCTTGACTTCGTAAACCAGATGATTGAGCGCAAATTCCCAAGACCCAAGCTAACGATAGACACACCCCCCGCACCCCTCAGAATAGTTGCGTTCACGCAATAACCAAAACAAATGTAAAATTTCTTTTGAGACACCTTGTATATCAGTTATCTTGCACCCATAACTGTGTAACGCTGTGTGAATAAGTTAAAACAGCCAATGGAATCTCGAAAAACAATATGCAGTGTTGGTCATGTGGTGCTAGTCTGGCACAATTTCTTTGGTACGTTCTGAAAAAGAGAGCGGACGCAAACAAAAAAATAAGCTTTTATAAATTTGTAGATAATTGTTATACATAAGTACATATTACAATACATTACTTAGATAAATATTTTTTATTATACATATGGAAAACGACTAGAACATCCTGAAAAAATGTCTGCAGATCGTAGAAATATTTGCCCCAAGGCGGCTATCAAACCCGCAACCTCCTGCATCGCAAGCAGACCTTCGCCCACTGCGTTTCAGCGGTACTTTAGTATATTTTTAGCTTACAAAAATTAAACCAGGGGCTTTGCTGAAAATTTATCTTATGGACAAACATTACAAAAAACCTACGTTTGTGTACTACACAGATTATGTACGACGTGTGACCCGAGAGCTGGGGCCGAATTCATGTAACCAATCACTTTACTATGGCAGTGGTATCGTTGCAGATCCACAGATGGAAGATATATAGATAATACGTGCTTTGCTATTTGCACGGAGAGATTGATAGAATGGTTTCAACCTTGACACTTTTTACACGTGTCCCTGCATCTGTAGTTTCTTTCATCAATTTAATAACGTTTATTCTTTAATTTTACAAAATAAGAACTTACTTGACATTACGCAATTAAAGTATGGAATTAAAAGAATGAAAATAATGATAACAACAAGACTTAATAGATTACAAAGTTTTGCAAAAAGTGCTTTAACGAGTCGAGTTTCTATTTTATCTATGTATCCCCACAAAATTCTTAAAAATGCACTTTGGACAACAAAATTATCCAAATTCATGAATTCACTAGTCAGTATAGCCAATAACAACATATTTTATATCACTCACCAAATACGCAAAGTGCTCGAAACAGTCAGTTAGCCATAATTTATTGCCAATATGTTCTACCCAATTGAAGGCTTCTGGGTCGGCCTTTCAGTTTATATCCCATGTTGTGGAAATGAAATGCGATGTGTCATGTCTCCGATGTCTACGCGCCGTAGCCCTTTTTGAAGAGGTCTATTAGTAAGAATAAACTAGAAAATATTATTAATTCATAGGTTTCTGAGTCTGCCTTAAGGTTGATCATTTGTGCTGACTGAGACGGTTTTGTTTACTTTACAAACTGTTCTTGACTTCAGAGGTAGAGAGAAGCCACACGGGCGTTGCCGCTGCGCTGCGTCGTCGCGGCGACGCGGAATTTGACGCTCCGTAGTTTTACATACAAATCTGCCCGGCATGCCACACGGTGCGCTGAAACAACGTGCATCGAAACAACGCACGCGCAGCGCACAAGGAGTGAGGGAGACGAGGCGGGAAGGGGTGCTGCGGTGCGACGACGCTATGACGACGCAGGACAGCGTCAGTAGAAAGCTGCGTTGCGTTGCGTCGTTCGTCGTCGCAGCGCTCGTGTGGCACTCATTGCGTTGAAGTCACTGCGTTTCGACGTGTCGCAGCGCAGCGGCATCTCTTAGTTGAAGGCAGAGATGGCAATTTTTTTTATTATTGCTTATGTATTATCTGCCATTCAGGCTGGGCAATGCTGCCAGCGTCATGGGGGCGCTTGCGTCTGGTATTTTTAAGGATCAGTTAACAGTCCTTATGATTGTTTGCACTCAAACACACACTCTGCAGTGTTGTTGAACTGTTTTAACCGTAGAATTTAGTTATAATTGGTTTCTTTAGTTAATAACTAAGGCATCATCATACATTTCTTTATTTTATCTGTTTGGCGGTGTTACAACTTTTGAGCAACTCTAATGTTTCCTTTGTAGGTGGAGCCACTGACACTTCGTGGCTTAGTTGGTTTAGAGCACACCCGTACTGAGGGTGGAGCGCAGGTTTGAGTCCCGCCGAACTGTTGAAAACATTCTACCTACAGAAAACTCACCTGATCCATATCAATTTTAAAAAGTAACTACAGATATTATTTCTCGTTAGAAATGTTTTTTCTGTGTTTTGCAAACACTTTTTCATCATAATTTCATACATAAAACAGATTGTTCACGTCAAAAGCGGGCAAAGATATCCAGGCTAAAGTTTTCACCTCAATACGCAAAATTTTCATTTAGGTACTGACGTAAGTTTCTCGGCGTGAGCACAGATGCTGCATCTAAATTGACTATTCGGGTGAAAATACGGAACGGAAAGCTAATACCGGGTTTATCATGCTTTTATAACTTTTGAGAATGGAACTAAATTTGATTTTTGTGGGAACAGTTGTTATGTTTGGTATTTTATTATAGTACTGTTATATTATATTCTAACGGGTTTTAATCATTTATTTACTAGAGGGAATAAAGAAAAAATATTTAAATTAATAGAATTATTTATTTATTTACCCCAAAGTTTCGACAGGTTTACAAACTATCGTGGTCAGGGGATGACTTATCTAATAAACAAACGCGTTAAACACCCGTTTTATAGTATTAATACTTAAGTGATTCCTTTGAGTGATTCAGATCGTAAAAGTTTAAATATATTTGTCCCTTTTCACCTTCACTGTCAAAATGGTGAATAGGAAGGCTTTTGCCATTTCGCTACACTTGATTCAAGATTCAGCAGATTCAGTATTCAAGATTCAGCAGATTCAGTATTCAAGATTCAGCAGATTCAGTATTCAAGATTCAGCAGATTCAGTATTCAAGATTCAGCATACCTAAGCAATGACCGCAGTTTTTTTTACAGTCTTCTTTGACGACCTCTGTGGCGCGGTGTGCGCTTGCGACGCAGGTTGCGGGTTCGATTCGAGCCTCGGGAAATATGTGTAAGATCTGCAGACAGACATTTGTTCAGGGTGTTCTGGTCGTTTTCTATGTATAATAAAAAATATCTATCTATGTATTGTACTCTATTATGTATATCAGTTATCTAGTACCCATAACATAAGCTCTGCTTAGCTTGGGGCTAGATAATGCTGTGTGATTTGTCCAGCATTATTTATTTTATTATTATTTTATTTATTAGTGATAAAATATTAAACTTTATCAGTAAAAGACACAATAAGTGATCTTTTAAACTAACTGCCATGTCTAGATTCTTTGGCATAGAAAATGCAGAATGACCAAATATTTATAGTAAATAATTAAATGAAAAATTAATATTTTATTGTCATGTATTTTATTCAGAAAGAAAATAACAATCAAATAACAAATTTAAATTAAAACTAGTATTTACAATAGAAACAATTAAGCTATCTGCAAACTGTTGCAAAATTAATACAAAAAAGATATAAAATTAGCTACGTACAAATCTAATTACACGATGTTGTTGAAGGAATGTGGAACTTGGCTTTAACTGATTAAAATAACGTCTTAAGCACATCGCGCTAAGTGAAAGACGTCTCGTGTGCAAGCACATGTGTGCGATTTTTTTCCGCAACGCCAAAGCAACAAACGTACCTAAGTATAGGTATTTGTAATAAGACAATTGGAATTTCGCCAAAAATCCACTTGCAAATGGTCAAGAGGTTGTACGACTTTTCAACTCACCGTAAGTACTTACTTAGTATTATAGTGGAATTTTTTGAAAGCCAGCAGTAAATTTTTATGCACCTATTGGCTCACTCCCGGAAAAAGCTCTCCTTTAAAGCAGTAAATAAGGATTTTACTGGGTTGAAAGATCAGAACGTAGGAGAATAAACTTGAATTACAACATTTTAGATAGCTACATCAAATATTCAAATAATCTTCCCGCAATGGTGTCTGATATGATCTGAGAAAAAATACAAAAACATCGCATCATATCGCAACGCATCTCAGCAGAGTGTGACTGCTGACACCATGTAAGCCGGTGAGCCACATGAAGGGTTGAAGTACGTATAAGTTACCTAGTCTGTGGTACAAGTACCGAATCTGTTCAAAGTTACTAATTGCTTTTAAATCCTTTTCGTGAGTCGCCGAATCTGTCTTTGTCTTCAATTCCAAATGGAACTTTTGCTCTTCCAGACCCTAAGGTCTGATTACATTTATCAACTCGGTACCGGCTTAACTTGCTCAAAAAAAGCTTCACACTTATTATGATAGATACAAAGTGTAATTGGCATCACTAGCATTTATAAACTTTCTTCTGACATGCAAGAGGATATTTTGGGTCAGGGTTCACTCAGTCTCATTCTCTTTTTCAGTCACAAGACTAGAAAAATTGTAGCCTTTGTAACTTATGGACTAGGTATCTATTAGTGAAAGAATTTTCATAATTCAAAACAGCATGCTAAATTTACTTTACTTTAGGAAACTACCTTTACAAAATTATAAATTATAAAAATATATATCACACAAATATTATATACAGTACAGATATATTGTTAATAGTCTTTATTCAGAAAGAAAATAACAATCAAATAACAAATTTAAATTAAAACTAGTATTTACAATAGAAACAATTAAGCTATCTGCAAACTGTTGCAAACAAGCTACAGGTAGCTCAACTGATCCATATCAATACCAGTTGGAAGCGTGCCTAAGACACTGGCTGCATTGCCCCGCTGTATAGCAATGCTGATGCGCTGTGCCAGATACTCACCAGCTCTCGGGTCACTCCGACCAGACGCTCAGAATTTTTTTTGAAAACCCGATACATATTACAGTACAGATATATATTTTTATACAATAACTACAAAATTGTAAAGCCTTTTTTATTCAGGGACAATTTTTACATAAAATTAGAAGGTCAAGATACTTTACTTTCCCAAAGATAACAAAGATCAGGCTACTAGCGGTCAGCAATAAACCAGCCCAAGAATTTGCGGTAGTAAAAGTAAAGAAAAGCGCAGGATCTCATACCTCTACTAAAAACTTCAAAGGGCCTATTATTTTCCTTTCAAGGCTAAGGTCTATTGTGGCTAAGGCCATATCTATTTTATTTAACCCTTAAAGTGTTTTCCGTAAAAATGTATGTGCTTTTATGATTTCGTTTATTATAAACCATAATATAACAGTATATAAGTGCTCGTTAATGGATAATAGATTTTTGATGTAGTTGATAATAGTATTGTGGTGTTGGTTTAAAAGAATTTTAAACCATCACCACAATATTAATTGTATAAAGACGTGTACTGTTAAGCTCCTATATTTTTTTAATAATATATTTCTTGAATATTACAAGGATTATTAAGTGATTTACAAAAAAATTATGTCAAGACGAAGCTTAAGCAAAATATTGCAACTGATAGAAAAAATAAAGAAATCAGAGAAAAAAAAGAAAAAAATCCCTGTCCTGCTGAGCAAAAGTCCATCAGTGGCTTCTCGCATACTTAGCTTAGTTATAGTATAAAATTACACAAAACTGGATTGATCAGGTATGGGACACATGAAATTTGTATTTTTGGCCGTGGCCAAAACCAACAATCATAAATTATTAGTTTTGATTGGCTCATGAAGTCAACGAAAAATAAATTTGAATTTTAACCAATCACAATATTATTTACATCGTATCTTTTTTGTGTGTGTTTTCTTTGGGCATAATCTCACCAACTTTTCTTCTTCTTTTATTAGTACCAAAGCTACTGTACTGTAAACTGCATCAAAACTACTTGTGATGCAGTAAAGCGAATAGATGCGATGCCTAGGAATTTACAAGCAACTGGAGCGGCATACAAATATAGCCCCTGTACGATATTGAACTTTTTACTTTCTCTACTAGTTTTAATCTTCAATGTGTACGCTATGGCGCTCATTATCCTGCGACGAAGGAGGTTGCGGGTTTGATTCCCGCCTCGGAACAAATGTGTGTACGATCTGCAGACATTTGTACAGGGTGTTCTGGTCGTTTTTTTATGTATAATAAAAAATATCTATTTATGTATTGTGTTATATTATGTATATCAGTTATCTAGTACCCATAACACAAGCTCTGCTTAGCTTGGGGCTAGGTAATGCTGTGTGAATTGTCCAGCATTATTTATTTATTTATTAGGGGAGGCCTATGTCCAGCAGTGGACAAATATAGGCTGATGATGATGTGTACGTCATTGAGTCAATCAGCAGTGTAGACACGGGGAACTTCACAAATGATAACATTTTACGCATCGAGCGTGTACTAGTTCAAAGGTCCTTAGTAACCCTTACCCAAGGACCGAACTTGTTGTAAAATGGCTGTAGTTAAACGACCTTCGTCGTCGAACGTTCTTCCGACCCTACTATTTATGGGCTAGTTTCCAAGTTCAACGCATTAGGTTTACCGGCTATTAGTTATGTCACTCACTGGACCGTTTTAGAATTGGTAGAGTAGGTAAGTCGGCTAATTATATCGAAGGAGTTGAAGAGGTTTCATCTCAAAGAACATCAGTCGAACTCTATTCCATACCATCAAATAGATAACGAAAGGTAGGGAAATTGTTTATGGGAAATTGCGTACGTTTCTATAACAAGCCTCCATCTGAAGCAATTGAGCTCCCTCGCTATTCGTAAATTTAAACAGTACATAAAACGAAATCTTATCAAGAAAACCTTTTACTACATAGATGATTACATCAATGATGTAAATGCTTGGTCAGATGTCGTCCAGTTCTGCACCGACATAAGTATAAAAAGGAATATAATGCTAGTCTTTATTTATTTATTTATTGGAAAACCAGAAGCTTAAATTAAACAGAATAATATGAAGAAATATATCCTAGGAAAAGACATATCCTTGTTTAGATTACTATACGAGTAGTAATTGTATACAATTGTAAAAATAAGTCTTGACTAAGCAGACAATAGAAAGTATTTAGATACAGGTCAATATAAGACTAAGCTTAAAATTACATGCCTACTACTATTATATTCTTACTAGTGGTTTATTTTCTACTTCTTCGACAAAAATGAAGTGGACTAAATCAATGACACCTTTAATTACTATTTATTGACCCAGGGACATGAAGCGATTCCTTCTGCTTTTAAAAAGTAGCGTTTCAATTACAGATTTGATTCTTTTCAGAACGTACGGAAAAATCTTGCCACCTAAAACTTTTGTATAAGGAAAGTTTTTATGTAAACAAAACCCTGAAATCGAAGGAATTCGTCTCAATTGGTCGAAAATCCTGTTATACTGGCAGAGTGGGGTTTGTTTGCCGAATAAATAATGTAAGCAGAGGGCTCTGAAATGCAGTTTCCACTCTAAGAATGCAGTAGGTACCTTCAGGGCATGTGGTTTTGTTCCTTATTCAAACACCATTTATAAAGCTTGATAATAATTCACACACAACAATAATAGATTATTTTCATATTAAATGATCTAGAAACGTTCTACTATTAAATAAATAAATAATAAATATTGCTGGACGATTTTTACAGCATTATCTAGCCACAAGCTAAGCAGAGCTTGTGTTTTGGGTACCTACTAGATAACTTATATACATAATAGAATACATTACATAAATAGATATTTTTAATATAGGTACATAGAAAACGAGCAGAAAACCCTAAAAAAATATTTACACACCGTACAAACATTTGTACCGAGGCGGGAATCGAACCCCCAACGTCCTGCATCGCAGACCTTCGCCCAGCGGAAGCAGAATACAAGCCAAAATAACTCCAACTTAGATTTATATTGATCTACCTACATATTTGAATTGAACCCTCTTTTATATATAAGACGCAAAAATGTTTGCCGTCATAAGTCGGCCGCCGTCTTTTATAGACCGTTATAGTCTACACTCCTGATCCCAAATGCCGTCGTAAACATTAAGGGGTCGAAGTGAGGTTGTTCGATTCGTTTACGTTCTGTTATTTGTCTGAAAAAAGTAGATATACTGCGCAAATATTGTGCGGAACAAATGATTACAACAATACATAAATCACAAAGTAAATATTGAATTAAACAATGGTAAAATTAAGCTATTCGATTATTTTGCGATCAGTCTTGCATAGCTTTGGACAGGTTATCAGTAAATAAGACGGTTTCGTTGTGGAACTGAGATGTAATTTTATTGGCCTAGGTAGGTTACATTATTACGACAAGCCCCGTTATCCGTTACGAATCTCTTCCGTTAGTGTTACAAGGGTGGAATAAAACTTTATTTCAGACTCTTACTGATAAGCCAACAATGTAGACCTTTTTTTTACCTTCGCTTAGTAATCAGAATCTTATTTGGGTACAATGCTGCAGTCGATGATTGTAAGAGTAAAGATTGTGAATAAAGAATTAAATCGGATTTTGAGAAGTTATTTCTCCATTTACACAACTTTGTGAAATAAACAATATTTTTTCGTGCTAACTGCAGTCTGTTGAAAACAATCAAGATTTAGCTTAACTATTAGTGGATATTCTTGAAAATCATGCTCAATAAATGTTGTACATATGAAAAAGCCCTCTGACTTTTCGTGTGACGATGAGACTAGGCAACGACTCTCGTGATGCGTAGGGAATAACCCATCTTTATTAATAACAAAATGATCAGACATTGATGTCGTATTACCATTGCTCAAAAAAGAGAGTTACTATTACAGTCAGGCCATTTTAAAAAACTAACTATAAAAATACAAAAAATAACCAAAAAGAAAAATCATTGATGTTAGGTACAATTTAGGTGGGATCTTGCTGGCAACACCAATGCCTGTCGATAGGCAAAAATAAGATTTAGGGAAAGAAAAAATATTAATGAGACAGGGATTCGCCGGATGATTTTTAACATTCACATATAATATGTCTCAAGTCCGTATCGATTCATTCACTTTATCGATGTTTTTAAGCCGGTCACCTCACTATGAAGATAAAACTGACAAACGTCAAATGTTACCTATTAAAATGGCCTGACTTTAACACTGAAGTTTACTTTTCACGTGATCAAATTATTTTATGACACAGAACATAGTATATACAAAACATTACCTAATGTTATCTTAAAGGAGTCTAAGTAAATCTGAAAACAATGAAAATTCCTCTGGTCTCACTTAAGAAAAGACTACTTAAAAAAGGACTGTGGTAATTTTCCACAGGATAATGTGATCATGCTTCCTGGCATTCACTAGTTATTTGACAGAGGAAGTCGTCGAGGTGACCAGAATATTTTAACGTCTCAATAAACAGAGAGGAAGCGGACGATATAAAACTAAAAGTGGAATATTTCTTTGACAATACTACAACAAAACTTGGCAGAAGTTCAATACTAGCCTTCGAAGCTTTAGTATTGCTGTTGGCACAACCGTGGTCATATTTAGTACTCAGAATAGAAAATTCCATACGCATAGTCAAGTGTGCATGGAACTCACGCTCTTTATGAATGAGATAGACTCTACGATAAATCCCGTCAAGGCACATATCATGAGAAGAATCAAGTTAATTCTTAAACAACATAGCGTTGGCAGGGGAGTTTGTTTTTTTTTTAAATTTGAAAGCTGATGATTCTTCTATTTAATTGAAATGCACTCTGAGAAGCGAATTTCACGGTCCTCAGTCATTATCGAAAATTATAGTATAATTTGAGAAGAAAAATAAACTTTTATTTTAAAATTTATACAGATTACAGGAACCATATACCCCGAAATTAATTTTTACATTACTGACTTGACAAGAGACGTGATAATACAAGCGGCCATACAGACATGCCGTGTGGTGCCGACTTAGAATTTGCACCACCTCAACTCTTCCCCCGGGGGATCTCGTAAGAGGCGACTAAGGGACATAAACCGGTGGCGGGCAGCAGCGCTTCCTGTAGAACAATAATTACCACCGAACTGCGATCCCCAACCCGCATACACAGCGTGAGGATTATGGGCATTTCCCCCAGGAGATAAAAGCCAATGAAGCGCTTTTTAGGGGGAGGCCTGCGTCCAGCAGTGGATCAATATAGGCTGTTGAGGTAAGGATACAGACATGGCAATATCATGACGTGATGGCAGATAGGGTGATACACATCGTTTGTCGTTAACAAATCATAGTACGGCATTATAACAATAGTTGTCAGCATATGTAGGATGTATAGATTCAGCGACCATCGTCCCAATAGTTGTTTCGGTTAGCAGCGTGATAGCGAAGAGCCTTGATCAACATCTGAAGAGACTCTCGCTAGGAAGTTGAATCAAGCGTCAGATCCAAAAGGCGGTACTCCTGGATTCGGCGCGTATCGTCAGAAAGTTCCTTTCTTTGCAGCCCTAGTACCGGCTGCTTGAGCCTAGCTTCGCGGTCGGTGATCTACCGTTTTGATATATTTTTTACTGTTTAATTGTTTTTAATATTTTATTTTCTATAGTAAAAAAAAGTATTTTTTGCGAGATTTAAAATAATGAAGTGAGTAGTAATAATAATAGCAAGTGTATATAGTTATGCCTCCGCAGCAAATATTTCAATTGATCGTGTGAGTCATTCGTCAACTCACACCATCTAACTTGTCCCAACTTGTATGAGTTGACGAATCGTAAAAAAGCTGTACTCTTCGTGCTGCAACTCACACCACTATTACTTTGGGTGAATTTTAGTACACTCAACCAAAAAAGTGGTAGTGAAATAATAGAAAAAATGCATAAATAAACACATTTATTTGGTCATTAATTAAAATTACATTTGTACGCAAAAAAAAAACACTAAAATAATCAACAAACGATATTTACTTACCTATTTTAAAGACCACAAAAAAAAAAATCTATTACAGTCAAATCAGACTTAACACATAAAGAACATTATAAACACATACAATAAACAGTCAAAAGCATGTAGCCTTGACTGTTTATGTAAAAATGTGCCAAAATCAACATCTCGTATTAGTATAATATAAGTATGCTAAGGTCAATAATCACAAAAGCACCCTGTACCATTACACTGGAGGTCCGTTCTTATAGCGGCCGCAAATGTGGCCAACGGCTATTAGTGGACAGGGTGGGCACCATCAACCTCTGAAACTAGTTTAACCGTTTGCAGATATACCTTACCCGAATTTTAATTAACTTTAGGCTATGCCACGTTTATAGAATTAAACAGTCATTTTTAGATGTAATTTGACGACCTCTGTGGCGCGGTGGGCGAAGGTCCGCCTGTGACGCAGGAGGTTGCGGGCTCGATTCCCGTCACGGAACAAATGTTTGTACGATCTGCAGATGGGTGTTGTGGTCGTTTTCTATGTTTAATAAAAATCTATGTATTTTATTATTTATATCAGTTATCTACTACCCTTACACAAGCACTGCTTAGCTTGGAGCTAGATACATTATAATTATGCTTTGTTGCAGTGTTCAGCATTATTTATTCATTAAATTTGTGGTTCATTTATGCAAATAAATTTTATTTATTTCTTTATTTTCTTTATAAATAAAATTTTATTTATTTCTTTATTTTGTCTGCTAGTAAATGTTACAATAATTCATGACAGAAAATACAAATATAAAGATATAGTTAATTGCACAACCAATTAAAGGTAAGAGGCCTGCGGATGATGATTTGCCCATACAAACGCACTACCAAAATGATTGGTAATTCAAGCATATTTCCACCATATCATGTTGTTTTTCGTATAAGAATAGTATTTATCTAGGTCCCTGGATGTTTTTTTCGTAATAATACACACTTGTAATGAATATAAGCTAAAATATGCAAAATGCGATTTTGCATAACTTTACGCGTCGAAAACGACATGTTTTCGTCCTATTTGTTTTCTATTAAAACAAAAATATCTTACGTTTTGTTTGAAAAGGAACATAGCTTACATTGTCTAGTTACAGAATAACACACATTGTTAAAAATACAAAAAGTTTCCAGTGATCATTTTTGGTATTACGGTACACAATAATTCCCGAATTGAAGTTGCGTGCAGCTGTCGCCGGAGCCTTATTATCAGAGGAACAACTAAGGCAACACAGTTCAACCGATTCAGCAACTTCACCATCTCCAAGAAGTTACGCTAAGCTATACTAATGATGCAATAGCAATTTATTTCTGGGTGTTATTTACTTTTCCAGCATCTACTTTAAAAAAGGGGCCATTGTCAAATCGGTGACGATTTTACCGCCAGTTACGTATTAAAATAGTATATTCTCTTTACTTAAATTAAAATTACAATTTAACATGATGATTCCTACGTAACTCCATCAGTTCAAACCCAGATAAGGTTAGTGAGCCATTAAAATTAACTGCGGGACCTCACAAGTACGCATTACGTTAAGGTGCCGTTTTCAGTGTAACGAGGCGGTATTACAGCTAAAGATAGGTTTTAATGACGTTAAATGTTTTAATGGTGAAAACGAGGATCGACAATAGAAGTTTATATTTCTTAGAGCGTAAAAATACTCAGAAGCTCTCCTTTCCTCTGGTACTCTGGTAGGTTCCCATACCACTGTGACTGAGTTGGAGGGTTCTATTCTTACGCCGCGCCGCAACCGTCACGGCTCTAGCGGTTTAACCCTGCAGTTGACTGCGAACCCTTGTTTTACCAGAATTATTCCTCCTAACTGATCCACACAGCTGCTGTGTGCGCTGCAAAGGAGCTAAGTCAGAACGTAGGATCCTAGGATCTTTGACATGTTACGACTCAACATCACAAAGATTTTTAAGAAATGGAATGTTTTCGCGGGTTTGAGTACCGCCGAAGTCGAAAATTTTTGGGAACTTATTTCTTAGAGATACCCAGAGTGCGGGTGCTTACCCGCACTCTGGGTATCTCTAAGAAAGATACACAGATTTGTGTTTTCTTAGCCGCTGTGTAAGTGCGGATTTACGCCTATGTTGCGCTTCAGTCGTTTAATAAAAATAAATAAATAACGCTGGACAATTTATACAGCATTACCTAGCCCAAGCTAAGCAGAGCTTGTGTTATGGGTACTAGATAACTGATATACATTATACAATACATTACATAGATAGATATTTATTATTATATAATATTTGCCTTCTTCTCCCAAACCATATGACTTACTGACTTGATTTTTGTATTGAAAAATAAAGCAAAGGGTAATAGATTTGCCAAAATAAATATTTGATTACTTGAACCGTACTCTTTTAATTAGAAGAAATCTTGATTTTTGGGCACGCGATTTGCTCTGTCCCGCTCCTATGAACGCGAAATTCTATGCCTATCCTTTTCACAAATCTGCCTTGGAAGGGGCCCCTTAAAAGTAACATACATTTTATATTAAAAACTTAATTAATGACACGGCTAAGTAAGCAGCGGTATGTAAGGTACTATGGCGTTGGGGTTCCGCCGCAACACGGCCGGTCGAGGTATTCTGGTAGACTGACGAATGCGCATACCATCACGTCTTTATTAAACTAGAAATTACTAGGCAACGAATAACTTTGGCTGTATAGTACAGACAGGCTGAGTCTTGAGGTCAGAAAATTAAGGTCTTGCCAGCTCGGAATAATCGGAGTTTAAGATTGGTGAATTTTAATTGACTAATCTGTTTTCAAATGTTACTAGGAACTTAGACATCATCAGCGTATAGGTTACTTATTTTTATGTTTTAAGGCAGAAACAAAATGTTGAAATTGAAAGTGTTCGGTATTAGAGGATTTTGAGAGTATCAAATTTAGATACATATAAGAAAAATGCTCAATCAATTCAATTCAATAGTGTTTATTTCTATAAGCTTACAAAATAAACAATTAGACATGTCAAATTTAATACTATAAACAGGTTTATAAGTAGTAATTAATATCAAATAAGAAATAAGGTGTTTATTGATTTAGTTTTTTTATGTGATAGAAATCACAAAAAACGTATGAGTTTTATTAGATTAGTACTTAAGCAATAATAAATTAATTATAATGAATATCACCCATACTTCAAATACTGTTTACAGTACTCAAAAACTATTACCTACTTCGTCCAAAATTTTTACCATCCTCAAAATTTGCACAACGCTCCACGACGAATTGCTCAGCACTAGCTAATGGCAGACACGTTCTGCTATTCACTGGCAAAAACCTATCAAACCGCGGCGCGCAGATTCAAATATTCAAAATCCTTTAGGCTTTAGGAGCCGTGTCGTCACACGGAACTTTTCACTAACTAATAATAATCAGACTACGTATTTATTTTGCAATAAAAATAATATTAAGCTTTTTTTGGTTCAATTACCTCCATAGACATACCTTAGGGAGCACTCGTGATGTTTCCGCCCCACCTGCCGATACGTCCGTTCCGTATTGCATAGGTGGCTCGCCGCCTATCTACAACTTCGCAATAGCCAACTTTCAACAACTAAGTTTGTGTTCGCGCTCCAACAAACAAGTTTCTAAGTGATATTCGACTAAAGCATGGCGATGTAATAACAAATACCAGATTGAAGCTACAGGCTTATACTATCAAAATGAATAGCACTTAGTTTTATATCCCTACTACGAGTTACATAGTGACTTATGTAACGTGTAAACCTTTACCTGGTGCTCGTGCCTATCGTAACTGTTATTTAAATTTTATACATAAGTATAACTAAATTGGGTAATTTTATAGATGCTTAGACAATTTAACCCGCTGTCAATATAGATGTCATAGCACCAGACACATAAACCAAGAAGTATATGACCAGACATAACGTGATGTGTACGTCACAAAGCTTGTCGATTTTATGAATGAATGGATGGTAATATTTATTTGCATGAATATAGGTAGGTACATTATCGGTTGAAAAATTAAAATAGGTATATGTTTGAATTGTTGGTCGTGCAAATGTTTACTTTGTAGGTATCATCATCATCATCAGCCTATACCAGTCCACTGCTGGACATAGGCCTCCCCTAATGAGCGCCATAGCGCCCTGTCTTCAGCTTGCCGCATCCAGCATCTGCCAGCAGTCTTTCGTAAATCGTCATCCCACCTGGTCGGAGGGCGTCCTACACTACGTTTTCCGAGTCGCGGTCTCCACTCAAGAACACGTTTACCCCAGCGGTTGTCGGTTCTTCTTGAAATATGGCCAGCCCACTGCCACTTCAGCTTGCTAATCCTATGAGCTATGTCGATAACCTTGGTTCTCTGTCGGATGTATTCGTTGCGAATCCTATCCTTCAGAGAAACTCCGAGCATAGCTCTCCATAGCTCGCTGGGCGACTTTAAACTGGTGGACCAGCCCTACCGTGAGTGACCACGTCTCAGCTCCGTAGGTCATGACGGGTAGGACGCACTGATTGAAAACTTTCGTTTTCAAGCATTGTAGGTATACAGTGTGGAAATTAAACTCAGGCCCTGGAGGGAAACTACTTAAAATCCTTAAGCTAGCTCATTTTACTTAAAGGAGACATTCCTTTATTTTTAAAAAGAAACAAATCTGCATTAAAATATTTTTTTAAACTCGCTTGCTTCGCCCGGGACTCGAACCAACTAAAATTTAAAAAAATAAACACTCTTTATTTTATTATACTAATCGGTAGTATTAATATTCAGGATAAAGTTTCTCTAAAAAATATTTGGTTACTGTTCACTTTTAACAAGTAAAAGACACGTAACAGTTCTGTTATCTCTCCAACACAACACGATTAGATGGCCTGCAAGAAGTCCAGACCTGACGCCCATGGACTTCTTTTTATGGGGTCATGTAAAAAATGTTGTTTATGAAACTTGCTATGAAACCGTTCAAGAGCTAAGGATTGCGGTAGAAAATGTTATCAGGGGCATACACCACAACACTTTGCTGAAGGCTACAAGAAATGAATTTCAACGGCGACTAATGTTGTGTAGCCGGAACGACGGGGCTCATTTCGAACAATTTATCAGTTAAATAATTTAAGTGTTACAAAATTGATAGTAAAATAAAGTTGATGTTAGATTTAACGATTATTTTTATTTTTAAGACCAAATGTTTGTTACAGAAACTTTATCCTGAATATTAATACTACCGATTAGTATAATAAAATAAAGAGTGTTTATTTTTTTAAATTTTAGTTGGTTCGAGTCCCGGGCGAAGCAAGCGAGTTTAAAAAAATATTTTAATGCAGATTTGTTTCTTTTTAAAAATAAAGGAATGTCTCCTTTAAGTAAAATGAGCTAGCTTAAGGATTTTAAGTAGTTTCCCTCCAGGGCCTGAGTTTAATTTCCACACTGTATACCTAATTATTTGCTTTATGCAACTAGGTAAAAGGTTATAGTATTGTTATTCTAACTAATATATATAAATGCGAAAGTGTGTTTGTCTGTTTTTTTGTAACTATGTCACGAAAATTTAATAATGTCCCAAAAATTTTCGTAATTTAAAAAATTTATAAAATTTTTGGGACATTAGTAAATTTGAAATTAGTAAATTGGAAAATTTGCCTAGTGCGAGTAACGCACTATAAAGTAAAAAGCTATGTTTGTTTGTCCTTCTTTTACGCCCTATGACTAAACAACCAATCGACTTGATTTTTGTCATAGAGTTAGTTGAAAAGATGGAGAGTAGTAGGCATAGGCAACTTTTGGTCCTGATAAAACCTCAAATTCCCATGGGACATCATGCAAAGTAGTGGATAACTCCTTGGCAAATATTAAATTGAAAAAAATCGTGTGTTAAAATATTACTAAATACCAATTTAAATTTGTTAATTGATTGTTATTTTCTTTCTGAACTAAATACCTATTTGAGTATATATAGGCCAATATCAGTTGCTTTTCTCAACTAATCCCAAACTTAAAACAAATTTACAAAACTAAAATTATTAAATAATAATAAAACTTTAAAGAGGTAAATAAAATCCTGCTTTACATTACAGTTAAGTAGGTAAGTAAAATACAACCACGAAGGCAGTATATCTAACAATCACGCATCTAGGCAGTTTATAAAATGCGTGACCCCCGCAATCGTGACCTAAAACCTTTAAACAAAAACTAAACACGAATAATGGTTCCGCCTCCAAAACGAATGATTACGATTTCACAGAAAACCACACGAATCAGTGTTGTGAAATGGCAGACGTAGAGCAAAATAGTATTTGGTTCAGCTGTGATCTCCGTGAAACGTAAAATAAATATCTGGTCAAGACTTAAAAGCTTCATTCCCGCTGGAGCATTGACCACCTCGGTTTTTCTCCATTGTCATCATTCGCATCGCTAAGGAATGGAACTGCCGCATTTAAATCTTTGACCCAAGAACAACCTGGGTCTCTTCAAGAGTGAATAAGTATCTTCTAGATCTTTGTAACCTTCACGTCGGTCGTCAGCCACATCTTCACTTTTTGACTATCAAAAAGAATTTGCATAATTTTTTTAAAATCACGATAGTTCACACAACATATTACTGAGTGCACGCACCTTACACGAACCTAAATCTTAGGAAAAATACACGTTTTTACCATAATTATCTTCTTATAGCCTGAGACTGTACAAACTGTTCGTAAAATGAGAAAACTTTTCGTTTCTCATTCTGCTAAGTACTTAAGAAGCTCCATTTTGTTAATTTGTATTATTATTATAGTTATATATATTGTGGTTAGTAGGTATACAGTTTATAATAATTAGTACCTACCTACTTACAGTCTTAAATAGTAATTTTATAACAATAAGCGCTTGTTATAACGGGAAATATGACATAAATTTTTGCGTTTTTGAACTTAATTTCGGCAGTTGAACCTATGTTCCATAACAGGCTAAGATTGTTTACCTGACGATCCAGTAAATATAAAAATGTGATTGTGTACAAAACTTTGAAACAGCGATCTATCCACACACTTTCATGATCGACAAAATAAACGAACTGGTAATGTTCTAACACGAGCACTTGTACATATCAGCTGACCTTGACTCTATGGCTGCTAGAAAATACTGAAACACACATATGTCATTCAATAGATTTCGCGTTTGTTGTAAAACCTGTGTTCATACGTCGACACCTAGAATTAGCAACCCGGAACCTGGCAGTGAAAATAACTGTTAATAAAATATTTTGAACAATGGCCTAAACAATGAGTCATCATTAGAGTCTAAATAGATAAGTAACGCACGAATAATGGAATTTTTTAACTCAATGTGCAATTTTTAGGAAAGTTTTTAATAAAAACCTATCAAAAATTTGTCACTCGAGACGTGCACCTACATCTGAGTTCCGTTTAAGTAATCGGGGGTAAGGTATATATGAAACTAGAGTTTGTTAAGGTAACTTTATAAATTGTAGTAAGGTTGCTACGATAATATAGCAGCTGCAACAAAGTAACGCAAAAACATGTTTGCAAACACCGTTTCGTCAAAGTTTTGGAATGTTTACGCTTGAATATAAGTTACCAGCTAGTTTGGCAATACTATCAAAAGGGTTAAAAATGCCTGCATTACACTTGTTTTGATTCTTAAATAAAATTTCCAAGGCTAATATATAAATAATATTCTTACTAAATATTAAACTGTTCAGGAAATTTCCCTAACTTTGCGATTTACTAGACTGTGATAATAAATCACACTGAAAGACAATTTCGAATAATAAGTTGGGAATCCGCAACTTTGTGGGTGACGTGTCCCAAGTAATTTTACGACGGGAAGAACCGGTAAATTTGAAATTTCTGGAAAAAGCTTGGCTGTGGATTGAATTTCTTGGTTTCACACCGTGGATATTATCACAAAATTGAAAAAGTTTTTAACGTTTTATTTAAATGTAAAAACTCAAATTCTAACAAAAGTTTGAATGAACCAATCTGTTTTAAAAAATCGCTGATCAGAAGAATTACCTATTATTTTTACTAAAACAAAACCATTCGGAATAAAGAATTTGATACCAAGGTAAGTTAATAAAATTTTCTTACTTACAAAAAAACTCAAGTTCAGTCTAAAGTCTGACGTGGCAAAATTAAACAATTTACTATACTACACTGAGATCCTCAAGTATATTGTATTTATAAATCTTAGAAAACTTTACAAAAAAATCCTGCTGTATTTTTTTCAACAGGATATTATATTCGGACTTGTTAGTACAAATTTTTACATAATAATGTTCTTATTCCGAGTATATCAAATAAGATCCTTTGATTTCAAATTCGGAAAAATACCACTAAGTCAATATTATTATTTCAGTAAAACAATATTGAAATAATGGTCAATTTTGAAAATTCCCTCTGTAGAAAAATTCTATACAAAAAGTCCAGAAAACCCGATAGAAAACTAGTGATTTTTCAACGCTCTGGCAGAGAGACCAGCGCGTCCAAGAATCCAGCGGGCTTATGAAACAAAGAAAGCAATGTGTGTGTTAATCTTTTGTTTATCCTATTTAATTAGGTAGTTTTATGCATGTTTCAATTTCAATTTACATACCAGCTATTCAACCAAAGCAAGTGCTTACAAGGTTCCTATTTAACGTGTTCATCATCATCAGCCTATACCAGTCCACTGCTGGACATAGGCCTCCCCTAATGAGCGCCATAGCGCCCTGTCTTCAGCTTGCCGCATCCAGCATCTGCCAACAGTCTTTCGCAAATCGTCATCCCACCTGGTCGGAGGGCGTCCTACACTACGTTTTCCGAGTCGCGGTGTCCACTCAAGAACACGTTTACCCCAGCGATTGTCGGTTCTTCTTGAAATATGGCCAGCCCACTGCCATTTCAGCTTGCTAATCCTTTGAGCTATGTCGATAACCTTGGTCATGACTTAACGTGTTTCCTATCACAAAATTCGTTCAATAAATGATTAAAATGTTATCTAGCTAAGTACCTCTCTACCGCTACATCAGATTTTTCGATCTTCAAATTGAAATTTCCATACTTATTTATTGCCATAAACTTCAGGGTAATAATCTACAAGGCTGAAATAACATCACGAATGATGGTGCAAAATATATTTCTACTAAAAGTTTAGATTTCTCGGGGGTACCAGAGCGCATTTGAAATGTTAGACGGCCATTATTTACGAAAAATAGTACTTAATCATGGTTCAAGTTATATTGCGCGTTTGTTTGCGGCAAAGTCCGCGCGTGCTAACTTCAAATTGCGATCAGATGCCGGCGAGTGTACCAGTGTCGCTCGCGCCAAGTATTCGCGCGCGCGCTTCATTCGCAGTTCAAATTCAGAAAGTAAGCAAAAAAATTCGGCCGTGCACAGTTTTTATTCAGAAACTTTATGTTCCATTAGTGTTCTTATGAGTGCAGGGAAAAACTCTAAAAGTTTTTAATACTAACTTCTGTCTGCAAAAAGAAAGTGAAAGTAATAATTCTGTCATTTGTAATTTAATTCTCTTATTTACACAGAAATATATTATTTTTAAGTGAGTGTGTTTGTGTAAGTGAGATTAATATGACTTAAATTTTTATAGTTATGGTGCGTTGAAGAAATTGAAATTTCAATAAGTTTGCTTCAGTTCTGAGGTAAGTTTAGTTTGGATATTCAACGAATAAATGCCTTTTGCGTACATTAATAAAATAAACTAAGGTATGTAAACCGAACGTGGAATAATAAGCACTTATCAAAATATTTGTATTCGGAACGAAGCAAACCATAAGTAGATTTAATTTAAGGTTCTAAACATTTATTCAATAAAACGTCGACAACACTTCAAAATGGATTAAGGTTGATTTAATAGCTCTTCATCGCCTTTCTTGCAACTTCTGTAATTTGTAGGTAATTTGTCTAGGACACTGCTCCGTGAATTATTCGACAACCTTATTCATTTCCAGTTCCTTTTGAGTTCTAAATTCGAAGCCAATTTCTTATTCAGTGCATTTTTTATTGTTATTATTTTCTATTTTTATCTTAGAAATTTTATTTTAAGCCTGATGAAATAGTGACTAAAGCAAAACTTTAGTTTGAGGGCCTTTTTATTAGACCGAAATTCCTGGCTTGAAAATCATAGAAATAGTTGATCTCAAAAACAGTTCCATAAATGTGACCCAAAAACTTTCATCACAAAAATTTAATAACAAGGGCACGGCTGTCTGATTGTGCCCACTCCTTTGTGCGTTTAATTTCAGTTTTCGTAGACGAGAGATACCTTATGGCGCAAAAGCACTTTGTGCTTTGATAATGCAAAGCTTTCAGAATTTTTCTTTTGGTAAAATTGTGTCGTACACAAAAAATTGTCCCAAAAATTCGTCATTAATGATACACAAGAGATGCAATGCAAAATGTAACTCGTCTACATGTCTGGATATCACCACTTTCTGGAGCGTAAAATCACGCGCTTTCATCATCTTGCATTCTAATGGGAAATGTTCTTTTCACGTGTTTTAGAGAGGATTTTGTTTGCTATTTTCAGCTCCGTTTTGTTTCCGGTTTTGGATTAATCCTTTTGTATTTATAATGTTACGGACTCAATAAATAAACAAACAAATTTTTAAAATTTCCTTTGTTAGACGGAATAATAAGATAAAGAAGGTGGCGGCGCTAGTTTGGGTGGGGTATGCGCCTTAAGTTTTCTATAATATCGTTGGTAACATGTCTTTAAACAGTCATCTATTATTATATATTTTTATTATTATCTTTGTACTTTAGTTTTCATTTTTATTGTGTTGTGTTGTGTTAGTGCACTACCTTTTTCTGTTTTATAATGGAAAACTAACTATGCACTCGATACCCCGCGAAACAGGCCTAGCCTAGTGCGGGGGTCATTGTTAATCTTTAATTTTCAAGTACCTACCTACCTAAGTTATAAGCACTGAAGTAAATTAAATTAAATTATGTAACTATTTGTTCTTAAAGGTGTATTTATAAGCTTTTTGGAAATAAACTTATTGTATTATTGTATCTTTACGCCATTGTAACTTTCATGAGAAGCAAGATAGGGTGAAGGAATCTTCCAAATTCGCTCATTGCACACGCTACAAAGGGCTTTCTTCACACTACGATACAAAGAACTTTCAAATTAGAGCCGAGTATGAGAAGAATTTTGTACGTTCCTAAAATGTTAGGAAATCGAATAAATTTGGTACCTATACATTTTTGCTTGGAGTTATGGTGATAAATTAAACTGTGAACGGCTCACATAAAACGTTAAGCGTTTTTTTTTTAAAGATTAAATAAATACCAAAAGTTCTTTATCTACTTGATAATATTAATTAAAATTGAATTCTCTAACTAGGTTATCATATTAGTAGTCCTTTTTTATTTTATTACTCTGAAAACGGTAATTTTCCGTCCTGAATAAAAGTGTAAGAAGCTTAGCGTTTGAGGTATGGTTTGTACGAAGAGATATCTTGCAATAAGACCAAGGTCATTTTTGTTTTTGTAGGTACTGTGTCATTTTTTGTTTTTTTTCTTGTGTAAGTACTGTTTTGTCGCCCAGCGAGCTATGGAGAGATCTATGCTCGGAGTTTTTCTGAAGGATAGGGAGGTTGCAGTGGGCGGGCCATATATCGACGTGAACCGACAACCGCAGGGGTAAACGTGTTTTTGAGTGGAGACCGCGACTTGGCAAACGTAGTGTAGGACGCCCTACGACCAGGTAGGATGATGATTTGCGAAAGTCTGCTAGCAGATGCTGGATGCGGCAAGCTGAAGACAGGGCGCTATGGTGCTCATTAGGGGAGGCTTATGTCCAGCCGTGGACTGATATAGTCTGATGATGATGAGGGACTGTTTTGTTAATTTTATTTGAATCTGTGACTAAGCGGAAGAAGCCTATTAAACTTTACTAAGTAATAAATAAATAAATAAATAATAATAATAATAAAAAAAAAAAACTTTTTTTTCCGGATTTTAATACAACTTTTCCAATACGGGAAGTATTGGAAACTATAACCGTATTCGCACTATTACGGAAGTTTTGAAAGCCAAGTTGTTACAAATGTCCAAAAAAATTTAAGTGATCCGCTTATACCAACAGCATTCAACACCACTATTTCAGCCGACATCCCGGTTTGTAAACACTGCATATAGCCTGCTTCCTCGTTTCTTATAAATAATAGCTTTGGGTCCTAACACTAATGACTGTTGGTACTAACATAAAGGACTCTTTTCTGAAATCCTGAAAGAACTTTTACGATTTTTACACGTAGCAAACAATTGCGTTGCTACACAAACCTTTATTCCTATCTTAAATTGCGTTCAACTGCCCTGGGACACCTAAATGTTAAACTCTCAAAGTGGGTAATTTACCGTCCCCGAAAATCTTGCTTTGAGGTCACAACCAACTTGGACCTACGCACGTAACCACGTTCGTAATTCGCAATCCTTAAAATTTCAAAATTCAAAAGTTCTGCCCCATTCTAATCGTGAGGGCTAAACCTGCTAGATTCTCTTATAAACGTCACATCACTCATCGCTGCGTGGGCGAAAACGTCAACTATGTGGGTTCCTACGGCTCGCAATCCACCTTCTTTTTAGCTATTTATAACGCCATAAACAGATACCTAAAATATATTCGTTTATGAAAACGTCACTAGTGAGAGTGCTAGAGGTGCAAAACAAAGCTTTGTATCATCTGCAACCTGTGTGGTAGTTGGTTGTCAGCTTTATTTTCGTGAGCGACTCTTTGTCGTAAAGCTTTCGCTGTGTGATGTGATGACCCCTATTTATTACTTGGCCCTGTAAACAGTATTTTGTCATTTTAGTACCTGTGGTGAAATGGGTAAAATACAACTTTGGACCAATATAACACCCTGGGGAACCTCGGAACCGGACTCTCATTTTTCGCCTTGTAGTAGGTACATTTTGGGAGTTGTCCACGGGTTCTACTGTGCCCTGAAAGCAATAAATTACGGGCCTTGAACTTCTCTGAAAATGTAGCTACTTACCTACTAACATTACAACCTAGAGAAATAGCCAAATCTGGTAACATTCGTAATATTTAAGAATAGAGTAAACACATATATTTTTTTTCAATCTATTATTTATGTACACTTTAGGTATTACAGGAAAAATATAAAACATCATACAAATTTTAAATCTAATTAAACTTCACTCTGTTTCAGGTGATAAAAACTGCCCTTTTTCAGTGACGTCACCGTTCAGTTTATTCAAAATAAAATTAGTAGTAAATAAACGATAAAAACCATCAAGTTAGCAGAAATGTTGTTCAACATAATTATCATATTCCTCGTGAAGGTACAGGGTAAACAGGAGAAGCATCGATGTTGACAGTATAATGACTTTACTTATAGAACCTCCGTGGTTACGGTACGTCATTCGATATAGATAACCTTATGAACACTAACCTCCTTGGTATAAATCATTTTTATTTTAAGCAGTTATGCTTTTCGTGATATATTGTTCTAACCTAGTTCTAACAACGTTTACATTTTGAGGTTTTTTTTATTATAATGCGTTGCACTCTGAGTAATCTCTAAGAAATTAATAAGTTCCCAATAATTTTCGATTACGGCAGGACTCGAACCTGCACCCTCAGTACTTGTGTGCTCTAACCAACTAAGCCATGAAATCTTAGTCGGTTTCGTCGAAAATCTTTGGGACATCTTACAGCTCTAGCGTCGTTGTGGTTCGAGTCCTGCCGAAATCGAAATTTTTTGGGAATGTATTTAATTTAGAGTTCATATTTTTATTTCTATTAAAATCTCATTCCACTGATAGATGCTTTTCTAACTCTCTGTTTTCATATGGGGGAGTTTATAAATTACTTCAGCTGTTACTTCAATTGTACGAAAAACTTAGCCGCGAATTTTGGCTTGCAGTTTAATTTTTGACTCACATATGAAAATCACAACAAACGCAAATTTTGTTCGAAACTCAAGCAAACTTTAGGTTAAGTGTTTGAGGAAACTTTAGGTTAAGTGGTTTGAATCACAACGTCTCGTATTTTGGCTGTTTGACTGGTTCTCGACAATGGAGATCGCCAAATAATGGCCACACCACATTGCCAAGAGTTTTATATCTCATATTTCAAAAATATAATCATATCCTACTGAAAATAATTATAATAATAATACCAAAAATTTGGTTTTGCAAAAAAATTATCTGAGCGTCTGGTCGAAGCGTCATATGTATTGGTAAAATGCCTGTTTTCAACGGTTTGGTTAAAACTTTTTAATCAAATATTAATCTTTGAAGATCTGTTTTACAGACCAGTACCTAGTCCAGGCATGCTGTTCTATTTTGGATCTCTTTGTTCATTTCATCATCTGGTGATATGTTTTGTCCAAGGTACTCATTAACATAATCTATTGTCTCATTGTTTACTTGGATTTCTGTTTTTTTCATTTAAAGTCATAACTTTGGTCTTGTCCATATTCATATGAAGGCCAGCTTTCTTACATAAACATTCATTGAAACTTTAGCTGTTTTGCTTAATAGTACGTTACTCTCACTGTGAAAATTTTCTACGATAAACTCAAACTCAATAACATTATTTCTTTAGGCTTACAAAATAAGCACTTAGACAAGTCAAATTTAATACTATAAACAGATAATTTAATGATGTCCCAAAAATTTACGATTTCGGCAGGTTCGAACCTGGTGCGCAGGGTGGGGCGCAGGTTCGAATCCAGCCGAAAGCTAAGGTTTCAATTAAGGTTTATGCCATCATGGCCTCTGAATATTTCTTGCAAGACGGCTGTGAAGATTTTTAGAGTCTCCTTGTCTTACCTCTCGTTTTATATCTATAATTCTCACTGAACTAAATACAAATAAACTAAAAAATTAAGGTTAAACATGGTTCCAAAATTGAAGATATATTGAAAACTGCAAATTCAAGAATCGTTTCACCATTTTCCATTGAAAATATCAACCACTACGCTGTTCTATGAAATTTATTCGAACTTTCAACAGTTTTTGCATATATACTTGTGTAAAAACCGTCAATAATACTAATAATAATGTAATACTTCAATATTAAAGTCATTTAAAACGGGATATTTACCATGATACGATTTTTGAGTTTTCCAATATTTCGGCACAGTTTCATGCGCCATGATCACGGAAGAACTAAAGTCACTGCGAGTTGGTTTTTATTGCAGATATATCGATCTACCTTCATTCTTTGTCTTTTGCTACGAATGTTACCACTTCCACCGGTTTCATTTACGAACGCAATTCGATCACGACACACAACACTAACGGTATCTAGTACACACGGCTTGGTTGGTTCACCACTTCTTCGGTTTTTACACATTCTCAACACAGGGTTCCAGGTTCCGGATAATTGGAAACCTTCTTCTCGGTTGAAGTTTCTGTGTTTGGTAATCTCAATGGCCTCCTGTACCAGTCTTGAAAAATACTTCAATAATCATTTAGAATAACGTTACCCTAAGTATTACTGCAGGTTCACATTTGCAGAGTGAACTGCATAAATCAGACCTTAGCTATTACTGGCACTAGCAATATTACATAAGTGGCACGCTATACAATGGATAAGGTGAGCTGTAAATCACAGCACACATTACATTGCCGTTATTAGCAGCTAGTTTAACGTGTATAACTGGGAAAGTTAATTTCCAGTTTACACTAGTTTTTTGGTATAAACTAGAAATTAACTAACACAATAACTTATTTATTATCACCTAGTAATTTAAAATAATTTTTAAAGTATTTTTTATGCTATTTTGTCGAGTTTATCATATATGTCGTAAGAATTGATAGACGCGTTAAAAATAAAATTCCTCAAGAAATCATCGTTAAAACTCATGACGTAAAAGGTTTTAAGATAAAAACTGACATTTTATTTATGCTTATAATCCACAATTGGGCCACATTTGCACCAATTTTACGCAAGTAACTTTTTTAACAAAATCTGTTTTTATTCAAGTATCAGCTGTCAAGTTTTTGTATGCGGTCCATGAAAAAAGCCGTATTTTGTTTATGTTAGGTATGTTTTGTCGTGGTCTCAATGCATATCCGTTTTAGAATGCAGATCATAAACCGAACACCCTGCCAGCCCCCAAGCTTAGACTGTAAATGAAGCAATGTTCTTGTATTTGAAAATGGTGCTGCCATAAGCAAACCTTCCCTGCGGCGGCTAGTGTGCATTTTCAGACGGCAACATGAGTTTGAGCCAGCCCATTTTTTAACTATAATTTATAATATTGGACTATTCACACAGCATTATCTAGCCCAAAGCTGAAACTGATATACATAATACAATACATTACATAGATAGATATTTTTAATCATACATAGAAAATGAACAGAACAACAGGGACAAATACCTGCAGATCATGAAAATATTTGTCCTAAGGCGGGTATCGAACCCGCAACCTCCTACCGCGGTGGGCAAAGGGCGGATTTTCGCCCACCGCGCTGCAGAGGTCGTCTATCCATAAAGAACTTTGAAATAAACGTATGCCCATTGATACTATTAAAAGCTATCAAGTAACCGCTACTGCTTGTGCTACTCTCCAAAATTGCAACCATAGCCTTAACGTTTCCGAATAACTCGAGTTAAAGCTGATTTAGAGTGAGTGAGGCTTGGGATGTCGATTCTCACAATCACGTATGCTTCAAATCTAGGGATAAGGATAAAGCGGGCAGGCTCAGAACTCATTTAAACGAACGACATTGAATAAGTTTACCATATAGATAATTTTTTCGAGTGTTTTTTTATGAAACAAAAACGTTCTGTGATACATTTTTTTGCCGTTGGGAGTGAAAAAGATGAAGTCATTAACTCGTCCTAAACTATTCTTTCGTGTAGTGATACCAGTTGTGAAGAAGCTCACATTAGAAATTGAGACTATTTACCATAGACGTGAAAAGTGTCTACAAAAATATGCACAAAGTTGAAGCGAGTGCGAGTTGAAGATTTAGAGGCTAACAAATGGACACCATTTTTTTCCGCTTTTACAGCGTTGACATATTCTATCAAGACATAATAATACCAAGGTCTCGACCTGTAAGAGAAGTTGCAATTCTAGGCAATTCGTATAGGCACTAACCTAAAGCGTATCACAGACGACGAAGATGCTATAATATTTCATCTTATGATGCCCTAACATAATATATTATAGTATCTTAGGTTATCACACACGGCTAAGATACGATAATATTAAAAATCTGTTCATTTCCTTACAAGTCTGCGTTGGTGCCACACGTATTCCTTGTTAGAGTTCGTATCTTAAGATACGAAATGTATACTTCCATATTTGCGTATTCGCTCGGTATCTTAAGATATTGAAAATAAAATATAAATTAACTTCGTCGTATGTGATGGTTCATAGGATTTCTATGGTAAGCGATATTCTAAAATATGCTCTAAGATAATATATATTTTATATTATCTTCACCGTGTGTGACGCGCTTTACACTTCATAAAATACTTTCTACCTAACTTTCATGTTTATGAACACAAGCTAATTAACATATTAATTGATTTTTAAACACATCAGCGGGGCGGAACTATTACAACCCAATTAATTATGAGATTACTTGTGGATAAAATAAAATACTGTTTTTTAGCTTTACGATAATATAATTGAATCTAAGCACTGTACCGCTGTAGCGCTGTGACCTAAAAATAAAAAACTAGATCGGTCGGTGTATAAATAAATAATGCTGGACAATTCACAAAGCATTATCTAGCCCCAAGTTAAGCAGACCTTGTATTATGGGTACTAGATAACTTATATACTATATTTTTTATTATAAATAAAAAACGACCAGAACACCCTGAACAAACATCTGCAGATCGTACACACATTTGTCCCGAGGCGGGAATCAAACCCGCAACTTTCTGCGTCGCAGGCAGACCTTCGCCCACCGCGCCACATCGGTCAAGTAAGATACATAAAGAGTGAGTTACAAAAAACGATGAAGCAGCAAAAGTTGAAAACTGTGGAGCGGCCTCATCGCCCATCTCCTCGGTTTACCTAATCTAATATACAAACTAGACAACATGGTTATGCTGGGTTTCGATGTATTTATTTTTATTTCGTACGCTGCAATTTTTATAGAAATAATTTTATTATATGGATAAAAAAATATAATATAGAAAACAAGTTCGATATTATGTACTCACAGAGTCACTAATAAAAAATAACACGTCAAGTTTCTCAATCTCTTGGATCCTGTATCAACCTAACATTTCGAAAATTATTCAGAAAAATAGAACGGAAAAATATTAATGAATAATATCATGTTTCCGAACATGATTTCGGGGAATATCGTCCACCCTTCTAAATATTATCATATGGCCGGAATTGCCATACGAAAAGGAATGACTGATAGATAGATAGTAGAATTTCTTTCAATCCAAAGTCCTGGACTTTGGATGGAAAGAAATTCTACTTCAACAATTGATGAAATTGCTTGTAGAATTTAATCAATTAACAATAGTTAGGGTGCTTATTCTTAAAGCCCTGATGCGTTCAACAAGTCTAATACATTTAAAGGGTCTTCAAAAAATATCTGAGCGTCTGGTCGAAACGACGCGTGACCCGAGAGCTGGTGAGTATCTGGCACAGCGCATCAGCATTGCCATACGTTATATGTGATATGTTCAGCTGTGATCAGTTGAGCTACATGTAGGTTATTTGCAACAGTCTGCAGTTACCTCAATTGTTTCTATTTGAAAGACTATTACAAGAGCCTAGCTCTTGTCGGTACAATGAAACACTCTCTTTCACATTTCTCTTTTCAATGTGGTCTCATTTACTTCTTTATCCGGCTTTCTCTTTGATCTGACTGATATACTCGTAGTTAATTCTTGGTCTTCCATTTAATAGGTCGGTACCTACTTTATAATTAAATTTTAAAACAAAAGTGACAAAGTTTTGCATCATCATCTTATCAGCCCATACACGCCCACTGCTGGACATTGGCCTACCCTATACGACGCAACAAAGAGCGCTCTTGAGCCCCTCCATCCATCGACTCCCTGCGACCGCTACAATGTCTTCGGTCCATCGAGTTGATTGTATCCCAACACTCCTTTTCGCGTTGTATCGCGGCCGAAACTCGAGAACAGCGGTTATCAGCTCTGCAAGCTGCTTTCATTGCACACAAAGCAAAACCGCATTGCAAAACGCATTGATACTCGCTCAAGGGGTAGTAAAAAGGTTTTTTTACCGATTGGAAGTGTATCCATGCCTTTTGCAATCTAATGAGTTGGATCCCTTCTTGGCTTAAAGCCTCCTCTATCTATATCCACGACTGGCCGTCGTTTCCCACGAAAATTTAATAATGTCCCAAAAAATTTCCCTTTGGAGGGAAAAAAATATTTGGGACATTAAGTTTTCGTGGAAAATTTACTCAGTGCGAGTAACGCACTATAAATCAAAAGAAAGCTAAATATATTGTTGTTTGTCTGTGTGTCAACTCGTCGTAACTATCACAAGGTTAGTCAAATAACCTCAAAAGCCTATAATGGTCCACTGTTGGACGCAGGCCTCTCCCTGATTTTTTATCTCATAAAGGGTAATGCCGATAATCCCCACGCTGGGCATGCAGGTTAGGGGTCGCAGTTTGGAGGTAGATATATTCTGCAAGAGGTGCTGTTGCCCGCCTCCGGTGTATGTCCTTTAGTCGCCTCTTACGACACCTACGGGAAGAGTTGGGATGGTGCAAGATCTAAGCCGGCCACACACGGCTAGTCAAACAAGGGAAGTTAAATATGAAAAGAGAGTGTGTACTTACAGCCTGTTATTATAAATAAAATGGAAGACGTGTTAATCCGACATCTGAAAACGTATTCTACATTGATGTCTGTATTTTCTTAAACAAATATAACAAAATCAAACGAACCACGTGAAATCTCGATCTTTATCAAAATAAACATTGCGCTAACCCGGCAACACTTGAGCAAAGATATAAAGTTTTAAACTAGAACCAAAATAAACACGCATTGCTATTTATATAACATTGCTATCGTAAATAAGGCATCTTCGATAAAAATCTGTTCAACATGCCAAAGTCAGGTAAGAAAACAAACAGTCCGGATGTAAGGAATGCCGATTTTTGTACTGTACCGCAGCAGGTATGCTGCTGACGTACAGCACGAAAATCGACATTATTCAGAGACAGCAAAATGATTTTTTTTGTGACTTAAATGCGACTATTTAATAAAAGATCACCCTACTAACAATCCAAATCAGTCACTAAATTTTATGACACTAGCTGATATTTAATTTATCATCTGTAACAAGAAAAACGTTTCTCTTCCACCCTAACCCTTATTGGTGCCTACGTCCCAGTCAGGCTGCCAACTCCCCAGCGAGCTAGCGGCGACTGATTGTCAATTTATCTGTAGTCTAGAAAATATTGCGGTTGCACTATAATCAGTGTCTATGAAGAAAAGATGAGAGACAGGACAAAAGCGCTATAAAAAGAATGATATTGGTAGCGATTCTGTTGGCACAAAACCTAAACTAAACTAGCGTAAAAATGTAGCTGACCCCTTTTGTTCTATCGAAAAAATAGAGACGTCAATAATTTTAGGCTAGTTTAGTTTAGGTTTTATGCCAACAGAATCGCCACCATTGTCTGACATGTCTAAAAATCAGCGCCGATACTAGAGCTTCGCCTTGTAGCGTCATATTGCTGAGACAGGGACCTTTTTGAACCCCTTTAACAGGTTCTCTATCCCAAGCATCAGATAAGATTCATCACACAATTCATGTACCTACCGTGTTTCTCACGTCTGTGAAATTAATAATAATAGTAGTGCCAATTTCATACTCATTTTACTTTGGGACGTGGCGTTGTGATTGTAATTTTGAGTGCTCGGACGTTTTATTGTTTATTTTTACACAAGTAAAAAACAAAAAAAAAGTTGATTGTTTCATATGCTTGCCGTTTCATTTTTTAGCACACAATGCGTTTGTTTATTGTTTCTGTTCGTTGTATCTAGTTTTTTTATGTTGTACATTATGTGTGTAAATAAATTTTAATTTGTTTCTTTATAAAAAAGAAATGCACCTTTTTTGTAGTTAAAGCAGTGAAAACTGTTCTTCATTTTCTTTTATTATAATGGTAAGATGTATTTATAGTGGACAGCGTTAGAATATTTTGGTCAGAAATAATTACTCTTATATTGAAAATCGCGGGATTTCCTTCGATAACCTTTAAATGGATTCATCATCTACTTTACTTCCTAACCATCCTACCATCCAACAGTAAGGGATTGCTGTTGGATACTTAAATATTTTCGGAATTAAACTAGATTATGCTAGACTAGACTAGATTATACTAGACTAGACTAGATTATACTAGATTATGCTTTTTACTTTTTAAAAAGGTCAACTCAAGAAAGTTAATACGAAGTAAGTTCGACGTTTATAAATGTTTCTAATCCGTGACAAAATTATCTATATAATATTTAAACAGGATTACAGGTTAAGTTGAACTATCTAGAATAATCTAGATCATGGGAAGTAGTTTACATAATTCCTGACCGATTTGACTTACATCCTACTACTACTAGACATCCTACCCCAAACTTACCGTTTTCAAGATGAACGTTGAAATTTTTTTTAAATCACCAATTTTTTTGCATATCTAAAAAATTGGTAATACAAAAAAAAAACAAAAAATATTCTTTTAGATTTTTTTGCATCTAATTTAATTGTGTTTGTGATTTTTGTGTAGTAGACTTGCATTATTATTCTTTTCTCTATTTAGTCTTCTTTATCAAAAAATAAACTTCAACGTCCAATATCTTGAAAACGGTTAAATTTGGGGTAGGGTGTTTTAATCAAATCGGTCAGGAATGATGGAAACTAATACCCCCTCTAATGTCAAGGTCGACTTAACCAGTAATGTAACCCTATATACAATAGATAAGCTCGATCATATTTTAAGAAGAGCTATAACAAAATAAAACCATGCTAAGGATTTTTGTTACAGTGCTTACCCGCACTCTGGGCATCTCTAAGAAATTAAATAAGTTCCCAAAAAATTTCGACTTCGGCGGGACTCGAACCCGCGTCCCACCCTTAGTACGGGTGTGCTCTAACCAACTAAGCCACGAAGTCTCTGTCGGTTCTCGACGAAAATCTTTGGGACCTCTTACGGACTGTAGCGCCGGTGACTCCACCTAACGACGCGGGTTCGAGTCCCGCCGAAGTCGAAAATTTTTGGGAACTTATTCCATTTCTTAAAACCATGCTGTACAAAGTGTTTCTATAAAACCGAACTTGGCCGCCGAAACACCAAAATACTTGTGGTTACAAGTATTATATATATTTGTTTTATCATTATGAAGCTACCACACTCATCAATCTCCCGTGTGTTCGTTTGTTATAAATATTCCTTATCAAAACAGACTTGCAGACGTTTTAAAATGTTTGAAACATTAAAAAGCGTTAAAAATCAGCGCTTCAAATTCCATTTGTCTTATCTGAGTATGAAAATAATTGCAAGTGCGCACACGCGTGGGTTCAGTTATAGATACGGTTATCTAAATTGTCCTTGACTTATGCACAAGTAGATTTTAATAAAATGAATCGTCAAGTGCGAGTCGGAGTCCCGCACCGAGGGTTCCGTAAAATTAAGAGTTGGTTGTGTGTGTTCTTGTATCTTGCCAAATAGCATGATTCTAGTTCAACGGAAAGTAGTGCCTTTCAAATTTTGGTCACTAGCAAGAAAAAATAATTTAATAAAAAAAAATAATTCCTCTACAAGTTTCCGTTTTTCAGATGTTACCCTTTATTTATGCTTTATGACCTTGCTTCTTACCAAATTTTATTATTCTAGGTAAATGGAAAAGTACCCTATAGGTTTTGTGAACATGTGATTCCCTAGGCAATTTCAAAATATTTGGGAACAAACGTCTGTAACTTTAGATTGCGCTGACTTAGAAGTTCGATTTATATTGCGACTCCAAGAAATTAGAAACTTGAGTATATAGTGTGAATTTCACCTCGATACCTCGCGTTTTTGAGAAAAGAGGGTTGATAGGTAGACGGACAGACGGACAACAAAGTGTAGGTACTTATAAGGGTTATTTTTTTCCTTTTGAGGTACGGAACCCTAAAAATACTATATTTAAATTCGTTTGGTATTAGAAAGGACTTTTTAAGACACATTGGATTGTACTCTACGATCAAAGCTTGTATCGGAGGTTCTTCGCTTATCACATCAGACGGATTTTTTGTACGTACCGGGTGGTGCGTCCACAGTAACCGCAGCAAACTCAAGCGTCAGACAGCGGCGGCCTGTGGACGCTATTCTTAAAATGACCCAATTCTCAATAAAAGTATACGTTACGTTACGATTGAATTGCTTAGTCGTTATTCGAATTTACATTAAAACGCGTATTTTACCGCTGTTTTAATTCGAATCAGCATTATTTTAGTATAGCGGGTTAATTTCGATCGTGCTGAGTGCGTGTCAATTTACACCTATTGTTTTACAGTAATACGGGAAACAACTAGTTCATTCCATTCATAAAGTAAATACGTAAATCTTCGTCACAAATTTTGTATCGTTTGCGAAACTTATAATTGAATGATTGACAGTATTAAATAAAAATGATAAATAAATGATGCTGGAAAATTCACGCAGGATTATCTAGCCCCAAGCTAAGTAAAGCTTGTGTTACGGGTAGGTACTAGATTACTGATATACGTAATATAAAACAATATTTAGATAGATATTTTTTTTATTTTACATAGAAAACGACCAGATCACACTGAACAAATATCTGCAGTTCGTATAAACATTTGTTCCGAGGCGGGAATCGAACCCGCAACCTCCTGCGTCGCAGGCGGACCTTCGCCCACAGCGACACAGAGGTCGTCAAATATACAGCTAAATTTTTACTAACTTCTATACTTTTTCTGGGCCATTTTTGTATGCGTCACACCATACAGCTATGGTGTTTGTTTATGTTCGGCTTGTTTTGCTTAATATAACACTATGTTCATCATCATCATCAAATATATCAAATTTTTCGGAACTTAATTCAATTCTTAGTGATGCCCAGAGTGCGGGTAAGCACTGTAACAAAAATCCTTATCATCATCATCAGTCTAGGTATATGAGTCCACAGCTGGACATAATGCCTCCCCTAATGAGCGCCATAGCGCTATGCTGAGTTACCGGAAATTTTACCTGCTGTGTATTCTCAGTATTTCAGAAGGAAGCTAGCTGTTCTTCACAGCCTATCAATAGATAGGTGTGGTATCGAACACGGTTCTTTCATCCGACAAATTGCGACAAATCGACACTCGACAAATTCCTTCCAATGGTTCCGGTCGAATTGACTCAGAACTGGATAATATTTCAAAATAAGTGCAGCAATATCCGTTGAAGTTGAAAGCGCAAGAGTAAGCTGGAAAAGCTTTCAGCTGGATGGTTAGACTTCGATTATGGTAGGCACTTTCCGTAAATTTTAGCTTTCTTTTTACAATAACTGCAGTTACCATAAATATCAGGCTCAAAATTAAATCACAAAAGACGACGATGACGAGGTCAGTCTCAGCACCGAAATATTTTACATCAAGTATTTATATGCGCTATGGCGCTCATTAGGTGAGGCCTATGTCTAGCAGTGGACTAATATAGGCTGATGATGATAATGATGGTTAAATGTCATTTGATTGAGTGTCATTTGATAAAATTAAATGACACTCAATCAAAAAATCAATCTAAAAGTTTAAATGATTTAAATGTCATTGGGGCGAAGGTCCGCCTGGAACACACCGAGGTTACGGGTTCGATTTCCGCATCGAGACAAATAAATAATCCTCAACAATCCAACTCAGCATCATAAAGCTCCTAAATGAGAAGAGCTTGTGTTATGTGGGCTAGCTATATACATATAATGATGTGTAAATTGTCCAGCTATATTTTTTTATTTATAAGATAAACCTGTGATTTACCGGGTAAACAAAGTACAGGGGTACACTGACCCGTAAACACTGCTTGTGTTTCACTTTTGGCACCAAAAACAAAAGACTTGGAGCAGCGTAAAAACGTTACTGTCTCTTTTTGTTCAATCGAAAAAAAGAGATGACAATAATTTTATGCTAGTTTATTTTAGGTTTTGTATCAACAGAATCACTACCAATAAATAACTAAATAATACCCATTGATGTACCTCGTTGAATAAGTTTGAGAGTTCTCTGCAAAAAATTTAGAGTTATTCAACATTTTCCTTTACTTTCAGAAAGCTTACGAGAGCGAACAATAAACTACAAAACAAAAGCCCCAAATGTAACTGTCACTGAAACCAGAGAGAGCCGACCTCCTTGAGATCCACCTCAGAAACTGTCAAAAATGTTATCTCCGCAGAGAGTTACCCTCTCGAATTGTAGCTAGTTATCTGTTTTTGAGTTTAACTCCCTATGTCGTCGGGTGAAATCGGCTGGCCTCCAAAAATGGAGAAGAAGAGAAGCATTAAGAAGCATTAAGAATGACTCACGATAGACCGTGTCGGATCAGGTAATATTACATTATATATTTTGTATGGATCCACTCACGCTATACCGAGCGGCACCGAGTGACGGCCGAGCAACGAACAACGGACGAAAAGCCGGCCAAAACTCGGCTCGGACCCGGCACGGTCTAGCGTGATTCATCCTTTATGCTGTAGCCCACGATGGTGCTGTGCCGAATAAATTGAAAGTAAATTTCGGAAAGCAGGTAAATATATACATACTGTCATGAAAATCTACTCGAGTGGGTTCTATTCTAAGCAAGTCGACCTGTAAACACTGAGTTTCAAAGCCAAGCTCATCAAAGCCTACAAAAAACTTAGCATTGATCCTTGCCGAATAAAATCCAAGTTACGACAAAGCGAAGCTTTGTTGTAAAACTTGCACTTGGCCTCCACAAATGTCAGCGCACGCCCCGCACATTGCCGATTTGGTATATCTCGAATAAGTCACTCGTACTTAAGATTGTAGGGCTGGCAGTTTTAAATTCCCAAGGCCCATAGACATTGCAAAGTTTAAATTAGAGGAAAAAATTGGAGTAAAAGTTTAACCCTTTTCGGATTAGATTGTGTTGATATCTGAGTAAACGAAGGTCTGGAGGAATTATTTGTTTCTTAAGATGTAAAAGGCTCTGTTGTCTCAGGCGGTTTTAGCTTTTAGGATGGGTATTGAATTGAACAATTTGCCTTTAAGAGTGCAAACGCTCTATGCGACAGCGGCCGCGGCACTGCTCCTCAAATTAGATCAAATCACCAAAAAGCCGCGCAGTTCCGCTGACGCGTAGTGCGATCAGTCTCATAGGATTTCATACAAAGCATATCTGGCCGCGCCGTGTCGCGCAGTTTCGTTGTAGTGCAGTTCCGCTCAGTGCGAGGGCATCTTAAGAGCCCAGAAAATATCACTGGTGAGTTATCAATTTAATAGCCTCGCAATAATAATTAACCCAAATGTTTAAGAAACGGCTTTGATACTAGATCTTTGATGTTATTCTTTTGATACTCGGCCTAGTAGCACTAATTGATAACTATTAGCAACGTAAACATCACACACCATTGGCGGCGAGCCAACCCTAGCTGAAGGCTTAATAAAATAGTGTCCTTTATTTACGTGGGCTCAGTACTCAGAGCCAAATTAACTCTAAGTGCCGTTCGTACGGCAATAGCCTAGGGCTCTCAGTTTATTGGTTTTCCTTTACTATGTTTACATAAGAGGTGGTTAAGTGGAGCTTTGAGTATTCTGTAGTTATTTGCCTAGCTAACGTGTGATATTTTGAGACATGTCTATTTCTGAAGCCAGTGGTCTATTTGTAATAGAGCGATGTTGTTTCATATATTATATAACAACTTTTATTAACAGTGAAATTTGTAATTCGATTATACTCACTAATGATCGTTTAATGTTAGTCTATCAATAGATAATCAATACTGTTATACGAAAACCAGTTTATGATGATTATGTCTTACCTTTTTTAATATCATTTTTAACCCGAAACAGATAAATCTCACTTTAGAAGTATTTCAGGTCAACTTAGTAAGCGTTCAGATGTTCCGATTTTTTGCTCTATTTTACAATGCAATACAGAAATAATTTATTGTACACAACTAAAAGAACATTACAAAAAGATATTATGAAACAATTACAATTGGCGGCGTTATCGCTTAGAAGCGATCTCATCCATCCAGGCAACCTTTGAATGGGAAGAATTATTTATGAATTTAAGAAAGACAGCAGGTGTACCAAAGATCAGCTAATATGAACATGATCATAACATTATGAAAACTTTAAAAAGATTAACAATAAAAAATATAACAATACAAAACAAAAACAACAATTTTTGTACAATAAAGTGTTAATAAATAAATAAATAAGACATTACATGAGATAAGTACAATGGGCAGCCTTATCGCTTAGAAGCGATCTCTTCCAGGCAACCTTAAAACAAATGTTTTCAAACTTACGCGATCTGAACACATAACTATAAATACTATTTAACGGGTATTTATCGCGTTTATTTACCTATTTTTCCCGACGTTACACACTGCCTGGTTTCCACACTGCCGTGGTCACGGGATGATGTCATCCCGTGACCACGGCAGTGTGTAAACCAGGCAAACCTGTCGAAACGTCGGAAAAAATAGGTAAATAAACGCGATAAATACCCGTTAAATAGTATTATAACCTTTAAATAAACTAACTAAATATACAAAGTAACTAGATAATATACACATAAATTTTTCTATTTTCCTACTCAGGTACTTCTGGATCGTATCCCATATTAAGGAAACCGATGATAACTCGTTTCTTAACAACCTCTCGCCATAAACGTATTTACTGTGCCTGTAAATAAAGATAAACATAAAATAAGTTATAGCGTGTCAAGTATTGTCGCCATTATCTTTTGTGATGACTTCCGGCCATATTTCAAGATGGTGGTCCAAGATGGTTGATGCTTTATTATTAAGGCGCATACAGCACCTAAACTAGCGCCACCACCTACTTTATGTTATTATTCTGTTTAACAAAGGAATTTTCAAAAATCCTTCTTCCAGTTTGTGATACGATAGGTATCACAAACTGGAAGAAGGATTTTAAAAATAGATTTTGGTGGCCACCAAGTGCAACTTCGTATCTCTTCCTAAACTAAATAGAATAAAACTATTACAGAGGCATTAAAAAAAAGCTTATGATAGGTATCACAAACTGGAAGAAGGATTTTTGAAAATTCTTTCGTTAAACGGAATAATAACATAAATTAGGTGGCGGCGCCACTTTGGGTCCGGTATGGGCCTTAAGGCGAAATAAATAGGTTCGATTTTTCGAGACAAGGACTGGCGAATGCCGCGCGGTGAAGGCGAAAAAGGGAGACAAGACACGGCCCGCACGCAATTTTACTCGTTCTTATTTATACATTTGAAAATGCGAAAATACAGCAAAGTATTTGGGCATGACTTTAGACGCCAAGCTGCGCTGGAAAGCTCACGTCAAGAAGAAAAAAGAGGAGTTAGAGATTCGCTATAAAAAGATGTACTGGCTGATTGGCAGAAATTCTACATTAGCAGTACACAACAAAATCCTATTATATAAACAAGTCCTCATGCCAATCTGGACTTATGGTATACAGCTCTGGGGCTGTACCAAAAAGACAAACGTAGCCATCATACAAAGATTCCAGAACAAAGTACTCAGGTCAATTGTTAACGCTCCTTGGTACGTAAGAAATGACGATGTTCATCGGGACCTGAATATTGAATTTGTCGACAAAGTAATCCAAAAATACGCAGAGGCTCATGAACATAGGCTTCATCATCATGTGAACGTCGAGGCGATCCAGCTCCTCGACAACACGGACATAGTAAGAAGGCTCAAAAGAACAAAACCTTTTGAGTTAGTGTAGTGAAAACTATTAGTGTATGTGCATAAGTGCTATCTTAAAGAACACATGAACCAAGTGTCTTAACCCTTAAGTAAATAGAGACAATAAGAAAAGTGCCAATGGACGTTCTTAGTATGAAGTTTTTATAAAAATAAGTTAAATCAAAATTACCCATTAGCCAATTCTGTGGCTAGATTGTAATTATACTCTAGTGTATGTGTGTGTATATATTCTAGATAATATAAAAAAAAAAAAAAAAAAATATATACATTTATAGTTTTTGTACTAATGTCAAAAGTTTAGTATTTTTTAGACGGCATTTTATTAAAATATGTAACTAGCAAATAAAACTTAAATTTAGAGGAAACTTTGCGTTTTTTTTTCAAAATAAACTCGTAGGTAGAATTACTTCTAACGAGGTATTACGTCCAACTTAAAGCCTTGTTCTATCAACAAGTAAGATCCCTAACAGTAATCCATGTTTCACGATCGATCCATCCTTTTGTTTGGGCTTAGGCTTCTTACCCAGATAATCTCACAATGTGAATCTCATCTACATCTTATGTATTATTTATTCTGCATGCTAGACCAGGATCTTAGCCGCCGTGAGGCACGTAATTTTTAAGGGGATTTTGTAATCACGTCAATAACACCTTACGATGGTTGTCCACCACCACCGTCGCCGGATGTCTCCGAGAATGTCACTTACTACTTTAATATTTTTTGTCATAGTTATTTATGTATTGTTGGCAGGCAAAAGTACTGTCGCCCACACACTTTTCATGTAAGAAGCTTATTATGCTTGAATCTTTAGTAAGATGAATCCGTACTACATAGATTACTAAATGTAACTTTTGCTATCTTGGTACTTTGGGACGATCTGGGAATTGAAACTTCCCAGATCGTCCTAAAGTATCAAGAGAGCAGAAGCGTCATCTTGTTCTCAATGATGACCCGTCCCGGTGAGGGACGTAGATTGACGTAGAGAGCTGTTGAAGTTTATGTTGATAATTCTCACTATGCTTTATTTGACGATGACAATAATCACGATTTGATGATGTTCTAGCCGACAAGCGTAACTAAAACACACCTAAACGCATATTTTCTGAGACAATCTCGTCGACATAAAGCCGAAAGAATCAAATTTTTTGTAGATTTTGGTCTAAATTTAGCACAGTTTGCCAGTGCCCAGTTGGTAAAAACTTTAGTATTCATTTATTACAGTTAGACTCCTATGGCTTTCCAAAATATGAATATGTAGCATGTGTCTAGTTCATTTCAGAAGTGAGCTTAACTTTACGTAAGTTTCGTATCAGAAGTTCAACAAAGGACGATGAGATGGGCCTCGCCCACAGATCTCGCCACTTTACGAAGCCAACACCTGTTGATGAGTTCAAAGGAAAAACTTTTAAACTGCCATAACCTTCAAATAACAGTCAAAGTTTTTTAATCAATTGACGGATGGGCTCATGTTTGGGCTCACAGGCTAAAATTAATTGATGTTTTTTCAAAGTTTCGGGGATAATTCTCAAAGCTCAGAGTCAGTGCACAAACTTGATACAAGTCCTTTATTTTAAGTTATTCAAAGTGAAAAACGGATTTTCGGTAGAATGTATCGCTAAGCTTATTTAATTCTAAATTAACTTTTTTTCATCCTATTTTATACTTTTTCTATATAACCTTTTCCGTATCTGATTCTTCCTAGAATACGCTTACTAAAATTGCTTCACAAAAAGTGGGAAACCTCTATGTGGATGGTGGATGCACCTTATTTTATATACATAAGCTTATAATATATAAGCCCCTTTTTTCGCTTTAAACTTTACATAATATTTTTCATTCTTTCAATACGTTATGTATTTTTGTAGGTACGCTTTTGTGCAGTCTCGTTTTCAATATAGGAATTAAATGACTTTAATTCGCTATTTAGTTTCCGTTTGAAGATTATAAGATTACATAAAGTTGCGTTTCTAAGGGATGCAGTCAACACAGAAATCAAAGAAACGTAAGTAGTTCCCTCCTTAATTAATAATTCTTTCGAATGACACATTTGACGTTTGATGTCGAAAACAATAAACAAAGCGAGGTATTAAGCGATCCAGATGAATAGACAAGGCGATTGCTAAGCAAAGGTTACTGTGTCTACCAATCAAACTTCGCTATCGTTTGAGCCATGACGATTGTAGAAATCGAATCGCTTCATAGCGAATGCCGATCGGTTAGGCCTTCAGGAGTACCTAACTGAAGTATACGTATGTACATCTTAGCACAGCGACTGTTCGTACATAAGATAGGTACATCTTATATACGTACAGTCGCTGTGCTAAGATATATACGTACGAGCGTGATTTTAAAGGAAAATATCGCTTTTTACCTGCAATCTTTTGAGAGTTTATACAGAAACTATCTTCGAAGTATCAAGAAAGAAATAAAGCTGTTAAAAGTTACAGCCCGTATCTAGAACTTCGTCGTGTCTTATTTCAGTATTTTATTGGTTTAGTTGTCGATTTCTTATTTGTTCAATTTCAGCATCATTAACATCAGCCCCACTGATGTTCACAGGATTGTGCAATTTACTTTATATTATATAATTTGGATTGTTACTTTCACTAGCGATGTCGAACTATGCTTACTTACCTATTAACTTATAAATGTCTTTTAATTTATTAGGCACGCTTCCAACTGGTTTTGATGTGTTCAGTTTGCAGATAGCTTAATTGTTTCTATTGAAAATACTAGTTTTAATTTAAATTTGTTATTTGATTGTTATTTTCGTTCTGAATAAAGATTTTCTTTTAATTTTGTTATTTTTATCAAAAATATTATCAAAACTTGGGGGAATAAGAAATCAGCCACCGAAATCTATTTTCAGTAGGTAACCTCGTCTAGGTACCTACTTCACTGAATCGGCGATGTTACTTTGATCTCGATTTAGACCAGATTCATTCGATTTGTGGTAAAACTTCTCCAGTAAAGAAAGCACAAGGCACTTTGATATGTAAAAACTTTGCCAGGATCAAACAGAATCTACTTACTTGGGGAGGTTTTTATTGAAGCGAAGCGCGATCCTGTTAAATCAATCATAAATTTCCGGAATTCGTGTTTGTTTACCTATAGCTCAACCTTGTAAAACAAAACCTGATTACCTACTAAAGTTCCCAAAGAAATTTACAAAATGGGTAGGAACTGAGACTTCTAAAATAAACATTATATAATATTCTAAACTTACGGGAAGAATCTTCAACTAAAATCTCCAGTATTTTTATGTTCACTAATCATCATTTACTAATTTTCAAATCAGTTTCAGTAGTGGTGAATTTATTTGGCAATTCATGTCATGTCAACGTTAGAGATCAATGACGAAATGTTGTTGTAAACTGAAAACCAATTCAGAATCATAATCCAATTTCTATTAATTTTCCGAAAAGAATTTACTGACTGGTTTGTTAGGAGATAACGAGAATAAATTTAAATTATGTTTTTGTTTAATTCTGTGGGATACAAGGCAGATCCCCTGTTTTCAAAAATTAAATCAAAAATAATTTAATTATCAGAAATATTTGTGAGGAGTACCATCTGTTTTCTTAGTAATTCTCGTTTTTCTTCTAAACTGTCAATCTCAAGATTTTTTTATGGTCATAGGCATAAAGTGGCGATCACAATAGGCCCATCATGGCCGCAGTGACACGAAAGCCAAGCCACCAAAAGCAAATAAATATGGTCATAGGCATAGAATTTTTTCACTATGGTCATAGGTATTAAATAATATAGTAGATACTTACCAAGAAAACCTTCGGCTTATTTTTAAATAGTACCTAATAAATAAATCGATAATCAGCAAAAGTTTAATTTTTGCGTTGACGCCGCTCTACTCTGTCCTACTCCTGTAATCGCGAAATCCTATGCCTATCCTTTTCAAGAAATGGCGTCATATAATAGCCCCCTTAGCAAGCAGGTACTATGTATTTTAGGAATTATGGTTTTGCTTGATATGTTTACAAATAGGCTACGTCTGAAGTTATCAACAGGGAATAGTCACTCGTAAGTAGATGTGACATTGAGGACAGCCTCATCTCACGTTAAATGTTAGGAAAATAATTCCACGCAAATCAGCGTATTTAACTAGTTTGATCTAGTCAATAAATAATAATAATAAATAATGCTGGACAATTCACACAGCATTATCTAGCCCCAAGCTAAGCAGAGCTTGTGTTATGAGTACTAGTTAACTGATATACATAATACAACACAATACATAGATATCTTTTTTTTATATATAGAATACGACCAGAACACCCTGAACAAATAAAACTTTTAAAACTATCATGGAAAACTCAAAAATCGAATCATGGTAAATAGCTCGTTTTATATGACTTTAACCCTGAACAAATGTCTGCAGATCGTACACACATTTGTCCCGAGGCGGGAATCGAACCCGCAACCTTCTGCGTCGCAGGCAGACCTTCGCCCACCGCGCCACAGATATCGTCAGTTGTTTGAAAAGTAATTTGTTACATTGGTTCCCAAGCTCAATGTCTAAAAAACCTTTGATCTTCTTGACCTTAGCCAGTGACAGGTTAACTGACACAACATAAACCACAGTTAATCGTTAAACTACTGGCATAAAATAACAATCTAACAATAGAAGGAATAAAATTGTTTACAACGCAGTCAACGCACGTGTGGTCCGTCGTCGATTGAAAATGAAGACAAAGGTTCCTGGCATTTTCAATCTTCGCCAAATTTTTTATAGATCTTCATAGTTCTTCCGTTATTGTATTAAGGTTGATTTTGAGGTAGTCCGATATAAGTTTCGGAATTTATATGCGTGCCGTAAATCATAATCTAAGCTAAAACATCATCACATGATAATTTTCACAATGACTGGTAACAAATGGTTTCCATGTCAACGGGCGTGTCTGCTTTGAAAACACAAATTAAAAAGTTGATGGATCGCATAAAATAAAGAATGGCTAATCTGTTATTTCGATGACCGTTCTATGAAAATTGTTATGTTATTTTTAGACATTTAAAAAACTATTGTAGACTAATAGAAATTCAGTAAGAAGATAATTTTTGGATAATATTTAACAGCTTTGTGTCTACGCAAGCAAAATCACGAGCCATCACAAATTAATTTATTCCACCTAGATTATCCTGATAACAGACATTTTAATTACTTGATTAAAACAGCTTTCATTATATACATTTTAATACTTACTTAAGGCGCATACAGCACCTAAACTAGCGCCACCACCTACTTTATGTTATAATTCTGTTTAACAAAGGAATTTTCAAAAATCCTTCTTCCAGTTTGTGATACCTATCATAAGCTTTTTTTTAATGCCTCTGTAATAGTTTTATTCTATTTAGTTTAGGAAGAGATACGAAAATAGATTTTGGTGGCCACCAAGTGCAACTTCGTATCTCTTCCTAAACTAAATAGAATAAAACTATTACAGAGGCATTAAAAAAAAGCTTATGATAGGTATCACAAACTGGAAGAAGGATTTTTGAAAATTCTTTTGTTAAACGGAATAATAACATAAATTAGGTGGCGGCGCCACTTTGGGTCCGGTATGGGCCTTAACACCAAATTAAATAAAAAACGAGAATAATTCAAAAACTTTTAATATTCTCTCCTTTTTTTTGCTGATTGACTTTGGAATTCAAACCATTAACACTTTCTGATAAATTTGCTTTAGAAGTTACAGACTAATCTTCAGAAGTATGCTTTGAGCGGCAAATAAACAATTCCTAATTTAGCTCCTTGATTATTCTTAGGCTTTTTACGAAAACTATTTCTTACATTTTCCGAAATAATTTCTCATAACAGTTGCAACTCTTATAACAAGAAAAAAGTTGTAATAATAACATTAAATTGCGACGTCTCAAATGTTCTTTGCCATTTTTTGTTACAGTATTATCTTAGTCTTATTAAAATGATGAAATTTACAAGAGGCCACATTCATAGGCGATAGTAAATTATTAGGTATAGGAATTTTAACACGACGCGACGTGATTAGTAAATCTTCCGTGCTTATCAACTCGGCAGCGCTTGTCTTTATACTATATTAATTCGAAAAAATCAACATTTTCATGACACATTTGAGATCCTACTGCTGTTTAAATATGAAATCTAGGATTCTTAGACTCCTACACGTAATATTCCATTTCATTCTGTACAAAACGCCAAGATAGTTTTTTGATTAGTTGTATAAGTTTGATGAAAAAAATATGTCAATTTTGATACAAATTTGCCTTCTTCTCCCAAACAATACGACTTACTGACTCGATTTTTATAATGAAAAATAAAGCAAAGGCAGGGTTACAGATTCGCCAAAATTCGAAAATAAGCTAAAAAAATTTTTTGTGCTTGTGTTGCGCTATGCCTTGTGCCTATGAACGCAAAATTCTATGTCAAAAATCCTTCTCACAAAAATTTGAGATTGTACATGCCCTTAATATTTCACGTGGGTTGTATGTCAGCTACACGATTTTATTAGGTAAGTATATTTAGATTCAGTACGATTTGGGTTGACATGGGATAGCTTCTCTGAATAACGACAGGGGTGTCTAAGATTCGTTTCCTTTCCGCTTGAAATGAAGGGTCGCGATTGAATTTTTGGGACCGTATTCGATTATTCCACTAAAATAATTCTACTTTAAAGACCTCACATGAATAGTAGAAAAGCTTCTTGACACTTGACAAATAGCTTTCTGCGAAAGGGATTTCTATTACTTAAATATGTCTGACACGTGTTTGATATTTAATATGGCTGGAATAACTTACTTTACTCTACTCTCTTGTCTTCAGCTAACTCCTCCTATAAGGAGCTACCTGTAGACAAGCCATTGTGGTGATCATTAGTGTATGATTGATTATGTCCAGCGCACCATCAGCCTACACTAGTCCGTTGGTGATGATGATGAGTCATCATCATTATCATACAGCTCACACTTACCCGATATATGCCTCCCCCAAATAACAGACTTTAGCAGCCTGCATCCATCGACTATCTGCGACCGCTCGTCAGCCCATCTAGCAGATGCATCCTATTAATTAACCCATTTTATTTCATATTCCCTAATATTTAATTATTTATTAGTAGTTGTTACCCGCGACTTCGCACGCAATTTTCAAGCCCGGGATACTATTAACCTCCCTCCCAAATATTGTTAAGATTTCTTCTGCCGTTTAGGCGTTAGGCGTAACAGACAAACAAAGAGTTACTTTCAAAGGAGTTTGAAGATTTTTGTATAAAGGGATGGCCCTAAAATTTGTACATTTTTCAAAATCGCCGCGCACAATGAAAGTCATATATTTGGATAGAAAACACCAAAACAAATTAAAAAATCTATAACATAATACCCTAAAGCGTCAGCTTTCCGAGATATTCACATATAAAGAAAAAAAAATTGATTTTCATCTGTGAATATCTCAGAAACCTGACGCTTTAGACATTATGTTAGCGAACATTTTCTATTTATTTCAGTTTCCTCTATCCAAATATATAACTTTTATTGTGAGCGGCGACTTTGAAAAAAAAAACAAAATGGAGGCTGATTTTAGGGCCAAAATCTTCAAACCCCTTTATAATATTAGAAGGGATTATTTTTTAAGCACACACACACATGATATAAATCACAGAAAATAAAAGCAAACATTAATAATTAGGGTGTAAACGTGTGACCAGAGTTTTTTGGTATAATTAGGGCCTAATTATGTGGTATAATTAGGGTCTGAATGACCCGGGGCGAGAAGGGCCTGTGAAACAAAGGCTACAGAAAATTTGTAAACTTTAGGGTCGTGCAAATATGACATCGGTTCTGTGTGAGATTACAGGACTCGGAAAACCATTTTGTAAAATTAGAAGGCACTGGAAATCGGATTCGTTGATAATTATTTTTCATTGGTGTGACGTCCGTTGTAATTGTAAGAGCGCAGCAGTATTCCATGATTTATATTTTTGTACTTCCCTATTACATAACTTACTTACTGGCTTACTCCTGTAAAAACTTAAATGCTAAGACCTTAGATGAAAGTAAAAAAGGGAGATTAGGTACTAGGTCTTCGAAAGTGGAAAGCTCAAACTAGGTCCGACTATGTCCAGTCCACCCACCTCAATATCAATAGGACCGGCGGCGGTGACGCCAGCGTTCATGATTAAACAGAAAGGAAAAGAAAGGTACGATACATTCGAGCGTAAAAGAAGATAATACAACCTAAAAAGAAAACCTTAAAAAGAGACAATAATCCCCACGCTGGGCATGCAGGGTTGAGATCGTATTTCGGTGATCAATACTGCAAGACCCGCTGCTGCCCGCCCCCCGGTGTATGTCCCTTAGTAGCATCTTACGATACCCACGGAAAGCGTTCGTTATCATCATCATCAGCCTACATTAGTCCACTGCTGGACATAGGCCTCCCCTAATGAGCGCCATAGCACCCTGTCTTCAGCTTACCGCATCCAGCATCTACAAGGTGGTGCAAATTCTGAACCGGCACCACACGGCCTCATTATTATACTTATCAAAATCTAATATCGAATCAACTGAGCTTTTGGTGCTAAAAAAGTCAGAAAATAGATAAAAAAAGAAAAAAAAAACAACTCAACATTTGTATGATGCAACTATAAAACGTATACCTAAGTATATGCGTTAAATGAAGCAAGAGTGATTTTTAACAATTTAAATAATTAAGAAAGAAAAGAACTATTAAAAAAACTCAAAGTAAAATAAACTTAAATCTTTATCTTTAGATGAAAAGTTTTCCAAAATCACCCCCTTTTGACTTAGTCAAAGCTTCACATAATATATGTATGTACTTATCTATTATGTAACCTGTAGATTTCAAATCCTGTTTTGTCTCCCCTCAAGTGTCAAGAAGCTTTTCAACAATAATTGAAAGGTACCGCAAGATGGCGAAGATTGGATCACCATGAGATTGAATCAACACCATCACACACGCGTAATTCCCTTAATTCCTAAAAGGTCACAAAACCGCAGAAAGCTATTTGCCACCGCCGCGCCTTTAAACCTGACTTGAGGAGAGTTTTGTTAGCTGAGCGATAAGCAGAGCGAAGTTACTTTCGTAACCCGACCCAGTAGGTTTCACAGCACCGTAATGGTGCTTTTAAACCGCATTTGAACTTGAAGTCACCTCATCTCGCCACACCTCACCCCAACAGCCTGAAAAGGTCCACTGCTGGACGCAGGCCTCCCCCTGATTTTTTATCTCAGGGGCAGTAATGCCTATAACCCCCACGTTAGGCTTGCGGGTTGGGGATCGCAGTTCAGTAGTAGATCTATTCTGCAAGAGGCGCTGCTGCCCGCCCCCGGTTTATGTCACTTCATCGCCTCGGTACGACACTCACGGGAAGAGTTGGGTTGGTGCAAATTCTAAACTGGCACCACTCGGCCGGTTTTTTGAAGTCTGATGAGCCGCTAATGACAACCTTGACGGGGCACCATCCAACAACACCCTGCTATAAACGCAAAATGCTAACCTCCGAAACCGAGTTTCCGATAACGAAAAAGAGTCACTTTTTCACAGAGAATAAAAAATCGCTCAGCGTATGGATTAGCGTATGCTTAGGAAGTAAGTAGGTATATTAAGTTCGTGGGCCATTAAAAGACAGGAATTACATTGTCACGATTTAATTGTTTTGATTCGCGAAGGAAATCCGTATTACGTAACAAACACAAAGCAATTCGAGAAAACAAATTAAAGTGTAAGGCTTCACTAATCTAGCGGGAAATAACGTCTTGGGATATTAAGACTTCTATGCTATTATACTGACAACCTCTGTGTCGCAGTAGGCGAAGGTTTGCCTGCGACGCAGGAGATTGCGGGTTCGATGCCTGCCTCGGAACAAGTGTGTACGATCTGCAGACATTTGTTCAGGGTGTTCTGGTCGTTTTCTATGTATAATAAAATATATCTAGGTATCTATGTATTGTGTTATATTATGTATATCAGTTATCTAGTAAAGTAGTAGTAGTAAATGTTTAGAGGAATAATAAATAAATTATACTGGACAATTCATAGCATTATCTAGCCCAAGCTAAGCAGAGCTTGTGTTATGGGTACTAGAAAACTGATAAACATAATACATTACAATACATAGATCGTTTTTTTTATTAGGCATACATAGAAGACGACCAGAACCCAGGAATAAATATCTGCAGATCGTTCAAACATTCATCCCGAGGCGGGAATCGAAACCGCAACCTCCAGCGTCGCACACGGACCTTCACCCACCGCGCCACAGAGGTCGTCAAAAACTTAGAGAGAAAATTTTGCAACATCCAGAAACTGTATTTTTTTTATAGGTAGTTCTTGTGATTATCGCAAAACAACAAAAAATTTACTATTAGACACTGGTTCAGTTTCTCAGTTTTGTTTTTACTTGAAATTTAACTGAAATTCAAATTTAATTCGAATTTGAAAATCTGTAAGATTTTCAAAACATAATGAAAACTATGTAAAACAATACAACTAAACTCATTAGCCAATTTATAGCTTGATTGTAAAGAGCTTGAGAATAAGGGACAAAAATCCAACAATGTCATTATTGAGCGGCTTTTGAACTCCGCCTAAAAGTAATAAAATGCAGAGAGCTAAGCACGCCCCAGTTGAAGCATTTGTCGAAAGCCAGAGTGGATGCACGATCCATCGGCTTTGTGGAGATTAATAATTTGTTTTACGCCCGAAATTAATTATTAAATTCACAGGTCATTTGATCCTCAATTAATCATTAATTACTTTTCGAGGAAAAGGTTTCAATCGTTTCTAAGCAAAGCGATTGATTATTTTTGGTACGCGGGAGATTAAAACAAATAGAGGGGATTATACTCTACCAATGAAGAACTTTGATGTTTATTTTTCACTAAACAATAATATTAAGAGTATTTGTTTAGTAATGCTAGTCAATTCACATATTTATGGATACTAGATAACGTATGATTATTAATTACTATTTATAAACCTGACCTGTCTATGTGCTTATTTTGTAAGCCTAAAGAAATAAACGTTATTAAATTGAATTGATGGTGAATGAACTGTATTATGGGCGATGAGATAACACAAGCTTTGCTTAGATAAGCAGACAGCTGATGCTGTGTGATTGACCAGCATTATTATAATTCTTAACTATGAAGTGAAATGACAGACAGGGTGTCATAACAAAAAAACAATATCTTACCAATAATTATCAGAATTGTTCCAAGACAATCTTCAGAAAATCTTCTTCTTTAATTTGCTTCGATGTACGAGTGCCTAAGGAGCGCAAATGCTATCGACTTCCGATACCAATTAATCGAAGGGCTTTCGAACTGAACAAGTAGTGTCGCCTCCGTTGAGAAAGATAACTATTTTGTTGTTAGGTTTAATTGGATCTGTCAAATGAAGGGAACCTATGGATTATAAGCTTAATTCGATAAATTCGGCAAATTCATGCAGTTTTTATAAACTGACACTAATATTAACTAACAAAAATTAGGATAGATAAATAGATGGATGTTTGTTGAAACCTACTGAATATTTCGGGCTGTAATATTGTGTTTTTTTAGTATAAGTAACAAAAGTTCTAGTTTGTTTCCCTGGAATCAAATATAGGCTACTTTTTATCCCAAAAATCAGTTCCCATCATGGGTTAAAAATAAAGGAAAAACGTTTAACAACGCGTGTGAAATTGTGGGCAGAAGAATCTAATAAGGAGATAAACCAAGTTAAAAACATCTCTATTCGATTCAGCGCTAACAGTCAGAGCTTCTGTATACTCAGCCTTGGAGAGGTTTTGAGACTATTTATAGATTTACCTACGGAATACCGGAACTCGCAATACTGGAGGACAGTTTCTAAATAGATCAGGAAACCGCACGACGAAATACCAAAAGTACATCAGGCCGCAAAACGGAATACCAAAAGCACATTATACACTGACAACATTATGAAAACTACGGAGCTATGTAGAAACTGGCAAAGTAGTTAAATATTTTAAAACTTTGACTTGCATCCTCGACACAGACAATTGATATCGTAGATACAATGTTGCACGGAGTCAAACTCGGCTGTTCAGTAAAGCAGTTCATAACAAGTCAACTCGGCAATCTATAAAATGAAAGTTACTTTTATGTTTTATGTTTCCTGGTGACCTGTAATATAGGTTTTACTAAACATACATCAGGCACCGATGACAGTCTTCACAAAACAGAATCGATCTAGTATACTAAATACCTATATTTTGTATCTACTTATAGAGAACCTTTGTGAAGAAAAATTAATGGTTATTATTATTATTTTATACTTTAAACTGTACCTAATAAAATCTGACGTCTGGGTGGTCTGAGTGTTAATTCCGCAAAATTATTGACGTCATATCTTGGACAAAAATGTGATTGACTTTCGATGTCAAAGCCGTGGTAGAAATAAGTACCTATCTTCCTAACCCATATGAACCCTGACAAGTATGCTTTAGAGTGCAGTTGCACTCTAAGGCACTACGCGACAGCGGAACTGCGCAGCGCCGGGGCACTGCGCATCAAACAAATCACCAAAAAAGCCGCGCTGTTCCGCTGACGCGTAGTGCAATCAGTCTCATGGGATTTCATACAACAGTTCCTTTGTAGTGTAGTTCCGCTCAATGCGAGGGAACTTTTAATGGTCCGTATAAATGTTGGAAGAGTTATGGAGATATAAGGGCTAAATTATTTGAAATGCATTCCTTCCACTTCAATAATTTACGCAATGTACGACGATGCAATGTCATTTTTCACTATTCTACCATAGACAACAATCCCCGTGCTATAAAGGCTGTTAAATCTGTCAACAAAAAGAACTTTTCGACGACCATCCCAACATGTGGACGGATCATCAGGGTTTACATGAAGACTGATGAAGACACTTTTATGTACATACAAGTAAGTTGTTTATTTGAAGTGCGATACAAATACTTCAACATCTTTCCAATCAACATTGAAGTGGATCCATGAATTACAAAAGTTCATTAGTTCCATTGTGATATTCGTGTTTCTATCGTCAACTTCGGGCATCGTGCTTTGATAAGAAACTATGTTGATAGTAACTTGGCCGTTTATTACTGTTACATTTGAGAAAGAAAATAAAATTGGAGTTCTGAGATTGAGCAAGAAAAGCAAGCTTGACACTGAAAATAGAAAGAATAACAAAAAACACACACACACTAAACTAGTGATATCGGCAATTTTGACAAACTTCTCAAGAAGTTAACGAAGTACCTATTCACATCGTTTTTCGTAACTTATTTTGAACAGACTTCTGACGAATAACCATCCGTAGTTTGTTAGTAGTTTTAAATTTGTTCGAAATAAGTTTCTAATGTTGTTTTTGATCGCGAATGGAGAGAAGATAAAAAACAAATAAATACCACGTATATTTAATGTTTTGATAAGAGTATAAAATAGCAGGACCGTTTTAGTTTGATGTTCTTATTTTATGGTTTGCGTTATTGGTTGTTTGTTGTATACCATTTACCAACGCTAGTTAGTATTTTCAAAAAGTTTTCCTGGTTCATCAAAAACAGTTTTTTCTCCAGCGCATACTAACAAATACAATACAATACAATTACTCTTTATTGCACACCAAATAAGACAGATACACAGGACATGAAAGAACTAATACAGATTACGTTGTACAATGCAATGTCCTTATCGCTTTGAGCGATCTCTGCCAGGCAAACTTTGGACGGACTGGGATTGAAAGAGCAAGTCTAGACGGTGGCGTCATATACAGAATAATAGTTATTAAGTTTAAATGTGTTTCTTATGGTGGCTATTCAATATAGGAGCCTTCTATTAAATTAAGTTAGGTCACTTTAAATTCAGTGGATGAAGGTAACTCTTCCTAAAACCTCTGAAAATAATAGAATTGCATACGGCTTATTTGAGCACCTGGGACCGTGATAAATGGTACCAATCTAACTTTTAAAATACTTCCAAATCTCTTGGCGCATACGAGAATGGATCAACAATCCGCATTAATCTCTGTTATCTAATAGAAGAAATATTCACTGAATTGGAGCACGTAGTACGCCCAAAAGCCAATTTACGCTGCACTATAATTCCACCTATAAATGGCAGGGAGCCAAAACGTGAAAAATCTTGGGTTTGTTTTTGTATCGAGAAAATCACATTTATCGCCAAAGTTTCAACCGAAATAATTGGTCTTTCCTTTTTCGATTTCACTGAAATCGCAACCTAGGAAATCTCTGGGCAACGTAACAATAATCTTAAGTAGATAACTTTAGTACCTACTTCATTGTCGAAAACAGTAAAAATTCGTTTCAACTCCTGCTGGCCACCTAAATCACAGCTTATTTCCAATCTTTGCTTATTTCTACTAAATGTGGGAAAGATTGCAACACTTTGGGACACGAAGGACGCCTAGGGAGGCATGCACCGGCGTCAGCGAACTGCTGGTCTTCCTGGAGGACATAGGGTGGTTAGAATAGCAGCCCGAGGCGGGGCCCTCGCGCAAAAAGGGCCCACCTGAGGCCTAAAAGTCAAAAGTCAATAACTTTATTTCTTTAGGCTTACAAAATAAGCACTTAGACACGTCAAATATAATACTATAAACAGGTTTACAAATAGTCATTATTATCAAATAAGAAATAAGATGTTATTGATTTTATTCGCTTCAATTTTTTGTCCCTAATTGTCCCTAATCCCTAATTGCGGAAACCAGCCCAAGAACAAGTAACAAGTACTAAATGTGGGAAAAAACGATCCCATAGGAGTAAAAATCACTACAGCTTGGAACAAGCATCGCCCTGTCCCCATCTTGGAAGATTGATCGTGTTAACACCAGTCATGACTCTCCCAGTCTGTTTATTCAGGTCGCATTTTTCACCAACTTCCAAACTGATCACATCCATGACTTAATATCTGAATCACCGAATAGTTATTTTGTGAACGGTAAACAAAGAATAAATAGGTTTCCGTTCTGCCCGCGGCTTTTGCTTTTTTCCTGAAATAATAACCTTCCTCGGGTTACAATATAATTATCTCCTTGCCAAGTTACATTAAGAACTGCCTTTGGCGGTTTAGTTGTTGGTAACAAACATAACCCTCCTAACAAGATCACAGTTCACTCAGAAAAGCCGAATATTTTAATGAAATATGGTTAATCATTTTTTTTTATTTATTTGGCACATAAAACGGTTCACAATCAAAAATTAAAAATAAGAATGTCACAGTATTATGATCTAGATTCTATCCCTAAGTATGTGTACACAGCATGATTTATACAGAGCAGTTCTGTGTAGACAAATATTGGAGATGAATATTAAAATGCAGAGCATACATTCTTTCCAGAAGTCAAGACCATTGACGATAATTATAAGTTGCGTATCGTCAAGGCATGGAAGCTGCCTAATGAACCCTTTCAGCTAGATTGCTTTGCGCAGGTGGTTCAAATGCGCGTTAATTATTGCTGATCAATAAAATGATTGATTTGCAAATAATTACTGCATTTAAAGTCAATGAGCCGAAGAGGAGTATTAACAAATTAACAAACTGTGTATCTGAAAGCGCACAGAGTATCGGGATGATTAGAAATAGAAAAAGAAATAGAAATATTATTGACATTATATTTAAGTGAACTTAAGCGTGTATATTCTGATCATGATGGTTGCCGCGTCATTGCAAACGTCCTTTGGATACGTCCTGGTGGATTTGACAGCCTGTAGCTGCAAAGGTGTCCACACTACGGATGTACCATTATTACGCTTAGCATGTTTCACGTTACACCGTGTCGGGGCCGTGCCGGGCTTCGGCCGGGGCACGGATAGATATGTTTAATATGCTTTTGTATGAGGTTAGATTGACCGTGCTCCGGCCGGGCCACGGCAAAATATCGTTGGATATTGTACACACATTACACGGCTAGGGCACGGCCCGACCCTGACACGGTGGTGTAACGGGAATCTTGTAAGAAAAAGAGAAAAAGTGTGTTAAATCAATTAAATAAATAAATAATGCTGGACAATTCACACAGCATTATCTAGCCCCAAGCTAAGCAGAGCTTGTGCTACGGGTACTAGATAACTGATATACATAATAAAAAAAAAAATTACAACGAAACGACCAGAACACCCAGAACAAAAAATACCTATAGCTCATACAAATATTTGTCCCAAGGCGGGAATCGAACCCGAAGACCTTCACCCACCGCGCCACAGAGGTCTTCGAGAGGATTGTGTGCTTGAAGTACGACACATCCCACCGGGTCCGAAGTAACATTTACCTAACTTGTGCCACCGGTAAACTACACGCTAAAGATTATTTATCGGGTATTTATTGCGTACCTTTTGCTTACAATTAATAAGCTTTAATATGTTAACAAATCGCAAAAGTTTAAAAAGTTCTACACGCTAAACTTTAGTCAAAAAGGAATCATAGCTTCCCTCAGACCGAACAAGTCACATATTGGTTCAGCAGTTGACAATGGCCAGTCCGAGACGAAATGCGATGCCATCCATCATTAGCCAGTTCATTTACTCCTCACTTCAGTTCGCTGCCTCACTGTGGCTTCAGAAACATCGTTAGTCATCGTCGTTGAGCTGCCGAACTGGCGAATTATTGTTTGCACGCGATTATGCACAGATGGGATTTATTATAAATTGACTAGAGCATATACACCATGTGTTTTGTTTAAGCTTTAACCTTACTTTTGTAAAGATGGACCGCTTCTTTACAATTCGACCGGCCATCATTTTAAGCGTGAATTAACAACTTTAAAATATGTAGTTCTTAAATTGATGACCTCTGTGAAGCGGTGGGCAAAGGTCCTACTGCGACAGAGGAGGTTGCGACTTCGATTCCCGCCTCGGGACAAATTTTTGTACGATCTGTAGGTATTTGTTCCGGGTGTTCTGATCGTTTTCTATGTATCTTTATTAAATCAAACTATTAAATGTATTGTATTATGTATATCAGTTATCTAGTACCCATAACATAAGCTCTTGGGCTAGCCCCAAGCTAAGCAGAGCTTGTGTTATGGGTATATAATGCTGTGTGAATTGTCCAGCACTAATTATTTATTTATATTTACTAACTTAGTTATGGAAAGTAGGATGCCGGATGGTATGGAGAAAGTACCTTATCCATTTTAAGAAGAGCTGTTAATATTGTTAAATCCGAACAATATTAATGACGACCTCAGTGGTGCAGCGGGCGAGAGTCTGCCTGGGACGCAAGAGGTTGCGGGTTCGATCCCCGCCTCGGAACAAATTTGTGTACGATCTGCAGAAATTTGTTCCGTTGGTAAGGGTGTTTTCTATGTATAATAAAAAATATCTATCTATGTAATGTATAATATTACGTATATCAGTTATCTAGTACCCATAACACAAGCTCTGCTTACCATGGGGCTAGATAATGCTGTGTGAATTGTCCAGCATTATATTCTTTTTTTTTAAATTAACTTTTGTTGGGTTCAGTGGGGTGAGAGTGCTGTAGAAAAATCTAAAAAAACACACAAAATAAATGTTGTTATTCGAGCCGTTTGAAAAATGTTTTCAAAATCTTAGTTAATCCTCTTTATTGACGGCAGTCTCCCGAGCACTCGCCTCCGGCCGAAATATGCGAGGTGATCAATTTTCTCCGATATTAATATTCAATGGCCAATAGCCTCTGCGGGACAGGCTTAATCTCCGAGTAGCGCTGTGCATACTGAGACTCTTAAGGGCTATTTAATTTTTTTGTCTAATGTCTTCTCAGTAACCTAAATATCTCCGAAATTAACTTAGTAGACCTTTTTAGGGTTTCAAAGATCGGTTTTGAAACCCTTATGGTCTCGCTCTGTCCGTCCCCGCTCTTTCTTGAATATCTCAGTAACTACTGCAGCTATTAACTTGAAATTTGAAATAATGATACATTTCGTGCGCCATTACTGATTTCAAGAAAAAAATATATAAATAAATGAAAAATGAAAATGAATATTTTCAGTACAAATTTTGATGTTGAAATTTCAAAAGAGACCTAGGAAGGCAAATGGGGTATCAAATGAAAGGCATTGTTTTGACCATTTCAAAACACTTTTTGAAATTTCTGTAAATTTCATACTTTTTGAAATATTTCAAAAATAGTCGAAAAATTGACCGTACCCCCCCCCCTATCTCCGAAGATTGCAGACCGATCCACGTACAATGTATTAGGCGTTTGTAGATATCCATCTATATTTTACAGGAAAAATATAGAGAAGTCTGTAATAATAATAGTTTTTGAAAAATGGTCAAAAAGAGGGGGATTTTTTTTTTCAAAAGGGGGGGTACCTACCTATGTGGGGTATCAAATGAAAGGTATCGTTTTGGCCATTTCAAAACACTTTTTGAAATTTCTGTGAGTTTCATACTTTTTGAAATATTTCAAAAAAAGACGAAAAATTGACCATTCCCCCCGCCCCCCCCCCCCCCCCCCCCTAGCTCCGAAGATTGCAGACCGATCCATGTACAATGTATTAGGCGTGTGTAGATATCAATCTATATTTTACAGGAAAAATATAGAGAAGTCTGTAATAATAATAGTTTTTGAAAAATGGTCAAAAAGGGGGTAAATTTTTTTTCAAAAGGAGGGGTACCTGCCTATGTGGGGTATCAAATGAAAGGTATTGTTTTGACCATTTTAAAACACTTTTTGAAATTTCTGTAAGTTTCATACTTTTTGAAATATTTCAAAAAATTGATTGTCAAAATAATTTTGACAATCAATTTTCTGAATATTTTTTTTAATATTGGCAAATGTTTGAAACCATCGGCGCGCGAGTTACACTCGCACTTGGCGAATCTTGTTTGTAATTACTCTTGATTTAAAGAAGTTTTTGATGGTACCTAGGTTCTACGTTCTAGGTATTTCAAAAATCGAATAAAAGTTTAGTATTTAATTTTTTTCTATCATACTTTAAGAAATTAAGTTGGTCTGGAAAATCTTTAACATGATGCTCTGACCTCAATGCGTTGAAAGCTCTCTATCCTCTTTGAAGTTAATTCCACCATTCGTGATTTCTACGAATTGGCCACTGGGGAACAGTACATGGCTCCAAAATTCAATTTTATTCTTTCATTAACCTCTTAGCGAACTTGGAGTTCCCAGAAAGTAATGAAATTTACTGAAAAATGAGACTACCTATTTCTCTGTGGGTAAAAGCTTCATGTAGTTACGCTCCGGTCTTATTTTTTGGCTAGATAAATTTTAAGTTGAAGTTACCTATGTACTTACATAGTATTTTGAGGTTTTTTCAGTCGTTTCCTAAGCCGGGAACATAATTTTGAAATAATAAACGATTCCGTGGTAACTACTTTTCCATTTTAAATATGACCGTTGTAGTGTCAGTATCAAACAAAGATGGGCGTTAGGAGCTTCAATGTGGATAATGAATAACTCTACTCAAGACCCACCGGACCGGATGACACCGCTTTTGTTCACAATTTAACCAATATTTTCAAAAGACACAGTCTTGTTGACAGAATGCCTGAGATAGAAACATACCCCACCCAAAGTGGCGCCGCCACCTAATTTATCTTATTAAAGTAAAAGTAAAAGTCATTTATTTGCAAAACACGTGTAAAAAGGTGACAAATTGTTATTTTTGAGTCAACATGTTTGACCAATATAATTGGTGTGCAAAATAATTAAGAGTATGGCATGCAGGTTTTAATTTAATTGTACATAGCAACAGCAGATTTATAAGAGTATTCATTTATCGATTTGAATTTAGTATACCTAGCATAAAATTAGATTACATCATTTAGAAATTCGTCAATATTATAGTAGCATTTTTCACATAAAAAATTTTTAAATTTGGTCTTAAATAAGTTTACATTTAAGTCTTTGTAGCTCTTAGGTATTTTATTATAGATTACAGGTGCCATGCACACTACACTCTTTTTCAACATAGTAGTTTTTGATTCGTGTCTGGCTAATCTATTGTTGTCCCTTCTATTCCTAATTACAATGTCACACATTCGGGGAAACAGATTGGGATTGCTTCTAACAAATAGCGCAATTTCCAGAATGTACAAGCTTGTGAGTGTATTATTCCGTTTAACGATTTTATGTTTTACGATTTATTTAAATAGATTTTGGTTTTACGAAAATAGATTTTGGTGCCCACCAAGAGCAACTTCGTATCTCTACCTAAAATAAATAGAATAACTATTACAGAGGCGTTAAAAATGATTTAATGGGTATCACAAACTGGGAGATGGATTTTTGAAAATTCCTTTGTTAAACAGAATAATAACATAAAGTAGATGGCGGCGATAGTTTGGGTGGGGTATGCGCCTTAAGCACATGAGATGAAAAATTGTGAACCTGCAAGATATTTTACAAACTTTATCGCAGTCATCCTCATCAAGCAGAGACAATCCGAACATCAGATGTCAATATCGCGACATGATCTGCTCAATCGAGTTCCAGTCGCCGCGCGGCCCTCGGCGCTCATTCCCTTACAGAGCACTGCTTTCCGACACTAATGACATTTCCATCAAATGTGCAAAATGCGGAAATGTGCTGTAAGTTATACGAGGCTTGGGGCTCGTTAATTGACGTAGCTTTGTCGTATTTTGTGAGAATCATCATTACCTACAATATTACAATACGTGTATTATAATTTGTTGGATGGAAGTTTGTTACCTAGGTACTTTCATTCTATTTTTCTTCTACAGCTGCAAGGTGGTAAATTATACCTTGTTGAAAATTTCTATACCATAACGTAAGCGATGATACCTTACTTAGTTACTCCTATGGCTCAGCGACCTGAAATGTATCTTGGCCTCCGATACGAGAAGTTGCCATTTTTCCATGTGCTGCGCAGTTTTCCGCCAGTCTTCCGCTTGTAGCTCACGCAGTTCGCTTCCACCATATTATTCCACCGATACTGCGGGCATCCTATTTCTCCCATGACCGACGGGGCTACCGAGATAGGCATTATAGACATGCCGTTTCTCTCCCATCCTCTCCAGGTGGCCAAGCAGGCGGTGGCAAAAATACCTGACATATACTGACATATTATCCCGGTTAACGGAATCATTTGAGTTCTTGTGTCGTGAATTGTAGTCGATTTATTTGTTTTGCAAGCTATTTCTATTTGCTACGGATCACACTTGTAGATTATTTGAAGAAGAAATAACCAATTATATAAATTTTATATTAAATTGTTACATTGAAGTTTAAAGTACAAATTAGAAACTAACAAGTAGTTGGTAATTGGGCACAAAATTATAGACCGTAATAATGAAATAATTTAAACTTCGTTACCTATTTTCCCAATGGTCCACCCGACCCATGTAAACAAATTTATAATCATTGACACACGCCTCAGGATTATTTTAATACGGAAAATTTTACCCCTATCACGTTCCTGACATCGTTATGAGGGTCAGGTAAAAATAAAGAGCTCATATGATGAGTGAAGACTAACTGCCTACCAGCCTAAATTAAATTTAGCTACAGTCAGCTACAACTTTTTGGAACTCGGAGAACTTGAATCTAATTGATGTAGCAGTATAATTGTGTCTGTGTGATCATTTGCATACATAGTAGGTAACACAAACGGCCCAATGAAATTTTTGTAGTTCCCTTTGTTCAACGAAATAATAAGATAGAAATAGGTGGCTAGTTTGGGTCGGGGTATCGCCTTAACGAGATAGCGCTAAACAAAAGCTAGTTTGTGCTTATGATCTCCGGTACAACTGGCCGAATATAAAATGCCTTAAATACATAGGCATTTTATATTCGGCCAAAATTGTAACCCGTTGATGTCTTAGTATTTACTTGTCATTTAGCCTTCGGAACCACGCTTCGTCTTGTGCAATAATTCCTTCCGCAAACGAGCTACAGAGGATGTCACTGACCCACCACATTTACATGGTACATAAGCGTTCCCGTATGGGCCTTAAGGTGCTAACGACGCCATTTTGTGAAAAGGATAGACATAGGATTAAGCGTACATAGAAGCGGGACAGAGCAGAACGCGTGTGCAAAAATCAAGATTTCTTCTAATTAGAAGAGTGCTGTTCAAGTAATATTTATTTTGGTTACCCTGCTTTTGCTTTATTTTTCAATAGAAATATCAAGTCAGTAAGTCATATTGGTTCGGAAAAGAAGGCAATGTACCAAAATTGAAAAAAATCAGTTTTTTTTCATCAAACTTATAAATCTAATCAAAAAAGTATCTTGTCACTTTTGTACAGAATGAAATGTAATGTTTGGTGTAGGAGTATAAATATCCTAGATTTCATATTTGAACAGCAGTAGGATCGCAAATATCATGGAAAAATTGATTTTTTCGAAAGACCAGCCTTAATAGTCGTCTACAAAAGTGCAAAAAACTAACACTACATTAACCATCTTTCCTGGATGTAAGGGCCATTGAAGATGATGTTGATTTAAAAACTATGTAGTTACATTTACCACGAGTGACAGAGCGACAACAGACCTGCGTGATGCTGACTGTATTATCCCAGTACAGTACCCGAGTCATCAAAAACTCATAAAAATGGTTCGTGGTTTATGAAGCGTCCAGTATCACAATTAATTAGGAGTGGACTTAAATAACAAAACAGGACCGAGACTAATACACAATATTGCTTTATTTTTTTACTGGCTTTCTTTTGATTAACTAATTAGCATGGCAATGCTGCCTTTAGTCTGGTCACTCTGCCTTATGGTGACGGCTTTCATTCTAGGTAATAGATATAAGTGTTAATACTAGTTGTAGAAGAACCGACAACCGCTGGGGTAAACGTATTCTTGAGTGAAGACCGCGACTCGGCAAACGTCGTGTAGGACGCCCTTCGATCTCATGGGATGACGATTTGCGAAAGACTGCTGGCAGATGCTGGATGCGGCAAGCTAAAACAGGGCGCTATGGCGCTCATTTGGGGAGGCCTAAGTCCAGCAGTGGACTGGTATAGGCTGATAATGAAACGGAGATGACGGATACATTGATGCGTTGCGATGTCTATTTAACAATACCATAAGATCTTTGCATGAAAAGGATTAAGATCATCTATTCCAGTCAGAAAGTGTCCAAATGTTGTCATAATATTTTAGTCAATCTTATTAGGCACTGACAGGGTCGAAGTACTTTTTTATAAAAATATCATCTAAATTCGGACTTAGTAATAATGTACCTAATATCAAAATTTGTATTCAACGCTACTAACCCTTCTTACGCAGTTGTCCGTTGACGTCAGAGTTATTCCTGATTCGTTTACATTTTTATTAGGTGATGAATATATTTTTCCGTTGATATGAATGAAGTATTGCTTTTTACATTCGTCAGCCTAATGTCTATCTGTGGAAAGTTTTCAAGCTTTCTTTTTTATTCCTTCATAGACTTCCAACATTATACACAGTCGTTTATACACACTGACACACGACTCGGATGGCGATTTTTTAAGCTGAATCGTAACAGCAGACTTAGTACTTGAGAGCTGAATAATAATAAACAGAAATAAATTTACACTAAACCAATAATTCTAAAAGACATTGTCTTTATGTACCAATTTCTGTCCGAATAAAGTTGGTAAAGTCGGTTAAAACATGCAATTTTCCGGTACTTTCTTAATGATTTATTAGCAAAAGAGTTCTCCAGCAGTATTTTCGAGTCTCATCGGAGGCTCATAATTGGCTAAAATTGCTAATTGGACAGAAATCGATCTTCAGTCGTTAGCAAAGCTCTATTTATCCTCAAATAACATAAAAATATTGAGTTTTCAAAAACTTTGATTGGAATGGTTATTATATTTTTCATTTCACCGTAAATATTTCTATGTCGCTAGGTTTGTTGCATGAACAAGATATTATAGAACAAGTACCTATTGGTTTTATTACCCCAAAATAATCTACTAATGAACGACCTGCAAGAAGCAGCAGGATTCGGTTTCTTTAGAAAAATCATAACAAAAAAAAACAGGAAAAGATACGAACGCAGTTTTTGGAGCATGACTATATTTTGAGGGTAGCTAACACTGAAACTGTGTTGGCTCGAACACACTTTCCGCGAAAATGAGTGAATACGTTCTTTTTCTCGGTATTAACCGAGTGAAGTTGTCAAAATATACATGCTATATCAACTGTCTGCGAACAAAAAATATTTTGCCCAATTTGAGGTAGATGAGAAGGAACAATGTTTGATCTTAAGGGACGTAGGTCGCTTATACTCATAAATACATTGTTTCAATTTGAAAAATACCTTCATTTTATCCCATTGACGAAAGTAAAAAGGGAGATACTTTTTTACTTTCATAGAAGTTTATAACCAGATAGCCACATTACTTGTTACTTGTTCCTGGACTGTTTTCCGCAACTAGGCCATTATAAGATGGCACGATAGCCACATTATAAGCGAGACATATTCATTTAATTATTCAGAAACCTACTTGACTACTTTTATAATTCTTGTTTACTAATTAATTTTATTTTATTTACTACTTTTATCTAATTATAACTATTTTGTTTCATGTACCTACTAAATATGACATGCCTGGAAAAGTATAGGGTTAACATACCTTTGCAGGGTTGCAAAGGTATGCAAAGGTTGTGTTTTGTTGAAAATACTATGAAGTGTATTTTTCCCAAAATATCGGCTGAAAAGTTGGTGAAAATGGAGGACCGACAAAAGCTGAAAAGATGTTTCTTCAGTCAACTGAGTCTATTCAATATGTAGAGACATACATACGTACAAATTTCATTTGCCGATAACCTCTTATCCTCTTAATTAGGATAGGTGTGTTCAATGAGAGCTTTATGGAGCGACTAGATTTGTCTATTAAATTCTAGAGCCTGTAGTGACACAGATTAATAAGCAATAGACGGTACAAATAAAGATCGCTATTCAGCATTTTTACCGGTAAAGCCGAGAATAACTAGTCGCTCCATAAAGCTCTCATTGAACACACCTAGGATAGGTGTGTTCAATGAGAGCTTTATGGAGCGACTAGTTAAGAGGATAAGAGGTTATCGGTAAATGAAATTTGTACGTATGTATGTCTATATTGAATAGACTCAGTTGACTGAAGAAAAATCTTTTATTACATCTTCGGTATGATTAAATGTTATGTATGTACTTATATTGTACCTAAGCTTGAATCTAGGCAGGTAGCATACTTAGTAAAATCTATGTACTCATGTAACATCTTATGAAATTTTTATTCTACTTTGTGTGTATGTCTGTGCTGTTCTTGTTGAGCCAAATAAATGTATCTTTAACTATTACTATTATTACAAACAACTCACAAAATACCCATAACACATGATCTGCTTAGCTTGGTTAGGTTATCATAATCACTTTAATCCGTCAATACCATGCACGCACCCTATTTAATTCCAAATAACTGATCAATGATTGAGAGTAAAAACAGGAAGCGGATTCATTCCGGCTTTTAAAAGAATACCTAGGGGTAAACTATCCGAAATTCACTTCCACTCTACCTTCGACTGGCCACCTAAAAAATACCTGAAGCACCAGTAACTTTCACTGGGCCCTTTCAAACATAAAAGGAAACAAAATTGGGAGCACGATAAAATTGATGTTCGCTTAAAAGCTATCGAACACAAAATATCGTTGATGTGATGTGATGAATGCTTTCAGGTTTTCAAATAACTCAATTCATTTTCGTTACAGAGTATAAAAGTATACTGTTTTACACTACGACGGAATCTACTTATACTATAGCTTGGTTGTGGTGCTAACCAGCCAATATTTTTTTCATTTTGACAATGCATTTCTTACTCCATACTCCAGTCATTTATCAGGGTTTCACCTCGGAATTCGTAGACTGCCTGCTGAAACCTCGTGTATGCGTTCATCTTTAGTTTTTAAATATTGTCTCATAACTGGAATTAAATTCCAATGGTGAAAGAATTTTTCAAATTGGTCCAGTAGTTTCGGAGCCTATCAATTCAAATAAACAAACAATTTTTTTCTGTATATTATATTAGTATAGATGTCAACATCATTCGAGTAGGTAATAGAAATAATTGCGAAACATAAACTTTTGTGATATCTTCCTTCCTACCTTGAAATAACTTCCGAAACCAACACGATATTTAATTCCAGTTCATCATCATCAGCCTATACCAGTCCACTGCTGGACATAGGCCTCCCCTAATGAGCGCCATAGCGCCGTCTTCAGCTTGCCGCATGGCCATGTACGACGACCGTAATGATGGGCGGACTATTATACATAGCAAATATTTTTTTCATGGCCTCAACTGTTTTTGGGATAGAGAGTGGAGAGTGCGCAAAAATGGCAAACAACCTCATATTCTAAAGACCTATGAGCTAGCAGGGACGCGTAGCTCACGACTAGAACCACACTCTCGACCTCTGTGGCGCGGTGGGCGAAGGTCCGCCTGCATCACAGGAGGTTGGGTTCGATTCCCGCCTCGGAACAAATGTGTGTACGATCTGCAGACATTTGTTCAGGGTGTTCTGGTTGTTTTCTATGTATAATAAAAAATATCTATGTATGAACTATATTGTATTATCTATATCAGTAATCTAGTACCCATAACACAAGCTCTGCTTAGCTTGGGGCTAGATAATGCTGTGTGAATTGTCCAGAATTATAAATATAAATATAAATAATACTCATCCTAAATATGTCCCTCCTTAGAGTGTAACTCAAATCAACTCCGCCGGATGTCTATATCTTCCAAACTACTCAACTAAGATAATGTACGTATATATGGTAAAGTTCAGGACTTACTCTATTCGTCATATGTTTCGAACACACGATTCCATGTAATTTGCTTGATAGAAATCGCAAGAACATTTATTTTTATATTTTTAGTTTATTTATCAAGATGTCCTAATTAGCTTGTGTTCCTCCTACACAGAAATTCATAGGAAACCCGCTCACATTTATAATGAAGACGCGTGTAAACTTTACTATAACCACTTGTTGAAAGATTTATGAATACGTTTTATTATTAAAACAAACTAGTCTGTTAAATTTTATCGGGAAACAATGCAAGAAGTAAACAAAGGATATAAAGTTTTGCGGCGAACGACTGAAAACATACGCTCGGTGCTTTATCTACATTACTAATTGTGTACCTATTACAATTTCTGCTTTCATTTTTGATAATTAATTCTTAATGTACAACTGAAAATTTCCACCTACATCTGTCTGAAAAGTTCCACCTTCGATTATAAACCAAATACCAGTGTTTGTTTACAATTACTTGTTTACATCAATAAATGTTTACACTCGGCAAGCGGAGCCCAGCGTTGATTGAATGCATATGACGCTTGAGCAAACCTATCTTGGTCCGACGGTTGCAGTTCCTCGTAAATCCTTTGATTGTTTACGTAAATAAAGTTTATTGGCGGAATGATATCGTAATCATCATTTATCAAAGCAGTTGTATTCGGTGCATTTATTTATGAGATTCACTGACGATTACGCAAGGTAATATATGATATTTGGATACATTTCAGTGACACGCTAAAGAAGGCGGTACATGTAAAAAAACCGGTTTCTATTATTAAGTTTTGGACCTTTCACTAAAGCAAACAGTTCATGTATGAAATTTCTACGAAGAACATTAATTTCAAGTTGCGATAGTATTAATATTTGAAGAAAAGTTTTTAAAAACAAGCTTTTATTCTAGAAACTAGACCGAACTCGATGAGGTTACGTCGTTTCGTTTAAATAGTTCCTTTACCTGATGATGGATAGCCCTCTGGCTCCATTATCTGGTCATCATGTCCTTATCAAGACCAAAGTGCTGTTAAATCAAACTTAAGAAACCCAACAGACGGGGTTAATTCATTTTGTTTGGGATCTCTATGGTCATTTGCCACCTTAATTGTCTCTATCATCACTTCAGACAAACTCGATGTAACCATTACAGACATTGTCACCGGACCTAGGTACATAAGTATACGAAGCTTAATCGGTTTAAGATCATCATCATCATAATAAATTCATAACACGATTTCACCCACAGCTGATATGACTCCAAACTCTTGTACCACTCCACCCGTTCCTGCTCAAATCCCATCCAGGTTTGCCCCATGGTGTTAGTTATATCGTAATTTCATCCTAAACCGCATACTGAAATGGGCGGTATAGGATAATTAGTCTAAAATGTTTTGTTAGATTTGTCCCACACATAAGTAGTACATGTAAAAAGGCAATTTAACAAATAACCTGATATTTGTGCCTTTTCTTTCAACTCTACTGTACCATGACTGTATATTCAAAGATGCGCACAGAAAACAATATTTTATATTTCATACGAGGAATTATTATTTCCAATTTGTCCTCCGTAATGAAATACCAAGCCATTTGTATATCTTTGCCGACGTGCTGAAGATACCTTATTGTGCTCCAGAAATTAATAGCCTCATTTATCTGCATTCCTTTAGTTCTGTTTTGGTGAGGAAGCTCCAAACCGTCCATAGAAACGGAAAACTTACGAAATACCTAGGAACATGCAACAAAATAGTTACGAAAATTCAATGAGACTGGGACCTTGCTCTCTTCTAAAAACTACCTACGAATTTTCGTCACAACTTTTCGTCTATCTAGAAAGTCACGCTTTCGTTTTTTTTAATCAGTTTTGTTGCAGCTAATAATTTGCAAAACAAATAACAAACAAAAGATAAGGACAGTTTGTAATTAAGATAATTTATAACCCTCGTCAACTTTAAAAATCATTTTTGACTAGGGAATTAGCGTCTTTTATCTAATATCTAAAGCGATAACCATAAATTTCAAATTGCCTTGTCACTTTGTCCAAAATATCACGGATTCCCTTATCTCTTTAAATGTGTGCTAAAAAAACATGATTAAGCAGTGCCTTTATCAAAAAATACAGACCAGTCCATCATATTGCTGATAGTGAGTAGATTTGTCAGTCATCTCGGAAACACACTCTGCTCATTTTCATAACACACTCTGCTTAGTGGTTGATACTGTGTGAAATGCTTTAAAATTTTATTTTTCCGGGGTGGATTACTTACAATTCATTGCTATTCATCTTTTCTTCCAACAAATCAAAAATCATTCGGCCTTCAACAAACTTATAAATCTCTCAAATCCGTCTAGCCATTGTTAAGTAGTGTGTTTACAAACCATAAATTTAAGCAAGTATTGCAGACCCATTGTTTTGTTTCAACTTTCAGCTTTAACCTAGTTTTATCCAAACGCTGGCATCGTAGTCTACATAATGATGATGTGATGAGCCAGATATTCAAAGTTAGTTAATGACCAGAGGTGATAAAGCATTCTTAAAAAGGTTTTCCTTCGTTTAATACCTTTTCGGATATTTGAAAACTGCTATCGATATCATTAGCGAGAATAGATTCAATTCCTGCTACGTTCAGGAAATTTAATCAGCCGCCATGTACGTATCCGTAGTTATACCGCCATTTGTATACGTAGAACTGGTGCTGAATGCCATTTATCTTCGGTCAAACAAATGTTAGTGTGTGTGTAAGATTGACAGAATCGGCAGGGCTATGCGACTTGATCTATGGACTCATGTATGTTCATTTGATTACTACAAGTACATATTTGATTTTGAACGAATACCTTTACATTGCTTTTTATTTTCAGTTGTAATTGCTATTGCTGAAATTGGGGTTAAAGTATGAAATTGCCGTTTTTTTGTACTTCGAATTGACATAGAACCTTTATGGTTTGAGATTTTGGAGCGAAACTTTTTTCACATGGTACGCACAAAAAATTAAGACTCATAGTACCTACTATGAGTCTTAATTTTTTGTGCGTAGCAGTGTTTAGGGAAAATATGGCCCAAACTCAGCATTGCGCTGGGTTGACCAGGTGTGTCAACCCAGCGCTGGTTTTCAGTGTAGGCCAAAAGCAGGTAACGTCACTACCATCTGTGGTAGTGCGTTTTTAGACAATCACAAATTTTTTACGTATTTTAAGATATAAAACTCAACATTGCTTAATTATTCAGACATTAAAATAACATAAAATGGTAGACATAATATTGCAGTAATAAGTGATTACTGATTATAGAGTAAAATACCTGGAAAATTAAATTAATTTACCAGAATACGTACTAACTACTCGTATGAGAAAAACACTTGCGACCACAGAGAAACTTCACGTAGAAATATTAATACTTCCAGTCTGAAGAGGAAAATCTCAGTGAAATAAATAAATCTTAGGCAAATGAAAATTAATCTGACTCTTGACACCCATAGCTTTTATCTTACTTATCGCAATTTTGACAACTTCCTCTAAGGAAGCTTCGAGGAATTTTATAATCGAGTTTAAAGTTTTTATGTTCCGCAGTGAACGAGCTGCGTAAAAATATTTGACCCAAATATTTTTACTGTTCGTAAAATGAGTTTTGAAAACATGAAAAAGGTACATTGATAATTCACAGAGCGGGAAGATAGAGCGTATTTCCCTTTGACGGATATTGGTTGAGTCTGACGTGAGACGTAGGGGGTGATAAATAACGCTATTTTTTGAAAGGGATAGGCATAGGATTTCGCGTTAAAGGAGCGAGACCGAGCAAAGCGTAAGCGCAATAATCAAGTTTTTACTATTTTTTTATTATTACGATATTTACTTTTTGCACAATAAGCCAAAGGTTCCCATGATATTCTTTTATTTAATACGGTGATGAATGATAATAAAAAACTCTTGTAATTGATAGTTTACGAGAAAAACAACTGTACCTATTAAGTAAGAAAACAGATGGTACTTTGCACAATTACTTGTGTTTTTTTTAATTACAAATACTGCCTTGTATACCATAGAGTAAAATACTCTATATGATAGAAGGTATTATGTCAGTATTATTAATCTTTGGGATACAAGGCAATTATGTTTTTTGTAAGCTTTTTCGACAAAGATAACGGAGAAAAATCAAAATCACACACATCCACGCCGTTTCTTCAAGATTTTTCGGTTGAACTTAAAGAAATTTATGGTTTACCACAGTAGGTATATCTAATTTATTAGCAAGTAGAATATAAAACAACAAAAATAATACCTATAAAGTCATTTAGACGCTTGAGGGTTTTCGTAAAATAATACAAAAACATTGAGCAACATTAACAAAATCGTTTACAACATCTTCATAAACAAAATCGATTGTCATAAAAATCGAATCGGTACAGCAGTTCATTACTTTTTTATCGTACTACCAAAAATAACAGAGTTTCATGAAATAACTCAAATATTCACGATAAAACTTTTAAAACTATCACGGTTATTAACATAAAAGTCATTTATATGATATTTACCATGGTTCGATTTGTGTTGATTGGAAAACTCAAAAATCGAATCATGGTAAATATCCCGTTATAAATGACTCAAATATTCGCTCCCGCGGCCTACACCAATAATATGTAATTTGGATGTAATACTCCAAGTTTTCCACGTTGACAGTTCAGTCCACTTTAAAGAACAATGGCAAGTTTCCCTTACGGTTTGTCCCAAAAATTTGGGAAACGATATGAAATATACCATTCGATTCATCTCAAAATTCTGAGGAACCCTACATTTTTACTTTTTCCATGTTTGTTCTGGAAAAAATTAAATATTTTTTTGAAAATTGGCAGAATAATTTCTGTTCCTTGTTATCGTTTCATTGCAAATGGCGGCGGGGTGACAAAAAAGGTTTCAATTCTGTAGGTTGGTTTCAGGGTAGGGGAAAGGAATAAAACCAACCTCCTTTGTTTTAGGAGAAAGGTAGAATAGTGTAGTAGATCTATTGGCTAAATAAAAATTGTACAGTACATTTTGGCGGTGAAGTCAACCACTTTTTCCGTGAAGTTACCGAGCTTTTTATTTTCAATCGAAGTCTTTGATTGAATAATTGAAAACATGAATCGCTGTAGAAACTGCAGCATGAATTTGGTGAGACAGTCAAACAGTTTTGTTTTTGAAGAGGATGAAGTTTATCATTTACGAGTGGATAACAGCAATATAGGTATAGTAAGTGCCTACAAATCTACCACTAATATTTTATCCATTATTTAGTACACCTACCTTACCTGTCTATGCCCACCATTCAAAACTCAGTGCTTTATTTTCTTTATACCTAACAGGACTGCACAAAACTCAGATTACTTATGTAAAACTAGGAAATAAAGTAATCTCTTTTGTCCACCTCAATCTTAAAGGTAAAGACGAACGACCTCTGTGGTGCGGTTGGCGAAGGACTACCTGCGACGCAGGAGGTTGCGGGTTCGATTCCCGCCTTTCTCCATTGGCAGAAGGCATGGGTACCAGCTTGTAAAAGCCTATATTATAAATGCCTTTATAAATGCCCTTATAAATGCCTATTTTGAGCATGTGTGAAACAATCGATATCGAGCTAAGATAACTTTCTAATAGGTACCTAATCTTTTTACAGAGAATGGAAAACGACAAAATCTGTGGTAAATTCGGGGATCTGGCACAGAATCCTAGCTCAAAACAGAGAATGCTTGGACATGTGCCAGTTTACATATCTTCTCGTCATCCATACCGCAATGCTTGAAAACGAAAGTTTTCAATCAATGCGTCCTACCCCTCATGACCTACGGAGCTGAGACGTGGACACTCACGGTAGGGCTGGTCCACCAGTTTAACGTCGCCCAGCGAGCTATGGAGAGAGCTATGCTCGGAGTTTCACTGAAGGATAGGATTCGCAACAAATACATCCGACACAGGACTAAGGTTATTAATCTATCATAGCTCAAAAGATTAGAGAGCTGAAGTGGGCTGGCCATATCTCGAGAAGAACCGAGAACCGATACCTAAACGTGTTCTTGAGTGGAGACCGCGACTCGGCAAACGTAGTATAGGACGCCGTCCGACCAGGTGGGATGACGATTTGCGAAAGACTGCTGGCAGATGCTGGATGCGGCAAGCCGAAGACAGGGCGCTATGGCGTACATTAGAGGAGGCCTATGTCCAGCAGTGGACTTATATAGGCTGATGAAGACATGTTCCCGTTTTATTTATTTAAGAGTTGTGTATTACTTTTATAACAAAGTACCTACCTATGTTATTTTTTTTACCCTTAGATATAATAATTATAATATACAATTTACACTTATTGTTTTATTGAGAATAGTTGGTAGCAGGCACATAAAACATTCCATAGATATTATATTATACTAACACTATAATTACCAACGAGAAAAATGTACAACTTCCTCCAGTACAACCTGGGGCAGATGATGCAGGCAAGGATGGACTGTGCCAATGGCTTTATAAAATAGGAGTCAATATAATAATAGTGCTAGGTTTTATGTGTTTAACAGCAGGTCCTGAACTACGGGATTATGAACCTTAACACAGAACATTAATTTTAGCAATATTAGAGATGCTGTAATCACATTTATTTGTTGTTGTTGTTGTTTAAATCACGTGACACTTGTGATAATCTACTTTTCTCTACAGACTTTCATTTTGGTGTAGAATTTAACAAAAAAAAACTATTTTCTTCTTAGAACTCAGTTACAGTAGGTGCACATGTTTCTAACGGAGAAGCTTTCAGGCTGATAATGATTATAGAAATAATAGTTATCGTTTAAGGGCTGTGGATTTTGTTAAAGCCATTAAAAATAGTTGCAGGATGCTATGATATTTTATGGTGAGAAGTTGTATCATAAAATCTCCTAATTACCTTCATAATAATTATTTTATGTTCTGATGTGAGATGTAGTTACTTTCTAATTTACCTTCCCTATTGAAATAAGGGCTAAATATTGTTCCCAATATAAATATCTACGATCTCGAATCTACTGAAAAATTCAATTCAAGCTACATACAACACCTTGTAGCATTGTAGGTCCCTACCTACCTATTTATAGGAAGTTATTTTATTCTAATAACCAGCAATATAGGTAATCTAGTTTAAAATCGTGTTTGCTGCCTCCTTATCTCATATTTATTAAGACTTCAAGAGTTTATGTTGCTTTGGAGGTAGACAACATACAATACCTATATACGAGTAGGTAGGTCAGAATCCAACATTGGAATAAGTCGTGGATGGAAGAAATCAGACCCCCCCTGGTATTTACCAATTGTTGTTGGTGACAGTGGGTTATTTAGTTACCTACCTTGTTTTCTGATTTGCATTGACCTAACTAACTGACATCGTAGCAGCATTGGTGGTTATTTTATACCTACTCATATTATAACATCATATTACAGAAACAATAACCAGCATAGGACTAGAATGGTGTGAATTCAGATATCACCTTTTGTGTGACAATGCTAAATAATGTTTTACTTACGCAGGTACGGTACCTACCCTATCACTTGGGTTCATAAACCTACAGGTCCATTTATGCCAACGAAAAGAATCTCTACTTATCAAATAAACATAAAGGTACACCGAAATCAGGCCAGGCCAGCAAAAATCTACAAAATGATCATACAACACAACAAATTGCCTTATTTTCGCATTAGTAGAAAAGAGAGCAATCATAATAGCGTATTTTTTGTTTGTTTTGGTTTTTCAATTTTCGTTTGACATTTTTCTTGATTGATGTCAAGTGAACATGCACTGTCAACGTCAAAAACAAAATGGCGGATTCTACAAGTTTTCATCACCATAGCTTCGCCCAAATTGCGATTTATTCACATTTTCAAAAATTAATTTAATTTTTCATGGAACAAAACTTAAAAAACAAAATATACAGTTTTATTCAGAATTTTCAGAGCTATCGATTAATACCCATGCGATCGATGCCCATGATAGCTCAAAATTCTTGCCATCATTCTTTACAAGAGAGAAAAAAAATGCATCAAGTTTTAATGCAGTTCCGTTTATGATTTTCTCTCACGAGACTCATCTCAATGAAACTCTCAGTAATGGGACTAGGTACACTCAGAAAAACTTCCACTCGAATGTCATGCCTCGTAAACGTTTTGCTAACAAGTTTTCGCGTAAACGCAAAGCGAGTGGGCGAGTTATGAAGATTTATGGTATTCAACTAAATTGTAACTCATTTTGGCTCTTACTTCTCGTGATTTGTCACTTCCGTGTAACTTAATAATAAGTAAATATGAAAGAACCTAACTTGATAAAAATAAAGAGTATTTCACTTGTTTCGATCGTCTTGTCAGAACTTTAGAATTTCGATTTTTAGTACTGGTACCTACTGCTCAAACCCAGATATTTAGTAGGTTTTTCATATAAGTTGCTAGCTACGTTGCCATTGAGTTATCAACTCTATTCGCAATCTATAGGTAAGGACTTTCTCTGAAATACTCAAATGCAAGTCAAAAAGCACGTCTCAAATGACGAATTTTTGACAGATTTTCATTGAAATCCGTCAAAAAATCATCACATTAGAATCATGGTAAATATCCCGTTGTTGACTAAAGTGATAATAACCATGATAGTTTCAAAAGTTTTATGTGCATAGTTTTTGTAAAATCAGACATCAAAATGTTTTATTTCCTTTAGACCTTACAGGAAACGTCACAAAAAATTAAATTACAAACAAGGAAATAAAGTGAGAGGGTAGTAAAATAAAAGAAGTGAACCCTTTACCTTGATAGAGTGTTAGTTTTCGAGTTGGAGCAAAACTCGTTCCAAGTTTTTATATTTTGTAGTAGGCCTTTTTAAAAAGGACATGTTTGACAATTTTGATTGAATTTATTCTTTGAATATTTTTGCAACTCACTTAGAGTTTTGTTGTAGAAATGTACATTGCATACATTGTTTTGTATGTTTTTTTTTAGATTTTATTTTGCATAACTATTTCTAAGCAGAGTTTTGCGACACAGTGTTTTTTTATCTTGTTGATAAATATCATCGTATTGTTAGCCCTTGCTCTCAGTACGTCAATACGTTCCCCTACTGAAAACTTACTCAATAAAATAAAATTAAAATCATTAATCAACTCTTAATATGGCTGATTCATTTTTTTAAGACTATCTTATTCCGTGGTCACAACGGTCGGTCAGGAGCTGCAGGCTGACAAAATGATATCATCTAAATAGAGGTATCTGTATTCCTTCAATAGCCTACATAGGCGTTGGCTGGCTGGTAGTGTCGATACAAGTGTGTAAGTATGTAAGGTGAAGTGAAAAAATTTTGCGGACGTCGGCATAATCAGCATCGAAAAATGGATTGGCCGAATCTTTTCTCTAATATACGGCAAGTAAAATTATACAATTAAGTAATATTTTTACTTATTTTTCTAATCTTACCAATGATGGATGGATGTTCAAGTCCAGGGAATGAGAAAGCTAAAAAGAGTGGCTGGCTACTTCAGCGGTTGGCGAGTTTTACTCGGCAATGAGATGGTATAAAACTCAACCAAATTTACAATCCCTCTCGACTTTATTATTCCAGAAGTATGATTGACGTCTATTGGCCAGAATTGGCCTGACTGAACGATTGGTACAAAAGTTTAATCGCTATTGAAATGAATGCAAATTAAAAACATCACGCAGGCTTTGTTTGGAAAGCTTTTCAAAATTATTATTGTTTTTGTACGCTAAATCTAATAAAATATATGCGTAAAGTTAAACACACTCATAAATGCCTTCTAATATTACCAAATTAATTACCTACTCAAGTGCGTGTTCGGCCAAGCGTATTGGGACAATACAACCTTATTTTTTTGTGAAAAGAATAGACATATGATTTTGCGTTCATAGGAGCGGGTCAGGGCGTGACAGGGCATAACAACCCAAAAATAAAGTTTTAGCTTATTATCTACTAATTAGGATATTATTAAAAAAAACGAAATATATAAAATGTTTTTATGCTTATTCTCAAGATCTTAACTACTGTATTTATTGAGAAATTAAAGTTTTAGTTAAAATTTAGAGGTAACTGCGATTTTTTTATGTCAACAAGTAAACATAATCATATTGTATAGGTAGTAACGAAAACGCTTTGTAGGAATGACGAGCAAGGGTCACAGTCAGGGCTTAAACGGTTCATGTCAAGCCCTCTTTTCAGAGCGGCATTCAACTTGACATGTTGCGAGTCCATCGCTCTTCAGGATTGATGTATAATGCATTCACTGTACCGGATGTCGAGCTTTGGAGGGCTTAGGTTTTTTGCGGTGCGTTCCCAAAGGCAGTTTATAAATTGTATTCTCTAGAGTGTTTCTCGCAGGCAGGAAGTTATGAGTATTCATCACCGCAGCGTCATGGGTTTCCAGTAGCGATTTTTGAAACTCTTTTATTTGCCTTGTCGCGTCGTTTGAAATATTTTACTTGAACGTAGTCTGATTCCTGGGAAAGAAGTTGATAGAGCTTAAGAAGAGATATTTAAGAACATACTGTTACCAGAAAAAGGGATTCAAAGTGTAAATAAAATAAATGTTTAACATTTTGCGATGTATATTTTATGGTCCGGCGGGCGAAAGTCTGCCTGCGACGCAGAAGTTTGCGGGTTCGATTCCCTCCTCGGGACCAATGTTTGTAGGATCTGTAGATATTTTTTGAGTGTTTTTGGTTTTTTACTAAATATACTTGAACATTATAATGTAGGTAGTGTATAGTATTAGTTACGTCAGTTATCTAGTACCCATAAAACAAGCACTGCTTAGCTTGGGTTTAGATAATGCTGCGTAAATGATCCATCATTATTTAATTGCCTATTCGTCTCATGAATATACGCTAGATGAGATCAAACGTATGTTCCCGAATGCAATTACTATTATTTCAGTTAGGATAAGGCAGTCAAACACACTATGATAAAGTTTTAAAAAATATTAAGCAACATCCACCTATCTATAGGGTAGATACTGGTGACAGTTCAAAGATGACATTACTTAGCCTTTTTAGAAAGTTCCCAAAATTTTAAGATTTCTACAAGACTCGAATTCCGGTCCCACCCCGCCGGAACTTATTTAATTTCTTAAAGAATGGATGGATAACTCTGTGGAGCTAACAGCGCTAAAGCCATAAGAGGTCCCAAACATTTTCGAGTCGTTTGAGTCCTGCCGAAATCGTAATTTTTTGGAACTTATCTAGTTTCTTTGAGATTACCCAGAGTGCAAAGGCCCTCGCACTATAATACAAAACCTTAGTATACCCTATTTGTAACGAAATAAAGCTGTCTCGTATCTCGTTACCTCGGAGCATTCCAAAGCAAAGTCACCTAGGCAACCAGGCCCTCCAAGATCTAGATTCCACCATTGAAATACGAACTTTACCTTAACAGAAATAAAGCCGAAACCGCAGCACCTAGCTCGGTATGCCACCTAAATACCACAAAGGGTGGATTAGTAGGAAACACTTCTCAAATTGTCTCAAAGCTAGCAATAACGCGGCGTGCCTGGAATCTGCTGAAATCCCCTGGGAGGTTGACAGTCAGTCCTTTATTATTGAATCAGCACCGACATTGGCTTTTTGATAGACAATCTGATACTGTAATCAAGTAGGTAATTATAACCAAGGGTGAAGTGAATTAAGCTGGCCATAAAGCCAACCATACTTTTCGATAGAAGCACGTGATAGCAAATTTTTCATCGTCATCATCAGCCTATAGTCCACTGGACATAGTTTAGTATAAGTTTTTTTTTTAGTTTAGAAGTGTTCATTGGATCAGAATTAGCATAGGCTTCCAACGGTGACTAATCATTAATTAACATATTATTGATAGATTTTATATGAAATAAAATAACTTGTTTGTTCATTCTCTAAACTTGTGAAATACACATTGTTTTAGGTATATCTGTTGGAAAATAAGTTATTTTGAAATAAAGTTTTCCTACAACTTTATTAGAAACCACGCCATGACTAAGCTGAAAGATAAGGCTAAATTCGCCAAAGCTGTCTTCTGAGCCAAAGCTTCCTTACAAGCAAAAACTTTACTACCTACAGATCATTATTAAGAAACTTTTTAGGAACGAGACTGAGGGGTGGAAACTGTATATTATTACTTCTGAATTTTATCTATCTCTATGTGGCGTGGCGACCGAAGGTCTGCCTGGGACGCAGGAGGTTGCGGGTTCCATCTCCGCTTCGGGACAAAATGCTTTTACGATATGCAGATATCTGTTCAGGGTACTTGGATGTTTTCTATGGAGACGGAGACGAAGCCGTAGATAGAAGCTCAGCTCAGCAGTAATCTCCCATTCAAGAACCTTCACCAGATGCCTAGAGAAGCCTTCTGGTTGTAAGCCAAAACTCACAGCTTAGCAAATCCTGTATAAAAAAGCTATACAATCCAATATAATTAGCCCCTTTTTACATAACTCTAGTGTAATAAGAGCACTGCTTCCAATTGAATCCACAAATGAATGAAGCTTTCTGTCATTGTTACGTTATTGTGCCTTGAAGGCATGACTAATGGCGACAACAGAAACAATACGGTTAATACGTCGTATGCAGCAATCACGAGTTGATGGGGAATATTATTGCGGGTAAGCTCAATGCCCATTGCCAGATAGCTGGCTTATGTCGAGCAATGGGCATTCTATTGCTCGCCGCAAGCAATAAGTGGGTATTGACAAATTTAGTCATACCGGTACGGCAATCAATACAAGTGATATAAACGCAATACAGCCTGCGTCTTGGGGACGCTTCCGATTGATATTGATATGTATCAGTTTAGCTACCTCTATGATTGTTTGCAATAGTCTGCAGTTAGCTCAATTGTTTCAATTGTATAATATACTAGTTCTAATCTGTTTCTATTCATCATCATCAGCCTATATTTTGACCACTGCTGGACATATTTATGTTTCTGTTATTTGAATGTAATTTTTTTTTACGTAGTGTAGGACGTTTTCCGACCAGGTGGGATGACGATTTGTGAAAGACTGCTGGCAAATGCTGGATGCGGCAAGCTGAAGACAGGGCGCTATGGCGCTCATTAGGGGAGGCCTAAGTCCAGCAGTGGACAGATATAGGCTGATGAGGATGATGATGAATTTTCTTTTTACATGTGATCCAAGTTATCGTTGTCTGAAAAGGAATAACGATGGGCAAAGCAAAAAAATGACCAGAAATGCGGTTTTTAATTTTTAAGCTCTGCCTTTGTCCGTCATACTCATTAGGACAAAGTACCATTTTAGACGATACAATTTGTTTCTCCGAATAAATGTCTCTTCAGAAGCGTTCATTAATAGTGCTTTTTGGAGTTCCGTACCCGAAGGGTTAAAACTATTGCTAAGTCTCCACTTGTCTGTCTGTCCATCTGTCCGTCATATTCATGAGATAGAATCCGGTAGGCTGTATCTCATGAACCGTATATGGTAGACAATGACTACTGTGCCCCGCTGTATGGCAATAAATAAATAATCAAATTCAATGTAGACACAATTCCGTGTTGAATATTATATGGATTTTATTAAATATTTGTGGTTATAAATGAAGTTTTCTACCAAACACTGAATCACGGAATGCCGAATGTCGAAAACAGATCTACCACCAAAATAATCAGAAACCCTGCTTATAATTCATTTTGGTAAATTTTGGTTTCCTTGAATGTTTGATATTTAGTTAAAATTTATTTTGAGTGAAACTTTCAGCAAGAAACACAAAGAAATATATTGAAAATACAAACACGTTTTACTGTTTGAAAATCAATTTGAACCAGACACTTGTTTTGATACACGTCATGATGATTGATCCATTAATTTCATTCCAAAACAATCTCGGGAATCAAGACTTTATTTATTTAATCTCGTATTTGTGTTGCAGAGTTCAAAGAAAACGATAATGTATGATAATAAAATGATGAAACAATGCCAAGAAAAACTCATGTAGATATTATATTAGAATTAAATTTGCACTTATAATACTACCTATATATGATTTTTTCAAAGATGAGAAGCGATGTCCTTTGTTTTTCATATACCTGGGGCCTGGATTTATTACTTTGAAATATTATATTAAATAAATAAATAATGCTGAACATTTCACAGCATTATCTAGTAGCCCCAAGCTAAGCAAAGCTTGTGTTATGGGTACTAGATAACTGATATACATAATACATTACAGAGATAGATGTTTTTTATTATTCATAGAAAACGACCAGAACACCCGCAACAAATACCTGCAGATCGTAGAAATATTTGTCCAAAGAAGGGAATCAAACCCGTAACCTCCTGCGTCGCAAGCGAACCTTCGCCCACCACGCCAGAATCCCATCAGCCCAAAGTCATCAATTAAGTTTCGACATTCAGCAGCCTCTTGATTTTCTTTTAGCTTGAATATCAGTAATGTTTTACTTGCAATGGGCCGAACAGGTTACAGCCCCTATAATTGGCGATCCCTTTTATAAGTGCAGTGGAAAGCCCAAAAAAAAAATAGGGATAAATCGGAGGATACCAGTAGCCCCAACCAGACTAAACATGACCTGACCACGACAGCTTTGACAAAAGTTTTATGAAAAAAAAATGTAGGATCTTTTTGATAGGTAGCTGAAGCCTGCCTTTAAAAAATGTGGCGAAACCGGAACGACTTCAGTATTTAATTTGGTTTTCCGTGTTCGGACCACTTAGGATCGAAGCGGGGTGGGATGGAACCGGAACGGAAAGAAAACGCTTCATTGAAAATTGCAAGAAGAATGGACTGTCCCCTTTCTTTAATTTACAGTTATATTTTTCGGAGCGGTTTTAAGTAACCGACGACCGTTGAAGTCGCTATAGTAAATCACAAACAAATTTAATCTTAAAAGAAACATCGTTCAAGGCGTTCTTGGATAATGACATTATTCAGTAATATTGGTCTTTGAATGTACTTACGAACAGTTGGGAAATATTTAGCTAATCGTCGAATTGTAACAGAAGCGCTCTCAGAAGCCATAAAGATAATTACTTTGGATTGGAGCAGTAAAGTTTAACTCTTCGACTTAACTTTGCGCGTATTAAATTCCAAATCTGTCTGATATTAGACCAAATATGACATGATAAACTGAGTAAAAATGATTTAACTTTTAAAACTATCATGGTTATTGACATTAAAGTCATTTATTACGGTATATTTACCATGATTCATAGTTCTTCCGTGATCATGGCGCATGAAACTGTGCCGAAATATTAGAAAACTCAAAAATCAAATCAAGAGTAAAAACGGGTAGCCCGTTTTTACTCATGTTTTGATTTTCGATTGTACAGTACACTTTAGTAAAATACCTCAACCTCAATAGCCTATTATGGTCCACTGCTGGACGCAGGCCTCTCCCTGATTTTTTTATCTCATGGGTAATGCTCATATTTCCCACACTGGGCATGCGGGTTGGGAATCGCAGTTCGGTGTTAGATATATTCTGCAAGAAGGGCTGCTGTCCGCCCCCCGGTGTACGTCCCTTAGTCGCCTCTTACGACACCCACGGGAAGAGTTGGGGTGGTGCAAGTTCTAATCCGGCACCATACGGCTAGTAAAATACGATACATACATAATTATTATGTATGTTTTATTAGCGTACCTACTTACCTCTCAAATATACTCGTATTACAGAAATACTTTATTAAAGACGAAAGTAAAATAAACGTCTATTATTAGATAAAGTAATACTGTACTTAAATGAGTTAGATTTAGTCAGTTTAGGTATTCCAAAACTCTTATGCAATAGCTGTAAGGCTCCATACACCATCTCATACTCAACCTCACCCTCAAAAGCCTTTTAAGGGCCTATAAATAGGACTTCAAATCAACTCGATCAGCTCTAAATATCTTTAAAACTACTAAATATTTAACTTTGAAAATTATGTATGGTTAAGTTCAGGACTTACTCTATCGATCATATTATGTTTCGAAAACAACATTCCATAAAAAAAATCTAAAGAAAAAAATCGCGAAGTCACCTCTTGTAACTTTGCAATTTTTACTAAAACCTTAATTTCTCAGTAAATACAGAAGTAAAAGATCTTGAAAATAAGCATAGCTCATGCAATGAACATAAAATGTTAAATAAAAATGTTTTTCATACTTTATTCAATAGAACTAAGTATGTAAAAATTGTAAAACTTGATTTTTGGGCTTAGGTTGCTATGCCCTGTCTCGCTTCTATGAACGCGAAATCCTATGTCTATCCTTTTCACAAAAAAATTAGGTTGTATAGGCTCTTAATGATCCACTACTGGACGCAGGCCTCCTGATAATACACCATCTACTAAAATCAAATCCATCAGCACATGAGCATAAAGTTTATATCTTATAGGTACATTCAATTGGCTGACCAATCCCATAAAGCTATACTACTAAAGCGAATGCGATTTAAAATTAAATGCAATTCCCTCGAGCGTTTTCACTATCCAATAGAACTAAACATAAGTATATCACATACACGGTCAGTCCGATCCACGTCAAGCAAAGCATACATCGTACATAGTTTGACCAGCCCAACCAGACACTGTATAAGAATAGACTTACAATTATCAGTATACAAGGTTATTGGTATATTAGAAACACTATGTGAACTGCAGTGTCTGCCCATCATCACAAAGTTCTCAGGTCTTAATTCTTAAACTCGGTATTGGTAATAGGGGTACCTATTACCAATACCAAGTTTAAGAATTAAGACACCTATGCAGTAATCGTTTGTCAAAGAGGTTTTATTTGACTAAACTTAAAAATAGGTCAAAAATTGTATAAATCATGACTCCAATTTTTATTACAAACCTTGCACGTATTACTTACCCATACCCGTGTTTTTGATGTGTGACTGAATAACAGATAGAATTTTTGCGTAATGTGGTAGAATATAAAAGCTGTGTCTGTGTCGTTTTATCACTTACAAATTTCACCTTTGAGTCACTTTTGCTATCCAGAGACAATTCTCTGATTCTTCTTTGAAGATGATGAGTGAGGAAGATTGAAGTGATCGTATATGGCCAGCTAAAAGAAGAATTTCACGACAATCTCGTAAACCGTCCACTCGTTGTATTGAGTCGAGGTTTAGAGACCCTTGTCTCTTCCACTGCAGGAGGAGGATTCTTTACAGTGGGTTAGTAACTTTGAGTATAAATACATTTTAGATGGTGTAAAATAGTTCTAGGGAAATGGCTGATACGAACGCGGCATAGAAATGAATGAAAATGGAGTCTGTAGAGATGGTAGAATCAAATCGTACCAAAGCCAAAAAAGTTATATTTATTCAAGAATATTTCAATAATTATGATGTTTATGCTCATTACATTTAGACTGCTGGACAATACACACAACATCATCTAGCCCCAAGCTAAGCAGAGCTTCTGTTATGGGTACCAGATAACTGTTAAACAAAATATAATACAATACATAGATAGATATTTTTAACATAGAAAACGACCAGAGCACCCTGAACAAATGTGTGCAGATCTTACACACATTTGTCCCGAGGCGGGAATCGGATCTGCAACCTTTTACGTCGCAGGCAGACCTTCGCCCACTGCGCCACAGAGGTCGTCATAACTTGATATTCAAGAACAAATATCTCCTTAAATATAGCTATAGTTTGGATTTTGTAAATTCCATGCCCTTGCCATGCCATGCCTTAAAAAGTTAAGAAATTATAAGCTTAGATTTCTCATTAGAGTTTTAAGAGTCTCTTGCATTGAAACCTGTGCTTGAGTGTAAGAAAGTCGGTGAGCGATTGAAAAATATCAATCGCACATCCCAGTGCACTTCAGGCTGCGTTTACACGAGTAGGTAAGTGACCTACTCATGTGAACGCAGCCTGAAGTGCATCAGAAACAGTGGGTCATATATTAAACCAGTTAAATACCCTCCCCATCTAACATCCGATAAAAGTTATAGCTTATTTGATCTTTGAAAGTCGTAAGTACATTCATTTTTAGTAATTTGTTGCGTGTGTTTCCCGACAATTAATTTGTGCGTAGTAGGTACTGTGTGTAGTTAGTTACGGTGTTTTACATGAAAGTAATTTCTAGCTAGTTAGAAGAAGAAAGAAGTAGAAGAAAAGAAGACATTGTGAAAGCACTTAAAACGTAACACTTTTTTGGTTGATGTTACTTATTGAAAATACTGGTAAAAAAACTGTTATTTAAAAGTTTTGGATCAAATTAAGTGGATGAGATGACCACTTACTCATTGTTACAAGGTTTTTGTATTATAGTGCGTAAGACCTCGCACTCTGGGTAATCTCTAAGAAATAAAATAAGTTCCCAAAAATTTTCCTATCGAAATCGAATTTTTTTAGGAACTTATTTAATTTCTTAGAGAATTATTGTTACTTCTCAATTTTCAGAACTTAACGTTTCGTGTAAATACTTTCAAAGATTGCCTTGGTGTCAATTTTGCGTTGAATCTACCAATTTTTAAAATGTAACGCTCAACTAAAACTTCCATGGACTTTTAATAAGATAGTAAACTGTTGTAATGAATCTATAGCCAACGTAATATAAATTCTCCTTTTAATAAATTAGTTATCAAGGTGTAACGCTCATCAAGACACTTATTATAGATATTTGTGGGCAAAAAAAACATCTAAAAATCATATAGAACGTAGAAATTACCTACGCTCATTCTGCCGTAAAAACTATAACTATATCTGATAATAACCCAAATAAGCAGTCATACAGAGCCACAAAGGATCGTTAGGTGAATTCCCGGGCGCTGTCTCGATAGATTCGGTTCTTATTATATGGAATTCAATATCCTGATAAATTCTCGTAAATATATCCATACAGGGCTGCATTTAGGGATCCTTTGAGGCCTTCTGGCTGTACTAGAAAATGAATAACTATTATTTCTTTTTGATATTATTTACAGAGCAGTTTCCCTACATATTATAAAACAAAGTCACTTCCCACTGTCTGTCTGTCCATATGTATGCTTAGAAGAAGAAGGTTTATATGTATAATACATGTATAATATAATGCCCGTGCGAAGCCGGGACAGGTCGCTAGTACAGTATAAAATTTTACTTGTCTAGGTGCTTATTTTGTTAGCCTATAGAAATAAAGTTATTGAGTTTGAGTTTGATAAGCAAGTTTGCAAGTGAGCAATTGAACTAAAGCAAATCAAATCTGAAGATTCACCGGAGGTTTCTCTGCTTGGTTGGTCTGGTTATGTGAATTTATACAAAGAATTCTAAAATTCATTTCTTTCTGCTTGTTCGGCTAGAAAAGATTTTCAAAATAATGAGCTTGATTAGGATTATGATTGGCTTAGTTAAACTACGTACATACCAACCAAGCTAAAAATTTAAAAATAAAACCAATACAAAAAAATACAAAAACTTATGGTTAACCTGTTACATTTTACAGAACCCATCTTCATGTTACTTTTGTTATTCGGGAAGACAACTCTACATGGCGTTTTTCAATTTTCTTTTAATTGTTCGCACAAAAAGTTTCTCTTTACTCTTTAGTTAGGAGAAAGACGAAAGGCGTAGGTACATGTTTATGTGTCATAACCTGTTGCCCCTCCCTAACTAGAGCTCTGACCTCGGATTCCGATACGCAATAACGTTCTTCCGATTGTCCGGATGAGCCTAACTAAGCCGTTACTGTGAATACGGAGAAAATAACGTTTGCGTTATTGTCGATGTCGCTAAAATGTACCGAATTACCAATAAAGAAAAAGTTCTAGATTTTTATTATTGATTGTGAATGTAGGTATATTAAAATAACCCCTAACTCTTCCCGTGAGTGAAGTAAGAGAAGACTAAGGGACATACACCGTGGGGCGGGCAGCAGCGCCTGTTGCAGAATAGATCTACCACCGAACTGCGATCGCCAACCCGCATGCCCAGCGGTGAACCATTATAGGCTGTTGAGGTTGAGTTATATTAAACTAAGAAAATTATTTTGGATGGCACCATAACCCTCTTTTCTTTGATGTGAGATCAAAATGCGACCACGCAAACTTTTTTATATTAGTAGACCTTCGTTAGTCTACAATCTTACCTGATAGAAAGTGACGAGTAGCCGACAGTGTATAGAAGGTCGAGAAGACAATTATAAATCAATCTTAAAAAAATGTCTATCCGTATAGACCAGAGGTTCAGATAATTATTGAAAATTGATAGTTTTTGGAAATACTGATAGAAGACACCTGTCTTTTAGCTAGTATTTCCATAAAGCGGGGCAATGCATCCAGCATCTTGGACACGCTTCCGACTGGTATTGATATAGATCAGTTAAGCTACCTGTAGATTGTTTGCAACGGTCTGCAGCTCAATTGCTTCAATTTTAAATACTCGTTGTAATTTTGTTATTATTTGATTAATTTTAATTTTACAAGTTATTAATTCATATGAAAAGTGCTTACAGTACACTATTGTCTTGAAAAGATACAGGTTGTTATTCAAGAGCATTCAAGCAAATTTAATCAAATAAGTTCAAAAATGAAATATTTACATTCTATTTATATTCGATTCAACCCAGCCGGAGTTAATCCACTTAGTGAGAACTTTGTTATAAATTATAATCGAAACAAAATACACTTCAAGTCAAACTGTTTCTACAAAAGTCCATATATTTCTGCCATTAAAATTTATAATAACCTACCATTAGAAATAAAAGAAATAGAAGATAATACGTTCAAAATAAAATTAAGAAAATATCTAATATCAAAAACCCATTATAACATTAAAGAATACTTTGACATAACCCCTCCAAAATTTAGATAATAATTATAATAGGTAATATTATTAATAAACAGGATTCCTATTGTTATGTGATTAAAAAGTGCAATTACTTTAATTTTTAAGTACCTATATTATAATAATTATTGTATGTCCGAAAGGACAAACTGTTGAAGAACGTATAATAGTTCATAAGACCAACTATGTTACACAGTTCACAATAAAGATTCTTATTCTTATTCAAATGTTTCGAGAAATTGTTAGGAATTATTTATAAAGGCTCGTAGATAAATGGGGAAAATAGTAACAAATTACTTTAGTTTCTGCTCTGTCTCTCTTACATTCTGTGGGCGCGTGTCACTTGTCTGTCCATACGCGTTACTTATGCTATAAGAATTATTTAACCGTGCGTAAGCATAGGTGATTGAGGAATACAGGGTGTCCGTCAAATATATGCACACCGGAAAGTGGGTAAAACTAGATCTATAGGCAGAACCCTCTGCCTATAGATCTAGTTTTACCCACGTGGTCCCTACTTTCTAAAGTGCAGATATTTTTGGGACATCCTGTATAAAAGCTCCAGGTGCTTAAAAGATATGAAACCGGAATTATGCTCATTAGTTCTAAACAACCACAAAAGAATTATCCAAACGGATGCTTAAATCTCGAGGAAATCAACATAGGTACATACATCCGAATACAGAACCTTCTCCTATATTCGAAGTAGGTTAAAAATATAAGCCTTATAATTATATTTATTGATAAGAAGACATAGATGACGATCTCTGTGGCGTAGTGGGTGAAGCTCCGCCTACGGCGCATGAGTTTGCGGTTTCGTTTCCCGCCTTGAGACAAATTTTTCAACGATCTGCAGGTATTTGTTCCCGGTGTTCTGATCGTTTTCTATGTCATCATCATCATCATCATCAGCCTATACCAGTCCACTGCTGGACATAGGCCTCCCCTAATGAGCGCCATAGCGCCCTGTCCTCAGCTTGTAGCTTGTTTTCTATGTATTCAGCTTGTAGCTTGTTTCATTATGTATTGAGTTCTCGCAAATATAATGATCTTAACTGGAAGAAAACGACCAGAACACCCTGAACAAATGTCTGCAGATCGTACACACATTTGTTCCGAGGCGGGAATCGAACCCGCAACCTCCTGTGTTGCAGGCAGACCTTCGCCCACCGCGCCACAGAGGTCGTCAATTGCTTTGCATGTATCTCATCTACTGGTAGTCGACAATTTACATTCCGCTACTCGAACAACGACAAATGTAGTAATGTGTAACTCGTTTTGCGATTTCGCTGCTATCAAAGATCCTAGGATCCGACGTTCCGTATGATATCGCGGCGGAGGTGTGCCACGGTCTTAATACCTACCTATTAATTTCAACAAAGAATCTGTCCGCTATTAATTCCCCTTTCGAAACTTCGACTGTTAAAACTTCCATTGAAATAAATTACAAGTCAAAGACAATGGTTTCGGATCAGATAAATGTATAGGTAATTAAAGTTTGGCGACCTCTGTGGTGTGCTATTGAAGGTTCGCGATGACGGGTTTGATTCCCGCCTAGCGGTGTATGACCTCCGTGCCTTGAAAAAACCGCTGGTCTTCTGCCTCTTCCGTCCCATCGGATTACGAGAGTAGCTAAAAGTCATAGCTTTTGCGATTATTCAGCGATTATTCGTTGAATTATCGCTGAATAATCGCTTTACTATGACAATGGTGTCGTCGCAAAATCGTCCATAGCAGAAAAACATTCTAGATAGAGCATGTGGTGTTACTGGCGCGGAAAGATTAATAGAATGCAAAAAAAATCTTGTTTAAAAAAAAACGCACCCTTCGCTGGTTTATTACCGTACCCATATTTTTACAAGAATCTTGAGATCGCTCAAGAGTCCTCGCTCCAGATAAGAGTGTCATCGCTTTTATATTACCTCCCAATACTTACTTTCAGCTAAGATGCGAACGATTTGTGTAGATCCTGGAGCATACTTTAATGAATTTTGTTGAGAAATATATTTTTTAAGTACTCATAATCTTGATCGTAGACCACTTTAGATCCTTGTTTTTATTTGCAAGTGAATCTAAAACAGTCTTCTTGAAATTTAAAATTATTTACATCTAAACCACGATACAAATCAAGCCTGACATTGAAAATGAAAACTGTGTATGTATCAAAGTAAAGAAAAGTAAAGATAAAACAAAGAGGAAAAGATATGAAGTTCCAATCAGTAGCTTAAATAAACAGACATTAATTAAAAGATTACAAGTTTCTGCCCGCGGCTTCAATGCTAAATTACAAAAAAAAATATAGGGGATAAAAATAGCAGCCCGATCGATTCAGTAGCTTAAGCATTAAGAAGTAACAAAATATCCATGCATCTATCCCATTCATTCATTTATCACATTGTAGCTGTAGCTGGCTGGGCAGTGAGTACCGAATCGATGTTTTACCTACATATTTTCATTTAATATCAGAAAAAACAAATGGCTCGACCCTGGCCTAACGCCATTAGCTGAAAGTATAAGAAATGGGATTTCAATTAACCGCTGTTAGCCATTCGTGAAATTCTGTCATAATGAAAATAGACAATTATTGTAATAGATTGAGCTAAATTATAATCGAATCGATAGTAGCCGAAATTGAAACTCGATTAGCCACTGGAATTGATGTTATGAATTGGTCATTAGGACTAATTGAATATTTCACCAGCTTTTGCCCGCCACTTCACATATTCTGGGTTTGTAATATTTTTCAGTTTATTCCCATTTGTCACCGTGATCTGTTCGCTTTGGGGACAAATGGGAAAAAAGTTATACATTATTATACATATGTATCAGTCCTTTCGGTGAATGAAAATGTCATAACGCCAGATTTGAAAAAAACTATCATCATATTGACAATTAACCTGGTGACCGCTACTGCCTAGTAGCTGACTTTTCTCGCTTTTTCGGACTTCTTTTGCATCTGCCCCCTTTGTACGGGGCTTTCTTTTTTGCAGACTAAGCTTAGAAACAATCAAATAATAATAACAATGGGCAGCTTGTGGCGAGCTGTTGGAAACCACGGGTACCAAGTGCGCGCAAGTTCCTGGTTCTCGTCTCCGATTGCGAAGTGGCATCCCAAGACAACCAGATCCCCAGCTCTTGCTTGCCTTCATTCGCCGGTCTGAATGGAGTCACGAGAGATGCATCTTAGGATGTAGACCCCCCGGGGGTGAAAGTATCTTTTGGCGTAATAACGAGAAAACAGGAGGCAGTCTTCGTGATGATGAAATCGGGGCCGCACCTCTCGTCACCCCTCAGTCGTTTGTGATGTTCCTATCCGGCAATTACGCCGGATAGGAACATCATCGTAAACGTGTTCTTGGGTAGGGACCGCAACTCGGCAAATGTAGTGTAGGACGCCCTCTGACCAGCAGATGCTGGATGCGGCTAGCTGAAGACAGGGCGCTATGGGAATTTCGCTGACATTTTGAGTAACCCATCCAGCATTCCAGTCCCCAGTCTTTCTCGTAGCCTTTCTACCGAGTTCATCTCCCCATCACAATCACCTGGTTTTTCATTCCTTTCAATTTCTTTTGCAATAGTCTATACACCTAGCGGATATGATTTTGGGGTATATATGTGTGTAGCCGAGGATGACACCCGCTATGTGTAGCCCTCGCCTTTAGATTAACTCCCAAAGGGCCTATGTGCTGTTGGCTTTGGCCCTACGCATGACTCCCAAAGGACCGGGTTACTACCCTTATAACTATAACCCGGTCGCATGCATGGCACTACTGCATGAGATCATGGAAAAGAGAAACACATAGACATAGGATTCATGGTGATCTTTATCTCTCAAAAGCGTCCACCAGACATCAGAGTGATAATAATCATATGAAACGTAAATTCCGCCACAACAACCTCATATTTTCTCCATCAGTGGCGGTAGAAAATCAATTTACGTCAAATGAGCTGAACACAAGAGAAAATGGAAAATGTAAGGCATACAGAATAGAGTCAAAGTAAAATTCTTATAATATTGAGCCAATCTTGAAACCAATTTTCGCTTCGTGAAATCAAGCTTTTGTGCTGAGTAACACTTGGATTATGCGTGTGTGAGGATGATAGGCATTCGAATACCTAAATTACAATGAGTAATGGGTCTGTCTTTGAAGGCCCAAGTTCCAAACTGTTTTTAGGGTTACGTCCCAATCATAGATCACGTTTGTCCGTCCGTCCTCCAAATGGTAATAGGAAATAATTATCATCATTCATATGTATGTGTAGGTATTTCTGTTGCCATTATAACAACAAATAAATATTAATTAGATAGAATAATATAACATGAGTAATAAATAATATGGGTCCCATAAACAAAAACCGGGTATTTTTTGGCACCTTTTTGTTTTTATCTTGGACTTCAAACTCTCTTTTTAACCGTTGTAGATTCATGATATTTCCAACGTTTTCCTAGTTAGTTTTTTTAACAGTTATCGAATAATAGTCAGCAATCACTTTTAGAAAAAATCTAAGTGACAAATTACTATAATAGACTTTTACTACGCACCAAACCCGTCGAAGCTCGTGGTCAAATAACTAGATCAGAGGTTAATATTACGGTGAAGGCCCATTGGTCCCTAGTGAACACCTTTATCAAGATCAAACAGTAGGTTATAGAGATCTATTCTGTGTTATCTACACAAGCCTTTAGGGTATCAAGTTATAAACTAGTAACAGACAGCTATATCCGATATCGGATACAAAAATTGTAAATCAAAGTTTGCAATAAGTTTGAGCACTGTCGGGCAATAAGGTAGAATGGCTCTATAATATATATGTAGTATATATGTAGTCTTATTAAAAGTTAGAAAAGCTTTCTGCTTCGATAAAAATAACTGAGAGCGCCGAGGGAAATGTAGCTCTATTTTTTAGTGGCTATACAATAATAAAAGAATTGGACTAGTCGGTATTTCCAGAGATCAACCTCTTTCATAATCATAATTTTTTATTTGCTGAAATGGAGATACAGTACAGAATAGGTCTTACATTAAATAGTCTCAATACATTCTGCCTCAAAGTGCGTGTAGATACATTAATTTAAATTTTGTTTTATTCCCTTGATGTTGTTGGCCAATCAAGAAGGCCTGTTGAACTCTTCTTGCTATCGTTGTAGTGGCCGTTCTTAGTTCTTAATAATATTAGTATGTATAGGTCAATATTTGTCACCGCGCCCTAAGTGGGCCAAATAGGACAATAATTCTGACAGGGCCGCGGCGCGCTGGCGACAACAAGCGATGGATAAAATAAATTGGAGTGTTTTATATAATTATAAACAGACATTAAATTCCTAAATGGTAAAGATGGGTTTGGAAGCACTTTACTTTGGCACCATAAATGTATTTTTTTTAATAAATAATTCTGGACAGTTCTCACAGCATTATGTAGCCCCAAGCTAAGAAGAGCTTGTGTTATGGTTACTAGATAACAGATATACATAATACAATACATAACATATTTTTTATGTAACACAGAAAACGACCAGAACACCCGGAACAAATACCTGCAGATCGTAAAAATATTTGTCCCAAGGAGAGAATCGAATGAGCAACCTCTTGCGTCGCAGGCGGACCTTCGCCCACAAGAAACTCAAGAATTGGCGAAGATATTCCCAACTTTGTGGTAGCTAGTGATTTTCTTTAAAAAAATCGTAGTTTCGGTTATAATTTTTATGGGGCCAATTCGAGATCATTTATCTATACAATAAAGAAAATTTTATAATTGATCCTTATTAAAAAAAAAACATGGAGTGAAAAATAATATTTTTTTAGAAAATCTTTGAATGCATTATACAAACTAATGATAGATTTATTTTAGGTATTAATACTTATTAAAAATTTAATAAAGTTTCGTCCAATAAAGTTTTATCTTATCTACAATATTTATGGCACTTTCCCTTCATGTAGCATAGTCTTGGGACGCCCTGTATAACATCTTCTTGAAGTCCGTAAGAGAAATAATTGTATGGGGAATTATTAAATGTTACAAGCAAGTAAAGATAGAAAGTTACAATCAAATGATAAATTTAAATTAAAACTAGTATTTCAGTAGCAACAATTGAGCTATCTGCAAACTGTTGCAAACAATCTACAGGTAGCTCAACTGATCCAAATCAATACCAGTTGGAAGCGTGCCTAAGACACTGGCTGCATTGCCCCGCTGTATAGCAATGCTGATGAGCTGTGCCAGATACTCACCAGCTCTCGGGTCACGCGTCGCTTCGACCAGACGCTCAGATAATTTTTAGTAAAGAATAAAGTAGGGCTTGTCTATAGGTTAAAGTATATTTATTACGTTATTTTATCTTTCGGCACGTCTCGGCTTGTATGACCTATTTATCACGTAAATCCCGAAATAACAACAATTTGCTACAACGACCTTTATCTTGTAGGAACTCGTAATCTACCCCCGATTAGGGACCGCTCTACCCTTTGATAAAAAAGACATGAATTTAGTGAAACCGTAAATTAGAACGTGAAAATTATGTTGTGATTTACGTATGTACCTTTTTGAAATGGACGAAATGGACGTGTGTGAACTTACGTACTTGCAATGTATTTTCACTTTCATATGTTTATTTCACCTCAATCTATTTCACTTTTCCTGTGCGGTAAAACGATTGACAAAAGTACCTTCTGTCAATCGTTTTTTGTGTTATGAGTTCGTAAGTTAAGAAGTAGTAACTGTACTTCTTTTTCTTATTATTCACTTAAAGTAAAACTTGTTGATTCCTAATTAATGATAGCAAAACATTGAAATAAAGCTCAGTTTACTATATTACACAGCGGATCAGATTATACAGAACCATTTGTTACGAATAATTTGCTATTGGAAAAATCGTTTATTGCATCCGGAATACAGTCAGGTGTGTGAACTCGCTCCAACCACATACGCCATCACAGAAAAAAAAAGATACTGTGTGAATGCGCCCTTAGCGTCAAACTAAATCTAGCGGTCCTGAATCGGCAGTGGTTATAATAACACGTCCTTTTGTAAACGGCACAATATCATCCCTTACGCTGAGTAAGGGTCGTAAAAGCTGTAATAGTCATGAAGAGGACAGTCAGCTTAACGTAGGTACCTAGGAATCTTGAGTTTATCTTACTTTGTATGTTTTTGATAGTATATTAACGATCCAAGTTTAAGAATTAAGCATATACATTAGGGTCTTAAATTACCCACTGCCATGTATGTTGCTCGTTTTCCGAACTTAGCTGAAACCCAATCGCGCGTCTCAGTAATTTACAAAAATGTAGGAAACTTTTTTGCAAACTAGAGAGGTTCTCCTTTTGGGTAATTGGTAATTAATTAATTTTAAACCTAGAAATATTAATTAATTGCATGCTATGTAATAGTGAAACATGAGCTCACAACCTTGTACTTAATCACCTTTATATACCATGTTCTGTGCAATAAAATATCTTTATCTTTATTAAGACACGTAGTGAAAAAATTCTATGTCCATGATTATGACAGTACTTACAAGTTAGCTCATCAATGTATCCCACTTCACACTTATATTATAAATACGACTCAAAATTGGATGTTTGGTTAGATGTTTGTTAATTCTTCACGCCAAGACTACTAAACAGATTGGGCTGAAATTTTGCATACTAGTAGTTCTAGGCTTGGATTATATCATAGCTTTTATCCCATTAATTCATAATTCATAATTGTTTATTTTGCAGGAATGTAGGTACATGGGGTCTTAAGAGCGTAAGCTGTAGCTTACCCTATACATTCTGCCTCGTCAAGGCATGCAAAATTTAATGTTTAAACTAGGATATTATATAAAAAATAATCGGCACATTAGAAGAATCAAATTTACAAAAACAAAACACAGAAAACTATTACTCCTAGAACAAAAACAACCACAACAAACAAAACAAATGATATTCTATAGACATTTCACCATTCAACTTCAACTTCTTTTTTATTGGCGCCACCAAGATATCAAAGGAAAAATTATAATCGATAACATGTCAAATTTAATATTATTATGGGATTTAGAAAAAGAGAGAGTTTAATGTCAAAATAGTTTCAATTGTCAAAATGGCTCGATTGTCAAATTATTGTAGTTTGTCGTTCAAGAACTCACTTATTGCATAGTAAGATTTTTCAGTCAATAACTTTGTCAGGGCATTTTTAAAAATATTTAGATTGTTGATGGCTCGTATAGACGGTGGAATCTTATTAAATATAATGGGAGCCATTCAAAAAACCCCAACTCGTAAGACCCTCGATTTTGCATTATTGCGCTTTAAAGTACCTGCGCGTCGGCTGTCTGTAGGGAAAAACTTAAAATATTGTGGATTCTTCTTAACAAAAACTGCAATTTCTAAAATGTAAAGAGAAGGTACAGTGAGTATTCCCCACTGCCTAAAAACATTTTTGCAGGAATCCATCTGTCCCATACCAAACATAGATCTAATGCATCGTTTTTGTGCTATGAAAACTTGCAATTTGTTGGTGGAGTTGCCCCAAAAAATAAGTCCATACCTGAGGATAGGTGCAACATAGCCATAATACGCAGTGAGCAAAGTTGGAGTACTTACTTTTTTACTAAGTTGGTACAGGGCGTACGAAAATTGGTGAAGCCTATTACAAACATTATCTGTATGATTTTTCCAATTTAGCTGGCTATCTATTTCTAATCCTAAAAATCGCGTGGAATTAACATGTTTAATTTTAGTATCTAAGTATTTAATGTCAAGATTTATTGGTATTCTCTGTCGTTTAAAATTCATAAGGGATGTCTTTGTTAAATTAATATTTAAATTGTTATATGTCAGCCAGTTAATTATTGATGTTAATGTGTTATTTATGTCATTTTCTAGGTTAGTAAATATGTTGTTAGTAAATAGCACCGTACTGTCATCCGCAAATAATGTCATATAATGTTTTGTTATAGTAGGAAGGTCATTGATGTAAACAGTGAATAGTAACGGACCTAGTACGCTCCCTTGGGGCACCCCGTAACGTACTATTCTGGTATCAGATGAGTACGTGATATCTGTATATGTTTTAGAGCAAAGCTTATTAATGTGCGTTATTTGTGTCCTATTTGCCAAATACGACTTTATTAGGTCATGAGCATTGCCCCTTATGCCATATCTAAATAATTTGGATAATAACAACTCATGATCAACGTAATCAAAGGCTTTTGTCATATCCATGTAGATAGCTATGGCACTGGTTCTTTTATCAACAGCTGTTACTTTATTCAGAAAATTATTCAGTTCCCATGGGATTGAAATAACGTTAAACAACGCGTGCGAAGCCGCGGGCAGAATTTAGTTAATTTTATAATATTTCAAAGCTTTTTACGCGATAATCAGGTAAAACATGTTTCCCCATTTTTTCTTTTAGCTAAATCCATCATAATTTTATCACACAGTTAGAAGAGTTTTCAGGAAATAATGAAGAAAACATGGACTTTGCTTATAAAAATACAGGCATTAAGGTGCGAGCCAAAATTATCATCCAAACGATATTCATGGATGTTAGAGGAAGCATTTTTCTCCATTATGCCAGCTCAATAAACCAATTTGCCTATTAACCTTGTAAAGACTCAGAGAAAGAAGTTCCTTTTTGTTTGTAGGTATATTTTTGTTGCCTGGTAACTCAGACAGGTATTCGAGAACCGTTTTTGATACTGCTGCATTTAATAATCCAATAACACAATTTAATAATAATACAAGTATGTTCAAATGATGTCTTAATTTATTTCGTATAATCTTTTGTAAATAATTTCATGTAAATATTTAATAATAATAATAATGCTGGACAATTCAGTCTCAACCTATAATGGTCAACTGCTAGACGCAGGCCTCCCCCTGATTTTTTATCTCATGGGGGGTAATGCCCATAATACCCACGATGGTTGGGAATCGCAGTTCGGTGGTTTCTATTCTGCAAGAGGCGCTGCTGCCGCCCCCAGGTGTATGTCACTTAGTCGCCTCTTACGACTACCACGGGAAGAGTTGGGGTGGTGCAAATTCTAAGCCGGCACACGGCTCTACAAATGTACCAAATGATTAATTTGAATTTAAGGCTGAAGTAACCAGTTATACATTGCTGGTTTTTCGCCATTTCACTTAATTTGGTAAACCTGGACTTACTATAATGAAAAATGGAAGTTCTCCTCGGACCATAAAAATCGTAAAGCCCAGGTTAAACCGTCGTAGATCAAGCCGTTATATGTTATTGTATATGTGTGAGCTTTTTTAACTGACTTCGAAAAAAAGAGGAGGTTCAATGTTTCTCTCTATGTATGTGATATAATAGTACCTATTTAGAATTGAAACTATTGAGCTAATTGCAGACTGTTCCAAGCAATCTACAGGTAGCTCAACCAGTCGGAAGCGTCCCCAAGATGCTGGGTGCATTGCCCCGCTCTGTATGGCAATGCTGATGCGCTGTACCAGATACCCACCAGCTCTCAGGTCACGCGTCGCTTCGAACAGACGCTCAGATATTTAAAAAAAAAACACGGAGTATCCAACGAACCTAGGGTCTCGACTCATATACGCAATACAATAGAACACAGACAAATATTTAGTTATAAATAACATGTGTGATAAACTTATGAATATAAATATTTGAAGATATCTGAACAGATCACATTAAGGTTTCGCAAGATTCTCATCATTAAAGGTTGAAACGCCAAGAGATTGAAATACAAATCCTTAGAAACCGTAGCACGCCTTACCGCAAAATCTTCATAGGAATTACTTAGATAAGACTGGATTACGTCGCCAGAAATATTTACATACTTGAGTTAACATTTCAAAAGTTTACTCGGCTTCTAGGATTCTCTGATGTTTTGAGAGAACTCTCGCATATTAAATCAGGCTTAGAATATTAGTGGTAGACACACAAACATTTTCGATTAGATATTTAGATATATTTAGATTCAGTCTTCTTTTTAAAAAACGTGAGTTGTCTGACTATAAAGTAAGTAAGTAATATTTTTATTGCATCGAATACATGTGAGTCAGGTACATAGGTGTTGTATGATAATTTAATAAAGGAAACAATGTATTTCTACCTGTATGGCTTGCAACATGTTTTTAAAATGACAAAAACATAAAAATTTCTAGTATACACATAACAAATTTATAAATTTACACATTACTACAAAATGCCAAGTACAATAACACTAGTTAGGACTGAATATGTTCCTAAATTAGGGCAAAATAAAGTTCCTATGTTTTGTGTCTCGACAAACACAAACGAACGTGCTAGTTGTTTACTATTTTCTTTAATTTTAACTATACAATAAATCGTCTTCATTTTAGAGAAAAATTAAAACTAGCTAACAATTCAATAAAAAGAACAATGTAGATAGCATCGACTTTATAACAGTAGACTGTCACAATGTTTCTGAGCCGATTGAGTCATTTTCTAATATAACTTAACTATGTCTCAGTATATAATATATTATTTTTAGGAATATAATGACATAACGACCTTATACGTCTTATTAATTAAACTAATAAGGTAGTTAATTTGCGGTTAGCGACGAATAACATAAGGCCATCACGTCACTCATGACGTCAGAAGGGAGTGTTATTTGCACCGTTGAAAGGAAGGCAAGTGATTTATGTGAAAATAGCTTCATCCCGCGGCTTTGCGCGTGTTTTCTCAGGATAAAAGTAGCCTTTATGTGATTCCAGGTCTAGATGTATGTGTGCAAAATTTCAACTGTTGTGAATATCTTTGCCGAATCCACTCAATGGATAAGATTCAGTGGATTCGGCAAAGACAATCACAACAGCTGAAATTTTCGCCTTTATAATATTTGTGACTAGCTGACCCGTCAGACGTTGTACTGTCATTCAACTCAAACTGAGAACTGACAGTTATTTCAAACGTGCTAATTTTCTGCGCAATTTTCGCGCTTTACGACGTAGACTATCTACGGCGTAGACCCTCTTCGGCGTAGACCCTCTACGGCGTAGACCCTCTTCAGCGTAGACCCTCTTCGACAAATTTTTCAAGTCTCGAACAAATAACGTAATATTCTTTTAGTAGGTATTATTGGATAGATAAATCACATTATACCATAAAATCGGATATTGACAGATAATTAAGGTTATCGACATAGCTCAAAGGATTAGCATGCTAAAGTACGCCGCTGGGGTAAACGTGTTCTTGAGTGGAGACCATGTCTCTGCAAACGTAGTGTAAGACGCGCCTAGATGCGGCAAGCTGAAAGATAGGGAGCAATGGCCCTGATTACGTTAAGCAGCATTAGCAGTGGACTAATATAGGCTGATGATGATGATGATGACGATGACGGATATTAAAGCCACAAGTTAAATATAGAACAAAGTCGATTTAACTGATTCAATAGCTTTCATAAAATGCTGTTGATGAATGATGAATACCCATAAATGATAGTTTCGTCAACAACCTGAACTATCTTTGTTCAAAATTAAGCTCAAAATAATAAGTACGACAATTTGGACATAAAAATTAATGATGAATTGAATTCAATTAGATGGGATTGGATTGAATTTTATTGCATTGAAAGATTAGAATGGGAGTGGATGGAATTAAATGTTTTAATGACCTACTTTTTACCAAGAACTGAGATAGTATCGGCTTTTAAAATAAATAATAAACAGTAGAGTTTGTGTTATAGCTACGAAATAACTGACATACATAATACAATACGTTACATAGATAGACATAGATGACCAGAATACCCGGAACGAATACCTGCAGTTCGTACAAATATTTGTCCCAAGGCGGGAATCGAACTCGCAACCTCCTGCGTCGCAGGTAGATCTTCGCCCACCGCGCCACAGAGGTCGTCAGAATGAACAATAACTGTAGGAAAACAAGAGGCCCACGAAGATATTTTTAGAGGCACTACTAGACTACTACTAGTTCTATCTAGAGCGAGTAGATGCACTAACATACGAGTATCCAATTCAATTAACGAGAACAAGAACACAGCCCACACAAACTTTATCCATTACTGTAATAGTTTGGAGAGCAAATAATTAGTGTCCAATTCTGAAAACAAGAAACAAACCTACCTGAAAACAAGAAACAAACCTACAAATATGAAACACCGTCACAAGTAGTAGGTATTTTCAATAAGTTTTTTGCGGAAATTGGACAAAACAAGCCTAATTACTCGAGCAATAAAACATGTCATACAAGCAGCCGACCGCAGCGATTGCATCTAACTAACTCAATGTTCCTAGAACCGGTTTCAGAGCAAGAAATAAGTAAAATCATAAAATTAATGCAAAACAAGCGCAGCTGTGGCACAGACGAAATACCACCAATACTTATAAAAAAATGTAATATCGAACTTACTCCACCGATCACGTACCTCATAAACCAGTCTTTTAGCCAGGGAACCTTCCCAGATAAACTAAAAATTGCAAAGATAAGGCCCATACCTAAAAAGGGGGGAAAAGCAGACAACCCCAGTCACTATAGACCTATTGCCCTGCTCCCCACAGTATCAAAATTATTTGAGAAAACTATGTCAATACTCAATACTCAATACTCAATCATTTATTGCATTCTATAGGTGTACAATGGTGCTTAAAATCTACGTAGGTATTTAGTTTCACTATAGACCCTGCTGGGCACACAATATATTACGGAGAGAGAGGAGGACGTCATTGTTATTAAGTTAGTTAGGTATATTAGTAGTTTGTATTTTTCTTATTTTTCGTTTAAATATTCGTCAACTGTGTAGTATGCTTTTGTGATTAATAAAAGCTTTAATTGTTTTATAAAGATTTTGTCGTTATTCTCATTTTTCAACACATCCGGTAGTTTATTAAATAATTTAATTGACATTACATAGGGGCTCGATGAGTGAAGTTTAAGTTTTGAATCTGGTCCTATAAGTTTGTGTTTATATCGTAAAGAGCGAGAGGGGTATGTTTCTTCTCGGGTTTTGTAGAATTTTTTATGGTTTCTAACGAATTTGCACATTTCAAGTATATATATGCAGGGCAGGGTTAGTATCTTTAATTTTTGGAAGTGAGGTTTACAACTGTCTGTTTGATCTATGTTTGCTAAGATGCGTATAAGTTTTTTTTGCTGCGTAAAGACCATTTTTGAATTGGTGCTGTTTCCCCATAGGATGACAGAGTATGATAAGTGGCTATGGGCACAGGCGTAATAGATTGCAAGGGAACTTTTTAGGTCAGTCGTGTCAAGCTGGATAATTTGGATTTAATTTTTTGCGTATGTGGGACCCAGTTTAGATGGGTGTCAATCGTCAGGCCTAGCAAGCTAAATTCATTTACTGTTTCAAGTGGTCTATTATTATAAGTGTAGTTGATTTTTAACGCGGATTTTTGGTAAGGGTGAAATGTCATTATTTTAGTTTTTAAAAAGTTTATTTCAAGGTTGTGCTCTTTCATCCAGTCTGTGATTTTATTTAGTATTTGGTCAAGTTTATTGGATATATTTTCATCGCGATTACACGTTGTTTGTACTGATATATCGTCGGCGAATAAGACGCAAGGCTCGTCCATTATTTTAGGGAGGTCGTTTATGTAGATCAAAAACAGAAGGCATCCAATAACGCTGCCTTGGGGTATTGACGCGTTTATTATTTTTCTATCAGAGCGTACGTTAGTTATCTCGCATGTACTAAAGTTGTAGTGTTCGATTTCTACGTATTGTTCTCTATCGCGGAGGTAAGATGTGAACCAATTGTGTGCAATACCGCGAATTCCTATACCGTAAAGCTTGTTGAGTAATATATTAAACTGGACTTTTTCATATGCTTTGGTCATATCTAGTAGTATTGCTACTGCATATTTTCTGTTGTTCATTTGTTTGTACACTTCCTGCATGAAATTGTATGAAGCCAGTGTTGTTGATCGGTTTTTGCGGAATCCGTTTTGACTATTATCAAAGACATTATCAAAGACATTATTAAAGACATTATGTCGAATAGAGTTTACCGTTTTCTTGAAAAATATAATGTTTTTGACCCGAACCAATACGGCTTTAGAAAAAAATGTTCAACTACGCTAGCAGTTAAAAACTACGTGCAAGAAATATATGACTACGTTAATGACAAGAAATACGCGCTAGGAATCTTTTTAGACATGACTAAAGCCTACGACAAAGTATGTCACCAAATCCTACTAAAAAAACTAGATGAGGTAGGAATTCGCGGACCCGCACTTGATTGGATTAGATCCTACCTAAAAGATAGGAGTCAATACGTACAGCTAGAATACTATGATAAGGCCACTTTTGAAATAAGTAGTACCGAGTCTGACTACATAAATACCAATCATTCAATACCCCAGGGAAGTGTTCTTGGATGTTTATTTTTTTTAGTATACATAAACAACCTACCTAATAATATAAACGCCAAATGTATGCTATTTGCTGATGACATCTCTATTTTGTTTAAAACCACCGCTGACATTGACTACACATACGTAAAAGATACATTCGACATCACGAAAAAATGGCTCGAAGACCACAACCTAGAGATAAACCAGAATAAAACCAAAATTATTCAATTTAAAACATTTAAAAGACGCGTTTTAGACCTAAAATACCTAACAAATATCCTAGGTATTGAAGAATCGAACCATTTTACTCTATTAGGCGTGACACTAGATACCCATCTTAGCTGGAAAAACCATATAGAAATTTTAAACAAAAAGCTATCCAAATTTACATATGCACTTAGTTTGATAAAAAGAAATACCGACTATGAGACCGCACTGTCAGCGTACTATGCAAACGCCTACGCCTGGTTTATGTATGCCATTGAAATCTACGGAGATAACGTGGAGTTTAGCGACCTGTTTATTAAACAAAAGAAACTACTGCGTATCTTAGTAAATATAGGGCAAAGACAAAGTTGTAGACCGCATTTTAGAGATAAGAAAATATTGACATTACCTTGTATATACATATACCAAATGGCTGTATTTGTTAGGAAAAATAGACATACTTTTAAATCCAAAATCGAAGATAATTCAAACTATAATAGACGAAACAAAGATAAGCTTATATTACCTAAAACCAATTTGTGTTTAGCCAGTAAAAGCCCAAATAATAGGCTAGTAAAAATCTACAACAAAATTCCCAGCACAATCAAAGATGAAAAAAATGACATCACTTTCTTTAAAAAGCTCAAAAACTTGCTAGCAGTAAAATGCTATTACTCTGTAAGCGAATTCCTATCCGATTTATCTCTGCGTGACATAAACTCGGATCAATGACCACAACACCTTACTTACCATTTTTGTGATATTGACTACCCTAGACGCCTTAGAATAGAATCTTTGCTTTTGAAATAATTTAATTCTAATTTTAATCATGATTGACATGCATGTTTTACCTGACATTGAAATAACTATTTAGATATTAATAAATTTGCCATTTTATATAAATTCTTTTGCAGTGCCCTACAGGGTGCATGTACTATTGACCTAAGCTTACTTTACTATCCAAGCTGTATACATGTACATGTGAGCAAATAAATAAATAAATAAATAAATAATTGTCAGTGTAGTTTGTTTGCTTGTAGGAGCTGTCTTCTACGTAACGAACCCACTAGCGGTACCTTACTGTATATGTATGTTTAAATGTTTGCCAATAAATATAAAAGTATCACCAAAAATAAAATATAATTTGATCTGATTCTATACAGTACATGTGTTGTGTGAAGCAGACTTCTTCCAGTCCTGTATATCCTTCTTGAGATCTTCCAATGTCACTATTCTACTCTATGCGAATATTAAACGTGGGTTGTTTAGACGTTAGATCAAATCTACAGGATGACAGAACTGAGAAGAAATGAATTCAGATAATTTGAACTTTTGATCAATTACGGTAGCAGATTTATACCAGAAGGTCGTGCAAACCATGTAGATACGATCTTACCTGAGTCTGTGTTTCAAACCTCTGTTTCCAGCTGGTATCGTATTACCTAAATACGCAAGCAGTTGACATTATACTGAACCCACCAGCCCGTTATATAAATAAAATAAAAATATTATAAAAAATTCTACTTCATAGTATTTATTACTAAATCAATGTTACAGTTCAAATTTTTAAATAGTTTCTTTGTAGAACAATTTTTGAAGTATCCATCCACTTAACTTTCTTTTCACCTTTTTCAAAGATGTTATCATTAATAATAATAAAGATAATAAAATATATAAAAGATATAAAATAAGTTTTTTTTGAGTTTTGGTCGTAGTTTTTTCTTTTGGTAATTTAGTGTAAATTGTGATGTACAGTGTCGTTCCTTGTTAGTTTACCCCCATGTTACGTTTGAAGACAATTTCTATGAATAATCTTACTGTTTAGTAAAGATAAGAAGTCGTTCTAACAATAACAAATTTATTGAAATAAAACCAATGCTGTTATAATAACGAGACTTAGAACATACAAGGGGGTAAGCTAACAATGAACAACATATTAATAACATTTCTTATGCATATATCTTTTTGACCCCGATCACCACAGTTGGCTGGCGGATTGGTGATTGCAGGAGATACTGCTACCAACTGTACCGACATCCTCGGGTTAAGTCGTTGGGATCGATAGCAAAACCATGTTCTTTTTAATACCGTGTTCATTACGGATGTAAGCGGGTTAACTACGAACCTTATTTGTGTTGGAAGAACACGTTTCATCCTTAAGGGATGAAACGTGTTCTTCGTGTTCGAGGAACTTCTTCAGGGTGAGTGCGGTTCTAGACGCGCGCGTTCCGCATCCCTCCGAGCACTCCGTAATGAATTAAAACACTACAATAGTTTTTATAAGCATAATACCAAGTTCTTCAAAATTTCACCTTAAGGCGGTTCATCGCGGGTTGGTGCGAAAGTCGTTTTTTTTGTACTTTCTACTAATCGCGACGAGCAACCTTAAGCAGGTCGTAACATGAAACCTGTTGCTTAACTATGCAAGGGATGGTTATCACAATACTACTCGGGTAGGGGTAATGGAGGGGTAGTAATGAATTAGGGTAATGCCCATAATCCCCACGCTGGGCATACGGGTTGGGATCGCAGTTCGGTGGCAGATCTATTCTGCAAGAGGCGCTGCTGCCCGCCCCCCGGTGTATGCCCCTTAGTCGCCTCTTACGACACCCACTGGAAGAGTTTGGGTAGTGCAAATTCTAAGCCGGCACCACACGGTTAGTCTAGTGTAGGCTAGTCTGCAGTTAGCTCAAATTTAATTACTAGTTTTGATTTGTTTCTAGAATTCTATTTTAATTTTCTTTGTTATTAAAGTTTACAGTTAAATAAAACTGTATAAATATGGTCTAATAAGTATGATCGATTGACCCCTAGTACTAGCACGTAGTACTTTTAATTTTTTAGGTATACCTGGACACCCTGTACAGCCAGCTTGATAAAACGGCAGTCGATAAACTGACTCTATTGTATATATATCTATATCTATATTGTATATAGGCTATTGTCCGCATTGTCCAGATAGGAAGCCCGCTTCGGAAGAATAAATTGTATAATATGACGTATACGCTTTTATATTGTTGGCGATTTAGTTTGTAAAAGGGTTATTTTGGGAGAAAAAAGGCGATATCGCTGACAATAGTCTTTTATGTCTTGATATTTGCATAAGGAAAATCGAAGCGATTATTTATTTACTTCCAAACACATGGGAAAACGCGCTTATGAAACTTCTTACCGCGTTAAAGTAAAATTTAGAAGTTTTTCATTAGTCAATCATTATTAAGAAAGAAAATTACAATTAAATAATAGAATAAAATTAAAACTAGTATTTACAATTGAAACAATTGAGCTAACTGCAGACTGTTGCAAACAATCCACAGCTAGTTCAACTGATCCATAACAATACCAGTCGCGCGCGTGCCCAAGACACTGGCTGGATTGCCCCGCTGTATGGCAATGCTGATGCGCAGTAGTAGGTAGTATTAGTCAATTATTTGCCGAGTTAATGTTTGTAGGTGTGTTTGGACTAAGGAGAGAAATATATATAATTCAATTCATTAATATAACTCAATATATACCAAAAACACTTGAACAAAACATCGTATTAACTATTAATACTTAAATAGACATAGATAAAGACATTTATTTATTTGCTGCTGCAGTACAAAACATACATAAAACTATAATTTGGAAAAAAAAGTGATAAAAAAGACTGACTGCTGTGTTACAGCAGCAAAAAGGTCTCGACTCAGCATGATTGCCTTACTACTCTGAAGTAGATAGGCGCTGATAAATATGGTAACGTAAAAGATCTGAAATTATACTAATAAATATAGTAACATAAAAGGTATATAGTTGGAAACAACAAATCCAAATTATAAAACATTAGTTGGGTATGTACGAGTAGCTACGTTATCACTTAACAAGCCATAATTTATTTTGTATGGAATTTACGTATCCACGTAATTGAAGCTGATGGCAGAAACTACTTTAAACTATTATTTGCACTACAAACTCACCCTCCTACTGTTTTCTCCATCTACACCCAGAGATAAGCCCTGCCACTCTAGCCTCTATTGTCATAGGAACTTGACAATATATTATTATCAGTCCTTAACTCCTGACATAATAGCCTTAGGGGTTAAAATAGTCAAGTAAGATAATATACTTATCTATGTGTATTTAGTGGTGAAGAGGTTAAGCTTCTTATTCCAAAAGTACCATCTACAGAATAATGAAATTGTATAAATATGAATTTTTTCTTAAGTTATTAATAATTAAAAAACTGAATTCTAATTTTCACAAGTGAGGTTCGGCTATTCGCTTTGCACAATTTATAGAGCCATTTTTGAAAAGTGTCTCAATTAGATATAGATAATTTGATATAGTGCATTAGCGCATAAACATTTTGATATATCTTTGCCTACCTAATATATATTTTGTTTTTTTATATTCAAACGTTTAAACCGACTTCAAATTCCTCTGTTTTTAAGTTTTTCAGGACAAACCACGGGAATCAATCATTATTGAAATCGGTCCAAAGATAGACGGAAAAATCGACGAACACACAAAAAACAACCTAGTTTGTTTTCCGTCAATTAAAAATATATAGAGTACCTAGTAATATTGCCTATCAAAGTTATACATACATATAGCCAAACATAGAATATCTTTCGTTTTCCGTCGCTTATAAACATATAGTTACTAAAGTACAAGCCAGTCAAAAACGTTTCTGATCGATAGGTACGAGTCAGAGCAGCCAACAAACCTAAACCAACTGAACCTTTGTGCCTGAAATATAAAAACAGAATCTATCACCTAAAATAAATTTAGGGTAGGTAGGTACTACGAGGGAATGCAATAAAATTACTCGATCAATTTATCTATAGGTCAGTGAATAGGTTTTGGCATTTATGTGAACGGATTGGTATATAAAGTATTTTAGCGTTCCGTTTCTCTATTGGGAACCATTTTATATTGACAAGCAATAAATTCAGCTCAATACTCATAAAATCAGAACTCAATAAAGTAAATGGCGCTGCGCAAAAAACATAAAATTGTATTTATGTCATTGCTATAAAAAATCCATTAAAATTAATCTAAAATTTATAGTTAAATAAATATTAGATAAAAAATATATAAGATGAAGAATCACACGATAAAACGACTAGCCTAAATTCACGTAGGTGTATCTAGGCTAGTCACTGGCACAGAAAAATAAACTAGGATAAATAATTCACTTTCTGTGGATAAAAATAATTAAATGAATAAAGATACAGTGGTCCATACAATCATTTCACTATTAAGTAGCGTTTTCATCAGAATATTTCCCATAAAGAATCATACGGAAAAGATTAAATAAAAAAACATCGTGCTAATTGTAATAAATAAACAGGACTAACTTAAATTTTCCTTTTTTTTTTGAGTAGGTGCAGGACGTGGAATAGCTTTTTGTTTCGTTTACTTGATTCAGCTCAGGCATTGCCAATAAATTTCAACAACATTCTAGCTTAGAGTGACTACTATACCAGAAATTCATACGAAATCGGGGTGAATATGCCTTTGGCCCAACTTTGGACATAATCGAACATTTATTGTCTTTAAATCATTTATTAAAGAAACGTTGTCTTCTTTGTTTCAGACACCCTGATGCGAGGATGCTGGACGAGCCGGGTCCGACTCTGTCCTCCAACGAGTCCACCTCTCTCGGCGACCTGCACAACTTCTACGTCACCTTCTACGACGAGGCAGGTCAAAGATATGTCAACAACTCGAGAAACGCTTCAGAGGTTAGTATATAGAAAGTGGCATACAAATGTAGAAGCGCTGGTTTTCAAACAGAACTTGCTAGAAAAATAACTTATACATATAAGACACTAAGAATACTTTGAGATAAGATAATAGTTGCTCGAAACTAAATAGGGCCTACATTTTATTATACAATGCTTAGTATACAATTTGTTAGGAGATAATCATATCTGTTGGGGTGGTGCGAATTCTACCCAACTCTTCCCATGGGTGGCGACTAAAGGACTTACACCGGGGGGCGGGCAGCAGCACCTCTTGCATAATAGATCTACCATAGAACTGCGATCCCCAACCCCCATGTCCAGCGTGGGAGTTATGTGCATTTCCCCCCAGGAGATGAGAAATCAGGATGAGACTTGTGTCCAGCAGTAGACCATTATAGGAGATGAGGAATTATCTTCCAAGTTTGCTCATATTTTCGAGTGAATCAACATTGCAAGGCCTGCATTTCAGTCGGTTTGAATTAAGCAATTATATTAAAAGCTCCAATTTACAATATAACCTGAACAAGTTAAACGGAATGTTTGTTCATAATGATATCAACCCAATTAATTGCTGACATTGGGACTAAAATAAACAAGAACAGTCCTGTAAACATTCCAGCGAGGTATAAGGTTTCAGTACTTAGTACCACCCAATGGGGTGGCTCGTCTTATGTACATGAAGAACACTCATTCAACTCAATGTGGTATTCCTTTACATACCTAACATCGACCTACTCTTTAACACGCTACTCCTCTATGATTGTAAAATTACTATATATTAGTAGGAAAAGCCAGACAATTTTCGACCCAAACCGTATATTCCGACACTGACTGTACGTACAGCATCAACATTGCTGTTTGTTATAGAATGGGCCCTATTTTTGTCCTATCTAACACACTTTTGATTGAGGGTATTGCCTTCATCATCATCATCAGCCTATACTAGTCCACAGCTGGAGATAAGCCTCCCCTAATAAGCGCCATCGCGCCCTGTCTTAAGCTTGCCGCATCCAGCATCTGCCAGCAGTCTTTCGCAAATCGTCATCCCATCTGGTCGGAGGGTGTCCTACATTTCGTTTGCCGAGTCCTGGTCTCCACTCAAGAACCCAAGAGGTTGTAGGTTCTTCTCGAAATATGGCCAACCCACTGCCATTTCAGCTTGCTATGCCTTTGAGCTATGTCGATAACCTTGGTTCTCTGTCGGATGTATTCGTTGCAAATCCTATCATTCGGAGAAACACCGAGCATAGCTCTCTCCATAGCTCGCTGGGCGATTTTAAACTGGTGGACCAGCCCTACCGTGAGTGACCACGGCTCAGCTCCGTAGGTCATGACGGGTAGGACGCACTGATTGAAAACTTTCGTTTTCAAGCATTGCGGTATGGATGACGAGAAGAGAGGTATTGCCTTAGCTACTGCAATTCCGATCGTTTATCATAGTTTGAATAGTCAGCCGTTTTTCCGATGATTACTAAAATAAGTCCATGAAAATTTCAGTAAATTTCATTTATTCACCATTACATTATCACTAATATTGGCATGTCAATTATATATAATTGACAGTGATAATGTAATATAGTGATAATGTAATGGTGAATAAATGAAATTTACTGAAATTTACTGAAATTTTACCAAAAACCAAACGTTACAAAGAATAATCATAATCCTAATTTTAATAATTAATGATAATAATTAATGATAATAATGATGATAAGTATGTACAATAATATGCAATATATATATAAACAATAATGTGTCACAATTATAAAATAGCAAATGAACATATTAAATACTCGTTAATACAATAAAATGGATTACATTCTAAAAAAGTCTTAATCTTTGATTTAAACTCCTGAAAAGGAAGTTGAGTTATGTCTTTAGGTAACTTATTATATAAATCAAGCTTTAGGCTTTCAACTGTCTACATTTTACGGTTCATGAGATACGGCCCGCTGACAGTAAAGGCTTGGTAATAGGGTCCGGTTTTGGGTACAGAATCCTATAATGAAAAGGATAAGCAGATCACATAGCAAATAGAAGTTTCTTATCCTAGTCGGTAAATAAATAAAGTGAGCTTCTTACGAGGCTCTGGGTGCTTACCTCTGCCCGAGTATCATCCAAGTATGTGGAAGTAGAACGAAGCGAATAAAGTAGAGCTATTTAAGATGCATACAAAGTATTTCGTTACAGCTATGTTACAAAATTGCATGCAGTATCTGAACCACATATATGTTTACAAGTTTCTGCCCGCGGTTTCGCATGCGTTGTGTCTATGGAAACTTTTTAGTTTAATTTCTATCTCACGGGAACTATTTTATAAGATAAAAATGACCTCTATCTTTTGTCGAACTCTGTGGCGCGGTGGGCGAGGGTTCGCTTGCGACGCAGGAGGTTGCAGGTTCGATTCCTGCCTTGGGACAAATGTTTGTACGATCTGCAGCTATTTAATAAATAAAATAAATAAATAAATAATGAATAACGCTGGACAATTCACACAGCATTATCTAGCCCCAAGGTAAGCAGAGCTTGTGTTATGGGTACTAGATAACTGATAATACGTAATATTATACATTACATAGATAGATATTTTTTATTATACATAGAAAACACCCAGACCAACGGAACAAATTTCTGCAGATCGTACACAAATTTGTTCCGAGGCGGGGATCGAACCCGCAACCTCTTGCGTCGCAGGCAGACTCTCGCCCGCTGCGCCACTGAGGTCGTCGTTTTTTCCGGATGTTTGTTCTTTTTGATATTAATTAATTTTTTATTAATTTTATTTATTATATTATATATATTAATATATTATTAATAAAAATAATATATTATATATATTATTTTTATTATATATTATATTTATTAATTTTTGATATTTGTTCCGGATGTTCGTGTCGTTTTCTATGTTCGTATAACTAAACGTATTTATCTATGTTATCAAGTACCCATCGCACAAGCTTTGCTTAGCTTGGAGCTAGATAATGCTATGTCCATCCGAGTCCAGTATTTTTTTAACGTAAAGAAAGTTTTATATATACCTAGAACTACTTGCATGCAAAACTTTAGCCCGATCCGTTCAGTAGTATTGGCGTAATAAGAGGTAACAATCATCCATCCAAACTTTCGCATTTATTTTTATTCGAGTCGTGATCTCTTCTCTCTACATGAAACGACGACTGGCAACGCTCTAACATTTGACTGTACATAACTTTGGTTTAACAGTTTGAATGCTGGAGCTGCAGCCATTCCATCAAGATTAAAGACCACAGCCATGCATTACCTAGTCCTTATTGGTAGACGATCCTCTTAATCCTAGACTTAGTTTACACGAAGACTAGCATGGTATTGCTTATCGAAGATTATTTATCGGGTATTTTACTGTTATTTATTTACTAAGTACTTACCTTTAGTAGAAACAGAAAAAAAATAGCGATATACATTATATAAATACTAGAAATAAAAATAAACTTGCTGTGCCCACAACCAGGCTACACAAAATAGATGTATCTTTTAAAGGGCAATGTATACGCTTCTACAACAAAACTCCTAGTGAGTTGCAAAATCTATCAGTAAATAAATTCAAACAAATTGTCAAACCTTTCTGTTCAAAAAGGCTTACTATAAAATATCAGATTATCTAGAAAATAAAAAAGCTTGAGACGGGTTTTGCTCCAACTCGAAAAATAACAACTAACAGGCTAAAGGTTTCGTCGTCGCTTCTTTAGTCTACATACCGAAGCGACCGAAATCAAAAGTATCACTTTATTTCTGTGTCAATGTTTTATTTTAAGAATTTGACCTTTACTAAGTGTACATTTTTGTATATATGGAAATAAAGACTTTTTGATTTGATTTGCAGATTTCGTATTGATTTTGTATTGACCTTCAGTAGTTTGGAAATTTTAGGTAACACAAGAAAATTCAAATTTAACAAACTTCCGGCTTAATAATAATTAGAGGATTTAATTCATAAATAGGTATTGTGCTCATTAGGGGAAGCCTATGTCCAGCGGTGGACTAATATAAGCTGATGATGATAGGTATAGAAGCGTTGTGTTGGTGGAAAGACTGCTTCTCTGTTATATAGATTAAATAAACTTAAATAGAAACCAGGGATATCTACTTGCCACTTATTTGTATGTTTAATTTTAGAATAAATTAATTTGTAGGTATTCTGTATGTATTTTTCTCGACCGATATGCGATTCGTCTACCTACGAGTTACGCAATTACAATGTTGCCATATCTCAACACAACATTTTTTTTTTCTTTTTCTATTTTTTGCATCCACGATCAGTCATTGACTATAAGCGAATTTGTTGTGTGTGCTTCTGTCATTTATGATTGGGACTCAGTCCTTCTTCCTTCTTCAATAGGTTGTCCAGAACATGGCTTCTTTTCAACCGCTTTGTTGTTATTGGGTACAACACAACATCAACACAACATGCAACATTTTTTAAAACAAGCATTAATGTAGTTACAACCATACAGAAAAATACGATTTAGCATAATCTCGACAGCGCGTGTCCGGAAAACGTTGGTTGCGCTTTGAGATAAGTTAAAGCTCACAAAAATAACACTGCTAAAAATAAATTCCAAGAAATTCCCTGGGTTAGTTATTTCTGGACCAACTTCATGACGTAGCCGGATGTGTTTTGCCCCTTGAAAGTGAAAGTGTGATAATACCTAGTACTGGAAAAGAAGATTTTCTTGTTTTTTTACTTGTAACAGACAGTTGAAACTTAAAACTTACCTGAAATTTAAAATTTGTAAATTATAAATGCTTACTAAGACGAACGTACCTAAGCTAAACTCATGTTTGTTATAACCCAAATCCAAATTGAAATAAAATGTCAAATGCACCGACCCCCTGAGGAGTGGGATTAAGACATATTTTGTGCCTACCTACTTGTTATTTCCTTGATCGTGGCGGTTCTTCTATATCCCTCTATCTCTCTCTATCACATTTGGATTTTGTTAAAGGCAACCAAGGGACTCTACCAGAGGCATGTGTTTTACTATTATAGCATAATAACCATTTATTTTTCTTCACAAAGGTTCTCTATAAATAGATACAAAATATAGGTATTTAGTATACTAGATCGAACCTGTTTTGTGAAGATTGGTGCCTGATGTAGGTTTAGTAAAGAAGCCCTGGTGACCTGTACCTAATACAGGTTATTTACAGGTCACCAGGGCTTCACTCTACGGACTCGTAAAGTACCCGTGATTTCAGTGCCTATCTGTCTTGAAGACTTAAGAATCAGAATCAGAAATAATTTTATTGTTAACTGTTGTACAAAAAAGATCTTAAATATAATATGTACAGTTTCAACAGCTTATCTATAAGTATTCAAGATACAAATAAATGTGAAAATGCTAGTCTCATCATTGAATTGATTGGTTTGTCTATGGGCAGAAAGGTATTTTGCAACTTTGATATCCATCAATACTTACTTAGTGTTCTTTTCCTCTCCCCAGGCATACCACTCGTTCATACTGCCGTGGTGGCGGCAGGTGGCGTGGACACTGCTGTTCGCAGGCATGGTGGTCGTGGCCACCGTGGGCAACCTTGTCGTCATATGGATAGTGCTGGCCAACAAGCGGATGAGGAGCGTTACTAATTATTTCTTAGGTTTGTATCTTATTGGCAAGAGGCAACTCAAAACCGAAGTAACAAGAGAGATCTTGTGCTGAACGACATGATTCTCTTGGGGAAGCTCATTTGAAAGGAAAAGGTAGACTGATGATGTTGATGTTCTCCTAGACAAATTCGAGACTAGGTGCGCGGCGCAAACACAGGTTCACTCTATATTCCCTCACTCTCATAATCCAATACGGCAGACCGACACGAATGGGGAGAGGTCAGGCGCAGGACTTGACGTTCTTTCTGAGGCATAAAAACCGCCAATTTTTCACTTCGGGCTGAAATTGTGAATTTTTGTCGCTTAAAAAAAACCAAGAATAACCAAGAACCAGGAACGAACCGGGATTTGAACCTAGTACCTCAATGAAAGGTAAATTAGCAAGTATATGTGGTTTATGATGATAGTGCATCTATCTGCACCAAAGCTGTTTTTCGGTAAAAAATAAACATCTCTCTATTTATTATTATTTTGTGTTCCACACATACACATTTAGAACTCATACACCTGCATAATCCATAGGAAATGTGTTTTAAAAAATTATCTGCGAACTACAATGAGCATGGTTTGGGTGGCGTGTTTTTAATCTATTCTCGAATTTGGCCGTAATAGAATGGAAGCAAAGCCAATAGCCAGCTTGTTAGTGTTACTATATCAACAACGATCGGCACGCACCCTGTGGTGAACCCAACACTATTTACACATTCCCAAATTGCTGTGAACTAAGGTTGGCATATTGGTATGTATCATAGGATTATTTCAGTGGATTTACCCCATAGGGAACATAAATTAAACCATAGTATAAAGGAACAACAACACTGCTACGACCAGCCTTAACGTACGGATCGAAATGCTGGGTGCTAAGTAAGAAAACCGTAATCAGCCTACTCGTGTTTGAAAGAAAAATATTAAGAAGAATCTTCGGCGCTGTTCTGGATGGTGACCGCTGGCGAATAAGATACAACCATGAGCGTTACAACATGTACCAAGAGCCAAATGTCGTAAAGTTTATTAAAGTAGGCCGTCTCCGATGGGCTGGTCACGTAAAACGAATGCAAGACGACTGAGCACCAAAACCTGATGAACGAAAATCCCCTGGGAGATTAAAACTCGATGGGATCCAACAAGACCTAAAGGCAATTGGAGTGACCGGCTGGCAGGATAAAACCAAGAATATGATCGAATGGAGAAATTTACTCAACCAGGCCAAGGCCCATTGTAGAGTCAGGATAATGATGATGATAAAGGATCAAATTTTTTTTTTTTTGATTGTTTACTACTTTCTTAGGCATTTTAACATGGTCTCATACTAGTGGTTACAAAAAAACTCACATTGAAATCCCAAATTCTCAATGGTAGTCTTAATGAAAATAAATGCAATCGTTCTAAAGAGTGCTAGAGTAAAAACGTAGATTTGTTTGTTTCTTGGACAAGTCACGACCGATGTGGCGCGGTGGGCGAAGGTCCGCCTGCGACACAGGAGGTTGCGGGTTCGATTCCCGCCTCGGGACAAATGTGTGTACGATCTGCAGATATTTTTTCAGGGTGTTCTGGTCGTTTTCTATATATAATAAAAAAAAAATATCTATCTATGTAATGTAATTGTATTATGTATATCAGTCATCTAGTACCCATAACACAAGCTCTGCTTAGCTTGGGGCTAGATGACGCTGTGTGGATTGTCCAGCATTATTTATTATTATTAAGTTTGTCTCTGTTAAGGGCCTATACTACATCAAATTGTCTCCGCTGGATGTCCATATCTTCTAAACTACTAAATATTTAACTTTGAAAATTTCTAAATGGCAAAGTTCAGGACTTTACACTATGCATCGTTTGTTCGAAAACACGATTCCATAAAAAAATCTCGATAGCAAAAATCGTAAAGTTACCTCAAAATTTTAACCAAAATCTTTATTACTCAATAAATGTAGAAGTAAAGATCTTGAGAATAAGCATGGTAATTGAACACGTTTTTTTTAAATAATGTTCCAATAGATTATAAGCAAAAAACTTGATTTATGGGCTTGCGTTGGTCTAACCTGTCCCGCTCCTATATGAACGCGAAATCTTGTGAGAGGGCATATTACGACGCTATTTTGTGCAAAGGATACAAAATGGCGTCGTAATATGCCCTCTTAACCTGTCTTTTTTCTGCAGTGAACCTATCAGTAGCGGACGCCATGATGTCAGCTCTGAACGTGACGTTTAACTTCACCTACATGCTGAACTCGGACTGGCCATTCGGACACTTCTACTGCAAGTTCTCGCAGTTCATCGCCGTGCTCAGTATAGCTACGTCAGTGTTCACGCTGTTAGCTATAAGTGTAGATAGGTAAGTAAACGAAAGGTAGAGTCAAGTATAAGTATCGTGTTAGTTAAAACATAATTTGTTTGTCTTGTCATAAGTTTAACCTTTGATTGAAACTCAAAGGGCTAGTGAGTACTAATCAAGAAGTTGAAAGACTCGCCTTCGATTTAATAAAATTGATTTGTCTTTTGTTTTTTTTATTGTCTAAACCCCACCACTAGAAACTTCTTGTTGCTCTAAATAAGAACAAAATATGTGCTCTAAAAATGGTGCTTTAAATAGGAATACTTCCACTAAACATGTTCTTCAGAATTAAACAAAACACTGGAGATGATTTAAAGAAATAAACTAATAATTAACAATAATATTGCGTTTACCATTAAAAACAAAGCCTAAAAAAGTTTGAAGCTCCAGTACAGTTCAAGACGAGCCGAGACGTTCAAATAGCTCAAAAGCATTGTTGTTTCATGGTTAAGTTAAGAATTTGACCTTTTCTAACTACATTTATTGAATTTAAGGAAAAAAAGAGTTACGTTTTTTTTCTTTAGGGCGTAACTCGCACTGGGGCAACATTCTACGCAAGAAAATATACTTATTTTATTATTAACTTTTCGTATGAATAAAGAGGTTTTATAAATAGTTTTTGTTTCTTGATTATTGATGAATGCACTGTAATTTTCCCAGATACGTAGCAATAATGAGTCCGTTGCGTCCGCGGCTCGGCAAGCGCGCCACGCTCGGCATCACAGCAGCCATCTGGGGCTGGAGCGGCCTCATCAGCAGCCCCAACCTCATGTACTTCACCACGGACATTGACCCCTTGCCGGATGGCACCGTGAGGTACTTGTATCTGACATTCTGACGACTGATATATTAAATGTAAATGGCCTTCGGAGTCGCTTTTCCCTGATAAATTTCATAGCTCCATTTCACCTCTTTCAACATTATTTTAAAATTTACTTCAATCAAAAGGTAACAAAGAGTAGGGATTTCGGTGAAAATCTTCCTTTTACATATTCGATACAATTTTAATTTTAAATATTTGTTTTAGGCGGATTTGTTTCTCAGATTGGCCCGACGGGATGACCACGCAGTCTCGCCTTGAGTACATGTAAGTGATTTATTCTTGAAGGTAATTTGATAACACTGGGATTTAAATTGACTTAAAATTTAAAATGAATTAGAATTAAAATTTAAAGTATTTCAACAAAATTATTGATTCATGTTATCAACAAAAAAAATATCCGAAATCAGTTATCGAAAAATTCAGGTATAATCTCATAACTTTTACGTAGTTTTTCTTCGTGTCAAAAACTTTAATTACAATTTAGTGTTTTTCTAAGAGTTGAATGAAAGGTCTATTTATACATCTTATTAGTAGGTAATAAGGTATAATATTAACAGCATGTAATGAACATATTTCTAACTGATATAAAAGCAGTTGTATGTACATTTACTTTGACAAGGTTCCGTCCTATACGGATCGCAAGCAGGCTGTAAATTTTAAGTGGGCGAGATGCGAGGAGGAGGATGTGCCTTGTATCCCATAGACAATTCTGTATTATAATATAAAAACTATCGTAGTTTGACGAATTCATAACGGTAGTAAGCGGGTTAACTACGAACCTTATTTGTGTTGGAAGAACACCAACGTTTCATCCCACAAATCTTCCAACACAAATAAGGTTCGTAGCTAACCCGGTTACATCCGTAACGAATTCTGAATATTTTAAAGTTTTTTCGTTATAGATAACGGAGAATAAATAAAAAGTGTTAACGTTTTTAAAGTTTTAATTCACTTATCCACACCCTAAGTACAAGGTAGGTACGAGTATACCAATACCTACCCTTTTACTTAAGGTGGTAGGTACTTAACTACCCATTTTACGTCCATAATCGTCGTCGATCAGTTAAACTATTCGTAAAAACCTGGCGTGAGCAAAAATACTATGAAAGTAATGTTGCAGATTGTGTCTAATGATGTTGCTCTGGAAACTTTAATGGACCTGCAATTTATAAATCTAGCACAGCAACTCTACGGCAAAGATAGTTTATTTTTTCAACTTTATTGAAGCAATCTATTTGATTGTTGGCCTATTTACTCGAGCGCTTTTACTAAGTTAAGGTTTCATTCAAAAAACGGAAAAAGACAGCAAATGATTTTATATTTTTGCTGGAAAAATGCAAATCAGAATCAAACAGCTGCTAGTTTTCAATAAATTATAATAAAAAAAAACCGTACATAGAAAAATAAGATATTTTATAAAGCACCGAACACCAGATGTGAAACTGTTTTTAGTTTGATAGTTATAGTGTGTTTGGTTTTACTTTCGTGCACAACATTGTAAATATACAAGACAGCCGAATTCATCTTCACAAATTTGTATGATGTCATTGATATTATTTGGAAGAAAAAAGGGAATTGGTAGGTACTTTTAAATTACTTGGTACCTTAGCCCTTTTGCACGTGCAGACTATCATGGCACGGGGGTACGGGTGACATAATGGTCACGGCATGATTCTCATGCCTTGTGAAAGCTTTTGTATTTACACGGCAATTGTACTGATTACTTAACACTTACATGACTGAAAACACAGAGTGCGATATGCAATTCCCTGTCCCGGCGCTAGCAGTGATCGTGTTCTTCTTCGGAAAAGTTTAAAGTTCCTTTTATGAGTATTGCCGGAATAAAATCTATTGTAAACAATGCATTTAAAGCCAAAAGTGCTATAATCCAAGATTGAATTGTTTGTTATTACAAAACAACAACCAAAATTATTATGTTTGTTTGGAAAAACAAATAATAAGCTTTATTTCTAGTGGACTTAGTTCTCTTTTTAAGTATCTTCTAATAAAATAGAATAGAAAATATTTAAATATATTTTTTTTCACAAATGTGAAACAAAAAACTTACAATAAATTAATAGTATCACAATAATCTTCTATGCATTGATTGCTTGGAAGACGCAATTTTTTCCTAGAATAAAATTCTTCAAAACTCCATTGTAGTACTAACACCATTTAAATACGTAAAAAAAAAAAAAAAAAAACATTTAGAAAAAAAACTGACGTTTTAAAACTTTTTCTGATATAATCTTACGTGTTCAACAGATACAACCTAGTGTTCATGGTGCTGACATACTTCCTGCCCATCATAGCGATGACGTACGCCTACACCCGCGTCGGAGTCGAGCTGTGGGGCTCGCAATCCATAGGAGAGTGCACGCAGAGGCAGCTTGATAATGTGAAGAGCAAACGAAGAGTAAGTATACTACAGTAGCAGTGAGTGGGACACTCAGGGTCACGCTAGCATAGGGCTCGAGCTGTGGGGCTCGCAGTCTATAGGAGAGTGCACGCAGAGGCTGTTTGGTAATGTAAAGAGCAAACGGAAAGTAAGTATACTACAGCCATAATACTACCGTCCATGGCACGAGGACTGACCAAGTAGGTCTATGTCAAGCAGTGAGTGGGACACTCAGGGTGACACTCGCATAGGGGTTGAGCTATGGTGCTCTCAGTCCATAGGAGAGTGCACGCAGAGGCAGCTTGATAATGTGAAAAGCAAACGGAGAGTTAGTATACTACAGCCATAATACTAGTGTCAATATATTTATGAAAACTCTTGTTGTACACTCATAAAAATGACAAACAGTAAAAAAAGTGAGAAATACATAATTTGAATTCTAGAAATAAAAATAGATTCGCGGTGCCCACAACTAAGCTACACAAGATTAATGTATCTTTTTAAGAGCAATGTATACAACAAAACTCTCAGTTGCCAAAATCATTATTAGGTATATAAATTAAAAAAAATTAAACCATGTTCTTTGTAAAAAGACCTCAGTGGCGCAGCGGGCGAGAGTCTGCCTGCGACGCAAGAGGTTGCGGGTTCGATCCCCGCCTCGGAACAAATTTGTGTACGATCTGCAGAAATTTGTTCCGTTGGTCTGGGTGTTTTCTATGTATAATAAAAAATATCTATCTATGTAATGTATAATATTACGTATATCAGTTATCTAGTACCCATAACACAAGCTCTGCTTACTTTGGGGCTAGATAATGCTGTGTGAATTGTCCAGCATTATTTAAAAGATAAACAAATAAAATATCACAATTACCTGATATAAGCTGGGGACTAGTTTTGTCCCAACTCGAAAACTAACTACATAAATAGGTTTCTTGTTTGCTTCTTTACTTTACCTTAAACTGATTGAAGTGACAAAAAATAACTGTAATCACTTTGTTTTCTTAGTTTGAGTTATGTAATTTGAATTTTGTGAGGTCTCCAAGAGTCATAATTAAATAAAACACTTTAATATTGGACGCAGTGGCGACTAGACAATGTAAAGAGCAAACGGAGATTAGCTATTGCATTGTAGTCACTTTAGTTTCAGCCATGTATCTGGAAACTGCAAAATGAACGCATAGCTACAACTTAATTGAAAAGCGTGGTTTATTTTGTTCCCCGTGAAATAGGGCGGATTTCGGCATTTGTGTGAAATATAGCGGGTTTTTTAGCAATGTGTGGATTGGAATTTCAAAGCAATCTACATAATCTATAGGGGAAAAGTACTTCATAAAAGAAACGGATGAGTGTATGTACAAATAGAAGGTTTCTGCCGTGTCTGTGAATTCATTCGCGTGAAAGAGCTGCTTTTTTGATCAAATGGAAAAAATTGAGACGCATTTTTATTTGGAGGTAGGTTTTACGTATCTTTTCTTTCTAGGTTTAGGCAGGTATGATTTGAATTCAGAATAAAAATTTATTTATTGTTGCAAAAGTTTTAATATCTCAAAGAAATCTCCAACAAACATAAAACTACGAGACTCTTTTGATCGTAACAAATCAATGATCAATTTACCAGTTGGCCGGTCAATAATTTAATTTATTATTTTATAAAATCAAAAAGAACAACTTTCTTTATCAAGGTGCTCTAAACTTTAAGAACTGAAAAGAAAAGATCGAGTCTCGACAACGAAAGATAATATCACTGTTTTATTAAAAGTTTAAGAAAAAAGGTTAGCCTTAATTGGTTCACTTTCATAGTTTAATGAGAGAATATGTCGAAGTTAATGAGGTAATTTATACGATATTGTCAAAGTTAATTGAATTCAAGTAAATTGGAATTGATTGCGTCGCGTGGGACCAAAACTGTATTGTGCGCGCGAGTTCTAGACAACCTCATTAGAAGATCCAATTAGACAAGAGAAGTACCTAAATAGCACGTAGCTATCTGCTAGTTTAAATAGGAAGCACGTTCGCATTCATTCTTAAGGTGCATAGCATATAGGCATTAAAAAAAGCTTATGATAGGTATCACAAACTGTGCGATGGATTTTAGAAATTTCCTTTGTTAAACGAAATAATAAAATAAACTAAGTGGCGGCGCTACTTTATGTGGGGTATGCGCCTTAATTAGAAAGCGCATTCTCATTCTTTTATTCAACCAAATGACAATTGTCTTTCTTTCATTCAAAAGTGGCAACCTCCTTCACGGCATTGAAGTGCCATAAAAAATAAGACATTAAATAGGTAATTTTATATATATTTTTTACTGTCAAGATTTTTGTTTGACCATAATCTCATACCACTAAATTCCGTGAATCTGCCAGTAACAGAGTTTATCTCGACCCTGGGTTGTCTACCAAGAACATTATATTTTCCACAGCGAACACGGTAGGTAGGATACTAATGTGCTACAAACGTTTCTCTCGGTGGATTCACCTAACTAATGATTTACACACTTGCACACACATCTGCGAAAATGAGAGAAATGTCTCGAAATGTAGGTACAGTCAGTTGCTCAAATATGTTACACTCCCAAATTTTCATATTTATGTACACGCGACCTTTTTTTTGTATACTGAATTTTGACAACTACGATGACTAGTTACATAATTTTGAAAAATTGTGGTGTATACTTTTATTTCAAAAGCTCACATGTACATAAATATGAAAATTTGGAAGCCTATTTGTCACCTTAAGATAGTGAAACCCGTAAAATTATAAAAATCTTAGTCACAATAATGGGACTGTAGTATAATTTAACGCATGAAAACACGTAAATTTATAATTTTCCTAAGCTTATCCGTAAAATAATAAACGAACAGACTTGTAAACCAATCACAGCTTTGTTTTACTATTTTACGCATTTTCTGGCGAACACTTCACTGTTAAATTATAAACTGCCATCGGATTGGTAGATGTGACATACATACATATTATCTCAGCAGCTGACAGTACAAGTAGTCCTTTATGTGGTGTAGATAACTGTAAACAACATCTGAAGCACTTTTACTTGTACATCGGAGCTCAATGTGTCTATTATGTTCGTAAAAATTATCATAGGGGTGTGAGTTCAGAGATGACAGCCGATACGGGGGTTGAAGAAAGGCATTTGTTGTGCTGATCCCACAAAGAGAGGGATAGGAACAGAAATAAACTATCATCTTTTTTCTAGATATTAATAAACTTTGTCGAATGACCCGGTGTATGTCCCACCCACGGGAAGAGTTGGGGTGGTGCAAATTCTAAGACACCACACGGCACATGATGTGACAAGGTCAATGGTTATTTGGTCTGGTCTAAAGGATTTTCCCAGCTCGGCAATTACAGATACAATTCTTAAATTATTTCAGGTAGTAAATTATCCATGAGTAAATAATATTTGTCCAAAACCTAGTTTACATATAACTAACACAAAACAAACAAGAGAGAAAATGAATTTATTATGTTTACAAATATCTATCTACTCATGGAGAAAGTATTTGAAACTATGTATACAATCTCGTAAAGCTCATAAACGTTGGAGATTTCTATAAACTTCGCTTGCGCCGAATACCGGCAAAAGATTTTCTCGAACTGCTTTAAGTTAGTGCAACACAATAATGAAAAAACCGTGTTTTTTCGCAAAATTCTCTTTCCGTCTAGACTTGCGCTTACCACAAGATAATGTGAAATAAAAATCTGCAAGCACGACTGAGTTGGTATTTCTTATCAGGTACCTACTGGGCCCCGACTTCGGTACCTTCAACAACATTTTCAACAACTGTTTTCTTTTGCAACTTGGAACGAGAGTTTTCGCATACGACAAGTTTTGAACCCAGCAGATGGTAGTATTACTTAGATAGAAAATACGGAAAGATAGATAAAGTCCAAAGCAGACTTTGTCGTGTCTGTAGTGCAGTGTTATGACGACCAATGTGGCGCGGTGGGCGAAGGTCTGCCTGCGACGCAGAAGGTTGCGGGTTCGATTCCCGCCTCGGGACAAATGTGTGTACGATCTGCAGACATTTGTTCAGGATGTTCTGGTCGTTTTTTATATATAATAAAAAATCTCTATCTATGTATTGTATAATATTATGTATATCAGTTATCTCGTACCCATAACACAAGCTCTGCTTATCTTGGGGCTAGATAATGCTGTGTGAATTGTCCAGCATTATTTATTTATTGAGCCCCGAAATAAGCCCAGAATACATCATGTATCAGAACATTACACCACTACACAAACACAGAAAACAGCATAGAATGAATACTACGAGTAGACGAAGTACAAAGGCGGCTTTATCGCTATGAGCGACCTCTTCCAGGCAACCTAGGGATGGACTGGACATGTAAGAACACAAACGATGGCACTCGAAAAATAAAAATAAAAGATAACACTAATACACTACATAACATACTATGATACCTACGTAACTTACACACATTACAATAAACTTACAAAATAAGGTTGTCTTATTTTACAACGACAGATAATGCTGTTATAATGGTGCAGCCGTGTGGTGCCTGCCGGCTTAAACTCTGAACGACCCCAACTCTTCCCGTGGATGTCGTCAGAGGCGACTAGGGGACATACAACGGGGGGCAGCAGCGCCTCTTGCAGAATAGATCTACCACCTACCAATAAACTGCGATCCCCAACCAGCGTGGGGATTATGAGCATTACATGAGCATGGGTTCGATCCCCGCCTCGGAACAAATTTGTGTACGATCTGCAGAAATTTGTTCCGTTGGTCTGGGTGTTTTCTATTTATAATAAAAAATATCTACATATCTATGTAATGTATAAGATTACGTATATCAGTTATCTAGTACCCATAACACAAGCATTATTTGTTTATTTTTTTTATTTTTATTAGGTACCCCTCATGCGATACAAAAATCAGGGGTAGGCCTGCGTCCAGCAGTGGACCTTTATAGGCTGTTGGGGTTGAGATAATGCTAATGAAGCAATTTATTACAGATACGAAGTGATTTGGCACGTCTGATGTCCAATCGTTGTTCCTAGTCAGGGCCTGGTTTTCATTGGTCGCGTTCCTAGGTATTGAGAATGGAAAAATCATGCAAATACCTTTACAACGTTTTCTTGGGTTTGGATATGAATATTAAACAGATTTGCTTCTTCATACAAAAATATTTCACAAAGTCAATTTAAAATAAAAAGTTGAAAGAGCTTTCAGATCTGCATAATTAAGTCCAAATTACAATCGTTCATCATCATTATACTAGCTCTCAGACGTATATTACATATCGATAATGCCTCTACGATTACGAAGGCACATATTTTTTCAGAATTATGTTCATTCCATGATAAACAAATATTGGCCTTATTTGCAAAAAAAGCACAGTGTTTTTTTTACCCCAAAAAAGTGACATTGTTATTTTATTCATAAAATCTATTGAGCTTTGCATTTCAAATGTTAGAGTCATCATCATCAGCCTATACCAGTCCACTGCTGGACATAGGCCTCCCCTAATGAGCGCCATAGCGCCCTGTCTTCAGCTTGCCGCATCCAGAATCTGCCAGCAGTCTTTCGCAAATCGTCATCCCACCTGGTGAAATGTTAGAGTAGAACACCCGAATATCAATTCCGCTTCGTTTACCCAAACTGATTATTTTAAATTTCCTTGACCTTGACCTAGAAAATTGCAAATATATTTTTATAAAAATACTCGTACACAATTTGTGGTTTAATGCGTTACAGATCTTTGAAGCAACTTTTGGGGAATATTAAATCGTTTTTATTTCTGTTTTAGACTGGATAATAACGAAGCTAGCGTGATTTTTCATATTTTCAGTTTATTTATTTTTTCGACATTTCTAGGCTGAAGTAGAGTTTTTGTCCAAGACAGAAATATACATTAAGCTAAGGCCTATAACACATAAAAATATTACCGCACAACTACAAATTATTTACGAGTAATATTTTTTTTTTAGTTTTAAGGTCAATCTGTAAGTAACTATTAAAGTGTCAATAACAATAGTCATAATAGTCATTTATTTATTTAAATAATTTACCATACTGTTATATATATTTTAATTTAGAATTACAAATGTAAGTGTTCTAATTGTATTAAAAATTAATAGAAGTAGCACCTACACTACTAGTACTGTAGGTACACATTCAAAAATCATTTACAAAATAAATTAGTGACTTAAATAAATAAATAAATAATGCTGGACAATTCACACAGCATTATCTAGTCCTAAGCTAAGCAGAGCTTGTGTTATGGGTAACAGATAACTGATATACATAATACAACACAATACATAGATAGATATTTTTTATTATACATAGAAAACGACCAGAACACCCTGAACAAATGTCTGCAGATCGTACACATTTGTCCCGAGGCGGGAATCGAACCCGCAACCTCCTGCGTCTCAGGCAGACCTTCGTCCACCGCGCTATAGAGGTCGTCAACTTACATTTTAATTTTTTAAATATGTTTTATTAATATTACTATGTGCATAATTATATAGTTCATTACTTAATTTTCATAAGCTACAAATTCATCGTGACTATAAAAAGTTCGCTCAATTATTTTTATCCCATTAAAGTTCCTGAACGGAAGAGCCTATTTCAATTTAGTTTTTTTTTAAGTTAATGAGCGCGTCTGTATCAACTTTCAATACTGGCGTTTTTCAAAGCACCCAAGTTGCATAGTAAAATATTCACGGCTCACTCGAAATCGAAATAACACCCAAGAGAAATAGAATCTTTAATTTGTTTTATTGTTATAAGGCATTATGGGTATTTTAGAGAAAGCAGGTAGATTTCACGAATTTTATTCAATAAATCAGTAGACCAGTGAGCTGTTCAAAAATCACGTAAATGTACTGCTAAATCAGTAGGTAGATCTGGCAACACTGATCCACTGCTGAACCATTGCCTCCCCTTACCAGTTATCTGATAACTTTCCGGCCTTGCAAATACCCTATTAAACAGAACCGTAATAAAATCGTGAAAATTTCTACACTACTAAAAGACCTAGTGTTCATAAACTGAACTTTATGACACACAACATAAAGATCAGACTCCCAACCTAATCTGTCTGACACTTCGCAGGTCGTCAAAATGATGATAGTGGTGGTCGTAATCTTCGCCGTATGCTGGCTGCCGTTCCACGTGTACTTCCTTGTGACGTCATACTACCCGGATGTGGTCAACTACGAGCATATCCAGGAGATCTATCTGGGTATTTACTGGCTGGCGATGAGCAACTCTATGTACAACCCTATTATTTACTGCTGGATGAATTCTAAGTAAGTTTTGGTTTCTATGTTGGTGTAGGGGTTACTACAGTTAAAAGTTAAATAGTCCCTAATCCTATTGTTGAGTTGAATTTATAATCGGAGTTTTTATTCAACCAAAATGCACTCACACTGTATTAGAGGCCTCTCTGAATAGAACTAATCAAGTAACTTTATTCAATATCCCACGGACTTGCTCTACCAGGAGACAGGAAATTTGTCAGTGAGGAAACTCTACATTCGGGATACCGTCTTAAAATACCACAAAATATTGGGATTTGACCCTAGTAAGACAAAAAAGCGATGAAAAGATAGGGTTGCAGATAAAGTTACAACTCGTTCTAAATATGCATCCCGGCAGTATGATAAGCGGTCCGCACACATTTACGACGTCATTAATAAAACTCTTAATATATATTCGTTAAACAATTATTCCTGCAAAAAAGCACTAAGTTTATGGCTGCTAACAATAAACTACGAAGATGTAGAAAAACTTTTAGAAACCTTAGCATAATAGTAGTACCTAGTAAATTTTTATACCACCTCACGTCTACATATTATTATAAAATTATTATTATTATTATAAAGTCATAAACACACTCATACAAACAAACTTTCACTTTTTCATAGTTATAACACAGATATAATAATACTAAACTAGTAGTTAAAGTAACTGCATAACGTACATACATAGTTTTATTAATTTTATTTCTTCTTATAAATGCTCATAGTTAGATTAATATTGTAGATTGTATATTAGGTACATTTATTTATAACATTAGCACTAATAAAAGAAAATCTTTTTAAAACTTTTATGAACAATCAATTTTCTGGCATTTAAATTGTTCCTATTTGTATTTTAATTATGTAAAATCTTCCTTGATTTTAATTTAAAGAATATACCATACAATAGTAAATAATACTTAATTAAACTTAAGATAGCCGCGCTGCAGAGCGAGACCCTCTAGCACAGGTATTTTATTACTTAAAAGAGGGTCCCAAACCACTGAAATGTATTAGGTTAAGAAAACGTTTTTTTTTTATTTATTTTTAACTTTCTCTTAAATTTTCTTCCTTGTTTCAAATTATCAATATAACGGAGTAGTTTCATTGTAATGTCAACTTGTGGCGTATTTAGGTAATGCCAGTTGAAAATAAGCTCTGAAACACAGGCCTAAAGCCAGGGGCTCGAATACACGAATTGCGAGACTATTTCAACATGGATTATGACTTTCTAGTACCAATCTGCTACGGTAACTCAATTAGAATTCCACTTATCTGAATCCTCCATTTTCTTCTGTCCTGTCATCCTTTAGTCCAAAGATTCTAGTACTACGGAACGTAGGATCCTAGGATCTCTGTAGTCGCTGTAGTCTAACGTCAAACCAAGTTTACGATTCGTGTAGAAAATAGGCGCATTCCAGCAATGCTCCTATTTTCTATATTTATGAAGGTTTAAACTCCGAAATATATGCACTTCCTTCCTTTCTTGTATTTGTAACATCTCTTATGCTATAGGTTCCGGCGAGGCTTCAAGCAGTTCTTCTGGTGCTGCGGAGCTTTTGGGCACGACGGCCTGACGAGGCACCGGCCCTTCGGCACCGAGAGAATGGACCGATCTGTTCGCTCCCTCTCGCCCAGCAGAAAGAACGGTACAAGTAAGAATGGTGCTCTTTCGTTTTTGTTGCGATGCTTAGGGCTTTTTGTGAGTGTAGAGCCGCTACGCTACATATCGGGAACTTTAGATAACAGAGCGTTTATCTGCTTTTGAAAAAGACTGATGAAACAGGGTACATAATTGTGCGAGATATTTTATTAGTCTTCCTATCCACTAAAACCTTCAAAAAGAACAAAGTTGAGTTTACGTACGTCACATCACAATACAGATTGTAATTTTTTTTTTTAAGATTTATTTTTATGACATATTTACGATATATATATATATGTATAGTGATATTTTTACTTGAAATAATGTTTTTACTGGGTACTCTATTGCAATGGTTATGCGCCTGTAAGAATAGAGCTTTTAACTGTATGAACCTATCTGTTGAACACAGCGCCATCTGTGTCTCAATGGCTGCACTGCATACGAGATTATTATCACGTATCTAATTATTGGATTGTTACGTAGTTCATAATAGCCGCCACAAGATGCGCTGTTTCAATCTTTATAAGTTTGTTTGCAATCTACGCCTGTCTCTTTCCCTGACCGTAAACTAGACAATTACATAATACCTAATAAATCGAAATTTCTGCTATAGCTGACTGGTTTTCTCTATCTGCATTTAATCTATCAGTAGATTCAGTAGCGCTATCCTGATATGTAGCGGCAGCGTCAAATAGTAGCTTTATCGTTGATATTGTTGCAAAATTAACAAAGGCCTTTTCTTTATGTTTTTTTATGTTTAGTTCAAAATAATACCATACATAATTAAATACTCTGTAGCACAGAAAGAGTTGCTAAGATGTTGATCAACTCATAGATAATGGTTATTCTTCTTCATAGGTTTGTTCAGGACGACAAAATTCATCAAAAACCCACATGGCTCCCCCATCTTGCTTCATGCAAATAAAATAACCAAGTAAGAAACAAGGCCATACTGAATGTTGTGTAAAGACGTGGCACAACCTTGCGGCTTTCTATCAAGTAGTTAGGCTCGGCGTCGAATATGCTTTTCATTGCGTGCTTCTAGTATAGCCACTATTTCTATTGCCTTAGAAACCTCAACATACATGAAAATCTAGTTTCGTTTCCAGGCACGATGCGAATCTCGATGAATAGCACTTACAACAATACGATGGTGAGCACGGCCTGACAGCGGCGCGGCGCGTCCGGTCCGCACGGAGAGTGCAGATCGACTGACGCGCCCAGTGTCGAGCGGACATGGATATGACGCGAGACCCGGCCCCCGCGCGTCCCGCGAACCCCGCAAGACCTCTACGCGTGAGCACACGCAGCGTACGTACACCCACTACGAATATCGTAGAGCCTCTACGAGGATCGTAGAGCGTCTACGAAAAGCATAGATCCTCTACGTTGTGCTTAAACGCAGTATTAAAGACATCAACGCTAAGTGTAAATAGGCCTAAAAACTTTTGTGAGTGTAAACTAAAGTTCAACAATAAATGGAATTAGAGAGAACGCGCAACAATGCAATGCGTACAAATGTAGGTTTTTTTTAAATTGCGTTGTATAAATTATTATTGTGTATTTACTAAAATATTTTATTTAGTTATAATCTCGTTTGTCCGATACAGTTACAATTGTCTATTTTAAAGGTTGAGCTTTTTATTGTTTCTATATTTTTAGATCATTTCACAGTCTTCACATGGTTGTCAACGTATCTGTCAGTTGCTTAAAGGTTGTCACAGATCACGGTGGCTTCGCTACCACACAGCACAAAAATGTGCATTTGATAGCGATGTTGGATTATGTGCACAGAGCTTTAATGTTGCAGAGTTTACCATACCTTAAAAAAACAACCCAGGGTCAGTTTCATACTTCATATAATTATTAAAAATAATATCTGTCATATAGCGGGTGCAATGTAGCCAGCGTCTTGTGGACGCTTCCGACTGGTATTGATATGGATCAGCTGACCTACCTGTGGATTGTTTGCAACAGTCTGCAGGTAGCTCAATTATTTGAATTGTAATACTAGTGTTTATATTAATTTATTGTATTTCTCAAAAATATGTAAAATAAAATAGTTGTTGTCTTTTAGATAAAGAGTTTAACTGATAATACAACGTTAATCCTGTGATTTTTAAATACAATTATTTTTAGTTAATAATATAGCTTAAGGTTTATAGTTAGGTTAAGCGTACCAAATAAAATATTCTATATTTATACAAGTATATTTTATTGAATTAATCCATTAAGAGCCTACAACCTGTATTTTTTGAGAAATTAGGGTTTTAGTAAAAATTTAGAGGTAACTTTGCGATTTTTTTTGTATAGAGAAAATTTTAAGGAATTGTGTTTTCGGAACATAATTATGATCGATAGAGTAAGTCCCTTGAACTTTACCATATAAAAATTTAAGTTAAATATTTAGTATGACGACCTCAGTGGCGCAGCGGGCGAGAGTCTGCCTGCGACGCAAGAGGTTGCGGGTTCGATCCCCGCCTCGGAACAAAATTGTGTATGATCTGCAGAAATTTGTTCCGTTGGTTTGGGTGTTTTCTATGTATAATAAAAAATATCTATCTATATAATGTATAATATTACGTATATCAGTTATCTAGTACCCATAACACAAGCTCTGCTTACCTTGGGGCTAGATAATGCTGTGTGAATTGTCCAGCATTATTATTTATTTATTATTATTAGTTTGGTAGATATGGAGATCGGACGGAGTTGATTAGAGGTTGTACTGTACAGGCCCATGGTAATCTCAAATTTTATTCTTATTAGCAGATATTTTACCTCATTATTTAAACATTTACATCATCATCATCATCATCATCATCAGCCTATACCAGTCCACTGCTGGACATAGGCCTCCCCTAATGAGCGCCATAGCGCCCTATCTTCAGCTTGCCGCATCCAGCATCTGCCAGCAGTCTTTCGCAAATCGTCATCCCACCTGGTCGGAGGGCGTCCTACACTACGTTAACGATTAACATTTACATGATAATTTATAAAGGTTAGCGCTTTACGTCCAACACCGCTACCTCACAACACAAAATATAATTAAAATAGGCTAAAACTCTTTATCTTTAGATACATAAAAGGTTTACCGTAGTGAAAAAATTCTGTCTATGGGTTTACCACAAGCTTCAAGCGAGCCCGCGAGCTGTCTATTTTCGGATGCCTTTTAGTAAAATGCATCTGAATATTACGAATCAAACCCCATATTTCAACGCAAATTTTTATGCTGTATGGTAATGGCACTGAATATACAGGGTGTCCCGAAACTCAACGTCAAGCCAAAAAAACATTAACTCAAAAACCATTGGAGATATATGGTAGACCCATGATATTGTTTTTTCTGGGTGGTCATCAACCCACCTCTCCTCCGTTTTCGGCTTGACGTTGATTTTCGGGAGACCCTGGATAATAAGGAACTGTACGGTTCAGATGGAGTCGATGGATGGAGGCGGCTCAGGACCACTACGTGGCGTCGTTTGGGGAAAGCCTATGTTGACCTATAGAAGTATACACGCTGCTGATGATAATGATGCAGTCAAGATCTGCAACAACGTCCATGGCTGGACATGCCTCTCCTAAACAAGGGAGATTTGCCATAATGTCCACGTTGGGCAGGCGTATTGGTGGTAGCAGTGAAAGTGTTAAGAAGGAAGCTCCTGCCCTTCTTCTAGTAGATTCCTTGAATCGGCTCTTACGATATCCATGGGGTGATTTCGTGCGGTCGATTCTTACGACACACGGTGCTGGTATAATTCTTCATACTTATGGTGATACAAAATTTACTGATAGTGCAATAAAGATATCTATAATCTATCTATCTACTTCTGCAATGGGCCAAGGGTTGATGGAAGGAGCCTCTACTCTCGTGCTTCACAAATCTCTTCAAAGAGCAATTTAGCCTCTGCATAGAAAGCAGCTACAGATTTGGGTCTTCTTTTGTTATTATTATTAGGTATTTTATAGTGCTTACCCGCATTCTCGGTATCTTTAAGAAATGAAATAAGGTTCCAAAGATTTTCGATGAAACCGAATAAGATTTCGTGGCTTTGTTGGTTAGAGCACACCCGTACTGAGGGTGTGGCGCGGGTTCGAGTCCCGTCGAAATCAAAAAAGATGCCTATTTACGTCCTTTTTATAAATAGCTACATGCAAAATAAAGGAAAAAACGAAACAAAATATTAGAAATCATCAAAAAAAATTATCCCATGGATGAAATAGAACCCTGCTGCCCAATCCTGAAACTCAAGCATTTTCCAACTACGCTACACTACACGACAGAAGTAAATGAAGTTTTTTAATAGTAGTAAAACGTTTCTAAAAGCTTTAAATACTTTTTAGAGGTACATATAAACACACATTCAATTGGTTTACTTGAAAAATTAGAGTGGTAAGCAAAAGGGTAGATGGGGAAGAAGAGAGATAGAAGGATTCATATTATTATACTACTGTAGGTACTACACTCAACTTAAGATTCAAACGAACATCGTCATCATGCAGCCACTCTGGGCCTGCATAAATCAAGGATCTACGAGCGCCACCTACCATTGCTAATCCGTACTTTTTTCATTAAAAAGTTCTATTATTTTACGAGTTTCAGCAAGGTTAGGGCAGAATTAACCATCCCCCGATGTCGGTCTTATGATTTTTCCCAAAAATCTGTAGGGGGCTCCATCCATCTAACTCCAGAATACAGACATTACAATGTAAATAGGTGTTAGGTATATACTTTAAGTTCATTCAGGAGTCCCCAATAAAATAGCAATGGCACGCGCACAAAAGGCGCGGGGGAAAATATGCTGAACAATCCACACAGCATCACCGAGCCCCGAGCTAAGCAGAGCTTAGAGTCAATAGTCCAATCGTGAGTCCAATACTATCAACATTCATTTCATTTCATTTCATAGGTAGGTACGCTATTACATTAAATAGTAATAGTGTAAGCCTATAAAAATAGTGTAGTATTTTTTTATAAATAAACAAATTGCCTTCGGCCGCGTACGAAACCGGAGTCTCGTAACCAGGTACGGTAGAAGAAAAAATCTTCTTTTTACGATACTAGTTACTAAGCAATAGGTTTTTTTCCTTACACGATACTGGTTTTGACATAAGAAATCGTAATGAAGTAATTAATTACGAGGCGGTACTTTATTTTCTTCATGCGTACCTAACCTTTGAATAGATTCTCATAATGATAACAGAACCTCTTTAGAAATTGCTATTATAGCATTAAAACCTCTTCGAAAAAAACCGACACTAGCACAACTGCTTGAAGTTCTAAGCAAAGAAACAAAATTATTTAACATATTTAAGAAAAAAACAAATATGTCAACGGAGTACGAGGAGATCGACGCTGAAGTTAATCAATCAATTGTAGAATTAGTTGGGCATTGTATAGAATTGATATCTCCATTTTCTTTTCGGTTTTAATTTTTTCCTACTTGTTTGATTCCATTTTCGGCTAAGCCATAAGTAGGTATTATTATTAAGGGCAGATTTTTAATCCTTTGATGAAAGTATCTGCCAGAAAAAATAGTTCCGTCATTTTATTTCATATGAATTAAGAAAAAGAAACTGACATTTTAACTGAAGGACATTTTTATCTTGGGATTGAAAAAATACCCGTAAATTTTAAGTTGAATCTTACTATCTAGTTACCTAACTAATTGTTTAAATAAACAATAAAATGATAAACCCTCTTTCCATTTTTTACCTATCCATTCGTATTAAGAAAAACAAAAACATTATGGATATTTGAGGTGTTTTATTTCATAAACAAATTAAAATATTAAAGTATCTAAAATGAAATAACTTCGCCTCACTTGCTGCTAAAGCTGTTCAAAATTACTTACTTATGTCCTAAATTTCTAACGTAAAATATATAGGTACTTACTTAAGGAATATCGCTATCGCTTTATACAATAGTTTGAAACTAGTATCGTACAAGGTATACAAATTCTTTGCTCGTCACCAGTTACGAAAAGTTAACCGCGGTTTCGTAAGAGTACAAAAAAGTATTTAATCGCAACTGGTATCGTACAAGTACAAAAAAGTTTTTAATCGCAACTGGTTACGAAGCTCCAGTTTCGTACGCGGCCGAAGGGAACAAATTACCTATTATTTAAAAATAAAGAAAGTATCGATAGCTGTCATACAATAGGTACCTACTATCGTTATTCTTTACGAGAGCTATCTCACTTTGATATTTGATACAATCGAAGTTATCGATTTAATTATAAAAAATCAACATGATTACCGTATGTAGGTCACTCCATCGATGGCATCGATACAATCGATATACCAATCAATAGGGTTACCGATTTTCAAGGTCAACAATCGATTGATAGGCAAACTGTTGCTATTTTGACAAATTACCGACCGACGACGCGGCGTGATTTGAGGTCCTGTGACATTGTAGCATGTCAATGTCAAATGAATGTTCTGACAGCTGTCTATTGGATGTCACGTCATGTCAAGTGTCAACTTTGCAACTTGCATTTTTTGCTTCCTTTGGTTCGTGTAATTTCAAATCAAACAATATTCCCTAAAAATTCTAAAATTCTGCTTTAAACTACAAATCTTGCTAAAATGTCCGTTGAGAATTCACCCATAAAAGCGTCTAGATCTCCCAGTGTTATAGAGAGCATAGACGACTTTGAAAGCCAAGTAAGTTTTCGGTACGCCTACTTTTTAGAATGTTTGTAATTTTGTCTAATTTCTTGTAATTTCTTTCAGGATACGCTAATAAAACATGTTGATATTACTATTGTGGAGTCTGAAAAGCGCGCTAATGGCACACTGCATGTGCGAGATCATTACACAGTGTATCTAATTGACGTGAAGTAAGTTTTTAGGGTCTATTGTTTATCTCAGAAATTGCAGCTCTTTGTGGGTCTTTCTAATTCATGCTAATGTAAGAATGGTTACAACTTTCGTGCTAAATGTCCTTTTCACGCTGGTTGAAAACTATATTTATTATATGTATTTTTATCACTTATCATGTCTGATAGGTATTTCAATATATTCAATAACACTTTATATCTAGATTTTTGCTACTCTCTTATCAGACACACTCAAATAGTTATAGTACCTCGAGGTTTATCTTACAGTTTGTGAGCAAGCTAATTATTTTTTTTATTTTAAGCAGGTACTTATTTAGTGCACTTAAGCTTAACAGTAATTCAATGGAATTTAATATACTATTTATCCCCATTTCCTTATTTAAGCATATGTTTCATGGCATAAACAATTACTATTAATTTAACGACTAATAATAATTTGTTACAGAATAGGAAAACATTGCAAGAAATTTGCCTCCTATGATCATGTTTTTTTTAATAGGGTAAAATCATTAACATTGTTTTTAGGGTAACAGATCCAGAGTTCAAATTAGTGCAGTCTAAAATAAGCACAATTTGGAGGCGGTACACGGAATTCGAACAGATACATGATTACCTGCAAGTGACATATCCTCACGTTGTGATACCACCACTGCCAGAAAAACGGGTATGTACAAGGTTTAGGTTTAGTGATATTTATTCTCAAAAAAGACAGTCACTTACATGAGACTAGTTAATTAGTTTATTGTAAACTATTTATAAAAGTATGGAGAAGTTGTTGTTGTTTGGTCTGTAGTTAGTAATTATTGTTTACACATAAAATACTATCTTCCCAATGTTTGTTAACTACTTACTTCAATGGCTTGGTGAACTAAAGTGTGTCATGGCTCCAAATGAGAAAAATCTCCATTTGACATTTGATATGTACTGTCAACGCCAACTAACCACATAATAAAACGTTTTTATAGAAATATAGTGCAAAGATTATAGTACAGAAAGTGTGCAAACTTTTTTACTATAAAAACGATTGTAGTTTGACGAATTAATTATGAATGTAAACTGCGGGTAAACTACATAGGTACCTTATTTGTGCAAACTGTGTTGCTGTTAGATTCATGTTGATTTAGACTAATATTGGAATTGGATTTACATACAGATGCTTTTAAAATTAACATGGCCATGAACCTATAAGTGCACTAATAAAGAGATTTAATTAAAATTGATATGAGTGATTTAAGAGTTCACAAATTAATGATTTGTCAATTGACAAAAGAACACTACCGTTACATACAGTCTAAGCTCCTAGCAAACATATACACATTTCTCCTTTATTTATAAAGGACGGAAAGGATTTATAAAGGTAGCCTATGTCAGAAATACCATTTACCTCCCCGCGAAATTTCATTAAGATCCGTTTAGGGAAAAGGTTACAAACCGAAAGAGTTACTTTCGTAGCTATAATATTAGTATGGATTAATAGTTGTACTTCAGCAATACCTGTGTGTGACTCACTTCTGATATTTGATAAGGTCCAATCATTTATTGTATAGCTTGGTATAATCAAGGTGTCATGTGAGAGCTGATTTCACATAAAACTAATAAATTCATAAGCATTTTCATATTGATTGCAGAGCTGTACATGATACAATAAGCCCAGAAGGAATATGCAATTATGCATAGATATTTTTATTTTTTTAATCAATTATTATCGCTAAGAGGCTATATTGTATCAATGGGACACAGATCGGTTACAACCACATTTTAAACTGATTTTCATTTATCACGACGAAATTAAGACATAAAGGCCGTAAAAAAAATTAGCTGCGTAAGGTGACGCGACGACACGGGAACCAATCATCTTTTTTAAGTCACATGCATAAATACCCTATTGAGGAGATTGTATTTAGCAATGCTTTGCAGGTCCACCACTGACTGAGACTTCATTTATTAACTATGAGGTTTAGGTAGGAGTACTCCCTTGTCTGCATTTGGACTCTTTTTGGTCCATAGTTTTATTACTAACTGTAAGTAGCTCTGGTCCATAACTGCAACATTGAATCCTCCAGGTTCTGAGTTCGACCGTGTGTATATTGTATAGGTATGGTCGTCGATTTCACTGTCATTCATAGATCGCTTTGGATGATTCTTTTCCAGTTGCATAGAGGATGATCTTAACATGGTCCCATGAAACTTTACTTTATTCCCGAGAGATTATTTTTATTCCGCAAAACTTATGTTTAACGCATTCACTGCCTCGGCAGTGCGACCCGGAAACGCAGATCGACTTCTACGTCTGGAGCCATGATAGTGAGATCTAATGTTGCTCCACTTTTTACCACATCGCCCAACTCTAGAGGCGTTATGTGGGAATTTACACTTAGGCCCGTATAATTTATACTATGCTCAGTCATTGAGCTAATGCTTGAGAAGGTAACGGTTTTGCCTTTTACTCAAGCTTAGCTAGAAAGTAAGTTTTCCAGCTAGGTCAAAAATAGTTATTTACTTACATAATACATGCCGGTAAAAAACCAGCGCATGTTTGCTGAGGGCCAATTATAAAGTTTCCGCAGATATGACGTTATATACGGATATACGGAGCGATAAATGTGTCGCACTGCAAAATTATAGAAATACAAGTTTATGTCTGGTATACGGCTTCACTAAAAACATATATTAGTTTGATAGTGAGAAGTAAACCAAGGAAGTCCCTTCCAGGTCCTATACGCATGGCGTAAGTCCGACACAACGGATCCCTCATTCGTAGAACGTCGTCGCGCCGGGCTGGAGAACTTCCTGCTGCGCTGCGCCTCGCACCCGCGGCTCTGCTTCGACGACCAGCTGCTCAACTTCCTGCAGCAGGAGCACGGCTGGAGGGAGACCATCACTGACAGCGGTATGTAATCAGCAGTCTTAGCATGATGGAGGACGTGTGTGATCCCACCTATAGCGTTAACTTGACAGACCACTGACTCTGACGCTCTGTAGTCTACCAGCAACGCGCCCCTCTGGTTCTAATTACAATTCGTGTGTGACGGCGACACTCCATGTATTAACGGTGTTTTCATCATCATCATCATTACCAGCCCGCTGACACCCACTGCTGTGTATAGGCCTCCTCTCGCAACCTTAGTTCTATACGCGTGGCGTAAAAGTCCAACAAGACCGACCTATCTGATTCACGGAGATACTCATCATCTATCACGCTATTGTAGGTATAAAAGATAATCTCTTGGTGGTCCCATAAAAAAAATATTCCTGCAGGTTTTTCTGCAGAGTAGTATTTTTTCCGCAAAATTTAATAACAGTGTATAATTAAGAGATTTAAAGTCGATTTGATTTTTAGTTATTTTCAGAACAATCAATTTGTTGTTTAATGTTGGAGAATATCTGTTGTTACAGGATATTTATTGCAAGCGGAAAACAAGCTGAAGTCACTATCTGTATCAATAAGACTGAAGAAGCCAGATCCAGAGATAGAGAGTGTCAAAAACTATGGCAAGCAACTAGAAACTAATTTAGGAAACTTTCTATACACTAGGTGAGTATATTAAAGATTATTTATCGAGTATTTATCGCGTACCTTTTATATAAATAGATAAAAAAGCTTGGGACGGGTTTTGCTCCAACTCAGAAAATAACAGCTAACAGGGTTTCTTCGTCGCTTCTTTACTTTAGTCTACATACCGAAGCGACAGGAATCAAAAATATCACCTTATTTCCGTGTCAGTGTTGTATTTTAGGAATTTGACGTTTTCTAAGTGAACATTTTTGTATTTATAGAAATAAAGCATTTTTGTTTGATTCATTAAACACCTTGAATCACCAATCTGTCCGTCAAGCTTGATGTTTGTGGAATCCGCGGGAAGAAACGCGAACGGGGAGTCGATTGGGTCGGATACAGGAGTGCGGTGCCAAGCGTTTAGAGACGTTAGGCGAGAACACTCGGGCATTCCAGCGAATTCGCCGCTTCCATACCATTCGAATCCGCGGCGGTGTAAATTGATCTTTAAATTATATCAATTAATTAGTAAAAGCTTTGCTCGTGGCTTGTAAGGTAGATACTTAAATAAAGCGTAGCACTTAGTGATACCAAGGTTATCGACATAGCTCAAAGGATTAGCAAGCTGAAGTGGCAGTGGGCTGGCCATATCTCGAGAAGAACCGATAATCGCTGGGGTAAAAGTGTTCTTGAGTGGAGACCGCGACTCGGCGAACGTAGTGTAGGACACCCTCCGACCAGGTGGGATGACGTTTTGCGAAAGACTGCTGGCAGATGCTGAATGCGGCAAGCTGAAGACAGGGCGCTATGGCGCTCATTAGGGGAGGCCTATGTCCAGCAGTGGACTGATGCAGGCTGATGATGATGATTCAGACACGCACGCACACCCTAATACACACACACACACACCCTAACACACACACACACGCAGAACACAGGCGCGCACTCAACACAACTCACACTTAGCTATATTTCATTTATTGTATTAATTTTTGCATGTTACTATTAACTGATAATTAAACTCGGCACATAAATTTTACTCATCTTAAAGAGTTAATAAAAACTAGATCATAAAATTATCTGTATCGGTACACCTTCTTAAATCCATTAAGTCAAAGCACTCAAGGACCTCAAGATACAATTGCTTAGTTTGAGTTCCGCTGGCACCATACTTATGATTACATACTTATGATGTACCTATGTGTTTTTGGAAAATAAACAATTTAGTTACTATTATGATGATGATGACTTAGTGATAATGCATTTTATAGATTTTTTATTACCAAAATAATGTTTATTCCAGGTCAAAAATAATAGAGAAAAACTACGCGCTGTGTAAACTACACGCGAACTACGGAAAACTGTTTAGTGAATGGAGCGTCATTGAGAAAGAAATGGGGGATGGATTACAAAAGGCTGGTCATTATTTTGGTGAGTTATTAAAACTTGGGCGCAACCATTGGTATAATAATTCTGGACAATCCACACAGCATCAAAGCCATAGCCGTATGGTGCCGGCTTAGAATTTGCACCACCCCAACTCCTTCAGTGGGTGTCGTAAGAGGCGACTAAGGGGCATACACCGGGGGGCGGGCAGCAGCGCCTCTTGTAGGTGCGATGTCCAGCGCGGGGATTAGGGGCATTACTCCCCCATGAGATAAAAGTTCACTGCTGGACGCAGGCCTCCCCCTGATTTTTTTATCTCATGAGGGGTAGTGCCCATAATCCCTACGCTGGGCATGCGGGTTGGAATCGCAGTTCGGTGGTAGATCTATTCTGCAAAAGGCGCTGCTGCCCGCCCCCCGGTGTGTGGTAGACGTAGAATTGACGCGAATGACTTGTCAATTTCATTGAATGAATATTATTCAAAGTCTGGTTTCAATAGGGTATTCAATATTATTGCAAATAATAAAGTATTGAAATACTATTGAATGGTGTATGGCCTATAACATTGACGGAACATAAACTTACAGATTCAATAGCAGAGAGCATAGACTGTGTGGCGGAAGAAGAGGAGCAACTATGCGATCAACTGAAAGAGTACCTTCTATACGCGGGCGCGTTGCAACATCTCTGCACCAACCACGAGGCGATGCAGCGGAGCACGGAGAACGCGCATCAGACGCTGCAAACCAGGTATTATCCGGCGCTGAAAACAATCTTGTCAAAAATATAGAAGTACCAGAAACCTGAAAATGTGTGTACGATCTGCAGACATTTGTTCAGGGTGTTCTGGTCGTTTTCTATATTATAATAAAAAATATCTTTCTATGTATTGTATTATATTATGTATGTATATCAGTTATCTAGTACCCATAACACAAGCTCTGCTTAGCTTGGGGCTAGATAATGCTGTGTGAATTGTCCAGCATTTTTTTTTCAATATGGCGCAATCGCTATATTGAAATTCGCCATATTGAAAATTCGACCGTTCCCGTTTGTTTTGCAGTAACATAGCAATGATTTCATTTTGTGGGCACCAAAACCTAAACTAGCCTAAAAATTATGGTGACCCTATTATTCTTTCGTAAAAAAGGACTGCAATATTTTTAGACAGGCATACTATCCAAAAGAGATAAAAAATAAATAAACGAAATCATTAAATGATAAGGAATCTACATATTCATCGTCCCTTCCAGGATATCGGACCGCAACCGGGCCGCAGCTGGTAAATCCGGCATAATGTCCCGGATATTCGGGACCACGGACCCGGACATAGTGCGGGACCAGTCCACGCGCGCTCTGGACTCCAAGATCGAGACTGATAAGGAGGCTATCGACAAGGCCAATAAGGAATTAGAGTGAGTACTGATACAATCCTTATTTAGTAACATGTGGTGACATCTATCGTCTGCAACCTGATCCACGTCAAGACATCGAACATAATAGAATGTCCATATAATTTATTTTCCAGTGTCTAGATAATATACAATAAAATTTACCTAATTTAAACCTAATGCGCTCAACTTTAAATGGCAAATCAACATTCTAATAGTTTCTAATAGTTAAAAATCTAAATCTTTTATGATTAATTTATTTAAAAATATATTAGTTAGCTTACAGTCTAAACCAAAGCACTAACAACACTGTTAGAACTTTGATTAATTAAATTTACAATTGAAACAAATAGAATTAAATAATTTAAATAAACAATAAAATTGATGAAACATTGAAATAGAAAAAAAATAAAAGAAAGAACATATGACATTTAAAAGAATGATATGATCTAAAGCATATATAAATATGACATAGACTATCGTTAAATATGTCAAAATGTTGGGGCTCCTGTAAGAAACCATTGAGAAGTAACTTTCTTTCCAGCTATAGAAGGTACATTGAGAAAAGGTTAAGTTCTTAAAATTAAACACTAATACGGAAATAAAATGATAATATTAATTTCTGTCTTCGGTAAAGAAGCGACGATTTTTTTTTAGCTTAGCGTTAACCTTTTAACCTGTTGCGTCATTTATTTTGTATTTATTTATTAAGCATCAAATACTTTTAATTTACTAATGTTATTATTAATATTATTATTATTATTTACTATTGTTTAATTTACTATGTCATTATCACGTAATAACTGAAAAAAAAATACAGTTGTAAGCGTTTTTAGGGAAAAACAGTTTTCAACCCTAAAAACTATGCGATATAGTTCAATATAGTTCAATAGTTCTTTATTAATAACAAGGATGTTACATGTCAGGTTTCTAAGACTTAGGCTTAGATTTACACATTACTTATGCTAAACAATTTTATGCATAGTAGCTTAAATACAATAACACAATAAAAAATAATAATATTAAAAATTATATATAAAAAAAAAATAAAAAATTAAATCAATACCTAATAATAATGAAAAATCATCAAAATGTCATTTTGAGCCTATGAACTCGTCATAGCTGTAAAAAGTTTGCTCGATAAGCCAGCGCTTTAGGCGGTGCTTAAATATTCTACAGTTTGCAGCCTCTTTGATAGTGTTTGGTAACTTGTTGTACACCTGTGGGCCCATAATATGAGTCAGCTTTGACGACTTTGTCAGGGACCGCGCTAGTGACACCAGTTTGTGCTGGTTACGAGTTCGGTATGCAAAGTCGCCGTGCGTCGCGTAAGAGTCGAGGTTGTTCCTCACGTAAAGAGCTACCTGCGAGATGGCTATGCACGGCAGGGTGAGTATGCCTAGGGTCTGAAAGTGTGGCCTGGCAGAGACGTCGCTACGTATCTGCACCATCGCACGAATGGCCCTTTTCTGCATACGGAACGCGCGCTCCCAGTCGGCAGCGCGCGACCAAAGCTCGGCGCCATACTGCAGTTGCGAGTGTACAGTGGCAAAATAGCATGCTCGTGCCACGTCCACGCACACCACTCGGCTCACCCGGCTCAGCGCGTAGCACGCACTGCCCAGCCGTCCGCACAGCACGTCGATGTGTTTCGCCCACATCAGTCCCCTATCAATCTGAAAGCCTAGGAACCCTGTACACTCAACCTGGTCGACAGCCCTCCCATCTATGGCGACAGACAGCGCCCTAATCGGTGCACCCGAGAACCTAAAATGAATATAGTGGGTCTTGTTCAAGTTCAGAGCAAGCCCATTCATTCTGAACCATACAGCAAGCCGTGCTGACACGGCGTTGAGTTGGCTCTCCAGAGCGTCGACAGATGGAGCGGAGACAACCGCGGCCACGTCGTCCGCGTACATAAGGATCTCGGCCTCAGGGATTGCTTCTGGTAAGTCATTTAACATAAGTGAAAATAATATATTCGAGACCGAGGATCCCTGCGCCACGCCCATGTACGACCGCAGTGGGTCCGACATGATGCCGCCTCCCCGCACCACCTGCGACCTGTCCCGCATGAGGTCCGTCAGCAGCGCGTACGCTGGTCCATCAACTCCGTAGTGCCTAAGCTTGACTGCGAGGATAGTGTGGTCGGCGACATCGAACGCTTTTGACAGGTCGCAGCACATGACTGCGACCTCCTGCTTCCGCTCACGCGCGGCGACGACAAGACTGACGACGTTCCGTGTCATCGACGTCGTAGACCGACCTCCGCGGTACGCGTATTGTCGGTCCGACAGCGCATCTGTCGACGACAGGAACTCCGTAAGGCGCTGACTCAAGCCATTTTCCAAAACTTTAGCCAATGCGGGAATTATCGACACTGGCCGGTAACAGTCCATGTCGCTCTTTTTTCCTTTGCCCTTAAACAAAGGTGACACTTTGCTCTGTTTTAGGGAGGTTGGGTACTCGCCCAGCCGAATGCAGATGTTGAAAGCATGGGCGAGTATAGGGGCGAGTACGAGAACGGCATGGCGCAGTAATTTCATGGAAATTCCATACACGTCTTGTGACGGTTTAGCGGGAATCCGTTTTGTTATTATAACAAAAACTTCAGCCGCTGTGAACGGGCGGAGACGGAGAGAGCGGTCCGCCGGCGCCCGCGCCGAGCTTAAGGCGCGTTGCGCATCGGCGAGAATAGCGCGCGGCGCGCCGCACGCTGACGCCGCGCTCAGAATCCGACCGTTCATTGCATTTAAAAGTTCTAATTTATTTAAGAAACAGACACCATTGGAATTAGTGACCACATCCGTAAAATCTAGCCGAGGGGTATTATGTTTACCTCTCTCTTGGTTTACTACACTCCACATACCTTTTATGGGATTTGTGTTAGCCTGAATAACGTTGCTGTAATAATCGCGTTTAGTATTAATTAATAAAATTTCGTAATGTTTGTTCATGTCAAATAATAAATTTTGAATAATGTCATTGTTAGAATCTAATTTACTTAGTCTAATAATGTCAAATAATAATAGTTTGTAGTCCTTTATGTCCTGGGATATCCAGGATAAGTCTGTTCTCTTATTTCTATTAACTATTCTATGAGGAAAGCAAATGTCAATTTTATTTCTAATTATATTAATTATTGTTGTCAGCATGTCAGCAGGCTGGCATCTTCTAGTCAATATTTCATCCCAGTCAACACTGTCTAACGATGAAACAAAGTTTGCTTTATTTGCAGTACTAAAATTCCTAACATAAGTGACATTGTTAGGCTGTAGTTTAGGGCACCTGAAAACAGCCTTCACGGCGAAGTGGTCACTGATATTAGTGTCCACGGGGGCCACGCTATGAGCACAGGCCAGGTTGGTGTACAGGTGATCCAGGCTGGTGGAACTGGTCGCCGTGGTACGCGTCGCGAAATCGACTAGATTCCGCATATTATGGACCGACAGTACATCCGATAATTTCTTGGCTGAACTGTCAAGATTACTTAGAGCATTGATGTTGAAGTCTCCAACAATAATACTGTTTATACCTAAATCGCTGACTTTATCAAGCACTAATTCAAATGTTTCAAGAAACACATTATTCGAAACGTTGTTGTTACTTCTATAGATACATATAACAGTCATGTCAAAATCTAATAAATCTACCGCCGATATTTCACAATTTTTTTCAACCGATAGTCTAGTTACGTCATTGTTTTCGACGCATTTTATTTTGTCCGACACAAAAATGCATGAACCTCCGTGCACTATTTGTTGTCTACAAAAGAATGAAGCTAATTTGTAACCAGTGATATTAACACATTTTAGTTTCGGCTCCGATAAAAAATGTTCTGTTAACGCAAGGATATCGCATTTTAGATCATTACTCAGTAGCACTTCTAACCTCTGTGATTTTTTGTCCAATGACCTAATATTCTGATGACATACGACTATATTTTCACACTTATTAACCTGCAACTGAGAGTCATACGTGCTGTATCCACTGGTGTTCTTAGCGACTGGCGGGCTCCGACGGGACACTGGCGATGCGGCCGGCCTCGGGTGCAAGCGATCCCCGCTCCGAGGTGCGGGGGGCAATTCGAAACCAGTCCGAGATCTTGATGCCCAGTGGCCATGCGTTCGCGTTACACAGGACATCGTAGTATGTTTCCGGGAAACCAATGACGAAAGCAGCGTGCTGGTCCGTTTTGATGGTTCTCTTCTCCACCACGTATTTCTCGCAGCTTGATATCTTCTTTAAATGACTGCGGACTTGCTCGGTAGTAGTTTCCGGTCTAAAAGACCATGCTTGTATGTATTTCAGACGCTCTGCTGTCTGAAGTTCGTCTCCATGTTTACCTGACCCTGTCAGAATTTGACGTGGTTTAGTTGGGCGACGTCCTTTCCGGGTAACTTGTTGCCATTTACCTTCGTCTTTACTGTCAACGGTAAAAATATTTTTAGAAGCCATGGTCACCCCACTAACAGGGCTGGCATTCTCAGTTACGATTGGTCGGCTTGTCGTTGCGTGTCCTCTTTCTTCGTTGCACTTATGAGATGCGGTGGCTCCTGTGGATATTCTCACCTTGTCACTCATAGTCGTCATCTTTTTTGCCGTCACCGATTGGGCAATTTTCGCCGATGCAGCTAGGCGCGCTGCTCGCACAGTCTTAGCAATTGGCTGCGCTTGCGAAATAGTATCTGTTGACGTTTGCGACGTTAGATTATCCTTACCCTCAACTTGGATTTTGAGCGTTTTGATAACGTCTGTCTGGCTCGTAATTAAAGCACTTTGCTCAATTACCTTGCCTTCCAGGGATTCAACTTTATCAGCTAACACACTTATAAGTTTTTGTAGTTCGCGCACTGCATTTTCAAGCACTTTTTGCGACATCTTCTATTTTTAATAGTGAAAAATACGTAGGAGCTTCTTTGAGGCTCCGCAACTACCATAAGACCTCTAATTAATAAAATATCTTGTTCTAGAGAGTTCACAAAACAGGCTCTCATCGAGATCGAGTTCTTCCAGAAGCAGAAAGATAAGGACCTACACGAGACGCTCGTAGCCTTCATCGCGTTACAAGTCAAAGCGGCTAAAAAGGTACCTGGAATTACTTTTACAAGAGCACAGCGATATACATAATACAACACATTACATAGACAGTTGTTTTTATTATGGAAACCAGAACACCCGGAACATATGTAGATCGTGTAAATATTTATCCCGAGGCGGGCATCGAACCCACAACCTCCTGCGTCGCAGGCGGACCTTTGCCCACCGCGCCACAGAGGTCGTCAAATTAGATCGTCGCTGAGTTTTCCAGAAAGTCCTAATAACTTGGGTCTCTTCAAGAAAAGAGTGAATAGGTATCTTCTAGACTAGACCTTCGTGATACATGGTGGTCAAACTAAGGTCTACCTAATCTAAAGACTATAAAAAAAAAGTTCTCATATTTTTTTTTTATTCTTTATTAAGGTCTTTGTTGCATATGCGTTTATGACGCTCTAGTGAGTAAGATTTGTTTTATTTTTGTCATGTTTACATGACAAAAATAAAACAAGTCTTACAAACTAAATTGTCATTTTTCAGAATCTACAAGCGTGGACGCAGATAAAAGAGTGTCTTCAGAACATGCCTTGAACCTTCTATCAAATGTACAGCGTCTTGGATAAGTGTACCTATTAGTACTTTTGTATTCACTTTGTAAGTAGTGTAAAGTATTTGTAAATTTGGCAACACAGCCGCGTCTTGAGGACGCTTCCGACTGGTATTTTGATATGGATCAGTTGAGCTACCTGTAGATTAATAAAAGATTCACGCGTTACTTTGCGGAAATCCATTGCAAAATATAAAGATGAAAATATTTTGTAACAATTCCTGTCAAAACCTTCTCCGATAAGCTCTAACAAAATGTAGTCCGCGTTGTAGAAGAAAAAACCACACCAACTACAAAAAATTTAAAGAAATTTATCAAAACAAGTCAACTAGTTAGTTTTTTTTTAGTCTCGTGGAGAGACGAAACTAGTTGACGTCTTGTTTTGATAGTTTCATTTTGTAGTTAGTGTGGTTTTTCCTTCTGCAACGCGGATTACCTTTTTTTAGAGCTTATAGGAAAAGGTTTTGCGCGGAATTGTTACTAAATATTTTCATCTTTATATATTACCTGTAGATTGTTTGCAAAAGTCAGCAGTTAGCTCAATTATTTCAATTGTAAATACTAGTTTTAATTTGTATCTATTAGTTGATTTTAGTTTTCTTTGTGAACTTTGTAAGTATCCTATTTATTACTAAATGTAAATGGTTTATGGTATTTTTATGGTATCTCTCGCCGTTGCCACGAAATTACGGAACGAATTTCCGAGTTTCATAAGAAAAATGATTTTTAAGAAACGAAATAAGTTCCCAAAAATTTTCGGAAAGTGAGTGAGTGACGCGGGTTCGAGTCGCGCTGAAGTGGAAAAAATTTTTTGGGAGCTTATTTCATTTCTTAGAGATACCTACCGATAGTGTAGGTAACCACTATAACAAAAATCCTTAAAATTATTTTTCCTACATAGTTTTGTTATATTAATAGCATAGGTACAATGTTTTTGGCTTTATTATTTATTTATTAAAATATGAAAAAAGCTGGACTGAGCTATCAGAGATTTTAATATTCGGAGTTTTGAGAATTTCTTTCGAATTGGGTATTCGTGTCACTAAAACATCGGTTCAGCATAATTTAAAAAAATTACACACTACGAAAATAGGTATTATTAACTATTTTTACTTCTGTCTGGCATGTCTCTAATTTTATGATTTTCAAGTAAATGAATTTATGTTAGTTGTATAGAAACCAAAGCTACATCATTAAAGAAACCTGTTTATTTTCTAAACATAATATAATCAAATTTTACATTTATATAAAATGGATAATTATCTCAAAATATACAATTTCATTCCATTATATTAATCCTCAATAGATTTTATAATGTAGCTTGTTATATTATTTGGAAATAGTCCTAATTTTTTAACTAATATGATCGTTTAATAACAAAAGGTGCTTTATAGCAGTGTAAACCACCGAAAATATATTTATGATTATGTAAATAATATTGTTTTTTTTTTCGTTTTAAATGAAGAGTAGAATCACTTCGTATTATTGAAATATTTTATATTTATCTGTGATTATGAGACCAGAGACCAATGTAGTGTCTATTAATATTGTTTTGTTTGAAATTGATAGTGTTTATTTTCAATTGTACATTTACTGGCTTGTTTTCTCTTAGTTGTTTTTATTTATGTTGAGATTGATATTATTTTCGCGTTGCGATTTGAATAAATAGATTTAACACTTTTTAATAAACCTCGATTTTTATAAAATGTTGTTTTAATAAAAAAAACGGAAATACTAAGCTCCCTTTTTCCATAAATTGTGTACCAGCGAGCTATGCTCGGAGTTTCTCTGAAGGATAGGATTTGCAACGAATAAATCCGACAGAGAACCAAGGTTATCGACATAGCTCAATAGATTAGCTAGCTGAAGTGGCAGTGGGCTGGCGATATCTCTAGAAGAACAGACAACCGCTGGGGTGAACGTGTTCTTGAGTCCACTCAGCCGAGCCACTCAACCGAGTCGCGGTCTCCAGGCCGCCACTCGGAAAACGTAGTGTAGGACGCCCTCCGACCGTGGGATGACGATTTGCGAAGGCAGATGCTATGCTAGATGCGGCAAGCTGAAGACAGGGCGCTATGGCGCTCATTAGCGAATCCAACAGTGGACTACTATAGGCTAATGATGAAACCAAACTAAGTAGTTAACTATTTTCGTTAATACTACTACAGGGTGGTTTTTTGAGAAGGGTGGTGGATGGAAAAAATAATGAAAATTACCAAAAGGAAATTATGTTAGTACTTAACTGCAGTTTTTATTTTCCCTTCAATCGAGGGCATGACTCCTTACACGTCTTTTCTCTTACTCTTGTGGTTTCGGACGGAAAGAACAACAAACATACTTGCATACAAACATTCGCGTTTATAATATTAGTTGACCGTGCTACAAAAGTTGTGGTAGTGTGAGTTGCCGAACGAAAATAATATTTTTTTTACGATTCGTCAACTCATACAAGTTTGGATGATGTGAGTTGACGAATGACTCCTACGGCCGACACTCATCTCGAACTCGGCGCGGTCTACCGTGTGTCATCCTTTATAGTTAGGTAGTATCACAGACTTTATAATGGCGGCTGCGCCCTAATTTAGGTAAGTACCTTTAAATCTCTGTGGGTAGCAGTAGTGACCAAACTGTAAAAAAACAGACCACGGAACGAAAGAATCTTCGGTGGAACAGTTACCGTAACAGTAACTAGACTACTAAAAATAAACTTTGGTGGTCCAGTCAACGGGACCAGCTCAACTGGACCTAGGGCAAGGAGCGAACCTTGTTCTTTTTTACCTTATTTAAGTAGTTTCAAATAAAACAATAAGGGTGTTGTAACATAAATTATAAAAACTCCCGCAAAAACATTTTCATTATTCACTAAATAATAGGTACTTTTTCTTTCTTTTACTATTTTAGGAAAACTTACAGCTAGGTAAGTAACTTTATTGCAGAATGCACACCAAATAAGACAGATACACAGGAGAGGAAAGAACTAAAACAGATAACGTTGTGTAATGGGCAGCCTTATCGCTTTGAGCGATCTCTGCCAGGCAACCATTGGGTGAACAGGGCGTGATAGAACAAGTGTAGACGATAGCGTGTTATACAGAATAATAAATCCTCATCCTCAACAGCCTATATTATTGGTCCACTGCTGGACGCTGGCCTCACCCTGAAAAGCACCTCACTGGCTTTTATCTGGGGAAATGCCCATAATCCCCACGCAGGGCATACGTGTTGGGGATCGCAGTTCGGTGGTATTTATTGTTCTACAAGAGGCGCTGCTGCCCGCCCCCTGTGTATGTCCCTCAGTCGCCTCTTACGACACCCACGGGAAGAGTTGGGGTGGTGCAAATTCAAAGCCGGCATCACACGTGCGTGAGACATACGAATTATCATTTATTAGTTTAAAATATATCTACATAAATAAATACCTGACGTATAAGACTGGAGTATAAGACGTATAGGACAGCTCGGAGTTTCTCTGAAGGATAGGATTCGCAACGAATACATCCGAGAGAGAACTAAGGTTATCGACATAGCTCAAAGGATTAGCAAGCTGAAGTGGCAGTGGGCTGGCCCTATATCAAGAAGAACCGATAACCGCTGGGGTAAACGTGTTCTTGAGTGGAGACCGCGGCTCGGCAAACGTAGTGTAGGACGCCCTCCGACCAGGTGGGATTACGATTTGCGAAAGACTGCTGGCAGATGCTGGATGCGGCAAGCTGAAAACAGGGCGCTATGGCGCTCATTAGGGGAGGCATGTTCAGCAGTGGACTGTTATAGGCTGATGATGATGATGATAAGACTGACCAGGAGAGACTAGAGATACAAATAAAATAATTTAAGAGCAATGTAATGTTACCACCTAGTTATACAACAATAAACTCATTTGTCATTATAACACTAAAACGGTATCATAGTACCTAGGTATTCCCAACATATCGTGTCGGTCAGCTGGATTGTCTCACGCACGACTAATTGCTGTTGGAAAAGCGAGGAACATCGATTTATCGAGCGATGATGGGGTCGTCAACATTTTAATACGGTAAAAAAGTCCTTGTTGTGATTTTATTGTTTTGTTTTATATTTTGTTTGTTTATTTTATTAATATTAAAGGTTTAATTTGTTTGTTATAGTTTTATGTGTGTCAATTAACTATGTAACTGTATGTAGGTATTTGCTTTACTTACCGCCGAATACTCAAACGCAACTTACATTTGACGACCTCTGTGGCGCGGTGGGCGAAAATCTACCTTCGACGCAGGAGGTTGCGGGTTCGATTCCCGCCTCGGAACAAATGTGTGTACGATCTGCAGACATTTGTTCAGGGTGTTCTGGTCGTTTTCTATTTATAATAAAAAATATCTATCTATATAATGGATCGTTATTATGTACCTATATCAGTTATCTGGTACCCATAACACAAGCTCTGCTTAGCTTGGGGCTAGATAATGCTGTGTGAATTGTCCAGCATTTTATTATTATTATTATTTAAGCTCGTCTCAAGTCGCGGTTTTTGACACATTTTAATGAAAATCTGTCAACAAATCTTCACTTGAGACGTGCTTAAACCTGAGATGCGTTTGAGTATTTGGGAGAAAACGGAACATAACTGGACCTTTTCGTGCTTTTATTTATATTGTGTTAGTGTACGTGACGTGTTGGTTCTGGTTCCGACGGAAGATGAGCGTTGTAATAGCTATGCGCATAGCGCAATGGCTATCACAACATAATGCTGAGTCGGACGCCATTTTATAGCATTTAAGTTTTTAATTAAGTAAGTTGTTAATAAGTAGATTAGTACTGTAGCTTATATTGGTCTTGGGTAATTTAAGAAACTCAGAATACAATACTTATCAAGGATGAAAATGCTATTAATAAAGAATTTCTTATTCTTAAAAAAGTTTCATTATCAACACTGGTCTGTGATTGATTATACAACTTATTTATTTATTTAATAAAAGGTTTACCAACCACCAACTCTTCCCGTGGGTGTCATAAGTGGCGAGTAAGGGACATACACCAGGGGGCGGGCAGCAGCGCCTCTTGCAGAATAGATCTAGCGTGTTGAGTATGGACATCACCCCCCATGATATAAAAGCTAATAAGGCGCTTCAATCTTTTAACGGTAAGGTAAAGAAGTGCAAAAGAAACCTTTACCTTGTTAAAACTTCTACTAACTTTTAACTTCCGTGTCCCAAATTTTTTATCGTCTAGAATTCTAGACAATCTGATATTTTGTAGTAAGCCTTCTTACAAACTTATTCATTGATAGTTTTTAATAATATATATATATATATAAAATATATATAATAATTTTTGCAACTCACTTGGAGTTTTGTTGTAGAAACGTATACATTGCCCTTTGAAAGATACATTATCTTGTGTAGCCTAGTTGTGGGCATGGTTGTTTCTAGTTTATAAATTATGTGTGTCGTTATTTTCAGGAAACCGACGAATATCTATTTCTATACACTGAGTCTACGAATAAATAATAAGTCTTCGTAGCACTGAGTTCTAATATATCGATGTTTCTATGAGTGTTCAACAAGATTTCATAAATATATTGACAGGGGACTGTCATGTGTCAGTATTTATGCAAACTGTACCTTCTTGTCTGCTTAAACACTACGTAATAGAAACATCTGGTTTCTTATCAAATCCTACTCAGTTGATTTATGAAGTAGGTATTGCGTCTTATGTTTATCTTTCTTTATTGTTTACTTAAGTAGTTTATTAACATTATAAGACAGAAAATCTTACACAAACAGGCAATTAATAGGACTGATAAGTAATTCTAATTATACCTACTTAGGTAATTCAACATTGCAAATACAATTCATTTTTTTGACGCAAAACAAATTTATCTAATCATAGATTTTTAGTCGCTGAATTCAGTGACCGTCAACGTTGTTACCAAAAGTTGTTCACCCCTGGCCTCATCAATAATTTCACCTTGCCTCGATACCACCATGAGAAATGGGTCACTATTATAACCACATTCTTCACTTGCACCCGTCAAGCAGAAAGCAAGAAGTCAAAATCAGGATACCTATCTACCACTTTGGTACCTATCTACCTAAAGCTTTGGAAAGAAACAAGCAAGCAAAAAAACTTCAGAAGTGTACATTATCTAGCCTTATTTCGGAAGTGTATTTTGAAGTTGAAAACCGGCTGAACTGTCTTGGATACCTAGATTGACTTTGTGAGGTAAGTTTACAAGAAAACGTTGTTTTTTTTTTGTTGTTATTTCGTTTTTTTGTTTATGAATAAGTAGTACTTCAAATAGGCATGCTCTATTTATAACTTGAAGTGTTGGAAGACCATCTCCTCGATGGAGCTACAACATTGTAGAGTCGCTGGCCGCTATTTGTAGCCTCGTATGCGGGAGGCCTATATCCTGCAGTGGACGTGCGTGGGCTATTATGATGACTTATAACTTGTCAACTGATTGTATTTGTCCACCTCTTTATATTTTTTTATTAATTTATACTACCTAGTACAGTTTTTTACTACTGCTTTATCAGTGGAATAGAAACTTATGCTAGTTTCATTTGCTCTAGCTTATGAATCTATTGTTACATAAACATGAGCGCTTTGTTTCCCAAATAAATAAAACCAGTGTAGTAGCAGTGGACTTCAACCTAAAATCTAGTTCTATCTAATTTTGTAAGCTTAAAGAAATAAACGTTATTATTGAATTGAATTATGCATCTGGAGTCATCTTGACTCGACTCAATCGACCAGTGTTCGCTTCCTAGAGTTGACATTTGCTTCCTAGACTTTTTGCAACAAAAGAATAGAGTTTCTTTTTCCACTTTGAGTCTTGCTACGAAACGTAGGCGACTAGAATCTTAGCCCACAAATAAGATTAGAGTCCAGTTAAGTAGATGTTGAGGATCGTCTACGAATATGGAGTTTCACGCAAGAAGAGATGCCACACGGGCGTTGCCGCTGTGCTGCGTCGTCGCTGCGACGTCGCAACGTTGACGCCCCGTAGTTCTACATACAAATCTGCCCGGTATGCCACACGGTGCGCTGAAACAGTGTCCGTGATGGTAGCGTACACATAACCGAATTCACGTTTGTTGTTATGCCTAATATATAGCGTGTATATAGAGTATAACTAGTGCAAAAGTAAAATAAATAGCGCCTCCTTGGTTTAAGAAATAATGACCATTGTTTGTGGGTACGCCAGCATAACGTTATGCTAGCGTACACACGACCGTTCTCAAAAACGGCTTATACTATAGCAACAAAATTTATACACAATTTAGAGTATAAATAGCGTTTCAGCTATGCAAAATTTCATAATGATTGCTCTCATAGGAACAGAGATATGGAACAAGACTATAAAATAACACCTGAGCTGGCGTTATGCTAGCGTACCCATTAAAAACCGAAATACCTAGTTCCTATAGAAAACGAGGTTCTCTTAATGTAAATGTTATTATTTATAAATAATGTGTGAAATCCTCTTTCTCCCAGTAGTCATACTTTATGCAAATTCTTAATCAAACACTATAAAAAGTTGATGTAACAGGAAGAGCGAAAACTGTAGGTAAATAACTCTAAAATGTGCGCGAGTGACGGAGCACTGCTGCCCCGACCATGACGACGCATTATCACTATCTCTTTCACTTCCATGGATAATTCACATGCATCTTTCTCTATCTTTCATTGTGACCAATACCTACATTGCTTACTGCTCAGAGTCCAAACAAGATCTAGGAATAACGATATGCAATTCCATTCGTACAACTAATCAAAGAATCTCATCCGAAAATATAGGTATGTAGGTAAGTAGATGTAGTTAAAAATAAAAATCGAAGATTATGGGATATTGCTCTCCGTTGCAATGTAGTTCCGCCGTGATCTGCTAGATGGCGCTAAACGTGACAAGAAACGTGAAAGATAGAGAAAGATGCATGTGAATTATCCATGGAAGTGAAAGAGATAGAGATAATGCGTCGTCATGGTCGGGGCAGCAGTGCTCCGTCACTCGCGCTCATTTTAGAGTTATTTACTTACAGTTTTCGCTCTTCCTGTTACATCAACTTTTTATAGTGTTTCATTAAGAATTTGCATAAAGTATGACTACTGGGAGAAAGAGGATTTCACACATTATTTATAAATAATAACATTTACATTAAGAGAACCTCGTTTTCTATAGGAACTAGGTATTTCGGTTTTTAATGGGTACGCTAGCATAACGCCAGCTCAGGTGTTATTTTATAGTTTTGTTCCATATCTCTGTTCCTATGAGAGCAATCATTATGAAATTTTGCATAGCTGAAACGCTATTTATACTCTAAATTGTGTATAAATTTTGTTGCTATAGTATAAGCCGTTTTTGAGAACGGTCGTGTGTACGCTAGCATAACGTTATGCTGGCGTACCCACAAACAATGGTCATTATTTCTTAAACCAAGGAGGCGCTATTTATTTTACTTTTGCACTAGTTATACTCTATATACACTCTATATATTAGGCATAACAACAAACGTGAATTCGGTTATGTGTACGCTACCATCACGGACACGCTGAAACAACGTGCATCGAAACTACGAATGCGCAGCGCACAAGGAGTGAGGGAGACGAGGTGGGAAGGGGTGCTGCGGTGCGACGACGACGCTGTGACGACGCAGGACAGCGAAAGGACAGCGACAGGAGAAAGCTGCGTTGCGTTGCGTCGTCGCAGCGCTCGTGTGGCACTCATTGCGTTGAAGTCACTGCGTTGCGATGTCGCAGCGTAGCGGCAACGTCCGTGTGGCATATCTCTTAAGGCTGAAAAACCTTTGATAAACATAACTGAATAACAAGAATTTTCAGCCAAAAATAATAACATGAAGCACCAAGAAGTGAGCGTGGACTACTGGTCTATGCTAAAAGCCATGATTATGTATGTAGCCCTAACTGTGGTGGGCTGGATCATGATGCGTCTGTTCAGTAACGTATTCACTCTGCCGAGGCGGATGAGGGCTCAGCAAGAGCAGATACAGCACTCACTGGGAGAACTGCAGGTAATAAACCCCACTTTAGTGGTATCAGAACGCATGCGCAAAAGACATTGAGTCAGTGTTAAATCCCATCTTGCAAAATATCATCATAATGTGATGATGAGTTATAAACACACGCCAAACGGATAACACCCGTCTTTTTTTGTTGGTGCCTAATAATGATTTAGGTATACTACGGAATAAGACCCTTAAATAATTTGTGTTTTTAAATTTTAGAGACGTTTTCCTGACCTTAACATCACAGAAGAGGATCTTAAAAACGCTGAAGAAGAGTTAGAAGCATTCATAAGAGAAGAAGACGAAAATAAAGAGAAAGAAAATGCTGAAACATCGGAAAATAAAGAGATAACAGAAAAAGGGGAATCATCCAAAACAAAGAAAGAGGAAACAAAGACAGAGGCTAAGAAAACTATTTAGCTAGTTTGATGTAAGACCTTTTAGAATTTTGTAGAACACTAATAGTACACTAATAAACTTTAATAACACTTTATTTTCTCTACACAAAAGGGGTTTAAGTAAACTTGAGCCGTGTGGTGCCGGCTTAGAATTTGCACCACCCAACTCCTCCCGTGGGTGTCGTAAGAGGCGACTAAGGGACATACACGAGGGGGGGCGCGCAACAGCGCCTCATGCAGAATAGACTTACCACCGAACTGCGATCCCCAACCCGCATACCCAGCGTGGGGATTATTGGCATTACCCCCCCCCCATGAGATAATATATCAGGGGTAGGCCTGCATCCAGCAGTGGACTATTATAGGCTGTTTAGGTTGAGATTGGAGTAAAAGCTGTTTAAACTTTTATGATAGGCGCTAATCAAAGAATTAAACCAGTGTTTTGTTAAATGGGTTAGTACGATAACTCTGCTAAAAGCTATCCAGAATCCATGAAATTCATACCAGATGATGTCACAGACTTATTTGGAATCTGTAGGTGGTGTGGTAGGCACTGAGAAATGTTTTACCATCTCCACTTGTAGAACATACCTCTAGATTATGCGAACCCTAGAATCTCTACTACAGCATAGAGCTCCAATCAGTTCACCAAAGAATCAACAGATGGCGTTAAAACCCACCCCAGGGGTGTGGCGATAAACTTTCATTCACCCCAGCATAATTATATCGATCGCTCAACATTACGCCGTATTCGGCGGCTGTTTTTACATTTGGTATTTACTAGCACTTTCGTTAGATAATGCTTATCTTCGGTGTGTAAACATGGTGCATTCAATCAGTTGTTTCCGTGGATTGAAGTGAGTGTGTCGTTTCGTTTGCTCAATATACTTATGGTTATGTGATTAACAATGACGCGGTCCAGCTATCGTCCACTGGTGCCGCGGTCTTCGATCAACTCTTTGGATACTGATCTAAGGTAAGTTGGAGCTACTTGTTTAATTACCTAAGGTGTTAAAATGCCTTCAGAACAAGAACAAAAAGAAAGTGAGAATCCTTGTGAAGAATATTTATTTAATAACATTTTTAATTCAATAAAATGAATTCGAAATTCTTTTATGACATAAATAGTGATAAATGTGATCAGTTATTTATTGTTAGTATCTTAAGAGAGCAGCTAGATAAATTTTTCGACTGTTTAGGCGTTATCTAACGACTCTACCACAAATGTAGATTGTATTCCTACTAGAATCTTCTTTGTCCTGGCCTAAATTCCCATTAATTTTAGGGTTGAACTCTACTCTCTTACTTTTTCAATCAGGTAACCTACTCTGCTTCTAATTGGCAAGAAGAAAGAAGTCTCATAACATTTAATATGATTAAGAAAAAGTACTTGTAGCGTAGAGATCAATATCGAAAACCCTCTCGCCTTGCTTTTTCTCGCCCACACAAATAATTAAAACTTAGGAATTATAATTATTAAAACGCGTTCTAATTACATTATTATAATAAATGGGGAGAGCGGGGTGAACGCCCAGTCAAGGCAAATCTGGTCGCCCTTCGGTGCCCGGCACAGGTTTATCGAGTTTGTACCTACTTTGTACCTATTATTGGACAGAGGAAGGACTTTTACTTAAGTCGAAGAACTTAGCAACCAATAAGTATGAAGTATCATTGTTATAACTACGTATCTTAGGATAAGAACACTCAGGCCCGCTTGCACAACGATATTTAAAAGTCTAATTTTGATTAACTTTGACGTATTTGTATGGTTTGACAACTCACTAATCAAAATTAAGCAAGTTAATTATCGTTGTGCAAGCGGCTCTCAGAGTTGAAACAAGGAAAAGAAACAGTAAGGATTAACATTTCTAGAGATAATTTTCGTTAAAACTCTTCATGTTTCTGAGAAATCTGAGAAATATTTTGGGTTACAATCACAAGCTTTACGACACAACTCGTTATGACTAAGCCGGTACAGTACAGAGATAGCTGGTATGACTAGGTAGAGTGTTTCGTTTGACAACCTATTTAATTTAACTTCTTATTCATCAAATCGTAAGAAAAACTACATAATATTAGATACTTATTGTTAGAAAAATTATCTGATAAATTCTTGACGATTAGAGTAATCTACACAACTTTAATTGTATAGGAAGACCTGACAATTATTTACAACAGTAGTGCAGTTAGCTAATTTTTTTAAATTGTAAACACTAGCTCTAATTTTATAGTTTTTATATGTATTTGCTTCTAATTTTCTTTGTTAGTTTAGTAAAGAAAGTATTGGATATTTGATGAACTATAAAACCTATAAAACTTTTAAAACTATCATGGTTAATAACATTAAAGTTATTTATAACGGGATATTTACCATGATCGAATCATCAAAATCTAATCATGGTAAATATCCCGTTATAAGTGACTTTTTATTTATTTGTTATTACTATTACTTACGACTTATAATTGAAAAAAATCATAAGGAAATATCATTACCGACTCAGTGACTTTAAGGTAATGATCAACATACCTACCTATCACTCAACCTCAATGATATGTAACTCGCATATTAACGTTATTTATCAACAAGATGCAAAATAAGTAGAAGCGTTATGTAGATATTTACATATAGGAAGATAATATATGTAGATGTACTGCCACTGAACTGTTTATCAACATTACTGTAATTGCGGTAAGAGGACATTGTTTACCTACATTTCTAGACCTGGACAATTTTACATCTAATACTTACTTTTCACATGAATAATATAAATAAATAATGCTGGACAATTCACACAGCATTATCTAACCCCAAGGTAAGCAGAGCGTGTTATGGGTACTAGATAACTGATATACGTAATACTATACATTACATAGATAGATATTTTTTAGACCAGACCAACGGAACAAATTTCTGCAGATCGTACACAAATTTGTTCCGAGGCGTGGATCGAACCCGCAACCTCTTGCGTCGCAGGCAGACTCTTAAAATAAATATACCAAAAAAATTACAAAAAAGAAATCAAGAACAATGGGGTGTACTTATTTCACTCAGGAGTGCGTGTTCGTCTAGTTTCCTCTAATTCAAACATCATCGTCATTATTTACCCACTGATGTGTCCACTAGGGTGTTTCGTAGAGGTATTGAGTTATGAAAATAAAAAAATATAATACCTCTAGAAAAATCTAAAAAAATACCGCTATCCGAACCCTAGCTCCGGCGCTAACGGCATAGAAACGAGGTTGCAAGGTTGAAATTTAGTAAGAGTAAATCGAAATATAAAATTAACAGCACTTTTCAGTTTTGAAAATGGGTAGGTAATTATTTAACTTTCTAAAATAGGATTTATTTATTTTTTCTTTCAATTTTTTTTTTTTCGCTAAGATACGACCTCCTATTTTTGAATCAAATGACTGGACTAAAGAGGAAAGTGTGTTATAAGAAATAAGAAAAATAATAATATATTACACACCCTCTTCCAGTCCAGGACAAGCACAAATACCAGACGCACAGCGCACGGGAAGAGTTTGCCAACACGACCTCTGTGGCGCGGTGGGCGAAGGTCTGCCTGCGACGCAGGAGATTGCGGGTTCGATTCCCGCCTCGGGGCAAATGTGTGTACGATATGCAGACATTTGATGTTCATGACGTCTGGTATTTGTATGGGATTTGCGTAGTTCCTTGTCCGCTCGATAGAGGCCCTTTGGAAAAATGAGAAGTCGCGATCATGTATCGATAATATCGTCAAATGGAGTCAGGGATTTAATAACATAATATGTTTGAGTAAAATATATTAGGATCTCAAATCGACAATTAATGTAGATTGCGTTGATAAAGAAGCGGTAAGATTGTTTTTTTTTTCTTATTTATTGTTTTGTTTGTTGTTTTTCAGAGTTCTATATTTAACACAAAAGTTTTACATACGTAGATTAACTAAACACTGTTTAAAACCTAACTAATTACTAACTACAAAACAATAAATAACTCAACAGGCTACAGAAGTCTATAAAAGTTTTTTGATAAAATAACCATTTATGATAATTTACACTTAGTAGATCATTATTGACGACCGATGTGGCGCGGTGGGCGAAGGTCTGCCTGCGACGCAGAAGTTTGCAGGTTCGATTCCCGCCTCGGGACAAATGTGTGTACGATCTGCAGACATTTGTTCAGGGTGTTCTAGTCGTTTTCTATGTATAATAAAAAAATATCTATCTATGTATTGTATTAGTATTATGTATATCAGTTATCTAGTACCCATAACACAAGCTCTGCTTACCTTGGGGCTAGATAATGCTGTGTTAATTGTCCAGCATTATTATTATTATTATATTATATTATATACAATTTTCAAAATTATGAACAATTTTCAGCAGACCATTCATAAACTAGTTACGTACATATAGGACTTTTACTTTACAAAGTATGCCAGTCCTATCATTACCTAAACTTATGAATAACACACAAAAGAAAATAAACAATAATATTCTGCATAGCAGGTAAGTTGTAGGAATAATCAAAGGGAGTCACTGATGCATAAAAATTTTAAACAATGATATGACCGCTATTGAATTTGGTTCCGCTAAAATGTTAATAAAAGTTCCTAAAACAAATCTATTTAAATTAACCTCAGTCATGAGTGCCTCCCTTCGATCTTTGAACTTGGCGCAGTCCATCAAGATATGGTGTACGAATTTTAAGTTTAGTGTGGGCGGTTTGTTTACAAGCATTCTACAAGGAGTACGACTAAGGTAATAGGCACTTGTTTAAACCAGCATGTTCAATACGCATTGGCAATGTTTTTTTAGTAGTCGGTAGCCGTCGCCCTTACATTACCGGTCCATTATCAGTGATATGATAACACGGTAGGTCATATTCGTTGCATTGTTGATAACTGATAACATAGTAGTCCCTATTTAAATTACCCACCAATAATCATTCTAAAAATATAATTATGCGAAACTTTGGACGAATGTTAATACCTGCTATTCCAGCCAAATTTGATTTACAATGTTTGTTAACAAGCCGCCCATACCCTAAAATTCACTCTGCCTAAATTTTCAGCAATATAAGTAACTTGTAGATTTGAGATCCTTCCTTCAATTAATAGTGCTTATAAGTTACAAATCTTTTTTGTGTCATGGTTTGTTAACAAACATTTTACACAGAGTTGGGCTAGGGTAGTATAACTCACGCCAAAACTACGAAACTGGTAGTCTACTCGAAAAACCAAGAAACTCAAGTGATCCTATGGTTGGTTTTGCCTTTAATTAGTAACTGTATGTAGCTATGCCTCATGTAATAAATAAACATCTTGTCTTGTCCTTGTGTAACATTTTTGTTGTGTAAACCATATACATGGGCTCTTCAGGAGTATTATGCCAAATTACTAGATTAATTATAATATAGCCAGATAGTGTGGCTATAATTAAAACCCATAAATAAACAAATAGAGGTATAATGAAGTTATACGACCAATTTTCTCAAAAACGTTTCAATTTACCCCAGTGTACCCTAAATTATTTAAGAATAAGCTCTTAGGCTTGATAAGGTTGCCGACCCCTGGCTTATATTATCTAAATTAATTATCTCTGTTACTTTTTCACGCGGGTTAAATTGTCTAAGTTTTTCACTCATAAACGGCTGAACGTAACCTAATGCAATTTGACAATGGGATAGATAGCATCCCGGGGAAGGAGATAGGCTGCTTTTCATGTCGGATAAATTCGTGCGAAGCCGCAGACAGAAGTTAGTAATGATTGCTATATGCGCGAAATCGAGGAGCGCTATCGGCGATAGCCGAAAACAAGAGGGGCCGAGGCAAGGCGATTAGATTGCGAGTCGAAATAATTTACACAAGATATCATTATTTTCTCAAACAAAGATGTGTAATGATTACGAAATCAAATCATCATCAGCCTATAGTAGTCCACTGCTGGACATAGGTCTCCCCTAATGAGCGCCATAGCGTACTGTCATCAGCTTGCCGCATCCAGCATCTGACAGCAGTCTTTCGCAAATCGTCGTCCCAACTGGTCGTAGGGCAGCCTAAACTGCGTTTGCCGATCAAAATCAAATAGGCAGGTGGAAAAAGTATCCGATCATGATACAAAATGTTTTACATAAGAAGATAAAAATAACAGGTAGGTACTTTATGCTATCAAATAAAATAATCTGACGCTATCAAAGGTATTCGACGCTCAGAACGACTGTCCATTGCTGGTGTAATTTACTGTGATTAAAAAATTTGTTCATTTTAAAGTTTTTAAATTATTAAATTGAGTTTGGTAATTGGGAGGCCTATGTCCAGCAGTAAAGATGAAGAAGACAGCACTGGCTTCAAGTAGCTCAAAATAGGGAAAAATGGAGAGCTTTGGAGGAGGCCTTCACCTGCAAGGGGTTCTTGCCAAACATAGTATAGAGGAAAAAAGTGTAAATAAGTAGTTAAGCTTTCCTTACTAATATTTTTTAAGTTTTTCTATCTTTAAGTTAGTCTCTAAGGATTACTGTACCAAAGCAAGAAATAATAGGCTTTTTATTTTTATTAATTTATTATGTCCAGCAGTGGACTAATATAGGCTGATGAAATTGAATTCATGGCAGCATACAAGATGCTGCTACGAAAGGCAGACGTTATGGCGTGAGCAATGCTGTTTGGGCAGGCGCTGCATCAAATCCCATAGAAAAAAGACATCACGATCAAGTCAATACTATCGTCAACAGGACGGCTTTGAATTATATGTCTTGTTATTTATTTATAATTAGGAGGCTTCTACATCAATCTAATCAGTTTGTGATACCTATCATATTATAGCTATTTTTTAAGGCGAAGTAGGTTCGCTCTTTCGAGACAAGGATGAGCGAACACTGCGCGGTGAAGGCGAGAAAGGGAGGCAAGAACCGGCCCGCCCGCAATTTCACTGCTTTGTTAAACGGAATAGTAACATAAATTATGTGGTGCATGGCGGCGCTAGTTTGGGTGGGGTATGCTTAAGAGAAACTCTGACTCTGAACTCTATTGTGAGGATTACCTACTAGCTCTCCAAGTCGAGCTATCTATACTACCTCAAATTAACTCCATCAGATCTTCAAAACTTCTAAATATTTAACTTTGAAATTTATATATGGTGAAGTTCAGGACTTATTCTATCGATCACATGTTTCGAAAATATGATACCATAAAATTTTCTCGATAGAAATCGCAGTTGCCTTTCAATTTTCACTAAAATCTTAATTTCTCAATAAATACAGAAGTTAGGGTCTTGAGAATAAGCATGGTACTAGAATTAAGTATAGAAACATTTGATATGTTTTGGTTTTCTGAAATAAAGTCCTAATTAGTAGATAAAACTTCATTTTTGAGCACACCATTGTGTCGATTGACACGTGCCGCCCTCACGTGGGTCTTATCTCTTGTCAGCAAATTATCGATCATTGACAGCTTTGATAAATTATTGATAAGGAGTAAAACTCTTAGCTACCCAGTGCAAAAGCACTAGAAACATTTTTTATGCAACGTAGGTTATTTGTATCATAGGAACTGATGTATGGGTTAAAAATTTCCCTATACATAATTCCAGATTCCAAACCTACATCTATACAAGAATTTCTGAATGATTTCCGAATAGTTTGGTTATGGCGTGAAAAAGAGTAAATTCTGAAAGAAAAAACAACCAAATATTCAGACAACTATATAAAAAGCTGTTTGAATATATAAAATATATATATATATATAATAATTAATTAATGAATAACTATAAAATTAAAATCAAATCTGTTATGAATAATTAATTTATAAATCTTAAATCAAAATATTTTGTTGGCACTCTTGATTAAAGTGAGACATGAGAACTTTATTTATTTAGCACCTTTAAACCATGTTTGTCTCAAATAAATATCTGTGATAATGATAAATCACATCACACTAATATTATAAATGTGAAAGATTGGTTGTTTGGATGTCTAGATATGTATTTGGATGTATGTTCGTTACCTCTTCACTTACTGCTTATTTTTTAAGCTTAAAGAAATAAACGTTATTGAATTGAATTCACGCCAAAACTACTAAACGGATCGTGTTAAATTTTGGAATAAAACATACCTACTCGTACGTTTTATATCTTATATCAGTTCCATCGGATAAAAATAACCTTAACCAACGTGTGCGAAGCCACGGGCAGAAACTATTATCTCATATCTGTTAAAAACAATTCATCTATTCATACATCTTTAGCTTTCGCATTTATAGTTAAATAATGTGTGAATATGATTACAGTATTGATGCTACGGCGGTGTAGCAAATCGTAGCACCTCTACGGGGTGCTAAGCCTACGTGGCGTAGCACCTCTACGGGGTGCTAAGCCTACGTGGCGTAGCATCTCTACGGGGTGCTACGCCTACGTGGCGTAGTATCTCTACGGGGTGCTACGCCTACGTGGCGTAGCACCTCTACGGAGTGCTACGCCTACGTGGCGTAGCACCTCTACGGGGTGCTACGCCTACGTGGCGTAGCACCTCCACGGAGTGCTACGCCTACGTGGCGTAGCACCTCCACGGAGTGCTACGCCTACGTGGCGTAGCATCTCTACGCTCTTTCTGAAATCGATTTAATTCTAAAAACTTCTAAAATCGATATATATTTAACAGAGAAATGGACGACAAAAAGAGGTTCTAAATTCGGATACAATGTTTGTACATTGTATCCGAATATAGAACCTCTTCCTGAAATCGGTAATAAAAGGGGAACAAAGATTATAATAAAATAAATAATAAGAAGGAAAAGCCGGATTTTAAAAATGTGACAGCCACGTTGACTGTAAAAAATTACCTACTACCTTAGGGTACCTATACTCAATACTCTATGATACTGTAATACTTCTTCTTTGGACCGCCATTTAAAAGAGGTTAATATGATAATTTGCTCTACGGACATCATATCCTAGTTCCATAATGCTGATACTTAGACAATTTAACCATATGATCATAATTTTGTAAGCATATCTGACCCTAACGACATTTGGGTATAAAAGCGGGTCAAAGAGATTATCCTGATACACAAAATAACTGTGCTACTATGTTGCTACTTTATAGTTCGAGATGGGTCAGAGAGATTGAGACTTAGTGAGCTTTGTGGCAGGTTTCGTTTATTTTACTTCTCTCGTGTTCTCTTCTTTTTATAAAACAACATACACAAAACTTTAGAAAAGTTACGACTAGCTACAATAATTTTATTGATATCTTCGCCAATTAATAGATTTTGGGCTATTAGTTATAGCAATGAAGGCTTGAGAATTTTTAAAACAAAAGAAATATTTAGTGATCCTACCACAAAATCTTTTGGCTTCGTTTTCCTCCGTTTGTCTGCAGTCTGTAGGCAATATAGGTAACATATTATTAGAAGAGAACGAAGACCACAGGCCTTTCCTGCCCCCCTAACATTTTCTGACGGTGTCTGTTCCCCTGCGGTCCACCTAGCTAGATGATCAACGCTGACTTGCCACGAGGAAGACACTTCCGTAGGTAAAGAGTAAAGTAGGTATACCTACTTCCTGCCTCCATTGCTTTAACAAGTGCTATAAACAAAACACATCTCATTGAAATGAGACTATCATATCAAACCATTCAGACACTTTATTTGTTTTCAAAATACACTCCTTAGATAAGTGTAGTAAATAACTCACTCATACTTTGTGCGATAACTGATGAACTTAATAATACTATTTTGAGACCGTTATCAGTGGTTATCAGCTTCCAGAATGTAGATGCTTCCATGGAAACACTGAATGAATGGAATGGAATGGTGGTCGAAGACCCGACATCATGATGTCGGGTCTTCGACCACGGCGGCCAGTCTCAACGGAAACTAGCCAGGTGCGCAGGACATTATTTTAGTTCACAAGTGTGTGTGCAAACACATGTGCACTTTCTATTCCCTCATTCTCATAATCTGTTGGGACGTCGGCAGACCGATACGACGTGGTCAGGCGTAGGACGACACGTCAAGATAACGTGACGTCGAGCTATAGTCTAGCGCCACGGAACGTCACCGATAACATAATTTTTAAGACCGAGTTCTAGATGGCGTGAGGATGATCGAGTGCGTGCACTGCGACGATCTCGGTGGTTTAGTTTGTTGTAGCTTTCGTTTGTGGTAGTCGCGTTTGAAGAATCGCAAGGTTGAACCGGCAACAACTTCATAGGTTGTTTCTGTACGTATGAAGGCGAAAAAGATGTAAGAAAAAGTTGGATTCATTCGTAAACGATATATCACAGAAGCGCTTTTCGCCGATAGTGAAGAGGAAGCTTTGAACAAAAAACTGGTCCGTCACAAACTCAGGCTAGCGTTCTAGCGGTTGCGCCGAACTACTTATTTCTTCGGGGTTCAAATGACGGCGCTCGGGTGACGTGCATGCGGTGGACAAGCAGCCATAGTAAACACGTAAATGTACCGTTAGTTCGTCACCGTCATCTCGATTACGTTCCGTTAACGTGACGATGGACAAGCGTCGTTAAGGAGCTTTCCGAGGCATGGGAAATGTAGAGTAGGTAAGGGGTGACTATCCGGAAAAGCTAAGGGTGTAAATCTATCATTGTGTCACTTTGTGGCGCAAAAAGTGAAGATTTGCCTGAGACGCAAGAGGTTACAGGTTCGATTCCCACCACGGGTATCTATTATGATCTAAAGAAATCTTTTGGTATTGCCGTTAGTTCTTTTTTTATATACCACCAAGGCGGCTAACAGGCGTGCGGCCCACCTTTCGGAAAGCTGTTACCGCAGCCTTAGAGCATGCTCTAAAACCGCAGCCTGTGGACGCTTGTAAAATCAAAAACATCACACGCTCGTTGCCGACCCTTTAAATGTCTTATAAGACCCTATTTAAAGAACCCCATGTTAGTTTGGGCAAAATCGCGAAATATCACAGGTATAAATGTTGTAGTATAAGATACTATATCTCGAGTAGGTATACATTTTTTAGTTGGATGTACGTTATCTTTACAAGAAAGGCAGATATTTTTATCACAGTTGCTATTTGGTTATAAATTAAAGGTTATTCCTGTATTTAGAGACAATATTTACTTTTATCAAAACTTGCTAACAAATTATCTTGTCCAAACGGTTTGTCAACAACGGATAAACAATTGAAACCGTTTCAAAAAATCGAATGCTGAAATGTTATGCTAACTAAATATAAATAATGCTGGACAATCCACACATCATCATCTAGTCCCAAGTGTCTAAAGATTAAAGTCAAAAGTTAAATAAAATTAAAGTCAATTAGTCTAAAGATCTTACAAAACTACTAATAGAGTCCACAGGTGATCGGAATGCTGGTTTTTATTTCGGTCAACGAATTAGCATTGCCATTCAACGTGGCAATGCTGCCAGCATTCTGGGCACTCTGCCTTCTGGTGACGGCTTAGATTTTTAGTAAATAGATGTAAGTGTAAATATTAGTTGTAATTATTTTTTGCTGTTAAATAAATAAATAAAGTCATTGAATATGTCCCAAGTTAAGTAAAAGTAGTAAACATCATTTTCTTTATAAAAAAGCAACAGCTAATAACGTTATCTACTCGCGAATCCTGTATTTTCTGTACTGTAATGTTTTATCCACCTACCTACCACACTAATTATACTTAAATACCAGTTGTACACATGTAAACTTTTAATATTTCAGTAAAGTAACAAAACGTTTAGACCGTAAACAGTAAATTCCCGAAATTGCCCGCCGGAGGCTAGCCAGGTGTTGTACGTATCTCTCAGGGCCTTTTTGACGACCTCAACCAATATTTACACCACTGCACTGCGCACTTACTGGCCAGACAGAGTAAATAAACTTTATCAATAAAACAAAATACCTGTGTTATACATCTAGAGAACAACCACGCGAATTGCGATGTGTGTATTATGTGTATCATCACATAGTATTTTTCACAATCACTTGTAACAAATGGTTTCCATGGCCACGGGCGTAAAGAAACTAAATTTGATTCGAATTTAAAATAGATGTCGCCACTTCAAAAATTACAACGCGCTATCGAAGTGTTCCGGGTTTAAAACTACTAAAGCAATTTTCTTTTCATTGTTCAGGAATTGAAGTCGGTTTATTGTTTTTAAAACATGCCGAATTTTATCATTGAAGTAGATCAGGTAATTGAGGAGAAAACCAATGACCTCTCAAATATGTATAGGTTTTGCGTAGTACCATCTTAACACGATAGAGGCGCTAAATTGTAACAAATCCACAGACTTTACACTGGCGGCTGCGCCCTAAAACAAATTCCATCAAAAATAGCAAAAAGGAGTCGGGGTTCAGTTTACCTATTGAATAAAATTTTGACAACGTCGTCTGTGGCGCGGTGGGCGAAAGCCCACCACGATGCAGGAAGTTGCGGGTTCGTTTTACGCCTCGGGAGAAATGTTTGTCCAATCTGCAGATATTTGTTCCGGGTGTTTTGTTCGTCCCTATGTATAGAAAATATTTATTTATGTTGTATTACTTTATGTTTATCAGCATAAGGCAAGCTCCGATTAGCTTGGGGCTACATAATGCTGTGTGCATTGTCCAGCATTATTTATTTACATTTTGAATTAATACAAAGTTTACTACTACAGTCATCGTTATCTTTTGCGGGCATAGTTTGTCAGTGAGGCCACAGATTAAGTAATGTAATAAGTAATGTTTTTCCCGTCAATTACAATCTGGGGCTCTTCAAGAAAAGAGTGAATAGGTATCTTCTAGATTCTTCTATTTTTATTTATTTATCTTCTAGAGACAGATAGATAGATAGAGAAAAGACTATAAAAAAATACTGATGAGGCCTAGATCTGCAGTGGGACGAATAAGAAAGATACAAAAAACCTCCTAAAGAAAATTTGTCTCAAAGATAGACCAATATCCGTGGCGGACTCAGATGTAATATCAGAAGGCTCTGTTGGCAAGCAGCCAACGTGCTATGAATATTGTGGGTTGTTTGTCTTCTATTTTAGGAAGTAAAGCCTCCATAGATTTTAGTTTAGTTAGAAACGTTGTTGTTATAGTTTATTCAGTAGAACTTTGTGTGTGAATAAAATTAAAGTCTGTGGGATAAAATCACTGGATAAGTGTCCGATCATACAGAAAGTCCATATATACAAGATTTACAGGACCGTTTTTAACGGATCAGTCGCTACTTGGGGCAATGTATACACCGTGCTTACATGACCGTTTTTAACGGATCCGTCTTTACTGGAGATAATGTTTACACCGAGCTTACAGGTTCATTTTCAACGGATCCGTCGCTTTGGAGGTAATGCTCACAACGCATTTACAAGACTGGAATCAGTGTGTCGATCAGTGTGGGATAATGCTGTGTGAATTGTCCAGCATTATTTATTTATTTTTGCATAACTCTTAAATCCACCAAAAATCAAGTAACGTACCTACCTACCTAAGAACTCAAGTAAGAACAAAGTCTCAAGAAAGAACTAAACTAATTTCTGGACTAGATAGGTACCTAGTCCAGAAATTAGTTTAGTTCTTACTCGAAACCTACCAAATTATAAAAGAAAATAGACAAGAAATAAATCCCATAAGTATTTTTCTGAAATACTCGTACTAGAATAGCTTTGGGTTTTTTCCTAAGAGAGATTCTGAGGGATTTTCCTTCGAATCGTGCCCACAAATAGAAAGATCCCGATTTAGATCTGAGGACGATAAAACAGCTGGCATTTATCGAGGACTTGGTAAATGTGATTTACCGAGAGTCTAATGGACGTTGTTTTCTTACGGATTGGATAGCCAGCGATAACAACCTACCTAAACTTACCTAGCTACGTGGGTTTATAAAAAAATCAAAATAAATAGGAATCAGAATATTTTGATTGTCAAACTGTAAGGGACTTAAAATCAAAAAAGGTATTTTAAAGCTAATATTTTCGAATGAAAAAAAAATCAAATGTAGTACACACATTTGATTTTGTTTTGTCATCATATATACATACATATACTGCTTACATAAAGTAGGGGTCGATTGTTACGCCATCACTGTATTCTTGCGGGGCGTTTTGAAGTTATTGTTGTTATAAACTTGAAAGGGAGGGTCCGCACGCTACCTACTTGCACCTAGCTTTCCTGTAAAGCTACTTGCACCATCAAACTTTTGTTTACATTACCAACAATCATATCACATCACACTTATATTTTAGATGCGAAAGCTTGGATGTTTAGATGCTTGGATAGATGTTTGTTACCTCTTCACGCCGCCACAGCGACTCAACCAATTGGGCTAATTTTTGCATAGATGTAGCTCTGGAACCAAACAGAAGCGGGAACTTTATTCCATTAAACAGTTCTCATGGCATGGAGGTGACCTTTAAACGTTTCCATAGAAACAACGCAGGCGAACCCGCTGGTAAAAAGTACGAGTATTTAGTCCGGCTTTATAAGTAGTTAAAGTTACCCATTTTCTCACATCACGTTTTGCTATAGTTCTAGTAGGCCTAAAGCCTAAAGCCTGTATTGGCACAAATCCCAAGGATATGCGATCGGAAAACAATTTGGCTCAGGAAGCTGATAGTAGAGTATCCATCGCTGAATTGAAATTGAATTCATCACCCTTTCCAGGTGCCTACATAGGTACATGATCTGTAGGCACCTGGTAAGGGTGCTGAATTCAAGAAATATTGGTTAAGGCCTGAAAGTAAGTAGGTACTTTCACAGTAGGTATATCTTTATTGTAGTATGTATGTACTTTTATTTTTTTAATAATAAATTGAATCGTATGGAAAAAGTTCTGATATTTTTATCAGAACTCTTTTTGATACGATTCAATCAATATCATAAGACGTTTTTACATAAAAAGAATGCAAATAGTTCGACCAAACTGAAGGATGCTGAATGGAGTATGGAGAATGGATGGATGAAGGTGCTGGAGCGTACCCGTGTCAAGTCAAACCTTCTGTCTAAGTCTGTCCTTCCCAAAAGACTTTTAAGTATAGCCTACAGACCATGTCCATTCCCCTTCCTGATCGAAAGTAGTTGAATTTCGTTTGACAAGAAATCGGTGCTCTGCAGCGCCCTCAATCAAGTTATACGGTAAAAAGGGCTTTTTCTTTTTTGAAAAACGTAAAACGCTTCAATCTGTAAAGAAATATATTTTTTTTTCTTAAATTTCATTGCTTCTTTCGTAATTTCTTCTATCCTGTTTTTTTTTATTCTTTATCGAGTTCATCGTCTATTTTACTTACACCAGCAGTAAAAGATTTTTACTCCATTTTCCTCGTCGCAAAACCTTTTTCCTTGATTCAGCCATGCTCATCAAATGAGATTTTATTTTATATCTCTTCTCTCAAAACATCGGGAGATAGTTTCCCGAGCCTGATAAAAGTTTACTCTAAGGGTTTCCTCATTTCAATGTTATCTCAATAGGAGTGATGAATTTTGTTCTTGTTTTTTTATTATTGACATACATATGGATATAAATCAGGTACCTAATTTATTCTAACATAGGCCAAACGACGGCACGAATAGCGGTACGATAGTAAACAAAACATTACAAATTCGATAGATGTTTTTCTGTCTTTGGTAATATTGCATTGGACATTCCGTGCTTTGGCATCATAAACATAATCTATAATTGATTTTAAATAAATCCAATACAAACTACCTTTTAAGGTGTGCAAAATAGTACCTAACTACAATAAAAAAATTTACTTATATAATGTCAATAGAATTAAACAACAACATCCAGTCAACAGCCTTACCAGACCACTCCTGCGCATAGGCCTCCACTGATACGCGCATTATTAGCTCTTATCATTAGAGAGTAATGCCATAATCTGAAAAATCAATCATGGGCATGCGTCTCTTCTTATTTGTGTCATGTGACACAGTTTCACTGACATAGTACCCTTAAATCGTAAGTAAAAAGCATAGAGAAAGAAACAAGTGGGTTATGTCAACATGAAACGGCTGACTGAATAAAAATAGGTCACACTTCGGATGCAGGCTTTCAGCTCACTTTTAGATGGCCTGAACTAGACTTAAAAAGAAAAAGGGTGAGAAGTTCTTAAAGCATCCAGGGCAATTTTTTAGCAAACAAATATGGGACATTCAGAAGAGCTTTGTCGAGGCATTAATTAAGAAAGCTTCTTTGGTTATTTCTTGCAATATTATAAGGTGAACTGTATAAAATAGTAATATCGTATAGTCGGATATGTCGGAATAAACAAGCAAAATCTTGTGAAAGATTTCACCAAAGTATGTGTAGCGACCCAAACTGGATCATGGACTTCTCCAAGCATCTCGGTTCTGAGCTGTCTCTCGCCATCTGGGCGTCGGCTTCAACTTCGTCGATCCAGCGATACCTATAGGGCGGCTAATGCGACAGGTCTAATGACCCGAAGGTTTCCATGTGGTTTCCATCATACGCCTTCTTGACAGTCTTCTTCCATTTTCTCGACGCGTAGCGTGTGTAGCGCATTATCTGAGATTATAATAGCCACGCTAGTATAATCTCAGAAAAAGTAATGTGACGTTTTCCTAAAAAATAAAAAGACACTGCCTTAAAACAGGTTTGTACGTCAGTAACTCTCTATCTCTATGCTTGGAGCTAATAATGGCCATGGTGCATGATTAAACTTTTTTGCTTTTGCTTTAATTAGCGCCTTCTTTTCAGTTTTGTCGAACTTTTTTTGACTAAGTTAACGCCTTATTATATGATCGAGCAATTTAAAATTTAAAACCATATTTTATTTTTAAAACTGTTTCAAACGTTCCATTTTTAATTTTCCTACCTAAAAACAAGGCCAGTTAACTGAAAAATGCAATACGTTCTCATTAAGCCGTACCAGCCAGTGCTCGGAACTTTTTTATAAATTATTCTATGAAGCTGCGCGGTCATAATTTAATTTTTACTTTGAAACAGTGTACCTTGGAGAATCTGTTTTTGCATAAAAGTATTATGTAGATACACTGTAATGGTACAGTAGGGAAAGTTGTAAAAAAATTGTAATGTACGGGGCTTAAGATTTTTGTCAATTTCGTAGAAAATCTAATTATTTATTTATCATCGTAATCCCAAACATTGACTGCGTCAGGTCTGTAAGTAGGTACATTCAATTAGTTAAAATACTTACATATTTTTTTAGAACGCAGTAAAAGCCCGATGTCGTAGTTTTGGGCATCAAGCTATAAGACTAGACGTATATCGGTGGTGGCGTGCAAAATACGTACGTAAGATATGAAAACTTACCAAGATCTCCATTAAAAAGCTCACAAATATAACAGTCTCTAACAATCTGTGCCATTAAATGTAATGTCATTGCCAGAGGACAGGGTTAAAGATTTGGGCAATAGCACGATTGGGTACTTTTGGCACTCGTACCTACGTAGGTACGCGATGTCGCCACTTGGCATGTCACCAAGTATATTGTTCCTACCTATATGCATTAGCTATTAAAGCTTGGCCATTTAAATTTGATAGTATAATACCATCGATAGCAAATCTGAAGCGAAGATCGATGCTTTACAAAGCTTGCGTGAACGAATTTGCACGGATGAAAATTACCTGCTACTGTGATTAACCAAAGTAGGTAGGGCTATAGGTACCTTATCAAAGTTAGAAATATATATATTATTTTTAAGCTATATACGCTTTAAAAGCTTCGAGATATGACTCTTGAAAATCATTTTCACTCACTCATTATACAAAATTATTTCTGTCCAAAAATTAGTATTTCTACCTAAATGGTTTGCATAAATACCTCGTTTTGCGTTACATACATACCTAGTGCTAGCCTGTATTTGCAATATATTGTATAATAATGTAGCCTTTTTAAGTATCCTTTGTGAGTCCCCGGGATACTATTTACCTTCCTGCCAAATTTCATTCAGATTAGTCCAGCCGTTTAGGCGTGAAGAGGTAACAGACAGGCAGAGTTACTTTCAAATATCATTAGTATGTATGGGTGGATGGATATGGATGCTCGATTCACATTTCTGACTGACACCATTTTATTTTCTACGACACGATTTAGAAAATTCTATAAACCCATTAATTTAACATCATTCACTAATTTCGTGAAATAATTTATCATGTAAATGTATAAAATCACAAAAATTCTGAGAAGATGAAACATCTAAACAGAACTAATATCAAGTTTGACTGTTATTTGGTGTTTGGCGAAGCACCAAACTTCTAGGAAAAGTGTTTTGAGAAAAATGAATGTAGGAACTGAGTTGTTTTAAAAGTTTCTAATTATATTTATAGGTTACAAATATTTATTAGCCAGAAAACATAAAAATATACCTACAGACTTGCAAATATATTATGTGAATCACTTTATTAAAAAGATTTAAATATTTCATCCTAGTAGTTACTCTTTCATTTATGAATAATCGTAGTAAAATGTATCATCACCATATCGGAGATGATTATGTCAAAAAACAAAACCCCGGGGGTTCCTTTTTTTCAAGGGGGTTTTGTAGAGGCACGTTCAATGCTGGTCAGATAAGTAGGTAAACGTATTTTTTAACTCATACGTGTCGTGGGAACTTTCGAAAATAAATGGCTACAATACACCATCCAAATTCGAGCGAAATACAACTTGGGTCTCTTCATGCGATGCTTCAAGACAAGAGAGAGTAGGTGTCTTCTAGATCTTCGTGATACATCGTCGGTCACATTTCGCTTGTGACGTAGCATTTTGCGTCGCAACATCGCGCACCGTAGCAGTGACGTAGCACCTGCGTAGCGTGACGTAAAACCCGCGTAGCACTATGAAATTCACCACAGAATAGACAACAGCTGATTCATACAGAAGGTACATTACATGCGTCAAGTACTTGAAATTATTATTAGATCCACCTGTTTCTATTTCTGAATTCAAAGAACACGTGTTTTCTCTGAACTGATAATTTTAGTAATTTTGATGTGAAGTGAAATCCTTTCTGTGAGTTCTTTGTTTGTTTTGTACTTAGGTTCTATCAATTTTAGATATTGGTCTACCCCAGTTGCCAAGTGTGGTTGAACTGTAGCTCAACCACTTGGCATTATTACCAACGCCAAAGATGATCTGAAAATATGTCTAAAAATATATAAAATCTGCTTGGATTTGCTTGCAGTTTCTTCTGTATTTTAAAATTGATCTTTCATGAATTTCAGGAAGACGTTCTAACATACACATACAGGAAATGTTAGTCAGTTCCATTTACCTGAATTCTGTTTTCCTGGAGTGAATACACGAATTTAACAAGATAAGCTGAAATCGAAACTAAATAAACTTGACTGACTAGACTTGACTTGTTTATCGTTCTTGTAAATAAACTTATGTATCAATAGTTGAATCATCAGATTTAAACCCTTTACCGAAGTAGATTATATGTCCGAAAGGACAAACAATTATTGTTTGTCCTTTCGGACATATAATAATTGTTATAAGAATATACTTAAAATTAAAGTAATTGCACTTTTTCTATCACATAACAATAGGAATCCAATGTTTATTATTAATATTATTATAATTATTATTTAAATTTTGGAGGGGTTATGTCAAATTATTCTTTAGTGTTATAATGGGTTTTTGATATTAGATATTTTCTTAACTTTATTTTGAACGTATTATCTTCTAATTCTTTTATTTGTAACTGCAAGGTATCGAAACATTAACCGAAGAAAGTGATATTTTAGGAACGGCCTGTCTCGTGAGTTGGGTGTTGTAACATACTATGAGCCTGATAGAAATAGATTTAAGCTACTGATACACATGCTTGTAAGTAGCACGAAAGCATGCTATTTTTAAGCAAATGCTATCAAGTAGCACGTTTGACGACCTCAGTGGCGCAGCGGGCGAGAGTCTGCCTGCGACGCAAGAGGTTGCGGGTTCGATCCCCGCCTCGGAACAAATTTGTGTACGATCTGCAGAAATTTGTTCCGTTGGTCTGGGTGTTTTCTATGTATAATAAAAAATATCTATCTATGTAATATATAATATTACGTATATCAGTTATCTAGTACCCATAACACAAGCTCTGCTTACCTTGGGGCTAGATAATGCTGTGTGAATTGTCCAGCATTATTATTATTATTATTACGTGTGTATTGGGCCTTGCTTGAAAATAGCATGCTAGCTCGTAGTTTGCTAGAAAATCGACCAACTGTTGATTTACTAGCAGACTACCTGAGGAGCGGGGTAGTGGGGGCTGCGTTGCAGTGTGACTGGTATGTTTGCTTCGAGCATGCTAGTACAACAGTACTCAAAACTAGCATGCCAATACTAGCATATGTAAACATTACGATAGCATACTCAATATTAGCATGCTTTCAAGCATGCTTAGTAATGCGCTACTTTCTAGCATGTGTATCTGTACCTTTAGGAACGACCTTTCCGTTCATTGACTTCTCAAACCATACACACATAGATAGCCACTGACGACGGTACGTACCTACGTTGTAAGTGAGACATACGAGTTTACGTATCATTGTAACCAGCTCTCCTTGACAGACGGCACGCGATCCTTGAGTATGATAAAAACAAAAAGTTGAGAGGTGTCAAGGGACACCCGGATGGAACGAAGTTCATTTCTATAAGAGGGGTATAAGGGAGACTCCAAGATCTTGTCTCCCAAGCCAACCTAACCTGCACGTGGTGTACCCTGCTAGATAACGAACTAGGCTCTCGTGAAAATATCAACATTCTTCATAACTTGATAACTCATATTTTACTATTATTTTCCATTACTTGACACTGGCAGAAAAGAGTCCAACCAGACTCATATTGCTCATCATCATTTCTATAAGAGAGAGAGAGAGACAGACAGAGAAACATGCGCACGCCGCACGGCTTACAATAGCTTACTATAGCAAAAAGTGTCGTTACAACTTTTCGTGAGAACTTTTTCCGTCCAGCCCCGTTTCACAACGCGCGATAAGGAACTTAGTTCCAAAATTTTGCTTATTATCTATTAAGTACTAACTATTAAGTACTAACTAAGAAAACAACAACTATTAAGTACTAACTAAGAAAACAGATGGTACTCTTCACAATTATTATTGTTATTACAAATAGTTGTTTTTCATTTTTAAAAAGAAGAAAGTATGCCTTAAACTTATGTGTTCTATGTGATTATTCGCCTAATTTACATATATTAAGTTACATATATTAAGCTACCGTCAAAGCAACCAGCCAACTATCCGGCTATCTACCATCCTGCAGTGCGGCTGTTGTCTTCTCTCTAATATTGACTTAGTAGCCTTAAATGAAACGACTACTGAAAAACTCACGAAATTCCATTCCATGAGCCAAACATTTTTGGGTGCGGTTGACTCATCTGAACTGGATTCAGAAATGTCGCGAAGGAACTGAATCAGATGTAAAAATAAATGTCGTTTCAGTTATGTTAAACGATTTTTATGAAAATCGAGCTGATTCCACTGATTCACTGATCTTTATGAATCAAACAATCATGCATCCGAAATAATTGGGACCAGCGTCTCCTTTGCTCGAATGTTCAGACAAAACTTCGATACCTTTCGAGGGCTAATTTAGAACATGGTAACGAATTAGATTTGAGCTAAGCCAGGGCAAAATCTCAAAAAAAACTATGTAATATCTCTCATCCAAATATACTACGGTACCTTAAAAAAAGATTAGCTTACTATATTAATATTAACAACTCCATCTCATCATCAGCTTATACCAGTCCACTGCTGGACATAGGCCTCCCTAATGAGCGCCATAGCACCCTGTCTTCAGCTTGCCGCATCCAGCATCTGCCAGCAGTTTTTCGCAAATCGTCATCCCACCTAGTCGAAGGGCATCCTACACGTTTGTGAAATCGCGGTCTCCACTCAAGAACACGTTTACCCCATCGGTTGTCGGTTCTTCTTGAGATATGGCCAGCCCACTGCCACTTCAGCTTGCTAATCCTTTGAGCTATGTCGATAACCTTAGTTCTCTGTCGGATGTATTCGTTGCGAATCCTATCCTTCAGAGAAACTCCGAGCTCCATCTGCTGTGAGCTTAGTTACTTATAAAACAGAGCAAACGTGAAAAAAATATTAACATATTGAGATGATTCTCTTCTTGAGCGTATTATCAAGTTCGTTACATAAAAGTCAAAGAGAATAATGAAAAGTTTCCGACTCACACTTCCGGAAAACATTAAGCGCCCAGAATTCCGAAAATGTGTAAAATGTTCCCACAATAAGCTTCTGGCAATGTTTATTTTGTGAAATGCCTCGTGCAATCAGGGATGGCTGCCAGTTTTACGGAATGAAAATTCTGAAATACTAGTCACATTTGGTATATTTGTATTTTTTTTAATCTAACGTAGGTACCTATTGATACACTTGATACCGTTAGGATTAACAAAATTTGCTTAGATTAACGTGTTAAATTACTTAAATATAATTATTTTAAAAATAAACAAAAAACAAAGAAAAGTAAATAGCCTACAGGTACCACCTTCTTTATGGAACTTACAGGTACTATAAAGAAGGGGTTTATAAACAACTTGGCAAATAAAGGCCTAAAGGGTCCTAAAAGGTGTTGGTTTTTCTCAAAAATGTGTTAATTTCAAGAGTTTTATTATGTACTTGGTAATTCGCGTATCTTGTATAAAAATACGAGTATGTTTCGAAATCTTCTCCCACAATCCTCTTAAATGATTGAAAACAATTACCTATGTGTGATCAGCTCCAACTTTTAAAAATATAACATGCATTCCATTATCTCGATGCAGATTTATCATCATCAGCCTATAGAACTCCACTGTTGGACATAGGCCTCCCTTAATGAGCGCCATAGCGCCCTGTCTTCAGCTTGCCGCATCCAGCATCTGCCAGCAGTCTTTCGCAAATCATCATCCCACCTGGTCGGAGCCGTACGTTTGATGCAAATTGGAATCTAACTAATTCTCTGAACTGAAATGAACACTGCACTAGTGGGATTAGGTGAGATTGGGACCCCACACGCATCACACGCTCCAATTCGATTGATACTAATTGAATAGTGTTCCATTCACGGAACATTTTAGAGGGTGTTCCATTCTACTCTACACACCGGATGAACTGTTATTCAGCAAACTTACCTTGAGGACCTACAGTAAACTCAGCATCAGTATTTTAAATGACGCGTCAGTAACTTGTTCTACCCTATAAAAGAGTTTTACGATCTACCAATCTGTTAATATTATTAATGACTAAACTTAAATCTATACAAAATTTTGTATATAATTAACTAGCGGTCCTCCCCGGCTTAGCAAGGGCAGTATTTTTTCGTCAGTGTATTTTTTGTATTTGTCGTCAGTTTTTAATACCTCTTATCCTATACCGGACTAAGAGAAATCCAACAAATCAAAAACCGTGAAAATCGGTACCGTCATTCTTGATTTATAAATGGTGTAACTAACACGACTTTTTTTATAATATAGATTATAATACTTATTTTTTAATATTAATAATGTTTTTATCCTGAATTTGTTATGACTATAAATTATTGTTATTTATGAAATATGTACCTACGAGTACCTCGATACTTGACCTATAACTTGGTATTGTCAATAAATATATTGTATTGTATTGTTAGTGGATACGCGCTTCGTAAAACCAATTGGAGCAACCCTACACTTTATATCATTACGTAATATTTCATTCCACCCCTCGGGTCACGTGGCAGAACAGTGCCAGCTCATTAACGGCCTGTAATTACGAGCCCGTTACGTTAACGTTTTATTACGTGATTTCCATTCTCGTACTCGGGAATAAGTGGACATTGTTTTCGTTCTCCAATCAGGTACGAGGTAAATGTGAGCAGTGCCAAAAAGCTTAGCAATTTGTAAAGATCATTCATTGGTTTTTTTAATAATAATAATAAGTCATTTATTTTATTATGTACCTACCTTGATCCTATTATGTACCTTTGATCTCACAAAACTCCTAATAGAGTGCACAGGTGATCGGAATGCTGGTTTTTATTTCAGTCACCGAATTAGCATTGCCATTCAACGTGGCAATGCTAACAGTATTCTGGGCACTCTGCTTATTGGTGACGGCTTAGATTTGTAGTTTTTTTTTTAAATCTAGTCTAGTATAATCTAGTCTAGATAGTTTTAAGTGTAAATAAGCTGTAATTATTTGTTTCTGTTATTGTAATTAACTGTTTCTGTATTTGAATGAATAATTTCACAATAATTTATTTCAGACAACTAAGAACAGGTTATAGATCTTATTTACATAACTTCTTCTACGGCTATAGTAAGGTATACCCTAAAACTAAGATACATACGGAAAAATTATAAAAACTTTATAACGTAATAACACGTAAATTAAATGGTTACGATATTGCATCTTATGATTGCATTCAAATCACTTTTGAAGGCACACCCAGCTACAGAGCTTTCAATTGGAAAGTTGATAATGTTATCAGATCACTGTGTATCAATGACGATGACAATCGCTAAAAGCCTCTTCAAGACCTGAATAGCGTGTTCAATAGTCCCTAGAAACAAAGTACCTATCTGGGGGCCAAAGCCCTCTTCCAATACAAGAAGCTCTAAGAGCCTAGAGTTTCTATTACTATATTCTGTGGCGAGTAAGCCCTCAAAAGCCCTTGAGCTCTCCATCCCGACAAGTGTGGTTTATAAGGTTTACGTCACCGCAGTCGACTGGCCTTAACTTAAGGTATTTATTGAGGACCTTTTGGGATACATGAGCTGGGTATAAGGGCTTTGAAAGGGGAGCTTAATTTTGACTTGTCAATAAAGTCTGAAAGACAGGGATGAGTATTAAACTTATGCATATATCAACGAAGAAATTCGTTAATCCGATCTCTAAACTACAGGGTGTTTGGTGGAACGATGTAGGGATTCCAGGAGCTGATCAAGAGTACCAATGTGGTAATTTTAAACCACGTTTTCCATGGTCAAAAGTCTTATGGTTTTAAAGTTAATAAAAAATAATGCGGTGCTGCCCTGATATCTATTAAAACTACTTTGGCTTATGGCCTTTTAGGTAGATATCTATACCACTGCTTACGATTATGATCAAAAACGGGTTCGAAGTCCCGTAGTATTAAAAGTAAAAACAAATTTTTGTTACTAACTTATACACCATTGCTCTTTTCGCTATGCTTTTCGCATTGATACCTCCTGCAACCCCTACATCGTTCACCAAACATCCTGTATATATAAAGTCTAAGTCGAATAAGCACTGCAGTATCAGATTTTTTTTAGGTTTCGGTATCCAAATGTTAAAACGGGACCCTATTACTAAGACTCCGCTGTCCGTCTATCTATCTGTCCATCTGTCACCAGGCTGTTTGTATCTCATGAACTGTGATACTTAGATAATGGGTTTCTGTTGTCGCTATAACAACAAATACTGAAAAACAGAATAAAATTAATATTTAAGGGGGCTCCCATACAACAAACCTGATTTTTTTGCCGTTTTCATAGATAATTACTACAGAACCCTTCGTGCGCCAGTCCGACTTGCACTTTTTTTACAATGTTCCTACCAAGTTAATCTACGCGGCGCATATCTTGGCGATGAGTCTGTAGGCACGACCATTGTATTCTTCACTTCTTTGTTGGAAAAATGGGTCTGGTTTGCCACTTTTTTGTCAGTATCCAGTACCTATATGGAAACTTCATAGTCATGGAATGGAGACGTCGTTACAAAAAAATAAAAACAAAATATTTTATATATATAAAGTATATATGAAGGCGTGTATTCTTCGAAAAGATAATTACAAATCAATGTTAATTGACGTTTTGAAAGCTTTCACACATATTATAACATGAGAAACTGCTACCGGTCTTATTATCATTCGAAGAACACCACGCCTATCCAATCTTGTGAAATAAACTTCTAGCCGATGAAAACATACACAAAACTAATAAGATTTTGTTTGTTTCGGTAAGTTTTGTTCGCCCCAAGCTCGTAAACCAAAAATTCTCGATTTTATTGACCGTAACATCTCAAGCCGCCGCGGCGCCGCTCTGAGCCCTTTGAATAGAAGATTTAAGTACATTGGGTATGATACTGTTTAAATAGAGTAGGAAACAAACTTAGCGCTTATTTTCTTACTTAAGAGCATAATTCTGTCTAAGCGTGCCGCCGCCCGCCTCCAGCGCAACCGCCCGGGGCGGCGCGTTAGAGAAGCGCTGGGCAATCTTTATCAAATGAGATGGAACCATCTGAAAACAAATTAGGCACTAACTTAACAAAACTCTGGTTGTAGTAATGCTTCTACAGAATCGACGTGATCCTCAACGGTTGATTTGATTGTTTTGAAAATACTAAAAACTTTTTTTGAGTTTTGAGTGTTCAATAATATAATTCTCGTGAATATTTTTTATGGATCCACCGCAGGAACTTCTTTTCTACATTGCAGAGGCATAATTGAGGAGTAATTGACGAAGATACATTAAAAATACATACTGATGAACATAGAACCTCCTTTTTTCGTAGTTGATGAAAAACCACATTGATTTTGATTCTATGAAATCTTCGATTCTTTCTATTTTATGTTGATATTTATAACTATTAAATGTGTGATTTTTTTTATTATAAAGTGTAAAAAGATGGTATCTTATTATTATTCAAAATTTAATTAAGAGCTGGCGTTTTCGTGATGATGGACAGAACCTGCAGTACACGCAATGTCAGAACTGACTTACCAATAACCCTGTAAAGTATTACCTCGCGACAAGCTTGTATAAATTTGTATCCTATGCTAGAGGCACTTAAAGAAGAAACAGCTTTAGCTATATGTTCGGTAGACTTTTCATATTAAGAAAAAATAGCTGTCTGTATTTTTCCCAAAATTAATCGACTAGGTACGATGAATAACAAATTCGAAATATCTTTTCGCTTAGTGGATTGCATGCAAAATTTAATAGCTTAGAATAAAGTAAAGAAAAGTAGAGTCAACGACATCGTTCCTTGAGACCTTGCAAGCGCAAGCCAGTGCTCGTTTTAAATTTTCATACTTACAGTCAAACTAAATGAAAATCGATACTACCAACAGCTAAACGACGCTCAAGATTTTTTAACAATGTTTTAAAAAAAGATGTGAAAAATAAGGTTGGTTATCAAAGCCAACTAAGTATAGGTGGAAAGTTTGCAACGAGTTTTGTTTTGAAATTCAATTTTATATTTGATCAAATATTAAAACTGAACAGAGATATATAATACATTTGAAGGTATTCTTCATTCTACCTCTGTAACTATTTAGGACTTGCTCATTTAAGTATAGATTTTTAGTAACAGAGAAAATTACATTCAAATAATAGAAACAGATTAGAACTAATATTTACAATTGAAACAATTGTAAACACATGTATTACTGTCAGCTGTTGTCCAATTGTTTTAATTGTAAATACTAGTTATAATTTATTTCTATTATTTGATAATAAATACAGTGAGATGATTAAATGATTAATCGTGGGGTACCGAGGCTCTCCGGGTATTCAAAAAATTATCTGAGCGTCTGGTCGAAGCGACGCGTGACCCGAGAGCTGGTGAGTATCTGGCACAGCGCATCAGCATTGCTATACAGCGGGGCAATGCAGCCAGTGTCTTAGGCACGCTTCCAACTGGTATTGATATGGATCAGTTGAGCTACCTGTAGATTGTTTGCAATAGTTTGCAGATAGCTTAATTGTTTCTATTGTAAATACTAGTTTTAATTTAAATTTGTTATTTGATTGTTATTTTCTTTCTGAATAATGATTAAATTGAAATGTCTGAAAAAAATTATAGGTATCTAGACAATTAATAATATTTTTTTGCGTGTTCCCTTTATGGTGTTGTCTTAGTGCTTATTTTGAAAGCCTAAAACATAAAGTTACAAAACTGAATTACGTAGAAACATCTGATCGCTTCAGTTTCATGAATTTTAAACTCTTGGTGGTAAAAAAAGAGCAGGTTCATCGGTCAAACGCCGATGACCATTTAATAGTCTACGAGGCTTTTAAATAAAACCTACCGAAGATCATTAAACAGCTAAGTAAGGAGAGAAAAATATATTTAGAAGGCTCTACCATTAAAAACTCCATCTTTTATCATCGACCATCATAATGTTGGTGAGTTGGCTAAAACAGATAAATGGAAAAGTTTCTAAGTAAATGTTATTTCATATTTTCACAAGATATTAAGAAAAGCCGACATCCTATGTTAATGGACTGAATATGGGGACGTTGCCCGGAGGTCATGCTGGAAGAATTCCTTTGAGAATTAACTTCATTATTTGAATAATTTCTAAGTTTTCTTTTGAATTATTTATATAATTCAATTAAAAAAGCTTATAAAAGCTTGTTGGTATAAGCGATTGTTATGGAGAAACATGATTTTTTAAAATGAAACTGGAGGTATGAGAAGAAGAAGGAGAACTAATTTAATAGTGGAATAGAGGAAGTGTTTTTAATACCTAGTACCTACCTAGTTCTTAAACCATGTATTGCAACGTTACAGCTAGTTATTTTTGAAACCACATCACTAGAAACTTCTTCTTTGGAGGTGCTCCAAATGGGAATAAATAAATTTTTTTTTTATTTATTCAGACATCTTAGTCTATTTTTGTTAGTACACTTAGGGCTAGAGGTTTAGTACTTAATATTAAACAAGGATTTTGTCCTCTGATGTAGGGAATACCCTACATCAGAGGACAAAATCCTTGTTTCGTTTGTCCTTGTACAATCAAATTTAGTATCTATAGCATTCAGGATGCTGTTCCTGCTCCCACGGATTCTGCTGAGCAGTGAGGCTATTAAAATCAGTGCTCCTACGAATAATTCGGTGCTCTTAAAATGGGTGCTCTAATGGGAATACTTCTTGACCTATGAGTGGCTTTATCGTTTATCAATTGTTTGCGAAACATTTTGCTTGATTTGCTTCGCAAGCAAGTCATTAGACGCAACAACAGTTAATTATTTACATGTATATATCAGTAGTAGACGGACATCTTGATTAGTTAATTTGATGTTCCCATTTCCGTTTGTGTCGTCGGAAGTTTCTGACCTTTTCTTTCGGCCGGAAATTTCGGCGCCAATTTGGCGTTTTATAGGTATACTGAAAAACTTTGGTAGGTACACACCTATCTTCGCTTTATCATCATCATCATCATGGGCATACGCCTCTCTATGTTTATGGCATGTGACCAGTCTGGGCCAGGTGTAGCCCACGGTATTTCGAATGTCGTCGATCCATCGCGCCAGCGGAAGTCCCCTGTCCCTACAACTGTCTGTCGGCCACCACTTGGTCAGTGCTTTGGTCCACCTGTCATCACTCCTTCTGGCCAAGTGTCCTGCCCAACTCCATTTGGGACCCGATATCCGTTCACGTCTTTAACTCTCCCTTATTTACAAATTTTTTGATTGACATGATCAAATTGAATTTTCTGATTGAAATGGTCAAATCAGCCTGGAAGTTACTTCAGAAAGGAAACGATGCTCAGAAATGAACGCACCGACACGACAATGCTAATCTTGTCATTTGATCTGTCAAGCAGAAAGATGTTGATGATAAAAAATCTCATTCATGCCAAAACTATTGAAAGGGTTGAGTTAAAAAATTGCTTAGATCTACTAGACCGGTCGTTCGTTATCTATAATTTTTTCTACATATAAATACTGAGAATCCGCAGAATAAAGTAAAGGTGGTTGCAGATAAGAGGCGCACTGCTACCACGCTGTACAAAAATGACAATTAAAATTTTAGGGTTCCGTACCTCAAAAGGAGAAAAGGGACTCATATAGGATCCCTTTGTTGTCCGTCTGTCCGTCTGTCAACCCTCTTTTATCAGAAACGCGTGGAGGTATCGAGTTGCTAGTCCAACTCCCATGCATTCAAGGTTGTTGGGAGCCATTTTGTCACTGTAAAATCTATAATTACTTAAAAGGAACCCCCTTATTCATAATAGTTTGCTAACTTAAAGCATTGCTATTTTTCATCCTGTCTTCTTCTATTGACATATTAAGTCAGTGTGAGAAATAGCACAGTTTAGCAGCTGTTATATTATAAGTTAGCAGAGAATTATGAATACGGGGGAGTTTATGCCCATTTTTACTGCGGGTAGTGACGTTGGACGTGCGCTGAGCTTTAGTCTTAAATATTTATAAGTGTGCATACGTCGAATGTGATGTCATTAACTTGTATTATAATAGGAAGGTATAGTTTTCATAACAACGTAACAATATAGTTAGGTTTCTAGCTTGTTAGCTCAACTCTGTAGCTCTATTTAAAGAATTCTAATACCCTTCTAATAACTTTATGTATGTAGGTATGCAGCTGAATTCCAAATGGGTTCTATTTTCAGTTGAACGAATAGTACAGCGTCCTACGCAACTTGATCTATTTCTAGGTAGCTCAGACTGCTTTAGGACCTAACCTAAGTACTAACCATATACCTACTACCTATCTACAAATCCACTGTGAGATAAGGAAAGATAATATTGGAATAGATTCGAAGACCAATGTTATACCTATCGATAAAAAGTGTTTAATGAGCAAGAAGATTAACACGTCTCTATATCTTCAGAGAAATTTCTCAATTACTCCTCCACTCAAACTTGACTGAGGGTGCCTCGAGCGAGACCACCTCCAAAACATACTCGAGTTCGTTATGCTTGCTCGTTAATTTTTAGTTAGTTGGAGGAGTTTACTCCATATGTTTAAGGTGGATGTGACTTCTACAAAATTATAACTATGTTTGTTTGCTTTATTCTTCTATACTTTTTTTTAAGTTGACTACTTGTCTTTTAAGAAAATGAAAACCTAGGTAGTTGAAATTACATTTTCGCCACTCTCGCTCGAAAACAGACATACTTTGCTTATCAAAAACAATAAGGGAAACGGGGTTTTGCTCACATGTAAGGAGTTATTATTCAACTTGTTGTCAGAATGTTACACTTTTCGAAGGTGTAATAAGTTACAGGTACTCTATGGAAGCAGCCGAAAAAAAAACTACGCGTTCTGCACCAGGGGAGGTTCACTTACTCACAAAAGGCAGCGCCATTTTTTGTATACTTTGGCACCTTAGCTTGTGAAGACTATGCTTCTAGCTAGGCCGACAACGCCATCTTTAAATGTCCCAAACCACATGTAGCCCTCATTTTAGCTTATCGAAGAGAAGGAGGTTAGTTAGACTGTCTAGTCTACCTAACCTCCTTCTCAGAAAAGAATAATTTTGTTCGTTCAAGGCTTGAAAGAGGTTTATAGCATTCTAGCCGAGGTGAAAAGTTGTGTATGTTTAACACGAGAGCATTTTTTTTTGTTTCGTGCTTTTATATCCCTTGCTAGCTCATGAGTCTACTACAATACTCGCTACGCTCGTGACTCTACTCTAGGCTGCTTCGCCAGCTCGGGATTATCTTTCTATTCTTATAATATCGGCATCGGCACGTTTAATAAAAAATCATTTTGAACACATAAAAATCACTTGTTGAACAAATAACTATTTCCAAAGGTTTTCTCACTTCTTTTAATTCATAGAGCTTTAAATCGATTAAAACTCAATATCTTTTTTCTTGATAGACTTACAAAATAAGCACTTAGACAAGTCAAATCACGACGTGTTGTTGATGGCAAGATCCTCTTGTTTGGTAGAGGAATATTCAACTGAGAACGTAGATCTGTGCTGATTAGTTAGCATCACATCCCAGTTGAAAAACTCTTTTTAATAAAACTCAAAACAATCACGTTCAGTTCAGAACGCGCGATGTTTACGATGTACGAGCAAGTTTTTAGAACATTTCACTGATATTTTGAAAACATCTTGTCTGTCTTTAGTAAACAGAAATGCCTTCGTCATTTCAAACTATCTTCATTGTTAATGGACACTCTGAAATTATATGTATAATGTTAGATTTTTAAGGAGACAAAGAAAAAATCTGTTTGGGTTATGAGTCTACTTCTTTTAGTATTTTTTTATCAAAATAGAATTAAAAACTTTTGTATTCCGTTAATATTTTAGTTCTAGTCTGCCTCAAATAATGACCCGTGGCCTAACAAATTCCTTCTATAATTTATACTATAATTAGGTATTTATTTGGATTATAAGATTTATATTGTATACCTAATGTTACAAATATATCCACTTCCGTCTTCTTCTGTTATGCGGACTTTCGCCCACATGCGGATCTGTTGGCCTATTTTAATACTCCAAAAACGCAAACGATTGTTTCGTTTTGTGTAAATTTTTGAAAATGGGTACTTACTCTTATTTGGTCCAGTTGAGCTGGTCCCGCTGTACTGTACCACGGAAGAATTATTTTTCAGTGGTTCCGTTGACTGGACTACGGAATGAAAATATCGGTCGTCTAGTTAACTAAACCACCGAAGAAAAAAATCGGTGGTTCAGTCAACGGGACCACGGAAAAAATATTTCACTTGAAAATTAGTATGGATTATAAGATTCGGGTGGCCCGCACGCGGGCATATTTTGATGATTTATGATTTTTATGTAGTGTACATGTCACCAAACGTGACATTAAATGTCAAAATTTAGAAAAGGCATTATTCAATTGGCTTATAAGATGTAGTAGAGTACAACATTTGACCGAAACGAAACACGAAATTTCATGTTTGGAAATTACAATATGCACGCATGCGGGCCACCCGAATCTTATAACCCAATACTTATTTTATAAATCTTAAAGTAACTCTGTCTGTCTGTTACCTTTTCACTCCTATACGGCTGAACGGATCTTGATGAAATTTGGCAGGGAAGTAAACAGATTCCTTGGGACGATCATATGCTTTTATTTTTACTTTAAAAGAGAGCAGCGAGTTTCCTATTATGTTTTTACAATCACGCGGGCTACACGCACGCGGAACGCAGATTGGCTAGAGCGTGCTACGACTCGCACGCGGACCAGATCCTCAGGTGGGCGACCGCATGACAGGAAAAGGGTCCTCAGGATATAATTGAAATTCTAAGTATATAACTTAAGCTGTTTTGTACAACTCTAATTCTGTATAACTCTATGTTGTCTATTCTAGACCTCCCACACAAACTAGCAATTAGTTTGCGAACTACTTTCTATTTTGATACAACTGAGCTGGTTTAAATTTAGAACTAATCGGTATGTTATTTTATTGTTTCAGGTACTAACAAAAAAACAACCCTCACGTTCAGTAAGCTAGTATATTTGAAGTAGTTCAAATTCAAATTCAGGAATTCAGGGACAAAATATGGCCTGTCACTTCCTGAAAAGTAATTTTACAAAAGGAGAAAGAATTTTTCAAATCGGTTCAGTAGTTTATTAGTTACTCAAAAAAATACAAATTTCTTTAAAATATTTATGAGTGTAGTGTACTTTTAATTTCTAAAAATTTATAATTTCTATAATTCACTTGAACTTACGTTAAACACATCCAGCATCTGCCAGCTGTCTTTCGCAAATCGTCATCCCACCTGGTCGGAGGTCATCCTACATTACGTTTGCCGAGTCTTGGTCTCCATTCAAGAACATGTTTACCCCAGCGGTTTTCGGTTCTTCTCGAGATATGGCCAGCCCACTGCCACTTCAGCTTGCTAATCCCTTGAGAAATGTCGATAATCTTGTTTCTCTGTCGGATGTATTCGTTGCGAATCCAAGTTATAAACAAGCATAAAATTCTCCATCCCCACATTAGCCCTCTCAGCTAATCTAGTAAGCTCGCCAACTGTCAATATAACAGGAATTACCTTTATCTACACAGTGAATCACCACAAAGAATTATTCAACTTCTATGTTTTCCTTACACAAAGTCCCAGAATCCCCTGAATATGGCTTCTGAACAAAAAACACAAACAATACGTAACCGTAACCGTGTTTCAACCCGCAGCATCATCATCCAAGGGGGGAAATGGGCCTACTTTCTTCGCTCTGCATCTAGCGCTTCACTCTCCGCAACCACCTATTCCCCTACAACAGTATAAACGCCACAGGAATACATGCCAAACTTGCCTCTATCGCCGTCGTGTAGAGATTACTTTCACTTGTAGAGCTGACAGTTAGGCCGTGTTTACACTGCGCAAGATCCCGTTTACTTTGCGGCGGCCGGGCAGTCGCTCGCGGACCGAGGCGCGGTCGAGACGTGCGTAGAGTAGCGCGTATCTACAGTAAACAGTGTTGTGAATAGTGGAATAAATTGGAACATGTGCTGTTGAATGGAGAAGATGACTGGTGAAGCTCAGAACGTGAACAAATGGTATGCGTTTGTTATGACGCGTGGATGAGGGCGCTCCTGTGTCCAGGGCGGACTACAGGCATGAAGGGGCAACCGGTTTGGTGAGATCCACTGCCGATCCGCTAGTCTCGTTTAGAAAGCCCTTTAGATCCAATTAGTGTTTGTTTACATTTTTTTTGTTTGTCAGTAATTTCGTTTAGTAGTTTTTAGTGAAGCCTAAGCAGTAGTTTCCTGTCCAATGCATTCTACATCATTTGAATATCTACATCTAGGTGAAGTACTCATTTTTATGAAAGAGCTTTCGCAAGAATCACCTTAAATTAAAGCCTTAAGCTCATCGTATAGAATTTTAGGGTGCATTAAATAATTAATCGATAGAAAAATAGGTGAAAACTTAAAGCGTTCTATGATAATCAATAATATTTATTCTTAAATTTTCAGCGTATAAATCCTATGAAATAATACTTTATGGGTAGGTATAGTTACCCATTTAGTAAATGCATTAAATAATTCATGTATAGCAAAGTAGGTCCTTACATATAGCATTCTATGATAATCAGTAATATTATTACAACTATTTAGTAAATTCAGCCACGATTTTCTTTCTCTAAATCTTGTAACAATAATTCATAAATTTTTTGATAGGATTTGGGGTTTACGCAAGACCTCATTTCGATCTTCTATTAGCATGAAATCGTTATTACAAGTCCCTGCGTACCTTAATTACATTATAACAAGCAGACAATCTAAATGGCTGCAATTTTAATTTGCAATGTCATACGTGTCTAGACCATAAATAAAGTTAATTAAAAAACATTACCGATTCCTCGTAACGGTGAATGTTTTGGCAAAATATATATCGTTGTCAGGGACGAGGGAAATTTCCCTCGTCCCTGATCGTTGTCATCCTTTTTAGAATAAAAAAGTCATTGATAATAAGTTGGTAGAGAAAACATTCTTTCAACAATGTTTGTTATTTAAAGTCATTTATAACGGGATATTTACCATGATTCGATTTGTGAGTTTTCCAATATTTCGGCACAATTTCATGCGCCATGATCACGGAAGAACTAAATTTTTTTTTGGTTATAAATGACTGCAATGTTAATAACCATGATAGTTTTAAAAGTTTTATTGTGTGTTATTCAATTTAAACATCTCCTCACATATGTACACATAACATAATTATGCAAACAAGTACCAAAGTAAGTAGCACTAGCAAGTAACAAGCAAAAAAAGTAAAGACTCGTAAAGGCAAACAGAAAACAAAGTAAAACATATTTACTAACATCGCTACCGAGCTATCTGCCAGGTAGAGCAATCTGATATCTCTGTTTGTTAACTTCTCTAAATATTTTGCTCATCTTTTAGTTGAGTTAGGAATTATACTAGCGCGGTCTTTTGCAATTTAACTTATTCAGATCAAATTGTGGCATATTTTTAACCAAAACTAAAAACATTTTTTAGATTTAAATAAATAAATAATGCTGGACAATTCACACAGCATCATCTAGCCCCCTATAAATGTGATATACATTAGATAGATATTTTTTTATTATACATAGAAAACGACCCGAACACCCTGAACAAATGTCTGCAAATCGTACACACATTTGTTCCGAGGCGCAACCTTCTGCGTCGTAGGCAGACTTTCGCCATTATGGACCTTTTATGATCGGTTATTTGTATTAATTTAGTAAGTTCGTTAATTTCTCAGTCAATTATGGACCTATCCGTGATTTCACTATTGTATGGAGAATGAAAAAAATAATGATTATTGTATGACAATTATCGTCACCAAAAGTTGAACAATGCTGGTTTTCTGGCAGGACCTTCGGTCTGGTAGAGATCATCTAGCTAGGCCCTAGATTCTAGGGTGTGATCTCAAAATGGACCTGCCTACGCCTAATCTTTCGTTTCTAGCCAGCACTACCCCAGATATGATGTACAGGTGGCGTCCAACAAACTTCGAGTTTAAGTTTATTATATGACTAGATGCTGTCCGCGGCTTCGCACGCGTTGCTTAAGGTTATTTCTACCCCATGGGAACTGATTTTATGGGATAAAAAGTCAATGTTACTCTCTATCATTTTAACTAACTCTAAGCCGATGGTTGCTTAGTTAGGGCGTGAAGGAAGGAAGGACAATCAAACACATTTTCGCATATTTTATAATATGAATACCTATAGATTTTTCAAAATGATTCTACCTTTATTGCCTTTTTTAGAATTTATAATGTTAGTTTCCTTTACAGATTGCAGATGTAAATAACTTTATTTCATATGTTTCCTTGCATGTTCATTTATAGCTCTAAGTGAATAGTTAGTTAAGCTGAGTTTGACTTATGTCAAATAGAATTTAATAATACTTACATAATTGAACAATAACTTCTCTATTAAGAAAGAAAATTACAATCAAATCATAGAATAAATTAATACTAGTATTTACAATAGAAACAATTGAGCTATCTGCAAACTGTTGCAAACAATCTACAGGTAGCTCAACTGATCCACATCAATACCAGTCGGAAGCGTGCCCAAGACACTGGCTTCATTGCCCCGCTGTATGGCAATGTAGCAATAACATAAATTTCATTATGTTAAATTTATTTTAAAATCCTTCTTTTGATGTAGGTATAACATCTGGGACAAAAAAAAGTTGAATTAAAAATATACACTAAAATATCCTTGTTCCCTAGACTTTGTTGAGTAGTAGTGTATATAAGAAATAAAGTTTGTTGTTGATTTTCTTTTCAATAAAAATTTTAGTCCGCTAGTGAAAAATACGCGCTGCATACACTTTTCAGTGGTACCATACATTAAGGTTTTAATATTGCCTAGAGTAAAATTGTTTATTAAGGTAAGCTTACACAGTTAAGCTACTATTTTCACCTTGAAACTACAATAATTGTCAGGTTAATTTTCTTTAACTTTTCTTCACGAAGCCCTGACCTTGTGCTATTGTTACTTAAGAAGTTGGATAAGCCTTACTTAACTTGCATTCATAAAATCAATACAATACTGCGCGATTGTGCCATTTATTGTACGTTGAATATTACGTACTAATTACGTTAAGTTTTAGTATTTTGCGTATAATAAGGTGGATTAAGTAAGTACGCAGCCGTGTGGTGCCGGCTTAGAATTTGCTCCACCACAACTCTTACCGTAGATATCGTAAGAGGCAACTAAGGGAGAAACACCGAGGGGCGGGCAGCAGCGCCTCTTGCAGAATAGATATACCACCGAACTGCGAAACTTAACCTGCATACCCAGCGTGAGGATTATTGACATCACCTTATGAGATGAAAGCCAATAAGGCGATTATCAGAGGAAGCGTCCAGCGGTGGACCATTAAAAGCTGTTGAGGGTTGGGAAAGTAAATGCACAATGCAACAAAATGGGTGTACCTGAAGGACTGTTACGGAGCCCTTAAGTTCCGCTTTTGTCTAAAATTTACTGAATATCGATTTACTTTTTAACTGATGAAAAACAAAAGAGCAGGCGGTTCTATTACTATATTTTAAAATGTATGTTCCTCGATTTCTCCGCCAAGGACAGATTTGGAAAGTTATGTTGCTATTGTATGGAGAATGATTATGGGGTACTCCCATTAAAATTTTATTCCCGAGGCATAAATTTGTCCTGTTTGCAATGCTCAACTAAATTAAAATAATTTGATCATTTTTTTTTTAGCATAATAATACATTTTTATTCCAAATCTGCATTAAAAAGTCTTCAACCAAATACTTCAAGTTTAATAATGCAATGCAGAAAGTCTGAAACTCTGAGCTATTGTTAATCACCCGGAAGCTGTCATTGTGCGTATAATTTCTCTGACGATTATTTAAAATGGCCGCTCCATTGTTGCCAGGAACGTTGCGTTGTGGAATGAAAATGTTATATAGGATAGCACATCATCATCGCCACCCAACTTCACTTATTGTTAAGTATCATTATCATCATCAGCCTATATCAGTCCACTGCTGGCTAGGCCTCCCCTAATAAGCGCCATAGCGCCCTGTCTTGAGCTGGCCGCATCCATCTCTGTTGGGTATAAGGCCTCCAACTGTCCTTCGTCAATCTCATCTACTTCGTCACACGATGTTAGTGATATTGTTCGCCCATCTCACCGCTGGACTTCCGACTCCAATGTACCCAGTATAGTACTTTATTTGACGATGATAGTAACAGTAACGAGACGTGATCGCGATTTCTCCTTTTTCCAAAGATTTTGGGTACAGCGCATCTATCGTGATGTCAGAGAACTACACAAATCCCAACTCGGGGCTCAGTGTTTGGACACCATTCAGTCAGTTAGTGCTTAACTCCACTTGTCATCTTGACGTTCAGGACATCTCCGTGCAAGATGTCCTGCCCAACTTCATTTTAGATTTTTTTAGGACAAAACACACAGATAATAATATTCGTAGTAACGGTTCATTAATTTTTTATCGTAATGACTACCGAAAGAACTAACCGAAGACTACCGAAGGTCTAATGGGACCGTCGTTTGACCACAATCTCACCTGATGGAAAGTGAAGATGTGGCCAACGAGGTATCACGAAGGTCTAGAAGATACCTATTCACTCTTGTCTTGAAGAGGTTGTAATTTACCGGAAAAACAGCAGCAGGGATTTAATTTTAATATAGGACATCTTAATGAAAGTGGTAGTAATGGTGACCAGGCTAAAAAGTTGGGTTGAAGAACCCATCCCTTTATTTAAATATAGATTAATTGTCTATGCACTTAAAACTTGGTTACAATTATTTTTTAAAGTCTGTCGATATTAATTCGATTTATAAAATGGATTGAATGAGACACCGAATAATTATATAGCACGGAAGGCACAGTGATTCGTGACAACGAGGGGGACATCGTTTGAACTAGGATTTTTTGAATTTCAAACATGTTTTTAATAATAATAATTCAATTTATTTATTAAGACAATCATACAGTCCGTTTTATTAGTAGGCTTAAAACTTTAATGAATTTTATAATTTTTGGGACAGTAAAATTTTTACTTGTTTGGAAAAAAAATTAGACGTTTACTCTTCATATTTGTGATTTTTTACGTGCTTTTGTTACATTATCAGAAATGTCTTGACGTAGGTACCAATACCAACTCTCTACTCGTAGGTACCTAAGTCAGTAAGTGTGTAATTTTGATTACCTGCTTTATTGGTAGGTAATTAATCATTTTTTGTAAAAGTATTGAAACAATCATCATTAAATGTACAAAGGCTACTATTTTAAAGCTTCATAAAGAAACTTTCTTAAAGTAAACAGTTAGGTTTGTTAATTTTACAGCAGCAGTAAACTAAAGTTCAGAAATAATTGCATATTCAAAAGGAATACACATACTCAACAAAGATTAGCTAAGTCCTAAGAATGTAAGGAATGGAAATTATGATGTGGGCTGCATGTTAAACCAAACATTGAATGTGTGTGTCGATTCAATACACGTGCTCGTCTTTATGGGGGTAATCTACCATACCATAGAAGACGTTCAGTCGTGTATGGACTTTATTAGTCAAGACAAATACTGTTCAATTCAGTTAATAAATATTTTTATTATTAACACGCACGGGTAATATATTACTCATATATTATACATACATATAAACCTTCCCCTTGAATCACTGTAGGATTAAAGAAACCGCATCAAAATCCGTTGCGTAGTTTTAAAGATCTAAGGATACATAGGGACAGACAGACAGCGGGAAGCGACTTTGTTTTATATTATGTAGTGATAAATAAAAAAAACATTTATGGTCTACCAGTTTCTACCCGCGGCTTCGCACACGTTGTTTCTATGGAAACGTTTAAAGGTCATTTTTATCCCATGAAAACTGTTTTATTGGGCAAAAAGTTGAAGATGTTTGATTTCAGGCTTAGAGCTACATCTATTCTAAATTGTGGTGTGAATAGGTAACAAACATCCAATCCATAAATGTAAACATTCAAACTTTCGCATTTTTAATAACTTCGATTCACTGCCTAAACTAAATAGAATAAAACTATAACAGAGGCAATTAAAAAAGCTTATAGGAGGTATCACAAACTGTGCGATGGAGTGTTGAAAAATCCTTTGTTAAACGGAAAAATAAGATAAATTAAGTGGCGGCGCACTTTGGGTGGGGTATGCGCCTTAACGTTATACAAGCGTTAGTATATTCTTGTCAAAAATAGAGGAAACCCTTTTCAGTAAGATGTAAAAGGAACAATGCAGTATCATTTTAATAAGGTTGAAGAATGAGACAGTCTGAGACAAAAGGCACGAGCAAGATTCCTTTTTAGGACACGCTATATAAGCATAATTGTGCCTCAAGTGAGTCACTGCATATTCACCGTTACCTACCATTACTTATGGCTCTAATTTCTCTCACCGAGCATTAGAGATCAGTATGTCAATTATCGTGAATCGAGGTGAAGTTGAACGAATCATTTGGGTAATTTGTAAGTTTTTGTAACCTTCCGTGTCAGTAGGCAAGTCTAATTTGTTGAATTTAGGTCTTCGCTGACATAGTTCCTAGTTCTTTGCTGATAGATTGTGCTGATAGGGTCACTTGGCATGGAAAAATATAATTTGGCAGCAACCCTAATCGAAAAGGTTCAGGACGGGTCAGTCATAAGCTTTGAAATTACACCTAAAATGCGTGTTGGTTTATATCGAGACTCCTGACCAAGAGTCCTGTAGCACTTTGAATTACTTTGACTATAATCAAAAAGAACAGACATTTTTTATGGCTCCATGCCACATCAACGCTCAGTCAGTTCCTACTGCAGGGTAGGCCTTGATAACCTGAGTACAAATGGTGTAAAAAAGCTGCTAAACAAGGTCTAAAGTCTTTTCCAATCCCAACCATAATTAGTTTTAGAGTTCGCTGACACTTGTGCATCTATAACCAATTTAAATTGTTTATTTTTTGTGAGAACCGGTCGCGGTCCGACATGGCGTCCATATTTAGCGTTCCGTTATACGTTATAATATTCATTACGTTCTGTTTTGGTTACATAACCATCAATCAAGTTGGCTTGGAAATGATATAGCTCTCTTTTTGGATTCACTATTTCCGCAGAAGTCCTCTTTCTAGCTCTAGACTTTATTATACATTCAAAACCGTAATGACATTATTTTGAATTTTTTTGTCCCAATATAGAAGATCATTGGAATATTTTAGTAGGTATTATGCCGGAATGTCCCTGTTATGTCACTCAAAGTGTTTGAACTCTGTCAACTGTCATTTGAACAATGTCGCTAGCCATTCGCCAGAACTCAAACATCAAGCTAACAATGTCGCTAGCCATTCGCTAGCTAACAAAAACAGACGTCAAATGCGTATGGTTAGTTATCCACACTGGTAAGTTGCTAGGTTGATCTACGTGTAGTTACGTTAGGTTGTTCTTTATTGTTTTGTTTGAAGTTTGAAAGAATGCAGAGTGAGCACATACATAATCACGAGGAAAGACAGCCATAGCACTTTATCATGATGCTTACAATATGTTTGTGATTGTCGTGATCAACAAACAATAAACGTTGTTCCAACAAACAAATAAACAATCTTCTAAAAGATCTCCTTTTTGTGGCCAGGTAGCAAAATGCGTGATGATTTTTTTCTATCTTAAGTACGAGTACTAAACACAGCCCTTTATAACAGTTCTGGTTTGTTTTGTTTATTTATCAAATCCATCGCTTAGAGATAAAAATAATGAAATTTATGTTATTATTTATAACCTACAGCCGATAACAATAAAGATTTTATTAATTTAACACAATATGAATTTCACTAAATCTAAAATTGTAACTTTACAGCCAAAGAAGAGTTTACTTAAGATTCATAAATGGTCTGTTTTCTTTTTTCAAGCAGCATGCAGTTCACATAACAGCACTTAACTCAGTGTATTGAGAAAACAACATTACTTTCGATTTTATAATATTATTATTTCACATACATCTAGTATGTGAAATTATATATTTTATAGGATTGATAAGTACATTAAGTACCCTACATCGTGTTCATCTTTTGAAACACTCTCCGAACTTAAATGAGTTCTGCACATGACACAGAAATGTCACCAAGTTTAATGGGTCGTAGGGGACTGACATCCTGACACCTAATAACCCAGTTTGGGCTTCTCAAGTTCTGGTAACGTACTCGTATGTGAAACTTTAACTTTTATTCCTTAGAGCCCAAATAAATCAAAAATGTTCTAACTTGCTGAGAGCACAAAAATAATTAGGTCCAATATGAAACCTTGTGGAACTCCGCTCTACTGTCAAAGGCTTAGAAAAAGAACTCAAGCTATCTATGTTTTTCATTTATAAAAATTGTGGGTCACTATTATGCACGACAATTTATTGTATGGTCGAATAATGTACACCTTGATAATCCATGTCATGGTTTAAAATTTTAATAGGTTTTGACATGGATAATCAAGTTGTACATTATTCGGCCGTACAATAAATTGTCGTGCATTATAGTGACCCAAATTGTGAGCGATCGGAAAGGTATGAAGAAAATCATCTAGTGATATTGGGATCAATCTCATAATATGTTACTTTAGATATTAATCGCGTTATATTAATCGTATCAAATGCTCAGAGCCCCAAGTATTTTAAGATATATATTACGTGATCGTGACGTGTCATTTTTCCATAGGTTTTGGTACAGCGCCTCTATCGTCCGTACAGGGAACCGTCAATATAGATATGCAGGCTTGGCTGAAAATTGTTGACGACCTCTGAGGCGCGGTGGGCAAAGGTCTGCCGCGACGCAAGAGGTTCGATTCCCTCCTCGGGACAAATGTTTGTACGATCTACAGAGTTATTCTGGGTGTTCTGATCGTTTTCTGTGTATAATAAAAAAAACTATCTTTGTTTGTATTGTATTATATTATGTATATCAGTTATCTAGTACCTATAACACAAGCTTTGCTTAGCTTAGGGCTAGATGACGCTGTGTGAATTGTTCAGCATAATTTATTATTGGCTATTAGCTTTATGTCAATTTATTTAACCTCACCTCACCTCAACAGCCTATAATGGTCCACTGCTGGACGCAGGCCTCCCCCTGTTCTTTATCCAATTTTTTTATGTAATGCCCATAATCCCCACGCTGGGCATGCGGGTTGGGGATCGCAGTTCGGTGGTAGATCTCTTCTGCGAGAGGCGCTGCTGCCCGCCCCCCGGTGTATGTCCCTTAGTCGCCTCCTACGACACGCACGGGAAGAGTTGGGGTGGTGCGAATTCTAAACCACACGGCATTACATACGGCAATTTATATAAACCTACCCCTAATTATTATCGGACTAAATTGACCGGACTATCAACAAAAGCCAACCCGGAAGGCACAAAGTAGACTCAATAAGTCCAAAAAACTAAGTGAGTCCCATCACTTTCGATTTCGTTCTAAAGTTCTAATTTTCTTCGTGCGTATTTACGTACAGAAATGATTTTATACTACATTTGATTGGTCTATGTATGGTCAGTCTATTTCAAGAAAGCTTCTTATAAATTATTAATATAGTTCGATTTGTCCGTCTGTCCTAGTTCTCTATAGTTAGACGCTTTTACTTTTATACGAATTCTCTTGACATCGTGTAGGAAGTTGATTTAAATATGTATACAACTGTATCGCGTCAAAAGCGAAGATGATAATTTATTCATCGAAATTTCATCAAACGAGCTCTACGAAATGCGAGCAGGCAAAATATGCTCCCCGACTTCGAGCAACGATTTCAATATAATATTCTGAACGATAACGTATGGCAATAAATCTCTACAAGGTGCCACAGAATATGTGTAGTAAACCGAAGGGTGATCCGGACCCCACTGGGGTCTTAGCTAATGCTTAAAGTTACTCAATACAGTTGAGTTTTTCCACTGAAATATGCAATTACCTGTGTAAATTTTAATTTATCTCACGCGTTTATAAGGTGATGTATAAATCGAAAGACCGTAACCGTTGGGGTAAACGTATTCTTGAGTGGAGACCGCGACTCGGAAACGTAGTATAGGACGCCCTCCGACCAGGTGGGATGACGATTTTGAAGACAGTTCAAAATAAAGATATATTGAAAAATAAACCGAACAGCTGAAGACAGGGCGATAAGGCGCTCATTATGGGAGGCATTTTATTTCATGTCCCCATTTGAGCACCACATTAATATATTGATTGGTGCTCAAATGGGAATGCCTTTGGTGCTCAATGCATAGGTGCCCAAAAAATAGGTGCTCAAACGGGAATACTTCGGCCTATGTCCACCAGTGGCCTAGGCTGATGATGTTTTTAAGGCGCAGTATAGATATTGAAAAATAAATCGAACAGTGTCAACATGTATACACTATAGTCGTCGCGTGTGTATAATATATGTAGGACTAGGTATGTTTGTAGAAACCGCAGCAACGTGTTTGAGAGGACGCCATCGGATTCCATTGGCAAATGTTTACATATTCTGATAGGTTTGCCGGCGCTATCTCTATCCGGTACAAAAACGTAATACCCATTCGAAAATCAAACAAACAAGTACCTAATTTTGTTTGATCTTTATATTCCATGTTATTCTTTTACACCTAATGAATCGTTTTAAAAGATAATTAGATGATACCTTTCTAAATGGAAAAGATTATTACTCAGTCGCTTTTATATTTTTTTCTATGATTAATGTTTAACCTTATATTTTTATCCTTGTCTAGAGAACTCTAAACTTTCTAGACCATAAGCTGAAATGTAATACAAAAATGAAAACCTCTCTAAACTCTTCTGTTATTTGAAATCAACTTCATGTAGGTTTTATTAAAAGGTATTGGTAGTAAACAGTTCTCGCTTGAATTAAACATAATTTTATTAGAATATCACAATACCTCCTTAATTTTTCGGACGTGACTGACATCGTACCCATGCAAAATATATAAACGAACTTTTTCACGCATTTCCTTCATATCCAGGCCAGCTTTTAATAGGGTGTCATTCACACGCGACTCTCCCATAAATAACGTCCCATTCACGCACAAAATTAAATGTTAAAATGTAGGTAGAGGTGCGTCTACGGTCTCTCATCGTTACATCGTATGACTCAGACACTATTGGTTGATTTGACAGCAAGACTAAACAATTTAAGAAGACGAAATTAGGTAGATAGACTATTTGGTTAAACCAACTAGCTAATAACAAATGAAGAAAGGTTGAAGCCAACTTATTTAGGTGTCATCATCATCATCAGCCCATGTCAGCCTAATGAGCGACATAGCGCCCTGCCTTGAGCTTTCCGCATCCAGCATCCTCCAGCAGTCTTTCGAAAATCGTCATCTCACCTGGTCGGAGGGCGTCCTACACTACGTTTGCCGAGTCGCGGTCTCCGCTCAAAAACACGTTTACCACAGCGGTTGTCGGTTCTTCTCGAGATATGGCCAGCCCACTGCCACTTCAGCTTGCTAATCCTTTGAACTATGTCGATAACCTTGCTTCTCTGACGGATGTATTCGTTGCGAATCCTATCACAGAGAAACTCCGAGTATAGCTCTCTCCATAGCTCGCTGGGCGACTTTAAACTGGTATTTAGGTGTATATAGAATGTAATATCTTATTTTACTTTTCGCGCAATTTCCTATATAATTCACAGATTTTCTCATGCCGCGGCCATGACAGTTTTCAAGGCGACGCCAGCCGGGGTGTCCACTAACTATTAAACTACACTACCTATAATCATGCGATCGCGAAATGGGTTCAATTTAGTAAAATGTAAAATGTTGCCTTGGTCACTACATGTCCTGAATTTAAAGTACCTACCTGAGTACCAGCAATAATAACCCCGCTATTTTATTAGCGTGAACGTTCATTGACCTCTTTGCTGAATTTCGTCAGTTTTTTGTGAAGATCAAAGACAAGACAAGTCACGAACTTGAATCGCTTATTACTTACTGTAAAATGTGCTGGTAGACTAAAGTGATGAATGTTTTGAGGCCAAAGTAATCACAGACTTCTTGCGGAGCTGAGATGTCTTGAGAGCAAAATTTCAAAAACTTAGCATTGGTACCCAAGGGAGAAGCGCGTATAACCGAAGAAAAAACATTTATTATTAGACTAGCATATTATCAGGGCTTCTAATATGGAGTTGCTTCCTTATTAAATTTACCTGGAATAGTTAAAACAATATTTTAACAAAATGGTATTGGAATAAGAAATTACTATTAAGTATTTATTTGTTTGACATTGATAGACAGTTAAAGATAAATTATACCTTAACACAAACTAATATCCTAATTGCCTTTCAGACAAATCCATCAACTTATTAAAAGGGAAAACTAACTACCACATAATTCAAAATGTTTCTCTACGTATCTATGTATCTTTAATGCCAAATACAATTTCGTATTGCACTAAACCTTACTTTATTAGTCTAGTAGTAGATAAACGAATAGATATGCACGGAAATAGTGAATACGAAGTTACTACACACACCTAGTATATAAGTAGAAAGTTGCTTCGTCATGTGTCAGATCAGTCTACCCGATGATAGATGTCTTAATATATTCGAGTACTGTGCTCTTATATTGCAAGTTACATAAGACTAACTAACTATACCAGCAAAAGCTTAGATATTAGGCATGCTCGTCATAAAAAATACATTTTTTTTTTAGTAAAAGTAATTAATTATAAAAAATAAATTAATTTAAAAAGTACTCAATTCGAAGAATTTTTGGATTTTTGTATTTTAACCTAAACATGACCAAATTGTGACTTAAATGAAAATTGCAGTGCCCAACAGGGTGTATGTACTAACTTAGGCTAAAATTAGATCTTAAGCTACTAACCCTATGTAAGTACATATAAGCAATTAATAAATGAAATGAAATGAAGAACCTATGTCTATGTTTTAGTATAAATAATGCTGGACAATTCACACAGCATTATCTAGCCCCAAGGTAAGCAGAGCTTGTGTTATGGGTACTAGATAACTGATATACGTAATATTATACATTACATAGATAGATATTTTTTTATTATAAATAGAAAACACCCAGACCAACGGAACAAATTTCTGCAGATCGTACACAAATTTGTTCCGAGGCGGGGATCGAACCCGCAACCTCTTGCGTCGCAGGCAGACTCTCGCCCGCTGCGCCACTGAGGTCGTCAAAGTCGTCGTTTGTATCTATTTTATAGGTTATTTTCATAAATGTTGATTTCCGAGATTTTCGGAATCATCCGTCAACCTACGTGGAGCCAGTGTATCAAACCTGACAGTTTGAGCTCTACCACTATTTATTTTCCTTGAAGAACTCATAACATTTTTTTTTACTTATTTTACTAGTCACGTTAGAACCTACGTATTATATGTGCGTGTTGTCTTGTTACCTTTCCAACTAAACTCAAGCTGAGAAAATAGTGATTCTATCTAAGACTACGTAGAAACAGGAACTGTTCTAAGTCACGCGACTATGATAACTATTTCTTGCCATCAAATTATTGTGTTGCCATCTATATTTATTATTACTGGTTATGTCACCGTTAAGATTTTAATGGATAATAGAAAACCAATGCCTTAAAAAGTAAAGTTTTTAGGGAAATTATGCAACGTCACAACGTCAGCAGCAAACATATGTAGCAGGTATCGGAATTACTTTTTGTAAATATTTATTCGAAAGAAGGTAGATTCTGGTCTACCAGAACCTACCCTCTAAGGTTTATAATCATCAACCGTTATGTACCTTGAAACGTCGGTATCTACTTATAATGTACATATACATATATGTATTAAACAATGAAATATCAATGGGACACTGCAAACTCAGGTAAACAATTTTTTTCTTGTCACTGACTATTTATTAGTAATAATGAGTGATAAATAAATAATACTGGACAATTCACACAGCATTACCTAGCCCCAAGTTAAGTAGAGCTTGTGTTATGGGTACTAGATAACTGATATACATAATACAATATACTACATAGATGGATATCTTTTATTAAATAAGTATAGAAAAATATTTGTACGATCTGCAGGTATTTGTTCCGGGTGTGTTCAACCATTTGTCCCAAGGCGGGAATCGAACCCGCAACCTTCATCCCGGACCTTCGCCCACCGCACCACAGAGGTCGTCAAATAATGAATAATATGATAAACAATCCATACCGAATAATGTTTTTTTATTCAGGTAAGGTAATAAATGTTAGGTACTTACCTATTTACACGCAGATCTGCGAAAATTGTAGGAAAACGTGCTCAGTTCAAGATCGCGTGACCGTGCCGGGCCGAAAGAGAAACCTGCCCTTAACACGAGGCTAAGTAATTGGCCATTGGTATAAGAATAATTTTAGTAGGCTTCTTAACTGTTTGTCGTAGATAATTTATTAAATTATAAAGGTCTGGGTGGGAGTATATTAACATTTTATCACTTAGGGAAGTATCTCTTAAAGAAGTACGGTATCAAACCTTATCAATGTTCTAAGATTCAATTTAACTGATTTTTTGACTACAATTTTACAATTTACTTGTGGATCTACTCTACTAATCTTCTTCCCTTAAACCAACTCGAATCAATAAGCTCATGAACAATGCATTCAGATTTGTAGTATAATATAATCGCCGTGTTACTGTATGTATATTCAAAGGTTTAGCACCCTATAATCTCTAAGCCGACTATAAACCTATAAACAGATTACGCGGAATCTCGTCTGCACCGCTTCCGAAACATTGTTGTTTAAACAAGACTATAAATAATCTTCCTATGAAGTTATACGGATGTCTAGGTGCAAGCTTGGTTGGTGCAAACGGCCGGAAGCTCTAATCAAAACGGCGCAGGATTCCATTTTAGTTCAGCCTCTACAATGCAGTGTATGATTGAGAACCTACACCATTCTCTGCAATGTCTTAATTCAAAAATAGTTTATTCAAAAAAGTACAACTAATGCTTAAACCCCCTGGGGTCTGTTATCACCCCCTTTCGGCTTAGTACACATACTTTAGGGCAACTTGTATATTTTCTCGGCCTTCGTTTTTGCATCAGTAAATATTCCTATGCCAGTCTGCCAGGGCTTTTGAATCATCCGCATCACAGTTTTTTTTCTAGCTAGAATTCGTTTGTACTACTCAGTTTCAAAGTTTAAAATTCACACTAAGCGCATTCAAGTTATACGACAGCCTATTATTATGCCCAGCGACTGCTGTGCAAACCGAAGCAAAAGAGAGTGGCGGCGAAGTGCCGCGCGGCCCGCCCCTCCGCCTGCTACTCTTACTAGGATTGTTAGAAACACTTATGTGTTGATGGGTAGTGAAGTTGGTTATCGTTCCATTAATCTATATATCTCCCAATGTATCTAGATCTAGGTCAGCTGGCTACCCCCTGACATGAATGACGTATAAAAGATGCACTATCAGAACTCAGTTCCATTAGCATTGATTTACTGGCATCGTTTCGATGCTCTATTTTACTGAATACCAGTATGATAATATCGTTACCCACGCAACGCATGAAAATAAAAGTGCGTGTTTCGGAAAGACCTGTTTATTTCTCGGCATAGTCGTTAAAAGCCGTGTGGTACCTGCATAGAATTTTGAAAAAATTTGCTCCACCCTAACTCATTCCGTGGGTGTCGTACGAAGCGACTAAGGGACATACACCAGGGGCGGGAGCAGCGCCTATTGCAGAATATATCTACCACCGAACTGCGATCCCCAACCCGTATGCGTGCGCAGCGTGGGCATGACCCCTCATGAGATACAAAAATCAGGTGGAGGCCTGCGTCCAGCGGTGGACCATTAGACTGTTGCGGTTGAGGTTTAAGAGACAAACGTGTGAATTATCCAGCATTATTCATTTATTTATAATACCTATCCTAAAATTCTGCACTATGTAACTGTCTCTGACTAACTTTTCTGTAGGCTTAGGTACACTATGCAATGTAGGCTTTTGCCAGCTTTCGATCCCTGGCATTGGCAACGTCGCCGGCTGCTACGATCTGTGACCTTGCCCGTGAGGGTCACGGCTCCACGCGAATCAGCTTGGAAGGCAAAGAACTGCTCCTTTGGCACGCCATTATGGATAAAGGCTATAGCACACTATATTACACGACATTATGGGAAAACAAACATAATAAGACAATAGCCTATTTAAAAATTGATCATAATTAACGAATAAGCAAACCTTATGGTAATGCTAATATTATAGGAATGTAGACATTATGAATGGACGACTTTCTGAGATTGTACACATTTTAAATAGCAGACATTTTGAGAAAGCTGACCAAATAGAAGTCCTATCATTTTGAAAACGTAGACGTTTTGAGAATTGTAGAGGTTAGGAAACCAGATATTTCAGGCCTGAGCCTATCGAATGTACCTAACAGGCATAAAATTAGTTGTTATAGCATAACTGGTAGCGGAGCACGGACATTATTGTCTTGGGTAGAATAGAAAAATCACGTCAGTTTGTCATCATTTCAATCTTTATGAGGATGCGATGTCATTATTGTCTATTCTACCCTAGAGAAACATGTCTAGGGTAGAATAGAGGAAACTGACATCGCATCGTCATACATTGCGTAAATTATTGAAGATTTTTTAATGACTTCAAATATTTTACGCATTCGATGACGAAGTGACGTAATTTTTCTCTCTTCTACCCTAGACAACAAGGCCCATGCTTAGAACACTTTAAAAACCATGTGTAAAATGTCCTAACAGAAATGTATTGATCTTTGAAATTGTCTAAGGCATACAATGAGCCACCCTTAACTTTCTAGAATGTTATTGTTTCAATCTACAGGAGCAAAATGCACATATTGTAGATAATACCTTAAACAAAAACAAAGAATAGATAAGACTATTATTGTTTGAGGTTGATATGATGATAAGATAGGATTTAAAATAGCCACAAGAAGCAAAATACAGAACCGATTTCAGCAAAGTTTTCACTGTCGTTGATTTTTTTCTATCATCTATGAATAAAGGAGTGCGCACATTAATGCAATGCTGCTACCACCCGGCACGCAAAATGTGCTTTAAAATATGGGCTTAAACTCGGTACCTATCTTTAAATATATATAGTGAAAAAAATCGTTTCCCAGGAACGAGACAAACTGGAAACGAGTGGCTCGCAAGTGTCATATGATGTCTTCAATATAAATACATCTTAATATTACGAGTTAAAGTTATTATTATTTCATCTTAAGATAAAATACCGCTCGCTATACAATCACTATGAACCATCACACACGGTTAGTTAATAATAATAAATATTTTCATATTACGATATCGTAAGATACTGAGCAATAGGGCGACTTCATCTTAACACGCCTTGCTAGGAAAATACATGTTAACAAATACGTCTGTACGTTCACTATTGTTAAAGAGAATGAGACCATAATATATGTATATTTTCGTATCTTAACAGTGATACCTTAAGATGCTATAATATTTTATCGTAAGGTATCTTAAGAGAAAATAAAATAACATCATCACCGTGTTATTATTATTATTACATTTTATTGCATCTTCTACCCGCTGAAATCAGTCCGAAATCTGCTTGATCTTCTTGAGCTATTCCTACTGTCCAATGTGTTTTAGACAGTGTGTTTCCCATTTTATCTGTAAGTAATGTAAACACGTTCACAATGGGTCCTTGATACGACAGCACTGAAATAAAAACACCCGTTATAAAATAAACAGCCCTGCGGCTGTAACAAACGGAACGGTTTCCGTGTTCACAAGGTCATGGTACCTACGTGATTCCCGATCCTATGGTCGCAACAAAAGAGTTCATGGCAAAACATGATCTGAACCATAAATGCATAAGAAGCCCTAGACCGATTAAAACGAGTTAAAAAAAAAGTTATGTTTGCATCTTTTCAGTTTTTCAATATCGGCAAAAATGATGATTTTATTTGAAGATATCCGTAAAAAATCAGTGATTTGGTAAAATTCCTGAATATGAAATGAAACAGTCGAAAGAATAGGTATTTATTGGCTAAAATGTGACGCATTATGAATTTCTCAACACCGTATTGTTCTCGTCGCATGTTGAGTTAATATAGATACCTTGTTAACACATTTTTGTTACGCAAGAATCTCTCACGAAAAGTATCCAAGTCATAAAACTCGGAAAGAATGTCCTCTCCGATCATGCTATCGGACTGAACGATCTCGGACTTTGTTATGTAATATCACGTGTGGATTCGAATTTACACGTGTTGAGGTATTGAAGATATCTTCTCTGTTGCGTCTAGCAATGTCATGCATAGAAGACCTATGCATGCACTTAAGGTGGGACGGAACCTCTAAGGTCCCATACAAACGTACTTTTCGATTCATTGGGAAACTACGTCCCCGATTTTAATGAAATTTTGCACACATAATCGGAAAAGAAATAGCTATGTTTGTATCTTTTCAGTTTTTCAAAATACATTGTTGTCATTAAGTGAGAGCGAAAATTCATTTTTATCCATTTTCAAGCGATTTTATAACTTCAGCTCTCATTTAATTATGATTATGTATTTTGAAAATCTGAAAAGATACAAACATAGCTATTTCTTTTCCGATTATGTATGCAAAATTTCATCAATCGGGGACGTAGTTTCGAAATGAACCGAAAAGTACGTTTGTATGGGAGCTTAGAGTTTCCGTCCCACCTTAAGAATAAGAATAATTTAATTGCTTAAAACATGAGTATTAACATGATGTGAGCATGCAATTATGTTAAAATATAAATTTATTATGATCTACATGTTTTATCACTACTGGCGTGCTAATAGGAGAGGGCACATTGCAGATTTATCACTAATGTGATACCTATGTCTTTTCAAGTACATTATGTATATAAAAAAAACTATCAGATAAACTTAAAATTAATGTAGTATGTAAAACATAAATTTCTAGGTGAGCGAAGCCTTGGGGCGCAGCTAGTTATTATAACTTCTCTGACATAGTTTACTATAATCGCCAAGATGCCTACCTACGTTTCTTCTGTGTGTTTATTTTTTGTAACCTTTAAAACATCTTTTGATAAATAAATGATACAATCTTTTGATGTTCCTTGGCAATTGATATGTTTAGAACTCACATGTGGCCACAGGAGCGCGGAAAAAGGTTAATCGTAAACCTAGATTTAAAAGAATCTATGTTAACATCTCATATGTCAGCCAAGTTCGAAAGAATTATGAGCAATCGAATTTAACTGACCCATTCTACTTTATAAAATGCGTTAGACACACGGCTTGGGTGAAATTAAGACTAGAAAGGTTTTCTTTAAGACGACTATGTATCATTATAATCCGTTCCTACTATCAACCGACAATGCAGACAATATTATTCTTTGAGTCTCTCACGAATCATGAAGCGGGTAAACTACGAACCTAGATTATGTTCACGAACACCAACATTGCGTCCCGTAAGGGGAGACAACGCCATTTTGGGAAAAGGATAAGCATAGCATGTTTCGTGTTCATATGAGCAGGACAGAGCACAGCGGCGTAAGCGCAAAAATCAAGTTTTTGCTTATTATCTATTGATTAGGATACATAATTGAAAAATAAGCCGACAGCCCTTGGTATTTTATTATTTAAATTGGTGATGACAATAAAAAACTATTATGATTGATAGTTTAGGAGAAAACTAATAAAAAAGATGGTGGGTATTTTGCACAGTTATTTCTGATATTTCAAATAGTTTTTTTATTTTTTTCATTTTAGAAACTAAGGGGACCTGCCTTGTACTGCATAGATTGTTATGTTTTTTCAAAGCTTTTTCGATAAAGATAATGAAGAAAGGTTTCCACGTAACCCAATTGTTGTCAGGCAATTAACAAATATCCACCATCAAGGAGAGTGCGATGCGCGACGCGCCCGATCGGCTTCCCTGCGGCACTGGGGCGATTTACTAACAATGCCTTCAGCTTCAGTGTGAATCATCCCCATATTATCGAGCCTATGGTGTTCCAATAATACCCTCGTTACAAGTAGGTTTAAGTCACGAAGCCTAGCAAGATTTAATCGGCGTGCCCTTGGCCTTGGCCACGAATTAGCTAAGCTTTGCTATTTCCAAAGCGGTTAGCTTTCTCCGATCTTTACACGATAAGGAATGATGGATAGATTTAACAGGCTTGTTTGTAAATAAATAAAATAAAAAAAAAATCTCTTATTTCGGACTACATTAGGTAACGCAAATTAATTGCGTCTTTAATGTTCTTTTCTATGTAAATCAATAGTAAGTAAACTATTAATATTATGGATTTTATAGATGATACCAATATCATAGAACTGTTTGACTGTCAAAGTTATTTAAATTATAGAAGTTTAGTACCTAGTTACCCTAATAACATTACCTTCTTACATGTAAACATTCGATCGCTTATTAAGAATTTTTCTAAAATTGAACTCTTATTAAATTATGAAACGACAATTGATGTTATTGTACTGACAGAGGTGAATGTATCTGATAACATTAAGTCTCTGTATAATTTACAAGGATATACAATGCACACTGAGTTACGAAAGCATCGCAAAGGTGGAGGAATTATTATTTACATAAAAAATAAATATAAGTTTATGCAAAAAAAAGTCACCACTCTGCATTGTGAATGCCTTATCGGCACTATCACTGATAAGACATATTCTGTAACCCTTTGCGCTGTGTACCGACCACCGAAACATAATAAACAACTTTTCATTGTAGAATTGGACCGATTGTGTAAGCAATTTATAAATACGGACTTGATATTCTTAGGCGATATAAATATAAATTTAAAGATAGATAACCCGTTAAAAAGCGCATACATGGGCATTTTGAGCGAGCATGGTCTGTCATGCGGGATCTCTGACTATACGAGGATTGAAACACTGAATGAATTTGTAACAAAAAGTTGCATTGACCACATTTTTGTCCGATCCCGCATGAGAGATGTCTATGCCGCTGCGCTCTGCACTGTACTGGCCGATCACAGAGTTACCACTGCAACGTTGGTTGGCGATTCTCGTATACAGGACGCTCCCATTTACAAAACTTTGCTTGACAATAGCAAAATAAAAGACCTCTTGGAAAAAGTAGATTGGGACTCCACCCTAACTATGGATTGTCCAGATAAAATATACCGATTTATCAGCAAAAGTTTTAATGACTGCTATAATGAAGCAAAATACGTTACTAAAATTAGTAACTCTAAACGTATAAACTACAAATGGATCAATAAAAATGTCATAAAATTAACTAAAAAAAGAGATCGCCTATATTCTGAGTGGATAAAGGATACTAGTAATAAAGAACTAAGATTAAGGTATAATAAAATAAGAAATAAAACAAGTAAAACAATATACAAAAATAAAAATAAATATATAAAATCTGAAATAAACAATGCTAAAAACGACACCAAAAAACTATGGCAAATAATAAATAATATAACTGGAAAAATAAATAACTCACTGGACAAAATCATATTAAAAGCATTTAGTGAAGAAAAAGAAATAAAAAATATATGTAATAATTTCGCTGATCAATTTCAATTAAACGTAAAATCAATTATTCCAAATTGTCCTCAGAACTTACTTGATAAAAAAGACTACACAATTAAAACAGACAAGTCAATGTTCCTTCCGAGAGCCACCAAAAGTGAAATAGGTAAAATAATTAAATACACCAATCCGCATAAAGCTCCAGGCGTTGACGGGATTCGAGCGATAGATGTTGTAAGGCTAGCTGACCGAATCGTTGGGACCCTAGTACGTTTAATTAACACTAGCATATCTACTGGTCGATACCCTACAGAGTTAAAGACTGGCATTATTCGCCCAATCCATAAAGGAGGTAGTACAAATGACTATGGGAAATATCGACCAATTACGATTCTACCAGTTATCGATAAAATTGTAGAAAAATACATCAGTGGCAAAGTACAGCAATTTTACTCTATAAATGATGTTTTGTCTTCCCAACAATATGGCTTTCAGCCTAGTAAAAGCACTACCCTTCTATTATCCCGATTTACGGATGATGTAAATGATCATCTAAATGCAAAAAGGCATGTTATCCTAGTCTTCATAGACTACGGAAAAGCGTTTGACACGCTGAAGCATGACCTCTTAACTGAAAGGTTGGAGAACAGCGGATTAAGAGGCAACTTGCTGGAATGGTGTAGAGACTACCTTAGGAATCGTAGCTACCAAGTCCGAGTAGGCGACGCTTTTAGTGACAGCATTAGCGTTACTGAAGGAACTGCACAAGGATCAGTATTAGGTCCACTACATTATCTAGCCTATGTTAATGACCTAAACAATATTATCAAGCGTTGCACGGTTTACCAATTCGCAGACGACACTTGCCTAATGGCCGCTGACAGGGATCCGTTGATTGCACAAAGCCAGATCCAAGAAGACTTCACGGCTATTTGCAAGTGGTCACACGATTCAGGGCTAGTCTTAAATGGAGATAAAACGAAGATTATTCATGTTCGTTCCAGTCATAATCACTGTCCTGGTAGAGAGAGTGTAAAAGTGGTGTCCCATAGTCACGATTGCCTACACTCTAACATTTGCACCAAAGACTGTCAACTAATCGAGCAAGTGATTCAGCACACCTATCTTGGATTAGTAATAGACAACAGATTCAACTGGGCGAAGCATATAAACAAAACCTGCAATAAGCTTAGAGCTATCATGGCCAAGTTCTGTATAATAAAATGTAAAATTCCAAATGACATTCTGTTGATCCTGTATAAAACACTAGTAGAAAGCATTATATCATACGGACTAAGTAGCTATGGCAGAACTTTTAAAACTTACCTAGATCAGATCCATAATATTCAATATAGACTACTCAAGCTAATTGTGCCCCATAAAATAAAAACAAAATACGCAGGCGATCCTGATGGCCTATTTAAACACTGCGGTGTGTTGTCAATTCATAAAAAAGTGGAATTTAACTTACTTATAGAACAGTACTTCCGTTCTGATATTCAAGTCCCTAAAAGCCACAATATAGCTACTAGAAGTATAACACAGAAAAAACTTAATATACCAAAAACTAATAACTTCTATGGCAATCGGACCTCTCGTCACTTAATTCCTTATTTTATAAATAATCTACCAATGGAAATAAAGAATAAAATCAACCAAAAAAATATTAAAAACGTACTCACAAAATACTACCTATCGTAATATCATTTATACTTTTCATTTATTTATTTTTTTTATTCTTTATTTATCGAGCATCACTCATTTACTTAATTAGGAAAAAGGAGCATGCTGTAGCTGAACTCAGGCGCAGTGGGATCACTGCTCGCGCGTGATTGGTGGATCGCCTGTGTGCGGCTGCCGAGCCATGACGACGCGACGGTGCGTGGTGATGTCACTGTGCTTGTGTGCGTGAATGCCTACCGCACTAATTCCCGATACTAGCGTAGAAATAAGAATTATGTATTATGTATTGATTAGAGAACTCTGGTGTCTACATAAACCTAAATTAGGATTTAAGACGCTATAAACATGAAAATGTAACAACTTTTTAAAATAAATAAATATATATTATTATATTATTATTATTATTACATGATCCATAATTTGTTAGTAGTTTAGACCTTAAAATGTTGTAGTGTTGTAGTGTTAGTATTTTGAAGTAAATTACAATTAAATTAAAATTACAATTAAATTAAAATTACAATTAAATTAAAATAACAAATAAATTAAAATTACAATTGAATTAAATTAAAATTACAATTATATTAAAATGAGATCAGATTAAATTAAATTGATAATAATAATTAAGATTTTTAAATTATGTTAAATTACTTTATTTATAAATTTCTGCCACATTGGCGAATTAATCCTACCCGCTATGGTTTGTATAAAGCTTTTCATTTTAAACATTAAATCTATGAAAGTTTGCTTTATTATTCTTGTTGATATTTATTTATTTTGTTTTTTTATGGCGACCGCAGGAAATAAATACCTTCAGGTAGGTATATATTTACTGCGGTTGCCATAATGCGGAGTTATTTAAAAAAAATTGAGATTTTTTTCTTTCCATTGCATGATAACAAGCTTCTGCCCGCGGCTTTGTACGTGCTGTTGCTATGGAAATTTTAAAAAGTTATTTTTATCCCATGGAGAATGTGTATGGGATATCGGGAGCAAAACTTTAGCCTGATTCGTTCAGTGGTTAGCTTGAAGAAGTACCTACCTAACAAACATACCATATCTAATCATCCAACCATCCATCCATATTATACCCAAATTTTTAATTTATAGTATGTAATTATTACTGTGCTTATAAAAGTAACTTTAAGGCTTTTGGATTTTTCAAATCTTAGGGGTAGGTACCTAGGTCTCGAACGTTTCATCTCGACAGAAATATTTCCAGTTTTGAACATACTCATAGACATCCCCTAAAGATCTTTACAATAGCTGATCCATCGCATTCTTCGGTCCACCATTTGAAAACTAAATTGTCAAAAAGAACTTAATTTAGATCGATGCTATTAAACCCAAGTATACACCGGAAATTCGTTTTAAACACCTAACTGAAATAGCTTCATTAAAACTGTAAATGAAACTGGCTACTTTACGTTTTTGGCAAGCACACTCGACAATTTACCAACGACACACATTTAATTTTACGAGAACCACTACGGTAACGATCACACTGTCATCTCGTAAAGAGAATCGCTTTAAATACATTGACTGTTTAATTTACATAAGGGTTTTCAAAAAATTATCTGAGCGTCTGGTCGAAGCGACGCGTGACCCGAGAGCTGGTGAGTATCTGGCACAGCGCATCAGCATTGCTATACAGCGGGGCAATGCAGCCAGTGTCTTAGGCACGCTTCCAACTGGTATTGATATGGATCAGTTGAGCTACCTGTAGATTGTTTGCAACAGTTTGCAGATAGCTTAATTGTTTCTATTGTAAATACTAGTTTTAATTTAAATTTGTTATTTGATTGTTATTTTCTTTCTGAATAAATATTATTATATATTAATAATATAATATACATATTTACATTGATTTAAAGTATTTTAAGCCCGCTAAGTACAAATTCACCAAAACAATCTGTCGTAAAAAGTCTTGTTTAAATGTACTCCGCAAACCTGAAGGTTACTTAACCAATAAGTTTCTTTAGGCTTACATGTGCTCATGAACATGTCAAATTATAAACAAAAATATTATCAAATAAGCAATAAAGTGTTAATTAAAATCAAATAATAGTAACAAATTAGAACTTGTATTTACAATTTGAAACAATTGAGTTAACTGCAGAGTGTCGCAAACATTCTAAAGATAGCTCAACTGATCCATCAATACCAGTTGGAAGCGTCACCAAGACCCTGGCTGCATTGCCCCGCTGTATGGCAATGCTGATGCGCTGCGCAAGATCTTCGCCAGCTCTCGGGTCACGCCTCGCTTCGATCAGACACGCTTAGATATTTTTAAAAGTGATAATCTCTTCACATGAATTTATAGTTTCAATCCAGTCCTGTATTGGAAGGAAAGCCATCGTATGATAAAAATGCTTTTTGGACATTTTGGGTACAAGATCGTCATCAATGATAAAGACAAGTGTTTCAGTTACATCAAACATGATGGCTTTCTGACGCTAATCTGTAACTATGCATATAAATGGCATAATTCTCTCCGCGTGCACCATATCTAACTGCATGTTACTCCTTTCGGCTCATACTCATTCCCGCTGGCTTAGGGCATGCCCTACATTTTAATTAAAAATACTCTGTGACCTACTTACGAAGGAATTATGTTTGGAATACCTTGAAGGTGACAATGTGTGACCTCTGAATTCGAACCCGAGCTATTTTTAGATGCACAGATAGGCTAGACAGTAGTAGACAGACACTCTAAACAAATTCTATTATCTCTGAACTTTATTTTGGGAAATAAAATGAAATTATAAGGATGAAAGAAAACATTAGGTACTTTTCACAAGTACTCAATATTTTCTAAGTTATAGAAGAAACATGAGTCCGTTTGACGATAGTATCGACGACGATATCGTTACGTCTCATTTGTCCATTGATTTAGGTTTAGCGCCTCTATCGTGCAGACAGGGAACTACACACATCCCATACAAATATTAGATCATCGCGTCGTCAAATAGTATCAAATCACACCAGCTTTTAATCATTCTACCTACTTTAATACGAAGACAATTACAATTAAATAATAGAAACAAATTAGAACTAGTATTTACAATTGAAACAGTTGAGTTAACTTCAGGCTGTTGCAAAGAATCTAGGGGTAGTTCAAGTGATCCAATATCAAAAGGAAGCAACTCCAAGCCGCTGTCTGCATTGCCCCGTTGCGCTATATACTCACTCACCAGCATTCGGGCCTCGCTTCACTTCGATCAGACGCTAAAATATTTTTTTGAATTTTTTAATCCCCGTAGTGCCTGGATAACCTAGAGAATAATAATGACGCTAAGCTAAATTTAGGAGTAAATTAATGGCTTACACACGACTGTAATTTACAGTTCTCTACCAGAAGGTAGAGTCACTCTTCTAGTCTTCTTTTCATCTTAGTTACAGGTTACAGGGTAAACAAAGTCTATGTTTTATACAAGTGATGAAAAATTTACGGAAAATATGGTTAGTTTAAAAATAACCTGTCGTTTACGTAAATTTTTTAGGTATTGTCCATCGACAATTAAGTAATTCGTTGAAAATATTGAATTTTAACAGTCGTCACTCAACGTAATTGGTCTCTGGCTTATTATTTATAGACCATTATAATAAGGAATCTTTCCATTCATTTAAAACGGCAGTTGATATTGTTTCCTATGTTAAACTCGCACAATGATCACGTGCTGAGTCTAGACTAGCTCATTAAGGGGATCAGAGAAACCCTAGAACTGTTATAAACTTGTTCAATGTGAAGGACGCGAAGATCTTTGACATTCGCTGTAATGGATCTGTTCGACGCATTATTTCGTTCTCTACTTTTGAGGCTTTTGAGGCTTGTTGTAATAAGCGCCAATAGCGCCCCTGTCATGAGCTTTCCGCATCCATTCCAAATCCATCCCAGCAATGCATTCAACAACATACATAGGAATTCTTAGATAGTGTGACGTCAGGCAATCAAAATTAGAGACGAGAAATTGGAATACACTATAATAGTTAGTGCATCTCTATTTATCCATTTACCTACTCGATTCTTGGTCGACGACGCACCATCTACGAATTTCTATGTTTGTTGTTAAATCAAAAGAAAAACCACAGGCGATAAAAATGTAACTATATTTTACAACACATCTCCATACAATCCGCACGTTGTCAAAATGGGGTGGATTTTTTTCAGTATCACCCTTGAAAATTCCCCCATAAGGACACCATAGTGGCGCCACTGGTCACGCCTTAAACAAAAATGTGTACGTATATGGAGGGTACCTCACCTGGTATCAGCTTGGTTGCATCAGCTCGGCAACCGAATTACCTTCTGGTAGAGCAGCAATTGATAATATATTTTATTTTTTATTCATTTATTTAAAACTTTATTGCACTAAGGTACAAAGGGTGGGCTTAATGCCGAGTCATTTTCTACCTGCCGACCAATAACACATACTTTAACAGATGGTTGGCGTGCTAATATTGGTTTTACAAAATATAGATACTAAAACTTTATTACTTAAATATATATTATACATATACCTACCTAAAAATATACTAATGAAAATAATGTTTAAATAGCTAAATTACAAGAAAAGAAGAACAAAAACTTTTAGAGCAATATTGTGAGAGCAATTTGTCGTCTTAGTCACTACACCACCAATTGCGCAAGCAGTTGTTCTTTTGTTACGTACTGATGATGATGATTCTTAGTTAATGGCAATATAAGTCTGGTTGGACTCTTTTCTGCCTGTGTCAAGTAATGGAAAATAATAGTAAAATATGAGTTAGCAAGTTATGAAGAATGTTGATATTTTCACCAGAGCCTAGTTCGTTATCTAGCAGGGTACACCACGTGCAGGTTAGGTTGGCTTGGGAGACAAGATCTTGGAGTCGTACTTACGTATAGCAAAAGAACTATATTCTTTTTGACGTCTTTTTTGACACTGACATTCCTGTTTGTTTTGGTGTTTCGCTCGGTAGCTCAGGACACCATTGTGGCGCGACCTGTGGCGCCATCATGGTGTCTGAGACTGGGCCTTATGGGGGGGAAATTGGACCACAGAATAACTATATAGTACCAAACACTACCCCTAAATGTCCGATGGCTTTTGTTTCACATCGTAATCGATCCATTCCAATCTGATAGCGCGGGGTTTTGTGTTACGATTTATCTCCACACCAGTGTTGCCTGTATCTCTCTAAGTAGGTACGAGCTAGTATTGCCAGTTGTTACCATTGCTTGTTACATAAGTGAGCCAGCTCAATGGCTCATTGCAATACTGTTTTATTGACCGCAAAGCCTTCCTTTATTTTGACATTTGCACCAGTATTACCGTCGATTAGAGTTTACATTTGTATACTACTGATTTATGACGTAGCTGAGCCTGTATGTAGCGGTAATGATGGTGTATTTCACCTGTATTTCAGTGGAATAAGGTATATTATTGTATTCAAACTGTGGCAATCATCCGATGTCGTCCATTTTAATGAACCGGAAGAGGCTATTAAGCGGGATGAGCAGAGTAAGTACTAGTATGTTTATGTCATTATGTGAGGCTAAAATATACAAAGGATACCTATATAGGGCGCCACGTAACATGTTTACGAAAATGAAAGTGGCTGATTCTGGATCCTGAGGAGATGTGAATAACGATTCACAACTTTTAAAAAGTTCGAATAATATATTATGTAATTTTATATAGAGATTTTTCTTTTTATTTGTGTTTTTACACGCACTCTTGCATTAGGTATTAAAAAATATAAAATATTTCAGAAAATTTATTTGCTTGTATTTTCAGCAAAATCAGAGTTTTGAAATGAGAGTATCAAATAAAAATTATGTTAATTCTTTAAGTTTCATAATAATCATAATAAAGTTACTTATACTTTATAAACATGAATATGAACCAAACAGATCTAATTTTTTTTTACTAAAGTTAAAAAAACTAAAATTACATTGTGGATCAAGAGTGACCTCGGGGTCCAAAATCACCACTTTCGGCTTAGTACACATGTTTCATGGCACCTTGTATATCTACATTTTAGGAGCGATAGATATGCGTAGGTTTGCCTTTCTATTATGTAGGACTTTCTTGTCTCATACATATACATATATGCTCTAACAAAAATAACCAATACCTACCAAATCAGTGCCACTGCTTTCTTAGAACAATTTCATTCAAGAAAATTTGGATGGATGATTGTTACTACTTTAGGTACGCCAAAACTTCTCAACAGATCTGTCAAAGAATTTGCATAGGTGTAGCTCCTTAAGCTAAAAAAAACCATAGGCTACGGCTATACATACCTAAGGCCATAAAATTTCCATGGGAAATAATAAACCTGTATACGTTTTCAAAAGACAATGCGTGCGAAGCCGCGGGCAGAAAATAGTATCCAAATCTTTGATCAAATATCGGTGTTGCTTGTAAATTGAATGTAGTCATCCAAGTTCTTTGATCAAAATATGAAGGACAAAGAAATTGGATGAGTGGAATGGGCACCAAAGACAAAGGCATCATGGTGCAAAGATCGTAGTCCTATTATTAAAACCTCTTTGACTACCTATCTAATCTTTTTGAGTGTAGGAACTCCTTGAGTCTTCAAAGAGTTCCTACGTTCCTACACAAGGGGCTTCTTGACTACGGATTTCTATTGACACAATTTTAATTTCTTTCAGTTTTACATGACTGTTTGAAGTGTTTCTTGTAAAACAAAGGCGATACCAATCGTTATAAAATAAACTAGCGGATGTATACCTATTTCAAAAGGTTACGTACTTACATTCTCTTTAGTAAATGTAATAATTAACACCTTCGATAAAAATTCCAAGACGCCAGGCAGGGAGACAATAGGCAACCTGACACTGCAAGCCAGTCATCGGCCGCCACTATAAATAGAACCTTTGTGCCCTCACGTGGCAACCGTACCTACCAGACATAGCAGTAGAGGTATATCGTATGTGGCTTTTCTTGTATGAGAAGTCTAGAGGGACCTAGGTTGACTTTACGAGAGTCGACGTTGCAGGAATCGACTCTAGGAGAATCGGCGTGAAGGGAACCATTCATCATGTGGAGTGAACCGATTGGAACTGACATTCCTCTCTATCAGATGAAAGTGGTTTTCACAAAAACCTTTCCTACATCATTAGATTTATCTCGTATCTGGCTAGCCTTGAATGAAAAGTTCAAAAGGACCTTTTCGTACGATGGTGGTCTCCTGGAGTAGAACGATTGGCACAGAAGTTCAAACAAAACAATCTTTTTAATCTGCTCTAATCAAAGACATCGGCCTCCTCGTTTGGTTCCTAATCTAGCACTAGCAGATAGGAAAGGCAGAAAAATTATGCAGATTTTGTGCCTTTTCCGGGAAATGCATGTCTATGGATATCCATAACCAAATAATAAGATAAGATACGATATCCAAAGATGTGCATCATAATAATATCTTTCTCTTGACCAGCAGGGTAGACCAGCAGGGTAGTAATGATGTAAGAGGGTTCTTATAATAATAGGTAGGTACCAGTTTACTATATTTTCTGCTACCCATTAAAATAAAACAAATATTCCAGCATCATAAACTAATTTTTTGTTAGATAATGCCTGTATTTGTTTGTTTCGTTTTGTTGTTCTACTTTTTTACAGCTATCGGCTGAAACTTTGGCACTACCATGTCCGTTTCTGCGTAGTACTTAGGAGCCATCTGCATATCTAGTGGGTACCCCTGCACCTCTGTTACCCTAGCATGCCTAAATAATAAACTGAAAATTCAATGGCAACCATAAAATCGATGGAAAGTTACTTCAGATCCTTGTTTCTGCGAAGCTTTTTTTGTACAATACTAAATATCTATGACCTTACATCGACACATTGTAAATATATACCTTGTAGCTCTGCACACGTTACATTACTACAAAGCAGAAAAAAAAACAAATGCATTCAAATATGGGCTTTATCTCGATATTTTAGATACATTTTAGAGTGACAAACTGGCTTCCCACAAGCTTCAAACGAGTGGCTTTACATACCAGTTTTTCTTAACTGACTATATAAATGGCTACAAAGAAATATTACACGATAACAGGTTTTCCTCACTTCCTGAGATTCGAGTCGATCAAAGCGGAACTAGTGCATAGAGAGACTGACCGTGGCCAGCGAGATGTCTTGTAATCCGATACCGTCTAAATGAAATGCACCTAAAATATTAAGAGTTAAATCCTATACAAAGCAGAAAAAAACCATCTCGGTGTATCATTATCTTTACCTACTTTACGTCATAGGGGATCAATCTGGGGGTTCCTGGTGGCCTTACCCATAATGAAGGTTGCACATTTTTGTGCTGCGTGGTAGCTTTGCGCCTCTGATCTGTGATAATGATAACCTTTAGGTTTTAGATACGCAAAGTGCCAATGCAACAGCTCGACACTATATTAATATTATATTCTGATGTCAGTTCGTTATTAACTAGTTTAATCAACCTCTATTTAATAATGTCGCTCGTCCACGTGTCAGTTAAGCTAATATTAACCGGACTTGTTTACAACTAGGGTGCGATAAATCTGTGATCCTGGCCTGGCCTAAATCCTTTATGGAGAGGGGGGGCTCATTTTGATAATGGCGGGTGACATGAAAATGAGGTCGGGGTTTGGAGCTAAGCTTTGAGTAGGTAAGTAAGATGACGAAAATCGTTAAACTCACTCAATCTTCCAAAAGCGTCTTTTTTGAGTAGACAACAAAGGCGTGTACAATTTGTTTACCGACTACAAAAAAGGAGGAGTTTTTAAGTTTGGCTGTATTGTATTTAGTATTTATATTGATTAGTATTTGTCCCGCAAAACTTAAACAAACAGTGTAAATATCGAGAAGTTTAGAGTTGATAAAAAAACCAAATAGACGTGTACGTAACAATAACAAACCTTATATAGATCAACTAGAAAATCCCTATTTCTTTATTTATTAAGATTTTTTTAATTCATTAGAAAATCACGAAGGTTTGAATTTGCAAACAAAAACTGTGACGTAAAAACCACGAATGAAATTATATTTAGCACATTCAAAACGTGTGTTTTTTATCTAAGCTGGGTACGTTATTTTATATAGGTAGGTATGTATTTATATATAAGGTAGTTAGTGAAAAAACACTAGACAGCCCGACAAATTTTATACCTATCCCTTTAAAGTTCCTAGACCTTACTATCTACAAAGTTAAAATGAACGAATAACAACCCAGAAGTCATCATCTTTGACCTTTGAAATGGAGCTGATATTTGGCTACTTCCCATAAAAGACAACTTTTCAATTTGCAAACGTCATAAAAAACGTAAACAAATTGGTGAATAACATACCTAATTAAAATGCATTACCTACATTTTGTCGCATTTCGACGACTTTCAAAAGTGGCATGGCTTTTGCAAAGAGGTAGAAATAAGTACATAATCGAGCTTGCTACTTATTCTGTGGGTACTTACAGCTATTATATAACACAGGAAAAGGTATTATTTTGTACATAAATACCTAGAATATGGTTGTAGCCGTCTACAACCCCCATGAAATGAAAACATGTAACCCCCGGGGGTTACATGTTTTCAAAGTTTATCCTGGGAGATACAATACCGTACAATGTATTTCTACAAGTCACCAGCATTCATCACTTGAAAAAACGACGCAAGCAAAGAAACAGAACAAACAATTGTATAAAAGCTTTACTTTTCTCTATTGTTCGCAATTTACCGCCCATTTTCCTTTGTTCGCTACAAAAAAGCTCTATCTCAGCTCACTGAATTATCCATGCTGTTTTCCGAGCAAATAAAAACACACGTAACTTATTTTTTAGTATATTTTTTTTAGAGACTTATCCAAAGGTAAGAAAGTACCTACCTATTTATCAACATTACGCCCCGTAATTCCTCACAATTATCATAAGATAATAAATAAAATCAATCGCATTAACTATCGTCTCTACATTTTTTTTGGCAGCAAATTTACTCGTTCCTTACATCAATGAACAAGCAGTTTAAACAGCTGTATAACAGCTAGGTATTTTTAAGTGCATCAGACACAACAATTAGTTCCTTTTGTGATAAGTTGGTGCAGAGAACGGGACCCCGGTTGTTGAACCCGTCTGTTCCACATCGCTTCCTCACGTCTGCACCAGCCGTGCGTCATTCCATCCTGAATAATGTAGGATAACATTTACCTAGTACATAGCCTTTCCAACAGGGCTTTGGACAGCTTATATTGTGGTTTAGATTGGTAAATGGAATTAAGAAAGATAAAATTTCAGCAAAATAAAGAAAGGTAGAGTCGAAAATTGTAGTTGTTTTTGTATCGATTTACCGTCAGATCTCGGCGGTTTCGGCTAACCAATGCCCTTCTCTTTGGAATTTGTTTTATTTTTTCTGCCCTTGTTATCTAAATTTGGAATAAACATTTTAAATTTCGATAAAACAGAGAGCACAATTCTATAATAAGTGTAATACCTAGACTATTGTACCAGTTTAGCACCATCTCGCTTTTTCTTAACATACCTACCATATCTCCTATCTAGCTACTTATGATCTGATGCATGTCATCTATTATTCTAGCTCCCACATCACTCAGCCTTATTGTTATTCAGCCCCCGTGCACAGTTCCGCTTAGCAAAGGAAATCTCTACAAAATCATCGCGTATTCATCAAGTATATTCTATAATTACACAAAGCCACTTCCTTGAGGTCTTTGGCAAAGAGTTGACACGTGGAAGCCGACGTAACAAAATCCAAGGTCTGCGACACTGCATTCTATTCATGCAGAAACTATGACTTATCTGAACATACTGGGCTTTTATTCTATTTAATATCCAAGAATGGAATATTATAATCGTCTGATAATTCGATATTCTGAAAATACGTTGCAAACGAACAGGCATTTGAGAAATGGTGAACTTAGAGAAATGTGCATCTGTCTTGTCATTAGATGTTAGTTCGATAATGGTAGGTAAAAGGGATTAAACTTTACAGACGGTCATCGACTCGTGAGTCCGTCTCTAGGAAGTCTCAAAATAGATTTGCCTTCTGCGTCGCTTTGTAATGTTTTATAAAGGAATAAAAATGAGCTGTTTTCGATTTGCATTTTTAAAAATAAAAAAAATAGTTCCAATACCTCGATAGGTGGCAGGGGGCGTCAACTGGAAATTAGGGTAAGTATGTCAATGTCAAATGAAAGTAAAACAACCTTTCGTCAAAATGGACCGAATTTGAAAATTCATAGTTTTCCGTTCATTTTACATTGACATACCCATAGACATAGATTTTTTTCACGACATACTTACCTTATTTCCAGTTGACTCACGTAATATTGTTCTGTGTTACTCATTGCTGGCTGAGACTACGGCTGAGACTCACTGCCTATTGAGAACCTGAAACTATTTTTTTCTGTATAGTGCAAACTTAGACAATTTAACCCGCTGTAGTGCAAATCAAAAACCGCTCATTGTCCACTACGGCTTCCAAAAAACAAATGAAAAATATTCTTGAGAAACAAATGTTAGCCCGCTGGCTATCCTGGCTTTGGATATCCTGGGCCACTACCCAGGATATCCATAAACGGTGACTCATAGAATAACATCAAACTCGCCGCTGCTTCTAATACTTAGGTGCAGATCTCATAGACAGAAGGGACTGATAAAATACTTCACCTCTTTATGGAAAAAGGTCACATTCCCTACATAGCGCGTTAATCTCCCCATTCCCGCTTGTTAATAGATTCTTATCTAACAATAGCTTTAAAGTCGTGTGGGAGATGGTACTTGTGGGCTTTAAGCCAGACACTTGTGTTTACGTAGTTGTGTAATAGAGAACCACAGTAGGTACCTATTACCTGGCACCTATTTCTGTGGTTGTACCTACCTACATTGTTGAAACTTTGAGCCCTATAAAATAGGGTACCTAGTACCTACATATAGGCATATTACCTACTTCAAAGGAGCTGATTATTTCTATATGTACATACTCTGTATTGATATAAAAAAACGTACGATTTTCATTTTTCTATTTTTTGATGTTTTTGTGAAATGTAAATAATGAAAAGTAGATATTCAAGAGGTAAATCCAACTTTGATAAAGAGTGACCTCTTTATCAAAGTTGGATTTCTTGAATCCAACTTGGATAGGGTTCCGGGAGATGCGCAAATCTTCTCATCACAGATAACGCAGAGCTCCAAGACGAAAGTCTTTAATCAGTGTGTGTTACCGGTGATAACGACGGATTATGGAGAGAGGTGTGCTGGGGGTTTCTCTACATGATAGAATCGGGAATACGGAAATCCGTAGAAGAACTACAGTCACCGACATAGCTCTCAGAATTAGTAAGTAGAAGTGGCAGTGGGCAGGTTATATAGCTCGCAGAATTGAATATAATACCTATAATATGAACTGCTGGGCAGTAAAGGTTCTCGAGTGGCGGCCGCGATGCAACGCGAAAAAGAGTGTTGGGAGACCATCAACTCGATGGACCGACGACATCGTAGCGGTAGCAGGGAGTCGATGGATGGAGGCGGCTCAGGACGGCTTTTTGTGGTGTCGTATGGGGGAGACCTATGTCAATATCAGAATATCTTTTTGAAAGAAGGAAAATTATTTATTAGACACAAAACACAATCTACAAACATGATGTTTTTTTTATTATAAATAGGTACTATCTTGGTTGTCTCTAACTTTATTTTGATTTAATAATTAAATTAAATTAAATAAGAATAATAATACAACAAAGGAACAGAATCACTTTGGTACGTAGGTAGTTCTCTGGTTGGTAGTTAGCCCGAACAGACAGATTAGAAAACAGTAGGTATCACGGACCTATAGTTAGGGCTATGTACTGGATGTACTATATACCTACCTAATGTGTGCCAAAAATTATCTTATTATGTAGGTACCTAATTTATGTAATATTTTGGAAAAATTATTTTAAAAAAAACAGAACAGGAATATAATAATAGAGCCCAAGTCTTTCTTTGGTGTAGAAAATCAAATGTGTTTTCGAAAACCTACGGTTCGGCGAAATTCAACTCATCTTATATTCGAACACATGGGTAAGAAAGATCCATGTTCTAAGTTTAATGTATCGGAGACAGGGTCAACAAGGTCAACCTTCGGGTCTTTAGACCCAAAACAAGACCTCCAATGACTCCCAGCTTAATGGACTGGAATTAAATGGAGACACCTATAACTTTCAACAATTTAAATTCCCTATATACTATAAGTAGGTACGTACCTACGTATATTAATTCCCTATATACGTGTATAGGGAATTAAATTGTGTTATGTTATATTCCAAACCATATAATTTGGCGATTTAATCACACGTAAAAAATCCAGTGCCAAGTGCGTCAAACCTGCCAACTCAAAGACCGCAAATCCTAATTATGTGCACTGTAACAATGGAACAAGGTTTAAAGTGGTTAGTCACAGGATCTGAACATCCGCCAGCGTCCGTCAATTGGGGAGGGCGATGACTATTTTTGAGACTAATGACAAGATTGCCCCCCTGGCGCGAGAATAGCCCGCCAGGAATAACTCGTCGCGTGTGACAAGGTGGACTGAATAACGATTATTGTTTTAGTTTTGTTTCATCTAATGGTTTTAGTAAAACAGTTTTGAATTTTTATGATATAAATTAATGGTTTTCCGATTATAACGCAAGATTAAAAACGAAAAGATTATTTCTAGCTGAGCGTTGTTTATTTTGTATGAAAAAAACGTGCAATTAAACAAAATAGAATAGCCTACAATCTTAGACAATATAACCCGCTGTCAACCTACAACATAAAAGTCTTCCATTCAGTCGTATAAATTTAATAAAATTGAAACTATTTTTTGGGGTGTGGGTGAGTAACTCAACTATGTCCAGCTGTGGACATGCAGCTGAAATGATGATGATAAAGTTACCCGAAACCATTGAACTCTATTACAAGCGTAAACTCAGTGCCCGAAACAATTAAAAAACAATGAGCTGAAGTAAAGATAACTATCCTAATGAACTTTCGAACGCAGTTATAAAATCATTAGTCTATTTTGTGCAAAATTAGAAAGTTTAGATTTATGGCTGTTTTTCATCGTAAATCAAGAGTTCGAAACTTTGGCTTTTGGTAGACGGGCGTTTATAGAGATGTATTTATATTACACCTACACCTCCTACTGTAAAATTCTGATACTATAGCGGTAAAATTATTTGGTGTCTCTAGAGTAGGTAAACTCCGGAACCAGTGATCCAAACGATCCGATACTAAAAAAAAAACTGTAATAGCAGAAAGCATTTTCTCTAAGCGTCGATAGGTAGGTACCTACAATACAATGTTTCTAAGTGATAAATTCAGTCTGCCCCTGTAGTATCCTAGTCATCATAACGCAGATTGAATCTGATAATGATAAAGCTAGGTACATAGATGACAGGTTTTTGCCAGTGCATGGTAGCACGGTCGAGTCGAGCCACAGATTACAGGGTCTAGCACAATAGGAAGTCGATTCAGTAGGCTTCGTTCACCGAATCGGAAACTACAGTTAAATTGTTATCATCCATCCGTGACGCTGGCCATTCTTCCACTGGTTGAATTGTCAGAACCTCGCCAAATCCCGCTATTCGAGAGTATTTCCGGCAATTCTGCCTTCAGCCAATGCAATGGTATGTAACGAAACTAAAAAATAAACTAAACTAAAATATTTAAGATCGCTTCAGGGGTTTTGAAATAATACAATCTTGATTTTCATAAGACGGTGAAGAAAGATAAATAGATAGATAGATAATGCTTTATTTCATAGCAATGCTTTATAACATAATTGGAACATTCTATAATATTTAAGACCTACAACTGTACATTATGTTGAAGCAAATAAACAAATCTTTATCTTTATAGCCCAGCAAAAAAATACATAAATTATATTAAAAATCTTATCCTAAACAAAGGCATGTTATCAAATATCAATGTCAATAACGTTTATTTCTTTAAGCTTACAAAATAAGCACTTAGACAAGTCAAATTTTATACTATAAACAGGTTTATAATAGTAATTATTATCAAATAAGACACAATGTGTTATTGAATTTGTCCACTTAATTTTTTTGTTGAATTGGCGCCCTTTTCGCTTAAAGCTTACAAGTTGCTTCCAGGCAACCAATGTACACGGAGAAGAAGTGACTGTTAAAACACGTGCCTAATAGATAGGTTTGGTAGATAAGCACCCTGATAAAAACGTGATAGGCAAAAAAACCTCCTATTTTTTATGGTCCAAACAAATTGCAAGATAAATCCTATATTTTAATGTTTTTATCCACCTTTATGTTTTGTAAATTATGATAAATGTGATAGCAAAAACTTGGAGGCAAGAAATGATGATAGGCAAATGTTTACCTACTTCTGATGCATAAGAAATGAGATGAGATCATAGCTGATTCTGACAAGATAATGATATTGCATCAACATAATTAGGTGACGCACTTAATAAACTAATAATCTACCTAGAGAATGGCGAATAATAACAAAACCAAGCACAATATGTATTTTTATACACTTATTTTTATGATAACGAACGCAAATGTTCAGTTTTTAAAAAGTACGATAAGTAGGGAAATAACTTTTGGAAGCCAAGTAATATTTTCGAATGGATTTTTATAAAAATGTGTGTTTGTTTAATAAAAATACAAATATCGCATAAAAAAACGGTTTTAATTGAAATGGTCTAAATTATCAGCAACAACACCACATAATTTTTTATAAGTTAGCCAGACAAATGTTTTTTTTTTTAGTACCTACCTACCTGGCATAGAAACCCAGTATTAAGTTTGTTGCTTTGCTACATTGTTCAGTGGTTACCTTTGTATGCTTATGTTTTCTATATGTTAAATGTTTGCCATGATAAAAAGGTCTGTCTTCTGATAACCTTAAATTTTTCAAACCCATTGTTAAAATTTTCATAGACTCGAGTTTCTTAATTCTGGAGAGTAGGTAACGTCCGTTTAAAGTCGCCCAGCGAGCTATGGAGAGAGCGATGCTCGGAGTTTCTGTAATAGATAGGATTCGCAACGAATACATTCGACAGAGAACCGAGGTTTCGACATAGCTCAAAGGATTAGCAAGCTGAAGTGGCAGTAGGCTGGCCATATCTCCAGAAGAACCGACAACCGCTGAGGTAAACGTGTTCTTGAGTGGAGACCGCGACTCGGCAAACGTAGTGTAGGACGCTATTCGACCAAGTGGGATGACGATTTGCGAAAGACTGCTGGCAGATGCTGGATGCGGCAAGCTAAAGACGGTGCTATGGCACTCATAAGAGGAGGCCTATGTCCAGCAATGGACTAATATAGGCTGATGATGATGATGGAGAGTAAGGGAGTCTTCTAGGGTCGCTGGTTTAATTAAGAAATATGATCAATAAAACCACTTACATAAAGACGAAGCTCTTGTTTGTTTGCCAGTTGTTTGCCACTTTATCTCTAAGATGTTCTTGTTAACGAAAACACATTTATTTTCTCGGTTATTGCCGTATCAGCACTGAAGTTTATTCCTACTCCTAAACTTTACACAAGTACCTACTTAGTTCTTATCTACATATTTAAAGAAATCCATCAAACTCAACTCTCTATCTCTTCCTAGCCCAGAATGTTACGCAACCCACATGGTCAGCTTTCTGATAACTACAATCTTCTTCACTTTTCTGAATCTCCTCTGCCGTACCACACCACAGTGTATATAGAGTGATAATGATGATGATTCTTTGTTAATGACAATATGAGTCTGGTTGGACTCTTTTCTGCGAGCTTAGACAATTTAACCCGCTGTCAAAGTCTGCGAGTGTCAAGTAATGGAAAATAATAGTAAAATATGAGTTTTCAAGTTATGAAGAATGTTGATATTTTCACCAGAGCCTAGTTCGTTATCTAGCAGGGTACACCACAAGCAGGTTAGGTTGGCTTGGGAGACAAAATCTTGGAGTCTCCCTTGTACCCCTATGGTAGTATGGTAGAGTGACTCTACCATTGTGGTAGACTTATGAATTGATTAGGTATGACGCATATACATCTACTTATCCATTACTTACAATGAATGACATCCTTTTAAACCATTGTCCTCCAAAATAGGCGATGGTCATATCTGGTCAAAGAATTTGGGGAACATAATTTTAAAATATTGGCTTACTGGTGGTCCGCCCCGACTTCAAACGGGTATATGTATATTATATAGCCTATGTTCATCACGGATAATGTTGGATTCTAATGGTGAAAGAATTTTTCAAATCGGGCCTGTGTTTTCGGAGCCTTTTCAATTCAAACAGACAAACAAATCTTTCCTCTCTAAACTATGTATATTTTGTAGGTATAGACAATAGAATAGACACTCGTTGCGTTTTGCGTCTAAAATTTAAGAGGTCAAGTTTGAATTGTTACTTTGTGATTGTACCTTATAAGTTCTTAGAATAAGTTACTCTGTGTTATACCTACTCGTGGGCAAGATTGTGATAATATTCAATTATTATTTATTCTTATGTTAATATTAAGGCTGGTCTTTCGAAAAAATCAACATTTCTATGATCTTTGAGATCTTACTGCTGTTCAAATATGAAATCTAGGATTCTTATACCCACCTTATACCTACCTACTCCTATAACTAATATATCAATTCATTAGGTGTGTAAAAAACGTCAAGATGGTTTTTTGATTTAGGTAGGTAAGTAGGTAGATAATGTTTTATGAAAAAAAAACTAAAATATCTCAACCCATTTGCCTTATTCTCCGAACCAATAGGTATCTATCTATTGACTTGATTTTATTAAAAAAAAGCAAAGACAGGGTATAACAGACTTGACAGAATAAATATTTGATTACCTTGGTACTTGAACAGTCTTTTACTAGTCTTTTAATTACCTATAAGAAATCACTGAGTGTAATAATATTTCGATGTAAGAAATCTTGATTTTTGCACACGCGCATTTCGCACAACCGAAACTGAGGATCTTTTTCTTTTTTCCAGGACCACATCCCCGCCTGGTGAGCCGCTCGTGCGTGCGCCTGTAGGCAAGCCACGATGCCCGCCCGCCATCTCAAGACTGCGCGTGGAGAAGGTGGAAGGAGGCCTAGCAGTGGCTGGGGTCGTCGTTGCTGCTAACTGCCAGATTGTGCTGCCGATCTTTGGTTTCCTCTTTATGCTTGTTGGGATTGTTCTCACCGGTAAGTTTTTGTTTTTGCTTCGGACGGTCTTGTCTCGCTGGGCCACTGGGCCATCTCATCACTCCTTGATCCTAGCCTAGCCAATGAAAAGAGAGATACCCTTGGTCCAAGGGTATCTCTCTTTCATTGGCTAGGCTATCCAAGGGCCTTGGATCCTAGCTGCAGTACGCGCGGCGTGCGTGCGCCCGCTTTGTGTAAATTCAAATTATAATTTCGAATACCAATTGCGCTAAAACTCACTTCCGGTAAGCAAATAGGTTCCATCCTCCTTCCTTGGATGGAACCTATTTGCTTACCGGAAGTGAGTTTTAGCGTAAACCGACAAGGTGTGGGACAACTCGTACTTGGAGGGTTCCGTACAAAATTTTAGATCGAGTGACAACCAACAGCTTTATCAAGTTCTTTAGTAAGACAATAGGTCTTTAGTTTGTCAGAAAAGATTTTTACTTGATTTTATTATAATTATTTATTATTAGGTTATAATTATTAACATCTTAAGAAAATTTCATGTGCCCCCAGTTCAAAAGATCCCACCCGGTGACAGACTGACAAACACCTCTCTCTCCGGGTACGGAACCCCAAATGATAAAAAAAATATATATATAATGGTAAATAATTATAATACTGGGTTCCGTAGAAGTTATATACTTCATTGTGAAATTGAATAGAGCAGTGATATCTGCACATTATAATAACTAAAATTAGGTTAATTACACATATTAAAATTCTAAGACTCAATCATGTCAATGTATAACACTGAAATCTTATCTTTAACAGCGGCATCGTATCGCGGTTGCGGTGAAAACGAGGAGCCGGATCATTATGCAGCCCGGATCGCATTCACTGGAAACTCGAGGGTGCTTGGCCCGGTTTGCATCGTTGCGGGAGCAGTTATGACTATTGCTGGTATGTTATGAACTTTTTACATTCATCCGGTATTAAACGTTTACGTTAATCATGAGAGGCATAACACAGTGCTTGAAAATATTAGCTGGAAAATAATAATTCAAAAAATATCATTATTATGTCTATGCGCGTAGCCCTCGCACTCGGGGTAATCTCTAAGAATTTAAATTATATCCCAAAATATTTTCGATTTGGTGGTACTTGAACCTGCGACCTACTCTCAGTACGGTCTAGTATTGTATTATATTATCTGTGGTACGGTATACGCTAACCAACTGCACCACGAAATCAAATAAACGCCCAGTCGAAAATCTTTAGAACTTTCTACGCACTTAAGCGCACCGTTATCTACAGGGGAAACTTTAAAGTTTATCTAATCCTGCTTTTTTTTTTTATGAAAGTTTTAAATTAATGGCATACGTACACCTAATTAAATCTACCTACTTACTAAGTAATTGTTTGCTTTTTCAGGCATAGTGCTATGCATATTGATGCGATCTGCTCAACGTCGTCAACGCAGACTGGCATTCCATTGCCCTATCCATGGCGACTTTTATCCATTAAGTCCTCAAAGCTCCAGAAAATATTCTCGTAAGTACTTTCACCTCTTATTGATCAAACAAATAAATACTGGCCATAAAAAAATCTGCAGACCGTAACAAGACACATTTTTTCGCTTGTCGGGAACAGAACCCGCAACCTTCTGCGTCGCAGTCACCACGAAGTCGATTATGATTCCAATGATCCCAATTCTTATGAAAAATATATTTTAATTTTATTTGGACAAATAAGAATATCTAGGTGCCTACATTATTATCGTCTTTTATCATCAATGTCAACTTACTTTTATTCTAGGAAGCCCAACAGGACTTTGGCATAGGCTGCACAGTTGGCTGGGTATGGTCGAAGAAGGAGAAACACCTCGATGCCCTCGATCTGCTGAGCCGACTTCACCCGCAAGGGCTGACGCTCCATGCCCCCCACCATTACCTTTCCTAGTGCCATCGGATTCTGTGGTGTGAGTGTCTCTTCTATTTGCTCAATAAACAATTGTAGTTTTACATGAATTCGGAACTGAAATTAACAACATTTTAATTTTCTTGCAGTGGTATGGCATCAGTATTAGGAGCTCCACTTAGTCCAGAACAAACTTTTGGCTCAATAAAATCACTGGCGATTTCCCGTGAAGTGGCGAGTTTTCCTCTATCCCGCTCACCAACTCCGCCACCTTTGAGGTAAGTGACATTATATTAGTATTTTGTAATTAAAGAAATATATTTCCTCCTCCTCTCCAACCCCTAAAATTCTTTACTTTATATAATAAAGTAAAAATAATGTTTCTTCTCTATTTACAGCTGTCCGCCCTTCAAAGAAGAATCGAAACGCCTCGAGGACAGCATTCCGAATGCAGTAGTGATTCGTCCAGACTTCGATTGTGGATCTGCTACCTGCAATTATCGAGTTGTCGAATGCAAAATAACAACCACAGAAGAAATACACCGCACTCCTATAACTCCTAGTATACACATGATCTCAGACAGCAAACAGAATAATATTAAGCCTTCTTCAATTTCAATATCGATACCTAATGACGGTAAAGGTTAATAATAGTTAATTAAGTTGACCGTTTTACCAATAAATTTAGATAATTTATACAATGTTCAAAGTGATGATGGACAATGTGGAACATTATTTGGCGTAGGTAAATAATATACGTAATTTATATTTTATTCTTGTTATGCTATATAAATAATAAGAAAAAACAACACTACCTACTTCTATTGCCATACTATGTATGTATCTTAAATGTTCTGAATTTTATTTTGACTATCACATAAATCACTTATAAATTCACAAAATTATCGTCTTCCACGAACATGTTATTATAAAACATAACATTTTTCTAAGGACATTATTACTTACCTACGTAAAGTATCTATTAAAAAAATAGTCAAAAAGCTCATGCTGTTTCAAATTGATGGATGACTTCAATCTCTACTGTAGCAATATATTACGCCAAATATTGTAAGTTATTTGTAGGATAGGTAGATTATTATATGTATAAATAGTGTACGAGTATAGATGATGTACCTACCTATAATCATAGGCGGTAATTTTAAGTACCTATCGTTGTATGTGGATTGAATTGCATCGCTGGGCGAGCATAGGATCTTTTTACGATACGTAATAGCATTTCTAATAAGTAAATATTTGTTGACATTTGAAATAAGTTTCACACACCATTGATGTTTGATCGCTCACAATGCTGACATTCTAGTCTTAATTCCTAATTTATAAATTACGTAGGTACAGATGGCAACATTTCTACAAACTTCATAACCTACCATTTTATAAGCTTGAGAATATGAGTGAAGAATATACAATGAATGAACGTAGTGGTTTTTGGCTCATTATAATTATTGTATGAGCTCGAATCAAAAATATAGGTTGAATAAATATGTTTAAGAAAACACGTCACACCCGTGGTTCACTCAATAGCTTATATTAATTATTTTAAGATGTATTATAAATAATCCTACATCTTTTTAATATTTTACGTATGGGAAAATACACCCTTAGTCAAATAGTACTAGGTACCTACTTTGGTATTTGGTAAAGTTCTAATAATTATGTGATATTTATTTCATTTACCTTCTGATTTCTTTAATTGCAATCTAATTATCCTAGGATGTTTTCTGTTTTCTTATCTACCCTGTTTTGGTGAATGAGCCAAAAAAAGTTGCCAAAAAAGTGCACTACGTCCATGTCTGTGTTAATTACGACATTGATAAAAATATGCTCATAAAAGACAAATTAGTAGAAAATGAACGTTATTATGTAGGTTAAGATGTAATAATAGCATAGAAATATTTAATTTAAAAGCAGGTAACAGCCTACCTAGGATGATAATTCATAAAAAGGATGAGTGAAAAAGAACTACCAACGAGAAGGCATTTATTGGCCAAAATTATGGTGTAGTACAGAAGAATCGTATCGTATGGTTTTATAATTTGTAGATAAGTGCCACGCCTAAATTTAAATAAATAGGAACCATTAGTTGTACCTAGGTAGGTATATAAAATTATTTAGGATAGTTAGAAACCTACTATTTAACATTGTTATTATTATAAGGATAAAATTACAAAATGAAGATGCCGCTTTTTTTATTTCACATCTGCAGTCATACCTACCTACCTACAATAATAATCTATTACCGTCACCAAAATGGTTTCCGTGGTAGATGGATTGGTTATCGAAACCGCAGCCCACTGCGTCTAAAGAACAGATTATGTTTGATACAGTATAATCAGGTCAGTTTCGTATTGGCACGAAATCCAATTTTATTGGTTTAAGAAAATGCTCATTTACGAATCAGTGTTATTGATAATTAGACCGGGGTGATAGGGGGAGGTGTAGTGCAACTATTTTGATCCTTATTGTATTTAGCAAAAGTGACTACTAGTGAAACTATTTTGAGATATTTGCAATATGCAAATATTAATAATTAATAATCAAATTATTATTTTAGTGACAGAATTAGTTAGCCTAAAGTCTAATCTATATATATACTAATATAATAAAGAGGAAAGATTTGTTTGTTTGTTTGTTTGTTTGAATTGAATAGGTACCTGGAGCTGGACCCATTTCAGTAATTCTTTCACCACTAGAATCCTCCATCATCCCTGATGCACAAATAATATAGTTACCCGTGCGAAGCCCACACAATCAGTATCCATTATGGAAGCTTATAGACATGTTTTAATAATAAAGTATTACTTTTTAGTAAAATTCTAAGAAAAACCCTAGTTAAACGACAAATACCTACCCAGGTGAATTTGGTTGACAAGTTATTTAAAAAAATTACACATCTTTAGAAACGACGCCAAGGAGGTATAAGTAAATGCACTGGGTACACAATTGCAGAAAAAATACGGGTAAATCTTATTATGATAAAGATGAGTAGATTTTTTTTTAATAACATAGCGATCAAATGTGAAAACATGTCCGTTCATATGGATACTGATTGATAAGATTTTGTTAGTCGTTATTAAGAAATAGTCATTATTAAGTCATTAAAGTATAAAAAATATAAAAACTAGGGTTTTTCTTAGAATTTTACTAAAAAGTAATACTTTATTATTAAAACATGTCTATAAGCTTCCATAATGGATAAATCAGTATCCATTATGGAAGCATATAGACATGTTTTAATAATAAAGTATTACTTTTTAGTAAAATTCTAAGAAAAACCCTAGTTTTTATATTTTTTATACTTTAATGACTTAATAATGACTATTTCTTAATAACGACTAACAAAATCTTATCAATCAGTATCCATATGAACGGACATGTTTTCATGTTTTCTAAGAAAAACCCTAGTTAAACGACAAATACCTACCCAGGTGAATTTGGTTGACAAGTTATTTAAAAAAATTACACATCTTTAGAAACGACGCCAAGGAGGTATAAGTAAATGCACTGGGTACACAATTGCAGAAAAAATACGGGTAAATCTTATTATGATAAAGATGAGTAGATTTTTTTTTAATAACATAGCGATCAAATGTGAAAACATGTCCGTTCATATGGATACTGATTGATAAGATTTTGTTAGTCGTTATTAAGAAATAGTCATTATTAAGTCATTAAAGTATAAAATATGGTGTTGCATTAATTTTATCGATAGGTTCGGTATGTCCCCGATTCACTGCGAACCCCAAATGAGGTGAAACTAAATCGATACCTACGGACGAATACTTTTGAAAACCGAGTGGCTTTGCTCACATTCATTTAATCTGTTAATGAAGGTATACATCTAGGTATTCCCAAACTTAACCTAAAAATCACTTTCTTGTCGAGTTTGAATAAGTATTTGCCCTGCTTTAAAGTCAATTTGAACTCTTTTCTACAATGCTTAACGATAACAATTTTAATGAAAAAAAAATTGTGTTGAGATATTTTGTTTTTGAGTGGGTTTATGTCAGAAATGTAGGTATTAGCCGCAATGTCGCACATTATCTTATTTCACTACTGAAAATAATTACCTATCTATCGAATATAAACAAAAAGTTGTCTAACTTCATTTTATTATGAGCCTACTGGCGACCTACTGAGTAACTATAAGAAAAGTATGACAGCTTGGAGAACAAAAGCGTTCCATTATTATAATAAGGGACCCTAATTTTCCAAATAAGCGCGCGCGGCGGCGACGGCGCAGCGGCGGGGCGCGACGCAGGAGGTACCTATTTCCGATGTATATATGCTATACCTATTCAAATGGCTGCGGACCGTACAATATGAGTGAGTGAGATGCAAGATTAATTTAATCTCAGAGAATAAAATACAAGTGTCGCGTTTGCGCGCTCCTGCTTCTGGCTGGCTGTTTTCCGGCGCCATCTTGAACTAAATTTTCATGTTGGCATGGCAGGCATTGTCTTTCCTAATAAAAAGTAAATTGTAATAAAAATAACAACTCTCCCTTTAATATCCATTTAAAAACCTGTTTTAAATTATTGTTCACATTCTCCTTTTTACAAGTGTAAGTGATACTCTCGTGTGATATTTTACAAATTAAAAAGATCACCAATAAAACAAATCAGCTGTTATCCGTCAATCGATGTCAACAAAATTACATAATTTTGTTTAGAAAAACAGTGCACCCTCCGTTTTTTGTGTCACTTTCAAAATATCAAACATGAATAAATATTTCTTTTATTTCTAGGAAAATTTGTGAAATTCTATGTGTGTCAAACAATTCACAAGTTTGGCGACGACGTTGTTTTTTGGATGATGTAGTCGGATACAATAACCAATGATGGATCAAAATAGCATTATCGAGAGCGGTGGATTTTATTTTATTCACAATTTTGATTCTGGAAATCTTGGCCATGTAGAGAGAGTGCCCACAGAGCGCGTTGGTAAGTGCCTATCTTTTTCAATGATCATACAAAGTCCAAATATCTTTGTGTTGTGCCAATTTTTGCTGTTCTGACGGTCTTGATATTAGCCAATTCGTCGCTTCCTTATTATTTGTTTCCCCATACAATCACGTCACGTCACTATTTCTATAAAGTTTATTAGGTAGTTATAATTTTAACTTCAAGTATTGAAGTTATAATTAAAACTGAAGAATTTCTTGAAGTAGACATGAATTTACTGTTGAGTCTTTCACATTATCAACTGTTAAGCTGTAATTTAAATTACTATTTGCTTTAGCTCCAAGTCTGAACCACAAGTTAAATGTGCCGGAGACGCCTGACTATGAGTTTAACATGTGGACGCGTCCGGACTGCGCTGGAACTGAATTCGAGAATGGAAACAGAACTTGGTTCTATTTTGGAATTCAAGCCCCTGCGCCTGGACTTCTGGTAATTATCACACTTGCATTATCTATCAATTGTTGTATTAAAAGTAAAACATGAAAGTTTCAATGCTGTTTGCTTATGGATAAAAATTAAATAAATGATGCTGGACCCACAGCATTATCTGGCCTTAAAGATGAAAATAATAAAAACGAGAGACTCTCACTAGGAAGTTGGAGCAAAGGCCAGATCAAAAAGGCGGTACTCCTAGACTCGGTGCAAATCATCAGGAAATTCCTCTCTTTGCAGCCCTAGTCACCGGTTGCTTGAGCCTTGCTTCGCAGCCGGTGATCTGCCATTTAGATATATTTTTTACTGTAGAATAGTATTCTAATATTATATTTCCTATAGTAAAAAAAATATTTTTTAACGATTTTAAATAAATAAAGTTTCATAATAATGATAATGCACTCGTATGCGAGATGTCAGTACAGATCCCAGATCCCGGTTTAGAATTATAGTTAGCCTCAAAGAAAACATGCTTCTGCTTTGGGACCAGATAATTTTTAAACAACTTAAATACTATTAGTATTTTCATTTATACACTGGCAGCATTATTTATTTATTTTTATTTTTTTGTTTATAATCTAGTATAAGCTGACGCGTGTATATCTTAGGCCCATACTATGAAAGCATGCTCACAGTTTTTCTGGATTACATTTTGGTTTTTCTTATCCTAGATATTAAGTTAATATGGAATTTTTTGTAATAATAATACCCGAGTTCATATATTTTAAGATACTTAAAACAGTACAGACTTCAGCAGTAATTGCTGATATGTTTTAAGAATTTACTTAAACTTCTTGAATTCTCGAAGGTACGGCTGAACCTGATAAATCTGAACAAGCAAGGCAAGATGTACAACCAAGGCATGGCTCCGGTCACCCGCATCTTGCCGGGCAAGCCGCAGTGGGAGCGGATCAGAGATCGTCCAATACATTCTGTGAGTACATTCTACAACATTTTTAAAGAAAACAATCAAATATCAATTATTAGAACTAGTATGTAATTTATTAACCCTCACCTCACCAGCCTTAATTGGTTCACTGCTGGACGCAGGCCTCCCCCTGATTTTTTATCTTGTGGGGTGTTTGAAAGTCGGGGTACGACTTTCAGTACTGAAGAGGAGTCTAGAGAATAAAACACCTTGAACTCTCGGAGTAGACTGATTTTATTTTATAATTCCAAACTATTTAGATCAAGACCGTGAGTTTTCGTCAGCGCGATCTAGCGCTCGTCCACTTTTACTAGCGACATCTAGTTATGCATCGGAACTAAAACAGGTCACGTGGCTAGTGGATTAAACATGGGGGAATAAATGTAGGTACCAAATTTCATCCAGATCTGTCTAGCCGTTTTGGTGTAATTGAGCAACAAATATCCATCTATCTAAACTTTCGTATTTAAAATTTATTTATTTATTTTCAAATTTTCGGAAAACTTACAGCTAGAAAAATTACAAATTAAGAAGACTATTTTTAGTAAGCACATGAGAATACAGTACCCACTTAAGCTGAGGGATATAAAATATTAGTATGATGGACACACTCACGCTATACCGAACGGCAACCGAGTGACGGACGGCCGAGCAAAGGATAACGAACGAGAAGTCGGCCGACACTCAACTCGGACCCGGCACGGTCTAGCGTGATCACTGCTAGCGTCGGCGGTGCGACCCGCAGGGGCGCGCCGTCGTTTCGCGTACTTGCAGATCGCACTCTGTGTTTTCAGCCATGAAAGTGAAATGGTGAAATGAGTCCCAAAATCCACGTTTTGTCTGTATTTTAAGAATATGAAACACATTTTAGCTTGAAAATTTAGGATTTAAGTTAGTAAGTTATGGAAGTCGAAACACGATTGACACAACTTGATTCGATAGAAAAAACTCAAGTTAACTCTAAATTTTTATTTTCACAACGGTAAACCAGTTTCATTTGCTAGTTATTTAACATATTTTGATGAAATGTTGCCTAAAAAATACTTAACTAAACATTTTGGACGATTATGGTTTTAGTTTTTTGCGAAAGTGTAAATTATTTTACAGCAATAACAAATTTATAAATTTTTTAAAAGCAGTGAAATCGCCTGCGGGCCGGCACATGCCTCCCTTTCTCGCCTTCACCGTGCGGCGTTCGCTCGTCCTTGTCTAGAAAAAGCGAACCTATTTCGCCTTAAGCTCGCAGTATTTATCACTGTAAAATGTATCTAAAGATGAGGAGTTAAATCCCATATTTAATTGCTTTTTCTTTTGCCGTGCTGTAACTTGATGTATATGCTTAGTCCTTAAAACTTCAATCATTTCAGATGGACGACAACACATTTACGCTTACCTTCAAGTACAAAACACCAGAGAACCCTAAAGCGACGACATTCTTCGCATTCACCTATCCGTTCTCGTTCGCGGAACTCCAAATCGCGCTAAACTCTATCGACTTGAAGATGCTACCACTCCCGTCGCCACATTCTGATGATGACATTTATTATCATAGGGAGTGTCTTATTTACTCCCTTGAAGGTAAGGCAACATTCAAACACTAGCTTCAGCCCGTCGCTTCGCTCACTTGGTGCCTGAATAAAACGTAGCGGGGAGCACATATCGCATTTCAGCTGAAAATGTTTTTCATTTATTGTAGGTATATCGTACGAGGTAACGATGCTATTCGCACGATCGTACGAGGGGTTTGATCGTGCGATCATGCAATCAAAGCTACAAATCCCTGACTACAAATTAGTCACGCGTCATCGCGCGAGCACGGACATCAATACTGACACACAGGAGGACTCTCAAGTCTGACATCTAGCATCGCGTGATGCCCATCGTGCGACCTAGTAGTACACATGTTGATCGCACGATCATTTTCATCTCGCGACGAAATCGCATCGTTCAGTCGCACGATCGTTAGCCAATTAGGACGACGCCTTAGGATCAACATGGGCTAATGCTATTTCAAAGCTGAACTTAAGTCGCTTTACCTGAAAAGTAACTTAAAGACGTTAGACATCATACACAGCATTAACTAACTAATCTTTAGATTAGTTAGTTAATAGCATGCTGTGTATGACGATCTAACACAAGACAAGACTGACAAGAATCCTTTTCTCAATACGTAAACTCATTTGCATTTAAAAGGCTTGTGACACATTCAGGGCCGGCCTCCACCAAAGCGGAGACGAGACGAGCGGAGTAAATTGTGTTTTAAACAACCAATAGAACGTCGATATTCATACATCTCGTCTCCGCTCAGCTTAAGTAGAGACCACCGAGCGGATATGTATCATAATTGGATGCAAAGAAAACAATGAAATACATATGAGGTGCCTACGTAGCTAGCTAACCTAGAAAGCTAGTGACGTTACGCAGCGGAGACGAAAAAGACTTGAGTAGCGCCGCTAGTGCATTCATCGCAACAAACATCCGACGCTCGCCGCACGCAGCTTAATTCCGCTGTAGCCAGCCCACCTCTCCGGTTATGCCAGCACCCGTCTCTGCTTTAGCCAGCAGACAACTCTAGTCCAGTCTAGCCTAGTAATATAAATAAAGCTGGACAATTCACACAGCATTATCTAGCCCCAAGCTAAGCAGAGCTTGTGTTATGGGTACTAGATAACTGATATACGTAATACAATACATTACATAGATAGTTTTTTTTATTATACATATACATAGAAAACGACCAGAACATCCGGAACAAATACCTGCAGATCGTACAAATATTTGTTCCAAGGCGGGAATCGAACCCGCAACCTCTTGCGTAGCAGGCGGACCTTCGCCCACCGCGTCACAGAGGTCGTCCAATATGGTGTGTTGTGTTGTAACGTGTTTACAACTAGCTCATGCTGAGACGGAGACCGTTTTGTGACTCTTTTCGACAGAAGCTTTGTCTTTTAATTTTAAGTCATGTTTGTTTCTGTTGATAAAGTTACAAATAAATTCTATTCTATTCAAATACGAAATTTTGTGCAAAAATCTACGTTTTCCCGTATGCTTCCAAAATACAAATGAATCGAAGTTGATTTTATCATAAGTTTATAGGAAATGGCTTAAGATTTGTGGCAAATTATTTTTTCGCTGGTTTTATTGCTTGTGAAACGCAGAAAAAATTAAAAATCACAAAAATTAAATCTCACACCGACCCGCTACGAACCTTAACCAGCTGTCTCAAAAACTGGTTGATAATGATGATGATGACATAAATAATAAAAAAAATATTCAAAAATATCTTACGACAAAAGGTTCACAAAAGAGTAAAAATAACATACATTCTAGAGGTAATTCATGTGCCTGAACTAGGTTAAACCTGTATCTCAGGCGAATAGTACCTTTCAAGAGGAAAGTCTTTCATCATTTAGGTATCGTGTCAGATTAAATTATTAGCATGTATGTCTCTCAATTTTTAATTAATTTATCACGTTGTTATGTATTAGTTTATTATTTTATTTGGTATTTGATAATTACTTTGTATAATTTTTAGCTTAGCATAAGCTCCGCCATCCTAAAGTAATCTCCATTCACTGGTTGCCTGGATGAAATCGCTTTAAGCGATAAGGCCGCCAATTCCATGTCTTTGTTTAGGATAAGTATTTTTTAATGTCATTTGTGTTTTCTTTGTTAATGGGCTATGAAATAATACATTATCTATCTATCTAATAGTGCTAACAGCGTAACAAATAAACAATAATCACAAAGGTACCTACTTATTCTAAAACGACAACGCAGACTTTTAGAAATAAAACGTATGCTTACTACACTTAACTAGTTTACATAAACTCCCATAGAACTCGTGGGAACTGGGACCCAATAAAAGTAGGTTAAAAAGGGGTAGCAAAACTCAGGCAGGTCAAACAACCCTACCATAGCGTGACGTCTAAATTGCAACGCTATCAGCTGACAATCCACTTTATTGCTTTTACTTAACAAAGAAACTTTTCCGTAACTTTTCTTTTTACTACGGGAGTGAACTGGGTTATTTTATTGGTTTTCTTGTAATAAAATAGGGAATGGGAAGTTCTTTTCTGTCATGTAAATGTGGTGACAGTCTGATGATAATAAAATGGAATATTATATTTGAACCATAGATAGAAATAGATAGAAAATGCTTTATTGCACACATAATAACATAAAAAACCAAAATAAAAGAAGTAAAAACACAAATATGTTACAATTGGCGGTCTTATCGCTCAAGAGCGATCTCTACCAGACAACCATATCGCTTTTCATATAGAGTCCCTATAAGGTACTCCATCTATTAAGTTCAGAGAATATGTTTTACTATTTGGTGCATCTCTATAGGTACCTACTTCTACAGTAAACCCATTTGGGTGTGGGTGTGTGGGTTTACAGATCGTTGAGCTAGCTAGATAAAGTGGGAACAAAGTTCACATATATTTATCTACTTTTGGCTTCAAAATCGGTAATAGCTTGTTTGTTCAGTAATATGAAATATTAGAAATCACAATATAAATATGACCAACACTATATAAAGAGGAACATTAGGAATCACAATGTACATGTATGTAAATAATTTACTAATTTACCAGTAACCCTGTATACCTCTTTGGTATATCTATATATTCTGAATGTACAATGTTCGTTAAAAAACTTAAAACTTTGGCCATTGACTTTGAAAATGCAGCAATACCTATGCATTGTAGGAAATAGCTTAAATTGACAACTTCTGATAGAAAATCAGAAGTAAGAAAATGGTTTTGTACTTGTTAAGTGTGGGGGCTATGTTTACAAAAACTGTATATTGAGTTTGACCAGAGTGTATCTATAATCTATTTTTTTATTATTTTATTCTTGTGATTTTTGTAGTTGTTTTTATGATTCAATGTACTAGTCATAATGATTTAGAAATATCTGTAATGTTATGGTCTTGTTCAATAAATAAATAATAATCATCTATAAAAACTATATACGGGCGAAGCCGCGAGCTATGAACTATCATGAAAAACTTTTCATACTGTCATCGTTTTAACACAGAATTAAAATCATTTGAAACGGGATATTTATCATGACCAGAAATTTAAGCTTTCCAATATTTCGGCACAGTTTCTGCGCCATGGTCTCGGAATAACGGAAGTCCCTGCTCGTTGAAAGTATGGGAAATATCCCGTATATATTATAAATGTCTTTTGTATCACCATGCACCTGAATTTGGCCCACAATAGGTAAAGATAGACCTCCCAAAGTTTGTGTCATCCACCATTAATGGGGTTTATGGCAGTTTTTATATGCTCTTTTCTAGGTAGAGGGCCTAGAAAAGAGCGTAATAAAAACTAGTACATCACATAAATTCCTCTTTGTTTTCTCTTTGAGTTGTTTATGTACGGAGGCCACTAATTAGTTTACAAACTATTTGTCTGTTTGTTTATAAACTATCTGTTTATTCAGGGAGGCGCGTGGATCTGCTTACGATAACTTCGTTCCACGGTATCCTCAATGAGAAAGAGGAGCGTTTGAAGAACCTCTTTCCTGATAATACAGAGAGGGCGCGCAAGTTTGCTAACAAAAAGGTTAGTTACCGACTTCATAGAATAAATAAATAGATAGATAGATAATACTTTAAATACTTTAAATAAATAATGCTGGGACAATTCACACATCATTATCTAGCCCCAAGCTAAGCAGGGAAGAAGATAAGATAAAGATAAAAATATTTATTTCGTCTTGTGTAACACATCAATGTTTCTAGACATAAGAACGGATAGTTGATTTATAATAATTTGGACACGTGTTAAAAAGACCCGATTTAAGGCTTCACTAATGCGTTCCTCGCTCTTGCAAAGTCGAAGAGAAGAAAAGAAGTTAATGAATTTATGAATTACCACAATTTATTCGCTCATAAGGGGAGGCCTATGTCCGGCAGTGAACTTACATAGGCTGATGATGATGATTCCGAAGACCTGTACGCTTTCGATCATTTGCCATGTGAATCGTGGGAACTTATTGTATTAATAAATAAATATCATAATACTTTTATTCATCACCTTAAAAAACAGATTGTATTAAATAAAACATATTATAGAGAACAGCAATGTATTTGGCGGCCTTATCGCTTAAAGAAATTTTTTCCAGGCAACCATTGATGAGAGAGAGACTTACGCCCGAATACTCAAACGCATTTCTGATATAAGAACGTCTCAAGTTGCGATTTTATGACAGTTTTCAATGAAAATCTGTCAAAAATTCGTCGCTTAAGACGTGCTTAAATCTGAGATGCGTTTGAGTAGTCGGGGGTATGTCCAGCAGTGGACTAACATAGGCTGATGATGATGAACCATTTATGGTCGATTTGCACCAAAAACGAGCGTGGTCCAAATAATATTTTATCAAATAGAGATGTATGTATTATATGATTACCAAGATCCGACTTGAATTCTTGATTCATTTCACTTGTTTTTGGACATCTCTAATTTACGCTTTGATGAAAACTTGTACCAAATTTCATTTGACTACACACATGATGGATATGGCTCCTGCCAGCTCCGTCATGATTAGATGAGGGAGAGCAGATTTTCTAATCTAATTTCATTTGACTACACACTTGGAAAGCCGTCCATGAATCACGTGATGTTTTTTTTAGCATTTTTTAACCCCTTGTGATATATCGTGATTTTTTGTCAAACCCCCTTTCGAGCCTCACGTGATTAATGGACGCGGCTCCTTGATGGAACTGGTAGGAAAACAAATTTCATTTGACTACACACTTGATAGAACTGACAGGAAAACAAATTTCATTTGACTACACACATGACGGTTTTGACAATTTCAACTTCAGGTGATCTTCATATCAGCGCGCGTCCACCCCGGCGAAACACCATCAAGCTTCGTCTTCAACGGATTCCTAAACCTCATCCTCACCAAACACGACCCAATAGCAGTTCAACTCCGGAAGCTCTATGTGTTCAAGATGATCCCTTTCTTAAACCCCGATGGAGTCGCTAGAGGACACTACAGGACGGACACTAGAGGGGTTAACTTAAATAGGGTTTATTTGAACCCTTCGTTGGTGCATCATCCTACGGTTTTTGCTTCGAGGGCATTGATTAGGTGAGTTTTTGATTATTTACAAATCCAAACCCCTTATACCTCGTCGACGTGGCTAGAGGACACGTGACATTACAGAAGGAATACTAGAGGGTTAAATTAGAATAGGGTTTATTTGAACACTTCGTTGGTGCATTATCCGACGGTTTGTACTTCGAGGGCATTGATTACGTGAGTTTTTGATTATTTAGAATTGCAAGTCTGCAAGCTTTGTGTATAAAATGTTAAACACATAGAGCTTGAAAACTTGGAATGCCTTTCTTGAAACCCGATAGAGTGACCCGAAGAGACTACAGGCTAGAGGACATTACAGAAGGAACACTAGAGAAACAATTTGAATAGACTTTATCAAATAAAGTTGAGACTTTATTTGATAAAGTCCCAACTAGCACACAAGCGGTATAAGAAGCGCTATAGTAGTCGCTTAGAGGATATCGACTACGGTATTAGCTCCATAGATAAGCTCTATAGTAGCCGTATAAACGTCTATACGATCTCTATACCCCTAAAATAGGCACTTTTTATACAGCTATCAGCGCTAAAATCGCGCTATAGTAGCGGTTATAGAGTTAGAAGAGCCGTACAAACGCGCTTCAAGAGCAGTTGTGCATGCTTATTGTTGTACAATGACGCTTTAAAAGCTGTTGCGAGCGCTTAATGACATAAAGTAAGTTTTTGTAGCGCTATTATACCACACTCACCTTATTTGGTCGCAACTGTGCGCCTGAATTATCGCATATTGCGTAACTTTATGCATTTTATTATTAATTTTAATTGTGAAGAGAACAAATACGGTTTTTTGACGACACCATTACTGAAATAAAAACCTAAAGTTAAGTTTATTGAATATTCGTTTATCTTTATGTTGTGCATGATATTACTGCGACTATCCGTTTACTGTAAATATATATATGTAATTTCGCTTCGATTTTCATGCGCCCTCAAGATATTACATTTTTAACATGAAAATAGAATTTATAATATTAGTGCAAAATTGAGTTTAATTTTTTAAAGACATTTTAAGCTTCTTAATAGTTTAATTAGAGTCATTTATTAACAAATAATGTCATATATAACGGAAATAACGCACAATAATACTATGACAAATGTTGTTTTAACCTCCGAAACATATATTTATTCAAAGTTTTAATGGCGCCGGGTTATAGAGTTATATCTATCCGTTGTAACGGTTTAAGTTGTACAAATGTGCCAATACCTTAACTTGTAGACCTTAGAGGTTTACAGTTGTGCTATTAACGCGCTTTTAAACTCTTTTGGTGATAAATCAGCTGTTCATGGTTTCATTTAAGAGCTCAAAGCTCTAGAATGGACTATTGAATATTACTCTTCATAACTATATTAGGGATCCTTTCGTGGAACTCAAAAACGTCTGTATTTTTTCAAGAACAGTAACAGAAAACATCTACATATTAATTAAGGTTCTGTTTGATGAAATTTCCCATGGCATAGGTACGCGTAGAAAAATTATAATCCTAAGAATTCCAATAATTAAAAATATTTAATATATATAATTAATATTTAAATATTTTCAGACACCACTGCACTACTGCTACAAGATGCACTATTGTTATCGAATACTACGGAACCCTCATTGTTTTCTTGCACATGCACTTTATTTTCAAATTTCCTAAACTTACTACATTGCTCCGAGTGATTATTTAAGATTTTAGAATACTTCTCCTTAATTTTTTGACGTATATTGCCCTGTTTTTTGATTAACTTCCAAGTTTTTTCCCATCCATTTTACAAATATATGGACAAGACGAGTAGGTACCTACTATAATGTACTAAACCATAGAAATTATAATAACTCTCCTATCCAACACAAGGTGTTATTATGACGCTATAATAAATTCTTATGCGGGCTTTTATTGTACAAAAGCTGAACAATCCTCAAATATAGCGGTTTTAGCGCTAAAATAGAGTCATAATACTCTGCTGTGAATATGACGCTACAAGAGTTGTAATAGACGCTATTATAAACCTTAAGAATCTATAGATATCCTCTTTACTGCTTAAAGTGTTTCAAAAGAAACTTATAGCGCTTTCCAAACACATATACCGTCAAAAGTCCTCTTATAGATCTTCTTGTGCTATAAAAGATGTTTATAACTTTGCCTTACTTCTGATGCGCGTACAATAGCGCTACAAGATGTCACTGTATCTGTTATAGAATTATGATTCATATTGTAGCGCTACTATACCACCTTCCTGTAGAATGACTCTATAATACGATACTCTAGAGCCTAAGGATAAAATCAACGCCCTTATAGAGCTGATATGCCACAAAATTGCTGTACAAAGTCAGTTTATGCAGCTTCTGTGCTAGTTGGGAGTCTATTCAAATTGTTTCTCTAGTGTCCCTTCGGTCATCCATCATCTTAGTAATTTAGATCCGACTCCGCAAGTGCTCAAGTGTTCAAGATGAACTCATTCTTTAACCCTGATGGGAGTGTCTAGACTTGTAAAGAACGGCCTACTAACCGTTTCGGTCCTATATAATATAATATTTTGATTCAAAGCACAAAGTGTCTCGTCTCGGTATGAGCTGATCCTGACGTTGCAAGCTTAGGGTCACCTCCGACGAGCGATGGTATCGCCGGCGAGTTTGTCAACTCTTTTTTTTTAACATAACTTTATTTCGTCGATTGTTTTACAGATACTACCACTTTGGTTGCGAAAAAGAAGATAACGATGATTCCAAGAGTTACGCATCACATAGCATAGCTAATATAAGCGAATCCTCAGAGGTAACTTTAAATAACCTTTTTTTTACTTTTATAAGTTAAGGTTGCTTTAGTTAGTTAATAGGTTTGAGTCAGGTACTTGCCAGAAAGTAACGGCATCCTTAGACCTACGTGGTATTCGCTACCCCAAATGGTACGCGGTAATCACTAAACGTAACTAAAATTATCAATGGAATACCGAGGACCGCGTCAAACCGAGCGCGAATACCAAGCGAAACTTACCGCTATCGCTCTGCGTAGCGAATACCGCTTAGATCTGAATAGGCCTTAAATTTTAAGAGCATTAACAGAGGCCCGTATTATTAATTGCTTGCTCAGTCTATAATCTATGCTTGAGTAACGCTTTTCTTTGGAACAAACGTCACGCAAGCATAGATCTGTGAGCAAGCTTTTATTATACGGACCTTAGTGCTACAACAACCCATAAGCGCGACTTATCGCGTGTTGTAATTTTCTAGTAACTAAAACGCGCCGCATTCCGCCGCGTATCAAAAACGCGTGCAAAAATCGCGCGCGGTTCTGCAGCGGGATCTGTCGCGTATGGTTTGGCTCTTATGCTTTAGTTGTATGATCAATGTGCCTGCTCATTTAAGTAGCATTAGCTGTTAGTTTAACATCTAAATTCAATAAAACCAGCCAAGTGCAAGTCGACTCGTACACGGAGGGTTCTGTACCTTCGTACATAACTATTTCGCAAAAAAAATCCTTTAAAAACTTAAATAAATATTAAAAAGCCACGCCCGACGTTGCTCAACTTCAGTGAAGAACATTGGTAGGTACTCAACTTGGTATTAACATTGGCCCCTATAGGGGCAATAGTGATCTACACCTTGTCAAAATTTCAACTGTCTACCTATTACGGTTTAATAGAAAATTAGAGCAAAAATTGCCATAAGGCAAAATGACGTTTTTTGTCAAATGTGTGGGAGCCCCTTTTAGTTTTAATATTTATTTTATTTTTGTTATTTGTTAGCGGCGAGAGAAATACATATTTTGTGAAAATTTCAACTGTCTTCCTTTTACGGGTCATGAGATACAGCCCACAGACGGACAGACAGCGGAGGCTTGTAATAGGGTCCCGTTTTCGACCTTTAGGCACGGAACCCTAAAAACCAAATTAAATAAAACACTGATCTAATCAACCACCGCTGTGGTAGGTATGGATAGGTATCTAAAGTATAAGTCTTGCTTACTTTACTCCACAGATGACAATAGATCCAAAGAAAAAGAGAGGTTCAGCATCAAGTGCCTACAGAAACGAAGGAACGAAGCGGCAGAGCGAGAAGTCTGTAGCGAGTAAAATCAACAAGTCCTCGACGACCATCAAAGCCTCATCTAGCAGGAGCCTCAGGGATTCTAAGGGGGTTTCCACTTCTCTGGTCAATCAGGTAATATACATTTAACTGATTTCAAAAAGTTTTATTAAGAGTCTAGGACACCTGAAATCGCTTAGCGTCAGCGATCATATCTTCCTTAATACTGAAGTCAAATATCAATATCAGGAAATTCAGGATTGATGCTAGAACGTGTTTCGAAAACACGATTACATGAAATTTTCTCTACAGAAAATATTCCAAAATACGCTCTAAACTGTACAATAAATGGTCGCTATTCAATATACTTTAAAATAAGCCTCGATAATTTTTACAGTAAACAAACAGAATATCAAGCAGACGGTGTGTGTTTTAGATTTTCAATAACTATTAATTTTTAAATAATGAGCAAAAAACTAACAAGGCGCTATGGCGCTCATTAGGGGAGGCCTATGTCCAGCAGTGGACTAATAATTATAGGCTGTTAATGATGAAGCACAAAACTTGATTTTTGCACTTGATTTTTGGAAACGCTGCTCTGCTCTGTCGCTCCTATGAACGCGAAGCTCTGCTTAGCTTGGGGCTAGATGATGCTGTGTGTATTGTCCAGGATTATTTTATTTTTTTGTAATCCGTGGTCATACAGTACATAAGTTTCGACATCAAAAATAGCAACCATTTCAATAACGTTTATTTCTTTAAGCTTTCAAAATAAGCAAATTTTATACTATAAACACGTTTATAATAGTAATTATTATCAAATAAGAAACAAGGTGTTATTGAATTTGTCCACTTCAATTTTTTGTCCACTAGTGGAAGAAGTGGAAAATAAACCACTAGTAAGTGTATATATGACCTACAAACTAATACAATATTTGCATATCTAAGCTGGTACTACTTTATTTATTATTAGGGCCGATTTTTCAATCCTCAGATAAGTCGTCGAATAGCTATCTAGCGTGTAAAGATATATGTCTGTTTATCAGACGAATAAATATGTTCAATTTTTCAATCGTATAATATCTAGAGGATAACTAACAGTGGTTTAAACTAGCCAACTTCACACTATCTGTGTGCAAGCGAGATGCATAGATACTGTATACAACTCGATAGACAAGAATAGCAACATAACTGTATTTGACATTCGACGTTCATTGTAATACAAAACATAACCTGTTGTCCCAGCGCATGTTTTGTCCTCTAGTGGAAGAAGTGGAAAATAAACCACTAGTAAGTGTATATATGACTTACAATCTAATACAATATTTGCATATCTAAGCTGGTACTACTTTATTTAATTAGTCACAAAATTTATCAAAAAATTCGGTGAAGCGAAAACCCAGTAAGTGCAAAGCACACTTTTAATGAAACCATCGCAACGACGACACTAAAGCTTATATTCCAATTTATTACTACTTGCGGCACTAAGCGCCGTGAAATGACTTTTTGATAGCTAATTAGACCGCAGGTTTCGGTCTGTTACTCCTTCTGTGTTACTTATTTATTGGGTTTTAACCGGCTTCGAAAATAGGAGGTGATTCTATGATCGGCTGTATACATGTAGGTATGTTATTTTTAGTGTGTCAGTTGATTTTACCCGTAATTTATGAACCGATTTGGATGTTTCGTTTGCAATTGTACAGAAAATGATTCCGGGGCGAACATTTCTTGCTGCACGTGTGAGATGATGCGTTTTCTGTTTTTTTTTTGTTTTTTTTTTTTACGAAATGTCTTTTTTGAAATAAAATATATTGGATTCAAAACCAGAGTATAAGGTTTTCGAAGTTGGTATTTAGTTTTTTCAAAACAATTAAGTTATAGCTTGTTTAATTTTTATATTAGGTATAATATCTAATGCTGTGTGAATTGTCCAGCATTATTATATTATATATTATTATTATTATATTATTATTATATTATATTATATATTATATATTATATTATTATTATATTATATTATAATATCATATCCATTTGTCTGATTGTGATAGTCTATTTAGAATTTTGTTATTAGCTTCTTATTTATGCACACAAATCCCCGTTCAATCTGATGATTCTATCCATCCACGGTAGAGATCGCTCTTGAGCGATAAGACCGCAAATTACATATTTTTGTTTCTTACTTCTTTTATTTTTGTTTGTTATGTATATTTATGTGTGCAATAAAGCATTTTCTATCTATCTATCTATCATGATTTTTCTATGAAAAGAGTTTTCACGTTAGTTCAAATATGTGTAAATTGTAAGTTTTTGAGCTTGCACAACTTAAATGTTTTTTTTATAAGCACACCTTTATAATTTTCATAATGTTATCAGTTTAAAAATGTAAACATAAAATAATGTCATATAGCCTATTCTAGCTAATCTTGCACATGCCTTCTCCATTTGAAATCCACACACTTTTGATATTATGATATATGAGTAGAAACCCTTTCTCTACGAATTACAGAGCGAAAGAAAACTAGTCGAGATGCCATCCCAAACAAGCGACCTATCAGCCAAGTCGTCTTCCCCAAACCTCCACGAGGGAAGCGACTCGCTCCTAAACGACAGCACGCTGCGCTCGTGCCTCGGCTCCAACGTACATCTCAGCACCAGCGAGGAGCTCAACATGCCCGGCAGCAATCCGCTGCGGCCGCTGAGGGATACGCTGAAGAACAGTATTAGTCTGCTTCTGGAATCTTCTTCTTCTGTTGGCGGGTAAGAAAGAACATTTTGAACAGGTCTACTTAAAGCAATTTCTATAAATAGTTTTTCTTCTGTTGACATCAAGTAAGAGCAAGATATATCACTACCTCAGCAACAACGTTAAGTTCTGATACCTTTGCAAGGGAAGCGGCTCTTCTGTTGACAAAAAGAAGAAGAATGAAGAAGAAAAATACTTATTTTTACCCAAAAATACTTACACTGTCTTACGTACATCTACATACTAGGTACTTTTCATCATCATCAGCCTATACCAGTCCACTGCTGGATATAGGCCTCCCCTAATGAGCGCCATAGCTCTAAGGTACATCCCAATACCAGCGAGGAGCTTAATCATTCTCTACCTGCTAACCTTAGGGTAGTGTGGATCTGCCATCCCCGGGCGGCTAGGTCATCGAGCTGCAAACCCCAAACCCTCACACAATATGGCGAGCACGTGCGGGCCAGGGTTTGCGTCCGCACACCCTGCCACCGCACTCTAATAATAATAATTAGTTTATTTACCAGAATAAAGCTTAAAACTACATAGAAGTACATACTGACGACCTCTGTGGCGCGGTGGGCGAAGGTCTGCCTGCGACGCAGGAGGTTGCAGGTCCGACTCCCGCCTCGTGACAAATGTGTGTACGATCTGCAGACGTTTGTTCAGGGTGCTCTGGTCGTTTTCTATGTATAATAAAAAATATCTATCTATGTATCGTATTATATTATGTATATCATAGTTATCTAGTACCTATAACACAAGCTCTGCTTAACTTGGGGCTAGGTAACGCTGTGTTAATTGTCCAGCATTATTTATTTATTTACATAAGTTATTCTATGTTAGAGAATATATTTTTACATAGTCGTCAATAACTTTAAGGGGTCGAATAGATTGACTCCTTGCTCTAACTAAGCTCTGACGCACAAGACACTTCAACGCTACACACAAAATACTTCACTGCGACAGAGTCCCTGTCTGATACAGCCCTATTATTTGAATATTCTTCTGTTGTTTCCAGAGACAGTACAATCGACGTCAAAGACTCCCGCGCCGCTCACGTCAAGACCGGGCTGTGCCTGGCCTGCCGCGCCGCCATCTGCCGCATGGAGCACACCATGCCGGGCATCGCCAACTTGCTGCCCGGCTACACCGAGGTGGTCAGTATATTACCACCATGAATTGTATCATTAAAGACTCTCGGGTCACATGAGAAAGTTCTGGAATACCGAGCTCGATTCCACCGCAGGTCGACAGAGGAATATTGCTTACCCCCTCTGCACGCGGCTCTAACAACCAAATGACCTCGTCTCTCGATAATGGCTCATTATTTATCAAATGTAATAGAAGAGGCTAGAACCTTATAGTAAAAGTTGCAAAGAAATTTCTGGAATACCGAGCTCTACTCTATCGTAGGTCCACCGAGGAATATCGCCAACCCCCTCCGCTCGCGGCACTAACAATCAAATGAACTCGTCTCATGATAATGGCGTGTTATTCATCAAATATAACCTAGTAGCTTATAGTAAATGTTGCAGAAAAAGTTCTGGAATACCGAGCTCTATTCCACCGCAGGTCGACATTGGAATATCGCCTACCCACTCTGCACGCGGCTCTAACAACCAAATAACCTCGTCTCTCGAAAATGGCGCATTATTCTTCAAATATAATCTAGTAGCTTACAGTAAAAGTTACAGAGAAAGTTCTGGAATACCGAGCTCTATTCCATCGCAGGTCCACCGAGGAATATCGCCTACCCCCTCCGCTCGCGGCACTAACAACCAAATGACCTCGCCTCTCACACCGCGGAGTACACTTCAAATGTTTCCCGAAAAGGTTATTAATGTTTTTAAACTTACGCGATCTGAACACATAATTATAAATACTATTTAACAGGTATCTGTCGAAACGTCGGGAAAAATAGGTAAATAAACGCGATAAATACCCGTTAAATAGTATTTATAATTAAAGGTTATTCTCTTTTTAATCATCTTAACCTCATATATATATACAGGTATACAATGCTTATACCGATTTGGTTGCATTTGACCTAAATAAAACAAAAAATCGTGTCGACGTGTAGATAAAGAGATTGAAAAGAACATGCTGTTCCTTAGATCATAAGTATTTTGTTAACTATAATCTCAGCAGGGTCGTTAGGTACACTACTAACGCCCGAATTCTCAATCGCAATTACGGTTTAAGCTCATTTTATAATCATGTTTTAATTGAAAACTGTCAAAAAATCGAGGCGTGCTTTAATCTGAGTAACGTTTGAGTATTCGAGGTTATACTGACTTAGAATTCGCGCAAATCCTAGCTCCTAGACTCGTTTACCCAAATCAGGGGTTCTACAACTATGGTAGACCCTGATCACTGCTCACGCGAGTCGGGTCACTATAATGCACGACAATTTATTGGCCGAATACACACCTTGATAATCCGTGTCAAAGTCAAAACATATTAAAATTGGAAGCCATGACACGGATTATCAAAGTGTACATTATTCGGCCGTACAATAAATTGTCTTGCATTATAGTGACCCGACTCGCATGAGCAATGATCAGGGTCTACCAGTCGAAACAAACCAAACCCTGATCAGGCTACGAACGAGTGTAGGATAGCCTTTGAAATGCCACATCTGTCGAAATATGGCCCCTTCGGTGGCATTTCTTGGACATCCTCTGTCCCATGCCATACCACTCCTGATATTTATGATATGATCTAAACGGAACAAAACGTAGACGCTAGCAAAAACATATTGCCGTCCTCTTCTAATAAGATAAGAATAAGAAGAGGACGGTAATAATTCAAGCGAGAACTTAGCTTTGGTTTAACTTGTATTGTGTACCACATTTTATGACCAAGCACTGGTATAGTTCGCGCAAATCTTTATGAATTCTCAGAAATACTTAAAGTGGCTGCGCAGTAGCGTATTTTAAGTTTCCAAAAAAGCGCGGTGAGTCCAGTACTACGCAGTTTCGCATTCGAGGCTTATATTCACAGAATTCATTAAATTTCGCGCGTTTTGTGATTAATTTATTTCCTCCGTAGATAACTGTCAAACCAGACTCAGTGTTATATAAGTTATCTTGATATACTTGATGTCGTCTAGGTCACTTTCGTTCAAAATATATAATATATTAGTTTGAAAAACTAACCACTTAAGTAACTACCCCCAGAGACCAAGATCTCCGAGCTTTACTCAGTCAATAGGAGAGTATAGGGAAGCGCAGCGGTTACAACTTCAGCAAGAGCAAGAGAGAAAGGTATCGTCATTATTATCACATGTATTACATGTGTTAGATAGAAATGGATATATTCTGTATTTTTGTTTTGTAGTCTCTGAGCTAGTGAAGACGGTAACACCTATGATTATAGTAAAGTAGATAAGTTAGAAAGAGACGGATAGATTCTATAGTTTCGACTCGTAATTATTAAGTTGAAGAGTAAAGTATCGTCAGCGTTGTCCAATAGATGTGCTACATAGAGATGGATAGATTTTGTAATTTCGTCTTGTATAGCGAAAATAATCACATGCCATAGTTTCCCGTGATCATAATTAATTATGATGATGGCCTAGAAGTAGTGTAGCTCCATATTACATAATAAAAAGAAAAAATCAAATTAAACAACGACCTCGAATTTGGATGTATAGAAATAAAAATAAAATTGTGCAAAACTGATTTGCCTCGCCCATCAACATGAGGCTTGGCTTTTAAACTTATTGTGCCTGATGCACAATGACGTTCATGATGAATCCAAGTGGGTTAACAACGAACCTTGTTATTGTTCGAAGAACCCTCAAATCAACTCCGCCGGATGTCCATATCCTTCCAAACTACTGAATATTCAACTTTGAAATTAATATAAAGTTCAGAACTTATTCTATACTTACGTCATGTTTCGAAAATAGGATTCCATAAAAAAAATTCGATGAAAAAAGTAGCAAAGATACCTCTAAATTTTTACTTAAACCTTAATTTCACATTTAATGCAGAAGTTGAGAATAAGCATGGTAATTGAACTATAAAGAACGCATTTGCGTCTTTTTGGAACCAAGTTCCTTATCGCGCGTTGTGAAAGGGGCTGGACGGAAAAAATTCTCACGAAAAGTTGTAACGACACTTTTTGCTATAGTAAGCTATTGTAAGCCGTGCGGCGTGTGCATGTTTCTCTGTCTGTCTCTCTCTCTCTCTCTCTCTCTCTTATAGAAAGGAACTTCGTTCCATCCGGGTGTCCCTTGACACCTCTCAATTTTTTTTACTAATAATTTCCTTATTAATAGATAATAAGCAAAAACTTGATTTTTGGGCTTGCGTTGCTCTGCCCTGTACCTCTCCTAAGAACACGGAATCTTATGCCTACCCTTTACGAAAAATTACGTCGTGGTTTGTAGGTCGTGGTAGTAAAATCGGGTACATACGTAGTTTCCAAATGAATCGGAAAGTACGTTTGTATGGGAGTTAAAGAGTTTCGCTTACCTTAATATTGTTACGCCGGTGGATTACACCACAAACTTCAGACGGCAATTTCAGTACTTTAGAAGCGTTTTCAGCCGGCTGAAAAGTCATGACGGATCGTTTCAGGAGTAGCTCTATCATATAGTAGAAAATAAAAAATTCACCCATGTTGCGAAACATGTTTTCAGTCAGTTTCAGACCACCCTCTATCTGATGACGCAATAACCTGAAAACCCGTTTTCAGGCGTTTTCAGGACCCCTTATAGGCCTTTGAAGTATATTTCAGTATATTATGGCGAAATATCCAATAGGAGTGAAAGAGAGCACTATTAGAAAGAGATAGCCATACTCAGAACATTCGAGACGTCATCAACGTAACAATATTTATCTACTAAACCCACAGGGGGAATCTGTGACTAAACCTATTCAATTAAATAATTTTCTTTTTGGTAGTTCGTCTGACAATCAAATAGTCATGTCCTAATGCTTTACCGATTGTTGCTCAACATTTTATATTATTTTGCAGATTTTACTCTGGCGTCTAAATTACTTTATTTTTAAAATCAGATAATGTTCAAAAAAGTAAAATAGTATTGTTTATGGTTTTTCTTTATATACTTTTTCATGATAAAATCATAGATTATTCTTCGTTACTACATGCTACGTCGCGTCGGCTCGATAAAAATCTAAAGTTCCCCCATTTTTTGAGTAGAGTTTTTTGGAGTAGATAGATCGCATCTCTATCTGTAGAAAGTAACTGGGTCTATGAAATACTTCATTCCGTCTTCATTCACCATCATCATCGGCCCATATTCGTCCACTGCTGGTTGGTGGCAGCCTAAGGTAGCCCGGAGATTCCTAGTACTCCCTGCCCCGCCGTTACCATGGCCGCTGCCATGGCCAGGAATAGGGAGGCGGCCGGGAACTGGGGGCCAATAATGCCCCCTATTCCTATAGGCTAACATAAAATAAATCCGTGGAAGGAGGGGCGCTATTACTATGCTAATTGACACATTAATTACAGTTACTGGAGAGCCAACTGCAGCCGTCCTCGCGCGGTCATGACGAAGACATTTACTTCTGCACAAACTGCTTTAAGCGGTACGACCTTACTCAGGACGATGAAGTGGTGAGTACATTCATACTCACAAACTTATCTGACACCTGAGTTCTATGACGAAACTCTCTCTCAATCTCATTATCTAAGGATTTTTGTTATAGTGCTTACCTGCACTCTGGTTATCTATAAGAAATGGAATAAGTTACCAATAAGTGGTGTAGGGTGAGGCGCGGGTTCGAGTCCCGCCGTAGTCGAAATTTTTTGAGAACTTATTTCATATCTAATTATCGTTTCGATGGTGAGACGTTAAATTTTTGTATGTACCCTAAACTATGGAAAGAGCTGTGCTCGGAGTTTCTCTGAATGACAGGATTTGTAACGAATATATCCAGCATAGAACCAAAGTTATTGACATAAACTAACAAACGCTGGAGTAAACGAGTTTTTGAGTGGTGACCGTGATTCGGCAAATGTAGTGTAAGATGCCCTCCGACCCGGTGGGATGACCTGCAAAGACTACAGGCAGACGCTGGATGCGGTTAACTTATTACATTAGGGGAGGCATATGTCCAGCAGTGGACTAAGCTGATGATGATGACTTGGTAGTTACATGTCAGCACGTTTTAAGAGGCGCTAAACTAAATCCTATGCAAAAATGGAACGTTTCGTCGTCGAGTCTATTCTACCGACTCAACGAATTCAGCAACAAGCAAAAAGCGTTTTTATAACATCCTATAACCGCACTTGTAAGCCACTTACAAGTCCGCAAAAGGCCAATTTTAAGTGCGTTTGCATTTGTAACTTGCCTATAATGCACTGGACAATATTAAGTTCTGAAGCCAAAATTTTAAAACCATTACGCACTTCAGTAGTTTCTTAATACTTAAGTATAAATGAATCGCTTTAGACCTCAATCAATGATTCGACACTAATAAGAATAATAAGCATCATTATTTATATTTTGTGCGGAACCCTCATTATTTTAACTATAACTATGTCAAGTGTTGGGTTCCGAATTCGTAACTGAGACTCAGTTACGAATTCGGAACCCAACACTTGTCCATTTCTTATTAGTATTTTCTTTTATAAGAACCGCTCCTTTAAAACCGGGACCTGCGTGTTTTATTACAACACAATACCTCCATGTTGTAAATAAATAAATAAATATTAATTTGACGGCTGATAGAAATCACAGCAGTAAGAAACCAACCGTGCCGACGATCCCACAATTTGAAAAGGGCTATAAAGTGATAATGTTTTTTTTTTTTAGAAAATGTCGAACCCCGTATCCTCAACGAGTGTTGGCGTGTCCTGCGCAGAAAGCGGCGACGGCAAACGAGTCGGCAGCATAATGGATGCCACCATTGCTGCTGTGAGTACCGTGACGTAGCTTAAGGGTCCGTAGCTAAATGGGAAAACGGATCCGGAATTTTCGTTATCGGAATATTACGGTAAGGAATAAAGACTAGGTATATCTGGTGACTGGTTACTGGAAAAGTCCAGTAGATTCGTCTGTCACTCCAATTTTTCTCGTATTTGTGCCTTTATAGACAAAATTTGTAGCAAAATAATTTCTTTTCAAAGAATTTGCAATTTAAAGTGACAGTAGGCCGGCAAATCTTTCAAATAAGTTAACATTATTACCGACGACCGTTGTTGTTGAGCGGAAACCACGACTCGGCAAACACCCTGTATTTAGGATGACCTGCAAAACTCTGCCAACTGTGTTTAAATTTGTAATAAAACAAACTAATATATTCATAATGCTATTTCCTCAGACACCGATCCTGAAAGAAGAAAAATCGAAGTCTCAATCAGTGTCCCGCCTGCCTCGCAAGAAAACCCCGACCCCGACGCACAAGTCGTCCGTCAATGTGGAACCAGAGTCGGGGCTCTTTCTCTACATAGATCTACACGGACATGCTTCTAAGAAAGGTAATGTACACTTCAGTTGTTAACAAGAAATTAACCCAACCCAACCATTACCTAAGTATTGCATAGCTATGAAACTCCAACTCGGCCAGACAGAAAACGGTATTGAAAAGTCTCATAGAGACATCAAACTGTCCACACCCATAGAAAAGCTGAAAGGAAGCTGTCAATCTCCAAAAGTCCTGGTCCAGTACTTCAAGGAGCTGGGCTGGTTAGGGCCTGGTTAGGCAGGGGGATAATGCACAATACACTCCTATGCGAGATGTCAGTGCAGATCCCAGTTCCCCCCACTTAAAATTAGAATTATAAAACTCCAGGCCGACTCACTGTTGGATTTTTACCGGTAGGTGGGGATAGCTTTGCGGAAAATTCGGCTATAAAACAATTCGTCTAACTAAAACAATTGGACTAAAACTATTCGTCTCAAATACAATTCGACTAGTAACAACTCGTCTAAAACAATTCGACTCAAAAAATGCCTTAACATTCTAACCTGTCTTATCCGTGTCGGTTCTGTGCTGATGAAAAAATTACAGCTTTTGTGAAAAAAAATTACGGGTGATTAAAAAAAACTCTAACCTATCCATGCCGGTTCTCTGTTACTAATTATACGATCCGCATATTGTTTCAGACGAGTTGTTACTAGACGAATTGTTTTAAGTAGAAATGTTTTTTAGACGAATAATTTTAGTCGAAGTGATATATTTGAATTTTCCATTGACGGGATAATAGGTTATTTTACTCTACATGAGAAAAAAATAAAAAATATATTTCAGAGATAGCTTAGGCAACAAGCGGTTGAGAAAGAATAGTTTTAGTTCATAAAATATAAATAAATTTTAGAACTCTATTCTAGTTCTCAATTACGTCATTCATACGTCTATGAAGGTAAACTAAAGAGTATCAACTGTCATCAGTAACATCAGCGAATTTGTTACACCTACATCAAAATAATATCATGACCACTGAGTAATATGGCATCCACGGCGTCCAGGGTTTTCATCAAAATAACGCGCGAAAATAGAAAATGTAAATTTAAAAAATATCGAATGTAGTTATAATTATTTTTTTTAGTTGTAGCACGTAAGCACTTTAGAATCTAATTGAGACACTTCAAAAATGGGTGTAATACCCTATAGTCGATCTATACAACCAATCACGTTTTTAACTTTTTAAGTTTTATGTAAGGAACAATAGGCTCACCAAAAAAGGCCTGAATGCATTTAAGGGACATTTCAGAAACCGGCACTAATTTGTACCTATCTACCTTTCAGGGATCTTTATGTACGGAAACCACTTCGACGACGCCGAAAGCTGCGTGGAGTGCATGCTTCTGCCACGGATCATGTCGCTAAACAACCTGCACTTTCACTTCTCTTCCTGCAACTTTACCGAGCGGAACATGTACCTCAAGTATGTACCCTACCCTACTCACATGCACCCTAGTATGTACTGTACCCTACCTTACTCACATGTACCCTACCTTACTCACATGCACCCTATTATGTACCGTACCCTAACTTACTCACATGTACCCTACCTTACTCACATGTACCCTACCTTACTCACATGTACCCTATTATGTACCGTACCCTAGTATGTAATGTAATGTACAATACATTACTCATATGTACCCGAGTATGTACTGTACCCTACCTTACTCACATGCACCCTAGTATGTACTGTACCCTACCTTACTCACATGTGCCCTACCTTACTCACATGTACCCTAGTATGTAATTTACCATACCTTACTCACATGCACCCTAGTATGTACTGTACCCTACCTTACTCACATGTACCCTAGTATGTAATGTTAATGTACCATACCTTACTCACATGCATCCTAGTATGTACTGTACCCTACCTTACTCACATGTACCCTAGTATGTAATGTATCATACCTAACTCACATGTACCCCAAGTATGTAATGTATCATACCTTCACAAAAATGCACACTAAATTTCACTCAAACAAATTTACACAATAGTTAACACTGAAATCAGACTAATATTACAAATGCGAAAGTTTAGATGGATAGACGAATGTTTGTTGCTCAATCACGCCAGAACGGCTGAACGGATCTGGATGAAATTTGGCACAGAGATAGATTATAGTCTGAAATATTAATTATTTCCTCCGGAATTACCACGGGAACGGGAACTACGCGGATGAAACCGCGAGGCGCTACTAGTCATTTTTAATTTTGTACACAACAACCAACTACAACAAACCATACCAATTTCTTTACCACAACATGGCGACTTCTGTGGCGCGGTAGGCGAAGGTCTGCCTGCGACGCAGGAGAATGCGGGTACAATTCCCGCCTTGGGACAAATGTGTGTAATCTACAGTACAGACATTTGTTTAGGGTGTTCTGGTCGTTTTCTATGTATAATAAAAATATCTATGTATGTAATGTATTGTATTATGTATATCAGTTATCTAGTACCCATTACACAAGCTCTGCTTAGCTTGGGGCTAGGTAATGATGTGTTAATTGTCCAGCATTATTTATTTATTTACATCTTCACCCATTCCAGAGACCGTCGCGACGGCATGTCCCGCGAAGGTTCCGGCCGTGTGGCCGTGCTGAAGGCCACAGGCCTGGTCCGCTCCTACACGCTAGAGTGTAACTACAACACCGGCAGACTCGTCAACGTACTCCCCCCACCGGCGAAGGACCCGCCGCATTCCGTCCCAAACTCCCCCCCTCCACCACCGAAGTACACACCGCATATATTCGAAGAGGTAAACCCGTTTCAGGTTTGTGTGTTTGGTTTGTGAGTGGCGGTTATGTGCGGTACAGCTATCAAACTGCTTATTGCATATTAGAAACATAGGGCAATTATTTGTCCGATTTCTCTAGTATCACGTAATATAGAGCTATGTCCGGTTCCTAAAAACCTTTCTGTAATCGATCTGGCGAATACAATAAACTAGACATCAAAAAACTGAACATTTTTATTTGTATAATACAATTGATATAAAAAACTGTTGATATAGAAATATGTCTGAGTATTTACTTTTGTATTTTTCATGTTTTTATTATGAAATTCTATCATTAAAAAGTAGATATTTTTAGAGTCAATCGCAAAAATTCTAAACGTGACGCGGTGACGTACCGTATTGTCCTGAAACTTTAGCGGGATGTCTTTTTTGAAATAAAACTGGCAAATTCGAGTCGACTCGCGCACGAAGGGTTCCGTACCATTATCTATAAAAACGACAAAAAATCAAGTTTGTTGTGTGGTAGTAGTGTGTTGGCACTTGGCAGTTGTTATAGCGGCAACTGAAATACATCATCTGTGAAGATTCGTCTGTCTTAACTATCACGGTTCATGAGATACAGTCTTGTGACAGACGGACAGACAGACGATATAGTAATAGGGCGGAACCCTATTACTAAGACTCCGCTGTACATCCGTCTGTCTGCCACACACTCCAGAGACGGAAGGACAGCGGAGTCTTAGACATCCTACCGTCTGTCTGCCTGTCCGTCTGTCACCAGACTGTATCTCATGAACCGTTTTACCTTTTGGCTACGGAACCCTATAAAATAAATTTATTTGTTAGACACAACTCACAAACAGCAAACATGATGTTTTTTATTAAAAAAAATACTTATTTGTTTCTATTTTTATTTTCATTGAAGGAACAGAAGCACTTTGAGACTCCTATTTGCTACAAACTATTGAGTTATATTGAATTTCTTTTACAAAAAATGTGGCAAAACTTAACTATTAGAATCTGTTATTGGAACCGGATACTTAGGGTGCTTTTCCACCAGAGATATGCTACGTTGCTGTGTTTCCAGACGTCTAAAATTATCGCTCCACTATCGCAGTTATTGGAGCAATCCTATCTATCGTCTGGAAACATAGCAACACGTAGCAATCTCTGGTGAAAAAGCACACTTAAGCTTGTGCATATGACTTTGAGCTTAAACCTCTCCCACCCAAAGGCACTAATATCTTAGCAATAGGTGATTTCGTAAATAGCTGTACCGCATTGGCCATAAAATTCTTTCAGAACATTAGTCGATTGTTGGACAAAGTTACTTAGTCCCATTTCATCACAGAAAACATATGACTCAGTTCCTAAGAGTTGGCATCGTTCACAATAGGAGGCTTACAAAATTAATACTAAAGTTATCATATGCCCCATATTGTTTTTAGCTCGCTTAGCTCGTTAATAAGGTTTATGTGCTCGCTGTTTTTTTTTGTATTGAACAAATCTATGAATGTCCCCTCTCCCTTTAAGCTCCTCTTCTATTGTTAGCGATCGCCTTTCTCTTTAAATTAAAATCAGTCATAAAGTAACCGAAAAATTTTCAGGCAAAGAATCGCGCAAAGAATCTGGAGGTTTTTGAAGATCTAAATCCCATGCAGGTTTGTCGTTGCAACTTGCTCATCTAATTTCAGTTTAAGAGTACGTAAATAATGTAAATATCACTTAGATAAGAGACGGTGACATCGAAGTAAATATAAGTAAAAACTATCAGGTATTATAGAATAGTTTTAAAAGTATTTAGAAAGCTTTTTATTTAATAATTCTTCAAAAATCTCCAGATTTTACACCGCTGCTTGATAAGCACTAGAATGTATAAAACAAAATGCGTAATTCGTCGCTGCCGGACAGATCTTTTTTTTTTATTAATAATCAATAGTTCGTTTGACCACATTCTCCCGTGATGGAAAGTGAAGATGTGGCCGACGGTATATCATGAAGGTTTACAAGATACCTATTCACTCTTGACTTGAAGAGACCCAGATTGTAATTAACCGGAAAAACAGCAGCAGGTAGCGTGCTCCAAAGCCCAGCGGTACGAATGATGAAGTTGGAGGAAAACCGCTTAGTGCTAGTGGACGGTATATCCGCCGAGTAGGGGTGGTAATGCGCTGTGCGTCTACTTGTCCTGGAGTGGAAGGGGGATGATGGAATGAGGTCATGAAGCTCCTGTGAGCATTCCCCGAATGTATTCTATAAAAGATCGAGAGACAAGCGACCTTGCGGCGGTGTTCGAGACTTTGGACCTTAGTATCTGCTTAGTCGTTGTATCAAGTTCATCACTGCAAGCTGGCACTCAGCCGAGTCGTCCCAAACATGGCAGCAATACTCCAAACCAGACCGGACGTGTGCTTGATATAGGGATAGAAGCTGTCCCGGTGTGAAGTATCGCTTAACCTTGTTAAGGATTCCTAGCTTCATGGCTGCTGTTTTTGCCTTAGACTCGATGTAGGCTCCAAAGTTTAGAGTTGGTGTGAGCGTGACACCGAGGAGCTCAAGTTGATCTTTTATAAGGACCGGTACTTCTCTGAAAATAGGAACATGGTCAAACGGACTCTCTTTTGCAGAGAAGAAGCAGGCTTGCGTTTTTAAGGCATTAAAGTTTGGCCTCGCCCCAATCTGAGACTGTCTTCAGGGTCAAATTCATGCGCTGCAGCATGTCTTGTCTTTGCGCCTGTATCTCATTCAGACTGGCCTTGGCGTTGGAAAGGTACCTGTCTACCACGGTGCTGTCGTCTGCGTGCCCAACGATACCGAATACCAGCAGATCGTTTATATGGAGCAGGAACAACGTGGTAGAGAGTACTGATCCCTGAGGTACCCCGGCGTTGATCGCCAATTGATCAGACGAGCAGCCATCAACGACTACCCTGATAGATCTTTCTCTCGAAAGTCACAAAGCCAGTTACAGAAGAGGTCTGGAAGTCCGTATGAGGAATGCTTGCCAATAAGGCTGTCGTGCCAGACCCTATTGAAGGCTTTCGAGACATCTAGTGAAGCCTCAATGACTTCACCGCGCTTCTCGATGGCCTTGCCGTTCTCACCTCCTGATTTGTATCATTCTTTTAGGGTTCTGTAGTCAAAAAGAAACCATTATAATTTCGCCATGTCCGTCTGTCCGTCCGCGGCTTAGCTCAGAAACTATTAGTATTAGAAAGCTATAATTTTGCAAGTGGTAGAATAAAATCTTGAAAATATTTTTTCACCACACTTTTTTACACCCCATTTGGGGATTAAGGTTTTTTTTTCGTTCATACCCCTTGGTGTAGGGCCTGTAGGGTATCGTTTGATAGCTCGCTGAAAAACATGTTGGGTGTGAGAAAACTATTTAATCAATTGGATCCGTTTGGGAAGTATTGAGCTTTGGCAAAGCAAATGTGACCTTAAACTCCAAAACAAATAAACCGGTCAAGTGCGTGCCGGCCACGCGCAGTGTATTGTTCTGTAGTTGCGTGGTTAACTATCGTCAACAAACTTTAAGTTGTCGATGTAAAGAAAGTCCGAAAATGCGGTCTAAATTTATTAATCAATATAAATATTACAAATGTGCATGTTTGGATGGATGAATAAATATGTTCTTCACGCCAAAACTACTGACCGGATCAGACTGAATTTTAGCTGAAATTTTCTATAATAACTTTAATAAAATAACGTATAAGCTACTTTTTATCCCATAATTTAGTTCCCAAATAGCATTAGTATTATAATAATCGTTGCCATAAAAACAAAACTTGCGAATCCGCGGGCAATAGCTAGTATGGTTAATAAAGTGAGTATATAAATAATAAATTTTAAAGTTAAATAAATTAAATAATAAATTCTAAACTAGGTACTTCACACTAATATTATAAATAAGAAAGTTTGGATATAATGATAGATGGATGGATGGACGTGAATTGAAATTTAACTGAAGTTTTACATAGATTTAGCTCAAAACCACATAATTCAGGCACTTTTTCCCACAGAACAGTTACTGGGATGGAAATTACCATTAAACATTATAGAAACAACGCGTACGACGCCGCGGGCAGAAACTAGTTATTGTTGTCTTTTCTTCCTTCCATATCCAAAGCGTTCAATTCAGTGCGCTTTGATTTTGGAACCAACAAGTATGATCGTAAGGACAATTGTAGATGTGCACCTCATTTTCGGGAACGGGGAGAGGGGGACGATTTTGAATGCCTTTGTCAATCTGCAAAAATACAAAACTTAGTTTTAATCGGCGTCATTTAGCAACAAAACGTCATTGGTAATTATTTAAATGAACATAGGTCGAGCAAAAATAAACGTAGCAATGGGCACAGCTAATTAATTAGGGACTAAAAAAGCAGCAACGGCTCAGTAACGCAAAGGGAGCGGAGCTTGTGAAATTGGAGACATTGACAATTTATTTATACATATATAGTTAAGGTCTTACAAAGAGAACTTAATATGTTATAAAAAAATTAAACGAAGTAATTTGTGCTATTAGCCCAAGAGCCCACGACGGTCATACCTTCGTTATTTTATAAGCTCAAAAATAAAGACATTATTTCGCCCGATGAGTATACAGGCAATTGTTATCACCGGGAATGCTATAAGGCGTTTGATGAGAATTATCAATCCAATCCGAATTAGGTTGTTCGGAGAATTCAACATCTAACTAAACCGAAAAAATTGTTGCTCATACATAATATAAACTAATTCGATCCGATATTTTTATAGATTCTCAATCCTGACAAGCCCATTTTTTTGTTGGTTCTCTATGAATGGTGTTCAGATCAAATGCTCGTTCACAACTTCCTCAACCTCCTCAACAGCCTATAATAGTCCACTTGCTGAACACAGGCCTTCCCCTATAATCGCCTTATTGACTATTATCTTAAGTGGTGTAATCCCCACACTGGGCATGCAGGTTGGGGATCGCAGTTCGGTGGTATATCTATTCTGCAAGAGGCTCTGCTGCCCGTACTCCGGTATTATGTCCCTTAGTCGCCTCTTACGACACCCCCGGGAAGAGTTGGAGTGGTGCAAATTCTAAGCCCAACGGCAACCACACGGCTAAAAACTTACTTCTTCATAAATTTGCTCGTCCGTGTGATCGTCTGTTTGCTCTGCCAGCTCCGGCTCGGGCGAAGACGCAGTCCTAGGAGAGCGTCTGCAGATGGCACCAGTAACCAATCCCACTATGAATATAATCGCTGATGCCACAAACAATATCACCCAACTTTTTGATGTTGGTGTCTCGTCATTTGCAACTCTGGACGTGCCATTTTCATTTTTTAAAGTGTTCGAAGGTTCTCTTATAACTAAGTCTATTCCATATTTTTTTTCTGTTGTCTTCTGTGTTTCACCTTTCTGATCTCTTGATGTCTGTTCTTTGTTTCCGCTTGATAAGGATTTTGGTTCTGTGGGTTGCTTTTCTTTGACTATAGCTGGGGTCTTGTTAGAAAATAATTTTTCTGTAGACTCAAGATTGTTATTTGCTGCACCAATCTCATCGTTCAAATCGCTTGTAGGTTTGTTCACGTGTTTTATATTTTTAGGTCCTTTTTTAATCAATTGTTTTGTTTTCGTTGGTACTTGATGGTCATGTAACGGCATTTTTTCATTAGTGTCTTTGGACGTGGATTGGTTTTTATTTAGTATCTCTACTTTAACCTCAAATTCGTAAACTATATTACGTCCATCCCACTGCGCATACAATTTGCATAGCCATTGCCATGGACCATTACTGCCTGTTAGTATTTTGAGCTCTAGAATGCTTTTATATCTGTATTGTGTATAATTTGTAGATAAATATTTCGTTACATAAACAAAGTTTAGATTACTAAAAATTATGTTATTCGATTCATTGTTATAGCAGATCAGTTGATCAAGTGTAACGACGTCATGCGATTCAGGGTCTAAAATTTCATCAACCATTATCTCAACGGTGACTTCTTTCGATGTAATTATTAGTTCGTTTTTGAGGGGTATTACTTCGTTTTCTGATATTTTAAAATACATGATTGTGTTTGCTGAAACAATAGAGAAAGTAGAACTTTTTAACTTGTTATTTTAAAGTAGGTAAGTATGTAATTTATTATAAAAGAATACTTTCCTAATCATTACACCGACAATAGCCGGATGTATTGTCTGTCAAATGATGCAATTTCCTCCACTTTTCCCTTTGCGCTTCTGGACGGAGTTAGGCTGGCTATGCTAGCATAAATAAGGCATAATGGACCAAAAGGAGTCCAAATCCGGACAAGGGAGTCCTCTTAACTTACCTTATTCTAAATTCTTAAACTTTGTTTATTGATAGGTATTCTGCAGAAGCTTCATTTATCTTACGTGGTACCATCTAAGTTAAGAGAAAATGTAGTCTTTCTATTAGGTCACTAAATCTTAGAGTTAGATTAATGGCGTCACAAAAAATTATAATATACAGGGAGTTTTCTTTAGTTGTTAAATGGTTTTCTTCTTAGGAAACTATAGGTTTATCCATACTGTACGTACAGTGTGTCCCATTCCACGGTCATGGGACATGGAGGGCGAAGACAAGAAATTAATTAATAAGGACTCGAAGGGTTGATTTAGATAGATATTTAGAATCGAAGCAGAGTGCAAGGCTTCGTGGGACTACCATAATTAGGAATAACACACGATTTTTCTTTTTATTTAGCCGTTTTCGTTCACTGCTTGGCAATAGTTCGTTCTATTCATATTTTATTTACTTATAATATTAATGTATAAAAACTATTTAAACTTTTACGCACCTCCGAACGCACCATTCACAAAACAAATTAATATAAAAATATTAAACTGCACCATGGTGTTAAAAACTGTAGATTTAACATATTAAATGTTGTATCGAAGTTGGCAGTAGGTATATTAAATTAATGTAAACGGTTCGCGATAAGTGTGTACATTGTTAAGGCAAAATTATGATTAAAAATATGACTGAATATATGTTTAACCTACACAATTAGGTCACCACTATAGAAATTTTAATACACACATGCAAAAAGGTATGTTTTTGTAATTTTCCTTGACCAAGGAACTAAATTTAAGTTATTTAAAATATAGTTTGTTTCCTTCTGAGCGCAACTATAAAGCTTAAAATAAATAAAAAAAAAACATTCTAGTTTCAGCTCGGCTTCGCAAGCGTTGTTTCTATAAAAACGAAGGTGTGTATATTTTTTTCAATATTTGTTAATCGATGCCGTGTCGGCAGGGGCGCTTTTTAATTACCAGCCAGGACTTCATCGAAGCGAATTGCGTTCAAACTTTCTTTTTAATTTTGTTTTCCAAATTCAAAAGTAATTTCGTCACTGTTAGTGCGTAGGAATAATAATTTTCCTCGCGCTTATCGAGGAACCCTTCGCCTATTTTCGAATAGATGGGATGAATTGTTATTTGTTCAAAAGTGGGAAAAACTATTTTTAGGGTTCCGTACCCAGAGGGTAAAACGAGACCCTATTACTAAGGACTACTTTTGCTCCAACTCGAAAACTAACATTCTAGCAAGGTAAAAGTTTCTTGTTCGCTTCTTTACTATACTTTAAAAAGATTGAAGTGAAAAAAATCAAAGAGATTACTTTATTTCCTAGTTTTACTTACGTAATTAGATTTTTTGTGACGTGACCAAGAGTCCTGTGAGGTCTAAAGGAAATAAAGTACTTTATTTCCTAGTTTTACTTACGTAATTAGATTTTTTGTGACGTGACCAAGAGTCCTGTGAGGTCTAAAGGAAATAAAGCCTATCTTTTAAAATAATTGGTAACAAAATTTTGTAGTTATATACCTTTGCATTTAATTAGTAGTCAAAACATAATATTATTCAATAATATAGACACCAACAGTTACTCTTTAAAATCACAGTTTTTTAAACTAATTACTTTTTAGTTTTTTTTTTCTAAACACACTTTTTTCTCCTTAATCTTTGGGACTGCCTACTGACTCTAGCTAGCGCCGTCGTTACCTCTACCAACATTGTCCTACGACATAACCTATCGAATCTTGATGATTAATTAATAGATTTTTTGATAAATGAGCACCGTACAATCTGGACGCATATTATACGCAAATGTTTAAAAAAAATATCCAAAGATTTTTGAACATTTTGTTTTGACAGAAGTTATCATACATTAAATCTTTTTCATGCATTAAATCTCGCAAGTTATCAGACGATCTCCGATTATCTTTCAAAGAACATCTCCATTATCCCTGAGTACTCAAACGCAGCTCAGATTTGAGCACGTCTTAGTCATTAGTGTGTACGTTCATGCACAGCTGTTTCACAAGCCCATTTTATAGTATAACTACGTTTTTATTCGGCGATAGCGTCTGAACTTGCTCATATACTCTCCTCCTGCCGACCTCTGTGACGCGGTGGGCGAAGGTCTGCCTGCGGCACAAGAGGTTGCGGGTTCGATTCCCGCCTTGGGACAAATATTTGTACGATCTTGCAGGTATTTGTTCCGGGTGTTCTAGTCGTTTTCTATGTATAGTAAAAAATATCTATCTATTTAATGTATTGTATTATGTATATCAGTTATCTAGTACTCATAACACAAGCTCTGCTTAGCTTGGGGCTAGATATCTAATATAGAGATCCCAGTTCCCCCACTTAGAATTAGAATTAGAATTGGGGCTAGATAATGCTGTGTGAATTGTCCAGCATTATATATTTATATAGGCTCGGCTCCTAGAGGCCGGTGTCCTCAGGAGTACCGTTCCAAACATGCGCACTAACCACATACACACTTACACTGGCTCTATACACACACACCAACACACATTTAGGTCTGTCTGTACTTTCTCTCTATTGTTACTTCTAATGTGTTAATTTCACAAAATTACCTTCTATCTTGCTGGTAGTTATATTACTAACATTTTTACAAAACCACTGCCTCACATCATAAGTTTCAAGATCCAACTGTGCCCTATTTATTGTATGTAATTTCTGGCCTTGGAGACTAAGTTACAGATTTTTTCTAAAACATATACCTACCAAGCTCCAGCTTCTCACAAGAATACACTTTCATGTTGTTCTACACACTGTGCTTGATAACTTAATTTTAAGTAAAACCTATTGTTAAGAGGAAATAAACAAATGAATATTACTGGCTTAGAGTAATAAGACACAGAGTGATAATTTCATACAAAATTCCGCTCAAAGTTGAAGCAAAAAAGCAACCAATGTGTGCGTAAGCGGCACGTTATTACATTAGCCGACACGCACACAAGTGCACAAATAATGTTGCAAGTAATTAACATTTTTCCCGTAAGGTCGGGAAATTGTAACATTTAGTAAGGAGTAAATGATTTGCACATTTATCACTTTTCTGTTAGATGATATTTCATTAACTTTATAATTAATTAGCGGCCCGTCCCGGCTTCGCACGGGTGAACATTTATTTTTAAACATTTTGGGATAAACGTAGAGTAAATGTATCTTTATGCAGGACAATTTATATTTTTATTCGACTACCTCGTTGTTCTAGCGGTCGCGTTTTCAACCGGTGATAATGAGGTCCCGGGTTCAAATCCCGGGTCGGGCCAAGATTTTGGGTCTTTTTTAGCAAGAAATATTCACAGTAGCAGCCCGGAGTTAGGAAGTGGGCGGTGTTAGACCTCGGAAAGCACGTTAAGCCGTCGGTCCTGCATTTGACCTCTCCCCGGTCGTGTCGGTCTGCCGTCCTATCGTTGCCCGCGTGCGTTGCTACCTGCGCTGAACGAGGCCACACCGCGCATCGGCCACGACGCGGGGTGGCGACGGCGACGACGGCGGCGGCGCGGCGCGGGTGCGGGCGCGGCGCGGCTGCGTTTATTTTTCTATTTTGTTAAGATTGACATTTTTAATTTCGTAATATGTAATAATATCTTTTGGATGGAATGTCCGATTTCAATAATTTAAAAAGTAATCTACAGGTATTGAAACAAAATACGAAATGATTAGGGTAAAATCAGGATAGTTGCCTCAGTGGGATACTTGCCGCGGTTTTGAACAGAAGTTTTTGACTAGGCGAAGCTTAATAAAACACAGGTACATATTTAACTTAAAAGTCGGTCGGTCACGCAATCCAACACACGCCTGCCGTCATCAAATTCGTAATCCTTACCCCCATGTTAGTCGAAAACGATACCCATATCAGATTTTTTGATGGGAGCCCCTCCTTCAGGGGGGCTGGGGGCACGGGGGGTCACAGCGCGGCACTTCACAATGATAAAACGAAAACCTACGCGAAAACTTGACGTGTGCTCCCTTGCAAGGCAAATGTCCGACTTCGCGTACAGCGCGCCATCGCGCTGTACGCGAATTTTGACGTCCACACTTGTACACTACTTTTGTTGGGGCATTTTTAGGGTTGTTATAATTCCTGACTTATTATTTATTCGTAGTACCAGTGTAAAGTAGAAATAGAAAAAACAAAGAAGTACATATCTATGGGGTAAATATTTTTTGGTCTATAGCTAGCAACATTCATTTGTAATGGCGTCTGTTTTGTTTACATTTTATTTTTGTGCATAAACTACTGTTTTACTCAAGAATATAAGATGCCAGGTTGTACTTACCCGTGAAATGGAATCTTCGGTTGTTTGTGGTGATTATGTGAAGAGTTGTGACACCCTTTCACTGCACAATACGTCATTTTTATCAAAAATCGTAGAGCTCTTCCCAGTAGGCATTGACCTTGAGCACTGACGCGTCGAGCGATGTACGTAGCCTTTAAAGGCTAACTTGAAATTGCTTCACTTCGCGTGCGCCTACTAGGGTTCTATGCCTAGTTATTCTAAGATTACTGGTATTTTATAATACAACATCCGCCATCACCGAATAAAAACGTCTAAGTACGATAAAACAGACCACTGAGTGAACGTACCTCCTTAGGGACAGATTTTCATTGATAACTATTAATAACCGCGACTTGTTGCTTAAATGTTATTTGCGTTTGAGTATTTGGGCGTTAGTTTGCTATAATTATTTGTCGTTTTCATCAGCCCTGCACAACATCTACATTCTAAAATAATGCAACATACCAATACCACAGGTGGGTCGATCTCTTGGCGCTTCGATCTTAGACCTGACGGGGCAACATCCCAACTCACGCATCCCTTGCTCGGAGCACCGGAACCTGACGTCTGTGAGGGAATGGCTAAGGGTTCGGACAAAATCGAGGCCGCTGGTGAGTAGATCTACCTCTTATTCATTAAGGAGGCGACCTATAACGCCATTTTGTGGAATTGGCATGGGATTTTGCGTTCATAGGATCAAGATAGAGCAGAGCGGCGTAACTCGTCGTAAGCGCAATAATCAAAGTTTTGCTTTTTATCTTTACTAACATTTATTTGCAAAAATAAGGTTAAAAAATAAGGTTTCGGTATTCTATTATTTCATACTCGCCTTAATGTCGCCGCCGCACCGGATCGTCGAATCAGTTCCGATTTTTTGAATGGCTAGGCAGATTGCCAAACGAACGCTTATTTGTTGAGAAAACGTTAATCTTTCAACAATATTTATATTTTTAGTATAGGTAATTATTTGAATTGTGTCGTTTTGAAATGTAGCTATTCAACATGCGGGCTGATTTTACGATGCGGGGCGGCGACATAAATACATAGGTACTATCTTTGTTATTTATTATATGGATAAGCGGCGTACGATTAAGCAACTGGAAGCCAACATAACTAGCATTATTCAAATGCTCGGACGCGTCATCGAAAATTGGAACCTTCAGAATGGACCATGTTAACCACATTACGTAACATTACGTTAAACAAGATTATACTAGACTAGCACTTTCATAGCTGAAAACACAGAGAGCGATCTGCAAGTCCGTGTACCGACGGCTCGCCCCTGCGGGTCGCACCGCTGACGCTAGCAGTGATCGTATTATCATTTGAAATTAGTATTCTAACTCGATGTTTGAAATAAATAATATTTGAAAATAAATGTCAAGAATGTTATTTATAATATTTTAAATGATAATAAAGATAATCCAATAAATTTTATTTATAGTACACCTACTCACAAAGTTGATTATTCCTGTTCCAAACATAACCTAGAAAGTTCGTCATTGCAAGCACACTAACAAGCGAACCGGAAAACTCTACGACATAAAGTTTCTGAAAAGCAGCCGGTCGCTATAGTTATTTGCATAATAGGTCAAACGACAAAAAGTCTACTCTAAATCCGCCGTATGATTTGGCCTTTTTCGTACCGATCGATACTTAAAAACACCGACCAAACGCAAATCGTACGCGCGTATTTATTACGTACGATTTTAACACAATTCGAGTTTACATTTCTAATTTACACGAGTGATTTTGAAGTTTTTTCTTCGTAGGTGTAGTATAAATCACTTGGGAGAAAGTGAGATTCTTACCTCATGTGTTTTAAGAACCAAATGACCCACAATAGGAATCAGGCACGTTCTCACCTAGATTTACAATGTACTATTTCCTTATTAATTTACATCAAAATTCCAAATAAATCATTCTTATTTTAATATCGTACAGTTATATAACATAGGTAAGATAAATATTCTGGGCGAACCTTTATTCATTGACGTTTAGAAATGCCTATATTCTTAGTTAAGATTATTTATCGGGTATTTATGTCGCCCCGTGACCACGATCGCTGTAACGCGGTTGAAACGTTGGGGAAAAGAAAGCAAAAGGTACGCGATAAATACCCGATAAATAATCTTAAATATGTTATCAAATTGCGAAAGTTTAAAAAGTTTTATGCCTATTCTTAGTTAAAACAATTTGACTCATAACATAAACCAAGATGTTTTGTATCCGTTAAAAATTAGATTTAACAACGCATGCCTCTGTCAATATTGTTCTAACCACCTAAAAATTACTAATTTATCTAACGTTTGTTCTTTTTAGGGTTCAGTACCTAAAAAGGAACAAATGAAGGGTGTTTTCTCGTGGTCCCATTATTTTGTCCCATTAATGGGACCACAAGAGATAGTTATTGCTCGTGGTCCCATTGCTTTCAGGTGTTTTAAACTTTCCACCTGTATAAAATTGAGGACGAATAAAACCTTTGTTTTTAGGGGTAGATAAACTTTTTCAATAGCATAGTGACTCAGGACGAATACATATCGCGAATATATATTGCAACTGCAAGTGGTCAACGGAGATATCGGGCATTTCTTATAAATTTTTAGATAAATTTTATTTAATGCATAAAAAACCCATGTGTTTTTAATGTCATATAACATATAATGTCCACCTAAAACCCAGACACACTTGGGTTATTCGCTAGTAAAAACTAATTTACCTGCTAAATTTTATACAGGATGGAAAGTTTAAAACACCTGAAAGCAATGGGACCACGAGCAATAACTAGCTCTTGTGGTCCCATTAATGGGACCACGAGAAAACACCCCAAATGAACCCTTATGTTATATTCGTCCACTTTGTCAGTCTGTCAATCCTCTTTTCTCAGAAACGCGTGGAGGGATAGAGTTGAAATTTACATCAAATTACTCAATGTTCGTAACCAAGCCGTGATATAAATCAAACTTTTGAGTCAACGCGATCAAAAGTTAAAGTTGTTTATACCCAAATTGTTTGAAATTTCCAAGGGAATCACATGCACCCCAAATATAGGGTACTTCCCGTTGACCTTAAATCGTAAAATTTGGCAAGAAGCAAGGGTTTATATATGGTACAAGTACATAAACGAAAAATCTGAAAACAGTATTTTTTTTAATTTATTCATAAAAATGTGTTTCTCACCCAAAACCTATAATAGGGTACTTGCCGTTTGTGATATTTGGTCGTAATCATAATATTTGGCAAGAAACAAGGTCTTACAATTATAAAAAACCCTCAGCGCGCGAGTCTGACTTACACTTGACATTTTATTTAAACGTACATTTGTTATTTGCATACAATTATTAATTAGTGTTATCTCCTCCAACTGTAATTTGGTAACAATGGTATTTTAATTTTCAGTTAACAGATCAAAAGAACAGTCCTTAATTAGTAACCGGGGTAAGAACAAATTGTTGAGTGAACCGTGTTGTCCGAGAACAATTAACAATAACAAAACCATTCACACTAACTAAGACTCTTACTAAAATCGAAAGCGATAACATAACATTAGGTATCACTATCGAGACTTAACTAAAACAATATCCCATCTAAACATCCAACCACAAAATCTCAAAAACTGGGAAAGTTAAGACTTTTTAGTTCAGTGTTCAGTTTATTATCATATTGTAGTATTTTTAAAATAGGCAGGTTCCTTTCGTCCATGTTCCACGCAAGATAAATACTTATAAATTGTCGTGTCGCTGACAATGAACGAACAAACAGCCTAACTATAACTATGCTATAACTTAGCCAAACTCCTTGTACAATGTTATGTATGTATACAAACCGACCATATTTAACCTAAAATTCACTTTGTTGGCGCGCATCTCTAAGATGCGATAGTTTCCGGGTTATTTCATATAAAAGTGCTAGTTTAACACTAGGAAACGAGCTTAAGCAATTTACAAATTTTCAGAAAAGACCGTCCCAGGCGTTCTGTGTATAGCTTTAGTTTATACTGTCGTATCTAGTTTTTATGCTCTTCCCCATTTCTTGCCACGTTCGTTCGTTTCACACTCGTTTCTCTCCGGTGTTGTCTCCGAAGTATCCTGCAAGCTATAGAAATCGGCGCAAGTTTCTTTGTTGATATATTATTTTTTTTCAGCTGACGATGTCACGTCTCCGTCCGAACATCCAGTCACCGAACCGCGCGCCTTTATATCAGCGCTCTTGCAAAAAAGCGCCAGAAGAGCGCAAAGAAAACACGTTCGTATGCGCCCGCGCAGAGCTTGAGCGGTCCCCCGCGCTCCCCGCACCTCGCTCCCCACATGAAATGGCATCAAGCAGGTTCCCAAAGAAACCTGAACCTGTGAAATCCGTGTCCCGCACTCGATACCTCACTGAGAACGAACCGAAGGTGAAAACGATCACCCCTAAGCGCAGGAATGTCCTAGCTATCCGGAAACCGAATTCTAAGACGCAGATCTCCGGCGGTGTTGTGAAGGCGAAAATCAGCCGCAGGTCCATCGAGGAATCGGAAAGTCCGCGCGTTATGTCCGCTAACGCAGCCAGCAAGCGGATCTTCGCTCGAGGGGCGGGGGTACGCAGAACCCGCTGCCGTGCTATGGCCTCGTCATCCTCAGAAGAGATTATAGGTGGTGCTTGGGAGGACGTAGCGGGCGGTACGGCGTTAGGCCCTTCCCACGATTCTCTAGCGGCTCCTAAACGCCGTCAGTACCCGCCGCCAGTAGTCTCCCACCTCAAAAAGATCCGACTCAAAACTAACATGTAGCGCAAGCCGCGCGCCCGCCCGCGCCCCGCGACAAGACCCACTCCCGAGATATAGTGCTGCCATCTGCGAAATTGAAATGGACTTCCAACTCTCTGCAGCTATTGGTGTGAACCTCTATTTAGGAAAGAGTTTTGATGCTAAGACAGTTCAAATTATCTTTGTGTATCTCGGATATTAATGGCGGGCAATTGAATGTAAGCACGCGGAAAAGTATGTTCGTGATGTTTCTCGTTTATCCGTGGTATCTCGGAGCTGTGCCGGTGACCGCTCGGTTCTGTCGAAAAATTACGTAAATGAAATTAAATTGTGGTACAACGGTGATCGCCTCTTATGCCATTAAAATAAATATATAATAGGATTAATATATTTTATATTACGTTCGGGTTACTTTTTTCACTTCGTCGGAATGTTTCTCAGTTTGGTTAACAAAGGTTGTTGGAATTTATTACTTGTAGTTAATGATTAATTACCATTATTAATGGCACGAGGTATAAACGTATTCTAGTTGTTTGTTAAATGTTTAAATTTTTATTACATAAATTTTATTTATAATGAGCCTTAAATTTTGTTGACTGATTTTATCGAAATTATTGTGTTCTTGAAGCATAATTTGTTATTTTATGCAAGATGGTGTACCTTTTATTTTTATACACCTTGTTTAACGATCTTTTTGTAGATGTAGAAAAGTAATTTTGTACATTATTACATGAACAGTTGGATTAGTGTATGGTAAATTGTATTTAATGTATAGGTGCAATTAGGAAGCTCAAGGAGCCACTTTCAGTTAGTCCTAATAATTATTATGTTAATGTATTTTATTGATCTCATAAAAATCATCTTCACCAGAGCTGATTTTTTTAAATGCTCATTATATTGATCACCAATGTCCAATAATTGTGTATCCTATCACTTTTTTATAGCTTTAAAAATATAAAAATATCGGAAAATGGTAACACAAATATTAATAAATAACCTGTGCATGTGTAATTTACAACTAATTTATCATCATGTTTTATAGAATTTTAAAAACTTTCATAGCCTAAGTACTGTTTAAACTTTTTCTAGGACACTTTAAATACACAAATATTCTATGTGCAATACTTTAGTTTTACATTATTTGTACATTAAATTAAATGTAAGAACTTAATAGATTACGATTATCTCAACATTTAAAAGCTTTGTAAATTTTAAAGTGATAACTAGAGAATTTCAATCTATGTTACTGAAATTATTTATGAATAAATAACATTCGATGTTCTACCAGTTTGTTTTTATTTAGGGTTCCCTAAGCAAATGACAAGGCAATAGCAAAATCGAAAACCTTTCATTTCGTTCTGTCCATATATCACAGCCGCCTAGCCGGTAGGTTTGTGCTGTGTGCATAAAGATAGTAAAAAAAAGACATTAAAAAGACATTTACCTATTGATGAACTGGCATGTTTATGAGGGCGCAATCGTAAAAATTAAGTTTTTGCTATTTGTATTTACAAGACAACTAGTGAAAAAACTGTCCGAAGTAACCAAGTATTTAGTACTCTACGAATCACAACATTTTAATAGACCGCGCAGGGTTCCTAAGATCGCGACCAAATTATGTGCAATTTCAGTGATTTTTTCTTAATCGTGTTTTCTGTTAGAAGGAACCAAAGTAAAAATTTAGATTTTATGTAATTCGAGTTTTTAACCAATGGAATCCCGCGAGTGCTGAGATCTAGGCCCTTCAGCCACTTTGGTAACTAACTGATTCGTAACCAGCAACGTAAAAACAATTTTCTTCACTGCCTAGTTTGACAAGCAACGCTAGGTTCGCCCCCAGTTTCTCGCGCCCGCTCACAGAATTAGCTCGGGCCACTACACCACACGTTTGTATAAGTGTGCAACAACCACCGCTGATTGAAAGCAAAATTTTGAAACCCGCTTATTAGTGGGCAGTCAGTATTTCGAGTAGAACCAACAACCGCTGGGGTAAACGTGTTCTTGAGTGGAGACCGCGACTCGCAAACGTAGTGTACGACGCCCTCCGACCAGGTGGGATGACGAATTGCGAAAGACTGCTGGCAGACGCTGGATGCGGCAAGCTGAAGACAGGGCGCTATGGCGCTCATTAGGGGAGGCCTATGTCCAGCAGTGGACTAATAAAGGCTGATGATGATGACTGGGCAGTCTAGCCGCCTCCTAAGTGCGTAGGGGTGGAGCAGCGCGACAGGGACGAGTGTCATCACGCGACCACACGTAGAGTCTGACACTGCTGTAGCGAGTGGCTTCATGAGTGCGGTGCATATGTACAAAACCATGTGTTAAGTCACCATCACTGGTCATCAGCGGCTTTTATCAGTGCCCACCACAATTTGCCCAAACGCTAACCTGTATTTTATCACAAAATGCTAAACATACTTTGCTGGTAACTACAATTAGTAATCTTGTGCAAATTGCAACTACCTATATTTTATATTCAAACAGTTTTGAGGGTGTTGCTTATCCTAAACAATAAAACCAGAAAATACCGTAAAACTTTTTATTTAAAGTCCACAGTGAGCTTACACTAACAGATTACAATCTGCGACCTCGTCGACCACCCTTCCTGCGTGTGGAGTCAGAGGGCACAGGGGTAACATCTTCAATGCGACCAATCTTCATACTGGAGCGAGCAAGAGCACGGAGAGCTGACTGAGCGCCAGGGCCAGGGGTCTTTGTCTTGTTGCCACCAGTGGCACGGAGCTTGATGTGGAGGGCTGTGATACCGAGGTTCTTGCACCTCTCAGCTACATCCTGAAATGGTTTGGATAGAACTAGGATACAAATTATAACAGCAATAATATTATTAATAAAGTCATAAAATCTCATAGATCATTTCAGGTACCTGTCGTTATATAGAACATCAAGATTGCATAAAAGTCAAGATGTTTTTGTTGATCAGCTGATTCATCTGATTATTCCAATAAGGTTGTAAAATTTACTAAAGCCACAGGTTTTATTCATTACCAGGGTTAACCAATATTATTTCTAATAACGCTAGAAAGTCCAGAACAGCGAGATACTAACATTGGACAAGGTAGTAAACATAACCTCAAAGTTTTATTAGTCTGAAGAAATATGAATATAATAACAATAGAACTTATACAAACCTGAGCAGCCAACATAGCGGCGTAGGGCGAAGCCTCATCACGGTCAGCCTTCACTTTCATGCCGCCTGTGACACGGGCAATGGTTTCCCGACCGGATAAGTCCGTAACATGGACGAATGTGTCGTTGAATGAAGCGAATATGTGAGCAACACCAAACACCGTCTCGCCGATCAAGTGCTGAGGACCCAGAGTGACCTGGACCTCCTCTTTTGCAACTTTGTTTTTCCTTGGGGCCATGATTTAGCCTGAAAATAACAACACTTCTTCAAGCACTTTGTAACCCAAATATATCTGAGGAATCCTTATACTTATAATCACAAAATAAAACAAGGCGATAGAGCGAAGCTTTCTCTACAACACATTAGCATTATTTTGTTCGATTTATCGTAGAAATTTTCACTTTTTCACGAAAAACAATAAAAATACCTTGAGCTTTGAAAGCTGTCAAAAACTAGAAAGACATTTTTTATTCAAGTGCTGCCACAATTTTACAAAATTATCTACTATTTTCTACCAACACCACATAATTTTTTTTCAAACATATTTTTAGCCTAAACGTTTTTTATCAAAAAAAACTAGACCTACTTTTACAAAAGACAAGAACGCGGAAGAGTAAATCAATATCAATGTTTCTGATGGCCCATACCTGTAATACCTCCTTGGATTGAAGCGACGACGACGACGACGACACGCGTGACTCAAGAGCTGGTGAGTGGTGAGTAACCAAAGTATTTATTACTGGAGATGTCATCGCAAGGCGTACAATTTAGATTTTAAATGGAATACAAGTTGCGACAGTTTCAAGCTCTCTCAAGTTTCAAGCAATCTCTTTCTTAATAAAGGTTTGTTAAGGTTTTAATTTTATTTCATTACTAATTTGATTGAAATTTTCTTTGTCTATTCAAGTTAGACTTTATAACACCAATTTAACCGCGTATATTTGTTTCCAGCTGAAATCTACCATAGATCGCGTCTAGACTCCACTGGCAATACAAGAACTAGGAACAGCTGCGTTCATAAAAAAATGGCTGTTTATCCCTTGATCTCTGAAAAAAGCTTAGAGCATTTCATTTATTCGTTAAAAATGCTCTTAGGAAAAAAGAGAAGCTCTACCACACGCAGGCGGGTTAAATTGTCTAAGTCTACCACACACTAAGTCCACACTAGAGCCAGACTACTAGATCTTTGGTCTGAGGGACTAGGCACACACTGTGATCCCTAATAATAATATACCTAATAAGGATCACAAGTGTGTACGCAACACTGGTGCACTATCCAATCCATTCCTAATTAGTCTATAATCTATTCGCCCACTCATATAATTTGATGGGACGGCACAGCACAGATGACTGAATAATATTGTAAATAGGTCACCTGTGTGGGATGGTATCCGTGGTCTGGAGCAGGCAGAACTAACGCGTCACCCATATGTCTGACGTTAAGGAGCCATAAAAAGTAATTCGTCTCACCCTCAGTCTCACCATTTTTGGTAGATTTCATTGTCCTCTATAATATCCAAAGTAAGTAGGTAGGTACTTAATAGAACTCTATAGTTATTCTGTGATATAATATAACGACGACTCTACCGATCGGTGATCTATAAAATACCTAGTGTGTTTTTTTATTATTAGTTTTTTCGATTTTTATTCTGTGAATTTACTTGTAGGTAAAAAAAAAGGAACCAATGTGTTTGTTATTAAACCTTATGTTTTCAATAATTCTAGTACTAGCCCTCCCATCCCATAGTTGTGGGACAGACAGCACCCTAGGCCTAGCTCTTTCACGGGCATTTCGAAAGTTATAAAATTTATAACTTAACCCTTTACCGCATACTGTTCCAAATTTGGAACACTCAACTTTTTGTATAATATATTACTACCTGCGGCATCTATGATTTTTTCTTGGGACTAATTCGTAAGCAGGGAGTGTAACTCACCGTAACATGTGCTTGTGACGCTTCTACACGACACTTAGGAACTACAATCGACGGTTTCATCAGGTCGCACAAATTTGACATAATATTGCCAATTTGCGGACTTTTGATTCGATTTTTTAGATGTTTTTTTTGTGTCTGAGATTTAAAAGTGATTCATCTGATGGAACAATGAACCCACAAGCGTTTTACGGTACAAGAAGTAAGTTCAAACCATAATATGTAGTGAATATTGTCATTTCAAAAATGTTCCAAATTTGGAACACCATGCAGTTGTGAGGTTTTTTGTTGTTCCAAATATGGAATTAATATGGAAAATATGGAATTTTTATTAGGTATTTATTCAGATTTATAGTATTTTACATATATTTTTATATTATTTTATGTATTAGTTTATGCAATTAGTGTAGGATTGAAAACATCTATCTTTATATCTTTTGCACTCTTGCCCACTTATACACACATGTCTCCCTCTCTCATTAAGGTTTGCTGGAAGAGAACTCTTTTTAGGGTTAAGCTCGCCTTTGCGATATCTCTCTTGTTATAAGATTTAAATAAGGTTTTATTAGTGCAATAAAGAATTAAGAATTAAGAATGGAACCTTATGCACTCCAGTCAATAATTGACAAGTTCCGAATTCGGAACATTATGCAGTGTTGGACATTTTTATACATTTTGTTTTGATTAAGTAATACTAAGGAGGATAAATAAAAGTATAGCATGTATAAAGTTATGTTAGTTGGCCTATGTCCAGCGGTGGTGGACTGATATAGGCTGATGGTGTGATGTGATAGATAAAGTTTATTTGAATGACGAGAGCTGATAATGTTTATCACAGTGCATTTATATTATATATTTATGTTTATGTACCTACGTGATTATTTTTAGTAAATTTGCTTAATTATTTTAGCTATGCGTGGTCGTCGAGCAATCGTCGTGATTCCAGAGAGCAGCGAGGATGAAATATCAGATGATGACGATTATAATACTCAAGATCCTTTGTACACTAATGAAGAAAACGACGGAGAAGAAGATGGAGAACGAGAAGAAGATGAAGAAGGAGAATACTAAAACATCAAAATCAAGATTATATTATAAATTTTGTACCTAATTAAAAACTCATGCAAAGTTTGATGTATTTTTTATTTATTTTATTCCTGTATTTGAATTATACATTTTATAGATCTTACCGCATGCTGTTCCAAATATGGAACGTCTAAATTTTAGAACCAGAATGCATGGTGTTCCATATTTGGAACAATTACTTAAACCTCTATATCTTATTTTAAATGGTCATCTATATTTTTTTAAATATTTTTTTGTGGCTCTGTATATACCCTATAATAACATATATTTTACCCAAAAGAATCAAAAAATCCATGCGGTAAAGATTAAGAATAGGTATATTTAATATTCCAATAATAATTTCTTCTTTTTATTTGGGGGTTTTACACCATTTGTCCAAACATTTTATGATCATCAGTGGTCTTCGACATTCGACTCTACGTTGCTCTACGTCGTCAAATGCAGGCAGGAAACGAACTAGAGTTCTTTTTTCCGGTTTCTCCGTCAAGAAAAGCTTTTCTTGAGTCATGTGTTGTTGCTCCGAGAAGCTTGTAGGCTTCTCAAGAGCTGTTCGTTAGCCTGTTGGCTGTTCTGGTTTTCATGGGAGATAGCTTCTGGAGGCTCAAGAAGCTCCCGGGGAAGGGGTCGCCACGGTGTTTTTGCATCCGGTGGTCTCGTGTGTAGAGGAGCGAGTCCGTTGAGGTGTACGTGGCAAGAGTTGTCCGCACGATCGTACATCCGGCGCGCCAGCTTTACCACAAACTCATTTATTGTGTTTAGCTGCAGGTCGCGTGCGATGACGCTGTTTCTCACGTAACGCCCGGCGCCAGTACAGACTCTGAGAGCGATGTTTTGCTGGGCTTGTATTCTCTTCTGGTTTGTTGCAGAGCACAGGGAGTACCATGCAGGTGCTGCATATGTGAGCCTCGAGCGAATGTAAGTCTTGTAGACCCCAATTTTAGTTCTCAGCGGCAGTTTGGATGTCAAGACTGGGCGGAGCATGGCTCGGGCGGCGCGTGTTTGTCTTAGTGTGCGCTCTACCTGTGCGTTCATCGTCAGCGACCTGTCTATGTCGACACCCAAATATCGGACAGAGGTTTGCCAGTCCAGGGCTTGTCCTCGCAGCTCCAAGGGTGGTAAAACAGTGCGCCGACGCGTGACAAGCAGTGCTGCGGTCTTTCCAGCGTTGACTGCAATGCGCCATCTGTCCAACCAAGCTGGGAGGTGGTTCAGCAAGCGCTGCATCTGACTAGCAGCTGTGACTGCACTGGGCGCGGAGGCAAAGTAGGCACTATCATCTGCGAAGAGCGCTAATGTGACGTCTTTTTCTCCAGGTAGCAATTGGTCCTCCAGAGTAGGGATGTCGTTGGTGTAAAGCGAATACAGAGCAGGGGACAAACAGCTCCCCTGCGGCACTCCGGCTATAATGGGTCGAGGCCGAGATTGGGCTTCTTCGACAGCAACGTAGAAGCTCCTTCCTCGGAGAAAAGATGCGATCACCCGTATTATGGCTGCTGGTGTAGGTGAGGCAATCAGCTTGAGGACTAGACCTGGGTGCCACACTCGGTCGAACGCCTTTTCTACATCTAGGAAGATCCCGACTGTAGAGTGGTTGCTGTTCAGGTTATTAGCGAGGTGGTGTAGAATCCGGGTCAGTTGGAGGGTCGTGGAGTGCTGGCTGCGAAAGCCAAACTGTTCTGGCCTGGGTTCTATGTGGGCGACTAACCTACGAAGTAGAAGGCGCTCGAAGAGTTTGGCTGTCGTTGCCAGTAGTGTTATTGGTCGGTAGCTGGAGGGGTGCCGGCGATCCTTACCGGGTTTCGGAAGTACAATGACTCTCCCTATCTTCCAGATGTTCGGGAAGTGTCCGGTTCTCAAGATGGCATTGAAAAGCATGGCCAAAGCTGCCATGCCTCTTCTGGGTAAGTGACGAAGGGCGGTATTTGGAAGTCCATCGTCTCCTGGGGCTTTCCGTTGTGGCAGGCGGAGAATCGTTCGCCGTACTTCAGCTGGTGAAATAAACTCTCCTCCACTGAGTGATGGGATTGTCCGCGTGAAGAAATCTCCTACGGTTGTTTCAACTGCAGCATAATGGGCAACGAGTTCGTCTGAGGCGTCTGCTGGTATCGGATGCGGTGTAAATTGCGCTTCTAGGTGGTTTGCCAAGATTTCAGCACGGTCAGCTGGCGCAAATTTTCTCTGACCATGGTCGTTCAGAAGGGGGTATGTAGGAGTAGGGGTATAGGTAAGCTGTCGATTGAGAGCATGTAAATTAGTCTCATTTTCTGCTGCTTCATCAATCCTTGTCTCCCAGGTTTGGCCGCGCCAGGCGTGCACTGCTGCTGCTACTTCTGCAGTCATTTTGTTTAGCTGGGTCTTAATCCTCGGGCATCTGGTTCGGGACCACAATCGGCATAGGGATCTCTTTTTCTTATGCTGGAGTTTGATCCCATGGGGGAGCTCGTCGCGCCGGGGTGGTTTTGGTGGACTCGGTTTAGAAGCTGCCAGTTTTGCCTCTTTCATTTTGACTGTTAGGATAACGGCAGCAGTTTCTACTTCCTCTACTGTAGAAAGGTTTCCAATGCAGAAATTTTCGAGGAGTTTCTCGTATTCCATCCAGTTGGTACGGTCTTTGAGAGGTTTAGGTGCCGTAAAGTTGGCTTCCAACGCAAGGGTTACTAGTATCGGAAGGTGCTGCGTATCCATGTCGTACAGTACTTCGATATGTATGGGACATCGTAGGTGTTTATGCAGAACTATATCCAGGACATCTGCGGCATGTTGCGTACACGTAGGAATGTGTGTCGGACTCCAGGACCATTAACCCTGCCGGTCGACTGCTGTTCGAAGACGCGGAAGCAAATGACTTTGAAGTCCTAGGGCCAGACGGTCCGACACAACATTTTATGAACGCATTTGTGTCAAATGACATTTGACAGACAACATCCGGAAATAGCGTATGTCACGTCACGTCATTCATTGCATTGCCAACTTTTATTTCCATCGTTGCTGAGAAAAATCGTAGGTTTTAGCGCCGTACAATATTGCAAATAAGTGGGAAATATTGTGATAAACTTCCTATAGCATTAGGTAATCTAGTTCAAATAGAAAAAGTGAGTATTTATCTTCTAATGCCTGTGTAATCTTCGCTGGAAGTTCGTGTGCAAATTACGTTCTGTCATTCATGTTACTCAATTCACTATCGGATTCTTACTACGTTTTCGATGTCTGACGAGTCCTATGGACAGATGCCTAATGAATTGAAATAATGTTTCTGTGAAATTCCGTTGGCAAGTGCTACGTCGCAATAACCAGCAAGCAATAAGTTTCGCAAGTCATTACTCATCACGTACGTTCTTTGTGAATGTGAACATGAATCCTGAGATGAAGTGATCAATGTAGTAATAATAATTTCCTTAATTCCAGATTCATAATGTTTATCTTGGATTGGTTTACGGGAGTCCTTGGTTTCCTCGGTAAGTTCAAACTTTATCTGCAGATATACACATAATTATTATCTATCACTTTATGACTGAAACCCACACAAACAAGTAGATATTTCGAATTCTTGCTCTTATTAAAATTCATAATTGATTGTTGACTTTGCTACTGCTATGTAAACTAGGGTAATTTTCAGAAGCACTTTGAGGCCATATCATAATATGTAAATAATTTAAAAACACTACTGAAATCAATAGTATAATATTCTAATATATAAATAAAATAGAAAAAGACTGCCTATTGTTGAACATATTGTTCATCAATATCATTCTTAGATTCTCTCAAAGTTAAGAATTTCCTACATGAATGCCTTGCTTACCTACATTATTTATTTAAAAATATTATCAAGTAAAATAAATATTGGCAGGTCTATGGAAGAAATCTGGTAAACTTCTGTTCCTGGGACTGGACAATGCTGGCAAGACTACACTTCTGCACATGCTCAAGGATGACAGACTTGCGCAGCATGTACCTACATTGCATCCAAGTAAGTTTCTTATCAAAATAAACCACTCTAAGTTAAGGTTTTATTATTATAGTGTGTAAGCCCTCGCACTCTGGGTAATCTCAAAGAAATTAACTTATTTAATTTCCACACTATTATTTACTGAAAGAATAAAAAGAAATTACATCTAGTATTTTAACTTAATTTACTTATAAGTAAATTCTAATCTAAGATATCATCAGAAAACTTGCCGGAGTGCCCAGAATTCTGGCAGCATTGCCAGGTTGAATGGCATTTCTATTCTGATGACTGAAACAAAGCCATAATTCTGATCACGTGTAGACTCAATAATAGTTTGAGAACTACACTAATTTCTATGTCAACGGGAAGCACCCTATAGATTTGTTGTGCATAATGGAACACTAAAAAAATTGGCTCTTATTGCCCATCATTAGAGGTTACGAACCTGAGTATATGAGGTGAATTTCAACTCCATAACTCCATGTGTTTCTAAGGATAGAGTGTTGACAGACGGACAAGAAAGTGGTCCTATGGGTTCTTTTTTTTTGTTTTGAGGAACGGAACTTTAAAAACTGTGTTTGTCTGCTTAAAACATAGAAGGTTCTGCCAGCGCCTTCACACAGATGTTTCCGATGTAAAAAGTAGCATATAATTTCCAGATGTTTACAAGTGTAAATTTTCACCATTAGCCATTTAGCAGTTTTAATCTTGACTTCTTACAAAAAAAACTTCTTTAGAGTTAATTGTTACACAAACATTCACCTTTATATTATTGGTAGGATAGGATTCTAAAAGTGCAGGGAACAATAACAATTTATGAAAATGTAAAAGCAAATATAATATTGATTAAGTGGAATAAACCAAGTCGTAAACGATTTTAATATTGCAGATAACTTTTTGTAGTATGTCCATTAATTTATTATAATGTACATGATGCTTTTAAATTGCTAAGAATGATTACATGTCCATTTATTTCAAATAATATGTTGTGCAAGTTTTTTACAAAACCTATGTAGCTAGATAGTATTATTTGTGGTTACGGCAACAAAAAATGTTTTCCATCAAATATCCTAAGTGTATTTTAAATTGGTAGGTTGTAATTTCGAGGACAGCAGGAAGATAATTTTAATTTTATGAATCATGCACAACTCAATCTCAACAGCCTTTAATTGTCCACTGCTGGACGCAGGCCTCCCCCTGATTTTTTCTCTCTTCGGGGTAATGCCGATAATCCCCACACTGGGCATGCGGGTTGGGGATCGCAGTTCAGATGTAGACCTATTCTGCAAGAGGCGCTACTGCCCGCCCCCCAGTTTATATGTCCCTTAGTCGCTTCTTTCGACACCCACGGGAAGAGTTGGGTGGTGCAAGTTCTCAGCTGGCACCACACGGCTCTCGCATAATTGTCTATGAAATAATTCTAATTCTAATTCTAAGTGGGGGAACTGGGATCTGCACTGACATCTCGCATAGGAGTGTATTGTGCATTATCCCCCTGCCTAACCAGGCCCTAACCAGCCCAGCTCCTTGAAGTATCGGAGCAGGACTTTTCTATGAAATAACTACAACTGATCATATCACTTTGAGCATGGACTTAATTTTTATTAAAAATTATACAGAGAAGTAAAGATAAAACAAGATTCGCCAAGTGCGAGTGTAACTCGCGCGCCGAGGGTTTCAAACATTTGCCAATTATTTGGACAATCAATTTTCTGAAATATTTTAAAAAGTATGAAACTAACAGAAATTTCAAAAAGTGTTTTGAAATGGTCAAAACGATACCTTTCATTTGATACCCCACATAGGCAGGTACCCCTCCTTTTGAAAAAAAGTTACCCCCCTTTTTGACCATTTTTCAAAAACTATTATTTTTACAGACTTCTCTATATTTTTCCTGTAAAATATAGATCAATGTCTACAAACGCCTAATACATTGTACATGGATCGGTCTGCAATCTTCGGAGCTAGGGGGGGGAATGGTCAATTTTTCGTCTTTTTTTGAAATATTTCAAAAAGTATGAAACTTACAGAAATTTCAAAAAATGTTTTGAAATGGTCAAAACGATACCTTTCATTTGATATCCCACTTGGGTAGGTACCCCTACTTTTGAAAAAAAAATCGCCTCCTTTTTGACCATTTTTCAAAAACTATTATTATTACAGACTTCTCTATATTTTTCCTGTAAAATATAGATCGATATCTACAAACGCCTAATACATTGTACATGGATCGGTCTGCAATCTTCGGAGCTAGGGGGGGGGAATGGTCAATTTTTCGTCTTTTTTTGAAATATTTTAAAAAGTATGAAACTTACAGAAATTTCAAAAAGTGTTTTGAAATGGTCAAAACGATACCTTTCATTTGATACCCCACATAGGTAGGTACCCCCCCTTTTGAAAAAAAATTCCCCCCCTTTTTGACCATTTTTCAAAAACTATTATTATTACAGACTTCTCTATATTTTTCCTGTAAAATATAGATCGATATCTACAAACGCCTAATACATTGTACGTGGATCGGTCTGCAATCTTCGGAGATAGGGGGGGGGGAAAGTTCAATTTTTCGACTATTTTTGAAATATTTCAAAAAGTATGAAACTTACAGAAATTTCAAAAAGTGTTTTGAAATGGTCAAAACGATACCTTTCATTTGATACCCCACATAGGCAGGTACCCCTCCTTTTGAAAAAAAGTTACCCCCCTTTTTGACCATTTTTCAAAAACTATTATTTTTACAGACTTCTCTATATTTTTCCTGTAAAATATAGATCAATGTCTACAAACGCCTAATACATTGTACATGGATCGGTCTGCAATCTTCGGAGCTAGGGGGGGGAATGGTCAATTTTTCGTCTTTTTTTGAAATATTTCAAAAAGTAAACTTACAGAAATTTCAAAAAATGTTTTGAAATGGTCAAAACGATACCTTTCATTTGATATCCCACTTGGGTAGGTACCCCTACTTTTGAAAAAAAAATCGCCTCCTTTTTGACCATTTTTCAAAAACTATTATTATTACAGACTTCTCTATATTTTTCCTGTAAAATATAGATCGATGTCTACAAACGCCTAGTACATTGTACATGGATCGGTTTGCAATCTTCGGAGCTAGGGGGGGGGGAATGGTCAATTTTTCGACTTTTTTTGAAATATTTCAAAAAGTATGAAATTTACAGAAATTTCAAAAAGTGTTTTGAAATGTACAAAACGATACCTTTCATTTGATACCCCATTTGCCTTCCTAGGTCTCTTTTGAAATTTCAACATCAAAATTTGTACTGAAAATATTCATTTTCATTTTTCATTTATATATTTTTTTTTTTTTTCTTAAAATCAGTAATGGCGCACGAAATGTATCATTATTTCAAATTTCAAGTTAATAGCTGCAGTAGTTACTGAGATATTCAAGAAAGAGCGGGGACGGACAGAGCGAGACCATAAGGGTTTCAAAACCGATCTTTGAAACCCTAAAAAATCCTAAGTTTACATTATCACATAATTAATCATGGGAATTCATTCAATTGTACAAATACTGTTTCTTCAAAAATACGGAATTCACATAAAACATAATAGTTATAACAGAAAATATTATGAATTGCTTCAGGTAAAAATCAAAGCGACTCATTTTAATGTTTTATGCCTAATTGGAGATAGCCAAAGCCTCCCAAAATCTCATTGATGACATCATTCTCTATTCTTGCTTACACAAAATATAGAGGAGCAGAGAAAAAAATCCAGAACTCACCTTTAAAATACACTATTGTACAATGTACAATAGAACAAGTCTAACAACCTTCCCTCATCCACAGCATCCGAAGAACTATCAATAGGCAGTATGCGCTTCACTACGTTCGACCTTGGCGGGCATCAGCAAGCTAGAAGAGTGTGGCGCGACTACTTTCCCGCTGTCGACGCGATAGTCTTTCTAGTAGACGCCTGCGACCGCGTTCGCCTCCGCGAGTCCAAAGCTGAACTGGACTCTCTGCTCACTGATGAAACTCTCAGCAACTGCCCCGTGCTGATTCTGGGCAACAAGATCGACAAGCCCGGAGCGGCGAGCGAAGACGAGCTGCGTCAGTTCTTTAATCTGTACCAGCAGACTACTGGCAAGGTAATTTCCTAATTAAATAATGCTGGACAATTTACACAGCATTATCTATCCCCAAATGGATAAGGTTGAATAAAAGAACTGACTTCAAAACGAGAGTGAGCGGTAGCCTCAGAATGTGCTGCAGGAGCTCTGAGCAACTACAGCACTGCTCTTCCGTAGTGATGATTGCATTAATTAGGCCTTTTTCACACGGTTATTGTACCGAGCTAAATATCTCTTAGATAAAGATCTCTTTGTGCTTGGACAAAGTAAAACCTGAAAAAAGCCTAGTCCCTAACATGGCGCGACGACCGTAATGTTACCGAAAAACTAAAATTTTTAACGGGGCCCTTAAAAACTATGGAAAAAACTGTAATACATACTCACAATATAACTGAATTAGAAATACTATTTAACGGGTATTTATCGCGTTTATTTACCTATTTTTCCCGACGTTTCGACAGGTTTACACACTGCCGTGGTCACGGGATGTCTGATATACCCGTTAAATAGTATTTATAATTATGTGTTCAGATCGCGTAAGTTTAAAAAAATATTAAAAAATTAAACTGAACTCATGGTTGGTGGTTAATCATGTTAGCTCTACTATTTGTAAATGCATAGTTCAGGCTGTGTTGCTATTTCTTGAAAGATTGTATTGGACCATTATGCAACGCTATAATTTATGTCAGTAAACTCAATTCGTGGCGCGTGGTTATTTCATAGCGGCCTTTCCGTAAGAGGTTAAACTTGTGTAACTGATTCAATTCCGTAACAAGACCAAACTCTTGCTGACGTCTATTATTTTTTTCACGTCTATTAATGTGGTAAGATATAAGAACCTAGGTATATTTTATTTTACGTGTTCTCGCTTATAGGCATTTAGACTCAGACTCAGGAACTCCTACAAAAGCGCAGAATCGTCGTGTCTTCAAAGGCTTTTAACTAAGATGAGAACCTAATTGATATTTTCCATTTCAGGGGAAAGTGTCCCGGTCGGAGCTCCCCGGACGGCCGTTGGAGCTGTTCATGTGTTCAGTGCTGAAGCGCCAGGGCTACGGCGAAGGCTTCCGCTGGCTCGCCCAGTACATCGACTGAGCACCCACCCGCCCGCGCTTTCACCACTCAACACAACACAATACATATTTAAGATTATTTATCGGGTATTTATGGTTGAAACGTTGGGGAAAAGAAAGCAAAAGGTACGCGATAAATACCCGATAAATAATCTTAAATATGTTATCAAATCGCGAAAGTTTAAAAAGTTTTACAACACAATACAGTTAACAGTGAAGTGAACTTTCTCCCCCCACAATAGATACAATAAATTCAGCAGAAATCTATATTACAAAATAATAAAGTGGTATGTGGTTTCGATAGTAATAAAAGTATTGTCTCTCTGATGCAATTTTTTTGAGGGATTGTAGCTAAGTGTGTACAGTATGTATATTTTATCTGCGGTCCTGTGATCAATAGAAGCAAACAGACAGATCTCTGTGAGAAAACAGTGAATTTACCGGATAATACTATCATCGGAGACATTTTAATGGGCAGTTTAAAATGGCTCTACTGACAATCCAGTTTTTCACTGTGGCCAAACGTGTCTTCAATATTTAAGTAAAATAATTATCATTTAGCATCAATAAAAAAATTAATATAATGTGAAAGGTCAGAGTGAGGGAGGCGAAATAGCTTTATAGCTACTTTACAATTAAATGTGGATGTTAAAAGCAATGTTTGTGAGATCTCGCTTACTAGTAACACTAGTGAAATAAATAAATTTGTATTTTAAATCTCTTTTCTGTATTGTTGGTTGAACAGCAGTATTAACTTAACGACATATCTGAAAGATAGATTATGTATAGTACAAATTAATAATTGTGATTGGTATTAACTTCTTGTAATCTGAGTGTACTAGTGGGCGAGATTTGGTTACAACTAAGTGCAGAAGCGTTGTTTCGGAGGTTAGCTGTTGTTCAGTGTTCGTGTTTGGCTGTAATACACACTGAATTAATAAATTTTATGCTACGTAAAGCACTACATTACGCATCTCTTCAGTTGTTTAGTTTGTAAAACCATTTTGTGTCTATTTTACTAGGTAATGGTGCAAAACATGATTCATTATCTCGCTATCGTATTATCTCATCGCAAATATCTTTTACTTTAGACAAAGCATCATTGATTTCTGTTCAAGCCGCTTTGTCATCTCATAGGTTCTATGTTTAGTCTTATTATGTATTTAGTAATCACTTGGTATTTCTCAGCAGTCGGGATGCAGTTTTCTTATTAAATATTTATTTTCTTATTCTCATTCCAGCATAAGAGTGATAATTTTGACTACTATTCTTCAAGTAGCACTCAGTTATATTTAAAATGACGAATGTTATATTTTTGTAAATTATTTCAATCATTTTTTCGGATTGTTTAGTTGAACATGTGATGAAACGGTTAGTCTACATTGGGTTAGGTAGATTTTTTTGGAATAAATGTGTTTACCAGAATGGCTAGTTTTTCCTACAGTACAGTACCTACTTGCTCGATTCATCATGACTCTGCTAAAATTGTACAATAATATTAATTTGAGTGGGTCATCAAAACATGTTTTTAAGATTCACAATGCTCACTTTCTTGAGGTACAAATGCATTGGCTATTCGCCTTGCTAGACGAGCCGTTTCCAATCTGTCGCGAACAACGTCTACTCTGCTGGCTTCCAGCTTAACATAGACATGTTCTTTGGTATATTATTTGCAATAAGTTGGAAAACAGTTTGTAATAAAATTTATATCAAATTATTCGTTTTATTTGCTCGGTCTTGCATAGCTTTATAACAGGCTTGCATTGCACTTACTACCCTTTTGCCTACTCACTATTTTTAGGTAGGTAGGTATAATGTATGCAAAAGGGTGTGCGATATCTTTATAGTTGTCAAGTAGTTTAATTGAAAGTAACACCAGAATCGGCCTCATTCAGCCTTCATTCAGTAGGTACCTACTTACTATAGAAGGGAAGTTTTATTTAGCTTCATTAACTTGGCTATCCAGGCCAGTGCGTGAAAAATAAGGCACTATTATTTTTCTACCCGCACTAATAATGGTACGGACGCGTGTTTCCGTGACGGCTCGCCGCACACGTCCGATTTTTTCTCTAAAGGATAAGTGTATTCGACTACCTGAAGGTGATTTGTGTATCTACAAATATATGGAAAAGGAACGAAAGCTTTCGTTTCGAATAGAACTTGTTGGGATTTATCACGCAGTTGTGCGTTCTCACTTGACGTACGCAATATCACCGGTGCACTGTCTATGATGGAGAAAAACGTATTCAGTGTGAGCGTGAACAAATTCGTGTCCAAAGTGAGCACGGCCTAAGTCTACAGCCTAGACGTACTAAGTAGGTTATACAATTACTAGGTTATTCGAACTAGGTACCAAAATGTTTAGGACATGTATGTCCTTTCCAAATTTTCAACATAAAATAAAACTCGGTATTTTATACTAATTATTTTAATGATAGGAAAATAATGCAATAAAAATACTAATGTATACTTTCTAAATAATAATTTTACAATCAACATTTAATTTAACTTCTGAAAAATATTCTTTTTGAGTCAACAACGTTTGATTCTAAACGTATGGGAATGCTTAATAAATAATTTGATGTGAAAACATGAAGATCATAAATGTCTAAAAGAAAAAAAAAAATACATAATGCATTTACCAAAACTACAAACCTAATTTACATCTACATTATTATAGTCATTCTTGGTGGTGGATATTTACAATCAGTAAAAGATATTGCACATATAAATATAACACTTATAACTAAAATTGAATCGTACGGTCGACCTGCGTGAAAATAAAAATTCCTTGTGCTATCACATAATCTAACTTCATACACCAGATCTTACAAGCTCTTAATACAAAAACATCCTTTGCTTAACTTTTCTGTAACATGGTTATGTAACATAAATTCCACTCGAGCTACGATATCTTACGCGCTACAAAGCCACACGCAAATGTGAGTTAATATCACAAAGAACAATTAACTACAAAAATTATTCTAGCTACTTCGCGCTACAGCTTTCGACCAGCCAGCTGTTCTGGTATGAGAGTGCGCTGAATCTTTTACACAACCAAGTATAATCATAAATTCATCTGGTTGAGAAGGCGCGCTGTGGTGTTACCGACTTAACTACGATACCTATACGATAAATGGTAAGGAGTGATGCACACGTACATATTTAGGGGTATTATTTATGTACATAACAAAGGCCGCGAATTCGCGGTATATAAGACTTAAGTAAAGTTATAACATTACTAAAAAATAACGACTCTGATCTTTATTGCTGAAATAACATGAAATAAGGCAAAATGTACATTAATCATACCAGAGAAAATTTATAATATTACCGTACATAAGTTAATTCGACTGTGACATCCCTAAAACGAGTACATCACGCCTTGAGGCACATCGTGACGTCAGAACTCTGTTATTTACAATAGACATTGGGGTGTCTCTCGAAACTTCAGCCCAAAATGTCCCAACTTATCTGTGAATTGGGCGAAAATAAAAATTAATTCCACTATCGGCTGCTCTTCGATTCTCAGATAGATAGATGAGATCTGTAACCACAGTTTCGGGCTGAGCAAAGAGACTGAACTGTACACGTAATTAACTAATGTGTTACTTCTACCTAAATGCATAGGCAACTATCTGGTAACTTAACCTACGCTGTCGAGATTTTAAAGTATACTTTACAGTATACAAGTTGGCTTACAATATCTCCGATTTCTGATTTAAATCAATCATAAATTTGTAAATACGAAACATTAAAAAAAATTAGAAAAAAACTTTAAATTAATAAACTTTAAAACGCTCACATCTAAAATATTTGAATTCAATAACGATTTTGTAACCTACATTATATGCGTATCACTTCAAAACTATTTACAAAAACGTGTTTTCTAATTACGGTCTAGAGACGATAAAAGTTATAAAATTGCATGTCATTACAAATCTGTTGATATTGTCTTATCATAATTCACCCAGCTCATGGAAGTGGAATCTCTAATATATCTAAAATATCGTCAGCTTACAAATACATAGACAACTTTGGTAATTACACTAGGTTCATAGCCTTTCCTGACATAAAACATGGCTTTCAATGGCGGGCAATATACAAAAGTTAAAATTATAAAAGGGCACGCCAACTCCGCATTTACATGATCACAAATTGGCGTGCATTCAACTTTTAAAAATGATGATTAAAAATAATAATTTTGTCTTACATCTAATACAAAAATAATGTGTTTCTTGATCATTATAGTAGTCCAGCTAGTGTTTGATTTATTCAGTTCATCCATTTCCTGCAATTGGGGGCGCCGCACATGCAGCTGATTTTGTGCGCGTCGTCCTCAATGTCAAATTTGTAATCGTATGCCAACTGCGGACAAAAATAACGCGTTATTTATACTTAATGTCTTTTAGGCTTTGTCATCCTGTTTCGGAAATTAAAACCGAAGTAAAAAAACAAATAGTAAGAAGCTGGTTTAAGGGGTATACGACCCCACTCAAAGTGGCGTCGCCGCCACCTAATTTATCTTATTATTCCGTTTAACAAAGGAAATTTCAAAAATCCATCGCACAGTTTGTGTCCTCTTATAAGCTTTTTTTAATGCCTCTGTAATAGTTTTATTCTATTTAGTTTAGGCAGAGATACGAAAATAGATTTTGGTGGCCACCTAGGGCAACTTCGATTCACTGCCTAAACTAAATAGAATAAAACTATAATAGAGGCATTAAAAAAAAGCTTATGATAAGTATCACAAACAGTGAGATGGATTTTTGCAATTTCCTTTGTTAAACGGAATAATAAGATAAAGTAGGTGGAGGCGCTAGTTTGGGTGGGGTATGCGCCTTAATTGAATTTATAATGGGCGAGTGTCAGGCGCCATAATGGATTTAGTAATGCCAAAAGAAATGCATGCTTTAAGAAACTCTAATACTCAAACTCTACTCTCAGTTGAGCTACCTGTAGATTGTTTGCAACAGTCTGCAGTTAGCTCAATTGTTTCTATTGTAAATACTAGTTTTAATTTAATTCTATTATTTGATTGTAATTTTCTTTCTTAACATGTATATATACAGAAAACACATGTGTACAGCGAGCACAGTTATAGAACACTCCAGGGACTTTAGTAAGACAATAGTAGATTGTTTTACAAGGGACTAAAGCATCCCATTATATACGAGGTTGTTATACTCCCGAGCGTAGCGAGGGAGGATGACAGTACCGAGTTATAATGGGTGGTTTTGGCCTGAGTAAAACACTACTTTTCACTTCGATTACGAGAAAATAAAACAATTCAAATTAGCATCTTCACTATCACTTGATGACATTTTTCACGTTCACAATAGATATCTGTGATTTGGAATGAAGAAAATTTTAGAGACTTAGCGCCAATTCTATCTTTTTTTTTAATTTCTACACCCACAACGCTTCAAGTCATGGTAGAATGCGCACTTTTGCGCATTCTACCATGACTTGAACCTTCATAAAACATCCAACAATCACCAAGAAGGTTCTATTTTCAAAAAAATTGTTTGACGGAGCACCAAAACGTCGAGTCTTTATGTAAGAGGACGAATGCTTTGTATTGTACTAAAATACTTTTTAGCCCTAGGGCTTAAACAGGAGTTTTAGCCCCGCTAAGCTACACTATTATGTATGATACACTTCGAGCTAGAGAAGTGAAAAAAAAAAAATCACCTCTTCCCCTCTCGCGATGCGTCGCTTAGCGAATATAATGATGCGAACACTGCGGTCCACCTCTACAGTTTCCGCGACACAGTTCGGCTGGCACGAGTGGTTGATGTAGCGCGCTAGACCGCCGCTTAACGTCGCGTCTATGACCCGTCGCTCGTCTAGCCGAAACATGTAGATGCCGCGGTTCTGAGGATAAAATTATATAAAGATAATAAATAAATAATGCTGAACAATTCACACAGCATTATCTAGCCCCAAGCTAAGCAGAAAGCTTGTGTTATGGGTACTAGATAACTGATATATATAACATAGATAGATATTTTTTTATCAAACATAGAAAACAACCAGAACACCCGGAACAAATACCTGCAGATCGTACAAATATTTGTCCCAAGGCGGGAATCGAACCCGCAACCTTCTGCGTCGCAGGCGGACCTTCGCCTACTGCATAATATTTAAGCTTTTGTAGAACTTGGAAGAGTCTTGCCTTCAGAATCCGACCGTTGAGGGTGATATACGTGATCAATGATAAGAACCTAAAGAATATTGTCCGAGTCCAGAATTAAACCGTTATAGAAACATGTCAGTTTAGCTGATATGTTGCAATGGGCTAAATGATGGGGGAGTAAATAAAACACAGCAAGAAATACAACTTTGATGAAACGGTTAGGAAATACGAAAATATATTTAATTAGAAAATATGTGTTTTCTTTGACAGCGTACTTAACAGAGACGATAACTAACCTAATCTCTAATTTTTAAATCATAAAATTATGTGCAAAATCAAGCTTAATGAATTCTTACCTTAGCTTCATATTGCTTCTCCCGTATTTCCGAGAGCTCGGAGCGAATGATCTCCCCGATGTATTCTATCACCATCGTGTGTTTCTCTATGTCTCTGGCGGCGTATAGTCCGAGGCCTTGGATCTTTGACCTGCAAAGGAATATCTCATTAGTTTAAAGGTCAAAGATAGGGTAGAAGTACGATTTCTTATAGACCTAAGATAAGCCTAAAATCTCCCGTGCTTCAATTTGTCTTGCTTTTAGCAAAGGTTGGCAAACTCACGTCCAACACGGAAATGAGTATTCAAATGTAGGCTTAAATTCGTAATCTTTTAAAGTGACAAAAGGCAAGCTATTGCCGCAAGCTTCAAGCACTCTCTTGTGCCCGCGAGTTGTCTGTTATCTGATGCCGTCAATATAAAATACACCTAAAAAAGTAAAGAGAAGTAAAGAGTTAAAACCTATATTTGAATGCACTGTCAATTTTTAGGGTCCCCTAGATGACGAAGTCGAATAAAGCGCTAGTTAAAACTTCCGTCAATGTATTTTTGCTTGGAGTTGCTATAAAATATTAAATTAAGTTAGGTGTAGGTATACCAAATGTATCACAAAAGGAAGTTTACCTTGCCAGGTACACATTGTTTCTCCACTCCATCTTCATCTTCTTATACTGACTGCTCTTCGTATGTATAAACTGCTTGTTATAAGGACACACAGGCTGGTCCGCTCCGGGCGGAGGCGCGGGTAGGTGGGGTAGCGCCGCCGTGTGCAGAGGGCGCGGTGCGCGGCGCCACGACGTGCGACACTTAGCCTCGCAGCGGGCGCAGCCGGAAGGATTGATGGCTAGGCCTCCTTCTAGGAGCGCTGAGCGGCCGAATTTGAAGCGGTAGTCGGTTAGGGTTTCTATACCTGTGGGGATATGTAAAAATTATGGAATGAGGCGCGTAAGAAATTATGTAATTTTTATTCGTACGAGTCGATGTAGGTCACACTAAAGGAAACCAACGCTGTAATGATTCTCTAAAATCATTACAGCGTTGGTTTCCTTTAGGTTTTTTGGTTAAGAGCCGTACGGAGATCCTAGCCCCCATACAAACGTACTTTTCGATTCATTTGAAAACTACGCCCCCGATTTTAATAAGGTATTGTGAGAACAAAGACCCTCGTGTATTGACATGCTATGCCAGTGCGGTGAGCCGTACTGTTTCTACGGATCCGGCCTACCCCCAAGTCTAGCATCTCGGCCTACCACCAGGGGCAGGTGGTAGGCCGAGATGAAACAGCATTTAACAGCACAACATTTATTTACTACTAAGGAAATACGTGCTGCTCTCTGGAACGCTAAGAGATTTAAGTTTTCGAAAACTGTTTATAGTATAAAATTTTACTTGTCTAAGTGCTTATTTTCTAAGCGTAAAGAAATAAACGTTATTGATATTTGATACTGCAGCTAGGTCCCTGATACTGCCATCAGGGACCCATATAATATCTTGGGTAAAAATACACGTATTTTTACACAAGATATTGAGAGTATGACCGTATTTACTACATCTATACAAATTCGTTTGAATGCAGCTTATAGTTGCTTACTCTCGAATATTCAATCGAAACTAGTTTTAAGCTGGTCTCTAGTGACGACTTTTAATAATTTTTCATTACAAATCTGGCAAAACATAGTCACCGTATACCAACTCAAATGATTTTTCGAGGGTATATCTATAACTGTTCTTACCCGGTAAGCTCTCCAACACTCGGACCACAGCCGGCTCCGTCAGTCCGAACAGATCTTCCCCGGTCACGTAGTTCGGCCACAGTTTGAGGACACCGTCCTCGTTGCGAGCCTCGCGGAGAGACGCTACTGCGTCTAGTATCTGTTGATGGAGGAATTTTAGTTTTGAAGCTTTCAATTTTTAGTGAGGAACTGCGACCTATTTCGCAGCTTTCGCCTTGGAACGTGTTTTGTATTTATTAGCATTATTGACCAAAATAGTTAATAACAACGATTCCCAGATCAAAAAAGTCTACAACAACAACAACGACTTTTTTGATCTGGGAATCAACTACCGTTGACTTGTTTGATCAAAAAAGTAGACAACGACTAGTTTTTGCTGTTAAATAAATAAGATTAATAATCTTAACTACCATCCATATACAACGTGGATGCCGTTAGAGACGACTAAGGGACATACACCGAGGGGCGGGCAGCAGCACCTCCTTCAGAACAACTCTGCCACCAAACTGAGATCCCTAACCCGCATGCCTATAATCCTCATTATAGGCATGGCACCTATGGATGGATTGCTACTATTTATCAAAGAGCAGTCGCGCGTGCCTTTGCCTCAGTATTCTTTAACTCGAGTAGATACCGTGTGTGCCAGTACTCACATTGGCCCAGGCGGCACGGGGCGTTGCCGCTGCGTTCTCGTGCTGTGGCTCGTCCTGCGCACGCACGTGGAAGCGCGGCTTACCGTCCTCCTCTGTTATCCAGCACAGGTAGCGGCAGCGAGAGTTAGCGCGTACCATTGACCAGTAGAAACGTACCTGGGAAAATTAAAAAAGTTATAATAACTAATGGGTTATGAAAGCCTGGTCGCATTGAGTGGTTACTTCAAGAGGCAGAGTCGCGTCAAGCGAAATTACACTTTACACAGTTAACACAAGCCAAAACGAGCCAAAAACAAGTGAAGTTACTCTGCGTTTTGTAATTTTTTTTAGTACATTCTTAGACACGTCTAATAAATGCCAAACTTTGCTCAGGTAGTCTTGGCAAGCGGAGCGAGCAGCACTTTCACACAGCGTTATCAGAAAAGCGAGCCATGCCTTGTTGCTCTCTTGCTCGCACTACGGGACGGAAAGCCGCCTTCTCATCCTGGGCTCAGGAATATCAGGCCTTCAATGCGGATGAAATAGTTACTAACAATTTTCTACATATTTTTTGTAGAATTAGACTAGCTAAGTATTCCGTATGATGATGCACTCACAATCTTATACCCAATCGGATAGATATAGTTGGGCGTGTGGAAGGCCGCCAGCTGATGAGGCAGCAGATGCCCCGGACTCAAGAAGATGAGGCCACCGACGCGAATCAGATGGTTGCTATCGGAGTGCAGCATAACGGAGGCCACTTGGCGTTGCTCGTCGCGGGATATGAACACACGGCGTTGCACGCTTAGGGTTGTTAGCTCGTTGTCTTTCTCGTTCTGAAAAGTATCATCATTATTGGTCTATTGATATGTACAGTTGATAAGATTACTGCTAGAGATGACATCATTTTGGTTGCGAGTCATCGAGAACTTTTGTATGCATCAAAGTATTGTGGTTAAAGCGATTTTGGATTAGAATTCAGTTTTTTTCTATAGTTTGATGGCATATCCCTACGAAGAGAAATTACTGACAGGTAGGAATACTGTGTTAGTACAATATTGGAACTTAAATCATAATTCTAGCCTGGAATCACCCACTAATAGGTCATCTTTTGCTTTTATCAGGCCCCTGTCTTGTGTTTATCGCATGTATGTAGAAGGAAGAAAATAGCCTCACCTTAGGTGCATGCGACGCGCAGAATGCAGTTTTATTCTTGTAAAAAACGCAGTTATCCTTCACCGCGCATCCCAAATGGTAGACACTGCCGCACCGAACCTTGAAACACCTTACAGTGGCGCCCAACCGTCTGCAAACTGCGCAAGTAGCGTTGGACCCCGTCGCTAGAGCTGTCTCGACGTTCATTAGCGCCCCGCTTACAGTCTCGTAGACCCCTTCAGACCATAACGCACAGTTTAGATGTACCCATCTGTTGACGTCACAGTTCAATAACCTTGAAACACCATCCGCTACTCCGTCTCCTTCTATTCCGCATAATTCACATCGTCTATGATCTTCATTTGTTACGGGCATAATAGCCACGCCTGTTCTGAAGACCAGCTCGGTTAGCTCCCTGTCTGTGGGCCGTTTGTATTTAACCGGAGGACCTATGCAGCCTGGCGACCAAGCTTTGTATCGAATGCCTCTGTACTTCTCTTTCTCTGAGCCTTGATTGCTCTTTTCGTCTTGTTCGCTTTTCAAGTCTTCTGTTTCTAGAGCACTAACGTCACAATCGCCGACTTCCTTCATCAGTTCGTCGTTGTCAAGTGAATCCATGAAGGAGAGGTCCATTTTTTCGTCTTTGATGTCAGGTTTGATGTCCAAATCGTCCGTTTCCATGCTTTCGTTAGACGCGGTATCGAAGTCTTCGCGGTCTCGAGATGCATTGGTTTCTGTGTCAGCTTTGCTGCCTTTAAGGGCGGGTTTCGATTTTCCGTCGAGGATGATATTGGTTGGACGCCACGCGAAACGTCCGTAGCATTGCGTACTGCAGAAGTAAAGCTCTGAATCGCTGTCGCACAAGATCTCGCCAGCGTTGCCTTTGTTGGCTGAGAGTAAGGGGAACTCCGAGGCTTTGGCTTTGACAACAGAGTCTAAGATAACAACGTCGCAGTGTCGGCAGAATTTGGCGGCACCGTTTAGGATGCTCTGGATATCAATCGGAGTTCCCTCTTTGCCGTCCTTTCCTTTCGATCGGTACAGTCCCAGTTTATGAGACGGGGGAGTCGCAGTTCTTTCTATGATCTGGTACGATGTCGGAGGAGGGATGTGTAATATTCCCGCCAGTTCTTTCAACACTCCAAGTATATCTTCTGCTGCACCAGACGTAAGAGTAAGCGTTACGGTAACATTTTCGCTACTTTCCGAACCAGGCGAGTCTTCCATTTTGATTTTATGTGAATCTGTATCTAGTGTCTTCAAAGCTTTTTGATTGTCTTCTTCCTCCTTCAGGGGGTAGAGGCCTAGCGTCTTTATCCGGATAGGTACAGGCGCAATGATAGGTATGATCGGCGAGACGCGGCCTGCGGCTGTATCACTGTCTTCGTCTTCTTCATCGTCATCAATGAGTTTGAGTCCGGGGAATCTGTTAACCGGCTCTATTTCCAGGCATTCAGGACTTGAACAGCTGACGATACTATCTGGGGTATCCGTATCGCGCTCTTTGCAAGTAAACTCTAGTTTTTTGTCTTCTGGATCGTCGTCGAATGTGATTGGTTGGAATTCCTGATCATAGAAGCCTCGCTGAGTAGATGCTGGAGGTTTTTCTGGCAAGGGTTCGTCGTCGCCAAAAGGTTTAGTGTTGTAATAATCAGCGACGTTTGGTATCTTTGCATTACCGAATTCGCCGGTCAAATCGCCTTTTAGGAAATCATAGTCTTTGCTTTTCAATTTGGTCAAGTCTCCAGATCCAAATAATGGACATACGGCGAAGTTTGTAGTTAACGCTGGCTCTTGAATTTGCATAGTTGGTAGTAAGCGTAGTTGAGCCATCAAATTGTCAATAAATGTGTCATAGTCTTCTTCATATCGGGACCCTTTACGTGGTCTCTTTTTAGCACTAGCAGCGCTCAAGTTATTCTCAGCAGCCGCTTTTGCGTTCATCTGCAGTTGTTTTCTCTTTTTCTGTTGGTATTCTCTCCTCTTTCTCTTCTTAGCTTCGGAAGGAGTTTCGGTTACGTTAGTTTCCATTGTAGAATCCATGTTTACGCTCTCTGGATATTCTTCCTTCATGGGATGATCGAGCCTGTTCATTCCTTGGTCAGAGGCTCCGGATACCCCTGATGCGGCAGATTGCTGAGAACTTTCGTCTATTAATTCCTTCTTCACATCTAGAGGAGTGAAGGGTCTATGTACGGGACTTTGTTGCGGAGGGGCGATTTCCTTCTTAATCGCTTGTTGAAGTTGATGTTGGCTTTCGAGATTCATGTTCATATATCCCATCTGTCCCATATGCATGGTTTTTATCGTTGGCGAGCTTTCCGGTACCGGTGTTGTTTCCTCTTTGTTCATTATCTTCATGGGCGGTTTTCGGACATCCATCAGTGATTGAGTGGTATGTGTAGCGTGGATTAACGGAGATATGGAAGAAGTAGGAATGCAGGTTTGCATCGGTCGTGTAGCAAAACTAGAGGTTGCTGTAGTTATTTGTCGAGGCGGTGCTTTTGATATGTCGACGTCTTGGGAAATCGCGAGTGTTGGAGGGGGTATGGACGGCCTAGCTAGTTGCGCTTCTAACGACGGTATCGTCCCAAGCGCGGGTGCTGTTCTAGTTATCGTCATGGTCCGCTGTGGTTGCGGCACAACGGTAGTAGTAGCTGTAGATGTCTGCAATAATTGCTTTAGAAGCACATTCTGTGACTCGTCATTCCTCTGATTTGTTTGTCCCTGCGGAGTCTTATTTCCAGCATCTGCGGCGGTTGGTGTAGGATCGTCCGTTTCCATCGGTTCAGATTTCACCACTACAGCTTCTACGCTATGACGTTTTGTCGGCTGTATGTGGCCGACAATCACTTCGCTTTTAGGTTCATCTGTTGATTTTGATCGTTTCAGTGGCGAGGTTAGTTGTGTGTGTAATAGTTTGGAAGTGTTGATGAAGTTAAGGGGAGCAGGGGGTTTTTGTATTTGGCTCATGCTTGGGGTCACTATAGTGTGAGTTCGGACAGTCACATTAGGAGGTACTTCTTTGTTTCCCATTATAGGCCTTGAAGTCATCACCAACGCGGGCGGTTGACTAGAACTGATACTCTGTTGGCTGAATGGCAAGTTTGCATTCATTTGTCTCGTAGGCTGCAGTAATGTGTGACTGAGTATACTGGTTTGCAGAGGTTGTTTATTTTGGAACGAGTTCATAGTACTCGTTGTAATCGTGTTATTCGTGTGAATAATAGCTTGCGGAGTTGTGCTGCACGTTATCCTCGATAATGCTGGCATTTGGATGATCTGAGAGGCGGATGAGATAGCCATATTGTCTTCCATAGGATTGAAAGTCTGGTTTGTAATCAGTGGTGATTGCGCTGGTGACTTCATCAAAGGACTTTGCATGACTGGGGAGTTTATAGGCGAGACCGTAGGAGACTTCCTCATTTGGTTTATTGCGGATAGTGTGTTGACTCGAGATCCTATAGCTTGTGCAACGCTCATTGGCAGTTGTTCAGAGGCTTGCGTCACTTGTTTTTCAATCCGTTGTATTGGAGATGGCCTTGGAACCGCCACTTCGACTTTTGAAGACGGTAGAAGATTTTCGAAGTTCACTTGAGTTGGTGTTGTAGCATCACTGTTCTTTCTGATAACATTTGCTGCAATATTCGCTGCGTCTGTTTTAGCAGCGTTTTGGTTTATGGAGGACATGATCGTTCTGAGTTGTTGTGATACGTTAGCCATGTTTGATGTTATCTCTGATGGTTGGGAGAGGGGAGAAAGCTGCGGTACTGACGCCGCTTGTAAGGCGAGACGGTCGGGCTCTCGCTTAGCAAACGTCGGCGGTTCTGGCTTATCGTGCGGCTGCGACGACCCTGGGTTTGTGTTCGGGGTTTGCTGGATCGCGTGCTGTTGTGGCCTTTGAGCTTTCCCATAAGTTTTTGGCTCGTCAATATTTTCTAGCATGCACAACATGTCTTCAAATGTTTCTACATGCTTACGATCGTCCTGCGTATCCACGTGTTCTCTCATCGTTATAGAGTTGAGATACCGTTCTTGAGACGGCGTCGGCGATGGAATAGAGATCTGCACAGATTCATGAGTCTCCGAAGTGATTTGCATGTTTGAGTCGATAACATTGTTTGTGTACGACATGTCTTTGTTCTGGTTAGCGATTGCTTTGATTGTTTTGACGACGGTTTCTTGTGGCGGGTCGAGTGGTGCAATTGTGGTGGCTGGGGGTGGGTTCGGTGGTGGTTGCGGTGCGTGCGCGGCTGTGTATGCCAGCAGCATTTCTGTTGCTGTATCGTCTGGCTTATCATCGTCATCACCTTCCATTATATTATCGGGAATAGTCTCGGGAACTGGATCGGGGCTTTTTATATCTCCCCGACCGAGTGGTAAAGGCGTGCGTTCGGTGAAATGCGCGTGGGATGGCAGCTCTGTATGCCGACTGATTTCTCGCTCAATATCTAGATCACGTGAAGGTCCCGCTTCGTTTACTACTGTACTATCAGGCGACGCAGCATCGTCTTGGAATATCTTCGCTGGGAGCGTTACATCGTGCGTCACGGTTAGACTGGAAAGCTTCGACGAACCTAGAGACAGCGCCATGGGCTTTTCAATAGTCTTAACAATCTTCTGTTTCACTTGATGCGAGATTAAGGACACAGGCATGCGAGTTTGCGGACTAGGCGTAGCGAGCGTTATAACTGGACTCATTCCGACTTTCCCGCCGCTCGATGCGATTACTCCAATCATGGATGACAATTGCTGACCAGGTTTCTTCTGCTGCTGTCTTGCACCGCTAGAAATTGGCACGGATAAGTTCTTCAACACTGGCACTGAGATCGTTTGATTCGCAATGGACACAGAGGCGACTGTCGCTTGAGAGACGTCGTCTAGAAGCTTCGATCCTGTGTGGACATGTGTTCCTAACATAGGCAAGCGTGTAGAGCCCATTAGTTTGTATTGTTGTAATGACGCAGCAGTCGGTTTTCCTGTCGATAAGCTTATAACTGCGACAGTTTTTGTGGCAGTTTCAGTTCTAGGTCCGGTTTGGACTGGTTGAGGAGGTGCCTCTGACATTTCTGCTTCATCAGTGCCGCCTCCGTCTATTAATTCTTCAAAGTCTTCTTCTGTCGCGATCCGTTCTTGCGGGGATTGTATCGCTCGAGCCGGTTGTGAAGTCCTAGGCTCAATGAGTACCACATCATCGTCTTGCCTAGGCGTGTCTTCCCCGTCGTAGTCTATATCGTGTGAGAATTGCGCGTATGTATGAACATCGTCGTCGTTTCTTTCTTCTGCGGCAGGTGTTTTGCCCGCGAAGCGTCGTCGCTTGAGTATTGGTATGTGTCGACGGTTGTCGCTTTGCTGCCACTGCGGGGGCGGCGCGCCTCCGAAAAGTCCGGGCTTGCGGTATCTATACCCAGGAGGGAAAGGGGTAGTAAATGGTGCTACATCGAAGCTGTTTCCTCCCCCATGGTCGGTTACTGGAGCTGTATCAACCCTATTTCCCCCGCCATGGTCAGTCGGTGCCATGTGGTGTCCATGGCCGCCGCCGTGGTCGATGTGCGGCGCGGGAGAAGCCGCGGGCGACGCCGATGGCGTAGGAGTGCGGACGTGAGGGGAGCGTGATACAGACGGCGAGCCCGGCTGGCCCATCGGGCTGTATTGTTGACGGGCAACCATTTGTTGACGCTGAAAAAAAACAACTATCAACGAGTGTCGTAAAAAGAGGAATTTTCCATTTTGTAAATAGATAACTTTCTATGTAATCAAATTATGACACTAACATTCGATAGATTTGGTAGTAGTTTTGACTATGTCCTGACGCTGATGGCATATGAGTCAAGTGCGTTTTGGTAAATATTAAAAGCAACTTTGTTTACTATCAAACCCTGTCTATGTCGGAAGACCAATGTTGATTGTAATCAAGCCCAACTCATGCTGAGATTTGTGACCATACTAAGGCCCTAATACGAAAGCTTGCTCAGTCATAGATCTATGCTTAAGTGACGTTTATGCCATAGAAAAGCTTTACTCAAGCATCGATTGATAACTGAACAAGCTTTCATTATACGGGACTTATCGTGTCTAAATGTATTTTATTGTAAATTGTTTAGTTGAGTTATAAATAAAACAGTTTTATTTCTGTTTTGTTTTTTTTTATTTTCAAGCTCTGCTTTCCTTGGGGCTAGATAATGCTGTGTGAATTGTCCAGCATTATTTATTTATTTATTTATTTCTATTTAGCGGTACTTACAGCCATTTCGTTAGAAGGATTTCCCGGAGACGGCATTGGTTGTGGGCTGCCCAAGGGCGAAGTTTGCGATCGTCCTACATAGGGGCCTCCTACACGCATACCTTTCAACATACACGGAAACATTAAACATCTTTCATCTCAAGATATATATACCTACATAATTATAAATAGGTATACCAATATATAAATCCTGTTTAGTTATTTTACTACTTTCTTACCGCGGCTTCGCACGCGTTGTTTTTTTTATCGAAACGTTTAAATGTTATTACTGTCCCATGGGAACTGTTTTATGGGATAAAAAGTAGCTTGATTTATTCCGGGCGTGGAGAAGTAACGAAGAACCCATCCGAACTTTCACATTTATATTATTAGTGTCGTATCACACTAAAAATATAAATGTGACACTAATTATATAAGTGTGAACGTTTTGGGGTATTTGTAACTTCTTTAACGTCTTAAGTACTGCATCCGTAAATAGCTTTAAATTTGAAAATACATATGTAGTTCTGGGTCTGTCTGGAACAACATAAGGGCTACTTTTTATCCACGAATAACTCGTGCGAAGCCATCGGCATCAGCTAGTAAAAATAAAAGTATAGAGTATTATTTTTAATACATGGTATAGACTCTATACCTTGTTGATGATTTGGCGGTCTGGCGAATCGTGTAGGCAAAGGTGATCCGCCGGGCGCAGGGCGAGGGAATCTACCCGTGATGTAATCAGTCTGAAACAAAAAAAAAACAATTAAAACCTGAATCAGTGATTATTAGGATAGAAAGGATCTATTTGACACATCAAGCTTAACCTAAACAAATCAAGAATGTGAGCGGGTTATCTATGAACCTTGCTTGTGTAGCATCACAGTTGGTGATCTTCCAACACTAACAAGTTCGTAGTTAGAACGCTCACGTTTATAATGAATTCGTCAAACTACGGTAGTTTTTATAATAAGACTACCAAACTACAACAAAATCAAGTAGTAAAATAATGTATGATATGATTCACAAAAAGATTAATGTCTCAGCTTACGTTGGTTGATTCAGCCAACGCTAGTCTTCCTATACAGAAAAAATATAAAGATGAAAATATTTAGTAACAATTCCGCGCAAAACCTTCTCTGATAAGCGCTAACAAAATGTAATCAGTGTTGTAGAAGAAAAAACCACACCAACTACAAAATGAAAAGAAATCTATCAAAGCAAGACGTCAACTAGTTTCGTCTCTCCACGAGACATCATCACTCCACGAAACTATTTTACAATGGATTTCCGCAAAGTAACGCCTGAATCTATTTTTTTCCTCTACAGATCCTTTTGATTTAAACAAATATTTTATTGAATTTAACCATACTAAAGAAATGGGTATGTTCATTTACTGATAACTTACATTTTGCAACTGCGGTGAATGTGACGACACAGGGCTTTGAATTTGTGACTGCTGATATATCTAGAACAAAATATCATTTAGATTTAATAACATCATGGTTTAGAACAAAGAAGAAAATATATTTCAACAATTCGCGATTTTTTTTGACAACTTAAGGTCTGTAAAGAAGCCAAGTTTTAGGAAAACCAAATGATTTTTATGACCATTAGTGACAGCACTAATAATGATGTCGTTGTTCTTTTAATTCACTCGTTATGAAGGGGACGGCAAAATTTACTCTTGTCAAATTAGTTAAGTTTAGTTCTGATGACATCTGAATGAACACCAATAACTAACGTTTAAGATCCGGGGACATAAAAGTTACCTGTGGACTTCTACTCGGCGTAGGCAACTGCGGGCTGGTCCTTTGTTGCTGCAACTGCTGCAGGAAATGTTGCGGCGACATCGAAGAGTTCATCGGACTCTGCTGAGTATGCATCGGGCTTTGCTGCATCATCGGGCTTTGCTGCGAATGCATCGGCGAATGCTGCATCTGGCTTTGATTGTGATGCGGCGATTGCTGGTGATGCATCGGGGATTGCTGATGCATTGGAGACTGCTGATGCATCGGAGACTGTTGGGGATGCATCGGCGATTGGTGTAATGGCGACTGCTGCGGATGCATTGGAGACTGCTGATGCATTGGGGATTGCTGATGCATCGGGGATTGCTGATGCATCGGCGATTGCTGTGGCATGTTGCTCTGTTGCACATGCATCGGCGATTGCTGTGAGTGTAGAGGAGACTGTTGCAACGGAGACTGCGTCTGTTGCGACGGATGTAGGGGAGATTGTGCCGTGTGGTGCAACGGGGATTGTTGCGAATGCAGTGGGGACTGCATCGGAGATGTTAGATGGTGGAGAGGCGATTGTGGCGCTAAGGAATGCAGCGGCGATTGGGCTGATTGGACGTGTAAAGGAGACATCGCGGGTCTTGGTCCAGGCCTTTGCTGTTGCACTGGTTGTCTCGGCTGCTGTCCAAACTGCACCAGTCCTTGCGGCCTTTCTTGTGACAACTGTCTGACAAGTTGCTGTCCAGGTGCCCCCGCTTGTTCGATCACAAGTGTCCTTCCGCCTTGCTGGAGAATTCGACCTTGAGGCGTTGCAGTTACGAGCCCTATTCGCTCGCCAGCGATCACCCCCGTCTGGGTACGTATAAGAGTCTGTTGTAGACCGCTGCCGAGGCCTAGTTGCATCGGACGATTGATGGTTGTTTGTTGAATCTGTTGACTCTGCTGCATGTTTTGGTTGCCCGTGAATACTGTCTGGTTCGTCCCGATCTGCTGCTGGCTTATGACCGTTTGTTGAGTTATTTGGGGGTTTTGTTGACGCTGTTTTGTTTCGTATTCCTGAAGAAGAATACCAGTTTTGTTAGAAAAAATCACAGGTTCCGGAATTTAGAGATAACGGTGAATTTACGAACCTGGATGAGCATGCTATGCTGCCTGGCTTGCTTTCTAGCGGCTTCTAAATGTTTCTGCAAGGCTTGTTGCTCGGTGGAGACGCGTTGGAGCTCCGAAGCGTCGTTAGGCATCAGCTCGTTGCCAGACTTGCGCAGCTGACGCTGTTTACTGTTCAGCGACTGAAATACAGTGGTCAGTAGATGTGGACGAAACCACCCAAAGGAGTTTCAATAACGAAAGTGAACATAGAAATCCATGAAACAAGTTACTCGAAACCCGCAGTTTTTAGTTATTCCCCGTGTTAAGACAAGTGTAATAAATCCTTCCATGAATTTCTAGACGGTTATTGAAACCCTGTGCGAGTCCCTGTTAGTGAGTCGTGGGGTCGGGCGCGGCTAGTCTACAAGCACACGACACGAAAGCGCACTACTGCTCACCTTTCGGACCTTCCGGAGCTTCTGGACCTCGACCTCGTAGTAGCGCTGCTGGTCGGTGGCGAAGGCGTTGAACTGTTTGAGCCACTGCTCGTAGAGGCGGCGCGCGTGCAGGTCGGCCTCGGTGGCGGCGCGCTCGGGCGGCGTCGGCGGCATGAGCGGGGCGGTCCCCGCGTACAGCGGCACGGCAGGCGGCGGCGGCGCCCCCGCCGACACAGGCCCCGCCGCCCCTGCCGCAGGCCCCGCCACCGGCGCCCCCGGCCCCCACCCGTCGCCGTCGCGCTCCTGCTCCCGTTTCTCCTGCTCCAGGAGCTCCTCGAGAAGCAACGGTTGCTCCTGGTTTACGTTCTGATGGTTAAATATTGGATATGTGACGTCGCCCGGGATGCGACGTCGATCGCGACCGCGGACCGCTCTCTCTTGTCTGACTCTACGGCGCGATCACTTTATCACTCTAAATTTTGTGCAATTTTTTTGAGATTCAAATTCACATTTGTTTCATGGAAGTTACTTTTATATGGTGCTTTTAAAGTTACACCTGTCTCATCTTGAAAGATATGCTGAAGTAGAAAATTTCTTGGAGAAAATTTATTGTTTGCAAATTAAAGATCAAATAAAAGTTACATTATTTTGCTGGTAATTTCAACAAAAGTTTAGCGATTTTATTTCAACATACTTCAGCACATGCTACTTTGCTGGAAACAAACTAACTAATAGAATGTGCAAAATTCTACAGAATTTACTAGTAGTAAGATAGAAGTGTATCTACGTGGTGCCTTATAAAATTAGGTACATTTATGAACTGTACTTTGAAATGGAACCAAATCGTTTAAGATAGTTTGGCATCTTCATATTTCTGTGTTTGCTATTTCTGAAATGTGTGTTGAATTAGTGCCTGTTTATAAAGTGTATTGTATCGAAATGTTACAATTATTGTCAAATATCAACCTTATCCCGTACCCAGAAAAATCAAAACTCCACCACCTTTAAAACATCAGCCAAGATGAGACAGGCAGCTGGACCTAAGTTTTACAATTCAATGTCAGTTTTTCAGTTTAGTGTATTAAATCTATGTTAATGTTTTGTGTTAGGAAGGTTGCTGAAATAGTTTAAAGGTTAGTTTTACGCATGCGTGAGCGAGCAAAGTAAGAAGCGGTAAACACGTAAAGGTGGTTAGCAGGTGACGAGGCCCCCTAGATTCCTGGGGCCCAGGGGCCTTCTAGACTAAGGAAGGAAGTAAGGGATGGGTGAAGGGAAACAAGAACCTCACACTTGGAATTTCCAAATCTTTATTAAGATCAATCATTTTGATAAACCAGAAATTTACGGAAAACTAAAGGATTAATTTCACATATTTCTAACAAACAAATTGAAGAGCTTCCCCCATTCTGAACAGAAATTCATCATCTAGATAATAATTAATCACACAGAATGAAACAGTTTACGAGGATAGGTTCAAGGAAAGCTAGACAGCTAGGTGAGGTGCTGTGTAGGCTAGGTTTGTGCATATTCGTCGGAAACAAACAGTGAAGACATACATTTCACAATTTTTTGTTGCCACATAAAATAACAATGAGTTGAGACATAAAATACAAGTGTTTTACACAACTAAAACTACTTCTGTCGATTGAGAAGAAAAACTTTTTAATCTTATTTTGGAATCAGCTGTACATTGCATTCTGATACAAAATTTCAGAATGATGTTGTAATCCATTCGAAACTTCGAAAATAAAAGCAAATGACGCGAGGAATAAAGTAAATATCTCGTAATACTTGCTACGAATCGGACAAAGAGGTCCTTTGTCCGTACCGTAGTTTTTCTAACGTTTTAGAATATGAAGATGGATTCGAAATGAAAACTAAGTTTGGTAATTTGTTCTAGCCCTATGAAAGCAAAGATTTGTTCAAGAAAGACAAAAATTTAGTCGTAATCGTTTATTTTTTAGACGAATATGCACATTCCATGGGACTCGGTGGATTTCGTCTGACCTGCAGCAGCAACGGCCGCCGGTGGAGCCAATCAGGCCACGGCTCATAGGGCTGCGCGCGCCAACAACCATCAACCACCGACATGCAAACAACACGCCTGTACTCAGCAGTCGATGGTAAAACACCTAGGCACGCCTCCATTTCATACGAACTTCATTCGCCTCAGCTTGCCCGGAGCTATTTTTTTTTGACTGTACTTAATTTAACGAAAGGTTTGATTTGGCTTTCAGCATGAAATTTTGCAACAGTGCGCAAAACGAATTAAAAAAAATCTATTATTTGACTGTAATTTTCTTTGCTAAATAAAGGTTTTTTTACAACTCTAAATTAATCTTGAGCTTGACCCATTTGATTTTTAGATAATTTTGTATGATTCTTGAACGTATGTATACCTATTTTAAAATAATGTACGCAACATTCTCTGATTTTAATTTGCTGTTGTAAATCATGTGTTGGTTCTTTGGTAGACTTTGAGCATGAAATACCCTTACGTTAGGTACATTTACACGACTCTCTTCAGCGATTTTGATAGTTTGGATGAGCTTGGTAGAGAAATATTGTAACAATCTGGTGAATTTTACCGGTACATTCGTTAAGTATATATAAGATTACTAATTCCGTGGGTTATTTGTTAAGAGTTGCGTATGAAATGAAGGCGATTATTCATATACCCATGCAATATTAGTCTTTTAAGCTTGTCTCAAACAAGTCCATTTAAATTTTGATTCGTTATTTACATCCAAAATGTCCGCCACCAATAATTCAACAAGTTAATATTGCTCTGGATATTATGATTAAGTTTAAACATCACATCTGCGAAACGATCAAAATTAAGCGAATTATAAATAAAAAAAAACATCATTATCGGTTCACATTAAACGGTTTTGCGTGACATTCGACATTGCATGTTGAACGTGTCTCGAAAATGTGGACCAAAGCTTACGCCATACATCGAAAGCTGCAGAACCTTATTTGACTTAATAAAGTCAAAACCGATTCAAAACACGAAAATACGGCATGCACGACAGACAACTTATCCAAAAATCCTCCAAGATTTACCAAAAACATTTAGCTATAGCATTATTCGGAATTAGTAAGATGGCTGCTGATTCCTGTCATTCAATTTAGTCCGGCATTTAATTATGATTACATTTTGAAGTGTAATTGAGGCAATTCTGAACCGTTGATCAATTATTATTGTTATTGCGATGAAGACCCCAAAATTGTGTATGCCATGTGAGAATGTAAGATCCGTTTGCTATCGCTGTAGCCCTCATGCTTGACGGATTTCGACTAATGAAGTTAGATTATTCTAGATAGCGTGAGTAACAATTAAAAAAATCAAATGTAGCAGTTTTGCGAGAAGCAAGAAAAATGTACACACTTGATGTTTCTAACTATTTTTTTTATTCTAGAAAGTGTCGTCCAGTACGGAATTGCCTCAACAACAGTAGGGTGTGTTACACCGCAGGTTAGATCCCTACCTGTGGGTACGGCGGCGGCGGCGGCTGCGGTTGGCGTAGCGTGCCGGGGTACGGCGGTGGAGGCGGCGGTCGCGGGACCCCACCTGGAATGTGTGAAAGTGTTTTAATACAAAATGCTTAGATAGAATGATTTGGCGTATTCCACAATAAGTAAGGAAGGATCGAACAAGGATACGTATTATATACTATATATATTGATCCACTAAATTGGCAAATGTCATAGTTCAGTCACCGCCGATAATGAAGCCGGGTGTTGCTTCTGATGGTATACCTATGCGAAGGAGTTGTGTCAAACAACCAATAAGATCGCGTAAAAAACAGGCAATGTGGCTAAAGTGGAATGCGCTAACCAACTGTGTCACGTAATCAAGTAACCGACGAAAATTCTTGGGAATTTCTACGGACTTTAGTGTCGTTATATCCACAGGGGAAACATTGAAGTTTATCCAATCCAGTTCAAGTCCCGCCAAAGTAGAACATTTTTTTTTGTTTTATTTAATTTCTTAGTGTGATTTGACACATTTCGCTCAGGGAAAAGAAAAGACCCATCGAGACCAAACTTACGCGCAATTTTGTCGCCTTTCAGATTTAGGTACAAGGCAAAACGAGAAAGTTATAAAAAACGACTTGTACATTTATTGCAACAGTACTAAGTACGTACCTTGCTGTTGTGGCGGTAACTGCCCTGTAGCGGAGTACGGCAGATGCGACAGAGTGACCGTTCGGTCAGCGCGTACGATGCCTACAGCGCCGTCAGCGCCGACCAGTCGCGTACCGGCCGCGATGCTGCGACCTGCCGCTAACGCTGCGTTTACCTGTAAAATGCAGTTTACAGATTAGTTTTTGATCAGACCTTTCTAGTCTTTGGATGAATATGCTATAAGTTGTACGTTGCGTTTACGGAGAGGCGGGTCGCACTTTGCGATTGAGAGCGCGGGCTTCACTGAATTCAAACGTATGGCTTTGTAGAGCGCGAGAGGAGAGACGCCACGCCACACGCGACGTCCCGCTTCTCCGTAAATGAGGCCTTAGTTCTTAGTTCAGTAAATTGGAGTCTTAATCTGCTCACCTGAGCCGTCATAGCGTTGACAATGCTCTGTGCGTTGGCCGCTTGCGCCGGAGTGACGCCGGTCGCCACAGTGCCTCCAGAGGTGCCACCTTGCTCCACGATTTGCTGTAAATTATGATCGTATTGTAATTATTTAAAAGCTGAGAAATAAAGTTAGTAAATATCTACTCGAAGTGACTTTAAATTCTTTACGAGTCTTGGAAGAATTATAGAGGTTCTCGTTTCCCAAACTAGAAAGTTCTGTGCACTATTTACAGATCGTTAAATTGTTAGCAGATTTGTTTCTCTGCAGGAGCTTTCCAATTTATTCACATTTCTCTTACAAAAACTTCGACTGTGGTCAACAAAATATTTACAGTTCAAGTTATCGAACTAGAAATGTCAAAATTCACAGTACCGTTAGCCAAAACCAGAGATAGATTAATTATTTGGAACGGCTAATGTTCAATCTGCATGTAGTCCATAAATTAGTCAACGTTTAGGATAGACGACACGTCACGAGAAAAATGGCCTCTATATCTAGCTTTAAGTGTACCTGTGTAAAGTGCATATTGTGCTGTTGGAAATGCAGTTGCTGTCTTGGAGCTTGCGGCGAGGCGGCGGCGAACTGCGGTACGCGTTGCACTACACCTTGTTGCTGAAAAAATATTGTTTCTTATACTTATAGCCACTTTTATGTAAGACTTACGAAGAAAAGAAGATTACGCTGAACAATCCCAACTAATCTTGATTTTTGGCATAGAGTTAGTTGAAAGGATGGAGAGCAAGTAGGTCGCTTTTGTCCTGGTAAAACATCAAATTCTCATGGGAGATTTAAAGGAATATCCCCCTAGAAATGTGAAATTCTAATTTAACGCCAGTAAAACTGCGGGGCACAGCTATTTATATGATAAGTTGAAAAAGAAAGACCGTTAACGGATGTGATCGAAACTAATTGACCGCAATATTTCTGAATTGCATAAAATCCTCTATATTTTGTCAAAAGAAACAGGCTACGTAGGTGTAAGCCAAATTTAACTTAATTAGTTATTTTGGAAAAGTATATCATTTACATTTTTCTCTACGCCAAGGTGCTACGGAAGACAACCCTGCAGTTGCTTCACGAGCTTATCGAGTAGCAGCCTTTTGGCCTCACATAGTTTTTTCTCATTTATGAATTTTCTTGTGTCTTGCGAACCAATAAAAAATTCTTATGTTATGTTAACTTATATACCTGGTGATGGATCTGTAATCGCTGTTGTTGGTTAGCGAACATTTGCGAGAACACTGGCCTTTGCTGCTTATCGTCTGCTTCTAGTTTCACTTCAGGTTTTATCGATTGCATTGCATTCTGAAAACAAACAAAATTTAAAGAACACCCAAGAATTTCAATCGAAAATTTACACGAGAAAATAATGGTTACATTTTGCGCAGAGCAAACTTTGTGTCCTACAGTAAAATGAAATATTTATCAGTTATCTAGTTCCCATAACACAAGCTCTGCTTAGCTTGGGGCTAGATGAATCTGTGTGAATTGTCCAGCATTATGAATAAAATCATTATTTATTTTGCTAGAAATTATACATCGAAAGCTCACAATTTACTGACACGAAATAATTTAAACCGCCGTTTTTGAGTTTGCTGCTATAAAAAGCACACTAAGTTCAAAGCAACGCGGTGACGTATATTCGGACGACCGATGTAGCGCGGCGGACGAAAGTCCGCCTGCGACGAAGAAGTTGTGGGTTCGATTCCCGCCTTAGAACAAATGTTTATACGATCTGCCGATGTTTTTTTCCTATAATATAATGAAAAAATATTTATCTATTATGTAATGTATTATATTAAGTATATGCGTTTTCTAGTACCCATCACGCTCTAGTTCCCTTGTTGGGGCCAAATGACGCCGAACATTATTGTCTTTTAAAAGTCTACAAGCAATGTTTATATGCAAAACAAAGGGGTGTTAAAGCATGCTTAAAACACGAAGTGCTAACCTGCAACCTAACCTGCAAAGCCATGTGCTGGTTCGGAGTAATAATCCTCTGTACACCATCGCTGAACATCTGAGCCATTGCAGGCTCGGTCTTAACCTCTTGGACTTCGGTCTTGATTTCCGTGCCATCGGCTTTTACTTCAGGTTTGTTTTCAATGTTCTTTACGGCTTTTTGGAGGTCGTTATACATTTTGTTGTTGTCTTGGGTCTGTTCTGATTCGTCTCTGTGGAAGATATTAATAGAATTTAGTAAGGTTTGAGTCAATCATAAAAAAGTTTAAAGTCGCCCAGCGAGCTATGGAGAGAGCGCTCGGAGTTTCTCTGAAGGATAGCATTCGCAACTAATACATCCGACAGAGAACCAAGGTTATCGACATAGCTCAAAGGATTAGCAAGCTGTAGTGGCAGTGGGCTGGCCAAATCTATGTTATTATGTTCTTGAGTGGAGACCGCGACTCGGCAAACGTAGTGTAGGACGCCCTCCGACCAGGTGGGAGGACGATTTGCGAAAGACTGCTGGCAGATGCTGGATGCGGCAAGCTGAAGACAGGGCGCTATGGCGCACATTAGGGGAGGCCTATATCCAGCAGAGGACTAATATAGGCTGATGACGATGATGATGAGTCAATTATTGCCTTATTGATAAAAACCGTGGCAAATAAATCAATAATGATCGACGAAGACTTATCCTGTCACAAACGCTGTAAAACAAAAGAAGTTCGTATCAAAGTAGCCCGATAGTTATTTGTTTCATATTTCATATTATTTCATTTGAAATATGAAACAAATAACTTTGTTTCTTTTACTTTGGCGGTTTTATTGTACGATATTTTTATAACGACACTATATTATCTCTTGTACTTCAAGAACTAAACGTGAATTCTTCGCGTCTTAAATGAATTGAAAATGAATTGGGATACAAGATGAATTAAATTAATTAAATTAAGTAATGCTAAAATAAACCCTAGGACACTTACTCGGGCTCCCGTTTCGCGTGCCTCTCCGGCACATCATCAGCTAGCTCCAACCCGTCCAGTATATGCTCTGCATCATTGAGGTTAGCCAGCTCCGGGTCAGCGTACTCTAGTATATTGAACTGTTCTCCAATTTCTGCTGTGAGGGACTCCAACAGTTCCTCGTCGTCTTCGCCGCTAAGACCGGTCAAGATGTCGCCAACCTGGTGTGTAAAGGCGAATTTTTAATTTAAGTGAGAACTTTCTCGTTCAAAATGAGCTTTAGTTGTTTGAAAGTATGAGTCATACTTTTCTTTGGACATTGAGTTATAGAGGTTTTTTTAGTAATTTTTTAAAACTATTATACACAGAAGACGGACTTCACAACATAGTAAATTTCCTTATAGAATTAATTGTAAAGAGAGTGTACCATAGTGAGTCGACACCCTGTAGGTGGTGTCAAACTCTTGACTTTCCTGTAGGATTCAGCGATAAAGGATGCAAGATGTTTCATAAAAACAATATTTCTTCTTACCTCCCCAATGTTTCCAGCGTCTTGCTCCAACTTATCCATCTCTGCCATATCCATTTCATCAGTCCCTTGATCTTGATTCTCTTGTTTATTCTGATTTTCATCTGCAATTTATAACAAGCCTTATTTTCTAAGCTCAAGAGTTCCAATTTTTTTAGATGTGTAGGAGATTTTTGTCGGCAAACACCAGTAAAATAAGTGCACGGAATTCAAGAGAACTTGAAGGTCACATATCTTGCAATGGTGGATACCTTTTATTATGCTCCACCATAAAAACAAGCTTGATTCTGTCTTAAACAAACTTGTAGAACGAGGTGGAGGGATAATGATCCTTATTTGTGCGCCATTATGTGTTAAATAGCTATGGCGATCTATGGGGTATGCAATATGACTATAAGAGGAGGCCCGAAAATGAGTGATAACGCGATCACTGCTAGCGTCGGCGGTGCGACCCGCAGGGGCGCGCCGTCGGAACACGGAGTTGCAGATCGCACTCTGTGTTTTCAGCCATGAAAGTGCTAGTATAGTATAAATATACCACAGGAAAATAAATTGTGTGAATTGTCTTACTGTTTGGTTGTACGATAACGTTAGTCTTCTGTGGTTCCATGGCTTGCTGGGACATCTGATTTTGCATTTGATTCTGTTGCATTTGACCTTCTGCTGACACGATGCGCTGTTGCATTATCACTGTAAGCATGGGTTAGTTTAGGAAATGTAATTGCATCCTGGTAGGTTATTGGACGGGGATGAAAGAATCATAACATTGTGAAAGGCCAGAGTCATAGAATGTTAATTTTACTGCAATGCGAGAAGACTAAAAGTGACATGGGGCCTTTTACCAGCAAGGAATCAGTCGTAAGCTTGCTTTTAAAAGCCTAGGTGTCAATTGTTTCCAATCTAGCCTCTAGTACATAAACATTTTGCTTTAATTTTTTTTTAGTTTTGTAACAGCTAGAAGATTATCTATTTTTAGGGTTTCGAGATCGGTTTCGAAACCCTTATGGTCCCGCTCTGTCCGTCCCCGCTATTTCTTAAGACCAATCCATGTACAATGTATAGGGCGTTTGTAGATATAGATCTATATTTTACGGGAAAAATATAGAAGTCTGTAAAAATTATCATTTAGAAAAATGGTCAAAAGTGGGTTTTTTTTTCGAAAGGGGTTACCTACCTAAGTGGGGTATCTCATAGGAACAGTATCGTTTTGACTATTTCAAAACAGTTTTTGAAATTTCTGTAGGTTTTAGACATTTTGAAAAATAAATAAAAAAGTCGAAAAATTTACTGTCCAAATAATTGGCAAATGTTCGAAACCCTCGGCGCGCGAGTTACACTCGCACTTGACGGATCTTGTTTTACATAACCCTGAGTGTCACTTTGAGATTTACAAAAATAATGTTACTTACAGTGTTGATCAGGGCGTTGATTGGGCAACAAAGGCTGTCGAGGCCTCATACCGACCGGTAGCGGGGGTCGGAACTGCTGCCCTTCCATCACACCACCTTCTATACCTTCGCCTTCTGTCGAAGAATGGAGGAAGTTATAAAGTGAGTACAGACATAATTGACGATTTGTAACAGTGCTTCTGTTAACTGGGATTCAAAGTTTTTCTATTTCTTGACATTATTGAGTTTGTTGCTCGTTGAGTTTTTATTAGTGCCAAGATTAAGTATCTATGTAACTGGTTTATCGAGTGTCTAAATAAATCGACAATTTATTTCGAGATTTATGACTTGAAAGTGTTGAAATATGTTCTTACTTTGTTTCACTCTATGCGAAATGCATAATTTGATGTCTTAGTCCAGTCAAAGATAACTTGGAAAAACGTACTTACACTGTGCCCACATATTATATCCCCCCATTCTCAGTGTAACGGAAATTTCGACGCCGGGAAGGCACGCCTAGGAGCCTCGGCAACACCAGGGGAATGACAGACGGCGGGGTTATAGCTTGTCATATCAGTTAGTACACTCATACTCACGTTGTGGCCACATCTTCTCCGGGTGTCGCTGCAGTAAATCCCTCAGCTGCCTGTTAATATCCTCATTCCCACAGTGGAGTGGAAATCTCGCCGCAGGGAAGGCGCTCCTGGGGGCTTCCGCCACGCCAGGGGAATGCGGGGGCGCCGCCGCGGGGGAGGTGCTCCCGTCCGGGGCGCGGAGGCGCTGCATCGCTGCTTGGAGGCGGAACGCGAGGTTAGTTTGTGACGCTATAGGGACTGTGGAATGTACGCTGAATGGTTATAAGGATGATGGTAGTGAAGAAGGTTGGTGAGCGTGAATGATTTTTGACCCAAGGCGCGAAAGAATAAGAGAATGCTTTCAGAAAGTTCATCGAAAGTAAACATGAATATGATCTTAAGGACCTATACAACGTCAAATTTTTGTGAAAAGGATAGACATAAGATATTGCGTTCATAGAAGCGGGACAGGGCATAGCAACGCAAGCCCAAGAATCACGTTTCATAGTTTTATCTATTAATTAGAACATTATTTGAAAAAAAAAACCGAAACATCTAAAATGTTTTTTTTTTTAACTTTGTTCTATTCACATGCTTATTCTCAAGATCTTAACTTCTATATTTATTGACAAATTAAGGTTTTAGTAAAAATTCAGATGTAACTTTGCAACTTTTTTTTCTATGAAGAAAATGTTATGGAATCATGTTTTCGAAACATAATACAGTAAATCCTGAACTTAACCACATATAAATTTCAAAGTTAAATATTAAGTAGTTTATGCGTCTGACGGAGTTGATTTGAGTAGTATAAGTAATGACGACCTCTGTGGCGCGGTGGGCGAAGGTCCGCCTGTGACGCAGGAGGTTGCGGGTTCGATTCCCGCCTCGGGACAAATGTGTGATCTGCAGACATTTGTTCAGGGTTTTCTGGTCGTTTTCTATGTATAATAAAAAATATCTATCGATGTATTGTATTGTATTATGTATATCAGTTATCAAGTACCCATAACACAAGCTCTGCTTATCTTGGGGCTAGATAATGCTGTGTGAATTGTCCAGCATTATTTATTTATTATTATTAAATACAAGTTTTGGGAAACAATGCGATGGTATAAACTGCAGCATTCCACTGCTAACGAGACTGTTTTGTACGGACGGTTCTGACGATTTTTGATAATGTTCAATGGAAATATCGCTTATCTAAAACACCACTGTGGCAGTGTGTAGAGTCCCTTCCATAATGAAAAGTGAGCATAAATCAATGATTTCTGAATATATCACCCAGGGATAATAATGTAGTATGTAGGGCTATCTGTTCTGCTTAGGCGCGTGATTCAGAGATCTAAATTCGAAAACTCATGGTATAATAATATACTTCGCCAGGTATGGCATTCAGAGACAACGATCACGTGGGTGACACAAGCTTACGCCATCGATGAGTTTCCTGGTGTTACCAGTAGCGTAAAAAAAGTTCAGAAGCTCCTTATATTACCTGTATGAATTTAATAAAACTCGTTTTGAACTTACCAATCATTTATCACATTAACTCATGTTTAACTAAAACTGTTAGCGACTGATCTAAGAAACAAAATTAAAGATCGAAAGTAATTTTTTTAATTGATCTCCAACTTTTGTGTTTAGTTGCAATGAGTGGCAACTGTAACGTATATCAGTTATCTAGTACCCATAACACAAGCTCTGCTTAGCTTGGGGCTAGATAATATTGTGAGAATTGTCCAACATTATTATTAATATATTAATAGATACCTTGCATCCTCTGATCGTGTATAATCTGCTGTTGCTGCTGCGTTTGCTGCTGCCGTTGCTGTTGCAAGTGCTTCCATTGCCGCTCTTGCTCCGCCTCGCGAGCCGACCGTTGCTGTCCGCAAGTCCGCTCTTGCTCCTACACCGGATCGTTAGGTCAGATGTTGTTTGAGGTAGGCGGATGTTTTGTCGAAAGAAGAATCATTATGACGCAACTACTTTTTCAACGGTCGTTTTCTATGTATAATAAAAATATCAATATATATATTGTATTATATCATATCATATCATGGAAATCAGTTATCTACTCGTAGTACCCATATCACAAGCTCTGCTTAGCTTGGGGCTAGATAATGTTGTGTGAATTGTCCATCATTATTTATTGGTTAGTAATATATTGCCGTCTCGGCACGATCTGTTGTAGTAAACTCTTATAAGGAAGTGAAACTTATTGAAGTAGGTAGATAACTATCTAGACACGCGGTTGAATGTTAGCCAAGTTCGTAAAAGAAACGGACACACTAGCTCCATTGGGAGCCACTATTCAACCCCTATATCTCAGACATTATTTAACAGCAGACTTGCAAGAGGGAAAAAGCTATGCATTTTTCATAGATTTTACACAAAGTTTGAGAGGATAAAAATAGGACGTGTAAGCAATTTTGATTCTTCTTCGTTTTGACAAGACATCCTTGTACTTGATTTACATGCTTTGACTATTCAGGCATTTTGTTTTGTACTATTAATATCATACAAATAATTATTTATACAAACTGTTCTATAACCTGCCAGATAAAATAAATAAAGCTACATACATAACAGTATACAACAACCAAAATTATAAAAAAGACAAAAATTTATTATTTTAAAATTTAAGGTAATTGTGACATAACATGCTAGTTTGATAAGTTGTTATAAATATTATTTTACATAATTTAATACACATCAAGTTTATCATACAAATAACTTTGAATTAAGGTGTGTGCCTATTCTATAGCTCTATATTTCTAAGAATACGGTTGACAAAAAGTCCATGTTGTTTAAATAATCATTTTGCGACAGAGAAACAACGTCATAATATTAAATTATAAAAAAACAAAAAATAAACTCAATGAATAGTAAAATATGCTTTTAAAAGACAGTTGTTAATCCACTGAAATAAAAAGTTAATAACACAAAATAATTAAATCAAAGAACAGATTTCCTGGAGATTTATAAGTTTAGTAATGTGTACCTTAACCTATGTATAACAACTTACATTAAAAGCTTACACAGCAGCCTAATGCGCAAATAAACCGTGTACTACATTTAATGTTAGAAGTGTTAGCACGCAACCAGCCACCGGATGCTTCCAATGTTAAAGCCAACACTACCAAGGCAAAGCGAAAATAATAAAAACAACGTTACGGATCAGCGAGTCGGGAGCCGTTTCTGGGATCAATCCGCGACAAAGCTCAAATAAAAATTAAACAAAACACACCAGCTTACAAGGCTTACATTGAACAGCCAAAAACTTTGTTGGGTGACGAATTTGATATTAACGGACGTGCAAAGGACCGCGAAGTGCCGCGTATCACCCAACAATAAACGAAACGCACCTCGCATACACACTTTTTACTGTTATGGAATGTTGTATGTGTGATCTTGGTAGAATTGAGAGTTTGAGTGAAAGGTTCCAATTTCGCAAGTCAATTGCGTTGATTGTCCACCTTTATTTATTTAATTTAAATAGAAAACTAAAGGTGTATCTATAGAAACGTTCTTTGGACATTCATATACTCGTATTCAGAATTATGCAGCATTAAATGAAAAAAAAAGTTACACAACAATGTGAAAAAAATTAAATCTGTATAAGTAAACTTTTGGGTGGTCCGTCCAGACTGTAAAATAATCAATCAAAAAGTAAAGGCAAATAAATGAGTTATGTAATGTGTACTTGTTTATAAGTGTGTATGCGAGTGTAGTCTTATATCGCGGTACCGTAGCGGGCGCAGAGGGCGGGGCAGGTGTTGCCTGCGCGGGGGGTGCGGGGGGTCGTGTCGCGAGCCGCGGCAGAGTGCGCATGATCTCAGTGGGAGTCAACACGCGGATATGCGCATCAGCCTCGAGGATCCCGGCCGCTGTCACCGTCACGTTGGGCGCGCGCACCGCTGCCACCGACGACGTCACCGGGATCACCGCTGCCACCGCTGGGGTTGTCGCCGCCGGTGTTGGGCTGGGTTCACTCTCGCCGCCCGTACTCTGTCGCGCCTCAATACTTAGTATTTCGTACGTCACACTTAGATTTATTCGCTTCTTATAATTTATTCCTAGACCCAGCAGAAGGTGCTCGCGAGATGCGCAGACAGATGCAGTGAGGCTTTCCTTTGAATTTTTCTGACCAATGAGCTTCGTTTTACCACACTCTCACCTGCAGCCTTAGCATGATCATCCAAGACATAAATTTTTGGGAAATCATTTTCAGCTACAATAATTATCTCAGTATTCTCTATAATTAGTCTAGACCAAGCGTTGTCTAGGCTGTTCATGCTACCAGTGTTTATGGTAAGTGACAATGGATCCGACGATGTAGCACGCGCGAAGTCTAGAAGACACCTATTCAGTATTGTCTTGTAGAGACCCAGGTTGTTTCTTAATGGATCTTGTCAATCCAGACCAAATGATACCTACACCTCCTGGGTCAACAGATTTATAGACTTGACTAGACTTGATAGTGCATTATTTAAAACAATGTGATTTTAAGGTATGGAAAAAGTGAAGCCCATGGAAAATAGGGAACAATTCTGGACCAAGCTTCATCGAGCGTCAATCCCGAAAGAAAACAATACTGTAGATCCTTTCACTTATAAACGGCACTGACAAAGCATATTTAACGCGAAATGTGCTAAATTGAAATTTTATGAGTGAAATTGTGTACTATGTTTTATTTACAAGTGCTAGCTGATCAAGCAATAGAATCTACAGCACTTAAGTAACAGTGTTGAAAGGTATTGCTGAAGGCACTATGGTTGATAGCAGTGACTATCTTATCCCATTTAACTTGTTTTTCCCAATAATTTTCTAACACAAATATAGCAACTAAACCTTACGATTGTAAAGGACAATGCCACTGTGATACTGTATTGAGAAGAGCACTCAAAAATTGCTGGTTTTATACAGGGACGATATAAAGTAGAAATGTTAGTTAAAAAGTCTTAACAATGATTTTTATGAGTGGGAAATAGTATAAATAACCTATCAAACTTCTAGCAAATCATTTTTTTACTGATCAAACGGGCAACTCTTATACATAATATTCAATGTCATTGAGAGTACGAGATTTTACCTTTGGGTTTCCCACACTGAGATATCTTTCAGTGGATTTTACTCAGCAAAAACTGTAACGATTTGTTTACTCAAACACATTCTTTTCCGAATCAAAGATAAATTACCTTTGGGTTTCCCACACTGAGATATTTTTCAGTGGATTTTATTCAGCAAAAACGGTAATGATCCGTTTACTCAAACACATTCTTTTCCAAATCAAAAATAAAAGACAATCGCCATGAATTTAAATTTTCTTTTATCCTTAAATCAACATCAAAAAGATTCTAAATTCCTCTAAACGTTCTACGCCCCATATAAAACCAGCATAAACACACAATAAACACGGGTGGTAAGTGAGTCGGGTTAGCACACACCACATGTAAGCACAAACAGACATACCTGCTGTGCTTTCTTCATTCTAATCGCGCTGCGGTTATCCCTCGCCCGTTGGAGGTAGGGAGCCTTCTGTTCAGACGGCAAGGCCCGCCATTTCTTGAGGATCTGTTTGCAACGGTCCACCCAGTTTGGGAACTCGGTCTTCCATTCTGGGTGGTTCGTGTTTGCGTATAGGACGGCTGATATTGTCGCTGCTGAGCCTAGACCTAGTAATGAAGCAAATTAGATTTTAGTCAACATTTTGCGCTGGATTTTTATTTGATCGTGTTATTGACTTGTCTTGTTGTAAACAGAAAAGTTCGTCATCGTTATTTTGCTCATCAGCCTATGTATTATGCCCGTCTATGACCTATGTCCAGCAGTGAACTACCAATGGCGGAAATAGGCCTGTCCTAAAGTGCCCTAAGTATAACCCTGTCTCCAGTTTGTCGCATCCAGCATCTGCTTGCAGTATTTCGCAGATCGTATCACACCTGGCCTATGTCTTCAGCTTGCTGCATCATGCCTGACCAAGCTGGTGGCCAGCAGTGGACTAATAGACTTAAGATGATGATGATTACACCTGGAGGCCTAATCGGAAAACGAAAACCGAAGATACTGATTTGTTTTCGTGCCAAATCGACTCTTATGTCTCTTGTATAAGATAGGATTTGCATGAAAACGAATCAGAAACTTCGGTTTTTTTTCGAGTGACCCCCCCCTGGTCGGAGGACGTCCGACGTCACGTTTACCGTTTGCTATTTAGCAGACGACAGAGATATATTTATACTACATCGTCATCGCACAGGACTGAATAGGAAGAGTGGACTTACTCTCGTCAGCGCGCATTTTGTCAGCACTGCGTTGGTTGTAGGAAGGCGGCGGCGCGGACGGCTGTTCGCCCCACTGGTTGCCGCCGGTCGCGCCGTTTTCAGACCCGAAGAGTGGACTTAATGCGCTGCTACTGCTGAAATAATAATTATGGTAATTAAACTAAATATATCGACCTCTTTTTTATTTTATTATGTTTTTCAGCCCGACTGCTTTAATTTAGTGTGATGGTGTAATAAATATTCAAACTTACGCCTTTATACGAGTAATTTTAGTGTGATAGGATATACTAACTTGCTTCCGAAATCATTGTGATAAGGCGATGCGTATGAATCCATGGGACTTTGCAGTTGCCGCCGTTGCTGCGAATACGGTGTGCCTGCCATAGAGTTCACGTACGATACCGATGACTCTTGTGACTCCTGTAAATAAAGTCATTTATCGTTAACATCATCAACCATCTAGTGGAGTATTGGTATTGGAGTTAATAAACAGCAGTGTAGTAAGTTATTAACTATTTACTACAATAGGTTTAAAAGGGGTGGTTGCAGCATAGTCACAACTTAAAAAATAATATAAATTAGCACAACACAACACCAATTACACTAGTATACGTAGGAGTGGGAGAGAGAAGGAGAGAAGGGTGTGCCTTTACACGATGTGTACATGAGTCATCACGTCACGCAAGAGTCAAGGAGTTTAAAATTTGAGGAAGCACGTTTTCAAAAGCTGAGACAAAATGCCAAATGCCGTGTGGTGCCGGCTTAGAATTTGCATCACCCAACTCTTCCCGTGGGTGTCGTAAGAGGCGACTGAGGGCATGACCTCTTGCAAAATAGATCTACCACTGAACTGCTGTTCCCAACCCGCATGCCCAGTGTGGCAAATATGGGCATTACCCCCCATGAGATAAAAGCCAATAAGGCGATTATCAGGGGGATGCCTGCGTCCAGCAGTGGAGTATTATAGGCTGTTGAGGATATGACAAAAACCTATCGAGGTCTTACCTGAGAATCATCAGTAAGCACGCCCTTGAATATCTCATCGACATCATTGCTGTCCATATCGGGCAGAGAGTCTCGGACCATGTTGTCGATGTTTATATTCAGCAGTGAGAGATCGTCTTTGGGAGATATTGTTGATGCTTGCGACGAGTTACCGGTTTCTGTGAATAAGGAGTGTATTTTAGATTAGCAAGCACAAGTTTCAAGTTATGAAAAAAGCCATCTCACGTCTCTAAGGCTTTCATAATACGGGTATTATGAAAGCTTTCTCAGTCATAGATCTATGCTTGAGTAACAATACAATACAATATCTTTATTGACAACACCAAGTTATACGTCAAGTAACGTTTATGCCATAGAAATCAAGAATAGATTGATAGCCGAACAAGCTTTCATAATACGGGTCTATTGATTTTGTTGAGCTGCTTGAGCCCTACAAAATGTCAAGTATAGTACAGTCAACGAAGGATTGTTTTGACTTTGACTTTATACTAAGCTTTCTGCTTTCGCACCATCATCCTGATCAAGATTCAGACAGACGAGGGACTCGTATATCTAGAAAACTATTGGTTATAGGTAAATATATGTGACTCGGAAACGTAGTGTAGAACGCCCGACGACCAGGGGGATGGCATGATTGTGTCCCTACTCCTAAGGCCTTACTTCATACGGGCGGGGACTTTTAGTATGTTTGTTTCCTAACTAGTCCGAAGTACCAAAGACAAACTTCCTGTTTTCGACTTTCCGCACAAAACTATTTTTTGGGGTTCTTTGTCGTGTTTGGGCTATAGAGTACAGACCATCATCTGTTTGTTTCATCCCTCCTTCCATCCCCATGTTTTCATCCCTCATTTATCAAGAGCCTATTGCTATATTCCTATTTGATGACATCGATGGATGTTATATAAAGTCCCAGATATCCAACTACTTAGTTGGAAAAACATAATCCTCATAAAAATATTACACTTTCCGATTTTGAATAACCCTATCGCTCTATGCAACTAAATTTGTTGGGTTTTAAAAAAATATCTGAGCGTCTGGTCGAAGCGACGCGTGACCAGAGAGCTGGTCAGTATCTGGCACAGCGCATCAGCATTGCCATACAGCGGGGCAATGCAGCAAGCGTCTTGAGCACGCTTCTATCTGATATTGATATGGATCGTTGAGCTACCTGTAGATTTTTCGCAACAGTCTGCAGTTAGCTCAATTGTTTGAATTTTAAATACTAGTTAATTGATTATAGATAGTTTAGTAAAAACTACATTTTGTAGATGTGTTTTCCTTACCACTAATATTCTCAGTCTTGACCATCTGAGGCTCTGCCGGCGCAGCTGGCTCGGCCTCCGTCTGCGGTCCTAGTATCGCATTTCTCAACGCCGTGGAATCCTCAGTATGTTTGAGCTGACATTCCTCGACTTCGGTTTTTATTCTTATTTCTGTATCATCCTTTTCCTCTTTTGGTTTGAGGGAGTTTAGAAGGTCAGCTTCTTCCTGTGAATTAGATTTTGAACTGTTCGAATGAGTTCTGCGCGAGAGTCGTCTTCTGTCGTTTTTCTAAATCACAGAAGGCGCGTGATTATAAAGATAGATAGAAAACTCTTTGTTGTACCTACCACACAAACACAAAATACAATACAAAAGGAAGTACATGGAGTAAAGAAAGTACAAAGAGCGGCCTTATCGCTTTGAGCGATCTCTTCCAGGCAACCTTGAGATGGACTGGACATAAAAGAACAATATAGACGGTGGCATTTGAGTAATAAATACTGGCAAGAAACGAAAAACCAAATTCTGAAGAGTTTATTTATTATTTATGCAATGCGAAAGTGGCTGCATTTATTCTATATTTCATAGGCACTTCCTTTCCTATTTATTATGGTAAAGATGATATTAAGATCACTTTGTCTCTAACACCTTATTTATTGACAGAGTGTATGTAAAAAAACAGAACTGTTTTCCTTCTTTTGGTTAAAAGATGAGATTTCGTGGGTGCATTAGTCAAGGACTTATGACCACATAAAATTTAACTCAAAGCCGCGTTTCACCCACTTTGGCTAATATATATATGTATATATAAATAAGATAATCCTGATTGGCATATTACCTTACTCAACAGCCTTTAATAGTCCACTGCTGGACGCAGGCCTCCCTCTGTTTTTTTCTCATTGGTATATTACCTGATTGAGTGTAATAGTGATGGTATGATCATTCTCGTTGAAGCTAGTGAGAGCTGCTATAACGTCTTCGCCGTCGCTGTCCGAACATTCTAGATCTACTTTGAAGTCTCGCAACTCTCGGTAACCTTCTGGAGTGGCTGGGCGGAGAGAACCGCCTGGACTTTCTGATGGATTTGCTGAAGAGAAGAAGGAAATGTTATATAAAGAAACTGGAACTAAGCTTTTGGGAGTGCGGCGTAGGCCATAGGGGTGTAACCACACGAAATTACAGGTTATTTGCCACTGTAATAAACTGAACTGAGAACTATGTGTCGATAATTTTAAGATAATGGTTTTTATCGTGTTTTTTAGAGAACATTCACATTTAATTAAATATTCTATTCCGATGGGCAGATTGAATGTCTCAAAAACCTCAAATATCACTGAGTATATTCGGAGTAAAGTATTTTCACTTTCTGCGAGAGAATTGCTCATTAAAATACTTAACACCTTTCCGAAACTTTTAAAATGTTACCTCTGGGTCCAAACTAGAATACAAATGAGAATTTATTTCTCTAGAAACATTTTTTCAAACACACTCACAATAATATGTCACATGAAAAATTCAAAGGAAAAGACTTTTTTTATCGTATTGAAGGTGTAAAAACTATAAAAAAGGGAAGTGACGATGTGACGGACGATGTATCACGAAGGTCTAGAAGACACTGACTTAATGAAACTCACCAGTAGACGTAACAACAGGTTTTGTTGGGTCCAGTAGATCTTTCCCGAAGAAAGCTTCTTGCATATACGGTGGGAACTGTTCCATTAGCTTCGACCGCGGCTTACGACGGGGCTTGCGTTTGTTGCTCGGAGATTCTGAAAAAAACACCGTAAATTTATAAGGCCCGTATGATGCAAGCTTGCTCAGTCTTAAATATGTGCTAGAGTAACTATTTTGAATGACCGAACACCCTGAACAAATGTCTGCAGATCGTAAACACATTTTTTCTGAGGTGGGAATCGAACCCGCAACCTCCACTGTCGCAGGCAGACCTTCGCCCACCGCGCCAGAGGTCGTCAACTATATAACAATTAAGTAATTATATCATGTAATCTTACCTCCAGAAGCCTGTGTTCCATCTCCCTCTTTATCCTCATCAGCCTGCGCCTTGATGGTCGCCTGTCTTTGTCTGACAACGAAGCCGCCTATACCCAATTTGTTGAGATTTCTTTGTCTCTTTCTCCTAAGAATTTAAATTGATTTATTAAAAACATAAATCACAACAAAAATAATACACGAGACTAATTTAACAAACATTCCAACACTTAAGACGATTTTACTTTTAACCACATAACATTAGAACGGCTGACCTAACCTTTTATTTATTTATTTTAGGGGTACTTCAGCACTTAAATACAATGTAAGAGATGTATAAAGATAACAGGTGGCTACTAATAAGTTCCCACTTATAGGAACAAATACAATTGCAAGCAACACAAATGATAATAAAAAGCTAAATATTATTATTTTTTATTTATCAAACATAGTTAAGAAGACTCAGAAGAAGACTGAAGTTAACTGTTGAATAAAAATAAACTTACTAAAATTAGTTCATCTATTTGAAAACTATGATGCCACAGACAGACTTGAAGATTATTATCACCACTCTTTTTCGTCGAGGGTGAAAACATTTTGAACAAAGGCTTATAGGGTAACTAGCAGCGCCTCGCGGTTTCACCCGCGTAGTTCCCGTTCTCGTGGGAATTCCGGGATAAAATATAGCCTGTGTTATTTCAGACTAAATCTCTGTGCCAAATTTCATCCAGATCCGTTCAATAGCTTTTACGTGAAAGAGTAACAAACATCCATCCATCCATACTTACAAACTTTCGTGTATATAATATTAGTAGGATACTGCGCTTCTCAACCTCTCAGGGATTCTTACTAATAATAGCTTTTATCTCTCAAGAATTGCAGATGGCGCGCTCTGAGGCGTCGTCAGACTCTAGAGCGGGCCTCGCAATACTTGAGGGTATGACTTTCGCTGGCCCGCTGCGGGCCTCACAATCCCTGAGTAAATGGTTACACCAAAACCTAAACTAAACGTAAATTAGGTACGGCAATATTTTAACGCTACTTAAGTTTAGTTTATCATTAATCAATTTAAGTCATACCTAAGGACTGTAAGACCAGTTTCCGTGGTGTACAGGGTGAATCCTTCAGGAGGTGGGCCGTCGTTCGCCGTGTTCCATAGGATGCCTTCTTTGTAATTTGGGTTTTGTTGCGAGCCAGGTAGACCTGTTTTTACAATGACGTGACGTGGTTATTCGTAATATAACATGAACATGATACACAGGGTATCTGCTCACAAGCACACCAAGAACACCCTTTTTATTTATTTAGGCTTTTTATTGTTAAAAATCACATTACTTTAGTTAAAACACACATCTTAACATTAAAAATTTTTGCGTGTCCTGTGACACATAAGCCTCTTCCAACCCTTTTTAGTGTTCTCTGCTGCGTGCAGATCGAGACCACGTAGCACCTCCTACTTTCTTTATGTCATCCTCCTATCTTTTGAGCTGTCTACCTCTTTTCCGTTTGCCTTCACGTGGATACCACTTAAAGATCCTTGTCTATTTCTCTTTGCTCTCTCTTGTCAATAACATCCTTTAGTAGTGTAAATATATATAGTTAAAATAATATACAGTAACATTTAATTATATATTATATTTTAAGTAGATTGTTTTGGCTATGTTTTCAACACTTTTCTAATCTTGTTATGTTTACATCTCGGTCTGCAATCTGGTTCACTACTGTAACTCTTCTACCTAATGTATAAATTTGATTGTAAACTGCTTTGTAAACTTATCACAATAAAATAAAGTAAAAATGTGTTCTTGGTGTGCGGGCTTGCGCGCAGATATACAGGGGCGATAAATATTTCGCGTCTCAAATGTGGTAATAAAGTTGTCATAATACAAGTATATTGTGTGTCTGGTGTACGTCGCTAACAAATCTTAGACATTATTAGAAACAAAAGAATATCAAGAGCAGGTACTTCATGGCATCAATTTGTATAGCTCGTCCTCTGTTTTATTTCAAAATATGTAACAAAAAAAAGCAATACACAAGGTTTTCAACTACCGCTTGTCTACTTTCAGTTGTTTTTTTTTTACCAGTAGTTGAAAACCTTATGTTGTGTTGTGTTTTGTTTCTTACATATTTTGGAAAACAGTGGAAGAGCTATAGAAACTAATCCAATGAAGTAAGCTCGTGATATTCTTTTGTTTCTAATAATGTTTATAAGATTTGTTAAACATTTCGCACTGGAGGGAATGTGAAGCTGGTTCAAAGGGCTTTAAGGGCTTTGAACCAGCTTCACAAAATGTATGAGATATTAATTGTTTCTTACCCGGTTCTTCCTTAACTTCAGCGGTGCTATCCGGCTTGGAGTCGTCAGCCATCTCGGCGTCCGCGTTCTGCACCACTGTTTCAATAGATGCCATTATTTCTATTCCACAATGCAAGCGTCCAATATACAAAAACTTATGTTAGATTTACGTGTCTTTTGAATAAACTTTAAAGGGATTGTTTGATTATAATATATAGGATAGGCTAGTCTCCTTAAAAAATCTAATTAGTCCGTCAGTTTGATTATCAGAAGATAATGGACACGTATTTTTTTATTGTGAATTAAACAAAAAAATATTTATTTATTTATTCTTTATTGCACGAGAAAAAACATAATTAACACATTAAGCTTGAAAAAATATGGCAAAGGCGAGCTTAACTATAGGTATCGCAAAAAGAACGTAGGAGTTTTGAAATTTCCTTTGTTCAACGTAGTAATAAAATAGGTGGCGGCGCTAGTTTGACGCATACCACCGCCTTAAGCCAGGATATTAGTGACTTTACGTTGTACCTAGAGTAAAAAATATCTAGGATCCTAGTATTGCTTTACGGACTTACCGGCATCTTTATCAGTCTGTTCGTTCTTGAACCGACGTTTCCTTCTAGTATGAGTGATGCCTAACTCAGCTTCCAGCATCTTCATGTGATGGGCGCCGCGTTGCGACAGACAGACGTCGTCTACGTAGTACTCCCCCGCTAGGCCGAGGGATAACGGCGTGGGGCGCGGGGCGGCTCGGGGCGGGGTCGCGGGGTGCGGGGCAGGCTCGATGGCTCGCGTTATGTGAGGGGCGGGGATCTCTCGGCCACGGCACAGGATGCATTTGTAGCTGTGGATAATTATGGTTTAATTTAGATTGAGATTAAATTAAATAATAAACCATGTGCAATTCGGTCGGACTCACGAATTCATCGTTCCGTATAATATATTAAATTTATTTTATTTCGTAGTAGTAGCCCAAAGTAACACTGTTATACACAAAATTGACTGTAACACAACAAGATGACAGACAGACAGATACACAGATAGAACAGCATAGGTTTGAAATTGGTTAAAAATGGTTCCGATGGCACCTTTTGGGTATATTTGGCGTAGAATTTCTGTTTATATAAAATAAAGTCGTGTTAGTTACACCATTACTCAAGAACAGCTGGACCGATATTAATGATATTTGAGTTGTTGAATTTGTCCCGAATGGCAGATAACGAGTTATAAATATGAAGAAAAGCCTTTTTTAGGGTTCCGTACCTCAAAAGGAAAAAAGGAACCCTTATAGGATCACTTTGTTGTCCGTCTGTCCGTCTGTCAACCCACTTTTCTCAGAAACGCGTAGGGTTATCGAGTTGATATTCACATCATATACGCAGGCTCGTAACCTCTTGAAGCCTCGACATAAATCAAACTTCTAAGTCAACGCAATCAAAAGTTACAGCTGTTTATGTCTATTTTTTTTCAATTTTCCAAGGGAATCCATGCACACAAAACCTATAGGGTACTTCCCGTTGACCTAGAACCATGAAATTTGGTGAGAAGCAAGGTCTTATAGTACAAGTAAAGGAAAAAATCCGAAAACCGTAAATTTTTAGTTTATTCACAGAAAAAATATTTTTTTAATCTTGCCATGGACCAAAACCTATAGGGTACTTCCCGTTCACCTAGAACCATGAAATTTGGCACGAAGCAAGGTCATATAGCAAAAATAAAGGGAAAAATCTGAAAACCGTAAATTTGTAGTTTATTCACAGAATTTTTTTTTTTTTAATCTTGCCATGGACCAAAAACCTTTAGGGTACTTCCTGTTGACCTAGAACCATGAAAATTGGTGAGAAGCTAGGTCTTATAACACAAGTAAAGGGAAAAATCCGAAAACCGTAAATTTTTAGTATATTCACAGAAAAAATAATTTTCGAATCTCGCCATGGACCAAAAACCTGTAGGGTACTTTCCGTTGACCTAGAACCATGAAATTTGGCAAGAAGCAATGACTTATAGCACAAGTAAAGGGAAAAATCGGAAAACCGTAAATTTGTGGTTTATTCATACAAAATAGTACATTGTTACACTAGGGTTGGACGTAACTTATTTAGTCTCGAGACGCCAATAGTTAGAGGCACTAAATAAGTTACGTCATAATCGTTATCAAATCAGAAAATTATTGTGCCTTATTCGTCTGGATTTGACTGATTTCTTTGCTAAAGAGTTTGTACGGAACCCTTGATGCGCGAGTCTAACTCGCACTTGACGTTTTATTTTTTCATACATTTTTCGTATGTAACGCCATCTCCGATTCTAAGACGGAACGAAGTTTACCGGGCCCGCTAGTAATAGCATAAAAATGGGAAGTCATATCCATGGCATACAGCGATCGATGAACAAAGCTGATTAAATTAAAAATTGATTTTACTTTGTGTAAAAATAACTAAAATGAAAATAAATATGCCATCCATCCCAGTGTCTCGGCTCGCTTTGCTCGCCACGGTGTGTCTGTGTGCGTATCCACGTGCTGTGACAGTGCGGCGAGCGAAGCGATTCGAACTGTGCTGCTATAGCATTATTAGGGTCTACCCGATTTTTTCCGTTTTGTCAATATACTTCACTCACCCAGCCCGACAACAGATCTCCGCATCATTCTCGTGTCGGATCGCATCACAGGTGGCGTGCAGCCAGCGGTTGCAGGTCTCACACTGGATGATCAGCTCGCCGTCAGAATACGGTTCCGAGCAAACGCAGCACATCACTAGAGAGGCGCATGGGGCACATTCTGAAAATAATTGAGAGTTAGAGAAGTCAAAGCGATAGTACGACTATGGTTACCTATATTTATGATCTTTTAATATATGTAGATTTTTTTGATAAAATATTTAGACTTTGACTTGAGGACTGCTGCGTATTTCTAGTCCCGCACACGAGACACCGCCGACACCGCTCGCAGCGCCAGACACCTCAGAGCACCTCTGCAAAATCGGTTTGGCACAGTATGTGTGCCACGCAGTATCACATAGTATATTACAGATGATATTACCCCTATAGTTGTCACAACAATGCTGCGTATCTCTAGTCTCGCAAACAAGACACCGCCGACACCGCTCGCAGCGCCACGCGCCTCGAGGCACTTCGGCCAGCATCGGCTTGCCACGCAGTATCACATCTTAAATTACAGATGATATTACCGGTATAGTTGTCACACCAATGCTGCGTATCTCTAGTCCCGCAAACAAGACACCGCCGACACCGCTCGCAGCGCCACGCGCCTCGAGGCACTTCGGCCAACATCGGCTTGGCACAGTATGTGTGCCACGCAGTATCGCAGTCGTCACACAGCATCAGCAGTTGGTCGTCGCCGCGATTCCCGCAGCCCTCGCAGACTGTACAGTCTAGGCAACGCCAGCCGAGTGTCACGATCACTTGCGATACCTGTGAATAAGATAAAGCTCTGTAACTCATGACACTGAGGGAAATAAGGATATGAGAATAATACATTTAGCAAGATAACGCAATGTTACTTGAGCATGGGACCAGGTTGTTGGAAACTAATAATAACAATAATGCTGGTCAATTCACACAGCATTATCTAGTAGCCTCAAGCTAAGCAAAGCTTGTGTTATGGGTACTAGATAACTGATATACATAATATAATACAATACATAGATAGATATTTTTTATTATACATAGAAAACGACCAGAACGTCCTGAACAAATGTCTGCAGATCGTACACACATTTTTTCTGAGATGGGAATCGAACCCGCAACCTCCTGCGTTGCAGGCAGAGCTTCGCCTACCACGCCATAGAGGTCGTCGTCTCAACTTACCTTTATGTTAACGCAATTAGGATGATACGTCTGACCGCACTGCGCACACGCAATCAATCACCCCTCGGAATGAGTGCCGATAGCGCCGCACATCACGACAGATCTTGTGTGAGTAAGAACTTGTTTTATGAGCATAGGACTAATTTGTAGGAAACTCACCTTTATGTTAACGCAATAAGGATGATAGGTCTGACCGCACTGCGCACACGCAATCAAACATCCCTCAGAGTCAGTGCCGATAGCGCCGCACATCACACACAGATCTTGTGTGAGCACGAACTTGTCTTTACTTGAGCATAGGACTAGTTTGTTTTCTACACCTGTGAACGAAAGCTATAATAGAGTACCTTCTTACAAAACGTAAATTGTATTTTGTTGCTATTTAGTTATGGATAATTACTATTTGTTTAACGAGTCCATATTTGCTGGTACACATGTTAATTTTTTTTTACATGCGATATGGTTACTAATTTACGACATATCTTGGATGAAGTTAGATTAGTAACACATTGAGTTCAGCTAGTAACTATTTTGTTAATACTAAATACAATTTAAGCGCTTTGTACGGCTTTCTTTAGTGAAGTTATTACAATAGGATATTTTATTGAATGTTCGAAACATTTGGGAGACTCCTTCGTTCATTAATGGGAAGAAAAGTGCTGAACAAAATAAGAATATTATGCACTGAGAATACTATGCTCGCTGCTGTAAGAATACTATGCTCGGAGTTTCTCTGAAGGATAGGATTCGCAACGAATACATCCGACAGAGAACCAAGGTTATCAACATAGCTCAAAGGATTAGCAAGCTGAAATGGCAGTGGGCTGGCCATATTTCGAGAAGAACCGACAACCGCTGGGGTAAACGTGTTCTTGAGTGGAGACCGCGACTCGGAAAACGTAGTGTAGGACGCCCTCCTACCAGGTGGGACGACGATTTGAAAAGACTGCTGGCAGATGCTGGATGCGGCAAGCTGAAGACAGGGCGCTATGGCGCTCATTAGGGGAGGCCGATGTCCAGCAGTGGACTGGTATAGGCTGATGATGATGATGATGCACTGAGGCGCTCTTTCCTTACTCTCCCTTATAAAACTAATAGTTCTAACCTGGGTCATCTTCAGGAGTCTTATTATCAGGCGCCTGTGGCCTTTGCAGGCCCAAACCGGGCACTCCGAAAACCCCTCGCATCTTAGGCTTAGAGCCGCGTTTCCGTCCGAAGTCTAGCGCCGATCTTTGCCGTTTCTGGAAGCCCATTTTTCCGGCTGGAGGGAACCCGCCCTTTAGTTTGTACCCGCCAATCTTCTTCTTGGCTACTTTTGAAGAAACTGTGAATGGCTTGCCTTTCCCTAGGCCCACGTCTGCGGGCTGTGAAAAGTAAATATTTAGCACATAGAAGTAAAAGTTTATTTTACTAACATGAGGATTGAGGATATTAGGCAAGATAAATGTATCTTTCAAAGGGCAATGTATACGCTTCTACAACAAAACTCCTAGTGAGTTGCAAAATCTATCAATTAATAAATTCAAACAAATTGTCAAAACTTTTCTGTGCAAAAAGGCTTACTACAAAATATCAGATTATTTAGATGATAAAAAAGCTTGGGACGGGTTTTGCTCCAACTCGAAAAATAACAACTAACAGGCTAAAGGTTTCTTCGTCGCTTCTTTACTTTAGTCTACATACCGAAGCGACAGAAATCAAAAATATCACTTTATTTCCGTGTCAGTGTTTTATTTTAAGAATTCGACTTTTTCTAAGTGTACATTTTTGTATTTATAGAAATAAAGAATTTTTGAGTTTTTTTGTTTTGACAGAAATTTTCATCTGTTCGATTAAATAGTAGATTCTAATAGTATAAGTTAGCTTCTTTCTTTGCAAGTGATCCTTGTATGGGATCTATTTTGATGTTTTTGACTGGAGCAAAGTGCTATTTATATTTATTGAAGTAAAGCACAGAGTTACAATTTATCATTAAAATACATAAAACAATAAGGCCAAAAAGGAAAACATCTATCGTTCTCTTATTAGAGGACAAGACAGATTTAGGATGCTACATCAAACGAATAATATAATAACAAGTAATACCACAGATAAATAATACTATACTATAGGTAATGCTATGTGCAAAGTTGAAAAATTACCTTAGGTTCAATAGCCAAAGGATCTTGCTCTGACTGCGAGTTCTCATCGCCAAACGAAGAGTCTTGTGACGTGGACGCCATTGTGTCGTCGTCGAACGCTGGAAAAAACACCACTGTTCCGGTAAGGCCCTTTTACGCGCATGTGAATGAATAAATAATAAATAATGGACATTTAACACAGCATCATCAGCCCCCTTAGCACGGGGATTGCTGTCTAGGGTAGAATAGACAATAATGACATAGCATCGACATACATTGCGTACATTATTGGAATTGAAGGAATGCATTTCAAACAATTTACGCGTTCGATGACGAAGTGACGTAATTTTTCTCTATTCTACCCTAGACAACAATCCCCGTGCTAGGGGGGGCAAAATAAGCATTAGACCAAGCACGGAGTTTGTTGTCTAGGGTAGAATAGAGAAAATACGATACTTCGTCATTCGAATGCGTACAATATTTGAATTTCATTTCTACAACTTTAGTATTTTACTTCAGTAAAAAATCACACTAATAATATAAATTTGAATAATAAGATGTTGAAATACTGAAACTTTGCAAATGTAGTCAAGACTTACAATAAAATAACATAGTAATTTCATCCCGAAAACATGCGTGCGATTCCGCGAGCAGAATACACAGGGTGCCAAAAAATAAAAACATCGTATAACAGTCCCTTCGGGGTACTGAATCAACCCCCTTTCGGCTCTACAAATGTTTCATGGCACCAGTATACGTATTTGTACACACTTGTTCTGGGTGTGGATAAACACGCCCACACCCAGGACACAGGACAAGTGCCTACAGATAATACGTTTTTCCTTGAAGGCGGGTATCGAAATATACAGTGTACGTCTAAAAAGTTTATTTATGTAACTTACATCCAGATTTCGAAGACATCATAGGCATTTGTGTCTTGCAGATCGGGCAGCAGTAGTCATATCCCGGGTTTTGCTCTTTCTTCTGCTTGTATGTTGTCGGCTCCGCTTCGGGATCGCATGTCCCGTGAACGTATCTATAAATGATCAGAAAATAATCATTTAATACAATAAATACGTGTCTTTACATAATTTTGAGGTTATGTGTGTATTATGAATTTATGAATGCTAGATACAATAATACGAGGCCGATTATGATTAATCAAGGCAGGGCCGATAAAATCAACGATATTATGATAATCGATGTCGGAAATCATATCTTTATTTTTGATAACTGAGCGATGTTTTTGGTTTTTACAAAATATTTGTGAGAGCAAGACAAACTTATTGATAGTTATGACAACTTCATAGAATAATAATGGTAATGATTCTGCTGGTACAAAAACTAGTCGAAAATTGTTGTCGTCTCTTTTTTTCGATCGAAAAAAGGGGACAGCAACATTTTTACGCTAGTTAAGTATAGGATTTGGGCCAACAGATGCACTACCAATGAGTAGTTTGGTTGGTATAGCAGTGCGACTGCTACACCAACCGATCTACACGTGCAGTTTAAGTTTATCAATACGCGAATAATCAAAATTAATGAACTACTTTGGTATTTTTTTCAATTCGATAATGCCTCCTCGAAGTTTATTTGAGGCACAATGAAGTTATGATAAAAACACCTCAAACTTAGATAAAACTTTCCCTTTGCATTACGACTTTCATCCAAACACATTCCAGGAGATTCCAGGCAATAATTTTTTACATTCTATAAAAAAATCAACCACTCCGAATTGCCTACTATGTAGGTACATGTATAGATTGACGATGCCACATATTGATAGTGTGTTCGGAACGAATTATTTAGAAATGGTATTTTGTCATTTAGTTATAAGGAACTTACATCCAGGTCACTGCAACAGCGTTCTAGCTGAGCCAGTTTCGGACGCAGCTAGAACGCTGTACATACAAGTTTGTACAAGTGTATTTGGTAATTAGTTGAATTTTGTTTTGTCCTCTTAAACTCACCAGGGCGTCATAATCGCATGTTCGACAAAGCCTACGCGATCACTGCTAGCGTCGGCGGTGCGACCCGTAGGGGCGCACCGTCGCGACATGGACCCGCAGATCGCACTCTGTGTTTTCAGCCATGAAAGTGCTAGTATAGTATAATTAAGAAAAAAAAGACCCTTACCGTTTACAAAGCGTGCACCGTATCATGTCTCGATAGGCGGCGGCGCGGTAGGCTCTGCGACAGAGCGGACAGCATGAGCCTTTGTTGCGTTGTTGGTAGCACGAGTCACAGACTGTGAAGTGTGCGTGCCATCGCGACGACGGGCCTGCGCCGGGCGAGCGTGCGCCGCAGTCCGAGCATACGCGGCAACACTGTGGAAATAATACATGGTAAGAGGATAGATTGTGGAGTTTACTTCAGTATTCAAGTCTGTTATCAGCACTGCACATAGGAAGAGAGTGCCGACGGATCGTCTCTCAACTTTTATGGATAGCGGATTTTGGCCGAAGGGTGTCGTGTTCAGGTAGTTCTGTGGAAGGCTGATACGCGACACCGCGCGCACGTCATCGACCTAGTGCCAGTCGGCCATCGGCCAGTGACACGACTGTCCTCTTTATTTTATTACTTATTATGTATGTTAGTCTCTAAGGTATTTATCATATGGGCCCTAGTTAAGTTACTTTGTAAGTTCTTGTCTTGTGTTGCCTGAAATAAACAATTATTATTATTATAGGAAAATATTTTGCTTCAAGTTATATTATCTGAAACCGGACCACATCAAGTAAAATAAACTGTTTTTTTTATATTATTATTATTATTATTTATATATTATTTATACATCAGATTTTTCTGCCACTTATACTAACCTAATAATTTGGCGTGTTTAGAAGAAATATAAGTAAATGGATTTCAAACTGAGGATAGAACTTTTATAAGATCACCTCAAATTAAACCGTTATACAACAACGAAATTGTCATTACAAACTGTAATCTAGAATTGGAGATATCACCAAAATTGTTGTAGCTAGTTGTGATTTTCCGAAAGTATAATTTTTAGTTTGACGGTAACTACTAATCAATCTGGAATAAATTTTAATGGGACCAATTCGAGAATATTATCTAAACAATAGCGAAATAAATCTAACCGCACATGGCACGGTCACCATCATGTAAGTAGACAGGTCGCGTGGTACAATTTGTTACAGTGCTTTCAGGCGACGGCCCGCGGCTCACCAGGCGACACGCCGACAAATATCTAGTATATTCGATATATCTCGATCATTCTCGAACCCACCTTACACTTCCAACCATACTTAGGCACGGTCGCCATCATGGGCCGCAGACAGGTCGCGTGGTACAACTTGTCACAGTGCTCGCAGGCGACGGCCCGAGGCTCGCCGGGCGACACGCCGACGATGCCGGCACCGGCCTCGCCGCGGCACACTTGGCAGACTCTGCAGGCGCGGCAAGCCCAACCGGAACGAACGCCTGTACAAAAAGGGTTAGTTAATAATTAATGCTGGATAATTCACACAGCACAATCTAGCACCAAGCCGACTTGTTGGTCTAACTTGAAGCAAGTGTTGGTCGCACGCAAGATGAATTTAAAAGTAGAAAAACGTTTACCGCTGCGCCACGATATCTATTTATTTTATTCGGATTGCCATCAGCTTAACTAATAACGATAGAACTTAAAATAGATACATAAAGCTAATAATAGGCATTCGCTAAAAGAAACATAATAAACTACCTAAGTGTGAGTGAACACAAAAAAAAATTTGTCGCCGACAATTATTGCGTACTTCATAAAGTAATTAGAGTGAACAAATAAAGTAAGTAAAAATTTAAAGTATAGATACACGATATTTGTAAGCTAGATCCTCGGCTTCACCTGGCCCTGAGTAAGACAGAGGCAAATGGCACAAAATAGAGAGGTCTAAACCAGTTGATCGACAAGGCCTACTAATAATGAGCTCACATATAATTAGGATAAGACTGAATTCAAAATGTCTGATTTCTGAAGTATGTCGTTACCTGGTAACTGCGCAAGGCCGACGCATGTTCCGTGGTAGTGGGCGCCGCACGTTACGCATGTCATCAGATTGGCGATGTCGCCTATCGTCCTGCAGTTTCTACAATCCACGTCCGCTGAACCTGATGAATAAAATACTGTATTAGCAGACATGATGTGACATTTTTCTACTTTATCGCATTTATTTATCTGATCTCAAAGAATACAAAATTTCCATAAGGGCGCTCCGTAGGAAATAGGTTTCTAAAACAAATCTATAAGTAATCACAAAATATGACCATAATGGTTGAAAATGTTTTGGAAACATATAATATAATGTGTTATTTTGGGGTTTTATTAATACTGTATTGAATCTAATAGTAAATGGAAAACCTTTTTATTTATGTCTATGATTTCTTATTATGAAATGAAGTAGTAGATTTAAGGCCCTGTACGTTCACGATTGCTAATTAGCAGTAAAAAAAATCCTTCCATTCAAGCCACATCTCCAATTTATATACATAGTTCAGGTTCCTACCTAGATTCTAGCTAACCTGATATATTTTATCGTGTAGATCAGATATTGGTCATACTTTGGGATTCGTTTCATTACTTATATATTAGTTTAAGAGAAATCTTGGTGAGAGGAGAGGAGCATAGAATTGACCAATTTACTGTGGAGCCCCCTTAAAAGATTTGGCTCAAACACAAATCAGTTTTATGGCATGATTTTTAAGTGTTATAAAACATTTACTCACATACTAATGGTATTTGATAGAGATGATCTTTACAGAATGAAGATTTAGTTTGAAAGTCTATAAAACCGCCCGACGCAAGTACACAAGGTAAATGGAAGAATTTATTGCAGCTCATCTGTAAACACACAAATATATAAATTATATTTAACTTTCGCTTCATAAACATATTAATTTCATGCAAAAAATTGCAAAAGCTATTAAATTCTCAAACTTTTAGAGGATTAATGAAGCTCTAATTAGCACCGCGCATTTTTTGGAGTTATCAATGAACAATGAACATCTATCAAAAAAATTGCAATTATGACGTTATAAAATCAGAGTTGTGTTCGAGTATAATGGGCGTGAGTCACTGACGTCCATTAAAGTGGGTACCTGCGTAATTCGTATAATGGAGGTCAGTGGGGTTAGTGTTATTATGAAAGAAGTAGCAGGTCTTACCTTACAAGGTATACTTGCACCATGTCTGGTACAAAAGGCACATTTCCTCCCCAACGCCGCTGTCAAAATCCCTTTAACCCTAGCCTCTTCCAAATCCACCTTCTCATCTTCAGACGATGTTATCGCCAACTGTTCTTGGAAAGGTGGCGTGAACTCGAGACAGTTACGATGGAGGTAGATGATTCTGGAGAATACTACGACAGGTAGGTCCAGCATTTCTATGTGGCCGATGATTGAAAGCTCATCTGTGTGCTCCATGTTATACATTGGTGTTCTGTGAAAGCAGTTGAATTTGTAGGTACCATAGAGACAGGCGGTAGATATGTATAGCTATATCTACTAACGCCACATACATAGTACATGGATTGCTTTGCAAACTTCGGAGTAAGGGGGGGAACTGTCAATTAATCCACTTTTTTCATAATATTTAAAAATGTACCTATGAAACCTACAGAAATTTCAATATGACCTTTACTAATTATTCATCATCATCGTCATTTTCGGTTTTTATTTATAGAAATTATATTTCCACAAAACGTATTATTATTTCTAATTTTAAGATAATATCTGCAGTAGTTACTGAGATACTCAATAAAGAAGGGGGACAGACAGAGCGGGACCAAGACTCCAAGATGGATTAAATCCCTCTTGGAGTCGTGATATAAATCAAACTTCTGCAATCAAAAGTTACAGCCTTTTATGCCCGAATAATTGAATTAACAAAGGGAATGAAATGCACACAATACCTATGGTACTTCGTGTTGAACTAATATCATAAAATTTGGCATGAAGGAAGGTCTTATAACTGTATATGGAAACCTCGGTACGCGAGTCGACTCGCACTTGACTTTTTTATGTCCGAAGTTGGTTGAAAACATAAATCATAGCCCATCCTTACATAGATTTATGACACACAATCAGTTGCAGTTGTGATTGTGATGCGATCACTTACTTGAGACTGGATTTTTTTTAACTTCTAAATTTTTCTTATTTAAATGACAACATCATGAATTCTACAAAACAAATTTGTCTATGATTTGGTTCTGTCCTGATCAGACTTTATATTGGCGGCTGCTCCCTAAAGGTCCTGATATTGTTTTACCATTTTCGAACTCCTAAAATGGTAAAACAAGATCAGGACAGGAAAAAAATCATAGACTAGTACATAATACGATAAATAAACTAGACGCGCGGACTAGCGCTTTTTACTGTATCAACTCTCAAGCTGACCGCACACGTCCGATTTTTTGTTTGATGGGTATTTGACTATCCGAAGGCGATTTGTGCATTTACAAATGTATGGCACGAATCCCTTCATAGCCAGACTCTATTTATTGTATTCTCTTTGGTGTATTGTATAGTAAAAGTAGTGGTAAAAAATGAAAAATTTTGAGGAACGGAAAACGTATGTGCAATCAGATCTCAAAAATCATGATTATTTCAAGTAGAAATTTTTGATACCCCCTATTCTTGTATCTTTTGCCATAATTTTGCAATGCACTAGCAGAATATTTGCTTTATTCAGTTTTGTTAATTAGATAAAACTTATGTGGTGTAACATTGGTTAGCATTGTTAATTTTAGCTATTAAAATAAAATTGGATATATTTTGTTTTAATTATTGTTAACAGAAATTAAATAAGTAACACAATAGTTTTGATTGTATACCATGTATTCCTTAAATGGTTGGTGCAGCCTAAGACAATAAAATAAATAGATTCCAAGTTTTTATAATGCCAGCCAATGTTGTACGTCAGGTTTTCTATTACAAACTTACCTGCACTTATTGAATGCTTTCTGCCTCCTGCTCAGCGGCAAAGCCAGAGGGTGTTGGTTAGGGTCCACAAGCTCTGGTGGAGGAGAGACCAGGCCAGGGGTAACTGGGGTGGTTGGTGCACTGCCCGGAGTTGTCACACTAGTTGGGGTGGCGCCTCCGGAGCTGGCTATCGGGGTTGTGCTGCCTTCACCCTCAATGGAGCAGGGGATCTGACGCATCTCACCTTGACCTAGCTGACTTTTCTCACTCAGATTGCAAAGAGCACACACTTTGCCAGGCCTAAAAATCAGATATCAATTAGATTGCTAATTGGACTGTACATAAAAATCAAAGGAAATTGGTGATAGAAGAAAAACCATATATACAATTTAGTGAGTAGTGCTTTTCTTAAGTTCTCAAACTATTTCCAAGTTACAATGTGATGGCCAGTTTTGATGATTGAGAGCATTTACAAACAAAATTCTTCGTAATTACTCCCATCATTAGCCCTTTGGTGTCGGCTAAGAATTTGCACCACCCCAATACTTTGCATGGGTGTCGTAAGAGATAACTAAGACTAATAAACTAAGATGACTAAGGACATACACCATGGGGGCGGGCGGCCTCGCCTATAGCAGAATAGATATACCACCAAACTGCCTATCCTACTGGGATTATGGGCATTACCCCCCCAAGAGATAAAAAGATCAGGGGGAGGCCTACCTCCAGCAGTAGACTGTTGACTCCGGCTGTTGAGGTGAGGCGAGGTACTGGCATCAAATTTGTAAGAGATTTATCAATAACAATATCACCTACACCAAATTAGTTCATAATGCAGGACTAATCAAATCACAGATAATAAAAAAAATATGATAGAGAGTTCTTTACCATTTCTCAGGCATAAACGGTGGCTCTTCAGGCACAGGTGGTGTTGTGAAATCATCTTCTTCCATCATTTCTTCAAGGGCATCATCACGGCTCCCTCTGTGTCGTTTGGCCCCTCTGACTGAACCAGCACCTCCTCTATACCTAAAAATTTATAATGTAAGTAAAAGCATCACAAAATCAATAAATAAGTATTATCTATCACCATACAGACTATGTAAGGCAATTACCTTCTAACAATTTTTCCTTCCCTAGTTAATTTTGGGCCATCCTTCCTTGGTCTGCCAGGGCCTCTTCGACCAGCTGTAAAGAAAGGCCGAGTGTAACCCTGATGGTGGAAGAAAGCTGGCTGTGACACTCCTCCGTGGGGAGAAGCAGGCTCCTCACCACGAGGGGACGACGCGCATGACGTTGGCGTAGACCCTGGGCCAGGATAGAACTCTACAAAAAGAGTAAACACTATTATGACAGGCTCTGTAAGTATAGATTTGTATACTTGGTTTTTCACACAGCATACACATTTATAGAAGAATTTTCAGAAGTGAAGGAAACAAGCTTCACTAACCTGACGACGGCGGGGCCTCACAGTCTTCTTCAGAACCATCGTCTGGTAACAAATCCACGTCCAAAACATGCTCGTCCGGCACGTCCATCTATGAACCACACTAATAGTCAGATAAACTTTTAATTATAGTTCTCTTTTAGTTGTACGACATGACGAAACTACACTCAAATTATTCAACATCCAATGTAGTACGGACGGACGGACCGCCATAGTGAACGACAAGTAGATTTTTAGCAACACATTATAACTTACCGCAAGCTATTGCGATGGACTACTAACATAGGAAATCACAGTGGAAAATTATAATTTTGAGTTGCTATCATTTTCATGAGAAAAATTACATCGAAAACATAAAAACACGAAAAACGCAAAACGCTATCGAAGCGCTCAGTTGAATAAAACCTAGGGATGTGCAATGTTTGCTTGCTTGCCTATATGTCGATTTCGATTTTGCATCTCGTTACATAAAATCGATTTTATTACATTTTTTCATTTATTATAGTAATTTTGAATTGAACGTTTATTTTAATAATTTTATAAGTTCTAGAAAATAAATTGGTTTATTAATTTTATGAGTTAATGCAGAGTCGTAAAGTCGTAACCTTCAGTTCTTATTTGTGGCTACGTGTTTTGTTGACAGTTCTCTTGCAACGCACGCAACACTTCGTGAATGTGAATGAAAGAGGCTTGCTAGTAATGTCAGTGCATGTTCACGTCACGGTATAAAGTGCTTGCTTTAATGAATACGTGTTTGGAACTTTAAATTGAAAAGGAGAGAATAGTGTTATTATTGAAAATGAAGTGTATATTAGGATCTTTAATATTAATTTCATGTCTATCTAACTACTGTAAGTCATCGATTTTTGAAAGCGATTCGTGTTATTCATTTGGTAGCGGTAATGTGTTTCCCGGAGGGGCGAAAAGAGTTGATCACAAGCTACAATTTACAAAAGCAATGAGTAAGTTTATTAAAATATCTAAATCATTAGAAATAGGGTGTTTGTTTTAAAAGGTATCTAAATAAGAAATAAAAATAATTTTTGTTTCGATAGTAGGTAGGTACATAAATTTTATATTATTCTTTGTTTTTAGTTTCAAAGCCGGCTCCTGAGTGGGAAGCTACCGCTGTTATAAACGGAGAGTTCACCCAACTTTCTTTAGCAAGCTTCAAAGGAAAATATTTAGTGTTCTTTTTCTATCCCTTGGATTTGTAAGTTTACACACATACCTAGCTCTTTTAACTTACAATATATACGATTCGTATATAAAAGCTACCATCAACGTCTACTTTAATTAAGCAACATAAAATCAGTAGGTAAGACATATGGGCTCATTCAATAAATTAACAATTTTATTAGGAATTTACTTACATAAGCAGATAATTTGTTACTTATCTAAATGAAGTTTCTTATCGTAAGATAATTATTATATGAAACTTATTAACATTCTGCTAATATTCATTAAAGTCGGTTCTAAAAATCCTAGATATATATTTTGTAAACAAAGGGTTTTTACCTAAAAAAATATTAGTCAAAAATATTCTAAGAATAGACTATTAGGTATCATTGGAGATAATCGCAGAAATTAGAAACATTTTTTGTTTTGTCAGCTTTCATTCTTATTGAATGATATATTTATTTATTATTGATTGATAGATATATAGAACATTATACATATTTTTTTTTATTTTATTCGTCTCCATTCCTTTTCGAAACGGGAAAAATTTACACATTTTTCATTTAAGTACCTTAAACATTTTTCGCTGGGCATAATTATACATTGTTTAAATTTTTGTTTTTAATGATATTGCTTTTTAATCAGCTCGCCTTTGCCATATTTTTCAAATTTAATGTTTTATGTATGTATTTTTTTTTCTTGTGCAATAATGAATAATTAAATAAATAAATATTGATTGATGTAAACTAGGTAGTATTTGACCTGTGACCAACGTATTTAAATAAATTCAGATTTTATTATATTTTTTACCTAATCAAATCAAATACCTATGCTTTATTTCCATAAACACAAAAATGTTCACTTAGAAAACGTCAAACTGAGTTGGAGCAAAACCCGTCCCAAGCTTTTTATCTTCTAGATAATCTGATATTTTATAGTACCTACCTAAGCCTTTTTGCACAGAAAAGTTATGACAATTTCTTTGAATTTATTTACTTAGATTTTGCAAATCACTAGGTGTTTTGTTGTAGGAGCGTGCATTGCCTTTTAAAAGATACATTTATCTTGTAAAGCCTGGTTGTGGGCACAGCTAGTTTGTCTATACCTAGTATTAATATTATGTATAACGCAAATTTTAGGGAAGCTTTGGTATTTAAATGAGTGTACAACAAGTTTTGATAAATATATTGAAAGGGAAATGAATGTCATTATGTTTATTTCTTTGAATTTATCACGTAGGGATTCTCTGGGACCCATATTATAGATAGCGTGAACAGCCCTCTTCTGCAGCACAAATACGGTGTGAATATCTGCAGCGTTCGCCCACACAGCAGTATACCATAATATGACATAATACTGTGGAAGTAGCTGAAATAAACAAGTCTGGATGTATCCACGTCTGTAAGATGACGGATTTTTTTGACTAAGTATCCTCGATAACTTTATCTATGTATGGGGCCCCATTGAATTTTTTTTAAGTGAAAGACATTAGATAATTTTATTTAATACAAGTGTTATTAAAAAAAAAAAACAAATAACCTGCTTACATCCGTAATTAAGTGTTATTTTGTTTCAGCACATTTGTGTGTCCAACTGAAATTTTGGCATTCTCGGAGCGTCTTGAAGAGTTTAAAAAAATAAATGTTGAAGTTGTAGCTTGTTCTGTAGACTCCCACTTCACTCACCTAGCTTGGATCAATACTCCGCGCAAAGAAGGAGGTCTTGGGAAGATAAATATTCCCTTACTAAGTGATTTAACTCATTCTATTGCGAAAGATTATGGTGTCTACCTTGAAGATTTGGGACACACACTACGAGGATTATTCATTATTGATGACAAGGGAGTTTTGAGACAAATTACTATGAATGATTTGCCAGTAGGGCGATCAGTGGATGAAACTTTGAGACTCGTCCAAGCTTTCCAATATACCGATAAACATGGAGAAGTGTGCCCCGCTGGTTGGAAACCAGGTCAAGATACTGTAAGTTACTGATAAAATTACAATAAGTTGTTAACCTTACATACTTATATACAATTTAGTTTAAGTTGTGTACTCGTATGTCATTGATATTTTGGTGTTTCTTTTACAGATTATTCCTAATCCTGATGAAAAGAAGAAATATTTCGAAAAAATGGCCAATTTAGCATAGCCAAAAGATGTGACAGGTACTTAAGTACTTTACTTAGTCATGTCATGTGGTATAACAACATCAATTAATCACAAATACTTTGATAAATCAATTCCACGTTCTACCATGAAATACCGTAGTCTTCCATTCAAAGTCTGATGAATAGTGAAATAATCATTTTGGGATAGTGATACTTCTTTTGAAACCAGAATTGAGTATTTGTCTCATTATAGGGTGTAAGGTGCCTACCTTGGTTACTGAAATGTGTGTTGGTCCGTAGGTACCTACCCAAAGTAACATCACCTTATAAAACATCACATTTTAGAATCAGAATTAAGTTAAGACTGAATAAAAATAAATAAATTCAACAACCAGCGTACTTATAATGATTGTGTGGTATGTGAACATTTATTTGTATTAATATTTACTAAATAGGAATAAATTCGATAATTTTACGCTTTTACTGCCCACCCTCTGTCAGCGGTACGATGCGCCACCCGCCGCCGCCACCCCAGCTCAGGTGTGGTGTGACCAGCTGATTTAAGATTCTTCATTGAGATTCACGCTGTAGTACATATTAATATACACCAAGATCTTAAAATAACTAAGAGGTATCAAGCATGCACCATGGTAAAGCACTGCAACACTTTGCTAGATGGCTAAATACTTAAAATTAAGTTAGTTCTAGTCTAAGCTTAATCACTACTTATGATAAAGTTTGATCATTGAGGCCATATTATGCCCTAAATGTTATAATAATGATCAAACCTTTTTTTTGGGCATAATATGCCTTAAATGTTATAATTAATGATCAAACTTTATCATAAGTAGTGACATAGCAACCAAATAAATAGGTAACACAACGCACCTATCTAAGTGCCTCTTCGCGTTCTATTGAGATCTTTCTATAGATTACTGCAGGGAAAAAACTATTCATATCCATTAAATTTATTCGCCGTAGGAGCACAATGCACACTTGGTTACGTCTATTTACATTTAGGTATTTATAATAAGGATATCTAGTATATTATTACGTCAAACAAAAATAATTAAAATTTACTAACATAAACATCAAATTTAAATTATACCTATGTCTGCTGTAAATGGGCATCGTATTATTCATATTCTGCATCATATGCACATAATATCAAATATATGAAATATCGGTTTACACAAAATGAAATAAAATACATAGGATAATTATTGTTCAAGAAGCATGTGCATCATGATACGCAACGAACATTAAACATATTATAGGAATGGAAACTGTTATTAGTGAGTGCAAATCAATGAAGTTACTTAGATAACTACCTAGTAAAGATCAAAATTCACCATTAGGCAAATTCTTATACGTATATAAATCTGAATATCATATTATGTACAGTGGTATTTATCGAATTTAAAAAATGACTTTTAAATAACATTTGCCATAGCAATATGTTGTCAGTCTATTTTGTTGTAGATACAAAAACTGTCTTTTTGTTTGATAGTTTCGAATAATTTTAGAGTGAATAATCGATGAGCGAAAAACACATCCATCATCACTAATGCAATCGTTTCACTTTGACAAATTATTTGATTGATTTTTTTCGTTAGTGGCTCTGCGTCTTGTAGACACTATTTTACGGTTGTCTGACAAATTATTTTAGCACCAATCATGCTTGATGATTACTTTATGGCAAAGGCACAGATTTTTATGTATAGTACTAAAGTAGGCAAAGGTCTTGCTTCTTCTGTTACTCAATATCATAAAATAATATAATAGAGTACTTATGTAATTAGTAATTACATACCTATTCTACTTCTGATATACCTATATGATAGACATCTAGCTACTTAATCTTTTATGCTACTAATGTGATACCTACCTAGGCTCCTTCTCACCTATTCAGACTAATATACCTAGGTAGGTACCTACATCCTAAATAAACAGCTTTATTAAAAAAGAAAATTACAATCAAATAATAGAATTAAATTAAAAGTAGTATTTACAAAAGAAACAATCGAGCTAACTGCAGACTGTTGCTATGGGATAAATAATATTATAAAAACGAAAGTGTGTTTGACTAACCATCTTTCACTCCCTAATTAAGCCTCAAACTAAGCAAGCAATCGACTTGATTTTTGACATGGAGTTAGTTGAAAGGATAGAGAGCAACAGAAGCTTTTTATCCCATAAATCCACGGAACATAAAAAATAAGTGGAAGTGTTAAGGGGGCGTGGCACGCGTGCCACAAAATTATGCGTAGTTACGCTTATCTGATCTCAGTCGTGTTCTTACTCACGTCGAGTTGCTAGTCTCGCGGCGAATTCATTTTTCCGAAGCTATGCCGTATTGTCTCATTTTAGAGCGTAAAAATTATAGTAGGCGAAAAAATCTCGAAAACGAGGGTGTTTTATACCATCAATAGGTAGCATTTTCATTGCATTGTCATAAAATCTTATTTTATTAAAATTTACAAATAATTCATTAGAACGGTTAGTCAAAATCGACCTTATGCGATTAGCATAAAGTTGATTTTGGATTGTTTCTATTCTCGAATGTTTCATTTCATTTATTTTATTGCATACACATACATTATTACAATTTTAGCCTAGATGTGGTTAGCCTAGTGGTAGGTACATGTACCCTGTAAGGGCGCAGCAATGTATTTCTATATTATTTAAATAGCCACGTGCTTAGTCTACTTAAAGCCAGAACAATAAGCACAATAACAAAAACAATTACTTACATTAATAATTCGATATAAATGTCAATTAGTCTAGTTTAGATTTATCATTAAAAAATTCGTCAACAGAGTGATAACATTTAGAAATAATGTTCTTCGCTAACTCGTCTAGTGATGTAGTCAAGTCGGCTGTTGATTTAATCGATACTACAAATCATGTTTACTTGGTGCCTAAAACATACCTTATCAATAAATAAATACAATATCTAGACATTTTTATGTAATAAAAAGTGCCTAAAACTAAAACCTAACAAAACTCAACAAGAGACATTTTTCCTTATACAAAAAGGTAAATAACTCTAATACTAATTATCCTATTTACCTAATTTTTAGGACCTAATACGAGCGGTAAAACTAGTTTTAGGCCTAAACATTTCTTTTTGGACTGTTTTTACTACAAAATGACCATAAACAAAAAAGTAGGTACATTTTCAACTTACGTAATAATACGATCTTACCAAATTCCTATAAAAAGTGTTTCTAAGCTCTAAATAGACACAAACTAAGATAAACTAACCAATAAGAGTGTAATTAGATCTAAATATCCTAATACTAGGGTTCCGTCGTCGCCTACAATCTGTGGCAAAATATCTATCGATATCGATAAAGTAGTTCATTGTGCTACCTGGTGCAGCCTTAGTCGAGTCGCGCGCGACCTATCACGCGAATGTCAATCATATGTCAAACGAAATTAAGTTTATAATTGCGAGCATTGAGAATACCGCCATCTATGGTGAAGTAGCGGAATTGACTCGACAGTCAAATGTTTGGTGAGTAGGTCCGTGACCTATCACGCGAATGTCAATCATATGATTAAGGAAATTAAGTTTACAATTGCGAGCACTGTGAATACCGCCATCTATGGTAAAATATAGCAGACTTGACTAAACTTTTAACTACCAATGAAACGAATTGTTTCTTTGTAATGCATTATAAGATTAAGGGTTTATTTTGTGTGAGTTTGGCGACAGCGGTGCCCATCCATAGTAATTTTGTTGCATAGCACTTCCACTTGTTTTTTATGTTCCGTGCATAAATCAGTTCAATGCCCTGAATAAAAGTTACGTTAAAGCTGATAGAGCAACTAATTATTTCGTTATCATTCCTTATCATAGTTATAACTTGAAAGAAAAAAAAGAGTTTATTAGAAAAGTTTCGCGATACTAGTAAAAGTTTGAAAAACAGAGTAATTATAAGCAAGACGGCGATATGTGGTACAAACACGTTTGACAGAGAAGACAAATCAAGAAAACTTCCCGGAAGTACAATGAATGAATGGTGTGAATGAATGAATGATCTATGAGATTGCCTTTTTCTGGTCTTACCAGGAAGGCAATTCTCGCAATATATCTACTCGATAAATATGGCAACAACTGTCAAAATATCGAGTGATTGCTTCGAATCAAACAAGCGTATTCTCAACATCTGCTATTCGATATTTATCGAGGGCTTTTCTTCGATAAGTTGCTCGATATGCAACGAGTGGTCCTAGGCACTCGTTCGCACTATCGAAGAGTAAAAGAAGAACATTATTCATTATCTCTCTGTCGCACACGGTCTTTAGTCTCTGCTTGTTTTGTTTGATGTTTGAAACAATTACGTTGTGGTGCTTGTTTCTCAACTCAAGTCAAAGATTAATAGTGCAATATGCAATACAAATTCCTCTAGTTTTTATTGAATAGGTACTTATTAGATAAAATAGCTTTTTGCATCATTATTATTTACTTTGAGTATAATTTCTGGGGTCAGGGGTGGTATAAATTCTATTTTTTCCATTTCCTTTGGTGTGCCCGAACAAAATTATTGTAAACATTGTAAACGGTGTTGCCTGCTGACTAGATTACTTTCGCCCGCTGCGCACGGCTATCCCTACACAGCAGAGATGTGTCGTTCGTCAGCTATTATAACCGTATACATCTTTGACAAACAATACTAAATCAGATTATGCTATCTTCAAATAAAAAAATGTGAAATTGATGAACATACATACTATTACAGTTTAAAATTTTGATGGTATTGCTAAAATTTCTAGATTCAGATAAAGTTGGAATTACTGACGAAACAATAACCATACCTACATTGACATTCGTGAAGTGTGGAACTTTGACATTCAAATATGTAATGACATGACATAATAAAATCAAATTGTCTATGCTAGAAATATCGAAGAGTGCACGAGAATGCCGTTTTTGGCGGAACTCGATATATTATCGAAGAATTGATACTTATCACTTGATATTTTATCCCGTGATACTGCGTATCACTCGATAAATATCACGTGATACTCAGAATTGGCCCCCAGTAGCGTGTAATGGTAACTCCCAGGAAGGCAATTCTCGCAATATATCTATATATATTGCGATAAATATGGCAAAAACTGTCAAAATATAGAGTGATTGCTTCGAATCAAACAAGCGTATTCTCAACATCTGCAATTCGATATTAATCGGGCCGCTAGAATATTTTTTTTGTTTTCTTTTCATTATTCCAACTGCCACTCTTCATCATCACTAGCTTAATTTCTCCACTGTTAGTAGACCCAGGTAGGTATTGATATAACCAACGAGTAATATCGGCGAGCGGAGCGAGTCGCGATTTTTTTGTCGCTGACACCCCCCTCCCTACTTACACCGGGGGGCATCGCTCCCAGGGGGCTGGGGAGCGATGCCACTGCACGCCGCGCCGGCTGGCTAACCGGTGCGGCGGCGGCGGCTTGCGTTGGCATCGCTTCGTTTGACCGGCGGCTGGTCGACCTAAGTGTTGGCGGGCAAATTGAAATGCCTTGGCGGGCAACTTCGTGGCCCGCGGGCCTTGATTTGGCCAGCCTTGCACTAAACCAATGGCTACTTTTGAGATTGCATTGTTCACATCGTCGAAGTTTGTGTTTTATCGTTTCATTTTAAAAATAAAATTAAATGATGTGTCATCCTCATCCATCAGCAAGCAGTACAATCTCGTCATAAATTCGTTTTATGTTTCTTAAAAATATGGATGGAAATATATGGAAATAGGAATGATAACGAACTGATTGGTTGCTCTATCAGCTTTACCTAAACTTTTATTCAGGGCATTGAACTGTGGAGACTTCTCACTATTTATCCAGAAGAAAGGCAGGATTCTCAATATAAAACGCAGTTGCACTGTTGGACTTTGTATATTGGGATAACTTTACAATTTGAGAGATGTTTTCACTTTAATTTTCGAGCGCCGAATGGCTGACAATTTTACCACGCTTACGAAGTCAAGTTTCGCTGCTGTTGCTTCCCGCCAACGCTCATTGGTCGAAAACCCAAGCCTCTGATTGGTCGACGAAACCCCGACCAATGAGCGTTAACCGGAAGTCAAGTTAAATCAGAATATTAAGTATTTAAACGTTAAATAATCTATGAGCATACATTATTGGGACAACAAATTAACGGTCTAAAATAATCAATAATAAATTCTTATATAATTACAAAGATATGTCATATTACTTTGAAAAAGGTATTTTCGTAAAACTAACAGCCAATCAGATTAAGTGTTTTTAAACATTAAATGTTACAAATAAATAAGTGAATCGTTACATATTGTCTATAATAATAAATAATAATTTCCAGTATTATTATGTGATGGGTGTGATGTTACTTTGAAGCACAGGTATTTATATAAAACTGTAACAGAACAGATTTATGGGATAAAAAGCTTATGTTACTCTATCCTTTCAACTCAACTAACTCTATGCCAAAAATCTATATTATATTTATATTATTTTATTTTTTATTTATAGGTATAGTACTTTGAATAGGTGAGTAGGATCCTAGGTATCACATTAGTAGCCTAAAAGATTAAGTAGCTAGATTTAAGTAGGTAGGTATGTATATGTAATTACTAATTACATACCTATTATATTATTTTATGATATTGAGTAACAGAACGAGCAAGACCTGTGCCTTATGGTAATTAATCATCAAGCATGCACATAAGAGGCACAGCGCCACGCAGGCTTTTGAACCTCAAAACCGTGCGTGGCTTTAAATTTACACTAAAGTTTAAATTAATCATGTATAATAAAATAAGCCAAGAACTATTTTTCCCCAAAACTAAAAAGTTTGAGAACCACCGTATCCGTCGCTGGTGGCACCCACATTAAAGAGAATACAATAACTACTTAAACACGCACACATGCGTATCTCGGAATGGCATACCTGGCTGGCGGAGTATATTATTATTATTATTATTATACCATGATGCATTATTATAACTATAAGTTATAGGGTTTATTTGTGTGAGCTTGGCGACAGCGGTGCCCATAGTATTTTTTGTTGCATTGTACTTCCACTTGTTTTTTCTGTTCCGTGATTTTTTCACTACTTTCAAGGTAGGTAATCTGACTAGACTTAACTTCTCTGTTTTTGGCATTATGTGTCTGGTTTTTCACTTTGCTGGCAGTTTTTTGCTGCAGTTCAAGGAAATTTCATAGCCATGGGAAGGCGGGTTATCGAAGGGGATCTCTTTTTTCATTGGTGTTAAACGAATGGGGTAATGTCCAGCAGCCCTTTGGTCTTACACTGACACTGACTGATATTTTTGAGAAATGAATGGGACAAAATTATCTCTATTCTCTGTGAATTTGAATGTTTACTTTGGCTAGTTGGTTACAAAAAGAAAGACAAAGGGTTCAAATTCTTTGGTTTACTTCACAGATTTAATTTATAGAGTACTATACTAAATTATAGAAGTTTACTTGATGTTATCCATCCGATATCATATCAGATCAGATAATTTTCCGTGTATTTCCATAATAAAACATCATCTGCTCGTTTGTTTGTTGCAGCGGCAATCAAAAAGTATTTTAATAACTACGGCAATTAACTAAATGATTATTTAGCCCCTATGGCTTGCGTTTTTCAAGTTAATGGTTTATCATAACACCTGTTTTTTTGACTTCAAGTTCTAGTGTTTTATGTAGGTACCTATGTACAGTTTACAAACTTTACTCATTCAAATAGGTACCGGAGAATAAAACCAGTGGTAGGTATCTACATAAACTATACTTACGTAAGTATCCGCTTTGAATATTTACCATGTCAAAGCGTTCACTACAATTGTGTTTTGCTTTTCAGTAAAAATAAACATCAACAAATTGCATCACGATTCTCGATGAATGTATTCCGCGCTGCAAGAGTTTGTACTCGTTTTGTCGGTACTAAAGCATTCTCACTTAATCCTTTGTTCAGGAAAGACCATAACAGTATATAATTTTATTCTTTTATTGTTGGCTATATTATAATAGAAAGATGAAAAGATATTCACTGCTTTCGTCTGGTTTCTTACCATTGCTGTTCTGTGCGTATTTCGGTTAACACTTTTGTTTAAAAAATTTAATAATGGATACCATAAAACATACCTACCTATGTTACTGCTTGGCCAAATGAAGAGGATAACAGGCTCTTCAAGTGTATATAATAAATATTCATTTCTAGTTGCTATTGCAGGCATCACCAGTTCACTACCAAAATCCTGTTCAACTGAAAATAAGGATTACAAAAAAATGGTTGATCCAAGAAGAGTAGTCAGTTATGAAGATATGTTGAAAGTTATACATCAACCAGAAAAAGTGATAATTGATGTCCGTGATCCTGATGAAATCTCTGTTACTGGGAAAATACCTTCCAGCATTAACATACCATGTTTGTAAACTATTATTTTCCTATACACCTAAGATAAAATTTATCTAATAAACTCTAGAAGTGATAGTGGTACTTGTGATTGATTTTCAGTGGGCAATGTGAAAGATGTGCTTTCAATGACGGATGATGATTTCAAAAAGGAATTCAATAGGAGGAAGCCTTTGTCATCTGATGAATTGATATTCTACTGCCGTTCTGGGAGGAGGTCTTCAGAAGCATTAGATAAAGCTTTGAAGCTTGGATACACTAAGTGAGTAAAAAGTTATGCTATATAAGAAATTACTTCTTTCTGTCAGTAGCTTTCCACACATTGTTTCTATAAAAATTATTTGAGGTATCTATCTCATGGGAACTAATTCATCATGTTATTGTGGTTATAATAATGTGATTCCGACTTTCTTGGATGGTAAAATATGAATATGACATTTTTTATTTCACAGGTCTAAAACATACATTGGTAGCTGGGAAGAATGGTCAAGCAAGCAGAAGTATTGAAATGAAGCCCAAGGTGATGATGATGACAGACTAATTATCCTGTCAATATTTTTTGTCATATTAACTGTGATTAATATTGTGATTTTTTTCTTGGTGGTATCTGAATACACCTTTCTGTGGTTATGTATATGTACTATCAAATAAAATAATTATATTTTTGGGTTTAAACATTTTTTAATATAAACAATAAGTACCTACCTTACCTATCTATAAAATGTAATGTATTCTATTATGTACATAGTCATCTAGTACCCTTCACATGCTCTGCTTAGCTTGGGGAAATTATGGACAATCCACAGCCTCATCTAGGGCTGTAGATTGTCCATAATTTTAGCAATCTTTAATTTAAGATTTTGCTATGACTAGGTCTAATCTGTATTTATTTTAATGTTGTCAATATTTTGGTAGTAGTAATGATAAGTTAGCAGCACTGAATATAATTTGCCAAAACATTGTCAAGTAGTTTCTAGATATTAATAATTTAAATAATGAATTATGTATTTCTGGCCATTATCATACTGTTATCAGTTTGTGGTTATCAGGTAAGTATGTTATTTGGATTTTTCTGCCCAGTCATTCCAACTTCCAGTGTAATTCTTGGTGCTGAAAATATTTAATAATGGTAATTGGTAGGTACATAAAAAACTGACAACCTTACAGAATAACTAGTATACTATTGACTCTTTTATGGTTTTTAGCAGATATTTCTTTACTCCTTCCACTTCTCAAGTTCTTTTATTGTGTAGAAGTGTTTGAATTGAATAGGTACCTATTGGAACTTACTTTTTGAATCCTAGTCTAGCAGCATCCAGTTGGGCCTTGCCAGATCTCTTTCCTATCATGCAGTAGAAAATTAATTCTGAGTTTTCCTTTGGTTTCTCTCTTTTGAATGCATCTTTGAATTCTTTTGCTGAAGCGCTCAGAATTGCAGCGATATTGCCCACTAGAAAAGATAACATAATTTAAATATACTAAGTTTGATAGTTGAAAAAAGAAGAGATAATTATATGTATTTTGTGCTTACATGGTATGTTAATACTTTTAGGTATCTTGCCATATTCCTTTATTTCATCTGGTTCTCGTACATCTATGATAAAGACATCTTTATCACTAACGGCATTGGAGACCTTCTTGACATAGTTATAGTCAACAGTTGGCAATTGCAGCTCCTCAGAGTTTGGTTGCTGGGAGTACCATCGTGGTTGGAACACATTTGTTGAAGTTGAACAGGAAACCTTAGCACCTATTTGAAACAAATCTTTTAAATAATCACAAGTACTATTACTATATAGGTAGTAAATTACATCATTTTGGTTAAACAATTTCTCAGCAGAGAATAAGAAGTTTATTGTAAAATTGTGTGAATCATATTACATGAAGGTCTTAGAACGAAATTATAGTAAATAAGTAAAAACAACTTTATCCTATTCGGACATACAATTTTTTTTTTATTACATACATAGGTTTAATGTTAAACCTACATCTTACTTTAGAGGATACTACAGATAGGCATTTGAACAAAAGATCTTACGTTGAAGGACGGAACCCGCCTGAGTAGCAGTGGATTTAAAAAATCGGAAGGATACTGGAAATCCCGTACTAACACCGAATGTGCTAATTTTAACGGCGGCGGCGCGGCTCGGATTACGCAGAGATATAGCAAAAGCACGAGCCGTCATTTTCTGGTGCTTGGAATCACCTTTCTCTTTGTTTTATAGAATAATTCACTACAAATTGAATTTATATTTGCAGGAGAGATAAATTTTTATTTACTTTACGTAGGTACCAGTATAGTCTATGGTACCGTCCGTACATAAACTAAGAACATCGAGTTAGAATACTCTAGAGTAACAATCACAGAAATAAAATGTCCGCGCCAAAACTCTGCACAACCTACGCTACGTGCAGAGTTTTTGTTTAGTTGTACGGCGACCGCAGTCCTCGTACAACGTTCGCGATGCCAAAGTGTTCGGTGATTTCCTGCCCAAATAACAGCAACTACGTGCAAAAAAAGGATGGTGTTTCGTATTTTAGGTAAATATCATAACAATTTTATGAATTTATGTATCCACAGTACGTATTTTCATGTTAATTTCAATAATTTTAAATATTTTCTGCAAAATAAAATGCTCACAGCTTGACCTTGGCACTTCGTAGGCGTATCTCTTTCACACGTTAAACAAATATGTAAGAGTAAAAGAGAAACAAAGTCTCGCGTGAGCTTGTGACGAGCACACTGTGTTCCAACGACAAAACTGTGGAGTTCATTGATACTTAATATTTTTACGAATTTTAAAATAATTATTATACTTAATAATATTATCATGTTGATAAATGCTTTATTTTTTCCGAACAAAAAGTAGATGAGTCGATAGCGTTCTATAATTTTATAGTGTAAATTACAATATTTTGTTAGTAGGTTAAAAATAGTACCTAAAAAAACTCGTAATACATACAGATTAATTTGTTTTATTTAAAATTATTTGCACCCCCGTGTTTTCCGGTATTAAAATTTAGGTACCTAGCATAAGTGTTAGTCCAGAGTATAAGCTATCTTCATATTATAAGTGTGACTAGCTGCCCCGCCCCGGTTCCTCCTCGCTAAATAATATAATTATAGCCTATGTCCATCCTGAAACCTAGATTCATTCTAAATATTGGTTAACATATTTTTTTAATCAGATGTTTAGTTTCGGAGTCCTCTTAGGCACATTATAAACTCACAAATTCACATACACATCATAATTATAATGATATCACAAATACGACCTATAATATTATTTAGTACAAATAGCGTCTCCACTCGCCCTGTTCCCTGTTCGTACGCGCATGGCCGTCGGTCATCATCGGAAATCTTCGGTATGTCTTCGGTGCATTATTATGACATTGCGACATTGAACATTATTCAACCAAGATAACGTCTTAATCCGCGTAAATGTCATAGTGAGCTATATAACAACAAATGTATAGGTATGTAGAACGGCGCTCGGACATTTTTTGAGTGCTGTCAGTTAGAGATTGGGACTCTTTAGTATTCTAACTCGATGACTAAGAAGCAATGAGTATGTATCATCGAGATATGATAATATATCATAGTATTCTAACTCGATGGTATGTATATGTATACAATAACTTCGTGTGGGGTACAAGGGAGACTCCAAGATCTTGTCTCCCAAGCCAACCTAACCTGCACGTGGTGTACCCTGCTAGGTAACGAACTATGTAGGCTCTGGTGAAAATATCAACATTCTTCATAACTTGAAAACTCATAATTTTACTATTATTTTCCATTACTTGACACTGGCAGAAAAGAGTCCAACCAGACTCATATTGCCATTAACAAAGAATCATCATCTATCTTCGTGCTAAGAAGTAATACGTCCGTAGGTAAGTACCCTTAGATGAATTATACCCATTCATAGTACAATAATTTTACTCCGCCAGGTATGCCATTCCGAGATACGCAGTTGTGTGGGTTTCAGTAAATGTATTCTCTTTGGTGTGGGTGCCACCAGCGACGGATACGGTGTGGTTCTCAAACTTTTTAGTTTGGGGGAAAAATAGTTCTAGGCTTTATTCCTGATTTTCTTATAAGTAATTTAAACTTTAGTGTAAATTTAAAGCCACGCACGGTATTGAGGTTCAAAAGCCTGCGTGGCACTGTGCCACTTATGTATGTGCATGCTTGATGATTACCATAAGGTAGGGTTGCCAACCGTCCTGTTTTCCCAGGACATGTCCTGCTTTTTGGGGTGTCCTGGGCTGTCCTGGATAGTTTATAAGCATCGTCCTGAGTTTTTAAATAGTCCTGTTAAAGATCTATGATTTAAATTTCACGCGCCGTAAAAAGGTGGATTGAGTCATTTAAGGATCTAACGGTTTTCGATTGGATTGATTTTACAGTATCTGATTGGCAAGAATGGAGCAATGTGGAAGAATCTTTAGTATTTTTAAAAGGTCACGGCATTGTAATAAATGATAATAAATTATTTGACGAGTAGGTCAATTTGAAAAACTTTAGTCGTAACTTAGATTCTACACAAAAAGAAAACAACTTGAACTTCTTGTGGCACCAATATTTCAAACAGTGCGTGTCCGAGGAACAGTACGCAGAATTGCGGTGGTTGAATATGTATTCTGTATTCCGGGGCACAATGCTAATGCAGAGAGGGTTTTTTCATCTATAAATACACAGTGGTCAAAAGAGAGAAATCGGTTACTTCCAGCAACAGTTGCTGCAATAATCAAAACTATCTACAACATGGATATGAACTGTGAAATGTTTTATGATTATTTGTTAACTCAACCACAAATGTTGAAGAACATTTCTGGGGTTGAAAAATATAATAAAAATAAAGATAAGAAGACGTAAGAATTTATCGTATTACATGACTTACTTAGGCAGGTAGTAATTAATTTATATTTATGATTAAAATCATAATTGATCCATTTAATTTGACAATTATTAATAACTAAATTTACGTTAAACACTAATAAAAAACATGTAATTGCCATTAGTTGTTATATTCAATACATATAACAATTAGGTACTGCATTATAATATAGTCTTGTCTTAAAACCGAAATGTCCTGGTATTTTCTATTTCAAATCCTGGATTTCAAAGTTCGCAGATGGCAACCCTACCATAAGGCACAGGTCTTGCTCGTTCTGTTACTCAATAATCATAAAATAATATAATAGGTAAGTAATTACATATACATATCTACTCAAATCTAGCTACCTAATCTTTTAGGCTACTAATATGATACTTAGGCTCCTACTCACCTATTTAAACTAATATACGTAGGTACCTACATCCTAAATAAACAGCTTTATTAAGAAGAAAATTACAATCAGATAATATAACTAAATTAAAAGTAGTATTTACAAGAGAAACAATTGAGCTAACTGCAGACTGTTGCAAACAATCTATGGGATAAATAATATTATAAATGCGAACGTGTGTTTGTTTGATTATCCTTCTTTCACGCCCTAACTAAGCAAGCAGTCGACTTGATTTTTGGCATTGGATTATACTATTATTATACATATATAAATATGGATTATATTTAAGAAAAGGCATGCGCTGCGCACTCTCTTTCTTTAAATGGATGATTGTTTCTTTCTTCGTTTTTTCAGAAAACAAATCAAAGTTCACACCAAAGAGTGTTACTATCCATAAACTAAGAAGTATACTTGTTACTGTTACTATCTCCTCTCCTATTTTGTAATACGTACGTATATACCTGTTTTCGATGTAAGAATAAATCTTACACATTGACTTAGGTACACGGTATTTATAGTATGTTGAAAATCAATGTATGTAATGTATGTATAATGTATGTTGAAGTTCTCTGGGGCTGAATATAGATGGCTGTAGCGAGATTCTATCTCATGTTTTTGTGAAGTTATCTTTCTTCTCCGCTAGGAGTAATCGTTTTCTGTGTTGAAAACATAGGCTTAGAATTGAACGTAGTGAAAAAATTCTATGTCTATGGTTGAAAATGTTGCTACACTTGTTGCTTCATGCTCCAATATTTTGGTTTTATTGTAATCTATTTCTATAATAGAGTTGGTACCTATATATTTCTTTGCTAGCATCAGTGACGGATAATAAAAGAATGCCCATAAAATGCCTAACTTAATTCACTTTCAGATAACTCTTATCTGAATTATGAAACGGGATTTGTAAAATCCGGATTTGTGTGGAATGGTGTGGAATTGAAATCAGTGTGTGTTGTCCTGCGAATTCCTACAAAAATGGGGTCTATGCGACCTACTGGTCGATTTTTATCGTTCACGAACAACATTCAACGACCTCAGAAGCCAGCTGGTAGGTGTAATAAGTTTCATCCTATCAGATTTTGCAACATTCCATTGCAATGATTCATGCTTTGTATGACAATATAAACGATTTTAAATTTTTTTTATGCCCACACACTTGTGTTAATGGTGCATGCCACACCTACTAATATATTTGTTTGTTTTGTCCAAATGCTGTTAATTATTAACATGTTTATATAAACAATGCAACTCAATCATAGGCGATATTACCTTTTTGTTTATAAAATTGTATTCTTCAACAGTGTCAAGTGGCTTTCCTCAAAGTTTATCAGGGAGTGAGACTGATGTTTCCACTTCGAATGAGAATCTGTCGAGAGTGGAGCGCTTTGTAGTTCGACACACTGCTAGAGTTGAACCTCAAGGACAAGAGAACCAAAGTCAGAATAACAATAATAATAGGAATTCCTTGAAGGTTTGAGGCTTTTTCTCTGTTTTAAAGCTAATGGAAACTGAATTCTTGGTATTCTTAATACCTCTGTAGATCTTCTTGGTGATGATTAACTTTTCCATAAGACAGAAAAAATAAAATATCAAAGTACTTATTTTTAACCAATATCCCTTGTTTTTAACCAATATACTTTTATTATACTTTTTGATTCCAATATTTCTAATGATTTAAGGATGTACCAGGCAGTAACCGTAACTCACTTAAGGATTCTGTCGGAGGTGGGAACAGCAACCGAAGTTCTCTGGATGTCTCTTCATCATCATATAACACACTCATCATTCACAATCAGGATGACTCCTGGCCCCCTCGACCAACCCCTATTCGGTTAGTGTTTTAAATAGTGATTAGTATTTGTTGTTGTTAACCAATTGGTTTTATGTGGTACATCATCATTATCTTACTGAGTCTGAATGTAAGGTACAGTACCAGTAACAGTGTGGAATTTTCTTAGAACATGACTTTGTGAATGCAATACATTTCTTTATTGAGAATGCCAATCGAATACAATACAATACAAAACACTTTATTGTACACCAGAAAAAAGACATAATATTACATGAGACGAGTACAATGGGCGGCCTTATCGCTTAGAAGCGATCTCTTCCAGGCAACCTTTGGATGGAGAGAACTATGAATATAAGAAAGGCAGGGGGTGTACAAAAGATAAAATAAACATGAATATAACAGAATATTGAAAAATTAATTATATTAAATAAATAAATATTACAAATAAAATAACTCAATATATTTACACATAAACTAGATAAAAGAATATACATATATAAAAAAAATAATACCTTGATAGCAAATTTTAAATAAAGTAGTTATTATGGACTTCCATCTTTGTAAACCTCTTTTATCTCACCAAGCAATGGCTAAGCAGCAGTGTTGTTTATCATTCTGACTTATGTCAACAGAAGAAAATAATGACTCTTTTGCAACGTAGAAGCTTCTACGTTGCTTCTACGTTGCAGTAGAAGAAACAAAATCGGAACCTCGAAAAATCATAGCCGGAGTACCCCAAGGGAGTTGCTTGTCTCCAGCACTGTACGCACTCTATACAAACGACATTCCGACTCTAGAAAACCAACTTCTACCTGGAGAAGATGACGTCACACTAGCGCTCTATGCAGACGATAGCGCCTACTTCGCTTCCTCGCCAAACCCAGCCACAGCCGCAAGCAAGATGCAGCGATTGCTGAACCTTCTCCCAGCGTGGCTAGATAAATGGCGTATTGCAGTCAACGCGGGGAAAACGGCAGCTCTGCTCGTTACACGACGCCGCTCTGTACTACCACCCCTGGAGCTGAGAGGCCAAGCCTTAGACTGGCAAACCTCAGTCCGATATCTTGGTATAGACATAGACAGGTCGTTGACGATGAACGCACAGGTGGAACGCGCGATAAGGCAAACACGCGCCGCCCGAGCCATGCTCCGACCTGTCTTAACATCGAAACTACCACTGCGAACGAAGATCAGGGTTTACAAAACCTACATCCGCTCACGGCTCACATACGCAGCACCGGCGTGGTATGCCCTATGCTCGAGAACCAACCAGAAGAGGATCCAAGCCCAACAGAATATCGCTCTCAGAGTCTGTACAGGCGCGGGCCGATACGTGCGAAACACGGTAATCGCACGTGACCTGCAGACACCCACAATAAAGGAGTTCGTGGTAAAGCTGGCGCGCAAAATGTACGACCGTGCGGACAATTCCCGCCACGCTCACCTCAACGGACTCGCCCCCCTACATGCAAGACCGCCAGATGCAAAACTCTCCTGGCGACCACTTCCACGAGAACTACTGGAACTCGACAATGACGCTCACACACAAACTCAAGAAGACCATTGCAGCCAATCGGCTACCGTACAGCTATTGAGAGGCCTGCAGGACTCTCAAAGCGACAACTCAAGACTCGAGTGATGTCTCGCTCGACGTTGAAGCCAGAAGAAAGAACCTAAGTTCGATTCTTACCGCATTTCGCATATTCGAAATGTCGAAGACCATTGATGATGATGACTCTTTAATCATAATTATTTGACATAATTTTTGGCACTGTTTAACTACTGTTTTAAGTTAAGGCGCATACACCACCTAAACTAGCGCCACCACCTACTTTATGTTATTATTCCGTTTAACAAAGGAATTTTGAAAAATCCATCTTCCAGTTTGTGATTAAAAAAAGCTTATGATAGCTTTTTTTTAATGCCTCTGTAATAGTTTTATTCTATGTAGTTTAGGCAGAGATACGAAGTTGCCCTTGGTGGCCACCAAAATCTATTTTCGTATCTCTTCCTAAACTAAATAGAATAAAACTATTACAGAGGCATTAAAAAAAGCTTATGATAGGTATCACAAACTGGAAGATGGTTTTTTGAAAATAGGTTGAACCGACTAGTGGTTTCGTGGCTTAGTTGGTTAGAGCACACCCATACTGGGGCGCGGGTTCGAATCCTGCCGAAATCGAAAATTTTTGGGACTTCATTAAATTTTCTTGGTATTCATTTTCCTTTTGATTTATTCCTTGAAGATCCCAGAAAAACTAAAAACCCTAAAAATAATTGTATCTCGAGTCAACACGAAATAATCAACCTTAACAGATCAGTATGAATCATTCAGGGGGTTAGCCATAAAAATATATAATGGAGAATTTAATAATCAATACACTCACGCATTTTGGTGCAGATCTTAGATCCCCGGGTTATTCTATAGAAGCTCAGTTATATACAACTCATTGTGACATAAGAACTTTAGTAGCTATAATTTTTATCATTATTAATTAATCTGTAAATTTTTGGTCCATCAGAGAACATGAACGAACAAGCAGTGAGGTAAAGCACCCTGCAGCTCAGTCTTCTCCGTACCACACATTGAAGAAAGCTGAAAGCAAGAAGAGTGGTATTCCGCTACCCAAACTGCACAAGGAACAAGCATTGACAGCTAATGCTAACTATATTGATATTGGCGGCCAGAGGATTTATACTAGCCCACCTGATCATGGAGTTCAGGTAAACCTTTGACTTTATGAATATGGGAGAATATATCTGTTATTTCCGACACTTTATGGTACAATTTGCGCAAAACTTATTGAGCTCTCTGAGCGCTCGCAGACTGAGAAATCGCAGTAGGTAATTTAAAGTTTTTTTAAACCTGCGCGATCAGAACAAATTATAACTCATCATCAGCCTATACCAGTCCACTGCTGGGCATAGGCCTCCCCTAATGAGCGCCATAGCGCCCTGTATTCAGCTTGCCGCATCCAGCATCTGCCAGCAGTCTTTCGCAAATCGTCATCCCACCTGGTCGGAGGGCGTCCTACACTACGTTTGCCGAGTCACGGTCTCCACTCAAGAACACGTTTACCCCAGCGGTTGTCGGTTCTTCTCTATATATGGCCAGCCCACTGCCACTTCAGCTTGCTAATCCTTTGAGCTATGTCGATACCTTGGTTCTCTGTCGGATGTATTCGTTACGAATCCTATCCTTCAGAGAAACTCCGAGCATAGCTCTCTCCATAGCTCGCTGGGCGACTTTAAACTGGTGGACCAGCCCTACCGTGAGTGAATTATTACTATACGTTAAAATTTGTTCCAGGTGTTCTGAGTATTTTCTATTTATTTATAATTAAAAATATGTGTATATCCATTGTATTTTATTATGTATAGGTAGGTATCAGTCATTTAGTACCCATAACACAAGCTCAGCTTAGCATTGGGCTAGGTGAAGCTGTGTGGATTGTCCATCATAACTTATTTATTTATCACGTTTATTCACCTATTTTTCTCGACTTGACCAAGTGTATGGGATAACGGAATGATATACATCCCGTGACCACGACTGTGTGAACCCTGTTGAATCCTGAATGCAGTAATTTTGTCGACTGAGACTTGTTTAATCTCGGTGATATTACCTGCGTCGCTCAAAGCCTAACACCCATATCTTTAGACAATTCAATTGATGAATCCTTCACTCAATTTCGACTGAGGGTACCTCGAGCACTCCTCCAAACATACTCGTGGTTTGATATGCTTTTGTAGTCGTTATTTTTATTTTATAAACTATAAGTCTTGCATTGTTTTGTAACTACTAGTGTGTCGTATACCCAGAACAAAAGCGAAGCCTGTGAAGATCCCAGGAAGATTCTGCGCTTCTGGGCGGAGTTGGACTGGCTACGCTAGCAGCTAGCAGAACAAATCCAGGCACAATGGACCAATCCGAGTCTGAGTGCGGAGAGAGGATAACATACATAACATAACCCAGAACAAAAAAGACTAGTTACCTGAAAATTGCCAGTAGCGTAAATTTCGGTCGAGATCGAAGTAACGACTAAAAATATGAGTGTATAAAAATAAATAAATAAATAAGTCTTCGAATACGCGTACTTAACAGTGTCGCTGTTAAGTTGACACTTTTACCGAGGACTAAAATTATGATTCGCACAAGGAGTATTAGCTCTTAGTTTGAATAATAATATAAAATAATTAGTCTGCTGGTATAAAAAATATAATTTATGACCAGGAGACGCCTTTTGCCTAATCTTTTTATCTGTAAACGATTCTAAAATAAGCTATATCATTTCAGGAAATAACCGAAATCCCAGACGACTTTCTCAACCAATCCTCCGTGCTAAAGCACCTAGCGGCGGAGGTAGCCGCTTCCCCGCCGCCCCGCACCGCGCCCCCCTCGCCCGGCGCGCCAGAGCCTAGGAAACCAAAGGGCAAGTCCAAGGCGAAGCTTAGCAAGGAGAAGTTGAGTCTGTCGAGGTCGCAGCCAGATCTGACTAGGTACGTCTGAAGTTTATCTAGGGACGGTATGGTGACGAGTGTGCGATCAGTTTAATCTCTTAAGTGGAGAAAAACTGCTGTTACCTATTACCGTCAACAGATTTACGTGTGTCGTGAGCAAAATGAAATTATTGTAAGACAACAAAGATTTTGTATTCTAATGTAGAATTTCTGCTTCAAGGTTCTGGGGACCTTGAAGCGGTAATGTTCAAAAATATGGTATATACATATACAGACAGAGACAAAGCTATATAAAGTGTTTCACTTGCTCCGTTTTCCACTATAAATAAATTACTTCTATCGCCACGAAATGTGTCGTGTTTTGGTTTCCAATAAGAAAAGTCATCCATTTAATCTGTCCTTTACGTTTTCGCTAGTCCGGCATAATATGTACATATGTCTCGTAATCGGATCATTCCAAAAAAGATTGTAGTAATCAGGCTTCCCGCGACACAGGCTTGCCTCGTGCGGGGCCGCAAGTAATAATTATGTATGTCTATAGTAATTGGCCAATAAATCATTTTGTATTAACTTTTTTGTATTAACATTTTATACTGAGCCATCTCTACCCCCTTTCAGTGTGGGAGTTCGCGCGGTCCCAGGCGGCTCAGAATCCAGCGGCTGGTGCAGCGGAGGCGAAGGTTCCCTAGAAGAGCCAGATGACGCGTTCACAGCGGTCCTAGACGCGTTGGCAGCTGAGAACCACCAGCTGAAGAGGCAGCTGGCTGATGCTTGCGAGCGGATTGCGAAGACTTCCAAGGTAATTAAAATCACTCTGTCTGTAATATCCATCGCATCGGTTTAAAGCCGATAGATAACAATATCAGAGCACGTAGCGTCCTTCTCGATTGATTTGACTTAGAACGACCTATGAATGGTAGAGGCATCGCCCAAAACTATCATGTACAACCTATTTGTACCTGTATGTATTTCCATGTTCATCAAGCTTCCATGTTCGCCAAATCTTTGTTTCCTAGAGAAACAAAGATTTGGCGCAGTCGGAAGGATGAAATCCCACAACCTTCAATTTTTAAGTTTCAAACTGCATTTATTCTAAAGCTATAAAACCGATTCTGTTTTGGTCTCTGTGCATTCCCTTGTTACATCAGTCCATCATCCGTCTTTATTCTTCATTATTGTTTTGATAGCTTGAAGAAGAAGTAGAGAAAGTCCGCACAGCCCATGAGGAACTAGTCGGTTCTTGCGAGCGGCGCGAGAGGCTGGAGCGGGCGGCGCGCGTGCGGCTGCAAGCGGACAGCCGGCGGCTGCATGACCTCAACCGCGCGCTCAAGCAGCAGGTAACTGTTAGTGCACTCGATGTATCACCATCTCAGTCTAACAACGTCCGCTGCGCGACATAGGCCCTCCCAAACAGACTGATCCTGCGCTGCTTGCAGCCAAGTAGGTAAGTATTTTCATTTTAAGTAAAAAGGCATGATACCAGGCCAGTCGTCCATTGCAACACCCTAACTGGGTGAACATAACTTAAATCCATACTAATATTATAAATTCGCAAGTAACTCTGTCTATCTGTTACATTTACACGCATAAACGGCTGAACGGCAGGGAGGTAAAAGGTGTTATCCTGGGGACGGACATAGAAAAGCGCGTACGAAGCCGTGGACTGCAGCTACCATAAAATAATATAATAATCATAATCACTAAGACCTGATTGTATGAATGCAATAATAATACTGAAAATGGAATTCACCAAGCTGTCGGTCCACCAAATGCCCCTGGGTCGCTGCTCGAAAGTCATGAAAAACATGTCCATACTTGTTCCTGGACTGGTTTCCGCAACTAGGCCACAGGTGGGCCTTTTTTGGGTGTCGGGTGGGGGGCTGCTAATCTAACCACTCGATGTCCTCTAGGAAGGCCAGCAGCTCGCTGACGCCGGGGTATGCCTCCCTAGGCGTCCTCGGTGTACCAAGGTGTTGTAGTCTTGGAGAAGCTACGCTATCGCACTCTACAAGCACATGCGTGGCCGTCTCCTCAGCATTCATGCACCCCCTGCAAAAAGGGGCTGTCCGTGATACCCGATACGAGCTACATTGCAGGGCGCGCACTACTGCAACGTTGGTCTCGCAATACTGAAGACCACTTGAGTCGAGTAAACGCGATTCAGCGTAACCAACCCGAACGTGACGGCTCAGCTTCCTCCCCTATCAGGAAAATAAGTCGTCAATCACCATGTATCGAATATTGAGTTGTACAGTTTAGTAATAAAGTTTATTTTCAGGTGGAGCTGCTCTCGCAAGGCGTACGAGCAGAGAATGAAAACAACGCAGAAGCACTGAGGAAAGAACTACAGAACAGGGAGATGTTAATCGCACAACTCATCACACAGAGTAAGGATATTTTATTTCTATTTTTTCTATCTCTTCTATCCTCAGCAATGGGCATGATGACTGGTTTCAGAAACTACTCCGAAATGTTTTTAGACATCTACTGAATACAATATAAATTGTATTTAAAAACTAGCTTCTAAAAATTCAGTTTCGATTTCGCTCTAAAACGCTACAATATCGCTAAAATAACGCTATAACATCTGATGACACAGAATGACCATAATGTTTTTATCCAATATGATCTCGTTAAACAAAAAAATAACAGAATATTACACTCAAATAATACAAAAAAATTACAACGAATATTTACAATATTGTCAAGCAGCAAAGATAGCTAATGATTGAAGAAAGTCGAGACTTTCACCACAGTTTATTACTGTGGTTATTCTGTGACACATAACATCTCATACATCTCTTTTCAGTCTAGTCGAACTATTACCAATTTAATATTTCTATACCATACGCCTCATTCAAACCATACAATCAGCTAAGAAAAAGAAATGAAATAAGTTCCCAAAAATTTACGACTTCGGCGGGACTCGAACCCGCGTACGGGTGTGCTCTAACCAACTAAGCCACGAAGTCTCTGTCGGTTTACGTCGAAAAACTTGGGGACCTCTTACGGACTGTAGCGCCGGTGACTCCACCTACAGAGAAAACATTAAAGTTTCCAATGTTCAAAGACTAAAGTTACATTTAGTTCGTTTGACGAGAGGTGTTGCCGTTGCTAAATTCTAAGGATTTTTGCTATAGTGCTTACCCGAAATGAAATAAAGATGCCCAGAGTGCGGGTAAGCACTATAGCAAAAATCCATACAATCAGCTTGTCGCAGCCTGTATTTTTTTTAACCAATCCTCTTTTTGTTTGCACAGACAAAGAGTTGGCATGCGCCAAAGAACGACAAGAGATAGAAATGGCGGCGCAACGCGCCACGTTGCAGGAACAACGAACGCACATCGACATACTCGATACAGCGCTGACCAATGCGCAAACGAACGTTGTACGACTCGAGGAAGAGGTGAGCCCTGGCTATTATTGGACGAGCTCTGTGTTGCGGAGGGGAATGGTCTGCCTGCGACGCAGGAGGTTGCGGGTTCGATTTCCGCCTCCACAAATGTGTGTACGATCTGCAGACATTTGTTCAGGGTGTTCTGGTCGTTTTCTATGTATAATAAAATAAATACATATCAATCTATGTATTGTACTATGTTATGTATATCAGTTATCTAGTACCCATAACACAAGCTCTGCTTAGATTGGGGCTAGATAATGCTGTGTGAATTGTCCAGCATCATTCATTGACGACCTCTGTGGTGCGGTGGGCGAAAGTCTGCCTGCGACGCAGGAGGTTGCGGGTTCGATTCCCGCCTCGGGACAAATGTGTGTACGATCTGCAGACATTTGTTCAGAGTGATCTGGTCGTTTTCTATTATATAATAAAAAATATCTATGTGTGTATTGTATTGTATTATGTATATCAGTTATCTAGTACCCATAACACAAGCTCTGCTTAGATTGGGGCTAGATAATGCTGTGTAAATTGTTCAGCATCATTCATTTATTCATTTATTATATATGCTTCCGCGTAGTTTGTGTCATCCACCACGGTTCTGTACTAGCTGGATTCATTCTTCCTCCGACGCGTACATGTAGTCAACCCACCTCTCTACTGAGCATAGCCAATGTAACTCAACTGTTATTTGAGTCTTAGCCATGATCTCTTTATAGTAACGCAGAACGCTGCGGTAGACAGAAAATACTTTTATTGCACACTTAAGCTAAAACAATTTACAAATTAAACACAAACAATAAGTGACAATTGGCGGTCTTATCGCTAAGAGCGATCTTGGCCAGACAACCTGGTATGGATAGGTATGCAGTGCCGGACACATCATCGTATAAAAAACGTCTAGAGTACAATACAATTTACTCTTCATTGCACACCAAATACGCCAGATACACAGGACAGGAAAGAACTTATACAGATTACGTTGTACTATGGGCGGCCTTATCGCTTTGCGCGGTCTCTGCCAGGCAACCTTTAGAGGTCTTTTGGTCCGTCAAGTCTGCGTCACGGCTCTACAACGAATTTGTTTCACGACAACGTCTTTGGTAGCTGCGGCAAATCAACTGACCGCTTCTCACGACAGTCGAAGCTGCGTCGGTCGTGCGTGACGCTACGTTGGAGCCGCCTACCGCAGCGATTTGCATCCCGATCAAGAGACCAAAGCTTCAGGTGGTATGGCAAACTGCCGTTCAAAGGGTTTTCCGTTTTTCGCTTATGGCCATCAAGCATTATTATTTTGTTTCCAGTGTCGTCACGCTAGCGGCTACGTAGAACGCGTAGCGGGCCTGCAGCGTGCATTAGCCTCGATACAGCAGGCCTCCGACCGGCGCGAACACACTGAGAGGAAACTGAGGGCGCAGCTCGAGAACGAGCTTCATGCACTCAGGTATTCACTTTCCTATAAGTAACGGTTGTATCATATAAGTTCCTATAAGTAACCTTGCAGCGTGCGCTCGTCTCGTCCCACATTATAACATGCAGGTATGTAGATATAGGTACGTTTATTTTCACAAAAAAAATTATAGACTTTCAGGACGTTTCACGAACATACTTTACTGCGGCTGCCGCAGTAAAGTATGTTCGTGAAACGTCCCGTTCGCAAAGCTACACACAGCGCGAAACTCTGCATGCTGTGTCTAGCTCGCACAAGACGTGTCACGTAACCAAACTAAAAATAATTTGTGTTATTAATGTTTATTTTACCTAATTTGTATTTTATTTCGTACAGAAAACGCGAATGCAAATGCGGTGGTGCCGGCCTCTCCGGCCTCGGCGACGGCAGCGGCGGCGAGGCCGAGCTGAGGCGGGCGCTGAGGGAGAGAGACGAACGACTGCTGGCGTTAGAGGGAGAGTGTGCCAAGTGGGAGCAGCGGTACTTGGAAGAGGCGGCTCTAAGGCAGGCGGCCGTATCCGCAGCTTCTATACCTAAGTGAGTATCTATAGGTTAGAAGTTAGAGTGAGACGAATGCTGGCGTTAGAGGGAGAGTGTGCCAAGTGGGAGCAGCGGTACTTGGAGAAGGCGGCTCTGAGGCAGGCGGCCGTATCTGCAGCTTCTATACCTAAGTGAGTATCTATAGGTTAGAAGTTAGAGTGAGACGAATGCTGGCGTTAGAGGGAGAGTGTGCCAAGTGGGAGCAGAGGTACTTGGAGGAGGCGGCTCTGAGGCAGGCGGCCGTATCTGCAGCTTCTATACCTAAGTGAGTATCTATAGGTTAGTAGGTTAGAGTGAGACGACTGCTGGCGTTAGAGGGAGAGTGTGCCAAGTAGGAACAGCGGTACTGGGAGGAGGCGGCTCTGAGGCAGGCGGCCTTATCTGCAGCTTCTATACCTAAGTGAGTATCTATAGGTTAGTAGGTTAGAGTGAGACGTACGACTGCTGGCGTTAGAGGGAGAGTGTGCCAAGTGGGAGCAGCGGTACTTGGAGAAGGCGGCTCTGAGACAGGCGGCCGTATCTGCAGCTTCTATACCTAAGTGAGTATCTATAGGTTAGTAGGTTAGAGTGAGACGTACGACTGCTGGCGTTAGAGGGAGAGTGTGCCAAGTGGGAGCAGCGGTACTTGGAGAAGGCGGCTCTGAGACAGGCGGCCGTATCTGCAGCTTCTATACCTAAGTGAGTATCTATAGGTTAGAAGTTAGAGTGAGACGAATGCTGGCGTTAGAGGGAGAGTGTGCCAAGTGAGAGCAGCGGTACTGGGAGAAGGCGGCTGTGAGGCAGGCGGCCGTATCTGCAGCTACTATACCTAAGCGAGTATCTATAGGTTAGTAGGTTAGAGTGAGATGATATCTTGTAGCATTTAGTGAGGCTGAGCGAGACGAAGGAATGTTCGCTCTAGGCTAGAAGGAAAACAAGTGTGTGTGCAGTGTATGTCTCACGAGTCTGAAATGTTCTATCTGAAAAAATATCTCAACAAAATGTTTGGTAGCTTTTAAAGCTTCACAAAAATATTAGTGGGATATGCTTTAAAAAGTCGTCAGCAAAAATCAAAATACCTTTACCAAAAAGATTACAGAAGTAGACTGCTGATGTCATAGTATAAAGTATAAACATGAAAACAGTCACCTCGGGATGCTATTACGGCTTTAAAAACGTAATGACATGAAATTTTAGGTTATCTTTTCGTAAAAAAAGTAAGTATTATTTTACCTAAGTCATTTAACGCCTCTAATGACTGAAACCATCGCAGCTTTGAATTTAAACGTAGCATGTATTTCAGGGACGCTAAAATAGCTGCCTTGGAGAAGACCTCCGCTGAATCTGAGAGATTGATGGCGGAGGCGCGCAACGAAAAGATCCGACATATGGACGAGCTCCATATAGCGCAGAAGAAAGTAGCTGATCTTGAGAGCAGGTTCGTTTGCTATATTTAGTTCTAATAATATTTGACGACCTCTGTGACGTGGTGGGCGAAAGTCTGCCTGCGACGCAGCAGTTTGCGGGTTCGCCTTGGGACAAATGTTTGTACGTATCTTCAGATAGTCGTTTCGGGTGTTCTGGTCGTTTTCTATGTATATTTTATAACAGCTTAATCACACTGCGATGATGTCACTCTGATTCATCATCAGCCTATGTTGTCCACTGCTGGACATAGGCCTCCCTTTAATGAGCGCCACAGCGCCAGCATCTGCTTGCAGTCTTTCGTAGGAAGTCATCCCACCTGGCCGGAGGACATCCTTCATTACGTTCTCTCTGATTAGTTAATTGAAAATAAAGATTGATTTGATTTTTTTATCATACCTATATTTTATAAGGTAAAGTAAAGAAGTAAACGAGAAAGCTTTGCCCTTGCTTTTTTAGCATCAAGAACTGGTTTTTAATAATAACCTTTATTCTTTAGAGTAAAGGAGCTAGAATCTAAAGTAGCGGAACGCGATGCAATGGTGAAGGTACTTCAGAAGCACACTAGCGCCGCCTACGACAGCGGAGCCTCGCTCAGAAACAACTCTAGTCGTGAGGAACTCGGTAAGATTTTAATGATCTAATGAACTCTAAAAATATAATATAGATATATAGATAAGTGTCCTAAAATTGAATTTTCAAGTTGCGCGCGGAACTTGACAAAAACGCTTGATTTAGTGGACGCCATATTGCTCTGTGGTCATGACGTCAGTTGGATGTGAGACCTGAACAAAAGCGCTGGTGCGCTGACAATTGATACTTTTTAGTTTGCCTACACAGCCTAATGACATAACAACATGGCGCCAACTATTTCATGGCGTTTTAAAAACAGATTGAAAAACTGAAATTTTGTATTGAATTTTTAAATTCGTTTTGTTATTTTATGAACTAACACGAACATTTTCCGGCTACTTTTGGCTTACGCTATCTCAGTAATATATTTTTAGTGTCATCATCATCAGCCAATATTAGTCCACTGCTGGACATAAGCCTTCCCTAATAAGTAGGTACTTCTACAGGTTCCTAACCGTGGATGCTTGAATAAAACCGCAGACTTTAAAATATAACGTTGTAATAAAACGTTATATTGTAATAAAATGTTTTGTAACCCCTTAAACAAAAAATATGCACGTTTTTGCATCGGAGTATATTTACGATATCAGTTCAAATCAAATCACTATACAGTATAGTAGTTAGGTAGGGCGCGAGTTCGAAACCCGCCGTAATTAGTTTTTTTTTGAGAATATAGTTGATTTCTTAGAACCTTACCCATAATGCGAGGGCTTACGCACTATAACAAAACTTTCAAAAGCTTTAGCTAGTTCAGGACCCCTACAGATTCAAAACAAATACATGTGACATTCCACTGTGGTCAATGTGACGACCTCTGTGGCGCGGTGGGCGAAGGTCTGCCTGCGACGCAGGAGGTTCGATTCCCGCCTCGTGACTAATATGTGTATGATCTGCAGACGTTTGTTCAGGGTGTTCTGGTCGTTTTCTATGCATAATAAAAAAAAACTATCTATGTAATGTATTGTATTATGTTTATCAGTTATCTAGTACCCATAACACAAGCTCTGCTTAGCTTGGGGCTAGATAATGTTGTGTGAATAGTCCAGCATTATTTATTTGTTTATTTAGTAAATGATTTAATTTCAGTGGGTCTATCGTCCGGCGCATCGTTCTCAAGCGCGGAAGGCGTCGGCGGGAGCGGCAGTATCTCAGGACGGTACCGACATCTGGCCAGGAGGAACTATTCGCCGCATAATGATAATGCTAGCGGTATGTACACAAGAAAACAATCCATACGTACACAAGAAATCGACGGAAGATCAGAGTTGTGATAGCTATGAGCATTGCGCAATGGCTATTACAACATAAAGCTGAGTCGGACGCCATTTTATAGCATTTAAGTTAGTTAAGTAAGTTGTTGATAAGTACTCGTAGTTCAAATTGGTCAACTAACAGCTAAAGGTTTCTTCGTCGCTTCTTTCATCATCATCAGCCTATTTGTCCACTGCTGGACATAGGCCTCCCCTAATGAGCGCCATAGCGCCCTATCTTCAGCTTGCCGCATCCAGCATCTGCCAGCAGTCTTTCGCAAATCGTCATCCCACCTGGTCGGAGGGCGTCCTACACTACGTTTGACGAGTAGCGGTCTCCACTCAAGAACACGTTTACCCCAGCGGTTGTCTGTTCTTCTCGAGATATGGCCAGCCCACTGCCATTTCAGCTTGCTAATCCTTTGAGCTATGTCGATAACCTTGGTTCTCTGTCGGATGTATTCGTTACGAATACTATCCTTCAGAGAAACGCGCTTCGCTTCTTTACTTTAGTCGATATATACCGAAGCGACAGAAATCAAAAATCACTTTATTACCGTGTCAGTGTTTTATTTTAAGAATTTAACGTTTTCTAAGTGTACATTTTTGTATTTATGGAAATAAAGCATTTTTGATTTGATTTAAGAAACTAGCTTAGAATACAATACTCGTCAATAATGAGAATGCTATAAATAATGATTTTCTTTCTTATTATTCCATGAACCGGCGGCCCTTCTAACTAATCTGTTGTCGTAAACGTCAAAAATTCCACCAAGATCACTCGTCTCTCAAATACGGTGATAAAGGAGGCGGAAAACCTCCCCCGTCTGTCACCATACTGTTGAGTAAATACAGGGTGTTCAACACAACATTTGTCATAGTATGAAAACTGGGAGTGGGTGGAACCAATACCAACAGCTTGGTGACTTTTTTAACTATGAAAAGCCTCATGGCGTGCTAGGGTAATGCTCTTGGTGCCATTTACCCCAGTTTTAATATCAAAAACGTTGTGCCGAACTTCTTGTATCGTAAAAATATGACAAGATATAATTGGATGAAATTTGGATGTTTTCTATGTATAAAATAATATATGGTGTTCACTTGTTACCGAACAGTCGCAATTATTACTATACTTTTTAGCCTATCAAACAGTTTCCATATAGTATAGGAATAACCTTTAAACGTTTCCATAGAAATAAACCTACAACAAACCTACAACCTTGGGTTATAAAAAAAAAAAAACCAAACAATTGCAGCCACTAAAAAAAATAAAAAATAAACCAACAAACAAAAGAGCATGTTTGTGCAACCCAAGGACCGAGGGGTCGTCACCCCTCGAGTTGAAGCCGGGGTAAAGAGGCATAGCCTCGAGGCCCCCCTCCGTGCCCCCAACAAGGGCCGGAATGAAGCTCTAGAGACCTACAACAAAACTCCTAGTGAGTTGCAAAATCTATCAATTAATAAATTCAAACAAATTGTCAAAACTTTTCTGTGCAAAAAGGCTTACTACAAAATATCAGATTATTTAGAAGATATAAAAGCTTGGGACGGGTTTTGCTCCAACTCGAAAAATAACAACTAACAGGCTAAAGGTTTCTTCGTCGCCTCTTTACTTTAGTCTACATACCGAAGCGACAGAAATCAAAAATATCACTTTATTTCCGTGTCAGTGTTTTATTTTAAGAATTTGACTTTTTCTAAGTGTTTTTGTATTTATGGAAATAAAGAATTTTTGACTTTTGACTTTAAAGTGAGAAGTCGCAAGCAGAAACTAGTTGATTGATAAATGAGTAGACTTCGTGCCGCTTTTCGTTAGTAGTATATAGGTAGTTGAGGTTTTGGGTCAACAGCATGCCTAGTTCATTTGCAAATTTAAATTGTTTATCTCGTTTTGTGTGTTGTTTTCCCAGGTTGCGGCTTCGACAGCACATCTCTCCGCCTAGACTCGCAACTAGCCGCGCTAGAGTCTCGCCTGGAGCGACCGCCAGTGCCCGCCGTGAGTTATCTCCCGCCAGAATCCCGCCCCCACGACACTTACTATGCAGACTACTGACCGAACCACGCTTACTTACCATCCTCAGCGACCCGAAGTGTATCTTGCCCTCTTAATCAGAGAAATCTCCATTTTCTTCCCTCAGTCAGTTCAGAACTAAACTATGTTCAGTCATCTATCTATATGCTTGAGTAACGGTTTTGCTATCTACAAATCGTTACTCAGGCTTAGATCGATAAGCTTTTATTATACAAGTTTAAAACTAGGATAAACCCAGTTCAAAAACTATATTTTTGTACACAAAACTAACATTCCTATGAAACAGCCAGCGACAAAATGTACTGAAGGAAGATGGACTATCTTTTCAAAATGTTTAATAGATTTTTGTGATGTGTTTACAACGAGATTTTGAAGACAGTATTCAGTTGGTCGTTGTCTGTAGTTAATATAACATTCCCGTGTATGCGAACAACACAGCTTTGTTTTTGTGTGTTGGTGTGCTATTCATCCTTTTGAATAATCTATTACTTTGTACAGATTTTAAAAACTTATTTTATTCTGAATTATAAATATGTTTATGTATGTGGATGTAATCAAAACCTAGATATACAAAATAAGTTGTTCAAGTATATAAAAAAACAGCGAATGAAGGTCTTTGTAATATCCGAAAAAAATACCTGTGAAGCCTTCAGATTCTGACAGACGGGAGCTGCATGTCAACTGTCCTCCGACTGTAAATTACAGTTTGAATGCAATTAGTACAACTGCAATAAAATAGCAAACCAACCATGCGGTCTGATTGCAGTAGGTGTGTGCAGTGTGCGTGCAGTTCCAGCGTGCAGTCGTTGGAACTACACGCCAACTGCAGTTGAAATGCAGTCTGCCTGTCTAGAGCTCTATAAAAATAAAGGAGTCATGTAATCGATAACCGTTTTCTTTTTTAAATGACTGGTAATTTTTAAGATTAACCATTAAAACAAAAATTTATTTACCTCTTTAAAGAGATAAAAAGGGCATAGATATTTTAAGAGCTCTGTGAAATTAAATGCCAGTTTTAAAAAATTACGAGCTATGCGGGACTCGAGCCCTTAACCTCCACTCAGTATGGAATTGCGCCTCCAGGTTGTAACCTGAACTATGTTACATTTTTTACCTGCCTATTTTAATTCTCCAAAATACTCAAAACTTTTCGTTTCTTTTGTGCAAATTAGAAGTCTAATTCGGTGTATTAGAATACACCAATTGGCCGAAACAAAATTTCGTGTTGGTGAATAAAATATCCCTGTCTGAAGAAATTTTGAGAGTTGTTTTCCTTCGGCAATCTTTACATCAGCCTTCATTCGCTGTGCGACTATTGATGCCTTTGATGTGCCTATACGAAGATATAACGAATTTTATAAACATTTCTCTAATGTATGTAAAAATATGGTGCCAATGAAATAAAATAGATTGATAGGAATCTCATAGGTTCATTATGCCTCCACTAGTTATCTAGTCTAGTTTAAGAAATTTATATTTTATTTTCTAATCAAGCAATATTTGTATCCACTAAAATATTTTATCGTGAGAAATTCACTTTTAAAATTAGGTTAATTAAGTAAGTAAGTGTACGTTTTATTGATATTGGTCACAAAATTAAGCCAAAGTTAGAATAAAAAGACTTTACTTAAGCGGCCCATTTTCAATAGTTTTGCTATATAAATGCTGAATATTAGCTAGGCTTATTAATTTAGGTTAGTTTTTATTTATTAATAGGTTAGGTGTAATGCAACATTTACTACAGTAACCAAATCTTTTACTCTTAGTTAATATCTGTTTGTAAGTAGCTGTAGCAATTTTGTTTTGCCTTTTCTTATAGTTAAAGATATACCAAAATCCAATGGTTTTTAAATGAAATAGTCCTAAAGTTACTAGTCCCTTATAAACTCAAACACGGCGAAGTATATTTATTTATTTAAAACTTTATTGCTCTAAGGTACAAAGGGTGGGCTTAATGCCGAGGCATTTTCTACCTGCCGACCAATAACATATGTTTTAACAGATGGAGTATACTGCCCAATGAAACTGCTTTTGAGGGTTCCGTACCTCAAAAGGAAAACGAAACCTTTATAGGATTACTTTGTTAACCGTCTGTATGTCTGTTAAACCTCTTTTCTCAGAAACGCGTGGAGGTATCGAGTTAAAATTCACATAATATACTCAGGTTCGTAACCTCTTGGAGCCGCGATATAAATCAAACTTCTAAGTCAACACCATCAAAAGTTACAGCCGTTTATGCCAAATTTTTCTCAATTTTCCAAAGGCCTACAATCCAATACACCTACATGCACACAAAACCTATAGGGTACTTCCCGTTGACCTTTAATCATGAAATTTGGCAAGAAGCTAGGTCGTATAGCACAAGTAAAGGAAAAAATCTTTTTTTTTATCCTGTACGTAATTGTGGCCAAATTAGAAAATTTCTGTGGACTGTGTGCCTGGGTCGGTTTCTTTGCTTACGAGTACAAGTACAGAACCCTTGATGCGCGAGTCCAACTCGCTCTTGACGTTTTTCCGTAGACTTCTCTTTAAATATAAAAATTTAAAGGAAACTGCGTTTTTTGTATGTAGTCAAGTTTAGTCAATCGAGTTTCGACTCCCATTACTTACTAACTAGAATTCTAAACGTTTGATGCTCATAAAAAACATTGTTATTTTTCTCTAAATTGATTTTCCGTACTGTCAAAACGACGTGGGTTTTGTGACTCGATTAAAAAGAAGCTTTTGTTCAAATTTTTAAAAGTTATTGTTTTTCGTATGTTCTTGTGTCTTTTTTCTTGTCTATAGAAAAAGCAAAACAAAATCGCCAATATTAGAGATTTCTATACATGCTGCTGAAATATGAAGTTGCGTATTGAACTTTCACTTTCGTTTATTTAAACGTACTTATGACTAATAATACATCTGTCATATCAAGGCAAAGAAACGTACTTGATACATACTTAAGGTTAAACTAGTCAACGTCGCGAACTCTGTACGCGAGGCCTAAATGTATGCTATCTCATCTGACATGTGATTCATTCCTAAAACGAGGGCGTAAAAAACTTTGAACACAAAGTTTATTATGGAAAAACTATTGAGTCTATCTTTTCAAAATAAATAAAATAATTTTTTTAACTAACTAAACTATGTCAGAACTTTATTTTAGAATTTTCTTTCTCTGTATGTATATTATTTATTTCCGCCCATAGTTTGCCTAAAATCAGTGTTAAAATACGAAAGTTTTTAATGCTATATTTTTCAAATGTGTTTACGGTTTTGTGTATACAAAAATATGTAGGTTATGAAAAGGTTGATTAAATGAGTTTTGCATGGTCACACGGATGTCGACATCAAACAGTGTAGCAACCTTTCCACGTTTGTATGAAAATGAGCGACTCGTTTAACCTTAAGAGCGAAATTGAAAGTACAAGACGCTTTGGCCTTTTTCTGGTTTAAAAAACATACAGTCGAATTGAAAACCTTTTCTTTTTTGAAGTTTTTTTTAGTTATCTTTGGTACCTTGTAAAAAACGTGAAAACCTAATTATTTTATAGGTACTTTTGATGACTTTAACTGTCATTTTGAGGCTATTTTATGAAATGTTATGTATTGTATTTTTCTAAGATTATTCAATGTATTTTGCTACTATAAAAGCATGTTTTAGAATAAATACCATGTTTTGTTTGTTGTTGTTTTAATGGCTGCCTCTAACATTTAGCTTTTAAGCTCTAATTTTGCAGTGTTTACAGTTTTATTAATATTTTGAGTGTTGCAATAACTGTAACATTATGTTAAGAAACAATAATGAACATAGAACAAGAAAAAAAGTGAAAGCTTGGCGATACATTGGCTGAATAAAAGATTACGAAAAAGATTGGTCACAAATAAAAGGTAAGTGCTCATTAACTTATGTTTGTATTGTTTTGTACTAAACCGAGCAGTTTTCGTAGTTTATAACCCTCATAATTGTATTTGATTGTATTATAATAATCCATTCCCATCCAATCCATTCTATTCAGTCTACATTTGTCATTAGAATTTTAGAACACAGTTTCTAGTGTGAGTTTTAATCTGTTCTTATATCTACCCGATATTAATAAATAATAATAATAAATTTATTTATTGCATAGAAACTTTGCCAGAACAATACCGAAAACAATCATTCTTAAAATGTAACTATTAGTTGGAGACTTTAAATCTATGAATGCGTTGATTGAGTTGGCTAGCCTTAGATATCTACGCTAGGCTTGTAAAGCCTGTGTTATAGACATCTATGCCATCCCTTATTACCATGACACTGATTTAATAAAAGTTACAAAAAAATTAACTGAATTTCTGTTTACTTACACAATTTCGTATTGTTAAATTTATTTGAAATGACTATTGGAATTGTTAAGCTATGTGTAGAATGTTACAAACAATCTAAAAGTAGCTCGGATTATTGGACCACATTCATTGACTATTTAGTTGAAAAAAACCCAACCAATTACGAACTGAACACATACTTACTACTCTTTACAAACTTTTCTAAATTCACTCACTTGCTAGAAATACATCATTACCATACTACATTATTCTCAATTGATCGTGTCCCTTAGCGTGGACTCTGCTGTTTTCCTGGCCTCAGCACCGTGGGTGCGCGTGGCACCAGCGGCCGTGGCGAGGAGGCCTTGCTTCTCGAGCGGCAGGGCAGAGCGTCTCAGCAGACCAGGTACGTAGCGAGGGAATAGAGTGCATGCTGGTTAAGATAGGACCGTAGATTGTTCAGAATAGCTGTCGATACACTGTCTTGTGATGTGAGAAGAGGTAAGAGAGAGGAGGCTGGCAAAAAATAGTATGTTGTAAAATAAATAAATAATGCTGGACAATTCACACAGCATTATCTAGCCCCAAGCTAAGCAGAGCTTGTGTTATGGGTACTGCAATACATTACATAGATAGATATTTTTTATTATACATAGAAAACGACCAGAACACCCGGACCAAATACCTGCAGATCGTAAAATTATTTGTCCCAAGGCGGGAATCGAACATGCAACCTCTTGCGTCGCAGGCGGACCTTCACTGACCGCGCCACAGAGGTCGTCGAAAAGATAGATGCAAGATTATAATAATAATAATGCTGGGCAATTCACACAGATATTATTTTATGTAAAACTTTACTTCTCTTGTTACTTTACCCCTCCACGCATTTTATTTTTGCATTATTTTCTGTTTGTTGTATGAAGTTCCCTTATATTTGACAGGTGGGTGGATAGGGGTGGATGAAGAATGAGTGACGAAATGAAATAATTAAGAAGAGGAAAGAAAGAAAATTATTGGAAACCAAACTTAACACAATATTTATTTGTTTGTTTGAATTGAATAGGCTCCGAAACTAACGGACCGATTTGAAAAATTTACCATTAGAATCCTACATTATCCCTGGACCCTGATGAACATAGGCTATAGAATATACCCGTGCTTAGCCGGGGCGACCCCTAGTAGGTATATTATATACGAATAAATAAGTTAAAAACAGATACAAAAAAATATCAAATACCTATATAATATTTCAATATAGATTAGAAAGAGACATGAATCTGTCGGCTCAAAGAATAAGGGTACTTAACTTACGAAAGTTTCGATAGTGCATACATTTTACTCTGCACTGCAGGTCTTCGAGCCTGCCGCCGCCGCCGTCGGCTCTCCCGCGTCCTCCGCGGAAACCGTCTGCTAGAACTACTAGATACGATCGACTGGAGCACAGGGATGCAAGGAAGGTATGTACAATTGTTTTATGGAGTGATTATAACACCCCCTGTAATAGATCTACCATCGAATTACTAACTCCAACCATGTGCATGGGGCACAGCGTGGTGGGGATTATGGTATCACCCTGCTGATCATGAGAGATGGGGTTTATGCCCAGCCGTGGACTTGTAATGGGTGTTGTGTTGACGTGCTGAGATTATAAATGTACAATTAATGTTAAAAGTTACAAACTTCTGTAAAAAACCCAAGTTAGTATTTATACTTAGTATTCTTTTCGCTTTTAGGGGAGGCCTATGTCCAGCAGTGGACTGAAAAAGGCTGATGATGATTCTTTTCGCTATAATAGAAGTAGGTACGCTAATATTTCCCATTAGAACCCCAAAAATAGTTTTTTTTCTTTATTTCTATTGTTCTTACTGTTGGTAGTGAGAAAAAGCTGTCTTTGAAAAAGTAGCTAATTACGATGTTACGATTTATGCATGATGTTCATATATTGTTCTAGGACTCCGATGGCTCGGGCTCCATAGCGTCCACAGCCTCCCGAAGCTCCCCTCTCCCCTACGACACGGTCCGCAAGTTACCCTCGGTGCCAACCTCGGCGTCTCTCCCCGCGGCCTCGTCCCGCGAGTCTCTTGTTCGTGCGCGAGACTCCAGCCTGCCCTCGCCGTCCAAACTCGCGGTCTACGCGGCCGCCAGGCGACGCTCCGCAGACTCCAATAAGGATAACAAGAGGACGCATCATTACCGGATACAGTTCTAGTAGTTTCATAAATGAGTCGAGTCAAAAAAGTTCGCTTTCTATACCTTACTACCAGAGTTAAACTGTAAATCTTAAGCTCTAGTCGAAAAGATCGCGAAATGCGTGAAACACAGCCAACTGGATCGCTTAGCTATGAAAACTTAGCTTAGCTTACCTCTGGTGGAGAAACACCCTTAGCCAGCAGACCTGTCGTCAGAGCGCTGAAATGTAAATATAAGCAAAGTTTCAAAATAACGTCACACGTAAATTGAAGATCCTTAGTTGTGTTTACATCTACTTTCTCTCCTCTTCGGTGGAAACACTCTTGCAAGATTCAGATTACGCCGAAGACGCCAGCTTGGCCAAGACAGGTAACACTTACAATAAAGAAATCACTAGAGGCGCTGTGGTCCTGCTTCTGAGTTTAGTCATTGCCCGCTGAGAGTCATAAGGTCATATCTCCCTAGAGTCATTTTACGGCCCGCTGAGAGTCATAAGGTCATATCTCCCTAGAGTCATTTTACGGCCCGCTGAGAGTCATAAGGTCATATCTCCCTAGAGTCATTTTACGGCCCGCTGAGAGTCATAAGGTCATATCTTCCTAGAGTCATTTTACGGCCCGCTGAGAGTCATAAGGTTATATATCCCTAGAGTCATTTTACGGCCCGCTGAGAGTCATAAGGTCATATCTCCCTAGAGTCATTTTACGGCCCGCTGAGAGTCATAAGGTTATATATCCCTAGAGTCATTTTACGGCCCGCTGAGAGTCATAAGGTCATATCTTCATAGGTATATAACTGTGTAAAGATGGTTACACAATGATAGCAAAGTCGAATGGAACATCGTGTTGTGTAATATTGCATTGTTTTGACCTTGAGAAGAATACTCATTATTTTATAGTCCTCTATGATTGGTGCTAGATGTATAGAATTATGTAGGCTAGTGAGGCTTGTATATTTTTTATTGCACTTACCACACATGTTCGTACCACAGTATGTTAGTTTTTGCGAATTTATGATCGAGCAAGTGAAATAGTTATGCAAAAATATCGGAAAGGCTTAGAATTAAACTATGTACAACAGTCAAAGATAAAAGTCAGTGAATGAGTAGAATTAACCTTCGGAAAGCTTTTTTGGTGCCAGAGAGAGCACCGTAAGTAAAGTATTTGTTATTTTTATAAAACCCCTATTACTTATAATTATCTTCTCTCTTAACTCCAAGCATAATGCCTGGTTTACACTTTAAGTGCAAGTTTAAATGATTAGTAAAATCAGCGTGTAAACCTATTTGTATACGAATGAATTTTACTACTTACTTAATTTAACTTGTGATTTTTCTTCTACAACGCGGATTACATTTTGTTAGAGCTTATCGAAGAATGTTTTGCGCGGAATTGCTACTAAATATGTTCATCTTTATATTTTGCAATGGATTTCCGCAACTTATTATTACTTAATTTTACTTCTTGCACTTGATTCTTGCATTTGCTTCTTAACAAAGTGTAACTGACCCATATTCGTAGCGTGGTAAGAGATGGTTTTCTTCTGTTGATATAAGTCAGAATGAGAAAAAAACTGCATAGCTTTACGTAGACTTTCACGAATAAAATAAAAAATCTAGAATGTTAGCAATTTACTGACAATCCACTAACTCTTATGGTAATTGGAACTAATGTCAGGTTTGCTTGTTTACTACCATCATGTTAAAATACAGGACAAGTGCGTATAACGTTATATTTTATGGGTATAATTTTATGTGAGTATATTACGGTATGTGGTAGGTTTTATTAATAGCTCAAGTAGATTACATTCTGTGTTAATTCATGTTGTTATGCTATGAGATTGAAAATAACTTTGAGGTGTATTATTGTGTCAACTCGTAATTGAGAATTGTTTAATCCGTATGTAAAATCGGGGTCATAATCAATCAAGGCTCCTTAAAGCATAAAATACCCGCTTTTCTAGGCTCATTAAATTTTGCGCGAGTTTTACGTGTGATTCCTATTGAACGAAAATACATACATAACATGAATGCGTTTAGAACCGCACTTACACTGAAGATGTCCCTTGTTAAGGGATGAAACTTTGGTGTTCTTCCAACACAAATAAGGTTCGTAGTTAACCCGCTTACATTCGCAATGAATACATAAATATATTTCCCTGTTACACACATTCTCTTTTTGTTTCTGGCGTAGCTACCTACTATTTGTTTTGTGTGAATTTCGTATCCTCATACAATTTTCTAGGTTCTTGAATTTAACCCTTACCTTTAAAAAGGTAGCCTAGTTCAAAGTTAAACCCTACTGGCTCTAAACTAGAGATTAGAGTTATGTTTGGTAAAAGCCAAAACTCGTTGCGTCTGTTTCGTAAGAAACAGTTTTGTACCACGATGTGATTGGATTTATTCAGTTTTTTCACCACAAATAAATGTTATCCTGGATGTTGGGAAAAGCACAGTTAAAATATTAATTATAATATATTATAAAAAAAAATTGTAGCCGAATTAGTTAATATTTCGGTTCTATTCTAAGATTCCGATTTTTGGTATAACGCGTAAATATTTTTACTGCATCTGAAAACTTTGTTGTTGGCTGTATTCTTTTTAAAGCACACTTATTATTGTTACTGTAGGTTTAATTGACTACGAGTGCTTGTTTGTTTTTTTTTCTGTTAAGTACATATTGGTTTTTATTACAGTTTTGCTTTATACATTAAAAGTGTTAATATATTTTTTTTTCATTTATATCAAGTACTAAGTAGGTACTTTAGGTAGTTGAGGTTAGCTAAGTTTGTTCTAGAGTGGGGTGTCGCATTCTAGAACAAACATAGCTAACCTCAAGCAAATTTTTTTTTTTATTAATTTTATTGATTTTTTCCTTTTTTTTTGGATTATGTTCTTGCACCATTACGACTCATAAAATTCTTTTCTGTCCCTGCGGCACCTAAACAATTTACTCTCTAGCCAATTTTTGGGCAAATTTTAAATTTTCGACGATTAATGATCTGCAAGTTTTTTTAGTGTTTTTATCAAATCCTTTTATCATTGATTTTCTTTCTTATAGCTCCTCTTCACAATCGACGATAGGGAATATGCATTGATTTTTTAACTTTTGAAATCCACTAAATTAGTTTATATAAACTTAACTAAAAAGACGTTATTCTGTTGGTTAACAAAACAAAACTCGCATGTCGATGTATTTGTTGAGTCTCTGAAGAGAATGAGGAAAGTCGATAACATGGAGCAATAATCCACCCCTCATGCCATATTTCGTACCCAGGTGGAAAGATGATGATGATGAGTGATGATGAGTATCATGTGAGCTATCTTCAACCAACCCATAAAAAATAGTATCTAGGTTAAAAGATGTATTATTTTAATATTTTATTCTCAAGGGAGGGATGTAGTGTTTGCAGCTTAGCAGGAACTCAATGCCATGCAAACATACACTATCTCGTGGTCCATGTATTGCCAAAGCAAGCTGTCACTGTCATACGTCATTGACGGATGACAAGTGATCAGCAGGAAGAGCTCTAGGTAAAACTTGGCTCCAAGGGAATTTAAAATCGTCATAACTCTGGAACCACTCGAGACTGACCCCGTTTTCGGGTCACTTTAGAAGAATAAAACTAAACTGGTCATGATGATTTTTACTAGGGGCTATTTACTAGTTTTATTTATGTACCTACTTACTTATTATTTAAGTACCTGCTTACTTGAAAGGGGTGGAAAAGTTTTTAATTAGGTTCTGCCTACCGAGTGCAGAACCTAGTTACCTCAGTAGTAAGACATTTTCGAAGCCCGAAAATTTCTTGTGCTTACGATAAATTTTCATGAATATAAATAAAAGTAGTAAATAGCCCCTAGAAATAATCATCGTGACATAAACTGTTCCACCCATTTTAAGTAAGTAGGTACTTAAAATAAGAACTGTTTTGAGGCTCGAAAACCATTACCAACGGTTTTTAGCTTTTGTTATTTATTAGTTTTATTTTTTAACGTACCTAACAATACCTATACTTGTTTTAAATTATTTTAAAAACAAGTCCTTTATAAATAATTACTAAATATCTAACCCTGAATATTGATTATTCTTGATTATGTGGAATTATTCTTAGTCACGAAGGGCCTTGATCCTGACATTTGCAGGCTGTCGAAAACGAGGGCGAATTGACCTCGCGCGCGCCGCTTGCGCAAGTCGAGCCACGGCCTGACTGCTAGGCTGGGATTACACTAGCAAGGTTCAAATAATGAAACTGATGCAAATAAGCTTTTTGGGTCACTATAATGCACGACAATTTATTGTGCAGCCGAATAATTTACACCTTGATAATTGTGTCAAAACCTATTCAAATTGAAAGCCATGACACGGATTAACAAGGTGTACATTATTCGGCCGTAGGTACAATAAATCGTTGTGCATTATAGTGACCCAGCTTCTTGAACTGATGTATTGTATCGCGCGTGTCATGTCTGCGCCGGATGCGGCGTAGGACAGAAGCCGGTCTAGTCTATTGATGCCGAAAACCACTTCGGAGTCGATGCTCCGCTACAGACCTCCTCGAGTGTAAGTATGGTTAAAAGCTTTTTGCTAGTTTGGTAGAACCACAGATTTAATAATACAACGTAGAACTATGGCTTTGATGGTAGGTAGGTACTTAAACAAGTTACAAATTATTCTTTTGCTCATGAAGGGTTTGCGAATCACTCAAAAAATATGGGGATTTACGAAGGTTACGATTTTTATCGACTTGACATAGTATGTACAATACATACTTCTACATCATTTTACCATAAAAAAGTATTGAAAATAGCATAGTTTGTAACCTAACTCAATCTGTCTCCTGAAATATGTGATGATGATGATGATGATGATGTCTCCCAGCCGATTTCGACTTCGGTTTCGGTTCATGGGCAGGCATTTTAACTTCGACTATTACAGGGCGTTGGTTGACTATCTGCCCTTTGGTGCGTGCGCTCTTTGATGGCTTGCATATCCAAGTTTATGGCTAAATTTACGGGCGCACTTTGGGCAAGTCAAAATGCCACCGACGTAGTTGTAGTGAAATAGGTAAGTAGCAAATAAACGGTAATTGCCACGAAAATTATAAGTCGCTTTATACTTTAGACGTGTACTACCAACACACACTAGGTTCGTAGTTAACCCGCTCACATTTATAATGAATGAATTATCGAAATAATGCGACTCTGCCAGAAGTCCAAAATGGAACCCTCATGTTGTGTATGTGTTTCATTGTGCACCATCTTGCCATGACTGGTTGCGCAAGTTCATATCGTGTAATTCGAGCCTAAAATAGTAAGAAAGAGAACACAAGCTACCGTCTCGCTCACATCACAATGATAGAGTAATGAGGACAGCGGAATAATCTATTTAAGTTTCATTTAAAATTGATTTGATTACAGATTTTATCTAGTGAAGACAATGTTTGAAGTGGGATGAATGGGTGGCAAGGATGATTGTGATCTTTAGTCACGTAAAATGGTAGAAAGCTTGACAGTATTCTGTGCCATCATTTCTTTATCTGCTCGCAGTGTTGTAGAGCCGAGAGAGGAGCTTACAGAAATGTTAGTTAACTACCAGTAGGTATAAAAATCTCTCTTTATAAAATTGAATAAAATTTTATATATAATAATCGCACGATTCCATTTAATAGAAGTTTTTATACATTGTTTAGACATACATATACCTAGTAGGTCAACGTTAACACTTCCATTGCCCACGACGCACAACTCGTTTTATCTAGCACTGCGCAGGCGCGGTCATAGAAACCTACATACGTCAGTGAATACCTACGACCTACGTTAATAGACGAAGTTCAGAGAACACAAAGTTCCTATTCGATAAATTAAATAGTCTTACTATGCATCAATTAATCTAGGAGTCACTATCGTAGTTACATTAAAATGTCAGTCATGTTTTTAAATAAGTAGCACAAAAAATAAATACTTACCTATTAATTGTATGCATATAAGTAATAATAAAAAACCTCATACCATCGAACAGAAATTCGTTATATTTAAAACCTTTGAGTATAAATACGACGTCTAAACCACTCTCGTACCACTAAAAACCTCGGTTTTTTGAGTATAAATACGTCTAAACCACTCTCTTACTATTAAAAACCTCGGTTTTTGAGTATAAATACGTCTAAACCATATATTTGTCCAGCAGTGGACAAATATAGGCTGATGATGATGATGATGATGACGTCTAAACCACTCTCCTACTATTAAAAACCTCGGTTTTTGAGTATAAATACGTCTAAACCACTCTCCTACTATTAAAAACCTCGGTTTTTTAGTATAAATACGTCCAAACCACTCTCCTATATTAAAAACCTCGGTTTTTGAGTATAAATACGTCTAAACCACTCTCCTACTATTAAAAACCTCGGTTTTTGAGTATAAATACGTCCAAACCACTCTCCTACTATTAAAAACCTCGGTTTTTGAGTATAAATACGTCCAAACCACTCTCCTACTATTAAAAACCTCAGTTTTTGAGTATAAATACGTCTAAACCACTCTCCTACTATTAAAAACCTCGGTTTTTGAGTATAAATACGTCCAAACCACTCTCCTACTATTAAAAATCTCGGTTTTTGAGTATAAATACATCCAAACCACTCTCCTACTATTAAAAAACACGGTTCTAGTTGTATATCTTCTTCTAGTTCTTATTCTGCACATCGGCACGGCATCGAGCGATTTCTATCCACAAGTTCAAGAGTAGGTCAAAGTGAAGGACAATGCAAGCTCCGATCGAAACTTAAGGGGTGGCCTGGCGTGTCTCAATGACCTAGATTGGATCCTACACAGTACCTACCTACACATCAATAGTTCATAAGCAGTGCGATCGATTAAACTTTTCTAGAGTCAGTTTTCAAAAAACATTTCATCTTTTATGCTATACCTAAAACCTTTGTGGCGCGGCGCGGTGGGCGAAAGTCTGCCTGCGACGCTGAAGGTTGCGGGTTGGATTCCCGCCTCGGAACAAATGTGAGTACGATCTGCAGACATTTGATCAGGGTGTTCTGGTCGTTTTCTATGTATAAAAAAAATCTATCTTGTATTGTGTCTATGGGTACATTTATTTAACAGCAAAAAATTATTACAACTAATATTTACACATAATCATTATGTATATAATAATGCTGAACAATTCACACAGCATTATCTAGCCCCAAGCTAACCAGAGCTTGTGTTATGGGTGCTAGATAGGTAACTGATATACATAATATAGGTAATACAATACATAGATAGATATTTTTTATTATATATAGAAAACGACCAGAACACCATGAACAAATGTCTGCAGATCATACACACATTTGTCCCGAGGCGGGAATCGAACCCTTCTGCGGCGCAGGCAAACCTTCGCCCACCGCGCCACATCGGTCGTCAATATGTCATTCAATTTACAATTATTTTCCACTAGCTACTGTCCGCGGCTTCGCCCGCGTGGTTCTCGTATATATTTCGGGATAAAACACAGCCTGTGTCACCCACTGAAAAGCTTAAGCTTTCTATAGTGAAAGAACTTTTGCAATCGGTTCAGTAGATCCCGAGATTACCTACAACGTCACAAACAATTCATAAGTAACTTTACCTCTTTTTTATAATATTTGAACCAGACCATACTGCCATTAACGCATTCACTGCCCAGCCTCGGCGGTGTAACCCGCACGCAGGGACGCGCCGCCCGCCGCGCTCGCCGCCGCTACGACGGAGCCGGACCACGGCTTCTGAGTCTTGGGATTTGAAAGTGTTAACAAAGAATCTTCATCATCATCACCACCCTTATAACGCACCAGCTAGCAGCATTAATAAATGAAGAAAGGCTTTATTTTGCGGGTATTAAACCCACATCTACATTTAATTTTTATCTCTATATGGAGTTTGCAACAATGTCAAGGTGGGTGCCTTCTGCCTCTTTCCAGATTTCGTTTCGACATCTTTGTGGTGGCAAAGGCGACGCGCGACGTGTCTTGATAAAATCTTCTTACAAACCACACGCACGTGTAAACAAATTGATAAGTGTGAGTAACACACGCGCCAAGGGTTCCGGAGTTTTGTTGTTTCATGTAACCCGTGGGAGTGAGACAGACAATTTACTTTATTTGTGACGACCGTTGTGGCGCGGCGGGCGAAAGTCCGCTTGCGACTCAGGAATTTGCGGGTTCGAGTCCCGCTTTGAAAAGTTGGAACAAATGTTTATACGATCTACAAATGTTTGTTCCGGGTGTTCTGGGTATTTTACTAAAAAACTTTCGTAGTTTGACGAATTCATTACGGATGTAAGCGGTCCCTCGTTAAGGGATGAAACCTTGGTGTTCTTCCAACCATCCGTAATGTGTTCTGGGTATCAATTTTATATGTATAATAAATAATATTTATCTGGATAATGTAGATAATGTAACTTATTTTTATTTTATGGATATCAGTCAACTAGTAGCCATAACACAAGCTCAGCTTAGCTTGGGGCTAGACGATGCTGTGTATGTAGGTACACATAATTCGTCCAGTATTATTTATTATATTAAAACTTGTTAAGAATTTTAAAAGGTTTTTCCAAGGAGCCTTAACATAACAGTAGGTTAGGTAGGCAACTATATAATAATAATAATAATATATTTATTTATTTTAAAAAGTTGTTACATTTTCATGTTTATAGCGTCTTAAATCCTAATTTAGGTTTATGTAGACACCAGAGTTCTCTAATCAATACATAATACATAAAATATAAAATAGGCAAGTCCGTAGTAAACATTTCCTGGAATGCGATCACGAGTCTTTTCACGAGTCATTCCCCTATAGGTAAGGCGTGGAGGTATTGACGTCAATTGTGTCCTTTATCGATAAAGCTTTGAAAAATATACACAATAATCTAAGCGGTACAAGGCAGGTCACTTTCGTTGAAAAAATTACAAAAAAACTACAATAAATATCAGAAATAATTGCGCAAAGTAGCATCTTATTTCTTAGTTACCTCTACCGTTTTTCTCCTAAACTATCAATACCTACTTAATTAGATTTTTTATAGTCATCGCCATATTAAAAATAGAGTAGATTCTAAAGGAACCATCGGCTTTTGACGACCTCTGTGGCGCGGTGGGCGAAGGTCTGCTTGCGACGCAGGAGGTTATTATTTATTAATTTATTATTTTTATGCAAATAAATGTCCTAATTAAAAACTTACGCATACCTACGCCATTCTACTCTGCCCCGCTCCTTTGAACGCGAAATCCTACCTACCTATCCTTTTCACAAAATGGCCTCATAAGTCGCCCCACTTGCTGGTTCAGTAAATCTGAGAAGGAGGAATTAGGGGTCCTTATATTAAATTTTGAATTAATTAGTAAGGAACCCTAAATAGATACGATAGTACTTACGTGCTTTTTCATGAACAGATGAACTAAAAACACGTGACGACCAACGTGGTAGATTAACCGTTCAGTCTATTTAAGTAGATAACCAGGTAACTGGTTGGTTGCCAGTACAACTTACCTACCTATTTAAATTTATAATCAAAAAATCCTAAAAAAAAAGTTACAACAGTCGCGCCTCTCGATCTTCTATAGAATACATTTCGGAGAATGCTCACAGGAACTACATGACCGGATTCCACGATCCCCCTTCCTTTCCAGGACAATCAGACGCATAGCGCATTACCATCCCTAATTGGTGGATATACCGTCCACTCGCACTAAGCGGTTTTCGTCCACCTTCATCATTCGTACAGCTGGGGTTTGGAACACGCTCCCTGCTGCTGTTTTGCGGTCAATTACAACCTGGGTCTCTTCAAGACAAGAGTGAACAGGTATCTTTTAGACCTTCGTGATACACCCCGTCGGCCACATCTTTACTTTCTATCAGGTGAGTTTTTGGACAAACGAACGTCTATTGACAATAAAAAAACTGAACTTTTTCTGAAAAATTTGACCTAAATAAACTATTATAACTACCTATATTTAAATATTTATCTACCTACCTTCCCAAAACTGACCTTGTTAAGATGGTAATTACATTAGTTGACGCTATTTTATCTAAAATACTTTTGATATCTTAAAAGAAACCGGCCTGGATAGAGATGCCAGCTAGCTAAGTAGAAAATAATGATGTGGTTAATTCGTCCTAGTGGTACCTCGAGCCGGTTCCGTTTGAAGCTACCTCGAGCTTCTGCTTAGTTATTACTTCTCAAAGTAGGTAATTAGATAATTATGGACAAAAAATCAAAGTGATCACTTTATTTCCTAGTTTTACTTATGTAATCTGAGTTTTTGTGACGTGTCCAAGAGTCCTGTAAGGTCTAAAGGAAATAAAGCACTTTGAATTTTGAATTTTATTAACGAATCAATATACCCTCTAAGCTATCAGCTAAAGAATGGTTCAAGATTTAAATCCAAAGTAACTTATAAATTCGAAAGTTACTCTGTCTTTCTATCTCTCTGTCTGTTACCTTATCTTACGCCTAAACGGGTGAACAGATCTGGCAGGGAAGAAAATGGTAACCCGGGGACAAGCGTAGGCTACTTGGAAAGTACGTGCGAAGACGTGGGCAGCGCTAGTCTTATAATAAATGCAACAACCAACTCTCAAAGACGTAGGTACCCTCCGCTCGCGACCTTTGCACACATGGAAAATAATAATAATAATAAAATTCTTTATTTCAGAAAACGTAGGTAACATTATTTCAACGGAGATAATGCAAAACTAGCTATATAACACGATCACTGCTAGCGTCGGCAGCGGTGTGACTCGCAGGGTCGCGCCCCGTCGGAACACGGAGTTGCAGATCGCACTCTGTGTTTTCAGCTATAAAATCTAGAGGTTAGGGTATAGATAAAACCTCTGGATAAAATATATAACATTTAAAAATATTTTTAAGAATCAGTAATATCTTCCTGCAGTTTCTATGGAGTTTACCCTTACCTTCAGACACTAAAAAGATAGAATAAAGAATGTTCATAAAATAAAAGCATCTACATAAATGGAGAGAACAGTATAAGGGAGATGGGTGAGTCCCTGAACCAATAGTAATAAACCTTGTTACAAAACAGTGAGATCTGCATACCTATTAAGCTGCCGAGAACAGTAACAGATCTCGTTTTGAGGAGTAAGGTCTAGCTGACCTCGTGAGGTGAGCTGCTGACCTTGCTGTAATTCGAGCCGCGGCCTTCTCATCTCATCTATCAGTTATCACTTCCTTCCTGCTGCGTGAGTTGTTGGATACGAGCTAAGTGAAATTTGGAGGAAGTTACTAAGTAGAATATGGAGGGGAAACTTTGCTAAAGAATAAGTTGCATGAGGATTTAGAGAGATGCAGAAGGCTTTACCGATTTCAAAGAAGGGAGTTATGCTTAATTCGCTAGTTTATTTCTTATTTTTACCGCAGATCTTTACTTGTTCACCGATTTCGATGGAACCTTCTTATTATTGCAATGAAATACCTGTCTAAAGTTAATCCCATATAAATTCACTAACTGCTTTAAACTTAGTACAAAGCTTTGTTTAGAATTTAGGTTTTGATTTTTAAATGGCATGCTGTCTTCAGCTTAGCCTAATGGCTTAGAATTTGCACCACTCCAACTCTTCCCATGGGTGTCGTAAAAGGCGACTAAGGGAAACTCACCGGGTGGTGGGCAGCAGCGCCTCTTGCAGAATACGTCATCGAACTGCGATCCCCAACCCGCATGCCCAGTGTCAGGATTATGTATGGGCATTACCCCCAATGAGATAAATTTATTTTATGGAGGTCTGCGTCCAGCAGTGGACCATTATAGGCTGTTGAGGTTAAGGATGCTGACTTCAGCCAGTTTTAATTTTTGTTTGTGAGTAAACAGTTCGTTAAAATTCATCAGGCTAAAGCCAAACAAAACAATGATTAAAGCATCAATTAGCAGAGCTTCCAGTCTCTCCATTATTCAGCGTCTGGCCAGGCGGAGGTTGGAATCGATTCCACTTGACCCAAATGCGACGGGTCAAAGCCATGTCAACGGAGGCTTGAGCTGAATATAAATACTGTGCAGAGAATCTTAGAAGCATATTGATGACTGTAAATTTAACTGTGTGAAGAGTTAAATTTACAGGCATGAGAAGCATAGGGCCTTTGATGCCTGTAAATTTAACTGTGTGAAGAGTTAAATTTACAGGCATGAGAAGCATAGGGCCTTTGATGCCTGTAAATTTAACTGTGTGAAGGTAGTCGTAAATATCTATCTAACTTGGCTGTTGGGACTAAAATCCCATATGAGCCTATTGTGTTGTGCTGTTACTTAGAAAATAAATACAATTTTAGGACAGCTTCTAAAAGCGGCTTCAAATTGATAAAATTTTTACTAAGCTTAATTACGGATGTAAACGGGTTAACTATGAACCTTATTTGTGTTGAAAGAACACCGACGATTTCATTATTAATGAATTCATCAAACTACGATAGTTTAAATAATAAAGTTGAGAGGTGTCAAGGGACACCCGGATGGAACGAAGTTCCTTTCTATAAGAGAGAGAGAGAGAGAGACAGACAGAGAAACATGCGCACGCCGCACGGCTTACAATAGCTTACTATACCAAAAAGTGTCGTTACAACTTTATGTGAGATTTTTTTCCGTCCAGCCCCCTTTCACAACGCGCGATAAGGAACTTAGTTCCAAAAACTATCGTAGTACTTATATGTTACTAAGCTCTTAGAAAACTTTCTTCATTCACCTATTGCTCCACCAGAAACAAGAATACCTTCTTCATTGGCTAGTTAAATTTGTATTGACTCACAAAGACGTTTTCTCCTGTAGATAACAGGCCCAAGTCTGAAAGTGACTGAAAACTAGCGCAGTATTGGGCAATTTCCTAATACTGCAAAATGCTGAGTTAGGGACCCATTTTACCCTATGTTTACAAGTTATCAACTTGTAAACATAGGGTAAAATGGGTAAATGGTAAAATGGGATTTAAGTGCTTTGTATAATATATTATTATTGTTAGTTTTAGCCTTAATTGTTCTTATGTGCGGGCAGCAGCGCCTCTTGCAGTATATTATACAGTACCACGGTGATACATACATACATATATCACAACGTATACATATATCATAACATTCGGTGGTACTACCACCGAACTGCGATCCCAAACCCGCATGCCCAGCGTGGGGATTATGGGCATTACCCCAATCAGATAAAAAAATCAGGGGGAGGCCTGCGTCCAGCAGTGGATCATTATAGGCTGCTGAGGTTGTTCTTTTGTAGGTACACTTTTATAGTGGTGAAATAAGCACTTAAAAAATAAATGAATTTATTATTATTAAGTCATCGAGTTGGATCCTAATTCGATAGCCCAAGTAAGGAAAACAGAAAAATATTTGTTGCCAAGCTTTCGTAAAAGACTTGGGATGTGGTGGTAAATACAAAACAAACCGCTGGCGCCTGAATAGTAAAGGTAGTTTGCGAACAGATCACGTTGTGAGTTAATGACGGCCTTTCCCGTTACCTTTACTACCAGTTTTTCCGTCCTCTTGTCACCATTAAATTGTTACTTATCTTATGTTCTGTAGTTGGAAATTACTACCTTGCCTAGAAGAAATCGCTTTAAGCGATAAGGCCGCCAAATCCAATGCTGTTCTTTTTTATATGTTAAATTTAAAATAATCTATCTTTTTTTTCGTAATTGGTGATGAATAAAGTATTCTCTATCTATCTTAATTATTCTCTACTGTATCTTAAAACAGCTTCATGGATATTATTGTATGCTCTACCTGGTAGAAAACCGTGCTCATGGGTATTAGGTGTAACCACGGAACAGGAAAAACAAGGGTGTAACGTAACCACAGGGTGAAACCGGCTTAGAATGCAAAGGACTAACCCCCCCGAATACTCAAAGGAATCTTAGATTTAAGGCGCATAGCCCATCTAAACTAGCGCCACATTTGGAAATTCCTTTGTTAAACGGAATAATAAGATAAAGTAGGTTATCTTATTATTCCGTTTAACAAAGGAATTTTCAAAAATCCATATCGCAGTTTGTGATACCTATCATAAGCTTTTTTTTTAATGCCTCTGTAATATTTTTTTTACTCTCTTGCATAATAACCGACAAGGTCAGGAAGCGTATGGCGTCGTGGGCACTGAAAACCACAAGTTCTGTGCTGAAAACAATGGAAAATGGTTGAGCGATTTTCATTACTTGACTGAAGTCATAAACAAAAGGTCATACATGTTTAAGATGTTAGTAGTTTCTTCCGTCTAACTAACTAGCAATGAAGTAGGGCGGCGATATAGGTATTATGTCAAATGGGCAAATTTGGTTTAAATTTAGTCAATTTTTCTATGTCATCTTTATCGATAAAGCTTTGAAAAAAATAGCTAATAATCTATATTAGCTAATAATCGTAAAGCAAATGAAAAAAAAACTATTATAAATACCAGATATAATTATGCAAAGCACCATCTGTTTTCTTAGTTTTACAATTTTTCTCCTAAACTATCAATCATAAGATTTTTTTTATTTACATCACCGTATTAAATAAAAGATTACCCAGGGCATCTTTGGCTTATTTTTGCAAACAAAATAATGTCTTAATTAATAAATAGTCAGCAAAAACTTGATTTTTGAGCTTACGCGCCGCTCTATGCTGTCCCGCTCCTTTAAAAGTGAAATCCTATTCCTATCCTATTCACAAAATGGCGTCGTTTATCGCTCAGAGGGACACGTAATCATAAAAGCCGTAAATAGTTCAAAAAAGATGACTCCAGCCAGAATCACCCCCTTTCAGCTTAGTACACAACATCGAGCACATATCCACATATCCTAGATAATATTATGTGCTTGATGTTACATGCACAGTGGCACCGTGTGGAATTCTTACTTATTTATGATATAAGGCATTCATTTCTTAGAGATGCCCAGAGTGCGGGTAAGCACTATAAGAAAAATCCTTAGAATTTAGCAACGGCAACACCTCGTCAAACGAACTAAATGTAACTTTAGTCTTTGAACATTGGAAACTTTAATGTTTTCTCTGTAGATGGAGTCACCGGCGCTTCAGTCCGTAAGAGGTCCCAAAGATTTTCGACGAAAACCGACAGAGAATTCGTGGCTTAGTTGGTTAGAGCACACCCGTACTAAGGGTGGGGCGCGGGTTCATGTCCCGCCGAAGTCGAAAATTTTTGGGAACTTATTTCCTTTCTTAGATATAAAGCATGTTCTGAAACATTAAAGCGATTGATATGTATATAACAAATAATTAGAATTCACTCAGCTCGGAATTCTCTGCAGTTCTACCGTCAATAAAATAAATAACAAATGACAAGTTCTCATCTCGGATCTAGATGGAGCGCGCGTCGCGGTGATGCAACACGTTGTGAAAGCCGATACTTTACTGCCTACTTTACCAGCTGGAAGTGGGTCGCTCGGTGCGCGTGAGTCGCAGCTCGTAGCATCGTATAATTCTCTGAAGGCCAGGGAAGCCAGAAGTGTTTTAGGGTATCTATTATCTATAGCGACCGATGGATAGAAGGAAGTCAAATAGTTGGTAATAGTCAATTAACGAAAAAAGTACTGCCACATTAGAAAAAAAACAGTAAGTACCTAGGCTGTCGTTGCCAGAATCTGGCTTAAACGTAATCTGACCTAAAGCGAACAGGGGCAACTTATCTTCATAAAAACCTATGTATATTCTACAGATTCTACTACCATTCATGCTTTTGGAATATCTTCCAAAAGCGTTTGTTGACACCCTTATTATCGATGTTTTGTCATTTCATTGACTTTAGAAGAACCTCTCATTTTACCGACTTCAGAAGGAAGTTCTATGTTCGGGTGTGTGTATTTTTTTATAAGGTATGTATCATTGATTTCTCCGTTAATTATGGACCGATTGCGAATCCTTCAGAGAAACTCCGAGCATAGCTCTCTCCATAGAAGGTTCATTCTAAGGCATCACCACATCACATGATAATTTTCACATCACTTGTAGCAAATGGTTTCCATGGCAACACGCGTAAGCAAGAGGTCTTTTCAGTCGTCGTTTCATCCATGTGTCATCCATCACTCATCAACTCATCCATCAGGTCAAACAAAATTAGACTCGAATTATAACTAGATGTCGCCGTATGAAAAATTGCATCGCGCTATTTGAAGTGACAGTGAAAATGGGTAGGAAGGACCGAACCCATTGTCACTATTTAGTAAGTAATTTAAAGTTGAAGTTTGTTTATAGATTTTTATAAACACGCCAAAATATTATTGACCGTTTCCATAAAGACTGAGTTGACTCTAGTAGTGCAAAATTTTTATACTATTCTCTACATAAAGTACCAATAGAAAAAAAATAGAGTATAATGGGTAGGGAACGGCCGAGTCAATCGATTCCCCAAAAAAAACGTTACACTTAATTTAAATACTTACTAGAAATAAGAATAAACTCGCTGTGCCCATAACTAGACTACACAAGATTAATGTATCTTTTAAAGGACAATGTATGTATACGTTTCTACAACAAAACTCCTAGTGAGTTGCAAAAATTTTCAATAAATAAATTCAAACAAATTGTCAAACATATCCTTTGTAAAAAGGCTTACTATAAAATATCAGATTATCTAGACGATAAAAAAGCTTGGGACGAGTTTTGCTCCAACTCGAAAACTAACATTTTAACAAGGTAAAAGTTTCTTGTTCGCTTCTTTACTTTACCTTAAAAAGATTGAAGTGGACAAAAAATCAAAGTGATCACTTTATTTCCTAGTTTTACTTATGTAATCGAAGTTTTTGTGACGTGTCCAAGAGTCCTGTAAGGTCTAAAGGAAATAAAGCTCTTTGAATTTTGAGTCCACAACTTCACGTTGGTAAAGTAGGGACACAGGAAACACTGCCTAAGGCTTTCTACCAATGTCTTAAAAAAACAGTAATAAAATGAAGAAACAGAAAATCCACACGGCATTATCTAACCACAAAGTAATCAGATCTTATGTTGTGAGTATGTATTAAATAACTGTATTTATGTTAACTTTATTTTTATTAAATTAATTATTTTATCCTAAGTTATATACCTCTGAAGACAAGGTAAAAAACAAAAATATCAGAAGGCATACAAAACTGAGGGACGTTATATAGAGGTCATAAGATTCCTAAAGTGGAATTGAGCCGGGCACATGTGCAGGATGAAAAATAATTATCCGGATTCTACTCTCCGATCGGCAAAAAAAGTCACAGAGTGGATCCCAAGGAGTAAGAAGAGACCCAGAGGTAGACCGGAGAAGAGATGGCAAGATATCTTTATGAAGAGAGCTGGTCCTAACTGGATGACAAAGGCCAGGGACAGGGAAACTTGGAAGGAACTGGGGGACGCCTACGCCAAAAACGGCGACTACTAATAATGAAATTTATTTATTTAAAAAATATCAATAAACATTTGTTAGGTAAGTAGCGAAATAAAGGCTAATTTTATTTATTTTATTAAGTTATATTACGAAATAGCGATAAGTGAAGAGATAGGTGGCTAATGTGGGTATTAACAAGTTCCAACTTACAGAAACAGAATACAAATTTACGATAAACACAAAAATTTGAATAACAGGCCAATGTTCGCGTTTACCTTACCAGAAAATGGGCACGCTATATAATAATAATAATGCTGAACAATTCACACAGCATTACCTAGCCACAAGCTAAGCAGAGCTTGTGTTATAGATAACTGATATACATATCTAATATAACACAATGCATATAATATCTGTCTATATAATGCATAGATAGATATTATATGTATTGTGTTATATTATGTAAGTATATCAGTTATCTAGTACCTACCCATAACACAAGCTCAAGGTCACAAGGTTTATATTATAAATAGGTAGTTGAATCGTGAAGTCAGAGGTCGGGAAAATGCCGGCTGTAGGTTCAAGGGGTACACGAGTCAACCAGTATGAGGGAAGGATATTATCTTTATCGTGACTCCAGTCCAAGGTTTAACACTCACGACACTCCCGGCGCGTGCGCACACTTTTCGGCACAAACAGGACGCTATAGGCTCCCTAGGTAGATCAGGGATGTCCTAACCTATCATCATCATCATCAGCCTATACCAGTCCACTGCTGGACATAGGCCTCCCCTAATGAGCGCCATAGCGCCCTGTCTTCAGCTTGCCGCATCCAGCATCTGCCAGCACAGCAGTCTTTCGCAAATCGTCATCCCACCTGGTCGGAGGGCGTCCTACACTACGTTTGCCGAGCCGCGGTCTCCACTCAAGCTCTCCACTCTCCTAACCTATACTAATACTATAAATTCGAAAGTAACTCTGTCTGTCTTTTACCTTTTACACCTAAATGGCATCACTGATCTTAACGAAATTTGACAGGAAGGTATCCTCGAGTGTCCTCGTGTTGGGACGGATTTTAGATTATTTAAAGGGCAGGCGAAGCCGCGGGCAACATCTAGTCTATACATATATTATAAAGAAAGATTTCATTGTTTCTGTTGTTGGTCGTCAAGGCAACAAACATTTGTCACACAACAAGGTCAGGTCAGAAACATTGTCCTGAGCCGGGAACCGATCCCGCCACCTCCTGCGTCGCAAGCGGACCTTCGCCCGCTCCACGCCACATCGGTCGACAAGGCCACAAACATTTGTAACACAACAAGGTCAGAAACATTGTCCTGAGCCGGGAACCGATCCCACCATCTCCTGCGTCCCAAGCGGGCCTTCGCCCAGTACCCCAAGGAGGTGTTAAGTTGAAATCATGAAGCAGATTGAGAAACATAGAGTAGAGTGGGTGGGCTTACCTTATCAACTACTAGACAAGAAGACACTGCAAGTCGTTTGGCTCAACCTTGACCTTTCGCAGAGCGCCGCGCTAGCAAGGTTGCACAAGGTTGACGTGATTTGGCGCTGAAAGAAGGATTTGATCCAAGCGGGTTAAATTTTCTAAGGATCCAAGCGACGTTTTTATGCCTGCCTTCCTGTCAAATTTCATTAAGTTTCGATCAGCCGTTTAGGCTTGAGAAGGTAACAGACAGAGTTACTTTCAAATTAATAATGAAAAATAATCTTCTTCCGGGATAAAAGTAGCCCATGTCCGATATACTTCTCTACTTCTCTCCAAGAGTCATTGATATCCGTTCAGCTGTTTAGGCGTAAAAGGGTAACAGACAGACATTAACTTTTGAATTTATAATATAAGTATGAAAGCAGGGACGAGAGAAATCCATACATCCTTGTATGGAAGTATGGATAGTGTATGAGTCTAAATAGGTACTTTACTTACTAAGGTAGATTTAGATTTAGAGTGTATAGAAGCGGGTACCCTCTCTAGACCCTAAAATAAGAGCTATACTTGACCCTACTATATAGAAGTCGCCTTTACGTTATCCACGGGTTGAGTTGATGAGGTCGCGAGAGGCGAGTCGGCAAGATGATTCGACTTACTGACGTTTTGGAAACAAGATTTTCGGACACTTTGTCCGAAATGTCACATTCTAACCTACGCCGTGACCGCTACGGCGGCGGCTTTTCCCTTTGAAAAGAAAGGAGGTAGTACCTATGGTAATACGATCCTAACTCCTCAATAAATGTCTTCAGATCTAGAGTCTTTCGCAATATTAAACTATCTATATATAATTATCTCTTACCCGCGCTTTCGCACGCTTTGTTTCTATGGATGCTAAATGGTTATTTTTGGGATCTGATTTTTGGGATAAAATGCTTTTAAGTATTATTCGAGGCCAAGAACTGCATATATGCAATTGCACACTTGCAGCCTGGTCCAGTCAGTGGTGGTTTGCGTGAAGAGTTAACAAACATCTAAACTTTCGCATTTATTATATGACTGTGATTAATTAAACTAATATTTTAGGTATATACTATACTTTAATGTACAAGTATTAATGTGAGTAGGTAGGTAGTATATTTATTTGTTTATATGTGAATTTATTAATAAATTCCCTCAATTCCTATATTTTTTTGTTTTACAGTTCACCATAGACAAACAATTTGTTTGTCTATGATTGTTCATTCTTAATGTAGCGCTACCTATTATATTATTGTTGTCCACACTACGGTTACACTAAGGTTAACATGTAGATAATGCTATCTAGCATTATGCTCGCCTATGTAAAACTTTAGTGCAAAAAGTATATATTCCGTTCCATTTCAATCGATACTAACTCCCTAGTTAGGTTTCCAGACAAGGCTGAGATATATTGTATTTTTTATATATGTATTGTTCTAAACGGAATGCTTGTAGTGTAGGTTATGTACCTTACCTACCTACAACCGTCACGTGGAAGGCCATGCTGCATGCACACGGTCGTAAACTCGCGTCCTTAGTTTATTGACCTTGAGTAAGGACACTTATATCAAACGTTTGATAACACTGAAAAGTGATAAGGAAACAACCGCATTGAGCGGAACAGCACTGCACGGGAACTGCGCGGCACGGCCGTTCGCATGAAATAGGCTGGTTATGTCAGAAAAGTGGTCAACATTTTATGAATAAAATTTACTTTAGGAGATAAAATATAATAAATAAACAATTAATTCTTTAATAATTTTAACTAATATTGACCATAAATTACAACCATTTATCTGTAACAAAACACAAAAATATTAATTTTACTTTATTGTAATACTGGCTGTTTTTGTGCCTTTGCCTTAATAAAAAAGCATCGCTAATTTGTGAACAAGTAAAAATTATTCCACTTATTCGCGCTTTTTCTTTCCGCTGTAATGCTGTTATTAATTCAATACCGCCAGAAGTCTCAGAGGCAGCGAAATGGCTACTCAAAGCCCCGAAAAATCGACCAATAGATACTTACAAGCGTATGAAAATTTATTCAAAAGTCCGAGTTTTATTTATTTCCGAGCAAATATGTTATAAAACGTCGTATGACATACGTGCGCTTTGATAATTACAGCCTCTGCTTTCTTGTAGCCCTTGCCTATGGCTCTGGATAGCAATATCGCCTCGGCTGTAATTTTCAACTTACCGCACTTGTATCACAATGTACTACTATTATAAATGCACAAATTGCCGTCGGATAGTCGAATACACCCATCCATTAGGCAACAAATCGGACGTGTGCGGCCTGACATAGACGCACTCACTATGTCTATGTGTCAGTGGAATTTTTGTGAATTTTTGGCTTTTTTGTAGAGTTGGTCCACCAAATTTTACGCGCAGTCGAAGTAAACTCAAAAACTCAAACTCAATAACTTTATTTCTTTAGGCTTACAAAATAAGCACTTAGACAAGTCAAATTTCGTTTCCGTATTCTATTGAAACTATATTAGGTAGGTACCTACCTATCCAAAAAAAATCTAAGTAAATTTTACTTTGTCAGAATCACTGTACACCACCTCCCCATAATAATGGGTTGGTCACACAACACAATCTAAAATAACATAATCTAAAGTAATGAGTTAGCATTACATTATGTAGTATCGATTGAGTAGTATAAATTAATAACTTTTGTGATCCATGAAAGATTCAATCAAAAGTTGTATTGATTGAGGAGATTAAACGAACTTACCGGAAATTGTGTTCAAATTAGGTTCTAAGAACCAAATCAGACCAAAATCAATACCAATAATGATAAATAAGATAGGTAATTTTGGTAAGTTTATGCTAAGAGTCAGTAGGAGAATCAGGTAATTTCCGGTACTGATGAACAAAAAGACTAAAAGCCAAACGGAAAGACCATAAAATCACATGAAAACGTAACGAAACAAAAACCAGATGTTCCCACGTGTAGGAACAATGACATCGGAAAGTTGTGCGAGAACTCGCTATGCCGAAGAAAGTTGATCCAATGCTCCGCTTGCTCTACGCATAGTGGTGACAGTGACGGAGCTATGTAAGTGTAGCGGGTTCTCTTTTCCCGTACTGTTAAATAATGACAGGTTTCCCGACAAGCGGCAATGCCGCGGAACGCGATTCAACCGTATCGCGCAAAAACTCACCGCGCGGAGAAATTTCCTACATGTTCAAGTTTTTGTGGCGTGCAAATTGCTACATAACGGATTTGTTTTTTAACGTTATATTGATGAAATTATTTGAAAATCTACCTGAGCATAAATTTGATTTATCAATATTACTCAGACTTTTGGAAAAAAACCGTACAAGTGAACAAATTGATTAAAACCATCCGCGATCAAAAATTACAAAACCTCCAACCTTGGATGAAAGTCCTGAATTTCCTTAATACTATATGGATAAATAACCCTACCCTAACCTAATCAATTCCACAAAGTCACATTGCAGAGGGGATACTGCTCGCGATGAAAATATCATCGCGCAATGAAATGCAACGGAGAAGGACAAACAAATCATATCGGCTATATATCGGCATAACTGCACGCACGTGCAAGTTCCGCGATCTCCCGTGTCATCGGCTATTCTAGCGGAGCAAGTGGTGATAGCGGGACTACCACCAGAGAGTGGTCAGCGGCACAGCTCACAAGGAGAGCGGTGCTCGGCACTCGGCACCGCACGGATCACCTCGGCCATCCTCGTGCCCCCTCGGACGTAATTGCGATAGTCGCAAGAGCGAATGAGACCTCATTCCCCCCTCCACCCGTCCGGGGCTCCTACAAAGTACTCCCCTCAGTCTACCTCGAGCACTGCCCGCGGAAGGCCGTATCATCTTAGCTTCGCGATTTTAAACCGTCTTTCAATTCGTGTGTGTGTCGAATGCGCTTAAAAACTCTGGAAATTTTCATAAAAACTAATCGTGCTTCAGTGGTTCGCCGTTGAGGTGACTATTAAATGAGTGTTGGATCGGTGACAGTGAAATGGGGCTGACCGTGCTTCGTCGTCGTGCCTGAGTTTGCGTCGTCCCTCTGATTCTCGCGAGGTAAATGCCGAGAATCCAGTGAGAGCAAACGCATACGTGTTCAAATTTAAACACAAACCGGTTTTTACAGCCGTTAATAATATGGAAAACTATTTGCAAAGTTCGTCATACCGAATGGCACTGCTGGACCAGAGAACGTGGCTCAAAAGACTTTACCGTTAGACGAGTCGTCGCGGTCGATGCCTGCTGCTCGAGTTTCTTGTTAGACGTATTATTTCTAAGTTATTCTTATTTTTTTAAAGAAGATTTTATTTATCTCTTATAGTATCTGTTTGCTTGATCAATTTAAAATAAGGAAATCTTTACCAAGTTAACAAGTCTCAATGCCATTATCTTGATAAAGGTTGTTACGTATGCGGATGTAATGCCGTCGCTTTATTATTCCTCAATCATCGAGCGGTGAACATCTGGCCTTTGTTTGATTTTTGAAACGAAACTCTCGTGAAACCTTATTGTTTCTTACAGGACAAATTTCCCATGAAAATCTTAAATACCTTTCAAGTAGGTATCGTATGTACTTTTAAAACTGATTAAGGAGTCAACTTAGTCAGAAATTTTGACAAAAGTTTTCCAGTTGCTTCTGATGGGCGTGGCATGTGGCCAAGTGCTTCAAGGCTCTCGGGGACTGGTTTTCAATCGTGCACTACGGATCCACTTGAGAAATTTCAACATCATTGAGAAGCGTTTGGTCACTGGATACCAAATAACTCGTGTCATGCATGACTCTACCAATCAGTTTGTCTTTGGCTATAAAAACTTTGGAAGCGTGATTTACGGGGCGATAAAGTTATAAGCTGCTTTTTGTGCTTTAATCGATACTCGTAAGTAAAGAGGGAAATGGTATTGCATAAAACAGATTAGATTAACTTCTTGTTTATCTGTGAAAATTGTGAACAGTAAAATTTTTCTTGGGAAATGGTATTCGTCCCTTTAAGATGTTGTATGCTGTCAGGCACCAAAATAACTTCAGTTTTATGTAAATAAAGTTTAAGATTCTGTCAAATGCGCCTGGTGCTACACGATAAATAAGTAATGGGAATGATCAATACTCATTTGAACTCAGGGCTGTGACTGTGAACAACCAATGAACGGCTATCGTTTAATATACTTTCTTGACATTACATCTATTTTAAGAAAGATGCCAAGCACGAGCTTCAGGGCAGTGATGCCAACAAAGTAGGTCGTGATATTTTGCGCGCTATCTTTATGTGATGTAGCTAGGTAGGTACCTACCTAACATGCGCAAACGCACACTATCTTCAATGACACTGTATGAAGGACTCTAAACTAGAGCAAAATAGGCCACACAAACGTCTTGAGACGTTTAGGTAAACAAACAGTTACGAACCAGCAATATAAATAAATTGAGATGGACGTGATTTATATCCATGTCCTCTACACATGTTTGTAAAAATATCTAAGAGAGAGCAGTTATTAATCACATTTGCCGATAAAATTCGAGGAATCCTCATCTCCAAGCAGGTCAAACAACCAAAAATATCATGCCAGGCGGGAAGTTTTGTGATTCACTGGTGCATTTCGTACTCCAAAAGGAATATTGTATTATCGAACCTACAATAAAGTACATAATATTGAATGGCAATCTACTAGCACGTATTAGAATCTAATTGTGATACATGGAGCTAGTTTTAATCTAAAAGTAATCTATGCGGGATGTCCGAAATGGCGCATGGCGTAGGTAAAGTACCTAGTCAGCTGTATCGATGGAACGAAATGTATGATTTACAAAAGCCCTTTGACTGTTTCCGTGATGTGAATATAAAGGCAGTGAACGACCGAATATGGCGTGCAAGATAATTTCACTGTGGCTGGGCCGATGTCGTCAGCTGATAGCCCGGGGTTAACGACCTCGACTTTGTCTCGGTGCCCGCACTTACCCTGAGTGAAGTCAGGTCGGTGGGTTATCGGAATTTTATTTTATAGCTATGATCGATCGCTATTTTGTAGAAACAATGGTAGATTACAAAATTTTGGTCCTAAAGCTATTGGAGAACTTTATGTTTCCAAGAATTTGGGAGATTCCCGGTGAAGGTCAAATAAAAAGGTAGGTAAGACAAATGCGATAAATTTAACTCGATTTATTTTCCTCGTCGGGATCTTTGCTAAGGGACTTATTTTTTACAATGTCAATAGTTAATCTTGCGTGTCACTATCATTGATGAGAAGCATAATATTGCAAATTTACAATTAAGAATATAACAAATTTTATTTTATTGTGAAGGCGAGCATTTCAAATTCAAACCTAGACTTAACAATATAAAAGGAACATTAGTAGCTATCGTGTGACGTCACATCCGAGCCTGCAAGGTTAGCTCAGCTCTAGTAATTGACGAAGATTGCCTACACCTCCATGATTCATATCTCAATGAAGAACTGACAGTTCGGCTGATTTATTAGAATTAATTCGCGGTTCTTGTTTCTGATTTTTGCCTTATTGTATACTTTAAGACTCTGAGAATGTTCAACTCGTCAAGAATTTGCTAATTACCTTTTATAAATGACCTATGTACCTAATATAAATGCTTGCATGTTAGCTGATAGTCTTATCTACGTTAATAAATATGATACTGAGATAACAGGTCAGAAATGCATATTATTCTGTCTCTCAGAAAATGTCTGAAGCTAACCTGATGAAATTGTCCCCAACGTTAAGGCTACTCTCAAAGATCGCAAATTCGTTTATTGGTTGACTCCTTTGCCGGTCTCGATGTCGTGCATAGGTGAATATGTAACATAACAACATTGTTAAGTTGATTAATGTCCCTTGCGTACAGTATGTCGAGACGACCAGGAAATAATCAGATTACATATTTCCATACAAAAGACCGGTAAATTATTCACTCAAACTAAGTGCCTGTCTCTTTCGAACGTCCACAGGTGTATTACTTGTTTTATCGCACATACCTACCTGAAAAGGTACTTATACCTACTTCTCATAATGAAAGTTGTAGTCGATTAAACGAACTTACCTGAATATTATTCGATGACTTTCTTCATTCTTAAATCTGCTCCAGATTCATTCAAATCAAGTTAAATATGACCTTTCATTTAAAACTTTGATAAATTATGATAATTGATACTAAATAAGTCTTTATTATAAAAGATAACCACAATCAATACAATTAAATTATAAATAGTATTAGGTAACAATTGAAACAATTGAGCTAAGAAAAGTAAGTAAGGGGCAGGCAATGCAGCCAGCGTCTTGGGCACGTTTCCGACTGATATTGATGTCCTACTAATCCTACCATAATAGTATAAACGCAAAAGTTTGTAAGTATGGATGTTTGTTACTCTTTCACGTAAAAACTACTAAATGGATCTGGATGAAATTTGGCACAGAGATAGATTATAGTCTGAAATAGCACTTATGCTATACTTTATTCCGGAATTCCCACGGGAACGGGAATTACTCGGGTGAAATCGCGAGGCGCTGCTAGTGATAACGAGAACATATACATATCTACTTAAATATAAGGTTTAAAGAACTTTATTCTCATAAAGACAATTACGTCACTTACATGAGAACTAAATTAATAAGTAGGTACTTAGTTCTAATATAACAGTCGTTCTTAATATGTACTATATACTAAGTAATAACTACGAATATAACAAACAGCTGATTATAAAATATTCCCACTTCACGTATTTGTTTAATTAGGTTTTTGATTGAACTAAAGTAGATAGGTACCGAGAATATTTCATACGATTTAGTTTGACTGCTTGATATGCAGTGATAGTTTCTTCTTAAATACGTGAAGTGAGTTAACACTTTTAATATCTGCGGGTAATTTGTTAAAAAGTTGTGCGCCTTCGTAAGTTATTGTCTTCTTGCCGTAGTTCGTCCTTGGGTTAGGTAGCACAATAAAACTCGCACGTCGAGTGCTTCGTTTTGTAACTTGTTGTCTGATAGTAAAGGCTAAGTTAGTGTGGAGTTGTTTCTTTAGAATCTTGCGGACAAGAATGCATGTACAGTAATGATATAGTTCTTTAATTTTCATAATGCCAGTTTCTTTGTAATTTTTTTTTGTAGGTGTAAGATAATGATAATTGAATAGTAGCTTAATTATTTTATTTTGTTTAATTTGCAGTATATCTAACTTCGTTTTTACAGCGCTACCCCAGATTTCTATCAAGTATAGAAGGTGTGGTTTAACCAGTGAGTTATATAGAGTATGACGTAACTCCCGAGGGACACATCCAACGATGTTTCGCAGCGAACCAGTTAAAGATGACAGTTTTGTTTTGATATGATTGATGTGGGCGCTCCATGTTAGAGATGAATCCATTCTTAGCCCAAGGTATTTTTCATTGTTTTTATGTTCTAACGGAGTATTATTAATGTTAAGTGGGATGTGAGTTGGGATAATTTTATTTTTAGATCTGAAGATAGTATAGCACGTTTTTGAAATATTAATAGTTAGCAAGTTGTGTTGAAACCAAGAAGAAAGTGTATTCAAGTCGCTCTGTGCACGCAAAATTATGTCTCGAATAGAGTCTCCAAAGTAGAACAGACATGTGTCGTCTGCGTACAAAGTTAGATGACCGTTTAAACCTATTTGACATATGTTGTTTACATAAATCAGAAATAGCAGAGGTCCTAATATGGACCCTTGAGGAACTCCACAAGTAATAGGTAATTTTTCGCTACGGAAACCACCCATCTGGACGACCTGTGTTCTATTCGAGAGGTAAGACTGAAACATTTTGTAAACTGTAAATATAAAAAATATAAAAAAAATATAAAAAAAATAAATATAAAAATATGTGTGTAAATATAAAAAAAATACTTGTGTAAGTACCTTTTATTATAGAGATTCAAGATACAAGCATGCACACAATGCGGAAGAGTTTTTGGCATGAAACCGTGCGTGATTGTACGTAAGTAGACTTGCAATGTATGCAATACTGGCTGGCGACTACTTCCGGATTCGGTTACGAAACGAGTGACCAGTCTCGATCTCGAAACACCTACTCGAGCGCCCTCATTCTATCACGGTCAAGAATTTGAGGTTTCCTTTAGCTAGACTTGCTGTCTTTCTAGCTTGGGTTCTGTTCTTTCTAGCCTAGCTTTAGTAATTTTCTGTTTACTAGGTCAGTGGTGGTTACCGTGTCTAGTGGTTTCGCTTTTGGTTAATAATTCTGAGAATTTCAAATACCTTCGCGTTAAAATTCAAAAGTAACTCCTCAGTGGCTTGACTATAGCTTTTACCTCTCTCGGGTTCTGTAAATAAGTTAAACTAGATTATCTAACGAACTACCTCGTTGACTGGCTCTCAACCTGATATTAAGTTTTCTCATAGCCATAACAGTTATCACACTCAATTAACCTACAACCTAAACAGGTTAGTAAGATTGTGTGGTCGGTCCAGCGGCACTTTCACCCGCCGCCATTTTGTGGTTGGCTTGGCTTGGCCGACGAGCTACAACGCTCAGACGAATTGGCACGAGCAAAATTACGTGTTTGAATGATTTCACGTCATTCGTTATTATTATTAATGAATCGGGAACAATGGTCACCTGGCAGATTCTGCCCTGAAAGGAACCAAATCGATGGAGGCTTCATTACGGATGAAAGCGAACCTTATTTGTGTTGGAAGAACACCAACGTTTCATCCCTTAACGAGGGACCGCGCGTTCCGTTTCTCTCCGAGCACTCAAAAAATCACCAAACCGATGGAGGCTTCTGGAGAGCATCTCTGTAAAAATACAAAGATCTGAATGATGATCATAGAATAACTGGAATTTTATATGAACCTAGCTCAGTTCTTAGTAAAACTTGACCCTTCAGGTAAACGCTGCTCGGACAGGATTGTGATTGAAAAACTAAGCCTCGTCGAGCACGAGAGAAATGTGAAACTAGAGCATATCGCTAGAAATAGTTTCTCCAAACCGGAAGAAACCGATCGACTCGTGAAGATTGACTTTAAAGTCAAACAAGTTTGCGTGATTACAAAACCTATCAAATTACCTGTCAAAACACTTTCATTTCGCAATTTGAAATCGTTGTAAATGTAAGGGAATAAGGGCGTATTATTAGCAAAACGGTACATCTAATTATTGTTAAGGATCGCCCCTACCCGTCTGCGAAAGCCCTTGTCTGCTCAAACAACTCAATGACCGAAAAAGGACGAAAGGGCGTTATCGTCAACCCAAGGGTCTAAGGTCGTGGACGGACTTGTAACCGAACTGTTTTATTACGAAACAGGTTTTATTATTGTCCTGCCTCGTGCTAGCGAAGTGGGCATTCAGGGGTGAGGATGAGGATTAAGGACCTTTTGTGAGATGACAAAAGATGTAGATTTAATGAGTTACCTAGTAGGCAAACCAAATTTATGATATACTTACCTATCATTGACAAATGTTATATACTCAACTTACGGTTGATAGAACCATTATAACTGGCGTGTGCATGGCATAGTCCACAAACTTATATTATATAAATGCGAAAGTGTGTTTATTTTATTTGTTTGTTTGTTTGTCCTTTCTTCACGCCCTAACTAAGCAACCAATCGACTTGATTTTTGGCATAGAGTTAGTTGAAAGGATGGATAGTACATAGGCTACTTTTATCCCATAAATAAATTCCCAAGGGATAAAAACTATATCAAAATGGGAAAACTGTAAAATATTCCATAGAAACAACGCGTGCGAAGCCACGGACAGAAGCTAGTAACTTATTATAAAGCTTCAACATATTTAGAAATAATTCTAAGGTTTATTGTTACTATATCGCGCTTTTCTTTTTGTCCACAGATTTTTCCAAGGAAAGTTTAGGCTTGAAATTCAGATGTGACTATTTCTCATAGAGGTAAGTCTCTACTTTGTTCTCTAAAGTTTAATTTGACGATTAAGAGCCTTTCCAAGAAATACCAGCACTATCTAACTAAATTAAACGTGCTAGTTTAACATACTTTAAAATAAGGAGGAGGTTCTCAATTCGGCTGTATGTTTTTGGTTCGTTATTTAAATAACGAACAATAAATAATTGTACATCAGTGACATGTCTAATATTTGGCTACCGTATAACTATCTATTGTAAACAATGGAATAGTATTGGAAGCAAGAAATGCGAGTATTTTGTAGCATCATCAGCCTTTACTAGTCCACAGCTGGACATGGCCTCCTCTCCCTTTCCTTTGCCCCCGTATTTTTGGATTAGTTGCACTTCGTGCGTCGTCGGTTTCGAGTAAACAACCAAGTAAGTCGCATTTCGTGCGTTCTGCTACGCGCCGAAAAAAATACCTAATCCTCTTGTCCCATTTCGTGCGTCGAGTACAATATAACTATGAACAACTAAGTTTTAAACATAGAGCAGCAAAACTTTTAGAAGTCGCATTACAAATAAATCATAGTTTGTTCTTTAATTGAGGAATTTAATAAAAAACTAGATTTTGTGTAAATAAAATGTATATTTGAAATACATAATGTTGATGTTACGTTATTTTTACAACAAGTAAAGTAGTTATTATTTTGAGATAAATAGAAAGTGATGGCGTAGGTAAATACTTAATTAACTTTACTGGTCTGTCTATCTTTTAAAATAATTAATAACAAAATTTTGTACTTATACCTTTGCATTTAAGTACGTACTTTGTAGTCAAAACATAATATTATTCAATGATATTGAAACAGTTACTCTTGAAAATCAAAGTTTTTTAAATAAGAGTTATTTTTTAGATTTAAATATTTTACAAAACATCTTTTTTTAATCTGTTTTTTTAATTACTATGAGTTTTATTGGGTACTTTTTGATTTAGGTATGTTTTACGATTTTAACCCTAATCGAGTTTTTACAGTAATCAGTCTTTAAATTTTTACCATGAGATAACATTTTGATTCATATTTTTTACGATTTTAACCGTAAATCCTAATTATAGATAATCAACAACAAAATAGTTTTTACAGTAATCAGTATTATAGACATTAATTTGTAACACAATTAGCATAATCAACAATACAAGCGGTTTTTATAAAATACGTACTACATAACAGTCTTTGATTATTTTTCCTTAAACTAAGATTTGATTTAAACTATTAACTAAAACTAAGTAATTGTAAACCAGTCAAAACAGTGCAAGTTGCTAGTATAAAAATCAGCAAACATGTAGGAAAGTAACAAAATGAAATTAAAAATTAAACAATGATCAGATACAATATGGCAGATAATCACAGATTGTTACTAAATATTTATTTTTAGAATCACAAATTTTTAATTCTCTTTAATTATGTTAAGTTTGACTTATATTGTGTAAAAGCAGTTCCAGACAATCACCAACCGGTGTTATGTTGTCCACCAAAAACTTATCATATCACCATTTTATATGACCATCGCGATCGATTGTGGCCTGCTTTCGATTTTGATTGGTATTTTTTTGTAGAATTTTTATATGCGTGTCTTTTAATTCATTATTGAGTTTCTGAATAAACGCGAAAAGTAAACGAGTTTTCCTTTTTAAATTTTTTAATTTAGGCGATGGTTCCAGCCTTCTGCAGCGTTGGTTTAAGTTAAGTTAAGTTTAAGAATGTTGTTTAAGTTATGGGCGGTAAAGCAAGCGATCTCACAAAACATTTAGCAAACGAAGAAAGTGTGATAGAGACAGAGTACCTATTGTTTCTTACCTGTTTGACTATCCATCTTATCTTACAACATAGGCACGGATAACCCAGGTAGATGAAATAAAACTAACACCTGCAAAAATTAGGCAAGTAATAATGAACATAAGATCAAATAATCAGAACTATTTAAGTAAATTTAAATTTTAAAATTTTTAAGCCCTTGCCACTTCTGTTATGTCTTTGTATGTCTATGGTATTACTTGCTCAAAATATTCATACATACTCGACGCACGAAATGGGACAAGAGGTTTAGGTATTTTTTTCGGCGCGTAGCAGAACGCACGAAATGCGACTTACTTGGTTGTTTACTCGAAACCGACGACGCACGAAGTGCAACTAATCCGTATTTTTCACCATTTGAAAGAAGAAACGAAACGCGAGATTTGGTAATTGTTGTAGGTACTAACACGAAACGCACTAAAATTTTGAACGCTTTCAAATTCAATATTTTATTTTGCTTGTTCGATTCAAACTGGACAAGGTTGATTTTTTTAACTCAGCCCGTCAGCTGTTATCGGCCCATCCTGTCGTGGTCACTTTAGAAGAAATAACAATAGTCCTTTAAAAAAAACACGGTTATGGAATATGTCTGTGACGGCAAACAATAAATTTACGATTATTGGAGTTTGCTAAATAAAAAACCTTTTCCTTAGCTATTTATGTAAGTATAGATTTATTGTAGAAGATAACTTATCGGTTATACTTGGGCCCTTTTATCTAAGTAAAAAGTTTAAGGTTTTATTTGTTAATCCTTGTGCAAATGTGTGGTTTCCTTTTATGATTGTACGTTTTTTTTTTGCGATAATCAAGATCTTTGCACTAAAAAACTCCACGTTCGTTGTATGCACGGAACAGAAATTTTTATGTTCCGTGGTTGTATGTAAGCCTTAAAAGTAGTTTAAGTAGGTACCTTTCGCGATTTGTTAACATATTAAAGATTATTGGAACTAAGTTCCTTATCGCGCGTTGTGAAAGGGGGCTGGACGGAAAAAATTCTCACGAAAAGTTGTAACGACACTTTTAGCTATAGTAAGCTATTGTAAGCCGTGCGGCGTGCGCATGTTTCTCTGTCTGTCTCTCTCTCTCTCTCTCTCTCTCTTAGAGAAAGGAACTTCGTTCCATCCGGGTGTTCCTTGACTTGACACCTCTAAATTTTTTTATTTAAAGAAATAAAAAAAATATAGAAAGCAAAAGGTACGCGATAAATAATCTTTAATAGGTTAAGAACCGTTTGTTTGTAATAGCGAAAGAGGACAGAGGGGTGAAGAGGGTCCTAACTAGGGCATCGAGAACCGGCCATATTTTAAGAACCGGTTCTTTCGGTTCCAGTTCCAACCCAGAACCGGGTACCCGGTTTTTTCGGTTCTTTCAAAGCTTTTATTAATTTATTAGAATTGTGTTCGTAAAATCTTACAAAATTCTACAATAGTGTCAAAAATCAAACAGGGAATTTATAATCACAGCAATCATTTTTAGTTCTTAAACATCACTCTTGTAGCAATCACTTTTTTATAAATTATATTTATAGTAATGTTTTAAGCTACAGCTAGTGAAGTATGGTGTTGGAGATAGAAATGATAGAGGAGAGATGTGGCTACAGTTCTGCGCAGAAAACTCTCACTATTATGAACAAATGCTTCCTGAACCACCCACGAAGCCTGTATACTTGGGTGATGCCAGGGAATCACTTCAGAAACCAAATCGACTACATTGCGGTTGCTAAGAGATGGAAGGTGATTAAGGAGAGAAAAGATGTGCTGGCCAGAGGTGACTCCGAACGAACTCAATATCACTCTCTCTCTCAGCAAAGGTTTTACGCTTATGTCGCAGGGATCACAATCAGTAATATGTCAGGACGTAGAGGAGCATGCTCAGACGTAACACACAAGAGATCTCTTTCTAAAAGTTAAAGGCATAACTCATTAATTCAAACCTTAAACTTGGGCTATTGAAGATAATCAGGGCAAGTTATTGACTGAAGTAGACCAGGTCACATAAAGGTGGCAACTATACTGCGAAAGTCTGTACGAAGACGGTACAAGATTACACGATACCTACGATGATATCTTTTGAAGGCCAGATTCTAGAGCCGGAAATTCTGGAGTCGGAAGTTAGACTTGCTCTAAGAAAACTAAAATCAAATAAATCAGCCGGAAGTGACAATATAATTATTTGCTGAAGAGCTAAAACAGCTTGGAGACACAGGAGTCTAAATTATAAAGGATCTGTGTAAACAGCTCTGAACAACGGGAACATGGCCTAACGATTGAAAGGAGTCCCTCTTGATATCCTGCACCCTGCACAAGAAAGGCTCGAAAAAGAGCAGCAACTATCGGACAGTGGCACTAATATCTCATGGTTTTAAGATAATGCTCTATATTATCAACGGACGCCTGCAGTCATTCCTTCAACGGCAAATACCAAGTGAGCAGGCCGGATTTGTCAAAGGCCGCGGGACAAGGGAACAGATTGTGAACGTCCGACTATTGATAGAGAAGAGTCGGGACTATTCCAAGGCGTCAACAAGGGAAAGACAAAAGTCATAATAGTTGATCGAGCTAGAATACTTGCACGTACAGGAGAACTCATGTGCATGGAAGTCGTGAGCGAGTTTTTTTACCTTGGTTCTTTGATCAGCGATCAGGGAGGCTGTAAAAAGGAGATCCGTAGACGCACGCAAATAGCCAAAGTAGCCATGAGTAAGATGACCAGAATTTGGCAAGACAGAAGTATCTCTAATACCACCAAGATGAGAATAGTGCGTTCTTTGGTGTTCTCAATATTTTTATATGGCTCTGTATCGTGGTCAATTCGTGCAGCTGACCGAAAGAAGATCGAGGCTTTTGAAAAGTGGGGTTGGAGGAGAATGTTGCGCATACCGTGGACAACAAAACGAACAAACAAATCCATTCTCGAGCAACTGAATACCGGCCACCGAACAGAACCTACCGGTCAATCAAATATGCATATGCACTGCAAAAATAACAGTTTGTACACACATAATTATAAAATAATCACTAGAATAATGTATTGTAAGAATTTAACGTATATCAACGTCAAAAAATGATTACACAATCTGCGATATTCATAATTTTTTTTAAGAATCGAAAGAACCGAAAACCCGGTTCCTAATATTTTGAGAACCGGTTCTTTTCATAGCCCCAAGAACCGGGAATTCCCGGTTCTTTCGGAACCGGGAAAAACCGGTTCCGATGCCCTATAACCTAACCTACCTACTGGGTAATTTTTACTAGAGGTAGAGTCCATACCACCACCAACTGCCTTATATTATAAGAGGAGAGATTTTAGTTCATTTACCTACAAGAAACAAAGACAAAAACATTCAAAAGCAAAAACTGTAAATCTGGAAGCAATTGAACGACGCCCTACGACATTTTAAAAGCGTTTTGAACTCGTTTCATCAGAAAAACGGTTGGATGTGTAGCACATGTCATCACAAAGCATTAAAAAATCCCCTTTATCGCGTCCCAAAGTCTATTCATTTCTATATTCACTCTGAAATAATGAACTTGACCTACACTGTTCAATGCTTACTCGTTTCTTTTGACCTAACCACAAACTACTTTGTGAAACGTGACCTTGCTAGAGTACGTAGACTATTTTTGTTTCAAAGTCAAACTTTTTTACGTTCTCGGCTCTGGTAACAAATGCTTCCTTTTTCGAATTTCTCAAGTAGGAAGTTAAGTAAAGGAGGTTTCGATTTTAGAGAATTTGAAAAATGAGGTTCTATCCTTATTTTAAATGAAACGGTGGGTAAGAAAAGTTATGAAATGAACAATTCGGGAATGCTTTTGTTTTAATTTAATTTATTTCCTACAAAGAGTTTCGTTGATTCGTCAATCTGGGTAAACTTCGTGTTCTATGTGGTAACAAAACAATCATTTCTTTTAAACAATTTATTAATTTTCATAAATGCTTATGTCATCCATTGAGGTAAGTAATAATATTTCGATGATGTCGTCCCACTTTCTGTCAATGGCTCTCCCTTTCCTTTAACTTTAGCATTAGAAACCCCTTTAAAGTTCAAAATTTGATTAAACTGGGCAAAGTCAGTTTCAGCAAAGATTCGTGGCAATAGGCCTGTAATGAAGTTTACGGTACGGTGTTGGTTTCGCGACAGGGAGGGAGGGTGGAGGTCAATGACGCCCTCGTGTACCTAGTTACCAACTAACTACTATTTACACTGTGCCCTTGTCTGGGTCCGCAGCCCCGAACCAGTTCGCCTCTGTAACTATGCTTTCTCTGTGACTATGCCAGTGCCCGAGTCATACCTTCATCTCTTTAGGTTTCTAGTTAGCTCGCAGCCTAGTTGCCTACCTGCTGAGCATTCTCGTTAGGTTGCATTCTGTAATTGTAAAAAGAACACGATGCGATTCTTGCAGGAGCTAGTGTTAAATCGGCCACTCGGCGATGCCTTTTATTGAATTGTACATTCGAAATCGATACCTTGCTTGAAAGTGTTAAATCATTGATCGATATTCACTGTGTGATTGCTCATAGTGATTTTTTATTATAGCATCTTTGTCGTCTGTGTTAGGGTTTCTGTTATTATATCTTAGAGATGACTCAGAGCAGAGTGCGATACGCACTATGCGTATCGCACTCTGAGTCATCTCTAAGATACCTATATGAAATGATGTTCTCAGTGCAGTAGGTATTTTAGTTACTTAATAGTATAGGTAATAGTTATTATCGACTAGAACGTTTACTCGATAATCTAGGTATAGTTAAGGACTAAAGCATTTTTTGGTGTCATGTTAGTACATTCCTTACTAATTTTTAACACAAAGTAAGCCCTCGTCTCGTACTCTTAGTCATCTCTAAGAAACAGATGCTATTCTCACTCAGTGCAGTAGGTATTTTAGTTACTTAATAGTATAGGTAATAGTTATTATCGACTAGAACGTTACTCGATAATCTAGGTATAGTTAAGGACTAAAGCATTTTTTAGGTGTCAGTCATGTTGTTATATTCCATAATAATTTTTAACACAAAGCAAGCCCTCTTACTCTGAGTCATCTCTAAGAAACAGATGCTATTCGCAGTGCAGTAGGTATTTAGTTACTTAATAATTTACGTAATCGACTAGAACGTTTACTCGATAAACTATAGGTAGGTACCTAACCTACCTAATTAACGACTAAAGCATTTTTTAGGTGTCATGTTATTCCTTAATAATTTTTAACACCAAATGTTTTCTATTTAAACTTATATTAAGTACAGGTAGGTACTTAATATAAGTTTAATAGGTTAACAAAGAGGAAAGATTTTTATGTTTGAATTGAATAGGCTCCGAAGCTACTTGACCAATTTGGAAAATTCTTTCACCACTAGAATCCTACATTATCCCTAATGAACATAGACTTATAGTCTATGTTTTCTATTAGTGTTATGTGTTATATGTCATTATCCCAGATGAACATAGACTTATAGTCTATGATCATCATGTATAATAAACCCATACGAAGCCGAGCGGACCGTTAGTTTTAAATAAAATAGATCGCTGTTAATGTTGATGGATAAACAGTACATGACACCATAAATAACAAACAAATCTAAGAAACAAATATTAAAAACAATCTTTCAGCGCCCTGCGAGATGTCCCAACAATCGCTTTCGCAAAGCATTTCGAAACGACCGCCGAAAATAGTCGAAACTCGAAAGTTACTTCACGGTTCTCCTCACGCACGTTCCGCTACTCGGTGAATTTATTTTACGGTTTTTATACGGTTTTGAATTTTTACGCGATCCTCACCGCAGTTATCCAGTTTTGGGACCTGTAAATCGTAATTTATTCTTGCCGTTACCTACTCGTTTTTTTCTCGATCTTTTAATGTGCTCTATCTACTAAGCTGCCAATCCATGTTTCTTGCAGTATTCATACTCACAATATTATAAAATAAAAAGTGGTTGATCGGGCTTAAATTTTTCATAGATGTAGGTATTAAAGTCGCCCAGCGAGCTATGGAGAGAGCTATGCTCGGTGTTTCTCTGAAGGATATAGGATTCGCAACGAATACATCCGACAGAGAACCAAGGTTATCGACATAGCTCAAAGGATTAGCAAGCTGAAGTGGCAGTGGGCTGGCCATATCTCGAGAAGAACCGACAACCGCTGGGATAAACGTGTTCTTGAGTGGAGACCGCGACTCGGCAAACGTAGTGTAGGACGCCCTCCGACCAGGTGGGATGACGATTTGCGAAAGACTGCTGGCAGATGCTGGATGCGGCAAGCTGAAGACAGGGTGCTATGGCGCTTATTAGGGGAGGCCTATGTCCAGCAGTGGACTGATGTAGGCTGATGATGATGATGACTGATGACGTATTAATGCAGTCACAATAAGCAAAAAAGGGGTCAACCTCGGAATGAGAGACAAAGCTGTAAAGCTCGTGTATAAGTATTAAACGGAGTTTCAAAAATAATGAATAAAATTTTGATACTTAAATATTAATAATAATTTAAAAAATGTTCTACTATCAACAAATAAATACTTATGTTCTGTTTGTTTGTTTGTTTGTCCTTCCTTCACGGCCTGACAAAGCAACCAATCGACTTCATTTTTGGTGCGTGAACCGCGAACCGGACAGGCTACTTTTTATAATGAATGTTAATATTATTGGAGCTATAGAATAAGAGATAATCGCGAAAAGCTGATTTCTCTTACCCCCAGGTGAAACTCCTATTATGACTGCACTAGTAGGTAGGTCTAGACCTGGATTACCATATTATAGGCTAGGATACTGTCATTAAAAATAATTACAACTTATATTTACACTAACATCTATTTTATAAAAATCTAAGCCAGAAGGCAGAGTGCCCAGAATGCTGGCAGCATTGCCACGTTGAATGGCAATGCTAATTCGTTGACCGAAATAAAAACCAGCATTCCGATCACCTGTGGACTTTATTAGTAGTTTTGTAAGATCTTTATAGATAACATGTGCCCCAGGACCCCAAGGTAATAATAATAGGATAGGTAGGTACTTTTATCTCGAAAAAGCCGCGGGTGTATTTTTTTCAAATAAAAATACAATACAACGAGGAAATAAAGTATCTAAATATCAAAATTATTAACAGGAAAAAGCAATAAGCAGCGGAAAATAATTTAAAGACAATTAAAAAAAAACTGAACGAGTTCCTTTACGCGGAAAGTAAAAAACGTCAGACAAAATCTTTTTCCGACAAGGATTCTAGTGAACGTAGAATCCTAGGATCTTTGTTTTCCGATAATTACCCTTTGACGGGCTTTCCGTTCTGTCTAGACTAGAGTTCAGAGATTTAGCGATGCAGGAATAGTGCTGAATTTATTGAACTCTGTAAATTAAATACCTACATCTACACTAATGTTATAAAGAGGAAATGTTTTGTAGTTTTGTGTGTAACGAATAAACTTAAAACATACTGGACCAATTATTATAAAAAATCTTTTGCCTTTAAAAGCTCCATTATCAATCACTGAGTATAATAGGCTAATAGGCTAGAGTATACCCGTGCGAAGCTGGGGCAAACCACTAGTTATTAATACAAATTAACTGGATTATCATCATCATCAATCAGCCTATGTTAGTCCACTGCTGAACATAGGCCTCCCGTAATTACCGCCATAGCGCCCTGTCTTCAACTTGACGCATCCAGCATCTGCCTGCCGACAATCTTTCGCATAACATTTTTATTAGATCTATGCAAATAAATGATACAGTCGTTGATACTGCTAACCAGGTTCAAGGTCCATTTGCCAGTTTGATTTATTCAGCATGACGAGTCTTGCGTAGGATTTTATCAATTTCGTTGTCTTTTACTAACTAAATATCAAAGGTTTAAAAGTTTATGAGTGATTATGATGACAACGCAAACAACTTTGGTTTTGAGCTAATAAATGACGAAGACATAAACTGAGTAGCTTACTAGGTATAAATAAAAATAAAAAAAAAACAGTCGTTGTTTCACAACTTTTAATTTCAGTAGGAACAGGAAAAAAACTTTGTAAAGGGTTGAATTCTTAGAAAGTTTAGAAACGTGTAAGAAAATACCCACCCGGCACGAAGCCTCTCAAATCAAAGCTAATTAAGGCATTTACATTAAAACAATTATTCTTTGTCATCTTTATTTATAAGGATTTGAAAAAAAAACTAATATTCTATGGGATACAAGGCAGATCCCCTTCTTTTCGAAAATGAAAAAAAAACTATTTTCATCACCTCATTAAATATAAGAGAATACCCAGGGCACCTTTGGCTTATTTTTGCAAACAAATGTCTTAATAATAGATAATCAGCAAAAACTTAATTTTAGAGCTAATGCCGCTCTGCTCTGACCCGCTCCTATTCACAAAATGGCGTCATAAATCGCCCCCTTAAAATAACCGAGAACTCAAAACTTATCAGGTTGTTTTAAATTAAAATATTCCCGTTCCGTTACTGACGTTTGTTCGGTAAACCACAGCAATAATGTTGGTGATTAACGACAGTCTTTTTGACAGTGGTGACCGTGGACAGTACGATGCCCGATAAATTAAATAGCATAAAAGTCTTTATGCATGCCCACCGCAGCTCTACCTACCTGACTACCTGGCTATAGACGCGGATGTGATGGGGGGTCAACGGTTTTCCTTGGAGGAGTATTCACCTCGACGACCTCAATGTACGATACGATCACTACACCTTAGCGGCTAAGGTTTTGTTTACTAAAAATCTATAAAGAATTTGGCTAAGCCTTAGCCAAAGTCTTTGTAGATTTTTTGTAAACCAAACCGCCCTTAATTAACCTAAAATAAATTATGTTGCCGCGTCCTACGCACATTACTACAATCAAAACTGCTAACAAATTATGGATCATGTAGTCCGAAATAAAAGAATTTTATTTATTTATTATTACTTGTCGATTTTAGATCCTTCCTTCAGTAAAATGTTGCTTACTTATAAGTGGAACTCGACGCCAAGCAAGTAAACTATAGTTATTTTTGTCGTGGTTTGTTTACAAAAATTCTACAAGGAGTTTGTTTATGGTATAGGTAAGGTATAATATCCCCTTGTGGTCCGTAATTACCGTGTTTCGTCTCCCTGTGTATCGATGCACGAAGTTTAGCAAATAAGCTGGCAGGACTCAATTATGGTTACTGCTACAACCCAGCAAATTGTACTAAGTATATACTTTTTGTCACGAACCACGGACTACAGTCTCTGGTTCTTCGTTCACGTGTTTACACAAGAAAATTGCCAATAACAGAGTAAAAACACGTTGTCATGGCAGTAAGTTATGCTTGCTTGGGTTACTGCTTGTTTTGTTATCTAAGCAAGCTTTGCACCACGTGTCTCAGAGGACGAGTTTTACATTCATGTGTTTGTAAAAAGAGCCCTTTAGTTATATTATTCTGAACAAGTAAATCAAACAAGTCCATAAAACTTTTTTATTTAATTCACCTTTAGATAGACAATCATTATCTGATCTTATTAATATTGGAGTTTACGAGTAAGACAAGTTTTTACTTCACCTTTAGCATTTATGTATAATGTTGAGCGCCTTGAGTTCGTCCGCTGCCGTTGATTCCGCCATTTGAGGTCCATGGGCAAAGAAAAATGAGTGTAAAATACCTTAATTCCTATCCTACGAACAAAATAGGTACCTACCTAGGTAAGTACCTACAAAAATTGGGATAAGATAAAGATAACCCAATGAGTGAATGTCCGATAAAAATTGCAATCCGTAATCGTGTGCTATGAAACTTTTTGTTGTTTTGTATTTACTTAAGTAAGTAAGAGGGTAGGTAAGGTACTTAACTTACTAAATTGTACCTAACTACACTTCAATGCTTTGGGATTGTACCTGTCTAAATTTGATGTACAAAACCAAGATAAATCGAGTGAACATTTCGAATGGATCCGTCAGAGAGCGTGGTTGCGACGGCAACCTTGCGGCGCGCGGCGCAGGTCAGATTTTTCGAAGGTCGATGACTCGCGTGTAATCGCCGACTTATTATTATTGTAAGCGTTGAACCACGTACTAACTACTACTTACTCTGTGCGCAGGACGACCACTTTGTAACGCACGAACGAGAATCGATGCCCTCGATTATTTTTTATATTTTATCGATAGGCATTTTTTGCGTGTGGTCCATTTTCTGCGTGTCTCCCCTTTGATGAAAATGTTTGTGCGTTAATAGGGAGAGACGAGGGAGTGAAGTAGGTTAGGTGCTGAAATTAAAAGATGGTTTGAAGGTCTATTCAGTCGATTTTGATAGAATAGAACCTGACTTGTAAAATACCGTTTGATTTATGAGTGGGTCGAAGGATGATGAATTCTGTGTGGTGCAGTGGGCGAAGGTCTGCGACGGAGGAGGTTGTGAGTTTGATTCCCGTCTAGGGACAAGTATTTGTACGATCTGCAAACATTTGTTCTGAGACATATAAATTGACCAGAACACCCTGTTCTGGTCGTCGATGTACAATAATAAATATCTATCTATGTATTGTATTATATTAAGTATATCAGTTATCTAGTAACTACTTACCCATAACACAAGCACTGCTTAGCTTGGGGCAAGATAATGTTGTCTAGCATTATTTATTATTAAAATATATTATTGCAGTGATGTAAAGTGAGAGACTCGTCTATAATATTTTAGTCACCTTGTATTAAAATAAAATAATAATGTACGTAGGTACCTTATAATAAGGTAGAGTAAGTAGATTTAGATTCTCGTCTTAGATTCTCACATACATAATGATATGACAAAAAAGACATTTATGAATGAAAACTTGAAAAACGAGCAAGGTTAATTATCACAAAAACTAAAACAAAAACCTCAACAACCAAGTACCAACGCATAACCTCACGCAGCGATTTTTTTTTTAATTTGAATTCGTAAACGAACGAGAGATCAATTAAATAATGAATAAACGCTTTCAAAACCAGAAATTGTTTTGAGCTTCTATGCTTTGCTTCGATGATACCAATCGTTAAATATTTTCCACTAATATTAACCCCTTTGTATACAAAAAATAGTAGAGTCATATCAGATGCACGCACAGAAACTAAATTACCTATCTACACTAATAATAATAATAATATAGAGAGGAAAGGTTTTTATTTTTGTATGTAACGAATAAACTTAAAAACTAGTGGACCATCTGCCGGTCCTTATCTCATACGGTCGGCGCAACTTACATTTTTCTTCCACTTTCCTCTATCAGACGTAAAAAAAGAAGAAAAAAAACTGCGCCTATTTCAAAAATTATTTTGCCTTTATAAACCTACATTATGACTGAGTTGGTTGAGTAACATAGGCAATATTCGCACGGGTATATTCTATATAGCTATAAGCTAGGGCGGACCACTAGTGTAATGTAATTCGACAGCAACCGACAGATTCTTTTCCTTCAAAATAAAAGCATAATTTTTTTAATACTGTTAAATTAGTTTAGTCAGTTTTTGTGCTTACTATGACACAAATCACAATTTACTAAAAAAAATCTATACGTATGCTAATAATTAGGCTATATCTAGCTGGTAAATAGACTTTTTACAATTTATTCTACTCTGGTGGTTTCTCTCTCATAGATAGCTTATCTTTCAATACCTACCTGTTACAAAAAGGTCAACATTCGTTCAATACAAAACTCAAACTGATTTACAAAAAAAAGCTACAATACGTTTATGAATTTATATCATGACATGAGTAGGTAGTCACCTACTCACGAACAAAGGCTTCAAGATTCAATAGATTTTTTGTTGCGATATAAAAACATGGTGCACCCTACCCCAGTCTACCCTCGAAGGTCAACTACCTGCGTTCGTAATAATAATAGTCGAAGGGCTCAGTTTACGTTAACCTATCTGTTTTCTTCTACGAAAAAACTGGGTAGGTATGTGTTTGGTTTATGTCAAAGGTTCTTGGATCGTTATTTTGGTAAACATTTTAGGGATGACTTCTACAAGTAACGGGTGCAAAGTTCCCATACCTAAAGGTCTAGATAAAGTAACAAAGCACATTATAAAACGTATTTATTTAACATGATTTATAATTATAACGTTGATTTGTTATATTTATACCTTACCTAACATTTTAAAAATGTAGACGTGCTTTATAGAATAAATTAGCATTTACCGACGACCGATGTGGCGCGGTGGGCGAAGGTCTGCCTGCGACGCAGAAGGTTGCGGGTTCGATTCCCGCCTCGGGACAAATGTGTGTACGATTTGCAGACATTTGTACAGGGTGGTCTGGTCGTTTTCTATGTATAATAAAAAATATCTATCTATGTATTGTGTTGTATTATGTATATCAGTTATCTAGTACCCATAACACAAGCTCTGCTTAGCTTGGGGCTAGGTAATGCTGTGTGAATTGTCCAGCATTATTATTATTATTTATGGGCCCTATCTCATAAGGACATTGTTAGTGTATGATTTGAATTTGAAGTACTAATGCAATGAATGATTTGGCCGAATAACGAATATTCAGCGGTGTTCTCGGCTGGCTACCGAATATTCGGCGCGTCAGGGCATTTCACACGAACAGATAGTTGCCGAATATTGCATCTCTGCTTTAAATAAATAAATAATTCTGTACAATTCACACAGCACTATCTAGCCCCAAGCTAAGCAGAGCTTGTGTAATGGGTGTATATCAGTTATCTAGTTAGTATTAGTACCCATTAAACAAGCTCTGCTTAGCTAAAGAGTCCGTTGACAGAAACTAGTTACATCCATACTAATATTATAAATTCGAAAGATACTCTGTCTGTCGGTCTGTTTGCTACCTGTGCACGCCTAAACGGCTGAACAGATTTCAATGATATTTGGAGGTAGATGGCATCCCGGGGACCGATATAGGCTAGTTTTTAACTCGGAAACAAACTTGCGAAGCCACCGGCAGAAGCGAGCACTAATATAACGGTGCCAAATTGGTGCCTAGGCTAGGTAGATAACACCTAAGGCCTAATAATTTACAGTTCTCTAGCTAGATAAGCTTGTTTACAACGCCAAACCGTACAAAGTAGGGTGGGCACACAGACAGCGAGTTAAAAAGTGCAAAATTGCTGCCCCACTGACCCAGTTTCACTGGCCACGACAAGGCCAGCCCGGCCCGAAGTGGGTAATCATTCGCTCTGTAGGTGTGATTAGAAGTGTACCGTCCATGTGAACTGGAATTTATTGAGACTAAACGGGATTTAATCGAGGAAGAATCCGGGTTGGGAAGGGCTAGGTTGGCTAGGAGGGCGACACCAGACATTCATGTTTACAAAAAATTTAGCGTCATTTTGAAAAGCGCCACATTTTATCGCCCCTTAGCCAAACTCCTAGTAGAATTATTGTAAACAAACCACGACACAAATAGCAATATTTATTGAACGAAGGATCTCAAATCGACAAGTAGGTGCGAATAACAACAGAACTAATTTTACCTAGGTTAAGTATGGGCGGTTTGTTTACAAAAATTCTACAAAGGGTTTGACTATGGTATAATGTGTCCTTGGTGCGCGAGAAGATGAATTTATTGACTGAGAATTATCGAAGGAACAACTCTAGCTAGATCTACTGTGTATGAGTCATAGAAAGGAAGTCTGGGCTTAGTTAGAAGTATTTTCTATCACTTGCGCTCTGTTGAGATAGGTACAAGACAGTCGCGCGAATTTACACTTGCGCGATAAAGTCATACGAAATTACGGATGTGCTGTGACTGTGGCAGCAGCGTGTTTTTAACCGTGAGTTTGTTCTCTACGAGGGGAATTTCAAACTTCCTTGGTCCCTGTGTCTAACTATCACGGATTATGATATTACCGTGACAGACTGGTGATAGATGGTCATATAGACAGACGGACGGACAGCGGAGTCTTAGTAATAGGGTCCCGTTTTACCATTTGGGTACAGAAACCTAAAGACCAAAAACGATCTTTAGTTGTAATTTTTTTGTGCTATCATCAGGGAACAACTATAATTAGGAACGTAGATAGCAATTTGGTAAGTAAATAATAAATTTAGCTTAGTAATGATTAGGAAATAAGTGGCAAGCGTAATTAGCTGATAAGGATGTCATTGAACGTTTATTTTATTTTACTTGATAAGCACTGACGGGTTTTCAGAAAAAAAAAACATTATAAGAAGTGGTGGAATGGAACACTGCACTAATGGTAATAAATAAATAAAAAGTTATACTACGCTATATAAGTACATCTAAACTGTATCGGATGAGTTGTTGTTTGTATAAATGCGCTATTCTCTGAAACTAACAGACAGATACAATTTTTTTGTGATAGAGCAATCAGTGATTTCTTTTAAATTATAACTTCGCAGGGTGCAGTCACCCGTGTTCACGTAACAGATGGGGCCATTTGAAACACAGGTGTGAAAAATTTGATTGAATTGATACCGGCTCTGTTAGTACTAGTATTTGACGACCGATGTGGCGCCGCATGGGCGCCGCCGTGAAGGTCTGCCTGCGACGCAGAAGGTTGCGGGTTCGATTCCCGCCTCGGGACAAATGTGTGTACGATCTGCAGACATTTTTTTCAGGGTGTTCTGGTCGTTTTCTATATATATAATTAAAAATATCTATCTATGTATTGTGTTATATTATGTATATCAGTTATCTAGTACCTACCCATAAAACAAGCTCTGCTTAGCTTAAGGCTATATAATGCTGTGTGAATTGTCCAGCATTATTATTATTATCATATAATTATGATAGTAAAGTACTAAGTGCGTATCTTCTACAACAAGGAGTTGGATTGTCATAGAAGCCAAACTTCCATCCAAGGAATTTCTCTAAATACATAAATAAATAAATCCTTGAAAAACGGATCATTTACTACCTCTATTCCTACCTTTCTATAGCAGCTCATCAGAATGCACATAGTAAAGTTAAAAAAGATTAACTTAACTTACTTGAAATAAATGTAAATGGACGGAACAAATATCACAATATTTAATAGTAGATTGTAGGAGACGGACAGACGGACGAGGCAAAAATGGTTCCCTTCCCACTCCGCATGTGCTATGAAGATTGATGACAGACCCACAGACAGAGTGTTAGACATACGAAGTTGCACTTTGTCGCCACCAAAAAGTTTGCTGGCGACAAAGTGCAACTTCTTTTTCGCATCTCTACCTAAATTTATACAAAAGAAAACTATAGATCATAAAATGGGTAGGTATCACAAAATGTACAATGTTTTTTTTTAAATTCTCGTTGTTCAAGAAGAAAAATTACGTGTTGGCGCTATTTGGGTCGGAGTAGCGCCTTAAAAAAGAAGATTAAACTTATTATAAATAATAATTATTATCAAATAAGAAATAAGTTGTGATTTTATTTCATCATCATCATCATCATCATCAGCCTATATTTGTCCACTGCTGGACTTAGGCCTCCCCTAATGAGCACCATAGCGCCCTGTCTTCAGCTTGCCGCATCCAGCATCTCCCAGCAGTCTTTCGCAAATCGTCATCCCACCTGGTCGGAGGGCTTTTATTTACTTACTCAAATATTCGGCCGGTGGAAGAAGTTAAAAACATCTAAATAGTTTGAGAAGTTCACTAGCCTCATAATAATGTGCTTATCCAGAGCTAGTGAATCATTTTGAAAGCAATGCTAATAAAATAAAGGGAAACCCATGCTTAATCAGCAAGTTGATGTAATCAATGACAGTGATGAGTAAGGTGACATAACCGTTCTCCTGTTTCAAAACACGACTGATTGATTACCCACAGTTCATTAGCATTAGGTAAGTGCACTAGGCAAGTATGAGAACCTATACATACACCATTATTATATTCTCTGCCTACACTTAGGTCATAATATGAAGTACATAAAAGACTGACTAATAACCTTTTCTATTGGAGAGAAGGATCAAATTCGATTGTTTGCCGACTGTTTATGTTTCACTAGCTGCGCCCCGCGGGGTGTCATAAAAAATGTTATAGTCATTTTTTATACCCGCGTTGATATAAATTTGAATCCCACGTGAACTCTTAAATTTTCTGGATGGAAAAGTATACCTACCTATTAGCCTATGTTTTAGTCAGGTATTGTATGTACTTCCCCTTTTGTTTTTCGTGTAGGTACTTTCGACGTCAACGTGGATGTCAAAGCATATGAAAATGGAAAAACAAAAAACAATGGCGCCAGTTTATAAAATATGTACCTACACAATACATACATACATACAAACTTTCGCATTTTTAATATTAGTTTGTATATAATGTGATGCCATTGTAATAGGTAGGTACCTATAATCTATACTCATATTATTAATGCAAAAGTTTGTTTGTTTGCCCTTCCTTCACGTCCTAACTAAGCAACCAATCGACTTGATTTTTGGCATAGAGGTAGTTGAAAGGATGGATGGAGCGTAACATAGGCTACTTTTCATCCCATAATCAGTTCGGATAGAAATAAACTTAATCATCAGCAGCTGGTAAATAATAAAGAGCCAAGTAACATTACCCAATCAGTGGAAGAGCTCCGACCTTCACAAGGGCACAGCAAAAAGTTGACAAAATTGTAATCTGAAGCTGCGCCTACCTTTATTAAATCGAGAGACAGATTATTGTTTATAGCTATATAATACATACTCAAGAGCGATCTGACTCTTTATTTTAATCTTTTAAAGCTACAGTACATAAAGGACTAAAGATCAATATCCGATGTCGATAGGTAACAGATGGTCGTAATAGTTAAGCCTATAAAATTTGACAAAGAAAGACTAGGTATCTATACCACAATGACGCTGCAGTTCGGGTAGACAGGGGAAAAAGGGGTCATTCGCCCTTTACAAAGCGCGGCTCACATTACAACAGATAAGTAAATTAATTCGACACCTGCAGTAGGTGCAAATAATGTAGAGCAACGGCACGAGCCATTGTATGACATTGTGTTCATTAATATTACGTAATAATTTCGCAATGCAAGTGAAAATAGTTGCCATGACGATAATGGGATTTAATTATGTGGCTTATGTTAAGCGTGACCTCGTTGTGCAAAAGGTAACGGTAAAGAGACATAAACCATCAAGTGGCCGAGTGCCGAAACTCGACGATCACTTGGAAAGTATCGCAGCGGTCACTTTCTCTCAACGAGTTTCAGTGAACGATAGCGCGTACCACGTACTGACGTGACTGACTCGAAGTAGTTTGTCGCTGCTTAGCATAATCTTCGACACATAACGTGAGCAAGATATAATGTGATTAATCGTGAGCTAGATAATAAAGTTTTGTGAGGAGTTGACGCGTTTGTGCAGATGACTCATAAATTCCTTTCAATTTTGGAAATAGGAACTTTTTTAAATGGTATTATTACCTACATTATTGTTTTTCATTAAGTTTCAAATCTAATTAAGTTCTCAGACTTGTGGTGTAGAGTAGACACATTCTCAGTAGCTCGACTGAGTCTTTGAGAATTATTTTATGTTGTTTCTTGTGAGTTATTATAAGAATGTGATAAACGTATTGTACAAATTGGAGTTTGTATGTGTGTTTATTACATTAAGCCAAATAATGACTCATCGATAAGTTAAATATTGTGAATACTAATTGAACAGAGAATGGCAGAACCTATTGTACTCCTCAATATCCGTTACAAAAGAACCTGTCAATCAGCCACAAATCAGAAAATAGAAAGTCTATCCATTACAGCAGGTTTTTCCTCCACGACTCTGCAAATTCATAGGCAGTGAAAGGAGCGTCATTGCTACTAGTCACCAAACCAGTAATCTTGCTGCCATTAAAAATAAAATAAAACGCGCAAGGCAATGACTAAGAGCAAAAATTCGATACCGGGCCCTTACTCCGAGGCAACCGACGAATTTCAACTGTAACTTCGTAGAAATGTTTATTCGTTGTCGGAGCTCAGAGTGAAACAAGTGCGTTACCCCCACGACGATTATACGTTACTCGAAGGGGAAGCTTGTACAGACGATCCCGGGGAAATTGCAACCCGTGGTCTCTGAGAAAATTATGATCTCTTTTAGGTGTTGCTATTATACAATTGAATTATTAAACATATGTAAGCCTTAACTAAGTATTATTCTCGATAGAATTTACATGGGTGATAAGAGCGTCAACTACTTTAGTTTGTAAGACCAGCTTTCAGTAACAAGTAACTATGCATATCTTGTGGGTAAGTATAAGTACCTATCTACTTTGGTTATTTAATTTATGACTCCAACGATTTAAAAAAATATAAGTGGTAGTAAGTAATCTAGTATTTAACCACATGTAATGTACCTATGTAATTGCAGGTGTATAATACACGTGTATGTTAATACCTAATTAGTTAGAAATATTTTTAACATTAAAGGAAAATACGTAAAATAAATAAGTACTTATTGTGACGTGTAGGTAATTAGGCTGACATTCTTATTTTTGCAATAATAATAATATAAATCATACCATAAATAATGCTGGACAATTCACACAACATCATCATCTACCTAAATAATAATAATCTTTCATCATCATCATAATTTTGAATACTATTGTCCGGATAACCCCACTCTCCCCTAGTTATTTTTATTGCCATGACGCGTTCGGTTCGCGATCTCCATTCCTCTTACGTGCAGAGTAACAAGATAATACTCCGTGTTTGTAAACCCAGCCGATTGTTTACCATTCAATGCAATTCATCGGATCATTCTGATCGTAGAGTTTTAAGAAGACTATAAAAATATTCTTTGTTTCTAGTATTCTGACACAGAATAACGTGGTTCAGGTACAAGCAGAACTCTTAAGTTCTTCTTAAACCAGAACCCCACGTTTTGTTACTAGATAGTAACGAGACGTTCCATTTCTGGTGGTATTTGCGTAGTTCCATGTGCTCACGCTCACGGCGGCGCTGTTAAAACTCCTAAGTATAATAAAATGAAACGTTATGTTATGCAGCGATGACGACGACGACGCGACGTTTCAATTCAAGTCAATCTTTATACTAAGTTCTAATGCTCTGAAACTTAGTATCTAGTTTGACTCTGATGCCGTAATAACAGATATGTACAGGTACAAGCAGAACTCTAAGTTCTTCTTAAACCAGAACCCCACGTTTAGTCAATATTCTGTTTCTGTAGTATAAACGAATTCTTAATTCTTTATTGCACTAATAAAACCTTATTTAAATCTTGTTACAAGAGAGGTATCGCAAAGACAAGCTTACCCTAAAAAGAGTTCTCTTCCAGCAAACCTTAATGAGAGAGGGAGACATTATATGTAACGAAAGCAGTTAAGGTTACACTCTCCCTCTCAGGTCTCTAATTTACGTACTTACAATAGTATAAAGTTTTTTGGGTTGGCTATTCATGTTCATTTTAGTCACAACTAGCGGTCCGCCCCTGCTTCGCACGGGTATTATAGCCTATTTTACTCAGTGATAAGTAGTTTTCTAACGGCAAAAGAATTTTAAAAAATCGGTCCAGCAATTTTAAGTTTATTCTTTACGTACAAAAATACAAATCTTTCCTCTTTATAATTTAGTGTAGATTAGACAAGGAAAGCAATGTTAATAATTTGACAGTAAAAAAAAATAAACATCGACTTCAAACTCCCTAGTGTTTACATTACACAGTTTTTAAGTTTTCGGGAAAACGACTTATCCTGCGAAAATAAATGTTGTATGGGACCACCTGGGTATTGTGTTCTATGCAAAGTATTTTTCTAAATCGGATAATAATTTGATGGAGAAATCGACAAAATATGCACAAAAAATATATGTATACAGCCGAATAGAACCTCCTCGTTTGTTTTCGTTTCTTCGTTTAATGAATCGATACTTATACCTAGGTATTTTTATCGATCGATTTACGATCTATCATTTTACGCTACGCCAGAATCAGTGAATCGAGACTGTTATCGCGAACCATAACCAACCTATCTCACATCTTTACTGCTCGTTATTATCGACTTCTTATCTTTTCTTCGTTATGATAAGATTACGATTATTTTTACGTAGAACTGTTGACAGTCGACGCTTTTAATGATTCCAGTTTAAATCCTAGAATTTTATTAAATCGTGAATAACTTTTAACGAAATTCGAAATTTAAGTTATTGTAATTTTGTTTACGATATTTTAATTTTAATTTAAATGAAAAGAGTAGGAAAATCTTAACATAATAATAACCACGTTTTCTCGCGTCGTGTTATTTATTAGAGAATAAATACGGTAAAGTCCAGAATCAAAATGTTATTTGCGTTCATAAAAATTGTGTTGTGTCTGCTTTATCAAGGAACCTAAAGTACCTACCTAGGTCATCGACTTTATACCTACCCAGACCTTGGTAGAGCGGGAGCGTTACCTACTCTAAGGTTATAATAAACAACTGGATATGTAGAAAGGTAAATAGGTACCTATTAGGTATACCACCTAGGTACCTACCTACCTACTACTAAAATATTGGTGGTAGGTATTATTGTACTTTATTACCTCTATCTACTCAGCCTCTACACGCTCCTCAAACGCTGGCCCTGAGATTCTGTGAAGGTTGTGTCTCGGATGGTCGCCCAATCTTTGCGAAGATAGAATCAAATGAAAATAAAATATACTTAAGTAATTAATTTTTTTTAAATTACCTACCTAGTTTGGTACGTTATCTTACGGTTATCTTCTAGAAGTTTTTATGACAGGTTAAAAAATCTCCACTTGAAATTCTTTGCTTGTGTCGGTCGAGTCGTGTCGATACGATGATAGGTCGACCAACCAGTCAAGTCAACCACCAAACCAAACCAACCAGACGCTCTACCTCCCTCACCTCGCTGCTCTATCCTCTCCTCCGGTCGTCTGTCCCCTCCCGCGCCCCGCATACCCCCCTTACCCCCACTGCGCCAGCCAGTCAGCTTATGGCCATAGTCGCGTTAGCACGTACTCCGGAACGCTGCTACTTCTGTACGTCATACTTAATTTAGTGCTTTATTTTAAACTCAATGTTCGAGTAAGTGGTGCGTGTCTTATCATCTTCCCTGTGTAGTTTAAGCGAATTATTTTGCCTGCTGTTAGCATTGAAAATTCATAAAACTAACTACCGCTTTGTCTCGCTCGTTACAGGTACTCTACTTGGAACTGGGTGTGAACCCAGATACGGTGTGTGTATGGTTTTATGTAATCTTATTTTATGCTCGTTGAGGAGTAACGTTAGTGGAATTTTATAATTCAGTGACGGACTTCAGTGTCAGTGCATGTAAATAATTTGGATGGATACAGTGAGTTTACAAAGACCCAGACACACTTTTGTGATAGTGCTTTGTTTCTAAAGTGTTGTGTGTCATTATTGGATTGTTTCTTTTGGATTTCTGCTGCTAAATGGGAATCGTAAGTATTTTTTTGTAAATTATTTCATAAAGTAGAAATCAATGGACCTCATTATATCAACTCTTGATCAGGTAGGTACCTACTTCGTCGACTCATGCGGCTGAGCCAATAGATTTCATGATGCTAAATTAGGTAGATTTCAACCTGATCGACCCACGGAGTACCTACCTGCCTACCCTACCCACAGTCATCTGTCTTCTGTATTCCGTGATTCTACTTTTTCAATGCAATGCAAAACAGGGGCAGATTATAGAATGATTGGTAGACTTTGTAGACAGTTGGACAATTTGCTTTATTCCTACGATTCTCACGGCTAGGTTGGCCTTCGGATCTATTTGCTGCGTGAAGTGTTCATTGTGAATTGTTGAGCAAGGCTGTGCAGTCGAGCTAATGAATTAGACATACTTTCTATCCAGATTGTAGGTATGTAAGGTGAGGCGGGGAAAGATAAACACGGAGCTGTCATTTTCATTTCATACACGAAAAATGTTTTATTATCAAAATGTGTAAAGAATGACGGAATCAGTTTATTTTAAAGGTAGCTAAAAACACACTTTACACTATGACTTTCAATCTTAATTGTCATTATTTCAGTAGGTAATAAAATAGTGGAGGACGTATTTGGTTAAAATTCCAAATAAAAAGCCTCTAATAACGGTATTTTTCTTCCTTCGAAAAACTCTGAAAACGCTAAGACCTGCGAACATCAAAGTCAAATTCAATAAGCAACATTGCAAAATACTCCTTCATATAAGTACAAGACGTCAGTTTGCACTTTGAAGTAGTAAATGGGTGGTAGAGTGGGTCAAGGCGCGTCGCGAGCAGTTCCAGAAGCATTTCCTACAGACAGGGCCATGAGGAAGAAACTCGTTACTCACACTTTAGTTAGATCATTGATATTGTTTGAAAATATGACGTGATACGAATTGAGAAAAATAAATACTCGCATAGGGATTAAAATTCAAGGTAGCTCCAGCAATAGGTACCTATACTATTAGCGAATATCATGCTTTCTTGAACGATCCTTGAACTTCACCACTGTAGTCTGACTGTAGTTACAAGGTACAAATTTAAGAAGGTATTTGAGTATCTTGTTAGCGTAGGTTCAATTTTCGATTAGGAGCTAAAATGAAACAGCGGTGGTTACCTAGAGTAGGTTCTACTACCTACCTTCTGTTCTGACCGAGTCAACTGATCGGCATGTAGAAGTTGCAGTGCACTGTGCCTAGGTAGAGTAGAGTAGAGGTAGTCATAAAAACGATCAGTTAGTACTCCGTCAAAATCTTAAAAAATCAAAACTGTTCATCCAATGCACACTGATTATAAGCATCGCGAAGTAGGCCGATCGATCATATCTATTCCAAATGATGTCAAGGACTGATAAACTAGTTTATTGTTCATTTATCGCGTTTAACTAGGCAATAAGAAATAGTTCAGATATTTCGGTGTACAGATGCTAAAGATCTGGTGAAATACCTATCTAGGAATCTGGTCATGCGGACTAGCCCTGGTCAAATCAGTCTGTTTTGTGTATAGTAGGTACTCGTACCTAATACGCTCACTAAACTAGGTAGATAACGAAATCCAATTAATTGATTTTCAATTTTTATCTTGACTTCATAACATTTAGATCGGTACCAATTCTACGAATATCTTTAGTAGTTAATAATTATGTATCTATCTAAATAGAGGCTAAACAAGAATGCGGGTGGGTTCCCAAGCTAGATAAGACCAGCTCTAGTTTGTTTGCTGTGACCTACATAGATACCTATTATCACTGTAACCCGATAACCGTGCCACTTTCTCCGTTGGAAACGTAATTTTCTCCATCTATGCCATTTATATTTTCCGTTAAAAGCAATTTATTTTCTACGTGGCTTCAATTGCCCTTTTCAGCGACAGCTATTTTTAGCGATACCATAGAGGTATTGACAAAATTATATACGAAAAGCCAGGCTTTTCCCTATATTATTTTGTGTCAAGCGTACGTACGACACAGTTATTTATAAATAAAAATCAAATGACGTCGTTAAATTGGTATAAAAGTAGGACACCCGAAAACGGGTCATTGTGAAGTCGTCTTCTAAAGCCAAAATCTCGTGGCACAATCAAATGTAACATTGACTTTCACATTTGGAACGTGTGTTGGTGCTGATGTAACGAGCTGTGCGCCCGCGCTGATGCTATTAGGTAAACGTTGCGCGCGCCGCTTTCACCCCACTTTCACCTCCATTTCCGCGTTGCAAACCTGTATTAGTGCCAATAGATGAATGTGCACCAAGCTCACTTACCTGCGCTTTAGATAGGAAAATAAGTGCTGCTGGTACTTTTACATAGTTAGTGTGAAGCCTCTATATCTGTAGAATTTAAACTTTTCATACGTCCTGTAGATAAGTTTTTAAACCTTTTCCACCACCAACCAGTCTCTTACAAACCAGGTTAACATAATATATTATAGTTTATCCATCAAGATATTGTAAACAGATTATTTAACCTTTGTTAGACAAATTTTGTTGTTTATAAATTTACTTGGTATTTATTTATACGTATTTATAAGTTTTCAGAAAAATCAACAATCACTAATATTCGATCGATCGTTGTATTTCGCGTTTTTCACAATTCAGCAAGGGCAGCATCGTTGACGTTCGATGTAAATTATTTTTATTCATAGTTGACCTTGTCAATTGAAAGCAATTATTCTGCCGCTTTGCGTAGCACTAACATTTTCCCTTTGTCTTTATACCAGTTCGCTTATTTTTTGTTGCGTTCTCTGAAATCTTCTTAACACTGAAGAAAATAATACTACGCGTAAGTTTAAAAATGAATATAATTATTTACAATGACATAACAGGACAAATGTCAGTTGTTATCTAGTGTAGAGATAAGGTCGCTTCCCCATTATCCGAACCTGTAAAATGCAGAGTAGGTATACCTATCGAATATAATTATTTTACGGTTACTTTGCGTGACGTTGAGTTTGATTTCATTTAAAGCCAGGTACTGAACTGACCGGTGTTACGAGGCGTAATGTAACGTGTTACACAGCGAACGTTCGTGCAGTCAGTATGGGGAAAGAAGGCATTCTTAACTAATTCTAACTCTGACGACCTCAGTGGCGCAGCGGGCGAGAGTCTGCCTGCGACGCAAGAGGTTGCGGGTTCGATCCCCGCCTCGGAACAAATTTGTGTACGATCTGCAGAAATTTGTTCCGTTGGTCTGGGTGTTTTCTATGTATAATAAAAAATATCTATCTATGTAATGTATAATATTACGTATATCAGTTATCTAGTACCCATAACACAAGCTCTGCTTACCTTGGGGCTAGATAATGCTGTGTGAATTGTCCAGCATTATTTAATTATTTATATTTATTTAACAAGCAACGAGAAAGATCGAGAGATAACACACGGCGTACCTAAGGTATCATGCTCGCTGTAAATGGAACATTACGGCCCGTAACATTACAGAAACGTTGTTTATTACAAAAAATCCAATTCTTCTTCGAGTTGCAAAACTTTCGATTAAATATTTGGACAATTTAGGTTCTAATGTGGGTTAACGATCCGATTCTATTAGCATAACTCTGATTTATCCTTCTCGCATCCTGTAAATGTAACTATTTTTTGTTAGTTAGGTATTTATTAGTAACAGGATAAAGCTTCGTGGAATGCCATAAGCATGGTCCTTCAGACAGTTCAAACCATCGAACACTAGAATCGCATGAATCATCTGTTTTTTGTTGCTTCTCCATTTACGAGAAATTCCTGTGACTCGCACGCGGGACGATAAAATCAACGGTTATTTATGATCTACCGGTTATTACCCCGACTTTGCTCGTACGTATTCTCAAAAGAGAGAAAGGTTAAAATAAGATTTGTGATTTTTGCTTTCGTTTTCAATGTGAATTGAAAAACTATATGCTCTATCTAGCTTTGTTAGTGCCCAGTTGTAGAGTACCTAACTTGAACTAGTTCAGAAAGAAATGAATTAACAAAAATGCGCCTAGAGCTGCGCTGACATTGACCTGGTGACCGATAAATGCTTGGCGCGGTCGCCATTTGTTTGCACAACTGCGAACTGCATTGTTTATGATCGTAACTTGCCTACTGTTGTGCTTATTACAGCCTTATATTTCATGCTTATCGACATTACTCTAAAAAGTTTTATACGGCATAAAAAAATCTAGATTGCGCGGAAAGAAATTGTTTTCAAAACAACGTTGTTTTAAGAACCTTAGTAACTTCGACGGCTTTTCCAATAAAGACAGCCAAATAAGTATCGCGTGAAAAAACTGGATGGCTTAGCAACGAGCTCGTGACCGCGTGGTCGTAACAAAAGTTTTTGTGTCCTACGACTCGACATTTTGATCGTGAAACTCTGTGAAGTTCGATTCGTTGTTTGTAGAAGCATGGCCTCGGTTAACTATTATCTAGTAAGCATGTAAATTAAATCAAACCTTGAGCGGTAAAATATAATTGCACACTTCAATACATACTTGAATAATTATAATTGTATAAAAGAAAAAAGAAAGAACGTGGGTACATCAGTTACAATATTTCGATGATCGATCAATAAAATGTGCAACTAATCAATTCCAGACACTTTCGCTTCTCAAACTCGCGTCTTCTTTACTGAGACTCAATTACGTAAAACCTCGGCATTCAAGTTTTCAATGAACTAACATTTCCTGCTTAGTCTCCCACCGGTTACGGAACCAGTTTATAATTACCGATATTGTAGAACTATTACACAACGATCATACTACAATAATAGGACAAACTCCATGAAAAGGCGACAACTTCTGGCAAGTCTGGTAAAATGACAAGGTATGCTAGACATTTTTTTTTCAAATAAGTCTTCTTCCCAACCCAAAACAACATTTTACTTACGTGAGTTTTATGAAAATGACACGTCTATTTGCGGATTATGCGGACTTACCCCGTCTGACCTTTATCTCAGGCTATGTGAAACAAATTGATGTAGGCGTGAAGTTACATTGAAATCGTTAAAAGCGATCCATGTAGGTAGGTGGGTAGGCTATACATATTATATGTGTAAAACTTCGGTACATAGCCTTTGAAACTTTATTCATTTTTGATATCTTGCAATATAAATAAATAATAAATAAACATACTGGACACACGCAAAATTAAATGTAGCTCTATTCGATACCTATCCATACTAATAAATTTATAAATTCGAAAATAACTCTCTTCTATCTGTCACGCCTAAACGGCTAAGCGGATCTTAATGCAGGGAGGTTGACAGTATCCCAGAGATGGACATAGACTACTTTTTATTCCGGTAAAGTGCGTACGATGCCGCGAGCAAAAGCAAATAAATAAAATTGGAGTGTCTTATTGGTAAGATTATGTCAAAATTAGTAACAGCTTTTACTATATGTACGTCATGCAAATGGAAGTATTAAATTACACGGCATAAGTAGCTGCCGCTGAATGCACCACAATGTTATATGTTTTGTCAAGGGGAAAACGCGGCTAAAAAGTCTAATAGAGTCATCAAACCCGTCGGCCGCCGGCACCCACAGAAAAGCTGAAACGAAGCTGTCAATCTCCAAAAGTCCTGCTCCGGTAGTTCAAGGAGCTGGGCTGGTTAGGGCCTAATTAGGCAGAGAGATAATGCACAATACCGAGTGTATAACGAGATATATCATCATTGCAGATCCTAGCTCCTCCAATTAGAATTAGTAGGTATATTATATGGTAGGACGACCGATGTGGCGCGGTGGGCGAAGGTCTGCCTGCGACGCAGAAGGTTGCGGGTCCGATTCCCGCCTCGGGACAAATGTGTGTACGATCTGCAGACATTTGTTCAGGGTGTTCTGGTCGTTTTCTATATTTATATATAATAAAAAATATTTATCTATGTACTATTGTATTATATTATGTATATCAGTTATCTAGTACCCATAACACAAGCTCTGCTTAGCTTGGGGCTAGATAATGCTGTGTGAATTGTCCAGCATTATTTATTTATTTATTTTATATGTTTTGTCTGTTTGTTGCATAGACATAGATTTTTTTATGGTTTGTTGTGTATGGCTAATCTCCTAAATGGTAAGATCTATGATTAGGCTATTTTTATTTTAGAAGAAGATTAGGATTCCACACAAAAAAAATAAACCCCAGAAATTGCAGGTTCTACTCGGGTGAAGCCCGCTAAAATATGTCAGCAAAAAATAGTTTTTGTGCTTAGTGACCAAATGTGACCAAGTCTAAAAAGCATTCTGTCTGTGACAAAGTCGTAAAAACCAATGACAAAATAATTATGTTTGAAATACATCAATACCTATTTATCGTGAAAGCTTTCTTCAAAGAACGTCAAACAGCTAATTGAACTCATGCTTTGACAGATAAATCCTCGTACTTTCAGCTATTTAATAACGAACAGGTTCGTGAGCCGTTCGCGAAGCCAGTATTGACCTACTGACACACAAAACGAAGGAAAACAACTTTATTGCGTGACATGTCACAACACAACACAACACAATCTTGTACTATTATACACAGTAGGTAACTACTACCTACTAAGTCTTCTGTGGTAAAACTTTCGACTCTACATGTGACTACTCTTCAAGACTACGGAATAAGTAGAGCTTTTTCGAGCGTGTTTTGATTAAAATTGCTCTACCAAACAATATCTGGCACAATTTTTTTTATTTATTTATTGTTCTAAATTAAAGTACATAATATTTTAAATTTTTTGTTTGTCGGACACAATTCGTTCACAAGCGTTTTCTATTTATAATAAAAAATATCTATCTATGTATATGTAGTCATATTATGTATATCAGTTATCTAGTACCCATAACACAGCTCTGCTTAGCTTGGGGCTAGATAATGCTGTGTGAATTGTCCAGCATTATTAACCACTATTATTAACCTATAAATCTCATATCCAAAATACTATGATTTGATCAGTTTATTCATTACTTTTATTAGGTTGTATAAAAAGCGTTTTATCGAAATCTGTTATGAAACCCGATTCTTCTTAGCTTCTTTTTACTTTTTATAGAAAAAATGAGAGGATGAAGGCCTACATAATGTAGCTAATAGACATACCTATTAGCTACATTTTGTATTGTGTTGTGAATTTTGTTTTTTTTTGGTAAAAAATCCTCTCTCTCTCTCTAAACAACGAGACCAGACGAAATTATTTTAAATTCATTTACTATATTTTTTTAATTACTTACCTAATTATACTAAACTAAACTAATGTTGTCTTTGTTATTTAATAAAATAAATTTAAATATTGTGTCATTTAAAGATTTGCATACCTATGTTAAGTAGAGTACATAGAACTATAGGTTTTTTGAAGTTTTAAGAGAACTAGAGAAGATTATAATTTTAAGAACCACATTGTTACATTATATTCTGGCAAATAAACATATTTAGTCTTTAAAAACCACATAGAAATGAGTTAGTGGTAGTAAATTCGTCGCTTTCCACGTCGAGTGCGAGTCAGTTTCGCCTCAAGAGAAACCCGTTCCCATAATAACCATGTGAACGCTTTTCTTAACAAAGGTGTTTCCAACAAAAGGACGTTTTGGAGCTGAATATAGCTGAACGTTGGCCACATTCCAAATGGACGAGCTCTAGTTATTCAGTTTTAAAATAGTCACCAGTAGTATTTTATCCCGTGCTATTTGTGACACAGCTGTCTTGACCTGTAAACTGAGATTCTATAAATTATCTACATGTACCTTACCCGAACTTCATGTAGAATGATTGTAAACAAACCGCCCATACCTCTTTTATTTGCAATTTACATTTCTTGTCACTTACCATTTATATCTGAAACTCGACGCCAATCAAGTGAGTTTTAGTTATTTAAGGTCTAAAAATAAATACTTTATTTGGAAAGAAAATGACAATCAAATAATACAATTAAATTAAAACTACAAATAATATATATATACAAAGTGTATATATGTGGGGTACCGAGGCTCCCTGGATTTTCAAAAAAATATCTGAGCGTCTGGTAAGCGACGCGTGACTCGAGAGCTGCAGGGGTATTTTAATTCGTCGGAAAGGCCTTCGGATTCGATATCGGAAACTTTTTCGAAGAATGCTATTTTAAACCAGCGGATTCGAAAACTTTTGACATTCGAATTCGGATCCTTGTTAGGAGAGTTTCCGACAGCTTTTTACTGTCGGAAGCTATTCCGCCAGTGAGTTTTTGTTTGTTTATAAATAGTTTTAGCATAAATTCAAGGGTACTAACTCATAAGAACACCGTGAAAGTACCTAATCTTGATAGAAACGAGAGAAGTAGGTTCTTACTCAATCGAGGTGATTATTTGCCAGTGTTTTCGTTTTTAGGTTATCTTTGTTTACAAATTAAGAAAACAAAGTAACTAGGTACTTACCTTCTATCTACGTTTATTTACTAACCACATTTTGCTGTTGTATAGATGGAACATATATTTGTAAGAGACAGAGAGAGAGCTCAACGACATATTCACAGCTCAACTCGGAGACAACAAACAATAATCGTGTCCGTGATGGTAGCGTACACATAACCGAATTCACGTTTGTTGTTATGCCTAATATATAGAGTGTACCTATATAGAGTATAACTAGTGCAAAAGTAAAATAAATAGCGCCTCCTTGGTTTAAGAAATAATGACCATTGTTTGTGGGTACGCCAGCATAACGTTATGCTAGCGTACACACGACCGTTCTCAAAAACGGCTTATACTATAGCAACAAAATTTATACACAATTTTAGAGTATAAATATCGTTTCAGCTATGCAAAATTTCATAATGATTGCTCTCATAGGAACAGAGATATGGAACAAGACTATAAAATAACACCTGAGCTGGCGTTATGCTAGCGTACCCATTAAAAACCGTAATAGTTCCTATAGAAAACGAGGTTCTCTTAATGTAAATGTTATATTTATAAATAGAGTGTGAAATTCTCTTTCTCCCAGTAGTCATACTTTATGCAAATTCGTAATCAAACACTATAAAAAGTTGATGTAACAGGAAGAGCGAAAACTGTAGGTAAATAACTCTAAAATGAGCGCGAGTGACGGAGCACTGCTGCCCCGACCATGACGACGCATTATCTCTATCTCTTTCACTTCCATGGATAATTCACATGCATCTTTCTCTATCTTTCACGTTTCTTGTCACGTTTAGCGCCATCTAGCAGATCACGGCGGAACTACATTGCAACGGAGAGCAATATCCCATAATCTTCGATTTTTATCTATATACACTCTATATATTAGGCATAACAACAAACGTGAATTCGGTTATGTGTACGCTACCATCACGGACACCAATAATCCGTCATCGAACCCTGCGAGATTTGTCGAACCCGTTCAACGACCGTATCGTTTTACGCCGACAATAGCTCTGGGGTTGATTGAGGAGTTGAGGTGTTTTTATAGTGAGACAAAATACTCTAATTCAATGCCTGTAGAGCTAAAAGTAAGTCTCTAATAATTGCATTCCTCGGAGGTCAACCTGCCTAGGTACCTACCTACCTTTTGCCAAACCTAAAAACAAACATCAAACCAAACAGTCAAACCCGCTAGATTTGGTGAGAAGTCTGGTTAAATTGGTAACACTTTTGCCCAACGTTTTGGTTTGAAGTCATGTTTACGAGGTAAGTTTGCTCAATTAACATATTTTCAATGTGAATGTGATGTGTAACTTCAGAATCTTTCTTTAGAACTTTAGAAACACCCTGATTTATTGATTGATTTCGATGCAATTAAGAAATCATTATGATAATGCAAAGTTACTTTAAAATATTCCAATAAAATTTCTACCATTTTCTACTAATTCACAACAATCTCCGTAAATGCACATTTTCCATCAACCCGCGGAATCGCTTCGGATACTTTCGATCATCAATCCGCAATGAAATCAAAATAGCGTTCGCGGAATCGAATTCGAATCGGACGTTTCCGCTCCGGAAACGAATCGAATGAATTAAAATACCCCTGCTGGTATCTGGCACAGCGCATCAGCATTGCCGTACAGCGGGGCAATGCAGCCAGTGTCTTGGGGACGCATCCGACTGGTATTGATATGGATCAGTTGAGCTACCTGTAGATTTTAAGGTCTTGGTTTGTTAACAAATATATTATTATTCACCGAGTTTGGCTAGTGTATAGGAAGGACGTTACACTGTTTAGACATCTGTCTTGCGAAGAATGACATCCATGGTATTTTCATTGCCATACAGCGGAGCAAAGCAATGCAGTCAGCGTCTTGGGGATATTTCCGAGAACCAGTTGAGCTACTTCTAGATTCTTGCATTCTTCTGCAAGATTCTGCAGTCGTACTGAGGGTGGGGCGCGGGTTCGAGTCCCGTCGATATGTCGTAAATATTTGGGAACTTGTTTAATTTCTTAGATATTACCCAAAGTGGGCTTACGCACTACAATAAAAAACCTTAGAGAGATTATTTTTTCATTTTAGATTGTTTTATAGCCACTTCAGATAAAATCATGACGTTTCCGTGTTCCTAACCTTGAATTTACCGCAATAACGAGTGTGAGAGATTCATAATGTGGGTTTATTACTCGGTAGCTTTTGCCCGCGGCTTCACACACGTTTTTTTGGAATAAAAAGAACATTATAACCTCAGAAAAAAATATTACACAACAATTTATTTTTATATTAACAAATATTACACAAAAAAATATAACACTTGGAAAAAATATCTGCAGATAGTACAAACAGTTTTCCCGAGGCGGGAATCGAACCCGCAATCTCCTGAGTTGCAGGCGGACCTTCGCCCACCGCGCTACTGTAGCGTAAAATTAAAAAGGCAAAAGTTTGTGCCATTGTTAAGATTTTTGGACGAAGACTACGCACAAATAATGGCAAAAATAATGGCACAAACTTTTGCCTTTTTAATTTTGTAGACCATGTGGGTAGATTAGGCGTGTAGTCATTATGAATAATGTGTTATGTATTTTCATGCGTCTACTACAATCATAATTATTGCATAATTAATTTGAAAAAGCAAACTATTTTTTATTTATTAAAGAATGGCCCAAACAAAGAACTAAACAAGCTTTAGGTAGTAAAATGCTTGCGCCTTTAGGAACCGGGTTATTTCCTTCCGCCCTCGCCTATTGATGGGCGAAAATATACTAATTTGTTATACCTAGTTGCGTTTTGCCCGTTGAGAACATTTCTCACAGTAAATTTTATGCTGTTCTTAAATAATCAACAGATAATACGATATCAAGTTAGCATCTACCTACTTAGGTAGGTACTTAATGTTAGGCCATGGAATAAGAAGTTGAAGTTGAGTAGGACAACAATTGTTACAATATTATGAAAAAACAGGTGTTAGAAATATTAAGTAAAAGGGAATCGATGTAAAGCATGGATAAATGTATCTATTACAATGCTGTACGGTAAACGTAAATCATTAAAGCTACTATTTATTAATTGATACTCGCGTTTTGACTGATTTAGCCAACATTAATTACCTATGGATCAGTTGAGCTACCTCTAGAATACTTGCCAGTACGCAGTTAGTTCGATTGTTTCAATTGTAAATACTAGTTCTAAATCGTTTTTATTATGATTGTAATTTTCTTTATTAAATAAAGATTATCTTTACCTACTGCATACTGAATAAATATTAAATACTTTTTGGGAGTGGGGACAATAATCTTCTTTCTACGCACGATTTTTGTCAGACAAAAATCGTGGGTGTGTATTCGACCATAAGAAGGCGATTTGTGTATTTACAAAATATAGGAAAGGAACGCTTTCGGATAGTCGAATACGCCTATTCATAGACAATTGTGTGAATTTTCCAGCATCATTATATTGTTATAATTTCATCCGACAATCAGACAAATCGGACGTATGCAGCCGCCCTACCTTCGCATCGTACGTAACGGTACACCGTCGGCCACATCGTCCCTCGTCACTTTCCTTCAGGCGAGATTGTAATCAAACAAATGAATCTATGCGAGCCTAATAATCAATAAAAATTAATTTAAAAAAAAATCTTGAAAAACGATACATCGTGTAGAATTCTATTTTTTGTACTCGGAATAATCGATCTTTATGATAGGTAGAGCTTTAAATCTACCTAAATGACGTCTTCCTCTCTCACCATACATAATATATTATGTGCTCAGAAAGGGAGTTAGTAGTGTCACTAAATATACCCTTATTTAGTGACACTACTAACTCCCTTTCATAATACTTAGCACATGGCTAATTCTCACTCTGACTCCATCTATTGACATAAGTTAGAGTGAGAAATAACACTGCATAGCAGCTGATATAAGTTAGCTGACCATTATGAATAAGGGGTGGCTAGATTTTCAGCAACTCTGTAGACCTATAGAATACAATAAATTATTGAGTATTAAGTATTGATCTTAGTGAGCCCCTTGAAACTTGATTTTCTTTTCTCATACTGCTTGATTTCTTATTTTTGAGTCGCTCGACCTCTGCAGAGTCAGTCAAGAAACTGTGTGCGCTTGTGTCAAATTGTGACTCTGTAAAAGCAAGCATCCGTTAGAAAGAAAATTACAATCAAATAATAAAATAAAATTAAAACTAGTACATATTTAAAATTTTAACATTTGAGCTCAATGCAGACTGTTGCAATGCAAACAATCTACATATCAATACCAGTCGGAAGCGTGCCCAAGACAAGACACTGACTGTATTGCCCCGCTATGGCAATGATGATGCGCTGTGCCAGATACTCACCAGCTCTCGGGTCACGCATCTTGTTTGATTACTTTTTCTTTAAGTATTAAACATTTAAACATAATGCATCTCCAGAAATCTTTCAACAGAAAGCTGTAACGTAAACAGGAAGAGCGCGGTCGGCTGCAAGTGAATCGGCGGCCATATACAATGCGGATCTATTATTAGAAAATGAAAAATAGATCGGCTTTGTAGGCCACAGTCGCTCCTGCGCATTGCTTGCTTTGCTACCTTTACCCATATTACTCATCCATAACAATGGTAGATGTGTTTCAAAGTGTATTGTGTTTCAAAAGATGTCAAACTTTAACCTGTGCTTTAACGTATTTCTTACACAATGTTACTTCTATCATGAAATTATAATATGAACCAGTTTCTGCTGCGATGTTTCTGTGGACACGTTTAAAAGGTTATTTCTGTCCCATGTTTTATGGAAGTAAAGTAATAAGTAGCCTATGTTTCATTCCAGACTTAAGAGCTACATCTATGTTATATTTCAACCTGATCTGTTTAGTTGTTATGGCGTGAACAGGTAACAAACACCCATCCAAACTTTCGCATTTATATATATGTATTAGTATATATATTATTATTATATATATATTACTATATATTAGTGTGATGTGATCTGATAGATTTATGTCTGCTTCAGCGTGATCCGGCATAAAAACTAGCCTTCAAGTTATTTCAAGTAGTTATTTGGGTGTTTCGCTAGTTTTTGGGTGACGGTATATAACATACATTATCATCATCATCCGATATCAAACGCCTCCTCTTTTTCACGCAAATTCATTCGGTCCTGGGCGAGCCTCATCCATCCACAGTCTTCCGGGATTTATCATTACTTACTCTTCTATAACTCAGCCATGTCCTAGGCGAGAAAGAAGGTTAAAATCTAGATTCGATACCTACCTATAGCTTTACATGCGCGTAAGTCCTTAAGTAAGTATCAATGCCATGTGCCCAGCCCAGCCCATACAACAATACGATAGTAAGCGATGAGAATTACCTCTTGGTAAATACGTTCACTAACTGAAATGTTCACTCAGGTTGAAAATCAATTACACCCCAGGGTCGTCTCGCTGGGGTAGAATTAAATTTCACTCCCCCAATCATTTCTAGACACAAGGGTAGGGTGGGCTCGACGTGACAGCACTGCACGCGCAAAGATTAATTGACCCCTAAATTAGGTTGGTATTCCTATGGTGTTGATTGGATTGGGTTGCACTATTTGGTGTTTAATTTGACGGTATGCTGCCGGAAATACCACGCTACATAAACTAAGGCGAGATCTAGGTATTTATATGTATACCCAAATAAAAAATATTTATCTGCTAGGTAATGTATTATATTGGGGAGGCCTATGTCCAGCTGTGGACAAATATAGGCTGATGATGATGATGAATGTATTGTACTAAGAATATAACATATTTTATTATGTAGGACAAAACAATAAAATAATTAAAACTAATATTCACAATCACATCTATATTCTAAAAATCTAAGCCGTCACCAGAAGACAGAGTGCCTAGTAGAATGCTGGCAGCATTGCCACATTTAATGTCAATGCTAATTCGTTGACCGAAATAAAAGCCAGCATTCCAATCACCTGTGGACTATTAGAAGTTTTGTAAGATCTTTGTACAGCGTGTGCCCCAGACAGGACCCCAAGGACCAAGTATAATTATCATCAGCCCGTAACACAAGCTCGGCTTACCTTGGGGCTAGATGATGATGTGTGGATTATCCAGCATGCTGCATCCTACTGGATGCAGCATGCTGGATAATGCACACATCATGCTATGATGTATATATATTTATCTCTATTTCCTCCTCTCGATAAGGAGAAAGGAAAATAAAGCCTTCGTATTATTAAATATTAACGATGATGTGGAGTTTGGAGTGAGGTGAATGGCAGAGCTAACAAGCTCTGCCATTTACATCGCGGTATTTATAAAATAACCCTATATTCTTTAGAGGGCTATTGCCACGTTTTTTTACGTAAATAGGCGAAAACAACCCTGCTTTACGAGTTCGGTTAGTAGGCTGCTTGTACGTAGATGAAACTGGTGTCTAAATGGATCAAGCTGTAATATTATCAGTGTCTTGAAAATCTCATATTTTATTCATACTTTTTTGTTCCACCTACTACTACCGACCGACATGACAGCCAACATTTCGAACAAAATTATTTCGAGCGATGATCTCATCATTCACTTAGCTACCATGCGTTAGCATCCCTAGTACATCTGTGTAGCTACCAAAGCTTGATATATAGGTAGGTTCATTTTATTCTTCAGTACCTAATGTATTTATTGAAGGAGACAAAAACTAGAAATGATCCACCTCCTTTCGCGCGCCTCGGGGCATTGACCCCGCACAGCTGTGCGCGTGTGTACGTAAATAAGGCCCGGCACACACGCGTGGCTTGCTTGTTTGTTTGATCGACTACTTGCTTGATTCGAATGTGTGCAAGTCTGTAACTGTAATAAACATTGTCCATTCGTTTTGTACAAAATATTCTTGTTTTCTACATTGTGTTTTGTTTGTCTGAGTGATAATACCTATGTAAGAGTTATGGGCACTTTTACTTATTTTACCTCGAGGCTCTACCGAAAATGTTTTTTGAAGAGTAGACAGATAGGGACCTAAGGAATTTGTTTGTTATTTATCCCAATTCCCACCTAATCTAACATTACGTAGGTGCAAAGATTAATAAACATTCTTATCTGTTTGTAAATAAAACTAGTAGGTAGGCATATGTAAAGTAGGTGTAAGAGATAAAGAGGGCGATGACGTCACACACAGTCCTATCAGTATAAATGCCCGTTGCGAATTTTTATTCAGCAAAAACGTTTTGAAAGTCAATTCGCGTGATGTGCTGAATATAATGGTTCGCCGACGGATGTCGGATATAGGTCAATGCCCAAGCGGCTGTTGTATATAACTGAATCTCGCATCATACCTGACTAGCTACATATTTTCATGTGATTTGATGTTTGATTTGAAGTTTGACGCTGTTAGCTCGTAGGTATGTAAAATGTAAACAAGTGACGTCAAAACAAACAACGGGCTCTATATTTTGTCGATGTGTGTACTATGTAATGTAGGTAGATATAGTAATTAGTTATATCATAGCATACTTTAAAACTGATCAATTTTTATTCTTGTCTCATACATAATGAGTTCCTGATTCTTCATTTAGTACCAAATTTTTAGATCAAAATGGAACAGTTAGAATATCAACTATAAAATAACGATCAGTGCCACAGATCAGTGCATATCTTTACAATTTCTTCCTTTTTTTGTCTTATTTTCATCACGTGATCCCTTTTTGTTAAAAAGCTACAAAATATTTCTCTTACACTGTTATATTCCTTACTAAAATTGTGTTTCTATTATTTCAGGTAGTACACTAAAAGCAGAGAAATGCATGCGACTCGGGGCAGTCATTCGCATCAAGCTGGATAGCTTATAACAACTTGTGAGTATATTATTCTTATGTATTATAAAAACTACCTACCTATAAACTGTACACTGACAAAAAACGAAGCTTATAAATCTTTCTATTATAAACTGCAATATCAGATAGCGCATTTTTTTGTACTTTCCTAAGGTGTAGATAGTGCCTTACGTAGGTACAGCAATTTAGGTAGGTACAAAATACTTATCCAAGAAATTAAATCCTTAAATCCACAAGTTATTAACTTATCCAGCCAAATAATGAAACTTCGTATGAATATCATAAATTATAACTACGACCGAGAATTTCCCCTCGGGCAGCTCTCGGGCTGCCCTTGGAGCAACTGGCCTCGAAAGCTGAATCTTGAATAGATAGTATGTACTTACTTAAGGTTTTATTTCTAAGTTAAAAGTTGTTACTAGGCTGAGTTACTAGGTAAGATATTCTCCCTAATAATAACATCAAAGCTATTCAGAATAAGTTTAGTACCTATGCTGTTATCCTTTATCCTACCTTATTGACTCGCTCCTACTTCATTTGTTTTGGACCATTTCAGAAGTAGGTACCTACCTATTCTGTGGTTGAATTTGTTCTTGATGATTCAAAAAGATTCAAGATAGACAGATAATAGTTTTATTTCATCGCCTACAAAACAGGTTGTTAAAAAATTTCAAAAAGTAGAAGAAGAAACGAGAAGACTAGAAAGACAAATGCCGAGCGTTTTTGCGTCGAACTTCTTTTGTTTCTTTAAATTCCTGCTCCCTTATTTTTCTCGTATACATATATTTCGATAGAGGTACGATCAACCGGTCAGTGATAATGATAAATACTTCTGTACACGGTCAAGTCAAAACAAAACTACCTACTTACAAAACAGTTTTAAGATGCACACGAGAAATGATAAGTTTAGAAAGCCTCACGTTCAGCACTTATGTCTTTGAGTCTATGTAGGTATATTTAATATACAAAAGAAATAGTATTTTTTCAATGTTCTGCTATCTTTATGATACGCTGTATGTGTGTGTAGTCTCCATGGTTGGAGGCGCGGTATAATATAACCGTATAGTATAACGGAATCCTTGTAAATGCACCGCGTAGGAAGGTAATCGCTGGTAACATTACTGTAGGTAAGGTAGCTTAGCTATGTCTGTTAGCTCTATGTAGCTGTCTTTAGCTCAATGTAGCTATGTCTGGCACCATGTCGTGAATTATTGTGACCTGAGCTATTGGGTTATGTATCATTGTTGTTGTATGTTTGAAAATGTTAGGCTTGGTTTATTGAGTAAAACCTCATGTTTCGAAAACCTCTATTGTGTCAGAAACGGGTTAAATTGTCTAAGGTCAGAAAGCATGAATTTGAAAATCGGCTTTGATGTTTGAAGCGAAAGTAGAATGCATTGCTATGTATGGTGCTATGTCAATAATCTGGCATCTGTAAACGAACTCAAATCCAAGCAGAGGTAGGTATTCCACCTAACCTACTTTTATGTAGGTATTTAACTTTACCGCTCTATTTACTTAACCGCTTTTTAGCGAGGCTTCGCACGCGTTTTTCTTTTGTACAAAAGTAGCCTAGGTAGGTACCTATATGTACTTCCAGGTTCAGCTCGTTCCATTCATTAGTTTTGTGTACGCCCAAAAATCTCCTTACACGGCAGAAACTTTCACCTCTATTTTATAAAATTTATAGCAAAATCAGTCGTTTTCTTTACAAATTAGAGACAATTTCTCTTTGTTGTCTAGTCTAGGCGATACCTTGGTTCTCTGCCTACGGTAAATAAGTACGTGTCACTGACCCTGCTCCGACGTCATGTCAATCAGGTGACATTGACCTTACGAACAGGCTGGGATAGGTTCGCAGTTTTTTGCTATTTATATCCTTTTGGGGTGGTAGGCTGGCTGGGTAGGTTATCGGGAGGTAGGGAACTTACTTTACAGAAGGTAGGTACCTCCTACACCCTAATTATTATTTACGAGGTTTCAATCTTATAGTTAATGAGAATTGCGAATAGTTACCGTGTTACCGCTAACACGAAAGTCCCGACATCGATGACTGATGCGGAAAATAAATAAATAAAAATGGACAAACCTGTGGATCAATGGACATACCAAAATCTAACCCCCAAAGTTAACAGAGCTTCTGTTATGGGTACTAAATAACTGATATACCTACCAACCTTCTTTCTTATTACAATACAAACATAGTTAAAGGAGGATAGCTATTTTTTTATTATTCATATATCATCAGAAAACACACAGAAACTAAAATGGTCGGTGGATACAGGGTGGATAGTACAAGCATTATGTCCCGAACTGGAAATCAGAAATCTCGCAACATCCTGTGTCAAATAAACTTGAAAATCATCATGCCACATAGGTATTAACTTACCATACACGGAAGACAAAAGCGTAAATCTTCTAAACACTACTACAAACTGTCTGTCTATCTGTTGTATCGTGTATACCTAACCTAAATCCCAAAGGATCGATGTTTTATCCGAGTAAAAGCATAAATCCGGCAACCTAAATAATACAGCTACGGCAATTTGGACGGGTTCCAAGTCTACTTTTATTTGATTTGTCCATTGTCGTGATCAAAAACAAAACAAGAATGCTCAACAAGTCGTTGGACGAAGTAGGAAGGGAATAAAAAGTAGCTTGACCCTGTTTTAACAATGTTCGTAGATGGAGGTTTACCGAGTCATGTAGAGCTTTTTGGAGTAGATTGTACTGCAATTTATGGATCGTATTCGAAGTATGTAGAGCAAATAACGGTCCCTTGTGGACCATATAAGTTCACATTGTTCATGTCTAAATATGGGCCATACGCTACACCGATACCAGTACTACCACGAGTGCCACAATCACTAACGTAATACTTCATCAAAGCCCAAAATGTAATGTAAACAAAGAAACAATCTAGGCATTTCGTGCTGCCATTTGTGTTTGATATTCGAACCGTTTCTTGGATTCACGGAGCCTTAAATACGTAATACATAAGTACTTATTATGGTAACATATGAGTAAGTGGAGCATAATGGATTCGATTCACGCCTCGGGACAAATGTTTGTACGATCTGCTGATATTTGTTTCGGGTGTTCTGGTCGTTTTCTATGATAACAAAAATCTTTTTATGTATTGTATTGTGTTATGTTTATCAGTCATCTCATACATAACACAAGCTCTGCTTAGCTTGGCGCTAGATGATGCTGTGTTGTGTCCAGCATTATTATTATAACGCAAGAGCTTTGTGAAAGCTTGTAGTAATAAAACTTATATCCCAATCAAAATATCTGTGGACCTCTCACCAAACATATAAAATAAAGGGAACGAGGTCCCATTCTGACGACTCTGACGACCTCTGTGGCGCGATGGGCGAAGGTCTGCTTGCGACGCAGGAGGTTACGGGTTCGATTTCCGCCTCGGAACAAATGTGTGTACGATCTGCACCTGCAGACATTTGTAACTGGTGTTCTGGTCGTTTTCTATGTATAATAAAAATTATCTATCTATATATTGTGTTATATTATTATGTATATCAGTTATCTGTAGTACCCATAACACAAGCTAGCTTGAGGCTAAGTAATGCTATGTAAATTGTCCAGCATTATTATTATTTAATTATTTTGACCAGGTAAAACCTTTGGTAAAACACAAGCCTTTATAAACACTAAATATGAAATAAACTGTGACAGCTGCTATTTCCGGACTTCCTCGAATTGGAGTTTGCGCTGTTGCAGAGTTCAAAAATAGAATCTGCAAGGGCTGGGCGCATCCCATTCGTCAATGCTGGAAGGGGATGCAATCGATACACGGTTGCTAAGGTACTCCTTCGTATTCTGTGCTAGGAGACGGCTTAGTTGGCTTCCCACGCTGTTATCAGTGTCAGTCCAAACGCGGATGAGTTGTGATAATATCATACAAGATTCAAAGGAGGTTTAATAAGGCCTTAGGTCTTATTGTCTATCTGTGTGTGGCACCAATTTCGATGTGATGGTGGAATGTGGTGGTTATCAAAAGTCAATAACAATAACGGCAGCACGCGGTAGTGAATCAGTCCAGGTAGTGCATGTTTGAGTTACCTACGGTACGGTACCTAGGTACCTTATAGCTACCTAACCTACCTATTGCCTCGGAACAGAGAAGTAAATACCTAAATAAAAGAGATTCTACATACTTTTAACTAGGGTAGTTATTGCTTTAAAATGGAAGTTTATTAACAAAGTTGACATAACCTTTTAGGCAAGTATTTTGTTAATGCGAACACTTGAATTAATTTGGGGCATTCAAACTAAAAGGTAACCGTAATAAAAGTCCATTGTTTTCAATTTATTCGTGCGTAAATCGGATCGTGACACGGTTATTCAGAAAGTTTTCCGACAAAGTTTTGAGACAAACAGTCTTGTGGACTTTCGTTTGTGGTAGGTATTAGGTAGGTAAGGCAGGTACACACAATCCACCTACCTATTTGTTTTCGGTATTATTGAAATAAGGATTCATTCAGTTTAAGTAGGTAGGTACCTAGGTACCTACCTATATTTTATTGCTTGATTATGTAATCGTCGAACCATCAAGGTTTGTTATTGAAAGTGGTTGCTTTCCTTTGTTGTGTTTATTGTTTATGCTTAATTGATGTAGCTAGATAGGGAAGGGAGGGATACACCTTCTATTATTACGTATAGTACTTACAAAACAGAGTAGGTAAGTGCATGGCAGAATATATCGACTTGTCTCTTGTAAAAAACTCACTAAATAACAAATTTACTTATAATAGGTAGGTAAGTAATTATGTGTTGTAGGTAGGTGAATACGTGAGTGGGTAGGTATAGGTACTTACGTGGCAGTACATGTCGGCGTGAGGGCAAAGAACGCTCAAGGGCATCTGGTGGGTAACGACCCTCGCAATCTGAATCAAGTTTAACGCACCTTTCGAGAGGATCACTTACTCATTGAACTAGCGCTTTTTACACGTTCGTCGCCTCGCCTAGTGTGGTATGTGGTTGAAGACGGATTGTTTTTTTGTTTCAGGTAAATAAAGCAAAACATCAGTCCGGAGCATGGACGCCGTAACGTTCAACAATGCCCTGGAAGGTAAAGTGCGGCAGTACTTCCTCGGCGTGCCGAAGCCGGTAGCGACGGAGGGCGGCGGGCAGCCCCAAGCGGGCTGGGCGGCTTCGCCCGCCGAGGAGGGCGCCCCGGCGCAGTCCGGCGCGCCGGCGCCGAGCTCGCGGCCGCCGTCCGCCGCCGCTGCGCCGCCCGCCTCGCCGCGTCACTGTGACCCCACGGAGCCAGAGCCGCACATCATCCACAAGGCCACCGTGATGCGCGAGGCGGCCGAGAAGCGCCGCGAGCGGCCCGACCCCGACGAGGACGAGGAGCCCGCGCCCGCCTCGCCCCCCTCGCACGTCATCCGTAAGCCGGCACCGCGCGCGCAGTCCTCGCCCGCACCTGCCGCGCCCTGCCCCTCGCCCGCGCATGCCCCGCTGGTTGAGGCGGCGCCCGCGACCGCCGCGGACCCGCAAGACCCCGCGGCCCTTTATCGGCCGCCCGCGCACCGCGTGCAGACCCCGACTGCTCGCCCGCCGGACCCCTACGCGCCGAGCCGCCCACCGGACCCCTACTCGGCCTCCCGCCCGCCAGAGCCGTACGGCAGGTACTTCGAGGCGAGCGTGGCGGACGGCGGGCGCACCTCTAACGGGCCGGCCGCGTCACCGCAACCATCGGCACCCGCGCGCCAGAGCCCGCAGACGTACGCGCGCATCTCCAGCTCGGTGCCCCAGCACGCGGCGTCGCGCCTGCGGGAGAGCGCCGCGCACAGCCCGCCAGCGCAGCGGTTCGCGATGCCGCCCACGCAGCCGCCCCCGCCGCACAATGACCGCGTCCCGCCGATACATCACCCGCAGACAGCACCCCCAACACAGAGGCTCCCCCCGGCTGACGCGCGACCATCGCACGCCTACCCACCGTTGCAGCAGCGTCGCGAAACTTCGCCTTACGCTCGAATCAACTATGATAGGCAACCGGTGGTCCCTACGCGGAAGTACGATCCCCAGCAGGCGTACTCCGGCTATCGACCTTCGCCGACCGCTCCGCAAATACTGTCCAATCATCGAGTCGAAATAATGCAGCAGCAGATACAATACAAGCAGGCCGCCATCGACGCTCTGACCGCCGAGTACACAGCGCGGGTGGCGGAGCGCACGGCGCCGACGCTGGCCCCGCCGGGGCCCGAGTCGGTGCGGATACCTCCGAGAGTAGACTTCCCTACTATGAGTAGGACTGCTATCGATGTCCGCAGCGGGTATCACTATCCTGCGCCGTCGACATCCTCTCGATATCCACCGAGTGCGACCGCGCCTGCCCCATCTACCTCAACGCTGCAGGCGAGAACTCCGTACCGAATGGCAGCTGCACCGAAACCAAATTATAATTACCCAGCGTCGTCGTCCTCCGTCTTAACTTCTCCAGCAAGGTCGACCGCGAAGCCCGGATATCCTACCCAAAAAGCTAAGCCTACGGTTTCTGTCACATCCCTGTACAATGAAATCAAAAGCAAACGTGAGCCTCCTGCGCCGGCGAATCAGGCAAACAAACAGAAGCGAGAGTCACCTCTTGACTTGTCGGTAAAGACGGTGAAGAATTCCGCGGATTCTTCGACGACTCAAGATGACTCCATAGATTCAGCTTCTGCTGAGAGCAAAATTTTACCTCTGCAGCCTCGACCTTCAATGATAATTAATAGACAGCCACCTCTGCCAGCTGTCGGGTTTTCAGCTTCCCATAAAGTTGATTTTGCACCAAATTTCAACCAACAATACGGGGAAAGAAGTGTAAGTCAAGGTTATGGCTCAGTGCCACAGCAGAGCCATCCACCTCCTCGATTTAACGGGGCCTATGACTCGCGGCGTCCAATGCCTGAAGAGTATCCAGTTGAATCTCCACATCAAGCATATCCAGAACGTAACAAATACGCTATGCCAGCTGCAAGACCTACCTATGTTCCTAAAATAGATCTCACAAGGCCGGGTGTCGAGCAGCGACATCCACGCGATGATAGAAACTTTGTAATCGAAGAAAGAAAACGGCCTACCGGCCCAATAGTTAGCAACATTCCTGAAAAAATGGTCCGATATGAAACGTGGTCTTCTGACAGCCGGATAGAACAACGTATGAGTCAATCAGCACGTGAGCAACATGAGTTGATGAATCAACCTGTTTATAGTTACACAAGTCATAAACAATTAGAGGCTTATCATAACGAGCAGAAAGCAAAGCTTTTTTCTTCTTCAAATGTGTATAGACAAAATCATCCACACGCGTCGCATCGTTATCCACCTAGTAGTAACGTTTACCCGTCTGAGATGCCACCCCGTGACCTACCGTCAAATGATTATCATAATTCACCCTATCATGACAGAAACCCACCGCTACATAGCAGGCAGCAAGTTATCCAAAAAATTCCGAGTCAAGTGAGAGATAGAGAGTTTCATATGCATCACTTGGACCCTCACAGTAGTAGGATTCCTGCGAAACAGAGTGTTTTAAGCATTCTTAGAAACAGCTTAGAAACCAAGCAATCCGGTTTTGTTGAGCCAGCGAGATCTATCAAGCCAGACATTATTATAATAGATGACGTAGATGATCCTGTAATAGAAATCACTGACAATGATCATGACAGGGGCAGACCGATCAACCACCGTTTACCTGGACCAGCTTCTCCAAGCTTTGGAAGCCATATCCAAATGCCGAGAGCTATAGACTCAATTCAGAAAGAACCAGATAACCAAAATACTCAAGTCAAAGTAAAGTCTCCAGAAAATGATGTCGCTTCTAGAATAAGAACAAAAGCAGAGTTGAAATCAATGCCACCAACGCAAGATAATTCTTTGAAACCTGAAATAAAACAGGCTTTAGAAGGTGATAAAGAAGTGAGATTAAAGCCAAAATCTCAAAAACAACATCTATTCAATCAGATTCGAGAAGATCTCCAATTAGAATCTGTAATAAAAATAGAAAAGCCATGTGAAACAACAACTATTCCAGAAGTAAAGACAGAACCAATGAATATCGAAGAAATTGAAAGAGATGCTGTCATTACAATCAAGACTGAAGATATAATTGAGCGATTTGATCCACCGAGCAATGAGCCTGAAGATTTTAATTGGGCCAGCGCTTGTGACAATTTTATGGAACAGCTCAAGACAGGAACCCATAAAAAGAAAACATCAAAAAGGCGAGCGACGTTTGATAGTGAAAAAGAACCTAATATTAACAAATCTGAAAACATACAATCAACGGAGCCTTCTGTTCCATCTTTGACAGAAAACGAGTGTCCACCAGAATCTGCTTTGCCCCATGACGTCGTTATTAAACAGGAACCTATCGATGAACTCATGAATGAAGCTATCACATCTCCGTCAACACTACTAGGCAGCGATCTGCACAAACTAGAAGAACATCTTGAAGATAACCCTATCATTAAAATAGAAATAAATGTTGACGAAATGCAGACTGATAATAATAAAAAACCAGAAGTTGAGAAACCTACGAAAATTAAACAAAAAACAAAACCCACACCTGATAAGAGTGCAGCATCTTCATCAACACCAGGTAAGAAGGAGTCAAAAGACAGTAAAGAAAAAATCAAAGATGGCAAAGAACTTAAGAGTAAAACAGTCAAAGACAAGAATAAAAGAGATAAAATTATAAAAGAAAAGAAAGACAAAGTTATCAAAGAAACTAAGGAAAAAGTCGTGATAAAAACTGTGATAAAACAAGAACAAGAGTCGACAGACGATGATGAACCGCTAATAAAAAGTAAAATGCTTAAAGTAAGGGAAGAAAACGACCGTGTCAAATTCCAATTACTAAAAGATTTTACTGAAAAGTCTGCATATGTTAAGCTAGAGTGTTGTGACGTTGACGTTAACAAAAATAACAGAAAATCATTAGATTCTGCTACTAAAGAAATCGAAGAAAAAGAAAAACCAACAAAAGGGAAATTATCGAGGCAAGTGTCAAGGTCAAAAACAAAATCACTGTCCTTCGATAGCAAAAAAACAGAGAAAAAAGATGATTCTAGTTCAGACAGTGATGATGATCTATGTGTTGCTAGTAGACTTCGAATACGGAAAAGCATGAAAAGTGAAGAAAATAAATCAACTTTACAAGTGAAATCGCCGGTAAAATCTCCCCTCTCCAAGAAATTGGATAACAGCAGTGCAAGCTCAACTGTAAAGAAACCAGGATTCGGTGATGGATCTGATTTCCATCCAGGATGGGAAGAAGAACTGTTTAGATTTAAGCGATCTCTTCGTATGCCTCCAAGGCTTATTGCTATACCTCGTGGACGAGTTGGAGGGCCTTTTATGCGAGGGTCAGGAGCATTATTTCATCACGTCACCACGTCCCTTCCAGACTTGGACCCAGTTCCTCTCTCCCCGGCGCCGTCATCCGCGCAGTCTGCCGCTACCGATGACCTCTGCGTAAGGAGGCAAGACAAGCTTACAATAGACAGCGACATGGACTCTAACTCCAGTTACTCAACACCTAACAGATTGCATTACGATTCGGAAGCCTCAACATCGACGGTCCTATCATCCACGAGAAAGAAGAAACAAAGCTCTATAGTCGATGTCCTTATCAAAAAATGTGGAAGAAAAGGCGACTCTAAGAGAAAAACAAAAGATCGAGAAGATAAAACACCAAAAATTATACCTAAATCCACCAACTCTTCAGAACTCCTAGCCACGCCTAGTTTGGGGCTCATGAAAAACAACGCCAAAGGAGTTTTAACTGCTCAGAAAGGAAAACTGGATGAGGATTTATTTTTGTTAGGCTCTTTTAGAAAAGAAACAATAACCGCATACAGAAATGCTTTTCTGAACAATACCGATGGACTTCTTGGTGCAACTGAGGAGTTTAAGCCGGTGGTTTTGAAAACAAGAACTAGAACCGAAAGCCGGCTTATAAGACAACGTGCTACCATCAAAGAAGTGTTTGGCGATGAGAGGCCAGCATCTGCACCCCCGACGTCGTGTAGAGATGCCGACTACGACAGAGAAGATGAAATTGTCATCAAGAAAGAACCAGAGGAAATTAAACCTAAACCGAAACCTAAGAAAACAGTCAAAGGGAAGATTTTACGTAGATCAAGTTCAATAAGAGATGGACTCAGAAGCACAAAACTGCTAAAACGTAATGACGCTAAAGGCCGCCTGATGCGTATTAAAAAGAGGAACAGCATTATGTTATCCATGAATAATAAGAGAACAAAAGAACACGCAAATAACAAAAGTAAGAATGAGACACAACACAGCCCCTCAAGCAATTCAGAAGAAAAAAACAAATTGAAAGAAGACGGCTCGCCCGTATCAATAGAAGGTGGTCCCGAAGTCAAGAAACGTTTTAGGCGTTTATTTGGCAGAAGGAAGTTCAGCTCTGGATTTGATTACATTAGAAAGAAGAAGAAGATTATAAGAAGAGACGACCAAGTTAAAGTTCGCAGAGCGACAGTTAAACCGAATCCTGAGTCCGTTATTGATATTCAGAAAGAAATCAAAGGCTGGTTTATCAACAAAAGCGTTGGGGAAACTCATCTACATCGCGCTGCCAGACTTGGATACACTGTAAGTATCTTCGAGACATTATATTTAATGATGCTGGCACACAATTATAGGGATAAAGCGTGTGTAAATGAAGCGTCTAAAAGTTAAACAAATGAATAGAAAATAAAAAATAAAAAAGTAAATAGATTTTCTTCTAGTCTAGCTTCATAATCACACGATGTGACAGCAACATCAGACAACATTATTTTCCAGTACTTGATTATTTTCCTGTTTCAGGACTGCGTGGCCTATTGCTTAGAGAAGATGGAAGTGGATCCATCAGCGAAGGACAATGCGGGCTTTACTCCCCTGCACGTTGCTTCAGAGAAGGGTCACGTCAGGATCGCCAGGCTGCTCCTACAGTACGGTGCTAACGTTTCGGCTGCGGCTCAAGGGGGGATCAGGTAAATTATTGAAATACTGCTTGCGATTTCTTCCGCGTTGTCCCTAGATCAACTAGGTACATCTATTCAAAACTTCAGTAAGTTATGTGACAGGAATGATGATCAATTAAAAATGCGCATTTGAAAGGACCTCTCTCATCAAACGAAAACCCTAAACAATGAATGCTTACTTCTCCAATCAGTTTGGCTCAGCTTGATTTGAGTAAAACACCTGATATTGAAACTATTTTCATGGTATAGGTACAAAGGTTTTCATATTTTCCAGGCCTCTCCACGAAGCAAGCGAGAACTGCCACGTCGAAGTGATTCGCCTCCTCCTATCATACGGGGCGGATCCTCTGCTCGGCACCTACGCGGGCCAGACCCCAGTGGAGCTGACGGAGGGTGCTGCTGCCAGGCTGCTCCAGCTGCATATCGAGGATGTGCAGGGCCGCGCTGTGGAGCCCTGGGTCTTCCCTCCGCCTGCTGCTATTATAGGTAAGATAGTTTAAGTAATTAAGCTACTGGTGCACACGGGTTAACACATAATAATTGATAAGGTTTAATGTGGAACGCAATCCTAGTTTATGTCATTTGTCAATATGTTTTGCGGCTGCATCTGTCGTTCCCAGGGCTCACTCACAGGTTATCTACGTTAGTGCCGCTAAACAAAACAAACCTTAATAAAATTTTCGGTCTTAGGTATACTTACTTCAAATACCCTAAAAACTTCAAATCGGTGAAGTTTTTAGGGCTAAATTATTCAAAAACTTCAGATAGAACGAGATTAATGATCCCATTTGATTCTACCACCACGAAAAGTGCTAAAAAAGGTTCTAAGGCCCAGATATATTGGCCTAGATATATCATTGATCAAATCGAGGACACAAATGCATAACAAACTGCAGCGAAACAACAATGCACCGGAATGTCAAGCGATTACTACATTACGCTCCATTAGCCGCTCGGCTTAGCATTTCGTAACCGCATTGCCCTTGCCATGCGATTTCGTACCTACCTATAGTATAGTAGGTAATGTGCCTACAGTAGGTAGGTATGCACGCACCGGTGGCTTCATTCATGCTCTTGTTGCAGGAGGCAGGCCTTTATGCCTTTTGAAATCGTGAGGTATTCTGATAAGGTTCTGTGTCACTCTTGATGACGACTTGACTTTTAAACCTGAATGTACATTTATTCGAGGTGAACCCACTAAGGGAGCAGACGATTTGCCGCGGACAAGTCTGCAAATTATCACACGTCATACAACGTCGGTTGTAGGTTCAATCACAGATTTATAAGTATAGTACTAAAGTATTCAATTTTAGTAACTGACAAAACACAACTTTTTAGTAGATGCACTCAAAAGTTTTTTTCATAATAATTGAACATAGCTTCATTCGCATGTGACCTTTTTTGGATGACAGAAAAGTTTACAATTCATTTAATTTTCTGGCAAAATATGAAGTTTCCGAGTAGCCTTATTTTTGGATGTAAATTTCAGTTACATTAAATTATTTTCATGTACCTAAGGCAGTTACACTATTTTACACTCAAGCTTTCTTATTATAGTATTGCAGATACAACCTAATTGCAAAGGAAATAAAAAAAAGAACTTTTTCGCATGTGACCTTTAACGGATTTTCAATGAATCCGTTAAAGGTCACATTCGAAAAAGTATCTGGCAAAATAAGAAGTTTGTCATAGCAGTTACAATAAGTTACAGTCAAGGAAATCTAAAAAATTCACAGCTAAAATGTCTTGTGTAACGTGTGTAACTGACTTTTTTAAAGCTATATTTTCGAAAGAGCAGAAAAAACTAAGAAAATCTTTAGTCTCAGCTCAATTCAAGTGTTTCGTCAGTTATGTCAATTAAACCTGCAAGCGAAGACAACGAATTCTATTCTAATATTAGATTCGTTCGGCTCTCTCGACGCTTTCGGCTCCAGAAAGGTGTAAAATAACATCACTAGGTCGTGTGAAGTTTTGGCCACGGAAATGCAAGTTATATTTCCGTGGCCAGAGCACAATGTAGAAAGCGGGGCGCATTGAATTTTAAGTTAGGTATTGCCTAACACGTATTAGCTTAGCCCGCTTTAATGAAATGGCCCTAATGATAAATTTAAAACGATTTTTCCAGACCAAGACGAGCTCGGCTGCGACCCCCTTGCATCACCACCGCCAGCCTCGCCACCCCCACCCCCTGACTCCATGATGGAGATCCAATGCACGGAGGCGCCTCTCCCGCCCTTCTACAGTCTGAGGACCGGGCCGGGCCAGCCGGCTGACGGACTGTGGTGTTTGCTGCAGGATATTACCAACTTACTGCAGGTATAATCATAGACAAGCTATATCTGTTACAAGGAGGTTTGTAACCTTCAATGAGGAGCATTGTGGTCGTGACCTTGACCCCCTTACGTTAGTTCATATACACGAATGGGGTTGATACTTATTAAGTTTCAAAGAAGATAATTCTTAATCAGAATATTCAAATGCGCAAATGGCCTAGTCTAGGACTTATAATAGTGCTTTGTTTGAGTTTAAGCGACTAACAATCGGTCATTTTAAATTTAAATAATAATAAGTTTAAAATGACCGAGTAGGTATTAGTCTCAGATGTGATTATCGTGGTAGGATTGACGAATCGGTTATAATGTTACCGGGATGTTACGAGTACGGTTCAAGGAAAAACAAACTTGCCACTGCTTAAATGGTTTGTTTATTATAAACAAAGATTATCGTGAGAAAAACCATGAGCAATCGCATTCACTCAATCATAACAAATGTTAAACTCAATGAAACTGTATTTTGTATCTTAGGTACCTTCCCAATAAGTACTGATTGATTGAAGACATTGTTAGTTAATTTTTGATTCCATTATTGTCCGTAAAACTAAGCGGGATAACTATCGAGTTAAGGGGATAAATGCATGATCAATTTACCTACTACATAGCGTAAATAATTAGGAATTCTTTATACATTTACAGCAGGTAGGTACTTATATTGATATGGCGTAAAATGCCAAAGTTACTGCAAATACGTACCTATACCTACAGGGTAAATGAAACTGGAAAATAAATCCTCTTATTTTTACGTAAATTACGATATTAAATTATTTACTAAATTAAAACTGTTCTGCTCTTTCCAGATCAAATCAAAGGACAACCTACTCAAGCAAATCCACTGCGGTTCAGGTTCCCCCAAGGAACTTCTCCGGGAGATCAGAACACAGGAGTTTCTGGAACGAGCGCAGTGCAACCAACTCCTCGGCGCTGGAGAGAAAGTCAACGTCAGGGCATCGAAGGTGGCCCTCGTTCGAGTGACGGACAAGCTCAGACAACTGCTCAAGATCGAGACCGTTCTGATCAGCTGACAGTGTGAGAAACCTCCCGGCGTGGTGACGAGATATTCAGGAGCTAACTTAGAAGACAAAAACAATTAATAATAGAGAAAAAAACTTTATCTGACGTTGAGAAAAGTCGTGCAGTCGTCTCAAAATGTCACTCTTTACCAAAAAAGGGACGTAATACACGTCCGTCTCACTGCTAAAATATTCACGATAAGGGAATAGGCTCTGAAGCATTATGGAAAGGACTAATACAGTAGGCGAGTGTCTCGCTGCCTATCTGTGGAATCCCGATCGTAGAGTTGCAGTACTTGCACAAGGGGATCCAGTGTTATCTGATTCCTGTGTCTTCGAAGACAGCTCAGGTTCTGAAGCATTATGTAAAGGACTAATACAGTAGGCGAGTGTCTCGCTGTCTATCAACAGAATTTATCGCAGCGTGGAATCCCGATCGTAGAGTTGCAGTACACAAGGGGATCCAGTGTTATCTGATTCCCGTGTCTTCGAAGACAGCTCAAATCGAGATCTTGAAATCATGACTGATTATTCTAAACATGTATCTCAATAAGAACAATATGATTATTCATTACGAGACTGGGTAATTTAAGGCAGCCATTACATAATCAATATTAGTGTTTATTTATTGAAATGATAACTGATTATTAGCTGGTGAGGTTACCGTTTGAACAATTCGCTTGTAAATAATGTAAATACGTATAGCCTGTCACAATGTACCTTTATAACCTAGGTTTCAACGTTCAATCAATGCACTTTACGGTAAAATCGAATAATTTTGTGGTGCATTTTTCCATGGTTGCTTTTACGCGGCTTTCGAGCGATATATTGACGACTATTTCTAAAGGTATGCTGTGCTATCTCGTAAGGTGTCGCTTTAAATGTATGTTAAATTAATGGGTGCTATGTATTGACGGTGGGTGGTGTGTAAGTCTAGATTGAATACCAGCTTGATGTTAAAATAGAAGGTAGGAAATGTAGTTACCATTTTATAATAAGGCATTAGCATAATCTTATGTGTGTGCAATAGTATACGTGCGTGAATTTGGGTGTTAGTGACGCTTATTGTATATAAATATTTGAATTAATTGGAGGGTACGATTCACAGGGTTGGTTAGCCTTAGCACGCGATTTTGCGCCTTTAGTCATCAGTGCTAAAATTGATTTGAATGCTCTCCTAATATAGGTACCTATAACTAAAACTGCGTAAGTTCGTTTAAACATTTCGCGGGATGTTGGTATTTTTGTAGGTATGTATAAACTTTTCTATTTTCAGTCATTTTCCATCACTGTTATCTGTTATACTTACCTATATGTTATGAGATTATGCTAGTAACTTCATGAATTATACAGTTTTTATGTTATTTGTTATGTTTGGATCAATATTATCGAATATTGAGTTTATTATTTTATTGACCAATTTATTTACTGTAAATTAATTGTTTTTATTTACAATCCTGTACGATATTGAAAAAAATATTAACTCATTAACTATTATTATATGCATATCGCAATTTTATTATTAATGTAAATATGAATTGAATGAACTTTATTTTGGAATCATTTACCAATATCTCTTTGATGATTCTAATTTTTCCATAAATCGTGAAAACCCATTGTATTTTTGAAAATTTTGTCTCAAATGTTTTTAAAATGAAATTATCCTGTCCTTAAAACCATGTTCCGCCCTTTATGTTTGGAGAAATAAGTAAACTGAGAAGTACATTTTTGAACTGTGATGAAAATAATATTAGGAGAAATATCTGGAATGGGTGAGAAACGAAATTTAGAAACGATTTTTGGAGTACCTACCTACGTTTAACTAACCACTTTTAATAATAAGTATACTTACTATTACAGTTCTGAATGGAAATAAAATTGTGTAAATCTGTTTTAGTATAGGTAATTACAATGTAAATGATAAGTATTATAATATTATAGCTATGCTATTGACACATTTCTTGTTGATAACTTGAGAATAAAAATGTGAATGATCATTGATTAATTTATTTCTTACCTCATAAAATCTCAGAGCATAAAATATGTAGGTACCTTAAAAAAGTGGACATTGCTTTTATGGCGCGGTCTACAGAATTTTAGACAGAATTTTTTCACTACCATGTACTAGGTACCTATTATAATGCTAGTCCAAGCCTTGGCGGGTATTATAATTTGGACGTAGTTATGCAAAAAGGAACCAACCCACAACTCGGTCGAAATGGAGTTAAGTGCACAGGGAGGTTCCTAAGCATGTATTCTATATGTTCAAAAAAGATCCTGGCCATCTAACGGCTCTTAGCAAAGATATGAGTATGTCACAAGGGAACTAACCCACATTTCGACATTTCATATTTTACAATCTAGAACCATGCTGCGTGATTTACTATAATGAGCTGATTTAATATGTTAAATGGAACCATAGCATATGGTAGATAACAATGTCACAATACAACCGGTGTTATATAATATAGTAAATAACAACGCCGGTCAGTATCCGAATTTATAAAGATATTTAAAAAAGCCTAAACTATTTAACTTAACTATATTTTAACTTTGAATAACGTAAAAATAAGAAAACATGTTTAGCATGTACCTGAATGAGAAAATTGTTTGTGCCACTTTACTTAGCTGTGTTCAATATATAGTTTGTTTAGTAGTTAAGCATTTTTTTTAATAAAACATGAATAAACCTAATAATTTGCTTTAATTTCTTTTTGTAACAGGGAACCAACCCACAGAAACTGCATTTTGCATTGGAACCAACTGCAATTTAATATAAAAACAACTACTTGTGCCCAAAAAAATCTTAACTTTTTAGGCTCTGTATAAAGCCCTCATTACCCTACACAAGACTGTAAAACAATAAAGGTAATAAAAGCTACCTAGACATTTCTACACAACTTTATTCTTTAAACTCAATTATCTCGAAAGTAACATCTTGAGGGTTAGTTCCTTTTTGCATAACTACGTCCATTTATGGTTGGTATAACGCGGAGCAACAGAAAACTTATATTCTTCGTAGACATAGATACTCCTTGCTACGTAAATTGATGTAAAGGGGATCTCATTTTTCACTACGCCGCCGTCGACGCGCCGCCCGCCGCGCCACGCCGCCGCCCGCGCCGCGCCGTAGCATTTCCGCGCAGTAGTACCTCCTCAAGGTGGGGTAGCCACCAAACAACTGAAAGCTGAAACCAGTGTCAAAGCAGTAAGCACAGAACCGGGCACCCAAGCAAGACCATGAATGAAACTAATTTATCGACTCAAAAGAGCCCAAGATATTTCAAGTACATATAAAGGTGAATTTTCAAAAGTAGGCCCGCTCCACGGATGCTTGTTTGAAACAGACTAACCGGTTTTTTGTTGGGTTTCTTTGTGACGGTAAAAGTGGCAGTTTTCATAATCGCATGGTGGAAACACTATAATGACATTAAATTTTATGACATTGACATTCATGAGATTGTCTTGTAAAGGAAATCATTGCCAGTACAAGAAGATCTGCTCGAATTTTGGTAAAGTTTATTTGAGCTTTTCCTGATTAGATAACTGAGTAAATAATTCTAATATGGTGGTGAATAGAGAAAAAAACTTCAAAGTAATAAAAATAATTAATAATTTTAAAGTTCAGTGTGGCCGTCTGTGCTTTTATCACAATACTGTTTCAAAGATTTTTGTAAGTTTACCTTCTGACAATTTTGGCAACACTCCCAAAATCTTGTTAACGAAAACCTGTATTTACAAAAGCATCCCTAGTACCAAGTAATAAACAATTACCACCTATATCAAATGATTTTATTTATCGTTTTAATATTATTAATGTTACTAAATGAGTTCGTAGCCTAGGACTGCACAGCAACATTTATCGATATTTTGTTAATCACCTCAGACCTCACTTTAAATGTCTTGATATCGATACTATTTCTACCACTTGTCTCCCCACTATTGGCCGTCATTTTATTTTGACAGTTCTCTATGGTGCCAGTCATTTGGCAATTAGCGGTTTTCGATTTACATTAAAAAGAAAAAAAATAGTTCCGAACGTCTCAATAGATGGCAGGGCGTCAACTGGAAATACCTCAGAGCAATAACTCTGTAGTTATTGCTCTGAGGGAAATACGGTATGTCAATGTAAAATGAAAGGAAAACTTTGAATTTTCCAAATCGGTTTATTTTGAACTTGATTTTGAAGTAAGGTTGTTTTCATTTCATTTGACATTGACATACCCTAATTTCCAGTTAACGCCCCCTGCCACCTATCGAGATGTTTGGAACTATTCCTTTTCTTTTTAAAAATGCAAATTGAAAACCCCTCATTGTTAGCTAAAAAATCTTGTTCGTTCATCTGTCTCTTCGCGTAGTATTTATATTCTTTTTGCCTAGTACATCTGTATCTGTGGTCAAAAACGACAAAAGGGCGAGGCTTTTGTTGTGTTGGTCATCATTATTTTCAAATTACAAACGAATTCTAAAATAAAACAATAATGAAATATCTTTGAGGTAAAGCCGTCAACCAGATCTAAACTGTGATGAAATAAGAAACTTCAGAAAACATGAATGTTTTATTATTTTTCAGAATTCAAATGATGAAGTGTACTTTGTTATTGCTTGCGGTGGCAAGTGTGAGGACGCAAGTGCTAGAAACTACTGGACCTTATAATCCAGGCTTCCCCCAACAGACATACCCCAACAATAATCAAAATGGAACACAATACCGACCTAACCAGCAAGTACCGTACGGCAGTTTTCCTGTAAACGGTAACGAATACAATAGCCCGCCTCAGAGTTCTTTCTACCAAGATAGCATCTACAACACGGATAATTACGGTGAGAATGATAACGAAGTAGACCCTCTGAACAGTGCTACCTACTACGCCGGCCTAGATTACGAAGAGAGGTACAGATGCCCTCCTAATTGGATTCGTTACAGAGAAGCATGCTACCGCTTTACAAAGTCTCCAGACCGGCCTAGAAATGAAGCGCGTAAAATCTGTCAAGCTTATGAAGCAGATTTAGCTTCTGTAAACAGTCCTGAAGAACATGGGTTCATTATAACGAGCCTCATGAAACTGGACCCACAGAAAGGGTCATGGTATTTAGGAGCTCGTCAGCAATCTCCTGGGCACTGGGTGAATGAGGCTGATGGATCTCAGATGTCAGGATTAGAGAATGCCTTCTTTGCTGATCGTCAAAATACTTATACGAGCTACAACTTGCTCCCTAATGATTTTGTGGTGTACAGATTCTCTCATGAGCAAGGTAGGTGGGGCTTAGCCCCAGTGGATGGCTCACAATACTACCATTTCATCTGTGAAGGGCAAACACAAAGGCTGCACTATCTTATTGAAGAGCAGAGATCTTTTACATATGGCTTGGATACTTATGACCCTGAGAGAATCCCTCGAGGACCTTACTTTATCAAGGAGCCCGTTGACACAATCTATGATCCCTTGAAAAATCACCCGGTGCAACTGATCTGCATTGCCGGAGGCTATCCCGCGCCTATCTACAAATGGTACAGAGAAGACTATCAGGTAGACAGTCCAGTTTACACGGAAATTGATCCCCTTGTTGACACTAGATTCATCCTCAGTGGTGGAACTCTGATGATCTTTAGTCCTGATACTGATAAAGACAATGTGAAGTACCACTGCACAGCCACAAACAAGTTTGGCACAATCAGATCTGAATCTGTCCGTCTCTCATTTGGGTTCATCAGAGAGTTTAACCAGAAAAGGTCTATTGAGAATGGTAAAGAATATTGGGGTAAAGTAATATATTGCGATCCCCCTTCTTATTATCCTGCAGTGAATTTCCTGTGGGCCAGGAATTATTTCCCTAATCTTGTTGAAGAGGATAAGCGTGTTTTTGTGTCCAATGATGGAGGCCTCTATTTCTCGGCCTTAGAAACTATAGATAGAGGAAACTACAGTTGCAATGTAATGAGCAAAGTATCAGATGCAGGTCGTAATGGCCCTTTCTTCCCTCTCTTTGTATACCCCAATTCTGATTATCAACATCTAAAGTTCCCAAATAATTTTCCAAAAGTTTTCCCCGAAGCACCTCTTGTTGGGCAGGAAGTAAGGTTAGAATGTGTGTCGTTTGGATATCCAGTGCCTTCGTATAATTGGACCAGAAAGAATGATCAGATGCCAAGAAAGGCTAGATTGAGTCATTATAACAGAGTATTGACTATAACTAATGTTGGGGTTGAAGATGAAGGTGAATACATTTGTGATGTCAGAAATGACCGAGCTCATATCTTCAACAGTGTCTTCCTAAAAGTACAAGCAAAACCAAATTTCACTATACCACTGATTGACAAACACATGGATAACAAAGGTGAATTACATTGGAACTGTGAAGCATTTGGCATACCTGATGTCAACTATACTTGGTGGAGAAATGGTCAGAAGCTCTCCATGAAGGATCTCGAACCTGAGGATAGAGACAGATATATAATCCAAGACAATGTTCTCATTGTAAAGTATTTAGACCCTACAAGAGATCCCGGAATGTATCAATGTGAAGCTAAAAACCAGCTGAAGTCTAGCTACTCCAGTGGACAACTTCGAGTACTATCTCTGAAACCATCTTTCAAGAAGAGGCCTTTGGAATCAGAGACTTATGGATCAGAGGGAGGGAATGTTACCCTCAGATGCTACCCTGAAGCTGCACCAAAACCAACGTTTACATGGAAGAAAGACAATGTTGTGATAGGTGCTGGTGGCAAACGATTTATAACAGAGACTGGTAATCTTATAATTCGGCAGCTATCCAGAGATGATGAAGGAGTTTACACATGTGTAGCGAAGAACCAATACGGCTCCGATGAAAGTAGGGGACGGCTTTTAGTGCTCCGCGCCCCGCGGTTCCTAGAACGGCTGCCTCCGCGCATCACAACTCAAGTAGGACAAATCATCTTCCTACATTGCAATGCTGAAATAGACCCTGTATTGGATACTGCTTATCTATGGAACCACAACGGCATTCGCATGAAGGAAGCGTCGGACCTCTTTGCAGATAAACGAATACAGATTGATGGTGGTGAACTGACTATTATCAATGTGAGCCTGTCTGATGTTGGAGACTTTGAATGCGTAGTCAAGTCTGCTATAGGAAGGATTTCTTCGCACACACAGCTGCGTATAGAGGGCCCACCAGGTCCCGCCGGAGGCTTGCAGGTCCAGAACATCCAACGCTCGCAAGTGACACTCGAATGGACCGACAGCAATTCGAACGGACGCCCTATCACCGGTTACATCGTCACTGGCCGCACCCAGTGGAACTCTTCTTGGACGGTGTTATCAGACAACGTTCCGAATGTAGGCGAAATTGATCGGTACAACGGACGAAAGCGAGTTATAATCAACACCAAACTGATGCCGTGGTCTGTCTACGAGTTTAGAGTGCAAGCGGTGAATATCTTGGGTGCGGGAGAACCGTCAGCACCTAGTCCTCAGTTCTCAACCCCAGCTGACAAGCCTTATCAGGCGCCTAACAACGTCGGCGGCGGTGGCGGTAAGACTGGAGATCTAACCATCACGTGGACTCCCCTCCCTCAGTCCTTACAGAACGGTCCTGGCATTCACTACAAGATATTCTGGAGAAGAAACGGAACTGAAGTCGAGTATCAATCGCTGCTGCTCAAAAAGTTTGGAAATATAGGCGCGTACGTCGTCCACATATCGCCTACTTACTTCTACACTCCTTACGATGTGAAGGTCCAAGCATTTAACGAGATAGGTGCGGGGCCTGAGAGCGAAGTTGTGACGATATACTCAGCAGAAGACATGCCTCAAGTGGCTCCTCAGTTGGTTTACGCTCGCTCCTTCAATTCTACGTCGCTGAACGTGACTTGGAATCCGATTGATCAATCGCGCGAGAGACTGCGCGGCAAGCTGATCGGCCATAGGCTGAAGTATTGGAAGCAGGTGAATAAAGAAGAGGACTCAATCTACTATCTGTCGAGGACTACGAGAAACTGGGCGCTGATCGTCGGTTTGGAGCCAGATGTCTATTACTACGTGAAGGTGAGCTGAATTGATCATTTAGCTTTATAACTATACTATTTACCACAAAATATGTGTGTGTGTTCTAAGCCGAAAAGAAAAAGGTGATTCTGGACGAGTCAGGTCATATTTAAAAAGTGATATACATTATCTAAATTTAAAAAAAAAACGTTGAACCGTCGTCGTCGGCGTCGTCCTTGGTCAACTTCCTTGAGGGACTTAATCACCCCTTCTTGTCCTAGCAATTATAAAGAGGGACATTGTATTTCTCTGTTCAAAATAGTTCTAAACTAAACCTGTTGTCTGATTAATCTCAGTCTATAATATTTTAGGTCGGTTCAGCATTAGAAACACCTACTCAAAGCAGTAATTGAGAAGATAAATGTACTCGCATGTGAATGACGTCGGATTTAACCTTTGTTATAAAGGATCGTAGCGTGCTTCACCTTGAATTCAGGAAGTTGGTACTTGTTCAGTAATATGACGGATGATGGAGCAAACATCTGTCTGTATCTCTTTTGATATTTTTTTTCTGCTAAGAAGGGAGATTCGTTACATTAGATTCAGCATTGACGCTTCCGACTGGTATTATTATGGTTCAGTTGAGCTACATGTAGATTGTTTGCAATGATCTGATCTGCAGTTAGCACGATTGTTTCAATCGTAAATACTAGTTCTCATTTGTTTCTATTATTTGATTGTAATTTTATTTGATAATGAAAATATTATTATCCTGATTATAGAAATATAATGTAGGGCTAGAATTTGTGAGTTGTATGTTGTAATGGATTTATCAACCGAACTACTGTTTCCATAATGAAAATTACTTAAAATGACTTAGGTAGGTATACTCCAATTTAGAATACAAGATACTTTTATGCAAAAAAAAAATCGGAATGAAAACAACAAAAACATTAAAAGAAAACAAAACAACAAGATAACAGCAAGGTTATCACTAAAACGAAAAAAACAAACTTCAACAACGCATTCTGAAATTATGTTCAGGGAAAAATTTAGAAATTAACGAGAAAGCAATTAAATGATGAACTAAAGCTTTCAAAAGCAAAACTTATTTCGAACTTCTGTGCTTTGTTTCGAAACCATGTCGTTAAATATTGTCCACCAATATTACGTGGGTTTTATAACACCATTGTATACAAAAATATTCAAGTTTTTTAATCGGAGTACACAGTAAAAGTCTTTAGTTGTGTAAAACAGTTAAGAGTCTATAAGATAATGAACCGTGCAGCTACGGAAGCCTACACTGCGCGTGGCCCAACGCTCACTTGGTCGGTTTTTGTACCTAATTTATCCGAAAAAACGCGTACAAAACCACTTTCAGAAACGAGCCTCAAATAGCGTTAACAAGGATCTCATGTCTTCCAGGTGATGGCATTCAACTCAGCTGGCGAAGGTCCTGAGAGCGAGCGGTTCTTGGAGCGTACCTTCCGCAAAGCGCCTCAGAAGCCACCGGCCTCCGTCAACGTGTGGGCTTACAACCCGACCACGGTGCGCGTTGTGTGGCGGTATGTGCAGCCTACAGACGAGGAAGAACCTTTGCTGGGTTATAAGGTAAGAGCTTGCTGGAGAAGTCAATGTTCTTCCTCTTTTTAGACTGAAGAAGCCGAGTAATATATCGATTCCATTGCCCAGCCGGTGTCTGCGGTGCTCCAGGCATCGGCGGCATGTGCGCCATGGGCAATGAAAGTGTTGAATGGTATACCAATCGGTTATAAAAGAATAATACCTCGTCGCGCTAGTGGTGTTCTTAAGACAGTTTTATTGTTGATAAATGTCTGAAAAAGTACCTCTATGCATTCTTTGCTTTAGTATTATTTACATACGCACGCGCTCGCTATCACCGTAGTTTTCAGAACAGCATCAAATACGTTATGTTTTGACAGTAAATTTTCCAGGATCATTCAGGGTAAAGGCATGTCTTTGGTTTATTCCCATTTGTCACCCTGATCTGTCCCCTTAGGGGGACAAATAGGAAAAAACGGTTCTATCTGTCCCCCTGTTAATCACAAGGGGACAGATAGAACTTTTTAATTTAATAAAAGTTCTATCTGTCCCCCTGTTAGTCACGAGGGTACAGATTGAACTTTTTCAGTTAAAAAAAGTTCTGTGTCCCCCTATTTGCAACGGTGGGACAGATAGAACTTTTTTCCCATTTGTCCCCCTAAGGGGGACAGATCAGGGGGACAAATGGGAATACACCATGTCTTTCTCATGCATTATCTACATTCAGTAATAACGGGTGAATTTTAGACATTTTAGGTCGGATTTGAAGTTCGATTCTTGTTTCGAACGTGATTCAAATAAGATGAGCACTATAGGATAAGTATTATGCCGCAAATCGTAAACAATTTCTTATGATCCATGATAGCAAAGTAAACCAAACTATATATTTGTAATTTCCAGGTACGCGTATGGGAAACCGACCAAGACATGAGCACCGCAAACGACACAATAATCCACGTGGAACACAAACTAGAAGCTTATGTGATGAACCTAGCGCCCGGTAAGACGTACCATATGCGCGTGCTCGCTTACTCCAACGGCGGAGACGGCAGAATGTCTTCACCAGCGATTACCTTCCAAATGGGAGACTACCATAGCGATGCCTACGGTTATACAGCTCGAGACTCGGCCAGCTTGAGCCAGTTTGCAGCAGGAACGTTGATTCTGTCAGTGGCTGTGCATCTTCTTATGAATCTCTTGTGATAGCTTATTTTATGGTATAAACGTCCGTGTTCATGTTTAGGAATAATTGAAACTGATCTGTCCTTTTCGTTTTTAATTGATAAAGAGACCACAAGCCAGTCGTGCTGTTAAAAAAAAACTGTATTTGTCACACTAAAGATAAATTACTTTTAAGCAAGGGCGCATTCTTTTAAGGACGGAGCTTAGTTATTTTTAGTTTCTGCTAAGAATCTTGAATACCATTTCAATTGTTCAATTCATTAGTTTTATTATTAATGGCAATTTTTTAAGTCGTTAATTTACAGTTTAAACCTAGGTTGTGATATTATTCGTCCGGCCACTTTGTTTCTATTATAAGCTACTTTTATTTTATCTCGATTTATATTTTATATTTGAATATTTTACTTTTATCTTTTATTGAAGTCTGTTTTACATTTACATAAAAATCTGAGACATTTTTTAAGGCTAATTTTCTGTCTCTCATCTTCTTGTTTCTCTGTCAACTAGCTTTGACAATAATTAACGTAGGTATAAGCGATCGATATAATTAATTGTTATTGTATGTCCATATCACAATCGGTGATATTACGTAAGGTTTTGTGAACGCTCTAATGGCTAAATCTTTGGTCTTTTGACTATTACGCAGTACGCGTACTATCACCTCGACAATCTTTGCGGGGAAGCGGTCATTTATTCTGTAATCTGTGTTATCACGCCGCGGTGTAAATAGCAAATGACCGCTTCTCCGCATAGACAGACATGGCAGTACGCATTATAAGACGTGGCAATCAAGAGCAAAGCTTTAAACATCCTTTTGCAAAAGTCCGAATAGTTTTAAGATATGAATAAGAATCTCGTAGCTATGATATTAATGTTATTTATACGAGCTGTTTACCAACAATCCGAGCCATTTTAGCGATCTGATTTATTTTGAAGATAATATTTTTATACGAAAATGACAAATTAAGGAATATGTGTTTTGAAACAATCACAATTAATGTATGTTTATTTGATATAATAGTAGTTTGGTTAAGCGATTTGTGTTACGTCCAGTGTATTTATTTCTGGAAATTGTATGAAATTAGTTATTCTATATTGTATTTAATATGTAAGCCCCAATAAGTATTTATGTAACATATCCTTAAAGCTTCATACAATATACAACGTAGATACTGGACAAGACAACAATTAAGCTAGGTGTCGTGTAGGTGTAAACATAAGACGTGGAAAGAGATGCCTTACGATGTTAATTAAGTATAATTTTTATATTATATGTAATGTTTACATTGAAATATATGAATAAAATCAATCTTTTGTTTTTTATTTATATCCTTAGCTAGACTATAGTAGACTATAGTAAACATTAAAATTAATTATAATGTCTCGTGGTCTGACCATTTTCCACTGCAAATAGAGTGTAATTTGAACATGGTCTTGCCTAAAGTTAGTTTAAGTAATTGTGTACCCAATCCTGTTACTTGGGGAGAGAGGGATAGCGCGCAGATTAAAAAGTACACACAGTTGTGTACTGCGAAGTTGCGGGAGATACGTTTTCCACCTGAGCTTAGGAAATGTGGGAATACTACTTGTCACGAGGCAGACCACAGGTTGATATTAGACCAATTATATAGTAACATAGTTGAAATATTAAGGATGTCGGCCACTAATTGTTATCATAAAAAAGTTATTCATAGAAATAGTAGAAAGAAGAAAGTCCATGTTATAGGGTGGAATAAATTTGTTAGAGAAGCTCACAGGGATGCGCGGCTCCAGTTCCAGGAATGGGTTTCATACGGAAAACCCTCTTCTGGGCCCTTACACAAAAAAATGCAAGAATCCCGATCTAATTTTAAAGCAAAGTTGAAATGGTGCCAAAACCATCAGGCACAGATAAAAATGGATATCATTGCCTCATTTCACAAATCTAAGGACTTTGGTAAATTTTGGAAACAAACCAATAAACTGAATCTGAAGCCGAGTGTACCTGTGAGTGTAGAGGGTATTAGTGATCCCGCTCAGATCGCCAACCGGTTTAAAGATCATTTTTGTGTACGATCACCGTTAGTGCCTGCGTCCGGGGGGGAGGAGCAGGACGGGATGCGACGGGGCGAGCCTATTGTACAGATCACAGCGAAGGAGGTGGCGCGGGTGGTGAGGAACATGAAAAGAGGTAAGTCTCCAGGACACGATGCGTTGAGCATTGAACACTTAAAGCATGCGGGGTTCCACTTACCGGGCGTGCTTGCCATGTTCTTCACCCTCTGCGTCGGGCACTCGTACCTGCCGGCGGCGATGATGCGGACTGTGGTTGTTCCTATCCTCAAGAGCAAGACTGGTGACGCATCCAGCCTGAACAACTACAGGCCGATATCACTCGCCACGGTCATGGCTAAGGTGCTGGACGGTGTGATTGGCAAGCATTTAGAGAAACACCTTAAACTGCATGATGCACAGTTCGGCTTTAGAGCTGGACTGTCTACTGAAACCGCAGTGTTAACTCTCAAACACACCGTCCAGTACTACACGAGCAGAAGCACACCTGTCTACGCCTGCTTTCTAGATCTATCAAAAGCTTTTGATCTTGTTTCGTATGACAGGTTGTGGAGAAAGCTCGGGACCGAGACTCAAATTCCTCCAGAGCTAATTTCACTATTTAGGTACTGGTATGGCAATCAGGACAACAATGTAAGCTGGGCGGGATCATTATCGGATGTGTATAGGCTGGAATGCGGGGTGAGGCAGGGTGGGGGGACTTCACCGAGGCTTTTCTGCCTATACATAGATCGTCTGATCCGTGAGCTCAGCAGCACCCGCGTAGGGTGCTCGACGGGGTCACCGTGAACAATATCAGCTATGCTGATGATATGGTGCTGCTGAGCCCATCGATCAGTGCTCTCAGAAGGCTGGTAGGCATCTGTGAGTGCTATGCGGAGGCCCACGGGCTCAGGTACAACGCGGCCAAGAGTGAATTGCTGGTCTTCAAGGCGGGTTCAAAAACTTACGCCACAGTCCCACCAGTTACACTCAATGGCAAGCAGCTCAAGCGCGTGACGGAGTTTAAGTACCTGGGCCACTGGGTCAACGAGGCACTCACGGATGATGCAGACATGGAGAGGGAACGGAGGGCGTTAACGGTCCGAGCTAACATGTTGGCCCGTAGGTTTGCGCGTTGCAGTGCTCAGGTTAAGACGACACTGTTTAGAGCGTACTGCCAGTCATTCTACACGTGCAGCCTATGGATCAAGCATACGCAGAAGACCTGCAACGCCCTTCGCGTCCAATATAACAATGCCTTCAGGTGGCTGATGGGGCTGCCTCGCTTCTGTAGCGCATCAGGCATGTTCGCAGGAGCGCGGGTCGACGGGTTCGCTGCGATCCTGCGCAAACGAACGGCATCACTGATGCGCAGGGTGCGCGGCAGCGCCAACAGCTACCTGCAGGTCATTGCAGGAAGGCTGGACACAGCCTCTCCCTTCATGCAGCACTGGACGAAGGTTCATGTTTTCTGTTAGTTTCTTGTTAATTAATATAATGTGATGTCTATTTCATTTTAACTATATTGTATTTTTTTTTTTGTAATCTAATAGTAATTTATCCTTAATGTATTGTAATTATTAGTGTAATTGTTAGTTTAATGTTTTCTGTGTATGTCTGATTTTTATTATTGTTTTATGGACTATGTATGTGTAACTACTGTGTCTGAAATAAATGTGATTTGATTTGATTTGATTTAGCTAATTAGTCATCATAGTTGAGTAGTGATTCTCAAAATTAAACTTACCAGGGTTATTTTAGTGATTCTCAAAATTAAACTTAGAAGGGTTATTTTATTCGAGAGTTTCTATGGTCTTATAGTTTTTTTTTACCGAAGCAAGTATGACAAGATATCAAAATAAATAAATAATGCTGAAAATAAATCTGGCCCCAAACTAAGCAGAACTTGTGTTATGGATACTGGATATCTGATATTTACATAGTATTACAATACATAGATAGATATTTTTTATTATACATAGAAAACGACGAGAACACCCTGAACCACAGAAAACTATTACTCCTAGCGGAGCCCTGAACAAATGTCTGCAGATCGTACACACATTTGCCGCGAGGCGGGAATCGAACCCGCAACCTCCTGCGTCGCAAGCAGAACTTCGCCCACCGCGCCACAGAGGTCGCCAGCTAATATCACTAGTAATAATGAAAACCAATTATGTATGTATATCAGTTATCTAGTACCCATAACCATAACACAAGTTCTGCTTAGCATGGGGCTAGATAATGCTGTGTAAATTCTCCAGCATTATTTATTTATTAGTGGTTTTTAATTCTAAGTCACAAAATTTTGTATTCGACAACGGAAGTGTTATACGCAACATGATTTATGTGTAAAAGATACTGAGAACATGCTGACCTGCCTCTTACTTGAATCTACCTGGCAAGTGAATAATCCGATTTTATTTAAATGTTCTGAATTAAAACAATTTTTTTCTACAAATATTATTTATTTCCATTATCGAATAACATTTTACATAGTAACTTTCACTTCCATATTTTAACATGCACTATTTACAGCTTGAACTTAGTGAAACTATGATTATATTTTCTTTTTAGCCCTTCTCTTCAGGCATTTTGCATCGCTGTGTAAATCTACAGAGTTCCTCCTTTTTAGTAAACTGCTTTCGTCGGTTTGTTGCGCGGGCTTCATGGGAAGTAAACCGACTGCGTACGGAATATCCGGGTCTAAATCTGCACTCGTTTTAGGTGCTACGTTCTCCTTGTCCGTACCATCCTGGTTCTCAATGACGTCGTCCCACACTTCTGATTTATCGTCCACGGCTGTCAAGTCCATCATCGCGTATTTCGATTCTGGATCTCTATTCTCAGAGTTTTCATTGTTATCATTTTCTGTGTTCCTGCAATCGTCCATGTCTATTTCCCATTGAATGTTTGGCGTCAGACCGCTGCTGGGGAATTCAACTTTTTGAAAATCATGGTTTGAGTCGTTCGGATTATCTTCCATTGGATTTCCGAAATCTTGAACCTCAGAATCTCTGTTAGAAGGTTCCTCGTCTCTATTAGAGCCCTTGTCCTGGCCCAAATTCATCTTGCTTTCTATGCTCATAAGGTCCTTTATAATATCTGCTTTGGCCTGAGCTCTCTCTCGGGCTAGCTGGCTGTTCATTTCGAAAGAGTTGCCGTCGTCGTCGTTCCTTCTAGGTGTCGCTATCAGACAATCCAAGTCTTCTTTAAACACGTTACTCTGCGGGAGTGGTAGAGTAAAATCGTAACAATCTTCAGTTCTTCGCAAGTCATCTGTGTTCAAGGTATCATACGATTGGCTCAGGTTTTCGGTTAGTTGCGAACTTTTAGTGTCCAGAAGTGACATGCTGAAATTCGTGTCCAAAGAGCCACTGGTAGGGCATAGTTGTTCCATAACTCTTGCTTCTGCCAGTTGCTGTTCTTCATAATATTTCTTCACATCATCACTCATTGATTTGGTGAAGAATTGCATGTCTCCGTCTATACAAGAAAAGTCATTCGAGCCTACGTGATCCAAATTATTCTCCTGAAGACGGGGATCCATAACTACGAAGTTTTGCTGCTCAGCGTAGGCTTCTAAATTATCTGGCAAAATAGTGTTAAGGCTGTTCATTCCATCATCGGTGCGGTTATAATCCGTATCTTTGTCAAAATCAGCGCTTAGCGAGTAACCTTTGTTACCTTGCATCATCTCTCCTCTCTCGATAGATTTCGAGAGATCATCGATACTTTTGATTTCGCTCGGGTCAGCGACCTTTTCTATGATATTCGGTTGTTCTATGACTTCGTACTGGATTTCACTGCTCTGCACCATGTCTAGTAATACTTGTTCATTGACGTTGATGTATGATCCATCGCCAGATTCGAAGAGAATCGGCAGATCTGTGGGGAGTCCGGCATTTTTCAGGGCATTGACGTACTGCGACATGGCATTGTTGATTCCTTCCCCTCCAGAATCATTAGCTGCTGTAGATGAACTGGCGTTGGGGTAGTTAGACGGCATGTTATCTTTCATAGCGTTGTCTTTCCCGAAAGGCATGTTGGGATCAATGTTGGTCGATGATTGGTCCATGTACATGAGATCGTTTTCCATATTCATATAGCTGCTTGGTGTTTCTGGGCCACAGATACTGTTGACCGCTTGGGAAAGGGTGACCCTGTCCATATAATCCTGTAAATGACAAGAATAACAAGAATGATTTAGGTACTCATAGACCGTTAAATGTCTTATGTTACTTAGCGAGAAATCTTCAACAACAACTAGATTTATTGAATATTCACCTGCATGTGTCGAGATTGCAGATGCTTGAGTTGGTGAATGGCCTTCCGGGAATCCTGCTCGCGACGCAGCAAAGCCCTTTCTGCCGCCCGATTGAGAGAGCCAGTGCCGTCCCAACCAGCTGGACGCTGAAAGATGAAAGGTTTACAGGCGTTATTAAAAACGTTTAAAATTGCCGAGTCTGATCCTTAGCTAATATCAGATGAGCTTTTTTCCAGGATAAAAAAGCCTGTTTTTATTGCTTTGTAGGTTTGGTAATCTAGCTCCCGAATAAGGTACGTATTAGGTACGATTAATACAGAAGTTTTGGTGTAAAGAAGCAACAAAGATTCACCCGTCTGTTCTTACTGTTGATTCTCCACTTTTATTATGCATAAAATATATAAAATTTTTTTATACGGCTGAACGAGATCGGTAGGAGTAGGTAATATATAATCTATCCAGAAAAAAGCGTGATGAGTAGCAGGGAGAAGCTAATTAATAATAAGTATTTGTGTGATAAGAGTGCTGCTAATCCCATAAATTCTAATGTTAGAGACTGCTTCTCTTCTCTTCTTCTGCTTGTAGTCGAAAAAAATCTCGATCCTCTTAGTCTACATGGTAAACCCACCCTAACAGTAGGTCTTCCCCGACGAGGCTTGATAGTCCGAGGCATCTCGGGATAGTCGACGTTAGAACTGCTTCCGTTCTCGATGTCAAACGGAATACGGACCACGGCGTCCTTATTCGGCCGCCCAAAGGCATCCAGCGTTTGGTTGTTGGGCGGCGGCGGCGGTGCTGGTGGACCTTTATGTTCGCCTTCCTGCAAATATTTGGTAAATAATTCGTTAATTTATTTCAATACTTCGAGTAATTTATAACTCCATGGTATCAGATCTATATATCTGACGAACACTGGCAGGACGCGCGAAGGTCCGCCTGCGACGCAGGAGGTTGCGGATTCGATTCCCACCTCGAGACAATAGCTGTAAATATTTTTCCTGTGTTCTGGATGTTGAACACGTCGTACATGTACCTACTTATTATAATATAATAAGTATATAAAATATATTGAGAATAACAAAAGTGAAAGACCAAAATTTCAGGGGGGGTTTTTCTTTCACACAGAAGACAGGAAAAATATTTAAAAAACCAGACTTAATTTAAGTTAAGTTCCTCTATTTTGTGACACCCTGTATACAGGGTGCCACGAAATGTGTACTAAGCCGAAAGGACCTGGACCCTGGATTAACTTTTGTTCGACGATATTTTAAATTTCTTTGTTTGTTAACTTTTTATTGAAAATACATATATTTATTTTCACCATATTCGATTCTTTTACGCGCATTCTTAATATTTCTTATATTATTATTATTGTGTCGAAATTTCAAAGGATAAAATAATTATTTGTAATAATTTTATAACGAAACACTGAAAGATCATTTTTAAGATTTCAGATTTAATTAACAATAAAAAAAATATTTGGTATTATACAACAGAATACAGATTCACAAGTTGATCCCCTTGGGATCCAGAGTCACCCCCCTTCAGCTCATGTTACAAACACCCCGTATAATTATGTAGTGTAATTATAAGTTATCTGAGCGTCTGGTCGAAGCGACGCGTGACCAGAGAGCTGGTGAGTAGCTGGCGTAGTGCATCAGCATTGCCATACAGCAGCGGGGCAATGCAAGCAGCGTCCTGTGGACGGTTCCGACTGGTAGGTAATATGAATCAGTTGGTTTACCTGTAGATTGTTTGCAACGGTCTGCAGTTATCTCAATTCTTTCAATTGTAAATACTAGTTCTAATTTGTTTCTATTATTTATTGTTATTTTCTATGTAATATGGATATCAGTCTATCTAGTAGTATCTAGTAGATTACCCACTACCTATAACACAAGATCTGCTTAGCTTGGGGCTAAGACAATGTATGTGAATTTTCCAGCATTATTGTATTTTTATTTATTGATTATCTATTTTCTTCCTGGGATTATTACGTTACTATATTTATAGGTAAGTAGGGTAGGTACCTGGGAATGCATGTCGATAAGTGATTGCGGAGGCCTGTTTATAACAACCGGAGGTGTAAACGCTGGAAGTTCACCTAGAGCAAAATTTATGTTTAGTATCGTAAATATCATGCAGGTAATGTCCGTCCATATTTGAACGAAAAAGTATATAGAATAATGAAAAAAGTAAAAAAAAAAACGATACTCAAATCCTAAAAAATAGGCGTCAAAAACTTCATTTTTCTAAACTTCGCCAAATATAACCATGACATTCTACTTAGACTTTTGTAGGAAAAAAAACTAGTAAGTACTGGGTGTTACTAGCACCGATATTTTTTTTGGGGAGTTGCAGGGGGGTATGGTAATGTGCTGTATCCCCGGCTAGATTCAATGTCTTAAGAATCACGGTTGCTAAGATATGACTTTAGTTTTCTTGAAAATCACCCAACTTTTGCCTTTATATAGTTTTCAGGGTTCCGTACCCAAAGGGTAAAACGGGACCCTATTACCCAAACGCAACTCACTTTTAAGCTCGTCTCAAGTAGCTGTTTTTTGACATATTGGAATGAAAATGTGTCAAAAAATCGTCTCTTGAGACGTGCTTAAACCTGAGATGCATTTGAGTATTCGGGGGTAAGACTCCGCTGTCACCAGGCTGTATCTCATGAACCGTGATAGTTAGATAGTTTAAATTTTCACAGGTGATGTATTTCTGTTGCCGCTAAAACAACAAATACTAAAAAACAGAATGAAACAAATATTTAAAGGGGGGGGGGGGGGGGGGTATAACAAACTTGTTTTTTGCCGTTTTTATAGATGTACGGAACCCTTTGTGCGCGAGTCAGACTCGCACTTAGCCGGTTTTTTTACAATATTTAAAAAAACCGGCTAAGTGCGAGTCTGACTTTGGCTAAATTTGTTAGTACCTGTCGGTGGTTCGATAAATGTAAGTAGGTACTTCTTTTTCGATGAGAATCTTTAGATGTTATAATTGTATGCGTAGCTTACCGGAGTCAGCGATTCCAAGGCCTTCTTTGGTGACCTTAGAGAGCCCCTTTATTTTCAAGAATTGCGCAGCAGAGACCAATTCGTCCAGATTTTCCTCTAAGCACTGCGTTTTCCCGCAATACATGAACTCGACCAGACATTTTAGCACACTAAAGCGCATTTTCAGAATAATCAATGGCTCTCCCATTTGTTTCTGTAGTACTTCCTGAAGGTAGAGCAACGATTTTCATTTATTGGAACGTTACGACAGGAAATCTACGTTTTGGGCAATATTGGGGAAGATTATTGTCGCAAAAGAGCAGATTGTGCGTAGTATTGGACTCACCTGAAAGTAAGCACTGCTTGCGGCAAGCACGGCTTTGTGAACTCGTAAAGTATGCGAACTGCACATAAGCGTCATATCCACCAAGGATTGGATTTGAAGCAATTTTCCAAATCTGGACATTAAATGCTCCGAATAATCTTCATAGTGAAGACTGTATCGTATTGGAGCCATCGTGAAAAAAATATTTTTGTCCTAATTCTAAACAACATCTATTGGCGACGTCCCTCCACTTTCTTAACAAGAATGACAATTTTAAGTTTTGACAGAGCGGCTAAACAAAAGAACAGCGAATAATATTTTCGAAATTCTAGTAAGACATGCCAGTGCGCGCGAAAAAGGTTCGAAGCGCGAGAAAAACATATTATCCTTTTTGGATCAAAACCATTTTAGGCTTCATAGAGTTTGGTCACAAGGCTTCTATCCTTGTCCTACCTCACCTCTATGGCTTATTTAGACAAATAAAAAAATAGACTATGAAGGTTACTAAAAAACCGACTTCAAAAAAGGAAGAGGTTCTCAATTCGGCTATTGTATAGTTTATGTAAGTATAGATTATGCGCGATCCTACAAGGTACTTCGTATGGTATTAAGTTCCTACTTCTATGGGTGGGATTAAATAAAAGGACACATGAATTGTTCGAGTATTTTTAATTCTTTTAAAAATGCAGAAAAAAATTGTAAGTAAATTGTTAGAAAATGAACTCATTACAAATTTGTATTCGTTATCTTACCTTACTATACATGCTAGGCTAGTCTGGAGTTTAGAGCTTTACAATATAAAGGTATTCTACACATAAATGGAATGTTCTCTTACCTATGGTAGATGGATTAGACCCAGAATTATCATCATCAATCAGCTCATTGCAATAAACAATGTATCTCTGGTGTTCTCCCAACACAAACTAGGTTCGTAGTAAACCCGCTTACATTCTTAAGGCGCATACAGCACCCAAACTAAAGGAATTTTCAAAAATACATCTTTCAGTTTGTGATACCTATCATAAGCTTTTTTTTAATGCCTCTGTAATACCTAGTTTTATTCTAATTAGTTTAGGCAGAGATACGAAGTTGCCCTTGGTGGCCCAAAAACCAAAAATCCATTTTCGTATCTCTGCCTAAACTAATTAGAATAAAACTATCACAGAGGCATCATTAAAAAAAGCTTATGATAGGTATCACAAACTGGAAGATGTATTTTTGAAAATTCCTTTGTTAAACGGAATAATAACATAAAGTAGGCGGCGGCGCCACTTTGGGTGGGGTATGCGCTAAAGAAAACCTCTTTGGGCTCGTTGAACTCAATACTGGGTGTTAGGCCTCTTTTACACGCCAGCTTAATCGGACACAGGGAAGGATCTATAATTTCTATCACAGGCTAATTAAGTACAGAAAAGGGGATAAAAATAGATAGGTATACAGAGATCGTCTTTTTGTCAGTTTCTCAGTACCAACAATATAGCATCGTACAAATAAAATCGGCAGACAAATCAACGTGTGTTTGAATGAATTTGTTCTTAAGGCACTTGGAACAAATACCTACTTACAGCAAGATAATACTTAATAATGTGTGTTAATATTAATTTATGGAGTAATTTATTAGTTAAACAATACTTTATGAATACCTAATTATGATTAATAGGAAGTAAGAATTTCAATGTAATGCGATGTTACTGGGAAATAATTCTGTGTGTGAAGTTTCAACACACTAATCATAGAAACAGAACTCTGATAAAATACAAATTTGTAACATTTCCAATACTTTAAGTATCCTCTTTAGGAAACAGTTCCTAATAATAGCTTTTACGTTTACCCTTACCTTCCTACAACGAAGCTCATAATCGCTGTACCAGCCGCGAAGCTTTACGTTACGACGTACGACTCATATAAATACTGGAACACCTTCTGTATAATATCTGAGACAGAAATAATTTAACTTTCGATTACAACCCCATTTGAATTTAGAAAAATAAAAAAATATCGAAGAAATTAAACCGAAACAAAGAAGGCAGTAAACTAACAAAATATCTTATTTTTTGTACACTAACATCTAGACAGCGTATTAACATTTTACAATACTTTAAATATTTTATATTTATACCGTAAACACTACAATATTGTCATACTAAATATTGAATAATACATTAGAGTTCCATCCCAGATATTGCAGAATAAAATTAAAATTCAACAGCCATGAGTTCGCATAATCACGTTTTTTAAATTATTTTTATTAATTGAATAATAGAAAAATATTTATATAATAAGATGATTAATTACAGATTTGTTTTTGATCAAATTCAGTTAGCATAGATTCCAAAAATATTTTTTGAGTAATCACATCCCTAAAAATAAAGAAAGATTTCGAAACATAGTTAATATTCTCCATGTTGCAATAAATCTGAATCATTTTATATTTAAGACCACATCAAATAAGAAAGAAAGAAAAATAATCATTTTATGACTTAAAACAGTTAGGTCTGTGTTCACCAAACGATAATCAGACAATTAGGCAGATTCATCGGTTAACTTTGATGTTTGATGTATGAAAATTTATGTCAAAATCGTCAAAACAACTGTTTAAAATTTAACCATCTGTTGGTGAACTCGGGACTTAGGTAATTTGCTTACTAATCGCGAGTCGCTATATCCAACAATATTTGTCGAAGTTGTTAAGGTATTGAATTACATATCTTATAGTTAAACAATACACAGATTGACACATTAATTGACGCAATCTATTTAAAATGATAACTAAATAAAAAAAAAGAACCAAAATAATAGTGGATGCATTGTCTAAATTTTTAACTTATCTTACATAGTTTTGAGTTTTTTGTACACAGCTTGTAGAAAAAATAGAGATTCATCTTAAAGAGATCATACAGTGAAACTAGGCCATTGCCAGATACCTAAAACTTAAGAAAGTAATGGTTAATCTTTATTAGAATGTTAAAAATGAGTCGTTTTAACTTAATACATTAAACTGTTAAATAATTTTAAATAACTAATGTACTTTTCACTGTGCAATGGTCTGTTTCAGTATTAGATTACGTTACATCATTACGTACTAATATTAAAAGCAAATTACAATATTTACAACAGCCGACAATAGTTACACCTTGCGAATTAGATTTCTAACATTTTAACTATACACATTAGTTTTGATCATTTCAAAAATACTATCACTCGGAATCCGATTTAATTACTTGTCTAAGATTTTGAAAAATTCTTCTGGGGAAATCTGTACATCACCGGAATGTTCGTTGGCAGTGGTTGTCGCGTTCGGCGCAGAATGTTTTAGTTCTCCGAACGTGTACGTCGTGCGTTTTTTGTTCCTCGCGGATCCTGGGACCCTGCTTTGGCCGGGCAAGGATGCCTCGCAGTCGAGACTAGCGCGTTTGTTCCAGCAGAACGGCTGTCGCGGCTCCGCGCCCGCTGACATCGGCATAGCCAGCTGCACTCGCGACCGACACAGCTCGTTATCGCTCATCTGCCGCTTTAACTTCTCCTTCCCCACGACTAGTTGGAAGCCCTTCAAACCTGCTGAACCCTCTCCCAGCTCGACCTCGCTCAGCTGTCGTCTCAGCTTGGTGGAGTGTTCGACCGGGCTCGCGCGCGCGTGCCTCTCGACTAGACTGTTCTGCCGGGAGCTCCTGCTCGGGACGCGAGAGCCGGAGCTGCTTTTCGCCAGCGCGGTCTCCTGTCGACTGCTGCCAGAAGAGCTGCTCGTATTCGTGGTGCAAGTACCGACAGTGTTGCCGTTGCTCCCGTTATTCCTGCGCAGAGATTCGATGACGTTGTAGAAGTGTTCGATGTCTGATGTGCTGTTGTTTCTGGAGCGGCTCACGTTGTTTGTGCTGTGTCTGTGGGGGCGGATCTGGGCTCGAGGCAGGTGGCCGTAGCTGCTCTGCCGCGCGATGCCGACGCTGGCCTGCCGCCGCGGCATGCTGCAGCTCTTAGGCACGAAAGCGTCCTGAGACATCACGACGTTTTCGTACACATGTGCACTTTCGTCCTCTTGAGGGATGAGGTTCTGTCGACTCTCTGTTGTTTCTTTCCTTTGTCCAACGGAACTGCTCTTTTTGTGTCCACTTCTGAGCTTTATATCTGGTATTATCTTTGTTAGTTTGCAATCGCTTGCACTACGCGGGAGCAAGTTGGCGTAATCGTGTTTGGCGATTTCTTGATTCAGCGGTAAATCTAATATCGGAGTACTCGGTGTAGGATTTTCTGTAATTCTCGTGGAATTAGAGTGCTTAGGTTTATTGGCTGAATTGGATTTCGCGGGTTCAGCCGGGCAAGTCTGTTGTGGAACGGTTTCGTGTCTCTTTCTTTCTAAATCGGGCTTGGAAGATTTGTCGAGGACGACTTTAGTTTTGTCGCTTTTACATATTTTAACGCTAAATCTGAACGGAGGTTTGAATACTACTTGCAGTCTGGCTTTTTCTCCAGACAGAAGATTGGTGGCGCTCTTGGACGGTCTAGTTTTTCGCGTGCCTTTTTGGACTGGTCTGTGAGACCTTTCAGTGAGTCCGAGTGGGATAGACTTGGATTTCGGTAGCACCGCGGGCTGTGGAGTGCTCAGCAGCCATTTTTGCACCTTTGATAAAGCTTCAGTGTCTTTCGTTGGTGAACTAGGATGCTTCTGCATTGAACTGTAGTCGATCGTCTCCTTTTTCATCTTCACCTTCCGCTTCTTTATTTTGCTCTTATGTTTGGACAGCAAGACATGTTTAGGCGATTTGCCTTCCGAATTTGTTACTACTACTGCGCTCTCTTTTGTGACTTTGGGAGCTTCTTCTAATTTGGCTTGAGGACTTGGCTTCTGCAATAAAACAGTCAAATATTAATTTAGGCTAGATAGATAGGTATAATAAACTTAAATGCCCAAAGGTTGTAACTACATAGGCAAACAAAATGCTGAATAGCATTCTCTACCTGCTAACCTTAGTTCATAGGAAACATTTAAATTTGTAGCTTCAATCATTAATTATGGTTCAAGTCTCAACTTACTCTCTTCTTATTGGCATTATGAGACGGCGACGCCTTGTCACCCGTTTTGCTCTTGTGTTCTTTCTTGTTTCTGTACGCTCGGGTGCGCAGTGCCACCTTCTTCTTCAGGGGGACTTTGGACCTGAAAAAGAGTAAACAAAATTAGACTTTGATCACATTGATGCAGGGTTGAAGTTGTTTGTCGGTATCTTACCTAACAGCAGTATGGACTATCAGCCCCTGATCGGCTTGGTCAGGTAAACGGACGGTTTCAGTAGTGGACGAGTGGATGATGGTGACAGACTTCAGCTTCTTGCCGTGACGCCCGAAGAACCGTGTGCTGATCACCTGAAAATTTTAACACGGTAGGTACATTAGAAGTAGATCTTCATGATTGAAACCTTTTCAGCAGTCTGGATTTGAGCATACGCAATTTTTTTATGAGACAAGAAATGTATCGATGGATTGGATGATACTTTGAGACTAGCTATAAGAAAATGGTGCTGGTACAAAATGTTTACAAGGGAGTAAGTAGGTATTATGAAAGTTTTTTAAAATTTTAGCACTAAATGAACCACACATCACACCCTAGCATGATACTGCTAGTACCTTTCTATATTGTTTTAACCTAAGGAGTGTTTGGAAGTTCGGAAGCGTTTACTTGTCCATATCTGCAACAGCATCAAGTATGCTGCAGCATTTCTGGAGTAAATAGAAACATAAAATCAACATAAAGTTTAGTACCAAGAAGAATTTAAGTGAAAATAAAATTGATGAAAGTTATCGTTGGGATGGTAGATAACATCATAAAACTAAGATTGGCAATATTAGATATCACCTTTCCAACTACCTCAGAAGGAATACCATTTTTATACAAATTGGATCCTTCGCTGGTATTATCAGTGACGAAACTATAATGCAGTCATAAAACTTTGTGAGACTTGAATATGCATGGAACATAACCCGGTAACATATGTATATATAGATTATTGTTAGAAATAAAAGGAGTGTGGTTTTTAGAAGAAAACAATTTTACTTTCTGTTTGACACCAATAATAAGAAATCACAAAATCAATTACATCTCCATGACTACCTGACGACAGATCTATGGAGATTGTCTATATCCGCTAACGTGCTGGCTGAACAACACTCCTCCTCAGCACTGATGGTGTACAGGATTCAGGTGTCGCTTCATGCTGCATGCTTGTTTCATGCCCTGAGCCCCCACAGCTCTCTTAATCTTGAAAGGCGTGGACCAGGCATTCCTTTCGTCATGGGGTCGGCTTCGTTTTCCTCTGACCCCACAAACTTCAGCTCTATTTTATTTTCACCAACACAGTCTCTAATAAAATGTATCTTCATATCGATGTGTTTGGACTTAGAAGATACTATAGGGCTCGACCCTAGTTTAATTGCTGCTTGGTTATCGCAAAATATGATAACTGGCTTTTCTTGCCGTAATTTTAGGTTTTTGTGCAGCGAATGTAGGTGAATTGCCTCTTTTGCGGCTTCCGTTAGGGAAGCATATTCAGCTTCAGCCGTCGAGAGTGCTACTGATCGCTGTTTCTTGGATGCCCAGCTGATGGCTGCTCCTGCGTATTTAAATACATATCCCGAAAAAGATTTTCTGTCATCTTTTGATGCAGCCCAATCTGCGTCGGCCATTCCAATTAACATTTCGTTTGTCTTTTTGTAATTCATACCCATGCTCTTAGTTCCCTTTAAGTATCTTAATACTCTTTTCGCACATTTAAAATGCTCCTCTCCGTAGCAATCGTTAAATTGTGACAGGTAGCTTACTGAGAACATTATGTCTGGCCTTGTGGCAACCGCAAGATACATCAGCGTACCGATAAGATTTCTATACGGTAGGTTATCCCCCCCTTTCTTGGGGTTCTTCATGAGACAGGAACCAGGCTCGATAGGAGTCTTTGAGACTTTACAATCAGTCATACCAAAAGTTTTAAGTGCTTTTTCAATGTATGACTCTTGATACAACTTTATGCCTTCATTTGTGTAATCGAATTCGATTCCGAGTAGTTTCTTTGGTTGACCCATATCTTTTAATTCAAATTCTTTGGATAGCTGAGCCTTTATTTTCTTTGCTCTCTCCGGGTTTGAGTAAGCCATTAAAATATCGTCGACGTAGATTGTTATCACTGTCTTATCTCCTCCTTTCGTGGATATGTACACACACGGATCCGCAAATGATGTCTCAAATCCAATCTTTTTAAGTTCAGTGTCTAATCTTTTAAACCACTGTCGTCCCGACTGTTTCAATCCATAAAGTGCTCTTTCTAGTAAGCAGGCTTTTTCACCTTTTATGCTTCTTATATCTTGAAGCATCTCTCTGGCTTTATAGTAAACAGTGAGATCTTCCTTGTCACTTTCGTCTATCATCACCTTTGTTACAAATTCTTCTAAATAATCAGGAACTTTCATTGTTATTTTCTCATCTAGTTCACCATTTAGATATGCTGTAGTGACATCCATTTGACATAGATCTAAGTCTTCCTCTAAGGACATTCCCACTACTGTTCGAATTGAACTTAGCTTTGCAACTGGTGCGAAGGTTTCATTGTAGTCCACGCCAGGTCTTTGCGAGAAACCTTGTGCGACAAGTCTAGCCTTTTTAATTTCAGTATTATCAGGGCCGATTTTCTTTTTCAGAATCATTTTATATCCAATAAGTCGCATGTTTTTATCTTTGGGAACTATCCGCCATGTGCCGTTTTTGATGTGAGCTCTAATTTCTGACTTTATTGCATCATGATAATTTTCATCATCGTCTTCGCAATTGTGTGAAGCCATAAAAACATCATAGAATTCGTCGGGCTCGCTTACGCTATTATCGTGTGATACATGATAATCATTTAACCATTGTGGCGGTCTACGTTCTCTTTGGGGGCGTACGTTTGGATTTATTTCATTTTCAATCTCTTCACTTTGACTTTCATTTTGATTAGGGGAACTTTCATTCAAGTTAGGAACATTTTCAGGTTCAGGATGCTGTACAGTTGAGTCATTTTTATTTTCAAATTCTATTTCAATGTCTTCTGCTTTGCCTTTCTTATCATTTTCCTTTCTATTCGTCCCTTTCATTTCATTCTCTTCGTTTTCATTGTTGACGAGATTTTCATATTTTTCATTTATATTTTCATAGTACATTTGGTTTACTACCTTCACGTCTCTGCTCACTATTATATCGTCTTTTTCAGGAATTAAAATACGATAGCTTTTTGCATTTGACGCGTATCCCATGAATACACCAGTTATGGCTTTAGGTGTCAGCTTCCCTCGTCGTGTCTTTCGTAGTACAAAAACTTTACTTCCAAACACGTGTAGATGATTTGCCGATGCTGATCTCCCCACCCACATTTCGTATGGTGTACTACCTTTGAGTAGTTTTGTTGGGCTTCTATTTGCAAGGTAATTTACAGTATTTACAGCTTCAGCCCATAGGTTTTTGGGCGCATTTGCGTCTATGAGTAAACATCTAGCTTTGTCTAGTAGAGACCGGTTCTTGCGTTCAGCAATGCCATTTTGTTGAGGCGTGTACGGAGCGGTTAGTCGTCGCCTTATTCCGTTTTCTTTAAGGTACTGATCGAACTCTTTATTTATATATTCGGTCCCATTATCAGATTGTAAGTTTTGAATTCTTATCTTGTGATAATTCTCAACTTCTTCTTTGAACTCTTTGAATATTGTGAAGACTTGATTCTTTTTCTTCATAAAGTAGACGTAGCTGTATCTTGTATAATCGTCAATGAATGTGACGTAATACTTTGATCCGGCCAACGTTTCAGTTTCGAATGGACCGCATACGTCCGTATGAATTATTTCGAGTGGTTGAGTGCTGTTTATAGAATCTTTCTTAGGAAAAGGTAAACGTGTCATTTTTCCTTTGATGCACGTTTCGCACGTTTCAAGCTTGTCTTCCTTGAACGCAAGTCCTCGTAACTTTTCGTCTTTTGCCATTTGTTTCAGGTCTTTTTCGTTAATGTGGCCTAGCTTCTTGTGCCATGTCATCATCTCGGATTCGACTGTTACTGAGTTAGCTATATCTTTGGATTCGGTACTATGTATATAGTATAAGCCGTCAGTTTTTCGTGCTTTTAGCGATATTTTGCCATTAGGTTCCACGACGTAGGCTTTGTCCTTTTCGAACACAACTTTCTTGCCCTTGTCAGTGATTTTCCCAATTGAAAGTAGGTTTGTTGAGAGATTTGGCACATATAGGGTTTCATATAAGTCACAAGTGTAGTTGCTTAAACTCACCCGTGCCATTCCATTTCCTTTGACTGGCGTTGTATGGTCATTTGTAGCCAATTTTACAGAGCCGTTGTCTTCAGAAATATTTACAAATATTTGTTTGTTACTTGTCATATGTGATGTACAGCCGCTGTCAAAACACCACGTCATTTTTGACGTATTTTCATTATTTACATTTAAACAAGTATATAAACCTTTTTGCTGCTGCTTGTTGCCTCTATTTGGAACTTTTGAAGGAGTTTTGTTTTCTTTCCTTTTGGACCAACAAGATTTTGTACTGTGTGATTTTTTCTTACAGATAGTACAGAACTTTTTCTTTGCATACAAAGCTTCAGACCTTTCTTCGTACTCCGGTTGCTCAGCACTCTTATTATTTCTTGCTTGTGACTCTTCAAATATTTTGACTTTGAGGTCTTCGGGACTTGGCAGTGTGTCTCTCGATTCAATGGCAATTCGGAAGTTTTCGAAAGATTTTGGCAAGCTGTACAGGATCATGATACATTGTAGTTCTTTAGGGATCTTTATTTCCATGTCCTCAAGTTGACTAACTATATCGAAGAAATTGTTGAGGTGGTCGCGGATGTCTTCATTTGGTGTCATCCTCTTTAAGACTAATTGTTTTAATAATGTAGCCTTTCGGGCAGGTCCTGTGCTTTGATAGGTTTTCTTTAGAGTTTCCCATACCGACTTCGCCGTTTCGCAACCTTTTATCTGTTTTAGTTCGGAGGGCGATAGCAACAAGATGATTTCAGCTTTGGCCTTTAAGTTTTCTTTGTTGAATGCCGCGGTGGTTGCTGGATCAGCGTTTGGTGCCAGAGTTTTTGTTCCGCTTACGATGTCCCATAAATCATTTTTTATGAGCACCGCTTGGGCCTGTAGGCACCAGGTGTCGTAGTTTGACTTGGTCAATGTTTCTATCATGGTTCGGCTATTTGTTGCCGATGACATTTTTTTTTTTACACTCACGTGGATATCCAACCAACAGTTTAATGTTTTACTACTTACATTATGTAATCAGGTACGCTCTGCTACCATTTGTTAGAAATAAAAGGAGTGTGGTTTTTAGAAGAAAACAATTTTACTTTCTGTTTGACACCAATAATAAGAAATCACAAAATCAATTACATCTCCATGACTACCTGACGACAGATCTATGGAGATTGTCTATATCCGCTAACGTGCTGGCTGAACAACAATTATACATAGTTAAGATAAGATCACTCTCTCTCTCTCTCGGTCTCAGGTACTCATCTTTACCCCGCCACGCCTGGCGGTATTGTGTCAGATGACTTGACTTGTCCACTAAAAACCTATTGCCGTCATAATGTCGTCTGTTAATGAGATCTAGAAAGAAGCTGACACGATGAGGCACCTTCGCGATGGACTAAAGCAGTTGAAATATGCAGCGATCTCGCGAGTTCCCTGCATAAGTTGACAGCTTTGGTTTATAGAAGATCAACTCTACTTGTCAGGTCTCCTCGCAGTCAAACATAATTGTGGATAGTCACGGTGGCTTTCAACAGTATCAACAAAATTATGTGTACGTACATACCTACCTAAAGTAAATGGTCGTGGCGGTTTAAGAATCAACTCAGCCAACTAACGGAACTTCCAAGGTTACTGAGGGTGACTTTCAGAGGTAAAGGAGCAGGTCCCTTCTATGTATTTCTCACACTTTCACCGCTATCTCCAATCCGCCTGCCAAGCGTGGTCATTATGACAGAACCTCCGAAGATCCTCTCCGTTTGGGTGTGGTTTGGGAGAGGATTTTCTGCAGTAGGTACGTAAATGAGACAGATGAACTGGATAGTACTCATGAGACGAGGATAGTACTCACCAATAAAACGATGACAGCTATCAAGATGAGCAGCACCGCGTACCAGTGCCGCATCACCCAGCGCTTGAAGCCGGCGATGCTCTCGTCTGACAGCAGCAGCTTGCGCAGCGTGGCGAGCGGACCAGACGGGTCCACTTCACGGCAGCGTTGGAATACGTCGCAATAGCTGGAAGGAGCAAATTCTGATGAATACTAAATAAATAATGTTGGACAATCCATAGAGCATCCCAGGCAGAGGTAGTTGTTTTGGGTAAGTACTAATGATATACATAATAGAATACAACATAGATAGATGTTTTGATTAATACTTAGAAAATAGCCAGAATACAAATATAAGCAGATCGTACAAACATTTGTTCTAGAGCGAGAATAAGAACCAACTCTTTCCGTGGGTGTCGTAAGAGGTGACTTAGGGACATGCAACGGTGAGCGGGCAGCAGACCTCTTGCAGAATAGATCTACCACCGAACTGCGATCCCCAACCCGCATACCCAGCGTGGGGATTACGGGCATTACCCCTCGTGAGATAAAAAAATCAGGAGGAGAACTGCGTCCAGCAGGAGACCATTATAGGCTGTTGAGGTTGAGGAGAATCAGAATCGTACCCACAACCTTCTACGCCGCAGGCGGAACTTTGCCCGCCACGCAACTTCAGTCGTCACTATTACCACGGATATAAGTAGTACTACCTATATACCCAAAACTAACATAACCGTGCTATTTCTACCTACCTAGTTTTACTGTGTAGTCTTTGCCTCCAAGTGGTCCGAGAGTGTTGAGTGACTTTGATAGGTAAAGTTTTCTAGTTATAATATGTAAGTGGGAGCACTTACTTAGGCCCAAACTTTAATTATTTGACATCTGTCTCTTTGAGTAAACGTTCGTCTTGATCAGAGGGTAAGAGGTTGCTTAAGGCGCATACAGCACCTAAACTAGCGCCACCACCTACTTTATGTTATTATTCTGTTTAACAAAGGAATTTTCAAAAATCCTTCTTCCAGTTTGTGAGAGAGATAGAGATACGAAGTTGCACTTGGTGGCCACCAAAATCTATTTTCGTATCTCTTCCTAAACTAAATAGAATAAAACTATTACAGAGGCATTAAAAAAAAGCTTATGATAGGTATCACAAACTGAAAGAAGGATTTTTGAAAATTCCTTTGTTAAACAGAATTATAAGACAAATAAGGTGGTGGCGCCACTTTCGGTAGGGTATGGGCCTTAAGGTCAAAGATTATTTATAACAGTAAATTATAAGGGTGCGTGCGATAGAACGTATCCCCTTGACGATTAAGAGGTGTCTCTACGGTAGATACGCCTCTTAATCGTATCGGTAAGAAGATACTCTACCTACCACGTCTGTTTAACTCTCTACCATCGTTTAGGTGGTAAATGTCCCCGACACCTACAGGAAAACATGCGACTGATTTCCGGATGTCATAATCATTAACAATCTATATTATTTGGTTTCGTGGTATGTAGGTATACTTACCATTGTAATCCTAGGAAGGAGTCCCCGGCTTTGCATACATATTTGACACGTCCAAGGGCCGAGTATTCCTATGGAAGGAAGACATGCATCCTCCAAGGGCTTGCGACAGCGTAGCTCTGGCTTTCACTCGAAGGTTCGTCATGTCAAGTCGGGCATAACTTACCCATTGTAATCGTTACAAGGCGTTCCCGGTTTCGCATACATGTCTGGCACGTCCAGCGGTGGGGTGTTCCAATGGAAGGACGACATACAGGCCCCACCAGGCTTGCGACAGCAAAGCTCGCAGGCGGAGCGAGGGTCGTCTTTGCGAGGCGCGCACTGGCAGGACTCTAGGCCGTATGCTAAGCAGATGGAGCCGGTGCACTCCTGAAAAGAAAGAATGGGAGTTTGTGTTGATTTCTTTGAGCAGATTTCGAGTGACATGTCACGGCTCTGTGACTGAAAACAGGCACAACCAGGGTTTATAAATGGTAAGTAAGCAAACCTTTGTTGCTTTTCAAACTTTGGGGGCTTGTAGATTGAAGAAAATTAGTTTCTTGTTCTTCCTAACTGAATCATTCTCGCCATCTGCATGGCCTGGAAGACTAAGAGAAAAAAGGATGTCTAAGAAATTTGGTGGGCACGGCCCAGCCATGCCTAAAGATTCTACTTGTTGTGAAAGTTGATCGATCTTGCGGCCAATAAGTAGTTAAATTAAGCCTCATGTTTGGTGATGAGCAGAGTGTAGACTAATAGTTGTCCTCCTGAACGAAATAATGATCATTAAAAAAAATGTGATGGACAACTTACTCCCATATAGCAAACAAGCTCCTTATCACACCGCGTCCGATTGGCCTTGTGCTTGCTAGCAGGGCAGGCGGCACGCTTGCCGTCACAGCTGGCGGCGTCGCGGCAGCCGTTGTCGGACCGACACCTGTCTCCGTACTTCAGCGTGCATGATGCTGTGCAGCAAGGACCCTGAAAAGATAAGAGAAATTGAATTAATAAAACAATTAAAAGTTTGGGAGAAAATAATTTGATTGAAGGTAATTCAGCTCATGGATTCCCACCTTTGCAGTTCTGAATACAGTGAGACTGTTCTTCATAATAGACTTTACCCTGAACAAAACTCGGTAAACGTAAAGAGTTTAAATGATGAGCGATGTACAGGTAGCATCTACCGTTCATGTGACACATAGTTACAATCTGTAGACCATGCAGATACTTCTTGCGCCTGGTAACACAGCCTTACCTGACTAGGACTGCAGACGCTGTGCTCAGTAAGCGTGCAAGGTTTAGATATAATGCGGCCGGGCTTCTCGCGGCAGCATTTGTCGATTCGTTACGACTAACCCGAAATATTTTCATTAAGAGTGTACATAAACAATGTTTCCTACAATATTCCCATACAAAGAATGTGTCGCTTGTATAATGAAGTAGCCAAATCCGATATTTTTGATAATAACCATAGTTGATTTAAGCAGTGCATAAAAAAATCTTATGTTAATTAAGTAACAATGTTTGAATGTCTTTCTTCTTCACGTCCTAGGGTATTCTAAATCTAATGCATGTAACATTACTTTTACTGTTATCACATAATTGATTTCAATCTACATCTAAATTATTGTAATATTACCTTGTGTTTATCTTTTTTCGATTGTTATCTGATTTGTGAATGAATAAATAAATAAATTACAGCCGGAATGCTAAGTGAGGCAGGACCATAGCTGATGGCGTGAACGAAGCGAGGCGAGGCCTGGCTCAGCAGTAGGTGGAAAGCAGGGCTGCCAGGTGAAAATATGCCGCAATCGTACCACAGCATAAAAAAAGTCGTACCCCCAAGGAAAATTTGAAATAAAAAATCGTACCTGCAATAATCATCGATATAAATATTTTACGTACAATACAATAATTAATATTGAGAACTACATAGTGAAAAAGACTATACGTACTAGACATGTAATAAAATTACTTTTTTGTATAGGTTTGCCGTACTCATCATTCTAATCATAGACTAGTAAGTATACTGCGTAATTCTAATCATATTAGTTGGCTTAAAATTAGTGCAGTTTCCAGTTGATCTAATCAGTTGCTTTGCCAATAATGTTCCATTCACTGTGTCGTTGACCAGGCTATTTCTTAGTTTGGTTTTTAGTAAATTAACTTCGATGAACGCCTTTTCGCAATCAGCACTCGAGTGTGGCAAGCTTAATACATTAATAGACTGAGTTCAAACTGCGCTAGTGTTTTGAATTGATCAAAACGCTGCTTGATGTCCACCCAAAATTCATCTGGGCTTACCGTCATGTCAACTTTTTCAATGATGTTGGGAAAACTACGCCATTCATCATCTATCGCTTGCATTTCTTGAATGTTATCATTATCAGGATTGATAATTCGTGGAACAAGCGTCATCACTGGCAACGTGGCAACAATGATCGGATATGAACCTTATTTATTTAGATCGAAAGTCCTCTTTCATGTATAGAAATGGGTATACAAAATCTTTATGATTATCTAAAAAAGTCGTACGTTTTCTGTACGATTTCGATGTTTCGATCGTACTCGCAAAAATCTTGCAAAAAATCGTACAGATACGATTTAAATCGTACAAATGGCAGCCCTGGTGGAAAGTGACTGGTATCTCACCTGACTAGGACTGCAGACGCTGTGCTCAGTGAGCGTGCAAGGCTTGTAGTGCGGTCGGGCAGCTTGCGGTCTGCAGCAGACGTCGGTGCATTCCGATGCCCAGCCGCAATCGCACTCCTCGCCTTCTTCTACTACGCCGTTGCCACAGATTGCTGGTTGAGGTTCTGTAAAGGATTTTTTTAATTGATTAGCTGATGTTTTAGATAAAAGCGCTCATACAAAGTTTAGTTACCGATAGTACCTAAGAAAATTACGGCTTTTAACCCGATCCCTGGGGTTATGAGCCGTGCTGAAGTAGTATGGAATCAACATTTCAATTTATCTTAAAATTAAAATAACAAAGCTGGCACAACGATTTTTAAAGAGCACTAGGGGACATTACCAGATTAGTGTTCAACAGAAGATATTGGGAGAGCACAGACAACATCTAACGCACAAATTGTCTGAAATTATAAGTGTTTTGTCACAGACCAATCCACACAAGCCATGGTTCAAGTGTAGGATAAAATTATTATTATTTCAAATTTAGGATGTTGGTAGAGCAGGTTTATCTGTCTACCAACATCCTAAATTTCAAAAGAAACCATTTAATTACTGGCCAAAATAATAATTTAAGAAAAATCATTTTTTACCCAAATGGGATGCACACCTCTGGGGCATGCTGGCAAACACAACCCTGAAAAGCCAAACTAACCTGTAAAGCATCCCTTGGGCGACCTGGCCTTATTGTTGAGCACTGGGTCTATGGCCCGCAGCGAGCAGGGAGAGAACTTGTTATTGTTCTTCCTATCGCCGCTGGTGGCGCGCGCAAACATTATAAAGTTGCCGTCTTCGCCAAATGGAGTGCATACTTCTGGATCGTGCTGGAAAATAAACAAGTTAGTATTTGTTAAACATCTCGCAATATGAAAGAGTACTTTTCTTACAAAACTCGTTCCAAGTAAAAACAAAATCAATCAGAAATCGATTAGCGCACAGGTCAAACTTTCAAAGACATAATTAGAGTTCTGTTTTGCTTCTCAGTCTGCCATAAAAACCACTGTTTTTAGTTTTAATAAAGGTTTCCAGTAGCAAAAATCTGGTTAAATAACATTGGATCCATAAATAGATACACCAACTCGAAGGATCAGCATTTCCTTTCAAAGGGCTCCAATTAACAAACATGGACTTTCCCTCATTATCTCTAAAGCCATGCATATTCAAAAGTAACTCAGTAGGTAACTCACGGGCGAGCCGAAGTTATGCCCGATCTCGTGAGCGAGGGTCACATGAGACACCGCCGGCGGCACGTGTTTGCCGTAGTTCAACAGGGTTACGATCCCCGTGTTTAGGGACTTCATACTGCCTCGGTAGTGCTGGAAGAGAATTCAATAATGAATATTTAAACCACAGTTTCTCGATATAAAATTTCCAAGAAAAGCCAAGAAGTTGCTTTTCTGTATACTGTTAATTGGCCGTGTGGTGCCGGCCATATAGAATAGCAACCACCCCAACTCTTCCCGTGGGTGTCGTAGGAGGCGACTAAGGGACACAAACCGGGGGGTGGGCAGCAGCGCACCCTGAAGAACAAATACACCACTAAACTGCGATCCCCAACCCGCATGCCCAGCGTGGGGATTATGGGCATTACCCCCCAATGATGCAAGGACCCAAAAAATGGCCCCCAGTTCCCGGCCGCCTCGCTATTCCTGGCCATGGCAGCGGCCATGGTAACGGCTTGGCAGGGGGTGCTAGGAATCACCGGGCTACAACAGGCTGCCACCAACAACTGACCCTGGCTACGTACAACGGACGCACTCTGAGGCTTGACCAACATCTAGCGCAGTTGGAAGTGGAGTTAGAGAACATCAAATGGCATGTTCTGGGGTTATGTGAAGTCCGAAGAGAGGGGGAGGACACCGTAACTCTGGACTCGGGCCATCTTCTCTACTTTCGCGAGGGTGATAAAACATCCCAGGGTGGCGTAGGTTTCCTCGTCAATAAGGCTCTCTCTAACAACGTCCAAGAAATCTCCAGTGTGTCGACCAGGGTAGCGTACCTGATCCTTCGGCTATCCGAACGGTATAGCATGAAGGTCATTCAGGTCTACGCACCGACCTCGGCACACTCGGATGATGAAGTGGAGGATATGTATGAAGACATATCCAAAGCCTTGCATAAGACCACTAAGGCCCACTTCAACGTTGTTATGGGGGACTTTAATGGCAAGGTGGGAACCCAGACTGGCAACGAATCCCGAATAGGCCCGCATGGTTATGGAGTTAGGAATCACAGGGGGCAAATGCTTGTTAACTTCCTTGAGAAAGAGGAGCTATTCTTAATGAACTCCTTCTTTAAGAAGCAGCCTCAAAGGAAGTGGACATGGCGAAGCCCGGACACTGTGACAAAAAATGAGATCGACTTCATCATGACGGATAGCAAGCACATATTCAGAGATGTCTCAGTGATCAACAGGTTTAATACCGGATCTGATCACCGACTCCTCCGAGGCTCTCTGAATATCAACCTGAAGCTTGAGAGAAATCTTCTGATGAAGTCCACGCTCCGACCTAACCCAATCCAAATCATGGCAGGCACTGAGAAGTTTCAGCAGCTTCTCAGGAATAGATTTGTTGCCTTGGAACCCACTGATGACGCAGACGAGACCCTACATAATCTGGTCGAAACGTTGAGAGACGAGGGCATCAAGTTCTGCAAAATGCAGCGCACTGGCAGGAAGTCTAAACTCTCGGATGAGACTTTAGGACTAATGACAAAAAGACGGGAAACCACCCAGGCGACTTCGACAGAGAGGTCAGACCTGAACAAGCGAATTGCGAAGATGGTACGGCGTGACCTTCGGAGCTCCAACACACGCCTCATTGAAGAGGCGATAGAGCGAAACCGAGGGTCCAAAGTATTCACTCAGCAGCTTGGCAGGAGCCACGTGACGAAGCTTAAAACGCTCGATGGGAGGACCGTATTGTCAAAGCCAGAGATCTTAGCCGAGATCGAGGATTTCTATGGCCGTTTATACGCTGCACATGCCCCTCATGCCCAACGAAATGACCACGATTCTAGAGCCACCCTGACACGCCACTACACCGACGAACTGCCGGACATCAGTCAAGACGAGATCGTGTTAGCTCTGAGGCAGCTTAAAAATGGAAAAGCCCCCGGTGAAGACGGAATTTCATCAGAGCTTTTGAAAGCTGGAGGAACCCCTGTTTTACAGGAATTACAGAACCTCTTCAATGCCGTCCTTCACAGTGGGAGAACTCCAAAGGCATGGAGCGGGAGTTTGGTGGTGCTCTTTTTTAAGAAGGGCGACAAAACCCTCCTTAAAAATTACAGACCTATATCGCTCCTGAGCCATGTCTATAAGTTGTTCTCACGAGTGGTCACGAATCGTCTCGCCAGAAGACTCGACGAGTTCCAGCCACCGGAACAGGCCGGGTTTCGCGGAGGATATGGCACCATAGACCACATACACACGGTGAGGCAGATTATACAGAAGTCCGAAGAGTATAATCAGCCCCTGTGTCTGGCCTTTGTGGACTATGAAAAGGCCTTTGACTCTGTCGAAACCTGGGCTGTTCTGGAATCCTTACAGCGATGCCAAGTAGACTATCGTTATATCGAGGTGCTGAGATGTCTTTATGATGCCGCCACCATGAGTGTCCAAGTACAGGGCCAGCAGTCTAAACCTATTCAACTGCGCAGAGGAGTGAGACAGGGGGATGTTATATCCCCGAAACTGTTCACAAGCGCGTTGGAAGATGTGTTTAAGACGCTGGACTGGAAAGGTAAGGGCATCAACATAAACGGCGATTACATCTCACACCTGCGATTCGCTGATGACATAGTCTTAATGGCGGAGTCGCTTGAGGAGCTAAACCGGATGCTGACCGACCTAGCTTCAGCCTCGAGACGCATCGGTCTTGGCATGAACTTGGATAAAACCAAGGTCATGATCAATGGTCACATTGATCCGGGACCGGTGGTCGTACATGGTCACCTTATCGAAATTGTTTCCGAGTATACTTACCTTGGGCAGATTCTGCAGTTGGGTAAAAACAATTTCGAGAAGGAGGCCAGGAGGAGGATCCAGCTGGGTTGGGCCGCGTTTGGCAAACTACGTCGAGTCTTGTCGTCATCCATACCCCAATGCTTGAAAACGAAAGTTTTCAATCAGTGCGTTCTACCCGTCATGACCTACGGAGCTGAGACGTGGACACTCAAGGTAGGGCTGGTCCACCAGTTTAAAGTCGCCCAGCGAGCTATGGAGAGAGCTATGCTCGGAGTTTCTCTGAAGGATAGGATTCGTAACGAGTACATCCGACAGAGAACTAAGGTTATCGACATAGCTCAAAGGATTAGCAAGCTGAAGTGGCAGTGGGCTGGCCATATCTCGAGAAGAACCGACAACCGCTGGGGTAAACGTGTTCTTGAGTGGAGACCGCGACTCGGCAAACGTAGTGTAGGACGCCCTCCGACCAGGTGGGATGACGATTTGCGAAAGACTGCTGGCAGATGCTGGATGCGGCAAGCTGAAGACAGGGCGCTATGGCGCTCATTAGGGGAGGCCTATGTCCAGCAGTGGACAAATATAGGCTGATGATGATGATGATGATGATGATACTGTTAATTGGTGATGATGATGATGTCATCCAGCGTTTTGCCAGGGCCACTTAAATTTGTAAGTTTAGCATCTTAATTTTATTTGATTTTTTGATCTCGCCTTTTTATGCTGTTTGTGTAAATAAGTTTATAATTATTTGCGGTTGAATTAATCTTATTCATATCATCTCTCTTATTTGTAGAGGAATTTTTCTTTCTAACCTAGTGTAGTTCTTTCTACCAGTGTGAAGTTTAGTCGGTCGTCTTTATTTGTAATTGTAACAGCTTCTCTCAATGACTGATACTGGTTATTTCTACAACCACGGTTACCGCTACTCAAATTGTAATATTGTCCTAATGATGTTGTATGGCGACCACAAGTATACAAACATCATAAAATGTCACAACCAAACTTCGCTTTTATACAAAAAGGAAAAGTAGTATGGATTATGGATGCTGTAAAAGGGACTTACCCCATTTTTCTCGCAAACTCCGCCGGCATTCTTGAGATCCCCGGTCCAGGCCAGCCCCAACGTCCCCATCTCAAAGTCACGGTACGTAAACATGTACGCCAAACAAAAGGCATCGTAATCTTCCTCTGAAACAATCAATTTGAATAATATCAGAATTTTATGAACCGTTCTTGCATTTATGAATACCTTAAAATTGACTGTAATTTATTATTCTAATGGCTTTGGGTCGGCATTCTTAAATTTTAATTGAAATATGAGTTGAGGGCTACCTGAGAACAGCTCCAAGTATTTTTCAACTCCGTAATTATTGGGAAACCTGTATGCCGGATCTTTCAAAGCATCTAACGTGTGTACTTTTATCCTTTTGATCATGAATGTGATGTTATCTGGCTTTCCATCTTGATTGAAGTCTGAAACAAATTATCGGGGTTAATTGACAGGCGCGGGCATGATAATAAACTCATAAGGAATGTAAGCAATTACCTGTTACTTTGTAGATTGCGTTTACTTTTTGTACGTGTCGCGTCATTACTTCGATACACGCTTCCTCTGAACCGTATCGTTGGTAGAACATATGGTCTGCTTGCAAGTACACCAGACATGTGGTCTTTCTGGGGTCTACTGTCGCACGTTTGTTGACATGCCGTCCGTCGTCGCTCGCGTTCGCGGTCAGCACCGTGTACCCGACTGGCTCTTTCTTAACTATATCCTTACTGACTGTAACAACACCTGCTTTCGTCTTTATCACTTCAACGTGCGTCTTTGGCTTGGGTCTCGATTCCTCAGAATCGAGTCGCACCTTGGTAATGAGGTTACTTTTATCGATTTTGGTTTTCGGTTTCCGCGTGCTGAGCTTCTCGAAGTGGTCGCCGTTGCTCGTGTAGGGCACGTCCAGGTCGAGAGGCAGTTCTGGGTTCTTCTTCGGCTCATCGTCCTGCATCTCGTCTTCAGGCAGCCACCGTTTCTTGCGTCTGTGGATTTCCTCGCGGAGGTCTTCCGTTTGGTTTTTGATGGGAGGGCCTTCGAGGGTCGTGTGGTCGGTGAAATTGAAGAGTTCTGCTTTTTGTCCGAGGGTTCTTTTGATATGGAGTAAGTGGGAAGCGCAGGGCGTGGCTTCGGGGTCGTCGTGAGGGTGCTGGACGTCGGACCGGCGGTAGATGACACTATGCATCGAGGGGTGTTCCACGTCGTACCGGGAGACCGGCTCCACGTAGTATTCCTCCGTCGGAGTCCAGATCGTCCCGTCGAAAAGGCCCTCGGCTGTGATGACACCGTACACGTGTGATGACTCGTCATCTGTACACAAAATACGAGTAGATTAATATATTATCCCATGGGTCTTGCGGCAATGGGTTCATTTGCGAATACATTCCGTTAATAAATTGAGTTATGCCCAAGGACGGCTCCGTAATGGGTAAGGCGGTGCATAAATAAAACATCACCTAAACAATTACCTAGCTAGGAACTCTCGCACCCCGTAAGCCTTTGAAGTACAAACCGGGACGAAGAAATAAATGGCAGACTATATTTTATGCAAACTAATTCGAGGTGCAAAGAGCCTCGAGACTCAATGAATTAAAATCACAACTTGCAGTCGCAGCGGGGGATGGAAACCGCTCATAAATAAGGGTAATTACTGCCCCCTGTCTGCACCCCTTGTCACCCCTTTGTTCATTTTCTAGCGCATGAAAAACATTGACAGCATAACATCACCCCTACAGACGTATAGTTTTTACAGCCGGTGATGGATGGCACAATTAGGATAAATGAGTTTCGACGTGTTTTAAAATGAAAAGAAGCGGAATTTCCAAGACTAAGGGTCGAAAGAAAGGCGGTGATTCCGAACAATGGCCGTGTGTAATTTGAAAGAAGCGCTCATCTCCCATCGGGGTTTGATCTTTGTTAGAATTCGGCAGGGGAAAATAATTTAGCGACAGCAAATTATAATAATTTGATTCATTCCTTTGGAGATTTATCTTCAAAGGAACCTTTTTTCGTTCACGTGACTATTTTTCGGATCGGCTGTTGACTCGGCCAGATGGATGGAGACAAGACAAACTCGAAGATATTACTTCGTAGTTCATTAAAACTTTTGACTAATTTGTTCAAAATTCACTTTGTCTTGAGTGTTCCAGATGGGGTCGCAGCACATAATTTCGCTTTATTAAGTTAGAAGCAATGTTGAAGTTTGTCGAGCTCATGTTTAATTGCCTGTTTTGGATGGTTGCGAGCGGCGGGATCACGGGGGGTAAGGAAGCCTAACACATTCCATATTTCATTATTGTTTGAGGGGATGGGTTGGTATTCAGGTGCGTTGAAACTTAATAATTTTATGATGTTATAAATATTACCATCATTAAATTGTACCTATGTAATTTAGCTAGTTGTAGCTTGTGGAGAAAACATAAAAATTATGATAAGTATTTGGGTACCCCTATCATACTTAGACTTATTCATTAGATAAGATATCACTTTCTAACTACTTCTTAAAGAAATACACCAAAATCTCATTTCCGAAAATGATAGACACTTTGCGCTAATTCAAGCTTATCAAGAAAGCAATTTTAGGGGGACTTTCACTTATAATTAAAAGAAAACGGCACAAAGGCGTTAAACGTTTTAAAGAAAACAATTTAATTTCCCGCGAACAATTACTGGACGGCTGGGGATTGGAGGGAAAATATCCGAAGAGGTAACTCTTGTGAAAATCTTGTACTACTCCAGAGAAATAATATAAAGCAAACGAAGACGGTAGTTTTGAAACCTGTTCAACTTGATTGGACCTGTCTTCGATAATGTTCTACGCCATGAAACGGTATAATGTCTATATCTATCGTTCATACCGTGTAAAATGTACATTACGCTACGTTACATTATATAAGTAAGTTTTTCATTAAACTATAGATTCAAGATTAAAGATTTTTATTTGCCATCCTGTCGTACAATAAAGGTCTTAGAATTAGGTACCTAAAGCTTCTACATGAGCCCGGGTGGGGCGGGGGCACTGCAATTTGGATTATAGTTTAGGTAGATACTAGTTTTTAGCCCAACTAGGAGACCTATACGGTTGTTTTTATTCACAGAACTGGTGATGTCGTAAAAAAATGAATACAGCGGAGGAGATAGGTACCAATTTCAAATTCTTTGTTTGTCATACCCTTCTGGGAAAATGGAAATTCTTTGAATGGGTGGAGATTAATTATTTTTTACGACGGCTTTTCAAAGAAATATTTTTTATTCCAGCTTTTGTAACTGAAGAGATTGCTTTTAAAATTATTTATTTTAAAGCTTAGTTTATAAAGAACTTATTGATCATTCTGACCAAACATTCGAGATAAAAATGTATTTTAATATATGTATGTAGGTACCTATTATAAATTATCAGTTCTTTAGAATCTAGTTGCCCTTAAAGCCTAGATGTAGATAGACACAAATTAACTATAAAATACCTACTACGTAGTGTAGGCCTAAGGGCTTGAAACCCGAATTTTCCGTAAATTCCTGAAATTTTTGACCAATTTAAGAACCGGGAAATCGGGAAATTTCGAAACTGCCGGGAAAAATATTGTTATTTTGTTACTTTTAGACCTCGAAAAAACGGAAATGATAAAGTTATGTTGTTGACCGAAATAACATAAGACATAATCTTAATCTTTTTCACCTTCTCTTATAGCATTTCGCATGTATCAGGTAGGCATCTAAGCGGTATACCAATAAATGCCGTGAGCCTGATCACGGCAGACTCGAGAATCTAGTAGGATCACTAGATGAAATAAATGTTTGGAACCACCAATAACCAAGTTTAGCGGTAATAAAGTAAATAAGTTAGAGCTTTATCTCGTGTTATGTGTCTTTATATGGTCTGTGTTATGTGTCTTTCGTTTTTTTAATCAGCCTAGGTTGGTAGGAATCGGGTGTTCCCGGTTCCGTCTTTGACATTTCTCGGGATTCCCGGTTCCTCAAAAACTACCCGATTTTACAGTCCCTGGTAGACCTCGTGCTTCTCGTATCGGTTTTGGGCTGAAAACATCCAGGTCTTAATGACAACCCATAATATATGATCAGCCCTGCGATGTCAGTGATTAGAACGTAGGCATCCACTAGACTATTAGGTACAAGACGAAGTAAATTGCATCATTAACTATCAGACTCTGTAAGCCGCTTATCAGACCTATTGTTCTAATCGCCTTAATCTTTCTCTCTGTCCTATCGTGAGTACCACCCGCTCAATATATTTATGAAAACTTGTTGTTCACTCATAAATAAGGGTTTCAAAACCGATCTTTGAAACCCTAAAAAGGTAAACCAGTTCCTTAAAATAAAAAAAATTAAATAGCTATATACTTAATTTAAATACTAGAAAATAAGTCAATAACTCACTGTGCCCACAACTAGTTTTCACAAAATTTATGTATCTTTTATAATATAAACGCTTCTACAACAAAACTCCTAGTGAGTTGCAAAAATTATCAATAAATAAATTCAAACAAATAAACAAACATATCCTTTGCAAAAAGGCTTACTATAAAATATCAAATTATCTTGTGGATAAAAAAGCTTGGGACGAGTTTTGCTCCAACTCGAAAACTAACATTCTAACAAGGTAGTTGTTTCTTTTTCGCTTCTTTACTTTACCTTAAACAGATTGAAGTAGACAAAAAATCAAAGTGATCACTTTATTTTCTAGTTTTACTAATGTAATCTGAGTTTTGTGACGTGCCTCAAGGTCTAAAGGAAATAACGCACTTTGAGTTTTTGAGTCTAGACATGTTGAAATATCTATTCTAGATGACCCAAACTCGAGCCTTAGTCATGATTCATCATGGATGAATGTACGTGCGTGTAGGTACGATGTACCTTGGTCTTCCTTTTATTTAAGATGCTATGTTCACTCAACAGCCTGTAATGGTCCAATGCTGGATGCAGGCCTCCCTCTGTTTTTTTCTAATGGTGGGTAATGCCCATAAGATGCTTTGTTATTTGGAATAAAATAATAATTACGATTGAGCCTTTTGATCGGTATCGCTAAATTAGGTGTGATTATTTTTACAATTTGGCGGGTTCGATTCCCGGTTCAGACAGGCGATTATTCAACAATCTTTGAATGCAGCCTAAATTGTTTTTAAAATGAAAATGAAGTCTTGTTTCAGTAAAAATTTCTATCTACAATATTTAAGGTACTTTCCATCCATTTTATTTTTATTTATTCACGACAAAAAACAATTACACTCGGGTATTACCATTGTAACTTAAAACTACTTAAGTTACAATGGTATTTAGAGTAAGACCATCCATGTGGCATGGATCTGTGACGCTTTGTAAATATAATATAATATGTAACTAATTTAGGCCTACTGCATCGGCTTTTATGTTTGCTTCCTTCTTTAATAATACAAATAGTATATGTTTCTGTTTATTTTTAGCTTCAATTTTTAAGAGGGAATCACTTGAATCTAGAAACTCCTTTGATAGGGATAATGTTAACATCAAATCAAATAAATAGTGGTGTGTGTTTGATAAATATTCAGCTACCTACCGCTACCATACCAATATGTTGCCATCAAACGGAATACAAAATACAGACGGCCTTTTAATCTCTACGAAATGAATTGGTTTATTAAAATTAAAACTTGATGGTGGAGAGTAAAGCGCCGCAATCAATTTGTGCTACATTTGTATCGTAAAGCGATACGCAAATCACTGGATTATTCTAATTAATTGTAGATCAGGCTTTTGTAGATAAATACATGAGGCAATAATTGCCAATCACTCGTGCTGACATGGTTTTGTGTAGGCTCGACTAAATCTTCATGAATAATAAATTACACTAATATTACAAATACAAAAGTTTCGATGTTTGTTACCATAGTTTTTATAGTAAAACCATGATTTGATTTGGCTGGTAGAGGGTTGGCATTTTCACCAACTACTACACCCCAAGATTATTGAAGAGCTGTCTCTCACTTCGATCTACTTACAATGAGAATAGCGACGAAGCAAGCTAGCGTCGTATTCCAGTTACCTCTTGATGCCAAAACGACAGAACGAATCGGACTGAAATTTTGCATACAGGTTCACGGCCTCGAATAAAACTTATTTATTCCAGGACTAAAAGAAAATAAAAAAAAATATTTATTTCATAAGTCCAGTCAGTTTCCACGAGATACCTTAAACAACGCGTGCGAAGGCGCGGGTAGAAACTAGTAAATAATACCGGGATATCGCACACAAGATTAATATTAGCAAGCAGGGATTGGGCTATGATGGGTAACTATACCTACTTACTAGATAAATAAATATACTTTGACCTACTTGCATACTTGTAAATTTTGTATTGTACGGTTCCAACTCCGCCCGCGTGGAAGTCGTAACATTTTCGAAACTGAACTCAAAGCGATTCTTACAAAATGTTATTATGAACTTGTGAACGTTTTTCAACAATACCCTGACTCGTATTGTATAATAATAGGTACCCAGTAGATAAATATTTCAGGCGCTACATTGACTCAAACTAGCGCCAAAGTTGCCCTTGGTGGCCACCAAAATCAATTTTCGATTCTCTGCCTATCTAAATATAATAAAACTACTTAGCTAAAATAAAACTACTAGCATTAAAAGCTTAAAACATGTAGGACAAACTCTGCGATGTATTTTTAAAAATCCTTAGAATTTGGCAACGGCAACACCTCTCGTCAAACGAACTAAATGTAACTTTAGTCTTTGAACATTAGAAACTTTAATGTTTTCTCTGTAGGTGGAGTCACCGGCGCTACAGTCCGTAAGAGGTCCCAAAGATTTTCGACGAAAACCGACAGAGACTTCGTGGCTTAGTTGGTTAGAGCACACCCGTACTAAGGATGGGGCTTAGGTTCGTGTCCCGCCGAAGTCGAAATTTTTTGGGAACTTATTTCATTTCTTAGAAATAATAGTACAAAGGGAAACCGTCGCTTACCTTCCAACTTTCCAGAATAGACATGAGCCGTGTTGTAGTCCATCTGACCTGATGATGAGTGGAACTCGACATCTTCGGAGAACACCGAGCTGGGGTCAGGGCGAAGCACCAATTTGAATTCTCTGTAACAACAGAATAAAGCTTTATCAGTATGTCAAAGGAGTAGGTAGGAGAGCGGTAAAAATAAAAGACAGCGAAATACCTAGGTGTAAAAATATAATTAATAAGCAAATTGACCAATATTGTTTTGATGCTTCATCGAAAGCTGCTACTAATTAAGCTGTAGATCGAGAATCATCAGCTTCCACAATCGCTGACTAAAGTTTTCGGTCGACCACAGGGTTCATTTCTTAGGTGCCTATTCCACTCATCCAATTTCTTTGTCCAATGTACACTTGATCAAAGAACTTGGATGACTTCATCCAGCTACTAGCAACACCGATATTTGGTCAAAGATTTGGATACTAGTTTCTGTCCGCGGCTTCGCACGCGTTGTTTTTATGAAAACGTTTACAGGTAATTCTTTGAAATTTTATGGGTTAAATTGTTGTCTTTTTGTTTCATTTGTTTTTTTTTTGTTTGTTTAGTTTTATCTGTACCTTGTAATCGTTCCTAGTACCATGTAAGTCATTTTTTAATAACTTTGGGATTAAATAAATATCTTTCTATTGGTTATTACACATTTTTCACAATTTCATAGGACCTACGACCTAACCTAACCTACAAAAAAACTATTAAAAGAATATATAGGACGGTGTCATTGACCTGATGTTTTATGAAATCGCTTGAACATTGTGAAAGAAAAGCTAATACTTCTTGCCTTATTCATATGTTTCTAAAGCTCTCATTTCGCAGTTTATTTTAGTAGATTGCATTCATTACTTAAGTATATTGCTTTTCCCGTAGATAATAAACCTTTTTTACCCACACGCGCCCGCCTACACGTCCTTTTGAATACAATACATGAAGAGAGAGATAATTTAGTACGATTTTGAACTAAATTTAACCTCAGTCTTTATTTTCATAAACACAAAAATGTACATTTAGAAGAGGTCATATATTCCTAAAATAAAACATTGACACGAAAATAAAGTGATATTTTTGATTTCAGTCGTTTCGGTATGTAGACTAAAGAAAAGAAGCGACGAAGAAACTTTTAGCCTGTTAGTTGTTATTTTTCGAGTTGGAGCAAAACCCGTCCCAAGTAGTTTTATCTTCTAGAACTAGATAATCTGATATTTTGTAGTAAGCCTTTTTGCACAGAAAGGTTTTGACAATTTGTTTGAATTTATTTTCTCATAGATTTTGCAACTCACTAGGAGTCTTGTTGTAGAAGCGTATACGGACAAAAAAAACTCAACTCAAACACTGATATTGGTGCGAGCTCTTATAATAAAATATAAGAAATGATATAGAATAAAAAATTCTAAAAACAAAATACGGTTAAAATAATATGAATGCAAAAAACGGTTAAAACGGTTTGAATCAAAATTTTGTATTTGAATTGAACACACGTTTTAAACCATGACCTCATTTCGAACTTAAGCTCCTAAGTAGGCAAGCTCTGGAAAAATAGCTCTTAAAAGTATATAGCACGAGGCCACACTATATCAAAGCACTCCTCTGATTTATGAGCCATTATGACTACATTTTAATACAAGTTTGAACTCCATGCGACTTAATCATAATTACCCTACCGCATATATACAAGGTGTCCCAATGTAGAGATTAAATTTTTCGGGTGAGTAAGCACAAGAAAACAACCGGTTAAATAAAAATCGAGTTACTAGGCTTAGAAGGTCTTAAAAGCACGTTCCAATTTTAAGTAATTTAATCTTTCGAGAAAATAGATAGAAATAGATAACATACAGTTAATTTCTTTTGGAAATACTAGCCGTGTGGGAACCACATGGCTATTTCCTTAGAAATTAGGCTTAGGATTTGGGAAGAGCTGGGGTGGTCGACAAATCTTCCCGTGGGTGTCGTAAGAGGCGACTAAGGGACATACATCGCGGGACGGGCAGCATCGCCTCTTGTAGAATAGATCTGCCCGTATGATCAACGTGGAAATTATATGCACTACCACCATGATATAAACGCAAATAAGCTATTATCAAGGGGAGGCATGTGTCCAGCAGTGGACCATTATAGGCTAGTGAGGTGAGGCGAGGAAATACTTTTTTTTCCTATTAACTAAACCTTAAATTCCTAATGTGGTAAAAATGGTTATCGTCCAGAAATATAATCTTAAAAAATAATATGTAGGTATAATAGGTCACCCTATCTCCCTATCTGAACCTAGCAGCTAATGCGAAACTGTGAAACTTCTAACATACTTCATAAGTTAATACTTCATGTGCTCATTTTTTCGGCAGTAAAATAGCCTTTTACGGCGTAGTAGTTAAGGCGAAGGCTTTCGCGGCCCATTGTTTCCATAGTTATAGCGCGATAAGTGTTCAAGTGCTTGTGCGTGCTTAAAACATATCGCTTTTAGAGCCATGCCGCCACGAGTGCTCTATAAAAGTGCTTTAATGATACCTTGATCTCTGTAGGATGTTTCTCTAAAGGATAGGATTCGCAACGAATACATCCGACAGAGAACCAAGGTTATCGACATAGCTCAAAGGGTTAGCAAGCTGAAGTGGCAGTGGGCTGGCCATATTTCAAGAAGAATCGACAACCGCTGGGGTAAACGTGTTCTTGAGTGGACACCGCGACTCGGAAAACGTAGTGTAGGACGCCCTCCGACCAGGTGGGATGACGATTTGCGAAAGACTGCTGGCAGATGCTGGATGCGGCAAGCTGAAGACAAGGCGCTATGGCGCTCATTAGGGGAGGCCTATGTCCAGCAGTGGACTGGTATAGGCTGATGATGATGATGATGATCTCTGTAGAGAGAGATCTTTTAGAGCCTTCTTTATATGAACTTCAGCGGACTGTCACCCGTACCATATTACCGCGCGGAATGGAATTTGCGGAGCCGCAACTCGAGGTCCGCAACATGTCTACGGCAGTTTCGCATCTGTTCCGCATCTCGTACAATGGACAACGTCATAACACTACCGTGACGTCATTGCGAAACTCTTGCGGTACCGCACATATGTACCGCACTAGTAGGATGTCCTAACTAATATAACAAATGCGAAAGTGTTCGTTTGTTAGTCCGTCCTTCACGCCCTAACTAAGCAACCAATCGACTTAATTTTTGGCATAGAGTTAGTTGAAAGGCTAGTAACATAGGCTTCTTTTTGTCCTGGTAAAACATCAAGTACCCGTGGGAGATCTACGGGAATATCAAATTTAACGCCGGTGAAATAGTGAGACAGCAGTAATACTATATTTTTATCATCTTTTTTATTATTTTTATCATTTTTATCATCAGCTGTTGCTCGCGGCTTCGCTCACGTTGTTTAAGGTTATTTCTATCCCATGGGAACTGATTAATGGGATAAAAAAGTAGCCTGTGTTACTCTCCATCCTTTCAACTAACTCTATGTAAAAATGAAGTCGATTGGGTGCTTAGTTAGGTCGCGAAGGAGGGCCAAACAAACACACTTTCGCATTTTTAATATTAGTATAGATAAAGAAAGATTTCAGTTATACGAACTCATTAAGAATGTAAAATTAAGTGTTAATTAAGTGCGAATCGAACCTAGATTGAACAACGATTTTGTAAAGATGCCATTGTAACTTTTTTGTTTGTTAAGATAAGAAATTTTAAAGGCTCAGGGTACTCTGGATATATAAACTCTAAGAAATTAAATAATTCCCAGAAAATAGCCAATAGTTTCGGAGCCTATTCAATTCAAACAAACAACCAGACAAAACTTTGCTCTATATAATATAGTAATAGATGAATATTATACAGATATCTTCTCTTCATGTTAACTGGTCTGGCTGGGTTTTCATTTACTGTTTTAGGAACCCTCAAATAGAAACATTTTGTCACTTTTTTAGCTTTTCGAAGCATATTGGAGGATTCCAATATCTCTTAGCCAACCCCCAAAAAACATTTCAAAGTAAGTATGTACAATCAACTTGAAAAACTATTTTCATTTGCTCTGCTTTTGACCTCGCCTGCAATTTATAAGAACTAACTAATGATTCAAACAGCAATTTATTAAAAGCCACTTGACTTCGACGTTATTGTAACTATTAATAAGGGTGCTTTAGCCTTTATTTAATACCTAGGTTGGCGGACAGAGGGTGCATCGAACTAAAGTTCACATAAATGAGGGGAATAGACACATTTGTCTTGATCAGTCGATTATTGAACTTAACCACGGGATCGAGACTTGGAACTTTTTTCAATTATTTGTCTTTTCAGATTCTAGGGAGAAGATTACGTTTATTAGTACCTACCTGCAGAATAGGGTATTTTACTCTCTAAGAGAAAAATCTATAAATATATTTTAGGCATTTGCAGTCAGAAAACTTTAATTTTAGCTGCAGTAGGTTGCCCGTTCGATTCTCGCCTTGGGACAAAATTTGTAGTACGATCTGCAGGTATTTGTTCAGGGTGTTCTGGTCGTTTTCTATGTATAGTAAAAATTATCTATCTATGTAATGTATTGAATTATGTACTATATCAGTTATCTAGTACCCATGACACAAGCTCTGCGTAGCTTGGGGCTAGATGATGCTGTGTGAATTGTTTAGCATTATTTATTTATTTCCTTAAAATAACAAAATATGTTGTCCATATATTTTTTAAATTTGTTAAATTTAGTTTTTTTAACACTATGGAATATTAGGCACATTGTTATTACGTCATACGGCTGTGTAGGTAAACTGAAAAGAATCAACTATCATCGGCGCATTTGTTTATAATAAGTAATAACCTATACAGCCAACTGATGTCATGACCACATAGCATTATGGCGTCGACTGTGTCCAGATTTTTTGTCGGTTCGTTCACAAAGGTACCTACAAGTATAGTATTATTATATACTTGTGTTTGTCACAAGATAACATTTAACGAGCTTTGTTAAAATTTTAACAAGTTGAATTTTACTTTCAAAAGTAAGGTGCTCGTTTTTGCCTCTCTAAAATCTCAAGTAGACTCACTGCGTCAGTGTCGAACCACGTTTTGCGTTTACGTTGCCTAAACATAAAATGTGGTAACGTCTCTAATTGGCAAAGTCAGGTCTAATTTTATTCGCAGAACTAAGTGAAATAACGAACCTCGAGCTCAGGTTTAAGTAGTTAACATGGTTTCTTTGAATATTTGAAGCTCTACCAGCTCTACCGTAATTTTATAAATTACAAATCTTATTTAAACCTAAGAGATAACATGAACTACTTATCCTAATCCGATATACTGTAGACAATAGACCAACCCAACATTAAAATCACACTAAAGATTACACAACACAATACTATTCATATAAAAATTAACACAAAATAACAATATTAGGTATACACAAAAAGACACACAAACACGCCTAAAATTGCAAACAAAACACAAAATTAAATTTAAACAAAATATACTTATTTTTAAAAGAAACAAGATGACTAAGAACAATGTAGGTAAATATGCCATAATACAGTATGCCAGAAAACAGTAAAATGAAAGAAACAAGCATAAAAAAATTAAGCCTTATACCATAGAACAGAAGAATTTATTTATTGATAGACGACATCTGTGGCGCGGTGGGCGAAGGTCTGCTTGCGACGCAGGAGGTTGCGGGATCGATTCCCGCCTCGGGACAAATGTGTGTACGATCTGCAGACATTTGTTTAGGGTGTTCTGGTCGTTTTCTATGTATAATAAAAATACCTTTTGATGTATTGTATTACATTACATTATGTATATCAGAGCTTGGGTCTAGATAATGCTGTGTGAATTGTCCAGCATTTTTTTTTATTTATTTCTTAAAATCGGTAGCGTTTTGTGCCACCTTATGCACAGAACTATACATACTTACACCTTATACTAGCACTACGTATCTTAGGTAACAATATATCTACATAAACCATAAGACTTAAGTACACGTAGGAACACAAGTGTTACTGATAATAACGTTAAACAACCCCGTACATTGCTTAAATGGTCTGGCGGGAGTACAACAGCTTAAGCAGTTTCCAAAATATATCCCACGTATTTGTTCTACGAAAGTGTGATATTACAGAATGAAATTACTTGCTTGTTAGTTCCTGAAATTTAATTTGACACCTTAAAATTTCTGTTTCCTAGAAACTATTTTATACTTAAGGTTGTTGAGGGAGAGAATATTGAATATTGCGGAGTGGTTCGAAGTTAATTTTGTAAGACGGGTTGACAAGATCGTCGAAATTATTTATACAGTAGGTATTGTTTGAATGTTTCTAAGTATTTTAGCCTGATTGACTCCTTTACTATGATGCGGATATACGCCCGCGTGCGGATCGAGACCTACAATTATTATTGCATTATTATTGCGTATCTCTTTTCATTACTTACCGCCCGTATTAAATAAATAAATAATGCTGGACAATTCACACAGCATTATCTAGCCCCAAGCTAAGCAGAGCTTGTGTTATGGGTACTACATAACTAATATACATAATAGAATACATTACATGAATAGATATTTTAATTATACATAGAAAACGACCAGAACACCCTGAACAACGTCTGCAGATCGTACACACATTTGTCTCGAGGCGGGAATCGAACCCGCAACCTCCTGCGTCGCAGGCAGACCTTCGCCCACCGCGCCACTGAGGTCGTCAATATAAGAGATTGCACTAATTTCGCACATTTAACACACATCCTCTTTCCCCATAGCCGGCCATGCATTCACTATGCAACACTCCACTTAGTCAACAATGTTACCTTTCATAACAAATTAATCGATTCTCGCTGTAAATCGGAATCCATTGTTAAGCAACCTTCTAACTCGATTAACAAATTAGCTGAATAATTTCATTAGAGTCAAAATAAATTATTTGCTTTGGGTATTTCGTTTATAATTGGACTTGAGGTAATATGCCTGGTATTTTGGGTCAAGAGCGATCACGGAAAGTGAATGCTTAAGTGGAAATTAGCCGTGAAAGTAGCTAATCGAATTATTTAGGTAGGTGCAGTCAACGCCGAGTAATTAGGTAACAAACGTTGAAAAACTATTATACACATTTCATTTCAAGTGATTGAGCTTATCTATATAGAATCAGAACTACAATAATTTTAGATTCTTAGGTTTTTGTGATTTAATAATAATAATAATAATAATAATAATTTTCTTTATTAAGACACAAGATCCATAAATTTAAAAGAACAAAAATTTCCTCAATAATATAAAAATCTATATAAAAACTAAAATTGGTACTTAGTGGTACATAATAGTAATATACAGTACGTAAAAAAACGTCAAAAAGATTCTTCCTGCCAGACTCGCTATTACAGAGTTTTTACATCTGTCAATTCTAGACATAAATTTGGCAACCCGATTTCTTTGAATGGCGTTAAATGAATCTACCCGTGCTTCGAAAAACATGCCTGAGGCACTACTGTATCGATCGAGTCCCAAAAGTTGTCTAAATATATTATAATAGGCAACACGTATGCCGTTATGTGCTTTCTTCGTGTAATTTGTCCAGAGCTGACAGGTATAAAAAGTCTGACAGAATGAGCGGAATAGAGTTAATTTAACGTCTCGAGAGGATTTCGAAAACTTCCTTATGATCATATTGCCGACAATGCACAACGCTCGGCGCTGTCGTTCAATATCCTCATCGTCTCTGCCACTGGACGTCACAATATGGCCAAGATACTTGAACTGTTCAACCCTTTTGATAGGTTGTCCATTCATCAGGATATCGGATACAAACTCAGGACCTTTTCCGGATTTACAAACTACCAGTTCCGTTTTCTTAACGTTATAGGTCAAACCATGGTCTTTAGCGTACCTCTCACAGATCTTGATCAACTTCTTCAAACCCTTGACCGAGGGGCTAAGCAGCACCATATCATCGGCATAGCTTAAGTTATTGACATATCTATCATCTAATTTAAGCCCAACCGGAGTGCTGCTTAGCTCCACGATCAAATCGTTGACATACACATTAAAAAGGTCCGGTGAGGTCAGCCCCCCCTGTCTCACGCCGTGAGACAGAGTATAGCAGTCGGAGAGTTCCTGACCCCACTTGATACTGTTAGTCTGGTTACGATACCAATATGTAAGCAACCCAACAGCATCCCTTGGGGCATTTGTGCGCTTTAGCTTGTCCCACAACAGATCATGATTTATAGAATCAAAGGCTCGACTCAAGTCAAGAAAACACGCATAAACGCTAGTGTCTCCTGCTTTATAATAATCTACCACTTGCTTTAAGGAAAATATTGCCATGTCAGTTCCTACGTGAGGTCTGAAACCAAACTGTCCATCGTCAATAGACAAGGAAGGTGCAATATAAGCCTGTATAATTCGTTCAAGTATCTTGGCCATAATTGTGGCTAGCGAGATTGGCCTATAATTGTCCATGCTACAGACATCTCCAGTCTTATTTTTAATTATGGGTACAACTACTGTCTTTATCATTTCTGCTGGTATATAGCAATGTCTTAGGCAGAGATTGAATAGCCTGGTAAGCACAGAACAAATATGCTTGCCCGCATACAGCACGTGTTCAATACTTAGCCCATCGTGTCCAGGGGACTTACCTCGTTTTGTTTTCCTTAGTATATGTTCAATGTTTTCTGTTGTTACCTTTATTGGAAGGTAGGTCCCCTCGTCACTATGACCGTTCTCTGTATCTACATTTAGTTAAAAAGTGCCATTACTTTAATTCTAAGTATATTCTTATAATAATTATTGTATGTCCGAAAGGACAAACTGTTGAAGAATGTATAAGACATAAGACCAACAATGTTACACAGTTCACAATAAAGATTCTTATTCTATTCTTTTTGCACTTGTGTATCGTATCACACTAATATTATAAATGCGAAAGTTTAGATGGATGGACGGATAGATGGATGTTTGTTGCTCAATCACGCCAGAACGGCTGAACGGATCTGGATGAAATTTGGCACAGAGATAGATTATAGTATGTATAGCACATAGGTTATATTTTATCCCGGAATTCCCATGGGAACGGGAACTACGGGGGAGAAACCGCGAGGCGTATCTAAAAAAGGTGAATAAGTAGCGTAGTTAAAAATCGGGACTGAAAATGTCACCTCATGCTGTCCCCCTTAGAACATACATAATACTATACATAATAATACATAATAATGACTAATTATATAAGTATTAGATGATTATAAAGTTTTTTCATTGTATTTCATTATTACAACAATAAATAGTTTTGATAATACATAAATACATAATAAAATATTGTTCAAAATATGATCTGAACTGGAATCCATTTTTAGTCCCAAAATCTTAAACTACGCTTCTTATTCACCTTGAGAATTTTGAGAGAAAAAAGTATAGCATGGATTTACGCGAATGGTGGGAGAGGTAGGTAGGTACCTACCAGTTTGTACCAGTTTTCTTTGAAGATGCTGAAGCCGAACTTTCAGACAAATTGTCTTATTTTCGTGTTAGCGAGTCAACTTAGTGACAGCTAAACACTAAAGTTTTATAACGAAGTTGCTTACGACGCTCACCCATTTCGTGGCACGGCAGGGTCGCAACTAGGACTGGTCGCTCTGGGCAAAGCGATATTCAGAAGAGGGGGAAGATGGATTTAAATTAAAGGTGCTATAAAAAGTTTCGGTTAGAAGCAAATCTATGTTCCTTCGCATTTTATTTAGAATTCGTCGTACCTACGAGGAAACACTGTCTTTCAAGGTTAAATTGATGAGAGTTTACCTCTAGAATAGGCTGGTTTCTTAAAAAATCGAACTTGTCCGTCAGTTAGTTTATCATAAGATATTGAACACGTATTTTTTCATTTGACAAATCTACAAAAAAATATGAAGTTATAGTCAGGTAAAGCTCCGGGTGACGTCAGGTTGGGCGACACTGTTTAGCGACTTTGCGACGTCACGAGCCCCCACTCCCATACTTTGACGCGCTGTATCTTTGTATTTTTTTGCTTGTTTAATAGTATATTTGTGATAATCTAAATGACATACTAATTCGGTTGTTTTAGGTAACCAGCCTATTAGATCGTTTCCTTCCGACACTTTTAAGCATGTATTTTGAAATTATAATTTTTCTAAAAGTCGACTAAATAGTTAATAAGTTTTATTGTGTCTATAATTACTTGAGAGATTTCCGGGTTTGTGGTTAAAATAAATCTTACTTAGGAACTTTTATTTTAATTATTTAAACACTTGAAAACCATCTAATTCCGACCCTGCCCTTTTATTTTGAGGGCTCGGACAGGGCTGTACCGAGTTATTAGCGAGGCAATCTCGAGCAGTCATAACTCATTTCTGCGTAGGGATGCCAGCTGTTCTAGACTGAAACACCAGTGAGCTGGCTACCCTGTTAGTACATCCTATAGAGGTTATATTCTCTTTGCCTCGTACTGAAAATTGTGGAACAAAATGTTCAGCTGTCATGCTGTTTCGTTCGTGCGAAACTAGAAATGTTTTGGAAGGAAACGTGACTACACGTTGGTTCAAAATGCTACGTGAGAATTTGTTGTTTTTCTACATAGAACAAAGTAAAAAAATGAAGTAATGCGTAACGTAGCTTTGAAATTAATGCCTCAAATTACGTCTTCTCAATTTTAATCCAAACCATTTAGTAGTTTTTGTTTGAAGAAGTAACATCATAGTAAATATACAACTTCGCATGTGAATGAAAAGTAATTTCCTAAAAACTCTCTGATCTTTGAAAATGTCACTTTCAATGTCATTAATTTATATTTCTTCCTTTTCTTCGTAAGATATTTTCGCCTAGCTTTCCAGTTCCCTTCCCATATTCAGCGAACCTATATACCAGCCTCTCCACACACCAAACCCCTGATACCATCTCTCGAGTGATGTAATTGTAGTCGAGTGATGACGTCACGTCCTATGTCATCTTATAGGTAATCTCGTGCACTGGATGCTGTTAGCTTGCGGAAGGGAACCTAATGAGAGTAAACAAGGTTACTTTCAGTTCCTAGCTGAAAGGTACCAGGCATGTGGTTTTCTCATAGTTTAATCTTTTAGCTCGGGAAGTGTCACGGTGGTATAGAAAATTGCGGTTAAGTTTGCCAATTTGTAAATCGCAAACATATTTACGATTTGATTTTTTTAACTAGGAAAATCTTTATTAAGAAATAAATTTACAATCAAATAATAGAATTAAATTAAAACTAGTACCTATTTAAAATTGAAACAATAGAGCTAACTGCAGACTGTTGCGAACAATCTAGAGTTAGCTCAACTGATCCATATCAATACCAGTCGGAAACAATTCGATTAATATACAGCGATTTAATAATACGGGCAAGTGTACTTGTATAAATCACAAAAATAAAAAATCGATAACAAAAAATCTTAGAACAAAACCTCCTTGTTATGAAAATCCTAAGTTATATAACGGGATATTTACCATGATACGATTTTTGAGTTATCCAATATTTCGGCACAGTTTCATGCGCCATGATCACGGATGAAATGCACGCATGAAACTGCCGAAATATTGGATAACTAAAAAAATCTAATGGTAAATATTCCGTTATAAATGACTTTAATGTCAATAACCATGATTAATTCAATTCTATAATTTGATTGTAATTTTCTTTCTTAACATAGATAATTCTCTTATATAACCATGATAGTTTTAAAAGTTAAACCTCCTTGATGTCCAGAATTACCCCATTATTATGTACTAGTTGTACCAATAAGGTATTTTCCTCGACATGTTTTATGCATGTTTCGAACAACTGTTTTCCATGTCTGTACAGACACAAACATCTATCAAGCCAAGATCAAAGTTTCCCTCTTAAATACTAGTATGATTAGCAGTATCCACAACCAATCTCATTGTTCCACAGAAATACTTGTCGAAACTTGTAACCACGTCAGAAATGTTCAGCAGTGTTCCACAAAGGCTAGCCAACAATTAATTGAACAAGTTGTTCCACTCAGATGTTCACGACTCGTCCAATTCTGATACCTACGGTCAGTCTGTAATAGGCTGAATTTGGGGCGAAAGCAGATTTTGCTGGTGTCCGGATAGGACCTTAAAATCTGGGCTAAGCATCAAATTTGGAAAATTGGTTCTAGTTTGTTTTAATTTTAAGTTGAATCCGTCCGATATTTCAAAGTCCATAATCTTAATAGGTTTTTAGCAATTGAGCTGAATTTACCTGCTAACAAGTAGCAGAATTACTATTATTTTGTGGTCAGCCGATAAAAAAGTATTCTTTGTTAAAATATAAATTGGTTTGGTTTGGAAGTTACCTCCTAAATATACTATTGGTGACAGAAGGAACGTGAAATATTTATACGCAAGCAGATCAACACTATCTTAAAAGTAGTTTTTCTCCTTTTATTATTTATTATTTATTTTATTTTATTTTCAAATTTTCGGAAAACTTACAGCTAGAAAAATTACAAATTAAGAAGACTATTTTTAGACTATTTTTATATAGTTACTTCCTCCTCACCCCCTCTCCCTTTTTGCAGCTCGCATGTCTTGCACCATTTGCGTAGGACATTCCACACTTGAAAGAAATTTTAAGGCATTACTTCCAAAATGCAAACAAAAGAAAGCGCTTTAACCCGCTTTCTATGTAAACGCCACATCTTGGGCCAGTCCCGTAATAAGGTTAGGTGGTCATTCCCCCACTAGTTAGAACTTCGTCCATCTGTCCCCGAGAAACCATCCCACCCGGATTAGATTACCACAACATTGATGAGTTACTGTAATTGTATGGGATTTGTTGTTGCACTGATTTTACTAAAGCACTTCGCGCTCCTAACAAGTTGTAAATATCTTTATTGGGAGATCGACGCATTTCTTGACTTCGTGTAATTTTTTCTTAGGATAATGATTTATTGTTGAAAAAGAAATGGACTAATATAGGCTGAAAATGATGATAAAATATGCAAAATATTCTATATCAATAGAGAGTACAAATAAAAAATCTGCTTTTTTGAAGTGACATGCATATAACCTATTGGAATCTTCGGTTTTAACGCCGCCGATCTCTTTTCTCTAGTAATTTTTCTGCGATAGCTACACTGGGCAATTAGATACAATTTTAAAAGATTTCTGCACAGGAATATTAAATTTGCAAATTAATTACAAAGACAAACACTACGCAAACGAAGTAGAAGCAGTATAAGTAAACAAGTATAAAATATACAGCTTTTATGAAAGCATTTCTAAATACAAACTGTTATTTATTTTATCAAACTAACAAACTTTAGAAGCCTTTGCAAACCAGTGCCTCCAGGCTCCAGCTTACGTCACTTTGTACCGCACTTTGAGATTCCTACTGGATTATATGCTCCATTTTTGTGAATATTTTGAAGCAAGACGAGATAAATGAAAAGTGTGTGGTTGACAGTACTTACTTTCGTCGTTCGTCCCACTTTTAAATGCAGGCCATTTAAAAGTGGGACGAACCCGGAACGATTTCGGCATAAAAGTTGAGTTTCCGTGTTCGGACCACTTTGTGCCGAAGCTAGAGGGACGAACCCGGAAAACCTCAAAAAGAGCAACACGGCTTATGCAGCTACAAGATATTACAGACAAGTACAAGACAAGTATTTACAATTTTTGTTTTAAAACAAAAAATAAATGTTGAACGATTTTTTATGTACCTACATTATGTATGTCTTCCGTAGTAACTCTTTATTATCATCATATCGTCATGAAAAACACAAACACACAAAAACAATTTAAAAATAAAAGAAAAGGTATGCTTGCTTACCTATAAACATGACTGAAAACTAAACAAAACTAGATCGAAATCGGACCATTCGTTTGGGAGCCACGATGCCACATTTAGCCACGAAGACAGTTATGTACATAGAGCAAAGAACAAAATGAGATAACATAGTAAAACTTACGCTTTTATTTGTGGGGACTTCTCCCCACAAAAAGAAGCGTAAATTTTGAAGGAGGGGGAGAACTAAGGTCATGGTAAAGTGGCGAACACTGTAGTCGGTTCCCGATCGTTATTTCATTAAATTGTACGGTTGAAATTATTTGCTCTGTAAGCATCGTTTCATTAAAATAATTGAATCTGAAATGAACATTAGAGATTTTAATGCCCCAGCGGCAACTAGCTTGCGCAACCTATTTTAGGGTAATTTAATTATGTGATTCTATTACTTAAAGTTAGAATGAATATTTTCTTCAATAGGTATTTATGATGACATCTCGATAAAATACTTTATTAACAAATAACATGACAGTCAATAATAGAATTAAATTAAAACTAGTATTTAAAATTGAAACAGCTAGCAGGTAGCTCAACTGATCCATATCAATACCAGTCGGAGGTGTGCCCAAGACGATGGCTACATTGCCCCGCTGTATCACGCGTCGCTACGACCAGACGCTCAGATTTTTTTTTGAAAACTCGAAAACCTTCATCAATATTGATTGTGACTATTAACATGCATATTATACAGGATTGTGTGTGCATAGCTCAAAGGATTAGCAAGCTGAAGTGGCAGTGGACTGGCCATCTCTCGAGAAGACACCTGCTGGGATAAACGTGTTCTTGAGTGGAGACCGTGACTGGTATTGATATGGATCAGATGTGAACCTGTGAATTGTTTGCAACAGTCTGCAGTTAGCTCAATTGTTTCAATTGTAAATCCTAGTTTCAATTTTATTTTATTATTTAATTGTAATTTACCTTGTATTAAATTAAAAAAAGTAAAAGCTACTCATAAATAACTTGGGATAATGGTAGGTAGCCAGTGTTCTATATTCATAAAAACATTTCTGTTTTAAGATTAAAGGTATCTTTATTCTGCGAAGGGTGAGAAACTCTATCTCAGACAAAGTTGAACGAACCCAACAATATAAAATTACTAAGTACTAAAAATAAATTGAAATTCTTTTTCGAAACGAGTCGAGACGGAATGTTCAATAAACACCGATCTAAAATACATTCATTTAACTCAGAGGTATTTATATCGAAATGTGATTTAGAAATTTTCTATGTGAGTGACTTTCTAATAATTCGAAATAAATTCAACAATGAGTTAAAGCTGTTGCTTTGATTTTGGATAAATTCTAAAGTTAAGCAAATTATTTTGTTTGAATATTTTTTTGTACGCTTTTTCTGGCTGATATAGAATACTTTAAGGTTTTGCCTACAGCTTTTTCTGTATTTTGTCGTACAATATATCTTCAAAGTGCTATTGCGATTACACAGTTTCAACACAGAGGAGCATCAAACATCCAATCGACAGCCAACACCTATTTATTTATTTATTTTAGAGAAACCATCAGCACACTATACTTATTAGATTGGGGCTAGATAATGCTGTGCGAATTGTCCAGCATTTTTTTATTTTATTTAGATGATGCAATAGTAGGTAGTTGCAGGGCTATTGACATGTTTATATAGCAGCGCCTAGTTCCTGTTCCCTTGATAATTCCGGGATAAAATATATGCCTATGTGCTATTCCAGACTATAATCTATCTCTGTGCCAAATTTCATCCAGATCCATTCAGCCGTTCTGGCGTGATTGAGCAACAAACATCCATATAATTGATGTAGTATAACATAGATATGTTGACTTGGAATAATAGGTGATCGGAATGCTGGCTTCTATCGGTCAACGAATTAGCATTGCCATTCGACGTGGCAATGCTGCCAGCATTCTGGGCTCTCTGCCTTCTGGTGACGGCTTAGATTTTAGGAAGTAGATATAAGTGTAAATACTAGTTGTAATTGTTTTATTCAGATAATTACAATTTCCTTTGTGGAAACTTATTAACAGGGGGATGAGTCTATCTGACGATATTAAGGACCGTGATCGTGATGTCTCATTCGACTCGTAATGTCCTTTTTCCATAGATTTTGGTAAAGCGCCTCTATCGCGCGAACTGGGAACTTTCTACGCAAATCCCATACAAATTAGGGACGTCATGATCACGTCTCCACTATCGTCAATAGAATCCCCCCTCTGGTCTTCAATATATTTTTACTCCGGAAAGCGCACGAACCCGCGGGCAGAAACAAGTATTTCAATAAAGGCTATATTCCCTAAGCCTCAATTACATCACAGAAGATCTAGGTAGATTTAATCTAAGGATAGATAGATATCTTGATTAGTAGTACCTTAAAGCCTATGTTAGGTTTGTCTAGGCACTGAGTTCTCCTCTTATTTATCTAATGTAGTTCTAAGGCTAGTATAGTAATACTAGCCTTAAACTTCTAAAAGTTCTAATAAATATAAAATTACCAAAAATTTAAACAAACTTATAATCTAACTTAACATTTTTGAGCATGATATACACACTCTCACATGTAGTGTAGGTAAGTAAAACAGGTTTACAATTCCTAAGAAGGTCTACAATTCTCAAGGAGGTACACGTACAATAAATACCATAGGTTGAATAATGCTTAGCTAGCTTCGTAGCTTCGTAGCAGTTGCTACGCCGTAGCAGAGCTACGAATAATTATATGCTACGGCCAGACTACACAGGCAAAAGGAATAATTTAATCGTATGGTTTTTATATTTTTCTTGAGTCCTGTAAGTAACTTTACGAGGTTATTTAACCTTTCCTTTTGTAAAACAGGGCCAGAAAATTAATTCTTATAATATTGGTTGCTTGGGACGAAGCTTTTCATATTACTTTTTTATAAACTCCTGAGAAATGTTGTAATGTGAATTTCGGAAATGACTTTAAACGAATCGAGATAAATTTAAAAATAAAGGTAGTTGACGATTTCTTAAATTCGACCAAAGGATGAAATATCATGAAGCGCAGGAGAAACGTGTTTATAGCTATTATAATAAGCTTATTAATTATAAATAAAAAGCGTACTGCTGGAAACATCGAAAAGAAAACCTCTTTTTCAATGTTACCAGCAATACGTTGTAGACTTTGCCTGACTTGCATCCGTAAACCTCATTATTACAGCATACAATAGGAACCTATAATATATATAATGTATACTTGTATATTAATTACGATCGCGTACATGGGTACGCGACCTTAATGAATAGATAATCGCATTATACACGTGTGCACATATACAATGGGTAACTATTCAGGCTTGCTATTCTCTACATTTAGGTTGTACAGTTAAGGATCCAATTCCATTCATCTTTGTCCAATTTTTTGTACAAGATTTCATCAAACTTTTGGACGGATGACCATTCCACTCGTCAGATATCTTTGTTGAAGATTTCTTAGTTGAGTTCAAATGAAATCATATAACAACACTATTATTCTAAATGGATGAGGTAGATAGATGGATCGGTCTAAAATTTTGCATAGCTCTTGGTCTGGAATAAAACATAAGCTACTTTCTAATCTATAAAATTTCAGTTAAAAAGAAATAATCTTTTGTAAATTTAAGCGGTGCATAAAAAATCTTTGAGATAATTACGGGAACAATGTTTGTTAAGTGTCTTTCTTCTTTACGTCCTAGGGTATTTTAAATTAATTGCATGTGAGCGCCATAATTACATAATTTTTACTGTGTTCAAATAATTGATATCAATTTAGATTTTTTTATCTAGATCTAAATTGTAATAGTACTAAGTTTAACCTATATTTCGATTGTTATCTGATTTCCGAAGGAATGAATATATAAATAATGCTCAAAAAATTTTTTCATGTTATTTATTTTCTTTTGATTTTACGGTTTATTTTCTATGATTTTGTTTATTATGTATTGTATATCAGATATAAAATCCATAAAACACATTTTTATGGATTTTATATCTGATATAAATAAGTTTAACTTCACCAACGGCTCAGAAATTAACATTTTCTTTCAAAATATTAAAGTTATCTGTCCTAAAAACCCGTCACCGGCAATTTTTTTTTGGCAAAACTCAATCGACCGCAACATTTATTTATTCTTCCCGCCGCAAGCACCGAACCCTGAAATTGGAGTCATCCCAGCCCAAAGTATTCTCACAGAGGTGTTTAAATTTAAATTACACCTCACAGGTTAGATCAAAGAGGGAACGAGGTGGGAATAAATAAGAAGGTATACTTGCAAGCGATGCGAGGGTTAGCGACCACATACACCGACTTGAAAAAAAGAAAGAGGTTCTTATATAAAGTTTATCAAACGTGTTACGTTCAGAAATACCCTCAGATTTTATTTTTAGGTTACCGTACCCAATTAGTGCCAACCTACTCACTACATCACTTCACCCCACAAATCATGTAATGGCTGGACGCAGGCCTCTCCCTGATAATTGTCTTCATCATCAGCCTATACCAGTCCACTGCTGGACATAGGCCTCCCCTAATGAGCGCCATAGCACCCTGTCTTCAGCTTGCCGCATCCAGCATCTGCCAGCAGTCTTTCGCAAATCGTCATCCCACCTGGTAGGAGGGCGTCCTACACAACGTTTTCCGAGTCGCGGTCTCCACTCAAGAACACGTTTACCTCAGCGGTTGTCGGTTCTTCTCGAAATATGGCCAGCCCACTGCCATTTCAGCTTGCTAATCCTTTGAGCTATGTCGATAACCTTGGTTCTCTGTCGGATGTATTCGTTGCGAATCCTATCCTTCAGAGAAACTCCGAGCATAGCTCTCTCCATAGCTCGCTGAGCGACTTTAAACTGGTGGACCAGCCCTACCGTGAGTGTCCACGTCTCAGCTCCGTAGGTCATGACGGGTAGGACGCACTGACTGAAAACTTTCGTTTTCAAGCATTGATAATTGTCTTATTGGTTTTTATCTCATGGGAGCTTCTGAGGGTTCTATTAAAACCCACCTAAAACACCTTTCAAGTAACACTAAAATAGTTTGGTGAATTTGTGATACTTTTAACCCATTTTCCAGTTGTAGGTAGCAATAAAACCACAGCAGTGAGCATAGTGAACGCAATCAAGTGGTTTCAATGTTGGTGAAAGTGTTAATAGATCAGTCAATCGCTGTTCGATGGAATAATATTAATATTGAATTTTTGTGCTTTATTTCTCCTGACATCACAACTGGGGCATTATTCCCTATGACCAAAGAGATTCCTTGCCCTAATCGTGCTACGTCACAACGTGCATTATTAACTGGTTGTAATACCAGCTGGGCCCTCAGAAAGAACTATCAACGTTATAATATTAGTATATATGGACTATGGACTATAACTATGGACGTTATAATATTAGTATATATGACACGCCAATCAAATGGCGTTATCTATTAAGTTTCAAAGACACTTTGGGTTTTTCTTTTTTGCAAAAAATAGCATGTAAACAGGTAGAAAAAAGTCATGATTAGAGACCCTACTCTATCACACTAATCACAATAATATTATACGAAAGTTTAGATGGATGGATGGATGGATGGATGGATGTTGCTCAATCACGCCAGAACGGCTGAATGGATCTGGATGAAATTTGGCACAGAGATAGATTATAATACTATGTAATAATAATAAATAATGGTAAATCTCCCCAAGGTAAGCATAGCTTGTGTTATGGTTACTAGATAACTGATATACATTATACAATACATAGATAGATATTTTTTATCATACATAGAAAACGACCAGAACACCCTGAACAAATGTTTGCAGATCGTACACACATTTGTCCCGAGGCGGAAATGGAACCAGCAACCTGCGTCGCAGGCGGACCTTCGCCCACCGCGCCACAGAGGTCGTAATACCAAAGGCTATATTTTATCAAGTGATTCCCACGAGAACGGGAACTTCGCGGCGGAAATCGCGAGGTGCTGTTGTGGTTATGGTGGTATGGTCTATCATAAACAATACGTGATTACTCTTTATTTATTTAAAACTTTATTGCATAGGTACAAAGGGCGGGATAATGCCGAGGCATTTACTATATGCCGACCAATATCACATGTTTTATGCAGATGGTTGGCGTGCTAATATTAGTTTTACAAAATATAGATGCTAAACTTTATTAAATATATATATATAGGTATATTATATATATTATACATACACCCAAAATATACGAATGAAAATAAGGTTTAAATAGCTAACCGGAAACAAAAAAACCTTTTAAGTATATTAATTACAAGAAAAGAAAAAGAAAAACTATTTGTGTAACCTCTTAAGAAAATGCCTGCGCACCAATTGCTTAAAAGAATCTCGTGTATCTGCTTTTCTAATGTCCAGAGGCAAGTCATTCCACAAACGCAGTACAGAAAAGAATTTCCAAAGAAGGAGGTGTTATGCATAGGTATAGACAAAAGAAGATTATCGGAGGACTGTTCTTTAAACTTATCCCATTTCTTAATATAAATACATTTATTATTCAAGCAAGTTTCATAATGAAAGCTTGGCTCTTTGATGCGACAAGCTGGCTTATTATTAATACGGTAAGCTGCAGAGATTGTCGTAAAGTGCAGGTTAGTATCACGAGATTTACTTTTTAATATTCTTCAGGAGGCACGACTCGGAGCTTCCATCAGGGATATCACCTGGGTCTCCCCTACTACTGGTTTTTCAAGCTTATCAATGTACCTAGTTAAAGTCAGGTATGTAGTTAGATTGGTAAAGGCTACTATGGAAAAACAAGATTTTATTTGCCCGCGGATTCGGCTCACACACTTTTCTCCTTAAAATAGCACTATTCTTATAGAGAAAAGTGTCATGAATTGGTTATTCCAGATATACATAGATCTTACCTTCAGATGACATTAGGTAATAAACGTCTAAGAATCCAAACTTTCTCCATATATATTTGTACGATCTGCAAATATTTGTTCCGGGTTTGTCTGGTCGTATTCAATATAAATTAATAAATATCTATCTGTGTATTGTATTATATTATGTAAGTATATTAGTTATCTAGTAGGTACCACAACATAACACAAGCTCTGCTTAGCTTGGGGTTAGATAATTCTGTGTAAATTGTTCAGCATTATTATATTTTATTTATTTTAATTTTCTTTTTAGAAATTTCCTGATTGCCGCCATGTGAATCGTCCGGCGCCGTTCCGGCACCGTCACCTTGCCGTATGTGAGCAAGCTATCATAGTGATTCATACATACAGTACTGATAACCGTGCATTTTCACGGCGAATAAACCATAGATTTCCACGAAGAAAAAAACGTGTGTGAATAAAAGGCCTAAAGGTAATTTTACTAGATAGTAAAGATCGTTAAAAATGTTATTAAATAAGTTCCCAAAAATTGTAGAGATTACCCAGAGAGAGGCTTACGCACTGTAATACAAAAACCTTAAAAATTCGGAACTGAACTGCAGCGGAACTGCGCGGCATAACGCGGCATATTTTTCTTTGCATATGAGATATTTACGTATAAAGTTATATAGCATATTTTGTATGGCACCTCGCATCTATAACCACCTACCTACAAGCATTAAAGAAAGCAATATTAATATATTTGAACATAAACCAAGAGGTTTGTTAATTGAGAAGGCTTATTATAATGTTCATGAATATTTGATAGATAAGTTCTAGAATAAGACAACGGAAAGGCAAATAAATCTTAGATCATAAATAGTGACTGAACACTATTTATGATCTAAGATTTATTTGCCTATTTATGATTTATATACACTGAATTTATTTGCTTAATATTTATCTTAACTTTGCATGCTGTTAAGCTGATCATGGTTGTGCACATTATCTATAATATGGGAAACCGTCAATGAGGACAACGGTAAGGAAATTTATGACTTTCCGCTGTCCCCATGCAAGAAAACGTCCATGGGGACAACGGGAAGGAAATTTTATGACCCCGTTGTCCCCATAATAAGATAACGGGAGTCCCCATATACATAATTTTACATCCCTGTAACCCATTATTCGCAAAATAAATGAATTTGATTTGATTTGAAAGTTCCACTGACGCGCAACGAAACTCGTTTGAATAAAACTCGTAGTAGAGGCGTTGTCGTATGTTACAGGGCACCTAATCTCAAAAGCCCAGGATCTGTGTACTATTAAAATTTTAATATAGAAATGGCTTTCGCGGAGACGGGTTCATTCAGCGAGTTTATGAGTAGCTTAAATTAGTTTTGGATTATTCAAATGTTTGTTATTTCAGCTATCTTGTTTGAGTAGTCTGAAGTTTCTAGTTTGCTGCATAGTATTTTTAAGTTAGGTAATTCATCAACTTGATTATTGTAAAATGATTTTTTGTTTAAACTGGTTTTAAGGTGAGCTTGGAGTTCTGTTTTACTGAGGGAAATTAATATGGTTATAAAAAGCTAAAAACTAACTTCAAATCAGTTAGTATCATTGTTTTTTTAAATTTATCGGGACAAATCCTCATGTCCCTCGGAAATAAATAAATTATGAGACCACTTCGGGATTGTCTTCCGTATAAAAGCGAACGAATTTTCCGAATCGGTCAATAATTGACGGAGTAATCGGCAAACATAGGTAGAAAAATTTATAAATTAAAATTTTAAAGTGCTATATTGCCTTTAGACCTTACAGGACTCTTGGACAAAAATACACACAGCCGAACATAGAACTGTTTTTCCTTTCGTTGTGTATTCGATTAAGTAAATCAGTTGGGTCTGGCTAGATAATGATGTGTGAATTGTCCAGCTTTATTTATCTATATTTAGACACGCAATCGCTAGACTAGGTCAATGAGGAAGTGAAATGCTGTTAATGAAAATACAAAGCTAAAGATAAAATCAAAAACATGTTATTCTTCCCAGAGATATTAGGGTCAAAGCCAAAGTAAGACTAAAACCTTTAATAAACCTTGACAGAAGTTAATTACTCGGAATCATCCCAATAAAGTGGGGTTTGATTTAATCCCAGGAAAGATGGAAATACTTTGAAACAGAAAACGATTTCAGGAAAAAATCGACTCTTATCTATCGATAAGGATAAAGATACATTTTTTTTGACAGTAAATATCTCATTGGTATGAGACATAATAGCCACTCTAGTATAACGAGAATAGTTCATCATCATCCTATGTTTGTCCACTGCTGGACACAGGCCTGAGCGCCATAGCGCCCTGTCATCAGCTTGAAGCATCCAGCATCTGCCTGCAGTCTGTCGCAGGTTGTCATACCACCAGCCCGTAGGGCGTCCTACACTACGTTTACCGAGACGTGGCCTACACTCAAGAACACGTTTATCCCAGCGGTTGATGGTTCTTTGCGAGATATGACCGGCCCACTGCCATGGGAATAGTTACTTCCTTGTAACTGATGATATCTCGCTCGGTAGTTTATTCAAGAATGTGTAGCTCAATCTAGTTTTACGTAAATTACTTCCTAAATTAATGCTTAGGGTTGTGTCACAAATCTGAGATGCACTGCTGCCACAGAGTTGTATTCCTCTACACCTACACCCGGTACCTTAACTTAGGTAAATTTTATAAAGTGTATCTACTGGACACAATGAATCGGGATTTAAAAAAGCCAATCTTTTCATTTGAGTGCCTCAGCGCGCCGTCCACGAACCTTATATGGCGACCCTGCCAGTTCGATCAGGTTCGCGCTAATGACAATACAAATTAATAAAATGTCACATAGACACACAAATATCACAAGAGAAAACCAAATAGTATTGAATACAACTGAATGAGATGACTTATAAAAAAATGCCTACTAACCTAAGTCATTAGGTTTGTCAGGAGTCTGTCTAGATTTAAACACCAGATGAAAATGTTGTTGCCTTACCATTTTCAGGATGCTGATGAGGCTGCCTCGCTTTTGCAACGTATGTCAAACTTATTTTAATTTATTAGTTGTATTGAATGATTTTTTATTATTATTATTGCTATGACTTTGTTATTTATCTAAAAGATATATTTTAATACTATTTTTGATTGTGTATTATAGCTACAATGCATAAAATTATTTAGCATAGCTATGTATAATCTAAGTAAGTCTTAGACACCTGACATGTACATTAATCGTTGTTATAAATAAAGAACTATTGAACTATTGAAAGGACTCTTAGAGCGTTGTCTTGAAACTTGACTTTGAAGTCAATTTAATTTTTGTAACTATGAGACTTGGAACCAGTCACGGGTTTCACCGATCTATAAATGCCACTGTACCCACATAATATTAGCTTCATGATACATTACTGTGGGTTCATGAGTAAAACTCGTCGATCAATAAGTCTGTTCTACAGACTGTGTATTTACCTCTAGAGCTGGTTATTTGGCCATTCACCGCAGGGGCATGACAGTGCGACATTATGTGATCATCGGCAATGCGATCAGGCTGCGTCGCATCGCTCGATACTAATCCACTTAAAATAGCGTTTGACTGCTACATGGCACACAAAGTTTAGGGCTGTAAGGCCGCATACAGAAAGAAAGCTGGAAACTTATAAGCGCTTACCGGCGCTTGACAGCGCTGGTCCGTTCTACACAAAGGAAGCAGGTTTAAGCAGGTTGTTTATTAATTTTAAATGGCAGCGCCCAGCGCTGACCAGCGCGTGTTGAAGCTTATCGGAACTTGTCGGCACCGTTCAGTGCTTATCGGCGCGCGTTCATATATTTTCCTGCGCGGGTTACTTCGCAAGCGCTTATAAGTTTCCAGCTTTCTTTCTGTATACGGCCTAAACTTCTAGGACTTTATTATTATAGACTAGCTGTTGCCCGCGGCTTCGCAGGCACTTTTTAAGTAGCCTATGCCCGTCTCCGGGGCACCATTTACGTCTCTGCCAAATTTCAGTATGATCCGTTCAGTCGTTTAGGCATGAAAAGATAACAGATAGACAAATAGAGTTGCTTTCGAATTTATAATCTATATAAAACATAGTCGTGTTAGTTACACCATTTATAAATCGAGCACGAAGGGACCGATTTTCATGGTTTTTGATTTGTTGGATTTCTCTTTGTCCAGAATAGGATAAGAAGTATTAAAAACATGGAAAATTGATGAAAAAATAACTAACCGTGCGAAGCCGGGGCGGACCACTAGTATTAGTATAGAATAGAGAGCCTTGGACACGATCAACTTCTCTAAATCGTTTCCGAATACACTTACCTTGCTGCAGTTTAGTTAAGGAGGGCAAGAGGAGGATCCAGCTAGGCTGGACAGCGTTTGGGAAACTACACCTAGTCTTCTCGTCATCCAAGCCGCTTTGCTTAAAAACGATAGTTTTCTATCGAGATCACTACTCGATAAACGTAGTGTAAGATGCCCTCTGGCCAGGTGGGATGACGACCTGCGAAAGACTACAGGCAAATGCTGGATGCGTCAAGCTGAAGACAGGGCGCTATGGTGTTCATTAGGGGAGGCCTATGTGTATCAGTTATCATCAGATTAGCATGATGGATGATGAAAGATTGTCGTCACTTGTCGGTGCAATGATGCAATTTCCTCAACTTTTCTCTTTCCAATACGGTCTCACTTATTTCTTTAAACTACATAAAAACAGGTTTCTCTTTTTCTGACTCATATAATAAATAAATAAATATAAATAAATATCCCTGCTCTGTTTTGAAAGGTTTTCATATAAAAAAAACTATGTAAGTATAAATTTACAAAGGCAACCCAAAAAGATTTTGAGTACACGTCACGTAGACCGTAAGTATTTAACTGGACAGTAAGAATTACTGTGAAGTTAGGAAATTGTGACAAAAATTACCTGAAATCACGCCATACCAAAGTCATGTACAAGAACCTTTTCAGTGCACTACACGCCAGCACTAGAAATGTTTCAATTTGCCTTCTGTTGACGGTCGCAATCGTGTTTGAATACCGCATTTGTGCATCGTCTGACGGTGCTTAGCCATCTTTTCTGTGCATGTATTTTGACATCATTCAATTTAGGAATAGTTCAAATTTGAAATTTCAAAATTCGAAGAGTATCCAACAAAGATGACGAGAATCTTATTTAGACGCGTGTAAAAATAAATACAAATATCAGCGAAACCGCCTGGTCCATTCAGATGTATTTATTTTTCACGTAAATTATTTTCTCCGTTCATTAGCTGCATTTTAATTTAACTAAAAAAGTTTTATTTTGATACTAATTAATATTATCGAAAACAAAGAGGTCGAGTTAAGAGGCTACTCTAAACTTTTTTACAGGAATCAGCTGATCAAAAGCCGACCGACCGGCGAGCGAAGGTCCGCCTACGACGCTGGAGGTTGCGGGTTCGATTCCCACCGAAAAATGTTTGTTCGATCTGCTATTCCGGGTGTTCTGGATTTTTTCTATGTTTATTAAAAAAATATTTCTGTGTTGTGTATTGTATTTAGTATATCAGATATCTAGTAGGCACAGCACAAGCTTTACTTAGCTTGGGGCTAGATAATGCTATGAAAATTATCCAGATTTTTTTAAATACAAAAATATTGTATTACATATTGAGTATTAGCATAGACAAAGAAAACACTGCTTGTCTATGGTATTAGGTAGGTATTCTCGCTCTACCTAGGAAAATGGCAGTGTATTATAACAAAACCCGTGTCCCTGTCACCGATCTAATCGTCGACAATATTTCGACGTAGCGTGACTTCCGAGTTGCCTTAGAAGTTCACTGAATTGCCTGTTATCAATTTTCGGGTTGTTTGGTTGAACATTTTCCGTTTTATGATATTGGACTGTTGGAAATTCCATCTAAATGTTTCTGTGGTTTGTGGCAAAAGTTGCAGACGCTCACATATGCAATTCACAGTAACAGCACATTCACAGTGAATGTTTATATTTTTAAGAGTTACGTAGAAAGAAACTCTCTGATCAAAAATAACCACGGGCAAGGAGCGTCTGTCTTCATACTGTACTTCATACTAATGTTGTGCCCAGCAGGGTCTATAGTGACCCTTAAATACCTAGTTTTTAAGCACCTCTGTACACCTATAGAATGCAATAAATAATTGAGTACAGTGCAGTAGTTTGAGTAGGTATAGTTGAAGCAAGGGAATCCTTATTGTATTACTTATTGCGTAATTAGGTAGGTAATCTCGCTCTCTTTAATAAGAATACGACCTCTGTGGCGCGGTGGGCGAAGGTAAGTCTGAGACGCATGTGGCGGCTTCGATTGCCGCTTCGGGGAAATGTGTGTACGATCTGCAGACATTTGTTCAGGGTGTTCTGGTCGTTTTCTAAATATAATAAAAAATATCTTTCTATGTTATTGTATTGTATTATGTATATCAGATCAAGTACCCATAACACAAGCTCTTCTTAGCTTGAGGCTAGATACTGCTGTATGAATTGTCTAGCATTATTTATTTATGCATAGCATTAGCACTAGCATTATATATTGTGGAAGAGCGAAGCCACCTAACACAAGTATTTCCATAATACTTAAAAAATGTCTTCTACTATGATTATGACTATGTTTACTTTATTGATGAATAAAACATTTTGTGTTTGTATTTATTTATTTAAAATGGCGCTATAGGTTATAGTTAAAATTGGTGTAACCGTGGAACTGTCGCAATCCAGCTGTTATTCGTGACAGCCGGGGACGGTTCATTGAATGCGATGAAACGAGGTCGCTACAATCAATTGATCAACATTCGAGGATGCTGTCAATTCGGACTGAATTATTGAATCGCTGGACAGAGTAGGTAGATTCAGTCATTCTCACGTAAGTCATACTATAGAATATTTTCATGTGAAAGTTGGATGGATGGAGTACTGAATGGATGGATATGTTTGTTCATTCTTCACGCTAAAACTGAATGAATCAAGCTAAAATCGGGTTTAGAAAGATCACGGAAGAACACTAACTGTGCCGAAATATTGGAAAACTCAAAAATCGAATCATGATAAATATAAATATCCTGTTATAAATGACTTTAATGTTAATAATAACCATGATAGTTTTAAAAGTTTTATGTGTAGGTAATATATTCTCGAACTCTTGTTTTTAACGCCGCTTAATAGTTACTTATTAAGGTTGAGTATAATAATATGTGGTTTATGTAAGCGACTTTCCACTTGGCTAACACTAAGCAAAGGAAGAAAATCTAAAACGATTCAATAAACTTCCAGTATCTCTAAATAAATAGCGTCGCCTCTACTATCTAACATTTTAAATTAAAGCCTACCTTAAATACGGCTGCGTGCGCAAAAGAAATAAAACCAAGCCTATCTGTTCAATTCCATAATTGGAATTAATTAGTGCGATGTTTGACTGGAATAAAACGGAACTTTTTAAAGGGTTCCGTGAGCAAACAGAACCTTAAACTTTTTACTGCGCTTGTTTGGTACGTGCCTTCGCCTATTTGGAACTGATTATGAATAACAATTTTAAATTTTGAACGTGTTGGTTGGGTTTTGTTTTTCTTTATGGAAATATAACTTTGGCTGTTGTTGTTCTTGAGTGGAGACTGCGACTCAGCGAACGCAGTGTTGGACGCCTTCCGGCCAGGTGAGATGACGATCTGCGAAGTACTGCAGGCAGATTCTAGACTTAGGATAGATATATGTTACAAAAGTACCCTAAATGGACGTGAATCAATGACAACTCAACTTCAACTTCTTTTTGTTTATGGCTGTGCTTGCTAGTTCAATGACAACTCTGTGACTTCCTACTAAAAACATTGTTTCTGTTGGAAACAGAAGTTTGTAGCTGGGACCACTGACAAGGATTGCCTGCTCTCGCTTGGAGTTTTTGTGTTATCGAACGTGTATTGGCCGGTGTAGAAGTTTGAACAAGCCACGGTTTGCAATACCCAAATTAATTCGACTGTTTGAGCTTGTTCAGAAATCGTCTGCATTCTCGACTTGATTTATTTGCGTTAAAAACTTTTTAATTGGTAAATTCGTAGTAAATTTTAGTTTTATATTTATAATGAGGATCGCCACGAAGCTGGAACCATTAAACAAGATCTGTCAAGTGCGAGTGTGACTCATGGGCCGGTTTCGAATTTTCGTTAATTTAACAAAATCCTTTAGGTACCAGCAAGAGACTGCGGTATCTGACTTATATACAGAAATAACCGTGACTTATCTACGGAGCTTTTATATAACGGAGCAGTTATTCTTTGGTAATAAATCACTCGTAAAAAAGTCAATTGTTAAGGCAAACCTTAGCACCTATACAAAAGTAATTTCCGATTCATTTGGTAATTACATTCCCGATTTTGATAAAATTTTGCATACATTTAAATTTTGTTACGTTGATACCGTAATTCAATTTCAAAAAACATAGATAGATAATGCTTTATTTCATACATTACAGTACATTAAACTTATCTTATAGAAATCTATAGAATAAGTTGTTTTATATGTCTTCATTTCTTTAAATGAAATCATTATAATGAGAGTAAAGTAATAAAATTTCTTGAACACGAATCGTAATGAAGTTTCGCACTCATTTGCTATTATTTTATCCGATAATGTATGCAAAATTTCATTGAAATCGGGGATTTTAGTTTCCAATAATCGGATAGTACGTTTGTATGGGGGCTTACGTGTTCGCTCGCATCCACCTTAAATATAACATCTTATTTAGAAAGCAGGTAAATGTTACTTAGAATAATGACTTCCATCAGAAAATACCTCACATGTAGGTACTTATATATACTACCTTGTGGTAGAGTAAGTAAGTAGTTAAACCACAAAAGAAAAAGTAAAACAAAGTGCATTAAAGAATCAACAACAGCAACGAAGCACTTTAAACTTTAACACCCCATGCATAAAGCACATTAGGGCACGGCTTCTTCCACATAAAGTAACAGTACATCTTTGAAACGACTTCGTGCATTACTAACTAGATTTTATGGCCCCCCTACATCGTCACACCTTTTCCCAATTAAAAAGAGAGCCCTATAAAACGAAAGTAGCTCATATACATACATGCAGTTTTCCGGACAGAATGAGTTAATCGAACGTTCTGGACTGGGCCGGATTCAGGGTGGAATGGGCGCGGGAGCAAAACTTATGAGAGTATAAATTGAGAAATATCAAATATTTTGTCCCTGATGTTTATTAAAATTAGAAGTGCTACGGCGTAGCACAAAGCTACGAGAACCATAAAAATACTTATAATGTTTACGTTTCTGAGCGTTATACCTTAATTTTTGAGTTAACAATGATGTTAACAATGATGGTCTAGTTATTCAGATGGACAGACAAAAATAATCGTAAAAACGATGTATTTTTTTTGTGAGGAAATACTTACTTAATGATGTATGTAAGTTGGCGTTTATAATAGTCTTGCGGGCGTTTTTTTTTCATATTATTACATACGAAAAGGCATAAGATAATAGGAAATAGTTTCAGTTTCAGTTTCTTTATTCACAAACAAAATATATACTTGTGTCGGAATATTTGGGTACATAAAAAAAACAGGTATACAATCAAATAATCACACAAAAAAATAAATATAAACATAGGGATCTTCAAAAGCTTGAAATTTATTTCCTCCCTTTTTCTGATTCACGTCTACCTATTTATTTCGATTATTCATTTATTTATTAATATAAAGATTATGAAATTTTTAACTTGCCCCACTAGCTCGAAGTCCTTGCACCGACCCTGTCCCAGACTAATCCATTTGTGAGTTACAACAGTCGCGCACGCCAGGTTGCGGCAGGACTCCATTCCGTAATTAAAGCGTCCCAGTTCGATTCCCGGACCCGTCCTATTGATGCCTTTGAACTGATTGGAGCTATCGCAACTGCTCGCTTGCAACTTTATACAATGTACCTATCCAATTAGTTGCGTGAATGGTTTGCTTTGGATGTTACTGAATAGCTTGCGCTGAATAGATGCTTGCATAGGCAAATACATAAAAAAACAAATATTAATTATAATTTTTTATTGTCGACCAATGATATGAACTCTAAGAATTAGAATGCTGAAGTAGCAGTGGGCCGGCTAAATCTCGCGATGAACTGACAACCGCTTTGGTAAAAGTGTTCTTGAGTTGAGATCGCGATAAACGTAGTGTAGGACGCCCTCCGACCAGGTGGGATGACAATTTGCGAAAGACTGCTTGCAGATGCTGGATGCGGCAAGCTGAAGACAGGGTGCTATGGCGCTCATTAGGGGAGGCCTATGTCCAGCAGTGGACTAATATAGGCTGATGTTTATGAAGATAATCTTTTGTTACCAATCTGTTTGTCAAGCGGGGTGATTATGTCAAAGCCATCTCATTTGGGGGAGGAATGATCAACAGTGAATGGGAAACAATTGACTATCCTCAAATTTTTGGATCAGCTGGACGAGGTAAGATGGTACACTCTAGCATTGCAAACTATTTCAAGGCTTCTGGGAACCAAACCCCGTTCAAACAAATATTAGTCTTGTATTGAAATTGGCAAGTTGTATCAAACTCGCTACAAGTTAATCAAACTATGTATTTGGCTTGTTAATCAAGAATGTACAATACGTGTGAGCCATCTCACGGCTGAAACGATAACAGCTCCTTTACTTTGATACCCTTTTTAACACACAAAGAAACGAAAAAATACAGACAGAAAAAATCGGGAAAGTACAAAGGGCGGCCTTATCGCTGTGAGCGATCACTATATAAATCATACATACACACACCTCTTCCTTTTTTCTTAAAGTTGTTTAAATGTGGTATGCAAACGAAAAGTACCTAAAGCGTGCCAGAAACAAAAATTGAAGTCAATTACCAAAAATATAAAAACAAAATGGACGCTGATATCGTTAGACATCATTCCAAAATGGATATGAAAATTTGCTACATTTTTACTTAAATGCGTAGATAAATTATTGTGAGGTCGATAGTCTATTAAAAGTTTCAAGATTTGGGGCTTTATCTACTGGAAAGTAGTAAAATAGACCCAATATGTCAAGAAACAGAGAGGTATTTCCTCTGCTCCCTCAGCTACGTTCGAGACAGTATGTAAATACCCGCCAGACGCGACGTATGTAAGTTACGTGTTTATCAAGTTCTGAGACATAATGGCGTCCTGTAATTGGGCATGAAACTAGCATTATTCATAGAGCTACAGCTCAATCTAGAAATGCTCACATGACCTAGATATAATGTATACTGTGCCTAGATACAGACACTGTAGTGTCATGATTTCAAAGGTTGATTAGCATTTTAAAAACAATTCTATTAAAAATACTGGCTGGAAACACTGCTGTGGGCTGGGTACACTGACTTGGAATTAAGAAAAAAAGAAGAGGAAGAATGGAATTCGGTGATCATGGCGGGAAATAAAAAAATTACGATCGTAATGAAAATGCTATAATGGATTTTGTTAGATTTTTAATTTTTGCAAAATATAGTACCCGTGCGAAGCCGGGGCGGGTCGCTAGTTACCTGTAAAACAAATTATGAAAGGTATTTTAGTATTGTGCGTAAGTCTCACACTGGGCCAATTTTTTTAGAAGTCGACGATTGAGTCCGATAGAAGTCTTTCGCTTTTTGCTACGTCACTTGACCTCGCGGTGCAATGGGCAGCGCATCCCAATTGATTGAGGGCTGCGGTTAGGTGCAGCGAAAACTGTGCCAATACGAGTTCGAAAACCGACAAGAGACAAATAAATTCGTTTTAAACTTATGTGTACGATCAAACGATCATACATGTGATGTAATACGAGTATGTTTTCCACTACCAATTCTTTGATTTTTAAACTCTTTGTTTTACAGAAAAATATCTATCTAATCCATTTTCTCAGGATTAAAATTTAATGTTTAAAGTTATATTATCCAAAAACTTTAAACATTAAATTTTAATCCATTTTCTAGGTTATTTTCAGACAGTTGCAATATTTAAAAAAAATTGATCGAATGTGCGTAAGTACATATTATGTTGGTCTAACTAGAAGTTATTTGTAACTAATTTATAAGTGTAACTTAAGTTTTAAAAGTTTTGTCTCTGAAGTCATTTATCCTACCGCCGAATCTCTGCCAAATAAGAATTTATAAGTGGGTAAAATATTTCTTCATTACATGTAAGCTCTCCTATTTTGTTTGCATGGTTACGTAAGTAAATCTACCATCTTCCCTTCTACTACAACGTTAGCCTGTTGCTACGAACAAAGAGCTAGGTACAAGCGAAGTGTTCAGTTTAGTTGTCACTTTAGGCGTAAAGTGCGTGGATTGGTAAAGTTAGACACTGCTCTAATTCCGAGGCTTAGAATTTAATTTTGAATGGAACATTACTTCATCGATCAATCAGGAGGAAAATCTTTAAAACAGTTTCTCTTGTAATAGGTCTAGTTTTATTTACGAAATTCAATAGGTGTTAATTTTTGAATTTGGTGGTATTCTTGAATGGTAGTTTAGCGCACAGTTGAGATATAATTTGGGAGTCTGTTTGCTCAGTTGTTTTTTTCAAATAAAGAACCCCCTACTAATCTGTTCATCAACCTCCTTTCAAGCACTATATAAGGCTGAAATTCAAATTGGAATCTAAAGTAGAACGGCATATAGAGCTAAACAATGTTAACACAACAGCCTGACGAAGATAGAATACATACATATATCTACATAGGTAATGTTGGTTTTCACGGATAGCACATGGTAGGTAGGTATGACATTATGTACTACAAACGAGCATCCAATTGCGAACGTCAGGGACCAACACACCTAATCCTGCTGATATTTTGACATTATCAAAGTCGTTGTGCATTTGCAAGCGGCGCCATAAAAAAAGAAGTTGAAGTTGTTGATCCTGGCTTAGAATGTGTGAAAAAATTCTATATTATGATCCTGCTGATATATTTTTATACAAAGTATCAATTTGACTAGGTAACTTACTTGTATGCTTCGAGAACCGGAGAGAACTTTAGGATTGGAAATTCTCCGTAGGTACCTACTTAATTGCTGAGCTATTTTCGTTCAACTAAAGTTTTTAAGAAACCCAGAAACTTTCCAAACTTTAAGTAAGTAGGTACGTTTTCTCTCTTAAAATAAGGTCGAAAGCTAAAGTTTTGTTTTTCTTAGTAACCTGAGTGGAGAGAACCGTCTTAATTTCGAACAGTAAGCAAATGGAGTTTCTAGAACTAAGCGAAGCTTTTGCTGTTTTCAACCCTCTACTAGAATAATATGAGAGATGTTTTTATGTTTGTTTGAGATTTTGTTTTATATATATCTATCTGCCTGTCTGTACGTAGGTACCTACCTACTAGTACATGTTTGGTTTTAGTCCAAGTTACCTACTGAAGGCCTGAATTATATCATTTGCATTTATTTATTTCTATTAATACGGAAAAGTCCATTTACATTATTTATAGCTCTGTATTAACAAAGAAAATTACAATGAAATGATAGAAAAAAATTAGAACTAGTAATTAGGTAGGTCTCAGTTGAGCTACCTGTAGATTATTTAAAGCTAGATTCATAGTAAATTATTGTAAATCATCTAAGCTGTAAAATATCCCTTGTTGTAAAATAACCCTTAATGATAAAGTAGCTTTCTAACGGCAAAAGAATTTTTGAAATCGGTCCATTAGTTTTAAGTTTATTCGTAACATACACAAATAAAATCTTTCCCAGTTATAATATAAATTAGTGTAGATAAACTTTTGCAAAATTTATTTTAAATTTCGTTGAGGAAGGTAAAACACAAACTTAAATCAGTTTAACGCCACGACATAATCCCTATGCAGGGCTTGCCGAGAGGGCTAGGGGATTATCCTAAAATGATGTACCAAAGTAGGTACCTGAGCATTATATTTACGGCGGGGACCAGCAATTTGTTAGACAGGCTGGAAAGTTCTAGAAACTTTGGTATTTAATCGATCTATTCCATTCCAAGGTGTGGTGGAAGCGATATAACTAATGACGCACGCACGTAATTTCGGTAGATATATCTAACAAGTTTGAACGTTTGTAATAAATAAAAGTTTTAGTCTAATCGGCCTAATGGTTATGGTTATGACTGAAATGTTTTCAGTAATTGGTCATTTATCCTGCGATTAGAATGGCTATTGTAGTATTTTTAAGCGACTTCAAAAAAGGAGGATGTATTACTAGTTTCCGATGTTTCTTTTTCAATTATGGACCGATTTGGAAAATTCGTTCGCTATTAAATAAAGAATTATCCCGAGGCCATACAAATTTTATCCCCAAAGGGTTAATTTAATGACCTTTTAATAGACGATCTAAAACTGTGACACTGAATAGGTAAGCTTATAGGTACCAAATTAATACAATACATTTTTAATATTTGCATGGCTAAGGTAGAACATAATTGGAACATTATTATATTTAAGACCTACAACTGTACATTATGTTGAAGTTTATAAGGGATTAATATTTATCCCGCAAAACTTAAAAATAGTGAATAATTAAGGGATTCGAAGTCGTTTTTAAAAAGTATTTTCAAAACAATCAAATTATTGTGCAAGTGGAAATGTTTTTTTACACTTCAAAGGTGGCAGACCAGTTCTTCAGCTATCGAATCGATTTATTGACAAAAGTTCCCACTTTTATCAACTAGCACTTATTACTTTAAAATCACGATCGAAACCGCTTGAAAATGGATAAAAATGAATTTTCGCTCTCACTTAATGATGATAATGTATTTTGAAAAACTGAAAAGATACAAACATAGCTATTTCTTTACCGATTACGTATGCAAAATTTCATTAAAATCGGGGACGTAGTTTCCAAATGAATCGAAAAGTACATTTGTATGGGAGCTTAGAGGTTCCGTCCCATTTTAATTGTTATAGTGAAGCGATTAGTTTTGCAGTATATAGACTGCAAAACTAATCGCTTCACTATAACAATGGTACGTCACATATTGACACATTTTGATGTTCTACCTTGGATCAAATAATGGAGAACTACAAATGGAGGGAACAGATGCAAATATATAGCACCGCACGCATTATCTAGAGCTTCTTTCATCTAAGTAATTCTACGTGACGAATCTCTAACGATACCATTGTCATAGTCAGCGATTGGTTAGCAGAATTGACCTTTTTCATTTCATTTCATTTGTTATCCACACAATATGTACCCATTTAGGGTGTTGCAATGGGAGACGGCCAGATAATTTCTACAATTTTTAATATGTACGAAAGGTGAATGGTATGAAAGGTATATTATTATAATAAGTTTATATTTCAATTACAAGTCACCAAAAGTCACTTAAAAATTCATTTACCTCGTAGTAGCATTTTTTCAAAAGCATCTTTCAAGCCTTTAGGTGGTGCGGAGAGCAAAAAGTCCTCTTTTCACTAACTACCCACTGTTGAGACTTTTTGTTAATAGGCAGCAGATGTGTTAACAGAAAAGTAACATACCTATTATGTGCGTGGAAGGAGATCCGCAGGGGCTGCGGGGTGTGCGATGGGGGCGCGGGGGGCAGGGCGCGCCGCCGCCGGAGCCCTGCCGGCTCGTACGCCGCTATCTGGTAGTGCCGCACGAACGGTGACAAGGGTAGGCCTGCAACAATACAAAAACAGCTTAGAACTATGGATCCTCTTAATTTTAACGCATTCACTGCCCAGTTCCCACTGCTTCTTTCGACCTCTCGCTCCATTTCTCACATACTTATATAGTAGCTCGTATGGGGTAAACGTGTTCTTGAATGGATACCGCGACTCGGCAAACGTAGTGTAGGACGCCCTCCGACCAGGTGGGATGACGATTTGCGAAATACTGCTGGCAGATGCTGAATGCGGCAAGCTGAAGACAGGGCGCTATGGCGCTCATCAGGGTAGGCCTATGTCCAGCAGTGGACTGATGTAGGCTGATGATGATGATGGGAGATAACTATACTCCGATATAGAATCCTATTTCATGTTAACAAAGACATTTATTAATGACTAGCGGTCCGCCCCGGCTTCGCATGAGTATATTGTATAGCCTATGTTCATCAGGGATAATGTAGGAATGGGTTCTAATGGTGAGAATTCTTCAAATCGGTCCAGTAGTTTCGGAGCCTATTTAATTCAAACAAACATGCAAACAAACAACTAAAGAAACAAATCTTTCCTCTTTATAATATTAAATAATAGAAAACAACAAGGTAACAGCAATGTTATCACTATAAACTTAAAACACAAACTTTAACAACGTATAACCACATCCTTATATGTGTAGCGAAAAATACGAAAACGAACTAAATATTAATTCAAAAACTTTCAAAACCAATAATTGTTTCGAGCTTCTGTGCTTTGCTTCGATGATACCAAAATCGTAATTAAAAATCTTTAATAAAGAAAATTACAATCAAATAATATACCTAATATAATTAAAACTAGAATTTACAATTGAAACAATTGAGCTAACTGCATACTATTGCAAACAATGTACAGGTACTCAACTGATCCATATTTCTGTTTCTATCTGACAATTCGAATAAAATAAATATCAATACCAGTCGAAAGCGTGCCCAAGACACTGGCTGCATTGCCCTGCTGTATGGCAATGCTGATGCGCTTCGCCAGATACTCACCAGCTCTCGGATCACGCGTCGCTTCGACCAGACGCTAAAATAATTTTTTGAAAACCTGGAGAGCCTCGGTACCGCACGGACCAATATCGTTAAATATTTACCACCAATAATCCTTAGATTTTGCAACACCTTTGTATACAAAAATAAACAGGTTTTTGAATCGGAGAATAGCTCTTGTACCTTCGTACCATATGAGACGTTGTAAACAGTTATGTTTAACCGAACTCCAAAATGCTCTACCATTGTTCACAGAACACTTCAGTAGCTTTATTGCTCCGATTGCGAACTATAAATGGCACAAGATTTGTATAGCGACAATGTGTGAATACCGATCACAAAGGACTGCAGTGCAATGTAACAAGCAGTGTCTAATGTCGCGTGAAATGTATTGCTAGCTCGACACTACTTCTGTTCCATCGCTCTATACAGGGTTATTGGTAAATTAACACTACGTGAACTGCAGTTTCTGCCCATCATCACAAACGCGTTTGTGAAGACGCCAAGCCTTAATTCTTAATCTAAGTATTGGTAATAGGTATTCCTCTCGATTCAATAATGGTTTGTTAAACAGGTTTTATTGGAAACTTAACTTAAAATCGGCTCTGCCCTGAATCAACAGTAGGTATGGGATTGGAAAATCGGTCTTTTGTAACTCGTTGGGTCCCGGACCAAGGTGTTTTATAATATAATATCAGAGGTGATTTCTAATCTTTTTTAAGTATGAAGACCTGGCGTCTTATGAACGTGATCGTGATGATGGGCAGAACCTGGAGTTCACGCAGTGTTACTTATTTACCAATAACCTTGTATATCTATGTCGTCGATTCATTATGTATTGTATTGTATTATGTATATTAGTTATCTAGTGCCCATAACACAAGCTCTGCTTAGCTTGGGGCTTGTAAATGCTGTGTGAATTGTCCAGCATTATTTATTTATTATTATACATAGGTATACTCTACAGATCTTTACAAACTGTAAACAGTTGTAAAATTGCAAGTTACAAACCACCATTGCCTGATACAAGTTGGAAAAATGGGAAATCTTTGATTATAATTATGTTGATTTCGCCGTTCGTTGATTGTATGTATCGTGCCTATTATAAGGGAATTAAACATAGTAATATATACTTATTTATGTTATATATAAGACCTTGCTTCTTGACCAATTTTATAATAATTATTATAAGGAACCCACGGTGCGCGATTCCATCTCGCAATTGAAGTTTTGCTAAAGTAAATCCTCAGAGATTTGTATAGGTTATTAGGTATTAATTTCCTAAAGATTAAGTATAGACACAGATATAATAATACTATACTTATTATATTAGAGAAAATCCAAAAATAATTACCTAAGGAATTTTATCTAACATAAAATAAACTTGAGAACTCCTTTTAGTTTAAGTTGGATGTAATTGCAAAATCACGAGCAATATATTCTACAAGTCTCAGAGAGTTTGCATGGATTTAAGGCTCTCGCAAACTCCTAACCGAATTACCGCCTTACCGATTTATCAGACGCTGTTTGTGGACCGTGGTAAAGTACCTACCTGCTACGATTTTTTTTATTCTCATTTATTTTAGGAACTTTTGTTTTATAATTAACATGTCTCATAGTGTCCCATGTCCCATAGTGAAAATGATAAAAGAACTACAAAATATAAAATATGTACAACATTACAAACAAAACTGCTCTTAAACCTACATAATTGTAATTCCATTAAGTAAATATAATCTGATCGACTTGTGATGGCTCACGGCCTTAAACAGCTGTATAGATATACGATTTACCAGCTAAGATGGTAACAATTTACCAGCTAAGATGGTAACAATTTACCAGCTAAGATGGTAACGATTTACCAGCTACAATGGTAATAACGATACCAGCTACTGCTGTGATCGTTATAATTTGAGGACTTGAACTCATAAAACTATAACATCTAAAAGGGCAAGTCCTAACAAAGAACTGTAAAGCACAGAATGCTTAGGTTACGAAGTTATGGTAACGGCAAGGAAATTAAAAACTAAACAAATAAACTTTAACAACGCATTACCGAATCCCGCCTCGGGACAAATGTGTGTACGATCTGCAGACATTTGTTCAGTGTATTCTGGTCGTTTTCTATATATAATAAAAAATATCTATGTATTGTATTATATTATGTATATCAGTTATCTAGAAACACAACACAAGCTCTGCTTATGAATTGTCCAGCATTATTAATTTAATATTATTAATTTATTTATTTATCTATTATCTCACATGTGCAGAGAAACATGTTTAAATTCGAATTTGAAAAAGAACAAGACAGAACAATCAAATGTTTTTTTTTATTATACTGGACTTTAATCACAAAGTGACTGACTTACGCCCGAATACTCAAACGCAACTCAGATTTAAGCACGTCTCAATCCGTGATTTTTTGACAGTTTTCAATGAAAATGTGTCATAAATTAGTCACTTGAGACGCGCTTAAATCTGAGATGCGTTTGAGTATTCGGGGGTATGTCACTCCCATAAAATAAGAGCTTTAAAAACGAAACTGTTTCGAGTTTATGTGATTTGCTTCGATACTACTACCCATGTCGTTAAATATTTTCCACCAATTATTCTTTGGGTTTTGTAACCACTTTGTTTAGTGACATCACTGTGCAGGTACCTGTATATTTCACATCTGTGCAAGTCGTGCAAGACCCGAAACCTAAGCGTTCAAAGTTGCAGCGGATTAGTGTCTGAGCGGTGTCGGCCGATTTATCGAGAGGTTTACAAAGTTAGACTGCCTCTGCCGTAGGACCGCGCCCCTACTGTTTTGGGAACGCTAGGGGACAAAAGTAATGTGAAATTTATCGAAGGTTGTAAGCAAACAGCGACCAAAAATTGGTAAACAATCTTCGATCGGAGCTAACGGCGCTAGAGTAATTAAGTTCTTAAAAAAGCTCATTAACCCATTCACTGCCTAGCCTCGGCGGTGCCACCCGCAGAGGCGCTCCGTCGCCATCGCCGCCGGCCGCCTATCCACGGTGAAATTGAGGGGCATGTGTGCCCTGCCCCCCTAGCATAGACATTGTTGTCTAGGGTGAATAGAAAAAAAATTACATCACTTTGTCATCGAATACGTAAATTATTTGAAACTCATTCCAGTAAATTTTATAATATACGCAGTGTATGACGATGCGATGTCATTATTTTCTATTTTACTCAATGACAATCCCCGTGCTTGGGCTACAGGGTCATGAAAGTGTTAAACAACATAATAATAATAAAATCGTTTATTTCTGACTGTCTTACTTAGTACATTGAATATTGGTACAATCATAGTGTTGTAGATGTTTCACCATTTGGTTCAACTCCTCGCTATAGGTAACTAAGTTTAGAAAACTTGTGTCATAGACGCGAGGGATCTCTACCTCACGGCAAATATCTTCCAGGTAACTGTAAAGACTGTAGATACAACAATTTTATATAAAGCAAAAAATGTGACATGTCTACAGGGTATTCCTACTTACAAAGTTACAAATTTCGAGCGTGTTCCACAGTAATGGAATGGAACTGAATAAAAGTTTACTTGAAGGCTTGAGTTGAAGGTAACATAATAACACTGTGACAGTACCACAGACTGTATAGTAAATAATGCACCAGCGCTCTCAGTATTCCAGCTCTGTCGCGTACTGCTATTTCAACGGACTAAACTGATACCTATAGCAGAATCCTTGTGAACTGCGGAAAATTGATCCTCTATACGGTCCCTGGAAAATACTTTACGTAAAATAATTGACCTGAACATCTTACATGCCTAGGTTCCCATGTAGAGCACGTTTCATCGCATTACCAATGTAGAGCGACCTTTGTGCATGATTCTCTGAATTTTAATTTGCTTTGCGTAGCATCCATAGAGCTTTTTCCATGGAATTAATGAATTCTTCGTAAAATGTGTCTGCAGAATGGAATCGCAACGAAATTGTATTTAGCATTGAGGTCCACCAGGGCTTGATACCGGTACCAAAAATACCTTTAATATAATATGCAATAACGGTAATTTATTTTCGATAAATTCGAGTATCGATACTAAAATTTATCGAAAAGAAAATACCGTTGTCACTGTTATAGTACATGTATTATTGGTACCAGTATCAAACCCTGCACACGCAGCTCTTTTTAGGGGCTTTTCATCAAGATGACACAATTTTGATGAATAAGAATGATGAAACTACCAAAAACTGAATATTACATAACCACTGTCACCTCTCACATACCTATATAGATTCGTTTTTATCTTCGAGACCATCAAGAGAATTATTGAGTGAGCGGGTTTTTCCTCTATGATTAACATGTTTGGGTTAGACTTGGTAAGCTCATAGGACACAAAGGAAATATTTAGATTCGGTGCAAGTACCCAGTGTAATGTACCTATTCCCGTGTTTTCTTATTTTTACACCAATTTTTTTAAGACCAATTGAAGGCATTTCTGTGACCAAGTTGAAGGTACTTTATCTACTTACTTTTATAACATCAATGCTGCAAAAGCGGACCACTCGTTTGAAGCTTGTAGGAAGCCATTTTGCCACTGTAAAATGTATATAACAAGCTCATAGTTGTATGCATATTTTTGGGCTGGGTGGTAGCGGTATTGGATTAGTGCGCAGAGATTTATTCATTTCATCATGTACCTACCTGACATCTTTATAAATAAACAAATGGTTATGAATACTGACTTCATTTTAATACATCTTAATTTTTGGCTAGATAATGCTGTGTGAATTCTCCAGCATTATTTATTTTTCTTTCATACACTAAGCTTCCGGGAAGCCTCTGGTAGTTTATTATTAATTGACAGCCTCGTGCAATGTATCAGATGAAATCCTTGAAAGTAATCTTCCCAGGAGAAATTAAAATAAGTGAAGGCGTTACTGCCAGCGGGGGTGTACGTAACTGGCGGAGAGCCAGGGAAATCCCCTGATTAGGTTATGCTATTTTATGTTCAGGATCATCTTAAATGTAAAGACATCTTGAATCAATGTTTATAGATTAGTACCTATAATTACTTTTCAACACACTTGCTCATAAAATGGCTCTTATTTCACCGCAATTAGGCACATAATGACATCTGTAATCAAACTGTGACTTTTTCATTACTATTATTCACAAGTGAGTTATAGGTTTTTTTTATTTTATTGGTTGAGTTGCTATGTTCTTTAAAAAGTTTCGATACAAAAAAGATAGTGTTCAAAAGTACAAAAAAACTTTATATGTACTAAATAAAACGATTATTTTATTCACAAGTGTGTTTAAAAACGTCGTATGATACACGTGTGTATTGATGATTACCCTCCTCGGCTCTCTTAAGACCAGCGCAATAGCGCCTCAGCGGTAATCACCAACATTACACACTTGTACCATAATGTACTATTATACCCTAGCCAGTAGATAGTAAGTACTCGTGACTGACTTGCCTAGAGTGACATGCCAACCAATGACCCTATTTGCGGACGACAGTACCTTAACTGTAACTTGTAGAGACCATGCATCATATGAAAATAACATTGATCAATCTTTGACATCTATTATTACCTTTTTATTTTTTTTATTTTTACCGCTGTGTAAACGTGTTCTTGAGTGGAGACCGCGACTCGGTAAACGTAGTGTAGGACGCCATCCGACCAGGTGGGATGACGATTTGCGAAATACTGCTGGCAGATGCTGGATGCGGCAAGGTGAAGACAGGGTGCTATTTCGCTCATTAGGGGAGGCCTATGTCCAGCAATGGACTGGTATAGGCTATTATTTCATAGCTTAGTAATAATAATTTAAAAATGAATCTCAAGAAAAAGAACATTATAAAAGATCTAATAATTTATCAGAAATTGACAAACATTTTAGTGATCATTCCGTAGCTAAAATAGAGACGACTAAGTTTCTAGGACTAATAATTGTCAAAAGACTAAATTGGAAAAGTCACATTGAAAGTTTATGCAAAAGAATGAGTACCTAGTGTGGCTTATGCTCTACTAAACTAAGCTCTACAATTAACACTGATGGTCTTCTAGCCGCCTATTATGTATTACATGAATCTTTGCTCTGTTACGGGATTATTTTCGGGGCAACAGCACCGAACACGACCGGATTTTCAAAACACAAAAACGTTGTCTGAGAGCAATAGTTTTGAAAGTTTTGAAGTTTCGATGTTTAGATTACTTCTTCACATCAAATTTACTGAACAGATCGTGCTGAAATTTTGAATGGATATAGGTTGCGAATTAATATACTAAAATTAACATGACAACGACCCAAAGTAATACATAAATACCCGTGGGATATAATAATAATAATAATATAAGCCTTTATTTCAAACTGGTTTACAATTTTTCAAACAGTAAGTATTTAAATTTTAAGTAAGTTTATTAGTTTGTTTGCCGCTTGGCAGAGGCCTCCCCCAGCCTCTTCCAGTCCTCCCTGTCTAGAGCTCTCCTTGTCCATGTTTTGCCTGCTCCCTTGACAAGCTCATCTGCCCATCTAGTGTAAGGTCTGCCCTGATTCCTTTTCCCTTCTCGGGGAAACCATGTTGTTACTTCTTTGCTCCATTTATCTGGACCTCTCATTATGTGACCTGCCCAGCTCCATTTGAGCTGATTTACTTTGTCAGATAGGTATGTCATTCAGTTTTGTTTTCTTCCTCATGTAAAATTTTGATTTTTGATTTTTAACATTTTCATAGAAACAGCGCGTGCGGGCAGAAACTTGTTAACAAATGACAATCAACGACAAACTCGCAAAATGATACAAAAGCTTTCATTTGTTTAATTTTAAGAAAAAAAGAACAAGCACGTTCGAAAAATAAAAGAAGAATCCGTGCTTTAGGTTTCGCAGTTCTCACAGGCTCTGAATTTGTATCGCATAATAAGAAGCAAATCCGGTAGGTATACGATAAAGGAAGGAACTTCATTTATTTTGCCAAGCCAGAGGCACTTGCCAAACAATAACAGCATATAGAAGCGGAATCTAAGAGACGTTCTCTAATTCCACTGAATAACTCACTTCACTCCATTATATTTCTGATGACCTGTACTTTGGATGACCTACTCGGCTACAATAGCGTTGTGTTGGCAGTTTAAGTTTATTTATCTGATTGTACAAAATCGCGTTTATCATGTGCGCGTGAGAAGACGACAAAAAAGGAGAACATAGATAGATATTTTTATAATACATAGAAAACGACCCAAACACCCGGAACAAATATCATACAAACATTTATCCTGAGGCGGGAAACGAACACGAAATCTCTTGCTTGCGTCGCAGGCGGGCCTTCGCTCACCGCGCCACGAGGTCGTGATTATGACAGTAAAGAAATTTGTTTGCAGAATTTGGTCCTGTTGATTTTTGACGATATACCTACGCAATCGTTTTTATTTCAAAAATGGTTTAGTTTAGTTTATTCTCAATGTCTTAGTTTAGTCCCCGAAAGCCTGTGTTTTCAAAGAATAATTAAAAAGAAAAGTTTATTAAGTTTCATTTCTATATGTAACACTCTGAGCTTTTTTCGCAGGGGTAGGTGACAATAGAGGAGATTCACTGAAACGAAGAATTTCCGTAATTGTTGCAAACGGTTGTTTTCTCTTCGCTAAAGGCATCAAAAACAATTTGTTTGAAATTTATACTGGAAAATGATACAATTTTTCTGATTAAGTCACTTATTTGCAGTTTTCCATTGCGAAACAGAAGGGAGATGGACTAATTCCCTTCAAAGATTGACACCGTCATGGCCCAAGACGCAGATGCCGTAGTCTGGGTCCGTTGTAACAGCGGCGTGCCCCTGCGATGCCGCAGAGGCTGGGCAGTGAATGCGTTAAGGTTGTAGCCTATTCGGTTAAGGCAAAATTTACTCTAAAAGCTCTCAAACTAACAAAAGCTCCTAAATTATACACAAAAACGATCTCAAATCAAACCGTCCTGTTTATTTTCGTTTTGTATCTCATGAACCCCGGTCAAATGAGATATGATTCGCATGAAAACTCAATAGGTCGCTGATATCAAGGGTTTAATAATTGCGACCGCTGATGGTCGGACAAAGAGAATGGTTTCTTTAGAAAGCCAGCGTCGTTTTGAGGCAAATTTACCTTTATTAGACGAGCTGAATAAAATCAATAGGCTTCGGTCGTGGCTTAATGAAGCCCGCTCGATGCTTATAAGAGTTATATTATAAGCTATGGCTGACTCGGGGAAAGAGGTACCTACGTACTTATAAGGATAGAAGGATAAGAAGCTGCCATGGCTATGGATTTATCATTTATCCAAGGGAGGTAGTTAGCGACAAAATTGATGAAAACATAGCTACAATCTTCCAGGTGCTTAACAAGGTACACGTACCGTGTTGTATATGTATAAACACCTAGTTGAATATGTCTTTAAATGTTTTGAATGGTGTGTCAGTGACAATAGTTTTTTTTTATTGTCCGTACATATTCATCTTCTATATTACCCACTAGCTTCTGAGCCCGGCTTCACACGCTTATTTTCGGTATAAAAAGTAGCCTCTAAGTTAGGCTATGTTCTATGTACGCCCTTTGTACTTTCATCTTGTTCTGTTTAGTAGTTTTGGAGATGTTAAGTAACAAAATAAAATTCGGATTTCACAAACCTTTGTCTTAATACCTAATATCATTATAGAAAAAACTTTACAAAGTTTTTAAATAAAATAAAAAAAAAGTATGGCTTTATAAGAAATAGCTAACATTTATGATTTCAGGTAGGTACCTACCTGAAATAGTGTACAATTACCTAGATTTAATCCTAGTACCTACTAGGATTAAATCTAGGTTCATTATTCCGGTGTAATTTTTAATATTCTTAAATTCAGAAATTTGGAAACTAACTAAAAACTAAACTAGTAACTATAGGTTGGAAATCATTCGAAACTTACTAAAAGTTTCGCCAACAATAATAAGCAAGTTACGTCATCCTTGTTGCCTTTACTAGCTGTGTATTTTCATTCTAAAGCAATGATTATTCAGGTTAACTTGCCTAAAGCCGCGGGCAAATTGTACTACAAAGTAAGGATGTCAAAGCTGAATTATCGTAAATACCCTCAATATTTCTGATTTTTCAGCTTCCTTGAACGCCAAAATGTTGATTCGTAAAAACGGAAGCTTTCCTTCAATTCGATTAATGTGCGCAATCTTGGACCCGCAAAGATTTCTTCATGACTGCGTTTCTCGACTCAGATAATTTGATTTTAGTACTAACTCGGTGGTTTTACCGCTGGTACCAATATTGAAGGAGATTCGACGTGCCCACGTAGCGGTTTGTATCAAAATGAAGAACCTTTAGGGACTGTAGAATTCATGTTTCCTTTGTTAAACGTAGCCTGGGGCAGTTTATTAAATCCTTCTGTTCCTAACATTCGAATAAAATGATGGCCGATTACTTTCTACGGTTTTTTTAGCCAAGGACAAAATATTTTAGTGAATAAAATCAATAACACCTTATTTCTTATTTGATAATAATTACTTTTTATAAATATTTTTATTTTATAAAACTTGACTTGTCTATGTGATTATTTTGTAAGCCTAAAGAAATAAAATTATTGAGTTTGAGTTTTGACAGGCAATGACTCTAGGCCATGTAATTGCCGCTGAAATCATCTTAGTGCAGCCGGCTACAAGTCCTTTCATAAAAAGCTCTCTGTATCATATACACCAACATCATCATCAATGGTTCTTACATCATCGAAACAACATCCAAGAAGGATGGTTTAGGTAGTGGTCGTTATTTGTTTGTGGTCGGCACTTTCGTAAATTATGACTTGTAAGGCCTATTAAGGAACGACAGATGCGGCCGCCAGTATTGGCAAACGGTGTCATGTATGTTATACAAAATATTTATACACGCCTTACAAGTCATCATTAAGTAGTCATCTCATATAATAAGTGAGATCTCATAGGCTTTGTAGACCACCTAATAACTTACATTATTTTAACATATATTGAAACCAAATAACATAAATTGTATTAATTTCAGGCCCGCTTTAAGTACCGTAGAAAATGGAAGAGAGTCACAAAGGTTTAATTTAAAAATCCGATAGACAAGTTTCCAATTGTATTATTTGATGGTTGGTTGAACGCTCGTTGCGACTAACACGCCGCCCGCCGCCTCGTTGCTAAGGTGTCTACACATTTACAACTGTAACTTCTGGAACAGGATATAAGTTTCATTTTTAGATTTTTAAATGCTCGTAAACTTGTCGTCACAAGACACCGAGTAGAGAACTAATCTCCTCAACCTCAAAAGCCTATAATTATGCTGCTGGGCGGTAATGCCTGTAATCCCCACGCTGAGCATACTGGTTGGAGATCTAAGTTCGGTGGTAGAACAGTTCAGCAGCTGCTCGCCCCTTGGTGGATATAGGGATACCCAGCCGGCGTCTTAGGGTAGTCGCCTCGTACGACACCTGCCTGGGAAGATTTGGCTTGGTGCAAATTCATCCTCAACAGCCTATAATAGTCCATTGCTAGACGCAGGCCACCCCCTGATTTTTTTATCTCATGAAGGGTAATGCCCATAATCACCATACTGGGCATGCCGGTTGGGGATCGCAGTTCGGTGGTATATTCTGCAAGAGGCGCTGCTGCCCGCTCCCCGGTGCATGTCCCTCAGTCGCCTCTTATGACGCCCACGGGAAGAGTTAGAGTGGTGCAAATTCTAAGCCGGCACCACACACACAATATTACACATTTAAACAGAAACATTAAACACGTACATATTGGGATTATAAATATAAGTCTTTAACATCGAAAACCTTTATTAAGATTTCTCATTAAGGTTTGCTGGAAGAGAACTCTTTGTAGGGTTAAGCTCACCTTTGCGATACCTCTCAGTTAAAAGGTTTAAAAAAATGTTAAAATTTAGTTTTATTAGTGCAATAAGGAATGAGGAATTTATTTTTGTTCCAAAAACTCCTGGCAAACCTAGTTGGGATGGCATTGGGGGTTTCAGATACAAGCAGAAGCGAGAATGGTCCTTAAAAGCTGCCAAAAATCTGCCCCCTCTTCAGCTCCCAACCGATAATATAACAAACCCACAAGTGCAAAAGCACCTTTACTTCTTTATAAAATGTGAGGGCACGAGAGATCTTATTAGAGTAGCGGTAGCATTCGTTCCTTGTAGCTACGGTTCGGCATAAATGGATTTTCCATTAGATGCTGCATCTTGGCAAGAAGAAGGCGCCTCGAACCGAAGCTCTGCTTGCGAATACATTTTCATAGTTTACCGAGTACACAATCTTTTTATTCACCTTATTCGGGAAATATTGCTCAATCGGAAAACAGATTTTATGGGTTATAATATTGTTTATGCTCTGCCTCGGTATTGAGTCTTCGAGTCTTTTATGGGGACTGGAATCCTTTTACTAAATTTCCGTCTGCTTCATCTCTCAGTAATGTTGTTATGGGTTCCTGTGTTTTCCTTATAAGTAGGTAGGACCTCGTGGCTATATATGTGTTGTTATATTAGATTAGATATTCTTTATTGATCGAGCGAGGAAGCGAGCGAAGATCAACTAACTTATGGTTGATATTGTTTTGTTTGTTTTCATGTGTTTGCTCAAGCATAACTTCCGAGTCGTTGATCCGGTCTACCTACGTGAAAGACGGGTCTGCAGATTGGTCTTGAGAAATTAGCTGGAAAGTTTATGAGTCCATTTGGTCATAGGGGTTTTAATAAAGAGATAGAGAGATCCAAATAATAATCTAAAACACACTTCCTTTAAATGGGGTGTCATGTTGTGTGTTGAGGGGTCCTAGCTACGCAAAAATGTTTTATCTTACGAATGTTTCATTTAAAATTGTTGTAGGCATACCGAAATAACTTACTCAGTTAAACACTCGTAAAACCTGAAATGCAGGTTTCGCGAAACTAAAGCTCGTCAAAGGACAAAGTTGAAGTAGAACAGGTAAATAGATAAGCTCAAATAGTACGGGATGCCTGAAATTGTGGGGATGGTTTTTATGGTAGTAGTCCACTGTTAGCGATGCGAGAACTTATTTGGGGCCGAGATATAGGATGTTGCAGGAAAATGTACCGTACAAAATGGCTTTTAAGGCGTTCGCTACCCAGGCAGAAGATGGGTGGAAAGAGAAAACATGAACAAGGATAGTGAGATTTAAAAATAGTCTGAATTTTGGACTAGGCTTTTCCCAAAAGGGGCAATAGAAGACGACAGAAGACAGTGCCGATATCGTTGTGTAAAATATGGTACTTATTGTGTTTAAGTATGTAAAAAAACTTTATCTGAACCGCACTCACCCTGAAGAAGAACCTCGTTGGTGTTCTTCTAACACAAATAACGTTCGAAGTTCTCTTCCAACCGTAATAAATTACGTCATCGAGGGATGGATGATAATTATATGGATGAAACGACGAATAAAATGAGACCTACATTAAAACACGTAATACGAAGTTTCGGTTGACGGATCGCACGTGGATCGCACGGAGCAAATCACCTTACTTTACTGTCTAACGTGCAAACGTGCGTTGCTTCGGACGCATCACTAAATGCGACACCTTTTGTTTCGGATCTCTAAGAAATAAATGTCAAAATCATTTTCATAGAAAGGTAATCAAAACAGCGGATCGGTTGTCCTTCGTTTTATGCGATCTGTAATCCGTGAAATTTGTAATTTGTTTTTCAAAGTAGGCTTCTTGTTTACGCCCGTTACTATGGACACCATTTGCTACCAGTGATTGTGAAAATGATCATGTGATTATATTTTAGATCAGTTTTACGGCGTACAAAACAATTCCTCTAGGATCGAACTTTAATGAGACCTTCTTAAAATTATACTCTAAACAACAACGTAAAATATCAAAATCTGTAATGAACTGGCAAAGATATCACCAAAATTGTTATAGCGTGTATAGTCGTGATTTTTCAAAAGTATTATGGTTTTATTTAAGCTTGAGGGTGTTTATCACACTATTCCCCCGTGAATACAGTCTGTATGGGTTATATGGATAAGCAAAATATAGAACCTCAACTTTTTTGAATTTTGGAGTCGGTTAATAATATTTGTGTCTGCAAAATCTCTTGACGTCCCATTGCGCGTCAATGGAGGCGCACACAACTGAATGAGTTCCAAGCAATTGCCTTTATTTCATGCTTTCAATAAACACATCTATATAAAACAATGTTTTCCAGCTCATTTGCCAATGTTTTCACGACTGTGCCAGGCGTGGAAAGGTGACTCACAACATGAAGTTATAATATAACTACTTATTAATACGTTATTATAATCTATGGTTTTATCGCGTTCATTTTGGATACGCGGAATCACAAAAGAGTAATCCCGTGATCACGGCTGGCAGGATATAAAAAAGCAGAGAAGAAAATTGCTGAAAAGTAAGTAAATAATTACCGATATAGAATGTTACATTATAATTAGAATGACTTCTGACAGCAAAAGTTTGTTTTTATTTCAAAAAAGTTTTTTTAATACAAGCTCTTATAATCCTTAACTAACATCTAGGACCTGCTTGGAAAGACAAATCCCTTTAGTCCACGTTCGTAGCTGATCTTTGATAACCAGCTACCCAACGAACCCAAACTCAATGGGGTTAAGTTGTTCCGTTTAGGAGTTCCACCTTGAACAGCTTGATGGTACCATGACGTTGCATTGTCACCGAACATAAGCCAAATTTCAGGTCGATGGTTCAACCACCTCATGAGGAAGGTTGATTCCGCTAATTGCGCCTCGTGCGGTGTCACAGAAGATATCCACCATCTTTTGGTGGAATGTGTTCGGACTCAGTCATTAAGAGATCAATTGATCGCTGATTTTCATTTGAATCTTGCAGAATTAGGTTTAGTTCAAAGTCTACTCTCCACCCCACTGTGCGAGGCCGCTAAGGCCTTGTTCATAATGTTATTTAATATTATAAGATAAAGTAAGGTTGAGTTTGTGTTTGCAAAACGGGACTGGCATATTCGCTAAGCGAATAAAGTCCTTAAAAAAAAAAAGAATAAAAAAAAAAAAAAAAAAGGTCGATGGTTTGAGGACAACTGGTGTAGACCATTTTACTTGAAAGAATTGTCCCACACATATTAAAAATCTCCTGTCCCCAGACCAGCTCAATGTTACCATAATATTGCATTGTCATCGAACTTACATAGGCATGTCAATGTCAAACTTTAGCTCAATGGGTTGAGGATAACTGATCTAAAATTTAGTTGCATTAAGATTTGCCCTACATAAACTAACAGGGCAAGTCATAATATAAAAGCTTGTAAAAGCTTTATACTTAGGGTACAAATGCGTGGACGATTTCGTCATAGCTTGACCATTAAATCTCTAAAGCCTGTACTTTCACTTGTTTAAGAACATTTCCATCTGGAACCTCGCCTAGCCAGGGGTAGAACAGAACGTCTCATAACGTCACAGCAAAAATGGAAACACTCGGATGCTATAGATCCTACGTGCCTCCTTGCGTGGGTGCTATGTGGTTAGGTATCACGCATCCAATGCAATACAAAATATTGTGCTAGATAGCTTCGGCGTCATCGCTTTCCCAGCTTTGAGCTGTATGAACCGCACGTTTTTAGTCACTTTGAGCTCAGATATTTATTACATAGGTGTGGGTTATTCTATGCTAACGGATGAAATGTGTCAAACCCAACAAACATGATTCCGTGTAAATGTGACGCATTTGCTCAATTGCCGTCACCGCTTTGATTCCATCGCTGTGCCGCAACATTTGATGTGCATCCCACTGATATTTGGTTATGGCACATTTTGCTCTGCTTATCTATTGTACGGCACATGCAGCTTTAGATAGTTCTCTCACTCAGTGGAAAACTAACATAGAATTCGGTAGTTAGCTTCCACATTCCTGCACGGGGCGCTGCGAGATAAGAGGATATGCGGCGTTTTGGGAACGCGAACACTAGAACCGAAGCTGCTGGAATTACGAAGACTTGCTGAATGTGATTGCTATTTCAAGCGTTTAATATTTAAAGGGATGAGGTTTGTTTGAGAATGTTGAAATTTGAGAGGGTATATTTTGTCGGTTAATCGTGATAGGTAGGTGATGGTTTATTTAAATTAGTTAAGGGTGCTGAACACAACATTAAATATTGACGATGTACGATTTATGTATGAACAAGAGGTATTTGATTTTTACCTATGTACTCGAACAGGTACATTTGGGCTTAATCTGTTAGTTCGGTTTAAAGAATTTATTTACTCATAAAAAACTTTACAGTTCACTTAGAATAAGTATTATAATATTATGGTTACTTATTACTACGTTTCTAAGCTAGCGCGCTCAACCTTTATTACGAATACAATACTTAATAACATTAAGGCTATAAATTTTGACATACTCCATAATCAATTAAGTACCTATATAGTAAGTAAAATTAAAATGTAAAATTAAAGATCTAAAAACATTTTGTACCTACAGTTAAAGAACAAATGACCATATTGTGAAGTTATCGTTAATAACATAACAGCTGCATTGATGATAGCCTATTTTATCTATCCTTGAGACCTTCAGACCCTTCAAGTCAAAACACAATGAGTTGATGAAAAAGAAGAAATATTTTTAGTACCTATCTAGGTACAGATGCAAATTTTGTTTATCTATTCTTTTGCTCCAAGCCACAGAATAAGTGTATAGTACTGACTTACCCAAGCCAAAACCCAGAGAGGTATTTCAGTTTGAACCAATTAATGTTGAAAGTTGGGAGTGTGCTTTCGAGCAGTGTTTCGGGCTATTGAATGAGTGAAAGGTACTGATACTGAGAGCTATCGACAGCAATTGCTTTTTTTTTAATTGGACGTACCTATACTCTAGACTTCTAGAGTCTACGGTCTAATCTTGAGTACCTATAGAGATCAGGGAGAAGGAAAATATTTAATTCTCAGACAATAGTTTTACGTTTTTCAAATATATTCAATGGAAAAAGCTCTTATCTTCTTTGCAGCCACAAGCTCGGTTTTATGTTTTTGTACTTACTTCACGACCAAATTAAATGGTTGAGAAAGTACCCCCTAAAAATTTGACAAAATGTTATTAGTACCTATATTGCTAGTGGTGTTATTCCCAACTGATCATATAATCAGAACACGAATCAGAAACTTTCGAATATAATAATATTACTAGTTGCGCCCCGCGGTGTTATCCGCGATTAAAAAGTATGTCCTTTTCCACCATACATTTTGGGAATCATACCTACATTTTATCGGGATAAAAAGTAGCCTTCGTGCTATTCCAGACTATATTCTATCTTTGTGCCAAATTTCATCCAGATCCGTTTGGCCGTTCTGGTGTGATTAAATAACAAACATCCATCCAAACTTTCACATTTATTTCATATTAGTGGGATAACAAATAACTATAGTTATGGATGGTTTGAACACTTTTTGAAAAGAAAACTACAAATTATGGAGTTATAGTGGGTTTTATAAAATGTAATATTTTATTTCATTTTGAGATGAAATTTAAAAGCTTTTCATAGAGCTTTGAACTTAAATATTCATGCTATGTTGTAGGCATCCCATTCACTACCGTCCTTTGAAATTATTTGGACATTTTTGGACACTCGTGTTGTTTTTCAAAGCTATCCCCTAACAAGTTTATGACTCGAATCCATTGAAATGTTTTTCACAGAATATGAGTATCGTAAAACTTTTTAATTAAAGGTACGAATGACCGTACTCTTAACAGAAATAACGGTATAAGGTATATTTACGACACTGGAGGAAAAAGCAATTCCAAAATAAATCTTTATGCTTGTTAAAACAAAGTTCAATATGTATTTAGGTACCTACGTAAATGGGATATTTACCATGATTAGATTTTTGAGTTTTCCAATATTTCGACACAGTTTCATGCGCCATGATTATTAACAAAATCCCGTTTTATATGACTTTAATGTTTTAACCATGATAGTTTAAAGAGGGCGCATTGCCATTGGACTGTGTTGTTTGAAATGAAAATATATTCATTCATTCATTGCGCGCCATTTTGTGAAAAGGTTAGGCATAGGTTAGGTTTTCGCGTTCATAGGAGCTTGCGTTTTTGGAACATGCGTTTTGCAAGTGCACAAAATGAGTTTTTACTTATTTACAAGAAAACTACACAACTTATGTAAAAACGGTCTAAAGCAACCAAGTAATTAGTAATAACCTACGAATCAAAACATAAGTCATTTCAACACACCGCAGGGTTCCTGATATCTCGACCAAGTCATGTGCAAAACAGTGCAATTTCATATTTTTTTCTCCTATGCATGTTTTCGCGTAGAAGGAACCAAAGAAAAAATTTCGAATTTTATGTAATTCTAGTTTTTAACCACGGGAATCTCGTGAGTATTGAGACCTAGTCCTAGTTTGACTAGCAAACACGCTAGGTTCGCCTCGCAAGTGTCCGTTTGTGTAAAACTTTCACCTAGCGAGGTAAACTACACCATCAAAATGAAACAGGTCCCCAAAGAGCTGTTGAATAAACAACAGATGTTCACGTGACATCCAAAAGCCCTCGAATTCATACATAATCAATGCCTTTATCTATGCCTTCACTGCCAGCTCGCATCTTTCAGCGAATTTTCTCAGATTGGCTGCTGTGTTAAATTCGTGGAAGTTTAAAATAAGTTCCCAAAAATTTTCGACTTCGGCGGGATTCGAACCCGCACCCCACCCTCAGCACAGGTGTGCTCTAACCAACTAAGCCACGAAGTATTAATCGGTTCCAAATATTTTTCTTTATCTTTTTTTTATACTTAAATGTTTCCTCTGTAGGTGGAGCTACCGGCGCTACAGTCCGTAAGAAGTCCCAAAGATTTTCGATGGAACCGACTGAGACTTCTTTGGTTAGAGCACACCTGTACTGAGGGTGTTGCGCGGGTTCGAATCTCGCTGAAGTCGAACATTTTTGAGAACTTATTTCATTTCTTAGAGATCCCCAGAGTGCGGGTAAGCCTATAACAAAAATCCTTAGCTTCTGGAACTCTAATGATATTTTCTTTAGAGTTCCAGAAGCTAAGGATTTTCTAAGAGTTACTCGTAAAAATAACCCACGACATATTTTGTAGAAAACGCTACGTGTTTCTATTGTGTCAAACTACTGCGAATACTACAGATCGGAATTCGGATCGGATAGGATACGGTCGGATATTGAAAAGGTTTTATTCTTTATTTGTGAGCGGATTCACGGTATTTACGCACATAGACGAAACTAAGTTAAGACGTGCAATTTAACAAGATAACCTAAAACCATTAGGTATAGGTACATTTCAACCAAAACTCGGCTTAGCTTGGAGCTATATGACGCTGTGAAAATAGGCTAGATTCCTAAAAAATTCTAATAAGTTCGCCAGTTAGATTAACAGAATTCAGAAGACAGTGGACACGTATTTTTCTTTTGTCAAAAAATTATGAATAAGTTCCGCATAACGTCACGCCGCCGCCGTGTGACACTTTTTAGCAAGGCGTGACGTCACGAACCCCCACTCCCAAACTTTGATGCGCTTTATCTATATAATTTTTATGTTTGGTTGACAAAAGAATAAATACGCTTCTATCCTATTGTCTAGCATTAAGTACCTATTTTTAAGTCGCTTTTCAAAATTATCTACCTACTTTTACTTATATTAAACTCAAAAGAGAGTTAAAACCAGATTTTTAACCACACCACGAGCTTGACTCTACCAAAATCTTTCTAAAAGGCCCCTTAAATAAATTGGCCATGCGGTCTCCTCTATTTTATAATCACGGGATACTTCAGGATAGTGGAATTAAAATCAGAGAACGCTGATTGGATCTAAATTGACTAGAATCCCCTTTGTATTAAATTAGTAGCATCCTTTTCTAAATCGGCTTATAGTTCCTGTTAGGGCTCCGCTGATGGGGTAAGCCGATAGCTGCCCCGGGGGAGAGCTCGTAACTTTAATTAAAATTTTGTGTCGGAAAATAGTTCTGTATTGATGTTTAAAAGTCTATTCTATGCGAGAGTTATTCCGGATTCGTCTCACTGGATTTGGCCTAAACTTAAATCTTAAAATCAAATTCACTGCTGATTTCAATCCATATTTGTCCCAGTTTTTAAGGCAGGCTTTAGTACTGTCGAATTCGCACGGGTTTTGAAAACCAATATCTCGCAAATAGGAAGCCTGCCAAACGTTTTTATTTAAATTTCCTCTCGCTTTCAACAAATTAAAGGAAAACTCGGCAGAAATAAATATACATTTTAAAATAAACAATTTAGAAGGAGTTGGTCTTTATTTAACCTTCTTATTTTGAACTTTTGTGCCATATTTCGAACAGGAAAATCGCGCCCCTTTTTGTCTATGTTCCGTGACATTGGCCCACGTATTCTGAAACCCTTTAAAAGTGGATTGCAATAATTAATCTGCGTTCATGTCAGTCCGTTTACTTTGTTGTTAATTTCTCCCCATCCCCCCAAAAAGTTTCGTGATAAACTGGCGCTAAAGCTGCCATTTCCATTTTGACAGCCTTTAAACTTTTCATTGAAAACAACTTTTGATATAATAATTATAAAGTTCACTTTGCTTTTGTCATTTATCCCGATTTTGATACAGTCAAACAATACAGTCGTAGTTTGCAGTCTACGTACCTTGATGTAGACAGCAAACTAAGATATGGTGCATGAAAAAGTGCGTCAGCTATGCAAGCGTTTTAAACTAAGTTCGGTCTGTAACCCTTAATATTGTGCAGGAACACGATCTTTTATTTATTAAACAAAATCCACAGCCCTTAGTTAATACAACTATGCTACATAACAAAACTTACGGCCTTTTATAGAATACATTTCGGATAATGCTCACAGGAACTACATGACCTGATTCCACCATCCCCCTCCACTCCAGGATAAGCAGACGCACAGCGCATTACCACACCTACTTGGTAGATATACCTACCGTCCACTCGCACTAAGCGTTTTTCCTCCACCTTCATCATTCGTACCGCTGGGGTTTGGAGCACGCTGCCTGCTGCTGTTTTTCCGGTTAGTTACAATCTGGGTCTCTTCAAGTCAAGAGTGAATAGGCATCTTCGCGACCTTCGTGATACACCGTCGGCTACATCTTCACTTTCCATCAGGTGAGATTGTGGTCAAACGATGGTCTATAGACTGTAAAAAAACATCCCTAGTCACAAAATTATGTTCTATGACCAACAAAGGGTGGATTCATTCTGGACGTTTAATGTATAAGTAAAGAACGTCAATTAAAATATAATCGTCTGGTTTATCTATATATATATTAATTAGTGTAATTAATATATATTAATTAGTGTAATTGTTAGTTTAATGTTTTCTGTGTTTGTCTGAATTTTATTATTGTTTTATGGACTATGTATGTGTAACTACTGTGTCTGAAATAAATGTGATTTTATTTATTTATTTATCTTTGAAGAGACCACCATTATCAGTAGGTATAACATAATTATATGTAGTAATCTTATTGGCCTAATAGACCCAGCCATGTTACCCCTTGGTCCTAATATAAAACATTTCATCTTTCATTTTTATCACAATCAAATTTATTTAATACCTTCCTCCGTAGGACGTAGGTACATAATGTACTGTTCTATACAAATCTATACATTCTTCTCTTCTTTCTCCATAATGACGTCACATATGACACTTTTGTGCCAATTTTACAACGACAGAGGCTCTTCCCACTCAACAATAAGGGGTGGAAACAGATCATAAAGTCACAGAAGAACATAAAACGGGCGGAATTGGCACGAACAAAGCATGGGTATGTTGACATACGGCACACGCTTAAAAATAAAAGGCATAAATAAGGACAAAGACGCAAGATAAGGGGTGTTGTTTATTTGCTAAAACAATTTGGAACACCATCCAGAAACAGCTAACGGTACCTATTTATAGCTAGATCACCGCAAACATTAAAAAAATAACTTCAAACGACTAATATTAGTCAAGTCTAGTGTAGTATTAGAGGGCAAAACAAAGCTAAGGTTTTTTCTATTACAATGCGTAAGCCCTCACACTCTAGGTAATTTCCAAGAAATTAATTAAGTCCTAATAATTTTCGATTTCGTCAGGGTTGGGGACAAGTTCGAATCCTGCCGAAATCGAAACTTTTTGGGACTTATCTATTTTTTCAGGACAAAGCTGTCTTTGAACGGTAAATTATCAATGTAACGGTCATAATTCAACAGCATTCCTTCATATACATCCCAGAATCAAGAAGGAAAAACTTAACCCTACAAAGGTAAACGTTACCACTAAGTTGATACAGAGGAAATGGATCAGCTGACCTCCAGAAGCTGTATTCACACTCGCTGAACGAATTCACACTGACAATGAAGAAAAACACTCTTTTATTTTTGCCTCTGAGCCTCTATAAGCCGGCGCGGTGTTCGATATCTCGTTATTTTTATTCATAAATTTTAAGCCGGCTTTGGTGTTGTTTTACATTTTTAGTAAATTAAGTTCGTTAGGTTTTTATTTTTAACAATGGGTATCTGGATTGAGGCAGAATAATAGAGTTTGCCATTAATAAACAAGAACAGACAGTAGGTACATTTTGCTGCCCTGAGAGCTTCTTTAAATATTGTTTTGAACAAAAGTGTATTAATTTTCAATTGTCTTTTTAGGGTTTCAAAGATCGGTTTTGAAACCCTTATGGTCTCGCTTTGTCCGTCCCCGCTCTTTCTTGAATATCTCAGTAACTACTGCAGCTATTAACTTGAAATTTGAAATAATGATACATTTCGTGCGCCATTACTGATTTTAAGAAAAAAATATATAAATAAATGAAAAATGAAAATGAATATTTTCAGTACAAATTTTGATGTTGAAATTTCAAAAGATACCTAGGAAGGCAAATGGGGTATCAAATGAAAGGTATCGTTTTGTACATTTCAAAACACTTTTTGAAATTTCTGTAAATTTCATACTTTTTGAAATATTTAAAAAAAAGTCGAAAAATTGACCATACCCCCCCCCTATCTCCGAAGATTGCACACATATCCACGTACAATGTATTAGGCGTTTGTAGATATCGATCTATATTTTATAGGAAAAATATAGAGAAGTCTGTAATAATAATAGTTTTTGAAAAATGGTCAAAAAGGGGGAGAATTTTTTTTCAAAAGGGGGGGTACCTACCTATGTGGGGTATCAAATGAAAGGTATCATTTTGACCATTTCAAAACACTTTTTGAAATTTCTGTAAGTTTCATACTTTTTGAAATATTTCAAAAAAAGACGAAAAATTGACCATTCCCCCCCCCCCCTAGCTCCGAAGATTGCAGACCGATCCATGTACAATGTACTAGGCGTTTGTAGACATCAATCTATATTTTACAGGAAAAATATAGAGAAGTCGGTAATAATAATAGTTTTTGAAAAATGGTCAAAAAGGAGGGGATTTTTTTTTCAAAAGTAAGGGTACCTACCCAAATGGGATATCAAATGAAAGGTATCGTTTTGACCATTTCAAAACACTTTTTGAAATTTCTGTAAGTTTCATACTTTTTGAAATATTTCAAAAAAAGACGAAAAATTGACCATTCCCCCCCCCCTAGCTCCGAAGATTGCAGACCGATCCATGTACAATGTATTAGGCGTTTGTAGACATCGATCTATATTTTACAGGAAAAATATAGAGAAGTCTGTAATAATAATAGTTTTTGAAAAATGGTCAAAAAGGGGAGGAATTTTTTTTCAAAAGATAAGGTACCTGCCTATGTGGGGGATCAAATGAAAGGTATCGTTTTGACCATTTTAAAACACTTTTTGAAATTTCTGTAAGTTTCATACTTTTTGAAATATTTCAAAAATAGTCGAAAAATTGACCTTTCCCCCCCCCCTATCTCCGAAGATTGCAGACCGATCCACGTACAATGTATTAGGCGTTTGTAGATATCGATCTATATTTTACAGGAAAAATATAGAGAAGTCTGTAATAATAATAGCTTTTGAAAAATGGTCAAAAAGGGGGGGAATTTTTTTTCAAAAGGGGGGGTACCTACCTATGTGGGGTATCAAATGAAAGGTATCGTTTTGACCATTTCAAAACACTTTTTGAAATTTCTGTGAGTGTCATACTTTTTGAAATATTTCAAAAAAAGACGAAAAATTGACCATTCCCCCCCCCCCTAGCTCCGAAGATTGCAGACCGATCCATGTACAATGTATTAGGCGTTTGTAGATATCGATCTATATTTTACAGGAAAAATATAGAGAAGTCTGTAATAATAATAGTTTTTGAAAAATGGTCAAAAAGGGGGGGAATTTTTTTTCAAAAGGAGGGGTACCTGCCTATGTGGGGTATCAAATGAAAGGTATTGTTTTAACCATTTCAAAACACTTTTTGAAATTTCTGTAAGTTTCATACTTTTTGAAATATTGAAAAAATAGTCGAAAAATTTACCTTTCCCCCCCCCCTATCTCCGAAGATTGCAGACCGATCCTCGTACAATGTATTAGGCGTTTGTAGATATCAATCTATATTTTACAGGAAAAATATAGAGAAGTCTGTAATAATAATAGTTTTTGAAAAATGGTCAAAAAGGGGGGGAATTTTTTTTCAAAAGGGGGGGTACCTACCTATGTGGGGTATCAAATGAAAGGTATCGTTTTGACCATTTCAAAACACTTTTTGAAATTTCTGTAAGTTTCATACTTTTTGAAATATTTCAAAAAAAGACGGAAAATTGACCATTCCCCCCCCCCCTAGCTCCGAAGATTGATGACCGATCCATGTACAATGTATTAGGCGTTTGTAGATATCAATCTATATTTTACAGGAAAAATATAGAAAAGTCTGTAATAATAATAGTTTTTGAAAAATGGTCAAAAAAGGGGATTTTTTTTTCAAAAAGGGGTACCTACCCATGTGGGGTATCAAATGAAAGATATCGTTTTGACCATTTCAAAACACTTTTTGAATTTTCTGTAAGTTTCATACTTTTTAAAATATTTCAGAAAATTGATTGACCAAATACCTAATTGGCAAATGTTTGAAACCCTCGGCGCGCGAGTTACACTCGCACTTGGCGAATCTTGTTTAAGACTCGACCTGGCGGAATGACGACCTGCGCAAAACAGACTGATGCTGGATGCGGCAAGCAAAACATGATATGGCGCTCATTAGGAGAGACCTTTATGGGAGGTCATTACTTTTAAGATAATAGGCATGTAGGTACATTATACTTGATGCATGTCGAACTTTAAACAACAACTGCGCTTTGATCAGACAGCTTAGCCCACTCCAGAGGGTAACTAAAAAAAATTTCAATAACGCTGGACAAATCACACAGCATGACCTAGCCCCAAGCTAAGCAGAGCTTGTGTTATGGGTACTAGATAACTTATATATACTATAAATAATATAACATAATACATTGATATTTTTTATTATAGAAAACGACCAGAACACCCTGAACAAATGTCTGCAGATCGTACACACTTTTGTCCTGAGGCGGGAATCGAACCCGCAACCTCCTACATCGCAGGCAGACCTTCGCTCACCGCGCCACAGAGGTCGTCATCCTACCTACTCCCGATATTGCCAGCTCTAGATATAATTATCAAAGACACTGCTTTCCCAGGCCCTCATCTCATCAGAACTGCCTGTATAATCAAGCAGCTCTCGTGCAAATTGAACTAGGCTGGAACATTGGCTTATTCATGGCATCTCAGGTGCGTTCCGATGCCGGCGTGGCTCGTAATGTAATGCATACCGACAAATCAGGTCACCAGGCGCATTCCTAGATCTATCAGTAACAATATCTGTTCCCTCGAGTATCAGGTTATTTCTTAGGAATCCGAATTTACGGTTTCGAGAGAGATTAGTTCTATTTTTGTTCGTAAAGTACTGTAAAGTAGGTAAGTACCTACGTTTTCTGACCTAAACTAAGATATGAATATATCGTCGCCGGATCGTAGAATCAGTTCGTTTATAGTATGGCTAGGCCGATTGCAAAATAAACGCTGTTTTTTAAGAAAACCTTTTTTATTTAACTTGACGTGATCGCTATGTAACCTCTAGCCATATTGTTTTTAAATAAATAAAATAAATAAATGAACGTTCATCGTTCAACGATCGGCATAGGCAATCAATTGAATTGCGCCGTTTTGCAATCGGCCTAGCCATTCTACAATCCGGCAATCTACGATCTAGCTAGATATATATTCGCAATAATGTTGAATTTTTTAAGAAACCACAATGTAATAGGTAGGTACATTAGTAAATGTAGGTTAGCTAGCCATAATTTTACTAACTGCCTGAGGTATAACTAACAAGAATAGGATTCGAGCAAGGTCGCTGATAGGAAAACGGACATGGTCAGGGTTAAGTCTGCTCCAATCCACTGGTGCGTAGCGGAGCCATGCACCCGCTGCTCGCAAAGGCCATGGTTGTCTAACCTAGGAGCCGGCGTGCGTCAGTAACCTCGTTTTTTCATCACTAAGTGAACAATCGCGTCATGGCGGTCATGGACCGACCCTACTCGAGCCGTGTTGTCGTGAAAGGCAAAGAGAATCTACCTCTTCCACCTTTTATCTGGGTCTCTTCAAGACAAGAGTGAGTAGGTCGATGTATGGCGATGTGGCCGACGATGTATCACGAAGGTCTAGAACATCTTCTAGACCTTCGTGATAGGTACATCGTCGGCCACATCTTCACTTTCCATTAGGTGAGATTGTGGTGAAACTAAGGTATATTATTCAAATAAAAAAAAGAGTGGAAGAGGCTAGATAGCTACACAGCTCCCTTCGTGTATATTTAATACATCGTTTGGGATCGATCAAAAGCATTATCCTTTTATCATAAGAGGTGATAAGACTTGTATCAGACCAGCAGTGACGGCTATTGATGTAGTTTATATCGACGACCTCTGTGGCGCGATGGTGTACCTACGACGCAGGAGGTTGCGGGTTCGATTCTCGGGACAAATGTTTGTACGATCTGCAGATATTTGTCCGGGTTTTCTGTTCGTTTTCTTGTGTTTCTGTGTGAAAATGTGGAAAAAAAAAAACTATTTTCATTTATTTCTGTACTGTTTTCTGTGTTTGTGTGGTACAATAAATAAATATCTAATTATGTTTACCCCTATATGTTTTGTATTAAATTAGGTAGGCAAATCAGTTATCAAGTTACCATAATACAAGATTTGCTTAGCTTGGGTCTAGATACTTGTCCAGCATTATACAAAAGCGTTAATATGTAGGTATGTAGAACCTAGTGAAAAATCCAGTAGTGGTTTTACTCGATCATATTAAATAGTAAAAAATAGAAAATTTACTGAACCGATAGGGAATGCAGTCCGGTAAAAATAGAACACTGCAATAGAGTTACGAAGCAAAAAATAACAGGAAAAATGGCTGTGATAAAATAAATGGATGAGGTTTCTAGAAAAAAAGGTAGTCTAGGGACCATTGTTCTATAGAACTCTATAGGCAAAGATTAGTATTCTTTCGCAGTCGCACCACGTAATCTGGTGAATGAAACGTTGCGAGGCTTCGTTTGATAACTCGCAAAACTTTTCACTCCACTTGGTCAGAGCACATACGTGCCAGAGTAAAATAGGCTTTAGAAGGCAAGATTTAGGGTACACATAGTGACGAGACTAAGTTATCTACGCACCACATATTGTAAAAGCCGCGCTAGGTCAGTGGGTCACGTTATATAAATGAAATTTCGTTTTGTAAACAAGTCGTCGTGTGAATTGTTTGGATGGTTTTGTTCCGTTTCTTGTTTCTCAGTGCGATGGCCATTTCGTTTAGACCGATCTGGTTTTGTTAGTGGTATTTTTTGTCAGCTAATCATATTGTGGTCGTTATTTTGGGAGCTTGCCACACTAAATCCAAAAATATGAAGCCCCAAAATGATCAATAAATAAATTCAAGTAAATTGTCGAACATATCCTTTGTAAAAAGAATTACTTTAAAATATCAGAATATCTAGAGGATACAAAAGTTTGGGACGAGTATCGAAAACTAACATTCTAACATAGGTAAAGGTTTCTTGTTCGCTTCTATACTTTACCTTAAAAAGATCGAAGTGGACAAAAGATCAAAGAGATTACTTTGTTTCCTTTTGTAAGAAAGAAAATTACAATCAAATATAGAATTAAATTAAAACTAGTATTTACAATAGAAACAATTGAGCTAACTGCAGACTGTTGCAAACAATCTACAGGTAAGGATTTTTGTTATAGTGCTTACTTGCACTTTGGGCATCTCTAAGAAATGAAATAAGTTCCCAAAAATTTTCGACTTCGCCGGGACTCGAACCCGCACCCCACCCTTAGTACGGTCTAATCTACAGGTAGCTCAACTGATCCATATCAATCCCAGTCTTTATTTCCTAGTTTTACGAGTTTTGTAACGTGTCCAAGAGTCCTGTAAGGTCGAAAGGAAATAAAGCACTTTGAATTTTGAATTTTCTATTCCTAAATGAAAATTAAGAAGAATTTAGTTTATGCTTCGTTTAAAATCAAAACTTTTAAACGAAAGTAATTGAAGTCATATAAAAGTACCCTTTAAGATTGTCTTTTAACATAATATAATCAACTTCAAAAAATAAAACACTGACACTGAAACAATTAATATTTACACTTACATCTATTTTCTAAAAATCTAAGCCGTCACCAGAAGGCAGAGTGCCCAGAATGCTGGCAGCATTGCCACGTTGAATGGCAATGCTAATTCGTTGACCGAAATAAAAACCAGCATTCCGATCACCTGTGGACTCTATTAGTAGTTTTGTAAGATCTTTATAGATAACGTGTGCCCCAGGACCCCAAGGACCTAGGGTTTCCACCCCAAACGGCTCAAATAGGTAACCTCTGTCAAGACTAGCGTATTTTTGCCGTTTGAGGAACTCCGCTGATGTTGCTGCGGAGCCGGCCCTTACTGATGTCCCTGCAAGATGAGAAGGTGCTAGGGTATCTACACACGTAGCATCCCAAACTAAAGGCCGACCCATCTTCCATCTTCCTTTAAGTTGATTTTGAAACGTCTACTTTTACGATTCTTGCAGAGTCATCTATCAGATTAAATCTGAAAAGAGCTATACTTAAACTGATGTACCTAGGTATAGTGTATCCAGTGTATACTGCACTTTAGCGAGTAAACATTTCCTGCTTCCACTTAGGCTCTTCAAGAAAAATAAAATTCCAACCTTTTAAGCTGAAAAGCTTTAAGAGGCTGTCGTATGAATTTTATCATCCTTAGAAGGAATATGGTTCAAATATAAATCACTAGAGTAACAATAAATTGCATAAAATATATAAGTCTATGAGTAGACAAGGAAGGGAAAGACCAAGAATAAACTATATGAGTCTGATCAAGGAGAACCGCTGTTAAATTGTATAATAATCATGTTGTAGAAATAAAATATACTGCATTGGAAAGAAAAAAAGCGGAGGATTTTTTTTTATTAATAACATTAGTATGAAATATACGGGCTAACCCGCTTATTATGTATACTTATATACTCACACACGTAGGCCGGCTTGGGTACGTATTAAATTTGTACTTAGCTATGTGCGCCACAGCGCTTAGACAATTTAACCTTTTGTCAAAGCCACAGCGTTACCAGTAAGCAATTGTCAGCATTTTTATGTAATCAATTAATTCAGTAAGCAAACAGTGTATGTCGTTCAGTCATTTAAACTCCCATCTTAAGCTCTATCAGTATATCAATCAACTTTTCAACAATTCAGTATCAATCAAAGTACAGGATCACACAGGCCAGTACATAAAATAAATTAAAAAAGTGCTTAAAAAATTTCGATTTCGCCAGGGCTCGAACAGTGCCCCACCCTAAGTACTGGTGTGCTCTAACCAACTAAGCCACGAAATCTTAGTCGGTTTCGTCGAATATCTTTGGGCCCTCTTACGGCTCTAGCCGTTAGCTAGAGTATGAAGGCTTACGCACTATAAGTTATACAAAAACATATGTATATACTCTTAGTTATATTATAATACCAAGCAAATCCTATTGTTAAACAAAATGACCTTACGTTCACTCTAGGTCACAATACGTTTGTAATTAGTTATTTCGCCTACATAATTAATTAATTACGCATTAATTGAAACGCATTGTAAATTATAATCGACCAAAATCTGTATGCAAACTAATTTATTTTAATTAATTTTAATGAGGTCACATATTATGTTGACAGATTTTAAGTGTATCAAAGAGACTGTAAGTATGTTCGCACTGCTCATGGAATATTTAGTAAAATTAAATCCGAACAAAAACATTACGTAAAATTATGCCGAGTCACGTCTCGCTATACGTCCACAGTAAAAAGTGTTGAAATCCCGAGAAGAGCCAATAAAGCCCAACGCAGACTGGGATAGGATGGTAAGGGATTTAAATTTTTACCAATCCACATTCAGACGTATCGATATAGAAATACGACATTAATTGCTATGCTTTAAAATTATACCGTGGCAGCATCGTGGCAGCGAAAAAACCGTTTCGATGTCGCAGCATCACTGACGACGGAATTTTTAGTGTCAACGTCAAGAGGGGGTCAGTAGGTTAAACATAAGTCAAAAGTCAATACTTACATCAAACCGAGAACCAAAGCTATCAACATAGCTCAAAGAATTAGCAAGATGAATGGGCTGGCCAAATCTCGCGAAAAATCGGCAACCACTGAGGTACCGTGTTCTTGAGTAGAGACCGCGACTCGGCAAATGTAGTGTAGGACGCCGTCCGGCAAGGTGGGATGATGACTTGCGAAAGACTGCTGGTAGATGCCGGATGCAGCAAGCTAAAGACAGGGCGCTATGGCGGTAATTACGGGAGGCCTATGTCCAGCAGTGGACTAATATAGGCCGATAATAATGATGATTGATGACACACAATTAAGAATCCAGTCGGGTCTTGACAAACATGTTCGTGATGATGAGCAGAACCTATTATTTACGCAGTTTCAGTGAATTACCAATAACCTTGTGTAATAGAGGAAATTAATACGAGTAATAAATTTTAGGGTTCTTTACGACGGAATCATAAATTGTTTTTTAAATAATCTTTCCTCTTTAGTTTTAGTACAATACTATATATTATGTATGCTAGAAGTAAGTGTTGGAAAAACACTTTCATGCTCTTCACCTACCTATTCATAGGTACAGAGATTGACCTTGGATATCTGTCTAGATCTATTATGTTACATGTTGTTTATATTAGTTATGTGATTCAACTGTTGGTTGTGTCCTTGTATCCTACTATTTTCTAAGTTTTAATACACATATTATCCAAATTCCACTGCGATACCCAACAGTAAGTACGAAGAAGACAAGAATTTTTGGGTTTGTACAATAGGTCCATTAAAATTATTTTTGCATGATTTTCGTATATTTTCCTGTGTGAGCATTTTTGAGTCCGTAACGAAAATAGGAGACTATAAGCAAATATACTTCGAGATTTATAAAATAAATATTCATTAACGTGTATTAGGGCCGCTCTGGTAGGACATCACGGATGCCAGCCCTCCTTATTGATATCCCACAATTACCTCCAATTGCCAGCCTTATTACGTCTTCCTAGGAGCCTTTGCCACCGCTAGGGTATTATCTATTCTCAAACTGTATGGTCTCTTGCGTGACGATGGCATAAGGCCCAACGGCATGACACTAGTCCCATAAGACTTGGGGAGGCCTATCGTGTGGGACGCTACATGCATCGATACACTTGCGCCTTCTCATATTCCGCGGACGTCCGTGAGAGCTAGTGCGGTGTCGGATTTGGCAGAAGATCTCAAGAGGCGCAAATATGCAGGTCTCGACAGAGCCGCCTTTGGAGTTGGGAACCTAGGTGAGTGGGGTAACGAGGGTCTCCGGGTTATAAAAAAGTCATCTGAGCGTCGTCGTCTGGTCAAACAAAGCGACGCGTGACCGGAGAGCAGGTGAGTATCTGGCTCAGCGCATCAGCATTGCCATACAGCAGGGCAGTAATAATAATAGTAATATTTCTTGACTTATCTAATATCACTTACATAATAATTGTACCTACCTACCGTGATATGTATGGTATAGAAATAAATATTATTCTATTCTTTTTCAATGCCATGACAATCTTGAAAGGTATAGATGAAAACGATAAAATGATTGCCTACTTATAACAAAACAAAAAACTTTAAGCAAGAAAGCGTCAATAGGTATTCGTTTGATGTATTGTACGGAATTCATGAATATCTCAGCATATCTAAACTCCATTTGATCGTTCCCTCATTCGATATCAATTCTGCCTTATCGGATTGCTAATGTGCTGACCGCCACGTAGCCAGGAAGAATCAGCTGGGACTCTCCTGTACCTGGAAATTCATTGACATTGGTTCTAAGATTAAAACTTTTAAAACTATCATGGTTACTAACATTAAAGTCATTTATAAGGAGGGGATATTTACCATGAATACCATGATTCAAAAATCGAATCATGGTAAATATCTCGTTATAAATGACTTTAATTCTAAGATTAATTAATTTTTGTACAATATTTTTAAAATTTTATTTCCATTCATTTTATAAATATTTTGCTACGTAGCTAGTATGCAACGTTATTTAATGCAGGATGCTGCAGACGAGTTTTTTTTTATTGAAGTCCGTAACCTCTACTCATTTCACTTACATTTGATTCAAGAGCTCTTTCCCCGAATGTTTTTAATGAAACTGTCGAAAATTCGTTATATAATTAACGGTATAATTAAGACGTGCTTAAATCTGAGCTGCCTGTGAGTATTCGGGGGAGAGTAGTGTTAAATCTTAAAAGTGAATCAGCTATTTATAATTTCCAAGTTCCAGTTAACCAACTCCATGCATTCGTTATCATAGCAATAGGCTGAATAAATATTTATAAACACAATCAAAAGAAACTGAGTTTCTTACCTAATTGGAGGTTCTTGTACGAGCTTTTGATTTCTGCGTCAATTTTAGCGGAACTCGAAAAAATCACTTTGCATTATTCAACGAACAATTTGACCCACTTGTTCGGTTCGTATGGAAGGCGGAACATTTGAACAAGTTTAGGTTCGTTAGGCAGTTCGAGAATAAAGGTACACTGAACTTCAAAGAAGAAGCGAAAATATTAAGTTTCAAAGCAAGAAAAATATGTGAAAGCCTCGAACGGAATAACCTTGGTACTATTTCTTCTTACGATTGCGAGAAATTTAACAGCGGGGAAAAATTTGTTTGTTAAACAATTTACGAGGTTCTTGATTTTCTCAACATCAAAGTTGTAATCTAACTAAACTGATATACCTGCATAATATAAGGTATGCTCACCTCGCTTGCCTTAAGGGGGCGATATAATGACGCCATTTTGTGAATAGGATAGGCATAGGATTTCGCGTTTATAGGAGGGACAGAGCAGAGCGGCGTAAGCCAAAATCAAGTTTTGCTGATTATCTATTAATTAAGAAATTTGTTTGTGAAAATAAGAAAAAGGTGGGGTATTCGTCTATAAAAAATAAAAAGGGTAATAGAAAGGGTATACTTCTATATAATATGTTGATGAAAATAAATCTTGAGATTGATAGTTTCGAAAAATAATTGTAAAAACTAAGAAAACAGATGATACTTTGCATACTTATTTCTGTTATTTAAAATAGTTGTTTTTTCATTATCTAAAAGAAGGGGAACTGCCTTGTATCCCTTATAATAGGGATGTTAACAATTTTTCGGAATTGCTTTTATTTTGAAGATGGACTCTTGTTTAGCATAAAAAAAAATATTTTCTTTAAAAATATTACTATTTTCGATAAGAAAATGTACAAAAATAGAGTAATTTTAAACTTTTCCGCTAAAACACTAACAACTGTCACGTAACAGAAATGACGTCACGAACCGCAAAACGATGGTCGCGATTCATGACATGACTGTATGTTGTATGTCCATTGTTCGATTAGGACATGTGTTTTCTTAATTTTACTTGAATACAAACAATCAAAATGAACACAAAGTTTTACAAAACCTGTGCAGTGCCCCCTGTGTAAAAGTACAACAATTACTATACCGGAAAAACTGTTTATTCATGTGCCAAAAGATAAGCAAATGTTACGAATTTATTGTTTTAGCACATAACCTAACTTTGTAAACAGTGATTTAAACGATGTTCTAAACACGATAAATTATATATAAAAAGCAGAAAATCATCTATTACACATGTACTTGACTGTTATTTATGTATTCGTAGATAGATAAATGGTATTAAACGTAAAAGAGTACCTACAAAGATGTTTTCACGTTCCTGAATTCTGAACCACAAAAGTCTTCGTTTCTTGCAAAAAAGTTTGCCACCATCAACAAATCTACTTTTGGTAAGTAGGAACTATTCCCTTTAGTGAATCCGGATTCCATCATGTATTAATATTATGTAATTTACAGACTAATTCGTCGTTATGAGAAAATGCAGAAAGGTAAACAAACAGTGCGACAGCTAGTTTTGCAGCTAGTGACGTCATAAGCTTATAATGGCGTTTGCAGTCACTTGACAACAGATTATAAATATAGCATTTAAAATCATTTTTAATAAATTCAATAAGTTATATTATATTATAAAAATGTGATTTTCGATATTCTAATAATACAAATGATTATAAAATTAACACTAAACTTTAATTTGTGATTATGGTTAACATCCCTATTAGGTATTTTTCCAAAGCTTCATCGATAAAGATGACAGAGATTTTTTTTAAGCATAATAAAAAATATCTATCTAAGTAGGTATTGTAATATATTATGTATATCAGTTATCTAGTTCCCATAATGCAAGCTCTGCTTAGGGCTAGATAATGCTGTGTGAATTCTAAAGGAATATTTATTTATTATTTATTTTTAATGTAGGTACTTAACTCAAATTTTCCCATTTCACATCAAAAGCCTTAAAGTAAGCCATCAATTTCCTTCGCGTTAGAACAGACCGACAGACCACACATCAGGTCATTTGATATGCACAAACACAATACACCTCGATGTAAGTACCATACGACATAATCCACCTCGGTGGGCTCAACATTGACCATCCACAGTTTACAAGCTGTTACATTGTTCTCTCAGATTTTTTTTTTAAACTGGGACAGTTTGGGAAAATCCGAAACCATACAAGGCAACGGTTTAGGATATTAACTGTCTTTTCTAAAAAAAGATTAAATTGATAACTTTTCTGGACTCAGTTGTATACTTTTATGTATGGACTAGCAGCGCCTCGCGGTTTCACCCGCGTAGTTCCCATTCCCGTGGGAATTCTGGGATAAAATGTAGCCTTTCTGCTATTCCAGACTATAATCTATCGCTGTGCCAAATTTCATCGAGATCCGTGCAGCCGTTTTGGCGTAATTGAGCAACAAACATCCATCTATTTATCCATATCTAAACTTTCGCATTTATAATATTAGAGTGATGTATGGAAAAAAAAGAAAGTGACAAGCAAAAATTACTCGGGCTTGATGACAAAAAGTCTCATAGGATTTGTAAGTAATCTGGGAAATACATAACGAAGTTAAAAAAACATACAAGATGAGAAAAGCTTGAATTATAGCTACAACCGTACAGACTTCAAGAGAAATTTCAATGTAACGTTAAAAAAACACTTTGAACACTAACGCCCTACCAACCCTAGCAACCATAGAGTCGAGTTTACTACAAACATCTAGCTCCCAAGTTTCCTATACCACGGGTGGTTAGATTACGGTGATCACCAGACGCCGGTTATTTATTGGTTAATACCGCACCTGAGATCACAGCGAGGGAAATGTTTTTGAAACTTGCAACTTTTAAAAAGGGGATTGAGTTTTGTCGAGCGCTGGGAGCTTAGGGTAGAGGTATCGCTGTGAGGTGACAAGAACTACGAGATTAAAGACCCAAACAATTACGTTTACGTAAGTTCCTTCTTACGTATTTTTGTTTAGACAATCGCAGTAAGCAGTGACCACGTGCGTTCAGATTCAAATCGGTCGATGATTATCTTGGTGACGGCCTTTACCATTTAGTTATCTGAAATTTCAATCTGGAATAAAGTCTGGAAGGTAGGAGACGAACAGCTTTTTCATGAAGTAGTGGACACATACACTAAGCACTCGTACATGCGTATTCGAAAATAGATTTTATACTATATAAAGCTGGATTTTTTATAATAATGCTGGATAATTCACTCAACATTATCTAGCCTTAGGCTAAGCAAAGCTTGTCTTATGGAAACTGATATACTTAAAACAATACAAATCTTTTTATCTTTCTTAATTTATTATGGCTGAACTATGTACCTTATTAACCTGAAAGAACCGTATTGAATTGAATTAAGTTTCCTCATAGGGCTGTTAAATCTGTTATCACAAATTTCAGCCTACTTACAAAATGATTTTAAAATACTTTTCCTGATGAAATACAAATCAATACGAGTATTACACAATAAAACCATTACGCTATAGAAAGAAAATTAAAACCAAGTAAAACTATTATTATACTATTTACAATTGTAACAAGTGAGCTAACAGCAGACTGTTGCAAACAATCTACATGTGAAGTTACGCTAAAATGATTTCCTATTTCCCCGTCACTATAAATTCAATGAACATGTACGAAATGTAGCAAATGATTATCTAAATCAGTGAGCGCGGCTAAGCAGCCTCAGAGTGACCCAATAATCTGCAAATGAATAATGTTCCGTTTGGGACTGCTTGAATAATTTATACTCAATCGAGCTGAAAGCGTCCCTCTGAAACAGTTGCTGATGCTTAATTGCTTTCAAGAATTTCAGAACGAATTTAGAACCTTTGGCATATGGTAAAGGTTCTAAATTCTAATGTCAAATCCAATGTTGATTAGAAAATATTTTCGTTCTGGCTGAATGTCTTTGCCATTGTCTCTAAGAATCTAGTAAGACTAAGTTCAAAGAACTAGAATTGATAGTAAGTCCCTTAGTAAGTTGTGCTCTCTATAATAATATCATGTAGGCAACAAAGAAACACTACAGAAACCATCTTCATGGAGGTTACATAGATAGAAAGATAGAGATGATTTTTTAAAAATTTTGCGATAATGAATTAGTTTGTCAATTTTAGAGAGTCACCCTTCGTTGTTTTCTGGACAAAATTGAAAAAGTACCGTTAAAATGTATTTTTTATCAAAATGTGGAATATCACGATGACTAGGCTCGAACAAAATAATGTATGTACTTACTCAGATGAATCTTGCTAGCCAACGTCAAGGATAGAATGTCTTAAAAATTCACAACATACTTAAAACATTTATTATGCACATCTTAAGTTATCTTGAGCATTGCTTTTAACGGCCTCTATAAAATTTCCTGAGACAACACCGTATGTTTATTTCTGTTGTCAGTAAGAGGCTGTAAGTGTGATAATACTGGGCATTACGATTTACGAGGCACTTGATATCAATGTGCAGGGCGAGGACTGATGCCCCCATGGCGCCCCCATAGAGATCGAGGTTGCCCCTCTTAGCACAGATTGCGTGAAAATGATCCGTAAAGCCGTAAACAATTTAATATGCAGATAAAAGTTAATTCTGCAGCTTTATAACAGGTTTAATCCGGGAAAATTAAAATTTTAGGGCGTAGGTAACTGCTTTATATATAGATTGAAAATAATGATGGGAAGCGTTGTGAATTATTTTCTTTGTTATCTTTTAACGTTTTTGATTGCTTAAAACATTCAACATTGAGCTTTCATGTAGATAGCGGAGATGGTTCTCGGAAAATAACACGATCCAATAAACGTTTTGTTTATTTCACATAAACAATATCGAACATACAACACAAGCTACAAAACATAGAAAGAATTGGTTTCAATTCTCCGTATCGCGAACCTCCAATTTGTTTCGAAAGAAAAACAATCCAAAACGAAATCTAAACAATATCCCGTGAATTCCTGTGTAACCTAAGAATTACGAGAGGCTAGGGCTCCATACCCGGCGAGAGGCATCGAATCAGAGGCCTTATCGGGTTACGCTGGCGTGTTTGCCTCCGCCAGTAATTCGAGAATCGACACTTCACGTCGTCGCGCAATGAGGAATATTGCGAAAAAATCCAATAACATTGCCTTCGGGGGAGGCTGGATAGCGCAGGAAATTGGGAGCGTGACACCACAGCCCCCGGCGGCACCTGCGACAATTATACACTGGAACATTAGCCTAGCTAGGGTATGCAAAACGTAACGGTATTCGAATATACAATACAGTTCAAACACAAGAATTATTGCCGTTGTCAATTCCGGAATTACTCAACCCAACGGGAACAAAATAAAAACAAATGAATAAAGCTTTTCTCTTAAACATTTGAGCGTAGCATTTGTTCCGGTAATTGGAACACCAAATGAAATAGCTGCAGCTGAAACGACATTCGGACACTAATGATTCTCTAAAAGACTAATGGACAAAAACTTCTCGGAAAGAACTCTTTACAGCTCGCTCGCTTATTTAAAAACATGCAGAATTTAAGCGCCAGTACCTACTACCCGTCAGCTGTAGAAGTAAGGTCACAAGGTGAACAAGTATTTGTGGTCTGCCTTGATACCGGTTCGTCATCAAATAATAACATACATAATTGCTGCCCCAACATGTAGTATCGATTGTAAGCGGAAATAGAAAACCATTTACTAGCAGTTCCACTAAGTGTATAGCAAGATTGCCACCATTAACGACGCCGTCTGCGGGATTAATGTGGCGTAAACAAGACTGATGGTCCTCAGATTACAAACGTTGGATGGCAATTGGTAAAAAACTGCGGAAATTTCCAAACACCAGAGCTCCAAAACTCATATCCGCTCCAGGAATTACATCCAGATGTAATCTCGCGGAATCTAATTAGGACGTGGCGTAGCACTCTAATTTGCCTTTAGCAGGAGAAAATTCAGCTTTAGAAATCTGTCCAATTACGAGAATGAACATTTCTAAATTAGTATCGGTACGACGGTTCCAAGTTCACGCCGGTCGATAAGGTTTTAGTGGTATTTAAATGAAATGGCAATGCAGGCGCCTTCAATTATTTATTCATGCGTTCTAAGCGTCTTTGTTCCATCGGTTTAACATATAAAAGTCGTAAAAGTGTTGTAGAAAATGGGTGACCCGTGTTATAAACGTGCGACCTTGACTTCAGACTTCTTCTGTTTGGTGCGCCGCCAAATTGTACATCAGGAATGCGTCCTTGGTGTACGCAAAACAAATTCCAAGGTGACCTTGTTTCGGAGGCTGGAGAGGAGCCAGTCATGGCTTTGGCCTAGAGACCCAATATTTTGCAGCTTTTGCTTATAACTCATGGAAAGTGATTACATTCTAAATAGGTTCGTTACTATAGATCATATAATTTTGATATAATTCTACGAATGAGCAACACAAGCAATCCTAATGAACAGAACCTAATGAACACATTTAACGAGCAATTAGAGATGAACACTGTTCTAATTCCACCAAAATTAATTATCTCAGTGATTATTTTCATAAAAATGGTTTGCTAAATTCTTATGCCAACACAAAGAAATAATACAAAATAAAAGATCTTCACCCGTAATTGTATTTCATCCAAAGAAAATAATTCAATACTTAGATACAACGATTCTACGCAAAGTAAAGGAGCGATGGACATGCTGGAAACTTTCCAATAAAAGAATAAAAGGCAGTTTTACTTTAGATATTGGTAGGTACAGCTTTATTTAGCGTGTCACCGTGGAATTTATATCGAAAAAGTTTGAGACGTATTCGAATCCCAATGTTGTGTCAATACTTTTGAGGATACTGAAATTTCCTGATTTACAAACATTGGTCTTACATAAAAATTTGCGATTATAGTAAAACATGTCCATGGTAAAATTGAAATATCGAAAATGGAATGTCACTAGTCACTATTCCCCGATTGATTGCTCTGCGATGTGGGGTTGGTATTGTAACACCCCTACCTATCTATTATAAATAAAATAAATATAACTTCAAAATTAAAGATTCAAGACATTTATTACAGAACTTATTAAACATAGATCATTAGATAATTTATGATTATCTTAAAATTCAGAAGGAAGCTGCAAATCTTCCTATACCAAAGAAACGTCCTTCAAAGAGATAGTTATTGTAGATAAACGAATATATAGAAAAGTGATTTATAATGGCCAATGTGATCGTCTAGTGTCGTCTAGTGGTAGGACACCCGTTATGTTGTAGTAACTCAGTTTCTTTTAGAAGCTTAGACAAACGAACTAACTACAAAATACCCTAATTCTGACGAATACCTACCTACTTAAACCTGATAAATCCTAATCCTCCATTTACACAAACGACTAAAATAACTTTCAATCTCACTCTCGCACACCGAACTTACGACGGCAAGGATGAGGGCACCGCCTCCGCCCAACATCTGTGATCCTCGACATCCTGACTGGACAGACCTCCACCGTCAACACAGATAAGACCGCATGCTGGGTTTCCATGCCTATTACTGTGTATATAGGTAAAGGTACTGGGACATATCACAAAAGAGTCAGTCGGGAAAGGAGGGCATTATCTTTTAGCAACCTAAGCCAGCCTCAAAGTCTTGTCATAATCTACCTATCTAAATTGAAACACTTTCAGAAGGAGTTTACTTTGTGATGTTTAATTCAAACCTTTCAGTGGGTAAGCTACGTTAAGATATTATGCAATTCAACTCTTCCTTACATCATCTCTCTAACTAAAAAGCTAGATAAGTCAAGTCATCTGGTCCCTAGCTGTACTTAACCAGAGAAGTAGTGAAGTTCCAAATTTATCTGCGGAATCAAACACTACTAAACTGGTGAAGTTTAGCACCATTCGTCTCCTATTAGGTTCTCCTCCCAGAGTAGGAGCTTTAGTAGAAGCCTGGAGACTTCCCTAGAATCTTAAGATCTGAATTTCAAGCTTCACTATAACTCTTAGGCCGAAAGAATATATATAATAACCCTGAAATATCCGACGAAATGATCATCTAGGATACTCCTTCAGCCGAGAACTTTGTCTCACGGATAATGGGAGACTACCGCCCCCTACCCGCTTGCCGAATTTAAAGTCTTCAGTATGGTTGTTTTTCACATACTAAAGACCCATAAATACAATATTCAATTTAAAGATAGTTAGAGCAAACTTGGAATTCATTTCCTTTAGGCAAAATATACAAATTACAATATCGTTGAATCGAAGATGACCTAGATGATGAAATAAGAATGATATAGGTACCTACTCGTGATATACGCACTAATCCGAAATAGCCCTGTATTTAAAATAAAATAGATTTCTGACCTGATTCCGGTAAAACCTTTACCAAACGTTGGAATCCTTTCTCTTGTATTTAACGTATTATAACCGATGAGCGCTCTATCCTTTCGATTTGCATTATCCGCTTCTCTTTATCAAGAACATTATTTATATCAAAATCCCATCCGTCACGTCTCAAAGCAATTTTTTCAACCCCCCCACCTTTTGTTTTCCGTCTTCTCCTTCTGTCCGCGCCACGAATTCAAATGATTTGTCTATTCTTCTATTCAGAGAAGTTTTTATGTAATGCACCAAAGCAGTTTTATAATTGATTTATTTTTAGGGTTAAATATTATTTAAAAGAAACGCTAAATGTAAAATATTTGCATAAAACAGTGTAGCCACTGTCTGGACTGTTACAATCGACCCCAAATTTTTTAGCAGCGGGCTATTAAGATAGTAAGTGAATTAAAAATTTCCCTAAAATTCAAAACCGTTGCAAATATATGCATTTATTTTAGTTGTTTATTATTATTTTTCATTATTTATTCAATTATTGAATTCTTAATCCATTGAAACTCGAAACCATATACATTTTTACTGTGTGTGTATTTAAACCAGATTTAAAATCACAAAATGGATCAGCTCCATGTTCAAAACTAAATATGATTAAAGCTTATTGATTTATCAACGATTGACAGAAAGAACGACTGACTAACTGGGGCTTGGTTGTGAGGCAAGCCTCCCCGAGTGGGACACCGATTTCAACCAGGCTGGCCTTACATTATGACCAAGCTCAGATCTAGAAAGGAACCAGATCAGTGGTAACTCAATGTACAATAACCGACGATAACTCAATCTTAATTACCCCCAAAACCCCATCAAATCTTAAACCCATTTCAAATCCGGTGTATGTGCAGTGTGCTCAGTCATAGCCTAATAGGTAGAGTGTAAATTCTTGGAAATCAGACAGAGCTGAGGCTCAGATCTCAGTTTTAAAAAAAAACTGTAATGATCTTAATTATCCTAACACCAAGAACCTTTCTTTCACAAGAACTTATTTGTAGTGCGTTTATGGCTCGAATCTCAAATAAATCGTACCAAATTCTGTAAAAAGATAACTTACATGGGCCCTTCAAGCTTCATACTATTTCTAAATACTGTTTTCAAACTGGATTCATACATTTCTGTCATTCTCCCAGTATAAATCAGCAAATTACAATTAGAATCTGTTACTTCAGAATTCTATTGAACAATTATTTAGTTAATTTATAAGTTAACTTATAGCTTTTATTCAGAATGATTGATTTCTGAAAGCATAAAAGTAAACAAACCGATTGATTTGACTGACTTGACATTGATTGATTGACAGGTAGGGTAGCCATAGACAGAATTTGTCTAGCAAATATCGGACGGAAGAAATTAGTTTCGCTCGAGTACCTTTTTTTTCTTTATTTGCCGAATAAAATTTTTAACAAAATTTGGATAATCTATAGTAACACGTACCTATGTAGATAAGTTTTTATTTTTATAGGGTATCCGACGACGACCCCTCGAGTTAGTTCATAGTTCCTCAACATTTAAAACTCCGATGTTCAACAACAGTTTTCGGGCACGTGATAACGCTTTAATTTTTAGCATTAGATTTAAATTTCGTAAGAGTTGTAATGTTAAACGACCCCGTGTATCTGTATTTTGGCAACATCTAGTGGTTCTGATTTTTAAATAAAAAGCAATGCTTTAATTTTGGTTTTAAATTTCGTAAAAGTTTTGATTTTAAACGACCCCACGTATCTGTATTTAGGTTGAATTAACTTTATTTCCGCTTTTTGTTTTAAATTGATTTTACGAAATTATTATTTCTATTATTAGATTCAATTGATTTTGATCTCAGCTTACGCGGAGTTTATATTACGCAACGCAAATTGAAGTTGACATGTTTAATTATCTATAGACGTTTCCTGTGGTTACGTGACGTTTCTTTCTCTTTGGTTGTAAAAGTAAAAATTATTTCATCTGTGGACGTTTCTTTGTTTACATTGTAATCTAAGTATTTGAATTTACGAAGTTATTATAGTTATAGCAGTGTTTTTTGTAAAAGTCGTGTTGTCCACTCTGCCTTCATTGTTTATTGTTGAATGTATGACTGGTATTCACTCGTAAAAATCCACGTATACATCTGGAACAAGAGGTCTTGGCAAGAAAAGTCCGAAATTGAGAACACAAAGAAGATACACTCTACGTAATGAGATCTTCGTTTGAAAAATGACAAGAAGCATTAATGTATCGGCCTCGTCTTTCCACACAAGAAGAAACAAATGTCGTACGGGCCTCCGCTATCGGCGATGTCGAATGAGAGGTTATCTAGTTGTAAGTACGAATTTCTATTAATTTTCTAATGTTTACATAATGAACCATAAAATTCCTCTCTTCAGGCACTAATACCTCCGTGATAAACGTTTTGCAGACCATAACTATGCACAGCCTCTTGTATTCCCTCTGTCATTGACAGCTAAATGTCAGGTTATAAAAAAAATTATTTTTATTTATTTCAGGAACAGAACAATAAATACAACGTAATATGTACAACTGTATTATCTATTCTGCTGGATACCACTGACCTGTGAGAGAAAGCTAATCCACTGAGCTAGCTCTGATGTCTTTCTTCAAGATTCCAACATGTAAGTTCAATGAACTCAGTTGTTAGACGTCCCCCTGACTGCTATGAATATTCTTATGATCCCGAATCTATGTCTAGATCAGGTATCCTTTTATATAGATGGTTCAGGCATGAACACGAAACCGAGCATGTGTGTAGAACCATATCATCTATAGTCGCATCAACCAAACTGCTGTATATGTAGTATCCTAAATAAACCAACACTCCATGTATACTGCTGCGAAACTGAAGCATATTTCTTGATAATTTTGTAAAGAAAGGCTTTTATTTTCTATTTATTTCAGATGCCGTTTGAAGAACACTGTCCATCTCCAATCTCCTCATCATCACCTGCTGCTGGGAGTTCCTAGTACCTAGCTGAAGATCCATTCCACTCCAAGACTTATTCTAATTATTACACCACGGTAAAACTTTGTGTGTTGTTTATTATTAGGATTTATTTAAGTAATAAAGTTCTTAAAATATTAAAGATCCTCTGAACTGGCTTACTTATTTAGTTGTCTGAAATATCATTTGATTTTTTATCCTGAAAAACCTTAATAACGACCTGCCTGTATGTACCAATTTCAAGTCCTTAGCAGCGGCAATGTTAAGAATGAATTCATGTTCAATTCTCTCTTGCTCATTCAACTCTGAACCTCATTATTGTAATTATAAACCTCACAAGACTACATAGAAGGAAACTGCTGACATGACCTTCCTCAGATAAGATTCCAGTATGTTTCGATCGATTCTTATGCTGCGAAACTTTCTAAAATCATCATTAGGTAGATCTTGTTTGTATTTTTTTTAAAATAAATCAAATTAAATCTCACTGCCCTTCTTTGCTCTCCCAAATCGCCAGCCGAACCGGACAGCACCGCCCACACAGCTTCGCCACACAGCACCGCATCTCCGCGAACTCCACGTACGCCACACTCGTAGTTCAAACATTTTCAATGATCTTGAACACGCTGCTCCTATAATTATGTTTATAATTAAAACTAGAACCAACCACAACTGTAGCAATGCTTGTGTCACGCGCCAGACTACCCATGTGCATAACTAGTAGCACCTTTCGGTTTCACTTGCGCAGTTCCTGTGAAATTCCGAGATAAAATTAGCCTATGTGCTATTCCGGAATATTAGTCTACCTCTTTGCTATATTTCAACCAGTACAGTTCAGCCGCTCTTGCGTGAGTAAGAGTAACAAACAACCATCTATCCAAGGACCTACGCATTTTGTGTGAATATTTTATTTTCTTAATATTTATAGTGGGCGAGCAGAAACCACTGAATAAACATCCGCAACTCCCACAAACATTTTACTTTAAAACGAGAGTCGAACCCGCATCTTCCTTTTCATCTAGCCACTATGCCACAGGAGTCGTCACTTCTGACTATTATTTGTCATAATAATGTTGTGAACTTGACACTGACGTGACACTTACTCGTTCTCTTATGGTGGATACACACGTACGTACATGCGCGATGAGCATGGTTCATCCGAATTTGGCTATTTACCCTGCGTCTACTCGTAAAGAACATGCCTAGTGTGCGCTGAAACTTTTCAAGTAATGGACTATTCGTTGTGGTGTTTGGTGGACATCGCTACCTATATTACAAGGTTGCTTCGAACAATGAACAAGAATTATGGACGCATTTGAGTCACAGTGATGGTCTCACTACACTGCCATGGTTAGACTCGGACCCAATAAAATCATCATCTACTGTCCATGCTAGACCACCTCCACAAAACCTTTAAACAATCATTATTATCATCAGTCTACATTAGTCCACTGCTATAGAACCTTTAACCAATCATCATTATCATCTGTCCATGTTAGTCCATAATTTTTTGTCATGATTAGATTTAGTAAATCTTATGAAAGTGCACTTATCTTTTCTTATACTGGAGCCTTCTTTTGTGAATCCTTAGTCGACCCACAGTCTCGATCCTGGATTCCTTGATTTCTTTTGAATTGCAGTGACTGTTCTAAGCTCCAAAGTCCTCCGTCATCCGTGTATATTCCTTTTTGACCCGCTTTCATGCTCCTTCCACTTCGAATTTATTCTTATTCTCTCCAATATCCTACTATTTTGGAAAAACTAAATATCCTGAAATATTTCATTATATTAATATTAGATTTTTAGGGTTTCGTTTGTCTTTAGCTTCTTTCCACTTCACATGCAACAAATTGTGTGGAATAAACCACACTTTATAACTAAATTTAATTACCTAAATCCAACTAATATAAAATGCGACCCCTACAATGATACTATCTAAATAATCGCTAAACACATATTATCTACAAATTTCCTACACGACCCCTATAATAAAATCATCCCTGAACAAGTTAAAATCTAACATCCAAATCATGGACTCGACCTCACGACTCCCGAATAGTAAAGATTTGATGAGAGATCCTTACAACGAAACTGTACCTACCTACTTACTTATCTAAATAAGTCTAATTATCGATTCTGATACCTACTCTATGACAGGAAATTGTAAGACTAGCTCACACTTAATCTAAAACTATCATAACTTATCTAACAATTTCCCTAGCTTATTCTTCCTGCTGCTACTGCTACCTACAAACATACTAGAACAAAACCATCTCTAAATAAACCCTAAATTCCAAATCCTGGTATGCGGCAAGCAAATTGTAACACCCCTACCTATCTATTATAAATAAAATAAATATAACTTCAAAATTAAAGATTCAAGACATTTATTACAGAACTTATTAAACATAGATCATTAGATAATTTATGATTATCTTAAAATTCAGAAGGAAGCTGCAAATCTTCCTATACCAAAGAAACGTCCTTCAAAGAGATAGTTATTGTAGATAAACGAATATATAGAAAAGTGATTTATAATGGCCAATGTGATCGTCTAGTGTCGTCTAGTGGTAGGACACCCGTTATGTTGTAGTAACTCAGTTTCTTTTAGAAGCTTAGACAAACGAACTAACTACAAAATACCCTAATTCTGACGAATACCTACCTACTTAAACCTGATAAATCCTAATCCTCCATTTACACAAACGACTAAAATAACTTTCAATCTCACTCTCGCACACCGAACTTACGACGGCAAGGATGAGGGCACCGCCTCCGCCCAACATCTGTGATCCTCGACATCCTGACTGGACAGACCTCCACCGTCAACACAGATAAGACCGCATGCTGGGTTTCCATGCCTATTACTGTGTATATAGGTAAAGGTACTGGGACATATCACAAAAGAGTCAGTCGGGAAAGGAGGGCATTATCTTTTAGCAACCTAAGCCAGCCTCAAAGTCTTGTCATAATCTACCTATCTAAATTGAAACACTTTCAGAAGGAGTTTACTTTGTGATGTTTAATTCAAACCTTTCAGTGGGTAAGCTACGTTAAGATATTATGCAATTCAACTCTTCCTTACATCATCTCTCTAACTAAAAAGCTAGATAAGTCAAGTCATCTGGTCCCTAGCTGTACTTAACCAGAGAAGTAGTGAAGTTCCAAATTTATCTGCGGAATCAAACACTACTAAACTGGTGAAGTTTAGCACCATTCGTCTCCTATTAGGTTCTCCTCCCAGAGTAGGAGCTTTAGTAGAAGCCTGGAGACTTCCCTAGAATCTTAAGATCTGAATTTCAAGCTTCACTATAACTCTTAGGCCGAAAGAATATATATAATAACCCTGAAATATCCGACGAAATGATCATCTAGGATACTCCTTCAGCCGAGAACTTTGTCTCACGGATAATGGGAGACTACCGCCCCCTACCCGCTTGCCGAATTTAAAGTCTTCAGTATGGTTGTTTTTCACATACTAAAGACCCATAAATACAATATTCAATTTAAAGATAGTTAGAGCAAACTTGGAATTCATTTCCTTTAGGCAAAATATACAAATTACAATATCGTTGAATCGAAGATGACCTAGATGATGAAATAAGAATGATATAGGTACCTACTCGTGATATACGCACTAATCCGAAATAGCCCTGTATTTAAAATAAAATAGATTTCTGACCTGATTCCGGTAAAACCTTTACCAAACGTTGGAATCCTTTCTCTTGTATTTAACGTATTATAACCGATGAGCGCTCTATCCTTTCGATTTGCATTATCCGCTTCTCTTTATCAAGAACATTATTTATATCAAAATCCCATCCGTCACGTCTCAAAGCAATTTTTTCAACCCCCCCACCTTTTGTTTTCCGTCTTCTCCTTCTGTCCGCGCCACGAATTCAAATGATTTGTCTATTCTTCTATTCAGAGAAGTTTTTATGTAATGCACCAAAGCAGTTTTATAATTGATTTATTTTTAGGGTTAAATATTATTTAAAAGAAACGCTAAATGTAAAATATTTGCATAAAACAGTGTAGCCACTGTCTGGACTGTTACAGTATATTTACTTTGTTTCATCTGATTGAAAGCCCCTACGTGCCAAGAATCGGGAACATGCAAGTTGTTCCCCAGCATTGCACGTTAGGTACACGAACGAACATGCTAAGTTACAAGTGAACTGAACGTCCGAGATTACTGCACTTTACTGCTTACTTTCATGTCCTTGCTAATGAAGGTGCCTGTTCTGAAGCACTAGGGTAACTACCTCTTTTGTTGAAGTACAGTTTTTGTACTTGTCCAGCAAGTCTTTATTAACAAGAGAGTTCTTGGGGCTTTCATTTTTCTTAGAAAAGTTTTATAAAAACAAAATATGCGCGTCGTTGATTTCTCCATCAATGTCCCCGGTGCTGAAAACGACAGCCCTAGCGATTCTGGGATTAATTAGTCAGCAGAGAAGCACTTGTGTAGTTTTTACGAGGCTTTTGAGTCGTATCCGCGATGTTTGCGGAGACAGTTGTAGCCGCTATAAAGGCTCGTTTACGGGCACCGCAGTAAACACATGCTGTGGTCCAATGCTGATAGCTGGCCTCGTAAACGGCACGCCTGCCTTGTTCAACACATTTTTATTTTTGCTAAAAACGTTGAAAATTGCTAGCAAGCTCACTGCCCGGGTAATTACATTAATTAAAAACACCTTAGCTTCAAAAAAGTATGCTGCAACTGCATACCAAATTAATTATTATATGAATACGGGGGAAATTGCGTTTAAGCTATTATTTTATAAGACCTTAGCTATAGAGGGCTTGAGGGGAGTGCATGGTACAATGACTTTGATCAAATATGTAGCTTCCCATCTACTACAAAAATACAGGTATCTATTCTCAACTCGTTACTAAAGTAACTTCAGTAAATAGATAGTATCTAGGTGCTGGAAAAGAATAACAGCGTGTTGAAAAATTCAATAGCTAGATTTTTCTTAGACAGAGGCACTAAGGCTTACATGGGTTGCCACTCGGCTTTGAAGAGTGGGTGGTCTCAAACATGTACCCATCTGATTGGATAGAGAACTGTATTGATAGATAAGACAATTTATAGAAGACTATTATTAAACATCTTTTAACACTTTCATGACGCACTTGTTACTCCAGAGCTCAGTGGGGCGGCTCCCCTGCGGGTCGCACCGTCGGGATTGGGCATTGAATGCGTTAAAGGACCTTATGGAGTAGATTGATACAATGAATAAAGTTTTGTATGTATTTTGTCCATTGATTTAGGACAACAAATAAGCTTTAATCATATAACTCAAACAAAATAATAAAGCGGAGTTCCTGCAAAGGTTCATAATGAAAAGTAATTCAGAAAGAACACTGTCCCCAAATATTTGATATCAAACATGGTGACAGAGTTCGTATGTTCCTTCCCTAACCCTCAGGCCCCCAGGGATAATACAAAATGGAGCTTAATATTTCGCCACCTAAGTACAAAATCATATACCTACCTACTTACTTCGACAACTGACTGAACAGATCTATTTAGATAAGCAATTGCTTTTTCTTGTGAACAACAATAGTGATGAACTTATCTGATGCCAAATCTTAATAAGATGACAAAAACGATTAATCATAACATGCTTTTAGGGATAACATCGTGATGCGATTCATGGTTAAAAATTGGGTAACATGAATCAATAAATCTTCTGAAATCTTACCCCCCCCCCCGGGGGGGGGGCAAGCGATTGCCGCTGTCATGTCAAAGTGCAACAAATCATACGATTGGATCGTTGTCATATTACGATAAGTTAGTTCCTCTAGAACCGGTAGGGGCGCTAAATATAGATAGAGAATACCTTATCCCCATGCTAAATGTATAGGAATGACTCGAATTCGATGGAAATATTCGAAAAATAATGCGTAGATAGGGCCTCAGAACCTAAACTAACCTTAATCCTAAAATTGTTACCGTCTCTTTTTTTGACAGAAGGGACGGCAATATTTTTAGACTAATTTAGTTTAGGTTTTTTTCCAACAGAATCACTATCACTATTAATCAATTTCTGTCTTTTAATGTTATATGATATTGATATACGATTATACGAGCACCAGCTGACTTATAAATGACCTCATGCATGACCCGAAGGTAAAGGTTATTCAAATATGTAATGATCTAGAGCGAAATTTGTCTTTGAAGTAACATCAGGCATCTCGGATAGACATTTTGGTCCCTCGCAAGTTTATTTAGGACGGCGGCGAAGGTATTGGGAATTGGGATCGTGATTGGGCACAGGAGTGGTCTGCTCCTATATTTATTTTGTACGTAAATCTCTGAGAATACGGTAAATATACCTCTGAGGTATAATCGAAATTTTATGCTCAATTTATTCGCAGGATCAATTGTGTTAAGTTACAGGGTGGAAAACCAATCTATTGTAACCAAAAATAGCCAATATTGAGATGTAATGATATATCATAACATCTAGTCCTAATACCTAGTCTTGTTAATTTAAGTCTGTATATTATATATTTTTATAAACTAAAATGTTTATTTCCATATTTGTGAATTAGATTTAAACCACCTAACCTAGATTTTTGTCAATGGTCTACTAAGGTATAAGACAAGAAGCCTGTAAGCAAACAAGTATTCAAGTTACTATTATAAATTAATTACATCGCAGTTGAGTGTTGCCGGCTGGCCCTATTTTATAGATATTTAAAGATATTATCAGTTTTATACTTCTCCATCTACGTAAAACTGGATTTTGTAACAACTTAAAGTAACTATAACATGGACGGTACCAGTTTCAATTTTACTTGCGTCAAAGATAAATAATTTGTCCATGGTCATACCTACCTCCTACCTAGAAGAATAAACCCTTTTTGCTACAAACGTCAATAAACCCAGCTATTTCTATTTACGTACTTACCGCGGGTTTTATTTTAGTGCGCATAAACTTAAAAGCTTTCCTTCCTTACAAGGCCTTTTACGAATTTATTTGTTGTTAGTTTTTTTAAGAGACTTCTGGAGGAGGTTCTACGTTTGGGTTTGTGTATATTTGTATGTTCATCGATTTCTCCGTTAATTATGGACCGATTTAAAAATTCTTTTGTTTCCTATTGTTTAGAGAATGATCTCTAAATTTTCCCATAAAAAAGTATTCCCAAGGGTTTAGTAGGTATGGATCCATCCGGCTTAAAAACCTTTTCGACAATTTTCTGCAAAGGAGGAAATAGAAAAGAGCGTATAGGCTAAAATAGAAAAATGCCGTTCATGTACCATTTCAGCAAATTATTCAGAGAAAATTACTGGTGCAAAATATGTAAAAGGAAAATCGTTTTCGATGTGTACCACAGAGGCCATATATTCTAGTCCGGAATAAGGAAAAAACAGAAAACAAATAACTTACCGATACCTTTTGCTTCTTTTTTATAAAAATACTTTTCTTTTTTGATGATACGGCCTCTGTGGCGCGGTGGGCGAATGTCCGCCTGCGACGCAGGAGGTTGCGGGTTCGATTCCCGCCTCGGGACAAATGTGTGTACGATCTGCAGACATTTGTTCAGGGTGTTCTGGTCGTTTTCTATGTATAATAAAAAAATCTATCGATGTAATGTATTATATTATATATATCAGTAATCTAGTACCCATAACACAAGCTCTGCTTACCTTGGGGCTAGATAATGCTGTGTGAATTGTCCAGTATTATTATTATACACTTTTCATGTTTCTTATCGCCCGGTTGCGGGTTCTTTTCCCGCATTTTTTTTAATTAAACTACTTGCAGAAATAAATTATTGTAAACAATAATATACTGATTCTTAAAAACAGTCTATGATTAAGAAGTAAGATTTAAAACATTGATAAGTGGTTGTTGTTTTTTTGTTAATAAATTTGCATTTTCGAACCTCTTACTACTGAAATCTTTGAAGCTTCGTCTCCGTAATACAACTTAGTTTTAGTTAGCTTCGATAAGCAGATTAAGTTTAAATAAGCATAAAATATGACGTTTACGTCATGATGCCTTCCTAGCCTAATTTCGGCCACGTCGCCGGCGCGGCTAGTCTCAACGAAGACAAGGCAATTGCGCCGGACATATTGTTTATTTATTTATTTAGAAGGCATCTATAAGGCAATGCTGAAGCTAATCTCATTCTTATAGTTTTCTGATACAACTGTTATGGGAGGAACAGGTTTCATGCGTGTGACTTTAAAAAACTTATTCGTTTTATTTGTATTCTCTATTCATATAGCATTTTTTACTTTTTATTGTGAAATTTAATCATTGAAAAGTAGATATTTTAAGACTCAATCACTAAATTTCTAATCGAGACGTCACCTTTCATGAACCTATTAGCGGGATATATTTTTTATAGAAAGAAATAAGAAAAATATTTATTTGACACAACACACAAACCACAAACATGATGATTTTTATCATTTATTTGCATCGATATATACAATAAATACTATACGCACTAGAACTCAGTGTTTATTTGTTTCTAATTTTTTATTGGTTGAAGGAACACTTTGAGTTGACAAACTGAAAGGTGACTAAAAAGTTTGCATGTGCCGCTTTCATGAAAACAATGAAAAACACCTTTCAGTACAATGCGAGGCGAAATGTCGCATTTTCAATCAATACGTGGCAATGTTGGTAATGCACTGGTTTGTAAGCCCCTCACGCTCTCTGATCTCCTGGTATTATTCACTAGTTTTGATATACGAATCTAACAATCTAGGGGAGTATTACTACCAAAACAAAAATCCTCTATTTTTTTAACCACCTTCTTGCACAGTCGGGTAAAAATCTAAAGTCCCCGGCGCGTCTGTATATCTGCCTGAATGCAATAAGTCAAAAGTTACCAAACAAATTTGAACTTTAATAAAAAGTTAATAAAATAAGTATTCACAATTATTAGTACTATTTAACGGGTACTTATCACGTTCATTTTAGTACCGATATCAAATCGTGTTCAAATCTAGTAAGTTTAAAGATAAATAAGTACCTATTCAGTTTTTATTTTCTCATAAATTGAGCTCATGATTCCATTCACGACTATTCCCTAACTTTCATAGTTTCTGATTTGGCCATCCTTTCCCATCTCAAGACACGACCCTGTGTAGTTCTGGTTTAAATTATAATTCATATAATTAGAGTTTTCTGATCCTGAAAATTTGCTGACATTTCGATAACTGAAGATGTCAATGTTGATGGTACATAATAAAAAAAACTCTGACTGTTATTGATATTACGGATCAGTTGAGCTACCTGTAGAATTTTTGCAACAGTCTGATATTATCTCCATTGTTTCAAGTGTAATTTCTATTTTTTGATATCAATTTCTTCATTTATTTATAGCATTTTAATAGTGTAACATAAAAGTTCATAGATAACCTTTTGAAACTGTTAAACTGCCGAAGCTTTGTAACTTGTATATTTAATAAATAAATAAATAAAAATCATGACGACCTGAGATTCGGTATTCAATAGAAGTATTACGGAATTCTTCGTCTTAAAGTGATTAATTGAACTACTCAGAAAAATAACCCTTTCAAAGCATAAAAGAAAATAAACTACAAACAAATATTATAAAAAGGACAAACTTAAAATTGATTATTTGTAATGCGCAGGTAATTAATCTCCGGAACAGGTTCTATTCAAAAAATTATTTAACCTAAAGCCTACATAATCCCTGAGGACTATCTAGGTACAGGCTATGTCGTATCGAGCAAAGCCGAGGGCAGATGCCAGTAATTCATATTTTATGCGAGATCTGCCCACAAGCTTCGTTAGTGGCAAATAATTTAATAATTCAATGCTAGCAGCCATGCATTATTTATCATAATTATTCCAAGATAAGTGATGCATCTCCGGGACTGCGGCGCTGGTAATGGCACTGGTTAGATATATTATGTGGGTTTAGACTTCAGTGGTAAGCAAATCACACTAAAATAATAGTTAAAAAAATCCTTCTGAAACAATGGTAATCAAGATTACTTGATTATTTATTGCACGAGAAGTGTGCGACCGAAAGTACCATTGTACTTTTCTGTTAGAAATCTCAGAATGGGACGAATCAGGAACGTTTTCAGCATAAAATTTGAGTTTCTTGACTCGTCCCACTGGATTCGGACCAAAGTGGGATGAGTCAGGAATAACTCATATTATAAATGTGAAAGTTTAGATGGATGGATGGATAGATGGATGTTTGTTGCTCAATCACGCCAGAACGGCTAAACAGATCTGGATGAAATTTGGCACAGAGATAGATTATAGTCTGTAGAAGTCTGTCTGTAGAACGGGAACTACGCGGGTGAAACCGCGAGGCGCTGCTAGTAAGTTTATATAAATTATGGATAATCGAAATTGATGAGAGGAGTTATTCCAAGTGATTATATTTTTTGAGTTGATTTACAATCATCATCCTTCCTTGTATATGTAATCCCGCTGAAACGTCGGGAAAAACAAAGGTACCTAAAACAACGCAAAAATCTTAAGAAAAGATTAAAAGCTAGCCCACCATACCTTTTCTCAGGATTTTTGCGTAGGTTCATTTGTTTTTAACCTAGCTACCTATTACTACGCGATGTTCAAAAATCTTTCTATTGCCCGCGGAATAGAATTTAAATTCTTCCGACGTAAAATGATAACATTTTGCTTTTTGTTTTTAATTAGATTCTGATCCTGAAAGTAATTAAAAAGTAACTTATTAGTAGCTTTCAAAAGGGTCATAATCCCTTCGCAAGCCCCAATTTTATTTCGACCTCTCATAAAACACAGGTATTAGTCTTCTCGTTAATTACAGCAGTTTTATCTCCCAGTAGGTCCACCGTACCTTCGTACCTCTATTATCATAATACACCGCTTCATTTGTTAGAGGTAAGTTATGATCGGTAAAACAACTGCTAAGCCGGCTACACGGTCATTAGGGCGGTCCAGCTGGGAAGGCCTACCTATAATTTTTTGGTGTTTGGTATTTATTGCCAGTCTTAAACTATCATCTAAGCTAAGCGGTGGGCTATGTCAAAAACGTAACCAAATGTCTTACTCGATTCTCACAGGCACATAAAGGCGATTCTATTGGCCATCAGCTGCGTTTGACTTTTGTTTGACATAATTCATCATTTAAATATATGCGGCTTGGCATTGGTGGAAAAGCATCCGACACTGACCCACGTGATGACGATGAATAATCCTTTTCAAGTATGAACCGTTCCCTCAAATGTTACTTTTTATTTGTTTCAAGCGTAAATCTTTATTAGAAAAGAAAATTTAAATAATATAATTACATTAAAACTATTATTTACAATTGAAACAATTGAGCTAACTGCAGACTGTTGCAAACAATCTACAGGTAGCTCAACTGATCCATATCAATACCAGTCGGAAGCGTAAACTGACTTACGATTTTAATTGAAATTCTTTGGATCTACAAAATTTAAATAAGCACGTATTAAGGAACAACGGTGCGTAACAATTTCCAGCTGTGTGGGGCAAAGTATGTGAGTTTAATAATATCCCAAAAAATTTCGTTTTCGGCAGGTACGAACCCGCGCTTCACCCTTCTTGCTCCAGTGCGAGTTACGCACTAAAAAGCAAAAACCTAAAGTATGTGACCTTGGCATCATCATCAATGAAGGAGGCGATATACTTGAACAGTTTGCTTATAAAGATTAGTACTTATTGCGTGAAATTGCGTCAAATTGCGTCAAATAAATCTTCTTCTTCTTTAAATGAAGCAATGGCGAACTTTTCTGAAACGATAAAACTTTTAAAACTAGCATGGTTATTAACATTAAAGTCATTTATAACGGGATATTTACCATGATTAGATTTTTGAGTTTTCCAATATATCTTTTTCTGAAACGGTTACTATGTGAAATGGAGGCCAGTCCGAAACGTGACACCGTGTAAAAGGCAAGTTGTTACGATAACTAACACAATGCCCACAAAACAACGATACCATTCACCGCTGGAATGGATATTAATGTAGGTTTTGTCCTAAAGGTAATCTACCTGAAGCTACGCAGGCGTTTCAGGTAGGTATTGTACTAAAACGAATGAATGAATGATTATTTACTATTAAAAGGTTAAACAAGTGTTTATCAATGTTGCACCATTAAACCAGAATAGGTTTGTATTCTATATACTTGACGACCTCAGTGGCGCAGCGGGCGAGAGTCTGCCTGCGACGCAAGAGGTTGCGGGTTCGATCCCCGCCTCGGAACAAATTTGTGTACGATCTGCAGAAATTTGTTCCGTTGGTCTGGGTGTTTTCTATGTATAATAAAAAATATCTATCTATGTAATGTATAATATTACGCATATCAGTTATCTAGTACCCATAACACAAGCTCTGCTTACCTTGGGGCTAGATAATGCTGTGTGAATTGTCCAGCATTATTTATTTATTTTATTTATTTATTGGTGCTCCCACTCGTCTATACATACATGTTACTTCAATTAAATAAAGTTAGATTGCATTTGGATCACTTCTTATAAATCTACGATACAATATAAAAAGACATTCGATACCTAGTAATTTGATTAAATAAATGATATGTCTATGACGAAAATTCATTAATACGTTTGAAAAGTAAAATGCTTCGTAGTATAAAATAAAACCGGTCAAGTGCGAGTCGGACTCGAGCACGAAGAGTTCTATATTATCTATAAAAACGGCAAAAAAATCACGTTTGTTTTATTGGAGCCCCTTAAATATTTATTTTAGTCTGTTTTTTAGTATTTGTTGTTATAGCGGCAACAGAAATACATCGTTTGTGAAAATTTCAACTGTCTAACTATCACGGTTCATGAGATAGGGCTAGGTGACAGACGGACAGACAGACAGACAAACGGACAGCGGAGTCTTAGTAATAGGATCGTTTTACCCTTTGGGTACGGAGCCCTAAAGGATATAAAGATTCCAAAGGAATAAAAGAATTGTACGCAAAGCTGCGGGCAGAAACGAAATTATTAAGATCACCTCAAATGCAAGACCCGTCATTTAATTTCAAGGAATCATAATTTAAAACCATTCTAATTCATACGTCAGAAAGAAAGATGGCGGAATCCTGGAACAGAGTCACCTCCCGTGATATCCCGTGATGGATGCCTGAGAGAGTCCTTTAATTGCGCGCCTCCATCATTCTTGTCATTCCGCTTAGTCAAGGAAGATATTTATTGTGAAGCTAATTAGGTAAGGGAATTATGTCGAGTCATTCATTGAGAATGATGGATTTGAAATCGTGGAATGTCAAGAGATGCTTAACGCATTCACTGCCCACCTGTAGGACCAGCATGAGGTCCGCCAGGCATTTAAGTCAGGAACCATCTGAGTGTTAGTTTTAATCAAGTGGCCTATAGTTCGACTCTACCGACCAAATGCAGGTAAGAATTGATCAAGTTTTTTTTTGTGGCGACGCACCAAGATTTATATTTTTATAGAATTAACGCATTAACTGCCCAGCTGGAGTTACACGAAACCGGATATCGGCTTCAGCGTCCTGGGCCATGAAAGTGTTAGTATATCGCATTGTAAAAATTAATTAACCAATTAAAATAAAAAAAAAATATATAAGGGTGGTTCCAATACAACAGACATGATTTTTTTGCCGTTTTTATAGATGTAGGCAGGGACGAGGGAAATTTCACGGACGGAGTCTCAGTAAGAAATAAAGTGAAGCACTCAATAGTCTGTCCATGCTCTGTACGTACGCGTACGCACTCACACATAGACGTCATAGTCTGTCCATCGTCCGCCATTACCACTTTAGACGCCTACTGTAGTGCACTGATTAAAAAGAAATTTTAAAAGTGAAATATGCCTGTTTGTGCGGCTAAGTCTTGCTGAAATCACAGCCGTTTTGTCAAAAAAGAACACGAAATCACATTTCTCAGTTATGTTTCTTATTTTATCAACTTATTTCTTCGATTGAACGCAATATAATTATCAACAGAAAAGTTAAGTAAATAAAAACCCAAATCACACCGGTGTTGCCAACATGTAAACAAGCAAATTTCCTAGTAAGTGTGGGATATTATAAATGTTTCAATACCTACTTGTATTTGTTCAATTATTAATAAGGTTTGTAGGTACCTGTACCTACCTACTTTAAATATTATTATGTAGTCATCATTTTGATGATTTTTACATGGGTACATATAAATACAAAGGAATGATTGTTTATAGTGTTAATTCAACAGTTTTTTTTATTAAAAAATACGAATTTTTGTTTTTCTATGTGTTTGTTTGAGCTAATCTATGAAACGGCTGGACCTATTTTGATGAAACTTTTACTGATGCTGATGCTACGCATGTAGCTGATGTTACAGCGAGAATACGGGATCCGCGCAATAAAATAATAGATGAAATGTAAATTTTGCATGGGCAAAGCCGCGCGCGCGGGGCACAGCTAATGCCGCGTACCAACATACTCAAAGAACTTGAATGTATCATGCATTATTTATTTATTTTATTATTGTTCGGTTCGTGCTCGCGTGTAACCATCGCACCTTCCACTCTGACCTAGGTAGAAAGAATGTAGATAGGATAGGAACAGGTACCTACGCAGGTATATTTACCTAGGTAGGTACCAGGTAATGCGTGTGCGTGCAGATACCCACCTATTACGTGTGTAGATTAAAACTAACAAGAAGTGTCTACACAAATGTGTTTTTTTGGTAGGTATCTCAAAAACAGGTACTTACCTATTTAGGAAGTAGGTACTAACCTTACCTACTTAGCGACTAAGACAAACTTTCACAGAAAAAAATTACTAGGTACCTCTTTACATAACATACCTTCCCAGTACGCTTCCGACAGGTATTAATATGGATTAGTTGAGCTACCTATAGATTGTTTGCAATAGTCTGCTGTTAGCTCAATTGTTTCAAGTGTAAATACTAGTTTTAGTTCTATTACTTGATGGTACCTACTTACTTTATTCAAATAAATTTACCTAGTACCTACCTACTTTCAGAAAAACCTGTTTTCCCATTCCATCAACGCAAAAAAATCATTGTTCTGCCAAATTGGTCAGGTAGGTAAGGTAGGCTTCCTACTTTACTTTTCGTGAAATGTTCCATTCGCATTACATTTCAAAGTTTTAGGTAATACACTTGAGACTTACAAATAATTTTCAGTTCAATGATTTGAGAAACTTATGAAAATATTCGGGAGTTTTTGTCATCAGTTGGCAACTCTATAATCACACGCACACAATGACTCGTCCGCCATTGCTGTGCTTCACATTTGATTCGGTAGGACTCCGTCCGTGAAATTTCCCTCGTCCCTGGATGTAGGAAGGAACTTTTTTGCACGAGTCCTACTCGCAATTAGCCGGTTTTATTATATGTATGTATGTATGTACATATAATGAACTAATTCAGGTAATATAGATTCTTGGATCAGGGCTACGAGACATATCGATTGAAGCTTTTTCCAACGCAGTTTTAGTTGGTAGTTCATGACCGCGCTTTCCTCTTCTAGAACCTCTTCAAAAATCAAGATGGGCGGACCCTGTTTCTTATAGCCTTAGATGCAATGAAGACATAGCAACTATTTCGGCAACTCGTAACTAGCTGTTCACAGATAAACTTCTTCTTAAACTGTATCTTTAATTAAGGTCTTGTCTAAAAATTTAAGAAGAAGTTGCACGAAAAATAGTAAAACGTTCACAGTTTCTTCAACTAAAGTTGCCCTAATTGTATACTGCCTTAGAGTTACGTATTGTAATAACAGTGTAGTCCTTTTTCAGTTCTCTATCCATAAATTAGGTACCTACAAGTACCCTACCCATTTCCTTTTTATGTCTTTTGTATACCATACTGCTGCCAGCACTTTGTACAAAGAGCACTTTCGACCCGTTCTTGAATCATGAGCGGCCTAAAACGCTCCGAGTCCCGAAAGACTCATGGAAAAGGCACCGCTGTCTGCCATTTTACCTGAAACAAAAGAAAGCTAGATTAAACAAACTTACTTAGAAATCAGAAAACGTTTGACGCGACGCCAAGTAAAATTATCAGAATTTATAAAACACCAAAAAGTTCTGTAACTCCATGGAACACTATCCAGGTATGTCAAATCGTGCAAGCTTTGAATTGATACAAGCTAACCTTAGTTTAAAGATAGTTTATTTATTAACAAAGAAAATAACAATCAATTAATAGAATTAAATTAAAATTAGTATTTACAATTGAAACAATAGAGTTAACTGGAGACTGTTGCAAACAATCTACAGGTAACTTAACTGATGCATATCAATACCAGTCGGAAGCGTGTCTTTAGTTTACGTTTGATACAACTGCCACCTAGTTAATTAAAAAAGAAAAATAGTTTATGTTTAATTTAGTCGATTTTTGCATTGTTTTTGTATTCCTTTGCGTGCGTTAGAGGTGGTTGTTTTTTAATAAGAAATTGAATCATATTAACAAAAGATTTTTTAACAAGAAGTTGTTTTTTCATGAAATTTTATAGGGTAAACTTATATGTTTAGGTTTACCCTTTAACATTTCTTGTGTTTGCAGAATAAAGACACATTAAAGTCTAATTTATTCACCCCGATTTGTATGCTAGGCTAGGGTAAGTTTTTCAATGCCGGGAGCGTACGACAGGTGAATAACCTGGCTTGACTTTTGATACGAAGCTCTGATAGCACGCAGAGCTCAACATAACCTACTGTAGTAATTGTCATAATTCATATGCTGCCTGGATTGATATGTACCTAATGTATTACCTATTGAATCTACTTTGTCTAGGTATAAGAAGGATTTTCCATAAGGCAAGAGCGAAATCGTCTAACACAGTTAACTTCTATCCAAATCTCTGCGCTTCCAGGAAAGACAGTAAGAAAGTGCCGATGGACACGTTCTAAATAATAAGTATTTAAAAAATTAAGTAAAAAAATTACTGAATTGAAGAACGCAATGAAGCTTGGTCCATAAAAACGTCAGCTCAATCCTAGGGTCTAGGTAAACTGTTAAAGTCAAAGTCAATAACTTTATTTCTTTAGGCTTACAAAATAAGCACTTAGACAAGTCAAATTTAATACTATAAACAGGTTTATAAATAGTCATTATTATCAAATAAGAAATATGATGTTATTGATTTTATTCGCTTCAATTTTTTGTCCACTAGTGGAAGAAGCGAAAAATAAACCACTAGTAAGTTTTATAAAACTTAAAATTAATACATTATCTCAGTCTAAATATAATCTAATTTATATATAACTCAATATTTATATAAAACTAACTAAGCTTAACATTATTTTCCTTAAATACCATTGTCGGTGCGGAACTGGGGCGACATCTGGCCAAGCATTAACATCATTGATGTAATCATCTATGGAGTAAAAGGCTTTCTTGATAGGATTTCGTTTTATGTACTGTTTAAATTTAAATTTACGAATGGGGAGCTCAGTTGCTTCAGATGGAAGCTTGTTACAGAAGCGTACGCCATCAATAATTTCCCTAATTTTTTTTTTGTTAATTCTGTTGACCACGCTATGGCACTGACAGTCTCAACAAAACTTCTTTACAAAACACCGAAATACTGATACGCTGTCTGATATAGTTAAGTACCTATTTCTTAAAATATGGGAAGAAGCTGTTGTAACACAAGAAGCTACATTGTACAGCTACCACGGGAGACAGAGTTCTAACTTTATTTGTTACTAGCAGCGTCTCGCGGTTTCACCCGCGTAATTATCGTTCCGTAGGGAATTCCGGGATAAAATATAGCCTATGCGCTATTCCAGACTACAATCTAAATTTCTTACAAATTACCCAGAGTGCAAGGGCTTACGAATTATAATACAAAAGACATCACACAAGACTCTATTCTATCAACTGATTTTTTCTCGATCGTTGGGGGTGCCCCACATTCGTCCACCGCCGCCGATAATAAACGTAACAATAGTTCTTATTTGATTGTATTATTTGATCGTAATTCTCTTTGTTAATAAAATTGTAGTACATAGGTGCCAAAGTAAGTTACTAAGTTAATCGATGTGATGGCATAAAATACTAAGCCAGATAGTAGGTACTTAGATTGTAAAATCCACTGACTTGGCTGACCTATCATATTTTTATGGTACATCAGCCATCTGACTGGATTGCATGGTATACCTGGCGAGCGCAAATGTGCATAATATGTACATAATGTAGAGCAATGTATTATTGCAGAACACAGTAACTTCCTACATTTTTGCTATAGTGAGGGTTCTATTTATTTATTGAACTAGTACAGAAATATATTCTAATTACACAAGTCACACTGGTTACATCACAATTCAATTTAAAATTCTAACACCATCTGGCAAAAATTTTATGTGTCCGAGTTTCAGTTCTATGCGTGACATACAATACAACAATGTCACATGACCACACGACTCGTGATCGAAGATCCTAGAAGCCACCGTTCCCTCGTGATGAATGGTATTACCTCTCGTCTTAGCGCGACCTACTTCTTGCTTGGAGTGATTTGAGAAAAGGAGCACAGATTATATTCCTTTACCACACATTAACACAACATTGTTTTAGTTTATAGATAAAATTAAAATAAATTCTTAAATCGGTTTGGAGCCCTTAGATGTTGGACTTGATGGAATTACTTAATCTGATTTGTAGAGCTCAATTTATCTAACCCAAAAAACTTTTGTAAGGCGTGTGTTCACCAAAAGATAATCGGACAATCAGGCAGCTTCTTCGGTTATCATTGACATTTAATGTATATAAACTTATGTCAAAAACATTAAAGCAACGGTTCTAAGCGAAACTTAAAAACTGAATTATCATTATCAACCTACACGACTCTTAGTGCTGACCTGCCAAACGTCACCACAAATAGAATAGCAATCCTAATCCGTCTCCATCCGTAGATTACCAGCGAGCGTTACATTGTCAATATGATAATACCCAATTGAATAGCCCAAAATGAATTATATCTGCTGGTATACACACTACTAATCACACTTCACACTAATAATCATTGTTAACACTTTCATGGCCCAAGAAGCAGAAGTCGTGCTCCGGCTCCGAGTAATGAAATGGGAATGAATCTTATTTTTATTTTATTTATTTAGACGCACAAAACATAAAATAATCACAGAATATAACAAAACTTAAATACTATGTGTATAGAACTTGATAATTTCACAAATTATGTGCATACAGAGAATCATACGAACAAAACATGTAGAGCAACAAATTGAAAATACAAAAAAAAAAAAAAAAAAATGTAATAAAAGGATACCTAAATCCAATTGACTACTTATTTACTTTAGTGCTTAAGCATACCAACCTACAATTACTCCATTGTAAGCTTAGTACTAAGAACAACTTAAATTAATTGTTTTTATAGTTCTGGTAAAGTGGCTCAACTTGGGAACAAAAATGTCAAGTACTGCATGATGTTTTATCGGGGATCGTGCTGAAATTGCAATAATTTAGTTCTAGACCTGGAATGTCATAGAGGCTGCTTTTGTCCCAAAAATGCATGTGCACACGGGCAGAACCGATCATTCTTTCAAGAAGCTGTAATTAGAAAACACAACACAGACCTTTAACTAACTAACGTAACAAAATATTTGCATATCAGAATCTTACTCGCAACCTAAGATAGGCCTCCGCCCACGGTGTCACAGAGGTCGTCGAAAAATACCTTAGGCGAATAACCCACCAAAACTAGCGCCGCCACCTACTTTATGTTATTATTCCGTTTAACAAAGGAATTTTCAAAAATCCATCTTCCAGTTTGTGATACCTATCATAAGCTTTTTTTAATGCCTCTAGGCAGAGATACGAAGTTGCCCTTGGTGGCCACCAAAATCTATTTTCGTATCTCTGCCTAAACTTAATAGAATAAAACTTTTACAGAAATCACTAATAATCTATAAATTTTATAAAAATATTTTTAATTTATTTTTTTCGAGTGCCACCGTCTTTTTTGTTCTTACATGTCCAGTCCATCCCAAGGTTGCCTGGAAGAAATCGCTCATAGTGATAAGGCCGCCTTTGTACTTATTCTACTCTTAGCATTTATTTCTAAACTATTTTCTGTATTTGTGTGGTACAGTAAAGAATTATCTATCTATAATCAGCTAAAACTTGATTGTGGCGCCTACGCCGCTCTGCCCTGTCCCGCTCCAATGAACGCGAAATCCTGTCTATCCTCTTCTCTAGTATTCGTGTGTAGCGTGTTCGTGGGTTGCAGTGGACTTTGTCATAATGCGTAACCTCTCGTGGGTTGGCGGCGGGACAGGTGGCTTTGTGCTGACAATTATTTTTCAATCACGACGTCATAAAGATAATTTTGTTTCATGGTATTATAAGTTGTTTACAAACCTTGTAGGTAAGAAACCTTGAGAACATAACCATTGCACCTTATAATCTCGATCCATATATCTAGATTATCTAGCCGTGTGGTGCCGGCTTGGAACAACGTGCACCACCCCAACTCTTGCCGTGGGTGTCGTAAGAGGCGACTAAGGGACATACACCGGTGGGCGGGCAGCAGCGCCTCTTGCAGAATATATCTACCACCAAACTGCGATCACCAACCCGCATGTCCATAAAAAAATCAGGAGGAGTCCTGCGTTTAGCAGTGGACCATTGTAGGTGGTTGAAGTTGAGGTTGTATCTTATATCTCGAGTATAACAAGAGTAACAGTGCTTCGATCCTCTAACTAAACCCTGCACGAGGGCCGGTGTAGCCCAAATGAGCCACACCCCATTCTATTAGCGGAATCAGCTGTTTTTACGGCCGTAAAGACTCCTGATTCATGACGTAAAGATTGGAATGGACAAAATTGAATCATAAAATAACAATACCTTTTTGTGGCACTTTGTATGGTGCTGTTATGTACCTTCTGATCGGTAGTTTGCCTACAGAGATCGATCATAGCGATAAGGCCGCACTTTGTTTCCGCGATTCTCAGCATATTTGCCATAACAATTATTAGGTGTTATTTTCCACTTCTTCCACTAGTGGACAAAAAAATTAAGTGGACAAAATCAATAACACCTTGTTTCTTATTTGATAATAATTACTATTTATAAACGTGTTTATAGGAGGTATAAAATTTGACTTGTCTAAGTGCTTATTTTATATAAGCTTAAAGAAATAAACGTTATAGATATTTGATATTGACAATAAAGTCTTATCTTCTTATCAGATAATTCTTATCAGATAATGTTCCTTAATTTTAACTTATTATTTAGCTTGAACAGCCCTCATAAATCAATCGGCGCAGGGCGGCAGCCTTTAATCACTGCAGATTGTTTTGTCTGCGTTTGTGCTTTTATTGGTTATAGGGTCTGCACGAGATTCCATGGATAAAAAGACTACACACAAAAAATTTCAGGCCCACCGACAACTTGACAAAACAATGTCAGTAGCCTACAATATTCATACATTGAAATCATCATGATCTGATGACGTGGGCACTTACGGCAGGGTGGCCTAAGATAGGCTGATGATATCTTAGGCCACCCTGCCGTAAGTGCCCACGTCTCTGCTTCGTAGGTCATGACGGGTAGGACGCATGATTAAAACTTTAGTTTCCAAGTATTGCGGTATGGATGACGTGAAGACTCGACGTAGTTTCCCAAACACTGTCCAACCCGAGAGAGGTAAGAGTAGGATCCAGCAACACTGAAATGTCACACCTCATATCCATCTCGAAGCTGTACTTTGTCGGCGGGTTCCGTGGGTAAAGTCTTGTAGGGTACAAGCAGATCCTTTATGGTACTCTTATGTCTTAGTCTCGTCATCACAAACCATTGATTTGACAACCTTACAAGCCAAAGCGAGACATGGCTCGTCTTTCGACGTGACTCTGCTATCATTATAAACACAAATAACTGAAATTAGGTGAGCTCGTCTCATCCATTCTAATAACCTGCTTTGGGTATATATCTGATATACATCTAACCGAAAAACATGTTATATACATGTTCAGAAAAAACAGAATACATAAACTAAAAAGCGCCGTTCTGGATAATTCTGAACATAGAAAATTACGTTTCCAACGGTTTACTGAACTGCTCTGTCTAACTAAAGTCAACTTTGCATAGCCCTAGCTAGACATAAAAGGCGACAAAAACAACAAATCAGATAGCAACTGTCGATTTATATTGGTCGTGGGACCCCAGCGGTGGGAACTAGAGCTGATAAGGTGAGGTAACAGATATTGTGACGTAACGGTATTGTTTCCTCGCTCGTCGCTTGTCGCGAATGATTGATAGCCGAAATGCATGACTCGGATCCACGCAACAGATATTGAATAATCTGGGCCCCGACTGCGAGCAACTTTTGCTGTTCTATCTATAAATAGATGGTACGTACTTGTGACAGAGTGTGTTTTGTAAGCAGTCGCAGGAGACCTTCCCGGATTTTAAACCGGAATTCGCCTGAAAGCTTCTCAATCTGAAACGTGACAAACACCGACAGGACACTGCATGCTCAACAAACATCTCCTGGACAGCTTCATATGCATATGCTTGTAAAGTGCGATAGCGTAGCGTCTCTGAGACTGCAATACCTTGGGACACCAGGGACGCCTAGGGAGACATGTACCGGCGTCAGCGAGGTGCTGGCTTTCCTGGTAATTCGACTAGCAGCCCCCCACCCGACACGCAAATAGGGCCCATCTATGTGTGGCCTAACTGCGGAAACCAGTCCAGAGACAAGTAACAGGTAAGTAATAATGTGTCAGAGAAGCGAATTAACGGATTTTAGGGTTTTTGTATTATAGTACGTAAGCCCTCGCACTCTGGGTAATCTTCAAGAAATTAAATAAGTTCCCGAACGATTTCGGCAGGAATAAATAAAATAAATAAATAAAAATAAATAAATAATAAATAATGCTGGACAATTCACACAGCATTATCTAGCCCCAAGCTAAGCAAAGCTTGTGTTATGGGTACTAGATAACTGATATACATAAATATAATACAATACATAGATAGATATTTTTTATTATATATAGAAAACGACCAGAACACCCTGAACAAATGTCTGCAGATCGTGTGTACGATCTGCAGACATTTGTTCAGGGTGTTCTGGTCGTTTTCTATATTTGTCCCGAGGCGGGAATCGAACCCGCAACCTTCTGCGTCGCAGGCAGACCTTCGCCCACCGCGCCACATCGGTCGTCAAAATAGAAAAAGGAAAAAAAAATATATGTGACTTATTTAATTTTGAAACGGATTTTTCCTTAGAATCGGGGTCTGCTCTAAACATTGCAAAATGCAGATTCGTCTGGAGTACATCAGATCCGTGATTTCTTTTCTATCAGTCATACCAGTTTCGTGGATCACTTACTTCAATGGAGTACCCCAGATCCACGAAACTGTTCTCAAAAGTATGTAATAAAAATAAAAATGTGTCCGTAGCAAGAACACAAATACCAACTAAACTTTAACTTTCCAATAAAACAATACCTATAATATAACCAACATTTTGCGTAATTTGAAAATAAAGACCAGTAATCGTCTAATCAAGAAGCAAAAATGATTTTACTAACCCATAATTACAGGTAAGAAGTCACGATAGCTTCATTTACCGTCGTAACTTTCTTTCCTCGCAATAATTTTCGCTTTTAACGTAGGCTTTGCCTGACTTTGCGTCAATCAATGTCATGTCGGCGGTCTGACCATGCGTGACCACAAGCGTCCACTCGAGCCACCTACTGGACAATGGATATAATGAGAGCATTCAACTTGCCTTCCGGCTGGACGGTTAGAACGGGGCATCGTGATGCAAGGTACATGATAGGTGTTATGAGAATCACGAACCTGAATTTTAACTAATATTTAAGCTAAGTGAATGTTAAGCAATGAGTTGCCTTTTCAGAAGGTTAAAGGGCCTGCAGAAATTAGCGGAAAAACAACTTAGGTAAGTTAGGTTAGCTTAGTTTCCATTAAGTAACTGCCTAAAAAAACTAAAAAGACACTAAGCTACCTTGCATTTTCTGAATTGTTTTTGTCGTTTGCAAGCATTGTTTATTGGCTTGTTTATCTACCAACCAATACAGTAGGATGATACTTTACCACAAAAAACAACGCTGTTATGTTATTTTGTTTAGTATTTTTTAATACTGAATAGCATGTGCCTTCTAAAAAGATTTATTTTTAATTTGCGTTTTCAATCACTGATGAATAATTATTTGAGACTCAATCAATCTTTCAGAAAAAAGAAAATTATTTGTTACACAAGTAACATACAAACAACAAACATGATGGTTTTATCATTTATTTTTTCTAAATTTCTTTTTATGAAGCACTTTGATTTGATAAGCTGAAGGGCCGAAACTTAGTGCAGTTTTTCGTTATAATAAAAATCATAAAAGCAATTAAATAATATTTATTAAGAAAATTACATTAACAGAATAAAATAATTAGGTACTGTATTATAATTTATAAGATACAGTACCTACATGCATAATTTTTATTTTATTTCTTCGCTCAAAAGTATTCATCTAGACTGAGATCAGATGGATAGGCTTGAGAGATCAGATCACAATAAAGTGGTTTGTTTCAACAACCTCCTGGGTCGTCGCTCATTTTGGACCGGAAGTTCCGTCGATGTCACCACATCACGTGCGACGTGTGGGAGTGCAAGTAACCGAACTGGATCCGTGACAGTGTGTCGCAATGAAGGTGTACAGCAGTATTTTATTATCAATATCTAAGTGGGTACGCAAAGGAACAATAGAGATTGGTACACAGATGGATGGCAATTTTTACCACTTTATTTTTACTCAATAGCTTTCTTTCCCGAAAGCATTTCTAACCACTAACAGGCACTAACAGGCTAAAGGTTTCTTCGTCGCTTCTTTACTTTAGTCTACATACCGAAGTGACCGAAATCAAAAATATCACTTTATTTCCGTGTCAATGTTTTATTTTAAGAATTTGACCTTTTCTAAGTGTACATTTTTGTATTTATGGAAATAAAGACTTTTTGATTTGATTTGAACCATTCGCATATTTTCCTATTGTTTTTATTTTTCAATAGCTTAATTTCCTTATAGGTTTTCTAAACCATTCAAATAATTTCCTATTCTATTTATTTTTTGACTATTTATATTTTTTAGCTTATAAAGCTGTAGCGTACATATAATATCGATGGCTGTAGCCGTAAAAATAGCAACTAAAGGGAGCTTCGACGGATAATTTTACATTTTGACAGCTTTCCCGCGGCCATCTTGGATCTGTATTGTTGTGTCGCCCACAACACGTGCTCCTTGCTCACGAGGTAACTGACTCGTGCCCACGCTGCCTTTGTTTTTATTTGCTTAATCATTGCAGAAGATAAATTGTGTTTGAATCATTTCTAATGAACAACGGCATCTTTTTACATTCCGTTAGCAGGCATCGTCATAATTGTTTTTTTCTTATGCTTGGTAATACTAAGGGCGCAATCACAGCAGCGGATCCGCTTTTACAGGACGTTTTAACGGATCCTTTTATTTATCGCTACTGGAAACATAGTTCTAACTACTGGATCCGGAATACTGTTGGGTGTATGAATTCGCTCCTACAACACATACCTACGCCATCACGGAAAAAACCGGATCCTGTTAAACTTATGCAGTGTGAGCTCAAAGACCTCCAGAAGTTTGTTTCATCCACTACTATATTCTTCTAGTTGCATCCATCCACTCCAACCTGGGTGTATCATTTCATAAAATGTATTTTATTTTTATATGTAGCTGCTACCGGAAAGACCGATTAAGTGCCGCGGCACTAAATGAAACGAATCGGTCTTTCCGGTCTTTCCAGGATATTTTACCGTAGGTAACTCTGCCTTTTGTTCTTATCTATCATAAATGTAGGTACCCAAAGGTACCTAATAATACTACATACTAATATTATAAATTAGAAAGTAACTGTGTCTGTCTGTTACCTTTTCACGCCTAACACCCGAATACTCAAACGTAACTCAGATTTAAGAACGTCTCAAGTGACGAATTTTTGACAGATTTTCATTAAGAACTGTCAAAAAATCGCAACATGAGACGTGCTCAACTTTGAGATGTTTGAGTATTCGGGGCTAAACGGTTCTTCTGAAATTTGGCAGAGAGGTAAATGATATCCCGAGGACGGACATAGATCTGAAAAGCGCATGCGAAGCGCTTTACAGACAGACACAGTTACTTTCTAATTTATAATATTAGTATGAAGTATTAGTAGGTACCTTCATGAATGATAAGAACAAAAAGCAAAGTTACCTAATGTAAAATATCCTGGAAAGACCGATTCGTTTCATTTAGTCCAAATCAACATAGCTCGCTAAAGAAAAATAAATATTACCAAACAATTTCGCTGAAGTATGTATCCTCAAAATCTGTATTACAGATTTATTCCTCTTTTCTGCTCCGCTACCCGTCCCGGGCGGGTTGCTACTGCTAGTATTCCATTGTAGGTAGAATCTGGACCTTCTCTTCTTCTCTATATTAATGTGTACCTACTTACTTGCATAATAAAAAAACCTAAATGATAAATTTACAATCTCACAGACCAACAAGTTCTCTACATGGGTTGAGTTTTATATAGCACAGAAAAAGTAGTGTATACGTACTTAGTAGGTAGGTACGTTATAGGTAGGTACTTACTACGTATACCACTCAGCACTCAAAGTTGGATATTTTCCCCGGAATTTACCTACTAGCTCCACAAAATCATAAATATCCCCTTATCTGTTACGGAACGATTTCGCAAATTGGAAAGCTATTTTTCGCGAAACTTTGAAGGTGGATTGTAATAATGTATTTTTTTATTTGCGATCAAGTTGTGTCGCTTCTCTTCATCTACACTGCCATTCATTATAAATTAGCCTTGTTGTTTGTAGACAATGGATGTAGGTAATTGGACTGAAAACTATGTCAAGATCTCGTTATAAATTTTAAAAACAGTCTATGTTGTAAGACGTAGGAAGTATTTCCACCGTAGAATTTATTTATATAGCCGTGTGGTGCCGGCTTAGAATTTTGCTCCACCCCAACTCGTCTTCTTCCCGTGGATATCGTAGGAGGCGACTAAGGTACATACACCGGGTGGCGGGCAGCAGCGCCTCTTGTAGATGGATCTACCACCGAACTGCGATCCCCAACCCGCATGCCGAGCGTGGGGATTGCGGGCACTACCCCCATGAGATAAAACCAATAAGGCGCTAGGGCATGCAGTTATCGAAACTTTTCGATAATCGAAAATCCGATAATCATCGCTCTATTTATCGATAAATACCGAGAATTATCGGTTTTGGTGAAGGAAAACATCTTTTCGTTTTGGTTTCTAATTTGCAGCTCTATTTGTCCAATCTGCTGCACTGAACAAGAATATATTTACGTATTACTTAATATTTATCTAACTTTATCGTTAATTGTATTATTTATTTATTTATTACAGTTATGTACTAGCACGATTAAAAAAAACCAATTACGCTAGTTACTTAAGATCAAAACAGATTATTTATGATTATCTACTAATAACTTAAAATAATATAACAAAATAAATCAAAATATAAACATTAAAAATTAATTAGGCAAATAAATTAATTGAAATTATAAAATAAGTTTTTCATAATAATATTACAATATATTAAACTAATACTAACTAGAATAACTAATTAAACAAGCATCCTTTCATTCATCATCAACAAATAAATCATGGGACTAATGTGTGTACGATCTCCAGACATTTGTTCAGGGTGTTCTGGTCGTTTTCTATATATAATAAAAAAATATCTATCTATGTATTGTGTTGTATTATGTATATCAGTTATCTAGTACCCATAACACAAGCTCTGCTTAGCTTGGGGCTAGATAATGCTGTGTGAATTGTCCAGCATTATTATTATTATTATTATTATCATCATCACTCTCGCAAAACCTCAGGCATACCAACATTAAACTCTTCCATTCATCTGCGAAGATTTCGCAGTCTGGGTTCTGTTATTGTATTACCTAGTAATTAAATATTTTTTCTCATAGCTTTCGTTCTTTAAAGTTTCAAAGATTGAATGTACCATAAATAATATGGAAAATAGCTTAAATTTATAGGAATATCATTAGTAATTTAGTGATGGATAAAAGGTAATGATAACTCATTAGAGTAATGTATAGGTGTAAGAATAGGTCAGACCTGAACAAGCAAATTGCGAAGGTAGGCGCTTATCAGGGGGTGGTCTGCGTCCAGCAGTAGACCAATATAGGCTGTTCAGAGTGAGAGTGAAAGAGGGTTTATTTAGTTCGTTAGTCCTTAGATTTTTCGAAGTGGAAAGTAGTGAAAGGACCTTCGAAATCGACGCCTGTCACAGCTAATGTCGTTTAGGAGGATACCGAAAACGAACTTTAACCCACTTGTTACTGAAATGCCTAATTTAAACATACGTTTATGAAATTCACAGAACGGTTTAGTTTTGTACTAAAACTTTTATAAACACACGTGAAAAAAATCCCCCTCTAACGGAAAAGCTGGAAAATGGTGTCGGTTATAACCGACAGTAGTAATTTACAGTACTATAATGTAAAGGTTAGGTGTATCGTATTTTTCAAAATTAAATGGTAGATATGTTTCAAAAGAAAAGGTTGTCAGTACATTTCTTTATCATAATATCCTACCAATGATAAAGAAAAAAGTTGAGAGTTGTCAAGGGACACCCGGATGGAACGAAGTTCCTTTCTATAAGAGAGAGAGAGAGACAGACAGAGAAACATGCGCACACCGCACGGCTTACAATAGCTTACTATAGCAAAAAGTGTCGTTACAAATTTTCGTGAGAATTTTTTCCGTCCAGCCCCCTTTCACAACGCGCGATAAGGAACTTAGTTCCAAAAAAATTACTTATTTGTAACTCTATAAAAACATTCTGGTTTGCAATAGATAAAAAATGTCAGAACCATGCGATGCGAATACCTTTCGTGTCCATGCGAGCGTTAAATGAAGCAAGTTTTTAAGAAACTAACATACCTACTTACAAACTTTTAGATTACTCAGATACTTTATAATATGATGAATAAGCAAAACTGCAACATTTATATCTGCTAAATCCACAGCAAGGTAAACACGACATTTCCCAGGCACTCGGTAAAATATCTTCCAACAAATGGGGGTTGCTTATTGCGGTCCTTCTTGCTTAGCTCTTACATCTATATTCTAGAGTAAGCATAACAACAAAGCACTTGCAACTTGTTTTGGTAGATTACATTGTGAATTGTCCAGCATTATTTATTTATATATCTCTGCAAAATTATATGTACCTATTCTTTGAAAGCAGCGTATCTAGAACTCATAGTTTTTGTTGTATCATCATATCAGCCCATATACGTCCACTCCAGCCTCCACATAGCCTTCCCCATACAACGCCACAAAGAGCGGCCCTGAGCCGCCTTCATCCATCGACTTCCTGCGACCGCTACGATGTCGTGGGTCCATCGGATGGTCTTCCAATACTCCGTTTCGCGTTGTATTTATTGTAACTAAACTGAAAATACCCAAGGTTTCGAATCAGCAAGAGCGAGGAATTCATTAGCAAAGCTTTAAAACGGGTTTTTCTACACATTGCACCATGTCCAAATAATTTTAAGACTAAATCTGTACTCGTATGTAGAAATGTGTTACGTAAGATGAAGTAAACATTTTTATCTTTATTATATCCAACAAAAAATGCATCAAAAATATCAACATAACAATAAATAGAACCAAAATTAGACTTTCGGTTAAAATAAAATGAATACTGTGGTTTGCACAGTAACTATTACATTTGTACGTTTGGAAATCATTTTTAGTTTGCTCCAAACGAGGTCGTAAAAAACGAGTCAACTGTAAAATTCAAGCTCATTCCGTAGTTTAGAGCTTCCAAAACTGCTAAAACGCACGCTAATATTAAAGTTAAAGCTTCAAAAACTATTTACAAATAAGACCAGTGACATTTTCACAATTTTACTGTTTCCTGTAAATCTGCAGTGTCTACGCAGAAATTGGTCAGGATGATAATCTTTAAGGCGCATACCCCACCCAAACTAGCGCCGCCACCTACTTTATGTTATTATTCTGTTTAACAAAGGAATTTTCAAAAATCCATCTTCCACTTTGTGATACATAACATAAGCTTTTTTTTAATTCCTCTGTAATAGTTTTATTCTATTTAGTTTAGGCAGAGATACGAAGTTATATTTGAATAAAACTATTACAGAGGAATTAAAAAAAAGCTTATGATAGGTACCACAAACTGGAAGATGGATTTTTGAAAATTCCTTTGTTAAACAGAATAATAACATAAAGTAGGTGGCGGCGCCACTTTGGGTGGGGTATGCGCCTTAAACTTCCTGCTAAAAGCATATTGTGTACCTATCACGTGAAAGCTTTTTAACGAGACATTTTATTGTATTTATAGCTTCACATAAAAAGCTCACGTTCGTTAGTTTATATCGATTAAATTCCACGAATATTCTCATTCGACGAATTCGAGTTTATACCGATTCGAATACTTTATACCGTGATTTATTATATTGATTTCCTGTGCCAGTAAATTGAAATGAAATGAAATGTAATGTGTTTTTGCAGGTATTTGCTTTGTCTTCTGTGCAACTAAATATAGCTTTCAGGTTCACCATGGTTCTCGGAAACTAAGACAAGGTTCAAGAGACGCTAAAATCATAAGTACTGATTTTAGACTATTTAGGGTTTAGTAATTACTTCCTACACTACGTTTTCCGAGTCGCGGTCTCCACTCAAGAACACGTTTACCCCAGCGGTTGTCGGTTCTTCTCGAAATATGGCCAGCCCACTGCCATTTCAGCTTGCTAATCCTTTGAGCTATGTCGATAACCTTGGTTCTCTGTCGGATGTATTCGTTGCGAATCCTATCCTTCAGAGAAACTCCGAGCATAGCTCTCTCCATAGCTCGCTGAGCGACTTTAAACTGGTGGACCAGCCCTACCGTGAGTGTCCCTCCTACCAGGTGGGATGACGATTTGCGAAAGACTGCTGGCAGATGCTGGATGCGGCAAGCTGAAGACAGGGCGCTATGGCGCTCATTAGGGGAGGCCTATGTCCAGCAGTGGACTGGAATAGGCTGATGATTATGAATTACTTAGGTCCGTATTGTGAAACCATGCTCAGTTAACGATCTATGCACAGTAACGCTTTAGTCTTAGAAAATCGTTACTGAAACGTAAATCTATGGCTGAGTAAGCATTTATGAAACGGGCTTTAGCGTCACTTCACTTCAACCTTGTGTATTGAACCTACTCTAGTAATATAGTCGTTTTCGGGATACAATAATGTCCCTAAAATCATAGTCAGGCAGAATTTCATTTTTACTACATGTAATGTTTTTATGAGCCACTGTATAAAGTGTATCAGTTTTCACAGTTACCTAAACATTTATTTTGATCTCGCGGGTATGGCCAGCAGCCACCGCTGTATTGAAACCATCTCTCAATAATTTTCTCTCACTTTGAACATTAAACGATATTTCCAATTTCTTTCGCTTCGCACATTTCGTTTTATTAGATTCTCCACCAACATCCCTTCTTATCTCCAAATCTTCGCTGCCAGTAAAAAATATAACGAAATTCGAAGTTATTTGCCTTTCGCCTCAGAATAACTCATAGGTACCTTTCGCTCAACACCCTTTACGAAAACAACAATGATAAGCATCGTCAATTCAGTTCTTTTGATGTATTGACGAAATACGAAGACAAAGCCCGAAATTAATAAAAATTATAAAAGAACTTACTTTGCAACTTCGTTTAATCATCATTTAACTTCTTTTCCTTCGTTAGCACTGACACAAAATAAAATACAAATAAATCATATTTTTGTTGAGTAGCCTTTAAAACTGTGTATCATTTAGATACCAAAAAAAAATCAATAAGCAAGATATTTTTCGAGATAGAGACCTTGAATAAACGGGAAGACCAAATCTAGAACTAACCTGCATAAAACTTTGCTATGCAAATTTTAATAGATATGGCGTTGTTCTCGTTCCTTTTAATAATATGAGTAGGATTCTCGGTTGTCAGCGGCAAAGCATCATATCACGGCTCACCGGTATCCATGTGATATTAATCCGGTCCATTTTTCACTGCCCCGGGTGGTCCTTAATCATGTAGGCAGCCTGGGATCGCGGTGCGAGTATGTTAATTAGCAGGGTGAATGCAGGCGCATATCTCGTTGGTTGCGTAGTTTTCTTTTTATTTCCAGCCACCACTGGTTCTGGATACGTTTTAAGGGTTCCGTATACAAAGGGTGAAAACGGGACCCGATTACTAAGCTTCCTGTGTTTTTTTTTTCTGTCCGCCAGCGTAATGTATCTCATGAACCGTAAAAGGTAGAAAGTTGAAATTTTCACAGAATGTGTATTTCTGTTGCTGTTATTACAAGAAATAAAAAGAAAATTTTAAAATTAATGGGGTCTTCTATACTAAAAAACGTGATTTTTTCGCTTTCTTTTACTGTACTTTTGTTAAGTTTGGAAAAGTAAGTAACACATTATACTATCAAATAACAGCTAATGAAAATAAATGACAACTGAAAATTGTGGAAGGTCCAAAATTGATGTTTTTTTTAAAAAAATTGTTGCCAGAATTTATAATTAGACGGAACGCTCAGAAGAGAATCCACTGCATGGAATAAGATTGATGACTGGTTTCTCTTAAAGAAATCATTTTTGTTGGGTTTCTTTTCCGAAATAGTTTAGAACGACCGAACCCTCTGTGTGCGAGTTGACTCTCACTTGACCGGTTTTATTAATAGAGTTTGCTTTGCACGTAGGTAAGATAAAAATGACACTGTTTTTCGGTAAGCTCAGAAATGTGTCATGGCGACGCGATATTTCATAGAAAATAGGGAACATTATGCCAAAAAAACTGGTAAAGAGATCTCTGCGAAACTGCGAGCTTGTGGGTTCTTCTAACACAAAAAAGGCAATAGCGTATCTCTTTATATAGAAAAGGTAGACTAACTAGGCTAGACCCCGTGTCTGCGTACAGCTGTTATCCTGCATATTTTTAGAGTGGCTCAGAATGCGGCTATACCTAAGCCTGGAAAACAGTGGCGAGGTTATAAGTCAGAAATTGTTAAAAAAGTACAGATCTAGCTAAAACGTTATTGATATCCAATCAGCGTTTGTAATACTATCCTTTTAATCAATTCTTCATTATACAGAAGTTTCATTTGATTTTACGTTCTATAGATAGAACAAGACAGAACAATTTGTTCAATAGATAGGACGCTCGTTAGATTTTACGGTTGCGTTATAACATCTTTACCTAATATCGACGGATCCGTTATCAGTTTACCAATCAATGAAATCAAATGATATCCTATTAGCGTTTAAACTATCCTTTAGTTAGATTATTCGGTAGACATGCCTTTCGTTTGATTTTACAGCAGCGTTAAAACGATCCGTTAACAATTTTAACCAATCAATGAAATCAAATGTTATCCAACCAGCGTTTGTATTCTAATACTATTCTTTATTTACTTAAATTGTTTGATAAACAGAACTTTAGTTTGATTTTACGATTACGTTTTGAAATGACTTTTATTGTGATTCGTTGAATTAGTACTAATAACTTGGTTCCTTCAAACAGTTTTTTCATAAGTTGTGTAGTTTTCTTGTTAAACTAAAACTTGATTTTTGCGTTACGCTGTTCCAATAACATATTTTCTGTTCCGCTCCTGTGAATGCGAAATCCTATGCCTATCCTTTCCACTAAATGGCGCGGATGCGTTAAAACCGTCCTGTTAAAATGGTCGGTCTGTGTAATTGCGCACAATGCGCACTATCAGAAATAAATCGAAATATAGTGGGAAAATGCTTTCCATAATAAACTAAACGAATCTTTATAAATGCATACCCACGTGATACCCACCAATAGCATTGTGGCGATTACCAAGGCCAAGCTTTTTGTGTGCATCTTAGGTAAGTAAGTAAGTGATTGGCCAAGACTTTTGCATCCAATGGTACCTACATCTAATACTAAGCGATTCTTTGACCCGCTCGTGATCACCGCCCATCGACCTCGAGGTTACGACCACGCGAATGTTCTCGGGATAGTTTTACCGTGATAAAACTAATCGCCAGTTGGAGACTAACGGACTGTGCTGGTCCTAGACCGAATGGGCCATTCTCCTCCCACTAATGTTGTTACTTGTCTATCTAGAAATCTTTTACCTATGACCGTTCTAGCCACAAGGCAACGAATTCTACTTATTAGGGTTTCGAGATGAGTTTCGAAACCCTTTTGGTCTCGCTTTGTCCGTCCTACTTCTTTCTTGAATCCAGTAACTACTGCAGCTAATAATTTGAAATTCGAAATAATGATACATTTCGCGCTTATTTGTATAATTGGCAAATGTTCGAAACTTTACTTTTAGTTAACCTACGCATGTTGCGCCTTTACTGAACTGAAACTGTAAATAATTAAACGAAAATAGGTTATTTACTAAATAAATAATGCTGGACAATCCACACAGCATCATCTAGCCCGAAGCTAAGCAGCGCTTCTGGTGTGGGTACTACTAAATAATGTAATTAATGTAAACGGTAATGTAATGACATACAATACCTTATATTGATATTTTTTATTATACATAGAAAATACTCACCACCCGGAACAAATATCTGCTGATCGTACAAAGGCCTATGTCCAAAGGCGGGAATCGAACCAGCAACCTCCTGCGTCGCAGGCAGACCTTCGCCCGGCGCGCCCCAGAGCTCGTTAGATGATTCGTCGATTATATTTATCGGATAGCTATAATATCAAAACAAGTAAATAAAACCTTATTTTACTAAAACCAAGTATGTACGTACACGTACAGTCAGCTGCACTTTGAAAACTTTTCACCTATTTATGCAGCTCACTGTTAGCATCTGATTCGACAAGTGAAACTAAACACCTCAATGCACCGCAAGTGGAAACGTCAGAGCATGTCCATTCGTCCCCGATGGACGTGGAACAAATGGGAATGACCCGACCGTATGTTGCTCCGGACAGATTTAATCAGGCGTTGGCAACCGCGAGCAGTCTCAGGGCGTTACACTTCACCGGACCGCGGACTCTTATTCACTGAATCTACATTATGGGGAGGTAACGCGGCGATTTCGCGAATCATCTTTGTATGCCCATAAGGATCCGGCGACAGCTGCTCACAACATCAATTCGGAAATTATTATGTTCCGTAATACCAAAAATGATGACTGAAAACTTTTTGTATTATCGACAACCTTTGTTCCTTAACAAACAAAACGTAAGATATTGTTGTTTTTAATATAAAACATATAGGACGAAAACATGTCATTTTCGACGTAAAAATATGCTAAATCGCATTTTGCATATTTTTGCTCACATTTCATTAAAGGTGTGTTATAAAATACAACCAGGGACCTAGATAAATACTATTCGAGTAAAAAAACATGAAATGGTGGAAATATGCTCGAATAACAAATCATTTTAGTAGTACCTTTGTATGGGCAAATCATCATCCGCACCCATTCTTTGCTGAGTTGCATGCAGCGATACCATACCGACCCGTAGCAGAAGAACGTCTTCACTGGGCCACTCATTTTCTCGTCCCTGGGGCCACTCTTGTTTTTTCTGTTTTCTGAGCCGGCCACCATCCCGGAGAACGGTGAATGCAGCGGTGGTTAGTGTTTCATAAACATTTATGTTGGCTGGCACGGCTGCTACAATCTTTGGCAGACACGGAGGTAACCCGATGTGTAGTTTTGTGCACTCGTGGTAACACAATGTACTACCTAATAAATGAGGGACACGTAGACCACGTAAAGCTAATCAAAACTCATCGAAGACCGAAAGACGCCGACTAAATGTGCCGAACTTTAATTAAACCATGCGATGCGACACGCCAATTTTGAGATTACTTTTCCTCCTTTACGATGTAAATTTTCTCGTCAGAGCTTGCTTGTACACTCGACTATGGCAGGATTACCTTTAGCCTCCTTGTAGAATTTTTGTAAATAAATCACGACACAAATAACTTAAACTTACTTGCTTGGCGTCGAGTTTCAAATATAATTGTAAACAATAATTATTTATTGAAGGAAGGACCTCAAATCGACAAGTATTGTAAATTTCGTAAGTATAAAATTACGACAACAGAATGAATTTTAGATTTTATAGTATGGTCAGTTTTTACAAAAGTTCTACAAAGAGTCTCGCCACGGTATAGGTAGGTAGGGTAGACTATAACATTTTAGCATTTAAGTTATGACAGAGCGCGTTATTGGTATGGAATCTTCGTGAATACGGGCTCTGCACGTGTATTTTCCGATGCATCCATTACTTTTCGATTCCATTTATTTCGCACAGAAGCAACCATGTTATCTCTACCTCTTTATTAACAAAGAAAATTATAATTAAATAATAGAATTAAATTAAAACTAGTATTTACAATTGAAACAATTGAGGTAACTGCAGAGTGTTGCAAACAATCTGCAGGTAGCTCAACTAATCCAGTCGGAAGCGTCCGCAAGACGCTGACTGCATTGCCCCACTGTATGACAATATCAATCTCATCAAAATTAATTTTATCAAAAATTAAACTCTCACCTGAAATAACTTATTTTCGAATCTCAAATTCCTAGAACTAAATCCACACTATTATAGGGTTTTATACCTACTATAAATATTTTAGGCAGAGTTCTTACAATGATGTTAAATAGGTAGTACGTATGTTCCTAGATAGTTCCAATGACGATATGATTTATTTACCAAGGCCTAGTGGAAAAGAAAGCAGTCAAAGTCGGTTGTCATGCAACGAATCCATCACGATCCGAGAACAAAGAAACAAGGAGGCCATGAAATCAGTCAAATCATGCAAATCACGGTGATGCTGAGGGCATTGAACTCGTGACCTCACACCTCAACCAGAGTTGAGGTTCACGAGGAAAAATACTTAGAACATACATAAACATAATTATCTATAGGTGATGTTAATGTATTGAATATTCGTCATGGGTTCAATGATACCCCAGCCATGTAGGTGTTGGCTGTGTAGGTTTAATTATACACAACATTACTAACTCGATTTTATCAGAATCAAGCTAAGGATATTTGTTATAGAGCTTACCCGCACTCTGGGCATCTCTAAGAATTGAAATAAGTTCCCAAAGTCGAAAAAGAAGTTGTCGAAGTCGAAAATTTTTGGGAACTTATTTCATTTCTTGGAATCAAGCTACTTATGCAGAGATACCTGCCCTACACGAGGCCCTACATAATAATAAATTCTGGTACTTACTACTTAGATAATTCTTATATTGTTTTCCCTAAGGAATACCCATTATATCAGTGCTTTTCTGTGTTCTGTCAGCCTCGTAAAAGGAATTTTGTAGGTCCTCCTTTAGCCTTAGGGCTGGCTCAAATTCCACAGTCTACAAAGCAAATTAATCCTGTCCTACGCAAAATAAGCATATTCAGGCACTCAGACACACCCGGCGTCCAGCCATAACCATCCTTAATTAACCCAGCACGTTCTTGTACCATCAATATTGGCTTTAGATTATTAGCTTTAACTCGATGTTTGAGATTTAGAACTAAGTATTAGGACATCAAATAGCCCGGCTTTAGTTTGTGCTGTTATGATTCTGCAATAAGACTGAACACGGTACAGTGGCCACACGTGCAAGTAAGCTCGTGCAAACTGAATTGCGCAGAAATGAACTGTTAGTACGGGGAGTTTATAATTTGATTTCTCTATTTTTTATTTATTTATTACAGGTGCAACAAACAACTATATTTTAAACTTAAGTACCTACAAGAATTACATAGTAAATTTAGTGTAAATATAGCCCTACGTTGTACTCAAATATTATTAAAAGCTTATTAATACATAACACTCTAATTTCGGTTTCGTCGTCAGCAAAAGAGATATGCGGGCTTTCTTTTGTTTGCTGAAACAAGCAACATAAAAACAAGCAACGAGTCAAAAACACTATGATGGACTGAAGCGCGCCTTGGATGACCGGCCACACGCTCAACAAAACACGTGCAAGAAAACTAAATTTGCGCAGTGGAATCTTCAGCATGTCAACGATTCCACAAGCCACGCTTTCGGACTTGCGCGAGCTACCGTCTTGCCGTCCACACGCTACATTTTCCCTGCGCAAACTGGTTTGTGCAACGGCTTTATGAGTCTGTTCGATAGAAACAAAAAATACTATTACAGATGACCTAATGTTACATTGTGACATATGTAAGATATGATATGTAATATAATGTATGTTATAACTATTTATTATTATTGCTGTAAATCTGTGTATATCTGTCTTGTTTGCCAAATAAATGTATCTTTATGTACTACTTAAATAATACAGATTACAGATAATTATGTGGTTAGAGCGAGAATATCCTAAATCAACGTGACACATTGCAAATTCACTACCTACAGGTGGGCGGGTGGATTATAGGTTTTGGAATTTTCCACACGATTAGAATTAGTTTTAGATAGAAAAACAAGGATTAGACACATATATTTTATGAAGGAAGTACATGTAAAAGCCTGGAGATAGGTTATAAGACGAAAATTGAGCGATGTAGAGACGAATCGATCACATCAACATCGATCGATCGACCACGTTACTGACAGAATGATATAAACGCTTGTTTTACATATATTCTAAGGTTTATGTACTAATAGTGCGTAAGCCCTCAGGGTTATCTCTAAGAAAAGTGAATAAGTCTCATAAATTTTCGATTTCGGCAGGATTAGAACCTGTGCCCCACCCTTAGTCCGGGTGTGCTCTAACATCTTAGTCGATTTTGATTTTTCTGGCCTGTATTTCAAAGAAGTTTTCTTTCTATTTTCTTTAACGCATTCACTGTGCGCCTGACGGGGCTAGAGATGGGCTTGTGCAGCGTTGGCCATGAAAGTGTTAAACTTTGTGATTTATGTACACTAGTGTAGACTAATTGAGCTACTCTGGCCAGCAGTATGTAGCTCAATAAATACAGGTGATTGAAGATAGAGAAGGTAGGTAGGTATGTCAACGTCGGAGATATCTCGAAAGGCTTCTGATCAGACTTTATCCGAGCAATAAATTGCATTTGCTACAATTTGTCGAATGTCTGCAGTGACAGCGTTATTCGATACGAACTATATAGTAGGATATGTCAGCAATAGGGAATTTTACTCTAGGTACATGGGAAATAATACTATACATATAGTCTTATATATTTATTTTAAAAATATACCTATTATTGAGATAGTAAAGGCAAAAATCAGTTGGAGTAATGTTCGTTTAAAATAACAAAATATATTTTTAATTCGATTCTAACAGATTAAAAATGCTGAAAATGTTTCAGCATTTTTAATCTGTTTTAAACATCATGAAATAGTAGGCGCAAGTAGGTGTCATCAAGAGACTTAGAACGGGGCAATGCAGCCAGCGTCTTGGAGACGCTTCCGACTGGTATCGATATTGACTAGTTGAGCTACTTTTAGATTGTTTGCAACAGTCTGCAGTTAGTACAATTGTTTTAATTGTAAATACTAGTTCTAATTTGGTTCTATAATTTGATTGTAATTTTCTTTGTTATTAAAGTACCTAGGTATTATTTTTATTATAAGTATTAATATTTAACGGATAATATGGCATAAATTAGGTAGTCCACAGGACGATCTACATTCAACTGTCCTAGAAGCCCATTTTGACAATGATATGAAAAGTTCGTCTGCTTTTCGCTGACGTGGTTAATTGTCCTCATTTTGCTGGCAAACTCTAGCAATCAACTATAATATTTTACCTGAAATTACGTGACCCCGAGAGCTGGTGAGTATCTGGCGCAGCGCATCAGCATTGCCTGCCATACAGCGGGGCAATGCAGCCAGCGTCTTGGGCACGCTTCCGACTGGTATTGATATGGATCAATAGAGCTGCGAATGCTTGCAACAGTCTGCAGTTAGCTCAACTGTTTCAATTGTAAAACCTCTAGTTCTTATTTGTTTCTAATTATTTAATTGTAATCTTCTTTGTTAATACCTGAAATAGAAATAACTTATTCTGTACCTATCTAAATAAAAAAAACATTCCTTATTTATTTAGGGCCATCAAATAATGCAATGTTGTGCTTAGCTTTATATAAATATTGACATGGATCTAAATCAAATTATAGGCAAAATGAACATGTTTTAGACACAAGTGATAATAAAAATGTTCCTACTTAGTAAATATTAAATTTGACTTGTCTAAGTGCTTATTTTGTAAGTCCAAAGAAATAAAATCAAATAATAGAATTAAATTGAAACTAGTATTTACAATAGAAACAATTGAGCTAACTGCAGACTGTTGCAAACAATCTACAGGTAGCTCAACTTTCTTTGACTACGATGCAAGGACGTTCCAAACATTTTGAGCTACATTAGAACACGCTACATTTTTACTTTCAAAGATCAGTAAATAGAAAGTCATGATGAGGCGCTGCGGGTAACAAATTACGTTCCATTCGTCCCACTGAAAAATGCGGGACTCACACAAAAGGCTCTGAGTAATACGTTTTGAAAGAGAGTACCTACGTATGTAGGATCCTTGACTGTTGCTGTTTCGTGACAAATGAGTACGGTCGGACCGGTTGATACGAAAATTGAAGTTGCCGCTCTGAATTTGTTGCATTGCTATTATTTTTGTTGGGTGAGCTGAAAGGCTCAGTTGGGTTAAGGTATATTGCCGGAGGATAGCCTATTGAAGCACATGATTTTTTATTCAATCCAAAACTAATAATTGTAACATATGCATACCTAAACCTTTCATATCTATCCGGCTCCAGAACCATAGCACAAATCCGATTGCATTGCAAAAAGGGGTGAGACAGGGACACGTTATCTCTCCGAAGCTGTTCACCTCTGCATTGGAGGATTTTTTAAGCTCTTGGACTGGAACGGATATGGCATAAATATCAACGGCGATTACATAACTCACCTTCGGTTTGCCGACGATATAGTCATTATGGCAGAATCACTGGAAGACCTTAGCAAGATGCTCTGAGACCTCAACACCGTTTCCGGACAGGTAGGTCTTAAAATGAACATGGGTAAGACAAAATCCAAAATCATGTCAAATGCCCATGTCGCACCCATACCAGTCCACGTTGGAAACGATATTATCGAAATTGTTGATCACTATGTCTACCTAGGCCAAATGGTATAATTAGGTAAATCCAACTTTGGTAAAGAGGTCAGCCTTCGAATCCAACTCGGATGGTCAGCGTTTGGGAAGCTGCGCATCAACTCGCTCACATTCAGAATATAGTAGGTACTCCTAAAGTATAGCAGCCACCCAAAGGCCCTAAGTTATAAGAGCCCTAATAAACTCAGTCACATAAACAATAAACATAAACAAACAAAACGTATAGTGTTAGATATAATAGGATTATTTGTAGAAATCTCGCGGAACACAATCGTAAGTAATGTTGACCCCAGCTCCCAGCTCATATTACAGCGCCGCTATAACTTTCACGAACTTTCCGCTGTTATTTATCACAAATTATACAAGGTGGGCCAGGATACGTGTGGTTAATGGGAAGGGTAGTTGTTTAGAGTTGGGAAAGTCATAATCGCTTGGAAGTAAAAATTAAACGCGTATGAAATGAGACGTCGCTCGCTTATCAACCTGGAAATGTACCATGATTCGGATTCAAACTTAAGACAAACCCCCTTATTCATAATTGTCTGGTAATTAAGGGGGCTACCTAGGAAAAGGATAGGCATAACATTTCGCGTTCATTGGAGCGGAACAGAACAGAGCGGCGTGTGCAAAAAGCAAGTCCAAAAAATCAAGTTTTAGCTTAATATAAAAAAAGTAGTTTTGAAAATCTAAAACACACCGTCTGCTTGTTTACCAAAGTATTTATTGAATAGCGTCGATTTATTGTACAGTTTAGAGTGAATTTTGGATTTCTTTTCATCGAGAAAATCTTATGTAATCGTATTTTCAAAACACGTTCTTGAATCAATCCTTAACTATAACACATATTATTGTCAAAGTAAATGCTTCAGTATTATTGAAGATATTATCGCTGACGATGACCGTTTTCAGGTATCATCGACTCTTAAAACAGCTGCTCTGACTTAAGTTAAGTCTATAGAAGAAGACAAAAGTGAGAATTAGCAATGTGCTAAGTAAGAAGGTTATTATGAATTGACCTACCAACATAAAAAAAAATCGACTGTAAATTACTGAGGTTTACATTGATCCTGATCCTACAAAAGAGTTAGGTTAGGTTATCTTTTATTAATAAGGGTACTAGAATAAGCCGACATTTTAGGCTTTGTTTCATTTTAAATTTAAACTTTTTTGTATTAGCTATTCAAAATAGATAACTTGCATTTATTATTATAATATAATACGTTTATAATACTGGGTCACCCTGTAGAGATACGTTCGAGATGCCGAAAAACTCTGTATTGCGTCAGCAGTTCTAGTTTGTTCAGAAACTTCTCTCTTTGTTCGGAACGCCGCAAGTTTTTCAGCTAAAGTATTTAAGTATCAGGGGATCTACATTTAAGTACCAGGGGATCCGTATTTAAGATTGCGCAATGCTCGCCATTTTGTGAAAAGGATAGGGATAGGTAGGATTTCGCGTTCATAGGAGCGGGACAGAGTATACGGTTTTGGAACGCTGTAAGCGCAAAAATCAAGGTTTTGCTTATTTACAAGAAACTCATCAACAAACTGATTCAAGTAACCAAATAATTAGTAATAATAATAATAATCTATGAATCAAAACATAAGTCATTTCAATAGACCGCACTCCGCAGGGTTTCTGACATTTCAACCAAACTTTGTTCAAAACAATTAATTTTCAAGATTATTTGTATTTTTAATCTTTTTTTCACTTTTAAAGAACCAAAGAAAAATATTGAATTTTATGTAATTCGAGTTTTTTACCTCGGGGAGCCCGTGAGTACCTACTGAGATTTACACCGAGTTTGACAATCAAACGAATCTTCATAGCATCCGTTATAGAATTCTGCAACAGAAAGAGTGAATTGCAAAGTTTACATTTCTGATTACTTTTTCTTTTCGGGCTGTAGATGAGAATCCCGTAAATAAGAGCATACGTTCCGTTGTGGAAAAAATGGATAAGTTATCGTAAAGTAAGGTTTTTGTTAGAGTAATGCCTAAGCCCTCGCACTCGGGGTAATGGTAATGTTACCCCTGTAGTTAACGGCGCTAGAGTCCCTAGAAGTCCCAAAGTTTTCGACTCAAATGAGTATGTTACACGGTCAATATTATCACGATATCATAATAATACTGATGTGTATACGCTTCTACAACAAAATTCCTAGTATATAAAATCTATCAGTAAATAAATTCAAACAAATTGTAAAAACCTTTCTGTGCAAAAATTCTTACCTATTACAAAATATCAGATTATCTAGAAGATAAAAAAGCTTGGGACGGGTTTTGCTCCAACTCGAAAAATAACAACTAACAGGCTAAAGGTTTCTTCGTCGCTTCTTTACTTTAGTCTACATACCGAAGCGACCGAAATCAAAAATATCACTTTATTTCCGTGTGAATGTTTTATTTTAAGAATTTGACCTTTTCTAAGTGTACATTTAAGCGACGCGTGACCCGAGAGCTGGTGAGTATCTGGCACAGCGCATCAGCATTGCTATACAGCGGGGCAATGCAGCCAGTGTCTTAGGCACGCTTCCAACTGGTATTGATATGGATCAGTTGAGCTACCTGTAGATTGTTTGCCACAGTTTGCAGATAGCTTGATTGTTTCTATTGTAAATACTAGTTTTAATTTAAATTTGTTATTTGATTGTTATTTTCTTTCTGAATAAAGATAGTAATACATTTAAGTATTTATGGAAATAAAGACTTTTTGATTTGATTTGATTTAGTAATAGGCCGTATCGCAGTATTATGATAATAACACCGATCATCCAGAAATCTTGAAATCTACGAAATGATACGCGGATTACCGCGTATAAAAAAAAATGCAAAAAAAAATTTGCAAGGTAAATATTTTCACGATGTCATTTTAAAGCGCAGAATATCCAGAAATCTGGGTTTCCGCGATATACACGAAGATATTGAAAAATATAAACAAAATTAATTATTATCATTATTTAAAAGATATCCTCTTCGGTACAGGAAGAAGCCTATCCATAGACTATAAAACATAGACTCCATTAAAATCAAAGACAAACGGAACGGATGATATTAGATCACAGCGCACTGGGTGAAAGTAGTGGGTTCAAGTCCCGCCGAAATAATATTTTTTTTATTGTGATGTAGATAGTCAGAAATAGTAATAGATAGATGTAGCAAAGTGATATTTGTTTAGGTAGGTACTTATTACTCAAGCTTCAATCTATACGTAATAGTTTGACTTATCTGCTAGCTAGATTCACTTGCATATTGGTGCCGCCCTCATGGATAAGGCGGCAGGTAAGTAACCTTACTAAAACCTTGTAAAAAACTTACAGCTGAGTTCATTTAAAACAATGTACCAGCAAGATACGAAAATACGCCTGTAGGAGACTGTAGAGTAGAGTAGCGCCTCGACCTCCACTGAAAAATGCTTTCCTTTTACAACGAGGGAAATGTAAGGTTAAATTATCACGTTCAGTCAACTTCTACTCGAATAAATGGACTTTCCTACCGCTGCGAACTTTTTGCAAAGCTTTAGTTTGTTTTAATTCTTGTTTAACGTGAAACAAAGTTTTGTTCGAGTTGCGTGGTGATGGCTATTCATTACAATTAGAGGTGATTGTTAACTAAAATGTGATTGTGTAAATCTGAAATAAATGATTATTATTATTATTATTATAATAGTAATATTATAATAGTAATACTTCCTGAAGAATAATTATTAATTATGATTGTGTATTATATGTATAGTTTAAATACAACCCTGCCTTCCTTAAATTTTCAAATTTATCTCCATCCAAAGGTTGCCTGGAATAAATCGCTTCTAAGAGATAAGGTGTTTCTTGATTTTTTTTTGTGGTGTAAGTACAATAAAGAATTTTTTATTGTTTGTATTTTTGATTTTACTAACAGCAGATGATACCAGAAATACTCATACTTATTCATGGTTTGCAGCTTATAATTTATTTTTTAAATAAACTTTTCATGCAATAACATCGCTTTTACTGTTATTGCAATACTTTCCTGGATGAAATCTCCAGTAACGCAAAACCTAGTAACTCTTATAATAACCTAAAACTTTCTAAATCGAAAATTTGAATACACGAAGGTTTTTAAAAGCAACGGTACCCTAAAAATGAACAAGAACCTTAATTTATTTTTATGTTTAACGAAAGCAAGTCTAGACAGCCAAAAATGAATTATTCGCAAGAATGCATAAGAAATTAAAAGAGCGCAGATATTGCTTAGTGTCTGGCTGAAGGCATTCCTTGAATTGCCGAGGGAGGCCTTCACAGGGCCAGCAACTTGTCTGTTTAATTTTATTTCAGTTTTTATTAGAATTTCAGAGTACTTTTAAACTGACCCATAGGTTAAAATTACCTAATGGCTTGCTTTCTCACCATTTTACAGAATAATAAAGGTCTTACTTATTTTATCTGTTACTAAATCAATTTATTGGCTCACATCACATAAATAAAGCCTTAACTATAATTATTAACTCTTCTATAGTAAAGGTCTTTTACCTTGTGAACCAAAAGGTCCCGCCTCAGCTGAATGTTGCTCCACAAACAGTTTTCTGGCAGGACCCATGGCAAAGCCTTTGATAACGTAGCTAGGAAACGGCACATGACAACTTTCACACTCGGTAACAAATGGTTTCCATGGCAACAGAAGTAAACAAGAGGTATTTTCATCCTTTATTCATTACTCATCACATCAAAGTAAATTAGACTCAAATTCTAACTTAAGTGTCGGCAATTGATGAATTTGATCGTGATAACGTAGCGGCCAACAAGACATTCTCATTTTTCGACAATTATCGACGTAATTATAAAAGAACTGGCTAGGCAAGACAAATCTAACTTGTCTCTTGACATCAAAAGTTCTCATACTCCTGTTATGTCTTGTAATTTTGAAAAGTTGACTCAGTTACCAACAAACCACTCCACACGCTAAAAGTTAAAAGCACACTTTCATTTCTTTGCCACGCAAAGAGAATATAAGAAACTAAATTACTTGTTCGGCTCCAGAAAGCGAGCATAAAAATGCAAATCTTTAGTCAAAGAAACAACCCTTTCCTTGCGAATGGAAGACCCTTTCTGTTTTATGGGGTTCCTGCCCCTTATATAACGCTAAAGTTGCGTTGTATCTTGAAAAATCGATGGATAGATGCCATGAAAATTCGTCAACTTTTGTCGGCCATTCGTTCTAAATCTACCATGTTTTTGTCGAAACCAAAAATATATTATAAAAAAAGTTGAGAGGTGTCAAGGGACACCCGGATGGAACGAAGTTCCTTTCTATAAGAGAGAGAGACAGACAGAGAAACATGCGCACGCCGCACGGCTTACAATACCTTACTATAGCAAAAAGTGTCGTTACAACTTTTCGTGAGCAGCCAGCCGTCCAGCCCCCTTTCACAACGTGCGTTATGGAACTTAGTTCCAATAAAAAAAAATCATTTATTTAGATCATTTTTCACAAAGGATCTCTGATACTATTGAAACGTGAATGATCACTGATACTATGAATGAGCATGATATCCCAAATGCGCTACAACCTACAACAGCCAAAGGGAAATTTACAATGCATGGAATTTTAATTATAGTGATTTTTTCATGATATTTTTAAATTCTTCTTGACATTATTAAGTAAATAAAGACGAACTCATAGTGCCCTTCTAGGGTGCATGTACCTAGACAACTTAACTTAGACCTTAAACACCTAGCTAGACCTAAGAATGTACATGCAAGCAAAAAATAAATGAAATAATAGAAGGGTACAATGTCGTCCTAGATCAATGAATGACATTGATTGTAGGTAACTTGATCTGAGATTTAAATCATGCTAGGATGGCATGACTTAAATGTGACAGGTGACAGGATCAACGCATCCTCTTAGTACCTTAAGTAGATACGTTTACTGAAGATGTCTCCCGCCTTGAGAAGGATTCTTCCCAAGGCAGGGGACATCTTACGGTGAACGGTCTGTACCTTTTGGTAATGACATGACACCGAAAAAGCTACGTCTTTTTTATTTACGGTTGATACCCCTAATACCTACTCACAGTTTATAGTTTATTTTTCATCTTGTATGTAACATTACAGTTATATAAATAAACATTGCTTTACATTAATATTTACTTTAAAAAACTGGCCAAGTGCGGGTCGGACTCGCAAGGGTTCGGTACCTACCATTATATATGAAAACGGTAAAAACAAAACGCGTTTGTTGTATGGGAGACCCCTTAAATATTTATTTAAAAAAAATCAACTGTCTAACTATCATGGTTCATGAATCATGCATGAGATACAGACTGGTGATAGACGGACAGACGGACGGACAGCGTAGTCTTAATAGTAGGGCAAAAGGGCGAAGGGTAAAAGGGTCCCCTTTTACCCTTTAGGTACGGAACCCTAAAAACGAACCTATGTTACTTAGTAAGAAGGCACACACAAAATTACCTACATAGGTACAATACAATACATACCGATGACAAACAGAAAACATAAAGACAAATAGGAGTTATTCCTGACTCGTCCCACATTGGTTCCAATTCATTGGGACGAGTCGAGAAACTCAAATTTTATGCTGAAAGCGTTCCTGATTCGTCCCAGTTTGAGATTTCTAACAGAAAAGTACACAGAAACACAACAACCTAAGAATAAGTATACCAAACCCAATTTTTCGACATCCGCGCTGTTAGTTTCAGATTAAGGATCCTTTTAGCAGATTGCAAATATTTCCGCTTCACCAGTCAAACCACCTCATACTATTCGCCCACTACACCACAAAGGCCACGGGTGTGTTTAAACGGAATCAGCAGTATTACCAACATTACGCACGGCTTGCCTTTATGGCGCTAATAATACATTACGACCTTTATTTCCCATTTCGACACTTCTTAATATTCCATCCGAGTAAATGGTATTTTAGGAACATTAGTAAATGTTTTCCAACTCACGTATTTGTAGATTGATGAGAAAGATTACTAACACAATGAATTTCAAATTCTGAAACTAGGTGGCGTTGGTGCAGAATTATTATGAATGGGGACAGGTGACACTGACATGACAGCCCCTTTATGAATGAAGAATTAGAGCCAGCTTATATTATGTAGGTATATGCTAAAGCTTTGATCTCTGGATCACAACGCAGTACGCTACAGTATGCGATATGCATACTGTAGCGTAAGTGTAAGAAGTATTACATGTCACTGTGTCCACTAAAATTTCATTGAGTTCAGTTCAGCCGTTCAGGCGCGAAAGTGTAACAAACAGGCAGAGATGTGTTATTTATAAACTTATTATAACATAGCACTTTATCTTGTATTTGTAATATTAGTATGAATATATGTTACGTAGGTATTTAAGTATTAATTTAGCTAGAATACCTGCTGCCTTGGGTATAGAATAGAACCTTCGTCGGTGAAGATCCCAGCATGAGGTTGTAATTCCCGAGAACTCATTCATTCCGCGATATTACGAACCTAACTGCCGCCGCTATATGACGCAACCGTCTAATCACATAAGGAGTCAAATCAAACAAAGGATCTCGGAGCGAAGAACAATTTACTGAAATTGCTAACCGCTTCCCAGCTCTCAAATCCAGGGACCTTAGGTAGCGAATATTTGAAAGAAAACGAAACGCTAAATCGCTGAGCTAAGAGGCCAGTGAAATGAAATTGTAAGCTGCCTATATAACCTTGGATAAGATATTGGTAAAAACGATCATTTATATCGATCGGTAGATACTAAAATATTTGATCTAAAGTCTTATTTCTGTTCTTCGTAAATGTAGGTACATAACATGTGTAGGAATACTTACTACATAAAATCCACTTATTTTTAACTACGACATAATTCATGTAACCAGTCTTTCAAGCTCGGTATAGAAAAGCAATTCCCATTCAAGTTCTGCTCCGTAGCGAATTCCGATAAGCTCTTATCTACAGGCCCCGTTGGTAAAATTCCATTACTTTGTAAGCATGTTGGATAAGAACTCCAGTTAAAGACGTATTGAAAGCATTTGAAGACGTACAAGTTTCGACGTAAGAAACTTTGGCCTTGTTTAATTTGTACTCATTAAAATTCAATATCTGAGGCGTGGATGTGGATACTTTTATTGATCGAAGGCGGCAACACTGGCGACTTGGCGGCGGAATGGCGGCGACACGGGGCGACAACATGTCTATCCTATCAACAAAAACATTCAGTAGGTTACAACAAGAGGCACAATAGTCGGATATAACTATAAGTCGGATATTGTCAGCAAAATCGAGATTGTCTGAGTTTTTTTTATACTTTTGCTATATTATGCACAGTCGTTGACAGCGGGTTAGCACATTCGACAGTTAGCTAGTGCCATAAATTTTAAGGTGGTGGGGCGAACCTTTATGCTCTCATACAAACGTACTTTTAAAAAAACTAAAAATATAGTTATAGCATAGTTATTTTTTATCCAATTATGTATGCAAAATTTCATTAAAATCAGGGACGTAGTTTCCAAATGAATTGAAAAGTACGTTTGCATGGGAGCTAAGAGGTTCGCTTCGCCCCCACCTTAATTAATTATAATATAATACACAGACTATATCCTGGCGGCTGCGCCCAATACACATATTATATGTAGATGAAAACGCGCTTCTCAAGGTATAAACGAAGTAGGTAAATGCGAGTTTTTAAAAATTTACAATGATCAGCAACTATTGTCTATGGTGGTACCATGGTGGTGCCAGACATTGGTAGTAGGTATACGTATTTATCACTGCTTGCACCACATCGTCTATTCTGGCGCCCAACAAGGGACGTATAAACACGGGGCATAGAATATTTTCGCAACGGACCTATACGACATTTACGTGTCCATTGAGAGCTCGTGAATGTTTGATATTGCATTTTCAGAAAATATTTCAGCTCACAGTGAAATTGAAAATAAATAGAGAACGGGCGTCTGATTTTTTCTAAAAACTTCAATGTATTTGATATAACCAACGAAAAACGGGAGAGTTTATCATAGAATACGATAACTGCTCACCAAGATACAGACAAACTTAGTAGGGAAACACAAATACAGACACAGTTGTGCAATAGGCGGCCTTATCGCTAAGAGCACTCCATGTAGGTAGGTATATACCTACTACGTTTTATTTAATGCTTAATCTGGTCACACTTTTAACTAGATCACCAACGCAACGCCCATGATCAACAACAAAAGCAAATTTTATTTTTTGACCCATCTCGTCATCCATACCGCAATGCTTGAAAACGAAAGTTTTCAATCAGTGCGTCCTACCCGTCGTCATGACCTACGGAGCTGAGACGTGGATACTCACTGTAGGGCTGGTCCACCAATTTTAAGTCACCCAGCGAGCTATGGAGAGAGCTATGCTCGGAGTTTCTCTGAAGGATAGAATTCGCAACGAATACATCCCACAGAGAACCAAGGTTATCGACATAGCTCAAAGGTTTAGCAAGCTGAAGTGACAGTGGGCTGGCCATATCTCAAGAAGAACAGACAACCGCTGGGTAAACGTATTCTTGAGTGGAGACCGCGACTCGGTAAACGTAGCGTAGGACGCCCTCCGACCAGGTGGGATGACGATTTGCGAAATATTGCTGGCAGATCCTGGATGGATCGGAGGCCTACGTCCAACAGTGGACTATAGGCTGATGATGATGATTTGATCGGATACCATTCAGGATATAATTGAAATTCATATATCGCCGATTCACCACACGATGAATGTACTAATGGACTCGCTATAAAATTAACCAATGTTGGCTGATTTTGTTGTTAACTTCCACTTGCACCAGAGTATAATGTTTTCAGGGTAAGGTACTACCGTTTTATAAAAACAGTCTATTGTACCTAGCATTTTGCTGCAGCTGTTTTTAAGCACATTATGAACACTTACCCATAGCGGTTTATAGTAGGTACTCGATAATTTGGGATTTATTACCTGAAACAAAACATTTTTATTAATAAAAGCTTGCGAATTGATATTTTATCAATCTCCCGTAATCTTGGTAACTAGGTAAGTACTTAGGTTACCTATCTTAATACCTTTTAAAACCGTAAGTATTGCTTTTAATGACTTTAATGAGAAACCTTCGTATTCATAGCCTGTTTTATTAGCTGGTGAACTTGTCGCTGGCAAGAAATATCGTTGAGAGCCACCGTATAATTATTTCAAGTCTCAGCTGGCCCGCCTCGAGCTATAAAACTGTTTATTGCCGCTTTGTTTAAGCAAAGGCGCTGTTTCCACTATTATATACCCCTAAAGTTATAGAATATAGCAATATTATATACACTGCGCGAGTGAGGCGTTAACATAACGTAAGCGTGAAGTTAACGCATTAGCATGTAACGTTGAGCAACGTGAAGTAACGTAGTGTGTACTTCAACTATTCATCTTCGTATTGTTTCAGTGGAAAGAAAGATTATTTATTTATTTAAACCTAGAAAAACACGTAAGTAATTAGTAGGTATAAGAACAGAAATTGAAGAAGAGTTCGGATTTTTGACAATTCTCAATAGAATATTGCCGATAAAGCAAACTTCACTGATTATTGCATTCTAAACCTTCGTGAATTTCGTGATACATTGTAGGCCACATAGTTACCTACCATCAGATGAGATTGTGTATGAAAAATGTCTTTTCTCGATAAAAACTTACAAAGAACTTATTTTTGCGCGCAGACTCGTTCATGTCTGATTCACGTCTTATTCACGTCTCGTTAATATCTCTTTCACGTTCCGTTCACCCCATGTTCACGCTCTTTCAAAATTCTAGACTATACCAAAAGATGTATGCGTAAATTAAAGATTATTGCTTCGGTTGCGAAGTTACATTATTAAAGTAACCTTTATAATAAATGTGACCTTCCATGCTCTTCTCGTTAGCCTAAGGTACAGACAGTTTTTATGTCCGTGCGTGAGTAATCAGTAAAATCCTATTAGGTTTCAGGCTAACCTCTGAATTGTGTGTAGGACACAATAGCGTTATTGTCGATGTTTTTGACCCCTGATATAGACAATAGCAAGCGGATTTGAACATTAGGTACCACTTAATTACTCACTTTTATACTTAGGCCATTATTATGAAAGGTTACTCAGTTATCGATCTAAGCTTGAGTAACGCTTCTCTAAGGTAGGCATTCCACTCATCCAATTTCTTTGTCCAATTTACATTTGATCAAAGAACTTGGCGGACTTCATCAAATTTACTAGCAACACCGATATTTGATCAAAGATTTGGATACTAGTTTCTGTTCGCGGCGTCGCACGCGTTGTTTTGGTGAAAACGTATACAGGTTAAATATTTCCCATGGAAATATAAATTTTATTGGTTAAATTGTAGCCTATGGTTTATTTCAGCATATGGAGCTACACCTAAGCAAATTTTTAGCCCGATATGTTGAGAAGTTTCGGCGTTAAGAAGTAACAATCATTCATCTATCCATCCAAACTTTCTCATTTTTATTATTAGTGTGAAGTGATGTAATAACTGTCGTGATCTTTGTAAAAGGTAGAATAATTATAACTACTACTCCTCATTTCTGTCATTGTCAAATATAATTTTATGTCATATAGATACTAAGTAACGCTTGGCGCCACCATCGCAGCACGCGATTGGACTAGAATTGTGAGCGCGTAACGCTCGCCCAATCGCGTCGTTGGAGCGAATTGTACCACCTTACGTAAAACGTTTGGCGCCACCATTGCAGCACGTGATTGGACCAGGAGCACCAGCCAACCAGTGAACGCCTAACAATCGTCCAATCGCGTAGTTGGCGCGATTTGTGCCGCCTTGCGTAGTAGTAATGTAAGATGTGTGGAAAAATTCAGGCACTTCGGTTCCAAGCACCAAACTGGCAGGTCTTATTAAGACAAAGTACTGATCAATAAATAAAAGTATTTATCAAGTGTTCCTTGTTTCACTTCATCTCAGAAGTGGTATGAACCCAGGTATGTTAATCAATATAATATTTAAAGATACAGTATATTACTAAAATAGTTCTTGGTCAGATTGCTCGCAATAATAAATTAAATGCAAGTACATTTTCTCAAATTAAAATTCATGCTTATTAATTATTATGGTAAATCAAGCATTTCGAGTGGATTTCTTTGTATAAGCGGTCGGTATAGCACCGAGACAATCCGTTTGTGCATGGGTCCTTTCGAATTGCGAGGGTTCAGTATTATACAGTGAAAAAGATATTTCAAACAGTGATGGCTGCTAATAAAAGTTTCATGTGCCTAATACGTGATTGGGGCTACTCTCCGATCGTGTTAGCATGTGATACTGTGCGAGTTTTTCGTTGGTTGCAAAAATTCGCTTCGATCAGGGCTACTCTCTGATAGCGATTTTTGTAGCTGACGGTGGACCATAGGCATAAATTATCACTGTTTGCAATTCTATATGTATTCTCTATAAAGGAAAGAGCTCAATAGACTTCTTATATAATATATTTAAAAAAAAGTTGTTTTTGTATAAGGGGTGGCCAGGCCAAGAACCTTGCACCTAATTGTTTTTTTTATATTGCATTTGAATGTGTGAACTCCATTAAAATCAAATGGATGTATTCAGTGTCTCGGAGAAACATGTTAGTTCGATTGCCAAGTGTGCAATAAGCAGATTAGTGACCGACTATGTATGTCGAGGGCTAAGTATGCCAAATGAGTAATAATCAGATTAAGTGGCTATGTATGTCACGGGCTAAGTATGCCAGTATGCCAAGTGTGCAATACCTAGATTTATTGAATATCCATATCAAGGGCTAAGTATGCCAAAGCACAATTCGTGAACGTCGAGAACACTGACTACTGACTTATTAATAGTTGAATACAATTAGTAGGAGTCGAGCACAAGTGAGCACAATTAGTAAAAGTTGAGCACAAATTTAGCACAATTATAAGACGTGGATAACAATCATATTAAGTTGAGATCAGTTAAGTACAATTAGTAAAAATCGATTACAATTTGTAAATGTCGAGCACAAATTAAACATATAAAGGCTAAGACAAGCAGCGGAGCCCTGATATAGGCTCAGGCAATCAGAACAGGCCTCCGGCACCGAAAACTGATAAAATCGTGAGTGCTTTTTCCCATGGCCAGTCTCAAGAGAGCGATGCCCGCCATCTTGCATCCTCTTCTTTTTTCACCGACCGGGCAAGCCAACACAATCAGTTGTCAGTGTCAGTTTTCCAAAGAATCTTTTGGACAAACAAAACCACGAACAGAGGATGGATTTACATCTCAACGACCCTATGTATGAGAATAAAACCACTCACCGCTACCTAAAATACACGCCTCGTCTACACGGCCAATGCCTGACAATGAGTCCGTCCACGGACGACGCTATAGTGTAACGCATACAGCCTTTGGCTACCACGCCAACAAACGCTGTCGGCTAGTTGTTGGCCACCTCAACCGCACTACAGAAAGACTGATACAGTTGTTGGCTGCCTTACGATACTTAGCCACTTTCACAACACTATAGCCATCTCCTTTCCAGATTGCAAGCCCGGAGGAATAGTCAGTCATCGCTTCGGCTTCGCCACACTCCCAGCCCTGAGAAATAGCCTCGTTGTGAACAAACGCAACGCAGCAATTAGCCGATTATGCCTTGTTTGTTGTTGTAGATGAAGATACACACTCCCGGCTTATTTACGCTCCATGTACTTACTACAGCACCCAAATAAAAAGAGGAAGACATCGCCATAACGCTATAGACTCGCTCGTCCAACCTGACATCATTCTTCTTGCTATGATCAATGCGCACACCAGGCAGACGCAAGCCGACACTGCAGCACGGACGCTCCGCCACCCCTACCAACCAACCGCACACATTACTCGCTGCAGCCGCGATCTGTCGAAAACACATCATCAACATGCAATAACCATTGGTACTCCAGCCAATTATACAAAGCTGTCCACAAACGTGTTTTTTTTTTAAGATCAGCCCGATTATGGGCACCTGCACACTGCACACCGACTTCCAGCCTCTTAGCAGGTACATACTCTAGGTACGTCCTACTACCACCCGATCAACCATTGCTAGTTACCGACCACAGATGAGATCCACGGTGGCATCACCAGAGAGATGAGGGGACCCAAACCAGAAACACTCTGCTTGACCACAACACAGGTCAACACCAATTTCTTCAAGCAAGACACATGAAACTAGATCATAGAACAACAGACTCACAAGATGCAACCATATTCCACAAAACAACATCTGATCACCATTTAGAGACAACACAATATTTAGCTAGACGACTCAGACCACGACTAGAGAACCAATCTTGAATGAAGGAACTCAAGACACTCACCAGCTCTTACAAGCAACACCGTATGCCTGTAGAACTCATATTGAGACACCGTACTCAATATGCCCACACACGTCCTCTCAGATGGCCACCATGCGCATCCGGGACCAGTCTTGGGTGTAGGAACCCAAGACTATCTCACCAGCTCTTACAAGCAACACCGTATGCCTGTAGAACTCATATTGAGACACCGTACTCAATATGCCCACACGCGTCCTCTCAGATGGCCAACGTGCACACCAAGGACCAATCTTATCTTGGATGTAGGAACCCAAGACTCTCTCACCAGCTCTTACAAGCAACACCGTATGCCTGTAGAACTCATATTGAGACACCGTACTCAATATGCCCACACACGTCCTCTCAGATGGCCACCGTGGCCAACAAGGACCAATCTTGGGTGTAGTAACCCAAGATGCTCACACTAGCTATGCCAAGCAGCACCATAACCAAATAACGACACAAAGACCTCACCTTCCAGCAAAAACAGCGAAACAGAAACAAAGATCAGAACCAAACAATATCATCCTTATAGGACGGATGCTACATGAACAAGAACTAACAATCAGCAAACTACAACAGAAATAATACAAAGTAGGAAAGCAAATGACATGATAAAGAGTCATACAAGATTTACACATAGCATGTGGATCAGTGTTTAGTGATCTGATCATGGAATTATTATAATAGAACGCATCTTAGCACCCATACTTACTCCATAACATATTGTATCAAGTTTAATCAAGGCTTGTCTTTGTAACATGTGTAACTGAACAGATACATGAACAGAACAACAAAATGCAAAACAATATTCAGGTTTTATAATTTTATCAACAGTAAACTAATTTTATTGTTTTACTTTCTATTTTTTCAATAAACATACACTTACTTTGGAATTGAAACAAATCTGATTTATGAAGGTGTGACTTATCTTTATAATAAGGCGCCCCTGATTCCCACTCAGTCTATGCTTAGTAGATTCTCTGGCACACACACAATCCCTATGTGTCTCCATGACTGATGTGGTCTGCCAATATGTAGTGTCAGGCATCCTCCACTTCCATTGAACCCTGAAAACAATAATTCACAAGAAAACATTGCAACAGATGGGAAGGTTGTGTCATTGACAAGACATCGGCTATGATTATTAGCACTATGGGACATATTTACACCGGCTATGCTTTATCATTGGGCAACGCTACTCGATTAGCTTTGATTAGCCACCTATGTTGACAAAAGACATTTGTTTAGTTTCTTTCTTAAGATTCTTTAAAATCAATCAAATGTATGGTCACATCACAATAAACCAACTTAAAACCTAAACTGCTTGCATAGTAACTATACTACCTTTAGTATTTACAAATCAATCCAATAGAAGTATTCACAAAACCAACAATTTTAGCATGAAACGATCAGACCTTACCAGTACCTCTATTACAAACCAATTGCATTTCTGAACATCCATAGCACTTGTTAATCTCATTCTCATAGGATAGTAGAAGGAACTGACAATAATCACGTAACGTAACTTGGTAACTGGCGCAGAACTCCCGGTGTGGCTCAGGTGTGGATGTGCGAGTCAGACTTTTCCTAGTATCATTCGAGGTAAACCATCAGTGGGCGTGAAGACAGGGTTACATCCCACTTCTGATAAAGGCTAAGACAAGCAGCGGAGCCCTGATATAGGCTCAGGCAATCAGAACAGGCCTCCGGCACCGAAAACTGATAAAATCGTGAGTGCTTTTTCCCATGGCCAGTCTCAAGAGAGCGATGCCCGCCATCTTGCATCCTCTTCTTTTTTCACCGACCGGGCAAGCCAACACAATCAGTTGTCAGTGTCAGTTTTCCAAAGAATCTTTTGGACAAACAAAACCACGAACAGAGGATGGATTTACATCTCAACGACCCTATGTATGAGAATAAAACCACTCACCGCTACCTAAAATACACGCCTCGTCTACACATAGTTATTAGACCTCTAGAACAATCTTTTCTAGTAGAGTACAGTTAAGTAAACTTAGTTAAAGTCCAGCACAAATTATGCACAGTTAAATATATGTCTAGTCATCCTCATCAGAAAGCCAATGTTGGTATATTGGACGAAGGCCTCTCCTAATGAGCGCCCTGTCTTTAGCTTGATGCACTGTGGTATTTTGCTGGTCATCATCCCACCTAAGTCTAGTATAACGAGTTAAAATCAAATAAAAACAAGTAACAGTAAGGTTCAGTTGCATGTGCTGCCAGCAATCGATATTCGATTGGCATAGCTGGCTTGAATTGAATAATTTTTAATGTTGTTTCATTGTTTCGAGGAAATGGATACCACTTCAAGAGTCCTCGCATCACGACATCTTCCCCGCAAAAGGCGGTCCGAATGGATCGTGGAGGACATTGACCCTGGTACGAGTAGTCAACTACAGCAAGGTGAATCGGTTACTATTGCATCGGAAGATTCTGGGACAAAGAGGCAAAAGGAAGTAACTGGAAATGAGGTACTGAAAGCTTTATATAATGTACGTCAGCCTGAAGAATCGGGTACCCATCGTCTGAGTAACAATCATTTGTTCAACGTTATTTCCGAGTACGACCCTGCAAACAAAAGCCAGTCTGTAGATAGTTGGCTTAGGAAAGTCAACGAGTGTAGGGTTTTCTACGAATGGAACGAAAAGCAAACCATTCATTTTGCTCTGCAGAAATTGTCAGGACTTGCTAAAAAATGGTACGAGTCACTCCCGACAGTTGTATTCAGTTGGGAGGAGTGGCAGCACAAGTTACAAAAAGCATTCCCCAACGAACAAAATTACGGCCAACTACTAGAAGAGATGATATGTCGCACGATACGTAAAGATGAGAGCTTGCGCGAATATTATTATGATAAGTTAACTCTTTTAAATAAGTGCCGAATTATTGGCAAAGACGCTGTAGATTGTATTATTCACGGAATATATGATAAGTCTGTTAGAAATAGTGCTCAAGTTTTAAATTGTAAGGAACCAGAAGACTTGTTGAGTTTTTTCAGCTCCCAAGTCCCTAGTAACAGCACCCCTATTCCAAAACGACGTTTTGACGGGACTCTTAAAAATAACAATAGTACGACACCCGGTGCAAGCGGAAGTTTGGTCATTTGTTTCAATTGCCGCGAAAAAGGTCATTCTTACACTCGATGCCCAAAAACCATCACGAGGTGTCAGAAATGTTTAAGAGTAGGGCATAACTCTGAGTCATGTAAACTTGAACCACTTACTTTACGTACTACGACCAATAGTAGCGAACGTAAGACACTTACAATAACCACTGACAATGATACCGACGATAAGTTTTACAAAAGAGCTGAAGTAAATGGTAGAATTGTAGTAGCATACATTGACTTTGGAAGTGACAGTAGTCTTATACGTGAATCGGATGCTCGATTACTAAGCTCGCACAATTGTTACAACGGCCTTCCTACTATAAAGGGGTTTGGTAACTCTATTGTAGTCCCTCTGTATAAGACAATGGTGACCTTGAAATTAGACGATATCGAGACCCTAATCGAACTACTAGTTGTCAATGATGAATTTCTACAAACACCTCTGCTGATAGGGCAAAATTTGACAGAACTACCTTTTGTTTCTGTACTGAAAGATTCCAATAGACTGATCTTCTTTAACAATCCCCATAGCTGCTTTGATGAAAAAGGTAGCCTTCAAATTTCAGTGTCTGGCACTACTGAAGTAGAAAAGATAGGTATTGTCGATATCATTACATCAGACTCTAACTTTACCGGTGATGTTTATATAGATGGCTATACGTGCTCGGAGCCTCAAAAGGAATACCATTTACATCAGGGTGCTTATCGTGTGGAGTCTGGGAAAGGACATGTAGTTGTAACAAATTTGATGAGTAAACCGTTAACATTTCTGCAAAATACACTAATAGCCAGGGGTATATCTTTCGTAGAAAAGAAAATTCGATTTGTCAATAGGATTATGAGGGACGTTGCTACTATGGTACCACTTGAAAGATCAGAAGTAAAGGTAGGTCAGGATGTCGACGACAAGACATTTGACAGACTATATCTTCTCTTGCAGTCGTATCGCGAATGTTTTGCAACAAATTTGAGCGAGATTGGTTGTGTTAACAATATGGAGATGAAAATAGACTTAATGGACACAAAACCAGTGGTCTACCGTCCATATAGGTTGTCTCACGCTGAGAGAGGCCAGGTTCGTGAAAAAGTTCATGAATTATTAGTAAATGATATCATTCAGGAATCCTGCTCCGACTACGCAAGTCCTATTCTGATGGTAAAAAAAAAAGACGGGTGAACAACGCCTTTGCGTTGATTTTCGGGGGCTAAATAATAAAACTAGGAAAAATTGTTTCCCGCTTCCTTTGATTGACGACCAGATTAATAACCTCAGTGGCAACAAGTTTTTCACTTCGTTAGACCTCGCGTCTGGTTATTATCAAGTTCCAATGGCAAAGGAAAGTCAACATCTCACTGCTTTTGTCACGCCTGATGGGCATTATGAGTTCAAGCGAATGCCATTTGGTCTTGCTAATGCTCCAGCCGTGTTTCAGAAAGTTATCAATAACATGCTTGGTTCAAAACGTTTTGAATCTGCGTTAGCTTATTTAGACGATATACTCTTACCTTCCGTTGACATAGAAGAAGGTTTTGACCGGTTACATAGTGTGCTAAAGTTACTACGGGAAAATAATCTTACCCTGAAACTAAGTAAATGTAGGTTCTTTGATAGTAAGATCAATTATCTAGGCTATGAAATTTCAGCTGATGGAATAAGACCTAATGAGAACAAAATTATGGCTGTAAAACAGTTCCCTGTTCCGCAAAATAACCATGAAGTCCGACAATTCTTAGGTTTAGCCAGTTATTTTAGAAAATTTGTAAAGGGTTTTGGCGAAATAGCCAGGCCTCTAACTAGCCTCCTAAAAAAAGACTCTTATTTTAAGTGGACCGAGGTAGAGGCTAGTGCTTTCGAATCATTGAAAAATAAATTAATAGCACGTCCAATATTAGCACTATACGACCCTAAACTTGAAACAGAACTGCATACAGATGCAAGTGCTCTTGGTGTAGGTGGAATCTTATTGCAGTGGCAAGAAAATCCTCGTGTACTCAAGCCCGTAGCTTATTTTAGTAGACAAACTACTCCTGAAGAGCGCCATCTCCACTCGTATGAACTAGAGACACTTGCGGTTGTCAACTCGCTAAAGAAATTTAGAGTGTACTTACTAGGAACCTATTTCAAGGTAGTAACTGACTGCTCAGCTCTTAGGACCACTCTAACAAAACGAGACCTTGTGCCAAGAATAGCTAGGTGGTGGCTTCAGTTGAGCGAATATACTTTTGATGTAGAATACCGCCCCGGGTCACGTATGGCTCATGTAGACGCCCTGAGTAGGAACACTAATTTAAAGATTGACGATGTTGACGAACCCATCTTGACTATTTATCATATAGAGACTGAAGATTGGCTTCTTACGTTACAAGTTTCTGACCCTGAAGTATCCCGTATTATTAAAATAATTAGTCCAGAAACTGACGAAGAAGTTAAAGACATAAAGAAAAACTATACCCTCAAAAATCGAAAGCTATATAGGAATATTGATGATAGGTTATGTTTAGTTGTTCCCCGAAGTGCAAGACTACATATTTGCAAGTCAAATCATGATGATATTGGCCACCCCGGTCAGTCAAAAACCTTCGAAAAGATTCAAAGTCAATTCTGGTTCCCAAAAATGCGACAATTTGTAAAAAAGTATGTAAAACATTGTATAGAATGTGCATATAATAAGGATAGTGCAGCCAAAAGAAAAACTGGATTTTTGTATCCAATAGAGAAGGTGAGCATCCCATTTCACACAGTTCATATCGACCACTTGGGTCCCTTTGTAAGAAGTAAAAAAGGTAATGTTTATATACTTACTGTTGTCGACGGGTTTACTAAATATGTGTTTGCCAAAGCTGTAAAAGATACAAAAACTAAAAGCACATTAAAAGTCCTGGAAGGTATTTTTCATGATTTTGGGTTACCAGCCCGTATAATCTCTGATCGTGGGACGTCTTTCACGTCAAGTTCCTTTAAAGGTTTTTGTGACAATCATGGTATCAAACATGTATTGAACGCAGTGGCGTGTCCTAGAGCTAACGGTCAAGCTGAACGTTTTAACCAGACAATCTTAAATGCACTAACAAAACTGGGTTCTGGTCAAGATGAACGTAACTGGGATACATGGCTGGGTAAAATACAATGGGGTATTAATAATACCGTGAATGTTACAACACAAAAATCAGCGGCTGAAGTCTTGTTTGGTGTTAGGTTCAGAGACAGTTTGTGTAACAAGTTGGATTTAGGTACAAACGTCATACCTGTAGCCATACAAGATGTAAGGACTGAAGTTTCAGCTAATATAAAAAAAAAACAGGAACAAGAAAAGCTGAGACACGATGCTAAAAGGACTCCTGCCGCCACTTTTAATGAAGAAGATCTAGTTAAAATTACTCGGACACAGTTTTATAACAGCGGCAAAAGCACGAAACTTTTGTCTAAATTTATAGGACCATATAAGATAAAAAAAGTTTTAGGCAACGATAGATACAAAATCATTAATGTACCAGGATTTAAAAATAATCGTAAATTTGAAACCGTTGTCTCAGCGGATAGGATGAGACCATGGATAAATGTACAATCTCCCATGCTCACTGCTGATGATTTATCAAGCGATGATAGTGATGATAATGTACCGCTGTCCAAATTACAATAAAGAAAACGAAGAACCGAATGTCGTGATCTAAGCCATTGTACAGAAAATTATTTCAGTTTCATAACGAAATCACTTTTGTTTTTTTTTATTTGAGTAGGTACAGATAAATTATAATATGTTTATACAAGTTAACAAGTATAATATTGTTACATAAAGGTAGAAAAGTTCTAAACTAGAATTTTAAATTTGGTATTTCACGTTTACAATTGATAAACAAATTAACCACTATGTATTAATTTACTTAAAAGTAATTAGAATTTCATATAATGTATTAATTAATCATAAGATAAGTAAAAAAAAGTGTTACTTGCTTAAAAATAATCGCACATCCGGAGGATAGTACGATGTCATATGGCCGAATGTCGTGATCTTTGTAAAAGGTAGAATAATTATAACTACTACTCCTCATTTCTGTCATTGTCAAATATAATTTTATGTCATATAGATACTAAGTAACGCTTGGCGCCACCATCGCAGCACGCGATTGGACTAGAATTGTGAGCGCGTAACGCTCGCCCAATCGCGTCGTTGGAGCGAATTGTACCACCTTACGTAAAACGTTTGGCGCCACCATTGCAGCACGTGATTGGACCAGGAGCACCAGCCAACCAGTGAACGCCTAACAATCGTCCAATCGCGTAGTTGGCGCGATTTGTGCCGCCTTGCGTAGTAGTAATGTAAGATGTGTGGAAAAATTCAGGCACTTCGGTTCCAAGCACCAAACTGGCAGGTCTTATTAAGACAAAGTACTGATCAATAAATAAAAGTATTTATCAAGTGTTCCTTGTTTCACTTCATAACATTTGAAATCAACTACGCATATTACATAGGAATCTTTGACAAAGATATTGGATGAGTGGAATGGTCCTTCATCCAAGAAGTTTGATCAAACATTGGACAAAGAACTTAGACAAAGATATTGGATGAGTGGAATGGGCACCTAAGGCATATGCGTTGCTCAAGCATAGATCGTAGACTGAGTAAGCTTTCATAATACAAACCTTAGACTCAGACAGGATGTGGAAATAGATTACAATATAAAAGTTAGCGGTATTTTTTAGGAACTTAATGATTTTTACGTAATATCTGGCACGATATATTTAAAGGATAATGTTTTTTCACAAATATTTTTTCTATACAACACCACCATTTTTTTTGGACCCATCAATAACTAAACTTCCTTTGATCTATTTCCAAACTGTTGAAAATATCGTGACAATAAAACTTGGGAATAATAGAATTGTTTTGCACCGCTTTGAAGTTCAACGGAATATTTCTTCCAACAAAGAACCTCTAGACTGCGGGAAGAAAGCACGGAAAACAGTTTGTTTACTCGAACCATACAAATTGTGGTGTTGTCTGATTGTCCGGCTTTTTCAAGAACTACATTTATTTAGGAACAATCACTTATTTATATAGCAAAGGTTCTATTTAGGTTCTGGAAAATGAAAGTTCTGAAAAAATGTGGCCAAAAAGTGGCTCTTATTTTTTAATTTCTTAGTATATTTTTACGTAATGACCAATCAGCAAAATGGATACGCGAATCGACCGATCTCTAATTCGCATATTGACCAATCTTATTACGCGTATTCGTTTGTGATTTGTTATTTTATTTGGATTGTTCAAGTCGTCCATCGCCAGTGGACCCTCCACTGGCGGAAACTGGGAAGTGTTTGTATATTATAATACATTTTCAATTATTCACCAGTAAGAAAAAAACCCAGTTGCCAATGAGTATAAATAAAAATATTTTAAAAATTATCTTGGTGATTGACAACGGGAACCATCCCCGTATTTTAGAACTGAATTTGAATCTTAAATACAAGGCATCGATAAACCAAACCGTGTTTTATTCCATATTAGTGTATTGAGGAGTAGGAGACGCTTTTTCTTTTCCGGCTTTTTAATTCCTATCCTCACTAAAGAGCAGAACAGAGCTGAACAAAGAAATAGCTGGAATACTGGAAACTTAATACTCGCCAGGACCGGAGATTATAGCACGACATTCGGGAGCAAAGATTTTATCTCGAAAGCGACGATAGCGCTCATGAAATTGCAGTTTCGGAAACTGTACAATGGATAATGTATTCACGAATGAAACTATTTTCAGAACTAGTAAGTAGGTAAGTACTTTATTAAGGCTTGGAGCAGAAGGGTCACTCTGTTGCGGCGACTTCTGTTTCCGCTACAGACATAGCATATGTAAATGAGGTTAGGAACTTCATAAGACTGACACAGATGCACACAAAAGTCATCTATAGTAATATTTATTTCTGACCGCGGCTTCGCATGCGTTGTAGCTTATGTTTTTTAAGGCCTAGAACTATATGTATGCAAAATTTCAGCCCGATCCGTTCGGTAGTTTTGGCGTGAAGAGGTTATAGAAAATTGTTGGACATCAAAACTTTCGCATTTACAATATTTATGTGATGTCTTCGTAGGATTCATTATATGAATGCACTCAGTATCCACCAAAACATCCGACTTCAGTGCATATTAAAACTCGGATTGTTAAAAATACTACACACGCTAAAAGAAAATATGAGAGTTTTGAAATGTACTTACGTGTATGTACGTTAGTAGAATACATTTCATTGTCCGCCCGCGAGAGCAAGCTTGATTTAATTGATTGATTTTACCCCCTTTGGACCCCCATGATTTAAAGACCCTCGACGGATTAGGCCTCCCTAAAGTTACCAGCATATTTCACATGTTTCATCTGTACACCTATCAAATTTCAAATTAGATCAACAGCTGGAGTTGTGCCCTCAATCACCCTGAAATCTTCGTTTAATGAAACAAATCCAACAAGACGTTTCCTGGATAGCACCTATTATTAAATTCTTGTTTTGCGTTTCGTTCGTGTGCTCACTGACACTTGATATTACTTGTAAGAACTCGTACTGTACCTATCATTTCAGAAAGTCTCTTTGTAAGCTGAAACTCACGTTTATTTTATTATATTCAAACATTGTTATTTCGATTTATTATTTTTATACCGCGCATCCTTATAAGCTCTGTTGAAAGCTCTAGGTACTGTGTGCGGTTGTAGAAACCATTCAAATACTCGTTTTTAGGGTTTCGAGATTGGTTTCGAAACCCTTATGTTCTCGCTCTGTCCGTTCTCCTTCTTTCTTGAATTTCACAGTAACTACTGCAGTTAATAACTTGAATATTGAAATGATAATACATTTTGTGTGCGTCATCAAATTAAAGGCATTAGTTTGGACATTACAAAACAGGTTTTGACAGAGGTTGGGGGAACTACATACCCGAGTGGGGTATCAAATGAATCTGCGGCTGTCGTTGCATGCAAGTATTTGTGTAATGTTTATATGTCTTAATATATCATAATATATCGTGCTATATCTGTCGACATATTTTGGTGACGTAATAAAAATATACGTTATAGCAGCTGCGTCTGTGGTCACTTGCCGAAAATATACCGTAATATATCTTGCTATATTTATATAAATATATATTATAGCTCCGTCTGTTGTATAAAGCGCTGCTGTGGCGTTCATTAGGGAGGCCTATGTCCAGCGGTGGACTAACATACGCTGATGATGACGATGATGCTAATCGATCATCTTGTGATTAGATAAGTAGAATATAAATATAATAAAATAATACTATATGAATTCAAATATATGAATTCCTAATTCTTATATTTTCACATTAAATTATTATTATTTAATGTTACATTCAAATGTGTAAAATTCATTTGATTATGAATTTTCGATGTCGGTGGGACTTCAACATTTAACTTTCGTAAATCTTTGGGAGTTATTTAATTACTTGGAGTTTACTCGTACTTGTTTTACGTTGAGTTTACTCCAAGTGCGATCCAGTTCTTACGCAATATAATAACATAACTAAAATATTTACTTTGCTTCGTTGAAAAAATCGCCATAAAGTCGACTTTCTAAAGGATTTGTGAGTTATGCCTCTGTTAGGTAATCATTCCTTAAATCCCTGTGCCAATACTACAAATATAAAAATAAGTTGATAACTTTTAACAAAGGTTACATGACGGAAGCCTCGGTTCGTGTGTATGTAGATCTCTTCCGATCTAAACTTGCGCGGCTTCACATAATGAATACACTACAATCACATTACACCCACAAAACAAGACTCTTTACAACACAAACCTACAAAAAAAATGTTATGAAATGTACCAAAGGAAGAGCGTGGCCTACCATAAAACAGTATTTTACTATTACCTACGGGGAACTGTCCATATCATTACTAAGGTTCTGGGACTGACGACATAATGGTCATTAACATCATCAGCCTATGCTAGTCCACTGCTGTACATAGGCCTTCCCTAATGAGGGCAAAGCGGTAATAATATACGCAATGATCATACCCACCAAATAATAAAATAGTCATATACGAGTTAATAGAGTTATTCGCATTTTTTTCTTTTACAAAACTTACCTATGTTTACCATAATATTAAAGTGTATCAACCTTCCCAAGTAAAATATTTAAAGATAAATATAAATGTTTATACCAAAGCGCAATTAAAAAGGTATTTTTCGTTAGTCTTCATAATTAGTTTTACCTACTTCAGAAATTTAACAGACACGGCACGCAACTTTCTTTATCATCATCATCAGCCTATATTTGTCCACTGCTGGACATAGGCCTCCCCTAATGAGTGCCATAGCGCCCTGGTTTCAGCTTGCCGCATCCAGCATCTGCCAGCAGTCTTTCAACAACTGGCAACTTTCTTCAGTATACTTTTAACACCTTCTACTCTTCCTTCTCCAACTCCAATGACCAATGCACCTGCCAATGGTGATTATGGCAACCCCCCCCCCTTTCCTGCATGAGGGAGGCACGTTCAGTAGTAGACCTATTGGTACTTCTATAAGCCGATAAAACCACGCGCAAGCTTAGAATGGATGAACTCTACTTGCATATGGTGCCGAAACACGAGCACAAACTTTACATCGTAAATACGAGTTTGGAAACGTGTTCCCGGATATTATAACAGATATTTTCAACAAGTTATACGTAGCTGATATTTCAATAAGGATTTTGAGCGCATTGTACATTCAGGACTTTACCTCGTATGCAGCCTGGTAGGGTTTATATATGAGAAATAAATTTCTGTATTTAAGCTTTTACTTTGGGCCTAAAGTCTATAGCTAAGTTCAATGTACCTACGAATTCATAGGATCATTTCATAAATCGACCAGTATCTATTGATGACCGAGCGAAGGTCCGTCTGTGACGTAGGAGGTTGCGGGTTCGATTCCTTTATTATTTGTAATGTTTGTACGGTCTGCAAATATGTGTTGTGGGTATTTTCTATGTACCATAAAAATATCTATTGTATTAGGCATATCAGTTATCTAGTACTCTTAACACAAGTTCTGCTTAGCTTGGGGCTAGATGATGCTGAGTTGTTTTTCCAGCATTATCAACTAATTTATTCGAATGATATGCGATAAGTTTCTGATATTTCCTTAGTTCGAGTACACCTTAGGAAAACATATTCCATTCCAAAATTAGGCTATTAAATAAGGCTATTGTAAAACTTGCCGCAGAAAAAAACCCTAAAATTCATCTAAACGCGATCATTACAACGTGAAAACGCCATAACTCATAAAAAACAATACGAATTCTTATGTTTAAAAGCAGAAGTTTCAGAAAAATGTACATTAACCTTTTGAAAAGTCTATTATTACAAGAAAAGTTTTTAACGCAACGTTATCATACTTGTAATTGTTCAATTATGCGTCTTTTCTTTCCTGTTCTTTTATTATGTAACTGGACTTTGAGGAGAAGTATCATACCTACGGTACGGAGTTTTTGGCGTTGTTTAACACATCCGGGTCACTATATAATGCACGACCATTTATTGTACGGCCGAATAATGTACACCTTGATAATCCGTGTCACAGCTTCCAATTTTAATAGGTTTTGACACTGATTATCAAGGTGTACTTACATTATTCGGCCGTACAATAAATTGTCGTGTATTATAGTGACCCCCAACTCTCAATCAGGGAGATTGAAGCCCTTATTTTGAAATCTGGCTCAGTCATTATATCTATACTTGAGTGACGTATATGCCAAAGTAAAGCGTTACTCAAAAATAGATCGATGACATATTCTATCAAATTGTAACATTGCCCCGCATTGAGTTCTACGAGGTTGCCCCGTCACATCCTAGATTCAAGATATTGCGAAGCATACCTACTGGAAAAGATCTAAATAACTTAAGACGAATAATCCTATAAGTCAACTAACATTTAAACTAAATATTCCTAGTAGTTTGCAAACTCTGTAATAAACCTTACGTAAATAGAATAGTGTTTTTTTATTGGCCAATGATCGTCTAGTATTAGTGTATCGTCTAGGACTTTTAAGTTGTACCTCATGATTCTTTTAGGAGCTTTAGACAAAAGGAACCATAAGAATTACCTAATCCCTTCAAAATCCTCACTTTTTCTATAGTTCTTAATAGTAATTAAGTAGGCTAATAATTTTTTTACTTAAGCACCGTGTAAGATTAGCGTAGTTAGCATAATAAAGTTATTTTCCAAATCTTGTTGCTTTGTTTTATTATGACTACTGACTGATGTGATTATTATTTTACGTTTTAAGCACAAACTGCCTGAGATACAGTTTTATCTAACTTAGTTCAGGAAAATAAAATATGAAGTATTTTTCTTCCTTCCTTTCTTTTCCCTTATTGAAATTATTTTTATAGAAATTAATAAAAAAAATATTAATAAAATTACTTAGTTCAGGCAAATGTTATTATTTTAGACCTTAAGACAATTGACTCTTGTAATCTATTTAGTCCTAAGTTTTCGAATAAATTTATTTATTTTATTTAGTAAATTAATCAACTGGGATCTGCACTCACATCTCGCATGGGAGTGTATTGTGCATTGACCCCTGCCTAATAAGGCCCAGCCCAGCTCCTTGAAGTACCGGAGCAGGACTTTTGGTGATTGACAGCTTCGTTTCAGATTTTATGTGGATGTGAACGGGTTTAATGCATCTATGAGATCGTCAGGGGCCGTGCAGCGTACCACAACGTGTTCCACAATCTCTTCTTCCTGGAAGCAGCCATGGCACAGAATGCTGTCCGTGGCTCCAGTCTTGAATGATGGTTTAGTTCACAGTGACCTGTGATGATGCCCACCATTGTTTTAAGGTCCTCGCGGCTCATATTGAGCTTCGTACTATTTGTAGTTTTCTTATCTTGGGACCCTTCCCAATATCGACGCTCCCACAGTTTTTTGCTGTGTCTCACTCACATAGGTCCCTACGAAACTTTCGCATTTATAATAAGTAGTGCGATGTGATGTGTTTAGTGTGATGAATCAGCGGTAAGAAAAAAAATACCAATTTTTTTCCGATTTACAACATTTCACCGAAAGACCTCCTAAACTTAGCAAACATATACAAACAGCGTCGCCCAACTGCGGGAAAGTAACGACAACTGCTAACTTAATACAGCATCTAATGTAATAGAGAACCGACACTCAGTCCAAAACGTTCAGATAGAACTGAAACTGTGCAAAACGATTGAAAGCTCTTAGTTTAAATAACGAAGGTCAACCTACAGGTCAACACTAAAAACGTCTCTATGATAGGTAGGTATGATATACTAGAAACCACTAACTTCCTCCTTCATAAACGTTAAAATCTAGCCATGGTGAAGATAGTCACACATCGCACTCTACCAATAAAGTAAATAAACAAAACACAAACGATATTGGAACTTGAAACTGTTCTAAATTCCAAACCACTCGCTTTCCAAACTTAGCAAAACGACCACCAAGGAGTTTTGTATCTGCATCATTCTTCCATCATAGGGGCTACGTTTATGGCAGCGTCCGGCGCCCGCATAATTTTCGCATCCCACTTCTGAAAAGCCGCAGTGTTGGAATGACATACTGCGGATAGATAGTTATTTTCGAGATACCCACGCCTTGGTACATAGTAATGAAGGTGCCAAGGTGGCTGAGTTGGGTAGACGTAAAAGGCCCGGGCATTGAAGTTTTCAGATTGATATATCATTCGATTTTGCTTGTACTAAACCTAATCTGGGGTTGGAACTTTGTAGTCATTGACAACACAACCTGGTTTAAGAAATAAAAAAATATTCCAAAAAAATCTTTTTCGACGGGACTTGATCGCTGATCGCTGTGTTTAAAATCTTTGGGACTTCATATGGACTCTAGCACCGATTTTGGAATATCATTAAAATTTATTACCCCGAATGCCAGGGCTTAAAAACCCTACATCGTAATATTTTTTAAAGAGATGATGGTTTGTTATTATTTCTAGTAATAGTCGTACGAAAATTTCCTTCTGAATTAATGAAATACAAGTATTTAAAAGCCCTATGCCTATAAAAAACCATGTGGTTGTGTTGCAGTCATGGTAGCTGTGGCCTTCTGGTTGCACCACATGCTTGTCAGGGAACGCCTTATGCTACTGCATCAAAATTCTCTCGCATATTTTGTACCTTTCTCTACAATGGCCAGTATCTTTTTCAATTGAGATACGTTGTGCCTATATAATTTTAAATTTTCAGCTGAACACAAGAATCGTATCTAGCTATACCTCCTGGTTTCTTAAAACAGGTGGTCATATTGCAGTTGTTCGAAGGAGTTTTAAAGTAGGTAAATTTAAACCTTAAAACTTGTTCAACTAAACGTAGTAATTTTAGTTTCCCTGAAGTACAAGTTTCATTTAACTATAAACACGCTACCCCACATTCCGGCCGAGAACTCATTATGTACTGGAGACAATGGGGAGCTCAGTGACGCCCTATTTTAATTCACCATTACATTTTAAGGCAACACCTTTGGGCTTATTAAATTCCTGGGAAAAAATGTTGACGCCTCGCGTGTGCGCGGGGTATGGTATGGGAACCTTTATACATATTCCATATGCCTTAAGGTAGGTATATGACCATCAAAGCATTGCATGAACAAAAAGGTCTTTGCTGGATGAGGACGTTGATTCTATGATTAGATGTCTGTTAATCATCATCTTTGACATGACTCGGTTTTTTAAACGACTTCGAAAAAAAGGAAGAAGTTCTATGTTCGGCTGTATGTGTTTTTAGGGTTCCGTACCTCAAAAGGAAAAAAGGAACCCTTGTAGGGATTTTGTTATATTATTTCATTTTTAGAGGAACCCTTCTAGAATCAATTTGTTGTCCGTCTGTCTGTCTATCGTGTCATGTCTGTCTCTTTTCTCAGAAATGCGTGGAGGTATCGAGTTGAAACTTGCATCATATATACTCAGGTTCTCAGGTATATCGCGACTCCAAAGAGGTTACTCTTTGGAGTCGCGATATAAATCAAAACTAACGTTTTAGTTATAACAAATTATGTTATTATATTTACAGACTAACTAAACCTATTGTATTTTAATTTCTGATTTATATTTTCATCGCTTCAAATTTGCAAGCTTTTATTTTCATCTGTCTGGGGTCTCTGTTATCATTTTATTCAAGTTCTAATTCCAGCAAATTTTAGTATAGGTATTTATAGTGATTGATATATTATTAGAACATTGCAGTGGAGAGTAATCAACAGCGACCAAACACTTGTCCGAGCCGATGGACAGTAATAAAGCGAGTTAATAGTTGATTGATGACTGCGGTTGCCGTCCACCCCTTGATCACGTCGGACATACTCTGAGTGCACGGTACGGCCGCATAGTCCAAGCGACTATGAAACAAGTTAATCGACTTTGAAAATTAAAAAAAGGAGGCGGTTCTATGTGCAGCTGTATGCTTTTTTTCTGTATGTTCATAGATTTATCCGTCAGTTATGGTTTCAGTTTGTTATTTGATTGTTTTTAGGATTCCGTACCTCAAAAGGTAAAAAAGAATCATTATAGGATTACATTGTTGTCCGTCTGTCAACTCTCTTTTCTCAGAAACGCTTAGAGGTATCGTGTTGAAATTGGCGTCAGTAGCCTCTTGGAGCCGTGCAATATAAATCAAACTTTTCGTCTTTCTAGTCAACGCAATCAAAAGTTACAGTCGTATAACATCATTTATTTTCTTTTCAACGGAATCAACATGCACACATAACCTATATGGTACTTAACGTTGACCTGAAATCATGAAATCTTACAAGAAGCAAGGTTTTATAGCACAATTAAAGGGAAAAATCAAAAAATGTATTGGCCAGTTCGTTCTAGTATCTAGAACGAATTGGCCAATACATTATTTAACTTTTGACCTAGTTTCACACCAGTGTTATCAGTTATCAGGTTCTATCGACTTTATGCGTTTATAAGGATTTTTAACAATTTTAAACGAGACTAAATCTAAGAAAAACTAGTTTAAAAGCTGAACCCGACTCAGACGAACCGTTTACGGAGACATATTAAGGTAATAACGTTATAAAACGTTCCAAACCTGTTATTACTACAAAGTTTCATCGTATTCCGACATTCCATGGTGCGGTGTTGCGATTATAACGGCGCAGTCGACGCTCGCTTATTACCTGCTCAGGCATTACTGATTAATTGAGGCGAGTCACAAGACGTCGACCCAGGACCTTGTTTGGCAACTAGACGTCGGGGACTCACAGCTCGAGCGAAACTGACAAGAGACATTCACCAGATTGCTTTACGTAGCTACCTATACCTATCACAGTAATGGCTTTCGCCAGAGCACTCCGTAGGCAACTTTGTTGTTTATTCAAGCTTGCTGTGCCACAGCTGCATTGCAATTACCGTCTGTAATTTAAAGCTAATGAAATTGCTCATGTGTGCTGTTATTAAACTATTCGGTGTCTGTAATGTATAAGTTCCAATAGAGAACCCATTTCGATAAATAGAGTTTATTGCAGCGAATGTGACTCATAAAAGCAGATAACTGAGCTAATAAAAACCTACCCCTGTTTGCGTGCAAAAATGTGTTGCCCAATTGACGTGGACCCCCATTAGGGCGACCGCTCGCCGCGTGCGAGGGAGCATGATAGAGGCCGGATGAAAGATGCTCACATTCGGATCCAAACAACAATAAAATAGCTAACAAAAATATCGTAGCGCCTACAAATTACTGTGGCAGCGAAACATGTTTCTCCCCAAGATATATGGTCTCTTCCGAGAGAGGTCGAGGGAAGTCAATAAATATTTCCCAATAACTTGATTACGGTGGATCCTTTGATAGTAGGTACTGAGGAGAGAAACAAGTGACATCTGACTTCATCCCGGGCATGCCCGGGCGGTTCATTACATCAAATATCAAAAATTCTTTATTTCCATAAATACAAAAAGTATTAGAAAAGGTCTAATTCTTAAAATAAAACACTGACACGGAAATGAAGAGATATTTTTTATTTCTGTCGCTTTGTTATGTACCTATACTAAGGTAAAGAAGCGACGACGATGAAACATTAAAATTTAGCCTGTTAGTTGTTATTTTTCTAATTGTTGCAAAACCCGTCCCAAGCTTTTTTTTATCTTCTAGATAATTTTATAAGAAGCGTAGGTATACATTGCCTTTAAAATTTACATTAATTTTGTGAAGCCTGGTTGTGAGTTTATGTTTATTTCTAGTATTTATATTGTGTATATCGATATTTTTAGGGAAGCTTTTGTTACTTTTTTATGAGTGTACTTATAACATGTTTTCATAATTATATTGACAGGGGAACACACACCGTTCCCTAAATTACCTTTACTGCGAATACCGCAATGTTACCTACATGATCAAATAAAAACCATGTCGTATTACAACTTAATGCTTATTAAACGACTGTATTTTTAAACCGAACACCTGCAGGAATGATTTAAACAGGCCGTGCAAAAACGTTTCTGCAGCGAACATTTATTTTACTTATTCGACGGAAAATATTGGTTTAAAATTTATCATTTTACATTTGTAGAAACATATTTTCATTTTAAATGTTGATACATTATTTATTGAGGGAACGCAATGAAATCACGCAATCATATTCGCAACAGAAACTAAAACACGGTATGTGACGCAATCAAAACCCTGCAATCCCAAGACCGCGATACAATTACTCGGAAAAACGTCCCTTTTAAGTTCTAACCAAAAACAGTCCCGAAACTACAATGTCGGCGCAATAAAGCTTACCCCGGAATAGAATTGAATGTTTTTATGTCCCCTGGACGTGTGATGTGCGAAACGCTGCATGAAAATATTCACAAGGAACGCAGCAAAAATGCTCGGTGACCTCGAAGTATTCTCCCGGCGGGCTCGTCCGGGGTCAATTTGGTAACACTTTGACCCCCGTCGAGGGCGCACCACCCAAATTATCTTTGGGACACCTTGAAAAAGAGGTCACCCGTGTGATAAATTGTTTAGCTTCACCTAATGGGTTACTGCGAAGGTACCTACACAGTTTCTGGTATCCCAAATCACGAACCCGAGCGCTGTATATAAAACACAATATTATGCAGCAGGTTTCGTTATTTTCCCCGTTCATTGTACCCAGCGGGATTTCTAATCTTAACCCGAACTTTCGTGTTCCTATATTTCACCGCTCAAGCACTCGGTTCCCCGACCTAATTATCTCCATTCACATTGCGCTCAAGCGATCTGAGCCGAAATTTACGTCCATTATAAAATATTCAGAGGCACGAGTCATCTTGGCCTCGGCAATTTGTATTGTGTCAACCCGCGGGGGAGTGAACCCAGCTGAATGCGGTAACGTTTACACGTAGCTGCTTTACAGGCATAATTACAAAAACAAATGTCCGTGCGTTGACTCGAGGACACCGCCCGCCGCCGCGTGCGCTCTACCATGAAGAGAAAGTTGCCAGAACATTGTGAATCGTCATCACTTCGGGAATGTACGCAAATTGGGTTTCATTTTCTATGCAACCTTGAGTAGTTGGAAGCGTCGCCAGTGTCGCTCAGGGAAAGTAAAAAGTATAGCACATGTTCACGTTACGTTCTAGTCCACATAAATGTTTTTATCGACACGCGAGTGCAGTGCAGCTGATCAGTTTACTATAGGTACCTAGCGATTACTGAGAAAAATGTGCCATGAATTTTTCATTACTGGTAGACCTTTGTTTTATATAAGCCAATGTGTTCTATAAAACTGGTTGTGATGGACAAAGGAAAGTTAAATGCGTACTATAACATCAAGCCGATAACAGACACGCATTTAATATAATCGGTGCGCATTTTGTCATGGAGATCATGAATTTCCTTCAGCACGCATGTCAGTACTTGCACATTGTCGCGAAGGAAGAATGCTGTTTGTTTGATTGTCACGCAAACTTATTGTTTTGTCGGAAACGCATCGCCACCGTTACAACATAATTTCTAATAGAATTGCTTATAAATGTTGCATCCGTGGCTATAAATTTGTTAGGAACTTCCTCAATTGCAAAAATTTAATAGTAAAAAAAGTCTACAAATAAAAAAAAATAATGCTGAACACTTCACACACAAAGATCCATCAATCAATCAATCAAAAATGCTTTACTTCCATAAATACAAAATGTACAATTAAAAACGTCAAATTCTTAAAAAAAATATTTTCACTTACACGGTAAAAAAGTGATAATTTTTTATTTCTGTCGCTTCGGTATGTCGACTAAAGTAAAGAAGCGACGAAGAAACCTTTAACCTTTGTAGAAGCATATACATTGCCCTTTAAAAGATACATAAATTTTGTTAAGCCTGGTTGTGGGCACAGCTACTTTATGTTTATTTCTAGTATTTATACTATCTATAACGCGAGTTCACTCCGCGAATCCTGCGAAGACCCCAGGAAGATTCAACGCTTCTGGACGGAGCTGGGCTGGCTAAGCTAGCAAAACAACCACGCACAATGGACCAATAGAGTCTCAGTGCGGAAAAGGGAGTACACACACCATAACCATAACTATCTATAACGCTATTTTTAGGTCCATCATCTAGCCCCAAGCATAGCATTAAAAAAACAGTCGTTTAAAAAACAATTAAGAAGTCTATTAACTAAGGCGTTTGGAATTCATTTTAACAAAAATAAATGCACATGCTCTGACTTTGTTCTTTGTAGAATACTCGAAATAAAAGCAACATTTTGTAGAGCGTGTCACTCAGGCAAGCTTTAGCAAAGTAACGCCTCGCCATTTTCGAAGCAATCCCATTCAACGCCCGTGTTTAAGTTAAGTGCCAACGGAGGGCCCAAATTCGTCCCAAAGGTCTCTCTTACTATTTACAAAAAAAGGGAACACTACTCTTTTATCTGTTACGTAAAGGCTAGATGTCGTTTGCTTATTCTTTACTATAATCTACTAAAACACTAAATTGATTATTAATGGGTCTATTTTTTACTTGAATAGAAAATTCACAATCTTAGCTGATTCAAAACTTTGTGGTATGTAGGTAGATTATTTAAAACCGCCATGATCGGGAAATTCAAAAATAGCTTTACCAATTAAATAATTCCCAAAAAAAATCGACTTCGGCGGGACTCGAACCCGCGCCCCACCCTCAGTTCGGGTGTGCTCTGCTCTAACCAACTAAGCCACGAAATCGAGTACTCGCCTATTCGAACTCTATTTTTTGAGGAACTTATTTAATTTCTCAGACTGCAAGGGCTTTCGCACTATAAAACCAAAGCTTAGCTTTCCGAAAAGTTTCCAACTCAAAAACAACATCCCACACGGACAGGTAAAATTAAAGTTGTCATATCAAAGAACCACGTTACATCGAGGGGCTAGAAAAGGACGCAGAGTGCTCCCAAGAGGTTGTAGTGGCTTCCTCTTGTCCTCTAACCCAATTTGAGTAAGAGGCTGTCTAGTGGATAGTGCTTTGATTCCATTCGACAATCGGCTGGGACTGCCGTGGGAATTACGGTAGGTACATCGCGAATTTGACTTTGGAATTGAGGATCTGTGTTTTTTTTTGAACACGTTAGATCTTTACTATGTCTTTAGTATGTAAACTATTTCTTTATATTTTAATACGATATCTTTATTCTATAACACCTTTGTTATTGTGTATAATTTGGTTTGTTAAAAATCTGAGATATGGTTATTTTCAAGTTTCAATTAAACCTTGGTTGTTCGTTTGTTTTTTAAACCTATTGTTAAAGTCAATTAGTGTAGGTAGAGGAGGTTTCCATACTTCGATACTAATATTATAAATTCGAAAGTAACCCTGTCTATCTGTCTGTCTGTCTTTTACGTTTTCACGAATAAACGATTGAACTAATCTTAATGAAATTTGGCAGGTAGTATATAGGACGGAGCAGGCTACTTTTTATCCCGGAAAAGCGCAAGGGAGGCCTAGGGCAGAAGCTAGTTCTGAATAAAATGTCTCATTAGAGCGCAGTGTAAAAAAATAATCCATCTATGAAATAACGTTCCTTTGTAAGCAAGTCTGCAGACAATAAAAAAGTTACGGCATAAACGCCTTCAAGCGAAATTATTTCAGTTTTCTAAAGGAGGAAAATTACTGGGGTAGTGCTGGCAACATTATAATACGAAAGACGCCAACATTGTTTTAGGTTATTTTGTTAAATTACATTTAGGTCAGCAGCAGCTGGCCTAGAAAGATGATAAGGAGAAACTGCCTACTACTGAAAACATTGAAAGTAACTAGGGAATTTTTAAGTGCTTAGGCAAAATGAAAAGCGAATTGAAATAATACATCACTCTCAAAGTCTCAAAAACTTGACTCCAAAACTTATCTTTTTTCTAAATATCTTTTTTATTTAATCTATCGCTTAGCCGGATAACCCAACCCTAACCCAAGAGAAAAAACCCAAGCACCAAAGCAATATTGAAGACGTGATCCAACAAATACCTATCCGGAGAAGATTGCTAAATTGCTGACTAAATAGAAATAAATTGACGCTCCGCCGGGACCTAACAGTTGTTTTTTTCGGAGTATTAAATTGTGCATGAAAGAAGCGTTCTCGCGAGTCGTTTACCTTTTTGATGGGTTCTTCAAGAGATAAAAATGCATAAGGTGTCTATTTTATTAGCTTTTGGCAGTAACAAAGCAGAACTGTAGGCTGTTTGGTGCGTGGGTCACAGACAAAGAAAAAGAAATTGCTAATTTTGAAATAAATGAGAAGTTTTCAACGTCTTTAGCTGGTAGGTAAAATAGACTGATCAAAAATATTAAATTTCAGAAATACTGGATTTTGAAGCCTGCCTGCTTCATCCAGACTATCGCCTACGCGTTTTTCAGCTTTCAAAGAGCATTGTTACAAAATAATTTAAAATATTAATATTCCATTGTTCATTATATAAAAAGCTTTAGGCCTCTCGATGATTTAGGTACACTTCTTTGTTTTACTAAATTGCCCTTCAGTGTTGTGTCGCTCAAAATATACCGAATTCTGATTAGATGTAAATATATGTAAATTAATGTACAGAAACTTTAAGATCTATTTGATTTAATAATCAACAGACAGCAGTAGTTACTGTTTCTCCGTAATTAAAAGTGAAATTTACTTAAAGAAACAAGAAATTCAAACAATCTTGCTTGTAGTTTGTATATAACATTTGGAACACAATGTAGGTACACTTAACGTCTCGCAGATCCAGCCTCAATAGGAGCAGCGTCTTCAAACTTAACAGAAATGGTTCGAAGAGTAAGGAATTTTTTTTGAAGTGGCGGCAATTATTTGAAATTCGATTCTGAGGTAGTATGTTAACGCCCGTTGCCATGGAAACCTTTTGTTAGCAGTGATTGTGAAAATGATCATGTTTTGTTTTCGTAGTTAAACGTTTTACGTAGTTTCCCTAAGGGTCAAGTTTTTTTGATACCATCTTAAAATCAGCTTTTATACAAGGAAAGAATCGTCGAAATCTATTAAGAATTTGCGAAGATTTCACTAAAACTGTTGGAGCTAGTCGTGATTTTTTATAAGTATGATGTTGATTTTTAAGCTTGACGGGATATTCTGTACAATACCGAAAAAAAAACTAAAATCGGTACATAATTGACGAAAAAATTTACGAACATAACTACAGCCGAACAAGCAATCTCCTGAAGTTAGTTGATTAACATTTTGTAACTTATATAGGTACCTACATAGATACCTATGTACTTTATTGAGGTCAGTGTTGTTCATCTACATACCGAAGCGACCGAAATCAAAATTATCACTTTATTTCCGTGTCAATGTTTTATTTTAGGAATTTGACCTTTTCTTAGTGTACAATTTTGTATTTATGGAAATAATTATTTTTTTTGACTTTTGACAAATTAAATCAAATCAAAATTAAAGCTTAGCTATAAAATCGAAGCTTACAAAACCAAAAAAAGCACAAAACACATGATCAAATTAATTTTCATCATTAAGAAGCGAGGTCGTGATGCCCGTTGATTGGACGTACAGCATATAACGAGTTTTGAAGCAATTTAAAACTTTTTTCAGTCCATTGACAGTTGTCTGACCACAACACCGCGTTGTGCTGTCGAAAGTTTCAGCGATCCTTATTTGTAGGCTAGTTCTGGTTGAATGTTTAATTCAAAAAACTTTTTCTTTCGCTAACATAAGGAGAAATGTAAATCTGTTGAGGGTTTTTTTTCGGTTTTTACTGTACCAGTTATTTAGGTATACCTAAGAAAAACTTTAGTAAGTATACGATCCTAGGTCCAGGCAAGCGCGAAAATGTATCCTGAAGAGTACGGAAGAACCGGTGGTTCAACACCATTAAAAAAAATGCTGGACAATTCACACAGCATTATCTAGCCCCAAGCTAAGCAGAGCTTGTGTTATGGATACTAGATAACTGATAAACATAATACAATAAATTACAAAGATAGATATTTTTTATTATACATAGAAAACGACCAGAACACCGTACAAATATTTGTCCCAAGGCGGGTATCGAACCCGCAACCACTTGCGTCGCAGGCAGACCTTCGCCCATCGCACCCAGAGGTTGTCAAAATTGGCGAAACAATGTCACATAGGCTGCACTCCCTTGGCCACGTACTACGAATAGAGAGGGATCGGGCTGCAAAACGGGCCTTTCCTGGAGCGCCAGTCGGTCGATGACCAGTCGGGCGACCCACATACAGGTGGAAGAACGAAATGGAGAAGGATATCCGCTCACATCAAGTCTTCACACCGGTCACCGGCAGGACAGAAGTCAGTGGCGATCTATTATGTCGGAGGCCAAGAAGAACTGCGGTATTGATATGCCAGGATAGTGAATGTAAATATACTTTTATGTTTTCTAACTTATCTAAGGTCAGAACAAACACTGACCTCTGCCCCCTGTCCTAACACAAGAAGAGAAGCCTATATAGATCTATAGTTTCATGGTAAAGGTAAACAGCTACTGCATTAAGCTTATTTCAATAACAAACTCCACTATCTACTTTTCCTATTAATAGAAGGGTAGGGCATAGCTGGCATTGACCTTTGTGAACTACAAAGCCTTTCTAACACACTAATATATTGTAAGCTAGCAGCGCATCCCAGTTTTACCTACGTATTTCCTGTTCCCGTGGGAATTCCGGGATAAAATATAGCCTAAGTGATTTTCTAGACTATAATCTCTGTAAAAAAATTCATCCAGATCCGTTGAGCCGTTCTTACACGATTGAGCAACAAACATCCAACTATCCATCCATCTATCTAAACTTTCGCATTTATAATATTAGTCTGATGCGAAAGTTAAAATGTTGGTTAGGAACCGCTTTACGCCAAAAGCACTCAACGAATCGGGCTGAAATTTCGAAAACTTGTTATACTAGACCTGAATTAGTATATGGGCTACTTTTTATCTCGGAAAAGTGTGTGAAGACGCGGGCAGACGCTTGTTCTCCCATACATACAGATTTCATAGATTGAACGAAGTTTGCTCCTGCCTCCATTTCGAGAGGCCTTTGCATTAATAAGTAACGCTGTTCCATTTAAAGCTGTGTTCAACAAATTGGTAATAGATGTTGGTAGTTAAATATTCATAATAGAGTCCTTGAATGTTCGGCGATTGGATAAGAGCATTTGTTAAACTAAGGGTAGATAAAGAATTAAGTTTATAAGGAAATGTAACGGGTAATAATAATAACTGAAGGTTTTATTACCGAAACAACTAAATTATAGCAAAAAACTGTAAATAAAAAGTGATAAGTTTATAATTTTAAAAAATCCAACTCTGTCATTATTTGTAAATTGTAGTATTTGTGTATTTATAGGTTTTAAACGAGAGCCGTATGGTGAGCCGGCTTAGGCACCACCCCAACTCTGCTCGTGCATGTCGTAAGAGGCGACTAAGGAACATACACCGGGGGGCGGGCAGCAGCGCCTCTTGCAGAATAGATCTACCACCGAACTGCGATCCCCAACCCGCATGCCCAGCGTGGAGATTATAGGCATTAACCCTGATGAGATAAAAATCAGGGGGAGGCCTGCGTCCAGCAGTGGAATATTATAGGCTGGTGAGGTGAGGTAAATGAGAGCGAAGCCTACTAAATGTAGCTATAGCCGTTCGAGATATTACGGGGCGTAATGCAACATAACATTTGACGACCTCTGTGGCGCGGTGGGCGAAGGTCCGCCTGCGACGCAGGAGGTTGCGTGTTCGATTCCCGCCTTGGGGCAAATATTTGTACGATCTGCAGGTTCTGCAGGTTCCGGGTGTTCTGATTTGATGACGGTTTCTATGTATAATAAAAAAATATCTATCTATGTATTGTATTGTATTATGTATATCAGTTATCTAGTAGCCATAACACAAGCTCTGCTTAGCTTGGGGCTAGATAATGCTGTGTGAATTGTCCAGCATTATTTATTTATTTTTTGATGGCTCTTCGAGCAAAACTATGCGCTGAGTTATTGCCTTTTTTGTGCTGCGACAGGAGACAAGTCGAGAATTTTGATAACTCATTTATCAAAATCGTTTTAGCCGTTTTGATGCTTGGAGGTAGCTTTATATAGTGTCCGCCAACCACATAGAAACATTTGAAAAAGATAACCTACCCTCGCGTGTAAAAATGAGAAAAAGGAATAGCTACGAAATTGTTAATAGTGATTAATATTCCACTTATTTTTAAGTCTCTAAATTATGTTCTATAGTGCTAATGAACCAATAAAAACATACAAAAATACAAAAGTTTGTTCAATAGATAAGTGACCTAAAAAATCATGCTTGTTAAGATGCTCTACTATACTTATAAATCTGTGCTCTTATTTTGAATGTTGGTAGTACTGTGTGTCAAAAAGAGTAAAAGATAAGAAGGTTTTCAGAATCATAAAACCATAGAGCAGAAAAAGTTGCTGCGTAAGGAGTATCTTCGATCTTCAAAAAGAATCTTCCAATAATCCAGTTCCCATCATTTACCCTGTAAGCCGACTGAGGAATATTCCAAGTAACGCACTAAAACAGCAGCTAAACGCCTTCGCCCTGCCATGTGACGTTTATTACCCTTTTATTGGAAGAAACCCGATATTACAGCAAATGTGACTACTATTCCTTTTTTTATTTTTATTTATTGGTAAATCACAGCATTACATGGTCAATATTATGTGTAAATTATTGGAATTTAATGAATTAAATTATTGTTAAACTGTGATATAAGAATGATTGAATTGTTTCGATTCATTATTTTATTTTTCATTTATTTATTAAGGAACTACATACAGTACTAACATTATGGTACATCAGCATTGCTATACAGCGGGGAAATGCAGCCAGTGTCTTAGGCACGCTTCCAACTGGTATTGATATGGATCAGTTGAGCTACCTGTAGATTGTTTGCAACAGTTTGCAGATAGCTTAATTGTTTCTGTTGTAAATACTAGTTTTAATTTAAATTTGTTATCTGATTGTTATTTTCTTTCTGAATACCTTTAATTTATTACAATAAAAAAATACATTATGGTATAAACTAGATAATATAAATAACAACAGATACAGATTTCTTTATTGTCATAAAATAAACATATAAAAGTGTAAGGTACCTTAATTATGCTGAGGCTATGACTCGTCCAAACACAAAGAAATTAAATACAATGTTGCTGTATAGGGGCATGTTAAGAAATTTTAAAATAATAAAAGTAACTTTTCTTACCACTCTAGTGTCGGTGATGTTACGAGATATCGGGTGATTTTTCTACAGATCGTACGTGATATTGACTGTAATCATTTTCCAAAAACTCAATGGTTATGCAAATAAATGTCAGACCCACAGCATTATCCACGGGGTAAACATTAGCGGCTGTGTGCAGGTGGGATATAGCAATGTTTAGATAAATTTACATACTTACTAATTTATATTACATTTTAAACTTAGAAAATAATCAGCCTTATGTAATAATAACATAAGCCTAATTATTGCACTGTTTATATAAAAATATTTATGTTATATTATTGTAGTAATTGTTGCTAGGTAAGTATTAGGTTTCTAGCTAATGAGGCTGTGGAGTGTGGAGACATTTTCCCCTACAAAAACTTTTCACAAGACCTCCTTGCTCTACCTAGGATTTATCTCAGAAATGCTTGGGATGAGTCTTGGGAGGGCAACGAGGGTAATAAGGCAAAACACTACAGATTTATACAAACAAGTGTTCCAGTCAAACCTTGGTTTTTTAAAATAAAACTCAATAAACGTGCAACAACAGTTATCATAAGAATGCGGCTGGGTCATACGTGTACCCCAGCCGGATGAAAATTGTAAGTAACCCTTCTTGCGAGTGCGGTGATGAATTTGGTGACGAAAATCATATATTTTTTTCTTGTAACTTATACGACCACACTTCCTTCTACAATGATCTCCTCTCCCTCCATATTCCGCTTCCTATAAATATTGCCTCCCTTCTTTCCTCCTTAGACCCTTGTATATATCATTGCTTAGCATCCTTTATTTGTACAAATAACATAAATATATAGTGTATAAAGTATGTATAATAGTTCCCCTTATCATTTTCCTATCCTAACTCTCCTGATCCTTATCCTGTTTCGTATCGTTTTGAAAGTAGGTGTCATTTAAATATTGTAAATGTTTCCCAAATTTTTTTTCCAATTAAGTACTAAAATAAAAAAAAACAGGAAATGGCAAATGCTAAAACTAGCGAGCCCAAAAAAAAAAGTATTAGGTTTAGATAAGATAAAGTGATACATGTACATTACATGCGATCTGAAGTACTTCAACAGAGCTTTACTGATTACAGATACAGGTAACAGCTATAAAAAGTATCGTTGCCATTTTGAGTTTTTTTTTCTGAACGCGATATTTTATCAGGGCTGTCCCATCTGGTCTACAACCCGGGGTCTTTCTCATGACGGATATAGTAGTTTCACATAATATGTTAGCTGTTGTGAAATCAAACATTAGCCAGATAAATTTTTGAAGAAATCAATATTTTTTATTGATTAAACTATTTTGACCAGGGAAAAGAAGGAGAATCAATATTTGTTATGATTTTGATTTAATTTTGAGTATAGTCAGAGCTTGAGTTCCTTCGATAGAGATCTAATGCGTCGTCAAGAAAAACAAAATGAGAGTTCTCAATTAACACGTTTGGTTTTTCTTTGTTAGAAGTAAATAAGAGCATTTGCGCATATTTCTAGAAGTAAATCAATATACCATCTTTACATCGTAGTGTAAAAACATTTAATATACAATCAACTTGAATTCAAAATCGACATTAAAATAGATCAATATATACATTACGCAATTATTTTAAAAAAATTGTTTGCGATTAACAGAAAATTACCTCTCCGCTAGTTATACTCCATACATAAAGCAAACAATATTAATAACAGCATAAAATTGTCTCGCCCGCGTAATGTAAATCGAAAACCCTTAATAGAAAGGAGGTTATGAGAATTAACCCCCACAGCCCCCTCGCCATTTGGATAACAAGGAAGTTGGCTCGGGCCGATTGTGCCAATCTCGCGCCGCCGATAAATCACAGGCTTCGGAATAACAGCCATGATTCAGCAGAAGATGGTGCCCTGACTTTCATTCATGCTTGGACTAGTCTGGGTCCCAACTCTAGAGATGAAATATCGGAATGATGCGTGACTAAATACATAGTTAGGGCCGTATTCTAGTAGAGAATCGTATCTATGTGATGCCGGAATCATAATATATCCTCAACACTAATATTATAAATTAAGGAAAATAATGTTAAGCTATGGGCTATCTTTTAGGATAGGTACTTTTTAAGTATCGTATGTCCATACATAGGATACTTAAAAAGCTCGTACGAGGCCGTAGGCAGCTAGTATAAACGTGAAAGTATGAATAGATGGATATATTATGTTTGTTACTTCTTCACGACAAAACTACAGAACAGATCGAGCTGATGTTTAGCATAGACCTACATAGGTCACCTGAAATAATAAACTATTTTTATCCTATAAATTCATTCCTATTTGTAAAATTTCTGTAAAACAAATACATAAAACAAAAATTAGAACTTTATTGACTTGGCATAACATATACATTACATAGCCTTTTTTTTATCAGGATCGTATATCGGATACAGCGCGGGAAAAGCTGAGGGAAGAAACTAGTAGAATATATGTATGTAATAGAAATCCTAACTCGAGTTCTGCGATGTCTATAAGAGAGTCAGTTACTCCTTTATCTATATTAATTCTAGACTTCTATACTAACATTATAAAAGCGAAAGTGTGTTTGTTTGTCCATCCTTCACGCTCCAACTAAGCAACCAAACGACTTGATTTTTGGCATAGAGTTAGTTGAAATGATGGAGAGTAACATAGGCTTTTTGTCTTGGTAAAAATTCAACTCCCATGGGAGATTAAGGGGAATATTCGTATTTTTATACAAAAATTCGTTCTTCCTTCACGGCCTAACAAATTTCACGAAAAACTACTGAACGGGAAAAAATATTTTTATACCCATAGAAATGTGGAATTCAAATTTAACGCGGATGAAACCGCGGCGAACCAATCAATCTCTCAATTCAATTCAATTCGATATAATTTATTTCATTAGGCTTACAAAATAAGCTTTGATAAGTCAAATTTTATACTATAAACAGGTTTATAAATTGTAGTTATTATCAAATAAGAAAAAAGGTTGTATTGATCTCCACTTCAATTTTTGTCCACAAGTGGACGAAGTAGATATCAATAATCATTAGTATAATTCTGTATATTAGGATTGGAGCCATGACCTATTCTACTAGTTAATTTACCTTTTAAAACCTTAACAAAACATTTATAAGCGAGCCAGAAACAAGTACGCTTTTTAAAAAATATGTTTATTTAAAGAGGTAAAATTCCTCAAATTCCTCACGAACAATGAATGTAAAGAACAAAAAATTAGCGAGCGGTATTTACGGTGCAGCATTTTTCTATAATTTTATTATCAAAAAGTCCTTAAAATACTCCGTTAAAAAATCTCGGAACAATAAACGGAAGCTAAACAAAGGAAACAATTTCGGATTCATTCTTTGAATTACTTTCCTCTTCTTATAGCTAAATTGTTAGAACTGGAAACATTTTAACGAAATTTTCTGCGACTATTAGTCGCGATTATCACGCCATATAACGTACGGTCTACAAGTTTTTACTTGCATAACTAAAGAAACTCCCTTATCGCGAGCATTCACCTGTAAGCCATACACATTCGACGACCTCTGTGGTGCGGTGGGCGAAGGTCCGCCTGCGACGCGATGAGAAACATGAAAAGTGTGTATTCGACAACAGTAAAGCCAGCTTTTAAAATGTGGGACAAAACCGAACGATTTCAGCATAAAATTTGATTTTCCGTGTTCGGAACTCACCTTTCACTTTGGGTCGAGGCGTACAGGACGCACTAGAAACACAAAGACGAATGCAACGAACCCAAATTCAACGGGGTTACGACGTTTCGTTTAGCAGATGCTACAGCCAACTTCCATAACCAGACCAGCTCGATGGTAACATATCATTGCATTGTCACCGAACTCACTTAAGTACGCCAAATTAAGCCCCTAAAATTCAGTTGCAAGATGTGTCTCAGACATATGTACATACGTAATAACAAGGCAAGTTAAATAAAACCTTGTAAAAACAATACTTCTACTCTTCTAGGAATTTTAACCTTTCACACTTACCCGTAACTTTTATCATAAAAATGTAATTGAAATGTTAACAATTTTATATTGTGTGGTTTCGTAGCAGAGCCCGTTGAAGTCTTTGAAACGTCGAGTCGTAGCGCTTGCTACGACGTAGCCGCGTAGCCCTGCTACGACATCTAAAGAACAAAAATTCCTTTCAAATAAATACTGGTTATTTCCAATATTACGGAATGCTTAGGTGTTCCTACAACGTTAATTGGTGGAGTAGGTAAACTTTGCTTTTAGAAAATGGAACGACTACTGAAATAAAGCAATGGCTGTTGAGTTTAAAGCTTTTGTATCAAGGTTTTAGGGACTGTAAAAGGTACTAACTGGTACCAACTCGTGCTTTTCTATGTGGACTGTAGACTTCAATAAGTACATTTAATACTTCCTTGGCTGTAAAGCAGATAATTTTCTATTTCGAGGAGATTACACCGAACCTACCCAAGTCGATGACTGCTTGATAAATTCAAATGAAAAAAAACCGACGTTCCATGAGCGGAAAGCTGGAAGAAATGGCGCGGAAAAGGAAACGGATTCCCGAAAGAAATCTCATTAAAGTGTCTTGCATCGAGGACTGATTAACGTGCGCGGACATTTGGGGAATACTGATAGCGGACGCATTTACACCGGATTCAGCGTGCAGAATTTTCGGCGCCGGTGTTCAGGAAGGTTTGTCGTAGTGATTGCTTGTCGCAATTGCTTTATGTATACATATATTAGTCGTCAATCATTGATACAATCACGACAGTCCTTACTGAATAAAGGCACTTCACTGTTATCGACAGCTTGTAAATTTTTACTCACATTACTACGCAACTTCTGGCCATAGCGTGCTCGCGCTAATTCCGGTAAAAAAAAATGTACAATTTTTTTTTAAACCACACTTTTGAATGTAAAATCGCTTGCAAACACGAAATGAAACATACCGATTGCCAGTGAACGAAATAGCGCGACAGCAGTTTATTGCAGTACCACTAAATTTGGATTAAGTGATCCGTTCTGTCCACACAAATTTAGTATGGCGTCTAGTTAAGTAGAACCACGTTACATCCACAGGACCCGTGAGAATTACTTACTTTTGTATGAAGACTCATACAAATTGCAGTTCGCCAAGACTGGCGAACTGCAATTTGTTCAAAGATTAAAATGAAAGAAGGTGTTTAATTTTCACATAAATTCATTCATTTTATTCAAAGGATTTAGTGCACGGCGGCGTTTAAATTAAAAGTTCGATTGCAAACTGTCAAAAACGGCCCGTTTTTCTTTAAAACAAATTTATGTAAATCTCTTTATCGTTCCCTCTCGCTCCCACAGACACTGCCTACCAAAATCTCAGGTTAAGACCAGGGTCGGTTTTATGTTGTTCGTTTTTAGCAGCTTTCTATGTAAGTAAGCTCTTAGCCCATGCTCGTCTAAAGATTGCTGATAACGCTGTTTTATGCGAGCGGGGCATTAGGGCTGATAGTTTGTTGATGACTTTCGAGAGCTCTGAAGAATAGTGATAAGCAACTAACGATTGGGCTAATGTGATGTGACCAAGTGAAACCGATAAATCAAAGTCAAAAATAACTTTCGAAAATCAAGAAAAATTTGCCCACACAAACTTACTACCAAAATGCTTTTTAATTCAAGCATATTTCCACCATATCATGTTGTTTTCGTTTATGAATAGTATTTATCTAGGTCTCTGGATGTTTTTTTTTCGTAATAATAAACACCTAGATAATGAAATATAAGCTAAAATATGCAAAATGCGATTTTGCATAACTTTACGTCGAAAACGACATGTTTTCCTCCTATTTGTTTTGTATTAAAAACAAAAATATCTTACGTTTTGTTTGAGAAAGAACATAGCTTACATTGTCTAGTTACAGAATAACAACACATTGTCGGGACAATACAAAAACTTTTCAATGATAATTTTGGTATTACGGAACACAATAATACACGAATTGAAGTTGCGTGCATCTGTCGCCGAAGCCTTAAGTATGTATTTATGTCAAATATATTAGGTATTCTTAATATAAAGGAATTGTGATTCTATCCATGCTCAAACATTGTATAGCAGATTTTTGCTATAAGCAGCTGCGTATGTCCATCCGCGAGATATCATATACCTATATGCCAAATTAAATTGAGATCAGTTCAGCCATTTAGGCGTGAAAAGATAACAGATTTACAGACAGAGAAATGGACAGACAGAGTTACATTTAAGTTTATACAACACTAGCGGCGCCTCGCGGTTTCACCCGCGAAGTTCCCGCTCCCATTGGAAATTCAGTATAAAATATAAGCCTTTGTGCTATTCCAGCCTATAAACTATCTCTGTGCCAAATTTCATTCAGATCCGTTCAGCCGTTCTGGCGTGATTGAACAACAAACATCCATCTATCCATCTATCCATCCATCCATCTAAACTTTCGCACATATTATATTAGTATGATTCGTATGGGGATTTGGATAAGCCGATTTAGCCGAAATTATTTATTTATTTATTTAGCCTAAATACCTCCTCTGGGCCCTGAATTAACTTAGTGTATAGCAATATTATTTCAATTATTATAATTATAATTATCCAAATATTCGTATACTAGACCTAATGAAAGTTTCAAATTAAACGTAGTTACAAGATGGTAATTAAATTAAAGTAGATAGATACCTTAGTAATTAAATAAGATAATAATACCCTTCATGAAACTTTTATCATAAAAACTTTAAATTAAGGAATCTCAGGGTGACCTAGGCGCAAGCAGGTCAGATGATGTACACACATGTATCCCGAGGCAGGAATCGAACCCGCAACCTCCTGCGTCGCAGGCAGACCTTCGCCCACCGCGCCACAGAGGTCGTCAAATATTATGATTATAATTATTATCAATCTTCCTAGGACTTGCGTGAGGGCTGGTGCGGCGGCAAGTTTGGCGAAGATCTCAAGAGGCGCATATATGCAGGTCTCGACAGAGCCTACGCATTTGCTCCCTTTGGAGTCGAACCCCAGGGTTTCAAAAAAATATCTAAGCGTCTGGTCGAAGCGACGCGTGACCCGAGAACTGGTGAGTATCTGGCACAGCGCATCGCATTGCCATACAGCGGGGCAATGCAGCCAGCAGCGTCTTGGAGACGCGCGCGACTAGTATTGATATGGATCAGTTTAGTGTCATTTTCTTTTTCACACAAGATTTTAAGTGAATAATGAAAGCTTCCAAACCAAAACTTGTTTCGAGCTTTACTTTGATTAAATCAATGATGTCTTTAAATATTTTCCACTATATTCCCCATGGCATTATACAAAAAATGATACGATGATAAGATAGCAGGAAGCGCGGCACTGAACTACGTACATGAACTGAACAATGATGCTTAAAATTGCAGAAGTCATACACAATGTGAGAGCTATCACACACAATGATGGCAACCGTTGATCACAGTTAGGAATATAGCACCAGGAGCTGACCGGCAATAACATCACCTTATGGAGTCAACAAACGTAGTGTAGGACGCCCACCGACCCGGTGGGATGACGATTTGCGAAAGACTACTGTCAGATGCTGGATGCGGCATGCTGCAGACAGAGCGCTAGGGCGCTCATTAAGGGAGGCCTACGTCCAGCAGTGGACTTATATAGGCTGATGATGACGATGGAGTCAACACACACAGACGCTATGGGTTTCCGCAAATCAGATGCTTGAAGCTGTTAGTTATGGGCTTAAACTCATAACCCTTATGAGGTGACCTATGACGCCATTTTGTGAAAAGGATAGGCATAGGATTTCGTGTTCATATGAGCGGGACAGAAAAGAGCGGCGTAAGCGCAAAAATCTATTAATGTTTTAAATATAAGAATGAAATAAAAAAGAAAACGATTACTCTAATAAAACTTTAGTCTATGCCTATGTAATTCGTAAAAAATAATGCGGTGTTGTCCCTGATAAAGAGAGTCGCGATTCAAAAGTATTATTTATTTATTTATTAACACTTTATTGCACAAAAACGAGAAAATACATAACATAAAAATCTTACATCTAAAAATAAATTTACAGTACAAAAGGCGGCCTTATCGCTGAGAGTGATTTCTCCCAGGCAACCTTAGTATTAGTCTGTTTTTAAACCTTGACAGGTTAAATACTGACCAAAATCATTTTCTATACAACAGCGAAAAAATCTTTTAAATCGATCCATGATTGATAAAGAAATCGACGAAGATTCGATGATGTAGGTCCCTTACCCACCGTCTCACGCACTATGTATCGTAGCTACGCACTCTGCACGGTTAACGCCGCGGTATGTGGAGCGTGCGATATTCTATCCATTCACAGTGACTGATAGGTACCTTCGTGCACTGGTATGACGGATACGGTGTCACACAGGCTATTCGTTCTTATCATTGACTCTACTCTAATTTTATTTATTTACTTTCATTAATACGGTTACACCAATTACATTAATTAAAGGACAAGTTAATTGAGGCCTAGGCATACCTCTTTTACCTGAGGGGTATTTTCAGTTCAGTTCATTTTATTCATTACATTAAACTATAGGAACACACATTGAAACACTTGGTTATATGGAACGTACAGTTTAAACTTTTTAACCCTATATTACTAATTTAAATTGTTTTATACTTTAAAAACGACGCGGACTTAACGCGTAAAAATAGAATTGCAAATGTTCCAAAACAATGAATGAAAATATCATTAAAGTCGCTTGAAACTTTTGCGTTGTGTTCCAAACATTCCGTTCCAGTTTTAAAGTTATCGCCCTATTTATGCAAAAATAACTTAAATATTCCTGTTGGACGTAGCGATATCTATTGTTACCAGTTTGCTTAAAATTGGTACATAATAATAATGCTGGACAATTCACACAGCATTATCTAGCCCCAACCTAAGCAGAGCTTGTGTTATGGGTACTAGATAACTGATATATATACCTAATAATACTGATATACACAGATCGATATGTTTATTAATAGAAAACGACCAGAATAAATGTCTACAGATCGTACACACATTAAGAGGCGGGAATCGATCCCGCAACCACCGGCGTCGCAGGCAGACCTTCACCCACCGCGCCACAGTGGTCAACATGTTTTTATAAATATTTAATCTACTTTTTATTCGTCATTTTGTGTTTTAGCTGTGTGCAAATGTACCTTGCAATACCCAACTTGCATGCCCAGTGTAAGTTGATAAAAGCTATTGGCAACACCCTGTTTGTGGGAACATGGGACGTTATTTTTCTGAATTTGAAGAAATTCAGAAAAATAACGTTATTTTAAAAGGCTATAAGGCTTAAAAATATTAAATATTTTATACTTTAAACAGCTTTTGTAGTAGTAAGTTTTTAGTACTTATTATCAAATAAGAAATAAGGTGTTATTATTTATTATTTTATTATATGTATAACTTTTTTAGATATATACTTAGGCTTACAAAATAAGCACTTAGTCAAGGCAAATTTTATACATTAATCAGCTTTTGTAGCAGTAAGTCTTTAGTACTTATTATCAAATTAGAAATAAGGTGTTATTAGTTATTATAAAACTTCTTTAGATATACTTAGGCTTACAAAATAAGCACTTAGTCTAGGCAAATATTATCCTACATATAAACAGCTTTTGTAGAAGTAAGCTTTTAGTAATTATCATCAAATAAGAATTAAAATGTTATTGGTTTTGTCTTCTCTTAGTTTTTAGGTACTAGGTTAGACGCTACGGCAACATATTAATAAAGCATATTATTAATATTTTTCGGATAAACTTCTTCTTAAACTGTGCCTTAGAGGCACAGAAGTTTATCCGATGCACTTTCTGCCTAGCGCCTAAGAGCTTTTGTGGGTTGGTTGTGAATAAAAGAGTTACTTTAACTGAGTCTATCCATTACAGAGGACACGAGTACATTATATTACTTTTACCGATAGTCTATAATCATCTTAATTAGGATATGTGTGTTCTGGAAGCTTTATGAAGTGACTGGATACTCTCGCTTTAGCTAGTAAAAATGCAGAATAGCAATCCGCGTTTGGTATAAGTACTGTTTATTTTTCTGTGTCACTACAGAGCTAATATAATGGCGTTAATTAGGTAAACCTTAGTCTGGCCTAGTTGTCAAACCGTCTTATTTCCGATGCACAGCAACGAGAACCAACTCACTGACACTGGGTATATAGTTAGTAGATATATACATTATGTCCAATGAGCATATTATAAGATCATCCGTTGGCAGTTGGCACTTTTTCACAAATTATTGCCTCAGGGTTTTGTGTCACAGCAATAAGCTGAGTCGACCTGATAGCCCAACACACGCGCTCGTCTGCTTACTGAGTGGGCTCCTTAGTACCAGTACCAACCCAATGCACTTGTGTTATTTCATAAATATTATTCACATATATTTTTATACTGTGTACGTAGTCTTTTATTTCTGAATTACTCTATTGATTAATTACTGTATTGGCAAATAAATGATGTCTGTCTAACAAATAATTTTCTTTCTTTCTTCTTTCAATCAGGCGCCATTCATTTTACGATACAAACTATCCATCCTACATCAATAAAAAGATTAATTTATGATCCATCAACAGGGCTAATGACAACTTTCTCCGATCATCCAAAACAAATGACGGCATCAATCAGAAAGTAGACGAGCCGGTTGGTTAGTCGGTCAATGTTATAATGAAAATAGAGATTTGAATATAACCATAAATGTGGTACAAAAACTGTGATTCCGCTGTTTTTTTATTATCATTCTTCATTATTTATGGAACCTTGAGTCATTATAATAATAATTTATTTTCAATTTACATGGAAATGCAGCCAGTGTCTTAGGCACGCTTCCAACTGGTATTGATATGGATCAGTTGAGCTACCTGTAGATTGTTTGCAACAGTTTGCTGATAGCTTAATTGTTTCTATTGTAAATACAAGTTTTAATTTAAATTTGTTATTTGATTGTTATTTTCTTTCTGAATAAAGATTGCATTTACATGGATCAACACAATATTGGTTTAATTTTGGTCTGACTACAATTGGTATGTCTGTCCCGTATTTTTAACAAACAAATTAAATATACCTTAACCTGAATTATACCCTAAATAATTTTGCTGCGTATCACTTAGTGGTACGCTTTCTTACGGGGCGTAATGTAACGTGTTACACAGCGTGCGTTCGTGTAGTCAGTACGGGGAAAGAAGGCGATAGCAACATTTTAGCATACGGCGCGGCGTTGCGTTACGTGTTCTGTGAATGGTAAATTACGCCCCGTAACACCGGTCAGTACCCGGCTTTATGTCAATTCAATTAATTGATTTCCATTTTGAACAAATTAAATTCTGTGCGAAAAACTAAAATGTAAAACTTTTGACACAATTTTTTTTGACAATAATGACAATTTCAAAAACAATTCAAGTAAATACAAAATAATTGTATATTTAAAAATTCTAAGGCAATTTGGATATTTAAATATTAAATAGGATAAGGTAAGGCAAGGTAAATTATTAAGCCGCTGCCCCACCGCGGCGGACGCTGTACACGACTACGCGGACCATTATAGTCGCGTGGGTTCGTTTGTTTGACAGCAGGGTTCTACGTTTCCTCTGCATCATAAACTATACATGAAAATTATCCAACGCCTATGGATAGACAACTGTAGCGCAGCTATGACGCCCCACTTCCGGCAGTGAATCTAGGCACGCGTGTACCGCGTGCATAGTGTTGATAGCGTTGAGGTGGGTGGGTGCTTAATTCGAAAAAGCGACGTGTGTAGCAATGACGTCATTAATCTCGCATTCGTGTGAAGCGTGTTCGTAGGTTGCAGTGGACTTTATCACATTCATTATCTTGCAAAGTGAAGCTAGGTACGCACACGTGCGTAGCCTCTTCGTGCGTAGCAGTGGGACGGTGGCTTAATTCCTCACTAATAAAGGAAGTATAATAATTTGAGGCCTAAATACCATAATTTTCAACCGAAAATAGTTTCCTCTATTATTACGCATTATACAAAGAAAAGGCAAGACACATTGATAATGTCAAGGTTTTTCTATTGTTAGGAAATCTGTCAGTCACATCCATGTTGAGTCATTTGGAACTTGAAGATATCGACTCGCTCGGTCACCTATTCATCGTCCAAATTATAGAGGACTACCTTATGCATTCAAAGTCTGTTCGAAAAGAGCTCAGCGCATAATTGTTACATGTTATCTGTTAAAAATACCTAACTACAATACTTAGCGGTTTTCAATGTCTCGGGCAAATATTTAAAAATGCTTTTGAAATGGGTGTTTCAATGTTACTGATCGCACTAATGTTACATAGCGAAAATTTGTGTGTTTTACTCCTTCAAGCTCAAACAAACTGTTGAACTGATTTATAAATGAATATCTTAGTTCCCGGATTAATAAGCTACTGCTTAGGGATTAAACCCTAAAAAATCTAGTTATGCCATGCGATGATCAAATAATTCAAACACTATTCAAAGCGGGGCGCAGCTAGTTCCATTAAGTAAGATTGTACAAACTTATCAAGGTTGTTATGACAATTTGTGAACCAAAAAAACATGATATAAACCACACATGTCCACTGGTGGACATAGGTGTTCACCATAAGACACTATGGGTCAGGAGCGTAATTATAGCCTCAAACATCACTTTGACATAAGTTAGATTTCTACATTTTTCTCAATGAATATATGAAATAGTAATAAATAAATAGGATAATTAAACTATTATATACCACCAAAAATATGTTAATGTAGCATATTTTTTAATAGCGGTAGCTTGAACTTAAATATATGGAAATTTATTGATGTAGTAAAATTTATGATAATGACACTTTTAGATCGATTTTTTACATATATTAGTTGATAAATAAATAATGAACAATGCTGGACAATTCACACAGCATTACCTAGCCCCAAGCTAAGCAGAGCTTATGTTATGGGTACTAGATAACTGATATACATAGTATAACACAATACATAGATAGATATTTTTTTATACATAGAAAACGACCAGAACATCCTGAACAAATGTCTGCATATCGAACCCGCAACCTCCTACGTCGCAGACAGACCTTCGCCCACCGCGCTACAGAGGTCGTCAATCTACATATAGGATAAACTATTACTTAGTATACTTATTATAAGCATGGTACTTAACACTTCCAAGTAATTCAAGCATATTCCTATATGGATAAGAAAGTTAGCTGTTACAGTAAAATTGTGAAAGCTCTACCATTTTTTTCACTTTTGAAAATTTTAATCGAGTTTTCGTATTTTTCATTATAATTTTTACAGTGGGACACCACAAGTATCAATCCTGAGCCATCATCGAAACCCTGCGACCGCACCTATGTCATCGGTCCATCAGATGGATGGTCTTCCAACACTACGTTTCGCGTTGCATTGCGGTTGCTGCATGAATTAATAATAAGAATAATCAATCAAGACCTGCCCAGGTGCGAGGGTTTAGTCTAATGATTTCAATTTTAACATCCGATCCATAAATTTGAACGGACAATGTTAATAAGCTTAAAGTAACTAAAGTTACTTCATAAATATTCAGGCTGTCGGAAAATCCGATAGAATTGAATAAATTGAGTGGAGCGGGGTGAATTGGCAGGCCTTCAGGGTGTAGGAGGGGAGAATATGAATCTGTATGGAAGTAGGACAACAGTACAAAAGCTGCATTGATAAGCAAAGTTTTTCTTATTCAGAACTAACTTTTGGCCGCGGCTTCAGACGTTATTGGAATAAGAAGCAGTTTACTGTTATTCCAACTACAGGATCACATATATGCAAAAATTCAGCGTGATCCGTTCAATAGTTTTGTTGTGAAGAGATAATAAACACAACAGCCTTTTGATCTCACGTTGTTATTTTCAAATTGATCCCTTTTTAGGGTTTCGTACCCAAAGGGTAAAACGACCGACAACGATATTACTATTACTGATTTTAAGATATTAAGACTCCGCTGTCCGTCCGTGTGTCCGTTTGCCACCAGGCTAAATCTCATGAACCGTGATAGTTAGACAGTTGATATTTTTACAGATAATAGATGTTGATGTTGGAATATCAGTATTTATGTTGCCACTATAACAACAAATGAAAAAATAGAAAAAGTATGCCCCCTCATATTTTTTATTTATTTTTTATTTTTATCCATACAACTACAGATTTTTTGCCGTTTTTATCGAGAATGATACGGAACCCTTCGACTTCGCACTTGGCCGGTTTTTTTTTCTTGTGCATTGTGAACCAAAATGATGAATGATGCATTCTAAATGTAATTGTGAATTTTCGAAGAAAAGAAAAAATAAAACTATCGCAATACAACTATTTTCGTATATGTGTATGTATTTTCCGAATCTATTTTCTTTTAACCGATGAAAACAAAAGAGGTGCAATGTTCGGATGTTTTTATTTTAAGTATGTTCGTCGATTTTTACGACAATTATGAACCGATTTGGAAAATTATTTCGGTTTACTATGGAAAATAATCCCATATCTCCTCTCTGGGGCTCCACCTGAAAATTAGTGTAGCATTGGGCTTAGCCGGACCCATGCTGAGGTGGGGACCCTTAATACCCATTTTTATACTTAAGTCTTTCTATTATTGTTTAAAACGTACCTAGTTCGTTTTTAATTTACCTAGTACCTGTAAGTCTGTATGTATGTTGGGTAAATATATTATATTCTTTTTTATCTTTCTTTCATAAAAAATTTATTCCCGAAGGATAAATATTTGTACCGAAAACTTTAAAAACAGTGTAAACACTAAGTAACAGTGTAATAACAAATTATAGCTGTATAGACCCAATCTTCTTTAACATAAAAAAAATCTAAGTAATCCGAAATTGACATTTAGTTTATCAAAACAAAAAATTATGAGACTGAAATGAACTTTTATCATTCCATCAACCTATCCACATGTTTCTTGGAATGATAATGAAAACAAGCGCCCATAAACCAAAGTGTTGTACCAAAAAAATAACGCCTTTGTTTTTCTTTTACTAGTACTTACAGGTGGAGGCAAACGTTTCATGAATACTTAAGTAAAGAAAAATAAGGTTTTTTCATAAATGACTTGTTTTCGTAAAAGCAAGCACTAAATGTAAAATATTGTCTCCTTAACCTTTATTTGGGTTACTATTTAGAAAAGAAGCTAATTCCTTTTTAGGAAATTAAATAATTTCCCGAAAATTTCGTACCTCAGTACGGGTGTGCTCTAACCAACTAAGCCACGGAAATGGGCGCGGGTTCGAATCCTACCGAAATCGAAATCTTTTGGGATATAATAAAATTTTGAAGATTTTTAAATTTGGAAGATTGAATATTTTTTTTATTTCAAAACATTTTTACAAAGGTCTTTTAATTTTAATCAAGCATGCCCTAGTAAGGAGCATGTTTGATTGATACTATAACATACTTATACTTAAATAGTGATTAAACATGTAAAGTATAAGGTTCACTTTGAAGTAATTTGCAGTCACTTGTAGCCAGAAGTGTACCTACACAAAAATTACTAGGACAAGCCATGCTGTTCAAACATGGCTCACACAAAAGGTGGATAGGTATGTTCAAATTATCAACAAACCGTGAAGCAAGGGTCGACGACACGCCTCCAATTTTTGTTATTCAAATAGTAGAGACATTGAATCCGTGCTACCCAGATTGGGTATCCTTTATGGGCTTGTGTGGGAGGAAGTAGGTTAACGATCTCTTACACAGATGCTGGGGAACGATGCACTCAAAAAATTAATGGGTATCGCGTACCGCAGACTCTACAGCAAGCCTACACACGTTTGTGTATAGAACCGTTATGTGTTTTTGTGCGTTGTTTTTCGTGGTGTTTTTTGATGAGATTTTTTTGTGGTTTCTTCCGGTTTGATTTCGGTTTGCCGCGGAATGACAGTTTCTGATGGAAATTTAGCGCACAAAGAATCAAAATTCCATCTTTTGGTACCTAAAATCTAACAAAATACTGCTACCGTTCTCGGTTCTTCTACGCTTATCAAAACGTAAAGTTTAATAATAATAAAATTGCAAGTTCATATTGTTGCCTAAGGTGTATTGAGCTAGGTATTGTGGGATTATCTCGAGACTTTCATCATTTGAAATCCTATGTCGATTCCCGCACAAAAGATTCAATTTCCTTAGAATCGAGGAGACCCTCAACAAGCTGCGTTGAGTTCAGTTATATTATTACATGGTATTGCCGGTAACTTATTTCCTTTAAAATTTCAACTTCCCCAGACAAGTTTCTAGTTAGATCTGGGGTTTTTGTTTTAGTGGAACAAAAATAAAGAACCAAAAAACCGATCTCTGAACTGAAAATAGTCCTCAATAGTTTTAATATAAAAAAATTAAAAATTAAAGTGATTCTTTTTCGAAAAATAGATATAATTTCTAGTTTTTTTATGGTAACTAAAGTTAAACTAAGTTTGTGTTGTAAAATAGCTAGGTTTTAAAATAGTTAGTTTACCTACTTATACGCTGGTTACATAAGTAGCTTTGTATAAGTATATACTTAAAGTAGCAGATTTTTATGATAATATGGTACCTAAGTACTTTATAATAAGTATCTGTTACTTACATAGCTTCTTGACAACATAATCAAGCAACATCAAGCAGACTGTGCCTGACATTCAGAGAAAATAAAATGGTTTACATGACTTCACATCAATTTTATTACAGCTGGAGGAAGCTCGTGGGACTAATGAGGGATTAAAATGTTAATTCAATTAAGAGAAACAAGGCCGCAAACGAGCTTTACTCAAACCCTGTTTTTGTGAGAGTAGACCTGCTTAGAAGTAGAGCTGTGTGTACAAGTGTGTGATGTTGGTGATTACCGCTGAGGCGCTATTGAGACCCGAGGAGGGTAATCATCAATACACACGTGTATCATACGACGTCTTTCAACACACTTGTGAATAAAATAATCATTTTATTTAGTAGATAAAAAGTTTATTTGTATAATTGAACACGATCTTTTTGTATCGAAACTTTTTAAAGAACAAAGCAACTCGACCAATAAATTAAAAAAAAAACCTATAACTCACTTGTATAGTACTTGTAATAGTAATGTAAAAGTCACAGTTTGGTTACAGATGTCATTATGTGCGTAATTGCGGTGAAAAAAGGGCCATTTTATGAGCAAGTGTGTTGAAAAAAAAAAACAAGATTGAAAGTGAGGCTTAGCAACCGTTATTATTGTTATTATAAACGGGTGATTATCACGTTTTTTTACTTATTCTTCTAGACGTTTTGACTCTAGATTTACACACTGTCGAGGTCACGGAATGACTGGAGTACCTTCTGGTACTCCAGTCATCCAGATTCTACCCGCCGCCTCTGCGAAGTGGGAGCAGCATTATTATATGGACTATATATATATTTTAGGGACCCTAATTAAGTTACTTTTTGTACACTTTCTTTGTTGCTTGAAATAAAGTATTAAAAAATATAATATTATAAAACGATTCTACAGTAAAAAATATATATCAAAACGGTAGATCACCGGCTGCGAAGCTAGGCTCAAGCAACCGGTGACTAGGGCTGCAAAGAGAGGAACTTCCTGACGATACGCGCCGAGTCCAGGAGTACCGCCTTTTGGATCTGGCCTTTGATCCAACTTCCTAGTGAGAGTATCTTGAGATGTTGATCGAGGCTCTTCGCTATTACTCCGTTAACCGAAACAACTATAGGATAATAATAATAGTTATTATTATTATTATTTTGTTCGTGAGTATAAAAAATATTTATCGATCGTTTTCGTAAAAGACATGGGTTCCTGTCTCATTTATTTAATGAGACTCTAGGTTTGAGCGTCGGAGAGGTCTTTGAAAACATTCAAACACGCAAAATTGCCATAATTGAAAGCTGTTTCCTTAAACAGTTGGGTTGTCAGCGGAAAACGTTCAACGCTACAACAACTCCAAACAAATAATTACATTTGTTCGAAATTTTCGAGCTGCGAATTCGCACACGTCACTCACACAAGATCCACCTGCTTTGTGAGGAAATACATTCCGCCTTCATGACTTTTCAAAATGTTATCAAACTTTGTTTCGGTCACCCGCAAGCCGACGGGCCCAAACTTCTGACGTCTAGCCGCTCAGGTGGGAACTTTTCCGCTTGCGTAAATATTCCCCCTCGTTATACGCTCTGATCGAAAATAAACTGCACCGCAATTCCTTTGTTATGCAACTCGATTATCTGATAGATGTTCCTCAATATAATACAATAAATTACATATTATTCATCAAGTTACCGGAACGTGAGACGGTGGTACGTTAATGGTGCTGTACGAGTGAACTTCCCACAGCTGTTTTTCATCGTATGTTGTAAAATTGTGAGAACATTGTCTTCAAACAAGAGCAAGGTAATAACTGGTTATGCAATGCAATGAGCACGAACTGCGAACTGCACAGAGTTGCCAATCAAATTAATTGAGTAATTATAGTACCTTCGAAATTTCACTGTAGTACATCGATACAGTCGAGCGAGTTGTCCGAAATTGGACAGCTTTAGACAGGCGGGGAAATGAGGCCGATGGAAAATCGCTCTCGTTTATTTAGTTTGGCCCCGTTTGTGGACATGTTAACATACTGTAGAGGTAGCATGATATTTTTTTATAAAACAAATAATGAATGATAACATAAGAATTTTATCCTCTTTGCTCAATACGTGACTTCCTCTTTATTAGAGGTCTTTGTTAAGCAATTTGATAATAACGACCAACAGAAGGTCTGTCTACTTGGTTATTTATTCAGGAGTATTTGTAATTGAATCCAGCTTTCGTACCTTAATCAAGGTCATACAACTTCTGGTCAGAGAATACCATGAAACCAATTCCACAAAACAATTCCGTACCTTCCGTTGTACGCAAACAGAGTTGAAAATCATCTGCGCAGATCGTTTTCAGCTATATATGGTTATTTGAATGGTGATCACACATTGGCAGCTAATGACCAGTGGTTACCGCTCGCCAGTAGCGGAATACGGATCCAGTTATTTTACTGTATTTAATACTGCCTTGCGGTCTACACTAGGCCTGTAGAATTGTAATGAGCACTTACGTACAGCTTTTCAACATGTGCCAAGAAACCAACATACCTGAAAACAAATAAACACGTTAACATTAGATCCATTTAATAACGGTTTATACATATCTGTACAATACTCCGCCCGTGACAATATAATACAAAATAAATAAGTAATGCTGGACACTTCACACAGAATCTTCTAGCCCCAAGCTAAGCAGAGCTTGTGTTATGAGTACTAGATGACTGATATATACATAATACAATATATTACATTATTTTTTTGTATAGTACGTAAGTTTGACGACCTCTGTGGCGTAGGCGAAGATCTACCTGCGACGCAGGAGGTTGCGGGTTCGATTTCCACCTCGGGAGAAATGTGTGTACGATCTGCAGACATTTGTTCAGGGTATTCTGGTCGTTTTCTATGTATAATAAAAAATATCTATCAATATTTTGTATTATATTAATATAATATCGTTTCTCTTCTCTTATCAAGTTCTGCTTAGCTTGGGGCTAGATAATGCTTTGTATTATTTATTATAAGTAGTAGTTATTTACTCGGCTGATAATTAGGCAAAAATCTGAGCAGTCTCGTAATGTCAGACTTGGAATCCTTAGAAATGCAATCCAATAACTGAATTCTTGGCTGCCTCACCTCAGCCGTCTTGAGTTACCTTCCCATGAACCTAGTTACGGCATTTCTCTGTAATGGCATGATTGTGTTATAATATAAACCTGTATAATAATTATAGATAACACTGAAAATACTAAGTCTTAGAATTCTTAGGATGCATCCGCATTCTAGAGCGAACGTCTACCTAGGTCGTCATCATTGTATACATCAGTTACGGACAAAGCTATGTTGTGGTTTTTTAAACACTGATTTAGAATAGGTTGGTTTTTAAATATAACAACTTGCTGGAAGAAATCGCTTCTAAGCGATAAGGCCGCCCATTGTACTTTTATGTTTAATGTTTTTATTTTGTTTTTATTTATTTTCTGGTGTACAATAATGAGTTTTTTTTGTATTTTGACTTGCTAGTGCACATTGCACCAGCAAAGTAATAGCTTTGCATTTTACCCAGGAAAATTTAAGCCTAAGCAAAAGTTATTCGATCGTTACAGTACCAGTAATTCGAGAAAGGCACCAGGTGTGTCACTCATTGTTTCTCATATGTTATGAAGTTTAATTTATTTTATTTTAATTTTAATTCGATTATATTTGATTTAGCATGGAATTTATGTGGAATTGTTATTATGTAAGTGATTATTTCTTTTTCTTTTTAAATTCTAGTTTACTATGTAAGATGAACTCAATTTTGCAGTGACCTTCCAGGGTGCATGTACTGTACATTAGACATAAACACCTAAACCTAAGTATGTATGTACATTTAAGCTATATAGAAAAGAAATGAAATGAAAATCAGCTTATACAAGTATCTCGGAGCTTTCTTATTATTGTCGGTATGATATATATTGGTAAGTTGATTCTCCATATTTATAATTTCTTGTTTATTTACTATATGCACTAGAGTCATTTTCAAGATCCAATGTTTGTATACTCACAACGCGAAAATACAAAATTTCCTTTTTGGCGTAGAGTTTGAAACGCGTTTCAAACTCTCAAATAGGAAATTTTGTCAGCATTATTCATTGTAGGAGAGCTTAAATCGACAAGTAGTGCTAATTAACAAAAAAGTTATTTTGGGTGAAGAATGTTTACAAACATTGTTTCTTGAATTTGGCCGGAGTTATAGGTAACCTTCTATGAAGATTTTTTTTATTAAAATTAAACAATTAAATCCCTATTTTAGCAAGAATTAGGTATGGTCATTAGGGAAGGGCTATGTCCAGCCATCGACTAATATAGGCTAATGATGATGCAAGAATATTTCCTTTTTGCATCCTAAGATAGGCGTATCTGTCTAATGTAGGTATCTAGTGATCTGAGTCAAACTTAGCCAATCATAGACCAGCTGATTTGCATTCCAATATACCTTTATTGACATCGTAAAGAATATTCATAGAGTCACCTTGGTCACCTGCAGTTAAGGTTGTAGGTCATGCGTGAATAATAAACAGGTATTTATTATTTTCCAGGATCTAAAAGTAGGCAATTTAGAAAGATAGCAGACCAGAAATTTTGCGCACATTGTCAGCAATATTGATTTTAGTAATAAATATCTATAATGTCAACAAACTTCAAAACAACAATGGGTTCGTAGTTTGTTTTCGCGTGGGTTTATAGGTACTACAGTATCGTTTATTGTTAGATTACCTTGTTATGTTTGAAAACAATTTCTATGAATCCATAACTATTTTAAAAATAGAAGCTTACTGTTTATTGAAGAAAGCAAGTCGTTTTATAAAAAAAATAACAAATTTAATGAAATAAAACCAATGCTGATATAATTACGAGACTTAGAACATACGAAGGGTTACCCCTTCGTATGCTAATACTAATGCTAATAATGAACAACACTGTACATGGCTTAGAATGGGCAAAAGTTCTTATCTGTTATCTAAATAACTTGTAGAACTTAGATTATAGTAAGATATAATCCAACCACCTCGTCCACCTATGATGGTAGGGTCTGGTTTATTAATTACTCCAATTTCGAGACCGATCAAGCAAATGGTTCACTATACTTAATGTCTTCGTTTAAAGGTACTTGTAGAAAGCAGACCACTCAGTTAATGCTCTTTAGGGGTTTGCCCTACGATACCTGGCCTGGTGCCGGCTAAGAATTTGCACCACCCTAACTCTTTCCGTGCATGTCGTAAGAGACGACTAAGGGACATACACCGGAGTGCGGGCAGCAGCGCCTCTTGCAGAATAGATCTACCACCGAAATGCGATCCCTAACCTGCATGCCCAGCGTGGGGATTATAACCATTTCCCCCTATCAGATAAAAGCCAATAAGGCGATTATCAGGGAGAGATCTACGTCCAGCTGTGGAGCATTATAGGCTGTTGAGAAAAGGTAGGTAGGTACCTAGCCTGCGGCCGGCGGCGCTCGATGGTCATGCAGTGCATGGTCATGTGACAGCATCTCTTCACAAATCAACAGGACTTATTAATCCACTGTGGTTACTTGCTCAAGGGCAAGGAGTTGGAGTTCTATCTACGAAAGATCAAGTCCAAGAGAAGAAAGGAGAATGTAAAAAGAACATAAATAAAAGTAAAAACTGCTAGAGAGAAAAAAATTGCATCCTTCTCTGATAAGCGCTTTTTTTTGCTCGTCATAAGGAGCAAATCTGCTGGGAAAGCCACAGAATGTGGAATTTAATTTTCAATACTCACTATTTTATTAAGTACTTACTAGTGGTCTGCCCCGGTTTCGCTTGGGTATATTATATTATAGACTGTGTTCATCAGCAGATAATGTAGGATTCTAATGGTGAAAGAATTTTAATGCTAAATAAATTTTAATGCTAGTGTTTCACTATGTGTAGATAAATAGATCTCTTTAATGTACCACACAAACACAAAATACAATACAAAAGGAAAATGCTCAGAATCAAGGAAGTACAAAGGGCGGCCTTAACGCTTTGAGCTATCTCTTCTAGGCAACCTTGAGATGGGATGGACATAAGAGAACAATATAGACGGTGGCGTTTGAATAATAGGAAAAGAAAAAAATTGAGTACCTATATTATACATTATGTGCATACAAAATTACTACGAGTAACGCACTTTAAAGCACAAAGCTAAATAAAATGGAAACCTCATTTCGTATTCCATGAAGTAGCTTTGACAAAAAAATTGTTAGACTGACTGCTGACTGCTGTCACAGAAACAGAATTAAAAAAAATATCTGGGTATCATTTCGTATGCAGGTAGCTTCCCATTCCCGTATCCTCTCGAACATCCGGCTGGTGACGTCATCGATGATATAACGCCTGCTATAAGTATCACGCAAAGCTTTTCGCAGACCTATCTAAGTATTTTTGAAAGAAACGATGAACTTTAGCATTCCACTAAGCCTTGATCGTAAAGGTGAGACTAAGGTGAATGCATCAATGTGGTATAGGTAGAAATATTGTGAAATATCACAGCTGGCTTAGAAAGAGATAGACAAAGAATCATTTTGTCAATTTTGTGTTTTGATTTTAGTTGGTGCCCTGTTATAAAGCTGTTATTCTGACATTAAAACAGACAGTACAATTTTATTTATTTAATTACGAAACACTTATTTTATTAAAGACTAGCGGCCGCCCGCGGCTTCGCCCGCTTAGATCCCGTTCCCGTATGAATTGTGGGATAAAACATAGCCTACGTAACTCATTCAAAAGTAAGCTTTCTAATGGTGAAATAATTTTTGAAATCGGTTCAGTACTCGTAGATTCGGAGATACTACAACGTCACAAACAATTCACAAACTTTACTTCTTTATAATATTAGTATAGAACTACACAAAAAATACTTTAAACACATAAACCAGCAAAGTTTCCAGCAGTTGGTAAATAAAACAAAGCAGAAAAAGCAGAAAAATAAAAACAGATTACATGTAGTAGTAGGAAAAATTAAAAACCCCGCACTAGGTTAAAAACCTGTACCGCGGGAGGCCAGTTTACAAAAGTGATTTAATCATCTTAAGAAAGTACTTAAACAGAGCAGTAGTCCACTCGAGACAATAATGAAATTAAATTGTCAAAACATTATCAATAGAGAACATAAGGTTCAGTATGGCACTAAAAATAAAAAAATAAAAATATCGCAGCTGGTTTACAAAGAGAATTTTAAACGGTAGAGTGCGATGAAACGGTGGCATTGCTCTGTTTTCGCTCAAGTGTACTCGAGCATTAATTATGTTACATTAGCTTATTATTCTCATCATGGAAATAGTGCTTTGCTAGCTTTGTACCTGCCTCGTCTAGCAGAACTAAAATACCTATAAAATCTCTGCAATAAGCACTTCTATGAGGAAGTATAAATATGAAGGTACCTTTATACTTTTATGAATAAGGTTATTCCAGCATAGAGTTGCATGAATCTCATTATTTTCGAACAAACAATTGATTTTTGTCTGTCCTGAAATATCATACCTATCATTCAGAGTAGGTAGTAGTAGCTTTTATTTTATAATATTCTATACTAATATTATAAAGAGGATTTTTTATTATTTGAAATGAATAAGGCTCCGAAATTACTGAACCGATTTGAAAAATTCTTTCACCAGTAGAATCCTTCATTATCCCTGATGAACATAGGCTATAGGATAAACCCGTGCGAAGCCGAGGCGGACTGCTAGTAATAAAAAATTCTGGATATTCACACCGCATCAACTAGCCCAAAGCTTACGAACATTAAAAACTAAAAAAAGGGGGAATCTGTCCCCGGGTTTTCACTTTTTCCACAATAATAGGGGACTAAACTAACCCTTCAAAATGTAGGTAAGAATATTCCTGGAGTTTGTTTTGTTTGCCTCTTTTACCAAAATCGGTATAGCCGTTTTGATCTTTAAGAGCTTTAACTCTTAAGAGTTCGCCAACCACAGAAACATTCAAAAACATAACCTTATCTCGCGGTAACAAAACGGGACATTATTATACATAATAAAACTACTAACTTGACTTTATTTCGTATTTTTCTATTTATTTAAATCTTTAATTTAATAAGGGCTTTTAGCCAAACAGACTACGTCAGCCCTGTTCGTACATTCAATTAGTCACTAATAAAATATCATTTAGCATTTTATAAAGAATCCTAGCCGCCGTGCAAAGTGAGGCGGCTAAGATGCCTTATACATATAATGGAAAATAACTTTAATTAACAAGTTAAAAATAAAATTGCATTTCCAAATGTGATTTCAAAGACTTTCTAAAAGTTTTATTTACTTACCTATACTTACACTCTGTTCTCACTTCCCTGATTAAACTTCTTATATATTTTGGTAATTTGAAGATCGCTAAACTAAATAGAAAACAAATGCGAACTAAATAGAAAGAGATAACAAATTCCTCCAGAGAGATTCATGTTCCAATTCCACCTTCATAAAGTCGATCCAAGTACAGTCAGCTCCAAAGTTTAGTGTAGGTGCGCACCATGTGGGATGAGCAATTTTATTAGGCTAGTAATAATGTTAAAAGCCTTTGTTTCTTGCTGTTTTTTTCATGACTCTGGTAAATAGAATGCAAAGTATTCCAAAACCGTAAATCTTCTTTATTTACCGAATTAAATTATGTAAGTATATGAGTTTAGATTACTTCGTGTCCAGAATATTTTGTATTCACGTTGTTGGTATAATTTACTAATACTTTAGTAGACGACCTCTGTGGCGTGGTGGGCGAAGGTCCGCCTGCGATGCAAGAGGTTGCGGATTCGATTCCCGCCATGGGTCAAATATTTGTACGATCTGCAGTTATTTGTTCCGGGTGTTCTGGTCGTTTTCTATGTGTAATAAAAAATATCTATGGAATGTATTGTAATAGGTACATCAGTTATCTAGTACCCAAAACACAAACTCTGATTAGCTTGGGGCTAGATAATGCAGTGTGAATTGTCCAGCATTATTTATTTATTTAGTATATGCCTGATGCTTCACTCGTGTTATCTGCATAAAACGAAACGCACCCTATGGTCACTCAGTGAAAAAATAATTACAAAATCGGAGCAGTCGATTTGGAAAATCCTACATCAAAACAGACCTACTTACAAACTTTACCTTTTTATAATATCAGCACCAATGGAAAAAGGTTTAAGCTTTCTGTAGTGAGGTCCGCTATTGTTAGGCCCGACTGTACACGTCCGAAAGCCAGCTTTATAATGAAAACTACAGGCAAATTAAGTGGGGCATGTTACGTAAACGTGAATTCAGCACCTCGAACACACGGTGATGTAGATAAGCAAATAAACAGTGTTGGAAACGAGCAACAATTCACAGCGGTCGGCGTAATGCGCGTTAGGATAGATAATGATCAAAAATTAATTACTCTTTATATTCGCTAAGCACGCGGCCGTAGATTAGCTTGTGACGAAATAAGATTGAGTGACCTTAGTAAGTTTGTTCCGTCTCCTATTGATTAGTCGAGGTCTAGGATATCTAGGTAGCTTATCTAGCTAGTTGTAATTGCGATGGGCAAAGGCCGCAGAAGATGGAGCGAATTTTCATCAGATTTCAATAGAACGTTTGAAACGAGAGATTTTTTAAAGTTGACGGAATCTGCCGTTTTTGAAACTCGATTTATTCGAAACTGCCACAGAAAGCAGAGCCGGCCAGAACTATGTTCGTTTTGTCATTCCAAATCAAATATTTTTCTTATTATTTTTGATGCAATATGTACTGAAAAAAAAAGAACTGCGTCCAGCATTTTCGTCAAGTAACGCGTGCAACTTTAAAATATGTTTTAAATGCATTTTTGGGGCACTTATCGATTTTAAAAAATATTTTTTTTTTAGTTAGTTGTATAGAAAGTTATTGACACTTTTCAACAAACATGAGTGTAATACCTAAATTATATAAAATATACACTAAGCTTTATTCATCATAAGTTCGGAACCACTAGAAACAGTAATTCTTAACAGAGTATGTAAACTTAATCAAGAACACAGCCAAGGAACTCGAAACGCACCATGTGGCAGGAAATTACGAGCAGGTAACAACATTACCGGAATTCAATTTGGCTGGTGTAATCTTGATGACGACAAAAACCGAGACAAGTAGGTGGACATAAAAAATTAATGGGAAACCGACGTTGGTAATTCGAGGCATGATGAGGAAACAGAAGTAGAGATGTTCTCGATAATTATATTTCAAATTTCTGGAAATCTACAGCGGCGCGGCGCTTGAATTTTATAACATAAGAGTGTTCGAAGATTCATGTAATTAAATATTAATGTAGGAAGGCAGGGTAGGATGTTCCTACTTACCTGAGTGATGTTATTTTGCATAGTTAGAAAATCAGGTGTTCCCAATTTACAAATCTTGATGATACCTAAGTAGTTACTTCTATGCTATACAGAGTGAGGTTTATTTTTAGAGCCACAGTGCATGTAAAAAATTCTATGAATTTTTCCAGTTTATACGGACAAGTGAGTTTTTTTTTCAGATACTATCTTTTCCAGAAATTTAATATAAATATATTAAATTGACTGATAGTTGACTTTTTTTAATGTAGAACTTTTTTAATCTATGGAGGTAGAGCTTTACGTATGTACTGTTATCATCTATCTATGTAAACAGCAAGTGAAAATTACGCAAATAATTCGAAATAAATAAGTACGTATAATCATGTAATTTTCATACAAAGTCCTAGCTTTACAGGGCTTTGGCAATCACAACATTGCAGAAAATGTCATAGGCTATTACGAAAGCCCACTATCAAGATAGGTAGGTAGGTTCTTTTACAAAGATAGGTAATGTAAAGGTCAGTCACAGAAACGGGTTGCAAACATCCTTGTACCTTCAGTTATAAAATAAACTATTGCTCAATAACCGGTTGGCGCTTCCAGTCGCCGTGACCTAAGCGTGCCAAATAAAACGACCGAATGGTTTGATGTTGTCTATGTAAAAGACTAGACAAAAGACTGGTTAACCTAGTGAAGAGCTTGATTTTTGTCTGGGTTATAACTGGTCTCCCAACTGTACGAAGTGGCACAAGATTCCAAGAGTTTGGAAGCCTAGTTAACAGCGAGACCAGCGAGTGAAGCCAGGTTTTTAATGCTGGTGTTGGCTACCACAATGAAATGAAAAAAATGAAATTTTCAGTTACAAATTATAATGTCGAAAATTTTAGAAGAGAGCAAGCGGTCTTGTGGGTTTCCCAAATGAAAAGTATCAGTTTGTACCTACATTTTAAAACAGTTTATTTTTTATAGGTTTCATAATCTTTGAAATATTTTCACTTGGTAAGCCAAGAATTAATTATCTTTTTTCTCTCAAAAAAAGGTAAAGCATTTTATAGGATTTAGAAGGAATTATAATTATTATCTGCTTAAGTCAAAGGCCTAAACTCGATCTCATATCAACGCTAAAAAACCAAGAACCTGACCAAAGAAATGAATCCGAGTTTATTTCTTTAGGCTTTATCTTTGGTTAAGGCTGCGAGAGCATGAGCAAAAGCGGATTACTGAATCTTCACTGAAACCTTTGTCTGCTGCTGGATCCCGAAACCGATCATCTATCAGGTGAAAACTGTCTCAAATCCGCTACCGCTGTCCACCGAATGGCAGCCTTCCTAGCTTGATTCATTCTATCCTACTCAACTGTACCTATCTATACCTTTCTGATTGTATTGAACTGTACCTATTGTTGGAAGATAGATACCTACTACTTTAGTATCGATAACACGGACCAAATTATCTACTAGTTACTGAATTAAATTATATTAAATATAACTTAGGTACCGATGAATAGACGGGTATTTTACATAATTTGTTTTATTCCAAGCTCCAAAAAGGTCTACGTATATTGTTGTCTTGATGAACAAAGCTATAAGTCATCAACGTAGTAATCGTTTCCTATACAAACTGACTCGGTTGGTCATTCAATAATGTCCTCATTGGTCTTCAATGATTTATTGCATCAACGTTCACAAAGTGTCGCAATCTTATTGTTTATTACCCACGACAGTACAACTGACAATCTATCAAGATTCAATGCTGGGTTTCCAAGAATGAGTATTGTTAATTCTAAAGGTTGTATGAAGGGAGCCATTGTTGCTCTAAGAATTATCAAAAAAATCTTCGTAAGAAATAAAATAACAGTCTTTTTATAGTAGACATTAGGTTTGAGTGAATACTTTAGCAACTCTACCTTTAAAACTGCTCAGTTCTTTAAAAAATGTATATAAGTTTATGTTTAAATAAAATTCTTACGTTTATGTTTGATACAGACATGCACTCAGACTAAAATATCAACAGAGCTTATAATAACAGCCGTCTTTTCACCCCGAGGATAAAAGGGTAAATAACTTGCTGAACTCTAATCCCCGTCTAGATCCTACGAAAGCTAAAGCTGGGTAAGAAATCCACCTGCTCCTTTTAGCGGAACAACGCTTTTAACACTCGCTTTGCAAAGTCGTCGACGTCTTTAGGTGGCTCGTTAGAAAGAACAAAAGGAAAACATCAAAGCCATTTCTTTATGCTGCGATGACATTTAATAACGCGGGTACTGAATTGGTTTCCCATTTTATTGTTGGAGACGTATAACAATGTTCACGGACCGATAAATTTTAGCTTGAATTCTGTATCGGTCGCTTTGGCTGGAAACTTTTACAGTCAGCCTTCGAGGTACAAACATGAGAAGGGTCTTTACGTAGAAAGATCTGAAAGTGTGTAAGTACCTATATCACTTGTCAATAGGTCTAAATTAGTCTTCGAATTGTTAACAGTTTGTATTCGGCTAACGGCTCTCGAAATAGTTAATTGCTTAACAAAATCCAAATAGACTGTTACAGCTCAACATGCAAAGCAAATTCAAGTTAACGAGCTGTTGAAACTGAAATAAACTGCCACAAATACGTACAAAAATACTTCTACTTTCACGTGGTTTTATTTGTATGTACAACGAACGAGAAAAGCTTATTTAAAACCTACTTAAATGTACAATATTAATTAAGTTTCTTAGGTGTAAAAACTGACCAGGTCAAGTGCTTTATCTGCTCAACTCACAGTCACAGCACAACCTCATTCTAATAACAGTGGTGATTAGGTGAATCATAAATAGCCAATTAGTGTGGAGAGCAGTAAATCTGGAAGCGTTACGACTTGGCAACGTTGTCATAAGTACGTCTAATGATGATAGTCAGCCCTCAAACCAAGTCGATGAACGAGAAAAGGTGGACAATCGCTCCTTACAAGAATGACGCAGTTAAATGGTGCAAATATAAGTAACATAAAACCTGTGAGGACTTTTGGCAGCAAGTTATCTAATGGTTAATTTTCTGATCAAGATGTAGATGGACTTATCTGCCTTCTTCAAAATAATGTTTTTCAAACATATCGGCAAATTATGAAGAGCGATTCTATAGAGGTGGATACTCACTTTAAAGCTAGTTTACCAGTTTAAAGTAGTTCAGCGAGCTATGGAAAGAGCTATGCTCGGAGTTTCTATGAAGGATAGGATTCGTAACAAATACAACCTGCAGGGAACCAAAGTTATCGATATAGCTCTACGTATTAGCAAATTGAAGTGGCAGTGGGACGGCCATATCTCGCGAAGAACCGACAACCGCTAGTGTAAACAAGTTCTTGAGTGGAGACCACGACTCGGTAAACGTAGAGGTGGGATGACGACCTGCGAAAGACTGCAGGCAGCTGGATGCATCAAACTGAAGATAAGCCGATCATTAGGGTAGGTCCAGCTATGGGCCAAATAGGTTGATGATGATGATGGTGATATTGACTCTACTAGGACATAAACCTCCCAATTACATATTTCGCTAAATAAAAAGATCATCAAACCCTCAAAAGTAGCTAAGTATGATCTTTATTGTTTGTTCAACACAACACTAATGTATTTCTTTTTTCTCAATTACAAAACAAAGAACTTCAACAAATGAAAAACCTAGCTTTGGGTACAAAGCAAAAAATCCTGCCGGAATCGAATTTTTTTGGAACATTATTAAATTTTCGTGTAGACATAAAACCTTCAGTTAAGATGCCTAAAAGACGTGCAGTTACGGGCCATGCTATCACAGAAAATCTACCTCCAAGGTGACCTTTCCAATTTATAAAGCAGCTCTGAATCGCATCGGCCATTGTGCCCGATCAGTCGCGGTCTCGTTCATGATCGCACGAACAAACTCATGTTCCGAGTCATATTTCGTGTTGGAACTGTTGGAAGTGATGAAATAAGGAAGTATCGTGATTTTACTGCGTCTAGCGACTAACGGTGTTGGAAATTGGCAACGTATCATTGCAAATGACCGGTAAAATACAGTAATGAAAGTAGCAGTTGTAAAATTGAAACAATCAGGCTGTCGAGTCGAGTCTAGCTGATCACCGATAACACTATATTAGACCTATGTGCGATATACCTACAATAATTTAAGATGTTATAGAAAAAATATCTTAAGAGCTAATACAACCTCAAGTTTTTGTATTTATATTTTGTAATTTTTTGTATTTAATTTTGCGTTCACAGGAGAGGGACAGGGCATACCAAAACAACGCAACGCAAGCCCAAAAATCAAGTTTTAGCTTTATTAACAATTAATTGAGACTTGATTCGAAAACCGAAACTTATGAAATGTTCTTTGTACTTAGTTCTATTACCACCTTTATTCTCAAGATCTTAACTTCTGTATTTATTGATAAATTAAGGTTTTAGTAAGAATTTAGAGGTAAATTTGAATTTCCATACTAAATCTTTATGGAATCGTGTTTTCGAAACATAAATGATCGCTAGAGTAAGTCCTGACCATACATAAATTTCAAAGTTAAATATTTAGTAGCTTGGAAGATATGGAGATCTCACGGTGTTGATTGAGGTAGTAGATATAGGCCCTTAACCAACATCTAATTATAATCAAAACAGCCCGCTGGCAGACGGAGGGACAGACAGACAGGAGGTCTTAGTAATAGGATATGTTGGGGCTTATTGCCCACAAAACCCTAACAAAATTGATCCAGGAACGGTCGTCCTTCGGTTTAGGCGATCCGCCATATGCGAACTTTGTAAAACCTCTTATCCTCAACAGCCTATACTGGTCCACTGCTGGACGCACGCCTCCCACTGTTTTTTATCTCATGGGGGATAATGCCTATAATCCCCAAACTGGGCTTGGAAAAAAAGTACATAGTTGCAGAGATTCGTACCGTAGGTACTAACACGAGTGCTGGATGCCTACCAAGTACTACCTATCGACTATTTCATTCTGAAGGCACAGAATTTATATATGACTTTTGACTCAAAATTGGTTTAGAATAGAAGCTTACTTTATTAGGACATTTGGACCCAAAATTGTTCAATGAAGCTTGCTGTAGAGATGGAGTAGAGCCTTCTCTACACTCCTGTAGGTTTATTTAAAATACCCTTATTTTAATGAAACCTACATGAAAAAGAATTGGTTAAAAAGTCCTCTATTTACCCACTTTTATAACTTGGTCTCTCTCTCTCCCAATAAGGTTTGCTGGAAGAGAACTCTTTTGAGGGTAAAGCTCGCCTTTGCCATATTTTTCAAATTTAATGTTTTATACAATACACTTTATTGCAAACCAAGAAAACTTAGAAAATAATACAAAAAAAAGATATAAAACAGTGTTGCACAATGGGCGGCCTTATCGCTAAAAGCGATTTCTTCTAGACAACCTTGGGATGGACACGAAGCAGTTGTACACGTATATGACGGTATTATGTATGGATTTTGTTTTTTTTCTCGTGAAATAAAGAATAAATAAATAAAAAAATGCGTAGGTCTCTTCCGCTTTAAAATAACACGACTTCAAAAAAGCCAGGCACTGACACGATAAGGCCCGTCTAGATAGAAGGTTTCCCCCTCCACAGCAGAGTCCCGTTAGCCGGATGCCGCAGCGCCCGCTTGTTATGCAACTGATGTCTCCCTCGGTCTGGCTGCGCCCGCGCCGGTCATGCGCCGACTCTTCAAAAGCTTTGTTCCGTAATACGGTTGATGTAACCGCTTATTAGGTAGATTGCTTTATTTATGGTGAATTTGCGGTGGGTGACGATGGAATACAAAAACGAAGCAAACCTACGTCCCTACTGAAGCTTTATCTAGTTGACGCAACATTAATGGTTTATTAGCCAACAATATAGCTGAGAAATAAAACTTTTTAACCCTATATTTAAGCATACCGCTTAAGATAGTTATTTTCTGTAACGAATTTACTAAATTCGCTTACTGAGAACTCAAAATATTATTCTAAAGATGAGAGAGATAAGATTGTCATATTATGAAATCTTATGCAGAGATTGATCAAAGATGCGTTAATATAACAAGGGTTTTCAAATCTAAATATATACAAGATTCGCCAAGTGCGAGTGTAACTCGCGCGCCGAGGGTTTCAAACATTTGCCAATTATTTAGACAATCAATTTTCTGAAATATTTCAAAAAGTATGAAACTTACAGAAATTTCAAAAAATGCTTTGAAATGGTCAAAACGATACCTTTCATTTGATACCCCACATAGGCAGGTACCCCTCCTTTTGAAAAAAAATTCCCCCCTTTTTGACCATTTTTCAAAAACTATTATTATTACAGACTTCTCTATATTTTTCCTGTAAAATATAGATCGATGTCTACAAACGCCTGGTACATTGTACATGGATCGGTCTGCAATCTTCGGAGCTAGGGGGGGGGGAATGGTCAATTTTTCGTCTTTTTTTGAAATATTTCAAAAAGTATGAAACTCACAGAAATTTCAAAAAGTGTTTTGAAATGGTCAAAACGATACCTTTCATTTGATACCCCACATAGGTAGGTACCCCCCCTTTTGAAAAAAAATTCCCCCCCTTTTTGACCATTTTTCAAAAACTATTATTATTACAGACTTCTCTATATTTTTCCTGTAAAATATAGATTGATATCTACAAACGCCTAATACACTGTACGTGGATCGGTCTGCAATCTTCGGAGATAGGGGGGGGGGAAAGGTAAATTTTTCGACTATTTTTGAAATATTTCAAAAAGTATGAAACTTACAGAAATTTCAAAAAGTGTTTTGAAATGGTCAAAACGATACCTTTCATTTGATACCCCACATAGGTAGGTACCCCCCCTTTTGAAAAAAAATTCCCCCCCTTTTTGACCATTTTTCAAAAACTATTATTATTACAGACTTCTCTATATTTTTCCTGTAAAATATAGATCGATATCTACAAACGCCTAATACATTGTACGTGGATCGGTCTGCAATCTTCGGAGATAGGGGGGGGGGAAAGGTCAATTTTTCGACTATTTTTGAAATATTTCAAAAAGTATGAAACTTACAGAAATTTCAAAAAATGCTTTGAAATGGTCAAAACGATACCTTTCATTTGATACCCCACATAGGCAGGTACCCCTCCTTTTGAAAAAAAATTCCCCCCCTTTTTGACCATTTTTCAAAAACTATTATTATTACAGACTTCTCTATATTTTTCCTGTAAAATATAGATCGATGTCTACAAACGCCTGGTACATTGTACATGGATCGGTCTGCAATCTTCGGAGCTAGGGGGGGGGGAATGGTCAATTTTTCGTCTTTTTTTAAAATATTTCAAAAAGTATGAAACTTACAGAAATTTCAAAAAGTGTTTTGAAATGGTCAAAATGATACCTTTCATTTGATACCCCACATAGGTAGGTACCCCCCCTTTTGAAAAAAAAATCTCCCCCTTTTTGACCATTTTTCAAAAACTATTATTATTACAGACTTCTCTATATTTTTCCTGTAAAATATAGATTGATATCTACAAACGCCTAATACATTGTACGTGGATCGGTGTGCAATCTTCGGAGATAGGGGGGGGGGTATGGTCAATTTTTCGACTTTTTTTGAAATATTTCAAAATGTATGAAATTTACAGAAATTTCAAAAAGTGTTTTGAAATGTACAAAACGATACCTTTCATTTGATACCCCATTTGCCTTCCTAGGTCTCTTTTGAAATTTCAACATCAAAATTTGTACTGAAAATATTCATTTTCATTTTTCATTTATTTATATATATTTTTCTTAAAATCAGTAATGGCGCACGAAATGTATCATTATTTCAAATTTCAAGTTAATAGCTGCAGTAGTTACTGAGATATTCAAGAAAGAGCGGGGACGGACAGAGCGAGACCATAAGGGTTTCAAAACCGATCTTTGAAACCCTAAAAAGAGAAGAGAAACCTGGGTGACATATCAAGAGATCTCTGGAACTACAAGCTATGAAGCTGAAATTTTGCATGGAGTTTCCTTTTACGATGTAGGAAGATAAAGAACGGATTTTTGGAAATTCGAATTCTAAGGTACCTAGTTAAAATGTGGTCAAAAGTAATTTTTATAATAACTTCAGAAACGTAGCTGTTGGACCGTCAAAATAAAGTATCATTATGAAGATGACTCAAAATAAACAGACACGTGTTTCAGGTTTGTAATTCACATCCTAAAGGTCAATGGTGTGGAGTCAAAGTTAGGCAATTCACTGACATATCACGAAAACTCAGGATCTAGAAGAGCTACGAAGCTGAAATTAAGATAAAGTAGCCGTAGCTAAGAACGGATTTTTGGAGATTAGTATTTTAAAGTAGTTTAAATGGGGTCGTAATCGAATAAAGGGGATTGATAGGTTTTTCATAATCATTAATAACTTTAAAATTGAAAAGGATTGGATATATAACTTTGGCATTGTTTAAGTACGTGGAAACCAATATTACAAAGGGTACTTATTTCTAAATTCCACGTGAATGAAATCGCAGGCGGGTCAGTTAGTAATAAAATAACCAATTGTCACAGATTTATTTCATCGAAAGCCCATTAAATCTTTACATTTTCCCGTAACTGACATATCATATCGCATTATTAATAACTACCTACGAGTAGATCCCGTAGCCCATTTCATCCAGCAGCGTGTGAGTGTGGTCGTGTGACCCACACGCCTTATGTAACATTCATTAGCCGGGCTGTGTTGCGGAAACACCTCTTCAGAATTTTGACACGGCGGATATTTGCTATGAATAGTTACAGGTATTTTCAAAACCTTTGCTGGTATTAGGTACGGTATTATTTGGTCTTAGATTTAGTAACAATATCCCAGTATCAATCAGTGTTAAACAATCTAAATATTATCGACGAGAAAAGCTAGGAAGAGACAACCCTCCTTTTTAACCGACGAAAATCGAAAGAGGAAGATGTTCTTTGTTCGGCCGAATGTATTTTTTTATTGTTATATATTCCACAATTTCTCCAGTTTCTCAGTTAAATATACTCATTTTTAAAATTCTTTCGCTATTACATGAAGAATAATCCCAAGATTATTTCATACAAAAACATTCCCGAGAGATAAGTATTTGTCCTGAGCTTACTAATTTAAAAACAGTATAAATTCTAAGGAATTTGTTTTCGTAGAGTTTCGGAACAATCAAATTTTTGTCATGTCCGTGTACTTATAATTTTTTTCGTCGTTTTCCTGGATATTTTTAGGTTGACTATCAAGAGAAAGACCCATTGATGAGATTTCTACGAATTAGTTTTAACTGTCGATTAAAATCAGATTATAAAAAATGCCATACCAACATAGAAGGAAAAATGTCCTTGGAAAATCATTGCTAGGTAATTGGTACGATTTTTAACTTACCAGCATTCCGAATGTCTCGCTCAAAGCATCTCCAATAACCTCACAGATACGTCTGTTCAACCACTTACATTCGACGAAGATTGAGGTTTACGCTCTCCAGACAAATTGTATAGCGCAAAGCCTCTCCTAAGTCGACCGCAATAACTAAACGATTCCCTTAACGAGAACGGAACAAATTGAAATCCGAAAATACCCAATGTGGTTCGATTAAAAGAAAATGGGAACATTCCTTCGCGTGGCGGGAACTAATGCGGCTCTGGATCATGGAGGGGTGAGCGAGCGGTAAGACTTCAACCTGAGAGTTGGAACTCCGATAGCTGCCAGATTATCGTCTCTGGAAGCAATTTGTAGGGATTTGCGGTCGACCTTCGTGCCAAATAAACGATAGCCTTCATTAGTGCGCCCTGTACATTAATCTAGTTGTAAGACGGTTGTAGAATACCTTCCTGGGGTTTAGTGTAGTTTTCAGAACATACGTTTTTATCGATTTATTATTCCTATCTACAACGATTGGCAATCAAAAATTATTCCAGCGTCCATTATTTTGTCGCAAAACAAAATCCCGCCAAAATTCCGCGAAAGATTCTTGGAAGAAGTTTGAACTGATAACAAGGAAACTGAAGGATATCCTCGGACACAATGGTCACCGCGACGTTGGAATTAGGTAAATTGATAAATGAATACGACTGCAGTGGCGATCGGTAGGTAGGTAGGTACACAATTCTGAAAGTTCTTTCAGGATGGACACTTTTGGAATAACCAATACACAGAATCCATCGCTACTAATTTTGTATATTCTCTGCTCCAAGGTTCGATTTGCATGTGTGACTTTTGGAGTACGGTAGGTAGGGAAACTTCTACACTCCAAAAGACAGTTATATATATCCAATGAATGTTTATTGGGCACAATACACGAAAACACAAGTAGATACACAGTAAGATTGTTACTTTCACAATCGTCTCGAATACAACCACAGTTAATGACTTAACGAGATATATTAAAGTAGCTATGTACGTAGTAGAGATGTAACGAATATTCGCATCTGCATTCGCATTCGCGAATATTCGCAGGATTTTCAATATTCGCATTCGCATCCGCATTCGCCAAAATCTATGCGAATATTTGGCGAATGTTGATAGGGCAAAAACGTACCTAATCCCTAAAAAAACTGCACATCTCGTGAATAGGGATGATGACAGTAACAAAAAAGCAACATTATAATGTATTTACCTAATTATATCTGAATCAAATATGACAAAACGCGTATTATAATTTTTATTTTGATCAAGATCAATTATTATTTTCATAAATAACATCTACAAAATACAATAATCCACCATGACACGTTGGACACAAATAAGAGAACACAGACCCGTGACGTCATGTCGTCACAAAGTAAAATGGAAGACACAGAATAACCACAGAAATAAGTAATGGTAAACGTATGACTTTCTTCAATCAATAGCTTTCTTCTTTGTTTCTTGCCAATATTGTTAATACTTGTTTCTATTATTTGATTGTATTGTATTTATTTGATTGTATTTTATTAGTAAAGACATACTAATGAATAATAAATATTATGGTAATTCTGTATCATAAAAATATGTGCATCGGTGACGTCATAGAAAGTCACCACGAGTATTGTAGCGTTTTAGAGCGAAATTAAAAGTATATTTTTAAAAGCTCAATTTCACCTTCAAAATCCATGTCTTTTGCAGAAATATGTTTTATTTCCTATTCAGTAGATGTTTAAAAATATCAAGGAGTAGTTTCTTAAAAACAATCATCATGCTTATTACTATATTTTATTACGGCACTCTTATTGCTTACTTTAATTGGAACTTTGTAAGAAGCTTTGACAAAGGTTTTAAAACTTAACTGAAAAAAATATATGTTGAACTGACTTTGTTTGGTGACTAGTGTCTGTCCGTGGCTTTGCACGCGTTTCTACGAAATTAAAGAAACCAAACGTTTAATGTTTATTTTTTTCCTATGGGAACTAATTTGTGGGATAGAGAAGTAGCCTAGCCTTTGCTTTGAATGATAATGTATTGATTATTCTAACCCAGGGGTCTTAACCTTTTAATGGAGGGAACCACTTGACAAATTTATGGTATGTTCTTGACGTGCACAGACCATGATCGGAGGACCTTGGACAAGGCCGTCTTTAATTTTTTATTATTATGTTATACTGGTTAATAAATAAATATGAACATTTAAAGATATTTTCTAGTTGCACCCAACCCAAACCTCATAAACTAGAATCTTAAATTTGAAGCATATTTACTTTTTCTTTGCGATTCTTGCTATGAAAGGAGTTTTGGAAATTACACCCCCGAAGGAAAAGAGGATTGAAGTTTTTATTGTAACTTTTTAAGAGTTTTCTTGAAAATTTCTAATATACTTTAATCCATTGTTTTTTATATACTCAGAAAATTTCAGTACAATGGCGTAATGTGTTATATCAATAGCGTTATGCTTGTAACTTTAAACTATAACCAGTACTCCTATTTATTATACTATATTTATAACTTAACTAAGTAAAATAAGTCTAAACGTGGTCGAAATTTTACTCATTGTTTTAATGGAGGCACTCATTTATCCCAAAATAACATATAAAAAGACAAAAAAGCCAACTCCAACCGACAAATGTTTGGATAAAAATATTATCAAACAAACAACGCTATTGGTAGACGAAGATAGCAATTATGAAGCGATTCATCTTCCTTTATTTTTGGCTCTGCATCTGTTTTTATACAATTATGCCAATATCAGTTTCAAATTCTGTGGTTATCAAGGTTGTGAATTGTCAATGTCATGGATGAATGAAATAAACATTATTTAATTTACTCGTACGTAATTGGTAGTTGAAGATACCTAATAGCAAGCGTTGGTAATTGGACAACGCGCGTGCCAATAAACAGTGCGTGAAGTTGGTGGCAAGTTCGAATAACCAACATTCGCATTCGCATTCGCGAATGTGAGCATCGAATACTCGCATTCGCATTCGCATTCGCGAATGTCGAAAATTTGACATTCGTTACATCCCTAGTACGTACGTAGTGATCGTGGAAAACCAGAATGCAGGAGACTGTAAGAACTTTCGGAAGCCAAAAATTGTCTCTCTGTAAAATAACCGTTTTGTCTCGTCTGTACATGCGATCCCTCCTGTTTCTCGGGTCATTCCGCTTGACAGACTCCTGTCAAAACATCGCCCTGTCATAGGCGTGCGTTCAGTATTTATGTACGCCACATCACCCCCCTACGCAGTAAGGAGAGCCATACTTAACTTAAATGTAACAAAAATAATAATAATAAGTAATAACAAAATAAAATAGAAGAAAAACAATTTTTATAAATCGAAAGGTCTGGCAAAATGGACTTTACGACCGGACCGTGTGATATATTCAGGTTTTATTTTTTCTGAGGGTTTTGTTGTAGGATCCTTGTCAGCAGGTGGCTTAGTCTGGAGAGCTGAAGGGGCTGTTTTCATGGGTGCGGTAGAAGTATGGGGTGTTTTTGATAATCTGTCTGTTAAGGAAACGTCGATGTTTTCTATGTGAGCCGGTTTGATGCGGTCTAGGCTAACAACTACATTTCTTCCTTTTATACTCAGCGTTATTGTTTTCTCCGTACGCTTGATGATCTCGTAAGGGCCTGTGTAAGGGGGTTGCAAGGGTCTGCGGACTGTGTCATCACGGAGAAAAACGTGTGTGGAAGCAGGCAGTTCTTTGGAGATGAATGTCTTAGATTGTGCGTGGTGTGAACCGGAAATCGGGCGTAGTGTTTCCATTTTTCGACGCAATTGTTCAACGAAGTCTGCAATGTCTTCAGGACGTTCGGATGAGACTGGAGCAACAATTAGTTCTCCAGGTAGACGTAAGGGTTCCCCATATAACAATTCTGCGGAAGAGGATCTTAGATCTTCTTTGAGGGCTGTTCGTATGCCCAGAAGTACAATAGGCAATGCCCTGGACCACGTGTTTGCGTGACACATTAAGGCAGCCTTTAGTTGGCGGTGAAGCCGTTCCACCATACCGTTGGCGCAGGGATGGTAGCTGGTTGTTCTGATCCTCGTAGTAGCACATTGTTGTAGAAGTCGTTGAAATAGATGAGATTCAAACTGTCGCCCTTGATCAGTCGTTATGGCGCTTGGAACCCCAAAACGCGAAATCCAGCCATTGGTGAAGGTTTCGGCAACTTCTTCTGCGGTTATACTAGTCATGGGCCAAACTTCCGGCCATCTAGTGAATCTATCAACGGCGGTGAGACAGTATTGGAAACCATTACTCATTGGTAGCGGGCCAATAATATCGATGTGTACGTGTTTAAGGCGTCTTGTGGGGCTTTCGAAGTGACCTTGCGGAGTGCTGGTATGTCTTGAAACTTTATTTTGTTGGCAAGGTATACATGTTCGTGCCCACAGTCTGCAATCTTTTCTTATCCCAGGCCATACGAAACGATCTGTTAATAGTTGTAGCGAGGCCCTGACACCGGGATGGCTAAGATTATGGAGCTGGTCAAAGGTAAGGCGACGAAACGGAGGTGTGACGTATGGTCGAGGTTTACCTGTAGACATGTCGCAAATGAGTGAAGTGTCTGTACCCGGGATAACGACATTTTTAAGATTTAATGAAGTTTTATCGCAGTTTAGTAGTTGGCGGAGTTCGTTATCTTCTGATTGGGAATGTGCAAGCGGTGCGTAGTCTAACTCAGTGGTAATAGCTTCTATGCGAGACATGGTGTCGGCTACTATGTTTTGTTCACCTTTTATGTGAACAATGTCGGTTGTAAATTGTGAAATAAACGAAAGCTGGTTTAATTGAACAGGGGCTAGTTTCTCGCGGCGTTGTTTAAAGGCGAATATTAAGGGCTTGTGGTCTGTGTATATGGTTGTCCTTTGTCCTTCAAGGATGTGTCGGAAATGCTGTACGCTTTCGTAGACAGCCAATAATTCGCGGTGGTATGCCGGCCATTGGCTTTGTTGAGCATCCAGTTTCTTGCTGAAAAACGCAATGGGCTGCCAAACCTGATGTACTTGCTGTTGCAAACAAGAGCCAATTTGAGCATTGGATGCGTCTGTAAAGAGACCTAGCGGAGCATAATGGACCGGATGTACCAGTAAAGTGGCGTTAGCTAAGCTGTCTTTTAAGGTATGAAACCGTTGTTCTAAGTCGGGGGTCCAGGGAACGGGTACGGCGCCTTTACCTTTTATGGCGGTAATAGCATCGATGAGCGGTGCTTGGAGTTCAGCAGTGTGTGGCAGGAATCGGCGATAATAATTGATCATACCTAAGAAACGGCGTAGACCACCTACTGTTTTTGGAAGGATATACTCTCGAAGAGCTTTTACTTTTTCCGTGGGTGGTTGTGTTCCTTTTGCATTTATGGTGTAGCCCAAGAATGTAACTTCTTCTGCGCCTAGATGGCATTTTGATGGGTTTATTACAACGCCGTACTCATGTAGTCTTTGAAATAGAACGCGCAAGTGTTTGGCGTGGTCGTGAATGTTGCTTGAATACACCAGGATATCATCTATGTATGCAAAGCAAAAATCTAACCCGTGAACGACCTCATCAATGAAGCGTTGGAATGTTTGCCCTGCGTTCCTTAGCCCGAAGGTCATGTAGGGGAACTCAAATAGGCCAAAAGGCGTGATTATTGCCGTTTTACAAACGTCATTCTCATGAACAGGGATTTGCTGGTAAGCTTTTACTAGATCAAGTGTGCTAAATATTGTGGATCCAGCCAAGTTGTGACTAAAATCTCCTATGTGTCTAACTGGGTACCGGTCTGGGATGGTGCGTTGATTAAGCGCGCGATAGTCGCCACAAGGACGCCACGTGTTATCCCGTTTTTGTGCAAGATGTAGTGGAGATGACCAAGGACTTTTTGAAGGTCTTGCAGTACCGCATTGTATCATGTTATCGAACTCTTTCTTTGCAATTATGAGTTTTTCTGGACCGAGGCGGCGTGGACGACATGAAATTGGTTGCCCGTCAGAAGTTTTTATATGGTGCACCGTACAATGTTTCACGGTCCGGGGTAGACCGGGAGGGCGCGTGATGCTCGGAAAATCTTTGAGAATGTCATCAAATTGTGAGTTATTATTAGACACTACTGCTTTAACACTTGTTTGTTGAATGGATGCAATAGTTGCGGGGGCTGATAAACCAGTCTTTCCGTCGAGTAATCGCTTGTTTGTGCAGTCGGGCAGCAGATGATAATGAGCCAAAAAGTCTGAACCGATGATAGCCGTATCTACGTCGGCAATGATAAAACGCCAATTGAAGGCACGGCGTAGACCGAAGTTTAGTGAAAGTGAGGTGTCACCATAAGTTTTTATAATACTACCATTGGCTGCATTTAGGTTATACCCAGCTGATCTCAGTTTGCTTCGAATGAGTGTTCGCGGATAGCAACAAACGTCTGATCCAGTGTCGATAAGAAATCGGCATTTTGTGTTAATGTCTGTGACGAACAATCGGCGACTGGTAGCAGGACAGTCAGCTGTCGCCTCCGCTATAATTACTGACTGCCTTGTGAGTTTTCCGATTTGTTTACCCAGCTACATGGTTTGGTACATTTGACGGCTTGGGTCTTATACATCCTATGGTACCAGCATAGCTGGGGTTCTTCCTGACCTCGAGAGTCTCTTGACGCAGAGCGTGATCTGTTTGGCCCATTGTATCCTCTGTCTCTGCGAGACATGGCAGCGACCAGGCCCGAAAGTTCATCTAGTCGAGCAGCTAAAGCTAAGACATCAGGTGATGATTGAGGAGGGGTGGCGGCTGTATAAACATGTGCATTTATTGGAGCTGGAGTTACCTCTAGGATTTTGTCAGCTAAGTCAGCTAGTTTGTCTAAGGGCAGATCCGCTTGGGCTGTAATAATGGCCTGTAGGTGATTCGGCAGGCGCCGAAGCCAGAGCTGCCTGAGAATGGATTGGTCTTGTAAAATTGTTCCTGCTAGTGAGCGGAGGTGCCTTAGAAATTGTGAAGGTTTCCTATCACCAATTTCTTCATCTGACAAGAGTTTACGAATGCGTTGTTCCTCTGTGGATGATAGTCTTCTAATTAATTCCTCCTTGACTTTCTGGTATTTTTCAGTTTTAGGTGGCTGGGTAATTATGTCCTCTATTTCTGCGGCATGGGTGGTATCGAGTTGAGCCACTACGTAATTGTACTTGGTGGTGTCTGCAGTTATTCCAGATATCTCAAATTGAGCCTCTATTTGAGCAAACCACACGGCCGGACGGTCAGACCAGAATGGGGGAAGTTTGACAGACACCTTTGATACGCTATGGGGGGTAACATTGGGCGCAGCGGTTGCATCACCAGTATTTAAATTGTTTTGAGTCTGATTAATTACCGCCAGCTGTGCCTGAAGGGCAGCATTTTGCTCTTTCAGAAGACGGAGCTGAGCTTCAATCTCCTCCATTCTTGTTTTTTTTATTTTTTATATTAACTATTAAAAGTAAATTATTGTACAAAACAAGTAAAAACCTCTATGGCAAGTTGTTAATAGTATGTCATACACCACACAACATGCATATATACCTAGGTAACACAGTATTACAAAAACATTTTTTACTATAAAAATAATTTATAAGCGTTGTGTAGTCGTTACGTTACCAAAATAAATGTTTGTGTTAACTGCAATCACAGCTGTTGTACAACAAGAACTAAAAACACTGGTTAAATATTAAAAGTAATAAGATGTAACAAAAAATATTGGTAACAAGTTTGAGTTGAATGGTTAAGTTGTTACTTAGTACCAACAAAGGGTTAAATGTTACAAAAATTATTTGTAGGATGACACAATAATAAGATAACTGTAGGTACACTGAAATTATTGAACTTATTTCCTAACTTACAGCTATTAATACTATTATCTAAATGTAACGGAGCTATTCGTTACCTACTAAATAAATTATTTTATTTTTTTTGTTCGGATAATGTTCATTCACTTTGTTTTGTTTGTAAGCTGAGTAACCATGAACTGTTATTATAAACTTTGTAATAAACTAATGAATCCAAATGATAACTTAGCACTTGGCATCGGACATCCAATGTCTGGTATTTTGTTGTGGGGGATAATTTTACACACAAAATGTTGAGTCAGTTTCTTTTTTTAGGAAACATAAGTAAAACGGAACACACTGACCGTTGGTTTGATGATCTGTAACCTGTGCTGAACTGATGGCGAAGACTGCAAAGCTCTGGCTGCTGCCGCTGCCTGTGGTGGTTTCTTCAGGTTGCAGAAATGTGAAATGCTTTTGGTGGCCTTGGTTTACTAGTGTCGCTCAGGTGAAGCTTGTGACCCGTCCTTCCTTTCGTTTGTGTACGACAGTCTAGTTGTGAATTATTAGTCGACAACGAAGAAGACTGTTGTAGTACACCGCAGAGGGGATGGGGTGTGTAACTCCCTGTCTGACTGAGTGCAGGTGAGGTGGCGAGGCAGCACTGGTGTAATTTCGCGCTTTTGTGTAGTTTACAGGGGTCACCACTTTGGAGTACGGTAGGTAGGGAAACTTCTACACTCCAAAAGACAGTTATATATATCCAATGAATGTTTATTGGGCACAATACACGAAAACACAAGTAGATACACAGTAAGATTGTTACTTTCACAATCGTCTCGAATACAACCACAGTTAATGACTTAACGAGATATATTAAAGTAGCTATGTACGTAGTGATCGTGGAAAACCAGAATGCAGGAGACTGTAAGAACTTTCGGAAGCCAAAAATTGTCTCTCTGTAAAATAACCGTTTTGTCTCGTCTGTACATGCGATCCCTCCTGTTTCTCGGGTCATTCCGCTTGACAGACTCCTGTCAAAACATCGCCCTGTCATAGGCGTGCGTTCAGTATTTATGTACGCCACAGACTTTACGTAGTAGGTAGTCGAAGTTTGCATTTTTACCGTTTACAAATCACATGTTAGCCTCTTGGGAGACTAGGCTACCTGCTTGAACTGGTATGACCTAGATATCCATAAAACTCTCAAGTGCTAGGTTGACCTGCTATGCAGTAGTAGCATAGGTAGGTACCCAGTTTACTTCCTGATGAATGCATAATTTCGCGTGACTATAACTTAATTAAATCTACGAGGAAGCGTTTAAACAAACAGGCGACTACCTTAGTATTAATAGGTAAATGCAACTGTATTTTAATACAATACAATATTAACGACAACTTCAGCTTCCATGCGTTCAAAAAAAATATTGTGACGACAAAAAGAGCCGATTCAATAGAGCCGGAAATCGAGATTGTACTTCTTAATTATAGATAGAGCAGAAATGTAGAGCTGTTTATAGCGTCGATTCTAGTTGTTTGTTAATGATTCATGGACTATTGGCAAAGTAAATAAGACCATATACGTAACAGTACTTGAATTTATTTTTTACAAATATGAAACCGAACGTTTCAAGGTTGTGGTAGAGATCGCTTGTCAGCGATAGAACCTCGTAGGTACTGTCACTCGTTTGTTTCTTCCGTAAGTGTTTCATGCATTAAAAAATGTTCTATCTGACTATAATTTCATATAAAACTGTACAAGAAAACTTCTACCACTAGCCGCGCTGTAAGTCTAAACAAAAACAATGGGTAAACAAAGCAAAATAAATACAGCAAAAGCGTCTTAAAAAGTGCACAAGCGCATGTATGAAGTGTTTTGTTTTGCGATAATGTATAAGGAGTGTGTAGGTAGCAGTTGGGTACGTGTGGCAGACGGCAGTGTGTGGCAAGGTCCAGGCCTCTCACCTGGCGGCATCGGCGGTATGGGCTCGAGCGGCGACGCGAGGGCCAGCTGCGTCACCGCCTCCACGACCCACAGCACGCCCCATATGTCCCACAACCACATCACAACACTACACTATCTCATTATTGGCACAACATTCACACAACTTAACCGATACGGACATCTAACTATGCTAATAACTCCTATTGGCACGATCATGCTTTGGAAAAGATCATAGCATCCGCGTATCGACTCGGCGGATACTTTCTATCACATTATCGAAGGGCTCCGAGCTTTTGATGAATGTTGATGAAACAAAGACAGTTGCTGCACGTCATAACATTCCTTCTTCGACTCGGAATGCGTTAGGACCCGACTGGCCGCAACAACGTCTCTTTCGACACTGGATTCGTTTCGCTTGCTTCGTTTTGTTAGTGCGTGACGTCGAGTTGCGCGCAGGTAGGTTTTCGTTCGGAAACTGGTTTGATAGGAGAATAAAAGCTCTCCGTTTGTATTCTCTCTCGAAGTATCACTACTCTACCATACGTGTTTCTTTTTTATAAACTTAGGCTTGCAGGAGCACGGATTATAAGGAACGACAGGCGGAAGATCGGTTTTTGTCAGCCGCATCGTGTATTCCGCCATTTCAATGAGGTATTGTAATTTTACGTGTGGATCTTTCGGCATCGGGAAATCAAAGGCTGGTACCCATTCTCCATCGACAAGTCGAGAAGGTTGTGAGAACACACCTTTAAAATGTATTCCAAATGCACCTAAAACAATGAGAGAAAGAGCGTCTAAGAACAAAAAACACGTTTAATCGAAGTCTGGACTTGCCATTGCGTTTGACCTGCAAAACTTCCAGTTCCAACTCACTTAGGAACTTACCATTACATCGAACTCCTAGGTTAACGATGTGATCGGTATCCCTTTTTATTAACCAAAGCTTGACCATATCCAGCACTGCCACTGCTTTATGAATATTCTTACTCTCGGCTATCATTTGACTCTGAAATCAATGGACAACCTAAACAATAGCGTAAAGCATTTAAGGTAAGTAGGTAGATATAGGTCCTACCTACCTTAATAAATACAAAGAATATTTTGCGGTAAAGAAACTACAATACCTTCATGTCTGCAACTTTTTTCCAGAGACTATTGTCAAAATACATGAGATATTCCATTGTTCTAAATTCTGGGGTAATGGAGCCAATAACGAGAGAGGAATTCTTGACTTTCGTATAGCGATTGTAAGGTTCAAAAGGGTTGTATCTGTGTACGGTGGTCCTGATATCTACCAGCGAATTGATTCCGACAAACCCCCATACTGGTGGACAAAACATGTTCCTCATTGACACGTCTGCGATTTCCGAAGCTGTTGCTGATATCTCCAATCCCAAATCCGAAGTGGCAACAACGATATTCCTCTTCTGAATGTTGATAGCTTGTGCGAGAATCGTTGCATTGTAACAAGATGGTCCAATGTTCGGGAAAAGAACGTACATTTTCCTGTTAGCCGATGCGTTGATCATAAGAGCTAAGTTGTCCATCATTTCTTTATTTAAAGCGAGCCACTCTCCAATAGCATAGTCATTTCTGAAAACAAAAAGGAGTTACCCACCTTAGTTGCCTGCCTTGCCGACCCGGTAGCAAAAAATCCATCTTGTTTAGGGTGAGTAAGCAAGACATCTTACTTGAATGGTACGTGATCTAGAACGATGAGCAAATCTGTATAGGATAGAGCCGACCCGATTCTATCTACGTATTTCACTAGCTTCCTTGGGTTATCCGTGAAGATATAACGACATGCCGTCTCAACTGATTCCATGAAGGTCGGTGTACAATTGCTGTCGTATAGGAATATTTTAGTAATGTGCTTGTCCCCTACAGCCATTTCCAACAGACCTGATATCAAATACTCCGTTAATTGATGTCCAGCTCCAGATATACAAATCACAAAATGTTTGGCTCTTAATTTCAGCTTGTTCTCGGCTATTTTGCTCTCCTTGCGAGTACTCTCATCTTTTAGTTTGAGCTGGAATTGCATGAAGTTGTGACAGATGCTTCCTAATTTTTCAGAAGTTAGAAATGAATCTAAATCATAGTATGAGTGGCAGTATTCTAAAAACTCTGATGCTCCTCCAATGTAAAAAGCTTTGCTGCCTTTATGCAACATTTCCTTCCAAACCAGGGGTGATCCCATGTGGTGCCATTTGTTTTTTAGATTTATTTTCAGCAGCCACGTCTGAAAGAAAATTATTATATAGATAACACTTCCATTAGATATACTAGCCATAACTCGCTAGTATATCTATCTACCTATAGAGGTAGGTAGATATACGAACAAGCACTACCACGACTCGCAATAGCGCCGCAAATTATTTTATGTTATTATTATCAACGAATAAGGGAAGAATGCAGACACTACTGGGTCCACACTTTAAGGAAAGCATGCTGCTGGACCAGCACATATACAGAAGAACAAATGTACAGGGTCCACTCGTGCTAGAAGAGAACAGAAGCATAGCGAATGTTAAAAAAAAACTTGCCCGTCTGCAAGTCGAGCTAGCCGCAGCACGTTTGGCTACGTCAGAAGCAGAAGACAGCAAGGATGAAGAGGACGACAGCGCTTTCAACAATGGAAACACCTTCCAAAGTGGACAATGGGCTGTGGAAAAAGCCTGCGCCACCGATGTCACCTATCAAGCATGAAGAACATCAACTCTTGCTGATGTTCTTCATGTACCTGTGGCGCCACCGGAATCATTCGAAACAGGCAAGGGGTACCGGGTACCTCACACTGAAGGAGTGCAGAACACACTGGTGGAAGCCGCTCAACAGTCAGCTATAATTGTTGTGCCCTGTGTGCCTAATAGACAGGGTGCTATGGCGCTCATTAGGGGAGGCCTATGTCCAGCATTGGACTAGTATGGGCTGATGATGTGTGTGTGTGCCTAAAACTAGGACACGAAACGGATGACTGCATAGTTTATAGCAGCGAAGTCAGCGCCAGATGGTCCCATCTGAAGGACAAAAGTCTATGCTTCAATTCCTCAAACTCTATATTGCATACAGATTACCATTGTTGACAACTAATGGGTATGTACCAGGGATGTAACGAATGTCAAATTTTCGACATTCGCGAATGCGAATGCGAATGCGAATGTTGGTATTTTGAACTTGCCGCCAACTTCACGTACTGTTTATTGGCGCGCGCGTTGTCCAATTACCAACGTTTGCTATTAGCTATCTTCAACTACCAATTACGTACGAGTAATAATGTTTATTTCATTCATTCATGACATCGACAATTTACAACCTTGATAACCACAGAATTTGAAACTGATATTGATTGGCATAATTGTATCAAAACAGATGCAGAGCAAAAATTTAAGAAGATGAATCGTTTGATAATTGCTATCTTCGTCTACCAATCGCGTTGTTTGTTTGATAATATTTTTATCCACACATTTGTCGGTTGGAGTTGGGTTTTTTTGTCTTTTATATGTTATTGTGGGAAAAATGAGTGCCTCCATGAAAACAATGAGTAAAATTTAGACCACGTTTAGACTTATTTCACTTAGTGGATGCGGAACATGCAAAATGTAAAATTATAAATAGGGGTACTGGTTTAAAAGTTACATAAGCATAACGCTGTCGATATAATACAATACGCTATTGTACTGAAAATTTCTGAGTATATAAAAAAGAATGGATTGAAAAACGCATATCATATTAAGAGTTTTCTTGAAAATTTCTGATAGTCGTTTTTCAATCTATTGTTTTTTATATACTCAGAAGAATTTCAGTACAATAGCGTTATGCGTTAGAAAGTTACAGCCCTTATAAGTCGGAGCCCAACTATAAATCTCAAACTTTCATATACCTAACCATTTCATTAATATTTTGAAAAATCCTGAAATACGTGTTCAACGCCTTTGTATTTTTGGTAAATTTCAAGCAAATTTGGCCACTTCGTAGAGTTAAAAGAAACACGTAAAAAACTTCAATCCTGTTTTCTGTTGGGGGTGTAATTTCCAAAACTCCTACGCTTAAAATTTAAGATTTCTAGCTTATGAGGTTTGGGTTAGGTGAAACTATAAATTAACTTGTTTTTTTAATATTTAAAATATTCATATTTAATTATTAACCAGTATAACATAATAATAAAAAATAAAAGACGGCCTTGTCCTAGGTCCTCCGATCAAGGTCTGTGCACGCCAAAAACAAACCATAAATTTGTCAAGTGTTTCCCGCCATTAAAAGGTTACCTTAACCCCTGGGTTAGAATAATCAATACATTGTCATTCAAAGCAAAGGCTAGGCTATTTTTCGATCTCACAAATTAGTTCCCATAGAGAAAAAATAAACATTAAACGTTTAGTTTCTTTAATTTCGTAGAAACGCGTGCAAAGCCACGGACAAACATTAGTCACCCAATCAAAGTCAGTTCAACATTTTTTTTTTTTCAGTTAAGTTTTGTCAAAGTTTCTTACAAAGTTCTTATTAAAGAATTAGCAATAAGAGTGCCATAATAAAATATAGTAATAGGCATGATGATTGATTTTGAGACTACTCCTTGATATTTTTAAACATCTACTGAATAGAAAATAAAACATATTTCTACAAAAAACATGGATTTTGAAGGTAAAATTGAGTTTTTAAAAATGTAATTTAAATTTCGCTCTAAAACGCTACTATACTCGTGGCGACTGTCTATGACGTCACCGATGCACAAATTTTTATGATACAGAATTACCATAATATTTATATTCATTAGTATGTCTTTACAAATAAGAAATACAATCAAATAATAAAACAAGTATTAACAATATTGTCAAGAAACAAAGAAGCTAGCTAAATAATAGTAAACGTATGACTTTCTTCAATCAATAGATTGAAGAAAGTCATACGTTTACTATTATTTATTTCTGTGGTTATTCTGTGTCTGTGTTCTCTAATTGTAGTTCAACGTGTCATGGCGGATTATTGTATTTTGTAGATATTATTTATCAAAATAATAATTGATCTTGATCAAAATAAAAATTATAATACGCGTTTTGTCATGTATGGCTCTGATTTAATTTAGTAAATACATAATAATGATGCTTTTTGTTACTGTCATCATCCCTATTTACGAGATGTGCAGATTTTTTTTATAACTCCGCATGTAAAAGAGAACAGTTTTTTAAATATATTAGGTAAGTTTTTGCCCCATCAACATTCGCCAAATATTCGCATAGATTTTGGCGAATGCGGATGCGAATGCGAATATTGAAAATCCTGCGAATATTCGCGAATGCGAATGCGGATGCGAATATTCGTTACATCTCTAGTATGTACAATGGTGAGCTTATTAACCATAATAGAGTTTTCTTACAGCACACCTAAGTCTATAAAAAGAAATTATGAAATGAGTGTACATACAAATAATAAAAAAATTCGTTGTATTCTAAAATAGAACAAGATCTGTCAAGTGTAACTCGCGCGCCGGGTAGGTCACTGGTTCTCCCCAGTTAGCCATATCCCAAATGGGATGTAAGGGCACCTGATAAAAAAATATTATTTTCGGGAGCTACTTTACCCCACTTTTTATTTTGACGAATGCCTATACAGTCAACGGCACAAGATTTAGAGGAAATTTGAATAATAAGGTTGTTTTAAATTTGAGATTGGACTTTAATAAATTTAAACTTAAATAATTCGTTTAGTGCTACTACTTCTGTTAACTACTGTGGCTTAGCTCCTTTAATACAATCAGGGGAAAAGAATATTTTATTTTTAACTGAACTAACGTGAAAAGTAGGAATGCCTCTGACAGAAGAAATGATAAGTCTGACAGAACTAGTGGCAATTTCAAACATTTGCCAATTATTTGGACAATCAGTTTTCCGTCTTTTTTCGAATAGCAATATTTTGAAAAGTATGAAACCTACAGCAATTTCGAAAACTGATTTAAAATTTACAAAACAATGCCTTTCATTTAATACCTATAGGTAATACCCAATAGGTAGGTTTTGATAAAAAATATCCCCCTTTTCGACCATTTTCAATGTTTTTTTTTTTAATGGTAATTTTTACAGACTTCTCTATACTTTTCCTGTAAAATATAGATTGATATCTACAACCGCCTAATACATTGTACATGGATCGGTCTGCAATCTTCGAAGATAGGATAGGGGGGGAGGTCAAATTTTCTATTACCATGCGTATTCTGAAAATCTTTACTCAATAAATACACAAGTATTTATTGAGAAATTAAGGTTTTAATAAAAATGTAGGTGAATGTATAGCTATTTTTTTTCGAATCATATGATCGATAGAGTAAGCCTTGAACTTTACCATATACAAACAAAGTTGAATATGACTAGTTTGGAAGATATGGAGGTCTGACGGAGTTTATTTAAATACGCTAATTGAAGGACTAGCTTGTATTAAGTGGGGAAGAGCTTTCTAGAGTCTGGGCGCTATCACGGTTAAAGAGTCATGGTAGCGGCTGGTTTTATGCTTTTGGTTTCTCAGACGAAGACTACAATCGTTCTACAGAGCTTGCCACCAGGGACAAGAAACTCGAAGCGATTACAAAGATATAAGAAGGGAAGAGAGGATTAAACCGAATAAAATAAAGGGATGACAAAATGATGATCCCGGTGGCGACGATGTTCAAGATAAAAAATAGATTCTGGCGTTACTTTGCGGAAATCCATTGCAAAATATAAAAATGAAAATATTTAGGAACAATTCCGCGCAAAAACTTTCTTCGATAAGCTCTAACAAAATGTAGTCATAAGATAAGATAAGATAAGCCTTTATTGCTGGTTAACAGTTTCAATTATTTCAAAAAAATATTTACTTAAAAAAACTTAAACTACTATTGATGCTCTCGGTGCTTATTTTCCTTTCCTCTTTCCAGCTTGTCTTTCGACAAAGGCCTCCTCTAAGGCTTTCCACTCTTCTCTGTCCTTTGCTATGCGTAACCATTCTGGTCCAGCTACTTTCTTAAAATCGTCTTCCCATCGCTTAATCTGTCTTCCCCTACTTCTTGTGTTACCCCTTGGGTGCCATTCGATGATTATTCTAGTCCATTTCTCCTTCTTTTCTCTTAACATATGCCCTGTCCAACGCCATTTCAGTTTTCTGCATGTTGCTTGCACTTTTTCGAACTTAGTCTTTCCTTGGATTCTTTTTAGCTGTATTATATGCTCTTATTCTTACCCCAAGTACGTTTCTTTCTATCCCGTTCTGACATGTATTTATTTTGTTTTGTTGCTTTTCTGTTAAGGCCCAAGTTTGACATCCGTATGTCAGACATGGCAGAATACAAGTATTAAAGACTTTTCGTTTTTCAGACATTGGCATTTCTTTGTTTTTCATTATTTCGCTCAACGCCCAGAACCTCTTCCAAGTGTTTGCTATTCTTCTCTCGATTTCTTTCTGCATGCACTCTGATGGTGATACAAGTTGTCCTAAATAGACATATTCAGATACATTTTCTAGTTGCTGATTGTTTATTTTGATAACGTCTTTTTGGGTAGAATTACTCATTATCTTTGTCTTTGTTATATTCATTGTGAGACCAGCGTTTGCACTTTCGTCTGTTAGTTGTTGTAGCATTATTTCCAAAGTCTTCGGGCATTCGGAGAAAAGTATTAGATCGTCTGCGAACCTCAAGTGACTCAGTTTCTCTCCATTGACGTTCAGCCCAAAATTGTCCCAATCCAATCTCCTAAAGATCATCTCCAACACCGCGGTGAGAAGAGTTTCGGTAAATAGGGTCACCTTGCCGAACACCTCTATCGATTGAGAACTCTTCTCCTGATCTTTCCAATTTTATTTGGGCCGTACTTTTTCCGTATATGATTTTAAGTAAACTTATATACTTTCTTTGGACCCTTTGATATTTTGACGATGTTCAATTCAATATTATTGATACCTTCCCACAAGGAGCTCACAAGGAGCACTTAGTCAAGTCAAGTCCTTTTTATATTAATTATAATTACACAAGAGATGTATGGGAATGGGAAGCCATTTTCTGGGATCTGAACTGACTGTCATACGTGGTCAAACTAGCAAAGTCCGTTAACAAACCGAATGCTCAATATTCCCGTAAATCTCCCATGGGAATTTTATGTTTTATACCAGAAAAAAAATAGTCTATGTTTATCTCCATCCCCATACTTTCAACTAACTCTATGCCATAACAAAAATCTAGTCGATTGGTTGCTTAGTTAGGACGTGAAAGAAGGACAAACAAACAAACAAACACACTTTCGCATTTGTAATATTATATTAGACAACTAATATTTATATAGATTGATCACCAACAGTGTACACTAAAACTTGTTTAAGAGTTACCTTAGTAAAAATCATGTGTCATTCAACTATTATTCATCATCATAATCATCATCAGCCTATACAAATTGCCACCTAGAATATTTTTTATTTATTTATTTTTGACTTGACTTATGTAGGTAGGCACCCTACGTATGTACCTCTTTTTGTATATTTTTTGTTTCGTGTATGTCTTAGTATTAATTATTTTTAAGTAGAATTATATTTAAATCTTATGGATCTCGTGTCTGAAAATAAAGAATTTATTATTTATTATTATTATATACTATATTAGTCCACAGCTGGACATTAGCCCAACGGGACGACCACGATTTACGAGCCACCCTGACACGCCACTACACCGACGAACTGCCAGACATCAGTCAAGACGAGATCGTGATTATTCGTGATGGCTCTGAGGCAGCTTAAAAATGGAAAAGCCCCCGGTGAAGACGGCATTACTTCAGAGCTTCTGAAAGCAGGAGGAGCCCCTGTTTTGCAGGAGCTTCAGAACCTGTTCAACACCGTTCTTCACAGTGAGAGAACTCCTAAGGCGTGGAACGGGAGCCTGGTGGTGCTCTTTTTTAAGAAGGGAGATAAAACCCTTCTTAAAAACTACAGACCCATCACACTCCTGAGCCACGTCTATAAGCTTTTCTCACGTTTGGTCACGAATCGTCTCGCCAGGAGACTCGACGAGTTCCAGCCACCGGAACAGGCCGGGTTTCGCGGAGGATATGGCACCATAGACCACATACACACAGTGAGGCAGATTATACAGAAGTCCGAAGAGTATAATCAGCCCCTGTGTCTGGCCTTTGTGGACTATGAAAAGGCCTTTGACTCGGTCGAAACCTGGGCTGTTCTAGAATCCTTACAGCGTTGCCAAGTAGACTATCGTTATATCGAGGTGCTGAGATGTCTTTATGATAAAAATAAATTTGAAAATAAATAATGCTGGACAATTCACACAGCATTATCTAGCCCCAAGGTAAGCAGAGCTTGTGTTATGGGTACTAGATAACTGATATACGTAATATTATATATTACATAGATAGATATTTTTTATTATACATAGAAAACACCCAGACCAACGGAACAAATTTCTGCAGATCGTACACAAATTTGTTCCGAGGCGGGGATCGAACCCGCAACCTCTTGCGTCACAGGCAGACTCTCGCCCGCTGCGCCACTGAGGTCGTCAAATGATGCCGCGACCATGAGTGTCCAAGTACAGGGCCAGCAGTCCAAACCCATCCAACTGCGCAGAGGTGTGAGACAGGGGGATGTTATATCCCCGAAACTGTTCACAAGCGCGTTGGAAGATGTGTTGAAGACGCTGGACTGGAAAGGTAAGGGCATCAACATAAACGGCGATTACATCTCACACCTCCGATTTGCTGATGACATAGTCTTAATGGCGGAATCGCTGGAGGAGCTTAACCGGATGCTGGACGGCCTAGCTTCAGCCTCACGGCGCATCGGTCTTGGCATGAACTTGGATAAAACCAAGGTCATGATCAATGGCCACATTGATCCGGGACCAATCGTCGTACATGGCCACCTTCTCGAAATTGTTTCCGAATACACTTACCTTGGGCAGATTCTGCAGTTGGGTAAAAACAGTTTCGAGAAGGAGGCCAAGAGGAGGATCCAGCTAGGTTGGGCAGCGTTTGGAAAACTACGTCGAGTCTTCTCGTCATCCATACCGCAATGCTTGAAAACTAAAGTTGTCAATCAGTGCGTCCTACCCGTCATGACCTACGGAGCTGAGACGTGGACACTCACGGTAGGGCTGGTCCACCAGTTTAAAGTCGCCCAGCGAGCTATGGAGAGAGCTGGGTATGCTCGGTGTTTCTCTGAAGGATAGGATTCGCAACGAATACATCCGACAGAGAACCAAGGTTATCGACATAGCTCAAAGGATTAGCAAGCTGAAGTGGCAGTGGGCTGGCCATATCTCGAGAAGAACCGACAACCGCTGGGGTAAACGTGTTCTTGAGTGGAGACCGCGACTCGGCAAACGTAGTGTAGGTCGCCCTCCGACCAGGTGGGATGACGATTTGCGAAAGACTGCTGGCAGATGCTGGATGCGGCAAGCTGAAGACAGGGCGCTATGGCGCTCATTAGGGGAGGCCTATGTCCAGCAGTGGATGATGATGATGATGATGATGGACATTAGCGCCCTGTCTTCAGCTTGCGGATCCAGCATCTGCCAGCAGTCTTTCGCAAATCGTCATCCGACCTAGTGGGAGGGCGTCATACAGTACGTTTGCCGACCCACGGTCGCGGTCTCCACTCAAGAACACGTTTACCCCAGCGGTTGTCGGTTCTTCTCGAAATATGGCTATATTGATAACCTTTGTTCTCTGTCGGATGTATTCGTTGCGAATCCTATCCTTCAGAGAAACTCCGAGCATAGCTCGCTGGGCAACCTTAAACTGGTGGACCAGCCCTACTGTGAGTGTCCATGTCTTAGCTCCGTAGATCATGACGGGTAGGACAAATAAAATTATTACAAAACTGCAAAGTGAATAATGAATTTTATAGATATTTTTTTTATTTTTACTAAACTACCTACCTACCCCTTAGTTAGGGGATGTATTCGTACAGTAAAGTTCTGAAATAGGTATGAAAAAAAATATTACCTGCTTCAATTAGACATTTTCATCAAAAAATCAGAAAAACATAAAAGAAAAACAAACTTCATTCTTATCTATAATTATATAATTTGACGCATAAATTTCTACGCAAGCGAAGCCGCGGGGCGCAGCTAGTATATTATAAATCTATGTGAAGAATAAAAAAAAATCAAGAGCGAGTAACATGGATAAAACGTAGGTAATAAAAGTAGGTACTAGGTAGGTAGTTAGTACAGTACAGTACTAACCTGGCTCTTATGCTAAAGAACCGATACAGCCTTCTCTCTATATACGAGTAGATCTCTGCGGTATTTGCTACTCAGAGCGGCAGCGAAATCTGAGTGGGTAGGTAAGCCGATGCGAAATTTACCGCTGCTGCTTGCTAGCGAATACCGCGTAGATCTGCAGGGCTATTCACGATGGCTCGGAATGAATCTGAGGCCCGGAATCTAAACAGGCAAGCTAACAATACTCAACGAGCGTGTTCTGCCCGTCACAGTAAGGAAGCCTTTGTGTCACGTCATAAAAAGTTCCTCATTTGTACCTACCTACCTACCACATAGCAAGGTAGTAGGTAACCTACATCATCCCCCCCCCCCCCGAGGGGTTCCTGCCTTGCCGGGGCGGGGGAGCTTAGTAATCGCGGACTGGTCACCCGCGGTGAAGCTAAAAGGAGCCCATGGGGCCGTGCCAACGCCGACGGCGACATGGCCTGCCTCGAGACGGACTGCTCCTCTGGGTTTTGCGCTCTAAGCCCAGTTGGAGTGGTAGTAGGTTGCGGTGTCGTATGGGCGGTACCGTAACTGAGGGGGGCGGCTGTGCTGTATGGGCAGCATGGCCGTAGGGAGATGGAGGCCGCGGCGGGAGAGGAGTGCCGGTATTGCGGTGCGCCGCTCTCCCAGCCTTCCTTGGCGGGGTCGCCACCGTTTGATGGCGGACGCGGTGGGGTCGCAGGGGAGGAGGAGTGTCGGTATTGCGAGGGCCGCTCTCCCTATCTTCTGCGACCGTGTGGCAGGCGGCGGGCCACTTGACTGACCCATCGCAGGGGGCCTAGGGCGTCTGGACACGGGGTCGTTCGGCGCCCATTTGGCGGGTAAGGTCCCTGAGGTGGTCGCGGCGCGTCACGTGTTTCTGGCGTGTCGCGGAGGGGGGTGCTTCACACCTCACACCCCCCAGTGAAGGGCCCGATATCGGGCAGCCGTGGTGGTTTCGTGGAAGAGAAAACGTTCACATGTTCCCAACACAAGCGGCAGAGACGGAAACACCCTGAGGTTTTTAGTGGGTTGGAGTCCCACATAATCGTACTGTCTCCCCGTGGCAGTGCGATATGCGTGCGCATTTCCCTCAGGAAAAAAAAAGGTACATCATAAACATACAACATTAATAAAGCGCGTGACTACTGTATCTACCAAATACAACTGAAATCTCGATGTAATAAGGTGTACCTACTCTGCCAGTTGCAACTGTGCAGGTTGCGCAACCCAAAGATCCTAGGATCCTACGTTCCGGCGCAACCATGTTGAGTTACCCACATAATATATCAATCAGGTACCTGCTACTTTTTTCATATTTCTATCTAACCTTCCATTCCAACAACGACTTTTCTATGCGTTCCCAACAAAAGTTTGGAAGATTCTGCGAAAGATAATCTGCGACCAGGCATATTTCCGCGAATATTTCGCATCGTGTTTCTCCAGAAATAACTATACGGACGGTCATATTTAAAAACTTTTTTAAAATCCGGTAAATATTATTCTTTGAAGTTTGACGACCTTGGTCGAACCGGCGGCCAATGGTCATTGATTTGACGTAGGAAAATCTACCAATGAGTTACGTAGGTAATCTAAAAGGAGGTCCTCCCTTTAGATTATTAAATAATTCATCTACGATACAGATGTTCTAATACGCGCTAATCTTTATGAATTCTCGGAAGTACGTGCGAGATGCGTGCGAGTGGTTGCGCAATAGCGTATTTTATGGTATTACACAGAGGGACCAGAAGGGCAAGGGGAGCCCACAACTACCAACAATATAAAATTCACCAATGCGCGCCCTGCGGTTTTTACGAACAGTGTCTTCGTGAGAGTACGTAGTAGGTACACGAAACACAATGCGCATGCGCATTGCCCTTCGCAAGTACGAGTACAATCGAGTCGAGTATAATTTCTTTGTAATTTTGGTGTTGTGTGTTCCTTGTGTTCGTTTCCGTTATTGTTCTTCTCTTGCAGATTCATGCCTCGCAGACTCTTTAATGTGCTACGTCGCCAAACACGTAAAAATGTTGTTAGATAATTCAAATCAGTTAAAAGCGAATCGATCGATTCAAAGATGATGATTGGGATACTGATAAAATGAATTATTCTTCTATTTAATTATTCTAGTAGGGTACATAGGTAGGTACCTGATTTCTTTGTTAACGTACACATGTATGTAGGCAGGCAATTAGAAAGAACAAACATACCTACCAAGACTTACTCACTGTCAGGTTGATCTAGGTCCTGTTTATTGTTTGATTGTTTGTTCTTTACAATATAATTTTCTTAAGATTCAAAACTTAAACTTCACTCACCGAGCCCCTATGTAATGTCAATTAAATTATAAAAAAAAAAAACTACCTGATGTGTTGAAAAATGAGAATAATGACAAAATCTTTAGGTATATAACGCTTATAGCTTTTATTAATCACAAAAGCATATTACACAGTTGACGAATACCTATTTAAACGAAAAATAAGTTAAATACAAACTACTTAAATATTATCTAACTTAGCAACAATGACGTCTTCCTCTCTCTCCATAATATATTGTGTGCCCAGCAGGGTCTATAGTGACACTAAATATCTAGATTTTAAGCACCTCTGTACACCTATAGAATGCAATAAAAGATTGAGTATTGATCTCGTAATAGTAATTTTGCACTGAAATATACCATAATGCAGGTTCACATTCGAGCTAAGCATTCGAGGCTTTAGTAATTCATAAAGTAATTCATAAAGATTTACGCAAATTATTGAATAGGTACCTACAAAAATCATACAGAATAAGTTCCGAATGGTTTCGAAGTAGTACTACTTACTGCACCTATGTAGATTTAATAGCAAGAAAGACTTCGTAGAATATTTCTTTGACCACTCGACACTTTTAATAAGCTTTTAATACTTTTCTAGCACAAAATCCTTCATCCGGGAGAAGGGCTATTTCTTCCGTCCACGACCAAATCAGAAATGGTTTTTGAACGAAACGCCAGTCGCCAGATGATTGATTCCCAAAAGGATTTTGGAACGTCAGAGTCAATGGAATTTATGTCAAAAGAAAAACAGCATCATAACATAACATAACCTAAAAAAATGTTAATAATTGTTGACTGACTTGTGCTTTTGTTGTTTTGGAATATCTTTAAATATCAACTGAACTGGTATTCGTTACGAAATGTCCAACCAAAATTGGGGCTTCTGCGACCTATGTGTTAGCAACAATATTGATTTGGAGAAACTGGATGAATTTAACAATCTGGGTTATCAAACTATCGCTCTAAATACATACGTTGAAGAACCCATCAGTGGAGAGCCTAAGGCGAAAAAAAAGAAAGGTGAAATCAGGGAAAAGAAAGATTATATCCCTGATCCAATCAATATACCAATAGACATAATCCAGAACAGTAACCTTAAAATTTTGCAGCGGGTCACCATTGAATTCTCAGACTCTGGAATAGCTCACAAACTCAACACATCAGAAAATCTAAAAAAATATGATATCATAGCTATGGTTCCCAAGACATTGGCTGCATTTCAGTATGCTTGCTCATCCTTGGACATAGATATTATAACCTTTGAGTCTAATGGTAGAATACCATTCAAAGTCAATAGAAAACTTTACAAGCAGGCAATAGAGCGAGGCCTTTTTTTCGAACTCATGTACTCACCAGCAATTAGAGACTCAACTGCAAGGAAAAACATAATCACAAATGCACATAATTATTATGCAGTGGGCAGGTCAAAAAGTATAATTATAACAAGTGGTGTTGAAGACTACATGTATCTCAGAGGCGTTCAAGATGTTATAAACATTGGATTTTTGTTTGGACTGAAGAGTAACGAGAGTATGGAATCAATTAGAAGTAATGCCAGGAAGCTTATACTGAAGGCAGAAGGAAGACGTCATGGTAAATATCATATGGTCATTGAGAAGTTAACTGTCAACAAGGAAAATGATGAAGGGGATGAACATGAAAATGATTAGTCATTATAAGGCTTACCAATAACTGAAACTTGTATTATTTGATTATTATTTTAATTTAACAAAAAAAACTTACATTCCAAAACTTACAATTGTAGCATCACAGATATAAACAGGTTTCTTTTATAGAACTAAGTTATTCTACTTTGATTGGTTTTGTACTTTTATTATTTTTATCTTCTTTGAGTTCTGCTGAAGGTTCCCCTATCACAGTAGTAGTGGTTGGTATACTTGTAGCCTCATCAGGTAATGTGAAGAAGTCCGCAAGCCATTTGTATCTAAAAGCCAAATTTATTGATTTACTTTGAAGAATATTAAAGCCTCAACATTATAATGTTAGAATAAGACTGAAATTTTAAAGCATTATTAAATTTATTATTGAGTTAGCAACAAAAGCAAATGAATTTATTAGCAAGCAGATGATCATCTTTATGTAGAAAAATCACTCATATTATTTACCAGTGTGGTCTTTGTACCTAAATTGAAGTTGAAAAATATGTGTGCCTCTAAAAACATCTAGATTCAATATGCAAAGACAAGTGTTTCATGAAATAAAATAACATTTTAATTTGATATCATTATTATTCAAATGCAATCTCAACGTTTGGTACAAGGTAATACAAATGTATAAAATTCACACTAAAATATTATAATATTTAAACATTGGAGATTCACACACAAAATAAAGCGACACACAATGCTTAATCATTTCTTAGTCAATTGTTCTAATGAGTAAGTACATATTTTACTATATTTTGTGATACATGTAGCACCACAGGCAAATGTTCCAACTAACCTACAGTCTAGTACAAGTATATCCTAGAATCCTAGCACACTAGTTCTAACGTAAACAGTAGAATATTTCGTTTTGCTTGAACATATTTCTTACTTTACAAATGTTTGCGCGTTAGTATGACAGCACATGGAATAGGATACTTGGTTAGTACATGAAATATCTTTTTTATCTGCCTGCAATAGAGATCAGCCTAGTAGACTAGAAAAAATTAGCCTCTATCAAAACTATTTAAAGTGATGATGACAATGACAGTTTATTTATTTCTTTACCATTGCAGGCATAAATAGTGATGTTGAGCAAATAAAATAGTTATTAATACAGTCTTAAATTATGTCTTTTAAATTTAATTGGTTTTGATAAAATTAATATTCATCACATCATACAGAACAATCTTAATAGGAAAATTCATCAGGAAATTATTATATTATTAAGTTATACGAAAAAGTCATGGAAGTAAAATAGGTACATAATTAATTCACCATTTAAAATAATAATTCATTTGTTCAAATTTAATTCTGAAACAGTTTTGCATAATGCAACAAAATTTTATTAAATAAATAATCTCTTCATACTCATTATAATAACTTTAACAAATTCAGTCTCATTGGTAAAAAACAATTCAAAATCCCACTCGTCTCTCCTCAAGAACCTTACAAAACACCTAGAAATTTAAAACTACGAAAAATGGTACATAGGAACAAAATAAATAATGGGTTACAAATAAATGCATGGGTTTTGTATAATATTGCTTACAAAATATCAACATGGTCTCGTGACTTTACATTACTTGTTTTACTATTTTTATGACACTTTTCTAAGTGCATACCTACATGGATATTAGGTAAGAAAGTCTTAGACGACAGTTAATTCAGGTTAAGGCCGTCTGCATGAAGGGGTTACTTTACATAGTAGACTGGGCATTATAGTTTGAAATACCATGTTCTATTTATTGCGAAACTTATGATTAGCCGACAATTAGCACATTAACCTTACAGTCTTCAGTTCCTAGCCTTTCAACGATGGGGTAACAACGTGTACCTACGTCAAGAGCCAGTTAAAGTAATAGTAGATCTTACTCATTCAAGAGTTACCGTGATTGTTTGATTATTTCCCCAGCCTAGAGTAAAACATCACAGTTTGATATGCAGTGCTTTACTCTTCAGTCATTTTAGGCCAAACAGAGAATGCTCACTTACTTTTTTAGAAAATGAAAAGTGCATATCTCTAAAAAAAGATTCCCCATTCGGCCTCCACCTTAAGACATAACAACATCCATGCTATTAGGCACAAAAACTCCTTCAATCCGTCAAACATTCTCAGATATTAAAACGCGCAACTTTCAGATGGCACTTCACCCTAAACAGCTGTTTTAAATACTGAATAAAACAAGTTAGAGCATTATGAAAACCTTCAAAACCTCTACAAATACTACTGTCATATTATTATATTTAGGCCTAAGGTTGCAAATGAACCTGCCAGCTCACACTGTCTACTTATTTTAAATGGAAATGCACTGTTTCTGTAAACAATTTACTTTGAATAGAGACCTTTACAGTGTGTCTCTAAGGATAGCATGAACACTCCTAGACAAGGTGTCATTCTATCATAAGAATTTATCATTGATTCAATTCTCTTGTCTTCCCTAGACACAAACCATATTCGGAGTGCTAAGCGTGACCCTAAAACAAAGAGCCGGCAGGTTAAAGATCCATGATCAATCTGACAGATCAAAATAACCCCCAGGTTTTACATCTGTGTCAGTTGTTGAGGAAAGACACACAGTGGGCGACCGTATTGACATTCTCGACCAACCTGTTGTAGAGTTCCCGTCGAACGCTAGCCGTGAACTTGCTGACGAGGCAGAGCGTGACGGTCGCGGCGAATATCGCGTTGTATAACAACACTAGCTTGAAGTTCCCGAGCCATTCGATGCGCCCGAACTCGCCTAGCAAGTCGAAATTTGTAATACCTGAAACAAAATAAGATGAGGTTATTTACTATAAGTATTGTGTCAGGATTCTGCAGGACTGTATTGGATGGCACAAATTTTGGGAGGTCTTAGCAAACAGTAAGTAAAATCCGGCAACGGTATTTCTTTTTTTAATCCGAATTTTAAACTCTTCAGGTGGGTACATGAAAGTGAAATTGATAAAGTAGTTAGGTACCTACTATCGAAATACATATAGGTAGTTATTGAAATAGGATTTTACAAATTGCAGTACAGAAAGTAAGACAGGTACAGGTAATGTTGTTTACCGACAAAACTGATGTCATTTCCTGCTTTCCAACTATTGAAAGTTATAATTCTAGCCAGTTGATAATAATTCAATGATAGGAAGCTGGCTTGGCTTCAACATCCGTTGAGCGAAACCTACCTGTTTAGAGATAAAGATATCGCAGGAAAGTAGTAGGTATGTTGGTGCCAAATATCTGTAGTGGATGGACGTAGGATTTATAAATGTTAGTCATGCTGGATATTTCTGCAACCTCTGTGGTGCGGTGGGCGAAGGTCCGCCTGCGACGCAGGAGGTCGATTCCCACCTCAGGACAAATGTTTGTATGATTCTGGTTGTTTACTATGTATAATAAAAAATATCCATCTATTTTGACGACCTCTGTGGCGCAGTGGGCGAAGGTCCGCCTGCGACGCAAGAGGTTGCGGGTTCGATTCCCGCCTTGGGACAAATATTTGTACGATCTGCAAGTATTTGTTCCGGGTGCTCTGGTCGTTTTCTATATATAATAAAAAAAAACATCTATGTAATGTATTGTATTATGTATATCAGTTATCTAGTACCCATAACACAAGCTCTGCTTAACTTGGGGCTAGATAATGCTGTGTGAATTGTCCAGCATTATTTATTATTTATTTATTTATTGTATTGTTCTATGCATATCAGTTACAGAGTACCCATAACACAAGCTCTGCTTAGCTAGGGGCTAGATAATGCTGTGTGAATTGTCCAGCATTATTTATTTATATTATAATTCACGCAGCCCGTGAGTTTGTGTAATAGGTATCTACTAGATAACAAACTGATATACTTTACATAAATATATAGTATGGATGATCATGATGAAGTACCTAATATCTTGACGAGCAGCGGCTGCGCGGTGGAATGCGCGAGCAGAACGGCTGTGAGCGCGTGTATGCGCGACAGAGGCGTGCGGCGCGCGCGCGGCAGCACGCGTAGCGCACGCAGCGGCGCGCTCAGCCCGGTCAGGGAGGCTGCGTGCAGGTACAGGATGAGGAATGCTTCCAGTAGCGCGCCCGCCCATCCGAGCTTTGAGAGGGAGGCTATGCCGAGGGTGAATTGCTGGAAAATACGTTAAATTTAGTAAGAATCATATTTATAGGTTAGTTTTCTAATCTGCGTATTTCGGACCGCAGTTTATGCAACACCCAAGAAAAGCTATGGATAATTCGTTAGTACAAAAAAATATGAAAATATACTAAAAGGTGTGACTGTGACCGAAAAAGACCTGTATTTTCGAAAACTCGTTGTAGTCGAAGAAAATTTAAGCTTTTCCGCCTATTTAGTTGTACTGGCGCAGACTGGACAATCGGCGCAGCCAATCTGGATTACAGGCACTACTATTCTTCTGATATGGATTGATACGGCCTATTTTGCCAGCCTATACTTCCAATTCTTGATATTGATGAATAGAAACCAGCTTTTATTACTTACTCTTGTGCTAAGCGGCAGAGCCTTGATCCCAATCAACAGTTCCAGGGTGTTCTGCAGCACCATTAGAACTGTGATGGTGGTGAGCGCCAGGAGAAGTAGCATCGCTAACGGATACACCACGTTGCGTTGCAGGGGAGACGACTTTCTCTGGTTTTCCACTTCCTGAAATAGTTTTAACGTTTAGGATAAAAGCTGGGATTTGGTTTGATAAAATTTAGGCAACGCTTCCCACGCTTGTGTCACTTCAGCTTGACGGGTTTTGCTTTTAGAGTTGCGTTCTCTCGTGTGAGCTGACTTAATATTATATTTTAAGTCATTTTATGGCGTTCTGACGAATAGCAGAATATAAACAGTAACAAATAAGCATTGTACACTGTGATTAATTGCAGTTCGCTACGCCGCGCCGCTCAACCATGTTTAAATAATAGAGATTTAAATATGACTTGACTTCTTTGTGATCAGCAACATTGTGTCTGGTTTGCCACTTTTCTGTCAGTGTATCGAATTTCATTAGCAAAGTCAAAATATAAAAATCACTTTGACACTATCGTTAGCATCCCTAGTACATCTGTGACACTATCTGTTCTAGTGAATTGTAGTTTACCTACGGCGAGTCGAGTTTATTTTTTATCTTCATCTTTTCTTTCTGGACTTCACATCTTGCATGTAGGTATGTATTTGTCCCGTAGAATCTGATTAAAATGTCTCTATAGAAGGTACCTTTCTCATAGCCCTATGCAGAGCCAATCCTTCAAGCCCGCCTGTAGCGCACCATTCCTCAAACGCAGCAAAGGGGTTTCCTTGCCACGCGTCATGGAGCTGTCTTTAATCGTCCAGAGGCGCCGAGACGTGCATCTATGAAATGAACCGTAAATGTCGTACCTTTCTCATAGCCACAACCCTAAGCAGCCGATCCTTCAAGCCCGCCTGTAGCGCGCCATTCCTCAACCGCAGTAGAGGTGTTTCCTTGCCGCGCGTCATTGAGCTGTCTTTTGTCAGCGAGATGTCGGCGTCCAGAGGCGCTGATATATCTCCACGATCCGGATACATCGGCTCTGGGGATATGTAGCCACTTCCTAGAACACAAAAAAAACAATGTTAAAGGTTATATTGACCAAGATGCCCCTCCTAGCCGAATCTTCATATTCTTTTAATAAAAAAATAAAAAACGTCGGTCCTAATTGACGGAGAAATCGACGATCATACATAGAAAGTACATACAGCTGAATACACATACAGCTGTACATAGAACCTTCACCTGAAGTCCGTTAGAGCTGGAGCGGAAAAGAGCAAGATTGAGAATATAAAACAGTAACCGCGAATTCCATTCAAGATCTCGTTTCGCGCACGTTTCTCACGAAACAACTGCTGGAACAGAACACTGCAGTAATGTTTCAAATTTCAGCTTCTTTGGAAGACACTGTAAACATTATAGGAAGCCTGTAGTTTCCACGCCGATCGATGATCAAGAATAGTTTGTAAACAATCAACTAAGTATACTTACCTACCTAAGCTTGATCATATCGATTTTGTAATCTAGTAAATTTACTTTATCTTTACAATTCGATAGTCTGAACCATAAACATAAATTTGCTTCAGCTCCCCTTTAGTCTGTTTTATCTGTCTACTCAATCGTGAAATACATTTTGGATCGGGCTGCCTTTAATGAAATTACCCGAACGTCTTTAGACTATTGACGTCGATCGTTTCAACTGCTTCGTCTGTCTGAAGGTTGATTTTGATAAGAATTCCTTAGTATAAGGCTAGCAGCATCGATGAAGGTACCTGTACCTACCTATTCGTCTTTCAATAAGTGTTTGAGAGCTGCCTATAATATAAGAAAGAAGCTGACAATATAAGAAAACTAATAAAAACCTTTAGCTTTTACAAAAATAAAGTTCTTTATTTAGTTGTGACTTTGATTGGTTAAAACAAAGAAAAAGGCGAGATCCGCTACCTAACTGCTTGCAAGCTAAAATCACTGTCAAGCTTAAGAGTCTGCGATAGTAGGCCCTGTAATGATTTCGAGGATGTAAAATTTCCCAAAGAAGACAACAGAGGGCTCTTTATTTACACGTAGACCTACACAAATTGACTATACCTAGAAGTGGCTAACATCTACCATATCAAAGAACCATATCAAAGTAAATTTCCTGCCGGTTTCATTTCAATCCTATTCCGATCGCTCGCAGACTAAGTACGATGGCGGCGCTACGATTCTGAGCCTCGTATGATGGCCATGATGTAGACGACAGAGGGCTCTTTATTTACACCAACCTTCGTTTATGCAAATATTAATTAATTTTTAGTTTTAGTTTTTTTTTTAATTTATAAATGTTTTTGAACGAGCGTGGGTGAAGGAGAAGATGTCGTGTACACGCAAAAAAATCAATACACGCAGCTCCGTGCAAATAGCAACGCAGATGCTATCTGTATTATTCCCTTATCTACGAGTATGTAAATAGTCAAATCGTAAGTTTAGAAAGATTTTTTTACTACACCTAATCGGAAAATACCTATATTAGTTCTTACTTGAAACAAGATCCGTCACGTGCGAGTGTAACTCGCGCGCCGAGGGTTTCAAACATTTGCCAATTATTTGAACACTCAATTTTCCGTCTTTTTTCGAATGGCAATATTTTGAAAAGAATGAAACCTACAGCAATTTCGAAAACTTTTTAAAATTTACAAAACAATGCCTTTCATTTGATAAACTAATAGGTAGGTAGCCCCCTTTTCGATAAAAAATATCCCCCTTTTCGAGCATTTTCAATATGTTTTTTTTTTCATAAATGTTAATTTTTACAGACTTCTCTATATTTTTCCTGTAAAATATAGATTGATATCTACAAACGCCTAATACATTGTACTTGTACGTGGATCGGTCTGCAATCTTCAGAGATAGGGGGAGGGGGGTATGGTCAATTATTTGACTTCTTTTGAAATATTTCAAAAAGTGTTTTGAAATGGTCAAAACGATACCTTTCATTTGATATCCCTCTTGCCTCCCTAGGTCTCTTTTCAAATTTCAACATCATAATTTGTACTGAAAATATTCATTTTAATTTTTCATTTATTTATAAAAAAAATCTTGAAATCATTAATGGCGCACGAAATGTATCATTATTTCAAATTTCAAGTTAATAGCTGCAGTAGTTACTGAGATTTTCAAGAAAGAGCGGGGACGGACAGAGCGAGACCATAAGAGTTTCAAAACCGATCTTTGAAACCCTAAAAAGGGAAGAAAGTACGTAAATCCAAGCGAACAAATATGCGGGCGGCAAAAATATATGGGATTTTTTATTTTTTTTAATTTAAAATTTAAGGCTAGAATCAGGCGGATGCCAAAATAAAAAGTTTTTATCTCGAAGCCCACCAAAATGTTACTGGCCACTTGCATTTTTTGAGAAAACTTGGCAGTATGTGTTTTTGAGTTTCAATAATTGTAATAGTTTTATTTTAAATTACGAAGTTTAAAAACTTTTCAGGTTATTTCAAATATTTTTTTGTAAAAAGCCTGGTTATTAGATGAGTAGATTAATTATTTATTGACAAGCAGTTAGGTCACGAGGAAAGACCCATGTTTTTACAATAAATAAATAAATATACCCATTCTACTCAATTGATAGGTCTGCCAATAAATAAAATCTTTGCAAATTCCATAAACGAAAACTGCAACTCAATATGGACTCTATTTCAATGATAAACGAACCATTGAACCTGCAAAACTAAATTTGTCGAATATCGTAATTCGTATGATTTTGTCAGCTGTCATCGTGAAAAAAGTAACGTGACCTCACGTCCATCCGAGGAGGCGTCCAGCCTCCGAATGACGTTGGTGGAAACGATTTTGGGTATTTGTCAAAGTAATATTCGATCTATAAGGTTCAAAATGGTTTTAGCAAAATACACACATGTTTTTAATTTGCGTTCGCACGAAGTAAATATGTGTTTTTACCTTATTACAAGATTATTAGACAATCAATCGAAAAATAAAAAAGCGTAACTAAAGAAGAACTTCTACCTTTTTTCTACAAAACAAAAACCCAACAAGAAAAGTGTGCTGTTCCTGAGATAAATAGCAAAACGTGTGTAAAACATCTGTTTTTCAAAAAAATAAACTATCGAGAAAACTTTCACCAATCGTGTTTTTAAAAATACGTACTCCAATATAAAAGTTCGAAGTAACATTTCCCTAAATATGAAGGTGGTAGCTTTCACAGATTCTGAGATAAATAACTATTTTGAAACACAAAACTGCATATCATACATTCTTAAGCAGTTGGTCGATAGTCGATAGTGTACCCTTTATGACTTTAATTTAGGTGTCTAGAATTGTTATAACAGAGAGGTTTATCTGCATTGGCTCAATGATTATGTACACAACACCTTTAAAATATTCACCCACCAACACAATAAGATAATTTACCGGCTAGAATTTCGTAACAATAGCTAAGGTTCACTGAAAAAGCCTAAACAACCAGAGTTCGCAGATAGTTAGGTCATCGCTATATTGGGGGAAGATTATAATGCAATCATTGTTATCTGCGTCCATTGTCTGAGCGTTACGGCTTTGATTTGATTTAGATACAGGTACGCAAATATATTTTGAAGTTGGCTCTGATAATTAAAATCAATTTGTTTGGATATAAAATAATTATAGTTTAAGACCCAGGTCCAAAATAGCGCCGCCACCTATTTTATCTTATTATTTCGTTGAACAAAGGTAATATCAAAATTTTTAATGGACAGTTTGTGATACCTATTGTAAGCTTTTTTTTAATGCCCCTAACATAGTTTAATTTTGTATAGTTTAGTTTAGGAGGAGATACGATGTTGCACTTAGTGGCTACCAAACTCAATTATTGCATGTCCTCCTAAACTGATAGAGGCATTAAAAAAAGCTTATAATAAGTATCACAAATTGCCCATTGAAAATTTTGAAATTACCTTTGTTCAACGAAATAATAAGATAAAATAGGTGGTGGCGCTAGTTTGGCTCAGGGTACCGTCTTAATTGGCTCAGCTAGAAGATAACTTTTAAAATCTAAACTCAATGCAACATCTTGCGACGCAGCTTTGGTCCAATCTTATGCAACGAGCTTGCTGCATTGAATTACATACAAAATCTTAAACCTTTGAATTATCAAGAGCATATTTAAATACCAGCTGTGTGATTGTATTTGGAATCAGAAATAGACAGCTGCAAAAACCTACACAAAAACGATCGTACGACATGACACGTGGATCACGACGCGCAAGCTCGAGACGTAATTCGTATTTAAAAATAAATATATACAAATTTTTGTAACGTTATTAATAGCTTCTCTAATAATCACGGTATGCTCGACGCATTAACTAATGTTATTCAAATAGTGAAGCTAGCATTGTTTGCGCTAGACAATTAATAAACATAGGACTAAAAATATGTAAGTAAGGTTTTATAAACGAACCGAAATATTCGAAATAGGAAATTTTACTGAACGTATAACATATTTCTATAAATACTGGGTGTAATTTTTTTAAGATTTCAGTAGCGAGATTACCGGATAAGGCAAGTAGTTTTTCAAAATGCTGAGAATGAAGTTCTAACTCGACGGGCTCTGTGGCGCGGTGGGCTAAGGTCTGCCTGCGACGCAGGAGGTTGCGAGTTTGATTCCCGCCTCGGGACAAATGTGTGTACGATCTGCAGACATTTGCTCAGGGTGTTCTGGTCGTTTTCTATGTATATAAAATATCTATATTTGTATTATATTATGTATATCAGTTAACCCATAACACGAGCTCTGCTTAGCTTGGGGCAAGATAACGCTGTGTGAATTGTCCAGCATTTTTTATTTATTAATTATTAAAAAGAATTAAGGATTGTTTCCTTAAATTTCCTATCTTGAATAGTTCGGGTCGCACCCCTCCAGTTAACGTTCGTTTGTATCATAGATGTGATTCTGCATTGGGTATATTTTTGCTACTAACTAGTAGGTTGTATAAGGGGTGTATTTATTCAGGACATGTTTTCAGTAAACCAGTATATTGATCTAGGTCGACAGTTCATTACAAAAGGATGTTATTTTATGAGGAGACATAATCATATTACGTACAAAAAGCTCTAGCTACAATTACATGCCAAAATTGTGTATTGTTTTTTTGCTGCCCGAGGTCAAATACGTAGGTAATTTTATACATTGTTTTGAGAAATATTAACACAAATCACATCACAGCTGGGTTTAATCTAGCTAATGTATATTTCAGTAGGTATCTATAAATATCAGACGGGCGAATGTAATAAGGTAATCTATCAAGTTTTATCCGAAAAGAATCCTTTAATTATCAATTCTTTTATCGAAGATTGTATCAGAAAGATAAACTTAGCCTGGTAATGCCTAAAAATCTGAATAAAATCCAACAAATTAGCACTAATTTGCACAAGATAACAGCCAAGGTCAGCACAGGTGAGAATCCAGTCACGTAGCTAACCAAGGAAATGATATCCTCAAAGATCTCCGCTGCTTAGATACCATGCTTATTGCAGACTTGCAGACGCTTCCGCGTTGCCGTTAATTTAACCATTAGAGGTGATCTTAAAATAGACTTCTGCTCTCGTTGTATTTACAGCAGGAGCGTAAGTTCTTTTTGCTTCATAAAACGGGGGAAATAATTTTTAGAAAATAAAGTTTATCAATGGTCCTTTTTTGTTATGAAAGAAAACCCATTTTTTTGTAGTTTGTAAAACACCTCCAAATGACTCATTCCTTAATTTTTTTTTATTAATTAGCTACTCAACTAAGGTTTTATTAGTGTATACTATGACTATCGAACCAATCACACGGTTTCTAGGGCATTATTTCGTTCTAAGAATTTTTGTTATAGTTCTTTCTTACCCGCAGTACACGTCACATTCCTTATACATATAAATAAAAATAATTTCAATGCCAATAATAATAAGAAAATTTGTTTATTTCCTCTTCACAATAGGTACTTAAAAACTAGTTATACAAGCACAGTGCGTAGAACTGTATTTAACCTGTATTGTGAGAGGCTAAATTGCCAATATTTTTTTTATAACTGTACTTTCTATGAGTTTTCTTTGTTTTGCACAAAAATAAACTCAGAAAGGTACGAAATAATTAATTAATTTAATAACAAAAAATGTTTTGACCCACAGTGGGTCAAATGGGACTTTAATTAAGCGGGTCAGAACATGCGGGTCAGACAGAAGGGTCTGAGATCCACTCTGGGTATCCCTAAGAAATGAAATAAGATCTCAAAAATTTTCAATTTCGGCGGGATTGGAACCCGCGCCCCACCCTAATTTTTTTACAACTTAGTTGTCTGTATAAATGTGGTCAGTTCCTTTTTGCTAAATAAATACTTTATTGTGTTTGTTCTGATAAGGATCGATAATATTTTAAAAGTAAAAGCAAACACCATGCAAGTCTTTGAAACATTGGTTTGAGTACGCTATTACAAGCAATCGACCTCATTCACCGTATGCTTTGTGGATTTCGTTTCTTTTGTGTGTATATCGGTCGTTGGTTTTGTACATATAGTTGACGTATGATAAATACGAGCTGTACAAATTCCTTTGTCGTTCTCTACGTTTTAGTCTCGTGATGTTGTATGTATTGTTACAATGTGAATTTGCTACTTAACATGTTAATGCAGTGGTTCCTATTTTAAGTCTTTTCTAAGGCCTAGTTGTAGGTCAATGAAACTAGCTCAGCTATGCTCTTGGTGTTTTAAAATCATTGATTTGATGTAAACAAGGTCATTTTGCGACTAATTACAAGACAATACATTTCATGAAAATAACGGTTTTTACAGAATACCAGCGCTATGGTATAATCTGCTCTACCATCGCACATGCTGAGTGGAGATGGAGACCTAGTTGGACAGTTTTTCTGTTAAATTAAAGTTTATTTATGTTTCTTATTCGTCTCTGTTCTGGCAAAATATAAATCTTTTTACGTTTACTTTACATTTACTTAAGTAATAAACATGATTGTCAAGATGGCCACATACACGGTTACAATATTGTAAGAATATTTTCAAACTTACGTGATTTGAACACATTATATTAATTACTATTTAAAGGATTTTTACCTATTTTTCTCTACACACTGTCGGTGTGTAGGTAAATATAGGTAAAGTAGTTGCTGCCCGCGGCTTCGCACGCGTTGCATCTATAGAAACGTTTAAAGGTTATGTTATGATATCCCATGGGAACTGTTTTATGACATATATGGGAGCCGAAACACGATTGACTCAACTTGACTCGATAGAAAAAAATCGCAAAGTTTCCTCTAAATTTCGCATTTTTACTACGGAAAACCAGTTTCATTTGCTAGTTACTGAACATATTTGCATGAAATATCGTCTAAAAAATACTTAACCAAACACTTTAGAGGATTATGGTTTTAGTTTTTTGCGAAAGATTGTTATTTTAGAGCAATAACAAATTTATAAATAAAAAGCAGGGAAATTGCGCGCGGGCCGGCTCTTGCGTCCCTTTCTCGCTTTCACTGCGCGGTGTTCGCTCGTCCTTGTCTCGAAAATACGAACGTACTTCGCCTTAAATAATAAAACGATTAATGTACAGTTTACAAATAAGACGCCAGGAGTAAGTTTCTGTTATCATAAACCCGTCTGAGTAGGAAACTATCGTACACAAACAATCATTGTTATTTTTAGCTCTCATAACATAACATTAACTCATGTGCTTATCTCAATAGGTGTCCAGACCAGATATAAATAGGCCTATATGCATAAGAAATGTACTCAGACGACTACATTATTTAATTAGTAATTAACACTTTCATGGCCCAAGGCTGGCCGCACACGTCGGATGTTTTGTCTGGTGGATTGGGTATTCGACTATCCGTAGGCAATTTGTGTATTTACAAATGTATGGAACGAATATCAAATATCAATAACGTTTATTTCTTTAAGCTTACAAAATAAGCACTAAGACAAGTCAAATTTTATACTATAAACACGTTTAGAAATAGTAATTATTATCAAATAAGAAACAAGGTGTTATTGATTTTGTCCACTTCAATTTTTTTGTCCACTTGTGGAAGAAGTGGAAAATAAACCACTAGTAAGGTATATATATGACTTACAAACTAATACAATATTTATATAATCTGATTTGGATACAAGTCAATATTTATATAAACTAACTGAGCTTAACATTATTTCCCTTAAATACTATTGTCGGTGTGGAACTGGGCGACATCTGGCATACATTTACATCATTGATGTTATCATCTTTGGAGTAATAGGCTTTCTTTATAAGATGTCGTTTTATGTACTGTTTAAATTTACGAATAGGGAGCTCAGTTGCTTCAAGCTTGTTATAGAAGCGTACGCAATTTCCCATAAATGATTTCCCTACCTTTTGTAATCTATATGCTTTCGGATAGTCGAATATGCCTATCCATACCATAGACAATTTCATCCGACAATCAGTCAAAATTCGGACAGTGAATGCGATATACAACACTTAAATGTCCCACGACGCACATTATCCGTCTGCAGCACTACAAGGCTGGACTGGACAATGAATGCGTTATAGATTAGCAAGTTTTGTATTTAAAATTATAATCGGCCGTCGAAAGAAATTGTTCGCATAAAGACTAAGTAATGCAATATTTGTGCGGAGCACGTGAATTCCATTAGTATTTTTCATGTTTTTGATTACCTACTGTTTGTTGAGTTATGTTTGGAACTTTAATCTGTTGCTTATTTGTTACTTTACTATCTTCGAAACATTTAAAGGTTTTTGATGTGATAATGGTCTAGCCTAGCCCTATTTGAGAAAAAAACTATACAAAAATTAATGTAGGTATTTGGTAGTTAACGCTCACTTTGACCCATGTGATGTCTGCGAATCTCGATCAAACTATTGTTGATTACTGATTAGTTCATACACATACTATTTAGAATGCAGTGTCCTATTATAACTGGAGGGCAAGCGCGGAGATTGTAGGCTAGGGGAGAGTAGGAAAATTACGTCACTTTGTCGAATGAAAAAAATATGTGAAAATAATTCCTTCAACTTCAATGGAACCTTTACACTCAGTGTCAAGGTCGAGTATTGTGGTGTCTTGATGATGTCTCGTGGAGAGGCGAAACTAGTTGACGTCTTGCTTTGATAGATTTCTTTTCATTTTGTAGTTGGTGGCTTTTTCTTCTACAACGCTGACTACATTTTGTTAGAGCTTATCGGAGAAAGTTTTGAGCGGAATTGTTACTGAATATTTTCATCTTTTTATTTTGCAATGGATTTCCGCAAAGTAACGCCTGAATCTATTATGAATATTATCAGAACAAATCGTGATGTTTAAATTTTGAAAAAAGGCTTTATTTTGTAAATTTACAACAGTTATCGAAATTTATGTAGGTTTCATACTTTTTAAATTATTGCCATTCGAAAAAAGTCGAAAAATTTACTGTCTAAATAATTGGCAAATGTTCGAAACGGCGTTTTATTGTAATCCCCACTGGAAGACCAAACAAAAAATTAAATACTGAGGCACTCAAGTAGTCTCTATCCAAGAACTCTACAATATAGTCTCTGTGTAGGTTAACTATAGGTATAATACAGCATTAATTGCAATGCAAGGAATGGACAAAAGTTTCCTTACAAAAGTAACAACAATGCACGCATAACAATAAATTTAAAAGCAATGGCCAGGTGTAGACTTGTGTATTCTTTAATAGCCTTTAGAAATGTACATACTTCAGTTTTACGTACAATATATAAAACGAACCTTAGTTAGTTAAAACGTTAACGATAAACCAAATAGGTATTAACTATAAAATATATTACGTATTTGGTTTATCGTAAACAGCATTCTTTATTGTTTTTACCCGCGACGGAACGAAAACGGTATATGCGTTTAGGGTGTGATGGTGTTTGTTTGTATGTGAATGTGTGCAATTTTCCATGTTACCAGTTATTGCAATATATTTTATTTGCGTCTATATCTAACGTAAACCGACCGAAAGACAGTGGAAAATCACTTGCTACCTGCGTTTTAAATTAAACATACCGTCGATGTGAACAAAACGTTCCCAACGTCTTGTTTACAGGGAGCTGGAATAAAATTGTTTGGTTTTTATCGCACCTACACGTAGACATATTTTCATTTCACAATATTAAAGTCATATAACGGGATATTTACCATGATTTGATTTTCGAGTTTTCCATTATTTCGACGCAGTTTCATGCGCCATGATCACGGAAGAACTAGTCACTGCGAGTTGGTTTTTATCGATAGACATACCGATCTACCCTCATTCTTTGTCTTTTTTACTACGAATGTTACCACTCGACCGGTTTCATTTTCTAACATAACTCGATCACGACTCACACACAGATACCGTTAGTGTTGTGTGTGTGTCTACGGAGGCTAGCCAGGTGCGCAGGAATTATTAAAGTGCATAAGTGTGTGCGCAAACAGAAGTGCACTCTAATCCCTCACTCTCATAATCTGATAGGACGGTAGACCGGAACGACCGGAGAGAGTTCATAGAGTCATACACAGGACAAACAGCTCAACATGCTTTGCCTTTGCCCAGGCAGGGGGGTAGAACACCGCCAACTCTTTACTTCGGACTGGATAAATACAAAACTTGCAGATCATAATAAGCATTTGTCCCGCGGCGGGAACAAACCCGCAACAATGTACTAAATACTAATTATACTAAATTAGTTCTTATCTTTAAGACGAAACATCCTAATTACTTGGTTCGCGGAGGAGGGCGCTGACTCTGCTACACAGTTTATAACTTTTGCGGTAGTCAGCCCACATTTGTAGCTTAACCAATGTTTCCGTCCATAATAAAATTTATTGTATTTGAAAAAAAAAAAAAAAAACGGCGTCTTAGACGGTCCTTCGTCCACTACACCTTAGAGGCAGACATCAGTAAAAGTACTCAGTACTCACCAGTAACCAAGGCGTTCTGCATCCTCCGCCTGATGGTGTCTTCTTCAAAGGAGTACATGTAGTATTCCTCGTTGAGATCCCGAAGAAACTGCGGCTTCACCAGCACACCGCCCACTACGCCGAACAGGCGCACGAAGCCCAGCGGTGTGAATACTACGAAAAATAAAGTAAAGTAAGTAAAAGTACACATTTGATCAGCGGTGTGAATACTACGGAGAAATAAAGTAAAGTAAGATAAGTAAAAGTAAACATTTGTTGCATAATTAAATAAATTATTCTGGACAATTGGACGTAGTTATGCAAAAAGGAACCAACCCACAACTCGGTCAAAATGGAGTTAAGTGCACAGGGAGGTTCCTAAGCATGTATTCTATATGTTCAAAAAAGATCCTGGCCATCTAACGGCTCTTAGCAAAGATATGAGTATGTCACAAGGGAACTAACCCACATTTCGACATTTCATATTTTACAATCTAGAACCATGCTGCGTGATTTACTATAATGAGCTGATTTAATATGTTAAATGGAACCATAGCATATGGTATATAACAATGTCACAATACAACCGGCGTTATATAATATAGTAAATAACAACGCCGGTCAGTATCCGAATTTATAAAGATATTAAAAAAAGCCTAAACTATTTAACTTAACTATATTTTAACTTTGAATAACGTAAAAATAAGAAAACATGTTTAGCATGTACCTGAATGAGAAGATTGTTTGTGCCACTTTACTTAGCTGTGTTCAATATTTAGTTTGTTTATTGAGGGTTGGTTCCTTTTTGCATAACTACGTCCAATTCACACAGCATTATCTATCTAGCCCTAAGCTAAGCAGAGCTTGTGTTATGGGTACTAGATAACTGATATACATTATACTATACATTTACATACATTACATATAGATATTTTTTATTTATATATAGAAACAATAAAACGTATATTATGAACTAGTTTCTGCCCGCGGCTTCGCACGTGTTTTATATACCATCGGATCTGATTTATGGGGTGAGAAGTAGCCTATGATAGTTTTGTAAATATATTTGATAGTTTTTGACTGTAATAGTTTTATTTTGTATAGTTTAGGCAGAGCTTCGCAGTTACATACTCTTGGTGGCACCAAACTCTTTTTTCGAAGCCATCCTAAACTTTACAACTTTACAAAATAAAACTATCACAGAGGCATTTAAAAAGCTTAAAATAGGTATCATAAACTGTGTAAGGATTTTTTTAGCTTTCTTTTTCAACGTACAAATTATGATGAAATCGGTGGCGGCGCTATGCTAGTATCCGTCGGAGTTCTGCTTTATGGCGTATACTAAGGCAAAAACAAGAAAATTCGGTGTTTTCAAACCCATTTTCTGACGACAATATTACAATACAATACAAAACACTTTATTATACACTAGAAAAAGGACATTACAAAAAGACATATTACATGAGACAAGTACAATGGGCGGTCTTATCGCTTAGAAGCGAAGAAATTATTGGAGCTCTGAAATTTATGAATTCTGTAACACACATCCTGAAAGTTCCCTTGGAGGTCCCAAATGCTTGCCGTTAATTATAGTGTTAGTTAATAGGTGTGTGTAGCTGCTTCGAACCCTTTTTATCGGGGCGTCTCAAATTCGATTAGTACCAAATTCAGTATAGTGATTAACATAGTTCATACCTACCTCTTGGAGGTCCATTATTTTTTTTTTGTATTTTATGTTTGATTGTTTCTTTCTTTTACTGTAGTGTTTAGTGTAAGTCTTATTATTTAAGATTTTTCCCTATTGTTTTTTGTGTAGCTAAATAAAGTTTATTCTTATTCTATTCTATTCATTAGCTTCGAAAAGCAGTCAAAATAAAACGTATTTGCGCCTACAAAATCTGTGATACAAACCTGACCAGTTACACATCATCCAACCGCAAAGGATCGTATTATTTGGTTGATTAGGAGGGCACTACATGGCACGCTGAATCGAAAACAAGCACTCTTTGCAGCATAAAGGCGCGCCGAAAGGTCCAAGGTCATTTGCCTTACTATTCGCCTTAATCCCCCATATATGCAATTAACTAATATCAAACCCAGCCGACGCAAGCGTGCACCAACATTCGTTGTAAGTACATTACCTACGCAGGGTTTCATTAGCATTCAACATACAACAACGGTAGAAGCATGGAATTCATTAACGGTGGCTTTACCCAATCAATACATACAAACAATACATCTTGTAGAAGTGAAACAAGCTCGATATAGCACGGATAAGAGACTGAGTTTCGGCACCGTAAGATACCTAACCATCAGAGACGTCCTTGTGCTTGAAATATGCCTAATAGGTACTATTAGGTACTTTAGAAGTAGTGCTAAAGCTCCCTACCTAGATTTCGGTTTGGGGCCTTTGCCAAGGGATGTTTGCCAGAAAAAAGTAGGTACCTAGCTGTAAAGTCATTTTACTTATAAGACCTTGTGGTTTTGATATGGAGAAAAACTGCGGCGAAGTCCTATTGAACATCACGTTTTTCATTAGCAAAGCCGTGCCTGTCGCCACACGACGAGTGAAACTCGGAAAAGCTAATAAACTCTCCATTCGACGACTGCTGTGGCGTCGCGGGCGAAGGTGCGAAGGTCCACCTGCGACGCCGGAGGTCGCGGGTTCGTTTCCCGCCTTGGGAAATATCTGATTTGCAAATATTTGTTCCGGGTGTTTCTAAGTATAATTAATGTATAATATATTGTATTACGTATATCATCATCTAGTACCCATAACACAAGCTCTGCTTAGTTTGGGGATAGATGATGCTGTGTGGATTGTCCAGCATTATTTATTTTATTTATCACGAGTCAGAGCAACGAAGCTAATCTTTATGGTATGGTAACTACCATCTGTTAAATAAATTCAATTCAATTCAAATAAAGCATTATCTATCTATCTATCTGTTGAGATTGCTACTTCTTTAAATATTGGTGATGGCGACTGATCACCATCTCACTTGAATAAGTGATGTTGCGGCCTAAGGTGGAGCACGCTTTCCAAGAATGATTAGAATTTCTCGTAGTTTGAATGTAGGGGATATTTAAGATTAAGAGGCAAGTATATGACGCCATTTAGTGAATAGGATAGGGATAGGATTTCGCGTGTAAAGGAGCGGGATAGAGCAGAGCGGCGTAAGCTCAAAAATCAACTGACTTTTTTTGCAAAAATAAGCCGAAGGTGCCCTGGGCATTCTTTTATTTAATATGGTGATGAAAATAAAAAAAATTGTGATTGATGTTTTTTTCAATATTTCTCCTAAACTAGAAATATTTAAAAAACTAGATATTTAAAATATTTTATTTTTAGAGCCGTAAGGGATCTGCCTTGTATCTCATAGATTATTGTGTATTTTTTTCAAAGTTTTTCGATAAAGATGACGGAAAAAAATTGTTTTAATGTAACCCAAATTCCCTCAATGCACAACATCAGGGCCTTAAGGTGGTTTGACGCGGGTTGTAGGGGAAAACAAGATATTATATTGCGTTAAAAATCATAATTTTTTCCAAATGCTTCCAAAATACAACTGAATCAAAGTTGGTTTATGATGAGTTCATAGAAAATGGTTTACAATTTGCGGCGAATTACTTTTCCGTTAGTTTTATTGCTTGTAGGAAGCAAAAAAAAATTAAATCCACATAAAAAAAAAATTGCGCGAACCCGCGTCGAACCCCATAAGCCCCCTTAAATACCTGAAGTCAGCACGCCTCGATGTACGAAACTTAATTGGGCTAAAGTTACGCTGCTCAAGTAAATAACTTATTTCATTAGTCCAGAAGCCCGAATCTCACAATCCACATACAAAATAACGCTACAAGATTTACCAATAACTTCTACAAAGTAAACTCAAAGTCAATATTTTTTTGCGGTGAAATTACCTTTGCCAGTTATCTTAGGCCGACCGGTTTCGATGCAAAAACCGAACATACTCGTAAATTGAGGTGAAAACTAGATAGGCAGCGTCTTATGGCTTTAGTTAGCTGCAATAAGACATCGCAGAATCCATGTTTATCTTTCCCCTGTTTGCATGGAGAGAGAAAGGAGAGGTAAAGAAACGTGGGCGTGAGGGCGTAATATTTATACTTCTATAACAGCCCAGCCGAGCGATTTTAGTAAAATATCGTTACTAAAATCTCTCACGCGGTTTAGGTCTCTCATGGATTATCATATCGCTCCACCCCGGGCGGCGGCGGTCTTACCTAGAGGAACCTTAAGTCGAGTTATGTTTAGAGTAGCTCGATGTGGCATAACCGGATCGTTACCTATATATCGACGGGATTACGACCTCGGTGGCGCAGTGGGCGAAAGTCCGACTGAGACGCAGGAGGTAGCTGTTTCGATTTCCGCGTCGGGACATATTATGTTATTTGTGCGGGTGTTTTATTAGTCTTCTATGTTTAGTAAAAAAATATCATCTACGTATTGTATTATGTACTAGCGGTCCGCCCTGGCTTCGCACGGGTATATTCTATAGACTCTGTTGTGAAAGATTTATTCAAATCAGTCCAAGAGTTTCGGAGCCTATTCAATTCAAACAAACAAACAAATATTTCCTCTTTATAACATTAGTACCTCTAGATATCAGTTATCTGGTACCCAGAATAACTCAGCTTACCTTAGGGCTAGTAATGCGTGTGAGTATTACTTATTTATGTGTCGTCGTGCAGGATGATACGCAACATTATTTTAGTCATAAACAACAATTCCTCGCAATCATCAACACGGCCGCATACGTTGAATGAAACACGACACAAAACGAAGTTGAATGAAACGCAAAACAATGCCAAGTTTGATTGAAAAGTGAGATTCAGTAAGCGATGTATTTTTTATAATAACAACGTTACGCTGTTAAGTTTTATACTATTCTTTATCTAAACTCGAGCATAGAGTTAGCTAGTTATAAAATCCGAACAAAAAGTTAAAAACTGAAATTCACATCCTTTATAGTCGAGCCGAGATTAACAATGAAGAAACAATCTTATTCGAAAAGTACTTTGAATTGTTAATATTAAAACCGGCCATGTGCGAGTCGGACTCGCGATCGAAAGGTTCCGTAGTATGTCGCTAATCAAAGGCCACGGCCGCCCATGGAATAAGCAGACAACCGCACACCTGCCCACTGCCAAAATTATGAGCTGTATCAATTGGATAAACGATGCGCGATTCATGGGATGGGAACGATGGTAAGGGGTCGTAAATATGTGTTAAAACGCGAGCATTATTTTTTTTAAATATCATCTAAATTGAATGAGACATTCCACATGGTCGCGATGTAATGCAGGAATTAAAGATGTATTTTTAGGGTTCCGTGCCCAAAGGGTAAAACGGGACCCTATTACTAAAACTCCGCTGTCCGTCTGTCACCAAGCTGTATCTCATGAACCGTAATAGTTATATAGTTGATTTTACAGATGATGTAATTCTGTTGCCGATATAACAACGACACTATAAATACTAAAAAACATAAATAAAATAAATATTTAAGGGGGCTCTCATACAACAAACGTGATATTTTTTGCTTGTTTTAGCTCGATATTGATAACAGCAACATTTAGAATTTTAGACGCTTGAAATATTCACTGAATATTTTTGTATATTTACCTACTCTAAAAATTATACGTACCTATTGTATTGTATTGTATAAAATTAAAAAAAAAAACATTTATTTGGGGGTTCGGATACAACAAACGTGTTTTTGGACGTGTTTATAGATAATTTTACGGAACCCTTGCGCGACCCTTGCTCGACTGGCACTTGGTGGATTTTAAAACAAGCCCGTCCTTGGTTCTTCAGTCGACAACAAAATTAAAAATTAACATTTTGCTCTACATTTGCTAAAACCTAAAACTTAAGTGTTTAACTAAGGAGGTAGTTTGACTTTAGCGCACTTGACAACCGTTGCTAAGCGTCTCGTTACGTCAATGTGGCAGGCATAAGAATAAAAACATCCGCCAAAAACCAAACTACGAAAATGCAGAGAAACAAAAAGGCAGTTTCTAAAACTGGTTTGAAGAGTACTCCGGTTAGGGACAAATCTTCAACATCTGTAAAAGTGCCCTCTATAACCCGCAACCCAGCTTTGAGGGACGACAAAGACATCGAGTTAAACGAGGAATGGTCTAACTTCATGCTAAGGGTCGGAGAAGTCTCCAACTTGGTGAGGGATATGGCTAGCGGAGACAAAAGGACGTCCGATGCTGCCCACAAACGTGCCGATAAGTTACTTGAAGGAAAGGTCATATTAGATGAAGATGTCGAGGCGACTGTATCGTCAGACCGCACCGTTATAAACAAGAAGGCTTTTAAAGCCATGGGCAACGAAGACCCGGTAAGACACCGAACACGTTTGAAATTATTCAAATTCTAAAAGGACATAATTTATTACTGTTTGCTCGAGCCTCGAAACTAGGTTATCTGTTTCCATTGATTAACAAGTAGGTGTATTCAATTGGCTTGTATATCCAGTAGCTAGTCACGAATAACAAAAACATGCAGAGATGCCAATGCATTTTATTTTTAAACCAGCTAAGTAGAAGGCGTTAGTAGGACGCTATAATTATCATAAAATGCATCTATAAGCTGCGTGTGTTGTATTTTATCAGTAAATAATAAATAAATAATGCTGGACAATTCACACATTATCTAGCCCCAAGCTAAGCAGAGCTTGTACATATTATGGGCACTAGATAACTGATATACATAATACAATACAATACGCAGATAGATATTTTTTATTATACATAGAAAACGACCAGAACACCCTGAACAAATGTCTGCAGATCGTACACACATTTGTTCCGAGGCGGGAATCGTACCCGCAACATCCTGCGTCGCAGGCAGACCTTCGCCCACCGCGCCACAGAGGTCGTCAGTGAAAGCAATTTAGTTTGCTTTTCTCTATAAATAACTATCACCTCGTGCTGACACAGTGTTTGCATTTGGTAGCACCAGGAATTCTATTATGCTCACAGAAATATGATGCAATGTGCCGAATTAATATCTAGTGATCCGTGATATTACAGCACGGTAGAGCAATGCATGAACCGTTAAAATTGTTATTGATATATGAACATCTGTCTTTAACAAACAATGTGAACAATAATAGAACAACCATGAACCAATCATGTAGTTTGAGGCCGCTCCTAGATTTAATAGGTGCGGTTTGGGTGCCAGCGTTTCTCTACAGAGAGAACTAACACCCCGACTCTAGAAAACCATCATTCTCACGATATTCTCAGGTAATATGCTAGCGGGATACAACAATAATAGGTAACTTCTGTGGTGAGATATCTTTAAACGTCGTTCCAAGTCGGGGCCTAGTTTCACAAACGCTAAAGCAGGAACACAACCAGATTCCTTCACACGTACAGATACAAACTAGCTCGCGAATGTTGTTACTACGTAATCCCACTGCGTAAATCAAATACCCAAGAGCAATAACCTAATGATAATTACCTTAGTAATTATGCAAATACATAAAGGGATAATATACGCGGTAACGCACATGGTTTATGTGTTACATAAGATATGTACCCACGTTCTAACAAACCGTGACCTCAATTTCAAGTTCAGGCAGATAGTGCGTGATTTTTAGAACAATGAGCTCCAATTAAAAGTCGTCTTTACAACGCACATTAGATTTGATAGTTGTGGGTTATGGTAGGTGCGTTATCTTAGTTTGTATTTGGCCAACAAAGGAAATTTAATATATTGGTCATTATATATTCTATTAGTCCGATCTGAACCGTATCAGGGGCGACGGTAGTGGTCCTGCCAAGTCAAGAAAATTCGTGAACCATTTCAAGGCACTTTTCTGCCATTATTCTTATGGACATAGCCCCCATATGATAAAAGGCAACGAGGCGCTCATCAAGGGTAGGGCTGCGTCCAGCAGTGAACTAGTATAATCTAGAGATAGAGGTCTGAACTAGGAAAAGGTTAGGCGTCAAAAACGGCGACTATTTACTTTACTTGCGATACAAAATTTTCTTGAGCTAGCCTGAGTGTTGAAAGACCTAATAAGAAAACTACATTGCGTAACGAATCAGCTTTCAACAGCGATTTTCTCTAGTAACATGTACTTGCGATAGTTATACAAATCTGTCTGCGTTTTTTCTTTTAGAACGAGATGGATAAAGAAGTATGGATGTCCGAGATGGGCAAAGACGCAGATAGAAGGGCTAAAGACCGCAAGATTCGCAAGGAGAAAGCAGACACCCAGAATACCATGGCGATAAAAGCATTCCGCCGAAGGGACTACCAGAAGGCACTTTCTTGCTACAACAGAGCTATAGAATTTATCAGGGACAACCCGATGTTCTACTGTGATCGCGCTCTGACGAATATCAAGCTGAAGAACTTTGATAAGGTGATTTTAAATAATATAGACATAAACCAAAATATTTGAATTGCCCAAAATAGAACTTTATTTGACCCTCAGTTGCTGTCAATCGACAAAGGAACATCTATAGATGATCGCGATGCACTTATCGAAAGAGATTCTTAACAAAACTGTAGGCCAAGCACGGAGATTGTTCTCTATGGTAGAAATGTAGAATAGACAATAATGTCAACGCATTGTCATACATTACGTATATTATTGAAGCTGAAGAAATGAATTACAAATAATTTACGCATTCGATGACAAAGTGACGTAACTTTTCTCTTTTCTACCCTTGACAACAATCCCCATGCTTGCCCTACAGATGCTACCCAAATGAACTTTCGAATCATAACCGACAGTAACTTTCGAATATATATTATTGTATAGTATGGATTTTTATAGAATCAGAGTTATTAAATTTAGCTGCTCGTTTTTTGCCCACCTGAATAGATAATTTCCCTTTGTAGTTTCAAGTTAATATCAAGCAAACGTGCGCTATCTACTAAAATATGTCAGTCTTTTTAGAAAACGCTTTACCTACTCTAATTATTGCCTTACCTTTTTGCGATTCTTATCAAACCTATCCAGAATTGGATTCCACTTCTTCAGAATGCTTGTTACGAATAATCGTGAGAACTTGGTTATCTAGCGCAGCAACCATGTAGCAACTAATCAATCAACTTTATCAGATTCTAATTGCATTAGTCGATTAAATATTCCACTTTCTACTGTTACTCATTCGTCGTCATAATCGTTATCTGTCATTATTAACAACCTTGATAATGATATAATGTTTTATTTATGCCTATACGTCTGCCAAATACACGTGGCGCGTTCGCTATTGGACCGAGGGAAATTACACTCATTACGAGCTTGAGGTGTCGTATTTTATTGGCAAAGACGCGATAGTGAAAACAAAGAATTTTATAATCAAAAATAAACTTTAACGACTTGTTATTAGATATACAGCATCATAACGGGAGGAAGAGGCGCGTTTAGCTATCAATTAATAAAAACATAGTTAAGACACTAGGTTAGTTAGTTTTTATTACTGTCGCTTTCTTCTACCGCATAGCTGTACCCTAACACCCTATGAGCACGACCCATCACAAAGTTATCGTTGATCTGTTAGGGAGTATTCACAGAACATCCGTTTTACAGGATACGTTTTTATTTTCGTGATGATGTATGTATGTTGTTGGAGCGAGGTCACACACCCGACACTCGAGAGTATTCCGACTAACTGTTACCAGTAGCGAAGGATTCATAAAAAATGGTCCATAACCCGCAATCTTGCGTCGCAGGCAGACCTTCGCCCACCGCGCCACAGAGCTCGTAAAAAATGGATACTATATGGTATATTGGTATCATACGTTTTTGACTGGTCCTATTATCTCCAACCAAAACAGGTTCGTATTATGAAAGTTTGCTGAACTGCTTTATCAAGCACAATACAGCTCAACATGCCTCCCACAAGGGTGGTTTTTCCAAAATCACCAGGATTGTGAGGCAGACTGATGATAACAGTAGAGGTTACACAGAAGTTAGTTGCTGCCATTCCTCTGGTAGTCCCTTAATCGGCTCTTACGACATCCACAGCAAAGTTAAAGGGTATCGACCCTCTTACGCCACGTCCGCCTCTAAGCCAATCGTCATTGTTACAGGTAGACAAAGACTGCGACTTGGCCCTACGACTCAACGAGGACAGCTACAAAGCACGTCTGTACAGAGCTAAGGCCCACTTCGAGCTGGAGTCTAGCGAGTTCGAGGGGTATAGAAAGGAGCTGCGAGACTTATTCCCGCAGCATGAGGACCTTACTGTATACTTCCTGAAGAAGAATGAGGAAGATTTTGAGGAGGAAGAGGAGGAAGAAATACAAAATTGAATACGTTAGAGGGTTTGTACAAGAGTTTTAAGAAGCTTGTGAATTGTGGAAAGAAGTATTTTTGTTTTTTTTTCAACGCAGTGAAATCTGTTTGCTTTTAGTTTTTAGTTGGTGACAAATCCCGTCAATCTTTATATTAGATGATTTCAGTTATTTTGTGTTTTTTTACCTATAATAATAGATTAAATTAAAAGCTATAAACTTTGATGATTAATTCACATATCAGTCGCGGACGTTTGCAGTCCTTGAATTACTTTATCGTAATAAACATTGCCGCTATAACATTTGACTTTAAATCGTACCTTCAAGTGTTTCAATCTTTGGATCATCCATAAATAACGTAACCGATAATTTTCATGTTAGATAACGTGTTGGCTAATTTTATTATTATCTTAGGATTATCTCAAGGATGTTTATGATAAAATGACACAGGTGGATAACTGCAGTCTATTTATTTAGTAACAGAGAAACGTCAAAGTCGATTACGATCGTTTGTACCGGATACACAAAGTTCGATGCACCGCCTTTCTAAATCTAGATTCAGAGGAGGTCAATGTCTGACACTGTTTTATCATAAACAAATCAATGCGGGTGACATTAAAATGGTTCACAATCAAGTATTGTATGTATAGGTAATAATGACCGAATATCTGAATAAGACAGGACTGCAGTAACTAATTTTTATAATTAAGTAAATATATAGAAACAAGCAAAACTTAATCCTCGAAAGAGGCTACATTTTCTGGTTCTGGTGTATATGAACCCGAAAATGTAGCCCTCTTTCTAGGTTTACGTAGATTTCATAAGTGTTTAGTAATGATGGAAATTCGTAAAATGTCTAATAACAATAACAAAACAACAACAGCCTAAAACGTAGTCTATGGTTGGACCTAGGCCTCCCCTAATAAACGCCTTTACTGTCTTTAAAAGTAGTCTTAAAAGTTGGATTTACTGTTCCCGGGATATACCGATCCTACCTAAAAATTCTACACCCTTTATTGCAATGAAATTTTGCATAGGGACGTAATCGGATAAATAGGTAGGTATGTTTGCACAGTTTTAGTTTTTCAAAATACATAATCATCATTAAATGAGAGCGAAAATTTATTTCGATTCAATTTGAAGATTTTATTACATTAGCTCTCATTTAATGATTTTGTTTGTTAAAAAACTAAAACAGTGCAAACATAGCTATTACTAATCCGATTACGTAAAATTTCATTAAAATCGGGGACTTACTTTCGAAATTAATCGGAAAGTACGTTTGTATAGGGGCTTAGGTGTTCGCATCCACCGTAACTTATAGCAGGTAGTTTTTCTTTCGGTATCACGTGAGCGAAGGATCAGCACCTAGTATCACCTTCATAGTCAGATGCTCAATCCCATTAAACTTAGATATTCATCAGTCAGATAATGTACCAACCTAAATATGGTTGTAAATGGTATCACAAGCGAAGCAATGCGAATGTTTTGTAAACAAAGTCATTCACGAGTGTGTATGTTAGAACTTACCCAGCAGCATCAAAACACCGACGAATGAGACACACGAGTACAGAAAAGGGAGATATGTCCATAGATCTGTGGACAAAGGAATAAAATAGGTTACTTAATATAATCACGGAATATGGGGTTACACGCGTTGATTAACATTATACTTATAAACCAAATACTGGCGGCTGCGCCTGTGATAAAAACATATCTGGTCATCCTACGGAAACACTGCATTTTTCCGGGATCAAAAGTAGCTTTAATCCAGGATATAAGCTATCGAGGTACCAAATTTCATACCAATCCGTTAAGCCGTTTGGCCGTGAAGAAGCAATATACACACACACCCATGCATAGAAAATTTCGCTTCTTAATGTTAATGTGATAATCATATTATTTTAGTATTGCTACAAAAAACCTAAGACAAAATAAAATAGGCCAAATAACTAAGATTTTCTTCGTTTTGAAATTCAGAATAGTCTTGCTTTAGTCGTTCATGACCGATTAAATACTATGATTGATAATTAGGCCTGAGTTGTTAAGCCACTCCGCATATATTTAAGAATATTTTTGAGGGTTAAACCCCGCGGTCATTTTGTGTATTTTCTGCAGTGATTTATTATAAAACTACACAAAAGTGTAGATCAGCTATTGGTCATATTTTGTGATTAGTTTCATTACTTATACTAGATTAGTCTGAGTTTTCCGCGGAGACTCCGTAAAGATTGAATAAGGTACTCGAAGGTAGATAGATTAAAATAAACAAATAATGCTGGACAATTCACACAGCATTATCTAGCCCCAATCTAAGCAGAGCGTGTGTTATGGGTACTAGATAACTGATATACATAATATTTAATACAATACATAGATAGATATTTTTATTATCCATAGAAAACGATCAGAACACCCTGTCTGCAGATCGTACACACATTTGTACCGAGGCGGGAATCGAACCCGCAATCCCCTGCGTCGCAGGCGGACCTTCGCCCACCACAGAGGTCGTCAATATATCAGTTTTCAACAATCAATGAGCTCTCTAAACTGCAATTTTAATACGATACGATCTAATTCATAAATAATTATTCATTGACGACTTTTTAAAAAGAAGTCGGTGAATAGTGGCTAATGACTCGTTAATAAAAGTGGTTGTGTGTTTTTTTATTTTCATTTCATTTAAAATTTATTGATGCCTCCGATCAATCTACGATCAATAGATTATTTGCTAGATTGAAAAGACTGGAGTGAAGAGAATCAAGGGCACTTTATTTGTTTTTTTTTTAATGCGACTTAACTTAATGTTTTTAAAAGCAACCAGTGGTCCGCCCGGCTTCGCACGGATATCCCTGATGTTCATCAGGGATAATGTAGGATTCTAATGGTGAATTTTTCAAATCGTTCCAATAGTTTCGGAGCCTATTCAATTCAAACAAACAAATCTTTCCTCTTTATAATATTAGTATAGATAAATGATTATGTACTGCTTGGTCTGCTCTACTTTAAACAACTTGTAATACACCTTGTACTTCAAAACTTTCTGTTTGTAATGGACATAAAGTTCTCCATACATAATCCATTCAGAACTTTCTGCAATCTGCATAGCAACAAACATGTTCTTTGGTAAATTTAAAAATCACAGCCTGTGTCATTATGGTTTTTAGGTACCTATAACGGTACAGTATTTTGTTACGGCTCTGCGCGGGCGCACCTATAATAACTATGTTTATTCTACGTAACAAACAAAACAATTACGCCCGCTCTCTTCACGCTCAATTGAACACGGATAGTCTGGTATATTTAGTTTATGCGTGTCAATTTAGTTTGAATACATATATATAAATAAATATTTCTCTTTTCCCTCACGCCTTTAGGTACCCAGAGTAAATGTATTTTGCGTACCCGTACCTAGGTAGCCCTGGTCTGTACAAGACTAAGGCAAGCAAAAACTTCATAATCCCCATTATTTGCATTCGATATAACGTTTACTCCTGGGCAAAGATAGAAATAAACTTAAGTAGGTACTTAAGTTTCACCTATCATGACGAGTAGTGGGACGAAGCTAACGGGAGGAGCGGGGTATTACTGTTCTAAGAACGTCTCGTACACTCACCCCTTCAGCTGACACCGGATGTCTCAGAGAAGAGACAGGCAAAATAAACTTACTCAGTAAAGCATCAATACTGGATCGATCGCCCTCCAGCCACGCAGACACGACATACGCCAGTCCGAGCATAAGCACCCCCAATAGAGCGAGTACTAAGAACGTCACGTAGACTCGGCCCTTCAGCCGACACCGGATGTCTCAGAGAAGAGACAGACAAAATATACTTACTCAGTAAAGCATCAATACTGGATCGATCGCCCTCCAGCCACGCAGACACGACATACGCCAGTCCGAGCATAAGCACCCCCAATAGAGCGAGTACTAAGAACGTCACGTAGACTCGGCCCTTCAGCCGACACCGGATGTCTCAGAGAAGAGACAGACAAAATATACTTACTCAGTAAAGCATCAATACTGGATCGATCGCCCTCCAGCCACGCAGACACGACATACGCCAGTCCGAGCATAAGCTTAAGCACCCCCAATAGAGCGAGTACTAAGAACGTCACGTAGAATCGGCCCTTCAGCCGACACCGGATGTCTCAGAGAAGAGACAGACAAAATATACTTACTCAGTAAAGCATCAATACTGGATCGATCGCCCTCCAGCCACGCAGACACGACATACGCCAGTCCGAGCATAAGCACCCCCAATAGAGCGAGTACTAAGAACGTCTCGTACACTCGCCCCTTCAGCCCTCGGTGACCGGGGAAACCCGATGATTCAGAGAAGAGGTAGGCAAATGGCAGGAACACGAACATTGACAGGTTTGAGAAAAGGAATACGTGGTTCCATAGACCTGTAAAAAAATGGTGAGTTAGAGCAGGAGAACACACTTCCCCCCCGAGGGGTTCCCGCCTTGCCGGGGCGGGGGGGCTTAGTAATCGCGGACTGGTCACCCGCGGTGAAGCTAAGAGGAACCCATGGGGCCGTGCCAACGCAGAGGGCGAAATGGCCGGCCCCGGGATGGACCGCTCCTCTGGGTTTTGCGCTCTAAGCCCAGTTGGAGTGGTAGTAGGTTGCGGTGCTGTATGGGCGGTGCCGTGACTGAGGCGGGCGGCTGTGCTGTATGGGCGGCATGGCCGCAGGGAGATGGAGGCCGCGGCGGGAGAGGAGTGCCGGTATTGCGGTGCGCCGCTTTCCCTGCCTTCCGCGGCCTTGGCGGGGTCGCCACCGTTTGATGGCGGACGCGGTGGGGTCGCAGGGGAAGAGGAGTGTCGGTGTTACGAGGGCCGCTCTCCCTATCCTCTGCGACCGTGTGGCAGGCGACGGGGCCACTTGACTGACCCGTCGCATGGGGACCATGGGCGTCTGGACACGGGGTCGTTCGGCGCCCTTTTGGCGGGTAAGGTCCCCGAGGTGGTCGCGGCACGTCACGTGTTTCTGGCGTGCTGCGAAGGGGGGTGCTTCACACCCCCCATTGAGGGGGGGCCCGATATCGGGCAGCCGTGGTGGGTTCGTGGATGAGGTAATAAAACGTTCCCATGTTCCCACCACAAGCGGCAGAGACGGAAACACCCTGAGGGTTTTAGTGGGTTGGAGTCCCACATAATCGTACTGTCTCCCCGTGGCAGTGCGATATGCGTGCGCATTTCCCTCAGGATAATAAAAAAAAAAAAAAAAAAAGGAGAACACACTTTCTTTACCTGTTCCAGCGCCTCTCCTATAACTCTAAGGTTTGCTGGAAGAAAACTCTTATTAAGGGTTAAGCTCGCCTTTGTACATAACCTATTAGTTAAGTTCTTTTTATGTATTTTTTTTTGTGTGTACAATAAAGAATTACAGAGAATATTGGAACTGTAACTTAGGTATGAATGTTATAGTCGACCAGCGCAAGATGTGTCCCCATATTGCGTAGGTACCTGTTCCTACGCAAGCCAACTTCCATAAGTTTTGCTACTTGTGCTAATTTCGCCTATTATTAAATTATGCTGCGGGATAAATATTGCACGCAATGTAAACGTATGTACATACACATTGTGCCACAAGGGAACAAGGAAAAAACTTTAGGGCGAGAGCGATTTTTTGAAATGAACAGAGCGAAGCGAAGGATTCTATTATTATATTAGGTACAAACATAGCTATTTCTTATCCGATTATGTATACAAAATTTCATTGCAATAAAGGATGTAGTGGGGGCTTAGAGGTTCGCCACCCACCTCTTTCGCTTAAATGTATCTTATGCATGCTTTAGGGACAGTTAAGTTGTGCGAGTTATGAATGAATTATGACCGCGGTGATATTTCCTCCTGAACATTGATTCATTGTCATTTCTATTTACCTATCAGCATTCAGTACTCATCCATCATACGTCCACTGCTTTAAATGCCTTCCCCAATTGTAATTCTAAGTCGGGGAACTGGGATCTGCACTGACATCTCGCATAGGAGTGTATTGTGCATTGTCCCCCTGCCTAATCAGGCCCTAACCAGCCCAGCTCCTTGAAGTACAGGAGCAGGACTTTTGGAGATTGACAGCTTCGTTTCAGCTTTTCTATGGGTGTGGATGGGTTTAATGCCTCTATGAGACTTTTCAATCCCGTTTCCCGTCTGGCCTCCTCTGTGGTCGTGCAGTGTACCACAACATGTTCCACAGTCTCTTCTTCCAGGAGGCAGCTACGACACAGGCTGCTGTCTGTGGCTTCCGTCGGAATATTGTTTTAGTGTGTTTAGAAATGGAATATTGTTTTAGTGTGTTTTGCCTTTCCTAAACCCCTTGTTTAGGGAAGGCAAAACACACTATTTTTCACACAGGTTTTTCTTAACCATCTTGCTTGGCAGGCAGATTGGCGAACGCAGTGGTGGTCTTAAAATACTCATAAGTAAGCTGCCCTTTCTCTAGCAGTTTCCCTTAGTCTAGCTCTTATAAATCCACGGGCTGAGTTAAGGGGTTGATTTTTACGCCGCGATAAGTTTTTTTTTACTTTTATTGAATTTTATGGCACCATCAGACACTAGTCGTGGAGGTGTCACTGGTCTCATAACTGTGTTGATGCATTAAGTTGAATAACAAATAAATAACCCTGGACGATGGAGAACCAAGGTTATCGACATGGCTCAAAGGATTAGCAAGCTGAAGTGGCCGTGGGCTGGTCATATCTCAAGAAGAACCGACAACCGCGGGGTAAACGTGTTCTTGAGTGGAGACCGCGACTCGGCAAACGTAGTATAGGACGCCCTCCGACCGGGTGGGATGACGATTTGTGAGACTGCTGGCAGATGCTGGATGCGGCAAGCAGAAGACACGGCGCTATTGCGCTCATTAGGGGAGGTCTTTGTCCAGCTGTGGACTAATATAGGCTGATGATGATGATGAACGCTGGACATTCGGCTTCGCTCGTCAAACATCGTCATCAGCCTTTATTAGTCCACAGCTGGACAAAGGCCTCCCCTAATAAGCGCCATAGCTCCCTGTCTTTAGCTTGCTGCATCCAGTAGGTAGGTATCTGCCAGCAGTCTTTCGCAAATCGTCATCCCACCTGCGGGCCTAGCACGGGGTTTCTTGTCTAGGGTAGAAAAGACTAAAAATGACGTAAAAATGACATTTAGCTGTAGAGAGTAGAAAGTTTTCTTCGGACGGGAACACGGCGTTCGAAAGAATGAGCGGATAGAAACGATTTCTAGTCTACCCTAGAGATGAGTCTACCACTGCGAGCATGACAATCATTTTTTCTCTATTTTTGACATTTGATAATAGAAACATTTCTTCTAAAGTTGTCTACACCTACTGGGACCTAGACAAGCCTTTCTCTCGTGACCAAAGTATTTACGAAGATAATTTTTGTTACGCTAATTAGTATAACGGGGTTAGGAATTAGCTTCTCAACCATTATGAAGAGAAAAATGATCGTAAGAAAGAGAGAAACGCAGCACGAGAGCTTACGGCAGCTCTCAATTAGTTTTTTTTTTAATTCAATTTTCGCGCGGGAGACCATGGGTATGACAATGCCATACAAACAAAGAGAATACAACCACTACGTTATTCCATACAAAGAGGATGTAAATATATAGCCAATGCAAAGCTGTGACGTTAATTTACTTCACATTGTCAAATGTTAAACGTTCCGTTCTACGTATAAACTGTATTTTTTGTTTCATGTAGATATTTTGTAGATAATGAAACGCAAAGAACGAACTTTTTACGACATTTTATAATTTATCTGTGATTTATTTCTCGTTGCCATAGAAAGAGCTTGTCTACGAAGAAACTGTTTTCTAGGCTTTGTTTCGAGAAACGCCGTGTTCGGGGAATCGACAGATTGCGTAGACAAGAAACTGTCTTGTCTAGTCTAGGGTAGAGTAGAGATGAAATCCCCGTGCTAGGCCCGCTGGTCGAAGAGGTATGAATTAAAGAATGATTAAATCAGTGGCTGCCTGATTGATGGCAAGTTCCATACCTACAAAGCCTAGACTGATCATCAATATAGAAAACAATACAAACAACTTGTTATTGTCTTCATTTTTGAACGCTATGGATGATGCTATAGTTTTTTTTGTATGTAATGTAGGCTATTGTGAATTTGCTGCGGGCTGTGGCATTCTGTAGATTCATAGGTACCTATGTAACAGAAACTCACACGAGCTACGTATTTGCGTGATATAAACTAAAATTCTGGATCTATTTTTACTGTGGTATTTTACAAGAATTTTCATTTTGTAGGTCTTTGTTAATGATTATAAATTGTGTTTAATTCTTATTAGTTTTTTGATTTTCGTCTCTGTTATTGATATTGCAAAAATGGTTTGTTACTTACATGATTAATAAATATGTAGGTTTCAAGTAAGAATACCTATCATTCAAATGTTCACTTTGTTTGCTTACAAATATCAATTGAGGTGTTGGCAAATATTTGTGAGCAAGAATTATACAAACACAATTATTCTAAGCTACAAAATGTATTTGATTGTGTTGTGTACAGTCACCAGCATAAATATATGACTATGGGCAGCGCTGCAAAAATATCTGATTATCAATTGAAGGAATAATTATGTGACGATACGTAGCCGGTAAAAATATGTGATGATTTACACGCGGCATAATAATCGTTTGCCTTGTAACAGCATAAGTATCGGATGGGACCGAGTAAAAGTATCTGATAATGCACGAAGTCAAAAGTATGTGACATATCAGCAGCGTAAATATCTATCTACTGTAAAAGCATAATTATCGGATCACATTTAAACTGCATTAATATCTGACACAATGAACAGTAAAAAAATATCTCAGCAATCTGCAAGAATTAACTTTATATGCCTAAACATAGAGCCGTTATTTGAACGAAACTGTATGACGCTATCGTTATAATATCGAGGTGCTGAGATGTCTTTATGATGCTGCCACCATGAGTGCCCAAGTATAGGGCCAGCAGTCTAAACCCATCCAACTGCGCAGAGGTGTGAGACAGGGGGATGTTATATCCCGAAACTGTTCACAAGCGCGTTGGAAGATGTGTTTAAGACGCTGGACTGGAAAGGTAAGGGCGATTACATCTCACACCTGCAATTCGCTGATGACATAGTCTTAATGGCGGTCATCCATCAATCAGTGCGTTCTACCCGTCATGACCTACGGAGCTGAGACGTGGACACTTACGGTAGGGCTGGTCCCCCAGTTTAAAGTCGCCCAGCGAGCTATGGAGAGAGCTATGCTCGGAGTTTCTCTGAAGGATAGGATTCGTAACGAATTCATCCGACAGAGAACTAAGGTTATCGACATAGCTCAGAGGATTAGCAAGATGAAGTGGCAGAATCTGGCTATACCTCGAGAAGAACCAACAACCGCTGGGGTAAACGTGTTCTTGAGTGGAGACCGCGACTCGGCAAACGTAGTGTAGGACGCCCTCCGACCAGGTGGGATGACGATTTGCGAAAGACTGCTGGCAGATGCAGGATGCGGCAAGCTGAAGACAGGGCGCTATGGCGCTCATTAGGGGAGGCCTATGTCCAGCAGTGGACATATATAGGCTGATGGTGATGATGATGTATAACGCTCCTCGAAAAGAGTATCAACCTGCCATTGGATATCGCCGTCTCACGTTTTATGGCATGATTTTAGCAGATTTCAATTTCCTAAAATAAATAAAGAAGTGTTGATGTCAGCTTTTGGCATAAGAAATTTTTTAGCAAGGAGATTACATTGGTTAAAATGGTATGGTGGTAACTATGTCTGGCTTATAAATATAACAAAAAAAGAAATTTCGAATAATCGAATGTTATGTCAACTGTCATACGCGAAGGAGTAAATATTTTTTACTGTTAAATGTGTCAGATATTAATGCAGTCTATCGTGATCCGATAATTATGCTTTTACAGTAGATAGATATTTACGCTGCTGATATGTATACACATACTTTTGTTTTCTTGCATTATCAGATACTTTTACTCGGTCCCATCCGATACTTATGCTGTTACAAGGCAAACGATTATTATGCCGCGTGTAAATCATCACATATTTTTACCGGCTACGTATCGTCACATAATTATTCCTTCAATTGATAATCAGATATTTTTGCAGCGCTGCCCATAGTCATATATTTATGCTGGTGACTGTACTATACTATCCATAACTTTAAGTCTCAATTTCGTTGAGTACAAGGCTGTAGTAAAATTTAATTATTTATTTATTTATTGAGGAATAACAAACGACTACATTAAACTTATTTATTATACATTTGTGTTACTTTACTAGGTAAAGATGAGCTATATTCACAATGTAGACCACAGCACTATCCGCATTATGAGTTATGTACATAGAGAATACAAAAAACAGAAAACATACAACTAACTAGATGGTCAAACTAAAGCGTTAAGTAGGTAGCTATGCGGAAACTAGGCTCCTTTTAAACAACAAAGTAAGGTGGATAACTAAAACTACTAAAAATGAAACTATTCTAAACTGATAATTTACAATTATTTCTAGTAAATAATAAATAAAGGCATGTTTTTTTAAGAGATAGTAAAGATTATGTTGGTTTTGACTTAAGTAGACTGTATAACCACTTTTTAAATGTATGTAAATTGCAAATAAATATATCTATGTCTATTAAGGTAATATTAAAGGACTCAACCATACGACGAATAGGAGCGCAGGTTATTATTATATAATTAGAAATAATGTTCATAACTCAAAATGAATTAAACATCTCACTCAAATAGGAAAATTAATGATGAAATTGCATCAGCTTAGTATTTACGTAGGTGTAAGAACAGCTGTTTTAAGCCCCATTTTAAAACAACATTTAATGATTTAATTAAAAAAAATTACAGATGTTCAGCACATCTTTTGATAAGTAAAGCTGATATTAAAATCACTATAATGGTAAAAAGAGTAACCAATTCCTCAAAACACAAATCAGGTCTGACTGAGCAGGTCTCAAATGTCAATTGCATGACAGATTTTTACAGAAAAATTTAGGGAACTGTATATTTTAGACCTGATCAAATCTTATTAACATTTGAGTATTTAGAGTTTATTACAACACAATACTTACCCTGAATCAACGAGCTGTTTAACCACTTCACATAATAGCTGTTCGGATACAACAACAGCACCTCATTGCTGACAATTGACACCGGCAGTAGCAGAGCTGAGCCGAGCGACACGGCCAGCGCAAATGTACACAGCCAGAGGCTTATCCTGTACACTTTAACTTCATCTTCATCCCCGGTAAGGTAGTCTTCACTGTCTCGACGTCGGAACTTCTCAATGAGCATGAATGAGAGTAGATACAGCAGGATGAAGAGGAGCAAGAATATCTGTAAGAAATGACTTTAGGATTTACAGCCGGTACTAATGGGAGACATTGAGTTTAAAATATACAATTTGGGTAATAAGTTAGGCATTATTATGACTATTATAATTATACCTAACAGTTAGCAGTAACACAATTGCAGACTTGCAAATGTATGTTGCTTATGCAGGAAAATCATCCATAAAAATAAATAGAATTAAATTGAGCTGTACTTTTACAAGTATTTGTTAATACTGTAATCTAAAAAAAAACTGGACAAGCCAACACAGTAGGTGCAAACAAAGTTAAAAGTAGTAAATTGACTGCTTACAATTTGCTCCCTGACATTGTTGTGGAATATTTGCTCTCGCAGATCAGCTTCCTCGTCGTCCATCTTAACACACTCTTCTTTTGCTTTAACAACTTATCTTTTTATAGAAATAAGTGTATATTTATATTGTTCCTCGTCATAAAAGCACAACATTTTTCTTCTAAAACACACTATATTTAGCCCACTTCACTTCATTATCGAACGGCGTCTTAATGTAGTATTTAAAAAACAGAAGCTTTCACTGGGCTTATTTTAAATTGTATTCCTTTTTTGTATTTTATTTTCGAAAAATACAGGCACGGTCTGAATCTGAAACACGACCAATTTTCTTTGAGACCGAGACTGAATGACATGATTGAACTGAACGATTGATTGTTTGCTAGTTTGCTGATGGTGGTCACAATGAATAAAGAAAAGTCTTCAGGTGAATAGAAAGAACGAAATGAAAGTGCTCCAAGACATGGTACAATATTATTGGACCATGGTTAGATACGCAGTCTCAGAGCAATAACTAAAACGCAGTATACCAATCTATGGTCTTAGACGAAGGCATATAATTTCAAAGTGTTTCATGCATTGAAGAGATTCCCACTTATATCCCCCTGCCTCGGTCGGTACAGACTTTTGATCAATGGTCTCATGCCACAGCAAAACAGACAACCGTTTACCTAAAACAAAACTTACGTAAATCAAATTTTAATATTGTATTAATTTTTATTTTTTCTTGCACTTTGAGTTGTGTTCCTCTTTTATGTCAATTTCAGCGGATTTCCTCAAACGGCGAAAATACGCTAATCTTGACAGAGGTTACTTAATTGAGCCGTTTGGGGTAGAAACCCTAGGTCCTGGGGCACACGTTATCTATAAAGATCTTACAAAACTACTAATAGAGTCCACAGGTGATCGGAATGCTGGTTTTTATTTCGGTCAACGAATTAGCATTGCCATTCAACGGTAAGCAAGGAGCGAAGCGAAGCGGAGCTCCTTGCCTTAACCTTCGTGGTTATATTTTTTACCACCCGTAAAACTTTTTATGTGAACTTTTTATGTTTTGAAACTTTCAACTAGGTTCGTACATTAACACAGAACCAACACTTATAGGTTAGGTTAAAACCTTCGTGGTTATTATTTTTAACCACCCGTAAATATTTTTTTTCTTAATAATATAGCTTTCGGTAATAGACCCTAGCAAAAACCAACTTTTTCCCAAAAAAAGGTCAGTGACCTTTTATCTAAGGTCATTAATTTTGGGCTTAAAACTAAATCATTTAACATTTGGTGACCATTCCTAGCGAAAAACAACTTTTACCCGAAAAAGGTCAGTGACCTTTTATCCCAGGTCACTAATTTTGGGCTCAAAACTGAATAATTTAACATTTAGTGATCATTCCTAGCGAAATACAACTTTAAACCCGAAAAAGGTCATTGACCTATAGTCCAAGGTCACTGACCTCAAGAGGAATGACTTCAAGGTTAAAGTCAGAGGTCAATGACCTTGGAATAAAAGTTGTTTTTTCCTTGTGTCCCGTCAACTACACTGACCCATTATTATCACACGATGATATCGCATGCGTTATCTTTTTTCAGTATAATTTATATTTAGGGAGTATGACAAATATAATCTATCTATCGTACATAAGACAATAACGCATTGCGATACATACGCGCGATTAAAACATAATTGTGTCATGGGATAGGCATAATCTTTTGTGAAGTTGGTAGTGAGCTTTGAGGAAGAATATTCATGGTAGTGAGTGTTTCTTGACATTGACAGTTCCAACAGCTGCAAAAGTGTCATTTTCATTGGCTGCAAGCAAATAGTTACTACCTTCACAGCAAAACAAATCCGATCAAGAATAACTCTTGAGTATTCTGTCTGTGAAGTGTAAGAAATCAAATTACAATAAGTACGGAAACTACAAATAAATTGTAATTGTTGTTATAATAATTCTTGAGATCGTTATCGATTAAATTTGTTGTGATGATGAACATAATAAAATTTTCTTTAAAATGAGTGAAACAGGCGGTAAGCGACACAGAATACATGCATGTTTCGTTAATGTTTGGTTAAATATTACTTAGAGCTTTTAACTTCCTTTGTCGTCTTTCAGATCAGACGTTGCTAAACCCTGAATTTTCTGTGAGAATTGTAGTTTGTGACCATTATCTCACCAGGCCAGTACCTGGTATTGATGTAATATATTCGGACTTCAGGGGATCTGATATAAAACAGGTATGTACTTGTTTGCTATAGGTACCTTACCTACCGTCCGGCAAAGATTAAATTTCAAGCTCAAGGTCATTATCATAGTGACTCATTCAAGGCCTTAAAATTGAGCCATCAATATCCATGGCAATTGGTATGTAAATAAATAAATAATGCTGGACAATTCACACAGCATTATCTAGCCCCAAGGTAAGCAGAGCTTGTGTTATGGGTACTAGATAACTGATATACGTAATATTATACATTACATAGATAGATATTTTTTTATTATACATAGAAAACACCCAGACCAACGGAATAAATTTCTGCAGATCGTACACAAATTTGTTCCGAGGCGGGGATCGAACCCGCAACCTCTTGCGTCGCAGGCAGACTCTCGCCTGCTGCGCCACTGAGGTCGTCAACGTATGTATCCCTAGATTTAAAAACCAAAAGTGTAATAAATTGTATGTGCAATGTTTTAGGTTCCAGTTCTAAGAATATTTGGCCCCACACCAGAAGGACGCAAAGCATGCCTACACATTCATGGGGTTTTCCCTTATTTCTACATACCATGCCCCACTCCCAACCCAGAACCCCAGTATCTATACCAGGTAAGAACTTATTATTTGTCTACATTCTAAGGAGATTTATCAGCACATGGCAGTCAGTTTTTATTTATTTTAAACACTTGGAAAAGTGATTTGCAGTTTTGTTTATTATATTAATTTATTTTGCAGATAGCAGCAAGCTTAGACAAAGCCTTGAACATAGCATTGAAGCAAGCAACCTCAGCAAATCAACATGTCTATAAAATATCCCTGGTCAAAGGATTGTAAGTTTATTGAACAAGTAATATTGGAAGATATTATGAGTAACAGATGTAAAATATATTATGCTGGACAATTTACACACTAATATCTAGCCCCAAACTAAGCTGAGCGACATTAGACTTTTCTCCTGTCAAAATTATGTGCATTTATAGGGTTCCGTACCTCAAAAAAAGGAACCCTTATAGGATCACTGTAAGTTGCCGTCTGTCAACCCTCTTTTCCCAGAAACGCGTCTAGGTATTGAGTTGAAATTCACATATACAAAGGTTCATAACATCTTGGAGCCTTGTATAAATCCAACTTCTAAGTTGACGCAATCAAAATTATCAGCCATTTAAGCCCAATTTTTTTTTATTTTCCAAGGGAAAACATGCACACAAAACCTGTGGGGTAGATCCTGTTGATCTGATTTTTGTAAACTGTGCGTCTGGACCGATTTCTTGATTTCGAGAACAAGTTTCTATGGAACCCTTGATGCATAAGTCCAACTCGCACTTGACGTCTTGTTTATCTTATTTCCAGACTGTTTTATGGATTCCATGACAAAGAGCACCTGTACCTTAAAGTTTTCTTATACAATCCTGGATTGATCAAACAAGCAGTAGAGCTATGCAGCAATGGAGCACTCCTTGGCCAGACATTCCAGCCCCATGAGTCTCACCTTAATTTCACTCTACAATTCTTTATAGACTTCAATCTCTTTGGCATGAGCAATATTGACCTACAGACTGTAAAGTTTAGAAGACTAGGCATGTCTCAAAGCAGCAATGATCCTTTAGAAAGCACTAATGAGGGAATCAAAGCAGAAAGCTCCTGCTTTTATGAAGCAGACTGTGTAGCTTCCCATATATTAAACCGACAAAGAATAGGTAAAGGTGATGGTATAGAAAACCCAGGACTGGAAGAAGTATGGCAGCAAGAAATGGAAAGAAGAAAACAGCTTAACATGTCTGTAGCATCCAAATCTCTGTCTCAAGGAAGACTAGCAGCTGAAGAAACTAACACACATTACAAATTTGAACAGATGTTTCTTATAAAAATGTCTAGTTTGATGGATCAGCCAGTTATCACTGATCTTAATGCACAGAAGGTCCTTGAAGCTGTTTACTATCCTGCTGAGAGCTCAGAAGGTTCACAGTTGTTAGATGCTGCTGATGTGACTGTTCATTTACCAAACATAACACATAGTATCAGTGTAAATGAAAGTGTAAGGAGGGATTTTGATGAAACATTAGTTGAAGATATGGATAATACTTTTGTTGATGAAAATTTGGCTTTGAATAGCAGTCTTCACTACAGTCAAGTTCAATGTAAGTATCTAAGAAATATATACTGTGTGTGCTGTGTACTCAATAAGACATAACAACTAATTAATCCCAAATATGGGTTTTCAGTGAACAGTGAAGATTTAGATCTGCTAGGAATGCTTCAGGACATGGATGAGAAACCTGTAGAAGAAGACAGCATTATGGGAACACCAGCTTATGAGGAAAATGACGAACCTGATTGGGATGATGACGATGATGAATTTCTACAAGCATACAATGATGAAACCATTTGTCTTAATCCTGATGCAAGGTCAGTAATAATTATTGGAATACAGAAATAAATCTTATAAGAATGGGATTGATACACTGTGAATTATTTCAGCAAAGATGAAACCATCACTGATAAAAACTCTCCACAGTGGAATGATTCTTTCTGGGATGATGCTAATATACCACAACTGGATGGAACCTTTGACGATGATCGTAAGTTTAAGTTTATTATACTTTTACTTAAATTCCTTAATCGATAAACATGTATAAGTAATTTTAGTTTGTTACAGATGTTAAAAAAGTAAGAAAAAGAAAAATGAGACCCTTCAAACTGGGCCTATCCAGACCTAAAACTAAGAAAAAACATGCTGAAGAAAGTACCGATAGTACCTCTACAATAAACACAAGTGAAATTGATGAAATAAATGTTTCGAGAGAGACCATAGAAGACATTTCAGATGCGCATTTAAAAAGAGCAGTCAAAGTTGAACCTAAAAGTATTTTGGAAGATTCTATGGTTGATCATGAAGATGAAATTGAAAGTCCATCCATATTACAACTAGTTGAGAAAGTATCACAGAATGATGATATTGTCGAAATCAAGGACGAAGAAGTTGGCAAAAATGTAACAGTGCAGTTTAATGCAGCAGATTTGTATGATATGCAAAAAGGTTACGTTCCAGAAGCAGGCACTTCTAAAATTAATATTGATGCAAAGTGTCAACCAGACGAATCATTTGCATACAATTCAGATTCTTCAATAGATGAAGATAATACAGGAATAACAAGCTTTTACACTTCGAAAATATTTGATCTGTCTTTGGAAGCTAGTGGAAATTCACCTGAAAGGAAAGTTTTTGAGAATCATGAAATAAAAGTTAAAATCGAAAATTATGAACATGAACGAACCGTAAAAGACATAGAAACAAATATCTATGGGGACGGTGTGATCACCTCTGGTCAAAGACGTATCATATTAACACCGAAAATTAAACCACCTACTAGAAACCATATTGAAAATACACTTGAACAATACAATATCCCGAAAGTTGTGTACCCAGCACCTTACTACTCAAATTATAAAGATGTTGGCTCAAAGGTCGAAATCGGTCAAACAGTCTTGAAACTTCAAAGCAAATCAGCTAGAGATCAAAAACCTTTTGAGAAAGTTTCAGAAACTAGCTTAGAAGAATGGCGCCACCTACTCTTTACGCAGACGAATGAAATGGATGAGGAAACGACGAAACCTGAAAATTTGAGAACATTATTAGCAGGAAACAAGACTTGTATATTAGAACCAGTGAAAAGACCACCTACAAGTAAAGAGGTTAGACAATGGATAGAAGATAAATCTAAAACCACTGTTATTGAAACTAAACTATATGATATAAGTAAAAATATAGAAGAACTGGATAACTCTCAAGCTCTAGGACTTAATGAAGATGTTATAGACAATAGTATAGGTGAAGAAAGCACTGATAAGGTAATGTTGTTAGCTACATTCAAATAAGTAAAAAATCATTACAGATGTAAGCGGGTTAACTACGAACCTTATTAAGTTATTACTTACTACTACTACTCACGCGCGCGCGTTTCGCATCCCTCCGTGTCTAGAACCGCACTCACCCTGAAGAAGTCCCTCGTTAAAGGATGAAAATGAAACGTTGGTGTTCTTCCAACACAAATAAGGTTGGTAGTTAACCCGCTTACATCCGTAATGAATTTGTCAAACTACGATAGTTTTTAAGTAAAATTAATGATAATAAATAATGCTATACAATCTTATACTAGCTGTAATAAAAAAAATGCACAGGACAAAGGCAACTTCGATATCTCGATGCAAGTAACAATGCAGCCGGATGGATCATATCTCTGCTTTGGCAACAGCATTCAGAAAGAAATGATGTCTATACAAACACCTACAGTTAATGTAAGTCTTTATCTGTGTTTTATATCTCTGATGTTGAGATTATTTTTATGTTAGTTTATTTATTAACAAAGAAAATTACAATAAAAAAATAAAAGCAAATTAGAACTGCAGACTGTTGCAAAAAAAATCTCAACTGATCCATATACAAGTTGGAAGCGTCTCCAAGACGCTGGCTACATTGTCCCGCTTGTTAGTTTCTTAACTGGCCTATGCAATATCAACAGAAGATATCTTTCAGGTGGATTTTCTAACATTGATGCTCATAGAAGTGCACACGTCTGTTAGAGGAGACTTGAACCCAGATCCAGCATTCGACCCTATCGAAGCCGTATTTGTAACTATCAAAAACGACAGCCCACCCAACCATTCCCTTCCATCAAGTCTCATAGAAATACTAGTCGTTGACGACATGTCACCACCCAAATATCTAGACAGATGTATCTTCAAAAATGTCACATACGTGAGCAATGAAAGAGAAATTATAGACAGAGTCATAGATCTAGTCAAATATCATGACCCAGACATAATGTGCGGGTATGAAATAGAAATCAATTCATGGGGATACCTTTTAGAGCGCGCGCAGCTCCTTAATTATGAAATCGTGAGGGAGGTGTCCCGAATAACGGAGAAATATCGACAAAAGCGCTTTAGAGGAGAGAATGAAAAGGATTACGAAAGCAGGATCATAGGTCGGGTTGTATTCAACGTTTGGCGTCTGTTTCGACACGAACTAGCGTTGTCTAGCTACAGTTTTGAGAACTGTATGTCAGAAGTTTTGAAGGAAAGAGTGCCGAAGTACAGTTACGCTCAGCTAGCGGAGTGGTGGGGCGATGAGTCGAGAATCCTGAGATGGATTCCGTGCGAGTATTACTTGACAAGGCTCTCAGGCACTATCAGAATGTTGGAAAAACTTGATATCATAAGTAGGTAAATTGATACTTCCTAATTTAACATCTTGCCTCTCAATTTTTATCACATCAAATCTCAAATATTTTGATTTTTTCTTTTTAGACAGAACCTCAGAACTTGCAAGACTCTTCGGCTTACAATGGTGGGAGGTGCTATCCCGAGGATCTCAATTTAGAGTAGAATCTCTTATGTTACGAGCCGCTAGACCTCTCAATTTGATCGCCTTGTCTCCAACAGTCAAGCAAAGGGCGGCTATGCGAGCACCAGAGTGCTTACCTCTCATATTCGAACCTGGTAAACTTACTTTCAAAGTTATAATGTTTTTTCCGTAGCAAAAACTATTATTTATTATTTCAAATAATGTTGTAGAATATCCCTACTTTTCCCCACAGAATCTCGATACTATGCAGATCCAGTCATAATACTGGACTTTCAAAGCCTTTATCCATCCATGATGATTGCATACAACTATTGCTTCTCAACCTGCATTGGCAGAGTTCAAAATATAAATGGGTAAGTTTTATTAATAACTAATAACCAACCACTATGTTCAATTTAAGAGAATAACGTCAAACTCATTTAAGAAGAATAAACATAAACATAACGAGACCCAGCAACCTCCCTTTAACAACACCCCTATTTTCACAAAGTTCCTGTAATATGTTTAACGCATTCACTGCCCAGCCTCTACGAAGGAGCCGAACAGGGCTTCGCGTGTTGGGCCATGAAAGTGTTAACTAGCTGCTGCCCGCAACTTTGCACGCACTTTTCAAGTAGCCTTTTTCCTTTTTCAGGATACCAGGCGTAAAAAAAATATAGTGTTACATTCGAATTACTATTAGGTAGTAGTATCGATAAAAACCCAAACACCGTCTTCGCTCCATCTCTTGTAAAAAGCCTATATTTCAGAGATGCAGCCTATGAATTCGGCGCCTGGCGTCTTCGAATCTCCAAATCCAAGCTTGAAGCCCTAGTAAAGAAAGGCCTAGTTCACTGGTCCCCGGTTGGTGTGGGTTTTGTAAAACCTTCCGTAAGACGTGGCGTACTACCCGCGCTGCTTAGAAGAATACTAGCGGCTCGGCAGGCGGTGAAGAAAAGTATGAAACAGCAGAATGATGAAGCTGTTAAGAAGGCCATGCATTCGAGGCAATTAGGTTCGTATAAAATGTCATATTTTTGTCTAACAACATTAAGAGGCCAACAAAAATTCAAAAATTCTTTATTTCCATAAATACAAAAGTGTAAGTTGAATTATTCGTGATGGATTAGTATTTATCCTGTCAATTTAAAAAATAAGATACCTTTGAAAAATTACGACTATAGCATAATCAATTTGGTAATATATTCGCCAATTCTTAATAGATTTTGATGATTATTTCGTTGATATACAGGTTGATTTTCCTGTATATCATAAAATTTTTAAAACTATCATGGTTATTAACATTAAAGTCATTTATAACGGGATATTTACCATGATCCCTGTATATCAACAACGAAAAAATGGTGGTCCCATTAAAGTTTGTTTATCATACGGGTATCATACAGTATCCTGGTATGGGGATTTTATACTCTTAACATTATTCACAGGTCTAAAACTAATAGCCAACGTGACCTACGGTTACACAGCGGCCAACTTCAGCGGCCGCATGCCGTGTGTGGAGGTTGGAGACAGTGTGGTGTCTAAAGGAAGAGAGACGTTGGAACGCGCAATCAAACTCGTTAGAAATAACTCTAAATGGAATGTGAAGGTTTGTTGACTTTTCACTAATAAACTAACTTTTTCGCAAAATTCAGAATTACTTGTATGTTGGGAAAGTGGAATTTCTGCGTTAACATTTGCTTTATCCATTAGACAATGCTGGATATATAAATCTACGGTATTCTGTGCATCGGTCAAGATAAAATAAATGGGTGACCTTTTGAGACTACATTTGTATTTATTTGTTGCAAAGTTTTCATGCTAAAAAGTCCTCCTTCATATTTAAAGTTATATCATTATCTCAGCATTGTTGCCATTGTTCTCCTTCACCAGTTTTACCGATCGATACATGAAATCGAAAGTTTTCAATCATTGCGTCCTTTTTTTTTTATGCGGCGAGGAAATTCGTTTACGAATAGTCTGGTCTGGGGGGGACCAGAATTATGTGGGACTCGACGCCCTGAAAAGGACGTAATACCCAGTTACCCGTCATGCATGAGGCCTACGGTGCTGAGACGTGATCACTCACGGTAGGGCTGGTCCACCAGTTTAAAGTCGCCCAACGAGCTATGGAGACAGCTATGCTCGGAGTTTCTCTGAAGGATAGGATTCGCAACGAATACATCCGACAGAGAACTAATGTTATCGACTCTGTAACTGTTATCGATTAGCAAGCTGAAGTGGCAGTGGGCTGGCCATATCTCGAGAAGAACCGACAACCGCTGGGGTAATCGTGTTCTTGAGGGGAGATCGCGACTCGGCAAATGTAGTGTAGGACGTCCTCCGACCAGGTGGGATGACGATTTGCGAAAGACTGCAGGCAGATGCGGTAAGCTGAAGACAGGGCGCTATGGCGCTCATTAGGGGAGGCCTATGTCCAGCAGTGGATTAATACAGGCTGATGATGATGATGACATCGGACATTATCACTTTATCATGATTTCTAGGTGGTATACGGAGACACAGACTCCATGTTTGTTTTGGCGCCGGGGGCAACCCGGGCTGAAGCATTCGAGATCGGACAACAAATAGCTGACGCGGTGACCGCTGACAATCCTTCGCCTGTCGCGCTTAAACTTGAGAAGGTATTAGACTATACAAAGGTACGGTACCCGCAAATCTTTTTGAATTCTCGGAAGTACGCTGAGTGGCTGCGCAGTAGCGTATTTCAAGGTTCGCGCATGTTCGGATTTGAGACTATGTTTACAGAATTCATAGAGATTTGCGAAAACTTTACCTCCTTTTGTTTACACACATAGATTCACAACAGGTTAATCGACAGTCAACGACAAGCTTGTCCTCTACCCAATAAGTTAAGTTAACAACAAACAGTTTCATTATTGTCTTTGATATTGAATATATAGTTGGACAGTCAAATGGCCAGTTAAAGGTTTTATTTGACAGTCCCTCAGGGATCTTGCCAGCGGAGACGTTATAAAAAAAGCGAATACCACGCTTGATATACCTAAAATGCTGATCATGGCCTAATATCATTTGACTCGCAAAGATTTTCAATGTTTCCAGCTCATTTCGGGCGCGTTTCAGTATTTTGTCACGGGATGAAAAATAGGTAGGTATACTTATAATAGACAGGGATTTCTGTTTATTATCATGGCAAAGATGTTCTTTGAATGCAATGGCTGATCTAAGATACTACATATTGGAAATCGGTAAATAGGTATAGCTTGACAAAGCTAAGTTTGCACCTCGTACCGTAAGTTTGCATCGGCGCGACGTGCAAACTTAGCTTGGTGGAGTTATAAATTATGTGTATATCAGTGTTTAAACAGGAAAACTGTGATTGAATTTCGCAACTGGATTTTTTTGAGCGTGTTGTGTATATTTTTAGGTCTACCAACCGTGCATTCTCCAAACGAAAAAACGCTACGTGGGGTACATGTACGAAAGTGCGGATCAAGAGAAGCCTATCTACGAGGCTAAAGGCATTGAGACTGTGCGAAGGGATGGGTGCCCCGCTGGTGTGAAGGTACTTTAACTATGAAACTCTTGAAACTATCATGCCCAAGTAACAAAATTTGGTATTATAAAAGTTCTGAGAACGTTTTCGACGTGCTAATTAGTGTTAAAGAATAGCACTATAATGGTCTTGTAAACGTTTATACAACCGCAAATAGGCCCTAGTTTTATCACCAATTGATTCTATAGACATTACATAAAGGCTCTTATGGTGATTAATCAGCTCTATAGTTGAAATGTAAAAGTAACGAGACAACATTTATATCACAAATTAGCACTAAAGACGTGTTTAAAGAGCTTTTTTTGCACTGTAAACGATTCGAGTGATCTTTTTTATCACATTTATTGGCGATTTTTTTCGTAAGTGTCGTCGTGAGTATTCCCAATAAGTATTCCCAGGAAAACTAATATTTCGGTAAGTTATTATTTTGCTTTATGTCATTCACCATTATTGCATAGACGTAACGTGCAAGTCTGCCGTAACTTGCACTTGCGGAATTAATTGTATCGTTAAAACCTATATGCTGACTTCAAATTCGACAAAGCGCCTTCATAATTTTCGTGTTTTTATTAAATTTGAATAAATAAAACAAGCACTTGTTCCGACTATGACTGCTATAGTACTCATTGGCTCCAGCCGTGCTGCTAATGTGCTATCATGCTTGCAAACAGCAGCCATTTATTTTTACCGAAAACTTATTGATTATAATTAGGGTTCCATTGTTTAAACATAAAATACTATGGTCAAAATAATTTTCTTTTTACGGAGTCGCTAGCCAAATTTGCGATGTAGTTATTTTGGATATTCCAAACGGAAACCAAGAAACTATTTCATTTTATTAGGTACCTACATCATTTAATAGGTACTAAAACTAGAGCAAAAGTACTCAAAGTGCAATTGTCTTTTGGTGAACACAGACCTTAGACTAAGAAAAGTTAATCAAGTTTTACTTTTTTTTGTTATCAGGAAAAAGCAGCCATAAAGTCCGTATTGAATAAACCGTTGTCACAACCGGAAATGGAAGTGACAGAAGTAAGAAACACAACAACAACTTTTGTCACGCATTATTTCAATGCAAGCTCAGGTCGAAGAGTTTTTGAGAAGAAACCAACAAGATTTTTTAAAAAAGAAATAGGATTTGACCCCATCAATAGTTTGGATTCGCTGCAAAAACTGGAAGAACTTATTAATAACTTTTCTTTAGTTTGTGGTACTGGTAAGGGCAGAAGTTTAAATAACTGTTTCACCTTAGTTGAGTCCTCAAGAAATGCTTATCTGTCGCTATTTAAAATTAGTTAGCAACATTAATAAAATAAATACCAAAATAAATGTGTTTAATTTGCAACCTAGCACACACAAGACAAAAAAATATTTTATCTCACTCGTTTTTATTACTTATTTTATCTATAAATACATACTTGTTTCTACCCGCACCTTCGCACCCGATAAATAATCTTTAATATATTTATGGGTTTTTTCTACCCTGATTTACAGGTTAAGGAGTAGGTACATTCTGCCTACCGAAGTTATTTTTTACAAAAATATTACTTATTGAGCTGTTGACGGCTGGTGCTCCTACTTGTACCAGGTTAAGAGTGTAAATTAAATCACATCTTTACATAATTACATATATAATATTAATTATCGTATTATATTATATTAGATAAAATTATTTAAAACATTAAGTCTTTTTCATATACACTGAACGTATTTTTTTTATCACTGTCATAGAGTGCGTAATAATGGGACAAAATATATAATTGAATTGTAAGTTAGGCAGATAATCTTTGATTTGATTGATTCAACTTTACAGTTCACTTTTTGTGCCTGCAATTACAATCGCATTTGTATATTATTTAAGTACAATAATTTGATTGGTATATCAAAAACATATTACAAACATATACAAACATATTAATTATGTATAAATTTTTAACTGCGTGGTGAGGAATTCTTATTCACAGCGTAATTGTTCATCGTTGTTGCTCTCCTCATCTAAATACTCCGATGTTGAGGAACTTTGAACAGAGTTACTCTCACTCATATATTCTTCATCCTTACTGGCTTGAGAAATAGGCATAATATTGCTACAGCCCTGTTGTGGTACAAAACAAATATTTTGTGCAGAACCATGTGCAATAATTTCAGCGTTCGCTTGACCAGTTATTATATTTTGGACACGAGCCTGTCGTATTGATGATAATGCTGTACTATATCGATTCTTAACATTTTTTTTATAATAACCGCTCACTTCAGAGACCTTAAATCCATTACAACTTTAGTTTTTATTCAGATGTTTGATAAAAATCCACCATTTATAAAATACTAGTGATATAATTGATACTGAAGAGCAGGTATAAATTTAATTAGTTCAATAACTATGAATTTTAGTGCTTTTATGTCACGTTTTAGTCGCGTAGCAGTAACACAAACTCACATTATAGAGCTATTTAGAAGTGAGTGACTAAGCAGCTGTACCAAGAGTCGCTATGGTAGGTACTATTTAGTACTATAGATGATTTTTCATGACTTTTACAGAACTAGTCCCATATTGATGTAGAGGGAGCTTTTATGTAGCTAAAACGTTACGTAATTGTTGTGCAAGGTACTTTAATAGTGCAAAATGACCCTCTAATTTGTGTTTTCGGTACTGCTAAAACACTTGCACTGTAAAAGTTATTTAGACGCATTTTTAGTGCAAAATAGATACATAAAAGTGTCAGTGAGGTTATCTATAGCACTAAATAGTACCATAATCGGTTTTTTCATATCTTTTACAGTGCAGCACTTTAAACATTGTAATGTTCGGTCTTGTAAACGTTCTAAGAGCTAAATTATAGAACTTATATGCTCTTTAATTTTATAGAACCAAATCGTTCTGCTTAAAACCTTTATAGTACAAGCAGTCACAATGGTTACCATTATAGGCCTACTATATCACAGTTTGGTGATAAAACGCCTTGGTTATAGGAGCTTTTGTTACTTGGGTGGTTATAAACATAAAAGTCATTTATAACGGGATAATTAATGACTTTCATACGTGTTTAAAATGAATTCCTAAGCTAATTGGTTCTCACTGTATCTCACTCTTAAACACATATAGCTTATAATATATAGCGTTTCTGAATTTAGTTACTCGATAATATAGGGGTACTATTTTGGTAGGTATGGGTTTCGCTCTGCACGGTAGGGGCGCTGTACGAACCGCGTACTTAAAATTATCGATGTTCGCCCCATCTAACGTAGGATAAGGTCTAGAAGTTGATGATACTTACGTCGTCTCGTAGATAAAGACTGGGATTGAAAATAACAGCGGGACAGCATGCTGTTCTTTTTCATTTGGCTCTTTCTTATCATAAGGGCTGAGATGCCAAACGTAGGCCCCAATCCGCATGTTCAGCATGGAGATGATGGAACCCACATCATCTCCACTCTGAATATGCGGTTTAGGGATCGCAGTTCGGTGGCCTGCAGGGGATGCTGCCCACCCCGGTAGATATCCCTTAATCGCCTCTTACGACACCCGCGGGGAGAGTTGGAGCGATGCAAATTCTAAGCCAACACCCTCCCCTTCCTATACTGCCAAACTACTATTTGCACAAAGCCTCATAAATCATAAATCGCTTTCGTTTTGTTTCACAGCTCCTCCAAGCAGCATTATGCGAGCTCTTCGATACCGGTGACATGTCGCGCGTCAAACGCACCGTCTGCTCCGTGCTATCCCGCCTCTCCCGCGGCACTATCCCGCTCCAAGATCTGCTGTTCACTCGCGAGTACCACGGCCCGGCCGGCTACAGACTGCAGACTACAGCGCCGCCCAATGAGATCGCACTGTGAGTATGTAGTATGTAACTACATGTCGCGCGTCAAACGCACCGTATGCTCCGTGCTATCCCGCCTCTCCCGCGGCACTATCCCGCTCCAAGATCTGCTGTTCACTCGCGAGTACCACGGCCCGGCCGGCTACAGACTGCAGACTACAGCGCCGCCCAATGAGATCGCACTGTGAGTATGTAGTATGTAACTACATGTCGCGCGTCAAACGCACCGTATGCTCCGTGCTATCCCGCCTCTCCCGCGGCACTATCCCGATCCAAGATCTGCTGTTCACTCGCGAGTACCACGGCCCGACCGGCTACAGACTGCAGACTACAGCGCCGCCCAATGAGATCGCACTGTGAGTATGTAGTATGTAACTGCATGTCGCGCGTCAAACGCACCGTATGCTCCGTGCTATCCCGCCTCTCCCGCGGCACTATCCCGATCCAAGATCTGCTGTTCACTCGCGAGTACCACGGCCCGGCCGGCTACAGACTGCAGACTACAGCGCCGCCCAATGAGATCGCACTGTAAGTATGTAGTATGTAACTACATGTGTGCGGGTAACACAAACTCTGTGCTATCACATTTCCGCGACCGTCCAAGAGTTGCGGTCTCATTTTGGCTTCACAGCTGATTGTACATTGTGATTGAAGGTTTTTTTTTATTTTGCAAATATTTGAAACCTCCAAGGGACCTTTCAGGATGTGTGTTACAGAATATATAAATTTCAGAGCTCCACAATCAATATTTTCGTCGGAAAACGGGTTCGAAAACACCTAATTTTCTTATTTTTGCCTTAGTATGCGCCTTAAGCTTAACTACTAGCAAACGAAATCTCATTGATTTTTTGTATCAAGTACCCTCAATTTGTAAAACGATAGATTTAGGTAATATTATTTCTTGTTTCACAAAATAAACGATTTATTTATTTCTTGTTTCACAAAATATCCTTGAACTTACGTACCAAATACTTTTACTTAAATAAACCTCTTTTCTCCCCAGCCGCCTGATGGCCAGTGACCGACGCGCGGTCCCCCGCACCGGCGAGCGAGTCTCCTGGCTGATAACCGCCGGTCCCCCAGGCTCCGCCCTCTGCCGGCTGGCGAGGTCACCTCGTGAGCTGTCACGTGACCCCTCGCTGACTCCCCACGTGCATTACTACGCGGCAAGAGTATTACTACCGCCGCTGCATCGCTGTCTGTCGCTACAAGGCGCTGTGGTCTTAGAATGGTCAGTAATAATAATAAATAAATAAATAATAATAATAACTACGCGGCGAGGTCGTTACTGTTGGCATCCAACAAACTTGTCAATCATATCGACAATTCCTTGTCTTTGAATGTTTTATATCTATGCCACACTCTATGTTACTTCTCCATGGAAATGAGTAGTTTCCGTTTCCGTGATTGAGATGAAAGCACTTCCCATTGCTACTCGAATTTGTACACATGTGCTCTGAAGACATAAAAATTGAAATCAACTTGAACTCAGTGTTTTAAACAACAAAATCTCTCCCAAACACGCCAGCGCAACAGTTACTACCGCCGCTGCATCACTTTCTCTCGCTGCAAGGCGCTGTGGTCTTAGAGTGGTTTGTAATAAGGTCCATTGCTGTGTAGCTACGAGGCTAGGGCGTCACGTGAGCCTTTGCTGAATCTTCACGTACTAAGTGGCAACAGCGTTACTCCCGCCGCTGTATCGCTGTCAATTGCTGTAAGGCGCTGTGGTCTTAGAGTGGTAAGTAATAAGGTCCATTGTTGGGTAGCTACAGAACGCTAACTAGCTAGGGCGTCATGCGACCCCTCGCTGAATCTTCACGTACAGAAAGTGGCGACAGCGTTACTCCCGCCGCTGTATCGCTGTCAGTTGCTGTAAGGCGCTGTGGTCTTAGAGTAGTAAGTAATATGACGTATTTTTGCATGTCCAAGGTTGCAAGGCGTTATTTCGTTTCGTTATCATCATCATCTGCAATCACCCCCACAGTTATCACCCACCGCTACGGGGTAGGTCTGCAAAAGCGCAAACTCTTGCGCAAGAAGGTAGCCTTGTTAAGAGCGCTATATGTTTAGCCCTACCGTAACCTACCAATATCTCCTATCATGTCGGAAATACCTACAATGATTGAACAGCGTATCCTTACTATTATTATAAATGCGAAAGTGTGTTTGTTTGTTTGGCCTTCCTTCACGTAACCTTCATAATTAAGTAAGCAATCGACTTGATTTTGGCATAAAGTTAGTTGAAAGCATGGAAAGTAACATACAAGGCTACTTTTTTTCCTGCCCTAGAAATGTGAAGTTCGAATTTAACACGGTTGAAACCACGAGAAAACCTATTTATAAATAAATAAATAATGCTGGACCATTTACACAGCATTTTCTAGCCCCAAGCTAAGCAGAGCTTGTGTTATGGGTACTAGATAACTGATATACATAAATAATACCATACATAGATAAATATTTTTTATTATACATAGAAAACGACCAGAGCACCCTGAACAAATGTCTGCAGATCATCACATTTGTCCCGAGGCGGGAATCGAACCCGCAACCTCCTGCGTCGCAGGCAGACCTTCGCCCACCGCGCCACAGAGGTCGTCTATAATTTAACCCTTATTTGTATTGTAGGTGGAATGAACTCGGCTACACTCGTGAGGCCCAGCAGCGTGAAGCATACCGCGGTGGCATAGCTCGCTACATGGCGTTCTCTCGGTGCGCGGGGTGCGGCGCGCGGGGGGTGAGGGGAGCCGCGCTCTGTCCCTCTTGCACACAGGCAGCCCCCCGCGCGGTGAGGACGCTGACTGCGAGGGGGGCTCAGGCGAGTGCTTCGGTGCGGAACTGCGATAATGTAAGTATTGTAGATCTTAGATAGACAGATAGAAAATGCTTTATTGCACACTTAACGACTTTGACGACCTCTGTGGCGCTGTGGGCGAAGGTCCGCCTGCGACGCAGGAGGTTACGGGTTCGATTCCTGTCTTAGGACACATAATTGAACGATCTGCAAGTATTTGTTCTGGTCGTTTTCTTTGTATAATAAAAAATATCTATGTAATGTATTTTATATATTATATTTAATAATATCAATAATATAATAAAAATAAATGATATATAATATTATGTTAAGTATTCCTTCGCTTGATTTGATAAGCGATAAATATGATGGAAAATTCTTTAAATTTATTGCAATTATATATTATATTTTTCCCTCTGTCTGAAATCGTGTTGAATCGTGTAAACATTAACACGAACTAGAGTTGTCTGTTTTAAAACTTACGCGATCTGAACACATAAATACTATTTAACTGGCATTTATCTATTTTTCCCGACGTTACGACAGGTTTACACACTGCCGTAGTTACGGGATGACTCATCATATGTCATCCCGTGACCACGGCAGTGTGTAAACCTGTCGAAACGTCGGGAAAAAAAAGGTAAATAAACGCTATAAATGCCCGTTAAATAGTGTTTATAATTAGAGTTGTCTGTCTGTTACAGATTTGTGCATCCTGCTGCGGTCATAAGTACTCAACGGTATGCGAGAACACGGAATGTCCCGTGTTTTGGAGACGGATTACAGCGAGGCAGAAACTTAACGAGATACGTGACGTCATCGTGCACTTGCCTTCAGAGTTTACCAGGGAGAACTTCGACTTTTGATTTGTGATATTAGTTACGTAATGTACAAACTTATTTGACGATCTCGGTGACGCGGCGGGCGAAGGTCCGCCTGTGACGCAGGAGGTTGCGGGTTCGATTCCCGCCTCGGGACAAATGTGTGTACGATCTGCAGATATTTGATCAAGTCTCTCTTGTCGTCACCAATAATAAAAAATATCTATCTATGTATTGTATTGTATTATAATATGTATATCAGTTATCTGGTACCCATAACACAAGCTCTGCTTAGCTTGGGGCTGGATAAAGCTGTGTAAATTGTCCAGCATTATTTATTTATTATTTATGCAATGTATTTGCAATATATTGCATAGTACAAATGAACTTGCAATAATATTAGCAGGGGAGCCAAAGAGGTTAAAAATAGGGATTTACTCAAGCGTCGTGGAGAACGATTCGGTTGTTAACTTTAGATGCTAATAATTTGGCAGTTTTAAAAAACCGGCCAAGTGCGTGTGCTTGTCCTGGAGTGGAAGGGGGATGGTGGAATCAGGTCATGTAGTTCCTGTGAGCATTCTCCGAAGTGTATCCTATAAAAGACCACAGAGACAAGCGACCTTGCGGGGCGGTGTTGGGACTTTGGACCTTAGTCTCTGCAAGGCACTACTCGTCAATGAGTCGGAATCTGTGGTCTGAATGCTCTTCTGATTATCTTGCTGATCCAAAAATAAGTGAAAGTAAAATATAAAAGACATAAATATTCTTTGAAGTTAGTACTTTTTAAGTTATGTTTTGTTTATTATTTCAATAGTATTTTTCAAGTAGTGGGTATTTTATGGCAAATATAGTTGTTATACACACACAAGAAGAAGAAGACATAGAAATTCATAAAAGATTTCTTTTACATTTTGAAATTCCGCGTCACAAAAGTCTGAACTACTGGCAAAGAAATTGCAAATCAATAAACATATCCACTCTGGGAAGATTTCGGTTGTCGGCTTTCGTAAATCCAGTTTCCATAATGAAAAACTGGAGAAATACACTTGAGAGTTTTTAAATCGATTACCTTATTAGTTATCTCTATAGAACTTTTAGAATTTCAACGAAATTGTGGAAATAATTGAAGGAACTTAGTGGGTAGGGTAGTACCCGCGCAGTCAATGATTTATTTTATTACCCACAAATGACGTCACGCGCTGTGATTGGTTTTTCAGTACAGATAAAAAATATTGTAAATAACAAAATTTTATTTTTTAAATTAAAAATATTTGAATTACCTAAGTATATTAAATTATTATTCGATAAATAATCGTCAAACTGTCCGATCCCCTATTGATTAACAGATCTTTCCCCCAGGAAGTCACAAAGCCAGTTACAGAAGAGGTCTGGAAGTCCGTATGATGAAAGCTTCGCAATAAGGCTGTCGTGTCAGACCCTATCGAAGGCTTTTGAGGCATCTAGTAGCCGACGACCTCTGTGGCGCGGTGGGCGAAGGTCTGCCTGCGACGGCTGCGACGTAGGAGGTTGCGGGTTCGATTCCCGCCTCGGGACAAAGGTGTGTACGATCTGCAGACATTTGTTCAGGGTGTTCTATATATAATAAAAAATATTTATCTATGTATTGTATTATATTATGTATATCAGTTATCTAGTACCCATAACACAAGCTCTGCTTAGATTGGGGCTAGATAATGCTGTGTGAATTGTCCAGCATTATTTATTTATTTATTATCTAATGAAAGCGCGATGGCTTCACTGTGCTTGTCGATGGCCTCACTTCAGATGTGGGTGGCATGCACAAGAAGATCTCCCGTAGACCGTTTTCGGCGTAAGCCGTATTGTATTGACGGTCGCTGAGGAGGTTGTTTGACTTCGAGGTATGCCAGGAGCTTTCCATTCAGAACACGCTCTATGCATTTACATAGCAGGATCTTCATCTTGATGACATTGTTGTACTGACCCATAATCTGACAATTGTGTGCAGGAATTTCCTTAATCTGATGGTTCCTTTTTTTATTTTTGAATGTAATAAATACTAAATAAAATATGTATACATGTAAAATTATACCCTGTATACATAGGTATAGAAAAATTGTATTATGATTTTTTTTATATATCTTTATCGACAGTGAAATTATCTTCATATTCGCATATTCTTATAGTTCTTAGCGACTGCATGCACCACGCTTTATTAATGATTTTAGCTACTTCGGCTTGTGCAAATCGGCAGATTTTATTATTTTCACTATTCGTGACAAATTTCCTTCAAAATAAAGAAAAATTTACCGCGCTCGAGAATGGTCAGAGGATTTTTTTTTTTTGCAAGTTAGCGACTCTTCCATTTCCTTAGGTCATGTTCAAATTGTCAGATTATTGAAATATACACACACTTTTATGCATGTTAATAACGTACCTACCTTACCTTAATCTGACGCGCTAGAGTATTTCTAACTATCGATTTATTTTTAATAATATGATCGGCTGCCCTAGACGTTCGGTCCTAGGTATGGTAGGAGTACCTACTTCACAAGGTGCAAGATTGCTCCCACATTAAAAGATTATTCTGCCGCGCTCGAGTAAATCCCAAAATCCCCGATTGGGCTCGCCGGTTATCTAGTACCCATAAGTTCTGCTTATTTTAGGCAGTTTCTTTACATATTATGCCCCTTGGAGCTAGATGATGCTGGGTGGATTATCCAGCAATATTAATTTATAAGTATAAAGTTATATAAATAAATAAATTATACTACGAAAACAAGTTCTCTTTCTTTTTATTGAAAAGAAAAACGGAAATTGGTGGTTTTGTGTTTTATTAGAAAAAGCTACATTATATCGGCTTACATCGAAAACAGGTGTATCTACCATTACGAATATTGAGATCAATTTGAAATTCTAATAGCAAGTGATACCTACATCTATGTCATAGCTACTTTATAATGAAAAGAGTATGGTATTTTAAGATATTTTATTAACTAGGGATTATGTTATAAATTTTATAACCCTAGTAAGAAAAACAGCTATGGGTTACAAATTACAAAATACTCAAAGCTAGATTAGTATAGGTATAAATATTTTTATGCATTCTACAATACTACTTAATTTAAAAAGACTACAAAAATACTACATTAGAATACAATGAAAACGATACAGTAATACTTAGACAAATAAAGCGTAATGTTATATTCCTAGATTTTGGTAGCTTAAGGTGGATCGAATCTCTTAGCTAAAAAACCGAATAAACATCTACAAGTGTATCGAATTAGAAACGCTGTCTTTTCACATACTAAATTGCATTCCTTTAAAATAATTCATAAAACTATTTGTGTTATTTTAGTAGTGCAAAAAAGTTAGGAATAATAATATGGTAGGTGTTTTTGATCAAATGAAGATGATCCACCTTAATTAAGAACAGTGTCAAGCAATTATCAGAAAGCCATAGGTACAAATATCTACTACTGCGATACAAAATCAACTTATCTAAACAAATCCTTTGTCGAAAATTAATACCTAATCAAGAACTTTTAAGTTATTTGTCATTATCAGAGCCACCGAGTATAATTCAGTATCCAGCAGATAATTTTATATGGTATGTTGTGACATCCTCAGTGGGTGCCAGCCCTTGTAATCACTTGCCTACATACCTACTCACAAACTTAAGTGATCATTTTTCTGACAAAGCTATTCTTGTCATGATGTCATTATCATGTGGGTCAAAGCAAAACTGACACACTGCTTCTAAATCTTATGTGGGGGATTTCAATGAGCATTCGCGTGTAATTGTGCTGCATCATTCCCACCTACAGCTTACATAAGATATGCCTTGTAGAGTATAGGCGAGCGTGCAAATTCTCTGTCATTCTCCATCATGTACAGCATGTCTCGGAGAGTGATGCGCTTGAGGCGCGTGCGCAGGGCTAGCTGGCCGCGGCCGGCCGTGCCGCTCCCACTGCGTCCCTCCGCGGCCGTGCTGGTGGACGGCGTCGCCTCCGCCTGTCCGTCCAGACGCGCCTTCTTCCGCGGGCCGATAGCTTGCAGCGCGGTCAAGTTAGCCTCGCGCTGACGTAACTCCTCCAACTCGGCTCTCTGCATCTCTTTAGCTTTAGCCTTCAACTTAGCCTGCTCGGGATCTTCGTTCTTCGAGCGCGACTTTGCAGCGCGGAGCAACATCTCGCGTTCAGAATCCTCTCGTCGTTTCCTATCGACGCGGTCCAACTCTTCTAGGAACTTCAGCTGCCCTTTCACGTCTTGCGTAACTTCGTAGCGGCTGTCGGTCTTGGTGACCGGGTCTATGCGGTGCTGAGTCACACAGGTCAGTTTCTCGACGATGGTTTTGAGTCGCTCTTGTAAGGCGTGGCTCATGAGAGCAGCAACATCTGGTGTGGGCTCCTCCAGACCCTTCTTGGCGCAGATCGCTTTGATACGTGCCATCATCGTATGATTGGGGATTAGGTATTCGTCTTTGCAAGATCTTATCTGAGTGCCTATCATTTCTGTATTCCCAAGGATACGTTGAGTTTCCTCGTGCAGGTTGACACCTCCCATAGCAGCGACGTCGTTGATGTCGTCGTCGGCGGCCATTTTATCATCATTGAAGTGAGCCGGGAATACAGTTGGTTTTTTCTCCTTTTCTTTGAGGAGTGACTTTCCTGGAGTCAGAACTGTTGATAGTGCTGCAGAAGGCTGAGTACGCTGGAAAGTGGCCTTGTTATTGACAATTATCTTTTGACCTTCAACAGTTTTATTGACAATCGGGAGTTTTGTGTGAACTGGAATATTTTGTAAAACAGCAATAGAACTTCCTGCCTTTACTGCAGGCTTCATAGGCAAGGTAAGAGGAACATTAGCAGTTATTATAGTAGATTGTGGAGCAATGTTCGGGAAAGCAACATGTTGAGGGGGTGCATTAATACCATCAATGACTAGTTCCTTTAGCACCAGGGATTGCCGCAGTAGTGGGAGGCTTTTCTTCAGAAAGCCTATCAAGCAAGGCTGTGGGCTGGCATTTAGTAATTTTTCAAGCCTATCACAGAACTCATCTGGTTCCACTTGACTGTTAATCAACTCCTGAATGAGATTTCGTACATTCCTCCCTACAGAAGGTGGTTCATTGCTCGAGAGATCTAACAAGTTTGTCAGAAAGTTTCTGCACTTTTCCTTTGTGTTGCTGTCCATTTGAGGTTTGACAACTTGCGGACTGGTAAAGTTAGAGTTCAGAATCGTTGGCTGGGCTGTATTTTGGACATTCGCACCTGATACATTAACTATTGACTGAGAAATTTGCTGCACAGGCATGGACATCTGGCCCATGTTGCCCAAAGAAGCAACACTGGTAGACACGGTGGCGACGCCCGAGTGGGCCGGCACCGTGGACAGGCGGATGGTTTGCGAAGCCGGCGCCGACGACAGCGACCCTGACCCTGGTGCGGGCCCCACCCTCAACAACTGGTACTGACCATTCTCCGTCTTCAAAAGTAAATGACCTTGCTGCCCTGCTTGAAGAGTCTGTAAAGTTTGCATCGTAATGCCGGGGCCTCCTGGTCTCGTGTTGACAACTTGCGGAGATCCGATCACAACTCGCGGCGACACAGCCGCTACCGATTTCTGGGCTGCTACGTTCGGCGCTCCAGGCCTCATATTTAAGATCTGAACGTTAGGTATGATGTTCGGTTGGCCCTGGCCGAGGTTTTGAGCGGTAACAACAACATTTTGTCCACTTGCGTTGACGGACATAGGTACTGTTACCATACCGGGTTGCAAGCCTGAGTTACCCGGCTGCTGCATGATTACTGTTTTATGCTTTGATCGAGACGAATATTACTGCAACTGCATGTGTGATTAGCACAGATTTCCGCACTGGTAGAGTTGGCTTGCTTTCAAACACAATTTACACAATACATTGTGCTTAGAGACAAAGGCAGACAGACGCAAATTAAGAGCCAAGCAAACCTCAAAACAAGATCATTCACTCACGCACGTACGTACGGTCAGATGAATGCGGAGATGCCAGTTTCAAGTTTAAAATAAATTAAAGATAATTCTTTCACCAAAAATCGATTCGAGAACAAAAATGCATGCAATCCAAAATCCATATGCAATCGCAATGCACAAATTTTGACATTATGAAGTCATAAATGTATATTGCTAAAATTGCTCTGTGGTACCCTTAGATGAATTATACCTCTTCCTCTGTGGTGGTACCACTGCTGACTAGATAGAATGAATCTTAGGAATGAATGAATTCTTTATTAATGGCAACGTGTATGGTTGGATAATTCTGCCATTGCTGCCAGTGTCAGTCAAGAAATGGAAGAACTCACGGAACGGTGAACCAATTCTGAGTATCACTATCACGTGATATTTATCGAGTGATACGCTGTATCACGGGATTAAGATATATAATATATAGTTATAGTAATTTTATGAAGTTAAATTGTTTTAGGTTATACAAGAAAAATTCGTAGATAGAGTCTATTTATTGACTGTAGATTAAAGTCAATTTCTGTCACTGCAAGAGTCTTCTTTCTTTAAATAGATGGGACCTACATCTTTCTAATTTCCGTGAAGTTTCAAATTCATAGCTTCGTTAGGTAGTTATTCAAAAGGACGATCGGAGTAAGGCTTTAGCTACTGATACACTAACGAAACCCAAAAGATATTACGAAATTTTATTGTTGATCGTTTCGCAGATCGTTTCATGACTGAAAACACAGAGTGCGATCTCCAATTCCCTGCTACGACCTGCCTGGACGCTAGCAGTGATCGTGTTAATCAACTACAACAATATACAAGAAAATAATAGGCAACACGAAACAGCAGCACCATAAGGCAAGATTTCGGTAATTAAAAATAATTATAGTCGTTTAAATTATGCCGTGACTAAGAATCTACCGGAAATGTAACTAACTACCACAGTCAATATCCCCAAAAATCCTGGGATTCGATATAAGTCGGTTTGTATAAAATCACAATTTCCTTATACTTAACTATAGTTAACAATTATTGTATATATACTTTCTGAATAAGAGAGTCAGTATTAGCTAGTTTAAATTATCAGATTGATAATTATTAACACATTACTATGACAAAAATAGGCAATCAACTGTATTAACACAAACTTATAATATATAATTAAAGTAAGTTTGTGTATGTTTGTGCCAATAATTTGGTCATAATAATGATAAAACTTAAACTTAGATAAAATCATTATTCCCTTATAGTTAAGTATAGTTAACAATTATTGTATATTATACTATACATAGTAGATTTTAAATCAGTGGTTTACCTAAAATGTGTTTATTTTCTTTCAACTGAAATACAACTGATTTAAAATCTTTATGAATAAGAGTGAAATTTAAATGCAAGCACAGGATAAAAATGTGATGTTGATTACCAATCCAAGATAAAATCATTATTCCCTTATAGTTAAGTATAGTTAACAATTATTGTAAATTATACTATACATAGTAGATTTTAAATCAGTGGTTTACCTAAAATGTGTTTATTTTCTTTCAACTGAAATACAACTGATTTAAAATCTTTATGAATAAGAGTGAAATTTAAATGCAAGCACAGGATAAAAATGTGATGTTGATTACCAATCCAGTCGATTTCTTAAATTTGTTATAGTGAGTAAAATAGTTAAATTTAATCTTGTTGATTAGTATTACCTACAAAAAGTTTAATGAAAGTTTATTCGTTTTATTTTAGAAGTGTGAAGTGATAGTTGAAAATAAATCTTAATTATTTTTTATTTTGACGACCGATGTTGCGCGGTGGGCGAAGATCTGCCTGCGACGCAGGAGGTTGCAGGTTCGATTCCCGCCTCGGGACAAATGTGTGTACGATCTACAGACATTTGTTCAGGGTGTTCTGGTCGTTTTCTATGTATAGTAAAAAATATTTATCTATGTATTGTATTATACTATGTATATCAGTTATCTAGTACCCATAACACAAGCTCTGAAGAAAAGAAGAAGAAGAAGAAGGGAGAGGGGAACACACAACCGGAAAGTACTCCGTACAGTATAAGTTATCGGAGAGCGAAGCGAGCCGCAAAAACACAGTGTTTTGCTTTAGTTTTGGTGTATTTTTTGTTATGAAAATCTTAGATGGGTCAAGTTTGGGACCATGGGAAAACAAGCGTTTGTCATTGGCGAGCGGAGCGAGCCACGAAATTCACTTTTTTTTGTGAGTTCAAGTGGGAGTCGAGCACTCGACCATACCTACAAGATATGTTTGGCGAGAGGAACTAGCCGCGAAAATTTGTGGATCCGTTAGATTTTTTACATTGTTTTGCATACTGACCTCAAACGAGCGTTGAGTAACACAGATTACAGCCAGAAGGCTAAAATGACGTCAGCGAGTGGAGCGAGCCGCTTTTTTTGCAAATTTGTAGAAGTGATATTATTATACAGTGTGGTTGGAGTCAGTTGCATCTTCTAGGGGGGGGGGGGGGAGCAGCGGTAGTTCGGGCCACCTGAAAGTGTTCCCAGTTGGTAGCACCATGGTAGTCACTTCATACTGGCCTTCGTTTATCTTCATTCTCTTTTAATATCGTTGAAGGCCCCATCCTACATTCTATAGAAGTTCGACCTGATATTTTGTTTAGTGTGACCCGTGGTACTCCATAGCGCTTAGCTGCAGTGGCTATCGGTTCACCTCTGTTTACTGCTGCAATTGCATCTCCCATCTGCTTGGGAGTATAATTTTTTCTTGGCGCCATCTAAAAATATTTGGAACCATACATTGACATCCAGTGATCAACTCATGTCGATGACTGGAAAAATGAAATTTTGTAATCCAGTGATCGACACCCCCCCAAAACGGTTCCATGAAATTCTAGCTCTCATACTTTTAAACAAAATATTGCAAAAATATCAAAAGCTTTCCATAAAATAAGAACTCTGTAAGAACAGGTAAAAGAAATGGTAAAGCATTTATTAACAAAAATCTAGACCAACCTCCTTAAGGATTTCCTTAATAAATTTCGATGTTTTTGATTTTTTCCCGGAGACCAACGTTATCACATCGCCATCTTGACACGGAAAGGCCGATCACAAATATCACCTGTCAATATGACAAATCGATACTTACGTCACAAATTAGTGGTGTAGCCGTGGTATTTTTTTTTGTTGCTTAAGCTTAAGATTGTCGTTAGAAATTTCTCTGTCGATCATTGGAGTATAGTCGATTACCGGTGCCGCCGTTACGTTACGACAATAAAAATTAAGGTTTATTGGCGTAACCAACCAATATTAAAAAGGTTATTTATTTATATTTATATTGTTATTTATTTTATTTTTATTCTTTATTGCACAAAAAACAAAATATATACATAAAACATTAAATTTGAAAAAGATGGCAAAGGCGAGCTTAACCCTAAAAAGAGTTCTCTTCCAGCAAACCTTATTGGGAGAGAGAGAGACCAAGTTATAAAATTGGTTAGATAGAGGTTTAAACAATATTTAATAAACAACTACATATAATACATTAATTTATATAGTACTATAACCTATGTTATAATAAAATAACAATAAATACATACATACGCATATAAACTTAATAAATACATAAAATATAGCAGAGTTATGACGATAGAAAATGTTATTTGACTTTGCGCTTGAAAATGAAGAGTGAGGGGCTAGGGGAAGGTTGGTGGGGATTACGGCAAAAAAAATGTGTTTTGGCTTAATCCCCTGTGGTGGGGACGCCGGACGGCTTGGTGGGGATTACGACAATAAACCTTATGGTTTAGTTCTAAGTAATTAAGTTTTTTTTTTTTTATTTAATTTTTTCCTCTTTTTTGCAAGAATAAAGATTTTTGTTCAATGGTAAAATCTCACGGGTCACTATAATGCACGACAATAAAATTTATTGTACGGCCGAATAATGTACACCTTGATAATCCGTGTCATGGCCTCTAATTTTAATAGGGTTTGACACGGATTATCAAGGTGCGCATTATTCGGCCTCGCATCGTGCATTATAGTCACTATAAAATTCTTACTCTGAGCCAAAGATCCTAGGATCCTACGTTCCGTAGGGAGGTATACTTAAATCATTGCACTATATATTTTTTTAGGGGCTCTGTATATACCCTTAAATTGATAGAATAACTGTTTTATAGTGGCATAATAATATTATGATACAGGTGTTCTTCTAAATAATAATTAATTACAAAAGCAGTACATTCACAATTATATATTTTTCACAAGTTAAATTGTTTTGACATGTTTTTGACAACCTTATAAATTATATTCTTCTGAAGGAAGTTCAAACAAATCCAAAGAGATTTGTTTGTAATAACAAGGTTTTCTAACACTGCCCCTTACTCGAGGCACTACCACCATTTAAAGAAAAAACACTTTAAATTATTAGATAACAAAATAAAAGGTGCAAGAGTACATAACAACAACAAAAAAAAAACTTAAATCAAACCTAAACTTTTAACAAACATAATATGCTTGACCCTTGATAATGATTTGGTGAAAAGGTCTGCATCCAATTCGGCTGATGGCTTATATTGCAATCTAATCAGTTTGTTATCAACACATTCTTTTATAAAGTGATGTTGAACGTCTATGTGTTTGGTTCGACGATAGTGCTGATTATCAACCATCTTCATAGTACTCTTATTATCATTGTGAATTGTTATGGTATCACGTGGTAGGTCAAATGGTTTTAATTCCATTAAAAAACTGTTTAAAAATTTTGCTTCTTTGACAGAAGTTCCAAGAGCGTAATACTCAGCCTCTGTACTAGAACAAGCTACGGTGTTTTGCTTGTGGCTATGCCAATTTATTAAGTTAAAACCGTACCTACTCACGAAACCCGAATAAGATTTTCGATCGTTTATATCCCCCGCCCAATCTGCGTCGGATGAAATTTCAACTTTTTTACTACCTCTCTTATAATTGAGTCCGTAGTCTGATGTACCCGATAAATACCGGAGAACACGTTTAGCCGCAACCCAATGTACTTCGTTGTAACATGTGTTATATTGGCTGAGCTTACTGCATACATATGCAATGTCCGGGCGTGTACAAACCGCGAGATACATTAAGCTCCCGATAAGTTCCTGATATGGAAATCTATCATCAATCGCTTCAGCTTTTGGTGGATTGAAGTTGACTTCCATAGGAGTTGCTACTTTGTGACAATCTTCCATTCCAAATTTAATCAAAAGGTTTTTCACATATTCCAATTGACTAAGTTTTAAAATTCCTTGTTCCCTGTTTCTCTCTACTTTCATTCCCAATACTTGTGATACAGGTCCAAGTAATTTTATACTAAAGTTGGAATTCAACAACTCACAGAGCATGTTCTTCTGATATTCATTAGAACTGAATATGAAAAAATCGTCAACATATAGTGCAATAATGACCTTGTCTTTATAGAAGACACACTTTTCAGTTTTTAATTGCGTAAAGCCATTGTTGACTAAAACTTTATGAACTTTTTCGTTCCAAGCTCTACTAGCTTGTTTGAGTCCGTATAAACTCTTTTTAAGCAAGCAAACTTTGTTCTGCCCCTCAATCGCAAAACCAGTAGGTTGCTCCATGTAAATACACTCATTAAGGTCTCCATTAAGAAATGCTGTATTCACGTCAATATGTTCTATGTCCATATTGTTTTCAACTCCAATCGCAAATAGTAGTCGTAGAGTGCTATGTCTCACAACAGGTGCAAAAGTAGCTTCATAATCAATGCCATATTGTTGCGTAAATCCTTTCGCTACTAAACGAGCTTTAAATTTCTCAAAATTGCCACTTGGATCTACTTTTTCCTTAAAAATCCATTTGCATTTTACGATGTTTGCATTTTTTGGGCGATCCACAAGTTCCCAAACATCATGCATCATCAGTGAGTTGTATTCATCTTTCATAGCTTCCTGCCAATCTTTGGCATTTTCAGATTTCATAGCTTGATTATATGTCGTAGGTTCATTACGTCCCATTAATGCTAACTCCATGAAATAGTTGACTTCATAATCTTTGAACCAAACAGGAGGTCGTCGATTACGTGACGGTCTAGAATGTTCAGCAACTTCAGTATCTGAATCTGAAACATTCTGCTCAGCAACATGTGAGTCTTGTTGACTATCGTGCAACAAAGATTCTACCGTTTCATTAGATGATGCCACTTCTTGAATATCAGTATTATTTAGTGATGAATCAAGAAACGAAATGTCCGGTGTGGCAAATTCATCGTTTTCATATTCAACTGTTTCACGTTGTGGAGTACTGGGATGATAAACAGTTACTTCAACATTTGTTGTCAAACTATTAGAGTTTTCAATAGGCTCTGTTGTCTTATAGGTTATACCTTTGACAGTTTCAATAAACTCAACAGACCTAGCTTTTACCAACTTAGTTCCATCATCAGGATCACCAAGTCTGTAACCTTTGGTATGTTCGCAATACCCGAGCATAATATAAGGTTTAGATTTTGGATCTAGCTTCGTACGCTTCTGTTGTGGAGTTAAAGCATATGCTGCGCAACCAAATACTTTTAGGTTACTCAGATTCACTTTTAATCCGGTCCACAATTCTTGAGGTGTAGCATCTTTAATAGCTGCTGTTGGACTGCGATTTTTTAAATAGCAAGCTGTATTGACTGCTTCAGCCCAATATTTCTTCTCTAAATCAGCATCTTGCAACATAGCTCTGGCTTTTTCCATTAACGTTCTGTTCAAACGTTCAGCTACGCCATTTTGTTGGGGTGTATACGGAATAGTTGTTTCGTGAATAATACCGCATATACCGCAATAAAATGATTCGCGAAACTTCTATTGCAATATTCCGATCCATTATCGCTCCTAATCCGCTTAATCTTAAGATCGGTTTGGTTTTCGACCAAATTTTGAAATTCGATAAATGTATCTAAAACGGTTATTTGATCTTTACGCTTCAAAAAATAAACAAATGATTTTCGCGTAAAATCATCAGTAAACGTTATAAAATATCGACATTCACTCAAACTATTGACTGACATAGGTCCACATATGTCCGTATGAATCAAATCAAGTTTTGCCACGCTCCTATGTGCATGACCACGGGGAAATGATTTGCTTTTTTGCTTTCCCTCAATACAAGGAATGCATGGAGACAAATCAGTCTTAGTGAACGTAATACCACTCGCTAACGAATCCCGGAGGCTTATCATACCTGCCAGACTTAAATGTCCGAGGCGACGATGCCATAGCTCCAAAGCATTAGTATAATACATTAAATCTTTACCTTCAGTGCGAGTATTAGGCTTTTGTTTATCCGTAGTTAAATAACAATTCCGTTTATTATCAAATTTGTAAATACCATCCACATTTGTAGCAGTTATCTCACAGGAACCAGTCACACAGACGTTATCCTTCCTGTAAACAGAACATTTATTAGTATCAAATACTAATACATAGCCTTGTGCTGAGACTTTGCTAACAGACAAAAGGTTAGCTGCTACATTTGGCACATATAAAGCATCAGTGATGACTTTATCTACATTGTCATTAAATGTCGCGTTGACATTACCTACACCATCACTATAAATCTTTTCATTGTTCGCTGTAGTAATCTCAGATTTTATATTGGGAGAGAAATTACTCATCCAATCTTTCCGATTAGTCATATGACTAGAACAACCAGAATCTAAAATCCAGCTGTTATTACTACAAACTGCATTAGTGAGAGCAGTATCCTTCAGAAAAAGATTTAAATTGGCACTATTACTTCCCTTATTGGTACTCAACGTAGCCTCTGGAGTATCATTTTTATTTTGAGCCTTTTTCAAAAATTTCTTCAATTTCGGACAACGCGGCTTAATATGCCCTTTTGCGTGACAGTTGTGACACGTAGGTATAAAACTTTTGGCCACAAGTATGTTTTCCGAAGGTGGAGAAGTAGATATTCCAGATATTTCTTTTTTGAATTCACTCTGAATTAAATGACATTTGACAAAGTCAGAAGAGAGTTTTATATTACTGGCTTCCATTGCCATAATCATGGAATCATATTCTGGTGGTAATCCTATGAGCATTAATTCCGCTAACTCCTCGTCTTCTATAATACAGCCAATGTCTGCTAGTTCTTGTGTAACGGAGATTATATTTCCTATATAATGATCCATCATCATATGATCATCATATTTTATTTGTGATAATTTTCGCTTGAGCGTTAATCTGCGGCTAATCCCGCAGTTTTCATAAGCTGCTTTTAACTTATCCCAAGCTTCATAAGCTGTCTGGGCAGTCTTCACATGTGGGTAGCAAATTTGTTCAATATTTAAACATATCTTTGCATACGCACGTTGATCTTTTTTACGATCAGTCACCTTCGCCGCTTCTGTGGCTTCCCAAAGATCATGTTCGATCAATAAAAGTTTAATTTGAAACTTCCATTTTTGGTAGTTGCAAACACCTTTCAATTTTTCTATGAAACTGTGTGAACTTACAACTGTTGGTGTGACTGGAGAATATCCACCAGATGATGAATTTTCCATCTTGACACTTAACTAAATGTCAATTATCGTAAAAAATTTAAAATTTTATGAAAAACACCAAAATTCTTTTATAAAAACTGAATATGGCCCATAACCTGATAGAATAACTGTTTTATAGTAGCATAATAATATTATGATACAGGTGTTCTTCTAAATAATAATTAATTACAAAAGCAGTACATTCACAATTATATATTTTTCACAAGTTAAATTGTTTTGACATGTTTTTGACAACCTTATAAAATATATTCTTCTGAAGGAAGTTCAAACAAATCCAAAGAGATTTGTTTGTAATAACAAGGTTTTCTAACATAAATAACATTTATTTTTCCCAAAAAAATCAAAAAATGCATGCTGTAAAGGGCTAAGCTATAGAAAGAAGAAAGAAAAAATAAATTTATTACCTTAAATAATACAAATTACAACACAGATTACGCTATATACAGTGTATTTCATATTTTACCGGTCATAATATTATTTTAACCTATCACACCTTCATTTCATGACTATGAAATTTCTTTGAACTGGACACTGGCAGGAAAGTGACAAACTTTTAGCGTAGCGTTACATTCTCTTTGTGACAAAGGGGATCTTTTTTTTCATTGGTGACAAACCGGACAAACCAGATTACCAGACAAAGAATGCCAAAAACAAAGAAGTCAATCAAGTTATATCTTTGTCTCTTTGATTGATTTTATTTCAATTTTCAATTTGAATATTTTGAATCTTACTTCCAATGAGATGAGTACATAGACATTAAGAATAAGGTATACAATACATTGAGTACCTAGGTATTTATACAATAACTACGTAAGACTCACTTCAATCAGACCAGTAATTTTATTTACTACTTAAATCTACGTTATCATATTGGCAATAAACTGCTACGCTTATCCGACTCAATCATGAGCATAAATACAAAGACATGCAAATACACAGAAATCCGTAAATTGCCTTCAGATTACTTGGATATAGTTGCAAGCATCTTGGAAGAAGATGAACAGTGGAAAAGGTTTATGAGCCTCATACCAAAGAACCTGGCTGATTTGAATAATGAGAACTATGAACCGAAATATGATGGTCAACATATCAGGTAAAGTTCCTGCTTACTAATAAAATTTAACAATCTCACCCCACCAAAATCGTGTTTGCAGAACTCTAATAGGTAGGTATTCTCTGCTCACCCAAACTCAACCGAGGTTCCAATAAGCATAAAATAATAATGTAAATACAAGACTGACATAACTTGTTTTTTATGTAAAACTAGATTATTACTATTACTACTTAGATAGAAATTGCAGATAATGATGTAATTGCAGATTGATTGAAAATTATGTACGTGAACTAAGGCCAAAGGTGAACTATGCCAAGGTTATGTTCTCTGAATGGGGTACATCTGGACGAGTTAGGCCAACAGTGGACACAGTTCAAAAACTTCTTCTTAAGGGTGAAATGTACCAAGCTGCAGAACAAATTGCAAGCCAACTGGGTGGTAAGTACAGAACAAAAAATTATCATTAAAGCTTCAAGTCAGCAAGTAATTTATTCAATTGCCAATTGTAAATTTTATGGAAATACAATTGTAGAGTACAAAAAAAAATACAGAAAGTAATATCTTAAACTTGTTTCAGAGGCTGCTCCACCAAGACCATCACATGGGCCAGCTGCCCGAGTCGACATCAGCATCACACGCCTCCTCATTGAAGACAGCGATATACAAGCTGACGTGGACCACTTTGATAATGATAAATCTACAAAGAAGTTGGAATCTTTCAACCTCATGAAATTCCCATCAACCACTAACCAAATTCCTGAAAGGGAACCAGAATCAGCAAGTAATATAAATCACAACCAATCATACCTCATAGGAGGAAATAGTGCAGATTTACCAATTTCTGCCTTATTGGACCACCCACCACCAAGTAATACTGACTACACCAGAACAACCTCTACAAACGATTCTGATAGCCTATCTCACTATCATCCCACCCAAACCACAGCATCACATGATTCATATGAAAAAAGTTTCAAAGAAACAATCCATTCCAATAAAATCATCACATTCCATTTTAGAGAACTGGAGATGATGACAAACAACTTCACAAATGCACTTATTGGCAGTGGATTCTTTGGAGATGTCTTTTTAGGTTCCCATCCAGGCTTGGGAAAAATAGCTGTGAAAAAAGCACATAACCAGAACTCCAGTGCAATGTTCAAGTCAGAGGTTAAAACTTTATCCATGCTTAAACATAGAAATATTGTGTCAATTATTGGCATTTCTTTAGAAGATGGATTTGTACCATGCATAGTTTGTGAATATGTAGATGGTGGTTCACTAAAACAAAAAATTGCTGAAAAGGTTCTAAATGAAAGCCAAAGAATAAATATAATGTGTGGTACTGCAGAAGGATTAAAATACGTACACAACTTTGTAAAACCAAGCTTGTCCTCACAGCCTACTTCTTCTCAGAAGGCATATTTAGTTCACAAAGATGTGAAAAGTGCTAATATTCTGTTAACAAAAAATTTTGTTCCTAAGCTGTGTGACTTTGGGTTGACTGAAAACTTTGATATTTCAGTTGTTCAGAGTGATCATAAAACTGGAACACCAGCATATATGGCTCCAGAAAGTTCCTGTGGAACTATCACCCAGAAAGGTGATGTGTACAGCTATGGAATAGTAATGTTAGAAATAATAACAGGGAAAACAGCTCTTGTGTATGAAAACCATGAGGAAATGAATATTAAGATTTATATCCAAGAAAATATTGTAGATGGTAATATAACACCTTTATTGGACACAGTTGTTGATAAATGGATCAATGGTCAGAGTCTGTATGACATAGCTGTTTTGTGCTTGAACATTGAAAGAACTCTAAGACCTACAATGGATGAAATCTGTATTAAATTGCAAAAAATTAATGAAGGCCTAAATTAATATACCAATATCATTTCTGGCAAGTGAAAATGAAACTAAGGAAATAGTTTTATAAAACACAGTTTTAAGAGTGCGCCTAATGCAAAAATCAAGCAAATTGTGTATATTTAAACCCTTACATCTATGGTAAAAAACTTAAATATTCTAAATAAAAAAATTAAATAGGTAGGGGGGAAAACCCATAGAAGTAGAGTAATCGAATAGAAATTTGAAAAATAAACTGGTTTCTTTACAAAAATTATACAAAAATCGCTTTAAAAAAACTGTTTTAATTGAAATGCTCTAAACTTCTAAAGTATCAGCGACAACACCATATTATTTTTTACGAATTACATAGCCAGACTACTGTTTTATTTAAGTAACCGTTTAGTTTTTCTATTTAATGCTTAAATTTTGAATCATTAATAGAAAAGAAGCAAAAACTTGATTTTTGCACTGACATTGCTTTACTCTGTCCCGCTCCTACGAATGCGAAATCCTATGCCTATCCTTTTCACAATTTTTTGCATTAGACCCGCTCTTAATTTTTTATAGCATCTTAAATATAATAATTTAATACTTAAAACTATTAAAGATACTTAAATACAAATATGCTATATATTTGTATTTAAGTATCTGCAATAGTTTTAAGTTATTAATAAAGGGCATAAGTTTTAGTTTTATCTGTATTGTATCTATTTGACACAGATGTAAGTATTGCAGTTATTATTTCATTAATTATAATAATAATTATATGTATGCTAAAATGTGAAAACCGAAAACACAAAATGTGAGCCCAAAAAAATTTATATTAGGCCATGTGTTACAAAATTACAATCACAGCTTTGATATCTTATTCTAATATTTATATCCTATATACATTACTTTTTAAAATAAAGTCTATCCACATAATTTTAAAGTTTCTCTTTTTATTTCCTCCATCTTCTCATTAAACTCTGGAGATTTAATGTCAGACTTTTCTAGATTTTTATAAATCTTGACCTGCTCTTCTTTTGTACAAAGTGTAATGAGCGATACAATCAAATCCAGTATAACAGTTGCTATAAACTCTTTTCTTGATGTGTATAGCAGTTTTATGAGAGCTGAGAGCATTTTGTGATCAGTAGAGAGTTGCCAAACACACCAGCAATGCGTTATCCACACTTGAAGACACTGAAAGGATAAAATAGATATTTTGAAACTATGAAGGAATCACTATGCATATTAGTGTAGTCACGGGTACCATGTTAGGGCAGCAGGATCTACCAATAGCCATTATTTACGTAATAATTACAACTTAACACAAACAGGGTTATCTATTTGATTGTGTACATGGGCGATTAATTGATTCGAATTTTGATAATAACATCTCTGGGTACGAAAATGAAACAAGTTCCTTAAAATTTTCGGCTTCGGCGGGACTCGAACCCGCGCCCCACCCGGATTCGAGTCCCGAGAGTCACCTGTTGGTGATTGGAGCATCACGCACGACACGTAGCTCTGTGGCGCACAGACCACTGCCTGCATATTAGACACGTTTGCCGATCGCAGCCGCCACACACTATTTTTGGATTTTTTCATCGTATTAATTTGGGAATAATTGAATAACTCATACACAACGCTATTATTCAACAGAATTTTTTTATCGATGATTTTAGGGTCAGAGATGTTTTTATATTACAGTAAATAATTTTATTCACTAAATTTTCTATTTATTTACGTTTGATTTATATCGAAAGAGCACTATAAATATTTTATTTTGTAAGAGAAACCACGATACTGATAATTGCGGGTAGGGCGAAAATTTGTTCAAATTTCGGCAAAAAAAATCGAAACCAAACAAAATGCTTAAAAATAGCCGAGCGGCTTTTCAGGGTCAAAAAGCGGCCAAGTTATTGGAATTGGTTCCAGCTACAGATATGACACATGGTCTGCCGAACACCTTGTATAATCTGTGTATAAGTACACAGATTTAAAGCATATCACAGACAACGAAGATGCTATAATATTTCATCATCGCTCGCCATACAATCACTATGAGCCATCAACACAACGTTAATATAAAATATACTTTCATGTTTCGGTTTCTTAAGATACTGAGATTCTTGAGAGACTGAGTGATGGGGAGATTTCATCGTTATGATTCACTGATTTTCAAGAGAATGAGACCATGATATGTATTATTGTATCTTAACAATGTGTGATGTCTTAAGATGCTATCATATTTTGTTGTAAGATAAAGATTAATGTTATAGCATCTTCACCATTGTGTGAAAGAACGAGGATGTTACGATGAAGTGCAAATGTTCATGTTTAAAAAAATTACTAAACTACATCAAAGACTTTTATGTGAAGGATGAGTTTACCTCCAGTACATCTACTAGTAAGATGTCAGCAACAGCATCATTGCAGCATATGTGGATGTTTTCTAGAAGAACCACTTTCAAGAGTCTTTTATTGACACAGTTAACTTTATGAACCAGTAGTGCTTCTTTCAAAAATTGAACACAAACTGTCTTTCTGTACAAATTGGACTCGAAATGCAGTTGCTCAAGCATATTTGCAAAGACTTTATCCATTTTTTTTTTCTGGAAATTGAAATGCAATAAAATTATAATCATGTCAGCAATTTATAGGCTAAAAGTTATAGCAATGAGCAACAGATATCCTCCGAGTCTTAAGCTCCGAGTATAATTCCACAAGTGTAAAACAATTACATTGAATTGAAGGTTTAAAACAAGCATTCATTTAATACAAGTATGCCGATCCTCAAAATACAGTGTTTGGTCATTGGCCACACCTTGTCGTCAAATTGTACTGACTGCCTCCGCAGGCTGCGTCAGTCTGCGAGTCTTAAATCTTACTACTTTACTTTAATTTACCATACCTTAGCATCTGATGGGACTATATCAATCAAGTCTAATAAGCTTTGTAGCACTATTGTTGTTATTTCTACATCTTTAACAGCCATCGCTTTCTCGAGACTGCTTAATAATACTTCATAATAGTTTCCACTCTTAAAATGTTTTTCAGTCTGAAAAATTTAAGAGAAACTATGACAATCTTATCAATTAGGAATGTAACTTATTTACTTCATGGTGTTAAACATACCAAACATTTCATAATTGAGCTTAGACACTTTATGCCTCTTTTTTTAGAAGTGGTTTGGTAATCATCAAGGAGCAGCAGACTGATTGGAAATATTTTAATGGGATTTATTTTTATTTTGTACTCCTGTAATGAATAGAAAACTTGTAAAGATTTATTCGAAATGTATAATTGCGATTATCAGCCATCATACTAACAGGCTAATAATACCTTAATATCTGCTGTAAGTGCACAATACACATCTATTAGACCAGGATACTTTTTGAAGTCATCCGAGGCTAAATTTGAATTAAGTTTGGTCATAATGATGTCAAAGACATTTTGTGTGTTGCAGAAACTATCGCTGTATAAGATACGCTCTATGGAAATCCCATATTTATCTCTAAACACATTGTTCATTTGTTGGACATAATTTTTACACTTTGGTGTATTCCACACAGTGGGGCATGAACGTTGTAAATAGAGAATTAAAAGTGAAGCTAAGACTTCCGAAGACAAAGATTCGTTTCTGTTCGCTAGAATATGTAAAACATGTGGAAAATGGTTATCCAAGGCGTTTTGCCGATCGTAAAATTCGGGATGGTTCTCCATTTCATCATTATTTCTTGAGAGCTTTGGCAATAAGCAATTATGCGTGATAATTTCTTCAATTTCGTCCATAATTTTATCATAGAGTAATCAACACAGACACAGACGTATTATGGAGGGATGTTATAATCATAAAGGCTCAGGCAAACAGCGGAGCCCTGCCAGCACCAAAAACTCATCACAATCACATCAAAACATCCAACAACCAGCAGTACTATACTTATAAATCTGTATTCTGTGCCAACAACTGATAAAATCCGTGAGTTCTTTTTATGGCCGATAGAGGGCCGATACCAATTACCAACCAAGAGACAATCCCCGCGCCGCCGTCGCCATGCGCCATAGATCAGTTTTCAGTGTCAGTTTTCCAAAGATTGTCAATGTCATCTTTTGGACAAACAAAACCACGAACAGAGGACGTGGAACCCGGAAAAGACCGCCGATACCCAAAATTCCGGAAATCCCCCACGTGGGGGATGGACGTGGGGGATTTCCGGAATAATCCCTTCCAGCTACCGTCCAATTACGCTCCTTGCAACAACAGCTAAGCTCTTCGAACGTCTCTTACTTCGCCGATTAGTACCACATGTTGAACCCAGATCAGAGCAGTTTGGTTTCCGTAGCGAGCACTCCACAACTCTCCAACTTACACGGATTCTGCATCATACCGCCCACAATCTGAACAACAACCTCTCTACCGTTGGGATCTTTCTAGATGTAGAGAAGGCGTTCGACAGAGTATGGCACCCTGGCCTGATCCTAAAGTTGATAGCTTCCCCAACACCAGCAGCCATTATACTCGTGGTTGCGTCCTTCCTCCGTGGACGAAGTTTCTACGTCGCAGTCGAAGAAGCAGAGTCACAGCGTCGTCCAATCATAGCTGGAGTGCCCCAAGGGAGCTTGTCTCCAGTACTGTATGCGCTCTACACGAATGACATACCTACCCTAGAAGACCACCTATTACCCGGAGAAGACGATGTCACACTAGCGCTCTACGCTGACGACAGTGCTTACTTCGCCTCCTCGCCAAATCCAGTCGTAGCAGCCAGTCAGATGCAGCGAGTGCTGAATCTTCTTCCTACGTGGCTGGATAGATGGCGCATTGCAGTAAACGCCGGGAAAACAGCAGCGCTTCTTGTCACGCGACGGATCACAGTTTTACCACCACTGGAGTTACGAGGCCAAGCCATAGTGGCTATCCTCAGTCCGATATCTTGGTATCGACATAGACAGATCGCTGACGATGAACACTCAGGTGGAGCGCGCGTTAAGACAAACACGCGCCGCGCGAGCCATGCTGCGACCGGTCTTAACCTCCAAACTGCCATTGAGAACAAAGATAGGGATCTACAAGACCTACATAGGCTCGCGGCTCACCTACGCAGCACCGGCATGGTACTCCCTGTGCTCTGCGACGAACCAGAAGAGAATCCAAGCCCAGCAAAACATCGCCCTCAGAGTTTGTACAGGCGTGCGAAACAGTGTCATCGCACGAGACCTGCAGATAACCTCGGTAAAGGAGTTTGTAGTAAAACTGGCGCGCAGAATGTACGACCGCGCGGACAACTCCCGCCACGTACACCTCAACGAACTCGCCCCCTTCAAGACCACCGAATGCAAGAACTCCCTGGCGTCCCCTCCCTCGGGAGCTCTTGGAGCCTTCCGACAATAACCCTTGAGACGACCAGCGTAGCCATCAGGCCAACGAACAGCTTCGAGAAGCCTACAAGGCTCTCGAAACAACATCACATGACTTGAGAAATGTTTTTCCCAACGCTGAAACTAGAAAAAAGAACTTTAGTTTTTTGCTTTGCTTTTAACGTTTCTTATCCGCATTTGACGTAGAAAAGTCGAATGTCGAAGACCACTGAATGAATGAAAAAAAACGAACAGAGGATTATTTACATCTCAACGACCCTAAGTATGAGAATAAAACCACTCACTACGTAGTATACTTCTTAGTTTATGCACTCACCGCTACCTAAAATACACGCCTCGTCTACAACCTTTTGAAATTAATTGTTATTTACCCTCGTCCCTGCCTTACTACTATACATACAAATCTGTGTCAATAACTAAATAAATTCTATTTCCATCCATGAATCATCCCAAGAGCGTTATATTCTCTTTGATCCCAAGTTCCTCGGAGTATTAAATGTTCCTTGACCCCATGGCGGAGTACATTATTGTACCTGATTGTACAGGATTGTACTATGCTTGATCCCAAGCCAGCTGTAGATAAAATACTCTTTCTTTGCAAACTCTTTTGATTGTACCTCTGTAGTACTGTAAACTGTACCTAAGCTTTAGTGTACAATGATGAGTGAGACTTGAGTATACAACCGTGCGTATCACTCGATGGAAAGGAGCCATTTTTGTTTCTGGGCAAGTTTAACGTTTTTTTTTTAGGTAGGTGTGCCATAACGCCATAACTACTACTCGTACGTCTACTTCGTACGTCATCATCATCATCAATGGTCTTCGACATTTCGAATATGCGAAATGCGGTAAGAATCGAACTTAGGTTCTTTCTTCTGGCTTCAACGTCGAGCGAGACCACTCGAGTCTTGAGTTGTCGCTTTGAAAGTCCTGCAGGCCTCTCAATAGCTGTACGGTAGCCGATTGGCTGAGTTCCAGTAGTTCTCGTGGAAGTGGTCGCCAGGAGGGTTTTGCATCTGGCAGTCTTGCATGTAGGGGGGCGAGTCCGTTGAGGTGAGCGTGGCGGGAGGGAATTGTCCGCACGGTCGTACATTTTGCGCGCCAGCTTTACCACGAACTCCTTTATTGTGGGTGTCTGCAGGTCACGTGCGATTACCGTTTTTCGCACGTATCGGCCCGCGCCTGTACAGACTCTGAGAGCGATATTCTGTTGGGCTTGGATCCTCTTCTGGTTGGTTCTCGAGCATAGGGCATACCACGCCGGTGCTGCGTATGTGAGCCGTGAGCGGATGTAGGTTTTGTAAACCCCGATCTTCGTTCGCAGTGGTAGTTTCGATGTTAAGACAGGTCGGAGCATGGCTCGGGCGGCGCGTGTTTGCCTTATCGCGCGTTCCACCTGTGCGTTCATCGTCAACGACCTGTCTATATCTATACCAGGATATCAGACTGAGGTTTGCCAATCTAAGGCTTGGCCTCTCAGCTCCAGGGGTGGTAGTACAGAGCGGCGTCTTGTAACGAGCAGAGCTGCCGTTTTCCCCGCGTTGACTGCAATACGCCATTTATCTAGCATCGCAGGGAGAAGGTTCAGCAATCGCTGCATCTTGCTTGCGGCTGTGGCTGGGTTTGGCGAGGAAGCGAAGTAGGCGCTATCGTCTGCATAGAGCGCTAGTGTGACGTCATCTTCTCCAGGTAAAAGTTGGTTTTCTAGAGTCGGAATGTCGTTTGTATAGAGTGCGTACAGTGCTGGAGACAAGCAACTCCCTTGGGGTACTCCGGCTATGATTTTTCGAGGTTCCGATTTTGTTTCTTCTACTGCAACGTAGAAGCTTCTACCACGGAGAAAAGATGCAACCACCTGGATGATGGCGGCTGGTGTGGAAGAGGCGATTAGCTTCAGGATTAGACCAGGATGCCACACTCGGTCAAACGCCTTTTCCACGTCTAGGAAAATCCCAACTGTGGAGTAGTTGCTATTCAGTTGGTGAGCTAGATGATGCAGGATTCGTGTCAGTTGGAGAGTTGTGGAGTGCTGGCTGCGAAAACCAAACTGCTCTGGTCTTGGTTCTATGTGTGTTGCTAATCGACGGAGAAGAAGGCGCTCGAAGAGTTTGGCCGTTGTTGCAAGTAGCGTAATTGGCCTATAGCTTGCGGGGTGTCTGCGATCTTTCCCAGGTTTCGGGAGTACGATAACCTTTCCCACCTTCCAGACTTCGGGGAAGTAGCCGGTGCGCAGGATGGCATTAAAGAGCATCGTAAGGGCGGCCACGCCTCTTCGTGGTAGATGGCGGAGAGCAGTGTTTGAAAGGCCATCGTCTCCTGGAGCTTTTCGATTTGGCAGCCGGAGTATCGTTTTTCGTACTTCGACTGGGGAGATGAACTCGCTTCCACCGAGTGTAGGGGTCGGCCGCGCGAGGAATTCGTTTACTGTGGACTCGATGGTGGCGTAGTGAGCAAGGAGTTCTTCAGTGGCATTTGCTGGAATAGGATGTGGTGAAAATTGCGTCTCCAAATGATTTGCCAGGATTTCGGCGCGATCCGCTGGTGCAAATTTTCGCTGCCCTCGCTCGTCTAGAAGTGGGTATGTTGGAGTTGGCGCGTTGGTCAGCTGACGATTAAGGGCGTACAAACTAGTATTCGCTTCAGCGTCTTCGTACAACAGGCGGCGGGCCGCCGTGGCCCGCAGGGTTTACGGTTCTTGATCCCCATGCTCTATGTTTAGCATTGAGATCACCGATGAGTAGCGTAGGTACGTTTCCCTCAAATATTGCTGCAGTATCTTGTCGTACGTAGATAGGGCCTGGGGGGCGGTAACCGGCAAACACTTTCAGTTCCTTTCTATTTGCGTTCACCAGTACGCCATTTGAACGCAGCGATTGGAAAGGTAGGTGTTTCAGTTCTTCATGGATTAGATCTCTTCTTACCAGGACTGCTGTGCCTCTGTACGCTGTACCCTGAGGTGAGATCTCATCCCTTCGATAGGTGTGGTAATTGGGTATTTTCAGCTCGAAGTTTTTGTGTAACTTAGTTTCGCCCAGAAGTACCATATGCTCGTTTTGCGATTGAGCCAAGAGGCGGAGGGGTGTCGTGGGTTCGATTTCCGCTAAATGCGGGCCATCACTGTAGGCTCTGCGGCTGACGGCGGCTGCCATAGCGTAGGTGTTTGGTGGGGATGCAGGAAGTTCGATCGTCTGTGCCATTGGCATAGGTTCGATTTCCACGTAAGATGTGGAATCATGAGTACCTGGTGGTGAAACGGTGTTCGTCCGCTCCGAGTCGTACTCGCAGTCTTGATCAGCAAGGTCTTCACCACCGTCATCTGGCAGTGGGGGAGTCGATGGGGATGGTGAACGCGGCTGAGAAAGCCGGCTGAGTTCAGCGTCTTTTCCCTCTTGGCTTCGTTTCGGCTATGATGTAACAGAGCGCACTAGCAATGGGAGCCGCAAGGGTGGTGATTCTTCTGGGGAGTACGGCTTTAGTTTCAACCGCTTCTCATCACCGCGCTCACCCTCGGAGGAGCTGCGACGTCTAGGCTGCACAATTCGCTCGCCAGGATACCGGTTGGTTTCAACGCGTGTTGGAGCATCAGTTCCACTTGCGTCGAATCCTATTACGTTTCCTGTGGAGGGTACAGGCGCTACTACTGGATTATCGTGAGGCGGGTCCGGTGGTTTCCAGGGGGGTGTTTGTCCTACGTTGGACATGTTTTTGGTTTGGCTTCGTTTGGGCTCCTTTGGAATCAGAATCAGAAATTTTTATTGTTAACTGTTGTACAAAAAAGATCTTATGTATAATGAATGTGTACAGTTTCAACAGCTTATCTTTATTAGACATACAATAACAGTTGTAGGTAGGTACCTAAGTCTACCTTTATGGGGTATGTTTTTAAGGTATCATGATGTTATTAATTTTATGGACTTAAAAAATAGGACACATTTACAACAACAGTTTCTAGGGTACCATCAGTTGTCAAAGAATTCTTTGAGCGAATAGAAAGCATTTGATTCTAACCATCTTTTTAATTTATTTTTAAATATGTTTCCATCTAAGGTTTTAAGTTCTATGGGAAGATTATTGAAAATTTTTATGGCTGTGATGAAAGTGCTCTTATGATACATGTTATTATTTACTTGAGTGATACAAATATTGTATTTATGCTTGGACCTTTGTGAGGAAGCTCGAGCAGATTTCTTTTCAAAAAAATATTGTTTATTACTCTTTACGAAAATACAGATTTCTAGAATATAAATGGAGGTGAGAGTCAGTATTTTTTCCTCTTTAAAAACATTTCGGAGCGAATCAGTATTCTTTAAGTTATATTGGGTGGTGAGTGTGTGGTGAGATGAGATGAGATGATTGTAAATGAGGAAGGGAGATTTATATGATTGGTACTACACTTCCCATTTTCTAATAAAATGGTAGGTAGTGAACCTGTGGCGCGCTATCATAGGTAGGAGGGATTATTCCGGAAATCCCCCACGTCCATCCCCCACGTGGGGGATTTCCGGAATTTTTTTCCGGAAATCCCCCAAATCGAATTGATCAGTCTCATGGGGGATTTCAGGAAAACAAATTCCGGAAATCCCCCATATAGCTCGACCATAGAAATAAATTAGTTCTTAATAACCTTTAACTCGGCACCGCTGGCTGCTAGTGGTGGACCGCTCACCTCTACAATGAGAAGACTTCCCAAGCAAAAAACTTCAAATGCGATAGATTTTGCCAAAAACACTGAATTCTGTCAAATAGACACTATCAGATGTGACTAACAGATGGGGCTAGACAATGCTGCGTGAATTGTCCAGCATTATTTATTTATTATTTACGAGTATAGACAGAAAATAGACCGTTTCGATCAAAATTGTTAATAAATGTCAAATTATAGACGTCAAAACCAAAACCCCCATTAAGAGCACTAGAGTTTAGAGTTTCAGACCTAATTTGATTTTTTTGATTTACGTCGTACGTACTCTAAAGCTGTCAACTCTGTCATAGAGTAGGTAATGCCACTGTCACAGTAAGTCACTGGTTTATTTTTCAGGTTGTTCAGTGCAAGCAAGGTTACTTTCTTTCTGCTAAAACGTAATAACATTATATAATTTGCGAATTAATCAACTACTTTTGAAGCAGGAAGCTTCAAATAAGCCAATATAAAATAACAAGATGTTAAAGTTAGTTCTCGTTCTTCATTTGTTACAATAAGCTTCTGATCATTCCACCAAATAATTTTATCGTAATAAGTACTTACCTGCTTGTACAGATTCGGAGTAAAATCTGCTGTTCTTGGCTCAGCTGTGTACTACACAATCGATAAAGGAGTATGGAAAGATAGCGCTGCGACAAGCGCTCTTTATGAAGATCTTGAAAAAGGTGTATCACCCTACGTCGGTGAACTAAAGAAGCAAATACCGTACGAAGTCAGTGTGAGGTTCCTCTCTTGGTAAAGATAACTCAGTTTGATTAGCGCAGTATTACTCAAGTTATTTTTTCTTTGCAGTTGCCCCCGCTCCCAACAAATGATAAACTAAGTTACTTGATGAAATACTACTGGAACTGTGGAGTGAAGGCATCTTTCAAGTTTATTGTCGACTTACCAACATTTGTTAGTAATGCCACCGCAAATGCATATGACTATGTTTCCTCCTCTATTGAAGCTTCAGAACAAAAAACTACAGAGAACCAACAAAAATAAACAGCAATTTAAATGTTAGAATAATTTTATAGCTTTACTGTGCACTGTTTAAAAATATTATTTATTTCAACTATAAAACAGAACTTCTATTTGTTAACATTTTTTCAATACTTATTTGTCGTGTATCTATCTATAAGATTCCCATGCTGAAGTCTCAATGATGGTGATGAACCTGCATAGAGCCTTATTTGTGATTTAGATTGAAATCTGTTCTAATTACTCTGGTAAAGGAGTAAATAAAAGATGCAAGTTATAAAAACAGCCCACAGTTGTGGCTCAGTTTGATTTATTTCCTTTCTCTCAAAGTCACATTTATTTTTACATAAGTCTCCCATGTGTCATTGTTTCCAAGCTCCCTATTTTACAATTCCTTATTTTCAACAGCCTGCTTGGAAATAGCACAAATTATTGTTAAGTTACAAACCTACATACATACGTGACCATTGAAAATCTAAATATATGAAATTCTCATGTAAATATACATAACAATGTTATTGCAGAAAATAAAAATGAGAATGGCTCTTGTATCATGCGCAATTTTTACATTATGGAATGATCTAGAACTAACCATTTTATAATTTTCTGAACATTATGCAACATTACAAAGTAGTCTATGCCTCATCATGAAGGGATTTCATAAAACAAGCTATTACTATGGAGAAAGGACTATAAGCATCATCTGATTTTATAAATTGGTGGTTGAACATCTCAACTGATTTAATCATTGCTAAAATTCTGATCATTACTAAGAAACATTAAATTTGAGTATAATGATAAGTTAATAATATAAAATTATTCATATTATTTGTTATTAATCCCAAAGATAAGGCTGACTTTGTACATAAATCACCCAAGTAGGTATTAATTAACATTTTATTAGAATTCATAACACTTACAGAGCAAGCTTTCATATCATAACAACTTGGATAGTGACACAATGATATCCCGAGATTTATGTCCAAAGGCATGTGGAAGAGGCAAGTGTGTTTTCATTAAGATAGGGCGTTGCTAAGCAACAGCAGCTTCCACTTCCATAGGCTCTTCAGCACCAGCTTTCTTTTTCTTCTTTTTGTTGGCTTTTGCAGAGGAATTCAGGAGGGCCTGAAACAACATCAAGAATAGATTGAGGACATTCTGACATCACCAATAAGAATATGAGTATTAAAATTACCAAAAAGAGTTGCAACTTTATAATTTAAATGTTGAAAAGCTTTATGCCGTGTTGTAAAAAGGAATACAAAACGAAAAAACATTACATTCAATTTACCCTGTGCTTGTTCAAGTCACATGATGAAACAAGTGTGGCTTGAAAGATAACAGGGATATACATGTTTTAGAACAACAAAACACCATACCGTGCCATGCCCTGGGTTAAGAATCGATTCCACCTATTCAGACGGAGGACCAATGAAATCTAAGGAAGGGCAGCAGCTTCCTTCGGTGTATTTTTAATACCTCCACTGTAATAACCAAGTGGATTGGGAATTATAGGGGAAGCATGTTCAGCTGTGGATATACATGTCCTGATAGGGAAAAACCTAGTAAATGGATGTTATTTTGACACCTACATTTAGTTCAGGATCCTTGATGGAGCGTTCACTCTTGCACTGGCTCTTATCAAATGGCAGACCTGTGATGCGATGGGTCCCACTTGGCAACAACAAAACAGTGAACTTGAACTGAGCTACCAGTTCCCCTGGACGTTCATACAAAACCTGGGAATGAGCAGAAATTGTATTATTATAAAAATCAGATAGCTATTTAAAACTTGGAAGGGTCTTTACGAAATTACACGCGCTTCTAACGCACTATTACTATGACGTCAGTTGTAAAGTCCACAGAAATTTTCACAAATCAAAATAAGGTTAATTTTTTTCAGTCATCATTATATTTAGTATGTTATAAAAATTCTTTTGAATGCAAAATACAGTGGAAGAATATTAGATAATATTACTTATATGTAAGTACCTGGAAAGGCTCAATGAGTTTGTGATTGACACATTCAACGACTCCTAGCCTTGCACTTGTTTCTTTGTCAAAGCTACGCAGATTGAAGGGCATTGACCCATGCTTGTTGCGAACCTGCCAATAAACAATAACACAAGTTTTTTATTAACATTAAAAAACCAATTAGTAGGGAAAACCCAATAACCCATTGGTAGTTTTTCTTTTTTTAATTAACCTTTGTTTGACCACACTCTCACCTGATGGAAAGTGAAGATGTGGCTGACAGTGTATCACGAAGGTCTTAGACGATACCTATTCACTCTTGACTTAAAGATACCAAAATTGTAATTAACTGGAAAAACAGCACCAGGGAGCGACTGTTCGCGACTTTGGACCTTAGTTAGTAGTGGTTTGATAATGTTGTAATGTTCTATACCAATATACCACATAAATACACTGGTTCAAACACATTACTCTATTATTCCCAGATTATTTCTTGATACAGTAATAATCCATATCAACATCTAAATATTCTGGGTAAAATTATTAAAATTCATAACTACCTCACTGTAGAACATTCTTGATGCCTTCAATTTTAGCTGATATACCTCCTCTGTTTTTTTGTATATTGTACACCTTGTGTCCATTTCACGGCCCTGAAATAAAACATCTTAATGAGTCTTTGATAACAGTGTGTTAATAACTGTATGCAATGCAGCTGTAGAAATGAATAGGAATGTCAGTCATCAAAAACCAAGATGTTATAATCAAACATTTGGTCAAGAGTCAAACTTTTTAATTTTCCCTGAGTACTGCCAGAATAGTAATTTTTACTTATACTGGAAAGAATTCAGGGCTAAACTTTTACCTATAAGTGCTGTATGTTCACAATTGCACTTTATAAAGTTTGGCAGCGCCTTCAAAACTTTGCCTTTGGCTGTGATTACCTAAATTGATAGCGTTTTTTCCATTTAAGAAGTTCTTAAATAAGATGCTTACCACACCCTCACCAGTAGAAACAAGTACATCCATTGCATACACCTCATACATTTCAAGGGTGGCCTTCTCATGTTCCTTGCGCTGTGCCTCAGATGGGTTCTGAATTATGCTTTTCTCACCATCAATACGGAACTGCTTTAGTTGGTGTGACAACATGCCTTCTACTGGCTTGCAACCAAACTCCGCACTGATCTTTTGAATTGCATCAGTGATTACATAGTTCTGAAATAACATAGACCAACATCAGCAATACCAATCAGCATTATTAAAACTTTTGTTTATCGTAATAGTGACATAGAGTTCATTGATAATGAATGATTCACTAAGTGTATTGTAAGTATTGCCTTATATATAGTGACAATTACTACTTTGGTGCTGCTGTATGTTTACTTTATTTAAGTCAAAGATACAATGTTTATAATTTTATGTGTTACCTCATTCTCAGGTTTGAGTAGTCTCAAGGCTGCTTCACTGGCATAGTGAGCTGCAAGTAGCACATCAGCGGCGCGGCCAGTGGCCTCACCACCTCCTACAACCACTGTGTGCGCTACAACAGCAATGAAGCCATCTATGTGTGCACCGAAGTCACTACATATAACAACCAAAAATATAGTCATTAGCCTCAGTTTAATATCAACAAGTGGAAAAACAAGTCTTATCAGCTTAAGATAAGCTTATTTAGTAATAACTTGGCATTTTAGCATGGTTGAATTTGAGGTTACTTATGTAGAAGACAGATCAGCCAAGCCAAACAACAATATGCAAGGAGTTGAATGGAATATTTATATGAAAGTTAGATGTTTTTGCCTTATTTCAATATGTAGATGCCTACTGTTAGTGACAAAAAAAACTGATGAATAGGTCTACAAATTTCTTACATTTTTGCAAGGTCGCCAACCTTCAAGATGTAGTCAGTTTCACTAGGAATTGGTGAAAAGTGGCATATGCAGTTGTTTACTGACACGCATGTCGAGAACGCTATGCCTTTTTTGGAATCCTTTTCCTTTTTGAATACTTTCGAAGTTTCTTCTAACAGAAGCTTATCGCCAAATTCGCATAGTTCCCTTGCGGATGCGTCTGGGACGCATTTTGCGATAATTTGTTCAAGCACACCTGTAAGGTAAGGAGTTGCAATGTTATATTTATAGAAATTGAGATAGCGGGAGTCTCGGCCGCATGGTGATGCGATGACACGCGTCCATGTTATTCACAGCTTGCGTATCAGCCATTGGGTTATATTCATGACACAATTGTAATGGAGGAAGAACTTACGATTGACTATTTGACCCGCTAATTTGTACTTGGTTACTACCAAGTCCTCTGCAATAGTTTTTTCGACTTCTTTGTCGTCAGCCATTTCTATAAATTGTGGATTTTGTTGGCCAAATCCTACGAACAAAAACTTGATTGGTGATTTTCACATGTGTCACTCACGTGACGTGACAGATGTGGCGAATAGGAGTTGGTTCAGTTGGTTGGGCGGGAAAATGAAGAATACTCCAAGCGGAGTGCCAAAAAAACTTAACAATGTATTTAATTTCTTTTTTAATTTTTATTCTGTCATTAATTATTTTACATCCATTTCCAATGATATAAAGATCCCAAAATTTCTTGCAAAATTTTAGTTTATATAGTAAGCTCGTTTCTGATTGGCTAGATAGGACTTCTGACAGAAACAAAAGGCTGGCGCGATACGAAGCTCGCTCGTCCTTAGCGAAAGCCAATGAGTATACAATAACTACGCGAAAGCAGAATAATAATCCTTTCGTATATTCTGAGCGTATATATATTATATAGTGTAGGTATATTAGCGACCTTAGATGAATTCCTCTAAGTTAGCTACTGATTCAGAGCTTGGCGTGGCTTGGCGAAGTAACTAACGTACATACATAATCTGTGGATAAGTATCGGTTTTTTTCTATAGCTTCATGGTCGGAGCCAATGAAAAAAACTTATTTTTTGTGTTCCGTGGAAAAAAAAGATCCCCTTCGGTACATGGCCGTCGTCGGTCATGTTGTGGTTAATAGTCTACCTTGCTCTATGGTTTTATGTTGTTTAGGGATGATCGATATTATATAAGCATCGATGTTGACATCTAGATTGTATCTGATTTGTTTCTTTTCTATTCATTAATTGGAATTTAGTTATCGAAATAGGTAATGTTTGAAATTTGGAATTAAAAACATTGTGTTTCGCACGTGATTCTTTTGTGAGGTACAGGGGCGGATCCAGGATTTCATTTTGGGGGGGCCATTTTGACCAATTTCAGATAAAGGGTTAAAAATCACAAGTAAACAAAAAATAAAGACATTTCACTTTTTTTGATTAAATTGTACGAGTATGTATGCATACGTTGCGCATAACAGACTCGACTCAAACGGAATGAACATGTCGTGTTATCGAGTCCAGTGGCGCGGTAGGTACGTGTACATCGCGTCGCCGAATAGAAATTCATTCTCTAATCTAAGGGTATAAAATAATGATTTATTTAGTTTAACTATGAATTCGGCAATTTTCTGTTTAACCTTTTAATTCAATTTCAAGTTAAACCCATAAAATTTGATACCTATTACCTAAGTATTTTAAGTATTTAGCTTTTCGGATAGTAAATAATAGAGAAGTGCTTCAGTATTTTTGTAAATTTATGCCTATTATACCTAACAGTAGCGTAGCGTGGGCTGGCGGGGCGATTTACTACCAAGCACCCCACCCCAAAAAACGGAAACATAAATACAGAACAATATGGAGAAAATGGTTGACAATCACAACTGTCAACTACTAACAGGAAATATAAGAAACGGCGAGCAGAGCGAACCGCGACATTTTTTTAACTTTTTCGAATTTTTTGGATGTTTGTTGAAAACTAACTAAGAAATTAACAAATATGAATATAAATATCGGCCTACGGAGCGAGCCGCAGTAGGTAATTTTGGAGTTTGTTGAGGTAAGCAAAAATACATGTAGGTATTCTAAGAAGACGGCGAACGGAGCCGCAACATTTTCGCGACTTTTTTCGGCGATAAACAACAAACCAACCAATGGATTGATAGCAACGGCGAGCGTAGCGAGCCGCCGAAATTTTTGTTTCGGGTGGTCACAAACTAGTTAAGAAGAGTATGATAAACCTGGACCTTAATCAAAATCGAAAAATTAAGTCAAAAGTATGGAACGTTTGGGCCTTTTGGGGGGGGGGGGGGGCATGGCCCCCGTGGCCCCCCTGTATCCGCCAATGGTGAGGTATTTTTGTACGAGCATAACTGTCGAGGCACATCAGGGGAGGCCTATATCCAGCAGTGGACTAATATAGGCTAATGATAATGATAACTGTCAAGCTGTTATGGATCCAATGTTCATAAATACCACCACACCAATTTTATAAATGCGAAAATTTGGATATCTCGAGAAGAACCGACAACCGCTGGGGTAAACGTGTTCTTGGGTGGAGACCGCGACTCGGCAAACGTAGTATAGGACGCCCTCCGACCAGGTGGGATGACGATTTGCGAAAGACTGCTGGCAGATGCTGGATGCAGCAAGCTGAAGACAGGGCGCTATGGCGCGGCGCTCATTAGGGGAGGCCTATGTCCAGCAGTGGACTTATGTAGGCTGATGATGATGATGAAAATTTGGATGGAAGGATGGACATGGATAAGTAAATACCTAAATAAAAACAAAAAACTGGACCATTTACTATTAGACATTTTGTTACTTCTTCTCGCCATTACTTGAATAAATCGTGCCGAAATTCTTCATAGTTGTTGATAGTTCTAGTCTTGGAATAAATTATATGATTCTTATGATCCTTTCCAACCGATTTATATCTTAGTAACTGATTTATGATCAGTTTCCGTGAATAGAAATACCCTTTAAACGTTTCCATAGAAAATTGACAAATTTTAATATAATTTGACTGTAAATATTTACTGTACATATAATAATAATTAACTAACAAGCTAGAGGTTTCACTTTTTCATTCTAGAAAAAATTTCAATCAAATCAAAAAAGTCAAAATAAATAGAATCAGCAATAACAACTTCAAGTAAGGATTTATTTTGTAATAATAATACCTTAATATAAAACAAATACCATGCAGTCGCATTATATTATTATTGAATCAATTACAATTAAAGACTTATCGATGTTCTTCTTTAATCGATGATTCACGCAAGTCGATACAAACGGCACATCACTGGTAAAGCCGCCATTTTATGACGTTAAATTGTTTTAGGATCTATAGGAAAATTTCGTTCGCAGATAGTGCCCATAAACTAAGAAGTATACTGTAATGCCCATAGACATAGAATTTTTTCACTATGGTAATGCCTATCTACAGCTGTAGATCAATGGTCGGAGCATTGTCGGAGAAGGGGATCTCTTTTGTCATTGGGTCCTTGAACTGGACACTGGCAGAAAAGTGACAAATCCACAGACAAATCAGACACACAATGCGTTAGCATCCCTACTACATCTGTGTTTATGGGTAATAAGCGTTAGCATCCCTAGTACATCTGTGTGGGTATTCCAGAGTTTTCGTAAAGACATGCGTTAGCATTCCTAGTACCTACATCTGTGGTAAAGACAGTGAATGTTAAAAAAAATTAAAATTATCATTGTGTTGTGATTAATTGATTATGGAGGACCGAGCCCAATTGTTAAGTAAACTTGATGATAGAATAATATTTGGTGATGATCTAATAGTCCGGTTACAAGAAATTCAAAATATTGATGGTGTCCCGAAATTACAAAGGAAAATACGCCAGGAGGTTGAGTTTCTTAGAAGAGTAAGGAATTTTAATATAACATAAACAATAAATTGAGATACTCTGGAATAAGCACACCGTAACACTCGAAAATGTTTCAGTTACAAAAGTCAGGAAAAGTTAAATGGGAACATCTTTCGTGCTCAAATCTTCGTTATTTTGAAGCCATGGTGGAGTGTAGCAGGAGGCCCGGAGTAACAGCTGTGTCCAAAGTTTTCCATTTGAACAGTAGCACTAAACTCCTTGTTGATATTGTGACTGATGGAGGAAAATCCTGGACTAAAGGTATGTAACCGATTGTGCATTACAGATTTGGAAGGTGTTTGCAGACAGAATGTAGGATCCTAGGATCTTTGGTTGCAGGTATGGATATAATAATATTTGAATTTTTTCAGTGATAGCTCGAAATCCAAAATCCCTGTCAGCACTGAGTTCAGGGAAGGCGTCATATGGTGCCCGTTCAATATTAGATCAAGCAGTTGATTATGTTGAGTGTGCTAAGCTTTATCCCTGTATGTATCAAACTCCTAAGGTAAGAGCAATTGTGTTGTATCATTTCAGGTTGTACTTCTTTCTTTTAATCCTTTTTTTCCTTGTTATTTTTTTCATAGACCTTTGTTTGACCACAATATCACCTGATAGAAAGTGAAGATGTGGCCGTAATTCATTAGTATCACAAAATTCTCTGGAAGAGACCTATTCACTCATGTCTTGAAGAGACCCAGGTTGTAATTGAGGGGAAAAACAGCAGCAGATAGCAGTCCCAAACCCCATATAACTCTGTTGTTCTCTAATTTTCAACTCTACCTCCTCCTCTACAGCCTGTTATGGTCCACTGCTGGACGCAGGCTTTCCCCTGATAATCGCCATTTTCAACTACAGATGTGCAATTATGCAAAAACCACCTATCTTATATTGACAGTGGAAAGCCCTTTGAATGGCCTTCGTAATATGGTATTACACCCATTTTTTAAGTGTTTGTGATTTATGTGCTTTTGATTGCGTGTGATTTTGAAAATAATAAGTTAAAAAAAGAGGAAGAACTTTTATTTTTTTTATGGAAATGCGTTTTTGGGTTCTTCAGTCGATATTCAAAACTTCTAATGCGAATACCCAAAAATCAGTTTTTTTCTTTTGGAACGGTTTCGTAATAAAGGCGCGATATGTCACAACAAGAATAAATATGTTATTTATGATGCATAATTTAAGTTTCTTCTTGTAGATGTTAATAGGAACTAACTAGTAGGTACAGACAGAAGCATTAATTGGTAACCCCCTCACAGAATATGTAATAGTGCCATTCAGTAGCACACAGGTTGAACGCACCCTTGAACATAAAAATATTGATTTTAGTTTACATTATTCTCCTTTATTTCGTGTTTTGTTTTCTTATAAAGTTTATTCAATTATTTAAATAAAAAACTAATGTTTTTTTCAATACCTACATTTCTATTGTCACGAGAAAAGATATTAAAATTTCAAGACCAATATGGTGTAGTGGTTAGTGTAACCGAGTTTCTCTCGCTTCACATCGTAATACCCGTCATCGATTCTTTACAATATATTGTCTATTTGTTTATCTGCCAATTTTTTTAAATTTTAGTAATGTAATGGCAAGTATTCATGTGAATAGTGTTCACCCAGATTGTATTCAGATCTATCCTCAAGGACTTCTTTTTTTCTTATCCAGTGTAAAGAGATACCGTAAATAAAATCCGCTGCCGAACACTAATAATAACACAAAATTTCAAAGCTTTGACAACTAGTTCATTGGTTTAGTTGGTTAGTGCAGGCAGTTGTTACTTGTCATGCGGGCGTTCGGACGCCTGGTTCGATTCCCACTTGGTGATACAATTTTTGCTTCTTAGAATTTGAGTAAAAGATTTATAAATCGGACGACAAATGTAAACTTTAGCTATTTGAGGGGTTACCAATTAATGCTTCTGGCTGTACCTTTGAAAATGAATTATCTTTAACTTATCTAGCTTGTAGGTTTTAATTATCTGAGCTCAGCAGACGATTAATTGGAATTTGATACGAAATTGGTACCGTTAATAAATTAAAAATTATAGTAAATTATCCGACTGTGCTTTTACAAAACCATTATCTGACATAGTTGTAGATTGAAAAATTAAATTATTCACAAGGGATCAATTTTGCTAACGCTTCACAGAAAAAAACCCAAACAGCCACAAAATAATACAAAAAGACATCCCGCCAAAGCTCATCATCAAAATATGACAACACCCATGTGTACGGTGACGTCACGTTCGGTACTAGCCAATAGCGTTGCGTTTATAAATTTTGCGATTGATTCTTAGAATATCTACTTTTTAATGATTAAATTTATTAATAAAAACATCTACGAATACAAAATAAATATATACATTTCTATATTGATAAAAAAATTATTAAAAATAATCACCTATTTTATATTGACGTGCATAATTGCATAATATACCCTATTAAAGTAAGGCGTTGCAATTGTATGTCAATTTATATAATGGGTCGTTTTTGCCTAATAATCACACAGCTGTGCCTACTTATGAATTATGTCATATTAAATATTAAAATACCTTATAATGTTTCAGGTAATTTTTGAACTTATGAGTGGTATTGAAGAGAGTCTTTCAAACAAATTGAAAGCAAGGGGTGTTATAGTAAAAGGTGAAATACTTCCAGATTTTAATCCTGACAATGATTTAGAGGAGTCCAGTGATGGCAGCGGGTTAGAATTTAGTGACGATGAATTCTTAGAACAAAGGTAAACTAATTTTGATTCTTGAAAAGATGATTTGGGATTATTGCTGGTTATTTTTAGGGTTTCGAGATCGGTTTCGAAACCCTTATGGTCTCGCTCTGTCCGTCCCGCTTCTTTCTTGAATATCTCAGTAACTAGTGCAACCTATTAACTTGAAATTTTAAATAATATTACATTTCATGCGCTATTACTTATATACTCACATGTAAAAAGTATGAAGAATATAAAGGATGTTGAAATTTAAAAAGAGAAGGGGGATGGGCAAGGGTAGTATTAATACAGTAGCAAATTCTCTATCCGGAATCCGGTACCTATAATCGTGTACCTATCCTAATTATTTGTATAATTGGCAAATGTTCGAAAATTTCGCTCATAACGGATATTGTTACAAATATTGTATCTTGATTTAAGCTTGATATTTAACTAACGTAGGAAGGGTAGGACTGAAAATATGTATAAAAAACACTTACCTTGCTGCAGACTAATAATAATAAAGATTTATAAAGTAAGTATTAGTATAATAAGACGTAAGAAAGAAAATTACAATCAAATAATAGAATTAAATTAAAACTAATATTTACAATAGAAACAATTGAGCTAACTGCAGACTGTTGCAAACAATCTACAGGTAGCTCAACTGATCCATATCAATACCGGTTTCCGACTGGTATTGATGTATTGTGTACCCAAGACACTGGCTGCATGGCAATGCTGATGCGCTGTGCCAGATACTCACCAGCTCTCGGGTCACGCGTCGCTTCGGCAAAGAGACAGACGCTCAGACAATTAGTTGTTTTTAACTATTGGTTGATAATAATTATGATTTCAAAGGTTTTTATTTTTTTAGCCAATTTTCAAATGAAGTTTATAACAGTAGTAGTTGCATGGAAGATCGTGAAATCAATATTCTTAATTTGGATGTTACTGCAATGATGGCTTATGTCAGCAACATGACTAATGGGCATTGCAATTATGTGTTTAAAGAGAATGTTCTTACTCAGCAATGCCAATGGGAAGCAGAGAGGCCTGTGAAACCTGTTTTAATGAGATTATTCGAAGGTAAAAGATATATTTTATTAAGCTTCAAGAAATACTATAATATGCCATCCAGCCTAATTAAATGTTATATGATTGTTAATAAAAAAAACCACCCATACTGAACCTGAATATTATTTTATATTAATATTGCTTTCAATTTTATCGGAAACTTGACGCCTAGTGAGTTTTTTTGCATTGCGGTTTGTTTGCAAACATTTCACACCAAGTTGGGCTGATAGGGAAATATCTGCTTAAAAACTAAATTAAATTAGGTCTTGAAAATGTTAAATTATAATTTAAAAAGACAGAGCCAAAAGAAAATGTGTGAAATGAGGGGGACTTTTGTCTCTTGCATGGCTCTTTTAAAATAATTAAGTTGGCATTTAAAAATTACAAAAACTTTAAAAGGCAATCAAATTTTTTCTTTTGTAGGAAAGACTCTAGTCTGCTGTAAAACTGCGTGGGATGATTTTGAAAAAATAGTTAACACATTAGGTGGCCCTCAAGAAATTGCTCGAACTGCTGAACTAAAAGAAATGTTGAAAATATATCCAGATGATTATGCAGGTACGTATCTTCCCTACCTATTTTTAATAAGTAGAAAATTCATGGTTTTTAAAACACTAGTTAATTGTTTTCATCTATGGAACATATGTTGTTTGATCTAAGGTTTTCATTAATCATATTTATATTTCAGGAGAAGATGACTCCATGCGGTCCAGTCTTATTGTTAGAGGTCATGTTCGACTAAGATCAAAAGTAATTTTTAATTTTGGCCATAGAATCAAAGCTTTGACCATATCAGCAAATGATGGATTTGTTAGGGCAGCTTTGCAACAGGTAAATAGCGCAAAAAATCAATTGAAACCATTGATACCATTTATTAATCGTGATTGTGGTTAAAATACATCTTGGTCTTAAATATACATAGTCTCATTTAAGATCATTTTTTTAGAAAAATACGTATCTATTGTATAGGCACGTACAGGTGACTTTTTTACAGAGTTCCCCTCAGTGACTCTGTAAAAAAGTCACCTGTACGTGCCTATACAATAGATACGTATTTTTCTGTTCAGTCTGAAACTGGGAGAGTTTAGTTTTACTAAAAAGTCAGTTTCTGATTTTTTTTTCGTTTTTGATCTACATAATGTATGTTACCTTTACTGAATTCGTAAAGTTGAATTTATACATTTTCTATTTTGTGTTCCAACAACTTAGGGCCACAAAATCCCAAAAATTAAAAAAAAATTTGGTTTCAAATACCTACTCACTTTTCTAGAAAAATATAAGAACATTATTTTTTATTATGAACAACTGTTTTAGGCTTTAGTAGGTAACCAAAGGGTAGAACGGGACCCAATTACTAAGACTCCGCTCGTGTGCTGTCTGTTTACGGAACCCTCGGTGCGCAAGTCCGACTAGCACTTGGCTTGCATTATTTTTCAAAATCGAGCACGTAACACCTGATATGACTTTTCGATAACTCTCACGGTTACAGACTTCCCCTCAGTGGCTCTGAAAAACTCGCACCTGGATATTCTCTGCAAATACTTACCTTATCGTTGAACTCAGTGGCGCATGGAGCGAAGGTCCGCCTGCGACGCTGGACCTTGTGGGTTCGATTCCCAACACAGGACGAATTTTTGCACAATCTGCGTGTTATCTTATTAAAAATATCCATCTATGATAACTTGATGCAGTTAGCTCAATGTAAAAAGTAGTTACTAATTGGTTTCTGTTGTTTGATTGCAGTAGTTATTGCTTTTTTGAGAAGGGCGGGCGTGGTTGACCATAACTACGAAACTCATGGTTTCGAACTTTGCCATCACCGTCCTTCTCAAAAAACCACCCTATATACATATAATTATGTATATCTTAGCACAATTTAGTACTTATCCAAGCGCTGCTTAGTTTAGGGCTAGATAATGCTATGTACTTACTGTACACTGTTCACCATTATTTATTTTATTTATTACTTTTCAGGGCATTACTTATGCTTCATTCATACATGAATCTCGAGCTCTCACGGAAGGTAAAGAAGCAAAATCTAAAAAGATCACATTATGATAATGATGAAGATATGAGTTTTAGTTCATTATAAATGAGTAGTTATCAGGATCAGGGCTTCTGTGGTAATTTGGTTCTTCTGTGATGTTTATTTACCAATCTAAAATAAAACATATTATACGTTATCTCATAGGCTTAGAATGTACAAGACCAACAGTGACAGATTAAAGGTGTTACAAAAAATGAAATGTAAATGTGTGCGTGAAATAGTGCTGCCTTGACTCTAACATAATATTATCGATAGTCTTACGGGCGAAGTCACAGGACATAATGAGTTAGTTTAACAAAGTGATATAAAAAGTGTTTTATAATATAAAAAATCAAATACTTTTCAAATAGGTAAACAAATAGCAACATAGCTAAAGCTAGGTAACCTATTATTTATAAATGAAATTACTTGGTTCAGTTAATATGAAATAATGTATGTTTATATACATATAAAATGGATATTTCTGTGTGTCTGTTTATTACCATGTTTGTAAAATAAAACGTATCCAAAGTTGTTGTGTGAAAGTCCAATGCATTTATTATAAGTAGGCAATGTAAAGCACTTAATAAAAGTCAAAAGTACGTCTCATCATCACAAAATTAAAATAAAACTTTATCAGTATTTGACTTCCGCTAACAAATTTAACTATATGCTTCCTTAATCACATTCACACATTGTGACTAAGAAGAATTTATATCCAAAAATAATGGCTACTAAAACAAAAAAAATACTATTGGCTAACTAATTCAATAAAAATTGTATAAAAATCTTAAATAAAGAGATAATCTCATGTTCTTCTTCTGTTTAGGCTTGTTTAAAATTTTGATGTCTTGTGTTAACTAGTTTTAAGGTGGTTTCAGTGTTTTGAGCTTCCATGATAACGTTGTGAACTCGAGTTTTCTATTATAACCCCTTATCAGATTTTTTTATATTTCGAACGAAAGCTTTTTAAGAGAGCGGACCCACTGAAACAAAGACGGGGGTTAAAAGAAAAGCAAAAATATTAAAACAGAGATGTTTTTAAAATAATCTGAAAAAAAATATATTCTTAGTTTTGATTTTTTAAAAGGGTGCGAGTAGATTTAATTTGTTTAATTACAACAATACTCTGATATTATTTCTAAGTGACAAGATAATAAAATATAAATAGTTATAAAGAAAATAACACTATGTATTTTTAATGTAAATTTTTCGAAATAAATTTATTAACTTCAAAACCGTAAATTATCGTGGAACATTATATGGCGCTCAATTCATAGCTTAGTACCTCCCCAATAAGCACTTAAATACAGTATTGTGCTGAATTGCTAGTAGTCCTGTATATTATGTTATAATAACCACCCTGTACATTACATTACGTTCTTTTTACAGGAATGGAAAGTAGTGTTTTATTGTACTTTACAAATCTAAGCCTGTAATGTAATGATAATCCTAGCCAATCACGTCGAACCTACCGGCCGACACGTATTATCGACTATCGATACAATGACATCATCACTTTGTCAATCCCTATCGTAAACAAACAATTTTAATTTTTACTCAAAATTTCCTAAAATTCTTCATTTAGCAATGTAATTTGATGATAAGTCTTAAGAGAAACCTATTATCTAAGCTTTCAATAGCTCTTTTGCCTCATTTTCATACAGCAAATGACGAAATAATGATTATGAAGATTTCAGTAAAAACAGTCATAAATTACCTGTAAAACGTGTTTATAAGCGAGTTATTACGTTTGTAATGTCACATTCACTCGCTGAACAAGACACCATTGTGGCAGAATAATGATTTTATGTTTTAATCGTAAGATTATTAATTAAAAGCACAAAATTCTTCTCGACTTGGATTAGCGTGGGCTCTTAAGGCCTCTTACTCAGCTAAAACAATGACATATCGACATCTTGTGTCGCTATCTCTTTTTCTCTCGTGGCAGTGTGTATTAACTAAATACCTCTCGCTCCCACGCTTTGTTAGTCTATTGAACGTAGTGAAAAAATTCTATGTCTATGCGTTATCTACTGTTACATGCGTTTAATTATTTAGCGATTCTGCTATCCTTTTCTGTTGTATGTAAATGCTTCATAGATGGCGCAATTTTGTTTTTATTTACAACTACCTACGTGCGTGTCATAAGGTAGGATCCTAGATCTTTGGTCATAAGCATATCGGTTTCATAAGTTACCTATTTGTTTTGGTTAAAAAACCTGTGCGGTGTTGCTGTAATAATGTGTAAACATAAAATTATTTGAAATCCATGAAATCGTTAAGCTTCAACGCGACGCGCCGCGCCCCGCCACAACACAACACATAACACCACAAAAGTGTGGGACTAGCTTTAGAGCGAAGATAATTAGCCCGTAGATCTGCCCTGTCAAGAAGAGACAGAATTTTTTAGAGATTTGCACTGTTATCAGTGTGATTCTTTCTTTATAATATAAGTCTTCGTATACTCTTTGGTCTCATATCTCAACTAGGATTGGTTGACTTCAAGGACCTAAGTACCTTTGACTATGTTATGTCCTATACACAGATATTCGCTCATCTGATAGAACTCTACAGACGATTATTAAGAAACATTACGTAACTACGAACCAGATGGCGCTGATTAGGGGAGGCCTATGTCCAGCAGTGGACCAGTAAAGGCCGATGATGATGATGATTACCTACGTAACTGTGCCGGCTTGCTCTGAGGCACAGAAGGGCTCTGGGTGCCGACGACGACGCCGCCGACGGAGTTGAGTTGAAACACAGAACACCTTGTTATAGGAGTTGAAATGACATTTTTAAGGATTTTTCCTTGGTTTCCAATGGTTTCCAACATCTGTTTCTAAAGTTAACAGCGCTTTCACGGGCACAGACAAGGGTCTGTGCCTCGCCTCGTAACAATAACTATTGTTCCGCTGGTTCCGAGGTCTGTGCCCGTGAAAGCGCTGTTAACTTGAAATAAGCTGGTAGCCACAGGGCTACCTGCTTATTATATGAGATATGAGTATACCTGAGGAGTATACAATAACTACCAAGTATTTCATTTTTGAGATTGGTTATTTTTTGCATTTGCCTCTGCATAGATGGCAGCACTGTAACTTTTTATTATGTTACTGTTACTCTACGTTTTATTAGGTTGGTAGCTTTGCTGCTTGTTTGATGCGATTCGCGATTTTGATGAGATCGTGATTGATACGATTTGTTTGACGTGTTTGATATTGCCGTGTGCGTTCCTCAGAGCAATAACGTGCGTTCGTTCGTTCCCAACCGTCAAAAAAAACCAAACAAACAATGAGCAACCACCAGCGTTGCCAGAAGGTAACTTTTGTTACCTTTTAGGTGATTTTTCACTACGTCCGGTTACTTTTAGGTAACACGACTTCAAAGGTTACTTTTAGGTAATATTTTGGAAATTGTCATTTTATTTATTTGCAGCGCTGGCAAGGCAACTCTACAGAGTACATTAAAATAATTATGGCAACTTATCTGCTCATATGTTTCGATAGTTTGTACAACGCGAACGTAGTGAAAAAATTCTATGTCTATGGTTTGTACATAATTATGGTGTGCGGAACTCCTGAAAATATGTATCTATCTCTCTCGCACTAATGTATAAGATCCAAAGATCCTTGATAAGGTCACAAAATATGACTCGCTAAAGTGAAAAGGAAGAAAGTTTTCAATATAAAAATTTAGCCTTTGTTTCCTAATAAAAAAAAATCATCAGGCTTTTGATGGTCTTACATTAGTACCCCTACTTGTTTTTACTTACCGTCCACTCGCACTAAGCGTTTGAAGCGGTTTGAAACTAGGTACTGCTGTTTTTTCAGCCAATTACAAACTGGGTTTCTTCAACACAAGAGTGAATAGGTATCTTCCAGACCGTCACGATACATTGTCGGCCACATCTTCACTTTCCACTGGGTGAGATTGTGATCAAACGAAGGTCTATTGACTATTAACAACTTATGTTTATATAAACTTTTAGTAGGTAACTACATAATTAATGGAAAAAAATATAAAAGGTAACTTTTCAGTCTAAAAGGTTACTTTTTTATTTCTTTCGGGTTGCTTTTGACAAGACCCAACTGGCAACACTGGCAACCACAGAGGAAGAAGGGTATCATCAATCGATCGAACATGTGTTATTGTTTTGTTTACATTTTGCAGTTGCAGGATTCTGAGGATTCAATAATTCATGACATTTGAACTACTACAATATTAAAGCAGTTATAAATGCTCTAAGACTACAATATGTGACTTTTACCTACAGTTTTACCAAGTTAAATACACAAGAGAAGTGAGATTGTGTCTTATCTATTTTAGGATATGGCAGATGCAGCTGGTGATGTTCTAGACTCGCAAATACTACCAGAACTTGTCGGATTCTTGGACAATTGCTTCGACAATACTTTTACACTACAAAGTTCGATAGAAGTCATAAAAGAATATGTTACAGAAGAACTAGCTATCTCATTAAATGATAAGAAAACTGATATCACCGTTAAAAAGCACAATGCGTCTTTACTCAATAAAACAGCCCTTGAAACAAGAGCACTCAAGCCGGCACTATCACAACCATCAAAACAAAACATCGTCAGTAATAAGTTGAAAAACTGGGGCTTGCCTGAAGAAATAGCGATCAAATATGAACAAAGAGGTATTACCGAAATGTTTGACTGGCAAGTAACTTGCTTAGCAAATTCAAAAGTGCTTCTCGATTGCTGTAACTTAGTTTACTCCGCACCTACATCTGCTGGAAAGACTTTAGTTGCTGAGATATTGACTATCAAAACAATTCTCGAGCGACAGAAGAAGGTAATTATCATTCTGCCCTTTGTATCTATTGTCAGAGAGAAAATGTTTTACTTACAAGATATTCTTTCAAGCTCTGGAATCAGAGTGGAAGGGTTTATGGGCTCACAGTCCCCTCCAGGTGGACTTCAAGCAGTACATGTGGCCATCTGCACCATAGAGAAGGCGAATAGTTTGGTCAACAGGCTGCTTGATGATGGAAACATATCAGACTTGGGAGCTGTTATTGTAGATGAATTACATTTACTTGGAGACCCTCACAGAGGCTACATATTAGAACTGTTACTCACAAAAATAAAATTTGTATCCTCAAAATGTAATGATGTGCAAATACAAATTGTTGGTATGTCTGCAACACTCCCAAATCTAGAAGTTTTAGCTAACTGGTTGAGTGCAGAACTTTTTATTACCCAGTTCAGACCTATTCCATTAGATGAGTTCTGCCTGGTTGGAAATAAATACTACAATAAACATGGAACTTGTGTAAATACATTATGTACAAATAAAACTTCTAGTGAGAGTGACAATGTACTTAATATTTGCCTAGAAACCATCAAAGAGAACTGTTCTGTTTTAATCTTCTGTATGACTAAGAATAGATGTGAAAATCTAGCTCAAACAATTGCTTCCTCATTCTTTAAACTGGGTTGCCAACAGGGTGAGTTTGGTACTATTTTGAGGAAAGAGCTGAAAACTGACAGTATTGCAGAAGTTTTGGAGCAGCTTAAAAACTTGCCAGTTGGTCTGGATCAAGTTCTGAAACAAACAATCTCCTTTGGAGTTGCATACCATCATGCAGGACTCACATTTGATGAGAGGGACATCATTGAAGGTGCTTTCAAGTCTGGCGCGATAAGAGTCTTAGTAGCAACATCCACTCTCAGCTCTGGAGTGAACTTGCCTGCTAGGAAAGTAGTAATAAGATCACCAGTTTTCATGAGACAGCCAATTAATATTTTGACTTATAAGCAAATGATAGGAAGAGCGGGAAGAATGGGCAGGGACACAAAAGGTGAGAGCATTCTGATATGCACAGAGAGTGAGAAGAAAATCGGATTTGACCTGATGATGGGAGCTTTAGATCCAGTCAAGAGCTGTATCGAGACAGCAGACAAATACATGAGAGCAGTATTAGAGATGATAGCTAGCCAAGTTCTCTGCACTAAGGCTGAGCTGGATCTATACTCTACTTGCACATTGCTGTTCACTCAGCAGAGCTTCTCTACTTCACAAAACAAGCTTTTAGACAATACTCTAAAAGAACTGCAGAACTATGAACTAGTTAGAGTACAGAATGAAGCAGGAGATATTAATTATGCAGCTACACCTTTGGGTAAGGCGTGTCTCTCTGCCTCAATGGCACCAAACGATGGCTTATCACTCTTTATAGAGCTCCAAAAAGCTCGCCAATGTTTGGTTCTAGAAACAGACCTGCATCTCATCTACCTAGTTACTCCATACAGTGTTAGCAGCCAGTGGGGGGATATAGACTGGCTCCACCTGTTGACCATGTGGGAGTCATTGACGAAAGCCATGAAAAGGGTTGGGGAGCTAGTTGGTGTACAAGAGAGCTTTATTATCAGATCCTTGAGAGGAACAAACAAATCGAAAGATGTGCAGATGCAGAATAGATTGAATGTTCATAAAAGGTAATTTTTTAAATATGAGAATTCCATAGTCTTAAAATCTACCTTAAAGCTCAACATTTTGTAGCACATTAACCTGGACTACTTCTTTTAGGTTCTATACAGCCTTAGCACTGCAAGATCTGGTAAATGAGGTACCTCTGTCTGAAGTGGCGAATAAGTTTCAGTGCGCGCGAGGGTTCCTGCAGAGTCTCCAGCAGTCTGCAGCTACATTTGCTGGTATGTTATTTTGTAATAGAAAATTTAATCAACTTTTGCTCAACCTGAAGTACTTACGTCAATTTGTAACTCTTCTCATAGTTAAGCCCACAACAGATAGAGCTAAACTATAATATATATTAATCTAATTAACTATTTATTAATATCTGCTATATATTACGGTATAGCAAGCTGCCACAGACGGTGGCTATGCTATAATATATATTTTATATATATATTTTTGCAGTCATTAGCTCTGCGGCTGTCCCATCTTACTATACCAAAATATATCGTGCTATATCCGTCTGTTGTGGGCTTTATTAGTACGTTATGCTCTGACATAAATCTGACAACTTGAATTGTTTTAGGAATGGTCACAGCATTCTGTCGCCAACTAGGCTGGAAAAACATGGAAATTCTAATATCTCAGTTCCAAGACCGATTACATTTCGGTATTCATTCCGAGCTGTTAGAGCTAATGAAACTGCCGTCATTGAACGGCGTCCGCGCTCGTACTCTGTTCGATGCAGGCTTCGAAACAGTCTCCAGCGTAGCTTCTGCTGATGCTAACGTCATAGAAAACATTTTACACAAAGCTGTCCCATTTCAAAGCGAAAAAGAAAGAGATGGCGATGATTCTCACGATTTGAAAAAACGTAACAAAATAAAATCCATTTGGATAACGGGTTGTTGTGGAATGACAGCTAAGGAAGCTGCCGAGAATCTAATTGTAGAAGCTAGAAAATATTTAGAAAATGAGATAGGTGTGGCCGAAATAAAATGGAATAACAAAGTCTCTGTTATTAGTAATGGAGATGCCAATACCATTGATCCTAATCAAGAAGATGCCATCGTTAGTGTCACAAATAATTTAGAAAATCATGAGGATAATTGCGAAAACAACAATGAAAAAACAGTAGAAAAAAATGAACAAGAAACACAATCTAAACAGTGTAGAGTTTCCCTTGATTTACTTGACATGAGCGCTGAGGAGCCTTACGTCAATGTCAAAAATTGTAGTAATAGGAGTTCCATACAAGATCTAGTTAAAACAGGGAAAGATTCCCCAGTTTGTGATATTTTTCAAGACACATTACCCCTCGATATAATTAACATCAAGACTGAACCAAATCTAAAAGATTCTACTCCATTCATATCTCCTGTAATTAAAAATGAAGATGTATCAATTGCAAGTGTAACAGATTCTCCAGATACGTTACCCTTCTTAACAATAATGAAAACTGAAGAACATTCTACTTCTTTAATACCGCCTGTTGTAGGTAGTTTAAGTATCGTAGATATTACTTCTAAAACTGAAAACAATGAGCCAAAAGCTTTAAAAGACGAAATAATTTGGGATTCTCTAAATTTAACGGAATCCGCATTATGTAATATCACAAAGCTCCGCACAAGTGATAAATATTTTTCTCCCAATATAAGTTTTGGAGACAGCGATGAGAAAAGTACTGCATCGGTCAAGACGATTGACGTAAATGAAATAATTAATGAATGTACCAAATCAACATCGGTCAAAGATATAAGTATATTTTCCACCGACGGAGATAATTCAAGCATATTTGATGAAAGCTTACCTTTAGATTTGATACCAAGTAGATTACTAGATAATAAAAACCTACCTGTGGTGGTAGCAAAATCTGAAACAACAGTAGACTTTGTAAACATCAATACTAACTCTATATTAGATGGGTTTACATCGCCTTTGGTTGTAACAGACGAAGAAGAAGGTATGAAATTATTTTTGGAAGCCGATGATGACCAACCAGAATCTGATTTTAATTCGTCAAAAGATAACGAAGTTATTTGCTCTCAAGACAATGTGAAAACAATCAATGAGTTCACTTCTCCGTATAATAAACGTAAATGCAAAGATGAAACAGGGAGTGGAATCCATGAGGCAAAGAAGAAAAAGTTCAATAATCTTACTGCTGATTATAAAACAACAAAAAGTATACAGCCGCCGATAAGTAAAACTATCATAAAAGTGAATAACTATCGTTTAGATTCTGTATTGATACTAGATAATGACATAAACAACAACTTGCGCGTGTTACTGGGAGAATATCTTCAATCAGCTTCCATTTCTATAAAAATCAAGCCACTTTCTCAGGTCAAAAATATAATAGGCAGTGATATACTCAATATACCTAAACAAAAAACAACAGACAATTTATTGATTGGGATGGGCTTGTACATTGGTAACAATGTATGTGTGTTTCTGGATGAAATTGCACTGGTTATTCATAAACATATTCTAAAGAATCTGTTTCAAAGCAAGTTACAACTGAATATGTATTGTTTAAAGACAAGCTATCTATACTTGAAGAAGAGTTTGGGTATTGAGTTGCCTCCACAATCAACAGATTTGAGCGTGCCAGAGTGGCTGCTCAAGAGTGATACAACAGTTCTAGATTATAAAGAGTTGGTAAGTGTCATGTAAAAAATTTAATTTCGCTTACATCAAGAATATGCAAATATGCAATGGGTAGTTTATTATCGAAACGAACCACTCTTTTTCAGATGAAGACATATTGTGATGTGGACTTGGCAAATGCTAATATAACAGTAAACGACAAGAAACAAACATTCGGTAGATTAGATTTGCATGTTGATCTGTGCATCCAAGCTTGGTGTTATTCAATGATCGCTAAAGAACAAACAGATATATTACTGAAATATATTAACAAGAAACAGGCTATTTTAGGTAAGTGACTTCTTAAGCCTCTCACAAGGATTATTATGGGCCGTAAACAAAAAAAAAAAAAAACGAAGCTAACAATAGGGTTGGCATTTGTATATATATTTTTGATATTATAAATAGATTTGTTTCTGTTATATCATTACCGAAAAAAATTTAACACCCAAATTTATTCAATTTGGAACAAAACTGCACTCAGATTCGGGTGATAAAAACGCTGCGCTTTTTCTGCGACGTCACCGTTCATTTTGTCAACTCAAAGTGATTCTGTTCCTTCAATCAAAATAAAATGAAACAAGTAAATGATAAAACCATGTTTGTTGTTTGTGAGTTATGATTAATAATATTTATTAATTATTTAATAGTAATATTTAACCTATGGGTCGCATCCATCGATCGAGGTATTCGCCGATCGAAGGCCGCAAATTCTAAAAGACGTAAAGTCATTACAATGAGAGAAAAAACAGAATTTTTAATGATATGTACAATAAAGCTGAGTAAAATGAACATTTTATCTAATTGTAGCTATTTTATAGAAGTCGAAAACCACGTATCGACGATACTAGCGGAAAGCGAATACCACGGGATTACAGTAGACAGAGAACTCGCGTCCCACATGTTAGACGTCGTGAAACGTTCTCAAGGCACGTTACAGAAGAAAACCATAAAGCTGGCTGGATGCCAAGTCAATTTTAATTCCTCCAAAAGTGTCGCAAAGGTAAGACAAAGGGAAGTAGGCTGCATCATTCTACGTCAAACCGTAGTTAGAGCTCAGCCATACATTAGGTATTCGTAGTTTTGTTTATCTCCTACTTGCAGTGTCGTCAATTTTGCACCTTTGAAGGAAGCCTGGAAAATACCTGTTTAATTTTTTTGACAATGGATTTTTTTTATTAAATTTTACAATTAGGTTAGCCTACAGCTTGTACACTAAAACTTACAAGGGTATTTAAATAATTTATAAATTACTGATGCTAAGTGCATCAACCTTTGACAGACCGGCACAGCATGCGTATCACTTAAACTCTAGTACAAAGCTTTATAAAGCTATATATACATATATATATATAGCAGAAAACAGTAGTTATCATACGTTGACGCACTTGGCAGTTTTTTTTATTTTATGCCGCTTTGCCCTTAATTAGCGTGATGCTCATTCGCAAGATTTATACGAGCCCGCTTTGTCCCACTACTGGGCAAATATCTTTCCCTTAGCCAAAATCTACTCAAATATCAGTACATTTTCAGGCTCTTGGAATCTGCAAGCAAGGAAAAGTAAGCACTAAGAAAAGTGTACTTACTTGCCATAACAGCCCACTAGCCAGTGTTATTATTTACTGGAGAAAACTCAACTGTATTCTGACGAAGACGTTATATCTTATTACAGAAAAAGCTCATTTATATACACAAGGAAATAGGTAAGCTCTCACTGGGATGTATCTATACAGGAACTTTTTTACCTGATACGGTTCTTCGTAGGTAGGTCGTTACACCATCATCAGCGTATATACGATTATTAGGTCGGTATTATTTCGGCCACAAGTACTTCATGTGGAGCTGTGGACATGGGTCGCTTGCGACGCAGGACGTTGCGAGTTTGATTCCCGCCTCGGGACAAATGTTTGTACGATCTGCAGATATTTCTTCCGGGTGTTAGTGTTATGGGTACTAGATAACTGATATACATAACGCAATACATTACAAAGATAGATATTTTTAAATACATAGAAAACGACCAGAACACCCGAAACAAATACCTGCAGATCGTACAAATATTTGTCCCAAGGCGGAAATCGAACCCGCAACCTCTTGCGTCGCAGGCAGACCTTCGCCCACCGCGCCACAGAGGTCGCTTTCTATATATAATAAAATTATCAGCTTATCTAGTACTCATAAAACAAGCTCTGCTTAGCTTAGGGGTAGATAATGCTCTGTAAATCGTCCATTATTATTTATTTATTTAATTTTGGTGGTAAACCCCCACTTAGCTACTTACTTGCCAACATAGCACAGTATGATGTTGATGGATGACCCACTATAAACTTTGTTTCATAGAATAAAGCCGACATACACAACCCAGACCTGCACAGGTCGGATAAGCATGCACGAGCCAAACTTACAGAATGTACCTCGAACTTTCTCTATACCCAACAAGTTCTTAGAAAGACCTGATCCAGAACATTCCTTGGAGTTCAACTGTAGAAACATATTTAGAGCTAGCAAGGGGTATGCGATGGTGTCTGCTGATTATTGCCAGTTGGAAATGAGGATTCTAACGCATTTGAGCGAGGATGCTGTTCTGTTGGAGATTATGAGGAGTGGTGTGGATGTGTTCAAGTCTATTGCTGCTTCTTGGAGTGGCTTGCCGGAGGATGAGGTATGTTCTAACCGACTGCAAAATGAGGAGGAGGTTCTATGTTCGGCTGTAAATGTATGTATTTTTTTCTTTTTATGTGTGTTTCGCCTATTTTTCCGTTAATAATGGACCGTTTTTTTTCGTTATTGTATGTAATCACGAGATGGTCCCATAGTAAATTTATTCCTGAGGGATGAGTATTAAAAATATTGTATTACAAATTTTATGTTTAAATATTTCTTGCAAAAGAAGTCAGTTTTTACCAGTTTTTTTTTTGAAACAATTAAGTTTTTTAGTTTTATTTTATAGTTACTTCAGATTAGAGCCTAAAGAGTATTATCTAAATTCTAAATAATAGGTATCTTAAATTAATTTAAATCAATCGTCATCATTATCAGTCAAACGACGTCCACTGCTGGACATAGGCCACCCCTTAATATCGCCACAGTTTCGATTTAATCAGTATTCTACTAGTTTCTTGTGTAATTAAGTAATTATTGATAAAAATCAATAGCGCACACTACAGCTACTAGATTTTGTCTGTAGTTCCAATTCCAATCAGAAGTTTTAATTATTTTCCGGAAAACTTAGTTTTGTAGTAAGTCTACAACTTTTAAAGACATGATATTTACCGATATATTTTACCAGGCAACATTCATAATTCCAATAAGGCTAGTATAGTAACTACATTAATTATTAGATATATAAGAGGAGAACTCAGTGCCTAGACAAACCTAACATAGGCTTTAAGGTACTTCTAACCAGATATGTAACGAATTTTTTATGAATAAATTATACTATCTATCTATTTAATATTACCAGTAAGGTAATATTAGTAGGTAAAGGTAAGAGACCTGGAATAATTTATGATTTACTTCAGGAACACGCAAAGCTCTACTTTATGTGCTCTACAAGCTTACGCAATTGTCCGTCTTTGCGACCTCTTGATGGGAATTTGATGTTTCATATCTTCGGCTCGCCTATTGTAGTAATGTTCTTTCAAACATAAATTGCCCATTTGGAAGTTCCGCATTGGGAATTCTGCCCGTTTCTCCATTTTTGAGATAGTCTCACACGAATTTTATAAAAAAAAACTTGTTTTGAACCCAATCTAAGACAAACATTTCCTTATAGACCAGACCCAAATTTTACCCAATCTAAGACGAACATTTTCGTAAAGACCAGACACAAATTTAACCCAATCTAAGACGAACATTTCCTGAAGACCATACCTAACTTTTACTAGTCAACCAACACCCGAGGTGACTTCAACTTCTGGGAAAAGACCGCACCATATTTGCCGCATTTTAACCTACGCTACGAAACGAACAACAAAGGAGGAGGTTCTATGTTTGTATTTTTTATGTATGATCGTCGATTTCCCCAATAAGACAATGACGCCGAAATTAGGGAGCTATTTGGAAAACTATTTCCCTATTGTATGGAGAATGATGCGAGGTGGTCGCATAATAATTTTATTCCAGGAAAATATAAATATATATAAATAAATGTGTTTGTCCCGAAACACTTAAAACTGGCAAAGGAATTTGAAGTCAGGTTTTTCAATTGTTTTAGACTACCTGCTTTTTTATGAACTATCTTTTGTCCACGGCTTCGCACGTGTTGTTTAAGGTTATATCTATCCAATGGGAACTGATTTATGGGATAAAAGTAGCCTGTGTTACCCTCCATCCTTTAAACTTACTCTATATGCCAAAAATTAAGTCGATTGGTTGCTTTAGGGCGTAAAGTATCTAAGTAGTTTACTAACGATTATGGTGAAAAACCGAAATAAATTAATTGAATTGTAAAGGAAGGAAAAACAGACAAACACACTTTCACATTTATAATAATATAGATATCACTTTATTATACCTACTTGAATATTCTGATAAATGTGCTATGCTAATCTTTTTTTGCTCAGCCTATTTTGTACAAATTTGAAAAGGCCACTAACAAAGCAATATAATCCTAGTTTTTTTTGTATTATAGTGAGTTACTCGCACTTTTGTGGCTGAGTTGGTTACACGTACTGAGGATGGGTCGCGGTTCGAATCCTGTCAAAATTTTTGAACATTATTATATTTTCTTAGAAAAACAATATATCCTAGGTTCGTAAATGGTTAATAATTTTGTAGATAGACGATGACCTAAGACAGAAAGCAAAACAACTATGCTACGGTATCATATACGGAATGGGCACGAAAACTCTTTCCCAACACCTCGACGTGACAGAGCTGGAGGCGTCCTTCTTCATGGATTCCTTCTACAAGACCTTTCCTTTTGTGAAGAGGTATACCGAGAGCATTATCAAGGGTTGCAAGAAGAATGGCTACGTGGAAACTCTGATGCAGCGTCGAAGACACTTGCCGGATATAAACTCCCGTCAGATACACCTACGATGTAAGTCTATTGGTTTCGAAAAGAGAGGTGCAGACCTTCCTATACATACACATAACTTCGCAGGCCAACTCTACTGTCATACATGTCTATGGTTGGTATTTAAGAGGCCTGCGGATGATGATCTGCCCATATAAACGTACTACCAAAATTATTTGTGATTCCACCATAATCATTAGCATTAATCATGAGCATATTTCCACCATTATCATGTTGTTTTTCGTATTCGAATAGTATTTATCTAGGTCCCTGGTTGTTTTTTTTCTTAATAATACACACCTATAACGAAATGTGAGCAAAAATATGCAAAATGCGTTTATAAATAATAACTTTACGTCGAAAATGACACGTTTTCGTCCTATTTGTTTTGTATTAAAAACAACAATACCTAACTTAGGTACGTTTTGTTTGATAAGGAAAATAGCTTATGTTGTCTAGTTACAGAATAACAACACAATGTCGAAAATACAAAAAGTTTTCAGTCATCATTTTTGGTATTACGGAACACAATTTACGAATTGAAGTTGCGAGCAGCTGTCGCCGGATCCTTAAGACCAAAGTCTGGCGAGCCATATTAGGGCACATGATAGAAATGAAATCCGTAATGTCTTTAGTCGCCGCCATCGAATTCGATGAAGAGAACTATACTATAGGTACCTATATGTCCTAATTAATAGATAATAAATAAGCATAAACTTGATTTTTGCGCTTATGCCGCTCTGCTCTGTCCCGCTCCTATAAGAACGCGAAATACTATGCCTATCCTTTTTACAAAATGGCGTCATAGGTAGCCTCCTTAACCTAGGTACCACCACACACAATACTACGAAACATACGAAAAACAACGAAACATTTTATTTCAGATAATAATTATCTCAAATACTGTAAATGTTTCGTATCATTAGACCAACAATGTTGTTGTTTTTTCGTAAAAGACTCAACAACAACAGAACTCATTAAAATTTCATTGCAGACCTTATTCAAAGATTTGCTGAATTTCAGTAGAAGAGGTAGTAAATTACACGATATTAAAGTCGTTCGTGAGAAATACGGGAGCGCGCCGGAAGGGACTAATGAGAATTCGGTTAACGCTCTCCCTTACGTGGAAATTCTTCCCTTTTTCCTTCCCGGCCTAATCTGTTTTACACGTTGTATTAAATTCGATGTCCATTATGTTATGATTATGAAATTTTTAGTGTTAAGTCAAAAATATATCCTAATAAAAACGTAAACGTGAAATTCCAAGTTCGTTCAGTTTCGCGAATTTCACCGATAAAAGAACAGAGATCAATAAATAAGGTCTAAGTTACATAGCAGTTCTTAATCTACGTTCTTTCGTTTTTAATTTTTATCATGTCAATTTTTCTGTCCGTCGAAGTTAGTATTGTTAGACTTGCCAAGATACAAATTTACTTAGAAATGAAATAGTATCTGTCATAATCCCCACGCTGGGCATGCGGGTTGGGGATCGCAGTTCGGTGGTTGATCTATTCTGCGAGAGGCGCTGCTGCCCGCCCCTTGGTTTATGTCCCTTAGTCGCCTCCTACGACACTCACGGGAAGAGTTGGGGTTTCGTAAATTGTAATTTATTCACACAATGAAAAAAAACATGAATTAAAAGTGCCTTGATTTATTTTATACTTAGATAAAATAAATCAAGCCACTTAAATTCAGTCCTTGTTGCCTTAGTTTTATTCACGACTATCTTTGCAGGTACAGCGGAAAGACAATCAGTTAACACAACCATCCAAGGTTCTGCAGCCGACATCGCAAAAGCAGCCATGTGTGCTGTCTCACAAAGAACAAAATACTTTGCACACAAACCGAGACTGTTACTCCAAATGCACGACGAACTTATTTACGAAGTTCTTGAAGAGAACAAACAGGATTTTAGTAGGATTCTCAAAGAGTCTATGGAAGGCACTGTTAAGTTGAAAGTACCTTTGCCGGTTAAAGTGAAAAGTGGTTCAACATGGGGGACACTTAAAGAAATCAAACTTTAACGTCGTTTTTTATGTACTTTAAATGACTGTGATCTCTAAAATCGTGATAATTTTAATTTATTCACTAGCTCGTAATTTACTTTATTATTTAAAATGAAATAATGTATATTTTAAATACCGTTGCTAAACTACTTCGAATAAATTTTAAAAGTTACTTCCAGAATTTTTCTAACCAAAAAAGGTTCCAAAAAAACATTTACTTGCTTCGTAAAGCCTTATTAAGTCTAAGAAAACTCCGCTCTACAAGTTTCCAAACAGCATTCTCTTTTCGCTATCAGAATTAAACCGCTACAATTAAAACTTTATTGCTGTGCAGCATAATATTTGTTGCCAAAAAGTAAAAACAGAACGCATTCTTTCTAAATAAATACTGCAATGCTTTCTCGCTCTTTAATCGCCGTGACCGTGAAAAGAGAACTTAAAAAGCGAGACAATCTTCGTAATTTGCCAATCGGTCAATTCGAGCGCCATCTCAGTCCGTTTTTCCTCGTTTTTCCCGGGTTTTCCTCCGTCGCCTCCGCCAGAGGTCGGGCCACACACCCCCCGCGCACAATCAATAGCTGCGCAGAGGGTGGCAGGCCTGTCACAACTCACAAACGACGCGCTCGCTGAGCCAACATTACATAAATGCACAAGTAAAATGTTCCTGAAAACGCTCGAGCTCGGTTGTGACTCGCGTATCGCGGCTCTATGATGATTTGATGTGATACCTAATCAAGATGCATCTCCATTTCGAGAGGAATGTGAACTCTAAATGTGACTGCACTATTCTGTCGCTGTCATGGATGGGAAAGGTTCCGGACGAGCTGCCTGAGGTAAGTGATCAAATAAATGATTACTTACAGAAATTTGCGGAACGCGTCAGGTAAGTGTGGTTAATTTTAGCGTGCATGGTTAGCTAATACTTAACATGTTCTAGCTAGGTAACTAACTAGATATGGGTGGTTTTGTTTCTGCGGCTAGGTTGGGGTGATTAAGATTGTGTTTTAATGTTTTAGTTTTTAGGGTTCCCTACCCAAAGGGTAAAACGGGACCCTATTACTAAGACTCCGCTGTCCGTCCGTCTGTCCGTCTGTCACCTGGCATGTATCTCATAAACCGTGATGGTTAGACAGTTGAAATTTTCCCTCATGATGTATTTCTGTTGCCGCTATAGTAACAAATAGTACTAAAAATCAGAAAAAAATAAATATTTCGGACGGCTCCCATACAACAAACGGGTTTTTTGCCGTTTTTATAGATAATGGTACGGAACCCTTCGTGCGCGAGTCTGAATCGCACTTGACCGGTTTTATTTATAAGGATTTTGCTTGCCTCTTACAGTTAAGCTAAGGGCCGATAAATTTGAAGTTACTTAAAAGCAGAATTAAATATTTATTTAAACTTCATACGATGAAATTGTAACATCAATAACTTAATGTATGAATGAAAAGATAAGAGAAACTTAAATTAAACTTGTGATCAATGTTTTTCTGGAAATAAAAAACCAATCATTGCATAGCGTATAATTGACATCGTATGCTAACCCTGAGCGACTCGTTTGGATAGCGGCCCGATGGCCTTCCTTTCTTCCTACCGTCCTTCATGTGTAGGATTAGAAGTCCACCCGAATCTAGTCCACTTAGGTACTAGTCTATTTAAGATAGTCTTCAAAAACGCAATTGCTCCACATTCATCAGAGTCGAAGATCCTAGGATCCTACGTTCTAGAATCTTTGATCAGAGTATCTACGAAACGGTAAAACAACAAACCGATACTCTAATATTATAAATTTGGAAGTTACTCCGTCTGTCCTTTTATCTTTTAACGCCTAAACGGCTGAAAGAATCTTAATGAAATTTGGCTGGGAGGTAGACGGTCCCACGGATGCACATAGGCTACTTTTATCCCGGCAAAGTGCTTGCGAAGTCGCGGACAGCAGCGAGTTATGTTAAAGCATAAAATTGTCACAGCAGTTATCACTTTCATGGATGGTCATATCATAGATGGTTCTCCAGGCGAGGCCTTCGACCGGCCCCTAAGGGTCGAACTGCCCTGCGCCGCCCCGCTCGTCAAGGCTGGGCATTGAATGCGTTAACCTTGTTCGGCTCATTAGGACAGCGGCCGGCTTTCCAACGTCCTTCATGTGTAGGACTCTTGGAGAAATCCATCCGAATCTAGGCCACTTATTCCCTAGACTACACAAACGCATATTGCCACACATTCATCACCTTGACGTAATTGTTAGTCTCATTTGTGCACGATGATTGTTTAGGTCTAGCCTGAGCATCGTGCTAATTGCTTAAGGCGCATACCTCACCCAAACTAGCGCCACCACCTACTTTATGTTCTTATTCTGTTATAGAATTTTTGTTATAGTGTTGCACCTGCACTCTGGGTATCTCTTGATTGTTGGTGATTGATTGTGATGAAATAGAAGTCGCCGCCGAAGTCGAAAATTTTTCGGAACTTATTGAGAAGTTTTGTTATAAGGGCAATATAATTAAACTTCCATTTTATTTCTGGAAGAAATCGCTTCAAGCGATCCAATTCCATTGCTATTCTCTAGAATTTAATTAAGGTACCTAGTTTATATTTAATTATTAGAAGCACACATTCTATACTAAAAAAAATATGATTGCTATGGAAAATGTTTCGTTATGTATATTGTTGGCCTTATAAATAAATAAATAAAATGTTTTATACGAGTAAGTCGATGAAATTTGTATAAAATATTATCTATCTATGAGGTGATACACAAAGTTTAGACCAGATAAAAGACACTGGTGTCTGTCGATGATGTTGGTATTGGTACTAAAACAAAGCAAAACTAAATTGACAGCACAACACTAAAAATCCGATTCTACACCACAGCGCGTAAAACTACTGGTTTCTAGGTACCGTACTAAATTGTTCAAGGCTACGTGCGGTTTATATTGCAGTGTAGATTAATTTTGCAACACAACACCACGTTCCTGCAATAAAGTAATCGAAACCAGAATTACCTTTTCATGTCCTAATGAGAACTTCCAGTTGCAAAAGAAATAACAGGGGGTTATAAATTGTGATGTACTTCTATTTGTGGGTTTTGTATTTCGTTAAAATGAACTTCACATTAAGCAATTGATGGGCGCTTTAATGAAAAGAGATTTAGGTAACAAAAATGACGTGAACGTGGAAAGTATTTCTACAAATATTACTCAAACTTTTGCCAACCTTTGAAAAGTGGGACGAATCAGAAACGTTTTTAGCATACAATTTGAGTTTCTCGACTAGTCCCAATGGATTGGGACCAAAGTGGGACGAGTCAGGAATCACTCAAAATAAGCTAATAAATAATTCTGTCTGAAAATAAACTCGCGCCCAAAAATATTCTTGAATTCAAATTAAGCTCCGGAAAATCTCTCTCCAGAGAAAACATTTCCAATGGAGACGTGCGAGTTGCGTGATAATAAAATCCCATAAAAATTCTCCGCAGAAGAAATAAAAGTGGAATATGTAGAGTCGTTTATTGTAAATTCGATAGTGACCTTCCTACTCGTAGCAGGTTTTTTAGCTAACTTCTAGAACTTATAAAAGTAACTTCTCTTGACCGAAAGATGGAAGACAGCGCTAAAAATAAATTTCTCCCTGTCACCTACAAACAAACGACGAGAAAAAATGTGTCCCTGTAATTTCTCGCTTGAAACCGTAGCAGAGCAATTAGCCAACTCGGAACAATTACTACGGCATGATTTAATTTCAGTGTTTTCGTGAGCAAACATTACTTTTGCATTGAGAATTAAAAATGCAGTCCGGAAAATTAATCTGTTCTGCCGGAGAGAAATGATTCTGTATACGTCATCGAAATAAATAATTACGTCTCTTGAATATTTGAGTGCGTGATGTAAAAATTATATGATCTCGGCGAATCTCTCAGTTCGTTTTGAAAATGATTTGTTAATCATCTGTTAATCATTCTGTCATCTCAACTTGCATAATATCACAGAATAATGATATATGTATAGTAACTACTACCTTCGCACACTTATACTGTGAAAAGTAAGCCTTGTTATTTTAAACACTAGCCCACTGTCGCATAGTTGATTATTTTCAAAGAGAAAATGGCATTATTCACACCTGCAAGGTGTTCAATGGTGATTGAAAACAATCCTCGACCTCTGCCGGTCGGGGTTTTCACGAGAATCGCTACACAATCGTATTGTATGGAGCAGCTAAGGTTACCTACCAATCAGTTTTACAAATCGACATGTTCTTAACTCAATCGACATAATTTTTTTTCTCCCTATTATTAATTCTGATCTGATCTCACCACGGATATTAGAATCAGGAGGTTATTATATCTATATAATTGTATAAGTAAGTATATTATATCGAATTAATTGTCATAGAAATTAAACCTAAGCTGCCTTCAGTAATTTTTGAAAACGGACCCTCTTGCAGTGTGAAATTGGTCGATTGTGAATTAAGTCTAGACCTTACACTCTTGGACTCTTGGACACGTCAGAGATTACTAATTAGGTAGATACCAGTAGGAACTAGGAAATAAAAATCACTTTAATGTTTTCTTCACTTCAATCACCACTATTCAAAACGCCTGCTTCGTTGCGTAGTTACAGTCTTGAAAACGTTGAATTTACAATGGTCATAAACCCCGAGTAGGTGTTGAAATGGAATGGAAACCCTAGTTGCAACACAGACGTCTCTTGCTATTCAGAGGCTGAGTGCCCGAGAGACCTCGCAAGTCCCATTCAATTAACCTTCCCTCCGTCTCTACGACTTTTGACCTATTTAATTTTATTTCTATTCAACCCTGTTTCAACTTGAGAAACTGATTTTGCTGCTACTGAAATTGCATTCTTTCGTTTGGGTTTTCGCTGAATTTTTAATGCTACTTCCGTACTTTACAGACGGCTGCATGCATTAAAATTGCAACGTCTGCTCATGCTTTTCTTGTTTGAACATACCTCGCCGTTCCTACTATAAATAAATTCATGATGTACATGTACCTAATGCAAGCATACCTAGTTTGTATCAAATGGTAATAGAAAACTCCTGGTCACAAAGGGAACAAAGCGCTTGTTTCAATTCAATTCTACGTGCTTGTCTTTTAACATTATTATCCATCGAGTCAGAGCGTCTCTTTACATTTTAGTTCAATGCATTTGCCTGAACTTCAATATAAATGTTCTTTCAATTGAATACCTCTGGCTGCCATTAGTTAAAGGCAGTTGGATGCTATGAACACCTGCACCTGTAACTTTTAATGAAGTACCTACTCTCATTAAAATGCACGGTTCATTGCATCAGATAGCCCATCGTGCTCAGGTGAAACATTTGAAGCTTTCTAACTAAATTGTTTGGGATACAAAGCAATTTGGCAGCCCAAGCAATGAGAGAAGTTAGGAGAAAGTTCTTGATTGCCGAGATTAATGCCCATATTACAGGGTAATTTAAGGACTGATAGAAAGGGTTCCCGGCGGACGGTTTAATAAACCTATAAGTCTCAGAATCCCAAAGCGTTAAATGAAAAACGAACGCTGTCTGTAATAAACTACGGGATAGAATGAAAACGGTCGTTTCCATAATAATTTGAACGGAGAATCGTAAAGATTCCCCTTTTCCGTCGTATTTCCGACCTGTTGATTGACCTTCGATATACTAGCGAGTGTGCTAAAGAAATCCCTCCTAAACGATAGCTGGGAGTTAATGGAGGGGGATGGAGTAATATCTGGCTAATTGTCAATTTTGCTGTCGATCTCCGGCGTCGGGACAGCAGGACATGTAGCATTACATGCTTGTTAATTGGCCTTCATATGACGATGCTCTTTATTTACGTAGGTACCAACCAACGTAGTAACAACATGTAACGAAATGGTCTGTCTGAATTTGCGGAGCAGACTGATTGCATTGCAGCTTTACAGTACAAAGCATTCGTGTATTTCGAGCGGGCTGAAAGTTTGTGATTGGATAGCTGAGAGATTTTCGCTCAGACGATAGTGTTTTCGTTGAAATCCACCCTGAATACTGAAGAGCTTTTAAAGTCTACAGTGATTAAGGAAGATCGATCTCATTTTAAATTCTTCTGAGCTCTGCAAATAAGACAGCCCAGTCTTGATGGAAATGTTTTACGAAAATTTTATTGTGAAACGCATAATTTTGTAAGACTGGTTACTGAATCCATTATGTTTAATTGTTCAGGCAGAAGTTTTGGTGAAGGATACGTAAAATAACACGCAGATATTTTACGTTTTTGAATTTACTTTGTCCCTAGCAGTGTGAATTTATTTGTACAGTTTATTTTTGTTGTCTGCTTTGGACATTAAACGAGTAGGTTCATACTTAACGTGTTTCAAAGAATGTTGATTATTTTGTGTATGGCCAGAGAATACCTATAGATACCTATAATATTTCGACGTAATTTCTTTACGTTCCTCTCATCATCATCATCATCGGCCTTGTTCCCTCTATAGAGATTAACGCCCATTACCTTATGACAATTCCTCAATTAATCCTCTTTTCAAACTCGACTGAGGGCACGTCGAGTAATCGTCCAAAATACTCGAGTTTGGTATGCTTAGTCGTTAATTTTTCACTTGCAATATTAGCCTCAACGCTGCGGCCGTATCTTCTACAGGTTTTCAGCAGCTCGTAAATATCGATGGGTAACTGTAGGTTTCATCGCAACGTAAAAGTTAAGATAGTCTCCTATGATTCAGATTCAAAATCTACTATGATTATTAGGCACAACAAACTGTTTTGAGGAAAGTTCAAGGTCGCGTACCTTGAGATGACAGCTGATTTCTCCTTGCGTACCTATAAGAGAAAATTTTGTAGGTACGATAAATTCGAGTGATAGAATTTTGTACGATCAAGCATACCGAATAGCATATGGTTGATAGTTATACATTCATGTAAGTATACAAAATAATATTGAAAAACTGAAATTCTGTTAAAAGATTAATATATTAATTAGTTCTATCTAGTGTAGTCAAGAACAATGTTATACTGTGTGTGATGCCTAGGGCTGATCGATGATGATAAAGCGGCTTAATTAGCCTTCACAGCGGGAAACCTTTCACAAATAGAAACTAATTTTCTTCACTACGGAAATTGCTATAAGAAATTAAATGAGTAGAGATAATGATCATTATTTACCGCTTTTTAGGGTTCAGGAAAAGTGGCGACTGATCAACACAACCAAATTGTCAATCACAATCATTAACTACACGACTTATAACTTATAAGAGGCGCAGTCGTCGTAAAAAACAAGAAATTGATATTGAGGAGTTTTCGATCATATACAATACAATACAATACAATACAAAACTCTTTATTGTACACCACAAAAAAAAAAACAACAAACAGACATAGACCTTAAACATAAAAGTACAATGGGCGGCCTTATCGCTTAGAAGCGATTTCTTCCAGGCAACCTTTGGATGGAGATAAATTTGAAAAATTTTAGAAAGGCAGGGGTGTACCATAAATATTATAAAATATAGAATAATATATACGGAATAAATAAATACCAAGAACAAAAAATAAATAAATAAAAGTACCTACCAGTGTTCACTTTTTCGATAGATAAGAATCTTTGACGCGAGCTTTGAAGACAGGTAGTGATTCAGCTTTCCTAATGGACTCAGGCAGTGCATTCCACAGCTTTACGGCCTGGATGGAGAAGGATTTGGCATAAAAAGTGGTTCGGTGGAGGGGCATGTTCAATACCAGATTTTCTGCTGACCGAAGAATGCGAGAAGGATGAGCATGGGAAGAATGAAGAAATTCGAAACGCTCCTTTAAATAGAGTGGAGTGTGAGGGTTGAAAAGAATGTTATACAGTAGAGAAAGAATGTGAGAATCCTGGCGAAGACGGATAGGGAGCCACTTGAGCTTTGTGCGGAACTCAGAAATATGGTCATATTTGCGAAGCCCAAAAACGAATCGTATACAGACGTTTTGGAGCCTTTCGAGCTTGTTAAGTTGCTCCTCAGTGAGGTCGAGGTAGCAGAAGTCGGCATAGTCAAGGATAGGAAGCATGAGAGATTGAGCGAGGACAATTTTAGTGGCAGTAGGCAGAAAATTCCGAAGTCTTCTCAACGAGCCGGCGGAAGCAAAAATTTTACGACTCACAGCATCCATTTGTGAGGCCCAAGTCATGTCACAATCCATTAAAATTCCTAGGTTTTTAACACTACTGCTAAGGGGAATCGTGACACTGTTAAATTCAATGTTGGGCAGCATGGACCAATCAATTTTTACAGTAGTGCGTGAGCTGCCTATAATAATAGCCTGAGTTTTGCTTGGGTTAATCTGGAGACCGTAGGCCATGCTCCAGTCACGAATACTCGTAAGGTCACTATTCGTGCGGTGAATCGCACTAGCCAGTTCTTGCAATGGGGCCTGGGTGTAAATCTGAAGATCGTCTGCATAGAGATGGTAGGAAGAAGTTAATTGAAGTGAGATAGAATTTATAAATAATGAAAATAATAGAGGAGATAATACGCCGCCTTGCGGGACACCAGCGCAGGTATTGCACCACGACGATAAAGAGTCATCAGTACGAATCCGCTGCCGGCGCCCCTGCAGATAACTGCGAAACCAGCCAGTCGCCGATGGAGATATGTTAATAGAGCGCATTATGCCAAGGAGGATATCGAAGTCAACAGTGTTAAAAGCATTGCTGAAGTCGAGTAGAGTCAGGATAGTGAGATGTCCGTTTTCCATGCCCGATCGAATATCGTCAGTGATCTTGACGAGTGCGGTAGCAGTACTGTGACCGGGCCGAAAACCGGACTGGAAAGGATTTAGAAGATTATGAGAACAAAGGAAGGAACTAAGTTGGCCATGAACAAGACGTTCAAGGACCTTTGAAAGGAAAGGTAGAATGGAGATAGGCCGGAAATCCGAAAATGAGGAAGGTTTAGATTTTTTGGGTAAAGGAATGATATAGGCTTCCTTCCACACAGCCGGGACGGTCTCAGAGGCAACAGAGAAGTTGAGTAGATGACATATCATAGGTAGTATCTCACCCAAAATAGGTATGATCATATTACGACCGATATTGTCACCACCCATGGCGTTCGAGGAGATTGACATAATGCTCTTTTTAACATCACATGCGGCGAATGGACTTATTTTAAACGAAGGATAGTCAGGAATAGGCAAGGAATAGAGATATTTGAGGGTACTATTTTTGACATCCACATCCATGTTGGATGTCGACGAAAAGTGAGCGTTAAGAGAATCAATATTAAAATTTGAGGTACACGCAACTTGGCGTGCCTTGCCGATTCCAAGGGTTCTTAAAAAGTTCCAGGCTTTAGCTGGATCAGCATTTAATAGTGAAGAATGAATATAGCGGCGTTGAGCATCTCTACACATCCTATTGCAGCGATTCCTGGCTAGATTAAACTTTTCTTTATTGATATCACTAGCACAACGTTTGAATCTCGCTCTGGCAACTGCCTTTTTGTGCATGACGGACTTGATTTCGTCCGTGATCCACGGAGCTGGCAGATGCTTTATTTTGACCAAGCGGATTGGTGCATGGACGTCAAAAAGATTATTTATACAGGAGTTGAAGGCTGAGAGCTTACCATCGATCGAGTCAACCATCATGATTGGGAACCAGTCGACTTTGGATGCATCCAATCTGAGATTTTGTAGATTCATACCACTAAAATTGCGCTGAAGAAGAATTTTGTGCTTATGTTTAGGAGGACGAAGTTTATAGGACAAAAAGACAAGGTCATGATAAGAGAAGGCATCGGCTGAACATTGGCCGTGCTTAGCAACATGCTGTAAGGATGAAGTAAGGATTAAGTCAAGAAGAGACGGAGTGAAATTAGGAGAGTGATGAGTTGCACCAAGAGGAAGAATATGCATGTTGCAGGACTGTACCACTGATTTAAGGGTGGTTGCACGAGAGTCTTGTTTGACAAGACAAGTGTTAAAATCTCCCATAATAATGGTGTGACTGTACGAAGGTAGGAGATTTTCCAGTAGTTTTTCAAAAGAAGTAAAGTAATTTATACGAAGAGAAGGGCTGTAATAAACACCGAGAAGAATTTTTGAATGTGAAAGACAGATCTCAATGAAGAGATGTTCGCCAGCATTAGCAGGCGGAGGCTGTGGAGACATGCTGATAATAGAGAAAGGGATATGTGAGCGCAAAAAAATGGCAACACCACCTCCACGAGAACCTGTGCGGTCGTTTCGGATGAGAGTGAACCCAGGAAGACAGTAAAGGGAAGAAGGGAGACAGGGCTTAAGCCAGGATTCAGAAACTAGGATAGCGTGAAGATTTTTGATGTCGAAAGAAACTACCAGGTCCGAAAAGTGTGCTGGGATACTCTGGGCGTTTATATGGATAATGTTAAAGTTTTTTGCTACATCACTAAAGTGGGATGATAGTGTATCAGAGAGAGGGGGAATGCTCATAAAGCTGTCGGCACTACCTGAGCTTGAGTCTAGTGTATGGATTGAACAGAACTCGTCATCGTCGCTATCACTAAAAGTCATTAAAAGTAGTAAAACAAATAAATACAAAAATGATAATAAATAGAACAGAATAGGTACCTAAATAAACCCACTAAATCAAAATAATAAAAGTACCCGAACTCCATCTGCCAGTTTATACCTAGGTATTACCATACCAATACAATTTTGAAAACTTTTAAACACGAAAAGAGAAAAACACAACATTAAAAATCAACTAAAAACAAACAGAACGACTCAAAAGACTAGGGGCCATAACTCGGTAAAACAGACAGAGAAAAAAAAAGAAAATATAACATTTGTTTACATTTCTGATGGACATCTACATATAAGTTAACATTAAAGAAGAAGAAGTTGAGGTTAGTTGAGAACGTCACGTCAATCAAACAGATGTCAAATAAATAAATAAACGCTACGTAAAAAGTACAAACAAAACAAGTTTCTCGAGAAAAAAAAAACAAATAAAATTGTACTGTGCGTGGGTAAATGGAAAAAAAGGCGTTCACTACGTCACCTTCAGCTTCTATGGTCTGCCCGTTAGCCATTCGATGAGCATTCGATGAATAGGCAATAGTACTACTTCGACGAACCACCACTGCTCCCGGCGGCGGCGGCCACAGCTCGCCGAGTCGACGGAGCCCTAGTCCTTGCGGCGGCGCCTGCTTGCGTCAGCTTGTTGAGCTCGCCGATACTGCAGATGCGATGCCGCTGGCCGTCCGGCGTGGCTATATGAATGTAGCCGTCTCGTGTCCAGCATGATTTCACACCGTAGCGCTCCCTGGCCGCCATGAAAGCGAGATGTCTGGGCCTCGTCAAAAATTCGGACAGTGTGACATTGCTGCCCTTTAGTTTGGTTTTTGCAAACCAAACCTTATCCCGCATCGATAGGTCACTAACTTTCACGAGAATAGGACGAGGCCTGTCGCCCTGCATTGCACGACCCATACGATGGCACCTCCGAATGTGAGCCCTTGAGAACTCCGGCAAGCACAGTTGCTTACTTAGAGTGGATGCTATTACCTCTGCTGTGTCTTCCTTGGGCCCCTCCGGTATGCCATGCACAAGCACTATCTTGCGGCGGCTCCGCATCTCTTGGTGGTCGGCATCACGGGCAAGCAACTCCACTTGCTGTTGAAGCGTCTTGAGGACACCCAATGTGAAGGTTTTGAAGGCAGCATAATCCGCTGCGATGGCCTCCAGTGTAGTGGGCGAAGTGGACTTCTGCAAGGCACCTTCAAACTGCGTCATCCGCTCATGTAGGGACTGGATTGCATCAGACAAAGGTTGTTGACTGTCCATGGTGTTGTGCAGTGATCCTTAGTGTTTTGTTGTGATGTGTGGCTTGCTTATTTGGAGATATTGACTAAGGCAGATGGAGCACAAAGGTACTTGATGAAGTTATTGCATTTGTTTCTTTACAAATGCATTAAATGTATTTTAAAATAATAAATATTATAAGGAGCAGTTTCACAGACTTGTTTTCACACCTACCCGCCTAGGCGAAAAAAAGTATTACCTGATAAGAAAATGTACCTATTAAGTATCGAAACTGGTAGACCCACGTATGTCCATGTAGTCGTAGAAGGTTTATTGGAACCGGGCCTCTGGAGACTTATGGAACAAAAAGCTTTTCTGTCTCTAATGTTGGGGATAATGAGATTAACCTCTGATTTTTCCCGTAAATGTCAACAATGTCTTCTCTATCAGCTGTGTCTTTGTTGTAATAAGAGTAGGAAATCGAGATAATTCCCTTTTTCATTAACTTACCTAGAAACCTATTTTGATATTTTAGTACAGCCGGAACACAATTTTAAAACGCTCTTATAATTTGGTTCGGGTTTTTATCAAACCACAACGAAGTACCTACTTAGGACCTAGGAAGGTAATAAAGGGGTCAACGCAGCGCAACTTTATTGCTGCACCAGCACTCATGTAACTGCGGCTTCGTAGGCTTTTTTGTACGGAACCCTTACTATTTTTCTAAAATAAAAAAACCAAAGTTATAACATCTGAAGCTATAACATCAGCTATCTGTCCCTGTCAAAATCGGCCCAGCTGTTTCAGGGATTACCCAAAAAAACAGTAGGGAAGACAAAACTTAAAAAAAAATGGTACTTTTTGCATATTAGGAAATTATACAGAGTAGTTCTTACAAAATAAAAAAATATTTTACTATTTTACTTATCAGTTATCACATGCAACGAACAACGCACGAACAAGACAAAATTAAATAGGTACCTAGGTACTAATTAGTGTTATGTAGTTGGTCCTGATATGTACTTATGTCGAATAAATCTGTAATTAATTGCCTTTTTTGCATATTTGAATCAGCAAAATTTTACTATACCTACTTAATATGCAAAATACTGAATTTGACACTACAAACAGACATTCGGTTTAAAGATTTTTTATTTTCTCAAAGAACACAAAATACAGTTCACTTAAAAGAGAAAAAACAAAATTGTACTTATATTTAAGTATACTACTTATTTATATTTTAGCTCAAGTGTGCTTACCTATTAATATAGTCGTACTTATCTATGTAGTAAAAAAAAAAAAAACAATCATAGAAAAAATGAAATTTGTTATAAAATTTACCTGGAAGGGACATGGTATCTACAGCACAAGTCTCTGACTTAGTGTAGATACCATGGAACAAAACTTTAATATACCAAGCTAGTCTGTCTGTAATTTCTTAATGTATCTCCACAGTGATTATGCTTGTTTTTGATCAATAAATTATTATTATTATAAATAAAACAGCTTCTAATTTAAGTTTAGGAACAAAAGCTATTTGGTATAAATAGTCCCTGCACATACAAAACCGATCACCCTAAAGCTCAGCTAACCGCAATCTATATTTTATTGTAACAGGAGGAGGGCTGGAAGTTGAACCGCAACAACTACTACCAGGAGGGATGGCTGGCGACAGGGAACATTCGAGGCGTGGTCGGTGTGACGTTCACTACGTCCCACGCCAGAAGGCCGCACGAGCTGCCCCTTCGGACTAACTACAACTTGCGTGGACATCGCTCAGATGTAAGTAATTTAGTATACTTTTCTGCCGTTAATTTGTGGTCATAGTTAGTTTAGTCTACTTATGTAACCGCATTCGCTGCCCATAGTTTAGTCTACCGCATGTAACCGCATTCGCTGCCCAGCCTCGGCGCGGCGGCGCCGCGGCGGCGGCGGCGGCCAGGTGGATATGTGCGATGCGCGCGTGGACCTTAAAAGCATTAGTGAAATTAGATTATGGCATCGTGGGCCATGAAAGTGTTAGTTAGTGTATATTTTAGTTTAGGCTCTTATCAGGCGAACATCTCGCGTAACACCCACATTTTTTTTAATTATTGGGGAAAAACCATAGGCTTAGAATGTACAAGACCAACAGTGACAGATTAAAGGTGTTACAAAAAATGAAATGTAAATGTGTGCGTGAAATAGTGCTGCCTTGACTCTAATATAATATTATCGATAGTCTTACGGGCGAAGTCACAGGACATAATGAGTTAGTTTAACAAAGTGATATAAAAAGTGTTTTATAATATAAAAAATCAAATACTTTTCAAATAGGTAAACAAATAGCAACATAGCTAAAGCTAGGTAACCTATTATTTATAAATGAAATGACTTGGTTCAGTTAATATGAAATAGTGTATGTTTATATACATATAAAATGGATATTTCTGTGTGTCTGTTTATTACCATGTTTGTAAAATAAAACGTATCCAAAGTTGTTGTGTGAAAGTCCAATGCATTTATTATAAGTAGGCAATGTAAAGCACTTAATAAAAGTCAAAAGTACGTCTCATCATCACAAAATTAAAATAAAACTTTATCAGTATTTGACTTCCGCTAACAAATTTAACTATATGCTCCCTTAATCACATTCACACATTGTGACTAAGAAGAATTTATATCCAAAAATAATGGCTACTAAAACAAAAAAAATACTATTGGCTAACTAATTCAATAAAAATTGTATAAAAATCTTAAATAAAGAGATAATCTCATGTTCTTCTTCTGTTTAGGCTTGTTTAAAATTTTGATGTCTTGTGTTAACTAGTTTTAAGGTGGTTTCAGTGTTTTGAGCTTCCATGATAACGTTGTGAACTCGAGTTTTCTATTATAACCCCTTATCAGATTTTTTTATATTTCGAACGAAAGCTTTTTAAGAGAGCGGACCCACTGAAACAAAGACGGGGGTTAAAAGAAAAGCAAAAATATTAAAACAGAGATGTTTTTAAAATAATCTGAAAAAAAATATATTCTTAGTTTTGATTTTTTAAAAGGGTGCGAGTAGATTTAATTTGTTTAATTACAACAATACTCTGATATTATTTCTAAGTGACAAGATAATAAAATATAAATAGTTATAAAGAAAATAACACTATGTATTTTTAATGTAAATTTTTCGAAATAAATTTATTAACTTCAAAACCGTAAATTATCGTGGAACATTATATGGCGCTCAATTCATAGCTTAGTACCTCCCCAATAAACACTTAAATACAGTATTGTGCTGAATTGCTAGTAGTCCTGTAGGTATATTATGTTATAATAACCACCCTGTACATTACATTACGTTCTTTTTATTTTACAGGAATGGAAAGTAGTGTTTTATTGTACTTTACAAATCTAAGCCTGTAATGTAATGATAATCCTAGCCAATCACGTCGAACCTACCGGCCGACACGTATTATCGACTATCGATATAATGACATCATCACTTTGTCAATCCCTATCGTAAACAAACAATTTTAATTTTTACTCAAAATTTCCTAAAATTCTTCATTTAGCAATGTAATTTGATGATAAGTCTTAAGAGAAACCTATTATCTAAGCTTTCAATAGCTCTTTTGCCTCATTTTCATACAGCAAATGACGAAATAATGATTATGAAGATTTCAGTAAAAACAGTCATAAATTACCTGTAAAACGTGTTTATAAGCGAGTTATTACGTTTGTAATGTCACATTCACTCGCTGAACAAGACACCATTGTGGCAGAATAATGATTTTATGTTTTAATCGTAAGATTATTAATTAAAAGCACAAAATTCTTCTCGACTTGGATTAGCGTGGGCTCTTAAGGCCTCTTACTCAGCTAAAACAATGACATATCGACATCTTGTGTCGCTATCTCTTTTTCTCTCGTGGCAGTGTGTATTAACTAAATACCTCTCGCTCCCACGCTTTGTTAGTCTATTGAACGTAGTGAAAAAATTCTATGTCTATGGGAAAAACACTGAAAATCACTATAACTATGCACTCTGAGTGCAGTAAGAGTGCATATTTTGTATTTTTAATTCGGTGCCACGATTATGTGCTTCTGTTCCTTCAATAAAAATGAGAAACAAATAAATTATAAAAACCATCATGTTTGTTGTTGGTGCGTTGTGTCTAGGGCTTGCAAATATTCGAACATTTAGATATTCGAATATTCGATTTTTTATCGGGTACTATTCGAATATTATTCGAATAATAGAAAATATCTATGTTTTTTATATAATCACATCTGCTTTTATTCTTATAAGTGGTTATTTGCCAAAACAAATTAAAATTATTAGAAGGTTGTGTCGCCGTAACGAGGCATTGACGATTTACAGGCACAATCAACCACAAATTCTTAGTAAAAACAATTTTCAAAATCTAGGTAAGTAGGTATTGTTATAAGCGTGGGGTTCAGGTTTAATAGAAAAATGCACTAATTAATCTACTAATTAAAACAAACACTTTACTACAAATTTAACACAGAACTAACTCAAACTGTACTTGAAAAATTCACATTACACACATTGTTTTGTATGGTGTGTATTATATTGTATCGCGCGAGCTCGTATGTGGCATTCTAAGCACATCCGAGTATTCATAGTGCTGAGTTTGATGTTTTTGATTTTAATCGAATATTCGAATATTGCAATTTCAGTATTCGAATATTCGATCTAATATAATATTCGAATAATTCGAATATTCGAATGCAAGCCCTAGTTGTGTCTGATAAATAATTTTTAAAAGTTTCATAATTTTTGCCAAAATTCATTAGGATTGGATGTTTCACCGAGGATAAAATATACTAGACTAAGCATCCTGGCTAGCAACAAGTACACTAGTTGTCCGAAAATATTATTTAAAATTTATCACATGGGTGCTTGTAGGAGCATAAGAATAAAAGTTATTAGGAGTAGGTAGGTCAAACTGAAATTGTAAAAACTAGCCGTTTGTAAGATTGATTCAGCAATCGAGTCCGTTGGTGCAAAAATACAGGATAAAAGCACTGCTCGCTCGCGCAGATTCTTTCATCTAAGGAGGCCGTGAAGACGGGGCGCTATAGCACTCATTTGGAGGCCTATGTCCAGCTGTGGACTAGGTACTATAAGCTGATGATGATGACAATGATGATGATCAAGAAGTAGGCGTGGCCTAACACTTCTTGCTGTAAGATACACAGCTTATCTCAAATGACTCTTGAAAACTAACTCCGAGGCCTCCTAACCCTTGTAAACGTTTTTGTTCCGAAACCTCTGCGTGAGTACACACATTAATTCTCTCCTCGGGTTCTCATAGCCAGACAGTTTTATCTCCCGCTTTGAGTAAAGTTGCCAGAATACTTACCTACCAACATTATACGAACGGTTCCATGAATCTAGTTTTTTTCACTTATGGGCGTTCGGTTTACATATCGCGGGAATATTTTTGTTGTTTTTTATTTTTTTCTTTATTACTTCAAGAAATTCGCCGCAAATCGTAAACCATTGAAATAACTATGAATGAAACTATGTACCAAAACATCAAGAAATTCCCAAAGGAACAAAAAGTACCATGGAATCAAAGTTTTTATCTCAGTAAAAATCTCTAATATTCCCAAATGCTCCAAAAGTTCTCCAACTCCAACCACTGAAACGAAGTTATTTTCATCAATGGTTTAGGTATAGTTTGTTTACTGTCAAAACTATCGTAGTTTGACGAATTCATTACGGATGTAAGCGGGTTAACAACGAACCTTATTTCACACTAACGTTTCATCCCTTAACGAGGGTCTTAAGACCCTCGTTAAGGGATGAAACGATGAAACGTTGATGAAACACTCAGAGAAGAATTCTTCTCTGGGTGCGTTTCCTTTCTAGACGCGCGCGTTCTGCATCCCTCCGAACACTGAACTGCGGAACGCGCGTTTCTAGAACCGCACTCACCCTGAAGAAGGGATGAAACGTTGGTGTTCTTCTAAGACAAATATGGTTCGTAGTTAACCCGCTTACATCCGTAATGGGTTTATTTTATAGTTAATGATTTATGATTTGCACCGATTAGCTTTTCACTAGTTTTATCCTTAAAACGCAGAAAAGAAAAATAGATTAACCTCCCGCCCAATGTAAATCGAACTACCTCAATAATAAAGCGAAGTAAAGCTCAGCACGTCAATCTCATTATCTATTCATGTTAATAACATAAGTTGCTGGAAAGTCATATTTGCTTCAAAAGATTTGTCTCTGAGATTATTCTTTGAACAGTGGAAAGCTTTTAAAATCTTTTTAACTTTATTCGAAAGCAACGATTCGCAACATCGACTCTCAATTTTATGTAAGTGCTCGGAAACAAAGTTTATTTGGCGTGGAAAAAGGCATTTTTAGATTTTTGATGCCCTGCGTTTTATCAAGTTTTTTTTATTTAATTTTATCATTGAACTAGTGCTTTATTCCATAATTAGTTAATAAATAACAAAGAACATTCAAATATTAGAAACAAATTAGAATAGTATTTACATTTGAAACAATTGAGCTAACTGCAGACTGTTGCAAGCAATCTACAGGGAGGTACCTCAACTGAACATAAGGATGTTTTATCCGGAACTACAGGGCAGAACAAAAAATAAGGTTTCAATAATACCTACTTCTAAGTTTTATCCATCACCGTCTAGGCGACATTAAAAACAAAGCACCAAAGAATTAGCAGTCATTGTTTATATTATTTAAATAACGCGATAAAACGTAATGGATATTACTTATTTAACGCGATAAAAACGTAAAGTAAAAAGAAGGTACTCGACAAATGTTTGTGAAAAATGTTTGTAAAGGAGTTTTGTTACTTCTTCACGCCAAAACTACTAAACGAATCGGGTTTTCATTTTGCATAGATGTAGCTTTAAGCCTGGAATCAAACCCAAACAAAGGCTACTGTTTATCCCATAAAACAGTTCAAACCATAGACATAGAATTTTTTCACTATGGTTCAAACAGTCGTAAGTTAGATAATTATGTGTAACCAATAATCGACAACCGTTGTGGTAAACGTGTTCTTGAGTGCAGACCACGACGATACGTAGTGTAGAACGCCGTCCGGCCAGATGGGATGACGACCTGCGAAAAACTGCAGGCAGATGCTGAATGCTTCAAACTGAAGAGGGCGCTGTGGCGCTCATTAGGGGAGAGACCTATGTCCAGCGGTGGACTAACATGATGATGATGATTACTAGATGCTCGTGCGTGATGTTCCCTTCCCACGTTATATTGTGGTTAATATCCACCGTATTCATCACACGATGTACCTAAACCTAATCCCACCGACTTAGGGCTGTAAGCCGTAACTCGACAAAGTAAAGACAGTCAAGTGTCGTCGTTCCAAATATACGTATGTCCTGTATGGAATATTTAGCCGGATTCCTTCATGGTAGCTTTGACAAAACCGTGGATCCATAGGTAGCTTATACGGAATTTGAGGAATGTAATAACTCGTCTGCGACCGTATAAACCTGGATATACGGCTGAGCGCTCGTGCATAGTTGTCAAGATTTCGAGGCTCATGGTGAATCCTGAATATTTTTCTAAGATACATGTCAGACAAGTCACTTCAAGTCTAGTCACATTTTCAAGTGCCACCGTCTTTGGTGTTCTTACATGTCCGTCCAGTCCATCCCAAGGTTACCTGGAATTTATTTATTTATTTTTATTTATTTATTTTATTCTCAAACAATTTTCATTGTGTCGGATTTTTACACGATAATAACGAATTAATAAAATTAACAAAAATAAAATACATCCATAGCGAACATACCTAATTACAAAAATTAACGGTAAGATAAACATTTAATTAGTTTTATACAAAGGCAAATGAAACAATACAATTATGTATGAATATTCAAGATGAAAATGTCAATGTTACAGAATTTAACTTAATATTAAATCTAAATTATATAATAGTATAAATACGCAAATGTCAAAAGAATAAAATAATAATAAACAACAATAATTTAAACATGAGTCATTAAAAAAAAAATTACAAAAACGTAGTATAGATAATTATTAATAAAATCACAAATGTCATAAAAATATTCATTACAATTACAATGTCAAAAGTCTATTATTATTATCACAGATTCTCAGACTTAGATTTGTCTGCATAGAACTCTTCCAAAGAATAGTAGCACTTCTTCAACAAGAATTCTTTAAGATTATTTTTGAATTTGTCTACATTATAAATGCTTTTAAAGCGGATAGGCAATTTATTGTAGAGTTTTACAGACTGGTGCCGTACGCTGTGCTCTGCTATGTTTAGCAGAGGTGTAAAGTCCTGTACTATGTCCCGTCTTCTAGTTTTTTCTCTTATTGCCCGTGCCTCAGGAGTTTCAAATGAGTTCAAATGTTTTACTTGGTATGTCAACAGAATTAACATATATAAACAAGGCACAGTAAGTATGCGTAAGTTAATAAAATGATCCCTACATGATTCAGTTTGGGATATGCGCAACATCGTCCTAATCGCTCTCTTTTGCATCACAAATGCTGAATTAACATTGTAGTTATAGCTGTTTCCCCAAAATAGTATGCTGTAGCGAAGCCTGGATTCCACTAGTGCAAAATAAACTATCTTTAACTGTTTCAGCGTCACTTCATCTCTAAGACTTCTTAACGCGTAGCATGCAGAGCTTAAGTAATTATTTATAGATTTCAATTCAGATTTCCACTTAAGTAACATGTCAATATTAATACCTAAAAATTTAACTATGTCAACTGATTCAATTACAATGTCATTAAAATTCACAATAAGCTTTTCATTATTTTTAGAAGTAGTCTTAAATAACATTAGATTCGTCTTTTTCATGTTCATTATCAAATTATTCATTTTAAACCACGTGTCAAAACCAGCTAGTGCAATGTTCAGCTTCACCGTAAGATCCGCAACTGAGCCTGCTGAAACAATCGCATTAGTGTCATCCGCAAAAACAACTAAACGGAGATCGGCTAAATAAATTTTCATGTAGTTTACAAGATCATTAGTAAATATTATAAATAAAATTGGTCCCAATATCGACCCCTGTGGGACACCCCTTGTACTGTCAGTCAATGCTGATTTAGAAGAGATTTGGAAGAGAACGCTCATAGCGATAAAGCCGCCTTTGTACTTCTTCTCGTAGCATTTATGTTTGTACTGTTTTCTTTGTTTGCGTATAAAGTATTATCTATCTAGTCACTATAATCTGGAGAATACCTATATGAAATCTACACAAGAAGGTTACGTAATTTTAAGCTACGTTAATGTCGGGACAGACTAATTTTTATTTCCTGTCTTCCTTTCTATGTTCTTTTAGGACGACGAGGTTGCGGGTTTGATTCCCACCTGAGGACTTGTAGGTATTTGTATGATCTGCAGTTATTTGTTCCGGGTGTTTTCGACCCATGTCCTTACTATTATAATATATACTATTATAAATCCGAAAGTAACTCTGTCTGACTGTCTATTACCTTTTCACGCCTGAACCGCTGAAAGTATCTTAATGATATTTGGCAGGGCGGTAAATGGTATCCCAGGGAACGGACAGGCTCTTGAAAAGCGCGTGGGGAGCACGCTTAGCTTATCCCGGGCAACAGCTAATTGACTTATAATAATGTATGTTTGTAATGTAATGTAGGTGTATTTTTTTAAACCATTAATGAATTAAGGCGGCATGGTTGTTCTTTACTCAATAAAATTTACTTCACTGATCCTCGAATACTTAAACGCATTTCAGGTTTAAGCACGTCTCAAGTGACGATTTTTTGACACATTTTCATTAAATTATGTCAAAAAACCGCGACTTAAGACGAGCTATGTAAGTTTCGTTTGAGTATTCGGGAGTGACAAAAGTAAAAAATTTAAGTTGTCATGTCAAAATTACTACGGAACGATTCAGACGCCAGATCTCGGTGTCTTGCCCACAGAGCGGATTATATCTCAATGAAAAAAGAGATCCCCTTCGGTAGACTGTACATCAACGTAATATAATATCTCTTATAGGAATCTCGTAGGTTTTATTTGTAATAAAATAGCATCTCTCACCAAATACTTACAACTTTGCATCCTTGTTAGTATGTACTTAACAGCAGTAGGCCTATTAATTTGTTAGCTAAATATATAGGCCTTCAAAAAATTGAAAGGTCAATCAATAATTGTTTTGCCAGGGTTGAATAACATTAATTCCAAGCTAGCATGTAATCAAACTGTAAAGCTTTACTTGCGCGTGTTGTTTTATATTGCCAGTCTTGTATAACCTCGTACACTTGTACTTTATTCCGTACCTTCTCGATTTATTGCCTAAGCTTTCATGGAATATAATGCTAAGAAGGTCATATTATTTACGTGCTATGTGAAGCAGTAAGAATATTTAAGAAGAAGAAGAAGAAAAATATTTATTTTATCCCAAAGATACATAATAAAATGACTTAAATTTCTAGGAACTATTACTACAGATAAAACTATACAAAGAAAAAAACAAATGAAACAAAAACAAAACATAAAAATGACGAAAAAGGGTCCCCACCTCAGCATATTATGTGGCATTCGGCTACGCCCAATGCTACGCTGGTTTTCAGGTGGAGCCCGATTATATTATATCAACAGCTGCACTGCTGAATATTCCTTAATTATTATACTTCACTACATAGTATAAAACAAAAGTAGCTTTCCGCTGTTTGTCTGTCCTTATGTATGCTTAGATCATTAAAGCTACGCAACGACTTTTGATGCGGTTTTAGATAGTGATTCAAGAGGAAGGTTTATATGTATAAAACATGCATAATATAGCACCCGTGCGAAACCGGGGCAGATCGCTAGTAGAATATAGAATGAATAGAAGCAATGTATGTCGTTTAATTATGTACATAAATAAATATTTTCTATTCTAATTATTGTACTTACTTATTCCTTATTAATATAGTAATTTAAATATAAGTTCCTCAAATCGGTTTAAAGAAGTAAATAACTAAGAATAATTTTAGTTATTAACTTCTTTATTATATTGATGAGATATTTACAAAAAAGAGCAAAAAACCTTTTACCTTGAAATTTAATAGTTGCGTACACACTACCATAATTATGTAGGTTTTGAGACAACTTTTAGGGTGTCAATATACAAGTATTTACAGACTTACAGCTGGGTATCTCGAATTCTGAGATTCTTATTCTTATTATTTGCTCTATATTTTAGAAACAGCTATGTTTGTACGATACAATCCGGATTTGTTTATTCGGCAATCTGACGCAGTACAACGTAATAGACGTGACCAACAAAAAATTTGCACCTTTAACTGTAAAAAAAAGTTGATGCGCATATATTTCTTTGCTATGACACGATCAATTTATAACAAAATCCCGCTCTTGATAAGAGAATTGCTTACTGCGATGTTTCAGAGAAAGCTGAAGAACATCCTATCTGATAAAAGCTATTATACAATTAAAGAATTTATGAACGATAATTTTTTTGACAAATAAGTATATATGTAATTTTTGATTTTATTTAATTGACTTATGTAACTCCATTTTTAATAACATTAATTGATTCCATGCTCTACAATTTTTATAAAAGTATTTTTTCTTATTATGTATAATTATCATTAAAAGACAAATCATTGCATGGCAGGGCAAATTACATTGTTACCCATTCTGTATATACCATCTTTTCCTCATGTAATTGCAATAGATATACTTTTACTTACCTAATTTAAGCTTAAATGACTGGACTACACACCGGACTAGCTCTAAACGATGATGGTAATATCTTACAACTGAGGAACATGAAAACACTTATCCCTAAGCCTGACCTGAACCTTTGCTTATCGTCTAAGCCAGCTGTAAGTCGCACAATACGCCACAGGTCGGTGTAATCGTTTCAGCGGCGACATAATGCACTCATACTTACATACCTATTTAGAATGTATATAACATTCTATGAATTTACACAGAGAACATACGCGTTTTTAATAAAATATCTGAGCGTCTGGTTGCAAAAATCAAGCAAAATGTGCATTTTTAAACATATTATATAGATTTAAGGTAGAAAAGATAACGAACGTAGGTAGGTACCTAAATGTTCAGATAAAAAAATACTAATATAGGTAGAGAAAAACCTGTAGAAGTCTACTCGACTTCTACATTCAATAGAATTTATGAAATTTTTCTGGTTGGTTCTTTTAGAATAAAAACACTGATTTCGCAAAAAAAAAGTTTTTAATTGATTTCCACCAAAACTCTAAATTATCAGCGACAACACCATATTCTTTTTTCACTTATTCACCATAAACTTCCCATCGAAGGAGAATCCTACTGAGGATTCTAACTCGATGCCCATGACTCTTATGTGAAATGGCAAAGTCCTTAAAACGGCAAGTGCTTTACCGGGTCGCACCGCAAAGGCCGGGCAAGGAATGCGTTAACCACGTATAAACAGGAATTTACCTGGATTTGTAAAGATAAACTTTTCAAAACACTCAACATTCTGAAACTAAAACATTGGAGTCTACTTGTTTCTACTTTGATAAACCACGAAACACGTTCCACTTTGTGGTCTGCATTCTGTTTCTGTAACTTAGGTGTCTATTCTGCGGTTACAAAGGGTTAAAAGGTCTTCAACATAATTCCCATCCTTACCTATCGAACCCGACATTTACCTTCTCGAAAAGGTTCAATATCGAATATTTAAATCAACTAAATATTCAATATTGTGAGGTAAGTTTTCCCTGAAATGTAATTTTGTCATTCTAGGAATCTGCCTTTTCTCAATTTAATATGTATAATATTACCAGACCTTTTTCGGTAAAGAATGGCTCGTTGAAAACTTCCTTTCAAAATCTGAACTCTATAAATATTCGACTATAAATACTGATAGCTACAGTTAAGGAGCTACCATCGGGTACCTGGTTTATCAGGTCAATAAGGTTGAAAATGCTACATGAAAATGCGAGGTGCGTCTGTAGCTTTTCGAATAAACTGATGATTTAAATTAATCTTTATTAAAAAATTATCTTAGGAAAAAACTAAATTAACATGTTGCTTATCTTTAACAATGAATTCCAAGTTGATATTCAAAGTCGTTATCCAAAATATTTCGATATGAAATTCTAAAATGTACCTTATTAAAAAAATTCGAGAGAGAAAGGTTTCTGCTATTATGTTTTCAGCTTAGCTAGAATCTAGGTAGGAACCCGAACTAATATACATATAAAACTCCAATTTTTATACATGGCTTGTTCCGAAGTATTATTTTTTTCAACTGGACATACAGCGCCTTAAGTTTTTTTGTTTCTTAACACTTTCATTGCCACCGACGCATATGGATGAAGTCCACGTCTAGCAGCTGCGGCACTGCCATGCCTCGGCAGTGAATGCGATATGTTAATGAATATAGTAATATTTAACACTGGTATCTCCCACAGGTGATTCTTGTGAAATGGAACGAGCCGTATCAGAAGCTAGCGTCATGCGACAGTTCTGGCGTAATTTTCGTGTGGATCAAGTACGAAGGCCGCTGGAGCATAGAGCTGATCAACGACCGTAGCACCCCGGTCTCGCATTTCTCCTGGTCGCATGACGGACGGATGGCGCTCATATGCTACCAGGTAAAACCCTTTTTTCCCATTTTCCCCAGGAAATGCTTACGTGACGCTATTACGTAACGATGATGGAAAAAGGAAATGGAAGGGTTGAATGCGAACGGCTTTAATTTAATCCGAAAACTCCAAATTGGAATATCGCGTTTTAATTCAGCGGAAGCAAAGCAAACTATTTGCAATTCTAATGACACGTTCACATCGGATCTAACCGCATAATATCTACAACAGCAATCAACGGTATCGGGTATCAGAATTTGACCAGAATTGATGATGAATAATCTACCTGTCGAATATTTTCCCGACGAATACCTGCTATTGTTTTGACAGGGAATTAAATCGGCTTTGAGCGCGAATCAATAACACCCATGTTCAATCAATTTCGCCCATGTGTCATGTGCGAGACGTGAAGCACTGTCTCGCGTCAAAACGTCGCTCCAATTTGCTAAAAGGCTTCCATGTGACGTCGACGTTACGTGACACCATAGCGCAAACACTTCGAATGGACTAAGAAAGGTGTGTCTGGTTTTGCGGAGGCGTGCATGTCCTATCCACTCTACTCACTCACATTAATAAGACACAAGTCTCAGTATATTGACTCAGTGAACAATTTTCAGGACATGTTTACTCTGGTTTCAATTTATGTACATTGCATACATACTTGAAACATAAAGATAAATAGCGCTTGAATCTGTTTGCTAGCAAATAAGAGCAAGAGTGCTTGTCGGTACGCACTGCAAATAGATTTATAAGCGTTCAGAATTTCAATTTGGAATTTGTCGCTGAAATCTGGTGACGTGAATAAAGTAGCGGTCGGGCGCGGGGGCTATCCAATTTATTATATCTAGCGTGGTCCCGGCGTGCGAGGAGAAATCTTGGGTCTGATTTGGGATTTATATCCTGTTATTGCCACAAGCTGATTGATGGCCTATACTCGGCCTCTTGCGTTCATCCGTCTGGTCATGTAGACGGGGGATGACAAGCTCTATTTGTCACAATATTATGAAATATCTCAGCCTCTCAACGATAAAAATACTCATGACCTTATAGTCAACAAAATTGAAGCACGGGCTTCTTTTTGTTTATTTTTTTGGAAAGCAATCCAATTATTCGTGACTTTGAATTACTAAATTGTTGTTTTAGTTTCGTCGAGCTCCAATTTCGTGGCTTTGTCTGACATTCAAAACCAATCAAGTTTGAAATCTTGAGAGCCCCGAAATTGTTCAGAGACCGTTCGAAAAATATGGATTTGGATAAATTAAACTTGTCATTCCATTTCTTATTCTAACTTGATTGATAGGTCTTCAAAGTTACAAAACTCTTATAAAATAAAACTTATCAAACAAAGAAATCTTATAAAATAAAACTCTCTGTTTGAAAAGAGCCTCTTGCTATAACATAGATCTGACAGATGTGTCGTCCACAAAGTCAGCCAATGTCACGGCTGGAAGTAGGTCACACTTCGATAGCTATTTTATTTGCTTCCGATTCACTGCAACTTTGCTAAGGGCTTGTTGTGACTTCGGAGTCGAGAGATGGGGGCATAACTTTTTACGGTCTGACGAGAAAGGTCGCGCTAAATAAAGACAATTTCTGGTGCGTTGTCTTAAGCTATAAGTGCCATACCAACAAGTAAGGTACATTGTTGCTGTTGTGTAGTCAAGTACTTATTTCTGCTACTTACTTTTCTTAAAGTTAGGTAGGTAGATGTACCTTAATGGTCTCTAATGGGTTCTGTGATGTGATTAAGGTCAAAGGAAAGGAGCAACATCTTGTAAATTCATATTACAAAGGGGCTCTCAAGCAAAACAAATTATTGCAAAAAATATATAGGAACCTCTAAAAATATTTGCCACGGCTCAAGGTGGTTTAATGGGTTCATGAAATAAAAGGTCGTAAAAAAAGAATCTTCCATAGAAACGTCAATCAGGTGATCTGATATAACGAGAGGTCGATTTTTTTTCATTATTCGGCCTAGGGTCCTTGGGCAAAATTGTTTAGTTTCATCAGCCAGCTCTATAAATCTACGTTCTCAACTAAAAATGTTACGGATCCTCATTGTGTAGGTAAATTGTCGTTTGCGAAAATTTCATCGTCGTCTTACGTCTCCGACGAAATTCCAGAATTCCGTATTTTCACGGCCTTTTCGTAATCAAGGTCACATGCAAGGGAATTACTTAGGACCGTTCGTTTACCACCACAGCTATTAAGTATCTAAATTTTAGCAAAAAAAAAATGACAATTTATTTATCAAGCAAATCGTTTCGACATGGGGTTCTAATTCTAACTAACAACTCTATGAGAAATAGAGAAAATTCAGATTGTCGATTTTAATGAAAACCCGAAAATTTGTAGTAAAATTATTATTGTTTTTTGGCAAAGTCTCACTCAATGCTTGTCTATATTGATTTGCGGAAGATATCTTTGTGGCCCTTGATAAAACGTTCTAGATTCCCTCAGCTACTCGAAATAGTAGATTGTATCATAATAAGGGAGCAAAATAATATATTTACGGCGTGGGCGCTTTTTTGAATCCAGAGCATAGTGAGGGATTCTTTAGTAGAATCCTGAAAGTAGCGAAGGATTTAAGCTATGCCGCCCGAGCCAAAAACATATTTTGCGCCCGAGTGATACACTCCACTTTTCATCATCCTCTATGAGAAAATAAAAGGCGCCTTAGCATTGAGTAGGTAGCTACTCAAAGAGTGGAAGGTTTTTGAGTTTTGGCTAAGTAGGTACTGGAAGTAGGCCAAAAACACAGATTCTGAAAAATTCTTGGCGCCTCTTGCATTTCTCCATTCAATAAAATTACCATAGGCTTTCTTAAATTTCTCCCGGGATTTTGCAGGTAATAGATTATCCATCACATTTCTTGCGTCGCTCTTATACTCTTAGGAGTTAATTCTATACTTTCACTGTCACTTGAAGAACTCATTTTTCAAAACAAAACCATGAATTTCTTACTATCCGTGAAAATTGACGAAAATGCGGGCTGTAGTTCGCGCGTTTTTAATTTGATTTCTTTTTTTTATTTAGCCGGCGGCGGCGCGACTTTGGATCGTCGTCGTAGCAGTCAGTCTATTCAAACAATATTTGCGTTCGATTTCTTTGGCGCTGAACACTAAGATGTTCGAAATTCAAAAAGTGAGCGGCAAAGATTGGATTAAAAACTCATTACTGCCCGCTAAAAGTTTCTAGAAAACATCACCTTTGGATGCACTTAAAGGCGAACGAAGTCGTCCTTTTCAAATGGATGGGATGAAAAAATCATTTCAGCTAATGTAGATACAAGATTTCGACTAGTCTGAGCGAGTTGGCATTTCGCTTTGCGAGAAGTGTACCAATGTTTTGCACTAAATTGTTTTTTTTCCCGGTTCAGAATGATATCTGACGCAATAACCCACGTTTAATCCAGCAGCTTTTAGCCCTTCCTTTCAATAATCCAAGCCATCTCCCCAGGATGGCTTCGTCCTGGTGGGTTCAGTGGCGGGGCAGCGCTACTGGTCCTCCATGCTGTCTCTGGACGCGCGCATCACGTGCGGCTGTTGGACGCCGGATGACAATCAAGTGTACCTCGGCACGGCGTCCGCGCAGCTCGTCGTCATGGACGTGCATGGGGCTATGGTCTCACAGGTAACTCTTTGTAACCACGTGCATGGGTCAAAGGTCTCGCAGGTAACTGTTTATAATCAAGGTTTTATCGCAGCTGCTGGGGACTGCTGGACGACGGACGATAATCAAGTGTGCATGGAGCTATAATTATGGTCTCGCAGGGAACAGTTGGTAACCACGTGGAGTCGGCGTGCGTGCGTATATCAATTATTATACATGCGTGAAAGTACTGCGCGAACTTCGCACTCTCGCTGCCCGTCACCGGACAACTTGTTTGGTGCCTAGCCTACTATACCTAGGTACAGCGGCGTTTATCGGTTGATAACCCTCTTCGCACTAACACGAGACAGGGTGAGCACGAGTATGTAAATAGTGCGCTCAGGCTTTTGTTGGGTCGAAAATACTAGCAAAATGGTTTTATTGTTTATGGACGAGACGTCTCAACGAGTGTGTGATACCGCCACGACAGGTTCCAAGTCTCATAATAACATTAGTTTGTATTCTATATAGTAGTTTCTTTTTGTCGTAAATCTTCATTTTACCGAAAAGATTTTGTTTTGAAATATTTCTGTATTTGTAGAAATTCGATTTAAAACCTAACAGAGACTTAAACCTAATGATAAGTTATAGATTAGAATGATCCCTTTAAAAATGTTTCTGAACATGCATGCTCTTTCAAAAGGTGATTGGCATGCCCATCGTCAGCAAGCTGATTTCGACGCACAGTGTTGTCGCAAAAGGTTTATTTTCTTCCACAAAAAGACCTCTCAAGGTGAAACACATTTGCCAAGACACCTCAAGAAATGTGAGGGCACCTTAAGAAATGTGAGGCTTATCAGCATTTTCATTTCAACTGAATGTCAACACTGAGGCGATATTGCGCCTTTGACATTATCGCATACCACCAGAAAATATTTGTCATATACCTACGCGATTCCTCACTCCTCAGTTAGATAGGTATATAGTTGACATTGGAATAATCCTTCTCCAGATAATAAAGAGACTAAACAATAAGAAATAAGTGAATAAGGTTACTCTTTATTCACACCCTTTCGGACAAAGAAAGCTTTTAGTTCCGTAAATGTAAAAGTTCCGTGTAAAGAACACTTTGCTAGGAAGTTTCGCGTATAATGATGCCTAGTGGAACAGTATCCGCATTGTATTGTGATAGGTAATTAAACATTCCGAGAAATGGGTCACAAGCTGTAGTTTGCGGCTTTTGTCCCCTGATTTATAATACGTTGTTAATTTGGTAGTTTTGGATCGAACACGGTAGCTTGCTATTTTACTATAAAACTATCGTAGTTTGACGAATTCATTACGGATGTAAGCGGGTTAACTACGAACCTTACTTGTGTTGCAAGAACACCAACGTTTCATCCCTTAACGAGGGACTTCTTCAGGGTGAGTGCGGTTCTAGACGCGCATCCCTTGATAGCTTGCCTTTTGTATCATACAAGTTAACATTTTGAACAAAATGTTTGGCGCTATTTAGCATATCGCTTATGACAGGCTGTCAATTTCTCATGTTGATATCATTCTCCCCTCTAAAAACCTTACTTTATTCACTGAAAACAATGAATAAAAGCAGCAAGCTTGTAATCACTATTTTGGTGTTTAAATTTGGAACACATCAATATATTCGACCTGCATTTCAATGCTATACAACCTCTTTGCGTAAAAAATACTCGATACAAACTCCTTCAAAGAATACTCGACAAACAAACTTCTTTTGCAAATAACTCCTCGAGATTTGATTGTTCGACATTTTAAGCCATCGTGTCTTCTAGACCTTTGTGATAGTCCGTCGGCCAAATCCCAAATGAAGATCTCCTCACCTCAACCTCAACAGCCTATAATGGTCTACTGCTGGACGCAGGTCTCCCCTGATTTTTTTATCTCATGAGCGGTATTGCCCATAATCCCAACGCTGGGCATGTGGGTTGGGATCGCAGTTCGATGGTAGATCTACTCTGCAAGAGGCGCTGCTGCTCTCCGTCCGGTGTATGTCCCTTAGTCGACCTACTTCAGCGCAGAGTTTTGGCCGATGGGTGTCAAGTTCCGACGACGGTTCACTGGCCGCCTGCAAGGAGACACCGCCGTGCACCCTCGCCAGCTGCCACTCTGATTGCGTCATTTACACGTCGACGCCGTAATCACAGAAAAACGTGTCATTAATTAAGTTTTTATGTTATATTGTATGTTAGTTTTAAGGTATATATTAATATGGACTGTAGCATAAGTTACATAAGATCTGTAACTTTGCTATGGTCTGAAATAAATGATTATTACTATTATTACTATTAGTCGCCTCTTAGGACACCCACGGCACAGCCCACGGGAAGGGTTAGTGCAAATTCTAAGCCGGCACCACACGGCTCAACAGCAAAAATCTATTAAGTTTAAAAACAAAATCGATAGCTACGTGACGTGCTAAGGAAATTACTTATTTTAAGTATAGGTAATTTCATTTATTTGCCGATACTTTTCTGGCTTTCGCATAGTGGTCCCTTCGCCCTCTAATGTTTTCTGCAAGAAAATATGAGATCTTTCTAACAACATTGAGTGTTAGCCTCATTAAAATACCGGTCCTCTATTAGATAATGTCTCTATATATCCCAGCTTCCTTTCAATATAGGGTTAATCCCAGAAACCCACACAAAAGGTCTCAATCCAAATAATGTGAACACCTTTCATTATGTTGCATCATCGTGACAAAGCCGTGCGAGTTACCTACTTACTTCAGTTCCATGTCAAGTATGCAACTTTTGAATCTGTTGTTTCGAGAAAAGTTAGGTTTTATTCGTTCTTTTTGAAGAGGGAAGTTCTTTTGTTCTGCGTTTTTGTTCTTTTCTCTCTACGGTTTAATTAGACAGGTTAATGCCAGTTAAACACAGCGTTCCAAAGTGATCTTTTTTCCTATGAACTCATGATAAAATCAACTTAAGCTTTTTTGCTTTAGTGCATTAGGTTGGTACTGGGGAAATATTCTATGAAAATTTAATAATGTCCCAAAAATTTCCTGAATCAAGAATCCTGCAGAAATCGAAAATTTTCTGGACATTATTAAATTTTCGTAGAACTTCAACTTTGTTTCATTTGTATTTTGGAAGGAATTGGAAAATGTTGATTTGTAGCTCAAAATCTCTTATTATCCTAATCGCTCCGAAATATCACTGAATCAAGTTGGGTTTATCATAAGTTCATTAAAATAGAAAATGGTTTACAATATGCGGCAAATTACTATTCTTCTTGTTTTATTGCTTAAAGAACGCAGAAAAAATGCAATATCACAAAAAAAATATCTTGGTCCTCGTCGAATATATAAGTAAATGAACAAGCAGCTTTTCCGGAGATTTTTTTCTGTTGTTGTTTGATTTTTGAACTGAACCAATATTGTAAATTGTTGTATGCCCTACCTACAGTTAGTCTTATGTTGTCCTAGGTCCAACTGGTAGACGAAGGCAGCATAACATCAATGGCGTGGTCTTGCGAGAAATTCAAGATGGAGGAAGGCGAAGACGTTGAAAGCAACTCCAATCACGTGCTAGCCGTGGCACTGGGCAAGGGAGAGATCATTCTCTTACGGGGACACGATGACGTCAGCCCTGTCAGGTAACCACTTAAATTTCGTCATCAGCATATCCACTTGGCACATGCAAACTTGGCCGCATGCGCTGCCGTAAGCTCATCAACTGTTGGCCGAAAGATCACCGGGTAAGGTGGACCAGCTGGGTCGGCCTGGTTCAGAGGAGATAGATATCCCTCTATAACTAAATAGTTAAAGAAGAAAGGAGAAGGGAAAAGGTGGAATATCCCATAAATATGGGAAATTCCAGCCTATGTCTGTCCCCGGAATACCATTGACCTCCCTGCCAATTTTCAATAACTTTTGTCAGGTGTGAAAAGGATCCAGTTATTATCGAATTATCTTTATTAAAAAAGAAAATACAATCAAATAATAGAAATAACTTAATACTAGTATTTACAATTGAAACAATTGCGCTGACTGCAGACTGTTGTGAACAATATACAGGTAGCTCAACTGATAAATATCCGTCGGAAGCGTGTTCAAGACGCTGGCTGCATAGCTCCGCAGCCCTGCTGCTTATGTGCTGTGCCAGATACTCACCAGCTCTCGGGTCACGCGTCGGTTAGACCAGACGCTCAGATAATTTTTGAAAACCCGGTGAGCCTCTGTATCCCAAGGACGAGTCCCCCCGGTCTCGACTCCACGGGGAGCAAATGCGTAGGCTTTTCGAGACCTGCATATTTTTCTTTTGAATTTATAACAATGGATATTACAGATTTGTTATAACCTCATATTTACCAAGGTATTGCTCACTTTCTTTATCCAATTCATATGTACCTGTACCTATAACTAAAATGTGGCCACTCTTTTATTAGCGTTCAGGTTCTTCCTACTTTGCCATGACTTTCCCTGCGGTTTTAGCCTATCTGAAACCCAGTTTAGCTTTGACGAAATGTTCCCCCAGAAGACGACACACGTCTAACCCAGTCTCATTTCAATGTAGCTTTCCTGAAGTACCCACAACGTATAGTAAAATTATGTTTTTCTTTTAGGGTTGTAACTGGCATGAGAGGTGAAACTCTGGCGATGGAGTGGGCCAACTCAAGAGAACTGTTGGCGGTTGCTGGAACAATGGTTGCGGGTGAGTTGTATTTCAAAAATCAACCTTGTGGCGTATGAAATTGAATACCTTTTAGATTGAATTAGCACAGGCACACGACTTTGGTGGATGGGACAAACTTAGGGAGGAATTATACCTGTTGAAATCCGGCCGCGGATGATTTTGGAATAAGTTTAGTCTAGGGATAATTTATTTCTCAGTAAAGTCTCGAACTCATCAAGAACTATGCCGTTTTTATTTGATAGTCACACGACTATCAAATGAAAACGGCATTATAATAAAACCGGCCATGTGCGAGTCGGACTCGTGCACGAAGGGTTCCGTACCATTATCTACAAAAACGGCAAAAAAATTACGTTTGTTGTATGGGAGCCCCCTTAAATATTAAGGTTATCCTGTTTTGTACTATTTGCTGTTATAGCGGGAACAAAAATACATCATCTGTGAAAATTTCAACTGTCTAACTATCACGGTTCATGATATACAGCCTGGTGACAGACGGACAGACAGACATACGGACAGGGGAGTCTTAGTAATAGAGTCCCGTTTTACCGTTTGGATACGGAACCCTAAAAACTAATAAACACGAACAATGTCACTTAATAATACTGTGGCTCCACTTCCATGTTCAGTGAACCTACTTCCGGTTATCGATTGCGGCTTTACCAGTCGTTAAGTTTTGTTTTGTGGCGGGATTCTGGTACTTAGTTTTATATGTTGAGTAAATTCATCTGAACCCATGACATTAATTTCCGATTTAACATTTACTAGTTTTAATATGCCCAAAGCGACATTACTGTTTTAAAAATGCAAAGGTTTCATTAGCACGGTCAAACAAGAAATTAATTGAAAAATCCAACAATTTTATTGTATACTAGCGGTTCGCCCCAGCTTCATACGGGTATATTCATTACTTAGTGATAATAATGATAAGGTAGCTTTCTAACGGCAAAAGAATTTTTGAAATCGGTCCAGTAGTTTTTAAGTTTATTCGTTCCACATAGAAATACAAATATATCTTTATAATATTAGTGGAAATTATTGTATACTTAAAATTGACCTCGAATCCCTTAGTTTTAAACTGTTTGTTTCGTTTTTTTTTGCGGGATAAATACTAGTCCCTCGAAATCCAGAAATGACGAGAAATAGATAAACATAGGTACATAAAAAACATACAGCTGAACATAGAATGGCAATTCTTTTGCTGTACAGGCTGTTCGTCTTTGGAACAAACTGCCTGTCGAAATCAGACTTGCTCCCTCCATCAACTCCTTCAAATCCAAACTGAAGTTCCATTTGCTTTCTTCAGCTGTCTAATCCAAATTCATTCTTTTCATTATGCACTTCTTCTGGTTACTATGGGTGTGATTGCAGCTTTAATTGGTTACTAATTTGCCCACCTTTACCTTGTGTACCTACTTATCGTTTTTTTTTATTTTATTATTTTATTTTTAATATGTATGTCATGTATTGTACTAAATTGGTTCAGCTATTTACTGTCTGTGCACTACCACTTTATCTTATATCTTCTTTGTCCATCCTAAGGTTGCCTGGGAGAAATCGCTCTCAGCGATAAGGCCGCCTTTTGTACAGTAAATTTATCTTTAGATATAAGATTTTATGTTATTCGTGTATTTTCTCTTTTTTTTTTGTACAATAAAGTGTTAATAAATAAATAAATAGAACCTCCTCCTTTTTTCGTTGATTAAAGATATTATATTAGATTACCTACATACACAATAATATAATGTACCTACATGAAAGTCATCTCAGGTTATAATATTACGTTCGTAAGTAACCCTATTCGATACAGCAAAGTTTAGGAGAAGAGTTTACGGTCTGCTTTTATATGATTGGATCCTATTCGCGAGGAACCATTAAGGTTGAAACGTGTAAAGTAAACAAGAACTCATAAAGTTTTCATCTCACAGTCCAGTGTAGATGAGATGCTGTACTTCTAGCCTGGTTAATGACGTTTCTAATTTCAGTTAAGCCTGATGCCGATGAAATACTTTTTAATTAAGATGGATTACGGTATAAGTTTCTTAAATTGTTCGGCTTAATTAGTTTGAGACGTCTTTGACCGGTATAGACAGGTAAAATAGGTAGGACCTTTCCAAAGTTTTTATCTTAATTATTTATTTCACGGCAAAGGCGAGCGTAACCTTAAAAAAGTTGTCTTTCAGTAAACCTTTATTGATGAAGACAGGGCGCTATGGCGCTCATAAGCTCATTACTGGAGGCCTATGTCCAGCAGTGGACTGATATAGGCTGATGATGATGATGATGAAACCTTATAGGGAAGAGAGAGATAAGTTTGTAAGAGTGGGTACTTTCTAATGTACAGTGATCGTTTATTGGTATGTGTGTAAATAACCTTCGAAATACAGGTTCCAATTCTAAAAAAAAAATTTCATAATAGGCCCTGGGCTACGTTTTATTCAGTAACGTGAGAAAATTTGAATAAAGAAGCTCGTTATTCGGTAAAATATTAGCAACAAAATAGATAAAATTTAATCAGCTTTGCAGCTTTATACCTATTTCACAAAGATCCTAGGATCCTACGTTCCATTTTAAAATTAAATTCTTGCTTCGGTTTCGTACTTAAATAAGACCTTCCAAATAATCTTCCAATGAAGCCTGAAATAGGTCGGGACGAGACTTTGAACGGGCTTTTGAGAGTGTAATTTTGCTTTAGCTAGTTCATAAAGCACAAAGTACTGAGGGTCCATTCAAGTGAAACCTTAGTGAAACAAAGAGGGGCGCTCTTCAAACGGTACCTTTTAATATTCTTAATTTTTCTTAAATTGTTTCTGCACCATTTATTAAGTAATGAATTATGAAAAAAGATGCTAGATATTTGTAAAAAATCTTATATCAAACCACAATATCTTCTTATTTAAGAGACTCATGGATGGCGTTAAGGATGTCATTGGCATATTTATAGACAAACTCGCGCGCGTTTTTAAGGTTATTTCTATCCCGTGGGAAGTGATTTATGGGATAAAAGGCGTTACATAGGAAAACTAATTTGCATGCCTAGACTAAAGGTACAGATACACATGCTAGAAAGTAGCGCACTACTAAGCATGCTTGAAAGCATGCTAATATTGAGTATGCTATCGTAATGTTTACATATGCTACGTATTGGTATGCTAGTTTTGAGTATAGGTACTGTTGAGGTATTCCGCGTAGCGCACCCAGATGAACCGCACCCAGATGAATCGCACCAAAGTACTTCCACATAGCGCACCCGTTTTGGTGCGCTTCATTCAGTCGGTATAAATGTTTAATTTTTATTCCTCGTAGCGCACCTATAACAAAGTAGGGTCTAGTGATGGGGTTGTCTTCATCTAATTAGTAACCTGTAGGTGGTAATTTATAATTGGCTTTCAACTTGCATATGTACCCAGTATGTAAATAAATAAAATTAGGATTTAGGTAATTAAAAGTAATAAAATTATAATTTAAAATGTTTATTATTGTTTGGATGATTGGATACACATTTTAAGATATACAGATTACACTTTTTAGAAAATCAGACTTATAGAAAACTAGAACACACTTAACACTTAAATATAGTAGGTATTAGATTTACGATTTCACAATCATATTTATTATGTATACATATTTATATGACTTATATATTTATATAATATTTATATCTACTTACTCCTACTTATATTTCTAAAATGACTCTTATTAATCACTCTTATTAAACTTTGTTTACTAAAGATCACGTTACTTAACAATAAATATTTTTATTTAGTTTTGAACAATCAGTCTTACAAGTATATTATCCTAATCTAAGCCTGACATTATTTTAAAAATAGTAATCAAATGAAAATTATCATCAAATTATACAATTTAACAGTATTGTTTGTTTTTCTTCAACTGCTTAAAGTAATAAAATTATGTAGATGTAAAAAAACAAACGTAACTTTTGAAATGACTTTTGAAATTGTATAGCATGCTGGAAGCAAACATACCAGTCACACTTAACGCAGCCCCCACTACCCCGCTCCTCAGGTAGTCTGCTAGTAAATCAACAGTTGGTCGATTTACTAGCAAACTACGAGCTAGCATGCTATTTTCAAGCAAGGCCCAATACACACGTGCTACTTGATAGCATTTGCTTAAAAATAGCATGCTTTCGTGCTACTTACAAGCATGTGTATTAGACATGTACAGTACTTACCTATTCTCAAATTAAGAACATTGTGACCTATGTGTGCAAATAAATGATTTGTATTTGTAAAAAGTAGCCTACGTTACCTTTCATCCTCTCAAGTTCAACTAACTGCAATGCCAAAAGTCAAGGTCATGAAATAAATTACCAAATTTTTCTATATCGGCGGGACATGAACCCGCGTCTCATCCTCAGTACGGGTGTGCACTAACCGACGAAGCCACGAAATCACTTTCCGCTGACCCGAAAATCTTAGGGAATTCTTAGGGACTGTAGCGCCGGTAGGGACTCTACCTACAGTGGAAACATTGAAGTTTATCCAAACCTGTTCAAAGACTAAAGTTACATTAGTTCGTTCGACGAGAATTGTTTCCGTTGATCAATTCGTAGGTTTTTTGTCCCTCAGTGCTTACCCCTCACTATGGGTATCTCTAACTAAGAAATGTACCTAATGTTCCCAAAAATTTTCGGCGGGATTTGAACTCGCTCCCTCAATACAAGTGTGCTCTAACCAACTAAGTCACGAGGTCACTTTCCGCCGACCCGAAGCTCATCCATAGACTAAATCAACCATTAATTCTTGTTCAAAATCATAAACACGACTTCACTCTAGTAAATTCAAAGACAAACTTACGATGATAATATCACACGTGTAGGTATAGCATATATACCTAAATAATAACTCAGGTAATAGCCCAATTATATGCTGTAATATATACCCCAATGACAGAACCCAAAACAAAAATATTTCCTTGTTGTTTCTTAAGCCCAAGCTCATTATACCCACAACAATCTGACAAATAAGTCTTAAAACTCACCGCTGTCCGCTTACAAAGATACTTTGTCGTAGGTACTTATTAACAGTCGCTCTTGGGAATTCAGTTAATTTAGAAAAGCGAAGGCAATTTACGCGAGATATTGTGCTAATTTGCTAAATTAAATGGCCTATTTCACGGCTCTTGTCGGACTTGTTTCACTCAAATTCCTTTTATACGTGAAAATTACCTTAATCGCATTGAGTTAGCACTGAAATTTGTATCACGAAATTTATTGCGAGAGAATTTTGTCTTATTTAATTAATTACCTATCGGTTAGGAATAAAGCATTCAAATACTTCATACATAACAGGTCTAAAATACTATATTATTGTACCAATTTTTATGTAATATGTAAGACCTTAAGAAATAAACGATAAATAAATAAAATAAATGATAAATAATGCTGGACCATTCACACAGCATTATCTAGCCCCAAGTTAAGCGGAGCTTGTGTTATAGGTACTAGATTACTGATATACATAATATAATAAAAGACATACATTTCTTTTTTTAAATTATACATAAAAAACGTCCAGAACACCCTCAACAAATGTCTGCAGATCGTACACACTTTTGTCCCGAGGCGGGAATTGAACCCGCAACCTTCTGCGTCGCAGGTAGACCTTCGCCCACTGCGCCACAGAGGTCGTCTTATTATTATTATGAACAGTTTTAATAACATGAACTGTCGTGGGTGCGCGCTATTTTGATATCTCATAATATGTTTAATAGGATTACTGAAAATTGAAAATACTCAGACTTCAGTTAAAATTATGTAGGAGTAGGTATACTTATTCCATATTTTTAATACATATTCTGTGACATTTATTAAGTGTCTTTCATTTTACCTTCAAACCCGAAGTTCAGTAACTCCGCTTTTAGTTTATAAGAGCCTTTTCGGTTGGAACATCTTGAGACGATACAACCTTCAATTTGTATTTCAATAGCTTTGACTTTAAGCTTTTGTCAGAGTGTAGCTTTAAATAGAATCTGTTTCAAAACCGTTAAGTAGGCTTAGGAAAAATTGATATTATCTGTTTTGTACCGCTAACAAATTGTATTGATAAGTAAGTAAGTCTACTTGAAAATCTTTGGCACATCAAGCAGGTATTCAGAGATAGAACTCGTCAATTTCTCTCACTAAGAACCAGTAGGTAGTGTGACTTATTTTATCTCTGATCGATTTGTGTTTCGCGGTGAGATTGTTGTTTACATTGTCTGTGGTTATTTGCTATGGCTCAGGACGCTGTCTTGTGTTATCAGTACTATACTGTACCAACCTACTGTCCACGCATTTATTAAGGATATTTAAGAAGGATATAATTCATAGAAACTGCTTCTTTTTGAGAATAGCCAATAATAATTTTGTAGCCGACGATTCCTACACATTACAAAGATTGAGTGTGGAATCTTCCGCGAAATTTACTCACCACTAATAGACGAGACAATTTGCGGTGCTCTATGTTACATATTGTTAATGTTAAATTTATGAAGGTTGTACATTTTATGTTTACAGCAGCGGGCGAGCCGGAGGATTCTCCGCCTTACAAGAACGTGGTGAAGTTCTATACTGATGCTGGTGTTCTTATCTACACGGTGCCTATACCTTGCAATCAGGTAAAGTATAGTGTAAAGGGTTAACAGTATGTGTATTGTAAAATTGTAAAAAAAAATGTTTGGGTATAAGGCGAATGGAGTAGCTACAGACAGTCCCCCGACTTATTGTCGCTATATACTTAAAAACAAAATAAACAAATAATGATGGACAATTCACACAGCATTATCTAGCCCTAAGTTAATCAGAGCTTGTGTTATGGGTACTAGATAACTGATAAACATTACAATACATTACTTAGATCATCATCAGCCTATATTAGTCCACTGCTGGACATAGGCCTCCCCTAATGAGCGCCATAGCGCCCTGTCTTCAGTTTGCCGCATCCAGCATCTGCCAGCAGTCTTTCGCATTACATAGATATATGTATATTTTTTTATTATACACAAAAAACGATCAGAGCACCCCGAACCTGCAGATCGTACAAATATTTGTCCCGAGGCGGGAATCGAACCCGCAACCTCTTGCGTCGCAGGCGGACCTTCGCCCACCGCGCCACAGAGGTCATCTAAAAATTTACATCATGATCAGATTTTGCTTTCTGTTGGCCTCAAAACGCTTGTGCCACTCTTTACGGTCCTGCGTGGTTACAGACCCTTCACCGTAAGATGTCCCTGTGATGTTGGCAATTCCCAAGGCAGGGGACATCTTAAGGTGAACTGGTTTTTAAACGTGGCACGACTAATATTGCCCGCTTTATGAACAGAGTCGTCGGGCCAACAATGTTTACAACAATAGGGATGTGCAACGCTTTGCATCTGTTAGAAAATACAATACTATAATAGTTATACACCATAGATAAATTCTTGTCCATGGTTATACTATAAAAAACTAGTTATTAATACAGTTTATTTCACTAATAGGTTATAACTTAGTACGAAAGTAAGTACCTACCTACCTAGGTACCAAAGTTAAAACCTAAGATAGGTAACTTACTAGTTTTTTACTCTGGTTCTATAAACTTGCCCAGCGGATCAGTGTTTGTAAAAGAATCTAATGTCATGCCAAAATAGCGTTATAAAACCATCAACCTCGCCAATTTGGTTTTCGAAACTATTATTTCTTTTCGAAATTATTATAAGACCGAGCGTTAAGGAAATTCCTCTTCGCTTTGCATTTTGTATAATAAAATCCATGTAACTTAATGAATCATTAAGTTTAAGCTAAGTTTTAGCAGCCTGATAAGTGTTAGTTCTAATTAAAATCTAAGTTTAAATCTCTCTACTCTTCATCGTAATTTGTTTTGTTTCCTTCTCTAGGCTCCAGTAACAGCTCTAACATGGGGCCACGCAGCACGGCGCGTCTTCGTCGGCGTCGGTGGCGCCATCTGCACCGCGCGAGTGTGGCGCGCCGTCGCACCGCTCCAGCTGCTGGCGCGCGTGCGGGCCGCGCAGGCCTTGCTGCACCCGCGGCTAGCCGCGCGCCTGCCCCTACCGCCGCGACTGCAGCCCGCGCTCGCCAACCTCTTCGCACACACCATCCGAGTGAGTACACTATAGCCTGAGAGTATGCCGTGCCACCGCTCCAACTGCCTTCTACATCGTCTCTTTTCTACTAAACAATACCAACTGACGCGGCGCGTGACAGTCGCACTGTCCGCCGCGGGCAATTTTCCTGAGAACCCACAGCCGAGCATTTCCGAACATAGTATTCGTGCGTTGTCGGCCGCAGCTATAACAGCACGTCTGTGTAGCAAGCAGCAGACAGCGCGGCTCGCTTAGCTCGCCAAGCTACACCCTGTGTGAGGGCTGTGGTGGGGGTGTTCGACTCACTTTTCTCGCCGCACTGAGATGATGATAGCATGTCGTGGGGTGCAATGAAAAACGCTGGATTGTTTTTCATTAAGCTCCATCGCTTCGTGATAAAGCGGGCCGCTTTATTAAGTTCTTCATAATTTCCATTTTTCTTACTAAAAAAGTGAATCAAAACCTACTCTCGACTATCCGTCATCAAAAAAAAATGTACCTCTACGAGCATGAAACCCTTATAAAAATCGTATATTAAAAACCATGGCTCACTTCGCTCCTTTCCACAGTGCAACGTCCCCGAGTCGAGCGAACTCCGTCGCTTCGTCTCCCGCCCGCCCCCCACCGGCGGCCGACTGCACTGCACCATGATTAGACACGGCGACGACGAGCAAGGGTGCTACACGTTGTATCTGGAGCACCTCGGTGGACTGGTGCCTTTACTGAAGGGAAGGCGGACTAGTAAGATCAGACCAGAGTTTGTGATCTTTGATCCGCAAGCAGAAGGTAAGTGAAATATGCAAAAAGGTTCATTGTTGATTTTATCTACTCTTATTGCCCTTTATTATTCAGATGAAGATCCAGTATTGAGGTTAACCTTGACAATATTTCCGATTTAAAGATTCCATTAATTAAAACGTTTCCGTGTGGAAGGGACCTTTCAATGCTCTCCTTTCCCATCGTAAGATTTTGCTTGGCGTTTACTATTCTCCTTCGCTCCGTATTAACTTTTTTCCTTCATTCGAGATGATTCTGGATGAACTCACTAATTTGTATCACGGTCTATTTTAACATGTGCTTGTTAAAAGTTGACTTCCCAGCACGCTTATTAGGTCTTATCTAGTCCAGTAACTTGACAATTCCTTCTTTAAATCCAACCCATAGTTTTCCGAACTGCAACCTTCTCTTTTTAATCATATTTCCACCTTGTCAAATAAAAAGAAACAAATTCCACCGTGTAAAACTGTCCGAATTTTTTTTTAGACATTTCAATGTGTCGAAGGGAGCTCTCAATGCTCCGAAGACGCTAGAGCTACACGATCACGTCGTCGGAGGGTTTGTAACCCTCCTCATCAATCAATCTTCACAAATCCACCCCCTTACAAGAGGAACGTCTCCAAACACCATTCACCATAATATATTACAGTGTCATCTCATCCTGTTCACAGAAAGAGGACCCCTCAACGGCAGTTCAAGCTCAAGCACAAGCACAACCAAAGATAGCAGCAGCGCAGCTTCCTCCAGCAGTGCGGGGAGCAGCCGGGGGGCGAGGGGACCGGCTTCGCCCTGCGCCTCCCCTCGCACACCCCGCTACGCCAGGAGGCTGCCCCCGACGCTCATCGACACTTCCTCTTCTGACACCGAGAGGGAAGACGGTGAGACAAAGAGTACCTAGTCTCTAGCAGCAACTACCAGCAGATGGGGGGCGAGGGGGCTGCCTCCCCCCGCACGCCCCCTGCCCGGCAACACGTGCCTACGCTCGACCATGAAGTCTTTCAAGAGCGCTAGTGACTGATGAGCCGTTAAAACTGTAGTGATTGAGCTTCACAGTAAGATCTGATCTGAATAGATATGATCGTCAACGCAAAGGTCTTTGACAGATCAGTCATGATCACAGCCACCTACTGTTGTTCTTCTGCCACTGCATACCTAGATGCCGAACCACATCCGTTGTCGACCTTCCTCTCCTGTTGCCATAATAAATAATAATAATAAATAAATAATGCTGGACAATTCACACAGCATTATCTATCCCCAAGCTAAGCAGAGCTTGTGTTATGGATACTAGATAACTGATTGATATACATTATATAAATACATACATAGATATTACAAATGTCTGCAGATCGTACACACATTTGTCCCGAGGCGGGAATCGAAGCCGCAACCTCCTGCGGGGTGGCCTGTAAGACCAGTTTTTGATAATTATCATAAAATTGATATGAAAATTATCATGATTTCGTGTAGCCACTGCAATAGCTATCGTTGGATAGCTTTTTGAGCTGGTCAATAGTTACGAAGGCGAGTTATTCTTATACTCATCATCATCATCCTACATTAGTCCACTGCTAGACATAGGCCTCCCCAAATGAGCACCATAGCGGACGGGGGTCTTCAGCTTGCCGCATCCAGCATCTGCCAGCAGTCTTTTGCAAATCGTCATCCCACCGTGTCGGAGCGCGTCCTACACTACGTTTGGCGAGTCGCGGTCTCCACTCAAGAACACGTTTACCCCAGCGCAGCGGTTGTCGGTTCTTGTACTATATCTACTAAAAATGCCAGTTTCTCAATCTCAACAGCCTATATTGGTCCACTGCTGGACGCAGGGCTCCCCCTGATAAACGCCTTATTGGCTTTTATCTGCCAGTTTATCAATAACCAAATTATTTTTGGTCTTTACGTTACACTTATAAAGTGTATTCGAGTAGTTCGTGCCTTTATAAAAACCTTTATACTTATTGACACTAAGCGTAATTTTCTGTATCGTTCTACGAGTTTGAACCTTAATAATACCGCCTTCGGTATATTATCCCAGGATGTGCCGCGTCACCGAAGATGCAGCGACGTCGCAAGGCGCGAGAGAGAAGGAAGGCGAGACAAGCTGAGAAGGAAGATAACATAGGAGGACTGCTTATTGATTCTTTACCAGAGGTACTTGTTTTCTTCAAATTATCTCGCATACTAAAACACATCTCTTACGCTTTACAGCATATAGGTTTCGAAACATGTTGCCATATTTAGGAGAAAAGCGCAGAGGTATTTAAATTATTTTGAATGAGATTTTTTTAAATACATCTACGTACATCAATACTTCTACATACTTGTCTCCCTCTCTCATTAAGGTTGGCTGGAAGAGAACTCTTGTTAGGGTTAAGCTCGCCTTTGCGATACCTCTCAGTAATAAGGTTTAAAATAAGGTTTTATCAGTGCAATAAAGAATTAAGAATACATATAGCGAGCGCTCCAATAATCTCGTGCGTGTGAGACTACAGATTGTCACTCAAAAATACAGGTATTTTACTGCCCACGGCTTCGCATGCGGTTATTTCTATCCCATGGGAACTGATTTATGGGATAAAAAGACTATGTTACTCTCCATCTTTTCAATTAACTCTATGCCAAAAATCAAGTCGATTGGTTGCTTATAGTTATAGTTAGGGCGTGAAGGAAGGTAAACAAACATTATTATAGATTTACTTCCGATTTCAACTAGAAGCTCTACATACTTTTACCTACTACGTGTGGCGTTATCCAATAAATGTAATTTCGTGTAAATAATTTACATCATCTTTTTCCAGGATGTCCGCTTAGTGGAAGTTACGTCTAACATTTGGGGCACGAAGTTCAAAATGCATGGACTTGCCAAAAACGTCCCTGCCAACCTCGGACAAGTAACCTACAAAACATCGCTCCTGCATTTACAACCACGACAAATGACTCTTATGATCACAGAGCTTAGAGACGACTTTCCAATAGGCCCTGATCCGAATTTCAACCCGAACATTTTCTCAGAAGACGAAGAAGACGTTTTTCATTCCGGAGAATCTGCAACGGAATCTCCTTCTCACGTACCCGTCGATAGAATGAGAAGAAAACTCACTCTAGTTGATCGTCCGACCCCTTTACCGGGTGCGAGTGAGACTCACAGCGTTGGATGTGTAGCTGCCTCGCTCGCTCGCGCGGAATCATACGAGGAATTCCCGTATATTGATACAGGGGAAACTAGCTCTGATTTTACGCCTCGCGCGGCGCCAACTTCCGTCGGTCGTCATGCGATCTCCCCCCTACGCTGTGAAGCGTCTGTACCCACTCTACAGTCGCCGAAAAACGCCGTAGCGCCCACAGATATAATCTTCGAACGTCCGTCGCCTCAGGTCGTTGCTTGCGGCGGTCGAGGCGATTTCTACGGACGCGCTGATTATTCCGTCCGATCTGATTCACTAGCTTTAAAGAACTTAGTGGATAAGAAACTCGACGCGACTGGCCCGGATGCTAGCTGTCTGACCAAGTTAAGAAAGAATATCTGCGGTCGAGATTCCTACGACGTTAACGCGCGTATTTTAAAATCGCTATGCGCTAGAACAGAAGGGGGGAAAGATGAGCTAAGATACATCGACGAGGAAGGCTCCCCGCCAGCGCGAGTTCAAAGAACCACCACCGTAGTTCCTATAAGCCCGGTTTGCGCAGCGCCATCTATGATGACGCGTAGCTGCAGCGTTGGATACTTAGACTTAGTAGATCCGAGACACGCGCAAGTTACAGTCGCTGCGTTGAGAGGCGAGCCTCCTAGACGCTTAGTCTTAGTCAATCCTAGAAGGCAGAGACGACATCGTCAACCCCCCACTCCACCGTCCCCCGCCAAAGAACGAGCGCCATCACTACGTCGCTGCGGAAAATCCCGTTCCCTCGATTCCAGCGACATGCCTTTAGCCGCCGCCGCGGTCGAAAACGCGAAGCTCAAGAAACTGAAAGGGAAAGCGAAAGTGTCAGAGGTCGAGAGCGAGACACCGCGAGTGATTTGTTCGCTCTGCCGTTTGGCGGCTCCGATTGGTGTTTCGAACTCTGGGGGAGGGGCGTATGTGTGTACGACGTGTATGTGTGCGTCGCGCGCTCCGCCCCCCGCGCCCGCCGCCCCCTCCCCCCGCCTGGCGACTGATAGCGACTCCGACTACAGCAAGTATTATAGTTAGTAGATGATTAGATGCTTTCTCACATACTGCGCCCTCGAATCATTCTGTGTTCTGTGAAGACATTTCTTGGTAATCTTGGTAATTCTATCATCCTTCCTTTTCGAACAATACGGTATTTGAATGAACTTTAACGAACAATTTGTTATCTTGAGAAACTAGATGGCGCTCACTCTCCCTATGAATCATTTAACCATTTTCAACCGTAGTACCCACATTTTTAAATTCCTTTTATATTTGTAATTTGTACTAAATTATGTCTTCAATACGACGCAGTATGATTCTCATATAATCTATAAGCTTCGAAATAACTCCATCTAAGGCAATTGTGACGTTGCTATACTCAAAATAATGTATCACACGTTATGTTGTGAACTACCAAAACTGTCTTACGTAGGCACTTCTCGCTTTGCTCTTCACGCACGCTTTTAGAAGCGCTATATTAGATTTGGAGCCTATGAAAAAATCGTTGATTTTGACATTTCATATTTCAAAACCAAAGAAAATGTACATAGTTAAAATAATAGTTCCTAGTGCCATAGTTAATAAGTGATAGATAGGAGCTTAACTTCCCACTATTGTCATTAATTCACTATAGTTCCTTATCCATCAGGCCTGTGGCATACCGAAGAATAAATAATAACCGAGTTATTATTTATTCTTTAAATAATAACTGATTTATTATTTATACATAGTTAAAACACTGTAACTGAGTTATTATTTATTCTTATGCCTGCGGTAAGCGGTCGGCGAGAAGAGGTGCAAAATAAAATTCTGTTCACATAATGAGAGCTTACAAAATTTAACGAAAACAACAAAAAGCGTGAAAACTATTAGCGCGATTATTATTTTTAACACTTTATTTAAATGCTTAATTTGTTATAGATAAATATCTGTAACAAATCGAGCATTTAAATAAAGTGTTAGTTAGTTGTTGTTAGTTTAAATATAACACAATTAAAAGACATTTATTTAAGTGTCTTTTAATTGTGTTATATTTAAACTTGAAGCGTCGCCGTAAACGTAAACAAAACTCCATATGACACTTGTCTAGTGAAAGCGTAGACGATGTTTCAAGTCGAGTCCACATCAAACGATCTAAAATATGTAGATCCGCCGTCCCGTGTTCCGCGATCCAGGATCATGATGCGGATTGTAAAACATCGAGCTCCAGGATTTTGTTTTACTACCTTCTCCGATTCACCGCACGCGTACCTCTTAAGGTTGTCGTAGATCACCACTACCGCACACCATAAAAGTGTGCATTCAAATATGGGCTTAAATTCGTAAAATTTTAAAACATTTTTACAGTCTGTCAGTTTTATGTCCCTGTAAAATGTAATAAGAGGATAAGTTTTAGCCCATATTTCAATGCTTATTTGTGATATGCGGTAGCGCTGTAGTGGTGCTGCTGGACATATGTGCTAAGTCCTTTACGATCTCGTCCAAGGATTATAACATACTCTCTACCCACAGGTTCACTAGAGCAGCTAGCACTGCGCTTGCTTGCGTCCCGCGCGACGCGGCACAAGCGACTGGACCGCGAGATAAGCTCCGCGCCGGCGTCCCCCCGCGCGCCGCGCTCCCGTCCCGCCTCCCCCGCAGCCCCCGCGACGCCCAAGCCGCAGCGGACCCGGCATGCCTCCGCCTCGCCCATACGGTTAGTGCTTAGCATACATACATACATACACAGAACATACGGTGACTGCTACACGTCCCACGCAGCATACTAAAATGACAAAAAAAGTCAGCTGAGCTATAAAAGTAAGCACATATTATCGTATATGTATAAAAGACACTCCTCCCCCCATTGATTCTTTACCTGGCCGCATCAAGTCGAATGGATTTTTAATTTTGATGCAGCGCCATCTAGTTTCAAACCAAAAATACGACATACATTGTGATTAACACCTTTGATTGATCAAGCTTTCATAATACGGGTCTAAAATTACTTGTATTCTTGCAGTCAACTGCTAAACTCTCCCTTACTGAACCGGAGACGGAACAAGAAGCCCTCCGAGAGCTCCGACGACGAGTACTCTGCCGGCGGGTACAGCGAGGTCAACGGGAAGAACTTCCGCGATCTCGAGAGCTTCCAGAAAGCGCAGCTTCGGAATAAGGTAGATTTAGATTTAACTGTTTGTTACAATCAAATAATAGAATTAAATTAATACTAGTATTTACATTAGAAACAATTGAGCTATCTGCAAACTGTTGCAAACAATCTACAGGTAGCTCAACTGATCCATATCAATACCAGTCGGAAGCGTGGCCAAGACACTGTTTGTATTTTGTATAGGTTGCTTGAGTGGTAGAGTAACGCCATCTATTGGTGACCACCCACTCTTTGAATTCACATTGCTTGTGGTGGCAGTAATAAATTGTGCGGACTCGGGAGTTTTTACAGTAATTTCTCATCTATTATTAATAATAATAAATTTTATAATTTTTGAATCACACTAATATTATAAATGCGAAAGTTTGGATTGGTGGATACATGGATGTTTGTTGCTCAATCACGCCAGGACGGCTGAACGGATCTGGATGAAATTTGGCACAGAGATAGATTATAGTCTGGAATAGCACATATGCTATATTTTATCCTGGAATTCCTACGGGAACGGGAATTACGCGGGTGAAACCGCGAGGCGCTGCTAGTAGGCTATATATTAATGTACCCATGCGAAGCCAGGGCGGGCCGCTAGTAACTCATAAGTCATAAGACACCAGCTAACTTCCATTACAATCAGATTAGTAATTCCAATTTCCACGTGCATTTATCTAAAAATACTGTAGGTAAATCAGTTATTTTCTAGATGTAAAATAAAGTGCGTCCTATATCACAAGCCCACCCCTGCTTACTCAAGCCTTTTCTATTTTAAAAGCTTCTGATATTACCGGGATTTTGTAAATGTCTGTTAAAGTTATTTTTATGTGCAGCAGGAAAAAATCGTCCTTAACCCAAAGGTACATACCGGCATGAATGGCTTATAGAGCAGCCCCGGCCCGCCTCTTACTAGCTTCTCAACGAAGTTCCACCAACACAAGAGCTTGATGCAGCGAATGTTGGCTACTGGCCGGTGTTACGGGGTGTAATGTACCATTCGCAGGTTGCATGATACATTACGCTGTGTACCGTAATCCGTATAGTTGCTGTTGCGAGGGTTTATTCCCATTTCACACCCTGATCTGTCCCCTAAGGGGGACAAATGGAAAAAAAATCTATCTGTCTCACCGTTGCAAATAAGGGGACAAATAGAACATTTATTAATTAAAAAGTTTTATCTGTGCCCTAGTGACTAACAGGGGGACATAACCTTTTTTCCTATTTTCCCCCTAAGGGGACAGATCAGGATGACAAATGGGAATAAACGATTGCGAGCGCCTATCCCTGTACTGATTGCACGAATGCTTGCTGTACATTACATAACATTACGCCCTGTTACGCCGGTCAGTACGCACCTTAACAGCAAAACTTTACATCGAAAACTTCTTACTTCTTCCGACAAAACTATATTAATCAATTATCTAGTACCCATAACACAAGCTCTGCTTCCTTTTGGGCTAGACAATGCTGAATGAATTGTTCAGCATTATTTTTAAATTTATTTATTTAAGCTCAGGGATATTTAAAGCCATCTTTGCTTCAAGCCTCGTACTTGCACAAGCCTTGCCTTTAGTAGCAAATCAAGTTTAAACACTGAAGTGGAAAAAAGCACTTAGAATTCTTATAAATAATGCAAGTAATCGCTTGATGACTTCTCTATCTATGCCTAGAATGTCCTTAGTCACTATAAAGCCGCATTGCCAGGCTTGATACGCAATAGTTAGACTCGGCACTTGCTTGTGCAAAGACGAGGCTTTGCAGGAAACAAGTGTGAAATCACTTGTCGATATCTGAGCCGATGTTTTAGCGACAGGTCTTTTCTAAGGTTATTCCCAAAATCAAACATAATTTTAATCCAACTTTTTGGCTACCTTTATAGTTGAATTTTGGTTCATTTTAATAACTAACTGATATGTCTTCTCAAAATTAATAATGATTTACCTAGGTTCAGAGAATCTGTAAGATTATCAAGTCGTGATTGGGTAGAGAGACTTCCAAAAAATTTGTTTTATTATTTAAGTACCTTTTGTATTAATACCTTAATCACAAGAATTAATAGTTTCAAAACTTATAGTTAGATTGAATATTGGGAACGGCCATATAAGACAGTGATAGCTCCGCTAGAAATCGGCTTAGATAAATCAAACTATAAATCTTCTTAAAACCATGTTACCCCTCAGTTAATTCGCGCGGGCGGAGTCCCCACCACAACCGTGGCGCCGGCGGCCACCGAGTGCCGCGCGCGGCGTCAGCTAGTCATGCACAACAAGGCTCCGATGTGGAACGAAAACAGCCAGGTCTACCAGCTGGATTTCGGGGGCAGGGTCACCCAGGAGTCGGCTAAGAATTTCCAAATTGAATATCATGGGAAACAGGTGAGCGACATCTGTTGGATGAAGATGGCAACCAAATGGATAAGTTAAGGCAGGGTGGTCACTGTGGACTATACACACCTGCAGCAGGGGTAATCTAGGGTGTTAAAGTGGGGATGACCTTGAATTGCCACCAAGTGGATAAGTTGAGGCGGGGTCACCCCGAGAGTCGGCTAAAGCGGACTATTCACACACCTGCCGCAGGGGCTATCAGCGGTCGCGACTTTACGGAATTGTCTAAAAATATATAGAAAATTGCCCCTGCTTGCCTATATACATCACAATTAAGGTGGTGATTCGGGTTCATCTTTATTTTTACACCCTAGATTGCCCAAGCGGAAGTTGTGTGAGTAGCCCTCTTTCAAATAAAATAGAAACCAGTAGCGCCATCTGTACAGTGGAGATGGCAAGTCTCGTTTAAAAAAACAAAACCTTACTGTGGCAGAATTCAGCCTGGAAGATGTTCATCATCTTCCAGGCTGAATTTAATTTTAACTCGGAATAATTTACTATTCAGATAGAAAATTTGTATACTAAACGGTTCAAGTCACATAAAAGAGAATCTAACGAATTTTTTTAAGATTTTGTTAACATATTGAATCCTATCTCCACAATTTATACATTGTGGAGACAGTCCGTCAAAGCGCTCGACATTTTTATCTCTAAAAATGTGTGCTTTACCTACATAGACATTCATCATTCATAAAATCTAGTACCTAGAACACTAGCTCTGCTTAGATGAAACATGGTGGATTGTCCAATATTATTTTTATTATTAAAAAACCTCTCCAAATTTGTATCATTCCTCAACAGCCTATTAAAGTCCACTGCTGGACGCAGGCCTCCCCCAGATAATCGCCTTATTGGCTTTTATCTCATAAATTAATTATTTTATTTGTATCATTAATTAAATATAATAATATCCTCCCTCTAAATGTTCCTCCCAGGTGATGCAGTTTGGCCGCATCGACGGCAACGCCTACACTCTCGACTTCCAATACCCGTTCTCAGCGCTCCAGGCCTTCGCCGTCGCCCTCGCCAACGTCACTCAGCGCCTCAAATGATCTCCACTCAATCCTGATGAAATACCGATGTGGCGAGGCTTCCTCGACCCACATCCGGAAGCTCTCCGCCGCCACAGACACTATATTCTTAACGAATAACATTTTCATGTGAATAACTTTCAGTGCTATGAACGGTGTAAAATAAGTCTAGAAGCGCGTTAAGTTAAACGCAGTCCATAATGTGTGTGAGTTGTCATGTCATTCAACTTGGGAAACATTTTGATACAAGACAAGGAATAAGTAGAATGATTAGATAAAATACGTTAAAAGAAAATGGAAACTGAATTCTGATATTAGGGCGCACTCACATAGCATCCGTTTTTATTCGGATGTATGAGCTACTTCACAAATAACTGGATCTGGAATCCAGTGAAACGGATGTAAGAGTATGCTGCAAATAGAAACAATTAATTAGTTCCCAAAAAATTTCGACTTCGGCGGGACTCGAACCCGCTCCCCACCCTAGAGAACTTATTTCATTTCTTAGAGATACCTACCCAACAAAAATCAATAGAAACAATGTACCATAAATCAAATACAACGCAAAAATCGTTTTTTAGTCAGAATGTGTCCTAGTCATCTAGCTAAAAAAAGCTCATAAGCATAACAGTAGCATATACAGCGTAGTCGCCGAATCATTAATATTTTTACACAAGCTTAGATAGGTAGCTTTGTAAATTAAATTCACAGTGCGTGAAGTATTACGGTAAAAGAGAAAAGATGTCAAGTCAAGCTTAATGATTTTAAGCTTACCTATTGCTGATTGTCACCGGCATCACCAGAAAATGCTGAGTGAGATTGTGTTAAGGGCCTTATCACACTGGCAATTTGCGAGAATCCAAAGTGAGACGCTTGCAAATCGTCATGCAACGGTGTGATAGCGCTCTAAAGCCCGTATTATGAAAGCTTGCTCAGTCATTTATCTATGCTTGAGTTACGTTTGTGCCATAGAAAAGTGTTACTCAAGCATAGATCGTAGATTGAGCAAGCGGGCAAATACGGACCGTAGCTAAGATTAGATAATGCCATTTAACGAATATATGTTCTGTCTATCTGTTTTAGGAATAAAGAATATATTTTCATTAATAGACTTAATCCAGCCTTTGAAGTATAGATCTAGAATATTGTTTTGACATATCCTAGATCTATGCTGTAAATTTTGGCCTATGTATGTAGATATCTATGTATAGCTCATATTTTGTTATCGTGCTTTTTGATACAAATAATGATAGATGTCGTTAATTCTTATATTTTTGAGTTTTTCAGCAGTGAAATTAATGCTTTACGCTGTTCCAATCTTCTAAAGATACGAATTTTCTGTTAATCGTTTGTTAAGAAGTTTCACAATTCCAGTTTTTAATATTTTCGCTGATAATTTGTTAATCTATGTGTAATCTAGTCTAAATGTTTAGTGAATCTAATGTACAATTTTGTGCTCTTTGCACCACCTGATTAGAAATCTACTTATTGTATTGTGTGTTACTTATAGGCTAGTTTCCCAAAAAAATCTAATTAGTCCATCGGTTAGTTGTCAGAAGATATTGGGCATGTTTTTTTTTGTCAAATAAACAAAAAATTATTAATTCTAACCAGTTAAAGTTCCGCGTGACGCCACGCCAGGCGACTCTTTTTCGCAAGACGTCATGGACTTTGAAGAGTTTTATCTGTGTCATTTTTGTTTGATTTAGAATAGAAAACATACTTGTTATAAGAAACATCTTTAGATTATCTAACTGACAGACTAAATAGAATAATTTTTTTTTGAAACTGCCCAATTATATTGATATTGTTGTTATTGGTAAATTTATTCTGTAATAGGTGTGTTACTAATAAATTATTATTATTATCTTAACGAATTAGTAGAAGTAAATCCTTTAGTATTATTTTGAATTATGTAATCGCTCAATTCGAAGCTGGTTATGTACCTGCAATAATAATTATTTTAATCCTATGTTTACTACAATCAAAATACATATCCATGGTTAATTATAATTATTGTATTGTTCTAGTGTTATAAATATAATTTTCACTGATTCGTTATTTAAAGACTGCACATAATAATATGTACTTATGTGTAAATATTTTGTGATTATCTGTTACCGTCTATATTATTAAGATGAATGTTGAATGTTAGGTTATCTTTGATTACGGATGTAAGCGGGTTAACTACGAACCTTATTTGTGTTGGAAGAACACCAAAGCTTCATCCATTTAATATTTTCTCTTCTTCTTTCATTTTCATACCGGATTCGGAGACAGCTGCTCGCAACTTCATTTCGTAATGTTATTGTTCTCCGTAATACCAAAGATGATGACTGAAAACTTCGTATGGTTTCGTATGGGTATCCACATACATACATAGTGTTGTTATTCTGTCACTAAACAATATAGATATATGTTTCTTATCAAACAAAACGTAAGACATTGTTGTTTTTAATACAAAACAAATAGAACGAAAACATGTCATTTTCGACGTAAAAATATGCAAAATGTGATTTCCTTAGGTATATTTAATTTTAATCGAGTATTTTTTGAAAGACTAACCTGGGACCTAGGTTAAATTAAATAATATTCGAATACAAAAAATAACATGATATGGTATAAATATGCCAATCAATTTATAATAATCCAATCATCCACGAAAATTTAATAATGTCCCAAAAAATTTCAATTTCGGCAGTTAATCGAAATTTTTTGGTAGTACGTTTCTATGGGCAATTCATCATCCGCTGGCCCTTTAACGAGGGCCTTCTTCAGGGTGAGAACCGGACTCCTGGTTTAAAGACGAAACTTTGGTGTTCTTCCAACGCAAATAAGGTTCGTAGTTAACCCTCTTACATCCGTAATGAATTCGTCAACTTCGATAGTTTTTATGGTTATGTTTTGTTTGCTAGAATTGCTATTTCAGTAACCAATTCGATGTGATCATGTTTTTATATAAAATATTCCTACTTTACATCTAAAATATGTGCGTGTCATCTATAAGGTGTAAGGAGATAACCACTAACCTACTTGAATAGGTTTGAGAATGACGTCATCTATCATACTGTCCCGCTAAGAGCTCTATCTCATTTGAACACCATGGCGGCGCCACTGTTCGCGCCACTAACAAAATTTGTACTGTTGTATAGATACCTCACCTTGTAAGCTTTGTTGCGCCACAAAATTTGTTGCCAGCAACCAAATCAGCCCCTAATGGCGCAACCAATAATATCTTAGACCTGTTTGACGTCATAATCTACCACCAGTTGCGCTACCGAGGACGCCAATTGAACACGCATTTTGAAACTGAAAATTCTGTTTGTTTTGGTGTTTCCCGAAGACACCAGAGTGCAGCGGTGGCGCCATTGCGTCCTAATTGAGATAGGATCACGGTTGTCTGGTAGAGATCGCTCTTGAGCGATAAGACCGCCAATTGTTACATATTTGTTTTTTACTTCTTTTATTTTTGTTTGTTATGTATATTTATGTGTGCAATAAAGCTTTTTCTATCTTTTCTATCTATAGGATAGGAACTTAAGGTCTCTTCTCTGGGCGCACAGGAATCTTGTAGATTTCAGCCCAGAGATCAGGGATTTGAACTACTTGACAGACGACGTCATTCTAAGTGCCCTTTATGTACTCAGATTATACATTGGCGTAACAGTCAGTGGACACAACTTTCTTGTTTTCATAATCACGGCGTATGCTATTAATGCTTCGCATATGAAACTGCCAAATGAGCTATTTAATCATGAATTTAAACAAGGCTTCCTAACCGAGTGGCAAACTCTTAGAAAAGCGGATAATGTTGTTATTCCAATTTACAGACCCAATATGTACCTACTGTTGTTTAGTCGCTTTTTCTTTGTATCACTAATTGGTTGTAAATACCTATTTTAGTGAGAGATGTAAATAAAATATTCTCCAAGAAAACTCTGTTTTATTTTATCGTTTTAAATTTTCCCTTTTCATTTGTTAGAAAAACGTTTTTAGGCTGCTTAATAAACCTGACAGTTAAATAGAAATTAATAAAAATTCGTTATAATGACATATAATTTATTGAACAAATAACTTAACAGCTTAGAATAGCGATTTTTGTATATTTATAAAAGACGCGTAACTTATCTCATAATGCACTAAAAGTCTTTCTTATTTGTACTGGATTCTGACTTCCACAGTTTTTACATTAAAAATATTCACGTTTTATTTTAACCTAACTAATATAAGGGCTCTACAATGGCAGTTCTTAGATACTAGAGGGCAAGCTGAGTTAGCCACAAAAAAAATACTGTCCAGCCCCAATGTAACAAAGGTCATTTCAGCTCGCACAGCGCAAGCCACCTCACAAGGACTTGTCTCAGTCTCGTCTCAGAAAGTGCTTTCCTACTCAAGCTGAAATGGTCTTTAACTGCGAGGCTTGGCTATATTCTATAATGTATTTTGCTAATCAGCTGGTCAAGCACTGCCAGTGTAAATCAAATAGAAGAAAAATCATTGTTTAGGAAGCTATACTTCACGGTCCAAAATTACGAACCCATCAAATCTAATAATTATTAAGGCCTGAGTGTTTAGTATGGGCTGTGCGCAATTCCTTACGAATACCTACATATTTTTTTCATACATTCATTGTTTTCGAGTCCTTCTTAGACATACGCTTCTTACACCTTTACCAGATCAAAAAAGAACTACTTTTCGTAGTATGACATCGATCCAATCGTTTCTCGATTGTAGTAAACTCGATGATAGTTTCCGAATGATTTTGAGTGAGTAGTGCTTTTCGACATTACAGCGGCAGTTACGTTTCCGGCATTGATATTATGAAAGTAGAAAGAAAGTGTAGCCTCTAGTTTATGGAGTAACCAAGATTGGGTCTTACCCAATCTAGCTGTGATTATTGCTTGTGTATGAAGGAACCAAGACTTGGTTCATAAAAAATACAAAATCGAGCTTAACCCAGGGACTACACTCCTATACAAAGCACTAATATAACATAATATAACACTTATCCTGATAAGTTTTGTTTATTTGTTTTCCGAACCAAGTCTTGGTTTCTCCACACACAAGTAAACATACTAGAGGTTAACTAACAAAAATTTTAAACTATTGTCAAATTATAACAAGCAGATGAAAACCGGCTATAAACCTTCTTCGTATAAGACGTAATACGCCAATGGTTCTCGATTACATAAAATACTAAAGCTACTGATGAGACCAACGCGTCATTCGCCACCCACGTACAATATACTCTGGATATCGCGAGAAACTGAGCGCAATTTTTCGATATCGCCCTGAATCAGCATAACGGTTATTACAAAATTAGCAAATAAAAAAGACAAATTATAATCTCTCTATCTATTTCTCTCTCTCTCCCAGCTAGTTATCCCATATGGTGGTGGGATCGTCAGCTTTCTGAATAATTCACTTAAATTTGTTGTCCACTAGCGGAAGCGAAAAAGTTGCTTTAGATAGCGAATACCACATTGGTCTGACCAGGCTTTGGTATGCTTACTAAACACGGCCCGAAATCACGAACCAACCTAAATTCTTATAAATGTTGTTTAAAGTGATGCTGCACGGCCAAAAATTACGAACCAACCTCAAGGTTGAGCTTCTCAACACTGGGGTTTGTGTAAAGTCAGAATCAGCACGTTCAGTTGCGTGCGCGGGCGCACGCAGCCCTGCGCTAGTCGCTGTCGCTGCTCTGTCCGGGGACGTAGTCTGCGTCGTCTTCGTCAGAGATGTCCAGGTCGTCTAGGTCTTGGAACAGAGACTCGTCCACTTTCACGGCATCACCTGGAATTTTTAATTGTAATATTGTTAACTAGTTTCAGGCCGCGGTTTTGCACGCGCTGATACTGTCGCCGCCGGATTGTAGAACGCTGATTTGTTGCGTAGGTGCCCCCGAACATCGAAGCTCCCATACAAACGTACTTTTCGATTCATTTGGAAACTACATGCCCTACTGATAGGAAATTTTGCACACATAATCGGATAATAAATAGCTATGTCGGTATCGGCTTGGTTTTTCAAAAAACATAATCATGATTAAATGAGAGCGAAACTAATTTTCCATATTTTAACCACCAAATCGAGTAGTTTTCAAGCGCTTTTATTAGCATGATAAACAACTTTATTCGAAAATCTGACTGGATACCTACGAATAAATAACTGGATACCGACATCGTAAATATATTCAATATTAGAAATGAACAATAATATTTAGGAAATCAATCCTTTATACAAAATGAATCGAAAAGTACGAAAAATTATCTATAAAATTATCTATATTATTAATTATTATCAAAAAATGGTGAAATTCCTTATAGATTCTGCAACCGCTCGCTCACACGCGGGGGGCTGTAAGACGCGGAGGAGGTGAAATCCCGAAATTAGGCGAGCGACGCCGAAGGGGCCAAGCCGATCGAGAACGACCTGTCGTCGGTCGCACTGTGTGTGATTTGACCTCATTTGCGGACAGCCTCGTTTTATATAAATTTTGAATACAACAAATCATTCAAACAAAACCACGAACACTAATAAACTCCCGTGACCTTATCTAAAACAGTTTTTGAGATATTTTCAACTTGCTAAATTTTACTAAGGGAAAAGTTTCTTTCGGAAATATAAATAAATTAATTTTTTACGAATGATAATGAGAATTCATCAAAAAATCTGTATTTCTAAAGCGATGTAAAATATTCGCACGGGTGTTCGATTTATTAATACAAAATGCACTAAATTTAAATATAAATCGAAGCTAAGGTCAAATAACACACTGTGGGTCGGCTCGGCCCGGTTGGTCGGCGCCAAAGAGTACCTACATTGAATGGACGGCGGCGACTGACAGACAGTCTCTGTCACAGTTCTCTGTTGTTACTTGCTACGCGCTCACTAAAATTTTAATAAAGGTTTTTCTAGTATTATAATCAACTTGACTTTGCAAATAACCAGCAAAAATGGACCCACCTAGTAAGTACCTATCTTTTTTATAATTTGCAGCTATAAATACAGTACCTAGCACATCCTTTATAAGAATAAAGGTATCCTACTAAATATAATATATAATTAATATATATTATATTAATATATATTATAATAATTATATTAAATATTATATAATAATAAATAAAGGTATCGCCTAACCTCTCGCCGGTCGTATCTGAAAGTCGTTGGTGCTGCACCTGACCTCTCCCCGGTCGTGTCTGAAAGCCGTTGGTCCTGCGCCTGACCTCTCTCTGGTCATGTCATTCTTCAAATTCACGTGTAATCATTGTAGGTAGGGATTCATGTACCTATATGCATGTACCTATCCAACATTGGTCAGTGTTCAGATATATAACTAAGTACCTTCGTAGTGAATTCCTACTCAAAAAGATCAGTTTCAACCAGATTGAGTGATCGCGCGATCGAAACTTATTTATCCAATAATAAAAAAATTGTATTTATTTTAAAAATGTCGAGTACCCGTGCCACTGCAGTAGAATATATTACGATGGTGTTACACTAAAAACCCATACAACGAGGTTACTCCCCTTCAATCTGATAGCCCAACGAAAGGGTTACCCTATCATTGCTAAAACCCAATCAAAGGGTTACCTTTTCACATGTGTTTTAAACGGGTTACCCGAACTAAGGGTAACCTAATCGAAATGCGCAGACGATAAAAGTGTTACCCATTGAAGGGGTTTCATCTTGTTAATCTTTTTATTTCCCGGTTGTCCGGTGTAAAATTTTCGTTTCCCGCGAAATCCCGGGAACCGAAATTTTGATGTTTATTTGTTTTAGATTTAATTCGGACATAAAATCTCATGCAGAAGTACCTAAGGTCAAAATACTCACTGAAATACATGAAATACGCTCACGCGACCAGAGGTAAATAAACCAACATAATGTATTAATATTTTGTATATGTCTCTGCCACAGTATTACTCCTAAAACGGCTGGGCTAATTTTCATGAAATTTGTGTGAGATTTTGTGGGTACCTAGATGGCTTAAATTTTCAACTGCACCCGGTAAGTGGCACTGCAGTCGGATTTGGAAACGAAAACGTCTTTCAATAATAGTATTGTTTTTTTTTTAGCCCAATATTGGAGGCACATTCTGGTGTAGAATCCTCTAAACTTATAGTACAAGCTGAAGTACATGAAATACACTCACGCGACCAGAGGTAAATAAACCACTAAAATGTATATTTATTTAATTTTGTATATGTCTCTGCCACAGTATTACTCCTAAAACGGCTGCAACATTTTTTTCTATACCTACTTGGTATTGCATTTTTGGGTATAATTTAGTTCTTAACAAAAATGTACCTACTTTATTTTTTTAACGATCCTGTACTCTGTTTTCTTAACTAATAAATAAATAAAAGAAGCGAAAAAGAAACCTTTACCTTATTAGGTTTTTAGTTTTCGAGTTGGCAAAACTCGTCCCAAATCGAATCAAATCAAAAAGTCTTTATTTCCATAAAATTTACCTTTTCTAAGTGTACAGAAAAGGTAAATTTTTTAAATAAAACATTGGCACGGAAATAAAGTGATATTTTTGATGTCGGTCGCTTCGGTATGTAGACTAAAGTAAAGAGGCGACAAAGAAACCTTTAACATGTTATTCTTTTTTGTTTAATTTTTTTATATAAAGAATTCCAAGTGTTTTATCCTCTAGATAATCTGATATTTTGTAGTAGGTTAGCTTTTTAATGAAAAGATATTGTTTTTTGTCAATTTGTTTGAATTAATTCATTGATAAATTTGGCAACCCACCTGTAGTTTTTTGTAGAAGCGTGTTGTACCCTTTAAAAGGCACATTGTGTAGTCTAGTTGTGGGCACAGCGAGTTTATTCTTTTTTCTAGTAATTCAATTATGTACGTTGATATTTCTAGGGAACCGATTAATATGATATATATAATTTCTATCAGTGTACATCAAGTTTTCATAAATATTATGTTACTGTCACTATGTTTATTTCTTTGAATTTATCACGTTGGGATTATCTGGGATAATAACTAACTAGTAACTGCAGCGTTTCTCCAAAAACTATGACATAATACTTTGGAAGTAGCTGAAATAGACCATTCTAGAAGTGTATCCACAACGTCTATAAGATGACGGATTTTTTTATTGCATGTTGCAAAACTAAGTCTCTTCGATAGCTTATTTATGTGTGAGGTTTGAAGTTTGCTATCTAAGGTTATTCCTAAAAATACGGTATTATCTTCAATTTCTTACGTTTCTTTTTGTACATCTAAATAAAGACACAGTTTATAACAATGCATTGTTTTATTTTAGACTAACGTTACTTATTTTATAACTTAAACGCTGTAATGTTTTTCGTCTGATATTTTCCCGTAGGTACCGGGAACTGTGCATTTCTTGAGATGGAAAAACAAGCAAACAAAAAGGATTTATTGTGAACCGTGAATTACTGTAGCGAAACTAACAATTTTTCAAACTATCCCGAAACCGAGATTTAGCTAAATCAATTTTTTTATTCACGTTTCCCGGGAATATGAAAAAGTCGGGATTATCGAAACCCTAAATGTATTTCAAGGAAAGAAGATAAAACCAAAGAAACTGAAAACACCGGGTAGGTAGGGCGGCCGCACACGTCCGAATTTAGTCCAATTATCGGACGAGAATTAGACTAAATCGCCAAGTGCGAGTGTCACGACTATCACACGCGCGTCGAGAGTTTCGAACATTTGCCAATTACCTATACAAATATATTTTAGGTACCGGTTAGAAACTTTGCTATTTAATTCAGACTGTAAATTCGACTTTATTTATTCGACATTAATTATTATTAATTGAAAGTAAAGAAATTTACTACACATAATTTACTCCATGTCGTTATTTTAAAATTTCAACATCGTAATTTGTACCTACAGAAAATTTTGGTTTATTTTTTAAATTTAATTTTTTAAAATCAGTACCTACCTACCTAATGGCGCACGAAATTTATTGTTATAAATTTCAAATTGCAAGTCAATAGCAGCAGTAGCCGAAACCGACCTCGAACCTCTAAAAACGTCATACGAATAGGTACCTAGGTAGGTATCTAAAATTCTAAAGAAAAATTAAATAAATGGCACACTTTACTCCGCGAGTTCCCGCCAAAAAGCCTCAAACACGAAACACGTTACAAAATTAATGATACCTACTAACTTTAGTATTGTAATAGTACACGTACCTATATAGTCGGTAGATGCAATAATTTATATGTTTATCAAATTGTTTTATTGCCGTAATGTCATACGTTACCGTACTAACTAGTAACAATTCTGTGCCGACGACGCAGAGTACCTACTACACACACATGCACGCAAGCTTCACATACAAAGCAGACAGCTGTATTTGATGGTTATCGCGCTTTCTCACTCATAACGCGCTCTATTTCATTCGAAGTGAAATAGCAACAAATACTCACGGGCCGGCCGCTGAGATTCGGGACATGTTCTGGCCATTCTTAATGCGGTTCCCCGAGCCAAATTAACACTACCACCTATTTTATCATAATGTTTCGTTTTTAGTTGGTTGTTAAAACAACGGTAATTTCAAAGGTTCCAATAGGCGGTTTGTTGCATTAAAAAAATGTTTAGGTATAATAGGATAACTATTATAATAAGCTTTATTTTATTGAAAAAAAGCTGACAGGTATCCTATTATAAGCTTTTTTAATGCCTTTGATCATATTTTTATTTACTAGATATAGTTTAGGCAGAGATGCGAAAATTGAATTTGGAGGCCACACAGTGCAACTTCGTGGCCACCAACTCTATTACCAGGCACCACATGGCGTGTTCAATAAAACACGCCGTGTGGTGCCGGCTTAGAATTCGCTCCACCCCTATCTGTGGGTGTCGTAGTAGGTGACTAAGGGACATACACCTGGGGGCGGGCAACAGCGCTCTTGCAGAATAGATCTATCACCGAACTGCGATCCCCAACCCGCATGCTAGGTGTGGGGATTACGGGCCCCCATGAGATAAAAGCTGATAAGGCGCTTATCAGGGTGAGGCCTTCATCTAGCAGTGGGTCATTAGCTTGTCCACTGTGGCTGCTGAGGTTTTATTCACTAAAATACGCACAGCGCGCGAAACTAAGCAAAATTTACAAATACCGCTCTGGGTAGCAAATGCCGCGTGGATGTGAGGTCAGGCCATTAGTTGGATTTGACACACTTTAATAAGCTAGTTTTCACATTACTTTTATTCCAGAGACTAATTTTGATGGTAGACCTTGTGGAAATTGATATCAAATCAATTTATAACCAAACCAGGGGACAATTTTAACCCTCCAAAATATGCAATTGGGGGGTGTGTTTACTTATTTTATGCAAATTGGTACTCTAATTCTGTGCATTAGAGTACCAATTGACCGAAACGAAACATGCAATTAATAATATATTTGGAGTTTTAAATAGCCCTGTACTTTTGTTATGGTATGATAGCTTTAAATCAAGTGATCTCACCATCATCCAGGAACTTAAGATCAGATTCATTGAGTGTGGTGTCACGCAGGAACAGTTCCTTGCCTGTGAGCTTGTTTTTATCCTTTGATTCTTTTTCTCGTTTTGCTGGTATACCGAGATCATTCTCAAACTCTTTCCTCCACGCTAAGAATGATTCTACTGTAACTCTTGTGCCTTCAAATCGTTTCTGAAATAATACAATGATTGATTCGGAGAATGCTATACACATAACACAGATTAACTTAAAAATTTACTTAAAGCTTGGTATGAGACAATAACAACAAACTTAACAAAAGTAATGCGAAGACAGCAAACCTTATAGTCAACACTGTATGTGTCATGTTATCAACTATTAAAATTATTCAATTTATTCTACTTTGTTGTTAATATAAAATGGATTTTTGTAGGTACCTAGGTTGATAAAAGATAGTCGTATGATTTTATGTACAAGTACCCCCATTACCACTGTTATTCAGTTCTGTAGCTGGAATACAAGTCTAAATCACAACATGTGTTTTAATTGATATCCTGGACATAATAGTATGTAAAACAAGTCCCACAGGCTGCTCTTAAAATATCAAATAAATAAATAGATTATTTTTGTCTGCGTCATCCCACTGCTGAGTAAAGGCCAATAATAGCCTTTATTTAATAAAAATGCAGTTTGTTTTGTACTACAGTATTTGAAACAAAATGTGTCTGTTATGTGTAATGAACTAAGTAGCCAGAAAAAAATAATTTTTAAGGTAAGAGATTTATGAAAATTTGATAGATTGAGATCACCTGTTCTGCTTCTTCGTCTGCCTTGATTTTGGCAAGCTGCTGCTCTTCTCTCTCCTTCTTTATAGTGTCCCATTTCTCATTGAGCCACTCTTGCCCCGCTGACACTAGTGTGAACACCATTACCATACCAAGATTTTCATTACCCTGTAAAACCAACCAAAGTTTTTTTAAATAACTTAAGAATTTTATATGTCCTCACAATTTTATTAGTAGACAATGAGATCCTTGACATAGCATATTCTGGCAGTATTATATTTGCCGCATACTGTGACAATCTCAAGACTGATGATGGAATGTCAAGCAATATGTCGTCATGCTTTTCTTACAATAAGTCATGTTTTATTGCCTACGATAATTGCCTGAGTGTTTGACTGTGACATTCATCTGTTTATCCTACAATGAAGACCATAGTGCTTGTAATGAAACTGATTGGTTACAATGGATGGACTCGTTGGTTGAACCAGTTCGAGTTGTCATTTTTGAAACGTTAACTGGGCAATGGTTGTTTAGAGAAAAATGACAAAAAGAGAAAAGAGGGGATTTATGGAGGGTTGGATTATATTGGTCGGAACGTAACGGTCGACTTTTAATGCAGTGCTTCAAAATCATGTCTTTTAATGCAGTGCTGAAGATGGAGACTATCCGAGCACAACATGTCTCCCTTCAACATATTGATACTAACATTTTCTCACTGTCCAGCCACAGTGCACGGAGCTGGGCATATATTTGGTAGGCAATGAAAGTGTTGGTTAAGTTGATGCACAAGTAATATTATTTAAGTTAGTAGCTGAGATTAGATTACACACTAAAACAAAGTTACTAACCTGTTCAATTAGATGTCTGTGTAGTTCTTCCTTTTCAATAATATCATCAAAGTTTTCTTCATCATCAATTTCCACAAGAGGAAGTTCATCAGGGTACTTTGCTGAGTATGTGAACACTAGCTGACACGCTATGCCGTCGCCGTCGTCGAACCCTTCCGACTTTATGGGTATGCTAAACTTGTGGAATGGTTCTTTTTCTAGAACTTAAGTTTTATATAAGGTAAGTAATAGAATAGGCAGGTATAACAGTTCAAATGTATAGGTTATCCCGGTAAATACGAAAGATAACTTACCTAGATGATTAAATAAAATTTTATGTTTGGATTTTAACAAAAGGTATCATTAGCTAGCTACAGAATCTAGCTGGACATGAGGAGGGAATCTGATGAATGGAATACCTTTTGAGACTCGTACCTACATACCTTGCATATCGCCATAATAGATAGAGTCCAATGCCTCTAGTTCACTGCTTTGTTCGTAATTATAATCCATCTTGAGAAATCTTTAGTAAATAATGAGTTTATTTTATTGCACGTTTTCCATAAATAAAAACCAGGCAGTAAGCAGAGTGGCGACCAATGCACAGATTTTTATTAGTATAACCCAATGAGTATACAATACAATACAATAACTTCGTGTGGCGACGGCGGCGGCGCGGCGCGGCGGGGCGGCGACGGACGGAACCCAAACAACCAGCTGTTTTTGACACTGACAAATCACAAAATCAAAAATGGTGAATAAATGTCATTTACAACTTCTTTTAAGTTCAACTTTGACGACCTCTGTGGCGCTGTGGACGGTCTGCCTGAGACGCCGGAGGTTGCGGGTTCGATTTCCGCCTAGGGACAAATGTGTGTACGATCTGCAGACATTTGTTCAGGGTGTCCTGTTCGTTTTCTATGTTTAATAAAAAATAATTACGACTCGATCCTTTCGCCCCGCCCCCGTTGTCTTTTTCTTTAACTTTTTTGTGGGGAAGAGGACATTTTAGTTAATCGCAATTTTTTTCCTTGTACAACAAAAAATGACAATCGAACACAATCGTTTGACAAGGCAAACAAAACAATCGTTTTGTTTTTCCTAGTAGTGTTCTTGATGATGGGCAGAACCAAAGATCTTAGGATCCTACGTTCCGTAGGGAGAACCAAAGAGGACATTGAATATAAAAGTGTTAAGTTACTACTGCTAGTAACCAACAGAGTTACTGGTATCTTGGTACCAAATTTCATTCAAAATCAAAATCCGTTCAGTCTTTCGGTTTAGGAGTAATAAAAGATCCTAGGATCCTACGTTCCGTAGCTGCGTAGGGAGTAACAAACACACTAACGTACCTGGGTACATTTATTACGTTAAACAGTGTGAGAGGTGCTTTTAGCTTATTGATATTTTTCTGACAGTTGTCGTTCAATTCGGAGCTTTTTCATTTTGAACGCTGGCAACACTGCAATCAACCTTTAAAAACAAAATACATGGGTGAGTGACACCAGAATCTGGTGTCACTCACCCACTCACCCATGTATCTGGTGACCAGATAGCATAGAGTAACTTAAACATACCTATCGTCCCGAAAGGAACAGAAAGACCATCACAGTACAAATTATATATACTGGACCCTTTATAGTTTGTGAACATACCTGTTTAATTGGACCATGACAAAATAGAGGCGATTATTATTTTATTTCTACGCTTATTCGCACACAAACATGGATAAATACACAGAAATCCGTAAATTGCCTTCAGATTACCTGGATACAGTTGCAGGAATCTTGGAAGAAGATGAACAGTGGAAAAGGTTTATGAGCCTCATACCAAAGAACCTGGCTGATTTGAATAATGCGAACTATGAACAGAAATATGATGGTCAACACATCAGGTAAAGTTCCTGATTACCACTGAAGTACAATCACGCTGCTAACTGATAAAATTTCACAATCTCACCCCATGACCCCACCAAGCAGCGTTGCCACCTCGAAAATTCTCATGTCACTAGATCTAGTGTACCTAAATGTCGCTAGTCGCTAGATTTTGGAAATTAGGATCTAAAGAAAATTACCAGAAATCGCTAAAAGTTTTGTATTCATAATAATATGTTTTTTTTAATCTTTATTAAGAAAAAAATTACAATCAAATAATAAATTTAAATTTAAACTAGTATTTACAATAGAAACAATTCAGCTATCTGCAAACTGTTGCAAACAATCTACAGGTAGCTCAACTGATCCATGTCAATACTATAGTATTATATTATTAGTATTTATATGTAAATAAATAATGTTGGACAATTCACACAACATTATCTAGCCCCAAGCTAAGCAGAGCTTGTGTTATGGGTACTAGATAACTGATATACATAATATAACACAATAGGTACATAGATAGATATTTCTTTATGATAAATAGAAAACGACCAGAACACCCTGAACAAATGTCTGCAGATCGTACACACATTTGTTCCGAGGCGGGAATTTAACCCGCAACCTCCTGCATCGTCGCAGGCAGACCTTCGCCCACCGCGCCACAGAAGTCGTCATTATTGAGGTCATGTATTGATTAGATTTAACATTTTGTATTTGGTAACAGTAATAAATTAATATTCAATTTAGATACTTAGGTAGACTTATAAAAAATCGAGATTAACAAACGTTATATTTTCCATCTTATCTCTATCATCCACAGACGGCGAAGCTGAAGATGTTGATGCTTAAGGTTTGTCTTTAAACATTTTTTTTAAAATAAATAATAATAATTAATGCAATTACAGATTGATTGAAAATTATGTACGTGAACTAAGGCCAAAGGTGAACTATGCCAAGGTTATGTTCTCTGAATGGGGTACATCGGGACGAGTTAGGCCAACAGTGGACACAGTTCAAAAACTTCTTCTTAAGGGTGAAATGTACCAAGCGGGAGAACAAATTGCAAGCCAACTGGGTGGTAAGTACAGAACAAAACATTATCATTAAAGCTTCAAGTCAGCAAGTAATTTATTCAATTGCCAATTGTAAATTTTATGGAAATACTACAAAACAAAGTACCTACAGAAAGTAAATTTTTAAATCGGTTTCAGAGGCTGCTCCATCAAGACCATCACATGGGCCAGCTGCCCGAGTCGACATCAGCATCACACGCCTCCTCAATGAACCAGAATCAGCAAGTAATATAAATCACAACCAATCACATCTTATAAGAAGAAATAATGCAGATTTGCCAATATCTGCTGTATTGAACCACCCACCACCAAATAATACTGACTACACCAGAACAACCTCTACAAACGATTCTGATAGCCTATCTCACTACTATTCCGCACAATCCACAGCATCACAGGATTCATATGAAAAAAGTTTCAAAGAAACAATTCAGTCCAATAAAGTCATCACATTCTATTTTAGAGACGTGGAGATGATGACAAACAACTTTACAAGTGCACTTATCGGCAGTGGATTTTTTGGAGATGTCTTTTTAGGTTCCCATCCAGGCTTGGGAAAAATAGCTGTGAAAAAAGCACATAACCAGAACTCCAGTGCAATGTTCAAGTCAGAGGTTAAAACTTTATCCATGCTTAAACATAGAAATATTGTGTCAATTATTGGCATTTCTTTAGAAGATGGATTTGTACCATGCATAGTTTGTGAATATGTAGATGGTGGTTCACTAAAACAAAAAATTGCTGAAAAGGTTCTAAATGAAAGCCAAAGAATAAATATAATGTGTGGTACTGCAGAAGGATTGAAATACGTACACAACTTTGTAAAACCAAGCTTGTCCTCTCAGCCTACTTCTTCTCAGAAGGCATATTTAGTTCACAAAGATGTGAAAAGTGCTAATATTCTGTTAACAAAAAATTTTGTTCCTAAGCTGTGTGACTTTGGATTGACTGAAAACTGTGATATTTCAGTTGTTCAGAGTGATCATAAAAGTGGAACACCAGCATATATGGCTCCAGAAAGTTCCTGTGGAACTATCACCCAGAAAGGTGATGTGTACAGCTATGGAATAGTAATGTTAGAAATAATAACAGGGAAGACAGCTGTTTTGTATGAAAACTGTAAGCAAATGAATATTAAGATTTTTGTCCAAAAGAATATTGTAGATTGTAATATAACACCTTTGTTGGACGCAGTTGTTGATAAATGGATCAATGGTCAGAGTGTGTATGATATAGCCGTTTTATGCTTGAACATGGAAAGAACTCTAAGGCCCACAATGGATGAAATCTGTATTAAATTGCAAAAAATTAATAAAGGCCTAAATTAATATACCAATATGGAAAGTGAAAACGAAACTAAGGAAATATTTAGTTATTTTTTACAGCATTTTAATGTTTTCATATTTTAATTTAATAAATAATAATAATAAATAATGCTAGACATTTCACACAGCATAAGTATCTACAATAGTTTTAAGTTATAATAACAGATAAAAACTAAAAAACAGATAGGGTATCTGTTTTTTATATATTTTTTATATATGTTTTGTATATTTGACACAGATTTAAGTAGGTACTGCAGATATTATTTAAATAATTTTAATATATGCTTAAATGTGAAAACTGAAAACGCATAAAATGTGAGCCCAAAAAAGGCCATGTCTATTATTATACTAAACCGTATCTTTTTCAAAGTTTATGTCCGCAATTGCGGACGCCAGGTCCCAAAGGGTTAAAATAAAGTCTATCCACATAATTTTAACGTTTCTCTTTTTATTTCCTCCATCTTCTCATTAACCTCTGGAGATTTAATGTCAGACCTGCTCTTCTATTGTTCACATAAGCGATACAGCCAAGTCCTGTTTATCAGGTGCTATAAACTACGCAGTATACTTACTAGTCTATGCTATTTCTTATTTCTTTATTGGTAAATCACAGCTTTACTTAAATAAATTAAGATATGGTAATATATTAAAATGTTTTATTTATTTAACGGCTAAAAATAATTACAACTAATATATACACTTACATCTATTTTCTAAAAATCTAAGCCGTCACCAGAAGGCAGAGTGCCCAGAATGCTGGCAGCATTGCCACGTTGAATGGCAATGCTAATTCGTTGACCGAAATAATAACCAGCATTCCGATCACCTGTGGACTCTATTAGTAGTTTTGTAAGATCTTTATAGATAACGTGTGCCCCAGGACCTAGGCGTGTGTGTCGTGTTCGGAAGGCAGGTACCTGCAATGGTACACAGAACAACAGTTCAGCACAATCCAATCTTCCAGACATTAATGTCTTGAAGTAATAATTATGTTATCGCTGTTTACGTCTTTGTTCGAGTGAATCTATACGGTAGTGCTTGCAGGCTTCTCTTTAAGAGCCATAAGGACTGTAGTCCTTGAAGCTTAAGAATTTAATGAATTTGGTTTGAATAGATTCTAGCCTTCATGGAGACCAGATGCTACATGCGTATTTTAAGATACTGCGTACATTATTAGGTGAATAAATAAAGAAGTTTGATGCATTCAATGTCTGAAAAAGGTTTCCATACTCGCTTTATAAAACCAAGTTGTTGATGATGATTCTTAGTTAATGGCAATATAAGTCTGGTTGGACTCTTTTCTGCCTGTGTCAAGTAATGGAAAATAATAGTAAAATATGAGTTAGCAAGTTATGAAGAATGATGATATTTTCACCAGAGCCTAGTTCGTTATCTAGCAGGGTACACCACGTGCAGGTTAGGTTGGCTTGGGAGACGATCTTGGAGTCTCCCTTGTACCCCAACCAAGTTGTTTATAATACCTATGCCTTGTCCGCTTAGACAATTTAACCCACTGTCAACTTGTCCGCAATGGCGTTGATGTGTTCAGTCATGGACATCTTAATATCATCTAGTCTTACACCTAAGTAGCGAATGGAGTAAACTTTCTTGATTGCCAATTGTACCTATTACCAATTGTGTAGGTAGGTACGTGTTTATAAGTAGGCTTGTTTTTCCTGGTAAAGGTTATTTGCAAATTTGCAAACTACAATACAATAACAATTTATTAGTATTTAGGTACTGCCATTTACTGCTATTCTATTTTTAATGTCTATAAACTTTTTTCTTGATGTGTACAACAGTTCTAAGAGAGCTGAGAGCATTTTTTGATCAGTAGAGTTGCCAAACACACCAGTAACAACAGCAAGCAATACGTGATCTACACTTGAAGACGCCTGAAAGAAACCATGAAGGAATTACTATGCATATTATGCCGCGTACACATCTACGAACCGCGCCTGCAATGCAATGCGAATGCTCCATTCGCAGATGTGGACGTGCTGCGCGCCCGAACCGAACACTTATACCTACGAAGAACCTAAATACCTACAGGTTTCTGTTTCCATCGTGCTCGCGAATGGAGCCAGTGTTGCCGAAACGACTTTGTCGCTAGATCTAGAGGATTTTTGACTAAAAATATCTAAGTATGTGTGGGTAGGTACCTTCCTTACCATAATGCAAGCTCTGCTTAGTCTGGGGCTAGATAATGCTGTGTGGATTGTCTAGCGTTATTTATTTGTTAACTAGGTAGGTTAGGTATAAGTTCATACCACATACCTAGTTTTGATAAGTAGGTAGGTACCTAACTATCAATGGTTATGGTAATGTAGGTAGCATACTTATCTATCTACCCTGTTTGGCAGAACAATGTTTTTTTGCAGGATGGAATGGTAGAACAGATTTTTCTGAAGGAAGATAGGTAGGTAGGTAAGTACCTAAGGAATTAATATGTAGATGAGATAGATACCTATCCACTTTAAAAATGATCTATGAGTGTTTGTCTTCATCGTTAAGAAGATAAGTAACGTACCGCCTACTAGGTATCTAAATACCTACCCTTTGTACAAACGTTTTCTAATTTGTATTGTAACCTACACACTCATTAGGTTCCTGCACACATACCTACTTAGGTTATTAACCCATCTAGGTACACATACCTGCCTACCTACCCGCCTAGGTTCCTTCTACTTAGGTACCTGCTTACCTGAGTAAGTTTTTGAATTATGAATAGTAAGTAAGTAATACTAGTAGGTAGGTAGGCTATACCTACTACTTACTAGTATTTTAGTAAAATTTACATTTTGTTTCATGTCATCACATCACGCCTAAAATCGTCGGTAGCTGTGGCCACACCTTTCATCGCGCAGCACACCCTTCCACGTCTGCGAACCGTGCACACTGCACGCCGCGCTTATCTTGAATACAATGCACGTAGCGTGCGCGTGAAAAGCGCGGTTCGTGCGCGCACGCAAGACGTACCTACCTACACACACACCTACAAATTGCCTTTCAATGCATGTTACATTGCAGGCTCGTTTCGTAGATGTGTACGCGGCATTATATAAAAAGCTTTTACTATCTTAAAATGGTGCAAATTTATTTCAAAATTACAACTTATCACTAATAGGGTCACTATTTGCTTGTGTACTTAGGCACACAAGCAAATATATGATAGATAACCCTGATAAGTTAAGTAGAATTTTAACGTCAATAACATTGACGACCTCTGTGGCACGGTGGGCGAAGGTCTGCCTGCGACCAGGAGGTTGCGGGTTCGATTTGGTCAATTTTTCGAAATATTTCGAAAAGTATGGAACCTAAAAATTTCGAAATTTAATTTGAAATACAAACCAATACCTTTCATTTATTGATACCCCAAGGATACCCATATATTTGCCCCCACCCCTCTCTTCTCTTCTCGGTCTCTTTTGAAATTTGTTCAACACAATTTTTGTTGGTACCTACCTACTTAAAATATTCATCTTTAATTCAATAGGTATAAATTTTTTCTTTAAATCAGTAATGTAATGGCCCACGAAATGTATCATTAGGTATTTCAAATTTCAAGTTAATATAAACCGTTATTAAGAAAGAAAATTACAATCATAATAGAATTAAATTAAAAGTAGTATTTACAATATTAATTATAGATTGTGCCACTTTATATACTTTTTTTTTTTTTTTTTAAAGTACTATATCTTTATATACTTGGTATTTATGTTAATTTATATTTTTGTAAATTGACTGATGGTGCAATAAAGTTATAATCTATCTATCTACAATAGAAACTAACTGCAGACTTTTCTAAACAATCTACAGGTAGCTCAACTGATCCATATAACCCAAGACACTGGCCGCATTGCCCCACTGCTGTAATTAATATTAAACTAAATGTATCATTAATTCCAAAGATCTAGGATCCTACGTTCCGTAGGGATTAATTCAAATTTCAAGTTACAGACATATTCTGGCAGAATTTTCCATGGCTGTAAATGCACATAACGTGCTATCATTGTACGGCCTGCAGGCTGATCATGCAAGGCTAATTTTAACGTAGCGCGTTAAGTGCGCTAATATTAACGCGCTAGTAGGTTTACCGCGTTAGTTTTTCAACTTCAACTTCTTTCCTCTAATTTCGTCTAATTCGTTATGATGAACGAATGAATGAACGATCAAAGTGTCAATTGTCAAATTACCATACTGTCAAAGTACAAGTAACATGAATTGTCAACTTCTATGAAATAGGTGGGGGGCAATTCCGAGTATCACGTAATATTTATCGAGTGATAAATATCAATCCTTCGATGATATATCGATTGCCGCCAAAAACTGCATTTTCGTGCACTCTTCGATATTTCTAGCATAGACAATTTGATTTCATTATGTCTTGTCATTACATATTTGAACTTCAACTTCTTATTTATCGCAAATAAAATATTTTAATGTCTTAATTCCATACTTTACGAATGTCAATATCTGTCATGTACCTATAGTTTGTGTTTCGTCAGTAATTCAAACTTAGTTAATCTATAACTGAATCTAGAAATTTTAGCAACAACTGTCAACATTTGAAACTATAGATAAGTTAGTTAATGTTGCAACTTTTAATTTGAAGCTGGCATAATTTGAAATAATGTTGTTTGTCAAAGACGTATACGATTATAATAGCTGACGGACGACATATCTGGTGTGTCAGAATAGCCGTGCGCAGGGGGCGAAATGAAAATCTAGTCAGCAGGCAACACCGTTTACAATATTTACCATAATTTCGTTTGGGGGCCCCGCGCGCCTAAGGAAGTGGAAAAATAGAATTTATATCACCCCTGACTCCAGAAATTATAATGATGCAAAAAGCAATTTTAATTAATAGGTACATTCAATAACAACTAGAGAAACTTGTATTGCACATTGCACTAATAATCTTTGACTTGAGTTGAGAAGCAAGAAACACCGTGAAGTTATTTGAAACATCAAACAAAACAAGCAGAGACTAAAGAAAGTGAGCGACAGAGAGATATGAATGATGTTCTTCTTTCACTCTTCGATAATGCGAACGAGTGCCTAGGACCACTCGTTGCATATCGAGCAACTTAGGTATTAAAAAAAGCCCTCGATAAATATCGAATTGCAGATGTTGAGAATACGCTTGTTTGATTCGAAGCAATCACTCGATATTTTGTGACAGTTGTTGCCGTATCTATGTATGAGTAGATATATTGCGAGAATTGCCTCTCTCATCTCATCTATGTACTAAAATAAACAAAACAAATAATATGCCGGCACATCGATGGACGTCAACACAGAGAGTACCTACCATACCATTTGTTTATTCCACCTAATAGTAATGTTTTCTGATAATTAAATGTGGCAGAGTGACTCTACGGACATTCATTCCTACATCTCACAACAATATATACGATGATGTGATGCTGTGTTATTTGATGTAAAAGTGATGGTGAGCGAAAAGTGCCGAATTTATCATTCCACTCGTAAGTTTAAGTTTGTTTGACTTCCAAATTTCATGACGCATTCGCATATTCATAAATACCTACATCCATATTAAATTAAAATATGTTTTATTTGTTACAGATTTTCCAAAAACAATGAACCGTCTCGTCGTAATGAAAACGTCTGCATTGGATAGAAGCCCCGGGTCGCAATGATTGATTATCCAAAAAAAAACAAGAATTTGTAGCAAATATTTTAATGAACATCTTTTCACAGCAGAGGAGCTGTTCTAAAACTGGTAAGTAAAATATATAAATACACAACTAATGGCTCAGCGCCACAGTGGGTAAGTCTTTTTGAGACTTCGAGAAAAAAATATTCATACCCTTTGTGTTTTAGTTTACCTATCTACCAATCAAATCAAATATATTTAAATGGTATTGGGATTTGGTGTGACTAATACTTGCCATATTTATAGTAGGTAGGCACTATTTTATAATATTCATATTTATCCTTGAACGTTTTATTACAGGCATGTGAGATAAATACTACGGAAAAGGTACGTGAGGAAAATCATGAAAACTTTGTAAGAGAAATACAATCCAGAACAAACACACAGTGTAAATTAGTAAGTAGTTATAACAAAGTGTATGAACAATTTACCTAATTTATTATGTTCATGTTATTTTCATAAAATAGTATTTAGTACTAATAATATTAATATTATTGAATATAAGACTGATAAAGGTACAGTTTCATAAGTTGGATAAGCAGTTGATTTGTGATTTATGGAGAATAAATATTGATATATTGTCATATGACAGGTTTATCTGAAGTAGTTATAATGTAAAAGTAAAGCAATCTATGCCTAGGTCTATTATTTTATCAGGCAGACCATCTTGGTTCAATACCTGTGTAATATTAAATTACTTAGCAGAAATGTGATTTTGGTTGATTTGTAAAAGTATTTTTAAAGAGTTTGAAATGATTTCTACACGTAGCTAGTAGTTTAAGTGGCGGTGGTAATAAATTTAAACAATATAACATTGATACCTAAACGTAGTTTGTGTATAAATATAGGTTTTGTTTGTTATTTATGTGATCAGTGTTGCGAGTAGAGCTGCACTTTTCACCCTGACAACCGCTGAAAACCGGCACTGCTATGGCACTAGAGCAGCATGAAGCTGAGCTGGTGACCTTTTTGTGTTAAATTTAATTTATTATTAGTTATTTAAGCAATGTGATATAAATCCTTCAAATTTTGTTTCACAATTAAACCTTTTCTATACTACTTTAGTTTTATTTACATGCAGTTTACCTATTCCCGCATATTTAGGTACCTAATTCAATAAATTTTAGGAATCCTTTCTCATTATCTCATTAAATAAATTATTAAATCAAAAAATCATCAATAAATTAAAATTATTTTATTACAACAATGACAACAATGATCTATAATTTGTTAGTAATTTTGTATGCTAAAGTGCCCTTAAAATTAGTGTTATTATTTCGAACTTAATTAAGTACAATCAAATTAAATTGGACTAAATTAAAATGAAATAAAATTAAAATTAAAAAAATACCTACTTACATTAAATAAGAATATTAAATTATGTTAACATTAATTAATTAAATTACTTGATTTATAAATTTCTGCCACATTGGCCAATCAATCCTACCTGCAATGGTTTGTAGGATGCTATTGAGGCTGTCCCGCACTCGCGCATCAGGGACGCCTGGAGGATGGCAGCAAAACCATCCGTTTCATACTCTGCAAACATCCCGATGCACTGCAGAAACGAGGCAGTCCCAACATCATCCTAAAGATATTATTATATTGCAGACTCAGGGTCTCTAGCAACCGTTTGGTGTAGCTGGCCCATAGGTTCTTATGAGAAGTAGTCTTGAAGCTCAAGTAAAGGAAAAAAAAAAGAAATTTGTAGTTAATTCACAAAAAATGTTTGATTTATTTTAATTACACATGATAATTGTTAACCAAATCAGATTTTTCTGTGAACTGTGGGTCTGGGTAAATTTCTGTGCTTATGAGTATGTACACAAATTTGTACGGAACCCTTGATATGCGACTCTAACTCGCACTTGACGTTTTATTAATATTAAAATACCACCTCCTCAACCTCAATAGCTTAGGTATCATGGTCCACTGCTGGACACAGGCTTCCCCCTCATTTTTTTATCCCATGAGGGGTAATGCCCATAATCCTCACGCTGGGCATGCAGGTTGGGGATCACAGTTCGGTCGTAGATCTATTCTGCAAGAAGCGCTGCTGTCCGCCCCCCGGTGTCGCGAGTCAATGGACGTGCTGCCTCCACTGCTGCAATTTCTCTTTCCTCTTCAAGGTCCTCTTGAGGTAGAACCCTTTTAAATCAGAATATGTTTTAGTTTTAAGATAACATTTTATTTATGTAGTCAAAATAAAATACTATTGTTGTAGAATGTTATATATAACACTGAGTGTCCGGCAGTTAACATCAACAATCTAAAATGAAAATGTATAGTTCATCATTAATTAAAATAAAGAAGAAAGACCTAGTAGGTGTTTATCATTGTTAAGAATCAACATACCAACTGACAGTTTATAGAATAAATACACTTTCTATTTTTATATTGTGCAGATTGTGGCTTTTTGGGGGAAACTATGGCTATTTATAGCCCCTAGCACATTATCTACCCCATATTTGACAATTTCCTTGTCAAAAAACCTCCCCATATTTGACAAGGAAATTGTCAAATATGGGGTAGATAATGTGCTAAGGGAGATTCGAGGGAGATCCATCAGAAATTTATTTCCGTGTCCTGGGGACACTCACGACACATCTACTTGGGCAGTAATCTGAAATCAAAAGATGATCTGTATACAGTCCATTGTCACTAACAGATACCTGTTATGAAAAGGAATGTTTATCTCTGAAATTTACAAAACCACTAATTCCATAAATAATTTTACTATTATGAACCTAATAAGGTAGATTAGGTTCATAATAGTAAAATTATTTATAATGCCAGACACAAGTTAGTAGATATACTTATATTCGAATTACAGCATGAGTGAAATGCTTCAGAAAATATGATATGGTTGACTGCCCTACGCACAACCCCCCTTCTGGCCTGTTCGTCACTGATAACTGCTATCCGCAATGAAGCGAAGGCCAATTAGGACGTGTGAGGCATCACATTAAGGCAGATAATTTAGGAGAGATATTTAGGAGTCTACACTGCTAAATACAAACCCTTTACCTCAGTACCTACCTAAAAGGGCAGTGATTTATTACTGACTGAGACTTTATAGACTAATATGTAAGAAAGTTACAGCAGGTAAATGTGGGTATTTTACTACCTATCCATCCCTAGTAAACTCACTTTTATATGCACTGGTACCCCTTCTCTGCGGGCAGGCTTGTGGTCAATTTCGAGCTGCTTGGTAACATACATTGCCATTGCTTTGTTGGCTATATAGAGAGAAACAAATTCAGCCTCTGAGAGTTCATAAGGGAACGTCTCGCAGAGCTCCACGCTCCAACCGCCTTCGTTTGCTTCTGTTCTGACCCTACGCCGCCGTCGCCACATTTGAATGAATAACTACGTAGAAATCCATTTCCACTGTAAAACCAATATTAACAATCGGTAGGTAATCTTGAAGGTTTTAGTATTTACCTAGCTACCCATGGATGCATGCGCAATTCTATTATTATTTTTATATACCTATATTATTAGGTATTCTATCTTATTTTCTTTTACTACTGTATTTGTAACCAACCAACAAAAAAGCAAAAGGTCAATAATCACATGTTTGTTTACATGCGGCCATATTTGTATGCCGCGTTAATTTTATCCGCCTACAAGTCGACCCGGATAAATTTTTGTACCAATTTCCACTGCCGGCGTTTATTTTCCAAGAATTAACGCGCCTTAGCGCGCTTAGTGGTAAATAAACGCGCTAAAATGCTATCTAAACGCGTTATCTTTTTATTAGCACCTTTTTGACATTAATCTGACATAAAAGGGTGTTAAAATAGGGGTTCATTCAGATAATTCGCTGCATTTCCAATGAAATAAACGCCAAGAACAAGAAGTTGATGTTGATATCGAAGCAAAATATTAACACTAACGCGCTAATATAAGCGCACTTAGCGCGCTACGTTAAAATTAGCCTTGCATGATCAGCCTGCTGTATAATACAGCTTCAGAAATTACAGCCTTGGAAAATGCTGCCATAATGTACAGAAATTCCTGGGCTGTAACGTCCCTGGTTGTTACTGGATTGGTCGTAAAATGATGGCACCCGTGTTAGTGGTTTGGGTTTGCATTGCAAGTGCCGTGGTTTGGTGTCCACCCGCTAGGAGCACAGATTTATAAGTATAGTACTGGCTAGGAGTAATAGTTTTCTGTGTGTCCTGTCCACCAGTCCAAAACAAACGTAAACAAAACAAAAACGGAAAATTTGCTCTAGATTTTGGCAAAAAAGAACATTTTTGCTTGGTGCATTCAAGATTTTGTATAACATCATGAAGGAAAATGAGTCGGATTCGTTACCCAGTAATTCACCGATTACTGTAGAAATATCATCAACACCGCCAAGGTATGATCGACGAGTCACGAGGCATAATACGAGGCCCTCAGACCACAGACGAGGCCTTAGCCTTGGAATGTAACTGCAAAGTTTCCCAATTATTGCTGTATTTCGATTGTGTATGCCTTCTGATCATAGATTTCCTCTTTCTTTCAGCACTAACAATCAAGTAAAACTAGCTAATGAAGACAGTGCGGAACTGCAGAAGCAAGTTTTGTCAAATTTCCAGAAACCTATCTTACCAAATGTGAATGTTCCTGAGAAGATCATAATTTGCTTGGATGTCTGCTATGACAACAACAATGCTCTGTACAGATTAGCCGATGGAACTACTTACACTCCAATTAATATGATGAAAAGAGTTCTCGACTTCTTCCTGCATTCAAAATATGCTATTAACAAAAACACAGAGTTTGCACTAGTAACATTGAAAGGAAATGAACCATGTTGGGTTCAAAATCTAACCAACAGTTTGAGGGATATCATAAATGCTGTGGACTACCTGAGCACTGAAGAATATACTTCAGAAAATTTTGATTTCAAGAAGGTATTTCAGATGGTGAAACAAAAAGTAGAAATACCAGAATACAAGGAAGGAGAATGCATACTGCCTCCTCCCTATATTGTCCGCATGATAGTGTTGTATGGTCGATCAAACTGTGTCCCATTGATATCTCGGGAGGATCCAAACTACATTTTCCTCAGGGAACAAATGTACTTTTACATTGACATATTACTGGCTCATGAAGATGATTGTTCGGCATATAAATGTGAAAGTATTTATGATGCACTTCAAGAACTTGATGATGGTTATTCTTATGTGTACGAGGTTTCAAGGAAAGCTACCAAGATCCATGATTGTATTGCAAAATTACTCGCACATCCTTTGCAAAGACCTTTGCAGAAAAATACAGATTATGCTTTTGGCTCCTAACATTTACTTTTGATAAGATTACTTGACATTAATATAAATACATACTTACCACTTCGTGTATAAATATGATAATAAAGAAAACATTGTGTAATAGATTTTTGAAATTTTTATTTCAGCTCTTCAAGGGGTTATGAATGGTATAAAAGAAAAAAAACCTAATTCTACTATTACATTTATACATAATTCCAAATACTTAGACATTTACTATGTACTTTTCTCAGATGAATCCCCCATTATACTCAAACACCACTTAGATTTGTGATTGTATACAGATTTTATAGCAATGTTAATCCTGCTGAATTCTAAGAGCTGTTTCAGTACATACAGGAGAACACGTAAAAATGCAGAATCATACAAATTGATTATATTTTCAAAATGGTCACCAATTCATGCTTCAACCAAGTGTCCAATTTTGGAATATACTTTAGTCACTGGAAACAATAAACAAAAATGCTACTCATTTTATCATTATTTCGGCACAGCCATTCATAATTCCGTACTTACTAATAAAAGTTTATTATATTTTATGTGAGTAATAAATTAATAATACTTTTTATAGTCTCTAATATGATGTTTACATTTTACAATGATTTTATGTGGTGTTAAAATGAGTTGAGTGCATCATAAGTTTTGAGCAAACATTTAAATAATTTCAACATTAAAAAGAAGTAGATATTACCCAAAGAGTTATGTTTAGTACATGTAGGAAATATGAGCTGACACCTACAAATAGTGAAGCAGAGAAAACTTTCATAAAATAAACTCAGCAAACTTTACATTAAGTAAATAATACAAAAATAAATGGATAACAAGCCATAAAAAAATATTTACAATGATTTCTTGAAACCTCACTTTGAAGCACAATCTCAAAACATTTTGATAACAAATATAATAACTACTTATAGAAAGAGAACTCAATATCACTAGCAAAACTTACAAGTAAGATTACACTCCAATCATGATTATCAAGATGTCTGCAATCTGAATGAAGCAGCATCATTTCATATTTGATCACCCTGACTGATTATTTGAATGTTTCATGTACCTGCATACCTCTTTATGTATGCAGGTATATGATAATTTTTATACCGGATTGAGAATGACGTCATTTCTCATGCTCTCCTGCTCAGTTTGAATACGACCCGAACGGGAGAGCATGAGAGATGACGTCATTCTCAATGTATGCAGGTCAAGGCTAGCATTTTAGACTCGAAGATTGCAGCTTTAGAGAAACATCTTTATAATATATCAAGGAATATATATGGAAATCTTCTAACCTTACAAATCTGTTATCAAACATTTCTGGGGACTATCTCATCATTGCAGTAAAGGTGCCACAAGAACCTTTAATCATGCAGGTTCCTAGTGCTAACTGCATTTTGCAGTAGTTTCCAGACTGCTTTTAAAAAAATATAACATGAATAAACATTTGCAAATCGAGCAATTGTAAAAATTATTTCACATCTACTTTAAAGTCTACATCTGAGATCCTATGGATGTGATAGATAATACACTATCGATGCCTAAGATTTGACACTGGTTATTTTAAGAACAAAATAAATAACTTCACGTATCAGTCTCAACACTTTTAAAACTATTTACAATATTGCAATAAATTCAGCTGTTGTTAAAAACTAAATATAAACAGTAAACAAGTCAACAGCTAAATGAAACCAAATCTCTTTTACATTTGTTTACAATGACAAGCGATACAGTTAATGGAATGACGATTTTCCCATAAATATTATAGTTAACCAATATTGTGATTTAGAAGTTAAATAAAATAAGCTCAGCGTTATTGCCAAATAACATACAACATTATCATACAAAACAACTGTAATAACTACAGAATTTCAAAGCTAATGGACTCTTCACATAATGAGCTTATACATGTTCATATAAAAAACAACAAAAGCCAATCCAATAGAATATTAGCATAAAATAGGACAATAGCAATACGAAGTCTTGAGTTAGTATATATCTGAGTATTTTCATTAATATATCAACATTAGAATCCACATCACACATCTTTCGCATTTGCAACACATACACGGTGGAACAACATAAGAACTGCAACAAATGGACAACAAACTATCCAACAGCACATGTATTGCAGGAAGACAGGACTAGATGAATCAATATTTCTATACAACTAACAAACACGTTTTAGTGTCCAATTGAGTCCACACACTGCCGCTTGCCCTTGGTTTTCGAACCTGAACAATTTAATTTCGAGGGAATGTAGCTTGAGTATCAGTCTTTTGCGAGGGTCCAATTGTTTTGCGGCAAGCATAATATAAATTTTAATCAGAATCTATATCTTATAGCTACGCAATAGCTAAGGGTAATAGGTTGACTAAATTGCTTGTACAATTCGAGCTCAAAAAGAATAACTTACTTCACTCTACTTCGATATCTATTGAGACAATCGTAGCCTATATAGCTACAAACTTACAAATGTGAAGTATAGGAAGATTATTTTAGTTTATATAGACGACGACGCACTATAACTTTTTCTGGTCGACTCGAAATAATTTTCGAATCATATACCTACCTATTTCAAAAAGGACATTTTAGGATCTACATTAATTATCATCTACCTTGTAGCTACCGGATAATTCATAGAGGTTATGGTTTCAATGCGATAGCTAGACTTCGAACATCTGCTATGGACTCCCGTGCAGAACCTTGATTACTTTGGCACAATATTGAATTTCAGTGCTCTCTGAAGCCCGTTCCACGTTTACTGACTTATGTGGACATAAAATGTGGAGATGATTTTTAAGTTCAATGATCTAATTTATCTGCACTTTCTTTCATAATACGCTAATTGAGAAAGTTACTGTATCGCATTGTCCCTCTTTCCTGTCTCTTCGATCCATGACATTTCCTGCTTTATGTTGGCCAACGAGATTTGTTTTTAAGGCAAGGATGGTTGAAATGGCATAGAGCACGAGTTAAATTAGCCTTAAACAGCCCTTAGATATCTGCGCTTCGCTTGCGAGTCCTAAATGAGGTCACATCGCACAAGCGTATTGTTGAGATGGTTCATTCGAGTCGACCATTGCTTATCAGCACAATTAATTTTCGACCCAATTGAACCAAAGCGGGTGAGCGCTGATAAAAGCTATTGGCCTCCGCGTCACTATGTCTCAGTTTTGCGCTGAGTGTCCCCACCTATTAAGAGTCCACACAATCAAACTCGCCAACGAATCCCGGCGGGTTAGTGCGAAATTTCAGTGTAGCCGAGCCAGACAGTGTTTTGTCAACTTGTCGGTGACTTACTATGGTATGGCGGCTCAGTTTTGCGCTAACTGAGTCACGTTACGCTCTCACTTGCTCAGTAATTCTCGTTACAGTTAATGACGGCATGTCTCTACGGCTAACGTGACATCGGCCTTGATTCTAGTTTAAATACACTACAGGTATATATGTCAGTTGCTGTCAACAGTAGGTGCGTGTGGGAAGAGAGGTTAGATGTAAACCGCATGTACGGCGCGGGTGTAAGCACACTACACTGTGGGTATGGGTTAATTCCCTCGACAGCAGTAAGGCAGACGCAGACAGAGGCAGCACAGCGCGGGCTATGGCTGGCGTCAGGGCGGCGGCGCGCGCTCGGGCAGCGCGGGCGCCGCCTCGTCTGCGCCGGCGCCGCCGGAGCGTAGCCGCATCACGTACGCGTAGGTGCGGTACCGTTTTATCTGGAAAGGAAAAGATAATCAATACGGGGAAGATAACAGATCATTTTGGAAATGAGCTGCTGACAATCCAAAAAAAAAAACCTGAAATTTTGACAATTAGCTACTTATTTAGTAGCTTTATAGCTCAAGATTTTCGCGTCACAATCAGCTAACACATATAACAGCCGGCAGGCAGTTATTAAATTGTAGGTACCTGAATTCTTGTAACAACTGTTTTTCTGTAGGGATTTTATGTAACCTTTTTGGTAGACCACCTTGTCAGATCGCCGGACAACATCGTCGAGGTGGCTGGAAGACTGTGGTGGTCTGAGGTTTGCACAGGACCGAGTTAACTGGCGTGTACAAGAGGAGGCCTATACCCATGCAGTGGGTGTCATCGGGCTGATGATTATGATGACGATCGATGTGGCGCGGTGGGCGATGGTCTGCCTGCGACGCAGGAGGTTGCGGGTTCGATTTCCGCTTCGGGACAAATGTGTGTACGATCTGCAGACATTTGTTCAGGGTGTTCTGGTCGTTTTCTATGTATAATAAAAATATCTATCTATGTATTGTATTATATTATGTATATCAGTTATCTAGTACCCATAACACAAGCTCTGCTTAGCTTGGGGCTAGATAATGCTGTGTGAATTGTCCAGCATTATTTATTATTATTTATACCCAGCAGTGGGTGTCAGCGGGCTGATGATTATGATGATGAACCTTTGAAAGGTTAAAAGAACTGTGATTAGGAAGAGGAATTACACCACTAACCTCGTATACTAGATAATGTTCCTTGTCCCTCGCATGATGCGTGTTTTCCCGCGCATGTCTCAGAGCCGCTAGCTCTTCCTCTAACCGCGACGCTCGCTCCTCGTGCGCAGTTAATTGTTCACGCTGGAAGATCACGAAACATTTATTATTTTGTGAATTACAGTGTTCTAGACTAGCGGTGCGGTTTTGGTGAGGTGGGACGTTCAATGGGCGCTCAATGCGATCAGCTTAGTTGGAAAGGGTATAGGTATCGTCTCGCGTGAGCAATAAAGGTTAATGAATTTTAGGATCCAAGGTCAAAAGTACATTTATTTATTTAGTCATATTTATTTATTATAAACTAGCCGTCCGGCTTAGCACGGGTAGTTATTTTTTCGTCAATTTTCCAATATTTATTCTACTATTTATCCTATTCCGGACTAAGAGAAATCCAATAAATCAAAAACCATGAAAATCGGTCCCGAGGTTCTTAAGTTTTATGTGGTGTAACTAACACGACTTTTTTATATATAGATTAGAACGGCGGCGATTGCAAATTACACTAATTAATTAATTATAATTTATACAAAACTAAAATGAAATGAAAAATTATAACTTTTCTATATAAGGACTAAATAAAATTAAACATTGATAATAATAATTTTAATATGCAAAATCGGTCATTCATCTCACTCACAATAGAGCATACGAACTGATATTAGGTCCATCCATTCGTCCGAGAGTACAATGACGCCTCACAAGCCAGGCTCAGTACATTTCATGTAACTGTGTAGGTAGACTGAATTTAAGAATACTGCAAAGCTGCTTCGCCAATAGCTTTATCGATATATGCCGAAGGAGTTGAGGAGTTGATATACGCTCAGGAGCTCAACAGTATTTTTTTTACCGAAAACTTCAGTGAAATTTAAAACGGTTTACGGTTAGTTAGCCGCCGAGTACGACGCGCAAACGAAGTTTACGGTCTCCACCCACGAACGAACATAGCTCTTTGTAGTCAGGAAGTATTGTACTGTACCATGTTTAGTTTAGTGTGAGTACAGGGCAGCAGAGGGCGCTGGAACTTGCGCTGCGAGCCGACTGCACCCGCCAGCGGCGACGCAGAGTACGCCGCGCAAACGAAGTTTACGGTCTCCACCCACGAACATAGCTCTTTGGAATCACTGCAATAAAATATTAAATAATTGCTGAATGTGTAAAGAGATTATTAACACACTAAATGTATCTAAATTACTACAAAAACATTTACAGGACTAAAAAGTCACATACTGTGATTCTTTATTCCAAGACCATCAATTCATATTCTTATATTTTCACAGAGACTTGACCAAGAAGCGGCCACACATCAATGGTAGTGATTCTGTTGGCACAAAACCTAAACTAAGATAGCGTAAAAATATTGCTGTCCCCTTTTTTGATAAATAAAAGAGATTCTATAGGTACCCGGTATTTAATATTTATTTATATTTATGTTTTTGGTGCCAACAGAATTCGTTCGTGCCAAAAGAACCCATTGTTAAATTATATTTATGCAAATAAATACTATCAATTCTGTAAAAAGTTCAATGTCTTTTGGTTAAAAAGTTAATAGAAAGGCCTTCACAGAGTCTACTTTCAGAGAGAGAAAACTTGTCACGTATATACATTACGGAACGGTCTACCAACAAACGGAAGAGCTTGAGAAAGCTATGCTCACCTCGTTTGAAATAAGTATTCAGCTTGGTCCGCAGTCTGCAATCTGAATACATGCTGTTTTTTCGTGTAGTCAGTCGCTTTCGTCGCTAACGCATGATGTATTCTGTAAATAGAATCAGATATTATCGGTATGCCATTGGTCCTTTTCATACCCAATGTTATGTTTAAACGATGTGACATTTTGGTGTCGTTCAGATGTCGGCAAACTAATTAGCACTAGCAATGTTGCCACCCCATTTAATGGGGTGGCAAACCAAATAATCATTTTTAGTGCTGCAAAATAATTTATTTTTGGCACATCTGAATAGGGTTTTACACCCATTTTTAAACGTGTCTCATTTAGGTACTATAGTGCTAAGAATGAACCAATAAAAGATACAAAAATTTTATTCATTTGATATGTGCCTACATAATTATATGCATTTTACATTTTCAAGTTTTGTGCGTAACTTGACGAAAACGCTGGACGCAGTGAACGCCATATTGCTCTGTGGTCATGATGTCAGATGGATGTGAGACCTGAACAAATGCGCTGAAGTTGCTGATTGTGATGATACTTTATAGTTTGCTTGCCAGCCGTATGACATATATTAACATTGCGCCTACTATTTCATGGTGTTTAACAACAGATTGAAAACTGACAGACCGGACTGGATACAAGTAATGCAAGACAGAAATTGTGGTGATTATGTCTCAGATCCACTTCAGGGTCTGCGAGCCAGAACAGTAAGTTCTGTTCTGCAGGGGCGCTGCTGTCCGCCCCCCGGAGGAGTCGCCACTTACGACACTCGCGGGTACAGTTCTGGTGGTGCATATTTTAAGCCAGTATCGCCACACAGAACAAATACAGGCTAAGCCTATTACCTGATGGCATTGTGTATGTTATCCGACATCTGGCCCCGTCTGAAGCCGTGCTCGTCTTTGTGCAAGTAGAGGACTAGATCTCGCAGCGTGCAGTAGAACATCTTCCAACCTCGCCGACCGAACGGCGCTGAAAATAATAACAAAACTTTATTTTATGATCTCTCAGACATAAATATGTTTTCCAGTTGCAACAAAAATTAAACGAATATCCAATCTCGATGAACCCGTCTTCTTATGATTGCTTCTGGTAATTATGATTGCTGTTAGTTAAACGTCTAACATTTTTTGTGATATCTTGGTTTATTGACAGTAATTTTAAATCAACGCATACAAAAATGGCGGACCCATTTTTTGCTAGGAATTAGCACATATTCCGATGGCCCCTAAGGCCGGCAGACAGGATATCGCACTAGACGAAGCAGAATAAATTGACGAGGGGTTTTGCCTTAAGACGATGCCCCGAGCCAAACTAGCGCCGCCACCTATTTTATCTTATTATTTCGTTAAACAAAGGTAATTTCAATTTTTTTTTAATGCTAATCTATCTTAGTTTTATTTTGTATAGTTTAGGAGATACGATGTTGCACTTTGTGACCACCAAACTCAATTATTGCATGTCCTTCTAAACTATACAAAATAAAACTATGATAGAGGCATTAAAAATAGATTACAATAGATATCACAAATTGCCCATTGAAAATTTTGAAATTACCTTTGTTAAATAAAATAGGTGGCGGCGCTAGTTTGGCTCAAGAAACCGTCTTATGTGGATGGCAAAGACAAGGAAAATATGTATGTATGTTTATGTATGTATGTAAGTTTATCATACGTCCACTTATTATGAACGTAGCATAAATAAAATAGGTGGCGGCGCTAGTTTGGCTCAAGAAACCGTCTTATGTGGATGGCAAAGACAAGGAAAATATGTATGTATGTTTATGTATGTATGTAAGTTTATCATACGTCCACTTATTATGAACGTAGCATATGGTTAGTTAGACAGACAAGTCTGTTGGATTTATAATAACTACACAAAAAATAAAATACAGGTATGCCAAAGGGTAATTTTGACACTGCGCGTAAACAAAACAATGGCCGATCAACTACGCAGAGCGAGCGGAGCTGGAAATTGAATGCAGACCATATTAAGGGAGACAAAGAGAAATTATAAATGAATATAATGTCCAGATTACTAACAGGAGTACCCTACCAACCACGCGCATTTACCACACACACTTACATACACTACACTGGCTACATACACTCACGACAACACATATTTAGGTCTGTCTGTCTGTACTTTCTTAGTAGTCTTAGTATTTTTTTTTCTTTCTTGAATTTTTGCTGTATCTTGATTTCACAATTTGTTACCTTACATAGAATATTAATTTGTTATATTTTTCCTACAATGCTGGTAGTATGTTACTAACATATTTACTAAACTACTGTCTAATTTACTAAACGTACTGTGATTCAAATGTAACCTATTATATGTAATCCGTGGAGTGAAGGTCCTGGAGACTTGTAGTTACGGGTTTTTCATAAAACCTATAGCAAGCTCCAGCCTCTCACAATACAGGTTAAATATAGTTCTACGTGTAATATAGTTCAATGTGCTTGTATAACTAGTTTTTAAGTACCTATTGTGAAGAGGAAATAAACAAATTTATTATTATTACTAACTTTTCTTTCCATTTGTATCGACGCAGCACTTCCTCATGACATAGCCCTTCTTGTACTCGATGGCGCGGCTCTGGTCCGGCACGTCTAGGAAAGGGTTGCCGCCGACGACGGCCGCTGTTGTGGTGTTGCGAGCCTCGCCGGCGCCGTTGTTTGAACCGTTGCAGTTGTCCGTGTCACTGGGGAGGGGAAAATAGTTGTTTATTTCATTTCCACTTTCACATACGACCTCTGTGGCGCGTTGGGCGATTCCCGCCTCGGGACAAATGTGTGTACGATCTGAAGACATTTGTTCAGGGTTCAATACGGATGTAAACGGGTTAACTACGAACCTAATTTGTGTTGGAAGAACACCAACGTTTACATCCGTAATGAATTCGTCAAATTACGATAGTTTTTATAGTAAAAATTTGTTCAGGATGTCCTGGTCGTTTTCTATGTATAATAAAAAATATCTATCTATGTATTGTATTATGTAAGTATATCAGTTATCTAGTACCCATAACACAAGCTCTAGCTTATCTCGGGGCTAGATCATGTTGTTTGAATTGTTTAGCATTATTATTTATTTATTTCTACTGTCACATGACCTCTGTGGCGCGATGGGCGAAGTTCCGCCTGCGACGCAGAAGGTTGCGGGTTCGATTCCGTCTCGGGACAAATGTTTGTACGATCTGCAAATATTTGTTCCGGGTGTTCTGGTCGTTTTCTATGTATATGAAAAAAAATGTGTGTGTATTTTATCTTATTATGTATGTCAGTTATCTAAACTTTAACTTCTTCTTCTTCTGGAGATTACCTAGAATATGAGGGCTTACGTACTTTATAACGTCCGTTATCAGTACCAATAACAGGTTCTGCTTAACTTGGGGCTAGACAATACATGATTTGTCCAGTATTATTTATTTATTTTAAATACAGAGATATGTAGATAAGTTGTGCAGACTGGAGGACCTAGCTAGATACAGGCTGATTGGTAATTTTGCCCACATTGTGCCCCATTTGCTTGTCTTGGATTCAATGCTATAACAAACTATTATTCAATGCTTTTTGGAGAGTAACGATACGGAGGAGGCTTATTGATGACTAATGTGGCGCAGCGCAGGGTGTTGCGGGTTCGAAGCTCGCCTTCCCGCCTTGGGACAAAGGTTTGTACAATCTGCAAACATTTGATTCAGGTGTTCTGGGTATTTTTATGTGTAATAAGTTCGCTAGATGATGCCGTGTGGATTGTCCAGCATTATTTATTATTTCTAAAAGATACTCATTTGCTAGCTATATTGGTTGTATAACGCAGAGTACACACCGAAACCTTAAATTTCTTACCACGTGCGAATCATAAAAGAACAGTACTTACAGCGCCCACTGTAAAGGCTGCGCCCGGATCGCCTGGTAAAGATGTTTTAGCGTATCTCTCGGGAAGTTGTCTCCATCATTGAGGTCAGCTAGGTTGTCTATGAACTCCGCACACGACATCCGCCGGAAGGCGCTGCCGGCGCCGCCATTGGCGCCGCAACCGTGGAGATCGGTGTTTAGGAGCATTATGGCGCATGTTAGCGTGTGAACCGCATCTGTAAAGAGATAATCATTAAAATATTAGTAAAGGTCTAAAAATAGCATGCAAAAATAAGGGACTGCTAAAAATCTTATCGAACCAACTTAAATAGATCAACGTCACTTCACACAGTTTTATAAGGGACTGCTAAAAATCCTATCGAACCAACTTAAATAGCTCAACCTTACTTCACACAGTTTTATAAGGGACTGTTAAAAATCCTATCGAACCAACTTAAATAGCTCAACCTCACTTCACACAGTTTTGAAAATTTAATTTTCAATTCCGGTTATTATTTTATACTAATATTAATGCAAAGCCATTTAGTTTCTATTTTACTAGTCTATCCTTTTCCTTTTCAGAAATAAACGGCTGAAGTTGATTTTGTATTTATGAAAATAAAGAATTTTTGATATGGCTGCTTTTTAGAGCGAGTACGAAACCGTAGGCAGATGCTTGTATTATCTAGTTATATTTAGATATTGAAATGATAAAAAAAAAATACTATAGTGCCATCTAGTGAAACCTTTATCAGACATCGAACTATGCTCGAACGAACAATAACGATTGTCTATGGCATAAGCGTTGCTCAAGCATTGGTCCATGACTGACTTGCTGAGCAACCTTTCATAATACGGGCCTTAAAATGTCTGTCTGTAATGGGCGTGTCGAGATAGAAAAGTCCTAAGCAAGTACTTCCCTATATAATGTCAATATGAACCTTATAATAATGCATTCTAGCGCTCATTTTTCTGTAATACTGACCTTGTGAGTTAAAAGTTCCAGGGTTGCACTCAAGATATCGTCTCGAGAAATGCACGAGAACTCTTTCCCGTTCCTGAGTTTCTCCGCTAAGTGCGAATCTTGATAGAAACGTTCGTAGCGCGGAGTCTAGGGTCACGCCGCCGAATTCAAAGTGTTTTACATATTCTTCTGCCACCGCTCGGGAGAATTCGTTGCTGTAACATAGAATATTTTCTTAAAAGGGAGAATTATTTGTGCAACCAACAGTGGACAGATATAACAGGCGTGATCGCAGAGTACTAGCAAAATAAATATTTTCAGTTAATTAAGCTCTAAATCCACAACCCGCATGCCCAGTGTGGGGATTATCGGCATTTCCCTCCATGAGACAAAAAATAAGGGGAGGCCTGCGTCCAGCAGTGGACCGTTATGGGCAGAAGAGGTTGAGGAAGCTCTAAAACCCAAAATAAAACACCCAACGTACTTATAACTATTTTGCGAACTAGTTGCTCGTCCTGCCTCCTGAGTTTCAAGCCTTTGCAAACGATTTTTCGTTTGCATAACAGATAGTTTAAGCAAAAAACAGCGCAATGGAAATTAATAAAACCGTAACCATATTAAAACCACTAACAAAAGCAACTTACTTTTTACTCAAATGCCGTGAGACATCCGATTTCTTAAATCCGTCCAGATGGTACAGCCGCTTTGCTAATCGCTCCGCTGAAGGTATGTCCACTGCCTTGGGGCTGTAGTGGAAGGAATGCAGCGAGTCTCCGTCGGAACCTTCGTCGGAGCCGACGTCTGAACCGCTGCATAGCTCCTGGAAGATTCACACTTACTTCACATACAAACATAAAACTTTTGAAACTATTGAATGAATAAAGGAAGAACACTTTATTATACTTAAAATTAACATGAATAAGTAAACATATCTGAATTAAAAAAAATAACAGTACAAAAGGCGGCCTTATAGCTGAGAGCGATCTCTGCCAGGCAACTTCGGGATGGACTAATATTATTAATAAGAATCTTTACTGTCAACTGTTTAACATAGTTGGTCTTATGAGTACATTCTTCAAAAGTTTGTCCTTTCAGACATACAATAATTATTATAAGAATATGTACTTAAAATTAAGTAATTGTACTTTTTCTATCACATAGCAATAGGAATCTAATGTTTATTATTTATTTACTTAAACGAGAGCTGGTGCGCTGTGGCTGACACGACACAGCGCATCAGCATTGCCATACAGCTGGGCAATGCAGCCAGCGTCTTGGGCATTTGGGCACGCTTCCTATTATATTGATATTGATCAGTTGAGCTACCTGTAGATTGTTTGCAACATTCTGCAGTCAGCTAAATTGTTTTAATAGTAAATACTACTTTTAATTTCATTTTATTATTTAATTGTAATTTTCTTTGTTAATATTATAATTTTACGAAAATTTAATAATTTCCCAAAACTTTTCGACTTTGACGAGACTTGAACCCACAACCTTCCCTCAGTACGGGATGCGCTGCCAATTGCGGCACGAGGTCAAGTGACTTAGGAGTTAGACGAAAAACTCTGGGCTTTGATCAGAATTAGGCGCCGATAGCTTAGTTTAGATAATATTATAATGGTAAAGTTTGGATGGATGGATGTTTGTTACTTCTTCACGCTAAAACTACTGAAAGGATAGAGCTGAAATTTCACATACAGGTAGTTCTCTTCTAAGCCTGGAATAAAATATAGGTTTTTTATCCAATAAATCAGTTCCCATGAGATAAAAATAACCATAAACAATGTGTGCGAAGCCGCGAGTAGAAACTAGTCATTTAATATAACAATGTCGGCACAGCACAGCATTTTACATCACACAAGTTATGTAGACCATATCTTTAACCTTTGATTTGCGGAAGCCTTGATCAGTGTTCCCCTATGTTATTTGCATAAGCACTGAAAAGTACACAGAGTACCTACAACCCCTACAACACTTTAAATTGATTTTCACATTAAAAAAGCAAAATTTACAAAACAATAAACTACATAAATGTAAAATACAATTATACAAGTTTTTTCTAAGGAGCGGCTAGGTTAGTAATAGCTAAAAATATCTAATGTCTCTATAGCAGCTTTACCTAAATTCGAGTACTGGCCAGTGTTACAGGGCGTAATGTACCATTCTCAGCGAGAATGATACATTACGCCGCACGCCGTGTGCGTAAAATCCGTCTCGTTGCTCGCGCCTCCTTTCCCTGTACTGACTGCACGAACGCGCGCAGTGTTACACGTTACATTACAACCCATAATACAGATAAGTAACAATCTAATTAGATCACACAGATATAAAAAAGAAGCCTTGTGAACCATCAGGTAGTGCTGCACCTGCGTCTGCGCCGGCTCCTGGGAAGGGGCCCTGTGACGCGGATGAATTTACCGTGGTGGTTCGCAAGAGCCGTTAGCCTGCCAATCGGAATCAGTGCGGTACTGGGCCGAAAGACCTGGAATCTGGATTCCGAGCGGTAGTACCAACTACCCAGCTCTACGTCTCACGCGTTCACTACTGTGTGGAGACTAAAGCTGTGGAGGAGTACATCAAAAGGAAAACGGGACTCTCGATGCGCGTCGAGAAGCTGGACTCTCGCCATAATGTGAGTTTCAATTCATTTATGGTCAGAGTTCCAACTCAACATCTCTCGACCTACTTAAGCGCAGAGTTTTGGCCGATGGGTGTCAAGTTCCGACGGTTCACTGGCCGCCTGAAAGGAGACACCGCCGTGCACCGTCGCCAGCTGACACTCTGATCGCGTCATTTACACGTCCGCGTCGTCGCAGTTATCACAGAAAAACGTGTCATTAGTAAGTTTTTAATGTTTTATGTATGTTAGTTTTAAGGTATATATTAATATGGACTGTAGCATAAGTTAAATAAGATCTATAACTTTTCTATGGTCTGAAATAAATAATAATAATTATTATTATTATTATAAACCTTACAAACCTGGTAACCCTGATGCTCCGGTGAATTATGTCCATTTTCCTTCCCGTTCTGCACATACGCACTATTATTATTATTGTTCACATGTTCACTAGCACTTTTGTCCGCCCCTTTCACTTGTATCACTATTCTGTACTCATTGTTATGATCCCCGTTTAGAGTGACGTCACTACCGTGTTCGTTGGAGTATGAGGAGTTAGATTTGGCCCGTTTGTGGCACGGCTCTGAGACGAGGATGGTTGAGTCCGAGTCTGAGGGGTCGGATAGTTCCATTCTGGGGCATTCTCGACCGGTCTCGAACATGTCGTCTTGGTCTTGGTAGTCGGGGCTGGATATGTTGGAGACAGCTTCTGAGAGGCTCATGTCACCTGTGGATGGAATAAAGATGTATAATTGTCTTAGGTCCAAAGAAGGAGCTTGACTAGAGGCGTAACTACAATTTATTCCTATTATCTCGAGGACGAAGTTTAATATATTTAATGATTAAACGAACTTACCTAGGAACTTAAACTGTTGAAGACCCCTTATTATGAAAGCTTGTAATCGTACTATGCTTAGGTAACCTCAACCTCAACAGCCTATAATAGTCCACTGTTGGACGCAGGCCTCCCTTTTTTTTATCTCATGGGGGTAATGCCCTAATCCCCACGCTGGGCATGCGGGTTGGGGATCGCAGTTCGGTGGTAGATCTATTCTGCAAGAGGCGCTGCTGCCCGCCCCCCGGTGTATGTCCCTTAGTCGCCTCTTACGACACAAACGGGAAGAGTTGTGGTGGTGCAAATCCTAAGCCGGCACCACACGGCTTAGGTAACGCTTTTGTACATACTATATCATAAACGTCACTCAAGCATAGATCTATGGATAAGCAAGCTTTCAACAGTTTCATCAGGCCTTCAACAGTATATTTCTTTTGAAGCCCCTAGAAAAGTTCGTTTAATCATTAATCATATTAAAGTTCGTTCTCGCGTTACTAGGAATACACTTCACACTAGACCTACGTTTAATTCTAGCGTTTATGTTTGTCTGTAATGTGCGGCCGCAAAACGGTTAATCCGTACATTGTGAAACACATCCAGGGTGTGTGTAAGCTCTTGTAAAGCTAGTTAGGAGCTAAGCTCTTCTTGTGATCTGATAACGCTCGTAGCAGCGGTGCGCCTCTGCGAATCGTACTACAGACCAGAGTCTGAGGTAAGATCCGCAGCGCATCGCACTCACTAATTCTTATTCTAAATGGGGGGAACTGGGATCTGCACTGACATCTCGCATAGGAGTGTATTGTGCATTATCCCCCTGCCTAACCAGGCCCTAACCAGCCCAGCATCTTGAAGTACCGAAATAGGACTTTTGGAGATTGACAGCTTCGTTTCAGCATTTCTATGGATGTGGACAGGTTTGATGTCTCTATGAGACTTTTCAATCCCGTTTTCTGTCTGGCCTCCTCTGTGGCCGCGCAGTGTACCACAACGTGTTCCACAGTCTCTTCTTCCAGGAGGCAGCCACGACACAGGCTGCTGTCTGTGGCTCCTGTTTTAAAGAGATGGTGGTTCAGTTCACAGTGGCCTGTGATGATACCCACCATTGTTCTTAAGTCCTCACGGCTCATATTGAGCATCGAGTTTGTTGTTTTCCTGTCTTTGAAAGGGAATATTGTTTGTTTGCTTCATCATCGCACTCACCTCCAGAGGCCAGTGAGTGCCTATCAGCAAAAGAGCCACAAGCTTGCGAATCATAAAATGTCTTATTTCCAACCAAAACATTACAGTGTTTTTTCTGTACGTAAATCTGTATTACGGAGCTTTGATTTATCTTTGATTTCTTAGTCAGACGATTAACAACACCTGTACAAAAATTATAAGTAAACGTACCGTTTAGTGGTCGGTGTAAGGCTGCGTGCGGGGGCAACCGCGGCGGAGGGGAGGTGCGGGACGACATCAGCGATGACGACACGGACGTCGGGGAGGCGGGGGATGACGACCTGCAGAGCAATATACTAGTTACAGACAACATTCACAGAACTGCAGCTTGTGTCCAGACACGGCTGCTAAACAAGCCAGTTTCCCCATTCTTCGTCCATACACTGTGGACCAGGGAGTGTACAATCTGAAGACACAAGCTAATATGATAATGATTAAGTTTCTTGTAAACCATTCGCTAAAAAAAAGCTCAAATTTTGGTGATTCAAAATTTTTAATAGACTGATCTATTAAAAATTTTGAATTACGAAAATTTCCGATTTGTAAAAAGTCTGAGAGGATATAAGATAGATTTATTCGTATTGATTAGATACAACGTTTAGGTCCAAACGTCTTTAATCCTAAAGGCCTGTTCAGACCAAGATGCTATTCACTACCCTGATCGGTAGCGAAAGCCGATTGGATAACCGATGGTTCCACTGTCAACTAAAATACCGCGCGAAACTAAGTGATATTCGAGAATCAAGGCCTTCATCAGGCCTGGATTTGTGACATCAGCGTGGATTGTATGAAAAATTAAAGATTTCACTCCGCTTAAAAAACAAATATCGAATACCAAATCGGTCTAAATAGGCCTTTAGTTTATCGAAATAGATAAACAAGAGAACCAAGGTTAAGATAAAACTGACCTTTGCGAGATGCCGTCAGATATGGAAGTGGAGTTGGAAGTGGCGGAACCATTGCAGTGCGTTCGTTCCGATGCGGATGATACTGGCGCGTTGTACGTCCATACGATACTGAAACAATATACATATTATAAGACAAGCTTAGTAAACAAGTTACGCTGAAAACCCAGAGAGCGATCTGCAAGTACGTGTACCGACGGCGCGCCCCTGCGGGTCGCAACGCCCCGCGCCGACGACGCTAGCAGTGACCGTGTTATAAAAAAAAAAAAAAAACCTTACTCAATAAATAAGGAATGCTGGACAATTCACACATCATCATCAAACCCCAGACCATAAGAATAAATAGTAACTGGGTTGAAGCATATATAAGAATAGATAAAAACTGGGTTTTCATCTATTGTTATGGTAGAAGAGACCTTTTTTGACAGAGTCCCGAACACCACCATTTATAGGGTCACTATAATGCACGAAAATTTATTGCACGGCTGAATAATGTACACCTTGATAATCCGTGTCAAAACCTATTAAAATTGGAAGCCATGACACGGATTATCAAGGTGTATATTATTCGGCCGTAAAATATATTGTCGTGCATTATAGTGACCTCATTTATACACCTACTTCTCTTTTGCGTTGTCACACCCTTCTATCGTCCAGGTTTGTTGCCACGGTTGCTACTGTAAAATATTGCTTACGTCTGGACGCACACTTTTTTATTGATAATTGCCAAAATGGGCGTTGACTGATGGAAGAATATCGGTTCACAGTAATTTCAAATACAAAAGTCTTCACTGTTACTCTGTTATGATAGTGTGAGACTTGAATAAGGATCGGTGAAACAACGAGCGTACAAATAACAAACGATTAGATTAGAAGCAGCTCACAAACAAGATAATTCTCTATCATATAAATCTAACTTTGATGTATAATAAGCTCATTCGACAGTCCTTGATTATTTCTGATCTTAAGTCGAATTAGGTTCGCTTTTTGAGACAAGGACAAGCGAACACCGCGTGGTGAAGGCAAGAAAAGGAGGCAAAAGCCTTTTTATTTATAAATTTGTTATTGCTCTAAAAAATACTCGTTTAGTGTAGTGTTTAGCCAAGATTTTTTTGACTACATTTCATCAAAATATGTTAATAAAGTAGCAAATGAAACTGATTTTCCGTAGTAAAAATGAAAATTTAGAGGACACTGCGATTTTTTCTATCGAGTCAAGTTGAGTCAATCGTGTTTTGACTTTCATAACTTACTAACTAAAATCCTAAACTTTTGATGCTTACAAAAAAAAGTGTTATTTTGCCTTAAAATTGATTTTCCGTACAGTCAAAACGTGGGTTTTGGGACAAATTTCGCCTTATAACATAATTAATATTAGATACATACCGATCCCGTTCATTCTCATCGGAGCGCGCGGACGAAGCCGCGGGCGTGGCCGAGTCAGGTCGTGCGTCGAGCAGCGTGTTGAGCGATGACGTCACATCCTCCTCCATATCCACCGCCACCGCGCTCAGGGAAGACTCCTTCTGAAACTTGCGTTTCTATGTTTCATTTATAGCAATCTGTAGGAGACTGATAGATCGGTAGGAAAGTTAGGTTTAAGTTGTGTTCTTTGAAAGATAATCGTACGATCAAGAGCTGTCCTCGGTTTGTTTGAATGACGGATAATAAATTGATAGATAATGCATTTACTATATTATTTTATGAAGAATGGAATTCGAGGCTTTACTAATGAAACTATGGAAACTTTTCGAGAAAAGCGTTAGATTATTTTTCAAGAAACACCACCATAAATTTCATATTTCATCACCATAAATTCTAATAAAGTATATAGTACATTTTTGAAATATAAATGAATTCGGCGATTGTACCATAGACGATGTATTTTGAGGGACCTATGATAGCATTTATTTTTAGAAGATTTTTTCAAATTCTGTTTTTATTGTTGCAAACGGAACATGTCATGTAAAAACTTGTGTCGGTGGCCAATATACAGTTTTCGTCGCTGAAGCAAGTAAATAAGTAATCGGAAATCTTCTTAAAATTAAACACTGACACGGAATAAACTGATATTTTTGATATCTGTCGTTTCGCTATTTGGACAAAAGTTAAGAAGCGCCGAAGAAACCTTTAGCCTGTAAGATGTTATTTTTCGAGTTGGAGCAAAACGCGTCAGTGTAGGTCAGCGCGTCAGCAAGTTTTTATAAATATATTGACATGTTACTGTTATGTTTATTTCTTTGAATTTATCACGTAGTAGGGATTCTCTGGGACCCATAGCATACTTTGCACGAACAGCCCTCTTCTGCAGCACAAATAGGTTGAAACCAACTCAACTCTCCGTGTAAATCACTCCTCCCGCACTATCTAGTTTTTTTCATCTATGGACAACTCTGTGATGTTACTTTGATATAGTAAAATAATTGGTTAGCAGAATCCGGCCTCAGGAAGGTCCTTACAGAATGCTGCTGATGCGATCTCGCACAAGTGTATGGCAGAAGCGTTTCAATGTGAGATGGACCTTAAAGTGCAGACAATAAGCGCTTACCTGCAAATGGTCCTCCGATCTAGAGGTCCTCACAGAATGGTGCTGATGCGATCTCGCACACATGTCTATAGCGGACGCGTTTCCCGTGTTACCTGCCGGCGAGGCTGGTTGTGATATGAACCTGAAACAGAAAAAAATCTAATATTATACATCAAGCTTGAAAAAACTAATACAGGTTATTTTAATTTATAAATAAACCGCCGCAAACAAGACTTTGTTTTAAGTGTGTTTCTGTCTGTAGTATTGTTACCAATCTGATTTTTGATTTAGATAATTCCTGAGCTTTGTACTATTCAAGATCGAAGTCAGGAAAGCCGTGAATAAAAAAAATTTGATTAAGTGATATTTTTTTTCTTCTGTAAAATAAGTTAGTTGACTGCTTACAACTGGTTGGCATGGTCGGCGTTGAGACCGGTGTCTGGGGAGGAGTTGTGTCGCTGCGACAAATCAGCGCGACCACACATCCGCGACTCACTCGGAGATGCAGGCGTAGAGTTGTATCTGTTGACACAGTTTTAATTATCTTACTAAAGCCTTAAAAACGGTCGTGTATTGCTAATGCTACGGATTGCTCAAATTAAACATACTTTCATAGACACGCGTTATCTGTCTGTCAACAATCTATTAGAAGACAGATTCAGTATAAAGTCCCCAGAAACCATGAAAGCTTTAATTAAACTTAGATTCATCATGAATGCCGTAAACTTGGTTTAAGAGAAGGACTTAGACGTAAGCGTATTGAGTTGTACAAAACCCTATATTTTGTTGTTGTAATATACATGTGGTAGTATGTACAATGCGCTGGTGCGTGATGGTTTTGATCCGGATGCACCACTCTAGACTAGTTCAGTATAAGGTAATCAGTCATCGTGAATGCTATGGGCCTGTGGACTTGGTTTTGGAGACGGACTGAGACGTAAGCGTATGGAGTCGTACAAAACCCTACATTTTATTGTTGTATAATAATGTGCTAGTCTGAACGATGCGTGTGTGCGTGGTGATTGTGATGCGGATGCTCCACTCTAGACAAGTTCAGTAAAAGGTCATCATGAAGGCTTCGAACTTGGTTTTAGAGACGGACTGATACGTAAGCAAGCGTATGGAGTTGTACAAACCCCTACAATTTGCAGTTCTACAATACCTGTGGTAGTGTGTTCGATGGGTGGGCGCGTGGTGGTTGTGATGCGGATGCTCCACTCTAGACAGGTTCAGTATAAGGTCCCCAGTCATCATGAAGGCTTCGAACTTGGGTTGCGAGACGCGCGGTCGAGAGCCGTCTAGCAGCGCCTCGCAACTCTCGCCTGAAGCGACCCCTGAGCCGTTGCTTGACGAGCTGGACGAGTTGGAGTTTGAGTTAGAGTTGCTTGAAGGTGGACTTGATCTGTCGAAGAGATACATTAGCCATTTCAGTTTACATGTTGGTTATAATCGTCATCATTTCTAAGTTCAAAGACCTACTAATTTCACACAGAGGTATTATCTAGCTCCGAAATAAGCGGAGCTTGTGGATACAGATTACTTTTGATTTTGATATTAATTAGGAAGTATAACGTTGATTTATGATATCAGGTATTATATCTATGTGGACTATAAAATTATAATGTATTTAATAGGCCTAATGTCGTTCAAATTAATACTATTCAGCGCGTGAGCACCCACTGCTGGGTATCGATAAGCTTCCTCTCTATCACGCCATTCTGTCCGGTCCTGTGCTAACCTGATCCACTTATTCCCGGCTATCCAAAAATGATGTCCTCTGAACATCGGGTTTGCCAAAATTAATAAATTAATTGGTGAGTATCTGGCGCAGCGCATCAGCATTGCCATATAGTGGGGCAATGCAGCCAGCGTCTTGATCTTGAGGAATTTTCCAACTGGATTTATATGTAGCATTTGGGCCACACACGTAGCTCAATTGTTTAAATTTTCAATACTAGTTCTGATTTGTATCTATTATTTGAATGTAATTTTCTTCGTTAATAAAGTTGATTTCATAGTTATAAATTGATTTAATTACTTGAAATATCTTTAGAGAACCACGCAATCGTGAACTGAATATGATTTTATTCTGGATGGTACAACGTCGTTAATTTCAGACAATTTCAGTTTCTAATTGGATCGACACGGATCCGAGCGAGTTTAGATTAGGTAGGTACCTACCAATCTATTTTAGACGTGGAGACAGAAACTTTAACATAACACGACTGAAAGCAAGACAATTCGAAAAGTTGATTAGCTGATACTTCAATGAAGGTAGATTGCGTTCGTGAAAGCACATAGGAGTCGCAAGAACTGTCTAGACTGGGTAATTTACAGTACACGCGCGTACCGCCAATCTGGTTATATATGGCATGTGTGATCTTCTCACAAGATATTAGTAGAAAATCTACGACCAGTATAGAAATATTTATCGATCGAGACCGGTGATCAGAAATTTTGTGAAGATGAGGTAACATGACCACTAATAATTAGTGGTCATGTTACCTCATCTTCACAAAATTCATATTGTCAAACAAATTATTTGTTTGACAAACAATGTATAACAGTCTATTGAAGAAATGAGACATAATAAGTGTGACATAAATAGTGCGGGTAAGCACTGTAACAAAAACCCTTAAATGAGACATAATCTTAAACAGTGAAACAATAAATACAAGTCAGTAAAGGCAACAGCAGCGGTGACGCATTATTTACGCCCGATCGTAATATTGTAATTCAATTTCGTTTAACTGATTGTAAACGTAGAAATGCTAGAGACAATCCTTTAGTACTGTTGATGAAGTTTCTAGACATTTTTTCTAGACGCGCACAAAGTGGATTGAACCGGTATCAACACTGTAATAAATGTATGTAATAATGAAAGTCTCGCCGCCTTGAAACATTACCGTGAACTTAAGTTTATTGGAATCCAGAGCTCAAAAACGAAAACAGCTACGTACGCTGGCATTGGTAAGGGTCAAATTCTTGAGGAAATACCAAGTTTTGAGAAATTTGTGGCCCTGAGACGCTCAACGACCTAGCCGACCAACGACCGTCAGATAGTCACAGGTATAACTTGTTAAAAGTACAGCAGAGAATCGGAAAGAATGGCCCAGCAGTGAACATCCACTGCGGGGAAAACCTTGGGGCCGAATTTCGCTAACCAATCACTTTACTATGATGATACTATAGATTCATCTATAGCGACGATATTAAAGATTCATCTATAGCGACGATACTATAGGTTCATCTATAGCGACGATACTATAGATTCATCTATAGCGATGATACTATAGATTCATCCATAGCGACGATATTAAAGATTCATCTTTAGCGACGATACTATAGGTTCATCTATAGCGACGATACTATAGACTCATCTATAGCGGCGAGACTATAGATACATCTATAGCGACGATACTATAGATTCATCCATAGCGACGATATTAAAGATTCATCTATAGCGACGATACTATAGGTTCATCTATAGCGACGATACTATAGATTCATCTATAGCGACGATACTACAGATTCATCGTCATAGATGAACGATACTCTAGTGCGTGCGGTGCTATTTGCACAGAGATTGATAGAATGGTTTCAACCTTGACACGCGTTGACGTGTTCCTCCATCTATAGTTTCTTTCATTTGGAGGTAAAATGATAAAATATGTCATTGTGAGACGACACCTGTTATGGTGAAGCAAGTTATTGCAATTCGGTTGCTCTCCGACCATGTGAATTTTATCCACCCAAGATCACAAGAGATATTTATTTGTGTGGTTGATTAACACTCGTTCTATTTACGAATAGATAACATTCTATTAGCACAATACAGCCGTTCTACAAAAATACGTATGTCACTCATTCCAGAAATGCAATCAGAACAAAGACGCCTTGTCCCGTTCTTCGGCAGAGTTTCGAAACAATAGAGTCCTAAAAATAGTTCGCCAAGAATGTTTGATACCGCGAGCTAAATCAATCAACCCTCGCTTCGCTTACGATGCGAGGAGACGACCTTTTAAGGACATGAGCGAAGGACGGATTACGGTACACCGGTTTATTTATTAGGGAAAGATTTTTTGTGGCGTATCAATCAATACCTCTATGACGCCATTTTGTGAATAGGATAGGCATAAGATGAAAATAAAAAAATCTGGTTACGAGATTTTTTTTAAAAACTAAGAAAACAGTTGGTACTTAAGATAAGATTAAGAAGAAGATAATATTTGTTTTTGTGTAGTAGATTTAGGATAAATAAAATGACTTTCATTTCATTTTTATTTATTTACTTTGCACAACTATGTGCATATATTTGGTATTTAAAAGAGATTTTTTTCATTTTCGAATAGAAGAGGATCTACCTAGTATCCCATAGATTATTAGGTATTTTTTTCAAAGCTTTATCGATAAAGATGACGGAGAAAAATTGTGTAAATGTTACCCAAATTTGCCCATTTCACATTTATCGCCACCTTAAATGTGTGACGTTATTTCTCTAGTAGATTACCTAAATCCTAATTTTATTTATTTACATACTGGGTACATATGCAAGTTGAAAGCCAATTATAAATTTCCACCTACAGGTTACTAATTAGATGAAGACAACCCCATCACTAGACCCTACTTTGTTATGGGTGCGCTACGAGGAATAAAAATTAAACATTTATACCGACTGAATGAAGCGCACCAAAACGGGTGCGCTATGTGGAAGTACTTTGGTGCGATTCATCTGGGTGCGGTTCATCTGGGTGCGCTACGCGGAATACCTCGACTTTTCGGCTGTGTATGTGTGTCAATGCCTACATGTGAGGCACATTTCAGTGAGTAAGCTGACATGGCTGATGACGTGTCGAGGGGTGCCACCCTTAGTACCTACCACCCCATAAACATATGGTGCTGTCACTTATCGCGTCGGAAATCAGCTGTCAAACTATTAGGGGACTCCAGAGGTACCTATAGGGGGCGGTACATTAATAGATAATAAAACGTCAAGTGCGAGTTGGACTGGCACATCAAGGGTTCCTTACAAACTTGTACTCGTAAGCAAAGAAATTGACCCAAACGCACAATTCACAAAAAAATCTGATTTGGTCACAATTACATAAAGGATATAAAAAATTCCAATTTTTAGATTTTTTCCTTTACTTGTGCTACAAGACCTTGTTTCTTGCTAAATTTCATGATTTTTTTAGGTCTACGGGAAGTACCCTATAAGTATTGTATGCATGTTTTCATGCATATTATGATTATATTATATTATGTTTATGATATATGATGATTCCATTGAAAAATTCAAAAATTGCATAAACAAACGGTTACGAACGGGTGTATGATGATGTAAATTTTAACTCGATAGCCTCCACGCGTTTTAGAAAAGTGAGTTGACAGATAGACAACATAGTGATCCTCTATAGGTTCCTTTTTAACTTTTGAGGTACGGAACTCTAAAAAGTAAGTTAATTAAGACTGGATGGCTATGTTGATTTGGAGAAGTCATGGAAAAGGTAGAGTAGGGCTGGCCTCATGCAGCCGGAATGTCGCTCTGAATTCAGAAGGCCGGTATGATGCTCCATATAAATTTTAATTTTCTTAGATTCTTTATAACTTTTTATTCTATAAAACAGTAGCTAGAAATAACCTTAAACAACGCATGCGAAACAGCTGGTCAACATCAACTGAAATAAAATAACTAACTGAAGTTTCGTAACTTCAGTTAGTTATTTTAATAAAGATGTCGTCATCATTTTCATCTTTCTGAGAACTGACAAATTAATATGAATAGCGAATAACTCACAAAGTAAAGCTACTTATAATATTATAGATTATGGCTATTTGTTCAGGTATAATAAAAAAATATCTATATATGTATTGTGTTATATTATGTATATCAGTTATCTAGTACCCATAACACAAGCTCTGCTTAGCTTGGGGCTAGGTAATGCTGTGTGAATTGTCCAGCATTATTTATTTATTTAGCTATGGCAGGTAAGGACGCATTCACAGATTACCAGCCCGACAGTTTTCCGGATCCAGCAAACTGTTTCCAATCGCGAAGGATCCGTAAATCCGTCATGTAAAAACGGATCCTATATGTGAATCCGCCCTAAGGTGACATACCACCAGCTCAATAACATTAACGACGCCGCATTCAAACTCCCAAGAGGAAGAGGTGAGTGCACTTATAATAACAATCTCGTTTCGATAAGGCTACTTTTTGTTTCACAGGTAAACATGCATCTTGCAACATTGCTGCACGAAGCAAATTGAAAAGTTTCCATGTCTTATCTATGTAAAAAGTCAAACAAATGCGTGGTGAAGACAACGTGGTATGAAGGGAAATAAATTAGACAGCACACGTGTGTGACGTCTCGGAAAGAACCGAATCTGTAGCTGTACGTACAATGACGGAGGTACAATGACTTCGATGTAGGTAAGTATTTTATGTATTTATTATAAATATTTTTATATTATTTTATGTTGTTTATTAACTATGTAATTAATGTAGGTTTTTTTCATTCTAGTATCTTTTGCACACTTACCCACTACTACAAACTTCTCTCCCTCTCCCATTAAGGTTTGCTGGAAGAGAACTCAAAGGGTTAAAAGCTCGCCTTTGCAATATCTCTCTAGTTTTTAGTTTTTTCTAGTTCATTAAGATCCGTTCAGCCGTTTCGGCGTCAGACAGACAGACATACAAACAGAGTTACGTTCGAATTTATAATATTAGTATGTATGGCAAAAATTGCGTTAGATATGGATCTGAAGAGACTCACGGAAACGACCCATTCTTTATCACCTGTTGAGATGCTGAACGAAACATAGATTTCTTAGTCTTTTTCGAGGAGTTATGCTTAGGGCCTGGTAAGATTAAGATTGATTGAAAATGGAGCTAAAATAACAATAAACTCCCATGCGAGATGAAGAGATGATAGAGCTGTTACCAGTTCCCACCGGCAATGAAAATACCTTTGGCATAAATACAGATTGGTGTGTAGGTTGGTGATAGGGTAGGACCAGAAATAAAGGACTTGTTGAAGGAACAAGTGCACATAAAACCAGTCGAATGGCAACCTTCAAGACAAAAACCGGAATGTAATTAAGGGACCGGTACTGAACTTTTTGTGACATCATTGTAACCGATGGATCTCAAGGATGGGATGCAATGACTTATTGCCGAAAGTTTTACAACTTGTCTTGATTTTATTGAAAGGGCTAAGCATATCTTATCAGCTTGTAAATAGTATTGTTTATTAGTTGTAGTAGAAACTCTAATTGTTATCCTTATCAATAAAATCACACAAATATTGGATGTTTGTTGCTCAATCACGCCAGAACAGTTGAACGGATCAGGATGAAATTTGGCATATAGAGATGGATTACAGTCTGGAATAACACATATGCTATATTTTATCCCGGAATTCTAACGGGAACGGGAAATACGCGGGTGAAACTGCGATGCGCTACTAGTAACAAAATAATTCAATTTCTTGTGCGAGTACCGCGTCAAAGATGTAGTATTGTTAAAAATTATTGGAGCAAGCAGAGCAGCTATACCGAAGTTGTCGAAGACGTAGCGTAATGTAAAGTATTTCATAGCTATACTGCGGCCGAACTTAAGATACAATATTTGTAAACATAGCCTCCATACTCAACCTAAAAATATTTTTTTTTGTTGTTGATTTTTTGACAACATTTCCACTCTTTTCCATTTTATCGATTTAAGTTCTTTCCTAAAACGCATAATGCAGACAATTATTTTACAAACTCTACGTCAATGAGCGTTTTGAATTTTTGCGTTGCATATTGTTTACAAACTTTGGATTTTAAGAATGGCTCGAGTATATAGAAACTGCTAAAACATTGTTCCAATAAGAGCGAAGGAAAGCTATCACGGTTATTTTTGTCTTATCTGAATACACGCGCAACGATTAAGATCAGTATTCAATTAATATTCAGTATTTTTCCTTCATTCGCGTTTTCTCGTCCTTCGAATTCTACGCAGCGTGCTTCGCATCGCATCACACAAGATGCACGTGCGCTGTAAGTAACTTACTTACTAGTTACATGTATTACATGTAACTTACTACATACTACCTACATGACTGTGTTACTACAAGTTAAGTAGGTACGTAGTAGGTAGGTACGTACCTACACCAATCCTTAGCGTTAAATTTGTGCATAACGCTAAGGATTTGTGTACGTACTGTACATCTTAGTTGAAACCGAGAGTATCTTAGATAGTGCTCCATAAAACGGAAGAACTGTCAGTTCTTAAGTGATCATGGCGCATGAAATGAAACTGTGCCGAAATATTGGAAAACTCAAAAATTTAATCATGGTAGGTAAATATCCCGTTATAAATGACTTAATTGTTAATAACCTGATAGTTTTAAAAGCTTCTTCTGGCTGTGTTCAGCCACATTGTAGCTACCACGGGAGACAGAGTTTTAACTTTATTTGTTACTAATATTTTTTTGAATACTTACACGATTTTGTATAAGTAGGTACTTACTTGTCGCGGTTGTTTCGTGCACTACGCCGCTCCGTCGATGACGCGAGGTACCTCCTCAGGCTCGCTTTGATCTGTGGGTCTGAAAGGTGCGTTTGTGAGACAACGTCTAGACGAAATACGAAGTTTCGGATGACTGATCGCACGTTACACCTGTGTCGTACTACGATGCTACGGATCCAACGACCTATATCTGTCTAGTAGGGTCTAGGGACTTTCTCGTAGGGTTATCACATCACCCTACGAAATACTCACTAATATGAAAATGTTGACGTTTAATAGTATGGTTTTTTATGTGACGTGTGGTGTGGATCTGTATGTCTGTTATGTAGGTCACATCACGAATTCAGCGATTAAGATTTGGTTTTACATTTAAAAGATGACTTGACTGATATTGTTTTTATTCACAACTTTCAGGTAGCTAGGTTTTGAGAGAATTAGTGCAGACTCTGCAGACGTACAAATAATAACAGTTGTTACGTTTGTTGTGGGGTTTTCGATTTTTTGACAAATCAGCTTGATTTTTTTTTATGTTTCTTAAACTCAATCAGCTTGAATTTTTTTTATGCTCCTTAAACTCAATCAACGTTGGTGGTGACCGATGCCACTTAGTGGTAAGGTAAAGGTTCAAGTTTGTTTAGTCAGAAACTTTAAAAGTAGGGCTCCTGGAGTCACGTAGTGGACGACATCGATCATTGCACCCCTGGGGCTTCGGGAGTATCCGGAAAAAACATATTATTTTAATGTCATTGACCTAATGCCAGTGATAAGAGTTTTTGTTTTTATTATTATATATTATGTATGTTAGTCTCTAAGGTATTTATCATATGGGCCCTAGTTAAGTTACTTTGTAAGTACTTGTCTTGTGTTGCCTGAAATAAACGATTATTATTATTTTAAATGCTCGGAAAGAACGTGCACTGCTTTTTAATGTTTTGAAATGACGCTTGTTGAATAATGAACCTGCTACTAGTTTGATTATTTAAATGAATAAGAAAAGCTTCCAGATCATTGCAATGCAACCTCAGAACTCAGGAAAAAGGAATACCTAAAAGCTTGGGACGAGTTTTGCTCCAACTCGAAAACTAACATTCTAACAAGGTTAAGGTTTCTTATTCGCTTCTTTACTTTACCTTAAAAAGATTGCAAAGACAAAAAATCAAAGTGATCACTTTATTTCCTAGTTTTACATAAGTAATCTGAGTTTTGTGACGTGTCCAAGAGTCCTGTAAGGTCTAAAGGAAATAAAGCCTTTGAATTTTGATGCTTTCGAATTTTAGTAAATTTGCATCTGGCAGTTGGAGAAGGTAGTCATTACTTTCATTCCCCATTCAGATACAATCACCAAGGCTACATGTAATGAATAAACAATGTTTTAAATACGTTAGCTGACTTAATGCTTGGCTTTATGACGCCCGCAAAGAAAACAAACGTTAAGAACTACCGCAATTACTTCACACGCATACATACACAGAACTGATACCAGTTCTATGTCTTCATACTACAGACCTGCAGAAGCTAGATCCTAGAATGATAACAAGTCTGCTTACATCCTACAGACAATGACACTAGAATGAGCACGCAGGATTAAAAGACAGAAATCTGCATAACTTTCCATAGGTTTCGTCATTCAAAGACGGCACATAGGCCGTTCCATTTACTACAATCCGTTGTTATCTCGGCTCAGGAGATGCATATTTAACTTATGTACAGGCAAGCACTGTTGGCTGACATCCAGGACAGTGCCTTGAATAAGTAAGGGATGATAAAAGCGGCAAATGGATAGCGGAATCATGCATTTCATCGGTTCACTTTCAGTTTAAATGGTTGACTAGATTGCTTCGATGTTATTGTACTGAAGACTCAATAATTAATAAAATCAAAATGTCATCGCGTCTAGGGCAAGAATAATAAGAAACTAGAAAATGGAAGTATGTACAAAAGTAAACAAAATTCTATTACTAAAGGAAAAATAAGCGTGAACGAGGTTTACCCGGCTCAACTCCCGAGAGCCACCTATGAAATTACTCTTCGCGTAAAGCCACTACCTATTATTTTGTAGCACTCGCAACAACACCGCCACCGCAAACCGAACCAAGCCAACAGGGAATTCTTCAATTTTATTACCAGCAGCAATATTACACACCCACTACAATAAACTACAGGTTAACAATTCAACTCACCCTTTCTCAGTCTTAGGGTGACGGGGTCCGATGAGAGTCGCAAGCATTTTAAAACTGCAACAATCGAAATGCTCGCTGTAGCGTACGATATTCGAACAAACACAAAAGGAAATTAAATATACCAGTAAAACAATAGACAGGCGTTTGTTGATTGTGCTCCGATAGCAAGAATATTGCGCGTTGTCGGACGAAATCAATTTGGCTTTTCTGGTTATTTCAGCTGCGTCGAGTGTGATAATTTGTGATGTTGCGTGTCGGGAATCGGCTACGGGCCGGTATAACGCGATCATTGAATTAGCTTTAGGGTCAGCTCACACCGACCATACAATTTCTATCTTTTTGCGTAGTAAATAAAGTACTATTTTGAATCAAAGTGCGCGCAGTGTCGCGTCGCGTCTCGGTGTGTGCAGACCCTAACGCAAATTGATAAAGTCAGCTCACACCGAGACGCGATGCGATGCGATGCTGCGCGCACTTTGATTCAAAACCGAACTTTATTTTCTACGCTAAAAGATACATAATACGAATAGTCCCTGCGGGCGCCGCGCTTGCGCCAATTTGTATCTTTTTGCGTGTTAAATAAAGTTATACAGTGTGTCCCTGGATAAAGTGCAACCCCGAAAGGGGGTGAAACTAGATCAAAAATTATCGACAAAAAAATAGAAAAAAAAAATTTAAAAAAATTCGTATATACTTTATTGATGAATTAAAATTTTTATTGCTCACTAATGACTCTATTTAATAAAAAAAATATTTCTTCCAAAGTAGTAGGTCTATTTTGTTAAAATAAAAACCATAATCATGTCAGATATGTGACGATGACGATAAAATAACAAATAACTCACAAACAAGTGGCTATCGTGACTTAAAGTTTAATTTTTGTATTAAAATTACATTTTTTATGCTGTTTTTTTCCAATAATCTCCAAAAATCTTAAAATTAAGCCTATAATACTACATATTTTTATGACTTTTTATTATTGTCTATCATAATAGCTTTTAAATAAAATAAAAACCTACGTTCTAACATAAAAAATGTGCTGGCTAGGAGCATTTAAAGTTGACCACTGATTACGTCACCACTCAGGTAGAGACCCTTTTTTAACTTATATTGTTGTAGATTATGGTCGCTGGGCCTTATTTCATACTTACATGTAATAAGTTAAATAAAAATGTTGTAACTAAAATTTGATTTTTAATACTACCTGAGCAGTAAAAAAAAACGTGTCTCTACCTGAGTGGTGACGTAATCAGTGGTCAACTTTAAAAGCTCCTAGCCAGCACATTTTTTATGTTAGAACGTAGGTTTTTATTTTATTTGAAAGCTATTATGATAGACAATAATAAAAAGTCATAAAAATTTCTAGTATTATAGGCTTAATTTTAAGATTTTTGGAGTTTATTGGAAAAAAACAGCATAAAAAATGTAATTTTAATACAAAAATTAAACTTTAAGTCACGATAGCCACTTGTTTGTGAGTTATTTGTTATTTTATCGTCATCGTCACATATCTGACATGATTATGGTTTTTATTTTAACAAAATAGACCTACTACTTTGGAAGAAATCATTTTTTTTATTAAATAGAGTCATTAGTGAGCAATAAAATTTTTAATTTATCAATAAAGTATATACGAATTTTTTTTAAATTTTTTTTTCTATTTTTTTGTCGATAATTTTTGATCTAGTTTCACCCCCTTTCGGGGTTGCACTTTATCCAGGGACACACTGTATTTTGAATCAAAGTGCGCGCAGTGTCGCGTCGCGTCTCGGTGTGAGCTGACCATTAATAAGTTCGAAGATAACGGTCCGACGTGATGTCGATAACATGGGATATAGCCGAGGGTCGGTGGTGCGTAACTCTGACTCAGTTGGTATCAGTGCCCATGCATAGTATGCATAGATTGGAAATGGCCGCTTGACTTTACATCAGATAGAATGGTTTTGCTAGCGGTTTTATCGACAGCTTTATTAATTATTTTTAAACTCACGAGATCAGAACACATTAATGGGTTAGTTAATTAAGTGTTGATTAGTTGATGTTAAACATTTCCTCAGCAACGTATATGTCGCCGCCGGATCGTAGAATCAGCCCGTTTGTAGAATGACTACACCTATTGAAGAACGAATGCTGATTTGTCAGGAATACCTGATTGATTTCATACGGTGAGATGGCTACGTGACGTTAGGCATATTGTTAAATGTTGATCGTTCAACAAACAGCATATAGGCAATTTATTGAATTGCGTGCATCGCGTCGCTTTGCAGACCGCTAGCCATTTTCCAAACGGGCTGATTCTGCAATCCCGCGGCGACATCATCACAGGTAGAGGCCTAAATCTAAATGAAATTAAGCAAATTACCCGTAGCGAGAAACTCGTCCATTAGACTCAATTAAAAACTGGAGCAACATTTCAATTGCAGGGGCAGTTATCAGCAAGTTAAGAATGTTTCGTAGATAAGTGCCGGTGCGTGATAAATAGCAAATTCCTTACCTTCTCGAGTAGTGAACCGGTTTACATCAGTCCCATTAACCTTGAGCAAAACGTCTCCTGCCTCGACCTGTAACGCGACACATTCAGTTACTTTAAAAAACCAACAATTCTTTAAGTGAAGTCTCTTATCATTCTTCTGTTATTTACTGTTCGAAAGACCTTTAGATTTCTCCATAGAGTTTCAATCTTCGGCGTTATTAGATTATTTGAAGTCTAGCAAACTGTGTTTTTATACTTGTAAAATGGGATTGGGCTTTTTTATGGAAATCGACAAAGTCATTGTTCGTTCAAGCAATCATTCTTCTGTGCCATTCCAATATTATAGAGACGGTATGTATTTGGTCACTATAAGATTTTGTTAATTTGCTCATAGCTGGGCTAACCAGAACAGTCAAGACCAGTACCTACTTCGACGAATTTATGTACATAAAGTTCTCATGAATTAGTACTTAAGCAATTCAGTATTCGAGTACTTAATGTGCCCTTGAGAAGTTCTACGTGGACTTTGTTGGCCGAAAGAGAACAACTAAACAACGCTCAAATAATATTTAGTTTTCTTAGATAAATTGTTAAATTCTATTCAATGATGTAATGCAAGATGAAAACATCTCTGCATTAGAGTTAACAGCTTTTCCCTGTATCGCACAGCGGAGCAGCGAACTGATAAATAGTGTCCATAAAATAAAGTAAAACAGGACAAACATCAAGTCAGTAAATAAATATCAAGTAGTCTACTTTACGAAAGGGTACCGACCATTGGCCTTATAAACACGTACGGAATACACACCTTAATGTTTTATTTAAGACGAATTCAGTACGTCAGAACCACCAAAATGTTTGGAAACACGGCACACGTTTAGCACTACACAATGTTAAGTTTATTGTCGATAACAATCGGTATCAGGGCATCGTTGTGATGATGCAGTGATTCACTGAGGTGCACTGTCTCGTCCCTGAGAACTGCGCCTTGTATCGCACGGACACAACCGAATGCGTTAGTCACTACTATCGGAATGGAGCGAGAACAGGATCGCGCTGCGTGGAGCGGACATGTTTATCTAATGGGAAATGAGAGCTTGCAGAGGCCCACAAGCGACCGCCCCGCGCGCCGCCCCGCTGTCAACTCGTCCTTATCACAGGAGGGCCCACTAATGGATCCAGCTTAGAGATAAATTCGATCAAACTCCCACAGAAGGGCGCAGCGGAAATGTGAATTAGACGAGGTCGCATCAAAGAGCAACATAACTACATTATAACATCAACGTATTAAATTAACATTGCAAACCGGATCTTTGAAACGAAGGATGTTGTCAATGTTATGATTATGATAGCAATTTTATAATGCATAATTAAAATACGTTATGAGCTGGGGATTGCGTGGCAGAATGCAATTAGCTAACGAGTTTACAGAGAGTATCGGCAATCGGCATGCTCAAAGGTGTCAAACGGGTGCTTGGTAAACAGTGTAATGTAATCGATCGATATGAATGAGATTTGTTTGTTTGTTTGTGTTACATAAGCGTGGCATATGTTCGCAGACGTGGATAACGAGTCTAGCCGACAGCCGAGCTTGTAGTTCATAGACTGTAAGTCATAGAACCAAGATCGGAGGTTCGACGCTAAGGCGCTTACGCCCACACGGCAAGACTTCGGTTTCCACCTACGCGATATTGAAGCTTTCTTTTAGCCATGCTTTTCCCCTGGTGCCTTTTAAAGGTAAAAGCTAGAGCACTCTACATTTTCGCACTGAGGATTTTTTATGAAGGCGAAGTACGAGTGGGCTGCCAAGCCAAGCCAACCTCTCACCGCATCGCTAATGCCCTATTACTATTTCTAAAGGAAGTAAAAGCCTGAGAAATGGCACGTCAAACGTTGTTTTTGATTCAATATTCCATGCCTGCTGTAGTAAGAGATAGGCAACATCGATTTGGGGTACAAGGGAGATTCCAAGATCTTGTCTCCCAAGCCAATCTAACCTGCACGTGGTATACCCTGCTGGATAACGAACTAGGCTCTGGTGAAAATATCAACATTCTTCATAATTTGATAACTCTCTTATTTTACTATTGTTTTCCATTACTTGACACTGGCAGAAAAGAGTCCAACCAGACTCATATTGCGATTAACAAAGAATCATCATCAACATCGATTTGTCATGATAACAAATTTCGTTAGATTGGAACCTCATTCACTACAATTAATTTTCAAGGCCATTGAGCAATCAGAACCAAGTGCTTAGCGTTTGAATTGCTCTGTCATGTTCACAACTTCCACAAAAGTAACGTATCTACCTCAGCTATCAGTAATTTGCATACTACTTTGTATTTCGAGCATGAATCACATTGTTTGATGTTATTTTTGTTTCCCTAAACGTTTAGATGGTTCCTGCTTCCGGGAATCCATATTACAGAAATGACGCTATAACGGAACTATTTTCAATTGTAGGAGTAAATGTCCTTAAAACATCTGTTTTATGGTGACTCAAAAGTCAAACGAAAACATAAAATACTATGACGTGTTTTAACAAATGGCAGAAATCACGGTAGAAATAAATCTACACTGGAACACTGCAGCATGTTTGTATTTTTCAACACATAACACCTGATAAAACAATTTGTAACCAACGCTGTCCTATCAACGTAAAACAGCTGTGCAAGGCTTACTTTCCGGGGCAAATTGAATTAAACTGTCAGTCATGACTAGAGAACTCATTTATCCAAATTATTTCAAACAAGCTTCTGCCCCCGGCTACGCACGCTCTTTTCAGGTAGCTAATGTCCCCGGGCGGGATACTGTTCCTTCCCAGCCAAATTTCAATAATATCCGTTCAGCCGTTTGGGTGTGAACGGAGAAGTAAGGCTAAGCGCAGACTTGAGTCACAATAGTTTTAAGACAGACTATTGCTTTTGTTAAGTTGTAATTTTTCTAAAGCATTAGTCTGTCTTAAAACTATTTTGACTCAAGTCTGCGCTCAGCCTAAAATACATACCTCTGTCTGTCTGTTACCGTAAGAAACAGACAGAGTTACTTCCGAATTTATAACTTTAGTATAAATAAGGTTAATTACGCAGTCGCAGTCAGTATTTTAATTTTTACTAAAATTCTTTCATGTTCAAAAAATGGATAACCGAGCCATGTTTCTGCCAAGTTATTGTTGTGTTTAGCATTTATTTTCGAACGAATCATACAATAGCTCTAGTCAAACTAGCTCACTTATCCTCGAAACAGTTTTTTCGAAATCTACGTACGAATAGGCCTCGTTGCCTTAAAACAGAAGCCAAAGACGGGATTTTTAATGTGAATTCCAGATATTCATGTCCAAGTACAATTAGCAGAATATTTATGGTTCGCTATCGGCTACTGCGTTGGGTCTCTCACGTGACAAGTGTTTCTCTTCAAGTTGTTGTGGAAACGCAGGTTTTACGAGAGCAGCTTTTCAATTTCACCTTGTGAATTCGATTATAATTTCTACGGACGACTGTGTTGTATTTTATAATTGAAACGAACTGTAGACGATTCTGATTCTGTTTAAGGTGGGTGCGATCCTCTAAGCTCCCATTCAAACGTACTTTTTAGAAACTAAGTCCCTGATTTTTATGAAATATTGAAAACAAAATCGGATAAGAGGTATATACATTTTTCCACGGTTGTAGTTTTTCAAAAATCAAAATCGTCCTTGAATAAGAGCTAAATTAATAAAATTACGAGAAAATTAATTGAAATGAATTTTCGCTCTCAGTTAATGACGATGATTAAAGCTAATTCTTACCCGATTATGTATGAAACATTTTATTGCGATTGCCATAAATAAAGGGTGTAGTTTCCAAATGAATCGGAAAGTAGATAAGTTATTATGGGAGCTTAGAGGTTCGCTCCCACCTCAGTCTTTACAGAATCCTGTGAATCATGGATATTGCCAATCGAGATTGTCCAACCAGGAGCTCCTTTATTTTGGGTAATAGGAAGACTTGAACGAGTTTCCGGGCGCGGTATTAAAAGCTTGTAAAACTGCTATTTATTGCCGGATGATAAAGCTTTGAACATGGAGTGGAACCGTTTATTTTTCAGGCAAAGAGGCAAATCATAGATCAGACATGGATGGATTTATTTTTCACCAGCCAACAAATGAGGCAGATCCGACCACACGCCGACGCCAGCGGAAATCGCATCGTGAATGAAGTTTCCTCGGTTGGCTCAAAACGGATGATTTCTAATGTTTTATAGTTACACGAAGGGATGTTACCGGGCATTCACCTATTCGCAATTTCATATTTCTCAAAATTACAGAAACATATACAAAAATATTTAATAAAAAAAAGCTGATAACGCGTCAACAACAAAAACCGTGAATGATTTCGTTTTGACTGGTTAATTGACCATGATTAAAATACCTTTGAAGGAAATAACTGTAGCTCAGCTGTCCCAACGAAAACTGGACAACAACGGTGAGGATAAGGTAATTTTGAATAATTCTTACTATCTTATCTTGATTGCAATATCGAAGATAGGCATATTTGTGGGCGTGATTATTTTTATATCTATAATATATAGTTGTATAAGAAGTATAGGTAGGTACTAAATAAGCAGACATTTTTACTGAACAAAAAAAATAAGTTATATGTTAGACAATATACACAGCATCGTCTAGCCAGTCAAATTAAGCAAGGCTTGTGTTATGGGTACTGCTGGATAACTAATATCTAGGTGTACGGAATAACTTTTATGGGATTACCTCGGAATCATACTTCATACTATAGCGTAAGAATTTCAAAAGAAATCGACGAACATACATAAAGAAACAAAGAACTATCTTCTTTTTTCGAAGTCGGTTTAAGATCGCTTCAATCAAACGTTCTTATAAAAGGAAAAAACAGAATCTTGGTGCTTGTACTTTCCGCCACGATTTCTAACACCACGTAAGTAGTACTAAGGTATATCAGAAAAACTAAGAGATACATTTTAAGTGATATATTTAACGATAAACTGTATTACTAATGAAATTATAGTGAAACGCGTGAGTCGATTGACAGGTGATCGCGAACTGAATACAATAAAAAGTATTCCTAAAATTGATGACTGGCGTAAATGCGCGCATTAATTAGGGCAAAGCACAATGTACTACGTGCTTGTACAGTGCTTTTATGTTTTCCTGTTCTGTGCATTTGTACAGAACATATATTGTACATATGTACAACCACTTTCACTAATTGATCCGAGTCTTATCCGAGTCTTATCACCATAATTAGAATTACATATGCCCAGCAACTTGATAATGATAACATAACAGGTCGACTAGTAATCGTTATCGTTCAATGTCAGTTAGTGGTAAAACTGCAGAATATTATGCAATAACTGTCACTGTTTGATCGAGCGTAGATATGAGTGCGAACCACGAACATTGCAGATCTTTGCCCTTTGCCTTGGTAGGTATAGGTAATGTTTAGCCGATTAAAAAAAGGGTTCTAGGTTTAGCTGTATGTTTTTTTACTTTTTTACGTATGAACGTTATTTCTCCGGCAACTATGAACTGATTTCAAAATTATTTCGATATTGTATAGAAAACTAGCTGACCCGACCGCAATTAATTAAGATATAAAAGTTATTATAAGATATTTCACCTATAAATCCCTCTAAGTGAATTGTCAAAAATACGTTTTTAACCTATGTCCTAAAAAACGCCTCGCAAAATTTCAGCTCCGTCGCTCTTGATATGTCACCCAGTTTTCTCTTTTATAAATATAGATTTTTGGAACGTTTTAAAATATTCCGATATTATATCTAAGCGAATAATACCTACCTCTAGAATGTACATACGAGTATTATTTCCCGAGTTCGACGCATTTGAAGCCGCAGATAGAAATTTAGTTAGACATATTAACCGATAAATGTGAAAAAACTCTTAGCAGGAGCTTACGTCCTAAACTAAATTTTCATGCCACAGCCTCGTAGCTTTTCTAGTTCCTGAGATTTCTTGATAAGCCTGTAATTGTCCTAACTTTGACTCCACACCCTTGACCTTTAGGGTGTGGATATAAAAAAACCTTGAAACACATGTCTGTTTATTTTAAGTCAACTTTCTACGCTACAAATTTTTAAGGGCCAACCGTTACGTGTATAAAAATTTAATAAAAATTACTTTTGACACCATTTTAGGTAACGAATTTCCAAAAATCCATTTTTAGCGGGTGTGGGTGGTGTCTTGTCTACATCCTAAAGGGAAACACCATGCAAATTTCAGCTTCTTAGTAGCTCTTGTAGTTTCAAAGTTCTCTTGGCATGTCACAATAATTTGACTGTTTCGAAATAAACAGAAAACCGAGTTCAAATTCTTTAATATTGACACTGTTTCAAAAGTTTTTCGGGATACATAATAATCCTTGGGAATTAAATTTTATATCATTATTATATTTATTATTAATAATAATAATCATTTATTTCAGACCATAGCTTAAAAAATTATGAAAATTAATTAATTATTAAATAATGGGACCACCTCGGGATTATCTATATTTATAAAAGAGAAAAGTTATCTTTTATAAACAAAGATAAACCTGAGGAAACGAAACAGTTAAATTATTGTGTTTGTTCGAGCAAAACTTTCCAATCGTTGGCGTTGCAACGTTCATTCGTTTTGCATATGTTATAGCTCTATTGGATTGGACTTGAGAGAGCTGGATAACTACGTAAATAAAGGGATTTTTATTTTATGTGGTGGCATAGACGCCTTATGATATGACAGATCACAGTGCTCTGTGCATCACACCTGTGCACCTGTGTATCACAAAAGAATAAATTAACTTGAACTAGAATTTGCACCACCCCAACTATTCCCGTGGGTGTCAAAGGAAGCGCTTAAGGGACATACACCGGGGGGCTGACAGTAGCGCCTTGTGCAGAATAGATCTACCACTGAACTGCGATCCCCAACCCGCATGCCCAGCGTGGGTAATATGAGCATTACCCCCATGAGATAAAAGCCAATAAGGCGATTATCAGCGGGAGGCCTGCCTCCAGCAATGGACCATTATAGGCTGTTGAGGTGAGGTGGAAGCCCGGGGTTTAAAGAAAAGGATCAACGTAAGGTCTCTTCGGGTCGAAATACTACATAAGAAATGGCATTGATCTAAAAAAAATCTTTTTTGGATATATTAATTTAAAATATTGATTAACCTTAACATACATACTATAGTTTTTAAAGCAATGAGGTCAATATTAGTTTTGTTTTAGGACCATTAACACCCAAGTCGGTATCGTGCAAATCGAAGTAATCAATTTATCAAGCTCTACATATATTATAGTTTCTATGTAGGATATTGTTAAGCCAAGTTCCTTGTCAGATATTGTTAAACCAAGGGCCAGACCCCACCAGAGCTGAGCTAAAATTATCGGAGAAGAGATGTGTTTAAACAACCAATAGAACGTCGTTATTCACACATCTCGTCTCGCTCGTACGCTGCCAGTAGGAGCGCCACAGAGCAATATGGCGTCCACTGCGTCCAGCGTTTTCGTCAAGTTACGCGCGCAACATGAAAATGTAAATTTTAAATGCAGGACACTTATCGATTTAATATAAACTTTGTATTTGTGGATTTTTTGTACTATAGAACCTTACTGAGTCATTTTTCAAAAATAAGTGTGTTTTACTATTATGGCAAATGGCTACCACGGCCATAAATACTAGGTTAAGGATGTTCTATGGAGGTTTGATGGGATGAGCCACAGTGTAATAAGCAAGGTACAGAAAAACGTGGTAAGAAGGGTCGACCTTCTTACCACAGACAGAACAAGACATTTTCCACTGTGTGGTTCCATTGTGGTTAAATCATCCTTAGTATACCATTATAATGTGATGATGTGACGTTTTTTGATACTTATGAATCATCATCATCATCAGCCTACATTAGTCCACAGCTGGACATAGGCCTCCCCTAATGAGCGCCATAGCTTATGAATGTTAAGTTTTAATGGATAATTTTATACCATAATTCCTGGAAAAAAAAAGTCTAGATACGCAATGAAGTAAAGTCTAAAACATCCATACTAATATTATAAAAGCGAAAGTAACTATCTGTCTGTCTGTTACCTTGTCACGTCTAAATGGCTGAACGGATCATACAGAAATTTGGTAGGGAGGTAAACAATATCCCGGGAACGGATATAGGCTAATTATCTATAACGACTAGCGAAAACTTCATGTAGCGAAATCTAATAAGGCGCCTGTGGCAAAACCTAAAGAAATACTTTTTCCCGTGAGGAAAATAATGGATTATTTATATAACAATGGCCGTCGAGCAACGATTCCATAATTTCCATAGTTCTAGAATTTCCCTAGAGCTACTCTCAATTTCAATGGTCTTTAAATCGTAACAGTGAGTGACCACTCCTATGTATGGCTCTGATCATGGACACGGCACGGGTAGTATTACCAGGTACTGGAGTCTTATGGTGGTTCGATCTCCTTGTTTAGGTGTTAGTTTAGCTGCACCAATAGATGGCGCTGATTTTAGATTTTGTGGTATTTCATGATATTTCGGTGGTACTATTTGGTACTATGTTAATGTCGAAAGTTTGTAAATAAACCCCAACACAAGTAACTAAAACTCACTTGCTTGGCGTCGAAGATATAATTGTGATTTTTTTTGTTAAATTTTAAGTGAGTATTGGCAGATTGTTTACTAATATTTTACGAGTTTGGTTTTGAGTATACGATACAATATGCTTGATTGACAGACAGAATACCAAGCAAAAGTAAGACAGCAACGAAGAAATACAAACTGTGGTGCTTAAGTAGAGGTTGTAATAATTTAGCGAGTAAAAAAACTATAAGGTGACTTCAAATTCCTAAATAATGAAAATGGGTCTGAAAATAGTTTCCCGGAACCCATCGATAGCGCGATCTAATTTTGTAGAGGCGACAGTAATATTAAAGTCTAATTTAGTTTATTTACGCCCGTTGCCATGGAAACCATTTGTTATAAACCAGTGATTGTGAAAATTATCATGTAAAGATGTTTTAGACAGTTTTTACGGAGCATATATAAATTCCTCAAGGATCAAACTTTTATAAGTCCACCTCAAAATCAACCTTTATACTGATACGGATATTATTAACATGGAAAGAATCATTATTGTTTTCGATAGATTAGGAATAGATTTTGATGAATCAAAATCTATTAAGATTTGATTAAGATACCCGTTTATTAATTTGTTATTATATTCCCTAATTTAAAACATCCACTGGTGAAGCATCCTGCAGAAATTAAAATATAATTCATTGTAGTATCTAATGGTAACCTACTCACTCATTTTTGTTAATTATTTGAAATTCTTCTTTACCTACTAAATTTAATGATTATAAATGCCAATATATATATTAATCAGATTTAACCTCATTTAATTTTTAACTACCCATTCAAATTTTTTAACTTTTTATTTGTTTATTTTTGTTTATAATTTAATTTTACTCATTTTTAATATATTTCATTTTCTCTTTATTGTGCATGTCCATTTTGCTTGTGTACTCTCAAATGTAACTATGTAAATCCACCTGTACTCTCGGTCTCCTCTCCCGCGAAACAGGCCCAGCCTAGTGCGGGGACCACCAGTAACAATGTTCTCATTTATTTATCTGTAATCTTTATTAATTAAGTTCCTATCTCTATCTCTTAATCTCTATCTTAATCAAATCTTGGTAGAGGTACCTCACACCAAAATTGTTGTTGTTTGTGTTGATTTTTTTAAGTTCCTATTAAGTATGTTGTTTTTAAAAGCTAGACAGGATAAATCCTAATCCGGGAACCAATTTATTGGACCTTTTTGGTATCGTTCTATATAAACTAGCGAAATATTTTTTTTAATCGGTTGATCAACGAAAAGATTGACGGAGAAATCGAAGAACATTATATTTTTTCTATAATTTCATTTCTTTTTCTATAATTTCATTATATGTTCTTCATGAGGATATAGAACCTCCTCATGAAGTCGGTTAAAAAGACGACGCTGACGCGATCGGCTAGATCTGGTAGGAATAGGAACTAACCGTACTCCTAATTATGATCCGATTTAGAAAACAAGTTATTTTATGTCAACAAAGACATTTAATGAATGAAAAAAAATTATCAGACAATTTTTTTAATGTTGATAGAAAACAACAAGGTAACCGCAAGGTTATAAAAAATACTAAAATACAAAACTTCATCAACGCATAATCTCACATGTGCAGTATGTTTAAATTTGAATACGAAAACGATCAGTTAAAATTCAATGATGAATGAAAACAAAATATGTAATGGTTTCAGGCTTTTCAGTGCTATAATTCGATGATATCAATCTATGTCGTCAAAAATCTCAATTTTTTTTTTGCGTGCCTAGCTCAAAAAGTAGGGGCCGTGTATGTAAGGCACCTGATTTGACCTATGTACCTTGGACTTATGATTTGTGACCGTTTTCCGTAGTTGGGTAAACATCCTATACATACACTAAATACATATAATAGGTATTTTCCCAGTTCTTTCGTAAATAATAAACTTGATTAAGGTAACAATTCACAATTTTATCAAATAGAGTATAAAACGTAATACACAATGGCGACCGATAAAACTGAAAGCTGAAAACTTAGGTTTCTCATCTTTATGCCATGCATGACTCAGCCCAGTACATCCAGCTTTAGAAGGGAATAAAATTAAAGGAGCATTTAACTTTTATCGACCGTTTAATAGTTGAACATAACCCTACATACCTAACGCTTGACGAAAGAGACCAGTTTAGGAATTCTTGTTAGCATAAATAGGCAAAAATAAAACAGCGGGTACGGCGGCGGTTCATGTAGGCATTGAGTATCGGTGCTCTCGGCCTTGGTATAATTTGTGATTTTGCTGTCGGGCAGAGGAGCGGCATGACGCCTCCCTGACCCAGCCATAGCAACTTCATAACAGACTGTGCTACAGCTTTTTGTTATAGCTGAATCACTCTATATATCGCTAGTTTATTACGGATGTAAGCGGGTTAACTACGAACCTTATTTGTGTTGGAAGAACACCAACGTTTCATCCCTTAACGAGGGACTTCTTCAGAGTGCGGTTCTAGACGCGCGCGTTCCGCATCCCTCCGAGCTTCCAACACAAATAAGGTTCGTAGTTAACCCGCTTACATCCGTAATGAATTCGTCAAACTACGATAGTTTTTATAGTAAAATATCGCTAGTTTACTATAAAATTCTAATTAGTCCGTCCTCAGTTAGATTATCGGAATACAACATTGAAAACGTATTGTATTTTTTTTGACATTTAAACAAAAAAATATGAAGATAATATAACCAGTTAAAGTTCCGCGTGACGTCACGCCCCGGGTGATACTTTTCAGCAACTTATGTGACGTCACTTCCAAACTGACGCACTGTATTTTTATCATTTTTTGTTTAATTGACAAAAGACAAAATCGTGCCCAATATCTTCTGATAATCTTACTGACGGAATAATTAGATTTTTTTTGGAAACTTGTTTTTTAATATTTATACAGATATTATTTATGCCACTTTTGTGTGCGCCGATGGCGGTTGCGGTGAAAGAATCGGTTTGGTCCACTTTTGTAACTGATCTTTCATAACCAGCTTTGAAAACAGAAATAAAATTGTCCTTTTCATTACCAAGTTTCATAACCAGCTACGAAAGGAGTTTTTTTTTCCATTTTCAAGCCTGGTTATTAAATAAGAAAATTTTGTCCACTTTCAAAGCTGTCTTTCGTAACCAGTTAGTAAAATATAGAGGAGAAAACACACTTTTCATTAACGAAGTTTTTATTAACAAAATTAAACTCATTGTAAATAAACAAAATTAAACTTATTGTAAATAAACAAAATTAACCTCATTGCAAAATAAACAAAATAACTTTAAACTAAAACTTATAAGGGGCAATAAGTTCCAGGCAATGCACAACAGTTATAATATTTGTTTCCAATTCCTCGATGGCAGAATTAATTTCGATGTCAATTTCTTCGTAATTTTTGGATTTAATACTCTTGCTACACATACGGATCTTCGTTTCTTTTACTAATATTTCCAAAACTTGTGCCAGAGATGGATTTTTACGCCCCACGTATTTATTTAACCGAGCATGCCATGCTTCGAGATCATTTGTTGTTCTTATTTCCTCTTTATAACAACACCATTTTTTTATAAATTCTATGTCGCTTAACCAATACTGTTTGAAGTAGGAGTTAAACTTTTGTACATTTTCGGACTTGGGTGTTTTTTTCATTATATATTGGTAGCCTGACATTATATATTTTAAAGGCAAACGAGCCAAGCCAGCACATCTAGCTACATGTCGTGTTTGGACTCTGGACTTTATTCCCAATGCCCTGGCTTTCTTAAACAGGCTATTACTAAAATGGAAAAAACATCCTTTTATAATAGTTTTAGGAAACACATTTTGAATCGCCCTTATTGCAGACTTTTCATAATCAATTGTGACTTTTTTGGGGTACCATGCAGGCAACCGACTTTTAATTAATTTTAGTAATATTTCGTATGTCTTCACATTTTTATCGTGCATAAAGGCATAAAATAGAGGAACGACTTTGTTTAAAGTTGTGCTGTAACCATGGATGGAATATAGTTGGGAGAATGGTGGCGGGCATGACTTAAAGGTACCATCTAAAAAAAAGTGTTCGAATCGTTGTAAGATATTATTTAGATCAGCACTGCAAAACACTAAAATCCTCGTCGCGTCATCAATATCATTATAGTCCGCCAATAGAAAAGATTCAAACTTTTTTGGCACTGTTACTTCTGAAGGCAACTGAAAATGTAATTTTGACACACCCAAGTTCTTGTTTCTTGCTTTGTACAAACCACTTTTCATATTATTAAACTTTGGCAAATCAGCAACTAAATTAACGCCATCGTCTTGAAGCTGGCAAAGCATATTTTCAAATTGTTTTTGTATAGGTTCGGTATTTGAGCAAATTTTTGTTTTTAAATCATGAACTTTCTTCAAAATTTCAATTTTTGCCGTCTCTGGTCGACATTCAGAATTATGTGGTTTTTCTTTTATAACGATGTTTTCTCTGGTAAGTGTAATATTGCCTGCACATCCCTTAAAGCTATAGCACTGCCAAAATGTGCTTCCATCAGTGTATACTTTTCTCCGGTGGAATTGTCGCCCTTCACAGAGCAGTTTAATGCCTCCACGCTTTGTCGGAATAAATTCCATTTGTTTTATTTCACTGGACTGCATGTTTACTAGGTAGATGAGTTGTTGATTGCAAGTAAAGATTTGATTGATAGGACAAATGACTTTTAAATGTCATTCAATATGTTTATTCTTTACTGGCCAGTATACAGTATCCATACATATAGTTCATATATTAGATTTATAATCGCGTACATACGAAAATGGAAATAAATCTAAAGACAGCTATAAAAGGCTACGTCCCTTACATCCAAAAAGTTGGTTTCACGTCATCCAGAATTAAAATAAAATTTTAAATTATGTACCACGTTATCCTCAAGATTAATAAAAGTATCGTTAACAAAAAACTTACTTGAGTAATTTATATTTTATATTGTACTGTGTAATTCGAAAGAATAACACAATATAAAAAGCCAGCTTTTTTGACTCGACTTCGCACACCTTGGGCAAAGATTATTATTATTTAAAATAAAATCTGTATAAGTAACTAGAATTTATTTAAGGCCCAAGTATGTGGTACTTATATATTGTTATCTTTAAAACTACATAACCCGTTCGTTTGTAGCTATGAAAGTGGACAAAATTTTCTTATTTAATAACCAGGTTTGAAAATGGAAAAAAAAACTCCTTTCGTAGCTGGTTATGAAACTTGGTAATGAAAAGGACAATTTTATTTCTGTTTTCAAAGCTGGTTATGAAAAAAAGAAAAAAAATCCGTGTTCATAGCTGGTTATGAAAGATCAGTTACAAAAGTGGACCAAACCAAAGAATCGACCCCTCCAACTGGGCCCGGACAAAAGCAGCCTATGGTCTCTACCAGAGCAAAGACAACAAATTCTGTGTAGATTTAATACCTCTGCTGCGATCCCCAACTCGCATGCCCTACAGCATGGGGAGAATGCATAATCTCTATCCCCCTAATAAGAGTAATTATAGCTCTTTATCAGGCAGGACTATCCAGCAGTGGACTAGAATAGGCTGTTGGTATCACATTGACACGCCACTTTTCTACTCGTGCGTGAGATGCATTCCATCGTAACTAGACGAAAACCAAAACCAAGCAACTGTTATGCGAGTTACTTATTGTGACTCATTTTGTACAACATAGTGAGCGAAAAGTTGGCGTACCGTAATCAGTTAAACGATTTTTACTAACTCAGAAGCACAAATGCACAATGTTGACTTATATGAGTACATACAATTATCTTACTTGCAATGATAATTAATTAACGCTTTCATTGCCTTCGACGCATATGTGGTTCTATCTAGCACACCTATTGCTGCAGATCGCACCGCTGAGGCTAGGCAGTGAATGCATTAATATTACATATTACTTTATTTTAGGAGCTTTAATGTTTGTTTTTTTCTGTTTTTTATTTTATTAGCTAAGTACTTACCTATTACATTTTTTATCGTTTGTGTGTTATTTTAAAAGTACCTACCTACGTTTAAAAATGCTATTGTATTATTTATTATTATTATTGAATTAGATGACTATATAGAAAATATTGTAATGGAGTGGTGAAATAAATGTAGATCTTTGCATAGAGTTATTATCTGTATAAAACAATCAATGTTTTTGAGTTAAGTATTCTCATAATAATGTCAGTACAATCTAACTGATATTTACATAACTATGTATGTATAAAGTCTGAAATAATTAATTTAAAAATAATATTTTCTTTATGTAATAATATTTTAACAATGTTATTTTTAGGTAAAGTTTGATTTTATTAGAAAGTGTAGATACCTATGTTAAATTTTAATAATAATGACCAATTTCTTCCACTTTAATTCGCGAAAGTTATTGATTTTTTTTGTTGTTTTTAGTAGTGCTTCATAGTATTTTATGTAAATAATATACATCTTACTCATAAACAATAAAATAAAGGATGTTTGTGTGTGTTACCTGTGATTAAACTACGTACTTTTTAAGTGTTGATTTTAGTTATAAATATTTTACAGAATCATCAACATTATTTTATTTCTTCAAAAGCATGATAGTACTTTTATAAGCGACTGTACCGAATTGGTCCCTGCTTTAAACCAAATAGGAATCGGATGAGTTGACGCACAAAAATAATATTAATTAGGTATTCAAGGGGTCAACTCATCCGAAGCGGATGAGATTTGCGTGGATGAGATAACCACTTACTCAAAATTACAGTTTGCCAATTAATGAAGTAGTAAGTTTTACAATAATGCTTATGTGGTACCGTCTCACTTACTTAACAAATCTTGTCATAAATGTATTGTTTCAGTCCTTTCTTGAATATGTGCATTGAGTACTTAAATAATTGACGAATGTTTTCTTGCTTTAAGATTTGAGTAAAATGATCGCTCATGCCGCGTACTTCTTCATAATGCAATAATGATAACACTTTCAACATTCGTTTTTGCTACCAATCATGGTTCATTGATTTTAAATACCCCTGAGAAGCATGGTCGTTCCTTTTACTCTATAGTCTAAGATTGCAAGCTAAAATCCCTTAGTTTAACGCATTCACTGTTCAGTCTCTGGGCAGTCTGCAGCTCTAGGAACGAAAACATGTGTATGTATGTACGTCATGGGCTATAAAATAGCGTATTTTTTTCCTAACAGTGAATGCATACCTACTTGGACCACACGTCGAAAAAGTCGTAAATTTTCATTTAAATCGTTAGTTTACAATCTCATAATCACCACTAAGTTGTTAATCTTATTAATTTCAATAAGGTCGGAATACTCTTGAAATCTATGAAGCATTTGTATATAAGTGAACCAGTTTATTCCGTTTAGTCTGTGACCATATCGGTGCGTCATCCAGTATTCGCGTCACGAATGCAAAACATCTAATAACGCCTTTATTAGTGCTCAAATGAAGTTAATGAAGTCATGACAAAAATGAAACTAAGTGCCATTTTTAATGGATGTTATTATGATTGATAACAAGTAGAATTTGGGTGAAAACCCATGTCAAATATTACTTGAAAATATGTACCTATATTAGCATTAATTACTTTAAATATTCACGGGCATTTATCGCATTTGTTTAGTTAATATTCCGACGTTTCAACCGGTTTAACACTCCCAATGAAAAAAGCCCTCTGGCATCTCTCACTTTAAGGTAATTCGATCAAAAAGGAAAAAAGTAGTTAAATAAATATCGCGTTTATTTACAGGTGCAATATAATAATAATAATGCTGGACAATTCACACAGCATTATCTAGCACCAAGCTAAGCAGAGCTTGTGTTATGGGTACTAGATAACTGATATACATAATATAATACATTACATAGATTAATTAAAACCACCAACGAAAGAATCACAATGTAGACAGAATATAAAAAGATACAAATTGTTGCATGCATTTTGTGTTCCCGCAATTACATAGATAGTTTTTTTTTTATTATGCACAGAAAACGACCAAAACACCCAGATCAAATGTCTGCAGATCGTACACACATTTGTCACGAAGCGGGAATCGAACCCGTAACCTTCTGCGTCGCAGACAGCCCTTCACCCACCGCGCCACAGAGGTTGTCGTATTCATGTATATTTACAACATTACTTTGTTATTTAGCAAACTATTAGTAGACAGGTCTGCAAATTATCATCCATATAAGTACGAGGAAATAATTACTACTTCATACGGATCAATTAACATTTGTATTGAGATATTTCATTCACAATCACAATGGTTTGAAGACAGGGGAAAACAATAAGAAAGGGAAAACATGGCCCAGATGAGGTATAGGAAAAAGTTAAGGCGACAAATGATGAAATAATAATTAATGTTTATTTCTGCTAACATAATAAATACTTAAACAAATCAAATGTTAAATGTACATTTATTTAACAGCACAAAAATAATTACAACTAATATTTACATTTATCTTATGTTATCTACAAAGATCTTACAAAACTACTAATAGAGTCCACAGTCGGAATGCTGGTTTTTATTTCAGTCAACGAATTAGCATTGCCATTCAATGTGGCAATGCTACCAGCATTCTGGGCGCTCTGCCTTCTGTTGATGGCTTAGATTTTTACAATGTTTAAACTAAATATTCTCAAATAGGGAGTAAAGTGTTTTGTGTGTAAGCATACTTTATCACTGCCTCATATTATTCATGTATGTTTATGAAAAGGTAATTCTCCAGTTTTTGAAACACAGGAAATAGGTAGTTTATGTATAATAAGAAAATGGTACCGTTATAGTGAAATATACTGGAATAAACACCAACTACAAAATGTTAAAGTTGGTAAAGCCGCATGAAACAAACTACTTTCAAGCATACTTTGACAACTTCACTTGGTACGGCAATGAATTAAGAGATGATAAAGTGGTATTGAAAACATGTAATAAAAGCTGAAATATGGTGAATAGCTTTAATAATAAGGCCATAACAGGATAAGCACATGGTCATCATTTGAATTAATGAGTAGTAACTGAACGTAAGTACCTTAGATCCCTACATATTGTTTAGAGAATGAAATACCTACATAAAGTATCAAATCTACAAAAGTATAATATCTTTTCAAATGACTTTGAAAGAGGAGAGTTCTCAATCAGCCATAATGTTTTTTTATGTAACCTGTGTTTGAAGATTATTTTAGTATAGTTTGAATATGATCCCGAGGTGGTTTTATAAATGTTCCGAACCCCAAGAATTACTTAGAAATACAGGAAATTAAAGACGGTTTTTGGTTTTTATTAAGATCATCAAATTATTATTGTTCCGTTCAAACCCACAAAAGAGTCAATGGCCAAAATTTTGTGCTTGCACAGTTTATTCTGTATTTTACCTTGAATACCATGATTACCTTCACACAGCATTACGACTATGATAATAAATCTTGTTACATCTAAGTATACATTACTGATAAAACAATGTTTTCTTCTTTAATGCATTTCATGACTTAGCCAAAACTTTTTTCATTCATGACATAAAACTGGGCATTTTCTCATGAAAGAAAATGTTGGGTGTTAAAATATTAAGGATTGTTGAACATAAACCTGATCATCATAATATATTATTTGTAGGTACCCTCCTTGTTTCGTTTGTGTACAAACGTGATGATTTGACATTTTATGACATTTTATTAATAGGGTATGAAAGGAGCGACGGATGGATAGTAGACTTATAGACGGATAATAGACTTGAGTAAGATTCTATGCAACATGAAAGCAGGTAGGCGAGTGCATATTTAGTGATTAAAATCGCTAAGATAATCGAAAGTATGTAAGGTAGCTTACCTCACCGCTACGAGACGCTGGTGAATTCTCCTCGATTTGATAAATAATATGTGGCAAACCGGCTTCGCCAAGCAAGGAGAAACCGAATCCCAAATTCTCACTACGATTCAGGACCACTAGTCTTTCGTCGGCCATATTCAGCGTACAGCAGCATTGAAGAACTTCACTAAAGGATCTCGCGTAAACCAATATCGGGGAAATAAAATAAGGAACCAACAAATCATAAGATTTCTTCTAAAAACCAAGAAATTCCTAATTACAACGCACGACAAAATGCAAGCGCACCCAACCAAACCGAACGAAGTTAGGTACAGATCAGATGACATTAATTGATTGATTGATTGTGCTTGATTGAACTTGACGTTTCATTTGATTGCAATGAAACTGAAACTCACAATGAAAGTTGAGCTAAGTGTTGCTATGGATAAAATAAAATACTAGTGATGGGAGAACCCTTAGAATGAAAGCAGCCTTCTATGCTATGATCATTATCAGAGTGCGAACGATCTCAATCATCCATTTTATTCGAATTCTAAACATTATTTTTATTTCTAGGTGTATAATTAGAACGCTCTTACTGAATTTTTTAGATTATTTTTTATCTCAATAGACGTGAAAGTCCACAGTTGAGCATAAAAAAGCAGTGTATCTTGCTCACTCATTGAAGAAATAACGAGAAAGATAATGTCATGCCACGCACGGCACAGAGCAAGATGGCGAGGCACTCGGCTTCGTTTTGGATATTTTTTTGTTGTAAATTTATAACCTACTTTACTTGTAGTAGGTACCGAACCAACGTGACGCAACGAGCGGATTAGTTTGATTCATGTTTTGTTCATTAGTTGTGTAGTAATAGCGTGTTGTTGGCGTATCGTACGATACAATACAAATCACAAACTTTCAAAAATATTATTGTAAATCACTGCCACAATGTTTATTGTTTCAAATATTGTTAAGGTAACAATACCCAACTATTTGGCTGGTTTACCTATTCCGGATACCTTTGGAGGCTGGTTCCACCTGGGTGGTAAGTTAATTATTCTGAAGGAGGTACTTACAAGTAACAAAGTAGTAAAGGATAAGGAAAATAATAGTTATTTATTAGAAGGAAACTCATTACACCATAGAAGCTTGCACTTCTCACAGATTAACGAAGAATGTTTTGTATAAGGGAATGAGACTAGGAAAGAACCTCATCATTGAAATAAAGTTGCCAACATAAATGTGTAATGTACTTAAATTATATTTATTACTTGCATTTAAGAATTTAAGAAGAAATTTCCCTAAACAGTTTGCTTAATCCATCTGTCTGATTCTGAAATAATACCCGCGTGTACCTACTTTAAGTTCATGTAATAATTATATTATTTCACTAACGACACCCTTTTAACGTAGGTTTGATGTATGTTCCTACCTACTTTACTAACATAAGTATATTAATAAGTCTCACGCTAAGCAATCTGAAAATGTTCTAAGTATACATAATCCGATAGATTTATGAATCCTAAACGATCTAATCCCATTTTCATCACATCATCACCCACAACCCGATTCCAGTCCCATTTTACTACACAAGAACTCTCTGCTTAGTTTGGTTGGGGCTAGATGATGCTGTATGAATTGTCCAACATGATTTCTAATTAATTAATACATAATAAATAATACTTAACAATAAAAAACTTCTTGATTTCAGTGAAGGATTGGCTTGCTTTGCTACCACCAACTTTGGCAGTGGGTGGAATTTCCTATTACTCATACCAAACAATAAAAAAAGCAAGGCAGGCAGGCAATGGTCAAATAAATTCTGAAATCAGAAAGGATCTAAAAAAAGTTGTAGATTTCATTGACATTGAAGATATTACTGAGAAGGCTTCACTTTGTAGATGTTGGAAGAGTAAAAACGTGAGTAATAAGAAGTTAATTTATTTATTTACATAGGTAACTAAATGAAATAAAATAAACATAATAAATAAATAAAGTTTTAAATTAATGCTAGTGTAAATCTATTTATATTTTATTTACATGCACAAACTGTACGATGTTAGCCTATGAAGTGTGAGACATTGATCTGGTGTGAAATCGGTTACTAAAAACATTGGTTGTTAGTTGCACAGCACGTGTCCGTGATGATATCGTACACATAATCAAATTCACGTTTGTTGTTATGCTTATTAAATAGCGTATAAATGGAGTGTAATCAGTGCAAAAATAAATAATAGTGCCTCTTTGGTTTATAAAATAATGACCATTGTTGGTGTGTGTGCTAGCATAACGATCAAGCTAGCATACACACTACCGAAATCAAAAACGGCTTATACTATAGCAACAAAATTTACACACAAAAATAGAGTAGGTACAAGTAGCTTACGAGTTATGCAAAATGTCATAATGATTGCTCATACTACTATTTACACATATAGCATTCATATTAAGAAAATCCCATTTTATATAAGAACTATTAAGCTTTTTAATGGGTACGCTACCATAACGCCAGCTCGGATGTTACTTTATAGTCTTGTTCAATATATCTGTTTCTATAATCAACAATCATTATGAAATTATGCAAAGCAATTATCTGTTATGTCAAAAACAGCTAAATAACTTAAATATACATACCTATGTGAATATTAGGCATAGTGTTGGTATAAAACCTCGTCATTGTTTGCTGTTATATGTGTTCGTTTTGGCTAATCTATCAGAAACGGTGGGACCGATTTTGGCGGAATTTACATTACAAAAAAAATTCCATAATGTTATGAATGAAATAAAATGAAATGTTATGCCCTCAGCCCTCAGCTTAAGTAGGTACTGTATTCTCATGTGCTTACTAAAAATAGTCTTCTTAATTTGTAATTTTTCTAGCTGTAAGTTTTCCGAAAATTTGAAAATAAATAAATAAATAAATTGTACGTAGTAGGTACCATACCAATACATCTACGACAGTAATGTTGTTGCCGTTGTTGGGTAGCTTTGATAATGTATCTTAGATAACGCAGTGTCATAATCTTGAAATACGTTGGTAGATATGGTATGTATGCCAAATAAACATTTGAGTCTCATGCTGAATTGATAATGCTAACAGATAAAGTTTCTTTTATTTTTTTATTTAAACGTAACGCAACTAAAATGTTAGAAGTTGTTTCTACCAACCTACCCCTTTTCCGAATCTGATAGTAGTTAAGTTACGGAAGGTACAAAATTATAATGGCATAATCAGTAGCGTATGTTGTTCAGTTCTGTGGTCATACATAAAGCACCGAAATGCAAACAAAATATTGTTTTGCTGATCAGGCAAATCTAACAAGTTTAATTGTTAAACTAGGACTAGAGATATTATTCAGCCATCAATGTGAAAACACACCCTACAGTCTATAGAAATTAACTTACCTACTTATGTTTTGATTTTTATTGTTTTATATAAAGTTCCATAAAGCCAGTTTATTGATTAGTTGTGTAGTTTTCCTGCTATAAATATAATTTTCTTTTGCACTTATTCCTCTTCAAATAGGTATGCCCGCACTTATAAAAAAGAAATCCTGTTCAACGTGCCCTCTTAATAATGTAATTATTTAAATATTAATCCCCTTTGTTTTGATGTCATACATGGGAACTGAAATGAAATTGTTAAGTGAAAGAAAGTCGAATACTCAACGTAATTTAATCACATAAAATGGATTTCAGTGGCCGTACTGTGATGGTGCCCATGGTCCTCACAACAGAGAAACTGGAGACAACATTGGACCAGTTGTGGTGAGACACAAGGAAGTTAAGGAAAATAAGTGATCCTGATCAACGAGATCTATAATAACTACCAACCTGTAATTATTGTAATAAGATAACAATTTAATTTGTTGATAATGTCATCAAAAAATAATATGTTTATTTAACTTATGGAATACAAAAATGTTAATTTAATGTTAATAATTCGTCGGTTGGTACGCAACCGACAAACTGAACTAGGAAACCATAAAATGGTTTCGTAATACATGGTAGGTATCTCCTTATTACATGCTGCCTATTTTTATTACATTTTGTGTGTTCTTCTGATATTAGCAGGTAGGTGGATAAATTGGCCCTCCTTATACTTAATTTTGTTCATGTATTCCTGGAATTTTTCCTTATGTAATAAATGTGATATCATACTAAGTGGTAAGTACAAAGAAAGTACAACAAGTTATACTTTAACAAGTTTCAGTTATAATAAAAAAAAACTATCATCTAATAACTCTTTTTGTAGTCAGGAAGTCCTAGTTTCTTACTTTTACATTGTGCTTTTTTAAACAAATGTTTTTTTTAATTAAGTACCTACAGGTAGGTGTTTTATACTATTATTTCAAAGAAGAAAGATACTTTCTGATTGTTAAAAATTAAAGTAATTTAAAAGTATTTTACGTTATTTGTTAATCTAGCTAATCCTTAAGGACGCAAGGTGTGTGAGTGTGTCTTGCTTGCCTTTTTCTAGAAGCTATTTGATTAAGTATTTGGATTAGCAAAGAGATCATAATATCATACGTACTTAACCTTGCAAAACAAGCTTTGAAAGAACCCCTATTCACCTGATAACTCGATAGATGGCGCTGATCATTCGCGGATGAATAGTGGGTAACAAACATTGGCTTGTCAGGCCCAAACTCCCTCTTTGCAGTCTATTCTGTCCGATTTTTTACTATTTTTATGTAAATAAAAAAAGCGGTTTCGAAAGTCCGCGCGGAAGAAAAGGAAAAACTACGAGTTTTTGTTTTTACACGTCACTAAAACGGATAATCCGGGTTGCCAGTTCAAGCACCAAAAGTTAAAAAGTCCGTCCGAAGAACGAATTCGGACGGAATCCGCAACGGTGCATTCGCTCGCTAACTTCATGGTTATTTATTTTTATAATTGAGAATATTGTGTTGTGTAATAACATAAAATAAAACAGAGCGTGTGGAACATAAAATAAAACGGAGCGATAGGTACAATTGTTCCTATTTGATCATTTGACTGATTAATTGGCTTCTACCAATAGTTTTCTGTGGCTTCTACGCGTTGTCAAGATCAGTCTACGATGTATACCTTGTCTAATGTGGTGAAAGTCACTATCCCCAATTATTTGGCGAGTCTACCGATTCCAGACTCCTTCGGTGGCTGGTTTCGTCTAGGAGGTAAGTTACGACGCTTTTTTCAGTAGGTTCCATGTGATAAAACCTCGGAAACAGTACCCATGATGTTCTTACCTTACGTTATATTGAGCACACTGTCATTTCGACACACTGACGACCGATGTGGCGCGGTGAGCGAAGGTCTGCCTGCGACGCAGAAGGTTGCGGGTTCGATTCCCGCCTCGGGACAAATGTGTGTACGATCTGCAGACATTTGTTCAGGGTGTTCTGGTCGTTTTCTATATATAATAAAAAATACCTATCTATGTATTGTATTATATTATGTATATCAGTTATCTAGTACCCATAACACAAGCTCTGCTTAGCTTGGGGCTAGATAATGATGTGTGAATTGTCCAGCATTATTTATTTATTTATTTCAGTTAAGGACTGGTTGGCGCTGATTCCACCAACTCTAGTCATCGGCGGAGTCTCTTACTATTCATACTATTCATATCAAGTTATCCAGAAAGTGAAAAATGGTACGGCACCAATAAATGCTGCAATTCGAAAGGATCAAGCTAAAGTGGTCGATGTTATTGATATAGAAGATATAAATGGGAAACAAGCTTTCTGCAGATGCTGGAGAAGTGGAATTGTAAGTAAAACTGCCAGCATTTTGTAGGTACAAGACATCAGGCCAGCATTTTCTATGCCAGCATCAGCCTTATAATTAATAGAATAATTAATCTTTCAGTGGCCACTCTGCGATGGGACTCATGCTAAGCATAACATAATTGCTGGCGACAACACTGGCCCCATTGTTGTACAATGTCAGGAGAAGAGTAAGTAAATCAATGTTCATACATGCGGTTTTGCCCCGGACTTATTGAAAGCAATTTTTTTGTCTGAACTTTATTTACATATTTTATGGACTTATTATAAATTAATTTACTAGTTTATCCAGCATTTCTGTTAAAGTTCAAAGGGCATCACACTTTATCATTCAGGAAACATGAGCTTATTATTATGAATGCCTTTATAAAAATTTGATTTTTCTATTATACTGTATTTTATTAGGGTTAGAATTTTTTGTTGCTCAATTATTTGATTTAGATTTAGTTATAAATTGATGTAAAAGAGTAATTTGTAGATCTGTTTATAAATAACTTTAGCTTAAAATGCTTTGACTAACTGATATTGCAAATAATTAGAATATTTATATAATTTATATACTATTTAAAGGCTGTTGCCTCTGTTACGTTTCATTTCAAATAAAACAAATACAATAAATAAAGACTTTATTATTTTATAAATTAGGTACCTAATAGTATGAAATTCATCAAATTTAATAGCAAAATGCCATCACAGACACAAATGACTTTAGAATAAAAATAAATATGTTAAGATACCTACACAAAAAATATCAGAATTATAGATAGTTCATAATATTATGGCACACTTATTATTATGTTATACTTCTTTTACGGGGTAAACGTGTTCTTGAGTGGAGACCGCGACTCGGCAATCGTAGTTTAGGACACCCTCCGACCAGGTGGGATGACGATTTGCGAAAGACTGCTGGCAGATGCTGGATGCGGCAAGCTGAAGACAGGGCGCTATGGCGCTCATTAGGGGAGGCCTATGTCCAGCAGTGGACTGGTATAGGCTGATGATGATGACTTCTTTTACCATATTTTTGATATTAAAGTCATTTATAATGGGATATTTACAATGATTAGATTTTTGAGTTTTCCAATATTTCGGCACAGGTTCTTGCCCCATGATCAATGAAGAACTAAATCGATCTACCTTCATTCTTTGTCTTTTGCTACGAATGTTACCACTAGGTACCACCCGTTTCATGAACGCAATTCGATCACTACACACAACACTAACGTTGTTAACAAAGGTTTCCAATTATCCGGAACCTGGAACCCTGTGGTGAGAATGTGTAAAAACCGAAGAAGTGATGAACCAACCAAGCCGTGTTCAGATACCGTAAATGCGTTCGTAAATGAAACCTGTGGTAGTGGTAACATTCGTAGCAAAAGACAAAGAATGAAGGTAGATCGATATATCTGCCAATAAAAACCAACTCGCAGTGACTTTAGTTCTTCCGTGATCATGGCACATGAAACTGTGCCGTAATATTGGAAAACTCAAAAATCGAATCATGGTAAATATCCCGTTATAAATGACTTTAATGTTAATAACCATGATAGTTTTAAAAATATTTTTGATTCATTAAAACTTAATGGGATAGTTAAGGATTTAAATTAAGTATTCATTTAACCCTAAATGAAACTTGAACAGCATAAACAAACATACCTTACAAGACATTTCATAATTAAAACAAAGCAGGCAATGTCTATATTGCGTTACATTTTGAAAGCAAGTATAAAGGTAATGTGATATACATTATTTTCTCTTAGTAGACAAAAAATGAAGTAAATAGAAAATCAATAACCTAATTATTATCAATACTGCCTAATTGATAATAATGTATCGTTAACAATTAAACTTGTCTTTGAGCTTATTTTGTGAGCCAAAAGAAATAAAGAAATTGATTTCTAATTTTATTTCCTGTGATATTCTAAAAGTCTAGTAATTATAATTCCAGATGAACATAGTACCTAAGGTGCTAATTCTATTGCACACTTAGACAAAGTAACTTAATGTTTTATTAATACAGGATGTTTTGATCAGGTGCATCTGGTTTATATATAAAATATTATAGTGCAAACTAAATGAATCATTCTGTATCAAAGGTACCTAAGTAATTTACGTACATGAGGATTAAACCTAACGTCACAAAGGCTTGATTAATTCCTTGCAGTGCTACTTGGCGATAGCAAATTAGCAAAACGAATATAAACTTAAACTTCTAATCAGACTTAGTCTTGAGTTTTTAAATAAATTGATTCCATCAATATCCGACATCTTCACTCTAAGGCAGGCCTTCACATTAGGTCGCAAGCAGTGCGGCGGCGCGGCGGCGGCGGCAGCGCAACTTTGTCGTGATGGTCTTAGTGGGACGGCGCGACCCAATGTGAAGGGACCCTAAGCACAGCCCTAAGGTAGATAGGTACAATTGCCACCCTGATGTAAAAGTACCATGTCACACTAAAGAGTGCTAACTTGCAAGTCATCGCTCTGCAATTTCTGGTAGTCAAGCAGGTTGACTTGAAAGCGACATGGTTATGTATATCGTATTGCAGATTGTGAATGTGCAGAAAAACCTTCAAATTGGTCTCTGCTACGTAGATGTTTTCATCACAAGCCTAGGTCGTTTCTTATGTCAAGATCTGAAAGGATTGAAGATTCTTCTTGCCGATTGTGGAGCAAGTTTGATGGTCCCAGTAATTTATGATGAGTATGTATGATCTTCACATTCATAGCTGAAAACGAAAGAAAATAATAATTAAAAAAATAGTAGTAAGTAACTATCTGTGTGTCGTGTAAAATGTCGGGAGGCCTTTATTTAATTTGACGTAGATTTGAACCATGTTAATATACATACCTACCTGCTCTTGCAATGATTCATTATTTGAATTATTTGGTATGAGGAGGTATTGCTATGATAAGAATTTATCTTAAAAACTGGCCTACATTTCCTACTTTTAAAGGACACAGTAAGTCGGTAAGCAAAATAAATACTACAGCATTTCAGTGAACACAAAAGTAATTAGCCTGTTTTATGCCTACGTTATTATGAATGTTACTAGATACAGTTAATCTATAGCATTAAACAAAACGTTCTTCTTGTGGAAATAAATACTCATGATTAAGGTGAAGTAGGTCCCAAAACTCAGGTTTTGCCTAGACGGAAAATCAGTTTTAAGGCAAGAAAACACAATTTTTCAAAATCTTTTTTGATGAGCATCGAAAGTTTAGGATTTTTGTTAGTAAGTTATGGGAGCCGAAACACGATTGACTCAACTTGACTCGATAGAAAAAAATCGCAAAGTTTCCTCTAACTTTTGCATTTTTACTACGGAAAACCAGTTTCATTTGCTAGTTTCTTAACATATTTGCACGAAATATCGTCTAAAAAATACTTAACTAAAAACTTTAGAGGATTATGGTTTTAGTTTTTTGCGAAAGATTGTTATTTTAGAGCAATAACAAATTTATAAATAAAAAGCTCTTGCGTCCCTTTCTCGCTTTCACTGCGCGGTGTTCGCTCGTCCTTGTCTCGAAAATACGAACGTACTTCGCCTTAAAGGCTTTTTTTAGAAAACAGGTTTCAAATCAACGAATATTTTCATTAAAGTTCGACATTGAAAACAACGGAAGAGAAACTCTACACAAACTCTGCGATCTGTCCACTAAAACGCCGTACCTAGGTATTTATTTTCGTACCAACTTGAAAAACCGGTAGATATGTTTATAGGTCCATAATAAAAAACAATCAGTTCTGGATTTGGGTGCTACAAGCAAACATATTTTTGGGACTTCCTTTATTTAGGTCCATTTTATTCAATGGATCTGTCTATATACGTGTGAGATTTAAGACTTGTTTTGAAATTAATGTGCTCAAAATTAAACCTACCTACTAGATTCCACCTGTGCGAAACTTTTAAATAAACGTGCAGTGTATACAGCTAGGTATTATTCTGTGTGAATTGTCCAGCATTATTTATTATTATACCATCGAAAGATTCGTTGTCTTGAATCCACGAAAAACAAAAGTTTGGGGGCTTTCTATGTTCGGCTGTAAGTAGGGTCAAGTAACATTATTTAATCTATGGTAGGACTGAATATGTATAATTTCCTTTTTATGTATTTCGTCGATTTCTCAGTCAAATATGGACCGATTTGGACGATTGTTTCGCTATTGTACTTATGGAGAATGATCCCGAGATGGTCATATAAAAAGTATTCCCTATAGATATATAAGTATAAAAATTAGTATTCGTCCCAATAAAACTTTTAGGAAGTTGAATTCTACGAAAATTTAATAAAGTCTCAAAAAAATAGATTTTGGCAGGATTTAAATCCGCGCCTCACCGGGTACTACGAGTGTGCTCTAAGCAACGAGATCGAACACTTGCTTCGTCGAAAGTATCTATTTTTATATATATTATAAAAAAACCCTAAGAATTTGAAGACGGTTTTTAGTTTTACAAAACAATCAAATCTTTAAATATACTACCTCTATTCTCGTCTCGGCAATCACCTCCTCATTTCGCAGCAATTCATGTTTCAAGCCGTTTCTTTTTCTGTAAAACAAAGCATTGTAAGGACATCTTTAAATGAAACGGGAATATTAAACTCCACTTGTTTCCGGGCAGTTGACTTCCTACGCAATCCGCACCCGGCACATTAAAGTACATAGACCACAGACATATACTTCGTATGTACCTCTACATTTATGTCCCCTTAGTACCCACTGTGCTCGGGGCGCTAGCACGTTAAGTATCGAGTTACCCACACAATGGGCTCCACAAACATGGAAGCCACAAATAACTATTATTCCCGACTCGTGCCTTATTCAACATTTAATAAAGCCCTTGACGTATATTTTAAAACCATTAAGTAACTTTATGGTCCTTCGAGCCGGATTAGACTTGTTAGTTTCTTGATTTTGATTTTATGATCGACGTTTGCATATTTACGAGTCGAATTCGTGCATTTCTATTGTAATCCATTTTATATTACCAATCAAATATGTAGTATGGCGGGCAAGCCATCAAGCTAGTGTAGGTTACTTGTCTAAATATCTCAATCTTGGAATAACATCATAATATTTATGATACAATTTTACAACCCTATATAACGCCTACAGACTATCCGAATATTTGTAATATAATATTTGTATGATCTCAAATTGCTAGTATCGTGCATAAGCTTCAATATCGTTATCTGAAATCTTTATTGGTCGCTCCACCTAGCATTTAACATCCTACGTGGTCTTATCGAAGTATCATAATAAAGATGCGAGAAAAAATCACTATAATACCAACAGCTTTTATGATTTCCTCCTAAAAAAGTGTGAACATTATTAAACGTGATTTTCCGATAGCCGTTTAGAAACAAGTTGCGCCGAGTGCTGAGTGACTCATCTAACTTAATCTCAAACTTTATAATAAGGACGATGCAATGCAATATAGAAATCTGTCACAACTTAATGAATCTTTATAAAAACTGACAATGCGTCACGAAACTAAGACAGCATAATCTTGCTGATGCACATTACCAACCCATTCAGGGTAATTTATCATTCTGCTGGTATCGGAATAGGTACTCATATGTCACGCGCCGGATCGTAGAATCTATAAACCCATTTGTAGAATGACTCGGTGGATTACAAAACGAACGCTAATTTGATGCTGTTTGCTTTTTTAGGGTTCCGTACCCAAAGGGTAAAACGGGTTCTATTACTCTAAGACTCCGCTGTCCGTCTGTCACCAGCTCACCAGGCTGTGTTATAACATAAGAGCCGTGATAGTTAGACAGAAATTTGCACAGATGATTTATTTACGCTTGAAATATTTACAGAATAATTAGGTATGCATTCAATTTAAAAATAAATAATTAAAATAAAATAAATATTTAAGGGGGACTCTCATACAACAAACGTGATTTTTTTGCCGTTTTTATAGATAATGGTTCGGAACCCTTCGTGCGCGATTCCGACTCGTACTCGGCCGGTTTTTAGGGTTTCAAACATCGGTTTTGAAACCCTTATGGTCTCGCTCTGTCCGTCCCCGCTCTTTCTTGAATATCTCAGTAACTACTGCAGCTATTAACTTGAAATTTGAAATAATGATACATTTCGTGCGCCATTACTGATTTTAAGAAAAAAAAATATAAATAAATGAAAAATGAAAATGAATATTTTCAGTACAAATTTTGATGTTGAAATTTCAAAAGAGCCCTAGGAAGGCAAATGGGGTATCAAATGAAAGGTATCGTTTTGTACATTTCAAAACACTTTTTGAAATTTCTGTAAATTTCATACTTTTTGAAATATTTCAAAAAAAGTCGAAAAATTGACCATACCCCCCCCCCCCTATCTCCGAAGATTGCACACTGATCCACGTACAATGTATAAGGCGTTTGTAGATATCGATCTATATTTTACAGGAAAAATATAGAGAAGTCTGTAATAATAATAGTTTTTGAAAAATGGTCAAAAAGGGGGGGAATTTTTTTTCAAAAGGGGGGGTACCTACCTTTGTGGGGTATCAAATGAAAGGTATTGTTTTGACCATTTCAAAACACTTTTTGAAATTTCTGTAAGTTTCATACTTTTTGAAATATTTCAAAAAAAGACGAAAAATTGACCATTCCCCCCCCCCTAGCTCCGAAGATTGCAGACCGATCCATGTACAATGTACTAGGCGTTTGTAGACATCAATCTATATTTTACAGGAAAAATATAGAGAAGTCGGTAATAATAATAGTTTTTGAAAAATGGACAAAAAGGAGGGGATTTTTTTTTCAAAAGTAGGGGTACCTACCCAAGTGGGATATCAAATGAAAGGTATCGTTTTGACCATTTCAAAACACTTTTTGAAATTTCTGTAAGTTTCATACTTTTTGAAATATTTCAAAAAAAGACGAAAAATTGACCATTCCCCCCCCCCCCTAGCTCCGAAGATTGCAGACCGATCCATGTACAATGTATTAGGCGTTTGTAGACATCGATCTATATTTTACAGGAAAAATATAGAGAAGTCTGTAATAATAATAGTTTTTGAAAAATGGTCAAAAAGGGGGGGAATTTTTTTTCAAAAGGGGGGGTACTTACCTGTGTGGGGTATCAAATGAAAGGTATCGTTTTGACCATTTCAAAACACTTTTTGAAATTTCTGTAAGTTACATACTTTTTGAAATATTTCAAAAATAGTCGAAAAATTTACCTTTCCCCCCCCCCTATCTCCGAAGATTGCAGACCGATCCACGTACAATGTATTAGGCGTTTGTAGATATCGATCTATATTTTACAGGAAAAATATAGAGAAGTCTGTAATAATAATAGTTTTTGAAAAATGGTCAAAAAGGGGGGGATTTTTTTTTCAAAAGGGGGGTACCTACCTATGTGGGGTATTAAATGAAAGGTATCGTTTTGACCATTTCAAAACACTTTTTGAAATTTCTGTGAGTTTCATACTTTTTGAAATATTTCAAAAAAAGACGAAAAATTGACCATTCCCCCCCCCCTAGCTCCGAAGATTGCAGACCGATCCATGCACAATGTATTAGGCGTTTGTAGATATCAATCTATATTTTATAGGAAAAATATAGAGAAGTCTGTAATAATAATAGTTTTTGAAAAATGGTCAAAAAGGGGGGGAAATTTTTTTCAAAAGGAGGGGTACCTGCCTATGTGGGGTATCAAATGAAAGGTATCGTTTTGACCATTTCAAAACACTTTTTGAAATTTCTGTAAGTTTCATACTTTTTGAAATATTTCAAAAATAGTCGAAAAATTTACCTTTCCCCCCCCCCTATCTCCGAAGATTGCAGACCGATCCACGTACAATGTATTAGGCGTTTGTAGATATCGATCTATATTTTACAGGAAAAATATAGAGAAGTCTGTAATAATAATAGTTTTTGAAAAATGGTCAAAAAGGGGGGGAATTTTTTTTCAAAAGGGGGGGTACCTACCTATGTGGGGTATCAAATGAAAGGTATCGTTTTGACTATTTCAAAACACTTTTTGAAATTTCTGTGAGTTTCATACTTTTTGAAATATTTCAAAAAAAGACGAAAAATTGACCATTCCCCCCCCCCTAGCTCCGAAGATTGCAGACCGATCCATGTACAATATATTAGGCGTTTGTAGATATCAATCTATATTTTACAGGAAAAATATAGAGAAGTCTGTAATAATAATAGTTTTTGAAAAATGGTCAAAAAGGGGGGGAATTTTTTTTCAAAAGGGGGGGTACTTACCTGTGTGGGATATCAAATGAAAGGTATCGTTTTGACCATTTCAAAACACTTTTTGAAATTTCTGTGAGTTTCATACTTTTTGAAATATTTCAAAAAAAGACGAAAAATTGACCTTTCCCCCCCCCCTAGCTCCGAAGATTGCAGACCGATCCATGTACAATGTATTAGGCGTTTGTAGATATCAATCTATATTTTATAGGAAAAATATAGAGAAGTCTGTAATAATAATAGTTTTTGAAAAATGGTCAAAAAAGGGGATTTTTTTTCAAAAAGGGGTACCTACCCATGTGGGTTATCAAATGAAAGGTAACGTTTTGACCATTTCAAAACACTTTTTGAAATTTCTGTAAGTTTCATACTTTTTAAAATATTTCAGAAAATTTATTGTCCAAATAATTGGCAAATGTTTGAAACCCTCGGCGCACGAGTTACACTCGCACTTGGCGAATCTTGTTTTTGTTTGGAAACCATTTCAGTTGACGGGATGGCTTAGTTAAGCCATGTTGTTGAACGTTGATCGTTCAAAAATCGGCAAAGGCGTTTATCTGATATGTTTTGTACCGGATTTTAACATCAAGCCGTTTGTAGCTATTCTACAAACGTGTTGATGTAACGATCCGGTGACAATGCATGTCAGCTGGTCTGCCGCCTGGCTATTTTACTATAAAAACTATCGTAGTTTGACGAATTCATTAGGTACGGATGTAAAGCGGGTTAACTACGAACCTTATTTGTGTCCCTCGTTATGGGATGAACGTTGGGTGTTCTTCCAAAACAAATAAGGTTCGTAGTTTACCCGCTTACATCCGTAATGCACTCCGAGCTACTTCGTCTGCTGCTATTACTACTCCTTGCTGACTACGTCCTCTGTTACTGGAATATCTCTACTCACAAATATATCCTCCTCCACACTATAAGAGCGGTGTACGCGGCGCAGACGATGCTGCACGTGATCACCACCATGATGCCAGCCGCAGCGCCAGCCGGCTCGCCACGTGGACCAGATCGTCTCGTCGCGTCCTTGCTCACTACATCGTCAGCTGCTGTAGTTTGACGTTTATTATAGTCATTGCCTCAGCTTCAACAATTATAGGTAATGGTCCATTGCTGGACGCAGGCTTCCCTCTGATTTTTTAATCTCATGGCGGGTAATGCCGCATAATCCCTGGGCATGCGGGTTGGGGATCGCAGTTCGGTGGTAGATCTATTGTGCAAGAGTCGCTGCTGTCCGCCCCCCGGTGTATGTCCCTAAGTCGCCTCTTACGACACCCAAGGGAAGAATTGGGGTGGTGCAAATTCTTAACCAAAAAAAGTCAGATGTAAAGTCTAAGAAATGACCACATTACCACATCGAGTTATTGAACTTTTATTTATTGAAAAAAATTTATCTGTCCCACCGTTGCAAAAAAAGGGACAGTTAGAACCTTTTTAAATAAAATAATCTATTTGTCTTTGCATTTGTCTCCCTTAGGGGGACGGTTTATTTATTTAATTTTTAAGGGGGAAACCGTATAACTGTTATAAGTAAGGAATAGTATTTCAATGGCTTACAAATACGATTTATGCAAAATTCTTACGCCCTAAAAACGTGATATCTGATAGCGCAGCTAATAAATTGTAAGTATCTGAGATATCGCGCGTAAGATTACGTCTATCAACGAGAGATTTATATTTGATGGACACGTGAACATGATCGTTGACCTCATAAACTTGCTTAACTGTTAACACCCACCACAACGCTCTCACGCAGATTATAAATGTCACCAGTTTTATCCTAGACCTATTTCACCATCATCAGCTCAGACATATGTCTCCCCTTACCGCATCCAGCCTGCAGTGTTGCAGGCTGGATTTATTCCAGCCTGCGAAACTGCAGGCTTATTTTATTTATTTAGACGGGATTATTTATGACGACCTCTGTGGCGCGGTGGGCGAAGGTCTGCCTGCAACGCAGGAGGTTGCGGGTTCGATTCCCGCCTCGGGACAAATGTGTGTACGATCTGCAGACATTTGTTCAGGATGTTCTGGTCGTTTTATATGTATAATGTATGTCAGTTATCTAGTACCCATAACACAAGCTCTGCTTAGCTTGGGGCTAGGTAATGCTGTGTGAATTGTCCACCATTATTTATTTATTTTATTTTATATTCGCAGATCGCAGATTATTATTATTTTTGGCCTGAGGACTAATTATTTGATTTAGCTATTTCGGTAACTTTGGTTCTCAACTTGACATTTCGTTACGAAATTTCTTTACCTTGCAAGAACTCGGCCTGGGCGTCGGGCATAGCTGGTACATCAGCTTTAGAGTCTTCTGCATCTTCCGGAAAGGTAGGCAGGTCCATGTGTTCCTCATTGTCGTCTCTCGAATGAAGCATGTCGAATACTTCTGATCTGAAAACCCTTTATTTATAGGTTGGTAGATTTTGATACCTTCCACATACTTAAGACAGAGATGGCCCATCTTATGTGGTGTAAGTGTAATCTTCACCTATATGCCCCAACAGCCTATATTGGTCCACTGCTGGACGCAACAAGCAGACCTCCCCCCGGTAATAATCGATTTATTTACGTTCATCTCATTGGAGGTAGTTACGGCTCGTTATCCCCACGTTGGCCAAGCGGGTTGGGGATCGTAGTTGGTGGTAGATCTATTCTGCAAGAGGCGCTGCTGCCCGCACCCTGGTGTATGTCCCTTAGTCACCTCCTACGACACTAACGGGAAGAGTTGGAGTGGTGAAAATTCTAAGCCGGCACCACATGGCTAATCTGCTGCTTGTAATTTCTCTAACCGGAACTCAACATTGCTGCTTGTCGACAGAAAAAGGCATGATGTAAAGTATTCCTTCGGCATACAAGAATATTTACTTACTAATAAAATAAGACTAACTTTCAAAAGGTTTCTAGGAATTGCTAGTACCTATTTGTTCATATCTAAGTGCCCACGCGACACTTGCAAAGCAAAATAACAAGGTGCTTAAATTACTCCCTCATTAAATCGATCTTGCTTATCAGTTCCTAGTCAATAACGGCGCTTATTGAATTTTCGGGCTATAGAATAGCGAAACCTAACCTAGGTTTCGCTACCATCGAACTAACGAGTATCTATTGAGCTTAGGTAAATTGATCTAGCTTCCTCAGCTTAGAAGCTCTTACCTGCTCACCCCATCTTTGTCATCGACCAGCAATTTTACAACCGTCGCATTAGCTTCTAGAATCTTGTACCGACTGTTATCTTCTACTTCTTTTGCCAGATTCGGCAGTGCCCTTTCTTCGGCTTTCAACGCATCTAAGTTTTCTCCATAAACCACTTCCAAGCCTGAAATATAAAATACCAATTAGAGAAAAGCAATAAAATCGAACCTAATCGCTTTATTGGTCGCAATAAAAAACTAATGTTAATTCATCGTTGTAGAATGCAAAAGTACCTACGACATTCAAATCTCTAATTTGTGTCGTATTGATGCACGTGTGAACCGAACCTTACCTATTTCCGAAAGAAACCGTTATCCAAGTCATGTTAATATTTACAATAGAATTACTTCACTTCAACCTGCAGCAAGTTATCGAAATGCAAACAAAACTCGGGCCAGGCTGACTACGCTTCAATTTGTGGGTCAGACTAAAGCCTAATGTGTACTTAACGGTGATAAAATCCGGTTTTCTGAAAGTTACTCAGAGTTAAGAGTTAATATTTTTAGCATATGTATTACTTGTACCTACTGCCATTGAAGTCAAGATCATGAGTAACTCATATTCAATGAGTCACTTATTCTCGTGGCTTAGATCTGTGACACCTATAGTTGAAGTGAAAGTATTAGCAGATAATTTTAATGCCCGAGGCGTTAATATCACTTGGACATTGTTCAATGAAGCTTTGCAAAAAAATAAGATAGTAATCATATTAAACTTCGTATATTAAGACCTACTTATCTTCGCTATGATAAATAGAGTTCAGAGAGAAAGCGACTCTACATTTCGATATAGGTAATCAAATGCGTAGGTTAAATTAGTAACACTTGAAAATATTGATTCTGGGACCTACTCACAAAGCAACCTTCGCATTCGTTTCTATTATTTATTATATATATATATATATATATATATATTATTTCGTTTTAGACGTATCTACCTACTTTTTATCCATCTTATTTAAATCCATGGGTTACGTATTCTGGCGTTAAAATTCTTAAAGCTATTCAAGATTCTGTTCGCTAGGTTATTCTATTGTAATCTCTGCGACTACGTAAAAATATTCCAATTCAATTTAGTACTTCGGTAGGTATATCCGTATGACGAATGGTCACTAAAGAGATAAATCGTGGTGAGGCTCTTAACCAATTTACGACGTCGGAGTTAAGGCTGTTGGGTAGACCCAATAATGGAGTCTCCTATTACCAAAACGCATTAGTGTTAATAGCATCGCCGTATTTTGTCGGAGATTTGTAACTTTGACTCATAAAATACATTTACTGGGAACTCTACCTCCATTATTAGACTTACACGCTGCCTACTGTAGTCTACCTTACGGTCTCTGTGGCGCGTCGGGAGAAGGTCTTCCTACGCGGGAGGTTGCGGGTTCGATTCCCGCCTCGGGACAAATGTTTGTACAATCTGCAAACATTTCAGGGAGTTCTGGTCGTTTGCTATGTACATATGTAAAAAAAATTCTATGTAGGTATTGTATTATATTATGTCTATCAGTTAACTAGTACCCATAACACAAGCTCTGATTGTGATTAGCTTGGGGCTAGATAATGCTGTGTGAATTGTCCAGCATTATTTATTTATTTATGAACATGTTAGGCCTTTTCTCAGATTCTCAATTTTCCATGAGTAAAATAATACTGAAGCCTGACTGGCTTGATATACAAAGCATCATCAAGGTCTTGCCGTGGAGTAGGGACCATTTATAGACATGGTTCGATTATTTTATTACTGCGGAACCAATAAATAACAAACATTGCATACTGCAGTAGGAGAGCATCATCGTTGCAAAGCTTATTACCATACTGCGGCATAAAGTGACGATAAATCCCGGAAGCTTCCACTTAGCTGGTCTTCCGGTGGCTGCCGTGAGAAGCTCTCGGTAAGTTACCAGATTAAAACAATGCGAATTAATACTAGCAATCTTCAAGTAGAGTTTTGGGTAGAGAAAGGGAGTATTTTCTATGCATTAACTGCACGTTTTTTTTTAAATAACTTTGTTTTAAAAATTATATAATGCAGGATTCGATCCTGCACCCTCAGTTCCACGCCCAGGTTCGAACATGCAGAAATCGAAAAAAATTGGGACATTATTAAATTTTCGTAGAAAATTTCCCCAGTGTGAGTAACGCAAAAAGCTAACTTTGGCTTAGGTAATGATAAATTACGTTAGGTACCTCGTGTTTCCATAAGCCACAGTGATAATTTATGCACCGGGCCACAATAGCTGTAGAAACCTTGAAGACAAGTCTAACAATAAAGTCTAATTAGCAGCCATTCAGGGAATTCATTCGACGCGAGGTTGAAATTCATCTATGAAGGCATATTGCCTTTTCAGTAAGTCAAAATTGAAAACAAATAAACGAGAGTGAGCCATAAACGTATTGTAGGACGCCCTCCGACCAGGTGGGATGATGATTTGACGACCTCAGTGGCGCAGCGGGCGAGAGTCTGCCTGCGACGCAAGAGGTTGCGGGTTCGATCCCCGCCTCGGAACAAATTTGTGTACGATCTGCAGAAATTTGTTCCGTTGGTCTGGGTGTTTTCTATGTATAATAAAAAAATATCTATCTATGTAATGTATAATATTACGTATATCAGTTATCTAGTACCCATAACACAAGCTCTGCTTACCTTGGGGCTAGATAATGCTGTGTGAATTGTCCAGCATTATTTATTTATTTATTATTTATTTATTTATTTGCGAAAGACTGCTGGCAGATGCTGGATGCGGCAAGCTGAAGACGGGGCGCTATGGCGCTCATTAGGGGAGGCCTATGTCCAGCAGTGGACTGGTAGTAGCTCTAGGTACCTAACCTGCTAGGACAAAGGATTGATTCTAGAAAAAAAAAACAATTGGTACCTTACCTACCTATACGGTTTTTTTTATACGTCTAGGTAGAGTAGGTATGGTAGGAAGGAACCTTATGTGTTTATTTATACATACGTAACTAAAACATAAAGCTGTTTGTTAGCATTATTTACCTTATGATAAAAGCTTAAAATAAATCATATATAAATAGCCTTTAGAGCCCGTTTTAAATGTTTATCGAAGTAATTCTAAAGGCTAGATTCTCTACATTGAACCGGTGACCTGCGCCATGTAAGGCAATATCTGCTTTAAGATCCTTCTCAGCCTGTAGCTAAGTTAAGCCAATCTTTAACTTGGTCACGTTTCTCTTGAGGTTAATCACTAATAGGTACCTACTGCTATTCATGTTGTTTTATATATTCTTAATAGAGAGGGTGAGTTTACATTTCTTATACCAAGAAATGTAAACTCTGCCAAACCAGGCATTATCTGAATCGTCTGATAAATAAATATTGCTGGACAATTCACACAGCATCATCTAGCCCCAAGGTAAGCAGAGCTTGTGTTAATGGGTAGGTACTAGATAACTGATATACCAACATAATATAATAAAATTCATAGAGATATTTTTTTAACTATACATATTAAAACGACCAGAACCAGAACCTGAACAAATGTCTGCAGACCGTACAAACATTTGATCCGCGGCGGGAATCGAACCCGCAACCTGCTGCGTCGCAGGCAGACCTTCGCCCACCGCGCCACAGAGGTCGTCCGTCCGAGATAGATGGAACAATAATATATACAATAGGATTCGATTTTTTAGAAAATAGATGTAAGTGTAAATATTAGTTGTAATTATTTTTTGCTGTTATATAAATAAATTGATGGAACAAGCCCTGTAATGATGATGGATATAGGAACGAAGTTTCTTATTAGAACTTTTCGTTTTACTTAATCTGCCTATTAAGACGTCCCACAGCAAAAATAAATAAAATAATGCTGGACTAGTTAAGCAGAGCTTGTGTTATGGGTACTAGATAACTGATATACATAATATAATACAATACATAGATTGATATTTTTTATTATACATAGAAAACGACCAGAACACCCTGAACAAATGTCTGCAGATCGTACATACATTTGTCCCGAGGCGGGAATCGAACCTGCAACCTCTTGCGTCGCAGGCAGGCTTTCGCCCACCGCGCCACAGAGGTCGTCAAAACAAAAATATAAATTTTAGTTTCCTTGTAAATATAAATTAAGGTCATAATCATAACATAAAAACGGTGTTTGCATTTATTTTGGAAGAGTCTAAACTTACGCATGGTATGAAATGGGATGTATCTAGGATTGTCATATTTGATTGACGCTCTTGTGACCTTTAATAACGCTATAAATTGAGGAAGGTCCGTCTCCAGCAGTAAACTTATTATAACAGATAGTTATCATCTGTAAACCAATTATAAAAACCTTCAACTGAACATTCTATTTCACAACAAAAAGATGTCAAGACACCTCTCCCGAGACTATCAAGACAAAGGTCACAGTGAGGTAAAATAAACGAGCCTGTCCTATTCACGGCCAAAACAGCGTGAATCATTATGTAAAATACTATTTACTACGCTATGCCAAGATATTACTTCCTTATAAGTTATAAGTCACGGGTATTTTAGTATCTGTAAGGTATCGAATTGTGAGTAAAATGAATCACCTACGTAACTCAGATCTTCGGAGAATAAGTGATAATGACTGATAAATGATGAATGATGATAATAGTAGGTTATTATAATGTCGTTAGGGGTATGTTGACTGATGTTTTAATAGGATGGGAATGAGTTATTCTGATTAGAAGATCTTGTGTCTTTGATCCAGACTCCACCAAAGCTGAGATGAGATTAACGGAGAAGAGATGTTTTTTTTAATAAATAAAAATTTAATATCGAATAAATAAATAATGCTGGACAATTCACACAGCATCACCTAGCCCCAAGCTAAGCAGAGCTTGTGTTATGGGTACTAGATAACTGATATACATAATATAACATAATACATAAATAGATATTTTTTATTATACATAGAAAACGACCAGAACACCCTGAACAAATGTCTGCAGATCGTACACATATTTGTCCCGAGGCGGGAATGGAACCCGCAACTACCTGCGTCATAGGTGGACCTTCGCCCACCGCGCCACAGAGGTCGTCAATATGGTTAAACAACCAATAGAATGACGTTATTCACACATCTCGTCTTTGCTCAGTTTCAGTATAGAGCGGAGATGTATGGTCAAGCCAGCCTCCTAGCAAAGAAGTCAAGTCAAGATAACATAGACTAATAGGTATACTGCGTAAAAATGAAGAATATTTGTGTGCGAAAAAACAAAGAAACATCGAAGCTGAGCTGTGCCTCGCAAGCTGTCGTCGTCACGTAGCAGAGATGTGAGATGTACCTGGCTAGCACTCCGCGAAGCCTGTGAAGACCCCAGGAAGATTCTGCGCTTCTGGACGGAGCTAGGCTGGCTATGCTAGCGGCTAGCGTAAACAAGTAAACAACTCATAATGGACCAAAAGGAGTCCAAATGTGGACAAAGGAGTACTTCTCTACATCTCTACATCTAGATAGTGCATTCATCTCAACAAACATCCGACGCTGGCCCCACGTAACTTGGCTGAGTTCTCTAGCCAGCACACATCTCCGCTCCAGTCTACCCGCATCTTCATAAAATTCTATGGACACAATCTATTGTAAACACCTTTCTTAGTAACTCATACTGTCTTAATATTGTTATGTGAGATTACTACTATTTTCTTCTGATAATATCAAGGAGTAGGTAATATATCTATAGTTATACTGATCTACCAACTACTTATTCATTATCAAAGCTCCTAGGATCCTTGTTCATTATATACGCTGTCACGTACTTGCTCCTCTTAGTAGGTTGGGTACGAGTTATATTCTCGTACCAAGTAATCCAATTCCTATGGACTCAAGACTCAAAAAAGATCAATGAAAATCTTCTCGGACACTGCCCCGGACCTAACTGGTTTTTAGGGTTCAAATGAATACTCGTTGAAGAATTAAAGTGCCTTATTTTTTTTCAGTCTTGAGACATTCGCTATAGAAGTAGTTTAGGTATGGGGCGTTCAATATCTCACTTCTATACGACCACTGCTAGAAACACTTTCCACGAAAATTGTAGCAGACCCTTCAAAAAAACCTACTCATCATCATAATATTCCATTGAACAAAAAATATACTACCCGATTTTAACAGAACTTTCTCTGTGCCTGGTCCTACACGCCCTTGACGAGTTTATTAATTTTATACATCACGAGTTTATCTTGTTGAGTCATAACTGAATTCCATGATTTATTGCATGGCCCGTGCTTGCATCTGTTAGCCATACAACACGTCATGTCATATCCTTGGCATCGAAGTTTCATGACCCTTTTCGTTTAAGTAATGGAATAAAATGAAATTAAAGGTTTGGAGCAAGTGGATTATAGTGCCTCCTGGCAATTTCACAGCGATAACTTGGAACAGAGCACTTCTCTAATCGATTGTTTGAGAGAGTGGGGACAATTTCTGTGTGGTATCGCTTTATACAGTTGAAGACAAATATTTTTTGACTGACAGAACGTCGCATTTTTTATAAATATCAGTTTTTGAGTATATTAGGAAGAGAAATAGCAACTTAAGGCAGCTCAGTTGGCGCGCTCAGCTCGCTCTACCTTTATTAGATGTGTCTTTGCGGCACAACCCCATGAGCAAATACAGTTCAGTTTGTCAATTTAAAGTGCTTCTGTTCCTTCGTAAATTTTTCAATCAAAATAAAATTAGAAACAAATAAATGATAACGACCATCAAAGATAAAATTAACTTGTAAAAGACCAGAATTAATTCCGTTTTTGATCTTTAGGTATATAGTTTGTAGATACCCAAACAATATATTTAGCAAACCTGTTATGAAACGAATAAGTGCTCTATAATGTATGCTAGCTACCATTTGGGTCTTAACTTAAATCTGCATCATCTGATTAACATCCAAACGATAGTTACAGTGAGTTACTGTAAAAAACTATGTGTAAGTGTTTACCTTCTTATAATATATGTGAAATATCACCTCAATTTACCTAGGTTTTATCCATCACTTTTTACACTTTTTTCACGACTCTATATTTTAGTTCGATTTTTTTTTTTTCTAAAATCATTCTTTCTCTAGCCTGTAAAACCATTATATAAGCCGTTTTATAGTTATACCTTTATATAGGTATGTTGTAGGAATATGAGGTACCTTTGTTATCGAATTTTCACGCAATAAAATCAATTTCTTCTTCCTACACAGTAGCGGTGCTGTGATTGTTCTAACCACCAGCTATCTCGGTGTATTCATACCCGTGGGCGTTAAAGTCTTGGACCCTACTCCGAAGCAACGGTTTTAAAACAACTTCTGAATCTGTTCCGTATTTTGACGATCTCTCTCGCACGATTCGTCTAATCTAAACATTATCCAGCCCAGCGAGCTTTGGAGAGAGCTATGCTCGGTGTTTCTCTGAAGGATAGGATTCGCAACGAATACATCCGACAGAGAACCAAGGTTATCGACATAGCTCAAAGGATTAGCAAGCTGAAGTGGCAGTGGGCTGGCCATCTCTCGAGAAGAACCGACAACCGCTGGGGTAAACGTGTTTGTGTGAGTGGAGACCGCGACTCGGCAAACGTAGTGTAGGACGCCCTCCGACCAGGTGGGATGACGATTTGCGAAAGACTGCTGGCAGATGCTGGATGCGGCAAGCTGAAGACAGGGCGCTATGGCGCTCATTAGGGGAGGCCTATGCAGCAGTGGACTGATGTAGGCTGATGATGAAACATTATCCTATTTGTTTTGCTTCGGAGTTGGGGCTTTGTTTCATTGATCGCACGAAGCAGGAGGTCGTCATGCGTGGGAGTCGATGAACATCTTAAATTATTAAATCGATATAGGAAGTACCAACGCTAATTTGTTGGGAATCTCTCTTGAATATATAAATAGGTTCAAGCGGCTTAACATTTAGCATTTTTGATATGTTATCGTGTTCTATGGTAATTTTACGTGCTCTGTCGCTGTTTCGTTGCGTTCTCACTACTTTAGATTCATTTGTTTGTGTTATATTTCGTTTTCTTACCTGTTTTATGAAAGTTGGGTAACATGGCTAAGAAATCAGAGACCCAATTTTGCCAACCAATCGCTTTACAATGAAAATGGTATCGTCGCAGAATTGTCGTGTATAAACTTAGATGAACGAAACTCTAGATGGCGCGTGCGGTGCTATTTGCACGGAGAGATTGATAGAATATTTTTAACCTTGACACTTATAACGTGTGTCCTCCATCTGTTATTTTCCGAATTAATTGGATTAAGGTTTTGGACGAAACATGCGAAACACAAAAAACGGAGCACTAGTCTTGTCGCATACAGAATACGATTTTTCGCCAACACACCCAGGGCTCGTTTGTGTTTTGTCTTAGCGAATCGTCTCTGTATTTTCTTGAATACCAAAGTGACAATATGTGACAATACGACTACTGTTATCTTGTCATAGTGAAGGGATTAGTTTAGCAGAATATCAATTTCCCTGGTTTGCAATCAAGAGCCTATTCTAGGCCTATTGTAATCAAAAGGCAAGCCACAAATACCTACCGGACACGACACAAGTGCATTGTTGGTTTCACTTATAGCTTAGGTTCCATGCACAAGGTTTTTTTTTATTCTTATTTATTAAAGTATGCCAGTCCCATCATAACCTAAACTTATGAATTACACACAAAAGCAAATAAACAATAATATTCTGCATAGCAGGTAAATTGTAGGAATAATCAAAGGGAGTCACTGATGCATAAAAATTTTAAACAATGATATGACCGCTATTGAATTTGGTTCCGCTAAAATGTTAATAAATGCTCCTAAATCAAATCTATCATGAGTGCCTCCCTTCCATCTTTGAACTTGGCGCAGTCCATCAAGATATGCCATGCACAAAGCAGCAGGTAAAGCAACAACTCCTTGCGAAAGTTTCCCATGGAGTTGGATGCCGTCTGTTTTGCAATTGAATAAGTTTTATGTACTTGTAGAAGAATAAAAGTACTTACCCAGCGCGGCGAGGACTAGAACCATGTAGTACCGCGCCATTTCATTACAAATATCTGAAAAAGGACTCAAACTTAATATAAAGGAACCTTTAGATCTGACCAAAACAACTGAAAATCTCAGCAGCTAGAGATAGGAATTCTTTAAATACCTAAATGTTATTCTTTTCTACTATGATCTCAGTTTTCCTATGTTTTCATTAAGTACAGGATTAGTTACTCGTGCTAAAATCGTACTTATAGTAGTTTTGAGTATTATCTTTGTTTAGTTTCTTAATGAGATCATGCACTCAAATTTCTCTCTCTTTACAACCATTCTAGTAATACCTACTGATTTTGTAGTATTCACTAAATTGCGAGACTTGTCGTTCTTTTAGCAGAAGTTTTAAGAAATCTCTCATTCATTATCATTATACACAAATGTAAGTAGGATTTATTTGGTGCAATAAATTTTATTAACAGAGAAAAATACAGTCAAATTAAACTTTTAAAACAATCATGGTTATTAACGTTAAAGTCGTTTATAACGGGATATTTACCATGATTTGATTTTTGAGTTTTCCAATATTTCGGCACAGCTCCATGCGCCATGATCACGGAAGAACAATGAAACTGTGCCGAAATATTGGAAAACTCAAAAATCTAATCATGGTAAATATCCCGTTATAAATGACTTTAATACAATCAAATAATATAAACAAATTAGAACTAGTATTTACTATTGAAATAATTCAGTTAACTGCAGAATCTACAGGTAGATCAACTGATCCATAATATCAACACCAGTCGGAAGCGTCCGGCGTCCCCAAGACGCCTGGCTCCTTTTGGTTTTAATAACTACTTACTTCATCATCATCATCAGCCTATACCAGTCCACTGCTGGACATAGGCCTCCCCTAATGAGCGCCATAGCCTACCTACTTATTTATATTTAATTATATACGCTCAAGCCACTGTAAGATGCTTAATATGTTAATATGTTAATATTCAACCTCTATGCGTTATCATTTTGTGGTCACGCCACAGATTAGGTAATGGTCACACGTAGACGATGATAAGCGAACAATAGACCAAACAGTGATAAAATGGTCTTTGTTTGTTGTTTGTTTGTGTATAGCACGAGGGTCGAGTCTATTTATAAGCTGTTCAATGTAAACATGCAAGTATTATAGCTACAAATAGATTTTATAGTCCACTGTAAATTTAAACAACATCAGTTATCAACCAAAACAGTAGGATTTTCTTGGTCTCTAAATTTTTGGGAAATACCTAGCAATTTGCTAGGTTTTACTTTTGAAATTAAAAGAAAACGTCCTGCCCAAATGGTTTTATAGGAAAAATATTAAAACATTTCGTATTATATACACACCATAGCTTATGTTTGAGACAAAACAAGGCAGATTTTAGGGTCCTTTCAGAAAAGTAATTAAAACGCCAGGCGTTAAATTAAAATGCCGAAGAACTTTCGCAATGCTTAGGAACCAGTCTGGCTTGTTTCGCGACATCTAAAAATACCTGGGACTACCGAGCCGGCTCCTGTCGGGATGTAACACTTTACACGTAACTTGGATCTTAAATTCACTGGATGCTTTCTGCGCGGGCGCAAGCGTGCGCGTGCCGCTGTGTCGGCCGGTATTCTGGCTACTTATGTAGCATCACATCACTTACCGTACCGCGCTGCGGATTGCTGACCTCACGTCGGGAGCTCAACTCTCCGGCCAGAGGTTAAGCTGGCGAAAGGGAAAAGGTGTCCTGAAATGTTGCGTCAGTAACGGTCAGATTTGTCCTATTATTTTTCATTCACAAGGTATTTAATGGGTACCTACCTACTAATAGGTATGTTAAATGGGGTATCAAATGAAAGGTACGTAATTATGAGAAATGAAGTAGATAGGTAGGGTACATGTTTCTCCAAACCGACTGAGTAGTATAAGTATAAAGGAATGAAGTATTATTTATTTACTATATCGAGTAGGTATACCTACCTACGTAACAAATGGAGTTTCAATTTGATTTAAAAAGTTAAGTAGGTACCAAGAAGCTTATATCCTGTAGTATAACAGGATATAAACTAAGTACCTAAGGTACCTAAGTACTAGGTACTAAGGGTCATAAACATGAAATCAATCAGTTTATTTAATCAAATAAAAACATTTAATCGTGATAAATATAATGTGAAAAAATATTTTACACGAAAAAATCAAATCACCCCCATCTTGATCGTTGAGCCTTTATATGTCTGTGGCTTAAATCTTCGGGCCAAAAATCTTGTATAAAGTCTTTTTTTCAGAACTGTTGCCATTTGTCACACCATCTTTCAAAATATACATTTTCTGTCAATTTTCTATCAAAAACAAACGTTGAGCATGTAGTATTCAATTCTAAGGACTTTTTTAAGTACCTAGTTATTGTATTCTCTTTGGGGATTTTTATCTAATTTTATAATGTAATATTTGTATTCTCTTTTACAGTATCTTAGTTAGGAACCCGTAGATAGCAAGCTATTGCAGAACAGCAATTAAAATTCAAAAATCTTTATAAACTAAGTCACTGAGATAAGTTTGAGATTGATTCATGAAAAGCCATAGAAACGCACAAGTATGCGGTGGAAATCTGCCAAGAAGAGCCGTACAGAAGCAGGCATTAAGAATAACCTTAGAGATCTTCAAAATAAGGAAATAGCGCTTCGTGAAAAGGAAAAACTGCTTCTAAAAAAAGAAAAAGTTCTCCAGCAAAAAGAATTAAAGTTTAACTACCGTAGGAGTAGTCAAGCACTGTGTTTGAGAGCGAATGCGAAGACCAATAAGAAATTACATTCTATCAATAATAGCCCAAAAATTAGCTCTACCAGTATTAATACTAGCGAAACTAGTAGTAGGGACCAATCTAGTGAAGGTTCCTTCGAACTCCGGAAGAAGACACGTAAACAAAATGAGTACCAGTACCAAGCGTCACAGAACAAAAATGATAAGAACGTAAAGCGAAATGTTATTGACCAGGATGAATCTTTTGTAAATAGAATGTTTCGACCCAGTGCATGCATGATAGATGCAACTTTAGATGCAGACTGGTGTCTAAATACAATAAATAGGTTTTTCCGACGCAAAGGGTTGTCAAGGAGCCGCAAGTCAGTGCCTGCCGCGAGTATTGCTTCGTCTTCTAGTAGTGAAACTGTGTCTGTCTATGCATCTCCTATCGTCTCGCACCTCAACACTGCAATTTGCGCCTATTCTGTAAGTGAATCTAAATGGCAGTCCGTCAACAAATTATACGGCAAAAGTGATAGTGAAACATGTGCAAGTCAGTATACCAACTCGTTCAGCGAATGTCCCGCAGAAGTAACTAATATTCCATCTCTGATGATTCCGAGGGCCGAACCGTTGTGTTGTGATCCTTACCAAAGTACGGAAGAAACAACCTGTGAACCAGCTAGATTATCCAGTACTTCACGAGACCGCCAAACGCCATTAAAGCATTCTGACTGCGACTTTACCAGCAGTGGATGTCTCCCTGCGGTTGATTGTTTGTGCCACTCCAATACGACATCATGCGAGTGTCAATCGGAAAGTGAAATAACATGCTCATCCTGTTGCCAAAATCCATGTCAATGTGCTAACATTTTAGATTCAAATAAATTAAAATCAATAAATGACCCAAATGACCGTTTAGATCAAACAGCAGTACATAAAATACCTGCAGCTAGCAGCCACCAACATATTATGACTGATGCTCCAACGCCAATCCCAGAACAACATCAAATTAAAACAGAATCAAACCTAATGCATGAACCACAACAAGAAACGGAAGATATAAAATCAATTCGTGAATCACAGCAAATGATAGAACCATTAAAATCGATCCACGAGCCGCAACAAAAGATGGAAGAGCCAAACTCAATCGTTGAATCACGAGAAACTGTGAAAGATTATATTAAATCAACGTTTTATGAACCACTACTAATGACAACCCACAAATCACCACAAATGACGATAGAATTAAAATCAGACCATGAATCACAACAAATACTCAAAGAATCTAAACCATTCTATGTACCAGAGCAAATGATGGAAGAGTCAAAAACTATTCAAGAATCACAACAGGAAACGATAAAAAAAACTGAATTAATCCGTGAACCAAAACAAATAGTGAAATCAGCAAAATCAATAGAACCACAACAAATGAAGGAAGAATCAAAATCAATTCAAGAATCACAACAGGAAACGATAAAAAATTCTGAATTAATCCGTGAATCAAAACAAATTATGAAATCATCAAAATCAATACGTGAACCACAACAAATGAAGGAAGAAGCAAAATCAATTCAAGAATCACAACAGGAAACGATAAAAAATTCTGAATTAATCCGTGAATCAAAACAAATTATGAAATCATCAAAATCAATACGTGAACCACAACAAATGAAGGAAGAAGCAAAATCAATTCAAGAATCACAACAGGAAACGATAAAAAAATCTGAATTAATCCGTGAACCAAAACAAATTATGAAATCATCAAAATCAATACGTGAACCACAACAAATGAAGGAAGAATCAAAATCAATTCAAGAATCACAACAGGGAACGATAAAAAAATCTGAATTAACCCGTGAATCAAAACAAATTATGAAATCATCAAAATCAATACGTGAACCACAGCAAATGAAGGAAGAATTAAAAACAACTCGTGTTTCAAAACAAATGATGAAAGAATCAGAATCAATTCATCAACCACAACAAATTATGAAGGAAACAAAATCAATTCGTGAATCACAACCAATAATAAAAGGATCAAAAACATTCCGTGAATCACTACAAATGATGAAAGAATCAAAGTCAATTCGTGAAGCACAACAAATGATGAAAGAATCAAAATCGTACCGTGAATCATTACAAATGATGAAAGAATCAAAGTCAATTCGTGAAGCACAACAAATGATGAAAGAACCAAAAACAATCCCTATTACATACAAGAACAAAAAAATTAAGGAAGTTGGAAATAAAACCAAGAAAGATAAACCTGATGGTTTAAACTCCTTAATTTGTGAATGTAATAAAAGTAAAGTAGCTAGTATTAAATGCAAATGTCAAATAAAAATGGGAAAGGGAGCGGAGAACTCTATAAAACAATTTCCTTGCGACTGCGTTCTCAAACACAAATCTGATGAAATTTCAAAAAATCAAAAAGGTACTTACAAATATTTACCTGAAAAAAAGTTGAAAGTTCCTTCCAACTATGCTCTTCAAAAGAAGAAAAAGAAATCTAATAGAACTAAACCTTGCCAATGTAGTCATCGCAAATCAAAAATTCTGAAAAACACTCAGTCATACAAGGCACGTAAATCAAGGCAAGTCGAAACAGATGATGAAGATGAACCACGCACTAGAGCTCTCGCGACACAACCTCCGATGGCGTGTGGAGACTGGATGAGACTGAATAACAGTTCCATGTTCGCTAAGCCCAAAGGCACAGTTTGCACGCAAGTTGGAAACCTGAAGCATTGTTTCTTTAAAAAAGTTAATAAGCATAGTAAGTGGTTAGTAAAAGTTCTCATGGCATCAGTTGTACTTTGTTTTCCCTGTTTGATTTGTTTAGGTTTGGGACTTATCTGTTGTTGTTCTTGTTCCAAATTCTGAGTCCTTGTTTGTTGATCTAGCTAGGTTTTATAATGTAAATTTTCAAAAAATCGTTACTTATGTAGCAAAAATAAAATTTAGGTAATTATACGTTTGTTTTTATTTTGTTATTTGTATTTTTTGTTTGAGTGCAGGTCCTGTTTGAACCGTCTTTTAAAATTTTATATACAATAAATACAGGATGTTTCTATCTTATGATGATGGTTTCAGAAAGATATTATAATCGGACGATTAGGTGCTTCGTCGGTTATATGAAAATAAACCAAAAACGTTAAATAAAATGTAACCGTCCAATGGATGAATGGATGGATCAGATGACCTGTAGATTGTTTGCAACAGTCTGCAGTTAGCTCAATTTCTTAACTTGTAACCTACTAGTTTTAATTTTATTCTATTATTTGATTGTAATTTTCTTTCTTGATAAAGATTTCACCGTCCAATTATATTTTAGAATTTTTTTTTGTTCATTTAACAAAATCGGAAAATTATTTTTTGCTTTATACGGGGTTACAGGTATTTAATCAATAACCTCTTAAATGCGAGTTCGGTAAATCAAGACTAACAACTTCTGTTCTATGACTTTTGCCAACATCTCAAGTTTTTTTATTTTTAGTTTTTGTTTGAATTTCTATCAATCCTTAGCTCTATGTCTCGTAAATGGTAGGTATTTAGGTATTTCCTTAGGTTTCATTTATTCTATTGTGGCGTAGCGAAGTGTGCGCAGTCAGCTGGCTTACCCCCAAATACTCAAACATCTCAGGCTTAAGCACGTCTCAGGTGAACATTTTTTGATACATTTTCATTAAAAAATGACAAAAAATCGTAACTTAAGACGAGCTTAAATGTAAGTTGGGTTTGAGTATTCTGAGGTGAGTGCTACGACTACTACGCAATCGCCGTCATCGGGCCGAGTTACGTTCTTCACCAAAAAAAATCTATGTATGTATATGTTCTACACAGGTTTAGGACCTAACATTATTTATTTATTTATTGGAAAACCAGAAGCTTAAATTTAACAGAATAATGTGAAGAAATATATCCTGGAAAGCTTAAATTAAGGTTTTCACGACTAAAAAACAGTGTAGTAACAATTAATAGAGCTATGAACATAATCAAAATAAAAGAACAATAAAAGGTAATCAACATAAATCTAACAGAAGGTGAGGTAACAAGTTAACACTTACCTATGCCCATTTATTTTTGCATTAGGTATGCCCTCGACATGGTGTATAAAAGAAAGATTGTGGATTGAAGAAAAACAAAAACCAGCCTACTTTGACCATGCATAGGTAAAAACTTTTCGTTATTATTGTTGAATCTTTTTGTGTTATTAAGCAATTTTTTGTACCAAATGATATTTGGAAAGACTAAACAGGCTCTGGCTAGGCGTTTGTGGCTGTAAAGTCAGTATTTTCTTCATCGCTTTTGGAGCTAGTTAGAAACATTGAATAGTGATAATAAAATAAATACTTTTTATTACCTATACATAGAAAACGTCCAGAACACCCGGAACAATACCTGCAGATCGTACAAATATTTGTCCCAAGGCGGGAATCGAACCCGCAACGCAACCTGAATGTATATATGATGTTCCATCTGATAACGAATCGATTGCGTGGTTGGTCTTATTGCTTCAATCGATGTAATAACCACGAATTAAAGACTAATTTTAGACATAAGTAGTAAATGTGATAACCTACCTACCTATTATCAAAAAAAATGTGGGCTGAAAATATAAGCCCCTGATCTACGATAAAATATCTACATCTGCTCAATGCACTTTAGCCAACGAATGCCCTGTCTAATAATAATAATAATTTTATATTCATTATAAATAAATGATCATTTTGTTGAATAATGTATTTCGTTTCAAGAATTATGTAAACAGAGAAGAAAATTGACTTGACTTGGCCGGTTGGCATTATACAATACAAAGATAATCGATTTACACTTTTACAAAACTTGAAATTAATTTAAATTACCAAAAGGAAAAGGAATTTGATAAAGAAACTTTATTGATTTGGATCTGTTAAGCCACCTCTAGATTGTTTCACAGTCTGTTTTGTTTCTATTCATTAATTGGAAATACTTTTTGATAGGTTTGGAATAAAAACAGTATGACTTGATTGATTTTGTGTTGTATTTTTGTATTTTTATAACTGTCGAGACACATTGGGGGAGGCCTATGTCCAGCAGTGGACTAATATAGACTGATGATAATGATAACTGTCGAGCTGTAGTGGATCCAATGTTCATGAAATCACCACCAATTTTATAAATGCGAAAGTTTGGATGGATGGATGGACATTGGATGTTTGTTACTTTCTTCACGTCGTGCCGAAATTCTGCATAGATGTAGGTGATTCTTATCCAAATGACTCTTATCTTAGTAGGTAGGTATGTGATTTATGGTCAGTTCCCGTGGAATATAAATAACCTTATAACTAACCTTTTGAAAATCCAAACAAATTTGTTACAAATGTAACTACATAGGTATTTAATAAAACAAAACTATTCCAAACATAGAACAATTCAACCTCTTCAAATCTCGACAAATAATAACTAGAGGTTTTACATCAACAAGATAGAGGTTTTACATCTTCATTCTAGCAATCTTTTCAATCAAACATAGTCAAAAATATACTCACCGGCACAAATAACCGCTCACCTATATTTTTCATCACCTGATTGATTATGTTAACTGTGGCCTATCTCATGTTTGTTTTTTGTTAAGAGTGTACTTTATTAAGTAAGTAATAAACTTAACACTTATAACCTCATTTCGATACATAAATTTGAAAATTGAAGCCCATTTACCATACATATTTTTACGACTCTAAGAGAGCTCAAGACGGCTGCGGTAGAGGAGTTGCACCTGTGACTGTGAGTGGCACAATATCCCTCAGTCGGATATTCAAGACATCATGATTGGATTGTCGAAGCAGCTCCAAGAAGTCATTAAGGCCCGAGGTGGTAAAACCCATTCATTGTTAAAATGTCAAATAAAAAAAATGATATTATTTTTCAAAATAAAACAATTACATTTTCTTGCAAATTTTTCGCAATATTGATTTTTCGGCATAATTTTTTTAACAAACGGCTTTTTTTTTAGTCTTTTGTAATTTTATTTATACTTAATGGTTTAACTTCCATCAAATATGGTCCTAATTTGACGATTACTGTAAGTATATTGAAAGAAATACAATTGTGCCTGTGAGTGTAATAGAATCAAAAATCAAGTAAGTTTTTTAAGCTTTGTAGGTAAATTGTAATAACAGGATCTTAAATATCAAATAAAACAAATTCCATGCAGTCGTAATTTACTACCTATCTAAAAAAGGAATTTTTTGAAGTTGATCCAATTTTTTATGCCAACAGTTTTCCATCTTGAACGAACAAAATCACCCTTTTGCTTCTATACAGTGTGGAAATTAAACTCAGGCCCTGGAGGGAAACTACTTAAAATCCTTAAGCTAGCTCATTTTACTTAAAGGAGACATTCCTTTATTTTTAAAAAGAAACAAATCTGCATTAAAATATTTTTTTAAACTCGCTTGCTTCGCCCGGGACTCGAACCAACTAAAATTTAAAAAAATAAACACTCTTTATTTTATTATACTAATCGGTAGTATTAATATTCAGGATAAAGTTTCTGTAACAAACATTTGGTCTTAAAAATAAAAATAATCGTTAAATCTAACATCAACTTTATTTTACTATCAATTTTGTAACACTTAAATTATTTAACTGATAAATTGTTCGAAATGAGCCCCGTCGTTCCGGCTACACAACATTAGTCGCCGTTGAAATTCATTTCTTGTAGCCTTCAGCAAAGTGTTGTGGTGTATGCCCCTGATAACATTTTCTACCGCAATCCTTAGCTCTTGAACGGTTTCATAGCAAGTTTCATAAACAACATTTTTTACATGACCCCATAAAAAGAAGTCCATGGGCGTCAGGTCTGGACTTCTTGCAGGCCATCTAATCGTGTTGTGTTGGAGAGATAACAGAACTGTTACGTGTCTTTTACTTGTTAAAAGTGAACAGTAACCAAATATTTTTTAGAGAAACTTTATCCTGAATATTAATACTACCGATTAGTATAATAAAATAAAGAGTGTTTATTTTTTTAAATTTTAGTTGGTTCGAGTCCCGGGCGAAGCAAGCGAGTTTAAAAAAATATTTTAATGCAGATTTGTTTCTTTTTAAAAATAAAGGAATGTCTCCTTTAAGTAAAATGAGCTAGCTTAAGGATTTTAAGTAGTTTCCCTCCAGGGCCTGAGTTTAATTTCCACACTGTATAATATAATGAGAATAAAAATCAAATAGGTAACTACACCACTGATATGATACCTACTACTAGTACGGTACGTTCTACGCCAATGGAAAAAGAGATCCCCTTCGGTAAGCGCAGCCGCCAGAATAAAGTCTGTGCCTTCGTTAGACTTTAGTTAGACAATGTTCTACGCTTACTTTAATGTCCCAGCCATGTCTATAATACCTAAATGATGCAATAGATTCTGTCCACATAACCCACTTAACCGGTCCGGCAGATCTGCCGGCAACCGGAACCCGGAAACAGGTGTTCGCATTTAACCCGATCCTGCAAGAAAAACGAAAACACAAATCCTTAATATTCTTTTCAATTAATAAAATTACTTTTCTTTTCGTAATACTAGTTTCTGGCCGCTGCTTTGCGCTGTTTCTATGGAAACGTTTTAAGGTTATATCTCTTGGGAACTGATTTATGGGATAAAAAGTAGCCTATTAGGTTTGTTTAATTCCAGGCCTAGAACTCGTATATGCAAAGTTGTTTTGGCATGAAGAAGTAACAAACATCCATCGATCCATCCTTCCAAACTTTTACATAATTAGTAGTGAAATCCAATGAGTATACAATAACTTCGTAAGTGAAATCGTCGTCAGTTTTATCCCATAGAACAGGCCTCTCTTAGACAAGCGTAGGTAATTCAAGTTGATGTCTTTATTACCATGCTGCAGAATCATATATTATCATTACCATCATCAGCCTATACTTATTAGTCCACGACTGGACATGGGTCTCCCCTAATGAGAGCCAGCGCCCTGAACTTATTAGAATGCGAATACCGAGACCCGAGGGGAGCAAGGGTCGGGCGAGCGGAAAACAAGGATACCAACCAACCAGCGCGAGCTTGTTCAGATTTCTCCGGTCCGGGTGATCTTCCGGCGGGGCGTGACAAACGTTCCGGCTACAGCTTTTTAAAAACTGTACAGCGACTAGCCCTTACCGGCACGGCAAATCCATCGAATCGGGTAGAAGTGGGAACAGGCACTATGGCTTTCCTTCTCTATGAAAACAATAATAATAACGTAATGGTTTTAGCGTAGCGTTATATTCTCTTTGGTTTTATTCTCTTTGAAAAAAAACCGCAGACACAGGTAACCAGAAAATTTGTAGTAGAACCATAAAAAAATCATGTAAACGAACAAGTATGCGTATGCAGTGGAAATCAGATCGCAAAAACAGCCGTACAGAAACATTATTACGAAGAAAAAGAAAAAGTCCTTTAAGAAAAAGAGCTTATGTTCATTAACCGTAAGAAAAGTCAAACACTGCACTTGGAAGCGACTACAAAGACCAAAAATAAATTACATTATTTCAATAACAGCTCAAAAATAACTCTTCCAGTTTTAGTAGCAGTCCTTACTGCTACTAAAGTAATAGTAGCCACGCAAGTCAACGCTCTATGAAAAAAACACGTATACAAAATGAATACCAAGCTGGACAGATTAAAATAAAAAAGCATGAGAAAAACAATTCATTTGCCCTCGCACAGTATTGGAGAGACGGTAGCAAGATCGATAACTTTGATGTCAAAGAGGGTGAAAGGAGTTCATTTCGAAAAGATGATTCTGTCGTCAATAACATATTTTCTCCCAGTGCTATCAATCACAATCTAAATGCGTCTTTAAGTGCAGAGAGGAGTCTAAATGCTATAAATAAGTTTTTCAGACGTAAAAAACCGCAGAGAAGTCGTAAGTCAGTTCCTGCTGCCATTATAGCTGCGTCTTCCAGTAGTGAAACAGTGTCTATCTATACGTCTTCTATAGTCTCGCGCATCAGCACTAAAATTTGCATCTATCCTGTGAGTGAAACACCTAAATGGCAGTCTGTCAGCAACTTACATGGCAAAATCGATAGCGAAACATGTGCATGTCAATCTTTAAGCGGATCTAGCGTCCACTTAGAAGAAATAACTCGTACTTCGCCTCTGATGATGACGAAGGCCGAACCAATATCTTGCGATCCACAGAAAGTTTCTTCGGAAACAACCTGTTTGCAAACACCGCCAATGATGGAAGAAGCTAGATCATCATGTTGTTCACGAGGACGCCAGATGCAGTTATCTGATTCCACTATCGCTAGCGGCTATCAGCCACCAAAGTTGGAAGAAGGAAAATCATCATTTTGTTTACAAAAACGGACTGAATTAGTCACTAATTCTGAATGTGACACTAGCGGTTCTCCCCCTCCAAGTGGTTGCTTGTGCCACTCCAAAATAAGTTGCAAAGGTCCACCCGCGAGTTCTTGCTTGTGCAACTCCAAAATAAGTGACGATAGTCCTTCCCCGAGTTCTTGCTTGTGCTACTCCAAAATAAGTGACGATAGTCCTTCCCCGAGTTCTTGCTTGTGCCACTCCAAAACTAGTTGCGACGGTCCTCCTGCGAGTTCTTGCTTGTGCCACTCCAAAACAAATGACAACGGTCCTTCCCCGAGTTCTTGCTTGTGCCACTCCAAAACAAGTGGTATGGGTCCTCCCCCGACTTCTTGCTTGTGCCACTCCAAAACAAGTGGCAACAGATCTCCTGCGAGTGATCGCTTCTCCAATGAAACATGTGCGTGCCGTCCACCTTTTGACCTAATTGATTGTGAAAAATGTAAAATAAAGGCCAAAACATGCAATCAAAATAAAAAAATGTTTTGTAAAATTAGAAAATCAAGTAAGTTTCAGACCATTGATGATCCAAATGAGGGCGTGGATCAAACAATGCATAAAACACCTGTAACTTATAGTCCGAAAGACATAACGGACAAATTACAGCCATTTTTTGATCTAAACGATACGAGCAAAGGAATAAAATCAACCCGTGAATCAAAACATATGATAATAGAATCAAAATCAACGCTTAAACCACAAAAACTATCGGCAGAATTAACCCGTGAATCAGAACAAATGACGGAACAATCAATGTCAACCCGTGAGTTGTGCCACTCCAAAACAAGTGGTATGGGTCCTCCCCCGAGTTCTTGCTTGTGCCACTCAAAAACAAGTAGCAACGGTCCTCCCCCGAGTTCTTGCTTGTGCCACTCCAAAACAAGTGGCAACGGATCTCCTGCGAGTGATCGCTTCTCCAATGAAACATGTGCGTGCCGTCCACCTTTTGACCTAATTGATTGTGAAAAATGTAAAATAAAGTCCAAAACATGCAATCAAAATAAAAAAATGTTTTGTAAAATTAGAAAATCAAGTAAGTTTCAGACCATTAATGATCCAAATGAGGGCGTGGATCAAACAATGCATAAAACACCTGTAACTTATAGTCCGAAAGACATGACGGACAAATTACAGCCATTTTTTGATCTAAACGATACGAGCAAAGGAATAAAATCAACCCGTGAATCAAAACATATGATAATAGAATCAAAATCAACGCTTAAACCACAAAAACTATCGGCAGAATTAACCCGTGAATCAGAACAAATGACGGAACAATCAATATCAAACCGTGAGTCAATCGAATTAAAAACAACCTCTTTGTCAAATCAAATGATGAATGAGTCAAAATCAATCCGTGAACCTCAACAAATCATAGAAGAAACAAAATCAACCCGTGAATCCAAACATATAATAAAAGAATCAAAACCAGCGCTTAAACCACAAAAAATATCGGAAGAATTAACAAATGAATCAGAACAAATGACAGAAGAATCAAAATCAATCCATGAGTTAAAATCCATCAGTGAATCACAACAAACAAACAAAGAATTAAAAACAATCTCGTTGTCAAATCAAATGATGAATGAGTCAAAATCAATCAGTGAACCAAAACAAATCACAGAAGAATCAAAATCATCCCGTGAATCAAAACATATGATAATAGAATCAGAACCAGCGCTTAAACCACAAAAAGTATCGGAAGAATTAACCCGTGTATCAGAACAAATGACGAAAGAATCAAAATCAATCCATGAACAGCAACAAATGGCAGAAGAATCAAAATCACTCCGTGACCCAAAATCTATACATACGATAAAAGAATCAAACAAAATCGCTGTGTCAAAACAAACGATGAATGAGTCAAAATCAATCAGTGAACCACAACAAATCACAGAAGAATCAAAATCAACCCGTGAATCAAAACGTATGATAATAGAATCAAAACCAGCGCTTAAACCACAAAAAGTATCGGAAGAATTAACCCGTGAATCAGAACAAATAACGGAAGAATCAAAACCAATCCGTGAATCACAACAAACAAACATAGAATTAAAAACAATCTCGTTGTCAAATCAAATGATGAATGAGTCAAAATCAATCAGTGAACCACATCAAATCACAGAAGAATCAAAATCATCCCGTGAATCAAAACATATGATAATAGAATCAAAACCAGCGCTTAAACCACAAAAAGTATCGGAAGAATTAACCCGTGTATCAGAACAAATGACGAAAGAATCAAAATTAATCCGTGAACAGCAACAAATCGCAGAAGAACCAAATTCACCCCGTGACTCAAAATCTATACATAAACCGCAACAAACGATAAAAGAATCAAACACAATCGCTGTGTCAAAACAAACGATGAATGAGTCAAAATCAATCAGTGAACCACAACAAATCACAGAAGAATCAAAATCAAACCGTGAATCAAAACGTTTGATAATAGAATCAAAGCCAGCGCTTAAACCACAAAAAATATCGGAAGAATTAACCCGTGAATCAGAACAAATGACGAAAGAATCAAAATCAATCCATGAACAGCAACAAATCGCAGAAGAATCAAAATCACTCCGTGACCCAAAATCTATACATACGATAAAAGAATCAAACAAAATCGCTGTGTCAAAACAAACGATGAATGAGTCAAAATCAATCAGTGAACCACAACAAATCACAGAAGAATCAAAATCAACCCGTGAATCAAAACATATGATAATAGAATCCAAACCAGCGCTTAAACCACAAAAAATATCGGAAGAATTAACCCGTGAATCAGAACAAATGACGAAAGAATTAAAATCAACGCTTATGCCACAAAAAATATCGGAAAAATTAACCCGTGAATCAGAACAAATGACGGCAGAATCAAAATCAATCCGTGAACAGCAACAAATCGCAGAAGAATCAAAATCAATCCATGAATCACAAGAAACAATAAAAGAATTAAAAACAATCCCTGCGTCAAAGCAAATGATAAAAGAATCAAAACAGTCCCGTGAAGCAGAACAAATGCTGGATACATCAAAACTAACTCTTAAATCAAAACAAATTATGAATGACCCAATATTAATCCATGAACAACGACAATTGGCAAAAAAAACAAACTCTGTCCTTGAATCAAAATCGACCGATAATCCTCAACCACAACAAATGATAGAAGAATCAATAATTCCAGTTGTTTGCAAATGCTCTAGTAAAAAAGTAATTGAACATCCTGCTCGCTGTATTTGTGAAAAGAAGATTAAAAAAATAATTGAACATCCTGCTCGCTGTATTTGTGAAAAGAAGATAAGAAAATTAAATGTAATCGGAGACACTTTTCGTAAAAAGAAGAAAAGAAAATTAAATGTAATCGAGCACACTTGTCACTGTTTTCGTAAAAAGAAGAAAATAAAATTTAATGTAATTAATCCTTGCCAGTGTCCTCATCGTAAATTATCTCGTAAAGAAGTAAAAAAAGTGGTCGAAGATTCCTCTCCGGTATTTACAAAGAAGAAAAAAAAGGAGCCAAGAGAAAATAAAAAAGACTATGATGACATGTGCGTAGCAGCTCTTTTAACATCTTCGACGGAGTGTGACTGGCCTAGTGGCTGGAATATGTTAAAAAAGAGGTCGATACCGCAAATGTTCGCAAATAAAAAGCCCAAAGCCGTAGTCTGCAAACAAATCGAAAAAATGAAATTTTGTTTTCTGAAAAAAATAATGAAGCACAGTAAAGGTTTAATAAAATTACTCGTGGGTACAGTTTTAAGTTGTTTGCCCTGTTTGATTTGTTTGGCGTTGTCCTTGTTCTGGTTTTGCCCTTGCTGTAACAAATCTTGCTGCTAAACAGTCTTGCTGATGCTTTGATATAATAGGTAAAGTGCGTAGGTACGTGTATCGTACCTTTGATTTCGGTTGCGTTGGTAGAATTTTTTGATTCTCGATTGGAATTGGTACCTATTACCCGATACGTACTCGCCTACATCATGTTCGCGGCTATTGGTTTGTTTCTCAATCAAATCCGTGTTTACCTCACCTTGTGGGATACCTATATTGTTTTGTGAGCAAACCTAACCTCTGTCGTCGTCAATATTTTATTTAGCTTTTGTGTGTAAGAAACCTACTGTCATTTATCAGTTTTTGGGTAGAGAGAGTGAGGCTACGTGGGGCATGTTTTTCTTTGCTTAACCGACCGACCGATTTTACAGGTAATCCTGCTATAATAAATTCTACTGACCAAATCCTGATTTTTCTTGCTGACCGTAATCAAAGAGAATATAATGCTACGAGATTAACCCATATATGCCCAGAAAGATTTAGGTCTCCGATTTTCGTAATTTTTGCATATGTTGTTCGTAATGGAATATAATTAGACCCATATTTTTTTATTTTGGGTTTCAGTTGCTGAAAATTACTTTTTTTTAAAGGGTCGCTATCGACCCCGCGGGCAAATAACAGTCTGAAAACAGTGAAAAGTGTATGGGTAAAATAAACACGGTATGTTATTTGTAAACGACAAAATTGTATATTTCTACTAATTTATTAGTAAGTTAAATAATTAGAAACATTTTGGAACAAAACAAATCAATATAACATAACATATAGCTTAGGTACCAGGCCATTATCACATAAAAAACTACGTAACATCAGGTGAGGCATGGAATTTCGCAAAGCTTTTGTATATAGATTACACATGTACCTACTGAAAGAAAGAAAGAAAGAAAGAAAAATATTTATTAGACACAACACAGCACAACACACAAATAAAACTTTAGTACATAGATATAAACATAAGACTACTTAAGTACCTACTAGATAATGAAGTAGGTACATACTTAAACTAAGAAAACAAGGATGAATTATTTATAAACTAGGTAACACAATCCATTGGGTTGGTACTGGTACTAAGTAGCCCACTCAGCAAGTAGAAAAGCGCGCGTGTGTGTGTCGGTCCAACTGGTCGTGACTCAGCTTATTGCTTTAACACAAAAAGTAATTTGTGCAAGAGCGCTGGTTTTCAGTCAGAACCAGGTAGGATAAGTGACAGACACGATCACAGATCCAGCACGACAGAAGACAGTTAGTTACTCCATAAAGCGGAAACAAGGTGGCAACACTGGATATTTAAAATTATCGAAAAGTGAGTGAAAATATGAAATAAAATAGGGTGAGTATATATATTATTTTAAGATTGATTTATGTAGTTGTAAATGTATTTTGTTCGTTCAAGGTTAGGTACAACAGTCATGCCGCGAAACTGTCATTTTTGAAACTGACAGTAGCATAAGTTACTGCACATTTTTATCATGTCATTCTTACAAACAGCACACTGTTTTCTATCCAGGGTAACCATAATCATATACCTAATGATTATATACATTATGATTAGCCGCATGTCTCCTCCCGGCTAAACGTACGTTCGTCATAACTTTGACAGGGTGTCCAGGTCCAGTTTTGTCAGTCCCATACTTCAATAGCAAGTTCTTGCTATTGACCTTCGAAATTCCAAAGTATCGACGTTGGCATCACAGTTGATCTCGCCAGCAGAGCCGAGTTGTTCACTGTAACATCAACATGCCATGTCAGGATGAACGTGTGCTATTTCTTGCCTCGAATGGCAATGCATGAATATGTGCCAATCAGGTGCCAATGTTGGCATCGAGCTGATCAACGCCACCCCATCCATAAAGCTGTTTTATTGAGAGACCACATTTGGTTGATCAATTTCAATCCTTCTTTTGAGGGCTGCCGATTATCTGCCAGCTTTTCGAATAGATTAGACGTCAAAATAAACTCAACTCGACAACAGAGTCACCACGTCATTTCAGCGTACTGCACTAATCGCATCTTCCTCATCAAATCGGTAGTCATAAAGTCATTTGTCTACTCTGTTCTGCCGAGCTGACGCTCTGCAGAACAGAGTAGCCGCTCCCGCTTGATCCAGTTTCTTGGTTGTGGTTGAGACAGGGCACTTCGCGGTTGCCTCGATGTGGATGGGATGACTGGATCAGTAGATACTTCGAGTTGCTGGTTGAATTCGTGAAAGCCTTGTTGATGACCTGGTGGAGGTACAGCAGTTGAAACAGCTTCAGGGAGCTCGCAGTCTTGAATATCTTGGGTGCGTTGTAAGATCAACTCGGCGATTGCAAGTAGCTGATCTCGGTTCAATCTTTCAATTTCGCCACAGTTTTCATCTCCCGAATCACCATCTGATATCGCTCCATCACAAGGCGGGTCTAAACAGACGTCAACGTTTTGAAGACCTTCGTCATTACCCAAACTCTTCAGGACATCTACTATTTCATTACTATTCAGTACACGACGTGAACTAAGAAAAGGGGAACATTCTGTATCATATCTGCCCAGCGGGTCGGTAGTGACCCATCAAAATATTCGTTCTAATTACGGGGAGAAAAACATATTTGACACAAAACTTATTACTTGTGTACCTATATAATATATTTACTTTACTAAAAATTCAAAAACACAAACTACAATCCTTGTAAATAAATTATTACTTACATTTTTGTCGGAGACGGTGCATAAATTTAGCGAAAAAAATCAAGCCACAACTTGCACTGCAATTAACTAATCAAAATTGAGCTGTGTTGACATGTAAACTGTATCGGGTGATTAGCTATTAGCCATAGAGTACATAGATGGCATTAAACACAATATATTTTATGTAATATTCATTTTCGAGGCATTCAAACGAGAGAGCAAAGTTTGGGTCGTTTTCGTGCTTCTGGGCATATATGGGTTAAGAAAGAAAATTACATTCAAAATAATAGAATTAAATTAAAACTAGTATTTACAATAGAAACAATTGAGCTAACTGCAAACTGTTACAAACAATCTACAGGTAGCTCAACTGATCCATATCAATACCAGTCGGAAGCGGGCCCAAGATACTGGCTGCATTGTGATTGCCCCGCTGTATGGCAATGCTTATGCGCTGTGCCAGATACTCAGCAGGTCTCGGGTCACGCGTCGCTTCTACCTGACACTCAGATAATTTTTTGAAAAATCTGAGAGCCTGGGTCCATCCACGGACCTAGGGCCTCGACTCCAAGGGAAGCAAATGCGTAGGCTCTGTCGAGACCTGCATATTTGCGCCTCTTGAGATCTTCGGCCAAATCTGCCGCCACACCAGCCCTCACTGAATTCCCAGGAAGATGGGAAGGCGCGAGTGTGTCGACGCATGTAGTGTCCCACACAAAAGCCTCCCCAACTCCCATGGGACTAGAGTCATGCCGTCGGGGCTCTTACCATCGTCACGCAACAGACCATTCGGTTCTAGAATAGCTGGTACGTTAGCGGTGGCAAAGGCCCGCCGGATGATGTCGTTCAGGATGGCATGGCGAGATATCCACCCGGCAGCCCTAGTACACGATAATCCGTGATGACCAAGCTGTTCGACAGCAGTGCCGCATTGGTATTGATGAGGCGCGCAACACCTTGCACCCAACCGAATACAAATTGCGACACAGGATGTTACGGGATCCAATAAAGTGCCAGTGTTATATGATGGAAGTGCTTGCAACCAATGTCCTAACTCCCATTTAGAAACGGCCAGAAGACGGGCACTATCTGGAGCACGATAACTGAATATTATATTTAACATAATACATAACTATTTTAAAACTAGAACCTTACTGTTTATTGAAAGAGAGCAAGTAAAATAAAAAAAAATGCTGGACAATTCACACAGCATTACCTAGCTCCAAGCTAAGCAGAGCTTGTGTTATGGGTAGGTAGGTACTATAGTTAAGGGCTTATCTGGGGCGTGGCGATCAAGCTATGCGGGTGTTTTACTCCGTCCACGGCTGAGTAGAGAACCAACATGGTTTTCTACTCAGAGATCCACGGGCGTGTGGGCGCGCGTTTGTGCCTTGTACTATGCTCTGAGTAGAGAACCACTGGTTTCTGTACTCAGAAAATCAATCACATCATGATCGCCGCCATCTACGGAAAATTTGACTAAAACTATTCGTCTGAAAAACCATTCGACTAGTTACAACTCGTCTAAAACTATATGCGGGTCGTACAACAACATAAAACCGACTTGGATAGGGCGAAGCGAAGCAGATCTCCATCCTTGCCTTCATCCAGCCTATCCATTACCTATATCTTTATTTCCTTCATATCCTAAATTACCTATCTATCATAATAAGAAATGAAATAAGTTCCCAGAAAATTTCGACTACGGCGGGATTCGAACCCGCGCCCCACCTTGGGGCGGGCAGGGAAGGGGCGCGGGTTCGAGTCCCGCCGAAGTTGAAAATTTTTGGTAACTTATTTCATTTCTTAGAGATACCCAGAGTGCGGGTAAGCACTATATCGAAAATCTATCATAGAGTAGGTACTTCGTCATCGTAATTAACTCAGTGTAGGTACTCTACTTCGTTGTTTTTTTAAACCACCCGTATTTTTTTAACTTTCTAACACGGATCGTACATTGACACAGAACCGACACGGACGGATAGCTTAGAAGGTTAACGCATTCACTGCCCAGTCTCGGTCTTCATACTATACCTACACCAGCAGGGCCGGGCCGCGCCGCCGTCTCGCGACACGAATCCGCAGATCGCTGTCTGTGTTTTCGATCAGTAAAAGTGCTCACGATCACTGCTAGCGTCCGTCGTCGGCGCCGTCGCCGCCGCCGTCGTCGCTACCATCTCGCTACACAGAGCCGGAGCACGGCTTCTGCGTCTTGGGCCATGAAAGTGTTAAGGCATGTTTTAGTCGAATGTTGTTACTAGTCGAATTGTATTTTAGACGAATAGTTTTAGTCGAATTGAGTTAGTCAATCGGGGTCGTTTACAACAAGTTTACAAAGTTGAAGTTTACTGCACAGTAGGTACTTTAGTACCTACTTTAGCTACTTATAAATCTGTGCTGCACAGTACAGACTGTGGTGCAGACATGCATGACATGACATGCCAGACTGACAGAGGGTCGACCGGACGGACCTCAGAGCAATAACGGACAAGGACATGCCCTCAGAGCAATAACTATGGTGCCCATTCCACTCATCCAATATCTTTTCTTTGTCTAAGTTCTTTGTCCATAATTTGATCAAAGTTCTTAGATGAAGGCCCATTTCACTCATCCAATATCTTTGTCCAAGATTCCTACCCATTCCTACCTATTGATATGATCATACCTATTGATATAATTGACATGCATAGATTTAAATCTATGATTGACATGTATATTTTTTTGTACCAATAAATGAATCTGAATCTATTTAAGTAATTTGCGTAGGTCTTACAGCATTCATAACGCTCTAAGGCGTAGGTAATTGATTTCAAATGAAATTACATCACATCACACTAATTAATAAAAATACAAAAGTTTGGACGTATAGATGGATGATTGTTACTTCTTTAAGTACCTAGGCCAAAACTTCTCAACAGATCGGGATAATTGCATAGGTGTAGTCCAGGGACGAGGGACTGGTGTAGTCCATATAGGTAGGTACTGAAATAAACCATAGCATGGACCTGGCATGGACAATTTATCTATGACCATAGCTAGTTACAATACAATTTAACCCACGGAACAGAAATTAACCCATAAAATCTGCTTAAAACTGAGGCTTAAAATTTCAGTTTCCATAGGAAATAATAAAATTAACCTGTAACTATACGTTTTCTAAAAATAACGCGTGCGAAGCCGCGGGCACAAACTACTATCCAAATCTGATCAATGATCTTAGATGAATTATACCATAAACTAAGGAGTATACTACAATTATACCTTCTTCCTCTAAGCCGTAGATGGATTATTACTAATAATAATAATCCATCTACTGTGTTGTTACCTAGTAAATTGGATGAAGTCATCCAAGTTCTTTGATCAAAATAATGTAGTACCTACGTTGGACAAAGAAATTGGATCCCTGATGGATGACTAAAGCTTTTCTATAGCTTCATGCCTAAAGCCTTCCTAAAGCGGCAGACATGCCATGCAAAGAAATTATAATTGATGCCATGCATGACTGACCGTCTGACAGTGACATCCGACATTTTTTGTGTTCCGTGTCCGACAGGAAGATGACTGAGTTTATGTTATGTGACTGACAGTGACCGAGCGACCGACGAAGACGGCCTATTTTGTTTTTATTTGTGCTTGTAGTGGATATATTTTGGATATATTGGTGGATATTACAATTAATTAAGATATCTTCAGGGCCGAATTTAAACGAAAACCTTATTGAACACGAATCACGAAGTTCACTATTGAACTAGCCAAGAAACCTGTAGAAAATCCTCTAAGTACAAAAATATTTGCAAGAATGCAGACTGAAGAGAAACGCCGTAAAAATTCTGTTGATCCTGCGTCTTTGGATCCCTCCGTCAGGGTGAAGCAGCTGGCCCAGTATGGCACCATGGTTGAAGTGGACTCAAACGTACCTCCTCGAAGGTAAATCCTTGCAATCTCAAAAAAAATAAAAACAGTTCAAAGATCTTCATTTCTCATTTACAACAAAAATTTTAGTTATATGAGAAACTTTTATTATTATGTTTGTTGTCTTTCTAAATCTAAATCTTGTAGTTTTATATAATCAGTAAATGTTGCTGGAATCCGTTTTTAATGCTGCCAACCTTTTATGTAAAAAAAATTAAACAGTAAAATAATATTTCCGATCTAAAATTACATGGAATTTAAATCCTATCCCATCAGCTGATTGAGAGTTAATGTCAGAGAACTACTTACCTTATTTCAGATATTACCGTTCAGGCTTGGAAATGGTTAGAATGGCAAATGTTTATCTTGCTGAAGGAAGTCTTGAAAATGCCTACATACTGTACATGAAGTTTATGACAATATTTCTTGAGAAGATTCGCAAACACCCAGACTACGCCAGTGTACCTGCTCAAGTGAAGGCTGTGAACCAGACTAAGCTGAAAGAAGTTATGCCGAAGGCAGAAAAACTTAAGGAAAAGCTATTGGCACAGTTTACAAAAGAGCATACCAGTTGGATAGAAAATGCCGTAAGTTATTTCAACTACCTACATTTGTTTTACAGTATTGTTACTCTTAAATCACCCTCTACTCCCTTTTAAATAATTTTACATTACGTGTTTGGTCTGTACCTACAGTTTACCTACACACAAGTATCTTATAGATTTAGATGATGCTGTGTGGACTTTCTATTTATATTTATTTTATTTATTTATTACAAGCTACTGTCCGCTGCTTTGCACATGCTTTTTAAGTAGCTTCAGTCCGTCCCTGGGATATCATTTAATTGATTTACTTTATTTGAAAGACAGACAGAGTTACTTCTGAATTTATAATAATAGTGAGAATGCAGTAGATATAAAGAACTCAAACTTATTATTGTATTAGACTGAGTTTATTTTCCATAACAGGAAGTAAGACGTCAGGAAGAGGAGCGTAGAAAGAAGCAAGAGATCGAGGATGCCAAACTAGCTCTGCGTCTGCAGGCTGATGAAGATAAGAAAGATAAACATCCACATCTTCTACATGATGTAAGTTCTACCATCATTGCAACCCATATGTCAATCACTGTTGGGTATAAACAGGCCTCCTTCAATCTGCTTGTCACATCTATTAAGTTCTACAGGTAAATATCATCATCTCACCCAAGCGCTGAGTTTACCCCCTTATATCAAGATTACATATTAAAATGTATAAAATGTAGTTAACAATGAATTAAAGAAATAATGCTAGTGCAATACCCAGCATTATCTAGCCCCAGGCTAAGCAGAGCTTGTGTTATGGGTACTAGATAACTGATATACATAATACAATACTGAAATTGATGTTTTTTTATTATACATAGAAAACGACCAAAACACCTGGACATACATATGTAGGTACATTATATCTGCAGATTTGGCGAGAGGTGTGTATCGAACCCACAACCTCCAGAGTTGCAGACAGACCTTCGCCCACCGCACCATAAAGTTTGTCAACTTCTGGATAAAACTGCTTAATAAAACAAAGCATACGTATTCTTTTATGTGGTATGGCATTCCACAAGATATGGCCTTAAGTAGCTATTAAAGTTTTAAGATTATGTAACACAGCCATCCAAGTCCAATGGATTTGCCAAGTTGTGGGACTTGAAAAGTGTAGAATGCCATTTTTACTGTCCCTATTTCCCTGCAGTTTTTTATTTTTTTATTTTATTTTATTTTCTGAATTTGTGACAACGGCACATCAACAACTTAACTACTCTAACTAAATCATGATGTTATGATCTCACAGGCGCATTACACGCTTGCCTCCCAGGCAATTGGCGCCCACATGTTTATGACCTTACAAACAACTCTTTCATTAGCTGAATAATTAAAAATCTGCTTCATTTGACTGACAATCTCAGTGGCGGCGCAGCGCGCGACGGCCCGTGTGAGAACCCGCAGGAGGTTGCAGGGGCGGATCCAGGATTTCATTTTGGGGGGGGGGCCATTTTGACAAAGTTCAGATATAGGGTTAAAAATCACAAGTAAGCGAAAATTAAAGATTTAGTTCGCTTATTTTTATTAAATTGTATGTATGCATACGTTGCGCATAACAGACTCGACTCAAACGGAATGAACATGTCGTATCATCGAGTCAAGTGGCGCGGGACGGCGGCGGCGCGGTACATCGCGTCGCCAAATAAAAATTCATTTTCTAATCTAAGGGTATAAAACAATGATTTCTTTAGTTTAACAATGAATTCGGCAATTTTCGGCTTAACCTGTTGATTCAATTTCAAGGTAAACCCATAAAATTTGATACCGAGTACCTAGGTATTTTAAGTATTTAGCATTTCGGTCAGTAAATAATAGAGAGGTGCTTCAGTATTTTTGTAAATTTATCCCTATTATACCTACCAGTAGCAGCGTAGCGTGGGCTGGTATCCGGGACGATTTACTACAAAGCACCCCACCCCAAAAAATCGGAAACAAAAATACAGAACCGTCTTGAGGGTTGGTTGACAATCACAACCATCAACTACTAACAGGAAATATAAGCAACGGCGAGCGGAGCGAGCCGCGACATTTTTTTTAACTTTTTCGTATTTTTCGGATGTTTGTTAAAACTAAGTAAGAAATTAACAAATATGAATATAAATATCAGCCAACGGAGCGAGCCGCAGTAGGTAATTTTGGAGTTTGGTGAGATTAGCAAAATACATGTAGGTATTCTAAGAAATTTTCGCCCCCGTGTTTTTTGGCCCCCGTGGCCCCCCCCCCCCCCTGTATCCGCCAATGGGAGGTTGCGGGTTCGATTCGCGCCTCGGCACAAATGTTTGTACGATCTGCAGATATGCCCGCGTCTTCGCACGCTTTGTATAAGGTTATTTCTATCCAATGGGAAAGGATAAAAAGTAGCCTATGTTTTATTCGAGGCCTAGAACTACCTATATACAAAATTTGAGCCCTATCTATTCAGTAATTTTGACGTAAGGAGGTAACAAACATTCAAACGTCAGTCAACTACACTAGCATTTGCCCTTGTGCGCAAGGTTGTTGGTTTTGTTGACAGGCGCATACCAGTTCCGCTCATAGTTTTTTCTCATGAGCAAGGGTTTTAAGACTATAATAATGTATAGGTACTGCTGAAAAAATGTGAAATGTATGGAATAAGAGGCCTTGCTAAAGATTGGCTGAAAAATACTTGACTCGGCGGAAACAACACGTAAAGTTAAAATCTGAAATAATAATTAAAAAAATCGACTTCTTTTTTGGTATGCCACAGGGCAGTATTCTGGGAATGGTTCCAGAATACTTCCCTGTGGCCTACCAAAATTATTTAGTTCAGCTTTAGATTTAAAAGGTAGTAAATAGCAATGGTGCTATTTCTTGTTTATATTAACGATTTGTCGAATATCACAAAGAATCTAGGTGTTCTTTTTGCTGACGATGTCTCGATTGTAGTTGCCGATCAGAAGGACGGAACTCTAATTGACATTCTAACTTCGGAGGCTGAATCTGTTGTAAATTGGCTGGAGTGTAATAATTTACAAGATAATACTTATAAAATAATAATAATGTACATTTTTAAAAAATCATAAATTCTAAAAATAATATAATATCATTCTGACATGTAGAAATGAATTAATAGAAAAGACTAACGAAATAAGATTCCTATGTATAATATTGGATAAACTATCAATTGGAAATCTTACATAGAAAAAACTTTCATCAGTTCGTTTTTGCTCAGTAATGTGTCTTTTTAGTCAAGGAAGTACTTCTGTACTAGGGTATGGTATTTTGCTTTTCGGTAACTCTACGCACATCAAAAGAGCTTTCATTATTCACAGATTATTCATTATTCAAAAGCTCTTAAGACCAGTCTTTGGAAAAGGCCAGTTAGAGTGAAGCAGGTCTCTAATTAAGAAACATAAGCTCCTAACTTTAACTAGGTTATATATCTTACAAATTGACTGTTTTATTAAAAGAGCATGCTTCATTCTTTAACCAGTATAAAGATAACTCCAACGCTGTTTTCAAAAATAGAGATTCCTCTTGACTTATATTGTCCTCACACAAAACTGCACTGAGTGGAAAAAATTGCTCTATCATGACTACATATTCTACGTCCATAATTAATGAAATTTATTGTAAAAACTATTTTTATTACAATAACTATCGCATATGACCGATGCGGCGCGGTGGGCGAAGGTCTGCCTGCGACGCAGAAGGTTGCGGGTTCGATTCCCGCCTCGGGATAAATGTGTGTACGATCTGCAGACATTTGTTCAGGGTGTTCTGGTCGTTTTCTATATATAATAAAAAAATATCTATCTATGTATTGTATTATATCATGTATATCAGTTATCTAGACATCACCCAGGATGTCGCCATTGCCATGTCAAGTTCAAACTAAAATTGGTTCCTACATTATGCTTATTAAACGAACTCGAGTCCTTGGCAATACCAGTGCTGGAATCTTACATAATATGGAGTAACTTTGATATCAAAACCAACCTCAAACAAGTTTTTCTTGTCCAAGCAACTTAATTAGCATTAATGACAAAAATCTTGAAACATTCTTTAGTTATGTTATGACAGTGAGTGGATACAGTTATTTTACTAAGCTCCAAATAACTAACTAATATTTGCACAAAATAACGTTATAAAATTATAAAAGTTGATAGCATTGTAGTTGTGAAATGATATTTATTTAAAATATGTAACATACAAACAGTTGCATACACATATTTATTATATTAATAAACTTTTACTTGCATCACTATGTACCACTATCAGTCAGTATTTGGTACCAATGGACGGAGAGAAACAGTGCTGGTGGCAGTGATCCCTGGAAATTACTATCGGAGCTATAATGTAACGTCATAATCATTTATTTTTAAAACTAAAAGCTTATTGCTTTATCTTTTTTTTTATTCTAGATGGCAAAGCATAAAGAGTTCAGAATGGCTTAAGAATCTGATTAAAGCTCTAAACATAAGTACTTACTTAAGCTACCTGTAGATTGTTTGCCACAGTCTGCAGTTAGCTCAATTGTTTCAATTGTAAATACTAGTTCTTATTTGTTTCTATTACATATCTGATTGTAAATTTCTATGTTAATACTTAGGTCAATTCTTATTTCTATGGAACAGGACTATAATTGAATGTCCTCTCTTGCGCAGTACGTGACGAGTCGGTTCGCCACAGACGCAATAGGTTATCGGTTAGATTGTCGCCGCTTGACCAATATTTGTATGATCTACAAATATTAAAACAAACAAACTACAAATATTATTTTACTTCCATACCAGTGTGCTCAATTTATGCGCTGTGTCATCTGGTGCCCTCAAGTTGAGGGCCTCAACACAAGCTCTGGTTACAGCAGGCCTTCTACAAACGCTTCGTTTTTCTGCTTCCGAAGCGTTTAGATAGGGTTCCGAGGTTTTCCTCTCTACCCCGACTTCTACTCGCAGAGGCAACTGCCTCTGGGTCATTTGGTGAAAGAAGCGATGTGTCGCCTTTTTCGGGGAATAAGGATTTATCTCTTTATGCATCCTTGGGATTCAATTTTTATTTTTATAGGAGATCTTTGGCTTCTTAGGATCTTTGGCTTTTTAGAAAGAAACTACATAGAAGCCCTGGTTATTTCGGGGCTAGATGCTGTGTGAAATTTTCAATCTATATTTACTCGATTATTATCATAAGTATGCTTACATATCGAAATATTCTGCAATTCCTATTTCTATGTAACTAGTCAATAATGAGAATGTTTGTTTGATTTTTTTTAGGAGGAATGGGCTGCGAGTCCTTCAGCGCCGCCGATAGATGGCGTGCTATACCCGGATGACTTCGCGGCGGAGCCTCCGCGGGCGCCGCCGCACCACTACCAGCCGGCGCCGCCGCTGATACCACCCTCGAGGCCTCACAAGTAACTATGCAGTGTTTCTATGATAGTCTCACTAGTTCCTCAGCGCTGCCGCCGAGACATGGCGTGCTGTACCGTTTATCCAACAAGGTCGTCACACACGGTGAAAATGCTATAACATTAAGTATGGCGATTTTTTTTTATCTTAAGATGAAATATTATAGCATCGTCGTTGTCTGTGATACGCTAAGAAGTGTGTGATACCTTAAGATGCTATATTATTTTATCGTAAGGTATCTGGAGATAAAATGTTATAGCATCTTCACCGTATGTGACGACTTTTAAGATATGATAATATATATTATGGTGTCATTCTCTTGAAAAACCGGCGAAGGTGTCACACGTATTTGTTAACAAGGCATCTTAAGATGAAGTCGCCCTATGGCTGAGTAGCTTAAGATACCGTAATATGAAAATATAAATTATATTAACCGTGTGTGATGCTGATGGTTCATAGTGATAGTATGTTGAGCGATATTTTATCTTAAAATGAAATATAATAGCATCTTCGTCGTCTGTGATACGTTAAAGCGTATCACAGACGACTAACTTACCACTGCACTGAGATGTGCAACTGGATTCGCTGGTGTGATCATAACAATGTTATTCCAGTGAGGCTGGATACAATGAGTCCCTGTACGGTTCCCAACGACTTCGCACCGTGATAGTACCGGCCTCGCTTCTCCCTCGCTTCCTACGCCTCGCCGCCGCCAACACGGCGCGGAATGTCGAGACCTGCGGCATCCTAGCGGGCATTCTGGTAACGATCTAATTAAAAAACATTCAAACTTCATGAATTTCGTTGATAGCCTTTAAGGTGGTGGTATGCGTGATACTAGCGACGCCACTTATTTATTTTATTACTATGTTGAACAAAGGAAATTTCAAAAATTAAACGTACAGTTTGTGATACCTATTATAAGCTTTTTTTTTACGACTATAATCAAAGTCTAAATCAAAGTCAATAACTTTATTTCTTTAGGCTTACAAAATAAGCACTTAGACAAGTCAAATTTAATACTATAAACAGATTTATAAATAGTCATTATTATCAAATAAGAAATATGATGTTATTGATTTTATTCGCTTCAATTTTTTATCCTATATATAATAGTTTTATTCTATTAGGTTTAGGCAGAATATTGAAGTTGCCCTTGGTGGCCACCAATATCTATTTTCTTACAGTTTTTTTTATTAATTGGCTAAACTATATAGAATAAAAGCCATGAAAAGCTTATAATAAATGTCACAAACTGTACGATGAATTTTTGAAAATTCCTTTGTTCAACGTAGTAATAAAATAAAATAGGTGGCGGCGCCAGTTTCACGCTTACCACAGCCTTAACCTTAGAATGTTGAGACTGGAATAATGACAATATTTTTATGACAATTGTAAACATGAATTGTACAAAAGAAATTGTTTTACCTGTTTACGTGTTGGTCAGTAATATTGAAAACGCTATAATGTGGAGTGCTTTTAAAAATTGTAAACTTTATGTGTAAATGCTTACAGGAAAGAGACCAGTTGAAGATAACCCACGTGCTAGTGCCCAAACAGTCGGGCAGTTCGGACTCTTGCAGCACTAACAACGAAGAGGACATATTCCTATACCAGGATCAACACAACCTGATCACTCTTGGGTGGATACATGTAAGAATAACTTTTCTATATTTTTTTTTTATTTCTTTCTACCATGTTAACTTTAATATTTGTAAGATGACTAAATTAACAATGTAAAAAAAATTAAAAAAAAAAAATCTTTTGTAAATAAGATCAGTGCACGACGTTGCAACACCCTAACATGGTTCATGTAGATACCATAAAAGTGTAACAACTTGTAATGGACATGAATGAAATAAATAAATAAAAAAATTGTTAGATTAGTTAGGATTGGAGTTGCGAGCAGCCGTCGCTGAATTCTTTGTCCATGTCTACTCCAAGTACATCCAAGCCATCATTTCTTCCAGACCCACCCAACGCAAACTGCGTTCCTGTCATCCGTGGACCTCCACACGCAGTGCTCGTACCAGCTGATGATGCCTGAAGCCATTGCGATAGTGTGCGCGCCTAAGTACAACGAGTGAGTTTTATCATGTAACTTTTAAGACGATACCCCGAGCCACAGACAGACACACAAACATAACAAGAACCTGTTTTGTCGGAGGTTTAAGACGATACCCCGAGCCAAACTAGCGCCGCCACCTATTTTATCTTATTGTTTTGTTCTGATGTGTGAGCTACCACTGACAGACGTCTGTGGTAGCTCCCAATAGGATGAACCGGTTTTAATAAAGGTTTTTTTGTTTAAAAGGTGGGTTTATCTATAATGGTATTCCAGGCCCAGGGCCCGTACTTGTAAAGCGAAATCTTAGTTTCTTTATCGTTTCTTTATGTCGTGCAAACGCTAACCTTATGAAGTTATGACTAACCACATATGAGTTGGTTTTTATAATATACCTTTTCTGAGTAGGCCCCTGTTTGCTCATGTAAAAATAATAATAAATAATGCTGGACAATAATTCACACATTATCTAGCCCCAAGCTAAGCAGAGCTTGTGTTATGGGTACTAGATAACTGATATACATAATATAATACAATACATAGATAGATATTTTTTATATTATATATAGAAAACGACCAGAACACCCTGAACAAATGTCTGCAAATCGTACACACATTTGTTCCGAGGCGGGAATCGAACCCGCAACCTTCTGCGTCGCAGGCAGACCTTCGCCCACCGCGCCACATCGGTCGTCATGTGTTTATATGATGTTTACCACATACTATAGTAAACCATTGTCTTGTTTTAGAACGGGGTACTTCGCTCTGACGCCAACCCACGGCATGCATTTCATAACGAACTGCCGACAGAGCGGCTTCCATCCCCACCCCGAGGATCCTCCACTTTTCCACGTAAGTAGCCTGTTTAATAGTTATTAACGCGTTCACTGCCCAGCCTCAGGGGAGACCCGTAGGGGTGCGCCAACGCCGGCGCTACACGGAGCTGGAGGTTAGCAAGTGCTTTGTGGACCATGAAAGCGTTTACAGTATAAAAAGGCCTTCACTGCCTTAAGATTCGTGCAGCCGTTAAGGCGTGAATAGGTTACAGACAGACAGAAATGTACTTATATACTTTTGCTTTAAGGGCGCCTATATTAGATATCTCAAATCAACTCTGGTCAGATCGAAATATCTTCGAAGGTACTAAATATTTAACTTTGAAATTTATATATGGTGTTCAGGACTTACTCTATCGATCATATGTTTCAAAAAAATTAAAAAGTTACCTCTAAATTTTTACTAAAACCTTAATTTCACAATAAATACGAAGTTAGGATCTTAAACGTAACTATAAACGTATGTAGCGGATCTAAGTATTATGAACATTTTATATGTTTCGATTTTTTCATACATTTTCTATTTACATAAATAGATATTTTTTACTTTACATAGAAAACGACCAGAACACCCTGAACGAATGTCTGCAGATCGTACACACATTTGTTCCGAAGCGGGAATCGAACCTGCAACAACCTGCGCCGCAGGCAGACCTTCGCTCACCGCGCCACAGAGGTCGAAATGAATCTAAAAGTACGTTTGTATGGGAGGTCAGAGGTTCGAACCAACATTCGTTCTGACGTTTAGGCTTGAAAGAGTAACAAACCTGCAGACAGACTTACTTACGAATTAATAAAATTAGTAAGGAACATCATCATCATCCTACATTAGTCCACTGCTGGACATAGGCCTCCCCTAATGAGCGCCATAGCGCCCTGTCTTCAGCTTGCCGCATCCAGCATCTGCCAGCAGTCTTTCGCAAATCGTCATCCCACCTGGTGAGAGGGCGTCCTACTCTACGTTTGCCGAGTCGCAGTCTCCACTCAAGAACACGTTTACCCCAGCGGTTGTCGGTTCTTATTTATGTAATTTTTATAGTAAAATATTTGTTTTGTTTTCAGTCGGTCACGCACATCCGGCTGGAAGACGCAGCGCCGGTTGAGATGGTTGACCTCCGATGAAACTCTGCGACGCAAACGGTTTCACTCGCATTTACTCAAATAGGTAAAGGTTACTATGAAACCTTTTTTTAATTTTATATTAAAACTTCATATTAGCCACAAAGTCGTTAACTAAATTGATTACTAACAAAACTAAATTTACAGGATGTTTACAACATATTTAATTACATTATTTATTGATTGTTTGTAAATTTACGACGGTACTTTAAAAATAGTATCACTATTTACTTAAATGTGAATTTATTATAAGATTAGAGATTATTTAACTACCAATTAATATCCTTACTAAAACTTAAATGGTGAGTGCAAACCACTAAGCTTCCATCCAAACGTATTTCCGATTCATTCGCAAACTACACCCTTTATTGCAATAAAGTTTCGAATTCGAACACATAATCGGATAAGAAATGGCTATGTTTGTACTGTTTTAGTTTTACAAAACAATTAATCAGCATTAAATGAGAGCGAAAATTAATTTTAAATAATTTTCAAGCTATTTTATTACCTTCAGTCTAATTTATTGATGATATTGTTTTTCGAAAATCTAAAGCGGTGTTAACATAGCTATTTCTTATCCGATAATGTATGCAAAATTTTATTAAAATCGGGGACGTAATTTACAAATTAATCGGAAAGTACGTTTGTATGGGGGCTTAAAGGTTCGCACCCACCTTATTTGGCAATATCGAACACTTACTTGAAGACAGATTTAATTTAAAACAAACCGGCAAAATGCGAGTCGGACTCGCCGACGATGGGATATCATATGGATACCAGTATCTATAAAAACAGCAAAAAAATCACGTTTGTTGTATGGAAGCTTAAATATGAAAATTGCAACTGTAACTCTAACTATTACGGTTCATGAGATACAGCCTGGTGACTGGCGGACCTGTCCGTCCGTCTGTCACAAGAAGGCCGGACAGCGGAGTCTTAGTAATAGGGTCCCGTTTTACCCTTTGGATACGGCACCCTAAAAACTTAGTAATAACTTTGTCTACCACTTAGCACAAAACTGACTTAACTATGGACTTTGTACTTTTATTCTTAACTTACTCAAATACGCATTTATCTGCATAAAACCTTAACTTATTTGTCACACAGTATATTATAGTTAATTTTACTCACTACATTATTTCATATTATTAGAAGTACTAATAATTAGCCAAGCATTTATTGCAATTTTATATGCCAAATATTGTGTTGTCCGCGTTTGAATGAAGGGAGATTTTAAAATCGTAAACTTTGTGTCTTTTTATATTATAATGGGGAGGGAACTGCGATAATGTTCTGATTTCTCTCATAGAGTTTAACCGTGATGTAAATTTTAAATCCTATATAATATTACTCTCACGGTAGGGTGTTCCACCAGTTCAAAGTCGCTCAGCGAGTTATGAAAACAGCCATGCTCAGAGTTTCTCTGAAGGATATGATTCGTAACGAAAGCATCGGACAGAGAACCAAAGTTATTGACATAGCTCTAAGAATTGGTAAGCTGTTAGCTGCAGTGGGCCGGCCATATCTCGCGGAGAACCGACAACCGTTAAGGTAAACGTGTTCTTCTTGAGTGACTGTAGGCAGATGCTGGATGTGTCAAGCTGAAGACAGGGCGCTATGGCGCTCATTTGGGGAGGCCTATGTCCAGCAGTGGACTAACATAGGCTGATGATGATATTAATAAAATCACTGATATTATCAATCACTTAATCAATTCGCTATGACACACGAGATATCGCAACATAAAAACGGGGTTTGACATTAGAAATAGTTTGATAAAAGCCTACAACAGATGTAGATATAATATATATTTTTGCACTCATTAGCTCTGCGGCCATCTTTGCATGTTGCACGTTAATATGTCTTACTATACCAAAATTATCGTGCTATATCTGTCGACAAATTTTCGTGACGTAATAAAAATATATCTTAAAGCTTCGCATCGGCGAGTGACCCGATTACTATAGAAAATATACCGTAATATACCTTGCTATGATTTATATTAATTTAAGTATGTTATAGCTCCGTCTGTTATAGGCTTTACCGTGGAACATGTTTATTTGTCTGTACCATGTTCTGAATTCTGATGTAAGAATGATGGCACCAAACGCTTATATTTTAAGGAGCCAGCCTTCTAGGCTCATGTATTATCGTGTGATACGGCACAAGCCTGAAGACTGATGCTTGTAATTGTAGGGTAGAATAGTTATATTGAATTAGGTAAGATGCTTTGTGTGTTCATAGAAAAAGCACTGTATAATCGAAATAATACTTATCTTTCAAAGCTAGCTATCGAATAACACCCAAAAATGAATGTTTCTTGATTTTTCTACAGTCTCTATAAAGTATCTTAATCATACTCGTATACTATTATATTAATATATATATTCACGGGTATTTATCGCGTTTACGACGACAGAGTGTAAAGCTGTTGAAATGTCGGTAAAAAATAGGCAAATAAACGCGCTAAATACCTACCCGTGATTATTTATAATAAAGTGTTATAATCGCGTAAGTTTAAAAAACTTTATTATAATATTGTGTGTATAATTGATTCGTTATGTTCTTATAAGATGTTATTTGGAAGGTTCTCTATTGAGTTATCTTTTGAAGACTATGATTAAGTCGTTCATAAAATTATTTCGTTGTTAAACATCACAATTGACATAAAAAGGGTTCGTTAATAAAATCCAATTAAATTTACTCATTAGTTAATAAAAAAAATTATTTTCGTTACTTACACTTAGTGTACGATTAATTTATTTTTGTTGGTTAATCAGAAGTATTTTATTCACGCGTTAAGCTTTAATTATTAAGTTCACGTGTTGAGATAAATAAAAGTTACTTATGGTGGTTGATCATGCGCTATGTTTTATGGGTTCATAGCAAATGGATAAAAATGGTAGTGATTCTGTTGGCAAAAAAACTTAAGACGAAATAGGTTCGCTTTTTCGAGACAAGTACGAGCAAAAGCCGCGCGGTGAAGGAGAGAAAGGGAGGCAAGAGACGGCCCGCGCGTAATTTCACTGCTTTTTACTTATAATTTGTTTTTGCTCTCTTTCGGAAAAAATAAAACTATAATCGTCTAACCTATTTAGTAATTATATTTTAGACGACATTCCATTAAAATATGTTAGAAAACTAGCGAATAAAACTGCTAAAAATTTATTTAGAAAATTTTAAGAATATCAAAAAATGATTTTCCGTACAGTCAAATGTGGGTTTTGGGACTCATTTCACTTTAAACTAGTGTAACAATGTTTATATCCCATTTTCTCGATCGAAAAAAATGAGACGGCAACAATTTTAGGCTGGTTTAGTTTAAATTTTGTGCTATTAAAATCATTACCTACCAATATGCGTAAAACTAGCATAAAACTCTTATCTAAAATACTTCTTATACTCAGAAAATAGTAAAAAAAACGATTTTTTTCCAATATTATTTTCGTTTTTGACCGACCACCTAGGTAATTTTTTTAAAATATGATTGCAAAAATTCTTAGTAACTTTTATTCATCGCGACCTATTTATATTAAATGCACTATGTACCGTATTTACATGTATTTCAAAATATCTAAGTAGTACTATGTTTTGTGCCATTGTTGTTAGAATAACAAGTTTGAAATTCGATATCACTTCAGAAGATATTTACTTCAAATAAGCTCGACGAAAATTATTGTCAATATAATTCGAATAACAACTTATATTTCTAGGAGTTTTCCAAGTGATTAATTTTATTGAAATCAAATGTAAATATGGGTTTGGACTTGTGAATACAAAAAAGTTCCTAAGATCGTCGGTTATTGGAAGTTAAACTTTATCTTCATTACCACAAGATGTGTAATAAATAATATGTGTGCAATTAATCTAGATCGTAAGAGCATAAATAAGTTTATGGATTGCATATTAATATGGACCAATGTGAATAAAACATGTATTCAATTATGATATCTTTTATTTATTGCTGTATACAATACTACGAGAACTTACTTACAAATTGGTGTTTAAGTCATACTACAAAGAGCCTCGCTTATTGCTACAAGCAAACGAAAAACCTATTTGTAAGTGTCATAAGCAGGCTATATATTAATAAATAGAACATGTTCTGTAATTCTTTACTGTGCACACAAAAAATAATACATAAAAAGAACTTAACTGATAGGTTATGTACAAAGGCGAGCTTAACCCTTAATAAGAGTTTTCTTCCAGCAAACCTTAGAGTTATAGGAGATGTTAATCTAACCGTGCGAAGCCGGGGCGGGCCGATAGTCAAATGATGATTGTTTGATATTTTCACCAGGATCTAGTTCGTTATCTAGCAGGGTGATTAAATAAATAAATAATGCTGGACAATTCACTCAGCATTATCTAGACCCAAGGTAAGCAGAGCTTGTGTTATGGGTACTAGATAACTGATATACGTAATATTATACATTTCATAGATAGATATTTTTTATTATACATAGAAAACACCCAGACCAACAGAACAAATTTCTGCAGATCGTACACAAATTTGTTCCGAGGCGGGGATCGAACCCGTAACCTCTTGCGTCGCAGGCAGACTCGCCCGCTGCGCCACTGAGGTCGTCAAATACGAATACATAATACGATTTGATTACAGAAAATTAAACGTGGTGCATGTTTTATTATCTGTAACCTACAAACACTGTGCTAGGTGCTCGTTAAGAGGAACAGTCCATTCTGAGTCCAGTCATAGTAAGCGAAGTTCTCTGTAGTGAGGCATTGGCCTAAATTTCGATGTTTTCGAACATGCATAGTGGTATAACTAACAACAATATGTTTACGTTATAATATGTATAACGTTTGCTTGTAGAATAGGACTCAGAATGCAGTCATCTCATGCTATCCCGCTTAGTTCGAATCTAATCTGAGCGAGACAGGGTAAAGATGACGTCATTCTAAGTACGCTGGATTTTATAAGAACCAAAGCCGTGCAGTTTTGTGAACATTAAGTTTTTCTTACCTTAAAATATAACCTACAAAGGTGCATTAGTGAATTTTTATTTCGAACGTTGAATCCCTACGATTACGCATTAATATTCGAAATGATTATAAAAGTGATCATTCGATTTATGATAACCATAATAATTTAAGCAGGTTATTATTTTTCTCTACTTTATTTAGATATAATTACAAACTACGTTTATAAGGCACTCGGTGCTTGCTTTCTCAACATCCAATATACACAAGAAAATTAATTCGTTAATTCCTAACATAAAGATATTAGACATAACAATATATTGCTCACATTTTGGCTTAAAACTATATTAGCAAAGCATAATCCTAATTTACATAACTTAGGTTATTAAAATCTCAGGTAAGTGTATATTTTTTCTAAGTTTACTACATTATTTATTCTTACATTGTGTCTTTGGAATAAACTTCAGTGTATTTTATGAAATTAAATATCTACCTAATACTTCTTCATCTACCACTTCCGTCAAGGGGCCGAATTCTGCTAACCAATCGCTTTACTATGACAATGGTATCATCGTAGAATCGTCCATAGATGAAAGAAACTGTAGACAGTGCGTGCGGTGCTATTTGCACGGACAGATTGATATGTTTCTACTTTGACACTTTTTATCCGCGTCCATCCATCTGTAGTTTTGTTCATCAAAGGTAAAATGCTAAATGTGTTATTCTGAGACGATATAATTGCTACGGTGAAGAGATTAATTTAGTCGAATTTGCCCCAGCTCTATTTTGTTAAGGCACCATATGGGACATTGTCAATAAGCTCAAACGATGTAAGTGCTCTTAAAATCTAGGTATTCTTATTTATCTAAAACTACAGTACTTACAATATTACATAGGTATAAGAAATAATATAGTTGGAGTTAACTAGGTTTTTGAAATATCAACTCTCCTAAGACAAAACTAGCAGTTCAGGGTACCTACGTTCAATCAGCGGATCCGTTCTTAAACGACCGCTTTTAGGGTTTCAAGATCGGTTTCGAAACGCATTATATGGTCTCACTCTGTCCGTCCTTCTTCTTTCTTGAATATCTCAGTAACTACTGCAGCTAGTAACTTATAATCCAAACCCAAAATCCTTGACCCAGAAACACAGTTAACAAAAATATGATTTGGTCACAATTACATAATATAGTATAATATAATCTAGTTTAAAGGTTTCTTCATAAGCTTTTTGCCAAATTTCATGATTCTAGGTCAACGGGAAGTACCTACCCTATAGGTTCTGTGTTCATTCCCTTGGAAGATTAAAAAAAAATGTGCATTGGCTGTAACTTTTGATTGCGTTGACTTAGAAGTTTGATTTATATCGCAGCTCCAAAAGGTTACGAACCTGTATATAGTACATAGTGTGAATTCAACTCGAAACATCCAGGCCTTTCTCAGAAAAGAGGGTTGACAGACGGACAACAAAGTGATCCTATAAGGGTTCCTTTTTTTCTTTTGTAGTATGGCATGGCATCATAAAAAACCAACCATGTAAAACGGATGCTGTGTGAGTGAATGCACACTTGGTCTAATATAAAAGATCATGCTGTGTGAATACGCCCTTGGTCTAATATAAATAATCGTAAATAATATTCTACTATTAACTAAATATTAAAATGAAACCATTACAATTTAGCCTGTAACGTCCCACTCGGGCAAAGGAGGTTTTTTCCTAACCCTTTAAACATAATGATAGTAATCACTAAAATATTAAATAAGTATTATATTATTTAAAGTTCCTACCTATATTTCAATACAGTTATTATATTACTCTCCAGGACTGTTCTAGTTACAATCACCTACTTCGCTAGAAACAATGTTTCGGCACTAATGGTAGAAGAAGCATCTACATTCTACGCGTATATTCGATCCAACTCTACCATTTTCAGTGCAAATGTCTACACGTGGTCCTACATTGAAGTCTTCTGGCAGGATTTCGTTCAACAAATAAGAAAATATCATCCCTAAAGGTTTGTACTTTATTTAAGTACTTAAACTAACACTGTTATTCAGGAATTCTTATAGTTAAGATCGCTATTTATAAAGGTTTCTCGCAGTGTAGACTATAAATTATACTAAATATGTAAAGACTGTAACATTGCTTTCGTCAAAAACAGTCAAAAGATTTTTAGGTCGGTATATTTACAATGAATTTAAGCGGGTTAACTATCAACCTTCTGTGCTGCAAAAAACAGAAACGTTCATCCTAGATATACCGAGGAACTTCTTGAGGCAGAGTGCGGTTGGTGTCCTTCCAACACAAACTAGGTTCGTAGTTAACCCGATTACAATCATAATGTTTCCGTCAAACTACGGAAGATTTTATACATTAAAATATAATATAGTAGTAAGCAACGTTTATGATTAAGGTAATTTTTTACTAAACCATAAAATTGTACAAGGATATCATGACAATAACCTCAATGATCTTCTTAGGGTCTCTACACATGAATCCAGAGTTAGTGGGAGCTTTCTTGGCCTTGGAGGGTAATTCCACGGGTATTGTCTTGTTCATCATCCAATAGTAGACCTCGGTGAGGCCCTGGGCTTTTAGTTCTGGGCCTACGGTTTTCCGTATCCGGTCGTTGTAAGCGTTCAGCCATTTTATCTGAAAAAGTAAAAGTACCTATAGCATATTTAAGTAGTAAAAGTAAAGTAAGCAAGGAATAGGTATGGTAAATGGTGGGGGGGGGGGGGGGGGCGCAGCAGCGCCTCTTGCAGAATAGATCTACCAAACTGCGATCCTCAACCCGCATGCACAGCGTGGGTATTATGGGCATTACCCCCATTGGGTACCCCAACTAGAGGGTACAGCCAAGTTTAAATCTGCCGCATGGTAGTTACTTGTAATATTTAGATGCAAAAATGCATCATATAAAAACATTGAAGATAGGTTTCAGTTCATCATACAACTCTCGGACCACTCGCTTGAAGCTTGCGGTTAGGTATTTTGTCAATTTAAAATGTACCTACTCACCCTACTTATCATTTACTGGACTTGGCTGAAAGTGGAGGTTACGACTAAGGTAGGTGGTGATTCAAAGGCGCTGGGCGCAGATGTGTAACATCTACCAATATAATTTCGAATGACTACTTAGATGTGGTATATTGACACCATCCTCACCTTACCTCAACAGCCTATAATGGTCGATTGCTGGACTCAGGCCTCCACATGTTGATCGCCTTATTGGTTTTTGTCTCACGCCTATAATCCCTAGGCTGGGGATGTGGGTTGGGGATCGCAGATCAAGTACAAAGGATATAAAAGTTTGGGACGAGTTTTGCTCCAACTAGAAAACTAACATTCTTACAAGGTACGGTTTCTTGTTCGCTTCTAGACTGTTCCTTAAAAAGATTTAAGTGGACACAAAATCAAAGTGATCATTCAATTCCTAGTTTTACTTATATGTAGGTAATCTGAGTTTTGTGACGTTTCCAAGAGTCCTGAAGGATCTTAAGGAAACAAAGCACTCGTTTTGAGTTTTGATCTTAGTCTTTTACAAAGTCGTAGTCGGACAGAACAGAACCCAGAAAGTATTATCCGAGTCCAGTTCAAAGGTAGGTATTATTTTAAACATACAATAAATTCCTACATTGAAAATAGGTAGGTATAAAAAATTACCTCATACTCCGTAAGCAAGTTCCTGTCGATGAGCTTGGGTTCGTACGGCATGAGCGTGGTTTCCCGAAACCCGAGGTATCCGTTTGGCTTGGCAACCACTTCCAGGACGTTGCCGAGTCGGATTCCGAACTTGTTTATTTCGTACCAACCAGGCTCTGCAAGAACAGAGTTTAGAGAACCTAGAAAGTCTTGCATGCCTTTCATGTAGCTAGAGATGCAAGATTTGTTGTAACTGTAGGGAGTGATATTATGTTGAAAAGATAGAAGATATAAGGGGTACCTATGAACGTTAGGAAAACTTAAGACGTACCTACCTAAATAGAAAAAGGACTTTAATGTTGCCGCAAAAGTGCAACATTCAATGTAAGAAGAATCCAGTCTTACCAGCCATAACGAAGTATCCTTCTCTAAATGTGTATAGATTGGTGTCTTGCCTGTAATCTATCACCACTGGATCTGCAAATAGAAAAAAATATTATAGCCAATAAAACTGTAATGTACACACGGAAATAAAGTTTGCTTTGGCTCTAAATATGCATTGCATGCTCTGCGGATGCAGAACGTCTGTCCTACTTACCAACTGGTCAACACCAACGGTGTTGTGGACCATTAGGTACCTGTTTGGGCGTTAAATGGCGTTGCGTTCAACTTATGAATAAGTAGAAGAAACCAAAGTTAGATCTTTGGTTTTTTTGAGAGGTGAAAGTGGGTAGGTTTCGAGTGGCGTTAGATTTAGGCACGGACGTACCCACTCGTCTGTGGCGGCCATTTTGCAAGAACTCGCACGTCTGTTGAAGCAATCCTGCGGGTCACGTGCAAAAGCGGCGCGTGTGTTTAATTATTATAGCCAACTCAGACATTTTCTCATCATCAAGCTTAAATAAGAACCTCATAGGTACCTTCCTTCCTGTTCAAAGCTGCGCCAACGCCGTACCCTGTCGGATGCATATAATCCTGCTTAGCGCTCCACAAGGGTGCCCTAGCCACAGGATCCACATGCGTGGCTGGCATAGCCGATGGCATATTCAACATGGCGAGTGCTGCTAATGAACGTAGAACGGTGGTGTACGCACGCAGTTCCTCGCGGGTTGGTTTGCCGAAGTGGACCGTTCGTGTCACCACTGTGGTGCCCTCTGGAATAAATGGAAGAGATGAGTATCGGTGAAAGATATGGTTCAGATCTTTGATGAGTGTGGATGTGGCACTATACGATGTTACCTTGTAGACTATGACATTATCAGAAGTGATAGGTATTTGCTAGTTGTTAATGGTCCAATTTCCTCCACGTCATAAGCTGTAGGATCAGCCGGCACAAGCTGTATGTAATGTAGGGGATATGGAAGTATATTTGAGAAGTTTTTCTACAATTCTTGTTTGGAGAGACACTAGTTGTACAGGTTTTCTTAGTCTTCTTCTTTTAGCGGATTCATAATCAAATCTAATTCACTTTGACCACTGTTAACTCAACTGGCTCTTTTTCTTACCAATATACTGTCCTCCCGACTGCACCACCAGCGTCCCATTCTTAAACACCCTCCGGTTGGACAGAGCAGACGGCCTGTAGTCAGGGTCTGCGCCGCTCACTGAGAACGCTACTCTGGTCTTCATGGAGGTCCCGGAGTACCCTGCCTGTGTCTCTCGAGTGTCGTCCACTATCTTAGCTATAGAGACCTCGTCTAGTCCTGGTTTAGTCTGAAAAATTAGTTCTAATATAATTTTCCTGTACTGTTTCTGCTCTGATCGTGAAATGGATTTTACGGAAATGATTTTTTATTCTATTTTATATATTTGTGTTTTTAGCTGCATGCAGCTAAACAAAATAGGCACTATGTTATAGGCTAAACAGCGGCAAAATAAAATGCGTGGTGAGTTGGGTCTAAAAATAGAAAATCAATTACTTTTTCTGCCGAAAGAAATTTCAGGCTTAGGAAGGTAATTTGTATGTCTTTTCTACGCCATATAATAACATCATCATTCATCTTATTCATTTTAAAGCCTTTTACATACTCACTACTGCGTATCAGGCCTTCCAAGATGTGTGACATCCACCCTACCTCAATATAACTAAACAGCGTGCACATAGCTACAGCGTCCCTCAAATGCGCTTTCTTCATCCCATCCACCTCCGCCTGGTTCTTCATGGCCTTGAGATATATAATTGGGGACAGCTGGAACAGCCGTTTGGCAGGTGGTACCACCTGGACAATGGAAGCTGAGGCGCCGCGTTGAAAGGTTCCAGGGGATGGAATTAGGAGTTTGGCCTCGGGCAGGCGACGGAGGTCGGAGTAGATGTTTATGTAGTCATTGATTCTGGAAGAAACAATCATCAATCATTTTTGTACTCTAGCTAGGGCACAAACACATGCTTTCAATTCTTCAAAGACAGTGACTGGAAAACCTATTTTCTAAAATTATTCGAACTAACATGGTTGAAAGAAAGAAATTCTTATTGGCTTTAAAACTACACAACACAATAATTAACCAAATTAATCCTAGACTTAGTCTTAATGTTTTTGTAGCAGTGTTTAGAGCAAATATGGTTATTAAATTTACCTACACTAAAATCGGTACATTCATTATGATTTGTGTGAAAATGTCCACCAATACGATTTCTGGTAAGTATTTTTTAAATCTCAAAACAACAACGTTAAATATCCCCCGGTACTCAGGACAATATATACTCACTTGGTACAGTTGAAGCAGAACCCAACCCCTAGCACCTCTCTAACAGGCATCGACAGCTTCCCTTGTGGCACATAGACCTTCACATCTCTCATGGTGACAATCAAGAAAGCCTTTAACAACGGTGCGTGAGGCAGGTCTCGCCCGCGGATGTTGAGGAGCCATGCCACCTCATCCAATGCTGTGACGATCATGGCGTCGGCACCAGAGGTTTGGAGCTCTTCGCGAACTGCTGATACTTTTTCTGTCCAGCTCATGCCTGGACAATGTGGAAAATTTAGACATTAGATGAAATCAATACCTAGTAGATAATGACCATTTGCAACGGTCCTTATTCACTATGTGAGCTCATACCAAACGAAACGCGATGCTCAGGGATTCCAATCTTCATAGAATGAGCCCCATGGTTCTATTTCCGCGATTTTTTATTTAAAACTAACTTTTATTTAAGATAAAGTAAAACCCAGGTTTTGTCTGTACGAAAAATCAATTTTAAGGCAAGAAAACACATTTTTTTTAATCTTTTTAGTGCGTTATAGAAGTCGAAACACGGTTGACTCAACTTGACTCGATAGAAAAAAATCGCAAAGTTTCCTCTAAATTTTCATTTCATCATCATCATGTCAGCCCATATACATCCACTGCTGGACATAGGCCTCCCCCATACGACGCCACAAAAAGTGGTCCTGAGCCGCCTCCATCCATCGACTCCCTGCGACCGCTACGATGTCGTCGGTCCATCGAGTTGATGGTCTCCCAACACTCCGTTTCGCGTTGTATCGTGGCCGCCACTCGAGAACCTTTACTCCCCAGCGGTTATCAGTTCTGCGAGTTCATTTCATTGCTAGAGTTCATTTGCTAGTTATTTAACATATTTTAATGAAATGTCGTCTACAAAATACTTAACTAAACACTTAAGAGTTTTATTTTATTGCAAAAGAGTATTATTTTAGAGCAATATCAAATTTATAAATAAAAAGCAGTGAAATTGCGCGCGGGTCGGTTCTTGCCTCCCTTTCTCGCCTTCACTCGCGCGGTGTTCGCTCGTCCTTGTCTCGAAATAGCGAACCTACTTCGACTTAAAGCTAAATCAAGTCAGTTGGCTGCTTAGTTAGGGTTAGGGCGTGAAGGAAGGACAAACAAACACACTTTCTCATTAATAATATTAGCTTATGTAAGGATTTCGAGCGGATTTTGTTCAGTATGTCGAACACTTTCAAAAGTTCGTGTCGTAAAAACGATTTCAAAGAAGTAGGTACTTAACGTAAAATGTTCTATATTCAAATCACTCACCAGTATACTCCGCATCATGCAACCTAGCGACTATCTTCGAGAAGTTGGGTCGCTGCCTCTTCATATCCAGTTCCTCGTTCCACAAAGTATCCACCAGGTTCGGCATCGCCACCAGGGGGAAACCGCGTTGCTGGAGCGAAGACGAGAGCGTATGCCATTCCACTGCTGAGGTGAGGCGGGCGTCAGCGCCGACGCGCGCGTTGCGAACAGCACGGTCCTGGGGTGAAGTTAAAATGTTAAGATGCAATTGTGACAGCGGGTATTGTCTAGTTGGGTCTGAAAACCATAAAGTTGAGTTCTTAACCCCATGTAGCCAAGAAGTCTATTGCTGGACATAGGACGCCCTAAAGATCTCCACAAAGTTCGGTCTTTCCGTCTATACCTAGCATTGAGAGATTCCAGATCCGTTGATGGGTGATTTTCCCGTGACAACTTACTGCAATCCAATCAGCTACATAGAAGTTATTGTTATCAGCATCCAGCACTTCCCAGGCACAGGTCAGCGAGGCTCTAGCTCGAGGCATGTCACCGTTTGATACCCATATGGCTGCTCCTCCGTCCGCCAGTATTGCAGCCATACCGGGGCCATCCCAGCCGCTTAGGTATTCGAGGCGACGCTCCTCTGGGGCTGGATCTTCGCTCTGGAAAAGGAAAAATTACTAGTTTTTAATTTCACTTTCCATTACGTATTAGAAGTTTCAAAGCCAGGGTTCAAACACGGGAAGTCTGTGGGTCAACCAACAAAAAAGTCGCTAGCAACTCTACGCATCCAATACAACAATGTTTTCAGGATGATATTGAGACTTCCTCGCTTCTGTAGAGCATCTGGGATGGTGTTGACGCAATTATCCGCAAAAAACTACCTCCATGATCCGCAAAATACGGGACAACCACAACAGCATCCTGAGGACTTTGTCTGATTCATGTTTATCATCGTTCTGGGTAGGTAAGCCTTATCCGGAATGCTATGTAGAGAGGATATACTTAAATACTTTATTTATACTAACAGCTAGGTTAATTCTTGTTTTATTTATAAGTGCCACTAACACTATGGATCCTAAGTTGTCCGAAATAAACAAATGTTATTTTATTATTAAAATATTTACCAGATCATTCAACGTGGAATGTGTATGACCTATAAGTTTTTTATAATGATTCCCAACGAGTCAAACTCATTGGAATCACATGACATTGTGACTCGTAAGGCTTTTTCCGAACGAGTTTTACACTGTTAAATCACTACAATAATTTACATTATAATGTTAACGATATATCTGAAATAAAAATAACACTAAAGACATGATTTAAAAGTTATTAAGGTACTTATTAGCACCAGGGCTATGCGTATCTTAAGGGAGCGTCAAAACAATACCGTCAGCTTACGGAAAAAGTATATTTTTTATTGTAAAATCTTAATAAAATATTTTTATGGTTGTTTGGGAGGTTACGGAGAGGTCTACCTAAGACCTAACAGCATTCAGGAATGCTCTAAGCCCAAGACAAGACGTTGGTTCCTTTTAATATACCTAATGTTGTTCGTCTAATAAGTTGCCGCCTTACCAAATGCTCATCACTGTAAAACACAATAAACACATCCAACGGTGTATTCTGCGTATAAGAAGGATTCTGCAGCGCTCTTCTCAGCTTGCCCAGCGGGCTCTCAGGGTTAAGGGCGTCAGCGCAAACCGGTGCCGCTGGAGGGGTGGTCATCTCTTGCAGGGTGATGGTTACGGGGGATGCGGCGGGTGTTGGGAGGGGGGTTGTTGACGCGGTGGTCGGTGGTGACATTCGCGCGCCGTAGCATCCTGTAGACAGGGAAACGCAGTTAGTCTAGTTTGCGGATTTGCAGTTTTCGGAATATGCAGATTTTTCAGATGGTTCTACATTTCGGGGGGAGAAAACGTGACGGATGAATGGGGTCGTGTGTTGAATGGTGGGCTCACCAGGAGTAGCCGGGAGTAGCCAGACCAGTTTATTCGTAAACGAACTTCCTCGCTGAATAAAAGGTGGTTCAATATAAATTAGTATTGTGTAAACGTCGTAGTCGACAATTTAGTAAACGGCTGTTCTGGGCCCAATAATACATTGGTTCTCTTTTTCAATAGTCAATAGATATTAATAAGACTAATGTTCCAACTTTCGAGTTCGTATAACTCTACAAAATAAGTTATCAAAATTTTTCGCTTAAGTGGCTACAGAAGAAATGGTGTAAATGTGATTTGCACCATTTTCGTCTTTGCGAGCTAGTCTAACTTGCGCGGCACATTTCATTAGGCCCCATAAAGCCCTCTCACCAATTTGTTGTGATAGACAAAACGAGCGAGATAACACGCATTCCACATCCCTGTCTTATAAAAGCTCACCAGAAGGAGAAAGCGGCTAGCGACAACGGTGTTTGTGGCGCGGGATTCTACCAGGGCAGCATAGCATAATCGGAGGTGGATGGAAGAGAGCTTTAACGAAAGCTCTCTGGTGCAACAAGGACGGGAAAGGGCGCCTATACCTTCTCGTTTTCGCACCCCGATAACGTCGTTATTTGGGGGCGTGTAACTTAACAATGGCTGCCTGCGGTGTTAAACTATGTAGCTTTTATTTGGCGTCCCTTCCATTTATAAAATGAAGAAAAGAACTTTTGCTCCAGTTTTTTGTTTCACTTTACTATATAGGAAGTATTTTTTAAGAAGTAATATAGTATAAAGTAATGCTTAACTTTTGCTATAAATTCAAAGGTTTGAAACAACTGAAAAGGATAATTTAGTTTACAGGACTAAGCACAAGGTATTTAAATCTGAAGTTTTTACTAGGCATAATCGTTACGTTCAGATGCAGTAAAACTTCGCTGCAAAAACTTTTGAAAACATTTATCAGCTGAAATCTCAAACACGTAATGAATCTACTGCGCAGACTCCGTCTTAGGGTCAACACCCTACGGAGAGGTACCCCAAGGGATGTGGAATCCATTGGAATGACGTCAACAACTAACAGGACTTCAGAACTTGCGAAGAGGCTTTGAGCCCTTTCGCTTTCAATGCACGCACACAAGAGCAGTGGTGTTATTAACACAACGTGGTTGAATGTGTGGACATGATTCTTTGTTTAGGGTTATTTTAGTCTTTAATTTTTTTAGAACACTTGGTTGTTTTGTTAGCGATTCTTGTTTTTTACTGGAATCTATTTCTATAAAAATAATTACTATATAGGTAGGTAAGTATGTTACTCTGTAGAGGTACCTGAGTATAAGAAGATCGGCACACCTCACATTGACTTAGGTATTTCTTCCTGACTATCGTACCAATGATTTAAACTCTGCCTATGCATCACGATATCACGAATAAATATCCTAATTAACCCAGACATCGACTGTTTTTATTACAGCAGTTACTTGACAAAGGACTCTACGCACACAAACAAAGATTAGTCTTACTACGCCTACAAGAAAAAGTCCTCACGCACGTGGCTACGTCCCTTAAGGAATGACGTGTTCCCGAAGGGACGAAATATCCTGCGAAGTACCAGGGCGGCAAAGCGTGCAAGGAGGTTGCTGCGTGACGTTGTCCTGTGCAAGGATACTCAAGGATATGGCAACGACCGCGCGGTCGTCCGGCCATTCACTCCACCACTCGAGTGCATGCATCATCATAATGATAAAATGCAACGATAGTAACATAGCTGGTATGAAACGTAGATAATGTACTTTTAATATTTGCTACCGGAGTATTGCAAAAATCTCAGTCTTAACAACGGTAATGAATGTTCCAAGAATTCCAAGCTCAAAATATCTAATTCCCATCTAGAATTGGCTAGAAGAGATTGTACCTAATTTATCAGATACTTTCTACTCATACATACCTTTTGAATAATAGTTATAATATAACTTATACAGTTATAACTTTTAATAACTTATAATCTTCAAAAGCAAAGTACAAATTCTATAACTTAGACTTTTAATAACTTATAATCTTCAAAAGCAAAGTCCATATTCTAGTCAAACGCCCTAATTCTCTAACATCAAAGCACCACTACCCCATTTATTTAGCATGGAAAGACTCACGGGGAAATTATTCGGGAAAGGATATTATTACCGCGGGCGGCGGCGTAACGAAGCGGAATGTAACTTTCCCGTTCATAACATTAGGAGAGCATAACCCGCAGGACGTTACATGTTACATCGTTTTCTTTGTAGGTACTGCGTGTGAATCATGTGTGCGTGTTTGCAGCTCATTCATTGTGGCTGAATACGGCCCCTCCTTTTGTTAACATAATTTATTAATGTAGAAAAATATAGTTATGTAAATAATGTAAACAGGGAGTGTATAATGTGTGACCACTAACACTTCAGATAAAAGAAAATAAGTCACAATCGACATTTCTAACAAAACAATCTATTTTCAGATAATTAATAATAATTATATATGAATGAACGACTGCCCGTACTATCAGTACAATACCTTAGTGCGTAAAAAAAATGCGTGTGCGTAAGAACAATGGAATGCCCCCTTTTTATACCAGGGACATATAGGCTGCAAAGAGGTAAAATTATTCGAAAGCTCGGGCTTGCTTTGTTCGGGAGCGGTGGATAAAGAGGCGGGGTCGGTTGGTTGGCCCAGGGCTTTATAATTGAGGATTCATTTTACAAGAATGGGTAAAAAAGGCCAAAAAAAAGAAGCCAATGATTTCATTTTATAATGTTTAGTTAGAGTGCCATAAATGGCTATCTCATCTCACGATCTAACCTTTTCTCCTATTAGATTTAAGGGGCATAACAAAAATAATAGAAGCGCCCAAGCTTTGTAGTGGGACTGGGAGGCGTTATGACGTCATTCCGTAACAGAACTCTACTAGGCTATCATCAAACACAAAGAGCACTTCAAAACTCATCCCCATCCTCCTACCATCCTCCCATTTATCCTGGCTATTCGCAGGGCTTGATTGACTCTAAATTTCAACTCTTTTACAATTGAGCTAGGGTTCATGTTTGAATGTAGCTAAATTAGTGCTACGAATTCTTTTTTGCAGAGCTACGAAATTCGTAACCCGTTCGCGTTTGGGGTCGCTATGCTACTAGGAGCGTGTAACTCAAAGAAGGTGAACGAATCACGTCAAAGTATTAGGTGAGTATTACATATGAGAAGGTATTGAGCATTTCACTAGGCCACATATATATAATTAGTTATTCTGTACTATTTTACTTGAAGTCTAGCCAAAGTATGTATACTAAACAGCTTAAGTTTTATGCGATTGAAAACCTTATCCTCGAAGTATTTTAATGCGATGTAAAAAAAAACTGACCCTTAGAAAAATATAAGATAATTCAATGTCCAAAAATATCTTGGACGAACTTTTTGCTTCGCATAAAGAGGTTTCAATCGAACGAAGCTCGTGCTACGACGCTATCGATACTAAGGTAGTGGTGGTAGGGAAATGTAGGACAGATTACATTCGTGTGAAGTTCTGTGCTAGCTGCACACAAGCAAATGTGATCGGGCGACGGCGTGTAGTAACGTGTGGGACAGAGAGCGAGTTCTCAAACCACCAGATTGTATTGAACCCAGTTATCACTCTAACTTACGGTTGATGGGACGCAGGGGGCGGACAATACGGGCCTTGGTATTTTGGTCTGGGCCGAAGTATTGTGCGAAGTAGGGCATGCACCTCTCGGCATTTCTGCTAGCCTGGTGCATCGGTCGCGCTTGACGCATGTCACTGCGTCATGGGGGCGTGTGCGCGCCACGCTTACTCCACTCCGAGTACGCAAACAGGTTAGATGTTGACACAAGCCAACAAGTTACATTTATTTGCGTACGATAACGCTAAGATACAAACGTGTGCATCGGTGTAAGGAAAATTCATGTGTGCATTAACGCACCTGCTCACGTTTCTATGATATTTTTTCATACAAAAACGTCTATACGCCGACCTTACCAACACATATTAGAAAGTAGATCCAGTGGAATCCCTTGCACGATTCTCGTAGAAATACGTGTTACTGTTCAACATGTACGTAGTGTACGTATACTATACATAGGTACGTACAACTGTAGATGATCACTAATTAAATATTCCTATTAACCAACACATCAAAATACCGTACAGCGTAGACTGAGTAAGATCATTATTAGAAGTAGTGTGTGAAGCCAACATGAGCTCACACGTGTCAGAAAGGGTTGCACATGTGGGCTATATGTACCAGGACATCAGAAACTGGGTGGAGGTACAACATCATATGTGTTTGCGCGTGTGTGTGAATTGCTTAGGGGAGCAGGGTTGTGTGCATAGAAAGGGGAAGTTAGGGTGCGCTGCTTGTGTGGGATCCACCCCATATAAGTTTTCTAGGCCCGTATTTCGTAGTATAAGCGCATGTATTGTATAGGATGTCTGTCTGCTAGTATTCGCTGGTTGTTGTGATCATTATAACGCGTGATATGCGTAATATAAGGCCAAAAGACAGCAAAAACGAGTATGTTTATATTGTGAAAGTTTGTTTAATTATAGTTTTTATAACAAAAAAAACACTTTTAATAGGTAATAAAAACATTTTATTAACATTCGATTTGCAAAACAAAGAAAAATGGAAATATTTTATTCTGAAATTAAAATTCATGAATCATCAACATGATTATGATTTACCTAAGTAGGTATTATTTTTTCGTATGGCTGCTACGCGAGCGCGTTGAAATCTTTTTGGAATCTCCCAAAAGCTAGCGGATCAGCTACGAAATGCGTAGCACTATATTGTGTAATTTAGTATCAAACATTTGTTCTCTTACAATTATTTTTATAGAAATATTATGAACGATTACTTTTCATTTCAGTATTACCTATACCAGCGACTAAGAAATTATACACACATACTTGCTTTTATCCAGTGTTTTAAAAAAACATGTTCAAACCATTTAGGCCAAGGATCAAATCAGACCGAAAAAAATAGAGTAAAAAGCAGACATTCCGGGTCTAAAAAAAACATCATGACTAATGTCAAATTAATATCCTAACTATACAGCGTAGAAGAGTATCTCATAAATCGTAACGTATCTCTTCTATGCTGAACAGCGAGGAATATACATACATCACTTGGCCTTGCCTTTATTCTACGCGAGTTCAGAAAGAATGTGTGGAATGCTATCTCGGCATACCGTGAACCTCTTGTATGCTCATGCTCGCCTAGTATCCGAGATTCAAGTGAGGCCATCTTTGCCGAAATGGCCGACAAGGGTGTGGCGGACGGCTCAGTGGGTGGTGTGGCCTGACGAACTTGCGCAATGAGCTGGGAAATCCGAATAACCCTATGATAGAAAAAATAACTTTGGTGTAACTTTTAACTGCAGATTGTTAAAATCCTAATTAATAAATGTACCTTCCAGTATGTAATAAATGTAAGTACCTTCCAGTACTAACAACATATTTTTTTTCACGATATATTTTTTTTACTTTCGTGATTTGTTAGCAGATAAATATTTTTTCCAATGTTACCCTAGATTTAAATATTTTAGGTCATAGCATAGAGCAGGTGAGTTAACCATGAACCTTGGAATAGTATGTGATAGTGCACTTAGGTTTGAGCGCCACATTTTGAATTTAGCACAAAATTGTTTCTTTAGAGACTTCTGCTTTACAAAATCAGACATTATGTGAAATTCTTATACTATCGAAACTTAACTATGGGGATTTAGTGTACGGTCTGTGTATTACGTACAAAACTAGCCGCCTTATACAAAGAATTCTCTATTCTCGACTCTTATCATATTCCGCCGGGAACACATGTCGCACCATACCTAAACAATTCTTCAACGCTAATAATGGCCTCGCGACGGGGTTCGCATTTGACCACACTTGTTCATGGTGTCTTGATATTCGGTACAACTATATACCTGTTCTCAAAACTGGATCAGTCACGTAATAAGTATAGCACTAGGCCAAATAAAAATTTGTTGTCTTGTACTATTCAAAACACAAAACAGCTAGATTTCGGGGCAGTTTTAGGTACCCCGCAACCAAATGCTGGATGAATATTCCACTACCCCTTTGGCTGTTAAAATCCAAGTCCACTTTTAGAAAACTCTTAAAATGTGTTATTATGAAATATGTATATGTATGTACCTAAGTCCTTTGTAAAAGGAACACCAAAAAATCTGAATGTCATGGTACTGACACGGGATTACTTTTTATTTTGGGTGTATACTCGAGTTTTACGCCCGCTACTCTACGCTTATAATAACACAATTAACTAACACATTATATGAGCAATAGTAGTGAAAAATCATGAATATAATAATTTTAGCATGTCGAGACTTTCAAAAAATTTTACATTCTTGATTTTCACAGTCACATTCTCACATTCACAGTCAAGACTCGAGACTGTGAATGTTGGCAAAATTACCTATAACACCTAGGTAATTTGCCAACTTCATAGTCAAAGGTAATAAAATTCGGATTTATATTAGCCTAATTTTGTTGTACTGTAATGTTACACTTTTGTGTAACACCAAGTTATTCGAGAAGCTTCCTACCTAATTTTCCTAGGCAGAAAGATCCTAACAAATTAAAGAATATTAGAAATTATGTACAATTTTAATTTTTATTTACAGACTTTTATAAAATTTTGATGCGAAGGTTTCGAGTTAAGCTGGAGACGTTACAGGTTTGAGGAGATGTTGAAGGTTTTGAGTGAAGCTGGAGACGTTGCAGGTTGAGGAGATGAGACGTTTTAAAGGTTTTGAGGTTAAATGGATGCTCTTCTGGGCGTAGAGGTCGACACCAGGTGGTGGAGCTCTACGCCAGGTCTGGAACTTTGCCGTTTAGGTTTTTGAAGGTTTGAAGGGCTTTCTTGAGTTTTACGCCAGGTCTGGAACTTTGCCGTTTAGGTTTTTGAAGGTTTGAAGGGCTTTCTTGAGTTTCCCGGGCCAGCTGGGCCCGGGAAATGGCCTTTTAGAAGATATTCGTCGCGAAGTCAGAGGTAAACTGATCCTTGGCCGTTCTGGCACTGTTTATATATATTCCGCCGTTCCAATGTAGTTCCAGAATTGAGAATTCAAAATAATGTACGTTTTTCAAAATTTGTACGATTTTCTTTATAATTTCGTACGAGGTTTCATCCAAAACCTATGTTACCTTTCCTCTTTGCTTCAGATCGGAGCAAATTTTGACATTTTCAAAATTGGCATTTATGTCACAACAATCTTTACCAAAACAAATATTTTCAAAGAATTTTAAGAAAAAAGTAGAAAAAGAGACCAAAATGGATACAATAATTACAGATGTTATAAAAAACTGGATATAGAAGGTAATATTTACATTGTTATACAAAATTAGAGCTAGAACAGAAATAAAATATTACATTTTCCCCCACAACCCCAGAAAATTTTCAACTACATTGAAAATTTTGAAGGTTAGGAATAACAAACTTGACCTTTCATACATCTTTCACAGCTTCTTCTTTCACGACTCCTATCATTCTTACTAACATGCTTAGGGGATATGGTTCACATTCAATGACGCATACTCCACAAGGAGTTATTCAAAAGATATAACGTAGGCTTCTTTTTTTTATTTAGGTGTCGTAACCCGCACCTTTTTGAAAACCCGATTAGAAAACCTTAAAATTAAAGTAGATATTTACAAAGTTAAATAAGTTAACAACACAAAGGCTTATTTAGTGAGTTGTGTACCGCTCATTGAGAAAACTAATCTCGGTCTCAAGGACATTAAGAGGAAATAACGAGGTTAAGATAGAGATACCTCGAGATAGTTTAAAAGTTAAGAATGACTAATGACTAAAAACTAAAAGTGTTAAAAATATGCCGAGAGAGTTTAGTTAAAATGAAGTAATAAACAGAATATAACCTAAAATAATTTACAGAATACACACAAAACATTTACAAAACTGACATAAATTACGTTTTTATATCTTTAATATGCCATTTGCCTCTCAATCCGTTAGGATCTTCCAGGATAAAAACAAGAGGTGAAAGCTTCTCAACAACTGTGGCTTTGACGTACTTCGGGGCCAATTTGGCGCTGAAGTAAGCACCAGCATTACTTTGAACGTAATTTTTACGCCAAACAGTGTCACCTACATTAAATTCTTTAAAACTGTGTCTCGTGTTGTAATGAGCAGCATTCCTTGCGTGTGCTGTATGTAATGCAACTTGTACTTTATCGAAGACGGCAGATAGTAATCCTAAATTAGCGGCATAGATATCTCGAGGAAGGAAAATGACGCTATCAAGGTTAGAGCAGTTAGTATAGAATGATCCACAAGATATTGTCTCTCGACCAAAGACAAGAAAAGATGGGGAGAAACCGGTTGTAGAGTTTACAGAACCATTTAGTGCAAATTGAATTTTATGCAAAAATTTATCCCATGATCGGTGATCATCTCCGACTAGCTGTGATAGAGCGGTGATAATTGTTTTATTATAACGTTCCGTGGGATTGACTTGAGGGCAATATCTAGGTGAATAAAAGATAAAAGGAACTTTATATTTATTCAGAAAGTTATGGAACTCATTAGACTGAAATTGAGAACCATTATCCATTATAATAGTTTGCGGAACGCCATGTATAAGAAATACAGAGTTTTCTAAATGCAGAATGATGTTAGAAGCTGTAGCGCGTTTGATAGGAAAAATAAGACAGTATTTAGAAAAGGAACAGGTAATCACGAGAATATATTGATTACGTTGTCTAGTCATAGGAAAGGGACCCATTAGATCCAATGAAATGTTTTGAAAAGGTCTTGAGCAAATTTTTGGTTTCCCCATAAGACCATAAGGTGAGTGATTCGAATATTTATAAGAAAGGCATGTCTCACAAGTGGAGCAGACTTTTGCTACATCTTTAAACATTCCCGACCAATAGTATCTTAAGCAAAGTTTCTTATACGTTTTAAAAATGCCAATGTGAGGACTACTTACTGAGTCACCATGACAAGATTTAATAAGATTTAGTCTCTCAGAAGGAGGTGGAACTTCCTTCCATGCAAAGTCTTCGTTAAGGTAGTCAGTTGAGATGTTGTAACGATAAAGTTTAGAATCAAGAATTTTATAATTCGGAAATGCATCAGGGTTATCGCGACAATTAGTAAAAATTTTATTAAAATGTTCCAATTGAGACACATTGTCTCCAGATATAGGTCCAGCACCACCGATTACGTTAGTAGCAGGTATTTTATGACGTGAAAGAAGATCAGGAACAACATTTTCCTTACCTTTTTTATGTTTCAGATCAAGATTAAAACAAGATAGACGAAGAGTCCATCGTGCTAGTCTTCCAGAAGGGTTAGACAGATTTTGGAACCATTTTAATGCTGCATGATCAGTGTAAACTGTAAAACGTTTACCATTGTCAAGATAACAACGCCAATGTTCAAGTGCAGTAATAACCGCTAAAGTTTCTCGTTCAGTAGTTGAATAATTTTGCTCATGTTTATTTAGTGTTCTACTCATATATGCGATAACCAATTCTTTATTGTCTTGTTCTTGAGTCAACATTGCACCTATACCAAAGTTAGAAGCGTCACAGTGAACAGAAAATGGGAGGTCAAAGTCAGGGCAAGTTAGAATTGGGGTTGAAGTTAAACACTCCTTTAGTTTAGCAAAGGCAGAATCAGCATCATCATTCCAGATAAACTTTTTAGGGGAATTTTTCCCAGAAGAAGTTAATTTACAGAGAGGTGAAGCAATAGAACTAAAATTAGGTATAAAACGGCGAAACCAACTACATGTACCTAAAAATTTCCTTACTTCTTTTTTAGAGGTGGGAGCAGGATAAGCTAAAATTGCTTCAATTTTACTAGGATCAGCATGTAAACCTTGTTCATCTACAATGTAGCCAAGGTATTTAAGTTCCTTACGAAAGAATTGACTTTTTGTAAAGTTTATAGTCAGTCCTGCGAATGAAAGTTTTTGATGGACTTTCAGTAGGAGTGAAATATGTTCTTCAAACGTCATACTGATTATTATTATGTCATCTAAATAACAGAATACTTTATTATCAAAGTCTGGCGTAAATAAACTATCCATGAGTCTCTGTTGAGTCGCAGGCGCATTAGTTAAGCCAAAAGGCATTACTGTAAATCTATGCATTCCTCTACCGGGTACATAGAAACCAGTCTTGTCTCTGTCGTCAGGATGTAAGGGAATTTCCCAAAAAGCTTTAGCAATATCAATACTAGACAAATATTTAGCATTTTTAAGATTATCTAAAATTTCTGATATAAAAGGAAGGCTGTAAGCATCTTTACGAGTAATCGCATTTAATTTCCGACTGTCGACGCAGAAACGCCATTCTCCGTCTTTTTTAGGTGTAATAAGTACAGGAGATAGCCAAGGACTTTCACACTTTTCAATAACTTTTAATTGTAGCATTTTATCAACTTCGTTGATTAGAGCCTTTTGTTTTTCAGGAGAGAGACGATAACAGTGTTGTTTTATAGGTAATGCATCACCGGTATTAATTCGATGACAAACTAAATTAGTACGACCTAATTCACCCGTTTGTTCAAAAGAAATATCTTTGAAACGTTGAATTATGTCCTTAGAAATGTCTATTTGATCATTTGTAAGGTGATCAAAAGAAGTTATTTTATTTTCAATAGCACAAGTTGTAAAATCTTTACATTTAAGGTTGAGTTCTAGGGAAAGTATTTTAGGAGACAGTTTGAATTCTTTCCAAAAGTCCCATCCAAGAATCAAAGAAGGATAAATATCAGGAAAAATATAAGCTTTTATAAAACGTGTCTGGTTATTAAATCTTATTGGTAAAATAAAATAACCAGAAGACATTGTCTTTTGTTTATTAGCAACCATAACTTGAGTTGATGACTTAAATAGTTTGAAGCCTAACTTTTTAATATCTTTATGAGAGTTATTACCTAAAATAGTTATGCAACTTCCACTATCCAACAAACCAGAAAAAGGTAAATTATTGATAGACACATTTATAAAAGGTCTATTATAATCCTTCTCGCTATCATAAAACACAGAAGTTGTTTTGTAGCAAAACATAAAATTTCGGATAGTATTTAACCACTTATTCCAATCAATAGGATCAAATTTATCATTTTTAGATTTAGTACTATTTAAGTCATCATTTAGTTTTTTTGTTGATAAGTTTGAGAATAATTTGGACAGTCATTGATCTTTACACCCTTGCGGCCACATTTAAAGCAAATTAGATATCTAGGTTTAGTACAATTCTGTAAAGAATGACCAGTTATACGACAGCGATAACAGTATAGATTGTTAGCGTTTTCATTGTTTTGAGAAAAAGAACGTGATTGTTTATATTCCTGTACTGTGTTAGTGTTTTTTAAGTTTGGAGAGAATCTAGAAGTCGAGGAGCGATAAGTAAATTCCGCAGCACAAGAAGTGTCTTCACATCTAGGCTCGTGAAAGTTTTTATCTCTTTCCGAGATTCGTTCGTAATTTTGACAAATTGAAATTAAAGAATCAATAGATTTGATATCTTTGAGGGCAACAAAGACTGAATAGCAAGGTCTTATATTGTGTAGCAAGATTTCCAATTGTTCGTTCTCGCTAAGTTTTTTTGAAAGGCGGGTAAACATTCCGAACATAATAGACACGTAAATAATAATAGTCTCAGTCACTCCTTGAGTTCTATTTCTTATGGCTTCTAGCATTTTGTAATCATAATCGTGGATTCCGAAATCCTTGATTAGTAAAATATGAATTTCGTTCCATTTTAAACTAGGGTTTCTATTATATTGGAAACGAAACCAATGAAGGGCATCTCCAGTGAAAATTTCAAAGGCATGTTTACAAAGCATTGCTTCTGGGATGTTTCTAGAAATCCGAAATTCTTCTATTTTTTGAAGAAATGATCTAGGACATGATTTTCCATTAAAAGAAAATGTTTTCAATTCTTTAGCGAAATTAGACGAAGTGTTAGCATTTTGAAGCATTTCGAAAGTGTGTGGCATAGAACAGCTAGGAGTAGTTGATGGTTCTAATGTTTGATTATTTTGAGAGGTAGGTAGCATAAATAACGACGGAGGGTTAGTTTCAGCCTGAGGAATAGGGTTGTGAACTTCCACCATTTCCAGGACTTCGGATGGTTCAATTAAGTTCGAAGTTAAACCGTCAAATCGTTTTTGGAGTATGAAAAAGCGAGATCTTAAATTTGAACACAGTTCAATTAACGGAGGAGTTGCTGTTAAACGTTCAAGTCGATAATAAAGATGATTAATAAAAGCTTCAAGTTTCTTTATACCGCTTTTGTCATCATATGATTCAAGATGAGAGATTTTACTCTCAATGTAATTGAGTGTAGTCTCTGCTTGCGAAAGGTCATTTTTAAGAGGAATAGGGGAAGATTTTATATCCTCTGGGAGGACGTGACTAAGTTTTGTCAGTTGTTCTTTAAGAGTCGTCAAAGTTTCAGCTGGTTTTTCAGCCCTAATAGTCACTTCATATTCAAGTTCAAGTTTATTTAGTAACGCGTACTTGATTGGCCTAGCCATGATTAATTATGAATCAAGGTAAGCTTTATTAAGATTAAGTTTAAGATTAAGTTTAAGATTAATTTAAGTTAAGTAGTATTTAAGGAAATCGCGTATTCAAGTTAAGTTATTATAGTTTTAGACGAATACGCATTAAAATTTAAGAAACAATTAAGAAATAAACAATTGAATTAAAGTTTAGAGTTAAGTAGAGCTAATAAGCTTGAGCAAAGTTATTTTTTGTTTATATACAGTGTAAATATTTAGTGAGCAATGTGTTATCAAGTTTAGTTTACCAATGATAATAGTGTTTATGAATGTATAGACTTCAGTTCCAAGTACTTTGGGTGTACCCCGAGTCGACTTCGAAAGTCTAGGAGTACACTTTAATGTAGCTTGAGAACCTGCGTGGACGTATTACTAGCAGGATATTCTCCTGTAGCACGCCGTAAAGTCTTCCAAACTCCAACTTATCAGTGACCACTAAGGGTTTTCAACACTTCAAAGAGAAGAAAGGATGTAGATCACACTAGGCAATCAGGTAAGTGGTGCATGTGTGTGGGGTGCAGTATAACGTAGTAAGTGTACTGTTAAGTGTCACGTTTAGAGTGATGTATGAAGTAGCGAAAGAGTAAAGTTAAGATATGTCGAAAGAGCATCCAAATTTAACCAGGTACGTGTATTAGTATTTTTTAGAATTTAGAAGAACAGAGGGTTCGATTTAATTGGGCGCCAAACTGTAATGTTACACTTTTGTGTAACACCAAGTTATTCGAGAAGCTTCCTACCTAATTTTCCTAGGCAGAAAGATCCTAACAAATTAAAGAATATTAGAAATTATGTACAATTTTAATTTTTATTTACAGACTTTTATAAAATTTTGATGCGAAGGTTTCGAGTTAAGCTGGAGACGTTACAGGTTTGAGGAGATGTTGAAGGTTTTGAGTGAAGCTGGAGACGTTGCAGGTTGAGGAGATGAGACGTTTTAAAGGTTTTGAGGTTAAATGGATGCTCTTCTGGGCGTAGAGGTCGACACCAGGTGGTGGAGCTCTACGCCAGGTCTGGAACTTTGCCGTTTAGGTTTTTGAAGGTTTGAAGGGCTTTCTTGAGTTTTACGCCAGGTCTGGAACTTTGCCGTTTAGGTTTTTGAAGGTTTGAAGGGCTTTCTTGAGTTTCCCGGGCCAGCTGGGCCCGGGAAATGGCCTTTTAGAAGATATTCGTCGCGAAGTCAGAGGTAAACTGATCCTTGGCCGTTCTGGCACTGTTTATATATATTCCGCCGTTCCAATGTAGTTCCAGAATTGAGAATTCAAAATAATGTACGTTTTTCAAAATTTGTACGATTTTCTTTATAATTTCGTACGAGGTTTCATCCAAAACCTATGTTACCTTTCCTCTTTGCTTCAGATCGGAGCAAATTTTGACATTTTCAAAATTGGCATTTATGTCACAACAATCTTTACCAAAACAAATATTTTCAAAGAATTTTAAGAAAAAAGTAGAAAAAGAGACCAAAATGGATACAATAATTACAGATGTTATAAAAAACTGGATATAGAAGGTAATATTTACATTGTTATACAAAATTAGAGCTAGAACAGAAATAAAATATTACAGTATAAATACTAAGAGAGCCACCTGGCGGATAATTCTGGCCACCCACTTATCCCGCCCAGGCCAGAATTATCCGCGCCGCCGTCACCGCCGCCGGCCGCCGCGCCGTCGTCGTCGAAAAACTAACCTACCCCAACGTAGGGCTATGTTCCGTAGGTTAAGGAAAAAGGTACAGAAGCCCTTTTAAACTTCTCTGCAATTATGTTCTCCTGGTCCACAAAGTCATTGGGAGTGACATGCCCATTATTTCTCGTTAAGGAAATCCCTTAGTCATTCACACCTTGAGGCAAGCAAGCCCTTTGAACCAATTTACAATTTTTAATTGCTGTTAATTAGTTTTCTAACTAGAGTTCTTCTGTTTGGAGGGCTTTTGTTTTTACGATAAACTGAAACAAAAGAATCAGTAGGTTCTGGATTTCGAATTTCTGTGAAAAAGATTGGTCCAATTTGTACTTGAAGGAAAAAATAATTAAATTCTAAAAAAAATTGTTGTTTGTTTATTATCAAAATATCTCCAAGCCCTTAAAATTATTTATAATATAACACAAGTTACCCGGAGATCATAAGATACGAAGAAGTGGAAAGGGCTTTTCAAGGGCCCGTCGAATTCCAAGGTTTGGCACGCACGGGGCGTGGTTAGAAAGTAAGGTCGACGAATCGGTGGGGAGCTTGCTACGCAAGACGATACGCGCGTCCCTTGTCTACCTTCGTGCTTTCTACAGATTTTATTTCTTTCTTATTTTAGGGAGGAAAAGAGATGAAAGATGTAATTTATCAATTTTCGAATGGTTGCACAACACCGACGACGCGCGACGACCGCGGTCAATGGACGGCCCTTTAGCACAGATTATTATATATTATGAAGTTGCTTCGCCTCGAGGTGATGCAACTCTATTGCAACTTTGCAACACACGTTGATACAGACAATACAATTTGTTAAAAAATTAGGTAGACATAGTTCGCTCTGACTTCATAGTTTATAGCTTCATCATGAAAATCTCAAAATATTTTTCGGAGTTATTATCAATTTTTATCGTTTAGTTTAAAAGCACGGTGGTTAAGTAGTGGTTAAGTATTCAAATGGTCCAAGAATGAATGTAACTCGTGTCCAAGAATTAATGTATTGTCGGTCCGATTTGATCCCAATCATAACATAATTGTTCCGTTCAATACGTATCCCATATATCGGATCCGCTTCTTTGTAACTTCCTAACAACTTCTTATCGCCTGGTACATTTGAGCCCGCTGTTGTACGGATCCGCCTCCATGATGGCCGGAAGGTAGGCACTGGGCGGAAGGGCGGATGTCCAAGGCAAGCCTACATGGAAACAAAATCAATGAAATCCACACAGAAAACAAATTATATTTTAAAACCACATAGAGTAGACTTTATTTTTTGTGTGATAAGGTTCTAAATGCCAAGCAAGCTAAGGGATGGGTGAAAATAAGGGACGGGCGGGACACGACACCTAATAATTTTTACCCAAACTAATAATTTTTACCCAATTTATCTTTAATTTTATCAAATAAACAGATTAAATTTGCGTCGTAATCTATTATGAAATAAAATTATTAAATGATAAAACTCAAAAGTAGTCTTTATTATCCGTTTTATAAAATTTATTGATGTGGGCTGACTGAAAGCACTATTTTATCGATACCGAATTGGAAAATGTATCGGCGATCACTGATAATGTCGAACCGTTCGGAAAACACTAGGGCGTCATGGGTGCAGAGAAGGTCTTTCGACCAGAAATCGATACTCCATTGATACTATTCGAAGCTATACAGCACGGTATATTGGTTCCGGCAGGTGAATGAATGGGTCTGGATTGGATAGGGGATGCATTGAGACGGGTGGGACACGGTAGACGTGAGATAGGAGATGCTGGGATCTCGCTATCTCATCCTATCCTAAGTGATTGAAACCATCTGAAACGCAATTATTTTAAACCTGCCTCACTTTAATGATACTGGAATACCCTACATTGTCAAATTTCTAACAATTTTTATCGACTTGTAAAATTATATCTACACAATTATGTAACGCAATTAACTATACACTAGCCACGACACCAAAACACATAAAATAATGTATGTAAGTATACTGTGAAAACACTTGCCTCTTAAAGTCGCTAAACGCAACTCCCCTAGAGCCCGCCTTACTAAATAAGTGGCCACAAAAAACGCGTAATAAAAATAAATATAATGTTATGCGTAATTAGATCGAATATGTATTAGGGCAGCATACTAAAGCAAGAGATCTTTTAGTTCGAGAAAAGTACAGCTTACAATAAGAGTTACAAGGGCGAGGGGACGCCCAACTTTCGGCGTCGACAAAAAGGTCGATGTACTGTTTCGGGTATGGAAATGGAAACCTAAGCAGACCCGCTTTTGTACCAGATACTTTAAGTCCTAAAAAAAAAAGTCGGAAAAAGTTTCAAAGCTCTCGCGCCAAAATACTCAAACGCAACTCAGATATAAGCACGCCTCAACTCAAGAGACGTGTTTTAGACAGATTTTCATTGAAAGCTGTCAAAAAATCGCGACTTGACACGTGCTTAAATCTAAGATGCGTATACGGTACGGGCACAGAAGCTTAAGAATGCGTAACGGATTCCCTGCTATTTCTATCCTGAAAGCTTACAATCCACATGCACCAGGAGCATATAACCGGGAAGAGATGTCAGCACGTCCCTTTCTCCCAGATGGGCGGAGAAACGGTTCGGCGTGGGTGTTGTTATGGAAACTGCGTGGCTAATGTACCAGTGTAGCATGAACGGATGAGCGATAAATAAGATGAGTGAAAGATTGTGCTGGACTTTCTGAGCTTTGCATTCGTAAAACGGACTAGGCGTACAAAACTCAGTACGATATCTGAAATCGATTATTGTAAACCATTTTTTGAATCTGTTTTACCTCCGTCAGCATCCGATTCTGACTAAGATTCTGAATTAGTTTATTTTACCTGAGTTTACATAAGTGAGAGTTAAATCAATTGATGAAGTTGAAGAATGACTGCGGCTTATAAATAACTGCTATCATTTATTGCCAGCAAGCATAACTACCGCTCGGGAAACTCATTACACGCACCGATAAATCGAGAAACAAAAACTGAAATACATTCATACTGTGTTATTTTGAGATTTATCGCTATGGTTGTCTGTTATTAGTGGTCAGTCAATATGTGGGCCACGGCCATGTCTGTTTGTCTGTCTGGTTGCCAAGTGGTCGGCTAGGCGGCCCGGGGCGCGCGGCCACCACACCAGGCGCGCAGCAAATCGAGGAGATGGTGGTGCGTTATTGCCAACTGATCCTAGGTTGGAGTCGCGGTGCTGCTGGATGGCCAGATTGCTAAAGCTCCAAACAAAAATTAGTATCGTTGGCGTGCTTCTAAGGGTGGGTAATGAACATGCAGCGTTAAGAGAAGCAATGTAACTTGTTACACAGCGAGCGTTCGTGTAAAGTCCGATCGTGATGCAGAAAAAATTTCATACATTGACCTGTTATTACCTGTGTTTGTCACTCTCGCATAAATATAATGCATCACGCTTGCACAGACGCAATGACCGCTGTCCCTATGGATTCTAAACCTTTTGTTCCTTGAGTTTTTTGTTTGAGCCTTGGCTCACGACAAATACCCACCACGGCTTGCTTGACATAATAAATAATTTTTAAACAACGAACGAACGACATTCCATCTTGGGATGCGTCAGTGACCGCTCAGTTTTTGGACACAGTTATATCAGTTATCTTATCTCAGTTTTTTGTATGTATATTACTACCAAATAAGTAATTACCTAATTATTACTCGATTTTTATACGTACGTAACTGTTTTCATACTAAAATCAAAATTAACAATATTTTAATATTTAATTTTTAAATGTTTTTTCTCTTTCAAATATTTCTTTTAAACCGCACTTGGGTAATGCAAAAATGTTTTGGACCACTGTCAGTAGGCAAAGAGGTCATTGTACGAAATTCTTTCTGCTTTGCGTCTGGACTTTAATCAGTACGGGGAAAGAAAGCGCTCGCAACGAGCGTGAGAGGTGTCAAGGGACACCCGGATGGAACGAAGTTCCTTTCTATAAGAGAGAGAGAGAGACAGACAGAGAAACATGCGCACGTCGCACGGCTTACAATAGCTTACTATAGAAAAAAGTGTCGTTACAACTTTTCGTGAGAATTTTTTCCGTCCAGCCCCCTTTCACAACGCGCGATAAGGAACTTAGTTCCAATATTTTGCTCTTTACAGCCATTTATTAAAAACTTTCTAAAAGTTTAATAAATAAATAAATAATGCTGGACAATTCACACAGCATTATCTAGCCCCAAAGTAAGCAGAGCTTGTGTTATGGGTACTAGATAACTGATATACGTAATATTATACATTACATAGATAGATATTTTTTTATTATACATAGAAAACACCCAGACCAACGGAACAAATTTCTGCAGATCGTACACAAATTTGTTCCGAGGCGGGGATCGAACCCGCAACCTCTTTAATATTTACGATGTGTTATTATAAAATTCAAAAAAACTTTTTATTACTTGTTCGTAGCACCGTAGCGCTCCGTAGCAATGTCTACGCAAGTGCTACGACGTAGACCTAAATTATTCTTATAAAAATTACTTTGCTTTAAAAATATTTAATACCCAAATTTGCATCAAGACTTCTGGTTTTAACAAAAATTGTGTTAGCTGGCAATATTATCGGGTCGCACACAGACGCACACGGGGCGGGTCGTTGCAGTCGCGGAGTGCATTCACCGTGCCGCCGCGCCCGCTGTCAAGTGACAAGTCAATGCACTTGCGTACGCTGTGTGAGACACTTGTGCAGCTAAAACTCTAAAAGCGATGATACTGCACCTGCACGCATATTTAGAATTGATAAAATAAATAAAACATCTAGAATGCAAGTGATGGAGCTTTTATGATCAAATAATTTCGAATTCTAAATTCAAATACTTCATTTTCTTCTTCGTCTATGTCAATTAATCTACTTTTTCCTTCATTTATGTGTGCTTAAGTAATTTTTGAAATTCGAATCTTCGTTCTAGTTTTACTAGGTACGTACATAGCAAACTAGTACTATCTTATGTTTTGAGGTTATGACGGCGCCTCTCCAATCGACGGTGATTGTGAAGAACACATCGCCAGTGATCGGCAAGGTAATTATGCAAGCATCGACATTACCGTCCGTGATCATTTATTGAGCGGCAAGCCATCAAGCCATCATCAAGCCATATGGACGTGAAGTTATCATCACAAGCGGTATAAGCTGCTCTATATAGCACTCGATTACAGCATTAGCTCCTTAGGTGCCCATTCCACTCATCCAATATCTTTGTCCAACTACATTTGATCAAAGAACTTGGATGAAGTTCATCCAATTTACAAGCAACACCGATATTTGATCAAAGATTTGGATACTAGTTTCTGCCCGCGTCTTCGTACGCGCTGTGTCTATGAAAACGTATACAGGTTAATGGTTTCCCATGGAAACTGAAGTTGATGGGTTATATTGAACCTCCTCCGTTTTTTCGACGGTTGATAAATGATCTTGATCACCGACGATAATGTGGATGCTTGCCACGATTACCTTGATGATTATCTTGCCGATCACTGGCGGCAATGTAATCATCACGTTCACGGGCGATAATGCAGAGGCGCCATAATGCCCATTACTTATAAAATAATAATAATAATAATGCTGGACAATTCACACAGCATTATCTAGCCCCAAGGTAAGCAGAGCTTGTGTTATGGGTACTAGATAACTGATATACGTAATATTATACATTACATAGACATATATTTTTTATTATACATAGAAAACACCCAGACCAACGGAACAAATTTCTGCAGATCGTACACAAATTTGTTCCGAGGCGGGGATCGAACCCGCAACCTCTTGCGTCGCAGGCAGACTCTCGCCCGCTGCGTCACTGAGGTCGTCAAAAATATTTAGGTTCATGCGACAACACCTAAAAAACTTCATAGACCGCAACAACATTATCTCTCCTAGATCCCGGAAACGCGTCCAAAAACAAAATCAGCGCTGATTCGTCGGTCGGCCATTAAACTAACCCTTGCAATAAAGGAAGACAATAGGTCATTTGTCACTGCCCCCGCACGCACCCCTCACTGGGTCACTGAGGTTAGATAATATATCTACTGACTTGACTTTCTGACGTAAATCTGGGTTATTTCACCGAAATACTTTAATAAAACTAAGAAAATAACTTAACAATATTTTACTAGCAACCCGCCCCGGCTTCGGTCCAGGACGGCTACAATATTATGCATGTATTAGTGTAAATATCCAAGAACATTTTATTTATTTAACAGCAAAAATATAATATAAATATAATAATATTAATGCATGTATTATAAATATATCCCTTGCTCTTGAATCACTCTATCTATTAAAAACGCATCAAAACCCTTTGCGTAGTTTTAAAGATCTAAGCTCGATGATCTAGGCATACCTACATAGGGACGGACAGACAGCGGGAAGCGACTTTCTTTTATACTATGTTATGTATTATATTGACTTGCTTCTGAATGCGGCTTCAATCGCAATTTCTCGTCTACAAAATTGCCTATTCCAGGTTAAGCCATAAAATAGTGCTTTGTAAAACCTGGAATAGGCAATTTTGCGCAGCTTCGCATTTGTTGTTTCAGCCAGACATGTCTTTCGCGATTTTTATTTCTATGCTCATTGCTGCAAGGCTCAATAATGTAAGGGTTATTTCTATCCCCTAAAAAACTGTCTTTAGGAAATCCAGTCAAGTTTTTTAGGGGATAGAAATAACCCTTACATTATTGACCTTGCAGCAATGTTGCATAGTAAATCAGTATCTATGCAACATTACAGCCCAATTCTTTCTGGAGTTTTGGCCAGAAATAACAAACACCCATATCTACATATCTTTCGCATTTTAGCTTGATTGTGATTTACGGCAAAAGCAAACCGATTTGTATCTTGTTTCTGTATTATTCATACCAAAGGTATTGGACGACCCACAAATACTTTTTATATAGGTACTATACATATGTAATCACAAAATGTCAAAATCAACAGGAAAGGGCGCTATGGCGCTCATTAGGATAGGACTATGTCCATTGTCCAAGCGCGATAAAAGCGCGCAAAACCCCCGCTTGCTTTATAATTTGTGTTGACTTGTGCATTCACCTCTGATTACTGGGGAATGCCCCGACGATCTCTGCTAAGGTGACCTCCTGACTGACACGGAAAGGTCATAATTATATTAATTCGATTATTTATCGGGTATTTATCGCGTACCTTTTGCTTTCTTTTCCCCAACGTTTCAACCGCGTTACAGCGATCGTGGTCACGATCCCTGTAACTCGAAAGGTACGCGATAAATACCCGATAAATAATCTTAAATATGTTATCAAATCGCGAAAGTTTAAAAAGTTAAGTAAGTTAAGTGTATTAATTCGTCTGATGTTTCACTTATAATAATATTAACGCGACTGATATTTTATTGAACCTAACCTATTCTGCTGCGTAAAAACATACTTGACGCAAATTAAAGGGGCTGCGCTGGAACTTATTTAATAAACGAAACTAAGTTCAACATAACTAAACTAGCTTATTTAGTATTGAAGTTTTAGCTGCCTATTTAAGGGTATTGACTGTTATGTAAAGAATCTTAACGGTTGTATTGATGTTGAAATTATTGGGGAATGGCCTGACGATCCCTGCTGAGGTGACCTCCAGACTGACACGGAAAGGTCGTAATAATATTATGCGTCTGATATTTTGTTGAGGCTAACCTATTCTGTTGCGTCTTGAATTGGCGTAAATAAAGGGGCTGCGATTATTTATCGGGTAGGTATGTAGTCACTCACTGATGTTATATTATAATAACTAAGTACCAATTAATATTTACATTTACATCTATTTTCTAAAAATCTAAGCCGTCACCAGAAGGCAGAGTGCCCAGAATGCTGGCAGCATTGCCACGTTGAATGGCAATGCTAATTCGTTGACCGAAATAAAAACTGCGATGAAACTTATTTGATAAATGAACTTAGTTCAACTTAACTAAACTAGCTTATTTAGTACCTACTAGCGTAGCTTCTGTGGGAATGGGGAAGTTCCGGGATCAAATATAGCCTGAAAATTAAGCTTTATAATGGTGAAAGAAAAAAAATTAAATCGGTCCAGTAGTTTTAAATTTATTCGTTACTTACAAAAATACAAATCGTATCACGTGGACAGCCGCCGCCGGTAGTTTGTAGGAACGCTGATAAACTACCAAAATCAAATCTCTTTTTAAATAGTTATTTTCCCTAGCAGAATTTACTTTAACAAGATTTTTATTAATCTATAAAGTACTTTTAGTTAGATATTACAAACAACCGGCTCATACATAATGTCGATTCTGTTGTAACGTTATTCACAACTAGGTAAGAAGTTTAGGTAATTCAATAATGTCCCTAAAATTATCGATTTTGGCAGGATTTTTGGGACATTATTAAATTTTCGTGGAAAATTTGCCCACTGCGAGTAACGCACTATAAAGCAAAAAGGTAAGTTTAGTTAAAATGTAAAAACACAGCAGGCATGCTGTTGGCAGATGATGGATGCGGCAAGCTGAAGACAGGGCGCTATGGCGCTCATTAGGGGAGGCCTATGTCCAGCAGTGGACTGAAAAAGGCTGATGATGATGATGATGTAAAAACACAGGCACTACAGAAGGTTAATTAAACTGAGCAAATTACCTCTCTTTGTCTTAGTAAGTACCAAGTACTTAGTCTTACTTAGTAGTCCAAGTGCTTACCAAACTTTAACTTTTTCGTTTTAAACGTTGGTTAATTTTAAGGTGTAAGTAAAATGTAACTATGTCGCTAAACCCACACTACAATATTTTATTTATAGTTTGTGCTTATACTAAAATAAACTAAATAGCTATAGCTCAGTTGTCAAGTTGTCAATATATTAGTAATTTTCCTAGAAAAGGAAGCTGTTAAACCTCCGATACTAAAAGAGGTAACCGTAAAGAGGTTAGTAGGTAAGGGTGCGGCCTTTAGCCTTAGCTGGCAGGTTTTATGGGGCCCTGGTAACTGCCGGGGAGCGCCGCCGCCGCACCCTGCTTTATAGCCTCCACCTGGCATGGCTTCACGGGTGAAATAGCCTCATGATGACCATGGACTGATAAAATGACCTTTGCAGTGCAAATCGTTTGGAAAATGGGGCGTTTTGTGGGTTTTGGTGTTGTTTTTTATGATATTTTTATTGAGATGTTTACACGATTGTTAACGTTTGTAGAGAAGAAACAGCCGTTTTTGTTATTGAAATAGTAGAGAAGAAAGTCCTATTTTTGGTACCATAGAAACAATATCACGTAGGATGATTGAGCTTGGCAATATCTCCGATTGGATTGTAATCATTCATTTCTGCGTAATATGTGGTTTATTGCCTTTTATCTAATGTCTTCGTTTAATTATATTGACGACCTCAGTGGCGCAGCGGGCGAGAGTCTGCCTGCGACGCAAGAGGTTGCGGGTTCGATCCCCGCCTCGGAACAAATTTGTGTACGATCTGCAGAAATTTGTTTCGTTGGTCTGGGTGTTTTCTATGTATAATAAAAAATATCTATCTATGTAATGTATAATATTACGTATATCAGTTATCTAGTACCCATAACACAAGCTCTGCTTACCTTGGGGCTAGATAATGCTGTGTGAATTGTCCAGCATTATTTATTTATTTATTATTTATTTATTTAATTATTAAAGCTCAGCCCCTGAGTAATTAATACACGTATCTACATTATCTGCCTACCTACGTATTTTCTCTCGAGGCAATACGCGAATACCTATATAATAATATGCAGAAACATTGTTGAAATATGCGTAAATATGAAACATTTTGCGGATCAGAAAACATTTTTCTCATGACGGGAATCGAACCCACAACCTCTACAGTCCTTCGCCTACTGTGCCACAGATGCTTTCAAATAATGACATATTTGACTCTGATACTGAACGTAGGCCGTTGGCGGTAAGAGGAAATATGGTAGCCTGCTATAGTTAGCGAACCTATTGGCTACCGTATATTATAGGCTTTACAAAGAGAAATGAAATAAGTTCCCAAAAATTTTCGACTTCGTTCCTTGTTTTCTCTGTAGGTGGAGTCACCGGCGCTACAGTCCGTAAGAGGTCCCAAAGATTTTCGACGAAAACCGACAGACACACCCGTACTAAAGGTGGGACGGGGGTTCGAGTCACGCCGAAGTCGAAAATTTTTGGAAACTTATTTATTTCTTAGAGATGCCCAGAGTGCGGGTAAGCACTAAAGCAAAAATCCTTTTAAAAAGAGAAATTTTAACATAAGTATTTAAAATGATAAAAATTATCATATACAGTGATAAAATTTCACTTTTTAAAGCCTTCACTTTTCTCTTTTTATGAAATAATAAACATCATTTTCAGGATGCTGTTGGGCCTGCCTTCGTTACTACAGGTATCAGAGATGTTCGCTAATACCTCTGCAGATGGTTTCGCGACCATTAGGTATGCGAAAGCGAGAGGCATCTCTCATGAGCAAAGTTGAAAGAGTGAGACAACAGTATCCTGAAAGTCATATCTGACAAGTATGACTGTCCAATATTGCACCTCTGGGCGAAATTACTGATACCTAGATTACACTAGATTTAATTAATTTAGTTTAATTTTTTGGTTGTAATTAAATTGTTTGTAATTTTGTGTTTTCTAAGGAAATAAAGAATTTGAATTTGTAAAGTCGGTAGTTTCCACATTTGGACCGTGCTGTGCTGACCACATTCTGGCTGGACAAGCACATCTGGCACGCAAGTAAACTCACACAAGGGTACCTAACCTTATAATCGTGCGTCCCTGCCGTGAAAAGACACACACACCGCCACACCTAGTTACTTCATGTGTTGTTTATTTGTAGATAACCTTATCCTTAAGGCGCATACAGCACCTAAACTAGCGCCACCACCTACTTTATGTTATTATTCTGTTTAACAAAGGAATTTTCAAAAATCCTTCTTCCAGTTTGTGATACCTATCATAAGCTTTTTTTTAATGCCTCTGTAATAGTTTTATTCTATTTAGTTTAGGAAGAGATACGAAGTTGCACTTGGTGGCCACCAAAATCTATTTTCGTATCTCTTCCTAAACTAAATAGAATAAAACTATTACAGAGGCATTAAAAAAAAGCTTATGATTGGTATCACAAACTGGAAGAAGGATTTTTGAAAATTCCTATGTTAAACAGAATAATAACATAAATTAGGTGGCGGCGCCACTTTGGGTCCGGTATGGGCCTTAAAGTACAGTCAACCATCGCTTACACCTTATTAGAGCATAAGTTTTGTTAGAACACGAGAGCGGATACAAGGGTTTCACTGATCTCTGACTGTGCCCGACTGTACCTATCTCGTTAACGGGCATCCCCGCACACACAGACGCGTCTAAAATAAAACCAAAAACACCCTTTCGTCCTGCGCACCTCCTAGTACCGCATGTTCGCCTGGTCTCTAAGGAGCACCGGCGCCCCATATTTCCCACGCTCGCACCCAAGAAGGCCCCTCCACAGATTATAATGTAATTACCAGCTTAGGTATATCCCGGGAGGTGATCTCCATCCTTTTCAATTCCTGGGACGTGCTACTTGCACCCGTAGGCTTCGTGGGAACCAGCGGATGTCAGGTAACGACAATTCGAGTCCTTCCATATATTTTTTTTGTGCTTGTTATTTTTATCGGATGGGACCGGACTTTGCATTAAGTTTTTTAGACGATCGACTGAACGTCGAGAACGATGAAGCAGTTTTAATTAACATATTATTTTAATGGAAGGAAAGGAAGGGCACGAATGAATACCAAAAAAACGGACTTTTTACTAACACACAATTTCAGACTTTGGGCACTTTACCCAACTCCTACTCGTTTAGACTGTCATACTTGAAGATAAAGTACCTACTCATCTACCTGAATATCATGTAAGAATTTCAGGTCACTTTCCCCATTTAGCATTTTTAACATTTTGTAGGATTGAGTTTGAAAGTTAACACCTTTTAAGCCTTCAATTACGGAGCCGTCAAGTTGACGTACGCCGGGGGTGTCCCGGAAGCGACCCAAAAGCAGGCGTGATCTGACATCGACGAACAAGCGTGCTTTGAGGGTTAAAAGTTGTAAATCACGTGTATAAATAAAGTGTTCACATTCCAATCAATAGTAGGACTTTTAACAGAATACCAACCTGAGCCACCAGCGTTTAATGCTGGTTTAATGCTAAACTGAGTCACATTTCAACTAAAACTGGTTTAACTAAAACGTCTAGTGACAAAATGATAGAAGTACCTACTCATCAATCACAAAATCATCAGCAATAGCCAGCAACATACTACATATCTAGGTAATAAGGAGATTCACCGGTGCGCAAGAAATGGATAAAGGTACTTACCTACTTAGTGCCCAAGTGTGAAAGGACTTATAGGAACAGCAGCATCGGATGAATACAAACGTAATACCAAAATTATTTGTGATTCGAGCACATTTCCAGCATATTGTTATTTTTAATTGAATAGTATATATATCAAGGTCCCTAGTAGTATTTTTTTAATTCTCACCTTTAATGAAATGTAAGGTATTTTGCATTTTTTTGCGTCGAAAATAAAGTTTTCGTTCTATTTGCAAAAATATCTTGCGTTTTGTTTGATGAGGAACATAGCTTATATTGACGACCTCTGTGGCGCGGTAGGCGAAGGTCTGCCTGCGACGCAGGAGGTTGCGGGTTCGATTCCCGCCTCGGAACAAATGTGTGTACGATCTGCAGACATTTGTTTAGGGTGTTCTGGTCGTTTTCTATGTATAATAAAAATATCTATCTACGTAATGTATTGTATTATGTAAGTATATCAGTTAACCAGTACCCATAACACAAGCTCTGCTTAGCTTGGGACTAGAAAATGTTATGTGAATTGTCCAGCATTATTTATTTAATTATTTTATTTATTGTCTAGTTCCAGAATAACAACACCATGTGGAAAATACAAAAAGTTTTCAGGCATCATTTTTGGAAGTTGCGAGCAGCTGTCGCTGAATCCATAAAGCAGCTACAAACGTTGGCAAAATGAACACGAAAAAAGGTCAGCGGAGAACTTCAATTAATGGGTCATTTTCATAATCTAATTGGATGGATGCCATTCAACTCAGATATTGGTTTGACTTGACACTTAATTAATTAACTAATCTATAAGGACAAGCTTACCTGCAAAAACTGCTACAACCAGGAACTGAATCTGCACCGACGGCTGCATGATGGCGCTCCGCAACCGACACTCCATGAAGACACTTCTACTCTCTCTTTTCTCTTTAGTTCGTGTGGATATCACCGCATTTTCAAATCTTGCAAATGAAAAAGAGGACCGATAGATTCGATCGGTATATTTTCCAAAATATGTTAATTTCTAAAAGATATCTCAAGAATTTCATAAAAATTAGGGTTGAATATTCTGACTACTATTCCTACCTAAATTAACTCTACAGTGCCCACAAAGCTTACAAATATCGAAAAGCTTATAGATTACCAAAGCAAAAGCCACACAATCCTACTAATCTACCCTAATCCACTTCAAAGCCTGATTCGCGTGGTTTCGCGAACGTTCTCGTGGTGTCTGCCGTAGCTACGGCTCTCCTAAACCCGAGATATACATGTAGAATACGCAGCAGTAGGTAGGTGGTAGGTACCTACTGGTCCCAACCCCACCAAGCTGGTGGAAATGAAATGGGGACAGGGAGCGTCAGGACCGACCCATAAAGAAAATTGTCTTGTCTTTCGCCTAATTGAAACGGTGTTGGTGTTTGTTCTTTGTAACGATGTTAACTTCGTTGGTGATTGATGGGTTTGGTGGTGATTAAGTTTCTAATTTTAAATAACTGACATAAATCTTTGGTTTACTTTTACGAGTACTAAAATAGGGTGATTAATGTCCTCGGTAGTCCAGAGTTTTTCACTTCCATTGTTTTTCATGGGGTTGTTAGAACCTACAAAACAGAAACTTCTCCCAGTAACAAAAATATTGTTATAGGATATAGTGTGATTTGGGTGTGATTTTTCCGCATCTTCGTTTACTTAGCCTACTTAAATTAGAACATTAAAGTTGGACAATTTGTTATATGTAATCATATTTATGTATTGTATACATTGTATGAATATTTTATTGTGAAAGAAAATAACAATCAAATAACAAATTTAAATTAAAACTAGTATTTACAATAGAGACAATTAAGCTATCTGCAAACTGTTGCAAACAATCTACAGGTAGCTCAACTGATCCATATCAATACCAGTTGGAAGCGTGCCTGAGACACTGGCTGCATTGCCCCGCTGTATAGCAATGCTGATGCGCTGTGCCAGATACTCACCAGCTCTCGGGTCACGCGTCGCTTCGACCAGACGCTCAGATAATTTTTTGAAAACCCGGAGAGCCTCGGTACCCCACGGACCTAGGGTCTCGACTCCAAGGGGAGCAAATGTGTAGCTCTGTCGAGACCTGCAGATTTGCGCCTCTTGAGATCTTCGGCTAAATCTGCCGCCGCACCAGCCCTCACGGAAGTCCTAGGAAGATGGGAAGGCGCGAGTGTGTCGACACATGTAGCGTCCCACACAATAGGCCTCCCCAACTCCCATGGGACTAGAGTCATGCCGTCGGGCCTCTTACCATCGTCACGCAACAGACCATTCGGTTCGAGAATAGCTGGTACGTAATTTTATGTATTGTATTTTTTATATCTAGCAGCTAATTTATATCAAGTGGAAGTTTTTGACTAAAGATGTGTTTCTTAGGTTTAAAAAATTAACAGATCATTTTGAAACTTGCCGTACATGTAGAGCACCTAAGCAGGGCTTAATAATCCAGCTTGAATAACAGTCTACATATTAACACGTTGAGTGCTCATGACGTAGACATCGTTCTTGTAGCTCGTATAGTGGAGTCTGGGCTGTAAGCGCATCAAACTGGAAAGAAAATCTTTATTGATAACAATTATTCTAGCTTAAACTGGACCTGGAACGTGGACTGATGATGATGACGATGATGATGATTCCAGCTTAGGTATGTAAATAGCAGGTTCAGGACTGGTATCCACAAATAAATGATGAAAACAACAATATTAGAATTAAAGTCATTTAAAACGGGATATTTACCATGATTCGATTTTTGAGTTTTCCAATATTTCGAGTTCTTCCGTGATCATGGCGCATGAAACTGTGCCGAAATATTGGAAAACCATGATAGTTTTAAAAGTTTTAAAGATATTTGAAACGGGGTAGGTTTCTACTCTGCACCCTACAGACCGTTCTAGTTCCTCAAGGCTGATAGCTATGACCAATCAACATATCTATACATAGGTATATCTATAGATTATCTATCACCAGATTCGGTACAAGGCCGAAGTCCCCCTAATTGGACGCTCGCAAATGTTAGCGGAGCGACAATCATGCCGCGACATTTTGCAAAGGGCTACGGCTGTTACCTTCCCCTGCTTTATAGGCCGTGGCTATCATCCTATCTACCTAGCTGGATATAGTACGGTTTTATTGTCTTTGCTGCGGTTTTAGCTTCGATAGAGGTGAGAAGCTTCTGCCCTGGAAATCTCATTATTTGCCACACCCGGAGTGCACTTAATATTAATGTTAAATAATAATGCTAGACAGTTTACACTGCATCATACAGCCCCAAGCTTAGCAGAGGTTAATGAGTCATTTATTCCGATATCAATCTCAGTCTCAAGTCAAAATTATGATGAGATTAGTCAAGCATTTGCTTGGTTGATTCTAAAATCATCATCATCAGCCTATATTACTCCACTGCTGGGCATAGGCCTCCTCTAATGAGCGCCATAGCGCCCTGTCTTTAGCTTGCCGCATTCAGCGTCTGATTCTAAAATATAAAGAAGAAAATATACAATACGAATTACATTTTGTTAGAGCTTATCGGAGAAGGTTTAGCGCGGAATTATTACTAAATATTTTCATCTCTATATTTTGCAATGGATTTCCGCAAAGTAACGCCTGATGTACCTGAAGATTTGAGAATAAAGGTCCACCCAAATCCGATTTAAAGTGCTCTAGCTAGATTGAAGAGTGCTCATTCTAAACAAAACTATCTTATGCTAGCCTTCGCCGAAAAAGTTGTCGGCATTGAACAGGATTTTGAATCTAAGAAAAACATTCTGGATCTCCTTGTCGGTAGATCTATATTCATTTCGTAGTGTGTCCAGCAGTGGACTAATATAGGATGATGATGATGATGATTTAACAGCCTGAGCGTGGAATATTTGGTGTTTTAGCTTGCTATTGAATGCTTATTCCAAACAACACTATAACAATGCCACAGATCATTTAATACTACTATGCTTTCCTTCGTCGAGATTGTAAAGGTCATTGAAGATGAAGATTTCTATAAAATCGAATGTAGGATAGACTGGAACAGTCTACGGAGAACCTGGACCTTCTGGTTTTGCTTGTCGGTAGATCTATGTTCATTTTGTTGTGTGGCACTAATATTGTTCTGCATGGATCTTGGTATCCGCTAACCCTTTTACACAAATTTACCATTTTTCAGTCACAAATTTACCTACACACATTTAATCCACTTCTCAAAAGGAGGAGATTCTATGTTCGGTTGTGTTTTTTCAATATAGGTAGGTACGTAATGTTCGTCGATGTCTCCGTCAATGATGAACCGATTTGGGTGACTCTTTGTAATTTTATATGACGATCCAGAGGTGGTATCAAAAATATTCGCAAGGGATTGGTCCTTCAAAACTTCAAATTTCCAGTTAAAAACTAAGGTATTCAAAGAGTTTTTTTCAAAACAAACGATTAGTGGAAATTTATGTTTCAAGTGAATATCCATTAATCGTTGAAACCCGATATGATAACCCGAGAACGTGAGCCGCCTTTGTTTTCAGAATGTTGAACTGATGCACTGAGTTTTCACAATGATTTCGCAATACTCATCATCATCAGCCTATATTTGTCTACTGCTGGACATAGGCCTCGCCTAATGAGCGCCATAGCGCTCTTTCTTGCTTGCCGCATCCAGCATCTGCCAGCAGTCTTTCGCAAATCGTCATTCCACCTGGTCGGAGGGCGTCCTACACTACGTTTGCCAAGTCGCGGTCTCCACTCAAGAACACGTTTACCCCAGCGGTTGTCGGTTCTTCTCGAGATATGGCCAGCCCACTGCCACTTCAGCTTACTAATCCTTTGAGCTATGTCGATAACCTTAGTTCTCTGTCGGATGTATTCGTAACGAATCCTATCCTTCAGAGAAACTCCGAGCATAGCTCTCTCCATGCCCAGCTCGCTGGGCGTCTTTAAACTGGTGGACCAGCCCTACCGTGAGTGTCCACGTCTCAGCTCCGTAGGTCATGACGCAATACTGATGTACTTTAAATTTGAATTCTTATCTTTATTTAAATAATACTCTAACCCCTAGATAAACGTGATTTCAACCAATTTTATCAATGAACTGCACACCTATCACCTTACACAAATATGCTTTGATAACATTTCAAATTGAAACTAGATAGGAATTTAATTGTTTATGTAACGAACTCTAAGCTCTTTGATAAATGAAAATAATACTAAATAACGTATTTTGTAAACATGTTTTATTATTAACCGAAAAATGTACATTATTATTTAAAATGCTACAACTTCACAATAAATATAACAGGCAGTTCGTTCCAGTAATACATCTACAAATTGTTAGACTTGCGTTTTTTTAATCTCAATTATATGTAATATTGATACTTTACTACCTAGGTTTTGAATTTATAATCTCCTTTAATATAACACAAGTGTTTAATTATTAAGATAAATGTTTATAAAACTTCGCCAAACAAATATATGGTCCAACAAATGTGAATATTATTATGCAAAACCATGGATGCTTTATTTATACAAATTCGATACATTGTAAATGAATATGCAAGATTTCAAGTTACGTTAAATTTAACTAGCTGTTTGCTGATTACATCACAATGGCCCGAAACGTATTAAATACATATAATACATAACTCAACAACCTGGCAGTTCTCTTCATGTCAATACAATACATAATTACAAATACAAAACAAATAGGTACACCAATAACACGTCAACTAGCTTAATTCAAAATTAACAATAACCTACACACAGAAATCTAACGCTAAAATATTTAATCTAACTCTATTGTTATATACATAATTTACAAAATATCATCATAGTATTTTTTTTAATCTCATCAAATTCCGATTCAAATAAATACGAGTAGGAAATAAAATTAATACATCTCACTATAAAATAATCAGGTTGGTATAATAAAGGTTGATGAAAATTAAATAGGTAAAGAAAATGTTTACAACCCCACAGTGGCGCTGAATGCTTGTATAACAGGTGCAAAAGTACGAGAACATAATAAATAAGGTACGCTATTCACATATAAGTACTACCGTTCTAGATGAAAACATCTAGAAAAAAGAAATGAAAGTATAGAAAAATATACTTTTGGTTAAAAATTTAAAATTTCCCTTGAAAATTTCCCGAGATGCATTGGATCAAGGGGAGGCTTTTGCCCAACAGTGGGACATTATAGGCTAACTGTAACATTTGGTTTTATACGTTTAGCACGTTAGTGCACTAACAGGGTCTAAACTAAAGTATCGCTCAGTTTGTATGGCGTAGAAAGAAATTTCCTCTATTTCGCTGCAGAAAGACAGCTTTTAGCGCAAGTTAAAATAAAGTTTTTTACGTTTGAGGTAGAATCTAAAATGTATTACCTGGCTTAGAAAGATAGGCCAGAAATACTAATGGATGTAGACAAATAAGAAAAGAATAATTCCGAATATGTGAAAAGCGCACCTCGAAAATAGAAGAATTTTTAATTTTAAATGTTGGGTATTTTAACTTCCATTATAATTTAAAGTAGAAACATCGAGAGTAGAAGAAAATTAGTATATTACAATTGCCTAAAGTTTCCCGTTCACAAGAAAAAATAGACAAGCGAAAATTATAGTAACTAATAATATTCCTCCTTAATTTTATTATTACGCTACAAAGTTTAAAGATATGTTTGTCAAAATTAAATCAAATTATTATGATAAATTAATAGAAACATTCTGAAGGTGTTATAAATAAGAGATCTGATTCACGCATCACTAGAACAATTAAATTATATTTATTGATTTAATAAATAAAAATATATTCTGTTTTAATATAACATGGGGAACTTCATTATATTTGATTATATGGGTTTTCGCTCCTATTTTAGTCAACAATCTTGCAGACTACACACTCACATTTTTTATTCGTAGTGGTTGCCGTGGTTAGCCTCTATATTTCAATAATATTGGCCAACCACATCACCACTCTTATTGTATGTATTTTTGGTAAAAAGTGCGAGTTCCCACAAAGCGAAACTACGTCAGATTTCGTCAAATGAGGTAACTTTTGACAAGTCTCAATACTCAAGGGACTATGGTGCGTCAGAATTAACGTTCTTTACTATTGTTGTCACTGTAGGAAACTTATACGCCGAACTTCGTGTGTGGCGAGCTTTAGTTTGTGCGATTAAATAATAATGCCCAAAATATAATTTGGTTTGATTTGTTATCGTTTTAATGTATTACTATGAGTAGATAATTAAATTTGAACGTAACCACAATGAAGGTCAAAAAAAATTAATTTAATTATGTATTGAACAATTATTCTTATGTACCCATTATTTATAATTATTCTAACACATTCACACTCGCTAATTGACTTGAGCAATGTCACCGTTAAGGTGAACGCTTACTAGTCAGAAGCGTACACGCAATCATTATTATAATTTACATTATGATCCACACCACACGCATAAAAGCTAGAGAACGCAATCTCCCACCACTTTTTGTGGCGATGCAGTGGATAGTTTCGTATACGTACAACTATAAGGCTGATGCAATGTTATAAAGAATGAACGGACAGAGAGCATCTCTATTGCATTGTGGCCCTTTTGCGAAGCATCGCCGCAAGTAGTGGTGGGCGATAGTCTTTATGTAATTAATTATAGAAGCAGGTTGTCACGCTGCTGTCTGGTGGGCGTTCACCTTTGCGCGTTCAAGTGGATTACATTATTTGCACTATACTCAGTGTCTAGGACCGACTACGTAAATTTAGGCTATATTCCAAAGAAGATAATTTACCAAAAGGGATATAGTTTTTATTTATAAGAGTTGGTTTTTCACGCAATTGATAACTAATTTTGTCAATTTGTGAAGCATGTTTTTTTTCTGTAGCTTTCTGTCAAGAACGCTGTTATAAAACAAGATCGCGGTCGGTTAAAACTTTATGGCAAAAGAAATTTATTCGAGTAGTTTCGAATACGAACTAAACTTCTGTATAGTCAGACTATAAAAGCGTTTGATCAAATAAGGTGAGTTTTTATTTTGGAATGTTAAAACTGGGTGATTTTCAGCCTCATTGAGTCCCACGAAGTTATTTTAGTAGTGGTAAATGAAAATGCTTACCAAATGTTTCGGTTCCGAGATTTGAACCCTTACCTATCCTTTTCCCTAAAATCGGTGACTACACTGTCAATTTCAATAAATTTTACTACATATATTCCAGCCAAAGGGATTTGAAGATTTTTGTATGGAAGGTAACATCAGCTAACACACCGTTTTATTTAAATCGCTAAGCACAATGAAACTTATATTACAAACGAAAATAACTACCACTTCTACATACTTGTCTCCCTCTCTCATTATGGTTTGCTGGAAGAGAACTCTTTTGAGGGTTAAGCTCGCCTTTGCGATACCTCTCTAGTAATAAGGTTTTATCAGTGCAATAAAGAATTAAGAACTATTGCTCTAATGTATTTTTTCTTATGTGAATATCTCAGAAACTTAACGCTGTTGGACATCATGTTACAAAACCATTTTTTATTTGTACAAGTGACTTCTATTCAAATTTATAAATTGCATTGTGCGCCTTGATTTAAAAAAAAAAAACGCTATACTAACCGATCTTAAGCCCAAAATCTTCAAACCCATTTCACATCTAGTTCTCCTAGTGTACCTAATTGGTACATAATAATCCATTCGTTCAACTATTCCAGTCCATAAGAGCTTCCAAGTAGATATCAGCCTAACTTCACAAGTTACTTCGAAATCATCGAATCTCGACTTTTGTAGTATTTAACTTGAATTCATAAATAGATTTGAAGCTACCTAAGTTAGATACGGCAAGCTTACGCCTAAATTTGGAAATTGAATGTGCTATGAATATGAATACTTATATAATTATATAAACTGACGCGGAGTAGAGCAGAATCGACGATTCCTATTGATTCAAAATATACACACTCGTAATTCGTTACATTTTCCTGTCCGCTCCAGGTCAGTGGGAACACACCTTAAGGTATCTGTTCTGAAAGATTATTAGGACGGTTAAAAGTTTCGTCGGTTAACATTGACAAATAAATATCAATACATGTTTAACTTCTGTTAAAAACGTTAACCTGTCGGTCAAGATAACTCCCCAATTGCCACGATAGCGAGCCCGTGCCGACCGCACACGAATAAAGTTGGTTAAAACCTAACGCTACTATGGTTATGGAAATGGATCAGTTGAGCTATCTCAAGATTGTTTACAAAAGTCTGCAGTTAGCTTAACTTTTTCAACTATAAATACTAGTTCTAATTTTGTTTCTATTCTTTAACCGTCTGATAATCTTTAAGGACTGCACTATAAGGAAAATTCTTGTAAGTTAGTTGTTGGTTGGTTCAAATCTATCTACAAACTCGCTAATTCAGGTTTCAAGACGTGAACCAGTTGATCTTCACTCAGCAAGTTTGTTGCTATCTTCAGCATGTTTGCTCTTCTGTTTATCGCTATGGATGGGGCTCCGGCCGCGGTACAGTCTGTTGTGGTACTTGATGGGGAGGGGATGCGCTTCGGTATTGAATACCCATTCGTCGAGAGGTAGCAGAGCGTCGTCCGAGAATAGTAGGTACAGGTACTGAAAGAGAAAAGAGGCTGTTAAGGTGTGGTGAATTTATTGAACAAATTAAAACTAGTTGAAACTAAATCGTATTAACGACGATTAATGACAGGTTTACTGTGTGATGGCAACGGCCTATGAATAAAACATCTACAACTGATGACCTCTGTGGCACGGTGGGCGAAGGTCCGCCTATGACGCAAGAGGTTGCGGGTTCGATTACCGCCTTGGGACAAATATTTGTACGATCTGCAGATATTTGTTCAGGGTGTTCTGGTCGTTTTCTATGTATAATAAAAAATATCTATCTATATTTTATAATATTATGTATATCAGTTATCTAGTACCCATAACACAAGCTCTGCTTAGCTTGGGGCTAGATAATGCTGTGTGAATTGTCCAGCATTATTTATTTATTTTTTAATTCTTTAGCGAAGCGGAGATAAATTACGTAAAAACTACGGATATAATTTGGCCACGACATGATGATAGGGCTATATGCTATGGCGCTTATTAGGAGACGCCTATGTCTGGACATAGGCGTCTCCTAATGAGCAACAGCTAATATAAAAATATGTTAGTCCACTGCTGGCAGTGGACGAACATATTTTTATGATGATGATGCTTGTTATCTGTTAATAATAGACGATCTAATAGACTGCTATTTTGTCTTTTTTTCATATTTCAGCTTCTCTATGGTTTATTTCTGCCTCTACTAAAGCATATCAACATGGCTTGCACAAAACTGTCGTATAACATATTTTCGTCAGTACCTTAAGAGTCTCAGCCAGGAAGTAACTTTGCTGCACATCGTCTCCTTGCGGCTCCGACTGGTAGACGTTCACGAGGCCGGTGTAGCCGCCCTCCACTCTGCAGTGTTTCTCTAATGCCTGCGAATTAAATTAATTTGTAAGAAAGACAGTCTATAAACAAGATCCGTCAAGTGCGAGTGTAAGGGCCGAGGGTTTCGAACATTTGCCAATCATACAAATATACTACGGAATCTGTATATTTGACCCCATAAGTCTCGTTTGAAATTTTAACGTAAGTAATAATTTGTACTGAAAATATTCATTTTCATTTATTTATTGTTATTTTGACGCACGAAATGTATCATTATTTTAAATTTCTGTTACTGAGATATTCAAGAAAGAACGGGGACGGACAGAGCGAGACCATAAGGGGTTGTAAAAACAAGAGTAGAATAAAAAGCCTTTTAATTAACGCATTCACTGCTCAACCTCGGGGTCGAAGCGGACACGCAGGGGCGCATTTATATGTACATCAGTTGATATCTTTCAGCTGAGATACAATACAATACAATTACTCATTATTGCACACCAAATAAGACAGATACACAGGACAGGAAAGAACTTAGATTACGTTGTACAATGGGCGGCCTTATCGCTTTGAGCGATCTCTGCCAGACAACCTTTGGATTAATTTTGAGATGTGTAAATGATGGTTTGTTTTAACTGGTCTAATCATGGTGAGACTGTAAATGGACGGAGTGTTACCTGAACCGCCTCCCAGCCCCAGTCGCGGTACTTCTGCTGCTTGGTGAGCCTCCACATGATGAAGTAGCTCTCGAAGGTCTCCGGCCGCAGGATGTATACTTTCTCGTTGGTCTTCTGAGCGCGCGCTTCTACTGCGCCAGAGAATCTGCGGAAGAGAATCTAAGTATTATGTTTAGTTCAGATTTAATCTTCTCTGCCGTTAAAGGGTTTGCAGAAATTTTGATATTTTATTTATTTCGACGACCTATGTGGCGCGGTGGGCGAAAGTCTGCCTGCCACGCATGAGCTTGCTGGTTCGATTCCCGCCTCGGTGTCTACGATCTGCAGACATTTGTTCAGGGTGTTCTGGTCGTTTTCTATGTATAATAAAAAATACCTATCTATGTATTGTGTTATATTATGTATATCAGTTATATAGTACCCATAACACAAGCTCTGCTTAGCTTGGGGCTAGGTAATGCTGTGTGAATTGTCCAGCATTATTTATTTATTTCGACGAGTTGTCTTTGGCTGATGTATCTAGTGTTGAATTTACTCATCGCGTTACGTTTTAAGTTTGTTATTTTTACCTTTAATTAAGTAGTGCTTAAGTCGCTAGCACAAATGGCGCTGTAATCGCGGGCTGCTCATTTATGATTGCTCATTAGTTGATTGATCGAATCGAGCGGGTTATGCGCGTTTGTCAGATCTCACGATTATCCCTGTGCGGCGAGCGAAGCGTGCCCTAGTAATAAAGCTTGGCCAGAGAAGCGAGCCCGTATTGATAAAATTTAAAGATTATTCTGAAAAGTAGCTCACCTACCTATATTTAGAAATTTCTTTTTTTTTGAACAATTTTTATTTCGGATGAGGGCCATGCCCATAATCCCCACGCTGGGCATACGGGTTGGTCATTCTGCAAGAGGCACTGCTGCCCACCCCCCGGTGTATGTCCCTTAGTCGCCTCCGACGACACCCACGGGAAGGGTTGGGGTGGTGCAAATTCTAAGCCGGCACCACACGGCTACTTTACCACTTATTAGGTATAGTTTCCATGTGTGTTACAGCAGGATCCGAGGGGGTTACAGCAGCACCCCTGGATCGCAGCCCCCGTTTAGTAACGTATTGTGAATTATGTAGGTATACCTGAAAGCCTCCGGACCGAGCTTGGTCTCGGAGCGCGCGTAGCTCTCGTGGCAGGTGTTCGTCAGCTTGTGCGCCACGTCCATGTAGCGCTCCGACAGCGAGTTCTCCAGCGTGGTGGCGGCCAGCGCGAACATACCGCCTGGAACAGACGGAAAATTATTCGTTATTTTCTATTAATAAAAATAAATAAATAATGCTGGAAAATTCACACAGCATTATTCAATTCAATTCGTTTATTTCAGACTACATTAATTAAAAATATTAGCCTCAAGCTAAGCAGAGCTTGTGTTATAGGTACCTAATAGATAACTGATTTACATAATACTATACATTACATAGATGGATATTTTTTATTATACATAGAAAACGGCCAGAACACCCAGAACAAATGTCTGTAGATCGTACAAACATTTGTCTTGAAGCGGGAATCGAACCCGCAACCTTCTGCGTCACAGGTATAATCGTACAAATGGGACGCTACCCAGCCGTCAATGACTCAGCGGACTGGACTATTGGATCGAGAGGTTGCTCGCGACGCCGCGCACAGCGGCGCCACCTTTTTGAACGTTTCAAGCGAGAATTACCTTGAAAAATATAGTAAACATTGAAAACGACCAGAACACCCGGAACAAATACCTGCAGATCGTACAAATATTTGTCCCAAGGCGGGATTCAAACCCGCAACCTCCTGCGTCGCAGGTTGGCCGCCACGCCACAGAGGATGTCAAAAAGCTTACTACAGGTATCACAAACTGCCTAATAAAATTTGAAACAAAATGTCCTTTGTTCAACGTAATAATATGACAAAATAGGAAAACGCTATTAGTGTCGGGGAAGCGCCTGAAGCCTAAAAGCGACGGCTGACACCTAGTGCGACCACAACGCCTAAGTTAGATATACACATTTATTTATTCGGGTATTTATTTTAAATTTACCTGCAAAACACGACAAATGGTCCATCTTCTCCTCAATAACCCGTCCATATTTAAGCTCGGCTAGGTACGCCATCCCGGAGGGCGACACTCGAAGCATCTTGTCTAGCGCCGCTTGCATGGCCGCGTCGAACATCACTCGCGCTTGCTGGTCTGTCTGACCGGACACCAGCCAGGCTTTCAGGAGGTACTCGTAGAAAGAGTCACCTAGCGCTCCGAGGGACATGTGGCCTGGAAATTCAGTTCAGATTATTTATTGGCAGCATAGTTACAGGGCTAATCGTATGGCTTTCATTTTAATATTTTTATCGACTCCATAATAGGAAGAATACGTTCGGATGGATTTTGGAAATATAGTGTTGTAATAATGTGGAATTAGGGTCCTGGTGACAAGACGACTGGTGGAGTAAGGCGTTAACTGGATGGCGTCCAAGAACAGGGCACAGAAGCGTTGGATGTCCAGCGACAAGATGGGCGGACGATATTACTAACGTCGCGGGGCGAACCTGGATTAGATAGGCCCAGAATCGTGTGAAGTGGCCCAGGAGTTTGGAGGCCTATTCCCAGTAGTGGGTGAAGACGGGTTGCGGATGATGATGATGATGATAGTGATAAGGACCTTGTTGAACAATTTATTGTTTCTACTTGAGTAACTTACTATGCCAAAGATAGAGAGAAGCTTTTTGGGCCACAAACTCAAAGATAAAAGAAATTTAGCATTATAAGACTATGACAAAAGCAGAAGATGCGGCCAAAAAAGTACTCCATCTGAAATGGAAATGGGCTGGCCACCTTCAACTAGCTACAGACTACAGATGGACCAAAGCCGTGAGAAACTTGTGCCCACTCGATAAGCTCAGACCAGGAAGACCTTCAAAACGTTGGAGTGATGATATAGCCCAAGTAGCTGGAGCCACTTGGAGGAGACTGGCTTTAGATAGAGAAGCATGGAAAGAACGAAACCTGGAGGAGGCTTTCACCAGTTAACGTGGTATGTACACATAATTAGAAAGTTATAGTACCTAAGGATACATGTTTATATTATGTTGTGGAAAGTAAATCATCATTAGCCTACATTAGTCCACTGCTGGACATAGGCCTCCCCTAATGAGCGCCATAGCGCCCTGTCTTCAGCTTGCCGCATGCAACATCTGCCAACAGTCTTTCGCAAATCGTCATCCCACCTGGTCGGAGAGCGTCCTAAACTACGTTTGCCAAGTCGCAGTCTCCACTCAAGAACACGTTTACCCAAGAAGGAAGAGCCTCCGGGGAAGTAAATAAAGCTTTTTTTGTTTTATTTTATTTATAACTTACGTTGTCCCCACTGGCCGGTGCGTGGGTTGATAAAGTTAGGGTAGAGGTCTCCAGGCTTCTCTATATTGTCCAGCACTTCTCGTATCCGCTGTACCTTTTCTCTGTACACTGTAAACATACGTGTTAAGGTTATTTGGGGCTGAATAGACAGATTAAGTTGTGTTATGGTTACGTTGGGTGGGAACACCTAAGCTCCTATACAAACGTACTTTCCGATGCATTTGGAAACTACAACCTTTATTGCTATGAAAATTTGCGTACATAAACAGATATAAAATAGCTGTATGTACATTTACTGTTTACTCTTTAGTAATAATAATAATTGCTGGACAATTCACACAGCATTATCTAGCCCCAAGCTAAGCAGAGCTTGTGTTATGGGTACTAGATAACTATACTATATAGATACATAATATAATACATAGATAGATATTTTTTATTATACATAGAAAACGACCAGAACACCCTGAAGAAATGTTTGCAGATCGTACACATTTGTCCCGAGGCGGGAATCGAACCCACAACCTCCTGCGTCGCAGGCAGACTTTCGCCCGCCGCGCCCCAGAGATTGTAGTTCTTCCAGTACTTACCACTGTTTCCTGTGACGTCACTCAGATAGGTGAATTCCAGATGCAGGGTTCCAAGTTCTGATAAGATGCTGTTTGGGCCTGCCCAGTGGTATTGTCGGCTGGCCTGAAACAAAAATACTCAAAATAAGAAGGATTTGATAATCCATCCTACTAATATTATAAAAGCGAAAGTATGTGGCACCTTTGTATAATAATCTTTCTTCTATTCTATACAGTGTGGAAATTAAACTCAGGCCCTGGAGGGAAACTACTTAAAATCCTTAAGCTAGCTCATTTTACTTAAAGGAGACATTCCTTTATTTTTAAAAAGAAACAAATCTGCATTAAAATATTTTTTTAAACTCGCTTGCTTCGCCCGGGACTCGAACCAACTAAAATTTAAAAAAATAAACACTCTTTATTTTATTATACTAATCGGTAGTATTAATATTCAGGATAAAGTTTCTCTAACAAACATTTGGTCTTAAAAATAAAAATAATCGTTAAATCTAACATCAACTTTATTTTACTATCAATTTTGTAACACTTAAATTATTTAACTGATAAATTGTTCGAAATGAGCCCCGTCGTTCCGGCTACACAACATTAGTCGCCGTTGAAATTCATTTCTTGTAGCCTTCAGCAAAGTGTTGTGGTGTATGCCCCTGATAACATTTTCTACCGCAATCCTTAGCTCTTGAACGGTTTCATAGCAAGTTTCATAAACAACATTTTTTACATGACCCCATAAAAAGAAGTCCATGGGCGTCAGGTCTGGACTTCTTGCAGGCCATCTAATCGTGTTGTGTTGGAGAGATAACAGAACTGTTACGTGTCTTTTACTTGTTAAAAGTGAACAGTAACCAAATATTTTTTAGAGAAACTTTATCCTGAATATTAATACTACCGATTAGTATAATAAAATAAAGAGTGTTTATTTTTTTAAATTTTAGTTGGTTCGAGTCCCGGGCGAAGCAAGCGAGTTTAAAAAAATATTTTAATGCAGATTTGTTTCTTTTTAAAAATAAAGGAATGTCTCCTTTAAGTAAAATGAGCTAGCTTAAGGATTTTAAGTAGTTTCCCTCCAGGGCCTGAGTTTAATTTCCACACTGTATATAGATATCTTCTGCTTCTGATTCGTTAACAAGCAAAACCTACTATTATCTCACTTACATAAAGACAGCGTTTGCACAAAACAAATCAGAAACTTCAGTTCCGTTTTTAGGAGTAGGCCCCCCAAGAGCCTTCAAGATGTTAAATTCAATCCGTCTCTAACATTTGAAGTTTTCCTGCATTGACGACATGGTTGGTTGATTCCGGGTGAAATTCGGGATGGATTCATATGATCAGGCGTCTTCCGATTTCGAATTTCAGGATATAGGAGAAATTGAAATGTTTCAATGAACGACGGATTGATACCATACCGGCCTTGTCCGGGGCCGTTATATTTCGGCCCCCGTATGCTTATACTCCGATATATAAGAAGAAGACAATTAGACGATAGTTGTTTTTTAAACATCTATCTATAAATATAACCCTTGACACCTTCTGTTTGATTATAAAGTCTTGAATTAAGATAATGCCTAATCAAGACGAAAAGGTTAATCAAACAAACAAGATAAAAAAAACCACCAGTCTTTAGTTTCAGTCCTGATGTTGAACTTGTCGAGTTATTTCTAGAGCCTTCTATTATCAGTGCTTTTGTCTAAGGACACGCTTTGTCTCTATGGAAACGTTTAAAGGTAATTTCTATTCTATGGGAACTGAATTATGGGATATCTCAGTTCCCACTTAGAATTAGGTCCCTATTTACTGAACATCATAATTCAGCCTATAGGTACCGAGTGTGGCTTTTTGAGATGGAAATGGATGGCCAAATCCTAAACCATGACAGTTAGGGTAATGTCACGTAATCACCATTGCACACTGGATGGCCGATTGGTGATCACGATCAGTGATTACACTGATTACAGTGCAGTTATTCGAGAGACACCCTGTATTTAAAACCTCGTTAAATACAGGGTGTCTCTCGAATAACTGCAATACCCAAAGCAGGTAAAATTAGATCAAAAGTGGTTAAGATCGATAAATCTGTTTTATAATGTAACCAGAATAAATGTCGTAATTAGTAGATAATAAATAAAATTTCAGAGGTTCAGTTCCATTCAGTGAGGCTGACCGTGTAAGAGGTTCTGGGCACTTTTTCAAACATATTCCTCGATAATTTTTAATCTAGTTTCACCTGTTTTGGGGATTGCATATATTCGGGAAACAATATTGTACAATACACTAACATTTTAAACAGAAATAAATTTGCTTCTTTTTCTTGAGCTAAAAGATATTTTTAAAACATTATGTAATAATATGATCAAAACAGGAAAATAAATCGGGCAATTAATTGGGACGCAGAAATGAGATTGTGACAAGGCTGGAGCTATTGGGAGTTGATGGTAAACATCGATGAATGTTTGACATTGCAAATGAAAGCTAGTAAAACAATGTAAAGGAACAGCCAAGAATGATCAATAGTTTTACCAAGGTCGGACGCCATAGAATAAATAGTAACCAGAGGTTATTAGAACAACATCATTATTGACACGAAACTGACACGCAGCCGTTTATAGCTCTCATTGGGGTATGTTACACGGTCAATATTATCAAGATATCATGATATTACTGATCGTTTGATAGGCAGTATCATGATAATATCACAGAATATCCAGAAATCTTGAAATCCGTGTATGATACGTGATAATATTTCAGGCGTGTTACACGGTCAATATTATCACGATATCATGTTAATATTACAATTATCTAGAAATCTTGAAGTCCGCTATATGACACGCGATAATAATGAAAAAAAGAATAATATAAATGAAATTAATAATTATTTAAAAGAGATCCCCTTCTAAAAAGGAAGAAGCCCATCCATAGACTATACATCAATGATTTATTCTTCGAAATCACGGAACATTTTTTCTGTTCCGTGTTCGAAATCATAAACACGACTTCACTCTAGTCAATTCAAAGACAAACGGACGATGATATTATCACAACTGCGATACTAGGATCGGGATAATATTAACTGTGTAACACATCATCATCATCATCAGCCTATACCAGTCCACTGCTGGACATAGGCCTCCCCTAATGAGCGCCATAGCGCCCTGTCTTCAGCTTGCCGCATCCAGCGTCTGCCAGCAGTCTTTCGCAAATCGTCGTCCCACCTGGTAGGAGGGCGTCCTACACTACGTTTTCCGAGTCGCGGTCTCCACTCAAGAACACGTTTACCCCAGCGGTTGTCGGTTCTTCTCGAAATATGGCCAGCCCACTGCCATTTCAGCTTGCTAATCCTTTGAGCTATGTCGATAACCTTGGTTCTCTGTCGGATGTATTCGTTGCGAATCCTATCCTTCAGAGAAACTCCGAGCATAGCTCTCTCCATAGCTCGCTGAGCGACTTTAAACTGGTGGACCAGCCCTACCGTGAGTGTCCACGTCTCAGCTCCGTAGGTCATGACGGGTAGGACGCACTGATTGAAAACTTTCGTTTTCAAGCATTGCGGTATGGATAACGAGAAGACTCGACGTAGTTTCCCAAACGCTGCCCAACCTAGCTGGATCCTCCTCTGTGTAACACACCCCATATGATTTTATATGTCTTAAATGTCTTAATATCTAATATCATTTCTGAAGGTGGAAACAAAGTACTTTAGTGTGTCAGTGTACTTTTCGATATCTATATTTTCTGTCACTCACATCTATGTTCGGTTTATGTTTGTCTCCGCCGGATCGTAGAATCAGACAGTTTATAGTATGGCTAGGCTGATTGCAAATGGCGCGCAATTCAATTCGTGGCCTATGCCGATTATTGAACAATTACCGTTCAACAATATGGCTAAGCGTTACATAGCAATCTTATCGAGGCAATTATATTGATGAGGTTTTCCCAAAAAATCGACCTAGTCATTTTGGTTGATTCTACGGTGTACATAACATTAGGCATTCTGTTGGATGATTTTTAGAGCTTATACTAAAACTATAAAAGTTTTCGTTTCCTTCCATACATTAAGCACCTTCCAGCGCCCCTACCGGACAGTGACCGTCAATACTTTTCATGGTATGACAGCAATACAATTGTTTTTTCTTGAATATAATTTTCGAGTGTTTTTGAGTGATTTGTTCTCTCTAGGCTCAACTTTGACAAGTTAGCGGTAGTAACCGAAAACTGTTTCTGTTTTGGTAGTGCGCAAACTCATACAAGCCACTCTGGTAACCAATAAAGCAATTAGCCCATCAGATAATAAGTAGACATTTGTAAGTACGTGACTCAATGCCTTGCCCTGCGTGTCAACAATTAGCTAAAAAGCCAGTTATTTTTGGTCCTTTTTTATTGACTGCTGGACTGGACCCTTATTCTAACTTAGTGTAATAGGTCCCTTTCATCAGAAAAGAAAAAGCAACATTACTTCGATTAACGTCCAGACGCAGCTTATAACGAATCGTGTTTACCACAGTTTACACCAAAATGCTTACCAACTATACCTCTTTTTGCTTTTACGGTCTCATTATGTCCTCTATACTTTTCGCATTCGCGTCCAAAATGCGACTTTCATCTTTCAGGAAAGGCCAAATACCTTCTCTGAAACGTCAAAGTCGTATGGCAGCAGTGTTTCCAGGTATGACGATGTGAATGCCTTTCAGCAGACATGCGCTACCAAAAAGATCTAAGTTTTTTTACCTTGGTGGACGGGTTGATGAGCGCATACGGCAGACCAGTGGGCGTCTCGAAGGCAGGCAGCAAGGCATCAGCTACTTCCACCGCCTTGTCTTTAAACACGGAGTCTCCTGTCAACGCGTAGCAGGAGAGAAGACCACCCACGAAGCGAATGGTCGTCTCGAACACAGACAGTTCAGAGTCCTGGAAAAATAGGCATTTAGATTAATAAACTAAATATTGAAAATGCGTTTTTTTTTTCATAATTTTAATAACGCTAGAAACAAAATAATCTATTTCCATAGACCATTAATGACCGACAACCGCTGCTGGGGTAAACGTGTTCTTGAGTAGAGACCGCGGCTCGGCAAACGTAGTGTAGGACAATTTGCGAAAGACTGCTGGCAGATGCTGGATGCGGCAAGCTGAAGACAGAGCGCTATGGCGCTCATTAGGGGAGGCCTATGTCCAGCAGTGGACTAGTATGGGCTGCTGATGATTAATGACCAATATTAGTAACTGATGCGTTAATTTAAACAAGCTGTTAAGCCATTTTGTTCTTATTTATATATCGGAGATAAATTGCTGGTATATGACTCTGCTGAACGCCAGCGTCTGTTGTTTGACGTAAGACCAAATTGATGACAGAGAAGAAATGTAAGAATCAGCTAAGTGGAACTCTGGGCCAGTCACCGTAACAGAAAGTACTGGAAAGTCATAGAAACCATGTAAAAACGGTCTCGCTATTTGTTTAATCAGAAGCCCTTGTTACAGGACAATGTTCAAAGCTATATTTCCAACTGGAATTACCTCAATACGCCCGCAAATTAACAAATAACGTACCTACTCTGTTATATACTCGTAGATAATTTTAGGATTGTTTCATCTGTATTTCCAGTCATTTAGAAAAGTGAACTATTTAATTTTAAGGCGCATACAGCACCTAAACTAGCGCCACCACCTACTTTATGTTATTATTCTGTTTAACAAAGGAATTTTCAAAAATCCTTCTTCCAGTTTGTGATACCTATCATAAGCTTTTTTTTAATGCCTCTGTAATAGTTTTATTCTATTTAGTTTAGGAAGAGATACGAAGTTGCACTTGGTGGCCACCAAAATCTATTTTCGTATCTCTTCCTAAACTAAATAGAATAAAACTATCACAGAGGCATTAAAAAAAAGCTTATGATAGGTATCACAAACTGGAAGAAGGATTTTTGAAAATTCCTTTGTTAAACGGAATAATAAGACAAATTAGGTGGCGGCGCCACTTTCGGTGGGGTATGGGCCTTAAATAAAATAATGGTGCTTTTTGATTTTTTACGCTTCAAACGTTATTCTGAGCTTGACGATAGAAAGTTGAACATATAATGTTATATTATTAGAACACAGATTACATTTTGTAATCTGTGGATTAGAACTAATAAATCGATTGTCATGTCATTCATAAATAACACCTACTCGAATTGGAATCCGTGCATTATTGAAGAATCGTCGGTCGTTTACGAAGAATAAACGACATAATAACTCGTTGTCAGTCGATGTAGGTCGGAAATTAAACGCTTTTCAGCAATCTGTTCCATCCTTTAGCTGGGTGAACAAAATGGAATTAACAATTTAAATTCTCTGTACAAACCAATTATGTATACAGGAATCTAGAATAACAATAACGCCCGTGCATAATCCATGCCTTTTTAAACAAATAGGTTAATTGCAAGACCTAAAACGTTGAACTTGGCTACTTAATTGACTCTTTTTTATATTATTAATTATTCTCCGATTAGAGGAAAAAGAAACATATTTTTTTTGGACCTAAAAACATTATTTTAAAAGTGTACTTTTCGTAAGCAGACGAAAAAGCTGTCGCCATATTAGTCAACAAATCTGTGCTGTCACGTATACGAGTCGAAAACAAACAATTGACATTTACGAAATGTTCATGAGGCAGTGTCACAGCAAAGACTAGATATCGTATTTTATTCCTTTGTAGATACTACATGCAACAAGATTTTTTGCTTCGAGTCTTGTGACGTCACAACATAATAATATACTAGACTATTAGGTATAGTGTGTATTAGTTTTTTTATAGTCTGAATTTATGTATGTTGATAAAATATGCTGTAAAATAGCTGATAAAGCACCGCCACCCTTTATTTTTTCCCCTAATTGTTCTGGTTGCCTGGAAGAAATCGCTTTAATCGATAAGGCCGCTAATCCATAGCTGTTCTATTTAATATGTTAAATTTAAAATAATCTATTATTTTTCTTAATTGGTGATGAATCAAGTATTCTCTATGGCCGACAGCGTTTTCAGAGTACAAACAGAAAATGAACGGAAAATAACATGTGTCACACTTTTAACATCTGAATTCTATAAATAATAATCAAAAATATTCTTAAGTCAAATACTACATTAAATTATAAGAGTTAGTATTCTTAATTCTTACATTTTCACATTACAGCACAAGACTTGACGAAGAAGCGGTCACACAGACATCGCAACATCATGGCACTTGTTCGAATTACATTTAAACTAGTATTTGCAATTGAAACTATATTTATTTAATGCGCCAAATTTGATATGAATCAAGTAGCCTACTACTGAGTGGTTACACAGTGATACAATCATTTTCATATAGAAGTTATGTGTACAAAATATGGACAGGAATCTAAATGAAAAGTATCTAACACATGGCGGACTAATTGAACCGTCCAATTACTGGTTTAAATGGACTGACAGACTAGCTCATAATCGTTCGATGGTTGTTTCTTAATAGACCTCCGTTGAATTTGACCTCATTTAGGCTTTAAGGCCCATACCCTACCGAAAGTGGCGCCACCACCTTATTTGTCTTATAATTCTGTTTAACAAAGGAATTTTCAAAAATCCTTCTTCCAGTTTGTGATACCTATCATAAGCTTTTTTTTAATGCCTCTGTAATAGTTTTATTCTATTTAGTTTAGGAAGAGATACGAAAATAGATTTTGGTGGCCACCAAGTGCAACTTCGTATCTCTTCCTAAACTAAATAGAATTAAACTATTACAGAGGCATTAAAAAAAAGCTTATGATAGGTATCACAAACTGGAAGAAGGATTTTTGAAAATTCCTTTGTTAAACAGAATAATAACATAAAGTAGGTGGCGGCGCTAGTTTAGGTGCTGTATGCGCCTTAAGAGGAATGCTTTAGATAGGATCTAGTTATTCCGAGACAAAGGCCCTAATGCCTAACAATTCCCAATCATTCAGGACTAGGCTGAGAGGAACCTGCGACGATATTTGTATTTTCATTAAAAGGCAAAAATGTTTTTAAATATTTCTTAAAAAGTAGAAATATTTAAAAACATTTTTCTAAAACGAATTCAAAATTCTAAAAATAAATTTTCTCCAATTATTTCGCAAGGTTTGTTTCTACAACAAAGGGTTTTTTTGGGGTTTGATGATTATTGTATTGAATCTAATCATAATTTTAGACTTAGAGAATTTAACAAAAGATATGATATTGAAGTAGTCGTTTTAATGTATTTTTAATCATATAATATGTAGTTTCCTGGTAAAAACCCTTCGCTAATTGTTTGTATTTATTATTTTCTAAAGTGATTTATTATAAAACTCAAAATATCGTAAAATAAATATTATCGTGTAGATCCTTTGTGATTAGTTTCATTACTTTTATTAGATTAGAGTTTAAGAGAATTTTTTAAGACTGTGACTTTACCGCAGAGCCCTTAAAGTTCAAGAAATGTTCTAATCATCTCAGATAAAATATCTACCCAAAGATCGCTAGTGCCGGTCATGGCTTTACCACGACCTTCACCAGTTCACCAGACCACCTTGTGGTAGTCTACCTACGCTGAGCCTTCCGTTACGTGATCGTCAATCGCCGAATAGTCCCAACGAACATCAATTTTTCGTGCTCTGTCTACTGCCACGTGAGTTTCACAATTCTAAGAGCTATGTCAGTTCGGTTACCTTTTTTTATAGTTTGTTCCGCCTTTTTTCCTCCGATATGGATCGGAGACATTTGTAGGCTAACATTTTGCATGCAGCTGTTTAGTTTAATTCATATAAGTGATCAGTGCAATTTTGCAACTGGATCGGTTACCTTGATTCTACATCTACAGATCGCGATAATAGTAGTCTCAATTCTATAATATCGTATTCCGTAATCGACTAATAGTACATATACGTCATTTAATTAATAAACTCGTCACATACTACGTAAAAAATAGTATTCTTTACTATTCTCAATGCTTAGTATAAATGTTTACGTAGCGAGTGTGTCAGTGCAAAACAATAGCTCCGACCGTGTTTGGAAATAGTATGGCACGCGTGTTTTCTAAACAAACATTAACAGATTAGCAAGATCAAATACTTCTTGCTATAATGAGTCCATTCAAGCCTGTTCAGTACTCTAGGGTTTTTGTATTAAAGGGCGTAAGCCCTAGCACTTTGGGTAATCTCTTTTAGTTCTGTTCAATACTCGTTTGTTGTTTGACACTGTATCCCGTTTGTTGGGAACAATCGAAATAAGACCCGTTTAAAGTGAAACTGATCTTGCTGAACTGCTTTCAGTTCTGTTTTAGGACATATCTCTTTAGATATGTCCTAAAACAGCAGAGATGATAATGGTAGGGAAAGCTTTTACAGATTTTCATGAACAATTCCAAGCCTAGAGATATTAGGAATGCTCTTTTAAAAGTGGCCTTTACCCAGTCAAAAACAAACATATACATAATAGACACATCAGTGATATATAAATGTTCTAGTGGTTTCTTTTTCACTTTTTCTTTCGTGGTCAGTAAATTGAAGTGAAGAGTAAATCAATAACACCTTTATTTCTTTTTTGATAATAATTATACCTCACCTCCCTCAACAGCTTTTAACGGACCACTGCTGGACGCAGGCCTCTCCTGATAATAGCTATATTGGCTTTTATCTCATGGGGGGTAATGCCCATAATCCCCACGATGGGCAGGCGGGTAAGGGATCGCAGTTCGGTGGTAGATCTATTCTGCAAGAGGCGCTGCTGCCCGCCTCCCGTATATCCCTTAGTCGCCTCTTACGACACCCACGGGAAGACTTGCGGTGGTGCAAATTCTAAGCCGGCACCACACGATAATAATAATATTCAGAGTAAAAAAAATGTCTAAGTGATTATTTAGTATATTATATAAGAAATAAAGTTATTCATTCTGATTCACTGTCCAGCATCAACTAGCTTGTGATGTAAGCTTAGCACGAGGTTTGTTCTGAATCTTCGGTAGAATAAACAATAATGACATCGCAAGGTCATACATTGCGTACATTATTCAAGTTGAAGGAATTAATTTCAAACAATGCTAATAATTACGCATTCGATGACAAGGTGACTTTATCTTTGTCTATTCTACCCTTGCCAACAAACCCCGTGCTTGGTCTATTGGAGATATGCGGGCAAATTGAACTCTTTAGAAATAGTAAACCATAGAACCCTGTGTAAGACTGAGACTGAGCTATGTGCGCAATATTTGTGGCTTTCCGTAGCCTAATTTAAAAGAAACGTAAAAAAAAACAGCGCAACGCGGGAATGAAAGGCTTTTCATTGGTTCCGGGAAAATAGCACTAAGAATTCTGTTCAACTCGCCTTTCAATACATTGCCGATCAAACGTACTTTGTTGAAATCTTAAATTACAGGTATCTTGAAACTTCTGTCTTGTACCTATATTATTAGGGACGGAATTTAAGGAAATTGTTTAAGTTTTTAGCAAGTTTACAACACAGCTAATAATTAGGGACTTTTGTTTGGCCCAATTGTCGGTCATTTATAACTCCTGGACATTTTAAATGATAATCATCTCTGGCATCATGTGATCCCGCCGTTAGAAATAAATTTTTAGTGTTATAGTTGAACTTAACGTAAATTCAGATTGACATAGACTTTTTAACCGACTTCAAAAAGGAAGAGGCTCTATGTTAGGCTGTATGTTTTTTACGCTCATTTTTTATTCAGGAGGGTTTTTTGCTGTACTTTTCCTTTGATAGCACTCGGGTAGGTAGCCTCCCCTTTCGAAACAATCTCCACCACCCCTTGATCATTTTTCAAAACGTGTTATTTGTCAAAGTATGAAACCTACAAAAATTTCAATAACTATTTTGAAATTTTTAAGACTAATAAATACCTTTCATTTGATACCCCATTTGTACCCATAAACCTTAACAGGTTAGCTGTCCCGAAGCAAGTTTCGATCTTCTTTGTACACGTCCTCGTAGTAAATAATGACAGCTAACGCTCATGAAGTTTCGTATTAAGTTACGTCATTCTCTTCAAGTATTTTATGATACTTTATGTGTCCTACACTGAAAAAAAAAAACAGTAACAGAAACTGGAATTCCATTAAGAGCAACCGGTTTGCAACGTTAAAATGGAGCCATCTGTTTATACCAGTTAGCATAACTGTAAAAAAACAGTTAAGGTAAAACAGTAAATGTTACTGTCAGAAACAGTTATACATTTCATAACTGTTTAAACAGTTATACATTTCATAACTGTTTAAACAGTTACTTGATTAAGTACTGTTTGAAACAGTTAATGATTTATTAGATATTTTACTATATATTTTACTGTTGAGCAACAGTTTCTTTAACTGTGGCTTGAGATGTTTTAAATGTTTCTATACAGTAACGGGTACTAAGGACACAGTTGTATATACTTATTGCACACAGTTACTGGTACTGTAGCAACATTTATTTCTACTGTTGAGTATCAGTTTCTGTTACTGTGCCTTGAGTTGTTTTAAATGTTTTTATACAGTAACGGGTACTAAGGGCACAGTTGTGTAAACTTATTATACACAGTAACTGGAACTGTAGAAATATCTGTTTCTACTGTTTAGTATCGGTTTCTTTAACTGTCCCTTGAGTTGTTATAAATGTTTCTATACAGTAACGGGTACTAAGAACACAGTTGTATCTACTTATTGCACACAGTTACCGGTACTGTAGCAACATTTATTTCTACTGTTGATTATCAGTTTCTGTGACTGTGCCTTGAGTTGTTTTAAATGTTTCTATACATTAACGGGTACTGAGGACACAGTTGTATATACTTATTGCACACAGTTACCGGTACTGTAGCAACATTTATTTCTACTGTTGAGCATCAGTTTCTGTAACTGTTCCTTGAGTTGTTTTAAGTGTTTCTATACAGTAACGGGTACTAAGGACACAGTTGTATATACTTATTGCACACAGTTACCGGTACTGTAGCAACATTTATTTCTACTGTTGAGTATCAGTATTTGTAACTGTGGCTTGAGTTGTTTTAAATGTTTTTATACAGTAACGGGTACTAAGGGCACAGTTGTGTATACTTATTGTACACAGTAACCGGTACTGTAGAAATATTTGTTTCTACTGTTTAGTATCGGTTTCTTTAACTGTCCCTTGAGTTGTTTTAAATGTTTCTATACAGTAACGGGTACTAAGGGCACAGTTGTATATACTTATTGCACACAGTTACCGGTACTGTAGCAACATTTATTTCTACTGTTGAGTATCAGTTTCTGTAACTGTGGCTTGAGTTGTTTTAAATGTTTTTATACAGTAACGGGTACTAAGGGCACAGTTGTGTATACTTATTGTACACAGTAACCGGTACTGTAGAAATATTTGTTTCTACTGTTTAGTATCGGTTTCTTTAACTGTCCCTTGAGTTGTTTTAAATGTTTCTATACAGTAACGGGTACTAAGGGCACAGTTGTATATACTTATTGCACACAGTTACCGGTACTGTAGCAACATTTATTTCTACTGTTGAGTATCAGTTTCTGTAACTGTGGCTTGAGTTGTTTTAAATGTTTTTATACAGTAACGGGTACTAAGGGCACAGTTGTGTATACTTATTGTACACAGTAACCGGTACTGTAGCAATATTTATTTCTACTGTTAAGTATCATTTTCTTTAACTGTGCCTTGAGTTGTTTTAAATGTTACTATACAGTAAAAGGTACTACGGGTCCAATAGAAAATACTTCACAAATACAGTTGAAGATATTGCTGCTACAGTACCTATCTACAATTGTGTGAAAAAATAAGTAAATTTTACTTATTTTCACACAATTGTAGACACTGCACTGTACTGACACTGTAGCAGTAGTATCTTCAACTGTATTAAGTGAAGTATTTTCTACTGGACCTGTAGTACTCCAAAACATTTCAAGGCCCAATTAAAAAAGCAGATACTCAACAGTGCAAATAAATGTTGCAACAGTACCGGTTAAAGTATATAGAACTGTGCCCTTAGTACCCGTTACTGTATAGAAACATTTAAAACAACTCAAGGCACAGTTAAAGAAACCAATACTTTACAGTACAGATAAATATTGCGTACTAGTTAATGTGTACAATAAGTATATACAATTGTGCCCTTAGTATAGTACCCGTTACTGAAGACACAACGGGTTCAGAAGTAAATACTCCTGAAATACCTGCTTACTGCTGAACCCATAGTATCATACTACGTAGGGGTACCTAAGAGAAATTAAACAATGTAAAATTATTATTACTTTTTTATTTATGTATTTAAACATAAGTATTTTATAATGAAATATTTAGCATAGAAACACGTAAGATTATTGATCAAGAGTAGGGGCATACATTCTACTTTTCTCAGGCTCTTACATAATGTTGCAAAAAAATTACATAAATTTATACGTGTTAATGGTAGTCCGCCATACCGCAAATTACAACTATCTCAAAACTTTTCAAATTCTCAATTATAATGAATTAGCTCACTAAGGGTACATACACACGGACGGCAAGTTGCGACGGCAACCGTCGACATGTCGTCGATAACGTGCCGTCCATGTATATGCGCTCTTAGTGAGACAAACATTGTGTATCTACCTAATAAAGTTTAACATACTCCAAGTAAACAACACTACAGATGTTCTTGTTAGACAAAACATTAGATAGTACAATAACAAAGGTAGGTGTAGGTACTTATAATTAAATATTTAGCATATAAACACTTTAGATTATTGATCCAGAGTTTGGGCATACATTCTACTAGCTTCTAGGGCTTTACTGCATGTTTACGATTCCTAATACAGAATGTCGGTCCCAATACCAAACATCTTGTATAAAATATAAAAGATTAGAAGAACAGAGAAGGTGAAGAGGTCGATCCTACTATACAGCACCAGGATCATTGAAACAAAGATAGGAAAATAAGGTGACCACCTTTACTAATTAGCAGTCGACTGAACGAACTGCTAACTCGAAGGCATGGGTATAACCAGAAGGGTTAATCCGTGTAAGTGGTAGTCCGCCATCATCTCAAAACTTTTCAAATTCTCAATTATAATGAATCATCATCCAATACAACATACCTTGCTGTAATTTTATCTAGAGACCCAGAAACAATTATGTAAGGCTGGACAGTTATCCCTAGGTGTTTATATGTTGCTTGTCGTTCTTTACGTGCTTCGTTTAGCAGTTTTTCATATTCAATGTGAAGTATGAAACTTTCTCGAACTTCTGATGCAGATTTTTTCTTTTTTTTTCATGTGTCCCAAGATATGTGGAATCAACATAAGCGCAGCAAGCGTGCCTGTCTCCGGATCAGCATCTGTAAAAATATTAAAGATTTAACTTTCGAAATCAAGCTGTAAAGTATAGATAGGTAGTACTTATTAGACCTTACATCAAACTACTACAGCCTTTCCAAAATGGCTATAACAACACTACGCGAATGAAGTGGCAGACGTCCCTAATTTTTATCTGATACGCAAATCTTATCAAGATCTATTAGTCCGGTCAAATTAGACCAATTAATAAGAGTGAAGTTACATAAATTCCCATCAAGCTGAAAATGAGTAAACTTGTTCAAAACATAATTAAAAACAACATTTCAAAATTCCCCATTGTTCCGGTACATGGAAAAAAGTTACTCAAGTCAAAGGTAAAAAAATGGGTTTTTCGTGATTTTCTTCAAAACGGTAAGTTTTATCACCCCAAGCTTAGGCCTTTGCCCAACTGTGGGACATCATAGGCTAACTGTAACCTTAGAACACTACATAGATGAACACTGACCTTCAGAAAGTTGTTTTAGTTCCGACACAAATGTTTTTCCTCCCATAATTTTTACGGAGAGTAGCTCCGTCTTGAGCAATGGAAACCTATTTTGAAAGATGAGGTCGTTCTCAGGATACCATCTGTTGAAATCTTCTATGAGCTGGAAAAATAAATGTTAATTGACTGAACTGAAATTACTTCAGTGAATTACTAATATATTATATTATGTAATGTTCGTGTCACATCACACACACATCAATAGCCCCTTAATAATATGTCCACTGTTGGACAGATTCTCCTCCAAACTTTAGTCGACTTTTACGACTCCGTGCGCTGAGTTTGAATGAATAATTATTATAGATGAATTAAGTATTATTATTATAAGCACCTAAAATTAAGTAACACTTACTAATTTTAGCCCCAAGAGCGTTTTAGACATGGAAAGTCATTGATATTATGTCTGTGCTTTTTTTCTGACAATATTCTTTGTAGACGAATTTCATTAGTTTTTTGCCATTTTTCAGCACAAAGGGCTTGTCTACAGATTATTTGAGCCACTCCCAACATTCTTCTATCTCCTGTTTATTCAATTTCTGGTCAACTTCGGTTAGGTACTGTGATCAAATCCTCTTTGTTTATTGCAGGCCTCTGTGATGCGAAATTTCAGGAGTTAATGATTTTATCAGGGAACGACGTGCTCTTGGTTGATATACATGATTTCTACGGTATTTAGCTTTTAAATTTGTAACTGCATCAAATAATCATCCATGGGCCCGTCCTGGTCCCTTTATCGCTGTGTAGTAGATATTACTATTTTCTGCTGGAAATGGTTTTGCTGAAAATGAAAATATAACTTATTGATACATGATTGTGAATAGATATGTATATGATACTACACAAATCAAAGAAATACTTTTTAATGAATCTATTACAAAATATGGTATTGCGATTCTCAAAAATCCTAGGTACTGCAACTGTTTCTTTTAACTTACATAATGCAAAGATTTTTTACTTAATAAATAAATAATGCTGGACAATCACACAATAAATTCACCGTATGTCCTTATAATTTTCTTATGATAGGTACTTAAGTAATTGGAGGCCTCGTTCCTACTTGTACCCTATGTATGTATGTATCATAGGTGGGCCTCTGACTACATAAGTATTAAAAAAATATAAGGACAATCGGTGAAAGCCTGTTAAAGATGTATGACCCATTTAGACCCTTACTTAGATCCCGCTATCTCGTTAGATCCCCGATTTCATCTGACGTCATATAGCCTATAACCACTGGGGCGTTGAGAAGAATCATTAGACACTTCATTTGTTGAAATCGGACTTGTAGTTTCAGCGCTACGTGGGAACAAAAAACGGCTACATACAAACATACAAAGGGAAACAAAAAAAAATCCTCATAACCCTCCTCCGTTGGTAGTCAGGTAATAAAAAGGTTGTCACATAGCCTGATGCATTATTTTGTAATAGTTTATGTGCATCTGTGATAAGAAAATACTTACTTGACCCAAGTTATCTTCTCGTACTAATGTTCGAGCTTGTTTCTACGCAGTTATTCTTTGTTTCAATTTTGCCTGGAGTCCAAATGCAGGGATAAGGGTTCTGATTTGATAGTCATCTAGTAACTCTAATGCTTCTGCATCAACCAGATTTTCTGAAAACAATAAACTCAAATTACTACAAGCAATTATCTGGTTTTTAGCACTAATTAATTTGCTAAACATTAATAAAAACAACAATATCCGTGCAGGATTTGTAATATTAGTAATAATAATAATCATTTATTTCAGACCATAGAAAAGTTACAGATCTTATTTAACTTATTCTACAGTCCATAGTAATATATACCTTAAAACTAACATACATAAAACATAATAAGTATTTTGATTAGTTGATACCACCAGTAAAGCATTGTTATTCCTATGTTATTATTATAATCCTTCATTTGAAGATCGTACAAACATTTGGCGGGAATCGAACTCGCACCGCTACTGCGTCGCAGGCAGAGCACGCCACAGAGATCATCATCATAAATATTCTATAGCTATATTTGTCCTGCACCACACCACAAGCTTATCTATAATAAATTTCGTTCGTACCGTGTAACCATTAGAAGTAGGTAGGCAGTTCATCAATATTTGCCATTACTCGTATGATCCATCTCCCTGAAATACCTACTAGATAATATATACAGTGCATTTTATCATATGCCTAATGCTATGGCCTATGAGTTAGTAGGTGGCCTATAATATTTAGGTAGGTAGATACCTAACCTAACCCGGTAACATCAAAGGAATCTAACGTTTTCGTTGGTTTGGCCGGTGCCTGTAGCATAAATTCATAATGAAAATTTTTTGCAATGAGGTCCGCATTGGCACCTTTGGCACGTCCACGTATCCAATTTTTTTTGTACGAAATCGTATCAGATAGATAAAGCGCACCAATGATTTAAATCTTTGGAAGAAATAGAAGAAAATCAGTGCTGCGTCGCGCAGTTCCATTGCATTGACACATTTACATAACCTACAATACAAAAGAAATTTAGACTTACCACGAAAAATATCAAAGCCCCACCGTGAGAGTAATTCCACTGTCTCTGTCTCATCATCACTCATCTTCCTTCCAATTCAAAACACTCACTCAAAGATTTATCAGGCAACGCGCAGGGACGAGGGAAGGAAATTTCCCTCGTCCCTGAGACAAACAACGCATGTACGATCGCCGGCCACGCGATTTAAAATGGCCGGCTCGGCGCGGCGGCGTGCGCGTCGCGGCGTGTGCGCTAGTGTTGCCAGGTGCAAAAGTTGATAATGGTACTCCAAAAACTATTGTTATGGGTAGCGTATATGTAATGGGTAGCGGCACGTTAACTGCGCATGGGTACTGTCGCACATTAATTAATATAACATAATTAATTAATATAACATATAACATTAATTAATTATTAGCTAAATAACGTTAATTACATTATTTTAATGGACTGTCAAATAGTGCCAATGTCTAGCGCTGAACAAAATGTGGAGGATAGCTGCGCATGAGTACTGTCGCGCACGCAAATAATATTACTTATACTTTAATAAATAGTTTATTTCCAATTCCAATGTCTAAAGTTTTATAGTAGGTAACTAAGACACAATTTTAACAAGTTTATGGGGAGTAGAAAAATAAAAACATTATCTGTTAATGTAACAATACAATTAAGAACGCGACTGTACACTGGATGTGCGCGGGGCTACGCACGCTATGACGCTAGCCCTCATCAAGTACATTAATTTTTACTTCTGCGCAATAACGGTCACCGCTAAAGTTTCGTGCCGCTACCTATACTACTAACTACAAAAAAAGCGGGAAAAATTAATTTGCCGCAAATCGTAAACCATCTTCTATGAACTCATGATAAAACTTTTTGGGAGCATTTGGGAAAATACGAATTTTTGTCCAAAAAATCTGCATTTTCCCAGCTGCTCCAAAAATACAAATGAATCAAAGTTGAAATTAGCATAAGTTTGTAGAAAATGGTTCACGATTTGCGGCAAATTACGTTTTCGTCCAACAAGGCCATCCAGCCTTGTCTGACTGATGTAGATATTGATAGATTAACCAGTAAGTTTGCAGCTAAAGGGTTGATACCTAAATGATAAATTTATTTTATTGCTGTTTAACTAGGTGGTAATCATGTAAATAAAAAAAGTTGTTCTATCAAATTTGAAAAAGGTAGAACTGCGTAGGCGAATTCATTGTTAAAAAGCTCGTGTAAAAGTGGAAAAGCGGTACATTTGGCAACACTGGTCCGTGCATGCGCGCCGTCCGGGCGTCCGGCCCGCCATTGCTAAGGAACACGTTCGGACCTGTTTGCTTTTAACTGCCTAAACAGTTGTTTTTAATGAAAGGAAATTAGGAAACGTTGTTTTACCTGACTAAGATATTGAGTTGACCAATTATAAGGAATGATATGGCTCCTTGTCTTAATAAATAGGTACTGCACTCAAATCAAATACTTACGGTAAGTATAGGTACCTAGTACCTACTACCTGACCTAGCCTACTAATCTTGGTTCTGTACTAGTGTGCTTTGGCCAAAGTTCGACTGACATTTAAAATAAGAAAAAGAAGTAGGTACCTAGTACCTACCTACTTATGTAGGTTGCTCGTTGGCAAACTCCGACCGGTGGGCTACGTTACGAACAACCATCGTGCCAGGCATCGTGCAAACATTTGTCCTAAGGTGGGAATCAAACCTGCAACTTTCTGCATCGAAGGTGGATCTTCGCCCACCACGCCACATCGGTCGTCACCACAATAATAGTATTGTCACACTATTATTGTGTATTGTGTATTTGTAGCACTTTTAGGCATTTTACCATTGATGAAAAAAACTAGGTAGGTAAGTAAGTAGGTACCTAGTTAACTACAGATAAAGGGACAAGTGACAAAAGTGTCATGTTTGTAAACAATCTACTTATAAATCTTTCCGCGCACGGAATACCTAGACTAGAGTTTCTTTCATCTAAGCATTATTATTACTATTACTAGTAATAGTAGGTACTTCAATTACTAGTAATAGTAGGTACTTCAATACATAGGACGATTTTGCGACAGTACTACTTACCTACCAAGCGATTGGTTAGAAGATTTCGAGCCCCGGTTTGCGCACCGTAAGTGAACTTGGGGAGAATGAATGCACGCAATTGTTAATGAGTTTCCGCTTGAGAGAAAATGGAAGCAGATAGGTAGGTAGGTACCTACCGATTTTATGGACCAATAGCTCTCCTCTCCTCTCGCTCACCTCCAGGTGTTTCTTTTCATACCTAGGTAGGTACCTAGATAGTTACTACCTTTATTTCCTTCGATCAACAATAATTACGATTTAATTAAGCTACCTACTACAATCACACTAATATTGTAAATGCTAAAGTTTGTATGTTGAGATTTTTGGCTGGATGTTTGTTATCTCTTCATTCCAAAACTATGAATGGATCGGGCTGATATTTTGCACACAGGTAGTTCTAAGCCTTGAATAGAACAGGTTTGTACTTTTTTCCCATAAATCAGTTCCCATGGGATAGAGGAATAACGAATAACCTTATACAACGCGTGCGAAGCCGCGGGCAGATACTTGTAACCTAATAAATAAAAACAGCACTTGCTCTTTCTTTATTCTGTTTTTCGTTATACCTATACATATAATGCTACCAGGTCTTGTCTGTGGCCTCGCTGCTCGCTTGGACAAAAAGTAGATACCTACCTATCTGTACGATATCCTGGATAGGGGAGCTCGATGACATGAGTGATACGACCGCTGGTTGGTTACACATTGTTTACTGTTTAGTGTAGATTATATCTGGCTACATAGTACGGAAGTCTCTCCTCGCAAGTCCTCATCATCATTATCAGGCTATTATATGCCACTGCTGGACAAAACCCTCCCCTAATGAGCGATTTAGCGCCCTGTAAACAGTAAAAGCAATTGACTTATCTAACAAAATAGAAACTTTGATGTAACTGCAACAAAACTTTAATTTTATTGATCATTAATTTTTAGGAATCAGAAAATTTTAATGTTTTAAGCAGTATGAGTACCTACTTGTCTTAGCTGTAACTATAATAATAGTAATAAAAACTTTCAATTTACTGATCTTTCATTAGGAGGTAATATTAAAATCACTAAATGGAAACGTTTTCAACAGTAAAAGCAGTTGACTTATCTAAATAAATGGAACGTTGAAGTAACTGCAACAAAACTTTAAATTTACCGACCTTTCATAAGGAGTAAAATATTAAAATCAGTAAATGGAAATGTTTTAAACAGTTAAAGCAATTGACATTATTATCTAACTAAAATAATAGAAACGTTGATTTAACTGCAACAACACTTAAATATTACTAATCATTCATATGAAGACATCAGTAAGTTTAAATGTTTTAAGCAGTTAGAGTATTTGTCTTAGCTGTAACTGTTTGAAAACTTTAAAATAACTGCAACAAAACTTTAAATTTATCGATCTTTCATTGGGAGGTAAATATTAAAGACAGTAAATGGAAATGTTTTAAACAGTAAAAGCAGATGACTTAAATAACTAAATAGAACGTTGAAGTAACTGCAACAAAACTTTAAATTTACTGATCTTTCATTTAGGAGGTAAATATAAAAATCAGTAAATGGAAATGTTTTAAACAGTAAAAGCAATTGACATATCTAACTAAATAGAAAAGTTGATGTAACTGCAACAACACCTTAGTATTACTAATCATTCACATGGAGATATCAGTAAGTTTAAATGTTTTAAGCAGTAAGAGTACTTTTCTTACCTGTAACTGTTTGAAAACTTTAAAATAACTGCAACAAAACTTTAAATTTATCGATCTTTTACTGGGAGGTAAATATTAAAGACAGTAAATGGAAATGTTTTAAACAGTAAAAGCAGTAGATTTGTATAACTAAATAGAAATGTTGAAGTAACTGCAACAAAACTTTAAATTTACCGATCTTTCATTAGGTGGTTAATATAAAAATCAGTAAATGGAAATGTTTCAAACAGAAAAAGTAGTGAACTTAGATCCAATTAAGATGAAACGTTGAAATAACTGCACAAAACATTTATTTTACTGATTTTTCATTTGGAGGTACTTTTAAAATCAATAATTGTGAAATGTTTAAAACGGTAAAGCAGTTTACTTAACTCTAACATAGTACAAACGTTGAAGTTACAGCAACGAAACATTAATGTTCCTGATTATTTCGTTTGGAGGTAACTTGTAAAACAATAAATCCTAATGTTTTAAACAGTAAAAGAAGTTGACTTAGACCTAACTAAGTAGAAGCGTTGAAATAACTGCCACAAAACTTTTATTTTACTGATCTTTTGATTAGAGGTACTTTTAAAATCAGTAATTTTTAATGTTTAAGACAGTAAAGCAGTTGACTTAACTCTAAGTAAGTTTAAACGTTGAAGTAACTGCAACGAAACATTAATTTTACTAATATTTCATTTGGAGGTAACTTTCAAAACAATAAATTCTAACTTTTTAAACAGTAAAAGTAACTATTTCATACTGAAGGTGAGTTGAAACATTGAAATAACTGCAGGAAATGTTAAGTTTACTGCTTATTTATTTGTGGGTAATGTCTTACACAGTAAAAGTAAATGTTTAAAACAGTGCCTATTACTGATGTGTCGGTAACTGAGTTAAATTGTTGAAATTACTGTCGATGATACGTTGTTTTTATTGACTAAACACTTCCTGTAAATGTTCAAACAGTTATATTTACTGTTTGCCTCCTAACTGTTTTTTTTCAGTTGCCGTAACGTCGTAAAATAAGTAAATCTCACTTATAAATCCGTTGTAACAACTGTGTAAAATCTAACTGTGCACTTTTTGCACACAGTTAGAATTTATTTTTTTCAGTGTAGTGATTGAAATTAATTATATCGATAATTGCTAATGTTAGATGAGTATGATAAGAAATTAATTATTTACGTTTAATGATAAAATGTACGTTTATGTTCGTAACACTTTAGACATCTGAAAAATATCTTTTTGAAAACAATCTTCTGTTATTGAATTGCACCATTCAATTAGGTACCCTTTCGGCCACCAGTTTCCAAACAAGAAAAATTTTTAAAGAAATCAAATCTATGACGGTTCCTCACTTGAGAAAGGTCCTACGATTAGGCTTATTTCCTTTGCTGGCTTCGTTATTGTCTGGACGGCTTGTATTGATGGAAAAATTACCGATCTCCTTGGAAAAGGTTATCAAATCTTTTTTAAAAAGTTATCAAAAGTGACACTTAATTGAATTTATTCAATAGTCCGTGGTGTCATCAGTACCATTTGTTTCTTTTGAATTATTATCAGCTCATAATAATGAATAATGAATAACCTTTCAATAATAATAAAATCGATCTTTTCAAAAAAACCAAAAACACTTTACGAAATTTGCCTGTCGAATATCATGGATCTCATGAAATTCAGCGTGGGCAATTGTTTGGAGGATTATTCAAAGTCAGATCTAGAAAATGTATGTATTTGGTTTAGGTAACTTTGTTCGGTTCTACACTAATTTATTAGAAAAAATCCTCAACGAGGATGCTATTTAATATATTTAATTTATTTTTTGTTTAAGTTCAATAATAAATTGATTGGTAGAATTTGGTTGTAGTATAATTTACTAATGCTACAAATAATATAATTATTAAAAAAATATATCGATAGATCGATTGCATTATCTACATCATTGGCCATGAGGCACATATGCCTCATGGACGTACCAGTGCAATCACCCATGAGGCACATGTGCCTCATCGGACAGCTAACCTGTTAAATTCCTTTTTTAAATTTCGACACATCACAATTTGTAATGTTTTATTATTTTAAATTTCACGTTAATAGATGCTATAGTTACTAAAATATACAAGAAAGGAGGAGGATACAGCGAGACCATAAGAGTTTCGAAAACCTAAACAGTGGAAATATTAAGGAATTTGAAGTTTATTTGAAGTTACTTCAAAAGAATCAAATTATTGCGAATTATTTTGCTAATCAACAATATTTTTGCAAGGCCTACTACTGAGAAGCGATAAAAAATACGAATACAACAAACATACCTACAGGAAAGAGATATTCGGCTAATAAGAGTTATCGAACTCCGATAACGTTGAGTAGGTATTTTGCTCGATTGCGCTCGAGTTAATTAATGAGCGTTTTTAATTAGTCAAAGGGGAATGAATAATTTAAGTCTAAGCTTTTCACTGCGTCTGCAAGTATTTGCAAGACAGGCGGGCATATTATCGCAAGTACCTATAAATACGAAATTAGATCTGTTTCCACGTTAGAAAACTTTGAGTCGCGTTTTTTCAGAAACTACGAGTTTCTTAAAAAATTGATGACAAGACGCATCCGCAAAACAATCTGTAGATCCTACAAAATATTCGGATATACAGCGGGCACAATTTCCCTATATTAATTAACTGTATAACAGCTCTGATATTAGCTGTTATATAGTAAGTACTAAGTATGTCGCTTTCATCATCATCATATCACCAGAACATTTTTTTATATATTTTTTTGACCCAAGTGTTTATCCACCTTATATATATACTTCATCGACACAATTTTAAGTCGTTTGTTGATATAAAGTTACAAATAAATTCTATTCTATTCTAAAATATACAGAAAGATTTTGTTTCGTGTATTCCCTAGTTTTAATTGTTTTACGTAGAATTAAACTGTAACTAAATTGATCTCGTGTCTGGAAATAAAAAACTAATTATTATTATATCAGCTCATACACGTCCACAGCTGGACATTAGGCCTCCCCCATACGACGCCACAAAGAGCGGTCGTGAGCCGCCTTCATCCATCGACTCCCTGCGACCGCTACGATGTCGTCGGTCCATCGAGTTGATGGTCTCCCAACACTCCATTGCTTGACTTATTTACCAATAATCGTCACCTGCATGACAAGGTACTAAACTGAGTGATGGCCGAAATTCGACCACGGCGGCAGCGGCGCGGTTTTATAAATATAGAAATATTATATCTGCATTTTGGTATTATTAATGTTTTTATTGTGAAATTTAATCATTGAAAAGTAAATACTCGTATTTTAAGACTCAATCGCAAAATTTCTAACTGTACCTTCGCCCACCGCGCCACAGACAGAGGTCATCAATGCTTACGTAGCGATCGCCACGGTGGCCATTAGAATAAACAATACTCCTACATCATACCACGAGATGCTAGTAATACGAGGAAATCATAGAAATCTAAATATTTAGATTTCTATGGAGGAAATAGTAGCACGTCAATAGCTGATGTGAAACTTTGCCTTGTAAAAGAGATAACCCTATGTTAACCTTTTGTAATCTTCAAGGCTTTACTAAACCTACACTTAATTGACGATGATAAGTCAATAGCCTATTGGATTGTTTTCACATTTTTAGGGTTCCCAACCTCTAAAGGAAAAAAGGAACCAGGACCAACCAAAAAAGGAAATAAGATCACTTTGCTGTTCGTCTGTAAAGCATCTTGTCACAGAAAAGCGTGGATATATCGAGTTGAAATTCACATCATATACTCACCTCTCGGAGCCGCCGTATAAATCAAACTTCTAAGTCAACGTAATCAAAAGTTACTGCTGTTTATGCCCATATGTTTGAAATTTCACAGGGAATCACATGCACACAAAACATATAGGGATCCCGTTGACCCAGAATCATGAAAATTGGCATGAAGGTGCAAAACGCGTAAATTAGTTGTTAATTAAAAAAAATTGATTTTTGCCAAAAACCGGATACTTCCCGTTGACGTAAAATCGTGTTTTGTTTATTATGCGAACTGTGCTTCTGGGTCGATTTCTTTGCTAACGAGTACAAGTTTGTACGGAACCATTGATGCGCGAGTCCAACTCGCACTTGACGTTTTATTTAACTTTAACTTGAAATAGAATCGATGAAAAAAGGAGCTTTCCGTGAATTTTCTCCAGATCCAGAGATCCATTTGAAGAAAGCTTGTTATTCATCATTTGATAGCATTATTGCAAGTTTATCGCTGATTTGTTAAGCAAATGAAAATAATTATCTTTTCTTTCTCTAAAGTCCGGTTTGGTGCTACGAAAATAAAAGTACTAACTTCAATTTTGTTTCTACTACACTTTTTACTTGAAGTGACCTAATGCAGAGCTAAAAAAAAGGCAATTTTTATACCACCAACCAGGGTGGCAAAATGGCATGCGGCCAGCCTGATGGAAAGCGGTTACCGCAGCCGGTTACGTCTGCAATATCAGGCATATTTTGGTATGTCTGCCTTAAAAAGGTCCATCGGGTTCCATTCCTCTCTATCGCTTCTATAAATAACTTACCACTTCATTGATCTGCAAATGCTCAGCCACCCAGTCCCTCCCCTCTCTGAACTCATCCATCAGACCCATGAGATACAGCGTGTCCAGTCCATCCACGATGGACGCTCCTAGGTCCCCGCCACCGAAGACGCTGGAGAGATGAGCTCGCTTTGAGATTGGCTTCAGCTCGTTCTTGCCCCATGCGTAAAGCTTATAGTTGTTCCACGCGTGACGCATCATCTGCAAAAGAGTGCATCGTTACTTGACCTGATTATTGGTGGTAATTAGGATTATTGCTCTTAATTAGGAAGTGGTTTGATCCACTTATAATGTACTTATAATGGGATTGGTATATCCCGTTATAAGTACATTGATCGATTTGATGACAAAGAGTTTCTCTACACAGGGTGTTTGGTACATGGACCGACAGGACTTTTTTAGGAGATGGGGTGATGCGTTTTATTTTCTCGGTAGATTCATTGTTTTTATCATTAAGTTAGTTAAGTATCACGGTTGAGATTTTATTTTTTTAAAGACCACTCACTCACACACAACTTTTAAAGCGCCATAATATCTTTTTTTGCTTGTAGTTGTAATACTACATACTGGTGCTGTATTCTGCAAATTGCAATTTATCCTATTAAACACCACTAACTAAACTATTTAAGGTTGTATGCGCCATAATCGATCATCATTCATCAAGATTTAACTTGATTATGATCACTGTGCCGAAATATAGAGTAACATCAAGTTCCTCGAAAATGCAAAGACATTTTCCTAATGAGGTCTAATTTAATTTGATGTGAAAAGAATACAAGAGGCAGACAGAATAAGGAAATTGATGGGTGAATGGAGTCACGAATAAGATAGAGAGATACCGAAATTAGAGGATTACAGGATTGAGGAAGAAAATATTGCGAACCTCTACCCCGATGTTCCATGAAAGGGCAGAGAAATAGTTAAGTGTGGTCGTAAGATTTTTTAGTGGTCATTTAGTTAATGAAGAAACTGTATACTTTCTGATGTTATTTCCTAACGAGACGAGATCTAACGACTCTAAAATACCAGCGATAAAAATAAATATTTTCTCATAACACATTTCACATCTCAAAGGCGCGTCGAAGTTTTTTAAAAGGCGCAAAGCTCTCGTCCTGGGCAAGTTTAATCTCGGCGGTTCGTGCGGCCGCGGGACACTAATGAAAGGATATCGGGCTTTCGTCGGCGCCATTAATTATTATTAGGTCCCGGGAACTCGGGAGAAAATCGCCAATGACTTGGAAAAACTGGCGACTTTACCAATTACACTTTTGAGTGGAATGAGGAGATGAAATTTTATGATTTGTAACGAGAGGGGAATTAACTCCAAAGAATTTAAAAAGAGGGGCCGTCGCAATGATAATAATTGGCGAATGAAGATTTGAAGTCGTCATCCGACACTAAGATCATAAAATGTTATTACTGAGTTGTTAAGAAACTTGTTTCCAACGTGAATAATGTTACAAACTAACTAATTCAACGTTACATATAGTTTGGCCAAGCGCAAAACTTTACGTTTCAGAGAGCTGAGGGCACATTTCCTTGACAGTAGATCCGTTTTTTACGGATTCTTCGCTGGAAACAATCGTTTACTGGATCCAAAATAGGTACTGTCGGGTGTGTGAACTCGCTCCTGCAACTACATACACCCAAATGCACCCTTAGCTCTATTCCATGGACAAAGATTCTCTGTCGTCTGTAACTCTAAAGCTAACATACCCCTACGACATATTGCTGCTTGAGGTACGTAGTATTCAACGATTCAACAACTCCCAGAGAGCGAATCTCCCTCACAGGTAGAACCTTATCAGTTTGTCCTGTTGGTTGCAAATTCGATATCCGAACCAGTATTAACACACACAACGTCAACGCCAGCGATACCACCAACAATCGCCTGAACGCACGCATTTTATCTTATCGCGAAAAACACTTCAAATCTTTTTGCACTGTACACAAGGGCGTATTTTAATTGGCATTGGATTTTCTTTGTTATTTGTTATATTATTTAAAGTGATTGCGGACAAATGGTACGTTCGCTCGCGCCTAATTTAGACTACCGTATGCGAATGATAAGCGTTCGGCAGTCACCAATATACTGGCCATATCACGTCCATCGGTATTATTTTAAACGAGTCAGTTTTGTTTTATCATTACTAAGATTATTATTAAACAGTTGATTCACAAACCACGTGTTGGAATTTTCTTAGGATTTAACGATACTTAAAGGTTATCGGTAAACTTAAAACGAAAGTAATAAATCAATGCATAACAATTATTTAAACGACTCACAACTTTTTTTATTATAGGGGGTAAAAGAATAGAAGATAAATTTGGTCTGAGACCTTCAGTTATCCTTTCATATTATGTGAATAGGATTAATAAAATTATCAATTCACAAAAAAAAACCACGAAAAAGGTCCCTAGTGAGGAACATCCTCACTTTCCGAAATTATTCACGCATACTTGTAAACCATTCTGTTTACTTTCGAGATAAGATCGAATAAACACAAAACGATACCTAGTCTATAAACGGCTGTACTGTAACTACACAATACAAAGCATACAGGTCAATTGAGGATAAAGGGTGGTTATGGTTACAGTTAGCAACCCAAACGAGTGATTAATAATAATGTAGCAACAATCTTGTTCTCGTATAAATAGATTTGAGTAATTCAGTCCGGCTGACTGACACAGTTATATTCAGGTCGCGATGATTACAATGCGACCTTTGACTATTGCATTTGGGGCGAGCTATCTAGGCAGTGTCAATTACCCGAAAACCAGAGTATCTTTATCGTAACGCATTCACTGCCCAGCATCGGCGGTGCGACCTCCATGGTGTGCCGCCACACGAGGCGTTGCAGATGCGTCATACGTCTTTGGCCATGGAAGTGTTAATTACACAGGTGTTTGAGCAGCGAGCTAGATTAGAACAAAATTAGACTCGGACGATGAATGGAATAGGATAAAATTGCTAGCGGCCCCATAAAATCAGTTCCACCGACAAAAATACTGGCTCAATCGTAAAAGATCGATGTGACCAATAAAATGGAGGGTGGAGCGTTGGGTATCGATAGTTGTCTGTTGTCGGTTGTAACTACGTGAGACGCGAGCAGTATGTGTCGAGATTGCCTCTGCGGGAAGTAATCTCACCGGGCGGTAATTAAGTGGAAGGCTGGCCAGAGTAAATCCGAGCCTCCAGATTTAGTGTTATGGCCCGCGCAGGCACACCGCACAGTTACGTAGAAAGCGATCTGCGGATCCTTTCATTTGAGACTTATCAGCAGAATGTTGGTCCCGTATTTTAAGTAGTTGAAGTGGAAAGCGTTGGAAAGCGCTGGGAACCTGGTTTCATCGTGAGCGAGGCCTGAGACCGCATCTGCCGCGCACATCTAGTCGCTGACTTATCGCTGTTGCGGCCCGCCAAACTATCCGTTTAACGGCCGCGCTCCAACCCGATTGAATCCTCAACTAAAGCCATAACCGCTTGTTTATATCCTGGTTCTGAGATCTTATACTTCTGAAGGCAAACTTTCGCTACACATGTTTCTATGTATTTTTTCTTTATATCGTAGGTACAATACAATACAATACAAAACTCTTTATTGTACACCACAAAAAAAACAACAAACAGACATAGACCTTAAACATAAAAGTACAATGGGCGGCCTTATCGCTTAGAAGCGATTTCTTCCAGGCAACCTTTGGATGGAGATAAATTTGAAAAATTTTAGAAAGGCAGGGGTGTACCATAAATATTATAAAATATAGAATAATATATACGGAATAAATAAATACCAAGAACAAAAAATAAATAAATAAAAGTACCTACCAGTTTTCACTTTTTCGATAGATAAGAATCTTTGACGCGAGCTTTGAAGACAGGTAGTGATTCAGCTTTCCTAATGGACTCAGGCAGTGCATTCCACAGCTTTACGGCCTGTACATTATGTATGAGGAATTATGTTGTGGTTTCAGTATTCATGTAGGTACATTCAATAAAAATTCTGAAAAAAAATTATCGACGTAATTACAGATTGCTTTCATGTCCCAGGACTAAGAAAATTTACGATTTCCGCGGGACTCGAACCCGCCGAAATTTTTTGGGAACTTATTTTGTTTCTTAGAGATACCCAGAGTGCGGGTAAGCACTATAACAAAAAATCCCAGGACTGTGCTATTGACGCTTCGACAGGCAACATCGCCGTCGCATCGGGTCGACGGGAACGGCTCGAGTTTTTCACTAATGGAAAATCTGCATAATGGGCTGCTTGCCGTGATTCGATTTGTTCAGAACACGTTATCCTCAGCCCGCCCGCGCCGCACCCTCTAATGGACCGTCGCTATTTACTCGACGGAAGACGACAGTTTTTTTGTCGCTGTCTTTTTGCAAAGTGTGCTCAGACAGGCCGCCTTTGTGACTCTACTTCCCTTCTCAGAAATAAAAGGAGCGATCGCGAGCGGCCAGTCACCAAACATGGGATCCTTGTAAGCGATATCCAATAATGTCGGACCCTTGAGCACTCTCGTGTTTTGTAGCCATTACTGAGATGTCCGACCGAAAAGATCTGCGGTTGGGTGCTGACCGTGTCCAACTCTCGGAGTGACATGGGAGTTGATGGGTCGTTATAAATCATACCAAGATAGGAAAATTAAAATGCATGACAACGCAAAAGCAATTAATTAATGCAAAGCTGGTTGCACGGAATTCTGGAAAAATTGGGGTTGCGGGTGTATTGAGTCGGGTTTAATTTTCGTCCGCGAAACAATGCAAATTCGTTTGTTGTTTAGAGCCATGGTTGCGGGCCACTGGCAGGGTGTGGGGAGGGAGAGTCGGGAAATATCAGGCAAGCTATGGCATGGCGCTATGGCTACATTTATCACTATCAAGGTGACGATATGACAGGGCGCCGCACCTTTGCCATTCCCGTCGAATATTAAATGAAATCGTAAAAAAATCTGAGCCAAGAACTGGTGTATCGCAAACATGAAATCAGTTCGGTAACATGTAGAATATAAAAACAAAGGGTATTTTTTCAGATGTTCTCGTAAACGAAAATGTAACTGGAAGGCATTCAGGGCTCGGCGAGAATTAAGCGGGCCGACAGGTGCGAGCAGAAATATTTTCACACTCCCTCGCATGGTCCATTGGAGCGGACGAAGAAAAAGGTTTCGAGGAAATAGACGATACAGCCGAACTACTGTTGATCTTAACGAAGCTCCATAAAAAGGTAGAAACAAGAGCGCTCATCAATTTTGTTAGAATCGTGATAAGGATATAAGAGAGGATTGGAAGAAATGCTACAGGAAATTGAAGGAAAAATATCTACTTTCAATGTGTCTTGATAAAAATGAATCACAAAATAAACTCTTTTACTTTGCTTTTTGCCGTGATTGCGTTATGTCGCGGCAGTTAAACCGTGCACATAATTAATTTTCATATTCTTTGTATGTATTTATGAGTTATTAATTTTTTGATCCTTAGAATTCGTTTTTATCATCAGTCACATTACGATAATTAATGTAATAATTTGAGATAAGCTAAAAAAGTTTTAAATTCTAAATACTGATTGGATATAGGAAGTATCGACAATTTAATGAGATAGAAATGTACTTCTCAAACACAGAAAAGTCGAAAAGAATAAAAAGCTTTGACGAATTGGTAGCAATAAAAGCCAACTGGGGCCAAGAGAAATATGTAGAGTAAGAAATGCAAGCGTAATTCTTGCCTCAACCGTACTTACGATCTAGTGACCAGCAAAAATGCTATTTCCTGAATGAAAGGATATTGAAAGGGTTGCGGTAGAATGTTCCTGCTCAGTTAGAATTCTGCGGTATCCGGTATCGAGCTGGATTATACCTAATAGTGCGGTGCTCGATACAGCACTCGCGGGTGCATTGTGGTCAGAGCGTCCATTTGAATGTATAAATGGGGGCATGTCGTGCAATGAAAAGCCTATTCAGAGGGCTAGTAACGCTCTATTTGCTCGGACGAGGGTTGTCTTTAGGCCTGCAGATGGAGAAACAAGTTTCCCGGATTGTTTTTTTTAAAGACGTACGATGAATTCTTTGATCGAATGTGTACGAATTCCGGGTTTAAATGATTCGATTGTCTGCAGATTAAATTCCAAAACACTGAAACTGATATGATAGGAATGTTCTGTTATTTTCAAGTCAGTAAGTCAAAGTTTGTTTGTAGGAATATAAGGAAGCCTAAAAGATTTTAGCCGGACTGAACTGGCGAAAAGCCGGTAGTCCAGCAACCCTTTCAGGACAGGCATAGACGGAAGTACGTGTAGGCGCGGTGCGGAACGCAAACACCGGAGTTTCCGCTTTTGCGGTACACTTTGCAATGCTCAATAAAGTAATTTATAGGTTCGGACTTTAGTCCGTTGCGGTGGAATCAATACGGTACTCGCTATTGTGCTTACAATGTTGCATGTTGCTGAAAGGAGAATTATGGTTCATGCAATGCCCCCTATTCACTGCAATTACATTCATTGACTCATTTCCCATACAACATAATACAGGGTGTCACAAGAAATGAAGGACCAAACTTTCAGGGGGTTCAGCTATCACAGAAAACGGGAAAACTATTATAAAAAATGTTTGGTCCTTCATTTTTATTACACCTAGTATTTGTGATCAGATTAGATTAGATTATATCTTTATTGCACCATCAGTAATTTACAGAAAATACTTAAACAATAACTTAATACTAATACATCTAGTGGCACAATCGGCGGTCTTATTCTTGATTTCTTCCAGGCAACTTTTGGATGGACAGGATCGGTACGCATTAAAGCTGATGTAATAGATGTAAAGACAATATTAAATATAACAATTTTTTTAACATTTACCTAAAGTATTTATATTACAAAAAAAAGAGAGCAACAAACACAAAAACAGCGATAATTAACAAAATGGCAGAAATAAAAATAAAATGATAATTATAAAAATTAGGAAGACACATCTAGAGTGCTCAGATAGTTTTGATGAACCATACTTTTGAAGATAGGAAGCGATTTAGCTTGTCGGATGGAAACAGGAAGGGCGTTCCAGAGCCTGGCGACCTGTAACGTGAAGGAATTACCATAGATAGAACTGGAAAGTGTGCGATGGGATTTTTAAAAGAGGGTATCAGAGGAGCGAAGTTTTCGTGAATGGGACTGATGGAGAAACTCAAAACGGTCTTTTAGGTAAGACGGTGTTGATGGAAGGAATAGAACAGAGTAAAGGAGATTAAGAACATGAGCATTCCGGCGAAGACGAATGGGTAGCCCATAGAAATGTAAATAATAGTGCCCTATTATTTAGATTTCAAGGGGGTAGTCACTTGAGCCTTTTCTTGAGCGATCAATGATCTTATAGAAATTCCTTAGCGGCGAACATGCCATTTTCTTTAATCTGCGATTTCCAATCAATGAAAAGGGAGATATCGGTTTTGCATTAGGAAACATTAGAGTCAGAAAGAAACAAATCGATAAACTAATCAAACCAACCTTTCCAATTTCCAACTTAAGTCGTAAAACCAAACAAGAGACACAAGCTTTCTTTTCTTAATTGACTGGCGGCGTTAAAGTAATGGTTTAAGTATACGAGTATTCTATGCGACCGTCGTACACCACGTCTGATTTGAAAGATACGAACACACGCAGTATACCGACGTGTGTGCTAGATGTCGTCATGTCGTGTCACGCACAAGCAATGTTCCGTCCTAATAAATCTCCCGTAAGGAATCTCAGCGACATTTCAATGGCGTTATAAAGGCGCAAGTTACGGCTTTAACTACTAGTCAGAGGTGGGAAGGAGGGGTCTGAAGGCTGTTATTTTTCTTGCAACACCTGCGGACTCTGTAAATTACAGGAGTTCGCCAAGCTCCGGTGAATAATCGCCCTTCGCACGAAGAAAGCTCTTTACAAATATTTACAGGGAAAATGCCGAGGGGAAAACATTTCAAGCCGCTCTGGACAATGACGGTGATTTTAGAGAATTCAGATTACTTAGAGGTCGTTCGTAGTAGGTAGTACAAACAATGAGAGATAATCTCAATGCCAATGGACTGAGGTTCTAAGCATTTCTTTGTTTTCCTGTCTATTTTTCCCACGCAGCAGTGGTTTTTATTATAATTTATTTACATAATTCAAACGGAGACAACACAGTAAATTAAAATTTCAGATAACAAAGATGATCAGGAGACATTTGAATGAAACTTTACCTTGAAACAAACTTTACTTTTAATTGACTTATTTATGTCTTGCGTGTGTATTCCCCCCCCCCCCCCCCCAACTCTTCCCATGGGTGTCGTAAGAGGCGAATAAGGGGCATACACCGCGGAGCGGGCAGCAGCATCTACCACCGAACTGCGATCCTCAACCCGCATCCGCATGCCCAGCGTGGGGATTATGGGCAATACTCCCATAAGAAAAAAAAAGCAGGGAAAGGTTTCCTCGAAAATCTTTGGGATCTCTTACGGTAGCGCCTTTTAGCGTATTTTTGGGACTTATTTAATTTCTAAGAGAGTATTAAGCGTGCGAGGGCTTACGTACTATAACACAAAAACCTTAGCTAGTGAATAGTTCTAGACTCGAAATCTAAAGCCTTCTTATCTTACAAATCAATTGTGTAAGTACCATGGATATAATATGTAAGTATATGGATCAGTTGAGCTACCTGTAGATTGTTTGCAACAGTTTGCAGATAGCTTAATTGTTTCTATTATAAATACTAGTTTTAGTTTGAATTTGTCATTTGATTGTTATTTTCTTTCTGAATAAAGTACCATTAATTTATTAGATGCGTTTAAAAAGCCTGGCTGAATTCTGCGAAATTCTTGTCCTGGTAAAATTCGGCCAACTTACTGTAAATTCTTTAGTAAAGAGAAAAGCTAATCGTTAGTTATGGGCGCGCTGCCTTTATCCCTGTGTAAACCTTCATTCAGGCTCCTAAGCCGGCTCAGGCTTAAGGAGTGCATCTTTGAAGAAATACGCCTTCATTTTGAATGATGCAGTTTACTTGCGCTCCTAGACGAAGCTACTAAAGACCGCTCACGGATAACGGCGCCTGTATTTCAGTTTCTGAGTTTGTTTTCGTGAGTTGGACGTTTGGGAAAATAGGCGGTAATTTATCTATACTAATATTATAAAGAGGAAAGATTTGTTTGTTTGAATTTAATATGCTCCGAAATTACTGGACCGATTTGATTCTTTCACTATTAGAATCCTACATTATCCCTGATGAACATAGGTGATTCGATAAAGACAAACAAACATAGGTGAGTGAGTCGATAAAGGCATCGCGTTGGTCCTACCTATCCCCATCAGTTGGTCACCAGGCTGATGAAGATGAAAGACTCTTATACTCTTATGCATGCTGATTATGAACTTGCGACAAATAATATCACTTTATTTCCATCTCTGTTTTATTTTAAGGAATTTGACTTTTTCTATGTCTTGCCTCTACTTATTGTATGTATCTTCGGAATCATACTTCCGAAATTTTGATGATGTTGAAACTTCGGAAATATAATTACGAAGATATAAATATGCATGCCCAGCGTGGGGATTATGGGCATTTCCACCAGGAGATAAAACCCAATGAGGCACTTTTCAGTGGAGGCCGGCGTCCAGCAGTGGACCCAATATAGGCTGTTGAGGAAAGAAGAAAGGCTGATGATGATTTACGTCAGGAGAAAAACTTTTTGAAATTGCAAACTATAATAGGTATTTAAGCAACCGCATACATGAAATGGACATTCACGAGATAAAAAATCAGGGGGAGGCCTGCGTCCAGCAGTGGACCATTATTGGCTGTTAAGGCCGAGGATACATGATACGGTGTACTACGTACACTTTGGGTGATTCCTTTGGTTTTATTCTCTTGAAAGCTTTCATTTTATATTGCATCCTTAGTAGTCCAGTGAAAAGGAGAGAACTCTTAACTAAACCAACAAAGAACTTTCATTTCGCGATCTGCCTCAACTTGAACAAACTTTTAAGGAGCTTACCTACTAGTTTAACTATTTCAATCCATTTCGCAAAGCCATTTTGCTTGAATATTAATCTTAAATTTAAGTTAAGTTCGGTTTAAAGATTCTTTATTTCTCAAAGAACATAAAATTTAGTTAGTTCACTTAAAAGACAAAAACAAACTACTTATTCTTATTTTAGCACGTGTGTGCTTACCTATTAACATAGTCTACGTAGTACAAAAGATAATTAAGATTAATTAAGTTACTTATCGAAGCTACGGTGATTTATTGCGTGTAGTACAATACAAAGAACAAATAAATCTGAAGTTTAGCAAGAGTAGATCCTAAACAAAAGCCCTTGAATATAACATTCCCTGGAATATCAGGGACAAGTTATGAACCTTCCGTCTGATTTATCTGACATTCTAATTCTGGCAAAAAATGGGTTTCAGGTCTATTTTAGATTCTGAATGACCCTTTCACTTTAACTTCTTGGAATGAATAGACCCAATGCACACCCGTAGTGTTGTGCATAAGGTCTACTTCGAATAAATCACAGTATCGCATATAATTTACTAGAATTTCATTGCCCACTATAAATCTAACATCAAAGGTGGTCATCAATCAATAGACTATAAATCGAGCAAGTACCGGGTCCATTCAAAACCTCTTCTAGATCAGCAATAAATTGCTAATGGTTCTGTAATGGGATTTACAGGGTATCGGTTCGCGGGGTCGATGCAAAAGATCAAAATTCGAAAGCCGACGCTTTTGTGCAGCCGCTGATCGTGTCAATTTTACTGCGACATTTCTTCACAACAGTGACATGACCTTTAGTGCCTTTTCATTGTAATGTTATTAATTATGTACCTTTGTTGTTCATTGTTGATTTCGTGAGAATAGATATTATATATCATTCTTATCACTTGAAAAGGTGCTTTTCAGTCTGTAAATATAATAATACTTAGATTTCTTGTTTTTCTACTACCTATTCTTAGAATTATCTCAACTAATGTGATTTTATGAATTGGTTCATGCCAATGTTTATTTTCAATCTGTTGATATACCTATTCTATTTCTTGCACATTATAATAAGATTACTTACTTTATAATGAAAGTTTCCGTGTTGGTTTTATCATTAAATACTATTCCAGAGCTGGTAATTGAGCATTTAGACCATTAAATCCAAATTTCTATCTTAAAAATATTTTGAGCTTGTTGAACAGTTCTGATTTTTCTGATGCGAAATTCACTATTTATTATTAAATTTTCTTACGATTTCAACATGAAATTGTCGTAATTACATTTTGACAGATTGTCATATTTTTGTAAACAAGGTGTCAAAATGTCTTGGTTCATAGAGGAATGTGGTCAGGTTGTATACATTTCGCACGGAAACTTTTTATCAATTAGGTCTCGTTGATGTTTCTCTATGATTTTTTAGTAAAACCTTAGTAAAAAACATTAGTCAGTGAGTATTCGAACTATTGTTTTGGAACTTCGGAATTTGAACGCTCGAGCATATATAAGGTGCTCGAGTCGCCCTACAATTCAGTTGACTCCCGGACTTCAACCAGGAAAGTCATTAAGTACTTAACTAATCTTCATCAGCTACCATGCTCTAAACTCTTAAAGAAAGTCTTGAAGAAAGTCTTGAAGAAAGTCTTAAAGCAAACCTGGACACCCTAAAGGATTCCCTGAACCTTTGGTGACGAGGACGGGGCCTACCACCCCAGCTGCAGCAGATCCGGCTCCAAGCAAACCTGGACACCCTAAAAGGATTCTCTGAACCTTTGGTGACGAGGACGGGGCCTACCACCCGTCTCCTGGGCACACCGGAAGACCTTGGTTCCACTTCCGCTGAAGAGGACGGAGCCTAACACCCGTCTTCTGGGTCCACTACTACACCTGCTGTAGAAGACGGAGCCTAGACCCTGACTCCTGGGTCCACCTGAAAGCCCAGATCTTCTCCCGAGAGCCTGCTGTGGGAACTCGTAAACCTACTCACACCCGATTTCTTTGCAGTTAAATTCAATAACCCACGGCCTTCCAGCTGCAGCAGATCCGGCTCCAAGCAGTTCCGACCTCAGTCAATAACAGCTCCATTCAGTACTTCATCATCGCTGACCAACTTCTAATTCCGGATCCCTCAATTCTAAAAATAAGGTTAGGCTAAGACTCATCTCATTTGTAAACCCATCTTTTAAAATAAATCCTGTAACAATCTTAAAGCCTTTTCTTTTCTGAAACTAATAGGATCTTTATTAGGCTGTACGTAGGAGCTCTTTAGTCTCCTGCGTTACGAACTATAGTACGTAAGAGACCTTCAGTCTCTTACGTTACTTTAATAACTTGTGCGTAGAGAGATATTCTCATACGTTACAGTTTGGCGCCCAGATAAACTAGAACCCCTCCCCTTAAATTCTCTAATTTTTTCTCTAATTTATTCTCTAAATTCAAATAAAACTAGCTCACTCTCCTAGAAACTTTTAACCCCTTTGGACACTATTTGAATAACTTTTAACCTCGATCTCCTCTTTATCCTTTAATATTTAAATTTTTTTTGACCCTTACTTAGTTTCATTAGTATTCATAGTGCATTTAATAATTTGGTAGTTTATTTTACTAACCTCTTACTTTACAGCTTTATGCTCATATTTATTTACTTTACTTAAAACTTTAAACTTATCTTTAACTTAACTGGAAACTTACATTTTAAACTTAAAAAAAAAAAGATTTTAACTTAACTTTATTATAGCTATCTACTTAGCTTAGAATCTTAACTTAAATAACTCGAGAACATAGGACTTTAAACAGCTTCCAATATGTCTAAAGATATAAAATATAGTTTACTTAACAAACCTGAACTAGAATATGAAATAATTATTCGGTCAGGTAGACCTACAGATAGCGTTGCAGCTTTAAAGGAGCAAATGGCACTACTAAGCCATATTACACCAGAACACATTATAACTTCACCAATCCCTCCTAAGGATGACTTATCACAAACAGATAGTACACTTAACTACCTAGAAACTAAAATTACTGCTATCGAATCAACAGGCAATATTACCACTCTTAAAAAGATAGAAGCTTTTATGAATCATTTACATTACCGACTGGAACGAATTCATGCAACACCACTTGTAGCAGAAATATGCTCCACCATTAGGTCTCGATTCTATATCCTTAATAAGAGATTCGAAAAGCTTAGGGATAATCTTAAATCCTCAGACACAGACGAAGTCCTGGTTGAAATTCATGATTCCCCTGTAAAGTTTTTATCTCCTAGACCTACAGACCAACTGTTGTCCCATAGATCTCTATCTCCTAGACGCTCACAAGATCATATGTCTCTTCCCGCTCCTCAAACACAAGATCTCCCCATTGGGAATGATGCTCTTAGAGAACTTAAAAAAATTTCCTATGACGGAAAAACATGTCCCAGGACTTTCCTTCAAAAAATTTATGAATTAAGAATTTCGAGAAGCATTTCCGATATTTCACTTTATAAACATGCTTTCGAAATTTTTACAGGAGATGCACTCCATTGGTTTCGGTTCCTACATAACCGTAATCCAACTCTTACATGGGCAGACATTCATAAATCTCTTATAAGGGACTTTAGCATACATGACTATGACTATAAACTTCTACAGGCAATCAAAGATAGGACACAAGGTGAAACAGAATCGATAATAGTATACGTAGCGATCATGTTTGGAATGTTTAATAGACTTTCAAAAAAATTAAATGAAGGAGAACAACTAGAAATTCTGCTCCATAATGTTAGGCCATGTTATTCAGTTTTCATTGCCTTAAGAGATGTCAACTCTATTGACTCGCTGATAACAGCTTGCCAAGCTCACGAGCGAGTAACGGAAAAGAGCAAGGATTTTAGAGAGCCAAAGTCAACCGAGCCTTGTTCTGCGGAATTTTCATATAAACCTTCTAGTTCAAAAAATTTCCAGACACCTAAATATACTAATGCAATCGCTAATGATTCAAATCACAATTCTAATAATAGCTATTGCTATCGCTGTCGCATACAAGGACATACCTTAACCAACTGTAAAAAACCTAGATACTTAATATGTTTTAAATGTGGTCTTAAAGGTGTTAAAATCTCTAATTGTCCTAATTGTTCATCTACTCTAGAAACTCAACCTTCAAAAAACTGAAAACTGACTTAAATAACTTCGACTTAGCTGATTGGACCCAATGGTTACAAACTATTCGAAATTTTATGATTTCTTATAAATCAACTTCTGTATATTATGATAACGAAATAGACCAAAATCGACCTTTTATAAATGTAACTATCAACAACGTATCTTTCTCAGGATTATTAGATAGTGGTAGTTGTATCACTATTTTAGGAAACAACTCTCATAAAATCTTTGAAGAGCTGGATCTCAAGTTATTTAAGTCTACTAACTTTGTCATGGTTGCAAATAAACAAAAAACAATGTCTTTTGGCTACTTCAACTTACCTATAACTTTTAATAATCAGACACATATTCTCAAAGCTTATGTTTTTCCTGATATTTACCCTTCTCTAATACTTGGATGGGATTTTTGGAAATGTTTCGAATTAACCCCTAAAATATTTAATTCTGAACTTAACCATGCATCTAAATGCCCTACTGTTTGTACTATAGATAATAAAGTTTTCTCTTACGACCACCTTGCGGATACTCAAAAGGATATCGCTCTAGATATAATTCAACGTTTTAAAGATATTTCTTTTGAAAATAAAGGTATCCTAGGCCGTACCAACCTAGTATGTCATCGCATAGATACCGGTAACAGTTTACCTATTAAACAGCACTGTTACCGCCTTTCACCAATAAAACAAAAGGCCCTTATCGACGAAGTGGACAAAATGTTGGATCTCAAAGTAATTGAAAAGTGCGAGAGCCCTTGGTTGTCCCCAGTTCTAATAACTCCCAAAAAGAACGGAGAGTGGCGTTTCTGTGTCGATAGTAGGAAACTTAATGCAATAACTCGCAAAGATGCTTATAGCCTTCCTTTTATTTCTGAAATACTTGACAATCTTAAAAATGCTAAATACCTATCTAGCATAGACATCGCTAAAGCCTTTTGGGAGATCCCTTTAAATATGGAAGATAGGGACAAAACAGCATTCTATGTCCCCGGTAGAGGAATGTATAGGTTTACTGTTATGCCTTTCGGGCTTACTAATGCTCCCGCGACTCAACAACGACTCATGGACACCTTATTTACCCCTGATTTTGACAATAAAGTATTTTGTTACTTGGACGACATAGTTATTATAAGTGAAACTTTTGAAGAACACATCTCACTACTACTTAAAGTTCTTCAAAAACTTTCTTTTGCTTCTCTCACTATAAACTTTGAAAAGAGTCTATTTTTCCGTGAGGAAATTAAATATCTTGGTTATATTGTAGATAAACAAGGTCTTCGGGCTGACCCCAGTAAAATACAGGCTATTTTACAATATCCTATTCCTACTTCTAAAAAAGAGGTCAGGAAATTCTTGGGTACCTGTAGTTGGTTTCGTCGTTTTATACCTAACTTTAGCTCTATAGCTTCACCCCTTAGTAAACTGACGTCTGCAGGGAAAAACTCTCCTAAGTTTGCTTGGAATGATGATGCTGATGTAGCTTTTATTAAGCTAAAAGAATATTTAATCTCAACTCCAATTCTAGCTTGCCCTGACTTCAATCTCCCTTTTTCCGTTCATTGTGACGCTTCTAACTTTGGTATTGGTGCCATGCTTACTCAAAATCAAAACGACAAAGAAGTAGTCATAGCTTATATGAGTAAATCCCTCAATAAACATGAGCAAAACTATTCTACTACTGAACGCGAAACACTGGCTGTTATAGCCGCACTTGAACACTGGCGTTGTTATATTGACAATGGTAAAGAATTTACTGTTTATACTGACCATGCAGCCTTACGATGGTTTCAAAATCTTTCGAATCCTTCTGGAAGACTAGCTCGTTGGACCTTACGGTTATCTTGTTTTAATTTTGTTCTTAAACACAAAAAAGGCAAAGATAATGTAGTGCCAGATTTACTTTCTCGGCTTAAAACTCCAGAAATAGCTGTTTTAGGTTTTACTGAGCCCATAAACAGAACTGATGAATCTCAATTACATCGATTCAATAAACTTTTTACCAATTGTCGAGATAATCCAGATGCCTATCCTAACTACAAAATTCTTAACACTAAACTTTATAAATACTCTTCAACATCTGATAACTTTAACCTAGATTTTGTATGGAAGGAAGTTCCACCTCCATTTCAAAGATCAGATCTTATTAAATCTTGCCATGGCGATATAGATAGTCCCCATATTGGAATTTTTAAGACATATAAGAAGTTGTCACTGACTTATTACTGGTCCGGCATGTTTACGGACATAGCAAAATTTTGCTCTACTTGTGAAATTTGCCTCTCTTATAAACACTCTAATCACTCACCTTACGGTCTTATGGGTAAACCTAAAATCTGTTCAAGACCTTTTCAAACTATATCATTGGACTTGATGGGTCCCTTACCAATGACTAGACAACGTAATCAATATATCCTTGTAGTTACCTGTTGTTTTTCTAAATATTGTCTAATTTTCCCTATTAAACGCGCTACTGCTACTAATATTATTATTCTCTTAGAAAACTCCGTGTTTCTTGTGCACGGTGTTCCTCAAACCATTATAATGGATAATGGGTCTCAATTCCAATCAAACGAATTCCAAAGACTACTTAACAAATATAAAGTCCCGTTTGTCTCTTATTCTCCTAGATATTGCCCACAAGTGAATCCTACTGAAAGATATAATCGGACTATAATTACCGCTTTAGCACAACTAGTCGGCGAGGATCACAGGTCATGGGACTTATATTTACATAAAATACAACTAGCCTTAAACAGTTCTACGAACTCTACGACAGGATTCTCCCCTTCCTTTCTCGTCTTTGGCCGGGAAGTAATTCCTGACGGTTCTCTTTATACCACATGCACAAATATTGATGACATCACCTTTCTTCCGCGAGATGTATATGCGACTAATATCGGGTTATTGTCAACCATCTTCGATAAAGTTCAGGTAGCTCTATACACAGCACATACTAAAAACACTGCTCATTATAATTTGAGGCACACATTTAAAGAATTTAATGTAGGCGATATTGTCTGGCGTAAGAATTACACTCAGAGTAACGCTGGTGCGTATATCAGTAGTAAACTAAACCCAAGATTCATTAAATGCACTATCGTTCAAAAACTTTCCCCCCTAGTATATATCCTGGAAGATCCTAATAGTTCTAGAGGGAAATGGCACATAAAAGACTTTAAAACCTAATATTGTAAATAGTGTATAAATAATGTAAATTTTATTATTATTTTTTAATTTTAAGTTCTTAGGTATATATTGTAAACTCCACAAAACTATACAATTTGGCTATTTTTTTTAATAAACGGGCGGTTACACAAACCTGACAAATAAGCCTATTGTGTCGAGCGGTTTGCTCAAACTCGTTAAATAAGCCTATTGTGTCGAGCGGTTTGCTCAAACTCGTTAAATAAGCCTATTGTGTCCAGCGGTTTGCTCAAACTCGCTAAATAAGCCTATTGTGTCGAGCGGTTTGCTCAAACTCGTTTAATAAGCCTATTGTGTCGAGCGGTTTCCACAAACTCGTTAAATAAGCCTATTGTGACCAATATTAAACTCTTCTTAAAGCGTTTTCCTTGAATAAAGAGTCTTCTTAAACTCTTCTTAAAACGTTTTCCTTGATTATAGAGTCTTCTTAAACTCTTCTTAAAGCGTTTTCCTTGAATAAAGAGTCTTCTTAAACTCATCTTAAAGCGTTTTCCTTGAATAAAGAGTCTTCTTTAACTCTTCTTAAAGCGTTTTCCTTGAAAAAGAGTCTACTCAAACTCTTCTTTAAACTTTTTCTTGAATAAAACGTTCTCTTTAAACTTTCTTAACTACGAGTTGTCTAAAACGCTCGGGATACGAGTATTTGCTTCTCCTTTTTATAATGGGTCTTCAAACAGGTGCGGGTTACGACACCTAATTAAAAAAAAAAAGCCTTCGTTAAATAATTAATTGAATATAGTTCTTGTGGAGTAGTGGTCATTAAATGTGAACCACAACCCCTATGTGTGTAATAATGTGAGTGGTTGGTGAATGTATGGATGATGTATGATAAGGCAAGGACTTATTCCTAACAAAAAAATTTTTTACTGCGTCAATTTTTTTTTCCGGGTTTTGGGGGAAATGTAATGTTATTAATTATGTACCTTTGTTGTTCATTGTTGATTTCGTGAGAATAGATATTATATATCATTCTTATCACTTGAAAAGGTGCTTTTCAGTCTGTAAATATAATAATACTTAGATTTCTTGTTTTTCTACTACCTATTCTTAGAATTATCTCAACTAATGTGATTTTATGAATTGGTTCATGCCAATGTTTATTTTCAATCTGTTGATATACCTATTCTATTTCTTGCACATTATAATAAGATTACTTACTTTATAATGAAAGTTTCCGTGTTGGTTTTATCATTAAATACTATTCCAGAGCTGGTAATTGAGCATTTAGACCATTAAATCCAAATTTCTATCTTAAAAATATTTTGAGCTTGTTGAACAGTTCTGATTTTTCTGATGCGAAATTCACTATTTATTATTAAATTTTCTTACGATTTCAACATGAAATTGTCGTAATTACATTTTGACAGATTGTCATATTTTTGTAAACAAGGTGTCAAAATGTCTTGGTTCATAGAGGAATGTGGTCAGGTTGTATACATTTCGCACGGAAACTTTTTATCAATTAGGTCTCGTTGATGTTTCTCTATGATTTTTTAGTAAAACCTTAGTAAAAAACATTAGTCAGTGAGTATTCGAACTATTGTTTTGGAACTTCGGAATTTGAACGCTCGAGCATATATAAGGTGCTCGAGTCGCCCTACAATTCAGTTGACTCCCGGACTTCAACCAGGAAAGTCATTAAGTACTTAACTAATCTTCATCAGCTACCATGCTCTAAACTCTTAAAGAAAGTCTTGAAGAAAGTCTTGAAGAAAGTCTTAAAGCAAACCTGGACACCCTAAAGGATTCCCTGAACCTTTGGTGACGAGGACGGGGCCTACCACCCCAGCTGCAGCAGATCCGGCTCCAAGCAAACCTGGACACCCTAAAAGGATTCTCTGAACCTTTGGTGACGAGGACGGGGCCTACCACCCGTCTCCTGGGCACACCGGAAGACCTTGGTTCCACTTCCGCTGAAGAGGACGGAGCCTAACACCCGTCTTCTGGGTCCACTACTACACCTGCTGTAGAAGACGGAGCCTAGACCCTGACTCCTGGGTCCACCTGAAAGCCCAGATCTTCTCCCGAGAGCCTGCTGTGGGAACTCGTAAACCTACTCACACCCGATTTCTTTGCAGTTAAATTCAATAACCCACGGCCTTCCAGCTGCAGCAGATCCGGCTCCAAGCAGTTCCGACCTCAGTCAATAACAGCTCCATTCAGTACTTCATCATCGCTGACCAACTTCTAATTCCGGATCCCTCAATTCTAAAAATAAGGTTAGGCTAAGACTCATCTCATTTGTAAACCCATCTTTTAAAATAAATCCTGTAACAATCTTAAAGCCTTTTCTTTTCTGAAACTAATAGGATCTTTATTAGGCTGTACGTAGGAGCTCTTTAGTCTCCTGCGTTACGAACTATAGTACGTAAGAGACCTTCAGTCTCTTACGTTACTTTAATAACTTGTGCGTAGAGAGATATTCTCATACGTTACATCATGCACATTGTACCTACTTATTCCATTCCTTCAGGCAATAACTAAGCAACCAATCGACTTGATTTTTTGCATTAGTTAGTTAAAAGGAAAGTGTGACATGGGCTACTTTTTATCCCGTAAATCAGTTCAAAAAAATAACCTTAGACAACGCGTGCGCAGCCGCTAGCTAGTCACACTCTCCTCACCTCAACAGCCTATAATAGTTCACAGCTGGACGCAGGCCTCCCCCTGATTTTTTTATCTCATGGGGGTAATGCCCATGATCCCCACCTTGGGCATGCGGGTTGGGGATCACAGTTTGTTGGTAGATCTTTTCTGCAAGAGGCGCTGCCAGCTCCCGGGTGTATGTTCCTTAGTCGCCTCTTAAGACACCCACGGGAAGAGTTGGGTAGTCACACTAAATAAATGCGAAAGTTTAGTTGGATGGATGTAAGTTACTTTTTCACGCCAGAACTACTGCGCGGATCGGTTGTATCGGTTGTTGGATGTAGCTATAAGCCTGGAATCAAACATATGCTACTTTTTATCCCATAAAACAGTTCCCATGGAATAAAAATAGCGTTTCCATATAAAAAAACGCGTGTGAAGCCACGGCCAGAAACTACTATAAAATAAATTCGTGGACGGGGTATAACAACGCAATGTTTAGTCGGCACAATATTGATAAGTGCTTTCAATTATGAATTAAGAGATCATAACATAACACAATATCTTGATACTGTGAATGTAATGTCTTGACATTGGTACCGAGACTGAGGCAGTATCGCCAGGGCTGATGAGTTTTTGGCATTATATTATTTTATGAGCGTGTTTTATTGCGATGTATAGAGGTCCGGGAGAGTTCGGGAACCAATCTTGGAGATTAACGAGAAGACTGCAGGTGAACGACACGAGGCTCGACTTTTAGTTGGCGAAATAATTGAAGGTCGGTAGATACATACACCAATGTGACTAAGGCGGAAATTCTACTGATTGATTACAAGCACATTGAAAAGGAAGAAAATTTAACTCGATTTCTACGTCATAAATGGACCGATTTTGAAAATTATTACGCTATTGTATCGTCAATGATCTCAAAGTGGTCTCACAAATACATTCCGGAAAAATTAGTATTTGTCCCACAAACTTAAATAATACCGGCCAAGTGCGAGTTAGACTCGCGCACGAAGGGTTCCGTAACATTACCAGTATTATGAAAACAGCAAAAAATCACGTTTGTTGTACGGGAGTCCCCTTAGTCCCCCTTTAATTTCAACTGTCTAACTATCACGGTTCATGAGATACAGCCTGGTGACAGACGGACAGACAGACGGACGGACAGCGGAGTCTTAGTAATAGGGAAAAACAGTGTAAATATTTAGAAGTATCACACACGCCTCAGTATTTTTGTATTTTTTTTTTAATGGTGGAAACATTTATTGGTTTGTGTATTATTTTTAAGTCCATATTGTTATCAAATCACTATTATTATAACTGTTTGTTTCCTAAATACTTAAATAAAAACATAAAACATAAATTTGAAATCGGTTTTAAGTTTTTTCAAAACGATAAAATTATTATTGAACTTGATGCCTTGCTGGAATTCCTAAGCTAGATAAGATTACCATAAAAATTCCAGTAGTAATAATCCGTAACTAAATATTTTAAGTGGTGGGTACTTAGACGGCCAGTGACAGGAGCAATCATGACTTCCTAGCTCTGCAGAAATGTGAGGTCATTCAAGACTTCAAGAGAGAATCCACACGTCATTTTGTATAAGAGTTAGCGCATTCTACATCGTGCAATCAGTATGTGTCCCGCTGCCTCTTCAGATAAACATTCAAAGACATTTTAAGGGGGCGATATATGACGCCATTTTGTGAATAGGATAGGCATAGGATTTCGCGTTTAAAGGAGCGGGACAGAGCAGAGCGGAGTAAGCTCAAAAATTAAGTTTTTACTGATTCTCATAAATAAGACAATTGTTTGCAAAAATAAGCTGAAGGTGCCCTGGGTATTCTTCTATTTAATATGGTGATGAAAAAAAAAGTGATTGATAGAAATTGTAAAAACAAAGAAAACAGATTGTACTTCGCACAATAATTTCTGGTTTTTATATATTTTTCATCGTTATAGTTAAGTATACCATAAATTATTAGGTATTTTTTTTCAAAGCTATACCGATAAAGATGACGGAGAAAAATTGTTTTAATGTAAGCCAAATTTGACCAATTTCACATATATCGCCGCCTTAATCAAAGCGAATAAAATTCACTTTCCTTATTCACATCATGCGTGTTTATTTATGCACAAGTATGCTTGCTTAGGCTGCGTTTTGAAACAGGCGCTCCGGGCCAGACCTTTTGAGGTAGGTATGTAGGAAAACTTGTGCTAGAATCAGTGACTTTTTCTTGAGACGAGATTACCAATTTTTAACGTAAAATCAAGTAAAATCAGTTAAAAATATATACATTAAGTTACATACAAAACCGGCCAAGTGGGAGTCGGACTCGCGCACGAAAGGTTCCGTATCATTATCTATAAAAACGGCAAACATTCATGTTTGTTGTATACCTTAAATATTTGTTTTATTTTAATTTAAATATTTATTTTCAAAGTGAGTATAATAACTTAATATACTTGGATATTTCAAGCGTCTACCTTTTGCCGTTATCAATATCAAGCAAACACGAGCAAAATTCAATATTTCAATATTATAATAAAATAATGTGCGCATTCGTCGAAAAGAAAAAGTTATCTTCCTACCTAACGTGGATCATGAGACTCCATTCGTGTGTCGTCGTCATTCGTCAAGTCGATGTAAATTTCCGACGAAATAATAACTATAGGATATTGCTGACGACTGGCCGTTGCCTTTACTCCTCAAACTCAACCCGTGGATATTCCTTGGAGCCGATTTCGAACAGTTACATGTTACTTGACGTGTTTGTCAGAAGTTATCATACTAAAATGTATGATAACTTCTGACAGAAGTTAATCGACAAAGTTGCTAACCGCCCGATAAACTTTCGAAGAACACAACCAAGGTTTGAGTTCTCGATAAAATGTAGTCCTCGAGGTGAATGAAACAAACTCCAACACAATAATACATTCATCATCAGCCTATATAAGTCCACTGCTGGACATAGGCCTAAGAATTAACTGCTCCAATTTAGCTCAATATTTCATTAACGTAATTCAATTTAGGAATCCACCTGAGACGTATTTCCTATACACACAGAGAGTGGAATAAAATTAACGCCATGAAAATATGTTTTTAAGTACTGGTATAGTTATATAGGTACTCATAAATACATGCAAAATGGAACTTTGATGATTGTTTCGTGTTAATAAAAGCAATAATACGAAACATAAAACGACAAGCGATGCTAATAGCACCAGTAATATTAAAGTTGAATGCTTGTGGCAGCCCGTTTGGTCATATAAATACTAAGCTGGAGTGGAACTGTAAAGTATAAAATATGGGAGAGACGTTCCCTATCTCACGTTAATTCTCGCCGAAGCGAGAACCACGGAAGGCGGGATGATATTGGCAAAGTTTTGAGGGGTTCCTCGAGTGTATACGGCCTTCACAATTTCCGTACTTTCAAGTATGATGTCTAGTGTAGTGGCCCACAATAAATCTAGCATTGTGATTGAAGAGCGCGGCAGATCTCCAACTAAGATTTATGATGAGAAACCCCACTTACACGGCTTATTAAGATTCACAAAGTGTTCTAAACTTTCAAAACGCCAGGACAAACGCAAGGGACTGTTTATTGGTAGAATAGGAATCGTATAACATGTTAGGCGTGCTTAAAAATGTTGAGTCCGAACGTGGCCGGCCTAGGGCGAATAACAATGAGGAAACTGTGGAAACTCCATTTGTCCCGATGGACAAACCCTAACGAGCGGCTCTCTGCAAGGAGGTGGCTGCAATAGCCACTGTACATGAAAAAGGCGGTCGCAGTGACTACGACATTTCGCATTGGTTTCTTCGCCTACTAGATAAATCATGCCGTGTTCAAATTGTAAGCTGAGCTAGATTTTCAATTAAAATCCAACGAAAGGAAGCATAAAGTGTAAATTGAAACTGTATTCGCACATTAATAATTTTTAGTATTTGCCCTGTGAGCAATTAATATCATGAACATAAACGTTCAGTTTCAGTATCGGAATGTAAAATAATCCAATCAGTTCCATCAATACACACAGCTTTTAAACTTGCGAAGAAACAAATAAGAAGTCAGCAGCGTACTGGCAATTTTGAAACTTCTGTAAATATTAAACTGCATAACGACTTCGTATTGAACATGCAAGGTAGAAATCAGTATTTTGCGGGAAGCTGCATGCGAGTTGCAAGATCCCGCGCAGCACGTTCCACCTGTGCTTTAATATTCGTAGTAATGGCCGGTCTGGTGCCCCTCGTGCCCGGAATGCCCAACTTTTCTCCAATAGCTTTATTCACAGTATTTCACCACCAAGTTTCTAAACGGTTCGCAACTCGATTTGTGCTTCCCAATTTTTCCGCGCCGAATTGCTTTTGTAGCAAGTAAGTACTACAATTTTGATGTAAAGGTCAACAATTAGATGTAGCTATTGAGTTTTATGGTGACATTCATGAGTCACATACAATATGTGATGGATATCAACGCAAAGACTAAATAAATTGTTTACTTTTGTATAATTTATCTGCAATATACATAACTGTTTTCTTGCACAATTGATAAATTTAATTGATCAGGTGTAGTTGTAAATAATCATACGAAAACAATACATTACGTCACATTTACTTTATAAACAAAAAAACTTTCCACATTAATTATTGTTTAACAAGAATGCAAACAAACAACAAGATCTACAAGCAACCGGTTAGGATGAAATTCCGAGCTCGTTGATTTGTGAACTGTCCCCAACACAATGGGTTAGCCGCCTCTAAAACAATTAATATTGAAATCCAGCTCATTTTTGCTTATGACGCCATACAATGAACCAATTAGGAATTAAAATGAGTTGAATGAAAGATCCCACACAAAAAGTGGTAAAATAAAAGAGGAGATACGAAAAATATCAAAGTAGGTTAAAAGCAAAGCGCTTTTGAGATTCCCACTAATCCGTTTTAGAAGACAAAGCCTTTGCTCCAGAAAAATAGTACAATGCTCGCTCCTCGAGACGAAATGCCACGCTACTTCAAAGTCAGCGGGGTTAACTTAATGCTACTGCGACACTCAAAGAAATTGCTGATTTAAGCGCCTTTCAAAAAACCCCTCTAGCTGGACCGTAATTTGTTTTAGGCTCAAGTAATTTCGTACCAAATGAAATGGAATATCTGGACCCAAAAATCAGTATCCAGACGACAATAGAGAGAGGCTGAATTGTCTTTGCCGAGCGAGCTCCTTGCAAGAAACTAATTGTTGGCAGGTACAGGTAGCGTCAAAAGCTCCGGCATGTCAGATGTGCATTGTCAGAAGACATAATGCCCTGTAAGTATGTTACTCGACACAAATGTCACTTCTTGCGCGCGAGTTCCTGAGATGCCGCAGGAGCACAAAACGATCGATAACCAGCAGCAGGTTCTGTTTCAACTTTTTCGGGTGCCCCAACCATCGGGAATTTTAGAGGGGTGTTCTTTATTCGTTTGCAAAAGAAATATTAGTGTTTAGGTACTTTAAAACGCAACAGAACGTACAGTTGACTCATAATAGAGACAGATAATAAGTATCATAGAATTTTATTTGCGTTATCTATCAGATTTCCATCGGCATTTTCATATCTCCCAGCTTCTATTCTGCTTGTTAGACATAGATATTTGTTTATTTAGTTAGAAAGGCAATAACAGCCACTGATGTTCATTTCAGTAACTTTCAATAAACAGCGGGAGTAGCCAATAACGTGCCACAAATGGCATCGCGCCCAGCGCTTGATTGGCCAAGTTAGCGCTCGGCACGTATCGTCCATTCAGAACCGATGAGAAAGGCTCCGGAGTGCACCACTCGACCCAAGCACTCGGAAACCTCCTTGTGCCTCGTGTCGTGCATGCAATTACACAAACAGACTTATCTCACTTCATTGTTATTATTTGTAATTAAAAACAGCGCTACATGCATTACTTATAATGTATGTAGCAAAAACCTGAAATTACTCCCATTGCCAGGGACGAGGGAAATTTCCCTCGTCCCTGCCCATTGCCTTAATTTTTTAATTTATCTTAAGTTTAATTGTAATCTGTTTTGTAATATGTAGTGTAATAAATTATTATTTTTTCTTTCTTTCTTTGTAATTTGTAATTCTAAACGCATTCGTTGCAAGCCTCAGCTTTGCGACCCGCAGGGGCGCTCGTGCTTCAGTACCCACTTCAGTAGACGTGGGCCATGAAAGTGTTAATCGTATGGTAAAACGTATAACGTTCAGTTCAGCCAACCCGATTGCTTGCTTTTCATTTCATTTATTTATTGCGTACACATACATTATGTACAATTTCAGCTTAGATGTACTTAGCTTAGTGGTAGGTACATGTACCCTGTAAGGGCGCAGCAATGTTTTTATAAATTATTATAATAGTTACGTGCTTAATCTATTTACAGCTAGGAACATAGTAGTCTGATATTAAAGACAATGACAATAAGCACAAGAATAAAAACAATTACATTAATAACTCGATATACCTAAATGTCAATTAGCCTAGTTTAGATTTATCATAAAAAAAATTGTCAACAGAGTAATAACATTTAGAAATAAGGTATTCTTTATGTATACTACGGAAGACAGATTCTTTTGTAAGATCTTTTATGGAGCTAGGTATTTTATTATATACATTTACTAATCTGTGGCTAAATTGTAAGGGTAGTCGTGGGTAAAATTAGTATATCTTAATATCGTCGATTGTAGTTGGTAAAATTTTCAGATTTAGATTTAAAGAAATATCTATATTTTTTACTTCATATTGTGATGATCATAATTCGTTATAAGCGTAGGTCGAGCAGCGGCTAGATGCTGTTTTCGCATCGAAAATAATAAAATACAAGAGGATTTATGTCAGGATTTGTAATCTGAAGACAACATCGCTTCGGAGCCACGAGACGGGTACAGCACATTGTTGTTGGCCAATAAGATTTTCACGCGAGCGCTGACCGCGCTTACCGATATTGAATAATAGTTCTCCATAGTTTCCTTGCAAGCTTATATTTATTTAATCATTCGATCGGGACATGTGATAAATGTTATTTACAACTGAGCTAGTCGCCATCTTACGATCTTTGCAGGGATTTTGTGCTGCCACAATGTTATGCAGTCAATAATTTTGATCGTAGAGTCGATATCATAATTCACAACAATGCAACAATAGTGAGCTCTAATGTAGATTATACACAGTAATGATAGATGTACTGACCGCCACGGTAATTTATTCCATGACAATCCAATCAAACGAAATCAAAGTTACGTAACTTCCGCTCGAAGCCAATACGATAGTGATCTATAAAAATACCAGAGAACTGGAAGTGACGCGTCAACGTCCATTTATTCGTGGACAAGAGATATGCAGTCCGTTTGAAAAAGACATTTCATTCGAGATCCAATTTACGTTCGGTCGGGAGCAAACCGCATATTATCTAGTGGCGGGCGCGCTCTGCAAACAATTCATTTCAATTTCAATCCAAGAGTGCCAGCTCCTCTCCTCGCGTTCCATTTTTAGCATAGCTTATTCGCTTCAATCATGAAATGTACACAATTATCATGCTTTATATATTTGTGTTGATTAAAGAATTACAGAATGTTTTTAACGTGTTCATAAATTAACTATACGGAAAATGGCAGACGTGAAATATAATCTTACTCTACTAAGTATAGGATTCTGTGAGCTATATTTTCGTAAAAGCCGCTAGTATAAAAACAAATCTAAATTACTCGGTCAGCGACCCAATCGATAAACATTATAAGTTCCGGTACGGCCAGAATCAAAACACTTTCGGCATTCGATAAATCATTTCTTACGCTTCTCGCCTCCAGGCGATAACGTAAAGAAAAATGTAAGAACCATTTACATTTCAAAACAATGTTTTCCACTATGGATTCTAAGTGATGGAATTCTAGCCACTTTTCAATAGGAACGACATTGTGAAGATAACGAGCGATGATTTAATATTGAACGAATATTAACGAAGTAGTACTTACCAAGGTTTGAGATAAATTTACTTGTTCATAGGAAGGAGGCATACCTACCTAGTACCTAGGCATAGGTACTTACAGCAAATGTTTTCGCCTATATTTTTTTTTAAGGCAATCGTGGTCTTCTGAATCTTGTTTAACAAGTAAATTAGATTCACAAGTGACCGTAAACTTTTCCCTATAGCATAAAAATTGGAACGGAAAACATTTTAATAGCTCTCTTTGATATCTGAGGCGAATTATTAAAGTAAAGTAGAAAACAAGCTTCGAGTGGAAATGATATTTATTTCATGTAAGAATTACGAATTTGCTATCCGACATTAAATTTTGATGATGAACTTGTATTGTGTAGGTGTGTGTGTGCCCGACTGACGGAAATAGGAGCTAGAAAAGTAGAGGGTATTGTCGACAACAGGAAAACGTGTAAATTTGTTTTGGTTAACACTGAGGAACCGTCCAGAGAACATAAATGTAAAATAGAACCTTCCAGACTTCTTACAAGGAGTGAAAATGGAAAACAGTGTGCCTGAACCAGCATCGGGTCGTCGAGGGAGGCGACTGGCGAAGTTGCTCGTTTTATATGCAAATTTTCCACGTCCTTATGAATATGAAAATTTTCTATTAGAACGTGACGCAGTCAGCGTTCCTTGATGTGTTGTGAAAGATGCCCTTCTTCGAAGACTCGCCACTCAGCGATGTGCTATCGAGAATGCAAATTCAATCGGGCCAAGTTGCTACACTGCACTATTTATGAAGGGTTAAAAATTCAGGATCGAATACGGACGGCAGATGTTATAAAAATAGAGGAAAACAATTCTGTACTAAAACGCTGGCTTGTTTTTGCTGGATCGGCTAAGCCATTAGTTACGGGCGTATACGGCAAAAAGATTCAACATTTTATAGCGGACCAAAAGGGCGGAAAAATATTTTACTAGTCTTTTTGGTCGATGTTGACTTAACGCTGCTGTTGGGAAAGTGACTAGTTAGTTGCCTTATATATGGCATTGAGTAGTTAAAATGAGCGGAAGCCCCAGGCGGCGTCGCATGCAGGCACGTAACTACTCTCTCGAGAGTTGAAGACTTCGCCATTCGCCGAATACCTGTAAAGTTAGCGACGGTCCCCTTACAAACTTTAAGGTCCATATAATAGATCGAGTTTATCATGACCCCACGTAGCCGTCGTGGCATATTGCGTAGGACTGAGCGAATAAGACATTCAACACGTTTAAGGATATCCTGAAGAACAGATAATGGACAGCCTGTAAGCCTCGATTTGGTCAAAGAAAGTGACCCTATTATAATTCAGTCAACCTAATCTTAATTCCGTTTCCAGACCATCCAACATCGATTAATATTCATATTCATTTGTCGACTTGCCTTCAATTAATCATGTCTCGCTCGACCCTTGTGGACGCAGAGGGAGATATAATCGCTCAAAATTAAGATTTATATAAATTTATGTGAAGGTGCCTTCGCATCTCTGGAAATGCTTTTATAGATTTCAGATTTTATAATACATTTAATTGAGTTAAACGTGAACAAAACAACGGTCAAAAATAACCGTACAGACTCAGATTATGTCATAAAGGTCCAAGCGTTTTTAGTATTCAGTGTGAAAATTCTGACGCGCCGCGACTCATGGATATAATCAAGGAAGTCATAAACACAGCTTTTAAAAATAAAAACACAATTGAATGCTTACAAAAGGCAAGAAATAACAGTGTCTGTGCAACGTTAACTGTTCTAAGTTTAGATAAATACAATAACAGTTTTCAGTTAGTGCGGCGGACAGGCGGAGTGAAAGCCTAGGTAGGCTGCGCGGAACAGCCAACCAGGCACGGGCACGACCCGAGCGCTGAGAGCTACAATTCCTGGAAACAGGCACTCTGCCAACAGATGCACCGCTCTACGATTCAACATTTAAGCACTTTAGCGTCCATTTGAAATTCAAATTAACAAGCTTCCCCGACAATTCGCCGCGCACCAGAGGACCCTAAACTAAACCCAAAAACAACGGTTTCAGCTTGTTAAGACACATATGGGTGAACTTTTGCAATAAAATGAAAAAAGCCGCTTTGACGGCGAAGCTCCTTTAAGTTACTCACAGTATGGACTTGGATGAGAGCTAACTTGGCGATGGTCTATAAACTTAGCCGGGACGACTCCTGCAACAATAAAGCGAACTTCCGCAACTGTTTATCTCGTGAATCTCATAAGCAAGTTTTAATAATTTTCAAGTTTAGCTTGTAAATATTGAGGGAGGCTTAATGTTAGCGTTGATGTAAAGATGTGGCGCCGAGATGAACGCGCTAGAGTTTCGCTGCGCTTGAGGCGATGGGCGTCGCTTGAAGGGGTTTGTTTGGCAAGAATTCAATCGTAGCCTTGCAAGGAGCGGCGAAGGCAATATGCGCTACCCCGGGGGCTGACGAGCCACCCGCTCACTAATTGAGCCATCAACATATCTGCTGCAGTAATCACAGAGGCGGCAAAATGCTCTCGAGCTGTTCATAACTGTGCAGAGCTGTTTTGCTTTTCCACTGCACGTTTGCACTTTCAACTTTATTGCCATCCAACACAACTCAAAGAGAACAACTTATTATATAAAAATAGATAATATGTAGAAGGAAATCAAGTACTCACACTACCCAAGCCGTCATTACACAACGAGGATTTAAAGGGGTTTAAAAAGGGTCGTATAAAACTGATACATTGGGCGTCTGACATCGGTTTTATGAAGGTTCGTAAATGTTGACTACTTATGGAAGGTAATAAAAAATTTGCGACGAGCTACGGTGCAAAATTCGGGACAACGTGATATCCAATTCTCTGGTGCTCCTAAAGGAGGTTCGACTTTATGAGGGACAACGGGGGTACGTAGTTGAACTGTGTGTAATCAATCAAGCGATGGGAATGTCTTTCGGGAATCTCGTGTCATGCTTGCTAATAATGAAGTTACTTTATTATTAGGTAAATAATCTTGGCTTGGAAACTTTAAATATCTCAAACTTAAAAGATAAATAAGATTTATTTTGCTGCACGAGAAAAACACAATAATATGATCACTATCGTACTGATCTGCTTCTATAGTCATATATATGGTGGTATTCATAAAAGCAGTCTTTTGGAGTCCACCAAATAAATCAAGAAAGCCTTATGAAAAGTTCATTGAATTTGCAGCATCCCTTTTTTGCTGTTATTTAAAACATATCAATATTTATGGCACCTTAAATTTGAGTATTCAATTGCAGTGGCAATAACGACCAGGCGAGACAATGGGTCGAAGCAGGCCGAAAAACGACCGCTCATGCCAATCTAGACTTCCCCATCGAACACCGACAGAATCACAACACGCAACATGATTAATGCTCTTCGTATGGTTTGATTCATTTTAATCCAGACTTTAAAAAGACTTCGCAAAAAGTCGCACGACGAAATTGAATACTCCTGTCCATACAGAGAGCGTATCCAAACGGGTCTACTCAACTAACAAAATGTAAAGCAAATCGTAAAAGCTAATTAGAAATGCTGAACTGCGGACATATCCGATAAAGATAATACGATAAATGAAACAAGACACTTCGCTTCAGGGGGTAATGTTTTATGTAGGGATGCACTTAATTACAATTCTCTTATCAATGCGGCATTCGGAGCGATGAATGAATTCACCAAATGTACCTATCGGGAGCAGCGAGATACGAAACGGAATTCGGGAAAAAATGGTCAGTTACTTATCGGATTTGTCAATCTTTTATGCAATTTAACATACACATAACATTCACAGCATAATTTACACTATATATATGCAAGGACACATCAATGGTTTAATACACAAATGGTTATTGTGTAACTTTATTTATAAAGTGTGTAAAACTGTTTGCTCCCTGAATAAAAGAAAATAAAATAGCTCTTTATTAACCTATGTCATCAATGGAATGTTTTTCGATTGTAAATCTATGCGAATCACAAAATGCATGGAAACTTTGATTGCTACCGAGTTTAGTTGCGACCGTTGTTTTATTTATCTAAAATGGACATCCAAGTAGGGATACTTGAGGATTTATTTGTGCACATAAAGTTGGGCCCGAGCAAAAAGCTGGTGTCGCATCCGCTTGCGAAGGCATCCACTGTGATGACGGATCGCAGAGGGCAAGCGGCATCCATCACTCGACGAGCGACGCTATTACAGACATTGTAAGATCCACCACATAAAATATAAATGGAACAAGAAGTAGAGGTATTAAATTAATGGTAAAACATTAAATGTTGGCTCCATTGTCATCGAAGTAAGCAGAATGCACACAGCGGTATCTATTTACGAACATAAAGTACCAGAAACAATTGCACTGGAGCGACCTGATTTCCTTACACGTGCGTGTTACAAAGTTTACTGGTTCAGATTTACTTTGTTCAAAGTTGCTCTCTTTTTATTTGTCCTTATAGGAAGCCCTAACGATACCTCCATATATTTATTTAAAATACTCTCTCAATCTCATGCTGTTTATACCTGAAAAAAATAATGTAGAACAGTAGGTAATTTACAAACAAAGAACGCGTCGCATTAACCGAAACATTTGATTAAATTCAAGTTCAGCTATCAAAACGCGCGACGGTCAAACAAGTCCGCATGTCCGAAGCCCCGCTATAACTCCTACAAACGTAACTGAATATCGCGATTCTCGAGTGACATTACATTACGCAAGAGAGCGGCCTCTTTGCGCTCCGGTGTACATTACAAACGGATTAGTTACCATGTGCTGGTGAATTATTACCAATTCACTTTCTCTCTGCTTTCCCGTGAGCTCATATTTACATAACTACGCACGTGTATTTATACAAGTAGTGCGTCGTTAATAGCTCAGGTGAACGGGGCTAATAAAGGATGATTTACTTGACATCCCGTATCAACTCACCGAATCTATTGAAATCGGAGCCGATTCAATACCTACCGGATCTCTCTTTGTTGTCGTGCCATCATAAATTCGGCGGACAACCAGCACTACATTTCACATGGAACATAGTCATTGTGTTCAATATATCAAACCTATCACGAAGCCTTTGAAATTGAAATACAGACTGCACTGCTGTTCAAAGATAATCAGTGTGCCAGCGCCCGGCGCATCTGCGGAATTTGCATATCATAATAATTTCGAACCGCAACAGATCATTTGCCGGAATAAAGCGATACTTTTCAGTAAAGAGGAAACTGTGGATATCTTTACTGCGATCTACGTAGTTCATATATTAAGCAGGTGAATTAATTCATCGCACGGAGGCAGCGGCGGGCTATCTCCCACGATAAGTTCAGGTCTGCTTCGGCCTGAGGGAGCGGAGTCGAACATGAAAACTATCGTAACGAGATCGGGATTTCTCAGAACGTTACCATGAATGGTTAAATCGCTTTCAAGGGACGCAAGCACGATGCGAGGATGCTTATCGCGGTATTTGCGATATCCTATATCGTGAATTTGGGAGGCGACGACGTGGTTGGGAACATGACAGAGCTGATGAGACGAAAAATTCTTAGTGAACTTAATCTTAATACGCAACGGTTGTAGCACTTAATTAGAGTTGTATAAATTTTAACAGACAATTTATACCTAGTTAAAGAACGTATATTGTTCTGAGAGACTATCAATTTAGTGACTAAACGAAGTTACGAGGCGAGACGTCACTAGGGGAAGGTAGGCTCGCTGTGCCAGGGCAAATATCGAGTTAAGTTTGTCGGGAAAATTACTTTCAACATTTATGGACTGTCGGGATACTCTACTGTCACGAGAAATGGACATAAAAACCGAGAGTTATAGCAAAAGGTTGTTTGTTTCTTAGCTGGATGAAGCTCTGTTTACGTCCCTATTTCTTATTTACCGTTCGTCGAAAGCAAATAACGTCCACTACATGATTTTATCCGCACAAGAATTTCATATCTCTTCCATAATTCCTATTAGTTGTACTTATTTATTTTTACCCCGAGGCGATGGCGAAGATTGATCCGAGATTTCGGAATTATGTCGTCAAAAATACTAAAACTAGATATTGTGTCTTCGAAACGGGAGTTAATAAAATGTGGGAAAATTCCTAGCGATTGAAAATAATAAGAAAAAACAATTCGTATATAAATAGATACTCAATCATTTATTGAATTATGTAAACGCTAACTTGGTCGCGTATTGAAATTGATGTTTTCAACGACTCATTCTACAGTGTTGACTCTGTCGCATCTACGGTATAATTTACATGAGTCACGATCAACTTTTCAGATCAGACGAAGGAGTAATCCGTGTATCAGATCTCATAATGTATTCAGATTTCCTGCGAAATGATTCAAAGTGACGGCGGAGATAGGCCCACGCTGGCAGTACATAGTCAATACAGTGCGACTGCAGGTTTCCTTCTGGTTATTTAGTATAATCGCTCCATAATAAAGCTGCTCTTAGAATATCGGAAAACCTACCAGAGAAATGTAAACAAAAGTTATAAACGCGCAATCAATTTATATTATTCTTTAAAAAAGTGTGTTTAGTTCAGTCTGCTTACGAATTGTCGGAATCGTATGAAAAGTTCCTTTCAATCCGCGGGCGTCGCTGTTTATTACAATGAAAAATAACCTTTAAATTGCCACAAATTCCTATTTTGCTCGTAAATGGTGCAAGAAATTTTAACATTGCTTTCATTTTGTAGCCAATTGACGGATAAATAAACGATCACAGCTAACAGCATTAAGCTGTCCGGGTACGTATAGCATTTCCTTACACTCAATTACTTTTAGCGATCTGTTGGTCGGACTTTCTTTGATATTCCGGCGGCTTCGGGTGGGTGAATTCGTAAGCTCTCGATTATTTATGTGGTATCGTTCCGCCGAGCTTGCCCGCCTCGTGTCACTACCTAAAGAGGAGTAATCGCTTGCGGCTGCTGGCTGAGTGAATTTTTCCATTCGGAAAATGGCCGGAGGAATTAGGTAGCGCTGAGTTTCATATTTCACGGGAAGCCGGCCGGATCCCCCGCCCTAAGCCATTGTGCGTACAAAAAGTGTGTACAGCCGTTTCTTGAGATGTTTTTTATGTCGCTCGTAAAACGGAGAACATGAAAATATTACGGGAACAACGGAAATCGCGAATTGCCGCAATAGCGGTATATAGGGTGAATAAAAATTAATCCGAGGGAATCTACTCTTTGCACTGAGATGAGTTTACTCCCTGGAGCCGAGAGGAAGGTTCACTGTGTAGCTTACCTGCAACAACAACATTATTAAATTAGACATGGCATAACTGGCAATTTGAAAGATTAAAATTATATTTTCCTGTTGTTTTGGGTTTACAATGCGGAATTCAATTATTATTATACCGATATTTATGCACGGAAAATGGAGGGTAAAAGTTTTCCTTAGTATCACTTTACTAAGTCATTATTTTTGCTGCATATAGAATCATAGCTAGCTATGAGTTCACTGTATCAATAGAGTGGACTCTTTGTTTGTCCACTTAATAATACCTACCTACTCAGCTGTGGACAAACAGATTTTTCCTACAAAACCAACACGCTCAAATTCGTGCTCAATGAGCCTGCAAAGTTAGCATTGATCCCTAGACAAACAGAGTAGGTAGCTAGAAGATCTACATGCATAATGTGAGTGACACTACCTAATACCCGTCGACTGAAGTCATGAATATTTCAGTAAACTGTCTCTTACAAGATCTCGTGTATCTTCCTTGCGATATTGCCGTAAAGCTGTCGTTTCGAGAGGCAAGCAATGAAGGCTGAGCTAAAGCGGTATCGGGTCTAAACAGCTTCCCGGACGACAAACGAGCCAAGATAAGACGGGTGCACTGTACTGCTAAGCATCGCGTGTGTTATATTTAAGATACATTATATCGGCGTTTGTATAATCCATCAAACTCAAAGGCCGTCTGTTATTTGCCCACGCATTTTGAATCGAGCTGTTATAGCAAGACAGTAAGATGTGATTCGGCTGAACATTTTTCCAATAATCCTGTACTTACAGCATTGGAGAAGTAAATCTGGCATTGGTTAAGAATGGCTTAATCCTGTACCTACATAGCTAGGAAATTAATCTGGAATTGGAAGGCACAGATCTTCACAAATATCGGTTTATGAGTGAAGTTGTCCCACATTAAATATAATAACAAATATCTATTTATTTAATATATTGTATTATGTATATCAGTTATCTAGCACTACCCATAACATAACACAAGCTCTGCTTAGCTTGGGGCTAGATAATGCTGTGTGAGTGTTATTTACGATATTTTTATTTCTTTATTAAATTAGCTGTAAATTAAACTATATTTTTAAGAGTTACAATGAGACACATTAATTTATCAGATTCTCTTATCCCTGATCTGTAAATAAACAAGTAGGACCCACAAACGACTCCCAGATAAAGTTTCTCAATCTCAGAGTTCTTTAGACCTTTCCCGAGTCTATTCACGAGCTTCGCTTTACTGTTTTGTTTCTCTTTTATTTCTAAAGGTGTCGTTATTTTCCGAGCTCTTTTGTCTGACTTCACGGATTTAATCGATTTCAATCATGGATCCTATTTATAAACACAAATTATTCGTTAAACGTAGTTAAACAAACGTATGGTTTTTATGATTTCTTGTTGCATAATCGCAAATAATCAATTTATTAATATTATGAATTCGAAATTAATTCTCTCTATCTGTTTGTCTGTTACCTTTTCAAGGTGAAACAGACGGCGGCGCGACAGATTTCAATGAAATTTGACCCCGGAAAAGTGTGTGAAAAGCTGCGGTTTAAGATGCTAGTTATTTAATTAACTACATATATTACGCTGTTGTATATTTAGTTCTGTAAGTTTGTAGTTAATACAACAGCATTAAAAAAACTTATCACGGTAACATTAAAACAATAGAATAGGCTACAGTAAAAAGCAGAGTTCGTACAATACAAAAACGATAAGACTATACCATTGCCTGAAACTGAATTGTGTTTGATAATCGCAGAATCACAAACGCCAAAACATTATTATGTGTTATTTGTAAGTACCTAGGGCAAAAATATAGCGCCAAATATAAGCAGGACAATAATTCCGGAGCATCCACTCCCAGCGCGAAAAAAGATAACTTGTCAACTATCCAGTGTCGGGAACATAGTGGTTATGAATCACTGCGCGCCGCCCCTAGAGGAAGATTATCGCACATTAGCTGAGCATCGGGGCACATCAACGAGCATTATCCACCAACAACACTTTGACAGATGAGTCTGTCTGTGCCATAAGGAAGAAGACAGATACGACGGCTATCGGCGAGTGAAGTCACCATAAACGACAAGAGGTTCTGGACACATTTGGTGTCAAAGTCGTACAAAAAATCAGGCGAGGTGTTAACTAACTATCGAAAGTCTAGTGACGTCATAAATCTATAAAACAGGGATGGTATACTCTATATAGGCCGCAGAACACTTAGCCTTGCATGTAATAGGATAAGTGATGGACTGGAAAATCCTAATCTGATATCGGTCGCTGCCCGCAAAATGGATTCGAAGCAGTCTACGATTTTGCTTTCGTAGTTTTAATCAAATGTTATATTGTTATAGCTGCTTTAGTTCAATGGGACAGATAATTGGATTTATCAAATAAAGAGAATTCAATTTAATTTTATACAAATGAATATGTGACTCAAAAGTGATTTGCATTAAGATATTAAGTATCTTGTAAATCTAGTGAGCTACAAAAGGCTTCTTTCTTGTACGTTGCTGGAACGTCGTCTTATGCAAGACGTAACCAGTCTCGCTCTCGAACGACTGACAAAGGAAGACACGGACGAAGCCCAGACAGCAATTTATAACATTCAATATTCAAAAGACCGTGAGAATCTCAAATTTATAATAAAAGCAAAAATCACTATCCATAAATCTGAGGCAAACGACACAAGTTTCCATTTGGCTGTCTCAAAAGTGTCTGAAGCCGGTTCATTGACACTGATCGAGATCGACCGGTGGACAAAGGGTCCTGGCTTGCGGCTGCTTGCGGTCAGCAACGGAAGATACCCATTATAAGATATTCCAGTGGGCATTAAGCCACCGGCACGGTACTTGACCACCGGGAAACCACTCGACGATAATTAAACGCAATTTTATAGAGATGCACTCAAATTATTACGACACTCGTGATACAGTCGGTATCTATGACTTTTGTGATAACAAATGGGTTTTAGTTGTTTGTACAATACAATTAAAAAATATACTGTGAGATTAATCTACAAATAGACTAAAAATTAAATCTCTCTGATATCACGATAACTGGGATATTTATCATATTCGAGTTAAATGTTAATAAGAAACGTAAAATTGTTTATCCCGATGGTTTAAATTAAAACAACAATGTTGCCCATATGAGCATAACGATAAAATTACCGTAAAAGCAAAGAAAGCGACCCAAAGCTACTTTTTACGAGCAATTAATGTTTGGCAATTAAACGAAATTAAATGTAAAAGTCACGGTGGTTTATGGTTTTATGTTTATTTGTCTAGAAATAATATTGACCTCGCTCTTTCGTTTATCATTGAGACGGCTCATCTACTTAATTTAAAGAACCATCAGGAGAAGGTTCTGACGATTATTTCTAGGAGAAAACAGGAAACGAATGTGAGGGTATTCAGTAAAACAGAGCGTTAGTCGTTGCACGGAATAAATAAGTAGGTAGAAATGCTTAATGGCATCTGTCCTTTTTTAGCACGCTACAGGATGTTTTAATTTTTTGCAATTGTAAACATAACTAAAATATCTATTGATAGGTGTATTTTTAAGCCTATGGAAATGAAATGGAGGAAATGTAAGGAAGGTAGAAACCTTAAAGGTTGATATAAGATAGAAATTGAAGCGAGGAAAATATAGATTTTCCTCGTGCTTCCATTTATGGTTTAAATTGCAGGAATTGCCAGTTTGCGACGCTCTGCATCATGGAAGCAGTCGTTTACAGATACAGCAGGTATGGTTTTAAAAGCCAAATTGTCATAAATTCATTTATTTTTTTATTTTATGACTGGTCCTTGCGATTTTATATAAATTTATTATTGTGAGTTATTTATAATTATAAATGTGCGCCTTAGAGACCAACTAACGCTCTGGTATTGTGCAAACGACGTCAGGATTTCACCAAGTCATGCGGATATCATGTACCAGGGGAGCATAACGATACCGCAGTTGTGTTTGGAATGAAGACGGACACGTATTAAGGGCAATGAAAGAGTTCCGGAGCGGTAACCGTTTGCTAATTACACCTTGCATTAGGACCAGTCGGCGTCATTGTATGATTAGCTGAACCTTAGCTGGAACTAATTTAAACAGTCACACTACCGTTCGTGTCACGTAATGATTTCAACACCGCCGGTCTTTTCTGTGGAATATTGTTGCTTTGTTTGCGTTTCGTGACTAGGAAGGAATGCCTCATAAACTCGCCCTGCGAGGGTTACAAGGTTGAGAGTACAAACGTGAGTACCAGCAACGACTAAACGAAGCTTATCCATCAACTATGATCTAGGGCCCGCAACATTTATACATACAGAATGACGACCTCTGTGGCGCGGTGGGCAAAGGTCCGCCTGCGACACAGGAGGTTGCGTTTTCGATTCCCGCCTTGGGACAAATATTTCTTGATCTACAGGTATTTGTTCCGGATGTTCTGGTCGTTTTCTTTGTATAATAAAAAAATATGTATCGATGTAATAATATTGTATTATGTATATCAGTTATCTAGTTAGTACCCATAATACAAGCTCTGCTTATCTGGGGCTAGATAATGCGGTGTGAATTGTCCAGCATTATTATTATTCACTTCATTTATTTCAAATCTCGTAAAAAATATATTTTTTACTATAGAAAACAAAATATTATAAAACAATTCTACAGTAAAAATATATCAAAACGGTAGATCACCGGCCGCGAAGCTAGGCTCAAGCAGCCGGTGACTAGGGCTGCAAAGAAAGGAACTTCCTGACGATACGCGCCGAATCCAGGAGTACCGCCTTTTGGATCTGGCCTTTGATAAAACTTCCTAGTGAGAGGATTCCTATTATTATTATATTCTATGTATAATAAAAAATATCTATCTATGTAATGTATAATATTACGTATATAAGTTATCTAGTACCCATAACACAAGCTCTGCTTACCTTGGGGCTAGATAATGCTGTGTGAATTGTCCAGCATTATTTATTTATTTTATTATTTATTTATAGAATAGATGATCTTTGAAATGACAAAACCAGCATTTACTCGATCAAAGCAAGTCACCTGAAGCTACTTATCTCTTGACACCAGGGGCCGGTCAATACTCGAGCAGATTAAAGAATTCATTGTGCATATTGATTTATCTCCGGAATAAAACGAGAAGTTCACTTAAGGCGCATACAGCACCTAAACTAGCGCCACCACCTACTTTATGTTATTATTCCGTTTAACAAAGGAATTTTCAAAAATCCTTCTTCCAGTTTGTGATACCTATCATAAGCTTTTTTTTAATGCCTCTGTAATAGTTTTATTCTATTTAGTTTAGGAAGAGATACGAAGTTGCATTTGGTGGCCACCAAAATCTATTTTCGTATCTCTTCCTAAACTAAATAGAATAAAACTATTACAGAGGCATTAAAAAAAAGCTTATGATAGGTATCACAAACTGGAAGAAGGATTTTTGAAAATTCCTTTGTTAAACGGAATAATAAGACAAATTAGGTGGCGGCGCCACTTTCGGTGGGGTATGGGCCTTAATTGCCGAGTTTGCTCGGCAAATCCGACTTTGTCGTCGCCATGTTTTTGTTTGTGTTGTAGTTGTAGTAACTTTTGTCGCTGAGGGCATCGGTTAAACGTTTTAGTGCGCGATCCAGCTGTGGCTGTCAACACCCGCATGTCACTTTATAGTTTTAAAATGGCAACAATTTAGGTCAAATGGTTTGGGTGTTAAAATTGCCATTCTATATTAAAAATTAATAGCCGAAACGCGTAGTTATGTGCGTACATAATGCGCATAACTTCCGAACGACTGCACCAAATTGGATAATTATTTTAGTGTTATTCGCAGGGCAAGGATTTATAGAATGAAATTCGACACACGCATAATGTTTAAGACAGGGCACTGTGTCGCTCATTAGGAGAGGCCTATGTCCAGCAGTGGCCTAATATAGGCTTATGATGATTAAGAGGGAAAACAGGGACCGAATTCTGCTAAATCGCTTTACTATGACAATGGTCGCAGAACCGTCCATAGATGAAATAAACTCAAGCTAGATAGTGCGTGCGGTGCTATTGGAAGGGAGAGATTGATACAATGATTTTAACCTTGACACATTTGTCACACGTCCCCCCTGTCTGCAGTTTATTTCATCAAAGGTAAAATGGCAAACTGTGTCATTTTGAGACGATACTATTGTTTGTTGGAATATGGCTATGTAGATTTAAGGGCATATAACTACCTCAATCAAATCAACTCCGTCAGGTCTACATATCCTCCAAACTACCAAATATTTAACTTTAAAATTTATATCTGGTTAAGTTTAGAACTTACTCTATAATATACTCTGCAATCTATAATATGGGTCCCAGAGAATCCCTGCGTGATAAATTCAAAGAAATTAACATAATGACAGTTCCCTGTCAATATATTTATGAAAACTTGTTGTACACTCATAAAAATAACAAAAGCTTCCCTAAAAATAGCGAAATACATAATATAAATAATATAAATAAACATAAACTTGCTGTGCCTACAACTAGGCTTCATGAAATTAATGTATCATTTAAAACGCTTCTACAACAAAATTCCTAGTGAGTTGCAAAATCTATCAGTAAATGAATTCAAACAAATTATAAAAACCTTTTTGTGCAAAAATGCTTAAGTACTACAAAATATCAGATTATCTAGAAGATAAAAAAGCTCGGGACGGGTTTTGCTCCAACTCGAAAATACTACAACTACCTGTTAGTTGTTATTTTTCGAGGTTATTAAAGGCTTCTTCGTCGCTTCTTTACTTTAGTCTACATACCGAAGCGACCGAAATCAAAAATATCACTTTATTTCCGTGTCAATATTTTATTTTAAGAATTTAACCTTTTCTAAGTGCACTTTTTTGTATTTATGGAAATAAAGACTTTTTGATTTGATTTGATCTATCGATCATTTATGTTTCGAAAACACGGTTTCATAAAATTTTCTCGACGGAAAAAAATAGCAAAGTTACCTCAAAATTTTTACTAAAACCTTAATTTCTCAATAAATACAGAAGTTAAGATCTTAAGAATAAGCAAGGTAATAGAACTAAGTGTAAAGACCATTTCATATGTTTCGGTTCTTTATATAATAAGCGAAAACTTGATTTATGGGCTTGCGTTGCTATGTCCTGCCCCGCTCCTATTAAAGTGAAATCCTATGTCTATCCTTTTCACAAAAAAATTAGGTTGTATAGGCCCTTAAAGTAATGTAACACAGAATTCTAAATCGATATAAGACGACAGAGACGGCGCAATTAGAATGATATTCGACACACGCATATGTTTACCGAGATCTTGCCACTGTGGTGAGCCAACTAGAGAAGTTACTTAGTTTAACGAGCCGTTTACACAATGGGTATCCCACAGTGTGAAGCCTACTTAATGTACGTAGAATACTCGCTTTCTACGCTAAACTATGCGCATGTCCTGATTATAGAAATAGCTTTGTGACAAACAGACAAGCTGGAGTTCCAAAATGTTCTGCGGTCTAAGCTAATGCTTTAATGCGAATGTATAAATCTAGCCTCCTTTCGGACATGGTTTCTCTGGTCGGAAATAAACCTTACTTGGCCGGTGAGATATTTTGACCCGAACGAGCCCAAGTTTAGTAATATCTAAGCTGTTGAAAAGATTAAGAAAGTAAATAAAAAAAAATCGGCCAATTGCGAGTCGGAATCGCGCACGAAGGGTTCTGTACCGTTATCTATAAAAACGACATAAAATCACGTTTGTTGTATGGGAGGGAGCCCCCTTAAATATTTATTTTTTTCAGTTTTTTATAGCAGCAAGAGCAATACATCATCTGTGAAAATTAACCGACGACCGATGTGGCGCGGTGGGCGAAGGTCTGCCTGCGACGCAGAAGGTTGCGGGTTCGATTCCCGCCTCGGGACAAATATGTGTACGATCTGCAGACATTTGTTCAGGTTTTTCTGGTCGTTTTCTATATATAATAAAAAATATCTATCTATATTATATTATGTATATATCAGTTATCTAGTACCCATCATAACACAAGCTCTGCTTAGCTTGGGGCTAGATAATGCTGAATTGTCCAGTTTTTTTTTTATTTATTTCATCTGTCTAATTATCACGGATCATGAGACACACATACAGCCTGGTGACAGGTGACAGACAGACAGTAGACGGACAGACAGACGGATAGTCTTAGTAATAGGGTCCCGTTTTACCCTTTGGTTACGGAACCCTAATACGTGTGAGAATTTTTCAATTATTGAAAAGGCAACAAAACAATGCATGCAATACGTTAATTAGGTACATTAATTATTATGAATGATTGTGACCTTTTCCTGCAAGGATCAATATTTGATGTCCGATGTGGCGCGGCGGGCAGGAGGTTACGAGTTCGATTCCCGCCTTGAGATATATGCTATATATATTAAAATTTGCTCTGGGTACTTTCTGTGTATTTTCTATATAATATAATAAAAATATCTCTACGCCTTAAACCATAAAAACTTCAGCATTCCGTATTCTAAGATTCACAACTCATTCTTAGTGACTAAAGCTTTTTATTTTGTCGACCTCCGTGGCGCGGTGGGCGAAGGTCCGCTTGCGACGCAGGAGGTTGCGGGTTCGATTCCCGCCTTGGGACAAATATTTGTATGATCTGCAGGCATTTGTTCCGGGTGTTCTGGTCGTTTTCTATGTATAATAAAAAATATCTATCTATGTATTTGTATTATGTATATCAATTATCTAGCACCCATAACACAAGCTCTGCTTAGCTTGGGGCTAAATAACGTTATGTGAATTGTCCGTTTTATATATAAAAAAAAAAGCGCTTTAAGCCATAAGGCCGCCAATTCCATGCCTTTGTTTAGGATAAGTTTTATAATGTAATTTATGTTTTTTTTTTGTTTATGGGCTATGAAATTACATAATCTATCTATCTATCTAAAGCAGAAACTGAGTATTGAGCAGAAACTGAGTATTGCATCGCAACTTCCTAACAAGGCTAAACGATTGATCGACTGTTTACCAATACTGCCGGCTCTCCTAACGAGTAAAACCGAGGCAATCCGAGTTCACTGAATGCTTGCCTTGTAAGCAACATTACGGCTTGTTAGGTACATTTAAGGTGAGTAATCTGTGTGTGAGCTTCGAGTATTTTAACACATGTCGAAAAAAGGTGAGGTTCTATGCTTGGCTGTATGTTTTTAGGGTTCGGTACCCAAAGGGTGAAAACGGGACCCTATTACTAAGCAGCCAGTGTCTTAGGCACGTTTCCAACTGGTATTGATATGGATCAGTTGATACCTGTAGATTGTTTGCAACAGTTTGCAGATAGCTTAATTGTTTCTATTGTAAATACTAGTTTTAATTTTAATTTGTTATTTGATTGTTATATTCTTTCTGAATAAAGTAAATTACTAAGCCTTCGCTGTCTTTCAGTCTTTCAGTCCGTCAGCGGTCTGTATCTGATGAACCGTAATAGGTAGACAGTTAAAATTTTGAGCAGGTGTAGATTACTATTGCCGCTATAACAACAAATAATAAAAATGAAAATAATTTAATAATTAAGGGGTCTATTTCCATACCATGTTGAGTACAGATCACTGAAGTAAAACAACGTCAGGCGCGGTCAGTACCTACTTGGATGGGTGACCGCAACAGTTTTTTTGCTATTTTCAATATTGTTTTAATCCGATTTTTGGGGTTCCTTCCGCGAATTAGTTATGTACGATGGTGCTAAACCCTCCGTGAGTGAGTCGATTCGCACTTTTAATATTAGCTAGACTAGTAGTATGGTCGTCTTTAATAGCGTTTAATATAATTATATAGTTACGTCCGTTGATTTCTCCGTCATTTATGGACGAGTTTGCAGTTGTAATAAGTGATTTGATTAGGAGATAATGGATTCGAAGTCTGTTTTTAAGATTTCCATTCCTGTCTGTTCAGGGCTCATTCTAGCCATGATTTTCCGGCGGTTTTTGAAATTTCGTCTGCCAAGCGTCCTGTCCTCTCCAACACCTACAATAATCACCTGTAATATAAATGTCATGAAGTTTTAGCTAGATCTAGCTAAAACTTCAGGACTTGTAAACTGGACCATCAACAACAAAATTGCTTTACCCCCCCCCCCCCATATCATCAGCCTATATTTGATCCACTACTGGACGCAGGTTAATCTCCTGGGGGGAAATGCCCATAATCGCCACGTTGGGCATGTCGGTTGGGGATCGCAGTTCGGTGGTATTTATTATTCTACAGAAGGCGCTGCTGCCCGCCCCCGGTTTATGTCCCTTAGTCGCCTCTTACGACACCCGCCGCGGGAAGAGCTGGGGTGGTGCAAATTGTAAGCCACCACACGGCTAGTACTTATTCCTTTATTCTATTCTGTTTATTCTGAGGGACATATATGCAACGTTTGCTATGAAACTGTTTATCGCTTGGTCAGAATTGTCGTTATCTCGAATCGGTAGCTCTAAGTCGAGGCTCTGTAATAAATGTCCAGAAGCTACAAATTATTTTTGCGTATGTAGCAAGCACCATGTAATCGCGTTCCGGTTAGAATAATTGCCGGTGCTGGCCGCGTGTCAAGGTGATGAGCTCAATGTAAAACAATACCCGTGTTATACTTTCATACTTTGCCTAAATAATAGAATATCTGGTATCATTGTCTGTCATACAATTGCACAATCTGGTATCATTGTCAGTCATACAATTGCACAATCTGCAATTGTTAATCGTTTTAGTTTTTCAAAATACCTCATCGTTAAATTAGAGTGAAAGTAATAAAATCGCTTGTAAATGGATAAAAATGAATTTTCGCTCTCACTTCATGATGCCTGTATTTTGAAAAACTAAAACGATACAAACATAGGTAGCTGTTCTTTTCCGATTATGTATGCAAAATTTCATTGAAATCGGGGAAATTCTTCCAATTCTTCTTTCCAAATGAATTCGAAAAGTACGTTTGTACGGGAGCTTAGAGGATATTTCTATCCCATGGAAACTGATTTATGGGATAAAAATTACTTATGTTTTATTTCTGGCCTAGAACGGTTCGAGCTTGAATTTTGCGTACTACCGTTCAAAGTAAAAAAAAAGGAAAAGTTAGAAATAACCCTAAACAACGCGTGCGAAACCGAAGGTAGAAACAAGTTTTAAACACCATCATCATCAGCCTATATTATTTATTTCCTAAAAAAGTACAGCTATTTTTACAGGGGCACCCAGTGCAATAGTGTAGGTACTAGGTACCTACTTTACTTAGTATAAAAATTAAACAATCTTTAAAACGCACATTAATTTGCAACTCTTACTACACACACACATGTCATGCATGTCAATTAATTATTACAATACTTACTACACATTAAAAATTAAAATAACAAAATAAAATAATTAAAAAATAATAGCTAATAATAATGAAATACGTCAGTCGATAAACATAATTACAAAATGTCAAGTATTAGTCCACTGCTGGACATAGGCCTCCCTTAACTTTTGTTATTGTTTGACTTTCATTACATTATATTATATTTGTTTTCGTTATTATGAAACTAAGTAAAATTTTATTTAGGTTTTTACTGTGTGCCATAAATAATACATTGGATTGTATAATCTGTAATGTTATTAGTGTGATTAATAAATTAATTAATTAATTAACGAGCGTTATAGCGACATAGTTTTAAACAAATTACAGCTTGCAGGACGTTTCGCCCGTGTTTTTCATGTATAAAAAGTGGCTTCTCTAGATCTAAGCTAGAAGAACATCTATGCAAAATTTCAGTCTGCTCCATTCAGTAGTATTGACGTAAAGAAGTATTTTCCGATTCATCTAAACTTTCGCCTCCATAATATTAGATGATAGCTACACATTCGGACAGGTTCAAGAATGGTATAGGATATGACCTTACCGGGATCCAATGTCGTTTCCTGCCCAGAGTGCAGATATTGTTACATTTAATAAAATGAAAGGCAGACTGTGTTTTGACATCTTTGCGGTCCCAAAAGCTGAGTTAGTATTATTTGTCATGTAATGTCGCGCTCCATCAACATGAATAGGTACTTAAATATTTACAATTTCCGAAGTAGCATATCGGTCACGGAGCCAGAGCTTTAAAATACTTATAATATAACAATGAAAGTAGAAAGTAACGTTATTTAGAAAAACCGGCCAAATCCAAGTCGGACTCGCGCACGAAGAATTCTATAAAAACGGCAAAAAAATCACGTTTGTTGTATGGGAGCCCCTTAAATTTTTTTATTCTGTTTTCTAGTATTTGTTGTTATAGCGTCAACAGAAATACATCATCTGTGAAAATTTCATTTGTCTGATTAGCACGGTTCATGAGATACAGCCTGCAGGTGACAGACGGACAGCGGTTTCTTAGTAATAGGGTCCTGTTGTAATCACGACTAGATACAACAGCTTTGATGATATTTTCGCCAATACCCAATATATTTTAGTGATTCTATAGTTTTTGTATAAAGGTAGATTTTGAGGTGGTCCTATAAAAGTTTGATCCTCAAGGTATTGATTTGTGCGCCGTAAAACGTATCAAAAACATCATCACACGTCAATTTAACAAATTGCAACATAATATGGTTACCATGGTAACAGGAGTAAACAAGGGGTCTACTTTGAAAAACAAATTTGAAAATTGACGGATAATTATAAGTACACATCAAACTAAATTCTTATTACTACATATATTAGCTATAGAAGTGTTCCGGGTTTAAAAGTACTTCAAAACCAATTTTTTTTATTCAGGGATTTGAAGTCGGTGTAAATAGTTTTTTAAAACACGCTTAATTGTCGTATTGTGAAGTAGTTTTTAATGTTAAACAAAATATTTTCTTGCACTTTTTCAAGTAGGAGGCGCGTTCTAACTACTCTACCATATAACACAAGCGCCGACTCCCATAAGCTCTTCACGTTACCTTCATTCAACCCTTGACAACAATCCCCGTGCCACGATTGTTGACAGCAGTGAAGGTGTTAAAATACACAATCTTCCTATTGTGTATTTTAGCACCTTCACTGCGATCAACAATCCGCCTGCCAAGCGTGGTGATTAAAGAAAACCCCGTGTTTGGAAGGCATTTTCAGCTCTGGAAGTATATGTGCTGATGAGGAAGAGGAATGTAAAGTAAAACGTGAAAGATTACACTTTAGTGGCGGAAAAAAAAGGGAACGGAAAGAGAAAAATAACAGTATAAATGTATTTTCATGTTGTTGTGATTGTGACCCAAATACATTCTGCTAATATTGTAGACGCGAAAGTTTGTGAGGATGTATGTACTTAAGTATCTTTGTTGCTCTTTCAGGCAAAAACTACTGAATGGCTTTTGATGAAACTTCACAATAATATAGCTTAAATATTAGAATATGTGGAGGCCTATGATACGCTACAATTCATAAAAGATATTGAATATTTTAAATTGGAACTACGCGGGCGAAGCCCCGCGGACGCAGCTTGTATGCTTATAATATAAAATTCTGTACTATAATCTACATGTGGCAAAATCTTGACAAAACGAAATTGTGGGACGAATCAGAACGAGTAGATAGATAAAATAGACGAACAAGGACAGTCCGTGAAAGTGACAAAGTTCTCGGCGCCGGCGCACGATGTTACCGTTTCCGAATGTGTGTCGGCGGGTCAGCGGTAGACGGTAAAGACGCTTTTGGTTACCGTTATCCGCACTCGCTAGGAGATTATATTACACGCGCGATTTCATTTATACAATGTGTCATTTTGCGCAGATTGCACAAAAAGTTAGAAATCAAAATGGGGCAAGATAGTATTAAAATATCTATACTGCTACTATATAATATAATAATTGTAAACATGAATGCAAAATTACTTAAACACCTAAAAATTTTGTCTTTTGTGCTTAACAGGTAAGTTTATCAACGGAAATAACACTTCGACAAAAAAAATATTACATTTATTTTCAACGTGTGTAATGCTATTCAGACAAAAAAGAAGATTGAGGTCGAAGCCGAGGGTTGAAAGTTTGTAAAGCATGAATTGATTAAGAACAAACAACTCAACTCTTCCCGTGGGTGTCATAAGAGGCGACTAAGAGACATACACCGGGGGGCGGACAGCAGCGCCTCTTGTAGAACAAATAAATAACACCGAACTGCGATCCCCAAACCGCATGCCCAGCGTGGGGATTATGGGCATTACCCCATTAGATAAAAAAGACGGGGAGGCCTGCGTTCAGCAGTGGACCATTATAGGCTGTTGAGGTAAGGCGAGGTAAAGCATGAATTGAGTATAAAGTCGAAACCAAGGTAAAAGGCGATATAGGTTTATCCTTCCAGGGCCCTTGTTTAGCTTTACCATAACAATGGCATCGTCTCAGAATGACGCATTATGGCATTTCACGTTTGATGAAAGAAACTACAGCTGGAGGGACGCGTGTTAAACGTGTCAAGGTTGAAACCATTCTATCAATCTCAGTGAAAATTGCACCGCACGCTTTAAAAGTGCGCCTACTGCAAAAATGTTTTGTTTAAAGTTTAAACAGAACATTTTTGAATAATATTTACGTTCATTACTATAAATCTAAGTGTTTAAACTTTAAACACTTAGATTTAGATTAATGAACGTAAATATTCAGATTAAATAAAACGATGTCGTCTATGAACGACGTCCTATCCTAACCATCCATCATCAACCGGATATTTTCCTTAGAAAATACCCGTAGAAGTCGAGTAATCGAATAGAATTTATGAAAATAAACTGAAAAGAAAAAATATAAATGTCGCGTAATTTTTTTCCCTTGGTTTTAGTTGAAATTATCAGCGACAACACCACATTATTTCTTACGAATTACATAGCCAGACTATGTTTTGTTTGATTAATCGTTTTCTATTTCAAGCTTTGAATAATGAAAATAATGCGCAATTTTTTTTGCACTAACGTTGCTCTGATCTGTCCCGCTCGTATGAACGCGAAATCCTATGCCTATCCTTTTCACAAAACGGCGTCATAGATCGCACCCTTAACCAGAGTTTCTTTCATCTATGCACGATTTTGCGAGGATACCATTATCATAGTAAAGCGATGGATTAATATAATTCGGCCCAAAATATATCCAAAGATAAATAATGTTTAAGTTCATACATTTTTGAATTGAATTAAGTTTACAATGCAACAGCAGCAGCTGCTTTGTTATTTCTTTTAGTCACCTTCCGCGAAATCTGTACAACCTCACACAATAACACAAACTACCCATTCAAAAACACAATGAAAACCAAAACGTGTCTTAAACTAACGTAGCGATTCAAGAGTTTCAACCGTGAAATTATTATGTACACGTTTTATAATATAATAAAAGTGTAAGTAAAAACAAATTTTACATGTAACCATTGTAACCTTAGATGTATGAGGTAATCTCCGGAACTACTATTTCGATAGAAAATTATTTCAATATAAGACAGGTCTCTGAGTGGTACAGGTTTCTACTTATCGAGATGGGCAGAGACTGGTTTGTTTTAATTGTACATAGATAAAACGTTAAAGTCCAGTATATTTTTTGTTAAATTGGCAAAAGACCACGACGAACGGAAGGCTTTTGAAGGAGGCCTTAACCCAAGGCGTTCTGGATTAGACACTAATTAGGCGGCACATTTGACTAAGAAACTGAAGAGGCGCAAATATGTAGCTTTCAACGAGCCTACCCATTTGTTCGTATTGGAGTCGAACAAGACCCTAGGTCCTTAAAGGTGGGACCTTTAGGGTGCCGAGGTTAACCGGGTTTTCAAAATTTTATCAGAGCATCTGGTCGAAGCGAAGCATGACCCGAGAACATATAGTATCTGGTGCAGCGCATCAACATTGCCACACAGCGGGGCAATGCTACCAGCAGCGTCTTGGGGACGCTTCTGATTGGTATTGATATGGATCAGTTGAGCTATCTCAGATTGATTACAACAGTCTGTTCTGTTCAATTGTAATTACTAGTTCTAATTCATTTTTATGCTTGTATGTGGCTTGTATGTATGTATGTAATACAAATTCACTGAGGGAAAACAAGGCGAAGGAAACTAACATCTGCACCCAGGGACTGGAGAAATCCAGATGGATCTTTACCGTAGGAACATAAAAATAACTGATCTAGTTCGTACATATTGTAATTAATTCATGATATGATAGTAATCATGTCGCTTGTAGAAAAATAAAACGTTATTTTTAATATCCTTTTAGTTTATCTGTAAGTACTTTATCAATGCATACCTCGCCACTAACTGTCGTAAATGAAACAAATTCTTTATTAATAACGCAGAGTTATAAATTCAGACCTACTTATTAGTTTTACATAAGATCTAACAAACATAACAGGTTTATCTTATGTTTAAATAGCCATGCTTGGTAAACCACGACATGAAATTACAAGCAAGTCGTATAATTTAACACCTGCTCAGGTACAGAGAACATGCATGCATGATATAATAAATGATAATAATAAATAATGCTGGACAATTCACACAGCATTATCTAGCCCCAAGCTAAGCAGAGCTTGTGTTATGTTATGAGTACTAGATAACTGATGTATATAATACAATAAATTACATAGATAGATATTTTTTATTATACATAGAAAACGACCAAAGCATCCGGAACAAATACCTGCAAATCATCCAATATGTGTCCCAAGTCGGGAATCGAATCCGCAATCCAAATTTTGTCTTTTAGATAACAGACCTTATGAATACAATAAAATAGTATAATTTTTGTTGTTTTATTTGCTGCTTGCTTCTGCACGCGGCACCACACGCGTTGTTCTTGATAAAAAGTAAGATAGATTTTGTTACTGAAGTTAACTATAATTTTATGATTTACACAATGTTTAATATTTTTTCATGGAAAATTCATCTAGAATAATCTTCTATGTCAGTGACAAGGCGGTAAACCTGAAATGGAGTTGGGAACCTAGCTAGACGTAATGATGGCCGGTGGACATAAACTATGAAAGAGTTGTGGTCAAGCTCAAAAAGTCGTGGACGTCCAAAAGCGCGTTGGGTAGATGCACGGGTAGATGACATAATCACTCCTGGATACTAAAGGCACAGGACAAAAGAGGTAAATATTTAGAAAAGCCTATACACAACAGTGGGTGGCATATGCAACTATGATGATGATTATAAGTTACGAACTAAGTAATTTCAGAATTTCGTCAGTCAATTTGAGGGAATTACTTACGTACAAACTTAGTAAAAACAATATTTTTTCAGATGAGCTTATGAAAGCTTTCTTTTAATTTAACAAAGAGCTTTACTTTTTGTTTACTTAGTTCTCTCATTAAAGTGCTTACAAAGGTTACATAAATAATATTTAAAGATGAAAACATTCAAAAGATGTAAGAACAGCCAAATCTAATTTCTGAACTTCTGTTTGATGAAAACTTTTTACGAGTCCTATTATAATGGGCGGTGGATCTGATTAAATATGTTTATAAAACGAAGGAAACGGACTCCAACATTAATATTCAACCTGGCAGTAATGGGGCCCTTTTAAGAGCGGGCCTAATGCAAAAAATTGTGAAAAGGATAGGCATAGGATTTCGCGTTCATAGAAGCGGGACAGAGTAAAGCAATGTCAGTGCAAAACTCAAGTTTTTGCTTCTTTTCTATTAATGATTCAAAATTTAAGCATTAAATAGAAAAACTACACGATTACTTAAATAAAACAGTAGTCTGGCTATGTAATTCGTAAAAATTAATATGGTGTTGTCGCTGATACTTTAGTTAGAGCATTTCAATTCAAACAGTTTTTAAAGCGATTTTTGTATAATTTTTTGTAAAGAAACCAGTTTATTTTTCAAAATTCGATTACTCGACTTCTATGGAATTTTTCCCTACCTATCGTATTTTTTTAATTAGAATATTTAAGATCGTTACCATAGATGTAAGGGTTTAAAAATACACAATTTGCTTGATTTTTGCATTAGGCGCACTCTTAAATAATCTTTTGACTACAAATACTCAGAAAAAAAGCTTCTTCATAATACTCATATATTTTTAAACAAACACAAAGTAGTAAAAATTAACTTTTTGCTTTATAGTGCGTTTTTCGCACTAGGGAAATTTTCTACGAAAATTAAATAATGTCCCAAAATTTTTCGATTTCAGCAGGACTCGAACCTGGCCCCTCTCGATGGCGCTAACGGCGCCGCGGCGCTATAGCCGTAAGAGGTCCCAAAGATTTTCGACGAAACCGACTAAGATTTCGTGGCTTAGTTGGTTAGAGAGAGCACACCCGTACGGTGAGGCACCAGGTTCGATTCCTGCCGATATCTAAAATTTTTGGGACATTGTTAAATTTACTAGTAAAACTTCTTGTTTTAGTATTGAGTATTCTCTATTTTGAGCGTAGAATGAATCTACTAGCCAGAGGTTGTTAAGAATTTCTGTTCGAACAATCAATTCGTGCCAACGAAACCATAAAAATAATCTTATAACCGTCGGTCATGCATTTCAAACTTTAACTGGCGGCCTTGTTGGTACGATAGTTTATAATATAATTTAGCTAAAAAAAACATAAGATAACATTTTAGAAGTAAAATGAAAGACAGACATGACCAAATCACGCTTATGTGAAGTCGGTTAAATATCATCTAAACAGACATTACATCGTCGGATAGAATTAGGGGGGGGGCGTCCACAATTTTACTAGACCCCTAGTGAAATCTCACGGCATCTCACCAAGAGGGGAGGAGGGGGGGGGGTCGAAAACTCGCCAAAATCACCTCACGTAATTAATGGATGCCCCCTTACTTACATCCTAGGTCCCTCATTGTACAATATTCTACCGGAGTCACCTCAACAAGTCTATTCAGTTTCAAGGTATAAGGCTGAAATCTTGGCTTGTTCAGAAGGCGTTCTATAACGTGGATGAATATTTTATTAATATAAAATGTTGATAAAGATAACTAATAAATAATTTAGGTAATAATTTTTACTTATCTAAAATGTTTTGAATGTGTATTGTATTTTATGTCACCTATTTAGCTAAAACTCAAGACTTGTAAACTGATCATTTACCAATAAAATTGTTTATTCTGTACCAAACTCAAAATGTACCTTTAAATGCTATTAAACCGACTTCAACAAAGGAGGAGGTTCTTTGTCTGCTGCATGTACGTTTTTTGTCATTTTTGTTCGTTGATTGCTCCTGTCAATTATGAACCGATTTTGAAACATCTTGAGTTTTTTTATGGAGAATGATCCCGAAGAAAGGGTCCCATAAAAATGTTATTCTTGAGATTAAGTAAGTAATATTTGTCGCGCAAAACTTAGAAAGTGTATGTAAATATTTTTCAAAACAATCAAATCATCAGTTTCTTTGTTCAACGAACCAGTTGATCTTACTCGATGATTAACGAGTTTATATTGATAACAAACAATTCATTCAGTAAATAATTATTCGCTATTATTGCGCTCAGACAAAGCGAATGTTAAATGAACAAAACGAGGCGGTCTTTTGTAACGGGGACCGGCGGCTGATCAAATATTTACAAGATCCATTCTTGAAAATACTCTGCTAATGAATTTATTGTTATTCTTGTCGTTGACACTGTCTACAATATCATCGATTCATGCAAGTAATAAATCTTTGAGTATTTGAGTATTACATCTGACTTTGGTAGACGATTATTATATGATCGAAAAGACTATAATCTTTCAGTTAGCAGGAGCCCGCCGGCGGGCTCGCTAAGAATGTAACGGAATATGCTTTGACAGGCGCGAGCCCGCCGGCGGGCCGGCTCGCCCGGACGATTATAAACATTATTTTCTACATGTTACGGTCTATATTGGTTTGAACAACTTCTGACTGTGTCATAGACTAATTATTATCCTATGCATTGCAACACCACGCAGCCATCCAGTAATAGAAAAAAAAAAAGAAAATTGTCTTTCAATCTGTGCATTGTTTTGGCGCTGGTCAGTGTAAATCTCGTGAATTCTCGTGTTGTTTTTTACGTTTTATCAAGGTAAGTGCATTGTTTTATGGAATAACTAGTGTATTTTGTAATAATTGGGGCACGATAAAGCTATTTACATGATAGGATTTGTGAATTTTGTTGTATTTTTCTTGTTTTCAACCTCAAATATCGGCAACAAGATTTTTGCCTTTTTTCTGTAATTTCCGAAGCAATCTAGCTAAAGATAATTGAAATAGGCTGCATAATCGTGTTTACAACAACTATTTACGCAAGTAATTGTTTATTTCAATGAATAAATCGGAAAAATCATTCATCAAAAGTATCAGTTGTTCCGTTGTACACCCACGTAAAATTGATGCAAACGAAATTCTAATTCCATTATGCTAATCTAAGCTCTATAAGTAGGAACTCAGGGTTCATAATAGTTTGGCAAATGGGGCATTGCGCCGGAAACTTTTTGAGAGGGCTTTACAGTGATAGTGTTGGGAATCGTTTGTTAGTTATCGACATAATAATGATCATCATCATCAACCTAAAGACGTCCATGGACCATGGTCCATATTCAGATTTTTATGTAGGTAACTAGGTAATGATTAGTTTTTACTGATGACCTTAGTGGCGAAGCGGGGAATGTTCGCTTGCGACGCAGGTGGTTGCAGGTTCGATTCCCGCCTCGGGGCAAATGTTTGTACGATCTTTTGTTCTGGGTCTAGGTGGTTTCTGTCTGAATGGTCCAGCATTATTTATTTACTAACAAAAAAAAGTAGCTTTTCATAGTACGGTAGCTCATATTTTAATATGTTTTAGGAGAAAACCAAAAATAAATAACATGGAATGGAATCCCAACGATGGGGAGGCTCCCCCGGACTTTATGGCGGCGCTGTATGGGGAGGATAGTGAGGAGATGCTGGACGAGGTGGACGAGGTGATCGAGGAGCTCGAAGAAGAAATAGATGCAGAGGTAATTTCGAAGAAAACCATTTTTATTATAAAACGTGAACTTGTCAAAAATAGTCAGATAAATAAAAAGTAACTTCACTTTTATGTAGGTAGTCCATTTTATGCCCTTTTGTACCTGTAATAGTATAAAGAAATTTTAAAAAAAATGGTATTTTGCAGGATGTCGAATTTGACGATGCCTCGTCCCTCGAAGCTCCAGCATATTCTCCCCTCACGTCGCCAGAGCGCCGAGGAAGCTGGCCTCCACCATTGGAACCGTAAGTTTTAATTCTTTAAATCTGTAGCTTGGGCAAGATCTGACGACCTCAGTGGCGCAGCGGGCGAGAGTCTGCCTGCGACGCAAGAGGTTGCGGGTTCGATCCCCGCCTCGGAACAAATTTGTGTACGATCTGCAGAAATTTGTTCCGTTGGTCTGGGTGTTTTCTATGTATAATAAAAAATATCTATCTATGTAATGTATGTATAATATTACGTATATCAGTTATCTAGTACCCATAACACAACCTTGGGGCTAGATAATGCTGTGTGAATTGTCCAGCATTATTATTATTATTATTATTATTATACTGACGAGGGTTCATTTATTTCAGATATTTGGGAGGATCCCCACCAACTAATAGGTCCCGCTCACCCGTTCGCTCGCCCGCTCGCTAGTATTTACAATTGAAGAATTGAGCTAACTGCAGACTGTTGCAAAAAATCTACAGGTAGCTCAATTCATCCATATCAATACCAGTCGTCGCGTCCCCAAGACGCTGGCTGCATTGCCCGCCGTATAGCAATGCTGATGCGCTGTGCCAGATACTCACCAGCTCTCGGGTCACGCGTCGCTTCGACCAGACGCTCAGATAATTTTTTAATATTATAATGTATAAAGTAAAATAAACAAAATACTGTTATAAAATATGATTCTTTTATTTATTTACAAACTTCCATCGCAGCAAAAAATATCGATAAAATTTCGATCCTAGGTACGCAGCACATCACTACAACATGGTGCAGCACGTGAACAAAAAATGGTAATTTTCATTTTGAAAAAAATCAATATTTTTTCAAAGCACAGCTCTTGTTTATCATTGAAATATTATAAATAGATTATCTTCATGCCATTCTTTTATATTTCCGTGAAAATATAATTAGTTTTGTTGTCAAAATGTGCTTCGTAAAAAGTTGCACGTTTATTCTGTTTTTGTGTTGTTGTTTGTAAATATTAGCTTACAGAAATAATAAACACATAAAGAAAAATTATTTAGGAAGCTGAAACCGTTTACAGAACTTAGATAGGGGGCCTAGTTATGTTTTTATGAGCATTTCTCTGAAGCGTGACGCAATTTTGAAAGGCGCGCGGTGCGGGGCGTGTGATATTGATTCGTGCTAATTTTCGACACCTGATTTTCCGTTGGGTGAAGGGAATATGATATACGATTACCTACTTTGCTTGGCGATATTCTTTCCGCCAAAATGTCAAAATCGTTGCCTCTCGGGCTTGTGCAACGTGCAACACATCGAATTTTACATGCGAAGTAATGTCTAGATCTTTTCTTTTATGTTTCATTCACACGTGAATATATCAGTCTCAATTCAATTCTATAACGTTTATTTCTTTAAGCTTACAAAATTAACACTTAGACTTAAGTCTTTTAGGAGAAAGTGTAGGTAGGTATAATGTATGCTTTAAGGGTTTTCTTCTGAGAGATAAAACGAATTACTAATTTTTAACTAAATATTTGGCTGTAGACATCGATGCTGTTGTCGCTGCATGTGCGTGATCGCATACTCGTAGAACATAAAATCTTTAGAGACCGTTCAAAAACGTTTAACGGTTAACGTTTAACAGCAACAATTTAAACATGGTTATTAACACTAAAGTAATTAATAACGGGATATTTATCATTGAGATTTGTGTTATGTTGAGTTTTCTACTTGCACTTTGCATGCGACATCATTTCGAAGACTTCAGTCATGCATGTAATGGCGCATTCAACTATGCCGATAATACAAAACTTATAAGACAAAAATAACACAAATATCCCGATAATAAAGACTTTACCTACAAAAACTTGGGGATTATGGGCATTTCCACCATGAGATAAAAACCAATAAGGCGGTTACCAGGGGGAGGCCGGTGTTCAGCTGTGAAACAGGTTCAACGGTTCAACAGCTTATTATCGTTATTTTTCCGATTGCCCGTGCATACACTTAGGCAAAGTTAAACATAAATAATTTAGGACCTATTGTTACAAACGTAGACAGAATAAATAAGCGAAATGTAGTACAGCGAAGTGAAGAAAATGAATCCGTGTTTGTCGCCCGGCTTTCCCCGATCAAATATTTACGCACAGCCGTCCCAAATAATGCGCGGCTGATTGGATATTTGTCCAACTCGTCTTGAATAACAAAAGGTTTTGCATAAAAGATTGCCTGTTTTATATTCTTAGGATTCTCAAATAATGAATATTTGAGAATCTTACTGCAGCAGCCAATACTGACGACGTTGAAGTAGCTTAATGTTGAGAATCTAAGAATGTTAAGATTTATATGATCTTAATCGATCTTTACTTAGTATCTTTAATACTTCTTTGGTCCCAGAATTAAATCAGGCTGGTTTTCATATTAATTTCACGCCGGATACTTTTACTGCCAAAAGTCTTAGTATTTTCAAGTACGCAAGCTAAGTTTGCAAGTCTTTATAATTTTGCCATTCCCGTTCTCTGATCAAATATTTTGCCAATTGCGAACTGACATTTTTTTTTTTTTTTTTTTTTTTTTATGTTTATTTATTATTTTTAAAATAAATAAATAATGCTGAACAATTCACACAGCATTATCTAGCCCCAAGGTAAGCAGAGCTTGTGTTATGGGTACTAGATAACTGATATACGTAATATTATACATTACATAGATAGATATTTTTTTTTTATTATACATAGAAAACACCCAGACCAACGGAACAAATTTCTGCAGATCGTACACAAATTTGTTCCGAGGCGGGGATCGAACCCGCAACCTCTTGCGTCGTCGCAGGCAGACTCTCGCCCGCTGCGCCACTGAGGTCGTCAAAAAATATAACCATTCAGAATATGTACTACTTACCATAATCGAATATCAACATGTTATGAATGAGTCATACATAAGAAACATGCGCCAGTAACAGCATGTACTAAGATTGTTTAAAATTTTGCATATATATATTAAAAGGCACTGTCCAATCAGTTCTGGTATGTATTTACAAAGAAGCCTTTATTTCTTTTGTGTATTTTATATTATGTATACTTAAGTATTCTATTTTTAGAAAATCATGTTTTAAGCATTTTACCTTTATTGAATATGCTTAAAATTATCTTATATCTTCTTCCTGGAGATAAACTCGTACCTCCCCAACCAAGGACATACCTTCTAAACAAGGTTGGTTTTGCCTTATAGTCCATTTTCTGTGACAGGTGACTCTATCTTTGTTTTAAGCCAAATTGACATTACTTTGAACACTAAAATAATTATTTATTAAAAAAAAAAAAACTGAGACAGTTTATATATGAGTGAAATTAAGCATACTTTTCCGGAACATGGACAAGGTTTAACAAACTTGGGAGGCAGATTGGTGATCTGATCACAGCGGTGGTGTTAAATAATGGGCTGCATACAAATATCAAACATATTTAATATTTTACTGATTCCATGACATAAGTATGTTTAATATTTTACTGATTCCATGACATCTTACATATGAATCGTAACAGTAGAAGATATGAAAGTTACTGTCATTAAGTTGTACTGACCCACAATAGAAACAATATGTTATGTGCACAGGTGTACAATTTCTTTACTCTGGCTTTCTCCTTACTGTCATGTGCAGACGTTCATATTATAATGAAAGTGAAACGTCAATGGTTTGTTTACACAGGATGTAACGAAACAGAACACACAAAAATTCCTTAATTTTTGTTACAACTTTGTAAAATACTAACATGGAGATAAATGTTTTATACTGATGAGATAAATCAATACCTAAATCCTTGAATCCAAATAGAACGGAAACTAAAAATATAAAAGGTGCAAGTTGCGATGATCATTTATTTGCCTTCATTCTGCAAATACTTTTTAAAATGATAATTTTTTTATTAAAAAAGGTATCTAAGCCCTATCATACCTTGTCGGCTTGTGGTTGGAGGAAGATTTAATTACCATAAAAAATACATGCTATTATTAAAATGCACTAAGTTTCTTTCAAGTTTGTATAATACAACATCTGTAATAGATTGCCATGTAATTTTATGGGCATGGAGTCGTGAATATGATTTATCATGCAGCCTATTATCAGCAGGCAAAATTATATACCTGTGGTAGTATGAGCAACCTTGAAGATTGTTAGTTTTTGCAGCTGTTTTATCAGAATTAATGCAATATTAAAGCCGTCAAGCTAGAACAACTTGAGTACAGTCATGATTTCAGATAGATAACAAAAGCAATCATTGTGGTTGCAGTAATTAATAATTAACCTACTGTTTTCAAGTTTAAGGTTGTTTATAATAATGATGTAAGTGTATGCCACAATTACCTATTGAATAAGCTTTTACTCATAATCATAACATAAAAAACATTATGCATAGAGGAGTTTAGTTTAATGAAAAAATGTAAACAATGTTGCTATGGCAGCATGGGCTGCAGTACTTATATTTTCGTGAGTGGAACATACCTCTTTGACTTTTTCCAGCTTTCCTTTGATGTCCGGATCAGTTCCAGGGGCCAGCGCTACCACCTCATACTTGTCAGATCTCTCTCCCTTGGCTCCCGATGGAGAAACATCTTTGATAGCATTGTTCCCAACTGCAGGCTCCTCTATAGCATCAACTGGGGGCTTGCTGGGCCCTTTGGAGGAGGAGACAGAAGGAGCCAGGTCAAACTGGGGCCGCTCCAGCACTTTCATGCTCATGTCCTCGTCTATCTTGGCCTTCAGCCGGTTCCTGTCCTCTTGTATGTGAGGATCGTCTCCCTCTCCGCCGTGCCGCGCTATACCCACGATAGGAAAGTCTCCCACATCGTTCTGAGCTAGCGGAGGCGGCATCAACAGCTCAGGACCCGCTTTCTGAATACGCTTGTACACATTATACACACTATCGTTCACACTATTCGAGTTTTTGAACTCAGGCAGGTAGAAAAGTGCTCCTAACCACACGATCCCGAAAGTCAGAAGTACAGAGGCGATTAGATATTTCTCTCGGAGGCGGAACGATCGCCGAGAAATGCTCGGTACGGGTACACCATTCACAAAGCGCTGGTATGTGGGCAAAATTCCCGTCATGTTTACGTAAACACAGATCCTACACCTAGAATTATAAAATAAATATTGACAGCTCAGATACACGACCCGTCAACCTTCGACGACGGTCGCCATTAAAATTCTGTCAAACTTGTTTGAGCTGCCAGCTACAAAACATGTTTCCCAAATATTGGAGTGTTAAAATCTGCGCTTATTTAGAATAGTTGGAGGTAAGTTGAAGCTTGTATTTTTATAATTATTATAATATTTTTGTTCCTTGAGTTGGAGGCGGCGAGTGGCGGCGAGACGAGAGCCCAACCACTCATATAGCTGAGCTAAGCACCTAAATGAGAGATCACTCCAGTTATTGAAAACTGGTCATGTACATGAAAATGTGATCAAGACGAGAGAGATATTTAAATAGTGCATGATGTTGCATGTGCGTACCGCGCAGTCTCTCGCCCCGCCAGTCGCCGCGCTTTGCTATGCTAGCTGGACCACGTACGCTGTAGAAGACGTTTTCTTTATTGACTTTGTTAGAGTGCAAGTTGATTGTTGTCATTTTATGAAGTTCTATTCAATTTCATTTCATTAGCTAGTTGGTGACAGTTATTAAGCAAATGACACAAAATATGATGGTCACTAATTTTATTCAAACGTGTATCTACCTACCTACCTACCTATGTAGTGGGTTATGTTCGTAAATTTCCAGAAAGAATCTAGCTAGGTAAGGTATCTAAAAAGAAATGACTAAAGTATTTTCATAATTATTTTTATGGAATCTTATTAGATTATTTTGATGTTTACAAGTTTGTAAATATGAAATAACAAACAGAAACAAAATAAATCGGTTCAAGTTTACTCAGAACATGGGAGAAAAACTTAGGTTGCAACATTTAATAGCTGCCAACAAAAATCTGTCAATGTGGTTGTGTGATGCCATGTTGAAATGAATTTTTTCTACCAATCTCAAAGTGACATGTCAATAAGCACAACGCGTCGTTTATAAACGATAAACAAACGTAACGCGGGCTGCTACTGAAAAGAGATTGCCACACCATACCTACTGAATGATTATGATTAGTCAGCAGTGATAGCCTGTTTTCACTGCAAGCACACCGTTTAGCTTATTACTATGACCCACCTATTTATCTCCAAGCTCCAACGTGATAGTTTATTGGAGGGCTACTAATTCTTGAGTCTTCAACACGAAATGTGACAAAGTTAAGCGCGAAATTCAAATATTTTAGTGGCAAGACATTCTATCAACCCATGTAATAATAAATTTAATTTAATTGTTACTTTTGACTATGACTTTTCAAAGCAAAATAATAGATTTAATAAAAATCAACATATGTAACAACCACCGCCGCCTGCTCTAGCGTAAAACGCCCGAGTCTCACTCACAAAATCACAACGCGCTGCCCGCGCGTCCCATTTTTAACTTAAATGGTTTTATCTCTCTAACTATTATAGCTAGGTAACTACGCTTAAAAAATAATTCTTATTAATATAAGTAAAAAAATATCGTCTTCGGACACCGAACCATTGGCACCTTGCTTTGTCCATTCTACCAATGGAACAGATATCAGAGGAATATAGTTATCATGACACGAAAACTATTCCATTTGGGTGAAATTAGCTACGAAACCAGTTTGGCGAAGTTTTTGTTTTTTGTTATTTTTAAAATAAGTCTTCGTATTTTTTGTAAAGCCACCATGCTTTTTTCCATTCTAACAACAGACAGATGTCAGAAGAACATTCCATGATAGGAGATTCATTCCCTTAGGGTGAAGTTAGCAACAAAACCAGTTTTGAGTTTTGTGAAATTTACAACATTGTTACTGGGGGCGTACCAACAGGTTTTTTTTCGCTACAATCGTACTGGGGCTCAATGAGTATACAATAACTTCTGGGGCTGGCTAAAATGTAACGTTCTTAGAAATAGGTCTACCATTTGTGGAAAACAAATTTTCTGGTAGTTCTTTACAAAACGCAGAAAAGAACAACAGGCTCACACTTTTTTCAAGCTGAAACTGTTTATTTGAATAGTTACAATAAATGTATCTATTTTCAAATTTTTACTCATGCTTTATCAATGGACGCAAATGACCACCATATTTGTTTTTTAATCACGAGGCGCATAAACTACCATTGCAGTTAAAATATCAAGAAGTGGCACCATTCTGAAATAATCGGCTATATCGCCATCTAACATCTTACTAAGGAACCTTGGTCTTAAAGAGCATAAAACGAAGTGATAGAAACGAACAATAGATGACGCGGTTCGCTAGTTGTTGATAACATACCCGCCGCGCGAATCTGGCTGGAGTCCCAAGTTCTTGCTGACTGAAGCCACATTTTCTTGTTTGGCGAAAATATAAAAAAACGGGATTTGAGACGGGTTTTTATTTTTTCAAGAGTAGGTTTTCTAATACATAATATCATCATCAGCCTATATTAGTCCACAACTGGACATAGGCCTCCCCTTACGCGCGCCATAGCGCTCTGTCTTCAGCTTGCCGCATCCAGCATCTGCCAGCAGTTTTTCGCAAATCGTCATACCTCCTGGTCGGAGGGCGTCCTACATTACGTTTACCGAGGTGCGGTCTCCGCTCAAGAACACGTTTACCCCAGCGGTTGTCGTCAGTGAGCTGGCCATAGCTCGAGAAGAACAGTCTTCTCGAGATAATGCCAAACCACTGCCACTTCAGCTTGCTAATCCTTTGGGCTGTGTCGATAACCTTGGTTCTCTGATGTACCTACCTACCTAATATTTTTCCAATATATTACTTCATCTTAATACTTCTTGTTCTACCTACATAATTGTAAATTGTTTTTCCATCATACTCAATAGGTAGATAGGTACTCAATATTTTTATTGCAAACATGTTGTACATGGGATCTTAATTAAAAGATAAAGTGTTTCATAAGAACCCTATAACTAAGTCTCCCAAAGTCCCACCACTGCTTCAGTGCTTTATGTTAATTTATAGACCTTCGATAACTTATCAAGGTTACGAATTGTTATATTTTTATTCTTAGTTTTTTTCCTTTATTCACTCCCTACCTAGTGCACGCCACGGAAGTGTGTATATGTACATTGTACATTGAAAGTGTTATACGTAATGCATCGAGTTAGAATACTAACTCGATGACGTAATGGCAAAGTTCGAGGAGCTTGAAAGTAAGGATGGAATAAAATAAAAAAACTGGATACATTATTTATTTTCTTGTCTTTTAACAATATACAAAAATATTCAGCCTTAATTACCTAAGTAAGTACTAACAAAATTATGTACGGTAGGTACATAATTTAGGTATCTTTATTTTGATTCTTAATTAATAGGTAGTACCTAGATAAAATATAAAAACATACTTAGTAAGAAGGCACAATCAGCTAGCTACTAAGTAGAAAACTAGGGACTTATGTACATAGCAAAATATAATCTATGTATAAAATCTGGAATGAGATCCGTTTTAAATCAAGCTTCCATTGTGGACAAGCTTACAAAATTTTACAATCTAAGTTTATTTAGTTTTAAATATTTTAGTTTTTACAGAAACAACTATGATTATATCTAGAAAGCTTTGTGCAACTGGACCGTAAGTTGCTCTATCTAATGCTACGTTCTAGGTTTGAATCTGGACATGTAGAAATCACAATCGGGGCAATACATTGCGGGTGGGCACACTAACTTCTTCCGACATAAGTTGCAGGGCAGTTTGGGAGTACCGTGCGTCGGGTTATCCCCATTTATGTACTGGGGAGCCATTTGTGGCGGCACGGGGGAGTCGGTGCCTCCTTTAGTCCCTGGCTCGAAGGAGACAGACTTCTTCTGTAACTGTTTCGGCGGCGGAAGATGCTGGTACGGGTTATAACCGCCTTGAGGGTAGGGATACTGCCTGTGTTCATTCGGGGAACCACTTTCGCCCTGATACGGTCTCTGTTGATGTGGGTTGAAGTGCCTATTTTCGGTTGCTTCCGGGTAGTAATTGGGCATCTTCTGGTAGTTTCCATTGTGGTTCTCAGGTATTTCACCGTGCGGGGGCGGGACTCTCTGATAGGTGGGCTGGCTCGTCTGAGGGTATCGACTAGAATACTCTGAGCTGGTGTAGCTCGTCGGTGGGTTGTGGTAGCTTGCGTACGAGGGCGAGTTTGAAGGTACGCTTTGATACGAAGACTGGTTGTTGTTCTGAGTGTATTGGTTGTATTGGCGGTTGGGGAAGCTTTGCGGCGGAGAGTTCTGAGGCAGGGTGTGGTAATACGCGTTGTTTGGAATTTGGTGTAGTTGGCTCGGTGGGTGCGGGTACGTGTTTGGAACGGTCCGTTGCAAGGGGATGCTCTGTTTGGCGTTCTGCGTTGGTGTCAGTCTGTTTGCTGGGTTTTGGCTGAAGTTCGGTGGGCTTGAGTTGGTCGTGTAGACAGGCGGTTGCGTGTAAGGTATCGGTGTAGCGCTGTGAGGTACGCTGGTAGGCAGTCGTTCGTATTGACTGATGGTTTGCGGTTGCACCGTTTGTGTAGGACTGCTGCCGTACACTGCCGTGCTTTTCTGTGCGCTGTGTTGCTGTTGCATTCTCGCCTGTGCCATTTGGTATGACGACGGATAGCTCGCACGCACGTAATCGCTATGAGCGCCTTCGTTGTTAGCGATAGAATTCTGCGAGAGTGACGATATAGTGGACCGTGAGGATTGGCTGTCAAAAGACTCCTGTCTCTGCAGAGACGGTTTCTCAGACTGCAAAGGCATTGTGGTCAATTCAGGCTTGTTCATCGCAGATTTCAACACCCGCTCCAAGATAGGATTCGGAATATAGCTGTCATCCTCTTGGTCTTCCGCAGTCGAGACCAAGATCACTTGATCGCAGAAAGATACGGATTTCTTCTTGGGTTTTTCACCGTAGGCGTTGTTAGCTTTCATTCCGTGTTCGTCTTCCATCTGTAAAGGGTCTATGGAAGAGGAGGAAGCTCGCCGCACGTTCACGTTTTGCTGCGTGGACAGATTGAGGACGTTTCTGTTGCTTCCCATCCCCACGAGCGCAACATGGGACCTTTCGCTGTCGTTCAGCGCGTTCTGTGCGTTGTTCTCGAATCTAGAAGCCATGTTTCGTACGCTGTTTACGTTTTCGAATGACTTTTCGTTATCGCTGTGGTTGTAGTGGTGCGTTTCGGAAGAGAATACTCTCTTTTGGTTCTCCGCTGCCTTGGCCTGTCTGTCTTGAAGCTCTTGGAGGAAATTGTTCGCGTGCGTATTTTGCATTTTGACATCCTCATTCATTTGATAGTGAGGTTGCATTTGTGCGTACTGGTGATGTCTCTGATTCGGGTCATAGTGGTTTTCAACCCTGTGTAGTTCATCGAGTATGCTAGTCATGTTGATAGGGGAGGGTGGGGGAGGGAACTCCTCACTGGGTTGTCTAGAATGATTCACCGAGTTGAGTGGACTGGGGTAGGGTGGGAGCTCCATCATTTGCGGAGAACGTCTAGCTGGTGCACAATCTACCACGTCCACACCGGTATCGAACGTTCTGCCGAGGTTCTGAACTCTAGGTGGTTGTTGGGCGTACGTCGGCGCTGTATCTCTCTTGATAGGACTCTGTTCTTGATGAATCATCGCCTTAGTGACTACAGTGTGGAAGTTTTGCGTGGAGTTGTCAAAACTGTCGTAGTGGTTAGCTGGCTGATCCTCGTATGAGTTCATGAAGGGCATGGACTGAGGTTCGTCTCCGTATTGCTCTGAAAAGCCGCCGTCTTCTTCGATCTCTTGATTGGTTCTCTCGTTCTGGCCGTATTTTGTGCCGCTGAGTTGGGAGGTAGTTCTGAGCGGCGGTGGGGGTGGAACTTTAGCGGCTGTGAGCATTTTTCCTGCGCTGCCGTGGAAGCTCTTTCGCATGAGCTTGCTTCTTTCTAGGTTGGGATTAGTTCCACTCGCCGCTGAGTATTCGAGATGTCCTTCGGACAGATATCCGCTTAGGTTCGTTTGTTCTTCGGTCGTTCGTCTGCCGACATCAGCATCATCTACGGAAGACACTCGTTTTTCCTTAGCAGCTGCTTCTTCGTTCGCATCGGCGCCCTCTGTGAGATCTGGCATGGATCGGTTCTTCCGTCGAATCAGCCCACCCATGAGTTTTCGCCTTATTTTGTGTTGCTTCTTTTTCTTTTCATCGGGTGGCTCCTCCTTTTTCACTTCAGTGACTGGAGGAGCTTCTTTCCGCGCACGTCCTCTGTCTTCGCTTCTCGATCGTTTTTCCCGGGTCTTATCATCGTCTCGGGATTTGTGTCGAGGCGGCCGTTCCCGGGAAACGATCTCTATATCATCTTCGATGTTTTTCAGTGCCTTTTTGCCTTTCTTTTTGGGTAACGTCGCGTATATCTCTATAGGGACAGGTGCTGAGTGTTCGATGCCGGACCTGGTGTTGCGGATAGGTACAGGGTCCGGCCGGGCCGCGCTGGCGAGGCGACGTTGTAAGTGCCGGGCGCGCATCACGCATGTATTATGTCGCATACGGGCGAACGTTATCGTGTGAGGGTTGTTATAAGGCGCCTCCATCGCCGCTCTTGCTTTAGACGCCGCCGCGTCACATAACAACAGCGCAGTTTCTAGATCGGCAGCTGTTTCGGCGGCCGCAGATCGCTCAAGTAATCTATCAGCTTCTTGGCAGAGTGCCGCGCAATCCCCTAGCGCTATTATCTCTGGTATTTGAGCGAGTTGGAGGTTGTGACGTAGCCCCTGCTGCAAAGGCAAGCTATCCGTCGACGATAGCGAGTAAGAGTCGTAACCCCCATCACAAGACCCGCCACTGGACAGTTCTCCTTTCCGCGTCGGACTGCCGGGCGGTCCGCGCCCCCTCGGATACATATAAGGACTATCAGCAGTTGACGACCCGCTCGATCCACTATTCCGATCACCAGACCAATTTCCAGAATCCCGTCTCGCTCTACCACCAGCCTCTACAGTATCAGAACCAGCGGATAAGCTCCTCGCTAGCTGCGTTCTTCTAGCTCGCGCTTCCATAGCATCGAAGGCTTTTCTTTGAGCATCCGCGAATTGCGTGTCGCCTTCAAAGTCCGGACCAGGGGTCAATGCTCGGCGATTGGACGGTGGGGGTCTTTCGGGAGCTGGGGTGATGGCACGTCGGGGCTCCCCCGCCGGAAAGGGGACGACATCACGAGGCGCGTGTCGAGTATCACACGGGGTTCCGTCAGTCGCTGCATACAAAAGCAGCAGCGGTTGGAAGCGTCCTCTACGGCATTTATCAACGACCTGCGACCATTCCGGACCGATTTCCTTCACATCAGCGTCGTCGAAGTAGATCCACATGCGTAGCTTGCTATGGAAGAAGAATGTGGAGTAATGCTTTCCATAATAAGTGACGAGTCCGACTAGCCGGTGCGTGGCTGCATCAGCCCATGCTCTATCCACACAGGCGTGGAAGGCATCTGTAGGTCGAAGCTCGGTGCCTAAGGCTGCGTAGACCGCGGCCACGTGTTCCGCGGAAGGTCGGTCTGAGTCCCATACCATGCCGATGGAAACTACTTCGGGGCGGTTCATGAGCGTTCGGCAGATTTGGATCTTGGCTCCGCAGGCGTTCTGAAAGGAAAGACGTAATGGTTAGACCAAACATGGTCATGGTACATGGTTCAAACTCTGCATTTTACATTGATGTCTATAAACAGAAAAGGCCAAAGTAACAAAATCAAAAACATCACAAAAAATAATCGTTTACACTAATTTGGAAACACCCTGTCGGTATACAGAATAAAAAAATTAACGGAAACATCTTAAAAGGGACCATATTTCTACCTGTCTACTCTACAATCAATGGCTATACGATTAACCAATACAAACCGCTTAGTGTATCTTTGTTAAACCATATTTTTTTACTGTGAATAATTCGTCAATAGCAAATATTTTGTTAATGTAGAATCCTCGGCCGGCCGGTCAAGTCAAATATTGTAAAAGGAGAATAGTAAGTAACATTAGTTACTGACCGGACAATCTCTGATGTCCCCCATGCCGCCCGCCTTCCTCAGCAGCATACCGAAGCTGTCACCATGCTCGCCGAGGGCCGCTTGCGCCGTCAACGCCGTCGCTGATACGTAGTGAACCATCTGGAATAGACGAAGACAATATTAAAACACCTTACAAGACGTAAAGTACCTACCTATACTTAGATTCAAAACCTGGTTATTTGGTATACACAAGAGTTTATAAAACCCATGGAATATTGGTAGAAAATATTTAATGATATTGGTATCTCTAGAAGCTCGAAACAATTATTGTTTTTGTGAAAACTAAAAATGAACAAATCATTATTGATCTCTCGTTCGTAATTATTAAAATTTAGGTAAAAAATTCGCTGCACAGTGAGATTATCCGATTTTTAAGTTTGTGTTTTAGTTTTTAGTGATAACGTGATGGTCTCTTACCTGAGTGAACGGCAGGGGCTCCGAAGTGGCCTGGCAGGCGCCGCAGACGGACTGCTCCACTAACATCATCGCGAACTTGCGGTGCGGCACGCAGTGCGGAGCTCTGCAGGCGTCATCGTCTCTTCTGAGCAAAATAAATCAGTGTTATTTGCGATCACATGAAAATACGAAGAAATTCTGCATGTCACCTCTTCACGGCTAAACGGCTGAACAGATCCTTATGAAAAGAAAGAATATAGTATCCCGGTAAAGGACATCCTAAAACTCAACCTCAACAGCCTATAATGGTCCACAGCTGGACGCAGGCCTCCCCCTGATTTTTTTCTCATGAGGGGTAATGCCCATAATCCCAATGCTGGGCATGCGGGTTGGGGATCGCAGTAGATCTATTCTGCAAGAGGCGCTGCTGCCCGACCCCTGTATGCACCTTAGTCGTCTCTTACGACACCCACGGGAAGAGTTGGGGTGGTGCAAATTCTAAGCCAGCACCACACAGCTATAGTCAAGACATAGTCTACCTTTTATCCAGAAAAATTACGTGTGAAGACCCTACTTTTACATAAGCCCATTCGTCTATTTATGAGTCCGACAGTGTCTCAAAGGCAAATTTGGTTTTCTAAGCCAAATGTCTTAATGCAGGGCACACAGTGCAACTTGCCACTGGCGTTCGACAGGTAGGTTGGCTTTCGAAAGTTATGTTTAAAAAGCTTATTTGAATTCGCTCTTGTCAGCCATGCAGCCAAGTTGGAAGTGAGCGCCAATGCCGCCTATTTCTAATTCTAACTGGGATCTGCACTGACATCTCGCATGGGAGTGTATTGTGCATTATCCCCCTGCCTAACCAGGCCCTAACCAGCCCAGCTTCTTGAAGTACCGGAGCGGGACTTCTGGAGATTGACAGCTTCGTTTCAGCTTTTCTGTGGGTTGGTGGGGTTTGGTGCCTCTATGAGACTTTTCAATCCCTTTTTCCGTCTGGCCTCCTCTGCGCCAATGCCGCCTAGCGTCCGGTAACAAGCAAGGCGAGGTTTTTAAGAATAATCTCAATCTATGTTTGAGTAACGCTTTTATATAGCATATCGCCACTCAACCATAGATGTCTGAGCAAGTTTTTTTAATACCGCCCTTGGTGCCCGTCGAAGCTTATACCTACACAAGTTCAAGTAAGAACCCTCCTATAGACAACAAGATAGGTACATACCTATCACCCGTGCCAGCCGCCACATGAGCATGGACCCTCAATAGAAGATGCTCGAAGCATTCGCTCGCGTCAGCCATGCAGCCGAGTTGGAAGCGTGCGCCGGCGCCGCCGAGGGCCCGACGCAGGCTGTCCGCCGCAGGGGCGCGTTCGGCTGACCATTGCAGCTGAGTGAAGAGTTCCTGTGGACAAGAGATACATGGATTAGCATGGATGTAAGCTATAACAACTGGATTGCCGGTCAAAGAGTTATGACAATATGTGATTCCGATTAGGTAAACTTGAAAGAGTTGACAAGAAAGAAGTAGGTATTGAAGTTTTTTTACCTAAAATTGGAAAGATTGACGTCTGTCGGATCAGATGAGAATGATCAAATGTCAATGATCTGTCAAAATGATGACTGAAAGTACCAAATTATTCTTAAGTCTGAAAATGAAGCTGGGATTGTATACTCAGCAACGAAAGTAACATGTTTCATATTTTCAACTGAAATAACTGCGGAATTTTTAGGTGTTTTTTTAATTAAACAGCTTAAACATAAAGTGCAGTCATGCATTATAATTATGAGCGAATCAAAATTGTTGAATTTTTACATTTGATTCGGTTTAACAAAGCTTTCCAAAACTGACGCTGTTAACACGATCACTGCTAGCGTCGGGGCGGTGCGACCCGCAGGGGCGCCCGCCGGGACAGGGACTTGCATATCGCACTCTGTGTTTTCAGTCATGAAAGTGCTAGTCTAGTATAATAGACTTTCATTGCTGACAAGTACATCTTTGAATTATAAACGTTTTTAAAATAGACGAATTATAAAGTTCTAATCAGTAGGTACTGATTAGAACTTTAGTATTATAGTCAAAAAGTATGTTGAAGATCACCGTATAGAATCGTGACGTACGCGAAATTCTATAAAAATGCTATAAATCTATACAAGAGCGAACCTTTCAATAACAAGCCTGCTAAAGAAAGTCTCAACTGGTTATGGAAATAAGGACCCTATTTTGGTAGCACAAAATTGAATATTGTTCGTCCGATGCCGTATGGTTCAAAACCAGTATGGCACAAATCCGAGTAAAGGTATAGGTCATCGCCGTGACCCGCTACGCTGAGGCGGTCATTCGCTCAAACTTGTATCTTGGTGTTTTATGTTTCGTAACCGTTAGTTGTAGACTTTTGGTTATAGTTGGACAAGAGAGTAACATATCTTTCGGCGGAAAATATTAAAGCAGTTTTATCCTGAAAATATTAATATAAGATAGAAGGGCGCTATTATGGCGCTTATTCATTAGGGAAGGCATATGTCCATTAAAACGAACGTAGTGAAAAAATTCTATGTGTATGATTAAAACAGTGGACTCGCTATGGCGCTCATTAGGAGAGTCCTATGTCCAACAGTGGACTACTGTAGGCTGATGATGCTGATGATATCCTGAAATGTGAATACGTTTTCACCATGAATAGCGGACACAAGTTCCCGAAGTTATCAGCTTCTAGCCAATAGAAAATATACTTGCATATTGTGTGAATATTAAACGACAAAATAAAGCAAATTAAAACCTCGCATCCTTTCATAGTCATAGTCTCTTAGTAGAAAATAAGAGAGTAAATTATAATTCGCCAAAAAAGCCTGACTCGCGAACCTTTGCGTTTTGACCCGCAGGAGCTGATGAGAACTTTAAGAGTTCTCAGCCAATACGTTTTAGTTAGTGATTCAAAAAGGCTCTACTGTCTACGGCCACCTAAAACATGGATAAAATATTATTTGTTAATATTATGGCCCAAACCCAACCCACGTGGTTCAAAAGAAGTGTCTTTACATAATTGGTCCGTTTTCCGGTGCAATGGCGGACGCAGCTTGTCTTCCGTTACGCACGCGATACACTAAACTTAGCCTTGAAAATTACCCAACGATGGAATTTTAAAAGTTATTAGCTCGGTCGGGTATATAGTAAAAGATATTGGATTAAAGACTTCAATTCTCTGTTCCCTGAAAAGTAGTCTATTATAAAAATCTAAAATACCTAGTTATCTTAGTATTTTATTACAAGTTTAAATCGATTACTAAAGCATTCTGCGTATTTAGGAATACAAATAATACCTGATACGTTTACCTTTACATAAATATACTTTTAGTAATAATACTTGTTTAAGACGTAGGAAATAAAATATTCGCTGTGGACCCGTAATCAATAATAATATTTACCAGCACTTTGCATGACAACAGTTTTTCAAAACAATACAGAAACCGACAATAAAAATGATCTTTATAAAAGGAAAAATAAATTTCGTTACCTTATTATCGAACTTGGTCACATCACTAGAGACAATAGACAATTCTAGAGGCGCATTACGCCGGAGAAGGCTCTTTGCGCACACGCATACATAATGTACCTTTCTGTAGTCTTTAAAATTTGTATGCAAAAAGTGTAACAGTACCGATGTAGCATTTCATTGTTTTTTAACTTGAGTAATTTGTACTTTGTACACTCGAAACTTGTTTCAAACTTTGAATAGGTAAGTTGAGTAGAAAATACTAACACGTAGAGCTGATCTAAAAACCCATGAAATTACAAATAAAATACGGCGCGAGGCACTAAATAGTAACAAGAAACTGGAACAAACAAAACCTTGTCATTCACATTAAAAACCTGCTATTTCCAAAGTTCACGATAAAACTTCCATTGAAACTGACCACAGCGAATGTCATCAGCGATTCATTGATTCGCCAATGAATAGCAGATTAACTTGTATTATGCACATTATCGATTCTTGAAACAGCCGGTTCTGTGATTTCCTTGCATTTATTAGCAACCGGCAAGCTGATCAAGCACGATTATGTATCACATTAACTGCAAGCTCGTTTAACTCTTTTGTACTGGGAAACTGAACGGGATTCCGAACACAAGAATACCCACATTGTTCGCGGAAAATGGGGTTTACATTATTTCCAGTGCATTACATACAAATATACAATGTTGGGAGTAGGTAGCACAAATTTTAAAGTGGAAAATAAAAGGTTCCTAGGCGTAAGACACCAATCAAAAAATAAATGCATAGAATATATTGCAATGGCATTCTTGACGCAATTGATTTCACTACAGTAGAATCACAATCAACTTACTCTGAATAGTGTCAAGGTGGTAGGACTGATGATGGGCTCAGGAGGCTCCAGCCTTGCAGCTGATGAAGATGGCCGCGACCGCGGCAGCGTGTTATGCCGGACCCCCGCCAAAGACCCCGTGAGGAGCATATCCTTGGGCGGTAGCAGTTCCCGAAGACCTTCGACCTTCGGCTTCTGAACCGCCACGTTAGACTTCCCTCCATCGCTGTTCTCCTTACGCTTGTACCGAAACTTTATCATCTCCGCATCGTCTAATCAGTTCATTTCAATTCAATCTCGATACGACAATTGCGTGCTGAATAAGATATATAGTTAACAACTCTATATGGCGATTTGTTTGCGATACACGTAACTGGCACTTTTTCGTTTGAATTTCGTATTATATATGCGTAATTATACTATTTTTATCGCTTCGAGTTGAGCTTAGGACGGGATTGGGCGCGAAAACACCTTGCGCGACAGGTGGAAACACTGTATACTATAGAACGATTATAAAATGCAACTGTTGCGAGGCAGCGTACCACTAATAAGCCTGCATTGTCGACACATATCACTTTTAATGGGTAATTCAGACTTTTTAATTGCCTTCTCAGTTTTAAGTAAAAACGAAACGCTCGTCACCACCGCAAAGGCTTTCGAACTGACAAGAGGCAAGAGAGCGGGGGCGGGCGTCGCCTCTACCTTCCGCAGGTACACACGCTTTTTCTAATCTATTGTTAACTTTACCCACGTGGGTTCTCCGACCTCTCTGTCTAACTTTTAAAACTCGAAGTTTATGATAGGCTTTGTTTATACTTCTATGGAGATAACTAGAAAAGCGATAAGGTTATAAAAGTTAAAACAATGTTTCAAGACCACGTGCTGGATAAGAAACGTGGTTTGCAGATGTGCACGTAAGAAGATAACTTAAATGCTATTGCAAATTTAATTTAGTTTGTAATTTATTTCTTGTATCTAGTTGTCATTTGAACGAGACTTAAGCGATAAATAAAAGCAGTTCATAATGAATGTAAAAACTTCATCAGCTAAGATCATTACCACCTTCGATGATTCATATTTGAAAAATGCCAGATTAAAGGGATGATAAACGACCTTTTGAGACTGATGGACAAATAAAAATCAGTAGTCGAATTTTTACGCTCAACCAGCCGAGTATTTACCATAAGAATAAACTTTCTCGTGAGTCAGTCGGTAAGTATGCCGCAGTGAAATATTTGCTTCCTTTATGAGGTCACTCGAAGTCGAAACTGTTGGATACGTCATCGTTACCTAACTATGAGAACTATCACTTCAAATCCACTTGTAAGCTCCATATTAGTGCAACATTTAACTTCCTTTTCCACTTACGTTACCGTGTTCCTGTCGCATCCAAAACGGATACGTAAAACTAATGGCTAATAATGTGGTCATTGAGAAAAGTGGTTCATGAATCATCGGGTTACGTTACGTGCTATCGTGTCGTGACCCAAACTTCTAAGGTTGCGAAGTTCGGGCCTTGAGTTCTAAGAATTGGACCCGTTAAGATTGCCGCTCAAGGAAAATCCGAATCGGCGCCCACGCATTTGTATAATCTCTTCACGATAAATTCTGCATTCAGGTATTATGAATGAGTTTTATAGATTATGCCTCCACGGCCACCATAGACATTTTAGAATGTTGTGTGGTCTCATAAATTTTGATGTTAAGCAGGATTTAGTAAATCATTATAGGTAGTTTGTGTAGTTCTACGAAGCGACTTGTTTTGCATTTCTGTAATAACTACGCGACTCATAACGGCTTTCCTGTTTGCAGGTGAAATTATAAACAACTTGCCTGCTTCATGTTACTCTTCAACCTGAGCTGGGCAATCGTATCTTTTAGCGTAAGGTATACAAATCATAAGCGTAAGGAAGGGTACAAGAGAAGGTATTGTAAAGTGAGAAAAATTGTTATATTTTAGAGGAAGCGAGTGAGAATTACATTTATAATGAAACAAATCAAGCGAAGCCACCGTGAGAGGCTCTCACATGACGAAGTCACGATCCAGTTACAATATCAACCTACTTATTACGTGTGAGAAAATAATAATTATAACGTTTTTCTATTATTCATATCATAAGAGAAATGTAAAGTATGTTGATCATAATGGATCTTATTTTCACTAGTGCAGGAATCTTATTTGCCTGTAAAGTTAGAACAAGTCTGGGTCTAGCTCAGCTCAAACAAGTTATGCCAGCCGAACTGGTTGATTTATGCTGCATAATAATATTTTGCCTATCATACTGACACAAGTTGACATCAGTTGTTATTGCGTCATTGCTGAGAGGACATTAAAATTGCTGAGTTGTTATTTCTACTACAAACACGTAATGTTGCACTACCATATGATAGAGCTTATTTTGCGTGAGTTAGGTTGGAAAATAAGTTCGGTTTAAAGATATTTATTTCTCATAAAAACAGAAGTTATTTTAAAATGAGATACAATACTAAAATAATGCTTATAATTATTATGTTATTATGCCTCCGGGGCCGGTATGTTATTTTATAGTAAGTTGTAAGGTATTTTACAATTCAAAAGTGTAACTCTAACCAGATACATAAGTAGTGAGATATACATGCAAAATTGCCTTAGTGAATAGGCACCTTAACTTCCTAGATGGTAAGTAGGTAGGTATTTAATTGTAAATTAACATTTACATAGATTACTAAAGTATGTAAAACTAAAGTAAGTTAATACTACGGTAAAATATTTCCCAACATCCTTTGATTCTGTTTTATCAGATGGTTCGAAACGCTAATCACATGCTAAGAAAACCTATTGTCCAAAGTTATCTATGGAAAACTCAGTCTCCTCCCATTTAAGTGTTTCGCAAGTATGGTACTGCCGAAATCGGGCATTCAGGAGGCGGATCTAGCCATATCACACGATCATTGCTCATGCTCGTGAGGCTTGCGACACCAGCCTTGGAAGCTCACGAGTTCTTGGAAAGACCTAAAGCGGTTCCCTTATAAGAGTATGTGTCATTTTTTTGGCCGAGTTGGCTACATTTAATCATATAAAATAAGCCCTATTAGTCCAGTCATTTAAGCTTAAATTAGGTAATCTCGGAATTAAAATATTGATGAACGTGATGACGATGATGATGACGGAATTAAAATAAGATTGAAATATTGATGAGATATTTACAGAACAAAATTTGTAGAGAATTTTGTATTCTACAATATTAATACAAGATTGATGAGATATTTTCAAAAAAAGCGCAAAAAAGAAAAAAAAAACATTTTTGTGACCTTTCACCTTGAAATTGAATAGTTGCGTACACCCTACCATATGTAGGTTTTGAGACAACTTTTAGGGTGTCAATATACAAGTATTTATAGACTTACAGCTGGGTATCTCGAATTCCGAGGTGAACTTACTATAATGACTGGACTATATTGAAGGCTTCAGAGAGAGGTTGTAATGTAATTAATGTAGATATTTTCACTCTAGTATCTTTTGCATACTTACCTACTACTACAAACTTGTCTAGCTCTCTCATTATAGTTTGCTGGAAGAGAACTCTTTGTAGGTTTAAGCTCGCCTTTGCGATACCTATCTAGTTATAGGGTTTAAAAAATGTTTTATTAGTGCAATTAAGAATTAAGAGAGGGCTCTTTTAAGACGACTTGGCGCACCTATCAAAACCCCTGTAGTTCAATACTATAGCTTACACAAATTAATAAAGAAAGCGAAATGTCTGTAATGTCTGAGCAAAAACTAGTTACCTACAACTTTCAAAATTAAAAACTTACCTATTCTAAACCCGATATTATTAAGTAGTTAAGTGACTGATATCGTTAGCGCTCCGAATTACTTTATAGCACTTTTTAGGGTTCCGTACTCAAAGGGTAAAACGGGACCCTATTACTCAGACTCCACTGTCCGTCCGTCTGTCTGTCTGTATGTGCGTCTGTCACCAGGCTGTATATAATATATCACACAGAATCGTGATAGTTAGACAGTTAATTTTTACAGATGATGTATTTTGTGTCCGCTATAACATATACTAATAAACAGAATAAAATATTTAAGGGGGCTCCCATACAACAAACATGATTTTTCTGCCGTTTTATAGATAATGGTACGTAACCATTCTTGCAGGAATCCGACTCGCACTTGGCCGGTTTTGTATATCAACTAGTTGATAGTTCAATTCTACATGCAATTATAGTGGGGCAATTATTAAATGGCTCACGAATCGAAATTTACTGCACGAGTTGCACACATGTTAATATTTCGATGGGTATTTTATTTGGGCGTTGCTAAGGTGTTAGGTACGTACAAACAATGATATCAAAACATAATATGAACCTTAAGGGCCTATAATACCTCAAATCAACTCCGTCGGATATAAATATCTTCCAAACAACTAAATATTTACCTTTGAAATTTATACATGGTACATGTTCAGGATTTATTCTATCGATCATATGTTTCTAAAATACGATTAGAAGTTACCTGTAATTTTTAACTTAAACCTTAATTTCTCAATACACACAGGACTTGAGATCTTGAGAATAAGCATGGTAATAGAAGTAAGTATAAAGAACATTTCTTTTAAAACTATCATGGTTATTAACATTAAAGTCATTTAAAACGGGATATTTACCATGATTCGATTTTTGAGTTTTACAATACAACCAAGCCGTGTGCAAATACCGTTAGTGTTGTGTGTCGTGATCGAATTGCGTTCGTAAATGAAACCGCGGTGGTAGTGGTAACTTTCGTAGCAAAAGACAAAGAATGAAGGTAGATCGATATATCTGCCAATAAAAACCAACTCGCAGTGACTTTAGTTCTTCCGTGATCATGGCGCATGAAACTGTGCCGTAATATTGGAAAACTCAAAAATCGAATCATGGTAAATATCCCGTTTTAAATGACTTTAAAGAACATTTCGTTTTGTTTTTTTTATATAAAGTCTTAATTAAAAGACAATAAGCTAAAACTTGATTTTTGGGCTTGCGTTGCTATGCCCTGTCTCGCTTCTATAAACGAGAAATCCTATGTCTGTCCTTTTCACAAAAATTTCAGGTTGTAAAGGCCCTTAATGCTGTTGCTAAATATTACCACAATACCATTGTAATGATCCTATTCTAAAGGCATACGAATATCTTCAAGGTACAAAATATGAGGTCATTTGTGTTATTGGAAATAGCATTAGATTAAACAATAATTGTTCGCAGTGGTCGATGTATATTGAAAATCATGCAAAAATAATCGATAATTGGTCATGCATGCCATTTGCATTAACATTTATTGCCTTGGTAGCCCATTTAAGCCTTGACACAAACAAAATAAGAATTACGTTGCATAAAAAAACAGTTTGGCTAACAATAATTATCACGTATAGTTTTTGTCTAGGTAGGTCAAAATAGGATTAGTTTAGTACATAACACACGTATGTTGATAAATTCATTACGGATTTAAGATTATTTATCGGGTATTTATCGCGTACCTTTTGCATTCTTTTCCCCAACGTTTCAACCGCGTTTCAGCGATCGTGGTCACGGGGCGACCTTAAATATGTTATCAAATCGCGAAAGTTTAAAAAGTTTCATTACGGATGTAAGCGGGTTAACAACAAACATTATTTGAGTTGGAAGAACAGCAATGTTTCATCTCTTAACGAGGGACTTCTTCAGGGTGAGTGCGGTTCTAGACGCGCGCGTTCAGCATCCTTCCGAGCACTCCTAACGTTGGTGTTCTTCCAACACAAATAAGGTTTGTAGTTAATTAACTCGTCAAACTACGATAGTTTTTATAGTAAAACATATTGATAAAATTTATCTACCTTTCTCCGTTAGAGCGCATTTACAGAGCAAAAAAAAAGGATCCGCGGTGTGAATGCGCCCTAAGTGAATTTATGACGATATCACGACTTTTGTCCATATTTTTGGCCATATCTCGAGAAGAACCGACAACCGCTGGGGTAAACGTGTTCTTGAGTGGAGACCGCGACTCGGTAAACGTAGTGTAGGACGCCCTCCGACCAGGTGGGATGACGATTAGCGAAAGACTGCTGGCAGATGCTGGATGCGGCAAGCTGAAGACAGGGCGCTATGGCGCTCATTAGGGGAGGCCTATGTCCAGCAGTGGACTGATGTAGGCTGATGAAGATGATGATGACGACTTTTGTCGCTATAAAGAATACAGCTGTTGCCCGCGGCTTTGCATGCGCTTTTCAAGTCCTATATCCGTCCACAGGATACCATTTACCTCCCTATATAGGTATACAAAATTTCATAAAGATGCTTTCAACCGTGAAAATTTAACAGAGTTACTTTCGAATTTATAATATCAATGGATACGAGCAAAATTACCATATTAGAGATTTGTTCACGGATTTAATTTAGCGTAGGCCTATTGACCTTGATAAGTTGCCACTGAACTGTATGGTATTGATTTTTATATGAGTAGCATTTAAGCTGAATTAATGTGACATTTATGGCCTATCCCATGATCTAGTAAAATAAAAAAAGCTCTGGTTAGCTTGGGGCTATGATGCTGTGTGAGTTGTCGATGACCGATGTGGCGCGGTGGGCGAAGGTCTACCTGCGACGCAGAAGGTTGCGGGTTCGATTCCCGCCTCGGGACATATAAATAAATTAAATAAATAAAATCCGTTTATATCAGGCACTTAAATTAAAGACCCATATACACAAAGTTAAATACAAAAATACAAAAAGTTAAATACAAAAAATGTGTGTACAATCTGCAGATTTTTGTTCAGGGTGTTCTGGTCGTTTTCTATGTATAATAAAAAATATCTATCTATGTATTGTATTACACTATGTATATCAGTTATCTAGTACCCATAACCTACCCTAATATACCTTGTAAGTTTTGGTGTACTCGCTGTAGGCTAACCTAATTGATAAAATAAAATAACACATGCTCTGCTTAGCTTGGGGCTAGATAATGCTGTGTGAATTGTCCAGCATTATTTATTTATTTTTATTTATTAATAATTAATTTAATACATGAGATTACTATGGTATGGATTAAAAATTAGGAATATTTAAGTCAACATACTTAAACCTAGCCGGACTTTCTTCTTTGTATTTCTGTACTGATAGGCAACTTTGTCCAAGGAACTAGCCAGTATGTTTTGTAAACGCTCTGTAATCTGCACTTTCTGAACCCAACTTTGAATTCTTCCAGTTCCGAAGCAGTTCCATTCCAGCACAATCTTTACGATGACTACAAAGTAGATCCATACGTGAAACAGTCGGTAAATTCAACGGGAACCAAACACGTAGTGTGACGAACTTTTGCGATTGGTTCCACTGGCTACTCCTACAAACTACTAGATATTCTGTATCACCTTACCTACTAACTGCTGGTTATTCTGTAACGTGGTGACTTCATATTACTCTGTACTGTACTATAGCTCTTCCAATCGATTCGTTCTAAGCGCAACATCTAATTCAATTACGAATGTGGTTATGCAAGTATGGGTCCCCGATAAACCTTGATTTATTATAGACATTCTGATTTAGAGATTTCTTCTTAGACGAAGAGTTTAGTACCTTATGTGAGGCAAAGATGCGTAGAATGGAACGTTTGTTCTTTCCTGTGCATCATCCTGCAAAAATGTGGAATCGCCGCCGGTTTACCGCTTTCGGTATTTTTATCTTTCTTTGTTTTGTATCGGTATTTTGCCGTGAGAGTATACAAAGGACGTAGGCAGATAACTATGTACAGCATATTTTGCGTACCAAAAGGACTATAAAACTTATTTTTGATCAGAAAAACTCTGAATTAACAATTGAGGTGCCGAATCTGCTAAAAGTTCTTACCTAAAATCAATCAACCTCGATCTCTTCGAAACTTTGTATATGGTAAAGTTTAGGACTTACTCCATCGATTATATGTTTCGAAAACACGATAATGAAAATTTTCTCGATAGAAACACTCGCAGTTACCTCGGTTTTTACTATAACCTCAATAAATACAGAAGTTAAGATCTTGAGAATAAGCATGGTATCTATTACCACTAAGTATAAACAACATTTAATAGGTTTCGGTTTTTTTCTAATTCATATATATTAATAGATAATAAGCTAAAACTTGATTTTTGGGCATTGCTGTGCACATAAATAAATAAATAAATAATGCTGGACAATTCACACTGCATTATCTAGCCCCAAGCTAAGCAGAGCTTGTGTTATGGGTACTAGATAACTGATATACATGATATAATACAATACATAGATAGATATTTTTTTATTATACATAGAAAACGACCAGAACACCCTGAACAAATGTCTGCAGATCGTACACACATTGGTCCCGAGGCGGGAATCGAACCCGCAACCTTCTGCGTCGCAGGCAGACCTTCGCCCACCGCGCCACATCGGTCGTCTGTTGATTTTTGGACATGCACAGCAATGCCCAAAAATCAAGTTTCTATGAACGCGAAGTCTATCTTATTCACAAAAATTGAAATTGCATAGGCCCTTAAAGTTTCATTACACGATTGTGCAATTCAAAAGGTAATTTGCCAAGTTACAAGGTAATTTGCCTGAGATCACCCCGTGGGCAGAGTTGGCATTAAGGATTGGGGACAACGAGAGCATTTTGACGAACTTGAATCGCGTAGGCTACAGGCCATAAGTTGCGGTAAGTCACGTGGTGGGCGAGACAATGCGACACTTACGACCAGGCACTGACTCCTGGGCAACATCGCTTTTCTATAAAATAAGTACCTATGTATTTACAAAGTCTGTCATGTGCGGTTCTATAACCTCACGACTCGCAACCTAGGCTTTAACTTACGGTTCTTACTATCTTACAGTGACGTTAGGTTTAAGCTCTTCTTCTTAGGTAATCTTAGGCCGGGCAGAGATGGCACGAACCCATAGCTGTCATTTAATTTATTAATAATAATAATAAATTTATTCATAAACATTTGTTACATTGTGTCGGAATTTTGCACATTTTTATAATGATTTTGAGTGTTTAGGTACCAGATTCTTAGTAATTTATTTAATTCATAAAATATCTTCAGAAAGAGGGAACAGTAAGTGCATCTGTGTTCGCGAATACACTTGGACTATAATATGTCCTGTGCATCTGGCTAGTCTCCATTGAGACTGGTCGCCACCGCCGTAGCCGAAGGTTAAGGTGGATGGAAGTACATTTATCATGACTGCCAGTGTCGCGTTATCGTTTTAAATGTATCAAAAAAGAACTCTAGAATCGGAGCCCAGACTCCATAGCCCATGTAATTATTGGCATAATGCCACCTGCCGCTAAAGAACCAAGACAGGTACCTACAATACTCGTAATAACTACTTACAGACAAAAATGTGGGCTCTTTTTTTATGAATTGCTGGAATGCAGAGCTGGTTTATGTAATTGACAAGGTTAAAATAATAAAAAATAATCTAACTTACTGATGTCATTGTTATCATTATTACCGATTTTTGTTTCTCTATTAACATTTTCATGACCTAAGACGCAGAAGTCGTGCTAAGGCTCCGTGTAGTGACGCGTTACAAATTACAATAAATTCGATGGTCGAACTAATGAATCGAAGTAGTGAGAACAAACGAAATAAATATGTTAATCGCAACGTTAGTATGTAAATGCAATACGAAACCATCAAAATGCGATAAGAAAGAATAAAGAATCGTGGATATTGTAAAGGTGCACGTAAGGAAGGAAAATGAACTTTTAAGGTAAATCCACCGACTGTGGGCTCTTGTACCCGAAGTAATTTGCCCTCGTATTACACCACCTTGTCAGAAAGCAAACAGAGGCAGGCTCTATCGGTACAAATAATATGAAATAGATTAGACACGATTACGCGGTACCGCAAGTTATTCTATGAAATGTTGCAATTTCTAGCGCCTACGACATATTTTGATTACTTTCAAATATTTCCATGTAACTTTAACCCGACCCTGAAATATGCCAGCTACGTATCGCAATATAGAGTTGTAGACATTTAAATATATTAACACTTTGGCCTGTAGCCATTTACAAGGCGAACGAGTGGCCAATTCTTAAGAACTGCTTCCAAGACAAACCACTCACTTGATTATAACTTAGAACACAAGCTCTAATAACCTTTAACACTTACACAGCACTTTCATAAAACAATCACTCTACTATAAAACTATCACTTTTTTGAAGTCACTGCATAAACGTGTGCCGGTAAAATCCAATCCAAAACACGTAAAAGGTGAAATTTGCGCGAACGCGATATTTTTTAACTAGTTTTCAACGCACGACAACGCAGTGCGATGTAGAGGCGGCGTTTACGAGCACTAACCGCAGTGACAGGCTGCGCAGGCGCCAGACAAAGACGCGGAGGCTTCGCAGGAGTGCGAGCGAGATGGGTGACAAGCGAGGCTTGCGCGGGAGTCCGGTTACGTACCTACTTACTATGGCAAGATTAAAACCTTTGTACTTATGTGGAAGCTCTATCATTTAAATTGCATGTGGTAGTTAATCATTGACAAGTAATGGCACATAAAGTGATAAATAAGTATTACTTAATCCTTTAATTAAAGCAGCACTATTTTAGCGGTAGTGAGATAAGGAACAGAAGATTTTTTGTTGACTCAAGTAGACTACACTTGCTACGATCAACACTTGCTGGTATTGTTGATCGAAGCAGGAAGATGATCGCTTCAAGCGCTAGAAACGCTTTTGTAGCTGAGTTGTCTCCTTTATAACTACATTTACCAAGGTATATTTAGCTGCAGTACCTCTCATTTCTAGCCAATCATGGTCATTGAACTACATAGTAATTAGTCAATAATTAAAACTGGATCAGTGCTTTTATCTCGTCTGATATGATCGACCGCTGACCTTTCTCTTTAAGCAGATAATAATTATTCGATGGTGCAACATTTTTTTCTATTTTTATATGTGTAGGTATAGGTACTTAGACCAAGACATTCTAACATCAAAAACTTAAATCATTGCGTAAGGAGATAAATGAAGTGATATATATGTATACGTGACGACCTCTATGGCGCTGTGGGCGAAGGTCCACCTGCGACGCGAGAGGTTGCGGGTTCGATTCCCGCCTCGGGACAAACTCTTGTGCGATCTGCAGGTATTTGTTCCGGGTGTTCTGGTCGTTTTCTATGTATAATAAAAAAATATCTATCTATGTAATGTATTATATTATGTAAGTATATCAGTTATCTAGTACCCATAACACAAGCTCTGCTTAGCTTGGGGCTAGATAATGCTGTGTGAATTGTCTTGCATTATTATTTATTTATACGTAGGTTTCGTTTGTCTGGGAGAAGCTTTGGTATCAATTCGAAGTTACCTAAATAACCTTATTTGACAGGACTAAAAAATCCGATACATTCTTATTTTTTTATAGTCAATAAACCTTCGTTTCGCCACAATCTCACCTAGTGAAAAGTGACAATGTGGCCGACGAATTATCAAAAACAGCAGCAGGGAGCGTGTTCCAAACGCCAGCGGCACGAATGATGAAGGTGGAAGAAAGTCTCTTAGTGCTAGTGGAGTGGAGAATACTATAGCATACGAATTATTATTCAAGACCAATGGTGTTTGTAGGTACTGTTGAAGCCAATAGCAGTTATTCATGCTTTTTACATTGCAAAATAGAAGGATCTTGACTGACGCATGCCCGCTGATTTCTATTGACCCACGACCACGCAGTAAATGAGCCTCTTGTAAAAACCTTTAAGGTCAGGAGGCCACCATTTGCACGGGCATGCGCAACAGAACGTATTACGTACGTATTCTTCAAAAATAATATGGTTTTTCAAATAATACTACAAAAACTTCGTTAGATCATACAAAAGTTGAACAGTAAAATTTTTACAAGTGTTTATGTACAGTTTATAAACGTTGCTATGGCTGTATTATTTTATGTACTGCTATAACACAACAATGGTAGTGATTCTGTTGGCACAAAACCTAAACTAAACTAGCGTAAAAATGTAGCTGTCCCCTTTTGTTCGATCGAAAAAATAGAGACGTCAACAATTTTAGGCTAGTTTAGTTTAGGTTTTATGCCAACAGAATCGCTACCAATGTTCGCCTAAGACCAGGTGGTCCGGTGGAAAAACATATAGCTGTGAAATTGTAGCTCGTAAAAAGCACTCAAAACTAACTCTCATCCAATATCTTTGACGAAAGTGCCAAGAGAAGAACCCCACAGTTGACGTCAAAGGAGTTGACGGGAGTTGCTGTTCGCATGTAAATGTCAAGAATGCTATTAATATTGCAACATTGCTAATAGAATAATCGATTATTAACAAGTTATGTAACTTGTATATGTACTGCGCACAGGTACTGCGGTTTAACTAGGTAATTTTCCTACTACGAGACTTAACCTTTAATATCATAGTCAGACTTTTTGTGTGAAACCTTTTTTGCTTTAACCGTGTCGTCCTGCCTTCTATTTTTATGTTTAAAGCCTCTTTGGCTGGTAGCATTTGGTGAAGTCTATTTTGCTGCAGCAAGAGGTTGTTACAATGTAGTGAAAAAATTCTAAGTTTATGTTTACAATTACAACCATAGGCTTGTGAAAAAATTCTAAGTTTATGGTTACAATTACAACCATAGGCTTGTGAAAAAATTCTAAGTCTATGGTTACAATCTTGAGTGAAAAAAATAGGTTAATAAAAAACCACACTGATCAGATTAATCCAAAAACTTCAAATAAAACATTATTGATAAAGTCATCATCAGATGCGGTTAAATATAAACATTAAGAATGTTATCCACATACCGATGTGGCTTAGCCATCTTGTTGAAATTATGTTAGAAGTCGTTTATATAGGTACGTATAGATGAGTCACAGGAATCTATAATAAGGAAAAATCAAGTTCAAGATTGTAGTTTCAACTATATTATGAAGCGTGTGAAATGAATGCATGTATGTATGAGAATGTTCGTGTAGGTTTCAATTGTTTTCTTCAAACAATTACACGTAAGAAATGTTATTTATACTACACCTATTCGGAAAGTATATTTAGTTCTTACTTGAAAAAAAGGGAAGAAAGACGTAAATCCAAGCGAACAAATATGCGGGCGGCAAAAATGTATGGGATTTACTTTCTCCCCTCCTTTATTTTTTTTAATTCAAAATTAAAGGCTAGAAACAGGCGGATGCCAAAATAAAAAGTTTTTATCTCGAAGCCCATCAAAATGTTACTGGCCACTTGCATTTTTTTTAGAAAACTTGGCAGTATGTGCTTTATTTCATTTGCTTCCTCAGTATTAAAAAAAAACGGGTTGTACGCGAGAATATTCTTTTTCATTGCATTCTGTTCTGTTGAAATTTTAACTAAAATGTTTTTTTATTTTCCTCATAGGTGTAGTATAAAGCACTGTGTATAACCCACGAAGGTATAACCCGGAAGAAAATGCGATTCTCAACTCGTGTGTATTGAGGAATCGGTAATTTTCATCCCTCAATAAACAATGTACTATTTTGTCTATATCTTTATTTCAAAGGACCTAATACGCTGTAAACAAACTTTTATAAACTTCAATGCAATTTAGAAACTATAATACTTCATTGGTTTAAAGTTACACTTTGGGTGCGTGACAAATTGTGCGTACAAAACGAAAAACGTGCGTTCAAATAAAGAAATAATATTAGTTCAAATACAGAACTGACGACATCTTTTCAAAAGTTTAAAGAAAGAACGTTAGTCGATTCAACAAAAGAAGTAAACTGCATCTGTGGAGGTTCACACGGCAATAAAATATGATTCAAAAAGGTTGAAGCTATTGGTGGTCAATGGCGTGGCGAACGCGCAACGTTTAACTCTATTTAGCGATGAGCATTCAATGGTCAATTTTCGAAGCCAAAACAAGGTAAACCCATTACGTGCACCAAATGAAAACGTTTATCGAATTTAAATTAAGCAACAACCTTCAATCAACATAAAGCAGAGTACTTAATTTATTTTAATTGTAAGGCTTTTTATAACGGGTACTGAAACCGGACCATTCCAGGAGATTTGTGTCAAAAGACACACAATTTTCGAAACAGGAAAATCAACCAATGCCCATTGCCCACTCTCGCTGCGTCTTCGTACGCTGTCCTACTTACGGGTAAGTAAAGGTGCAGTTACACCAAATACAGATTTATACATCTGAGATCTTCTAATGCTGAGACAGGGACCTTTTTGGCCCCGACATAATTTTTATCATATTTTCTATATAATGTGTTTGGACTTACCTATTATTTTATGTGTTTTTTAAGGTTTCAAATAAAATTCTTTTCTAGAATTTGGACTAAGCAATCTTACAATGTAACTAACGCTATACTAAACTGAAATACTTTCAGCCTGTAGCAGAGTAGCAACAGCAGCAAAGTGGCTTTTCGCTCTAGAAAATAACAATTTGGGTTGATTAAGGCTTTTTTGGAATGTATGTGTTGTATGTTGCTGTAGTTTTTTGCAATCTTAGTTTTTCTGAACATCCATTTAATTGAATAATTAGAAGGTTTAAAAGATACAAAGGAACGCTGCTAGCTGGCCATAGAAAACTCATAATTGAGAAAGAAGTCTTGTTAGTAAAACAAATGAAGCGATTATGCTGTCAGCTTGACATAGAAGCCGATAACCTGCTTTCTTCGGTAATGTAGCCGCCCGCATTTATTAATTTCACTTACAACCTGTTTGCGGTCTAAACACACGATTTATTTGGCCAAATTATTATCGCGTTGGTGACACTCCAATACGTATTTTATGGTTTCCGTTATCTTTCTTTTTACGCAGTCAATTTCTATTTTGCGTGGAGTTAATAGAAATACGAACAAACATATTTGATTGAATAACTACTACATGTACTGTAGGTAAATAATGATATAGGTATTAGTTTATAACTCATATATACATACACTTGCTAGTGGTTTGTTTTACACTTCCTCCACTAGTGGACAAAAAATTAAGTGAACAAAATCAATAACACCTTATTTCTTATAAGATAATAATTACTATTCATAAACCTGTTTATAGTACAAAATTCGACTTTTCTAAGTGCTTATTTGTAAGCATGAAGAAGTGAATTATGGAAATCTTAAATGCATAAAATCCTCCGTGGGGCCAGGATTTTTTTTAAGAGTTGAGAAGATTTGATAATCCTTTTCTGTCATTACAAGCATACACATTTTCTTTGAGAGCATTATTATCGAAAAGCATCAAAACTGACAATATTTAAAAGGAATTGAGGTTTAACAAACAGCTCTCTGTCAGTCATATCTACTCTACCTAGATAATAGCTGACCAATTTCAAATTCCACGGCTGGTCCGACAACACTCTCTTTGAGTTGAAGGTTAGCCTCTCTTAGCCTACTGTACTATTTGTAGAGAGAATCAAAGCCAGGCCAGCAGCAATTAAAAAAAAATAACAAGGTTCCAAAATTTTGATGGCGATATTTTGATGGTCAGAATATTATTAAATAATTTTAATATAAACTACCTACGGTTTTTTTTATTTTGAAGACGAAAAGTTAATAATTCATAAATAAAAAAGTAATGCTAGACAATCCACACAAAATCATCGCCTAGCCTCATAGCCCCTATAGCTAAGCAGAGCTTGTGTTATGGGTACTAGACGGATGACTTATATACGTAATACAAAAAAGTAAACTTAAAAAGCAACCATAAAATGCATCAGCCTTGCCATACAGCGGAGCAATGCAGCCAGCGTCTTGGACACGCTTCCGACTGGTATTGCTAAGGAACAGTTGAGCTAGCCTGTAGATTATTTGCAAAAGTCTGCAGTGAGCTTGTTTCAATTGTAAATAATAGTTCTAATTTGTTTATATTCTTTACGTGTAATTTTCTTTGTTAATAAAGAATTATACCTATCCAACTAGCAGTGCCAGTCGCGGTTTTGTAGTTCCCGTTCCCGTGGGAATTCCGGGACAAAATATAGCCTATGTTACTCCCTGAAAAGTATTGATGGTTTTGTAATGGTGAAAGAATTTTTGAAATCGGTCCAGTAGTTTTTAAGTTTATTCGTTACATACGAAAATTAATATCTTTCATCTTTATATTATTAGTGTGGATAAAGAAGTAGTAACTAAATACAATGTTAGCAAACTTTTTATGCTGTCTGTTATAGAAAACTCTGAAATACTTGAATATGAATACCCAGGAAGATATCTTCGATGGAATAACTACTTCTATGGAATGACAATCACTATATGCACAATGTTATGCGCATGGGCAATTCCTATAATTTACAACATTGTAGGTATTGCGAACCCCACTCTATTTCCAACACAGTAAGGTATAAACTTCGCTATTCATAACAACAGCCAGTACAAAGCTATTGACAATTCAATCATAATTATTCAAAACCACGCCACACTGGTAGATTGATTTATGTTTCTTATTACGAAATTGAATAAATTATTAATCTGTACATGTAACATAAATACATACATAACATATAAAACCGTCGAGTAACAAAATAGTAAATATAAAACCTGTATTTATACACGATTTCATTTTAACTTTATATCATCCCACGCCCATCGTGAACTTTGACATCGCTGACCATTATTATAACGAAAGTGGTAGATGCGATGACATCATAGACTTATTAATATTATAAAGTATTAATTTAAACCGCAGTTCTTTTGAACAGCGACTCGTTTAAATTAAACTGGCTTCTCTGATTGAGAAGACCCCGGGCTAACCCAGTCTGGGCTAGCCCGGGCTCTTCTAAAGCGCGTCACACACGGTGAAGATAATATAAAATATAAATTATCATAGAGCATATTTTAGAATATCGCTCACCATAGAAATCCAATGAACCATCACACACGACGAAGTTAATTAATATTTTATCTTCAGTATCTTAAGATACCGAGCGAATACGCAGATATATATTTCGTATCTTAATATGTTATCTTAAAATACGAACTCTAACAAGGAATACGTGTGGCACCAACGCAGAATCGTAAGGAAATGGACAGGTTTTTTAATATTATCGTATCTTAGCCGTGTGTGATAACCTAATATACTATAATATTTTATATAGGGCATCTTAAGATGAAATATTATAGCATCTTCGTCGTCTGTGATACGCTTAAATCAGGTAGTCTCTCTCTATACGAATTACGTGATGTCAAGTCAGTGTCAAATTATGCGAGTGGTCGCAATGTGCATTTCACAGTGACTACGTAAGATATTTTGATATTGTTACGTGTAATTTGACTACATGGTCACGGTCAGAGGGTTAGACATACCTGTGTATCTAAATGAGGTTTATTGAGACAACTGTGATCTGGACGGTTATGTGTGAGTAAAGTTAATTATGAGATTTTTACAGGTTTACCTACTTAAACCTCCTTTTGTAGCACTCGCATAAAATGTTTATTTGCTGACTAGCAGCGCTTCGCGGTTTCACCCGCGTAGTTCCCGATCCTGTAGGAATTCCGGGATTAAATATAACCTATGTGCTGTTCCAGACTATAATCTATCTCTGTGCCAAATTTCATCCAGATCCGTTAAGCTGTTCTGGCGTGATTCAGCAACAAACATCCATCTATCCATCCATCCATCTAAACTTTCAAATTTATAATATTACTAGCTACAGCCCGCGACTTTGCTCGCGTGGTTCCCATTCCCGCAGCTATTATATATCTTGTGAATTCAATATTTCTTTATGAGTTGTAGCCTACGTGTTATTCTGATATGTAAGCTATATTATTATGAAGTTTCATCAAAATCCATTTAGTAGTTTTTGCGTGAAAGAGCAACAAACGTACTTACATACATCCTCATAAACTTTCGCGTTTATAATGTTAGTAGGATAGGGTGATTGTATTTTATGGATACCAAGAAACATTACCTCATCTGCGACTTAGCTTTATGTTTCGCCTCTGGTCGCACCTTCTAAACCCGACCTTAAACTAATAAGTAGGTAGTATATTGCTGAAAGGGCAGCGGGGGCGGCGACAGCGACGGCGCCAAGCTTTTCTTTGTCACCATAATGTGGGTGGTCACCGGTGACGAGATGTTTTGTCTATAAAGGGCTTTTATTATCTGGATCACATCTACTTTTAATTCAGAAACAAGCAATTTTGTTTCCTCATTATTAGGGACTTTGGTTTCCAACAATTTCGAAAAATAATTAATCAGCATCTTCGAGGCATGCGTGTCCTAAATAGGCATTAGCATGGCTTCCCATCAGGCGAGATTCATTTTAATTATTTATTTATTTTAGGGGATCCGCACTGAAATGCAAATTAGAGATGTGTAGAGATAACAGTTGGCTATGAGTACTTATTTATAGCCACCTGTGATATAATAATATCATTTGTTTTAACCTCATCTGTTGGGAACTTTCCCAAGAGAGGTAATAAACAAATATTATTATCATAAAAAAAAAATAAAAAAAAAATGCTGGACAATTCACACAGCATTATCTAGCCCCAAGGTAAGCAGAGCTTGTGTTATGTTATGGGTACTAGATAACTGATATACGTAATATTATACATTACATAGATAGATATTTTTTATTATAAATAGAAAACACCCAGACCAACGGAACAAATTTCTGCAGATCGTACACAAATTTGTTCCGAGGCGGGGATCGAACCCGCAACCTCTTGCTTCGCAGGCAGACTCTCGCCCGCTGCGCCACTGAGGTCGTCATCATCATCATTATCATCCTATTAGTCCACTCCGGGACGTAGGTAGGTATACCCTAATGAACGCCATAGCGCTCGGTCACACACCAAACAAAAATAAAGTAAAATTATGTAATTTGAATAAAAAAAATTGTTAAAATATTAAAGTACCTACGCAAATACGCATATCTCGTTACTATTGAGAAAAAGGTTATATCTATCTTCTATAATATAAAAATGAATCGCAAAATGTGTTGGTAAGCGCATAACTCAACAACGCCTGGACCAATTTCGCTAATTCTTTCTTTGTTGTGTTTGTTATTGTCAGGAGAAGGTTCTTATGAAAGAAAAAATTAAGAAAGTTGGAAACATAAATTTCCACGGGGGCGAAGCCGCGGTTCGCAGCTAGTCTATAATATAAAAATGAATCGCAAAATGTGTTGGTAAGCGCATAACTCAACAACGCCTGGACCAATTTGGCCAAATCTTTTTTTTAAATGTTCGTTGAAGTTCAAGGATGGTTTTTACGGCGAGAAAAATTAGAATTATTGCTGGAAAAACCCTAAAAATAGCCCTTCTTTTTCCCATACAAATGATTTGTATACGTAGGCACAAAAACTGCCACATTACAAATCTTTTTGACAGGACGAAGTCTGTCGGGTCAGCTAGTACCAAATAAAACAAAAGTGCGAGTTACGCACTATAAAGCACAAACCCGAGGTTATATTATATTTGAAAGACAATTAATTTACACGTCTTATTCGTAGAACATTTCCATAAATAGTATTGTCATATTATTAATATAAGAGTCTAGTTCAAGTTAGCTGGAATCCCAAAAGGCGTGAGCTTAATCTGATTGTCGCCGTGGGTTGAGACCTCGTCAAAGCAAGTAGGAGTCGTTTGAACAACGCTTCCTGTAATTGTTGTCACAGTTTTACAACAAATATGGACGGATTAATTAGAGGGGAATGACTCCATTGTTTTTAATGTTTGAACCTGCTCAAGTTTGAGTGCATACAGGGTTCTTAAATAATTCATCCAAGTGCAAGTCGATTCGCACACAGAGGGTTCCGTGCCATCGTACATAACTATTTCGCAAAAGGAAGGCTAAAAAAACAGATTTCTGTCTACCTTTTACGGTTGAAGAGATACAGCCTCGATAAAGAAGAGCAAAAAGAATTTAAAAAAATAAGTTTGTTGTATGGGAACCCCCTTTTATGTAAGTATTTATTTTATTTTTACTATTAGTATACAATATATAATAGCGGCAAGAGAAATAGATATTCTCTGAAAATTTCACCTGTCTCTTTACGGGTCATGAGATAGAGTATGCATACGGACAGACGACGGACATACAAGCGGATGCTTAGTAATATGGTGCCGTTTTTACCCTTTGGGTACGGACCCTTATAAACGAAGTTAATGTTTCCTTACAGACTTAATAAAGGCTTTTTACTGGCTATACGACTGAACAGGGGCCAAATAAAATAGTCAAGTTGTAATAAAACTTGTGTCCTGAGTATCTAGGTATATCTTTTTTACAAGTTACCTGCTAGATATTTTACTGTAATCTTACATTTAGCCCCACTTGCACAACAATATTTAAAAGTCTAATTTTGATTATCTTTGACGTATTTGTATTAATCACTAATCAAAATTAAGCAAGTTAATTATATCGTTGTGCAAGCGGTTCTAAAACAAGACACGAACTGATTTGCAGTGCCCTTACAGAATGCATGTATGTATGTATGGAGGATAGATAGGTGGTTAGCATAGCAACGTTTGTCTCGCGACAGAAATCTTCCACATTTTCCATTTTTTATTGGTGATGATCAAATGTTGTGCCACTATCTCACTTGAATAAGTGATAAAACTATCATGGTTATTAAATGTTTGTTTATGGTAACTTTCGTAGCAAAAGACAAAGAATGAAGGTAGATCGATATATCTGCCAATAAAAACCAACTCGCAGTGACTTTAGTTCTTCCGTGATCATGGCGCATGAAACTGTGCCGAAATATTGGAAAACTCAAAAATCGAATCATGGTAAATATCCCGTTTTAAATGACTTTATTGAATAAGTGATGATGTAGTCTAAGATGGAGTACGCTTTCCCAGAAGGAACTTAGTCACCCTGGTTTTAAAGACTATAAGATTGTACTCTGGAAGTCGCATAAAACCAGCGCGCATAAGCGATATGTATCGCTTCTGGGCACATGCTGAGCGATGCCCTTTTTAGTCACTTATTTGTCTTTTGCTATGATTATCATTTCTTTTGTGTTATTGTGACAAAAATAAAACTTTTTTCTTTTGCTTTACTTTATTCTGGCGGCAACAGACGCTGGAAATTCAGTTCTCTCTGTTAAGTCACTCTTCCCCGACAATAGTTGGCCAGTAACATAAACAGGTGAATACTGAAAATACAAAAACGAATGTTTTCAATTCACGTATCCTATTGATCGATGCATCCTGTGTATTGTAATGTCAGGTAGTCGGTTTCATGAGGATATTATGGTGTTATGTTTTGCCATTTTATGAAGTCTTGGACAAATATTATCATTTAAGTTGAGTTGATGTTGTAAAATAACATTTTTTTTCGTATCTTGATGAACAGCGCAAGAGAATGGAATCTACTTTTTAGGGTTCCTTACCCAAAGGATAAAACGGGACCCTATTACTAAGTCTGTCCGTTTCTTCGTCCGTCTGTCTGTCTGTCAGTCTGTCAGTCTGTCATCAGGCTGTATCTCATGCACCGTGAGAGACAGTTGAAATTTTCACAGATGATGTATTTCTGTTGCCGCTATAACAACAAATACTAAATAAAACAGAAAAATATATATAAAATAAATATTTAAGTGGTCACAAACGTGTTTTTTTAGCCGTTTTTAAAGATAATGTTACGGAACCCTTCATGTGAGTGTACGGTTTTTATTTCTGTTTGTTTCTTTACAAAATTTCTGCGTGAAAAGAAGATTTTTGCTTGACATGTGAAAAGTAAATAGCAAAAGTACACATGAAGAGCTAGAAGTCAGTTTACCGCCATTAAAATCGTAATATTTTCCCATAAAAGATAAAATCGGTGACTTTATCGGAGAGTATCTACCAGGTCAAGTCAAGACTGCAATGTTACGCTGGCTTAGTTCCACTTTAAACTCCCACAAAAGCTTTCATCATGTTTAATGCTTGTTTATATTCAACCTTGGTTTTAAGGTGCTGAAAGAAAACCCAAGGATTTAGTAGGAACCTACTTTAACTTAAAATTGTATCGTTCGACATTTCAAATTATTATAACCAATACAAGCTCGAAAAAAGAAAAGGATCTATATTCTGTAAGTATAACGGTCGATTTTTCCATCATTTATGAACCGATTTGGATAATTCTTTTGCAGTTGAACAGACGATGATTCCGAGATCCAATAAAAATCTATTCTCACGAGATTAGTATTAAATATTCATCCCACAAAAGCAGTAAAAGGATTTAAAGTATTATTTTAATTTTTTCAAAACTACCAAAATTATTAACAACGCTGACGTGTGCTAGTTTTCTGTAATCGACCTACATATAACGAAGTTGGAAAAGTGACGGAAATGATTCCTGATTAGATCACAAACACCATAAATTAAAGAACGACAAACACCATAAATAAGAAGAGCCGATCATTTGAAAGGCGAGGAAATCTCGAGAAGAACAGACTACCGTGGAAACCGCGACTCGCAAACGTAGTGTAGGACGCCCTCCGACCAGGCGGGATGACGATTTGCGAAAGACTGCTGGCAGATGCTAGATGCGGCAAGCTGAAGACAGGACGCTATGACGCTTATTAGGGGAGGCCTATCTTCAGCAGTGGACTAATAAGGCTGCTGCTGATGATGATGAAAATTTGAAAAGTAGAACGTCATCATCATCGTCCAAGTCGCTGTTCGTGAAACCCAAGATTGGCCATACATTTGATACCTCGTGATCTACGAGAGCGTGCCTCGATTCTCGGCCGTGATTGTCCTCTCGGCCAAGTACAGGCGTAGAGAACAGTTTCTTATTTTTTTTTATTGTGATAAGTTTACAAAGCAGTTTACAATCAAATTTATACATTAGGTAATAGAGTTACAGTAGTGAACCAGATTGCAGACCTAGATGTGAACATAACAAGATTAGAAAAGTGTTGCAAAAATATAATATATAATTAAATTTTACCGTGTATTATTTTAACTTTATATAATAGAAAATTCATTCATATCGTTATATATTATATATAATTGCTCAGTATAGTCGAAATAATTTTGCGAAATGTATTGAGGTTTGAGTTAAATATATCTATTTCAGTATTATTAGCTGCCAAATTGTTATATTGACGACACATCCTAGTGTTATATTTAAGTGTAGTAAGTAATTTCGATAACGATCATGTTGAGCAAAATCGTCAGATTATTTTCTAAACAATTTTGAGTGGAGTGCGTAGGACTAAATATTTAGGTAAATTTAAACAGGAAAGAATGGACATTTCCCCCCAGAAGATAAGAGCCAATGAGGCGTTTTTAGCTAGTGGCTTGCGTCCAGCAGTGGATCAATATAGGCTGTTGAGGGGGAAACAGGAAAGGGAAGAAAATCATGGACGTTTTAACAAAATCTGGTTGAAAGTTCTTTAGTCTATTCCAGTTTTCCCCTCTGAAATAAAAATGTTATGAATTCCAGTTTTCTCCTTGATGATCTCCGTAAAGGAAACTGGGATGAAAAAAAAACAATTCCTGATTTACCCCTTGAAGATCAACTCTAAGGGGAAACAGGAATCGAAAAAAATCTAGTGTAGTGTGTTTTATTTCTCTATACACGATGTATTTATTTAACAGCAAAAAATAATTACAACTAATATTTACACTTACATCTCTATTAAGTTAAAAAAACATGAAGTCCATACTTATGTTTAATTTATTAAAATAGGGGAATGTATGGGGAATAAACATCTTCATAAGCAGAGCAGAACGTTCGCTGTAGACACAAACGTCTCAAAGTAGAGATATGTTAGTAAAGATCCGTACCTATCTAATACGCAGTAGAAAACATCGACGCTTGGCAATCAATACAATACAGCCTCCAAACACTTTTCCCAGTGACTACACTACACGCTATAGTACTACGTGTATATAGGTGCGCACGCGCAGCTGCAGAACCGGTCTCGGCTTCTCGTTTACACCGAGCACAGGGGTGGATTCAGGAGGCTGTGTGGGGGACCCCAGACCAAAGATTTCTGGGGTTCTAACTTTGACCTTAAGCTCTGACTGTATCGTAGTGTAACATTTGTGGTCTCTTGCACTAAAATATAACCTTTGATATCATGGGTATCTTGATTTGATCCTAATGTCATTAATTGTGACACTATACAAAATAAAAGAAGATTCTTTATCCATTTTGCAAATATTTAAAGTATAGGCCCTGTTTACATGTTTTTTGTTACATGTTACTTTATAGACCCGTGAGAATTTACTGTTACGTGGTGACTTTCCTTCAAACGACGAAGAGATTACGGTCTTTTAAGGCGTTCACTTTGCGACGCGACCTAACAGGGCACACCGCCCGACGAGGTGAACGCCATTATGTGCGTCGTGAGCACTTAGTGTTCAGGCTTTGATTTCTTATACCCCCCTCTCTTTCACCTAGATGCAACCCTGTACTGCGTGGTGCTGTGTCATACTACGTAATCCTATCTCTGGAATTGGACTTAGACCCCATTAGATCTGTCCTCTCCCGTAGGCGTGATAGTTATTAATTTCTCGATGCAGCCTATTATTTTCATTTTCTTGTGTTATCTCTTTTGGAGACAAAGTCAAGAGAAGGGTTTTGGGTAGGAACGAATATAACACTCGCCGTATATAAGGTCCGTATTATGATATATATAATTATATATATAGCTTGCTCAGTCATCGATCTACGCTTGAGTAAATTTTGGCCACGGCATAAACGTCACTCGAGAAAAGATTATGACTTAGCAAGATTTCCTAATACGGAACGTAAACTTTGAATGAAGCGTATTTGTAGTAGGTAAGCGATTGTCTCTGAAATACATTTCCAAATTCGCAAGAAGGCTTTGGCTGATCGCAACTTAAACTCGTAAATTATTGTGTTCCGTAATACCAAGAATGATGACTGAAAACTTTTTGTATTTTCGACATGGTGTTGTTATTCTGTAATTAGACAGTATTAGCTATGTTCCATAACAAACAAAACGTAAGGTATTGTTGTTTTAAATACAAAACAAATAGGACGAAAACATGTCATTTTCGACGTAAAGTTATGCAAAATTACATTTTGCATATTTTTGCTTACATTTCGTTATAGGTGTGTATTATTAAGAAAAAAAATACCCACGGACCTAGATAAATACTATTCGAATACGAAAAACAACATGATATGGTGGAATTATGCTCGAATTACAAATCATTTTGGTAGTACGTTTGTATGGGCAAATAATCATCCGCAGGCCTCTTGAGGTGCGAAATCAAACGTTCGGTTAGGTACCTATATCTGAAATTACACAGTAGGTATATAGGGCTTCAAAACAATAATTACTAGTAATAATACCTAATGTTCCGAGTATGAAGTAATTGCTGGCCCCATTTGCATGCGGTCGAGGCACGTACCACCGTGACATAGTTCCAGAAACGTGCCTAGACGGACACTTTTCAAATTGCTATTCTGTTTTATGATCTGTGTTTGGTCTGGGCAAGTAAGATGTTGGTGTTAAAGTTGTGTATGATTTGCAAATAATTAAATTAATAATGCTGGACAATTCACACAGCATCATCTTGCCCATCATACATCTTGCTTGTGGTAGACTATACCTAGGTAAAGACTACTAGTGCCAAAAAGATTTTGTGGTATGGTACTAGGTTACTGAAATACTTAATTCCGGGTTCTAGGTTTGTCTTTTCTGTGCTCAATGTGTCCTAAATATAATAATAAATAAAAATCAAATAAAAAACTAAAATTTATTGCATCAAATACATTTGAATAAGTTAAATAGGTGGTGTATTTTACTTATATTATAAATGCGAAAGTGTGTTTGTTTATCCTCCCTTCACTCCCTAACAAAGCAACCAATCGACTTGATTTTTGGCATAGAGTTAGTTTTATCCCATAAATTAGTTCCAATGGGATTAAAATACCCTCAGCGGCTAGGGTTTATTTAAGTCATACTTACCGGTATTACGGTAGTAACAGTATCACCTTGTTACTACCGTCTTGGAACATATTTCGAAAAAATCATGTTTCTGGTTTCTGCTCATGTACCAAAATATCATGAAATCAACAGATGTAACTGAACAAAAACCTTAATAACCACACAGTCGCTTTTTTAATCTCTAATCATATTCCAAAACAATAAAAGCAAGATTTACGTTAGTCACCGTTACAATGAAAGTGGCCGAGAAGTAAAAGTTTTAATTATTTGATATCATAGATAACAGCTATGCTTACAATATAAATACGGCTTTTATAATTCAAAAGAGAGCAATTAGAACTATGTTACGTTTACAGCAAACAGACTCTTGTCAGGAACATTTTGTTAGGCTAGGTATCCTTACCGTGCCATGTCTATACATATTAGTCACCTTGACACATTTCATAAAAAATATTGATAAATATGAAAGTAAGGAAGACAGGTTAATTAGGGAGAAAACGAGGAGAAAAGAGATAAAGACTGACTTTCCTGCGAGGTTGAACGTAGTAAAGCACAGTGTTCGATATCAGGCTGTTAAACTTTATAATAGGCTTCCAGTTGCCTTGAAAACTGTACACTGTCCAGTTAAGTTTGGAAAATAGTTGAAGCGTTTCTTATTGGAAAAGTGTTATTATATGTAGTGTTGACGATTATATTATTGATAAAAATCAAACTTCTTGTTAGTTTAAGTATGTTGTATTATTTTAAATTTGACCAAAGTTTGTACCTAGTTTGTGCTCTGTGTTAATTTATTTTCTGTGTTTGTTATTTATTTTTTTGTGTGATTATTTGATTGTATACCTGTTTTTTTTATGTACCCAAATATTCCGACACAAGTATATATTTTGTTTGTGAATAAAGAAAGTGAAACTGAAACTGAAACTATCCGAGTAGATAATAATAATGTAGTATTCGAGAACAATGTTTGTTAGCTAATTGTTAGACTATTTCTTCCTACTATCAGTCTGTTAGTTAATATATTTGTACTGTACACTAGGGTTAATATGGATATTGCCGACTAAAAAAGTAGATAATTACATAAACTGCTGCTTTACTAATACAGTTACAAACACACACAGCATATTAAAAAAATCAATAAAGTAATAAATAATCATAAAATTCTTTAGCACAAATAATAACTTCAAAGATAAATTATCATTATGTAAAATAAAATAAAAATTATGTATAAAAGTCACACCGTGAAATCATTTTCATTAAAAAATTCAACGTCAACTCTATAGAATCAGCGCCTGAAACACTTCGCGCTTGATTTCGTGGTTTTTCTTCCGTTACGTAAATATTGATAACAAAACAAAAGCTTAGTTTAATGTATGGGCTGAAAATAGATTAGCAATAAAATAAAATTCTGCAATAAAATCACTATAAAAAGATGATGTGAGATGGGCTACGTAATTACCCACTCCTGCAGAAACACCGACGGGATTAATAAAAACAATCCCGTAGACTAGTGACTTCGCGCCATATAAACTCTCGACCAATCACGGGAGAGGCCAAAAGTTCTTCGAACTCGCGCAACTTTATTATTGGTTGAAAAGCGCGCGAACTTATACCGGTTTGAAAATGGAAGCTTTCAACCGCACGCGCGCCATAATGTGGCCATCGAATTAATTCAAAAGCTCGGGATGATGAGCTTTCAAGGAGGTTTTGACCGTGGAGGTGCTTTTTTCGATAGGCCTTTGTGGTTCACAATGGCTGTTACGGATAAAAATAAACGTCCAAGATGGATTGATTGATGAATGGTTTTAGATTTGCATAGAAGTTTGCCTAACTTGCGTCGATAAAAGCTCCGCCGACTGATTTATCGCAGTTTCTAAAGAAAACAGACAAAGGGCTATAAAGTTAGACCTAAGGTAGAAACAACTGTACAATGACCATAGTCTGAGTAGCTAAATCACGATTCAAGACTGGCGCCAATCCAGCCACTAGCTAGGAACCGGTATAAGAGATTAAACCCAAGAATAAGTAGCTATTTTAAGACAACGCGTTCCTAGTAATAGTTTCCATGAAAATCTCAGAGCAGTCTGGTTTTTGAGACTTTACTGAGCGCGTTTACAGGCCACTACAAAGTCCTAAGAAAATCTTAGAGGAATTCGTACAAAACAACTGAATAACAATCGAAACAAATGAAAAATTTAGATATGTACGCCAAATAGGGGTAGGTAATCGAAGGAGTTTGATGCAAGTGACTAAGCAGCACATTGCTTGAAATAAATACATTTTATTAAATTTATTTTAAATTTTTTTTATATTTTTTTTTGTTTATAAGTAAATTGTGAGATGAGATTGGCACAGGACCGTGTGGAGTGGCACAAGAGTTTGGAGGCCTAATACCTAGCAGTGGGTGAACTCGTGTTGTGGATGATAATATGAGGTAAGTTGAACGAACACCGAGACAACAATTCATAAACTTATGATATCGGTGCGATCATTACGCCGACGAGATGAGACGACTTCCAAAATCCTATCCGTCATTTCTAGGAAGTAACTCCGATGAAATTTTAAATGTTAGTTCGTATAGTGTTAAAACTTGAAGGCTCCGAGTTCGGAACAACCAGCCATTGTTCGCAAAGGTCACGTTTCTAGCCTGAGCGTGCAACTTCGAGGTCACAATGTTGTCTTTCTCTTTGATTCTTGGCTAGACAAACTCCTTTTGAATTCTTGGTAAAAGAAAGATTTGAAGGTGAGAGACTTACCCCCGAATACTCAAACGCGTCTCAGGTTTAAGCACGTCTCAAGTGACGATTTTTTGACACATTTTCACTAAGTTACCTATGTCAAAAAACCGCGACTTAAGACGAGCTTGAATGTAAGTTTCGTTTGAGTATTCGGGGAATAGAGTTGGTGAGCAATGTAGCCAACCAATGAAAGAAATAGGTAAGTGAATAAGTTCAATGAAACAGCGCGTGGAATCAAATTTAAGCCTCAATTCTATCAACTGCTAACTACAAAAGGTATTTTATCATAGAATCAAATGGTCTTTGAATGAATGCCATAAATCTTATGGTTTATATTGATAACGTTGATTGCATAATAGTCAGAATCGATAGCACAGAATTGCAATCCATTATCAAATAAAGCAATTTATTTTAATCACCTAACTTGAATTAATGGCGATATTGACCATTTAAACTCTTAGGTACCTATAGTTGGCGCAATGTAAGTTAGCATAAGAAAAAGTTAGCTGAACTTTTACTTACTCTTGAGCTTCCTTAAGTTGTGTAATGACAACAAATTCGAGTTGAGCTTAGGCCGCGTTACGAAATCGGAAAACAAGGCATACTTTCTTTTGAACCAGTTTGTCTAAATGTTATCTCTACCACAGAATAACTATGTAGTAATATTTACGTGTATCATAAATGGCGCGATGAGAGGGATAGAAAACCTACCGTCTTAATAGATTATGTTGTTATAGCTGAATTTCAGATCTCTATAAGAGTGAGGGAATAAAGTGTGCTGTACAGATACATTCTATTCCCTCACCCTTATAATTCTATGGGACGGCAATCCGATACAAGACACATACAGAACCAGCAGATTCAAGTACTAATTACAATATTCGACAAACAAACTATTCTTTTTTTTTCAGTTTTCAGAACTATATACAATTCTGTTGACCTCTGATAGCTATGACAGCGTTACCGGACTTTAACGTTGTTCGCCGTGTATTAATACCGTCCAACCCCTACCACGGATATCTCAAGAGGGGAATGATTGAGCGATATCTACCGGAAGGCAGACAGCAGCGCCTCCTGCAGAACAGAACTACCACCGAACTAAGAAAATTAAATAAGCCCCAAAAAGTTTCGATTTCGGTACGAAAAATATTTTTTTGGGACTTATTAAATTTTTTAGAGATTACCCAGAGTATGAAGGCTTACGCACTTTAATACAAAAACCTTACCACCGAACTGCGATCGCCTCCCGCCTGCCAAGAGTAGTTAGCCCCAACCAATATTACAACGACTTATGGTGGGTCTGTAATAGTCTGTATATACAAATCTACAAAATCTAGCAGTTGACGTCTTTTACGTGAGACTTGTGTTAATGACATTGTTGAAAGCAGGTGGTGTAAGATGTGCGCTTACCTTGAGCGCGCAGAAGATGCAGGATGGTCCGAGGCAGGCGTGGCCAGTCAGCTCGCGGAAACTTCGCCGGAAGATGTCCAAATGCCATAGAACCTGACGACAAAACAAACAATATTTTATAGGGAACCAAACCAATCAAATATAAAAAGAATATATTTATTCGTAGCTTAGATACAATCTAATCTACGAATAACACCATTACTAAGAAAAAAAGAAAATAACAAGTAGGAACTTGAGAACTTTTAACGAATAAAAAACACACGACAGAAAGAGTGAAGCTACATTAATTTTCATTTAAATAAATGTTTGAATTAATTAATAAATAAATAAATAATGCTAGACAATTCACAGCATTACCTAGCCCTAAACCTATACCTATCCCTACCTATAGATTATTGTCGCTGCACCGCAAAGCTGCTAATACTACTACCGTAAATTACAACATCATTCTCCTTATCCTAATCATCATCATTCGCAGTCGGATTTTACCCACTGCTGGGTATAATAGGCGTCCCTCAGTTCGTGCCATCCACCACGGTCCTAAACATATCTTAACAGCCTCCATAACACACCCCGACGCGTACTATGTTATCGACCCACCCCAGCGATCTAGTCTTATTGACAACCTAGTCATATCGAGATGTCGTCTTGTTCTAACCCCTTGCAACTGGGCCACCGTAATATTCTCGTCAATCTAAATTAATATGATTCTATAGAAACTTAAGTAGTAGGAACCACTGTAACAATGTCTACGGACACATGCGGCAGGTGTATTTAAATGTATGTATCAAGCCTAGTTATAGTTACCTATATCTATTTATGGCGACAACACCTAATTATAAAGTTGGAAATAAACATACATCAGTTGTTTTTCTTAGCGTTTCTTGTTCAACTTATAGCTACTTTCAATACATCCTTCACAGTATTTATTTCTGTATCTATCAGGTGCCAATAGAAACTGTGGTCACAGCTGCAGGTACAGATATGGTGCCGATTTAAATTCAATTTAATGACAGAGCTTTTAGGTGTTGAGTTGATTGTCGCATCATCCAACGATCCAACCTCATGACAGCAAGTTTTTGACAATGAACCACATGTTGTATTTTAAAAAGTTTGGATAGTCCTTGGCACATGTTTCAAGAAATATTCCTCGGCACGAGGCGACGACCGACGGCGTCAGGTGGGCGACATGTGACGTTGCAAAAAAGGGACGATTATAAGGGAACTAATGCAGAGTATACGTGCAGGCTGAATAATTTAAAAACTACTTGTGCTTTCTGATGACTATTTATTTACAGCATGAATAATTGGACAAAGATATTTAATTATTAATTTCTATACGATTTCATTTTGTATCATTATGAGAAGCGCCTAAGTTAGACCAATAAAAAAATGTTTTAGCACCTAGTCATGGTTAGCCGTTGTCTAGCCTATCCAAAGTGACGAAATGCCGTTTCCATATTTTACAACTTTCAGCGTTAAGGCTAAACTGAAGTAGATGATAAAAAACTCTCCTTCGCAAGATGGAAAGCAACATTACAACGTGAGACGTTGGGAATAACCCTACATTATGACAACTTATCAGTGAAATAAATCAATTATAATGTTTATTCAGAGTTAATTGATTCATAATTTATGTTTTAGCGAACGTCTGTATATGGTGATGTGGGATTATAATCGAGAAATAAAACTAATTTAAATTGAGAAGGCGTTTTTTTATGTTTCGTTATAATGTCCACTACGCCAACGCATTTCCTGCCGTTTCGCCCACTAAACGGATTTTTAATGCCTTGTGTGTTTAATGATTTTCTTGTCTAATAATATGCTTTTTAAGCAGGTTACTGTACTAAGCGGTGCCGTTACGTGACGTATTTTGACGTGATACACTGCGAACTGTGCGAACGGAGCGAGTCCCGGGAATGAAAGCGCTCGCAACGAACAACGTGACACGTGCGTGACGTATCATGCTCGCTGGGAATGTTCCATTACGACCCGTAACACCGGTCAGTAATCTGCTTTAAATTGGTGGTACTGGTACCCCAAATAGACTTTTCAAACTCATAAAATTAGTAAGCATCAAATAAACCTAGTAAGTTAAGTCAAACGCAAAAATCGCAAAACAAGATCATCTCCCGTGTAAAGATTTTCAAAAAGTTTACTCTGTCATTCTATAAAGCGCAAAACGAATAAACTGAACCCGTTTATGTGTTCTTAAGCTCCTATTTCTTGACTGTTCATCATCAGTCTATACTAGTCCACTGCTGGACATAGGCCTTCCCCAATGAGCGCCATAGCGCCCTGTCTTCAGCTTGCCGCATCCAGCATCTGCCAGCAGTCTTTCGCAAATCGTCATCCCAAATGGTCGAAGGGCGTCCTACACTACGTTTGCAGAGTCGCGGTCTCCACTCAAGAACACGTTTACCCCAGTGGTTGTCGGTTCTTCTCGAGATATGACCGGCCCCTTGCCACTTCAGCTTGCTAATCCTTTGTCGATAACCTTAGTTCTCTGTCGGATGTATTCGTTGCAAATCCTATCCTTCAGAGAAACTCCGAGCATAGCTCTCTCCATAGCTCGCTGAGCGACTTTAAACTGGTGGACCAGCCCTACCGAGAGTGTCCACGTCTCAGCTCCGTACTTCATGACGGGTAGGACGCACTTTACTTTACCTTTCCTTGACTGTTCGTAGGTAAGTATTTTTTTAAAATATAGCAAAAACTAGCCAGATCTACTTGTATGTACTAGTTATTTTTTATTCATGCATTATCGCATCTTTACATCCAAGTTGGAACTGTATTGCCATATAAAGTTCACCTGTTGGTCCGGGACGGGCCGTTTTTCGCGATTGTTTGGAGCAGGTGGGGCAACCAGTTTGAGCAGATGTATTTCGGATAATCGCTCTTAATCCTTTTGATATTTCGACCTCTACATGTCTCGGCGAACTTGATCGGCGAGACATGTAGAAGATAAATCAAGGTGCGGTTCTATGATGCATCGCTTCCTTTGCTGGTTTTTACTCACGAGAGGGAAAACCAATCTAATTCTATTTCAAAATTAATATTCATTTTCAATTACTGGATATAATTCGCTGAATTTATTATTTATGACCCGATTGCAAAAAAATGCGCGTTAATTTTGCATCTAAGCAGATTTTGAAACCTAAAGAGGATGTACGGTGCTTGAACCAACATCCTACTGTGACGGAACCATAAAAAGGCGTCAAGACGGAAGAACAGATGCCTGTGGTACCTACATTCTGTGCAAAGGGCAATAAGCAGCGCACTTACCCCGCCTTACCCGCGTAAAAGTAGCCTAAGTAAATAAATCTGCAAAGGATTTTATATCATGAAGTTTAGAGAATAAGGCAGAGAGTGAAATGAGGATTAGAAGGTAGAGATTATTCGGAAGCATGTAAGCAGGTGGCTAGATGAATGCTGATTTTTCTAAGTCACGTAACTGGAGTACTGTTAGCTCTGTCTTGTTAAATTCCAGTTGCTGCAGACTCGTATTGGGTAATCTAGAGTGGCTCTATCTAAGCTCTTTATGATTCGAGTGTGCTTCTTACTGTAGTTTAGTAAGCTTTAACTGTCTGTAAAGTTAGTCGCATTTATGATTCTGTTTAGATTGTCCATGATTATATAAGCTCATAATTTTCATCGCACAGATTGACCCTTAGCTAAGAGATAGAGACTTATATTTTGTGGAAGGTCTATACTTTCATTCCTCTTGAAACTTCTGGCACTCTCTACTACTTCTAATACTTTAAAGATTACGATATGGGGCCCTTGTGTGTGTCAAAACCTAACTTAACCGGCGAGGCGTCTTCTGCGCCAGCCAAAAGTCCGGTAACGCTGCCATGGCCATCTGCGGTCAACAGCACATTATTCCGTTGGAGAAAACAGACCATCACTTCAAATAAAGTTTTCTGTATTTCTGATGGTCCTGTGCTGGCAGCAGATCGTCTCAAACATTTTTTTTTATTTGCTATAGTCAACTAGTCCCATCACGACGATCTCTGCGGCGCGGCAGGCGAAGATCCACCTGCGACGCAGGAGGTTGCGGGTTCGATTCCCGCCTTAGGACAAATGTTTGTACGATCTGCAAATATCAGTTCCGGGTGTTCTAGCTATTTTCAGGCATAATAAATAAATTTCTAGTAAGTACATATATCAGTCACTACCACCCATAGCTCTGCTTAGCTTGGGGCTAGATTATGCTGTATGGATTGCCCAGCATTATTTATTTATAACTACTACTAGAAACATCTGCTATTAAGAACATCTGCTTTTACTAACTTAGTGGTATAATGTTTCTTATAAGTAGAAGTAGATATATTAAGCAGAGATGGCAGGTAATTTGTATGTATCAAATTCACAGGTGTTCGTAGCACGTGTTTTGTAGAAGCTGCAATTTGAGTTCAAAACAAAATAAACAATTTCTTTAGGTACACGATATAAAGTAACAGTGGATTACTTTATTTACCTAATAAGGTAATCCACTGTAGTTGATTTTTCTTATTAAGTTTGTGTTATTGTGACAAAAATAAAACCTTTTTACTTTACTTTTAATACATAAACAAAAAATCAATTTATTTGCAGCAAAAAACACATTACAGTATAAGGCGCATACCCCACCCAAACTAGCGCCGCCACCTACTTTATCTTGTTATTCCGTTTAACAAAGGAAATTTTAAAAATCCTTCGCACTGTTAGTGATATCTACCGAAAATAGATTTTGGTGGCCACCTAGGGCAACTTTGATTAACTGCCTAAACTTAATAGAATGCAACTATTACAGAGGCATTACAAAAAAAGCTTATAATAGGTACACAAACAAGGCAATGGATTTTTGAAATTACCTTTGTTCAAGTTAAAGTCAGCTAGTTCAAGTATGTGGCGGCGCTAGTTTGTGTGAGGTATGCATGCGCCTCAATGGGTAAAGGTGGCAATAAAATGTAACTCTACGTAGGTTATATTGTGTGTGGCCATTGTATCGCAATATGTAAATTATATTGTGATACCATGGCTTAAACTGATAGAAAAAAGTTTTTGCTGAGGGTTTGGATACTATGCTTTTTACCTATAGATCTCACACTAGCCTGTATCGTGAGATATCAAAGCTCTAGAAAGTGCGTCCAATCTTTTATCAATTTTACAGAATCTTGAACTTCTCGTTGTATTTCTAAGAGTTGTTTACCTACTTCAAATAAGAAAGGTTTTAAGGTAGAGTTCACACTGAATTGAAACGCTTCTTAGTGATTTAAAGGTTCGTGTAGACACAGCCTACGTTGGGTTCGTGACAGACGGATAAGTTCTAATGGAAGAGAGATAATAGTGTCGTAAGACTCTCTTTTCTGGAGCGACGTACTTTATCAACGTCTTGATAAGGTGATAAGCCCTACCGATGATGGCCCTTCCTAATGTTTGTTGGTGTCTTAAAAACAATGCTTTTAGGTCATGATTGTAAAATATTGCTCAATTTAATTTTTTCTGATTATCTATGACAAGTTTCTGCTTGTTTAAGGTTATTTCTATTCAATGTCTAAATACCATGGGAACTGATTTATGGGATAAAAAGTAAAAAAAAATATATAATTCTCTATTAGAACTATCTTTATATTAAAAACAATATATATAGTTTTCATCATTTAACTAAACTTTTTAAAATTAATGAACACAATATTGTAACATCAATAGATAGATAGATAATTCTTTATTTGTACCACACAAACACAGAAAATATAAATAAATGCTACGAGTAGTATAAGTATAAAGGCGGCCTTATCGCTATGAGCAATCTCTTCCAGGCAACCAAATCACAATTAATGTGATATGATATGATTTTATTTGAACCCAACCAGGAAAATTACTTGGCAAAGATATTTGGCGAGTGCAATGGGCATCCGACCATCTTGAGATCAAATCATAGACAAAGAAATAAATGCTGGCTTTTATTTTGGTCAACGAATTAGCATTGCCATTCAACGTGGCAATGCTGCCAGCATTCTAGGCACTCTGCCTTCTGGTGACGGCTTAGATTTTTAGAAAAAAGATGTGAGTGTATAAATATAATTTTTCTAAGTGTATATACTAGTTGTAATTGTTTTATTTTAAAGAGACTAATATAAAAGACCTTTCTTTAACAAAGAAAATGGACAAAGATTGAATGAGTGTGTGAGTGACTGATTTGGATGAGTTAAAGAAAATAGACAAAGATTGAATGTGTGTGAGTGACTGATTTGGATGAGTGTAATGCGACCCTTACACCTAAAAGTTTTCCAGACAACATAACAGTTTTACAGACAACATTAACATGGCGTCTAATACGATATTTTATGTTAAAATTAACAACATAAAGCTGATGGGGTCCAATCAGTTCTCCACACATTAGCAACGCAACGAGTCGGCGGAGATAACGGTTCACGCGTTCTACGCCTTCACTGGATGACGTGGATACTAGTATGGCTTGTTAGTTGCTATAGTAAACGTAAGCAAACTTGTTTTTTACATATAAATAATAAATAAATAATGCTGGACTATTCACACAGCATTATCTAGCCCTAAGCTAGGCAGACTTGTGTTATGGGTACTAGATAACTGATATACATAATACAATACATTACATATATAGATATTTGTTTAAGCTTGGGACGGGTTTTGCTCCAACTCGAAAAATAACAATTAACAGGCTAAAGGTTTCTTCGTCGCTTCTTTACTTTAGTCTACATACCGAAGCGACCGAAATCAAAAATATCACTTAATTTCCGTGTCTATGTTTTATTTTAAGAATTTGACCTTTTCTAAGTGTACATTTTTGTATTTATGGAAATAAAGACTTTTTGATTTGATTTGATTATACATAGAAAACTACCAGAACACCCTGAACAAATGTCTGCAGATCGTACAAATATTTGTCCCAAAGGTGGAATCGAACCCGTAATCTCATGCGTTGCAGGCGGACCTTCGCCCACCGCGCCACAGAGATCGTCTTATAGGTAGATAGATAGATAAATACTATATTGTACCTGTACCACACAAACATGAAGAAATATTATATAGAAAACAGTACAGAAATAAATGCTACGAGAAGACAAAGTACAAAGGCGGCCTTATCGCTATGTGCGATCTCTTTCAGGCAACCTTGGGAGGCACTGGGCATTTAAGAACAACAAAGACGGTGACACTTGAAAAACAGAAATAAAAAATTAGCTTTTAGTTGTAACACGATAATCAAGTTTTTGATAAGTAGGAAATGGTTTTGAAAAGCACAAGTACTCCTATACTCGTTTGGAACCTGATCAGGGTGGTTTTTTGAGAGTACGGTAGGCCCTGATCAGGGTCCATATAGGTAGTAGGTACCATAGTTGTAAAACCGACCCCCGATTTTAATCCAAATAAGTGTAGGGGAATGACATATTATGCTAAGAATAGTCGTTTCAGGGACCAACAAACATAATCGTCTTCAGGAACAACAATTTTCAAAAAATTCACATGTTTTATTTGCAGTAAAGTACCTTCTAATATCTTCATCTTTGTAAAACTGTCAAAGAGTAGTATTAAGATAGTATTTTTATAAACCGGTCTGCTGATTATTTACCTACAAGCAAGAGCGAATCGGTGTGAAATCGCCCGTGACAAATGAAGACAATAATGTTACAATTTACTTGTAAATAGTAACTTACATAGCAATAAATCGCGGTTCATTAGAAGGTACTAAGGTACTAGCAAGTGTTAAACGATCCACAGAGAATAGTTACATTACAGAGAGTTTACACGTTTTTCTGACTAATTATTCGCCTCAGGGTATTAGTGGTGTGCCGGAACGAAAACCTGGTTTATGGTTATGTACATTATCTCCTGAATCCATAAATCAGATTTTCGTTACGTGCAGTTTAGTTTAAGGGAAACGATATTAATGTTGATAAAATCTTAATCGATTTCGAGTAAAATTGAATCACACAAAATTTGATGAATTATATAGATATAATTTATATAGAATAAATGATATAAAAATATGAAAAAAGTGCGTTTTATATTTCACAATGGTGAAATATAAAACATTTAGCTCTATCACACTTTTCTAAGTGTTCTAAATATTATATCAAATCAGAAAAAAATTCAAGATTGCAGAACTCTTTAAGAGTATACATATTTCTGTAGGCAGACGTTAGGTAAATAACGAAATTATTAAAAATCGAAATGTCATCCGAAATCGTGGTTTAGCACATCACTAGTATGTATGGGGAGGGCAGTGATGCATCTAACATATTGAATTTATAATGTAGAGTAAAAAGTACGATTTGACGGGTTGTGAGCGGCGTGGGAAGTGGCGAGCTCACACGATTTATTACTAGGTACTAGAGCTAATCGGAATATAATCTGTGTGATGCTACGGAACTCAGGGCAAATACGGGTTAAACTATTGGAATGAGTAGAGCTTTTCAGCGAACCAACAAACTAAATGAATGATCTTCTTAACAAAAAAAAACAAGTCTTTCTGCGACTAAAAAAAACTTTAACATCGCTCTAGTTCAATGTAAGGGTGAAGTTTTTATTGATCTTCTTTCCCTTTTTCTAGAAAAAATTAGGCAGTTGAATTTTACACTTAAAATGAATGGATAGTGGAATGGGTTGCGTGTTCTCAATGCACGACACTAAACGGACGTCGGAAACGAATTTGAATCGGAATATAGTTATGCACTTCCCACCGGAAACTACTTAACTACACTTTGATTTTACGCCAAAATAAAAGCAATCACTCAATTTCCCTAATGTAACACGCAGTAATGAGGTTTATGGTCCTTATTTTTGTGAATTAAAAGAAAGTTGCCGCAATTATGTAATGAAGGAACTTTTAATTATTCTTGTCGTGATAGGTTTTAGACAATTATAAAATTGCTTAAAATTATTTAAAAATATTTTGTACATAAATAGCGGATTGCTTAGTCATGTAAACCTACAATCAGAGTGGCAGACGGAACAAGTAGACTGCGTTGATAACATCTGATTTGCAAGCAATTAGATACAGAACGTATCTTTATTGGTGTAGGTAACTTCTTTACGGCAAGTGTGGCGTGACGTTTCGGTCACGGTTGTTTACTCTATGAGTGAACGTTCTGAATTTAAATTTTCAGAGGAGTCATGAATGATCATTAAAGAGGTTTATAGTTTCTGTTTTAGTGAGATTAGAGTTCAAATTAGGTGTTTAGTTAAATGTTTCGAATTTAGAATTATTTTAGCGTGAATGACTGTCTCGATGAAAGAAAACAAAAACTTGTTGAATAATAAAAACCTACACAAAAACTTGTTTATGTAATTAGTAGAAAGACCAGCAATTTTGAATCAATGGATTTTGTCCTCGATTTCCATATTCTATCAATACGTGCCTATAAATTACCTCAATAGCATACCATAGTATTAAATGATATAGTAAATAGATCTAGATATTTGCCTGTTCTGGGAGTTTAACACGTTCTTACCTACTTTTGCGATAACCGGCAGTGGCCGATTAAGAAAATTACTTGCTTCGCTCCAATTTACATACGTCAACCATCTGTAACTGCAGCCGTGTTGCCAACTGCATTTTTGTTTTACCGTAGTTTAACCACATAGGTGTCACTTAAATGATTACAGGCATTTATCGAGATTTGTTTTTCTTCTGCCATGTTTTTTTTCTTGTCACTTTCATTTAGGTATCCAAAAATTAAATTACGACATCATCCGGCGGGCCTTTGTCTCCTTGAACGTACCAGTGATTTTCGAACCGAATGCAGAACCGGCGGCAGATTTGGCCGAAGATATCAAGAGGCGCAAATAAACAGGTCTTGACAGAGCCTACGCATTTGCTCCCCTTGGAGTCGAGACCGGTGCTACCGAGACTACAGAGGCTCTCCGGGTTTTCAAAAAATTATCTGAGTGTCTGGTCAAAGCGACGCGTGATACGAGAACTGGTGAGTATCAGGCACAGAACAGTGCATCAGTATTGCCATACAGCGGGGCAATGCAGCCAGCGTCTTGGAGACGCTTCCGACTGGTATTGATATGAACAGTTGAGCTACCAGCAGTAAATTGTTTAATAGTCTGCAGTTAGCTCTATTGTTTCAAGTGTAAATATTAGTTCTATTTTGTTTCGTTTATGTAAATGTAATTATCTTTGTTAATAACAGACATTTTTGACAGTGACTTTTATAAAGTAGGTATTGACTGACTTATCTGTACATTATAATATTCGTTATAGTTGGAGGTAGACCAGAAATCTTTGGAGTTTCCATGCCTTTAGTACTTTTAAGCCTTTTTTTATAGTCTATAGACCTTTGACCACAATCTCACCTGATGGAAAGTGAAGATATGGCCAACTTTGTATCACGAATATCGCCTTAAGTATTTTTTTTTGTAGGATAGCTATATACTTTAAGATTCTACCTACAGCTTACTTAAACTTACCCTTACTGATATCTAATTAAATAAGTAGTTACCTACTCTATTAAATAAGTAGGCATTCTAAGATGTAACTTCAAACTTAACTCATGTAACTTGATAATTTGTAACACCTTTACGATGATGTAGAAATAAATAATGACCCCAAGAATAATAACCATAGAAGCGAATGGCCACAAACCGGTCATCGAATTCAGAGTGTGCCAGATTTCCGAGAACGCTTCAAAGCCAATTTACTTTTTATATCCTATCCATTCATTATCTACGTATTAGAAGCTAACAGCATCTTGATTATGGAGTCCTCAGTTTTTGCTGAGCAAATTGCTGTTCATCAACAGTTCTTAGACTCAAACCTATAAAACCCAAAAATCATGAGATCACTACAAAATCCAATCTAACTTAAAAACCTCATTTTGATTTGGGTTGAAATTTAAGTAACGCTTAATTTGATAGAGCAAAGAACATAGACAAAAACACTGACAAAGGATTTCGATCCCAAAAATTTTCAATTTAAATCCTAAAGTTCTACTTCTTGTCTTTAAATAACCATCAGATCCAAGTAAATGAGTCACTGTTCATGCATCATTAGGGCCCACCACCCGAAACGCGAGACCCCAAAGGTTAAATGCCCTTACATTTAAACTCTTCAACTTTGAAAATTGGTTGAAAGTTCGAAATTCGTACAACGCAGACCCTACAATGTTGCTTCCACACAGTTGTATGTATATATAGTACCGTGTAGCATCCCTTTTTAAAATAGGGAGATCGTTCATCCATGCAATGGTCACTACCTGTAGAAGTACCTGTATATACAAATCCCAGTATAATTTGTGGGTCTAAACAAAACGACAATGTTTTTGTCCCGTTTCCGCGTAAACAAAAACACGCTACGATTGTTGCCGTCTCGCTCGGGAGCGCGTTGATGTCTTTTCTTCCCGCGTGCAGCGGCGTAACACTATCGTAGTACAAGCGAAGTTCAGACAAAACTTGATGCAAAAATCGTTCTTTACTAGTATTAATCAAAGAAGCTTATATATTGATGAGAAATCACTTGTTTTCAATGTCTTATATAAATGGTTTTCGTTGTAAGAAGTATATGAATAGAACCATTTTCAAAAAGTTTTGTCTGTGGATTCAGGTTATACTGCACAAGATAAAATCGTTTTACTGGAGGCACGAAGGCTGCACGGGAGCGGAGGGATCGAGATACACGACTGTGGTCAAACCGGCTCCGAAGGGCTACATGTATAAACATTTCGGAGGGAATCGCCTTTAAAGATTTAACGTTTTTCAAAAAGAAGTGTTTACAATTTATGCTAATAATGTTTACACAGAAAATACGTAAATTAACACAAGCTTCAAACAAATACCGTCCACAAATAACATTAAATCGAGCCCTAAACAAGAATAAAAACATGGACACAAAGCCCGTTAAACATAATGAAAGATTCGAAAGCAAGCGCAAGTTTAAGCTAAGAAAATGAAGAGTAACAAGGCTAGGCTTTAAGGGCTCACCTTCGCGGAGTGGTACAAGGCACTGGTCCGGGTCATTTTAGCTTTAGTCATTTTGGTAAATCCAGTCTCACAATCACTGTCCTCATCACAACACAACCCGAACTTTCATAATGTTTACAACTGTTTTACTGTGAGAAAAATAGTGAAACGCACACGCGCGGGGTGTTTACTATGAGAGAACGGACGTGGGAGTGTAGCTACGGAACTTGACGCGGGCGCAGAGAGCGCGACGCTAGCGCTCTAACGAGCCGCGGAGTGGAACGGAACTAGAGGTAACGGCTTAGTGGCGCCGCGGGCGGCTACGACTTGAAACATAACGCAATCTATCGTAGCATCTCGGCTAGAGGCTTGAGGCTCTATTTTTATCGGCCATGTTGTTTCAGCCCGCGGTCGGTGTAGGTTGGAACTTGGAAGTAATTGTTGTTATTATAAAACATGTCTTGAGATATAAATTGGTCAAATCAGAGTAAAGGAATTTTGTTCTGAGTTCGTTTTTATGTCGCTTTCTATATTATTTTGTTTAAAATTATTATGAACAATGTTGATTGGCATCAATTAAAAATCTAGCTTGAGGCGACTTTAATGTTTCTTAGCTAATGAGATAATTAAGCTCCGAGTTTATGATTAATCGTTATTGACGAGTAGGTACGTAGTTAGTACGTACCGCCAATTTACTGGAATTTAATTGTTTGCATTAAATTATATTAGTCGCAGATCCGGACTAAGAAATGTACTCGCCCATCTGTTATTTGATAATGTCTGGATATACATATATACAACTATGAAGTTAATATATAACATAAATTTAACTTTTTTTCAATTTCACTTTTTTAGTGAAATGAGAGAATATGACACAAGGAATCAAAAAATAATCTGATCTTAGATCATATACATATGTAGTTCAAAAGCACGTAGTTGAACCTGAAATTTTTCTTTGAATTTCAACAAAACAAGTTACACAAAGGTATACCTGTGCTCAGACATATTTCGTATACCTGTACTGTATACAACACAGTTCTATAGACTTTTATTTCGGTGTAGCAGGTGGTGCTTACAAAAAAAGCTGTACGTCTTAGAGGGCTGATTTGACGGAGCTCACGGGATCATGATAATGAAGCCCTTTTACGATCTACACCTTGCGATTTTTACAATTTTTATTTTGGATATTAAGTTATTATCCTAAAAGCTTTTCTGTGTTGATCAGCTTACGTGGTTCCAGACGTAACTCATACAGCATCTATTTTTTTACTGTTTCGGCCTAGCTAATCTTATTCCCTTTCCAGTTACAGTGTCGTTTATTAACTCTATTGCAAAGTAACATTCTCAAAAAGTGTCAGTACAGTCCACTAAACCAGGTTTCACAAGATAAATGTATCTTTTAAAGGGCAATGTATACGCTTCTACACGTTCTAAAACAAAAGTCCTAGTGTTCCTAGTTGCAATCAAATCTATCAGTAAGTAAAAGCAAACAAATTGTTAAAACTTTTCTGTGCAAAAAGGCTTACTACAAAATATCAGATTATGTAGAAGATAAAAAAAGCTTGGGACGGGTTTTGCTCCAACTCGAAAAATAACAACTAACAGGCTAAAGGTTTCTTCGTCGTTTCTTTACTTTAGCCTTTTTCTACATGCCGAAGCCACAGAAAACAAAAATATATATTTCCGTGTCCTAGTTTACGTTTTCTAAGTGTAAATTTTTGTATTTATGGAAATAAAGCATTTTTTGATTTGACTAACAGACGAGTTCCCCCTTTAAAGTTGGAGTTTTAGAGGAGTCTCTGGAATGCAAAGTTGTCATTGCTTTCTGCTTACTTTGGGGAAAATGTCCAGGATTCTATATTTGTTTATTGACTTTTACTATTACGGTACACACTATGCCAAAGTGGTCATGAAGGTTGTAATACTGCTATATCTGCATATTTTGGTGCTATACAATCTCGGCCTTGACATTACTCACAACATTATTTAACTGCTAGTTTTATGGAACCAGGATCCTTTGTTTATTAGTTGATTTTCACGGTGTGCGCTTAACTTTATGCCAAGCCTGGTGTTAAAGGCACCTCAACAGCCTATAATGGTCCACTGCGGCACGCAAGCCTCCCCCTGATTAAAGGCACATTACCTACAAATCTAGCGCAGTGTCGCAATATTCGAAGCGTGGCCCGGCCACCGTCGAAGCGCCGTAGCATAAAGCTATGCCAACGTATCACTGTTCCATTGTCCCAAGCACGTGCTCACAATACCTTTCTGCTCTACCTGGAACGTACTCACTGTAATGCAAACCATTGTGATCCATGTGAGGAGAATTTCGAAGAACTGGTTATGAGGGGATTTTGTTACGCTTACAAATTATGGTCATATAGCGTAAAAACTCTCTTCTGGCGATCTCTGTAGCGCGGTGGGCGAAGGTCCGACTGCGACGCAGGAGTTTGCGGGTTCGATTCCCGCCTTGGGACAAATATTTGTACAATCTGCAGGTTATTTTCCGGGTGTTCTGGTCGTTTTCTATGTATAGAAAATAAACATATACCTAATAATATATACAATAAATAAAAATGTATATGTAATGTATTGTATTATGTATATTAGTTAACAATGTTAATATGTAATGTATGGTGGTGCGCTCCCATGCGCCCCTCTGCGGGTCGCACCGCCGGAACTGGGCAGTGAATGCAATAAGTATCCACTTATATGACATGAAATGGAAATGCCTAGACTGGTTATGCTAGCAAAAATACCACGTACAAAGCGTGGATAAAATCAGGAGATAAATTGCAAAAATTCTATTACCTACACTCAGGGATTAAAAACATCTGGATGGTGTATTGGTTTAAACACGTGGTGAAAAAATTCTATGTCTATGGTTTAAACAGACTTGTAGAACGTTTGTATTTAAATAAACAATGTCGCTGGAAAATTCATCCTGCATATCTAGCCCCAAGCTAAGCAGAGCTTGTGTTATCGGTACTCCTTACCTTAAGGCAAGGAGGTACTCCTTGCCTCACACCACCTCAAGGATCTACACAAAAACCTAGACTTGTGGATCTTGAGCCCATGAAAATGTTTATAGATTTCAGTACAACTCAACAAGAACCTACATTGGGAACCCTAATGCGAGAGTGAAAACGTCTTACTCATTTTTTTTTTAGATTTTATACTCATTTATTTAACAGCAAAATCTAATTACAACTGTATTTACACTTACATCTATTTTCTAAAAATCAAAGCCGTCACCAGAAGGCAGAGTGCCTAGAATGCTGGCAGCATTTAATGGCAATACTAATTCGTTAACCGAAATAAAAACCAGCATTTCGATCACCTGTGGACTCTTTTAATAGTTTTGTAAGATCTTACTCCCATATTTTTAGATAATTCCTCAACGAATTCTCTACTCAAAGCCGGCTGAGTGTGCCTCAAGCATTCCTCCAAAATATACTCGAGTTCGGTATACTTAGTCGTTAAATTTTCACTTGCAATTTTGGCCTCTAAGGTAACCCACGTTTGCTTTCACTTTTGTCGATTTTTATTCATTTGAGAAAATTTTGTAAGGTAAGTTCAAGTGGAGGAATTTTGTACGATCAAGCATACCGAATTGCATTTGGAGGTCGAGCCGAATTTAAGGTAACTAAAGATGAGAGGTTAGTTTATTTCGGCCCACAGACAGTAATTTTATCCAATTATATGGCGCACTCTTTATAGGTGAGAAACAAGATTAATGTAAAACCTCACAAAAAAGTCCAGCAATTTTGATGCTCGAAGCTGTGTTCTTAACATTTTGGATCCTATAATTACAAATTATTACAAGGTAGAAAATTTATCGGTATTTCTGGATTAGTTTCCGATATCCATAAATCTTTTTATAGTTCTAAATAAGAATAAAATATGCTGGACAAGAGCAGACACAAGTTTTTAAATAATAATTTAAATAGATAATGTTATATTACATTTATATAATTACTATTATAAAGAATTTGCAAGCTGAAGTGGCAATGGATCATATCTCGCAAAGAACCGACAACCGCTGGGGTAAATGTGTTCTCAAGTGGCGTACTCGGCAAACGTAGTGTAGGAAGACCTCCGGCCAGGTAGATTAATGATGATTTGCGAAAGACTGAAGGCAGATGCTAGTTTCGACAAGCTGATAGGGCGCTATGGCGCTCATAAGGGAAGAACTGAGGGATGTCCAAAAGTGGACTTATTTAGACTATAAGTGAAGTCTAGCGGCCTACCAGTCTAAAAATACGCCACAAGCCCCGTTATCGAGGTGTAAAGCAAGAAGCCCCTTCATTATAATAAGCCATAGCAATGTGGTCACATTCCTAAAGACTAGAATGCAGAAGGGATTGCGTTAACAAGGACCTTGGATGCTGCATACGTCATTTGGTGAACGAATAAACATTGAACAGCGTAACATCAGCTAACAATTGAAGTAGGTAAACGAAGGCTGAAGAATAACACGATTGAATAAGCTTATACTTATAGTGTTGATACTTCATAGAAGCAAGACCGCAAGGAGAAAAATGAAAATTGCATCACTGCACCGACAAGAAGAGTTCGAGAGAGAGAGAGGAATTTATCGTAAAACAAGCTGCTGCCCGCGGCTTTCCATGCGATTTTCAAATAGCCTATATCCGTCCTCGTGATATCGTTCACCTCCCTTTCAAATTTCATTATGATCCGTTCAGCCGTTTAGGCGAGAAAAGCAATTAACGATGACGCAGAAACAATCATACTATATGATGATTAGAATATTCAATAATCTACCAAAGGACTTTAAAAACCTGTCAGGAAACTTATTTAAAATTCAATTAAAGAAATGGCTTCTTTCTTAGTAAATGCTATTACTCTATGAATCAGTACTTTAATTACAGGGACTTAGAAGATTTTGAATATAACCATTGACATTGGTTTAATATTATTTTTCATTAATTAATTCATTTATTTTGTAATCAAGCGTAATAATACCTGTATAATAATATTTAATTTGTCAATTGTAAACTCATTTGTTAAAATATTTGCATGCCTAGATAAGGTAGAATATATATGGACATTATTTTAATTTTAAGAGCAACACTGTTACTTTTATTCGTGCAAATAAACATCTTTAATCTTTAAGGCAACAGAGTTAATTTCGAATTTATAATAATAGTATAGATAATATTATTAGAGTAAAAATCTGTGCCGTTGTTGTGAGATGTTTGGGTGTAGACAACGCCAAAACTTCTGAAATGATCGGGTTGAAATTTTGCCCGCATAAAATTCTAGATCTGGAAAAACATATAGAAAACACATATCTATAACTATCTCCGAAAAGTGCGTGCGAAGTAGAAGTACTATATAAATTGTGAGGTACTCACTTATTATTTGCAATATTTTCGAACATCATAAAATTGACCTTTCTATCACAATGAGGATAAGGTGTTGAGTAACTGAGTAACATTGTACTGTGGCTAAGAATTTAACTGCAGATGAAATCTAATTGACTTGTTTGAGAAGCAACCAGCCTTCAAATACCAGAGATAATTGACAAATTCTAGCGTATATATCTTGTTAAAGATGGTTATTTTTATATAAATATTGACTTATATATAAATCAGATTATATTTAGACTGAGATAATGTATTAATTTTAAGTTTTATATGATTTTTACAAGACTTTTATTTTTATAAACCTGTTAGTAAATTTGACGTGTCTAAGTGCTTATTTTGTAAGCCTAAAGAAATAAAGTTATTGACTTTGACTTTACTCTAGTTTACAAAAAAAGTTAAATTACAATCAATAATTAGTATAGTTAACAAGAGAGAGCTCTGCCTCCGTTTTTCTATATTAAATATTGCAAGCAGCCTTTTAATTAAGATTGACTTGCGTACATTCTAATAATATCTATATATATGGAATAAAATATATTGAATAAAACATAGGTGTATTTTTTATCCCATAAATCAGTTGATGGGAACTGATTTATGGGATGCGAAGCCGCGGGCAGAAACTAACCTAAACTAATATTATAAAGAGGAAAGAGTTGTTTGTTTGAATTGAAATAGGCTCCGAAACTACTGGACCTATTTCAAAATTCTTTCACCATTGGAATCCTACATTATCCCTGATGAACATAGGCTATAGAATAAACCCGAGCGAAGCCGGGGCGGACCGCTGGTACACATATATTTTCGGAAATATCAAGATCAGACTGGGAATCCAGTAATGGCTTGAATGTGTATCAATAACATAAAACATATTGTTATTCAACAATAACTCATTATTCAACCTCACAGTTCTATGCTGAACAAAAAGGCCATTTTTTACTCTTTCATTCTTTTTACAATGGAAGCGATTTCACGCTTCCCTTTTCACCCTTTGAGAACACAAAAAACCAATTTAAGTTTGAAAAAAAATACAAAATCTGTATAAGAGGATTTCTGGGAGCAACAGTTAATTTGAGAGATAATAATCTTTGATAACAGCTTAAGAATGGCTTTTCGGATCTTCATCTTTCGATTTTTAAGGCGATCATAATCAGAAGATGATTAGAATAAATTGTAAACAGAAAACTAAAAAGAAATATATTATGGACACTCGTTAAATACGATATTTTATAACGTGAAAAGGCTTGGCAATTTAAGTGTGATAGGAAAATAAGAAAAAACCAAACTGGTCTACATACTCGTACTTACTTTGCCTACCTCTTCCCTCGTGTTATATCTTGGAGGTGTAAATAAATAAATCAAGGAGGTGGAATTATAAGGCTTACAGCTAAAGCGCTAAGTCGACAAAGTTCAAAACTTGAAAGTCATGATTTCAGGCCATTTATTAAATAAAACAGACAAACATGTTTTAAATACTATCAATCATCATTTTCTGGATGTCTCCACTGTTGCCAATCATAATTTTTAGGTAAATAAGAGGAGAACGCAGTGCCTAGACAAGCCTAACATAGGTTTTAAGGTACTACTAACCAAGCTATGTAACGAATTTTTATGAATAAATTATATCTATCTATAAACATAAATATAATTACAGGTATATCAACAGTTATGAAGCAGTCCCTAAAATACCTAATCCATCTTTTTAACACCTCCGGTTAACCGGTTGATCTCTTCAAAAACTCCCTCCTCACGAAGTACTTGTTTACAACATCAAAACAAAAAACTTTTTTACTAGAATCTGAACTTTAAAAGCTCGCTTTTAAAACATGTTATTAAGCGCATCATAAATACAACTGTTGGTTTAGTAGTAGTCCGTAGTAAGCTAAACCAGTTTTGTCGATAGGAAATCTTGTCTCGAAAAACCTTTTACCGTTGCTTCCAAATATAGAAGAATACATGTAAGTCCCTAGTAAATGTATAGCCAGTAGCTTAGTCTGAAGATATTGAGCTCACTCCGATTATAGTAGAAAAAGCTCTAGCTCGTAATACGTAGTACCTGTAACCTCTTCGACTTTATTTGTGAGTAAATTCTAAGCGTAAGAAATTAGTGCAATAAAAAGAGTCACATAAAAGCAAGCTACAGCAGAGTATTATCCAAATACGATAGGTAAGTTACAAAACTAATTCTTGCTGTTTAGTGAAATTCCATTCTAGAACTACGTACTTACGTTTATGGAGCTGGTTTAAGCGCCTGCGTAAAAACGTAGATCAATCGCACATCGGTTTGATCGCTCACTTCGAAAGGCGTTTCGTATTGAATTCGATGAACGAATATAGAAATCCATATTAATAACTCAATATTATATAGATTTCGGTTGGTAGAAGTCAGTACGGGAAAAGAAAGCGCTCGCAATGGGTAACGAGAAGGATTTTAGCTCACACGGCGTAACGTATGATCATCATCAGCTAATTAAAGTCCACAGCTGGACATAGGCCTTCCCTAATGAGTGCCATAGCGTATCATATTCGTTATGCGAATTAGATTACGCCCCGTTACACCGGTCAGTCAGAACTCATCTGCATCATGGTAACATAGTCCAAAGAGTTGTGGAAAGCCTTGAAAAACATTTGATGTGTCTTTTCATTTAGAACATCTTGTTAGGAAAAAATACGTATTTATTAATTAATTCAGTACTTTAAAGTGTCGTAAGATCCGACTGTAAGGAAGAGGATGCCAAATTAATGAGCAGAGTTGAAGATATTGTTTAACATTAGTATTTTTTTATGTGAGAGAAGAAAGAATAGCTATAAATGCCAACGAATACCTGTGCCATTATTATGACTTATTTTGTGTTATGGTTATGAGTAACAGTCCGAAGTTAGAATATCATACGACTAAGGGCGTATTCACACAGCATCTTTAATAGAATCCGTTGGTATCGAATGGTATTTGTAGTTGTATTACAGATCCAGTAAACGATTGTTTCCAGTAGCGAACGATCTGGCAAAACCGTCCTGAAAAAACGGATGAGCTGGGTAAACGTACCCTAAGGTGAAGACGTGTTGAAAATACCTTTTCCAATAAGCGCTCTTCATTATGAACACACCATTGTTCTCTGTTGTAAATATTCTCAGATTAGTAAACTTTCCCGTAGCACTTTATAAACAGCAAATACTTGCGTGGGAGAAAATTATATCACCTCACAAAATAAAGATGGGTACCGGTTTTAATGAAAACAAGACTAGTTACAATCTTCTACACTAATATTTTAAGAGGAAAGATTTGTATTTTTGTATTTTATAATAAACTCAAAACTACTGATTATTTATCGGGTATTTATCGCGTACCTTTTGCTTTCTTTTCCGATAAATAATCTTAAATATTATGTTATCAAATCGCGAAAGTTTAAAAAGTTTTATTAAAACTACTGGACCGATTTCATAAATTATTTCACCATTTTCACACCAGAAAGCTTACTTTTCAGGGAGTGACACAGGCTATGTTTTATCCCGGATTTCCCGCGGGTGAAGACGCGGGACGCTGCTAGTAGCCTATAAAGTTGTTAAGTTAGCTGATATGCCTGTAAAATTGTAAGAAGATAGTTCGTGAATAGTAGGTGCTCAAAAATAAAATTGGCATGGCCCTCCAAAGCACCAAACTACTATATAAATAAGTAAACGTATACAAATATAGTTTATATTAAAGTACCTAACATCACTGTTTGCTGAAGATTTTTTTCATAATACGAAAGAAACATAACCAAGTTGCATTGGCTTGGCTAGGACACAGCCAATTTAAATAACCATCTTATCCACATTGGTTACAATTAAAATTTCTGATTCTGTTCCAAACCAATCGGATATTCTCATGTTTTTTTTAGAACTATAAACAAATTGAAAATTACGATCAGCTCAAATTTTAGTTTGTTAAGTGCTAAGCAGTAGTTCTGGCCTCGAGAGTGCAAGCTACAAAAGCCTGTTTGCAAAACATACGGGCTAAGACAGAGTACAACTGTTGATTCCCACGAAACACCATTCAAACACTGACTGACACAATGGGTGTAACGAAATCCGAGGAAAAGCTAAATGACTCATTAGAAGCTGGTACCTAGTTTGATTGTAACACGTTCAGGTTTGATAGGTCACAGATAAGGCTAGAAACCTGGGAATTGTGTGAATCGTAAGGAAGAAAGCAATTTTCCACTGGCAATACGTATAATGAACAAAAACGTGCTTGTATGGGGCGGTGGCAATGTCAATTCGAGTAGACGGTCGCCACCGGGAACCGTTTTTTCGAACCATCTCGAGGCACTTTTCAGCTATCGACATCTTTGTTACTAATAAACCTAGGATCTTTTAAATTAGTTTCTGTGCTCTATGTAACGTGATTAACCGCCTCCTAAAATTACTTGTTTCTAATAAATAATAGTTTATGAAATAACGACCCTCAAAGTATCACTATTTCGTTATCATTATCACTTACTCACTCATTGACTGACAGATCATAGAAATGAATTGGTATCTCAAGACGGTTTACAAACATGAAATTTCCACATGAATACTGAATTGTTATTTAAAAAATGTTTTTTTCAATTCAGGTCCAATATAAGGAAAACGGAAACCGAATTTTTAGGGTTATGAAGTTGGCAAATCAACTTAACCTTAACAATAGGTGTGAGTAGATAATTTGCCAACTTCATAGTCGAAGGTAATAAAACGGCAGATTTGGCTCTTCTCGTGATCTCGACACTATTCACGACGGAAGTATCACGAGACGAAACTTGGCACAGTGTTACTAATGTTTTTGTTTTAATAAATTGTTATTTGGCCAAAACCTAAACTTTTATACACTGAAAAAGTATAATCGTTGATTTTGCTAAATTCTCAGTATTTTTTACAAAAGCCAAGTGTTAATATGGGTCCTACACACTTTTTTGTTGATTTCACTAAACGCAAATGTTTAAACTTTTACAAAAGTGGTATCGTATTACTAACTCATTACAATTGTAAATTGTTAACTATAATACATTTCCGATGTACCTTATTAAACAAAACCCCATCGGTTAAATTTACAAACCAGTTTTGTAAAATCGATCGATTAGGTATACGATACTATTCTTGTAATAATCACTCATGCTGTTTCGTTGAATCTAAGGATATTATTTAGTGTTTTTCAGTAAATCTCTTCGTATATTTTACCTCCTAAGTTACGTAGAATATACGATACAAGTCATGTAATATTCACTCATACTGTTTAGTTTAATTAAAGGATTTTGTTTCGTATATTTTACACCATACCTTACCTAAAATATACGATACTAGTATTGTAATATTCACAAATTCTTTTTCGTAAGATGTACGTGTCATGTTTAGTATTTTTGCTATGATATATTCCGTATATTTTACTATTTAACTTTTGTAGACTATACGATACCAGTCATGTTATATTAACTCATTCTGTTTTGTATAATTTAAGAATATAGTTTAATATTTTTCAGTAAACCTGTTTAGTATATTTTACCCCATGATTTACCTAGAATGTACGATACTAGTCTTGTAATATTTACTCATTATATTTCGTAGTTTTAACGAGTTTTATTTAGTAGTTTTTTCTATATCGGCTTCGTATATTTTACCCTTCAGCTTTTGTAGACTATACGATACTACTCATGTAATATTAACTCATTCTGTTTTGTATAATTTAAGGACTTTGTTTAGTATTTTTCATTAAGCCTGTTTTGTATTATTTACTCCCTAATATACCTAAAATATACGTTACTTTTATTGTAATATTCACTTTTTATGTTTCGTAACATTTACGGGTCATGATATGTATTTTCTGCTAAATAAGTATCGTCTGAAATATCATTATTGTATAGTACGTTCTATGAAATTGGCTTTGTTACGTTTACTTATTTACTATCATATATTTTGCAACTTTACTTTAGTTGAATATACAAACAAATTGTATTGGTATTTTATACCCTTGACATTTAACAGTGTTGCTTTCGCAATACCCTATCTTAGTCACTTTTGTAAATTCCACGCTTTTTGGATTATTGATATTACATACAGGGTACGTTTTTTACTTGGCTACTTATGGTCGTTCCCGATATTCAATCAGATAGATTGAATATATTCGAAACGGCCGTTAGTACCTACCTAGCCAACTAAAACGCTTACCCAGGAAACCTATAATAATATCATTAATCCAAAAGCGTGGAATTAACAAAAGTGACTAAGTAGATATTGAGAAAGCAATTATTATTGTTTAATGACAAGGGTATATAAACTCACAAAAAATGTCCAAGTATAACATTCCAAAGTAGATTAAATAAACGGAACAAATGCATAAATCAAAACAATTTCGTGGAATGTACAAAGAGAAATAGTAGGGACAAAACTAGCAACACAGGGCCCTTTGTAAATGTACACAAAAAAATTGTTATTACAATAATACTAAATGAAATTATCATAATATACATAACAATATATTGGTTAAGTACTCGTATTACAACTAAGATTTGGTCAGGATAGGGATTCAAATAATAGTACTTATATGTAAAACATACAACTTTTTATTTTAGTAAAAAACACAAAATTACACCAACAAATTATGTAGGAAACTATCGTTTGAAGTACCTACCTACATAATTTTAGTTTAGCTAGAAGTAACAGAATTGCCACCAATAAGTACCAACTAAATTCTACAAGAAATATCTCAATCATACATTAGGTATAATATCTTAAATTACACCACAATCATAAACATTTCTGGTTTTATCAAATAAACACCAGATTTATATTTATACATATATATTTCTTTTTGAGAAATAAATTTCTAAAACCGTCTTTATTAAGGTTAAAGGGCTGACAACTTCATTGATTGCTATTTTTCATAAATAAATTCAGTGATTTTTAATCTTTTAAAATGTTGAAATGTGTTGTTCGCGAAGTTGTTGAAGGTGGTCTGCCCCTTAAGCTGTATGAATTGTATAATAACTAATGTTAATAAAATCTAATTTATGCAATTTATTTAGATACTAGCTGCCTGACAGAGTTAGGTAAGTACTTTCATGTTTATAATATAAGTATAGATAGGATGCATTCTTGACAAGACAGACTATGATATATACATTATTTATAAATACTTTATTCTGCAGTAGGAATCACCATTACTCATCACATGATAAAATGTCGGAGAAATTATAAGGTTTTCTGGCTTTATCAATTTCCATATCCTAGATCTACTTAAATCAAGCTGGAATGCTTGTAAATGTTCATTAAATCCAATACAATCAATCTTTTTAGTTACTAGATAAATATTTGTTTCTGAAGTCGATACCAAAATAAACTTAACCATAAAAAACTGATACCAGTTTTCATTAGAGAGAATTAAAACCATTCCAGGTGTATATTTTACTCCATTGAAATGTAACGATTTCAAAGAATATGTTAAATTGACATCTCGAGGAATAATGACTTTAATACTTCCAAAATCTTTTATGGTAGAAGGAAAGAAATCATCTCGTGAGCCCAGTTCTATTCTAGCTTCACACCCTTTTAATGTAAAAAGTCTTTGAGCAAATGATAACTGTTCTTTTATCAACAAAGTTAACGGTAAGTTTTTTCTAGAGGTTATAATTGAAGCTGTTTTTTTTAATTGTTTATGTTTAGCTTCGAATCTCATACACCAAATGAGTCTAAGAGGGCCTACTTGTTTTATGATATGAGGGTAATGAACCATAAAATGGTGTTTCGGCTTTAAAGTGTCACGGAACAGTTTTATATAGTTCTGATGGTGTTCGGTAATTAAGGATTCAAGTAATGCGATCGTATTATAGTCTATATCTCTGAAGAGAAGAATATCAATGATTTTTAGTAGTGTTAGAAAAAGATCCCACACCTTGTCATCCACTGGGATTAGATCTCCCAACAATAGAGGAAAAATATGTACAAATAACATCATTTCGGAAGCGGACATGTTAAATTTACTTTTGATTAAATGTTCCTGTTTAATTTTAGTACATCTGTCATTTAATTCATTACCCCTATAGTCAAATAATTGTATTCGGTCATTGAGTGTATTTAAATTAAATAATTTTATAGTTTCAGTGTAATGCAAAATAATATGAGCGAGGTCATAGTGACAAACGCCTTCAAAAATGTCATGCATAATGTCAACACATAAATTATCCACTACGTGAAAAGTACCGAGGTTATTAAATACACAAGGCTGATTTATTCCAGTCATAGTTACATTATTAAATTCAAGATCACGAGAATAATTTTCTTGGTTTCTTAGCAAGCTGTCATCTTGTTTGCATTGGTTTTTGAGTAATGTTTTATTACCTTTACACATTCTACAGTAAAAATTGCTAGAAAATGATTTTGCAAAGCCTAGAACAGTGTTAAGTCCCAAATTGTCACCAATGACCATTGCAAGTATAAAATATATTCTGAATGTTCCTTTTGGTGTATCTATTTCAATACCACTTTCTTCTAAATATTTTAACTCTGTAATAAGTTCGTGAAATACTGCGGCATTTCCGTGAACTTTGATACTGGATGACTTATGCAACATGGCAACAAAAATATTTTCTAACAGTGACAAGTATTCGCTTCCCAAAGTCGGAAATTGGTAATATGTGCCTGCAATCGAATGCACTCCAGCATGACTACCCAATGGATTGTTACATTCAAATTCGTCAGTGTATAAAAAGTAAGGTACACATATATCACCCTCTCTTCCAGATATTTTTTGTTTCCAAATGTTGCCTTGAGTATAGTTTGACATTGAACTTGGTTCAGCAACAGGTATGTTTAAAACAAAGTTAATGAAACCAGGTAATGCAAAAATTTTCTTAAACATTAATCTTAATGGTACTATAGCTCCGTATTCAGATTTTGGTCTAAGCATTATTGAAGAATTACCAGTATTAACAGTTACATTTTCAGCAATAAGAAATTTCTTAGGAGAAATGTAAATATCAAGTTTAGAAAAATGATTTATGACTTGACACTCGGTCGTCAAACTATCAAATGATTGTGAAATTGTTTGAATAATGTTATTTAATTGATCGGCATTAACTTCGGAAGCATTTGGTAGTAAATCAGTTAACATGTTACCGATAACTCCAGTTATTTGTTTTGAAACATTATTAATTACTTCTTGGGCACATTTACGATTTAGTGTCGGATTACTATATAGAGAAAGTGCGAAAGCAGAGGTAGAGTTTTTATAATTATCCGCTCTTTCAGATAAAGAATAACTTTTTTCAAAATTGCTGCAATTTTCAATCACAGCCATGTCTTCACTAATATCACTTAAGTTTAAATTACTACATGATTCCTGTATATTATTGATATCACCATGGTTTGGCGGACATACTTCAGAAGGTATATTCAGTGTTGGAATATGAGTGGTAACCAGGTGACGACGAAACGAGCGAATATTTGAAAATGATCTGGTACAATTCAACTGTCTACAGCAATAAACTGAGTTAGGGCCCAAATTATGAGTAAATTTGAAGTGTACAAAAAGTGCTTTGTAGCCGTTTATAGCAAGAGAACACACGAAACAATTAAACATTTTGTTAATTTTTGGCCGTGCTTAATAAATTTCTACGAAAGGTCAGAGATAAAGCTAGCCACGTTTGAAATTTTTTTATCTGTTTTGCAGTCAATTTCATAAAAGTATTTTTGGATAAAGGTCCAGACGTTAATAGACTCTATCGGGTATTCAGCATTGAAAACGTGGAACAACTTAAAACATACATCTACCGCTTTCAGTAGAGTGTCAATTTTATAGATGACTGTTTCGAAATGTACGTAAAAATCCGTTATTTCTTTTACCGATGGCCCCACTGCAACTATTAACGGTTGGCACGTAAGACCTTTAGCCAGGTGCTCCTCTTGACGAAGCTTAGTCTGTGTTAGTATTTCGCTTTGATTCTGTAAAAGAAAGTTCATATTAAATAAAGCTTGTAATTTAGTCACTTACTTGGTAAACAAAGACTTTCAAAATCAATTAACTTTTGAAATTTATTTGGATCAGGTGAGCTAGCTGTAGATTGCTTTCGGTAACAGTCTGCAGTTAGCTCAATTGTTTAAATTGTACGCGCTTGAGCGATAAGACCGCCAATTGTCACTTATGATATAATTGTTTTATGTGTAAATTGATTTTTTAGTTTTAAGTGTGCAATAAAAGTATTTTCTATCTTTCTATTGTAAATACTAGTTATAAATGAATTCTATTATTGTAATTATCTTTATTAATTCACTTTTTATAAAGGTAACAACGATACAAAAACCCTACGGTAACTTTTTTTTCTAATTAAAATTTCGAAATTTGAATAGACCTACCTAACCATTACTTTTGTTAACAGTAACTCATACATACCATCACATGTAAAATGAAAGCTTTTTCGGACTCGGCTATACTAGGCTTATAAAATATCTTCTTTTTGTTATCACCTTTCAAAGCCACTTTAATAGTGGGTGGCATCATCGAACACATTAATTTTAAGAAGACATAATCCCTGACATCTGAAAGATAGTAAAAGTAGTGAGAGGTAGTTCAGATAATACGACGATAGTACAATTTTGAAAACCAATTACATCGAGATCTGCCAAGAATCGGTAAGCGTTGCAATGACTTCGTAGTTGAAGTTTGATTAAATTAAATTAATTAAATTAAATAATGCTGGAAAATTCACACAGCATTATCTAACCCTTTCTAAGCTAAGCAGAGCTTGTGTTATGGGTACTATAGGTATAACTGATATAGGTACATAATATAATACAATACAGAGATAGATATTTTTTATTATATATGTATAGAAAACGTCCAGGACACCCTGAACAAATGTCTGCAGATCGTACACACATTTGTCCCGAGGCGGGAATCGAACCCACAACCTCCTGCGTCGCAGGCAGACCTTCGCCCACCGCGCCACATCGGTCGTCATTGTCATTTGTTGTCATCGTCGATTGTAGGTATAGGTATATACCTAGCCACCTAGCTAGCTTACCTAGCCTATATAGGCTAGATCGCGGATATCGCGAGATCCCAGTTTGGGTGGTAGTTATTGCCGTGGTAGTTGCTGCTATCAAAGCAGCAACTACCACGGCAATAACACTGAAGTTATGCAATTCAGAAAATTTGCGCGTTCGCTTACCTTCGCTCGGATTGTCGGCAAAAAATTTCAAAGTTTCTTCACAAGTTTTTTTTTTTTCGTAAATGGGCAACGATTTTTTCATAAAATGCGGCCACTTTTTAAACAACTTCAACTCACAGTTCGGAAACAGGACGTCAAAATCTGATTCAATCTGAAAATAATTTAAAATTAGTTAGGTACACTTACAGTAAAAAAATAACAATTTTAGCTATCTTTTTAACTAAAAGAACTTACCAAATTGTAGCCTAGGCTTGACTTAAGTGACGGCCACTCGTTGCAAATATCCTGAATGGAATAGTTTTTAGACTTCAAATCTAGGCTTCGCAGTCTTTGTGAAAGTTTCCATTTATCTTTTATTTCTACCCAAGGTTCCTTATTAAACTTGAGCCACAATTTTATTGAACTCTCCTCCTCTAAAGATAAATCAGGTTCTGTAAATAAAACCTATCATTGTACTACATGTTTAGGCCGCCTATATCCAGAGGCGTAACTAGCCTTAGTGGGCCCCAAAGGAAAATAAAGGTTAAAAACCACACATTTCAGTTTCTGCCAAATATTATCAAAATCCAGTCAGTAAATTGCACAAAATTCCTCCCTTAATGGGGGAAATAGGTACCCCTGTAATAAAAATATCACCAAAGATAAAAATAAAAATTTGTTGGACCTGTATACCAAGCTTAAAAAAAAAACATAAAAAACTACTTGTTCGCGAATTCCATCCAACATAGGTTTAGGTACATACAAACATACAGAGTTACAAACAGTTACAATACAGAGTTAACAAATAGTAGACAATACCTTCAACAATGACAGTAGATGATGTAGATGTTGTATAAGGTGAGCGCTTCTCTTCAATGAGGCCAGACTTCCTCAAAAGGCGTCTTTGATTGTGGTATCGGTCTACCAGTTTTCCTCTAGCAGGAATATATGACTTTTTTCCATATTTTCTGCTTGGGATGTAATATGTCTCCTGAAAGCGAATTGATACATATATAAAAAAAACAGTAACATTTCTTAACACATACACACTACATAATCTACCTACCTACTTACGTACAAGGTGTAATACAATTTGTAAAAGATAGTAATCTTGTAATAAGATATTTTTCGACTCTCTTTATTTTGTTGATAGGTAAAAGTAAAGTAAAAGTCATTTATTTGCAAAACACGTGTAAAAAGGTGACAAATTGTTATTTTTGAGTCAACATGTTTGACCAAGGTAGGTAGGTATGTCACAGCACAGCCGCAGCCAACTGGTTTAATTTGCCTTTCAATGAAATGCAATGCCTAGCAGTTTTATTGAACAGCGCCATTCAACAAATGGCCTGAATGATATTTGCCAGAATGTTAAAAATCACCAGGTTATTAACTATTCTTATGCTAGTACCTACAGACACAAAACGAAAAAATAAACCTACTGTCGCCTAACGTAACTTTTAAACCTAGCTCGGGTTTAATAGGTAGGTTTTTTCTATTGCCTTGACTAAGCAAGCGGTTAAACGCTGTTTACCATTCAGGCAGTTAGTTGAACGGCGCCGTTAATTTAAACGGCTAGGCAGTTAATTGAATGGCGAATTATACCAGTTGGCTATGACAAAGATACATTTATTATGGGTCACGTCATAGCTACTATTATAATGATAACAAATTATACTAATCCCTGTACAATAATAGTATACTTCTACTTATCTAGTCTTGTCTACAATTACCTGTTTAGCAATTAAGCTAATTACATTTCTAAGTTGTAATGACCATGGTAATATTGATCAGACAAAGCATGGATGGATGGATGGATGGATACCTAATGATGTAAACTGGTGGTTTGTCCCGAACTGAGATTTAGCGATGTCCGTTTCAACTGGTTTCTGGTTTCAACCAACCTAGGTACCAACCTTATATTTATATTATACCAAACACTGTTCGGACTTGCCTCTAACTAGGTAGGTACCTACCTAACTAAATATTTGGTATGGTAAACAAGTATCTAGGTAGGTAGGTACCTAAATCATTTATTTATTTTAAAAAAATTAAGAAAAAGCAGAAAGATCTTTCCAACGAGTACCTACCTACCTAACAGGCAGTAGGTAGGTAACTAGGTACAAATTCAACGAAATTCCCAGAGAGCTTACTTGTATCTCAAAAACCATAGAAATAACTTTTGTGTATAGGTACCTACCTACCTACACAACAAACAAAACCCTGTCATATGACCTCATTCATTAGATATAGGTAGGTACCTACCTATTAGATTTATGTACCTAGGTAGGAATAGGTAGGTACCTAACTTTTGTTTTGCTAACTTGTGAAATCCTTTATCATAATGACCCCTAAAATTCATTTTACTCACATAGATTTAGATACGATCAAAACGGTTTGAAAGTTATGGCCTCAATGAACCGAAGTTATGGCCCGACAAACACATAGGTAGGTTAAATAGGTACATACTGTGGTACATACCTACATATAAAATCGCCTAAGTTGTCTGCAAGATCTACGTTTGCTTCGCTCGCTTGATCAATTATTATTATTTATTTATTTTACCTACTTTAATTATGGCACACATTCTATCTACAAATCCACAACACACTGATGATGATAACGATGAGTGATGAATGAGATGATGCTACAAATAACGTAAACATACTAATGTAATAATAAAATGAGTAAAAAAAACATTAACCTTGCTTTCTGATGGAAAAAGCTCAACGATTTTATAAGATATGTCTTCATAGTTTTGAGCATTCATAGACCCATATTCTCTTATGAAATAATCAACTACACATTTTGTTAGTTGGTTTCTTAATGTCGTATCTAGCTTCTTGTCTATAGCTTGAAGACATATTAGTCCAGCATTTGTTGCTTTTAAAATTGTTTGTAAATTAAACTGATGAAAAAAAAGTACTTAATAATCATTCTGTGTGTGTGTATGATAAGTACCTATAACCCGATTCAATAGAGAAAGGAATCTAAAATGGCGGATTGTACTTGCGTTGACAGATAGTACAGTTGGCATATAAAATTTCAGATCAAAGATTTATTCCGAATTGATAATAATAAAAACAAGACCGGGTCGTATTTATACAGTTAGACCCGCACCCGCCGCAGCGCGGCACGTACTAGGTACCTACCACAAGGCATCAATGAAATACTTGCAAGACTACAAAACTTTTCTGTGCAAAAAGGCTTACTACAAAATATCAGATTATCCAGATGATAAAAAAGCTTGGGACGGGTTTTGCTCTAACTCAAAAAGTAACAATTAACAGGCTAAAGGTTCTTCGACAGAAATCAAAAATATTACTTTATTTCCGTGTCAGTGTTTATTTTAAGAATTGGACTTTTTTTCTGAGTGTACATTTTTGTATTTATGGAAACAAAGAATTTTTGATTTTAATTTCAAGTAATTTATCACTGGTACGAGGACGTACTTAGAAGCCCTGGTACTCGATATTTCAAGTACGTCAAATAGCTAATTCGTATCAATCACCGGCCGCGTCAAGGCAGCGTAAAAGCAAATCAAGGCTAGTTTCAGGTCAAGGTTTTTTCTGCTGTCTGTACGCGCGTGAGTGAGTAGACAGCACTAGTGTGCAAGCGAGAGACCATGATATGCGCCGCCATTGCAGATTCTTTTCTCTAATGAACTGAGTTATACCTGTTTCATTTATTTTAGAGACCACGTAATAGTAAGGTACGTATTTGCTCTGTGGGTACACTCAAGGTTAGAAAAATAACAAGCTTTTTAATTTTAATCAAAGCAAACAGAATTCATCAATAAAAAACTAAAGAGAGGTCTAAGTAAATATTTATAAACAAAAGTAAGCTAAATTGATTTGGAAACTAGGAAATGTTAGCTGTAGGAAAACTCTTTATCATTAAGCTCGCCTTTGACGACCGATGTGGCGCGGTGGGGGAAGCTCTGCCTGCGACGCAGAAGGTTGCGGGTTCGATTTCGCGCCTCGGGACAAATGTGTGTACGATCTGCAGACATGTGTTCAGGGTGTTCTGGTCGTTTTCTATATATAATTTAAAAAAATAATCTATCTATGTATTGTATAATATTATGTATTATCAGTTATCTAGTACCCATAACACAAGCTCTGCTTAACTTGGGACTAAATAATGCTGTCTAAATTGTCCAGCATTATTTATTTATTTTATTTATTTGTCTTCTATTCTTTTTTTCTATGTATTGTAGTTAGGTTCATGTGTGCAATAAAAAATTAGGATAATTCGGGGGTCATCATCACCACTATAGCTTTGGCAATACTTGAATGCATAAGAAATTGATGGTAACAGCTGGATAATAACTCATAGGTACCTAACAATGATTTCATTTTAGCTTACAATACCTACGAAAGAAGAGTATAATTATAATCCTGATCCAGGGCAAACAGTATGATTGATGTAGTTATTTTAAAGAAACTTACTTTTTGTTTTGTAATTGTACTGGTGGAGCTGCCGCTCCTCCCCGAGATATTTGAGTTCACTTCAAATTTTTCATCATCAATGGATTCAGTCTCCATGGAACATGTGCTCTGTAAAATTATTTTTAATTAGGTAAATGTAATTAGGTAGGTATCTATACCAAATGCACATATTTTTTTATTCAAGAAATGATAACGAAACCTAGCAGGGGCCTTCTGCTAGGTTTTGTTATCATTTCTTGAATTTGATGTTAACCTCTACCCACAAACATTTAACACTTGCATCAGCTCATAGAACACATTCACAAGGCATATCCGCAGAGGATTCTGACAAGTAAAATGTACATTTAGGTTGACAACCTCTGTGGTGCAGTGGGCGAAGGTCTGTCGTAGGATGTTGCTGGTTCGATTCCCGCCTTGGGACAAATGTTTGTACGACCTGCAGAACTATCTGTGCATCAGTTATCTAGCACCCTACAACTAAGCTTTAATTAGCTTGCGCTATTGCTTGCTTGATTGTTAGGTTAGCTGTGTGAATTTTTCTGTGTGAATTTTCCAGCATTATTTATTACTTATATTTATATAGGTACCTACTTACCAATGTTTTGTTTTCTTTTTTGAACCGAGATAGTCCAGCCTTAAATTTTATTCGGTCTTTTATTTTATTTGATGGTATCAGTTCATTAATATCTGACTCGGTAATATTTTCCACACAGAAAAGGTCTAAATCGTGTTCTAGAAAAGAAGATAAAAATGTCTTGAAATAAGTAGGAACATGATTATATACCTAACTGAGATTACAGTGGGTGATAGACGATGGAGGACGATGAGCAAAGAACCCTAGAAATAATTAATTATTGTTCACTACTAGCTGCTGTCCGCGGCTTCGCATGCCTGGTTAGTATACCGTGGGAACTGATTTATGGTATAAAGTAGTCTATGTTTACTCTCCATCCTTTCAACTAACTTTATGACAAAAATCAAGTCGATAGGTTGTCGAGTTAAGGCGGAAGGAAGGACAAACAAACAAACACACTTTCGCATTTATAATATTAGTCAGAAAGAAAATAACAATCAAATAACAAATTTAAATTAAAACTAGTATTTACAATAGAAACAATTAAGCTATCTGCAAACTGTTGCAAACAATCTACAGGTAGCTCAACTGATCCATATCAATACCAGTTGGAAGCAGTCAGAAAGAAAATAACAATCAAATAACAAATTTAAATTAAAACTAGTATTTACAATAGAAACAATTAAGCTATCTGCAAACTGTTGCAAACAATCTACAGGTAGCTCAACTGATCCATATCAATACCAGTTGGAAGCGTGCCTAAGACACTGGCTGCATTGCCCCGCAATATAATATTAGTTATTCAGGTGTGTAAAGATTTCTAATAAGGTGTGTATAAATATACCTATAGGTAATCAAATCAAGCATCGAGAGGCTACTAGTAGTAGCCTCTCGATGGTTTGACTTGATAGCCTACATCAATTATGTAGTAGCCTACTACATAATTGATGTAGGCTATCAAGTCAAATAGGTACGTATAACTAGGTATAGGTACATACTACCTTTGAACACTTTCTGAGTGGCTTCCGAGACTCCCCACGAATCCAGTAGCTCGATCACGAAATTACTGTCTGTATCAACATCAAGCAGTACGTTCGGATCGTTTTCTTCTTCCATGATGTGATGAATTTGGAGCCTCCCTCAGGCCAGGCACTAGGCAGTGCCTCAGGCAGGCAAACAAGACCGAACAAGAACTGCGGCGGCAACGCACTCACTCCACTGTTTATAAATTAAAGATGTCACTAAAATATACGTAGCACTAAATTATTTACCTCAAATGAATAATGATAATATGTAGGTACGTCACGTGTGGTTCTATTTACTGAAATCAACAACAAACGTTCGAATTGTAGAAAGTAATCGTCAAGAAATCGTCACATCGACCGTTAGCGTCCCAAGTGAGAAGCGAAGTGGGAGCGAGCAAGCGCGCGATTTTATTTTATACTGCTGCCTACACGCTGTGCACACGCATCGCGTTCTCTATCCCCCCTTCAACCCGTGCCCAACCACAGAATAATAATATCCTAACTTATTACGAAACAAGAAATGTAAAACTGACACTTACTGTTTTGATTCTACAAAACTACTTTTGTAAATAAGTTTGTACCTACTTATAAATTAGACGCGTAAATCCGTAATCCCGTCTGATCTGTGTATACATACTTATGTGCTACTACCGTAGGTAGGGTCAACTTAAGATTCTTTCGAGTCTAGGGGTAGGTAGGTAGTACCTACCTACCTTCCTAACCTAGGTACGTGTAGGTACCTACCTACGTGAAAATAATCCCTCCCTACTAGGCATCGAGCACATAGTAGGTATCCAGCGATGCTATGCTACTAGGTTACCTTCACAGAGATCTAGATAAAAATAAATAAAACGTCAAGTGCGAGTTCGACTCGCGCATCAAGGGTTCCGTACAAACTTCTACTCTTCAGCAAAGAAATCAACGCAGACGAATAGTGCACAATGATTTTCTGATTTGATAACGATTAAGAAGTAGGTAGGTAACTTATTTAGTCTCTCGAACTATTGGCGTCTCGGGACTAAAATATGAGTTACTTCCAACCCATGTAGGTACCTAGGTACCTACCTACAATTTTCTATGAATAAACCATAAATTTACAGTTTTCAGATTTTTCCCTTTACTTGTGCTATAAGACCTTGCTTTTTGCCAAATTTCATGATTCTAGTCTAAGTCAGCGGGAAGTACCTAGGTTTTTGGTCCTTGGCGAAATTCAAAAATTATTTTTTCTGTAAATAAACTACAAATTTATGGTTTTCGGATTTTTCCCTTTATTTGTGCTATAAAGACCTTGCTTCGTGCCAAATTTCATGGTTTTAGATCAACGGGAAGTAGGTACCTACCCTATAGGTTTTGTGTGCATGTGATTCCCTTGGAAAATCAACAAAAAATAGACATAAACAGCTGTAACTTTTGATTGCGTTGATTTAGAAGTTTGATTTATATCGCGGCTACAAGAGGTTACGAGCCTGCGTATATGATGTGAATATCAACTCGATAACTCCACGCGCTTCTGAGAAAAGAGGGTTGACAGACGGACAACAAAGTGATCCTATAAGGGTTCCTTTTTTCCATTTGAGGTACGGAACCCTCAAAATAAAACGTCAAGTGCGAGTCGGACTCGCGCACCGTGTGGGTTCCTAGGAAATTTCAAAATATTTGGACATAAACGTCTAACTTTTGATTGCGTTGACTTAGAAGTTCGATTTATATCGCGGCTCCAAGAGGTTAAAGACCTAAGTAAGTATATGTATAATCACAGATATCAGTACCTATATAATTATGGTGTGAATTTCAACTCGATACTTCACGCGTTTCTGAGAAAAGACGGTTCACAGAGGGACAGGCCAGACAGATATAGGTTCCTTTTTTTCCTTTTGAGGTAGGTACGGAACTCTTAAAAGGCCTACCTATTACATTAAATGCACCTGCACTGCACCCAATGCCTAGGTAGGTAGGTAGGTAGACCTACATCTCTCAAAACTCTCAATGCGAAGACCATGGATCAGTCAGTCTAACTGGCGAATATTTCCAGAGAGTTGTATAAGTTTGTCAGGGTGTTTTAGCTTCAGGTGGTCGGTGAGAGCTGAAGAAGACGCTGGTCGGTCGGTTGACCCCACCTCGCGCAATCGTTCCTTCACATTCCACACACTTCAACACTATACTTTTATCGTCAGTTTCACGAAAATATATGCATTCGTTTGATCTTTTCCTTCCACTCCTGTTCCACTCATTGTTTTTCGAGTGGATAAACAAACGCACGTGTCAGTAATTTTGACGAAAACTAGATGATGTAATAACAAGCTGGGGGGGCTCATGAGCAATGAGGTATTATCAATTAATTACTTATGTGTACCTATATCATTGGTCATGGGCTCGACATGCGTCAACTTGCTATTCTGCAATGCAGCCTGCAAAACCAAGCGCCATTTGCCGCCACCAGACATTTGGATGAAATTTGGAAAAAATATAAATTGTAACCTGGATTAACTAACATATTATGCCAAGTAGGTAGTAGGTACCTACTTGGCATATTACTACCTACTTGCCATAATAGGTACCTACCTATTATTATCCCGAAAATGTAAGAAGAACGTAGAAGAGCGAAGTGAAACAGAGAAGACAGAAGCGGCCTTTAGTACCTAGATCAATGAAGGTAGGTAGGTACCTACCTACTAGGTAAACCAAAGATTACATAAACTACGAAACTCGATATAACATATCTAGGACTAAATAAATAAATATATAATGATCGATAAATTTACATAGAACGTTAGTTCCGGAGCATGCGTCCTTTTACTCTACAATAATAAATAATGATACCTATAGTTGAATAAAATAAATCATGGATGTTGAATTGCGTTTGGCAAAATCAACATCCAAGATCGTCAATTTTACATAATACCTTTAGTAGCGTAGCAAGTGCCATCTAATGCTACTTTTAGGAACCTTCTTACAAAACTAGGAAGATTTTTCTACGAAAGTACAATGTAAATTTTTTAATAATTCAACATGAAGTTATAATTGAATACACTAAATCGTGGATGTTGATTTGTTCTTAGCAAAATCAACATCCAAGATCGTTAATTTTACATAATAACTTTAGTAGCGAAGCAAGCGCCATCTAATGCTACTTTTAGGAACCTTCTTACAAAACTAGGAAGTTTTTTTTACGAAAGTACAATGTCAAATTGTTTATTAATTCAACATGAAGTTATAATTGAATACACAAAATCGTGGCTGTTGATTTGTTCTTAGCAAAATCAACATCCAAGATAGTTAATTTTACATAATAACTTTAGTAGCGAAGCAAGCGCCATCTAATGCTACTTTTAGGAACCTTCTTACAAAACCAGGAAGTTTTTTCTACGAAAGTACAATGTCAAATTGTTTACTAATTCAACATGAAGTTATAATTGAATACACTAAATCGTGGATGTTGATTTGTTCATAGCAAAATCAACATCAAAGATAGGCAATTTTACATAATACCTTTAGTAGCGTAGCAAGTGCTATCTAATGCTACTTTTAGGAACCTTCTTACAAAACTAGGAAGTTTTTTCTACGAAAGTACAATGTCAATTTTTTACTAATTCAACATGAAGTTATAATTGAATACACTAAATCGCGGATGTTGATTTGTTCTTAGCAAAATCAACATCCAAGATCGTTAATTTTACATAATAACTTTAGTAGCGAAGCAAGCGCCATCTAATGCTACTTTTAGGAACCTTCTTACAAAACTAGGAAGTTTTTTTTACGAAAGTACAATGTCAAATTGTTTATTAATTCAACATGAAGTTATAATTGAATACACAAAATCGTGGCTGTTGATTTGTTCTTAGCAAAATCAACATCCAAGATCGTTAATTTTACATAATAACTTTAGTAGCGAAGCAAGCGCCATCTAATGCTACTTTTAGGAACCTTCTTACAAAACAAGGAAGTTTTTTCTACGAAAGTACAATGTCAATTTTTTACTAATTCAACATGAAGTTATAATTGAATACACTAAATCGTGGATGTTGATTTGTTCTTAGCAAAATCAACATCCAAGATCGTTAATTTTACATAGAACTTTAGCAGAAAATATACGTTATTTGACGATACGCTCGGGAGCCATTTTACAAAACATACTTCTGTGTATTTAACGCATTGTTTTCGTAATTTTTACTTAACTTAGATATGTTAATGTTAACCTTTGATGGTTTATTAAATGAACAACGGGTGTTTGTAAAACCAACAAGGAATAAGGTTGATTTTATATGTTGAAGACTCAAACTACTCTTATTTAGTAAATATAACAATCATATTTTTTCAGTGTACAAAAACATATAAGTATTTTCAGTCACTCAACAATTAGAAGAGCAGAAGTTAGTTCCTCGCTAGTTTATATGTTAAAAATAAGCTATTAATAAGAAGGATCAGAAGATAAATCTGATGATATAAGTTTATTGTGAGCTCTTAATTAATAAACCAGTTTTAAGAACGAAGTCCTCTTCAAAAACTTTAGTTAGAAAATACGGAGCTATCAAAAACACGAAATAAAATTTTAATGTCCATTAATAATCTCGAATCTCTCCGATGGCCTGGATTGCCCTTGAAAAAAACTACAATATATATATCACCGCTGCTCATCATTTACATAAAAACTACCAGTAAAACTGGATTCTATCAATATCGCACCAATTTCACTCAAACTACGAGTTCAGGCCGGTTTGGCTCGGGCCGTACTCTATGGTCGTTTTTAAAAACAACATTTGTAGACCTGTTTTTCTGAATAGAAAGTTCTCCAAATAGTAAATTGGTTAGAATAGTAACGGATTTTTCCAAACTTTATGTAGGTATAGGGTGTTTTTATAATTTCTTCGGACTACTAATAGAAAATACGCACATTCAGTACCATTCAGTTCATTCCTCGCCTTTGTAACTACCCAAGTAACAAAATTTGGTATTATAAAAGTTCTGAGAACGTTTTCGACGTGCTAATTAGTGTTAAAGATTAGCACTATAATGGTCTTGTAAACGTTTATACAACCGCAAATAGGCCCTAGTTTTATCACCAATTGATTCTATAGACATTACATAAAGGCTCTTATGGTGATTAATCAGCTCTATAGTTGAAATGTAAAAGTAACGAGAAACGCGTTTTAGTTCTAAAATAGTGCCATCTGCAACGTTAATATCACAAATTAGCACTATTAAAGTTAACAAAACATGTTTATAGAGCTTTTTTTGCACTGTAAACGATTCGAGTGATCTTTTTTTATCACATTTATTTTCGATTTTTTTCGTAAGTGTCCTTGTGACTATTCCCAGGAAAACTAATATTTCGGTAACTTATTATTTTGCTTTATGTCATTCGCCATTGTTGCATTGACGTACGTAACGTGCAAGTCTGCCGTAACTTGCACTTGCGGAATTAATTGTATCGTTAAAACCTACATGCTGACTTCAAATTCGACGAAGCGCCTTCATAATTTTCGTGTTTTTATTAAATTTAAATAAATAAAATAAGCACTTGTTCCGACTATGACTGCTATAGTACTTATTGGCTCCAGCCGTGCTGCTAATGTGCTATCATGGTAGCAAACAGCAGCCATTTATTTTTACCGAAAACTAGTTGATTATAATTAGGGTTCCATTGTTCAAACATAAAATACTATGGTCAAAATTAATTATTATAATAATTAATTAATTATATAAAAATTAGTTAGCAACATTAATAAAATAAATACCAAATTAAATTTGTTTAATTTGCAACCTAGCTCACACAAGACAAAAAATATTTAATCGATAGTTGTTTTCAAAAAGCCTAGGTGTAGAAATAGTCAATCGTTTTTATTACTTATTTTATCTCTAAATACCTACATACTTGTTTATACCCGCTCTTTCGCACCCGATAAATAATCTTCAATATATTTATGGGTTATTTCTACCCCATGGGAACTGATTTACAGGTTAAGGAGTAGGTACATTCTGCCTACCGAAGTTTTTTTTACAAAAATATTATGTATTGAGCTGTTGACGGCTGGTGCTCCTACTTGTACCAGGTTAAGAATATAAATTAAATCACATCTTTACATAATTATATTATATTATAGTAATTATCGTATTATATTATATAAAATTATTTAAAACATTAGGTCTTTTTTCATATACTTACACTTAACGTATTTATCTTTATCACTTTATCATAGAGTGTGTAATAATGGGACAAAATACATTATTGAATTGTAAGTTAGACAGATAATCACTTTTTAAGTACCATAATTTAAATGGTATATCAAAAACATATTATAAAGATATACAAACATTATTAAATCTATCAAATTTTTAACTGCGAGGTGAGGAATTCTTATTCACTGCGTAATTGTTTATCGTTTTTGCTCTCCTCATCTAAATACTCCGATGTTGAGGAACTTTGAACAGAGTTACTCTCACTCATTATATTCTTCATCCATACTGGCTTGAGAAATAGGCATAATATTGCTACAGCCTGTTGTGGTACAAAACAAATAATAAAAATATTTTGTGCAGAACCATGTGCAATAAATTCAGCGTTCGCTTGACCAGTTATTATATTTTGGACACGAATCTGTCGTATTGATGATAATGCTGTACTATATCGATTCTTAACATTTTTTTAATAATAACCGCTCACTTAATTACGACGCAGAGAGACATAAATCCATTAAAACTTTGGTTTTTAATCAGATGTTTGATAAAAATCCACCATTTATAAAATATTAGTGATATAATTGATACTAAAGAGCAGGTATAAATTTAATTAGTCCAATAACTATGAATTTTAGTGCTTTTATGTCACGTTTTAGTCGCGTAGCAGTAACACAAACACCCATAATAGAGCTATTTAGAAGCGAGTGACTAAGCAACTGCACCAAAACTCGCTATGGTACTATTTAGTACTATAGATGATTTTTCATGACTTTTAAAAAAGTAGTCCCATATCGATGTAGAGGGAGCTTTTATGTAGCTAAAACGTTAAGTAATTGTTGTGCAAGGTACTTTAATAGTGCAAAATGACCCTCTAATTGGTGTTTTCGGTACTGCTAAAACACTTGCACTGTAAAAGTTATTTAGACGCATTTTTAGTGCAAAATAGATACATAAAAGTGTCAGTGAGGTTATCTATAGCACTAAATAGTACCATAATCGGTTTTTTCATATCTTTTACAGTGCAGCACTTTAAACATTGTAATGTTCGGTCCTGTAAGCGTTCTAAGAACTAAATTATAGAACTTAAATGCTCTTTAATCTTACAGAACCAAATCGTTCTGCTTAAAACCTTTATAGTACAAGCAGTCACAATGGTTACCATTATAGGCCTACTATATCACAGTTTGGTGATAAAACGACTTAGTTATAGGAGCTTTTGTTACTTGGGTATATACCTAACCTATTAGATAAGTTCTTATTGTGTATTATTATTGTGTACAATATATACATACCTATATATTAGGTCCTTACATATGAAATTGGCGTTTTGTATGGGAGGAACAAAAAGTCGAATATTTTTTAATATAATATATTTAATTAATCAAAGTATGAACCATTATTTTCTATGCACTTTTGCCATCTTATAGGTAGTTCATTGATCCCTTTACTAAAAAAACCAGTCGGACGGGAATCAATAAAATCTTTGAAGGCGATTTGGACTGCCCCATCGGAGTTGAATTTTTTCCCTTGCAAGAAGTTATCCAAATTTCGAAAAAAATGGTAATCTGTTGGAGCAAGGTCCGGGGAGTACGGAGGATGTCTTAGACTTTCCAATTGAAGCTCTTCTAATTTAGTAGCCGTCTGTTGCGCAGTGTGTGGTCTAGCGTTGTCGTGAAGCAGCAGTGGCGTGGAGCGATTGACCAGCCTAGGTTGTTTAGCCGCTAGCTTTTCCATCATGGTTTGCAATTGCTGACAATAGACATCAGCCGTAATAGTCTGGCCAGATTTGAGAAAACTGTAATGAACAATACCGGCACTAGTCCACCAAACGCTTACAAGTAACTTTTTTGGGGTTAATTTTCGCTTGGGGCAGGATTTGGCTGGCTGGCCAGGATCCAACCATTGCGCTGAGCGCTTCCGATTATCGTAAAGAACCCATTTTTCATCACAGGTAATGATTCGGTTATTCGAGTTGTTTCCGCAGCACTAGTGCCACGGCGGAACTCGTACTCGTAAATAATGCGATATTTTAAGTTTTCCATTTTGTAAAATGAGTGACGCAAACAGAAAAAAACAGAAGAAAAAAAACAAATGAATGACGATCATCGAAGCACAAATACATGAGTCTATAGCTGTACAAATTTGAATTTGGAATTCCTTACCAAAGAGGAGAAATTTGTGATTAAAGTGGCCAGTACGAAAAACGCCAATTTCATATGTAAGGACCTAATATATAATTATGCTATGGCGCATAGGCCTATGTCCAGCAGTGGACTAATATCTATAGATAGACTGATGATGATGACTGTGTACATTAAGAATTACAGAATCCAGTTTTTGTTTTTGGAACATCTACTAAATCAATGATACTAGATGGAACAAAACATACTTAAAGACGACTTAAAGACTTAAAACAAACTTAAAGAAGCGAATAGGTCTACTTCTAGGATTTACTTACTCAGTGATTGAAAGGTTGTTATTATAAAATGTATGAAAATGCTTCCTAGTTATTATAACATTATTTTCCGGCATCCTATGATTAAACCTCAGCCAACATGAGTGTAGACAGGGTAACGCCCAAAACTCGTATAGCTGATTAGCATTTTATTTACAGACTCGTACGGACTTTTACGTAAACACTCACTTATAGGGAACACTGTTAGACGATCCTATTGTTTCGTGGTTCATGTTAACTTGTAACTGTATTACTCTGTTTCATATTTACCGGCTTTCAACGGAAAATTAGCGTGTATATTCAAATAGTGAATAAGGTTTCTGATAAATGCAAATGTATCATACCTATATATATTATATACCTTCTTTCGCGTTAGAAATTGAATGTTCACTTAGTCAAAGAGAATTCAATAAATTCTTCAGAGCGTTTACCTGGCGCAGTGCATCAGCCCTGCCGTACAGTGCAGGGCAATTAAACCAGTAGCGTCGTGGATTGTCTTGGACGATTGGTATTGATATGGATCAGTCGAGCTACCACTAGATTGTTTGCAACCCACTGCAGTTAGCTGTTTAAATTAAAAATACTAGTTCTATTTTTTTAAATTTAAATATATATTCTTAATAAATATTCCATATCCAATACCTTTGTTTACCGTAGGTAAAGTCTCTAGGAATAAGTTGTCACAAACCAAAAATGATGACTTAACATCGTCACGCCAATTAGAGTGGGCGAAGAAGAAATTCTTCTCCACTGATAGTCATCTAGAAGACACTCAAGTGCTCGTAAAACTATAATAGTCTATTATTTGCTTTTACTACTGGACCGATACGGTAGCTTTTGTTTCTAGTCAATTTAGAGTTTAATTTTATTAGCAAGATTTTATGGGTTTCTTGTTCTTTCTTTGTCATTTGGAATAGGTTGATGGAATTTTCCAACAACCTATTCCAAAGTTATAGGAAAAATTGCAGGTATTATTTAATAAATTAATTCAAAGCTTATAGAAACAGTTACAGGAACCAGTCTAATAGGCAAACGTATATGGGAGTAATTTCTTGTATTCAAATCAATCATAAGAGGACTTATTTCTCTCAAACATACAACGTCTACTAGGTTTTGGTCCAAGTATAGCATTACAATTGACAATCCTACTTCCTATATCAATACTCGCATTTTTTATCGATGCCCTTATTCGTTTCCATAAATAATCGATAGTGCAGTTCCATATGAGTGCTGTTTCTATTTCCTAACATGTCTGGGGTCCCACGGGTCTGCGTCTGCGCAGCCACGCGCTAAACCAACGCGATCGTCGTGAGAAATTATATAACAGTCGTGCTTCGTGGATTTCTTATTATCAGTACAATGTATTAAGTATTTATATAAGGTGTGAAAGATGGTGTAATTTAATGCACAGAAAGCTTTATTAACTAAATTGGTTCCGACGTGAAGATTTTCACAGTTCTTAGCAGCTCAACCCTGACTACTTTTTCAGCGGTGTTTCTTGCACCTATGATTAAAATTTTCTTAAATGCTAAATTCAGAGGCCGCTTTACGTTATTGTAGGTACGTATGGATACACGCGGTAAACCACACAAATGCGTATTTTATAGCTATAAGTTTATTACAGCTTACTCCTCGGTAACCACAAGTAGAAATGGAGCAAGCGGGAAGCTGTTGGAAACCGCGCTCCCACAATCATTTCAATAGTAAATCAATTAAATGTTTTCAACATCAGAGGATAAGAAAATTTTAAACTATTATTCGAGAACTCTTTTCCAGAAAATATTGTCTGGAATAAGCCAGCTCAGCCCAGCCTATAGAACCAATTGCATAAACGTACAATAGAAATGCGTAACCCATATCTACCAATTAAAGAAACAATACCAACGAAGACAAATGAAACCCTTCGACCCGTGTCCATGCACATCCACACAAAGAAATTGCACATTGAAAGGACCTATTGATTTCCTCCATTTCCTCATTGCTAAAGACTGTCATAAGAAGTCCCTTCCAAGACATGAGGACCTATGTATAGCCTAGCAATCTTTTCCTGTGAACTTGTAAAGTTCCTCATTGATAGGTCTTGGTCTTCCACGTGTGACCCACCTCTGTCCAGGGTAATTAGATAGGCGAACCGTGGTGGGGTCACGGCTGGCCGCGTTTCCCACGTCTGATTCGGACTTGAACCCTCGTCTTGAGATTGAGATACGGAATATAAAACAATAAATTGTAACAGTTTTTATGTGGATAAGGTTGGTGGATTTTCTGTCTGACCTGGTGTTCGTAATGACAGGTTTAAGTAACCGATGCATTGTTTAACTAAACACTCCGTTGATTTATTGGGCCATATTTTATAATACCCAAAAATATTAAACCCTACCCAACAGAAGGTACAGAAGGTTGTTGTAAGCTCTGACTCATCAACAGCTATGGAACTTTTTCAGGGATTTTGAGACAGAATCGTTAAAAAATCGTAACTCAACAAAGTCTTTGAACAATGCCTAACCTAAACCGTGTCTGAAGTCTCGAATTATAGTCTATAAACTCCAGTTTGTATGTACTCAGTGGCCGTAAACGTCCGTCAGACGCCAGACTGGCCAGACGAATTACGGTCATGCCCCAGAATGGGCAACAATGATGTTTTTTCTGCGGTTTCGTCACACTGAACCCTGGATCCTTGAAGACCAGGAAGGGTGAGTCATCAACTCGGGTCGGGGGTCTCGGTTCACCGCGCATAATAACTTCACTTCAACGGTCACAATGCAAAGTTACAAAAGACTGCATTTACTGCGGAAACAGATTGACAGAGTCAAAAGCATGAAAGCGCAGGTAATTGGGTGGTTTTTGGTGTGTGACATGTGAATCTCCCACAGTAAAGTAGTCCAGCTAGATAAAACATTTTATTTGCTCTTTCAGAATAAAGATGACATTTGCGCGGAGCTTCAAAAACCTTCTGTGCTCAACTTTACTAAAGGCGAAATTATTCTGAACGCCACCGGTATTTTTTGAGTTAAAATTGGCAAGAAAATCGAAATCGAAAATCTTGCTTGTAAGATCTATAGGCGCCTGAAATCTGCTTTCTGCCTCAGCCCCCCTTCAGAACTGCCTTTGTCAGTTCGCCTACACTTGTCATATTAATGCAGAGGACAATTAATTAGGCTGGATACAATAGACTGACACTGTATGTTAATTTTTCATTCTAAATATCATTAGATATGAAGCTATTGTTTTATGATCTTAGAAACGCGGTCAAGACTATGACTCTGTACTATTTATGACTATAGGTCTTATTTCTTCGACGAATATGTGTCTCTGCCACTAAGTAAAAGTTAATTGATATCGTCAAATAACTTTTTGAAAAAACTTAAATCCGACTTTAAATTCTTTAGTATCTATTACACTGTTTTTGAAGTTTTTCTGGACAAATAATAAAAAAAAATCACCTAAAAAAACAAAAGTAATAGTCCACGGTAATACATTTTTATGGGACCACCTTCAATAATGAATTTTACAAATCGGTTCATTATTGACTTTGAAATCGACATACATACAGCCGAACATAAACTTCCCTCTCTTTCTTCCGTTAAAAATAAACTTCATTGACCTGAGTAATTTAAACTAACCTCTATCTATCGAATGTTACTAACTCGATAATTGTCGTATCTCGACAGAAAATGAATTGTCTACGATCCCGACCTAATTTCCCAGTTTCATTACCGACGTGACCAATGAAGCGCGGCGTCGTACGCCTTCCATTGAGTGCCAAGTGTGCCTAAAGACGCAATAGACCGAATAATACCTTAACTAGGGGCCGAGCATGGGGTCGATACCCATATCAAACTACAAAGATCTTTGGACAGATACTTAGTGCCACCAGTTTAGATTCATGTCACCAGCTAATTTGACATTTTCTACATAAGAATCTTAGACAAAGATATTGGATGAGTGGAATAGGCGTTCATCCAAGAACTTTGATCAAGTATTGGACAAAGAAATTGGATGAATTGAAATCAACGGTTGTGAAGTTAATTTGTGTGCATTTGAACAGTTCAGTTGGTTGGTGGTAGTGACGCTAATTCCTGATTCATCAAACTGTAAGCAAGTTACATCAAAGATTACCTTTCTTACGATGACAAAGTAATGACGGAATTACTAATTAGTAAGTGCAAAGACATTAATCATGTCATTATGTAGTTTCCTGACATCTCAGATACGAGCTGGAGACTGCATAATAGCCAGACATCTAACTTCACACGAAAGAACTTCCTCCGAACAGAGAAATGAGGAATGAAAATGTCGAGCGATTGAGATACTTTCTCACAATTCGTTACTCAAATGACAACAATAAAATGACAATTGAATCTCTAATTATTTCTAGATTAGACTTATTTCCGGCAGAGAAATGATAGGAAGTGAGAGATTACCAGAACGGCAAGATATCCGGAGACAATTCGAATTGGACGTTGGACACCCACGTGGAGAATCCAATTAGAAAGACACCGTTTTGATGATGATTTATGTACATTATTCGTCTAACTAAAACTACCACGCTAAACTCTAAGGCACATAAAATAACCTAGCAGCTACTTCAGTTAAAAATAGAGAGTTTAGTGTTTTATGTAATGTAGATTTGTAGAGCTAATAATTTCCTAGTCGTTCTTAATTTTATTAGTCTCGTTAGTCATTGCTCTGCATATAGCAGAGCAGTCAAGAAGAACTCTACAATGACTTTTTAAAATGTTGTAAAGCCATTTTTAATGCTAATTCTGTTTATTTATTTGGACTATTATTCAATGTAGAGCGAGTCGTAATGGAAAAGATTAGACGTGGGATTGTTTGTAGAGACAATACAATTGTACTCACAAAGCATAAGGCTAAAATAAGGGCATAGAATAATAAATATACAAAATAAATTATAACGTTGATGTAGTCAACGCAATTTGCAATTTATAAACTTTGCATTAGCAACAGTATCACATCGAAGGAAACGAACTACGCTAATTGGAAAAGTATAAAAAATCACGACAAAAAATAGATAAAAATAAACGCACCGGCTCATAAATGACATTACGAAATGTTATGGGTATTTGATAAATTAGCGATGAATATCTTTCAAACTTATATCTTAAAATCAACCCGGAACACGATACTTATAATACGTCAGATGAATAGGCAGTATTGACTGCATACATAGCTGGCTGGACAATCAGTAGGAAAACATTCGTGTATAGAGACGTACGAAACACTATTCATTGATAAGAGTTTTAAAACGTAATAATACGAGAAGTTATGAAGTGAGTCGTAATCGGACAAGGTCATTGCCCAAAGTGTTAAAATTTATGTGTCTTTGAAACGTAGTATAAATACCTAGTGTTGTGACTTTGCTTTGTGAGAATATTAAAGAGATGAAGAATCTTTCGCCGTACCACGTCCTTCTGCTAGTCAGCTTCTTGGTAAGTTTATTCGTATAATTTTATTTTATACTAGATTTATGAGATAAAAAAACTGGTATTTGGCACGGCGGCGGCGCGGCGGCGGCGCTCTAACTAGTCATTAAAGATACGCTGCTAACTTCACTTCGTTACTCACGTGGTGCTCTGAACAATCAGCTGTACCAACGACGTGAACCTTCAACAATAGGCAAGTTGTTTGCATTTTAAACAACGTTCAGCTATGCTATAACAATGCAAAGTTGAAAGAGACTTAATAGCTAGCTTGTAGAGTTTAATATGCAATGGATGACGACATTTTCAGGATACCTACGCTGCTGGATTGCTGCTGCCACAGCTGGCCAATCATATGAAGACTTTGGGAGGGAGTCATATAGTAATAGGAGTTATGGGGGCTATCTACTCCGCATCACAACTGATCTCAGGACCCGTTATAGTAAGTGAAAAAGATCTTAGACACCGACCCCTTTTGAAACTCAGTTTGTTCTTGCTTGATCGTTTAGGTAAACTTACAAGCTGTAAGACCATAGGCAATGCATCTATATTGCAGTCATTCTCAATAAAAAATGTTTGTAAACAACGCTCAACACCAAAATTCTAAATTCTCATTTTAGCGTGGTGCTCGAAAAAATATTGTCAGAGTTATGGCCTAGTAAAGAGCGCAAAAAGTGCAAACTCTGGCAAAAAATCGACAACATGAGCATGAATTTGAGGTTAAGTATGGGGCAATGTTTATAAACATTGTTTCTATATTCAGTTTGGCCAGATTATATGCACTGATTCGAAGAGATTTTAGATTTCGCTACTGGCTATAATTGTAAAAATATCACACAATCGCTAGCCTATCGATAATTCTAAATTAGTCTATAGTTAACATTGATAAGGGATAATTCATCCGTAAATATTGCGTCACAATTTGAAAAGTACAATGGGCATTAAACTGGACTCATGTCTTCCTAACATTTTCTCTATTTTCAGGGTAGTATAAGTGATTTACGAGGCAGAAAGCCAATCCTGTTACTATGCTTGGCCACATGCGGATGTTCCTACTTCATGTTAGGACTGACTTCATCGGTTTTCATATTTCTATTGCTACGAGGGTTTCTAGGTGAGTGACGGTTATTAAACTACTAAAAGTCAACAAGTTTATGAATTCCAACTATCGTTATCTGGCAATTATCAGCTGAGGCCTACTGACAACACTCTGTGCCGTGATAATTTTGTCTGGCTATGGTACCAGGTGCTAGGGTGCTCTCGCCATGGACCAAAAACCTTTAGGGTACTTTAAGTTGGCAAAGAAGCAGGGTTTTAAAGCACAAGAAAAGGAAAAAACAGAAAACGTTAAATTTGTAGTCTAGTCACAAAATATATTTTTTGATTCTCGCCATAGACCAAAACGTACATTATATTATAAAGAAATGTTTGTTCCGCCTAATCTCCGAAATGGCTATATCGATTTTGACGGGACTTTCATTGTGTGTGTGGAGTAACTGAAGATACTTTTATTTTAGACGAGAGGTCCGCCCCGGTTTCATTCCGTTTTCATCATGGATAACGTAGCATTCTAATGGTAAAAGAATATTTCAAATCAGACCAGTAGTTTCGGAGGCTATTCAATTCAAACAAATCTTTCCTATTTTTAATATTACTAAAATATTAAGAGTTCGCCAAAAATAATGAATGCAGTACTTATTCATAAAAATAGATATAGCAATAACGACAGAAGACTAAAACCTCATCGTTTCTAGGGTTAATGAAACAAACGCAGCTGCTATCAAAAGCGCTAGCTCCAGACCACGTGAAGGATGCCAACAATCAATCAGTGTTGTACGGGCGACTGGCCTCGCTATCCGGGGTCGGCATGTCCATGGGACCCATCACAGGAGGACATATTATGGAAGCCTTCCCTGATTACGGGTTTACGGTGATCACTACGATTATGGGAGCAATCTTTGCTGTTAATCTAGGTGAGTATTACGAGTCTCAACACCCATGTGTTGAGACTTAATAGACGACACATTATGTCGCTGGGAAAATAATTCTGAAACAATTTTGTATGGAGGGGACTTCTTCTAGCCGAATTTTCGTGGCGGCCGGTCTCAACGGACTAGCCATGTGCGGGGGACATTTATTTATTATAGTATAGTGCATAAGTGTGTGCGCAAACACAGGTCACTCTCTATTCCCTCATTCTCATAATCCGATAGGATGGCAAAAAGACACGACCGGGACAGGGGTCAGGCACAGGACAACGGCTTAGCGTGCTTTCCGAGGAACCCGCCAACTTCCTGACTCCAGACTGCTATGAGGAATTATTCGTATAAGAGCCTACTATACGTTTCATCAATAACAAAAGTTGTTTTTGCAGGTTTAATAAATTCCCTGCCCGATATCAAAAAAGAAAAGAAAGAAGACAAACCAGCCAAAGAAATAACAGCCTTAATTCCAAAACTAATCGACTCAATAAAGACACCGGTCAAACAATCAATCGGCGAATTCTACAAAATCGACTGGCCTCTCTACGGAGACATATTCCTCTTCAAACTCCTCATGACCTTAGCCATGGGGATGTACTTCACCAACTTCGGCATGTTCCTGAAGACTGTGCACGAAGTGTCTCCCAAATACCTCGGGTACATCATCTCGCTTCAAGGAGTCACTGGATCCTTATGCACGTATTTCATCGGACATATCAACAAAATTTACAAGAACGATAAGGACTACAGTGCTCGGAACTATCACATTTTTATAACAGTTGCTACAACACTCTTCAGTCTCGCGATTGCTCCTAATGTATACATCTACACTGGGCTGTTGATACCATTGGCGATTGCGAGTTCTGTAGGAAGAATTGTGACTTTAGAGATGGTGACGAGCAGAACCGATGGCGATCATCGAGGAACTGTGATAGGGGCTTCGAACAGTATACGATCTCTGTCTGGTGTGGTGTTACCTTTAGTAGCTGGTGTAGTAAATCAGTATTTCGGAGTAGTGTACACTTTTTACTGTGCTGCGATATTTGCAGGGGTTGGTGTTGTGATAAGTCGAAGGATACGACTGGAAAGCTTAAAGGCTAAAGATAAATAGGTGTGATAAACACACCTATTTATCTATCTACATATATATGATTTATTTTGATGTTTTAACATTTATTTCTTTATTTTATCCGTGTTACGTAAGTTTTAGTCAGTGATATGTGAATTTTAGGAGCGAAATTTTAATAAAAGCTAGATGATTGGTTACTGCTAGCTACGAGTAGCTTCATTAGCATAAAGATATGAGGTATCACATGTAACTGTTTTTTTATAAGCTAATTAGATCAATCGACAAAGATTACATCAAAAAGTGCAAGTAGGAGCCACGTCTCACGAGGATTATTCCCACGACCCCTTGATTATAGACAATTAGAGAACATAGAATACAACAAAGTGGACTGCTTTATGTCACTCATAAAACTGGTTTGATTTTTGATAACTTGATAAGACATTGATTAAACTTATAGCTGGCAAGTTTCGTATTCGTTATCAACCGGGGGCGTAGCTCAGATGGTAGAGCGCTCGCTTAGCATGCGAGAGGTACCGGGATCGATACCCGGCGCCTCCAATTCTTTTATGCTAATTTAAAATCTTCGACAAAAAAATGTGCTGTGAAATATTTGACGACCTCTGTGGCGCAGTGGGCGAAGGTCCGCTTGCGACGCAAGAGGTAGCGGGCTCGGTTCCCGCCCTGGGACAAATATTTGTAGGATCTGCAGGTATTTGTTCCGGGTGCTCTGGTCGTTTCTATGTATAATAAAAAATAACTATCTATGTAATGTATTACGTATATCAGTTATCTAGTACCCATAACACAAGCTCTGCTTAGCTTGGGGCTAGATGATGCTGTGTGAATTGTCCAGCATTATTATTATTTTTATTTAACAAGTATGACGACAAAAACTAAAAGTTTTTAGCTTTGCTTAAAGTTTCGACAATCTTGTGTCATATTTCATTTGACTTTTTAACCAGTCCCACGCTGGGCAAGAAAGCCCAATTATCCCACCTAGACTTTGGAAGTACTACGCCTGAATCAAATCATTACAAGTGTCAAAACTGTATAGTCCAATTAATGTCTTATCATGGGGTGTAATTAGAGTGCAGGTGCTCCCATGGTGCGTTCCCACGGTATGGTTCCTTCCGGAGGTAGCGACCCGTGACGCTACCGTCTTCGCCCACCTCGCGCCTCTCATTGTTCCACGTAAGGTCAGCATCTGATATAAGAAGCACATACATACGTGCTAGAGTCTATATAAGACTCAAGTTTTTTTTTTGGTGAAGGAATTGATAATCAGATTTACGCCTTCTAAAGCATAAACCGTGTTTTTGACCGCTCTTTGTGGCCTCGTGTGGAGGAATTCTATGTCTAGCGTCGGACGTGTATGAGCTGATATGAAGCCTTTAAAATCAAGGGAGAATGAAAATGAGAAAATGGGCCCTTGACTTAGCAGAGGGATATCACAGGTTAAATGATGGACAATAATAGTTATTGTCACAATGCCACAATATGTGTTAACACTTTCATCACCTACGTACGATGCACATGTCCTTAATCATGGGACCAGCGTGAGCGGCGGCGGGAGGTTCCTGCTAGTCCGCCTAGGCCTAGGTCGCATTGCCTAGGCCTAACTACGCAGAGTTATAATGCGTGAAGACAGCTACCACGAAATACGCGACCACTACGCAGCCCGGCTGGACCAAGCGAAAACGGGACGAACTTGAAACCTCCCAGTTGCCCATGCCCAGACTGGTGAACTGAGGCCTTACACCGAGAAGTAGTGAAGGGAAGCTTTTGTCCTGCAGCAGTAGCGGATACAGATATTTGTATCTAGACTTTTATTTAAACTCATCAGGGTCGATTATTATCAACCACCAGCACACTAGCTGAAAAGCGTTATAATGAGTTGAAATAAATTTATTTAATTGTAATATGATGTTCCCCTGTGCTTAAATCATAATTTTGTATTTTTTTAAATAGTGCACTACCACAGATGGTCGTGACGTGACCTGCCTTCTCTGGCATGTACTGAAAACCAGCGCTGGGTAAATACATCACTGCTAGTGATTATGTTAGCTCAAAACCTTAACTAAACTAGCCTAAAATTGTAGCCGTCTCTTTTTTTTCGATTGAAATTAAGATAAGGGCATCACATTTACGCTAATATAGTTTAGGTTAGGAACCAACAGAATACCAGGTACCAACAGAATCAATGCTGAGTGTAGGCCATATTTGTCCTAAACCCTGCTGCGCACAAAATAAGCAGCAAAACCTAGGTATAATGTTGTGTACTAAGTTTTTTTTGTGTAGTAGATTTAGTTTAAATTAAGTTATTTTCATTCATTTTCATTTCATTCACGTGTGGTGCTGTAATGGGTTAGTGGCGATTCGCCATCGGACCCTTTTTCTGCTACTTTTTAGTTCCATACTTTGAGTTTTGATTCGCCATCATCAAATAAAATATTGTTATTTTAAATATTGTACACCACGCTTGTCTGGTCAGAAGTGTCCTAATAGGCTACATGGCAATACACAAAGACTAACCTACATTGAATATGATTTCATTTAGATACGCCGTCGTGCTGTGAACGTTTCGAAAACCTAGATTTCTTAGGATTGACTGTCCAATGTCCATTCTATAGTATGCCTTTGCCAACTAAATAGAAACTCTAGTTATATTCAACATTGTTTACATTTTCGTCTGACTCTACCAATGAATACTATAAATAAATAAGATAAAAAATAGATACTTTGCGGAAATCCATTGCAAAATATAAAGATGAAAATATTTAGTAACAATTCCGCGCAAAACTTTCTCCGATAAGCTCTAACAAAATTTAGTCAGCGTTGTAGAAGAAAAACCACACACTCTGCCTCTCACACTCTGCCTGGAAAAGATCGCTCAAAGCGATAAGACCGCCCTTTGTATACTTCCTTTATTCCATGTATTTCCTTTTGTATTGTATTTTGCGTTTGTGTGGTACAATAAATAGTTATCTATCTATCTACAATAAAAAAAATGTAAGCATGAAGATGAACTATACGTATTTACAGGTTTTCCCCCCTTTCGTTTAGTTTAGTATATCGCATTCACTGCCCAGCTTCGGGTCGCGCCGCCCCTACATCGGAGCCGGAGCAAGGTTTCTGCGTCTTAGGCCATGAAAGTGTTAATAACCTAAGCCGATGGGTAAATCGGTGTTTTTGTGTGACAGTAATTTTTTTGCTTACCCTACTTTTCTACATATCGTGAATAGCCACCACCCTTTCCATATTAGAATTCGGCGAGGCGCGACGCGTCAACTTCTTACTATCTTTAAGAGGGTTCCTTGTCCAAATAACAACTGTAATTTCAACTGTCTTATGACTCATTATCGTATGCACAGTGTCTTAAGATGTATGTCTATCAGATTCTTGACACACTGAACTTTGAAGTTCATAAAAACTTTAGGTGCCTTTCGCCTTTGAGTGAACGTAGCGGTTCTTTCGAATCAAACGCAATCAGGAACCGTTTGAGTTTTTTTGTTGCAACATTAATATTGATGAAATTGATGATACCTTTAAAGCTATTTACACCGTTCAGCTTCAGTAAACATAACCATTTAGCCCCAGGTTTGTTATTAAGAAGAACCGCTCTTAGCGATAAGGCCGCCGTGTAATTAGCTAGATTTACTTTTGCTATAGTGTAGATACATAAGAGTAATAATTATGGCATCATTAAAGAGCTTTTAAAAAAAAAGATCTTTTTTACGACCTCTGTGGCGCGGTGGGCGAAGGTCCGCGTGCGACGCAGGAGGTTGCAGGTTCGATTCCCGCCTTGGGATGATCTGCAGGTATTTGTTCTGGGTGTTCTGGTCGTTTACTATGTATAGTAAAAAAATATCTATCTATGTAGTAATATATTGTATTATGTACATCAGTTATTATACCCATAACACAAGCTCTGCTTAGCTTAGGGCTAGATAATGCTGTGTGAATTGTCCAGCAATTATTTATTTATTATTTCTGAATGTGCGTAAACTTCATACAGCAATACCTACTGCTTAATAACAAAAGCAGCATTGCTGTATTCCAGTTCGAAACATGTGCCCTGGTGAAGAAAAAATACCTCGCTCAGTACTCCGAAAAATAAGACTTATTTGGTTCTGACAGCTGGACTTTATCACTGCCATTTCTGATCAATCCGATTCTAGTCAATAATAACGTCTGTAACGTAGCACTACTATAATAAAATTGTTGTCCACACCACCCTAAGGTTAGCAGGTAGAGAATGCTATCTAGCATTATGCTCGCCTATGTACAGATTTTGTGCAATAAAGTATATTCTATTCTAGTCAATAATAAGTCGACGATATCGGAAGGTGTAAATAGCCTTACGAAGGTATAAAAACCCCGACGGAAGAGACTAGAGTGCCGAAGGGACGACGCACGCGGGAATGGCATCGGGCAGGTGCAGCGGTTTAAGCGATTCATTACAATGGACTTCTTGTTTCAAGAAGCGGTGGCTAAAAAATGGATCGCTAGGTGGATGCGGCAAGCACGTGCTGTGGTATAACCAGATGATATTTAGATACAAGCAGCATTTGCCCAATTTTACTGAACGGTAAGTTTCGCGGGGCCGCGGTCAGTATTACTATTTTTTTTAATAAAACAAAGTTTCCTTTCAGAAAAATATCAAGTCTACATTATTTAAGGCATTTTCCCTTCATGTCGTATAGTCTTGGAACGCCTTGTATTGTTACCTACCCTCTTGTATTGTGTTTACTGACTGTACATTTGTTAAATCTCATGGACCACTGGGAGTTCATGTATGAATATTTAAAATTAGAGGAATATCTTTCATGGACCCATCGGGAAATAGAAAACAATAGAATCACGGACCTCTGGGAATAAGCCATCCACCGAATGTTTTGTGGAAGGTGTAGGTACCGTGCAGCGCGCGAAAACGAACGAAATCAAAGCGAAATTTACCGCTGCCGCTTTGGGTAGCGTCATAGCGACCTATTATAGGAATTAACAACAAAAATTACAACTAAATAATATAATCGTTACAAAAATAATTATAAAGCAGGTTAAAAACGTAGTCCGTTCGATTACGTTTGTCATTTTTGAAATTGCTGCCAGAATCGACCTTTTCAAATCTAAAATAGAAACCTTATACACGAAGATATACTATATATATTATAAGAATTTATAACAGATAGGAGCAAATTTGCATTTTTCAATTAGTCCGATATACTGGGAAGGTTTTAACCAAACAGGGTACATTATATATATACTGCTAATTAAAAGCCTGACCTTTAGTCGCGTGCGCATCGAATGGTGAGTTATTGTGTACCTAGATCCGACAGGTGGACCGCTACAGGTGGTTGACTAGTTACTTTGTCTGCTTTTAGGAATAAGGTGGTTTTTACAACCCTTTCATTATTTTAAAAGTGCTTGTTACTTCAAAGCTAGGATGCGTTGTTAACCCATAAGGTTTCGACATAATAGACATATAAATAAATGATGCTGGACAATTCACACAGCATTGCCTAGCCCCAAGCTAAGCAGAGCTTGTGTTATGTTATGGGTACTAGATAACTGATATGCATAATATAATACAGAACATAGATAGATATTTGTTTATTATACAAAGAAAACGACCAGAACACCCTGAACAAATGCCTGCAGATCGTACAAATATTTATCCCGAGGTGGGAATCGAAATCGCAACCTCCTGCGTCGCAGGCAGACCTTCGCCCACTGCGCCACAGAGGTCGTCAAATATCATTTTACATATACAAATACATGCATTAAATGCATAGATTTTTTTATCGTTGAGTTTATTTCAGTGGTTTGTTCCGATAATAAAAATGAAACGTAAATAAACTAGTAGTAATAAAATAGTAAACAAATTATACAACTCGTTGTCTATGTAGAAAGAATTTTCCGAGGGAAGAACCATCTGGGTGGAAATTTATTTCTATCTGCGCAACTGTCTGTTAACTACATTACCAACTGATAGGATATTTTGCTGAAAAGAGACTTTATTTTTAACTTTAAATGCTGTAGGATTGCTTTGCTAACTAGCAATCCTACAGCATTTAAACATTTTTAAAAAATTACTTGCTTCGGCCTGGTAGGTAATCGAAGCTAAAACAATCCGTATTTGAATGATGCCGATCGAAAGAATGGGCAAAAATACTACTCTAAACTAACATAGTAACTTAAAACAAAGGTATCACGTAAAATTAATCATTTTAATTAAATTAACATAACTTGGAACTGCCGGAAAAAGAATTACGTGATATTTGACGAGACCCCCCTTTTCCCCACGTGAGATTGGGTAAGGCTCGACGTAATTAGACGCCAGTGATTTTTAGTCATCGTAAAAACATCAAATCATATCCGTTATATACTTTTGAGCACATTGGTAGTGATTCTTTATCTTTATCTTTACAAAACTTAAACTAAACTAGCCTAAAATTGTTGCTGTCTCTTTTTCTTCGATCGAAATAAAGGGGATAGCAACCTTTTAACGCTAGTTTAGTGTAGGTTTTGTGCCAAAAGAATCACTAAGAAATGAAATAAGTTCCCAAAAATTTTCGAATTTAGCTATGGCCACACCTCTCGTCAAACGAACTAAATGTAACTTTAGTCTTTGAACATTGGAAACTTTAATGTTTTCTCTGTAGGTGGAGTCACCGCGCTACAGTCCGTAAGAGGTCCCAAAGATTTTCGACGAAAACCGACAGAGACTTCGTGGCTTAGTTGGTAAGAGCACACCCATACTAAGGGTGGGGCGCGGGTTCGAGTCCCGCCGAAGTCGAAAATTTTTGGGAACTTATTTCATTGCTTAGAGATGCCCAGAGTGCGGGTAAGCACTTATAACAAAAATCCTTAAAAGAATCACTACCATTAATGTAGTACCTAAGGTATTAAATTACATGTGTTGTGAGTGATAAATCCATTCCCATCTATAATCATGTAGCAAGTCATAATAGGCAGTAGTTTGCCGGCACGCGCTCACTGTTTGCTCCGCCTACGTAATCTGGTGCGGTCTGGTTGACTGTTTGTATTGCTTTTAATGATGGCTTCTGTTGTTTGACAAGAGGAAATATATCCGTCGTTTAGAAAGCTTTCATGCTTTGGTTTTTGTTCAAATAAAAATGTATCTATGTTTATCAAAAAATATGATCTAGAACCATAGTAGTAATTTACAATTGAAACAATTGAGCTAACTACAGAATCCACAGGCAGCTCAACTGATCCATATAAATTCCGTCGAAAGCGTCTCCATGACGCTGGCTGCATATATCTATGTAATATAATGTTTTATGTATGTATATTAGTCTTATAGTACCCATAACACAAGCCCTGCTTAGCTAGCTAGATGTCCAGCATTATTTATTTATAGGTTTACACTTGTTGAGAAGGCAGCACAGCTCTCGTTCCTACTTAGGTAGGCACGCTCGCAGTCCGTGATGTAGGTACGCATACGTACCTACATCGGGCCTACTTGCATGATATCTGTTCTCTACCATGTAAGACGACGAGGCGTTCGGCCCTCTATCGCGCTCTCTCTTACTCGTATCGGTAAAAATGAGATAGCGAGAGACGCTACGGAGGGTGGGGCGCGCGCGTCGTCACATCTTGTTTAAAATTGAATGTTATAACCGGCTAACCGCCAGTGCTCACAGAACAGTTGTCGCGAATACACGTGTTATTTTCAAGTGAATTATCTTTTCGTCCATAACCTGTCCCTAAAATTGCTACATTTGGTCCTTCGAGCTGGATGAAGGATGGACGAAAAGAAACAATATCTAACGCGTAGTGCAGTCAAGGGACTGGAGCAGCTCACGAGCTCTGAGCCGGAGCTCATATCGACGCCTGTGACGACGCGTGCCGACGGCGCGGGCGGCTGTTCGTGGCCGGCCCACGTGTCTGCAGAGTCAGCCACCGCGCCCGCCACAGTGGAGACGATGCGCCCCCCGCGCAGTACCTGCAGCAACACGTCGCGAGTGAGCCGAGCAGGACGCGAGGCGCGCCGCTTGCGGGCGGAGTACGAGGCTCAGGTCGAGATATCACGCATGAAGGAGAGCATCATCAAAAAGAAGCTAGCCATGGAGATGGCGGAGCTGGAGGCAGAAGAAGCGGAGGAGGAGCTGGAATACGAACGCGTGGCGTGTGGGCCCCCGGGCCGCGTGGGTCAGTGGCTGAATGAGAACGCCGTGATCACGCCGCTGGGCCCCACTGCCGACGCTGCTCCCGCAGTGAGCCTGCCCCCCGTCCCTGCGCCCGCTCCCGCTCCCCAGGGCTCAAGAGATGACATTCAAAAGTTAGCCCTGGCAATCGCGCAGTTGGGCCGTCCTCGCCCACCTTGCGCGTTGCCTACCTACGATGGAAGCCCCACGGATTGGCTCGGGTTTGCGAAGGCCTATCGCAGCACGATGGCAGAATACCTTCCTTGCGAGAACATGGCGCGACTCCGAGTGGCCCTAGTCGGAGAAGCCAAGGCGGCGGTCAACGACCTTCTCAGTACCGCGTCTGATCCGGAGGTCGTGATGGAAGCGCTTGTAGAAGAATTTGGACATCCCACGCGGCTGTTAGAGTGCGCCCTTAGAAGAATTAGCGAGTTGCCCTATGTATCGGAAAGTGGCACCGAGCTTCGCTCATTTACCAATACAGTGCGAAACTGTTTAGCCGTCTTGAATAGTGTGCGCGCCGATGGGTACATAAATAACCCACAGATTGTCCACAACATATTAGCTAAATTAACTCCATCTCAACGAATACAATACGGTGAATTTGCCATGAATAAAGAAATAGTCTCCGGAATCGACTTACGGATATCACCGCGCCTGGACGTTGTAATAGAATTCTTAGCGAATATAACACGCGTCTCGTCATACTACAACACGCTCAGTGACGCCCTAAATCCGCCGTCGCCGCCGCCGCCGCCGTCGAAGCCGATTACGAACGATCGGCGAGATCGAGATAAGGGTGCGGTCCCAGTGTCAGCGTCATCACATCGGGTCCATACTCAAGTTGAATTTGTGAACTCTAATCAAGTTGTGTGTACTATGTGCGCGGAAAGACACAAACTGAATGAGTGTAATCATTTCGGACAGCTGACAGTTGAACAACGGTGGGACTTTGTGAAGAAAAACAGACTGTGTTTCAAGTGCATTACAAAAACGCATTCACGTCGGTTTTGCCACGCTAAACAATGTCAACAGTGCCAGTTGTCTCACCACGAACTTTTGCACACAGACACGAGTAGAGACGTGTCGCTGTCGCCGACATCCGCACCACCGCCTATACTCGCGGTAACCGCGCCTAGTCCGGCGCCGCCGTCGCCGTCGACTCTCCCGCCTAACTTCGAGACTGTTACCAACGTTAGACAATACCGTGCGCGAGCGTTACTAAAAGTGATTCCGGTAACAATATGGACAAATCTCGGTGAGGAGTGTTATACCTACGCACTTTTGGACGATGGGGCATCGGTCTCGCTATTAGAGGAGAGTGTCGCGAGTGACGTAGAGGGACCCGTAGTGCCGCTCACATTGTTGACGGCGCGTGGACAGTCTGTGAGTGACAATTTATCTCGAAGTGTTTGTGTTGTGATCCGCGGCCCAAACGGAGTGAGGCACGACATTCGCGTACGTACGATGCGAAATATGGACTTACCGGCGCAGACTCTGCCGGCGGCTCTGCTAGAACAAAACGCGCACTTACGCAGCTTGGGTTGCGAAGAGATGAGGGAAGCGAAACCTATGCTCTTGTTAGGCCAGGACAATTGGAAGCTCATCGTCGGCAGCGATTTAAGGCAAGGAAAATCTGGTGGCCCGGTCGCTTCACTTACTTCGTTAGGGTGGGCCATTCACGGCCCACTCTCGGAAAGTGCGGACATCGATGCGGCTCTACCTTCGGTGCCCCTATACAGCTCGCCTGACGAGCCCCTTAGCGCCCTGCATGTTGTGCCCCTGCGTAACCCACCTGAAGTGCCCCCACGGACCACGCCTGATGTGCCTCAAGCGTTCCTGGGCGCCCTGCCTGCCCTACCTGAGGTGCCCCTGCGCGCCCAGATTGAAGAAGCCGCGCGAGCCCCGATTGAAGAAGCCCTGCGCGCCCCGCCTATGGTGCCACTGCGTGACCCACCGGAAGTGCCCCTGCGGGCCCCACCTGATGCGCCTTTAGCGTTCCTGGGCGCCCTGCCTGCCCTACCTGAGGTACCCCTACGCGCCCCGATTGAAGAAGCCCTGCGCGCCCCGCCTATGGTGCCACTGCGTGACCCACCGGAAGTGCCCCTGCGGGCCCCATCTGATGCGCCTCTATCTTTCCTGGGCGCCCTGCCTGCCCTACCTGAGGTGCCACTGCGCGCCCCGATTGAAGAAGCCGTGCGCGCCCCGATTGAAGAAGCCCTGCGCGCCCCGCCTATGGTGCCACTGCGTGACCCACCGGAAGTGCCCCTGCGGGCCCCGCCTGATGCGCCTCTAGCGTTCCTGGGCGCCCTGCGCGCCCCACCTGTGGTGCCTCTGCACGTTCAGCCTCTGTGCGCCTCGCCTCTAGCGCTCCTTGGCGGCGACCCGTCTGTGGTACCCCTGCACGTCCTGCCCCTGCGCGCCTCGCCTGACGTGCCTCTGTACACCCCACTCGTTGTGCTGCTGCGAACGCGTAAAAAGACGATCACGCTGGCCAAAGCGTTTTGGCATCCACAGTGGATAAGGCGGTACCGACCTACCCAGTGGAAACGTAAAAAGTGGACTGATATGATGACTGATTCAGTTAAAGTGGGTGATATTGATATAGTGCTTATAGCTGATCCAAATCAGCCCCGAAATGTGTGGCCCCGAGGCCGGGTGATTAAAGTTTGTGAAGGGAGGCATCGTTCGTGTTGTAGAGATAAGAACCCCTACTGGTACGCTGCGTCGTCCCGTCACACGAGTAGTTGTGCTGCCTACCGACGGTTCATTTATCGGTTGAACCCTCAAATTGGGGGGTGGTGTTGAGAAGGCAGCACAGCTCTCGTTCCTACTTAGGTAGGCACGCTCGCAGTCCGTGATGTAGGTACGCATACGTACCTACATCGGGCCTACTTGCATGATATCTGTTCTCTACCATGTAAGACGACGAGGCGTTCGGCCCTCTATCGCGCTCTCTCTTACTCGTATCGGTAAAAATGAGATAGCGAGAGACGCTACGGAGGGTGGGGCGCGCGCGTCGTCACATCTTGTTTAAAATTGAATGTTATAACCGGCTAACCGCCAGTGCTCACAGAACAGTTGTCGCGAATACACGTGTTATTTTCAAGTGATTTATCTTTTCGTCCATAACCTGTCCCTAAAATTGCTACAACACTGGTAGGTTTAACCTAATAAAAGATGGTCAAATTTTTAATCGGAAGAGGGTTAAGTATGTGTATTCTGACATTTGAATGCGAATAAATAAAAAAAATCGATCTATGTAACTAAAGAAATGAATTGGTTGTTAATTTTTTATTAAACTAGTTTTTTTATAAGGGGAACCTCCAACCAAGAACTTAAAATCTATAGTCTCAATAAATGGTTTTTTTAATGGTTAAATTCCGTCCACGTATTTATTTTATTTGAATGAAAGAATGCTATATTTCATAGACACGTAATCCGTAAGGTCTAAAAATATTAAATCTATCGTTTTTATTTTTTTTATCGTTAGTCCCAATATTTTTCTATTCGACAGATTTCAATCACTGATTTCAAAAAGAAACCGAGTCTATGAAATATTGCTGTTAAGGAAAACAAATGCGTGGAGAAAACGTTTTTAACACGATACTATAATTTCAAAGAAGACTATAATCTAGATAACCTATAATTTAGTAATTTATAGTTCATTGTTTCTGCCTGTGGAGTAGAAGTTCCCTATTCCCACCGTAACGTCTTCACAAATATGTCAAGATCATAATTATATGTAAAACAAGTCCACGTATGGTCATTGCACATTCAAAGATGGCCACTTGTACTCACGAGCGAGCTTCCTTCATTGGCAACAGTTTGACGTCTTAACTTAAGAATTCAAATTACTTTGTATTTATTTATTTTGAAATTATAATTCATTTCACGGCTGGTTTTCATTAAATCGGAGAAGAGTGGAAATGCTACAATAACTATTATTGACTAGTTTGTTTTATCGCGAAACCCAAATTTTGACACTTGGGAGTCCAACAGAGCAAAGAACTTTAAAATCTGACTATTAAGAACGCGAACAATGCTTTGTTCACTTGTTTTTAACGTATAATTTATTCTGTTTTGCTCAGTTTTGGTGGAAAACTGCGCTTAGTGGCTAGTTTTACCTACACAAAAAACCTAAGGAATAAATTATAGCTACCTCATAATTATAAAATGTGTACGGCGTAACCATCGCTCTTGGTAGACCCCAGATAGTAGGTTCTACAGAATAAACGACAGTGTAAATATCGTGTGTAAACACTCAAGCACCTGTACAAAGGGAGCTAAGAAGGCACGAACACTTGTAGACCCGTATCGGGGCTTGAGGTATAGCCACGACTTTGCTACTGTTTTAGTGTAGGATGCCATACGTGGTAATAATATTATAAGGCTAAGTATTACAATAGAAGTCGCGCTTTTGTGATTTTTTAAATCATCTGAGACATAGGACTGAATGTTTAAAAATCCGAAAAAAATATAGGACCCAGTTTATTAAAAGTCATGTTATAAGCACGAATCACTCGATAAATCTAAAAATGGGACGAATCAAGAACGTTTTCAGTATAAAATTTGAGTTTCTTTACTCGTCCTGGATTCGGTCGGACCAAAGTGGGACGAGTCAGGAATAACTCGAAAAAAATTCCAATGTTACCCCATTTTGTAATGTTATTTCAATAGTATGACTGAACTATACTGATATATTAAAGACCCTTAATATTTCTGAACAAATTCACAGAGTTGGACTTGACAAAATGATTTTAACAACTACAAAATGAACGAACGCGTTGGCTTGGCTAGTTAAAATCTCGAATTAGGTAGGTACATAAAAATCTAGATTTTTTTCTTTGGTACCTTCAAAGTGAAAACACGACTAAGAAAAAAAATACGTTAAAAAATCATGAAATTGCAGTTTTGCACACGATTTGGTCGAGATCTTAGGAACTCAGCGGCCTATTGAAATGACTTATGTTTTGATTCGTAGGTTATTATTATTACTTGATTCCTGCAGATAGTCTTTTTATAAGTTTTTAGGTTTTTGTAAGTAAAAACTAAATTTTTGCCCTTGCGCCGTTTCAATGCTCTAGCTCATGCTCTCTCGCGCTCCTATGAAATCCTATGCCTTTATATAATACACGCAATGGCGCCATTTTAAACCACACGGCGCGTAACGTATCATGCTCGCAGCGAATGGTACGAGTAGGTACATTACGCCCCGTAACACCGATCAGTACCCGTCATCGAGGTAGAATCCTATTCTAACTCGATGTACCTACTCTGCTTTAGGCAATTCAGTAATTTATTAGTTCTGAAAGAAATAGTTACCACGCGTTGCTTCTGTAAACAAAGAAATAAACGAGCTTCTGGAGTAAAGAATCAATGCTGTCATTGATTGTAAAAAGGAACAAAGAAAGCAGGTATAAAAGCATTTCTTTGATTTACCCTTTGATCGACTCTCAGACACGTGTCTACGTTAAACAAGTTAAACGTAGTCAGTTACTTCTAAAACGTACAGTCATAACAAAAACTTAATGGAATCGTGAAACGACTACAAAGGAAGCTAAGGTAAACTTTGGATGAAGAATATAAAATCGGTCATTTACACGTCTGGTCGAAGAAACGCGTGACTCTCGAGAGCTGGCGAGTATCAGGCGCTGCGCATCATGCAGCGTCTTGGAGACGCTTGGGACTGATATCAGTTGAGCTACCTGTAGATTGTTTGCAACAGTCTGCAGTTAGCTCAATTGTTTCAATTGTAAATAGGTAATATTTTATATATTTTTTCTATTATTTGATTTTTATTGTAATTTTCTTTTTAATAAAGGTTTACACATTTACAGCGAAGTTTGTTGTTTCAAATTTAGGTATGTTCGTCGACTGTTCTGTCGTCAATTATGTACTGATTTTGATGATTATTTTGTTTTTGTAAGAAAAATATCCTGGAGTGGTTCCACAAAAAAAATATTCCCGAGGGATACTACCTATATAAAATTTAAAAAAATATTATAGAAGTTTCGTGTCGTTTTCGTAAAAACGTCAATTTTTAACTTAACCCTTAATAAGAGTTTTCTTCCATCAAACCTTAGAGTTATAGAAACTTTCTATGTTATTTATTTATTGAAAAATAATAATTATTTCTAGAGCTAAAAATAATTTTGCGTGTGTACCAACCTAGAGCAGAGCTGTAGAGCTAAGATCAAAATCTAGTCAACTATTCACAAAATATGTGTATCGTTTTTCCAAAGACTAAAGTATAAAATCCTGTTTCCGTTTCTGCGAACCTGCATTTCATGAGCTTAAATAAACAGAGAGAGGATACGATAATGTACGTAAACAAAGAACCAAGGTTTATGCTATTTCCACGTATTTTTTAAACACATTATGGCGACAAACATTTTATAACAAGAATGAGTTTATAACGTTAACTTTTCTCAAAACTGCTTTTAGAGTGAGATGAAAAATTAAAATAGGACATCTTATCCAAATTAATCTCATTTTTTTAAGGTTTTTCTATATGTCACCTTCTTACCTCACCTTAACAGCCTATATTGGTCCACTGCTGTTTTTTCTATATCTATTTACGTCTTACTCCAATTTTAATTGGAAATCCCCTAGTAGAATATTTCAAGGGTGAATTATAAATAATGATATTCAGGCCATTTTTCAGCGTGAAACAGCGACGGTTCTTTGGTAAATAAATAATTGTGGCAAAGCTTTTGTGCCAATGACGTCCGTCATTTACTGATTCAGTTTTCTTGCGAGACATCTTATCTATTCTACACCTACGTTAGTACAACGACCCGTTCTTTTATCTCAGCCAAAGCGGTTAGCTTAAAGGGCTTATCTTAAAAGTGCATGCAAGTAGTTTTTAATTAGAAACCGGAAGATCAACGACCTGGAAGTATATTTCTATGAAAGCTTTTTAGAACAAGCAGAATTAAAAATAGCTTTAAGTATTTCTTTGATTATAAATACTATTTAACTGGTATTTATCGCGTTTCTTTACCTACTTTTCTCGAGACGTTTCGACAGGTTCACGTCACGGGATGACTAATCGTTAATTAGTATTTATAATTATATATTTATTTATTTATGTGTTCAGGACGTGTAAGTTTAAAAACATTTATTTTTAGTATTTCTTTGGTTTTCATTTTGCAAGAGAATATTAAAAAGTATGCATGTATCATAGATATACACACTTTTGGGATTCATTGGGTATTATTCTATATATTCTGCTATAAGAGGCGCAACCAAAATTGGGTTTTGCCCGATTGTAGACTATTCGAATGGAAACTCGACTCGAATAGTCGATTCGATTCCATCCGCCTGTCCGTCCTCCGACCCCTCACATACCGATGATACAAAACAATGAAGCAATTTTATTTCTATTACCAAAGATTAATAGGGCTATCGCGTGGTCCAATTAGCTACGTACCTCGGGAAAGATATAGGGCTATTAAAACTGCCAGATTGAAGCCAGTTCACACGAGTTTGGGTCTAAACTCTTTATATCAATCCAATTAAAGGAAAACAAAGCGATTTCCTTGATGAGTTTCGAAATGAATGGGAGAATCGTGAGTGGATCCATCGTTAATAACGGTTTGTTTAATCTATTTTATGCAGATACGTGGTACCTGGTTAGCTGGTAGCTTAGTAGCTGTGTGGTGAAGGGTTAGAATTGGCACCACCCTAACTTTTCCCGTTTGTGTCGTAAGAGGCGACTAAGGGACATACATCGGGTGACGGGCAGCAGCGCCTCTTGCAGAATAGATCTGCCACCGATCTGCGATCGCCAATCTACATGCCCAGCGTGGGGATTAGGGGCATTACCCTTCATGAGATAAAAACCAATAAGGCGATTATGAGGCGGAGGCCTGCGTCCAGCAGTAGTTCATTACCTATATATAGGTTGTTGAGTTGAGTTGGTCGCTTGTGGAATATACTTAAGTAGTATTCTGTCTTCTTGTTCTAGTAGTTCTAGGCAAACACAAAATTTAAAAAGTCAGATAAATAATCTAATAATAACTATAACAGATGGGTATGTCTAATGGATTGGCTACAGCACCACACTAGGCTCATGGCTCGCGTCGCGAAAACATTAAAAAGGTAAAAAAAGGTATTTTTAACATTGTTGTATTTTTAATGTTTGCCTCAATATAATTGATGTTGCTAATTCAATAATTTTATATTTGTAATCAAGAGACGAAGGCACAACATAATCTATTTTCTGACCTTTCAAACAGTATTCATTCGAAACCTTTCACATTTTTCTTTTCAGAGTAATTGCAAAGATTACCTTCTACCTAGCAACACTGGAAAACAAAAACAGTTTATTAAGAACCTATTTGTTTAAAAACAGACTTCATATCCAGTAGGTAGTTAAACTTTTTTAAGTACCTACCTAAGTATGTATGTACATGTAAGCAAGAAATAAATGAAATGAAATGAAAAGTTTTGCGGGATAAAAACTAATTCCTCGGCAATAAATTTTTATGGGGACAACGCATAACCTTCATCTTTTTAAACAACAGCAAATCATCCAAATTGTCGATCGATTTCTTCGTCATTTATGTAAAAAATACATAGTTTGGATGCCTATACCTTCTGCGTGAAGTCGGGTTGTGGACGATGGAAGCTTCTAACCTTCCATCTAATTTCCACAGTAATCCATCATAACAGATTGCGTAATCTTCTCTCGTCACTTTCGCGTCACGTCAATTCCCTTAACGTATTTTTCCTTTTCACACATTCCCGGCCCGTGCCGTTCACGGTGATATTTCTTTAGCTACGGCTTTACTTAGATAGAATGCAAAATATTTTATCACGACTATCGGAAACGGAATGCATGCAATGAACTAAATGGATCATGAAAGAGACGGAGAGAGGCAGTGAATCTAGATTCTTGTTAGTCTATTTTTCGTTGCTGTGATGAGAATGAGACTCATTTTATTTTCATCACAAATAGAAATGAGAAAGAGAAAATAAAAATCTCCTTAAACCTTCTTCAGATATGTGGTTATTTCAACATGATGACCACTAAACTTAAGACGTATAATCATGAAATCTGTAAATGGGTAACAGAAAAGCCTCTTTAAAAAACATTTCGGGAGGTAATTTGACATAATAAGTGCGCTGTTAAATTGATTATGAGGCTTGTGTTAAAGTTGGGCTATCAAATTGAAAGTCGCTTTATAAGCCATCATCTTATTATGGCTTCATCACACGAAACTGTCTGTTCTATGAAACTACTGTCTTCACAGCGAGCGTTGGTATTTTAATGGAGTTTGACGCGGCACCCATGCATGGCACGTCATTGCGTACTCAGGTACTGTCAGCCAAACAACAAACGATGTAAAGACTCACACGAACTTATGGCGGCGGCGGCGCTGCGCGAAAGTAGACACTTTTGACTTCCAGTTACCGACACCGAACACTTCATCGTGAAAAGTGGAAGCAACTGGACACAAACAAAATGTTTACATATGCGCAGGGTATAGATGATTTCATACTGGATCTATAGAAATCAAATATTCATCGGTAGCTTGTATCTGACAGTGTCTACGTTTGCGCAGCGCCTATAGAAAAAGACGATTCGAAACATTCGAACCTTAAAGACTCACTCAGTTAACTGAATATTCCACGCAATTAATGGGATATTTTTAGCCGTATGTGAACATAATCACTGCGTGAGCTCTCTCTCTCTCTCTCTGGTGCTCCAGCATCTACTCATCAAAGCAAACAAGTTGGAGCTTTTCATTTTTTCCACTTTTCAATTCGCTGTGGCTTTGTTCACAAACGTTTATCGTTGAGTGTACGTCATTACATACACGTTGTAAGATTTTTTTCTCTTTTTTAAGATGGTAATTACATGTGTGTAAATTGGAACAGATTTATGAAGCGTACGCAGGAATGTTACACACATAACATAGAAGGTATGTGTGTGTATCATATAAGTACGTTTTGTGTGATTTGAATAGGTCTTGTTACGGTTTCCTAACTAGTTATTATTGGTGTACGGTCAGACAATATAGGTACACTAAATATACAAATAAAAATGTAGAGACGCCTACCTACATGTTGACACATAATCAAACCGTAAACGAATGACCATTCCAAAAACAAATATGATTTTATCAAAAGATCGTTATTTGTTATGTATTTGGACTAAAATTTTGAAATCTCTTACATAAATCTAAAATACAACGAAACGACACCAAATAACAGACAAAACACGCTCAAAAGCTTGATTTCAGATGTTTATCTTAATTTTCTTAACGACATTATATTTCTAGACGGGCTTCTATTACGCAAACATGCTGAACGATAAAAAGTGACACAGAAAGTAGACAATTTACGAGACAATCAAAAGAATATACGAGTTCTTGTCAAATCCATTTGTTAGATCGTGGTGGGTGACACTATTTATCCCTGGAGAATAGTCTGGTTAGACAACAATTGAATAATAAGACGGGAAAGATCGAAAGAATCGATTTCAACAATGCTTCTGTAAACAAACAAGATCCATTCGATACATGAACAATACATTTGTATTCTATTACCAATTATAAACTCTAGTTAAATGCAGAACACTAAGTTCTGATCCCGTTCGTTATGACAATAAAGATCGAAAAAATCGATTTCAAAGCTGTTTGTGTAAACAAGAAATATCCATTCGATACCTTAACAACGCATTTCTATTACCAATTAGAAACTCTAGTTAAGGCTGTCTAAAAAATCAACATTTCCAAGATCTTTGATATCCTACTGCTGTTCAAATATGTCTAGGATTCTTATATGTCAAATTCTATGCCAAATATTCCATTTCAGTCGGTACAAAAGTGCCAAATTGGCATTTGTTTAATGAAAAGAAAATCTCAAATATCTCAATTTCGATATATATTTGTCTTTTTCTCTAAACCAATATGACTAATTAAATATAATATCAAAAATATAGCAAAGGCAGGGTAGGAGTTTTGCCATAAAAAAAATTGATTGCTTGTACGGTACTCTTGAACTAGAAGAAATAGTTTTAGCGCTCAAACATTTTGGCTTCGCCAGAATCCTTAAGGCTCTTGGCCCATACTAGCATCTTAAATGCAAAACATTTCGTTGTGACCCCGCCTTTATTTAATACATATCTACCTATAGCTAACCATAAACACTTAGGTGAACGAAGGTTCTTCTACATGCATTGGTAGGTACCTAAGCTTCACAGTAAAGATACCAAACGGTGAAACTGAGCAAAGGCACGAAGAATCAACAACCATAAACTTGAAACCAGTTCCAGAAGTCACGTCAACACGACCCCTAATGCTAATAGCCTTCGGTGTCATCATCACCGACAGGGATCACTGCAAATTATACCTTAAAGGTTACACGGTAGGTTCTGGTATTGCGTGGTGGTATGGGAAAGAAAATGAGTACGTGCCGTTACTCGTATGTCACCAAACCATATTGTCTTGTCTGACCGTTGCTTCGGACCTTTGACCGTGCGTGATTCAGGGAAATTATTTTAACTGAACTTTTGTAAACTTAGGAACAATTTATAGCTATTCTAGAAAATTTAAAACAGACGTGGATGTATATGAATTGACGTGAATTGGGTTAGGTACGTTAAAACATTTATTGAAAAAGCTACGAAAAAAAAAACTATGGGATACAAGGCAGATCCTCCTCGTAACAAAAACTATTGTAAATAAAAAATTTAAGTAAAAAAATTAAAGTGCAAATTACAATCTGTTACTTAGTCAATACCGTTTTCACTTAAACAATCAATCACAGATTTTTGTATTGTCATCACCGTATTAAATAATAAAATACCTTCGGCTCATTTTTGATTTTTGCGCTTACGCCGCTCTGCTCTGTGACGCTCCGATACACGCCTCGATCTATGTCTATCCTTTTCACAAAATGGCGTCATATATCGACCCCTTAAATATCATATTCACAAACTTTTGAATACATTAAAGGCTAATTTTTGCTAATATCTAAATCACATTTGTTAAGTAATATAGGTTCACAGTTGCTAGAAATAGCAAAAAGCTACGTAACAAACGAAAATTTTGTGGGATTGTTGTTATAAACTACAATATTTAATAGGCCAGTCGTCCAAACCTATGTTAGGTGGAAATTCGTCTTTTGACTCGTAATACCTACTTCGTTAAATTTTTTGATGAGGAATCCTCATCTAGCGTAAATCCTCATTGAGGATTTACGCTCCCCGCTTACACGTTGAAATTTAAATATATGCGTCGAGACAGCACCTAACGCGTCTCGATAATCTCGGAATTTATCACTCTATATTATTTACGTCATCTTAAAAACGGATTAGGCACTAAACTGTTATTTAAAACTCTAGTCAAGAGGTCATGATAAAGAAGGTAAATTATTTAAGTGCTTAGAATGCAATCACGTTACGTAATACAAATTAATAAGAATCATTTAATGTAAACTGTGTAACATAGTTGACGACCTCAGTGGCGAAGCGGGCGAGGGTCTGCCTGCGACGCAAGAGGTTGCGGGTTCGATCCCCGCCTCGGAACAAATTTGTGTACGATCTGCAGAAATTTGGGTGTTTTCTATGTATAATAAAAAAATATCTATCTATGTAACGTATAATATTACGTATATCAGTTATCTAGTACCCATAACACAAGCTCTGCTTACCTTGAGGCTAGATAATGCTGTGTGAATTGTCCAGCATTATTTATAGTTGGTATTATGAACTATAAATTCAAAAAGTTTGTCTTTTCGGACATACAATAATTATTATTAGAATAAACTCAAAATTAAAGAAATTGCACATTTTCTATCACTAGCAGTAGGAATGCAATGTCGTTATTTATCTAAATTTTGGAGGGGTTATGTCTAAGAGTTTTTTATGTTATAATGGGTTTTTGATAATAGATATAATTTCTTAATTTTGAACATATGTTTTTCTACTTCTTTTATTTCTTTTGTTTCACCCGCGTAGTTCCCGTTCCTGTGGGAATCCCGAGATAAAATATAGCCTATGTGCTATTCCAGAGTATTATCTATCTCTTAGCCAAATTTAATCCAGATCCGTTCAGCCGTTCTGGCGTGATTGAGCAACAAACATAACTAATAAAATAATAACTAATCCATCCATCCATCCATCTAACTAAACTTTCGCATTTATAATATTAGTGGGATGGTAGATAGGTTATTATATTTTTTATGGCAGAAATATAAGATATGGTAGAACATTGCATTGTTAACTTGAGGTACACATATGTACATTATATTATATTTATAGTTTTTTACGTAGTAATGTCGACTAGATTGGTTCTGAAATAATACTTTTTTGTTGTTATATAATAAAAATGCACATCATTCCTTTTTGAAAGATATGCATATCAATGTATTATTAATTCATTTTATGTCAATTATTATTTGATTTTATTATTATTGTTATCTTATTTGTATTAGCCAAATAAATGTTATAAATTCGCTAGTCTAAGTCTAAATTTAATTTAATTAAGATCACTTTTTAATGTTAATTTTAATTTTATAATATGGATTTTACTATCTGAAATAAATGAATAAATGAAAATTTCATAATATTTGGAATAGTAATAAAACAAGCCCGCTCTCTCCATACAAGTAAATTGTATAGTCAAGTCTATAAAAGCATATGACGTAAACAAATTAAAATTTCGCGATTATCTCATCAGTGACCATGTTTCGGTTTCGACCCGTCATTACGGGTCGCTATCCGCCCACAATGAGCAAACACGTGGTTTGTTTGAGAGTCTTCCTTATATGCACTGTTTGAAGTTCGTTCTAAGAATTTCGCAAGTTTCTGAGATACCACTACAACCTAGCCACAGGTAAGGTACTTATAATCATAGACATAGAATTTTTTCACTACTAATACACTATGACACACATCATCATTATCAGTCTGACGTCCACAGGTGAACATAATAATAAGCCTCTCCAAACGACGTCAGTCACGAATAACACATATGCAGAAAAAACCATTCATTTAAATTAGCAAGCATTAATTGAATTAGCAAGCTGAAGTGGCAGTGAGCTGGCCAATGACCATAACTCGTGAAGAACCGAGAACCGCTGGAGTAAACGTGTTCTTGAGTGGAGACCGTGACGCGGAAAACGTAGTGAGGAACGCCCTCCGACTAGGTAGGATGACTATGAAGGCAGAGACTATGGAAGCTGAAGACAGGGCGCTATGGCGCTCATTAGGAGAGGACTATGTCCAGCAGTGGTGATGATGAGATGAGATACATCGCAAACCGTCACAGAATAATGGTGATATCTCGTCTAAACTTCAGTACGTTATTGAAACCTTTAAGTAAAAAGGCTTACCTGAACAGCGCTATTCAGGAAACAGTTATTCAGACCAGGTGCGTTCCAAAGGCCTTTAGTGGTGTGGAATATCCCTGAATCCCTCGAGTTGTCCCTGGAGTGCTGGGGCCTGAGCTCATCGTAGCCAGCAGAAGCCATCGTGACCGCCATTAGAGATCACTCGCCGACATTTTGTGAGAGCTTGATCCGCGCCATTTTGTTCTGCAAAGACGCGAAAGCTTTTGTTATTGCACTGAGCAAAGGACTGATAAACTGGAAGTACATTTATTTATTATTTATTTACATCACAGTATTCACACTAATATTATAAATGCGTAAGTTTAGATGGATGGATGTTTGTTGCTCAATCACGCCAGAACGGCTTAACGGACCTGGATGAGTCTGGAATAGCACATAGGTCATATTTTATACCGGAATTCCCACGGGAACGGGAAATACGCGGATGAAACTGCAAGGCGCTGCTAGTATTATATATGCTAAAGTTTTGATATTTATTTTGATGCTGGTTACCTATTCACGCCTGAGCGACTGAACCGATCTGGCTGAAATTCTGCATAGATATATTTCTAAGCCTGGAATCTAATATAGGCTATTAATCCCATAACAGTTATCTAGTATCCATAAGCCAAGTTCTGCTTAGCTTGGGCCTAGATAATCCTGTATGAATTGTCCAGCATATTTTTTTTTGATTGTGAATAGAAATAACCTTTAACAGTTCTGCTTAGCTTAGGGCTAGATAATGCTGTATGAATTGTCCACCATATTTTTTTAGATCACTATCTAAAAAAATATGGTGGTAACGTACAAAGGTTATTTCTATCCACTGATAGAAATAACCTTTGTACGTTTCTAAAGAAACAACGTGTGCGAAGCTGCGGGTAGAAACTAGTGTAGAAATATAATATAGTCGGGATAGCCCGAGGATAAAGCTAGTGCTATGTAAAACTGCGGTGATAAGGATTATTGAAAAGTTTAATAGCCGTGGAGGGTTTTACACTGCTGCATTGTTTTCATAGCTTCCGGCTACTTTCTGATTGATGGAGAGGTGACCGACTTCGATGTTAATAGTACGTTGTAAACTCTCCTGGAACTTGGAACAGGTTATTTTTGACCTTGTATCCCAATAGATTTATAGCTAAATTATGTCTATAGCCTATCTATAGGTGCTTACCTATAAGGCACTATTTATAGGACTTCCTTACCAAGCTTCATGATATTACGGATATGTAACAGAAAAGAAAATAAGCACATAGAAAAAAGACGCGAGTTCCCTTTTGCGCAATTGAGGTTGCTCAACTGCGAATAGTTGCGCAACGGGGCTTCCCTTTTGTCCAACTCATTTTATTCCCTTTAACTCAACTCGAAAATTTTAGACGAAAAAATGAGTTGCATAAGAAGGAACTCGCGAAAAATAAACGAGTTTTTTTTACAAATCACGTGGTTAGAGTTGGATATTCAATACTCAATGTTTCATTATTTACACGTGTACAAATTGTACAATATATGTTTATACACATCATACGGTTTAAAATAACAAAAAACCTACATATCCATATTTCTTTATAGTTAGGTAAGTACTTCGTTATTATTATACTGTTCATTTAATACTGTGTTTTGATGAATCAAAGATGATAGAGGAGGGATCGGTGCTCGTTCTCAACAAATTTTAAAACGCGTACCTTATTATGGGTTGTTGTACATTATCAGTTACTTTCGAGTTCTCTGTGCTTGAGAAAATTTACTCGCCGAGAGAACATCCAAGTCTTGTAAACCTTTTCTCAAAGCAAATCCCGCAATTATATCTCGATAGATAACATCTGAGAAATCATCGCAAAGATTGAAGGCGTTTGTTCACACGTAGCAGAGGTTCGGCTTGGTCTGTTTTCTCATTATTGTAATTGGGGTTAATAAGCCAAGTTTCATATTAATTGTACAATTAGACATTATGACGCCTTTCACTATTGTTGGTGGTATAGCGGCAACAATGCAGTCTTTGCATTTGTACACCTTTGTTTTGAAACAAAGAGCATAATAGAATTTGCTAGTAACTTATCCATATTGTCTTTTTACAAGAATTTATAACCTATAATTTATGCTTATGCTATTTTAAGTGGTAACCTGTAGCAGCTATTACAGTAGCTTAAATTTAAAAAAAAGAAAAATAATTGGTGTGGAAACCCTAGGACCTTGGGGTCCTGGGGCTGGGGTGGGGCACACGCAATATACAAAGAATCAAAGACCTTACAAAACTTTAAAGAAAGAAGCAACTGGACCATGAGCACATTTTAAAACTGAGCATTAATAATCATTCAAGAGTCCACAGGTGATCGGAATGCTAATTTTTGGCTTTTATTTTGGTCAACGGATTAGCATTGCATTCAACGTGGGAATGCTGCCTGCCAGCATTCTGGGCACTCTGCCGTCTGGTGACGGCTTAGATTTTAGTAAATAGATATATGTTTACACTAGAAGTAATTGTTTTATTTTATATTGTAATGTTGATAACTGTTTATAATGTACTATTACTATAATACATATTATCTGCTTTTGCAGCGATTTTATGTCAGCTTTATTGGTATAGTAGAGAGTGATAGGCTCTGTGAATTATATACAGTTAGGTGCCTTTTCATACACGGGAAAATAGACAATTACTTTAGCTTTGATTTTGAATTTTAATCTTCGAGTTTAGCTAATCCGATCCGGTAACAACAATTCAAACGAGGTTTGTTTCCAACATCTGAATACAGGAAGCCCTGAGTGGTATCTCTACAAATGACCGTCATTTACGAAAGAATGCACAAGGAAGAGTTGTCAAGTTCAAGTGGCACAAAAACAAATCTCTGCCCTAACGGCCAGGGCAAATGACATCGCATTCTTGAGATGGATTATGTTGCTTGTTGGAGATAGACATAATGATGTGTTTCTGTTGAAGACACAGATTGGACTGGTGAAACTGCATTCTCAGATTGTTGAAATTCTACATTTGTTTTTTATAGTGGTGATCTATTGGAGAAAATAAAGGGCGTTGAACAACTTAAACTGCATTTAATAAAAAAATAAGATCATTGTTTTGATCATAATAAAGTAGGAAATTATATAGGAAATTACTACCCCTTTTCAATGTGGTCAACTATTAACAAAAAGCTCACTAATGATTGCGAGTTTTAAAATTATAGCTTTACGACCACAAGTAAATTATTTTAATTATTTCTATTATTATTATTAAATGTACACTAGTATTATAAAGAGGAAAGATTTCTATTTTTGTATGTAACGAATTAACTTAAAAACTACCGTTAGGAAGCTACATTATCAGTGACTAACATGTGCTATAGAATATAACATGGGCTATAGAATATACCTGTGCAAAGCTGGGGCGGACCGCTAGTATGTTACTAAAGCTAACAGACATAAATAAGTAAGTAGGTACCATACCAATATGCAGCGTGAACTGGACTGCAAATCACAAAGGTCAAAAAACAAAAATAACATGTGTGTAACAGAGCTTTGATTATCGGCGTGCTACAGCAGCGTGCCGACATGTATTTGCACATTTTGCACATATGGGCGTGCGGTTCCACGAACAACAACGGGTTATTCCAAAACTCAATAACCTACCAACATTCGTGTTATGTTTCTTACAGTGTGGTATTGGCAGCGGCGCTTGATTTTAAACATGCAAAATTATTCTTTCTTTTTGCATATATTGTGAATGCGAATTTTACCTAACGGTTGGCGAACGGTCAATACTGTTTTCGTGGCACCCTATCGCATAATTTTGTATGGTGCTATACCAAATGATGAGCTATAGAAGTAAAAGGGATAGAAGTCGAGTGAACACTTGTAGATGGACTCTACGTGGTAACAAGCTTGATTGAAGATTCGTTCAGAAGATTTGTTATTTTTTTAGAGCCTAACAACCTCAATTTTTTGTGAAAAGGACAGACCTAGGATTTCGCGTTCATAGGAGCGAGACAGAGCATAGCAACGCAAGCCCAAAAATCAAGTTTTAGCTCATTATTTATTAATTAGGACATTATTTGAAAAAACAAAAACATACAAAATGTTCTTTATACTTAGTTCTATTACTATGTTTATTCTCAAGATCTTTGCTTCTGTATTTATTAAGAAATTAAGGTTTTAGTAAAAATCTAGAGGTAACTTTGCGATTTTTTTCCATCGAGAAAATTTTATGGAATCGTGTTTTCATATGAGCGATAGAATAAGTCCTGAACTGTACCATGTATAAATTTCAAAGTTAAATATTTTGTCATTTGAAAGATATTTAAGTCTGAAGGAGTTGATTTGAAGTAGTATTTATTAGCCTTAAGATTTGTTTTTCTTGGGTAAGTGTGAACTCTACTTTTATCCCTTTTACAAAGTTTTACTAGTTAAGTATGAGACCGATCTGTTGCTTAACAAATCTTACTTATTAACTTAATCTTACTTAATTTTAAGAATATGCTATGTAGAGATGGTACTTACATTCAGTGTATGCAAGCTTGTTACCACGTTTAAAATAAAAAAGTCGTTTCACAAGTATTGCCATATCCAAATTCAACACATTAACATTAGTTAGATGCTCTTAGGAAATCCATATTTACAGAATGGTTTACTTGTAAAAACACACATCTGTGTTTAGTTTTCAGCGAGCGTGGCGCTCCCGTAAAAGAACCAGTGTATGTATATAGGTATATACGGTTGCTACGGTGTTATTTTGTAATGCTAATGCTGGGTGGACGTAGTGAGTCTATTGCAATGGGGCATGCACAAACACAAAAGGTCTACTTTTGTGTATTTTTGTTTGGAAGAAGATATATTTTCGTATCGGAGACGGATCTATCTATAATATAGATAGACTGATCTATATTTTCTAAGTGTGAAGATATTTCAAGGTATTTAAGATTATTTATCGGGTACCTATTTATCCTTTGCTGCGGCGTACCTTTTGCTTTCTCGCGATAAATACCCGATAAATCGCGAAAGTTTAAAAAGTTTTATATTTCAAGGTTTCACAGAGGAAGATTTTTTTGTAAGTATATGCTTTGGCTAGAGTTAGAAAAATCACACAAAGAAACTACAAAATTAATCATATGTGGTGCCAATCGTAGGTTGGTACTGATCATGCATATAACTTCGAAAGATCCACAATAAGTCAGCCAACAATGTGCCCAAAACGTAACCGATATAGAAGCAAATGGCACTACAAATTTATAGGTAAAATTTTATATCTTCTCATCATCATCATCAGCCCATATTAGTCTGGACATAGGCCTCCCCTAATGAGCGCCGTGGCGCCCTGTCTTCATCTTGCCGCATCCAGCATCTGCCGGCAGTCTTTCGAACATCGTATTTTTTTTTACGGATGTTTACCCCAGCAGTTGTCGGTTCTTCTCGAGATATGGCCAGCCCACTGCCACTTCAGCTTGCTAATCCTTTGAGCTACGTCGATAACCTTGGTTCTCTATCGGATGTATTCGTTGCGAATCCTATCCTTCAGAGAAACTCCAAGCTTCCGAGCTCCGTATATCTTCTATGGGCCTTCCATGTCTGCACGTTTTGAATCGAATTAAAATCTAACTACGCCCGCGTTCACTACGTGCTCAGTTAACATGTTGATTCTAAACACAGCAAACCGTGCTATTTCAGTCGTGTAATGTAACCCACAGTAAATCTGCGCCTGCACTTCCGATTTATCGAACAGTCGATAATCACAAAATCAGGTTAATTCCGCGTGAGGAAATCACATCCCGGTTTTTATTAACAAATGCAAAGAAATTTAAAACGAAAGCATTTGCATAACTGGCTTAAAAAGAATAATTGAATATAGAGAAAGCAAAAATGGAATTGATACCGTAGTTTTTGTTGAGAATTACTTGTATATTTACTTTACTTATTGCGTGCGTTAATATGCAGAACTATACAAGTTTTATGTTGTTTTTCAGAATACATATTGGGTTATTTAAACTTTGAGGGTTTAATTTAAATTCCTACTTAACAATTTAAGTAGGAATTTAAATTTAAGTTAGCTTTTAAACCTTTCTCCAACAAAAAGCTATCAATTATTATAATTGATCAATCAATGGCCTAAACAGAAATCGATGGGTATAAATACGGAGCAAGGGTGATGAACCCCATACCAGCAACTTGTTTAATCTGTGCCCATACGAGAACACCGTAGTTAATCCGCGCCCAAAACTAATTTCAAGTGGAACCAGTTTTGACGATGATTTAAAAAGATTGTATCCAGACGTGATAATAATTCTGACGTAATCGCTTTCTGATTGAATTCCGTATCCTTAAAGCTCCTTGGGCATCCTGATTGGCTTATTCCGGTGTGTGCTTCCTCAGCTTTAACTTTGCAGCCATGGAAATTAAGGTACCAATTTTTTTTCATTACAGATTTAAGATTGGTTTCAACTCAGGTTCTTAGATAAAATTAATTTAAACATCTTTTAAAAAACATTTTGCTCATTGGCCATTATATGAAATGCCTGCCTATGTTTTCCCCGTGCAACCTGGGTCTCTTAAAATGTGTTTTGTTTATTTTAGCAACTAAAACGTTATTACAAAGTAATATTAAAAATATCACCTACAAAGCACAGAGGTTTCTAACGGTGTGCTATTTGTGAGTCCGTCCATCTGATTACGCTAAATTAATGTAGGTAAGTAGGCTATTACAATATCTTCAAGACGAGAGTGAATAGGTGTTTTCTAGACCTTCGTGATACATCGTCGATCACAGCGCCACTAACCATCAGGTGAGATTATGTTCAAATAAAAGACTATAAGAAACAGAAAAATTTGCAGCTCTACCTTTTGTCTAAAAAACCCGTAGGTTTTTTTTAAGGAATGTTAGTGTAGCGTGATACCATACGTAATATCTATAACTAATAGTGATTATACATAATCACCGACATTATAAGACTTGACCTGCATTCCAACGATAATAGATGTAGAAAACCTCGAATTTTTCGGAGAAACATTTCACTTTTGACGCCAGACGACAATATAAAATGCGAGAATGTCTGGTTTTATTCAATTTCTACTAGACTAGACAAATAGAACGGATATTTGAAGGCTTTTATCTACCTAGTGGAATATATAAAATGATTTGAAAATTGATCCTCCTAACTTTTAATTGTAGACATAAAATAAATAGGTACCTACTTGTACTTCGATTTGGAATACTAGATATTTTATGTCAACAAGGAAATTTATGAATGAATGCTGGTCGTGCAGGGAAAGGTAGAGGGTAAAAGACGGAGGGGTAAATCGCCTATGAGGTGGACCGACCAAGTAAAATATGCCGTTGGAGTCCCCCTGCATGAATGCTCCAGAATGAGCACCAACAGGGAGACATGACGATATATCGTGAGACAAGCGACACAGCCCATTTAACAAGACTCGTCATGACGACCACGATAGTTCTGCTAAGAACGCTACGAATGAGTAGAAGAAGAAGGTATCCTAGATATACCTAGAGTAGGTATATCTTTTACCGCTTGCATTTTTTTAATAATATTATGTTTTCTCTCTTTAATTATGTTGAAGGCATAAAGTGACTACTTAATAATGTAATTAAATAAGAAAAATAAAACTACCTCGACTAGTCCACAAATAAAGTTGACATGTCGTCACTAAGCGTTCTTAAAAGCCTATTACCGTGTCATCTTGACCATGATTTGGACAACCAGCAACCAATCGACAAATGCAAGTCACGGCACTTCTCTAGTAATTTTGGTATACAAGCAAATAGTTGGTTTATGTTCAATTTGTTTGTTTACTATTTAGTTTTTTTTAAAAAACAACAATTTGTAATGACATCATAGTACATACGCGCTGGAAGTTACTGTAGGTTTTTTGTTGTTGTTTGAAAATTTTGTTGAACGAAATTCTTTGTTATTGACGAAGTTTGGATTGCAATGGCAATAAATATTTATTGATTTGGTTTACAATTACAAAATACCAGCTTCTGCCCGCGGTTTAGCATGTGCTTTTCAAATAGGTAGCTATTCCGTTAACCTCCCTCACAAGTTTCACTAAGATCCATTCAGCCGTTTAGGCGTGGAAGGGTGAAAGACAGACAGATTTACTTTTGAATTTATAACACTAGCAGCGCCTGGCGGTTTCACTCGCGTAGTTCCCCTTCCCGTAGGAGATCCGGGATAAAATATAACCTATATGCTATTCCAGACTATAATCTATCTCTGTGCCAAATTTCATCTAGATCCGTTCAACAGTTCATCCATCTTAACTTTCGCATTTATAATATTAGTGCAATGTGATTACTGTGATTAGGGTATGGATACTACAGCGTGTCCCACGGCCATGGGACATAGAAGGCAACTAGGTACTAGAATTATTGTAGATAGGAACTTTTTTAAAAGAAACTTCAAAGTCCCAGGCCGTGGAACACACTGTATTATAGAAGTAGTCTTAAAATAAATACCTGAATACATTACCATGATATTGACTTATAGAATATCAGGTATTCTATAGGTCAATATAATAATAATAAATAATGCTGGACAATTCACACAGCATTATCTAGCCCCAAGCTAAGCTAATATAATGGTAATGTATGCATAAATATATGAATGGTGACACAAACATAGTAAAAAAGCTCCCATAGTTTCATAGAGTGCTGAAATGGTGATAAAACACCCATAGAAATAATGTTTGACTTTAAGTGCCTATGAAATTGGAAACGAGCGATATGGCGTTAAAATCTCTGCAAAAAAACAATGATTTAACTCAAGTGGTTGCACTTGCAAGTCTTGCGACCCTGTGAATGTGGATCTACAAAGAAAGCTCTTAGAACTGAGGGACAAAAACGTGGGTCGGCTTCAAGTGCATGGTAATAAATAAATCACGATAACCTTAAAAGCGTCGCCGGAGCCCTATAAAGTTCAAGACGATACATTATGAGGGACCGTAAAGCTTAGGTAATCTTTTAATTTTTCCAAGTCACTCAGTTTATATTAGTAGAGTACTTTTTGGTACCGTTCGAAAATATGAAACTTGAAAGCTTTAGATCCGTAAAAAAGGTTTTACTGTGATTGTAAGCTTATCTACAGCTTAGACGATGATTTGAAGAGAATTTAAGCACTGAAGACGTTTTGTTACCGAGCATTATTTTGAGAATGTTCTGAGATATTCAAGCGATATCAAAGAAAAAAATACATGCACTAAATGTTTAACCTACTCTAAGTCTACGTGAAAATGTATGAGTATTCATTATCTATGTTTATAACACTGTATTATCGCGGCCACCATCAAGCCTCGGGCCAAATTCGCAGCCAAAACCTGAATTCTACCAGAAGCTCAGCTTTAGACACAAATTGATCACATCTAGGTTTGCGACCTAAGAAACCATCCTGTTTCTTTTTAAATTAACTAGCGATGTCCTAGATGTGTTTGGTCTGTAATAAAAAGTACTGTTAGCAGCAAGTTTTACTCCGTAGATTACAAGTGAAATTAACTAAACAGGTTTTATTTATTATCGAAAACTGATAGTAGGTACGAAGGATTTTAATATAGGTAAGTTCCTAATGCTACTTATACGACACGAGCCTATAAGAAACGGGGACCCTGCACTCCATTTTATGGGAGCAACTTCAACCGCCATAAACCCGGCTCTATTCGAAATTCAAATTCAAACAGAGTTCGTTACAGAACACAGCTATAGCTTTTCTCTATAGCATCCAGGGATTTGCTGCACACATGTGTAGAGCCACGCACACACATAAACCTCTCGAAGTTGATTACAGGTAACACAAAAGGAGCAAGAGTGGAGGCTGCGCGTGCGCCGGCCGAGTCGCCGACCGCGGGATGGCACGAGTCAGGCCTTGCATATCACTGTTATTATTTCCCGCGTCTTCGGATTCAGATAGGAATAAGATATTGGCTCTTTCGATGACACTTTTTGTAGCTGAGTGGAAGGGATTAGTTTGTGTTTTTTAATCTCGATTTGTATTACCATGACACTGACACTAATCCTTCAACAATTTGTCAGAGAAGATAAAAATAGAGCCACGGTAAAGACAAGGTGGACTTTAGATTTTAAATGCTTGGCGCCATGTTATATCCGGGTGAAACCTCGTTTGTGAAATTCTGTTTTTATCGTCGTCGAAGAAAATACTCACAAAACCTATACCTAACAGAGTTCGAAGAGAAAGGATTGCAACACAAGGAAACACTAAACTCTTTCTAGATTAGAAAGTAAAGGACCACCAACGACTACCGCATTAGCTCTAAAAACGATTAGTTGACCAGCACGCCGTGAAGATGCAGCTTTATAATCTGAAATCTATCGAAGCCTTTACATTAAGGGCATGGTGACAATATGGTAATATAATTACCATCATTCGTCAACGTCAACACTAACAAAGAAATCCACTGTCCAGTTGGAGGCAATGAAAAAACCAGGCAAATACAACCAGGAAAATAAAACAACAAAGTTTTATTCTTCGCCTATTAGGCATAAGCTTAGTCTTTTACTTTAAAGGTTAAGCCGGTTCACACTAGAGTGAAACCATAAATCTGCGCGAATTTTTATTTATTGGCGTGTAAATGATTTCAACGCGTTAGTGCGAAAAGTTTATGATGTTGTTTATCTTCTAATTAAGCTTTAAGAACTGCTTGAGCAAAACCAAGAAAAAAACTGTTCAAAAGAAATTCATACCTCGCTAGGTATTTTATTTGATTTATCTTTCGGATAGCGTCCAGCGAAGAAAAACGAATCCACAGAAATTATAACCATTTACAACTGCAATTTGAAACAGCTGAGCTAACAGCAGACTGTTCCATACAAACTAGATGTAACTCAGCTGATCAATCAATAGTATTGATTGATCAGCTGGTATTGATTCAATACCAATTATCGGTAATGTCCCCATTGTGAAAACTTACTAGCTCTCAACCTCCTCAACCTCAACAGCCTATAACGGTCCACTGCTGGACGCAGGCCTCCCTTGTTTTTTTTTCTCATGGGGTTAATGCTCATAATCCCCACGCTGGGCATGCGGGTTGCAGATTGCAGTTCAGTGGTAGATCTATTCTGCAAGAGGCGCTGCTGCCCGCCCCCCGGTGTATGTCCCTTAGTCGCCTCTTACGACACCCACGGGAAGAGTTGGGGTGGTGCAAGTTCTAAGCCGGCACCACACGGCTAGCTCTATTTTTCTATTACTGTAGTTAAGTTAGTAAGCTGTAATTTTAGATGTGAATGAGTACCTAACTTAATTTGAATACACCATTATCATATCGCATCTTCCACGTGTCTGAACATAAAGGCATGACGGATGATAACTGTATCAATACGAAAGAGCTAATAAATCAAATTAGCTACAACATGGTGAACAAAACGCTGAACAAGAAATCAACACAATAGGTGTAAAGGAGAACAGAAAACATGAGAGTTTTCATTCGCAGTATGTAAGTACTTGCCTACTACTTACTCAATGTAGACTAAATATACTAATAGAAACTGTATTGTTAACTTTGTTTCAATACTTAGACGCAAATGAACTCTGTGGCGCGGTGGGCGAAGGTCCGCCTGCGACGTAGGAGGTTGCGAGTTCGATTACCCGCCTCGAGACAAATGTTAGCGCGCATTATACGATCTGCAGATATTTTTTCAGTGTGTTCTGGTCGTTTTCTATGTAGGTATGTATAATTGAAAATCTATGTATTGTATTATATTATCAGTTATCTAGCAGTAGCACCCATAACACAAGCTCTGCTAATCTGCTTAGCTTGGGGAGCTAGATAATGCTGTGTGAATTGTCCTGCATTATTTATATAGTAAACCTACCGATAAAAGCGTTTTTTTTTTTACCAACTCATTTAGATGTACCCAGAAAGCCCCCTGCGGGTCGCACCGCCAAGGCTGGGCAGTGAATGCGTTAACGTCACTGTACTTAGGGGCGTTTGTTTTGCCTAGCCTGTTCCCGCGCCATTGTTCGCCCTGAACCAGATTGGTCCAGATTAGTTCTCGGTCGTGATGTGGCCCATATCGCGATGAAAGCGATCACGATCGGAGACTTGTCACACGATTCAAAGGATTACCATGGCATTGCGGGCGTAATGCATAATCACGACATTTGAAGCCGGTTTTAGATGACAGTGACACCTCGTAGATTTCCTATAACATGATAGGGTACCTACTATGGTAGATATAGCTCAGCAATGTAACGATAAACAAAGTCATACACAGGTTTAAAGATATAGCATTTAATGATGGTCCTGTGGGCGTCGTTGGTCAGCGCGAGATTAATTTTTATTTTTTTTCTGTGTTCCCCAAGCAATAAAACTAGCGAAAAAGTAATTTGCCGCAAATCGTGAACTACTATGAATTAATGATAAAACAAAATACGATTAAACTGGTATTTTTGGAGAATTAGGAAACATACAAAATTTTGTGATAAAAATCTACATTTTCCCAAATGCTCCCAAAATATAAATGAATCTATGTTGATTTTATCATAAGCTCATAGAAAAAATGCGTTAAATTAATTTTTTTGAAGTTTTATTGCTTGTGGAACACAAAAAAAAACACAAATAAAGTTAATCTCGCGCCAACCCGCGCGAATCACCTAGGTAAAAGCCCTACAGTTCAACTTCCATGACGTATGATGGAAATGGAGTATGTTATTGGTACCTAGTACCTATGTTGAACGTAAAGATAGAAAGGGGTGAACAAGTGGCAAAAGAAAGGTCTTTATAACAGGATAGGCATTGGCGGATACAGGGGGGGGGGCCACGGGGGCCATGGCCCCCCCCAAAAGACCCAAACGTTCCATACTTTCGACTTAATTTTTCGATTTTGATTAAGGTCCAGGTTTATCATACTCTTCTTAACTAGTTTTTGACCACCCGAAACAAAAATTTCGGCGGCTCGCTACGCTCGCCGTTGCTATCAATCCATTGGTTTGTTTATCGCCGAAAAAAGTCGCGAAAATGTTGCGGCTCCGTTCGCCGTCTTCTTAGAATACCTACATGTATTTTTGCTAACCTCACCAAACTCCAAAATTACCTACTGCGGCTCGCTCCGTTGGCCGATATTTATATTCATATTTGTTAATTTCTTTACTTAGTTAGTTTTCAACAAACATCCAAAAAGTTCGAAAAAGTTAAAAAAATGTCGCGGCTCGCTCCGCTCGCCGTTTCTTATATTTCCTGTTAGTAGTTGACGGTTGTGATTGTCAACCATTTTCTCCATATTGTTTTGTATTTATGTTTCCGTTTTTTGGGGTGGGGTGCTTGGTAGTAAATCGCCCCGCCAGCCCACGCTACGCCACTACTGGTAGGTATAATAGGGATAAATTTACAAAAATACTGAAGCACTTCTCTATTATTTACTATCTGAAAAGCTAAATACTTAAAATACTTAGGTACTAGGTATCAAATTTAATGGGTTTAACTTGAAATTGAATTAAAAGGTTAAACAGAAAATTGCCGAATTCATTGTTAAACTAAATAAATCATTATTTTATACCCTTAGATTAGAGAATGAATTTCTATTCGGCGACGCGAGACGTAGGTACACGTACCTACCGCGCCACTGGACTCGATAATACGACATGTTCATTCCGTTTGAGTCCAGTCTGTTATGCGCAACGTATGCATACATACAATTTAATCAAAAAAAGTGAAATGTCTTTATTTTTTGTTTATTTGTGATTTTTAACCCTATATCTGAACTTTGTCAAAATGCCCCCCCCCCCCCCCCAAAATGAAATCCTGGATCCGCCCCTGATAGGCATAATAATGAATTTTATCGTATACCTTTTATACAGCATAATTATGAACGAGCAAATTAGCTTTTGCTGAAGACCGTATCGTCTCGATATTTCGGTAACTAGCTTGAAACATATGTTTCTGCTTTTGTAAAAAACAACCAGAATCATACTTTTAAAACTCCTTTTCATGTTCAAGACTAATATTCATAAAAGGCACCGCCATGCATATAGATAAGCTTACTTAGAGATATGCTTAGGGTTACAGAAAATTGGACAAAAACTGATTTTTAAGTGGCAACCCCACTTAAAAATCAGTTTTTGGGTTACAGGGTTGCAAGTGTAGGTGAAGCCGAAAGTTTCATAACGATTTGTTTTTTAAAGATTTAGCTCATTCATCTTAGTTCGACGATGTTTGGTGTTTTATTTCCGAAACAAAAAAGAATTTGGATATTTATTTGTCCAGCATTATTTATTTGGAATATTCATCTATACTAAAATTATAAATAGGTAAAGTTTATTTAAGATTATTTATCGGGTATTTTATCGCGTACCTTTTGCTTTCTTTTCCCCAACGTTTCAACCGCGTTACGATCGTGGTCACGGGGCGATATGTAATCAAATCGCGAAAGTTTAAAAAGTTTTAGGTAAAGTTTGTTTGAGACGTTTGTAGGGAGTAGGTAATCTCTGGATCTACCTACTGAAACGATTTCAAATATTCTTTCACTATAAGAAAGCTCACTTTTCAGGGAGTGACATAGGCTATGCTTTATCCCGGAATTCCTACAGGAACGGGAACTACGCGAGTGAAACTGCGAGGGGAACCTAGTTCATTAACCAGGTGCATAGCGCTTTTTTATTATTCCCTATAACAGCTCAAATCCGTTACCAGATCGCCCTGTCTTTTACTATCGTTTAGACATTAAATTGGGCATGCAAATGTGTAATAGAGTGAAGCGTGAAGAACACAAAATACAGTGTTAATACATAATTGGCTAGTACGTATAACTGTTCGCAAATTATATGATCAAACACAAGTTCAATTGACCATGGTTAGATAACGGTCGAGTGTCCGCACGAAGCTTCTTCGGTGGGCATTAGAGTCCTTCCTACTTGCAATCTTTATGGAGGTAAATGGGTTGCGTGAGTGGGCAGCTGACCAGATGGTCTGAATGGTGCTTCAAATTATGTACACAGAGTTATAGGTGTTTAGAATTGATTATGGTTAGGATACGATCTGCCTTTGACATCTTCTACATTCGTGACTTTGACAGCTGGCATCGCGTAATATTGTTGACAGCTAGCTTCTTCCCGCGAAATTGTGAAAAAATCCATTCATTCGGTTTCGGACTTCGGACATAACTAACGGTCACATTTTCGCGCGCGCATATTATTTAACGGAAAATAATCGTCTCGTATCGTTTCCTTATAAGTACTTGCGGAGCAACCCTTTTCGGATTTGGATTAGGAGTGATATATGCAGTGATCCAGGCTACCTCAGGACTCCACACTGTGCTGCACCCGGGAAAGCTGGCCTACATTTTACTGAACCAGGGAGTACGACTTGATAGGTATAGTGTTAGCGCAGTAAGCAGACCCTAGGTGCAGAGCACATGCCGACTCGCCACAACACATCTGGACAGGTTAGTGGAATCCTATTGTGCCTCACATCACGCATTTCATCCTATCCCTCATTCAAATCATTGTCATTATCATTAGTTTAGTTAATTTCATTTCGTAATACAGTCCACTCATTAATTTAAATTCTTAATCAAATAATCTCATTCTCGTATTGTAAGCCTGAGCGTCGAACAATAGGTACATAGAACCTATAGCGATTGAAGACAAACTTTGACTCTATATTATGTAGATATCAGATTTGTGTTTATCTATCTTTTGCTTTTTGTGTTTATATCTGCTTTTGTCATTACTTTGAAACTATGTGTACCTTACCTACCTACCTTGTTTTTATTTATCTACGTAGTTTCTGTCGGTGACTTCGCATGCTTCGTTTAAGGTTTTTCTATCATGGGAACTTATTAAAAGGGTTTAAGCTTAAGTTTTATCCCGGACCTACTTGTATGCAAAATTTCAGCCCGATCTGTTCAGTGGTTTGGGCGTGAAGAGATAAAAAACATTCAAGGATCCAAACGTTCGCATTTATAATATTAGTGCATGATTAGTGCAATGGTCCTACCAATCGTCGTGTGGCTTAGAATAGGCACCACCCCAACTCTTCCCATGGGTGTCGTAAGATGCGACTAAGGGACATCCGATAGGCGGGCAGCAGCGCCTCTTGCAGAATAGATCTACCACCGAAATGCGATCCCCAACCCGCATGTCCAGCGTGGGGATTATGGGCTCTACCCTCATGAGATGAAAGCCAATATAGCGATTATCAGGGGGAGGCCTGCGTCCAGCAGTGGACCGTTAAAGGCTGTGGAGGTGAGGGACCTACCAATGCAAAGGCTGCTAGATCAAACTTGGAAAGTATCAAGTCAATGAGATGAGAAAAGCGGTTGAGATTCAAATTAGGGAAGAAGATTATGTGTTACAAAAACATAAAATTTGTAAATTCTCTGAAAATTCACAGGCACAAACGAGTTCAATAATCTAAATACGAATAGAAAAAATAATTTGCATAATTTTATTGCAGTTGTTTGGTCTAATAGCTAACAGCTCCCTGCTGGGTTTGTTAAATTTTATTGTTAAAATATTGAGAACGATTCCCAAAAATATGTCTTATCAACAACGTAATAAAAACCACCTCGTTTCGTCTCAGTTCTATTTTATCAACGGCAATATATCGTACTTTATAGTGCAATCTTAGAAAACTATCTAACAAATTACAATGAGTTGGTTTCCATAAAATGTTATTATGCGAAATTCTAGGAACTCTATATTAGTCCGGGAGATGAACTGAGAACGAGTTTTGCTATCAATGGTCTTCGTCTAACTACAGTCCTTTTTACAAAGCATTTAAAACATCATTATCGCAAATAAAACAAAGAAAAATCCTTCTTTCCTGTAGTAATATTTGCTAAGAAAAAGCCTCTAGCTTAGGGCTATCTTTAATCTCACCTAGCGCCGAGAAAGATGTATCAACTAGATTTCTATATGATATGTAGGTACTATAAATAACAGAAATCCCTGTCGTTCTGTTTATCTTGAATTGAAAAACCCTTATGGTGTTTCCTTTTCCTTTTATTATTTGACTTGTCTACGTGCTTATTTTGTAAGCCTAAAGAAATAAAGTTATTGACTTTGACTTTATAAATTGAATAACTTGTGTGTGTACCTTTTATATGTACACAAGTTATTTATACTCAAGTTAGAATTAACAACATTAAGTGTATAATACCTACGGTGGAAATAATAAAAAAAAATACAATTACGTTTAAGACAAATAAAACTAAAACATTACGAAAATATTTTCCTTTTTGCTTAATTTAGCCCTATCCATGCAATGCCAGATGTTTAATCTAAATATAAGTTAAGGTTCTTGCTGAAATAGAGATAAGAAATCCGTCCATCTCAAGTAAAGAGTAAGGCAGGTCCTCAATACCATTTATCATGATAAAGATAATAATTCAAAATTATTTATTTGCTGAAATGTAGGTACAGTACATAGGTCTTACATTAAATAGTCTCACTACATTATGCCTCAAAGTGCGTGCAAAATTAAAACAGGGTAGGTAGGTAATGCATACATAAAATGAGTAGGTAATATACATATGATACTAATTTAAAAAGAACACAACAGTTACTAAAACAACCAAAACAAACACAGAGCCATAGATTACAAAAAAAAATATAAAAATAAAAACAAAGGCTTTTTCACTTTTAGTTTAATAGGTAATGTATCATAGAGAATGTAACGCTACGCCAAGAAATGTAATAAATAATAAATAATAATGGTGACTTCATTTAGCAAAGCAATGGACTCATGAATTACTAGATGTCAATATTCAATGTCAAAAAGATTATTTTTAAATGTAGATGTAAAGATAGCTATAATAAGCTTGCTTTGTAAAAACAAATGTCGTATTCAGCTGGCTAGCACGTGCCCAATTCACCTGTTCTATTATGTAGTGCATCGAGTATTTCTTATTGAAAATGCTGGATATTCACAGTATATTGTAATTACATGGTATGCCTTGCTACAGCAATGTTTAAAACTAGGAGAATTCATTGTATGAGAGTGCAGTAGAGAAGTAAAAGTAGTAAAGTAAATTTAGTTCTTTTTTTTTTTTTGCTTATATTTATGTACTTACTTACCTTCTTAGTGAAACCTAAGAGTCTTGTAGGATTTTCACTCGAGTTAGGTAAGGACATTACATACCTTTTATTTTAAACATTTAAAACACCAACTCAGAAGTACTTAAGCCCAAAATTTAAATTGGATTTTATGTAATGACAAAAGTCGGTAAATAAACACCAAAGCAAAAGGTAGGTAAGTCAAAATCATACAAGATATAATTTAAAAAATTGTGAAAATATATTTAAGATTATTTATCGGGTATTTATCGCGTACCTTTTGCTTTCTTTTCCCCGACGCGACGTTTCAACCGCGTTTCAGCGATCGTGGTCACGGGGTGTGTCGCCCCGTGACCACGATCGCTGAAATATGTTAAATATCTTAAATATGTTATCAAATCGCGAAAGTTTAAAACGTTTTGTTGTGAAAATACATATAAAAATTAAGGAATATTTAACACTTACCTAAATCCACACTGTAACTATCCTTTTGTTCCAAACAAACTATAGTTCACACCTTTTGTTGCACTTTAGTACGTCTAATCCTCTAAACACACAACACCTCACGAAATGCTCTACAAAGCCAAATAAATTTTAAAATATTCGGTCCAATAACGTTAGTTTTTTCACTCACGAAAAAGGCAAAAAACTGAAAAGCACTATTTTGAATTTCGAACAAGTTCAAAAGTTCGTTTCCCGCTATTTCCGCCGGTAAAAAGAAAAAATAAACGCAGCGACAATAACGCGACTAACCGCGGACGAAGCCGGTTCTACGCTGAGGCTGATCGTTTATTTTGAACACGGACGGCAACACGCCGGTATACTAACATTAACTTATTCTGTGACACCGATAGCGTACTAACTTCGTTATATTCTGGTATCAGCCAAGCTTGGCCGCACAAAGCCACAAAAAATACGTGCTAGGATCCAAAACAAACCCCAAGGACCTTGTAATGGGATACGCATACTGGGCTGCGCACTTGAGATTTAATAAAACAACCACCTTGATTGACTCGTTTATTGCCTTACAAAATATGGACATGGTGATTAAACTAATAAAATGTAACTTATGCATAAGAACCAAGTTACAAGTTACTACACTCCGTCCAGGCAATTTATTTTCATTGACATAATGAAAGAATACAAATTTTTCATAGACACGTCACAAACGATCAACTCGATAAATATAGAGCTTCGATATTTATCACCGTTAGTCCCGATATTTTTCGATGCGTTAGATTCGCATCTCTGTTCTTAAAAAGAAGCAGAGACAACGAAATATTTAATTATTATATTCAGTTAAAGAAAATAAATGCGTGGACCGAGCATCAACGATACATTTTAAGAGTACATAACTTAAAAACTCATTTTTGTAACATTATTGGTAGGTATTATTCTTATTTATATCACAGGGTTATTTCTTCTAAAGACTTAAGGTGCCCCCGAACATCGAAGCTCCCATACAAACGTACTTTTCGATTCATTTGGAAACTACATGCCCTACTGATAGGAAATTTTGCACACATAATCGGATAATAAATAGCTATGTCGGTATCGGCTTGGTTTTTCAAAAAACATAATCATGATTAAATGAGAGCGAAACTAATTTTCCATATTTTAACCACCAAATCGAGTAGTTTTCAAGCGCTTTTATTAGCATGATAAACAACTTTATTCGAAAATCTGACTGGATACCGACATCGTAAATATATTCAATATTAGAAATGAACAATAATATTTAGGAAATCAATTCTTTATACAAAATGAATCGAAAAGTACGAAAAATTATCAAAAAATGGTGAAATTCCTTATAGATTCTGCAACCGCTCGCTCACACGCGGGGGGCTGTAAGACGCGGAGGAGGTGAAATCCCGAAATTAGGCGAGCGACGCCGAAGGGGCCAAGCCGATCGAGAACGACCTGTCGTCGGTCGCACTGTGTGTGATTTGACCTCATTTGCGGACAGCCTCGTTTTATATAAATTTTGAATACAACAAATCATTCAAACAAAACCACGAACACTAATAAACTCCCGTGACCTTATCTAAAACAGTTTTTGAGATATTTTCAACTTGCTAAATTTTACTAAGGGAAAAGTTTCTTTCGGAAATATAAATAAATTAATTTTTTACGAATGATAATGAGAATTCATCAAAAAATCTGTATTTCTAAAGCGATGTAAAATATCCGCACGGGTGTTCGATTTATTAATACGAAATGCACTAAATTTAAATATAAATCGAAGCTAAGGTCAAATAACACACTGTGGGTCGGCTCGGCCCGGTTGGTCGGCGCCAAAGAGTACCTACATTGAATGGACGGCGGCGACTGACAGACAGTCTCTGTCACAGTTCTCTGTTGTTACTTGCTACGCGCTCACTAAAATTTTAATAAAGGTTTTTCTAGTATTATAATCAACTTGACTTTGCAAATAACCAGCCAAAATGGACCTTCTGGAATGGAATTTCTTGAGATGGAAAAACAAGCAAACAAAAAGGATTTATTGTGAACCGTGAATTACTGTAGCGAAACTAACAATTTTTCAAACTATCCCGAAACCGAGATTTAGCTAAATCAATTTTTTTATTCACGTTTCCCGGGAATATGAAAAAGTCGGGATTATCGAAACCCTAAATGTATTTCAAGGAAAGAAGATAAAACCAAAGAAACTGAAAACACCGGGTAGGTAGGGCGGCCGCACACGTCCGAATTTAGTCCAATTATCGGACGAGAATTAGACTAAATCGCCAAGTGCGAGTGTCACGACTATCACACGCGCGTCGAGAGTTTCGAACATTTGCCAATTACCTATACAAATATATTTTAGGTACCGGTTAGAAACTTTGCTATTTCATTCAGACTGTAAATTCGACTTTATTTATTCGACATTAATTATTATTAATTGAAAGTAAAGAAATTTACTACACATAATTTACTCCATGTCGTTATTTTAAAATTTCAACATCGTAATTTGTACCTACAGAAAATTTTGGTTTATTTTTTAAATTTAATTTTTTAAAATCAGTACCTACCTACCTAATGGCGCACGAAATTTATTGTTATAAATTTCAAATTGCAAGTCAATAGCAGCAGTAGCCGAAACCGACCTCGAACCTCTAAAAACGTCATACGAATAGGTACCTAGGTAGGTATCTAAAATTCTAAAGAAAAATTAAATAAATGGCACACTTTACTCCGCGAGTTCCCGCCAAAAAGCCTCAAACACGAAACACGTTACAAAATTAATGATACCTACTAACTTTAGTATTGTAATAGTACACGTACCTATATAGTCGGTAGATGCAATAATTTATATGTTTATCAAATTGTTTTATTGCCGTAATGTCATACGTTACCGTACTAACTAGTAACAATTCTGTGCCGACGACGCAGAGTACCTACTACACACACATGCACGCAAGCTTCACATACAAAGCAGACAGCTGTATTTGATGGTTATCGCGCTTTCTCACTCATAACGCGCTCTATTTCATTCGAAGTGAAATAGCAACAAATACTCACGGGCCGGCCGCTGAGATTCGGGACATGTTCTGGCCATTCTTAAGAAATTATTTCAACTTACGAGTAAGCTAAGTACATTAATAAATAAAAAAATGCTGGACATCCACACAGCATCACCTAGCCCTAAAGTAAGGGTAGCTTGTGTTTTGGGTTCTAGATAACTATCCTCATCATCATCAGCCCAGGTCTTATTCTGTTAACGCGTTCACTGCCCAGCCTCGGCGGTGCGACCCGCAAGGGCGCGCCGCGCAGCCGCGACACGGACCCGGAGATCGACTTCTGCATCTTGGGCCACGAAAGTGTTAAACTAAGCGATTACCTCAGTTTCCTTCTAGGCCTCATAGGCCTTTCTAGACGTCTACCTTTGTATTGCTTTAGTCTGGGCTAACCCCAACTCTTCCCGTGGGTGTCGTAAGAGGCGACTAAGGGACATACACCGGGGGTGGACAGCAGCGCCTCCTGTAGAACAATAAATACCACCGAACTGCGATCCAGAGTGGGGATTATGGGCATTTCCTAACAGGAAATAAAAGCCAATGAGGTGCTTTTTAGGGGCAGGCCTGCGTCCAGCAGTGGACCAATATAGGCTGTTGAGGAGTTTGAGGTTGAGTCTGGGCTATAGGCGCAGTACATTTCAATTGATTGTTTATGTATGATACTTAAATCCAATCTTAATTTTCCTTATTTTGTCCTTCAACCTCACCTTCACCAATCGCACTCTGAACCTCACTCTCCACTTTCTCAACATCTTCTATACTAATATCACCGTCGAATTCATCCTTCTCAACCTTCTGCCCATGTTTTAGGAACGGCTCATGCAAAGCTTTGTACAGCTTTTTCGCTTTTGTCGCAGCGAAGCCCGGACAGTCTGCTAATCTGCTCTCGGTCGCTTTTATAATGTTCTCTAATGTACCGAATGTTGTGATTAACGTCATCGCGTCTGTTTTGTTGACGGGTTTTATCGACGATAGCGCGTTTATGATCTAAAACAAAATATTATTTATAATTTTTACGGTTGAGTTATGACATGTTTAGTGTTGTGCACTATTCAGGGAATTTTTAATGACGTGCAGGGAATGTTTTAGCGGCGATAGAAATAAGGTGTTTAAGGCGCATACCCTAGCCAAAGTGGCGCCGCCACCTAATTTATCTTATTATTCCGTTAACAAAGGAATTTTCAAAAATCCATCTTCTATTTTGTGATACCTATCATAAGCTTTTTTTAATGCCTCTGTAATAGTTTTATTCTATTTAGTTTAGGCAGAGATACGCAAATACCTAGATTTTGGTGGCCACCAAGGGCAACTTCGCATTTCTGCCTAAACTGGCGGCGGCGCTAGTTTGGGTGGGGTAAGCGCCTTAAGCTCACAGGAAATAAGATAACATTTCTGTATTTAGACCGATAGAATATAACTTTGAGAACTTTTAAGCGCTTTTAAGATAGCATACATGACCAAAAGTAAACAAAGCTATGGTTTACTTTTGATCAGAAAATAAATAAATGAGCGTCCAGATTAAGTAACAAAACGTGCTATAAAACCATAGATTTTTCTTAAATCTACAATGGTAGTGATTCTGTTGGCACAAAACCTAAACTAAACTAGCCTAAATTTGTTGCCGTCTCTTTTTTTTTCGATTGAAAGAAAGGAGACAGCAACATTTTTACGCTAATTTAGTTTAGGTTTTGTGCCAACAGAATCACTACCATTAAGTAGGTAAAGAACATAGTTATTTATCATCTACACTAATTTATTAAATTATAAACAGGAGAGATAAGTAATTTTAAGCAAGCGGTGCCATAAAAGAAATTGACGTTGATAAGTGTTCTGTATGTTTTTAATGATTAAACTCGAAAAGTACATGCTGGATCGATTTCAATTTTAGCATTAGCATTTATGCATTCTAGGCTATATTTATTACTAGAAAAAATTCAGATCCCTACTGAAACTTTTTTGCCATATAATGTCTTATGTCCAACTCTTGTAGTTAAATCACAATAGCTACTTTTTTACATTTTAAAAGATGATAGCCGACCAAATCAGACCACGTTATCCATTATAATAGTTAGTTTTTTATTAATTATTCTCCAAATAAAAAAGCATTTACTACATTTACGTATATCCCAAAATGTTTAAAAATACATGTTCACCCGTGCGACGCCGGGACGGGTCACTAGTGTTTTATAAAGTGAACGTGTTATCATTTAACATTTTAATGTGGACGTCTTATACATATAACATAAAGTATGTTCTGGATCTGGACGCACCTTTAGACCTTAAGCTTAAAACTAGGTTATCGCAAGCGAATTGCCCCAACACCGATTTGAATGAGTCATTAGCAGGTGTCAGTTTAGGCCCATGTTTAACACCCATCGAAATGTCGCACGTGTTCACGTTAAACGTTATATCGTGTGATGCTCATTTTAATGGGCTTGCTGACGCCAATTAATGTTTTATCGGGAAATAAACATGCGGCCAATGATTTTAGATTTTATGCGGCATCAATAAAGCAGTATGATATAGAACGTAGTAGATATTTCTTAAGAACTAGCGGAAACTAAGAACCCGCTCCGGCTTCGCACGGGTAGATTCTATCGCTTATACCTATTCATCAGGGATAATTTAGGTTTCTAATGATGAAAGAATTTTCCAAATCGGTCCAGTTGTTTCGGAGCCTATTTAATTGAAAGAAACAAAAAAAATCCTCTTTATAGGTAGTATTATTAGTGTCGATTATGAGACTGATGGAAAAATTGCGTGCTCTTTTATTAATTTAATTTTTTGGACTAAACTGAAACGGCTTTTAAGTTAGTGCAATTTGTTTTTTCTTCTATTTTCCGCTAAATGCTAGAAAGCGACACCTCGCGGAGTTGTCTTGAACTTTGTTGTTAAACTAATCGGAATTCATTGAGTTTTACTCTGGGTGTTACTCAGTTTGCTGTTTTCATTTAGGTGTTTAGTTACAGCTTTTATACTATTGAGAGAAGTGCTTTACAAGGATTAACTAGACTTTAAAAGCATGCCTTATTGCCATAAGCATAAAGATCAAAATAAACTAACCTTTTGATGTGGATCATTTTCAACCTTCTCCATAATCTTATCAGGTGGTTTGTTCTCAAAGATCTTGTAGTTCTCTATTATTTTAGCTGCTTCTTCAGGGCTCCAAGCAAGCATCAGCGTGACATCTGTCAGGAGGCATATACGTGTTAGGTTCTTCAGTGGGGTATGCGGGTCTTTCAGGTCGACCTAAAATTTAACAGTTAGGCTGAAATTCTACTTTCAGTGCATATAAAACACATGGGTATTCTAGGCAGCCTGTTGAGTAGTCACACTGTGGTTGGGCAGAGTAAACATTTGTAGCTTGGTACTGTATGATCTGCAAGAAGTTTGAAGAAATAGGAGAGACCTCTTAACTCTCTGTCTATCTCTATTTTAAGCTTACTGTGGACAGCTTAGGTGGGGTAAGTGACAAAGAATGCAGGGTGCATTTCCACTGCATGCACTCGTATTTTGTTGATACCTATCTAAGTGTGTCTCTCCTTCTCTGAATATTATTTAATATTGACGATTTATCTAATAAAGACGAGCATACCCTGTCTGTAGTAAAAACTCAACTGCATTAAGAAGGTTTAATAAATGTAGCCTTCATTACACAGGCACTGTAGAAGGAAAGATTTAATTGTGATGTCATTAGTACTTTAATAATTTATAACAGAATTTAAGATGTACTCAGGTAAATTTGACTTGTCCAAGTGCTTATTTTGTAAGCCTAAAGAATTACTAAACATTACTGAATAGAATTTATTCTTAATTCTTATATTTTCACACAAGATTTGACGAAGAAGGGGTCACATAGACATCTCAACATAGATGGATCAGTCAGTTGAGCTACCTGTAGATTGTCTGCAACCATCCAGTTATCTTAATTATTTCAATTGTAAATTCGAGTTCTAAGTTTCAATGATTCGATTGTTATTTTCTTTGTTATTAAAGTTTATTTACCTGCACTAATAAAACCCTCAAATCATACTTCCGGCCCAGCTCTTTAAGCCTGTTGTGAATATAATCTGGATTCATGTTATGGTACCGCAGGGATAAAAACAGCAAACATATTGTTTTACCCACTTCGTAATCAGGTATGATGTCATCATACTCCCAAGGGACACATTTAATAAATTTAAGAAGTGGATTTCCACGCTGAAACAATATTACAAAAATGTAGGTTAATTATGTAATTTAATTATTGTGTGTGGTAGCAGAGACTGGGATCATTGGGGAGTGGGCAAGGGCACCCCTACTAAATTCCAAAATGGTTGTATTTATTTTTTGTTTTCATTAATTAAATTTAATATATATTTCATATATATATTGCATTGCATTCATACTTTACTTATACATGAATATGTACATGAATATTTTACTATTCTAACATTCTTAGTTGGTAACTTATAATTATAATGATAATACTTATATATACTAAAAAATATAGCATTTCCTACAATAATTTGACGACATCTGTGGCGCGGTGGGCGAAGGTCTGCCTGCGACGCAGGAGGTTGCGGGTTCGATTCCCGCCTCGGGACAAATGTGTGTACGATCTGCAGACATTTGTTCAGGGTGTTCTGGTCGTTTTCTATGTATAATAAAAAATATCTATCTATGTATTGTACTGTATTATCTAGTGCCCATAACACAAGCTCTGCTTAGCTTGGGGCTAGATAATGCTGTGTGATTTGTCCAGCATTATTTATTTATGTTAGATGTATCTTTTAATGAATTAATAATTGTGTACAAAAGTGACCCTTGGTCCCCCTCACCTCCCCTAGTAGGACTTTTATGATAAAAATAAGGCGAGAACTTTATTTACCTGTTTTTGGTTGACTAATACACAGTTGGTTTTAGAAGAAGTGGGTTTTGTGACAATATCTTTTGAAGTGCCTGAAACAAACAAAACATACAGTAAGAGATATATGATTTGCCTAATTCAGTCACTCGATGCTCTGTTGGGAAGTCTGGGAACTACATAAGTTAGTACTATAAAAATATTCAATAATCATGGCGCCAGCGAAAATCCATATTATTTGTTAAGAGGCTATACAATACAACCTCAAATTTTTGTGAAAAGAATAGATATAGGATTTAGCGTTCATAGGAGCGGAACAGGGCATGCCAAAACAACGAAACGCAAGCCCAGAAATCAAGATTTAGCTTATTATCTATTAACACTTATTTGAAAAAACCAAAACATATGAAATGTTTTTTATATTTAGTTATATTAGCATGTTTATTTTCAAGACCCTAACCACTGTTTTCATTGAGAAATTAAGGTTTTAGTAAGATATTAATTTATTAAATTATTTTTTATATTAATTGCATAATCAGCTCATTAGCTATATATTATGTATCGCTTCTGGACACATGCTGAGCGATACCTCCTTTTTTGTCACTTATTTTTCTCTTTCTTTGTTTGTCTTTTCTTTTTACTTTGTGTTATTGTAAGTACTTAACCTATACTACCTTAGCCAAACTCCTTGCAGAATGTTGGTAAGCAAACTGCCCATAACTAATATTCACTTTGTTGGCGCGTCTAAACCTGATAAATATTATAAGTCTGTGGTCTAAACGTATTTTACATTACCTACTTGTCGATTTGAGATTCTCATAAAACAATGAATTTACCTGGCTGCGGTTGGTCAATTTCTAATTTCACTTTTTTGGGCAACGTAGGTTCACTTATTTCTGCTAGTAAGTCGTCGAAGCCATCTTCTAAATCCATTGCCTACTTTATCTAAGTGTCTCTGTAAAAATAATTAAATTTGTTTTAGACCAGCAACACACAAAACACCAAATAAAGAAACACAAAAAAAACAAACGTTCGTTGCTCTGTGTGCTACAAACAAAACAAACAAACAACGGCGCCGGCGCGCATGGCGTGCTTTGACAATCAAATTGAGTGACACTTCTATCACTGTCAAATGTCAAAAGTGTTACGATGTCTCATGTCAAGTTAACGCAAGTGCCTTTTGTGTTTTTGTGTGGTTTGGAAGGGTAAGGAAGAAGGAACCTCCATCAAAAGGCGACGACACACCGCTTCTTCCACCAAATGAACCAGAGGCAGTTGAGTCTGCGAGTAGAAGTCAGGGTAGAGAGGAAAACCTCGGAGCCCTATTTAAACGCTTTGGAAGCAAGGAAGAACACGAAGCGTTTGAAGAAAGCCTACTGCGAAGAAGGAACCATGACGTAGACCGTGACCTAGTTTTGGCAGTAAACTTGGGCGTCCTACAGTTAGCCCCACTTGCACGACAATATTTTAAAAGTGTGCGTTTCTAAGAACCACTTGCACAAGTGCACAACATTAATTAACTGGCTTAATTTTGATTAGTGAGTTATCAAACCATACAAATACGTCAAAGTTAATCAAAATTAGTCTTTAAAATAATTGTTGTGCAAGTGGGGCTTAGTGTAGTACGCCCTCCGACCAGCCAGCAGGGCTATTCACGATGGCTCGATATGAAACCGAGGCTCAGAATCGAAAACAGATACCTACGTGCGAAATTCAAATATTACGTGCAGTGATTCCAAATTGAAAAAAGTGGACATAGAGTCGAAAGTAGGAATTTTGACTTGATTTTTCTTTACAGAACAGGTCTCAGCTATCCTGACACAAATTGACAAAAATTCTGAACACGGGTCAGTAGCCACACGTGCAAGTAAGCTCTTGTAAACTGGACTGCGCAAGGACTGAACAGTACGGAGAGTTTATTATAATGTCTTTATTTTTGGTGTCACGCCAACAGAAGATATTTTGTAAAACGAGCTTTCTTTTATTGGTGCAAAAAAAAAACAATATTATTAGACATATATTTTTCTCCATCCCTGGATTGCCTGGGAAAAATCGCTGTCAGCGATGAGGCCGCCTATTGTACTGGTCATGTTTTACATTTAGATAAGGTTTATTTTTGTTATTTTTTTAAGTGCAATCAATATACATTCATTCTATACAAACAAGCGACGACGTGTCTAAAACACTGCCAGACTGAAGCGCGGCTTGACGACGTTTGTAATTGTGTATACACTTAAACACGTCCAAGCTAAATTTGCACAGTCCAATCTTCATCATGTCAACGATCCTACATAAGCCGCGCTTCCGGGCTTACGCGACCTACCGTCTTGACTTCCAGACGAGCTTTGCCTTCGCAAACTGGCAGATATGCTTGCAAGTAACACGGAGCGTATGGTCGGGTTATACTCCCTACTATTTTCAGGACACATGCAAGTCAACACGAGGAAGACCCACTGGCAAACGAAGCGAGTATTCTTCACCACCCCTCAAGTCATCTACAACGATCTGAAGTCTGGCTCAGAATCGAAAACAGATACCTACGTGCAAAATTCAAATATTACGTGCAGTGATTCCAAATTGAAAAAAGTGGACATAGAGTCGAAAGTAGGAATTTTGACTTGATTTTTCTTTACAGAACAGGTCTCAGCTATCCTGACAACTTTTACTCACTGAAGAAAATCGAAAAGATACGTAACACAAGCGTTTTTACCGTGGCAAAAACCGATAACTTGTCAGTAATTTTCTACTTTCACCTCTAAGTCGATTAAAATATACTGTAGGATGTGGAATTCATACGAAGAATAAGAAATCTTCATTAAATAAGGATTTAAAAAAATTGTGGTCTATTTTCTTGTTTCGCCGCAAGTGGCAGCAATTTTTTTTCGGGTCCTGTATCAATGGGTAAAAAAAACGATTCCGCACAAAACACGCGCCAAATTGATTCAATTCTAGAAAAAAATTAAAAGAGTTTTCCTCCATACAAAAATAGTTGTATTTTGTTATCTTCATAATTACGTATCTTTTATATTTTCTTCATAAAATAAAAGTTATCAGCTTATCAGTTTAGCTTAGACCAGGTCTTTAAAAAAAATCAAGTCATAATTCCGACTTTCGACCCTATGGCCACTTTTTTTTCAATTTGGAAATAATGCCACGCACCGTGATGACCGGTCGGGTGGAGCCTGACCAGAGGGCATCCTACACTACGGTTACCGAGTCACGGTCTCCACTAAAACCACGCGTATCCCAGTGGTTGTCGGTTCTTCGCTAGATATGGCCGGCCCACTGCCACTTCAACTTAATTCTCATAGCTAATGCCGATAACTTTGGCTTTCTATCAGATGTATACATAGGTACAATACAATACATACTAGGTAGGTTTTACCAACTACAGCGTGACCTAAGAAGTCACATACTAAAACTAGTAAAGCAATGCAACATGATGTTCGTTTTGAAGTACGTAATCGGACCTGCCCTTCTGAGTGAAAGGCGGCAAGAAATCAATACTCACCTACACCTCCTACCAAGACGCTTGAAACTGTTGCAACTAGTATTCCATTTAAATCTAAATTATACAATATTACAAAAAAAATTGACAAAAGTATCACTTACTTGTGATAGGAAATACCGTGTTCCCTTAAGTTTGATGTCTCTGATCGCCTTTTACCCCAAAATACCGCACAATTCACCGTTTTCACTAAGCACTACTTCGCGACACAAAACGACAGCTAATGGCCGCGCGGTAACGAGTGAAGTAGTTTTGTATAACGCGTATGGCCAAGAGCGCCTTATGGGTATTTAATTGTTTTTTTTTTTTGCAGAGGGGTACGCCTTTCGATGACATCTCCAGATTCTCCAGTTATAAATGCTCTAACAGGGACGAGGGAAATTTCACGGACGGAGTCTCGGTAAGAAATAAAGTGAAGCACTCAATAGTCTGTCCATGCTCTGTACGTACGCGTACGCACTCACACATTGACATCATAGTCTGTCCATCGTCCGCCATTACCACTTTAGACGCCTACTGTAGTGCACTGCTTCAAACAAATTTTAAAAGTGAAATATGCCTGTTTGTGCGGCTAAGTCTTGCCGACATCACAGCCGTTTTGTCAAAAAAGAACACGAAATCACATTTCTCAGTTATTTTTCTTATTTTATCAACTTATTTCTTCGATTTAACGCAATATAATTATCAACATAAAAGTTAGAATAAAAACCCAAATCTCACCGGTGTTGCCAACATGAAATGAAATGAAATGAAATGAAATGAAATGAAATGAAATGAAATGAAATAAGTTTATTAGCACACAAAGACAAACACTTTAAACAAATATTACAAAAATAATAACATTATATATACATATAACAAACGTTATATGTATATATAACAAAACAAGTGTCCGCCCAGTGAACCAATAGGCCCCACCTCAGCTTAATGTTGCTCTACAAAAAGTTGAGCAACGCTGGTATTCTGGCAGGACCTTCAGTGCGTGTGGACACGGACAACAGACGAGATCATCTACTTATTTCTATTCTAAAAACTAATTAAATTAAAACTAAAGGTACAATGAAAAATTTAACTAAATTAATAGTTAAATTAAAAACTGTTCAAACACGGGATCAATTCAGACGAGAGAGATGAGTGATTTATAAAATTGTACTAAACTGACATTGGCAGAATTGTATCAATCATAATTATGCAGAGTCATATAAAAGAAGTTGAAGATTTAGTGAAAAAATGCGTTGTAAATTTCGAAAGTTAAGACAATAAAACTTTGTATTTACTAATTAGGTTTTACATGTTTCAATAGTAAAGCGGTGCTCTTCAAACGTGCGTGCGTACAAATACAAATAATACATACAAATCGGTAAGTTACAGACTTTCTTCTTTGGGCGGACCTATGCGAAATTACCATTCTTTTGCATTGCTAGAAGCTCTTTTTTTAGATGAATCCTAAACGTACAAACTGTTTTCAGCTCTCTCGTGGGTGGAGGTAAATCATTCCAACACCGGGACGCAAAAAACCTGAAAGATCCGCGAAAGGCCATGGTCCTATGCTCCGGTGTGGCGAACACGTAGGTACACGCCCTACTCGGGTATCTAGACTGGGCTCGCGCCCAAACTAGTTTGTCGTACAAGTATCCTGGAGTCTTGCTAATGATGATACCAAACAAAAGAAGTGACATATGCATCCTCCTCCGAGCTGCCATTTTTAACAAGTTGGAGTTGTTCAGAAACGGTGTTATATGTGACCTAGGCGGAACTCGGAAGCAGAAACGCCTGCAAGCATTTTGGACTCGCTGTATCAACTTCTGAGTTCTACTCAGGAGACAAGGGCCATACACCACATCAGTGTAATTAAGCCTTGAAAGGACAAGCGATTCACAAAGCAAAACTCGAATGTCTTCACTCAGGTATGGTCTTATTTTGTATAGCAACTTTAGTCTGTAGAGACAGTTCCGTACACACTCAGAGACATGTTTTTCAAACCTTAGATGGCTGTCCATGCAGAGTCCCAGATTCCTAGCATCAGTTACATATTCTACAGCAGTCCCGTCTACAATTATTTTGAAATTATTTTCATTTGACTTAACCTTATTTACTTTATCCCGAGAACCTAAAATCATATATTTTGACTTTTTTGGGTTTATTACAAGTGAACTGTTATGTGACCATTTACATATTTTTTCTAAATCATTATTTAATTTATTTACAGAATCTGTCAACGCGGATGGGGGAAAAGAGAGATAGAGTTGCAAATCATCTGCGTAGAGATGATGTTTGCAGTATGAGATACCTGTGACTATGTCAGCACTATACAATATAAAGAGGATTGGACCCAATATGGAACCCTGTGGTACTCCTCGAGGAACTTGCTGTATAGCTGAACACAACTTGGACCCATCAGACCTAGACAGTTCTACAAGCTGTTGCCTGTTTTCAAGGTAACTATGGAACCAATGTACAGTTTTAGGGTCGAAACCATAGTAGGTAAGCTTTGACAGCAACAAAGGTATATTGATTGAATCAAAAGCTCTAGTAAAGTCCAGTAGAACAAGTATACTAACCAAACCCTGATTCTGGGCAGCAAGTAAGTTATCCACAACATCAAGTAAAGCAGTTGTGGTACTGTGCCCCTTACGGAAACCGGATTGGTGTTTAGGCAGAATACAATGGTCTTCCAAGAACTTGGTTACCTGCATACATACTGCCCGTTCAAGTACCTTAGATATGCAAGGTAATATATTAATAGGACGCAATTCTTGTACAGAAGTTGGATTACTAGTTTTAGGCAAAGGCTTAACCACAGCTATCTTCCAAGATTCCGGGAAGACTCCACTTACAATAGATTCGTTGACTATGGCAGTAATAGCATCTATGGATTGAGGCAAAGTCAATTGCAACATGGCTAATGTTATCCCATCAATGCCTTGCGCATTTGAATTCAGTCCACGAATAATCGACAATACTGTATCCCTGCTTACAGGAAGTAAAGCAAAAGTCTCCGAACCAAATCTGTGGTACTCATAATATGTCAATTGAGATAATGTAATATTATTACTACCAGGAACTGTAAGAAAGTTCAGATTAATCAAATCCGGGTTATCAAATTGCTGTGGGAGCTCCACTGACTGATTTTTTCCAGGCATTATTGATTCCTTTAAATTTTTCCACAGCTTTTTTGGATTTTTTATATTGTTATTAATATGTTGAGTGAAATAAGCTTTTTTATCGCTCTGTATTGCTGTTATGACAATATTCTTCATCTCTTTATAAGAGGTTTTTATAGATGAAGCTTGAGGGTTCTGCTTTTTACTGAGCAATTTGTATTTAGTATAAAATTTATCTCGAGTCTTAATCATGTCCTTTACGGTCTCCGTGACCCATGGGTGAGGTGAATCTTTAAACTTCACTGTTTTGAGTGGTGCATGGAGGTCAAAAAGCAGCAACATACTGCTCGTAAAAAATTTAACCATTTTGTTTACGTCAGATTCCTTAGCAAAATGTTCCCAAGGCATTATATTTAAATCATTGTTAAATAGATCATCCAAAATATTTTTGAGAGGTCTGTATGTGACGAGGCGGGGGGAAACTTTATCTTTTTTGATGTTAAACTCTGCACATAGCATAGCATGACGTCCCAAATCAGGTGAGTGCTTCACAGTAACTTTACGTACATGCGCATCTGTACAAATGACATCAATAAGAGTCTGACTACCATCGGTGAAATGCGTTGGTTCGGTAACTATCTGTTTGAGGGTAAGGCTATCCAAAAACTCAACAAACAGTTTGGCTTTATTGCTGCTTTGGCATAGCAAATCAATATTTAGATCACCTACAAAAATCAACTTGTCACATCTAGAAAGGGACACAATTGATTCAGTTATTGAGTCGAGGAACAGATTGACATCTTGCCAGGGTGGCCTATAAGCCGTTCCAATGACCACATCCAGGCCACTTATTTTCACCCGCAACCACATTTGCTCCACAGAGTGGGCAGAGGGATGAGAATGCAAGCGAGCTGTTATGCCTTTCCTAATATAAAACCCTGTGCCACCTCCTCTCCCACCACGTACACTATCAGATCTTGGGGTATGTCGAAGACGATACCCCATCAGCTTTGGGGCTTTGTCGTCCTCACCGTCCCTCAACCAAGTCTCGTTTATCGCTAGTATATCCGGCTCCAGTTCTTCCACTGCTACAATAAACTCCTCATGTCCCGTATTGAGTGATCCCGCATTGAACAGACCAACCTTAAGGTGGCTAGCTCTACTCATAGTTTCCAAGTTTGATTATGTATATATAAATACACACCAACTAAGTGGAAACCAAAAATAGTTTGCAAAATACTAAACTACCTATTCATTAACAATTATCAGATAATTCCCATACGGTGTTATTATAAAGTAATTTAAGTGAATTAATTATTAACAGTAAATATTATAATATGATAAGTATATACCCAACTGGGCATCTAACAATATTGCCTTTCTATTTATACTGGGTATCTGTATTCCTTACCAAGTACAATACATACATTTTTTATAAAAATATTATAAGGATCGAATATAAAGTAAGGAATTAGATATTCGATCACACTATTAAGAGAAAATATAAAAATAAAAAATAATAATAATAGGGCATTGTGCTAGATTATCTACACTGCTTCGATAGCCATAGAGGCAATCAAAGCAGGGTAGACGATGCATTGTATGTATAGTGAACTTATTAACTAATAGTTATATATTTCTTGCAGCAAACACTCGAGCGATGTCAGCAAGTGATCTGATCTGTTGGGCTGGCGCTCCATCAGCCTGGCGAACGAAAATGCGGCCCCGTTTTGTCCACGAGTAGCGCCAATGAGTCTTGCGACATTCCTCTCTTACGTGGTAGAAAAGTTGGCGGTTCGCGCGGGTCAGCCTCTCGTTGACAAAGATGCGTCCACGTGAACGAGCGGCAGCGCCAGCAGCGGAGTGGGCGACGTCGGCCGCCATCAGAGAGCGACGCGCGCGCGCCGCGCGCAGCAGATCGTCGCGCTGAGAACGGCGAGCTAGTCGCACTACCAAGCGGCGGCCGCGGGCCCCCTCATCCGCGGCGCCTTCACCCGCATCCCGGCCCGGGGCAGGCGCGGAGCCCACGCGCTCCGCGAACACTATGTCGCGCTCCTCGATCGTCACACCTAGCTTAGCCGCCAGCAACATGACGACGTGCACCGAATTCTCATTCTTCTCCTCGGGTAGCTGTCCAATTTCAAGGTCCGCGAGAAGCGCCTCCTGGTCCCGGTCGCCGAGCTCTTGTAGGTACATGTAAACAAGCAATTTTCCTAGTAAGTGTGGGATATTAAAAATGTTTCAATACCTACTTGTATTTGTTCAATTATTAATAAGGTTGGTAGGTATCTGTACCTACCTGCTTTAAATATGTAGTCATCATTTTGATGATGTTTACATGGGTACATATAAATAAAAAGGAATGATTGTTTAGTGTTAATTCAACAGTTTTTTTATTACAAAATACGAATTTAAATTTTTTGTTTTTCTATGTGTTTGTTTGAGCTAATCTATGAAACGGCTGGACCTATTTTGATAAAACTTTTACTGATGCTGATGCTACGCATGTAGCTGATGTTACAGCGAGAATTCGGGATCCGCGCAATAAAATAATTGATTAAATGTAAATTTTGCATGGGCGAAGCCGCGCGCGCGGGGCACAGCTAATGCCGCGTACCAACATACTCAAAGAACTTGAATGTATCATGCATTATTTCTTTATTTTATTACTGGTCGGTTCGTGCTCGCGTATAATCATCGCACCTTCCACTCTGACCTAGGTAGAAAGAATGTAGATAGGATAAGAACAGGTACCTACGCAGGTATATTTACCTAGGTAGGTACCTAAGTAATGCGTGTGCGTGCAGATACCTACCTATTGCGTGTGTAGATTAAAACTAATAAGAAGTGTCTACACAAATGTGTTTTTTTGGTAGGTATCTCAAAAACAGGTACTTACCTATTAAGGAAGTAGGTACTAACCTTACCTACTTAGCGACTAAGACAAACTTTCACAGAAAAAAATGTAAGTGGGTAGGTAATAGGTACCTCTTTCCATAACATACCTTACCAGTACGCTTCCGACAGGTATTAATATGGATTAGTTGAGCTACCTGTAGATTGTTTGCAATAGTCTGCGGTTAGCTCAATTGTTTCAAGTGTAAATACTAGTTTTAGTTCTATTACTTGATGGTACCTACTTACTTTATTCAAATAAATTTACCTAGTACCTAGTTACCTACTTTCAGAAAAACCTGTTTTCCCATTCCATCAACGCAAAAAAATTGTTCTGCCAAATTGGTTAGGTAGGTAAGGTAGGCTTCCTACTTTACTTTTCGTGAAATGTTCCATTCGCATTACATTTCAAAGTTTTAGGTAATACACTTGAGACTTACAAATAATTTTCAGTTCAATGATTTTAGAAACTTATGAAAATATTCGGGAGTTTTTGTCATCAGTTGGCAACTCTATAATCACACGCACACAATGACTCGTCCGCCATTGCTGTGCTTCACATTTGATTCGGTAGGACTCCGTCCGTGAAATTTCCCTCGTCCCTGTGCTCTAAGTTATTGTATCATGGTGGCAACAAAGCATAGTGAGTGAGCGAGCCAAGAAAAAAGAAGTTGTAATTGAATAAGAAAAGAAAGAAGTTGATTGAAATGAAATAAGTGAAATAAACACTTTTTTTATGGAGTTTAGTAGTTTCTCACATTTATTTTCTTTGTTTCTTTCGCTCCAAAATATCTTAAAGTACGTATTAACTAATTTTCACTACAAAGTGGTGATTGAACCAAATCAATGCAATCTGTCGTCACCCACTCACTAAATTAAATACACCATGAACTGACAAAAGTATGTGGTCATGAATGCATCCAGCTCAAAACATACCAGTGCCTATGAAGATGAAGAAATATTCGATGATTCCACGTTTCTCGCTAACTTCGACAACACATCTTTCAAACAGACTAATGTTCCAGAGGGTAACGTGAATGATTCCTTCAATACCAGTGCACTCAATGTGAGGTATGTTGTTTATACTTAGCTCAGGGAATGCTTCAGAATGGTTCTTTTAGAGTCAAAACCTGGTGCTGGTAAAGGTATCTTGAATTTAAATCACCAAGATAGGCAAGAGGTTTATGTCAGATAAAGAGCCTGTAAGCCCTCTTGTCTCTCACAGATAATTGCATGGAATTCCATTCTTACATTCAGTCGTTACCTTCCAGTGCATTATGCTGTGATGAGGAAATAAGTGGGTATGATAAAATAACAGGACAAACATGGATCTACCCAACCAACTATTCTGTCAGGGACTATCAGTTCAACATAATCAAAAATGCCCTCTTGAAGAATACACTTGTAAGTAACAAAAAAACACCTAAAAATTTGGTTTAATCTTATTTTAGTACCTACTTCAACATAAACATAGTCATAAGACTAGAAATCAACACTAATAAAGAAAAGGTGATTCTGATTACTTACCTTTTCTTTGGTGTTGATTGCCTATTATATTCTTTGTAACCTTTACTGTCGTCCAGTGCCGATTTCTATGAAGACTCCTATCTTAAAAAAATCCCATACAAAAAAAAAGCTAGAGACCAGGGCATACAAATTTTCGCATTTATAACATTAGTTATTTGATTTCAGGTCAGCCTACCTACAGGTTTAGGCAAGACCTTCATAGCGGCTGTGGTAATGTACAACTTCTACCGATGGTATCCGCTCGGGAAGATTGTGTTCACAGCCCCCACTAGACCACTGGTTGCCCAGCAGATTGATGCATGCTACAATATTGTAGCTATACCTCCCAATGATACTATTGAAATGACAGGTAAATGAAGATGAAGATTATTTAAGACTTATGACAATCCAACACTGATTTTCAGTGTGTATTCATAAAGGGGTTGTTGATTAATCACAATAAAGCGCCTACCCCACCCAAACTAGCGCCGCCATCCCACCCGAACTAGTTGCCCTTGGTGGCCACCAAGATCTTTTTTTCGATTCACTTCCTAAACTAAATAGAATAAAACTTTTACAGAGGCATTAAAGAAAAGCTTATAGGTAATAGGTATCACAAACTGTGCAATGCATTTTTGAAATTTCGTTTGTTAAACGGTATAATAAGATAAAGTAGGTGGCGGCGCTCGTTTGGGTGTAGCATGCGCCTGTAGCATGTGCTTGTCACTATCATTAAGCATTTCGCTGCGTAGGAAGTGGTACTGCGTTGCCAGACACATATTCGCACGAAATACGTTTAGAGTGCTGTTTGGTTCCGTCGAAGTCTGCGTCAGCGGGCGCGGTGAAGTTCGCATCATCGCATCATACCGCTTTATGATGGCTTCAAAAGAAAGCTCTTGATTGATTTGGAAAAAAGGGAATGTAGTGAGAGAACGCGTCTACATATATTTTTATGATAATCTTTTTATTTTATAATATAATCATATATATCAGAATCAGGGACCGTACAACCCCGAGTTTGGGTTAACCCCTTCCAATGGGTAACACTTACATTCGTCTGCGCATTCGATTGGGTTACCCTTAGTTCGTAGTAACCCGTATAAAACACATGTGAAAGGGTAACCCTTTTATTGGGTTTTGAGGTTACCTCATTGTATGGGTTTGTAGTGTACCGGAACTCGGCATTTTTAAAATACGATTAAAATAAATAAATGTTTAATAATTAATAATTCGTTTGATCACTCAATCTGGTTGAAACTGGGAGTGGCGCACCTTTTTGCATAGGAATTTACTAGGTACTTATTGAATTATCTGAACACTGACTAACGTCTGTGCGTTTTTGGATAGGCATACATACATACATTATGTAGTATGTACCTACCTACCTACAAAAACTACAAGTGAATTTGAAGAAGATCAAATGTTAAAAGTACATTTTGATTCATTAATAATTATCTTGTTTAGCTACTAGCTCATTACCTAATCTGTAGGTGAGTAAAATAAATACCTGCCAAACGAAGTAGGTAGGTAAATCGTATTTTGTAGACTAGATTCTTATGCGAGTGTGATTTGTAGGTAGGTAGGTAGGTACTTACGGGTTATTATATTACGAACGTCTCTACTACCGTAGAGACTGGCCGCTGTGGTCGAAATTGACCCAGATGCAGAGTGCACCAGTGTTCGCGCGCACACTTGTGCACTATTATATATCCTGCGCACCTGGTTAGTCTCCGTTGAGCCTGGCTGCCGTGGTAGAAATTAACATAGATGCAGAGTGCACCAGTGTTCGTGCACACACTTGTGCAGTGTGCACTATTATATGCCCTGCGCACCGGGTTAGTCTCCCTCCGTTGAACCTGGCTGCCGTGGTTGAAATTAATATAGGTGCAGTGCAGAGTGCACCAGTGTTCGTGCACACACTTGTGCACTATTATATGTTCTGCGCACCTGGTTAGTCTCCGTTGAGCCTGGCTGCCGTGGTCGAAATTAACATAGGTGCAGGTGCACCAGTGTTCGTGCACACACTTGTGCACTATTATATGTCCTGCGCACCTGGTTAGTCTCCGTTGAGCCTGGCGGCGGTGGTCGAAATTAACATAGGTGCATGTGCACCAGTCTTCGTGCACACACTTGTGCACTATTATATGTCCTGCGCACCTGGTTAGTCTCCGTTGAGCCTGGCTGCCGTGGTCGAAATTAACATAGATGCAGAGTGCACCAGTGTTCGCGCGCACACTTGTGCACTATTATATATACTGCGCACCTGGTTAGTCTCCGTTGAGCCTGGCTGCCGTGGTAGAAATTAACATAGATGCAGAGTGCACCAGTGTTCGTGCACACACTTGTGCAGTGTGCACTATTATATGTCCTGCGCACCGGGTTAGTCTCCCTCCGTTGAGCCTGGCTGCCGTGGTCGAAATTAACATAGGTGCAGGTGCACCAGTGTTCGTGCACACACTTGTGCACTATTATAACTTGGTGTTGTCAATAAAGATATTGTATTGTATTGTATATGTCCTGCGCACCTGGTTAGTCTCCGTTGAGCCTGGCTGCCGTGGTCGAAATTAACATAGGTGCAGGTGCACCAGTGTTCGTGCACACACTTGTGCACTATTATATGTTCTGCGCACCTGGTTAGTCTCCGTTGAGCCTGGCTGCCGTGGTCGAAATTAACATAGGTGCAGGTGCACCAGTGTTCGTGCACACACTTGTGCACTATTATATGTCCTGCGCACCTGGTTAGTCTCCGTTGAGCCTGGCGGCCGTGGTCGAAATTAACATAGGTGCAAAGTGCACCAGTGTTCGTGCACACACTTGTGCACTATTATATGTCCTGCGCACCTGGCTAGTCTCCGTTAAGCCTGGCTGCCGTGGTCGAAATTAACATAGGATCACAGTGCACCTGTCCTGAGTTCGTGCATACACTTGTGCACTATTATATGCCCTGCGCTCCTGGCTAGTCTCCGTAGAGACTGGCCACTGTGGTCGAAATTGACACAGGTGCAGAGTGCTCCTGTGCTCACGCGCACACTTGTGCACTATTATATGTCCTGCGCACCTGGCTAGTCTCCGTTTAGCCTGGCCGCCGTGGAGCCTATTCCCTCACTTTATTAAAGGATGGCAGACCGACTCGACCGGGAAGAGGTCAGGCGCAGGACCAATGTACCTTGTCTATCGCAGAACCAAAATCTAAATAAAATAATTGCCACCTTTTCGGCACATCAAACAATAAGCCGCTATAAGGTCAAAGATACCGACACCCGCCTTGAGGTGTGCGTGGTCTTTGCACAAAAACGTTTATTATTTTCAACCTTACGCTATTCTAATAGAGATTAGTTTACACTATACTATAAGATACAAAGGGTAACCGTGTTACAATGATGGAAAGGGTAACCCCCATACGAAGGGTTATCAAATCTATCTAAAACCCAAAACCCTTTTAAAAGATAACCCATTCGAAAGGGTTTTGAAAGGGTTACCCCCAAGAGTCTGTTATTCGTTGAAAGTGTTACCCATACGGAAAGGGTTTTAAAACAACTTCTTCAAAAAACCCTATCGAAAACCCCTTCAACGGGTAACCAAATCGGTCCCTGATCAGAATATCCATTTTCGAGTCTTCGATGCGGAATCTGACACAAATTCGCGCGAAAGGAAAATATTATAGCGGTTTTTATGTTTCATTTGTTAATCTCGATCACTACGGCGGAGGAGGATTAAAATTGTAAAAAAAAAAACGTGATTAATGATGACTATAATGATAATAAAGAACCAGTAATACTAGCAGATCTATTTCCTATCGAAGAACAAGACTACTCTCAAGTGCCTTTTCGATTCTAATTAACGAGAGGCAGTATTAAAATGCATGCTCTGTTCTGATAGACCTCAAGGTTTGATAACCTCACCTCAAACCAAAACAAAAATAAAAAAACTATGACACAAACATCAGATAGAGAAATCTCTTTACTCGATAAAGTAACCTTCATCAGGCATTCTCAACCTCAGTCAGACCGAGCTCATTCATGTTCTATGCCATCTTATAGAGACTACACGCTCCGTCTTACTTGCGCAGTTCAGTTTGAGCAGTTGTGACTGTGCAAAAATGCTGAACACGGTACAGTGGCGACACGTGCAAGTAAGCTCTTAGAATCTCTGAGAAGTTTATAATAATGTCTTTATTTTCGGTGTCACGCCAACAGAAGATATTTTGTATTACAAGCTTTCTTTTATTGTTTGCTGATAAAAATAACAATATACAAACAAGCGACGCGTCAAAAACACTTTGACCAGACTGAAGCGCGGCTTGACGACGTGTGTATACCTACACGTAAACACGTCCAAACTAAATTTGCACAGTCCAGTCTTCAGCATATCAACGATTACATAAGCCGCGCTAAGGTAGCTTGAGCTTGCGTGAGCTTCCGTCTTGACTTCCACTTGCGCTTTGCCTTCGCAAACTGGCAGATATGCTTGCAAGTAACACGGAGCGATGGCCGGGTTATTACTCCCAATTTTTTCAGGACACATGCAAGTCAACACTAGGAAGACCCACTGGCAAACGAAACGAGTATTCTTCGCCACCCCTCAAGTCATCTACAACGATCTGAAGTCTGGCATTTGCCCCTCAGACAAGATCAGATGTTTGGTAGTAGATGAAGCTCACAGGGCTAAAGGGAACTATGCTTATTGCCAGATTGTAGGGACCCTGGATGATTTGGGACTGAAGACTTATAGGTTACTGGCGCTGTCTGCTACTCCTGGGAGCAAGGTTGATGATGTTGTTAGTGTAAGTACTGTTTGGTTTCCTTTACTGTAGGCCTTAACAGCAGACTCTAAGCCCTAAATAATACACACATAATTATTAATTAGGTTATCGACATAGCTCAAAGGAGTAGCAAGCTGAAGTGGCAGTGGGCTGGCCATATCTCGAGAAGAACAGACAACCGCTAGGGTTAACGTGTTTTTGAGCAAACGTAGTGTAGGACACCCTCCGCTAAGTTGGTTTAACTCTTGCGAAAGACTGCTGGCAGATACTGGATGCGGCAAGCTGAAGACATTAGGTGGCCTATGTCCAGCCGTGGACTACCATATGATGATGATGGTTAATTATTAAGTGTTTTAGTGAAATATGCAGCTGCAAAATTTATGTATTTAGCTTCAAAATAAAGAAAAACACGGGTCTTTTTTCACTCAGGACCTGCTCCAAAAGTTTCCTGAGCTGGTGTATGAGTAGGTACCAGATACACTTGGAAAAAGCTAGACCTGAATATAAAAATTTGTTCCGCAGCGGGAATCGAACCCGCAACCTCCTGTCTGGGTCTCAATGGACCTTCACACTTACTAAAAATGCACGCACGACATTGCACATTAATGCACATGTTTACATTTTAGGTGGTAAGAAGTCTACACATATCCCACTTGGAGCTGAGGACCGAAAGCTGCATTGACGTGGCTCCTTACAGCCACTCGCGGAAGATAAACACTGTCATCATTCGACTGGGGCCAGAGCTGAGCCAGCTAAGGCAACATTATGTTGAAGTAAGTTCATTAAGGTTCGGAACAAATTACGCAAAACAACCATTTTTAATGCGTCGGGAATCCAACCTGCCACTTCTCGCATTCTACTCCACCAGCTAAGTTGTTTGTAATATTAAATTCATTTATTAAATCAGACAACATAATAAGGTCCATTTTTAGGGTTCCGTACCTCAAAGGGAAAAATCAACCCTTATAGGATAAAAAAAACATAAAAACCGTTCGTAACCTCTTGGAGCCGCGATATAAATCAAACTTCTAAAGTCAACGAAATCAAAAGTTACAGTCAATGCCCAATTTTTTTTAATTTACAAGGTTATCAAATGCACACAAAACAAATGGCAAAAGAAGGTCTTGTAGCATTACTGAATGAAAAACCGAAAACCGTAAATTTGTTGTTATTTCACAAAAAAGTTTGATTCTCGCTATGGACCAAAAACCTGTAGTACCTTCCCGTTGACCTAGAATCATGATATTGGGCAAGACACAAGGTATTTAAATTATACAGAACCGGGCTAAGCCTCGGTTGGCCTAACTTAAGATCACATAAGGCCTATATTCAGCAAAGATTTTGAAAAACTTATGCTCAGGTCAGGCATTTTAATGGCAATGACCTGCTAAATGACGTTCTAGCCTCCGTGAACAGTGTACTATACTTAGTTCTATTACCAATACCATGCTTATTCTCAAGATCTTAACCCTGAAGAAAAAACCAAACCTTGAGAAATTAGTATTTTAGTAAAAAAATCGAGGTAGCTGCGATTTTTATTAAATATTATGGAATCGTGTTTTCGAATCATATCATGGATAGAGTAAGTCCTGAACTTTACCATCTAAGTTAAATAATCAGTAGTTAGGAAGATGTGGACATCCGGCGGAGTTGAAAATAAGCTATTTGAGGTGGACTCAGCTATTTGACTTGGAGAGATTGCGGGATGATCTTGGGATAATAAGCTCTATGCGGTGTTTCAAGAACTTTACCTTTACAGATACTTGACCAATACGCGAGAAGACTGAAACAATTCAACATTCTACCTCAGAACTTGGGAAACTTGTCCAAAGGAAGAATTGTGATGCTTTATAAAGAGTACCAGAATAAAGATAGGGGATCCAGGTATGCTATAATTCCTCATTATTCTATTGAAATTTTGTCGCATTCTACGGAACACCCTAGCATGCCTGCCTAGCCTTTTCACTCCAAAGTACTCATCAATTATGTGTTGTATCGCATTGGGAACAAAATCGTATTTCCTTTGTTAAATCAAACCTTCTTGATTTGCCCTCGGCCTTTCGTGTCATCGTGTCAATTACAAACTGGGTCTGGTTTGGACTCTATTCAAAATTTTGACGAATTCTCCAGAATACCGAGCATGGATATTCATTCCAAAGAACACATTTATACAAATATTATAAATTCGAAAGTAACTCCATCGTCTATCTGTCTGTCTGTCTGTTTGTTACTTTTTCACGCCTAATTTAGCTTAAAACGCATGTAAAGCTGGGGGGCTGCAGCTAGTCTAGTTAAGTCTTGCTCCGCAGTAGTAGGTAACAAAGTCGGATTTCCTTTGCTAAATAAATCACCTCTGTTCTTGGTTTGCCCTCTGCTTTTCGTCCAATTACAAACTGGGTCTGCCTGTCTGGACGCGTAAACGAGCGTCAACCAAGTTCGCAATATCTTCAAGATAAGACAATCTTCTAAACCTTGGTGTCACAAAAGATATTGTGATAAAACTAAGATCTAAGTAAGGTTAAAAATAAAAGGTCAAGTGTCCTTTGTAAAAGGCAAGTCGCGTACCGAGGGTTCCTTATAAAACATCAAAATACCAAACTTGCGAAATGTCATGATTCTAGATCAACAGGAAGTATCCTATATGTATTGGTCACTTGCGAGATTTAAAAACATTTTTTAAATGATGTATCTAAACTACCCCTGTGAAAAAGTTTCTTGACAGACAGATGGAAGACGAAGTGTGAAAAGACGATCCTTGAAGGGTTCTTTTTTTTCCGTTTGAGGTAAAAATTCTGCTATTAAGATTAACTAACATAATATGGACCTAACTAGATTTTATTATTATTATTTTGATTTAGACTATAAAGATAAATTTATTCAAAGATTTTTGAATAATTTTCTGGCTAAACAGGTACCCAATAAATTATAAAAATCGCCCTTAATTTTATGATACCGATCAAAAGGCTCACTCGTTTGGATTATTTTTATCAATAACATATTATCTTTAATAAAAGGAAGACCTTAAAATTAAATTCATTTAAAATAGACCTAATTTTATTTAGCAAAAGCTCAAAATGTGTCCACACAAATTCTCACTTTTTAATAATTTAGCTCCTCTCCTTATTTTACTATAAAAAACTTTCGTAGCTTAACTCCTTTCCTTACTCGATTTATTTATCTTTTCATGTTGAATGTTAGATAAACAAGATAACTGACCTGATTAATAAACTGAAAATTATGCTAAGAATAACTAATAATTAAATATTATTTCAGGCACCCACAACACAACTACATAATGAAAGACTTCACACTCCTAATCGCTCTGTACCACGGCTTAGAGCTCCTAGTGAAACATGGTTCCCGAGTATTCCTAAACTTCTTCGATGAGCATCCGGAGAAGTCTTGGATCCAGTCGGATGATCGGCTGACAGCGTTGTTGGAGAGATTGCGGGATGATCTTGGGATAAACCCGTTGGGCTTAGATCGGAGCATGTTGCCTGATGGGACTATTCCTGACGTAAGTTTCTTGTACTTAGTTTAATGGGCTTAATAAAAAAAAACAGTAGTATTTAAGACAGTACTCCGAGCCAAACTAGCGCCGCCACCTATTTTATCTTATTATTGCGTTAAATAAAGGTAATTTAAATTTTCTATGGGCAATTTGTGCTATATTTCTTTAATGCCTCTGTCATAGTTTTATTTTGTATAATAATAATAAATAAATAATAAATAATGCTGGACAATAGCATTATCTAGTATAGTTTAGGAGAAGATACAATAATTGAGTTTGGTGGCCACAAAGTGCAACATCGTATCTCCTAAACCATGAAAGTTTTGAAATTACCTTTGTTCAACAAAATAATAAGATAAAATAGGTGGCGCTAGTTTGGCTCGGGGTATCGTCTTAAGTAGACTAGACACTCCTATTATTGCGCTCGGCTTCAAGCATTGATCATATTTAAACGAAGCTGAATTAAGATAAGAGGCAAATAAATGCTAGGTCTTCGACGTAGTAAAATACGTTTTGTTGTTTGTTTTGTTTTTCAAAGTTCTTTATTTATCGTGTTACATTTTATACAAGTACAATTTCCAAACACAGTTTAGATTTACTTATCAAACTAAGGAATTTTATATCTAAACAGGTTAATCGCACCTTTCTCAGTTTTTTGATAACATAGAAATCTATTTATGGACACTTAAAACGTCAAGTATGTTCTCAGAGGCGGGAGTTTCGGACTTCTTTGCCATCATCCGTTCTAGAGTGGCGTCTTTCTGGAGTAGGCTGAATCGCTCGGGTAACAGTATACTGAAGGCTGTCTCTGACACGGAGTACAACAGCCCAATTTACCAGCACTGGATATCCGTCCACATGGACGGAAATAGAAAATAACGGCCCAGCAGCATTTTGCTCTGTGTACATACATAAAATGTTTAGTTACATTTACATTATGTATTTTATCTTTTGTATTTAACGTTGTGTATATGGGTATTTAATTTAAGTGCCTGAAATAAACGGATTTTATTATTTATTATTATAAAACACCTGTTAAATCTTGATTTTAGAGTTTAGCCATTAAACGACTATAAATTTCATATAACATTCACCTGGTGCAGTGTATGTTTTTAACAATGCGTATTCTATAAGATAAGCACGGATACCTAAGTCCGTCCCTGGGGCACCGTCTATCTTCCTGCCAAATTTCATTGAGATCCGTTTAGCCGTTTAGGCGTGAGAAAGTAACAGACAGACGGAGTTGCTTTCGAATTTGAATACTATCTCGTGCCCGTTGCTTCGCATGCGCTTTTCAAGTAGCCTATGTCCGACCCCGGGATTACCATTTACCTACCTGCCAAATTTCATTAAGATCAGCCGAAAAGGTAAAGGACCGATCCAGTTACTTTCGAACTTTTAATATTCGTATGGATGAATAGTATGAATTTAATTTTCTATTTTTTTTAATCCGTCACGAAGCTTCAAAGCCCCAGTGCGCATGTTTGCTGCTTGTTCTCAAATGGAAAAACCCAACCTAGCTTATCGAAAATAAAAATATATATATATACTTTCTCACTCACACATTCTAAATAAAATGGACAATTCACACAGCATTATAACTGATATACATAATACAGTACATTGCATAGATAGATATTTTTTATTATACATAGAAAACGACCAGAACACCCGGAACAAATACCTGCAGATCGTACAAATATTTGTCCCAAGGCGGGAATCGAAACTGCAACCTCCTGCGTCGCAGGCGGACCTTCGCCCACCGCGCCACAGAGGTCGTTCTAACGTCTTTTTTTCTTTCAGATACCAAACAACTTATGCTTCGGGCACCCAAAGTTCGACAAGCTCAAAGCAATCATGGTGGAACATTTTACAAACGCCAAAATTAAGAAACAAGATACAAGAGCAATAGGTATGAGAAAAAAACAAGTAAAATACCATTATCTATAAAAACGGCAAAAAAACTTATTTCGTTCTGTTTTTTAGTATTTTTAAGCGACAACAGAAATACATCATTAGTGAAAATTTCAACTGTCTAACTATCACGGTTCATGTGATACAGCCTGGTGACGGACGGACAGCGGAGTTTTAGTAATAGGGTCCCATTTCACCCTTTGGGTACGGAACCCTAAAAAACTAAACAGTTCTATCCAAAGTGAAAAACGAAGCTGTTACTTCTACATAATTGCCATGAAGCTCAATTACTAATTAGTCACGTGGAATACGTTAAAAGTGCTCATCAAAAGTTTTGAAAGTGGGCTTAAGTTTTGAAACTTAAACCCACAGTACTGCCTAAAACCGAAAGTGCTCTAATCTTACCAGATCTCTCTCTCTCTTAGATCATGTCAAAGTCACTTATAAAAAATAAAGAATACAAGTTTGGTCTAAAGTTTACACCAAACTTGTATTGTATAAATATTGTATAAAAGTACAGTGACATTTATCGACACCTTTAAAAGTCCATTTCTATTGATACTGAAATATTTTGAGACTGAAAATGGCAAGCTCTTCTACTTATGTATATACCACGAATTTATTATTTTAAAACCAAAACAAATGTAATTAAGAGACTTGGAACACGTCAGGTAGGCTATTGATCTATGAATGCCATAGTACATTATTGAGCATATTATCTTCACATGGGGGAGGCCTATGTCCAGCAGTGGACATATATGGGCTGACACGATGATATCTTCACATCCCATCAGCGTGAAAATTAGCTGAGCGAATCTTTTGATTGTTTCAGTGTTCTGTGAATACAGAGAAAGTGTGAACTTGGTGCATTGTCTACTGCTGCAGTGTCGACCGCTCATTACACCGCAAATGTTCGTCGGGCAAGGCGCTTCGGGTAAGGCCTAAATAAAAGGGCAGTAACTAATAAACAGATAAAAAACAACACCTTATATAAATGTGAAGAAACGTAAGTCTTCGGCGGACAGCTACTCGCAACTTCAATTCGTAAATTATTGTGTTCCGTAATACCAAAAATTATGACTGAAAACTTTTTGTATTTTCGACATGGTGTTGTTATTCTGTAACTAGACAGTATAAGCTATGTTCCTTAACAAACAAAACGTAAGGTATTGTTGTTTTAAATACAAAACAAATAGGACGAACATGTTATTTTCGATGTAAAGTTATGCAAAATTGCATTTTGCATATTATTGCTTACATTTCATGTATTATTAAGAAAAAAAACCAAGGACCTAGATAAATACTATTCGAATACGAAAAACAATATGATATGGTGGAAATATGCTCGAATTACAAATCATTTTGGTAGTACGTTTGTATGGGCAAATCATCACCCGCAGGCCCTTTTAACAGAATAAACTTACATCTACTAAACTGTTATATAAAAAAGAATATTAACGCTCCAATCAGACTGATCGGAGCTTACCATAATGTTGTACAATTTCACCAATTTTTTTCATTTTCATCATCAGCCTATATTAGTCCTGCTGGTAATAGACCTCCCCTAATGAGCGCCATAGCGCCCTGTCTTCAGCTTGCCGCATCCAGCATCTGCCAGCAGTTTTTCGCAAATCATCATCCCACCTGGTCGGAGGGCGTCCTACACTACGTTTGCCAAATTTTTTACTTCTTTCGAATCTGGGATTGATAGGGTTAAGTTACAAACAAATTCTTAAGGTTTTGTATTAAAGAGCGTTAGCCCGCGGACTCTGGTAAGCTATAAGAAATTAAATAAGTTGCCAAAAGAAAAAGAAAAAAAGTTACTTATTATTTAATTATAGATTATACAGAGTCCGCAGGTGATCGGAATGCTTTTATTTCGATCAAATTAGCATTGCCATTCAACGTGGCAATGCTGTCAGCATTCTGGGCACGGCTTAGATATTTACAAGATAGAGTACATACTTCTAGTTGTATTTGTTTTATTTTGTTATTGTTATATTGTTAACAAATAAAAAAAAGCTGTCACTAAAATATTATAGATTCATCTGTTTGTCCATTATAGCGAACATTTGTCCACAGGCAAAGACGGCAAAACCATAGTATCACAGAAACAACAACTCCGCGTAATGCGTTCTTTTCGCGAAGGATTGTGCAACGCGCTGGTCGCTACATGTGTCGCAGAAGAGGGGTTGGACGTGGGCTCGGTGGACCTCATACTGTGCTTCGATATATCTACCAGATCGCCCATACGATTGGTGCAAAGGTAACAGATTCTGTGAACCTCACCTCAACAGCCTATAATCAGACTCTTAAGAGACTGGTGCGTCGGGAGTACCAGTGTGTGTGTGAGAGTGTGTATATGTGTATACACACACACACACACATGACTACAAACCCACACATTGGGTATTATGTTGCCCAGACTCTTAAGAGACTGGTGCCTCGTAGGACCCCAAACACAAACACACAGACACATGTACACACACCCTCATATACGCCAATAACAAACATTTAGTAAATTAGTAAGTAGGTAGCTTTTAATACTAACATGTAAGTAATTTGTAAATAATTATTCAAGAATCTAGGAGTTGGGCGTTGAAACTACCACACAGTTAAGCTTCGGTAGTGTCATCGTTTCAAAAGCATCAGTGTACCATTGTAAAATGATCTGAATAAATGATTTTTATTATTTATTATTATTATTAATAACAGCCTACCTATATGCATACAGGCTTTCGACGAAGGCGTTTTGACAGGGCAATCGTGCGGGGCAAGGGACGAGGGGGGACCGCACATGCATACATTCACCGCTGACCCACCGCCTTAGTAACTCCCTCTATATTTTTCAGGGATGACCGTCTGGTAGCATTATATTTGATTTTGTAATTTGTTAAACTATTTTTTAACATAATACCTCATGCGGCCCATAATCCCCAGCATGCGGGTTGGGGATCGCAGGTTGGTGGTAGATCTATTCTGCAAGAGGCGCTGCTACCCCCCGGGGTGTATGTCCCTTAGTCGCCTCTTACGACACCCACTGGAACAGTTGGGGTGGTGCATATTCTAAACCCGCACGACAGATGAACCTATGTTGATTCAAACAGCTGTCTTTTACTGTAGAGCCGTAAATTATTACCTGTGTACATTTGATCTGCAAATATTTGTTCCGGTCGTTCTGGGTATTTTTATGTAAAATGAAAAAATCTATCGATATTGTAATAAGTATATCCATCCGTCATCTAGTACCCATAACACAAGCTTTGCTTAGCTTGGGGCTAGATGATGCTGTCTAGATTGTCTAGCATTATTTATATATATTTAGTAAATCACTGTGGAACACTTATGTATGTAAAATCAGACGACAGGGTCAAACATAACTCAGAAATCGAAACTAAAAACACACCTTTTGCCATTTAGCCTGAGGGAGGACTATGGACCTAAAACGAAGTAACATTACATAATTTATGCCTAAACTTCTCTCAAGTCTCTAGTATATAATACAATAGAGATAAGTAAAACCCTAAGGGTTAGCTCACACCCAGACGCGATGTTGCGCATACTTTTAAAGTTTTTTTTATTAAGTTTATTTCTTTAAGCTTACAAAATAAGTACTTAGAACAGTCAAATTTAATACTACAAACAGGTTTATAAATAGTAATTATTATCAAAAAGAAAGAAAGGTGTTATTGATTTTGTTCACTTCAATTTTTTGTCCACTAGTGGAAGAAGTGGAAAATAAACCCCTAGTAAGTGTATTTAAGACTTATAAACTAATACATTATTATTTGCATATATCTAAGTCTAAATATAATGTGATTTAGACACAGGTCAATATTTATATTAGACTGACTAAGCTTAACATTATTTTCCATAATACTATTGTCGGTGCGGAACTGGGCTACATCTGACCAAGCATTTACATCATTGATGTAATCATCTATGGAGATTCAAAAGACAACTTTATTTACTACACAAAAAATACAATTATTGACATAATATGAAAGCTACCCGCGGCGCCTTGCGTCTCGCCTCAGACGAGGCGAGACGCGAGGCAGCTTGAGACGCCCGAAGCATGCAAACTGACCCCCTAAACCTATTTATTGCTACAGATGCGGAAGGACTGGAAGGGAGCGCGGTGGGCAAGTCTACATTTTGGTCACAGAAGGCAGGGAACATCAGGTATTATCAACCTTATTTAAAGTAGAAACGAAAATTTATATAAAAAAACGCTACGCGATACTAAATCTTATCTCAACAACATTACAGACTCTATTAGACTGCATGCGACAACGCGACGGCCTGAACAAAAAGATAAAGCAATCGAAGGAAGTAGAAAACAACCTGTACAAGTACAACCCTCGAATGATGCCCAACGGATTCACTCCGCAGTGTCAGAAGATGTATATAACAGTCGCTAAGAAGGAGGAAAAAGAGCCTGATAAAAAAGGGAAGGGGAAAGCTAAAAAGGTAGGTCTTGGATACGCAGGAATATTAAGTTTGTTTTCAAAAAAGAGCAGCAGTTTATGGAGGGAAGACTCAATTTCTACAAGTCAGTCTTTGTTTATTTAAATATAAACTAAAAAACAATGAACTGTCACTACCGCAAAAGCGTAGAAAAATATGTCGTACAACGTTACATTCTAAAAATTTGCCACCCTCGTTTGCTTACTTTTTTCTTTGAATATATTTTTGTGGTCTGTCGACGCTATTGTAAACAATCATTATTTTCTAATGATAGTTTCTTTGCAACTGGTATCATTATAACCAAAGAATAACGTGTAAAGGTGCCCTCGCACTACGCGACAGCTGGACTGCGCGGCTGCGTCAAATTAGAACAAATCACCAAAAAGGCCGAGCAGTTCCGTTGACGCGTAGTGCGATTAGTCTCATAGGATTTCATACAAAGAATAACTGGCCGCGCCGCCGTGTCGCGCAGTTCCGTTGTAGTGCAGTTCGCCTCAGTGCGCGAGCACCTTAACGCGAGTTTACTCACCAGCGCACGAAAATTGGCCTGTTTTTAAGGTTACTTTGCAGAGCGACACTCTATCTAGACATATTATTAACGCCAGTAATAAATGTCAGTCTGCAAGCCAAGCAAAGGGATTGTTGTCTAGGGTTGATCACATCGTCATTGAATGCGTACAATATTTTAAAATAATTCCTTAAACTTCAACAATTTATGCTATGTATGACAGTGTCATTAATGTCTATTCCATCCCGGACAAGGACAACAATCCCTCTGCTATGCCTACAGGAATCATGTCTACGTCTACATTTAAGTATAACTATTTAAATAAACACACTTATGCACATCCAACGATGACACCTACATTATGAAAGAAAAAGTTTGTACGGACGGATTATTATGAATACTTGTTACTCTACAAGTCTAACTCTATTCCAGAAAAGTAGCGTGTCTTGCAGATTGGATTTATAGATCTCATTCGTATATTTTCAGCAACCACCAGGTCAGAAGGATCTTCGCAGCATGCTTGCCGGCAGACCCTCGACGAGCAACTCTAGTCCGATAAAGAAAGTTAACTTTAGACGCAGTGATTCTCCGATAGACGACGAATTTCAGGACAGCGAAGCCAAAAAACCAGAACCTATGGACGTCGATAAACCCATAAGTAAGTAAAGTAATGTTTACTTAAATAACATTGAACTTTTTCCTCAAACAAAAACAAATTGGACCTTAAAGGACGCAAACTTGTAACTAAAAGTATTTTTTATCCTTCTGAATGGATATTTTTGTATTTTTTTTTCAGTAATCAACTCTCAAGACACACAACCACAAAACATGGCTATAAGCTCCCCTGCAAAATCAAAACAAACTAAAAAGAAACAAAAAACCACCACAAAATCTCCCGCAAAAAACTGCGGCGATATAAGAGCACTTTTTAGCACCGCGACGAAATCTACAAAAAACTACACTAAACTCATAAACGAATTAGGGGTAAACGATAGTGGATTGCCAACCAAACTCATAAATTTACTAGTAGACTTGAATTTAGATAGTAGCAATACACAGAAAACTTGCTATATTTGCCAAAACATATGCGACTGTCAAAAGATAAAACATTCGGAAAGTAAGAAACCAGTTCTGCTCAAATTTATAAATGATCCTTATTTACCTAGCTTAGACCTGATCGACGATATGAACGCAGAAGTTATAGTAAATTGCAACAAAAGTATGGAAGAATCACAAGATATCATTGATAAAATTAGTAGCGAAGTCAGTTTCATTAGCAAAAGTTCAGAACAACATGATAAAGCAAACTGCAGCGCGAATTTCGATTTAGAGTTTGACATTGATGCTCTAGATGCGATAGATTCTCCTGGAAATCAACCAGTGGGTGAAAAAACGATGGAAGAATCGCAAGATATTATTGACAAAATTAGTAGAGAAGTCAGTTTTATTAGCAAAAGTTCAGAACAACATGATAAAGTGAACTGCAGCGCAAATTTCGATTTAGAGTTGGACTTTGATGCTCTAGATGCGATAGATTCTCTGGATGAAAATACGAATGCTGTAGCCGATACGAACTTTGATTTAGGTGATATTGATGACATATTTGCCGATAGTAGTCCAGAGGAAGCTATTTTAGCTGAAACTGAAATTTTGAATTTAGTAACTGAGCCACAAGATGCCAGTTTAGCCGAAACTCAACTCCTAAATATAGAAACTCAATCACAAAATGGTATTTTAGCAGAAACTCAACTGTTAAATATAGAAACAGAACCACAAAATGCTATTTTAGCGGAAACGCAACGCTTAAATTTAGAAACTGAACCACAAAATGCTATTTTAGCGGAAACTCAACTCTTAAATGTAGAAACTGAACCACAAAATGATGTCCTAGCGGAAACTCAACTCCTAAATGTAGAAACTGAACCTCAAGAAGCTATTCTAATAGAAACTGAACTTTTAAATAAAGAAATAAAACCACAAAACAGAAATCCAATTGAAAATAAAGATAAGCCAAAAATAACTGAGGAAGCATTAGGATTCTTTGGACTTGATAGTATAGACGACATATTTGCTGATTCCAACGATAGTGTCATCCAGGTTTCACCGGAACCAACCCCCTTAGAAACAAAATCTACACCAGAAAAAAATCTAACGAAATTCGAGAACACTATAAAAGACGTGAATGTTCTAAACTCGGCATTTCCACTTAGCCCTTCAATTCTATCTGGTAAAGTTGCAAAATCTGTACCTACGTCTCCCATACTATGTAGCCAAGCAAGTAAGTTCCAACTTAGCAATAAAAGTGGACCATCAAGTTCAACACCAAATAGAAACATAAGGAAGAAACTAATACCAGACCCAACTGAGGACAATGTAATAATAATTGATGAAGATGAACAGAAATCAAATGTCAAAAACAAAAGTATGTTTACTATAACACAGCTAGTAGATATGATCAACAAATCAGAAGATAAATCAATGAAGGAGATGCACATCACTTATCAAAAAATAGAAGTTATAAGTGACGATGAAAGAAGCACATCACCTATACTTCTAACGCAGGCTGATAGGAAAAGGTCTATAAATGCTCTAACGCAGTCTGAAAGAAAACCTGTAAAGAGTAAATCTAAGAAAAACGAATCTCAGAGCAAAAGTCTTATTATTTTAGACAGTGATAGTGACTCCAATGAAGCAATCGACAAGAAAATATGTGATTATTACAAAGAGATAAGTAAATTAGACAATAGTAACAAAAATAATAAATCTAGCCTAGCTGGAGATAAAAGTGGTTTTGATGATGACGATAATGATTTCCAAACACCTAGAACTTGTAGTAAAGCTGACACGTCAAAAAAAATTAGTTTCTTTGACGCTATTTGCAAAGAAACTAGCGAGAAAAATACTAAGAACAAAACCATAGACTCTAGCCTTAGTAATAAACGAAAGTTTGAAGAAGATAGTGAATTGATAACGGCCTCACCATACTTCAACAAGAAGCAGAAATTAGAAGATGAAGATGATAAACCTTTGACTTTGCAACAAAAAGTAATAGCAGCCCTATCAAATAAAAATAAAAAAGAATTCAATAACGATCATACAAACTTCCATTTCACTGTATCACAGCCAGATTTATCTTCGCAAAAAGAGAATACAATGCCAAAAGAATTAAAACATAGACTTCAGAATACCGAAAAAGAAAGCACAATTCGTCCTTTGGACGTGTTGCAGAAATATAAAAAAGAACACAAAATTCTGTCGCTCAGAAAGAAATTCAATACAATATTCAAGCAGAGCACGAAAAAGTCTCCTGTAAAAATATCTCCTAAGACATCACCCCTCAAAACAAGTATTTTCGAAAATAGTGACGAAGATTTCTTATCATGCGAAGGCTATTTCAGTCCAACTTTACAAAATAATCAAAAGAAAGAAAACAACAAAAAGAAAATCGTGTATGATGCAAGTGACGATGATTTCGTTAATGACAATGGCGGCCCCTTAAGTCCGAAGGTTGACAAAGACAAAAGAATTAGGTCGACAACAAATCACAAAGTGCGAAAAGTAAGTATCAATATCATAGCTAAATAAAATCAATCCTACTCAGACGATGTGCATCTCACATACCTATGAGTTGTCTGTATTCGTTAAGTCCTTATCTAAATTCTGATTAACCTTAAACTGACTATTACTGTTTAAAAAAGAAGAAACATCTTGTCTTCAGGTTACAAAACCATAAACTAATTTGACTTTACGGATGGACTTACCCACCTATATACACTTTATGAAAAGTTACGCCAAATCCATTACGGATGTAAGCCGGTTAACTACGAACCTTGTTTATGTTGGAATAACACCAATGCACTCACCTTGAATAAGTCAAGAGGTGTTCTTCCAACACAAATAAGGTTCATAGTTAACCCGCTTACATCCGTAATAGATTCGACAAACTACGATAGTTTTGACGCCAAATCATTGAACAAATTAACAGTCTCAATTTTATTGCTTTTACGAATTCCCCCATTTTTTTGATAAACATATTAAATTAACATTGTAAATTCCAGAAAAAGCGACACAACAATTCTCTTCTAGACATGGAAGCCGCACTATCGGACTCTGATAGCGGCGATGAGTTGACAGACGACAGTGCGGGCAGCATAGCAGAGTTTATTTGTGACGATGACGACGTCACGCATCATGAAGATATACAGGCAGTGTATATGAAGAGTGTCAGGTAAGCGTATGTATGCATCATGTAACCCAGAATAATCAAAAGCAAACAGATTTGTTTGAGCAGATCTCAAGTCACGATTTTTTGAGTTTTCAATAAGAATCTGCTAAAAAATGGTTATTTGAGATCACTTCAGGGAGATCATGTCCAAGCTAAGCAAAAATTATAGTCGACCAGTGGTAACCGACTTATATATATTTTTTTGTCACCGCCTTTAGTATTATCTATTATGCGGTGACGAAGTGCGCATCTAGCGATCTATCTGTTCAAGTGCGCTTTACACTATAAGACAAGGATAAGACAAGGCAAACCGACTATCAGCGCTGTCTAAGCCGAACTTACAATTAAGTAAGGGTTAGAATCTTAAATATTTTAAACTGCAGTTAACACCTACATACACCGTAGGCTAAAATTGTTACTGTCACATTTGCTTTTCAGGAGTCCAGTGAAAAAAAATGGCTTCAAAATACCAGAACTACCGAAAAAGTATAATCATGTAGACGTGTTTTCGCAGTTCGTACAAGAAGATGCGTATGAAATGGTAATTTAAACTTTACGTCACCTGGTTTATGGTTGAATGTCCTTTAATTTTTTTACTCAATTCGATATATTTTTTTGCAGGATAGCTTCTGTGTAGACTCTCATATTGGATTAACGCAAGTTCATGATATCTCAGAGCTGGAATTAGCTGAGATGGCTCTAAAAGAGAAAAAGAGAAAGAAAAAACATCGGTCTCGTTCTCCCTCGCCAAAAGATAAGGAAAGTCCGCTTATAAAACGTAAATTTAAGAAAGTAAATAGGCTGAACAGTGATTCTGAAGATAGCTCTTGATAGCCTATATATGTTGCACATCAGCAACTTTGTGCATTTAAGGGTTAAAAACTTAATACTTGAAATGCCCAAGAAGCACACCACCGATACCAGCAGTACGTCTTTCCGGCGGCAGTGAGGTTGGGCGGTGAACGGGATAAGAAAAAGATAGAAAAATCGGACTATAATTTTTCTCCCATCCAAAAGCTAGAAAGCTTTATTCTAATGATTACCTAAATTTTCTTCAAGCAAAAAATTTACAGTTCATACCAGTGTAGTGTATCTATTATAATATTATTATCATCTCAGCACTATATTCCACCGAGTCCAACGAATCGACACCATGGTGTTGAGATTAGTCTTAGATATCCCCTTGCCTAGTCCCCCTGACTGAGAGGCAAGTACCCCCCTCCCCTGTACCGCAGATTTTGTAAAATATACTTTTTAAATATCCAGCCGGTCTGGATCTTTCTGTGATATAAATTATAGTTGTGTAAGTCTGTAAGTGTTGAATTCTATAGTTATTTCAGTTCTTCTATACTGAATTCATGCTATAGATGCTATAGGTTCTATTTCAATCATGTATGTCGATATAGAAGTGAAAAAAAACAATTTGATTTATATTATATTTTATTTTTTTAGTCCTAAACGCTACTACATATACATACTTAAATTATTGCTTGCAGGAAGTGGAACATGAATATACTTATATAAAATTATTGAAGACAGAGGTAATTGATTATCAGCAAGCAGAATTAGGCAGTTCAGTAAATTTTATAATTCAATACTGGATAATATAATGACTATATAAAATTATTGAAGACAGAGGTAATTGATTATCAGCAAGCAGAATTAGGCAGTTCAGTAAATTTTATAATTCAATACTGGATAATATAATGACTGGACTTCTATTTCGTCAGCATACAAATTTTGGCTAAGGTATTGAGTTTGTATTACGGCTTATCAAATATTACCTAAAAGCAATTCTAAATGAATTTGTTCGTCTATAAATTGCTTCATTACAGGTATTCTCAACAAGTTCCAATCAATTGAATAATGTTTTTAAAGGAGCAACCGTCTGATGTTGCTTCTCCATGTACCAAACAACTAATTCATAACCTCAAATTCTTTATTCTATTCTTCACTAGTTTTAGCCGTTCCCTTCGGCTGCCGTCTTTTCTGCAAATCTTCTAACTCTGACTGCAGTTCCGAGTACCTTTTCTGTAGTTGCTTCTCGCGGTCCGTTTGTCTGTTCACGTCTTCTGTCAATGACTGTAAAAAAAATTGTTACACAGCGTTATTATAGTAATCAATAATCTTCGTTAATTGAGAGCAATAAAGGGTTTGTTTCCAAATGAATTGAATCGTAAAGTACGTTTGTATGAGAACTTAGAGGTTCGCACCCATTTTAAAGCTTCGGTTCTATTGTACCTTGAGTTACTTCCTAGAGATTCCGAGTTAAAACACATGATCCATAACGCACGTCGGTGAGCGACACTATGTAGCGGCTGATCAGTGAATGCAAACAAATAATCGCTGGGATACATTCGTCATGTAAAGTTAAAAATGATATGCTTATCTAACCAGCCTATTGGCTAGCTGGTCAAACGTCTAACATAGCCCTAAAATAATTGCCAGAACTATAATTGAATTTCAGAACACAACTGTGAACTCGGTCTGCCTCTTAAGTGTTGTTACACCTAATAGTAACATTGTGATACTTTATGTATTATAATATTTATAATTTATCAGCCTTACAAAATAATTATATTGATAGAAGGCGAAGTTAAAGAAAGTATGTACCTCTATCCTACGTGGAATGGCAGCTTTTTCTTGCTCTGCTAAGAATTTGAATGTGGAAAATTCTAAATTGGCCTGTTCTATCTGATCTTGCAATTCCTGGAACTGTTTGATAAGTGCAGCGGCCCGACTTTGGTATCCACCTAAAAAAAGAAAACAAATAAATAAATAATGCTGGACAATTCAGCATTATCTAGCCCCAAGCTATGCAGAGCTTGTGTTATGGGTACTACATAACTGTTATACATAATACAGTATTGTATTACATATGTAGATAGATTTTTCTATTATACATAGAAATTTACCAGAACACCCGGAACAAATGCCACACCTGCAGATCGTACAAATATCTGTTTCAAGACGGGAATCGAACCCGCATTCTCGTGCGTCGTCGCAGGCGGACCACCGCGCCGCAGAGGTCGTCAAAATGTCATGTACTTTTAGGTATTTTATTTAAAAAATAATACAAGCTCTGTAGCTGCTGTAAGGTTTAGATGATGTGTGAATTGTCCAGCATTATTATTCTTATGATTTTAGCTGTTCAGTAAGTTGCGATTGCTATAAGATAGTGCAACAAATCATGTTGAGATTCGTAACTTTCATCCCGTTTAACTATTTATACGGGATGAAAGTGACTAATCTCAATCTCTATAATCTCTCAATTTCTATAAATCGTCCGAAATAATCAGGACCTTTGCTCTTTATTTGTGTCCTTAGCTTACCTGTGAGAACTCGAAGTTTCTTCTCGATCTTGGAACACTTCTTGGCCTCCTTAGCCATGTGACTTCTATTCTGTTCCAACCGTTTCTCTGCTGATTCTAATCGGTCTTTCTTACTGGCTAGATTCGCGCGCGTGTATCTGTTTTGCCCGGGTAAGAACAACACCTGGAATAAAATATTGAAATGCATACTGAGACCTCATAATGAGATATTCCATAAGAATGATACAGGTTTCTTTGAAGCCTGGCAATGAAAGGCTTTGAAGCTGAAAATAAAATAAAAACTTTTATCGTTTAGCCTTGGGTGATAGTTTCGACTGTAAAACACATTACGATTGTGTATATTCGTATACTGTCGACTATTTTTTATTCGTACTTTAGGTTAACAAAGGACACTTCGTTTATACATTTCGACAAAATGCTTGTTTCTTCTCACCTGCGCAAGACACTCCTCCCAAACTTGCGTGTACGCATCCATGCTCAGATCGCCGTGCCCCATCCCCCCCTTTACCACCTCTATTTCCTTCTTCAACTCTAGCTTGGCCGCGTCGAGCTCGGCCGATGTGAACTCTTCGTATGGATGTTGTTCGAGGTACGCTAGGTGGGATGCTTGCAGTTGGACGGCTCGTTTTTTATCTACGCCTGGAATAGAATATAGGTATTCATTTCAACAAAATCATACTAAGTAAATAAACAAAATATTAAGTAGTAAATAAGAATTCTATGTCCAGCAGTGGACTGGTATAGGCGGATGATGATGATGATGATGAAATAAGAATTCAGTCAGCCAAACATACATAAATTTCCTGAGTGACGGTCAGTACTTTAGAACGGCAATTTCTTATGTCCAAGACTCACTGTTTCATCAATCAACAGCCGGATTATCTAATCTTCATCGTATTAGGTATTTTTGTAATAAGGTAGATTGTAGGAACGGATTTTAAGGTCAATAAAAAATCTTTACAGTCGTACGTTTAACCCACAACTAGATATCGACACCTGCAAGGAAAATCATTGTAACTCATTTTTTAGCCGAAATGAGTTACAATCATATTCATGATGAGCGTTTGAAGCCCAATTTTTTAATCTGATACACGTATCTCTATCCCTTCTGGTTATTGATTTAGAATGTGGAAAAACATCGTAAGTAATGACTCACAGAAGTTAGCAAAATGGTATTTAAAGTTACGCAAAATAATTTTGCTCATTAATAATAAAATGACAGTAAAAAAATTGCAACACAATATACATTTATTTACTTCGTCTGTTTTTAACCACTCTTGATGGATCTATAATTGTATCAAGAGTTACAATGTTTTCATTTCCAAATATTTTTTAAAAAAGAAAGTCTAATGGTATTTATTTAAGTTACAATTATTTTTTTCGTAATGGTCCGCATGTTTAGTTTAAAATCAGACTCAATAATTGAGTTAGCCTTAGCTTTAAAGTGAAATAACTGATCCAACGGACGCCTATACAAGTATTTCGTGTTTATTTACTATGTTTGGTACATACTAGAGATGTAACGAATATTCGCATCCGCATTCGCATTCGCGAATATTCGCAAGGATTTTCAATATTCGCATTCGCATCCGCATTCGCCAAAATCTATGCGAATATTTGGCGAATGTTGATGGGGCAAAAACTTACCTAATATATTTAAAAAACTGTTCTCTTTTACATGCGGAATTATAAAAAAACTCTGCACATCTCGTAAATAGGGATGATGACAGTAACAAAAAGCATCATTATTATGTATTTACTACATTAAATCAGAGCCATACATGACAAAACGCGTATTATAATTTTTATTTTGATCAAGTTCAATTATTATTTTGATAAATAATATCTACAAAATACAATAATCCGCCCTGACACGTTGAACTACAATTAGAGAACACAGACCCATGACGTCATGTGGTCACAAAGTAAAATGGAAGACACAGAATAACCACAGAAATAAGTAATAGTAAACGTATGACTTTCTTCAATCAATAGCTAGCTTCTTTGTTTCTTGACAATATTGTTAATACTTGTTTTATTATTTGATTGTATTTCTTATTTGTAAAGACATACTAATGAATATAAATATTATGGTAATCTGTATCATAAAAATTTGTGCATCGGTGACGTCATAGACAGTCGCCACGAGTATTGTAGCGTTTTAGAGCGAAATTTAAATTAAATTTTTTAAAACTCAATTTTACCTTCAAAATCCATGTTTTTCAAACATATTTTGTAGAAATATGTTTTATTTTCTATTCAGTAGATGTTTTAAAATATCAAGGAGTAGTCTCAAAATCAATCATCATGCCTATTACTATATTTTATTATGGCACTCTTATTGCTAATTCTTTAATAAGAACTTCGTAAGAAACTTTGACAAAACTTAACTGAAAAAAAAATGTTGAACTGACTTTGATTGGGTGACTAGTGTTTGTCCGTGGCTTTGCACGCGTTTCTACGAAATTAAAGAAACTAAACGTTTAATGTTTATTTTTTCTCTATGGGAACTAATTTGTGAGATCGAAAAATAGCCTAGCCTTTGATTTGAATGTCAATGTATTGATCATTCTAACCCAGGGGTTAAGGTAACCTTTTAATGGCGGGAACCACTTGACAAATTTATGGTTTGTTTTTGGCGTGCACAGACCTTGATCGGAGGACCTAGGACAAGGCCGTCTTTTATTTTTTATTATTATGTTATACTGGTTAATAATTAAATATGAATATTTTAAATATTAAAAAAACAAGTTTATTTCTAGTTTCACCCAACCCAAACCTCATAAGCTAGAAATCTTAAATTTTAAGCATAGGAGTTTTGGAAATTACACCCCCAAAAGAAAAGAGGATTGAAGTTTTTTACGTGTTTCTTTTAACTCTACGAAGTGGCCAAATTTGCTTGAAATTTACCAAAAATACAAAGGCGTCGAACACGTATTTCAGGATTTTTCAAAATATTAATGAAATGGTTAGGTATATGAAAGTTTGAGATTTATAGTTGGGCTCCGACTTAAAAGGGCTGTAACTTTCTAACGCATAACGCTATTGTACTGAAATTTTCTGAGTATATAAAAAACAATAGATTGAAAAACGACTATCAGAAATTTTCAAGAAAACTCTTAATATGATATGCGTTTTTCAATCCATTCTTTTTCATATACTCAGAAATTTTCAGTACAATAGCGTATTGTATTATATCGATAGCGTTATGCTTATGTAACTTTTAAACCAGTACCCCTATTTATAATTTTACATTTTGCATGTTCCGCATCCACTAAGTGAAATAAGTCTAAACGTGGTCTAAATTTTACTCATTGTTTTCATGGAGGCACTCATTTTTCCCAAAATAACATATAAAAGACAAACAAATCCAACTCCAACCGACAAATGTGTGGATAAAAATATTATCAAACAAACAACGCGATTGGTAGACGAAGATAGCAATTATCAAACGATTCATCTTCTTAAATTTTTGCTCTGCATCTGTTTTGATACAATTATGCCAATATCAGTTTCAAATTCTGTGGTTATCAAGGTTGTGAATTGTCGATGTCATGAATGAATGAAATAAACATTATTACTCGTACGTAATTGGTAGTTGAAGATAGCTAATAGCAAACGTTGGTAATTGGACAACGCGCGCGCCAATAAACAGTACGTGAAGTTGGCGGCAAGTTCAAAATACCAACATTCGCATTCGCATTCGCATTCGCGAATGTGAGCATCGAATACTCGCATTCGCATTCGCATTCGCGAATGTCGAAAATTTGACATTCGTTACATCCCTAGTACATACCTACCTGTAATACATTTTATTTGAAACAACTATTGCTATCACACTAAGTAAAGTGTGATGTTTTTTAGATGAAAAACACAAATACCAGTGGTAGATTCACACTATGTTCGACAACGCTCATCAAAACGTTACTTCGATAAACAGCTAAACCTGCCAAAATTACAAAGCTTGTTCATATTAATTTAAGCTTAAGTTTTTCGTTACCACCAGCATTTTTAAATTATTATGTCACAACGGGGACATTGATCTTTTTTTGGTTTATTATAGTCCATATTATATTCAGTGCAAAATATTTCTCTCATTGATCTACATCTGCACACACAATGCAAGATCCGTTCAGATATCATACGATTTTACAGACTTCAAGAAGTTACTGAAGGAGGCCTATACTCGGATCATTAAATAAGGAAAAAACTTGGATTAATATTGTTTAATATTAATTAAATAATGTGTAAAAACGTATATTTTCTTGTGTGTAATGTAAGTATCTAGCATTATTCGATCAAGCTCAAGAATAAAGCTAAAATAGCAACAATACGACAGAATAGAGAAATATTTTGCACTGAGATATGGCCAACCCACTGACACCCAGCCCTACCGAGTGTCCACATCTCAGCTCCGTAGGTCATGACGGGTAGGACGCACTGATTGAAAACTTTCGTTTTCAAGCATTATGGTATGGTTGACGAGAAGCTCAACGTAGTTATCCAAACGCTGCCCAACCTAGCTGGATCCTCCTCTTAGGCTCCTTCTCAAAATTGTTTTTACCCAACTGCAGAATCTGCCCAAGGTAAGTGTACTCTGAAACAATTTCGAGAAGGTGGCCATGTACGACGACCTGTCCCGGATTAATGTAGCCATTGAATACCGATGCGTCGCGAGGCTGAAGCTATTGACGATCCAGCATCCGGTTCAACTCCTTCAGCGACTCCGCCATTATGACTATGTCATCAGCGAATCACAGGTGTGAGATGGACACTCATGGTGGCGGCTTCATAAAGACATCTGAGCACCTCAATATAACGATAGTCTACTTGGCAACGCTATAAGGATTCCAGAACCAGCCCAGGTTTCGACAGAGTCAAAGGCCTATTCATAGTCCACAAAGGCCAGACACAGGGGCTGATTATACTCTTCGGACTTCTGTATAATCTGCCTCACTGTGTGTCTGTGGTCTATGGTGCCATATCCTCCGCGAAACCCGGCCTGTTCCGGTGGCAGGAACTTTTCGAGTCTCCTGGCGAGACGATTCGTGACCACTCGTGAGAACATCACCATAAACCACCACTACTTCGACGTTGGACATTCACAGTCAGAAGGTGATGCTATGCATGCATTGATTGAGCGTAGGAAGAAAAACAAAGCGATATACATTCCCCAGCAGTGTGTCACTTTAATTAGATGCGCAAAATCTACCGGTGATCCACTGTAACTGAAGTTAACCAAGACCTTACATTGGACTATAAGCAACTTATAGTGAATTACAATAATTTCGAAACCGATAATTATATATACTATGGAAAGGTCTCATGGAGCAAAATTATGCACGCGAGTGTGCATAATTTTGCTCCATGAAAGGATCAACCATTATGTTAAGTTTCCAGTATGATTCTTTGAGTGGTAATGAGATAACTATAGATCTAGTTGTCCAAAGAGAGAAACGAGCAACTCTTCGCACATACAAGGGAGCTCAAAATACAATAAAGAGATGCTTCACACCATTCCGATGGCTTATTATGGACTTTTACCCCTGACAGCAGTAAAATACAAAGATTTTTGATTTGATGAGCTTGTGCAAAAGTAATCCGATTCCAGGAATGTATCGAGATTATTAATTTTACTAAATTTGCCGCATTTATATAGTTCACAGCAAAAAGACAACTCCGATTCTGATTATTTGTAATGTTTATGGAGACTGATTTTGAACTAAGTTGCTATTAAAAATTATTTGAATAAATGCATTGAGTTTTTCATGGAACTCTAAATAGAACAAAATAACATTTTTAGTATGGTATCTCAGACATACAATTTTTTTCTTTTAGAACGCAAGTTGATACTTACATTATTACATTGTATGTCTGAGTTACGATGTCTGTATGAGCAACGTAACATTGTGGCATATCATCGTAAGTCATAAATTAGCATGAAAAAGAGCAATTTGACGTAAGATATATGTATAATATCTTGGAGCAACCCTTAGCAATTCAAATTATCACAGTAATTTTACTTTAAGTCCTAATAAAAACCAACAGGATTTTTTTGAAACTTTGACTCGCTCTCCTGTAAAGTTGCTAAAAATGAGTTACAATGTTTTTCCTTGCAGGTGTCGATATCGGCCTTCCGAAGTTTGTCTCGATGGTAAGGGTCAAACAAAACAAACTTAAACCGCAGGGCGGCAGCAAGCAGTTTTAGTTTCCAAGCATTTTAAACTTTATCTCCACTGGTAAAGTTCATAGCATCGCTTGAATTGCTGAAAAGGGTAGCACGACCCGCGGCGCCGTAAGCTGTCCTGTGTTCGGACAATCTAGCTAGACGCTGACTACCGCTGTCATTTCAGAGCTTTGACCCTAACTTTGAATTCCATCTCGCCCTACACTACGTGATTACAGGTGGATGTCCTCCTAGTCGAATTTCGGCTTGGGGTTACCTGGAGGCGGGTCCCGCAGCGAGTCATAATGCAGCATTGTGACCATCTCCGCCTTAAGCAGCTCCTCAGCGTTTTGTAACGCGGTGAGCGTTCCGGTAGAAGCACCACGGACGACGCTCGCGTTGACCTCACAGGGGCGCGCGCAGCCGCGTTGGACCGCTTGAGAACGGAGTTTTAGTTCAGCTTGACCTGCGAAAAAATAGATTTTTCATTTCCCTTGCTCATAAAGTCATCATAGCGTTGCCGAGCATAAAATTCGAGTTTAAACCCTAAAGCAAAGGACTTTTCCTTTCCATTCTGTCTGAAATCATCAGCCAGTACAAGATAGTCGTACGAAAAAATCGTATTTTGATGTTCTATTTACAAAAGGTATATATAAATATTGTATGTACCTACATTCATTTAAATTTATTTTTGAAAAATTAACTGGAAGGACCTTGGTGATTGTTGTAAGAAGGGTAGTTCTTTCTCCATGGTAGAATGCGTAGGTAGGTTTGTCGCATTGCGCGAAGAAACAAAAAACATCTGAGAGCGAAATCTCTGGATTTTTTAGTTTACTACAAGTGGCGGGTGGTTACCTGATCCAATGCAGCAGAGACGTGATTTACACACGTACAAACTGTACAAGCTATATAGGAAAATTTCAGGTCACAGCTACAATCCACTCACGAGTCTCTTCCTGCTCCTTCGCGTATCTGGCATCCATGTCCGCCTGGTCCTCCACCAGGAGCTCACGAGATCGTCCCTCCAGCATCTCGTCTTCTTGCTCTGGCACCACGATTTCATAGTCGTTGCGGGGAGTTGGTAAGGACTGGAGTGCGTTGCGGACTGAAGCTTTCAGCTGGAAACATAAATTGGTATCTTCAACTATCAAGGACATGGACGCCACGCTGTGCATCAGTACAGCATGACTTCAGCACATTCCATGAACCCATAGATTGTAACATAATTTGTATAAAAAACAAGGTGCTCATAACCATCATATCAGCTCAAGAAGACGCTTTCTTTGGATTCAGTTAGCTTCCTGTGTCATGTCCTTGCATCCAAGTGCGTTTTGATATAAAGATACATAATATTTTAAGTCGTCGTATCTTTATCAGTGAAACTCGTTCATGACGGGCTTATTACACTGGTCCATCATTTAAATGAGTAGGTACATGAATGACTGTGCAAATTCTTGTGTCCTTTGACTTTTTAGATGGTCTTATCTAACGCCCTTCTCTACGGGCCTGCCCTAGTCGTCAAGTAGAATACATTTTGTACAAATTAATACCCAGCAGATGGGGTAAAATAAAAATTCCGCGAAAAAGTGATATCACAAGATTCCTATCAACTCACCTGCTTCTGCATTTGGTGTGCCATCTGTGGAGTATCTCCAGCGCTTAGTCTGTCCTCTGGATTGATGCTCAGCTTATCACGAAGACCTGGAGTCTGTAGAAAACAAACATGATTTAGAGAGATGGTTCAACCATTTTTGGAGATCTTATTTTAGAGTATGGCTTATGCTTACCGTCAATGACCCAGGAGGTCCCATTCCAGGTCCAGGCGTGTTGAAGCTTCCAGGTGTTGAGACTTCACTGCGTTGTGACCTGGAATTTTTTATTTTAGCACACAACAGTAAACGTAGATTTTTTTTCATTTTATAGTGAAAATAACGTATGTGAATCAGGTAGAAGGCTTCTTACCTAAAAGGCGTAGCAAGCACAGTATTGGGCGTAGCAACAGCCTGTGCGGAAGGCAGGGCTCCGGAGAAGTCGGGCTGATGCAGCGGCGTATTCAGGCCTCCCTTGAGCGGCGTGTCTACGTGGGTGAGCGCCATTACGTTCTGAGCTTCCATTAGGATTCTGCAAGAGGTGACAGTGTTAGGAACAGAGATTTTTTTCTATAAAATCTAGTTATAAAGCTTTATTGTCGACATACAATTGCATATTTGTGCAGTCATGTTTAAAGCCTATTCCTGTTAATCCATTTTAAGACGGTACCCCGAGACAAACTAGCGCCACCACCTATTTTATCTTATTATTTCGTTGAACAACAAAGGTAATTTCAAGATTTTCAATTGGCCTATCATAGTTTTTTTTTTGTATAGTTTAAGAGGAGTTGCAATAATTGAGTTTGGTAGCCACAAAATGCAACATCGTATCTCCTCCTAAACTATATAAAATAAAACTATGATAGGGGCATAAAAAAAGCTTATAATAGGTATCACAAACTACCCATCGAAAATTTTGAAATTACCTTTGTTCAAGGAAATAATAAAATAAAATAAAAGTGACGGCGCTAGTTTGGCTCGGTGTACCGTCTTAACAAAGAAGCCAAGTCAAGTAAACAATTTAATGATACCGACCTGTCCTGCTGAGTGGCAGGCGTCCTAAGCGCCGTGGCGGGTGTCGGAGTAAGCGCGTATTCGGCTAAAAGTGCGTCAGTGGGTGCGCCGGCGCCGCCTGCTGATTCGCGCGCCGCTTCCGATGCGCGACCCAATTTTACAACTTGTTGTAGTTCCTGTGAATCAATAGTGTTTATTGATTGATTTTCATGACAAGAGGGAATAGTGTTGTCTAGTTCTTCGATATTCATTGTCGACTACATCGTCATTTAAGAACGTGAGCTTGTGCTCAAATGAACGTGAAATTAAACCTCTGGGAAGTCGAGGCTACTAGCGAGAGAAAAGTTAGACAGCCAATTTATTAAATACATACTGAAATAAATTACGATAATTTGGGGAGTTATCATAATGCAAAAGTCATTTATAGCAGGATCATTAACATAATTTAAGGTTTTGAGCTTTCCAATATTTCGGCACAGATTCGTGGCCATGATCACGGGATAACTGAATTCACTCAGTTAGTTTTAAATAGTACATAAGTAACTTTTGAAACCATGATAGTTTCAAATGTTAGTAAAAATAACTAATGTAGTAGTAATAATGTAACTAATGTAGAGTTCTATTAGCGAGTGCCTATTATTAGCTTTCTGTATCTATTTTAAGTTCTATTGTTAATAGTTAAGCTGATGGCAATCCGAATAAAAATAAATAACTAAATAAATAGTAAAAATAATAAACATAATGATGTAAATTATTTTTTTTTCACTGAATAACTGAATTCACTCACACTGAGTTAGTTTTAAATAGTATAAGTAAATCTGGTTTCATCTTAATAAATAAAAACACTATTTTACCTGATCTGACACTTGTGGCTCGGGCAGCACCAGCTTGCTTCTCTTCCTGGCAGGCTGGTCTCCTTGCAACATCGCCTGAGGCACGTCATTCTCTTTGCGCTGCTTTAATTTGTTTTTGTCTTTACGGCGATCTCTCTGTAAATAAACTAAATTTTATTAACTAAACCACAAAACTAAATTGTCTGGGATGTCCACAGCGACAGCCCTGGATGAGTTTTGTCCAGGCAGTGAGAAAATTGTCATCAACACTTGAATTAATTCTTAACATTAATGGAATAATTTTTCTTATTTTTTTTTTCTATTTTTTGACAAAATCTTTGTGTGGCAAAAATGCTATCCGTAGATATACAATACAACATAGATAAGTTAATAACATTCTAAGCGTCTGGTCGAAGCGACGCGTGACCCGAGAGCTGGTGAGTATCTGGTACAGCGCATTAGAGTTGCCATACAGCGGGGCAATGCAGCCAGTGTCTTGGGAACTCTTCCGACTGGTATTGATATGGATCAGTTGAGCTAGATTGTTTGCAACAGTCTGCAGTAAGATCAATCGTTTCAATGTAAATACTAGTTTTAATTTAATTCCATTACTTATAAATGTTTCTATGTATTTTTAGATCCATAATACTGTTACCTCTTCTTTCTCCGAATGCAACTCCCCATCAAGATGCTGTTGCCTCAGCCGGGAGAAGTCTGGCGCCATTGGATCCACAGCCTCGGTGGACGTGTCGTAGAAACCAGAGGCGGGGCGCTTCTCGAACGGAATCTCCGCATTGTAGTCTACGCCGCGCTTCTTTCTGCGCCTGATAAATTATTTAGTTTATAAATTATATTATTTATGATTTATGTAAGTGGTGGTTTGGGTGGACGTGCGTTGCGTCCGAATTGTCTGATTATAAGCGGTTGCGGCGTCATACATCTCTATGAACCGATTCCGCGCAGCACGACACATGTATTTCAAACGACAATTCGCTATGTTCCTTAATGCTGCTATGTTGTTACGTTTTTTTGCGGTAAGGATAAAGCTACTGTCCAGAACCTGTACGAACTTACGACGGTTTAGTTTGTTTGTTTTGATTGAAAAGTGGTGTGCGTTTTCAACTAAATCTACTACGCGACTGCTGTGTTGCTGCTGAAATCTTCGCTCGTGGGAAAACGTTCAAACGACAGGTCTTGTGCTGTCGTGTGTTTCTTTTATCGTATGGTGCAGTGGCTTATGGGAAAACGCTGTAACTGCAGCCTACTACTGACGACTTTCCATCGAAAAATAGACGTTATGAAACGCGCGCGAGTTGCCATGCCATTATCATAATTATAGAATTTATGACCATCGTTAGTAATAATTCCGATAGACATACATATTTTAATTACAGTTAACGATAGTCAACAATGATCACCTATAGGCCATAGCGTAGATGGTGGGTCGAACTTGACAACGTTTTTGGAGCTACAAAGCAAAGGGATTATTGTCTTTGGTAGAATAGGTAACTCTACGAATAAATAATAAGTCAACAATTTGATTATTTTTAGAACACTAAAAAACGACTTCGATTCCCTTAATTTTACTATGTTTTTAGGTTTAGCGGGATAAATACTAATCATCATCACCATGATCAGCCTATGCTAGTCCTCTGCTGGACATAAATACTAAACCCTAGGGAATATTTTTTATGGGATCACTTCAGGATTATTCTCAACAATAGCGAAATAATTTTTAAAATCGACCTGTACTGAATTTGCGGAGAAATCGACGAACAAGCAAAAAAAAACACACAAACAAACATAGAACCTACCATAACTTTTTTTTTAAATCGGTAAAAAATTACGTCACGAATGCGCAAAATTATGTTCATCAACTTTATTTAAGCTATGCATGACGATGATGATTCCATGCTATGTTATCATCGGCCTACTTAAACTACGTAAATAGTAGTGACGGGACAGCTTTCTGAGCAGGAGGCTCTTTGATCAGTTAGTTAGACGATAAGACTGTACAGAATAGCAGAATCAATGCTGTTCGTTTCCGCAATTCACCAAATTCAAACTGTTTTTTTATTTAATTACAACACAATGCTAAGGTTTCGATCTCGGTGCCTGCCTCTATTTTTCTAGTAAACTACAACTTGGACCTCTTCATGAGAAGAGTGAATACGAGATGTGTTGTAGACCGTCGATACAGCCTCAACCACATTTTCACTTACCATAATGTAAGATTGTAATCATACGTAGGCCAAGGTAACTTACTTATAAGGCACGCCAATTCCAGCGGCGCTCAGTTCTCTGCGTTTCTGTAAAGCGGCGAGACGCCGTGCCTCTTCCAGCTGCTTTTCACGAGCCTTCCTCTTGGCTTTCTTGCCCTGAGTGTTGGCAAGGCGAGCGCGCGCTTCAGATAACATTTCCAACTCTGCAAGATTTTAACATTATTTTATTAGCTAATCTGTATTTTGTGTATGTCAATTGAGCTGTTGTTTGTGTTGAACTAATTTCAAATTGTCAGTGTAATAATCTCTCACCATCTTCATCCATATCCTTAGGATCCGGTCTTGCTGGCTTGGTTTCAGGATTGGGATCAATTTCACCAGGCTTGAGTTTACGTGGGTCATCACCAATATCTTCCCCTTCCTCCTTTTTTTGAGCTTGATCTCTGGATAAACAATTGATATAGACTTTTAAAAAGGTTTTAATGTACTACAGTACACTGCTTTCTAGATAACATGGTCTAAGTTATTAAGTCTGCCTTATTATAGCTCATCATGGAAGTGCTCTTAACCAGACTGATGCCACAATCTTTTGCAATAATAGCTCATCTAGGTTTTACAGAATTCTTTATATTTTATGACGAGTAAATGAAAACCTAGTTATAACTGATTACAATATAATCAACTGAATCCACATTATACATTTATTATTAATAAAGTGTTAATAAATAAATAATATACAGCAGAATCTCACATATGGAGGTGGATTAATGTCAAAGCAACCACACTGGTGGCCTTTATCGACACCAAAGGAGCTTTTGACAAGACCAGATTCACCCAGAGGTTTTATGATCATAGAAACTTGTAAAAATTGAGGACTTACAGCAAATATTCATATCTCTCCAAACATTGAGCTGCTGTGCGTCCAATGATAGGAGCGATGGTCCTCCATTGTGTCGGCATCAACTTGGCCAAATGCAGGAGCTTCTCGTCTTCCTCCCGCGACCATTCTGTTTTCTTGATGCTCGGATCCAGCCATTCGTACCAACGGGCTTTGCATTGCTTGGCAGACTTTCTGTGCAGCAGTGATGCGATACGGGACCACTGGTTTTTGCCATATTTCATCACCGCCGCTTTGAGGATCTCATCCTGCAAATAAAGGTTGATTACATTGTATCATAACTTATTTAAATTGCTTTTCGATACAGAAAATGCGAGAAAAGCGAATGAATTCATTTATTGAATTGATTTCAAAAACAAACCTCGGTGTTGCGCCAAACGCCGCCTTTTATCATAATTCGCGGCATTGTGGTAAGGTTTTACAGACCCTTATTATTCAATATCCAAGTGAAAAGAACCTCTGAAAGTCAAAATGACATAGTTTTCGAATAAATTCGTAAACAGCACACAACACACAAAAGTTTCATGAAAGCGCCGACGCCATTTGCAATATTGCAATGGAAACACATGGTTTGACATTGACAATTTTGATGTTTTATCTTTTGCAACATGTTTTGCCGACAGGTTTGGCCAACAGTTCATTCATTCTTACGTTTATTTTCATCGAGCATCGAGAAGAAACAACACTAGTGATCAGATTTACCAACCTTAAAAATTTTAGGCAAATGCTAGTGTCAGTGTCACTAAAAATCTGTCAAAATTGACAAATAAAAATATCAAGTGCAATGCAATGGACGCTTTCCGTACATGGCATGGCACCACAGAGTACTGTGCATGGCACTCCCTTTTAAAGTTTTTGTCGATAATTTGATGATTTTGATGTGTACGGACTGATAATGCGGTTTCAATTACTGTGGTGGCTATAAAATGACTGCATGTTAGTGAAACATTGGGTTATTTTTCTAGATTGATTACATTTCCAGGTATGTCTATGTTCTATTTCTCATCGGATAACAGAATGACTTCATTGTCTATTTACATAAAATACCCAGCCAGTTTATACCGTTCCTAAAGGCTTATGACAAAAAACAGTTTATCGAAGCATTACCATCATTGAATAGGTACTTTTAACGGTTTATCTCGCGGATGTTCATATCCGTATATTTACCAATTCGACCTATTGCGACATAGGATAAACACACTTAGCTTATCCGGTGATTTCATTTGTTCTAGGAAATGTCTACCATGTCTAGGACTGCGCATATCAGCCAGCAGAAGCTGGCTGAAAAGCTAGTTATTCTGAATGAAAGAGGTATTGGAATGCTGACAAGAATCTATAACATCAAGAAAGCCTGCGGCGATTCCAAATCAAAGCCTGCCTTCCTCTCGGACAAGTCCTTGGAGTCCTCTATCAAACACATTGTGCGGAGATTCCCTAACATTGATGTAAAAGGTCTTCAGGCAATCACAAACATTAGGAATGAAATTATTAAATCACTCTCACTATACTACTATACTTTTGTAGACCTATTAGACTTCAAAGACAATGTTTGTGAGCTTCTCAACATCGTAAATGCATGCCAAATCACTCTAGATTTGAGTCTAAACTATGAATTGACAAAAAATTACCTGGATCTGGTAACAGTTTATGTGTCACTTATGATCCTGTTGTCTCGAGTGGAGGACCGTAAGGCAGTGCTAGGTTTGTTCAATGCTGCCCATGAAATGGTTCACAATCAAATTGATCAAAGCTTCCCTCGGTTGGGCCAACTTATTGTTGACTATGATGCCCCTTTCAAGAAGTTGTCGGAAGAATTTGCACCACATCAGAAAACATTATCTGCTGCCTTGAACTCACTTTGGCATGTGTATCCAGCTAGGAACCTCACTGCTGAGCATTGGAGATCTGAACAGAAGCTCAGTTTGGTAAGTAACCCAGCCCAGTTGTTGAAACCCTCGGAAACAAACACAATGTCTTGTGAGTATATTTCTTTGGAGACATTAGAGAGATGGGTGATATTTGGTTTTGCACTCTGCCATCACATGCTTCAACAAGATCATCCCAACAAAATGTGGGTCAGTGCCTTAGAATCCGGGTGGGTAGTCTCACTCTTCCGAGATGAAGTTATTTACATCCATACATACATTCAAAGCTTTTTTGATGGAATTAAGGGTTACAGCAAGAGGATATCAGAAGTGAAAGATTGCTACCACCATGCAGTACAGAAAGCTGGCTATAAGCACAGAGAGAGAAGAAAGTTCCTGAGAACAGCTTTGAAAGAACTTGGTCTAATACTTACAGACCAGCCAGGCTTATTGGGGCCTAAAGCTCTTTTGATATTCATAGGCCTTTGTTACGCAAGAGATGAAGTATATTGGCTTCTACGCCACAATGATAACCCACCACAGAAAGTGAAAGGGAAAGCAGCTGAAGACTTGGTTGACCGACAGCTGCCAGAACTACTGTTTCACATGGAAGAGCTCAGGGCATTGGTTAGAAAGTATAGTCAAGTGATGCAGAGATACTATGTCCAGTATCTGTCAGGGTTTGATGCTGTGGCCCTTAATCTCATGATTCAGAATTTGCAAGTCTGTCCTGAAGATGAGAGTATTATTCTGTCCTCTTTGTGCAACACTGCTGCTGGCCTAAATGTCAAACAAGTTGAAGACAATCAGACATTCGATTTCCGAGCATTCCGCCTAGACTGGTTTAGATTGCAAACCTACACTTCTTTAGCAAAAGCTCCACTTAATATTGTTGATCAAAGAGAACTGTCACAGTTCATTGATAAAATGGTTTTCCACACGAAAATGGTGGATAATCTTGACGAAATCTTGGTTGAAACATCTGATCTGTCCATATTCTGTTTCTACAGCAAAATATTTGAGAATCAGTTCCACATGTGTCTAGAGTTTCCTGCACAAAACCGATACATTATTGCATTCCCCCTGATCTGCAGTCATTTCCAAAACTGCACCCACGACTTGTGCCCTGAAGAGAGGCATCACATTAGAGAGAGGAGCCTCTCTGTTGTAAATGTTTACTTGGACGAAATGGCAAAAGAGGCAAAGAATATCATCACCACTATCTGTGACGAACAGTGCACTATGAGTGATAAACTATTGCCAAAGCATTGTGCACAAACCATAGCTCACTTGGCTAACAGGAAAAAGAAGGACAAAAGTAAGAAGAACACAATTGAGTTGGTCATCCCTGGTGCCGAGAGCTACAGAAAGACGAGAGAAGATCTTACCACAATGGATAAACTGCACATGGCGTTGACGGAGCTATGTTTCGCCATCAATTACTGCGCAACGGTAAACGTGTGGGAGTACACATTTGCGCCGCGAGAATATTTACATCAGCATCTAGAAACTCGTTTCTCGAAAGCCCTAGTCGGCATGGTTATGTTCAACCAAGACACCAGCGAGATTGCTAAACCCTCAGAGCTGTTAGTTAGCGTGCGAGCGTACATGAACGTGCTTCAGACAGTTGAGAATTACGTGCACATCGATATCACTAGAGTTTTTAACAACTGCCTCCTGCAGCAGACGCAAAATATGGACAGCCATGGAGAGAAAACCATAGCGTCGCTGTATACTCAGTGGTATTCAGAAATTCTGCTGAGGAGAGTGAGCGCCGGCAGCATCTGCTTTTCCATGAACCAAAAATCTTTCGTCAGCCTTACAGCGGAAGGCGCCATTCCATTCAATGCCGAAGAATACTCCGACATCAACGAGCTCAGATCCCTCGCAGAGCTCATTGGACCTTATGGCATGAAGCTTTTGAGCGAAACGCTGATGTGGCACATCGCTAGCCAAGTACAAGAACTGAAAAAGTTAGTCATTCAAAACAAAGAAGTGCTACAAATGCTGCGAACTAACTTCGACAAACCAGAGATAATGAGAGAGCAATTTAAGAGACTACAGCAAGTGGATAACGTGCTGCAAAGAATGACAATAATCGGAGTCATTTTGAGCTTCAGGCAGATAGCGCAGGAATCGCTTTTAGATGTTTTAGAGCGGCGAATCCCCTTTTTGATCAGCTCGATCAAAGACTTCCAACAACAACTGCCGAGTGGGGACCCTATGCGGGTTATATCGGAGATGTGTTCCGCGGCCGGCTTGCCCTGTAAAGTGGATCCCACACTAGCCACTGCTCTACGGCAACAGAAGGCAGAAGTGGAAGAAGAAGAGCACTTGATAGTGTGTCTACTGATGGTTTTTGTGGCGGTTTCGCTCCCGCGACTCGCTCGAAGCGAAGGGTCTTTCTACCGGCCTTCGCTAGAAGGCCACTCGAACAACATTCACTGCATGGCTCCAGCCATCAACCATATATTTGGTGCATTGTTCACCATTTGCGGGCAAGGCGATATAGAAGACCGCATGAAGGAGTTCTTGGCTCTCGCATCGTCTTCTTTGTTACGGCTAGGCCAAGAGACTGACAAAGAGGCTATAAAGAACCGAGAATCCGTGTATCTTCTGCTGGATTTGATTGTTCAGGAGTCACCATTCCTTACCATGGATCTGCTTGAATCTTGCTTCCCCTATGTTCTGATACGAAACGCGTATCACGAAGTTTACAAGCAGGAACAAATGCTGCTACATTGATAATTTAGTGCATTTGCATTAAGAATAAAAGACAAGCCAATTTAATTCATTTAATAGTAGAAATGCCTAGGTTAGCTATTATAGAGTATTAGCTATTGTTAGTGTTTATGAATTATACAGGATAAGATTTCACGCAAATTTGAACGATAATTACCTAGTGTAATAATCACGGCATTAATGGAGTTCCAATCTCCATGGCAATAATTAATGCATTTAAAACGATTTTATACTTGCTGAAAAATCATGTAGTCTCGAATAAGGCTTTTCTATCAAGAATTAATTCCATGAATATTTTGTATTGCTTTACTATAAATTATGATTACATTATTGTATTATCCAATGCAACACCGGCACCGATTGATTATATTTAGGATTAGGACTCGTTAGTTAAGAGTTATTTATTAATTAGAGAGATTTTGTTATGAATACACAATTTTATTAAGTGTTTGCATTTAAAACTAAGTTAATTGTAAGAACCACCAGCCAATATCGAGCAATATCCAATACTGGCTTAAAATATTTGAAGAAATGTCTGTCAAAATTTTTGAGAAGTGTTTTACAGTATTTAAGTTAGATGCACAAATTCTTTTTATATTCTGACTAAAACCACCTAAACATATTTGTTATTTAAGTTATGGTTATAAAGATAATTGTTATTTCAGCGGCCTTGCAAGGTAGATAACTAAACACTAGATAGGTAGAAGGCTAGAAATGATTTATACTCCGATTAAAAATCCAAGAAAACGCCAACAAGTGTTACATGAAACAGAAAATGTTCGAATCAAAACTTAACAAAAACTGATAAAAATAACAGAAAACAACAAGGTAGCAGCCAGGTTATCATCACTCTAAACTAAATCATAAATTTCAATGAATTATCGCACATCATCATCATCAGCCTACATTAGTCCACTGCTGGACATAGGCCTCCCCTAATGAGCGCCATAGCGCCCTGTCTTCAGCTTGCCGCATCCAGCATCTGCCAGCAGTCTTTGGCAAATCGTCATCCCACCTGGTCGGAGGGCGTCCTACACTACGTTTGCCGAGTCGCGGTCTCCACTCAAGAGAACACGTTTACCCCAGCGGTTGTCGGTTCTTCTCGAGATATGACCAGCCCACTGCCACTTCAGCTTCGATAATCTTGGTTCTCTGTCGGATGTATTCGTTGCGAATCCTATCCTTCAGAGAAACTCCGAGCATAAATACGTCGTTTATATTTTCCGTGTTATTTGCCACCAATATTCATTGGGGTTTGTAACCTCTTAGTATACAAAAAATATCTAGGTTTTTTAATCGTAGTATACCTACACCAGCTAACAAAAACTCCCATGTTATTTTAAGAATATCTCTAAAAAACCTTGCATTCCTATTTTATTCCGGAACTTAATTTTATTGTAAGCAGTATCTATCTCGCTAGTTTCTTATGCGGTTTATTAAGCAATAACTTACATACCTAAGCCATCTAAGTTACTTTACTAAAATTTTCTATACAATCAAATATTGCCACTTCTTCAGAATTCGTCAAATTTTGAGACGGAACAAAATTTAAATTGTATTCATAAATACACATTCTGCCATAGTATTTAATTTTATTCATGAAACTATAATGTACCTAGTAATAATTACACTCTTCCTAAGATTTAAGTTTAAGCAATACTTTTGTACCTTGTAAATACATATGATACACATCCATTTAATAAAACTTATATAAAATTATATATAAATAACTGTTTCATTTCAAATTCCAATCTTGTCAATCATGCTATTGTAGGCGTAAATAAAGTAAAACAAGATTCGCCAAGTGCGAGTGTAACTCGCGCGCCGAGGGTTTCAAACATTTGCCAATTATTTGGACAATCAATTTTCTGAAATATTTTAAAAAGTATAAAACTTACAGAAATTTCAAAAAGTGTTTTGAAATGGTCAAAACGATACCTTTCATTTGATACCCCACATGGGTCGGAACCCCTTTTTGAAAAAAAAATCCCCTTTTTTGACCATTTTTCAAAAACTATTATTATTACAGACTTCTCTATATTTTTCCTCTTCTCTAAAGTGGAAGGCTCAAATTAGGTGCAATTAGGTCCACCCACCTCAGTCATACCGGCCGCGGCGGCGACGGGCGGCCAGCGGAGGCGTTTAAGCAGTGTTTTAAAAGACTGCAAGCAAACCTCGTGTTCGTTCACTAAAACGTTTACAAATGAACTAAAAACAAAGCCCAAGCTATCAGTTTTCACTCGTATCTTCAGCAAAACTTAAAATTTTCTAAATAAATTATTCTTCTGCCGTAATTCGCCCGTTGCAGACAGGGTAAGAAATATACGAAACGTACATTGTTGCGGTTAGGATATATTATTCTGTGGTTGCGAGTCGTCGTCGTCGTGCATTGCATTGCGTGGGTAGCGTTTTGTTTATTTATTGTTTATGGTGGTATTCATTATTTTGTTGTCTCGGTCGCACTTCGATCTAGGTAAGTCCCTCTTTGCTGTTGATTTGTTAGGTTTATTTAGCAATAACTTTTCTTTTAGTTTTAATTCTAACATAACACGTTGAGTTAGCGCTGCTGGGAGAACGTGCCATATCTTCCGAATTTTACTTAGATCGATGATTGTAGAATAAGTAAGAGTTTATCACGTATTTTTTTCAGATATGTAAATGACGCGGTCCTGAAGCAATCCTATTGGTCGGCTGAAAACAGCAATGTAGCACACATCTCTGGTGGAAAGGCAGCCTAAAGGTTGTCGCAGATTAACAGAGTTTTTCAGCACAAAAATATGTATTCGAGTATGGGCTTTAACACTTTCATGGCCCAAGACGCAAAAGCCCGTTCCGGCTTCGTCGTAGCGGCGCGGCGCGCCCCTGCGGGTCGCACCGCCGAGGCTGGGCAGTAAATGCGTACATTTAACATTTATCGACATTTATCTCGTAACATTTATAGATTAATTTCATATTGATGGTATCAGATGACAGATTGCGCGGGCTACTCGTTTGAAGCTTGTGGCAGTCTTGTGGAAGCCATTTTGTCCCTGTGAAATATATCTAAAGATAACGAGTAACCTAAATGCAGTTTTGTGCTGCGTGGTAGCGGTGTTGGATTAACGTGCGCAGAGCTTTAACATTAAAACACAACAATCATGTAAAATTTATGTTTTTTTATTATTTGAAATCACATGTCGTAACATTCATCTTGTTAATTAAAAATATTCACATTGTCATTTAAATAATCTATTACGGTAATCTAGCTTATACTTAGGAGAAATAATGCCATTGAGTAGGTACTGTACTATTGACGGAGAGAACCTCCATCGGTTACACGATTGGTCAAGTCACTTCTACAACAGAAACGCCCCTTCATATACAAATTTACAATATTATAGTACATTAAAAGAATTCGCGTATTGTTTCCACATTCACTAATAAAATGGCATTAACATGGTATACTTAACATTAAAATGTATAGAAATAATAAAAAATACATCATGCTCTTTGGCTTGCACGACGGAAATTAACTACGAGTACGCTTATTTATAATTTGAAAATAAATCTCGTTAACGATAAAGAGATCAATACAACTGAATAACCAAGACGCTATGAAGGTAAAAAGACAAAAGTGTGATATGCAATTTTGTTTCACCAGTTAGTATATATAATATCATGTCTTTTTGAGCCACTTTGTACAACTCATAAAACTACAAATCAAAAATGCATTACGAATTACAACTCGATAACATAGCATGTTAAACGATTTCAGTCTAATAACATTTGATCATTTGGCAATACTGTTTAATTTTACATTCTACTTAACAATAGAACAATACCAAAAACAAACGATTTAAATTAACATATTACGTTAATCGCCATAGGAAGACTAAATGCGAATTTTTGAGATTATTTCAATACTTTGAGCCCATGACTAATTAAATTTTACTAAAAGATGCACTAACTATCCATATCAATGAAAACGAAGGTCTACTATAACAATAAAGGAACAGGAATACAAATTGGTATAATGGCACCTCGACAATCCGCTTACGTTAACATTAAACACGTTAAAAATAACTTCTATATAAAATTACATTAGGGAGATTCGAGTAAAACCAGCTGTGAACATATTCACTTACATTACTTAAATGTTTGCATACATTTGATATTATAAACATTATTGTATTGTAATTTCATTTATATACAAAATATACATTAAATGTTGAAGCAACATACTGAACAGTTTGAGGTACTAATTCGAGCAAACGTCCTGCCATTCCTAGGGGTTCCTTTTGTTATTTATTATTATATAAAAATAATTTTTAATTCACCATTTCGCTCGTTCCAACATCACAATTGAGCCCAGAAGCGACGCCCGTCATTGAGCAAATGGATATTGGTAAAACAAATCGCCCTTGAGTAATAGTCTTGGGAAACTTGTATGTTTGGCGTTACCACTTTATACTTGGCGGATTTTATGCACTCTGGTGATATTCAAATCACATTTTGTCAAACTTCTGTACTAAGATATATGCTATAGATAAGTTTTGCGACATGTTTTCGGTAGGATTCTGCGAGTGGTTTATCGTAGTCTGGGAGTTTACGAAGCAAAACTTTTGAAATACTCGCAACAAAGGGTTGACAATTTATCGACATTAAATGTTGTTGATTCTTTTGGTACATCAACTGAACTTAATAGACAACACTAAAAACGCCGGTGTCCTTTTAAAGGGTCTCCTAGATAAGACCCGGCTTTCTGTAGCTACCAGTACATTTAACAACAAATTATACAAATATTTATCATATTGTACTGGCCGCCACCGCAAGTCGCATCTGTCTGGGATGCCTAATTTAATCGTAAAGACAACGAACGGCACAATTTTAGTGCTGTCAAATTAATTTTATTTAATATATCAACAGAATAAACACCATTGTTGATAACTCTTTGTTCATTTATACAACATTCATTGTTTTGCGTAGTACACACCCTGGCTAGCAATATTCATCGCGACAAAAATCATTGCCATTCTCTTGTCTCATCTGCCACTGAATAGATTCTGCTGATTTGTTTAGTAGAACATTCTAGATATCCTGGCAAATCAGCGACGATTTGAACCAGTCATATTCTTCTAAATAGATTCTTCTCTTATTCTTTTGTTTTGTAGAACTGATATCCCAGCGCTTAATCTTCTGCTACTGAATAGATTCGTTCTTTTGTTTAGTAGAACATTCTAGATATCCCGGCGCTTAGGCACTTGAGTAACAGCGAGCGTGTCCGGCGAATGCAGTGTAATAGTAGTCTGTGAGGCGACGGTGACTTGCGGACGGTCGCGACAGACGTAGCCTAGTAGTAAAGGTACTGCTGGCGTTAAGGCGACGAGCTCTATCTCGCCGCTGTATGCGTACTGTCAGACTTTGTGGGGGGGCCGCATCTCGTAGGACTGTGGGTACGCCCCGGCGTAGGGCTCGCGGCGACCGCTGGGGCCGGCGGGCGCTGAGGCTGGAAGGGAAAGGTGGTTTTAGTGATGACTGAAAATATGGGTACAGTTAAGGTACCTAATAACTTTAGATTTTTGTCAGCACACTATTATGAAGTCTTTACTAACAGGAATACATGTAAACGGTTGTCTGGTGTTGAGGTGACCGGTGAGTATAGGACACTATTATTAAGATTATAAATAAATAGATAATGCTGGACAACACGATACCCACAAGAGCTTGTGTTATGGGTACAAGATAACTGATATACATAATATAATACAATACATAGATCTTTGTAATTAAGCGTAGAACAATATGTTTCGTATTGTATTCTTTCTTTCTTTCCCGTCGTCATACTTAGGTCTACCTACAACTTTTGTTGTTTTTATTTATCTGTAATTCTAACTTACGCCTTCAGATAATATTTTAGAATTTAAGATTGGTTCTCATGTAAGTGAATGTAATATTCTTTATGAGAAATAAATTTCTTTAACCAGAGATATATTTTTTATATTATACATAAAAAAACGACCAGAACACCCAGAACAAATATCTGCAGATCGTACAAAAATTTATCCCGGAGCGGGAATCGAACCCGCAACCTTCTGCGTCGCAGGCGGACCTTCGCCCCCTGCGCTATATATGACATCAATTATATTTTTATATTATTGGCACCATAGTAAAGACCATACAAACTTGTGCTTTAATTTTGTCTCAAATATAAATAAATAAATAGCGCTAGACAAGTCACACAGAATTACCTAGCGCCAAGCTAAGCAGAGCTTGTGTTATAGGTACTATATAACTGATATACATAATACAATACACAGATAGATATTTTTTATTATGTATAGAAAACGACCAGAACACCTTGAACAAATGTCTGCAGATCGTACACACATTTGACCCGAGGAAATCGAACCCGCAACCTCCTGCGTCGCAGGCAGACCTTCGCCCACCGCGCCACATCGGTCCTCAATATGTGGGACGTAACGCGACTCATGCGCTATAGATTCTCGAGTTGCAGCGGTGATGATCCATTTTAGACTTGATACGAAATCGACTACTTAGACTAGAAATTTAATCAATTTAGACAGTATCTGGCAGAGCGCACCAGCATTGCCATACAGCGGGGCAATGCAGCCAGTGTCTTGGGGACGCTTCCGAATAGTATTGATATGGATCAGTTGAGCTACCTATAGATTGTTTGCAACGGTCTGCAGATAGCTCAATTTTTTCTATTGTAAATACTAGTTTTAATTGATCGGAATGCTGGTTTTTATTTCGGTCAACGAATTATCATTGCTATTCAACGTGGCAATGCTGATGATTTATAGAAAATAGATGTAAGTGTAAATATTAGTTGTAATTATTTATTGCTGTTAAATAAATTTGAACTCGTTTTAATTTAATTCTTATATTTGATTGTAATTTTCTTTCTTAATAAAGTAATAAATTTGACAGTACCTAGGTCCCTGGGCGCGTACGCTAGCGGCGCTGCGTATCCCTTGTGCGTCGGATGGCGGCGGTGCGCGGCGTGCGGCGCCGGCGAGCGGTGCGTGCCGGGTGCGCGGCCGCCGCGCCCGTGCCGCATGCGCCGGAGAGTGTTCATTGGACGCCGGAGGGTTTCTGACAGCCGTCTGAAAGGTTCACGATAAACGTCAGTTACTCACACAAATTTCTCGAAAAATAAATCTAAATTGTTTATTGTACCACACAAACACAGAAAACATTTTAGAAATAAATGCTACGAGCAGTATAAGTGCAAAGGCGGCCTTATCGCTATGAGCGATCTCTTTAAGGCAACCATGCGATGGACTGGACATGTAAGAACAAAAAAGACGGTGGCAGTCGAAAAAATTAAAATAAAATATATTTTTATAAAAAAAAACAATAATACTTACACTACATACTTATACCTACCTACACATAACCATTTTATTAAACTTACATTTATACATAAAAATAAGATTGTCTAATTTTTACAACAATAAATAATACTGATGAAGCAATTTTTTATAGATAGGGAGCGATTTGAACTGGAATACGATTGTAAGGTCTTAAACCCTTAGAAATGTTAAGATGTTGACATTGATATATGGATTTTATTCCACCACTCTACGAGCTAATGATGATAATGATATGATACACGCGTCCGATATGAAAGGCTAACATGAACTGATGAGAGCGCGCGCGTTGATTGCTACAATAAGGTAAAAATGCTGACGCGAGAGAATAGTGCGGTTTCACCGTACATATTTCCGACAGCGAGACGAGATGAGCACCAATCCCCGTTAGTGGAACAACCCACCACTTGGATCTTGGATATCAAAATTGGAGCGTACTGTCTCTTAGGTGAAATAGTTTAGCTTAGATGTATTTCCTTACCTAGCGGGCGGTCGTTTCGGGTTCGACGAAGGCGTATGCACAGCGCAGCACTTGATAAAGGCGCCCATACACACGATGAGGGCAACTCCCGCCAGTAGAACGACCCACCATCTGGATATCACCCACATTTGAAGCGACTCTAGTGTGTCTCGGTTTAGGAGGAGGTTCTTGAGACGGACTAGCGGGCCTTCCGCGTCGACGGCGCGGCATTTGAGGAATACGTCACAGTAGCCCTGCGGAGAAAATGTTTTTAGTTTTATTCGGAAACAGCACATACAAGGAAGTACATTGGTACGAGTCATAAGTTGTGTGAGAGTTTTGTGTGTTTTTTAAAAATTAAATTCTGTGAGCATATTTTTTTAAGAGTCAGTGTCCTTAGAATTTTGTTGCTTAGGTATAAGCATTGTTTTCATTATTGTTCAAGAACTATTTCTTCTATCAAAAATGAGCAATTAACTTTTCCGTTATTTATTTAACTTTATTCACTATGATAGCTCAGTTCAAAATCTGATGTTCCAATTGGAAATGTAAAAAAAAAAAATGATTGAAGACTCCTATATGTAGAGATTTTGTTTTAGCAAGCCAAGTCTGAGGTCTCCATCGGAAACATATTGCTTCATACAAAGTCCACCATAACCTGAAAGGACTCCAGACTCGCTAGATCTAACCAATTTGAACCTCAAGCATCAGCATTGCTTGAGGTTCAAATTGAGCAGGTTATGCTTCGACGAGAACTCAGCTGTACTATGACAGGACTCAGGATCGTGTCCCTTTAGACAGTCCCCCTGTATGACGTCACTAAATAGTACCTGGAAGTTATCACAAGGAGAACCGGGTCGCAAACTAATTCCACCAACAGGCAGGTTATGCTTCGACGCGAATTCAGCCGTACTATGACAGGATTGTGTCCTTTTGGACACTCCCTCTGTATGACGTTACTAAATAGTACCTGGAAGTTATCACAAGGAGAACCGGGTCGCAAACTAATTCCACCAACAGGCAGGTTATGCTTCGACGCGAAGTCAGCCGTACTATGACAGGATTGTGTCCTTTTGGACACAAAATGAAATGAAATGAAATGACGTTACTAAATAGTACCTGGAAGTTATCACAAGGAGAACCGGGTCGCAAACTAATTCCCCCAACAGGCAGGTTATGCTTCGACGCAAAGTCAGCGGTACTATGACAGGATTCCGGTTGCGGTCCAGTTTGGCAGGCGAGTTGGCAAAGCGCCCGTCGGTTGACCACCGCCGTGACGCCGTCGCCGATGCGTTGTGGGGAAGAGAGGAAGCACTCTGTCATGTTCCAGAGGAGACACATTGAGCCGCTGCAGTCGCCGTTGATGCAGAGTTGTGTGTCTGAAATAGATAGATTGTGTTACAATTATTATAAATCAAAGAGGTATTGTCGGTGCAAAGATAAGATAATATTTTTTAAAACACAAACTTAAATTCTAAAAAAACAATTAAGTGCGTAAATTTAAAAAATATTGTCAGTATGTACGTTGTTTTTGATACGTAAAATTAAATTAATTGAAATAGATGTCTATATAGAAATATAACTTATAAAATGCTGTAGATGGCCATTTTTGTCAACATTATGAAGATCTAAATACTATTCTTTATTACTACATTTTCCTTGAAATCGCTGTAGTCGTTTATTAAGAATTCTTGTATGCACAATAATTGGCTTGTCTAATAGGTGCATCCTAACGTGACTTTCAAACTGGCGTTCATGGTGCATGTATATGTATAACGATATAACGAACTAAGTATAAAAGTTTTTTTTTTTTTTTAAAATAATGTCCTCATTAATAGATAATAAGCTAAAACTTAATTTTTGGGCTTGCGTTGCTATGTCCTGTCCCGCTCATATGAACGCGAAATCCTATGACTATCCTTTTCACAAAAAATTTAGGTTTTATAGGCACTTAAAGCGTTGTCGACATGTGTTCTTATATTTTGCTCCTACTAAACTTTTAAATGCACGTTTTCGCATTCTAAATATTCGTTCTGTATCTGTTGTTGCTCCCCATAGTATAATACCATATGAAAGTATGGAATGTACATAGGCATAATACGCTCTTTTAAACTGTCTGTCGAAACCATTGGTTTTATTTGCTTTAATCCATGATACAATTTGCTCGACTTTTCTCTTTCTGAGCCAAGCCATGTAACGAGTTGCATGGACCATGTGACTGATTTAGTTGTAAAGATATACCGTTATTGCACTGAGTCTTGTCCGGCATAGCCTTGGGCTTGGGGCACTCGGCGGAGCGTCCGGAGCAGTAGGACGCGTGGCTGCACTCGGTGGCCTCGCGACACGTCTGGTTGCGGTAGGCCTCCACGAATTGGCACGTTTGGGAGTTGCAGCATGGTCCTTGTGAGGGGCTGTGGGTGAAACACTTTATGTTACTGACTTTGCTTGGCATTTGATGACCTTTCAGACACCTAACTCAATTATTTTCAAGATTTTTTTGTTTTCCAACCCAACTCTTCCTGGGAGTGTCGTAAGACGCGACTAAGGGATATACACTGGGGGGGCGGGCAGCAGCGCATTTTGCAGAATAGATCAACCGCCGAACTGCGATCCCCAACCCGCATGCTCAGCGTGGGGATTACGGGCAATCCTGAGATAAAAAAATCAGGGGGAGTCCTGCGTCCAGCAGTGGACCATTATAGGTTGTTGAGGTTGAGGTTTGTTTTTTATGATTTCAAATAGAACTTGACAACTTAAAAAAATATAAGATGACAATAGAGATATAATTGACCCTGTTCAGCGACTTTGATTTAGGATAGCCAAACCACTATTTATTAGTGCAATTATTATTTTTAGTTTGACCATCCTTAAATTAGTAATTCATTATCATAGATTTATATAAATTCCTTTATTTACCTGCACTGAGTGTTGGCTTTCCTTGTGCATCTTTTGGCAGTGAAATTACGTTCCTTATCAAAGGTGCTAACCAATCTCGGGTAGCAGCAATGGTCCTTACATTCTAACTCGTCGTAACCTGCAAAATAATGTAAATCTTCATAAAAATCGTCGCTTCCTCTCCTCAGTTTAATTCACAGGTCAATTATAAATTATAACTCAAATGGAATATGCTAGTTGACTCTTTTTTTAGTAGGTCTAAAATATTAACTAGTCCAAGTAGAGAAAAAATATAATTTTTTTAGGAAACGGTAAAACTTTATTTAAATGTATAGTTTTCCTAAACAGGCGAAAACGGCAATATTGCCATTTGCGCAGGCGCGGTTGACAAAATTTATCATTGCAGTAAGCTATTCACGCTATCAAGTATTGTAGGCACTCATATTGCTGACGTAAATGACTATAGATTTATTCAGTGACGTCATACATACCACAGTCTCACTTCTCCCCAATTTCACGATCTTGTTTCCGCAGAAAGCACATCGAATAGTAAGACTTATTCAGTGACGTCATACATACCGCAGTCACACTCCTCTCCAACTTCCACGATCTTGTTCCCGCAGAAAGCACCTTGACTCGTCGTCAGACAGTTCCTTTTCCTTCCATCTCTCACTGCGTCTAACACCGCACTTATGTTGCCAACGGAACATTGCGAGAAGCGACTGTTATTCGGTCTGTCGCCAGAGGTCGCTGATGCGAACATTATGAAGTTGCCATCTTGGCCGCCTGGACGGCATTCGTTTGGGAAGTCGTGCTGGGGGGAAAGTTTAGTAAATTAATACAAAGTTAAATTTATTAATAATAAAGTCTGATAATTTCCGCTCATGTACGAGCAGGTTTTTATTGATTGGACTGGCGTATTTCTTAAAATAGTTATCAAAACCATTCCTAAGTATTGATGTCGCTGTAAAATCCGCCATGTTGTGAATAGACTGTTAATAAAATGGCGCTTTTAATGATACGTTTCGAAATACCAAAACATAATGCATGCGCTGTAGTTAAGAGTTAAATAAATCCAAGTTTTTATGTATGGACTATGGAGCTTTATGGCTTAAATCATGAATTCGCTTAGTTGGCATAAATTAATAAATGAACATAAAAATAAATAATGCTTGACGATTCACACAGCATTATCTAGCCTAGCCCCAAGCTAAGCAGAGCTTGTGTTATGGATACTAGATAATTGATATACATAAAATAATACAATACATAGATATTTTTACTATACATAGAAAACGACCAGAACACCCTGAACAAATTCCTGCAGATTGTACAAACATTTGTCCCGAGGCGGGATCGAACCCACAACCTCCTGCGTCGCAGGCAGACCTTCGCCCACCGCGCCACAGAGGCGAAATCAAGTTCAGTCAGAGTAGTCAAAGTTGGCATAGTATCTAATCTACGAATACTAACCGGAGATCCAAAATTGTGTCCAATCTCGTGAGCCAGAGTCAACTGGCTGACTTTCGGCGGCACTCGACTGTTGTAGTTCACGAACGTGATGATGCCAGTGTTGAGTGATCTCTTTGTGCTCTGGTAGATGCCTCCGATGGTTTCTGTGTATGTTTTGTACTTCTCACAGATCCCGCCAGAGGCGCCACTTGCGCTGGCTACCCATGCTAGACCTGTTATTAGAAATTAGAATTGAAAGAATTTAAATTTAAGGCGATTCGTCGCGGGTTAGGTTAGGTTAGGCGCTAGATTATTTTTTTTATTATTTCTCCGTTTCACAAGCAATAAAACTAGCGACAAAGTAATTTGCCGCAAATGTAAACCATTTTCTATGAGCTTATGATAATTTCAACTTTTATTCATTTGTATTTTGGAAGCATTTATGAAAATGAAGATTTTTAGCACAAAACTTCGTATTTTCCCAAATGCTCCACAATACCAATGAATCTAAGTTGTTTTAGTCATGTGTTCATAGAAAATGGTTTACGAATAGCGTCAAATGACTGTTTTTGTGCTTGTGAAACGCAGAAACAATTAAACGCACAAAAAAAAATGCACTAACCGGCGATGAACAACCATTAAAGTCTCTATGTGAGCATATAAGCGAGACAGAAATCATCGTGTAGGTTTAGAGGTTTAAAACATCAATTTTCTCGATACAAAACCAATACATACCTACCTTTTGTTGATTTATCACACTAAGAAACCTAGTTGTGGACTTGCCAACAAAGGATTCAATAGATAAAAAGTTTAGTAAAAAAAGTTTGACACATACCAAGAGTGCCTCCAGTAAAGTCTCTATACGTGAACACATAAGCGAGACAGAAGTCTTCGTGGTTCGCCAGCGAGTGTAAGTTCAGGAAGTTGGAAACATCGATGTTCTCCATACAAAACTGGTGCGTTTCGCTTGGGTAGAAGTTTGGATTGCAGAGCGCGTCGTCGTCAATCTGCAAAAATATAGATTGTTTATTTGTTTCTATTAAAATAATATTAATAGAGGCTGCTTTATTATGTATTTTATAAAACCTTGGCCAAGTTTTAATGAGCGAAAATATAATAGTTGTTGGTATAAATAATTATTACAGAAAACCTTGGCCTAGAACATGTTCTATGATTTTTTTTTCAAAAACATTCAGATTCATTCTTTCAAAGACATTCAGAGTTCCACGAAAATTTAAGAAAATCCCCAAAATTTTAGATTTCGGTAGGGACATTATTAAATTTTTAGGAAAATTTGCCCCATACGAGTATAAAGCACATGCGCACTATAAAGCAAAAAGCTAAACATTCAGAATTATAAATTTATGAACACTGTGAAAGAAAAGAAACAAAATAGAACTTGCACGATTTACAATTGAAACAATTGAGCTTACTGCAGACAGTTGCTGAAATAGACGAATACTGAAAGTAAATTATTGCTTCATCATCATCACCAGCCCAGTGCTCGACATAGACCTCCCATTGTAACAGCCAATAGCGTCCTGTCATCATCTTTCCGCATCCAGCATCTGCCACTCCCGCAGTCTTTCCCAGATCATCATCCCACCTGGACGGATGATGTCCTAAGCTACGTCCGTCATGTCGCTCATCATCATCAACCTATAGTAATTATAAATACTATTTAACGGGTATTTATCGCGTTTATTTACCTATGTTTTCCCGACGTTTCGACAGGTTTACACACTGCCGTGGTCACGGGATGACTCATACCGTGTAAGTTTAAAAACATTTACAACCTATAGTACTCCACTGTTGGACATAGGCCTCACCAAATCGTTCACTTACACCTTAACTCAAGATCACATTCTTGCTTAGCATCTAGTATTAGAATTCTATAACGACTAATTCCAAGGTAAATCAATCAATATTCACCTTTATCCGCTGCACTTCAAACTTGATATTCCTATGCTGTAATCGTCCGTCGAATTTAGTATGACTGTAAATGTAGTTGACCGCAGTTACATGGTGGGATATCAAGGAGAGTATTTCTTCACGAGTCTTCATATCAACCTCGCTCTTTTTACTGGGATCACCATGCTGTAAAGACGATGTGACATGGACAAATTTGGGTTACATTAAAACAAGTTTACTCCGTCATCTTTATAGATAAAGTTTTAAAAAATTACGTAATAATCTATGGGATACAAGATAGATCCCCTTCGATTCGAAAATGAAAAAATAAAAGTATTTAAAATACTAGTAATAAATGTGCAAAGTACCATCTGTTTTATTAGTTTTTTCAATTTTTCTCCTAAACTATCAATCACTAGATTTTTTGTTTTTATCACCATATTAAATAGAAGAATATCCATGGCACATTTGGTTCTTTTTTTTGCAAAAAATGTCTTAAAATTTTAAGATAATCAGCAAAAACTTCATTTTTAATAATAATGCCAGACAGTTATTTATAACGCTCTGCCTTTGCGCGCGAAAAATGTGTAGTTGCTATTGGGTGATGGCTACGCGCAAGACGGCGTCGCGATCTCGACATTCGCGAGTCGTATTTTGAGTGGGATACATATTGAAAATACGTTGGTCTTTTCTTGTCTTCCCGTATAAATATCATATGAGCGAGATAGCTTGAGCCTCAGTTTTCGTGAGCGAGATAGCATGAGCCTCTGTTTTTATTGACTTAAACGCTTAACGCAACAAAGTCTATTATTTAAACGGCGTTGGCATTCGTATTCAATCGGGTTGTAACTTAGACAATTTAACCCGAAGGGTTGAAATGTTCTCTTTTGTGCAGACGAATTTTGCCGATGCGACTTATTAAAGTGGTCAAACTGTACGATTCTGCGACGACACGTTGTCATAGTATAGCGATTGGTTAGCAAGAACTCGGCCCATGTTTTTGTGTATGTTAGACACAAACAACGTTAACGCTTGGCTTTTCTTCGTTGGTTTGTGTGTTGTGGTCGAATAGCATGACGAATTTCGCTCTTTAGTCATTCTGTTTGCCACAGCGCGCAGCGTCCTAAGCGTTTTTAGAGCCATAAATCGAATTTTGCAATGTTGATTACAGAATGGTTATTACAGAGTGGGACGCGGGTTCGAGTCCCGAAATTTTTTAGAACTTATTTAATTTCTTAATATTGATTACATTAACAGAAACCAAGACTGTTTTTTTTTGTCTAATGAGCGTTTGAAAAACTTGAGAGAAGAACGAACACTTGGGAATGTTCTGCCTAGCTAATCGCGCGAATAATTGCTCGCGTAATCGCGCGAATAATTGCTCGCGTTCGTGCTTGTGTTCGCCGCTTGGTTCTATCTTTATTATGTTACACTTGGAATATTATACTTACATCAGGGAAGCCCTCTCTCACATGCTTCCAAATCAGTGGATCTGTCTGTATGTACAGCGAGCAGGAGTTGGCAGGGTTGTCAGGCGCGGAGGCTGCTCGCCGCGACCGCGAATGTTCGCCAGTGTTCGCCGCTCGCGAGTATTTGTTGTACGTGTGAAAGTCCCAATGTCTGAAAAAATAAGAAGAATTTTGAAAAAATGGAGTAGGTATGTGTAACATAGGCTTCTTTTTATCCCATAAATAAGTGCCCATGGGATAAAAACAAAATGGGATAACCTTAAAATCGTCCATAAAAATAAATGAAAACAAAATATAGACGGCAATCAAGAACTGATGCATGTGCTTTATTGTCATAGAATCGACGAAAAATGCATTTATAGTACCATCTACCGCATCTAAGGCCCGTCGCCCACTCCGATGATGTCGGGTAGTTGACGGTCGCGGTGAACGACCCGCGACTAAGGTGTTTGTGTTTTAAAAGGTATGTATGTATTGTTTTTAGCTTAAGTGTGCAATAAAAGTATTTTCTATCTATCTATCTATGTAAAAATTTATGTACCTAAGCCTTTTTATATATTTATTAAATGACAATAAGCACATTATATCAGTCTAGGGATAATTTCGATAACTATGAGTCGGGTTTTTAAATATTTTTCCTGTGTTCTGTTAACGAACATGGCATTTGTGTTTTTTTTATCTTACTCCAAAATCCCGCAACGTACGTTCGCTAAAGTAGTTAGGTCCTTAATTTTTGTTATATTATTAGGTAGGTAGTATTTATGTAGTTTTAAAATAATATTATAAATGTATACATAGGTTATGTAGGAACATAATAATTCTTAAATAATATTAAAATAAATAAATAAATAAATAATGCTGGACAATTTACACAGCATTATCTAGCCCCAAGGTAAGCAGAGCTTGGGTTATGGGTACTAGATAACTGATATACGTAATATTATACATTACATAGATAGATATTTTTTATTATACATAGAAAACACCCAGACCAACGGAACAAATTTCTGCACATCGTACACAAATTTGTTCCGAGGCGGGGATCGAACCCGCAACCTCTTGCGTCGCAGGCAGACTCTCGCCCGCTGCGCCACTGAGGTCGTCAAAAAATAAATTAACTAATTTGTGTGACTTGTTGTGGTTACATTACACTTAGAGTTAATAAATAAATAACCAATTACATTCTTAAAGACGCTTCGAAGTTCTTTGTTAAAAATGTAATCTATCCCCAAGACGACTATTCTATTATTTTGTCCAGAAATTCTTTATTTAGTAGGTTAACATAAATGGATAAACAAAAACAAAATAATGTAAAACCCATCTGATATAAGCAAAGTATATTTGAAGCACCGTTCCAAACAGCAACTTTCCCGATTCGCTATAAAAAGTTCCTCGAATGTGGAGCAGTTGCCATAACTTCTAAATAATCCGCATAATCTAGTTAACGCTGACTTTTTTACCCGCTTTGCTTGCTCGTAAACTGGCGTGAGTGAATTGTTTACATTGCAGGTGTAGGTTCTATCCAGGGCTTGATACCGGTACCAATAATACCGATACAATAGCGGTAATACTTGGTGATACAGGTATTTTCTTTTCGATAAATTCTAGTATTGATACTATTTAAAGCGATTCTCGCGACGTTGCATATTTTCGGTAGATTTAAGATGCGCATGCATACGGAAGCTATTAATAAAAAAACTCAAAACCTCTGCTCTAAAATACCGGTATTCAAAGCAATTGTCGCGACGTTGCATATTTTTGGTAGGTTTAAGACGCGCGTGCATACGGAAGCTGTTAACATCCATCCAACTCAAAACCAATAAGGTTACTTTCTCGCTTGCACAAAATTGAATAGTTGATGTTGATTGAAATTTTGCACGTAAAATATCTGTAACTATACCGATATAAATACCGGTATAATCTTTATTGTTACCAAAGATGTACCAGTCAAGGTCAGTCGAACCGGTATTTGAAAATGCTGGTATACCAAGCCCTGGTTTTAACTCAGTATTGTTATGTTAGGATACCGGTCACACAATGTGAGCCTTGATGTTGACTGATAAAGTACGATTCCAACATAAATTATGTAGAAGGTTGTAACTGTAAGGATTGAGAGGCTAAAGGTAACACTACACTTACGCAGGGCCTTTTTATGTCAGTTAAAAATAGCAGAGCAGTGTGATAGGCTTTCTTTGTCCAGATAGTGTTAGATATTATATATGTGGCCAATTTAAATCACACCAATGTTAATAAATCCGGCCAAGTGAGAGTCAGACTCGTGCACGAAGGGTTCCGTGCCATTATCTATAAAAACGGCAAAATAATTACGTTTGTTGTATGGGAGCCCACTAGCGACCACGGAAATACGTCATAATTTGTGACAATTTAAAATGTCTAACTATCACGGTTCATGCCTGGTGAAAGACGGACAGACAGACAGACGAACGGACAGCGGAGTCTTAGTATACCTACGGTCCCGTTATACCCTTTGGGTACGGAACCCTAAAAATGATATAAGATAAATGATATACCTAGTCCACTGCGCGGACATATGCGTCCCCTAATAAGTGCCATTGCACCCTCTTTTCAGCTAGCCGCATCTGCCTGCAGTCTATCTTTATCTTACACCCCGTAATATAATCCCACCTCGCCGGAGAGCGTCCTACACTACGTTTTGAGTCGCACTCTCCACTCAAGAACACGTTTGCCCCAGCGCAGCGGTTGTCGGTTCTTCAGACCAGGAATAGCATACAGATTACTGTTTATCTGTTACAACCGCGGATAGAAGCTAGTTTTCTATACAATTCGTTTATATTTTAAAGGCCGATAACTAAAATAACACTACGTCATTTTAAAATAAAAGCTTTGATGACGATAAAGCATAGTCGACGTCAATGTAGTTTTTGTCTTATTTTATAAGAGCTATTTTTTTGCTCAGCTACAAAATAAAGCCCTTAATACTTTAGGCCCATAAGGGCGGTACATTGCTCGATTATCTCTGATAGCGTTCGCGAAGTATCGATCGATGGATGGAGACGGCTCAGGATTAAAAGGCGTTGTTTCTAGGAGACCTACTATGTCCAGCAGTGGCCGGATATGATGCGGTACATCTGGCCCTCTGTAACATACCTTGGTGCGTCATCCCTCAAGCTGTTAGGGTGCGGTGGTTGTGACACAGGGACATGGTGGCTCGGAGGGGGTGGAGTGGTAGGGGGCGCTGCAGAGGATACGTCCTCGTCAACACCAGAGTTCTGGATCCTCTCCATCCATTGCACCACTTCGTCTGTGATGCCGCAGCCGCCGACGTGACCTGAAAGTTACGTACGACTTATGAGAATGGGTATACCTAATCTGTGTTCGCAGGGAAAAATGCATATTTAATGGCAGAGCTTTCTAATCACCCCGGGGTGTTAAAAATTAACGTGCAATGCAATGCACTTTATTGCAAACAAGAAAATAAACAGGTAAAAATTGCTAACAGAGTTGCACAATGGGCTGCATTATCGCCAATAGCGATCTCTTCCAGACAACCTTAGGATGGACACGAAGCAGTTGAACACGGTGGACGGTGGCGTATTACCTAAATATACAATACATATACATGCAAAATAAAAACTATCAATTTATGACTGAAAAAATATTAGTGTTCATAGACCATGCTCATAATAATCCAGACTTTGCGAGTCTAATAGTAGTAGGTAGGGCATTCCATAGGTTTTACGTATGTACCTACATGATGTCTGTAACAGACAGATATAGCATATACACATGTAAGAAATAATTATGAAAATAATTACAATAAATTTAAATATTTTAAAAATACTTTTAAAAAAGAAACGAGTTTTAATAGCCATCTATAACCAAAGTGCTTGGGAAGCCTAATTACCCAAACTCGACGGGGTTAAGTAGTTTTGTTTAAGAGTTCCTAAGGTTACCTTCTGTTCCCATAATCAGACCAGCTAGATGTTATCATGACATAGCATTGTCACCCAACTTACACAGGTAAGTATGCCAAATTTCAGATAAATCGGTTGAGGATAACTGGTCTAAAATTCAGTTGTAAGATTTGTCCTACATAAACTAACAGGGCAAGTAGAATACAAGCTTGTAAAAATAATGAGGGCAGTCTCCCACAATGTTGTTAGTATTACCATCTCTTTCTGCTTCCTTTCGTTACGGGTTCTCGCAAAGAAACGAAAGAAAACCTTATAATTTAATAAGCCTCGCCTCATAATTATATCTCCGCTGTTTGCGAAACAAGTCTAGCAGATTATTAGATCGAAAACATGATAGAAACTTGCACAGAGGAATTATTGTTGTGATCAGAGTTACTATAAGTATATTTACGATTCACGATATTTTATGTCAATAAAGACTAAATGAATGAAACTTAACAAAAACTGATAACAATTATAGAAAACAACTAGGTAAAAGCAAGGTCATCCCTAAAAAGTAAAACACAACAACTTCAACAACGCGTAATCTCAAATGTGGAGCCAATAATGTTTAACTTTGATTTCGAAAACGAACGAGAGATCAATAAAATGTTGAATGAAAACTTTAAAAAAAAAAATTGTTTCGAGATTCTGTGCTTTGCTTAGATGGTACCAATGTCGTTAAATATTTTCCACCATATTTTAAATAAGACAAGTTCATCTACAGGTAAATTTGTAGTAAACAAATATTCCAGATATTTCGCGCTGATTACCAACTTTTTGTGTGTCTTCGTTACGTGCAACACAAAGATTCTTTGCATTCCCACCATGGAGAAAGAATCACCATACAAAACAAGCAAAAATGACCAAAAAGGCGCTTTCACTTCCATTTTCAAAAACAAATTTACCAAAAAGTCGAGTCTTAATGCAAGAGGAGCAATGTCTGGTACTGGCTGATGATTTCGGGCAAAAATTAAAAAGAATAGAATAGAAATACTTTTACTCTCAAGGGCGTATTCTCGAGTTTTACGCCCGCTAAGCCTCGCTATGACACTTTTTGAACAAGAAAAATAAAAAAAATCCAGGTTTTTTAATCGGAGTATAGGACCATAGCTTCCTCTAATAAGGCCTATAGGATAACTGACTGAGATTATGAAATCTAAAACACGATAAAAACTTGCATAAATACAAGACCTATGAAGGCAAGTCATTGGGTTCACATTTTGTACCCGGACCATAAAGACTAGTCTGATGTTGCATATACATCTTTAGGACCCATGATCGCAAAAAATATTTTTTACTTTTTGAAAGAAAGAAAGAAAACAAGTTTATTACTGTACAAAGGCAAACACTTTAAACAGGTATTACAGAATTAAAAAACTCTATCTTAAACAAAAACAAGTGCCGACAAGTGCCACCTCAGCAAAAGTTAAGCAACGCAAATTTTTAGAGTCCTTTACTATAGGATAATGAACCTACCGACCTACCAACGACGTAGTGACGTAATACCGCACAATAACAATCGCATATAGACGCGTTGTACGTGTCCTGAATACGCGGAGACGATTTACCGCGATTTATAATCCGGATTAGTCGAACGCGTACGTACGAATTAATGCTATGTACGGAGACGGGATGGAAGAATCGATAGGTAGTGAAACATGTCTGCTACAAATATTAAAACAGAGCTTGGTTTAAGAGCTTTCGATTGAATATATCTATTGATAACTTGGAATTCAAACAATTTATAGTGTTCTGTGTTCAATCTACGTAAGAACTTTTGTAGGTTCAATTAATGCGAGTTTGTGATTCATCCATTTTTCGCCCCTCGTTCAATTAGCGCACTAAAGGGACCAATAAATAGTGGAAATTGAATGAGTGAACCACTTACTGAATGTCATAAATTGATAGCTGGAGGACTTCAAAAAACTTACGCAGTTGACGGATGACGTCGATGATGATGATGATGATGATTCTTTGTTAATGGCAATATGAGTCTGGTTGGACTCTTTTCTGCCAGTGTCAAGTAATGGAAAATAATAGTAAAATATGAGTTTTCAAGTTATGAAGAATGTGGATATTTTTACCAGAGCCTAGTTTCGCACGAAACGAACAACCTTACCACCAAGTTGCTTCGAGCGCGTCACTTACTGACACCTTTCTTATGTCAGAATCATTCTCACAGTAGGGTCATCCAAACAACAAATCGGCCGTCCTTGGTTTTGTGCGATGGAACGTCATCGGTCAACTATCCTTCGTTTTTCAAATTAGACCTCCTGTTATCTAATCTAGACAAATATTCGTCCGTATATGTGCTGACTTACGGAGAATCTGATAATATCGCAATTCGCATCGCCCTGAAGCAATATGGGACCTAATTCGATAAATACGAGTGTGATCGGAAATCCGATTCTACAACGGAATTCCACAGCAAATCCAGAACAGAGTCCAGTGCGGGTCCCCAGACAACCAGACACGTGAATTTATCTTGTTGTCCTGCTATTCGAAAACCCCAGGCGAAGTATGGACTACTAAACATAAACGAACAAAGCCATTCATTTCAGAATTCTTTACGCCCGTTATTTTAGAAAGAAAAACTACAAAAACTAGTTGTGATATTTTAACATTAGCGTGCGCATTTTAAATTCATGATAAATCCCAAGTTTTACGGTCTCGCTCTGGGGAGTTATAGGACACGGTCCTGCTTCCCCGATCGAATAAATAGCGAAACGACGACAAGGAACTCTTTCTATAGGTACTGTTGTTCCGAGATTTATCAACCAAGTTAACCGAAGATTTATAACCCGAACACACATTTATTCCGGCACTCTTTGTTTTTGGCTCACTTCCACTAGGAATATAACTAATTATCTATTTTAGGTAGTTCTTAGTTCTTCGCCATCTGCAAATGACAACTCTTTCTGTACTGTTATTCCGAGATTTATCAACAAAGTTAACCGAAGATTTATAACCCGAACTAACATTTATTCCGGCACTCTTTGTATTTGGCTCTTTTCCACTAGGAATATAACTAATTATCTATTTTAGGTAGTTCTTAATTCTTAGTTCTTCGCCATCTGCAAATGACAACTCTTTCTATACTGTTATTCCGAGATTTATCAACAAAGTTATAACCGAAGATTTATAACCCGAACTAACATTTATTCCGGCACTCTTTGTTTTTGGCTCTTTTCCACTAGGAATATAACTAATTATCTATTTTAGGTAGTTCTTAATTCTTAGTTCTTCGCCATCTGCAAATGACAACTCTTTCTGTACTGTTATTCCGAGATTTATCAACAAAGTTAACCGAAGATTTATAACCCGAACACACATTTATTCCGGCACTCTTTGTTTTTGGCTCACTTCCACTAGGAATATAACTAATTATCTATTTTAGGTAGTTCTTAGTTCTTCGCCATCTGCAAATGACAACTCTTTCTGTACTGTTATTCCGAGATTTATCAACAAAGTTAACCGAAGATTTATAACCCGAACTAACATTTATTCCGGCACTCTTTGTATTTGGCTCTTTTCCACTAGGAATATAACTAATTATCTATTTTAGGTAGTTCTTAATTCTTAGTTCTTCGCCATCTGCAAATGACAACTCTTTCTATACTGTTATTCCGAGATTTATCAACAAAGTTATAACCGAAGATTTATAACCCGAACTAACATTTATTCCGGCACTCTTTGTTTTTGGCTCTTTTCCACTAGGAATATAACTAATTATCTATTTTAGGTAGTTCTTAATTCTTAGTTCTTCGCCATCTGCAAATGACAACTCTTTCTGTACTGTTATTCCGAGATTTATCAACAAAGTTAACCGAAGATTTATAACCCGAACTAACATTTATTCCGGCACTCTTTGTTTTTGGCTCTCTTCCACTAGGAATATAACTAATTATCTATTTTAGGTAGTTCTTAATTCTTAGTTCTTCGCCATCTGCAAATGACAACTCTTTCTATACTGTTATTCCGAGATTTATCAACAAAGTTATAACCGAAGATTTATAACCCGAACTAACATTTATTCCGGCACTCTTTGTTTTTGGCTCTCTTCCACTAGGAATATAACTAATTATCTATTTTAGGTAGTTCTTAATTCTTCGCAATCTGCGAATGACAACCTATTAAGGAGACTTAATAATTCCTACAGAAATATCTGCTAAAGAAATTGTAGGAGTTGGCTTCCTCATTTCCATTTCTGAATAATCGTTACACGGAATGCCATTGCTTCGTTAAAGAATAACTTGAAACATCCATTAAGATTGTGGTTAAAAACGATACATCAAACAAAACATAATGGCTGGGGTTAATCTAAGCACGAACAGCCCAGTGAGTTTATAATGACGCATGAAAAGTACAATGCAAACGAAAAGCTTGGGATTTTTAAATTAAAAATTGCTGAATGGTGGATTATTTCAGTGAGCGTGTGTCGTGTAGAGCACATTGGCGTTTCGCATCCGGCGCGCTGCATTTTAACGAAGCTCTTGCAACGACAGACCGTCAGATTATATGCCAGGAGCTGAAGTATTTTCTCAACGATTGTACTTCATTTGAGCGAATAATATTTTTAAGGCTGATCTTTCGAGGAACGGAATACAAATAAGTAGAGTAAATTTTGTTTGTTTTTGTATGTATTCAAAATAATGTTTTATTTATACTTGGATAACTTTAGTAATTAAATTCTATTTAATCTACGACAGAACTAAATTAAATTTGCCAGGAGTTTGAGACGGTATGTAATGAAATCATTTAACGAACACGAAACCTACCTTTAAATGGAATTGTCAAAGATCCTAACGGAGATATCTCTGCCATTTGTAAAGAAACATTTTAATATCAAAATAGGTTAAACCAGGCTTATAGTAATAAAATAGTATTCAAACAAGTTCAATAAAATTCACGGAAAACTATATTTGTAAGCGGCAGTTGAGCTTTTGTTCTGTAAAATTCAATTATATTGTAAACAAAATTAAAACGCCATTCATGGAATAAATAATTCCATGATCTGTCCTATTTTTGTCGAAGATACAACATAACAAAATTTGATACAAAAATTGATGTGACACCCCCGCAGTGTGAGTCAATAATCTCTATCTACATTAATATTATAAAGAGGAAAGATTTGTATTTTTGTATGTAACGAATAAGCTTTAAACCGTTTGTAAGTTACATTATCACTGAGTAACTTAGGCTATAGAATATACCCGTGCGAAGCTGGGGCGAACCGCTAGTTAGGTATACTTACGTTAATACATTTTATATTTTTATCACAAGGAGAGAGTTCAAACGGGTTTCTTTTAGCCTTTCGGTTATCCTGTAAAGTCAATCAATCAATATATCCTGTATGTGTAGAACTTGTGCTGTACGTGGTCAAAACGAGAAATTTAGGATTACAGGGAATGAAAGAAACAAAAAGCTGTTGGGTTTTGGATTAGTGATTTTTATAAAGATTCGGTGATACCCTTGTGCATCAGTGTAGGGCTTATGGGCGTGCTCCGCGACTGCGTGGATCCAGATAACGGAAATTACCGGGCTGCAGGCTATAACAAATATCAAATTTGCCTCGTTTAACTCTGAGCTCATTTGCGGTAATCATTAATATGATTATTTGAGGCATTGAATAAAGTATATTGGTACTGGGTTTCGCAATTGGTAATTACAGAGAGGTTGGCTCCAATAATTATGGTTATTGTGTTGTAATAATGACCGTGAATCGTGATATTGAAGATCGTTCCCAAACTTTGTGTAGCAGGGAAAAACTAAAAAGCCATAAAAATCAAGGATAGAATTCAATAGATCTAGTAGGAAAACATCAAAAATTCCTACATAGAAAAACAGTGTCTGATACTGTTAACCATATCATCAACTGCGTTTTGAGATGTTTGATTTTGCTCTATGTCCTTTAACAAGGCTCTTTGGATCCTCTCTCAAACGAACTTAAGCGTTATTTGCCCTTCTCTATCGAGTTCAGACTTTACAATCGACTAGGTAAATATCGCGATAAAATATTTGAAGAATCTCTTCCCATCGACTGATTCACTCGACCTGTTCCATAATCTTATTAGTTACTTAGAACACATTTTCGCAAGTTCAGGCAACAAAACAACCTTTCAACATTCAACGTACGCCTCTGAACACAAATTGAAAAGTACACATGATCGAGATTCACCAAGTTGTACAAAGTTATGGTAAAAGGCACCGCTCGATATGCCTACGCTTATTTACACTGCTGAGAGAATCTAAGCACATGACACATCAACTTCTCACAGCGAGTTTTCAGAATTTCGTGGCGCTCCACAATGAGCTGTTCAAATTGTACAAATTCTGTTTAGGAGAAATGAGAAGCTTGGGATCTGGGTAAATTAAATTAGTGATCCATAAGGCGGATTTCATATGAGGAGTTACTTACGATGAAGATTCAGTTTCGTTCTATGAGACACTAGTGAGTGTTAACGTGATAACGCATTTTACTGAAATAAAAATTAAAATATTACAATGACACGTTTTCGATGTGAATGTAGAAAATGTTTTTTTAGGTTTCACATTTTATGACAATTTGTTCCGCGTTGAGTTTAGAAGAGATAAACAAACATCTCTCCTTTTTGTGCTTTGTATTTGTGTTGTCTAGTCAGATACACAAAAATAAATTAGGATAAGCAAGCATTCATACTGGAAACATCCATCTTGGAAACAGCCAGGTGTTTCGTAATTCACATGGAAATTGAAGACGAATTCGTAGATGTAGCTTTCAGATGTTTTAGGTGAAAACAAGCCGAATGATCAAATAAACATGCACAAAGGCAAGTGGAAATGTTGACGAGGAATACGCAAATAGAAATTTCGTAGCGTTGGTCGTCGTAGCAAAAGCTTTTTAAGCATTAACATGAATCAGAAGTGGTAGTCTGATACTTTACTGGTACATTGTAAATGTGTCACTATTAAGCCAAACATAAAGCCGAACTAGCTAAGCCAAAATATGTCTTTAAACATTTGTATCCAACTACTTACTGCAGGACGGGAAAATGTAACATGGTTCTGGCGATCAATATTCATTTGGTTAGTTCCACGAGACACTAAGGGCAGATTGAAAGTCTTTCATATTCAAATAAAAGCCCTATAGAGATCGTTCAAACGGGGACCGGGGAAGACTGTTCAATAACTCGTAATGAAAACAAATGTAGCTACGAACGCGACCCTTCCTGTTTACTCAATACATTTATTTACCGATCAAACGCAATTTTCACGGAGAGAATAAAACTGCTCCTGAAAAAGCTATTCATAATACATTTCTCAAGATAAAACTGTGCAAAGCGGATGATAAGTACAGTGATAAATTCTGGTAAGAGACGTGCAAAATATAGGAGGCTACGCTAGGACGTACAACGTATCTAATCAATACAGTCATGAATTATAATAATGTCACCCCGATGTTGTTTACAGCGGTCGGTATACGCCCGATGAGTGAGGTAACTTGGAAAGGGGATCGTATTTATGCGATTCGGTACAGTTGGTGTGTTATATTCAGGTGAGTCGTTGTACTGTGGAATTGCATCTACAGCAGAGTAGAAACGACAAAAATGCAAAGCTGGCGGGAGGCACTAGGCGGGGCGGTGTTGTTGACGCGAAATTACCATTCCGGCGTAGCCTACAAACTGCGGCGCGGACGAATGAATATGTAAAGCTTTATTTGAACTGGTTTAATGACATTGTGTAAAGATAAAATAGACCCGGCTATTGTTTAGAATTAGTTATGAAAGCTCGCTATTGCTTAATGCTACCGATTGTGATTTTGTTATACGTCATTATTACTAACGCAGAGAATTCCATGAATTTGCGAGGACTTTCAATAATTGATAGAGTTTGTTAGTAACCGCTTAGACTAGAATCTGGCTAATTGTTATGGTTTCTTGAAAATGAAAAGGAATTGTCAGTACTACGGTAGAGGAAGACATACCCTACCTTTGTATATTTATAAACATTTAAAAAAAGGTTCATTCATAAACATGTTTGTAAACATTTAAAAAAGGTTACGCTACTTCTGATTCACTTGCAAGGCCAACTGTCGAACGTATTTTCAAACATGGTATAAACATTATTTGGTAATTACAGCATTATTTCCTGTATCCGCAGCATCAGCACTCTAATCATTGTTTATGACGATGACACAAATCGAACAGGGTCGTAAATTAGAGCAAATCCTCGGAAGCCGTGTCGCAATCAGCCGGCGACAGCGCCGAGCAAATGAGATTAAACTTTGTTAAACGACCTTGCGTGCATACAGCATGCAATTCATTTGGTGCGCGACACTGTGGCAAAACTTCTATGGGCAGGGCATAGCCAGGGGAATGACTCAGCATGTTCATTACAACTACTTTTAAACGTGCGAGTATCGTTTTTATATCTATTACTACATGGTATATTATAAGAACTGAGCCAGGTACATAGTTAACGACGAGAGCCCACACAACTACGTCATAACATATAGCTAAGAACCAATCACAATCTCTGGTCATTTAGAATTAAGACAGTGAGCGAAGAAAAATTTGATCGAGCGAGACTTTCTTCGATAGCTGACTATTGGACGTTGCGTAAGTAGAACACCTTTTTGTTTTAACCATGATCTATTATCGACATCTGATGCCTAAGTGTCATTTAAGTGTACTTACTCAGCACAGCCAGCACCTATCCTGCTGATACTAACCTATTGTGCTCAACCACCTACCCTATCATCGTTAGTTAACCACAACCAGAGGAAAAGACGATCTAAACGACGAAAAGATGTCTTTAATCCAACACAGAAACAAATTCAAAACGCCCATGAGACTTTGGAAGTGAGTAATCAAGTTAATCATTAAACAATGGTGAAAATTTCACGCGGCATTGTTAAAAAAGTAATAAACCTAATCAACTGCCTTCAGATCGACCTTGTGAAAAGGTGGAAAACCTGTGGCCAATAGTGGCTCAAGGATTCCTTTCTGCTGTAGAACAGTTGCACACTTGCGTCGTAGTCTAGAGGCAGCCATGACAAATAATCACAATGACATCATGCATAGTTTTCTCGGAAATAACCAAACTGGCTGTACCGAGAACTCAATTAGTCTCAGCTTGTACAAAGTTACTGCGTATATTGGTTATTCGGTAGTATTTTGTTTATTCTAGTCAAATTGATCGGGAGTATTCCTGCTGAATTCTACGTGCAGAGCAGTATTCAATGGCACTTCTGCTCTCGTCTTATCGTCTGCCGATACAATAGGAGGTTCAGTTTTTGTACGTACTTTGATTCTGAACAATAGGTTGTATATAAAGGTATTGTGGTCACTCAGTTCTTTGATATTTCATTCATAGAATCATATAATTTCTCGACGGTACTCTACTACTGCTGTGCCAGGCGTATTCACATCTTCATCTCATCTATTTATTAGCTGCTTGCACGTTTGTTATTCAGTAGGAACTTTGAGAGTTAGACTACTGAGCTGTAGAAGCTGTACAGTGCAGACTGCATCCACTTCTCTCATCTCATCGTCTACAAACAGCGTGTGGAGTTTACGAGTTCCTGCGAGTTAATTTCGTTATTGCACGTACCCAACTTAATTATACGTACCGTACCACGTAATGGGATTAAAATACTGTTAATTGCTTCATTCGACACAAATCGCAATTTATTGCAGGCAAATACGGTTTAATCTTTTGCAGTTTCTTTTCTGCTACAGTGATCTTGCCAAGGTAACGGCACGTGTATGTGATAAACGTTAACGTCGCATTTAGCATAACGAATTGAGATTAATCCTTCAAATGAGTTCGTTTACTGTGGAAAATATTACGTTTTCTTTGTTTTGTTAACCTCATCATCATCATGTTCTTCACTTCTTTGAAATCGCTGGTTCCCAGGCTAAGGTGAATACCGGTCACGGTCCTAGCTTGAATTGCGTAACAACAAGACACGTAAATAATTTCTTCCACCAGTTCTTCACATATTAGGCTATCAATTGCTATTGTTGATCGAAGTAACCAAGTGAGCCTTGAGCTGAGTATTTCATGGATGTGCTAGTGCTAGCTAGAAGGAATCATAACTACCTATTTGTTATATTTTACAGTCGGTGCAATAAGTTACAGCAAGACAGTGGAAAATGAACTAGTAGGTAAAAATTGCGAACGTGTTCATTTTTATAATGACTCCCATTCATAACATTCAGTAGAGGGAGGCTATCCGCAGTGGATTCAACGACTCGACTAGAAACCGTTCTTTTTCGAACAGTTTATTTTTGTTGCATGTTTGTTGCGTTTTGAATTATGTTTCCTGCTGTTTTAAAAAAAAAATATAAGGATGAATATTTAGTAAATCCCGCGTAAAACTGTCTTTGAAAAGATCCAACAAAAGTAGTCTGCGTTCACTATCCGCCCCACAAATTGACGCTCACACAACCTATTTGCAGAAGAGATGAGATCCGTCAAGTGCGAGTATAACTCGCGTTCGAACATTTGCCAAATATATACTATAGGTCGCTACCTATATCAGAGACTTTGCTATTTAATTAATACACGATAATTTTAGGCATGTACTTTTCAGATGGATCGCTCTGCAAACTAAGGAAATAAGGGGTACTTACTGGCTGTTAATATTTCAGAAAGTATGAAATCAAAAAATTTCAATAACTGTTTTAAAATGTTCAATCAAACCGATAGGTACCTTTTATTTGATACCTCACTTGCCTCTATAGGTCTCTTTTGAAATTTCAACATTACTATTTTTATTTTACAAAAAAAATCATTTTTCATGTATTTTTTCAGTGCATAAAATGTATTAATATTTGAAATTTCATGTTATTAAGAGATGAAGTAGTTACTGAGATGTTTAACTTAGAACATAAATAGCGAATGAATTGTCTTATTCTAAGCCTTCTCAATTAACAAACAAGTCTACGTTTAATCATATTAATTAATATTGCTTTCTTTAATGCTTGTAGGTAGGTGGTTATAGATGCGAGGTGCCATACAAAATATGCTTTTATTAAAAAGTGCCGACTTATTTGGAGGGCAACAAATGTTTTTCCGCAATTGTAGTCAAGTCAAGATTGTTTATGATGCTTCCTTGCGCTGTGTTCGCAAGTTTCGTATGCGCATAATTAATTATGCACAGTACTCATTTGTCATTGGTGCACGCAATGTGGTTGGTACCGGGAAACCGCGGCTTTCCCGTGGTGAAGGTAGGGCGTTCACTTGTCATTTGGCTACCCTTGCCAGATAAAATAACGTACCATTCCGAGTTTTGTGTAGCGTTACAGCTCAGTGAAGCCAGAATGTTTTGATATTGATATAGTGAGCTCTATACAGCGGCAGAGGGAAGTTTTCGACAATGTTTTTAAAATTTATGCGTGTGCTAAATTTTAAAAATATTGCTCTGATATTTCATACAAATTCGTATTCGATAAATTTACTTGCAGATAAATGCAAAGTTTTAAAGTAATTATACCTATTTACATGAAGGCTCAGGCTTCTCCAAACCAAACGTGAACTTAGTCTACAAAACTTCTTGCCTTATTAGCTGTTTACCGCCCAAGTGCTTTTAAAAGTTTGTGATTGAAATTTATAGAAGTCTAGCAATTTTACTGTAAATATCTCTACGTAACGTCCTAATAAACTATGATTTGACACAATTTCATAGCACACATACATAGTATACATACATCACATAATTAATTACCTACATAACAGTAGCTAGACTTCTTAAAATTTTAATCACTTCTATAAAAAAAAAATTTGACAATTCTTTAAATTTTATCAAAAAAATTGAGAATACCTAAAAATTTATGGGTGTGATGATGATGATGACACTTCAATGCGTGGTAATAAGATAGAAAAGGTCAAGCAAAAGCGCTCGATTTCGTGTTCTAGTGCTGGATCTGATTTAGCAGAAATGACCATGTGGACCAACAGTACGTAGGCCATGCAGGGTATCATTATTGTTGTATGTTATCCATGGTACAGCAGTAATAGCACACAAAAACAAAATCAGGCTGCAGAGTAGTGACGATTGACAATTCAGGAGCTGATTTCGATAGGTGACCGCGACTTTTTAAAATATTGTAGAACGCCCTGAGGCCAGGCGGGATGAAGATCTTCGAGAGCTACTGGCAGATGGAAGTTACCAGCCGAAGACAGTTGGCAAAAGCTCTCATTACGGTAGGTCAATGTCCAGCAGATTCATTGCGTTTATTTTCAACCGTAGAAACACAATGAAATAAGTACTTAGTTACGTAGAAAATAGGATAACAATTAGTGTGGGCGCACTAATAAAGGCTGATATTGATAAACAGGGTAGTAAACTTACCGTGTCTACGGTTCGCGTAGGGGTCAGTGACGTCAGCGTCCTTGTAGATGACCGAGTGATGGCGCGTGCGCGTGCTGTTCGGCGGAAAGTAGCGCCGCGCGTGCTCCACGTAGTAGGAGCCGTCGTGAGCGATGATCTTCCCTTCGAACACACCCTCGGTCACCGAGCCGAACACTGTCGAGCGCGGATCGTCTGTGGAGAAGATAACTTTTAGATTCTGGTGGCAGAGAACAGGCAAGGAACTTGTACAGAAGAACGGAATTGTAACTTCTATAATAAAACAAAGCTGCGGAAAATAGTACATGATCCGTCCCGTCCGTACAGTTGTTTGTAGACAATAAGTAATGTAATAAAGAGCCTTGATATGTAATATAAGTAAGATTCTAAGCTTACGAAAGAATCTTTTTAAATTGCCATGTCAAAAATCACCAGGTATCTCTTATTCTAGAGATCATCAATTATTTACTTAGACAATTTAACCCTCAAAGATTATTTAAGATAGAGACATAATACGCACTAGGATACCACCATCATAACGAGATTCACACGACAAAATACACCATATAGCCAAGTGCTGCCGTGATGAATACGTATGGTAGTGGGAAAAATTGCTGATAACCTGATCACCAAGCTAAAAATAGAATGGCAGCACTTTCAGAAGCTTAAGGGGACCGCCTATAAGGAGATAGGGGTTTGTTTATCTACAAGATAGGGACTGTATCCGGTTATGGGGCAATAACGTAGGCCGGCTACCTTTGAAAATCGTGCAATTTCACGAGAGTGTGCGAGAAGCTACCATAAACTTACAAAACCTTTTAATACCGACGAATGGCGTGAGGCGATAGCATAGTTAATTCTCTCGACATTGTCATAGACGGTATAATAAGGAAATATTGTTTAGAAAGTGCTTTGTAGGAAGCCAGTAAAATGCGCCCGAATAAATTCTTGCCAGCACTAAATAATGTGTAAATTTGCGTTGCTTAATAGAACGAGTGGTTACATAAAGTGCTTTATAAGCTCAACGAACTGCATATGGCAATACTAAACATCTTTTCGAATATTATAATGGTCTATGACGATGTTCGGTACGTGCGTGATACCACTTTCAACGAAGTAAATTATCGGGGTCGACGTGGTTTAAAGCATCCTGCCTGTACGATTATACTGTAGGTAGCAAGTTATATCCTTCAGTGACTCATAATATCTGAAGCAGAATGTTTAGTTAAACGCTTATCTGAGGCTGACCTTACACCATTTTGAAAACGGTGCGGTCATCGCCCTTACGCGGTTTATACAAAGAATTACCTCAACATTTTTCCCCAGAGTGGGTTGTGTTTTCTGTTATTTATTTATGGCGTGAGCGTGACATACGAAAAATAAACGATTTTTTAAAAATAAATAAATAAAATAAAAAAAGCTAGATTTTTACATTTTTAAATATATATAAACATAATAACTATGCTATTCGGGACGAAGACAAATCCAACAAATCAAAGATTATTAAATTGGTTCGGCCGTTCTTGATTTAAAAACGGTGTAACTAACACGACTTTGTTTTATACAGGGTTGGTAATAAATTGACACAACGTGAACTGCAGATTCTGCCCAGCATCACGAAGAACTCATCTCCTCGTCTTCTGTTCGAAGACTGAATTATTAATATTTTTTATAACAACTGCTAAAAAAAATAAAAAATACGTATGTCCGAAACCCAATGAATTACTTAAGATTGATCTTGAACGATTATGTTCGAAGGGGGTACTTTCCAATAATAATCATTTTAAGAAAAACATGTTCGTGATGATAGGAGGAACCTGCAGTTCACGCAGTGTCAGTGAATTACCAATAACCCTATACAGTATACATCATGTAGTATAGGGTAATTGGTAATTCACTATACGTATACGAAAAAACAAAACTACCCACACAGATTTCTGTACTATTTCTGTTAACAGTCCCAGTAGTTCATTTAGTTACCTACATACATTACATCATTTACATGGTATAACTGCTTAAGGCGACGCATTGGGGAACTAAAACTATCAAATTGCACGAAATTTTATCAAATGTAGTCGACAGAGGGCACTTTTTTGTTACGTAGACTTATACAAAATTTCACTTATGTAGAAGAGATAAACTTCTGTTCTTTTGTTTTATGGCACAATCACAAGGTACTAATGAAATACTAACTAACATTTGCCCACGGCTTTGCTATCATTGTAGGTACCTAAATATGTCTGTATCTTGGTCATGCATCACGTCGAAACTACATACTGAATGAATTTAAATAAAACTTGCAGAGGTGCACCGTAAGTTTATGGGTCCCTGTTTTAATATTACTTGGGGGCCTGGCAGGCGCAGTCGCAGCCAAAGCCTTTGTGGAGAGTTCAATCTTTCGTTTTAAGTGACCACTTTAAATTTCTAAATTCTAAATTTCACCTTTCATTATAGTCATAAAACGAAACTCTACCACGAGTAGTGAGTCCGAGATATGGCGGATTCAATTTTGACAGCTGTCATTAGAAACCGAAATCTTATAAAAACTTATCTAATCTTATAAACCCAAAATGTAATCCAAAGAAAAGACACTTGTTAGGTTTTTTACAATTTAAATAGTGGAGCTAACTGCAAACAATCTAGATTTAGCTCAACTCTTACCTAATGGATAATTTTGAAATCATGATGTTGTACATTATATGAAAAAGCTCTCTGACTTGAGACGTGAGACGCTGACACTAGGCAACGTCTCACGTGAGACGTTGGGAATAACCCCGGGGCGATGGGTCTGCCTGCGACGTAGGAGGTAGCGAGTTCGAATCCTGCCCTTAGGAAAAAAAATTGATTCGGTTTTTTCAGGAGTTTTCTATGTATGGTATATATAGTATCTATGTACCTATGTATTGTAAAGAATATGAAAGTTCTAATCAGCGCGGCCTACCTATCGTGACCTACGGAGCTGAGACGTGGACACTTACGGTAGGGCGCTGGTTCACCAGTTCAAAGGAGCTCAGCGAGCTACGAAAAGAGCTATGACTCCGCTCGGAGTTCCTCTGAAGGATAGGATCATGCAACGAATACATCCGACAGAGATCCAAAGTTATTGATACATAGCTCTAAGAATTAGCAAGTTGAAGTGGCAGTGGGCCCATATCTCGCGAAGGAGCAACAACCGCTGGCTGTTGTTGGGTGGAGACCACGTCTCGGTAAATATAGTGTAGGACGACATCCGACCAGCCGAGTGATTACAGTAAAATCCCATTCAATATCTAAATATGTAAATAAATATCTATATATATATAAATACATTCAATTTTTGACCGTCAAAATATCACAAATGTCAAACTCAAATGTTTTATTTTTACTTTTAAGTTATTGATAAACCTCATAAGTACTAATGTTACTCTTACCTTTATTTTGCTCGACTACATTACCTACACTAGGTACTCTTATGTATTATCCACTTATTTTCTGTTTGTAAATTCGAATCAGAATTGCTAAAATGGAGCAAAAAGGGCAAGTGTGAGTAATCTAACAAATAGACGACCGATGTGGCGCGGTGGGCGAAGGTGTGCCTGCGACGCAGAAGGTTGCGGGTTCGATTCCCGCCTCGGGACAAATGTGTGTACGATCTGCAGACATTTGTTCAGGGTGTTCTGGTCGTTTTCTATATAATAAAAAATATCTATCTATGTATTGTACAATATTAATAATAATAATAATAATATATTTTTATTTCAGACACATGTTCCATATGAATTATCACTTAAATTAAACAAATTAGACTTAAAAACAAATTAGACTTAAAAATACACATTAATAAAAAAACAAATACAAAATGTACCTATGCTTAGGATGCTATTTGCATCCAGCGTTTATAGGTGTCTGTTAGAATCAAACGCTCAGACATACTAGTAATTATACTATTCTTACACTTGCCAACCCTGGACAAAAATTTAGCGATGCGAGTTCTTTGGATGGCTTCAAAGGAGCTTACTCTTGCCTCTAGGAACATCCCGGAGGCGCTGCAGCACCATGCTAGACCAAAGCACTGCCTAAAGAGGTTATTGTAGGCAACTCTGATGCCTCCAAGTGCTTTTTTGGTGTATTGTGTCCAAAGTTGGCAAGTGTAAAAGGACTGGCAGAAAGTTCTAAAGAGCGTCAGTTTTACATCTTTGGATGAACGGGCAAATTTTCTTATAATCATATTCCCGACTGTACAGAGCGCTCTCCGCTGACGCTCTATATCCTCGTCATCTTTTAAGTTTGATGTCACAATATAACCAAGGTACTTGAAGCTCTCTACAATTTCAATCGTCTGCCCGCTTGGAATACTATCCGGCCCCTTCCCCGACCTAAATACTACCATCTGTGTCTTCTTTGTATTATAAACTAAGCAGTGTTCTTTAGCATAGCGTTCGCAGATGCCAACTAACTGTGTTAGACCTTTAATAGAGGGGCTGAGCAGCACCATATCATCAGCATAGCTCAAATTGTTGACATATCTGTCATCTAATCTGAGGCCTACTGGAGTGCTGCTCAGCTCCTCTATCAGGTCATTAACATAGGCATTAAATAGGTCGGGAGAGGTGACCCCCCCCCCCCCTGTCTCACACCACAAGGTAACCTGAAGCTATCAGATAGTTCGCGATCCCACCTCACGTTGTTGGTCTGGTTCCGATACCAGAATCGAAGCATTTCAACAACATCATCCGGTACATTCGTCCTATTAAGCTTCTCCCATAGTATCTCGTGGCTAAGAGTGTCGAATGCTCTGCTTAGATCCAGAAAGCATGCGTATTACTTGACTTATAGTAGTTAACTACCTGTTTTAAGGAGAAGATGGCCATGTCCGTTGAAACATGCGATCTGAATCCAAACTGAGCATCATCAATTACAAGATTCGGCGATAGTCTCTCATGTAATGTAAGTATAATCCTTTCAAGAACCTTGGCCATGATGGTGGCGAGAGAGATAGGCCTATAGTTAGCCATGCTCGAAACGTCGCCTGTCTTATTCTTTAGGATAGGTACGACCAGAGTGTTGATCATATCATTTGGAAGGTAGCAGTGACGTATGCATATATTAAAGAATCGAGCAAGAACAACACATATGTCCTGGCCCGCGTAGAGTAAGTGCTCGATACTCAGGCCGTCGTGACCCGGGGACTTTCCACGTTTCATGTTCTTAAGTAATTTTTCAACATCGCCAGCTGTTACAGTTATGTGGGGAGTCACCACATCCTGAGTGGCACCGTTTATTCGACATAATATTACTAATAGAATTTAAGTCACTATCTACATTAAAATGACCTCTAAATAAATTTGCTATCTTTTTCTTATTTTTTTCACCTTCGATATTCGATGGAATGCTGTTTTTTTGATTCTAATTTCTTTGTTTCCTTCCAAAATTTAACAAAATTGCCTGAAGTATGTTCGCGGGCCAGTATATCCATTTTAATTCTCTGTTGATTATTTTGAACATATTTTACTGCGCTTTTAAACTCTCTTCATATTATGTATTGCAGAGCTTGTGTTATGGGTACTAGATAACTGATTTATCTAGTACCCATAACACAAGCTCTGCTTAACTTGGGGCTAGATAATGCTGTGTGAATTGTCCAGCATTATTTAAATTTAAATATATTTAAATATTTTAAAAATTTAAAATCTAACAAATTACTTTGTCTTAAGTTGTGTGACGTTGACGTTAAAAGTTCCGCCGTCGATCGACTCCATCAAGCAAGAAAGATGTAGGTACGTATTTTTGGTACCATATTGGCAACCGAAATTGTTTATGACGATTCTCCCCGGATGACCTGTTCAATAGGAATGGTATATTTTACCGTAATCACTCAGGTGGGTACTAATCATAATGAGTCCACATCTGGACCCTGTTAAATTGTTCAGTAATATTTATTTGTACTCATAGTCACCTAACTACTACAAATTTATTCTACTAAATTGATAACTCTATTTATGAATAAAAATTCTGCAAATTCCTTTTGACGTAGCTGCAATCCAATATAGACTCTATTATGTTGACAAATGAACCATTGAACCGCAAAACAAAAGTTGTTAAAAATCGTAATTAGTATGGCGGGTCCAGCTGTCATCGCGAAGAAAAGTAACATGACCTCGCGTCCGTCCGAGGAGGCGTCTAGCCCCCGACTGGCGTTAGTATAAACGATTTTGAGTTATATACAAAGGGATATTTGATCAATAAGATTGAATTCGGCGTGGCTAAAAATTTGCTAGATCAATCACAAAAGTGCGAATTTAGCTGAAATAACCAATCCTTGAATTAAAAACTATTCGTTAATATGTATGTAAAATCCATTTACCATTTCAAAAAGGATATATGGACCTATATGTACAGAAAATTTAAGGGCATAAATCGGTTCCGTTCACCAGAAAAGTGAAAATCCATGTTTTTATAGAGCTGTTTTTGGGAATTTTTTTTCTGTTGTAATATTTAACCAATCGTGTATTCCATTTACCAAATTAAAGCAAAAAACATGAAAAATTCAAAACTACAAACATCAATTCCGAATGTTTTGTCATTCCTGAAGAAAGTTGAAATCCATGACCGGAATATTTCCATGGCGTCGTCTTAAGGCGAGGATTCCCCGATTTCGGAATTTTTAACTGTCCGTACCTCAATAACTATAAGGCTTATAGTTTTGAAATTCATACATATTACAGTTGAGGATATTTTCTAGTGCATCACTAGACAAAAACACGATTGGTGATATTTCACCCGATAGAAAAAAATTACAAAGTTACCTCTAAATCAAACTTTGAATGATCAGTGTGAATAGAAAAATGAATAAAATGACACAAAATGTATACCAAAACATTGCAAACGTTATTACGCAGTGCATCACTAGAAAATATTTTAATATGCCATACAAATATTTTTTAAAAGACCTAAATACCTACAAAATCGTGCTCGGCTGCCTGCGCATCGTCTTGCTCAGTAGTACTCGCCGAGCTATAGCATCGGCCGCTCGGGAATCCTCGCCTTAAAAGTGTAGGCGTTGATCTATGGCTACAGAATCGAATCGAGTAGGTAGGCTAGGCACTTCCCACGAGACCTATTCTATTCCTAGCTATTTTCGATAACAGCGTTTCGGTTCGCACGTTATGGTAAAGCGGAGCGGATGATTCCAGTAGGTCTTCGGGGCCATTTGTTGATATGATTATTACCTACATTGCTGGGTTTTACCGTGCGACGATCATGAAGGAAGTTCTGAATTAGGTATGAGAGAGAGCTGTCAATAAGTTGATAAGCGTGTCATGATTCCAGAATTCCAGTACCTTAGTCTTCTGGGTAATTTGTTATTATGATTATACTATTACCTACTTTGCTGGGTATTACCGTGCAACGATCATGAAGAAAGTTCTGAATTAGGTATGAGAGAGAGCTGTCAATAAGCGTGTCATGGACGACGCAAAAATTTAAAGGGATTCAAATATCAAATAATCAAATATCAATAACGTTTATTTCTTTAAGCTTACAAAATAAGCACTTAGTTTTCAGTAGGTACCTAGGTCTTTAAGGTCATTTGTTGATATGAATTAACTTAACTATTAACTACTTTGCTGGGTTTTACCGTGCAACGATCATGAAGAAAGTTCTGAATTAGGTATGAGAGAGAGCTGTCAATAAGCGTGTCATGGACGACGCAAAAATTTAAAGGGATTCAAATATCAAATAATCAAATATCAATAACGTTTATTTCTTTAAGCTTACAAAATAAGCACTTAGTTTTCAGTAGGTACCTAGGTCTTTAAGGTCATTTGTTGATATGAATTAACTTAACTATTAACTACTTTGCTGGGTTTTACCGTGCAACGATCATGAAGAAAGTTCTGAATTAGGTATGAGAGAGAGCTGTCAATAAGCGTGTCATGGACGACGCAAAAATTTTAAGGGATTCAAATATCAAATAATCAAATATCAATAACGTTTATTTCTTTAAGCTTACAAAATAAGCACTTAGTTTTCAGTAGGTACCTAGGTCTTTAAGGTCATTTGTTGATATGAATTAACTTAACTATTAACTACTTGCTGGGTTTTACCCTGCAAGCTGCAACAATACTCAAAATTTGCATTAGGCATCAGGAAAAGTTAAATCTGGGTCAAAAAGTTATATATAATATAGGTGTCATGCATGATGTTGATGATTGAAGCATGACGTAATAGGGATTTAAAGTAGAAGAACAACAATTGATTGCGCGATCAAAATACATGCAGAGAGGAGATAGCTAGGTAAATATAGGACCGAAAGCTTATTCTTGGTTGAAAAGAAACCTATTAAACTTGGATAATTTAAATATCTCTGAGACACTAAATGAAAATACAGAACGAAGAGCACGTAGTTCAAAAGTAATTTGAAAAGAAAATTCAGATCCAGCCCGAAATGAATGAACAAAGTTATAAAACTTTAACAACCTTACGATATCGAGTCAAACCCACGGCCTTTCTAAAGGTAAATTAATGGTAGCGCTTAGTACGAATGACTCATTTAATTTGTAGGGGGACATGGCTAATAGAATAGTAGAACCCCCGTGCAACGAACACTGCAATTAGGGGCACGAACTAGGGCTGTCAAACTGTAAAACTACTGATAGTAATCTAATGATGTCGCCAAATCCAACATTCTATAACGCACGACAAATACACGAGCAAATGGGTTATATACGGCAATACTAAATGAGTACCAGCACCCTAATTCCACTTTAACAGGGCTCCAATCGGAGCTTCCAAGATAGTCGTGACGTGACCTGCCTTCTCTGGCATGCACTGAAAACCAGAGGATGGGTTGACACACGACAAATACGAGCAAATGGGTTATATGCGGCAATACAAAATGAGTAACCAGAACCCTAATTCCCTTTTACCAGGGTCCCGATTGGAGCTTCAAAGATGGTCATGACGTGACCTGCCTTCTCTGGCATGCACTGAAAACCCGAGCTGGGTTGACATGACACATCAGTGTCTTCCAGCACAATGCTGAGTGTAGGCCATATTTGTTATAAAACCTGCTACGCACAAAATAAGCAGCAAAGCCAAGGTTTAATATTGTGTACTAAGATATTATTTTGTGTAGTAGATTGAGGACACATAAAATTATTTTGATATTCAATTAATCGCTTTAACACAACAATGACGTCGTTTTAATTCGGCACATTTCTTTAGTTGTTGAAATAAACTTCTGGAGGAACGCGTCTCAACACAAATAATACAAACGATAAGAATACAAACATAAGTTAAGGTTAGAACCATTGTACCAATCTCTTCGTGCAAACAGCGTGTGTACGGTACACACGCACTATCTGGAGTTTTTTTTTTCATCGTCTATATACCTTAGTTTGTCCACAATCCTACACACCTTCACTTTCACTTTCCATCAGGTGAGGATGGAAAGTGAAGATGTGGCCGACGATGTATCATCATAAATCATAAAGGTCTAGAAGATACCTATATATTATATATTTCATATTGGATTCTTCTACGACACTAGTTTAATAATTAAGGACAAATGTAATTTAAATCTTAGTCATAAGTTAAAAGAAGTAATATTTAATTTAAAAGAAAGCTGCAAGGGATGTCTACTTTGCTTATTTCCATTCTTTTATGAGTTATGGATTAATGTTTTGGGGTACTGCAGCAAATTGCAATCGCATATTTGTACTGCAAAAGCGATGTATTCGATACATACTAGGCCTAAAATATAGAGACTCTTGTAGAGGCAAATTCAATGAACTTAATATTATGACCATGGCTAGTGAGTTCATCTATCGAAATATAGTCTATACGCTAGAAAATATTAGAGAAGTGGTGACAAATGCAGAGGTTCATTGTCATAACACTAGGAATAAGTCATATGTAGTACCTCGAACCAGACTTAGTAAAGTTTTGAAAAGCTTCAAATGTATATCTGTAAAATTTTAAAATAAAATACCAATCGACCTAAGACAAAAACCTGACATTGAATTATTAAAATATGTTAAAAACCATTTGATGAATAAATGTTACTATACGATTGACGAAGCTATGGCGGATTCATCCTTATTTTGTGAAAATAACTCAGATGTTGAATAAGTGTGACCTAGGTACATTGTACACAATATTTTATGTAAATCTTTCGACATGTCTAAGTGCTTAGTATAAGTTTAAGGATGAAATAAATGACTTTAATGACTTTCTGCGACAATACATTGCCATAGTTAAGCGATTGGTTAGCAGAATTTGCCCCTGTAGTATTGGTAATGGAATTGACACGACATTTAGATAAAGTAATTCGCAATTCAGCATCCCTACCCTAGAGATATATACGAGCAGTATTAGTGTAATGGCTGTCAGTATTGGTTTCCTGCAGTTGCATCGATCAACGATTGCATGCTTCGCTGACATACGAGTATAAATAAAGGTACCTAAATGGTTCCCTTGAAGTTAAATAAATCGACAATGTTTTCAGAGCACGCTGCGCTGCTTTCCTTGCGAAAACAAATGGTGTAACCTTTTTTTATCTTTCGAGGGGCAAATGCATGTGAATATATTATTTAGGTTGGTACTACGCTAAAACGTCACGCCATTTTATACAAGGAAAATGATAACTTTATTTATCGAGGGTTTAACAAATTAAATAGTACCTGGCTGGCAGATTCAAATTGAAGCACATAATATCAACAGTCATGTAATAAATATCTGAGTATGGAATATACTCAGATATTTATTACATGACTGTTGACGGCCGATATGTGGCGAGGCGGGTAAAGGTCCGCCTACGACGCAGAAGGTTTCGGATTCGATTCCCGTCTTGGGAGAGTTTATTGTACCATCAGCAAATATTTGTTCCGGGTGATTTAAGTATTTTCTATGTAAAAAAAAATCTATCTATGTAATTTATTCTATTAAGTTCATCAGTCATCTAGTACCCATAACACGAGCTCTGCTTAGCTTGGGGCTAGATGATGTTGTCCAGCATTATTTATTATTATAGTTGCATGATTCCATATCGAACCTAACTTTATCCTCTCGATCCAAAAGCTTCACTTCAATATCAACAGGTCGTCAAACTATTCCTACATTTCTTAAATCTCATTTTAGCACGACTATCAAAATAGATTACATGTCCTATCTGAAAAGCTAGCGCAAGTGCTAATTTTTGTTATTCTTCGGTGAAACAATGGTATCGGTGCTATTGTTGATTCGCACCAATTCGGTGAAGACAATGACGTATTGGGCGACCAACGAGGTCACCCTTCCGAGAATGGAAACAGAGGAAACGTGCTCAATAAAATTGATAGCCAACGGTTCAGGGAAACAGATGGAACTGCGTTGTGGGTTATACATATATTGAGATAGAAAAACTACAAAAGAATTTAGTAGATAACAGAAAATGAAACAAAGATAAGCGATGCAAAGCAAATGACATTATCTGATTTTACCAAGCATGGCTCTAGGTACCAAGCTGTTAAGTTATTTAATTACTTGCACTACTACTGGACTATCAATGCTTTTTAACTCAATAAAAAGCATTGATATGTAGTCCTGATATTTTTTAATAAAAATTAAAAAGATTTGTTGGAAAAGTGCTTGCACTCATTTGATCAAATTGACCTCTAATTTTGATAGTATTCTTTAGATTATAGTATACAATGTATTTAATTTCTATATGATCATTGATCATTGATCACTTAATATTTTAATTGTTCAAATAAGTTTATTTAAGAGATATACTCTTAATATTCAAATACAATTGTTGGTAAACATTGTTTATTAGAAAATCATCTATCTATATATTATATCATCTAATATCTATATCTTATACTGAAAATAATACGAAATGAATCACATCAAACTCCGCGGATATCAACGAATAATACCTTTAAAAATTATAATATTGTCATGGTATTTTTGATCGGAATTAATAACTTTTCGATAAGTACATAAGTTATTGATCAAGGTAACAAATATTTTCTCATATTCAAATATCTACTGAATTCACAAAGAAGGGTACGAGACCAGAAATGCTTTAGATAAGTACGCAAAAACCGCAGAGCTCCGAAAATGTTTTCAGTATTTAAAAGGAGTGGAGGCGGCTGAAAGCCCGACAACATTTCAGCGAAGTCAAGAGGGCTAGTACGGTTTTTTACCATTGAAACATTTTTTGCGAGAGTACCACTAGATATTACGCTTCTATAGCTAGATCAAAAAACAGAATATTGTTAAATGAAAAAATAAATATTGTGTAGGTAAGGTACCTAGCTCTAGATGGCAAAGGATGAGATACAAATTTGTAGAGAATATTGATTTGATATTACGTTTATACATACAAGCTGCAGTCGCCGAAGACATTGAATTCCTTTATAGCGTCGCGCACTTCGTACTTCGCATACACTGTATGGGACGCGCCGCAAGCATCAAAAGCGCTGATTCGCATTCATAATTTTAACAGAATTTCTGTTTACAACTGACTAATTCTAATTCTGAGTGAGAGGACTAAGATCTGCACTGACATCTCGAATGGGAGTGTATTGTGCATTGTCAGTCACCCCTATGGCACTAGTCTTGAACAGATGATGGATCAGTTTGCAGTGAACTGTGATGTGATGATGCTCACCATTGTTCTTATATACAAGTAGGTCCTCACGGCTTATTTTGAGCATCGTGTTTGTTGTTTTCCTATTTTTGCAAGGGAATATTGATTTAGTGTGTTTGCAGTCTGTTCGACGCTCCCGCTGACGCGTTCTAATATTATGGATAACAGTTTTTATTCAAACATCTATTACCTGCCTACTTAAACATTGTTTACGTTATCAGGAAAAACAAATCCTAAGAGCGGATGTAGTGAAGAGCGTAGGGCTCCCTGAGGGTTTTGTTTTGTATGCAAAACGCGGTTGCAACTCGGCGGCTAAGTGCATCGGAGACCGCAATAAGTAGGTCGACGAACTGCGATCGATGACGGCCGGCCCTCCGCACAACTTTATCCATTTACACTGCTCAAACTTTCGCGATCATAACAACCGCACCGGGATGTTCGAAACCGCAATCATAACCGCTTTGCTGAATGATACGTAATCGACCCAATATTTCATCACGGAACGGAACTCTATGATTCAACCTTCTCGAATGAACTGTAAACGTAGAATTCTGCGAATGGGACACGAACATCAAAACGAAACCTTGATTTTCTTTCAATGGTGACAGATTTCTTTGGCGACTGAATGTATAATAAAATAACAAGAAGTCGCTATTTCATCAACAAGAGTACGTAGACTGAATCCATTTCTGTTACCGACAGCAAACGAATTCCGAGAGGTTCCGTTTTGCATATTTACCGAAACGAGAATGCGCGCAAAATTTCTAACGATATAATTATTTACATTGCCGACCATTGGGTGAGGTTGGTAAGTTTGTAACTCCGAGCCAGCGGAGCGGCTATGCCGCCGGCCGCCGAGTTTAAAATTCTAGTACCCGCCGAAAGCTCCCAATTAGCCAGGACTTTGAAGCCACCTCGTTCCGCCCGCCAGGCATCGCAGAAAGAAATATGTTTTAGTCTTCACGAGGAATTATTAATGTTAGAAACGAGCAAATTGCTGAGAACTCCGGGGTACGGGCAGATGCGGAGCGAGAGTCAGCGTTCGTCTTTTGTTTGATTAAAGAGAAACACAATCGCGGTCGACATACTCGGAGCCGGGGACTTATTAAATTTTCCCTCGGGGTGAGGGCGAACAATGGCGTCTATCTTGGGTGTAGATAACGCTGATGTTCCCGGCTCCCGAGTCCCGGTGTACAATGGGCGGCGCGGCGGCGCGAGTTGCGGCTGTCAGTCCGCCGCACGCCAAGTTTCCGCGCCTGTCTTGACAGTGTGCGAGTTCACAGATTCACTTTGTATCTATAGGTAGCTAAAGAAGATTTTGCAACACTTTTCTTAACTTTAAGTAGGTACAATCTATTGCATGGCTGAAAAGCTTGGATAAGTAGAATGTGAAGTTGAACGAACCTGTCAACTCTCCATGGTAAATGTGTGAGGTGTCGACATCATGAAGCTGACCCTGTGAGCCTTCCACCTAGAACAAATAAATGCATCAATTTTACAGCCAATTTTGCCGTTTTGTAAATGTAAGTTTTAAGCAAGATTTCACTGATTTCGACGGGAATTCAAAACTTGTTGCTGTTCTAATTTTGACTAACTTAAGAAAAAATCTGTAGTTAAATATTTAAAAGTAGATACGCAATGCATAGTTCTATAAATCATCATGAAAACTGTCCACAGATTGGTGGACAGTCGGTTGTCGATCTCACGTAAATCATGACCGACGTACAGCAAACGTAAACGATTTTGCGAGTTGAAGTGATAACGTGGCCGACGATGTATCACGAAGGTCTAGAAGATACCTATTCACTTTTCTTCTTGAAGAGACCCAGGTTGTATTGAACGGGAAAAACAGCAGCAGGAAGCGTGTTCTAAACCCCAGCGGTACGAATGATAAAGGTGGAGGAAACGCTTAGTGCGAGTGGACGGTATATCCACCAAATAGGGGTAGTAATGCGCTGTACGTCTGCTTGTGTGTGCCTGAAGAGGAAGGGGCACGGTGGAATCAGGTCATGTAGTTCCTTTAAGCATTCTCCGAAGTGTCAGATTTTCCCAGTTTGGCTAGTGGCATTTAGTTAAACCTACCTGTAAATCATCACTGAAGGCGGAGAGATCTCTTCGAAGACGCAAGCTGAACCGCCTGCCGTGGGCACGGAAACTGAGCCGCAGGTCCGGTGAGTCGGTGGACCTCCGCGATCGGACATGCTGCTCGTGTACTGCACTAGTGTCGTAGTCTAGTCCTTCGTAGTGCTCGATGTATTCACTTAATTGTCGGCGAGATGCTGAAACAATGGAAAGGATATAAATATAGCTATGGGACTTTGTCATCGGCTAACTAAGGCAATAGACACCATTTTTAAAACTGTCTGAATGAAATTCTATAGTGCTAATGAACCATTATTTTTTTATTATTTCGATAAGTGCCATAAATAAATACATAAATAAAATAAATTCACACAGCATTATCTATATTTCGACTTTCGACGACGATTTTAAGACGACCTCTGTGGCGCGGCGAATGTCCGCCTGCGGCGCAAGAGGTTCCGGGTTCGATTCCCGCCTTGGGACAAATGTTTGTACGACCTGCAGGTATTTGTTTCGAGTGTTCTGGTCGTTTTTTAAATATAATAAAAAATATCTATCTCTGTATTGTATTATGTATATCAGTTATCTAGTACCCATAACACAAGCTCTTAGCTTGGGGCTAAATAATGCTGTGTGAATTGTCCAGCATTATTTATTATCATTATAATATTATAATAACACAAGCTGTACGTAGCTTGGCGCTTGCTAGATGATGCAGTGTGAATTGTCACATCAATGTTGTTATTTATTTGTTGATTGTAATAGGGTTCTGATTACGACAATTTAGATGGCGTTATAGAAATTCGTAAACATACCAGTTTCTTACAAACAAGTGGAAGGAACATTCCTACAAATCCTTTTAGTTGCTCGGAGACAAAGAAATAAAAAAGGCTGTGTAAAATACTCGCTGAAAAGCATGAAAGCGCCATCAAAACCTATGAATAAAGAGCAAAAGAGATAAGTCCCCGTCTACGAACGAAATATAACAAAGGGGACACCAGACAAAACGCAGATGATGCAGGCAGATTAAAGAGGATTTTTCACGAAATGGCGTGCGAAAGTTATGGAGATTTATGACATAACCTCCTCAACCTCAACAGCTTATAATGGTCCACTGCTGGACCCAAGCCTCCCCTTTTTTTAGCTCATGAGGGGCAATGTCCATAACAAAAGCAGTAAATATTTGATTTGATAATTACTATAAGTGGATATTAGAGTTTCATTCATTCGTTTATCAGAAATTACCTACGTTCTTCCATACGTCCTCATTCAAGAATGTTAAGTACAAAATTTAATACGAATGATTCATTGTTCGGCAGCACAATGGCCGCCGTGTCGTCTGTCCAACTCGTCGCATTTGATTAAACTAATGGCGGGAGGGACCTTAGACATTCCAATTTCCTTGAAACATTTTTTTAGTCAAATTTAAACTTTCTGGAACCCTGAGACTTTTAAATTGAGGTTAATGAACGCAACAAAGACGGCGTGATTGCATTGGATGTGTCCTCGGAAGTTTTTTGCTATTAAATATTTTATTTTAGAACCCAAACGCCATTAAGGAAACCATATGCGTCCATTCTTGCCAAGTGCAAGTGTGCAACATGTGTTTTAACAGCTCTATGCCTTCACAAAAATAAACAAAAAGATACGCTCAGCCTAGCCAATTCACTTATTCATATTCTCCTATCGCAGTGTGTTATTGAGCGGCATTTATTATTTACATGGTGTCCAGAGACAGATATGGAAGTAGTTACGTGGCGAGAGCTCAAGGCACGTAGGAAGCTCGGCCAAATAAATAGCCCATACATTCTCGTTAGGCTTTTTCCCTCAAAACGCAGCATCAAGCAAGAAAATTACAAGACCGGTGCAAAATCAGGCCGCTTGTGGTTATTGGTGTAAAAAATATGACAAGACTTGTGCCTATGTTGAGGAAAGTCAAGTCTATAAAAAATATTACAAGGTAGGTCAAGTACCAATGAATATTGAGTTGAGGGTCATACATAATATAGGAAACGTCAAGTTTAACTTTTATGTGTGTCAAGAATCTAAAAAAAGACTAAGTTGATTGAGTAGATGAGAAGAATATCGAACACTAACGAACGAGGGGCCTCGGAAAACGAAGTTTCTGATTTGTTTTCGTGCAAAATCTAATCTTAACGTCAACTGCATAAAATAACATTTACAGAAAACAGGGGCGTAGCTACCGCCGTATCAGCCGTTTCAATGATACGGGGCCCCCGGAGCTCCAGGGGTCCTGAACGTATGAAGTATTTTATCCTCTTAGCTATGGTCTAGTCTAGAGTCTATTGCTTGCCCCCCGCGACCACTATGCAATTTTTTGCAAATGTAGCATAGTGAGTGACCACTATTCTAATAAGTAGGTACATCATCATCATCATCATTAGTTTATACCAGTCCACAGCTGGACATAGGCCTCCCCTAATGAGTGCCATAGCGCCCTGTCTTTAGCTTGCCGCATCCAGCATCTGCCAGCAGTCTTTCGCAAACCGTCATCCCACCTGGTCGGAGGGCGTCCTACACTACGTTTGCCGAGTCGCGGTCTCCACTCAAGAACACGTGGTGCTCTAAGTGTACATTTTTGTATTTATGGAAATATTTTTGATATTTGAAGCGTTTGCTAATGCTGGCCCTGATTTATCGTGTATTTTCAATTTCATGAAACGATTTGTGGCAGAAATTGTGAACAAATCAATTATTGTCAACGTACAGTAACTGCAACTTTTATGGCTGGTTATTTGAGTGGAATATTACCAATTCCGATTTATTTATTCAGCTCTCTAATATAGGTATAGATAGATAGTTAAGCTTTTTGGGGTTACCGGGTTAGTGGAACAGGACCCCTCCCCCTCCGGGCGCATTTACACAGGGGATTGTATTTTTACAGGACCGTTTTTAAGGTTCTGTACGCAAAAGGTGAAAACAGGACCCTATTACTAAGCCTCCGTTGTCTGTCCGTCTGTCAGCGGGCTGTAATCTCATGAACCGTAAAAGGGAAATTTTGTCCTTCACAAATCATGCGGAGCTTTAATTTTAATATTTGTTTACTTACAAAAAACGAATTTTTAGGCTATTTTTGCTCTAATTTTGTCGAATCTGTATCTCTCTAACCGTATAAGGTTGAAATCTAGACAGGGTGTAGATAACTATTGCCGCTATAGCATAAATAATATAAATAAAGTAAATTTAATAACTAAGAGGTGTCCAATGTCCATCCATACCAAGTTGAGTACCGACCGATCACTACAGTAAAGCAAAGTGATCGCGTCATGATGGTTTTTTGCTATTTTAATTTAAATCAGCTTATTATGGTTCCTTGCAAAATACTTTACGTACGATGTAAGCAATAAACCTAACTGTTATTATTACTATTGTTTGTGCAATTATTATGACAATTATATTGCACAAACTACTTTTTTTAGTCTTTGGAACACGGAACAGAAAAAACAACTTGTTTTTTTCTGTCCAGATAGCTCGAACAATTCAAAACAACATCACAGAAGAATAAAATGGATCCTGTAAAACGGATGCTGTGTAAATTCGTCCTCCCTTGTCGCACTCTAGATGTAATCACAAAAGAGTAATCCCCACGTTTTCAAGGGTGATTTCTCGTATTCAGATTATTTCAGATGCGAAGAATGAACATAGACTTTAATCTTATGCGTATGCGCAAAGTAAACAGAACTAAAGCAGATGATAAAGTCAGCGTTACCACGTTTTATAATTGTCATGCTATTGTGTAGGTAAATAAGTATTATGTGCTTACTGTGATAAAATATTTCCTTGAGTATACAGTAAACAGTTAAGTTTAAATATTTTTTGCGAAGATAGGCAAGATAAATTTAATAGGTAAGATAACTAAAACTTCATTAAGTAATTTTACTGTTGTTTAAGTCAGTTTTTAAGTTTTGCAAGATTCGATCTTTCGAGAATGCAATTTTTATGGAATGGTTCCATAAAAATTGCATTCTCAAAAGATCGATGAGAACCATTTTCTATACAATAGTAAAAGAATTTTAAAAATCAGTCCTTACTTAATTGACGGAGAAATAGACGAACATACATACAACCGAACATAGAACCTCCTCCTTTTTTCGAAGTTGGTTAAAATATTTTGCGAATGAGCCAAGAGGGAGATTAATACTAATCTCTCGGGAATACAATTTTTATGGAACCATCTCAGGACCATTTTCTATACAATAGTAAAAGAATTTTAAAAATCACTCCTTACATAATTGACGGAGAACATACATACAGCCGAACATAGAACCTCCTCCTTTATTGTAAGTTGGTTAAAAATAGGCAGTTATGCTATTTTGCGAATGAGCCTAAACTAAGAACGCACGTTAGAAATATCGCGGTAAGTAAGTATCACCCTCAGGGAATTAGGGATTATTGGATACTCCGGGATTTAGTACTTGGGGGCCAAACTTCCAAAGTTTCCAAATCGATTTGATACTAATTGCGTGATACTGAAAGGAATTATTGAAATCAATACCGAAGCCAAGTAACCAATCAAGTCTAATGACTTTATTAGCGATCATATTGGAAATTCTAAAGGGGCTTCTAAACGGGCAATATTTTTCTGCCATATGTGGCTGCAACACAGTGGCCGGCCATCATTTGTATAGTAGCTATAACTGAGCATTCTATGGCTGGGTCAAGTGTTGAGATGTATCTGCAATATTGTGGTCAATGGTTCAGACACGTAAACGTGCTATAATTTTTCGTTGGCATGCACTGAAAATTAGCGCTGGGTAGACACATCAGTGGCTATCCAGCACAATGCTGAGTGTAGGCCATATTTGTCCAAAACCCTGCTGCGCGCTAAATAAGCAGCAAAACCTAGGTATAATGTCGTGTCCTAAGATATATATATATATATATATAGTATATATATATTGTGTAGTAGATTTAGGATAAGTAAAATTACTTTCATTTCATTTGCTGCCCGATTGTGTGGGCAACAATGGCCACCAAAATCACATTAGTCGCAACATTGACAACTGACATCATAATAAAAACAAAGCACAGAATATAGCAATTAATCAAGGCGTACCTCACAGCAAACTTCATGTCGTGTAGATAGGGATACGAGTACACTTTACCATAAAAATAGAGAGCGACTGTAACAGCAATAAAAGATATTGCCGATGCTTTTGATGCATTCTTTTCTAATGTCCCTAAAGTTGTTACCCGGTCTCTAAACTCCTCACCTTCAATAGCCGTTAAATTATTAGAATCATCTGTTGAAAAATGCAAGGAGGTGTTTATCTTTAGCCATGTAAATGCTAATTATATAGTGAAAACATTTAAGTCCATTAATATCAAAAATACTGAGGATCTTTGGGGTATTTCAACCAAAGTAATGAGTTCAATTATTAAGGAGGTTGCTCCTTGTTTGGCCTATATTTTCAATAGTTGTGTCGACGCAGGAGTTTTTCCTGATCTCATGAAATATAGTAAACTAGTACCTCTTTATAAATCTGGTAGTCACACTGATCCAGCCAACTACAGGCCCATTTCAATACTTCCTGCATTAAGTAAAGTCTTTGAAAAAATTATTCTCACCCAGTTATCCTCTCACTTTAACCTTAATAGGTTACTTCATAAAAATCAATTTGGCTTCACCAAGGGTAGATCGACAACCGATGCTGGCGCAGCTCTATTAAAACATATATTGAATGCCTGGGATAAAGCAAAAAACGCTATTGGTATATTTTGTGACCTTTCTAAGGCCTTTGATTGTGTGGATCATGATACACTAATCAGAAAATTCAAACACTATGGAATTAGCAACAAGGCACTGGACCTTATGCAATCTTATTTATCTGATAGAATCCAAAAAGTAGATATTGGTAAAGAAAGATCGAAGGGCTCAAAGATTGAATTAGGCGTCCCACAAGGATCAATATTAGGTCCCTTTTTATTTTTAGTGTATGTAAATGATCTCCCTTTTTTAGCAAAAGATCTCTGTGATATGGTCTTATTTGCTGATGATACTTCATTGATTTTTAAAGTTGACAGAAATAAATGTAATTATGACGACGTAAATAATTCGCTTTCACAAATACTAGATTGGTTCACGGCCAATAACCTCTTGCTCAATGCTAAAAAAACTAAATGCATAAAGTTCATGTTACCAAATGTAAGAGAACTCCCAACTGGGATAATGCTTAAGGATGAGATTGTTGACCTTGTAGACTCAACCGTTTTTCTAGGGTTACATATTGATTCATCTCTTCAATGGAGACCGCAAATTGATGCTCTCGCAGGCAGACTTAGCTCAGCAGCCTATGCTGTTCGAACAATTAGATATATTACGGATGAAGATACAGCTAGGTTAGTTTATTTCAGTTACTTCCATAGTATAATGTCTTATGGTATTCTGCTTTGGGGACGGGCAGCCGATATTCAGACTATCTTTGTTCTCCAAAAAAGGGCTATACGCGCAATTTATAAATTAAAGCCACGCCACTCTTTGAGGGAATTATTTAAAGATATAAATATTTTGACAGTAATATCGCAATACATCTATGAAAATCTAATATATACGCACAAAAATAAAGATAGCTTTTTAAAAAAATGTGATGTTCACAAAATAAATACAAGAAACAAGAATAAACTGCACATCCCATCATATAGATTACGAAAGGTAGGGAAATCGTTTATGGGCAATTGTGTACGCTTCTATAACAAGCTTCCATCTGAAGCAACTGAGCTCCCAATTCGTAAATTTAAACAATACATAAAACGAAATCTTATAAAGAAAGCCTATTACTCCATCGATGATTACATCAATGATGTTAATGCTTGGCCAGATGTCGCCCAGTTCCGCACCGACAATAGTATTTAAGGAAAATAATGTTAAGCTTAGTTTTATATAAATATTGACATAGGCATATAAATCAGATTACCTATATTTAGACTAAGATGATGTATTAATTTTAAGTTTTATAAAACTTACTAGTGGTTTCTTTTTCGCTTCTTCCACTAGTGGACAAAAAATTGAAGCGAATAAAATCAATAACATCTTATTTCTTATTTGATAATAATGACTATTTGTAAACCTGTTTATAGTATTATATTTGACGTGTCTAAGTGCTTAGTTTGTAAGCCTAAAGAAATAAAGTTATTGACTTTTGACTTTTGAAAAAAATAGAACTTGCTGGGCAATATTGCAGCAATATCGATCGGTCAAAACAGCAATGGCCATACTGGCAATATTGCATAGTCTGGCTGGTATTTTTTGTAATGTTGCCGGCCACTGTATTGCAGCCAATTACATTGCAGAAAAATATTGCCCGTTTACAAATTCGAGAAGGAGGCCAAGAGGAGGATACAGCTAGGTTGGGCCGCGTTTGCAAACTATGTCAAGTCTTGTCGTCATCCACACCGCAATGCTTGAAAACGAAAGTTTTCAATCAGTGCGTCCTACCCGTCATGACTTACGGAGCTGACACGTGGACATTCTCGGTAGGGCTGGTCCACCAGTTTAAAGTCGCCCAGCGAGCTATGGAGAGAGCTATGCTCGGAGTTTCTCTGAAGGATAGGATTTGCAACGAATACATCCGACAGAGAACTAAGGTTATCGTCATAGCTCAAAGAATTAGCAAGCTGAAGTGGCAGTTGACTGGCCATATTTCGAGAAGAACCGACAACCGCTGGGGTAAACGTGTTCTTGAGTGAAGACCGCGACTCGGCAAACGTAGTGTAGGACGCCCAGGTGGGATGACGATTTGCGAAAGACTGCTGGCAGATGCTGGATGCGGCAAGCTGAAGACAGGGCCCTATGGCGCTCATTAGGGGAGGCCTATGTCCAGCAGTGGACAAATATAGGCTGATGATGATAATGATTGCCCGTTTAGAAGCCCCATAAGTTACTCTTGGTTTGTTACTACAATGGCCGATACTGGCAACGATAATTTTATTCACATAGGTATTACTAATAGCGTAATAACGTGCAGGTTAAAAGCACACAATAGAACTAAGGCTGATGTTCACCAAGTCGATGTGTTCACCAAAAGATAATCGGACAATTACTTATCTTCGTCTGTTAACAAAAACATCAATGAAAATTTAGTTGCTCGATTATCTTTTATAAGAACAGATTCCTTACATTACTCAATTCAAAATTCAAAGTGCTTTATTTCCTTTAGACCTTACAGGACTCTTGGACACGTCACAAAAACTCAGATTACATAAGTAAAACTAGGAAATAAAGTGATCACTTTGATTTTTTGTCCACTTCAATCTTTTTAAGGTAAAGTAAAGAAGCGAACAAGAAACCTTTACCTTGTTAGAATGTTAGTTTTCGAGTTGGAGCAAAACTCGTCCCAAGCTTTTTTATCGTCTAGATAATCTGATATTTTATAGTAAGCCTTTTTACAAAGGATATGTTTGACAATTTGTTTGAATTTATTTATTGATAATTTTTGCAACTCACTTGGAGTTTTGTTGTAGAAGCGTATACATTGTCCTTTAAAAGATACATTAATCTTCTGTAGCCTAGTTGTGGGCACAGCGAGTTTATTCTTATTTCTAGTATTTCAATTATGTATATCGCTATTTTTGGGGAACCGATTGATATTCTTATGAGTGTACAACAAGTTTTCATAAATATATTGACATGGTACTGTCATTATGTTTATTTCTTTAAATTTATCACGTAGGGATTCTCTGGACTACTACTTAACAATAAATATAACAATGAAAAGGTAGAGTACCTACCTACAAATGTAGCTATAATAATAGGTAAAAATCTATTTTTTAACTGTGGTAACTACATAGATGTAAAGGATAATTTGCTCTTAAGGAGTTTTAGGACCTTAGAGGTTCGATCCCATACAAACGTACTTTCCGATTCATTTGAATAACTACACCCTTTATTGCAAAGTAATTTAGTTCTAGCCATTTTAGTTTTTCTATCTAATCATGGTAAGCTTAAGATACGTATCACAAACTAATTACTAAGTTTAACGTTATAATAAAACAAAATACTTAGGTGGCGGCGCTCTGGTGTGAAACCGGAATTTCTCAATGAATACAGAAGTTAAGATCTTTAGAATAAGCATGGAAATAGAACTAAGACAAGTAAGTATAAAGAAAAAAAAAAGTATAAAGCTCATTAGGGGAGGCCTTTGCCCAGCAGTGGACTGGTATAGGCTGATGGTGATGATGATGAAGTATAAAGAACGTATGTAGTCCTAATTAATAAATAATAAGCTAAAACTTGATTGCTGGGCTTGCGTTGCGTTGTTTTGGCATGACCTGTCCCGCTTCTATGAACGCAAAATCCTATGTCTATCCTTTTCACAAAAACTTGAAATGGTATAGGCTATTAACAAGTATAGATAGTTACTAGTTACATTATTGCTTAAACAGGAAAATCAAATGGGCACAAATGTAATAGAGAACCTGTTTGGAATTGTATGCTCCCTGCTTTCTGTATAGTTGAACTGGGAAATATAATAATAGAGTTCGTTATCTCAATAATCAATGTAAATATACCTTTTGTACATTAACATTGATATTTGCTAATATTCAGACATAAAATAAAACCATCATATTATGGAATCTTGATAATGAGTAAGTTAGTACCTATACAAAAAGGCAACTAGATCATCCTAACCTTGCTTAGCTACACTGGCCTGTAAAACTAAGTCAACCACTTCAAATAGGCGAAACAAGCTTTTAAGAGTGCGCCTAATGCAAAAATCAAGCAAAATGTGTATTTTTAAACACTTACATTTATGGTAACGGACGTGAATTTTCAGATCAAAATAATACGGTAGGTAGGAACAAACCTGTAAAAGTCGAGTAATCGAATAGAATTTTTGAAAATAGACTAGTTTTTTTAATAAACAAAAATACAAAATTCGCCTAAAAAAACTGTTTTAATTGAAAAGCTCTAACTAAATTATCGGCGACAACATCACATTATTTTTTATGAATTACATAGCCAGACTAATGTTTTATTTAAGTAATCGTTTAGTTTTTCTATTTAATGCTTAAACTTTGAATCATTAATAGAAAAGAAGCAAAAACTTGATTTTTGCACTGACATTGCTTTACTTTGTCCCGCTCACAGGTCCCGCTCCTATGAACGCGAAATCCTATGCCTATCCTTTTCACAATTTAACCAACTTAGAAATGTACCTACTCGTTTATAGTACTATAAGTACTTCCAAGTTACCTCGACTTTTACAGTGGCTTATTCCAGTTATTCCCTAATCCCAACTGTGAACTCGTGTCTAAGTGCTTATTTTGTAAGCTTAAAGAAATAAATGTTATTAAATTATGAATTAACTGTGTAAACTAATCATCTAACCATAGACCTTAAAAATCAAGACAGTGAAATCACTGATCTTTTCATAGAAATCAACCGATTTCATAGTAATACTAAAAGTAAATGAATAGAAAGTGTACTTGATTGGTACAGCGATTCAACAACCAGCAATAAATGTAAGAACACACAGAGGAAGGGACCAATTACTTAGTGACCAGCTACGTCGCCACAGCTTTCCCTGGCTGCAGTGGACGGTCTAAGAATAAAGCTCTAATAGACTTTATGTTCCAATGAAACAAGTTTGCTTCCGTTCGTAAGCATTACTGGCGTTGTTTCATAAAAGTTACCTCAAGTAGCCGTCTAGCTGTCCGATGGAAAGATATTTTAATATATAGGTACCTATGTAGACAGTAGACACCTACTTATTTTATGTTTAAATTTGTATTTTGTATTAAGAGAAGATTTTCAGGTTCAGATGGTTATTTTATACAGAACTAGCTTCTGCCAGCGGCTTTGCACGCGTTTTATGCAATAAAAGTTTGCCTCTAAGTATGTGTTATTTGAGGTCCAGCCGAGCGATTTCGGTAAAAATATCCAATCGCATCCCCATTGAATGGGCTATCCGGGGAGAATCGAATAAAAGATTTCAGTCCCAATATGATACAAAAAATGCATACAACTTTCTGGCAAGACGGAGTAGACCGACGACGCAATGTTTAACGTCAACGTTAACATAATAACCTAGTAAAAGCCAATTGTTAGGTTACTAACACTTGGCCCTTTTTTTTTTGCTCGTTTTAAGCAATTCTGTTTTAAATTTATATATTACCTACATTGCAGTAATGAAACGTAGTCGAGCAAAACAAAGTCAAGTGTGAGTAACATTAGTACCTATGAGGTTTAAGTTTAACGTTCAGTAACTTAAAACGGAACGTAGGATCCTAGGATCTTTGCTTAAAAGTAAAAATAAAAACATGACAATTTAGTTTGACATTAATTTGTGATATTTTGACGTAAGAAGCAAAACCGAAGTGTGGTCTTGTAGTGTACCTAGCTTTAATTGATATTTTGCCCAACAATGTCTCGTTTAACGCATTCACTGCCCAGCCTCGGCGGCGGCGGCGGTGCGACCCGCAGCCAGGGGCGCGCCGCGCCGCCGCCGCCGCTACTGGGAGCCGGAGCACGGCTTCTGCGTCTTGCGCCATTAAAGTGTTAACGAAATTACCGGCGTGAAACCCAATTTACTTCAAAACAACTAGATTCAATCCTAACATTTTTACGCAATACTGAAGCGCTGTAAGCCCGCTCGCTCTGCAATCCAATGACACAATAACTCGCTCTGAATTCACTCGATCAATGGTCAATATAAATACTGATGGGAATTAACTACCGTGCAATACGACCTAATTGATATACCGTGGACCGGCTGTGGACAACGGAGCGAAGCCAATTTGTACAGCTCTTCCTCCAATTAATTTGACACAAGGCGATCCAAGCAGCTGCCGTTTTGTTTCTTCAGTCATTTAAGGCAATTGAGGTTGAGTTCTAATGGAAAACTAATTATGACCTTGCCTAGCTGATCAAGGCTTTACTTTAAGCGTGAATGTATGTGAAATGAAGTGAATTGGGTTACGTTATAACCTTTTTCTCCGTTATCTTTATTGAAAAAATCCATAATAATCTATGTGATACATCTTCCTTGCGAGCTGGAAAAGCAAGGATTCAGATCAAAAAATGTTCTTTCTTGTTTTGTAATTTGAGCATATTTCCACCATATCGTTGTTTTTTGTATTCGATTGGTATTTATCTAGGTCCCGAAAAATATAGAGAAGTCTGTAATAATAACAGTTTTTGAAAAATGGGCAAAATGGGGGATTTTTTTTCAAAAGGGGGTACCTATACCTACCCATGTGGCGTATCAAATGAAAGGTATCGTTTTGGCCTTTTTAAAACCCTTTTTGAAATTTCTGTAAGTTTCATACTTTCGTACTTCAACTAAAATATTTCAGAAAATTGATTGTCCAAGTTATTGGCGAATGTTTGAAACACTCGGCGCGCGAGTTACACTCGCACTTGGCGGATCTTGTTTTTAATATTACACGTTACTGTAAGCATAAATAAGCAAAATGTGATTTTGCCTATTTTTACGTCGAAAATGACGTTTGTTTACGTCCTATTTGTTTTGAATTAAAAACAACAAAATCTTACGTTTTTTATAAGGAACATACATAGCTTACATTGTCTAGTTAAAGAATAACAACACAGTGTCGACAATGTGACAAAATACAAAGTTTTCAGTCATCATTTCTGGTATTACGGAACATAATAAAATAATTTAATTACTTAAATTAAAGTTGCGAGCAGCTGTCGCCGGATCCTTAATGTAAGTAAATCATTTTAGGTTTTAAGCTGCAAAAATAAATACAAAACACGTAAATTACTCAAAGCTAAACCCATGGGACTCACATCTGCATTGCAAATCTAGCACTTTTCATTCAAACTATCAATCCGAGCGAAATTCTAAGAACTCGGCGGAGCTCGACAAAACAGGCATTAAAATCAGCAGAAAGAAACCTAACCAGCACTTACATTAACTTCCTTTGTCACTCCATGTTACAATTCAACCGAAACTCGTTATCGCTTAGTGCAGAAAACAAAGCTTCTTAAATACAAGGAGTTAGCGTTAGTAGACGCAATAGTTGGAGTGTTCCCGAGCAGAGTGGCGACGTCATGTGCCGCTAATTGCCTTCGTTGGGCAGCGACAACTTCGCACTAACGTACATAGGTACCTAACCTATTTCGCCAGGACATAGGAGAACAGCGAGTCCGTTTTCTGCCTTTGAGGCATGCAGCTGAGACATTATAAAAATGCTCACAAATGCCATGTCAGTTAGCTCTCGCTGCGTAACTTTTTACACAGTCTACTAATTTACTGCTGACATTTATCAGTGATGCCACATTGTAACCGCATAGCTGTATCCCGCAGTCTCGAACGATACTGTTTGGTTTTTTGATGATGGACAACGATAGCGGGTAAAAGAATTAAGTGAATAGGGACTAAGAAAAACAGACCGATGCAGCGAGAATGAAAGGTACGCACCCTATTCAGCAGTTACTTCTGAATACAGCTCGTTAGATGAATGTGACGTTTTACTACAGTTGGAACTGATTTTTGACGACGAAGCCTTTTAATCCATAGAATGACAGTATATTTTTGTAAGTAAGTAGTTACTAAACAATTCTGTGCAGATACACAAGTTTGCGCATGACTGAATTGAATTGGTCTGCGGCAACGCTCACTGAAAAGTTACATACTTTTATTCAGTTTATTTTGGAACATAAAATAAAATAACAAAGAAAACTTGTAATAATAACACTAAGGCACGTATTGAAAGCTTGCTCAGTCATGTATCTATGCTTGAGTAACGTATTTCTATGGCATAAACGTTACTCAAGCATAGATCTATGCCTGAGCAAGCTTTCATAAAATAGGCCTAAGAGTTGTATCACGGTAATGTTATTTCTGGTTATTTCTCATAGATAACATCACCATGCTATCACATAGGTTTGACATTATTATTAGCTTAATTTCCAAGTGTTAGCTTGATTGATAACGTACTAAGAGTTATAAAAGAAGGCATTGTGAGTTATTGAATAACATTTTATTACCTATTACTTAACTGTCAATTGTTCTACGTGGAGAAAAAACGTTTTGGGAAGTAAATAGTAGATTACATACGGAGGCCATTAAAAGTTTCAATTCGTTTAGTTGGCTCTGCTTTTTCTCTTCGTTTTTAACGAGTACGACGAGAGAGTTTCTGAAAGCGTTATTTGAGGAGCATTTTTATGGGTACACAAGCAAACATGAGATAAGTGCTATGGGAGAAACCATTAAAATTTTCGTGAAAACATTACAGTTCCGGATTCAACGTATGAAACTAGGACACTTGTTAAAATACGATGTGGAGATGGAAACTCTATCCTCCCAAGAGTATCGTGAATTCGTGACCTAATTATTTTTCCGCTCCATCCAGTCACTGCTGGGATAAAAATATATTTTCCAACACGGGGTTTACAGAAATTTGCCTAGAAAGTACATAAGTACTTATCGGATTTTTTAATGAAGACGATCTTTAATGCACTTAACTAGTAAGTAAATGATTTGCTAATACATTTCCTTCAAAAATGTCTAAGGATTAAAATATACCTACATAATATTATGTAATATGTATCTTGAAAAAGTTTTTGGCAAAACCCCATTATTTGTTTGGGGAAGGCACGGTCAGACATACATATGTGTGCTGATGAGAGAGTGAGTTGAGTATGTAATTATTATCTATTGGCAACATCCAAATACACCCAATTTTTAGCCTTTTGGGCTACAAATACACCCACTACCACTACTGAGAGAAAAATAATGTTTTTTTTGTTTTTTTTTTCAAATAAAAGTAAGTAGGTACGTACTTAATTTACATTAAATTTTATAGTTTCTGCCAAACTGTACAACAGTTTGTCGGCAGTAGCTTTCGTGAACACAATAAACTTAAATAGTAACAGTATTAGACAAAAGCTTAATGCTGTGTGGCTGTATGTGTCCAACTTATACCAATATGTTTAAGATTACAAAAATAAAGCAAATTTCAAATGAAACATGCAAAAAGTCAGGTTCCACCGAGATTTGAACTCGGATCGCAGGATTCAGAGTCCTGAGTGCTAACCGTTACACCATGGAACCGATGTATAGAGCAGCGAAATTATTAGAATGTTCTGTACTGTAATACCGAACGCTGGCACCCGGCAGATAGCAGTTATTCATTGTCTTTAACGAGCGACTTATCATCCATGCAGACGTTTGTTTACGTTTGCACGGCTCCTAACTACGTGATGTTGCCAACTTGCCACTCTAGGCTAGAACTGGCCATTTACGAAGTGCCAAGAACACTTTCACTAGAATTTCTGAATTTACCAACAGATGAGTACCTACGCTTATACGTTTTTACAGCTTCCGTAAATAACTGTGTCAGTAAGTACTCGATTGTGTGCCACAATCGAGTAATCTTTAATCCGGTCAGGGCTATAACTTAAACGTGCGTGATAAAATAACAGCTCGCAGGCATTAATTATAATTACATAGACAGCGAATCTAACCATCTAACCTTAGCACAGTTAGTTAGTGGTGCCATAGGTGTTTTTATATTTTACAACTACAAGCCACTTTAGTCAAAATGTTCAAGCATTGCGATTACTTTTTGCGTGTAGTCTAGCCAGAAAAGTCCAACAGTTGGCAACGGTAAAAGAGACGATCCGACGACCGCCCGCCCGCCCTGGGGCAGACCGTCGCTTCAGCGGGTTCAACGACCGCACATCCGACCACCTCCGACTCTCGATTTAATACAACATACCTAAAGCTTGTCCCGACAACCCGAGTCAGTCCACTACGTGTTTAAATTTGATAAACTTGATTTTAAGATAGCCGTACAACAAACAAGCTCGAGGAATTGGATTTATTGTATTATTTAAAGAACCAAAGGAAGGAGGTCCCCAAGATACAGGTTTAACCTATTTGGGGATCAAAGATTGTATTAATTGTAAGTCTTAATTCTTTTTCAATAAACGTTATTATTATTTATATAAGGCTCTAATCTAGGAGATACCAGGGAATGATAAAACAAAGGAACTTTGAGACTTATAAAGACTTCTAGACAAGCTGGTTTTGAATTATAGTGTTACCTGTGATCCGAACCCAAATAGTCTATAAACATTTAAGAATAGACTATAAATCCTAATTCGGTAATGATAACAACAGTTCCCTCCGCCAACGTGCTAAATCAAACTTTAAATCTAAGCTAGAGCTATGAGAACAGCATTGCAACGACAAGATTATTTGGTTTTTACTCGTCTGGCAGCTAGATGTAAATTTCGTAATAAGCAGTCGCCAGGACGACGACGGAAGCATTTTCTGTGATACAGACAAGAAAAATGCAACGCTGTCGTTTTAATATTCTCTAGGCACGGTTATTAGAATTATTTAACTGGTAAATAGGAATCTTGCATAATAGTATTTTACGGTCTGTCGCATAAGGAAAGAGGTAATGATGACGAATCAGACATCTGAGTCATCTATAGAACTTACTAACGGTAATCCATACTAGGTATACAATATATACTATAGGTATATTATAAACTAGAAAGTAGGTAACTCTGTCTGTCTGTTACCTTTTTACGCCTAAACCATCAAACAGATCTCAATGAAACAACATAGGCTACTTTTTATTACGGGTAAGAGCGTGAAAAGCCGCAAGCAGAAGCTAGTTCAAAATAAATAATGTTAAGCTGTCTGTTATTATCAGCCAGCTATTGGTATAAGAGATAACAACGCCTATGTTTTGGCACAATTTGGTAGTTTAGTTACACTGTGATAGAGCAACAAACACCCTTCTATCGAAGCTCGCGCGTAAATATTTATGTGATGTAGATACAACATAAAGATCATAAAAGCCATTTCATCAAGCCTGGGGCTATTCTCGTGAAATGAAGGTATAGCGTATCTGGAAGTGAAAGCCTAGAGCTACACCCGAAAGGGGTTGAATGAAGGACATGAAAAGGTAAATATGATATGAAAAAGGTTTGTCTGCGGTGGAGATTGTACGGTACAGTACCTACATTAACAATAGATTTAAGATATTGACGCAGGGCTTCGAGACTGCCACGTCATGCTCAGCGGAGCGTGCCGGCCTCCAAGGCTGTAGCAACGATTTAAGAACCTTAGGCTAAATTACCTGCGTAATGTTTTTTTTTTAGGTTAGGTAGGTAGACAATATTGTGCACTAATTTAGAAACACCCTATATTAGGTGTTTCATTCACACCAACTTATTTTAAAAGAAGTCGGGCGAAGAAGCAAATAATAATAATAATAATAATGCTGGACAATTCACACAGCATTATCTAGCCCCAAGGTAAGCAGAGCTTGTGTTATGGGTACTAGATAACTGATATACGTAATATTATACATTACATAGATAGATATTTTTTATTATACATAGAAAACACCCAGACCAACGGAACAAATTTCTGCAGATCGTACACAAATTTGTTCCGAGGCGGGGATCGAACCCGCAACCTCTTGCGTCGCAGGCAGACTCTCGCCCGCTGCGCCACTGAGGTCGTCAAATGTAGTATCACTTTATCTAAAATCTCAACAAGCTGTATAAAATTAAATAATAAATGTAACTCTCTACACCTTGTAAATCACTTACATGCAATAAACTATTTGAAATTGTAATGGGTTACCTTCTGGAACTTCCAGTCCGATTCGAGAAATCAGATATAATGTAGGTACATATATTTCAGTTCGATGAGTAAAACCACGGACCAAGAGGTAAGTAAATTAGGCGCAACCTAACTGATATTTTTTTGCCAGGATAATGTTTTGGACTCAATAACAGGGAAAACGACTGTGAATAAATCACCTTTTCCTCAGGAATCTATATTAGTCTCATGCTAAACAAGATTCGTCAAGTGCGAGTGTAACTCGCGCGCCGAGGGTTTCAAAACTTTCAAACATTTATTTTGCCAATTATTTGGACAATCAATTTTCTGAAATATTTTAAAAAGTATGAAACTTACAGAAATTTCAAAAAGTGTTTTGAAATGGTCAAAACGATACCTTTCATTTGATAACCCACATGGTTAGGTACCCCTTTTTGAAAAAAAAATCCCCTTTTTTGACCATTTTTCAAAAACTATTATTATTACAGACTTCTCTATATTTTTCCTGTAAAATATAGATCGATATCTACAAACGCCTAATACATTGTACGTGGATCGGTCTGCAATCTTCGGAGATAGGGGGGGGGGAAAGGTAAATTTTTCGACTATTTTTGAAATATTTCAAAAAGTATGAAACTTACAGAAATTTCAAAAAGTGTTTTGAAATGGTCAAAACGATACCTTTCATTTGATACCCCACATAGGTAGGTACCCCCCCTTTTGAAAAAAATTCCCCCCCTTTTTGACCATTTTTCAAAAAATATTATTATTACAGACTTCTCTATATTTTTCCTTTAAAATATAGATTGATATCTACAAACGCCTAATACATTGTACGTGGATCGCTCTGCAATCTTCGGAGATAGGGGGGGGGGAAGGTCAATTTTTCGACTATTTTTGAAATATTTCAAAAAGTATGAAATTTACAGAAATTTCAAAAAGTGTTTTGAAATGGTCAAAACGATACCTTTCATTTAATACCCCACATAGGCAGGTACCCCTCCTTTTGAAAAAAAATTCCCCCCCTTTTTGACCATTTTTCAAAAACTATTATTATTACAGACTTCTCTATATTTTTCCTGTAAAATATAGATCGATGTCTACAAACGCCTAATACATTGTACATGGATCGGTCTGCAATCTTCGGAGCTAGGGGGGGGGGAATGGTCAATTTTTCGTCTTTTTTTTAAATATTTCAAAAAGTATGAAACTCACAGAAATTTCATAAAGTGTTTTGAAATGGTCAAAACGATACCTTTCATTTGATACCCCACATAGGTAGGTACCCCTCCTTTTGAAAAAAAATTCCCCCCCTTTTTGACCATTTTCCAAAAAATATTATTATTACAGACTTCTCTATATTTTTCCTGTAAAATATAGATTGATATCTACAAACGCCTAATACATTGTACGTGGATCGCTCTGCAATCTTCGGAGATAGGGGGGGGGGGGGGAAAGGTCAATTTTTCGACTATTTTTGAAATATTTCAAAAAGTATGAAATTTACAGAAATTTCAAAAAGTGTTTTGAAATGGTCAAAACGATACCTTTCATTTGATACCCCACATAGGCAGGTACCCCTCCTTTTGAAAAAAAGTTCCCCCCCTTTTTGACCATTTTTCAAAAACTATTATTATTAAAGACTTATCTATATTTTTCCTGTAAAATATAGATCGATGTCTACAAACGCCTAATACATTGTACATGGATCGGTCTGCAATCTTCGGAGCTAGGGGAGGGGGAATGGTCAATTTTTCGTCTTTTTTTGAAATATTTCAAAAAGTATGAAACTTACAGAAATTTCAAAAAGTGTTTTGAAATGGTCAAAACGATACCTTTCATTTGATATCCCACTTGGGTAGGTACCCCTACTTTTGAAAAAAAAATCCCCTCCTTTTTGGCCATTTTTCAAAAATTATTATTATTACCGACTTCTCTATATTTTTCCTGTAAAATATAGATCGATGTCTACAAACGCCTAGTACATTGTACATGGATCGGTCTGCAATCTTCCGAGCTAGGGGGGGGGGTATGGTCAATTTTTCGACTTTTTTTGAAATATTTCAAAAAGTATGAAATTTACAGAAATTTCAAAAAGTGTTTTGAAATGTACAAAACAATACCTTTCATTTGATACCCCATTTGCCTTCCTAGGTCTCTTTTGAAATTTCAACATCAAAATTTGTACTGAAAATATTCATTTTCATTTTTCATTTATTTATATATATTTTTCTTAAAATCAGTAATGGCGCACGAAATGTATCATTATTTCAAATTTCAAGTTAATAGCTGCAGTAGTTACTGAGATATTCAAGAAAGAGCGGGGACGGACAGAGCGAGACCATAAGGGTTTCAAAACCGATCTTTGAAACCCTAATAAACGCTTTCCTGTACGATTTCTACAATGCGGTTCGAAAAACTATTAATTCATGAACAATGTATTCCACATTGTTCATAAATAGTTTCTCCAGCCGCATTGCAATTGTGCAAATCCGGCTCGAAGGACTGTAAGTATGAAAGAATGAATGGCAATACAACAAATACACGCGTTGAAGGACCATCCAAGCGTATGCAAATGTGTGTTTAAAAGCGTATTTCTTAGTTCTTTTTAATCTAAAAAAGTCTTTCTTAGTTTTGATTTTCACTTTGTATCAGTGCGCCTATAAAAAATATTCCAAGTGATTTCCTAAATCCTTCACTCAACGGACCGTTGAAGGATTATAGCAGCGGGCCTCTTCAACCATAAACAATTTTACGAGCAGCTTTGCACAGAATTACCGTTTAACTTGCAACGATCACTTCAAGTTTTTGTATCGACTTTAGCTATCGAGTGAAAACTTTCCTAATCTTTCGAAAATCTCGCTTAATCTTGGACACTAGGTTTTTGCTTCGAAAATAGTTTTACTTGGAAATATGTTTTAGTTACGATAGGACCCAAGTGTTATTTGTCGTCTGTACCTTAGAAGATTTTATTGCGCAGTAAAAATGGACCCAAACCAAATAATAAGTTTGATGAAAACATCAGAGGGGTAGACGCGCTGGACGAAACTTGATTTTCCAAAGACAAGTAAAGTGTTCGGCCAAATGTTGTCATCGTAAAATACGTGGACCGAGAAAGCGCACTTGACCGTCAAAAGATCCATGTGCCCATGTGTAATGTAATGTTCGACAGGCGGAAAATTTTGGACATTGAAATAACGGTGCCACGGGCACACTTCCTTTTTCAAACAAAGTGGTGCGCAGTGCGCATGTCAAAAAACTGCTTTTGTGGGAGTTATAATAGGTAAACAATGTACGTTTTATGCTTTGCGAGGTCAATAGCCATTGCCTAGCTTTTGCCAAAAAGCTCGGTGGTGCACCTGACCAGTAATTCTCTTTTACCGATTAGGGAAGGTAGAGTCTTTTGCTAGGTGATCCTTTTCCATCATTGTGAGGGATTGATTCAGGTTTTCAAAAACCGCTATAATTCTTATTTTTTCACATTACAGCAGAAGACTTGACGAGGAAGTAGAAATGGACATCGCAACATAATAACTAACCATTATCAATATTACCATACAGCCGTAGCCGTACCTACAACGTTGGTTGGAAGTTGGAAGGTTGTTCGTCGCGGGTTTTCTATGAACTCTATTTTTTATGAACTCAAATTAAAGTCAACTTCGATTTTCTGGTATTTTTGGAGCATTTCGGAAAATACAAAATTTTGTGTTATATATAATTCTACATTTCCCCAAATGCTCCCAAAATACATATAATTATGAAAGTTGATTTTATCATAAGTTCATAGAAAATGGTTTATGATTTGCGGCAAATTCCTTTTTAGCTAGTTTTATTGCTTGTGGAAAGCAGAAACAATTAAAACCACAAAAAAAAAAAATACTCGCGCCAACCCGCGACGAACAACCTAAAGCTTATGGTTGTACGGATGTGACGTATCTATGACAATATTGACAACAAATGGCTAGTTATAATAGCAGTTGTTAGAAAAACTAAATCGATCCCTCATAATGATGAAAAAGGATTTACAATACCCACAAAAAGGATCAATTTTGAAACTCGCGGCACCCCGCGTCAAAGTACCATATCGCACGATGAATATGTGATAGTGATGGTATACGTATGGTCCCGCAATAAAAACTTTCTTAGATAATGGTATCATAGACGTCCAGTTGGCAGCCGACTGAGTCCCGTCAGATGGTCGTGACCTCACAAGTTCAACGAACGAGCCGTCGCTCGTCGTCACAGCTCGCGCATTGCGATGCGTCAACCTCTCGTGTGCTAATCACACCCTAGTGGTTCGTCACGGTGTCTTCTGCACGGCAAATTTATGTTATTACACACAAAGCTGGTTAATCAATGAATAGGTTACTATAACTACAAGCTGAATTGGCGAAAATGGAGAAGCACGACGGTTGCGAAATGCAAAATGTGTATTTTTAAACACTTACTTGGTAACGGACGTAAATGATCAGAATAAAAAATACGGTAGGTACAGAAAAAATCTGTAGAAGTCAAGTAATGGAATAGAATTTTTGACAATGAACTGGTTTCTTTAATTAAAAAAATACTAAAAATTGTTTTAAATTAAATGCTCTAAATTATCAGCGACAACACCGAATAATTTTTTACGAATGACATAGCCAGACTATGTTTTAAGTATTTAATTACTTAATGCTTAAGTTTTGAATAATTAATAGAAAATAAAAAAAAAACAAGCCGTGTGGTGCGGCTTAGAATTTGCACCACCCCAACTCTTCCCGTGGGTGTCGTAAGAGGAAGAGGCGTCTAAGGGACATACCACCGGGGGGCGGGCAGCAGCGCCTCCCGCAGAATAGATCTACCACCGAACTGCGATCCCCAACCCGCATACCCAGCGTGGGAACTATGGGCATTACCCCCATGAGATAAAAAAAATCAGGGGGAGGCCTGCATCCAGCAGTGGCCTATTATAGGCTGTTGAGGTGAGGTGTAAAAAAAACTTTTTTTTGCACTAAAGTTGCTTTGCTCTATAAACGTCCCGCTCCTATGAACGCGAAATCCTATGCCTATCCTTGTCACAAATTTTTGCATTAGGCCTTGCTCTTAAAGCCAATGCCCGTTCGTTTGAGCAAAAATATTGATAATTCTGCCATTCACCTCGAGCTCGTCGAGAGCCTTACCCTCAAGTAGAAAATAACCTATCCCAAATTACTATTTGGGATAGGTTATTTTCTACTTGTTATTGTTATTTTTCAATGCTTGACGTTTTAATTACGTTTGCTGATTAAAGCTTGTCTACGTTTGAGAAAGCGTGGTTTTTTGGCAGTCTAACTTTCTGTAATTATTCGCTCCCATTACAAAATTACTCAATGCCTCAGCTCAACTAATTACAGAAATAATGTAGCAAATTCTGCGTGCAAAAGTTACACATCGTATTCCACATGCCTTTGTGGTTCGTACGATTATTTCATGCGTTATTTGAGTAAGAACAAAGGAAAAATTTGCGCAACCGAGAAAACAATGATTCTGACGGGCATTAGGTATGACCTTCATTGTTTCGGTTCTGAAAACTTTGCAAGTTGCGTTCAGTTTAGCAGGCTCATTCTACAAACTCATTTCGAACCCTACTAAGCTGAATCCGCAGTGAGTTTAAAGTTTTGTATTCTGTAAAAACCATCTTGATACTTGAATCTCGAATTTTACTTGTAAAATGAAAGGTTACAAAAGAGCGATCGAATTTGGTCTCTTGTTCACGAGTTAATTCGAATTGATTGATTGGTAGTTGTATTACTTAACTCATATGCATACTAACTGCTGCCCGCGCCTTCGCACGCACTTTTCAAGTAGCCTATGTCCGTCCTTGGGATACTATGTACCTCCCTGCCAAATTTTATTTTAATTTAGGCGTGAAAAGGTAACAGACAGACAGACAGACAAGACAGAGTTACTTTCAAATTTATTACATCATATTATATTAGTATAGATGGCTGGCTAGTTTTGTAGTGTATATATCGCCGCCGGATCGTAGAATCAGCCCGTTTGTAGAATAGCTAGGCCGATTGCAAAACGGGTACCTTTGCCGATTGTTGGACGATCAACATTCAAATATGCGTCTAAACGTTACTTAGCCATCTCGTAGAATGAAATTAATTTGGTTTTAATTACAAAAAAAACTGAGTTCGTTTTGCAATCGGCCTAGCCATTCTACAAACAGGCTGATTCTACAATCCATCGGCGACATATACACTACAAACCTAGCCAGCCATTCTAAGCTCACAGACAAATTGATTGCAATGATAAACTTAGTGTAAAAGACTTCATAAAGTATTTGGTCCTTTTAATCCGGCACGCTACAAATCGGACACAGACAACTTAAGTGTGGCCATGTAAGATCTTCATGTCGAAGAGACCGAGAATCCAGCGCTGTACAAATCGGACACAGACAACTAGGTGTGGCCATGTACTAAGCTAAGATCTTCATGTCGATGAGACGAGAGGATCATGTCGAAGAGACCGAGAATCCAGCGCTGTACAAATCGGACACAGACAACTAGGTGTGGCCATGTACTAAGCTAAGATCTTCATGTCGATGAGACGAGAGGAAGTGCACATAACCGCGTCGTCGTTTCAAACGAGTTTATGACTCACTGCACCAAAATAAGGCCGGCGACTGAAGATCAAAACGAGAGCATTGCCAGACGAGCAGCGACGAGACATCACAATAATCGTTAAACATTAAGTTACGGCTAGACATAAGGTAAATATTGTGATTAATCATACTAGACTACATTTGAAAAGAGCCTCTCTATAATATTGTTTAATAAAATACATAGAAATAAGAAACAAAACTGACTTGGAGTAATTTATTTTTAATTGTAAAAAAATATCTATTGAATATGAGTTACTATACAATTGCTAAAGATTGCTCTGAGGCAGCTTAAAAATGGAAAAGCCCCCGGTGAAGACGGCATTACTTCAGAGCTTCTGAAGGCAGGAGGAGCCCCTGTTATACAGGAGCTGCAGAACCTGTTTAATGCCGTCCTTCACAGTGGGAGAACTCCAAAGGCGTGAAGCGGGAGTTTGGTGGTGCTCTTTTTTAAGAAGGGAGATAAAACCCTTCTTAAAAACTACAGACCCATCACACTCCTGAGCCACGTCTATAAGCTTTTCTCGCGAGTGGTCACGAATCGTCTCGCCAGGAGGCTCGACGAGTTCCAGCCACCGGAACAGGCCGGGTTTCGCGGAGGATATGGTACCATAGACCACACACAGTGAGGCAGATTATACAGAAGTCCGAAGAGTATAATCAGCCCCTGTGTCTGGCTTTTGTGGACTATGAAAAGGCCTTTGACTCTGTCGAAACCTGGGCTGTTCTGGAATCCTTACAGCGTTGCCAAGTAGACTATCGTTATATCGAGGTGTTGAGATGTCTTTATGATGCCGCCACTATGAGTGTCCAAGTACAGGGCCAGCAGTCTAAACCCATCCAACTGCGCAGAGGTGTGAGACAGGGGGATGTTATATACCCGAAACTGTTCACAAGCACGTTGGAAGATGTGTTTAAGACGCTGGACTGGAAAGGTAAGGGCATAAACATAAATGGCGATTACATCTCACACCTGCGATTCGCTGATGACATAGTCTTGTTAGCGGAGTCGCTGGAGGAGCTGAACCTGATGCTGGACGGCCTAGCTTCAGCCTCACGACGCATCGGTCTTGGCATGAACTTGGATAAAACCAAGGTCATGATCAATGGCCACATTGATCCGGGACCGATCGTCGTACATGGCCACCTTCTCGAAATTGTTTTCGAATACACTTACCTTGGGCAGATTCTGCAGTTGGGTAAAAACAATTTCGAGAAGGAGGCCAAGAGGAGGATCCAGCTAGGTTGGGCAGCGTTTGGGAAACTACGTCGAGTCTTCTCGTCATCCATACCGCAATGCTTGAAAACGAAAGTTTTCAATCAGTGCGTCCTACCCGTCATGACCTACGGAGCTGAGACGTGGACACTCACGGTAGGGCTGGTCCACCAGTTTAAAGTCGCTCAGCGAGCTATGGAGAGAGCTATGCTCGGAGTTTCTCTGAAGGATAGGATTCGCAACGAATACATCCGACAGAGAACCAAGGTTGTTTGATGGTTTTAGCGTAAATCCACAGCCAGGGACGTGCATGGGCTAGTTGAAAAACGCATACAAAGTCGCGGACAGAAACTGGTACAATATACCTAATAGCTAAGCTGTCGCGAACCAATAGAAACTAAATAGCAAGCTGTGCCTCTGCTTGTAGATAAACGCGCATGAATGGACGTTATTTCCTCTCTGCTCTATCGCAACAGACATTTTCGCACGATCTTGCACCGGGGGGGTGCCTCTAGGTAACTGGGACAGAAATAAACGGCGATTCTTTATGCACTCGGCTTGTTAGTAGTCATATCATACATACATAACACACGTTTCGATTGACATGATGGGTGACCGACTGAGGTGTGTTACTAGAAATGTCAGAAATCGCAAATAACTTTTCTTATACATTTCTAAAAAAATGTTTCGTCTGACCATATTATGTTACTTTAAAAATTCGTGATCTCTACTTATTTTTCCTCTTAGCCATCTGCAAAAGGTAATTCTTCGAACATTGTCATCATCATCATCATCATCAGCCTACATCAGTCCCCTGCTGGACATAGGCCTCCCCTAATGAGCGCCATAGCGCCCTGTCTTGAGCTTGCCGCATCCAGCTGCCAGCAGTCTTTCGCAAATCGTCATCCCACCTGGTCGGAGGGCGTCCTACACTACGTTTGCCGAGTCGCGGTCTCCACTCAAGAACACGTTTACCCCAGCGGTTGTCGGTTCTTCTCGAGATATGGCCAGCCCACTGCCACTTCAGCTTGCTAATCCTTTGAGCCATGTCGATAACCTTGGTTCTCTGTCGGATGTATTCGAACATTGTCACCTGGATGTATGTAATGCTTGAACTATGCGCCCCTGTCGATAGGATTTTTATCCGTGTTTTTTCAATGTCTTTAATAAAAGTGCTGGGAAACCCTTAAAAAAACTTCAAGAGCGACATATCTGGACGATATCTCTGGATCAGCTTCCACATAGGTTAAAATAGCAATCTTCATGTCTGTCTATGTCCAGTACTACGAGGCTGCCGAATCATCACCGATGCATCATGAATGCATCTTTTTCAATGAACCATTTTCTTCGAGATTCTTCTAAAGGTTTGTTCTAAATTGTAGTTCATAGTTAGTTCATAGTTCGTTTATTAATAACAATTGTGTTACAGGTCATAAGTACAGTAATTCAATTAAACTTATTACATAATGTAATTATAAGGAATTAAATCAATAAATATATGAAAAATCAACCTAAAACTTAATATTTAGGTACATTTCAATATCATAAATTCGTTAATATCATATATTGTTAGACTTATCAGCCACTTCTTCAACTTATTCTTAAAAGATGATGTGGATTGTGCGCTGGTGATAGGAGTCGGAATACGGTTGTAGACAGCTGTCCCCATCACATGTTGCAACTTGGACGTCTTCGCCAGTCGTTGTGGAAGCGCTTTCAGCCGGTGTGAATGCCTTGTATTGTATCTATGACCATCCCCGAACCTTGCATATTCATCCAAGTTATTACGCACATACAGTGCGGACTGGTATATGACAAGGGCAGGTAAGGTCAAGATACCTAAACTCATAAAATACAGCCGCACGGACTCATCTTGGGGTATACGCACAATTGCTCTTACCGCTCTTTTTTGAAGTCTAAAGGCACGCTCCCAATCAGACGCATGCCCCCAGAGCCATCCACACCATATTGAAGGAGCGTATGGACTGTTGCAAAATATATGCTTCTTACCATAGCTCCATCTAAAGTTGCCGAGAGGCGCCACAGAGCGAAGCACGATCGACCTATCTTCTTACATACCTTGTCTATGTGCGCCTCCCACGTTAAACTCCGGTCTATGGTGAACCCGAGAAAAGTAGTACTGTGGACTTGGTCGACCACTTCCCCCCCCAGGCTCACAGGTACCGGCAAACAGTAGTGTCCAGCCAGATTGAAGTGAATGAAATTGGTTTTTGTGACATTCAAGATCAGGCCATTCTGATAAAACCATTTCTGTAATTCACATGCAACTGCATTCAGCTTCTCTTGCAACGCGTTCAAATAGGAAGCTTCCACAATGGCCGCAACGTCATCTGCATACATGATTATGTGAGCATCTTTTATGCAGTCTGGTAGGTCGTTCATGAGGAGAGAAAAAAGGATATTCGAAATCGAGGACCCTTGATTCACGCCAGTACTGGTTGACATGGGGTTCGATTTAACTTTCCCTCCTCTACCCGTGACGATTTGCGTGCGGCCAGTCATGGAGCTGAGCAGCAGTCGCAGAGCCGGACCATCGATGCCGTAATGTGCCAATTTAGCCGCAAGGACGGCATGATCTGCGACGTCGAAGGCTTTCGACAAGTCACAGAACATGACCGCCACCTGCATCCTACGCTCTTTGGCCTGCATTACGCGGCCCACGACCTCTCTCGCGACATCTGACGTGGACCTTCCCGCCCGATAGGCATATTGCCGGTTGGACAGGGACTCCGTGCTGGACAGATGCGCTGTCAGCCTGGTGCTCAGCCCATGCTCAAATATCTTAGCGATAGCTGGGATTATAGACACGGGCCGGTAACTGTTGACGTCGCTCTGAGTCCCTTTGCCTTTGTACAATGGAGACACCCTGACGTTCTTCAGTAATTGCGGATATTCACCAAAAGCAAGGCATCTATTAAAAAGAACCGATAAGATGAAACACACTGGTATGGCGGCTGAGACCAACAAGGATATGGATATATCGTAGATATCCTTTGTAGGTTTATTTGCTACCCCGAATGTAAGTATCCTATGAACTTCACACGGAGTAAACTGTTCAAACCTTATTGAGCGGTCCGCAGGTGTCCGGCACGCAACCAGCGCGCGCACCGCTGCCGGCACGTCGGCGGCGGGCGCGCCGCACGTCAGCGGAGCATTCACAAAGTGCAGGTTCACCGCGTCCACAGCGGCGACTTCACTTACGAATACGGATCCGTCGGCTCTCCTAAGCCTTTCGATATAGTCGACGTGGTTCCCTCTTCCTTTACCGCTTTCCATCTTAACCAAGTCCCACATAGTTTTAGTCATATTATTCGATTTATTTATAAAATTACAGTAATACCTGCTTCTCTCCGATTTTAAAATCCTATCGTATCTTTTTTGATATTCGTCAATTTTTCCATTTAGAATTTCACTGTCCGGGAATTTAAATTGAATATTTGTAATTGTTCTAAACCTTTCTTGATGGTACTTGTCGCAATAGATACTTATGCGCGTACCACACTAATGCAGATTCCGCGTAACACTATTATTTACAAAATACGTTTTAATTGTCCAAACGTTTGCGATATAAAGACATTTTTAAACAAGAATTACATAAATTACAACTAACAATCATGAATTTTCTTAAACCTAAGATTGACCTGAAATAACCCAAGAATTCGAATCGAATTCGAAGTTCGAAATTTAAAACTTTTTTTTACTTACCTACTTTTTCAGCCAGTCTTCTTTATAGCGGATTATAGTTACCTATAGCGGACCTATACCTATAGCGAGCTATTAGCGGATCTATCCATAACAAAAAGTTTGGCTAATTTAGAGATTTGACTCTTTTACCGAAATATATGGGAAAAGATTTTCGCGATTTCTGACATTTCTAGTACTCAAACCTTGTCGGTCCAGGAGAGACTTTTGATTCTTATAAGAAACAGGATCGATAGGCGTCAAAAAAAGTTATTGCATAAAATGACCATTTTCTTGATGACTGTACATTTTTTCCAAAATCTGTAAATGCAGTTCAGAATATCTTAAAAATTTGTAATAGTGTCCTACCAAAATAAATAACGTTATAGACGCTGATAAACAGGAACACCTGCACTTTACGTAATACTTGTGATAATATACACTAGCCAACCTCGATGTAGAATGTTAGTAAACAAACCACAACACAGATAAGTAACTAAATCTCGTTTGCTTGCAATATTTATTGAAGGAACTATCTCAAATCAACAAATAACGTACCTAAATTACGGATAAAAATACGCGGCAACAGAGTGAATTTTATGTTGTGTACCTATACAAAAGGTTTGTTTACAAATATTTTACATCAAGTTTGGCTAGTGTATATTATTTGAATGAGCGGCACTGAGATCCTCAATGGAAGTGGCAATCGAAGTTATATTAAGTAGGTACCTAACTGCAACTTTTGTACAAGAAATAATGTTGTAGTACTACACCATATTCTTGTAGTATGTATGTAGTAGGTACTCTAACCTAACATACCTACCTAACTACAGTCGTATGAATCTTTCTTGATTGTTTTCCTATCATATCTGTTTTATAGCTTTGAATTATAACTGAATAAAGTATAAAGAATAATTTTTTTGCACTGTGACGACTTCTGTGGCGTGGCGGTCGAATGTACGCCTGCGACGCAGGCGGTTGGGGGGTTCGATTCCCACCTCGGGACAAATGTTTGTACAATCTGTACATATTTGTTCCAGGTGTTCTGGATGTTTTCTATGTATAATAAAAATATCTATTACGTATTGTAGTATCAGTTATCTAGTATCCATAACACAAGCTCTGCTTAGCTTGGGGCTAGATAATGTAAAGTAAAGTAAAAGTAAAAAGGTTTTATTTTTGTCACAATAACACAAATTAAAAAGAAAAGACAAACAAAGAAAAATAAGTGACAAAAAAGGGGGCATCGCTCAGCATATGCCCAGAAGCGATACATATCGCTATGAGCGCTGGTGCGTGAATTGTCCAGTATTATTTATTATATTTTTTATTACAACATATATTATTATTAGTTAGCATATACAAATGCGCCTTGTGATCCATATAATATGTAATGTATATATGGCAAATAATATAAGTATGAGTATGAATTAAGTTTAAACTAGCTTGTTACTTGCCGCGACTGCATCCGCTTTTTTGGAGATGAAAAGTCGCCTATATCCAGAGAATTGATGGAAAAGTCCCAACAATGTTTTCGCATGTAAATAAACGTGCTAAAATGTCCCCCAACTGTGATGGATTAGACGGAACCGCAAATGAGGCGACCTAGAGGATGCAAATAGGTTTTCAAAGTGGAAACATCCTCCCAGATGTTCCGTACTCCGTGGTTAAACTACCTATACATTGTTACCAGTGTACCAATGCCTTTAATGCTATACACGCTAGATGTTTAACATAAGTGACGTATTACGAATATATACAATTAGTAAATATAATAAGGAATTTCAACTCGAATAATCAGGATAGAATCTCACTCAGGTGAGTTCATTTAATCCTGTAATTATGTGTCTACCATACTTATTTACAAATCCGAAAGTAACTCTATCTGTCTATGTCAAATTTCGATAAGATACATTCAGCCGTTTAGGCGTGAAAAAGTAACAGAACAGATATAATTATCATGAGTGCAAAGGAATAGTGTTAACTGTAAAAGTCTTATGTTGTTGACCTTTGACTTTCATGTGCCTTGTTCCGCCCCTGTTCTAGCGTGGGGTGTTTTTTGTTGCCATTTCATGCAACTTGATGTTAACGCATTCACTGCCCAGCCTCGGCCGTTGTGCGACCAGTAAGGGCGCGCCCCGCGCCGCCGCTACGCGCCGCCCCGGAGAACGACTACATGCGAGTTTTGGTCCATGAACGTGTTAGTATATCAGATTCAGTGCCCAGCCCACGCCCAGCCTCGGTTGCGGGGTGCAAACCGCAGAGGCGCGAAGGTACACGGGGCTGGAGAGCAGAATCTGAGTCTTGGACCACGAAAGTGTTAAGTATTATCATAAGTACATATTTTGCGCGAAACTGATAGTGGTGTCAATTCAAATGTCGCCAAAACTAAGGTTAACTTATTTGACAGCACTAAAAATATTGCTTTCCCATGCCTCACAAAAAGGTAGTACTGTTAAAATTAGATAAGATTGTTGACGCGGGTTCAGCGAGTTTTTTTTTTTGAAGTTTATATATTATTTTCTTCGTTCCACAAGCAATCAAACATTTTCTATGAAATCATGATAAATCCAACTTTGATTGATTTGTATTTTGTAAGCATTTAGGAAAATTTTGATTTTTAGCACAAAAACTCTTACTTTTGCTCTTATAAGTTGCCGCGAGATTCAACTCGCGACAACTTGCATCGAGTTTTGTCGATATCTGAATTGACACGACTGTTTAACTAATACTTACCTAGTCTAAAAATTTTGTATAAACGGCTACAGTTTAAGGTTTTTGCGTAAACTGAATTTGTACCACTATTAAACATACAATTTAAACATGCGGTTATTTAAAGTACTTACCGAAAGTTTTAATAGCAATTTGGAATTCGTATGTATGATTAACGAAGACGTACCTACCTACCTACCCGGGAATTTTGTTTTTATTTCTCTTAACATGAATGGTCAGCCCTGAGATCAGCCCTGAATGCTACGTTTCTATTTCTACCTATGAAACCTAATCTTAAGAGGCAGAGCAAGCAAATCATGTATTACTTTGAAATATTGACTGAAAGTAGGTGGGCAGTTGATTTATGATGACTTGAAAATTGGAAACTGGTTTTATGCGGCCGCAAATCTAATGCTGATAGCATCACACCCGACGAAAGTGGCACAGAGTTTAAGAACACAATAATCATAATGTGTTAAGGTTACTAAGTTGATAATTGTTAATAAAATAAAAAGTAAGTAAATAGTTGATATTTTGAATACTGAGCTTGACCTTGACATCTTCAATAGTAGTAGTAGCATCCGTAGTTTAAAATTAGAAACCAAGCTTGACATGTATTTCTTTGTTCTTTGATAAATATCAGTATTATTCCGGCAAACCGATCAAATTCTGGTAATGAAGTTTATGACACTCTGACACAGACACTGGCAGAGTCGCGGCAAAAGCAAGCGTTGCCATAAATAAGAAGTTGAAGTTGAAATATCAGTACTTACCTACATTTACATTTGTGTTACTTACTCATAAGATAAAATAATGTATAGTGAACTGATCTGTGGTAAATGCGAATATTTAGCTTGTTAATTAAGTACTATTTGTGTTGCTTGCAATTGTAATTTGTTTATATAAGTGGGAACTTAGTAATAGCCACCTGTTTACAATCTTTACACATCTCCTATATTGTCTTTAAGTGCTGAAAGATCCCTTTAGTATATAAATATATATAAGTTTCAAAAATTTGCAGACAAAATATTTAAGGATTTTTGTTACAGTGTTTACCCGCACTCTGGGCATCTCTAAGAAATGAAATAAGAAATTAATAATAATTTTTGGGAACTTATTTCATTTCTTAGAGATGCCCAGAGTGCGGGTAAGTACTGTAACAAAAATCCTTAGAATTTAGCAACGGAAACACCTCTAGTCAAACGAACTAAATGTAACTTTAGTCTTTGAACATTGGAAACTTTAATTGTTTTCTCTGTAGGTGGAGTCACCGGCGCTACAGTCCGTAAGAGGTCCCAAAGATTTTCGACGAGAACCGACAGAGACTTCGTGGCTTAGTTGGTTAGAGCACACCCGTACTAAGAGTGGGACGCGGGTTCGAGTCCCGCCGAGGTTGAAATTTTTTGGGAACTTATTTCATTTCTTAGACAAAATATTTACTTAAGAAACGGGGTCGATTTTTCAAAACTTTTAGGAAAGTGTAATTTTGTTTCTGTATACTGAGCCATCATTTGGAAATTGTGTACTTATGTAAGTATATCCAGTACCTCTCTTGTCAATAAAGCTTAAGAGCTTGTGTATTAGTAATACTAGTTTTCACCAGCGGCTTCATCCAGTTTTTCCAGGTTAGAAGTCTATGTTATTCCAAAGGATACCATAGTATCCTATTGTCTAATTTCATTAAAATCTATTCACCCATTAGAGCAAGAAAAACTAACAGACAGAGTTACTTTACTTTCACATTTAAGAGTAGGAAAAGTAAGCCTTGCAGCAAAAAAGTTTTGAATTTGGCTGTAATCAATTTGATACAACACCTGCTCAGAAAGTAGCAAAACTATTCCAATTCTTAGTAGGTAGGCAGTGTTACTGTCAAACTTAACAGCGAGTGGAAAATTTGAAAAAAATATTGCTCTATTCTCTAGTGGGCGAATTAGCTTAATATTAAACCATAGTGTTTCAAGACTTTAAAAAAAAATGAAATGAGCAATGAAACATGATACAAAATTTTCTTGAAAACTTCTTATCTTCCTAAGTAAAAACATTAGCGATGACAGTTTGGATCAGCTAATATTAGATATCACTATGGTCTTTCTTTAATTATAAAGTCTACACTATTTGCTCTTGGTGGCTTTCGTGTCCCTGCGGCCATGATGGGCCTATTGTGATCGCCACGAAAAAAAAAAAAAAAAGTCTACACTAATTAAAACGCAAATGAATAGGAGGATATTTTTATTATTTATTAAGATTAGGCCCTTAATATGAAAGCTTGCTCAGTCTAGTTCTATTTTTGAGTGATGTTTATATTATTTAAGCATTACTCAAACATACATTGATGACTGAGCAAGCTTTCATAACACGGGTCATAATATTCATTTATAAAATGCTCAATGAATGTTTAGAAATGGTAATATAACTGTAACTCATTCTATTTTTAATCTAGTTTTCTTGTTGATGAAGGGCAGTTTTAATTGGTAAAACTTAGGCCATTTTAACAAATAAGGCCTTTCATTCTTACAAGGTTATTCTAAATAAAAACAAAAGTGTAAAAAAATCCTATCAGTCTTAATAGGAAACTAGGTTCTGAGCAACATTTTGAAAGTCAGTAGATAAATGATTTGTTGATAGTACTAGGTAGGCGAGGTAGCAGACCTTACAAGGTTGAGTTTTTCATTCAAGCTGAGATTAGCACTGGACAACTGGGTTGGCAACAAATGTCCAAGTTGTGGCTTACTAAAACACTTACCACTTTCGATATATGGCAATGCGAGAAGTAGAAAAACAATGTATCCAATTTCACTGAACATTGTCGCATAAAAAACACGCACTTTTGTAAATCACTCGGTCATTGCATCTCGGAATACAGCTGATTTGAACCTCACAAAACCTTTGTCTGTTTTTCACACAAACGCATGCGCGTATGGCCAATATTTTTTATTTACATTACAGTCTAATAATCACTATACACTGTACACTATTATTTACACGGTTTCCATCACAATACCCAGAGGATTGGTTACAAACGAGTTCAACTATAGAATAAATAATAACAAGTAACGTTCCCGTGTCATCGAAACGAGCAATTTACTAACAAAGGAATTACAATAAACGAACACGCGATCTTAAAATATTATTATAGATGTTTCCGTTGTACCGTAATTATCCATTTTTACTAGATAAATAAACACTATTGATAAATCCCTTGAAATTAAAACTAAAAATCTGAATCGTCTAGCTCGTCTCGACACTCACTTTCTGACTGAATGACATTTTGGATAAATGTTTCATTGCATTATCTCTTCCAAGACTAAACCAAAGCATAATAATGCTACCTCTCTAACTTCTGATATTTTTAGTATGTTAAAGCGAGCAAAAAGATGATGCTTCAATTCTATCCAGTTTGCACTACAAATGATCGAGAATGAATGATGAACTGAATGAACAATGGTGACCACCCACACTTTGTGAAGAACTTTGCATTTATAGGTGTCCATCTCAGAGCAATAACTACAGCATAGAGAGAGCGAAGAAATTACGATATATCTAAGCTCTTCTCTCTTATAGCGCGGATTGTGCTGGTTTATGAGACAAACGCATATCTATCATGTAGGCTTAAAGCTAAATGGGCATTCCGAAGATGTCAAACGGTCATAGTTGGTCTCTTATTACACGACCAATTAAAAAAAGCACAACAGATGCTTAGCACACGGTTAACCGTACAAAGTATTTGATTTAGTTGCTTATTACGTCGTGAATGTAAATACGTGAGCTGGGTCATTATTTTACTAAAAAATAATAGATTTTGTGCATAAATCAGTTAAAAAAAAGGTGCAAAGGACAGATGCATAAGCTTATAACATGGCTTGTTTTGTGTTATCATGTAAATCACATTCATCAAGGAAAGAAAACTATGAATTTGTAAGCTTTCACCGGTAAGTGTTTTTTTACAGTTTTCATACCAAATCTCGCGATATATTTGGATGTGATCACTAAAACCATACATATTATAGATTGCTATTGATCCCTCAAACCATATTTATTACAAATTATGTTGTAATCGCGAAATAATTTACAAATTAAAAATTGTTAATATGTAAGGTAAGTCTATACTAGTGATGTAGATAGGTACTTTTTATCGATACGATAAAGTTATGCCGATAAATTGGAGAAGGTATCGTTTTCTTTTTTAGTATGCCTCCAAATGAGAAAGAGAACTGGTGTAAAGCGATTCCGAGAGCCAGAATTAATTGGACTAAGCATAGCCGAATATGTTCTAAACAGTGTAGCATATCAGTGATTTTTTTTATGCCTGCAAATTGAACTTTGATTAAGGTTAAAGCCAGGTAGTATTTTTTTACTAAGCTTTAATTGTTTCAGGATAATGATGATGATGAGAATCTACACTCAAATCCAGGACGGGAGCCTTTGAAATATTTGCCCATAGAATATTTTAATGTGAGAGAATATGGAAATATCCAACCGGGCGAAGCCGGGGCGGGTCAGCTCTTAATAAATTAAAAATATCGTTTTGATCCGATTGTTTTTATTTTATTTTGTATCATGAAAACTGCTGAACTGATTTTGATAAATTGTACTGTTCCCTAAGTTAAGAGATACCTAATCCAACAAAGAAAGAATGCTTACAATCCAATTACGTGTTTCAGAGAAATGCGTATAGTAACATACATACAAAAACTTATGAAGTTTGTCACACGTGTTTAGAAACCCACATAGAGTAACATTATGTGAATATTGTGAAATTCCAACAAAGTTACATACATACGTATCGAATCGATAACCTTCTAAAGACATGACAATAACGTATGAACATTCAATTCAATAGTTAAATTATCTTTTAAAAATAAATTAATATCGATACTTCTGCAAAATCGGCACATCACTACCGAGATGAAAAAAGTGGACAGCATTGCCATAAACAACCCATATATCTATATACCTATCCTCTTTTTTTCACACTGATTGTGTTATAAGTATGAAGAGTATAACTAGACTTAAATTTCGCGGTCCCTCTATGCTGTAGTTATTGCTCTGAGGTGTCCATCCCATTCCACTCATGGACTAGTAAGATACCAGTAGAAACAAATTTTTTTAAAGGATAAGCCTCTGAGATAAATATCTGAATTTTTAAATTTTACTGAAAATTTTCCCTTGAAGTCGAAGATTCATAATATTATTTTAAATAAACTCTCTTTATGTTCATGTCTCATGTTTTTTTTGTTGTTGTAAATAATATCTTCTTAAATCAGAATAGTCTTCGAAAGTCTAAGAAATATAGTTAACGCTAGAGTGGTAGTACTTACTATACTATACTTACTATACTTATCAATCTGTGAGCGGGTGAGCGGTAGGCCCCGTTAAATTCACTTTGGTAGGCCCCTAAAAACTGAATTAGAAGATTTTGAAGTAAAATTTTGACAGTCATTTTTAGGGTAGCGTTAAATTATCTTTGGACAAAGCGTTTTTTAAATCGTCCTCAAGTACATCTGTGATCGTCCCTTAGAGAAAGAATTCATCTAAGGATCGTCCTTTTCCCAAAAACTTCTCTCCAAATATAAACAAGTAAGAATGTTAGAATGTAGTGAAAAAATTCTATGTCTATGGTTACACCCATACCACAGATAATATAATACTATACTAGTATTATATTATCTGTATGTACTAGCCCATACTCAAGCTTGCCGTATTGTCGTGTGGTGCCGCCGGCCTGTAGAATAGTAAGGGTGACAAATCAACATCGAGCTATGCTGCGCTGTACTGTACTCGATGACGAATCAACATCGTGATTTGTCACCCTAAGCACCCCAACTCTTCCCGTGGGTGTCGTAGGAGGAGACTAAGGGACACAAACCGGGGGGTGGGCAGCAGCGCCCCCTGCAGAACAAATCCAAAACTGAACTACCATCCAAACTCTCGGCTGAGACTCTCGGATTGATAACAAGAAGACGGGAAATCACCCAGGTGATTTCGTCTGAGAGGTCAGACCTGAAGAAAGCGAATTGCGGAGATAATACGGCGCGACCTTCGGAGCTCCAACACACGCCTCATTGAAGAGGCGATAGAGCGAAACCTAGGGTCCAAAGTATTCAGCAGCTTGGCAGGAGCCACCTGACGAAGCTAAAAACGCAAGATGGGAGGACCGTATTGTCGAAGCCGGAGATAGAGGATTTCTATGGCCGTTTATAAGCTGCACATGCCCCTCATACCCAACGGGATGACCAGTATTCCAGAGCCACCCTGACACGCCACTACACCGACGAACTGCCAAACATCAGTCAAGACGAGATCGTGATGACTCTAAGCAGCTTAAAAATGGAAAAGCCCCCGGTGAAGACGGCATTACTTCAGAGCTTCTGAAGGCAGGAGGAGCCCCTGTTTTGCAGGAGCTTCAGAACCTGTTTAACACCGTTCTTCACAGTGGCAGAACTCCTCACACTGGTGGTGCTCTTTTTTTAAAAAGGGAGATAATACCCTTCTTAAAAACTACAGACCCATCACACTTCTGAGCCACGTCTATAGGCTTTTCGGTCGTCGTACTGGGCCACCTTCTCGAAAGTGTTTCCGAATAGGTACACTTACCTTGGGCAGATTCTGCATTTGAGTAAAAACAATTTGAGGAGACCAAGAGAAGGTTCCAGCTAGGTTGGGCAGCGTTTGGAAAACTACGTCGAGTCTTCTCGTTATCCATACCGCAATGTTTGAAAACGAAAGTTTTCAATCAGTGCGTCCTACCCGTCATGGGTACACCTACGGAGCTGAGACGTGGACACTCACGGTAGGGCTGGTGCACTAGTTTAGAGTCGCCCAGCCAGCTATGGAGAGAGCTATGCTCGGAGTTTCTCTGAAGGATAAGATTCGCAACAAATACATCCGACAGAGAACCAAGGTTTTCGACATAGCTCAATCGGATTAGCAAGCTGAATTGGCAGTGGGCTGGCCATATCTCGAGAAGAACCCACAACCGCTGGGGTAAACATGTTCTTGAGTGGAGACCGCGTCTCGGCAAACGTATTGTAGGACGCACTCCTACCAGGTGGGATGACTATTTGCGAAAAGAATGCTGGCAGATGCTGGATGCGGCAAGCTGAAGACAGGGCGCTATGGCGCTCATTAGGGTACGGGGCGTACCCTTACTATTAGCATAAGGCATTGTTTCCAAAGCTCTTACCATAGAATAGGAACAGGGTAGGTAGGTAACCTGTTTGAAATAAAAGTAATTTCGTATTAGACATACGAAGTTTTATTTAACAACAGATATAAAGCTATAATTATCTATGTTTTCATAAAATAATTTCTTTGAGCTTGTCTGGCGCATACACACCCTTTTCAGTTATGATTCCAGTGATCAATGATGCTGGGGTCACGTCAAACGAGGGGTTCCAGCAAGTTATACCTTAAACAAAAATAATCAGTCTTAAAAACAAATATAAAGGTAGCTCAAGAGCGCCTGAACCAATTTTTAATTTTCTTTTATTTCTTGGATTTGTGTCCATCTCAAATAGTAAATTAAATAACTAATTCAAAGTAGAAAAAAAAGTATGAACAAAATTTTGTTGTCTACGTGTTTCTTATGCAACATATCTCTGATTCTAAGGCAGAAAGAAGTTTGCAAGTAAATACTAATCACATCGAAAGTAATTCTGTCTCTGTATGTTACCTTTTATGGCTGAATCTTGATGAAATTTGGTGATAAGGTAACCCGGGGAAAAACATATTATTAAGCTACTTTCTACCCTGGAAAAGCGCGTGTAAAATTGGGCAAAGGCTAGTTCAGTTATAGATACACTAACATAACGATGCAATGCTTGTTTACGAGTTAGTAACTGGGAGTAAAAACAGGAAAAACTGTTTTAAAAATTCGTAATTGAAAATTCGTAAAGCCATTATCTTTATAAAGCAGATTTCTGATCACTATTACCTGGCGCAGCAATTCTGTGCTCTCCTATATGCGTCATTTCTCTATCAGGCCGCTCTTCTATCTTGATCCTATCACCAGAAGTGAGGGCCATGTCAATGGAAGTCATTGGTGCTGCCACATAGAAAGGAACGCCGTGATATTTCGCCACAATTGCAATTTGATACGTGCCGATTTTATTGGCTGTGTCACCATTTGCTGCTACCTGTTTAATAGAGGCATCAAGTGAATAAAATAAAAATACTAATTTATTTCCTTTAGACCTTACAGGACTTTTAGACACGTCGGAAATTACAAATAAGTGAAGAAATGGATTAAGGCCAGAAGGAATTATACCTCTGTTGATTGAAAAATTGAGACTACCTGTGACTGTTTGGTCTGAAAAGGTTGATGCGTGACCTAAATCATTTTATTTACACATAAACGCTTTTTAAATTTTTCAGTGGTCGGAAGGCTAGAATTTTGCGCTGCTATTGTAAAGATAGGAAATCGATTTGAATCTTCAGAAAATAGTTTTAAAAATTACATTCACAAAAAAGAGAGCAGAACATCTTACTCTATCAGCACCAACAACTACTATTGTTATTTTCCTAGTGTTCATAAGTGCAGACACCATGCTGTCCACAATCAGTGTACCCGGTATCTTCTCATGCACCAGTTCATAGGCCGTTAGTCGCGCACCTTGGTTGTATGGTCTGGTTTCCGTGCAGTAAACATGTTCTGGAAATGTTAGGAAATTATACAAGGTTATTAAATTCACTGAGTTTAAAATAAAGCATCTCTAAATGGACGATTACTGTATGAAGCCCCCTCTATCTACCAATACTTATGAATAATAATTTAAGAATTAGGACTTTGCGTCTTCACAAACTAGTTCGTGTTGATGGGCGGAACCCGCAGTTCATGCAGTGTCAGTGAATAACCAATTACTCTGTATAATTTTGGCATTTTTATTATGACTTTATGCATACATATCACATAAACCACAGCATCAGTTATTGTTTAGCTTCACTTTCCATTCTGCAAATGTATTTTATATCTAAGGATTATGCGAGTACGAGAGTCTGTCTACATAGCTTTATTAGTAATAAAGGATATTTACATGCTGCCTAGATTCGTTTCTATGTAGAAATAAAATCTCTTGGCCTCGGCTTTAGTTTATGCTTTACTTTATAATCTCACCCAATCTGTTGCTTTCATTCAAAGATCTGATAACTCCCAAGGCCGTGCCATAACCAGCGGTGGCCAACGAGCCAGTGTTACAGTGAGTCAGAACACGAACTGATCCATCACCAACCAAGCTCTTGAGGATAGCTTCACGCCCAAACCTTCCTATGGCCTTATTGTCTTCAATATCTTTGGTTAACATGCTCTCAATACTGCTGATGAATCTAATAATAAATTAGTGTCACAACAATTTACTGAAATACCTAGTGAAATATTATGGAATTAAACATGCATCATTTATAGATAGAATATTTTGACAAGGTAAAACATTCAGGCTCAATTTCACCGTTTACTGCCAGAACTATGTTCAGCTTAATCGAGTTCAACTTCGTAATATCCTTTGTGTACTTGACAGCTTTCGAACTTGATTTAGCTCTTGAACCAGATTGATCTGGTTCAAGAGCTGTTCAAGAGTTGTTAATATCAACATTATGTATGTAAAATGTGCTGAACTCATTTAAACTGCTAAACTGACTTTTTCTTACAGTGAATGCATTAAATTGCAACGGTGAAATTGGACCTAAGTCTAAAAGATAGAGAATAAGAGATTTTAGTTTCAATCACAAATAAGAAACAAACAACTTTTGTTAAAATTTGATACCTCTCTTTAAAATCATCTGGAGTAACATTTTCATCAGCACTTAGGGTGTTTGACAATTGTATGAGTTCATCTGCAGCTATTTTTATATTGACTGCTGTAGGCCTAGCAGATACTAAGTAATTGAGCTTCCCTTCTATCTGTAACAAATAAAGATAATATTTATGACAATACTATTTTACTGCATAATAGCATGCTTGTATGAAATTCCCACCAATGTCTGAAGCATATTCATGCAGCTACGTAATGTTTGTGTTTTAAATATTTTTTAACTTACGTTATCAGAACGCATAAATTATTAAATTATCAAGGTAAATAAATGTGATACATACATACCCAATAAATAGTACTTACAATAATTATGATAAGTGTGTGTCATTATTGTGTGAGGACCTAGGTAGTTGTTTTTCTACCTAGGTATAAGAATAAAGTCAGAAGAAAAGGTATAAAGGAAATCATAGCAATATATCATACACAAAGCTGAGTAAATAGCTTACTTTGTCAATAAATCATTTAAATGTTATCTCTATAGCAATTGATATGGAACTACATAGAATATGTATTATATTTTGTGTTAGTTACATTTTCTTATCATAACTTGGTGTCTTATCTGACCTCTTGCCTCATGACTTTTTTGTCAGATGTGTCCTTCATAAGTTCCACAGCTAATGATAGACAGCCTACAATGGCTATAGCAGGGGCACCCCTGACCTGAAAAGAGAAAGAAAATTACCAGAAATAGTGTATTATATTTAATCATGCAATCAAAAGATTCCAGTGGTACATATCATATCTTTACCTACCTATAACCATACACCGGTCAATTTAAATTTAGAGTAGGTATATAATCACCTGCATTTTATTTATAACCCTCCAACCATCTTCCACACCCAGCACTCTCACATAACGGGTTTGTATAGGTAGAAGTAGTTGATCTAGAATTTCCAAACTCCCTCTCTTGTATCTTATAGACTCGAGGCTCATCTTCGAAACAGCAACTGAAGACGAAAATTTTCATTGAAATTTAATTACTGCAACTTTTTGAACAAAACCACAAAACGTATTACTCTGCTCGGATATTATATCTCGCGAATACACTTGCAGTTCAAATGAAACGATAAACGAAATACAATACAAGACAAGAGAGAGAAGAGAAATGCAAACATAAATAAAATTACATTTACCGGTACAGAAAAACAAAGAGTAAATTAAACAATTAAATTATCCAGAGAAAAAACAAGAAGATTTGACTTGACTTCTTTATTTTTGGCAATATGTGTCTGGTTTGTCACTTTTCTGCCAGTGTCTAGTTCAAGGAAATATCTTGTTTTTTCTGTTCCGTGTCGAATACGCATATCCATAGACAATTTCATCTGAAAATCAGTTAACACTTTCATGGCTGAAAACACAGAGTGCGATCTGCAACTCCTTGTACCGACGGCGCGCCCCTGCGGGTCGCACCGCTGACGCTAGCAGTGATCGTGTTAAAAAATTGGATGTGTGCGCCCGGCTCAGAAAAAAGATCCTATGGAACTGCCTTAAGCATGTACTTTTCCTGGATACATAAGTAAACAAATCGGTTGATAAACATGGCGGATTATGGTTAGATTCGGCCTGTTTTTGCTTTGGCATAGGCCACAGCCTGCTACAAAACACTTCATGGTACCTCTTCTATATGGTTTTCAATTTATATCTCAGTTTTGCTCAATAAATAAGTCGAAAACACGGGGAAAACATAAAAATCTCACAATGACATCTCCTCACATGTAAACAAAACCGTAGAATAAAATGGCGTCCGTGACAGCAAAAGTATATCGAAATGGAAGAGAAGCAGGAAGAGGGCGCTGATAAAAAGAGTGTGTATGCTTTTTCCTAACGTAAAACCACTGTTGTGAGCAAAGATTATAGTATACCTCTAGATGGATCGTTTTAAAAGCTACAATTTGAATCTGTTTTGACTCCTCTCTCCTTTGGGATAGTGCCATATGAAAGAAAGAGATAACTTTATTGTATCAGGTTATACTAAAACACAAATGTGGTCAGTTTCACTCCTGTCATTGAAATTTAACTAGGGATGTGAAATGTGCATAAGTATGGAAACTTATCGATAATATTCGGAATGGAACGAAGCGTAGGTAGGTGCTACCTATCTGCTATAGATGGGTACCTACATCTTTCTAATAACCGTGAAGTTTCAAATTAAAAGCTTCGGTAGGTAGTTACTGAGATTTAAAAGGAAAAAAAAAGACGATCAGAGTAAGACTTAAGCTTTTTATACACTAACGAAACCCAAAAGATTTTATAACAAATTATGGTTGATCGTTTCGCGGTGGCCGATAAAAAAATAATAATCAACTACAATAAAATAACAGGCAACACGAAACGGCAGCACCATCCAGGCAAGATTTTGGTAATTAAAAATAATTATAACCGTTTATATTATGCCGTGACTAAGAATCTACCGAAAATGTACCTACCACAATCAATACCCAAAAAATCCTGTCATTCGATATAAGTCGGTACTTTTATTAAGTAAGCTTACAGTCAGTCAGTCATCAATCTCACTTGAGTATGAGTAACACCTTGTCTAGATAAGCGTTACGATGACAAACTAAGCTTTCATAATAATTACCAGAAAAATTTACCTAGATATCTCCTAAACCAGTAACTAGTAGTCTCTACCTTATATGTTTTTACTTTAAACAGGTATTTAAGTAATTAAATGGTGATAATTGGTTAGCATTTACAAGGAGCAGGGAAAGTGCCTACTTAGTAAAAAAACATATGTGATAATGGTCCATTGTAAAAATTTTACGGTTTTTTTTATTAAACAATAATAGAATATCAGCATCGTTATGTAAAATTCTTGTTTCATATCCGGTTCTATAACAAGAACTATATGCACGAAAATTCTTTGTGGGCTCCTCATCATGCCTTTTCAAATTTATTTTCCATTTTGTAGATAATTGGATCTTTAGGAAATCTGGAAGTGAAAAATAAGTATTAGTTGTGAGCTTCTACTAACATTACGATCATTGGATTAGACTTTCATCTCACGAAATTGTTCTCAGGACACCTTAATCTAGTGAATCCAACTCCAAGTCAGTCAGTCCATATAGGTACACGTACCAATCACACTGGATTTTTTTTATTGATGACGGTAAACCGTTTCGCCACCATGACTTAAGAATTTCTTAAATGTTATGTCTCAGTACAAGTAGGTGTACTTAGGTATGTATATTTTGTATTAAACTTATCGACAGTAATCTATCGACAACAACAGTACGTCACTAGGTAGCATCAATATGGTACATAAGATGTCATTTTATGGTTTGTTACCAAAATTTTTGTGAATTATAGAATTATAAGGCTAATGAGCTTTAAATAACTTTATGAAATAGCTTCAATATTACATTATTAAAACAATTCAATCTATTGCAAAGAAATTTATCACTAACATTAGCCAAAACACGTCAATCGACTTACCGATGGAAAGATTCTTTGGTTTAATTCCGACAAAGCCATCATCCTGCGGCTTTTGCCGCCAACAACTGCACAGGCCATGATTTATATTAGTAATAAACACCACAAAACAAAGTTTTAAACACAAAATTACATAATAAACAGTATATTTTCTGTTCACCACCTGAGCCCAGCTGGGCCCAAACAAACAACGAAAAATATCAAAATGTGACACTCTGTGTTTCAAGATGAAATTGACGTTGGGATGTTGTCTCTTTCTTTCACATAGACAATTGTCATAAGAAAAAACGAAAAGAATGACTAATTATTTGTTCATTTTTTTACGCTCTATCTACCCTACGGAACGTAGGATCCTAGATCTTTGGTTGTGAGAAAGAGGCTGGTAATCCATTATTGCTTCCGTGTCAAATTGAACTTACGGCAGTTCCATAGGATCGTTGTTCTGAGGCGCCCGGCTATATCCTTGACATGAATGAGTTGACAATGACATTACTGATGCCCCACGGCAACATTTTTCTTGTCTATGGAAAGGAGTCTGTTCAGGAATGACTTTTTGTTTTTTGTGTTTACTTGGTTCAATTCAAATGAATCAATGAAAAATCTGATAGATTGAGAAACTGCCATCATTCATACAAATTGATTAAATGCCTTTCTTAGAAGAAATAAAATAATTAAAAGTCAAAAAATGCTTTCAAGTTTATGAATGCTAGTTTTGGTGTTTTAAATAAGATATTGAACATTACAGGAAGCGACGTCACTTTCTGACTGACGTTTGCATCTGAATCTATACTGTCTATCTTTCTTTATGCTCCATTTCCGCCCGGCATCGCCGAGAGACGCATCGTCATTGAGTGAATCGAAGTTTTAATTTAGCGTTCTTTATTGCAAAATGGCATTACCGCGAGTTTACTTCGATGTGGTAGCCGATGGCTCTCCCCTAGGAAGAATCGTTGTTGAGGTGAGAAGCACTCACGTTATGTTTTGTGACTTGTCAATCTAGTCGTTCCGGCCGGCGCGGCGGGGCGGTGCGGCGCGGCGTGATATTTCGTGACCAGTGACCACGCTATTCTGGAAGTTTCAGCTTTGGTTACCAAAGCTTTTCACATTTGAAAGAGACATGAAATCTTGAATCTTAGACAGTTACTTTGAAATAAACAGATTCTGCGGAAGTAGTCATGTGGTGTCAGAATACAGGTCAATCAAATCAGTACATATATGTTCATAACCAACACTACCTATATTGGTTAGGCACTAAGTGAAGGTCACTGTGTCGTTATTGGTGTCTGCTAACTTTTTATGTGATTTGGTGGGAAAGGAGTGGAAGATGCCGTCATCAATGATTGTTTACCTTGAAATTGCGTTATCATCCTACATCAAGATACTGTATTCACAGTATTTCATGAATTTATGTCTTTGAGATAAGGATATCAGTTCAAAATGCAATAAAGCCATGCAATTTATGAAAATGACACGCCCATTCGTTCGCGCGTTCTGAAAAGTTTCCGCGCTGCTCAGAACAACAGAACTATGTACCATGTATAATGAGACTTGTTTATAGTTACCTATCAAATGTTTTTTCCTGTTTTCAGTTGAGGACAGACGTAACGCCCAAGACATGCGAGAACTTCCGCGCTTTGTGTACTGGAGAGAAAGGCTTTGGCTACAAGAACTCCACCTTCCACCGTGTCATCCCCAACTTCATGTTGCAAGGTGGTGACTTCACCAACCACAATGGCACCGGTGGCAAGTCCATCTACGGCGAGAAATTCGCTGACGAGAACTTCGTCCTCAAGCACACCGGCCCCGGAGTACTCTCCATGGCCAATGCCGGCCCCAACACCAACGGATCCCAGTTTTTCGTTACCACAGTGAAGACATCGTGGCTCGACGGCAGGCACGTCGTCTTTGGAAATGTAGTTGAGGGCTTGGACGTTGTCAAGCAGGTGGAGGTCCTCGGCTCCCAATCGGGAAAGACCACGAAGAAGGTTGTCATCGCTGACTGTGGTCAACTCTCCTAATTTATTCTTATGAATTATAAAGCAATATTTTTTAAGTTTAATACTATGTCCTCCGGATAATACCTTCCCAGCCTCAAAAGAATAAACATAGTGGGTCATTCCAGTAAGATAATGAAATTATTGCTATGTTTTAGGTCGCAACTAGGATTTGCAAGGATTTCTGTGCATTGTTTATTCATAATAAAATATCTACATAACATATAGAAAGTTTTTTTCTGGATTTACAGACAGCTATATTACTACGTAATTTTCAATTGTAAAGACAGGCAGATGGGAATGACTTAGCACCTTGGCAATCAATTCCTATGAATTTTTAATGATATGGCAAGTCATTGTGCTCAAGGTCTTATGCCTATGTGGTTGTGGTACAGCAGTACCTACTTACGTATTTTACCTATAGGGACCTACTAGAACATTCTATCTACATAACTAACAATTTGAGGCTCTTGTCACTCTTGTACATAGCTATCGTTTACGTAAGCTGTAGTAATAGCTTATGTACGTGCTATCGAAAACGATCGCTGTGGTAATACCACACTACAGCATACCAAGCGAAAAATAAATTTAATTAGTTTAAAGCAAGCACAATGATGTGACCTTCACATAATAGAAAACTCCGGCCACGCCTATTATTTTCTTTGAATGTATGAATGTTATGTTTTTAACTGCTTCTTATCGGGACCACTTACGGGACGACATAGGTAATGTCGATGCGGGACGAGCTTAGGTAAGGTATAGGTACTCTGAGCTTTGATATTTATCGCGCTGACAGGTAACATGTTTATGAGAATTATCACATTATTCATTAAGTCGAAGAAAATAGATGCGTGGACGGAGTGTAGTATACATAACAAAAGCAACTACATTCGGTAAGGCAAATTACATTGTATTTTCAAAATTCGAACACAGATGTACTTTAGTAAATTAAATACCATCCTAACAAATTTTCATAAATCACACTCGTAGCTATCGATTAGGTATCGTTCAAACAAGAAAAATAATCTATAGGTTATCTTCTAGTACCTACCTAGGTAGGTAGAAGACACGTCAACCATACTGCCACACCATACTCCATTCGTACAAAGTATATTCTGACGTTATACTAACACTTTCATGCCATTATCATTATATAAGAATATATAAGAATCAGTATACCTATCTATGAGAATGCTTTTTATATACCTACGCTGTTGGCGTTCCTTTCTAATAAATAAATGACCCAAAAACTCACTACACGGGGAATGACGACATCCTAGTCGTCGTTCTCCGGTCACACCAAGGCTGGCGATGCGTTAACGCATTCACTGCCCATCATTGTTTTGTGTTGGATTGCACTAGGTACTAAACAACAGTAAAAGGCAATCGGTAAACTATCTGGCTAAGATTCTAGTTCAGGCATTTATTCACCACTGCAACTAAGACAGAACATTTTTGGACCACACATGAGATTATAAATAAATAGGCAATGCTAAACAATTCACACAGCATTACCTAGTCCCAAGGTATTCAGAGCTTGTGTTATGGGTACTAGATAACTGATATACATAATATAACACTATACATAATATATGGATATTTTTTATTATACATAGAAAACGACCAGAACAGCCTGAACAAATGTCTGCAGATCGTACACACAATTGTCGCGAGACAGGAATCGAACCCGCAACCTCCTGCGTCACAGGCAGAACTTCGCCCACCGCGCGACAGAGGTCGCCATGAAAATGTCATGTATTTAGCAATTTATTTTCGAATGTACGTATAGGTACTAAGTTGAAAAAACCGCTTGTAGGGCAGGTCTACGCATTAGAGGTAGGCATAAGAGATTTGCTTTGTATAGTACGTACCAAACTAAACTAGTAAGGAATACTAAAGTACCTACCTAGATAGGTACTGAACTGAAAAAACCGTTCCGGAGATTTACATTACGCCAATAATCATTGTGCATTAGGCCGTATGAGACACCGAGCACTGAGGACGCTTGGGAAGACATGCACCCTCATCAGCGAGCTGCTGGCAATCCCAGGGGACATCGGGTGGTTAGAGTAGCAGCCTCCCACCCGAAACGCAAAAAGGGCCCACCTGTGGCCTAGTTGCAGAAAATAGTCCAGGAATTAGTAAGTAGGCCGTATAAGAAGGTTTAGAAATTTACATTGGCAGCGTAGCAACATTTTTGCATAAGATTGCCACATTTTCATCTGCCCTTCTCCTCTGGTTTTCTTATTCAACTATTACGAAATCCACGGGTTGAATTAGAGGGGTCCGATTCTAACGCTGCGACTGCGATTACTACCCAATATTAGGTTTGATGTATCTAATACCTGCTCCTCTTATTAGGTGATTCCAAACGCGATATTCAAATACTTCCTAGGAACTGAAACGTTGCATATTTACTTCTATATCTTTCAAGGACCTTTAACCAAATACAATGGGCGGCATTAAAGCTGTGATTAAAGCTTAGAAGCGATCTCTTCCAGATTCATATCTGGATTGTAGGTTCAGAACATTTTAAACAGTTCAATCAAATACCTAATTATTCCAAATTACTATACTTCAGGTTTTTCCAAGAACTTTCATTCATTCATAGTGGGCGTGGGTTTACGTTGCTATTAGCGATGCTTGCTACGTGCTTCCGTAGCAGTCGGAAAATGCGTAGATGAGAATGGCGTTGACTTTCGTAGCACCATAGCACACTTTGAGGTGGTTGCGTTTAGCTACTACAGGACAGGAGGTTGTAGCGTTTCTACTACAGGTTTCTTTCTACCATAAGGTAGAAACCTGTAGTAGAAACGCTACATCCTCCTTATGCGCCTTATACCTATTGTGTAGCGATTAGAAACCATAATTTATTTATTTATTTATTTTATTTAAAACTTTATTGCACTAACGTACAAACGGTGGGCTTAATGCCGAGGCATTTTCTACCTGCCGACCAAAAACATTGTTTTACAGATGGTTGGCGTGCTAATATTAGTTTTACTAGAAATATACTACTTACCTAAAAATATACTAATAAAGATATACTATAATATATATAGATAAACCTTAAATTGCTAAAATATAAGAAAAGAACAAAAACTATTTGTGAAACCTCTTTAGAAAATGCCTGCGCACCGATTGCTTGAAAGCATCTCGTGTATCTGCCTTTCTAATGTCCAGAGGCAAGTCATTCCACAACCGCACTGCCTCTAATTTATTTATATATTAGACAACCTACGAAATATAGGTACACCATAAATTAAAAAAGAAACAAAACATGACTCCATTCTAGAAATAAGAATGAATTTCCGTGTACTAAGATTTCAATTCATGAGTTTGTGGGAACTCTACAATTCTACTATCTTAGTAAACCTACGGCATTTTTATGTATGGACCTAGTTATAAGTAAGAACCTGGCTCTGATTTTTTTCTTCAGTGTTCTTAAAATAAGTGCTGAAAGTACCTACCTAATACTCGGAATACTAGAAAATAGAATAAAAAGTAGAGGCACCCTAATTTCACTTACAGATATATTTATCTCCATGTCAAATTCAATAAAATCCATTCAGCCGTGAAGCTAACGCACAGTCAGACAGACTTTCGAATTTATAACAATAGCGCAATCGCTGTGCAGGGCACTCAATGCTGTTTTTGGAGATTATGAAATCTTTAAAGTCAGTTGTATTTCATTGTAGTTACAGCCACGAAAGCCGGCTCTATCCTTTCAATCTACTTTCAATACACAATCTCATTCAAGAATAAGGCACTTATATCCTACAAAAACCATTCGCATCTACTCTCAGCAACGTATGTATGTACATCGGTACCTACTACCCATCACACTCGACTGCGGTATACCTACCAAACACCAACCTGTATGCTCGTGAACGGAGCATTGACGTCATCAAACTCGCGCATGCGTTTTCTTCCCCCTTCGCAATTTGAAAAAGGAATGGGCGACAGAACGCGGCACGCTCTCATAGCGGGCAGTCGTATCTACCCTTCAAAAACAAGTTGCAACGCGGGAAAAACCGGTAAGTGACAACAACAGATTTCTTTTCATCCGCCTAGAATTTTAAAACCTGAATTCGGTACATTTTTCGCCTAATGCTTCAGGTATTTAAGTAATTAGAATAAAATTATGCGAGGTTTATGATCGCAAGGATACTGATGCGTGGGTGGCAGGAAACTTTATTGAGTGGTCTAATAATGTAAGTATTATACCTACCTACTCACGTTGGAAATTTGCCGACGCCGACGGCATTATATTAGCGGCTCATCCAGTATAATTTGCAATCATGTTTAGAGTAGGGTAACCATTAAGTTTATCCCAAAGCTATTTTTAATAAAAACTCGTTGTTTAAGGGTATTTATATACCATGAGAACTAATTTATGGGATGAAAAGTAAAAAGCCTATGTTTTATTCTAGGCCTAGAACTACTTGTATGCAAAATTTTAGCCCAATCCATTCAGTAGCTTTGGCGTGAAGAGGTAACAAACATCCAAATCTCCGAACATCCAAACTTTTGCATTACTAATAAGTGTCATAAAAATAATGAAATATAATACAAAAAAAATTATACTTACCTACCTTCCTACTTCGCGTGACATAAGGTGACATACACCACGGACAAATATTTACAGCCATACTGGTAAATTCCCTTTAATTAAGCTCTACAAATGAGCTCTCGGTACTGGGATATTTTATATAGGTAATAAATACGTAGATACCTACGTCTAGTGGTTATTACACTTACCTCAGCCAAATTTACCGAACTTTATCGAAAACCCGAAACGCAATTTTCTTGTTTATGTACATTAAATACCCACAGAAGAAAAAAGTCTGAATTCGAAGACTTGTGTACCATCTCATAGCTAATAAACGTTAACAGTTGAACCAAGCTATTATTGTGTTAATAATTTAAATTGTTTTTTTTAATCTACGCTTTCGACTAATAACCTACACATACAAACAAATATTTACTTTTATTAACCTCGACTTGATTAAAATTTACCTGTTCATTCATTTGATTAAGTCTCTGGACACAACCTACCCTCGAATAAGTACTCAAACGCAACTTAGATTTAAGCATAGATTTAAGACACGGGTTGCAGATCGCACTCTGTGTTTTCAGTCATGAAAGTGCTAGTCTAGTTTATACTAGATTATTTTACCTATTTAGACTTAGGTACAATCAGGAGATAAATAAATTAATTTATCAGGCTATTTTCAATACATAAGGCCCACAGAACCGCCACCAGGCTTAGTTTATGAAAATCTATTCATCTTAAAGTGCACAGTCAGCAACGAAAGTCGCTATACGTTCACAAAATTATTTCCGAGACGACTTTGTATGTTCAGTCATAGTAGAGTAGTAATTTATTAATATGGAAAAAGGTTAGCAACTTTTCACACATGTTAAAGATGTCTCACCCCTACACTCGATTAGACCCAAATGAGGGCTCGGTTTTATGACTATGGTAGACCATGATCAGGGCTTATGCGGGTCTACCGTAGTCGAAAAACCGAGCCCTGATCGGTCTCCAAACTAGTGTATAGGTGTTAAAAAATCTGGGTGTCATGGCCTCCTTTTAGGACCTTTTCAGCCAGTCTCCTCTGCCTTGTTTGTCAATCCTACGCGCTTTCGGATGTTTACTACAATTTTATCAGAAACTTAAAGTGGGTGCGAACACCTTCCGAACCTCCTTATATACAAACGTCCTTTCCGATGCATTTGGAAACTACACCCTTTTTGCAATGAAATGTTGCATACATAATCGGAAAGGAAACAGCTGTGTTTGTACCGTTTTCGTTTTTTAAAATACAATTATATTAAATGAGAGCAAGAATAAATTTCCACTAAGTTTCAAACAATTTTATTACTTTCTTGTAAAACTAAAAACATATCTGTTCATTATCCCATTATGTATGCAACATTTTAGTAAGTACAATCGGGGACGTAGTTTCCAAATGAATCGAAAAATACGCTTAAAGGTCTTAGAAGTTCGCGTCCACCTTAGTACCTACCAGGATAAAAGAACCTTCTGAAGTAAGCACACTAAAACTTAGTGAAGTCGCTGTAGCATACCTATCCACTTGGACATCCGAGCTTGATCTGTACCCCTCTGAAACGAAGTCCTTTCACTCCACGATCGGAATTCTGCGTCGCGAGCGCATAGCTCATTCATTTCAATTCAATAAAGTTTATTTCTTTAAGCTTACAAAATAAGCACTTAGACAATAAGTCATATTATAAAAAGGCAGACAAGTTTATAAATATTAATTATTATCAAATAAGAAATAAGGCGTTATTGATGGCATTTTCAACATAAAGCGTGTTAATTATATATTATAGCTAAACTTAAATAATCAGAAATAGGTAAAACTATGTTACATAACATATATTTAAGTAGATACCTAATTAATTAAAAAAAAACATCCGTGCATTCCGGCAATTTTCGTTGCTGACTGTCCATAAGTTCATTGAATAATGGCGAGGTCAGAGGTTGTACAAAGGACCTGCTAATCAATGTGTAGTAGACCGTGGCTGGAGGAGATTGCTTGCGAACGGTGTTTTCATCGACCATTCAGGAACTTTGGATGTCTTTTTTTAATCTAAAAGTCTTCTTTTAGTAGGTATCTCAGAAGGGAAAGGTATTTTTATCTTTTCTTACTTTGATACTTTCATTCTTTATTTTTTACAAAAGCATCTGATTGATTTTGACTTTTCCATTTCTGGAAAGGAAAGGAATATTGAGAGTGAGGTGCCCATGTTATTGCACACGGGTTTACCTAATTACGAGTAAGTAAAGGTATAAACGGCCAAGTGGTGCGGCCTATAGAATAATAACCACCGCAACTCTTCTTGTGGGTGTCGTAGAAGGCGACTAAGGGACACAAACCGGGAGGTGGGCAGCAGCGTCCCCTGCAGAAAAACTCCACCACTGAGCTGTGATCCCCAACCCGCATGCCCAGCGTGGGGATTCGGGTATTATACTCTTAATGGTACGACGCAATAAAAAATGGCCCCTAGTTCCCGGCCGCCTCGCTATTCCTGGCCATGCAGCAGCCATGGTAACACCGAGGGTTCGTTGTGTGTGTTTATGTTTCTTGCCAAATAGCATGATTCTAGTTCAACGGCAAGTGCCTTATAGATATTAGTCACTAGCGAAAAAAAAATCTTTAATTTTATCAACAAACTTCCGATTTTCGGATATTTCCCTTTACTTGTGCTATAAGACCTTGTTTCTTGCCAAATTTCATGGCTCGAAATTTCGGTCAATGGGAAGTAACCTATAGTTTTTCTGTGCACGTGATTCCCTAGGAAATTTCAGAATATTTGGGCATAAACGACTGAATATATTATATTTATATTGTGTTGACTTTGAAGTTTGTTTTATTTCGCGGCTCCAAGAGGTTACTGAACTGAGTACTCTATATGATGTGAATTTCAACTCCATACCTCCACGCGTTTCAGAGAAGAGGAGGGTTGACAGATTTCTTTCGCAAGGAACAAGAACATTTTTTACGGAACCCTCGGTGCGCGAGTCCGACTCGCGCTTGACGTTTTATAATCCCATTAACTTCCGTTTCCATGGCACAGAAATACCAGTGGGTTTGATAAATCTTTGGACCTTTTTAACAAGTTGGAAAACCACAATCGCAATACTTTTCATGACTTGATTGGTCTTGCTAGTCGAGCCAGGTCTGGTTGCAGTATTAATAAAGTACATCACAATAACATATTATGGTCGTCTATTCACTATTTCACTATTCACTAGTCCACTTCGAAATAATCGGCCAGCAACATCAAACGTTCAATTCTTCTACAATAACGCCAATTGAACTGAATACCTATAGTAGGTATACGTTGACCTCAACTTTAGACTCTGATTACAAGAGCCAGGGTTGATTGTTGTGGTATCCTGTTTTTAGCTCAATTTGGCTAACCTTAATATTTTAAGCACTTTATTCGAGGTTATTAAACTGTAAGGTCGTTCACTGGTTCGAAGGTTCAACTGTAGGGCAGTGCCTACGTTTCGGACTTCACTGAATTAGTTAGATAACGAAGGAGAGTACTTTCTTCTATAAAATTGAAGATTTAGTGCAGATACATAATACAATATTACATCATCCATTAGCAGGCCGGAGGTACACACGTTTACCGAGTCGTGGTCTCCGCTCATGAACTCGTTTACCCCAGTGGTTTGCCAGTAGTAACATTTTAGTTGTTTTATCTAAAAATTAAGACACTCTGGTAATGTCAATTCTACCATACACAAAGATGGTATATTTATATTATACGAAACTAAATAAGGAATGTGTTGTATGCAATATTTTTATATAAATAAATAATGCTGGACCCATTTAAACTGCACCATCTAGCCCTAAGCTAAACAGAGAAAAGTTTTTTAATCATTTTAGATCGTAGCTTTGACGAATTCGTAGATTAGTAAAAGTAAAAAAAAAGTAGTGAAAGAAACGACTAAGCGCCAAGATAAATAAAGCGCATCTCGCCCACAAAACTAGCCCATATATCCACGAGTGTCTCAATCGATTAATCTGTAGAAAAAAACGCCAAAGAAATAGCCGGGTAGAGTCACATCCATATAGGTTTCATGTACCTTTCTAGTTGTCTTGTATAACAAACGGGCACTTTCCACTACGGGTGACGCTTAATTTCCTATTCCAACAGAGAGTATGACGGTTCACGCCATGTGAACCGTCATGCCTTGCCTTGACTCGCTTAAGATTTCATGTCTTCATCAGCACTTTCGGGGCTAACTCTCCCCCCGATATTCGCCTTAATCGCTACACTTGGCATCCGGAATGTTGGTCACAGCGAAGTGTTAAAAATACCCAGAAGTAGCTGTTGCCCTTCCTCTGCTTGTTACTACGGCTCTTACGACATGCACGGTCTGATTTGGAGAGTTCAATTCTTACCTAGCAACCGCCACTGCGGACGACTACAAAGGCTGAACTCCACTAAATTAATAGCTTCAACACAAAAATTGCATCGTATCAAAAAATTATACACAATTTTGCGTTTTTCCATTGATGTAGAATTCGGCCCCTGGCACTGAACGGAACTGCGCGGCGCGGTAACACGCAGCCAAATATTCTTTGTATGAAATAGTACTTATGCAATAGAACGCATTACACATTTATTTATTTTTTAATATAGGAACACTAACAGTATACATATATTGCTTATTTTAATAAATGTTGATATGGAACAGGTTCTAATATATATATACTTATAAAGGTGGACACAAAATTCAATATAATTAAGTATTTACTAATAATTAACAATTTGAGATCAATGCATCAGTGGAACTTTTTTGCTCTGTTGGTTGAATTTGCTCCGTGCTGCGCCGCTTTGGGGGTAATCTGTGTGCGCCGCACTAACGCGTAGTGTGTTTGGACCTTTTAGTGAAAAACAAACGACGACGCGACGTCTGGTCTGGACTCGTGCAACACTTTTATATACTTATAGTTATCTCACTAATATTATAAATGTGAAAGTTTGGATGGATGGATGGATGTTTGTTACTCAATCATGCCAGATCGGCTGAACGAATCTGGATGAAATTTGACACAGAGATAGATTATAGTCTGCAATAGCACAAAGGCTACTTTTTATCCCAGTAAAATGTATGGATCCCGTGCGTTAGATTGATTTAAGATTTATTTTCATAAAGCAAAAGATCGACATGATTTTTTGCATAGGTAGTGGTAGTCTACGAGTCAGAAAATGACATAGGCTAATTTTTACCCGAGAAAAATGCACGGTTCAAGGGGTACAGAAAAGGACAGAGTAAAAGGACATACTTTTTAATTTCGGGTAACACCGCGTGGCGCAGCTAGTGGTTAATATAATACATAACCTTAAGGTACCTACGTAAGTAGTTGTATAACCTATGAGAGAAGCCACTGATATAAACTTTACTAAAGTTAATGTTTAGTTATAGTTAGTTAACAAGGCTTTGCAGCCGTTCTACAGTAAACGTAGGGTCATATTGGTTATCAATCAACACTTGTCGACAACCACAATTGTCGGTAAACATTATGAGCTTACAGAAGTGGGAACATTACATCAATATTTTGCAAGGAAAGATTTGTATGGAGCTAAGAATAAGGTTAACAGTATGATAAATGTTGAGGAGAAGTTGAAGGAAGTAATTTCAAATAATTTACGCATTCGATGACAAAGTGCCGTATTTTTTCTCTATTCTAATCCTAGGCAACCAACGCCGTGCTTGCTGTACGGATCACAATGACATTTGGCAGAATGGAATCCTCTAGATAGGCACGAAAAATTCATTCCATCGGATTGTTCCTACACGTGGTATAAAATCATTAGCAACATCCGTACGAGTACAAGTTTTCCAACTTGTTTACAATTTCTTGAGTCTTCTTGAATCGAGGCATAATTTTATTGCAAGCTGAGTTCGACGGCTTTCCTTCTCATGGTGATTTCAATACAATTAAGCCTTTACAGAAAACTAATACAAAAAGGGACCTATGATTGAAATGAAATTAATGAAATATAATGATATTTATTCTGATAGTATACAGGTAAATATATAAAAAGCAAACTTACACGACAGATAAAATAACAAACACGACACATAAAATATAAACCTATATGATGACAATACGTATAAACTACTTAAAAACTAACAAGAAAAACAATGCCAGTTAAAATTATTTAGGGCAAGCCGTGTGTGATGGTCAGTGCCGTGTTCCTGCGCTATCAGAATAGGTTCACGCTCAGCTGAATGTTGCGAGTAACCCCACAACGCTGATTGGGTGTCAGGTGTCACGATATAGGTAAACCAGTAGAACAGGGTCAACCGCTTGCTTCAATGCCGAGAGTCCATCTATCATGTCGAATTAACCTCAATATCCACTCAGCAGGTGTAGGAGCATTCGCAAATACAACTAACAAAAACGAATTATCAGAAGGGAGAAAAATCAGCTTGGTACTCTATTAAATCTTAGGGAGCCTTTCCAAACAAAATAAAACGCTCGATCCATCAGATTAGATTATAATTTCGCTCATCAAAGACTCTCTATGTCTCACGTGCTCTGGCTCTGTATAATTAATCAGATTAAAAGACCTGCCACGGTAAATTGAATTCTTCTACCTTCTATTAAGTAAAATTATCGCTCCAGAGTGGAAGTTGTGTGCCATGGAAATAGGTCAGCAGAGCAGTGGTCCGGGACGCAATCTATAGCATAACTGGAACACTGGAGTTGGTTTACCTCCACTTGTTGCTATGACCCAGTTTTGGGTATTGACTTGGTTTAGAGGTGCTTTTATTTTCATATTTTGAATAATGATACCTTAAAGACGAAGGCAAAGTGCTTTTCCTTTTGATCTTAGGTGCGCATTCCACTCATCCAATTTCTTTGTCCAATCTACATTTGATCAAAGAACTTGGACGACTTGATCCTGTTATCTAGCAAACAGAAAAAAATAATTACAACTAATATTTACACTTACATCTATTTTCTAAAAATCTAAGCCGTCACCAGAAGGCAGAGTGCCCAGAATGCAGAGTGCCCAGAATGCTGGCAGCATTGCCACGTTGTATGGCAATGCTAATTCTTTGACCGAAATAAAAACCAGCATTCATCACTTGTTAAACAAACTCATATAAATAAATGAAATCATTATCTAGCAACACCGATATTTGATCAAAGATTTGGATACTAGTTTTTGCCCGCGTCTTTGCACGCGTTGTTTCTATGAAAACGTATACAGGTTAATTCTTTCTCATGGAAACTGAAATTTTATGAGTTCATTTGTAGCCTATGGTTTATTTCAGGTCAATTTACCTATGTATATTTTCAGCCCGATCTGGTGAGAAGTTTTGACGTGAAGAAGTAACAAACTTCCTTCTATCCATCCAATTTCGCATTTTCAATATTAGTGTGATGTGATATAATTTCCACCAGCACCAGCTACCTATGGAAACAGTAGCTGAGTACATATATCTTGGTCATAAAATTACGTTGGGCTACGAAAACCAAACAGCGGAAGTAGACCGTAGAATCGCACAAGCCTGGGTGGCGTTCGGCGCGAACAAACAGACTCTTCGCGGCAAATTCCCACTGCACCTTAAAGTCAGGGTATTTGAGCAATGTGTAATGCCAGTATTCACCTATGGCACTGAAACCTTGACTCTCACCAAAAAATCCGCAGAGAAGTTCAGGGTAGCGCAAAGGGATATGGAGAGGGCAATGCTCGGTATCACTTTGCGTGACCGAAAACGCAACGACTGGATTCGAAGCAAGACCAAAGGGAGGGACGTGATGAAATCATAGCAGCAAGAAGGTGGAGCTGGGCAGGACATATCGCCCGAATGGATGAGTCACGTTGGACCAGGAGAGTCCTTGAATGGAGGCCCAGAGCAGACACTCGAGGACGAGGGCGACCACCGAACCGTTGGGTGGACGATATCAGACGACACGGAGGCCAAGACTGGATGCGAAGGGCCCAAGATCGCGAGGAATGGAAAATAAGGGAAGAGGCCTACATCCAAGAGTGGATCACGAAAAGGCCGTAATGATGATGATGATAATGATATTATTTCATTTGAAATCAACTACTTAGAAACCTTGGACAAAGACATTGGATGAGGGGAGTAATGGTCATCCATCCAAGAATTTTGATCAAATATAGGACAAAGATCTTGGATGAGTGGAATGGGACACTTACAGGATTCCTGGCACGATAGACACGTCATATATTTCAAATGACTTATGTCAAGGAAATAAAGTAGACAATTTGATTTAGCTCACTTAATTTTTAAGGTAACGTAATGAAATGAACAGAAACCCCTTTGTTGAGTTGTCAGTTTTCGAATTAGAGCAAACCCGTCCAACGTGTTTTATCCTCTAGCTAGACTTCGAAATCTTACTTATATTTTGAAGGAATCAAAATAGCAGATTCTTTATTGGGTTGTCTCGGGTTGAGAGTTGATCGAGTGCTAACCTGGTTTGAAATTCGATATCTATACGTAAAAACCAATGAATTCAGTAAGGGTTGTTAAAGAACGCCTTACCTGCCTTCAATAAGATATACCAACACAACCGCTTCTTTAGGTTTTTATGCATATTCTTTTAATAATTATTTTACTACCAGGATTTTCTCCCAAAATTTAATAACTTCATAAGAAGATACCTGGATCACAAAAGCCCGTGTGTACCTATGTTCTTTAGTGGATTAAATGATTGCAATTTAATATCAGTCTTGTAAGTAGGTAGGTAATTAAACCTCTTAGAAGCCACTCAGAGTTTGCGGCGTAAATATTTAATTTTGCTTTTACAATAAAAGCTTTTCACGCCCTCTTTAGCGCAGTAGGCGATTAGCTAGTTAACTCAAATGCAATGCAGGTTCAGTACCCCGTTTAGTATATTTCGTAGGTAATACAACAAGATTTTTAATCAGGGAGATATAAAGTTAGTTTGCAGATGAAGTGTTCGTTTATGTAATTAATATTTATTTTTATAAATTTTCGTAGGACAGCATATTTTGGCGGTAAGGTTTCCCAACCTACCCCCAGGAATAGGCCCGATGGTACCGTAGGTCCACATTGTAAGGTACCTTACGTTATTTACCTACGTTATTTACGCAAATACAGACTAAAAACAAAAATCATTCCGTTTTAATCACATTATAATAATAATGCTGAAAATTTAATCGAATGGAGTGAGCGATGCGAACGAAGAGCGTTATAGGTGATTTAGCTGTATGGTGAAATCAAAGATCCTAGGATCCTACGTTCCAGGTGAAATAGTCACATTGAGTATAACTGTCCAACCGTTGATCCAATTTGCTTGAACTGACTTGATATATTTGACTTGTAAAATTAAATAGTAATTTAGTGAGGCCAAATTCGCCGAGGTTTTTGAGATAAGAGGGTCCGAGGGAGGTTTACATCAATCAATTAAATTACCTAAACGGAAGAACTAAGAAAGGTAAAGTTGAGTAAATTTCAAATTGGATTATTTTTATCGTGTGCATAGTTTTTTTTTAAATTACAAACCTCAGTAATTGATCTCCAAGTAAGTAATATTTTTATTGAACCAAGAGCTTTCATTTGTTAGAGATTCTATGTTTTCGTAGGTCATGGCTCAATGGATGCAGCGAGTATGCACCCATGAACCAAGTAGATTGCATTTCGTTTTGAAATACTAATTATTATACCGCATTCTACTACAAACTTAGCTTTGACGGTCCAAGAATTTAATTTCTTTTTATGTATTTTGCTATAATATGTTTGCGTTAAAACGCCTCATAAAATTCTTGTCGGTTCCCGCGGCACCAAAATAAGCTTCTGCCAATTTTTGTCAAAGGGCAAATGCTTTTTTTTTAGGACGGGACTCTAGACTTAAATAAATAAATAATGCTGGACAATTCACACAGCATTTTCTAGCCCCAAGGTAAGCAGAGCTTGTGTTATGGATACTAGATAACTGATATACGTAATATTATACATTACATGGATAGATATTTTTTATTATACATAGAAAACACCCAGACCAACGGAACAAATTTCTGCAGATCGTACATAAATTTGTTCCGAACCCGCAACCTCTTGCGTCGCAGGCAGACTCTCGCCCGCTGCGCCACTGAGGTCGTCAAACTTAAAACTAAAATGACCACGTCTATATTGTTTCGGGTTTACTACTAGTGATGTAGCTACATCTCTAAAGTTTTCAGGTCGAAACTAACTTTCACAAATATTCTAGACATGCTCTTTCAACGATATTCATTTTATGCGCATCTTGTGAAGTTATAATGCAATTTGCGTCCTTTGAGAAGGCGTTGGTTCGAGCGAGCTTGAAATGCTTTTACAACTCAAATTATTGCTTTATATCTCGAAAATGAAATGTGAAAATGACGCTGCGAGTTTTATGTGCAGCTGGAGTGCTTGTCGATAGAGATGCAAGGAAATTATTATAGAGAACTAGCTGGCGCGGCAAAATTCGAGAGACCTTAGAATTAGAGATAGCGTATATAACATACGAAAATTGTATGAGAAAAAGATTTTCCTCATGTTTTTCCATCGTGAATATTTAATATCATTATTCTGATATTCGAGACAGAGACAAATCCAATAAATCGAAAGATTATTAAATACGGTCCAGCCGTTCATGAGTTATAAATGGTGTAACTAAAATGACTTAGTTATATGTATGGTCTGACGATCCCTACAACTATTACAAGACTTTTTTCAAGAACAACCTACCTTTGCTGAAGTAAACTTGTTCTTGAGTAAAGACTGCGGCTCAGTAAACGTAGTGTAGGACGCCCTCCAGATTGGATGATGATGCGAACCACTGCTAACAGATGCTGATGAGGCAAGGTGAAGATTTTCTACTTTGCTCTATAGCGCTTATTTGGAAAGATCTATGTCCGTTCCATGTCCGTGGACTAGTATAGGCTGACGATGAAGATGATGATGATGAATATTACTCTTTACAACATTGTTTTGAGCACCTTATACATTTTGAATAGGAAATGAAAGCGAGGTAAATCGATATCCTTATAAGTGTTGCATTTCAACGACTTCAGACGGAGGCAAGACGAGATTTTTCTTTCTTGTTTCCTTATGTTTTTTCCGTTTGTGTGTTGAACAATTGGTCTTCTAACTTCGTCATTCTTTTCCTATGGAATATATTACTGGTGTACACAAACACAGGTTTGTATACACATTTATGCTCTATTATATGTCCTGCACTGTGCACATAGCTAGTCTCCATTGAGATCTGCCGTTGTGACCGAAATTCGGTTACGAGGTCATTATACTACTAATATTATAAGCTGAAAGTTTGTCCCATCGTGAGAATTTTGACCAGTATGTCACGAGCCGTTGGGCCGAACAGAACCAAAGCTACTGAATGGATCGAGATGAAACTATGCATGTACAGATGTACAGAAATTTTGACCTGGAATAACTTAAAGGCTACTTTTTTACCCTAAAAAACGCGAGCAGCAACTAGTCACACTAATATCATTAGAAAATCTGGTTTTGAATATGCCACCTCACAAAACCAGTTTCTACGACAAATCCTTCTCCATCCAGGCCATAAGGTTGTGGAATGCACTACCAGAGCCCATTAGAAAAGCAATATCATTACCTGTTTTTAAATCTCGTGTCAAGGAGTTTTTCCTGTCAGAATTGTGAATATTGGTACAAATTATTTATTTATTTATGTATTTAAGTAGTATATTATATATATATATATATATGTATTTTTTTTTCTATTAAGTATGTGTTTATCTAGTTTATGTGTAAATATATTGGGTTAGGTAATTTGTAATATTTATTTATGTTTTTCAATATTCTGTTATATTCATGTTTATTTTATCTTTTGTACACCCCCTGCCTTTCTTATATTCATATAGTTCTTTCCATCCAAAGGTTGCCTGGAAGAGATCGCTTCTAAGCGATAAGGCCGCCCATTGTACTTGTCTCATGTAATATGTCTTTTTTGTAATGTTCTATTTCTGGTGTACAATAAAGTGTTTTGTATTGTATTGTATTGTATTGTATTGTATTGTATCATTAATGCGAAAGTTTGAATGGATGGATGTTTGTTACTTCTTCACGTTATAACTATTGAACTGGTCAGGCTGAAATTTTGCATAAATAAAGCAAAATCAAGGCCTGGCCTGGATATAAAACCTAGGCTACTGTTTATCACATAAATGACTTCCCACAGGATAGCAGTAGCTTTAAAACGTTTTTATAATAGTTCGTATGTTCTTTTAGTCTTATATATATATATATGGACGGACTATAAACTAGGTACTTTGGTCAAAGTCAGTAATGATATAACTAAAATATAAATTTTCAAGTTCCTCCAATAGAATGTTAAGGAATCCCGAATAGTTAGTTCCATCTGAATATCTCCCAAATGAATTCCAGTGAAGTCTCACAAAGCTAGAATCTTTACATAATTTATTCTTTCTGTACGAAAAGAGAGTATAATCCGATTTTCGACTTGAATTCTTTCTTTGACGGATTCTCGAGATACTTACTCCATTTGGCAGAGAATTGGCAATTTCGTTTGTTAGTGAAAGGGCGGAAGCGTTTCTTGATTTTTCGATATCAATATTCTGTGGACGGACGTAATCCGAAAGCCGTACGATTAATATCATCTATATTTATTGTGGTTTGATCATTGAAATATTTTCATGCTTCGCTTGGAAAAGTGCGTTCCAGGCCATCTGCTGGCCTGGAACGCACTTTTCCAAGCGAAGTTCATTATCTACATAATTAAATATATAAATATAGTAAAGTAAAGTAAAGTAAAAAGGTTTTATTTTTGTCATAATAACACAAATTAAAAAGAAAAGACGAACAAAGAAAAATAAGTGACAAAAAAGGGGGCATCGCTCAGCATATGCCGAGAAGCGATACATATCGCTAATGAGCGCTGGTTTTATGCGACTCCCAATGTGCGATATAAAGATAATGCTGGCCAATTCACACACCATTGTCCAGCCCCAAGCTAAGCAGAGCTTGAGTTATGGGTACTAGATAACTGATATACATAATACAATACAATACATACAGAGAAAGATATTTTTTAGAAGATGACCACAACACCCGGAACGTACCTACAATTATTTTTCCCGCGGCGGGAATCGAATTAGCTACCTTCTGCGTCGTAGACGTACCTTCGCCCACAGAGTTCGTCCTACCTATTTACAAAAATTAATTTTTTTGTTTTTCTCCAGATGAAAATGAAGGCTTTCACGTGGAGTAAGATCGCGCTGGTCTTCATCATGGGTTGCGTCTCCGTGCTGGCTGCTCCAGCGGGTGAAAATGCCGGTAAGTGATCTGATCAGAGACGACGCATTGCTACCAGGTACCACAAAAATGTGCATTCAAAAATGGTCTTTAATAACATTTCTTTATTTCGACAACTTTTAGTCTATTTTGTATGTAAACTTAGGGCTACGAGATTAGTAGGTACTTAAGGCGGCAATAGATGTGAAATGGGCAAATTTGGGTTACATTAAAACAATTTTTCTCCGTCATCTTTATCGATAATTCAATTCAATTTAAAATTTCTTTATTCAAATCATACATTGTTACAGTATGTACGTAAGCTAGTGTTAATAAAAGTCCTAGCTCTACAAACTATGTTATACTTTACATAATGTTTAGCAAGCTTTACTTACGCTTGTACAAAACAACTTTTAGCACTGGAGTTCAAAAATATAAAAAGCTTTTTGATAGATACACACTTAAACTGTTGCAAACAATCTACAGGTAGCTCAACTGATCCATATCAATACCAGTCGGAAGCGTGCCCAAAACACTAGCTGCATTGCCCCGCTGTATGGCAATGCTGATGCGCTGTGCCAGATACTCAACAGCTCTCGGATCACGCGTCGCTTCGACCAGACGCTTAGATAATTTTTTGTAAAGAAATTGGAATATATTACGTTATGTTATTTCGGTAAATAACATATGTAATATAACCAAATCTATTTAATCTCGTTCTCAACTATTAATAATCTACTTTTAGTTACCTACTAAAAAAACAAAATAAATTTTAAAGGTTAATTCAAACTTTTCTGTTTTCTAATCTGTTTTAAAACACCATGAAATAGTAGGCGCAATGTTGTTATGTCATACAGCTGTGTATGCAAACTAAAAAGTATCAACTGTCATCAGCAACATCAGCGCATTTCTTCAGGTCTCACATCCAACTGTCGTCATGGCCACAGAGCATTTTCGTCAAGTTGCGCGTGCAAAATGTTTATTTTAAATGCATTGTTAGTGCACATTTCGATATTTTTTTAGCGGTTCCTAACTGAGAAACGGAAGAAAAGAAACCCAGGAATAAACTTACGAAATCGTAGACGCAATGTTGTTATGTCATAAGGCTGTGCAGGCAAATAAAAACAAGGAAATCCTACTAAAACTGAATGAAGATTTCAAAATAAACTGAGTACCATACGCGAACAATTTTTATAAGAGCATTTTCTTTTCATTTCCAGAATATAGAGGTACACGAGCACCCTTTTGATTCAGTAAAAGCATTTATTTTCTCAGTATATAATTATGAGTTACATTTTCTTTATTACGAAACATGGAAAACTACTCAGATTTCGCATGCGGGATCTTAGTACCTAGTGGCTTTTGTTACACTATCCAAGGTGCTTATGACAAAACGAGGCGCAGCCATTGTGGTGCGAAGGACAAACTCATTTGTAATGGGGTTGACTAGCTAATTAGTGTTAGTACCTACCTAGCCAGTTACGACATTATATGTGTGAATGCGAGAACGAGAAAATAGTTCACCGACAAGCATAATAAAAACCTACACCAGCTTTATACACCGTGCACCGGCTCTGAAAGAGATTTATTCCTTTCTAAACATGCGGTAGAAAGGAAAAAAAGGGATGAAACGTTGTTGTTCTTCCAACACAAATAAGGTTCGTAGTTAACCCGCTTACATCGAAGGGGATCTCTTTTTTCCTTGCTTACATACGTAATGAATGCGGTAGAAAGTAAGTAGGTACTTATGTCATTGCAGCAGCGGGTTAAATTGTCTAAGCATTGCAGGCGTACTAAACTGTGGGACGAAAAACTCTTTGGAATTTCATTCATCACAAAAGTGTATAGAAACCACAGACTTTATACTGGCGGCTGCGCCCTAAAGATAGAAACTGCTTTGGTTATTGCTCTGACCCAGGGCGCAGCCGCCAGTATAAAGTCTGTGGAAACCCATCACTAACATGATTTATTTTTCTGAAATATCTGCGGGTATCTTTATTACAGGTCAAGTGACAAAAAGTTTTTACTTCCAAATCCGCTATATGATGTCAGCCTCTTCCGTTTTCGGAATAATAAAATAAATAAAAAAACATGCGCGCGAGCGTGTATTTATTTATGGTGTTGAATTGTGTTATATGAAGCACAAATAGCGACAAATTCAATTCTTGCCTTAATTTTATGACACTTTTTGTATTATAATTATAAGAAGGTCAATAGTTCATCCCCATTTGTAAATACTCACAAATACCCAAAAGGACTTGCTATTTAAAATAAATAAATAATGCTTTACGATTATAATAATATAAATAATGCTTTTTTATGAGTACTAGATAACTGATTTACGCAATATAATGGACTACTTATACATAAATTTTTATTATACAATTAATTTAATTTAGGTACATCCAGCAATTTCTTACACCTTGGGTACCTTTCCATTCCTGCGGTGATCAACAAACCGACCAGATTCCTTGATTTTATTCATTTTCCTTCCACTAGAAAAGCAACTTTATTTTACCTCTCACTTCTTACGTCATGCGACTTAATTGAGTTTGGGCCCTCATAAATATTTATGTCCACGACGACATTACGGCCACGTATACGTTTATTACGACGTAATTTCTCCAAAAATAACTCACGTAAATTCACGCTGAAGCAGACATTTACAAAAGAAGACTGACAAAACTGGGCACAAGCAATTTAAGAAGCCCTACAATCTTAAATCTAGGATAATCTGGCGGTTTGTAAAAAGTAGGGATATAATATAAAGAAGGATTAGGTAGGATTGCTTATTTTGGACGTACCGAGGCAATATAAATTAAGTTGAAGGATGAAGGTAAACATAAGCCATATTTTAATGAAATCAAATCCATCAAAACATTGTCATACAAAATTCCATCTAACGTGGTTTCTTCAGACAGAAAACGGGATTGAAAAGTCTCATAGAGCCATCAAACCTGTCCACACCCATAGAAAAGCTGAAACGAAACTGTCAATCTCCAAAAGTCCTGCTCTGGTACTTCAAGGAGCTGGGCTTGTTAGGGCCTGGTTAGGCAGAGGGATAATGCACAATACACTCCCATACGAAATGTGAGTGCAGCTCCCAGTTCCAATTAGAATTAAAATTAGTGGTTTCTTTTTCACAACCAAAATTCAAATTTGTTGTTGTGATGAGTAAGTAAGCAGTCAAATACAATTCATAACAACTTTTCGAAAAAATCGAATGTTAATTTCCTTGGGCTTTCTTATTGCCTTCGGTTCTCATTCGAGCGTGTGTCTAACACCCTCTATTTAAATTCCTACTCTACATCCCGTGGTTTAAGTTTACAAGAGCAATTACCAAGTTCCGGTGGCTATTAATTATCCACATACCCTTGTTTCGCGTAATTTACAGTACCTTCTGGATATTTATACCTACATCACACGCTCGTGTCTCACGATCCACATGTGATACAATTTATGATGCACGCTCACTGTGCGGACTACATAATTCACGTAAATCCCAAATCTCACAGAGTAATAAGAGTCATAAATAAACCTACTTTTTAACACACTTGCTCATAAAATGGCTCTTATTTCAATACAATTAGGCACATAACACAGACAGACATCTGTAATCAAACTGTGACTTTTTATTACTATTATTCACAAGTGAGTTATAGGTTTTTATTTTATTGGTTGAGTTGCTTTGTTCTTTAAAAAGTGACATCTGTAATCAAACTGTGACTTTTTCATTACTATTATTCACAAGTGATTTATAGGATTTTTTATTTTATTGGTTGAGTTCCTTTGTTCTTTAAAAAGTTTCGATACAAAAAAGATAGTGTTCAATAGTACAAATAAACTTTTTATCTACTAAATAAAATGATTATTTTATTCACAAGTGTGTTGAAAAACGTCGTATGATACACGTGTGCATGTATTGATGATTAACCGTCCTCGGCTCTCTCGCCTAACGGCTCGGGTCTCAATAGAGCCTCAGCGGTAATCACCAACATTACACACTAGTAGCATAATGTGCTATTACTGCAGGTGCCACTTCACGTCTCGAAAGTAGATGTTTGAAACCTCTTCATGCCAAAACTACCTGGTACTAAGCCAACAAAAAAAACCTAGGGCAGAACCTAGTTTTAAATAAATATTCAAAAGATTTAACAATTTGGCTTTAATTTGTACAGTTCAAGTATTGTCTAATCCCTTTACTTTGAATAGGTAAAGGAACGAGTGAATTTCTCGTAAATTCATCAAGTCTGCGGCCGTGCATTGAACTTGAAGTAACACGTTTACCCCAAGGTTTATTTAAAGTAATTATTGCTAGGCCTAAATCAATAACAACAGTTAAAATTGCTTCTTATGTTGGCAAATTCTCGTGTTTTTCTATTACACTCACATTTACAATATAAATTAGTAGACAAACTACCGTGTGGGGTGTCGACTTAGAATTTGCACCACCCCAACTCTTCCCGTGCTGGTAAGAGGCGAATAAGGGGCATACTCCGGGGGCGGGCAACAGCCCCTCTTGCAGAATGGTCTACCACCACCGAACTGCGATCCCCAATTCGCATGACCAGTGTGGGCATCACATGGGTAATACACACTCCCCCTGATTTTCTTATCTCATGAGGGGTGAGATACGAAAATCAGGGGGAGGCCTGCGTCCAGCAGTGGACCATTATAGGCTGTTGAGTTTGAGGAGGTTGTGACAAACTTCGCAGTTGATCGAGGGGTGCCAGATTACTTAATAACCCGTCGACTAAGTAAAACTTATAGTGAGACTGCTACGCCATAAAGACTTATAAAACGTGAAAAAAAAATTACTGCAACTATCGTCTAAAGTTACGACATTTAAACTTGCATTCAACTGCTTAGTTTGAATGCAAAGCTTACGCTATGCAGATATGTGGATTCTTTATTCACTTGCCTTCGACACTTGAAATTTGCCATGCAGCTGAGATGAGACCATTTGGTGCCGTCGAACGACTCAAAAATAAGAAATATCAGATCTCAAACGAAATCTAGTAGCAATCAAATCACATAGATAGCTCGAAATGTTGGAGCGATCGAAAAATCATGCTCCAGTTCTTTTATTTCGCTTTAGGCTACTCGACTCATATCAAATTTAACGCAATATATAAATATTTTCTGTAGTATTTGACTAAAAAAACCAATATCTTTCGAATTAAAAAGTAAAACAAATTTACAGTTTACGGATTTTGAGACGTCTAGCCAATTTTCAAATTCTTTTTAAACGGGAAGTACCCTATAGGTTTTGAGTGCATGTGATTCAATAGAAAATTAAAAAATATAGGGTAAACTATAACTTTTTATTGTGTTAACTAAGAAGTTTGATTTATATCGCAGCTCTAAGAAGTTACAAACCTACACGCGTTTCTGAGAAAAGAGGGTTGACAGAAAGATAGACCGAAAACAAAGTGATCTTAAAAGGGTTCCTTTTGCATTTGAGACACGGAACCCTAAAAGATACAACTAGCCTATTGCTACCATTGCCGAGGCCCTGTCGGATGAATTTTGAATGTATGTAAATCACCTACGAGACATAAGTACCTGTGTGATATATGTTATAATTTAATTTAATTTGCAAAATATGATTATGATTGATGTGATATTTACCAGTGAACAAAATTATATGTACCAAAATCGAATAAATAAATGAATTGAATTGCTACCTTTAGTGCCGCTGTCTCATACTTGAATGTAAATCTAATTGGGCCGTAGCCGTCGCCGCCGCTACGAAGTACTACGACGTAGCTGGCTAACATCAACGTGCTACACGTTTTGCTACACGATTAACGCTTTCGAGCTGATGACATAATTTCAGGCTTTTATTTAAGGCATTAAAATTCCTTTGTTCATTAATAAAATAAAATAGGCGCTAGTTTCACGCAAACCACCGCCTTAACTTGCCCTGTTAATAATAAATAATGCATGTTGAGATAAAATACATAACTTATTAGACAAGGACTATAATTTATTATCCTCAACCGAATGAGTTAAAATTGTGAATTTGGTGACAATACAATGTTATAATACCATCGAGCTGGTCTGATGATGGGGAGAGAAGGTGACCATAGGAACTCATAAACGCGTAAACCCGTCGGTTTGGGTTTCTTAGATATGTATACCCAAGCACTTTGATTTTTTAAATAAAAGCTTTTGTCTATGTTTTTTTTTATTAAAATTATATTATTTAAATACTCGATATGTAGCCAGTTCTGTCATCAAGTGGGTACCACTTGATGACAGAACTGGCTAATGGTCTAAAACATGAAGGTTGCGTGAGATACAATTTCGATGGTCTTTGAATATATGCTTATTTTTGGAAAATAAAAACAATTAAGGAGTAAATTTTCAAAATGTATTATTGTATATAAAAATAAATGTTTTAAAAGTTTACTATCTCAATTAAAACTCCCTGTTCTTAAAACTGCGACAAAGACACAGAATCTCGACCTCGACTGTCACCGTTAAATCGAAACTCACATCAAATCAAAGTGTTGTATGTATTTTGAAAATGTACTCTTAAATAGCTTTGCAGCTTTTTTTTAATTAACAGAATATTTAAAAAGCTCCAAAGCAACGCTGCTCAGTTGCTGAGTTATGGATATTTGTGGTCAGGCCAAGCACACATAAAATTTTCACAAAAAGCTATCTCCGCTCCTTATTATACCTCCTAAATAAATAATATACAAAGTTAATACCTTGCTAATCCGGGTTTCAGTGAAATTTAGAGACATGAAAAACATGTCCAAAATTATGTACTAAACAATTAAACACGGAGGTATATTTAATCAGAACTTTTTTGTGTATTTACAAAATGTTTGTCACATTAATTAGGACCTTTTATTTTCAAGACCGAAACTCTTTCTACCTACGCTCCTACGTAACTAAAAGATTATCCTTTGCGTAGGTGTTTCAAAGGGTATGCAATTAAAATGTTAAAGGTTTTTAAAGGGTGGATCAAAGGGAGGGGAAATTTTTGAGGATCAAAAACCTTCGTCAGGTGACCTTTTGGTTGCAAAAAAACTATAATTTTATTTATGGAATCCATTTCTTAGCCTAATTAGCATCTTGATCTTAATTTTAGAAAAGAGTCAAAATTTTATAAAAGAAATATTTTTTTTAATAAACTTTGTAAGGTGACCTTTTTTTAAAAAAAAAAAATCAATATTTTTTTTGGAACCCATTTCCTAGCCTAATTAGTATCTGAAAAATCCTAGACAAAGAATTAAAAAGAAACTCATACTCATATTATAAAAAGAAATTGGTGCCATAATTGCGGGTACTTGATAAAAGTACCCACCGACAAGTTGACAAAACACTGTCAGCTGTCTACAATATTGAAAAGAACATTGAAAAAAAACGAATGAAAAAATGTCGCTTTAACCAGCGGTCTTTGTTGGCGCGGGATCAGAGAGTAGATTTAATTAAACCCACATGAGTAAAACAACCTTTCAGATATTTATTAGAGGTTATTGAACTACACGTATTGACTTATTACCTTTACCACAGATAATATAATACTATACTACTACTATTAGATTTTGTTGGGGTTCGTACGTGCCTGTCGTGTTTGATAGCACATAAAAAAATAAGTAAGGTTTACTCACCTTAAGTACCTAGTTGGTTTTCCCAAAAAGAGAGTTGATCTCATATCGGTACAGTTATTAAAATAAACAATTATTGACAAAAGGATTTCACGTTGATTTTAACCCTGATTTTAACCCAGGAGTACAATGCGTTTCTAACAGCCGCCGGTTCCAAAGAGTATACAATAACTACATAAGCCGGTTCGGTGTGAGCCTCAGAACAACTATCCTATGGAACTGCCATAAGCATGTACTTTTCCTGGATACCTAAGTAAACAAATCGGTTGATAAACATGGCGGATTATGGTTAGATTCGGCCTGTTTTTGCTTTGGCATAGGCCACAGCCTGCTACAGAACACTTCATGGTAAATCTTCTATATGATTTTCAATTTATATCACAGTTTTGCTCAATAAATAAGTCGAAAAAGCGGGGAAAACATAAAAATCTCACAATGACATCTCCTCACATGTAAACAAAACCGTAGAATAAAATGGCGTCCGTGACAGCAAAAGTATTCAGGAAGAGGGCGCTGATAAAAAGAGTGTGTATGCTTTTTCCTAACGTAAAACCACTGTTGTGAGAAAGAGACTGGTAGTCCATTATTGCTTCCGTGTCAAATTGAACAATACGGCAGTTCCATAGGATCGTTGTTCTGAGGTGTGAGCTGATCAAATCTCTTGTCAAATAGTTTTTCTCCTGTCAAATTGACGTTGACAAGAGATTTGATCATTGAAGAGGCCCCCTACGGGGTTTGTTGTCTAGGGTAAAATAAAGAAAGTTTAAGTCTCTTCGTCATAGAATGCGTAAATTATTTGAAATGCATTCCTTTAACTTCAATAATGAACGCAATGTATGGCGATGCGATGTCATTATTGTCTATTCCACCCTAGACAACAATCACCGATAAGAAGAATCAGCTGTAAGTAGCATTATAGGTACATATGCACAGCAAAAGTCTTCTAAAGTTATCAAAATAAAAGCAGCTCAGCTGAGTTACCTATATAAGTTTACTTTCAATTACAACAGAAACAATAAATCCAGCTGTTACTGGCCTAAAGTTATATTAGTTTAGTAGAATGATGCCTGAGTTCTGAGAAAATTCCTTACAACTTGTGACCGCACTAGAGAAATAGGTAAGTACGTACCTACTGAATTATTTGTAAGCTCGCTCCCCGTAGTCCTGCTAAGCGGTAGTTTACTAGCTTACATAAAGTTAGCTTGTTCTCGTTGAATCACACTTGCAAATTGCTGTGAAAGATGCACGGCAGAGATTATAAATAAAACCGGCCAAGTGCGAGTCGGACTCGCGCTCGAAGGGTTCCGTACCATTATCTATTATAACGGCAAAAAATCTCGTTTGTTGTATGGGAGCACCCTTAAATATTTATTTTCTTCTGTTTTTTTAGTAAGTATTTGTTATAGCGGCAACAGAAATACATCATCTGTGATAATTTCAATTGTCTAACTATCACGGATCATGAGATACATCCTGGTGACAGACGGCCAGACAGACAGACGGACAGCGAAGTCTTAGTAATAGGATTCACTGGATAATAGACTAGATAATAGGATTCAGGATTCACAGATAGCACGTTTAGTATTGGACGGATGTTTGCTGAGTGAAGGACATAGTACTTACATTATTAGTTCGTCACATAAAATAATCCAGATTACAATTAACGGAGACTGTTCGAATAATCCCTCTGACGACGCTGTTCACGTGTTACGGATTATTTCATTTGATACTCAAATGTAGTAAACATTTGAGTAATACTGTGATTGGGTGCTATGTAGGTACTTAACTAAGGGAGCGTTTTCAGTGGGGAGTGGTTCTATGAATTATAGAATTCATTGTTTTGTATCTTTCATAGGAAAGATAGACATAATTTGTATGAAACGTTTGCGTAAGTTTCGTTCATTATATTATGTCATCCGCGGAGAACTCAAAATTTTATAGGTTTTGTATTGTTTGTGCGGAACCCTAAGTAATTGGACGCGACGTTACAAAGTTTTTGAGTTCCAGATTTTGATTAAATACCGCATAAAATATAAAAATATATGAAAATTGAAAATGAATATTTTCAGTACAAATTGTGATGTTGAAATTCGTCGATTGTTGTCGATTGGTGTCGAATTGCGCTAGGTACACTCACACTTGACGGATCTTGTTTTTTATAGTTTAGAGAACTCCGTCTCTGCCGTTACCGCGCTGCTTGGGCTTGAATGAAGCCATAGAATAAGAATAATGGTAGAACTGATAAGGCATGATTGTGTACAACAGTCTGCAGTTAGCTCAATAGTTTCAATTGTAAATACTAGTTTTAATTTCTATTATTTAATTATAATTTTCTTTGCTAATAAAAAAATAGATGAAGACAATTGCAGCATTTTTTCATATTCCAATCAGACTACCTATACTCAGAATTTTACTGCATTTTAGCAAAGATTTCACGGATGTCCTGGTTCCTTGGAGTAGACTGCATCAAAGAGTTGGTGTAGGTAATATTTTTATTTGTCAAGAGTAGAAGTTCTTTGTCCATCTTTATTTTTTTACGGTTTTTATTTCCTGGGCCCGAACTTCACTAAATTAAACCTCACCTCAACAGCCTATAATGGTCCACTGCTGGACGCAGGCCTCCCCCTGATTTTTTATCTTATGGAGGGTAATGTCCATAATCTCCACGTTGGGCATACGGGTTGGGGATCGCAGTTCGGTGGTAGATCTATTCTGTTTTCTACCTATTATTATGCGCTGCCGCTGTGTATGTCCCTTATTAGCCTCTTACGACACCCACGGGAAGAGATGGGTGGTGCAAATTTTAAGCTGGCACCGCACAGCTAATAGTAATTTCTGGGGAATAAAACTTGTATGGCACCAACCCAACATACATACAGTCGAACATAGACCTCCACCTTTTTACAAAGTCAGTTAAAAAGAAAACCTATTGTATTTGTGACCCAGTTTAAGCAAAGCCATTAATCTTACTGGGTCACTGTCGAGTTGGGGTGGTGCAAATTCTGTGATGAACGAATAAAAAGACGCTGTAGTGTAAGTAAACCGATGGAGGAAGAGACGTGTGTCAAAAATTTCAAGGGTTGAAACCATTCTTATCTCTCCGTGTCAAAAGCACTGCACTGCCTACGTACGTAGGCATTGTAGTACATTGAGATTATTTACTATTTTCCAACGATAGCATTGTCTTAGTAAAGCAGAATTCGGCCCCTGTAATTTGGGTAATTCCTTTGAATTTCGTTTCGTGGATTTCCTTCTGGGTTTTGTTACAAAAGGCTTGGTTATTTTACAAAGAATGCCAAAATGATTCTTTAAAGCTTCATGTTTCTTTGATAGGTACATATATTTAAAAATCATTTCTTTGTTTTCTTAATTACAATGTTTATATAAAGTAGGTATTCTACTCCGAACCAAAGTTGTATATAAGTATGAGTACACTAATAACTTTTAAACTTACCGAAGAAACCAGTTTGATTGGGTACTCTAATTATTTCATGTTTTTTACAAAAACTAAAAATTTGACATCGAACATTATTTTGTATGTTTTGTGGGACAAAAAGTAATCCCACGGGAATACATTTTTTATGGTGCAACTCCGGGATCATTATTCATATAAAATAAAAAAAATCGGCTCACAGTCGAGGAAAAATCGGTCAGAAAACATTTTAAAAACAGACACAGTCGTACTTCCTACTTTATTCGATTTCGGTTAAAAAGCGAATACCAAAACCTGACAAATTGTAGGCTTTAGTGAAATTTAAATACGGGTTTCTCAAAGCCACATAACAGAGAGCTCTACGCAAATTAAATTTGAAGATGTTTTGACTTGGACTGGAAACTTGCCAGATCCTTGTGGTTTCCTTTGAAAATGAACATTCACTAAACATTTGTAAACAATGTTTGTAGTATAATTATTTCGTATGCAGGTTATGAGATTTTCAGTAATTCTAGAAGTGTCTGCGAGGTTAGCAATCGATCATTTTGTTGAATGCTGGACATTTAACACAGCATCATCTTAACTCCTCCCCCAAGCTAAGCAGAGATGGTATTATATACTAGATTGAATAAAGAATAAATAAATAATGCTGGACAATTCACACAGCATTATCTAGCCCCAAGCTAAGCAGAGCTTGTGTTATGGGTACTAGATAACTGATACACATAATATAATACACAATACATAGATAGATATTTTTTTAATTATATATATAAAACGACCAGAACACCCTGAACAAATGTCTGCAGATCGTACACACATTTGTCCCGAGGCGGGGATCGAACACGCAACCTTCTGCGTCGCAGGCAGACCTTCGCCCACCGCGCCACATCGGTCGTCAGATAACTGATATACTTAAAACAATATACACTATGAACAGATTTAGGTAGGTATATATCATTGATAAATAGATTTGAAATGGAACCTATCTATTCTAGTAAATGAAGTTCAAGAATGTGGTACCAAGCATAAATTTTCATTTTACTTGCCAAGTTTATTTAAATACAGCAAATTGAGAAATAAATTCAAGATTAAATTTCCATCGTTTTGTCAAGATAAAGAAACTCGTGTATAAATCAACTTGATTTCAATTGAAAAGGCAATGATGTACATTTCGATAAAAAGTTTGCAATTTCTTTGTGAAATTATAACGATATTGAGACCTCGTTTATTTGATTCGAGTTAGGCTCTTTTAATACTATTTTCATTGGATTCTTGGGTCAGTGCACTGTTCAATGTAGACAGTATGATAGGTACTATCACATCACATCATCAGCCTTAACACCTGGACACCCCGTACCCGTTCACTGCCATAGGCCTCCCCGAAATAGGTACACATTAAACTCTTCTATATTTTTAAATTACTTAATTTCAGTTAATTTATTTATCTTCTGGTGCGTAGACGAAGCGTTTATCTGAATTTATCTGTAGGTATCTGTGAAAATTCTTATCTCGGCCTGAGAAGTCCTATATAAGGAAGGACCGATATCCGGTTTCCTGGACCACATCATCATCATCAGTCTTTAGGACCCGAACCACACCTAAATTAAAATGGCAGCCTGCGGCCAAACGTCACAAAACGTGCACTAAATGTAGAAATCTTGTACTCTTTTTGCATGCGGCCTCACGGTATTGTCACTTTAGACGAAATAACAATCCGGTTTTTTAAATACTTTTCATAATAAATAAATAAATATAGCTGGACAATTCACACAGCATTATCTAACCCCAAGCTAAGCAGAGCTTGTGTTATGGGTACTAGATAACTGATATACATAATATAATACAATACATAGATAGATATTTTTTATTAGATATAGAAAACGACCAGAACACTCGGAATATATACCTGCAGATCGTAAAAATATTTGTCCCAAGGCAGGAATCGAACCCACAACCTCCTACGTCGCAAGCGGACCTCGCCCACCCCGCCACAGAGGTCGTCATCGTCAAATGCCATAAAAGAAACCGGTAAAAAAAGTTTGCAAGTGTGAGTGAGTGGTAAACATTAACACCTGTATGTTCACGCAATCTTTAGCCAGCGTTTTATGGAAAAATAACTCTAAGAAAAATAAAGACTATCAATAATTTAACGTGTTTTAAAAACTCTGAAATCTTCTCTCAAATTCTTAAAGAGGGAAAATGTTCCATCCAAGGAACACTTCGATAGCGCGATCTAATTTTTTAAGTGGCGACATCTATGTGGTTAAAATAAGAGTCTCATTTAGTTTGATGTGATGGATGATTGATAAAACGACGAATGAAAAGGCCTCTTGTATACGCCCGTTGGTATGGAAACCATTTGCAACTAGTGATGTGAAAATTATCGAAACATACATATGTGATGCTTTAGGCATGTTAATACGGCACATATAATTTCCATTTCAAAGACGTTAATTAGGATGTGGTCCTAACTTCAAAGTTAACCTGTGCACAATAAGAAAAGAGTCATCAAAATCAATTAAGAATTGCCGAAGATATTACTTTTTTCTAAAGAATTGTGTTGTTTTTAAACTTAACTGGATGGATACTAATCTTTCGGAATTATTTTTCTATACGACCAATTCGGGATCATTAAATAACGCTAGAACTTTTTCAATCGGTCCATAATTGACGGAGAAATCGATGAACATTGGAGCTTACATACAAAAGAAACAGTACAGACGAATCATAGAGCTAGTGTTTATGTCTGTGAGCATAGATTAAAGAACCTAAAGTAAAAAGTCATAATACACAGGTTTTTCTATAGCCATACCTACTTTTATACCGTGATTGTAAAAACCCGGTGTCATACAATCACCCTCAAATCGTAATTTAATAAAAGAGTGCTCTGCGTCACAGACGGCGCCTCGAATACAAAAATATTTATCTAAAGCAATCCATACACCTTCCAAAGCTTTCTATCAAAAGGTTTACGTAGGTAGTAATAACCATAAGTGTGGCATGACGTAAACATTGTATTTTGTTATCTGGATAAAAGGTTTATGAGTATTAACTATCGCCTTATTTTATTGATAGCTTAAAGGTTTTGACCACCTTCTTAGAACCTCACTTCAACCTTGCCACTTAAGAATGCGAAGATGTGATCTAAGATGGAGCATGATTTCCCAAAAGAAACTTATTCAATCGGCATTTGAAGACTCTGAGATTGTTCTCTACCGCGAAAATAGACGTGGAAAGTTGGTTACATTCTTTACAAGTATAATAAAGAAAAAAGAGCGGAATTAATGAGTAATTAATGTGGTATTTGGTCTCTGGTGGATCCTGAATATTGGAATAGAGATACAACTACTCGTGCCTACCTACTTACTCTATATATACCTAGACCTTCGTAATAAAAGATAAAACCAATAAGGCGATTATCAGGGGGAGGCCTGCGTCCAGCTGTGGACCATTAAATGCTGTTGAGGTTGAGGTAAAGCTTTCCAAAGCGAAAATGTGGTCTAAGTTGGAGCGCGCTTTCCCAAAAGAAACTTGGTCACTCGGGATTTGAAGACTCTAAAATTGTATTCTACCGGGAAAATAGACGTGGGAAGTTCTTTCGTTCGGTTGAAGTGAGGAGGTGAGACCTTCGTGATATGTCGTCGGCCATATGTGGTCAAATTAAGGTGTATTCTATAAAAAAAGCAGTCGAAATTAAATAAAAACTAAAAATTTACAAGAATTTTAATCCAGTATAATACTAGGTTGAATTCTCTGAAAGAGTTTACATGTAAGTAATTCTGTTAACTACGAGTGGTTAATTAAATTTAAATTGGTTTTCAGTAGGTACAGTAGGGACATTGCATAAAAGTTAACACGGTGTTCGTTTCGTTTGAACTAGTAGGTACCTTTCTGTGAAATAATACTACTAATATTGTAAAAGAAATTTTGTGAGTTGTGCCGCTGTAAAGATGTTTTTCAGTGTGGTGCCTTTTCAGTGTGGGCTTGGAATTTGCACCACCCCAACTCTTCCCGCGGGTATCTTAAGAGGCGACTAAGGGATATAAACCAGAACAATAAAAACCACCGAACTTCGATCCCCAACCCGCATGCCCAGCGTGGGGATTATGGGCATTTTCTCCTAGGAGATAACAGCCAATGAGGCGTTTTTCAAGTGGAGGCCTGCGTCCAGCACTGGATTAATACAGGCTGTTGTGGTGTTGAGGAAAGATGTTTTTGGCCAGGGTAAACGCCAAAACTACTGAATTGATATGGCTGGAATTTCGTACACATAAAGAATTGAACCAGGAACTGGAATAACATCTATGCAACGTTTTATTAAAAAAAAAACGCAAGTGAAGCCGCGGGCATAGCAAGTCTATGATTAAAATAAGGTTTTCAAAACTTAGTAATTCTAAAAGCTTACTTATTTTCTTTCACGGTCAAATTACAAAGTTTTCAATACTTTCAAGCGAACCATTACCAGGCATTCGTTTACTTTTTAGTACCTACTAACCTTTCTAAGTACTTTCCTTTATTAATTGGCGTACCTTTGCGCGTCGGGCGAAGATCCGCCTTCGACACAGTAGGTTGCAGGTTCGATTCCCGTCTTAATATTGTGTGTACGATTTGCGAATATTTGTTTCGGATGTTCTGGGTATTTTCTATGTATATATATTTTTGTCTCTGCAATAAATTAAATAAATAAATATATAATGCTGGATAATTCACACAGCATTATTAAGACCCAATTGTTGTATTATAAAGGTAAATCAGTCATCTGATGATGCCGTGCATGGTCCAGAATTATTTATTAATTTGTATATTTTAAATAGTTGAAAAAACTAATATACCTACCTGCAAAAAATATTATTAAAGCAATACCTGCTTCATTGTGTATGCATTGCGTTTAATGAGGCATAATTCAAAAGTGCTCACCTAATTGCCTAGCTCATTCACGCCGAAGTATTATGCAGTAGACAGGGCCGGATCGAGCACCCTACCTGGGGCCGAATTCACTACCCAATCGCTTTCCTATGACACTGCTATTGCTGCTATTGTCACAGATTCATAGATGAAAGAAATACTAGATCGTGCGTGCACTGAATATTGAAATAATGGTTTCAACCCTTGACACTTTTGACACGCTTCCCACCATCTGTAGTTTCTTTAATCTAAGGTAAAATGACAAAATAGGTATGTAATTCTGAGATAGTACCATTAGTGAAGCGATTAAGTGAGTGGAATTAGGGCTCTGCTTTGCAGGATTTTTACTATGGTAGATGTGTGTCTCAATTCAAATAGTCCAAGTAACTAAGGTATACGCGCCCATCTAGCATTAAAGCAGCCATCTTGCATTATATATTCACCCCGAAGATCCTTCAGTTTCTAGCAGCTGCCCCTTGCAGCTGCTATCGTTTCGAATTATAGACGCCGCAGCTTTTGGGTTAAACACAATAAATAGCGACCAAATTAGGCCTATCATGGCCGCAGTGATACGAAAGCCACCACATGCACATAAAAAACCGTCTTGCCCTTGCCGCTTTATTCGATTCTTACATTGTCGACAAAAAATCTTTTTTCGTTTAAGTAGTAGCTACTTCTTCTACAAAATATACCTAATGGTTTAAACTTTACTTCCGTTCTTTAGTTAAATAGCTCATATGCATTATAGATGTATGCATGCAAAAAAGGTTCTGTTATCATTATTAACTGTTCACAGAATGTTTTAGACGAAGAAAGAAAGTGTTTTTCTGTTTATCAGCCCTATTGAAAAAAATGAACCATAAGTTTTTTGTCTTTTAAACCCAAAGAAAAAACAGAATTGAAATAATATCCCAAATAATTGCGACATCAACGGGAGTTGAATCCGCAACCGTTTTAGAATTCCCCGCGAGTGAGTAAGCACTTTAAAAATAAAACCTAGATAATTCAGTCCTAGATATCAGAAGTCCATCCCTGGCTGCCACCCCACTGCTAATAGTCACGTCCACACGTGATTAGCTTGTGCTCATAAGCGATTGATTGGCAATTTCACGCAAAACAAGCCTTCGAGGCTCGCAATATTATGGTATATTTTAGTATTATTTTTTATTGTTATTAGTATCTACTTACCTATATTACTATTGCGCGTTGTTATTGCTAATCATCATCAACCTATACTTACTAGTCCACTGCTGGACATAGGCATAAATTATTATTATTAATAAAGTATTATAGGCCTAATGAGCGCCATAGCGCCCTGTCTTCAGCTTGCTGCATTCAGCATCTGCAAGCAGTCTTTCGCAAATCGTCATCCCGCCTGGTCGGCGTCCTACACTACGTTTGCCGAGTCGCGGTCTTCACTCAAGAACCCCAGCGGTTGTCGGTTCTTCTCGAGATATGGCCAGCCCACTGCCACTTCAGCTTGCTAATCCGCTGAGCTATGTCGATAAACTTGATGAATAACTTATTATTATATACTCCATTTATTTCAAATCTTCATATATATACATTTTTTAGTAAAGGAAATAAAATATTATAAAACTATTCAACGTTAAAAAATATATTAAAACGGTAGATCACCGGCCGCGAAGCTAGCCTCAAGCAGCCGGTGACTAGGGCTGCAAAGAGAGGAAGTTCCTGACGATACGCGCCAAGTCCAGGATTCTTTTGGATCTGGCCCTTGATCCAACTACCTAGCGAGAGTCTCTTGAGATGTTGAGGCTCTTTATTATTTAAGACGACCTCAGTGGCGCAGCGGGCGAGAGTCTGCCTGCGACGCAAGAGGTTGCGGGTTCGATCCCCGCCTCGGAACAAATTTGTGTACGATCTGCAGAAATTTGTTCCGTTGGTCTGGGTTTTTTCTATGTATAATAAAAAATATCTATCTATGTAATGTATAATATTACGTATATCAGTTATCTAGTACCCATAACACAAGCTCTGCTTACCTTGGGGCTAGATAATGCTGTGTGAATTGTCCAGCATTATTTATTTATTATTTATTTATTATTATTAACCCCCGAATACACAAATTCAACTAAGGATTTAAGCACGTCTCAAATGACTGAATTGTATATCATAAAACTTTTAAAACTATCATGGTTATTAACATTAAAGTCATTTATAACGGGATATTTACCATGATTCGATTTTTGAGTTTTCCAATATTTCTGCAAGAATTAAATCATGGCACATGAAACTGTGCCGAAATATTGGAAAACTCAAAAATCGAATCATGGTTAATATCCCGACATGGTAGAAAACTGTCAATAATCGTGTTGACGTGCGTAAGATAAATAAGATAAGTTTGAGAATTCGGTCATTATTATAACAGTATTAAGGCCCTTAATTGATCCAAAAATATGATTTTATTCATGAGTTTGTTTCACTGAACTTTATCGATACAGACTATCTGGTTTGGTTACACCACGTATCTTAGTAAATCATCATCTTCATACAAAAGTGAAAAACAGCTCAATTTCGTACGATATTCCGTTTTCGTTCGATTAAAGTAAGTACCGATCGAACGAAAAAAATAATAATTTCAAAATTCTTTTAGGCATCGCATCCAGTATACGAAAAGCAAAAGAGGACCGCGCCAAGTTTCAGTAATGTACCTATAAACCTTAGGTGCTTGTGCGGCCTAAAAAATACCAAAAAGATCCTGATAGAAAAGTTATACTTTGTATGGCACTAAAGTACCTTTTAACAGACAATAAGGTACGTAAGTACCTTATTGTTAGTTCTTTCCATCCGAAGGTTGCCTGGAAGAGATCTCTTCTAAGCGATAAGGCCGCCCATTGTACTTGTCTCATGTCTTTTTGTAATGTTCTTTTTCTGGTGTACAATAAAGTGTTTTTTTTATATTACTGTCTGTTAATTTAGCTCCCAGTAATATTAGGAAATGTAAACATCTTTTAATCTGTTCTAACAATGCAAACAACCCCGAGCTGGGTGACCGCAAACTTGATTACTCGAACTTTGTTAAGTTAATAAAGTTAATGACGAAGTTTTATTGACTTTACTCTGTTGAGGCTGCCGCCTACGAACCACTACCACGTGCCAGGAGTGCTTAGAATACTCTAAGTTAGAGTAAACTGGAAGGTTTTACGGCTGATAGGATAGTGTTTGTTCTCGAAAATTATTCCCGAATGGGCAAATGTTTCTACGATCTTCAGATATTTTAGGGTTCCGCACCGAAAGGGTAAGACGGGACCATATTACTATGACTCCGCTGTCCGTCCGTCCGTCTGTCTGTCTATCACCAGGCTGTATCTCATGAACCGTGATAGTTAGACAGTTGAAATTTTCACTGATGATGTACCTTTCATTTGTCGCTATAACAACAAATACTAAAAACAGAACAGAATAAATATTTAAGGGAACAGAATAAATTTTTCCTATACAATAAAAGTGTTTTTTTTTGCCGTTTTTATAGAGAATGGGTACGGAACTTCGCCGGTTTATTTTTCGGTGTTCTGGGTGATTCTTATAAATATAATACAAAATATTTATCTTTGTAATCTATTAGTTATCTTTCTTGTAGCTCAAACTCAACAGCCTACATTGGTCCTCTGCTGGACTTAAGCTTCCCCCTGATTTTTTATCTCATGAGGGGTAGTGCCTATTAATTATCCCCAAGCTGGGCATGCGGGTTGGGAATCGCAGTTCGGTGGTAGATCTATTCTGCAAGAGGCGCTGTGCCCGCCCCCTAGTGTATGTCCCGTAGTCGCCTCTTGAGACACTCACTGGAAGAGTTGGGGTGGTGCAAGCAAATTCTAAGCCGGCACCTCAGGGCGGCCACACTGGAGTTATGTATCTGTTTATACCAGGTAAGCTAAACCGTTTATGATCTGGAAGTCCATTAGCCGGCCCCTATGTAGGCTGTCGGCGCGATGCACCGTGTAATCTTATCTACTTATCGCTCCATGACGAGATAAAAGGCATTTGCTCAGGTAAAATGAATAAAAGGTTCTTGACAGTTTTATGAAAAGGTTTAAGGTACGACCGCACTGAGTGGTACTGCAAAACAGTGGAACTGCGCCGCACGACGACGCGGCCAATTACGACATGAAATCGTATGATATAGATTCATATGATATAGAACATCATATGATATAGAACTCACGGAACTGCGTGGTTTTTTGAGTGAGTTGGTCAAATTTAACGAGTAGTGGCGCGCAACGCAGTTTAGGCAGGGTAGCTGATACCTAGGACCTAATATAGATAGGGTTCTTAATGCCAAAGTTAGACAATATTGTCGAACTGTTTTGTGACAAACTGCGTAATGGATTCTTGGTAGATCAGCTTGATGAAGCAAAATGCGGATTTGGACGAACAGCGTACTTAACCAACAACGGCTAAGAAATCGATTTCACACAACAATATCTATTGTTGTGGCGAGACGCTCTCCCATTCAATGGTAGTTTCACAATATTTTTAGAAATTGCTTTTTTTTTGTTGTTAGTCAATAATTTACAGTCTTAAAACTAGTAATACATAAAACCGGCCAATTGAAAGTCGGCTCGCACACTTGAGGTTCCGTTCTATCACAAGAAACTATTTTGCAAAAGGAACCATAATATATTTTTTAAATAGGTACGGAGATCCTAGAAATTGATAACGCTCGACGTTGCTTGACTTTGGTGATCAGAACTTAACGTGTAATGGACGTTGCCCCCTTAATTATTCAATTTATTTTATTTTCTTTTGTTATAAAAGTAGCAATAGTTATACACACCCTGTCAAAATTTCACGGTCTACCTATTACGGTTCAAGAGTAAGTTCGTCAAGACTAAACGACGAACGGAGGGCAAAAATTTGCTAAAAATTATATATTTTTGTATGGGAGCCCCGGGAGTTAAATTTTGATATTATATTCATTTAAGAACTAAACCTTTTGAGTTAGTGTAGTGATAATCATAGTGTATGTGCATAAGTGCTATCATAAAGAACACATGAACCAAGTGTCTTCCCCTTAAGTAAATAGAGACAATAAGAAAAGTGCCAATGGACACGTTCTTAGTAATAATGTTGTTATAAAATTAAGTTAAAACTAAATTACTCATTAGCCAATTCTATGGCTAGATTGTAATTATAATCTAGTGTATCTTGTAATATGTATACTAGACAATATATATAAAAAAAAAAATATATATTCATTTTCTTTTTATTATCGGTTATTATAGCGGTAAGAGAACACACTGTGAAAAACTTAACTGTCTTCCTTTTACGTTTCATTCAGATTCAGCCTGCTGGGAGACGGACAGACAGCGGAGGCTTAGTATTACGGTCACGTTTTCACCCTTCGGGTACAGAACCCTAAAAATAACATTAAAGCACCTACTAAGATAGGCAATTAACATATGAAAGGAACATTATAACGTGGTGTTTTGACAAATTTTGTCATTTCGAATTTTGAAAAGTTCATGATCGTGATGTAAGCGTGCACATACAGCAAATATTCGAGTACACTTGAAGCCCGTGCAATCACTCCAGCAAGCCAATAGGTCAAGTGGGGAATAGAGAGGATGAAGTTGCCAGTGAATTTTCCAGTATACCGATTCTATGATGCTGTGTGGGTTGTCTAGCATTCTTGACTTATTTATACCTAAAGCGCTATGTTACTATTGATAAACTTGACTTGATGACCTCTGTGGCGCGGTGGGCGAAGGTCCGCCTGCGACGCAGGTGGTTGCGGGTTCGATTCTCGCCTCGGGACAAATGTGTGTACGATCTGCAGACATTTGTTCAGGGTGTTTTGGTTGTTTTCTATGTATAATAATAAATATTTATCTATGTATTGTATTATATTATGAATATCAGTTATCTAGTACCCATAACACAAGCTCTGCTTATCTTGGGGCTAGACAATGCTGTGTGAATTTTCCAGCATTATTTATTAATATTAATAAAACTTTATTACCAACTAAAAAATTAATTTAATTATTTAATTATTAACTTTATTTATAAACTTTAGTTGAAAAAAATATCCATATTTTAATATTTTTCGTTCAAACTTCTTACACAACGCACCTACAACTTAAGAAGTTTAAATGTATACAGCTAGAGCTATTATAACATACTTACTAAAGCGTGGGATGGGATACTTTGCGTACCTAACCTAACGGACCAAAAGTTTTAGGTTTATTTGTATTACTTATAGTGTCGGTACTAAAGTTACCATAAAGTTTAATGGAATTCCTGAAATTCTCATTTACACCACAGTGGGTGTATGTATGGTAATCTATTTACTGCTCTGTGTCGCCTAAAACCTTAATTTCACCTCGGTTGAGGCTAGAAACCTCATCACTATAGTTCACCGTCTTTTATGCGTTAATTTTCCATTAGTATTCCGAGCATATCTTTGGAGCAATCAAGGCAACTCAGTAATGAGCAAAATGAGTCTACACAATCTATTTTAGTTTCTGTACAAAATAATAATTATTTTTAAGAAATCAATAGTACCTATCCATCGAATAGTAGATTAAGATAGAACTAGTACTCCCATCTTTCTCTCAGTAAGGGAATGCGCCACCTAATTGCTCCACGAAAATCACGTCGAAGTCGAAAATTAAGGTATATTTTTAAGGTATATTAGGTTCTTTCTTAGAAATTACCCTGAGTTTGAGGGCTTTCACTGCAGTTAGAAAAACCGCACTAATTTTAAAATTATTAAAATTAAAATAATGCTGGACAATTCTATATTATACAATTATATTTTTATACACATACATTACTCAAGCCATTTCCGTTACCTATTGTACTATTTGTAGGGGTAAGTCGATTCAGCAGCTCGCGTGTTAGTTGAACTGAAGGTGATATTTTAAGTGGCTCAAGAAGTTGAGCCATGTTAATTATGCGCCAAAAATATAACTGCCTTTCTGGAACTTTCTATTTCTGTCAGGTGGATGAAGCCAATACTAACTTGGGAACAGAAGGCCGGGAAAGTTTCATTTCAGGAGACAGATTGCTTTCCGAGCGTAGTCACGTACAAAGTACCTATCTCCAATTCTGTGAATTTCACTGAATGAAAGACGTGGATGCGCGTTAGGGTGGTTTTATAAACTTCAGTCAGTTGGGCGGAGATGGTTTTTCTGACAAAGCTAATAATAATACAGTTTTGAGACTATGTTTATGGCAAGTGTCCGCGAAGTCTCCTCATAAACCGATAACTCAGCCCATCCCATTATCCACCCATTATAATAACCTGGTTTTCATTCCTTTCATTTTCCTTTGCAAATAGTCTCTACACCTTGCGGATATCATTTTCGGGTTTATGTGCGGCCGCGACACTGCGTCTCAATTTAGAATAACTCACTGAAAAAACCACGCAGTTCCACTGACGCGTAGTCTTTATAACAACTAGTAGTAGAAGTTTTTATAACAACTTTATACATGTATCTATTTTATAAGTGTGTCATAATTTAATTGTTGTATGGTATAGTTGTTGTAAATAAATGTATTTCTTCTTCTTCTTCTTCTTCTTCTTCTTCTTCTAGTCCATTATATTTCATACGATTTCATGCAAAGAATGTTGCTGGCCGCGTCGCGTCGGGCCGCGCAGTTTCGCTCAGTGCGTTTGCATATTAAACGAATAAATAATAATTGGTCACGAATAAATAAAACAATTTTTCATCAAATCTTTGCCTGGAAGAGATCGTTTGAGCGACATGGCCTCTCATTGTACTTGTCTTATGTAATGTCTTTTTGTAACGTTGTAGTAGGTAAAAGTAAGTGTAGATGAAATGATAACACTACAATTGTTTTATATTCACGGGCTACGGGCGCGCGCGTAGTAATGTTACAACGTTGTTTTTCTGGTGCACACATAACACAACAAATAAAAAGTACAAAGAATTAATTTTTGTATTTTATTGTCAACGAAGCAGCCATTCTTAGTACTTATAAACCAGCCCCGTCTCGTACTCATGATGTATATTTCCTTAGAACTATAACAAGTCAAAGTAAAATTCAATTATTAAAAGTCGAAAAGATTCCACTTATTATATAGCTCCAATAATGAATGCTGTGTTAAGATAATACCTACTCTCTGGAATTTTCTATTTCCAACAACAGGAACAACAACGCTGACGGAAAAGTTTCATTTCGTGCGACATATTGCTTTCCTATCGTGGTCACGTACAAGTGTGATTTATCAAAGGCACGGGGGGCAAAATAAGCCAGTGGTTTATACGATTCGTCTGGTGTTGAGGCAGATATTAACTTTCAAGGTTGATTGTAGTTATTCTGTGTCCATTTTGTGAATTTATTATTGGGTATTGTCCCGTCGAGCACATCGCCCACTGTGTTCTTATGTTATCTTATATTTAAACTAAAGAGGAAAGGCTTAAGAACGCCTCCTTGGAGCAGCTTTACCATTTTGTACCTGTAGTAGTGGAGACCTTTGGTAGTTGGAGTGTGGATGCGAAGTGTTTAGTGGGAGAATTAGGCCGTAAGCTGAACAAAGTGACAGGAGACTCCCGCTCCGGGTCGCTCTGGGAGCAAAGGATTACCATCACTATTCAGCGAGGTAATGCTGCAAGCATTATGGGCACTTTTGCACCAGGAATGATCAGGGCGGGTTATTTAATGACTAATTCTCTAAGTATTACACGGATTTTAAATTAAATTATATGGCGGTTGTGTATAATGCAAAGTAAATTGTTACAGACTTGCAAAAATAAAAGAGGAAAATATGTAGGTTTGAAAAAATATTTTCTGCGTTCAGGTTAGGACGCGTTTTTTTCGAAAAAAAGTAACCTATTTACTATACTATTCCTGGTCCAGAAACTTTATATGTGCAAAATTTCAGCTCGATCCATTCAGTAGTTAAAGCGTTATCTTCGGCCATACATTTACACAACGGCACTTTTGTCTTCGGTAGTACATATAACCGACCAGGTGGGATGACGATTTGCGAAAGACTGCTGGCAGATGCTGGATGCGGCAATCTGAAGACAGGGCGCTATGGCGCTCATTACGGGAGGTCTATGTCCAACAGCGGACAAATATAGGCTGATGATGAGGTACATATATAATCAGTGTTGGATCTACGATTTTCCTGAGGGGGTTCAAACTAGAAATGGCGCCTCCAGCGTTTCAGGTCTAAATACACACCGAAACCACCACAACACAGTGCAAGTTAAGAAAACAGACTAAATATTAAAGAACTAGCGACCCGCCCCGGCTTCGCACAGGTGATATATTATACATGTATTATACATATAAACCTTTCTCTTGAATCACTCTATCTGTTAAAAAAAACTGCATCAAAATCCGTTGTGTAGTTTTAAAGATCTAAGCATACATAGGGATATAGGGACATAGAAAGCGACTTTTTTTATACTATGTAGTGATGTGAAGTAGATTTTTAGTTTTTTCAAAACAATTATTACGTTTTTGGTTGTTATTGTTATAATACATAACACCTCCACACCAATTTAACATCTTCTCTGCTGTTTTATACCTAGTAAACAGCTTTGATGAAAAAGAAAAACAACAACAATTTATCACTGTTTAATAAGGACTAGGCTGATAATTAAACAATTTCCATCATTTTCAGCGTTAGAAATCTATTGGATAGTTAATAGGAACGAGAATTACAATGGAGATTTCTGTTTACAAATAGCTTCATTTAGGATTCGAATCGAAACTGATTGAAATTAAATTGAAACCAGTTGTTGATTAATACATTTGAAGTGGGTCAGTACCTAATGTACCTAAATCAATTTTATTTCAGGCTTTCTCTTAAAAACTAACGCTTTCGCCTAAAGTTTGGACTTGAATTAGCAAGTAATACCTACGAAGGTTGTTTTCCTTTCATTTGACATTGACATAACCTAATTTCCAGTTGACGTCCTGCCACCTATCAAGATATTTGATACTATTCTTTTTTCTTTACCTATAAAATGCAAATCGAAAACCGCTCATTGACGGAGCAATCGACGAACATTTATTTATTTATAATAATTTGGGAAAACTTACAGCTAGGTTTGATAAATCGCTTGTTGTGTTAGTAGGAGCCCTCTTAAATACTTTTTTTAGTAATTGTTGTTATAGCTGCAACAGAAATACAACATCTCTGAAAATTTCAATGTCTAACTATAAAGGTTCGTGACATGAGATACAGCCTGGTGACAGGCGGACAGACAGACAGACGGACGGACAGCGGAGTCTTAGTAATAGGGGTCCCGTTTTACCCTTTTTTTGGGTACGGAACCATAAAAAGAGATCCCACGAACATACAAACAGCCGAACATAAAACATGATCCTTTTTAAAATTATTAATAGAGTCCACAGGTGATCGGAATGCTGGTTTTTATTTCGGTCAACGAATTAGAATTGCCATTCAATGTGGCAATGCTGCCAGCATTCTGGGCACACTGCCTTCTGGTGACGGCTTAGGTTTTTAGAAATGAGATGTAAGTGTAAATATTAGTTGTAATTATTTTTTGCTGTTAAATAAATGTACACTTTATCACTAGACAAAATCCTCTTTTGTTTTTTGTCAGTTTAAAAAATCTTACAACTTGTACACAAGGCGGTTTTACCTATTTCAAAGTCTCCCGTCGAAACTTCCTATAATTATTAAACTATCCATGCACAGGAAACGGAAATAGATAGCACCTAGAAGAGGAAGTTCATTTCCTGGCCTTGGCTATTTCGAAACACTTGAAGATGCAATCGCGCTTTCATTTCCTGAAGATAGGTACTTTACAGTTGTTTAGTATACGATATTTTCTGGTTGTAGGTACTTTAGAAAGCAGAAAATATCAAGTTGACCTAAGTCTAGCCCTCTATAGCTTATCTAAGTTAGTGTTTTTAAGACTTTAATGAAATGAAATGAAATTATATTTATTCTGACATATACAGGTAAATATATTTAAAAAAAAATTACACGACAGATAAAATAACAAACACGACACTTGACATCAAAATATAAACCTATATGATGACAATACCTATAAACTACTTAAAAAACTAACATGCAAGTTAAAATGATTTATAGCAAGCCATGTGTGATGGTCAGTGCCGTGTTCCAACGCTATCAAAATAGGTTCATGATCAGCTGAACGTTTTTTACTTACTTTTATTTAGATCTAATACGACAGAATATGTATATTTTTTATAGCATCCGCTGAGCAATGCGAGCAATGAAAAGCTAACTAGCTTTATAGCGGACATTTTCCGAAATTTAGGTATCTATGTTGTAATAAAATAAGCGTATTATTTCATTGGTAAGGTATTCTGAGTAAGGGCTCTCATAGGCTGACTTGCTGCTAGAGTCATCACCATCATCAACAGCCAATATTAGTCCACAGCCTGGACATAGGCTTCCCCTAATGAGCGCCATAGTCTTCAGCTGCTAGAGTACCTATTCCACTCATATCATATTCACTGGTTACTAACAAACGAAGCATCAATCTTTTAGTAAACACCAGTCACGTTTCGTCGAAGCCTCCAAATTGCTGGCAAGTGATGAAAGTCTAATAAATTTGAAGGGACCAATTTAATAGCAATATGGACTCGATTATTTAAACAGAGCCAATTCATCCGCACGCGAGGAGAATAGTTATTTACCATTTAAAAAAGTTGTTCGTCTTATTTTGACAACGTGCGGATTTAGGATGTGCAAGTATGAGAAATGTGTTGAATTAATAGACCTACTTTCTCACCTGATGAAAATAAGCAACGCATTATGGAAATGTGACGTCGTCATTGTGAAGATTTCGTCCCATTCTAAAAGCGTGCGACCACTTTTGTCATTTTTAGGGTTCCGTACCTCAAAAAGAAAATAGACAGTCTATCCGTCTGTCAACCCTCTTTTTACAGAAACGCGTGGAGGTATCGAGTAGAAATTTACATTATATTATATATGTACTCAGGTTCGTAACCTCTTGGGACCACAATAAAAATCTAACTTCTAAGTCTACGCAATTAAAAACTACAGCTGTTCATGCCCAATTTTTTTTTTATTTTCCAAGGGATCACACGCACATAAAACCTATAGGGTACTTCCCGTTGACCTAGAATCATGTGATTTGGCAAGAATCAAGGTCTTCCAGCAAAAGTAAAGAAAAAAATCTAAAAACCGTTTTATTATAGGTATCCTTTATGTAAATGTGACAAAATTAGTTTAGTTCTTGAAACACAACCCTTTGTTTGAATTTTGAATTTTAAATTATGCACTCTCAATGCAGCCGATGAGCGGCAAAAGTATCACATTATTTAATAATAATAATAATAATGCTGTACAATTCACATAGCACTATCTAGCCTTAAATTAAGCAGATCTTGTGTTATGGGTACTAGATAACTGATATACACAACCTATTGGGAGGATTTATTTTGTTAACTCGATCATTACATGAAAGCAAATAAGTTTTTAAGTACATTATATAAAGCCACTTGCCGAGATGATTAATCGAATAGTTTTGTAGGGTTCCAAATTACCACCCCTTCCTCTACATTACACTCCGTAACACTGACCAGTCCCCAGCTGTATACTAACCTGCAGCACACGTAGAAGAAGATTCTCTGTTAATATTCTAGACGCGTCTGACTTCCAATAACGTAAGCTAACTTCATAACTTGCCTTTACGAGGGTCTTAAATTGATCTCATTTTAGCAAAAACTTTTAAAATAGCATCTTTTTTCATGTAACTTTCAGGCCTGGTATCTTTTAAAACTCAGCAGACATTGAAAAAATTTGGAATTAGAACAAAAAAAAAACGTATTACGTCCTATATGGAATACCGGAACTCGAAATACCAGAGAACGGTACGGAAATACCGAAAGTACATAAGGCCGCAAAACGGTATACCGATAGCATACAACTTCGAAAAACTGTAGACCGCACGTTTACATATTCCATTCGGATTCCATTTAAAACAACTTAAACAACTGAAACTTTTCAATTCACTGTACCAAAATTATTTAACTGATGATAATTGACACCATTGTAGGTGATAATTTTGATACACGTTATTAGCAGAGTAACTTTAAGATATTCTGAATACCTTCTTTGTTTAAGGATTTAAAAAAAAAGAATATCAAATATCAATAACGTTTATTTCTTTAAGCTTACAAAATATGCACTTAGACAAGTCAAATTTTATACTATAAACGTAAAATTTTATACTATGGACGTAGAAGTGGTGCAACTTTAGTTACCACTACAGCCTCCGCAGAGAGACTTGAAATCATTAGAAATCCTACTGATTCTATTCACGCCAAAACTACTGAAAAGATCGGACTGAAATGTTACATAGACGTACATTTTTTTGTAACCTATAGACCTTAGTTTGACCACAATCTCACTTGAAGGAATGTGAAGATGTGACCGACGATGTATCTCGAAGGTCTAGAAGATCATCTCTTGTCTTGAAGAGACCCAGGTTGTAATTGACGGGAAAAACAGCAGCAAGAAGCGTGACCAAAGTGTACCTAGCTCTAAGCCTGCAATTAAATATAGGCTATTTTTATTTAACAAAACAGTTCCCATGAAACAGAAATAACATTTAAACGGTTCCAACACAACGCGTGCGAAGCCGTGGGCAGAAACTAGTGATAAATAAACTCACAAAAGCTAGTACACAGACTTTAGGTATACCGTACTGGCGTAGCGTGAGAGAATATTAACGATCAAGCTGTCTCATGTCAAATGAATGTAAATAAGCGTGGGCCTCCGCCGCCGCCTCGGCGTTTTATTACTTTGACTGCGACGTTGAATTGAATGAACATGCCAGAGGCTTCAATGAAAATGCCGTGCAAGGAAGAAAACTGTCATTTGTCAATAAGAAGTATCAATCTCCACATGAAGGGTCATAATGGAGGCTCTAACAACTATTTATCTTTTAGGCAAAAAGTGAACTTAATAGATAAATAGATATAATTTATTGACAGGAACATAACATTTTTTTGGTTAATAGTGTCTTAAATCCTAAGTTAGGTTTAGATAGACACTAGGGTTCTCTAAAAATAGCGATAAAAATAATTAAATTATTTTTATATTATTTTTTATTTTGTGTGCGTAACTACCACGGTAGCTTAGGTAGTTACGCACACAAACACAGCGGTGTCACCGTTTTGTTGCCGCATCATAATGCGGCATGGAGCACACAAACGCTCCGCCAATCACGCGCAAGTGATAAGTAATAAATTAGTGTCACTATAATGCACGACAATTTATTGTACGGCCGAATAATGTACACCTTAATAATCCGTGTCATGGCTTCCAATTTTAATAGGTTTTAACACGGATTATCAAGGTGTACATTATTCGGCCGTACAATAAATTGTCGTGAATTATAGTGACCCATAAACTAAATACCTAGTAATTTATAAAAAAAACTACTTTGTTTTCGCTTTTGCATCTATTTACTCCAATAAGAGGACGAAAGCCTACAAAATAGCTAAGGACTTTATAAAAGGTATAACATCATAGTCCCAAAAAAATTTAATCTCGGCAGGATTTGAACCTGTGCCCGGGGCTCCAGTGTGAGTAAGCACTATAAAGCAAAAACTTAAGGTACCTATATACTATAAAGTTTAACTAAATCGCTGTGTTATGATGTTTGGAGGTAATAAACAGTGTTCGGCAACCACATCTATATATAACATAACAAAAGAGACACATAAAATGCAGACTAAAAAAGACGAAACACTTATAATGCTTGAAGAAAATATTAATTTTAAGGCCCTTACAATTTTCTTCTTCGGTCTCTTGATCACCACGCAGTACGGTGCGTACTGTCTGTGTGGAGAAGTGGTTATTTGATTTTCACACCGCAGTTATATTAACACAGAATACAGAATAAATCTCTCTTGTTCAATAAGCTCTGTCCCGCTCCTATGAATGCAGTCTATAGCCCATCCTCTTCACTAAACGACGTCATAGGTCGCCTCTTTAGAATACTTTGCTGATTTCAAAACGGTGGTACCAAAGCTGGTTTTAAAAGTAAGCTTATTTTGTGCTGTCGTTTTATTGTGGCCGTTGAAAAGCTGAGGGAACTTAGTGGGTCAGATTTTCTCGACAGTGACCCAGTAAGATTAATGGCTTTGCTTAAACTGGGTCACTAATACAATATATTTTCTTTTTAACTGACTTTGTAAAAAGGTGGAGGCCTATGTTCGACTGTATGTATGTTTATGACTGTATATATATTATGTGCTTTTTTTGTCTATGTTCAGTGATTTCTACGTCAATTTTGGGGTTGATGTTGACGATTTTTCGATTCTGATGGTTTTGTACAAAGAATGGTGGGTTGGAGCCATACAAGTTTTATTCCCCAGAAATTACTATTAGCTGTGTGGTGCCAGCTTAAAATTTGCACCACCCAACTCTTCCCGTGGGTGTCGTAAGAGGTGACTGAGTGACATACACCGGAGGGCGGGCAGAAGCGCTTCTTGCAGAATAGATCTACCACCGAACTGCGACCCCTAACCCGCATGCCCAGCGTGTAGATTATTTGCATTACCCATGAGATAAAAGCCATAAGACAATTATCAGGGAGCCTGCGACCAACAGTGGACCACTAAAGGCTGTTTAGGTGAGGTGAGGAATTACTACTAATTGACACGCAAAACTTAAAAAAATAGTTTATACATACGGAATTCTGAGACGAATTTTATTTTATGTAGAAAACATTAAATTATGATTATCGAGAACTAATACTAAGTAAAGGATAGAAAAGCACTATAGTAAAAAGACATCAAAAAGACATAGTATCTCAATCTTCAAGGTTGAGAATAATGATAGAACAAGTCAAGTGAGAAATAGCTTTTAGTCGATCGCCTTGATGAGATAGAACATCCTAAAGGTCACCTTATCCTTCAAGCTAAAGATAGACGATGTGCTAATGAGTAACTTCGTCCCATGGATTTAATTTTACCGTTTATTTTATAAATATACTAGCATCTAGCTGTGGCTTTGCTAGATTTACTTAGGAATACATAATATATCTAAATATGTGACGGACTCTGTGGCGCGGTGGGCGAAGGTCCGCCTGCGACGCAGGAGGTTGCGGGTTCGGTTCCCGCCATAGGACAAATATTTGTACGATCTGCAGGTATTTGTTCCGGGTGTTCTGATCGTTTTCTATGGATACTGAAAAAAAATCTATCTATATATTGGATTGTATTATGTATATCAGTTATCTAGTACCTAGTTAATGAATTACTTTTATTTAGAATCCAAGATACCACGATCGTGGTTACTTATATTTTATTTATTTATTCAATGAGCAACTAATACGATTAATACTTTACATTAGTTAGTCACAGGGCGACGGTCGCTGTAACGCGGTCGAAACGTTTGGAAAAGAAAGCAAAAGGTATGCGATAAAAACCCGATAAATAATCTTTAATATGTTAACAAATCGCGAAAGCTTTAAACGTAGAAACATATACGATACTCTGATATGTCTCCGATATCCGATAGGTTTTAAGCTTACCTACATAATATGTAGGTAAGCTTAAAATCTATCGGATATCGGACACTTTTATTAGGTGTTTAGAAAATCCCTAGTTGGCAATATTTTCCAAATTGTATTAACAACCGTTCGATAGTCTCAGCTATACATTATGTTTGTAAGGTTTAAGCTCGTCTTAAGCTTACTTATGTAGTACATAAAGTAAGCTTAAGACGAGCTTAAGAGGGTATGTCACTAAACTCACAGCCAGCGTAGAATCAAAGCCTGTTTTATCCACTTAATACTTAACTAATACACAATAATGCGTTGTTTTATTATTTACTGCTAAAACTGTGAGAAAGCGTTCAATATCCTTTGCGCGTAAATAGATTATCCACGCTGAAGAAACATAATAATGGATCTGACCGCCCACGCAATAGAGTTGCTTTTCGAGGCAAAAAGTGATTTCGCTGATAAAGAAAAGTCGGATTTTAGATTCAACAAATATTTGACGCAACATGTACCGGAGTTTCATCGATCATTTTAGGGTTCTGTACCGCAAAAAGAAAAAGGAACTCTTCTAGGATCACATTGTTGTTCGTCTGTCCGTCTGTCAAACCTTTTTTCTGAGAAACGCGTGGTATCGAGTTGAAATTCACATCACATACTCAAGTTCGTAACCTTTTGGAGCAACAATGAAAATCAATTACGGTTAAAAACCGTTTAATCCCATTTTTTTTGAATTTTCTAAGGAAATCACATGCACATAAAACCCATGAGTACTTAGTGTTGACCCAGAATCATGAAAATTGGCAAAAAGTGAGACCTTGTAGCACAAGTAAAGGAAAAAATCCGAAAACCGTAACCACGCGAGTACCCTTTTGCGCAACTAAGATTGCTCAACTATAGCGAATAGTTACGCTGTGGGGCTTAACTTTTGTGCAACTCATTTTGTTCCCTTTTGCTCAACTCGATAATTTTAGACGAATAAAAGACAATCATTATTAACATCAAAAATTACAATGAATTAATAAAATTGTTGTTAATTCTCAAAAAAAAAATTGATTCTTGCTATGGACAAAAAACCTTTAGGGTAGTTGACCTAGAATCATGATAGTTAGCAAGAAACAAGGTCTTTTAACTATACAAAACCTTCGTTAAGCAAGTCTGACTCACTCTTCCTCACGTTTTATTTTCCGTTCATTTGTATTAAAACAGTGGGAAAGAATCCATGTTTCAGAATACCGCAAAATTTTCCTTATGATTTGCCGATTTTATTATTTAAAAAAACAATTTTTTTTGTTTGTTAATATAATTAGAAGCTTTATAAACGTTTGGATAAACGAAGGAAAATTTTGACAAGGACACGGATTTGGATGAATTAATTTCATCCACAGGTTTTCAATGTCGTTCACAATTTTTCCGTTTATTATTCATATTCCTCTTTCTGTTTTCATTTATGAATTAACTTAAATGATTTAAGAACCTTTAAAATTAAACGATGTAAGTACTTCCTTAAAAGAAAATAAATAAGGAAACTTTTGAAAACACACGGATTTTGATGGATCATTTCAGATCAAGATCCACGGGGAAATTCCTTTGGTTTATCTTATGGAATTTTTCCTTTTATATTTAATTTTTACATTGTTTTTATTTATTTTACTGAGATTGCTTAAACACCTTTGCTGAATCACAAATAATTAAAAAATTGAAAATATGATGGACAAAAAATATTCACAGTTATGACAGCTGCTCACAACTTTAATTCGTAAATTATTATGCTCCCGTAATACCAAAAATGATGACTGAAATCATTTTGTATTTTGGATATTGTGTTGTTATTCTGTAACTAGACAATATAAGCTATATGTCTATTATCAAATAAAACGTAAGATATTGTTGTTTTTAATACCTACTAAACAAATAGGATGATCACATGTCATTCTAGACGTAAAGTTATGCAAAATGCGATTTTGCATATTTTTAATTAGATTTCATTAGGATTTAGGCGTGTGTTATTAAAAAAAACAACCAGAGACCTAGATAAATACTATTAGAATACGAAAAACAACGTGATATAATGGAAATATGCTCGAATTACAAATCATTTTGGTAGTACCTACGTTTATATAGGCAAATCATCATCCGCAGGCCTCTTGAGTTTTTCTAATCTAAAGCGCTGTTGTCAAACTAAGGAGAAAGCCGGTTACAGACAACTCTACCTTATACCAATATTGGTAAATTCGAGAGCTTGGCACAAAGACTTCAACCGTATTCTCATATCAAAGGAATTCAGTAGGAACAGCTTTATGGCTTTCGGGCATTTTTTTTTTGCTAGATTATTAAGGTATATAATATACCTACATAGAAAGTTATAAAGACCAAAAAAATTATAAGTGCGTTGCTTGAGCATAAGTAATAAACATAAAGTGGACTCAACACACACAATGAAAGTTTAAAAAAAATTTTTTTGTCTGTGCTGTAACTGAGTTTGGTCAATAAATGTTTCTCTCTATCTCTCTAAAGTTAAGACATGGTTTTGTGCCTTATGTTAGTATATTCCCTTAAAATTCTGACGTAGCTAGGTACCTAAAGATCTTATCGGAAAAATGCTTTTCAGCTACAAAGATCTTTCAAACTATGCACAAGGCACTCACATTTCCAATTCAGTCCGGGAATGTAGAAAACTTTAAAGCGAGACGATATTGGCTCACGTACTTCTATTTTTGAACGTCAATTTTATAAGCCTTAATTTTTACGTCGAGTATATTAATATTGGATTTGATTCGCATTGTAAGTAATAATAAACCATTGCATAGGTAAGAACTGCAAGAAAATCAAGTCTGATAATCTAGATAGATTATCAGACTTGATTCTATTGATGAGGTAGATACCTCATCTAGTTATTGGTAATACGCATGTTTTCTGAATCTAATAAAATCTCAAATCTAATCATGCGTCATAGGTCGGCCAATCAGCAAGGATTTATAACTGCGTAGTGCGTAGACAGATACTTCTTCTACGAGTATAAATATATAGTATTCTAAACTCAAACTCAATTTCCACTCATTCTAAAAATAAACAAATGAATTTGAATCAGGAATATGTATTGAGAACCATCAACCAGTTAATGTTTATAAATGGAACATGCGACACTCACAGTGGCACCAACTGAGAAAAAACTAATTGAGTTCCACGTGTTGCTGAATAGATTTACTGATTTTTTTTCCGTTTGTGATTTACTGAATCAAATAATTCAATGTAAAGAATATCATAATATGAACAAGTAACAGTTATATGAGTTATATCTAGCAAAACAGTGCATATTTTAAATAAAACGAAAGGTTTTTAGTGTGGAATAAATGAGTTTCCCGTGCTAATGTTTCGCAACCCCACTTCTCCCCGGGGAAATACCCCCACGTAACTTTGAGGTGAGAACAGAGGAAAACTGCTTTTTGACGTGGTTATTATTTTATCTTGCTAGGTAGGGTAAAATTTAACGTTTAATGTTTACTAGATGGAGTTGAATTTATTCTTTAGTCCTTACCAATCAATATCTTTTAAGTATCTACGCATACGAAATACCAGTTTTTTTCATTATTCTTTATAATTTCGTCAGGACTTAGTCATAACGAAATAAAAGCTGTTTTTTTCTATTTCATATTTCATTGCATAAGTTAAAGGTTATAGTTTTAAATTTTATTGCAAGACAAGCCTTTATCGGAGGCGTAGGTTCTTGAATGTCAAATAGGTAAAAAGATATCGCAATTTATTAGGTGTTTAGAAAATCCCTAGTTGGCAATATTTTCCAAATTGCATTAACAATCGTTCGATAGTCTCAGCTATACATTATGTTTGTAAATCTAGATAAATTGTTTTGAATAATTTTAACAATGTACCTATGTAAGTATAATGAAATATTTGTACACCTAAGCGGCAGATTCCAACACTCTAAAATAAGTCTTATTTTGTCAAGCTCCACTGCTGGACGCAGGCCTCCCCTCTGATTTTATCTCATAAGGGGTAATACCCATAATCCCTACGCTGGGGGTTCTATTCTGGTATCTATTCTGCAAGAGGCGCTGATGCCCGCCCCCCTGTTTATGTCCCTTAGTCGCCTCTTATGACACCCACGGGAAGAGTTGGGGTGGTGCAAATTCTAAGCCGGCACCACACGGCTAGCTGTGCGCTTGGCTTAGAACTCTAATGTATTGACTGTAAAATTACCTGATTCATAAACAATAAATGAATTATGTATATATTAATATTATATATTATATATATATTATTTTTTTTATTTTTTATTAAATTATTAATATTATATATAGTATATATTAATATTATATTATAACATTTGAGCAAACTTCATGTCTGCTAAGCGCGCAAGGTCTCTTCAAAAGTCATTTGTTAGAATGGCTGACTACTGCGCGCGGGCTCTATGTATAATTATAAGGATACGAAATTCTTGACTTTATCTAGGTAGATACGATCGGTTATACAGACTGGAAATTATTTATTTCGAAAAGTTCCACATGAAGTTAGATATACCTGCTCCAAGCACTAATGAGGGCTGTAGAGCATGAAGTTCGTTCGACCGCGCCCACACCCATCCACTGGAAAGTGAATATTTTCTCGGGCTATTATTTTACACTACGTTTTACATAATCAACACAACCCATGCAAATAAAGGGCATCAGAAACTATTTTCTCCAAGGAGTTTATAAAGTACCTAATCTCCAAGAAGTTTCTTGTCTAGACTCAGTAGAAGCAAGCAAACTATTTACGGTGCCGTTTTGGTCACTTTTTAAGGAAAGAAAAGAAAAAAAATTGGCACTCTTTTCGCCTGAAACACACATTTATAAGTATAGTACTATAAAGACCTGAAACATAGGATTACATAGCTTACGCTAAATTATAATAATTAGCTAGGTATATTTGACGACCTCAGTGGCGCAGCGGGCGAGAGTCTGCCTGCGACGCAAGAGGTTGCGGGTTCGATCCCCGCCTCGGAACAAATTTGTGTACGATCTGCAGAAATTTGTTCCGTTGGTCTGGGTGTTTTCTATGTATAATAAAAAATATCTATCTATGTAATGTATAATATTACGTATATCAGTTATCTAGTACCCATAACACAAGCTCTGCTTATCTTGGGGCTAGATAATGTTGTGTGAATTGTCCAGCATTATTTATTTTTTATTTATTTTATTTTATTTATCTATTATACTATGTTCTGTCTTTCAAGGAGTTTTTTTTAAACTTTATCTCGCTTATCTATCCGTAAGAAGGCCTATAATGGTTATAGAACATTTGGATGACTTACGACCTATTGACCTCTTGAAAAGTTAATGTCTTTAGGTTATTGGGAGGGTTATTGCCCATCATGATGTCACATAAAACCTAGCATGGCAGCATATTCCAATAATAAAAGCTGACAAAACGTATTATCACTAAATATGAAGAGAACCTTCCATCAGACGAGATTATCGACTTATCAATTCCCTTTAAGAAGAAAGAATCCAATAAAGACTTAAGTAACTTTTTAGGTTAAACATAGTAGCGCCTATAATGCTAGGCACAAAAAAATGACTGTCAGAAAAAATATGTATAGAGTTTTGTATTATGTAAATAAATCAGTTATCGAGTACCCACAACACAAGCTCTGCTTAGCTCGGGGCTAAATAATGATGTGTCAATTAACCAGCATTATTCATTTATTTATTCCTTTTATCAAACCTGCCGTGTCCTACGGTTGACGTGATTTGCGTAGGAGGAAACGAGGAAAAAATGGGTAGCCATTATTCGTTATTCACGTAGTCACAACGCCCACCGCCTTAGTTAATTGGAAAAATAACCATTTATCGTAAAACAAAAAAACTATGATTTTAACTAGACTGGGCGCTATGGCGCTCTTTAGAGGAGGCCTATGTCCAACAGTGAACTAATTTAGGCTGCTGATGATGATGATGATAAAACTTAAAAGTGTTTTGGTATGATATTGAATCCGTAGGGGTCCTAAACTAGCCTGGGCCGTATTTCAGGATCCAAGGCTTCTCCTTTTAAAGTTTTACACGTGTGCCTCTAGTAGAAACTAATAACTACGTAACGAAATATAAAAGTGAAAATAACGTCTCCTAATGGTATCTCCTAACTGCCAATTACAATGTTACATAAATCAAAAAACCAAACGCTTAGATTCGTTGGGTTTCAGTAAAAAAATATTGTTGCTGGTGTAGGACAGTCGAAAAATAGGGATATTTTTACCATTTTGTAACAGCAGTGTTTTGTTTTCACAGAGGTTTTTTCTTGTTTCAGATCGAAGTGATGGATCGGAGAACAAGTCGGTAAGTGATATCATATTGACAAAAGCGCCTCGCCGTAGGATATTCTCGAGTTATTTCATGTTTTATTTTGATTATGTTTATTGCTTTTTGTTTCCAGCTCAACCTAAATTGAGTAGGATATCATAATTTTTAATACGTTGTTTTTTTTTTAATATTTACAATAAATACAATTTTTTTAACATCTTTTTAAATTATTAAACTCAGATGATAATTAAGACATTGAGAAATTTACCCACACCTTTTCATAATGAATTATCTAGTGCCACCGTCTTTTTTGTTCTTATATTTCCAGTGTATCCCAAGGTTGCCTGGAAGAGATTGCTCGTAACGGTAGGCCGTCTTTGTACTTTGCCTGCAAATGTATCATTCATTTCTGTATTGTTTTCGGTGTTTGTGTGGTACAATAAAGGATCTATCTTTCTATTCTATATTGTCTTTCAGAGCGAATATATCTATTGATTATGTAAACAACCCGTTGGATACCACTACAAGGCAAAAATTAAACCGCTTTCGTTAGCACTAAGACAAGCCCATAAAAACACAACTTTTCTACATTACATTAAGCTAGCATACACTTGGACCGGGTGGTTTCACTGATGTACCCGAAAAAGGATCCGAAAATTATTACAACAAAGATATTTTTGATGCTATGTAATACGATACAGTATCAAAGAGCTTTGTCTGTGTATCCATTAACCTTTTACAGATACCACAAGCGCGTTTAACGAGCGGTTTAACAAGCTCTCGGCTAGATAACACTTATCTTTACGGGGGAGTTCCTGAAATAGAATCACTTAAGAATGGAGGTCATCCATGCTGCGAGTAGGGCAAACTTTATAGAGTTCAGCGAATGGGTTTTTTCTCTGCCGTTGTTTACCACTATTTGATTCGATCAAATTTTACTTCGGTCGAAGATTATTTTGTGTGTTTTTCCGATTTTTAATCGACTTCGAAAAAAGAAAGGCTTATGTGTATTTTTTTAACGTACTTCTTAATTTGTGGAACAATTTTGATGATTATTTTGCTTATTCTACAGAGAATGATCACAAGATGGGAAAATATAATAAAAAATACTACTATTTGTCAAGGAAAACAGACTTAAGAACTTTGCAGTCAGGAAATAATTAATTATATTGACGACCTCTGTCGCGCGGTCGTCGATGGTCCACCTCTGGCGCAGGTGGTTGCGGGTTCAATTCCCGCCTTAGGACAAATATTTGTACGATCTGCAGGTATTTGATCCAAGTGTTTGTGTCTCGTAGTTTTCTATGTATAATAAAAAATATCTATCTATCTATTAATGTACCTATTGTTAATTTCAGTTATCTAGTACCCATAACACAAGCTCTGCTTATCTTGAGGCTAGATAATGCTGTGTGAATTATCCGTCGTGTGAAGGGTTTATTTAAGCGTCTTTTGTTTTTATGGCAGACGAGATAGTTTCTGTGGATCATAATTTCATCCAACTTTAAGGTCCTCCCACACGTTGACCGAGACCTACTACATAAAGCATACGCTTTATGTTACAATAGCACTAACTATTCACATATATTTATAACGCGTGGTTCGACGCGGGTTCATCATCATCATCATCAGCCTATATTTGTCCACTGCTGAACATAGGCCTCCCTTAATGAGCGCTTTGGCGCTCATTAGGGGAGGCCGATCGCCCTGTCTTCAGCTTGCCGCATCCAGCATCTGCCAGCAGTCTTTCGCAAATCGTCATCCCACCTGGTCGGAGGGCGTACTACACTACGTTTGCCGAGTCGCGGTCTCCACTCAAGAACACGTTTACCCCAGCGGTTGTCGGTTCTTTGATGCGGGTTGCCGCGATTAAATTTTTGTGGTATTCAATTTTTTCTGCGTTCCACAAGCAATTAAACTATCGAAAAATTAATTTGCCGTAAATGGCCATTTTCTATGAACTCACGATAAATCCAACTTCGATTCACTAGTGTTTTTGGACCATTTGGGAAATTAAAAGATTTATGGTGCTAAAAATCAACATTTTTCCCAAATGCTCCCAAAATACCAGTGAATCGAAGTCGGTTTTATTGTGAGTTCATAGAAAATAGTCCAACCACTTTCCCGACGTTTCAGCAGGTTAACTGGTTGTCAAGTCAATGAGATAAAAAAGTTATTTGTGATCGCGAACGATGACGACAAGGACGGACCAAAACTTTTATTTATTTATTTGTTTATTCCCACTTGACTTACAGAATAATATACATTCCAAAACGTCAATCATTATTTTATAAACCTATTAGGTACATCTTAAAACTTAGTCTAAGAATTGAATAGAAATTAAACTCAAATAAAATTATTGAAATTAAATTGAAATTGAAATTATCAGTACTGATAATTTTGTCATACAAATAATAATAATAGCAGTCATATACAGATTATAATGTCAAAGAAGTCAATAAAATAAATTCTCAAATATGGATATTTATGTCACAATCAATAATAATAATAATAAAAAAGTGTAACTGCTATAATAATATCAGGAATTACAGGTCATAAGTACAATTAAGAAATGATAGTATCAAATGGTGTAATTTGGCGATGCTATCAAAGAACACATCGGCGTCAGTTGCGGAGATGAACTCGTTTAGGAGAATAACTACTCGAGGGGTGGGAGCGCTCTCCCCAGCACGTGTGCGATATCCGGGTCGTAGAGCAAACAGCACAGGCCGACGTCGCGGACCGACAGCTCCCACTGCGCCTACCATGTGCCGTCTGGGGACTGCAAGGCCCATCAGCTGTAAAGCTTCTGGGTTGTCAACTCCACCATGCAGCACCATAATGTAATGCATAAGGAGGAGGAGCTTCCGCCTCGAGTTTAGGGTGTCCAGACCGACCATACCGGAGACGAACAAGGATGGGTAGAGGTATGGATAATACCCGTACATGTAATAAAATGTATGCGACATTTTATTTGAATCAATTTGAAAATACTGTGTAATGGAGCCTTGTTACAAATTTGAATAAATTTTAAGCCCTAATTAAATTCGTCTGTAGGTAAATAATAAATTCAGGAGATACTTTGCGGAAATCCATTGCAAAAAATAAGGATGAAAATATTTATTTATTTCATAAAACAGTACAGCTATTTATACAGGGGCGCCCAATGCAAGTGTACTACTTAGTCTAAACATTAAAAAATCATAAAACACATTAATTTGCCACTATTACTACACACACATATCAAACAATTATTACAATACATCAAAAATTTAAATAACAAAATAAAATAATATAATATCATCATCATCAGCCTACATCAGTCCACAGCTGGACATAGGCCTCCCCTAATTTTCCCCTAAATTTCGCAAATCGCCATCACCTGGTCGGAGGGCGTCCTACACTACGTTTGCCGAGTCGGCGCAATATAATTTATTAGGTAACAATTCCGCGCAAAATCTTTTCCGATAACATCTAACAAATTGTAGTGAAAGTCCAAGTCACTTGACTTGGCACGCGATATTCAGAGTGACATCTCTGGTGGGACTCTGCCGTTGTTGCTTGGCGATCTCAGTGTCAGGGTCGAGTATTGTGGTGTGCTGATGATGTCTCGTGGAGAGACGAAACTTGTTAACGCCTTGCTTTGATGCATTTTTTCATTTTGTAGTGGTTTTTTACTTCAACGAGGACTACATTTTGTAAGATTTTATTGGAGAAGGTTTTGCGCGGAATTGTTACTAAATATCCTTATACTTTACTCGTCTGAAGCTTAATTGTTTCAATTTCCACGAATTTTCAGGTCGTTTTTTATCAAATATGGTTCCTCTATATTGTTTTGTAAACGTAAACCCCAATATCAGAAATTATTAAGCCCAAGTTCACCCCTTGACCTTAGCATCGATAACAGTTCTAAACATGGGTTTGTTTACAATTTACCAGTTCACGCACGCTCGGTCCCCCGAGAGGACAAAACCAATTCCAAATAAACGGAGCGGAGGGCGGTGTTCGCATCATAAAGTCTCGGAATTTTGTAATTACGAAGGGCCTAGGCTACCTGACTTGACAGCGTTTTTATAAGATTAAGGTTTTATTAAATGTTCTTTAATCAAACCATACATTTTATATGTGTGGATGGAGGCATTGGTATTCTGTTTGCGTCTGTATTTCGAAAAAAAAAAATCTTATGGATGAATTCTTTGAGATCCTACTGCTGTTCAAATATGAAATCTAGGATTCTTATAATACTGCTACACCTGATATTCCATTTCATTCTGTACAAAAGCGCCTATATAGTTTTTTGTTTAGTTGCATATGTTTGATGAAAAAAATATCGAATATATCTAAATTTTGATACATATTTGCCTTTTTATCCAAAGCAATATGACTTACTGACTTGATTTTTATATTGAAAAATTAAGCAAAGGTAGGTAAGTAACAGATTCGCCAAAAAAATTTGATTACTTGAACAGTACTCTTTTAATTAGAGGAAATCTTGATTTTTGAACTTCATTTTTGCACTTGCGTTCTGCTCTGTCCGACTCATATGAACGCAAAATCCTATGCCTATCCTTTTCATAAAATGGCGTCGTATTGAAGCTCCTCAATATCCTGAGCCCTGAGTCCCAAGTCCATTCGACAAAAGTATGACGTCTCATGTTTCCATGTACTATAATTTATAATAGTTTTGGTACAGCGCCTCTAACGTGCAGACAGAGAACTACGCAAATCTCATACAGAGCCTGAATACATTTGGCGCGTGTCGAGAAGTGAAAATATATCACTTCTCGACACGCGCCAAATGTAGTCGGGCTCTGTTAAGATAATTTACATCTGCATATACGAGTAGGCTAATGGGATGAGATTTTTTTTTTTTTTTTTTTTTTTTTTTTAAACATAAAAATATATTTATTTCAGCAAAAACACATTAGGTACAGTAGGTATTTAACTTAATGGGTAGGCAGGTAGAGTTTCATTATAATGTATTACAATGGTCTGTTAAACTGATAGAGGTTATTGCTGAGGGTTTGGAGACAATGTTTTTACTTATGGATCTCACACTAGGCGGAGCCTGTATCGTGAGATCCAAGCTGGTGATTCTTACAGACACATGCGGGTACTTTGTCTCGGTGTGAAACGTACAATACTTAGTTAACACTTAAATTATCTTATCTAGTGCTAAAGTTCACAATTGAGCGAGTCTAATAATTTTATCAGTACAATATAAATAATTTCTCTTTTGTCTTTTTGGTGGTGAAAGGAGTATAGAAAAAATGGTTGGCTTTGATTTTCAACCACCTGAGATTCTGAAAGACAAAAATAACAAAACTTACCTATAATTATCCTTATTTATTAACCTATAATTTTGACACAAACAAGAATAAAGAAATTAATAGCTAACTTATTATTTTGAGAAAATTCTCAGTGTCCGTGTAATTTAAGGTCAAAAGCCATTTGAATATGGTTTGTTTAGCTTCACGGACAGACATATCTCTAATATCACAAATTTTAACTACCTTGTTATATACATATGACCGTATATGCTGCCCAAAGCGGTGAGCAAAGGATGAGTTTACCTGTGGAGTAGGTATTTTAAAGACTCTTTTTGTGACCAATGTTGAGTAATTTTCTGAATTTATTAGTGTTCTATGTGCAGCTAAAGTAATGCGAAGAATAAAGAGTTGACGTACACTAAGGACCCCACATTCTTTATATAATTGTGCAGTTGGGTATCTGTACGGTTTTCTATACATGACCTTTAGTACAGAGCGTTGTGCTCTCTCTACTTTTATGAGATAGGATTTTGCAGCGCTTCCCCAGCAAGTTATACAGTAAAGGATTAGTGATTGACACATAGCTAGATAAATAGAATTAAGGAGTTCTTTACTTGCAATGTCCCGGAGGCATCGCATAATGTGTATTACTTTCCTAATGCGACCTGACAGTCCTTCAAAATGTTTTTTAAAGTTTAGGTTTTCATCTATAGTAATTCCAAGATAGCTAATAGATTTAGCTCTAGTGATAGGTTCACAGTTACATATGGTATTGTTATCATTCTGGCAGGAAAAGCTATGAATTTTTATTTCTGAGTGGGGTGGGGGAGCTGATGCAGCACTTTTGTGAAAGCATATGTACTTAGTTTTCCCAGTGTTTAGGGTGAGAAGATTTTGACGAAGCCATTCAGTCATCTGATTCATTCCCTGTTCTGCCAGAGAAAGGGCTTCATGCCAAGTTTTGCCATGAAAAATTATTACTGTGTCATCAGCGTAGCAAATGATTTCCGAGTTTTTGATAGGGATGTCATGCATGTCATTAATGTATAAATTGAACAGTGTTGGGCCCAGGATACTGCCCTGGGGAACTCCAACAGATACTGGCTTATGGCCACTCACTGTCTGAAGGACCTTAACGCACTGTCGCCGCTCCGTTAGGTAGCTTTTAAACCAGTCTGCAGCCATTCCGCGAATTCCAAGATACTCTAGCTTCTTCAGTAGTATCGGAACGGAGACAGTGTCAAAGGCCTTCGCAAGATCTAAGAAGACCCCTACGCAAGGTTGACCATTATCAAGTTTAGATGACACTTCTGAAGTGAGTAGAAGGACTGCATCTTCTGTGTTTTTTCCTCTGCGAAAACCAAACTGTCTTTGGGAAATTAAATTACGGGTTTCTAAGAAAGCTACCAAACGTTTGTTAACTATTTTTTCTAAGAGCTTTGAAAAAGCACTAAGAAGAGAGATGGGCCTGTAGTTATTAAGAGAGTTCTTGGCACCCCCTTTGTGAATAGGACAAACCGATGCAAGTTTCCATTTATACGGGAATACCCCGTTTGTCAAGCTAAGGTTAAAGATAAAAGCTAGAGGAGCGGTTATGTGATCTTTGATACGTTTCAACAGTGAGTTATCCAGTCCGTCTATCCCTGGCGCCTTGCCACTCTGCAATTGGTTAATTAAAGACTCAATTTCTTTTGGGTGTGTTGGATTTAGGTAGAAAGAATCAACGGAGGAGCCTTTTATTCGTACAGATGTTGCAAGTTCAGTTTCATTTTTGTGAATGGAAAGAAGAATACTATCAGCAAGTTTTTGACCTACGGATGAGAAATGTGTATTACAGCTGTCAATTGATGATTGCGGGGACGATGTACCTTCTAGAGATAGAAGTTCCGAAGATTCATTAATAATACGTAATATGTACAGGCTGTGAAATGATACGAGCTCTCTTGTCACCTAAAATAGTTATGTTATAGTTAATGAATCACTCTCAAATTTACATACTATCGAATTTATAACTAAAGTCAGTACTTTTTTTACTTTCGCGTAATGGTTCTCTTTGATAACAGTAACTTCCGAGCCTTGAAACTTGTTAGTGGTAGAAATAGGTTTTTCAGTGCTGGCAACACCATACCACCTGATCATTCTACCAAAAAAGCAACTATCATGTTTGCTGTGTCATTAAAAAAATTATGTGCGGAATTCCTTTCGTCAGCTTTAAGTTTTTAAGCCCACAACAGAAAATTGAGAGCTAATAGGTAATATATATTTTTGCATTCGTTTAGGTCTGCGGCCGTCATGTCTTACTATACCAAAATATTGGTGACGTGATAAAAGTAAACGTTATAGCTGCGTCTGGTCACTCATCAGTATTTTTGAGTATGAGTACTCGATTCCCACTTTACCATAACTTTGTTAACTATGGCGGAACATGACCTACTTTATATACTAACGTTACGCGAAAGCTCATTTTCCATTTCTTCGATAAAAGTGGCGAAATCCACGGCGTTACTCATATCTATGAAATTAATTAAGCATATCCGTTACCTAGTACCCGAAACATCTTATTTCTTATTTGAGAGTAGGTAATTTGTGGTAGGTATACAATTTTACTTGTCTAAGTGCTTATTTTGTAAAATTAAAGAAATAGTTATTGAATTTGCATTGTCTATCAGCCAATAAACTTAAGCTGCTCTGCTTAGTTTGGGGCTAGAAGAAGCTGTGTGAATAGTACAGCATTATTTATTTACATGGCCACTTTACCGTTAGGTCACGAAACCCTGCAAGCGAGTTAACAAAATGTAATTTTGACACTCACCGTTTGTACCCCTTGAATATAGCTCAAGTAGCTTATGAAAATTTATAAGTCTTCAAAACAAATTAATCGAGTTATTTTTGTACCCAACAAAAGGCGTTAACTCCAAAAAAGGTCGCTTAATATTCCAGCCGCTTATTTTCACTGTAGGTATTTAAGATTCCATTACCAAGATGCCACAAGTATCACAGGAGAGAAATATTCAGCTGGTTTTCTACATACATTACCCTCCTACTTGAATAGTTTCGTTAGTTTTTCTCTGTAGCATATCTTTTGAAAAATCTGAAGAAACGCTGCCTACCTATGGCATAATCTTAGCGAAACATCCATCAAATCAAAAATGCTTTATTTCCATAAATACAAAAATGTACACTTAGAAAACGTAAAATTTTTGAAATAAAACACCGACACGGAAATAAAGTGACATTTTTGATTTCTGTCGCTTCGGTGTGTAGACTAAAGTAAAGAAGCGAGAAAGAAACCTTTAGCCTGTTAGTGGCGCCACCGGTCGCGCGACAATGTTTTTATGTGCATGGAGGGTACTTCACCTGGTAGGTATTAGCTTGATTGTGTAACCAAATTTGTTGCCGGCAACCAAATCACCCGCTGGTAGCGCAACCATTCATATGTAAAGAGCTTTTGTCTTCACATTCTCCACCACCAGGTGCGCCACTAGTCGTACGTATAGCAAAATTACTGTCACTCTTCGACGACTATTTTGACACTGACAATCCTGGTGTTTGTCAAGACACCACGGTGGCACGACCGGTGGTACCGCTATGGTGTCCTTATGAGAGAGGACCCCACAGATTTATAAGTATAGTACTAAAGGAGGACCCTTAGGCTACTAGGCCTATGTTTCGTAAAAATCGAAGAAAACCAGCTATTTTCTATTCTTCATGATGTTTCTGACGCCACCCACTCCGAATATTTTTGTAGAGGCAATCAAATTTACTTATTCAGCTTTGCCTGATCTCGGCGTGAAATTGGTAAAGTAATTAAATAATAAATATGAAGTGAGGAATTATTGGAAATTTAGAAACGTGTGAAGCGGAAATTCTAATTATAAGTTTAGGAGATACTTGGTTTATCGTGAGTAAATTGTTTAAGGAAGCAAAATCTTTTTCTAATTGCAGACTCATCTCTTCTGAGTGATTAGGTATTCTATTCTTATTATTTTTACCTTATTACATGATTATTCTTACCTACTAGAATGCTAAAAATACTTGAGCCCTGTGTTACACCAAACAAACAAGTCTGCCGAGACATAAATACTATAGTCTAGTCATTTAAGATAAGCCCCAGGGCGATGTGGTCGCTGAGCGACAAAGTCCCTTACTTTCTTGATATAAATAAAAAAAGTTAAGCCACCATAGCCATGCATATTGCTTAAATGATAGATTTCTGAAGGGTAGTTATTTAGATGCTACGTATTATTCATTGAAAACGTTTCATAATTTCTCTGAAAGCATTTGCATAAACCCTATTAATATACAATTTTATGGTATATTCTGTTGTTTGTATACTGAATTATACAGTGGGAAGGACAGTAATTTTAATACTGGCTACGTATTATTCATTGAAAGCGTTTTATTTTTTATGAAAGCTTTGCCCATCATTATGCAATTTTCTGTATTATATTGTTTGTATAATTATTGATACATTGTGAATGATGATGATTTCAATATATGCAAGTTTAGCTACTTTATTGAAAATGTTTATCATTTTTATGAAAGAAAATGCATAAAACCTAGTGTTTTGCTATTTTCTATATTATGTTGTTCGTTTAGTGATTTAAAGATTTATTTCCTGAAATTGAATTAGGTATATTTTAAGTTTAATACGACGAAAACGCAAAAAGTATTGTGTATTATTTTTATATTTTTTTACATTTCGAGTCTGTAAGCCCGTATGTACTATGTTCGTGAGCTTCTGTCGATTCCAATTACCTTCGTTTTGAGCGATTGTGATTATTGTGGTTTGCGGAAAAGCATTTCCGCATTTCCATACTTGAGATTGTAGGTTTTTTTAGTTTTATCTAACATCTCCCAGTTGCTGAAGAATAGATTATTTTTCGTGTAACTTCTTTACAGAGATGTGTAGTGCAGTGATAGGAGTTTTCTGCTGTTACGTTTACGTTAGGGACGTAGGCCCGTATTATGAAACCTTGCTTTGTCATATATTGCTTGAATGACATTTATGGAATTGAAAAGCGTTACTCAAGCATAGATCGATAACCGAGCAAACTTTTGATGACGACCTCTGTGGCGTGGTGGGCAAAGCTGCGACGCAGGAGGTTGCGGGTTCGATTCCCGCCACGAAGCAAATGTGTGTACGATCTGCAGACATTTGTTCAGGGTGTTCTGGTCGTTTTCTATGTAGGTATAATAAAAATCACCTATCTATGTATTGTGTTATATTATGTAAATCAGTGCTGCTTGGGGCTAGGTAATGCTGTGTGAATTGTCCAGCATTATTTATTTATTTATTTTATAATACGCTCCATATTACATGAGGATCCTGTGTAGAATCACTGCCTCTATGTTTGTTTATGACATTGTCCCATTCTTTTCTTGTTTTTGACGTGCATTCATAACACGCATTCTATTTTCACTGTTGCTTTTGGTTACATTGTGTTTAAAAAAAAAACATCGGCTACCGACGCGCGATGCACCGATGACATAATAGGGCATGGTCTACACCAGCTCGTTATGATATTTACGTACTTTCCTGAGTTTCATTTCTTTTTTCCCTTAGACAATTTAACCCGGTGTCAACTTTTTGCCACTTATAAGGTCTGTGTTCACCAAAAGATAATCAGACAATTAGGCAGCTTTATCGGTTAACTTTGATGTTTGATGTATGAAAATTGGTGTCAAAATCGTCAAAAAACCCTTTAAAATTTAACCTTCTGTTGGTGAACTCGGGGCTTAGTTCCTTTCTTTTGTTTTTTTTTAATTAAAAAATATAGCCAAGGAGCCTTAAAAATCAAATTCAGGTTCACCAATACTATAAAATTTATGGTTAAACTAGGTACGTCAAATGCAATGTAGATGTAGATAGCTTCTTGAAAATGCAGCATTTTAATTTTAGAGTTTTGAATATTAAATTTGGGCTTTTTGAAAAAAGAGCATAGGATCCTTATACACACTTAAAATATTTTACTTTCTTAATGAATTGTGCCAAAATTAGTTGTTAAAATTAATTAATTGTAAGTGTTTTGGGATATTAACTTAAAGTGTGTACACGAAAACAATATTCTGTTTATGTAACATTAATAACATTCGCTTCAATTCACAAACCTGTTATAATTGAAAATAATTACCGTTTATTTCATTCGCTCTAGCTAATTTAAACATTTAAGCAAAATTGTATCTTAACTGAGAAAACATTGATAACTAGCGGTCCGCCCCGGCTTCGCACGGGTCGTTATTTTTTAGTCAATTATCCAATGTTTTTAATACTTCTTATCCTATTCCGGACTAAGAGAAACCCAACAAATCAAAAACCATGAAAATCGGTCCCGTCGTCCTTGAGTTATAAATGGCGTAACTAACACGACTTTGTTTTATATATATAAATTTACGCGTTTAAATAGTGTTATAAAAATCCGATGAATATTATTTATAAATTAATAAAATAAAATAAATTTATCTCATAATGATCACTGGCTGGGGAGAAAATATATTGTTAAAAAAACTGATCCTATTGCGCATAAAATTCAACGCACCTCCTCAGTAAAAGTCGCAGAACAGTACCAATAAATAAAAATATCTATATTAATATGATGAAGCAGCGAATATTATGAAAAACTATGACATTATTGAGATTTGTTACAAAAATTGTTATTTGTTTGTTACAGGACGTGCCAGTGGAACAATTAGAGAAGTTGAAAACGGGTAAGTCCAGGTTGTCTGGCAGAGATCGCTCTTGAGCGATAAGACCGCCAATTGTCACTTATTGTTAATGTGTTTAATTTGTAAATTGTTTTTAGCTTAAGTGTGCAATAACAGTATTTTCTATTTATCTAAGTCACGTTGGGGACCTATTAAAAACGTATCCTTTGCTGTTGAATTAAGACGTGTTTTGGTTGAGTTGCGAAACGGTTTTAGGAATCAGTCAAGATAATAAACAAATAGCGCAAATATAACGGAACTTTATATAGAAAATATAAGCAGTGAATTGCAAAGTTAGTTTTACCCGACTTCTTGAAACCTTTTGAAACATCATTGAATGATATTTTTAACTTTTGCAATTGGTTAGGTAGGTATTCTTTGACCACTAAAGTCATCGTTTTTCTAAAAGCTATCCGTTTTTAGGGTTCCATCTTGTACATATTTGCAGCGTGAGTAAGTGAGCGCACTCTACGAAGTGCTACGAATTTCGTAGTGGAGCTACGAAGTGCTACGAATTTCGTAGTGGAGCTACGTAGTGCTACGAAATTCGTAGTGGAGCTACGAAGTGCTACGAATTTCGTAGTGGAGCTACGAAGTGCTACGAAATTCGTAGTGGTGCTACGAATTTCGTAGAACCGATAGCGGTGCTACGAGAGCTTGTTATTTTAGGGTTTAGGAAGTGAATTTGAAATTTTCCGTGTTATTTATTACGTGGAAAGTCGGAGGATATTTCAATTTGTTATCTTTTCCTTGATTATTGGCCATGTAACTAATTGTTGTTGATCCAGAAAAAGGGTGTATACTTAGTTGTTTATTAAGGTCTGATCAACGCAAGTGAAAGTGTTTATTATGTAAACAAGACTTGACATTAATAAAACACGATCAAAAGTATCATTACCATTACAGATATTTAACATTTCAAAATTTAAATAATGTTAATTTGATTATTTTAACTCAATCTTTTCATAGTTGTTCATAAGACTATGTAACACAGTTGAATGAAACAGTAAATAATTTTTATTCCAATATTAAAAAGTGAAAAAAATCTAAGCAACCGTAATGACTGACCAGTAGCAGACCTTTGATTATTTACCATCAAAGTAGCAGACAAACTACTGGTCAGCGGGCTGATTCACTATCGATTACTATCGTGAAAGTAATTGTCCAATTACAACTTGTTTTATCGCCATGGTGGCGATTGCGTTCGACTGACATAATAATATACACATGTGATATAATAGCGTGACTTTTGAATATAAACTTTATAAAAATGGTGTCATGTCTTATTTTAAATAGATGTTCAACTAAAAAATTGATAAACACAGGTTAGTAGGCTATATATTAAGCTATATATACTATTCGGATTTCAGACGAAACATTCTGGAGGAATGATAGTCTTAAAAAAAACCAATTGAAAAACAGTTTCACAAAAATTGGGTAAAACTATATTTAAATACATTTTTGTTTCAAATAGAAATAGATAGATACCTACAAAAAGAAAAGATTTTTCTTTTCCAAAATGTGTCTAAACTAAATTGAAAATAAATTGATCTGATTTCAAATAAGACAAAATTAATTAGATAAAGGCAATTTCAGATGCAATTATATACCCATCTACGTTAAATTAAATATGTACATAAATATTAACCACAGTTATGAAAAGATTCCACAAAATAATATTTGTTGAAAAGTGCTTAGAGATGGTTTCAGAAAAGGGTTCCTAGTGGCAAACGTCTACTCGACTTGGCAGGGCCACTGCTGTGGACCCTGATAAGATTTCTAGCATATGTTTCAAATAACAATACATATATAGCTTACGAATATCTACCATGTAATGTACCAAAACAGAACTCTTTTTGACCCTTAGCCAAATATCGTATAGAAAATACAGTAATAGAGCACATGAATTTATTTTATGAATGAACTCCAAAAAGGCTGAATGAAGTGCTTAGTGGGGTGAAATTGAAGCTTTAACTTGAATCAAGAAAATAAACTCAAAGGAAACTCATAAATAACACAAGTAATATTATTTCTTATCACGCTGTAGGCTACGTGAAGCCGCATAAGTATCCAATCAAGACAAACAAATTTGATCCTTGTCTATAAACATTGAGGTTTGCTTTTTTCCTTTTCCTGCGGCGAAACAATTAATTTATCAGTTTAAGCTCTGTAGGTCCTAATAGAACTGTATTAGCTACAAATAATAAACAAAATTCTTAAAAAATTGTGTACGAAAAACGTGAAATAAATATAATCCAGCCAGTGCTGACCTCTTCTATAGGTACTGCTACGTACATGAAACTGGGTCAGCACAGTGACTTTACGGTCTTTTGGATAACTAGAGTATAATGCGGTGACGGTAACTATTATCTATACTGCAGAGGAAATATGATTTGTTTACGATCGCTATAAAAGGGATCAGATATATTTGCTTTTAGCGTATCCAGACATATACAATACATAATGTTATGTTCTTCAATAGACACCCAATGATTATTGGCTTAATTTTATTGTAGGTTATATCTAGGTAAAGCTGCGAAGACGTTACCTTTTCCGATGAATATTATGTTCCTGTTATGACCTCATATTGAACCAGATGAGAGCTCAATGTAGGTTTGACAAGACGTCAAACCTAACATAGCCTTTATGGCACTTCTAACTGCACAGGTCAATCCTGCGCAAACTTTCCATCTTTTTGGATAACGACAAGAGCATTGAAAAAGATTGAAGAGGTGGTAAAGGACTTTCCAAGTTTGAAATGCAGTCCTTAACTATTAAAGGCGGGATTGCATTTGGACCTGCAGCTGCTGATGGTTTTAGCCGATGCACAGCTCGGCGGATATCAGCTAAAGAGACGTATTTCACAGCAATGGTTCCTGAATCTCCGGTTAACTGAAAGGCTTCCAGGAACTATTAATTAAACATTTTTCAGAGCCTATTGACAAGAAAAGTTTTAAATTCGAATCGGTTTTATGTTCAGTACAGTACATTATTTTTACTTAAAGCAATATTAAATAGATATCAATTGCTTCAGTTGTGATAAGAAAAAAATATTCGGCAGCGCTCTTGTCCCGACCATTGTCATTTTTCGAACATTCAACCAGGACTTTCATCAATGACAGGTTCTTAAATGGGAACTTACTATATTTCCAATCATTATGTATGTGAGCAGGTTAACTACAAACCTTGTGTGTGTTGAATGAACAATGTTTCCGATGTTTACTTAAAATTATTTCTATAAAACACATGAAACTTATTAGTTCCTTAACTTTTATTATTATACTAGCAGCGCCTCGCGTTTTCACTCGTGTAGTTCCCGTTCCCGTGGGAAATATGGATAAAATATGTCTATGTGCTATTCCAGATTATAATCTATCTCTGTGCCAAATTTCATCCAGATCCGTTCAGCGTTTCTGGCCTTCTATCCATCTAGACTTTTTTACGCATTTATAAAGCATTTATAAATTAGTGTGATTTTCAGAAATTTTATTCGCCTACACTTTGGGTTATTTTTCTTACGTTATGTTTATGTAGGTAATTGACATATGTTTTCTTTTGAAATATGTAGTTATTTTTGTAAGCAGCTTGTTGTTTTTTGTTACTCGTTGTCCCGCCCACACTATTATTAGATATTTAAGTAAACAGAAACTCTATTTCTACTTCGGAACTCTTAGCTCAAACAAAGGTTCTTTGTGTTTACGGACTTCGATAGGCTATGAAACTTTCTCGTGAGAACGACGCAAATCTTAGCGATTGTTTGCTTCATAACAATATAATATAGATTATTACAAAGAGTGGAGTTGTAAAGCTTGTTAATTAGTCGCTTTTGTTTGAGTTTTATACAAAGGTCTTTGTCGCTTACATGGGGCTGTATTCGATTAATACCTTTACTTTTGTTTTACAATCACGTGATATTATGGAAATGGAGTTATCGAATTCTGTAGTAGGAAATCGTACTTTAGGGGAAAAAAGACTGATAGATTAGATGTCGGATAGAGAAAGATATCCTATTGTTTTTCACTTTTATAGACTATGTTTAAAAATTATTTTTAACATTTGTAAATAATATACAAGGATATTTATATTCGTAGTGTTTAAATTATTTTTATTCCCATAAAAAAACAAGAATCCGAATATAGTAGGGCCGAGACAAATGACATAAACTTAAATAAAAGTGTTGACCCACTGCTGTCTATGCGTAGCAGTGGGTCAACACTGGAGCTTATTTCCCAGTAGTTTACGTTATGTGCTGTAGTTTTTTACAAAACTATTGGGGTTTAATGATAATAAAAACCGACGCCACGCATATAGGTGTACATGATAAATAGTCATAAAATATGATTACCATAATTTTTTATTTATATTTTGATATATAGGTCATTATGACTCATAATGAATGTTATTATACTTCACTATCCGCATTAATGATTGATAAATTGTTAACAGTTGACAGCAATGAGGATGAAGCGAAGGCGCACATCGAATTCCATCGTCTCGGTAAGTAATGTTGTTATCTGTAACCAAGTTATTGGGCCTACATTAAACGGAAGTGCTCGGTTGATTCCCAGCCAGAAGCCACCGAAATCATCTTACGTAGATATGGATAGGCCTATGATGACGCGTGTGTTCAACCTTGGGCTGGGACGTAATGGCCAAAGTATATACATTTTCTGGCATATCTTTCTGGGTCTGAAAAAAATTCATTTGAAATTCTAGAAGCAACGCAATAAAGTCAATTTCAGCTTGTGCATACTTCTCCGTCAGAGCGCTAAATGGCTAACAAATGTCTTTCTGCATTGACGACCTCTGTGGCGCGGTGGGCGAAGGTCTGCTTGCGACGCAGGAGGTTGAGGGTTCGATTCCCGCCTCGGGACAAATGTGTGTACTATCTGCAGACATTTTTTCATGGTGTTCTTGTCGTTTTCTATGTATAATAAAAAATATCTATCTATGTATTGTATTATAATATGTACCTATCAGTTATCTAGTACCCATAACACAAGCTCTGCTTAGCTTGGGGCTAGATAATGCTGTGTGAATTTCCCAGCATTAATTTGTAAAAATATATGATAATATTGAAATAGACGACATCTCTTTCTACACTATGCAAACGAGCGAGATTTCAGACCCAGAAATATAGCTATCGCACTTCCAGTGTAAAACTACTACAAAGGCCGGTGAAGTGATGTACTGTGGCTGTGATTGTGATGCCTACATTTTACCAGGGCTTTAGTATGCCAGGCCAGGCTTTGTATGTAAATGCCCTGACTAGACTTAGCTAGGTAAGCGTAGAATCGATATGCAAATCACGTCACAAGCTCTTTTACCCAGGACTCTGTAGCTATTCTGTTAACTTCGCAACAGCACTTACAAAACAGATTAACCTTTCGGTAGATTCTATTAGATGAACCCCTGTAAGCCTTAAAACCGTTATCACTGAACTCATCAGATAGGAACCATTAGCACAACGTTCGTACAGATTATATATCAGTATTTGTACATCTACGTGGAAAACGTGGAAATATACTGCGCATTTTCACTGGGGAACGGAAAATAAATGATGACGATAGAATTCACTAAGGCCAAACTCTGGTTATGCTTTTTGGCATTATTATACATTATTTTAAAATTATTTTTGAAAAAAAAAAGGAATCCATTGCTGTTCTATTTAATATGTTAAGATTAAAATAATCTATTACTTTTTCTTAATTGGTGATGAATGAAGTATTCTCTATATATTATGTAGCAAAATGTGTCGGTACTCATGTAAAGCCAAAACGACTGATCCAATTTCGCAAATGAGGAACCTGTGGAAAGATGCACATCAACACCATAAAATACTTCGTAAGTATCGATAGTGAATCCACAGCTGTTCACATACGGGAGGTATGTGAACAGCTGTGGATTCACTATCGATTACTCGATACTCAGTTGCCAATAAACCACACTTGGTTTATTGGCAACTGAGTATCGAGTATATTAGTGGTTATTGAACCACTGTTCAATAACCACTAAAGTAATTTTCAACGGGATATTTACCATATTTTTTTGTTAATAACCAATAAATTTTGAAACTTACAAGTGTTGAAGCAACTCAACGAGTTATATAATTGATCCTTAATAGTAATAGAGGAACATAATTCAGTGTCCAAGAGTCCTGTAAGGTCTAAAGGAAATAAACCACCTTGAATTTTGAATTTTGACCAAGTCAACGAATAATAAGACGATCCGCCAACCAAATACCATATTTTATTTTGTAAAGTTCCCATTTGAATTGTAAATAAATTGTAATTGCTCGTGAGTGTACATAACTGTTCATACGAACCAGTTGGATAAGAGACAACTGTCGGCTTATCCAACTCGTTAACGTATGTTTTTGCCGTCGCTCGGCTTTTAGCCTTGGCTGGTTCAGCACGTAGCAAAAATGCCAGTTCGTATAATTTAATTCAGTTTGCCATACGATATTGGAACTTTGTTTTTTCGACGCGGTTGGCGCGCTTTTTTTGTTTTGCCGCTCGTGTCGGGGGATGTATGCAAATGAAAGCATAATAGGTACTCACTTTACATAAAAATACCCATAAACATAACCTTTAAGATACTCCCCACTTTTAAAATGAAGACTTTTAAACAATCTACCAGTTTGTTGGTGGAACCTCTGACTTCAATCGAGTCGTCAAAACAAGGCGCATACCCCACCCAAACTAGCGCCGCCACCGAATTTTCAAAAATCCAAATTCAGTTTGTCAGTTGTTATCGTTGTGTCAACATGAATGTAAACGTTCTATCACACGCTATTTACATAATATAGACTACTCTGAGGTAGAGCACTTGTTGGATATTCAATCCTAATTCTGGGCTATATCTATATCAATATTTATAATGTATGTACATCTATCAACTTTATTTTACTCTTGTATTTATGTTTGTAATAAATTAGGATTAAGGTTTATTTCGAAATAGTTTATACAATACTTGTTGTAATATGTATATATAGAGTCAATTTTTGTTTTTTCATGTTTCACCGCCGTAAATTACTTTAACCTATAAGAAGCCAGAGGAGTGAGCCCTCGTGTCTAAACACAAGTTAGCAAACTTAGTTAGAGCGAGGTGTCATAATCTTTGTCCTGAAAGGTTTTTAACAAGTAGGGATTACGTACTAAACAGAAAAGTAACATAGCTATGTAATATTAAGTAGATTGTAAGTTCCTACTCTGTAAACCTATTTCTATAAATAAATATATTATTATTATTATTGTTATCATAAGCTTTTTTTTAATACCTCTGTAATAGTTTTATTCTATTTAGTTTAGGCAGAGATACGAAAATAAATTTTGGTGGCCACCAAGGGCAACTTGGTATCTCTGATTTTTGAAAATTCCTTGATAAATTAGGTGGCGGCACCACTTTGGGTGGGGTATGTGCCTTAAGCTTTTAGTTACTGAACTTCATTCGTTCCTCAACTTCAAGGCCCGCTTGCACGTTTTGGTATGCAATCGATGATTCATCCTGGGAGACCGGTAAACAACTACCCAAAATTCGATTCTAATTTGAATTTTAATATGGATATCATACCTATACTATTTAATTACAACAGATGCAGTGAAATCAGACGGCGAACTAGTCTCCCGTTTGGAGCAGCATGCTACAGCCGACTCAGTTCCCGGTGGACCTCCTCAAGTGCACTCCCAAGCGCAACTCGACGTGCCTTCAGAGGGCGTGCATAGAATGGTGGTGCAGGACGGCTCTCACGTCAGTGTGGTTGATGGCACTGCGACTAGCGCGCCTAACGAAGAGACTACTGCCAAGGTACATTGTTTTCTGGTTTACATTTAGTTAGAGCTAGTGAATTTCCAACTAAGTGCAACGTCTTTCGAAGTCGTGCATGGATTGGTGGTGACAGTTCTCACGTCAGTGTTGTTGACGGCTCTGCGACCAGCTTGCCCAATGAAGACATTACTGCCAAGGCATATACTGGAGACAAGATATATTATCGTTATCTGTTTTACATTTGTTCGAACTCCAAAGTACATGCATAAGCACAGATTATGGAGTGCCTTCAGAAAGCGTGCACTACAGCTCTCATGTAAGTGTGGTTGACGGCACTGCGACCAGCGAACCCAATGAAGAGACTACTGTTAAAGTATAGGCTTTGAAGTCTTCAAACGGAACTCATTATAAATGTGAGCGGGTCAATGCATTCACTGCCCAACCTTGTTACGACGGAGCCGGAACGGGCTTCTGTGTTTTAGCCATGAAAGTGTTAACTTAGAACCTTGTTTTTTTGGAAAAACACCAACATTTTATACCATATCGACATCATGTCATTAGTGAGTGCAGTGAGTGAGTGCTTTGGGCGCACAAGTCTCTTATCCCCTCCGAATAACTGGCTCGAAACTTAGGAGAAATACCTCATTGGCATTGGTAGGAAAACTCGGAAAATTCGTGTGTGACCCGCCAAAAGAGCTTCTAGATCCAAAATCATTAATACAGCCATTTATTTCCAGGTATTCCACGGAGCAGCTCGCCTGGTCCAGCCAGGTTCCATGACCAACGCGCCGCCTAGTGGCCACACTGCAGTGCGAAGGGCTTTCAACGCGGACATCACCAAGGAAACAAAGAACAACGTAATTAAACCTTTGTTTAGTTAGTCTGTCTGTACTTTCTTATTCATAGAAGGAAAATCCTCTTGGGAATTACGGGTTTATGTTCGTATTTGGGAATCGAGTCTCGTGTCTTGACTTGTGTCTTATCTCGTCTTGATTTGGACCGTATTGTCTATGAGGTTTAAGGTGGCCTGTATTTTATTGTTCTACAAGGAATAAAACTAACGGAAAAGTAATTGGCCGCAAATCGTAATCAAAGTTATTATAATCGATGTTGATTTTTTCCTAGCACTTTCATGACTGAAAACACAGAGTGCGATATGCAACTACTTGTACCGACGGCGCGCCCCTGCGGGTCGCACCGCCGACGCTAGCAGTGATCGTGTTATACTAGATTAAGATAATAGAAAATGGTTTACGATATGCGGCAAATAACTTTTACGCGTTTTTATTGTTTTTTTGTCCCTGGTAATTTTTTTTTCATACACCTATTACAAAATTTAAGCAAAAATATGCAAAATGCAATTTTGAATAACTTAACGTCGAAAATGACATGTTTTCGTCCTATTAGTTTTGTATTAAAAACAACAATACCTTACGTTTTGTTTGTTAAGAAACATAGCTTATACAGAATAACAACACCATGTCGAAAATACAAAAAGTTTTCAGTCATCATTTTTGGTACTACGGAACACAATAATTTACGAATTGATGTTGCGAGCAGCGATAAAATCGGTCTCCCACTCAGCGTGTGCTACGGTAGAGCAGACCGAAACGCTATTAATACCATAGCGCTGGTCTTTCGTGGAGATCGAATCATATAGGTACCTAATTGGAAATCGTGTTTATGAAAATGAGTTATCAATGCTAACAACTTTGTAACATCTAGGGAGGTTTTAACCAAAATAGATTCTTGAAGATGGCCTCTGTAAGGTCTGTTTTTCTTCAACAGGTGGACCACTATGCCGCTTACTCTGGAGTTCAATACTCCCCCCTAGACATGGCTGAGTACGTGTTCTGGACTGGAGACGAGAAAGGTGTCACTACTGCTATTGAAGAGTTCCTTCAGGAGGGAATCGTAAGTAGAATATAGCTTCTGCCCCGGCTTTGACCGCGTTTTTCCTGGACAAAAATTAGTTATGAGCATGTTCATCTATGTGGTTGCCAAGATTTCGTTGGGTTTTTTGTCGTGAAAAGGTAAAGACATAAAGACTGACGAAGACAGAGTAATTTTCGCCTCTATTTATATCATATTTGTCGTTCATAGAGATACTTTGAATTACAATAAAATAAAATAATTTAATTAACACTAGTATTTACAATTGAAACAATTGGGCTAACAGCAGACTGAAAAAAATCTGATTTCTATAGTAATTACAGTCTTATGAATGACACACGTACACACACAGTAGTTACAGACGAAATGAAATCTGTTTTTTTTTTTGACATTTTTATGTCTGGTATTTGAAGATATTTAGTGATTCTTTGCAATGAGAGTACTGCAAATTCGAGAGGTATTAGGAATAACCGGTCGTAAATACATATCTACGAACCTCGAATGTCATATATTACTGTGCGCTGTCTAGGCAGACAGATTCGTAGATATTTCCGCCAGGTTTTATCTATCTAAGATAGAGCAAAATTAAGATTATTTGTATCAATTTATAATTGAAATGTTTACGTTCAAGATGTCAAAAGAAGAGGCGATCGCTTTCCTCCAAGAAATCAAATTCAACATTAACTACCTCCGAGCTCACTACACGCAGAACTTGAGGGCGTCAGAGGAAAGCGCACAGCAAGAAAAACTTAGAACGATGCTGCTAGAACAAGCTCAAGCTAAGGTAAGATTTTTTTTTTATTTATTTTATTAAAATATTGTAAATCGTCAGGATTCGCGTAGAAAAAGAAACGACCGGGGTCGATTCTCGTGTGAACCCTCTCTAACTAACCCCCTCTGAAAACCAATGTGACGCAGCGGCTGAAGGGGGGGAGGTTGCGGGTTCGATTCCCGCCTTGGGACAAATGCTCTATCAACAGATATTTTTTTCGGGTATTCTGGTCGTTTTCTATCAATAATAAATATATTTGTATTATATCTATGTATTGTATTAAGTATATCAGTTTTCTAGTACCTACAACACAAGCTCTGCTTAGCTTGGGGCTAGATGATACGGTGTGGATTGTCCAGCATTACTTATTTATTTGTATAACTCAACCCAGTTTAAGGGTCGACTAAGAAGGTGACCAACTAGGGGAAAAGCAACAGCATCATCCTAACACTTCATTGCGATTACCAATCCGCATATAAAGCACGATGATAATGGCTAAGCCAGGGGGAGTTTAGAAATTTTCACCGCTCTGTTTGGGGGAGGTAAGATCTTATGCTGAAGCTGATGATAAAGAACTGGTCAGGAATGGGTCAGGCGTTTGCCCCATAGAGTGAAAGTAAAGGCTTATAAAACTCTGTACAAAAGTACTTTTACTAGTATCATCAGTCCATCTAATCTAACACTACCTAATCCTTTGTAAACATCAAAGCGCAAAGTCCGAAGTGATGAAGATCGTCGATTCCATTTCAAAGTTTTACAAACAATATAAATTTCTTAGAATTTCGTTGTTTATGGCCACAAACCGCCAGAATAATTTGCCACAAAGATAATCATGAATCTAAAGTCGATCTATAAATAAATCGCAAAGATTTAGTAATCCAAACAAGACCGTATTGATCCGATCACAAATGAGTTTCTTGAACAAACTCAATAGCGACTTGCGAACTTTGATTAAACTTTTCCGTCCATTGAGGGTAGGAAAATATTTTCCAATTAATTCTCTAGTTTATCGGTTGAAAGTAGGTCACTATCTGCCTTGACCTGGGTTTAATTTGTATCAACGTGATCAGTATATGTTGTTATGGACTTATTAGTAGGTAAACATATTGGTTTGATTCTCAAAGGATTTGCTTTGAGATGATTGGTAGGCTTCGTTTAATGGGCTACCCTATGACGCCATTTTGTGAATAGGATAGGCATATGAATTCGCGTTCATAAAATCAGACCGCGTGTGCAAAAATCAAGTGCAGAAATCATGATTTCTTCTAATTAAAAGAGAACTTTTCCAGTAATAAAATATTTGTTTTGACGAATCTGTTACCCTGTCTTTGCTTTAGTTTTCAATATAAAAATCAAGGCAGTAAGTCATATTGTTTCGGAGAAGGCAAATATTTATCAAAATTGTTTTTTTTTTATCAAACATAATATGTAACTAGTCAGAAAACTATCTTGGCACTTTTGTACAGAATGAAATGAAATATTAGATAGAGGAGTAAGAATCCTAGATTCCATATTTGAACAGCAGTACGATCTCAAAGATCATGGAGTTGTTGAATTTTTCGAAATACCAGCCTTATTGACCCCAGTGGCTAAGCGGGAGAGGTCTGCCTGCGACGTATGCTGAGACGTATCGTTGTTCAGTACAATAACCATGACAATGACCTAAATAGTGCTATGTGGGTCAAGTCTACAGCACAACTGTAATAGTGCAAGAGATAAGATTCGGGTGGGGGTTGAATTCATTAGCATTAATCAGGCGTTAACACGCTTATCATATCCAAACTATTCCTTTCTTTGTGATAACCTTACCTTTTTTTTTACCCAAGGTTAGAATCATATAAATATATGAATTCGAAACTAACTCTGGCCTTTACATTTACAAAATATAATTTGTTTAATAAATTTCAATTAAAACTAGTGTTTACAATAGAAACAATTGAGCTATCTGCAAACTGTTGCAAAAAATCTACAGGTAGCTCAACTGATTCATATCAATACCAGTCGGAAGCGTGCCCAAGACACTGGCTACATTGCCCCGCTGCATAATATAATACTCTGGCTGTGTGTCTGATTCCTTTTTACGCATAAACGGCTGAACTTATCTTACTGTAATTTGGCAGCGAGGTAAATGGTATATCGGGGACGGACATAGGCTGGACAATTCGCACAGCGTCATCTAGCCACAAGCTAACCAGTGCTTAAGTTATGCGTAATAATAACTATTCCAATTGTAACAAAACAGAAGATTTCATTTTTAATAGAAATTGAGAGACTTAGAATCTCTACTACATTCCTTGCGAAAGGGATCATAAATAAAGAATTTCACAGCCAAATACGGAAATATATTCTCAAGATACTGTTTCGATAGGTACATCGTTTATTTCCGACAAAAATCTTTAAGAACCCTCGGGATTTTTATAATACTCGGCAATTTATTTCATCCTTTATGCCGCGTATGTTCTCAAAGATCCTTAAATTGCTTCATTCAAGCAAAAATATTTTATCTCTTCTTTGAAACAGGGGTTGAACGAAGTAGATGTAAGAGTACAATACGAGAACACTTAAGAAACATTTGTAGCAAATGCGTTTAAGGGGCTACTCTGATTCACGCTAACGAGGCGCCAACAATTTTATAGATTTAGCATTTGGCGTTTTCGCATCTCAGACTAAATAATCCTACTAAACCGACTAAGATTTCGTGGCAGGGTGCAAGTCCTGCCGAAATCGAAAATATTTGGGAACTTATTTAATTTCTTAACTAAAAATAATAGAATTAAGATTAAGGAAATGATAGAGTATTACGACATAAGTATTTTTATTGCTCTGCTGTTATGGGCAATAAACTATTATTGCCCATAACAGCAGAGCAGTAAAAATACTGATGTACTTTAAACTAATAAATAAAAATATAGCAGTTACGACGGACAGACACACAAGTGATCCTATAAGATTTTAGTTTTTTATTCGGACGTACGGAACCCTAAAACAATCAATTGCGGAACTAGACTAAACTTCTACACTACAATTTGCACTCATCATCATCAGCTTATGTTTGGCCAGTGCTGGACATAGGCCTCCTCTAATGAGCGCCATAACGCCCTGTCTTCAGCTTGCTGCATCCAGCATCTGCCTGCATTCTTTCGCATCCCACTTGGTGGGGGACGTTCTACAATACGTTTACCGAGTCGACAATTTGCACTACACCCATATAATTGGAACTAAGTGGACGGAAAAAATTCCCACGAAAAGTTGTAACGACACTTTTTGCTATAGTAAGCTATTGTAAGCCGTGCAGCGTGCGCATGTTTCTCTATCTGTCTCTCTCTCTCTCTCTTATAGAAAGGAACTTCGTTCCATCCGGGTGTCCCTTGACACCTCTCAACTTTTTTTTTAACAAAATGTTTCCCTAGGAGTACCAGTACCGAAGCCCCGCTCTCCAGTCCTTCGCATTCGGGAACAGCCCCGACATCATCCGATCCATCGCTTCAAAGAATTGGGAGCTCAGCAACAACTTGTCTCCCGTGGCTTCTCTCCCGGTGACCAGCGACCTTCGACCAGAAGCGGTGAAAAGATTCGATCCGATGCTACAGAGTAACATTATTAGTGAGTATTGGGACTTTAAACAGCTAAAACAAAGGTCTACGTTTAGCGTATAATGACAAACGACGCGTAGAGGGCCTACTGGATGCGTAGAGGGCCTACTGGATGCGTAGAGGGTCTACGAGATGCGTAGAGTCTACGAAACACTAAGTTTTACAAAATGGATTGGGATTGATTTGGATTCATTTAAAGTCTTTTTTCTTATTTTTCTTGTTTCCTTCTTACAAGTTCTGCTTAGCATGAGGCTAGATGATGATGTGTGGATTATCCAACTCTATTTATCTCCTCTTACACTGTTCTAGCTTCATGCTTTGTGATTGAAATGATGCTATTAGAAAACAAAACACATTGTCAGCTATTATACTATTCATTTCGGTGATCTGCCAATTTTATCTTATAATTTTTGTAATTCGAACACTGGATATGGCGTAGAGGCTCTACGGCGTAGAACAACAACGCCGTGTAGAATGTTTACGAGGAAATTAATTTTATTATTTTATTTTGTCTGCGGATTTGCGCAAGCATACGATGTTTTGGAATGTATGTTATCAAGTGTGAATAAACATGTAAAACAAGATTCGCCAAGTGCGAGTGTAACTCGCGCGCCGAGGGTTTCAAACATTTGCCAATTATTTGGACAATCAATTTTCTGAAATATTTTAAAAAGTATGAAACTTACAGAAATTTCAAAAAGTGTTTTGAAATGATCAAAACGATACCTTTCATTTGATACCCCACATGGTTAGGTACCCCTTTTTGAAAAAAAAATCCCATTTTTTGACCATTTTTCAAAAACTATTATTATTACAGACTTCTCTATATTTTTCCTGTAAAATATAGATCGATATCTACAAACGCCTAATACATTGTACGTGGATCGGTCTGCAATCTTCGGAGATAGGGGGGGGGGAAAGGTAAATTTTTCGACTATTTTTGAAATATTTCAAAAAGTATGAAACTTACAGAAATTTCAAAAAGTGTTTTGAAATGGTCAAAACGATACCTTTCATTTGATACCCCACATAGGTAGGTACCCCCCCTTTTGAAAAAAAAATCCCCCCCTTTTTGACCATTTTTCAAAAACTATTATTATTACAGACTTCTCTATATTTTTCCTGTAAAATATAGATCGATATCTACAAACGCCTAATACATTGTACGTGAATCGGTCTGCAATCTTCGGAGCTAGGGGGGGGGAATGGTCAATTTTTCGTCTTTTTTTGAAATATTTCAAAAAGTATGAAACTAACAGAAATTTCAAAAAGTGTTTTGAAATGGTCAAAACGATACCTTTCATTTGATACCCCACATAGGTAGGTACCCCCCCTTTTGAAAAAAAAATCCCCCCCTTTTTGACCATTTTTCAAAAAATATTATTATTACAGACTTCTCTATATTTTTCCTGTAAAATATAGATCGATATCTACAAACGCCTAATACATTGTACGTGGATCGCTCTGCAATCTTCGGAGATAGGGGGGGGGGGAAAGGTCAATTTTTCGACTATTTTTGAAATATTTCAAAAAGTATGAAATTCACAGAAATTTCAAAAAGTGTTTTGAAATGGTCAAAACGATACCTTTCATTTGATACCCCACATAGGCAGGTACCCCTCCTTTTGAAAAAAAAATCCCCCCCTTTTTGACCATTTTTCAAAAACTATTATTATTACAGACTTCTCTATATTTTTCCTGTAAAATATAGATCGATGTCTACAAACGCCTAATACATTGTACATGGATCGGTCTGCAATCTTCGGAGCTAGGGGGGGGGGAATGGTCAATTTTTCGTCTTTTTTTGAAATATTTCAAAAAGTATGAAACTTACAGAAATTTCAAAAAGTGTTTTGAAATGGTCAAAACGATACCTTTCATTTGATATCCCACTTGGGTAGGTACCCCTACTTTTGAAAAAAAAATCCCCTCCTTTTTGACCATTTTTCAAAAATTATTATTATTACCGACTTCTCTATATTTTTCCTGTAAAATATAGATCGATGTCTACAAACGCCTAGTACATTGTACATGGATCGGTCTGCAATCTTCGGAGCTAGGGGGGGGGGAATGGTCAATTTTTCGTCTTTTTTTGAAATATTTCAAAAAGTATGAAACTTACAGAAATTTCAAAAAGTGTTTTGAAATGGTCAAAACGATACCTTTCATTTGATACCCCACATAGGTAGGTACCCCCCCTTTTGAAAAAAAATTCTCCCCCTTTTTGACCATTTTTCAAAAACTATTATTATTACAGACTTCTTTATATTTTTCCTGTAAAATATAGATCGATATCTACAAACGCCTAATACATTGTACGTGGATCGGTGTGCAATCTTCGGAGATAGGGGGGGGTATGGTCAAATTTTCGACTTTTTTTGAAATATTTCAAAAAGTATGAAATTTACAGAAATTTCAAAAAGTGTTTTGAAATGTACAAAACGATACCTTTCATTTGATACCCCATTTGCCTTCCTAGGTCTCTTTTGAAATTTCAACATCAAAATTTGTACCTACTGAAAATATTCATTTTCATTTTTCATTTATTTATATATTTTTTTCTTAAAATCAGTAATGGCGCACGAAATGTATCATTATTTCAAATTTCAAGTTAATAGCTGCAGTAGTTACTGAGATATTCAAGAAAGAGCGGGGACGGACAGAGCGAGACCATAAGGGTTTCAAAACCGATGTTTGAAACCCTAAAAATAAGCATAAAAAGTTGGAGGGAAGTTTCTAGATCTTGGTGTATCTATCTACGCAAATTTTAAGCTTTATCCGTTCACTATTCTTACCATTGTCTCTGAACAAATATCTTACACAAAATTTTGATAACATCTGAACCTAAAATTTTGTATGACAATGTCAACATTAAGGCAGAGCACAATGAACGTATTGTAAATCTTTGTACGTGCAAAAGTTCCTTCAAATTAAAATATATGTGCAAATAAGGGTACCTTTATTTAAAAACTCATAATCTGTAAATAATAAGTCTTAATTATATTCGATTTGGGTTCGATTCCCGCCTTGGGACAAATATTTGTATGATCTGCAGGTATTTGTTCCGGGTGTTCTGGTCGTTTTCTATGTATAATAAAAAAAACTATGTAATGTATTATATTATTATATGTATATCAGTTATCCAGTACCCATAACACAAGCTCTGCTTACCTTGAGGCTAGATGCTTTGTGAATTGTCCAGCATTATTTATTATTTTTATCTTCAGGCACATCTGATTACGAACGCGACGCGATGAACGGACCAGTTATAAGCGAGGAGGAATATGAAGAGATGATGGAAAAACTGAAGGCCGCTGACAATCTGTATACAGAGTACACTTTGGAGGAGATCATTTACCAGCTTGCTAAGGTAGGTACACTAAGGGGGCGATATATGACGCCATTTTGTGAATAGGATAGGCATAGGATTTCGCGTTTAAAGGAGCGGGACAGAGGAGAGAGAGAGAGAAGAGGACTTTGTTTTGCAAAACTAAGCCGCGCCATCACAAAGTAATTTTATAAGTTTAGAAATATCCTTGAAATGGAGAATCAATCTCAGTTCGGCGAAAGCACCCTCAGAGTATAACTTCTCCTTTAGAGTTATCAATCCGCCAGTCAATCGCGATAAATTTACCAGTAACGCCATCTAGATCTTCATGTACAAACTCGACATTCCAGATGATGTTCTCTCAATCCCTATCCCGCGACCCGGCCTCGGCGCGTGCTGCCACTCAGCGGTTCATGGCGTTCCTGGAGCTGGAGGCCGAGAGGGGACAGCTGTCGCGCACTATTGAGAAGAAGGTGCTAGGTAAGTCCTATGACAAGCTACAATATTGCCATTTTTCAGTTATAAGTCAGAAGTCAATTACTTTATTTAGGCTTACATAATAAACACTGACAAACCAATCGTGTTATTGTTGTAATTTTATAACAAACAAATTGTATACCTGCCCCGAATTGAAAGGTATAATTTCGTTTTTTAAGACAGTACCTACCCCGAGCGAAACTAGCGCCGCCACCTATTTTATCTTATTATTTCATTGAACATAGGTAATTTCAAAATTTTCAATAGGCAATTTGTGATACCTAGCTAAAACTTTTAACTTTTGGCATTTTTATGCCAAAAGCTAAAAGCTTACAATGCCTCTATCATATTTTTATCTTGTATAAATTAGGAGGAGATGCAATAATTGAGTTTGGTGGCCACAACGTGCAACATCGTATCTCCTAATCTATACAAAATAATAAAGCTTAAAATATGTATCACAAAATGTCCATAGAAAATTTTACCTTTGTAAAACGAAATAATAAGTTAAAATAAGTGGTGGCGCTAGTTTCGCTCAAAGTATCGTCTTTATTAAGTAAAAATTAAAAGGATGAACTCACTGACTCTAAGTATCCTTATTACACCGATACCTACTGTCCTTTAGAATGTTAACACTTTAGCATGAGAAACCAAAGAACTGTAGATTTCATAACTTCACAAAAAGCAACAAAAGAGATACCTATACCTATAGGTATATACTAACATCAATTTATTTTCAAAGGTTTTCATAAAAAGTTGCCTAGTTAGATGTCAATGTATTTTTATGGTTCTTTAATGATTGAATGTTTACCTTACTACTGTATTTTCCAGATGTAATGATTGCTGCACTAACTGACACCATCGGCGACCATCCAGAGCTTCTGCAGAATCATGAGCAAGGTGGATCTAACAGGTGACCTACCTATAACTAGATATTTATAGATACAATAATAAAACTGGCAAGTGCGCGTTGCAGCCCTCTATAACGCACGCCAGATAGGACGTTTTTATTTGATTAAATGTTATTTTTGTACTTCTTGTTTTTTGTCATCAGAAAATACGCATTCATAAAAATTTTATCCGCCATTTTTTGCATTTATTTAACCCTTAGTGAGTGCAAAAAATGGCTGTGACAGACACAAAACTCAAAATCACAGTTTTAAATAAGGTTTCGGTTTCAACTGCCCAATTTAGATAGTGTCCTCTTTCCTAAAACAAATTAACCTGTATTTACCTTTTCTCGTAGGTTGATGCGTCAATTCCTGGAGGCAAGCGCCGCAGAGCCAAGCATGTCGCGCGCCATCCTAGCAGCGTACAAAGACGAACTGTTGAAAGGACCCACACTGCCACACAAATTCAACTTCGAACACTAAACGAGAAGCGATAACACTAACCTGTTGTTTGAGTTATTATTTTCTTTTTAATCTAGATCAAAGATCCTAGGATCCTACGTTCCGTAGATCTAGATAAGTTGATAGTGCGTTGTGTATACAACTTTTTTTTAGTTTTTATAACAACAAATAAGTTTATTTCAATTTAAGCTCTGACATTTTAGAATACATTCACTGCTCTGCGGTGCGACCCGCAGAAAATGGCTGATAAGTCTGCGGTCATGATCGTCGTAGGCAATGAAAGTGCATGCCTGCTTGCTTGTTACCTTAGTTTTGGCTTATCTCGCTTAACTGACGCAGTTTTTACACGTGTGTGCAGACTGCAAACTAAGCTTGTATGAACAACAGCTTCAGCTATGCGAGCTAAGCTAAACTTAATTAGCTTACCTTTCGGGCCTGCAAGCCGACTAAATGTGTTGCATACCTTCTGTACCCACCTACCTTATCTGTGTGCATTAAAATTCACTATATATATTTGGTTGTTTTGTCTGTTACTTATATCTTCGAGTAATTACAGTAGACTTGTGACTTTCTACCGTTTGAAAAAGTCTTGGAACATTTTTATCAAGGTCTTCCTAGTTTTATTTTATTACCTTTCCAAGTAGTATGTTAGGAAATCAAGTTTAAGATTCTACATGTACCTTATATAATTTTTAGTTTGGTAATTACAATTTGGCCAAAAATAACTAGGTACCTTTTTCTCTAGGTTAAGGTATTATATTGATACGTTATATTAAGAAAATTATTAATAAGTAGCTGGAATTCTGCATTTTAAATGATTATAAGCTTAGTCATTGTGTTGACAAAAATTAAATACCTACCTATTATATTTCATTACGGATGTAAGCGGGTTAACTTACTTTTGTGTGAAGAACACCAAAGTTTCATCCCTAACCTATTTTAGACTTAATATTTTACTTTTATGTAAAATTTTAAGTACTTATTGATGATTTTAAGCCATTTCGTCTATTTTATTGCGCTGCTGTTTACGATATTGTGTATTTTATTGAAAACTATGCGTAAAATTTTAAACACTTCTGTAAATAAAATATTAGCTTAGAAAATTGTATTGCCCCAAAGACTTGTAACTTCCATGTCATGAAAAATTATATTCTCTCTAATCAAGTTTTAGTCCTGTTGAATGGCAGCTTTGAGTACGTAAATATTTAGCTTAAAATGTAGTTGAAAGTGTTAATTATAAGCTACCTAACTTTAAGTAAAAATCTGAATTATAAAAGGATTTTGAAGATTAATCAAACATTTCTTCATATTTTTCTACCAAATAAATCTCTATTAGGTGATGTGCAATTTTACGATTTTGATACGACATGCCTTTATCGAAACTAAAAATATTTTGGCATATCAGAAATTTGTAAAACATATCTAGAGGAACGTCATGATTACTAATTTTGGAGATGTTTCGAAAAAAAATACTTTGTATATCAAATTAGATTAAAATAATATTTTAGTCTTTAAATTGCACATCACAATAACCCTTTTTGCTAATTCACAGCATAATCAATTACCTAACCATGAAAATATTCACCATAGCGAATAAGTACGTTAATCCTGTCTTTCTAAAGCCATATATATAATATTTAACCAGCAAGTCCAAACAAATTGGATTATGCTGTTATTATCAGCAATCTTTATGATGTTTATATTATTCTTTGAAAATATATTGTGGATTTAATAAAAAAAGCAGTTTATGACATTGCTGTTTCATTTAAAAAACACTTAAGTAATAGGTACAAACACTAGATAATTATATATTATATATACTGTCCCTAAGTAATTACAAACTAGTTGAAGTAACAATATTTTTAAAACAGATTTTAAATAGCATATTATTTACAATCTAGACATCCATTCCTAACATAATTGACGAGTTTTCTTACACAGTAATCTAATACAAACTTGGTAGAGGTGGAAATGCATTTGCCTTACTGACTACAAGCTTCTTGTGCTGGTACGAAATGTAGCCTTTTATCTTCCCATCATAGATCAAATTCGCTACGATGCATTGCGTCTCATCACAATCAACATCCTCCTGGCCAACCACTTGTAACGCAGCTTGAAGCAACTGTATATCAATCTGGTGGTTTTTTTCTACTAAATAAACCCTTCTGAACAGATTTCTGTACGCTGTGATCTTTAGTTTTTCCACAATCAGGTAAATACCTGCTTTGATGAAGAAGCCTTCATGCTGCTCCATCACCTGATCAATTCCACGAAGATCTCCATTCTTCACAGTAAATACAAGGTCCCAAAATTGCATCAGATCATATTTCTCTAGCAATTGTCTTGCTGGCATGAAACCGAGCAGCATTTTAACTGGGATCAAGTATGTGAGAATCAGTCTTTTGTTTTTTATACTCCTGCGATGACAGTTTTGAAATGCAAATGACAAATATTCATCTGCTGATTTGTAGTCAGAATCGAACATAGCTTTGCGCCCAACAAAGTATCTGTACGTAATTTGCTGAGCTAATGGGAACATTTCCTTAAATGGTGATGAATCTATTGCCCTAATCAGCGGCTTGCATAAATGTAGTTTGTTGATTCGAAAATATACTTTGAGCAGTTGGTTCACAAGGCTCAACATACCAATTCTCTTGGTTTCATAATCAGCTGTTCTGTTATCAGCTGCACATACCCTGAAGCAAGCCAGTAAGCTCTCTGCTGCTTTTTCCATGATCTTGCCATTACTTTGAGCTGAAACAAACAATTAAAAATGTGTCAGTTTATTTATCCATCCCCAAAGTAAGCAGAGCTTGTGCTATAAGTACACGATAATTACAGACAACAGTAATCCTGGAGCATCTTCATGAATTTATTGTGAAGACCACCAATGTCTGTCTCTACGTGAGTGGAGAAATTGAACATGTTGGTTTTTATTGGCAAGATAACCAGCAATACTTACGGCTGCAAGCTTCTGCCTTCTGTGCAACAAGCCGCAAATCAAGACAAACTGTGTACATAACATGCAAGGTCCAGTTCTCTTCTTTTTGCACCTGTAGCAGCCGCACCACGCTTGCCACACAGTTACTCTGGTGGTCGAACGCCTCCATGTATTCATTTGAGTGTAACGCCTGGAAAAGAAAATGAATTTGCAATTAGAGGGATCATTGTGTTTTCTACAAATAAAAACACCGGAAGTGTGATCATTTTGTGGATTTGGGGTAGCCGGGTAGGTACCTTGACGCACAGCAAATGAGCGATGATTATCTCGTCAAGTGGAGTCACGCAGTTCCCTTCAACCAGACTTGCTATGTCACTAGACCGCAGGTTTCTGTTACCCACATGATCATCTCTCAAAGAAAGCAGGCGGGCTAGAACTGCTCCCTGCGCATTCCTGAATGATCGCTCGACAACTTGAATGTACTGGTTCAATGTACCGCCGAAAGACATTTTGATTGTTTTACTGTTCTGTTTAATCTTGTGTATAACAGCTCCTTTATTAATTCTATGAGATTCAAAGAGAATAAAACCACTACGTTATTGATGAGATTAAATTCATATTTCTATCGAATAGAAAAGGCAAAAGTGACTTTTGCAAATACTTTGCAAAATAGAAAAGCAAAGTACTATACTTATAAATCTGCACAGATGTACTAGGGATGCTAGTTAACGCATCAGATGACCAACTCAGAGGCGAAAAAACTAGCAATAGTATTGAATGAAGGACTTATTGAAATTGACTTTTCTTTTTTTTTAACGACTGGCGGTGGGCTTGCATATTAAGCTTTTGACATGTTTTTGCTTGGATACAGAACTTTTGAGCTCGTGTTGTATTGTAGGCCAATAGGCCACTCATTCATTTTAGCAAAATAAATGTATCGTAAAACGCATGAAACAGAATAAAACAGTTTCTAGCTGTTTTTTTCTGTTCCGTGGTAAAACCTACAGAATAATTTCAAATAAAAAGTCCAACACTATTAATAATCTTTATTAGCAAAGAAAATTACAATCAAATTATTAAGGAAACAATAATATTAAGTGTTGATTTTTAGAAATATTGACCTGTATCTAAATCACACTATATTTAGACATAATATATATATGCAAATAATGGTAAATTCCCATCCATTCCTACCACATGTAGGTTTTGAGACAAATTTTAGGGTGTCGTCAAGTATTTACAGACTTACAGCTGGGTATCTCGAATTCCGAGGTGAACTTACTATGATGACTAGACTATTTTATTATGTAACATTTACCGAATTGAGCTGAGTATGATAATGTAGCAGCCATTGTTTTGCTGAAGACCCGGGCACAATTCCTAGCCTGAAACAATAAATATGATATCAAGTAGGTAATTAAACAAAATTATTCAACAAGGACATTGTATGTATAATATTGAATAATACCCATTCATAGAGGGAAATAATTAAAAGGGATAAATAAATAAATAAATAATGCTGTACAATTCACACAGCATTATCTAGCCCCAAGGTAAGCAGAGCTTGTGTTATGGGTACTAGATAATGTTTACTAATATACATAATACATAGATAGATATTTTTTATTATACATAGAAAACGACCAGAACACCCTGCACAAATGTCTGCAGATCGTACACACATTTGTCCCGAGGCGGGAATCTAACTCGCAACCACCTGCATCGCAGGCAGACCTTCGCCTACCGTGTCACAGAGGTCGTCAGATATTCATTAAGTACCTATAGAAGTAAAGTATGTTTTTCTAGTATGTTTACCTATTTCTTCTCCAAGTCTCAAATAGTTCTGTTTAGTTTCTTCATGGACTGACTTATGAGCAGACTGAAAAGATGTTCCTTGATTGGAAATTAGGATAGCGTTCCAACAGTGACTTTCATCCGTTTTGGTTGGTTGAGGAATTCCACTTGCAATCTCTCGCTTTCAGTGAACAGTAGGGAAAAGGCTCCAACACGAAGCCGAGATCATAAGCGAGCTGATCCGTGAAACCTTTTATCCAAGTGCTTACGGCATACGCGAAGCCTACGAAGTTGAATTCAGGCAAACTACGTCTCACATCCAATGGAGTCCTATCTCAGTCCTTGGGAAACAATGCAGAGTGACATCTTCACTTCTGCTATTGCAGTTCACAACACAACACTTGTATTTAGACATTATCAAGTATTACATACAGTTATAAAATCAGAGAAAAGTTATGGAACCGAATCAATAAGAACTAATTTTCGATCAAGTAATAAATTGTAATGGCGGTCAAAGAGAATATAAATACTAGGTACATGGCGGCGGCAAGGGCAAGCAAGCAGCTGGCACGTGGTCGAGCCAGAACATTGGGAAAGAAGTAAACATGAGGGGGGTGAAAAATTGTCAAAATCTATAAGCCCACCACAGATTACTAATGCCTAAATTCCGTCTTTGAAGATTGTAGGCCATGTAAATCTGTGAGCAAAATAAAGATGCGCGTTGCGCGAGTTAGCGCGACCCATAAATTAAGAAAGAAAGAAGTATGTATACGACGCGCGACCTGCGCGACTGTGAGTGAAGTGAATGATTTCATTCGAATTATTCGACTTCACAAAATCATAATACTACTAGTGTATACTGCACACAAATTATTCGAACCACTCGAATGACTAGACCACATTAGTAACTAATTTGGTTATTAATCGCATCGCGTGTCGTTCGACTGCCCGAGTCGGTCATTTAGTAACTAAACTAATTAGTTAATTAATTAATTAATAATTAATTAGTAAATTAGTGGTCGTCAAATTTGAACACCGATGTGGCGCGGTGGGCGAAGGTCTGCCTGCGACGCAGAAGGTTGTGGGTTCGATTCCCGCCTCGGGACAAATGTGTGTACGATCTGCAGATATTTGTTCTATTTGTTGTATAAAAAATATATAATCTATGTATTGTATTATGTATATCAGTTCCCTAGTACCCATAACACAAGCTCTGCTTACCTTTGGGCTAGATAATGCTGTGTGAATTGTCCAGCATTATTTATTTATTTATTTTTCTTTTAATTTTTTCCCTCTATGAATGGGTATTATTCAATATAATACATATACAATGTCCTTGTTAAATAATTTTGTTTAATTACCTACTTGATATCATATTTATTGTTTTAGGTTAGGAATTGTGCCAATGCAGCAATGGCTGCAACATTATCATACTCAGCTCAATTCGGTAAATGTTATTATAATAAAAGTGATTGTAATTTGTAATAAAAGGAGTTTTGTCACCGTAGGATGTAGGGCATCGAGAACTGGCCATATTTTAAGAACCGGTTCTTTCGGTTCCAGTTCCAACACTGAACCGGGTACCCGGTTCTTTCAAAGCTTTTATTAATTTATCAGAATATTGTTAGTAAAATCTTACAAAATTCTACAATAGTGTCAAGTATCTTTTGAAGGTCAGATTCTAGAGCCGGAAATTCTGGAGTCGGAAGTTAGACTTGAACCCGGTTCCTAATATTTTGAGAACCGGTTTTTCCCGGTTCCCAAAGAACCGAGAATTCCCGGTTCTTTGGGAACCGGGAAAAACCGGTTCCGATGCCCTAGTAGGATGTAGGAAAATTATAAAGTGTCTAGGATTTTTATAATTTTACGGATCTTTTTTTTCCATCCACCCATTGACTTTGAGTAACGGGATGGATAGTTTTTTTTTCAACCACCCCATTGCTGGGCAGGTTAATGGAGTGAATGGGAATTTACCATTATTTGCATAATTATATATTATGTCTAAATAAAGTGTGATTTAAATACAGGTCAATATTTCTAAAAAACAACTGTGTTAACATTATTATTTCCATAATTTGATTGTAATTTTCTTTGCTAATAAAGATTATTAATTAATGTTGGACTTTTATTTGAAATTATTCTGTAGGTTTTACCACGGAACAGAAAAAACAGCTAGAAGCTGTTTTATTCTGTTCCGTGGATTTTACGATACAATTCCTTTGCTAAGAAAGAGTGGCCTACAATGCAAAACGAGCTCAAAAGGTCTGTATCCAAGCCAAAACCTGTAATGGCCAAAAAAAAAAAAGTCATTTTCAATAAGTCCTTCATTCAAATACTATGGCTAGTTTTTTCGCCTTGGAGTTGGTCATCTGATGCGTTAGCATCCCTCCCTAGTTACTGGCAAGGCAAGACCACAGATGTACTAGGGCCTAGTACTCTAGGACTCTGTGGTCTTGCTTGCCTTGCCTGCATGCATACGGTTTGCATCTGCTGAGTGAGGTTTGCTTGCTTGCATACATGGCCTACAATCTTCAAAGACGAAATTTAGGCATTAGTAATCTGTGGTGGGCTTATACATTTTGATAGTTTTTCACCCCCCCCTCACGTTTACTTCTTTCCCAACGTTCCGGCTCGACCACGTGCCAGCTGCTTGCTTGCCCTTGCCGCCGTCATGTAGTATACGGAACGTAGGATCCTAGATCTTTGGTAGTATTATATTCTCTTTGGCCGCCATTACAATTCATTACTTGATCGAAAATTAGTTTTTATTGATTCGGTTCCATAACTTTTCTCTGATTTTATAACTGTAATACTTGTTAATGTCTAAATACAAGTGCTGTGTTGTGTTGTGAACTGCAATAGCAGAAGTGAAGATGTCACTGCATTGTTTCCCAAGGACTGAGATAGGACTCCATTGGATGTGAGACGCAGTTTGCCTGAATTTCAACTTCGTAGGCTTCGCGTATGCCGTAAGCACTTGGATAAAAGGTTTCACGGATCAGCTCGCTTAAGATCTCGGCTTCGTGTTGGAGCCTTTCCCCTACTGTTCACTGAAAGTAGAGATTGCAAGTGGAATTCCTCAACCAACCAAAACGGATGAAAGTCACTGTTGGAACGCTATCCTAATTTCCAATCAAGGAACATCTTTTCAGTCTGCTCATAAGTCAGTCCATGAAGAAACTAAACAGAACCATTTGAGACTTGGAGAAGAAATAGGTAAACATACTAGAAAAACATACTTTACTTCTATAGGTACTTATTGAATATCTGACGACCTCTGTGACACGGTAGGCGAAGGTCTGCCTGCGATGCAGGAGGTTGCGGGTTCGATTCCCGCCTCGGGACAAATGTGTGTACGATCTGCAGACATTTGTGCAGGGTGTTCTGGTCGTTTTCTATGTATAATAAAAAATATCTATCTGTGTATTATGTATATCAGTAAATGTTATCTAGTACCCATAACACAAGCTCTGCTTACCTTGGGGCTAGATAATGCTGTCTGAATTGTACAGCATTATTTATTTATCCCTTTTAATTTTTTCCCTCTAAGAATGGGTATTATTCAATATAATACATACAGTGCCCTTGTTAAATAATTTTGTTTAATTACCTACTTGATATCATATTTATTGTTTCAGGCTAGGAATTGTGCCCGGGTCTTCAGCAAAACAATGGCTGCTACGTTATCATACTCAGCTCAATTCGGTAAATGTTACATAATTAAATAGTCTAGTCATCATACTAAGTTCACCTCGGAATTCGAGATACCCAGCTGTAAGTCTGTAAATACTTGACGACACCCTAAAAGTTGTCTCAAAACCTACATATGGTAGGAATGGATGGGAATTTACCATTATTTGCATATAATATTATGTCTAAATATAGTGTGATTTAGATACAGGTCAATATTTCTAAAAAAAAAACTGTGTTAACATTATTGTTTCCATAATTTGATTGTAATTTTCTTTGCTAATAAAGATTATTAATTAGTGTTGGGACTTTTTATTTGAAATTATTCTGTAGGTTTTACCACGGAACAGAAAAAAACAGCTAGAAACTGTTTTATTCTGTTTCATGCGTTTTACGATACTTTTCTTTTGCTAAAATGAATGAGTAGCCTACAATACAACACGAGCTCAAAAGTTCTGTATCCAAGCCAAAACATGTCAAAAGCTTGATATGCAAGCCCACCGCCAGTCATTAAAAAAAAAAGAAAAGTCAATTTCAATAAGCCCTTCATTCAATACTATTGCTAGTTTTTTCGCCTCTGAGTTGGTCATCTGATGCGTTAGCATCCCTAGTACATCTGTGCTTGCATACTTAAAAATCTGTGCGGTTTGCCTTGCCGTAGGTAGTTTGATATTTTGTTTCTTAATATAAACGCTGTTAAAATGGAAGAAAACGTTGCGTTAGACACCAGCAAACAAAAACAGTTTGTCAAATCTATTAAAGGAATCAAAAAGCTTATCAAGGTAATATTTCTCTATACCTTGTTTTTAGGTTATGTGTGTGTACATGCCCCAAGTCCCAAACACACTACAAAATGTTTTCTTACAGAAAGCTGAAGGAGACGCACCTGAAATCGTGGTTACTAAGCAAAAAGATGGGAAAAAAAATAAAAGGAAACGTCCAGATCGAGGTCTTGTTTACCTATCACACATACCCCACGGATTTTACGAAGTATGTATTGCCTGAAGATCCTAAGATCTTGTTACCTTGCATTATTTTTATTGAGTAGGTTCTACCTACATAATTATTAGTTATTCTTGTTAGTTATTGCAGAAGAAAACATAACATTTTTCTGTTCATGTTTTTTAGCATGAAATGACACAATACTTTGGTCAGTTTGGATCAGTCACCAATGTACGGGTGATTCGTTCCAAGCGCACTGGAAATTCAAAGGGTTATGCGTTTGTGGAGTTCAAACAACCGGAAGTCGCAGAGATTGTAGCAGAAACAATGAACAACTATCTGATGGGCAAACGGCTAATAAAAGGTATTTTGAAATCTTAGGTTTGTTTTCAAAAAAGCAAAACTGTATGCTTGTGAATTATTTCTACTCAAACATAATACTGGAGCCTATATTTATAAATTTACACTTTTTTTGCAAGATTATTGATGTAGTAAGTATCATTCATTATCTAAGACTAAGATGACTTAGGTACTGATATCATATAAAAATGTAACATTTTTGCACAATCCATATACAAATAGAGTTGAAGTAATTGCATAATCCAAGTTGTTTGCCGTGTTTGTGAAGTAGACACCCTGAATTGTAGTTAATGTCTATTAAAATTGTTTCAGCTGCCTGTATTCCTCCCGAGAAGCAAAAGGTAAAAGCAATGCGGAAGCACTGGAGCCGCCTGAATAATCCCACAAGGACTGAGAGACTAAAACAGAAAAAGGTCAGTCCAAATGCCCTGTGATGATATTATATCTTCATAAATAGTTAATGATCAGAATATTAATGCATTCACTGGCCAGCCACTGTGGCCAGTGTGATCCACAGCTAGAAGGACTCAGGACTAAATGTGCCTTGTGGGCAGTGCAAGTGTTAATCATCAGATGCTTATTGTAAAATGGTTGTGTTATATGGGATTTTTTATTTACAGGCTTATAATGAAAACAAAGATAACGCTGGTGAACTAGCAAGAGCAAGGAGATACCTTTCAAAGTAAGTTTCTTGTATTGAAAAGTCAGAATAAGTAAAGTAAGTTTCCACATAAGATAGCACAAATAATCAATATAATTTAATTTCAGTTACAGAAAAAATATGAAGAAACTTAGCGATATAGGAATCAATTATGATTTTTTTACACCAGTAGATATACCAAAAGAATTGAAAGAAAATTCAAACCCAGCTGAAAATAAGAGCAGCTCCAAAAAGGACTTGCATAAAAAGGACAATAAAGAGCAAAAAACAAAGGAAATTAAACAGTCAGCACCAAAACAGAAAGAAAAAGAGGAACAAAAGCAAATAGAATCCCAAAAAGAGAAGAAGATTAAGGCATCAACAAATAAAAATATTAAGGACATAAAGGAAACAGAACCACTGCTTGAATCTAAAAAAAGGAAAACGACCAACGCACCTGAACCAGTTGTAAACAAAAAAGAGCAAAAGCAAAAACAGCTGAAACTCAAGGATGCAGGAGTTAAAGCACCAGAGAACTTTATACAGCTTCAAAAGGAAGGTGACAGTGATAGCGATGAGTCAGCTGATTTCGACTCTGATGATTACAGCAAGTTGATTGGAGATGAATCAGATGCAGATTCTGGAGACTCAGATAATGAAGATGAATCTGGTAGTGACGATGATGAGTCTGATGTTGAACAGGGTACAAATGATGAAAATGAAAGTGATGAATTTGAAATAACTGGCTCAGATGATGATGAAAGTGATGCAGATGAAAGGTAAGATGCATTTTCTTTGAGTTTGTATTGTCATAATTCTAAAAACATATTTTGCACTACTTCTAACTTTGACTAAATTATAATTATCATTTTGTGACTGACTTTGCAATACCACCTAATATTTCTTTTATTTTGATTCTAGTGAAGATGAAGAAATAATCCCCCCTCCCAAGAAGAGTAAGGCCAAAGGTCCCACTCAACCAGCACAACCAGTGCAAAAAAAAGGCAAAGGCCCCATTCCACCACCAGTATCAGCCCAAAAAAAGCAAGCTAAGACAGGAAAACTGATTCAGTCTCACCAACCAACACCATCAAAGAGTACAGACAATAAAGGACCCAAAACTTCAGTAGATCAACAAGACCCAAAGGTAAAAGGTCAGAAAGGGTCAAAAGCAGAACAGAAAGTTCAAAAAGGACCACAGGCTCCAGAACTTGGCAAAAGAAAGGCACCGCAAAGTAAGAAACACATCTTATTATTATAGTACCTCTAGCAACCCACCCATGGCTTCGCACGTACACACCCATAGCAGTACAGCTGCGGCGCACGCTCTGCACGGAGTGCAGCTGTGCTGTAGCGTGTAAAGCCCAGTCAGCATTAATTTTCTCGATATCTTTTACAATCATTGGCTTATTTCACCCAATTTACATAAAACCATAACCTTAACATAAAGAAACAAGCGATTTTCCTCCTGCTAGGAGGTGGTGTAGTAACAGAAAATCGCTCACAGAATAAAAGAAGGGGTTTTTTGGAAATTTCACCCCACACTACATTCAAGGGAGTGGTACAAAATTGTTGAACATGTGTTTCAGGATTTTTCCTGTAAATGTAATTAAACTTTGGGATCTTAGTATGTCTAACTTTTTAACGCAAGATGCTATAGACCTGAACGTAATGACTACGCTGACGTTTAACCTTTTGTGTTTCTCCAATTTGCTTTTAATTTTCGAAATTTTAAATTAATACAAAATGGTTTTAGTAGGGAGGTAAAGTAAGTGATTATTGATGAAGCTTTGTTTAGTATGTTTATATTGTTTAACGCAATAGCTTTTTTTTTTTTTTAATATAAGATAAGATTCTTTATTCAAAAAGAAAATAACAATCAAATAACAAATTTAAATTAAAACTAGTATTTACAATAGAAACAATTAAGCTATCTGCAAACTGTTGCAAACAATCTACAGGTAGCTCAACTGATCCATATCAATACCAGTTGGAAGCGTGCCTAAGACACTGGCTGCATTGCCCCGCTGTATAGCAATGCTGATGCGCTGTGCCAGATACTCACCAGCTCTCGGGTCACGCGTCGCTTCGACCAGACGCTCAGAAAATTTTTTGAAAACCCGGAGAGCCTCGGTACCCCACGAACCTAGGGTCTCGACTCCAAGGGGAGCAAATGTGTAGGCTCTGTCGAGACCTGCATATTTGCGCCTCTTGAGATCTTCGGCTAAATCTGCCGCCGCACCAGCCCTCACGGAAGTCCTAGGAAGATGGGAAGCCGCGAGTGTGTCGACACATGTAGCGTCCCACACAATAGGCCTCCCCAACTCCCATGGGACTAGAGTCATGCCGTCAGGCCTCTTACCATCGTCACGCAACAGACCATTCGGTTCGAGAATAGCTGGTACGTTAGCGCTGGTAAAGGCCTGCCGGATGATGTCGTTCAGGCTGGCATTACGAGATATCCGACCGGCAGCCCTAGTACACGATAATCCGTGATGTGATGACCGAGCTGTTCGACAGCAGTACCGCACTGGCATTGATGAGGCGCGCAACACCTTGCACCCAACCGAACGCAATAGCTTGAAACTCAGTATGGAAATTTAATTGAAAATTAGTTTCAGGAATTTCCGACACTGACAACAGGCTTTCAGCCAATTACGTGAAGCGTTTTTACCCTAAATCCACGCGAATGTAATCGCGAGCGGTTCCGCTTTTTAATCACATACCTTAACCATTGGTCATTCCATTATTGGTAAAAAAACAGAACCAATTGAAATCTAATGTCCGAGTAGTTTTCGAGTTTATCACGTTCAGATAGACAGTCGGCGGGGTATTTTGTTTTTAAGTAAACATTAAATTAAACAAGCTGTGTGTGTGTATATTCACCTCACCTTCTCCTCGCATCGACAGCCTTTGATGGTCCCCTGCTGAACACAGGCCTCCCCCTGAAATACCCTTATTTGATTTTAACTCGTTAGGTTAATGCCCTTAATATAATTCACCTTTGTAAATTATTTTACAGAAACTGATGTAAGTCCCAAGAAGCCCAAGTTTGAGAAACAAACACAGCAACCTATGAAGAAGCAGTTCAAGAAGAAAAAATAGCACTTTAATAAGTATCTAATAATGTATTAAGTGCACAGACACAATAAGCGATGAAAGTAAAACAATTTTACTGATTTTAAAAGATTCTTTTAATAATTCATAATATTTAGAGCATAGAAGATAATGGGTCAATTTGATATGCTAAAAATATGGAAAACAAATCACTATACAATACAGGGTTCCCCAAAACTTAACGTCAAGCCGAAAACGGAAGACAGGTGCGTTCATAACGGCCCAGAAAAACTCATGGGTAATATAATATAAATATGGTAAACTAGCAATTTTAACCAATTTTATGTTTATTTTATAGTTCTTGGGCTTGTACATGCTTCCGAGAGAAAAGGTAGGTTGCAGCTGATCGCAATGTAAGCCAAAATAATTTTATTTATAATTTGTGTTGTAATTTGTATGTAAAAGATACAAAATCCAATTGAGCTTAATTTGGTCGAACATCTAGCAGCCTATCTCACTCTAAATAGCGTCGTTATCTATTAATTTCAAAACATATTATTATTATCTGCCTCATTTGCAATTGTTGATTTCATTATTAATAAATATTAGGTCCTTACATATGAAATTGGCGTTTTTCGTACTGGCCACTTTAACCTTTGATCTGTGTGAACACTGCGACAAAGCGCACCCCCCGTCTGTGTGACATTTACGAGAGTTACCGTCATTGACCTAATTTTTACGTGCAACTTTACATGACGATTTACTCGTGAAAACTTAGCGTAAGACAAAGTTGATTGGTTATTGATGTAGAAAATATATTTAACATTCCATTTCGAAATCAAAAAACTTTCATTTACATAGGAAAACCTATTTTCACATTGATAAACATGAAAACACTGCACATAGGCAAGCTTGGTTTCAAATCCAATTCATGCAATCTACCATAGACTATTTTGGAATGACAGAACATAACCATAAATTGCAAAAATAGGGCTTTCTAACGATACATCACACTACCGGTAATTTTATCGGATTATTATAGAAAATCATAAATAAAAAGACCGGCTGTTGGAATGAGACGGTTTTTCCGGCTACAAAAGATGTGCATGTGTGTGTGCATTTCACATACGTTCGTCTGTGCATGATACGGATCCTGTCTTACTGTTGATTCAGTCAAGATTTAGTAGCCTGTGTATGTTACGGATCCTGACAGATACAAAGGGTGTTTTACTTTTATTCAGAGGTGTAATAAAAATGAACAAATTTAGATACTAATAAATATTTATTTCAGCAAAACAACTCAAGTAGGTATAACAGCGTTGCGTGTTCTTATTAGGTATAATAAGTGGTTTATTTTTTTACTTACTTGAAGTCGTCCAGAATCAGTCCTAATTAGGAGAACATTTTCATCTTGGGTTACATATATTGACCCACTAGGAGTGATCTCGACGTTCCTGGCCAAAATCAAGGGTCGACCACCAGGAGTGAGAGGCACTGAAGGATCCATTTTTATCTAAAACGGTTTGAAATGATAAAGTAATCCTAAAAGAAAATATTTAAAAACAGACCATTTCGAAGTCTTATGCCAATGAAATTATAATAGGAATATTTGATGTACCCAACAAAAAAATAAACCCAAATCGGTTTCTAAGAAAGAAGTTATGCCTAAACAATATAAAAACAGACTATTCTGTCAAAATACTATTTTTTCATTTTACATCGTCGAAAAAGTAACATCACCCTATATCCCCCTGTCAGGATCCGTATCATACACAGCAGACTACAAAATGGCAGTAACCATGTACGTATACACGTCCGCCATCTTGAACTTGCGCATGTGTGAGTGCGAAACCGTGATGTGGTTTCGAAAATATACTTATATATCACTATTTCGGAATTATTGTATAACATGGAGTAGATATCCAGAATCCTCATAAAATTTCCTACAAAATATATAAATTACGAAAAATGTACGCTAGGTAAAATGACAAAATTATTGAAAGAAAACAAAACTAAATGTTGGTCTGAAACTTATGAGTTACTTTGTGATTCAAATAATTTGAACGTAAAAGATTCTTAGCACTCGGCATTTATGCAAAATTGAACTTGCATTACTAGAAAACAATAAAATCTAGTTTTTACTTACCAAAACTCAATGAGAAACCAGTAAATAATCCACTTTATAACACACCACGACGCTCACGTACTCGTAACGGTTCACGAGTGACTGACAGCTCTTTTCTCGTCAAAATATTTGAATATTTTTTAGAAGTTCTTCCGGTCTATGCTCATTCTTTCATTCACTTTAAGTTTCATGCAGTTTTATACCCTAACACATTAGGAATACAGCTTAAAACCGTAAAATTAGACGGGTGTAGTAATGATAAGGATCCTTAGCATACACATATAACGAAGTAAGTCAGGATCCTGCACCAACACAGATCAAAGGTTAATCACAAATTTCTCCTCTTTGGTAAGGAATTCCAAATTCAAATTTGTACAGCTATAGACTCATGTATTTGTGCTTCGATGATCGTCATTCATTTGTTTTTTTTCTTCTGTTTTTTTCTGTTTGCGTCACTCATTTTACAAAATGGAAAACTTAAAATATCGCATTATTTACGAGTACGAGTTCCGCCGTGGCACTAGTGCTGCGGAAACAACTCGAAGGGTGAATGATGTGTATGGCGGTCGTGTTGCAAAAGAAAACACAGTTCGTTTTTGGTTCCAACGTGGCCAGCCAGCCAAATCCTGCCCCAAGCGAAAATTAACCCCAAAAAAGTTACTTGTAAGCGTTTGGTGGACTAGTGCCGGTATTGTTCATTACAGTTTTCTCAAATCTGGCCAGACTATTACGGCTGATGTCTATTGTCAGCAATTGCAAACCATGATGGAAAAGCTAGCGGCTAAACAACCTAGGCTGGTCAATCGCTCCACGCCACTGCTGCTTCACGACAACGCTAGACCACACACTGCGCAACAGACGGCTACTAAATTAGAAGAGCTTCAATTGGAAAGTCTAAGACATCCTCCGTACTCCCCGGACCTTGCTCCAACAGATTAGCATTTTTTTCGAAATTTGGATAACTTCTTGCAAGGGAAAAAATTCAACTCCGATGGGGCAGTCCAAATCGCCTTTAAAGATTTTATTGATTCCCGTCCGACTGGTTTTTTTAGTAAAGGGATCAATGAACTACCTATAAGATGGCAAAAGTGCATAGAAAATAATGGTTCATACTTTGATTAATTAAATATATTATATTAAAAAATATTCGACTTTTTGTTCCTCCCATACAAAACGCCAATTTCATATGTAAGGACCTAATAAAATGTTAAGGTGTGGAACAGTTTGGATTTTAGATCTTACTTTAAAAAAAAATGATGAAAAGTGACACTTTGACATCAAGGATAACTACGCCAACTTTTAAGAGAACATGTTAGCCTATTGTCGCGTCGTGCATTTTTTATCTGTATGAATTTATTATTATTATATTAACCTATTGAAAATTAATGATGCAAAATCAGCACTAAACTATTTTTTCAAACTTGGGACATTTTCTTTTTTAGTTTGTAATACAAAAATAAAAATCACAAAAATTTAGTTACATCTGTTGTAGTTGTAGTCACAGCATTGAAAACTGACGCCGGGCAGAGAATTTCTGATTTTCAGTAAAAAGACTGAGACCACTGAACCCACAAATTTGTGAGTCGTCAGGAACTCACCTGTCTTCAGTTTTCGGCTTGAAGTTGAGTTTCGGGATACCCTGTATACACTAAAATTGTACTTAAAAATATCGTAAAAGTTGGACCTATCAATGTACACAGTACACAACTACACACAACATCTACTGGATCAAAGATGTAAAAATACACTAGGTGTAAAAATAGAGTAGATGAAATAAATTATTCTGCATCGTCGATAGGTTCGTCAAGCCTGACTACAACGGGTTTTTCGTCATCTTCATCCGCATCCAAACCTGTGAAGTCCCATTGCAGTTTTGTAGTCAAATTCTCCTGGAATCTCTCAATCAACGTGAGAAGCCGGCCATCAATTTTGCTCATATACGCGGTGCGGAAAAACTCCCTCAGCTTCTTGTAAATAAGGTTCTTATTCATGACAATGTCTGCTAGGAAGTCTTCTGGCATTTCCTCTATTTGTACCTCCAGGGTTCTGATGAAGTGGAAGAAAACGCTTCTATATTTGTGTATGGCATCGTCACATGAGCACATGAGGATCACCATGCTTTTCCAATGCTCAAATGCGTCGAGGGAATGTCCGATGAGGAAGCATAAATACGCGAATTGCAGCTCGCCGATTATGTGAAGTGGCCTGAAAAGTACAAGTAGGCATGTCAATAACTTTGCACAAAAATGAACGTAGGCTACCTACTATATCATTGGTTAGCACGGTGAGCAAAGCCTCGTAAAACGGGTTTTGGGTTTGATTCCCGCCTCAGGACCAATGTTTGCACGATCTGCAAATCCGGGTGTTTTCTATGTGTATAATAAAATAATTATATCTATGTATGTAAGACATGTAATGGTAGGTATTATCATGGACAGGTGCTATGTACGTTGGTTATCTTGAACACAAGCTCTGCTTACTTAGGGCCTTGATGATGTTGTGTGGGTTGTCTAGCATTATTTGTATTTTTTTTATCCCAGTTAGTGAGATTAATCATCAAAGAGCAAGTGTAGTTCTCAGCATGCGGCAATGTACTTAGGTTGCTCTACCTACATTATAGTGTTCGTAGCGCAGTGAATGAAATACCTACTTAGGATCACGAACAGTATGCAAAAGCAACCGCACGTAAAAAAAATCCGTCTTATTAGGTACATATTACTTGGTGTAAGTAGTATGGTTTGATGCAATTTTGCTAAATTTCGTTTTGGCGCGAAGAAGTAGCAAACATCCATCTAAACTTTCGCATTTCGCACTCAAAATCCATTTTACCAAACAGTCGGGGGTAGGGGTCCGTAGCGATTAGCGATGCTATCCTACCTATTTAATATCTCTATACAAAAGATAAATTTCATCACAACAGTTGCTGACCATCTGTGTGGATGTTCACAAAAGATAAGAAAGCTCTTAGTGTCTTTGGCGGCCGACTCGGTCGCAATATTTGCAATGGACTTGAATTCGTTACAAATGACATTAAAAACAGTCGCAGCCCGAACTTAGCTTTATATCCGACGTAAATAAAAAGGACTACTAAATTGTCGCTACCATCAAGGTCATAATAAATGAAATCCACTTTATGTTCAGTAGTCTGTAACTTGCTGTGCCGCCAAAGCAGCAAGCGAAAGAGAAAGCAACAGTTCGGTATATCTGTCTGCTCTTCTAAATAATAAACAAATAATGTTGGACAATTCACACAGCATTACCTAGCCCCAAGCTAAGCAGATGAGCTTTTGTAATGGGTAATAGATAACTGATATACATAATACAATACAATACACACATAGATATTTTTTTATTATACATATAAAACCATCAGAACACCGGCAATATATTTGCAGATCGTACAATAATTTTTTCCAAAACAGGAATCGAACCCGCAACCTCCTCTTGCCTCGCCCTCGTAGGCGGATTTGCGCCCACCGCGCCACTGAGGTTGTATTTTTTTTTTAAAACAAAAGCTCGTAATATAACATTTAATCGATGCGACTGTCCAGAAAGAAGCCGCTGACCAAATTGGGCTTAGAATTACGATTGCCAGAGAAAAAGATGTTTGACGGTTATAAGCTAGCTGCTGCCCGCGGCTTGGCCTGCGATTTTTAAGTACCCTATGTCCATCCCCGTGATACTATTTACCGTGCTATTTACCTTCCTGCCAAATAATTTCATAAAAATCTGTTCAGGCGTGAAACGGTAACAGACAGACAGTTACTTTCCAATTAATAATAATACATAATACCTACCAAGTATCAAACTACCGTATGGTTCTGAAGGATCTGCAAGTTCTGTCCCCTCCACGGTTATATTTCGTCAATCTCAACAGGTTTTGGATAACTTACTCATCTTGCTGTGAAATCATGAGTTCCAAGGAATATGACTGATCAAGGTAGTGTTTGGTGATTTCCTCTGGAGTTGACCCAGGAGGGAATTTGTCGCGCGGTATCTCTGTGAACTTCAGTGATTCACCTGAAAGTACATAAATAACATAATAATGAAATTGGTGTATAGTGATCGATCGGTCTGATCGAGGCTTCTTATACATTGTTTCCATCAAGTTAGATTGTTTCGCGGTAACTGATTAATGACATAAAATGTAACCTACTTTTTATACCAGGCCTGGCCCCACCTTCATGCAAAATATCAGCCTAATCTGTGTGTAGTTTTTGCGTAAAAGAAGAGGTCACAAATATCCAGACATTTGCATTTACAATAATGTGATACTGTACTAAATAAATGTAAAAAAAGCTTATTAATAATTACATTAACACTCGGAGTGGCTGTTTTATAATAATAATGCTGGACAATTCACAAAGCTTTATCTAGCTTCAAGCTAAGCAGAGCTTGTGGTATGGGTACTAGATAACTGATATACATAATACAATACATTACATAGATATTTTTTTATTTTAGATAGAAAATAACCAGAACAGTGGCTTGTATTTCCTTTGTTCCTGTTTAAGATATAATTGTAGCATATTGTGAATGAAAATAAAATACCTGGTGCAGGCTTAAGATCTGGCAACATAGCATTTTCCCTCTCCTCTCTTGTGAGCCTTTTAGCTCTTTTAGCATCTGACTGGCCTGATGTAGACTGTTCCGACATTTCCAGGGCCTGCTCTGATGTTGTTGGCTCTGGTGTTTCTGCCGGTGAGTCTTCTGCAGCCGTTGGAGTCTCTTGGCTTTCAGTAGATGGTGTAGCTTTCACACCTCTGGGACGATCGGCATCTGTTGTGGACATGAGTTCCACTGATGCTCTGATGAGGCCGTTGTCTGGTGAGAGCTTTGCAGCTAGTTCAGCTAAAAATAAAGAATTGGCAATGATATTTAGGTTTTTTTAAAAACATGTCTAAATAATTGTGCAAAGGTTTGAGAATGTAATTTTGCCTGAGATATTGGGTGTGTTCAGTAGCAGTTATTTGTTGGTTGACTTGACAGCTAAATATGTGCCAAATTCACTTTCACTTACCTGGGATTTGTGAGGTCAATAGCTTCCACTTCGGCCAGATTTCGTAAGGATACGGAGCCAGCTGCCGGTCCAAATTGAACAGGTTGTCCTTCAAGCGCTGAATTGTTTCATCCACTAACTCATCCTTACTGATGTCCTCAGTGTTTTTGTCCCACATTTTGACAAGGAATTCTTTCTTGTGGAAGTAGTGCATGAAGCCAGACCTGGAATTTTGGGTTTTTCACACCTTCAACTTAAGCGCTTCTTTCAAACTTTAAAATGTCATTAAATGACCATTAACGGAGCCGTTGTGTACAAAAACATTAACATCAACATGGAAAACACAACTTCATAAACCATGCATTAGTAGAAAAGTACGTCATAAACCCACCTCGGGCTCACGTCCCCATTTCCTTTGCTCACTCCAGAGTAGAAGATGTAGTGTAAGCCGGGCGGGATCATCTTAATTCCACGGAAATCTTCCTCTGTGTTCCAACATTGCATGTCGATGCCAAAAACAGTTTCCTCCGGCACCCCAAGGAATATGAATGTGCCGCCTTCGACCAAAAGCTTCTTTGCAGTATCTTGATCCATTTTGAAGCCTTCTGCGTTATCCCGATGGACGTTTTGTTTGTGAATCAATAAATCAAAATTAGATGCAATCAATATTGTTTACATCCGACCGGAAAATGACAGCAATGACATTTTGCATTTTACGTTTCGTTTTACTTTTTGGTGTTCTCCACTGTTCTCCACCTAACAACGTTCCAATTTTTATTCAACCTAAAACGAAGTTATTGTATACTCACTCATTGCTAAAACCTATTCGCGTGTGGACTTAGACAATTTAACCCGCTGTGTGGATAATGTTGTTTGTGAACTAACATTTATTCCATATGTTTTAAAAAGAAATAATTTAAACAATTAATATTATTTTGCACCTAAGCCAAGAGTTCAGGAGTGAAGGCATTATAAAGGCCGATTCATTGTTTATGAAGCAACATTCAGGGGGACTTGCGTCGCGTCGTCCCCAAGACGCTAGCCACCACCGACACCAGTCACGCTGTAAGCGTGTGCTTCCGACCTGTATTGATATGGATCAGTTGACCTACGTGTAGATTGTTTGCAATAGTCTGCAGTTAGCTCAACGGTTTCAATTGTTAATACTAGTTCTAATTTGTTTCTATATTATTATGATTGTATTTGTTAACATAGACTATTACTTTGCAATTCGAAGGCAACCGACAACCGTGTTGCTATTTAAGATCGCACTATTATAGGTACCTACCTAAGTTATAAAACTTAGAGTTAGTGTTGTGGCATAAAACGGATTTCTTTCTATAGGAACCAATTTAAATTACCTAAGTACTTATTTCTATTTGTATGCAAACAGAAATAAAGATATTATATTTTTAGAGATAGGTATCCTTGTGCTTTCTGTTATTGTTATTAGTTTTTTTGACATTAACTGTCTTGGATTCTAAATTGAAGTAGGTACCTAACCTAGGTATTATATATCTTTGCATAGAAATGCATTGTTGGAAAATAAAGGAAAATGCTATTTTTTTCAATTAGGTAACTTCCATTTAACTAAATAAAATAAAATAAGCCTTTATTTCTGGATAACATTTGGTTTTTTCTTATCCTAGATCCTTAATTCTATTTTCCTTTTTTTCCAGTTTGTCCGTCGACATAGGCCTCCTCTAAGGTTTTCCACTGGTTCCTGTCCTGTGCCGTGCGTGTCCATTCTGGGTCGGCCACCCTTTTGATATCATCTTCCCATCGTTTGTTTTGCCTACCTTTACTTATTTTACTTTCTCGGGGATACCATTCCGATAATATAGATATAGAAAATCAGTTACTTCCCTTTTATAATAATTATTGTTTTGCAAGTTCCTATAAAAGAAAAGCCGCAATACGTGGTGGCTCTTTGATTATAGTTAAAAATAGTGTAAAATGCATAGACATAGAATTTTTTCACTACGTTCAATAGACTAACAAAGCGTGGGAGCGAGAGGTATTTAGTTAATACACCCTGCCACGAGAGAAAAAGAGATAGCGACACAAGATGTCGATATGTCAATGTTTTAGCTAGTAAGAGGCCTTAAGAGCCCACGCTAATCTTAGTCGAGAAGAATTTTGTGCATTTAATTAATAATCTTACGATTAAAACATAAAATCATTATTCTGCCACGATGGTGTCTTCCGCATGAAAACGGAATAGTAATGTTGTCATAAAGTGGAAAGAAATAAATTAAAATAACTCTTCTTAATTGCGATAAAGTATATAAAAGTTGCTGAAAAAGTCTAAATACACATTGGTTTGTGATCAAGCAAATAATTTTTGCATATCGGTGTGTGTGCGACTCGATATTCATCGCGACTGTGACTGTGCCTAACTACGCCAAGCATCGCGGCTGTTCTCAACATCAAACGAGCTAATACTATTGATTTACAATGGTGGGACTGTGCGAATGCTGTAATCAATCGATTGGAGTAAAAGAGAGGAGGATCAAGTGTGTAAAATGCCAACTTCCTTACCACTCTCACTGTGTCAAATTTGGCAATGACTCATCGTCCCGGTCGCAATGGCAATGTCCTAAGTGTGTGACTCTGCGGAGAAGGGAAGGAGGTGACAATTCAAATACACCAATACGTGAAACAATAAAACCAGCACTATCTACATTCGCGACTGAAGGTGGGTCGCGTCCAAACACACCTACTGCAACCGACTGTCAAACCACTCCTGGAACAACTGCGGGAGCTTGTTCGATACTGGGTTCGGGAACCGGAGACCATCAGGTACTTCTCGATCAGATAAATGCAATGCTAGATTCCAAGCTCCAGATAATGAAAACAGATATAGTAAGCCAATTGAAGGCATCATTTGCTGATGAAATTATAAATGTTACGTCTGGCTTGAAACAGCTGGAGGAATCGCACAACAACCTCCTCAAGGAGCATCAAACCTTAAGAATTGACCATGACGAATTATGCAAGAAGTACCAGCTCCATGAGAATGACATAGGTGAGTTACGCAGACAACTTGACAAGCAACAGCAGTGGGCGAGAATCAACAACCTAGAAATTGTAGGAATCCCCGAGACAACTGGAGAATCTCCAGTCCAATTACTCATCATGATTGCCAAACATGCTGGAGTAAATTTGAGCGAAGGAGAAATCGAGAGCGCCCACCGGGTCCAGCCTATGCAAAAAGTGGAAGGCAGGCCTAAACCTATCGTAGTCAAACTTCGAGACCGTCTTGTGAAAGATAAAATAATCTCAGGTCTGCGTAAGACAAGGGGAGTTCGTTCCGGCGATATAGGTTTGAGAGGACAAAGTAAGAGCATTTTTGTTAACGAACATCTTACACCTAACAATAAACAGCTGCTAAAGCTAACAAAAGTCAGAGCACTAGAAAAATCCTACAAGTTTGTTTGGGTCCGAAACTGCAACATTTTTTTAAGAAAAAACGAAGAATCTCCTGTTATCGCAATAAACACGGAAAAAGACTTACGGAAAATAGTTTAGTATTTAATTTTAATTTTAGTTTCATATTGTTAATGTATGATTTGCTCGAGCTGTATGATATTCTGCCCCATTGGTTCCCAGATTATTTTACCTTAACTTTGTCATACATTTTTATTAAAATCTCCCTATTATGTTTATATTTGGTGCGCGCATCACTTCAGTATTTCCACAATACTACACATCACAAACACACACAAATGGCCATGAAACACATAACACTCACCGTCGTACTATATCCAACAAAAACCATGTCTTGTCGTAATTTATGCTACTATTTCACTGCACGAATACTAATATTTTTAAAAGTCACCTTCAGTAATATCGCTCAGCTACATGTTATTTCATTCATTTTTGTTGTTTTTGATAGCCAAACTAAACTAAATCTTTGCTTAGTTTGTAGCAAACCACACGATAAAGTTGCGAATATAATTGGATACTTCGCCACTACTATGATTAATAAAACGTTAACACTTGTCTATCAAAACGTGCGTGGTTTGCGCACAAAAACAATGCAGTTTCGTCAAAGCGTATTGTCACAAAGCTATGATGTTATACTCATCACTGAAACCTGGTTAACCGATGGTATCCTCAAAGGTGAGCTCTGCGATAGTTCATACGATTTATTCCGTTGCGATCGATCTAAAAATACATCTCATAAGAAAATTGGTGGCGGTGTAATGATATGTGCAAAATCTCAACTCCAAGCGCAAGCGAGGTCCGACTGGTCATGCGCTGGCGTCGAGTGCGTGTGGGTAACTGTGCCAGGCAGCGCGCTCGGCCTCGGGCGGCGGCGTAACCTACACATAGCTACTGTGTATATACCTCCCGACTCTCAGCAGTCAATGCGCTTGTTATCCCTGACTAATCACATTGCTAACATAACTGTATTAAATCCTGATGATTATTTTATTATCACTGGGGATTTAAACCTATCTCATGTAACGTGGTCACCGCTGGGACCTTGTCTAAATAAGTCATGCTCAATAGATCTGCAAAATCAAACTACAAATTTTATTGATATGTGCAGCATAGCTGGGTTACGACAAACTAACTTTATTCCAAATTGTAGTGGTAATATTTTAGATCTTATGCTTAGTAATCTGTCAGTCGATGTACACAAATCAGATTTTTATTTTGTTGTACAAGATAAATACCACCCAACCCTGTTGCTTGATGCATCTGATTTGGTAATACCGAAATTAAAAAGTAAAAAATGTACGAAACTTCAGTTTAACAGGGCGGACTATGGCCAAATTAATAGCTACCTTGCAGAATTGGATTGGTCAGATATTTTAATTGGAAATTCAATTGACATTGTAGTAAATAATTTTTATAATACACTTAAAATATGCATTGAGCAGTTTGTACCTAAAATAACTTGCAACAGAGCTGATTCTTACCCTAAATGGTACTCTAAGAGCTTAATCCATATTATAAAGGACAAATTAAAAGCTCACTCTAAATGGAAAGCATACAAAAATCCTCGTGATTATGATGAGTTTGCGATTTTACGAACACGACAAAAATTGATTCAGAAAAAATGCAAGGAATCTTTTATTGAGCGCATGCAATTGTACATTAAAAAAGACCCCAAACAGTTATGGGGCTATATGAGCTATTTGCGTGACGATAATACTGGCTACCCAAATACGATGAAACTTTCGAGTGAAACTTTTAGTAACGAGCCAGATATATGTAACGGATTTAATAACTTCTTCGAAAGTGTTTTTCAACCAGCAGCGCCCTGCTATGATGGTCTACTTTTGGCATACGATGAACCTCCGGAAGTAGTGAATAACCTTTTTTTGACTGATGATATTCTTTTAAAAACTCTTAAAGCTCTAGATGTTAAGAAAGGGGCAGGAAGTGATGGAATACCGGCCGTCTTCATCCAAAAATGTGCTATATGTCTTGTAATTCCGTTAAGGAAAATATTTCTTCTATCTGTCAACGTCTATAGAACTTTTCCCACAGTATGGAAGGAGGCAAGAATCGTTCCGGTTCACAAGAAGGGTTCACGTAGCCGGATTGAACACTATAGACCCATATCAATCTTGAATTCCTTCAGTAAAGTCTTTGAGCGTGTGATCTATAATGTTATCTGCCCGACCATTATTAAATCTATACCTGAGGAGCAACACGGGTTTATGAAGAAAAGGTCTACTACTTCCAACCTCACGCTATTTACCGATTACGTTCTTCGTAGCATGGATGATGGTATGCAAGTTGACACCATCTATACCGACTTTGAAAAGGCTTTTGATCGTGTAGATCATATTATCCTTCTTCACAAGATCTACTCTCTAGGTATAAGGGGGGACCTTCACAGATGGCTTACTTCGTATATTTCCAAAAGGCGTCAAGCTGTAGTAATGAGTAATACGCGTAGTGACTATGTCACTATTACTTCTGGCGTTCCTCAGGGTTCAATTTTGGGACCATTACTTTACAATGCCTATTTGTTTGACATCGGGGCCTGTTTTACTAACGCAAAATACCTTATGTTCGCTGATGACAAAAAGATTTATATAAAAACGAATAACATACAAACGTGTCTTAAGACCCAAGAAGATCTTGACAACCTATCAGCTTACTACGCTAGGAATAGAATTATCGTCAATGCATCGAAGTGCCAACAAATTACTTTTACCCGTAAACTTAAGCCTATAAATTTCAACTATAAACTAAGTGGTAATATAATCTCTAAAGTAAATTCAGTCAGAGACTTGGGTGTCACACTGGAATCGAAGATGATGATGACTGAACACATTGACAAAATAGTAGATAAAGCGTATAAACAGTTAGGATTCATAAGGAGAGTAACTAAACCATTTAGGAGCATTGAATGTATTAAGGTGCTGTATTTTGCCTATGTCAGAAGTGTCCTAGAGTACTCATGCAGTGTATGGTCTCCACGCTATGCTGTACACGTAAATAGACTTGAAAGCATCCAAAAAAAGTTTATAAAATATTTGGGTTTTAAAAGCTACCAAACATTTGATAGCTATCAAGATGGTTGTAGGTATTTTAACATTGACACTCTTGAACAAAGACGTAGACAATACGATATGGTTCTCTTACATGATATCTTCAATGGCGCAATTGACAGCAGCGAACTATTGGCTAGAATTTCATTACAAGCACCTAAATATCGCACTAGACATACACCGTTGTTTAATATGCCCCAAGTATCGACCATATATGCCCAAAATTCAATACTGAGTAGATTGGTTACAACATATAACAAAATTTACCCGGATCTAGATATCTTCCATACTTCCAAAACCGGGCTCAAAAAACAAATAAAAAAAATTAACTTAGAATCACAAAATTATAATTTATGATCACAGACCTACACACAAACTCACCCTCACACACACATAAATACATGCAAACACACTGGTGACTCCTGTTGCCCGGACTCTTAAGAGACCGGTGTCCTCAGGAGCTCCACACAAACAAACACACCAACACACAAACGCGCGCGCGCACACAAATAATTTATACTTTCAATAAATTTACTTCGTAGTCAACTTAGTAATTAGTTCTCTTTAACTTTAATTGACTTATTTCTTTATTATCTGTGTAATCCTTTTTGGCCTTATTGTTTTATATATTTTAAGTATTCTAAGGAATTTGTAACGCTGTGGTTTACTTCAATAAAAAATATAAAATATAAATCAGTGAGTGAATGTGACATTACAAAATATAATAACTCGCTTATAAACACGTTTCACAGGTAATTTATGACTGTTTTTACTGAATTTTCATAAACATTATTTCGTCATTTGCTGTATGAAAATGAGGCAAAAGAGCTATTGAAAACTTAGATAATAGGTTTCTCTTTAGACTTATTATCAAAATACATTGCTAAATGAAGAATTTTAGGATATTTTGTGTAAAAATTAAAATTGTTTGTTTACGATAGGGATTGACAAAGAGATGATGTCATTGTATCGATAGTCGATAATACGTGTCGGCCGGTAGGTTCGACGTGATTGGCTATGCTTATCATAGGCTTAGATTTGTAAAGTACAAATATAACACTACTTTCCATTCCTGTAAAAGAAAAAGAACGTAATGTAATGTACAGGGTTATTATAACATTATAGGTACAGGGCTACTGGCAATTCAGTAAAATACTGTATTTAAGTGCTTATTGGGGAGGTACTAAGCTATGAATTGAGCGCCATATAATGTTCCACAATAATTTACGGTTTTCAAGTTAATCAATTTATTTCGAAAAAATTTACATTAAAAATGCATAGTGTTATTTTCTTTATAATTATTTATTTTTATTATCTTGTCACTTAGAAATTATATCAGAGTATTGTTGTAATTAAACAAATTAAATCTACTCGCACCCTTTTAAAAATCAAAACTATAGAATATTTTTTTGGCAGATTATTTTAAAAACATATCTTTTTTAATATTTTTGCTTTTCTTTTAACCCCCGTCTTTGTTTCAGTGGGTCCGCTCTCTTTCGAAAGCTTTCTTTCGAAATATAAAATAAATCTGATAAGGGGTTATGGAAAACTCGAGTTCACAACGTCATCATGAAAGCTCAAACCACTGAAACCACCTTGAAACTAGTTAACACAAGACATCAAAATTTTAAACAAGCCTAAACAGAAGAAGAACATGAGATTATCTCATTATTTAAGATTTTTATACAATTTTTACTTAACTAGTTAGCTGACTGTTTATCAGCATGTAATTTAAAATAACTATAAGTATCTAATAATAATTTATAATGTTATGTTCTTACAGGTTTCCAACCACTTTTTGGTACGTGATAAATTGTTACGAATTTTTTAGGGGCTCCTGGACTTCCAATAAGAACTCTACTGTTTGTAGTAAACATTTTGAATCCAAATGCTTCATACTAAGGAAACATCGACGTGCCCTAATGAACCAACCTTATCTGTACCTGTAGTAATATAATAATGTATAACATAAACCAAGTGTTCCATTACTTTTGTGACGACCCAACAGTATTCTTTTTGTTGTTTTTAGTAGCCATTATTTTTGGATACAAATTTTTCGGAGTCACAATGTGTGAATGTAATTAAGGGAGCATATTTTTGTTAGCGGGAGTCAAATACTGATATATTTTATTTTAATTTTGTGATGATGAGACGTACTTTTGACTTTTAAGTGCTTTACATTGCCTACTTATAATAAATGCATTGGACTTCAACTTTGGATACGTTTTATTTTACAAACATGGTAATAAACACACAAACACACAGAAATATCCATATTATATATAAACATACATTATTTCATACTAGCTGAACCAAGTCATTTCATTTATAAATAATAGGTTACCTAGCTTTAGCTATGTTGCTATTTGTTTACCTGTTTGAAATGTTTTTGATTTTTTATATTATAAAATACTTTTTATATCACTTTGTTAAACTAACTCATTATGTCCTGTGAGTTCGCCCGTAAGACTATCGATAATATTATGCTAGAGTCAAGGCAGCACTATTTCACGCACACATTTACATTTCATTTTTTGTAACACCGTTAATCTGTCACTGTTGGTCTTGTACATTCTAAGCCTATGGTAAAATGTAAAGAACGGAAAGATATTGTAAACCTTACTATTGAGAGGACTATTGAACTTTCATGTGTGGAACTGGAGCGGCATATCATAGTGTGTGTGTACCGCCCCCCCGACGCAAATCAGGTAGCTTTTGAATGTACTATGGAAGAAGTTTTGTTGAAAGTATTTACATGTAGGAAAGATCTCATTGTTTGTGGCGACTTTAATATAGATATTTTAGCGAATCCTCTTGCCGATCGATTGCTTAATTTATTCAAATGCTTTAGTTTACAACATCTTTTCAAGGACCCTACTAGGGTAACCCCAACAACTGCTACTTGTTTAGATAATATTTTCTGCAATCAATCCCCAACCAACAAAGCAGTAATAAAGCATTTTAAATCAGACCATTATGGTCAGAGTGTCAATTTTAGTTACGATTATAACGATAAGAACAAAGTTGAGAAATATACCTACAGGCCTATCACAGAGAGCCGTATTAGGAATTTCCAAACTAAAATACAACTAGCAGTAACTAATGTATCTTGTTCTGATGACCCAAATGACTTATTTGCCGAACTTTTGAATATTGTAAACAAAGAACACAGTGAAGTCTTCAAACTTAAAACATGCATAGTTAGAGACTCTTGTAATGGTGGTTGTCTCGGTGACGCAGTGGCCGGTGTGATTGGGGACAGAAATCAAATGCACAAGGTTAAATGGTAGATTCTTCTATTAGGTAGTCTTTTTGTCAATAATATTATAACATGGATCACGGATGGTACAATCTCAAGATTAGTTTTGGAATGCAGATTAAACAGAAATCGATTAGATTCAACACGTGTAGCAAACATGGGCAGATCGATAGAGAGTGACAGGTCTATACACTTCAAACGTTAAACAGATGCCCAGGATGAAGTTGACATTTCTCTAAGTATTAGGGCTAGTGTAAACTCAATTTATACATTCCTAATACAATTTTTAACACTTCCCCTCATGCGTAACATGAAAAGAAACAACAATGTAGATCAAGGGAAACAAACATAATTAACAACTCAGGTTAACTTACTTACATAAACTCTACATTGTCTCTAGCTCATGTATAGCATGACTCCATGACAACTGAATCATATACAGCTCTATCAATTACATAACTGCCCTTACACATAGACAAACAAAAAGAAAATTATGACTTGTTCTTAATACCCAAGTCATTCACAAAACGGTTATGTTTAAAGCTAGGTAAAGGCTTTGTAAACAGGTCAGCCACCATTCTATCAGTTGGTAAATAACTTACAAGAACATTCTTTTCCTTGATAACACTTTTTATATAATGGTAGCGTAGGTCAATATGTTTAGTCTTTTTGTGGCAATATTCCTTTGTTTCTAGCAACCTAAGTGCACTTTGATTATCACTATACATTGTACAATTAAAATGTTTTTCAAAAATTTCATACAAGAAATTCCTAACAAAACACACTTCTTTGCAAGAATCACTTAAGGCTAAATATTCGGCTTCAGTAGTCGAAAGCGCAACACAACGCTGCTTACGTGATTCCCAACATACAGTAGAGGCACCTATCTTAACAATAAAACCACTATATGACCTCCTGTCGACATTATTGGCCCAATCGGCGTCTGCAAAAACCGTCATGTCAAAACAACCAGATTTTACAAATATAAGTCTCTGATCTATTGTACCACTCAAGTATCTTAAAATCCTTTTTGCAGCCAGCCAATGATGTCGCGTAAAAGCTGTATTAAACTGGCTAAGATGACTAAGAGCGTAAGTTATATCGGGTCTCGAACATACAGACAAATACATTAAACAACCTATTAGTTCTCTATAAGGATAAGTATTTTCTGACAAAGTGTCAATGTCTGTAGCATTTTCTAACTTATTTATGACCATAGGTGTGGTAACACTCTTACAATTAGCCATTCCAAAACGATTCAACAACCTTCTGATATAATCAGATTGGTCAAACATTAAAGTACCTTGGGATCTATTTCTACTTACTCTAACCCCCAAACAGTTCTTTATTATACCTAGACTTTTACAACTAAACTCTGATTTTAGTAATCTAAACAATTTATCTTTTTCTATTAAACAATTTGTGAATATGTAAAAGTCATCAACATATAATGCAATTAAAGTCAATTTATTAAAAATTTTCTTCATATAAACACATGGTTCACAATTATTTTGAATATAACCATTGTTAGTCAACAAAACATGTACACTATTGTTCCACAGCCTGCTTGCTTGTTTAAGACCATACAAACTTTTATTTAACAAACACACTTTAGTCTTATCATTTAGAAAACCTAAAGGCTGTTCCATATAGATATTCTCGTCAAGTTTACTATGTAAAAAAGCAGTATTTATATCTATGTGTTCCATGTGCATATCCAACTCATTAGCTATACAAAACAAAATTCTCAAGGTAGTGTGTCGTACAACAGGTGAGAAGGTATCCGTGTAGTCAACACCAGACTTTTGGCTGAAACCCCTTGCCACTAGACGAGCTTTATATATTGTATAGTCACCTGAATCATCAGACTTTAATTTAAAAATCCATTTACAACCAACTATGTTACTATTACTTGGTTTGTCAACTATCTGCCAAACATTGTTTTTTATTAGAGAATTATATTCTTCCTGCATAGCAGCTAGCCATTTGTCTTTATTAGGGCTTGCCATTGCTTCATCATAGGACTGAGGTTCATCATAGATGAAAGCATTTACTAAAAAAGATATGTCTGATGAATCAGATAGATCATAATCGACATACCTTGTAGGCTTCTTATTACGAGTAGAACGAACAGGTCGCTCGCAAATATTATTAGGAACCTGGTGGGATAAACCTTCCCCTCGAACGACTGTTTCGTTCAATAATGTAGCATTTTGCTCCTCACTCTCTCCATCATCGGTCCCCTCAGCACTTTGGAAGGAAGACTGCTCTGAAATGGGAGACATATTAATGTTATTACTTAAATTCTCAGAAAACTCATTATCATTGGAAATAATAGCATTATTATCATTATCATCAATAACATTGCTAGAATTATTATTATCACTTAAAGAACTGCTTTGCACATCAATCTTATCATTATTTTCATAATTTAGGTTGCTTTGCATACCAATATCACTATAAATAAATTCATTATTGCACTCTCTATCAATAATATTGTGGTTTATAAACTGGTCCTCAAAAAATATTACATTTCTTGAAATAATAATCTGCTTTGGTTTAGAGGGTTCTAATAACCTATACCCCTTTGTATGCTCACAATAGCCAACAAAAATACAACTTCTTGATTTTGAATCAAGTTTATCTCGTTTAACCTCAGGAATCAGTGTCATAGAATGGCAACCAAAAACACGTAAATGGCTAAGGTCTACTTTCTGACCTGTCCATACCTCTTCAGGAGTTTTATTACGAACAGCTGCTGTAGGGCTTCGATTCTTTAAATATATAGCTGTAGAAAGAGCCTCTGCCCAGTACTTTTTGGGTAGTTTTGCCTCACAAAGCATACAGCGAGCTTTTTCAAGAAGTGTTCGGTTGAGTCTTTCAGAGACACCATTTTGAGAAGGGCTATAAGGAGCAGTTTTCTGATGAACTATACCTTCACATTGTAAATACCTGGAGAATTCAGCATTGCAGTATTCTCCACCACCATCAGATCGCAGACATTTAACAAGATTACCAGTTTGTTTCTCGACTGTTGCTTTAAAAATTTTGAACTTGGACAAAACCTCAGACTTCCGTGTGATAAAATAACCATAAGTTTTTCTAGAAAAATCATCAGTAAAAGTTAACATATATCTAGAGCCACCTAGACTGTTAACTGGCATAGGACCACAGACGTCTGAATGGATAAGCTCCAATAACTGCTTGGCACGTTTTGCTTCACCCCTAGGAAACTTTTGCACTGCTTGCTTCCCCTCAACACATGACACACATTTATTAATGACCGCATCATGCTGAGATGGTTTAACATTAACACCAATAGCAATATCACGGAGAACACTTACCCCACAATGACTTAGATGTCCAAGACGTTTATGCCACAACTCTGATGCATTCACAGCAGTCTCAGTGTCCAGTGAACATTGTTGCTTTGACACAATTTCTACTCCATTCATGGCAGTATGTGACCGCTCCTGTGAATCAAACTTATAACTACCACACATATTGTCCAGCATATAAATTCCCCCATGTCTAGTGGCAGAGACTATCAAAGATTCCCCTTCGAAAACATAACATTTATTGTTAATGAAATTAACAGAAAAAGCCTTCTCACTCAATTTACTAACACTTATTAAATTTGTTGAGAGGTTTGGTATGTATAAAACATCTGTTACAATTTGTTTTTTGTTATTTTTCATGGGAATTTTTACCTCACCATAACCTAAACATGTTAAGGAACTACCATCAGCAACACACACATTCTTATTACAATTTTCAAGTCGTGAAAACCACTTCAAGTCATTGCACATATGGGTACTAGCCCCTGAATCTATTATCCAGTCCGAGCTCTCAAAAGCACCGAAGCATTTACTCACTAAAGCTGCTTCACCCTTTCCAGTTGTCTTCTCCTTTTTATCCTTCTTGAGTTTGAAACACTTAGCTTTTATACGTCCAGGGCGATGGCAGTAATGACATACAAGTACTTTCTTGTTCTGCTGTTGAGAAAATAAGGCCAGGTCATCGCCTTTGTCATTGCGCTTTCTGCGATGCTCTTCCTGCAACAGTCTCGTTCTCACTAGTTCACTTGATATCGTACCTGACACTGCAACGGCCTCAAGGCTCGAGACAATTATATCATATTCCTGTGGAAGTCCACTTAATATTAATTCCGCAATCTCTGCATCCTCAATAGTACGTCCTATATCTGTCAATTGCTGCACAAGGGTCATTATATTCTCAATGTAATTATCCATATTATTATAATCTTCATAGTTAGCGCGGTGTAATTTTCTAAGCAGCATAACACGCCTACTGAAACCTTTGTCTTCAAAGACTGCACTTAATTTTAACCATGCTTCCCTGGCTGTTGTAGCATTTCTTACATATTGGATGCATGTAGGTTTCAAAGACAAGCTAATGCGGGCAAGCGCGCGCAAGTCTTTTGACTTATCTATTGGCTCTGCGCCTTCTATACAAGACCACAAGTCTTCCATAATTAGGGTCATTTTCATGTGAAATTTCCATATATTGTAGTTGCTTACGCCATCCAACTTGTCAAAATGAAGATATACATTGTAGCCTCGTGAGCTCTCAGTACTCACTGCAGCAGGAACGTTCACGGGAGCACCACCATCCACGGAACCAACACCATTCGCTCCGTTCGACATTTCTCACGCCGGCAACGATATGCACGTGGCAGATGTATGTATGTGCAGACGTTTCAAGCACTGCGAGCACGCCGCACGCCGTTAGCACCGTCAGCCAGACGTAGTAAAATAACGTCCGTATCACGAACACGATGGTTAGCAAAAGACGCATTCAACGCTTTTTTTATTTCTGTCCTCCAAACGCCTTCTGCAGTTTCTGGGCGCATAACCTCTTGTAATGGTGGTTGTCTCGGTGACGCAGTGGCCGGTGTGATTGGGGACAGAAATCAAATGCACAAGGTTAAATGGTAGATTCTTCTATTAGGTAGTCTTTTGTCAATAATATTATAACATGGATCACGGATGGTACAATCTTAAGATTAGTTTTGGAATGCAGATTAAACAGAAATCGATTAGATTCAACACGTGTTCTTGTAATGGTGGTTGTCTCGGTGACGCAGTGGCCGGTGTGATTGGGGACAGAAATCAAATGCACAAGGTTAAATGGTAGATTCTTCTATTAGGTAGTCTTTTGTCAATAATATTATAACATGGATCACGGATGGTACAATCTCAAGATTAGTTTTGGAATGCAGATTAAACAGAAATCGATTAGATTCAACACGTGTAGCAAACATGGGCAGATCGATAGAGAGTGACAGGTCTATACACTTCAAACGTTAAACAGATGCCCAGGATGAAGTTGACATTTCTCTAAGTATTAGGGCTAGTGTAAACTCAATTTATACATTCCTAATACAATTTTTAACAGAGACAAGGTTGGGTTCACTGATTGGGCCACTCCCGGCATCTATAGAAGTAGGAATAGACTATATGATCTTTATGGTGCTAGAGAAGCTATGTTACATGATCCTGCGTTTCTTTTGTATGTAACCAACTACTCTAAAACATTTAAGAAAGTCTGCAATGCTGCGAAATGCCTGTTCTTGAGGAAAAAGCTAGTAAATTCATCTAATAAAATAAAAGCAACATGGACACTAATAAATAACGAAACTGGTAAATCAAAGCCACGGAATAGAGAAATTAGGTTAAAAATTAATAATTCAATACTCGTAAATGATAAAGATATAGCCAATGCTTTTGAAGCATTTTTTTCTAATATTCCTAAAGTTGTTACCGGGTCTCTAAACTCCTCACCTCCAATGGCCGTTAAATTATTAGAATCATCTGTTGAAAAATGTAAGGAGGTTTTTATCTTTAGCCATGTAAATGCTAATTATATAGTAAAAACATTTAAGTCGATTAACATCAAAAATACTGAGGATCTTTGGGGTATTTCATCCAAAGTACTGAGTTCAATTATTAAGGAAGTTGCTCCTTGTTTGGCCTACATTTTCAATAATTGTGTCGACGCAGGAGTTTTTCCTGATCTCATGAAATATAGTAAATTGGTACCTCTTTATAAATCTGGTAGTCACACTGATCCAGCCAACTACAGGCCAATTTCAATACTTCCCACAATGAGTAAAGTTTTTGAAAAGATTATCTTTACTCAGTTGTCCTCTCACTTTAACCTTAATAGACTATATACTTCATAAAAATCAATTTGGCTTCACCAAGGGTAGATCGACAACCGATGCTGGTACAGCTCTATTAAAGCATATATTGGATGCCTGGGATAAGGCGAAAAACGCCATCGGTATATTTTGCGACCTTTCTAAGGCTTTTGATTGTGTAGATCATTGTACACTAATTGGAAAATTAAAACATTACGGTATTGATAACAAGGCACTGGACCTTATGCAATCTTATTTATCTGGTCGAGTTCAAAAAGTAGATATTGGTAAAGAAAGATCTCGGGGCTCAAAAATTGAATTGGGCGTTCCACAAGGATCAATATTAGGTCCCTTTTTATTTTTAGTTTATGTAAATGATCTCCCTTTTTTTGCAAAAGATCTCTGTGATATAGTGTTATTTGCTGATGATACTTCATTGATTTTTAAAGTTGACAGAAAAAAATGTAATTATGACGATGTAAATAACTCGCTTTCACAAATACTAGATTGGTTCACCTCCAACAACCTCTTACTAAATGCTAAAAAAACCAAATGCATAAAATTCATGCTACCAAATGTAAGAGAACTCCCAACTAAGATAATGCTAAAGGATGAGATCGTTGACTTTGTCGACTCAACGGTTTTCCTAGGGTTACATATTGATTCCTCTCTTCAATGGAGACCGCAAATTGATGCTCTCGCAGGCAAACTTAGTTCAGCAGCATATGCGGTTCGAACAATTAGATATATTACCGATGAAGATACAGCTAGGTTAGTTTATTTCAGTTACTTCCATAGTATCATGTCTTATGGTATTTTGCTTTGGGGACGGGCAGCCGACATTCAGACTATCTTTGTTCTCCAAAAAAGGGCTGTACGCGCAATTTATAAATTAAAGCCACGCCACTCTTTGAGGGAATTATTTAAAGACATAAATATTTTGACAGTAATATCGCAATACATATATGAAAATCTAATGTATACGCACAAAAACAAAGATAGCTTTTTAAAAAAATGTGATGTTCACAAAGTAAATACAAGAAACAAGAACAAACTGCACATCCCATCATATAGATTACGAAAGGTAGGGAAATCATTTATGGGAAATTGCGTACGTTTCTATAACAAGCTTCCATCTGAAGCAACTGAGCTCCCTATTCGTAAATTTAAACAGTACATAAAACGAAATCTAATAAAGAAAGCCTATTACTCCATAGATGATTACATCAATGATGTAAATGCTTGGCCAGATGTCGCTCAGTTCCACACCGACAATGGTATATAAGGGATATAATGTTAAGCTAGGTTAGTTTTATATAAATATTGAGTTATATACAAATTAGATTATATTTAGACTGAGATAAGTAATGTATTAATTTTAAGATTTATAAAACTTACTAGTGGTTTCTTTTTCGCTTCTTCCACTAGTGGACAAAAAATTGAAGCGAATAAAATCAATAACATCATATTTCTTATTTGATAATAATGACTATGTATTTATAAACCTGTTTATAGTATAAAATTTGACTTGTCTAAGTGCTTATTTTGTAAGCTTAAGAAATAAACGTTATTGATATTTGATATTTGATTTGATATTATTCTATTTATTGGGCGAGAGTCTGCCTGCGACGCAAGAGGTTGCGGGTTCGATTCCCGCCTCGGAACAAATTTGTGTACGATCTGCAGAAATTTGTTCCGTTGGTCTGGGTGTTTTCTATGTATAATAAAAAATATCTATCTATGTAATGTATAATATTACGTATATCAGTTATCCAGTACCCATAACACAAGCTCTGCTTTCATTGGGGCTAGATATTGCTGTGTGAATTGTCCAGCATTATTTATTTATTTATTATTTTTGTCCATTTCTCCTTTTCTTCTCGTAGCATATGTCCTGTCCAGCGCCATTTCAGTTGTCCTTTGAGTCCTTTGATTAGACCTTGAACCTCCATTTAACTACATACGTTTATATCTTGATATGGTACATACTGTATTATACCTACTCCCAAACACACAACATAATGTTTTAGAAACACAGGGGGAGTCTCCCCCTAACCAAAGATTTATTGCATGTTTGACAAAAAGCGATTCGTCAAGAATCCTTACTTACGCAGCTCGTCCATAATATAGCGATTCGGCAACATCGTGATTTTTTATTTACGCAGGTCGTCAAATTAATAAATTAGCATCATATAGAGGCTTTGATGCGAGAGAATGATGAAAGATGAGCGTAAACAAAAATAGATGAACAACATAGAAACAATAAAGACGTAGGTACCTAGACCGAAGTGCGACAGAGATAAACAAGATCCGTCAAGTGCGAGTGTAACTCGCGCGCCGAGGGTTTCAAACATTTGCTAATTATTTGGACAATTAATTTTTCCTCTTTTTTCGAATGGCAATATTTTGAAAAGTTTGAAACCTACAGCAATTTCAAAAACTGTTTTAAAATTTACAAAACAATGCCTTTCATTTGATAAACCAATAGGTAGGTATCTAACCTTTCGATAAAAAATATCCCCCTTTTCGACCATTCTCAATGTTTTTTTTTTCTCTATATTTTTCCTGTAAAATATAGATTGTTATCTACAAACGCCCAATACATTGTATATTTCAAAAAGTATGAAACTTACAGAAATTTGAAAAAATGTTTTAAAATGGTTAAAACGATACCTTTCATTGGAAAACTTACATGGGCAGGTACACCCCCTTTTGAAAAAAAAATTCTCCCACTTTTTGACCATTTTTCAAAAACTATTATTATTACAGACTTCTCTATATTTTTCCTGTAAAATATAGATCAATATCTACAAACGCCTAATACATTGTACATGGATCGGTCTGCAATATTCGGAGATAAGGGGGGGGGGGGGGAATAATATTCTTTTTTGTCATTTTTTGAAATATTTCAAAAAGTATAAAACCTACAAAAATTTCAAAAACTATTTTGAAATGTACAAAACGATACATTTCATTTGATACTTACCCCATTTGCCTTTCTAGGTCTCTTATGAAATTTCTACATCAAAATTTATACTGAAAATGTTCATTTTCACTTTTCATTTATTTATATTTTTTTTCTTGAAATCAGTAATGGCTCATGAAATGTATCATTATTTCAAATTTCAAGTTAATAGCTGCAGTAGTTACTGAGATATTCAAGAATCTATCTACGATTTAGAAATATCTGTAATGTTGTGGTCTTGTTTTAATACATAAATAAATAAAATAAATAAGAAAGAGCGGGGACGGACAGAGCGAGACCATAAGGGTTTCAAAACCGATCTTGAAACCCTAAAAAGCAATACCTACGCTACGCTACGCTACCCATGCACGGCGACTTGCAACATGATGTGATTTCAAGATTTCAAGATATTTATTGCGGAACAGGCTGTAAGTACCTACAAAGATCTAAAAATAACTTAAAGTAGGCACTGCAATATTATGCTAGGTGCAATATTGTGCATTCTAAGTAGGTACTCGTAAACCTAAGCTTACACTACGAATATGAGTCGTATAGAATCAATGGTGGCCATCTTACTTTTAAAGATTTTTGGTAAATCGAAAAAAATAAATTTAAATTATAATTTTATAACATTTTTTTTGTATTTTATTGCTATCAATTTTTACGCACGAATGTATTAGTAGTAGAATAATAATAAAAATAAAAGTTTTTTGTACTTACGAGTGAAATGTGAAGTCGCACTTCGTTCTTGTTACGTCTTTTCCTCTTTGTTGTTTATTGATAGGTATATTGTTTATTGGTAGGTATATTGCACAAGATTGGAAAAAGTTTGCGTTTTTGCGTTTATTAGGTTGGACCCAACACAGGCCATTTGTTGAGTTAGTGCTGCGAGAACGTAGTTACCCTATCTGATAGAGCCCAATAACAACATGCCCTCTCCAATGCGTAGATTCGTATATGGAACCTTGGATGGAAATTCCATTATGGTTATGGTTATGGTGTGTGTACTCCTCTTTCCGTACTCAGACTCAGTGGAAATTCCATTACAAACATATTTTGGTTAAAAATACCCAGCCAGACACGCCAGCTGAAGTAAAAAATGCCGTTAATCTAAAGAGGTTTGTTTTCCACTCGTACCAACAGACGACCGAGTACACTCATTCGAATAGTTTGCGTTGAAAAAATTCCCGCCAAATTTCCAGCGGAATATTCGAGTTCACGTCGAGTGGGTAACACAGAAAGCTTGCGTTGAGCACTAGCACTATAGTGCCAGCACCAGATTTTTTGTTTTCCTAGGTATGGATTTTTTTGCCTAATTATTTTCAACAGGTGACGAAATACCTGTCTGAAGTGGAGGCGGGCGCGACGGTAGCGGCAATCAGCTCTAGTTTAGGGCGTCGTCACTTGCAATTAGTGGATTTTGCGAGCTTAAAAAGCTGCGCTGGTAATGAATTTTGTCATATAACTGGAAAGGTCTGTTGGGTTTTGTAAAAAGAGGTTTTCGTGTTAGGTTTGGAAGAGTCAGGAACTTTAAGAGTAGAGTTTTCCATCAAATAAATAAATAAATAAACATATTATATCCAAATATATTTAATTAGGGAAGTAGTGTTTTACCTATCACAGGTCAACAAACAACTTTTTTTTTATCTAAATAGATAGGTATTAATAAAGCTAACTGTAACACGTCGAAAACCCCGTCTTGTTTATCAAAACACCTAATGAAATATCTTTACATCTGACTGGACACTGTTTTGCTCAATTTTTGATACCGCTGACGAATAGTCGATATCCACCAGGGAAATTAGGATGTAAATTTCGATTCGCCGGATCTCGCGAACCTATATTCTCGGATTCTTTGTTTTCATCGGAAATTTAAGGATGCGGAGTCCCGAGGGAACACCCGATGTGTGTACGTCGGAACCTTTTGAAGCTGGAGTACGAATGATAGGCGGCATTCTAACGACTGAATGCAATGTTTCAGAAATTCTGTTAAAACTATCATTGATTAGTAACGTGCTTTCCGTATAACATGGTTTTTAAAATAAGTAAATTAATTTTTTTTTAAACACTAGTTAATCAGAAAAATACCAGTGTTTCACTGAGCGCAGGTTATCTATCTAATAATTATTGTATCAGTGTTATTTCAGAGGAAAAGTTCATTTAGAGTTATTTTTTTTTATTTGTATTGAAAGTTGTTAAGTTTATGTATTTTTATGGAAGAGCAAGATTTGCTGGCACAAGCATAGTTATTTACATACTATTACTACTGTTACTTTAAAAGATGCCCTAATAACTGTTTTGCATGTAGACTGTAACATTTTTATGTTCAAAATGTACCTAGTATTGTATTATCTGTAAGGTTCTTTCTGTTATAAACAGATTCTTTATTTCCCCAAATACCACAAAGCAGAAATCATAGCTACCAGGTTTTTAAAATTTTCCTTTATTTGTAAACAGACATAGTTTCAACAACAAGACAATGTCCCATTTAGCCCGACTATACCCTGTTTACTGCTATCTTAGAAGTCCTAACTTATCCGCCACGGACTGCGTTGATAGTGTCGGGAAACTTTTAATAGTGTTCATGTCCCGGGAGCGAAACTGGATGTCAATGTACACTATAGTACACTATTGTATACAGTGTATACCTTGGGTAAACCTCGCTTGTCCGTCTACAGTAGTTTACTCAATAGTTCAGTAACTTTGTGTAAAGAACAGAAGGGCAGTAATTTTTAAATATTGTAAGATTTGATGACGACCTCTGTGGCGCGGTTGGCGAACGTCTGCCTGCGACGCAGGAGGTTGCGGGTTCGATCCCCGCCTTGGGACAAATGTGTGTACGATCTGCAGACATTTGTTCAGGGTGCTCTGGTCGTTTGCTATGTATAATAAAAATATCTATCTATAAGTTGTCTAGTATCCATAACACAAGCTCTGCTTAGCTTGGGGCTAGATAATGCTGTGTGAATTGTCCAGCATTATTTATTTATTTATTTAATTTAATTCATCAAGTCAAACATACTAGATACATACTAGATTAGACATACTAGATTTTTATTATTATTTATTGTTAGGTATTATTATTATTGTTACTCGTTAATACCTACGACTCGTTATTAAATACCTACCGATCCTATAGCCAAACATTAGGAATTCATTTTTAGTAGAGTTTCAGAGACAAAGTTTAAATCCAAGTACCTAAATCAAATATAAAGTGTTTTTGCACTAAAATCAGAATATTCGTTTTATTGATCACTAGATGACTCACCTTTAATTTTCTTCCTTGTTTTTTTTAAACGACCTCTTTAGTCTCTTTTCTCGAAGTCGGTTATAAAAATAATGACGCGAATCCCACTCTGCTTGAGAGTGTACTATGTCAGTAAGGTGTCATACATTGTCTTGTTGATAGAACATTCCAAGGCACTTTGAGAAGTGTTCGTTAGCTCTTGAAATTGCTAAGACAAGCTCTAGATTTTCAAAAAGGGTATGAATGAGTCAAACTTCATTTTCACGCGAAAGTCTAAGTGCTACGAAATTGCTACATAAGCGATACGCTAGTGCTACGTAAATGCTACGCAAGTGCTACGAAGTTGCTACGGAAAAAATTCGACATAATTCGTACACTATGAAAATAAATTACAAACCGGACATGATAATAGATAATTTGATTGTTTCAAAAAACAGACTTTAAATTCCCTGTTTTTGAAGGATTGGGACCTTGGGAATAAATTCGTTATGGGACCACATAGAGATCATTCTTATTTCAGTAGAGAACCAGAGAAGTTTTGAAATCAGTCAATTTTTGACGAAAATTTCGACGAACATACAAAAAACATACATACAGCCGAACATAAGACCGGCTCCTTTTTTGAAGTCTGTTAGTAAAAGTACAATGCTGCCACTTATCGTTCAGTGATGACCTACTCCAGACATACTTCTACACAGTTTACATGTCTCAGTGCTTTGCTGATGTAATGTACCTACGCTATAAACTTTACTATTTACCTTATTGAATAAACCAGTGTAAATAGGGTGCAATTTCTTGAGCGATGTTTTCGGATAAAACTTTGCACTCACCGTAACAAAATGAGCGCCTTTATTTCCGAGGGCGAAAGGGCAGCCAACTTCGCAATAAAACAATTTTCTAAGAACCCCGATTGTATCGGAACTGTCTAATACTTGGAAATTAATTAACTTTGGTTATTGGTTTTAAGATGCGAAATGTTTCGGCGGGTTAATAAAGAACGCAGATTAAGAAAACGTTGGGAAGTTTTATATAACTTGTTAACGTCGACGTTTTAAAGGTTTAATAAAGTCGATTTTCTTTTTCTCACAAGTTTTTAACTCTTCGTCATTACCATTATTGCCTATCATGAGCAGTCTCCTCCTCTGGAAATACATTTCTTACATTGATCTAAAAGCAAGGGGATCTTTATATATCGTATTAACGTGTTATTTTTTAATTTCTGAAATAGCAGCCGGTAGTTATGGTTATTTTCATTATAGATAATATCTTATCTAATACTCCGAATCCGCCGTATGATTTGGCGTCTTCTTTCGGAACAATAATTGAAAAAAGAACCACGTTAAAATCGTACGCGCGTATAAGCGTACGATTTTCACATAATTCGAGATTACATTTTAAATTTACACGAGTGTATTTGATAATCGTAGGTGTAGTATACAGGGAGTCCGGTAATTAATGGATAACCCCGCAGGCACTTGTGGGGGGGCAGGGGGGCAACTCATAAAAAAATTAAAAAAAAATCTATCTGCAACGGTCTAGGATTTTTTTTATTTTTTTTTAAGTGCTAAATTTTATACCTTTTCTCAAATTTTTGGGCACTACCCGCGGTACTAATCCGCGGTTATTTCCAGAGAAAATCAATTCGTTATTATTCAATTTATAGCCGTAGTGCCCAAAAATTTGAACAAAGGTATAAAATTTAGCACTTAAAAAAAAACCTAGACCGTTGCAGATAGATTTATTTTTAATTTTTTTCTGAGTTGCCCCCCTGTCCCCCACAAGTGCCTGCGGGGTTATCCATTAATTACCGGACACCCTGTATAACACTATATATCACTCGGGTGAAAATGCGATTTTGATCTCGTGCGATTCTGATCTCGTCTGTTTTAAGGTCCTCCGATGTATCTTGCCCCAAATGTTACACTCGAAAGGAATATCAGGCACGTTCTCGCCTAGGTGTACAATGTACTTCCTTTAATGTTACGCCCATATTTTAATGGACATTTTTGTGATGTGCAGCAGTGTTTTTCAGGTGTTCGACAAGCTTAAGAAGGTGCAAACCACATCCAAACTATAGAGGGTTTTTTGGTAAACCTACCATAACATGCCACGCAAATTTAATGGCTTCATCCATTGCTCTATCCAGCATGCAGCAGTGGTATAGTCGGCCTTGGAATGATAATGATGAAACACCCATTAAGTAATTTCAAGTTCTGAGAAGCGCGTAGCCTCAGCACAGCTCTCAAGGGAAATAATGTAGTTACCGTGAAGACACGTAAAGACAGTAATTTTATTAATTCCGTTATTCCACAGCCTCGCACATGCTCATATTTCTTCCATCTTAATTTAGGGAAGTCCCCGAAGGCACAGAAAATGTACCTGTATTTTTAAATTAAAACTGAACGCGAGAAAATACAATAAATTTGAAATTTTGAGCGCGGAATGGCATTGGATAAATGAAAATAAACGAAAATTAAGTAAATAGGTACGCAAGGGTTTTCGTAATCACTAGCTCCTAGACGTGAAGTGACGTGAAATTAGAAAACAAGCGGTAATCAGTTTTGTTTTACAATCTTCGCTTACTGCTACCTGTCTCTAGCTACGATCATATAATATTTTTTTTATGTAATTTATGTTTTCTTTGTTAATGGGCTATGAAATAAAGCATTATCTATTTATCTATCTATCTAATAATCAACTACTCACAAAATCGAGTAACATTCATAAAATTGCCCTGAAAAATTTAGCCAATTGAAGAGTCAGTTTATGTATTGTGTATTTGGTAAGTTTTTACTTTTTTTAACTTGTGTATTTTTAAACCCTTACATCTATGGTAACGAACTTAAATATTCTAATTAAAAAAATTACTTAATTACTACAGTCTCACATACCTAATGTGCATAAAATGTAGGCATATGATGGCATCTGATGGCAACGTGAACATTGATATTTTGCAACCGGAAAACGAAAGGAAATTTTGAATTTTTTTCATTTAAATAATCAGACAAATACTGAATTCATAATCGGAGATCCTAAGAGGCAAAGCGAAGACTTTCTACTATATACTATCAGCTTCTGGTTTGGAGCTAAACATGGCGATTCTATTTATTTAAAAAATTAGGAGGCTGTTTCCGTTTCTGGAATATAAAGTTCACATTTAGTAAAGTTTAACTCCCAGCCTAAGCTTAAATTTATACGGCTCTTTTCAGAGGGAGGCCTGCGTCCAGCAGTGGACCAATATAGGCTATTGAGAGAGAGAGATAATAACTTACATAATTGTGCTTCTGACGCGCCGCAACACACACCACACTAGTGCGGTACTATCTTCACACTCTTCATGGCATATAAGATGTTATAAGCTTCTCTATTATAACCAGGACAAACTCTCTATCTAAGGAATACAGACATTTGTTTACAATGTCGCCGTTGGCTGCAGGCAGGTACGGGTTCGAAGTAATTAAAACTTTTGAGAGCTGAATCTATGCAGGTCTTATCACATTTAAAACTCGTACTGCGTTATCGTGTCCCGTGAATTTAAAAAGTTTGACCTTAGTTCTTAAAAGTGCAGGTGGCCTTGTCGGTTTAATTTTAAAGTTTATCTGGTACTTGGGACAGTTTTTGTGATCTGTAAAAGCATTAAATTAGTTTTGAATCTTCATTACATTCTTCTCTTTCTACTGTCGGTGAGAGGACATGAGATGAGATGAGATTTTAGAAGTTTACATGAAATGTTAACAAAAATAAACAAGAAAATTACAATCAAATAGTAAATAAAATAAATAAATAATCCTGGACAATTCACACAGTATTATCTAGCCCCAAGATAAGCAAAGCTTGTGTTATGGGTACTATGTTATTATAGAAACAAATTCGAACCAGTATTTGCAGTTCAAACAATTGAGCTGCTGAGAACTGCAGACTGTCGCAATAAATCTTGCGCATCATTTGCGCATACTTACATTATTATCATGGTCTATCAGGTTCGATTTTGGTCTAAATTAGGTAATTTGTATGGACGTCAAAATCTAAACTAGTTTTGTTTGATCAATGTGGGGCTCCGACAGAAGTAAAAAGATAAATTTGGCATTTTTTATTAAACTACCACCAGCTGCTCGCGGCTTCGCATGCGTTGTTTAAAGTTATTATATCCCGTGGGATCTGATTTATGGGATAAAAAGTATGTAGTAGCCTATATGTATGTAGTACTCTATGGATTTTTGGCATAGAGTTAGTTAAAGGGTTGGAACCCTTTAACTAACTCTATACCAAAAATCAAGTCAATTGGCTGCTTAGTTAGGGCGTGAAGGCAAGACAAAAAACAAACATACTTTCGCATTTATAATATTAGTATAGATAAACCGACTTTAAATTCCTTAATAGTGAAAATGGATTTGGAACTAACACTTAGAAGCGAAATATGATTTTTCATAGTGCAACTTCTAGTTAAAATTCTGGGAATGAAAATACCTCTTGTTTACGCCCGTTGTCATTGAAAGCATTTGCTATTTTAGGAGTGATGTGAAAATTATCATAAGACTAGCGACCCGCCGCGGCTTCGCACGGGTACTATATTATGCATGTTTTATACATGTAAACCTTCCTCTTGAATCAATTTTATCTATTTAAAAGACCGCATCAAAATTCGTTGCTTACTTTTAAAGATCTAAGCATACCTATTTGACAGACAGACAACCGTAAGCGACTTTGTTTTATACTATGTAGCGATGATGCTTTCGATACGTTTTACGGGTATCAATTTCTCGAGGATCAAACTTTTATGACACCATTACAAAATCAACTTTTATACATGAAGGAAAATAAAACAAATTCTATTAAGAATTGGCTAAGATATCAAAAAATTTGTTGTAGCTAGCCGTGTTTTTTCTAAAGAAGTATTGTATTTTTAAGTTGACGGGATAAATAATAATCCCTTGGAAATATATTTTTTACGGGACCAATTAGGATTCATTAACATAAGTGATAGAATTTTAAAAAACAAACTATGACTGACGGAAAAATTGATAAACATACATATAAAAAGACATCCAGCCGAACATAGAACCTCCTTTTGTAGTCGGTATTAAAGAGAAACCTGAACTTTATGATTACTTTTTAAAAGCTTATTCTCCAACCGAATCCATTCGCTGTAACAGTTATTGTTTCTGTTATCGCGCTGAGAAAATTGAATCTGTCCACAATCCGCGGGTAAAACTGCGCTCCACCCGAAACAAACATTCCGCTTTCCAATCCACAACGGTACACAGCTATTTCTATGTAGCCACTGAGCTTCATTAAATAAGAACGCTGGAGGAAATATTCACAGCTGTTTAATATGCCGATTCAAAGCAGGGCGCTTCTCGACCGTCTCTGGTATAAAAAACAACATGACGATTGTAATTTATCAACAACACAAGAGTTTTTTACAGTAACCAGTCTTTAAACTTTTACCATGAGATACCATTTTTATTAATATTTTTACTCCTCATATTGATTTTGATTCCTTATATTTTAAAATGAATTCACTTCTTTTATGATTGGCAGTTTCATGATAGTTCCTTATATGGTCACGCCGAGCTCACTCAAACACTGCGCTAAAATAGCGAAAGCCAACCATGTAGCTTTTGAAGTTTTTACTTGCTAATATTATGATTTTCGCACGTAATTATCTATGTATGTATTTAGTTTAATATTTGAAACTCAGCTATTAGGAAAATGGATCTCTAGCCGAGACTCTTTTTTGTTTCGAACAACCAAATAGCTATATCAGTTTTAATAGAAATTTATAAACTCGGCTTAGTGCTACACGTGTAATTAAATAAATGTATAATCTGTTAATTCTGTATGTTATATTGCGAAAATTATTTGAGACTGGAAAAATAGCTTAATCTGAGATAACTGTAGATAAAATATAGCCGGATTTACTGAATTGCCATAAATCGGACCAAAAAACAGACCCCTTACCATCACAAAATAAAATCCCGTATTATCACTAGAAACTGGTATACTGTGTAAGTCTGAATCAGTATGAAAACAGAACTTCACTATTTTCGTAGCATTTGCTACGAAATGCCTACGCCGTATCTACGCCGTAGCTCGTAGGCCGTGATAGAGAATTAACATAAAAGTTGCGTTGCATAACCGTGGTCTAATTATAGGCCGTTGGCGATGCGTGCCTTACAGTACGAAATTTCATTATCTATTATATACTACGCTTTCCTTCAGGGTAAAAAGTACCCTATAAGTCAATACCGCCCTAGAATGACCTTTATACAAAATTTCAGCTAAATCCGAACAATAATAGGCTACTGGAAAATAATTCTAACGTGATGTCTGATAAAAATAATGCCAAATATTATTAATATTTCTTCAAGGCTAGTTATAAAAACAAATTTTAAAATTCGAATAAAATAACGGCGCGCCAATACGATAATCTCTGTCATGGCTCCGATGACATGACTCGATGACGTCACACCTTTCACACCACACCAACAAGAACAACAACAGGCACTGTAATCTGTGATTGGTGTCACGTCACCAGCTATGCAACCAAATGCAGGGCGTTTTCGGTCACGTGATCTATTGATCATAGCAAAAAAATTGTGAGTTATATCCCGTTTTATCCCTAAAAAGATATAGTTTTAACAAAAATAACCTGATTACGATTTGTTACGTTGTCACAGACTAGGATAAAAACAATAAGCAACTAATTTTCAATAAAAAAATAATAATTTAATAAACTATTTTGGCGACCTAAACATCTAACATTCGACTGTGACGTGATTCTCTGCTTACAGTATGCATGACGATATTTCATGATGTTTAGGAATTTATATAATCCTGTAAGTCAAATTTGAATAAAAACAATAATTAACTACTTCCGGAGTTAACATACAGTTTTGAATGAGAAGTTACCTTATTATAAATTAAAAGCCTAGCTCTTGTCGTTGCTATAATATAATTTCCTCCACTTTTCTCGTTCCAATGCGTTTCTTTTGCTTCTATATACGACATGACCGCGTTAGGCAAGGCTACAGAAGTTACCTTGCCATTCTAAATTACCTGTGACTAGGATTGCTAGAATTGCACGTCCGGCTATGACCGGTATAGGTTTCAATACATTGTAGCCCCGTTCGGGGCCTAATTGAAGTCACGATACAAGCCCAACAAAATAACCGCAGCTTTAGTTTGATTTTATTGCGGGATTTTGCTATATGGTATCAGTTTGAGTACTTCGGTTTTGGGAAGTAGTATTTGTTTCATGAAATCAAAAGTTATTTTAACGGTCTAAAATCAGGAGGGCAATTTTATCTCAAAATACGCAATTGCGTGTTTCGTTTCAGCTAATTGGTGCTTTAATTATACTACACCGAAAATGAGAGTACCTACCAATTTGTACAAAAAATGAAACACGTAATTGCGTACTTCGAAGTATCAAAACAGGGTTTTTGGTAAGTAGGTTTTGTAGAACGATAGAAGATATAAAGATGAAAATATTTAGTAACAATTCCGCGCAAGACCTTCTCCGATAAGTTCTAACAAAATGTAATCAGTGTCGTAGAAGAAAAAACACACCAACTACAAAATGAAAAGAAATCTATCAAAGCAAGACGTCAACTAGTTTCGTCTCTCCACGAGACATCATCAGGACACCACAATACTCGACCTTGACATTGAGAGCACTAAGCAAACTCCGGCAGGGTTCCACCAGAGATGTTACCACTCCGAGCTCCGCGCGCCAAGTGAAGCATTGCCCGCAAAACTCCCCCTTTTATACTGTCACTGGTGACACATCGTGCCTGTCACCACTGTCCGCGCTCGTGCCGGTACCGCGCGCGCCACCATTCGAAAAAATTCGTAATAACGGCGACCTAGGTAAACCCGTACTTAATTCATTCAACAATGTATTATTACTGTATTTTGTAATTTCTAAATTTTCTAAGACCGACAACCTAAATCCCTTATCACAAGTATGTAAAATAGAAAATGAGTGATTATCATTTAATGAATGACCAGATTCTAATAAATGTTTTGCAAAATTTGACTTTTCTGGATGGTTGTTTCTATGGGCAGCTAAATGTTCTTTATACCTAACCTGAAAACTACGACCCGTTTGACCTACATAAATACCGTATATAGTTATATATAGTTGTATATAGTTTTCAGGTTAGGTATAAAGAACATTTAGCTGCCCATAGAAACAACCATCCAGAAAAGTCAAATTTTGCAAAACATTTATTAGAATCTGGTCATTCATTAAATGATAATCACTCATTTTCTATTTTACATACTTGTGATAAGGGATTTAGGTTGTCGGTCTTAGAAAATTTAGAAATTACAAAATACAGTAATAATACATTGTTGAATGAATTAAGTACGGGTTTACCTAGGTCGCCGTTATTACGAATTTTTTCGAATGGTGGCGCGCGCGGTACCGGCACGAGCGCGGACAGTGGTGACAGGCACGATGTGTCACCAGTGACAGTATAAAAGGGGGAGTTTTGCGGGCAATGCTTCACTTGGCGCGCGGAGCTCGGAGTGGTAACATCTCTGGTGGAACCCTGCCGGAGTTTGCTTAGTGCTCTCAATGTCAAGGTCGAGTATTGTGGTGTCCTGATGATGTCTCGTGGAGAGACGAAACTAGTTGACGTCTTGCTTTGATAGATTTCTTTTCATTTTGTAGTTGGTGTGTTTTTTCTTCTACGACACTGATTACATTTTGTTAGAACTTATCGGAGAAGGTCTTGCGCGGAATTGTTACTAAATATTTTCATCTTTATATTTTGCAATGGATTTCCGCAAAGTAACGCCTGAATCTATTTTTTATGAACGATAGAAGATATGTTTGTGTTTGCAAAACGGGACTGGCATATTCGCTAAGCGAATAAAGTCCTTAAAAAAAAGAATAAAAAAAAAAAAAAGTTTCAGTTCTTTGTTACTATAATCATAACCTTCTCAGACTTAAGTCACTTATTGAGACATATGTAGCGTATATTTCGTGGGGCCGAAGATGCTGGCGAGAGATCAAGACGACTTTTCGAAACCAGGTGTGCCCGACTATATTTACGACTAGCGGTCTACCCCGGCTTCGTACGGGTATATTGTGTCGCCTATGTTCATCAGGGATAATGTAAAAATCTAATGGTGAAAGAATTTTTCAAATCGGTCCAGTAGTTTCAACAAACAAACAAACAAATCTTTCCTCTTTATAGTGTTAGTATAGATGTCAGTTACCAAATGATCGGATTTGGCACATAGATAGTGTACTCCAAAATCAGAGTAAAAACAACCATTGCTTTAGAGGTTAGCATCATTATCATCATTAATTATACCTTTCCCTGTTTTGGTAAGGCCTGTGACTAAGTTCAGTGACATTAAAGGTCCTTATTATTTAGAAAATTACAAACAAATCATGGAAGCAAATAAAAACTAGTATTATATTTTAACAATCACTATAGTTGCGCACTCGTTTAAAACCGAAGAATAAAATGTTTTTTAATAAGAAACAAGAACATCGTCTGTCTCGTAGCTCGCTAAGACGCAGTACAAATGCAAAATAGCTTTAAAAAAAACTTGATCGAGTTAATTAGTGAGAGCATTTTGTAGAACACTAATTGTGTACTTTTTGTGTCGGTGTCCTTTAGAAGGACAAAAGTTAACGTGAATGGCATCATTAGAGCTGGAATGGTCTTAGGGAGATTTTCTTTCTTTATACGGTCTGGTGAAAGTTTTAAGGTGTAGGTACCTATCGACCATCGGTTTTAACTCCCGAAGAACACATTGTGTGGTAAAAGTTTAAAGTGTGTGTCTGTTTGTGGTATTATGACTCCAAAATAGATGAACAGTTTTGAAGTTAAAGGTTTGGTTGTCTTGGCATCGTACTTTCCGAACGAACCAATTTTGATTGGGTTTTGTATAACCTAAAAAAGAAATGAATTTAATTTGAAACTATGTGAATTTATTGGCTACGTTTCCCTGTTAGTCATGGACAATTTATTTTCATTCGGGGAGACCTTTGTGTCCACAACTAGGCTACACAAGATTGATGTAACTTTTTTGCTTTTTTTTGAGTTGCTAAAAATATGTCTTGTTATTCGTAAAATTAAAAGCTTACCTTCAACAAATATCAGATTACTTAAAAAGTCAAAAGTCAATAAATTTATTTCTTTAGGCTTACAAACTAGACAGCACTTAGGCCTGCGTCCTTAGACTAGAGGATAAAATGCTAGAGATGAGTTTTGCTCTAACTCGTAAACTAGCATGTTAGATTGCTAGTTTACGAGTTAGAGCAAAACTGTAAAGGTTTTTTATTCGCTTCTCGCTTTACCAAAAAATCAAAGATATCACTTTGATTTTACTGACGTGTCCCAGAGTTCGAAGTAGAGGTGTAAGGTCCAGGGAAATAATGCACTCTAATATTTGATATTGATAGGTCCAGCTGGATTATTATAGGCTTATGAAGATGATTATAATTAACAAATTGGTTGACTATGTTGAATAGGTAAAATAAATCTTTAACGTGTTAGCTGTGTGGTGCCGTGCCGGCCTAGAACTTGCACCACCCCAACTCTTCCCGTGAGTGTCGTAGGAGGCGACTTAGGGACATACACCGGGGGCGGGCAGCAGCGCCTTTTGCAGAACCGGGGGATGGTCAGCAGCGGAGTCTCTTGCAGAATAGTTCTACCACCGAACTGCGATCTTCAACCCGCATGCCCAACGTGGAGATTATGGGCATTACCCCCCATGAGATAAAAAAACCAGGGGGAGGCCTGCGTCCTGTAGTGGACCATTAATAGGCTGTTGAGGGTAAGGGGGTAAAAAAAGGTGTATTGTCAACAATATATGTATGAACCTATTCTATAAAATCATTTCGTGAGAGTTTTTGAGTAAGTATATCTATAAAAAAAAAATGCTGGACAATTTAAACAGCATTATCTAGCCCCAAGTTAAGCAGAGCTTGTGTTATGGTACCTAGACAGTTTTTTTTATACATAGAAAACGATCAGAACACCCTGAACAAATGTCTGCAGATCGTACACACATTTGTCCCGAGGCGGAAATCGAACCCGCAACCTCCTGAGTCGCAGGCAGACCTTCGCCCAGCGCTACAGAGGTCGTCGTGTCGAGGATAAAAGCCTTTTAATTACCCTAAAAAATACCTATAACCAAAATGAAAATATCCTTTATTTTCGCAGCAGAAATGGCGCGTATCATTCCACATAGTGCTGACTAACGAACGACTGCGAGAAATGAATGTATCGGAACGCCTCATTAGGCCGAACCACGCGTGTGAAGCTTTTGTTCCGAGATGGTATGTAAGTATGTTACAGGCTTTATTTTTTTACTGGGAAATGCCATGGGAATTTTACTTGGAATAGCGGTTTTCTGAAAATATTTTTAGAAATATGCAATGAGGTATTTTCCTAATTAAAATAGAGAGAGTTTTGCGTACTAATAGGTTTTTTCTGGCTTGCTACTTGGATAACTACTAGCTCGCAGTACCTAATTGCAATTTTAGTGTCGAGTTCTTATATGCAAGGAACTTCTGCTCTCTTGGTACTTTCTAGGAATTAATAACTTCTTTCTCATGTTTATCTACAGATAATCTTCATTATCATCATCAGCCTATACCAGTCCACTGCTGGACACACATAACAGATAATCTTAAACCTCTTATACGAGAATTGTGTGACTGACAGTAGCTAGATAGCTAGATAATGACTTTATTCAGACATACAACAAACATAAAAATACAACAATTATACAATACTACAGCCTTCGTTAAAAAGTGGGACGAAAGAGGATCGATTTAGGCGTTAGATTTCATTTTCCGTGTTCGGGTCACATTTGACCGAAGCGAGTTGTAAGAACGCGGAACACCTCACTATAAACGCGAACCTCGCTTTAGTTATTCCCGGAAAAAGCTTTCATGTTAAATCCAGGTCTAGAAGTACATGTATGCCACGTTACACCCTGATGTGCTCAATAACTTTGAACACAAAAGAGTCGGCGACGTTGTTGTACCGACTCACACCGATAACTAATATCCAAACTTCTGCCTTTACAGTATTAGTAAGATATGACTACGTCACATGATTTCAGCCTCAAACATCAATTCTCGCTCCGTAATTCCGATCCCAGCCACCACTGACACGTCATTCCGGCCAAGTCAGGTGTAAAATGGAAAAAGGACAAAGGGATAAGAAGCTGGCTGAGTGGTCGCGTAGCAGAATGTGCCCTATCGTCCTGTCTCGGCGAGTCGAGGGCCCTTGTCGCGAGGGCTATCGAACTTTACACGGATTTTGGATATTGCTTATTGACGACTTCTTTGTGAGCGGCGTGCTTTAAGTGACAGGTGCCGTAACCAGTTCCTTCCAGTCCCTTTGTGGTTTGGAAGTTTTCGCCAAGCGAATGATTGAAAATTCACAAAGATCCGTCGAATAACAGGACTTTGGAAACTATTCGATGAGAACGTATATAAACTAATGTAGGTTAATACCTATAAAGAGGAAAGATTTGTTTGTTTGAATTGAATAGGTTCTGAAACTATTGAACCGATTTTTAAAATTTTTTCACCATTAGAATTCTACATTATCCCTGATGAGTATAGGTTATACAATATACCCGTGCAAAGCCGGGGCGGACCGCTAGTGTATTACAATTTAAACATTCTCAGTAAAGCTATAAATAACTGTACGTATGTATTGTTGACCCACATCAAACTGAAATGTATTGAAACATTGTTTTTTTTTCGTATATGACATCTGTGGCGCAGCGGGTAAAGGTTCTTCACCTGGTGGTTGCGGGTTCGATTCTCAGCTTGAAACAAATGTTTGTACGATTGAAAAATATTAATCTGTTGGTAATGTATGATGTATATTATTAATTATCTAGACCTTTCACACAAGCCTTTATCACAAGCTCTGATTACTTTGGTGCGAAATGATGTTGTGTGAAATTACTAGCATTATTTATTTAATTTATTTATTTTATATAGCTGATTTCGGACATCGGAGACCGTCAAATAACAGAATATACAAATTAAAATAAAGAAAACGGTTCCATACTTTAGTCTTGTTCACTAAAAAGTACTAAGCTGTTGCCTGCGGCTTCGCATGCGCTTTTCAAGTAGCCTATATGTGCGTCTACGGGATAGGTACCATTTATCTCCCTGCTAAATTTCATACAGATCTGTTTAGCCGTTTAGGCGTGAAAATGTAACAGACAGACAGACATTACTTTCGAATTTATTATATTGATCACGGTTGTCTGGTAGAGATCGTTCTTCAGCGATAAGACCGCCAATTGTTATTTATTTGTTTTTTACTTCTTTTATTTTTGTTTGTTATGTAAATTTATGTGTGCAATAAAGCATTTTGCTCATCTGTATTAATATATTTAAGCAATGTATAATACCTAGAGATCTCCATAGTTTAATCACATTCTAATCTAAGGATAATGAAGTCAATGTAACTCATAACAAATACAAAAGATTCCTTCATGCGAACAAGAAGTAAATGGAGAGATCTCGGAGTAAGATGCTATAATCTTCGTAACAAAAGCTTGAAGGTATCGGTTAGTCTTATAGAAACAAAACAGGTTCCAAATAATTTCGATTTCGGCGGGACTTGAACCACGCCACCTTCAGTACGAGTGTGATCTAACCAAAGAACGTAGGATCCTAGGATCTTTGGCTCTAACCAACAAAGCTATGAAATCGGCACTCGCCGAGTCGAAAATCTCTGGGAATCTCTTCTTAGAGTCCATAGAGTTTCTTAGAGAGATAAACTTCAATGTTTCCCCTGTAGATGGAGCTAACTGCGCTAGAGTCCGTAAGAGAGATGCCACACGAGCGATGCCGCTGCGCTGCGAATGCTGGGGAAACATTGAAGTTTATCCAACGAAGTCCGACCGAAATCGAAACTTTTCTGGAAGTTATTTCATTTCTTAGAAATACCCAGAGTAGGTAAGCACTATAAAAACCTTAGTCTTAGACAGAAACTTAGTTTACTGTGCAAATAATGTTTATTCCCTCTATAATGCCAACTTACGTTATTTATATGTTTGATTGCATTATTCTGTGGATAAATGCATTTAAATTTAAACCAACTTCTAAAACATTATACGTAGGTATCAGTGAACGGTTCTTGGAGACTGAAAATACAGATTTTGTATGTTACTAATACAATAAAGACATTTTTGTCTTGAGTCATAGACATTTAACGAACTCTGTGGCGCGGTGGGCGAAGGTCCGCCTGCGACGCAAGAGGTTGCGGGCTCGATTCCCGCCTTGGGATAAATATTTGTACGTTCTGCAGGTATTTGTTCCGGGTGTTCTGGTCGTTTTCTATGTATAATAAAAAATATCTACATATCTATGTAATGTATTGTATTATGTAGGTATATCAGTTATCTAGTACCCATAACACAAGTTCTGCTTAGCTTGGGGCTAGATAATACTATGTAAATTGTCCAGCATTATTTATTAATAGACAAGCCGCAGCCCAAAGCACTTATCGTATTACAAACTTGAGTGCATTCAAACTTGTTAATGCAAGCTCAATCAAGAAATAAATAAAGCTGGATAGATACTATACCAGAGGATTACAGGACACAGAGGATTAGCCAGCTGAAGTGACAGTGGGCTGGCCATATTTCGAGAAGAACTGAAAACAGCTGGGGTAAACGTGTTCTTGAGTGGAGACCGCGACTCGGCAAACGTAGTGTAGGACGCCCTCCGACCAGGTGGGATGACGATTTGCGAAAGACTGCTGGCAGATGCTGGATGCGGCAAGCTGAAGACAGGGCGCTATGGCGCTCATTAGGGGAGGCCTATGTCCAGCAGTGGACTAATGTAGGCTGATGATGATGATGATGGTGAATACAATATATATGTATAATACAAATAACTTTTTGTAACTTGTCGCAATTGTTCATGCACAGAAGTGAAATCACTTCTGTGCATGAACAATTGCGTGCAAGTGAAACCAAGACAAGCTGGTTTCTTCTTACTCCGTAAGATTAAGATAAAGCTATCACGAAAACAATACCTACCGCTTACATCTTTGTTTGCTCGAATAAGGTTTTCAGGGTTTGATAAGATGTTAATAATACCGTGAAATTAATAATAAAGTATCGGGTTTTAATAAATAAAATAAATAAAAAGCCTTTTATTCCGTAGCTATAACAATAATCGTACTTAGAAATAATGTTAAATACCTACACATAACTCATAATAATTTAAGTCGAAGTAAATTTAATAAAATATTTATTAAATTTACTTCGACTTATTTGTGAGTATTTAAATTGTATTTTAATGCTTCGAATTGCATGCATTAAAATTGGTAAGCACTTAGATATTAATTTTAAATACATCATAATTCTCCCCGCCTCGGAACAAATTTGTGTACGATCTGCAGAAATTTGTTCCGTTGGTCTGGGTGTTTTCTATGTATAATAAAAAAAATCTATCTATGTAATGTATAATATTACGTATATTAGTTATCTAGTACCCATAACACAAGCTCTGCTTACCTTGGGGCTAGATAATGATGTGTGAATTGTCCAGCATTATTTATTATTATTTATTCTAATTGATATAATTTTTAATAGAATAAAGGCATTTTTATGTAGATAGGACTCCTTTCGGGTACATGCCACCTCCAGCTCATGATATTATCTTCTTAATTCATTCTTTGAATCTCGAAGAGGTCTACTATTAGGTACCTATCTTATATTTTATGTCTTTTTCAACAGACAGTGATCTTAATTAATTCGGTTTTTAATAGAGCAGCCGTTGAGACACAGATGGCGCCGTGTGCAACAGAAACTGAATCTAATTCGTAGGCAATTCTGTAATTCTTGGATTAATGCTGTGTGAACCAAGAATGCCTGGCCGTGGCGGTTGTGATATTAAAATTGACTCCTTCAATGCAGCCCGCGCGTGTCGTGAGACCCGACTATTATGGGAATCTATCAGAAAAGAGCAGCATTTCCTTTGCGTATTATTCAACACTTTCACTGCGATTGCCAATCCGCATGCTAAGTGTGGTGATTATGACGAATCCCCCTGATTTAGGGGAGAAATGTTGAGCATTGACGTATGTGTGCTGTTGAAGAGAACAGATAAGTAACTATAACTACGCTAGTACTATTACTATTAATATAGTGGTACTGTGCTATAAAAATAGAAATAATTATGATGTTGATTAACATAATTTTGCATACAATACTATTCACGTTTTTTCATTTCAACTGATTTCTAAAAAAGGAAAATATTCTATTTTAGTATTTTAGGCTATACATAATATATGTTATGTATTTTGGCCATGATCGTCGATTTTGCCGTTTATAGCTTATTTTGTAAAATCTTTCGCTGTTGTATTGAATGATCCCAAGGTAGTCCCATACAATTTTTATTCCCTTGAGACCCTTTTCCATTACTATTTTTCCCCAAAACATAATAATAAAACGTCAAGTGCAAGTTAGACACGCGCATCAAGGGTTCCGTACAAACTTGTACTCGTGAGCAAAGAAATCGATCCCGACGACGCACAGTTCACAAAAAATGTGGTTAGTTACATAAAGGATATAAACAAGTAGATTTGTTTCTTTACTTGTGCTATAAGACCTTGCTTCTTGGCCAATTTAATGATTCTAGGTCAACGGGAAGTACCCTATAGGTTTTGTGTGCATATTAATTACCCTTAGAAATTTTTAAAAATGGGCTTAAATGGCTGTAACTTTTGTTTGCGCTGTCTTATAAAGTTAGAGTTATACAGCGGCTTAAGAGGTTACGAACTTGAGTGTATAATGTGAATTTCAACTCGATACCTCCACGCGTTTCTGAGAAGAGGGTTGACAGACGGACAACAAAGTGATCCTATAGGGGTTTCTTTTTATTTTGATGTACGAAACCCTAAAAACAGTATAGAAGTCGGATTTCAGTTTTTTCAAAATAATCAAATTATCAGATACAAAATACTCGACCTCAACAGTCTTTAATGGTCCGCTGACGCAGCCCCTATGAGATATTTTTTTTTATCTCATGGGGGTTAGTGCCCATAATCCCCACGCTGGGCATGCGGGTTGAGATACGCAATTCGGTGGTAGATCTATTCTGCAAGAGACGCTGCTGCCTGCCCCCCGGTGTATGTCCCTTAGTCGCCTCTTACGACACCCACGGGAAGAGTTGTGGTGGTGTAAATTCTAAGCCGGCACCACACGGCTTAGAATTTGCACCGCCCCAGCACAAAACACTGCCTCTGAGTAATTCGCTTATGAATCAAACATACAATTTTTCAAAAGGTAACCCTAAACAAACACCAGAAAGTGTTGATATAATGATAAGCCTTTATAATATTAATTTAAGGGTACCTTTGTAGCTTATCTAGACTTTATGGTGTTATAAATTAAACGAGCATTTTACAGTTTTATGAGACGACAACGTGGACGAAATTTAAATTGTCCATTTAGCTGTTCATTTTATATTATGGTAATTTAACAAGAGAGTGTGAAATGGGAGTTTTGGTACCCATTGCGGAAAGGATTTTAATAGGGTTTGTCGGAGCGGAGTTTTAGCTTTCTACAAGACTTGTTGTACACTCATAAAAATATCAAAAGCTTCCTTAAAAATAGCGATATACATAATATAAATACTAGAAATAAACAAAAACTTGCTGTGCCCACAACCAGGCTTCACAAAATTAATGTATCTTTTAAAGGGCAATGTGTACGTTTCTACAATAAAACTCCTAGTGAGTTACAAAATCTATCAGTAAATAAATTTAATCAAATTGTAAAAAACCTTTCTGTGCAAAAAGGCCGAAGCAACCGAAATAAAAACTATCACGTGATTTTGAGCTTTTCTAAGTGTACATTTTTGTATTTATGGAAATAAAGACTTTTTGATTTGATTTGATTTGAGTTTTGTGTGCAAAAGTTTGTTTGTTAATACTTCATGCCAAAACTACCAAACGGAACAGGTTGATTTCGCATGGACGTAGGTCTAGACCTGAATTAGTACATGGGCTACTTATTATTCATAAATAAACCTATTCCATCTCATCACAATATTCATATAAATGCGAAAGTTTAGATGGATTGAAGGATAGATGGATATTTGTTACTCTATCACGCAAAAACGGCTGAATGGATCTGAATGAAATTTGACACAGAGATAGGTTATAGTCAGAATTAGCACATAGGCAAGATGTTATCCCAGAATTCCCACAGAAATCGCGAGGCGTTGCTAGTATTCCCATAAATTAGTTCTAACCTTTGTGTGGAAAGCCGCGGGCAAAAACTAGTATGGTACATACTAGGGATGTAACGAATGTCAAATTTTCGACATTCGCGAATGCGAATGCGAATGCGAGTATTCGATGCTCACATTCGCGAATGCGAATGCGGATGCGAATGTTGGTATTTCGAACTTGCCGCCTACTTCACGCACTGTTTATTGGCGCGCGCGTTGTCCAATTACCAACGCTTGCTAATAGCTATCTTCAACTACCAATTACGTACGAGTAATAATGTTTATTTCATTCATTCTTGACATTGACAATTCACAACCTTGATAAATACAAAATTTGAAACTGATATTGGCATAATTGTATCAAAACAGATGCAGAGCAAAAAATAAAAGGAAATGAATCGCTTGATAATTGCTATCTTCGTCTACAAATCGCGTTACTATAATTATATATGATAATATTTTTATCCACACATTTGTCGGTTGGAGTTGGATTTGTTTGTTTTTTTATATGTTTTTTGGGAAAAATGAGTGCCTCCATTAAAACAATGAGTAAAATTTAGACCACGTTTAGACTTATTTTACTTAGTAGATGCGGAACATGCAAAATGTAAAGTTATAAATATATTAATAAATAGGGGTACTGGTTTAAAAGTCGCACGTTATGCGTTAGAAAGAAAGTTACAGCCCTTCTAAGTCGGAGCCCAACTACAAATGTCAACCTTTCATATACCTAACCATTTCATTAATATTTTGAAAAAAAAATGGCCACTTCGTAAAGTTAAAAGAAACACTTAAAAAACTTCAATTCTCTTTTCCTTTGGGGGTGTAATTTCCAAAACTCCTATGCTTCAAATTTAAGATTTTTAGCTTATGAGTTTTGGGTTTGGTGTAACTATAAAATAACTTGTTTCTTTTAATATTTCTTATATTTATATTTATTTATTAACCAGTATAACATAATAATGAAAAATAAAAGACGGCCTTGTCCTAGGTCCGCCAAAAACAAACCATAAATTTGTCAAGTGGTTCACGCCATTAAAAGGTTACCTTAACCCCTGGGTTAGAATAATCAATACATTGTCATTCAAAGCAAAGGCTAGGCTATTTTTCGATCCTACAAATTAGTTCCCATGGGGAAAAAATAAACATTTAACGTTTAGTTTCTTTAATTTCTTAGAAACGCGTGCAAAGCCACTAGTCACCCAATCAAAGTCAGTTCAACATTTTTTTTTTCAGTTAAGTTTTTAAACCTTTGTCAGAGTTTCTTACAAAGTTCCTATTAAAGTAAGCAATAAGAGTGCCGTAATAAAATATAGTAATAGGCATGATGATTGATTTTGAGACTACTCCTTGATATTTTTAAACATCTACTGAAAAGAAAAAAAAACATATTTCTGAGAAAAAAAACATGGATTTTGAAGGTGAAATTAAGTTTTTGAAAATATAATTTCAATTTCGCTCTAAAACGCTACAATACTCGTGGCAACTGTCTATGACGTCACCGATGCACAAATTTTTATGATACAGAATTACCATAATATTTATTATTCATTAATCATATTCATTATTTATTATTCATTATTAGTCTTTACAAATAAGAAATATAATCAAATGATAGAAACAAGTATTAACAATATTGTCAAGAAACAAAGAAGCAAGCTATTGATTGAAGAAAGTCATACGTTTACCATTACTTATTTCTGTGGTTATTCTGTGCCTTCCATTTTACTTTGTGACGACATGACGTCATGGTTCTGTGTTCTCTAATTGGTGTTCAACGTGTCACGGCAGATTATTGTATTTTGTAGATGTTATTTATGAAAACAATAATTTATCTTGATCAAAATACAAATTATAATATGCGTTTTGTCATGTATGGCTCTGATAAAATTTGGTAAATACAAAATAATGTTGCTTTTTTGTTACTGTCATCATCCCTTTTTACGAGATGTGCAGTTTTTTTATAATTCCGCATGTAAAAGAGAGCAGTTTTTTTTAAACGTTTTAGCCCCATCAACATTCGCCAAATATTCGCATAGATTTTGGCGAATGCGGATGCGAATGCGAATATTGAAAATCCTGCGAATATTCGCGAATGCGAATGCGAATGCGAATATTCGTTACATCTCTAGTACATACAGAATATTTTGAGTACAGTCTACAAAAAATATTGCTTATACCGAAAATATTGTGTCACACTAGATATAATTAGTATACGAGTTTTGATGGTGCAATAAAGTTTTAATCTAGAGAGATCCATTTTGATTTTATTTGAATCATCATCATCACCCTATGTTAGTCCACAGCTGGACATATGCATCACCTAATGAGCGCCATAGCGCCCTGAAGTTGAAGACATTAAGCTTGACGTATCCAGCATCTGAGTGTAGTGTCTCGCAGGGCGTTATCCCACATGGCCGAAGGGCATCCCACACTACGTTTACCAAGTCATGGTCTCCACTCAAGAACACGTTTAATACAACGTTTGTCGGTTCTTCGCGAGATATGACCTGCTCACTGTCACTTCAGCTTCCTAATTCATAGAGCTATGTCGATAAAATACATAAATCCTAATATCGTCGTGCCATGGACCCCGAAAATAGAAGATATCACGTAGTGTGAATCTCCCCTAGCTAACGAGGACATCAAAAGCGCTTCACCTGCCAAATCCATTAACATTAATCGTCATTCCCCATTCAAGTGATTTAATAACTGACCACACTTTGTAATGCAGCATATTTCATGAAAAATTAACGCGCGCTCACTGAATTATTTATTAATCACGGATTATTATTATTTGTGGTGTTTGTAACGCCGTTTTGAAGGGGATTATGTTTGAAACTGATGAATCAAAAGAACTGGTGGTCGGAACCATTTCCCTGACCAGGGAAGTTTAGTGGTATTCAGAGAGACATTCAAAGTACTTTGAATTTTAAGATTCCACATTAGTGTACACGAAGATTTAAAGATTATTATATAAGATTCATGCAGTACAGTCATTAAAAGAAATTTTAATGACTGTACATTTTAGGTACCACATGAGTTTTTTTGCAATCCACCTTTTGGTTGAGATTTGACAAGATTTTTGCAATAAATTTTATCGACCTACTCGATGCAAGACATTCCGCTATGGAAAGGGCTACCAGACATGTAAAATGAAATCATTACGGCGTTCTTTGAGGCGCCCAATCAGTCCGGTTGGTAGCCGGTTGATCTCAAGAAAACGTGTACACTAGCAATTGCCGGTTCTTTGCGAGATATGGCCGGTCCACAGCCACTTCAGCTTGCTAATTCTTTGATCAATGTCTATAACTTTGGTTCTCTGTCGGATGTTTTCGTTATGAATCCTTTCCTTCAGAGAAACTCCGTGCGTAGCTCTTTCCATAGCTCGCTGAGTGACTCTAAACTGATGGACTAATCCTACCGTGAGACTTATCCACGTCTCAACTCCGTAGGTCATGACGGGAAGGACGCACTGATTGATAACTTTCGTTTTTCAGCATTGCGGTATGAATGCCGACAACGAAAAAGAAAGAATAAGTAGAAAGATGCGTACATGCTTCCTTATCTGTATTCAAAATACCTTACTCCGGATTTTCAGCTACAGACCTTGTGTTTACCAAGTCTAAATCATAATAAAAAATAGCACCTGGATCTCCTAAATCGGCGTTATGTTAACTAATGGCTTTACAACGTGACTATCCTTCGCAACCTCACGTTATGATACGTGTTTAGCAAACTCGTAAACTTCCTGGTGAAAACCATAACTCCCCAAAAAGGATTTTCCCGACCCTGAGACAATATACGATAGTGATATTCTTGTGGAAGCATTTATTGTACCCTCTATGTAAGGCCATTGCTAATTCATAGTTTAGTTTAATTGTATTGTTAAGAATTCCGCAAATAAGTCGAATTATAAAAGTCTTACTTAGAACAAATGCACACAAACGGTTCCAATGGCTTCAGTTAGAATCACTCCTATTCTGTGCACAATATTCATTTTTAGTTGCTGCATTTTTAGTTTTGTCATTTTAAGACGATACGTATTAGATCATCTAAAAATTTAAAATCTACAATTAAAATTACAATACCTAATGATCAGTTTATCTAAATTAAAGTAACTAAAAGTTCTAAAGGTCGAATGAGTATTGACAATTATGGTTATGTATGAATGGTTTATGTATTTACATAAACCACAACGCCATATTCTATCTAACCACATTTTTCATATCTATGTTGTTGTGTGCGTTTGTGTACGAATATGAATCTTTTGGTGTTTTATAGGTTGGTGTTTTAAATTAAGTATTACGTATAGTAAATGTGATAAAGAGTTTTGAACATCGGCATTTTAACTGTATATATTTTAAATTCAGATGTTCTAATACGTACCTAAATTGACAACTAACAACTTTTTATTTATTTGAAACAATCACTCGACTCGGAGTTGATTAGACAATAGAGATCTCCCAGCATGACAGAGCAAATTGTCCGTAATCTTCAAACCATCCAAATGGCCGCAAAAAGGTGAGCTCCTCAGCCATTATGAATAACTTCCAAGCCCTCATCTAATTTAACTTGTAAACATTACAATTTAGCCGCCCATCTCGACTTGATGCCTCCAAAAGTGCTATTCGCTACCTTTATTGCCGGAATTTTTATTTCACTTTACTTTCTCTTTGTTTGGATGTTATTTCTTTATGAGTAACCTCGTTTGCGCTACGAAGCTGGGGAATTTCTTAGTTGTTAGGAATAACGGTGATTTCGGGAACGCGTTTCGAGGAAATTAACACTTACAGAGGATTAAGTAGGTGCTTAGTTTGTATAAGTATAACTACTGCGTGGGTTAAGAGCTTGGAGACACAAGTATTCCGTATTTATTCTGGCATTTGCAATTCTAATACCCACCTGGCACAAATGCGCAGTGTTGCAATAGAATGGAGGTTTCTAAACCTTCAAGTTCTCAATCGAATAAACGGACAAATGCATCTATGCTGCAGGGATTCGAATTAATTGAAATTACCCGGCTCTCGGCACCCACCGTTTGACACAGAACCTCTAGGTACCTACTGGCCAGAATCCAAGCCACTAGTTCAATGACACATTATAACGTCCCAGTACACACAGTTCGAAAGCTTAACGTTAAATTGGATTCGGGGATATACTACGTAGGTACCTACTTACATTTTAAAAGCTGGCGCGATTGTCTGTTTTTAGGGCTTCGAGATCGGTTTCGAAGTCCTTAAATTATGATTAAGCGTCGTCTTTCTTTCTTTCTTTCTTGTACAACTCTTAGTGGGCTCAACCCCAACCTAGGGTTACAATAACATGGGTTGGGGTTCTCTTTTAAGCATAATTTATGCTTGTGTTAGAAAACCCCGCTCTTCCTTAACATTAGGTTCAGTACAACATACAGAAACTAAAATTTTAAATACAAACGAAAACTGAATTTAATTCTGTGCTTGGACGTGATGTATGTTAGATGTAGTAGTGTAGTCAGTTTGGTAGTCCCGAGGACACCGGTCTCTTAAAAGTCCGGGCAACGGTAGCTACCAGATCAAGTGTGTGTGTGTGTATGTGTGAGGTAGTGTGAGTGTAGAGTGCGTGTATGTGTTGCGCTAGGCACTCCTGAGGAGCTTATATTGTGATATTCAAAATTTAAAGAGACCTATGGCAAATGGGTGTCATACAAAAGGTATCGGTTTGTACATTTCAGATTATTTTCTGAAATTTCTATAGGTTTCATCCCTTTTGAATTATATTGAAAAAAGTCAAAAAAATTACCGTTCTTTACCCAATAAAACTTTTTGAAAAATGTGTAAAGGGGGTCGGTTTCATTCGCAGTTGCGGTAACGCTGTAAAACTCAACACTCGTTTATTTTTGATAAGGTCATTTTCAGAAGACTAGATCGATTTTATGAATGACTTTTTTATAGGTACCTACATTTTTACATAGACTCAATTGTATACCGAAATTTCAGTGTCAATTACACTGAAAAATTTACTATCATCATTCTAAAATGAAAAAAACATGTAAACTTCGTACGAAAATTCCGACACAAAACGAACTGTGAAAGTAGGCCTATATGAAAAACAAAAGACGATAGCGCCAGGTTTCAGCAATTTACTGAGCTATAGCTGAGCGCAAATTGGCCTGTTCTTACTGCAGCACATTGCTTCAATGTGCCGGCCACCAGTCACCACTTTCAGTAATTGTATCCGTTACAGACAAATGCCCTTTACGGTGACCTTTGTTAAAAGTTCCATCCCGTGCCAGGTAGAGCGTTTTGAACGGACTTACTTCCTTTCCGCTGTTAATAAGGACGTTTTGGAGTTGTAACTTAGTTTGAAATTACATAGTGCCAGTAGGAAGTTGGGATGTTGATCTATGTATGTACCTACTGTAGTATGTTTTTATCAGGAACTAGCGGTCCGTCCCGGCTTCGTACGGGTTTTTCTTTTTTCTATTTTCCAATGTCTTTAATATTTCTTATCCTATTCCGGAAAATCCATCAAATCGAAAACCATGAAAATCCCGTCGTTCTTGACCGGTCCTGTCGTTCTTGACTTATAAATGGTTTAATTAACACGACTTTGACTCGCTGTCCATCCAAAGGTTGCCTGGCAGAGATCACTCAAAGCGATAAGGCAGCCCATTGTACAACGTAATTTGTGTTAGATTGTATTGACTTTGTTTTATATATATAGATAGAAGATAAAACGGAAGTTAAAATAAGAAGAAAGATTTAAAACAAGAGTTACGTGGTTTTACCACTAATTCAACATTTTGTGTTGATACCTTCACAGTATTTCGTAAAGCCCTCGTAGGTGGCAATACGTGGCAATATCGAATGGGTATAAAAAGTCAGTTTTTGTTACCGTCACACACACACATCTGTACCTATACTTTCCTCCAATCATTTTTTCCAATTACCTGACGATTGTATTTTAAATATTACCTATCTAAAGCGGTATACCATCAGCGAATGTTTGCATAATGGTAAAAACGTTAAAGAGAATCGTAGATAGCTAGAAACGTTCATCGGAGCTGCATCTCCTTTAGTAGGTAAGTAAAGGTACGTGCTATTGGCTATCGTTTGATGATACACACAGACGAATAGTTACAGGAAATTATGGAAAAAGCCAGCGACGAAAGGGTTTTGAACATTGTAAACGTAAAAGAAAAATCGGTATAAATTGTAGAGAGTATCATATTTGTAGGGATATCCTTAGTTATTAAACCTTAGAGAGTAAACACATCGAAAAGCTATCGATGTGTTTACTTAGTTAAATAAAATAATAAAATAAATAATGCTGGACAATTCACACAGCATTATCTAGCCCCAAGCTAAGCAGAGCTTGTGTTATGGGTACTAGGTATTTGATTTACATAATATAATACAAAACATAGATAGATATTTTTTATTATATATAGAAAACGAACAAATGTCTGCAGATCGTACACACATTTGTCCCGAGGCGAGAATCGAACCCGCAACCTACTGCGTCGCAGGCAGACCAACGCCCACCGTGCCACATCGGTCGTTATGCAGTGTATGCAGTCAAAAGAATTAATACTTATAGATATAGACTGTCTATTTTAGCTACTTCCATAGTATTATGTCTTATGGTATACTGCTGTGGGTGTGGGGGAAACGTATTTGTGCTGCAGAAGAGTTCTATTCGTGCAATCTATACTATGGGTCGCAGTAATAAATATAATGACCGTACCATAACCATATATTTATTTATTCATGAAAACTTGTTGCACTCGTTTAAAAAAAAAATACAATCGCGTGAGCGTTTGTAGATCGTCTTCTACCTCAACTCTGATAAACTAAGTGAGTAATACTTCTAAGACCTTGTTTCCTAGATCTTGTTTAAAATAATCTATAGCATCACAATCTTATTTTCTTGAAAATAATACCCACTCGTTAATTTATAGCCCTCACTGACATCTTTATAAATAACCGCACATTGAGCTCATAAATTCAAAAATGGAATTTCACGTATATTTTGGTGAATTCCATGGGTACCTACGTAATATTAAAGTCTAAATGAATTTAATATTACGTAGGTACCGGGATATTTACCATGATTCGATTTTTGAGTTTTCCAATATTTCGGCACTGTTTCATGCGCCATGATCACGGAAAAACTAAAGTCACTGCGAGTTGGTTTTTAGTGGTACTACCTTCATTCTTTTCTTTTGCTACGAATGTTACCACTAATAATCCGGTAAAAAAATTAAAAAGATGGGTAAATATCCCGTTATAAATGACTTTAATGTTAATAACCATGATAGTTTTAAAATTTTTACCTACGTAATATTCTTTATAATTTATTATACTTCTGCAGCAGTGGGTAGTCTGGAAGTGGTTACATAAATTCAATTTAGGCACCTCGGAGCAACATCAAATTGCCTTGGACTAGTGAGTCTAGTCCTTTGACGGTGATCATCGTCATTCCGTCACCGACCATTCGCATTCGGATCGCTCAATGCATCTGAAACTCAAAGAGCCGAGCAGTGCTGCCAACTTTTCAAACCCAGCTGCCGAATTTTAGGGAATTCTATGCAATTATTTTTGTACTAATATTAGATTGGAATTATGCTCAAAGGCGATTTAGATTGTGCTTCAAATCTAATTCTCTAAAATCGTCAGCTTAGCAGCACCACAAACATTTTGTCACCCAATTTGATAAAATCTAAACTATTTTATTGAGACATCAGTAGAAATTTGGCTCTAGTTTCCTAACTAAAAAACAGCAGCTGAATAATTTACCCTTAAATGGAGGAGATTTTCACAAGCTGGCAGCCCCTTCACTAAACTTGGGGCCGAGTGAATTTAAAATTCTAGATAGGTGCTTTCCGTCCAGTAGTAACCATTGCGCTAGACTTGCACTAAAAGTTAAAAGTGTAGGTTCAGTCGAAACGAGACGGTATTAGCATAAAGCAACGAAAGAGGAATAATACTGAGGGTTTTACGGTTTGGATGTGACAAATAGTTCGTCTAGTTTCAGTTTATGCTTTAGAGAGCGTTCGAGAAAATTTTTGCATAATCCTTAGTACCATTATACTTACGTCGGAGCAAATATTCTTGGTAGGTATTGTGGTACGTTTCGAAATCTTCTCTCAAAGCGAGAGGTAAATTGAGGCATATGAGGCACTTACCACATTTGCCACACTTTTCACAACAGTATTTAGCCTGCAGAATTAATTATATCTACACAATCTACAAATAAAAAAAATGCAGTAAAGGTATTTAGTGAACTTTTTAAATAAATCTACAAGTTCTTACGTGTTTTATTAAATATATAGATAGATATATTAAAAAAACGTTTCTACTGTTATATTATGCACGTGATGTTTTAACGATGTACAGAATATTAATAAGTATATTTTAATCGTAGACTATCAATTAATAAATAGTCACAGTTACAAATAAGCTAAAAACCCTCAATTTATTTAAGTTTTATAAATTATTTTGTAATAATAACAATCATAAAAAGAAGTGTCAAAAGTCTAATTTAAATCTTTAAAAATTAAGCTCCCCCGAGAGAATCGTGACTAACATACGTAACTCTCATGGTGTTAGTAAACCCGGAGCCCTGTCTCCACCCTGACACGATGACGACGGGGTCGCCAACTCTTAAGAAACCATTCGCCATCGCCCATTTGGTACAAAACTGCACTCGTTTGTCGAGATCTAGCTGCCAATCCGGGTCTAATTGATCTGAAAAATTTACGCTATTATAACATAGAATTAATACACCAATCACCCTAATTCTGCTAAACTAATCGCTATAATATGACATTTGCTGCCGCTGAAAAGCCACCTAGACAAGACACATTTTGGTACTCTACCCTCTTATCTGTGGCGCCCCGCCATGCGCCACGTCGTCGTGGCAGCGGTCAAAAACGCATTTCTGTTAAATCCCACTATGTGGCGGCGCCATTTGACGTCACTTTAGTCCGATATCAGATGAATCAAAGTTTAATCATTGATCAATTGACGACCTCGGTGGCGCGGTGGGTGAAGGTCTGCCTTCGACGCAGGGGTTTGCGGGTTCGATTCCCGCCTCGGAACAAATGTGTGTACGATCTGCAGACATTTGTTCAGAGTGTTCTGGTCGTTTCTATCTATGTATTGTGTTATATTATGTATATCAGTCTCTAGCACCCATAACACAAGCTCTGCTTAGCTTGGGGCTAGGTAATGCTGTGTGAATTAACCAGCATTCTGTAAAAAAAATCATAGGGCCTTCACTCCTTTACAATATTTTTTGGAATCTATGGTATTTGGTTTTGTAGCGTTAGTTTAGATCTCTAAACATTCGTTCACTTATCATTTGTCATTTTGGGTGCGTCTGTGGTGCAACCGCTATGTGGTTCCCACCGTGTCTATGGCGGGACCACTATGTGGCAATGTGGCGCGAACATTATGTGGTTTCACAGATGCGGGAATCCAAGATGGCGGCCGAATTCAAACGAGGTGCTAGGTGCTACCTTACAGGAAAGATTCTTTCGTCTAACCGCGTACCTTCATAGACGAGTGGCATGACTCCCCTTATCAGCTGCATTTGCCTGGCTATTATCGCGTATCTCGTGACAGCTATGACTGGACACCGGGGCCGGTATTTTGCGATGCTCAACGCCGACTTGCCCGTTGTTGTTACCACTATGATAGCTGCGGCTAGGCACCGCTGGGCTGCCATCACAGCTGATATTGCGGTCCCTGTGGCTTGGTTGCAGGGAATTTCCGTCTGATGACAATATTGTTACTCGAATTTTTTCTATCAAAAAAATCAGTCACATCCTAGTCGTTATAGAGTACGTGGAAAGATAGTGCACTTGTGTTTACGATTACACTTGCACTATAATAATTATGTCCTGCCCACATGTCCACTCACCGTTGAGAAAATTACGGTTATGAGGACATCCATCACAACGTCGATTTATTGTGTTTAGCAATGTTAAAGTAAAGCACCCTTTTACTGAACAGTCAACGAACTGAACCGTCACGCTCGGGTCGGTTACGCTGAATCGTGTAGGTATTCCTTGGGTCCAATCGGCAACACTTCTACCACGTAGTAATGCAACCAAAGCATACCCATCTTTTGTACTTACTACTTATTGTAGTTATTAAAAATAACAATCAAAAGACCAACGAGATGGTAAGAGGCTTCCTTAGACTTTAACAAGGGCATACTTTCAAGCAAGGTCCATGACGATGAACTACTCATAAAAAACATAAACATAAAACGTTTATTAAAAACAAGATTCGCCAAGTGCGAGTGTAACTCGCGCGCCGAGGGTTTCAAATATTTGCCAATTATTTGGACAATCAATTTTCTGAAATATTTTTAAAAGTATGAAACTTACAGAAATTTCAAAAAGTGTTTTAAAAAGGCCGAAACGATACCTTTCATTTGATAACCCACATGGGTAGGTACCCTTTTTTTTTAAAAAAACCCTTTTTTTGACCATTTTTCAAAAACTATTATTATTACAGACTTCTCTATATTTTTCCTGTAAAATATAGATTGATATCTACAAACGCCTAATACATTGTACCTACATGGATCGGTCATCAATCTTCGGAGCTAGGGGGGGGGGGGGAATGGTCAATTTTTCGTCTTTTTTTGAAATATTTCAAAAAGTATGAAACTTACAGAAATTTCAAAAAGTGTTTTGAAATGGTCAAAACGATACCTTTCATTTGATACCCCACATAGGCAGGTACCCCCCTTTTGAAAAAAAATTCCCCCCCTTTTTTACCATTTTTCAAAAACTATTATTATTACAGACTTCTCTATATTTTTCCTGTAAAATATAGATCTATATCTACAAACGCCTAATACATTGTACGTGGATCGGTCTGCAATCTTCGGAGATAGGGGGGGGGGGGGTATGGTCAATATTTCGATTGTTTTTGAAATATTTCAAAAAGTATGAAATTTACAGAAATTTCAAAAAGTGTTTTGAAATGTACAAAACGATACCTTTCATTTGATACCCCATTTGCCTTCCTAGGTCTCTTTTGAAATTTCACCATCAAAATTTGTACTGAAAATATTCATTTTCATTTATTTATATATTTTTTTCTTAAAATCAGTAATGGCGCACGAAATGTATCATTATTTCAAATTTCAAGTTAATAGCTGCAGTAGTTACTGAGATATTCAAGAAAGAGCGGGGACGGACAGAGCGAGACCATAAGGGTTAGTAGCTGTGTTACAGAAGGACAGCTCGTTTCTTTGAATAACATACCGATAATAATATACCGATGTAAGCGCGTTAACTACGAAACTTATTTGTGTTGGAAGAACAACGTTTCATCCTTTAACGAGGGACTTCTTCAGGGTGAGTGCGGTTCTAGACGCGCGGGTTCCGCATCCCTCTGAGCACTGAATTCGTAATGAATAACGAGAGTAATGAATTCGTCAGACCACGATAGTTTAAGTACCGTAGTGTAGGACGTAAACGTAGTGTAGGACGCCCTCCGACCAGGTGGGGTGACGATTTGCGAAAGACTGCTGGCAGATGCTGGATGCGGTAAGCTGAAGACAGGGCGCATAATATATATATTATATAATATACCGACCGAAAATATTGAAAAAATAAACCTTGTCAACATAATCTTGGAATATCTGCTTCGTCCAGACGCAAGATTCAGCTTCCTTGCAAGCCCACGCCAAGCACAACACAGCTTCTACTGGATATAAGCCCACTGCGGTCTCTGCAGCGGTCACCAGGCCGTCAACGCCATCGATGACGCAGTTGGAGATGTCCAGCAGTTCAGCTCTTTGAGGTAGCTTCTTATAACGCATGCTGCTTAAGAGTTGGGCACTCACGCACACCGGGACGTTGGCCTGCGAAGTTCAATATTGCTCTTTTAGTACCGATATTTAAGAACGTTGTAGCCAAAACTACTGAACAGGTTAGAGAGATGCCACACGGGCGATGCCACACGGGCGTCGCAGCGTTGACGCTCCGTAGTTCTACATACAAATCTGCCCGGCATACCACACGGTGCGCTGAGATAACGTGCATCGAAACAACGCACGCGCAGAGCACAAGGAGTGAGGAAGACGAGGCGGGAAGGGGTGCTGCGGTGCGACGACGTAGGACAGCGCAGTATTGTTTAGAATATCGAAGCTGACTCCATTGTCGTTCAAAGACTACATGCGATTTATATACACCTACATCTAAGTCGTTTCTGTAACGTAACCATTAGAAAGAAAACCAAGGTAAACGAAACAGAAAATCCTAAAGCTCAAATCGCAATGGGCAGGTCATTTACAGCGACTCCAGACAACAGATACACAAATAGCCACAAACTGGATCCCTCAAGACGCCAAGCGCAGACGAGGCCGACCAACACCGGTGGTGTGACGACATCAGGGAAGTAGCGGGGAGCACCTGGACCAGAACAGCAAGGGACAGGATCAAATGGAAAAGCTTGGAGGAGGCTTTCACCGCCGAAGGCGGTCCTTACCGGACAAAAACTGCTCCGTAAATGTAAATATTTAATAGGTTATGTATATTAAGATGTAATATTAAGTACCTATTATTTCCCATGTAGCTGGTAAGGAACAATAAAGCTCTTTTTATTTTATTTTATTTATTTATTTACATCTAAGTCGACGCAAAGCGACTAAAGCTGCTTTGCGTTGCGTCTTCGCAGCGCTCGTGTGGCACTCATTGCGTTGAAGTCACTGCGTTGCGACGTCCTCGCAGCGCAGCGGCAGCGCCAGCGCGTGTGGCATCTCTTAGACTCAAATTATCTTATGATAAATGCTTTAGCTGTTACAACCAAATATCTAGTCATTATTCGTATCAAGTAGTTTTACTCTACCTTTTAGACTTTTGTTATCCTAGGTTTAGAACTCGTTTTTGGCTTAGTTTTCCTGACAATTACGTACCTACAAGATCTTGTTGCAAGCAAGTCTGAATATGTGCAGACTCTAATAACATTCGTGATACGTCGTCGGCCACATCGTCACTTTACTATAAGGCGATGGGTATTGTAGATAGATAAAATTCAAAAGGTCATTACAAAACCATTTAGGGCATTATGTACCTTATTTGCTCTCGCAATCAAGTTTTTTTGAGCGATGACCAATTTTTGCGGTGTAATGTCCGAACCCAATTCTTGTCTTGTTATCATGACAGCATTCGACAACTGAATAGAGAAACAGAAACTGTTTAAAAACAAAATAGAAAAATCGGCCAAGTACGCGCACGAAGGGTTCCGTACCATTATCTACTAAAACGGCAAAAAAATCACGTTTGTTGTATTGGAGCCCTCTTAAATATTTATTTTATTCTGTTTTTTAGTATTTGTTGTTATAGCCGCAACAGGAATACATCACCAGTGAAAATTTCAACTGTCTAACTATCACGTTTCATGAGATACAGCCATATGACAGACGGACGGACGGACGGACGGCGAGTCTTAGTAATGGGTCCCGTCTTAGTATGTTTTTTTCTCATTAAACGCTCACTTGAAGGATATCGTCAAAACTATCAAATCCTGCACTGGTCTGAACGTTGGCAATGATGGCAATCTTCTTTCCCTTTTCGCCCAGTATACTCTTCAATTCTAATATAGCATCTGCCGAGTTCACGAATGGTGCTATTAATATATCCACCTGGAAACAACATCAATATGAATTCTGTTAAGAGAAAAAAACAACTTTTCAAAGAAAAATATCATAAACAAATATAATATTTGTCCTAGTGCCGAATCCACTGATAATGTGTATTATTGCATGACTTAATATGTAGAAATAAATAAAATTTGTTATTATATTTATTGTATACTTATAAAAAATAATCACTAGGAAGAATTCCATAATCAACAATTAAGGCCTATTCAGACCTAATTGGAATTCGTTATCCAGAGCGGCAAAATACCAATTGAAAATGATTGATTAAAAATTGAGTTGTCGCTTATTCGACGACCTCTGTGGCGCGGTGGGCGAAGGTCCATCTGCGACGCTGGAGGTTGCGGGTTCGATTCCCGCCTTGGGACAAATATTTGTGCGATCTTCAGGTATTTGTTCCGGGTGTTCTGGTGTTTTCTATATATAATAAAAATATCTATCTATGTAATGTATTGTATTATGTATATCAGTTATCTAGCACCCATAACACAAGCTTTGCTTAGTTTGGGGCTAGATAGTGCTGAATTATTATTTATTATTATTTTGTAAGATTAAAGAAATAAATAACATTGATTTCTTTTCTAGAAAACAAGAATAGAGGTAATGCTTGTAAGATATTCAGTCTGCTGGATAAATCTCCAGAACTCTCAAAAACTAATAAATAGATAAATAATCAAATGCTGGACAATCCACACAGCATTATCTAGCACAAACTAAACAGAGCTTGTGTTATGGGTACCAGATGACTGATATACAAAATACTAAATTACATATATCTTTAACATACATAGAAAATACCCATAGCATCCGGATCAATATTTGCAGATCGTACAAACATTTGTCCCAAGGCGGGAATGGAACTTCTTGCGTCGCAGGCGGACCTTCACCAGCCGCCGTGCCATATCTTACGTTTATATACTTATTTATCCCTAAAAGCTTTGTTGTATCCATGTGGCACATAGCAAAGCAGCGAGCAAACATTACAAAATAAAATAATAAAGATTCTAGAGTCTATCTATCATCCATTATGTTGTATCAACTCAAAGACACGACAAAATAGATTCTGGGGTGTCTCTTGATAATGAAGATGGATCGGTGACCTTGACACCAATCTTTGCTGCCCTACAACATATTGCCAGCTAGGCGTGGATTTTCGAAATTACAGATAGGTACACAAATCTGGGGTTGAATATTATTTAAGGGGGCAAATATGACGCCATTTTGTGTAGAGGATAGGCATAGGATTTTGCGTTTAAAACGGCCTGACAGAGCAGAGCGGTAGCTAAGCGGTAAGCTCAAACATTTAGTTTTTGCTGCTTATCAATTAATTAAGATATTTGTTTCCAAAAATAAGCCATAGGTGCCCTGGGTATTCTTCTAATTGATATGGTGATAGATTATTAGGTATTTTTTTCAAAGCTTCATCGATGAAGATAATAAATAAATAAATAATGCTGGACAATTTATACAGCATTATCTAGCCCCAAGCTAAGCAGAGCTTGTGTTATGAGTACTAGATAACTGAAATACATAATATAATACAATACATAGATAGATACTTTTTTAGTATACACAGAAAATGACCAGAACACCCTGAACAAATGTCTGCAAATCGTACACACATTTATCGCGAGGCAGGAATCGTACCCGCAAGCGCGGTGGACGCAGGCCTGTCTGCGACGCAGGAGCATCGGAGCAGGAGCATCGTAGACGGGCCTGCGTCCACCGTGCCACAGAGGTCGTCAGATGTCTGAGAAAAATTGTTTTATATGTAACCCAAATTTGCCCATTTCACATCCATCGCCGCCGCCTCAAATGATTTATGTATCATCACAATCTCTAGCGAAGTGACTATGTGTTGTCATCTCATGCTAAAATTATAATACAACTAGCTGATCCGCCCGTAATTTCATTCGCGTAGACTTTATTAATACCCTAAGTAATATTGGTTTCCATGTAAACTATCAACGCCAAAGTTTAACAAACAATCCTTTACTCAAATGATTTATGTATCATCACAATCTCTAGCGAAGTGACTATGTGTTTTCATCTCATGCTAAAATTATAATACAACTAGCTGATCCGCCCGTAATTTCATTCGCGTAGACTTTATTAATACCCTAAGTAATATTGGTTTCCATGTAAACTATCAACGCCAAAGTTTAACAAACAATCCTTTACGATTTGAAAATTGTTTTGAGAAAACCTATAAATCCCTCGATGTGAATATCCAGAAATCCATTCCTAGCGGATGCTTCGTCCTCAAAGAAAACTCCATGCAAAATTTCAGCTTCCGATTACATACCTGATGATATATGGCCATATCGATAGCAGCTTTGTCTCTCTCAGAGTAATTTGGCATCTCAATCTCTACATTAGGTACGTAGACGTCTTTGTAAGATCCCAGTATTCCTCCTCTTTCAATCTTGCACGTGAGCGTAGTACTTGATATTATATCAACTCTTAACATAATAAGTTCATTGTCAAGTAGGACTGTATCGTTCTTGCTCACTTTATCAGCAAAGTGCATGTAGTCGACGTATACGGTATAGGTGGAGCATCTTTCTTTGTACGTTTCGTCTGTGGTAAGTCTTAGAGCGTCGCCGGCTTTCAGTTCAACCTCATCTCCATAGCTCTATAAAACCAACAGTTATTGTGTTGTAAGTATACATAACGTATCTACGAGCAAAATGTTTTGTTTGGAGAATGTTTGTTTTATAACTGACGATCAGTGTCTTATGTAGTATTACAATAGTTTTGGGGAATTCGTACTACAAATTTTCAATCGTTTAAAAAAGCCGTGTGTTACGTACGTCTGCAATTTTCCCCGTCCTGATCTTCCGCCCTGGCAGAGCAAGCGCTATAGCCATAGGATAGTTCCTGCCTACACTCACACTGTAGTTCTTGGTAGCTTGACGGAGCATTTTTATAGTTTCTATATTTTCATCCTTGTTTGAAAACGATGTGCTTATGATGGCTATATTCATGCCTGCAGCCATCAGTTGTTCCATTATCTCTATATCGTTCGTTGATTTACCTGAAATTACATCATGAGTCTCATTATTTTTCAATTTCAATTTATTTATTTAATTAGTTGAGCTACCTGTAGATTGTTTGCAACAGTTTGCAGATAGCTGAATTGTTTCTATTGTAAAATACTAGTTTTAATTTAAATTTGTTATTTGATTGTTATTTTCTTTCTGAATAAAGACTTATTAGAACGGTCCTACAGAACCACTAACACTAACTTATTTTAAGTACCTAATACTATACAGAGACTAAAGAATTATTATGAACAGGTCGATGTTCTTTAAAATGAAAAACTGATTTTTGCCGTTTTCCCATTCTTGTGAAAACATACCTTGTATATCTTTATCTAATAATCGCTTTAGAGTTAACCCCCCGTTCCCCCCGTATCTACGTTTATCCTGCTGGCACTAACTAACGACAATTTTAAAATTCCTTCTTGTGGAAAGCGAATAACAATTACCTATAACAACTAAAGAAATATGAGCACAGACGAAATAATGTTACTACGTATATATATAGACTTTGATTTATGTACTTGTACTCATTTCAAATCAAATAAAATTAACAAACCGCAAGTTTACTGCTTACAAAACCATTACACCGTATGCACACCGTGCGTTTCGTCGCTTTGACGCAGTCGCAACTAGTTGTATACCACGTGTATACCAGAATTATTATTAAATATTAATTTATTTTAATTTAATTTAATTCTACTTTAATTTAATTTAATTTTATTCTAATTTATTCTATTTTAATTCAATTATATTTGATTTGCTATGAAATTTATGTGTTATTAACAATTTTGTATGTAAGTGATCTTTTATTTTTATTTTCTTTTTAAATTCTTTATTATTATTATTGTTATTAAAATAAAGATAAAATAATTTTGCAGTGCCCTGCCAGGGTGTATGTACTGTACATATGTAGATATAAACACCTAGACCTAAGTATGTATGTACATGTAAGCAAGAAATAAATGAAATGAAATGAAATGAAATGAGTCGAGCCGCGTAGATATAATTCGCTTTAGAACCGTTTGTATGAAGATAAAATACTGTCTCAATAATATTGTCGTTGCACAAGTCGGCCAGGCGGCCAGGCGGTGGCTCAGCGGAGAATTTTTTGTGTTGGAAGAACACCAACGTTTCATTTCTTAAGGAGGGACATATTCTTGGTGAGTGCGGTTCGTAGTTAACCCGCTTACATCCGTAATGAATTCGTCCAACTACAATAAGTTTTTATAGTAAAATTAATAAGTAAAAACGTAAAATACTTGTAACCTAAAAAAAATACTTTGGTAACTAACTGCATAGATGATGTCGTAGATGTGGGTTAGTCACATTATATTGCCTTTTTTATTCTATAAATTTTTATATACCTACATATAGATATGGTAGGTATAATTCATTTTTAAGTCTGTTAACTCTTTCATGGCTGAAAACACAGAGAGCGATCTGCAAGTCCGTGAAACGACGGCGCGCCCCTGCGGGTCGCACCGCCGACGCTAGCAGTGATCGTGTAAGGTGCATAGGCCTCTGGTATTCCTCCAAATAAATATAAATAAATTAGATGTCTTCTACATCCTAATTATTTATATTTATTTGAAAGATTGTATTTTGACATTCATACCCATGTTGACCATGATGCAAGTTACTCTTTGACATGCTGGTGGAGATTTGAGATCGAGATTCAGAATATGGTCCAGCGGTGAACAAGCTTGAGCAGACATGAGCTGCTGTCCAGGCAACTCCATAGCATCATACTGAAAGAGCGATTTCTAATAATAAGCTGTTACTGATAGGTTTTGGAATTTGCTATCTTGTAAGAATACCTAAGTATGCCCCAGGAGGTACATATACATAATGTATATCGATGGCCCGAAAAGAAGATTTCAAGTTCATGGAGTAGGTATGTAATTTTAATGGCAATAAAAACCTTGGAGCCCAGCAATGAGTATACAATAACTACCGAGCCCAGCAGCTGCTTTGTTGAGCAAAAACCTGTAGGTAAGTTTGTTTTTTTAAACTCAAATGGATTTTTTATTACGAAACTTACTTCATCCAGTTTGTTATCGAATGGGGTAGGCCAAACCATTATTCCTATTGGTTGTGCAGTAATAATAAAATGAGATATTCAGGGTATTATATGTAAAACTTTACAAAATATTTTCGTAAATATATCTAGAGTTGATTTTAATTTTGTTCGTCAAAGACACAGATTTATAAGTATGTCAAAGAGAACAAAGATAATAAAACCACTACGTAATTAAAGAGAATAGACCACTCCGTTTTTCTCTGAGGTTTTTCTATGATTTTACCAAAGATCTTATTATATATAGGATCCTACGTTTTGGGTTTTACTCCTAATTAACCAATGTAAAAAGAGATTCTTTTGTATTCAATATTGTTATTGTACCTACTCTCTTTGGTATTTAACAGAGTATTCAATATTTTACTCTTTGGTATTCAAAGAGTAGAAGTTTACAGGAGCTGCATCACTCGTATTGTTTCTGGAGATTTCCAAAAAGTAGATAAAGGAGTGTAAAGATCAAGGAGTTTATGGATAGGTTCGTAATAAGGGCCGATTTTGCGAGACCGTACATGAAGAGGAGTTATAAAAATAGAAAAAGGGTTTGGTTTAATAACTGGTTATGTAACAGTAAAAAAAAAACCAGCGATTATCAAGTATGCAACATTTTTTAGTTTCGGGGGACAAAAACAATAATATTGGTAACATTCCGTCGCACGACTACAGCGACGCATCTGCGGGACTTCTTTCATGGAAAGGACTCTAGTCTGAGTCTATTGTTTGACCCACATTTTCATCGATATTGATGTCATTTTGTAATCCTTTCTAGCTGACAAAATAGCTCCAGCATACAGACTTATGCGTATGCATCACAGATTTATAAGTATAGTACTAAAGTAGTATGCATACAGACTATCAGATAATATAAGTAAAAATCAAATAATATTAGAATCAAAACACATACCTACGTATTTGGATAGCAGAGATAAATTAGGGTAACGTGATACTTTATTTTTGCACTTATTTTCTTAACCTTTTGGTCACTAATTATTCTTTTTAATTTTTGTTTGAAATTATCAGCCAGTACAAGACATTCGCCCTCTTGCATAAAGACTCAACTTTTTGGTGTTCCTTAAACAAAAAACCTTAACACCAACATTTTGATAATTTTATTTTTAAAAGCGCCTTCTTGCTAATTGTTAGATGTTTATAGAATCAACCAAACGGTAGAAAGCCACTTTGCGTTACGCGTTATGTAGAAAAGTTGGTATTCGCGTGAAATTTCTAGAATTTTCTTTATTGCAAATTGAATTGAAGGTGAACGATAATAATTAAACTTATTTGACGAAATTGCTCTAACTGCACATAAAACTTTAATAAAATTAATGCTTATTGTTCCCTTCTTTCCCGTGGTTCACCTATTTTGTCCACCTGGTGGACCACGGGTAAACATGTTTAATATTGAATTGTTTCATTTTCTCGCAATCGAAGTGAAAAGTAGAGTTATAATGGGTGGTTTTGGTCCGAGTGAAACACACTCGGACCAAAAGCACCCATTATAACTCGGTCTTGTCATCCTCCCTCGCTACGCTCGGGAGTAAAAAAATAAACACCTCGTCTATAATGATGGGGTGTTTTGGTCCCCAGTACAAAGGTCCTAGGATCCTACGTTCCCTCCCAGTAAAACACATTTTCGATAGTTTCCACGCCCCACCAGACACTTTGAAGTTCGACCCTATAGGTGCGAGGTTAAAGTATAAAGCTCATTATTATGCATTTTATTGGCAATAGTATAAGAAATTAAGTAATACTATTGCCAGACACTTTGCATAATGGATTCTCTATGCCAGACGCACTAACCTTGATAAAAAGTAATAACCTTTGGCATGGTTTATAATTTTATAGCTATAAGCTCAGTTACCTGGGAAAGTACCAGATGTATGAATATTTCTTTGAAAGTCAGACTTTCAGTAGTTTCTACTTCCTGCAAGACATTTTGAAATTTAGTTGTAGGTCGGATGTTGAAGTATAGAGCGCCACCTTTTTGTGATTCGTCGAAATAGTATTAACAATAAAGAACTCCCCTTGCCAGACACTTTACAAGAGTCAGTAAATTTTGTATTAGTACCTAAGCTTAATTTTAAATAATGTTATTGAACTACCTATCGAAAGTGTCTGGGTTTAAAAAAACATCTTTTGATACTTCTCCAAATAATATCTTTAAACCTGGAATGAAATATAAGCTTTTTATCCCACAAATCAGTTCATATGGCTTAAAATTAACCTGCGAAACCGCGGACAAAAATTTGTATAGTTTATTAAATCAGCTTAGATACTATGACAAAAGTTCACTTATATTTTTATCAAGTATATAAGCGTAGGAAAGGGAAAAATGGATGTTCTTGATTTCTAATACAATCCCAAAGAAAAAATAGAATTCCAAACAATATAAAAAATAGACCTGAACTATAATGAATTGTTGGTTCAATTTTACAAGCAAATATCTGCTAAAATCACTATAATGATGAAGATCTGGTGGTCGCAGGCTCTTTGATGGATCAAGGCTTGGATCAAAGTTTGATCCAAGCCTTGTTGCAAGCAGTGTTTTTGCTTGTGTCGTGTTAGTTCCGTCCGCTAAAAAAATCTGCAATAAAAATGTCTTGAGACTAAGGTACCGACCGGCTAATGACCTTCAAAACTGATTAACTTAGATTTAACACCTTAGTTAGACAAAGGTCTTGTGAATGAAGAAAGCTGATTGTAGCTAAGCTGAATTATAAACAAGAGACGCAGCTGTCACAAACGACGCCAACAAAAATAAATAAAGCTCAACAAAATAAAGAAAGCCAAGTTATATTTGTGGGAAAACCATTAGGGGATCAAAACGAGGTTGGAAAAAAAGATAAATAAAGGAAGTATTTTTTGGGACTATCGTGAGACGTAATAGGTATTCTTAAAAGGATTGGCATCACCCTAATCTTATTACGGCACGTTTAAAGAATAGTTATTCCGGAATGTTTTACGATTACTACAGAAATGTTTTATTTACAGGTAGGTATGACAAATGTTTCGTTAGTAGCAGAATTAATGTTACCTAACTTAAGGAGAATACATTTATTTAACAGCAAAAAATAATTACAACTAATATTTACACTTACATCTATTTACTGAAAATCTAAGCCGTCATAACTTATATATATATATAATGGTCAATTTTTCGACTTTGTTTGTATGAAACTTACAGAAATTTCAAAAAGTGTTTTGAAATGGTCAAAATGATACCTTTCATTTGATACCCCACTTAGGTAGGTACCCTCCCTTTTGAAAAAAATTCCCCTAATTTTTGACCATTTTTCAAAAACTATTATTATTACAGACTTTTCTATATTTTTCCTGTAAAATATAGATTGATATCTACACACGCCTTATACATTGTACATGGATCGGTCTGCAATCTTCGGAGATAGGGGGGAAATGGTCAATTTTTCGACTTTTTTTAAAATATTTTAAAAAGTATGAAACTTACAGAAATTTCTAAAAGTGTTTTGAAATGTACAAAATGATACCTTTCATTTGATACCCAATTTGGTTCCTAGGTCTCTTTTGAAATTTCAACATCAAAATTTGTACTGAAAATATTCATTTTAATTTTTAATTTATTTATATTTCTTTTTCTTGAAATCAGTAATGGCGCACGAAATGTATCATTATTTCAAATTTCAAGTTAATAGCTGCAGTAGTTACTGGAATATTCAAGAAAGAGCGGGGACGGACAGAGCGAGACCTCAAGAGGGACCTCGAGAGGGTTTCAAAACCGATCTTTGAAACCCTAAAAACAGGAAGAACGTCACCAAATAGAAAACAATAACAGTAGATTATGCACCACGTGTAAAGCAGTGTCTTACGGCAGCGAGGGAGTTACTAGAATCCTGAGTTCGAGAGGGATTTAATCACACCCAAAACTAAGACAACTTTATTCATTCATTTATCATTTATTTAGTATAATTAAATCCATATTAGGTACATAAAAAAACACACAAAAAAACTTTATGCTCTCGGAGAATGCTCTACTTTAACGAGAAAATAGAGGTAAAAATTTAATAAAGTGTTTCGTGGCATTAGTTTTTTATTCCGCTTTCTGAACAGAGGTTGGTTCAAATTTCGAAGACCACGAACGGAATTCCTTGGTAACAAAATCAATCATTGATAGCAGATTCTGATGGGTCGACCTCGCATCTAAGATCATAATGTTGTTCAAGTTAAACAATTCACACCGACATAAAACTTACTGGCATTGATTGGTATTGCCGTGTCCACAGCCAGTTTCAACTAGAGTTGCGGTTGCTATAAAACATTGCCTTCAATTCGCCGTACACGCCATCAAGCCTCCCTAGAGGGCCACAATCTATAAAACTCTAGTTCGTCTGATGCGTAAAAACCTTTGTGCTCACAAACTTGGTTCCCTCAGGGCCGCACAAGCGATACAATGAAATTCTCGACGCCAGAATATATTCTAAAATATTCAGCTCGATTCTAAAATATAAGGTTAAGCAAACTAGCTATGGCCATCTCTGGGGATAGTAAAGAATAACTCATAATATTACATTTTGAAAGCTTTCCGTCTTCGGGGATTCTTGCTAATCTTTTATGATGAAGTTTCTTTATTCTCTAGGAGTTTAGCTTGAAATGTGTAAAGCAAAGTTCTGATACCTTGTCTAACTTCTTATGAAGTCTGGTTTCGTTACTTTAAAACCAACTCAACTACTTATATTATAATATTCTATTTAGGGATTTTGTAGCAAACCAAGGCTAATCTAAACAGTTGCGCTAAATATTCCAGTGCTGTATGGTCGAGCAGTCGACACTAAAGTCATTTTTGAAGTGTTATGAAGCTTGAGAAGATGTTCGCCGCTGTCTTCACATCTGTCAAAATATCAAAATATTAAGTTAAAGTACCTATCTAATTTAACTCAAACCTAATTGCACAGGGTAAATGTGTCAACGCATTCTATTTTAGCATCATTGTATGTCAAGTGCATGTCAAGTGGAGGTTTTTGATATGGAACGTAACTTTAGTCATTGAGCAGGCAGAAGGTTTGGATAACTTCTATGTTTCCTCTGTAGGTGGAGCTAACGACGCTACGGTCGTAAGAGCTCCCTGAAATTCTCGAAGAGGCACGTGATCAATTTCGTTGCTTATCACTTTTTAGCCTTTCTTAACAAGCTGCACGATTTATTTCCAGGCGCACTGGTTCTCAAAGGATCTAGTGCCTCCTCCAACCGTCCATAAGATAATGATGATTCGTTTCTAAGCATCATTATGCTGTACCTTTCTTATGTTGTAGGGGATTAAAGCTTTAAGAACCAGATCCCAAAGAGCTAAGTTAAACATGAGCGAAGACAATGATAAAGTCTGCCCACTAGACTGGATGGAGGCGACCGACGCAGGCCTGTGACAATCTCTTGTGTCGGACCCACTTCAGGGTCCTTACGCAAAGGTAGGAAGCAAAGAACTTACACTACGTTCATCTTCCGTGAAACGGTCACGGTCCATATCTTGACACAGTCACAGAAGGCACTCTGCTCAGTGCCTCGCTGCAAGGAGACGTACGTGTCTCCGTAGACGACCCACCCGTGCTTGACTGCGTACGCCTCGGCGAAGCGTACGCGCGACTCCATTGCATGTTCCCATCTCTCGCGCTTTCCTGGTTTCACTGTTAAAAAATAAACAAGGTTGTCTGAATTGAAAAATAAAACAAGCTAGAGAATGATCAGTTCATTCGTAAACGAATTTCTTCGCCGAATAAAGAAAAAAAAGGTTCGCAAGATTCGTACCGGTCGATCATCGCGCATCGTTTCAAAATCTGCGTATATGGGTACGGTACAGCTACAGCTTGTTTTCTACATAAATTTTCAAACTGTATGAATGAACCCGTCGATGGAGGTAGTTAACTAGCGGTACTGTAGGAGCTAAGCTTATCGCTTGATTGTAAAATACCAAGCAATCGTCACACAAGTGCAATTTACTATAGTTGGTATTTGATTCTTTACAAGTGGTGACCAAAACTTTTAAAACTATCATGGTTATTTTTTTTTTAGAATACATTCTTTATTCAGAAAGAAAATAACAATCAAATAACAATGGTTATTAACATTTAAGTCATATTTATAACTGGATATTTACCATGATTCGATTTTGAGTTATCGGCGAGTTCTTCCGTCATGGTGCATGGAACTGTGCCGAAATATTGGATAACACAAAAATCGAATCATAGTAAATATCCCGTTAGACGTCCCGAAGACTAAACGTATACATACGTTTTGTAGCCGTTCAACCTTATTAAGCTGCTCCTCAGTTAGGTTGAGATAGCAAACATCAGCATAATCGAGAATAGGAAGCAAGAGAGATTGAGCGAGCACAATTTTAGTAGCAGTAGGAAGAAAGTTACGAAGTCTTCTCAATGAAGCAGCGGATGCAAATATCTTGCGACTCACCGCATCCATTTGAGGGACCCATGACATGTCTGTATCCATGATGATTCCAAGGTTTTTAACACTTCCGCTAAAAGGGACTATAACGCTATTGAATTCAATTTTAGGGAGAGTGGACCAGTCAATTTTAGCAGAAGTGCGAGAGCTACTAGATAACTGCTATACATAATATAATACAATACAATACATATTTTTTATTATAATAGAGAAAACGACATGATCATGGTTTCTATTTTGATAAGTTTTTTTTGTAAATAGATTCTTTGGCGAGTAATAAAAATTTTAATTCATTTTCATTTTTTTTTTCCAATGCAGAGTATCCTTATTTTAATCTTCAAGGCCACCTCAGATTTTTTCCATCTTTCTGGGCACGGAATTATGTCCTTGGTGTTGTTGACTTTTACCCCAACAAAATAGGTACCAGTCAGGTCTGCCGTGGGACGCATCTTCCTGTTTGCAACTCGAGTAACAAGGGATAATGTGAGCTCTTGACGGCATCATCGACTATCTGCCGCGCAGGGCAGACAAGATCTCTAAATCACAAAGCAGCCTAAATGTGAAAGTGTGTTTGTTTGTTTATTTGTCCTTATTCACGCTTGAACTAAGCAACTAAGACTTGATTTTTAGCATAGGATTTGTTGAAAGGATGGAGAGTAACAAAGGCTACTTTTATCCCATAAATCAGTTCCCATGGGATATAAAAACCTCAAACAACGCGTGCCAAGCTTACGCGTTGTATGAGATTACATACAAAGCGCAGCTACATAGTAAGCAGCAAACTATCGATACTCACTCACTATTCTTGTAAATTCTAACGTAACTCTGTCTGTGTGTCTTTCTGTTACCTTTTAACGCCGAAACGACTGAAGGGATCTTAATTAAATTTGGCAAGATGGTAGACGGTATCCTAGGGACGGACATATACTTTTTATTCAATAGAAACGTACGAAATATCACACAAATCTAGTTTAAAAACATTATTTTCAAAATTATCAGCGCTCGACAGTAAAATTTATGGTATAGGTAGTTTTGTTTGTGGGAATTCAGACAAACCTTTGTACAAAAGCGGAGTAACACATCGCATAGTTAACAGCCGTCTTGTAATCCCTCTATCCTTGCTCACTGTGAGAATGATGCAGGAAGGGCGGAGCCGCAGCAGCGTTTGGACGGACTTGCCGGTCACCGTCGGTAGCACGATTAGCTTGGCATTGCATTGGTTCACCAATAGTGCGCAGGACATGGCGGCTGCTTCTGCTGCGTTGACCGGCATTTCAATCTGTGAAAGGAGTTCTGCTCAGCATCATTATCTCAGCTGAATGATGTACAATGCTGGACATAGTAGAGCTCCCCAAAAGATCGTCACTATGAGCGCTCCCACGCTGCCTGCATCGAGCGGTATACCGCGCCCTTGACAAGTGGACTAATGCCACCAAGTGGAGGGTCTTAGGTCTACCCACACTGCACCTTCCGGTACGGTGTTGCTTCTAAGAACCTTATGGACCCAGCGGCCATCATCGATTCTGCAAAGTATGTGCCCTGTTCATTGCCAGTTGAGTTTTACAATTCTAAACTAAGTAAACCACGAAGAAGTACATTGAAACGACCTAATTAAATAAATGCATTCATTGAATCCAACTAAATTTAAATAAATGTACCTATGTCTTGTTTCCTAAAAGCAAAACATTTAATAAGTACTAATAAGGAGTGGCAGAATATGCTGGAGACTTAGTACCCGGTGGTTAAAATAAGGTTGCGAATGTCGATGACTATTCATAGCCAATCTCTGTAAATTGTTTAAAAAAAACTTATCAACCACAATAAAACGCCTGCATGTTATTGTTGAATGGGATATAAGTTGTACGGTTATGTTCTGTAAAGAAGTTAAGATACCTTCTAATATAAGGCGCGCTAGCTGAATTGTTACGAATGAATGTGATGACTGTTTTTAAATTAGTTACCGCCATCATAAGTCTCCAGAAATCTTGTCTCTGATTCGTAAAAGGTTCGATACCACAGCACAGATTGTTTAGCGCCTTAATTGTTGCTACAACGAACTCTACACGAGGGCAGTCGACCAGCACAAAGCCGGTGACTTCATCGAAAACGGCATTGGCAGCGTTTGATCGCTCAGAGTTCTTGAATAATCCATTAACTAAGGCGCTGCTGAAGACACCACCAGATATGTAGAATGGTTTTCCAGCCTGTTTTATAAAAAGTTGTGTTGAATCTTAAAATAGATAGATAGGTAATGCTTTATTTTATAGCCAACAAAAAAATCATGAATTACATTATAAAACTTATCCTAAACAAAGACATAGAATTGGCGGCCTTATCGCTTAAAGCGATTTCTTCCAGGCAACCAATGTACACGGAGATAACTATAGAATGGCGGAGCTTATGCTAAACTAAAAATTATACAAACCAAATATACTAATACACAAATACCAAATAAAATAGTAAACTAATAAATAACAACATGGTAAATTAATTCAACATTGAGAGACATACAAACTAATAATTTAATCTGATGCGATACCTTATTAGTGATATATGTATGTTCAAATAATTTTTGAACGATAAGAGAATATTGTTTTTACTTTTCTTCTTTAATTGTCAGATTCATGGTTGAAACGCTGTACCCACTCTTAGAATATAGGAAATATTTGGTCCAGCATTATTTATTTTATCAACACGTAGAGGGTAGAGTTAGTCTGAGTAAGAATAGTTTGGTACTTACCTGAAGACATTTGGCTCCGACCCATTTCTGTATTTGCATCATTCGATTAAGATACTTGTATTCTAGTTCGTAGGCCAGATACTCTCTAGAAAATACTATTCCATCACATTCCTGAAAACATGCACTATTAAACATTTCTTTATCAACTTAAAAGAAATTCAGTACCTTAGTAGGTACTTTTGCTCAAATTATCATATAAAATGATATGATAGCAATTATTTGCATGAATATAGGTTTACATTAGTGGTTTTAATATTAATTTTTATTACCTAGTCAAATATCCAATATTTGGCAATAATTACCTTTATAACATTATCTACATTAAGAAGTCCTTCAGCAGTACAAATTCCACCAAAAATTAATGGCCTTCTAACTTTCATGTTGCTCAAATAGTTCTTTACACTTTTAACAACTTCAGGACGGCGAACATAGTTCACTATTAAAACATCGATCTAAAATTAAAAATAAGTTATAGCAATAATGTGAATTTTCAAGGGCAGAATGTGCCTGATAAATAAAAAATAGAGACCTATACATAAATTTTAAATTAGTGGTCTTCATAAGAAACTATATGTACCTAAAAGTACGTAAGTTTTAAAAGTATTTTTATGGTACCTGATACTCCACCGCAAACTTTACGATCGCTGCATCTTTCTTTGAGAAATTAGGAGTTTGTTTGGTCGCCCCTCTTGCACAAACGATAACCATGCTCCCCAATTTACCAGGTTTAAAGACAGAGCAACGAATCGACTGGCTGTCTAGCACTGCCTCACTGATCAAGACGATTTCATCGTAATCTATTGATATCTCCATACCAGGTTTAATTTCTGTAGTAACGTTTGGGTTGTCAACAAATATAAGGCTACTGTTGCATTTGTTGAACAATTTTACATCGCACGTGATGATGACTTCTGGGCCTTCCACCATGCAATATTCATCTTCCTAGAAGATAAGAGAATTAAAAATTAGTAGGAGTTACTCTGTTTGATGATTTTTTCGTTGTTGTCTAAAGGTTATTCCACTAAAATAAAGATTCTGGAGGAATTTATATGCGCGCCGTAAAACGTATAAAAAACATCATCACATCATAAATTTCACTCGTCTATTGTTTTCGATCGCATCTAGCGTAAACAATAGGTCTAACAAAGTTGACAAGTTGTTTTAGGGCCGATACTGGCCTGAAGATTTTATTGAGTTTTGTATATACGCCAAAGGTAAAAACATAAATCACATAACTGTCTGTCTGTCCATACGTCTGTCAGCGGGTGTTATTATATCAGTATGCAGGAATTTTAAGTAATTTTTCAATTTTTTTAACACGCGAAACTATTACAAGTAGGTATCAATAAACGAGAAGATGAGAATTTTAAAGTAAGTAGAAGTTCACAAATACATGTTTCATATCAGTAGTGTCGCAACAAATATATGTACAATATGTTTTATACACAAATGTATTCGTGTGAAAAAAATCTAAAATATTAGGTATACAAAACTTGTCAAATACATGTGGTGAAATCGAAAGGTCAGTGAGTATCCTCTGTTGGCAGTTCGTAATAAGTATATAGAGACCTCCACTGCAATCATCTATTGGCCTGCCAATCGTGGTGTATGATGATTATGGCAAATTCTCCATGGTCAGGATGTTTAGCTGTGTATGTATGTGTCCTGATAAGATATTTAATACTCCAACTAAACCGATTCAATAATCCCAGACTTCACAATCCCAGTCTTTAGCTCTATACAAGTGGCGACGGGCCAGTCCAGCACTCCATGCTTCTCTCTTAGGTATGCGGAAGCCTTGTCCACCTTTCCAAGTAATTGAACTTTGTCGTTGTCAGTCATATCTGATGCTTTGAACCGTACTCCGTTCATTCCAGCTTCCATCATCTGGTAGATATCGACGGGCGCTACCTTCGTGTCCTCTGAAAAACTCACATTTTAAAGAATTGTTGAGTGTTTTATAGGGTCCCTAAAAACATGCTGCAATACAGCTTACAGTGTGTGAATATCATATTATTTGATAAGCTGTTAAGGCAAATTCAATATAAGCAGATGCACCCAATAAATCAAATACATTTCCCATAGAATGTTTATTATTACAATAGAATATCTGTTACTTTTTATGGCTTAACGGATCTTAATGAAATGGCAGAGAGGGATACCAATAGATACTTAAGATCCGTTGCAACAATTTGTAACAACTGAATAATAAATAAATAAATAAAAATACCAGTTAGGTATCCCAGGAACGGACATAGGCTACTTTTTATCCCGGTAAAGGTATGTGAAACCGCGAGGAGAACCTAGTAACGATATAAAAAGAAATAGGCAGTGATGAGTGAGAGATCAGACTTGGTGTGTGTGGATTGTAATTCACACACACACTCACACACAGGCTCACTTTTTTAACCCGAATTATGTTCAAGATGATTACCTAAGGTAATAAAAATAGGACTTCTTCGCACTGCAAATGGCTCTGCGTCGACTATCTCATTATTGGTGATATCAGTGTCGCTGAATATTCTCATTTGAAGTCGTTTTTCCATGATGATTAAAATTAAAGAATATTATTGTGTAAAATCTTAAAAAAATATTATATTATTAAACAAATTATTGTAGACAAGCTCCAAAGATAGTATTATTACAAATTATAATTGTAAATGTAATAAACCAAAGAGAATAAAACCACTACGTTTAATAAACCATAAATCTGTGCTCCACAGATTAGTATTGTTAAAAATAACTTTGTGGTATTCATCTATGCTCCCAAATATTATTATTAATAAACTCCGAATAACGAGTGCGTAACTTTACTAGATCGATAATCCTCATTTTAGTTAAAAGTTGTATTAATAAATACAGCACAAGGAAGGAGTAGGCTATTAAGAGGTTAGTCTCGGAGTAAATTTTATTTCGTCGATTAGGCTGGTTTATAATGGGATTAGTGACATTAAAACAAAGCTTTATTTAAGTTGTAGAAACTAATAAATACGTTCATGGAAGACTACTACATTTGAAGATCTAAGATTAAAACAGGAGGTAGTGGAACTTGAGAATCCACAAACCATAAGACGTGTGAAACATACAAACCTCCTAAAAACCTTTTGAAACTCTCGCAAATCATGAATTTGTATAAAAATATATGTAGATGTCCTAAAGCAACTGCCAACTATACCATAAATGTAAATAAAAACGGTTTGGTTATTGACAGCAGAGCTATACAACCTCAGAAGAGTATACAACCTTACCCCTTTACAGGGACCGTTTCTTGTAATGTCATTCTAACGTGTCTTAAGTTTCCCTATCAACTTTTTACAATTATTTCCACAGACTGTCCTCAACTACCACAGAGGGTAAAAGGGAGACTCCAAGATCTTGTCTTCCAAGCCAACCTAAACTGCACGTGGTGTACCCTGCTAGATAACGAACTAGGCTCTGGTGAAAATATCAACATTCTTCATATTTTGATAACTCATATTTTACTACCTATTATTTTCCATTACTTGACACTGGCAGAAAAGAGTCCAACCAGACTCATATCGCCATTAACAAAGAATCATCATCAACTTCCACAGAAAATGACGTAAAAAGTTACCATTTAGTATTTTTGTTGGTACTTATGACCTATTATGCTGTTTTCTAGGGTGTTTTCTCGTGGTCCCATTATTTTGTCCCATTGATGGGACCACGAGAAATAGTTATTGCTCGTGGTCCCATTGCTTTTAGGTGTTTTAAACTTTCCATCCTGTATAGGATAGATGTAGATATATAAACAACAATGCAAACGCGATAACGAGCGTGTTTCCGAACATTGTGTTAAAAAAGTGTTACTTTCATTTTAAAAAAAGTATATGGAAAAAATCGAAAGAAATGAAAATAAAAACAAAACTAGAGCGGCGAATTGTTGGTCTCTATACGGCGCTGCCTCTAGTACCTGAGGCACAGATATCTGATGGCTTAGCGTATATACAAGATATGAGTCCCAATACATCCAAAATGCGACTTTTTAAAAAGTACATAAAGCGGACTTGGCTAAAAAATGAGATATTTATATTACAGTGGAACGTATACGGCGAGAGGCACCGAACAAATAATGTTGTAGAAAGTTGGAACGCCCAATTAAACAAAAAAATGAAAAGACGACAGCCAAAATCAATTTTGCGATTACTAAACATTTTAGTTGAAAGTGAAAAGGACAGAGACTCATCGTCATCAGAAAGACGTAAAGAGTACGTGACTCAGGACGAATACATATCGCGTTTGCAACTGCAAGTGGTCAACGGAGATATAACGATCGGGCATTTCTTAGAAATTTTTAGATAAATTTTTTTTAATGCATGAAAAATCCATGTGTTTTTAATGTCATATAACATATAATGTCCACCCAACACCCAGACACACTTGGGTTATTTGCAAGTAAAAACTAATTTACCTGCTAAATTTTATACAGGATGGAAAGTTTAAAACATATGAAAGCAATGGGACCACGAGCAATAACTATTTCTCGTGGTCCCATCAATGGGACAAAATAATGGGACCACGAGAAAACACCCGTTTTCTACCCTAATCGGAGGTGTAATTTAGGTATAGCTACTCCGTCTTTAGTCCAGGTTTATTTATCGTGTTTTTAAAACTACGCAATAACAGTCTTAACCAGAGATTAACTAGTCTGAGAGTAAATCGGGAATAAGATGGGAGTTTGTATACCGAACTCGTAACCAGCACAAACTGGTGTCACTAGTGCGGTCCCTGACAGTCTTCAAAGCTGACTCATATTATGGGCCCACAGGTGTACAACAAGTTACCAGACTTGATCAGAGGCTGCAAACGATAGAAAATATTTTAAGCACCGCCTAAAGCGCTGGCTTATCGAGCAAACTTTTTACAGCTATGACGAGTTCATAGGCTCAAAATGACATTTTAATTGTATTGAATTTTGTTATTTTATTATTATTATGTATTGATTTGAATTTTTTATTTATTTTCAAGATATAATTTTAATATTATTTATTAATTTTTTGATTGTGTACCTATTTAAGCTACTATGCATAAAATTGTTTAGCATAAGGAATGTGTAGTCTAAGTCTTAGACACCTGACATGTAACATCCTTGTTCTAAATAAAGAATAATTGAACTATAGAGTAGCTTTTTTATTAACATAGCTTGTGCTTACACACTCTGACCCGCAAAAGTGATACAATGAAACTGTCGTCGCCAGAATATATTCATCTGGATTCTAAAATATAAGGTTAAGTAAACTAGCTATGGCCATTTCTGGGGGTAGTAAAGAATAACTCATAATATTACATTTTGAAAGCTTTCTGCCTTCGGGGATCCCTGCTAATCTTTTAAGTTGAAGTTTATTTATAATCGAATTTAGATTGGAATATATAACAAAGTTCTGATCCCTTACTAACTTCTTCTTAAGTCAGGTTACGTTACTTTAAAACCAACTCAAATACTTTATTATTTTATTTAGGAATTATCTAACTAATATAATGTTAACAGCTAATTCTACAGAATTTTTGTAAATATCCCAGTGCAGTATGGTCGAGCAGTCGACACTAAAGTTATTTTTGAAGTGCTATGATTCCTGAGAACATTTTCATCGCTGTCACATCTGTAAAAAATTAAAAAAATTAAGTGAACCTATCCAATTTAACTCAAACCTAAGTGTAAGGTAGGTAGAACATATTTTAATGAAAATCTACTTAAAACGTTTCAGTATCCCCCCGAATACTCAAAACGCAACTTACATTTTAAGCTTGTCTTAAGTTACGGTTTTGTGACATTTTTTAATGAAAATCTGTCAAAAAATCGTCACCTGAGACGTGCTTAAACCTGAGATGCGTTTGAGTATTCGGGGGTTAGTTCTGTTTTATAACCACCATTTTTTTAAACAATATGCCACACCATCCCTACAAATAAAGGCTAAGAGAGATGCCACACGGGCGCTGCCGCTGCGCTGTGACGTCGCAACGCAGTGACTTCAACGCAATGAGTGCTACAAGAAGCGCTGCAACGACGCAACGCAACAGCTTCGATATTCTAAAAAATACTGCGCTGTCCTGCGTCATCACAGCCTCGTCGCACCGCAGCACCCCTTCCCGCCTCGTCTCCCTCACTCCTTGTGCGCTGCGCGTGCGTTGTTTCGATGCACGTTGTTTCATCGCGCCGTGTGACATGCCGGGCAGATTTGTATATAGAAATACGGAGCGTCAACGCTGCGACGACGCAGCGCAACGGCAGCGCCCACGTGGCATATCTCTTATGTTACCTACTAATAACTTCCTGATCATTTTTAACATGGCACTGGTTCTGGCACTGGTTCTCAAAGGATCTAATGCAACCTCCGACCGTCCAGAAGATATGATGATTCTTTTCCAAGCAACTTTATGCTATACCAATCCTATCTTATGTTGTAGGGGTAAAAGCTTTACTAATCAGATCCCAAAGTGCTAATTCTTGCCCACTGGACTGGATGGAGGCGACGCAGGCCTGTGACAATCTCTTGTGTCGGACCCACTTCAGGGTCGTTACGCATAGGCAGAGAACTTACTCTACGTTCATCTTCCGTGAAACGGTCACCGTCCATATCTTGACACAGTCACAGAAGGCACTCTGCTCAGTGCCTCGCTGCAAGGAGACGTACGTGTCGCCGTAGACGATCCACCCGTGCTTGACTGCGTACGCCTCGGCGAAGCGTACGCGCGCCTCCATTGCCTGGTGCCATCTCTCGCGTTTTCCTGGCTCCACTGTTACAAAATAAACAAGTTTGTCCGAATTTTAAAATAAATCAAGCCAGAGGATGCTTTTGCACTTGTAATAATCTAGCTTAAAGATATGGAGTGAGCAAAGGGCCTTCACTACTTTTCATCTTGTATCTGGGCCGACCGACTGGTCGTCGGCCAACTGACACTCCAAGAAAAGACCGTTTTGCTGTCAGGTATTCCTCCATTGGCACGTGGCTGAGCCAGCGCAGTCTGTGTGATTTTGTTTTGGGATAGCTGTATGAAATTTATTTTGATACACGATCTGAACACTTAATTATAAGTACTTACTATATAACTGGTACTACCTGTAAAATAGTGCTAATAATTAAGTTTAAGAAAATTTATATTCAGGGTGTAAGAAAAATTAAGAATCAAAATTTCTTTTCTTTCCAACTCATTCATATTAATTTTGATGCTGCTGTTACAAATTGTAATGCAAGTATGCTCCAAGAGCTCTCAAATGGCATCATATGTTTCATCATCAGTGATGACAGTGGTCAACTTTGCGAATGAGCCCAGCCTTCAAACAAAAGTGCTCATGGTCATTTAATTTTGATATTGAAGTTACATAAATCCATTTACACGACCTGTGCTACGCAGGTGACGTGTTGAACGTAGTCTCTTTTTGAACAAAACACACAGGTGCTACACATTATTAGTTGACTGAAGTACAACATAAGTACACATCAAAGAAATCTTAATTGAAAAGAGTGATCTGTCTAAAATCAGCAAGCCAAATATTTTCATCAAGCTGATAGAGAGCGGGATATATAGATACAAGATAAAATACTATTACATCAATCTCACGTAATCTCGACGTACGGAGTACGAACAATCTATCTTCGTACGAACACTAGCGTAAAAATTATACACAGACCTCAATCTAGGTACTTGAGGCATTTGTTTAATTTTTACGGTAGCAGTGGTATGAACAATTAATAACAAAAAAGCTTCAGTACACTACTAGATTAAAGTTCTATAGTCTCTAAATAACTGGATGGAATAGGAATGGATGGAATACACTAAAAGGTTTTAGGCTCTACAGATTTTCTTTGTATAGCGTCCTTGCTTGCTTTGGTGTTTAGCTTACCATTCACAACAGCCAGTCAGCAACGGAACGCAGAGGGCCCGCCATGGGTGGTCGGTTTTTTGGTGTATTTTTTTATTAAAAATACTTTGCAGGACTATGTCGTTGTTGCTTGGCATTATCAGTGTCAAAGTCTAGTATTATGGGGTCCTGGTGGTGTCTAGTGCACGACTTAATTTTATGGGTTTTTCATAATTTGTTGGGTTTTTCATTGTGTAGTTGGTGTGGTCTTTGCTTCTATAAATTAAGTATCGGGTGTGCTTAAAGTTGAAGGGTAATTGACTAGGCAATTTTATATTGCGTAAGTTTGTTAATTGATAGCCTTGCACACGATATGCATTTTTATGGATCTTATCAAAGAAGGTTTTGTGCGGAATTATATAAATGATAGAATATTTTCATCGAATATTGTGAAACGGATTTCCGCAAAGTAATGAGATAAATAATTATTCTATTTTATTCAAAGTAGAAAGGGATATTTTTTCAGGGCGCGGAACATTTATTACTCTGCGTACAAAATCTACTTTGTTATCAATATTTACTTACATGGCTTTGAGTTATTGTTAGAGAAGATCGTGATTAGATAGCTTTTATGGGCTTTTTTCTTTGGGATAATATCTAACTAGCTGTGTCCCTCGACTTCGCCCAAATTTAGGTAATCTTTGTTATATTTATTATTACTATTATAAATAATCTAGTCAATGTCAAATGTCAACCTATTTTTAAGCGAGATATCAGACAATTCTAGTCTCGTATTGTTGCAAATTTAGTCTTTATAGGTACTTTAAAAACGTCCTAAGTACTATCTATCAGTGTTTTTGCTTCATTAGCAAAATATTACGCTGAGCCAAGGCCTTTTTGACATACTGCAGCACACATAGACACCTTACCTAGATTTTAATTATTTTAGTATTTGTTTTTATAAATGTATTCTAGTGTTGTTTGTTTTTACTAGTGTAGGTACTGTATAATTGTTGTATTTTGTATGTGTGTGTCTGAAGTGTCAAATAAAGCTATTATCTATCTATCTAAAATTTGTCCTTAATGCCGTTTGCCGCCACGTCAATAAAAAAAAATCTGTGATACAAACCTGATCAGTAACACGTCACTCAACCGCAGAGGATCGTATTTGGTTGTTTAGGGCACTTTATGGCATGCTGAATCGAAAACAAGCACTCTTTGCTACATAAAGGCGCGCGGAAAGGTCCAAGGTCATTAGCCTTACTATTCGCCTTCTAACTAAAAATCCGTCCATCACAATCTTATCGAGTTCTAACGGCCGAACTACTAATTTCTTCGGCACCCGGATGACGGCGCTCGCCTCGGGTGACGTGCGGTGGACAAGCGGACATAGCAAATACACGTAAATCTTATGTAAAAATGTATGTAGGTACCGTTATTTTGTCGCCGTCATCTTGTTTTCGTTGACGTTTCGTTGACGTAACGGTGGACAAACGGCGTAAGGGTTATAATCATCAACATATGAAAAAAAAATATCCGAAATTTTCGCGATTTTTACTAATTTTGACTAAGTTGCGTGAGGCGCTCGAGGTTACATACTTAGTCAAGTCTGCATAAAATCAAAAGTACTGGATTTAAGCAAACTATCTCCAGCTTTCAGGCGGCAATGTTACTGGACTATTAGGAAAATTCAGAAAACCTTTGTACAGAAGCGGAGTAACACATCGCATAGTTAACAGCCGTCTCGGAATCCCTTTATCCTTGCTCACTGTGAGGATGATGCAGGAAGGGCGGAGCCGCAGCAGCGTTTGGACGGATTTGCCGGTCACCGTTGGTAGCACGATTAGCTTGGCATTGCATTGGTTCACCAATAGTGCGCAGGATATGGCGGCTGCTTCTGCTGCGTTTACCGGCATTTCAATCTGCGAAAGGAGGTCTGCTCAGCATCATCACCTCAGCTGAATGATGTAGGTACATTGCTGGACATTGTAGAGCTCCCCAAAAGATCTTCACCTTATAAACCCAGCGGCCATCATCGATTCTGCAAAGTATGTGCCCTGTCCATTGCCTACGATTTCTTGCCAAGCTGAAAAAGCAGCGTCATTTCAGATCCTTTGTTGACGGCTTTTCAGAAATGAGGCAAACCAGCAGACAGCGGGAGGGGAAACATTTAATCGGGGAAGAAGTGCAAGTAGAAGGTCGTGATCTACAGAGTCAAAAGCGCTGCTGAAGTCAATTAAGACAAGTAGCGTGATGCGGGAATTCTCCATGTTTTTCGAAATGTCCTCCGTGACGTTTAAAAGTGCGGAAGAGGTGCTGTGACCTTTTCTGAACCCAGATTGGAAAGGATTAATAAATTTACTATGCGAGATATATTTTGTTACTTGAGCATGAACAGCCGCTTCAACAATTTTGGAGATGAAGAGGAGAATGGAGATGGGACGATTTTGATTAGGTAAAACGGGTTTTGGGATTTGGGAAGGGGGATCACGTGAGCCTTACGCCACTGGTCAGGAAATTGAGAAGACATGAGAGTGTAATTGATAATATAAGTAGTGGGTAAAAGATGTTCAAGAATATGTCAGAACATGATGCGACCAATGTTATCACTACCTACTGCATTAGACTTAAAAGAGAGAAAAATCTTTGGAACTCTATTCTCACTAATCGTTGTAAAGAAGAAAGAGTCATTGTTTGGAAGATATACTCTAAAATTTTTAGAAAGAGTGACTGTTTTAATAAGTATTGATATTCTACATGATGTGTTTTTTCTTGACATTTCGAACTAAGATAATAATTGTAGCGATTACGAAGCTGTTTATAGTTGCTACAATTTTCTTTGCATTGATCACGATTAAACTTTCAAAAATAACTATCTTTTTCTGCTTTTCTTCATTGTACGTAGCTTTTATATGGAAATGTACCTATGCCTTGTTTTCTGTCCATAAAATATTTATTTATTGTATTTACTATATTATATGAGTGACAGGAGATGTGACACCAAGTACTCAGTAATGGTTGATATGATGTTGATGTCAATGCTATGATCGATAGTCGATCTTTGTGAATTCAAAAAAATCATAATACAGAAAAACGCCTTAGGAGTTCCAGTGAATCTTTTCATTGAATGGGCTCGTTTATAAGTTGTCTAAGGAAGTATAGATACCTACTAATAAAAGGAGCGCTTGTTGAATTGTTCTGGATGAATGTGAAGACTATTCTTAAAAGAGTTACCGTCATTATAAGCCTCCAGAAATCTTGCCTCTGGTTCGTAAAAGGTTCGACAGCACAGCACAGGTTGTTCAACGCCTTAATTGTTGCTACAACGAACTCTACACGAGGGCAGTCGACCAGCACAAAACCGGTGACTCCATCGAGCACGGCATTGGCAGCGGTTGAACGCTCGGAGTTCATGAATACTCCATGAGCTAAGGCGTTTTTGAAGACACCACCAGATATATAGTATGGTTTTCCAGCCTGTTTTTATAAAAAAAAATAAGTGAAATCTAGAGATAGCTCTTCTAATAATTTTTGAACGTTGAGAGCTAATAAAAATCTTATTTTTTCTTTGCAAGGGCCTATACTAAATATTTAACTTTTAAATTTATGCATGGTAAAGTTCAGGACTTACTTTATCGATTATAATGTTTCGAAAACACGATTCCATAAAATTTTCTAGATTGTAAAGAATCGCAAAGTTTCCTCTTAATTCTTACTAAAACCTTTATTTCTTAATTAATAAAGAATAAGCATGGTAATAGAACTAAGTATAAAGAGAATTTCATATTAATCAGTTTTTTCAAATAAAGTCCTAACTAATAGATAATATTCTAAAACTAGATTTTTGGACTTGCTTTGCGTTGTTTTGGCAAGCCCTGTCCCGCTCCTATAAACACAAAATCTATGTCTTTCCTTTTTACAAAAACTTGAGGTTGTTATAGGCTCTTAAGGGGCGATCTATGATGCCTTTATAAAAAGGATAGGCGTAAGATTTCGCGTATATAGGAGCGGGACATAGCAGTGTAAGTGCAAACATAAAGTTCTTGCTTATTATCTAAAACATAATAGTGATTTTGATAATCTAAAACACACACTGGGAATGTGAAAAAAGGGGCCAGTGCAAAACTGGGAAACTGAAGGCCTGGTAATAAAGGGTCTGCTGTATACTCTGTTTCTTTACTGTACAAAGTATCAAAGCTTATTTTAAAGTATTTTAAACACTATTTTAAACACTGACACGGAAATATAGTGATATTTTTGATTTCTGTCGCTTTGGTATTTATACTAAAGTAAACTGTTAGTTGTTATTTTTCGAGTTGAAGGAAAAATATATAAATATATTAATCTCAATGATTACTGACGCTATTTTATTTTAGGTAGCATCGAAATATCATCGAAAATAGATCAATAGATCCATGGTTGAAACGCTATACCCACTTTCTTAGAACATAGGACATAGTATGATTCAGCATTATATATCTGCTTTATCGGCACCTTTTTTGATACAAGTCATTAGTAGTGTAGGGAGTAAGTATAGTTTGGTACCTACCTGATGACATTTAGCTAAGGCCCATTTCTGTATTTGCATCATCCGATTAAGATATTTGTATTCTAGTTCGTAAGCCAGATACTCTCTGGAGAAAACTATACCATCACATTCCTGAAAACACGCAATATTGAATATTATTTATATTTATATCTCAACTAAAAACAAGTACAAATTGGTTCAAAATTAAGTACTTACATCAGTAATTTTGTTAAAACGATCATACGAAATAAAATGATATAAATTATTATGGCAATTATTTGAATGTTTTTAGGTTTACCTACATTGGTGGTATAAAACACAGTTATATAAAACATAGTTTAAAACACACTAATTCTATACTAAGAATGAACACTTCATTGTGTAAAGTGTATTGTTGGCTTTCCCTTATAAATAAATAAACTAAAATATTATAACTGGTCAATATTTAGCAATAATTACCCTTATAACATTATCTATATTTAGAAGTCCTTCTGCAGTACAAATTCCACCAAAAATTAATGGCCTTCTAACTTTCATGTTGCTCAAATAGTGTTTTACACTTCTAACAACTTCAGGACGGCGAACATAGTTCACTATTAAAACATCGATCTAAAATTAAAAACAAGTTACACTGTGAATTTTCAAAGGCAAAATGTAACTAAAAACTAAAACAAAACTAAAAAGCGGGACGGAAAATTATATGGAATTATATTTCTCACGCGTTTAGCGGGAGGCAAAAGTGTATGGAAATCCATTTCTAACGTGTTATTTTAGACTCTTACATGTTAGTGATCTTCATCATCACCTATACCAGTCCACTGCTGGACATAGGCCTCCCCTAATGAGTGTCATAGCGCCCTGTCTTCAGCTTGCCGCATCCAGCATCTGCCACCAGTCTTTCGCATATAGTCATCCCACCTGGTCGGAGGGCGTCCTACACTACGTTTTCCGAGTCGCGGTCTCCACTCAAGAACACGTTTACCCCAGCGGTTGTCGGTTCTTCTTGAAATATGACCAGTCCACTGCCACTTCAGCTTGCTAATCCTTTCAGCTATGTCGATAACCTTGGTTCTCTGTCGGATGTATTCGTTGCGAATCCTATCCTTCAGAGAAACACCGATCATATCTCTCTCCATAGCTCGCTGGGCGACATTAAACTAGTGGACCGGCCCTATCGTGAGTGTCGTGTCCACGTCTTGAAATGACTAGCAATAATTGACGAGTAGGTACTATTAAGACTACCAACTAAGTTTATATACGTAGTGGGTTAATGCACTGTATGTACCTATTTTATTATAATAATAGTTAAGTTTGTAATCATAAATAATGTCTAATCAATTACCTAAAGGAAGAAGCATGAAATTAATTAGCTAAATAGCTCCTCCAGCGACTCCGCCATCAAGACTATGTCATCAGCGAATCACAGGTGTGAGATGTAATCGCCGTTTATGTTGATGCCCTTACCTGTCCAGTCCAGCGTCTTAAACAGATCTTCCAACGCGCTTGTGAACAGTTTCGGGATATAACATCCCCCTGTCTCACTCCTCTGCGCAGTTGGATAGTTTTAGACTGCTGGCACTGTACTTGGACACTCATGGTGGCGGCATCATAAATACTCAACACCTCGATATAACGATAGTCTACTTGGCAACGCTGTAAGGATTCTAGAACAATCAAGGTTTCGACAGAGTCAAAGGTTTTTTCATAGTCCACAAAGGCCAGACACAGGGGCTAATTATACTCTTCGGACTTCTGTATAATCTGCCTCACTGTGTGTATGTGGTCTATGGTACCATATCCTCCGCGAAACCCGGCCTGTTCCGGTGACTGGAACTCGTCGAGTCTCCTGGCGAGACGATTCGTGACCACTCGAGAGAAAAGCTTATAGACGTGGCTCAGGAGTGTGATGGGTCTGTAGTTTTTTAGAAGGGTTTTATCTCCCTTCTTAAAAAAAGAGCACCACCAGACTCCCGCTCCACGCCTTAGGAGTTCTCCCACTGTTAAGAACGATGTTAAACAGGTTCTGAAGCTCCTGCAAAACAGGGGCTCCTTCCTTCTTGCTTGCCTTCAGAAGCTCTGAAGTAATGCCGTCTTCACCGGGGGCTTTTCCATTTTTAAGCTGCCTCAGAGCCATCACGATCTCGTCTTGACTGATGTCTGGCAGTTCGTCGGTGTAGTGGCGTGTCAGGGTGGCTCTGGAATCGTAGTCGTTGGGCATGAGGGGCATGTGCAGCGTATAAACGGCCATAGAAATCCTCTATCTCAGCAGAGATCTCCGGCTTCGACAGTACGGTCCTCCCATCGTGCGTTTTAAGCTTCGTCAGGTGGCTCCTGCCAAGCTGCTGAGTGAATACTTTGGACCCTCGGTTTCGCTCTATGGCCTCTTCAATGAGGCGTGTGTTGGAGCTCCGAAGGTCGCGCCGTACCATCTTCGCAATTTGCTTGTTCAGGTCTGACCTCTCAGACGAAGTCGCGGGTGGTTTCCCGTCTTCTTGTCATCAACTCAAGTGAGAGTTTGGATTTCTTGTCAGTACGCTGCTTTTTACAAAACTTGATGTCCTCGTTCCTCGGTGTTTCGACCAGATTGTGTAGGGTCTCATTAACGTTATCAGTGGGTTCCAAAGCAACAAATCTATCCCCGAGAAGCTGCTGGAACTTCTCGGTGCCTGCCATGATTTGGATTGGATTAGGCCGGAGCGTGGGCTTCATCAGACGGTTTCTTTCAAGTTTCAAGTTGATATTCAGAGAGCCTCGGAGGAGTTGGTGATCAGATCCGGTATTGAACCAGTTGATCACTGAGACATCTCTGAATATGTGCTTGCTATCCGTCATGATAAAGTCGATCTCATTTTTTGTCACAGTGTCGGGGCTTCGCCATGTCCACTTCCTTTGAGGCTGCTTTTTAAAGGAGGAGTTCACTAAGAACTGCCCCTCTTTCTCAAGGAAGTTGACAAGCATTTGCCCCCTATGATTCCTAACTCGATAACCATGTGGGCCTATTCGGGATTCGTTGCCATTCTGGGTTCCCACCTTGCCGTTAAAGTCTCCCATAACAACGTTGAAGTGGGCTTTGGTGGTGTTATGCAAGGCTTTGGATATGTCTTCATACATATCCTCCACTTCATCATCCGAGTGTGCCGAGGTCGGCGCGTAAACCTGAATAACCTTCATGTTATACCTTTTGGATAGCCGAAGGATCAGTTACGCTACCCTGGGCGACACACTGGAGGTTTCTTGGACGTTGCTAGAGAGGACCTTATTGACGAGGAAACCTACGCCACCCTGGGATGTTTTATCACCCTCGCGAAAGTAGAGAAGATGGCCCGTGTCTAGGGTTACGGTTTCCTCTCTCTCTCTGCGGACTTCACATAACCCCAGAACATGCCACTTCATGTTCTCTAACTCTACTTCCAACTGCGCTAGATGTTGGTCAAGCCTCAGAGTGCGTCCGTTAAACGTAGCCAGGGTCTGTTGTTGGTGGCAGCCTGAGGTAGCCCGGTGATTCCTAGCACCCCCTGCACCGCCGTTACCATGGCCGCTGCCATGGCCAGGAATAGCGAGGCGGCCGGGAACTGGGGGCTCTTTGGGGTAATGCCCATAATCCCCACGTTGGGCATGCGGGTTGGAGATCGCAGTTCAGTGGTCGAATTGTTCTGCAGGGGGCGCTGCTGCCCACCCCCTAGTTTGTGTCCTTTAGTCGCCTCCTACGACACCCACGGGAAGAGTTGGGGTGGTTACTATTCTATAGGCCGGCACCACACGGCATATTCTATTACAGCATTTATTCGGCATATTGGTCTTTATAAGAAAATATATTTTAAAGCACTTAATTTTTAAAAGTATTTATATGGTACCTGATGCTCCAGTGCAAACTTAACGATCGCCGCATCTTTCTTAGAAAAAAAAGGAATTTGTTTGGTCGCACCTCTTGCACAAACGATAACCATGCTTCCCAGTTTACCAGGTTTAAAGACAGAGCAACGAATCGACTGGCTGTCTAGCACTGCCTCACTGATCAAAACGATCTCGTCGTAATCTAGTGATATCTCCATACCAGGTTTGATTTCTGTAGTAACGTTTGGGTTGTCAACAAATATAAGGGTACTGTTGCATTTGTTGAACAATTTTACATTGCACGTGAGGATCACTTGTGGGCCTTCCACCATGCAGTATCCATTTTCCTAAAAGATAAGAGAATTATAAATTAGTTGGGAGTGGTTCTGACATAGAATCGAAATCATTGTCGATTAATTATTAGTCAACTCTTCTATTTCGTCTTTCCAGAGGAAGGGACGCAGCTACTTTCTGTGTTTTTGTATGACTGGTAATGCGTTATGTGTTCTTTCTTGTGTAAGTGAGTATCCTCTGTTATTCGTTCTAGATAAATAAATAGACATCGCCACTGCAATCAGCCATCAGCCTACTAAGCGTGGTGTATAATGATTATGGCAAAGTCCCCTTGTTTAGGGGATCCATGTTCAGCTGTGTATGTACGTGTACTGATAAGATATTTAGTACTAAACCGATTCAATGATCCCAGACTTCACTATCCCAGTCTTTAGCTCTATGCAAGTCGTGACGGGCCACTCCAGCATTCCATGTTTCTGGCTTAGGTACGCGGAAGCCTTGGCCACCTTTCCAAGTAATTGAACTTTGTCGTTGTCAGTCATGTCTGATGCTTTGAACCGTACTCCGTTCATTCCAGCTTCCATCATCCGGTAGATATCGACGGACGCTACGTTTGGGTTGTCTGAAATAATCACATTTTAAAGAATTGATGAATGTTTTGTGGTCTCTACCATGCTGCAGAACAGTTAATAGTGTGTGAATATTATAAAATTTAAAAGCTGAAAAGGCAAATACAGTAGAGGTATTAATGCACCCAATAACGCTGGAATTATATTATCTATAGAATCTTTATTACTAATTACCCTACCTCATTGAATATCTTTTACATTTAAACACCTTAAGGGCTGAAAAGATCTTCATGAAATATCAGGGAGGTAAACGGTATCCCAGGGACAGAAATAGGCTACTTTTTGTCCCGGTATAAATAGCGTGCGCAGCCAGTATCGTTAGATATCGAAATAAACAGTGATAAAGAAGAGAAAGAGGGCAAGGAGTATACAATAACTACGTAAAATGTGAATGAATTGAAAATCCACACATGCCAGGTTTGATATCCCCTCTATATCAAACCTGGCATGTGTGGATTTTCAGTTCATTCACACACACGCAGGTTCACCTTTTTAAACGGATTTATATTTTAGATTATTACCTAAGGTGATGAAAATAGGACTTCTTCGCAGTGAAAACGACTCTGCGTTGACAACTTCAGCATCGGCGACATCAGTGTCGCTGAACTTTCTCATTTGAAGTCTATTTTCCATGATGATTTAAATTAAAGATATAGTTGAGATATAGTTTGAGTTTTGAGATATTTAACAAAAGTTATTGTATTCTCTTTGTTATAAACAAGCTCCAAAGATTAAATAGTATAGTGCGTTTCATCAAATAGTTCCAATGCCGTCATGTTGGCATTAGTGCTAATAAGTGTTGTCATTATTACCCTTTCTCTGCTACCATAAAATCAGGGAGACCATGTATCTGAGTAGTACTTACCTGCGACTTCGTACGCACGTAATGACTTTTACGATCTCTTTTTTTTTAAACATTTAGCTAAGTATAAATTTTATTAATCTAGGTAAATTATAAACCTGTCTGCTTTCAAAATTTCATACACATTTCAACTTATTACCTGTGTTATACGAATAGGATGCCTACCATTCCTAACCATAACCGTCGTAAAAGTAAACTATATGATAAAGACTAGACTAGCTAGTTCAATTATTATTTTAGACAGATAGTAGGGGATTAAAAAATATGGGATTAATGATTTAACGAAATTTTATTTTTATTATTTTCGACAGCAGCTGTGTTCATCTAAAATATTTACATCTGACATTTCCTCAACTTCGCTGTCACTATTTCATTTCATTCAACAATTTCGTAAAGGTAGGCAATTCTTTTCTTACTGCACTCACTTACTCATGTAATATATGCCTTATAGCACACCGTTCGGAGTCATCCAGTTCGTGAGTTTTTCATCGAGGACCACTTGCGCGGTGTTGTAATTTTTTTTGAAGTTGAAGCTCACCTTCTTTGGTGATTTTTGATACTGTTTTTTCAGATATTCCTAAAACGAAATTCGATTTTCACTCAATAAAAAGAATATGTTATTAATAAATAACATATCCTTTTCATTGAGTGAATAATAAACATCCATCCAATCTATTCTATGTCATAACCACGCAAAACCCCTCTGAATCATTCTTAAGCTTTTTAAAGAGCATAGTTGAATTTCATTACAAATATTTTAAAATTGTATGAAACCTTCCAGAAAACCCAGACTGAAAGTAACAAAACAATGTCACTGTCTTTGTCGTCCATTCTTTTCCTATATTTGCCCTGTTAGCGGGAAGCTAATGGGCAAACAAGGGGCGTTCTGTTGATTTTCAGTTAGCCGTTCTACTTGTATCTGCAAGATTTATTTACGGCGGCAAGCAAGATAGATTCCTTTATTTGCCTTATTTTATAAAAGTTCTTTTGCTTGACATGTCATTTCGCTTTGGGGGAAATATAGAACTTGCATGTTTTTTACATATATAGATACATTTTTGATATATGTATACAGGGTGTCCGGTAATTAATGGATAACCCCGCAGGCACGTGTAGGGGGGCAGAAGGGCAACTCAGAAAAAAATATAAAAAAAATCTATCTGCATATTTTTTATTTTTTTTAAGTGCTAAATTTTATACCTTTGTTCAAATTTTTGGGCACTACGGCTACAAATTGAATAATAACGAATTGATTTCGTTTGAATTCGTTATTATTCAATTTGTAGTCGTAGTGCCCAAAAATTTTAACAAAGGTATAAAATTTAGCACTTAAAAAAAATTAAAAAAAAATCCTAGACCGTTGCAGATAGATTTTTTTTATATTTTTTTCTGAGTTGCCCTTCTGCCCCCCCACAAGTACCTGCGGGGTTATCCATTAATTACCGGACACCCTGTATATAGATACATTTATTTGACTCAACAAGAACAGCACAGACAGACATACACACACAAGGTAGAATACAAAATTACCAATTATGCTACCTTCTTAGATTTTATAAAATTGGTAAAACTAAGTAGTTCATAAACTAGATACTTGTTCAGAATACAGCTTATACAATATATGACGACCGATGTGGCGCGGTGGGCGAAGGTCTGCCTGCGACGCAGGAGGTTGCGGGTTCGATTCCCGCCTCGGGACAATGTGTGTACGATCTGTAGATATTTGTTCAGGGTGTTCTGGTCGTTATCTATATATAATAAAAAATATAGCGGGTTTGGTTGTCAAATTGGGCCAAACTATCAGCGGTCAAAATAACACGGAATCCCCGTGGTTTAAAACATAAAATTCTACATTGTATATGGAACCAAATATATTAATGTACAATTTTATGTAAATAGCTAGTGTGAAAACAGGATTGAGAATAAAAATAATGATATAAAAACCTGAAATGCAGATATAATTTGGTTAAGATCTCGGGAACCCTTGCCCAGCCGTCTATTGAATTGACTTATGCTTACATTTGTATGTTTTTCTAATTATTTGGTTCCTCTAAGCAAGTTTCTCTTGTACATAAACAGTATCTTGATTCAAACGAAAATTTATAGAAATAGAAATAAATTTATTTAGACACAGGTACACACAAGTATAAAATAAACAAACAGAAAACAATAACAATTTAACATGGAGGTACGTGATAAAAAAAAATCCCAAAAATTTACCCAATGCGAGTAACGTACTATAAAGCAAAAAGCTAAATATCTTGATTATTGCGCTAAAGCTTTTCCAAAAACGAATGCTCTGTCCCGCTTCTCCTCATCATCATCATCATCATCGTCAGCCTATATTAGTCCAAAGCTGGACATAGGCCTCCCCTAATGAGCGCACGTCCCGCTCCTACAAGCGCGAATTGTATACCTATTATCCTTTTTATAAAATTTTATAGCTAAAGCCATAATCAAGATGTGGGTCAAACAAAATGTTGTACTTTTATTACTGCCAATGGAAATGTTCTTTACGAATTTATTTCCGTATCAGCACTTGGGGTATTCCCCAAAGTCGAAAGTTTTACTACTGAGTTTAACGATATCAAACCTGTTATTCTTTTGGGAGCGTTACCAGAATTATGGAAAGGAAGGTCAAAGTTTTTGCCGTTGATTTTTGTGTGCCAATGTTTATTGGTTTCTACAGTTTCAAGTTGTTGCCAAATCAAATCAAAAAGTCTTTATTTCCATAAATACAAAAATGTACACTTAGAATAGCTCAAATTCTTAAAATAAAACATCGACAAGTGATATTTCTGATTTCGCTTCGGTATGTAGACTAAAAGTAAAGAAGCGACGAAGAAACCTTTAGCCCGTTAGTTGTCGCGCCTTCAGTACTACTATTATTGAGTCTATTGAACATTGATGTTTTTAAAGTTTTCAGTTTTCTAAAACTATTTTTAGAGACCATGAAATAGGAGACGCATTGTTGTTATAAAACAAACTAACAAAAAATAAGATTCGTCAAGTGAGAGTATTAGTCGCGCGCCGAGGGTTTTAAACATTTGCCAAGTATACAAATAATTAGGATACACTATTATAGGTACCGGATAGAGACTTTGCTATTTCATGAATACAGAAAAAAAAAATCCGATGGATCGATGGAGCTCTGCAAACTCAGGAAATAAGGGGTTATTGGTAATTTTTGCAACTTTTTACAAAATATTTCAAAAAGTGTGAAACCTACAGAAATTTGAAAAACTGTTTTTAAATGTATGAACCAATACTATTTCATTTGATTCTCCATTTGCCCCTTAGGTCTCTTGAAATACAACCTCACAATTTGTACTAAAAAAGTTCATAATATTTATCTATTTTAATACTTTTTTTTTTCAAATAATTAATGGCGCACGAAATGTATGCTTTTTTCAAATTTCTAGTTAATAGCGATAGTAGTTACTGATATTCAAGAAAGAAGGGGGACGGACAGAGCAAAACCATTACGGTTAAAAAATCGATCGCGAAACCCTGAAAACAACTGTCATCAGCAACATCAGCGGTTTTGTTTAGGTTACCACGCAGCCAACGGACGTCATGACCTCAGAGCAATAAGGCGAGCACTGTATCCAGCGTTTTCATCTAAAATGTAAATTTATAATGCATTTTTAAGGCACATTCAAAATTTTGTACATTTTGTGGTTCATTACACTATAGAATTTAATTGAGACACTTTTTACAAATGGATGCCATATCCTTTTACACAAAATAGAAAATTAGTAAGTAGGGTTTAATTAAAAAAAATAGCACGAGTTCCATCAAATAGAGGTGCGGTTAAAAGGCGGTGGCAAATATAAAATAAGGTCTACAGACCGTTCACCTTAAGATGACCCATGTCTTGTAAATAATTACACACAAAGCAGGGGACACCTTACGGTGATCGGTCTATACCTCTTGTAATCAGAATCGAAGATGTCGTCAAAGATGCTAGGCACACTTGGATGCAAAAAAATACAGGAAAACGGAGGCTTATCTGTGAGTTTTCTAAGATGATCATGACTACATATATTACAACAACAACCGTAAAGTCCAAAACGTAGTGGAAGGTTATTCGTCCCTGACAGACAACCAGACTGGTCTCCAATCAGCTGGTGACAGTTAGATTGAATCCAATGTGGATGTGGAGCGAAACCGACGGGGTAACGTTGATTGATGCCGAATTGATCGAATGAAATGTTTGTAAAACCTGTACCTACATAAAACCAATTTATTATTTTCAGAACAATATATGCGTCACTTCTTTTGATACTTTTAAAAGTATTAAGAAAAAAATATATACAAATAATAGAATTAAGTTAAATCGAGTATTTATAATAGAAACAATTGAGCTAACTGCAGACAGTTGCAAACAATCTACAGGCATCTTCTTTTAAATTAGATTCTTTAGAGTATATAGAATATAATTCTTTCGTCTCTTAGGCTCGTATTGTGAAAGCAGCTTGCTCAGTTATCGATATATGCTTATGTAACGTTTAAGCCGTACAAAATCGTTAAACTCAAGCATAGATTGAAGACTAAGAAAGCTATTATATAATACGGGCCCGAAAAGGCCAAGTAAGACCACTTCCAAACAATGATGACAATGGTAATTTCAACATTTACAATGGGCAGTTTGTGATACCTATTATAAACTTTTTTTAATACCCCTATCATAGTTTTATTTTGTATATTTTAGGAGGAGATACGATGTTGCACTTTGTGGCCACCAAACTCAATTATTGCATCTCCTCATAAATTATACAAAAAGTATGATAGAGGATAGAGGTATTAAATAAAAGCTTATAATAGGCATCACTACTGCCCATTGAAAATTTACCTTTGTTCAACGAAATAATAAGATAAAATAGGTGGCGGCGCTAGTTTGGCTCAGGGTACCTTCTTAAGACACAGTATTATTAATAATGAAAGGTTTTGAATTTTTTGAAGGTTTATATAACTCCCGTAACAAATAAAATAAATATAGTAAATGTTGCACCATCCTCTGTAAATTTTCGTGGTCAAAGCGTTTCCATCTGAGTAACTACTCGTAGTAGTACCTTGGTACCACCCACCGTACAGTTAGCCATCATCATTAACATCATTGTGAATTATTAGAGTCAAGTAGGATAGTTCCGGATCCAGCGGAGTCAATATACATTATTGAGTAAACATTATTGAGTTAGAAATAAACGATATGTTTGTTTTTTGAGAAAAAATCAACTATAGTACCTCAGAAGCAACTCCTAAATGTCACGGGTGACCGTTTGTTTAAACCAAAACAAACTATGAACAAGTTGTGTACTCACGCAGTGTACCTACACAAGTACATAGAGTTTGCTAACGATTGTGCAATGATAGTAACTCAAAACCTTAACGTTTCACTAACATTTTAAGAGCGGCACCATATTGTTGCGAACTCGGAGTAGTCCCAGGAAACTGTTATGCAGTTTCCTGTTGTTTAATTTGTTGGACAACAACAAACTAATGGTCATTTAAAGCGTAGCACAAGTGATAATAGCTAGTCAACTTTGAAATTATTGAAATTAAATACTTGTCTGAATAAACAAAAATAATACAAAAACCGAACCAAAACCTGCGGACCACACTGCAAAAAGAGTGAAGAGAGGCTTATAAATCGATCCAGATAATCTATAACTTGTAAGTCTACCTATTCATTTTCGTCTGTTATTAAATAATTTTGCACACAAAGCTGTCTAGCAAGTAAGTCATCGCAAGGGACATTTTTAAAATAAGCATACCAACTTGTAACCCGTTGCCTGCAAATAAATGATGTGATGTGATGCAATTCATAACTGAATTAGGTATCTTGGAAAAAGCAATTCTAAGTTAAGTACTTTAACAACAAAGAAAATTACATTCAAATAATAGAATGAAATTAAAACGAGTATTTATAATTGAAACAACTTAGCTAACTACAGACTGTTGCAAACAATCTACAGGTAGCTCAACTGATCCATATCAATACCGGACGCTCACCAAAACGCTGGCTGCATTGCCCCGCTGTATTGCAATGATGATACGCTGTGCCAGATACTCACCAGCTCTCGGGTCACGCGTCGCTTCGACCAGACGCTCAGTTAGGTTAGGATTTTTTTACAGTCAATAGAACTTCATGCAAATAAACACCCTTGATAATCTATGTAAGATGAAAGGTTATGAGTACCCAGTATCAAGTACAATTATAACACTTAATCTGTGCCTGTTTTCTAGCAAAAACTAAAAATAAAAGACTTGATTTCAACAGTCAACCAAAATTTTTATCATAGCACGTTTTAATTTTATTTTTTAATGTAAATGGTCCCGCCGAATTGCATTCAGCTGTGCCAAACTAAGTTGCATTGATAGTCGGATTCAATTTCAATTAGTAACACTCAATAAAATTTAATGTGAATCAATAAACTGTTCAGGTAGTTCCAAATAGTAGTTAACGTTTCATGAATTGCGATATAGGTACATAGCATATTCAGCTTACTGGGTATGAAACAGGAAATAAAATTACAATCAAATAATAGAATTAAATTTAAACTAGTATTTACAATAGAAACAATTGAGCTATCTGCAAACAGTACCAGTTGTAAGCGTTTGTAGCGTTTTTACTTGTCACATTAGACCCTTTAAAATACTGACTTATAACAAATAGACCTCTCTGGTTTAACCTACATTTTTCCAGGGTCTTAAAACATATGGCTGCCTGTGCCCAAGAGGAAGCTAAATCAATCACGTCAATAAAAATAAACAAAGCTAAGTGCCAGGTTCCATTAAGTTATTAGTACTGTCGCGGACGACCTAGTTCTATGTAACTTACTTAGGCTGTTCGGGAGAGTGGTCCATGTTGAAAAACAACGAAGGGAACAAAGCTAATTAGTCATTGGATCGAACGATTGTTTTTATAACCAGTAATGTTCACTTAAGGTGAAGTACGTTCGTAATTTCTAGACAAGGACGAGCGAACACCGCGCAGTGAAAGCGAGAAAGGGACGCAAGAGCCGGCCCGCGCGCAATTTTACTGCTTTTTATTTATAAATTTGATATTGCTCTAAAATAATACTCTTTCGCAAAAAACTAAAACCATAATCCTCTAAAGTGTTTAGTTAAGTATTTTTTAGACGATATTCCATGCAAATATGTTAAGTAACTAGCAAATGAAACTGGTTTTCCGTAGTAAAAATGCAAAATTTTGAGGAAACTTTGCGATTTTTTTCTATCGAGTCAAGTTGAGTCAATCGTGTTTCGGCTCCCATAACTTACTAACAAAAATCCTAAGCTTTCGATGCTCATCAAAAAAGATTTAAAAAAATTGTGTTTTCTTGCCTTAAAATTGATTTTCCGTCTAGGCAAAACCTGAGTTTTGGGACCTACTTCACCTTAATGTTTCTGAGGTTATCTCCTTATACGAGCACTAAAAAAGGTACATAGGTACTTTGTTTTCTGTTGCCAATGTATGTTTTCATTTTGTTTTGTTTTAAGTTGATTGTTTAAAAAATCTAATAACGTCTTCCAATTTCTAAGTTTTAAACCTTGTTGGAACCATAGACATAGAATTTTTTCACTATTCTAAGCCTATGGTTGGAACTAAGTTCCTTATCGCGCATTGTGAAAGGGGGCTGGACGGAAAAAATTCTCACGAAAAGTTGAAACGACACTTTTTTGTAAGCTATTGTAAGCCGTGCGGCGTGCGCATGTTTCTCTGTCTCTCTCTCTCTCTCTCTCTCTCTCTTATAGAAAGGAACTTCGTTCCATCCGGGTGTCCCTTGACACCTCTCAACTTTTTTTTTATAAGTTTTGCGGGATACTTATTTATAGGGATACATACTTATTTTTAGGGGAACACTTTGAGAGGCTCCTCTATGTATCTGCAAAATAATTATCCATGTATATCCACATATGATTGAAAAATCTAAGAACATTTTCAGGGAAACTAAATGTTATCTTTTTATGACTTTTTTATACAGAACTTTTTTTTTCAAAATCGAGCACGTAGCATATTTCGCTATTCGATAGCTCTTACTGTTTTACAATGCCCCTCAGTGGCCCTGAAAAAAAAACACACATCGTGTAGTAAGCCGTGTCACAGCCGTGTACACCAATTTACTATAACAAATAGGTTTGTTTGCTGATTTAAATAGGTATTAATAGCAGTTTAAATGGAATAATTCTAAATACTATCCAACCGATAAATTTTGAAGGTGCTTGTAAAAGTGTTTCTCCCAACGAGGGTGCAAAACTGTGCAAACATCTTAAGTAAATGTAGGTATTAGATACCTAATGAATTTTTATGCTAATTTACGATAAATTAATTATTGTCTACTGTTTTGTAAATTGAACTCTCCGAACTAGGTTAGTATCATATTTTGTTATCTAGCTTGGCACTAAAGGCTATTTCGCAGTTTCAAAGTTAGGGTGCGAAGTTCGGTAACATTATTATGATATAGTCCTTGTACAATCTAGTGCCTTAGTGCACATAAGTCAGTGGAAGCACTAAAGCACTAGCTCTTGCTAATATGATACATGGGTAGTCATTGATCTTGATGAAATATAATAGGATTATTGAATAAAGCCGCTGGGATGAATTTTGAAGCGGTAAAAATTTGCGCCTTCATAAAGAGTGGTAGAAGGAATAGGTAAGTAAGCTAAGTTAAATAGATTATCTCAGTTTTGATATTACCTGAAAATAGTATATTTAAATAAATAAATAATGCTGGACAATTCACACAGCATTACCTAGCCCCAAGCTAAGCAGAGCTTGTGTTATGGGTACTAGATAACTGATATACATAATACAATACATTACATAGATAGATATTTTTTATTATAAATAGAAAATGATCAGAACACCCGGAACAAATGCCTGCAGATCGTACAAATATTTGTCCCAAGGCGGGAATCGAACCCGCAACCTCCTGCGTCGCAGGCGGACCTTCGCTCACCGCGCCACAGAGGTCGAGTCAAGTTGAGTCAATCGTGTTTCGGCTCCCATAACTTACTAACAAAAATCCTAAGCTTTCGATGCTCATCAAAAAAGATTTAAAAAAATTGTGTTTTCTTGCCTTAAAATTGATTTTCCGTCTAGGCAAAACCTGAGTTTTGGGACCTACTTCACCTTAATGTTTCTGAGGTTATCTCCTTATACGAGCACTAAAAAAGGTACATAGGTACTTTGTTTTCTGTTGCCAATGTATGTTTTCATTTTGTTTTGTTTTAAGTTGATTGTTTAAAAAATCTAATAACGTCTTCCAATTTCTAAGTTTTAAACCTTGTTGGAACCATAGACATAGAATTTTTTCACTATTCTAAGCCTATGGTTGGAACTAAGTTCCTTATCGCGCATTGTGAAAGGGGGCTGGACGGAAAAAATTCTCACGAAAAGTTGAAACGACACTTTTTTGTAAGCTATTGTAAGCCGTGCGGCGTGCGCATGTTTCTCTGTCTCTCTCTCTCTCTCTCTCTCTCTCTTATAGAAAGGAACTTCGTTCCATCCGGGTGTCCCTTGACACCTCTCAACTTTTTTTTTATAAGTTTTGCGGGATACTTATTTATAGGGATACATACTTATTTTTAGGGGAACACTTTGAGAGGCTCCTCTATGTATCTGCAAAATAATTATCCATGTATATCCACATATGATTGAAAAATCTAAGAACATTTTCAGGGAAACTAAATGTTATCTTTTTATGACTTTTTTATACAGAACTTTTTTTTTCAAAATCGAGCACGTAGCATATTTCGCTATTCGATAGCTCTTACTGTTTTACAATGCCCCTCAGTGGCCCTGAAAAAAAAACACACATCGTGTAGTAAGCCGTGTCACAGCCGTGTACACCAATTTACTATAACAAATAGGTTTGTTTGCTGATTTAAATAGGTATTAATAGCAGTTTAAATGGAATAATTCTAAATACTATCCAACCGATAAATTTTGAAGGTGCTTGTAAAAGTGTTTCTCCCAACGAGGGTGCAAAACTGTGCAAACATCTTAAGTAAATGTAGGTATTAGATACCTAATGAATTTTTATGCTAATTTACGATAAATTAATTATTGTCTACTGTTTTGTAAATTGAACTCTCCGAACTAGGTTAGTATCATATTTTGTTATCTAGCTTGGCACTAAAGGCTATTTCGCAGTTTCAAAGTTAGGGTGCGAAGTTCGGTAACATTATTATGATATAGTCCTTGTACAATCTAGTGCCTTAGTGCACATAAGTCAGTGGAAGCACTAAAGCACTAGCTCTTGCTAATATGATACATGGGTAGTCATTGATCTTGATGAAATATAATAGGATTATTGAATAAAGCCGCTGGGATGAATTTTGAAGCGGTAAAAATTTGCGCCTTCATAAAGAGTGGTAGAAGGAATAGGTAAGTAAGCTAAGTTAAATAGATTATCTCAGTTTTGATATTACCTGAAAATAGTATATTTAAATAAATAAATAATGCTGGACAATTCACACAGCATTACCTAGCCCCAAGCTAAGCAGAGCTTGTGTTATGGGTACTAGATAACTGATATACATAATACAATACATTACATAGATAGATATTTTTTATTATAAATAGAAAATGATCAGAACACCCGGAACAAATGCCTGCAGATCGTACAAATATTTGTCCCAAGGCGGGAATCGAACCCGCAACCTCCTGCGTCGCAGGCGGACCTTCGCTCACCGCGCCACAGAGGTCGTCAAAACACTTGTACCGTACCTATAGAATATGTCTACTGAAATGCGATCCTCAACCCGCATACCTAGCGTGGGGATTATGGGCATTACCCCCATGAGATAAAAGCCAATAAGATGATTATCAGGGGAGGCCTGCGTCCAGCTGTGGACCATTTTAAGCTGTTATGGTGAGGTAAGGTCAAATGTTCGCGATAATTTACATCTGCCAACAATTAAAATAGGTTTACCTTTACGATACAATTAAGTAAGTTACAATATTATGATTGTCGTAAAATCTACGTAGGCAGCATAATTGTCCATTAGTTTGCGAGAGGCCAATTATGCCGCCATTAGGCGAGAATCTCTCTAATAGCAATTTCGTAGCGAGAGTTGAGACATTCCTAAAAGGATGTGTTCACAAGTTTTTGACCTCGTTTCTAAAAAGAATATACCCAAGACACTAATGACTTTATGTTGATTATGTGCATACCTACAGGAGATAATGCGGTGTGAATTGTCCAGCATTATTTATTTATTTATTAAGTGTCGCTGCTGCCCGCCCCAGGCGTGTGTCCCTTAGTCGCATTTCTTTTCCGTCCTTGCCAAATATGGTCAAGTCATCGGACCATCAGACTCCATCGAATGATTTATACGTGTAGTAGTGCGTACCAGTTTGTATGCTGCAGTGCCTAGTTACTTCAAAGCATTACAGCATGTGCATGTGACAGCATGTGCATGTGACAGCACATCCATGTGTAATTAGCATAAGATGAAAGCTGCAGTATAAAGAACCTACACACAGCGATGAAATATGACGGCTGATCGGCTCACATGGAGCAAATAGGTGCCTGCTAGCAAATATCGCCGTGTGGACAGACCACTCGAGTTCTTCTATCCGATATCCGCAAAGCTCTCCACTCGAGGTAATATTGACGCTCTTGAGACCTCTGAGTAGTGTCAGGGTTAGAACTGTTATAAGCTGTTCTATTGAGTACGTCACAGGAGAGATTTAGGTACTTCACCTTAGGAATCCTTGTTGGAAAAGGTTTTAAAATAGTGATAAGTTTAGATATCGCAGTCGTGTAGTGACTTTATGTTCTATTTCTCTAGCATATCATGAGATGCGGTTACAATTTGTTTGAAGCCGAAAATATATAATTTTCTCAACCTTTTTTTAATATCTGTTAACGTGGAACAACTACTAGGATTTTTTGGTGAAGCTCTTTTCAGAGTAATTAATTCTAGGGATCCAAACGTGTACAGAATACAACTACGCGTCCTGTCTTAGTCATAATCATAACTAGGTACCTACCTACTAATATCTCTGAAGATGAGGGTAGTTCCACACAGGCGGCGTACGTGCTTATTGCGTTACTCAAGTGTTTGTAATAGGCTTTAGGCTAAGAAGGTTGTACTCGTATGTTTTAATTAAAAGTAAAGTAGGTGCTCAAAGTTAATGAAAACGTTAGTTGTGTCTTTGTGAATAATGGGTAATATAGAGATAGTTTTGTTTTTATTACATGCGAAATATTTTTTTTGCTCTCACTCCGCTTTCCATTTACTGACGTCACGATGATCTTTTCTATATTTTTTGAAATGTTTTGTTTTCAAGCAGAGATTCGAATAAGAGTAGAGGCAGGTACACTCACTTTTCAGTTCTCACTATGCCAATGACGCGTACAATTAGTGAAAAAGTATTTAGAGATTTCAAAAAGTTACAAGATGAGACTTGTGTGGAAAAGAAAACCATTTTGCACTCTGTTTTCAACCCTCCAAGTTTTAAAATATTAAACTGGAAGGTACTTAAGTTTTTCGCATTAAACAAAAAGTGGTTAAGTCGAGGGTTAAAAAACTTGGTAAGAAAACTGGGAATGGTCCAAGTGGTTCGTTTTATAATGAGTCTTTAATTTGTTGTGTAAGAAGAAAACAACTAATTGCATAGAACCATTCTGTATTTATTTTACTTTTGTTTTTTATAATAATAGTTTCGTCACAAAGTGGGTGCCTGAAGACGAACGACCACACTGAGGCAGTCTCGGTGACGTTAACGAGACGAGTTCGACTGATTCCGACTAGATTGGTGGCCCTGTAACACACGACGATATAAATCTACAAAATCCATTGGCGTCTTAAACGAAAAAGGCTTAGAATGGTAGTAGACACAAACGAGATGTAGCAAAAAACGAGACAAATACTTCTCATTTTCCTATTTGTATTTGTGCGCTTGAATGCGTGAAAGCACTGAAGTTATAATAATTACGCTTGTCGATTCACACATAGGTAGATTAGTTTTACCTTCGATATCAAGTTGTGTTTTACCTCTATGATTGACATATTAAAGTAAGACTTGGTTGGTACGCTCTTAGATCGCAAGGGAAAATCTTAGATTCGGTCCAAGTACCGAGTGAAATTACTTAAATTTTATACTGCTGCTTTATAAATAGGTGTTATTGATTTTGTCCACTTCAAAATTTTGTCCACTAGTGGAAGAAGTGGAAAATAAACAACTAGTAAGTGCATATATGACTTATAAACTAATATATCATTATTTTCATGTATAAATATAATGTGATTTAGATACAGGTCAATATTTATATATAAGACTAATTAAGCTTAACATTATTTTCCTTATATGCTTTTGTCGGTGTGGAACTGGGCGACATCTGGCCAAGCATTTACATCATTGATGTAATCATCTATGGAGCAAAAGGCTTTCTTGATAAGATTTCGTTTTATGTACTGTTTAAATTTACGAACTGGTAGCTCAGTTTCTTAAGAATCATCGAGGTGCATACGAACCTACCGAATAGGGCCTATTTCATTAAACCTACACATTGGTTTCGAAACGTTATTGTAAGTAGGTAAATAAAATCTGATCTTTACAATAAATACATCTATCTGGACTTACAGAAAACAAGACTATCCATTCCTCCGAAAAAATATTTTATGCGTCCCAGTAGATCAATACGGGATGCTTAGAAACTGAATTATCCACAGGGGAGGGTGGGCAAATAAAACCACCCCAAATAAATAGGGCTAACAACGTGCACGTAGGCAATCATTTCGTTAAGAAAGTACGAGCAAAGTTATTTCTCCTGGGTGTCAGAAGAGGAAGTCGGGGAAAGTTGGACTACAAATCACTATTATGTCAACTGTAGTGGACTTACCGCGAACATTGTTGGTGCAGTTCTTGGTTAGTTCTTATCGTTTGAGGAAAGTGGGCTGAAAACGGCTAAAGGCAACTCTCAGTCATAGGATTTTCGGGATTGTTTATTTGAGCCCTAGTCTATGGCTAGGCACAGGGGCGTAGTTGGGATGTTTAACTCCCCGGCCCCGAAATGTTAACCCAACTTGATGATTATTTATTACTGTTAACTTCTATAACATTGCGACTCGCTCCGCTCGCCGATATTACTTATTTTGTGCTGTAGTTATATGAAAGGAGAAATAGGAGGTTTTGGTGACAATAAATTTAAGTAAAGTAAGTTTTTTGAAACGTCTTAGCACCGTCGAGTTTGGATCATTGGATTTCTCTTTCAAGCACTTTGGTCAACGATATAGTAAAAGCATGTTCTTTAAAAATGTTTTTATACAGGGTTATTGGTAAATTAGTAACACTACGGGAACTTCAGGTTCTGCCCATCACCATGAAAACGTTCGTAAAGAAGTCAGGTATTCATTCTTAATTTTCTTTATATAAATCACCTGTAATATAAAATGAAAAAATACCATTGTCCTTTGACCTTTGTCTACGACCAATATTCCGCGGTTAATTCAGGGCAGAGCTGTTTTCAGCTTGGTTTCGAATAAAAAATCTCTATCGAACGATTATTGAATCGAGGGCGGTACCATTACCGATACTAAGTATAAGAATTAAGACCTGGCGTCTTCACAAACGTGTTTACGATGGTGGACGGAACCAGCAGTTTACGCAGTGTTACTAATATACCAATAACTCTGTATATTAAAAATGTGTTTCTTACAGGCTTCAACGAGTCAAGACTGACTGTGATTCGGCCATGTAACTGAACTACTAAGAAAACACTTCATAATGAACGTTCAGCAATAGATAAGTACACCTGCCAAGTCGGAACAGGTTAAAGCCAACTATAACTAATTACCCTTCCGTCGTGACTGCATTGTAGTCAGGAGTGGAAGAGCGAAGCTGATAATGGATGTGGCACGGTCAATGATTTTCTGGATTAAGAACGAATCAAAATACAAGGGTGAAAATGACCTTTTAGTTTCAACGTCGATCAACTAAACTGACCAAATTGTTGACGACCTCTGTGGCGCGGTGGGCGAAGGTCTGCCTGCGACGCAGGAGGTTGCGGGTTCGATTCCCGCCTCGGGACAAATGTGTGTACGATCTGCAGACATTTGTTCAGGGTGTTCTGGTCGTTTTCTATGTATAATAAAAAATATCTATCTATGTATTGTACTCTATTATGTATATCAGTTATCTAGTACCCATAACACAAGCTCTGCTTAGCTTGGGGCTAGATAATGCTGTGTGAATTGTCCAGCATTATTTATTTATTTTTATTGTTGTGTAGAGTACAATTCCTGAAGGCAGACATGTATTATGCACTCTACTCAGTGCAATCTCACAAGCTGTAAGGTAATTAAATCAGTATATTAGATTTTTATTCATATTGAATTTAATATGCACACAATACAACAATATAATTATGTAAGTTGTTCATGCCAGTTGTCTATAATATAGATAACAAATGAAAAATTCTTAAACGAAACTTCTATTCATTACAAAACAAGTAGAATGACAATTAGAGGAAAATGATATAACCCATTTATTAGATACTAGTGGTCCGCCCCGGCTTTGCACGGGTATATTCTATTAACATACATATTATATTCTTGACGACCGACGTGGCGCGGTGGGCGAAGGTCTGCCTGCGACACAGAAGGTTGCGGGTTCGATTCCCGCCTAGGGACAAATGTGTGTACGATCTGCAGGCATTTGTTCAGGGTGTTCTGGTCGTTTTCTATGTACCTATAATAAAAAATATTTATCTATGTATTGTATTATATTATGTATATCAGTTATCTAGTACCCATAACACAAGCTCTGCTTAGCTTGGGGCTAGATAATGCTGTGTGAATTGTCCAGCATTATTTATTTATTTATTGATTCTATGTTCATCACGGATAAGGTAAGAATCTAAAAAAAAATTCAAATCAGTCCAATAGTTTCGGAGCCTATTCAATTCAAACAAACAAACAAATCTCTCCTTTTTATAATATTAGTATAGACAGATAGCTCTTGTCTTGTCATTATTTAAATTTCCATGATATGTTTTGTATGTACCATCTTTCCTGCAATAAAGCTATTATTATTATTAAAGCCATATCCCCACGTCACTGTGAGATTGCGGTCAAAAGGTCTATCCATATTTAAATTATAAATTCGAAAGCAAGTCTGCCTGTCTATCTGTTTGTCTGTTATCTTCACAAGCCAAAACAGTATCCAGGGGACGGACATAGGCCACATAAAAAGCGTGCAAAGCCGCAAGCAACAGCTAGTCTATAATATAAAAATGAATCGCAAAATGTGTTGGTAAGCGCATAACTCAACAACGCCTGGACCAATTTGGCCAAATCTATTTTTGTGGGATATTCATAGGAGTGGCAAAGTTTTATAGTATTTTTAGAATATCTTGTCCTTATGCTATCGTACGCTAGCGTTCCAAAACTGACATTGATTCTTTGAAGCTTAAATATGATGGGCTGTTTAAGCTTCAAAGAATCAATGGCTATACAGTATATCTTATCCCTGGCTTTGACATTAATATTCGCTTAGATAAAGTGGATTTTCCGTTGCTGCGATGGTAAAGCATTTTACTCAAAGACGACCTCTATGACGTGGCAGGCGAATGTGCACCTTCGATGCAGGAGGTTGCGTGTTCGATTCCCACCTTCAGACAAATGTTTGTATGATCTGTTAACATTTGTCCCGGGTGTTCAGGGTATGGTCAATGTATGTTGTAAATTTTTTATATTATGGTGGTCTGTTATATTTTTTTTTATTTTCAGTTTATTATTATTTCAACAAAAAAGGTAAGTTGTCTATACAATAGGACTGACATGTTAATTATACAACAAAAGACCTTAAAATAAACGAGAATAAAAAAAATATTATAAAAATTTGTTTATGTTAATTGTACTATATACATATCAGTCATCTAGAACCTATAACACAAGCGCTGCTTATCTTGGGGCTAGACGGTATTGTGTGGATTGTCGAGCATTATTTATTTATTTTATTCTTCAGATATACATCTTAAATGGAAGTGTGCTGATTCAGTTGGTATGCTCATATTTTAATTTCAATTTTCGTACCGCTTTAGCTTGCAAGCACGGATTGATATTTTCACCGCATCCAAACCTCATAGACGGAGTCCCCGCCATGTCAAGGTCCCTAAGTGACACAAATAGAGTGCTATCCCTGCTGGCAATATAAAACGTGCTTGCGTTACTAGTACTTCACAGAATGCATGCGGCTAGATTTTGACGCCTTCTGAATTTTCTATGAATCTGTAGAGCTTTGTGGAAAGAAAGACGTGTTGGACTGCAAATATTTCACTCAAAGAACTTGATTATTGGTTTGGATGTAAAGGTAGGTAGTTACTTAAGGGTGTGATGATATTAGAAGTAAACTGCGTAGATCAGTCATAATTCTGCTCTAGATTTCAAGAGAATCAATTCTAGAATCAAGAGTGTTCTAGGGTAGGATTCACCGTCACACAAGAAGACCTTATCTACCCACTACCTCAACAGCCTATTACATATAATAGTCCACTGTTGGACGCAGGCCTCCCCCTAATTGTTTTATCCTATGGGGGATAGTACCCATAAGCCCCACGCTGATTTTGAGATTGCAGTTCGATGGTAGATATTCTGCAGACTATTCTGCAAGAGGCGCTGCTGCCCGCCCTCCTGTGTATGTCCCATAGTTGCCTCTTACGACACCAATGGGAAGAGTTGGGGTGGTACAAGTTCTAAGCCAACTGCAACAGCGTCTACTGTAATTACAAGAGTTCTGTATCCTCTTTCCCGATGCAACAGATTAAATGTATAAAAGAACAAAATTTAAAAAATCTAACAACTTCTAAAAATCTTACGACGGAATCATATTTCCTGTCTTTTTCTATTATTTCTTGCTAAAAATGAAACTTTAACCCATATACCATACATTAACTTATAACCCAGTCGAAAATCTGCAGTTCACAGCTTGAATTAACAGATTTAATAATTTTAAGTATCCTAGCTAATAAACCCATAGGTACACAATGCAATAATAATAATAATAATAATAATAATAATGCTGGACAATTCACACAGCATTATCTAGCCCCAAGCTAAGCAGAGCTTGTGTTATGGGTACTAGATAACTGATATACAATATTGTTATATTGCAATGTAGGCAAAGCACTAAGTTAGGTGGACTGCGGTTTGTGAGACAGCGGAGGACTTGGAAGCCACAAATTGCTCAGAACTTACCTCTTCGGTGACTGACTGGAACTTTCGTCACAGCTCAGCGGAAGGAGTTGGTTAACTTTTATAGAAAATGTTATTTGGCCGCTTTAGAATTTGCACCACCTACCTCAACCCTTCCTGCGGTGTCGTAAGAGGCGACAAGGGCCTTTGGAGTCCAACAGGGGGTGGAAAGCAGCGCCTCCTGCAGTACAATTCGACCACTGAACTGCAATCTTAAATAATATATAATGCTGGACAATCTACACAGCATCATTTAGCCCCAAGCTAAGCGGAGCTCGTGTTATTCGTATTATATGACTGACAAATATAATACTCAATACATTACATAGATAGTTTTTTTATACATAGAAAATACCCAAAACCTGGGACAAATATTTGCAAATCATACAAATATTTGTCCCGGGGCGTTAATAGAACCCGCAACCTCCTGCGTCGCAGGCGGACGAAGTTCCACCGCGGCTGTAGGGGGTGAAATCCCGCAATACCACAGAGGTCGTCAATCTTAGCCCTATGCGGGCTGTGCCACTATTCCCCATATGATAAAAGCCAAAAAAATGCTTTTCTCACTTGGCCGGTTTTATTATTTTCTACAAAAACAAGAACCAATATCGCTAGGCATTAAATTAAAGATTGGTTAATGTAGCAAAGCATCAGTAAAACTCAAATGACCAAGCTGTGTAACGAGTAAGCCGCCTTCGTTGACTGACAGGAACTTTGGGTCGCAGTTTACTTGAGCCTTAATGAATGGGGCACAGTTCGGTTCAAGTTTAAGGCGATTTTGTTGATCGCTTCGCAGAAAGTTTCGCTATCACCTCTCTAAAGTTGCTTTTCTGCCATAGATATGGAAATAAGACGATCCTGTTTGGTGAATGTTTGCCTAACATGGTGGATCACGCACGCTGCGTTACTTGTGGTAAACTTTTACCTTCCTTATTCAGAATTATAGCTAACGCCCGAAAATGAACGCAACTCAGGCACGTCATTTTGACGTCACACGTTTTTTCGTCGTCCGTGTCATGCCTTAATCTGAGTTTTAGTATTCGGGGGTCAGAGAAACATTCTATGGAGTGTAAAAGATAATGTTAAAAAAAAAAAACTCGTATTAGACTAACACTCACCATTCTCTTAAAATAATACTTTTACGAAATACTGGTGCCTAGTTGAGTAAAACAAGTATCTCCCCGACAAAGATTACGCAGTATAACGTACGTGGATGACTTGTTTCGAGCATGAGTCAATTCTTATATCCTAGAGTGGTGTATATATCCTTGGGGTGAGTCACCTCGATCAAAGACTCAAAAGGAAACGGGCCATTAGGTACATTTAAAATAGCCAACTGATTACGGTGTTGCTGACATTGATCGATTCATGCTGATTTACAAATAAATAAATACAGTGAATTCGTTTTTGCAATCTTGTTTTTAAATGGTTATTTAGCATAACTTAAAGTTGACTTGACTGTGAATGAAAAGTTTTAACTTATCATCATCATCAGCCTATATTAGTCCACTGCTGGATATAGGCCTGCCATAAAGAGTGCCATAGAGACCTGTCTTCAGCTTGCCGCATCCAGCATCTGCCAGCAGTCTTTCGCAAATCATCATCCTACCTGGTCGAAGGGCGTCCAACGCTACGTTTGCCGAGTCGCGGTTTTCACTCATGAAAAGGTTACCCCAGCGGTTATCGGCTAATCCTTTGAGCTATGTCGATATCCTTAGTTCTCTGTCGGATGTCTACGTTGCGAAGTCCTTCAGAGAAACTCTGAGCATCATGCTCGGAGTTTCTGTTTTAACCTAGGGGACCGCGTAAATCGTTATTCTTTGAATCTTTTTTCGTCCTTTTTCTCTTAGTAGAAAATAATATATAGAGCTAGAATAAGCTTTTATTTTCACAATGAACAATTCAGATTCCGCCGAAAATGCATCCCGGAACAAACGTGAAAGCTTTGATCCTATTAGACAGATTATGAGACAAAACTCGAGGGTGCTGAAGGGTGGCGGTGTTATTCCCGTATTTAAGTAGCCATTTTGAAAAGGGCTTTTGTAGTCCAGCCTTTGGATTGTCATTTCAAATGTTGGGTATAAACAAGTAAAATTGTTGTTAGTATTTTTCTGTTAGAAATCTCAAAAAGGGCTGAATTAGGACGTTTTCAGCATAAAATTTGAGTTTCTCGACTCGTCCTAATAACTCAAAATAATACAATTTTACCTGTTTATACCCAACATTTGAAATGACAATCCAAAGGCTGGACTACACAAAAGCCTTTTTCAAAGTGGCTACTAAAATACGGGAATAACAGAGTTATTCCTGTCTCGGTCCACTTTTGTCCAGTGGGACGAGTCAAGAAACACAATTTTTATGCTGAAAACGTCCTTATTCGTCCCATTTTGAGATTTCTAACAGAAAAGTAGCAAAAGTACTTTCAGCCGGCCACACACTTCTCGTGCAAGTAATCTTATTTACCATTGTTTGATTTTTTTAACTTTCGTTTTCTTTCCGAAACAAACGAGTCTTTATTTTGTAGAGGTAAATATTGCTGTCGCGATTACTTGTTGCATTGATGTCAATTTCATCAACTTTGGGATATATACTTTTTTTAATAGACGTTCAAATCACAGTTATAACAATTAAAACGGTAAGCAAATCTTTTGCAGTGATTGGGCTATACAATCTCAAATTCTTGTGAAAAGGATAGAAATAAGATTCCGCGTACATATGCATAACACGAGAGCAAGATAGGGCATAACAACCCAATCTGAAATCAAAAGATCACTTTATTTCCGTGTCAGTGTTTTATTTTAAGAATTTGACTTTTTCTAAGTGTACATTTTTGTATTTATGGAAATAAAGAATTTTTGACTTTGACTTTGAATCCCAAAAATCAAGGTTTAGCTTATTACTTATTTATTAATTAGGGCATTATTTGAAAAAATATATACCTAAGGATTTTTGTTATAGTGCTTACCCGCACTCTGGGCATCTCTAGCACACCCGTACTAAGGGTGGGGATCGGGTTCGAGTCCCGCCGAAGTCGAAAAAAAATTTTGGGAACTTATGTCATTTCTTAAAAATATATCTAATTAAATATAAAAAAAAATATACTTAGTTCTATTTACAATGCTTATTTTCAAAATCTTAACTTCTGTCTTTATCAAGAATTTGTTATAGTAAAAACTTAATAGTAAGTATGCAATTTTTATAAATTTTATGGAATCGTGTTTTCAAAACATAATAATCAATAGAGTAAGTCCTAAACTTTACCATATACATATAAATTTCAAAGTTAAATATTAAGTACCTAGTTTGGAAGATATTTAGATCTGATTGAGTTGATATGAGGTAGTATAGGCCCTTAATTATTTAGGGTTAAGGGGGCAATATAAAAAAAAAAAAAAAAAAAGCCTGGACAATTCACACAGCATTATCTAGCTCCAAGCTAAGCATAGCTTGTGTTATGGGTACTAGATAACTGATATACATAATATTATACAATACATAGATAGATATTTTTTATTATAATATATAGAAAACGACCAGAACACCCTGAACGATGTGTACACATTTGTTCCGAGGCGGGAATCGAACCCGCAACCTTCGCCCACCGCGCCACATCGGTCGTCATAATATCGACCTCATCTTTGACATTAAAGTCACTTTCAATCCGTGTAGCGAAAAAAAGTAGAATAACTTTACCTTTGTTCTTGAGCCAAAAATTCAAAATGAACTTAACTGATCCACGTACAAGGTCCCATAAATCAAGAAGACTTACTCGCAATATAATTAACCACACCAAACATCGTTAAGCTTTTAAAACTGTTACGGCAACTTCATTAAAGGGAATCCAACTTTCTCCACATGAGATTAGAAGACAAATTAATGGTTTGATCGTGGAATAAAATATGAGGACTATAGCGTATTTATTGTAGTTTATTTTCGCTACTTAAAATGATCATTGTTTCTTTGAATCGGCCCCTAATTGATATTGAAATCGATTCACATACATCAAAAAACATATACAGCCGATGCTTTCTTAAAAAGTAAGTGAGCACGATAAAGTTTTCGTAGAACGTTCGTAGCCTGCTACGCCGTAGGTCTTATGTCAACTTAGACCTTAGTGAAAAAATTCTATGTATGTCTATGACTTCTTACCCCCGAACACTCAAACGCTCTCAGATTTAAGCGCGTCTCAAGCTCAGAAAAACTATCATATGGAAGTGCCGTAATTGTTCAATTTGACACGGAAGCAATATGGACTACCAGTCTTTTTCTCACAACAGTGGTTTTACGTTAGGAAAAAGCATACACACTCTTTTTATCAGCGCCCTCTTCCTGATTTCGATGTACTTTTGCTGTCACGGACGCCATTTTATTCTACGGTTTTGTTTACATGTGAGGAGATGTCATTGTGAGATTTCTATGTTTTCGCCGGTTTTCGACTTATTTATTGAGCAAAACTGTGATATAAATTGAAAACCACATAGAAGAGGTACCATGAAATGTTTTGTAGCAGGCTGTGGCCTATGCCAAAGCAAAAACAGGCCGAATCTAACCATAATCCGCCATGTTTATCAACCGATTTGTTTACTTAGGTATCCAGGAAAAGTACATGCTTAGGGCAGTTCCATAGGATCTTTTTTCTGAGGTCTCAAGTGACGAATTTATGACACATTTTCATTGAAAACTGTCAAAAAATCACGACTTGAGACGTGCTTAAATCTGAGTTGTGTTTGAATATTCGGGCATTAGACAATTATTGTCTAATGCCCGAATATTTTAACCCGCTGTATGTCAAGTATGATTTTAGAGCGTGTTAGGAAATTAGTATGAACCAAAGGAAATGAACTGTCTATAGTTAAGTAAATAACTCTGAGTATTTGATGGGTCAAAGGGTTTTCTGGATGTTTGCACATAGTTCGAGCGGCTTATCAAAGGGCATCAAACAATATAATCTCCCATCTTAATGCTTTGTCTTATCCGGGTACTTTGTTCATTGCACTTCATTGTTTACAGAAATAAACCCTTTGGGGGAAAACACAGGCCAAATTCGAATTATTGTAAACTAAATTCTGTACGCGGCTTTGCATGCGTTGTTTCTATGGAAACGTTTCAAGGTTATTTTTATCCTGTCTATCTTGGAAACTGATCGTCATCATCATCATACGGAATAAAATGTAGAAGTATCTGAAAAAATATGCAGGTCTAGACAGAGCCTACGCATTTGCTCCCTTTGGAGTCAAGACCCTAGGTCCGTGGGGTACCGAAGCTCCGCGGGTTTTCAAAAAATTATCTGAACGTCTGGTCGAAGCAACGCGTGAGAGGGGGGGGGGGGGGTCCCCAGATCAGCTCACCCGACTCTTCGTTTTCGTTCTGTGAGTAATATTTAGTTAGAGTTACCAAATAGAATTAATTTGTTGTATTTATTAGTGTAATAGATTATTTGGTATAGTGTGTATTAGTTATTTGTAGTCTGAATTTATGTATGTTGTAATGTAAAGCACCGCCATACTTTATTTTTTCCCCCAATTGTTCTGGTTGCCTGGAAGAAATCACTTTAAGCGATAAGGCCGCCAAATTCATTGCTGTTCTATTGTTATATTTAATATGTTATATTTAAAATAATCTATAATTTTTTCTTAATTGGTGATGAATAAAGTATTCTCTATCTATATAATATCTTAAATCTACCAGTAATGTTTGACGACCGATGTGGCGCGGTGGGCGAAGGTCCGCCTGCGACGCAGGAGGTTGCGGGTTCGATTCCCGCCTCGGGACAAATGTGTGTACGATCTGCAGACATTTGTTCAGGGTGTTCTGGTCGTTTTCTATATATAATAAAAAATATCTATCTATGTATTGTATTATATTATGTATATCAGTTATCTAGTACCCATAACACAAGCTCTGCTTAGCTTGGGGCTAGATAATGCTGTGTGAATTGTCCAGCATTATTTATAAAAGTTTATTTATTTATTTATAAATGTTGATTGAATATTAAAAGATACGGCAACACAGTGAATTTTAGGTTACATAATGGTGTATTGGTACGTACATTGTAAGTAAGTACACAAGTAAACATCCTACTGTAATTAAAGTGAGTAAATACGAACTTGCGAGACTCATGCGGGCATGGATTTAATTAACTATCATGCATGTAATGTGTGCCTTTTGATTTTGATTATTAATCCATTTTGACAGGGTGTATTTTAGTTTAAATTATTTTGAGAAAGCTACAAACATCCTTGAAAATTACAAATAACAAAATTACAAACAAGAAAATTATTTTATTTTTCGTTATAGTAGGTACTTATGGTGTCTGTTGTTTCAATCTTCAAATGGAGTCTCCATTTTGAGTTTTACTAGTACTTTAAAGTAGAATTGGTCTACGTATATCCAGAGAAAGAACACACACTTTTTTATTGCGGCATGTCCATATTTAAGAAACTACGTCATGTATTCTCGTCATCCATACCACAATGCTTGGAAACGAAAGTTATCAATCAGTGCGTCCTACCCGTCCTACGAACCTACGAAGCTGAGACGTGGACACTCACGGTAGGGCTGGACCACCAGTTTAAAGTCGCCCAGCGAGTTATGGAGAGAGCTATGCTCAGTGTTTCTCTGACTGAAGGATAGGATTCGCAACGAAACATCCGACAGAGAACTAAGGTTATCGACGTAGCTCAAAGGATTAGCAAGCTGAAGTGGCAGTGGGCTGGTCATATATCAAGAAGAACCGACAACCGCTGGGGTAAACGTGTTCTTAAGTAGAGACCGCGACTCAGAAATCGTAGTGTAGGACGCCCTTCGACCAGGGGGGATGACGATTTGCGAAAGACTGCTGGCAGATGCTGCATGCAGCACGCTGAAACGCTGATTAGGGGAGGCCTATGCCCAGTTGTGGACTAATATTAGGCTGATGATGATGATGAGATTTAGGAACTTATGATTGATTTGATTGCTATTTGCAATCTGTATATGACTTAAGTGTTTGTTTTACAACAACTGATAATTTACTTTTAGTTCATAGACTTACGTGTTCTGTAATGTACAAACAATATTCTACGAACCTACTTTTAGGTTTTAATAATTATGTTTTACGTTTTTGAATAATAAGTTTTGAATAAATATATAAATTAATAATCACCAAAACTACGAACGGATTAGGAAAACTACGAACGTATTAGGCTGAAACTTTTCATAAAAAGTCTTGAATACTGGCTAATTTGTTTATTTTGAAATAATCCGTTTATTTTCATATATACATTCGATTACTCTGCTTCTACAGATTTTTTCCTTGCCTATCGTGTTTTTTATCTGAACATTTACGTTTGTTACTATAAAAACTAAGTGTTTAAAAATACTCATAATGCTTGATTTTTGCTCTAATCGCGCTTTTAAGTATGGGCGGTTTTTTTTATCTGAACATTTACGTTCGTTACCATAAAACTAAGTGTTTAAAAAACACATTATATGCTTGTTTTTTGCAATAATCGGTTTGTTCTACATCGAGTTTTGCTAAGGTATTAGTAATACTAGTAAAGTATCTTATCTTGTATTAGTAGTACACTCATAGGTTTAGTAGTAAGAAGAACCATGTATTTACTCCAATGTAACATTAGCAGCGCCATTCGATAGGTAACCCAAAGCGAACAAACTAATAGTAATTACTATTAGAAAACCGCAGCTTGACGCTAATGGCTGTTTCCAACTTAAAATTTAATCAAGCACCAAGTTCGAGTAACGATTAGAATTACAAGTTAAGCTCAGTTACTCGGGTTAAGGGGCTGAATGCAGCGAACGGTTTAATATTGCAGCCAATTGCAACATAAATCGAATCAGCTTCTACGATGCCTTTCGCTTAGTGACCTGAATTTGACCTGTGCCTGGATTACAAGACACAAATACAGCGAACTTTTCCACCCATCACAAACTGCCCTAATAAGAAAGTGTTTTAGGTATGGCACCCAAAATATATAATCATGCTGTAAAATGTTTAAACAACAATAATTCTGAGACTTCGAATGTATTTAAAAATAGAAGAATGTACTAGAAAAATGTTATTATAGAGTTAATGATTTTCTGCTTGACAAATTTTGATTTTATATACCTACCTAGCTGCCTATACCTACCAATTAAAATGTATAATTAATTTCAAGTTTATTTGATATTTTTTTGTAATGTAATGATTGAATGAAATTTTAGAAAAGACATAATATTACATTAGTGACAAATCTACAGTATGCCCTATTTGCACGCCAGTAGTGGCGAATCATGTAGGTCATTTAATTTAATTAAATTTTTTACATAATAACACCATGTTAATATTCATGTTTTAAGCAAATAAATTATTCTAATTTTTATTCCAGAAATACCTTGTTAGATAATTTGTATTATCGAATGCAATGAACTTTCCTGTAAGAAAATTACTATCAAATAATAGAATAAGATTAAAACTAGTTTTTACAAATAAAACATAGGCTTTTTATCCTATTATTGAGTTCCCATGGGATTGAAATAACGTTAAAACGTTTCCATAGACAACACTTGCGAAGGCGCTTGATACTGGCTTAGAGCTACATCTATGCATAATTTTCGGCAGTTCGGTGCAGTAGTTATGGTTTGAAGAGGTATCAAACATCCATCTAAAAAAAATCACATAATAAATAATAATAAATAATGCTGGATAATTCACACAGCATCACCTAGCCCCAAGCTAATCAGAGCTTGTGTTATGGGTACTAGATAACTGATATTCATAATATAACACAATACATAGATAGATATTTTTACTATACATACAAAACGACCAGAACACCCTTAACAAATGTCTGCAGATCGTACACACATTTGTTTCGAGGCGGGAATCGAAACCGCAACCTCCAGCGTCGCAGGCAGAACTTCGCCCACCGCGCCACAGAGGTCGTCACCAAACATCTAAACATTCAAGCTTTCGCATTTTTAATATTAGTGTAATATTTATCTGACTGAGATCTATCAGACAGGTACCTACTAAACTTACTAAAATCCGCTCAACGACTAGATAAATATGTATTTATTTATGCTAATTACCCTAATCCTAACTTCCTTACTAATATTATAAATACGAAAGTGTGTTTGTTTATTTGTCCTTCCTTCACGAGTTCACGATAACTAAGTAACCAATCGACTTAGGGTTAAAGATATTTTATTTCTCATAAAAACAGAAGTTCTTTTAAAATGAGATACAATACTAAAATGATGCTTATACTTATAATGTTATTTTGCCTCCGGGGCCGGTATGTTATTTTATAGTAAGTTGTTAAGTTTTCTTACAATTCAAAAGTGTAACTAAAACCAGATACATAATAAGTAGTGAGATACATGTGCAAAATTGGCCTTAATGAATAGGTACCTTACCACTTTCTAGATGGTAAGTAGGTAGGTATTTAATTCAAATTCCCATGTGAGATTTACGGGATCTAAGGATGATGAACCGGATGGACATTGGCTTCTTGAAGAGCGCGTGTGGAGCCCCGGGAAGCAGAGTATTTATATATTATATTTTTTTCTCTGTAAATTCTTTAGCACTACCTACTACAATTTTTATCTACACTACCTTAAACTAAACTAAACTAAGGTTAGCAGGTATAGAATGTTTCCTAGCGTTATTCTCGCCTATCTACGTCTTTTGTGCAATAAATAAATATAAATAATGCTGGACAATTCACACAGCATTATTTAGCCCCAAGCTAAACAGAGCTTGTGTTATGCTTTACGCCTGGGGAGGCATGCACCGGCGTCAGCGAGCTGCTGGCCTTCCTAGAGGACATCGGGTGGTTAGACTAGCAGCCCCCCCACCCGACACGCAAAAAGGGCCCACTTGTGGCCTAGTTGCGAAAAACAGTCCAGGAACAAGTAACAAGTTATGGGTACTAGATAACTGATATACATAATACAATACATTACATAGATATTTTTATTATACATAGAAAACGTAGATAAATTCTAGACTATATAATAGATACTTTCTTTCTACTAGATGCTGCCCGCAGCTTCGGACGTAATTTGCAAGTAGCCTGTGTATTTGTCCCCTGTATATTATTTACGTCCCTGCCAATTTTCATTATGATTCATTCAGCCCTTTAGGCGTTAAAAGGTAACAGACAGACAGACAGAGTAACTTTCGAATTGCTAATATTAGTATAGATTCTATTCTAAAGATTTTGCCCTTAAGCAACGCTTTTACTTAGTACAGCTTAGTCCAGAATTTGGTTGGTAAGCTCCTTGCGATACCCTTACCTAGGTAAGTATTCGCTATTCAAGGCGATCAGACTTTGATGTAAAGTTTAAACTTGAAGCGGTAAGGTAATCAATCAAAATCTAGACTTGAAGTAAGATTAAGTTAGAATAATTACAGATACACCCAATTATTACCTTACATTATGTACTTCCCAAAATTTTCGGCAATGATTTTTGAAGAAGACATTTTTGGATAGGAATAACTCTAATATTATGAATGCGGAAGGTTCGATGGATGGATCGATGGTTGTTTGTTGCTCAATTACGCTAGAACGGCTGAACGGATCTGGATATAATTTGGCACAGAGATAGATTATAGTCACTAACAGCACATACTGGCTTTATTTTATCTCGGAATTCCCATGGGAACGGGAACTACGCGGGTGAAACCTTTTGGCGCTGCCAGTAGGTATATAAATTTGTTTATTTAAAGCTAGAGATTCGTGGCTTGTTGGACGAATTTTAATATTTAAAATGTTGATGTTTAAGAAGTGTATTTTGTATGACCTTTTTTATTTCAAAAGTAAGTTCCTACACCAAAGGATACCTTCTATAGTTAGTTTGTGACCAAGGTCTGAATCATCGTCATCATCATCAGCCTATAGTAACTAGTCCACTGTTATATAGGCCTCCCCTAACGAGCGCCAAGTCTGAATAGGTGGATTAAAATATTCGTCAACGAGTTGATGATTCTATAGAATAGGTAAGTCAATTTTAAGTTTGAGTCAGACTTAAAATATTAAAGATAAAAATAAAGAAATAATGCTGGACTATCCACACTTTTCTCACCCCAAACTTAGCAAAGCTAAGATTGAAGTTTGTTATGGGTATCAACTAGATGACTGATATTACAGAATGCCTCAACAGACCATAATGGTCCACTACTGGACGCAGGCCTCCCCCTGATTTTTTTTAACTTGAGGGGTAATGCCTATAATCCCCACGCTGGGCATGCTGGTTGTTAATCGCAGTTCGGTGGTAGATCTATTCTGCAAGAGGCGCTGCTGGTTAGTCGCCTCTTACGACACCAACGGGAAGAGTTGGGGTGGTGCAAATTCTAAGACGGCACTACACGGCTAACACGGCACGGATATTACTAAATACTACATTACATAGCGTAGAATATTGTCATATCGAGGTGCCGGGATGTCGATATGATGCCGCCACGCCAGCGAGCTATGGAGAGAGCTATGCTCGGTGTTTCTCTGAAGGATAGGATTCGCAACAAATACATAAGACACAGGACCAATATCTATCGACATAGCTCAAAAGATTAGCAAGCTTAAGTGGCAGTGTAGTGTATGGTGCCCTCCGACCAGGTGGGAAGACGATTTGCGAAAGACTGCTGGCAGATGCACGATGCGGCAAGCTGAAGACAGGGCGCTATGGCGTTCAGGGGAGGCCTATCTCCAGCAGTAGACTAATATAGGCTGATGATGATGACAATACATAGATAATTTTTTTACTAAGTATACAAAGAAAATAGACAAATATTTGCAGATCGTACAATTTTTTTTCTCCCAACTTCAATCATGGGTTAGGCTCAAAACCAGAGAATCGCATACCGAACGATGGACACACCTACAAGACTGCATCACCAAGGCTAACCAAACGCCTACTGAACCTGACCAGAATGGATCTGCGCGTCCTAGTGGGGACACTCACAGGACACTGACCACTGAACAAGCACCTCTTCACCAACGGAGCAACAGATAGCCCCTTCTGAATTCCCCGTCCTGGAATGCGAGGGAGTAACGGCGCCACGAAACGAAACGCCTCGACCGAGGTCACTCCGTGAAGCCTGTGAAGATCGGAGTGACTGCGTAGCTAGCCTAACTCCGTAGGCTAGCTACGCAGAACAAATCCACACACAATGGACCAAACAGAGTCTGAGTGGGCGGGTTAATCGAACCCACTAACCTTCTGGCGGTGCAGGCAAATAATTTTTATCTACCCAAAACTTTCCCAACAACCTGCACAGATGGCAATAAATTCCCCGCCCGACCATCGTCAATTTCATCCACAGCACAACAGAGAATTTTTAATAAAACGGTATCTTCTATTTTTCCGTACATATACCACCTTCCAGCATCTTTCCTTTTAGCGCAACAACCCCAAGATCGGCTATTTTAATATGCATCCGAGGTGACCGGGGGTTCAGCGTTTTAAATTGAGTTACAGCCCTGAATACCAACTCCGTAGTAATTACATTGTCTTTCTCTTAAAAATAAATCGGTCAGGCTCTGACCGAGTTTTTAAATGCAATTCAAAAGGGAAATAGATTAAGTTTTGTAATGAATATTTTATCCCATTTCGTGAAGACAAACTGGTTTGGCGTATATTTGCTACTTCTTTCTTATTCCGTTAACAAAATATAGCTTTTGTGCGATTTTGGGCATATCTTGAAATCTTTATGCATTTGGTATGCATAAAGATTCGAAGATATTAGTACATTATCAAGAGATTTAGTACACCTAATCATCATGATCATCATCATTATCAGCCTAATAGTAGTCCACTGTCAGACAAAGGCCTCACCTAATATCGTGTGTCATAAAATTCTTAAAATGATCAGAAATTTGGTTCTTATTGGAACCAATTTTTTATGTTATTATTCAGCTAACAAGATCCCGTGCGTTGTGGCTCGTACCCCATAACTTCATGGGACACCTTGCCTAAATCCTATTTTACGTGCACACTAGAACTTCATCATTGCCAAAACACAGCGCTATCATCAACCCAAATAAAGCCGGTAGTACACGAGCGATCAATAATTCAGGCGTACAGTGTACAGCACGCTTTACCCGCCCGCGTTCTAATCCGTATTTATTTCCCCGAAACACTGGAACAGCTGGCTTCAGTTTACGTCGAGAATTTATGTCCATGCTCCTTGGGACTCGCTCACGTGGCATTTTCAAACGGACGAGGAAATGCATGAAATATTGACAGTGAGTTTATTGGATTGGAGAGCGGGAACTGGGGATAAATAGACAAAAACACTGAACTTTTTAAAAAGTCCTGTTTGATTTTGATGATCCTATCAAAATCTCTATGGAAATAAACGAATAATGCTGGACAAATCACAAAGCATTATCGAAAAATAAAAATTCTGGACAATTCACACAGCATTACCTAGCCCCAAGCTAAGCAGAGCTTGTGTTACGGGTACTAGATAACTGATATACATAATTCAATACAATACACAGATAGATATTTTTATTATATATAGAAAACGACCAGATCACCCTGAACAAATGTCTGCAGATTGTACACACATTTGTCCCGAGGCGGGAATCGAACCCGCAACCTCCTGCGTCGCAGGCAGACCTCCGCCCACCGCGCCACAGAGGTCGTCTAGCCCTAAGCTATGCAGAGCTTGTGTGTTATGGGTACTAGACTGATGTACGTACAAAGTACAATACAATACATGCTTACAGATTGTTTTTTTATCAAACATAGAAAACGACAAACAACCGGAACAAATATCTGCAGATCGTACAAACAATAATCCCAAGGCGGAAATAGAACCTGCTACCCCTTGAGTCGCTGGCGGACCTTCGCCCATGAAAAAAATGTTAATTGATTGAAAAAAATTCTTAAAATTACCTTCTATTTAGGTATATTTTGAAAGTAAAAATAAAATACGTTGGAATTCGCTTAGTAATTTATCATGTTACAGTTCGGTACATTTTGCTTCGTTCATGCAGGAATTGGGTCAAAGTTTTAGTTTGAACTTTGGCTTAGCATCTCGGGATAAGATGTAAGTCGTAATTCAAATAGGATCTTAAGTTGGAACGTTGATGGATTTATAGTAGGCCAAGTGATTCTGTTTAAGATACAAAGGGCTACTTGAGGTTTGGCTGATCTGGGTTTACGTAGGTGGCTGACGAAGGTTAGCACTTTGACATTGACATTGTCTTGTAATAGGTCCACGTATTACATCTGGTATTATTCTTCGGGCCGAGTCTAAGCGGGCCGAGTGGGTACGGACCCGTATTAGCTGGGTATCGTTAGGGCTGCATTTGAACTAAATTTCTAGTCGTCTAAAGAGTGAAGTAGGGTTATAATATACCAGTTTAATAATTGTAATACTCTTTTAGTATCTGAATACGCATTATAAATAAGTGATTATAGAAAAATCGGACTAGGTCCTCGCTTATTTACTTTCACACTAAATAAATAAAGAATAAAATGATGATGGTCAATTCACACAAGCTAAGCAGAGTTATGAGTAACTATGAGTACTAAATGACTGATATACTTAATGAAAAACATGCATAGATAGATACTTTTATCATACATAAAAAACACCCGGAACAAATACCTGGAGATCGTACAAACACTAGTTTCAATCGGGAATCGAACCCGCAACCTCCTGCAGGCGGACCTTTGCCCGCTGCGCCAAAGAGGTCGACGAATGAGAGGGCGAAGGCTTACAAAATGTAGTTTACCACATTGAAACACTCTAAAAACATGACTCACACCACTCGTGGATAATAAAAAGCAGGTGACATACTCGAAATTCTAACATAAACTTTATCAGGAAACTCAATTTCAAAAGTCTCCAGACAAAAGGACAGTAATATTTCAATTGATAATCAACCTTCCGCCGAGCTATCGGAAGACAACATTCTCATTTAAATAGTTTCCTTGAGCGTAGATACGACTCATAAATCACAGGATCGCACAGACCTCCATTTAAAAAGTTAAGCTGAGATGTTTGAGCACAGGGTGATGGTGGAAAGCAGGTTTTTTTTTATATTGCTGCACTATTCACACAGCATTACCTAGCCCCAAGCTAAGCAGAGCTTGTGTTATGGGTACTAGATAACAGATAATTATACATAATATAATTAATTACATCGATATATATTTTTTATTAAATATAGAAAACGACCAGAACCGCCGGAACAAATCCTGTAGATCGAACAAACATCAGAATCTGGATTCAATTTGTCGTTAGCTATACATAGGAGTCTGGGATACAGAAATCCGTAGAAGAACCATAGTTACCGGTACAGCTCTCAGAATAAGCATGCTACTATGGGCAGGTCATTTTGAAAATTGACATAGTTCAGCAATCTAAGCAATGTAAATTTTCAAAACTTACCTTCACCTCGTATACTTCTGAAAACCTGAGATATTGACCCTGTTCCCTTTTTTGGTCGTTGATTTTGGTTTTGGTTTTTTGGTCGTTGCAATCTTGTCGCCTATAGTGAAAACACTCAAAAAATTAGGTAATTATTCTGTAAGATGGATTTAACCTGGTCGTGTGGGGCCGGCTTAGAATCTGCACCACCCCAACTCTCCCCGTAGAGTCGACAAAGGGATGTCCCTACCAATACCGAGGAGCGGGCAGCAGCGCCTCTTGGAGAATAGATCTACCACCGAACTGATATCCCCGACCCACATGCCCAGCGTGTGGATTATTGGCATTATCCCTCAATGTGAGATAAAGCCGATAAGGCTATTATCAGAGGAGGCCTGCTTCCAGCCAGTGGACCAATATAGGCTGTTGAGGTTGAGGGTGGAGGATTTAACCTGCCTATCCAGCTATTCATAATTTTATCCATGACATTTACAAGATTGTTTTTTACTGTTTCTGTTGCATGTCCTGTACCAATAAACGATTTTTTTTCTTTTTGTTACTCATTTCATTTACCTTCATTGGAACTCACCAGCCGTCGTAAAAAAGCTATGCCTCATTTCTCCTTTTATAACTCGCGGATCCGACTCGGTTCTTATCTTATGCTCGTTAAATTCCTATTGATTTGTATTATAACTTTAAATCTGGGTTACTGGGGTTGAATTGCTTCCATTAGAGTGACCGAGCTCTCTAATGATAAAAACTGGAAGAGTTTTGAAGTTTGTTGAGGAAAAAGATGTTAAAAATGGATAGGTTGGCTCAATTATGCCATGCCGAAAAATCGGATCGCTTTAAATTGGTTTGTAAAGATAATTTTCAAATGTTGATTTATTTAATGTGACAAAATCTCTAGATTACGTTTCAAGATGATTTTGGTCTACCATTTTGTATAGATATTTATTGTGAAACTCGTTAGACAAAAAGCGACGAACCTTGTTGAGGGAACTCCGAGACAGTGTTTGTTATAATAACTAGAGTAAAATGCTCTAAATTATTTGTGCACAATCGTTTTCTTATTAATTCTTCAGGTGCAATTAAATTTAACAATACAATACAAAAACTCTTTAATGTACCTACACCAAAAAATAATATTACATAGAGACGTAACATTAGATAAATATAATGCTTAGAAGCGATCTCTTCATTCCACCTTTGTATGGAATGAATTGTGAATTTAAGAAAAGCCAGGGAGTGTACGAAAGCTAATATAAAATACATATTTAACACCATATAGACCTAACACCAACGGAAACCTACATTAATATTGAAAGTGATTACTTATTTATTTAACTATTTATTATTAAAATTTCGATACAAGGCGTAGGTAGATAGATTATCTTTGTTGCACCTCATAAAATAATTTATTAAACAGTAACTTCCTGCTAATCAAACAGAAAAAACTTAGTGTGGCACAAACAGTGCCTTATTGCTGAAAGTGATCTCTACCAGGCAACCTTTTGATGTAAAGGATCGGTTAAATAACAATAATAATGAAAACTTCGGCTAGAGTAACATGTATTTTAGAATAACATGAATTTAATTTTTTGAATTATTGTCGTGCCGTGAAGTGCACGTTGGAAAAAAAGTTTTTTCCAACGTGCACTTCACGGCCGATTTTATCAATCTGGTATGGTTTCTATCGTCGCTCAACTGCGAAGACAAGCGAAGAACCACGTACAAGAAACTTCGAGAAGAGCTACGTGTTTGTAATAAAAAGTAAAGTACAATGCCCAGCTCTAAATAATTTGCGCACAATCCTTTTCTTATTAGTTCAGACGCAATTAGGTACACGACGTTTTCCCATTTACTCTACAGTTTAAATACACGGGTGTTCTCAGCACTAAAACTATTTCGTGCGATCGATTTCACTCTAGGGGAGTGCCAACTACCAAGACTAGAGCGTTCACTTGTAGTAAATTTTTATGTAACAACTTCTTAAAAGTACATCTCTGCTGAGTAATGTTGTTGCATCTCATGTTGATGTCAGTTCCATATTACATTGAAAATAATAAACAAGTGTATAAATAAATAATAATAATTATTATTAATAGCCGTGTGGTGCCGGTTTGGAATTTGCACCACCCTACTCTTCCCGTGGGTGTCGTAAGAGGCAAATACGGGACATACACCGGGGTGGGGGCAGCAGCGCCTCTTGCAGAATAGATCTACCACTGTACTGCGATTCAAAACCCCATAAAATAAAACATCAGGGGGAGGCCTGCGTCCAGCAGTGGACCTTTATAGGCTGTTGAAGTTGAGGTGTGGTTGAGGTTCAAATAAATTATCGGAGTGTATTAATTTATTAAAACTACGAAATCGTTATTTTTATTATCCATTTTCTGGTTAGGTTACGCCCACAGCCTATACTTTTTGTCTTTTTTTTAACTCGTTCAAAATCAGTGTTTGCTCAAAACCCAAAATGGTTATTTATTTATTTATACACACATATTTAATAATTATTTATTGACGTGGTGGCTCTTTTCGTATGTTTTTATAAACTTAGACATTCCTTTAATTACAAAGCTGCATCCTCATTGTATCAGAATCCTTAAACTTTCTCCAATCGATTTTGCACTTAAAGGATTTCTCGAGGTGTTTCTCCTCTTTATCTATCTAATGGACCTCTGGCTTATCTGTTTCGTTTTATGTTTGTTCAAAGACGTTTGCCGTTTAGTTGTTTTGATTCGAGCCATTCTACTTGGATCGCGATTCTCGTAGAAATTGCTCATTGGGTTTTGTTGTGCTCTCTTATGTTGTTTTTGATGTGTAGTTTTTTCATTTGTTGCAATTGCAGTAGACTTTCGTATTTACCTCTTGCTTAGGTATTGGTTAGACGGCCTAAGACCTACGCTAAAGAATCGACCTATTGGATGGGTGTTTTATTTGCCGACAACGGCGAATGCTATTCCCATTGCAAAGTGTCAAATGAAAGGGGCTAGTTAGACCCCTGCTCTAACTAGCCCCTTTCATTTGACACTTTGCAATGGGAATAGCATTCGTCGTTGTCGGCAAATAAAACATAGCTGATGCGATCAAAGATTTAAATCGTTAGACAGGCCTTTAGCCGCCGCTCCGTGTTGCCACGCAAAGTGAGATAGCTCGCTCACTCTTTATTGTCCAGCATTATTTTATTGTCCAGCATTTTTAGACATGGACATTTTTTCGATAATAATGGAACTTTTATTTTAATACTAGCTGTCCCCACTGGCTTTGCACGGGTAAATTCGATAGCCTTTGTTCATTTGTTCATCAATACTGTCTAATGGTGAAAGAATTTTTCAGAATTTTTCGCTTCAGTATTTTCGGAGCCCCTGTTCAATGGAAACAAAAAAACTTTTATAATATTAGTTTAGATTAGTGTACATAGAAAGTAATGTGCAGTATGTTTGCATAATAAATGGTAATAATAATAATTAGGTTTAATTGTCAATATAACACTACTAAAAACCCTAGACCTATTCACTATTTTAACTAGGTACTCATTAGGTAGTGCACGAACGTCGGCCTTTCGACGCACACATTCAAACGTTTTCGATTTCACGGCAAATGGGTCATTATTTAATTTTTTGTTTTGATTGAACAAAGAATGGTAATAATACCAGTTAGGTATATTGACAAAAACACTAATTGTATCTACCTTTTTTTTTTTTTATCCTGAGGGAAATGCGCACGCATATCGCACTGCCACGGGGAGACAGTACGATTATGTGGGACTCCAACCCACTAAAACCCTCAGGGTGTTTCCGTCTCTGCCGCTTGTGGTGGGAACATGGGAACGTTTTCTCTTCCACGAACCCACCACGGCTGCCCGATATCGGGCCCCTCAATGGAGGGTGTGAAGCACCCCCCTTCGCGACACGCCAGAAACACGTGACGCGCCGCGACCACCTCGGGGACTTTACCGCCAAATGGGCGCCGAACGACCCCGTGTCCAGACGCCCTAGGTCCCCCTGCGACGGGTCAGTCAAGTGGCCCCGCCGCCTGCCACACGGTCGCAGAGGATAGGGAGAGCGGCCCTCGCAATACCGACACTCCTCCTCCCCTGCGACCCCACCGCGTCCGCCATCGAACGGTGGCGACCCCGCCAAGGCCGCGGAAGGCAGGGAGAGCGGCGCACCGCAATACCGGCACTCCTCTCCCGCCGCGGCCTCCATCTCCCTGCGGCCATGCTGCCCATACAGCACAGCCGCCCGCCTCAGTCACGGTACCGCCCATACGACACCGCAACCTACTACCACTCCAACTGGGCTTAGAGCGCATGAAAGGGGCTAGTTAGACCCCTGCTCTAACTAGCCCCTTTCATTTGACACTTTGCAATGGGAATAGCATTCGTCGTTGTCGGCAAATAAAACATAGCTGATGCGATCAAAGATTTAAATCGTTAGACAGGCCTTTAGCCGCCGCTCCGTGTTGCCACGCAAAGTGAGATAGCTCGCTCACTCTTTATTGTCCAGCATTATTTTATTGTCCAGCATTTTTAGACATGGACATTTTTTCGATAATAATGGAACTTTTATTTTAATACTAGCTGTCCCCACTGGCTTTGCACGGGTAAATTCGATAGCCTTTGTTCATTTGTTCATCAATACTGTCTAATGGTGAAAGAATTTTTCAGAATTTTTCGCTTCAGTATTTTCGGAGCCCCTGTTCAATGGAAACAAAAAAACTTTTATAATATTAGTTTAGATTAGTGTACATAGAAAGTAATGTGCAGTATGTTTGCATAATAAATGGTAATAATAATAATTAGGTTTAATTGTCAATATAACACTACTAAAAACCCTAGACCTATTCACTATTTTAACTAGGTACTCATTAGGTAGTGCACGAACGTCGGCCTTTCGACGCACACATTCAAACGTTTTCGATTTCACGGCAAATGGGTCATTATTTAATTTTTTGTTTTGATTGAACAAAGAATGGTAATAATACCAGTTAGGTATATTGACAAAAACACTAATTGTATCTACCTTTTTTTTTTTTTATCCTGAGGGAAATGCGCACGCATATCGCACTGCCACGGGGAGACAGTACGATTATGTGGGACTCCAACCCACTAAAACCCTCAGGGTGTTTCCGTCTCTGCCGCTTGTGGTGGGAACATGGGAACGTTTTCTCTTCCACGAACCCACCACGGCTGCCCGATATCGGGCCCCTCAATGGAGGGTGTGAAGCACCCCCCTTCGCGACACGCCAGAAACACGTGACGCGCCGCGACCACCTCGGGGACTTTACCGCCAAATGGGCGCCGAACGACCCCGTGTCCAGACGCCCTAGGTCCCCCTGCGACGGGTCAGTCAAGTGGCCCCGCCGCCTGCCACACGGTCGCAGAGGATAGGGAGAGCGGCCCTCGCAATACCGACACTCCTCCTCCCCTGCGACCCCACCGCGTCCGCCATCGAACGGTGGCGACCCCGCCAAGGCCGCGGAAGGCAGGGAGAGCGGCGCACCGCAATACCGGCACTCCTCTCCCGCCGCGGCCTCCATCTCCCTGCGGCCATGCTGCCCATACAGCACAGCCGCCCGCCTCAGTCACGGTACCGCCCATACGACACCGCAACCTACTACCACTCCAACTGGGCTTAGAGCGCAAAACCCAGAGGAGCGGTCCGTCTCGGGGCCGGCCATGTCGCCCTCTGCGTTGGCACGGCCCCATGGGTTCCTCTTAGCTTCACCGCGGGTGACTAGTCCGCGATTACTAAGCCCCCCCGCCCCGGCAAGGCGGGAACCCCTCGGGGGGGAATTGTATCTACCTACTCATTATTAGTGTGCGTGCATTTTCATTTGCATTTCGGCATTTTGTTAACGAACACTTTAACGCACATTCAAAGACAATGTCACAGTTTTTGGTGTCAGGGCGCATCTAATAATCTTTGGATGCAATGGGTGCATCATGGGTGGCTAAAAACAGTTTAAGGAGGCCCTAGTTGGTGATTTCAATAAAAGCTGTATGCATTTTATGATGACTCATCCACGTCGTTTGAGCAAGTATTCACATAATTTATTTAATAGTATGTAGTGAATACCTAAAGTTAATACAGTCCTGGAAGGGTTTAATTCTGTTGTATCTACTATGTGTAGGTACCTACATTGTTCTAAAACCTGAAACCAAAATGCTATCATGCAAGATGTACAACTATGCTGGAGTAACCGACCAGTCCCAATAGACTATTGCGCCATACATTATGAAACTTATGGCCCGCGGTCTAGCAGACCGGAATCTATGGAAACTATTGTCTAGAGGGGTACTAGTACAAGATTTGTTATCTAGTACGTAGTAGAATCTTCAATAAGGACTTATTATTTTGATTATTATTTATTACATTATACTCATACACCTCACACTCACACGTTGGTCTCTTGTTGCCCAGACTCTTATGAGACTGGTGTCCTCAGGAGACCCCCATCAAATACTACATACTATGCATAATACAATCCCCTTCACACACACACAAACACCCTCACACACGGGCACTATATGTATATGTAATTAAGCAAACTCTGTTGAGGGGGGCACTGGTGACTAGTAACACAGGTTTTCAACCTATCACTAGCACCAGTCTCTTACAAACGGGTATGTATGTCATTTAGCTTTAATAACTTAACGATAAGAAAACCTTTGTAAAGAGAAAATAAATGTTTTATTATTATTATTATTATATTATTATTATTATTAGAAGGCCGTACCGTTGCTGTGCTTCCCTCCATTCCCAAATAAGATGTGCTCATTCTACTATCGTAGTTTGACGAATTCATTACGGATGTAAAGGGATGAAACGTTTGTGCTCTTCCAACACAAATAAGGTTCGTGGTTAACCCGCAAATCTTCATTACATCCGTAATGAAGATTTGCTTATCTAAAATATAAGTGTATGGAATTTTTACAACCTTAGTTCCACACCGTAGAATCAGCGATGTGACTTGCAAGGATTCGTCGCTTCTGTTCAGTCACAGCTTCTACATGAGCATGGGCGTCATGGGAATGACATAGCAAAAGTCGATGTGCGGGTCGCACCGCCAAGGCTGGGCAGTGAATGCGTTAAGTTGTAATGAAGCCGCTGTGATGCTGTGTACGGACACGTAACGCATTTTAGCTGCGTGGGTTTGTTTGTTTGACAATGTGGGTCTACGTTTCTTCTTGTTAGCATCAATACAAAACAAAGCCTCCTTTTTTTTAGAAGTCGAGTAAACATGTAACTTTATGTATGATAATAGTCTGTTTTTTTAAAGAGTATAAAAGTACAGAGCCATTTCCAGCCAACGGGATGGGCCATGGAATAAGAAGTTGAAGTTGAGGAGGACAATTGTTAGAATATTATGAAAAAACAGGTGTTAGAAATATTAAGTAAAAGGTAATCGATGTAAAGCATGGATAAATGTATCTATTACAATGCTGTACGGTAAACGTAAATCATTAAAGTTACTATTTATTAATTGATACTCGCGTTTTAACTGATTTTGTTAACAAATCAGAAGCGAGAAAAACCTTACGCCCCACAATGGTATGTATGTATTGACTTTATTATTATGATATCTGCTGATCAATGGGCCTCCACAGAGTGTTCCTATAACCTGGTAATTGTTGAGTCAGTAGTCTTACAGCTTGCACCTACTTCAACAAGAAAACTCCCCATCAAGGTCAATTGTTGATTCCTTTGAAACACCAATTGTATTTATTGTACCTAGTTACAAAATACCAATAGTTTGAATAGGTAACATAATCAACAAGCATTAAGTATGTGTAAACATCAAGGTGCTATCCAAACCTAACCTTATGGAAGCAGCAAGATGCAATGCAAAGAAATGCTAGAGTAGGTATAGACAACTACACCTGCCGTACCTGATCTTTTCATATAGGTATCATATTAACATATACACAACTCATCCCATAAGTACTGGCCTGGACTATGAAGATAATGTTATATACAAAGGCATATCATTAACACCATCAACTACAAAACTAATTACAAGTCTGGCAGGTCCAGCTTACTATTTTCTATAAAACAATAGGATAGTTTACCTATCAAATCAATTCTACTGTTTATCAGATCAGGTACTTAACGGTGGAAGAAAAAAGAATTTTTGGTGAGGACCTAAGTTTCCAATGGCTCGGATAACACATGATTATCTGTTTATGAAAAATCTAGATAGTTCAATCCAACTTAATTCTTAAACTATTTATTACTACCTTTTATCTACCCATTTAGAGCAGGTTTTCAGGATCTAACTATCTACTTACAAAATTAGTTTTATTTTGAGATAGTTATCATCAGGTTATCCCTTCATACAATAAACTAAGCAATCGCAATGATCTGGACTTCTTTTGTTCAAGTGTGTTAATTGAAACCCAATTTTGGTTCTACTCGGTCAGTAATAATTGAGTTCAAATGAACTGTACAGTTAGGTATCTAAACAATTATGATTTAATTAAATCACCGACCTGAAGGGACATGTGTTACCTACACATCCTAAAAAAAAATCTGTTGAGTACGATCTACAACATGAATCAGGATACAATGTTTCCCAGCGCTTATTACCATTATATTAGTTGATAATTATGTTGCATTTTCATGATCACCGATTGTTTACAAACTGCTGTCTATGTTGATTGTGCATGAACTAGAAACGCCAATGCTCCATTAAATTTAACTACCTAGTTTGTACTAGCTATTCAATAACAATAAAATATATGTATATACATACCAAATTAAAGATTCAAAAGTTTATTATGATATGAAAATTGATCTACATTATATTTTATAGCTATGTGCTTTATATACAGCATGTTTTGGTATTGTATACACCCGTTACTTATTCCAGAGAACTCTATCCAATTTACCAAATGTCTTCCTAGCCGAATGTTCTGGCAGTCTCAATGGAGACTAGCTAGGTGCGCAAGACATATTATTGTGCCCAAGTGGATGCGCAGTCACACGGATGTAATCTCTATCTATTATTATATACCACTTTCATAGTCAAATGGGACAGCAGACCAATGAGCTTAATATGCTAACAATTTATTTTCAATAAAATTATTAAAAAAAAATATTTCAATATCTTATAATTTAAATATATACATGTTTCGGAGTCCCCCTTCAAGCAAATTTTTCTTGTATTGGAGGACACGGCTCAAATTAAAATTAATTATTTATTACCAATTGATTATTATTTAACCACGAGGTGTTAAGAATAAAAATAATAATACACATTATAACTACCTACCTACTACTCTTTAAAGTATCTATGCTATCGGAGCACTGAAAATTATACCTATGCCAAAATTGATTCATGAAAAACATTATTTTAACCCTTTCGTTGCACATTATTGTAATTAACCCTTAATGTCTTTTTTTTGTACAGTCAAATATGCTCACAAGTTTAACCCTTAATAGTGCACATTATTTAAATCTTAAGCATGTGTATTTCATAATGCACAAATAAATAAACATTATAAAATATAATCATAAGAATCTACAAAAAAAAACGTATTATTACTTTGTCATAATTAATTTCTTAATACCGACTTATATTAACTATGTATACCTATTCGTTTAAACTCTTTTAATTAATGTAATTAGTGATATAATCCATGGTCACTGTATACAATAGATACAAATAAAAATAAAAAAATAAAAATCCTGTAAATTGGGCATTTTGTATCATGTCACTAACAGCCGATAATAACATACTTTTTATATAAACTCGCACTATTAACCATTAATGTGTCCTCGGAAAAAGAAGCTAAAAACTGCTTGCTTGTGGAGGAAATATATAGACACAGTTGCTGCTCTCTTTGTTTACAATAGTAATCAATACAATAGTAAAAGAGTAACCAATTAATAAAATTACTAACAATGATTTATAAGAAATATGACTGAAAAAGAACTAACGAGAAAAAAAAGGGAAAATAGAGGGATTTCCACTATAATCATTTTGAAAAATGTGGATCATCCTGATTTTTACTATTGTTACTAAATTTATGTCATCAAAATTGCCAAAGTATACAAACAATAGATACATAAATAACTAAAAATAATGCTAGACCATTCACACAACATCATCTAACCTTTGCATTTAGATATAAAAAAAAAAAGTAAAAAGTGTAAATGCTGTGTGTGTGACAAAAAGTTTTTAAATTAGTTATTTCTACAAAACAAGAAAGGTTGCTACCAGAAATTTGCCTAGAAATTTAGATTGCTCTAATGTAAATAATATTGATTACTTTTATATGCATAATATATAATATATAAATAATCATATTGTAAAGGCCATGTGCACTGAAAGTATATAATAAATTGATTAATGACATCTTTAAAAAAAAAAAAATATTATTATTTTATCAATAAATAGAACAATTTAAAATATATGTATGTGTATATAACTGGTTATTTCTTTTTTTTGCTTACTATCTTACCAGTTGTAAATTACAATATAAATAGCGCACGACACTTATAATATGTAATATAATATACTCCAGTAAGCAGATAATAAAAAAAAAAAAAATAAAAAAAAAACATAAATGAAAGACCATAAAGACATCCAATTAACACTACTCATAGCGCTACTATCTGACAGCAATCAAGAATATCGATAAGTTACTTTTAAGAATATCACTAAAAGTTTTGTACGTACTACTATAAATGAATATATAATAGTAATGAATGAAATATTATAAAGTTTTAATATAATAAGCAATATTTATATTTGTTCCACGGCAAAATAAAGGCTTATAATAGCAAACTATCGTTAATATACCCCGTTGCATATTATATTATTATAATCTTATACCAGGCAGGAACTAAATGTCTGTCATATCATAACTCTTTAACCTTTAAAAGTTGTTAAACGATGGCAACCACCTGCTTCTTGATCTTGATTATCAAATCCCACGTAACATCTATAGCTGACACTTTGTTTTATAAACTTGCTTTGGATTGGTCCAAAGTTTTGTATGCAACTTCTAAAGTACCAGCTCCAAAAGGCTCGTGTGGAGTAATATAGTCTGCTTTAGAATGGACCTTGAATCCTGGATCCTGCGCTTTATAGCATTACTGCTAGGTCTTCAAAAGTTCATTTATTTATTTAAGATACATAGATACCACAGAGAATTTCACAGATAAATTTAAGAGCTCTGTGAGCTATTATTAGGCGTACAAATTTTACATAATAACAAAGAAATTGAATTACTAGAAAATCTATACAATACAATACAATAGGTAAAGGATAAGTTAGGTGAATTAAAAATAATGCATTTACCAAATGTCACCTAAGTAATATGTACATTCCTACATAATAATTCAATAATCATTTAATGATAAATATAGTTGTGTTTTCACTACATCAGAGGGTACTATACATTTTCCAATTATTTTATAAATTTAATCTGGGTCGAAATATTTATGCAACACGAAAAGTTTGTTATATATTTAATTATTCTTAGAAGTTTGGATTAAAATATATTATAATAACGTCATCATTATTGCTTAATGCAATTGCAAATTGTTATATATTTTGGTGCCAATACTAAAACACAAAAACACGTTTGTCCTGAATTGCAATAGTACTGTCGTCGCCTGTTGCATTCAAAATATGGTCTTGGGGAGCTCCCACGGCAACACAGAAAGTGAAATCATTAACCATTTACGATTGTGAGGACAAAATTAGAACTTGAGATTAATTATAAAGATTTGTAAATCGTCTACATCTACAATGAAAATCAGTACCTCGTAAGAGGAAGAAACTCATAAGGGTTTAATAATGATTTGCAAAGTGCACTTACGAAAATGCTTTAAATTTAAGTAAAATACTTGAAAATGACCTTAAGATTAAAATAAAGACGAGGAAGTTAAAACGTCAATAGTGACAAATCAATATGGCATTTATGAGTCTCCTGCGCTGAGGTCGTACCATCCGACTAGCGAGAACTATAGACAATGCATTGTGAATGTACCTAAGGAAGTTAACGGTGTGATGGTGAACTTATCTATGCTTCAACACGACACATTACAGTTATCACACAGTTAGTCGAATTACCCATCAATCGAATTGAAATTTAATAGCAAATTATAAATATGTAAATATTTAACTAATTACATTATTATCGATATCGTTATCAAATGAAAAATAAATGGAGATATTTCAGACAGAAACCTAACCTAAACGCTGTCTTGTATAGTCTGACCGATATTTGCTGACTTGAAATAAATGCCAGGACAACTACCGAGCGCATAATGTGAAGGTCCGATAAGACAATACCAATTATTTTTATTTAATCGAAACATACAAACAACTATTAACTCTTACTAGTTTGAATCAAATATAAATGATTACACCCAACCCAACCATTCTTTGACACTGAGAATCTTGTTATGATCTCTAATCACAACATTGTTCTTGTAATGGTAAAAACAAAATGTTGTCAAAGGTTCTTATAAAGCACAGAAATACTTAAAACAAACAATCGTTATGAAATATTTACTACTACTCAGAAGTAGTATGTAGAAATTAAATATAAAGGCATACATCCCGAAGAACAATAATAAATATAAATAAAATATTTATAAAGCTATGTACATGCCGAACGAAGTGATTATTGCTAATCCCAAATACGGTGTTAAAATAAATATTACGTTATTTATTATAGTTATCTAATAATTGTAAAGAACTAGCTCAAATAACAATAGCTTAAATGAGCTTATAATGGATTCATTATGGATGTAAGCGGGTTAACTATGAACATTATTTGCGTTGGAAGAACACCCAACATTTCATCCCATATCGAAGGATCTCTTCAGAGTGAGTGCGGTTCTATGCAAGCGCTTACCGCATCTCTCCGATCACTCACAGCAACTTACAATGACATAAAATTTTATCCTATTAAGATATAAAGTACCTATAAGTATAACACCTATTATGGTATTTCTAAATATGTACCTAACTCTCTTGCATATAACATAGACAGTAATAATTAAAAGGAGATTATCGTTATGAGCACAACATGAGATCATCTATGGACCATTTTGTACTCATGCAATAAACATGCAATAAACTTTACTCAAAATACAAAGACACTGGTATCTTATAAATACGCATGGTTTGATTGAACCCATAATTTATTGCAGAGGGACAGAGAATGTTTAATAGTTGTAAATGGTGCAGCATCTAAAGCCCTTGCATCTTTTACAATAAATAAATGTGTGAATATATATATAATATTTTTGTAATTGTTTACAGAATCAAGTATTGTGAGTTTGCCCGATTACGAGGACTCAAATACTAATAAATGAGTTTGCCCGATTACGAGGACTCATGTAACTGTTTGTGAGTTTGCCCGATTACGAGGACTCAAAACAGATTATGATAATTACGAGGACTCACTGTAACTGTTTATGAGTTTGCCCGATTACGAGGACTCAAAACATGTTAAGGAGACTCCTCGACTTCAAAGACTCGCTGTAACTGTTTGTGAGTTTGCCCGATTACGAGGACTCAAAACATGTTCAGGAGTTCTGTTTATGAGTTTGCCCGATTACGAGGACTCAAAACACGTCAAGAAGTTTGCCCAACTACGAGGATACAAATGACTGTTTGTGAGTTTGCCCGATTACGAGGACTCAAAACACGTCAAGAAGTTTGCCCAAATGCGAGGATACAAATAACTGTTTGTGAGTTTGCCCGATTACGAGGACTCAAAACAGGTTATTGAGTTTGCCCGATCACGAGGACTCAAATGGTGGTAATACGCCGTATCATTATGACATCTTTGATTGCCTGCTGACCACCGCCATGCGCCATCGCGTTATTCGCGTGAAGATGAAGACATAATTAGTATAAACCTAACAGTATTATTTTGGCCTAGTTCATAGTTTATTATATTCCTACATAACGATTATGTTACAGGTCACTTTAAAGGTATCAAATTAAAATTAGTACCTATTATGTAATGAACAATTAAATTGGTAAACGAAAAATACAAAATTATAAAAAAAACTAAATATATAAAAGAAACGCTTCGTTAAAGTTCTTATTCATAAATTTGATAATATCATAAATTGAAAGCTTATTACTAAAAAGTCGCATTGTTCGCTAGTCACTTCTTTAAGCACACAGTAATTTAGTGAGATTAGAAAGAAATTGTAATTGTATTATTTATTTTTTTCTTCTTCTATTATTTTTTGGTATGTTTTGTATTTGATGACTGCTTCATTTATTTCGTTATTTAGTATTGTTATTCATCATTTCTTGATTATAAGTTAGATATAAGTTTTGTATAACTCATTGAAAGTAATAAATTAATAAGTATCAAACATGACATTGTCTGAGGACATACAACAACTGTAATGGCCGAGCAGGACCAGAGACGTTCCTGTTCTCAGGATGCCGATCTGTTAGCATCAATACAAAACAAAGCCTCCTTTTTTTTAGAAGTCGAGTAAACATGTAACTTTATGTATGATAATAGTCTGTTTTTTTAAAGAGTATAAAAGTACAGAGCCATTTCCAGCCAACGGGATGGGCCATGGAATAAGAAGTTGAAGTTGAGGAGGACAATTGTTAGAATATTATGAAAAAACAGGTGTTAGAAATATTAAGTAAAAGGGAATCGATGTAAAGCATGGATAAATGTATCTATTACAATGCTGTACGGTAAACGTAAATCATTAAAGTTACTATTTATTAATTGATACTCGCGTTTTAACTGATTTTGTTAACATTCTACAGCACTCAATATACATGAAAATGTACTGCGACGCACGTTGTGCACGGTCACGCAATGCTTTTTAGCAGCGTGGGTTTGTTTGTTAGACAACGTGGGTCTACGTTTCCACTGCAATACACACTACCTTATAGAGGTGTGACTTCCCCATCCATCCCACTTCCAACGCCGAACTGACGCACGTGTGTACCGCGTGCTTAGCGTTGACACCGTTGATATTCATGAATAGCGTGTTAGGGTTGCAAGAAAATTTATTATAGTAGCCTAGCCCCCTAGCCTGTGGATGTACGTGCGTAGCGGTGGGTCACCGGCTTTATGTCATGCTGTGCAAACCGTCAATCACACTAAAATTATAAATACGAAAGTTTAGATGGATAGATGAATGTTTGTAGCTCAATCACGCCAGAACGGCTAAACGGATCTGGATGAAATTCGGCACGGAGATAGATTATAGTCTGGAATAGCATATAGGCTATATTTTATCCCAGTATCCCCACGGGAATGGGAACTACGTGGGTAAAACCGCGAGCCGCTGTTAGTTTATTAATATTAACGACTAATTAGTAAGATTAGCGAAGTTATATAATTAATGTAAAATTATTCTAAAGCAACATCCAATCCTATTAAGGCGGTATCTGTAATCTTGTAACTTTTCGCCTTTAAAGTAACGAAAAGAAAAACGCTCTTGGAAATTTCGGTTGAAAATAAGCTGCCGCGGGATCTCGATTACCATAAAACTTGTTTAAATGGTAATATTAGAACGTCACTACGCCATCATCCAAAAGAACCCTCTGATCTACTCCGCAAATCCTTTTCTAAATAAACTCAGATTATAGAATCTCGAAAGAAACTGCGCGAATTTACTGTGAATGGAAGTCGAGTTACTGTGAACAATAAGTATCTATCTATAAGTGGTGCTTATTTCCATGCTGATAATTTCATAATATCGGGTAAAATAGATCGTTTTTACCTAATAGGTAGATACTCATTTTTATTATCATATTAGTCCACTGCTGAACAGTGCCCAAATTCGACTCATTTTATACATTCACTCAAAAATTCTAAAGAGAATTTAAAAGTAACCTCTTAAATAAATTGCATTATTTGTTTTTGTAACCTTTTTTTAGATATGACTTTTATAATACTGTTGATTCTACCTTGATCAACACAACTATGCTCTATTGAAAAACCTGGATATGTTTTTTATAAAAAAGGATTAAAAAACCTAAGGAAAATAAATAACATTTGTGTAAAATACTTGACGACATTGGTATCATCGAAGCAAAGGGCAAAAGCTCGAAACTATTTTTGGTTTTTGAAAGTTTTCATTCATAAAAGGGTATTTTACTATGTTCTAAGAGAATAAATCTTAAAATAAATTAGTTTGATGGCTTAAAAAAGTAGTTGGAAAGTTAGTTCTAGTTCGTAAAATAAGAAAATAAATTTTAAAATTCATATCACAGATTTCAGTTTTTTTTATCTGTATTTAGACACCATGAAATAGTGAGGCGCAATGCTGTTACGTCATACGCGTAAGTAGGCAAATTAAAAAGTATCATCTGTCATCATAGCATTCAGCGCATTTGTTCAGGTGCTACTTAGCAAGCCGACGTCATGACCAATAAGCAATATGGCGTTCACTGCGTACACCATTTTCGTCATGTTGCCTGCGCAACTTGAAAATGTAAATCTTAAATGCATTTTTAGGGCAATAATCGATTAAATAAAAATTTAATATTTTTTTAGTGGTTTATTAGAATTTTGCAGCAAAGAATCTAATTGAGACACTTTTTAAAAATGGGTACAAATAATGGTTTCAAAAATAAAATAAAAATAAATACCCTGTATCTCTCGTTCGTTCAAGTTTGTGTTTTAGTTTGAAGCTTTGACAGCGGGTTAAATTTTCTAAGGTTTGAAGTAATAACCTTGCTGTTACCTGGTTTTCTGTTATTGTTATCAGATTTTGTTTAGTTTTTTTCTCTGTTGGTATAAAATATCTAGGACTCTATATCGGAATAAATATATCTAAAATAAAAAAAATATCCGCGGAGATCAGAGAACCAGTCTGGGTGGAATTTTATATTCATCTACACAACTTTGATAACTAGCCAGACCTTGAGTTACACCGTCTTCATTAAGCAACTAAGTAAATAAGTCAAACAAACTTCCAAACTTCTGATTATCATTCAAGATTCAGATTCAAAGTAGCGGCTATTAGTGAATCAAGTCTTGTACTTTATCAGATGCTGAACTGAATAATATCTACAATAAATAGCTATTGAATAATTGATACGCAGAAAGCTGTTCACTTTGTTACTTAACTGTTCTTACGCTGGATAAATTGGATCACGATTTGTTGTTTAGGGGATTGGGACACACAGATATTTAGTTTTTCAAGCTTTTACTTGCGGAAACAGGCTTTATAAACTGCTTAGTAGGCACTTATTATGAGAAGGGCTTAAGTCTTCATGATATACAAAGAATAGAATTAAATGAAAACTAGTATGAACAATTAAAACAATTGAGTTAACTGCAGACTGTTGCAAACAATCTACAGGTAGCTTAAACGATCCATATCAATATCAGTCAGAAGCGTGCCCAAGACGCTAGCTACATTGCCCTTGCAATGTATATATACCTATATACCTATGTAAAGGGAGGGATAATGTTTTCACTGCCCAGTCTAGTGCAACCGGCACGGGCCGCGTGCCACTACCTACACAAATACATATTATGTACCTATATCCGTCTTGCACACTCTCATCGTCATCAGCCCATATTAGTCCACAGCTGGACGGACATGGGCCTCCCCTTATACAGGGTGTCCGGTAATTAATGGATAACCCCGCAGGCACTTGTGGGGGGGCAGAAGGGCAACTCAGAAAAAAATATAAAAAAAATCTATCTGCAACGGTCTAGGATTTTTTTTAAATTTTTTTAAGTGCTAAATTTTATACCTTTGTTCAAATTTTTGGGCACTACGGCTACAAATTGAATAATAACGAATTCAAACGAAATCAATTCGTTATAATTCAATTTGTAGCCGTAGTGCCCAAAAATTTGAACAAAGGTATAAAATTTAGCAATAAAAAAAAATAAAAAAAATGCAGATAGATTTTTTTTATTTTTTTTTCTGAGTTGCCCTTCTGCCCCCTTACACGTGCCTGCGGGGTTATCCATTAATTACCGGACACCCTGTATAAGCGCCATAGCGCCCTGTCTTCAGCTTGTCACATCCAGTATCTGCCAGCAGTTTTTCGCAAATCGTCATCCCATCGGGTCAGAGGGCGTCCTACACTACATTTGCCGAGTCGAGGTATCCACTCAAGAACACGTTTACCGAAATAGCCAGAGAAATGGCCAGCCCACCGCCACTTCAGCTTGCTAATCCTTTGAGCTATGTCGATACTAAAACATGCTCAGTATAAACTATGTTGAATCTTGAACCCAATTGGCTATACAATTTTCTATACCGTGTGTCCCCTACACTTAACAAAAGTTGTCCTTACTCCCCATTGCGGAGCCAGTGAATTATCTCAATGAGCGCTAATTAAATTTCTTTACGTCTTACTATGCGGAAAGCGCGTTGAAATCGTTAATTCCTTAAACAAATTGTTTTGTTTGCGGAGATCGAGTTCTTGTTGTTATTTTTGCGAAGTTTTTATTAAGATTAATTTGTGGAAGGAAAATGATTTTCGGTTTTGGGACGGGATTTGAAAACACCACCTGTTTACGTTTGGAAATCGATAAGTTTTTTTTCTAGACTACAGGTACCTAAAGTCTAGAATGGTGATGAGATGGTGGGAGGCACAACACTTTGTTATGTTCAGAATTATTAATTAATTTTACCATAATTTAAATTCAAAAGTAAAAAAAAAGTTTTAACTTATGCGATTAGATATCAGGTCTCTCTTTTTGGCTTAGTACACCCCATTTCTAAGAATTCTAATTATCGCTTCGGCAGGACTCGATCCTGCGCAGCCTCACCACACCCGTAAGGGGACGGGTGTGGTCTAACCAACTAAGCCAAGAAATCTTTGTCGGTCTGAAAATCTTTGAGACCTCTGCACCGTTAGCACGAGCAGAGCAGAGTGCGAGAGCACTATAGGTAATAACAACCTTACACCCATTTCGGGGCACCTTATTTCAGTACGTAATTTCAAAGTTATGTAAGAGGCACTGTTGGTGTTCAGCACGAGCTCTGCTTACTTTAGAATGATGCGCAGAAAATGTCCACCGTAAAAATTAAATGAAGTGTGGATTTTTTTCTATCTTCGATGAGGTACAAATTACCGACAAACCTGCAATAAAAAGGCAAAAGGCACTATAACAGAAATAGTAATTAACCAGATAATATCCCAGGGGGGCAATGAGTTACAAGCTAAGATCGTGACCGGCGTTCGCACGTGACTGGGGCCATTTTTGAAAATAATATTCAATTCCCAATGGATATTCGTTTGTGCGGAAGTTCAAATTGTTATTGTGTCTACTGGAGCTAAAAAGCCAGAAAATGAATTAAACAAACCTAATCCTTCTTTAAAAAAAGTATGTGTATGGCAGAATGCATGCATTCTCGATTCTATTGGTTATTTATATTTAGGTTTTAACGCATTCACGCCCGCGTCGCCTGGAAGACCATCTCCACATTTGCATCGTGGGCGTATATACGTTGCGTCGTAGGCCATTAGCAAAATATTAACAAAACAGGACGTAAGACTCTAGTAATGCAGTACAAATAGGTTTTTACGAAATTATTGGATAATGTGAATAAAAAATGTGCTTTGAAAGAGTGTTGTAAAATATGCCTCGTACTTGAACACGCTATGGACGGTTATAATACATTATAATAGTTACAGCGAAGTAACATGACTTAATATGTGGTTACATTTTGTTACAGTTGTTCAAAGGATATGTCGAATATGACATATCCTCTGTTTGTACTATGACATGCCAGCATAATAAGATACCACACCAGTGCTAATTTATAGATAGCCGATTAGCAAGCTAGGGGTGTAAGGGGGACTCCAACTTCTCTTCTTCCAAGCCAACCTAAACTGCTAGATAACGAACTAGGCGAAATACCAGAGTAAAAATATCAGTCACTCTTCATAATTTTTTGATAACTGACTTTACTGACTTTATCTTGTTCTAAAAAAAGTAAAAGAGTTATCTTAATTGTTGAACCGTTGGCGGAATATAACAAAAAAAACATATAAAACCCAGACGATATCAAAACACAACCTCTGCTTAGCTTGGGGCTAGATAATGCTGCGTGAATGGTCTACCATTAATATGATTACTAATCATTTATTGTATTCTACGGGTGTACATAGGTGCTTAAAGTCTAGATATTTAGTATTACTATAAAACCGGCTGGGCACACAATATATGGAGAGGGGGATGTCATTGTTGCTAAGTTAGGTATAGATTTTAATCGTTTGTGTTTTTCTTATTTTTGTCTAAATATTCGTCAATTGTGTGACATGCTTTTGTTACTAGTAAAAGCTTATTTTTTTTTTTTATAAAGATTTTTTTGTTATTCTCGTTTTTCAACACATCAGTTAGTTAACTATATAATTTAATTGACATTACAAAGGGGTTCGATGAGTTAAGTTTAAGTTTTGAATCTGGTCCTATAAGTTTGTTTTATTTATTTTAATTATAAATTGAGAACGCCTTTTTTGAAGTTTTTTAAAAAGGGAAAAAACATTTCGTAAATTCCTGATCATTTCAGAGGTCAAAAGTTTTGATATAAATTACGTACCTTTTCATTAGTACCAGAGTTAGGTCAAGGTCTCTTGAGGCTGTAAAATTTTACGGACCGATAGGCTAGGGTCAGGATATGAACTAAAGAGAATTCATTTGGGTAAAATCTCGCTTAGACAGATTGTGTTTCCTGTGAGGCTTGCTACGCTGATAATACGAACGTTAAGGTTTCATGCAAACCTGAACTATAATAACGTGTCCTAGAGTTTAATATACGATAAGATAAATGGTTTATACCTATAAGTTTTTAACTAATTAATTTGTTACTAGCGGTTTGCCCCGGCTTTTCAAGGCAAGATTCTGTTGCCTATCATCGGGGATAATGTAGGATTTTAATGGTGAAAGAACTTTTCAAATCAGTCCAGTAGTTTTGGAGCCTATTAAAGGGGTTTGAAGATTTTTGTATGGAGGGTGGCCCTAAAATTTGTTCATTTTTCAAAATCGCCGCGCACAATGAAAGTTATATATTTGGATAGAAGACACCAAAAAAATTTAAAAATGTTCTCTAACATAATGCCCTAAAGCGTCAGGTTTCCGAGATATTCACATGTAAAGAAAAAAAAATATTTTCATCTGTGAATATCTCAGAAACCTGACACTTTAGGACGTTATACTATGGAACATTTTTTATTTGTTTTGGTGTCTTCTATCCAAATATGTAACTTTCATCGTGCGCGGCGATATAATAAAACAAAGTGGTTGCCGATGTTAGGGTAAAAATCATACATCATTTACATCCTACTGGACAATGATTTAACAAGACAGGAATAAAATAGTTGGACACTATTGCAGTTGCATTGCAGGTATGCGAACACTCGGATGTTGTTCCCATGTATATTTTGGTACATGGCATGGGCACGGCATCAAGAACACCCTTTTCAGCCTCCTGCTGGTTTCTTAGATAATATTTTTTTTGATGAAAAAGAGCAATAAATAAATAATGCTGGACAACTCACACGTCATCATCTAGCCCCAAGCTAAGCAGAGCTTGTGTTATGGGTACTAGATATACCTACTTAACCTGATATCCAGATATTGATACCAGATTACTTAGCCTAATATACTTAATACAATACATTACATAGATAGATATTGTTATTATACATAGAAATAGCGAGAACACCCGGAAAAAATATTTGTAGATCGTACAAACATTTGATTGGCCTGATGTAATTTTCCTAGTAATTAATTGTAGTACCACATTTTAATTTGTTTTTTCTTTTCTTGTCGGCATATGCTTCACAATATACCTACATATAATAGGTAAACAGCAAAGATTCTAGCGGAACGTAGGATCTTAGGATCTTTGGGTAGGTAGGTACTCAAAATCATCAATCGGTACGTTGCTAGGCAACGTGAAAACTGATGAAAACAGTAAACGTAGATGAATTCATTAGAGCAATAGTGATTTTCATCTGTGAATATCTCAGAAACCTGACGCTTTAGGACACTATGTTAGAGAACATTTTCTATTTATTTTAGTGTCCTCTATCTAAATATATAACTTTTGTTGTGCGCGGCGACTTTGAAGAAAAAACAAAATTGCGGCTGATTTTAGGGCCAAAATCTTCAAACCCCTTTAAACAAACAAACAAAATTTTTTCCTCTTTAAGCAAGTGTAAATTTGACACATGTAAGATTATGAAGTCATTCACTCACCTTAGAGGTCAGTGAATGAAGACTGAATGACAGAATGCAATCTATGAAATATAGGCACAGATAATTTTAAAAATTAAAGATGCGACTGTTTCGAGTCGAAAAATGTCTGGACTTACCATAAAGCAAAAAATGTTGTTCTTGTATTCCGTGGGATTATACAAAAGTTTAAGTTTTTATCAAGCCGATAAATTATGTTTCGAAGATTATTCATGTGATTTTTCCCTGAAAAATATTTATTGTCAACGAATTTGACATTTTGTATAGTAACGGATCTTTCGTATGCGCTTCCTATTCTTAAAGATTTTTGGCCAGGGAAGAAGTTAATATTTCGTAGAGAAACAACTAGTTTAAATAGTGTTGCCAAAATCGACCGGTAAAACATTAGAACATGACTATTTAATTGTCAGTCGAACTACCAAAAATAAAATAATTTCATGGAATAATTTTTATGTCACCGAATAGCTTGCTATTTATTGATGATGATTCTTTGTTAATGGCAATATGTGGACTTTTTTCTGCCAGTGTCAAGTAATGGAAAATAATTGTAAAATAAATAATACAAGTCAAGTAAAGTGGATAAATTCTTGTAATTAATATGATGTGAAACTTTCAAGAGGCACGAACAATGGAGCAACTTTGAAACTTACAAGTGATAGTAGTCTCATAAAGAAAACATAGTGAGCTTCATCAGGCAAACTTATGCTAAGTTTTATCTAGTTTAACTTTTATTACATACTAGTATTTGCCTGCGGCTTTGCTCTTCATTTCCCAGGATAACAGCAGCCTAGGTCCTTTTCTACTAAGTCACTTATCGTTCTTCCTTCTTAGCAAAGGAATAACAAATAACAGAATTAAATATAAACTACAATTTACAATTGAAACAATTGAGCTACCTGCAGACTGGTGCAAACAATCTACAGGTAGCTCAACTGATCCATATCAATAGCAGTCGAAAGCGTGCCAAAGACGCTGGCTGCATTGCTCCGCTGTATGTCAATGCTGATGCGCTGTGCCAGATACTCACTAGCTCTCGGGCCACGCGTTGCTTCGACCAGACCCTCAGATATTTTTTTAAATAATGATAATTTTATTCTTTCTTCTTGCATAATGCATGCAAAGCTGCATGATCAGAGCCCTAAGTTCATTTGACGAGAGTATCGAGACGATCGTCACGGGTTTGCGTAGTTTCCTGTACACACGATAGAGGCGCTGCTGGACCAAAACTTGGAACAATGAGAACACACAAATGAAAAAATGAGACGTCACAATCATCTTTCGATACTATCGTCAAAATGGTCTCGGGGCTTTGTTAAGTGAATAGAAAAGAGTCACTTTATTATTGCACACTAGTATTTGCAGACATTTGTTATGGGTGTTCTGGTCGATTTATATTTGTCAGCGGGTTAAATTGTCTAAGATTTCTATCTGTGACTAAATTGTCTAAGATTTCTATGTATAATAAAAAAATCTATTTACATTATGTAATGTAATGTATTATGTATACCTATCAGTTATCTAGTACTCATAACATAAGCTCTGCTTAGCTTGGGGCTAGATAATGCTGTGTTAATTGTCTAACATTATTTATTTATAATTTTTTTTTTATTGCCTACATAGGCTAAAATCTTTATTCAGAAAGAAAATAACAATCAAATAACAAATTTAAATTAAAACTAGTATTTACAATAGAAACAATTAAGCTATCTGCAAACTGTTGCAAACAATCTACAGGTAGCTCAACTGATCCATATCAATACCAGTTGGAAGCGTGCCTAAGACACTGGCTGCATTGCCCCGCTGTATAGCAATGCTGATGCGCTGTGCCAGATACTCACCAGCTCTCGGGTCACGCGTCGCTTCGACCAGACGCTCAGATAATTTTTTGAAAACCCGGAGAGCCTCGGTACCCCACGAACCTAGGGTCTCGACTCCTAGGGGAGCAAATGTGTAGGCTCTGTCGAGACCTGCATATTTGCGCCTCTTGAGATCTTCGGCTAAATCTGCCGCCGCACCAGCCCTCACGGAAGTCCTAGGAAGATGGGAAGGCGCGAGTGTGTCGACACATGTAGCGTCCCACACAATAGGCCTCCCCAACTCCCATGGGACTAGAGTCATGCCGTCAGGCCTCTTACCATCGTCACGCAACAGACCATTCGGTTCGAGAATAGCTGGTACGTTAGCGGTGGTAAAGGCCCGCCGGATGATGTCGTTCAGGCTGGCATGACGAGATATCCGACCGGCAGCCCTAGTACACGATAATCCGTGATGACCGAGCTGTTCGACAGCAGTACCGCACTGGCATTGATGAGGCGCGCAACACCTTGCACCCAACCGAAGACAAGTTGCGACACGGAAAGTTACGGGATCCAATAAAGTGCCAGTGTTATATGAAGGAAGTGCTTGCAACCAATGTCCTGACTCCCATTTAGAAACGGCTAGAAGACGGGCACGATCTGCAGAGCTGGAGCACGTTTGTAACAAACAATTCCGTGTCAACTCACACAGAGGCCCGTCCCATTGCCGTTGGGACAAAAGAGATTTTGGGGGAGCAGCATCGGGGCAAGCACTATGCCAAGCAGATCGAGCTTCGTCTAAAAATGAAATTTTGAATGAAACTCCAGGTACAACCAAATGAGAGGGCTTTAAAATTTTTTCAACTAAGGAACTAGTGCTGTAGACAGAAGACAAGAACGCTGGTAGGGCTACACTTGAAATTTTGCGTATACCTAAGCCTCCCAATTTTACAGGCAGGGAGGCCTGCGACCATGCCTTGTCATCCAAATATATATTCAAAACCGATGATAAAGTATTCTTTATTATGTTGTCTAAGCCTTCCAAGAGCTCGCTGTGTTTCCACAGTTGACAACATCTCAAAGAATTTATAATTATTTATTATATTCGTAAAGTGTCTCTTTTCTATTCACTAGCTTCTGCTTGCAGCTTTGCATGCACTTTTCTAAAATTAAAAGTAGATTATATGTTATTCCAAGTTTAGAACAACATCTGTACAAAATTTTATTCAGATCCGTTAAGTAGTTTTAGCCTGAGAGGTCACACAACCACCCAAACTTTCACATTCACAAATTAGTGTGCTTACGGAAAGTATGGATTCCAAATTTTGCATTATACCCGACAATGTAAAACGATAAGAGTTGCTTTACCTCTTATCTAAATTACAACCCACAAACCCTGTGCTAAGTCATATCTTATAGTCATTTGGAGCATAAGATATGCATAAACGACCCAGTCTGCTATAATTTGAGATACACCACAATGCACTTGCGTAGCGGTGTTGTAAACTTGTTACATTAGGATGGATACGGCAGTGATATTGTGATATACTCCTCTATTATTGTTATGAAAATAAATGTGATGAAGAATGTATGTAGCTATACTCTCCACCATACATCCTTTCTTCGTGACATTCATCTTTGCGTCATATGATGCGTCAGGCGCTTCTCCAACCTAAATAGCGCCGTCGCCAATTTTGTTATTTTTACGTAGAACAAAGGAAATGTCGAAAATTTGATTGGGCAGTTTGTGATACCTACCTATTATAAGCTGTTTTTAATGCAACTGTATAGTTTTATTTTGTTTAGACAGAGATGCGAAAATAGAGTTTTTTGGCCACAAAAAGGGCAGCTTTGTCGTCGGGTATCACCTATACTGAGTAAGAGTGCACTTGAGTTGTTGAAACTCTTCTCAAATAAAATAGTATTAAACTGCAGATGTAGATAGCAATAAGAAGGTATTCTGGGGTACTCTTTTTGTACGACACATTTATTTAGCAAAACTCTTATAAAAACCTTTTTAGTTTTGACATGGCGTTCTACACTTTATTGTCAGGTAAAACTCTCGTTTTGCTTGGTAGATGAAGTTAGTAGTAGGCAGTGTGGTTAGTAGTAGAGTTTCAAGCGAAAAGTTAATCTAAATTCTCAAAGGGCATGGCATACTAAACTAACAGACCTCGCAACTTACTTCCCCAGTTACAATGTTTCGTAGCTCCTCCCGAGACCGCAGTCGGTAACTTCGTGTCGGCGACATAATGTAAAATGTTTGTTATTATTATTTAACTTTGTTGCGAACAAAGTAATGTGCGGTTCTGACCGGTCGAATATACTCCCTATGCAGATGAAATATAAGTGCCAAGTTACAAATGTCTCCCTCATCTCACTTCGCAACATACTGGAGAGGTACTTGGTAACTTTTTGTATAATTTTGAGTTCTATGTCCGACGCTTTATAGTTCATATCAATGATATGGCAAGCTTCAAATGTTTCTTCAGTTTACGTAACAGCCAAATTACACCTAAGCTCGACACACTAAAGCCGGTTTTACACTGAAATTCCATTTAGGTTGGCACAGCTTCCAAAACAGGGAATAGCTGTTACTACTTTGTCACCAGGTGTCATTATTGTTTGTATGAAATGTTCTGAATGTTATGAATTTTTGCCCACATTGGGTTCAGTTGCCGGTGGCTTAATTGTTTTACCCGAGACCGTTTCGTGGTCCCGCGTGTCGTATCATAACCGTATAACTTTTAACGGCTCCACGTTTCGAAAAATAATAGCTCTTTTATTAAACAATTAGTAATGGTTCATTAAAGGCGAGTTCACAACACAATGCAGTACTGTTCGTCTAAATCAGAAATCAGAAACAAACATCAATGACTTTTATTTCTTTTGGCTTACAAAATAAGTCATAGTCAAGTCAACGCTATAAATAATTATACAAAAAGTGTAAATTGATTTTACCTTCAATTAATTTTTTTGTCCACGAGTGGAAGAATATGCTACAATTCTGTTAAAAAATGATTTTTGTGCGATATATATCAGATAAATTTTAAACTTCATTTTGCATATACCAGGTAGGTCTGCGTAGATGCTTATATTGATAGGAGCCTAAGAAATAAAATAAGTTCCAAACAATTTTGGAAATTTTGAGATTTTCCATAGTGAGAGGCAAACGCACTATAATCACAGATGAAATAATGTTACTTTGCTATAGTACAAAAACTCAGAATAAAGGCGCCAATTCAATTTTTTGTCAACGCGTAGTAGAATGATTTCTCAAATTCTATTGAAATATTACTTTTATTTTTGAGCTATCTATCAGAAAACTTTACAACTTATTTTTCCTGTCGCAGATAGGTCTGTGTAGATTCTATTTAAAGAAACCTATTACCGATTGATTTTTTGATCCTCATAAAGTAGGTCTCAGCTAGAGGCCTCAGTAATCAATAAGCGCCGAGATGAAGTTAAAACAGACCTCCCTTGATATTGGGGAAGGTCGAGTACCCTACAGCGAGACAGCCCTTAAGTAGAGAGATCTGTATGCGTACATATTACGATATTTAACTTTCATTTTTTTTAATTCCTTGAATCTTTGTAAAACCTGTGGTCAGAACTTTACAAGTACCAACTGTTCCTTCAGGTATCGGCATCGTTTTGGAAAAGAGTTTTAATATTCACAAAGCATTGCTGGTGTTGGATGTTGTTTTTGAGACCCATGTGTTGTATTCACTGTTTGATTCACTACCCCGATCCAAATAGCGTCGCCGCTTATGTCTTTTCACTAAGTTGATCAAAGGATTTTTTGTGCTGTATGTGATACCTATTATAAGTTCGTTCTCTAATGCCTCTGTAATAAATGTATTGTGTACTAGTAACATTTTTTAATTTTCAGTCGCGTTAGCGTTTTAATACGACGAAGCTTTTTTAAATATTTATTTCTGTTTTTTTTCATTTTAAGAAATATATATGTCTAATTAAACAAATAAAGTTATTTCATTCTTATTCTATTCTTTGACATATTGATTTAAAAAAAATCGGTACATTAATTCTGTTTTTGCAATTAGGTATTGTTGATTCACTCAGTCAACGAGGATTACGATTTTATTGAGATTTTATTTGACTACTATAGTTAAAATGACATACCTTATACAAATCGTTTGAATTAATGACAAGAAAGTTTTTCGACAATCAGTGACTCGACATTTTTGCTCACATTCAATCGCAAAGGCCCCTTTATTTGCTAAAGCAATCGGAATTCATTTTCCTAATGGATTTCCGTAGTAGTTAATCCGATATTCAGTGTAAACTAGTGCCTTATAAAATTTTATTTACTTCATTCATATTAATTAAAATTGTAATTTTATTATTTATTTTATTATACTCGGTTATAATAAGTAATAACTTGTGACGTGTAAAATTTCTTACCAATAAATTGTTTAATCTGTTTAATCTGTTTAATCCTTGCTGCCCTGCTTGCTTCGATTCAGCCATTCGTAGATAAATCAATTAGGTCGTGACCTATGAAATTACTGCGTTGCTGGAGTATAGGTAAGCCTGCAGATTGTCAGACACATGGGTCTGTCTTAGCTTTACCACTCCTAAGTCAATCAATATTTGATTTAAGTTCTATGCGTCATTTGTACCTACTCGATTATAATAGCTTTATTTAGTACTTACTTTAAGTCTTACGTAACGTTATATTTATCGGGTGCTCACAATACATCAATACATTTAGGTACATTACGTAATTCCCATACCCTGCTTCTGTATTTTGATAAGCAGACCAACAGTACCTCGTGAATATCTCTCTAACACAAAATTTTGATGCTCATAAACGATATGGAGCAATTGAGCTACTTCTAAATTGCTCAGCTGTTTAATTGTAATTACCAGTTTTAATTAATTTCTATTTTATAACAGAAGTTTTCTATGTTCTAGTTGTTTCTTTAGCATCATTGTTCTATTTTAGAAATTGTCTTTAAATCACGGAGATATCAGGCATTCACTAGCACGCTCCTAATCTGTACGTACACTACACGCCTGCTGACGAAGACCTCTTGCCAAACTCGAGCGGAGGGCCGGATGTCTCTGCTTTGTCAAGCTCGACACCGGCACAAAGGCTTGATTATCACAATAGATGCATAATTACATACAGTTTCCTCACATGGTTTTGGGATGCATAAATTATCATTGATTTGAAAGCATTCGACTAAGCACCACTCTTCGCAAAAAGCTTCTGTGTTGATGTAAGAGTGAAGGTATTCGAGAAATAAACTTGTCTATGCCTAATTTATTTAGCTTACCTGGATTCCTTAATGGCCGCCGGTTATGATGCTATCCACCGGTGGATTGCAGAAGTGAAAAGAGTATTAGCTTAGTAATATCTGGATAAGGCACAGTTGTTTCGAACATCACAATAAGTAAATGCTGGTCAGTTTAGTGGTTGTTATGTGTTTTTGTTACAAAATGTAAAATTTTTAAGATAATTCGTTTGAGCAGCGATGCGATCTGGCTAGGCTAGACCTTTCATATTTATTGATGCTGTGCAAGTTGTAACAAATCTCACAATAAAAACGCAATAAAGAAATCCAATTATGATACAAAACAAATCTTCTTAACCGTATTCTTGGCAAAAATGCACCAATCGCATTGTTTAAATGTAGGTTTTATACATTTAAATGTAAGTGGGTAAACTACGAACCTTGATGTGTTGGAAGAACACCAACGTTTGCCCCCTCCTAAAATTGACTACTTTATAAATTCGAAATTCTGTAAAAATTCAATTTTATATCTCATAAATTCATAATCCTAATTTTATATGATAACATTTAGCGAATCTGTCCCGGAAAAAGAAAATCGGTTTCTAAAATCCACCAGGGCTGAAATTGAAAAACTAAATACGCTTTAAAATGAGCAACTTACAACCTTAAGCAACATTTTTGCACAAGCCCAGCCATCTTAGGATTTCGCCAAGTAGTCTCAAAAGCTCGTCTGAGAACATTTGCATGTTCGTAAGCAATCTAACCGCAGTAAGGAACCTCAAGGATCCTCTCTCATATATTTTTTCTCTGCTTTTTCATACCCTTAACGTTTTGACTCGCACTCTCAGCTTTACATGTATCACCCTCTTAAAACCATGCAAAGATTTCCTGAATGCAGGTTTTCTGCATTGAAATAATGCTCGTTACAGTATCATGTAATGTAGGTATCTCATGGTTTTTTTTGAGCTCGGATTTTACGAGTTCATTTTCTATGTCCATTCCTTATGCCATTCTCTTCTCTATTTATATAAATAAATAAATAATGCTGGACAATTCGCACAACATTATCCAGCCCCAAGCGAAGCAGAGCTTGTATTATGGATACTAGATAACTGTTATACATGGACGTAGTTATGCAAAAAGGAACCAACCCACAACTCGGTCGAAATGGAGTTAAGTGCACAGGGAGGTTCCTAAGCATGTATTCTATATGTTCAAAAAATATCCTGGCCATCTAACGGCTCTTAGCAAAGATATGAGTATGTCACAAGGGAACTAACCCACATTTCGACATTTCATATTTTACAATCTAGAACCATGCTGCGTGATTTACTATAATGAGCTGATTTAATATGTTAAATGGAACCATAGCATATGGTATATAACAATGTCACAATACAACCGGCGTTATATAATATAGTATATAACAACGCCGGTCAGTATCCGAATTTATAAAGATATTTAAAAAAGCCTAAACTATTTAACTTAACTATATTTTAACTTTGAATAACGTAAAAATAAGAAAACATGTTTAGCATGTACCTGAATGAGAAGATTGTTTGTGCCACTTCACTTAGCTGTGTTCAATATTTAGTTTGTTTAGTAGTTAAGCATTTTTTTTTTAATAAAACATGAATAAACCTAATAATTTGCTTTCATTTCTTTTTGCATCAGGGAACCAACCCACAAAAACTGCATTTTGCAATGGAACCAACTGCAATTTAATATAAAAACAACTACTTGTGCCCAAAAAAATCTTAACTTTTTAGGCTCTGTATAAAGCCCTCATTACCCTACACAAGACTGTAAAACAATAAAGGTAATAAAAGCTACCTAGACATTTCTACACAACTTTATTCTTTAAACTCAATTATCTCGAAAGTAACATCTTGAGGGTTAGTTCCTTTTTGCATAACTACGTCCACATAATACAATACTTTACATAGATATATATTTTTTATTATACATAAAAGCGACCAGAACACCCTGACAAATACCTGCATCGTAAAGGGTGTCCAGCGGAAAATTTTTAACTTAAAAATTCAATATAAAAAAAACTCCATCGTTTTTAATGACTTTTATTTCAATAAAATGCAGCATAACAATGCGGATTTTATTTTTTACAACGATATCTTCCAATTATGACCGTTTTTCTCGATACACTCTTGCAGTCGGACCCTTACATTTGCGATACCGCGACCAATTACCCCGCTGGCTAAAATGGCACACCAAACTCGTCGTAGTCGTTTTTAAACAATGTAAACGTTTTTGATGGCGTTCTCTAGGGTTGTTGGGGCACCAGTATCGCATATTTTGTTTATTAACATATCCATCGATATGAAAATGTGCTTCGTCACTAAACAAAGTGTTACCAAGCGTAAGTGCTGTCCGATAACGTTCCAGCATTGTTCTTGCAAAGGATTCTCGCAAAGGAGTCACTTTCGTTGAGACTCTGAACAATTTGCATTTTGTATGGGTGGAGCTTTAATTTCTTTTTCAAAATAACATGTACTGTTGATTTTTTTATTCCTGTGGAGGCAGCTATCTTCCTTATCGATTTACGTGGATTTCGAATAATTTCATTTCGAACTTGAGGCACATGTTCTGGTGTTGTTGCTGAAGTTGATGGTCCAGGAGCAGTTCTATTGACCATGGTCCCTTCTTGTCTGAATCTTTATACCCACGACCAGATAAATTGCGTGCTCGGCCCATCACTTCAATTTCAATTTCAATTTCAAAAGCCTTTATTAACAACCTTAATAATTACATACTAAATTTTAAACAGTATAATATTTTTTTTTATGTACCAGACATCGGTGTAGAAAATTTAATTATTCGGTGTCAGATTGTTGTGCCTTTCGGCATAGGCCTCCCCCAGATTCTTCCATAGCAGTCGGTAATGAGTTTTCCTCCTCCAATGTATGCCCGCTGTAGATTTGAGGTCCATCACTTAGTCGTCGAATATTAAAATGAGTACAAAAAGCGCGACGCGCACGTACCAATGATTCACCGCACTTCAAATATTGCTCGACCACAAACGCGTGGTGTGCTCCAGACCAGTGACTCATGGCGACTAACAATTCCGCAAATCCTGCGCTTCGATTGATACCCCTCCCGCTTTCTTCACCCTGCTAGTATTTCGATGATTGCAATTTAAAGTTGAAAAACTCCCGCTGGACATCCTTTACAAATATTTGTTTCAAGGAGGGAATCGGACCCGCAACCTCCTGCGTCGCAGGCGGACCTTCGCCCACCGCGCCACAGAGGTCGTCACATAATAAAATATGTTATGACTTTGAAATAAAGTATTGTCCGTCTATTTTTACTTCAAAAGATGCTAGGTCAAAATAAGTAAAGGTACTCGGACATCCGAGGATTTGTAAAGAATAAAAGAATTGGAAGAAAACGTGATTCTTTTCTTTGATTTTTCAGTTACTTACCTTGATGAAGTGCGAAATGATTGACGCTAAGGGCTTCATTTTGATTTATTAGGAAACGTCGTGGGAAAAGGTTCTATAGAAAATATTCTAATTGACCTTCCTTTTTTTTCTAAAAATTAAACCTATTGGTACTTGTATGCCCACTTCTGAACGTGCCAATAGTCATAATAGCCACGCTTGGCAGGCCGATTAGTGATCGCAGTAAAGTTGTAAAAATTATACCAGGGATAATAATATAATTTACAGTAAATTATAAGTGTTCTACAAGTACCACTTTTGGGGTTATGCGCAGGTACTTAACTACTCTATCACATTTTCTCTCTTCCACCGGTAGGACCAGACGCACAGAAAAATACCACCCGTACCTGGTCGATGAAAGAAAAAAAAAGTATATGAAAGTAAGAAGGAAGAACATGAAAGTATGTGTGTCATTTTATTATTTATATACTTACTAACTATATGTACTATAGAAACTTTCAGTTGTATTTTGTTTTGTGTTGATAATAATTATCTTATAAATCCAAATGCAATGTAATCTAAATATAAGTTCAATACTATTATACATATAAACTTTGTATAACTTTATAAATAAATAAATTTTCTATTCTATTCTATATACCACAGCGTCGAACCTGATTGTTAAAAACATACACCGCACAAGGTGAATGTTATATGAAATTTATAGTCGTTTATTGGCTAAACACTAAAATCAAGATTTAAAAAGTGTTTAAAGTGTCCATAAATAGATTTCTATTTTATCAAAAAACTGAGAAAGGTGCGATTAACCTGTTTAGTTATTTAATTCCTTATATTGATAAGTAAATCTAAACTATGTTTGGAAATTGTACTTGTATAAAATGTAACACGATAAATAAAGAACTTTGAAAAAAACAAACAGCGTCGAACCAAAAAATTCTGCTCTACCTTCATAATAAGTACCTACGGCCAAAGAGGGGAATGAGTCCAGCGTCAGTTTTCCGCCAGAGTCAGAGATTTTGTAGTCTTCAAATCCAGGGTAAATAAGTTCATTCTGGAAAAACATGCTCCATCTTAGAACTGGTGCTCCAAACGCTTAAAAAAACCAAAAAAAAAAATTAAGTATCATCATCTTTTTCGTACCCTATGAAATACATTTTTACAATTTTCAAAACTACATTATTAATCCATCAAAAAACTACATTCCCCGCAATAACATTAGCGGCAATCACTGAAACATCCATTAGAACATGCATCGTCAGCCTCGGGTTCATTATCCCAATTCCTTTTCTGAAAAAAGGCTTTCAGCACACGTCGTGGAGGCCTCTCAAAAATTCATCGCCCGTCTGGTGACTGAATGAGGTTCGACTCAGACGGCCGACTTCTCAGCTCGGGTAATCAACTTAATAAGTAATCCTGGGGACCCTTGTAATTCTTACTCCCTTTAAGACTGTTGTTTATTCACGCTTTTGTGGTATCGAGTTTGATGTGACCTAAAGTTTTTTGTAGGTTGTTTATACTGTGTGACTGTATTATTTTATGTAATATCGTCTTCTGTGATATTAAGGGTTGCGTTGTGTAAAAGATGAACGCATTTGATGATTCGTCCGCTTAATTGCGAGATATAATTTTATGATGCTATGAAACATCTATAACATCAATTTAATGGGATTATTGTCGTTGTACATCACATCGATACCACTATATAAAAACGTGCCATTGACTCCTTTGCAGAACAAAAATGTAGGAGTGTAACTGATAATCTTTTAGAAGAACAGGATCTCTAAAATATATAATAATCTCTAAAAAATTAAGATAGCTAAAATATGAAAGTTTTCAACTCCATTATATGAATGAGTTAAAGGGACTTGTCAAAAGGTGCTGAAATGAAAATATTTTCCATGTTCCCTTTCCTTCATATTTCACACTCCGTCATCTCATCACTGCCTTCGTAATTAATGTAAATGTACGAGCCACCAAATATGAACCTTATCAAGAATAAGCCGTAGCATCGAGGCTCAAACGTGAAAAAATAAGGAAATTTGTAAAAAAATATTCCTGGTCCTCCTTATATTGTCAATGTTGTCGTGCTTGCATCGCCACTAACCTTTCCGAAAATGTTATCGATTAACTTATTTTTATACAATATTAGATACAACTATAATAACATAGTAATGAACAGGAAACAGAGTCGTTCTAAAAATATGCTGCCAATGCAGTATAAGTATTTTATAATATGCTGCCCACGGCTTCACCCGAGTAGTTCCAATTCCAACACATCAGCCTATGTCACTTACTAAAAAGTAATTTTTCTAATGGTAAATTTGGTTCAGTAGATCCAGAGATTACCCCCTAAAACATCACAAACAATTAATATTATAGTAAGTTTAGACTAAAACTATTTGTCTTTACTTTCGCAATAAAAAGTAAGATAATTTTATGAACATCATTCGATACAATAAATAGCTCAACTGTACCACCGAAGATTTTTCATTCCGTAGTCCAGTCAACGGGACCACCGAAAAAATTATTAATCCGTAGTACAGTTAACTGGACTACCGAAAAAATAATTTGCGGTGGTCCAGTCAACGGGACCAGCTCAACTCTTAGCATAAATAAATACGAATCACTAAAATACGGAACCGGGTCCACACTATTTTGTTAGCAAAAATGTGTGTTGAACACACATTTTTGGCACTGATTAGCTGGTTATTATTAACTACTTACTTAATTCTTCGGCTGCAGAACTGAAGATTATTAGTGATAGGAGTCCTATATGCAGATGGAGTCCTTCTTTTTGGTGCGACACAGGTGGGGCTTCATCCGAATATGCGCCGCCGTCTCACACGGAGCTCTCAAAAATTCAACGACACGGGATACCAGAGGCCTTATTCCGTGAGATATTACTGCGCTGTTTGCATATGAGTTTTGTCTTTGCTGCACCATAATTATCTGTACGTTGATTGATATACAGATTAATTCATTAGGAGAGTGATAGCCTGCTATTGGAAAAAAGTTAAACTTGGTAAAGTTTCTTGCAAAAAACGTTAACGTTAACTTTTTGTTTCCAATGAAGAACGGCAAAACTTTTTATAATAATTCAGTGTTAAATGTGGATGATCCGTCATACTCTTGATTTAATACGGTAGTCTGGAGAAGGGAGTCTAGGAATTCAGAAAAAACAAAAAGCGGAAGAGCTCCCAAATGTTTTCGTAGGTAGCGATCGTTCATTGACATAAAAATAAAAAATAAATCTGGACAATTCACACAGCATATTTAGCCCCAAGCTAAGCAGAGCATGACATGTGTTATGGGTACTAGATAACTGATATACATAATACAATACAATACAATACATAGATAGACATTATTTTATAATACACGGAAAACGACCAGAACACCTTGAACAAATGTCTGCAGATCGTACACAAGTTTGTCCCGAGGCGGGAATCGAACTTACAGCATCCTGCGTCGCAGGCAGACCTTCGCTTACCGCGCCAACATAGGTCGTCTACTTCGATCGGTTGACCTTCCTGAAGTCACAAATCTGTCGAGAATGGAGGCCTACTCTAGGTCTTTTCACCTGTATTTGCGAAATACTATCGCAAACTCAACAGTCGCTTACTTACGAAAGGGTCATTTTCAGGCGATTTTCATGATTTTTTTCACGCTTTTTAATGTATTTTTGTTTAAACTTTAGTATACGAATAATAAAAGAAGATTGAAGATAGAAGCACTAGTTTTCAGTCTACAGACTATTATCAAACCTATGCCACAGAGATTTAAAGGCAGCCGTCAGTATATAGTCTGTGAGCAACGAAATATTATAAATTCGAAAGTAATTCTGTCTGTCTACCTGTTTGTTACCTTCTCACGCCTAAGCGGCGGCTGAGCGGATTTTAATTAAATTTGGCAGGTAGATAAATTTTAATGTTGTCCTGAATACTGACATACGCGTGTGAAGCCGCGGGCAGCTGCAGCTAGTTATTTATGTTATCATATTATCGAATGTCAAAATAAAGGAAAATCTTTTGCAGATTGTACCCAATCATCACAGGTTGACTGAATAAAAATGATGCTCCAAAAATCAGACCCTCCAGAATACTCCGTCAACTTGTATGAACTTTTCGGGGGCTACCGTGTCGCGACCAGGTCTCTAGACGGAGGCTGATGAATATTTCACTTCATTATTACAGTCTGCCTCGTACCTTCTGTTATATTAAGGCTCGTATTCACTTAGGGGCTTATTACAACACATGTTGGACTTGAAGTGTGTTTGTTGTTTCAGCTGAGAGAGCCTACTGTTACCTATTTACGGGTAGGTTAACCCATTGTGAGAATTTCATACCTAGTATGAAAGTAATGTTCGTTTTTTTCCTCAAGATTTTAAGCTATTTTTGAGCTAAAATGTTTTTTAATGCTCAGTTTCATTAAGGGCTGCGGATGATGATTTGCCTATACAAACGTGCTACCAATATGATTTGTAATTTGCGCATATTTCCACCATATCATATTGTTTCTCGTATTCGAATAGTATTTATCTAGGTCCCTGATAGTTACTACACACTTATAATGAAAATGCTAAAATATGCAAAATGAGAGTTTGCAATTCTTTTTCTTTTTCTAATAATTTTAAGGAATTCTATATAAAGTAATTCTTCAAAGTTAAAGTCTATCTAAACACAACTTTACAATCTTTCCTACCTACTGTAATATTAAATAAGATGACATAACCCTAAGATCTAAGGCTTGCGACCGCTTACTAAATTAAGGTGTCCGTGATGGTAGCGTACACATAACCGAATTCACGTTTGTTGTTATGCCTAATATATAGCGTGTATATAGACTATAATTAGTGTAAAAGTAAAATAAATAGCGCCTCCTTGGTTTAAGAAATAATGACCATTGTTTGTGGGTACGCCAGCATAACGTTATGCTAGCGTACACACGACCGTTCTCAAAAACGGCTTATACTATAGCAACAAAATTTATATACAATTTAGAGTATAAATAGCGTTTCAGCTATGCAAAATTTCATAATGATTGCTCTCATAGGAACAGAGATATGGAACAAGACTATAAAATAACACCTGAGCTGGCGTTATGCTAGCGTACCCATTAAAAACCGAAATACCTAGTTCCTATAGAAAACGAGGTTCTCTTAATGTAAATGTTATATTTATAAATAATGTGTGAAATCCTCCTTCTCCCAGTAGTCATACTTTATGGAAATTCGTAATCAAACACTATAAAAAGTTGATGTAAAGTTCTAGGAACAAATTTTGTTGTGGTACCTACTGTCGCAAACAAAAAATAAGTTATTATTGAATCAATACACCGAACAATGTAGTAGATAGTAATAATTAGTCGTTTTGTTACTATAAATGAGCTGTCACGAGTATTTTTATCTATATTTAGCTTTATTTAAAGCATTTTGTAAGGTTTTGTTAATTTACCTATTTGTTCAGAAGTCACGTTTATGCGCCATCTAGCAGACCACGGCGGAACTACATTGCAACGAAGAGCAATATCCCATAATCTTCGATTTTTATTTTTAACTACTTCTACTTACATACCTATATTTTCGGATGAGATTCTTTGATTAGTTGTACGAATGGAATTGCGTTTCGTTATTCCTAGATCTTGTTTGGACTCTGAGCAGTAAGCAATGTAGGTATTGGTCACAATGAAAGATAGAGAAAGATGCATGTGAATTATCCATGGAAGTGAAAGAGATAGAGATAATGCGTCGTCATGGTCGGGGCAGCAGTGCTCCGTCACTCGCGTTATTTACCTACAGTTTTCGCTCTTTCTGGGGGTTAGCGCTGCGAAGGGCCGCTCGCTGCCACAGATTATTATGATAAATTGATAATACATATACGAGTAGGTAGGTATGTCTTCTATCTGGTTGTATGATAATATAATAGAGTTCAAAGATGCCCGGGAAAACGCATTGTGCAGTGGATAAATGGATTAATAAAAAAAGATATTAGAGATTTAGCCTTTTTAAACGGCGGCCTAAGGACGAAGAAAGTAGGTACGTTAGGTACCTACGTACTTCCTCCACCTAGCCATATTTTACAATAGGTAAATTGGTACCTTACCTACCTACCTAAATTATACTAATCTATAGATATTACAAATGCGAAAGTTTAGATAGATGATGTTTGTTACGTCTTCACGATTAAAATAGGTAGGTACTATTTCGGTTTTTAATGGGTACGCTAGCATAACGCCAGCTCAGGTGTTATTTTATAGTCTTGTTCCATATCTCTGTTCCTATGAGAGCAATCATTATGAAATTTTGCATAGCTGAAACGCTATTTATACTCTAAATTGTGTATAAATTTTGTTGCTATAGTATAAGCCGTTTTTGAGAACGGTCGTGTGTACGCTAGCATAACGTTATGCTGGCGTACCCACAAACAATGGTCATTATTTCTTAAACCAAGGAGGCGCTATTTATTTTACTTTTACACTAATTATACTCTATATACACGCTATATATTAGGCATAACAACAAACGTGAATTCGGTTATGTGTACGCTACCATCACGGACACAAATTAAGAGCTTGTTATGTTTGAATTTTTAAAAGTTAAGATTGGGTGAGGTTTGTTTCATTTTCACATAATAAGACAAAACTTTTGTAGAATCAGTATTTTATAAGCATGAAAAACTACAAGAATTTAAATTTTAGTTTCGTCCGCATTAAAATAATTTCAATTAGGTATCAGAAATTAATATATCAAGAATATTATAAGCCTGGATAATTTCCACAGCATATATACAGGTGAGTTTTTGTTCAGGGTCACTTAGGGGAAGTCTGAAACCGTGAGAGTTATCGAATCGTCATGTTAGGAGTTACGTGCTCAATTTCGAAAATAATAACTTCTGCATAAAAAAATTACAAAGAACTTTTTTAATTTCAAAGGAAACGTGAGTTTTTGAAAAAAAAACTATTTTTGGGTTCATCTACTCATAATATTATTTTTTAGTATACCGTCCAGAACTCCTAATTTAATATCTGCAGACGACAAGAATTTTGTCTGTTCCACACACGAAAACTTTTCGTGTCTTCCGCAGACAAGACCAATCGAAACGTGTACACGACACGATTTTTTTCGTGCAGTCGTCAGTCGGACGTAGGCAGGTATGATTTCATAGCCCATTCCATAGAAACTTTTATTTGTTCCTACTTGCTTCAGACTGAAAACTACCTGGCTGGGCTAGCTCACCTACACACGCCTACTACACCGCCCCCCGCCGCTCCGCAACAACGTTCGCTGCGTCGTGTCTTGCGCAGATAAGATTTTTTTCGTGCACCGCTGCGAGCAGTGTACACAGTTATTTTCTAGTTACGACACGAATTCTTGGGTAGGCCCGGCGTTTTTTCTTAGCGTGTACAAGCGCCCTTACTTAGTGATAAAAGACGGATGTATGACAATGAAACGAGTGTGTTAATTACTCCTAAACAGCTAATAGAGTTAGTACTGAACAAAGCCCTCGGGGATATTCATATTAACCGAAGTCTGCTCTTTGAATAGCCGCGATAATAATGTAACCGTTAGCCTTCTCTACTTGCTAGCGAAGAAAGGTAACGTCTATGATGTATAGATTTTTATTTAATCCTGATAATAGAAATTATGTTTGGAGATAAATGTTAATTTTATGAATCTAAATACAGAACAACGGTCACGTCAGATTCACGGAGTGTTGGGAGACCATCAACTCGATGGTCCGATGACATGGTTAACTTGTCTAAGTGTCTTGTCTAACATGTCTAAGTGCTTATTTTGCAAGCCTAAAGATATAAACGTAATGAATGAAAAATTATGAACATCGTAGCGGTTGCAGGGAGTCGATGGAAAGAGGCGGCTCAGGACCGCTCTTTGTGGCGTCGTATGAGGGAAGTCTATGTCCAACAGTGGACGTGTATGGGCTGATGTGATGGAGTACAGAAGCGTCGGTCGTCCAGCGGCAAGATGGGTGTACGATATTGACAAACGTCGTGGGGCGAACCAGGATGAGAATGGCGCAGGACCGCGTGGAGTGGCACAAAAGTTTGGAGGCCTCTTATATACCCAGCAGTGGGTGAAGTCGGGTTGTGGATGATGATGATGAATGTAGCATGTTTGGAACATGAAATTTCTTTGATATGCTAACAAGTTTTTTCGGTTATAAATTTGTTTGAAAAATAAATTAAAAATATTTCGAGATTTCTCAACGCGTTCACTGTTAAAACCTTTAAGCTCTCATCATAGCTGAATTCATGAAGCTCTAGATGGGCACGTGCGTCATTGAAAATGAAAATGTAAGTTTATAGCATTCACTGCCCAGCCTCGGCAGAGCGACCCGGGGAGAGGCGCGCCTATATAGAGCTTCACATGGGCATATGCGTTATGGTTATGAGCAATAAAAATGTTCTAAAAATATTGATTGTCTTTACCAATTAAATAAAACCAATGACTTCTTGATATGAAGCACAAGTGATTATAGAAATGAAACTATATTTATGATAGGATTACAATACAATACAAAACTCTTTATAGTACACAACAAAAAAAAAAAACAGACATTGACATTAAACGTAAAACTACAATGGGCGGCCTTGTCGCTTAGAAGCGATTTCTTCCAGGCAACCTTTTATGTCCCGCCGTGCACTAATAATTAATATAAGCTGATGATGATGATGATGGCGATGATGGCGATGATAGAAATGAAACATTCTCGAATTTCTAAACCACATTTAAAGGGTTTTGATAAACTAAAGATTATATAAAGTAATTGAGTGTAGTCAGCGTCTTCTGCCACCCTTTTCTCTTACGTTTTAGGACTAAAAGCCTTGATTTGGAACTCAAGTCAGTAGAGGCGGCGAATTTATTTTAAAGCTGTGGATCACTTAGTTTATTTTCTTATAACTTCTACAACTACAAGATAGTCGTTGGTTTGACTCCATCCGAGTAAAATTTGTATGTTGTTTCTTGTAATCGACTACCTGAACTCTGAGTTCAAGAATAAGTTGGCTTGCTTTGATCATCATGGGCCTAACTTTAATGTGACTAAACTTCATCTTCTATTCAACAAATTTGGATTCTTAATGAATAAAGTCTCATCACCGTCTCTTTCGTTGTTGTATTACCTATATCGCGATGATGTTTATCATATTGTCTTAATGGAATGTATTCGAAATGCAAAAGAAACAACTTCATATTTTTGGAGTGGTAATCATTTAATGTTGGTTAATGTAACAGAATCTTGTCAATCCATTGTCTGAAGAAGCTTAAAAATTTCCAACCTCCATGCGGAGAGCCTCGTCAATGTTTACTACTATGCGACGGAAAGGAGATCTCAAGGAGTGTCCCCAGCGTGGGAAGAGATCATGCGGCGTCGAACGCGGGATGGTTTTGCTGGAACGTTGAATGGATCTTCTGGTCTTTGGGAGATGGATGAGGCAGCAGTTCGGCTTATTGACCTTCTGGTTGCTGCAGGTGCTTTTCGGACACGGATGTTTTCGGAAGTAACTGCATCAAATTGCGAGGCGGTAGCCGACACTGGCTTGCGACGAGTGTGGGTCCCCGGAGGATACGGCGCTGCACACGCTGGAGCAGTGTCTCGCATGGAGCCCGCAGCAGCATGAGCTCACGGCGATTATAGGCCGGAACCTCGTTCTAACGAGAGGGGTCCCGGAAAATGAAAAACTCGGTCGCGGGACGACGCTATGGACTCTATCTGCGAGGCAGTTTTGGCAAAAAAGGAGTCCGCGGAACGGGACAGAGAGGATGTTGAAAATTAGAAGGTACCACATTCCAGGTAGATTATTCAGTACACCTCAGTACCTATCGCAAATTGGTTGCAATTGGTAGACTGTAAAGTGCATTCTGAACACAGCAGAATCATTTGCTCATGGCCCACGTTCACGTCCTATAAACAGTGTCTTACACCACCCGAAGATCCGTTCGAAAGGTGGAAGCGTACGTAAATTTCATTTACCGCCGCGCCGAGAGATGGGGCCCGCGGAAACTCCACTTAATTACGCACATAAATTGAAGTGCTCTTCCGTACACGATGGATGTAGCCGCATTTTAAGTCATAAAATATCGTTTCTTTAACACATTGCACCGGTTTAAGTGTTCACGTAAGAGCAACGTTTAGTTTGCTCGACTTTTTTCTTGGATTTTCGTTCGATTACTATAAATTTATTGAGTTTCAAGGTATAAGGTAACCGGCTGTAAATAAAGTCGGGTTTTGGATGATGATCATGACGACACATTTGATGGAAGTATTTTAACTAGTAATATTTCCTCCTAGCCGAAATTTTGACTACGGCGGTCAGTCTCAATGTAGAATAGTAGCCGATACGCTGGTCATTAACTATAATACGAGTACTTCATTGGAAGTATTGAACGAAACGTAAACTGGTTTCGTTTCGTACTGTTTAGTCGCAAATTTAAAGATGGAAAAGCTCACCACCTTTATCTTACTTTTTACAAAATTTCGCTACGTTGCTGCTGACTGTGCGCCCTTTCTTACAGCTACACAGAAATTCTAAAGTGAGCGCGCTCGTTGCTATAAGGTTTGCGATCAAGGAAGTTGACGTCGGGATCTTGTCATCCAAGAATAAAAGAGAGGTCTGGGAGTAGGAAAACAGGCGCGGTCGGCGCTGTAGCGCTCGACTTTTCGGGAATCTACTTACGCGGAGTCGGAATTCAGAAAACAATTCAATCACCAAATAATCGGGCCACGGCGCCGACTTTTTGACAAAACACTGTCGATTGCCTACAATATTAAAAATTCACACATTTGAGGTCGATTCACACAATATCAGTGAAGCCACAGTTCCGACACAGTACCGGCACAGTGCGAAATTCTTTTTCATTCTCGCATCCGAGCACTGTGTAGTCACTGACTCTGACAAGTGGGGTTCAGAGCCGGTAGGTGCTGTGTCGGAATCGTGGCTTCACTGATATGTATGAATTGACCTTTTTTATTTTTCTCCACACAACAAAAGGCTTTGTCGCTGAAATCAACCTTGAAATGTCTTACCAGTCGCCGGGATGTGTTGCCGACTTTGGTGTGTAGATACTATTACAGCTACCAAGCTTGTAAATCCTTTATCTTTTACCTGTTTTTGTGTAATAGAATCAAGTTGGCTGTAAATCAATGTAGCCACGACAAATAAGTTCCTAAATATTTATGGTATCCATAAGTGTTTTTACTCTAAGTAGTCGTGTAATTTCAAGAGAAGATTTATTGGTATCCATCCAAGAAAATGGTTTGGTGGATCGATAGTTACAAAACGAGGCACAATATGACTGGAGTAATGTTTTTTTTTGGATCTTTTATGTAGCAAAAGTTTAAGGAATCTTATTATAATAATAATTATTTTCAGATCCACTACGGCTTCAAAATTAATGAGGATAGAATATTTCAGACGGGGAATATTATGCTTCAGTTAGGTAAGTACCTTTATAGGTACTTACAAAGATCCTAAGATCCTACGTTTGGGTATTTACAGCCAAATTGTTTATATAATACTTGTAAACAAACCGCCTTAACAATTCACTCTGTTGCCGCGTCATTTTATAAGACGCAATTTACATGACTCGATTTGAGATCCTGCTTTCAATAAATATTGCTTACAAATTATATGAGAAGTCGAGTTTTAGTTTTTGCCTCGTGGTTTGTTTACTTAAATTTACATCGAGTTTGGCCAGTGCCAAAAAAGCTACAGATAAAGTGCATAGGCATAGTCAAAAAGAAGCTCCCATTCCCGATATCCACAGATTTCTTTCACAGCTGACAAGATCTATGAAGCAGATACAATGAGCTCTCTTGTAGCTACTGGAGTCAACATTTTCAATGTTGATCTAACTATATACGATAGAGAATACCTTCAAAAGGTGGAAAAGGTTCTAACGCAAGTAGAAAATATGAATATGGTGTTCCCGGAGAGATGTCGAAGGCCCATTTCTTTATCAGTGACGATGTCCGCGGATAATCCAGTTGAGATAAGTGAAAGAGTAAGTAAAAATGTTAACAATGTTAATATTTTTATATACGTATGAATTAATATTGTATTGTTATGGATCAGTTGAGCTACCTGTAGATTGTTTGCAACAGTTTGCAGATAGCTTAATTGTTTCTATTGTAAATACTAGTTTTAATTTAAATTTGTTATTTGATTGTTATTTTCTTTCTGAATAAAGACATTGACTTACATTAATATTGTTAAAATGTTAAGCTAAAAACATATAATGACGCACGATGTGGAGCGGCGGGCGAATTGAACCCGCAACTTGTGGGTTCGATTCCCGTCTGGGGAGAATTTAGTTGATTAATCAGCTTTATTAAGAAAGAAAATTACAATCAAATAATAGAATAAAATTAAAACTAGTATTAACAATTAAAACCACTGAGCTAACTGCGGACTGATGCAAACAATCTACAGGTAGCTCAACTGCAGCCATTGTCTTGGGCACACTTCCAACTGGTATTGATATGGATCAGTTGATTAATTCATTATTGATCTACAAATACTTTTTCCTGGGTGTTTTGGGTATTTACACGTACTATAAAAATATTTATCTGTTTAATGTATTCTATTTAGTATATCAGTCAGCTAGTACCCATAACACAAGCTCTGCTTAGCTTGGGGCTAGATGATGACGTGTGCATTGTCCAGCATTATTTACCTAATAATTATTTTCCTTCCAAAACTTAATACCAGAAAATTATCAAAATTTACTTTACCCATCGATCAATATGCTTTTACATTTTCCAGACTGATTTCGTAATTCTGAAAGACGCCACAGAAAAGGAAAAAGTTATAAATTTCAAAAAAATGAGCGTAGAGAATTATTCAATCCCAATTCTACTTTGGTTTGGTAAATTGGAAATGGAGGAGACCAATGAATTAATCAAGGTTAATAAGGTTCGCTTTGATGAGACTTCTGTATAATTAGTTCCAACGTAAAAATAAAATCAATTTCAGGTTTCAGATGGAATAATTTTGGATATTGGAAATGGAATATTCAACTGCTGCTACCGCTTTTGCATAGATAAATGTTACGAGGTATTCTTGAAACCGTACTATGCCGTCCACCCACCTTGCAACTAGCCGTCCGACGTTTCTTTTTCAAATAGAATTATATTTTTTTTTAAATAATCCTTCGAAACCAATAATGGTAAATCTAGTTTACTTGCACGAGAAGTGTGTGGACGGAAGTACTTCTGCAATTTTTCTGTTAGAAATCTTCAAATGGGACGAAACAGGAACGGCCGAGTAATTGCGGTAAAATATCCCATTCCCATTAAATGGGTCATCCGAGGAGAAATGTCATAAACGATTTCGGTTTCCAATATGGTACTGAAGAAGAAGAAGAAAAATATTTATTAGACAACACAACACACAAAGTAAACTTTAGTACATAGATATAAACATAAGACTACTTATTTAGTACCTACTAGATATGAAGTACTTATGTATACTAAGAAAACAAGGATGGATTATTTAAATACTTACACTCATGACCATTGGGTTGGTACTGGTAGGTACCTACTAAGAAAATGCATACAGGATGGCGGGATGGGGCGATGGAATTTGTAACGTCAACGTCAAGATTACTTAGAATTAACCTAAGTAAAAGTCAATTGTTACTTACTCACACTTGCCCTTTTTTTTGCTCGATTTCAGCAATTCTGATTTACAAACAGTTAATACTTTGCAGTAGCAACGAAGTCGAGCAAAACAAAGTCAAGTGAGAGTGACATTAGTACGAGGTGTAATGTAAAAATAAAAACATTATAATTGATTTGACATTTGTGATATTTTGACATTCAGCATCATTCACGATTTGTCAAAAATTCTATGTATTTATTTTTGTTACATAAATGAAAGGAACCGAAATAGCTTACACCCTGTCTCCCCGGATGGCGATCAATTGAATGGGAGATTTTACCGAAATCACTCGGCGGTTCCTGTTGTTTCAGCGTTAAATTTGTTATTACGTGTTCGGTCTACTTTAGGACGAACACGGAACACCTCTAAATGTAATAAAGCACTTTGCTATATGATATTTGTGGCGCTTCAGAAACATATCCTAATCCACCAGTACCGGTGGTATGAAATCAATATTAAAATATGAAATCGATACACATCTGACGCACCACATCAAACCACACCACAATACTGTGGTTGTAACTTTATGCTATCGATTTTGTAAACTATTTAATTTGCAGTTTCACAGACCAGTGTTTTACTATCACTCCGATCTTGTAGAGGTATATTATAGTTGTTATGGAAACGACAGAAAGCTGATGGGTGTCGCTGAACAGTTAGTTGATAATCGTTTTCAAGGAGTCATGCTCAACGATACAAACGTACAAAGTTTTGCACCTACTGAAGTGGTTCTTTCATTAGTAAAAGCTGTACATATAACTGAACAGAAAATAGATTTGGACAAAGATTTTCATGAAAGAAGTTTTATTGTAAGTTCTTATCCCATTTAAATTGTCATCGAATTTTTTATCGCTCAGTCTTAATGTTTATTATTCTTAAATAATGAAACAAATTAGAACTAGTATGAACAATTGAAACAATTGAGCTAACAGTTGCAAGCAATAATATTATTCTTATTCACATGTTAATAAATATGGCTGTCAATTTCACATAGCTTCATCTAGCCCCAAAATAAACAGATATGATATAGGTACCTTTCAAACATTATATTTCATGGTTATCAATTTTTTGTACCTAAAAACATTCCAGAATAAATATGCAGAATGTTAAAAAAATACAATTAAACACGCAACAACCTTCTTGGTTTTAAAATGAGGGCTTGATAATATAGCTAATTTATTTTTTCTTGCCTTATATATACAACTGTTTTTTTTTCTTCGAAAAAAATACTATGTAGAACGATTATTAAAAAGAAATAAATATATTATTATTATAAAGACTATTACAAGAACTATTTTCAAGACTATTAAGATTTTTAAGTCGAGTTTAAAATTTGACTTGTATATAATTATGAGCTAATTTCGTCAAGAAAACAATCATTATTGATTTCTGATCCTTAATTTCTTTTTGTGATTTTTGGTCTAGTCATAATTCAGGCTGCTGGCAATAAGACTCCCTATGGTCTTTTGTTTTATGTGTGTCCCTTTTAATCGTCTTTCAATAACATTTCTCCCATTTCAGGTTAAGACCCCAACATTACCTCCTCATGCTGTCGCCTACGCAGCAGCGTATTCAGCTATGAAATGCGGTGCTTCTGCTATCGTTGTGCTGACCGTCACTGGAAAGTCAGCCAAGATTGCCTCGTTCACATCGCCAACGTGTCCTGTCATAGCCATCACCACCCGACTGGAGACAGCGAGGGCCTTGAATCTCTATAGAAAAGTTATACCACTTATTTATGTTGGTGAGTTATATTGTCACACAAGAAAGTTATCTGGTCTGTTCACATAATCATAGTGGCCAAGCCTATATCTTGATATAACAAAATATTAAGCTACTTGATAGTGGCCAAGTCACCGCAAACGTCTTTTGTTTTGTTAAATATGATAGCCGCCTATTTTATTTTATTACTATAATAAATAGTTAAGGCGCATACACCACCTAAACTAGCGCCACCACCTACTTTATGTTATTATTCTGTTTAACAAAGGAATTTTCAAAAATCCTTCTTCCAGTTTGTGATGCCTATCATAAGCTTTTTTTTAATGTCTCTGTAATAGTTTTATTCTATTTAGTTTAGGAAGAGATACGAAGTTGCACTTGGTGGCCACCAAAATCTATTTTCGTATCTTTTCCTAAACTAAATAGAATAAAACTATTACAGAGGCATTAAAAAAAAGCTTATGATAGGCATCACAAACTGGAAGAAGGATTTTTGAAAATTCCTTTGTTAAACAGAATTATAAGACAAATAAGGTGGTGGCGCCACTTTCGGTGGGGTATGGGCCTTAATCAAATATAAATATAATATAGTTGAACAAAGGAAATTTTCAGTTTGTAATACCTATTATAAGCGTTTTTTTAACGCTTCTGTAATAGTTTTATTCTATTAGGTTTAGGCAGAATATCGAAGTTGCCCTTGGTGGCCACCTGGCCACCAATATCTATTTTCGATTTACTGGGTAAACTAATTAGAATAAAAGTATTAGAGATGCCTTATAAAAAGCTTATAATAGTTATCACAAACTGTACGTTGGATTTTTGAAAGTTAATTTGTTCAACGTAGTAATAAAATTAAAATATGTGGCGGCGCTAGTTTCCCGCATACCACCGCCTTTAGGGTTCCTCGTTAGTTTCGAACAGGTTCTAAATAAGGTGAGAGCTCACGTTGATCCTTTCTGTATTTAAATGCTTCCTAAGATAATAAACAAGGTCGTTTCGAGGAATAGTCGAGCAATTTAAACAATTTGTCGGACGCTTTAGTAAATCTTCTTATTATTGCCAAATTCTTTATATACTTAGTCTTTATTTTATTTATTTAAAACTTTATTGCAATAAGGTACAAAGGGTGGGCTTAATGCCGAGGCATCTTCTACCTGCCGACCAATAACATACGTTTTAACAGATAGTTGGCGTGCTAATATTAGTTTTACAAAATATATTATAGATACTAAAACTTTATTACTTGAATATATATTATGTGTCTTTAAGCCCCAGATGTAGTAGAAGTAAATAAATAGGTTAGGTAAGCATTGGTATAGTTTCAAGTACCGTAGCTTCTAGAAAATACTACCGTCTGGTAACCAAAGCGCGTAAAAGTTTCTGAGGAGTTTTGCTTAATAAAACCGGATGGCTTACGGTGATTGCAGTCATAAGTTACTTGTAGCAATCGACCGTGTGGTAGATAGATATTGGAACGTGGAATGAAAATGGAACAATCTAATAGTACCCATCTGGTACAGAAAGCGTCATCTATATTGCTTATTCACTTGTAATGTTTCACATTATTCGCAGTATTATCTGTAAAAATAGCTCTAATTGAAACATAAAAATATACGTATCTGAGTTGTTTGAAAACGATTCCAATATAAGTAGGTGTAGGGGTATCCGACTAATGCCAACAGACTGCATTCACTCGCATTGCTATTTTTAATAAATTATTTATAATATTTTATTACCGAAAAAATATAACACTTACAAATTTTAGTAACTGATTATCGGTGATAAATACGCAGACCGTTTTTGTGACGTCACCATTCACTTAGTCAACTCAAAGTGCTTCTGTTCCTTGAATCAAAATGAGTTTAGAAACAAGTAAATAACACTATCATGTTTCTTGTTTGTGTTGTGTCTCGAATATATTTTATTAAAATGGTTCATAAAACATTATTAATAATTAAAAATCTGCTAAAAGCTTCATGGTAATACGGTGAACGGTGACGTCACGTTGAATGTACTTTTCAATAATTAAATATCATATCAACATAAATACATCAAAAAATAAAAAAAACATATATGCATAAAAAATTACATGAAAAAAGAATACAAATAGAAAAAAAATTAAGTTACATGCATTAATCCTATTGACAAAATCACTTTGCAAAAACGTTATTTTAACTTTCTCATTAACAACTGTGGTTATAAACGTACCTTTACAAACGTACCTTTACAAACGTACCTTTACAAACATACCTTTGTTAAAACAGTTATTTAAACTTTATTGATATTACTTACCTATAATTTTATTACAATGTAACCGTATGATACCAGCAGACATGTCTAATATTGATTGTTTATGTTAATAATTGTGGATTATTCTTCCTTGTCTTAAATAAATACCTACTAGATATCTTTATTAAAAGTAAATGTAAATAGACGTAACTAAGTGTGCCTTGTGCTATAATAAATATTATGAATATTATGAAAACGAAACGCGGCTGACTGTACCCTTTCCCCACCCATATCTTGCTGTATGCGCCGTCCCAATCATACTAAATAGCTTTTCCAACCTACTTCCAAAGCCAATATAACCACAATACTGATACACATTAGCATAATGTTATTGTAATTACAGGAGGGCGGTCGCGTTCCTGGCCCGACGAGTGCCGGAATCGCATCGTATTTGGCACGGAGTTTGCCTTCTCCACCCGTTTACTGAACCATGGAGCCAAATTAGTGGTGCTGGCGCCAACGGAAGATAGCAGTGGGTTCTGTGACAGCTTTCAAATAGTTACGGCACCTTTTGCCAAGGATGGCTGTCCAGGGCTTCGGGGATATGAAATCATAGATGAGTCTGCTTACTGAATATATTTTTATAATAAAATTTGCTAAACCATGATGTAACTTCTTTCTATACTATTTATGCATTTACTAGCTGTTTCAAGCGGTTTCATCAGCGTTAAATTCGATGTCACATTTACGTAAATCTCCCATGGGAATTTAATGTTTTATCAGGACAAAAAGTAGCCTATGTTACTCTCCATCCTTTCAACTAACTATGCCAAAAATCAAGTAGATTGATGGCTTAGTTAGCGCGTGAAGGAAGGAAAACCAAACAAACACTCTTTCTCATTAAAAATACTACTAAAGATATAAACTATCATAACATAACATAGGGTGCAGTTCAATGTCGTAACCGCTACCACAATGCAAAAAAAGTGTATTCAAATATGGACTGTAAATCGATAGTTGTAGGTATATTTTACAGTGACGAAATGGCTTCTCCCAAGCTTTGAACGTGAGCTGTCTGTCATCAGATGCTGTCAGTATGGTATACATCTAAATATAACAGATCATATTATTATATTAAACCCGCCTCCATTCCATGACTATGAAATTTCCTTGAACTAGACACTAGCAGAAAAGTGACAAACCAGACACATATTGCCAAAAATAAAGAAGTCAAGTTCAAGCAGCGGGTTAAATTGTCTAAGGTTCAAGCTCATTATTTGAATGAACCAATTTGTGTGCCTATGATTTGCGAAAACCTTAAGCACTATGACCTGCTTAAGGTTGTCGCAGATCACGTCGTTATTACCTATGACTCGGCCAATATGTGACAAAACTCCGATTTGGAATCCAAAAAAAATTTAAAATTAAGATGCCTGTGGCGATGTTTCTTCACTAATTAGATACCTAGCTTAGTATGTCTTGTCTACTGGTTTTACAGTTTGCTGGTTATGAGAGAAATTATTAAACTTGAAAATAATCAGAGCAAACCATCTGTAAAAATTTAAAAATTAAATAAATAAATAATGCTGGAATATTTAAACCAGCCTTAACCACTAAGCTCAACTGATCTATACCAGTCGGAACCGTGCCTAAGACACTGGCTGCATTGCCCCGCTGTATGGCTGTGCCAGATACTCACCGGCTCTCGGGTCACGCGTCGCTTCGACCAGATGCTCAAATATTTTTTTGAAAACCCGGAGAACCTCGTTACCCCACGGACCTAGGGTCTCGACTCCAAGGGGAGCAAATGCGTAAGCTCTGTCGAGACCTGCATATTTGATTTACATAGATTGTTTTTTATTAATACCCTAGATAAATTAAACACTGAAGAAAACACCCGGTAGAAACATCTAATGATATGAGATGTATATAATCAAACCCGCAACCTTCTGCGTCACAAGAAATTTTGCTGGTTACGTTAAAGAGATCGAATTGTGTTGAATATCATCATCAGGCAACCTATAATAGTCCATTGCTGGACATATGCTCCCCTAAAGAGCGCCATAGCGACCTAAATATCATATCGTTTGATACCTCAAAAGTTATTTGGGTTTATTTGGAACTTGTTTATTCTACTTGATTATTGTCTTTAATTATCAAAGAATCGATTATTCTGCGTTGTCACACTTTCAAATCTATATTCCCAAACCTAAATCCAATATTCCAAATCAATATTCCATAATGAAAGTGTTTTCAATTAATTATTTGTTTAGTCAGCCGCAGTGGGATGACCGTTTCTGAAAGCCATCACGTTTATGAGGGTCCAGTTTGTGCTGACATTTACTGCGTCTGTTTAGCTGATTTTGTTACTTTTTGCTTACGTTTTCATTTTTTAATAACCACTCGTAGGGTCATTTCGGGCTGCATATCGAGGATATAAAAAAGTATCTAACAAGAGTTTTCTACGACAATATTTACGAATGTTTTCATTTCGTTGCGTATTTGAGAGCCTATACAACCTCAAGTTTTTGTGAAAAGGATAGACATAGGATTTTGCGTTCATAGGAGCAGGACAGGGCATGCCAAAACAACGCAACGCAAGCCCAAAAATCAAGTTTTAGCTTATTATCTATTAATTAGGACTTTATTTGAAAAAACTGAAATAAATGAAATGTTCTTTATACTTAGTTCTATTGCCATGCTTATTTTCAAGATCTTAACTTCTGTATTTGTTGAGAAATTCAGTTTTTTGTAAGAATTTAGAGGTAACTTTGGGATTTTTTTTATCGAACTTTTTTTATGATATCGTTTTTTCAAACCATTATGATCGATAGAGTTAGTCCTGAGCTTTACCATATATAAATTTCAAAGTTAAATATTTAGCAGGTTCGAAGATATTTCGATCTGACAGACTTGATGTGAGGTAGGCCCTTTCTAATTTCACTACTTATGACACTGTTATTTAAGTTTCCTTACCGAGTTTCATTTGAATTCCAAGAATTGAAATTCATCAACGTTTGTGGCACTTTCACCCGCAAATCTCTAAAACAAACCAAAATTAGAGGTTGGATTTGCATAAACTAAATTATTAACCGTACCCAAAATAACCGAATTAGATTTGTTAGTTAATTATTAACGCAATTGTTGGTGTTAGTGTTACAAATAAGTGGAAAGTTGTGCGGAAAATTATATATAGTTTGCTGGTTCCGCTTAATTGTGGATGTTGATAGAAGTGCTTACTTGAATAATAGATGGCTTTGCTAGTTTATGAATAAAATAATACAGGATCGCTTTATTTATATGTAACGTATATAACGAATAAACATAAAAATTATGGGACCAATTTAAAAAATTCTTTAGTAAAATAAGCTATACAACTTAGAGTAATAAGACACTATACAATATACTCGTGCGAAGCTGGGGCGGACCGCTAGCTATAGTTGTAATAGTTCTGCACAGAACTACTGGGACTAATAGTTCTGTGTCTTAGAAATGCTTCCAACTGTTATTGATATGGAAGTTCGTAATTTTTTTCTAAGTACCCTAGCACATAGGTACACAATCCCCGTGCTTGCCTTACTGCAGAACAAGCACAGAGATTATTGTCTGTAGGATATTTATGGCACTTTATATTCGAATGCATAAATTATTCGAAATTCATTCCTTTATCTATAACCTCCTTTTTCATCATATACAATGTATGACGATGCGATGTCGTTATTGTCTATTCTACCATAGAGAACAATCACAGTGCTTGGCATACAGTATGAAAGAACCATTGAGGGTACATTAAGAAATCATAAAATTGCACTGTTTTGCACATAATTTGGTTGAGATCTCAGGAAAGTTTTGTAGTTTTCTTGTAAATAAGCAAAAAGTCCATTTTTACACTTGCACTGTTCCAAAAACGCATGCTATGTCCCGCTCCTATGAACGCGAACCTATGCCTGTCCTTTTCAGAAAATAGCGCGCAATGCGCCCTCTTATGTTGACATTGGTCGCTTAGTTAACGGTAGGAATCTCTACCATTCAAATCACTACATACCCCCAAGTGCCAAGATCGGTATCTATGTGTACGCCAACCAAATAACAAACAAGTACCTACCTAGACACAGCTCAAACGCAGCCTGTAAAGCCTGGCGCACAATGGCAGGCACCGTGGAGTACCATCGTCTACCACTCTTTTTGGCGCAGCTCTTCAAAGGCGGCTCTCATCTTAATATGCCTGTTTTAGTCTTATTTCTCGTGACATTAGCGAACTTGCAATAAAGGTAAGGGGTAAGTATTCTTGAAAGTTTTAAGACAGAAAAAGTACCTAATAGATTTTGGGAACATAAAATTTTTAAAACTATCATGGTTATTAACATTAATAATTTTGGTAAATATCCCGTAATAAAAAGACATAGATGATTCCTACTGATTGAATTTATAATGAATACAACTCTTATATTTAGCTGTTTATTTCTCAAGTCTCTGTGGTCATAACTCCTATATAGAACTTTTCTACTAATTCCTTACTATTATGTGATAGATGCTAGGATAGATTTATATTGTAACAAGTTTTACACATGCACAAAAAACATGCATCGCAGTAGGTACCTACTTGATCTACAAGTAAATAACCTTCTTTTGTTAAACATATCATTTTATAGGTGGAAGTTTTCTTAAATTCTACCTTATGAATTCAAGGAAGGGAGAGTGAACCCTACAAGTATTATTTACGAAAATTTAATAATGTCACAAAAATGTTCAAGTCGTAAAAAAATTCTTTTTGAGGCATTATTAAATTTTCGTGGAAAATTTGCCCAGTGCGAGTAACGCACTACCAAGCAAAAAATATTATTATTTACTTCAAAAGAAAGGCATTAAAATGCTACAGACTTATGATTATTTTTATTGTTTTTTTTTATTTTTATAATTCAATCATTTATTTAACAGCAAAAAATAATTACAACTAATATTTACACTTACATCTATTTACTAAAAATCTAAGCCGTCACCAGAAGGCAGAGTGCCCAGAATGCTGGCAGCATTGCCACGTTGAATGGCAATGCTAATTCGTTGACCGAAATAAAAACCAGCATTCCGATCACCTGTGGACTCTATTAGTAGTTTTGTAAGATCTTTATAGATAACGTGTGCCCCAGGACCCCAAGGACCTAGGGTTTCCACCCCAAACGGCTCAAATAGGTAACCTCTGTCAAGACTAGCGTATTTTCGCCGTTTGAGGAACTCCGCTGATGTTGCTGCGGAGCCTGCCCTTACTGATGTCCCTGCAAGATGAGAAGGTGCTAGGGTATCTACACACGTAGCATCCCAAACTAAAGGCTGACCCATCTTCCAAGGAATCAGAGTCATACCGTCAGGCCTTTTACCATCATCTCGCATTAGGCCACGTGGTTCGAGAGTAGCTGGCACACTGACGCTGGTAAAAGCCCGACGAATGATGTCATTAATTGAACCATGGCGGGACACACGTCCTGCACTAGAGACACATGCCAGTGCATGGTGACCGAACTTATCAACGGTTTCACCGCACTGGCAACGGTGTGGCACTAGGCAAGGAGAACCTAAACGCAAAGAGGTAGCCACCCGAAATGAGTTATTGTCTAAAAGGGTACCTAAATTTTTGGAAGGCAAAACATATAACCAAAGTCCTGATTCCCACTCGGAAACAGCGAGTAGACGAGCGCGTTCTGATGAGCTGGTAGACGTATTAATAAGATTTTTCCGTACCAACTCACATAGCGGCTCATCCCACAGTCTCTGAGAAGAGAGGACTTTGGGCAGATTAGTTTCAGGACAGGCTATTTTCCAAGACGCTAATGCTTGCTCGAAACCTGTTATTTGACAATTTTGTGAACATTTGGCCAAAATTTTATATATAAGATCTTTTGTACCGTGAATTGAAGACATAAAAGCAGGGAGTGAAACACTAGAAATTTCGCGGACACCTAGACCCCCCAATCTAATAGGAAGAGTGGCCTGGTGCCACGCTCTATCATCTAAAGGTATATTAAAAATTTTGATTAATGTGTCGCGCATGATGCTGTCCAACTGCTGTGTAAGTTGAGGATATTTCCAGAGTTGGGAGCATCGTAAATAGTAAGTGAATTTGGGAACAAAAAGACAGAAACGTAAAATAACAAAAGCCACGTGAACATTGATGTTTTGCAATTTGTCTGAAAACGAAAGAAAATTTTGAATTTTTTCATTTATGAAATTAGGCAAACACTCATCCATTATCGGAGATCCCAATAGGCAAAGTGAAGACTTATCTATCAACTTCAGGTTTGGGGCTAAACTTTCAAAGCTACTTTTTATATTTAAAAAATTAGGTAAAGCCCTTGCCGTTTCTGGAACATAAAGTTCACATTTTGCAAAGTTTAGCTCCAAGCCTATAAGCTTAAATTCTTGTTTTAAAACACGTAAATCTTCCAAAATCGTCTCCACCTCGCCTCCTATAGTGCCGTCATCCAGATACCAAACATTAAATTTTGACTCTAAACGTTTTATAATGGGATGTATTGCGAGACTGAAAATAGCCGGTCCTAAAGGATCGCCCTGCTGACAACCAACCTCAGAGGACAATAAGTTATCTTTAAATACTAATTTTGAAGGACTACCATAACATTGCCAAAGAAAGGGATAAACATCAGGTAATTTATCTTTTATTTGTGTCAGAAGGGCGTCCCTGTCTACAGAATTGAAAGCATTTTTAACATCCACCTTCAACAAAAAATCGTTTGTGTGAAAAGATACAAACGATCGAAGCGAGTGTACCGCAGCTTCACAACCACCACGGGATCCAAAACCCAGCTGGGTCGGCTGGAATTCCGACCTCAATTCTGAGCTTTTGATTCTGCAGCAAATTTTAGCTGCAAGCCGGCGGTAGGTCGTACCAACTGCGATTGGTCTAATGCCTCCATCTTTTTTTGAAAGTGCACATAGATTTGCACCATACAAAATGTCGATGATGTCTGCACTGACCTGCCCGGATAGCATTTTGTTCACTAACGACGTAATCGCTACTATGAGGCCTTCGCCCATTTCACCACAACCAGCACCTGTTAAATCTTTTAAGTGTTGTGGTGAAAGGCCGTCGAGGCCACCAGCAGAGCCACTCTGAAAAGAGTTTATGCTGAAGATTACGTCGTCAGGAAGCACTGACAAGAAAGTGCAGGAATCATCTGGTGGTGCTGGGAGGCAAAGATCAGGCGCAGCAGGTGGATGTTTTGATGCAAGAGCCGAAAGAGTTTCACTAGAATTTGAGGCAAGCGTGTCGTTAGAAAACAAAAGTCTTGCTGCACCTCTGATATCCCCATCACTGACACGGTTTTCTACCATTCGATAGGCTATATCAGAGTTTGGTTTTTTTACGAAATGCCTAAAATAGTTGTTTGAACTAAAACTTGTCGGTGGATAAGAAATTTTTGTACAATTTTGCTTAATTTTGGCTGTAAGAGAAATATTTCTATTGTCTCTTTCAGCATGCAGTATCCTATAAGGGAAAGTCAACAAATGTTCCCAAGCAGTCCTTGTATTTTCCGAAACTGCACTTTTTATATCTTTTGTCAAGGACTGCGCAACACACAATCTGGCACCTCTGGGGATGCGTTTTACTACTTGAAAATTTTGTTTACAATTTGATAACTTTTGCCAAAGCGATGTGGAGTCCGAGGTTGATAATGAATTTTCAATATGATTCGAAATGGATGCAGTAGTTTGGGAATTTTTATGGATTCTACTTTCATGGATTTTAAGTCCCCGAAGGCCCTTGAAATATCGTGTTTGGGAACATTTGTGGCATAGGACTAAGTTTTCACACGACACTATGTTGCTACTTACATTTTGGGAGGCCAGATCTACAACAACCTCTGGGTCCACTAAAGCCATGGGCTGGTGGCGGCTGGGTAAATACAATTTTATATAATAAAAAAACACACACAAAGCACATACAACCAAAACAAACATAAAAAACGACACTTGTCAAAAAAATTTCTTCAGCAGCGCTAGGTGCGCTGCTCTATGGCGCGCTGCCCAGCGCCGCCCAGGGCTCCAAATCCAATGAAAAAAAATCCTCTTCGGTCCAAAACAAAAAGTAGCGCCTTTGATTCGTCTGGCCATAGAGCGCAGAACTTGAGGCGCTGCTCTCGCCTTTAGGCTTGATGTTGGGGACGGACAACGGAAATACTTTGTTCAAGTAGATTTTTAAATTTTGGCCAAACAAAATTTATTCAAAATAATTTCTTCTGATAATAGTGGTTGGTATTTATAACTTAATTGAAATAAAATGCACAGTAAATTTAAATATAATAACGATTAATAAAATAAAATAAAATTTTTACGTGTGCCATCTTTCAGTTTTTTTTTTTTTTTTTTGATTAATAATATATATCGTTTTCGTTCACGATGTCAAGAATATCTGAAGAACCTATAATGGTCCACTGCTAGACGCAGGCCTCCCCTGAAAATCCTTATAGGCTTTTATCTGATGGGGGGTAATGCCCATAATCCTCACGCTGGGCATGCGGGTTGGGATCGCAGTTCGGTGGTAGATATATTCTGCAAGAGGCGCTGCTGCCCGCCCCCGGTGTATGTCTCTTAGTCGCCTATTACGACACCCACACGGGAAGAGTTGGGGATGGTACAATTATTATTCTAAGCTGGCACCACAGTACTTCCTAAACGAAGTTAAAATATTTGTTGTGTTTAGCAAAATTGGGCCTAAGTAAGTAACCCGAGCATATGCGAAGTGCATGTTCCTTCCACGAATATAACTGAGCTACCAAACTTACAGAATAACCTCTCAAGTTTTAAGATGGGCGCATCCAAATGTGAAGGATGCTTGTAGCAGGATCCAAGCGAAACTATACCTTGCATCATGCATGTCGGCATCACACAAAGAAGTACCTACACTTCTTGTACCTTCCTCTTGTACGTGATTAAAACACGAGTACATTTGAGAAGCTTTTAATATTTAGTAGCTGTATTTTATGTAAGAAAGCTGCTGATGCAAGATGCCACAATTGTTATCTTGTTTCATTTTGAGTCGCAGTGGTATCTGTTGGTAAGTTACAGTTGTTTGTTATGAAAATCGTTTACTAACAAAGTTAAATTAAGATTACAAATAAATAAATAAAATAGTTAATTTCTATAACTAATCTATCCAAATCTTGAAATTGCTTTGTGTTAGGGGGTTTTTCTCTTGCCTTATGGAAAATCCTTCATGCAGACTAAATAGATTCAAAAGGTATACATTGTTGTCTTTTATAAAGATAAGATAATATGTGTGTATGAGACAATTAAATAATCGAATAAGAAATACAACTACGTAGTTGAAACAAATAAGCTAACTGCAAACAATCTACAGGTAGCTCAACTGATCCATATCAATACCAGTCGGAAGCATCCCCAATTCTAACTGCATCATCTGTCATTGGTTGCATTCATTGTTATGGTTCTCATTTTTTCCTAAGTTGGTTTTCATGTAAGTGCCACTAAATTCATGAATCCTTCATGGATGTAAAAGAAATGAAGTATTAATAAAACCAATGAGTGCTTAGCAAACTAAGCAAACATAACCGTGTGTAACGTTTTTTACTGTCGAAAATACATAATATATATCTCTACATATCTTGAGTATTTGACTGTAATCGACACAGATGTGCATTTGATTTAACTATTTAAAACTCACAACATAACATAACAGAAATGAGGATTACACGTGAAATCAAGAAGAAAATGGTAAACGATTTGCGGCAAAATACTTTTTCGCTAATTTTATTGCTTGTGGAAGTCAGAAAAAATTAAAAACCCACAAAAAATCTGCAGAAATTTGTTCCGTTGGTCAGGGTGTTTTCTATGTAATTATAATAAAAAATATCTATCTATGTAATGTATAATATTACGTATATCAGTTATCTAGTACCCATAACACAAGCTCTGCTTACCTTGGGGCTAGATAATGCTGTGTGAATTGTCCGGCATTATTTATTTATTATTTATTTATTTATTAAAAAAAATAATCAATTTTCGTCAAACCGCGCGGATCGTCGTAGGTTAGCGCTGGATTCATTGTTTTGTCCTTATTTGACCTTAATCGAAATTCCCTTCAAACTTAACCAATAGGGAGGTTTACTAACGATTAACATAGCAAGATAACCTATATAAAACCTAAAACAGTGTTATCCCCAACCCGCCTCCGGAATGTTACGAAGCTGAAAAGCTGAAACAAATTCCAGGTGACAATAAATAAAAGCGGGAAACTAAATAAACTAGTTTCGTATTTGGACGCACAGGACCATTTGCATTTTTATTGGAGCCGTTTAAAGAAACAAAGGATGGATACGCAGTTACGTCGGCCGTTGGGAATTACCTACTGCTTCTCTATTTCCCTTCGATGTTTTCAGATGGAGTCATTTCCTTATTGTTGGAAAACGACATTGGAAAAGTTCTAGAAACCATTTTAACCCACTTCCAGAGGAGGTTCTAGATTCGGCTGTATGTATTTTTTTTGTATTTTCGTCGATTTCTATGCTACTTATGGACCGATTTTAATTTTTTTTCCCTATTTTACATAGAATATTCTGGAAATGGACCCCTAAAATGACTTTTGCCGAGGGATTAGTATTTACCCCGACAAGCTTAAAAAACAACATAATAGGTACTATTGAAAAATAACGATCAAATCATAAAAAATACGATGATTCTTTACTTGTTGTTTATAGGTTAATTTTAGGCTCGTCTCTTATAAGTTTATGTGCGCTGCAAAATGTATTAAAATATCATCACATGATAATTTTCATAATATGGTAAAATTGGTTTCCATGGCAACGGGCGTCAACAAACTTAATGATACTCGAATTTGAACTAGATGTCGCCACTTCAACAATAAGATCGCACTATCGAAGTGTTCCGGGTTATAACAACTTCCAAACCCATTGCCATCCAGGCTAGATAATGCTGTGTGAATTTTCCAGCTTTAGTTATTTTTCATTATTTAGGAATTTATAGTTTTTAAAACACGACAAATTATATAAATATCCTATCTTGTTTGTCTCATCAAGGTTTATTATAGAACAGAGATAGGTTGGTTAATTTTTGGTTTATGACATTATGAATATACATAATAGATTCATGCGTTACTTTGCAGAGATCAAATTCAAAATATAAGAATGAAAACATTTAGTATCATTCCGCGCAAAGCCTTCTCCGATAAGTTTTAACAAAGAGCAGTCCGCTTTGTAAAAGAAAAAACCACACCAACAACAAAATGAAAATATCTATCAAAGCAAGATGTCAACTAGTTTCGTCTCTCCACAAGACATCATCTACACCACAATACTCGACCATGACAATGACACCAAGCAACAACGGCAGAGTCCCAACAGAGAATATATAAAAATTTGTGGTATCGACAAATCAGTCGTGTATTTTCTTGAAATCCGTCCAAACTCAGACCCATCTTAGGGTTATTTTTTTTTTGCTTAGCACAGTTTGGCTTTGCTAGTGAGACATCCAGATACCACTCGTAACAACTCGTACAACTTAACTTTATAAAAACTCTTTGTACGTTCTTTTGGCTATCTACTCTACTGTCTACTGATCTAGGACATTTGTTAGAATTTTTAATGTACCAGATAAGTATTAAGAATAGCATTGTGGTGCCGGCTTAGAATTTGCACGACTTCAACTTTTGATGTTGATGTTTGGTGTCGTAAGATGCGTTTAAGGGACATACACTGGGGGGCGGGCAGCAGCACCTCTTGCAGAATAAATCACGTCCAGTCCAGTTCAGCAGTGGACTAATATAGGGTGATGATGATAATGATACTGCGATCCCCAACCCGCATGCCTAACGTGGGGATTTAGAGCATTACCCTCCATGAGATAAAACAATCAGGGGAGGTCTGCGTCCAGCAGTGGACCATTATAGGCTGTTGAGGTAAGGTTGAGTTAGGTATCAGTCTCTAAAGATTTCAGAAAACCCTATAAGTTACTTATTAAAGAAATTATTTCATCGACTTTGTTTACACGGGCTAATTAAGATTTGCTAGTAAAGTTAAAAGCAAAGTCTGCATAGTTTTAATTTCAATTTATTCTCCAAGTTCTCAAAGTATCCGACTGATTAACAACTAAACTCATCTCAAAAATCCCATCAATAGTAAAGTGTATTTAACAAGGTCTGTAAATAGTTTTCGGTGAGATTCGATTCAGCGTAAAACATTCCTATTTAATGGTGCGGTTCTGCTTAGCAAGACTCTTTTTAAGTGATAGTAAGTTAGAGTGGAGTCAAACTTTGAATATAATGTTTTTGAGGTTTGACTCAGCAAAGATTTGACTGCGCAAGAATCAATCTTGTAAAAATCCGAATGGCCTTCTTTTTTTTTTAACATTGAGCTTTGATACCTCAATCTCAACAGCCAATAATAATAGCTCACTGCTGGACGCAGGCTTCCCCCTGATTTTTTTTATCTCATCGGGGGGTAATGCCCATATTCCCCACGCTAGGCATGCGGTGGTAGATCTATCCTGAAAGAGGCGCTGCTGCCCGCCCCCCAGTGTAATGTCCTTTAGTCGCCTTAGACGACACCTACAGGAAAAGTTGGGGTGGTGCAAATTAGAAGCCGGCATCACACTGAGTTTAGATAGATTGATGGATAATATTACTTTATTGTACCACACAACAAACACAGAAAACAGTACAGAAATAAATGCTACTAAGTAGTAGTAGACGAAGTACAAAGAGGCCCTTATTGCTATGCGCGATCTCTTCCAGAAAACCTTCAGATGGACTGGACATGTAAGAACAACAAAGACGGTGACACGTAAAAAAAAAATACAATTAATACTACTTACACTATGTAATACCTATAATAAACTTACATGAAAATAAATATAAAATTGTCTAATTTTACGACGATAGCTAATGCTGATGAAGCTATTTTTTGAGATAAGGAGTAATTTGAGTTGATTTACGCTTAAGGCGCATACCCCACCCAAACTAGCGCTGCCACCTACTTTATGTTATTATTCCGTTTAACAAAGGAATTTTCAAAAATCCATCTTCCAGTTTGTGATACCTATCATAAGCTTTTTTTAATGCCTCTGTAATGAGCAAGTAGGTGGCGGCGCCACTTTGGGTGGGGTATGTGCCTTAAAGGATGACTCACGCAAGTAAAAAAAACCCGTCCATTAATTTTTATTATTCCAATTGTATTGATTTCGATCAAAATAGCTGCCTCTAGATGGTTTTTAAAAGACTGCAGCAAGGTTAGCTGTTTCATTTTTAAATACTAAATGTATGTATTTGTATTAGCCAGTAATATAAACCATTAGTCTCGACCTCAGTGGCGCAGCGGGCGAGAGTCTGCCTGCGACGCAAGAGGTTGCGGGTTCGATCCCCGCCTCGGAACAAATTTGTGTACGATCTGCAGAAATTTGTTCCGTTGGTCTGGGTGTTTTCTATGTATAATAAAAAATATCTATCTATGTAATGTATAATATTACGTATATCAGTTATCTAGTACCCATAATACAAGCTCTGCTTACCTTGGGGCTAGATAATGCTGTGTGAATTGTCCAGCATTATTATTATTAGTAGATTAATAAATAGGTAGCTTTTAATAATAACTTGTAAATTACTCAGGAATCCAGGAGTTGGGCGTTGACACTACCACACAGTTTTATAAGCTTCGGTAGTGTCATAGTTTCATAGTATCAGTGATCCTTTGTGAAAAATTATATGTATAAGTGTTTTTTTTTTAATATAGTTGTTATTTATACTAGGTGTTTTCTAGTACCCATAACACAAGCTCTGCTTAGCTTGGGGCTAGATAATGCTGTGTGAATTGTCCAGCAATATTTATTTATTTATTTGTTTCTATTACTAGTATTTTCCGCTGGTATATTTCATACCATCATCATCAGCATATACCAGTCCACTGCTGGACATAGGCCTCCCCTAATGAGCGCCATAGCGCCCTGTCTTCAGCTTGCCGCATCCAGCATCTGCCAGCAGTCTTTCGCAAGTCGTCATCCCACCTGATCGGAGGGCGTCCTACACCACGTTTTCCGAGTCGCGGTCTCCACTCAAGAACACGTTTACCCCAGCGGTTGTCGGTTCTTCTTGAAATATGGCCAGCCCACTGCCACTTCAGCTTGCTAATCCATACATCCACACATCCGTACATCCATTTCATATCGTCATATTGATTTATCGAAATAAATTAATAGATTATGGATCGTTAATAATGTTTCCTCGTTTCTCCAGATCCCAAACAAAGAATCAATTTGATTTGGATTACGAGGTCTCAAGAGTCGGTTTCTGTACCAAGCTATCTTTAAAGCTAAGGGAGGGATTGAAAGGAGTTTATAAGAAGCTCATAGCATATTGCGGTCGGGTTGAAGGGGATCAAATTAAGTTGAAGAGTAAGCGGAAATAGCGGTGACCGCTACGTTTCCGGTTAGACAGGAAGTTTGTGTAATTAATCCTTGTCTAAGTTTCCGTTGTAGATTACATTAGGTGCGTGCTTGTTTCTTTTTTAACTTTTTAGTGAAGGTAATAGCTTAGTCAAATTAAAGGTATATACCTATCCTGTTTTAGACGCATTTTTAAGATATACTGTTAAAGTATGAGGAAATAAATATTTTTTATAAACAATCTGAACGAAGCAACAGGAGACTCCCGCTCCGGGTCGTTCTTGGAGCAAAGGATTGCCATCGCTATTCAGCGAGGTAATGCTGCAAGCATTATGGGCACCTTTGCACCGGGGATGATCAGGGGCGGGTTATTTAATGACTAATCATCTAAGTCTTAGATGATTATTAAGTTGTAATTTATTATTAATATATTTTTATTATGTATCTCATAATAGAATTAATGGATTTAATTTAAATTTGTTATTTGATTGTTATCTGAACGAATACTATTTGTTTATTTCTTTTACGAACCAAGTCTTGGTTTCTCCACACACAAACCAACACACGAGAAGTGAACAAAATGTTTAAACTATTGTCAAATTATAACAAGCAGATGAAAATCCAGCCGTATGTTGTACGTAAGTTTGTATTTAGGTACCAACTTACCGATATAAGTGAAACATCTCTCTATGATTCATGAATTGAAATTAAGATTCACCTTTACTAGCGCGAACAAGTTCCGTCAGTAATGAATATTAATGGTGTAAACTCTCGATTCGACCCGACATAAGCCAAATTTCACCCTAAACAAATCATGTTTGCTTATGGTTTTTGACGTTTTATTTTATTATAACTTATAATGTTTCTCGTTGGTCTAGCGATTGCGCATTCAACTGGTCTCAGCCTAGCACGGGGATTTTTGTCTAGGGTAGAAAAGACAATAATGACATCGCACCGACATACATTGCGTACATTTTTGAAGTGGAAGGAATGCGTCCCGAACTACTTACGCATTCTATGACAAAGTGACGTAATTTTTCTCTATTCTATCCAAGACAATTAAGCCCGCGCTAGAGGTGCTGGTTGAACCATAAAACTGTTACCTATTGCAATTTTTTTTACAATAAAAAGTCCTAGTTGCAGCCCGGAGTTACGAAGTTGTTGCTGTTACACCTTCGATCGGTGTGCCTCGGAAAGTACGGCTTAGCGTGCTATTTTCGGCACGATGGTTCGTCCTACAGCCTACCGGCCATTCTCACCGGTCGTGTCGGTCTGTCGTTCAATCTAATGAGTGTATAACCAGTGCACCTGTGTTTGCGTACACACTTGTGCACTACAATATGTCTTGCGCACATGACTAGTCTACGATGTCACTGGGCGCCGTGGTCGGAAATTCGGCTAGGCGGACATCATTATCTAAAAATGACACTTTTTATCGCCGTAAACATTTTATGGAGTAACCCATTACTTAGAACTTTGAGCTCAAAAGCTGTTTTTTTTGTATCATCCAAACTTTTTTTTTTAAACTCATCGCAGAAGTTATCGACGCTTTTTGTCATGGTATGGCCACATACATATAGTAACATATGTAGTATATGTAAAATGACCGTGTCACCTAAAACTTTAAGATAGATAAAGATAGAACCTACGATGTACAGACAGTAAGATGACATAGGCAAATACGAAAATAAGGTCCCGTTAGCATTCTTTGAACACTTTCTTCATCAATCACTTTCTCAAAAAACCCAATCGTAGGGTTCCCCTTAACATTGGATTTTTTGACTATAATTCCCTAAAGAATTCTCCTCTATCAAGATTCTGCTCAAACATAACCCTTTTATGTAAATGATAACAGTTCTCAAGTATTCTTGCACTTCGCATTGCAATCACAAGCCCTTGATATATTTCGGCCATTAGCAGTTAATGAATAATTTAGCTAACGAGTGAACTCGCCCTGTTATTGGCTGAATTATTTCTACCTTTTCTGCTTTCAAATACCATTTCTCCTTAATTGCTGTCTGACTGAAGCCACAGCTGAAAGGCTTAGTAGCTAAGACACTAAAAATTTCAAATCATGTCATGTATATCTCAAGTGGTTACCTATACGGCTTCGCCGTAATAGTCACATCCTATCTCTTCTCTACAATGTCTTGTTTTTCTCTTCTGCACCCCCTTATCTCAAGGAACGTTTCACTTTTCTTCATCATTCGCACGCTCTTTCTCTGCGCTCTTCTGAAACTCTTATGCTTCAAGTCCCTGTTCACTCTACTTCTTTCTACGACAATTCATTTACTGTCCGTGCTGTACAACTTTGGAATGCATTGCCAGTTTCAATAAGGCGTGCAAAGTCTCTGCCAATATTCAAAAGTATGGTAAAGGAACACTATTTGTCCTGCTGTCACTAATCACACCCTTTTTTCCATAAAAATGTAGATATGTATTTATGTATATATATAAGTATGTTTATGTATTGTTATTTATTCTATTTTAATATTTATTTATTTCAGTAGTTTATAAATTCGAGTTGGTAGTTTATTATGTAGGTACTAATATTTCATAAAATAATATTGTTAGTCAATTTCGAATTTTGTAATTTGCTTCTTATTTATGCACACAGATCCCCGTTCAATCCAACAATCCTATCCATCCACGGTTGTCTGGTAGAGACCGCTCTTGAGCGATAAGACCGCCAATTGTTACATATTTGTTTTTTTTATTTCTTTTATTTTAGTTTTTTATGTATATGATGTGTGCAATAAAGCATTTTCTATCTATCTATTTATCTATCTTCGCATACTCTGAACCAATGAACTAAAAACTTCTACCTACAACTCAATTCTATTTAATTCATTTCACAATTAATTTACCTATCTTAAATTAATTACCTATCATTGAACCAGGTCAGAACTATGTGTCTCGTGAAACATAATATAGGTATGCTTTAAGGCTCTTAATAAAAAAATGCAATGTATGTGTATGTGGTTCCCTTAACTTATGACGCCATTTTGTGAAAAAGATAGGCATAGGGTTTCGTGTTCATAGGAGCGGGACACAGGAGAGCGGTGTAAGCGCGAAGTTTTTGCATAGTATCTAATATTATCTAGTAAAAATAATAGTAATTTAGAAAATCTATAATACACTTCTGGCATCAAGGCTTGTTTTAAATTATTTGTTGAATATCGATAATTTTATGTTTAGAGCTAACTTTAGATATTTTTCTATAGATTTTTTTTGTATACGATTTTACAAAACAACTTTCTAGTGTCATTCCTAAACTATAACATATTAAACTCAGAGTATGCTTTAGTATTATGAAAGATATGATCGCTGACACTAACCGATTTCGGGTATCATTAACTCGCGGCTTTTACGATATCAACACTGTCTTACTTGGAGAGGTCAATTCTTTCGTTGTGACTGGTGGTCGGCATTAACGATGTTTTTTCGTTTATCTATTACGTATGATGCGTTGTTCATCGTAATTGTCTTGGTGTCTTGCTAAAGACTTTTTATCTAAATTTGTAAGATTACACAGTGATTGAACTTTCTTCACAGCACTGTAGAGCGAGCTCACTAATTGCTTAACTTCTGGGATCTCTTCGCTCCTCACTCTAAGTGGTCGACTACTATTAAAGTAAAAATTTCTTAAGACTGTTGTGAACTTCCGTTGCTTCATAATTTTGAAGCGTGGTCGAAGTTTTCAGACGTCGAAAATATCGAAAGAGTTTCGAACTGAAACAAACGTATGTGAAGAGTTAGTGCTGCCCGCATTTGTTGAAATATTAACCGCTTTAGTCTGAGGCATTATAAAAAATATCCGATAAACGTAATCGAGAACTAATGATGTCTTCGAAACGCGAAATGCGAAACGGCTTAGAATGATAGTAGACACAAACGAAGTGTAGCCAAAAAAATGCGATAAATAAGTCTCATTTTCCTCTTCGTATTCTTGCTATGCGTGAAAGCACTGAAGTTGTAGGTAATTATGTTTGTCAACATACATAGATTCGTTTTAATCTTCGAACTCAAGAGAATTGTTGAGTGAGCGTGTTATACCTCTATGAGTGACGTTTTTCGGCTAGTGTTGATACGCTCATAAGACGTCAAGGAAATACCAAACTAGAACTAAAATAACTAACGAAGAACGAACTAAAAAAAAAAAGCACGAATTGAAGGCATTTCCGTGACCAAGCTATGTTGAACCAACGTCAAAAAGCAATATTTGCTTATGTCCAGGTTTATAATATACCTAAGTAGCTTATAAAAATTTAATTCAGCAAATTCATTTATGAAATAAAATTTCAAGCAAATCTTCAAGCTTGCAAGATTTACTAGAGAACATCAAATCAAGCACAAACAATTTATTTGCCCGTTTCATTCAATTCAGACAAACTCATCACATCGCAAGCACAGAGTTTCACGAAAACAAGAAGGAGCAACCGTGGTATTCGCATCGCAGTATTGCTTCGGAAAACTTTTTGATTTAAGTAACTAAATTTACCAAAATCGGCAGATTATGCTTGTAGAAAATTTTAGCCTACGCCGGCACCGAGAGTTGCTATTATAATCCATATTTTCCTTTTTTATTGAAAACACTACCTGACGTACCCACATAATTAATAAAAGCTCGGAAAAACCTTCATTGTGGATTTGAGATATAAGTGAATTTACGCTAAAAATCCACATATTCCAAAATGTTTCTCTCAATGAATCTATGTTGGTTTTATAATGGGTTCTTTGAAAATGATGAACGATTTTCAGCAAGTCACTATTCCGTTAGTTTTAATTCTTGAAGAATGCTACAAAAAAAATCTCGCTTACACGAAATAATCCGCTTTAAACATTAACAAAATATACAGCTCCATCTGTATTGGCTCCAGAAGAATAAGTTTCTTTTAAATATACCAAAATTTATTTGTTACTGATGGTCTTCTACAACGAAAATTAAAAGGACTTAATTTCTCTTCTCTGAAACTGTAAGAAACAGGGTTTATAAAGACAATTTTGAATTCATTCGCGTGGACTTTATAAATAAGTACCCTAAGTAATGTTGGTTTCCATGTACCTAAACTATGCTACCAGAGTTATATATCCAATCCTTTATAATTTTAAAGTTCGTATCCATAGGAACAGTAACTTTATAACGAAAGTAAATTTATGATATTAAGGATATATTTGCAATACTTATACTTCTATCAGTAGTTTAAACGATATTGCTGAGTGTTTTTCTGAATAAAAAGTAGCTTAAGAAATACTAAAGAAATAATTAGTTAGAAAATAACAATATAACTTACCTACATAGCTTGGATTGAGACCCGATCTTTGTTTGAGAATAGCCCTCCAGCAATTGGAGCACGAACCACGAGTGAATAGAAGTCCTAGATCCAGATGAATACATTTTTTGCTTTGCTAGTCTGTAATATAATTCACACCGTATTTTCATGTGCTTGGAAAAATTAAAGAAATTATTTTTGAATTTATAGCAAAACAAATTATAAAGAAGCAAATAAAATACTTTGATCAGAAAATATTCAGAAACAAAATTAATTCATCTATTCGAATATAATTCATATTGTAACTTTCTGTTTTTAAAGAAGCTCCATAAAAAAACTACATTGCGCGTATTTAAAAGTACAAATTGATTATGATTTTTTATTTCAAGGGTTCCGTACCCAAAGGTTAAAACGGGACACTAATTACTAAGACTCTGCTATCCGTTCGTCTGTCACCGGCTGTATATCATGAACCGTGATAGTTATAATAGACAGTTGAAATTTTTACAGATGATGTATTCCAGTTGCCGCTTTAACAACAAATACTTAACAAACAGAATAAAATAAATGTTTAGGAGGGCTTCCATACAACAAACGTGTTTTTTGGCGTTTTTATAGATAATGCTACGGAACCCTTCGTGCACGAGTCTTACTCGCACTAGGCCGATTTTTCTTTTATTTTATTATACCTACTTACCTATAACAGAGTACAAAAACGAGTAAGATACTAATCAAAATAATAAATAAAAAATTTGAGTTGCATACAAAAATACAAGTAAATTATATAATTATCACAGTTTTTTTTAATACAATTTGAAATAAACTATGCAAACCCGTTTGAAACTGTTGCTTCATTTTAGTTTTTACCTACCAGTTAACCCAAATGTTCACTATTTTCATTTCATAACGCAGCTTGATAACTTTCTGTATAATTAGAAACCGTCAAAAAGTTTTAGAAAAGTTATTTAATATTAGCTCATCGTTTGAGTACCCTCTGTGACCACTAACTGTTGGTTTTAGGCCGCAACTTTACACTTAAAGTTATTAGAATATATTAATTAATAAAGTGATCTTTGAAAAATATTATTAATTTATTCTGGTAGATACCTACTCATTTCTTTAATTTGATCTGTTACATACAAAAGTTTTTTAACTGATATCATAAAATTGATATAACAATAGGCGTTTCATAAATTCCGTTAGATTACAGGGATAAATGAAGGAAAGATGTGTTAACTCTCCCCAATTCTCACATTTATTCAAGTTTATGAATTAAAAATCGTAAAATAGCAGATGTATACAACTGGCAAAAGCTCAAATTCGTCCAATGAGGAAACATTTATAAGCATAATTGAAGAAAAATACTCGCTTATTCTTTTATAATCTCTAGTGCATCAGCATAATTGTATTTCACTGTATTTTAACTACTAGTATTATTATAGTCGTAGTAGTATATTTTGATGGTGGGTGATGACTAGTGTGGTCATAATTTCTTGCACCTACTTTAGTGTCTGACTGTGACACCATCTTTTTATTTCTATGGTACTTGTCATCCCCTAGAAGATGACAGGTAACTTTGAAACCCATCTCCCCTCAGATATATACAACCTTGACTATATACAACCTACTATTGAAAAAGAAATACACAATAACAATGTTTATCAATGTTAAGCTAAAGTTAGGTGTTATCGTTTCTAAGAGGTACCTTACCTTGAATACTGAAAATAGGCAAAATAAAATTAAATTTCAAAAGTTTATCGAAACTACATTCATTCGACTGTTTGCAAAAATTGCGCAGTTAGCTTAATTGTTTCAATTGTAATTACTAGTTTTAATTTTTTAAACTTTCGCGATTTGATAATATATTTAAGATTATTTATCGGGTAATAACGTTGGGGAAAAGAAAGCAAAAGGTACGCGATAAATACCCGATAAATAATCTTAAATATAGTTTACATTAATTATATTTTTTTTTATTTTTTTTTATTTATTTATTTATTTATAAAGGTATACAAGGTTTATGCAATATTGCACCATTAAACCAACGCAGGTTTGTATTGGTGCTCACACTCGTGTTGAACTTATGTTTAGATTATACCTAATCTAAACATAAGTTCAACACGAGTGCAACATAGCATTTGGATTTTATAAGATAATAATAAAATTATTGTCAACACAAAACAAAATACAACTCAAAGTACATATAGTTAGTAAGTATACATTTATAAACAATAAAATGACACACATACTTTCTTACCAGAAAACTAGTATAGCATTATTTTAGGTGTAGGAAATAGTAGGAGTAGTAGGTATTGAAATTTTCTTTGTTAATAATGTACTCTTTCTTGTTTCTATACATTTATAAACTAGTTTAGTTTAAGTTTTGTGCCAACAGAATCACTACCATTATTAGTTTAGGATTATTAGGTTTATTATTAAGTTTGAGGTTTGGGTTTGGTTTAATTTTATTATTCGGTTTGATATTAATACTAGGTAGGATTATTAGGTTTGCTATCCAAACTCAATTTAGTTACTCAACTATTTATAAAAAAACGACCATCTAACTCAAAACAACACATTCTCACACGTCACCTCTATCTGTTTGCACGTCCAACACGTGCGTTATAATAATGATAAATACTGTAATTTCTGTCACAAGAATATCTCCAATGGTCTCGAGCCACGGTAACGAGGTGTAATAAAACAACTTCCCGCAAGCTGTAATTTCTTTATCTCGTCCCACCATACATTCGCGCTCATTATAAGAATAGGAGAAATATTATTGCACTGTATCTCAGACGTGACGGTGATTGCTCAAAGGCTCTTTTTTTAGAGACAATAAAGTTCTCTTTTTAGCCGGATTAGGTGAAGGGAAGATTTGATGCCTTAGGGTTTCGTAACTCAAACGGAAAAAAGGAACCTAAATATAGGGTCTTTTGTTGTCCGTTTGTCCGTCTGTCAACCCTGTTTTCTCAGAAACGAGTCGAGGTATCGAGGTGAAAATCATTTCATTAAGGTCAGGTTTGTTTGCTCATAATAATTTTTAGTAATTTTTTTAGTTTGTCAATATAGGTACATTTTTTTTTTTTTTTTAGTGAATCACATGCACATTAAACCTCTAGGGTACTTTCCATTGACTTATAATCATGAAATTTGGCCAGAAGCAAGGTCTTATACCACAAGTATCTAAAAACCGTATTTTTTATCCTTTATCTAAGTGAAACCAATCAAATTTTTTTGTGAACTGTGCGTCTGGGTCGATTTCTTTGCTTACGAGTTCAAGTTTGTACGGAACCTTTGATGCGTGAGTCCATCGTACTTGACGTTTGATATTTTATTGGGGAAATTTCGTATGTGGTGGATACTTATTTACAAGATTATGCCAAAATACGAAAATCAGATTCGGTCTCAAATGGCGATTTTTGACCGATATTCATAAGAAAAGAGAAACAGTGATTAGCGATTTGACACGCGATTAATTGTGAGTTTCAGTTTTTAGGGTTTCAAACATCGGTTTTGAAACCCTTATGGTCTCGCTTTGTCCGTCCCCGCTCTTTCTTGAATATCTCAGTAACTACTGCAGCTATTAACTTGAAATTTGAAATAATGATACATTTCGTGCGCCATTACTGATTTTAAGAAAAAAATATAAAAATAAATGAAAAATGAAAATGAATATTTTCAGTACAAATTTTGATGTTGAAATTTCAAAAGAGACCTAGGAAGGCAAATGGGGTATCAAATGAAAGGTATCGTTTTGTACATTTCAAAACACTTTTTGAAATTTCTGTAAATTTCATACTTTTTGAAATATTTCAAAAAAAATCGAAAAATTGACCATACCCCCCCCCCTATCTCCGAAGATTGCAGACCGATCCACGTACAATGTATTAGGCGTTTGTAGATATAGATCTATATTTTACAGGAAAAATATAGAGAAGTCTGTAATAATAATAGTTTTTGAAAAATAGTAAAAACGGGGGGGAAATATTTTTCAAAAGGGGGGGTACCTACCTATGTGGGGTATCAATTGAAAGGTATCGTTTTGACTATTTCAAAACACTTTTTGAAATTTCTGTAAGTTTCATACTTTTTGAAATATTTCAAAAAAAGACGAAAAATTGACCATTCCCCCCCCCCTAGCTCCGAAGATTGATGACCGATCCATGTACAATGTACTAGGCGTTTGTAGATATCAATCTATATTTTACAGGAAAAATATAGAGAAGTCTGTAATAATAATAGTTTTTGAAAAATTGTCAAAAAGGGGGGGGATTTTTTTTCAAAAGGGAGGGTACCTACCTATATGGGGTATCAAATGAAAGGTATCGTTTTGACCATTTCAAAACACTTTTTGAAATTTCTGTAAGTTTCATACTTTTTGAAATATTTCAAAAATAGTCGAAAAATTGACCTTTCCCCCCCCCCCCTATCTCCGAAGATTGCAGACCGATCCACGTACAATGTATTAGACGTTTGTAGATATCGATCTATATTTTACAGGAAAAATATAGAAAAGTCTGTAATAATAATAGTTTTAGAAAAATGGTCAAAAAGGGGGGGATTTTTTTTTCAAAAGGGGGGGTACCTACCTATGTGGGGTATCAAATGAAAGGTATCGTTTTGACCATTTCAAAACACTTTTTGAAATTTCTGTGAGTTTCATACTTTTTGAAATATTTCAAAAAAAGACGAAAAATTGACCATTCCCCCCCCCCTAGCTCCGAAGATTGATGACCGATCCATGTACAATGTATTAGGCGTTTGTAGATATCGATCTATATTTTACAGGAAAAATATAGAGAAGTCTGTAATAATATTAGTTTTTGAAAAATGGTCAAAAAGGGGGGGGATTTTTTTTCAAAAGGGGGGGTACCTACCTATATGGGGTATCAAATGAAAGGTATCGTTTTGACCATTTCAAAACACTTTTTATAATTTCTGTAAGTTTCATACTTTTTGAAATATTTCAAAAATAGTCGAAAAATTGCCCTTTCCCCCCCCCCTATCTCCGAAGATTGCAGACCGATCCACGTACAATGTATTAGACGTTTGTAGATATCGATCTATATTTTACAGGAAAAATATAGAAAAGTCTGTAATAATAATAGTTTTTGAAAAATGGTCAAAAAGGGGGGGATTTTTTTTTCAAAAGGGGGGGTACCTACCTATGTGGGGTATCAAATGAAAGGTATCGTTTTGACCATTTCAAAACACTTTTTGAAATTTCTGTGAGTTTCATACTTTTTGAAATATTTCAAAAAAAGACGAAAAATTGACCATTCCCCCCCCCCTAGCTCCGAAGATTGATGACCGATCCATGTACAATGTATTAGGCGTTTGTAGATATCGATCTATATTTTACAGGAAAAATATAGAGAAGTCTGTAATAATATTAGTTTTTGAAAAATGGTCAAAAAGGGGGGGGATTTTTTTTCAAAAGGGGGGGTACCTACCTATATGGGGTATCAAATGAAAGGTATCGTTTTGACCATTTCAAAACACTTTTTATAATTTCTGTAAGTTTCATACTTTTTGAAATATTTCAAAAATAGTCGAAAAATTGCCCTTTCCCCCCCCCCCTATCTCCGAAGATTGCAGACCGATCCACGTACAATGTACTAGGCGTTTGTAGATATCAATCTATATTTTACAGGAAAAATATAGAGAAGTCTGTAATAATAATAGTTTTTGAAAAATTGTCAAAAAGGGGGGGGATTTTTTTTCAAAAGGGAGGGTACCTACCTATATGGGGTATCAATTGAAAGGTATCGTTTTGACCATTTCAAAACACTTTTTGAAATTTCTGTAAGTTTCATACTTTTTGAAATATTTCAAAAATAGTCGAAAAATTGACCTTTCCCCCCCCCCCCCTATCTCCGAAGATTGCAGACCGATCCACGTACAATGTATTAGACGTTTGTAGATATCGATCTATATTTTACAGGAAAAATATAGAAAAGTCTGTAATAATAATAGTTTTTGAAAAATGGTCAAAAAGGGGGGGATTTTTTTTTCAAAAGGGGGGGTACCTACCTATGTGGGGTATCAAATGAAAGGTATCGTTTTGACCATTTCAAAACACTTTTTGAAATTTCTGTGAGTTTCATACTTTTTGAAATATTTCAAAAAAAGACGAAAAATTGACCATTCCCCCCCCCCTAGCTCCGAAGATTGATGACCGATCCATGTACAATGTATTAGGCGTTTGTAGATATCGATCTATATTTTACAGGAAAAATATAGAGAAGTCTGTAATAATATTAGTTTTTGAAAAATGGTCAAAAAGGGGGGGGATTTTTTTTCAAAAGGGGGGTTACCTACCTATATGGGGTATCAAATGAAAGGTATCGTTTTGACCATTTCAAAACACTTTTTATAATTTCTGTAAGTTTCATACTTTTTGAAATATTTCAAAAATAGTCGAAAAATTGCCCTTTCCCCCCCCCCTATCTCCGAAGATTGCAGACCGATCCACGTACAATGTATTAGGCGTTTGTAGATATCGATCTATATTTTACAGGAAAAATATAGAGAAGTCTGTATTAATAATAGTTTTTGAAAAATGGTCAAAAAGGGGGGGATTTTTTTTTCAAAAGGGAGGGTACCTACCTATGTGGGGTATCAAATGAAAGGTATCGTTTTGACCATTTCAAAACATTTTTTGAAATTTCTGTGAGTGTCATACTTTTTGAAATATTTCAAAAAAAGACGAAAAATTGACCATTCCCCCCCCCCCCCTAGCTCCGAAGATTGATGACCGATCCATGTACAATGTACTAGGCGTTTGTAGATATCAATCTATATTTTACAGGAAAAATATAGAGAAGTCTGTAATAATAATAGTTTTTGAAAAATGGTCAAAAAAGGGGATTTTTTTTCAAAAAGGGGTACCTACCCATGTGGTGTATCAAATGAAAGGTATCGTTTCGGCCTTTTTAAAACACATTTTGAAATTTCTGTAAGTTTCATACTTTTTAAAATATATCAGAAAATTGATTGTCCAAATAATTGGCACATGTTTGAAACCCTCGGCGCGCGAGTTACACTCGCACTTGGCGAATCTTGTTTATAATACAAAAGAAGATCAAAACACCAAAACACCCTGAACGTCTAACGAAATATCTGTAGATCGTACACACATTTGTCCCGAGGCAGAAATCGAACCCGCAACCTTCTGCATCGCAGGCAGACCTTCGCCCACCGCGCCACATCGGTCGTCGTCCACAGTTTAATACTCCTATTGACCTCTTTTTTAGTATGACCAAAACTAGAACCACGCTATTTTAGTGCTGACTGAACAAACTCCCTAGGTGCAAGCAAGCCTCCAACTTACTCCTGAAAACCACAAGAGAAACACAACGAGTTCTTGCAAGAAAACAACTAAAGTTATAAAAACACTGCCTTTATTGTTAAAGTTTAATAGAGAGAGAATCCACGAATGGAGTAATCAATACTTTATTGTGCTCTCGGTTAAGAATCCTTAGTATCAGTTGAGCAATAATTTAGGATGACTAAAATAGGGTTTATCTCTTGCCATGGGCACATTTGGCGACTTGCAGCGCCTCTAACGGATACAGAGGAACCATTTGTCACAGGTTGACAGCTGTTTAATTACGAACTCGATTTTATTTTTCGAATGGTTTTGAGCGATTTCTCACAGGCTCACGGGATACCTATGGTATTTGTCTCACTCATTTTTATACGAGTGAACGAGATAGATGTTTACAATTACGTAACCTTTTTAATTTTCGTATTTTTTACACTCATACTAAGAATACAGAACTGGGGTGAATGTAGCGGCTTAAAAGATTGCAAGAAAAAAGCCAGTAGCGGCAACCTACATCTGATCAAATCGAGCGGAATCAATACCTAAAGTTGTTTTGTTTACCACTAATACAGATTCTATTTCTAGATACCACTTATTAAAGGTTGCCTGGAAGAGATCGCTCCTAAGCGATAAGGCCGCCCATTGTACTTGTCTTATGGTATGTCTCTATGTAATGTTATTTTCTGGTGTACCATAAAGAGTTTTTGTAATGTATTGTAGACTTATTGTATAGCTTTTTGTGGAATGGTAGTTTCTGAAACCACGTTAAGTTCATATTTCATGATAACACCTGGGGAAGATGTAGTTTTGTAAGTGAAATAATAATCATCAAAACTAGTTCACACGTTGACGTAATGAGTTTCAGCTGACGTTTGTTCAAAACATGACTAAAATAATGTTTTGTTTCAAGCTTTCTTTAGACTTCAAAACAGTCCTTGTAAAAATAAGTCCCAAAAACCCTTTCAAAATTAAAAGCAGATTTCTATCTGAGCCTACCTCTTAAAATCTTTAAATTGTATCATTATACAGAGTACAGTTGGCAGCGCTAAAAAACGCTCCCCACCGAAAAAAATTAATGATTGTGGAAGAAAAAAAACGAAATCTTGGAAGGAATGAGTTCCGCGTCTTTTCGAGTTATAAAAGGTAAAGAAATGCTTGCATTTAGTGAATGCCCTTTCAGAGCTGGGTTTCAGACTGGTGCCGCCCGGTAGCCGCATATTCTGCACTTTTCGAATGCAACTCTTTATGAAATCTCTACTTTTTTCGACAATCAAACCTGCTTAATGTTTTTCACTTTTTAACGTCGGTGAAGATTTTCTGAATTGCGGGAACGTGAAAACATCGGTTTTTTTTCTATAAGGAATGATTGAAAAGACTGAATACCGTGTTTTATTCAAAGGAATAATGTTGCTAGATCCCATTGCAAGAACACTTTACGAAGTTACAAGTATTATAATAAAAAGTTTTTTTTTTCGCAATTGGCATCAAATTTTAAGTTTGATGTCAATTGACATTTGATAGAAAAGCATAGACACGTTACGAAATAACAAGTATGTATATAAAAATGTTTTTTTTTTTCGCAATTGATATCAAATTTTACAAAATATCTTTATTGCGTTGAAATTTGATGTAAATGGCGAAAAAACCGTTTTTTATTAAGGCATCTGGGCTTCTTCTTCAGTTGATGATGATAGACTTACTCTTCCTATCAAGTAAAGTTCAAAACTTAAGGCAAACTTTCAACGGCTCCTAACCGAGGTAGCTACTAAGCCTTTTGCATAGCGTTTCAAAATTCTCAAGATCAAAAGAGTTTCCAAGCGGTTGCTTGAAATTCCCATTATACTCAAAAGGTGAATTTATATTACCCCTTGGAACAATTTGTGATTAGGAGCAATGTATAGCTAATAAAGAGGGAATGTTTCTTAGTTTTGATCTACGGGATCATCAGAATATCTGCTCTTAAGTGGTCTTTGTAACAACTATGAAACACAAAAAAAAGTTTCATAGACAGATTTTTTCTATGGGTACCTACTGGTACCCATTTTAGGTCTATGATAATTTGATTGTATTGAAAAAGCTAAAATACTAGACCCTTAGGAACAACATTTTAATGGGACTACCTCGGGATCATTCTCCATACAAATTTATAAAAAAAAACAAAATCGCTCCATAATTGGATTACATAAAAAAATGCAGAAAAAATAAATAAAAAAACATAAGTACCAAAAATTCACGTTAGATCCATTAACTATATTCATGATGGATCCATTGAGAGCTTTATTTCTAAAACATCTATATCTACATATGTACATATATACAAATATTTATTCACGGAATGGATCTATGCTGCAAATTTCACGCAGCGTTGGTAATCTAGCGAAATATGCAACATTCTACTTTTTACCTTTCTCTACTACCATTTCATAGCACAGACAATTTATGCGGTATTTTACATGATAAATGCAAGGCGATCGATAGTTTTCCAAGAGTTCCGTATAAAAATTAGATTTGCCTACCAAACGAAACGTGTCCGAAAGTTCTAGGAAGAAATAGGTACAGGGACTAGACGGCGGCAGTGTAAAAAGTTTTGAACTCAAAGTTACCTAGGTTCACTTTGGGTTCAATATAGTAAGATTAGAACTTTAGAACCGTGTATTGCGTTCTAATTTTGTTGTTAATAGCAAAAACTTAACTCATCATTGTCTTAGCTTGCTTGTCTTATTTCACCAATTTCAAAACGAACTCCACTTGCTGTTATTTATTTTGCTTCTGACCACCAAAGAAAGTAAAAAATAGAATGCTCCTCATTAAATTTAGAACTAAACGTGGGTCTTAAGTGAACTCCTCAGTTTCCAACTAATCCATTTTAATTTATCACTTATTAATATACTATTTAATTAAACCTATTTCATTTCCTACATCCTCCATATTATAATAAATATAATACCGTTTAACTTGAACACGGAACAATTTTTATTTTTTTCATGTTCGTCCAATAACCTCTCAATTTTCCTTTAATCATACAGGATTTCAGCTTGGTACTTCTTTTCTTATCTCTTTGGAAGGGTCCGACGAATCCCAGGTAAATTGTATTAAGGTTGAAATAGCCTTCTCTTATTAGACAGTAAGGGAAGGTCATACTGGCAAACTATATAATAATATTATGTGTAATACTTTTTCATATCCAAGTCTTGGAATAAATGGTAACTCCCTGGATCTCTACGGTACTGCCCATTGAAGTCCATAAAAGTCCCAACAAAGTTTATATAGACATTTTCTGATAACTTTTCTGACATAATGATGTCGCCGAGAAAAGTGAAGCTTTCATATAAGGTAAGTTGGGGTAATATCGGACGCATGCAAATGCCGTATGAAATTAATTTTAGCCATTAAATGGTATCGTAAAAAATATTGGCAGCATTAGGAAATATAGCACAATTCGACTAAAATTATTATACCGTATTTCATAAGGTCTTAGGTCTTCGGTCTATTAAACCCCAACGCACAAGTCTAAAAAGTTCCTAACGATAAAAGTCCAAGGCCATAAGGAAGCAAACCCGAAAAATATAGTCCATAATTTAATTCGAGTAAAGGGTAGAATATCTATTTAAGGGCTACAAAAGGCGAGACTTTTATTGAAAGGACTATGTTATAGGGTTATAGGCATTATATCCTCGACAATATGGACCGTAATAGAATTGGTCGGGTGTGTTATTCGTGTTTTCGGTCAAGCTGTTGCTTGATGGCGCATATTGAATTGAGGCATGGGATTTACTAGACTATGGTCGAGCGGTTATTTAATAAATTTGTTTTCGTTGGATAGAAATGCGAGATTTGATATATACATTTGTAGATAAAAGATTTGCACCATAAAAATTGTACAAATCTGTTTTTTCCTCCATCATGATTTGTACCTTTCTAACATAACTACTTTTCTCTCTCTCTCTCATTGTTCTAAAGAGCGACCACTTTTGAACCTAAAATATTCGAATGGAACAAATTCCATAAAATTTATTTTATGCTAATCAAATGGCTCTCTCATACGTAAATAGTGCTAAAATTTAAACTCATGCATATTCAACAGTAAAATCAAGCGCCACTTTCAAAACCCGGGAGTCTTAATTTTCACATAGCGTCCATTTTGTGAAAATACAATATTCATTGTTGAAAGAACACTGAACATAGTGTTTGTGAATAGAACAATGTCGGATCATTCCATGTCTTGTAGAAAATGCAATTTGTTTTGGGAAAGTGTTGAATTTGAAAAGAATATTGTTTATAATTCGTAAAAATTAAGTCTATGAAACTTGAGAGCTAAAAGGATAAATGAGTTTATTTTATGTAGATTATGACTTATTTAAGATTATTTATCGGGCGACTGGATGTACTCGGAGTTACAACCGAGAATCTCGGTTGTAACTCCGAGTACATCCAGTCGCCCCGTGACCACGATCGCTGAAACGCGGTTGAAACGTTGGGGAAAAGAAAGCAAAAGGTACGCGATAAATACCCGATAAATAATCTTAAATATGTTATCAAATCGCGAAAGTTTAAAAAGTTTTAGATTATGACTTATTTTACAGAATGCTTTTAAATGTTCAATGTTCTCACAAGTTTCTTCTTTGAAAACAATACAATCAGCCCATTTTATAAACTCAAAACAAAACCTACTCCGTTGTAACTTATCAATTTGTCCAAAAGGCTCCTCAATAATTCACTTCAAAACTTTGCCAATTAAATTTCGTCCTGGGCCGAAATCCAAAAAACCTATTAACATAAAACGGTCCTATTTTCAAGACGAAGAAGTTTTATGGTTTGTGAAATATTGAGGACATAAATAAACCGCCTGTCGTGTATAGCACGTCGCAAGCTTTACCTACAGTCGTATTTTATCTGGGATTCTCTTGTTCTTCCAAGTAAAAAATGGATGCCGGGTGTTGTCAAAATATAAATATTAAACGTTCCCCAAGTTTTGTAAACACACGGATTAGGGTTGTGATTGTTGTTCTCTAAATACGTTGGATCTTGTTGTGTACGCAATGAAATCAAATTATTTATTTGAATTTCATTCCTAACAAATCTACTAACTCCAAAAGTCAAAATGTACTAAATAGTTATTCAGATTTCATTATTGTAGTATATCATCTTATTTTTGTACCTTATTCGTATTCAGCCACTCTGTCGATTAAACAACGAGTGCCTACCCATGTTTCATTACTTTCTCGTCAAGAGTCCGGTCACAAAAACACAATGAAATATTTTCAGTAGAACATTTGCCGATTGTAGCTCTTTACCTTTTAACCTCCCGGATATCAAAAGAACCGAAATTCTTAAAAGGAAAGAATTTCCTCGATAGCTATTGGAATTTACGACTTAATGGACCGTCCTAAGAAAACAAAAGAAGGTCACTAGAGCACTGATTCGTTGCCCGGCAGCGATTCAGTTTCGCTCGCGGAGTGCTTATCGATGAGGGTAATAGATTGTAACTGAGTTTATTTGCATCGGGTTGATTTTACTGATGATATCAGAGCAAACAAATATCTATCTTATTACTCTTTACTTATTTTAAGAGCAAGAAAAAGATAAAGGAAATTGCCTCGCATTTCAGAGGTGTAATAATTAATTAATAAGAGTGTCTTTAGGAGGATGTTTTTACTTCACCGACAGCCTTTGATAGTACCCATACCTGTACAGGTGATTGAGACATTTTATTATTTGGAGTGCCAACTGTCACTCACATGGGAAAGGTGACGGTTGATAAGAATTTCACTGTATGTTGAATAACTTTACGATCTCAATTCCTTTATTCAGTTTTTTACCTTTTAAATTGTATAGCATTATGCCATTCATAAATTAAAATCATTAATTTTGACTGAAACTTAATAAACTTTACCAGTTTCATATTTTAGCTACATTGTGTTACACCGTTAGATAGATAGATAGATAATACTTTATTCATCACCAATTAAGAAAAGAAGGAGATTATTTAAAATTTAACATATAAAATAGAAAGCAATGGAGTTGGCGGCCTTAGAGTAAATTCTGTGATTGTGTGTGAAATTTTAGAACAAGGTATATTGTTGTAAGTTTTTTAGAAACGTCAAGATAAAGAAAGGGCGCAGGTTCGAGTCCCGCCGAAGTCGAAAATTTTTGGGAACTTTTTTCATTTCTTAAAGATAAAGAAACTTTCAAATACGATTATTTCTCAACCAAAGAAAGACAAATACAATAAATCTTTTACGAGGCAATCAAACGATCAAGGGTCAGGATGTGAACACCATGTACCTACTACATAATGCGTAGATTTCACGAGGTGGCTGTTAATTATCTTAATAGCCTCGTATACTCAAATTAACCGAATAATAGAACATTTTCAGTGTCGCTTTGCTACTTTCTTAGTATTTTCATTCACCTCAATCTCAACCTCAACAGCCTATAATGGTCCACTGCTGGACGCAGGCCTGTCCCTGATTTTTTAATCTCATGGGGCGTAATGCCCATAATCCCTACGCTGGTCATGCGCGTTGGAGATCGCAGTTCGGTGGTAGATCTATTCTGCAAGAGCCGCTGCTGAATGCACCCCCGGTGTATGTCCCTTCGTCGCCTCCTACGACACCCACGGGAAGAGTTGAGGTGTACAAATTCTAAGCCGGTGGGGTGGGTCCACGCGGTCAACACCGCTGAGACCGGGCAGTGAATGGGTTCAGGGGGTTCCCCAAACGAAACTAGCGCCGCCACCTATTTTATCTTATTATTTCGTTGAACAAAGGTAATTTTAAAATATTCAATGGTCACTTTGTTATAATTAAATTTACATAATTAATTTACTTTACTATAATAAGGTTTTTTTAATTTTTAAAAGAGTCTAACAAAAGTTCACAGGTTAACAGAACCTTGATCAATATTTTGCAACAGAAATACGAGCTAAAGATGGATCTAAACAGTTAGCATAAAAGCTGAATGAAAAACCTAAATATATTAAAACTTGGTGCAAAGCAAATTCACTTCCGATGCCCCTCTTGTACATCATGGGCAAGTGCATAGTAGCTCATCTAGCTAACAGCTGGTTTTTTACCAACACTATCTTTGTTAAGCGGGGCCTGAAAGGTTATCAAGACAGCTCTTACAATATCATTGCTAGCCAGAAAAGCATGTGTTAGCCCCAAATACAGGATTTAGCCTCCGAGGACAGGGGCAATAAGTACTGTTTCGGTACTAGCCTATGTATCTTTGATCGTTTTTGAAATCTAAAAAGGATCAAAGGTACATTGGCCCGTGTAATGAGCTGAGTTGTTTTAATTCAAACGAGTTCTTGTCTACTTGTCGACTTGCAAACATAACTTTATAGAGAGAAGCTCGATGACCTACTAAAGAGTACCTAGTACCTACCTATATATTAACAATTATTTATCAGTTATTTATACGGTGTGAACCCAATAAATAATCATTATCATCATCACCAGCCTATGTTAGTCCACGGTTGGACATAGGCCTCCCCTAATACATGACACGACATGGCACCCTGTCTTCAGCTCAACGCTTCCAACATCTGCCTGCAGTAATTCGCAGGTTGTTATCCCACCTGGCCGGAGGGAGTCCTACACTACAATTACCGAGTCGTGGTCTCCACTCAAGAACACGTTTACCGCAACGGTTGTCGATACTTTGCGAGGGATGTCCGGCCCACTGCCACTTCAGAATGAAAACAAATTGCGAAAGTTTCAAAACCCTCCGATGGGCTTCTATACAGGTCTGACATACGTTCTTCTACCTACCTGGTAGCCATCTTATCCATGAGCTGTGCCTCGCAAGGGGCAGTGTAGCCAGTTAACTTAATTAGTTTCTCCCGCACTTGCGAGGAAATGTTCTTAACTAAACTATTACGGCTTAAGTGCATTCGAAATTGTTGCCAGTAGCAAAAAGAGCTGATAATTGACTTACAAAGTGTTGTTATAAGATATACAATATTAAAATTAACAGTGAATTTTTAAAATAATTTTTCAGTGGTAAAGCTATACATTTGCCAAAAAACATGTGTATATTTAATAAATAATATATGAGAAATAACATGCTTGACCGGGCACGGTATGCAAAATAGTAAATAGGTTTATTTTTTGTAAGGATTTTTTTTATTACAGTGCTTACCCGCACTCTGGGCATCTCTAAGAAATGAAATAAGTTCCCAAAAATTTTCGACTTCGGCGGGACTCGAACCCGCGTCCCACCCTTAGTACGTTAGTTTATTTTTTGTACGTTCGATTAAGGTATTTATTTTATATGGGCCGTAGTTTTTTAGTATTTTACATTCTGTACTAGACTAATGTTGCCTGAAATAAACGATTTTATTATTATTAAAATAAGTAGAGAGATGCAACATTAAAAACGAACTACAATTTATCAATAAGAAATTCATCTGGTACGCATTATCTTTCGAATACTTCCATCGATTTTGAATCCTTCCTATAAATTTAGCACCTTGTAGCACTCCTACCGGATCTAGATGTTGAACTTATCGCACTATGACAACGATCTATTCGTTTCTTACAGACTCGATGATGGTTTTCACTTTTATTATGTTATTACTTATTACTCCTCACTATAATGAATATTGTTTAACAATGTTTGATTAATAATCAAACGTTTTGTGTTTGGAATTACCTTATTATATTTTTTAGTTTGCGAAAATTTCATGATTTCGGAAATTTCAAAAGCATTTAGAGGGCTATAAGTTATATTAATAAAAAAAATGATTTACTACATTTCATTGTTCTTGTCATTCTGCAACTTTCGAGACCTACCCAACAGCAAAATAACAAAAAAAAAAAAAAAACATCCAAATCGACCCACCCTACTCCTCACTTGGGCTCCACCTGAAAACCAGCGTTGCATTGGGCGCAGCTAAATGCTACACATGCTGAGGTGGGGAACCTTTTTTCCCATTAAAAAAAACCCCTTTACACAGCTGGTTATTTACCAAACTTAGCCGTTATGATTAACTTGCGGGCTAGAGTATCGCAGAGGTCATCGCGTGGAATAGCGTTATCAGTTTATCATATGTTTTTATTCCCGCTTCAAAATGACCTAGATACACCTATCCTCAAAAACATACTACCTACACAGCAGATTAAATATCTTTTCGTTATATCTGCGTGGCACTTTAATAATTCCGCCCTACATACTGCAGAAACTTGGTAGATTAAAAATTCTTTCTTCTCGAACGAATGACGTCGGGTGAATTTATAATGTAGGTACCTGATGTTTCAGCAAGCGTTTTTTGCCGCAAGGAATTTATGGAAGTTACAGCGTAAGCGACTTTGTACATAGTGAATCTCAATTTTAGTGCCTTTTTGGCGACTTATTAAAGTAACTAATCCTAATAAAATTAACTTCGTGTAAAAACATTCCGATAATTTTAATTAAAAAGTAGTAATAATAAGTAGGAAAGTACCTAGGTTAACAATACAATACAATACAAAAATGCTTTATTGTACACCAGAAAAAAAAACATTACAAAAAATATTTACATGAGACAAGTACAATGGGCGGCCTTATCGCTTAGAAGCGATCTCTTCCAGGCAACCTTTTTTATGGGGTTAACGTAATATAAGTTTTTCAAAAATCTGCTGTTTCGGTGATTTTTGATTTTTTTCGAAATTCATCACTATTAGGTATGTAGTTATAGGATTATTAGGGGAGGCCTATGTCCAGCAGTGGACTGGTATAGGCTGATGATGAATGAATGAATGAAAGGTATGTAGTACACATACTTACCTAATAATGATGAATTTCGAAATACCTATTTGAAATACTAATTGCAGCCAGCGTCATGGGCACGTTTTCGACTGGTATTGATATGCATCAGTTGAGTTACCTTTAGATTGAAATATCAAATATCAATAACGTTTATTTCTTTAGGCTTACAATGTAAGTACTTAGACAAGTCACATTTTCTACTATAAACAGGTTTATAAATAGTAATTATTATTAAATAAGAAAGAAGGTATTATTCATTTTGTCCTCTTAAATTTTTTGTCCATTAGTGGAAGAAGTGGAAAATAAACCACTAGTAAGTGTAAATATGACTAGTCTAAGTATATAGACGAGTCTAAATATAAAGTAATTTAGATACAGGTCAATATTTATATAAGACTAACAGAGGTTACCTATTTGAGCCGTTTGGGGTGGAAACCCTAGGTCCTTGGGGTCCTGGGGCACACGTTATCTATAAAGATCTTACAAAACTACTAAAAGAGTCCACAGGTGATCGGAATGCTGGTTTTTATTTCGGTCAACGAATTAGCATTGCCATTCAACGTGGCAATGCTGCCAGCATTCTGGGCACTCTGCCTTCTGGTGACGGCTTAGATTTTTAGTAAATAGATGTAAGTGTAAATATTAGTTATAAGACTAACTAACCTTAACATTAATTTATTCTTATAGCTAATATTCGGTGCGGAACTGGGCGACATCTGGCCAAGCATTTACATCATTGATGTAATCATCATTGTTTACAACAGTCTGCAGATAGCTCAATTGGTTCAATTGTATATACTAGTTTTAATTTAATTCTATTATTCGAATGTAATTTTCTTTATTTGAAATACTCAATTTAAACTAGACCTAAAGCCTAATCTCAAAGTAAGAGATCGCGCGCTAATCAAATAGTACGAATCCGCTACAAAAATAATCCGTCAATGTAGAGACAAACGACCTCGCGACGCAGTTTCGGATCAAATTCAATTTGGGCTGACGATTGAAGAGGGTCCGAAATGACGGGACGTGCGTGACGGCTCCGGGACGGAAACGTAGGATCGAAGTAATGATGTGATGTGAGCGATTGCGTTGACGGTGGTGTCGCGATTGTATACATTCAGTTTGCATGGTTATGGGTCAATTTAAATATATTACATACATATGTATGCACAAGGGCCAGATTCTGATATGTACGTACATAATATAATTTAAAGAGAAAATTAAAATTGAATTAATTATTGGAATTTATTGCTGAATAGCGATAGCATAAAGATATACCCCCCTTATTTATATTATTATTATTATATTATTATTAATGGTGCTGGTAAATTAGAGCGGTAATAGCAATTTGTAACGTGAAAATATAAGAATAAAAATTAAGAATTAAGCTTTGTTATTTCTCAATCTGTCTTCTTATAATGACACGACTCAGAGTGAGAACTGTTTTAAGTTAGTAATTACCATAGGCTTAGAACGTAGTGAAAAAATTCTATGTCTATGGTAATTACAAATCAGTATCTAGAACATCTATTTTAAAAATATGACTCGAAGAAAAAACTAATAACGGTATCGTATACTTATTCCTTAGTTTTAAACTGTTTTTAAATTAAATACAAATTTCTCGGCAGTAATGTTATTATGAAATCACATCAAAATCATCCTCTATACCAAACAAATATCCCGGTCCATATATGACGAAGAAATCAACGAATATACATACATATGAACCGAACGCAAAAACCTCCTTTTTCGAAGTCGCTTATTGAAGTTTGACTCGCAGAAAAAAAAAGAAATAACCCCATTCTCCGCTGACATCAGATAGGCGACATATCGCATGGAGCTCACAAAATCCGATGACGTTTCCGTACCAGAAGGAAGTGATCGTCGAACTTCTGAGTTATTGCATGCACACTTGGCCGGCGGGACTTTAGAACGTCACATTTTTACAATGATATTGCGCCGATGCTAGCAGATCGGATTTTATTCGTTCTTTTTGTCGTATTTGATAGCTATGTACTTGGAATACATTTAAATGCTGCTTGACAACGTCTACGATTAATAAAGATCTCTCCAATAGAAAGAAGAAAGACTCTGAGCTGTGTGGTGCCGGTTTAAAATTTATACTATCCCAATCTAATAAAATAACCTAATCCCAAATCTTCCCGTGGGTGTCGTAGGAGGAGACTAAGACACCGGGGGCGGGCAGCAGCGCCTTTTGCAGAAAAGATCTACTAACCATGTCATTTTCATCAACGTCATTTATTTCGCCAGATGGTCACATACGACCCAGCAACATTTCGAAATAAAGTAAAAATCCGCAATCTACCTGAACACCCATACTTGGACGGAAATCGTCAAAAATGCATGTTGTTACGTCCAAGTTATGCTTGAGTGGGTTCTGGAAAAAAAGATTGATTCTTTGTCTAATTGTTCATACTGTACAACCACTACTACACAGGTTAACTACATAAACTACACAGGTTAACTACGAACCATATTTGTGTTAGAAGAACACCAAGGTTAACCCGCTTACATCCGTAATGAATTCCTCAAACTACGATAGTTTCTATAGTAAAATACTGTACACACTCATAAAGGGCTGCCTACATCAAAGTTGCATCTTCATACCAGACTTTGACTAGAATGGTAAGTGTCGAAGAGTTTTTTACACCTTTTTCGACACTTACCCTTTATTTCGCTATAGATTCAATGGTGCTACAGATACGATCTAAATTACGATGTACGGTACTTCTGAGATTAAAAGGGTGTCTGGGGCCTGAAGCGTGTGCTTAGGTGTCGGTTGTATGGTTATTTCTTGTGTGTTATTTTTAGTAAGGCGTTTGGTTTACAGTGCAAGCAAAAAATTGTCTAAGAAATTTTAAAAAACCAAAAAAAAAAACATTTTGGCAGGATTCGAAAAAGCACGTGATCGATTACGTTGCTTAGTTGACTAGAGCGCACCCGTACACAACGTAGGTGAAGCGCGGGTTCGAATCCTGTCAAAATCGAAATATTTTGGGACATTTTTAAATTTTCGTAGAAAATTGCCCCAGTGCGAGTAACGCTCTATAAAGCAAAAGACGTAAAAGCTAATCTTGTGATTATCCTAACTGATTTAAATTTTGATTGTTTGTTTTATACTTATTCAATTAAACTTGGTTAAGTTGAAACAGTTCATAATCATAAGAGCTAACAAACGCCACTGGACATAGACTTATCCATGCAACACCTATGTACCTCTCTCTCACCTCTCCATCGCACTCATTAGGGGAGGCCTATGTCCAGCAGTGGACGAGTTATAGGCTGATGATGATGATACGACACAACGAATAATTGTGCTGGTCCATCAACTCCCTGCGACTGATACAAACGAAACAGTTCCGTAGAATCCACATCAGCATCAGAATAAAGACCCATACGTATTTTAACTGGCTAATGAATTTTATCAACTCCACATTTTACAAATTAGCTAAGCATAAAATTTTGATGAAAAACCTCTAGTCATAATTACCTTCCAAGATCTGTCAACGTAAGCAACATTGAAACACAAAGTTTTAAAGTAAGTGGACTACTCTCTGGCTGTAATTGCTTCGAGACGCAGTTAACAGTTCAAGAAGGCATGAGAAGTCCAACTTCGAACGGTAGCTGACTTATTACCACAGTAAATCTACTCGGACGGTACGGCAACTGATGCTGTAACAACATCTACGTTCATTATACAAAGAAGAAAACACCGCGCTATGCGAAAAGAGTAATTCTTGAATTGTGAAAATGCTTATAAGAGAGTAATATAGCAGTCAAGCAATTTCAACAGCTAAGACTTAAATCTAACTAACCTACATACACTAAAGCCCACATATTTTATTTTATATAAATAGGTACCTACCTAAATAGTTTATTCAATATTTATTGGCATTAAATACACAATAGTAATGAAATACAATGAAAAAACTTTATAATCATCTAATACTTAGATAATTAGTCATTAAATAACCCGCCCCTGATCATCCCCGGTGCAAAGGTGCCCATAATGCTTGCAGCATGACCTCGCTGAATAGTGATGGCAATCCTTTGCTCCAAAAACGACCCGAAGCGGGAGTCTTCTGTTGCTTTGTTTAACTTACGGCCTAATTCTCCCACTAAACACTTCGCAATAACCGAAAGTATATACCGTAAGTATATATACATAATAACGAACTTCAGAGGTTGCGTTTTTTGGCAGTAGGTCAAGATGTTTCCTGGTGTTTCTAGCATCAATCTTCACTTTACCTTAGTTATGTAGGTAATAAACATTATTATATCAGGGTTTTGTATGTACATAATATAAATTATGTATATACTTACGGTATATTTTCTATAGTAATAGGCGAGTGACCACAGGCGCAGTTATAACGTATATTTTTATTACGTTACCAGAATATGTCGACAGATAAATAGAACGATATAATATTTTGGTATAGTAGGAAATGACGGCCTTAGAGCTATCATCATCAGCCTACATTAGTCCACTGCTAGACATAGGCCTACCCTAATGAGCGCCATAGCGCCCTGTCTTCAGCTTGCCGCATCATCATGGGCACTACGTTTGCCGAGACGCGGTCTCCACTCAAGAATACGTTTATCGAAGGTGGTTGTCGGTTCTTATTGAAATATGGTCAGCCCACTGCCACATACGTTTTATTTCTAAAAGTCTGCGTTGTCGTTTTATTATAAGTAGGTACCTTTGTGATTATTGTTTATTAGTAACGTTGTTAGCACTTTTCGCCTGAGATACAGGTTTAACCTAGTTCAGGCACATGAATTATCTCTAGAATTTAAGTTACTTTTACTCTTTTGTTAACCGTTTGTCCTAAGATATTTTTGAATAAAATTATTTATTTATTTACTTCAGCTTGATAATCCTTTGCCTAGAGCTAATGAGTGTAAAAATATATAGTATATCATCGCCACGGTCTGTGGCAACAATACGTCAAACTAAAATCAACAAAAACTTTAACATCCGTCAAAAGTCCACTGCACAATGGGCGTAATAAAAATATAAGAGTATGAAAAATCCTAGTATTGGATTCGTTCCGCATTGTATCAGTAGTCAGATCGATTCGCATGAATTGTGAACGCTTTTTGACATGCAAAAGGAAACATAACAGCGTATATTTGTCAGCACGGACATTTTATGTTACGGAGTTCTTACACTTGGCTTTTAAGGCCAATTAAAAAAAAAAGAGATCAAATTTTTATATCTGGCGCCCGTCTTTTTTTTTTTTGTTTAAAATGGAATCAGGAACGTTTTCAACATAATTTTTTTTCTTGACTCGTTCTCACTGGATTCGGACCAAAGTGAGAAGAGTCCTGAATCGAGTTATAACCCTTAATAACTCGATTTTACACGTAAAATACTTTAAAAAACAAAAGACGGATAACGTTGCATTGCAAGTATTGCTACGCACAAAACGACGGAATACGGTCGATCAGTTCTCTAGATGATCTTACAGTAAAAATGATTCTGACATTTTTTTTGTGCAGACCGTTCACCGTAAGGTGTTTTGTATGTAATTCCATACAAGGCATGTGTCTTGTACGTTAAGAGAAGCATTAGTTATTGCACCCGAAGCAACTTGGTGGCAAGGTTTTTGGTAAGGTCACAAATAGAGACAGCTGGTGAACGCAAGATGAGAAATGAAATGGAGTAGCACATTGCCTAGCAGACCATAGACTGGGAAACGGGTGCCTATTAATTATAATGTATTTGAAAAGTTTTTTATACAACCCACGAATATGAATTGATTCCAGAGAATAAATATTAAATTAATTTTATAGTCGGACAGTCAAATCGTAATTCTCAAGAATCTTGCCAGTTTAGGGTTTTATTTGACAGTCCCTCTCAGGGATCTTGCCAGCGGAGAAGGAGTCTATAGTTAAAATAGATGCTATAGATGCTTTAAATATGCTTTGAATTAAGTATAAACATATTACAATCTGCAAATCTTAAGTTACAAGAAAGTACCAAGTAAGTATGACGTTTTTATGTTAAACGTACAAGAGCAAGGTAAATGTGAAATCCCTTTAACATGTCAGTGTCTGAATATTGTATACCGTCCCGTGGGAGACGTATTGGGATAAACGCCCCTTTGAAAACTTTATAGGATTTTTAGTGTAGCAGAATGAGGATTTTTGAATAAAAGATCTTTTAGTTTACACCTTCAGCTATTGTTTCAAATGGATATAATATATTTGTCGTTAAATCTTTTTGTCTTTTATTCTTCGTCGCTTCTTTACTTTAGTCTACAAGCCGAAGTCACAATAAATCTAAAAGATCACTTTATTTCCGTGTCATTTAAGACCTTAATTCAGTGTACACTTTTGTATTTCTTCAAATGTATGTCTGATCTGCAGACCAGGTGCGAACGAGTCTCATTGCGGAAAAAGAGTACACACACCATAACCAACAACCAGGAGGTTCTGGTGGTTTCCTAGTATAATGTTAAAAATATAAATGTTTGTACTGTATATAATATGTATAACAGTTATCTACCCCTACCTAACCCACAACACAATACACAAGCTCTACTTAGCTTGGAGCTAGATAATGCTGTGTGAATTATCCAGCATCATTATTATATTACATTATTATCTCAGGTCCCATCTTTGAACCAAAAGACTAGACTATTATATACTGCAGAGAAAAAATAATTAAAACCAAACAAAAACATTACCTTAGAACATGGCAGGTCGTTTTAGGGGTAGAAAAGTTATTTTTGCAGAAAGTTGAATGACTATCTCATTTGCCTGAGGCCAGCGGGTATTTTCTTACGAGACCCCACTTCATTATGATTGAGAGCACTGCTCCCGACATGTTATCTTAACTGAATGTGAATTTAAAACAATTTCATGCGTTGAGTGGAACTTTGAATCTTTATTTTTCTTATTCGTGAATATATTTGCAGAGTTTAACATTCATGAGTATACTCTAATTATACAATTAGGAAATTCGTTTTCTTTTGACGTTGGTTTGTTTGCCTTTTTTGTTATGTAGGTTTTTTTTGTATATTTAAATGTATCCACATTTTGACTAGCGTTTCATTATTTTTCCCATTTATTTTGTTTTTAATATTCTCATATTTTGTGTATTTTAACTTTCCATGTTGTAAACAACGACATTGTATACTTTTAACATTCTAACAAGGTAAAGGTTTCTTGTTCGCTTCTTTACTTTACCTTAAATAGATTGAAGTGGACAAAAAATCAAAGTGATTACTTTATTTCCTAGTTTTACTTATGTAATCTGAGTTTTTGTGACGTGTCCAAGAGTCCTGAAAGGTCTAAAGGAAATAAAGCACTTTGAATTTTGAATTTTATATTATGATTAGATATTTTTTAATTGGGCGTGCGCCGCCGGCCCGCCAAGCTTGAGGTGCCCAGATGTAGGACCAACCTACTTAAGTTTGCCCCCATGTCGCTATCTATCTGCTCAATATATTATCTGCGAATAACGTGAATATTTTTAACAATAACCTGCTGAAACTCCTACAAATAGCACAGGTAATTATAGAAACAAAATGTTTAGATTACAAAATGTTTGACGACCTCAGTGGCGCAGCGGGCGAGAGTCTGCCTGCGACGCAAGAGGTTGCGGGTTCGATCCCCGCCTCGGAACAAATTTGTGTACGATCTGCAGAAATTTGTTCCGTTGGTCTGGGTGTTTTCTATTTATAATAAAAAATATCTATCTATGTAATGTATAATATTACGTATATCAGTTATCTAGTACCCATAACACAAGCTCTGCTTACCTTGGGGCTAGATAATGCTGTGTGAATTGTCCAGCATTATATTTATATTTATTTATATATATTTAGATTAGTACTTACCTTATTCTATTCCTATATATATACCTAACCATCGCCATAAGGCTAAAAACCCTGTTATGGTATTATATTGTCTACTAAATAAATGTATAAATAAATTTTGAGCCAATTGAAAGCTTTGGTGTTTTTATACATCGGTGTAACATCATTATGGTATTTGAAGTTTTAGGAATTGTAATTTTAGGTGTTTTGAACATCGGCATTTTAACTGTAGATATTTTAATTTAGGTGTTTGAATACGTACCCATACGAAACATAATTTCCTCAAACATATTATGTTGTTTATCGAGTTGCATTAGAATGCACAGTAATAAGCAACGAGTGGGCTGTCATCAATCATAGGAACACACTGAACTAACGCATTGAAAATGATATTAACCGATTCATCACAGTTATGCTTCTATATAACGACAGACAGGGCGCTATGGCGCTCATTAGGGGAGGCCTATGCCCAGCAGTGGACTAGTATAGGCTGATGATGATGTGCATTGTGCAACTCTGTTTTACTATATTTTCCTGTATTCTTTATTTGTATTTTCTTGGTGTGCAATAAAGTGTATTGTATTGTATTAAGATGATGCTTCTATATTATAACGAGTAACATTGCTTTAATCCATGTACGTAGTTATTATTAATCTTATAGGCTTTATAAGTTTTATTGTAAGGGGTTCAGTAATTTTAAGAAACAGACCTTCTTTAACTCTTCAATTACGCAATCGTTTCTTTTGCTTAGCTTTTAGGGTTCCGTACCTCAAAAGAAAAAAGTTGAGAGGTATGAAGGGACACCCGGATGTAACGAAGTTCCTTTCTATAAGAGAGAGAGAGACAGACAGAGAAACATGCGCACGCCGCACGGCTTACAGTAGCTTACTATAGCAAAAAGTGTCGTTACAACTTTTCTTGAGATTTTTTTCCGTCCAGCCCCCTTTCACAACGCGCGATAAGGAACTTAGTTCCAAAAATCCTAAAAATACACACAAAACCTATATCTTGAAAATCGGTAAGCAAGGTTTTATAGCACAAGTAAAGGGCAAAATCCGAATACGTTAACTGATAACCGACTGGAGCAGTGTATTCCCGATTCGGCGTAACTGACCCGAGCGTGACGTTTTCGTTTGGTTTTTTTTTACTTCCCATAGCTTCTGTTTTATTATTATACAGACATCAAAGATGATGAAGACAACAGTCAAGGAAACGGCGGATTTTAATTCATTTAAACTTTGAAAATCTAAATAAATTAAATCAATTCAATTATAAATCCAAGTTAAAACTAAGATGAATCACTTGGAGAGGTCGGGTGAAAAATGCACTAATTCTAAAGCAGCTTGCAGCGTGCAATTCATTCTCATTAGATGCTGGGGCCTTTCTCATAACCCTGGATAAGAGAGTGCTTGCGCGGTTCAAGCAATGAGGGAACTTTTTGATAATGAATTACTTATTTAAATTTAATTTAAGGATATCCTAAAAAAGCTTATAATTCTTGGATTATTTCAATACGTTAAAATAATCGAAGAATTGTACGTAATCGCGCTCATGGACGGAAATTCAAAATTATTCGTTGTTGTATAATAATAAGTGATAATTTTTAATTTGTAAACTTTGATGGACATGTATAAGGTAATAAAATGATAAATTTTATTTGGAAACTTACTAAGACATAAATACGATAAATATACTACTAAAATGCATCATCGTGGTGGCTTAGCCTATGACTATCATATATTATATTGTGAGTATAACAGGAAATCATTTCCGAATATGTACACTTACCTCGGGCAGATTCTGATAAAAACAATTTCGAGAAGAAGGTCAAGAGGAGGATCCTGCAAGGGCTGTGCAGCGTTTGGAAAACTACGCCGAGTCTTCTCGTCATCCATACCGAGTGCGTCCTACCAGTCATGCATTGTGCCATGTCATGTTTTTTTTGTATTTGTATTTGTAGTATAGGGGAGGCCTATGTCCAGTGGTGGACTAATATAGGCTAATGGTGATGATGATGATGATGATGATGAGTATAACAGGGGAGAGCAATATTTAGACAACCCTTATTTTTCCTCGGCACATAATTATTATCTATCCTCAAAGTATTGATGTATTAAGTTTATCAGTGACTAGTAGTCCGCCCCGGCTTCGCACGGGTATGTTCGGTATAATCTATAGCCTATGTTCATCAGGGATAATGTAGGATTCTAATAGTGAAAGAATTCAAATCGGTACTGCGGTTTCGGAGCCTATCAATTTAAACAAACAAACAAATCTTTTATCTTTATAATATTAGTATACATAAATAATATTGACAATTCACACAACATTATCTAAGCCCCAAACTAAGCAAAGTTTCTGTTAAGGGTACATAGGACTACATAACAGTTTTTTTTTGTGTTTACACTTATGTAGTTTATAATGATTCTATTAGCGAATGCCTATTATTAGCTTTCTGTTCTATTTTTAATTTTATTGTAATTACTTAAGCTGATGGCGATTCGAATTAAATAAATTAAATTACATAGGTATATTACTTAGAAAAAGAGACTGATGTAAATGAAATACATTACCTTCTTTGCTTGGTATTCTGGTTTTGAATTTAAGTCTCCTCCTATGTTGTACCGTGTCACAAAGCTCTTCTCAGACGAGGGTTCAGTGGAATTCTTTTAAAGTGTGGTGTTTCTGTATAGAAGCATCTTTTTCTCTTTGCCTCCATTTATAATTTCGCATCAATCAAGTTTTTTTTGATGCTATTCATTTTTAAAATGCAAGATGTTGATTTCATTCACAAAAGAAAGAGCGCGAGAGAGAGAGAAAGATATCTTATTCGCTTTCTTATTTACACGATCTTATTTGATTGAGATTTGTATTAAAAGTTATTAGTAGGTACCCATAGTCATATTAAAGTAAATAATAAATAAATACATAATGCTGGACAATTCACACAGCATTATCTAGCCCCAAGGTAAGCAGAGCTTGTGTTATGGGTACTAGATAACTGATAAACGTAATATTATACATTACATAGATATATATTTTTTATTATACATAGAAAACACCCAGACCAACGGAACAAATTTCTGCAGATCGTACACAAATTTGTTCCGAGGCGGGGATCGAACCCGCAACCTCTTGCGTCGCAGGCAGACTCTCGCCCGCTGCGCCACTGAGGTCGTCAAAGTAAAGTAAAAAGGTATTATTTCTGTCACAATAACACCATTTAAAAAGAAAATAATATACCTACCTAAATATTAAATATTGTACAGTCTTTTCTGCACATAGTTAGCTAAGTTTAGTTTTAACTCCTTATATTAATTTAAAACAGTCTGTTTTTCATATAAATTAAAGTACCTAATATATTTTTGTGTACTGAGCAAAATTCTCACCAAAGCTCTTGATGAAAACTAGACTAGGTATTCTGAATATTCAGAGATACGAAATTTCGGGGTATTTTATCCAAACAAAGCAAGTTGCAGACCACAGAAAGTCCTAAGTCCTGTCTTAAGCCGTAAATCTCACGCAGGTGCAAGAAGGTCTATCCAACTAATTAAGGTGGTAGCGTAAATTGACGGTAAGGGAAGCCTACTTTCAGGGCAAAGTAATTTCTTAAGCCGTGTGCACACTTGTGAGTGTTAAGGTTGTAGCACACATCTAATCTATCAATTCGGAAACAGATCAGCGTTGGCTCGTCATAGATTTGCTCTTAAGGCGGCGATAGATGTAAAATAGGCAAATTTGGGTTACATTAAAATTTTTCTTCGTCAGCTTTATCGATAAAGCTTAAAAAAAAATACCTAATAATCTATGGGATACAAGACTAATCTCCTTTTTTTCGAAATGTAAAAATACTATTAATACTAATACTATAATTATTACTTTTTTTTTTTTTTTCATATTACAGAACTTTATTCAGAAAGAAAATAACAATCAAATAACAAATTTAAATTAAAACTAGTATTTACAATAGAAACAATTAAGCTATCTGCAAACTGTTGCAAACAATCTACAGGTAGCTCAACTGATCCATATCAATACCAGTTGGAAGCGTGCCTAAGACACTGGCTGCATTGCCCCGCTGTATAGCAATGCTGATGCGCTGTGCCAGATACTCGCCAGCTCTCGGGTCACGCGTCGCTTCGACCAGACGCTCAGATAATTTTTTGAAAACCCGGAGAGCCTCGGTACCCCACGTTATTACTATATTATACTATACTATTATTATTATACTATACTAATAATACCAGAAATAATTGTATAAATTCCCATCTCTTTTCTTACTTTTTAAAAAATTTCTTCTCAATACCATATTAAATAGTATGTAAAAGAATACCAAGGGCACCTTTGGCTTATTTTGCAAACAAATGTCTTAATTATTAGATAAAAAAACGGAATGGATTTTCCAGCTTTTGCCGCACTACTCTGCCCCGCTCCTTTAAACGCGAAATCCTATGCCTATCCTATTCCCAAATGGCATCAATATCGCCCCCTTTAGGTGGGTATAAACCTCTAAGCTCCCATACAAATTCACTTTCCAATTTATTAGGAAACTACGACCCCGATTTCAATGCAAGTTGCATACATAATCAGCTAAGAAATACATAGATATGTTAGCACCGATTTAGTTAGGTATTCAAAAAACTTTTCATCATCAAAGATGAGCGAAAGATATAAAATCGAGTAAAAATTAATTGTAATGAATTTTTGAAACAGCTATTTCTTATCCGATTATGTATTTTTATTTTTCGATAAATCAGTTCATATTGGATTGAATCCTTAAACACCGCGTGCAAAGCCGGTGGCAGAAACTACTTACTGTTTAGCTATGTCAATTAATGCCAGTTATGCTTACTTACGGTTATATTCGTAATTTCCCTCTGAATTTATGAAGGTGCCTACATAAATGCAATTACTTGGCATCATTGATGCTCAAATCAGGAGTAATTGTGGAAGTAAACGCAATCGTTATCATTACCATAAACTTTGAACGCACGAAGAAGGGTGGGGACATACAGGCAGTTATTGTGCACGATAGATCGTCGGTAGAAACATTTAGTTTTGAAATATCTTAAGATTTTTGGAACTAAGTTCCTTATCGCGCGTTGTGAAAGGGGGCTGGACGGTAAAAATTGTCACGAAAAGTTGTAACGACACTTTTTGCAATAGTAAGCTATTGTAAGCCGTGCGGCGGCGTGCGCATGTTTCGCTGTCTGTCTCTCTCTCTCTCTCTTATAGAAAGGAACTTCGTTCCATCCGGGTGTCCCTTGACACTTCTCAACTTTTTGTATTATATTCCGTTTTTGTTATATATAAGCCCTCGTATTCTTAGTCTCTAAGAAAAAAATAAGTAACAAAAAATGTTTGATTGTCCGGTTAGGTGGGGCGCAGATTCAAATCCAGCCGAAATCGAAATATTTTGGGACTTATTTAATTTCTTTGAAATATCTTGTTGTATCATCATGATCATCAGCTTATGTTAGTCCAATGCTGTCATTAAGCCTCCCCTAATGAGCGCAATAAAGCACTGTCTTCAGATTGACGAATGCATTTGCTTCCATTCTTTCGCAGAAGCTTGCTAGTTTCTATAGTATTTAGGATACCCCTCTACGTGTTTCAAAACGCTCAGGAACATCTCGTAAAACGCGTCCGTGTGCCCCACCGCGAATGTTCGTCGCACATGTTTATCCAATTTGGCGTAGTCTGCGAAGTTGTGAGCTCGCAACACGTGTGACGCTCAAATTAGAGATTCATATTAATTTAAGGTTTTACTGTGACAGCGTTTTGCGGCGCTAAGACGCTGGGCAAACTTTCATTGAATTTTCAACACTTTACCTACACGTACGTGCCTGGATTAAAAGCGTATTATGCGGTATTTTGTTGGACGAAGTTTGTGAGAACCTTTTGTTCTGGCATTTTGAACATAATTTAGTTTAGAGAGATAAAATTAATAAACTATTTTCTTCCTCAAACGGTTTTCTATTTAAAGCGTAGGTCTATTTCCCAAGCTATGCTTAGCTTGGGGTTAGATGCGTGGAATGTCCATTATTTATTTACATATGTAAATACAGGTTTCAGCCGGTATGTTTCGTAGTTTAGGCCTTAAGAGGAAACAAATATCTATCCATCCAAACATCCCTAAATTTATCCAAATGCTCGTATTTATAATAATATTATTAGTGTGACTAAATAATGTATAATCAACATTAGCGTTCGTCTTGATTGTTATTGTCACTTGGATACCTAATATAATATGATTGATCACAAAAACGTAAAATTTTACATAACATTAAATACTTATTCTAATATTAATTATTGTATGTCCGTAAGAACATAATTGTTGAACAATTTATAAGTAGTTCATAAGACCAACTATTATTGTTTTAACACTGTTGAAACAATTAATAATTATTCTTCTTAAAAATTAAAAAAAACATAGCAAATAACTAACTAGGACTTCCTTATTGGGTATAGCTTCAATATACCTGCCTTCAAAAATGTCCAAGAGAATGTCGATAGGAATAATGATAAACTGAATTTTCCCTTGAAATTTGCTTAAAATATACAATCGTCGCGTTATTAGTGGGCACTCAGGAATATGACTTATTTCGCGACTCCGAGCGGAATAACAAACATGGCGCTCTGCAGCATATCAATGAAGATTACCACTTGTTCCGCTTGTTTTAATTTTGTTTGAAACTTAGATTGAGTTGCAAGTTACTGGAAGCAATGTTGACACGACTAACAACCAACCAGCAACGGGTAACCAGTCCGTCACCGGTGGAACATAGCGGTAAAGACCGAACTCGGATACAACAACTGCGATAGCTGTACGCTTATTGCTGACCAACACTTGAAGGGGTGAATTAAAACGGCTCACCCCTCAAAAACCGTTTTACTGTGTAGACACGGACTCCCCAACCAAAAATAAATAAAGCTGCATTGATATAAGTTTTTCAGATCCACAATTTAGCTGCGTACTATTAGGTTGAATTATAGATAGTCCTTCCACATGTTTCCGTGTAAATAATCATATCGTTCTATGAGCGTTTTCAATGAGATTAAAAGACGTATCTCAACTAAGTCGCATCGATACCGTACAGCATAGAAATGAGCAGTCAAACATGGACTTATACAGTGCAGCATAAAATAGCTGGCAACAGCTTGAGAGCTTGCTGAACCTAGCCGATCATTGGTTTTCGCTTGGCTTCAGGCTAAAGATACATAGCTACAACGCGCGGGGCGTTGTAGTTGTGTGAATCGGGGCAGAATTCTGCTAAATAGCCACTTTACTAAGACAGTCGTAGAATCGCAGAATAGTCCGTAGATGAAAGTAACTCTAGAGTGAATAGATAATGATGGCTGGGTATAAGGTACGGTACGGACTTATTAACATGAAAAAGTTAAAATTAGTGTTTAAAAAAAATTTATTGATTTCAATGTAAAGTGGTAAGCGTGACTACATCTCTAAGAAATTTACGTCAACTATTGGTTACGCCTACACAATGTCAATAAACTACATTCTGTACAGCATCACGTCTCCATAGAGCCTAGATATTTTTTCTCGATAAAAAACTGTCGTTAGGTACCTACTTTTGTTTTTATTGTTTGGATTTCTTCTCTCTCAAGGGGAAAACTGGAGCAAGATAAACTGTTGAAGAGGAATTATGGACTTTTAAAAAATGCCATTTCAGTTTCCCCCTCAAGGGGGATTGGTCAAGCGGGATTTCCGGAATAACCCCACTGATGAAAGAAACTATAGATAGTGCGTGCCAAATGTAATCTGAACAACCACGTGTTTATGTACCAACTATTTTTAAACAATTTTTAACAATTATTTTTTGCTGTCTAATGTAATATAATACGATAATTACTATACCTAATGTAACAACTAAAATGTAATCAATCTCTCTACGCAGATAGCACCATCTGCATTTGAGATTGATTATAATGATTTCAACTTGAACTTTTAATACGCTCGCATCCCTCCACCTGTCTATAGTTTCTTTCATCAAATGTTAAATGCCAAAATATTTCATTCTGAAACGATACAATTGTTTTCGTAAAGCGATTCACTTAGTGGAATTAGGTGACCGTGCGTTACAGCTAGCTTGCTGGTGGCTAACGCCGCGTGAACGGCGGCGTGCGGCATGAACGATTGGAAGTGGAGGTGTGTTAAAGCGTTATATAATGGAAATAGTACTTTCTAGATATACGACTGACAACTTTAATACCAAGTACCACACAATAAAAATAGTAGGTACATTAATAACCCGACTACCAGCGGACGAAGATTATACAAAATTGAAGTGGTCTTTTGTCAGAACCAGTCATAATAAAATCCAATAGAGTACACTATGGCTCAACAACGCCCCATTCAAAATTGTTACACCACTTCAATAGACGTTTAATATCTGCAATATATAAGCTTTTAAGTAAAATATCCCGGTTGAATGTGTGGAAATTCTTGCGAAAGTTTCGCCGAACGCTGTATTTCCTAAGATAGGAGCTTGGCAGGCGAAAATAAATTGTCGCCTTAACTTGGAAAGTCTGCTTTAAAAGCAAATACAATTATTTGAACCGAGGAAGAAAGCTGAGGATTTCGTTGTTGATATTATATTCAGGCAGATAAACCAATTCTACACAGTTTCAATGAAAACAACGATTACGAAAAATCTATTGAGCAAATGAACAAAATTTTATCCTAATATTTAAATTTCGTAATATTTATATTTTAATTACGTGTTCTTGAGTGGAGACCGCGACTCGGCACACGTAGTGTAGGACGCCCTCCGACCAGGTGGGATGACGATTTGCGAAAGACTGCTGGCAGATGCTGGATGCGGCAAGCTGAAGACAGGGCGCTATGGCGCTTATTAGGGGAGGCCTATGTCCAGCAGTGGACAAATATATGCTGATGATGATGATGATTTAAATTTATTTTCAGCGCTTACTGCCCTTTCAATATTTTAAGCTGGGCTTAATTAATACGTCATTCGTCGAAATTACTCCTAAAGTGGAATTTTATTAAATGTAGCGTACGTTGGTCTGATAAAATCACGCTAGTGGGTGGCGAGCGCTGTAGAGATGCTGGATCGGATATTATTTAGTTCGTTATTAGTGTTTATATTTTCATACCGTACCGAAAACAATTATAGTATTTGTATTTTATTCATTTGGATTTTATTTATTTAGCATTCCGTTACATAACATAACATAGGCAAGTCAAAATAACAATTGTTTGAAAAAAAAATAAACAATAATATAAAATCCCACACAATTTCATAAAATTCTTATAAAATATTATGAGCTAATTTTAAACGAGTACGATCGTCTATCGGTTTAATTGGTGAAAATAAAAATATACTAAAAATATTTGAACCGATGTCTGCGCGCTAGATCAAAACGGAGAAATTTATGCTGATTGTGGTTCCTGACCAAAGAAAAGTTGGTTCTTTGGTCAGGACTTTTAGAATGAATGTCATCAAACATGCAGCTCCAAAACTATAATTATGTCGATAATATATTCTTAAAATATCGAGTTGTGAAGATTGATTCAACTGCACGTCATACACCGATAAATAATAAATAAAAAAAATATCCTAGATAATCCACAAAACATTATCTAGTACCTAAAAGTAAGCAGAGCTTATGTTATGAGTACAAGATAACTGTTATACTAAATGCATTATCATCTTCCAGTTCTTATCCTTCTCACGTTAGGTGGGGTTGATACTTTATACATTATATACACATATATTATACAGAGTGTAACAAAAAGTTAGGACCACAATTACAGGGGTGGTTCAGATTCGGTTATGGAGCCATTAAAAAAACCCGTAATAAAACGGAATGACCTTTAGACAAAGAAATGAATGAATGAAACTGATAGGGCATAGTATCATTAAAAATATAATAACAATATAATAAATAAATAATGCTGGACAATTCACACAGCATTATCTAGCCCCAAGCTAAGCAGAGCTTGTGTTATGGGTACTAGATAACTGATATACATAGGCAATATAATACAATACATAAATAAATAAATAAATGTCTGCAGATCGTACACACATTTGTATCGAGGCGGGAATTGAACCCGCAACCTCCTGCGTCGCAGGCAGACCTTCACCCACCGCGCCACAGAGGTCGTCAACACCTACAAACCTGATTACATCAACCATAATACCCAAAACACCTTCGTCGCGGGTCGTTGACCACGGTTCTCAACGACGCCAGGTGTGGTAGGTAAGTACAACTAAAGCAGTTTTCCTCGGTTGTATAATGATATTAAGCATGTGCATAGTTATAATTATCAAGTCTTATGTCTTATTTTTTAACTAATTTGATATTTTTTTATTTTTCCTGTGTCTAGTGATCGTAACTGAACCCTCCTGAAAGCTTGGTCCTTACTTTTAGATGGAGATAAATATTCTTCTAACTATTTCTGATTTCAACCTACTAAAACCTGTCCTACCTTTCTAATCCAACATTATAACCCGCTCCATTAAAGCCCAACAATTTATCATCAAAGACTGCATCCAGCAGAACTATAATGCGGCCGGGAAGCCGTCTCGAGGGCCGTCTGCTGTAAAGTATCGCTTAATGACGTGTAACGAGCGTGTTCTCTTGCATTCGCGTATGAAAAAAGCGAGATACTTTTGTACACTTGTGCTAAGGCTACCGGCGGCGACTTTATTTTACGTGGTTGTCGAGTTTTTAGACCAAAAGGACTTGTAGTAACTGTTCTACCATTGTGATTACGATTTATAAGTCAAGCAATATGGAAGGGTACAATTAGATTAAAGCTTTTTTCTAATAAAATCTGGTCTTAACACGATGTCTGCTTTGAAAAGTAAACAATTTAAGGTGAAAATAATAAGTACCTATTCGAAAAGGTAAAAGAAAATTACAATCAAATAATAGAATTAAATTAAAACTAGTATTAACAGTTGTAATAATTGAGCTAACTGCAGACTGTTGCAAACAATCTACAGGTAGCTCAACTGATCCAAATCAAAAACAGTCGGGAGCGTGCACAAAACGCTGCTGATGCATTGCCCCGCTGTATGGCAAAGCTAATGCGCTGTGTTAGATACTCACCAGCTCTCGGGTCACGCGTTGCTTTGACCAGAAGCTTAGATAATTTTTTGAAAACCTGGAGAGCCTCGGTACATCACGGACCTAGGGTCTCGACTCCAAGGGGAGCAAATGCGTAGGCTCTGTCGAGACCTGCATATTTGCGCCTCTTGAGATCTACGGCCAAATCTGTCGCAGCACCAGCCCTCACGGAAGTCCTAAGAAGATGGGAAGGCGCAAGTGTGTCGACACATGTAGTATCCTACACAATAGAGGTCACCCTAGAGTCATGCCGTCGGGCTTTTTACCATCGTCACGCAACAGACCATTTGGTTCGGGAATAGCTGGTACGTTAGCGGTGAGAAAGGCCCGCCCGCAAACTTTCTAGTAAGTATAAAATGATTCGAAGTTTGGTTTATGTTCCAATTAATTTTCAGTAGTTCTCAGATATCTGCTGAACAGAAACTCTGCATTAATACAGCAAATTGAATTTCTACGAATAGTATCAGTTGCTGGTGCTAATGGATTTACAAAATTGCTTTAAAAAACATACGATGCAAAAGCGTTACCGCGATTTGTTTGCGACGCGCATATTAATCGCAATTTTTCGGTTTCGCGAATCGAAACTGCGGCGGTTATCCGAAATGGTTATTTGCGGACCGATGTCGTCCGACCGTGAAAATGTAAATGTAGTGTGTCTCGTTTATGGCCCCGCATTCCGGGTATGGTACTGTCATAGAGTTTAATGTACAGAAAATATTTTTGAAAATTTATTATCTGCTCTCTTCACGTTCGTCAGAATCATGTTTTCGTCGCGTAATTTCCATTTCTACTAAAATTTCCTGCATAAACATAAACCACAATTCTGTTTTTTCGTGTACTACAGAAAACGTTAACAACTTTTTATACCAACCTTTTTAGGGTTTCAAAGATCGGTTTTGAAACCCTTTATGGTCTCGCTCTGTCCGTCCCCGCTCTTTCTTGAATATCTCAGTAACTACTGCAGCTATTAACTTGAAATTTGAAATAATGATACATTTCGTGCGCCATTACTGATTTTAAGAAAAAAATATATAAATAAATGAAAAATGAAAATGAATATTTTCAGTACAAATTTTGATGTTGAAATTTCAAAAGAGACCTAGGAAGGCAAATGGGGTTTCAAATGAAAGGTATCGTTTTGTACATTTCAAAACACTTTTTGAAATTTCTGTAAGTTTCATACTTTTTGAAATATTTCAAAAAAAATCGAAAAATTGACCATACCCCCCCCCCCCCCTATCTCCGAAGATTGCACACCGATCCACGTACAATGTTTTAGGCGTTTGTAGATATCGATCTATATTTTACAGGAAAAATATAGAGAAGTCTGTAATAATAATAGTTTTTGAAAAATGGTCAAAAAGAGGGAGAATTTTTTTTCAAAAGGGGGGGTACCTACCTATGTGGGGTATCAAATGAAAGGTATCGTTTTGACCATTTCAAAACACTTTTTGAAATTTCTGTAAGTTTCATACTTTTTGAAATATTTCAAAAATAGTCGAAAAATTGACCATTCCCCCCCCCCCTAGCTCCGAAGATTGCAGACCGATCCATGTACAATGTACTAGGCGTTTGTAGACATCGATCTATATTTTACAGGAAAAATATAGAGAAGTCGGTAATAATAATAGTTTTTGAAAAATGGTCAAAAAGGAGGGGATTTTTTTTTCAAAAGTAGGGGTACCTACCCAAGTGGGATATCAAATGAAAGGTATCGTTTTGACCATTTCAAAACACTTTTTGAAATTTCTGTAAGTTTCATACTTTTTGAAATATTTCATAAAAAGACGAAAAATTGACCATTCCCCCCCCCCTAGCTCCGAAGTTTGCGGACCGATCCCAGTAAAATGTATTAGGCGTTTGTAGATATCAATCTATATTTTACAGGAAAAATATAGAGAAGTCTGTAATAATAATAGTTTTTGAAAAATGGTCAAAAAGGGGGGAGATTTTTTTTCAAAAGGGGGGGTACCTGCCTATGTGGGGTATCAAATGAAAGGTATTGTTTTGACCATTTCAAAACACTTTTTGAAATTTCTATAAGTTTCATACTTTTTGAAATATTTCAAAAATAGTCGAAAAATTGCCCTTTCCCCCCCCCCCCCCTATCTCCGAAGATTGCAGACCGATCCACGTACAATGTATTAGGCGTTTGTAGATATCGATTTATATTTTACAGGAAAAATATAGAGAAGTCGGTAATAATAATAGTTTTTGAAAAATGGTCAAAAAGGGGGGGGATTTTTTTTCAAAAGGGGGGGTACCTACCTATGTGGGGTATCAAATGAAAGGTATCGTTTTGACCATTTCAAAACACTTTTTGAAATTTCTGTAAGTTTCATACTTTTTGAAATATTTCAAAAATAGTCGAAAAATTTACCATTCCCCCCCCCCTAGCTCCGAAGATTGCAGACCGATCCATGTACAATGTATTAGGCGTTTGTAGATATCAATCTATATTTTACAGGAAAAATATAGAGAAGTCTGTAATAATAATAGTTTTTGAAAAATGGTCAAAAAGGGGGGGAATTTTTTTTCAAAAGGGGGGGTACCTACCTATTTGGGGTATCAAATGAAAGGTATCATTTTGACCATTTCAAAACACTTTTTGAAATTTCTGTAAGTTTCATACTTTTTGAAATATTTTAAAAATAGTCGAAAAATTTACCTTTCCCCCCCCCTATCTCCGAAGTTTGCGGACCGATCCACGTACAGTGTATTAGGCGTTTGTAGATATCAATCTATATTTTACAGGAAAAATATAGAGAAGTCTGTAATAATAATAGTTTTTGAAAAATGGTCAAAAAGGGGGGGAATTTTTTTTCAAAAGGGGGGGGTACCTACCTATGTGGGGTATCAAATGAAAGGTATCATTTTGACCATTTCAAAACACTTTTTGAAATTTCTGTAAGTTTCATACTTTTTGAAATATTTCAAAAATAGTCGAAAAATTTACCTTTTCCGCAAACTTCGGAGATAGGGGGGGGGGGCCCTATCTCCGAAGTTTGCGGACCGATCCACGTACAGTGTATTAGGCGTTTGTAGATATCAATCTATATTTTACAGGAAAAATATAGAGAAGTCTGTAATAATAATAGTTTTTTAAAAATGATCAAAAAGGGGGGGAATTTTTTTTCAAAAGGGGAGGGAAAAATATAGAGAAGTCTGTAATAATAATAGTTTTTGAAAAATGGTCAAAAAGGGGGGGAATTTTTTTTCAAAAGGGGGGGTACCTACCCATGTGGGGTATCAAATGAAAGGTATCATATTGACCATTTCAAAACACTTTTTGAAATTTCTGTAAGTTTCATACTTTTTGAAATATTTCAAAAAAAGACGGAAAATTGACCATTCCCCCCCCCCCTAGCTCCGAAGATTGATGACCGATCCATGTACAATGTATTAGGCGTTTGTAGATATCAATCTATATTTTACAGGAAAAATATAGAGAAGTCTGTAATAATAATAGTTTTTGAAAAATGGTCAAAAAAGGGGATTTTTTTTCAAAAAGGGGTACCTACCCATGTGGGGTATCAAATGAAAGGTATCGTTTCGGCCTTTTTAAAACACTTTTTGAAATTTCTGTAAGTTTCATACTTTTTAAAATATTTCAGAAAATTGATTGTCCAAATAATTGGCAAATGTTTGAAACCCTCGGCGCGCGAGTTACACTCGCACTTGGCGAATCTTGTTTTTATCAAAACTAGAATGATGGAACTTCACGTACTTGAATAAGCGAAATGGGATGTCAATTTTTATATTTGTCTCATATTTTTGTATTATATAGCCGTGTGGTGTTTGGCTTAGAATTTGCACCACCCCAACTCTTCCCGCAAGTGTCGTAAGAGGCGACTCAGGGACATACACCGGGGGGCAGGCGTGGCGCCTCTTGCAGAGTAGATGTACCACCAAACTGCAATCCCTAACCCGCATGCCCAGCGTGGGGATTATGGGTATTACCCCCATAAGATAAAAGCCAAAAAGGCGATTATCAGGAGGAGGTCTGCGTCCACCAGCGGACCATTAAAGGCTGTTGAAGTTGAAGAAGTTGAAGTGTGTATTTAATTCCAGCTGTGGCCGTAGGTAAGAACAAATTGTAAGCGAACCAAAAGTACCAACATGATACGCAAACTGTCAATACTAGCGATCACCCCAGGCCGCGTCTACCTAGTGGTGGGAGTGAAGCTTTGTTTTGTTCTAACCCCCAGGCCAAAACAATAAGTTTGACTTCTGTCTTGTGTGTTAAAAGTCAAATAGTTTTCGAATTTGGGTACAATAAGCTTGATAAACAATGTCGCTTCTGCACCCTCGTAATTCTTTGCCAAAATACCAGGTATCCGAGGGTGATCATTGATATGCAGCCGAGCTGGACTAAAGATAAATACGGCAGTAGCTGATAAACGATCATTTTGATCTTCCGTTTCGCAGCCGAAATTGCCTACAAATGGTCATTTCGTTTTGTTTCGGGTGTTTCGTCCAGTGCGAGTCGTAAAGATAATATCAGCAGTCAACACCCCCATGGGACATTGAATTTTAATATTTGCACATAAATTTTTTCGAGAATCCTTATTCACTTTGACCATTGGTAAACATTGAACTGACAATATTTTAGCTTAAGACTTGTAGAGACAAGTATGTGTTTTTAAAATACAATGCGGATAAATGGAGTACAATAATTTGATTTTTTTTTTTGAAACTTTGGTAGGTCGATTGACAATCTAAGATTCGAACCGATTCGTTTATTATGACTATCGATTTTGTTTATGAAGAAGTTGTTATAGATTTTGTTATTGTTGTTCAATATTTTGTTTATTATTTAAACAGATTTTAACCAGGTGTATGAATTTAGTTTTAGAATTCGAATATTATTATTTTTTGTCAAATTTTCAAAAATTACGTTTGTTATCTTATTTGCTACTTGCTTCTGCCCTGGTATTATAGTTGCTGTGGTGAAATATAAATTTATACAATTTACAATGCTTTTTCTGTGTGGATTGTCCATCATTATTTATTTTTTTATTTATGTTGGCTCAGTATTATTCAAAACTTTCTTAAATACCCATATTTTTCGACTGTTTTTACCCCGTCCACGAATGTTTGGTAAATCTAATAATTAATTAACTTAATTTAATGTTAAATACCGATATTTACCAATAGTATCATAATAAATAAACTTCCCCTAAAATTGCCATCGGCCTATGTTTCTTAAAATCATAAAAATCACACCCCAAAAATATTGCACCGCACCCAACTACAAAACCAAACAGTTTTAATGAACTTTGCCCAAAATATAATTAAAACTAAACACAATACCCGCACAATTTTATCTCAGAGCACCTGGCGTTGAAAAAAAACATTGCCCTAAAAAAGTTAATTAATTACGTATGCAAATTGACGAAAAAGCTGAAAAAGTCGCAAAGAGACGAGAGGCGAAATGATAATGAGATTGGACGGTGCGCAGTCTTCGTGATTAAATCATTGGCACGCCGGAGGTCTGTTGTACACTCTAATGATTGTAATGGGCAGGGACAAGGGAGGAAACATGATGTTCAAGTAATACACTTAATTCAAGTAAGTTATTTCGGAAAAAGTACATGGTTGTGTAACTTTTTGTAATTCGATCATGTTTGGAGTAGATTTCAAGGAGGAGAGAGAGGAGAGACGTCATGCCATAATGACGTGCGACGCGCAGTGCCTCCGTAAATGGAGGAGGAACCAAGCAGTGGAAGGGCAGCTTTGTATTTTAGCATGTCAACTGCGGTCACCAATCAGCCTGCGAAACGTGTTGATTGTGGCAGTATTTGGCTAGTTATATTTAATCGGCCTTTGTGTTCGATGTTTTTGCTTTGACTTAGGCAAGAAAAAAAAAGATTCGGCATTCGTTAAATTAAAATGTAATGGAAATAAATAGCTAAGTACCTCTTTATTGAGTAGTTGGCCATTTCAGCTAACGAGATTTTCCAGTTAACTAATTTTACACTATCAAGGTAATTTTATAATTGGTCTGAGAGCACCTTAATTATTAAACGAATTAATCCGAACAATATTCAATTAGCTATGCAGAACCATAGCAACAACAAAAGCATCTTAAGGTACCAAAACCCTCTAGGGTGCTAAATAATTAAACAAATTGGCACTCAACGTAAGTTTAGGGTTCAATCTGACCACACACCCTTACAACGGAAGCTTCTAAGTAGTAGTAACGGGTTCCTTAGAGACCTAATGGTTGACTGCACTTCGGTTAAGGTTGGGTGGTTTGGCTCTGAGAAGGGATAGGGATTTTGTAAAAATATTTAAACTGAAGGCATAAAAGGCAGACTTTACATTTCTTAAACTCTAATTTATTTTCCAAAATGCACACGCTTCATTGAACTGTAAATTTTTAACTAACTTAGTAAGTCTCAGCGACCAGAACTCAGTGTGGCTTGGCCTCCGTTCTGAAAAATCGCCCACAAAGGATACACTAATACCCTTTTGGTGTATTCTTTCGAGTTTTCTGCCAGTGTTTTACTTGTCATTGCTGGTGAACATCCATCACGTCTTTGCCTGCTAAGTTACATCACCAAACGCTCATCAATACAAAATATAAAAACACCATTAAGGAATAATTTACGATTGTTGTTGTACCTGCATTGGGTAAACCCAAAGCAGAATATTTCACTCATAGAAGAAGAGGCGTATGTTACAGATATTTTGTGTCCATCTTTTACTTGTATAGTCTTAGATAAACATTGCATAAACCCTACAGACTTACCCCCGAATACTCAAATGAAACTTGCATTTAAGCTCGTCTTAAGTCGCGGTTTTTTGACATAATTTAATGAAAATGTGTCAAAAAATCGTCACTTGAGACGTGCTTAAACCTGAGATGCGTTTGAGTATTCGGGGGTTAATCCTCTATCGTTAACGCGAATCACACTGGGCACTAAGCTACATGCATACATACTGTAGTGTCGGAGCGAAATTACATTATTGGCTGAATTATTTAAAAGTTGCCAGCGATACCTTACTTGGCTTACATAATGTGGTTGGTGTTAACTGATTTATGGAATAACTTTGCCATAGCTATGATGATACTAATTGCTATAATAAGCTCGTGTTCTATGCACTTTTTATTAATGTGAATAAATATTGTTGGACAAAGCATCATCTCAAGTTTTTAGTCTCAGTTTGGTAGTGAGACGACACGTTTGTTAAAATACAGTAAAATTATCGATAAAATAATGACTTTCAAGCGTTTGCGGTTCGAGTTCAAAAAGATGAAAAATAAAACCATTAACTTACGACATAGACCTCCATAATAAGTGTCATAGGGCTTTGTCTACAACTTGCGGCATACAATATCTTTCTGCAGTATTTCACTGATCGTCATCCCACCTAGTCGTCTTAAACTACATTTGCCGAGTCGCGGTCTCCATTCAAGAATACGTTAACCCTAGTGAGAGCCTTCATTATGACACCTTCAAAAAAATAACTTTTATTCCTATAACTTCATAGGCAAGTCAAATTTAAAACTTAATTAAGCGGTGAAAATTAAAATAATGATTCCTTTCACTTCAATTTTTAAAATGAATGACATGATTTTAATGAATCATTGTCGATTACAAACATCGATGGATTTTCTAAACTAAGAAGGAGGTTTTGGAACAACTTTTTATAAAAATCAAAATTCACCTTTAGTTTTTAAAGCAAATGCGTGGAGATAGGCTGAAGAGGTACAGAAGATGAACCCGCAAGGCATATTCCACTCACCGTGGAATACCACGTAATCTTATAGGTAACTGTAGTTACTGGTTACAATGGCTTAGTTATAAGGTTTAAGTATACCTAAGGTTTTTTTTTTATATAAAGCTGAAAACAATAGATACTTGAACTTAGCCAAAAGACAGTAACGCTATCATGGCTATCTGCGGTCAACAGCAATACATATAGCAATACATACCTTAAAAAAATGTTTTTCTGATGTGACTGCAACTATATTTTGAAATGTGTAATACCCATCTATAATAGTTTAAAGACACATCCCGTTATATAGTTTACATAAAAATATTTCTCAATTTTAATAATCAAACTAAGCTCTTGCTTAATTGGGATTCTTTGCAAAGATTTTAGTAATGAAAGCAGCTAAACGAGTATAATTTAATTAAACTCTCACGGGCTACTTAATCGATAAACACCTACCTAATAACAACCTTAAGCTTAGAGAATGTTGAGTTATTTACGCTTAAGGCACCAAGGGCGTAGGTAATTAATTTTCAAGGGATTACTCTACAAATACCGGGATAAGGAAAGGGACTGTCTGACCGTCTGTTAAATTATACAGCGCAAATAGAAATACTTTCATGTTTTGTTTGTTTGTCTTTGTAGTTGTGAATAGGATTTAAGCATGTCATTCATTACGCATAAAAAGTTCGAAAACATTTGTTATGCTTTTTTTTTTAAATATTATGCATCGTATCGGGTCAAAATTCAACATTTAATCGAATAATAAAAAAAAAGTGATCAATCACTCAAATCATTTTTTGTCGTTTGTTTGTGTAAGTAGGTACCTAAGTTTAAAATTCCATTGTATCCCTACCTACCTATTGTACCTAATGTCTGTGTTTGATTAATTTATTGTTACGTGTTTGTAAACCAAATAAATTTCTAACTATCAATGTGAACCTCGACTACAGGTACATGGTCGGACGACATCGTCGGAGTGGATGGAAGACTAACTGGCGTGTAAAAGAGGAGGCCTATATAAAGCAATGGGTGCCAATGGGCTGGTGATGATGATGATGACGTGAAGCTACAAAATTTATAGCACAGTTTTCTAGTGACACTCAAAAGAGAGAACGTAATTTACAACCACACTATAATTTCAATTTAAAGTAATCGTGGAAGACTTTACGAGTTTCGTAGACATCTCTACGTTTTGTAGACGTAGCTACGAATTTCGTAGCGTTCGTAGCGGGCTCTACGAAGCTTTTTCACCTATCCACTATACAAACAAGGACGCCCACAAAAAACGTTTCTATGCAAATAGGGGCAAATATACAGGGTGAAAGTCAGTCGCACGTAGGTGTATAGCACACTGGAAAGGTCAAGGTTTTACAAATATTTTTGGCGAGATTTTTAAGCGTATCACAGAATATGATGAATATGCTATATTATATCATCTTAAGATAAAATATCAGTCGCCATATATGCACTATGAGCCATCACATACGGTTAATATAATATAAATTTTCATATTACGGTATCTTAAGATAGGGCAACTTCATCTTAAGATGCCTGATTGATTTTGATTTTGATTTTGATTTTGATTTTACAAATACGTTTGAAACCTTCGCCGTTTTTTAAGATAGTGATACCTTAATATATATTATCGTATCTTAACAGTGTGTGATACCTTAAGAAACTTTAATATTTTATCGTAAGTTATCAAAAGATAAAATGTTATAGCATCTTCACCGTGTGTGCCTTAACGTCTTTAGTTTTTTAAGGTGTTAGGTACGTATAATATACGTACCTAACACCTTAAAAACTGGAAATATATGTTAACATAATTATTATGTTAACATATATTTCCATAGCAAGACATCTTAAGATGAAGTCATCCTGTCGCTTAAGATATAATGCCTTTATGACAAAATATATTACATTAACCGTGTGTGATGGCTCTAGTGATTGTATAGCGAGCTATATTTTTTATTTTAATATGAAATATAGCATCTTCGACGTCTATGATACGCTTTAGCATAGCGTAGGCGGATCTCGGAAGAGATTCTAGTGTCAAGTCTTAAATCTGGATGAGCAGAGGTACACACATACGATGACAACCTCAGTGGCGCAGCCGGTGAAGGTATGCCTGTGATACAGAAGGTTGCGGGTTCGATTCCCGCCTCGGGAAAAGTGTTAGAGCGCTTAGCAGATATTTGTTCCGTATAATTCCAGTTGTTTTTTATGTATGATAAAAAAATACATGTATGTAATTTATTGTATTAAGTATATACTTAAACACAAGCTGTAGCTCTAGCTATTAGCTCGGGGCGAGATGATGCTGTGTTAATTGTCCGGTATTATAAAACACAGCTGCAAGACTTTTCTTCTCAGAGATCTAAAATGCGTTTTCAGTGAGCGGATTTTTGATTGTCTAAAGAGAATTTTTCCAAGTTTTTTCAATAAAGATTAAATATGAAGAAAAAGATTTTTGATTGATTAAAGGGAATTTTTCCAAGTTTTTTCAATAAAGATTAAATATGAAGAAAAAAGGATTTCATCACATCACATCCACGCCCCGTGGAGTGGATAACGAAAAATATTAAAATCTACTCTAGAAGCATTCTGACGAATTTTGAACAGTTTACAAAAAATATAAAAAGTTATCGATCCTTCCCATACATATATAATAGCGCTATGCAGCAAATGTTATGTTTCTTAAACTGTTTATATTTTTTATTTATAACGGTAATGTGTCTTATTTATTTAACAGCAAAAAATAATTACAACTAATATTTACACTTACATCTATTTACTAAAAATCTAAGCCGTCACCAGAAGGCAGAGTGCCCAGAATGCTGGCAGCATTGCCACGTTGAATGGCAATGCTAATTCGTTGACCGAAATAAAAACCATCATTCCGATCACCTGTGGACTCTATTAGTAGTTTTGTAAGATCTTTATAGATAACGTGTGCCCCAGGACCCCAAGGACCTAGGGTTTCCACCCCAAACGGCTCAAATAGGTAACCTCTGTCAAGACTAGCGTATTTTCGCCGTTTGAGGAACTCCGCTGATGTTGCTGCGGAGCCTGCCCTTACTGATGTCCCTGCAAGATGAGAAGGTGCTAGGGTATCTACACACGTAGCATCCCAAACTAAAGGCTGACCCATCTTCCAAGAGATTCCAAATAGATGTAAGTGTAAATATTAGTTGTAATTATTTTTTGCTCTTAAACTGTTAAAAATTATAGCTTCAGTAAATGAAAATAGTCTGTTGAATAATTAATTTAGTAGCGACGACTTCGTTAAAGAACAATATGCAAGTCACATCCAGCCCTGTAAGTCAAAGTAAACCACCTTCGTCTCTGGAGATCGCATTTTCGGCGTCGTTTTATACGAGACGCATGCTTGATTCCGACTATACATATTTATGACTCCTGGCTGCTGGAAGAATTTTATGCGGTTTAAGACTTTCAGAAATGAAAAGAAAGTTAATATGAACAAAAAACAAACCAGAAAAATAGGTAGACGGTTTATTTTGGTTCACATACACAAACAACACAGAAAAAAAAACTAAATTTCAAAAGTTTATAATTAATTATTTTTGTGTTTTATTTTACTACACGAACGTTAAAAAATACTAAATACTTTTTAGTATGTTTAGTTAATAAGTAGTCTTAAATCTTAATAAGAGGGTACAAATATTACTATTTAAAAAGGTCTGTTCGCCGCTTGAAAGAAAAAGAAGCTAGAAGGATACCTCCTAGAATACTCAATCCTCCGTTTACAGCTTCATGACCCAAGCGACACGTGTCTATCTGCACCGCCGAGCCTGGACAGTGGATGCATTAATTTGCAGGCAGACTATACTAAGCTGTTTGGATGCTATTGGGGCAAAACTTTCATTACTGTCAGTACATCTTCCCAGAATTAGCATCACGACAAAGGGCGCAAGTCGGAACAATTCATTGGCACTCTCGATTGATTGAACAAACTCCTGACGCGAAACTATTCGTCTTGACTTTGACTTGAAACTGTTTGCAGACTAACTCCAGTATCCTGGATATCCGAGATCTATTCAATTTGTGTTCGGATGATACGAGTATGTGATGCGAATATGCATTTCTGTTTGGAACTTTGGCAATGTTCATTCAGTACGATTGGTGAAATTGGGTTGACGCATTGAGCGAGGAAATCTCTGACACCTGGCTTGATTTGTCACGGAGGCTGCTAACGAATTCTCAAAGCAAGAGGAGTTGGTTAGTTTTTAGGGTTTTAAGATCGGTTTCTTTCTTGAATATCTCAGTAACTACTGCAGCTATTAACTTGAAATTTTAAAAAATAATACATTTCGTAGTCTATTACCGATATAAATAAAAATATAAATAAATAAGAAAATTTTCAATACAAATTGTGTTAGGTATAGAAATTTCAAAAGAGACCTAGGGGGCAAATGGGTAATAAAAGGTATCGGTATAGATAGATAATTCTTTATTGTACCACACAAACACAGAAAATAGTTTAGAAATAAATGCTATGAGTTGTATAAATACAAAGGCGGCCTTATTACTATAAGCGATCTCTTCCAGGCAACCTTGGGATGTACTAGACATGTAAGAACAAAAAACAAGATTGCACTCGAAAAAAATAATATAACAAATATTTTTTATAAAAGAAAACAATAATACTTACACTACATACTATAATACCTACATAACCTACAAATATTTAACATATACATAAAAATAAGATTGTCTAATTTTTACAACAATAAATAATACTGATGAAGCAATTTTTAAAAGATATGGAGTGATTTGGCACGTCTGATGTCCAGTAGGAGAGCTTTTCATAGACAGGTGTCTTGTACAGTGAAGGATTTATTGTAGAAAGTTGTAGTGTGGGCAGGGATTTTTAAAATGAGATAACGGGATGTACATTTCTAAACAGTTTTTGAAATTTCTGTGGGTGTCATACTAAAATAGCAAACTGGATGAACATTCTGCTTATCTTAGGACTAGGTAATGCTGTGTGAATTGTCCTGCATTATTACTATGCACTTTTTTACTAAAGAATATTATAAAATATTATAAAACTATTCTACAGTAAGAAATATACCAAAACGGTAGATCACGGACCGCGAAGCTAGGCTCAAACAGCCGGTGACTAGGGCTGCAAAGAAAGGAACTTAATGACGATACGCGCCGAATCCAGGAGTACCGTCTTTTAGATCTGAATCTTAATCCAACTTCCTAGCGAGAGTCTCTTGAGATGTTGAACGAGGCTCTTCGCTATTACGCCGTTTACCGAAACACTTATCGGGACGATGGTCGCTGAATCTACATCCCACATGCTGACAACCTTGTTAGCCAAGTCAAGATATTTGCTAAGTTTATCTTTCTCAGCTCTAACGAGGTTAACATCATGTGGTATGGTGCCATCAGCATGCACCGCCCTCCGTTCTAACCGATCTATCAGTACAATATCAGGCAATGCAAGCTTATTCGCAAGAATAGTCCTGTCTGTAATGATAGATCGGTCCCAATAGAGCGTGGCACGGCCGTTTTCAAGAACTGGCGAAATATGAAACTTCAGGACATTACTATTATTTTATTAATTATAATATATTTTATCTTTGATCATCATTACGTATAAATGTTGTTAAAAATACACGATTTATCAAAATCAAATGTTTTCTGTTTTGAAAATTTATTTGTGTTTCGAAAAAATTGCTTTGCGTTTTTATTTGATGCTCAAGTTGTGTCTACTGTGGAATATAAAAGCATCAGCTAGTAGCAGTGAACTAGTAAATAATATTACTCGCAAGTGAATGAACAGAGCATTAATATCTGCAAATTCACAGATGGTCAGAGGTCAGAATTACCTGTTCGAAACACACACGTCAATGGTGCTTATTGACGGGCATACGTACGTATTTAAAGAGCAAATTGCACGATATGAGAACAAACATCAAGTAGAAAACGATTTTTAAGATTATGTTTTAATCACGTCAAAATGTGAGTTATTCTCGACGTCTCAGCGTCTCACGAAAGGTCAGAGAGATTTTTCATAAAATGTACAATATCAATTGACCATGATTTTCAAGAATATTCATTGAAAGTTGCGCTAAATCTAAATTGATTGCAACAGTCTGCAGTTAGATCAACTATTTCAATTGTAAAAAAAAACATTTTTTTTATATAACATTTCAGTTTCCAGTGACAGCTGTCAAAGTGGACCGTAAAGGGAAGTCACAAAGAGTTTCGTCTTCAAATTGTGGTCATGACCTTTTGCTCTAAGGCAGAGCATTCATGTTCAGGTCTGTAGCTCAAACTTATTTTTTTCCTATTTTTGATAGTCCACTAGATTTGAAAAAGAATGACTTCACAAAGACTGACTTCTCGCACTTTTAATTCCAGCGTATTAATTTACTGGCAATATCATCATTTAAATAAAAACTCATCGAATTTGCTGCTAGGCGGTACAACAATTAGGTTAGTAGTAACAAAAAAATTCTACGAAAATTTAATTATGTCCCAATGATAATCGATTTCGGCAGTTTCGATTTCGAAGTGTTTGAAAATACTACCGTGACAAATTTTCTGAGCCTTTTAAATATGGAACCCCCATAAACTTTCAACTCAATTTTCAAGATCAAATCGTATTCAATTTAAAATATATTGTCGGAGTTAAACCGTCGGTCAGTCGCCTCAGGCGTGGGTTGTTGTTGCAGCGGCTTTTTCCCACGATTTTCACACTAAGCCCGAACAGACACGGTGGAACCCGCAGACAGAATGGTAGCGTTTTATTTATAGGGCTTGCTTTCATGATTCGTGTTTTTCCACGAAAATTTAAAACCTCAACAGCCTATAATTGTCCACTTGGACAATATATTATATTATCCCTTATTTCCTTAACTCATGGGGGTAATGCCCATAATCTCCACGCTGGGAGTGCGGGTTGGGGATCGCAGTTCGGTGGTAGATCTATTCTGCAAGAGGAGCTGCCCCTCGGTGTATGTCCCTAAGTCGCCTCTTACGACAACCACGGGAAGAATTATGGTGGTGCAAATTCTAAGCCAGTACCACACGGCCCCACCCTTTCTTTTATTACAGTTATTACAGTTTCAGTTATACCGAACAGAACAAACAAGATCTATCAACTGCGAGTGTAACTCGCACACTAAGGGTTTCGAACATTTGCCAATTATAAAAATATTTACTATAATAGGTACAGTTAGAGATTTTGCCCCCGCAAATAGGGTATTGGGTATTGATTCGTTGGTATTTTAGAAGACACATAGAGGGGTCTTCTTCTAAAATGTCGAGATCACCTTATGTACTTAATTTTTTCTTTTATTTGTTTCTTTTAATCAGTAATAGCGCACAAAATGTATTACTATTTATTTATTATTATATTTTAATATTCAAGAAAGAAGGATGGACAGAGGGATTGTAAGGGTCTCGAAACCGACGTCGAAACCCTTAAAAGGGCAATTAAATATGGGTTTGAATTGAACTAGTAACATTTAGATGCATTTCATATTGACAGCAGTTAATGATAGATAGCTCTCGGCCACTCGTTTGATTTTCAGCCATTTTGTCACTGTAAAATGTATCCAAAGATAACGAGTTTAAGCCTATATTTATTTATGTTGTGCGGTAGTGGTGTTGGATGTATATCTATATAATTATGTATGCATTTAGGTATCTCATTGCATTTTTCATTTTGCTTTAGCAATTAATAGGTTTTAAGCTAACGTTAATTAATAAAGTAAATTGATCTCGATGAAAATATAAAAACTTTTACGAACGTTATGTTATTTCATATCATAAATCCTTTGAATAAATTAATCTCGTTCTTAGATTTCATTTCGAAAATAAATTGTTTTCCTCCTTAATTTCCTCAGATCACAACGGAAGGAATAAAGTAACATTTAGCTTCAACATTGCTTTGTTCACGATACAAGAAAATAAGCGCAACAAATGCCAGCCACAATTCTCGTACAATGGAAAACTTAAAGGAAATTAAGTTTTCCAGCAGTAATGCGAATGACAGAGCGTTCTGTAATCACGCCGGTTCAGAGTGAAATTACAGGAACAATGACGTCCGCTCATCGCTCAGAGAGCCACTGAGCGATGCCGCTGTTCTCGTGATAGATAGATAGATAAGTGTAGTATATTATAACTTGCGATAATTTAACCCAGTGGGTTAAAAAGTCGCACCGTGTCTAAAATGACGTGAGACGTCACTCAATGACGGTTGTTAGAGTAATTAAATAAAATATAATAAATATAATAATAATAATAATAAAATAAAAAATGTACTGATGATATTTTACCTTAATCCATTCATAGATAAGATATTCTTAGAGATAAGTAATAATAATAAAACACCCGGTAGTCCATCAATAAATATTCATTTGAGAACCAACTTTAATAGTGTTATTTACTATCCCTGTCTCTTTACAAATTTCTTAATAGCACCAACAAAACTTATACAATAATACAACAAACAGTATAACTCCCCACAAAATTATATTAAATCTTGGGTGAGTCAATCAGCACAATCTCATGCAAAGCTCATGTATTAGACAAGCTAAGTTCTTTTTCATTTTTCATGTTAAAAAGATCCTCGTTTGACCACAATCTCATCTGATGGAAAGTGAAGATGTGGCCGGCGATGTATGACAATGGTCTAAAAGATACCTAATCACTCTTGTCTCTTAAAGTAAAGGAAAATCTCTAATATCACAGCTTTTCCTCAACAGCCTATAATGGTCCACTATTGGACGCAGGCCTCCCCCTGACTTTCTATCTCATAGCTTTTAATGACAAGTAATTGCAAAATATTTGTAAGGTACTCTAAAAGTCAACCTCACGGAATCTTTGCTTCGATATGACTATGTGACTATCGAAGCAGAAAATTATTAGATTTGTTTAGTATTTTGATGGACGGTAAAAATGCGATTTACACCTTTGGTCTCTGTTCAAAATACAAGCACAAGACTTTTCTCCAGACAGCTATGAATGTAAAATAAGGGTTATTCCAGTTTGGCCGTTCACCTGAGCAGTTATAGTTAAAATAGATAGATAGATAGATAGAAAACACTTTATTGTACCACACAAACACAAAATACAATACAAAAGGAAATACAAGAAATATAGGAAGTACAAAGGGCGGCCTTATCGCTTTAAGCGATCTCTTCCAGGCAACCTTGGGATGGACTGGACATAAAAGAACAAAATAGACGGTGGCATTTGAGTGATATGAAAATAAAATAATAACATTAAACATACACTACTTACCATAATACCTAACATACATATACTACTTACTAATGATAAACTTACATACACATAAAAAACTAGTATTTTTGTTAAGCGGATAAAATAATACCTGTGCCTGAGAGAAAAAATCTTGCAACGAAACTGCGGTACATAAATAATTTTTTTAATGTTTGCACATGCTGGATTTAAAGTCAGGCCATAAAAAAATACAAAGAAATATGAGCTGGCCGCAGACAGGCTATAAATATGTTGGTATAACGTTGTGAATAATTTAACTGCGTAGACCTAAGCAAACAGCGAACTTGTGCCTTGTGTTATCGCATAAACGCATATTTGAGTTAGTATAATGTATGGATTTGATAAACATGAGTTTGGTTAATGTTTTGTGTTTGTCAACAGTTTTCCAATACGCTGTTATCAGGGTTTGTAATTGGTTCATGTTCATTTTCAAGCTTGTTTAATCTCTGGTTTATCCCAGAGAACATAATGTTACGCTATGTAGAGAATCGAAGTAAACAAATTTTCACATTGAAGTCTTGGGATTGTTCGTTCCAAGAACATGTTCGGAATCTTTCTGCTGATAGAAGTTTTCCGAGATAAAAGTCGAAAGCAGTAGCATTATTGTCTCAGTTACGACCCTAAAAAGGACAGGATTCTTCGTATGTATTTTCTCAGTTTACAAACAAGTGAAAAGTAGAAATTCAAACAAAAAACGCACCTAAGGGTCCAAGAACAATAAAATTTGCATTCTTATAAAAGGGTTCGCCACCTATAACTATTCCATGCAATTTTAGCGAGTGTTTTTGGGTAGTTTGACCTAAACGAATAAAAAAAGGAAATAAGGATAGCCATATTCCCAAACTTTCAACTAAATGTTTATTGGGTATCAGAATTCTAGACCTTTTTCGCAATATAAGTTTGTCACGAGAAAAATCTGTACCTCTATTTTATACCTAATGTTTTTATTTTGTCTCTCGACGAAAAAATTTTTTAAAAACCTTTGTACGAGCTAACTCGAGTAACAGACAAGTGTTGTGAGGATTTCTTGTCGCAAGGAAATAGCGCGCAAAAATTTGATTTTCATCCAAGTGATGGCAATTTCCTTTGAGTTTGGACTACGCAATCAGTTTTCTACCTACCTTAATCGAATCCAGCTACGAGCGGTAGGTTTGCTGATTGATCGGGGGAATCGGGTAGTTTTGGAATGTTTATACATAAAATATTTTTGTTTATTCCTAGCTAGTAGAAATGTAAAAGAGGCAGGGATTATCACACTTAAAAATGTATATTTTTTATTAGGAAAGAAAATTACAATCAAATATTAGAATTAAATTAAATCTAGTATTTACAATAGAAACAATTGAGCTAACTTCAGACTGTTGCAAACAATCTACAGGTAGCTCAACTGATCCATAATCAGTACCAGTCGATATCAATACATAATGATTAATTTATTTATTCCAATTTTGTAAAATCCGACGACCGATGTGGCGTGGCGGGCGAAGGTCCACAAGCGTCGCAGGAGGTTGTGGATCGATTCCCCCCTTGGGGCAAATGTTTGTATGATTGTTTGTATCTTTGTAATGTATTGTATTTATATCAGTCATCTAGTACCAATAACACAAGCTCTGCTTAGCTTGGGATAGTTTAACCCATAGTTTATGTCATGGACATCATCAGTGCACGAAGCGTATGTCGCTCGTTGAAGGAAAAAATGTGGGTGTTCTTTCAACACAAACTAGGTTCAAAGTTAACCCGCTTTTATACATAATGATTTCGTCAAACTACGAGTTTTTATAGGGAACCTTTATTTGATCGCAATAACTACATTGTGGAAGCTATAAAATTAATTCTAAGGGAAAGTCACGGTTTCCACACTACGAGTACTTTCTCATTTCACAGTATAATGTAATTCATAAGCTATAAAGTCTGATTTAAAAGTCGGATGTCAACCAGTTTCATTTAAGGAATTATTACATTGTTGGCTTTTTAAAATAGAGCTTCTTCCGCTTTCTAACCGAAACGGAAACATTTCACCCACTAGAACGGAATTAGTTCAAAAAAGATCTGAAATATAATTCCCCATTTTTAGAGCTTAGGTACTATTATTTTTAGTGAAACCAAAACATATTTTAAAAGCGTAATCTTGTGCCGTGTGAAAGTGTTTATTCGAAAACAATGCGTTGGGCTGAATTTATACATCTACAATAATATAATATTATATATGTATTGTATATAATATTATAAAGGGGAAAGATTTGTATTTTTGATTATAACGTATAAACTTAAAAACTGGACCGATTTCAAAAATTCTTTTACAATTAGAAAGCTTATTTTTCAGGGAGTGTCATAGGCTATGTTTTATCCCGGAATTTCCACGGGAACGGGAACTGCGCTGCTAGCATAAAGAGAAGACATGGAATATAACGCTACTTTAATAATATTTTACCCCTCCTCTGTAGCGTGGTGGACGAAGATCCACCTGCGACGCAGGAGGTTGCGTTGCGGGTTCGATTCTCTTGTGACAAATGTTTTCATGGTATTCTGGTAGCTTTCTATGCATCATCATCATCATAAGCCTATATTAGTCCACTGCTGGACATAGGCCTCCCCTAATGAGAGCCACAGCACCATGTCTTCAGCTCGCCACATCCAGCATCTGCCAGCAGTCTTTCGCAAATAATCATCCCACCTGGTCGGAGGTCGTCCTAAACTACGTTTGCCGAGTCGCGGTCTCCACTATAAGCATAATAAAATATATAAATGTATTAAATTATGTTTATCAGTTATCTAGTACCCATTACACAAGCTCTGCTTAACTTGGAGCTATATAAGCCATCGCCCACCGCGCCACAGAGGTCGTCAAATGAATGAATCTATTGACTTTTTATCCCATAAATCAGTTCCCATGGGATAGAAATAACCTTAAATAACGCGAGCGAAGCCGCGGACAGCAGCTAGTTCACAATTACAAAAAAATTAATTCACCGGTTTTATACTTTAATTGTGGCATTTCTCTTCTGATAAGAGATGAGGACAATATAAAAGACTATTGGCTTTCGATACGAATTCAATGCCGTATAAATATTGTATGAAGGCGTATAAAGCCTTCGACAGTAAACGCTGTTTTATGGGATGACATTTATTGTTTTAGCTCTCATAGTTCTTTTGGACGGGCAACTTTTAGAGAAGGACGATTGTTGCGTCACCGCGCTGCCTCCTTGTTTCTTATAATTGTACCCTTGTTTTATATTTATTTCTATGAGACGCAAAACGTCTATACTCAAGACCAATTGCTACTATGGGAGGGATTCTCTCCATCCACGAAAAAATAGGTAGACATGTTCATGACAGAGAGTGCAAACAAGCTGCATTTATAAAAAATTGCTAGGTGATATTAACATGGAAGATTTTCATGGATACACGTGACATTGACACTGCAGGGCTGTGATTAAAGTACCTATTCATTAGTTCACAAAACACATCGAAATAATTGCCACATCGAGAAACTTGTCGCTCAATTTTATCGCTCGTGCTGGAACACCTTATGTAGGAGAACTCTATTGTCTGTTGGACATTATTTTTGCAGGATCAGAGTATGATTTATGTTGTTTTTCCTTTTTGAATTATTTGTTGAGCTCCTATAACTTCGTTCAATGAGTCGATTAGCTATTCGATAGTGATTTCTGGACATAAAACATAAACAGTAATGTACCAATTTTCAAACAATAATACATTAATAATGGTTTATTCCAACGATCTTATATAAAAAATAAAATAATGCTGGATAATCCACACAGCATAGCTACCAGCTGAACAAGCTTGTGTCATGGGTACTAAAAGACACAAGCACTGCTCAGCTGGAATGGACTTTTATACATAATGGAATACAAATGATAGATATTTTTAATAAACGTAGATAATACATTATAAAACCCGTTACAAATACTTATTTGCAGATCGTACATACATTTGTCCCAAGGTGAGAATCGAGCTGACAACTTTCTGCGTTCCAGGCGACCCTTCGCCCGGCCCGCCTAATCGGCCGTCGAAGACCTAAAAGATTTTTTCGCATAATGGTAAAATACAGATAGTATTTTACCATTATGCGAAAAAATCGCCGTACTTTATTATTTTTCAAACCTGTATTTTTTATTCATAACGCGAACAGAAACAATATTGCTTGCAATCAGCTGCTGCTTAAATATTGTATAAAGAGCTAGCTCAGTCACAATAGTTAATTGGTGGTGATATTCAACGTACTCCAACTTAAGCAGCATTTCTACGGTGACATTTGTTTAATACTATAACCATTGGTTCATCATCATCATCTTCAGCCCGTTGGCACCCACTGCTGGGTAGGCCTCCTCTTTTACACGACATTTAGTTCGATCCTGTGCGAGCCTCATCCACAGTCTTCTATCCAACCTGACGATGTCGTCCGACCATCTGGCAGGTGGTCACCTCGAGGACGCTTCGCGCCTACCGGATACCACTCTGTGACCGCCTTGATCCATCGGCCGTCATTCCTTCTTGGCTTGAGAAGATCGGCTGAAAGATAAACAGTGCCCAAGATATACATACTCCTCCATCTATCTGGTTTCCAGCTATGGTGAAGGGTTGTGGACCATTGGTTAAAAATAAAATAATACATGGGTTTTCTGTGCACATTACTGAAGGAGGTTTTCCACCAGCTACCACAGATTATTATTCGGTGAAACAACCATATATTCCATCCATCACACGTATTCAAAATTCTATTGGAAAATCTTTACTTTGTTGAGAACTGATCCTTATAACTGAGCTAGCTGTTGATATACGAATGGATAGTACGTCAGAATCCGTACCGGAGGTCAATGCGTGCCGTTGACAGAACGAAGCGGTGTTATCCAGACCATTATTTTTTCACAGCCCGTCCGTCACAAGCAGAAAATTAAAACAAAATGGTAAACCATGCAAAGTTCAACTTTAAAATCAAGCCGCTAAAGATAAAAATCTATTGAACACTGTAAATTCTTATTTAATGAAAATAAGTTGATGGCTTCGCTCACACTTCAGCGTGAATTTCAGGTTTTTTTATGTCAGTTTCAGGTATAATAACGGTTATCGGTTAAAAGTTTTTTGCCGGACATTTTCGACGTTTCTGGGTCAAATCGTGCACATTGTTTGCAGGAACAGTACTAAATTGGTGTTTACAGAAAAATATTACTTACTATTTACTAGCCCTGCTAGCTGACAAGGCCTTTTGTTGGTGGTGACAACTTTCACCTGATACGATTTCGTGCAACGCAGGTGCTTGGCACTTTATATAATCAACTTGCTTTATGTCGGGTCATAGGTACGTACCTAAGTGGATAAGTACTTGGGTCACACACAAGTCTGTTTTAGAATAGGTACTAAGGATTCGTAAGTCTGACCTTTTTCTTAAGGCGCATAAAATAGATTTTGGAAAAATATTACAGAGGCATTAAAAAAATGCTTATGATAGGTACCACAAACTGGAAGATGGATTTTTGAAAATTCCTTTGTTAAACGGAATAATAACATAATGTAGGTGGCGGCGCTAGTTTGGGTGGGGTATGCGCCTTAAACCCTCGACGCGTTACTTACACTCGCTTGACAGAATTATCAACCGACGCTATTGTACGTACTTTTTGAAGATGATTCATGTGTGTGTAACATTAAATTTAATTCCCAAATATATTACGCTCATAGATTTAGATTCTATAGGTAATCGTTACATTTTCTTTTCTTCGCCAGAGCCACCATAACTGTATCTACCATAAGCATGCGCAATAAACGAAGACTGGATCCAACAGGCCCCACGGGTCTCAGAGGCCCCACGGGCCTCGCGGGCCTTAGATTGATGACCCCGTGCCCCAGGTGATCCACGTATAAATTGCCGGGAACACCAAGCTTTTTGCTTTACGGCCGGCGTTGGGTATTATTATCGTCAGTCGGTTTAGCATGAGGATTTATCGTTGTGGACTATTTCTGTAGACAGAAGTTTAGTTTTCTTGTAAAGATGTAATGCTTTCCGAGAATAAAAAACCGAGTAATAAAAAAATATTCTACTTTATCAGTTACCAAACTATGCATGCATATACCATGTCATATGAAGACAAATTCAAATAAATTTTGAATGTGTCTCAATTATTTTACATTATTTATTGAGGTAGCACATAGCTCAAAGGATTAGCAAGCTGAAGTGGCAATGGGCTGGCCATATCTCGAGAAGAACCGACAACCGCTGGGGTAAACGTGTTCTTGAGTGGAGACCGTGACTCGGCAAACGTAGTGTAGGACGCCCTCCGACCAGGTGGGATGACGATTTGCGAAAGACTGCTGGCAGATGCTGGATGCGGCAAGCTGAAGACAGGGCGCTATGGCGCTCATTAGGGGAGGCCTATGTCCAGCAGTGGACAAATATAGGCTGATGATGATGATGATGATGATTGAGGTAGCAAATTTCATTTTATGCTTTTTAACATTCATTAGAGTGAATCAAAACAACATCCTCAACCTCATTATCAACTGCCTATAATGTTCCACTGCTGGACGCAGGCCTCATGAGGGGTAATGCCCATAACCCCCACGCTGGGCATACGGGTTGGAGATCGCAGTTTGGTGGTAGATTTATTCTGCAAGAGGCGCCGCTGCCCGCCCCCCGGTGTATGTACCTCAGTCGCCTTTTATGACATCCACAGGAAGAGTTGGGCTGGTGTAAATTCTAAGCCGGCACCACACGGCAAAAACCATTAAATTGATCAGTAAATTAGAATGGGACATTGCTAGCGTGTAAAACTACAGTAAATACCTATTAAAATTATTATGTTGCTTTCGTATATTCTTCAATACAATTTTAATCGCACGGAGCAAGGAAATATAAACTCTTACTAACCCCCCTAGCGTTTTACTTTACTGCCGCTGTTGGGAATTATTATCGCCAGGTCAGAGAGAGCACCTTTTGTAGTACTTAATCTTTGTAATGAAAATAACATTCGCATCCTAGGATTATTTATTTTATAAATCTCTCTTTCATTTATGAAACTACATTTCAAAAATGTTAATCAAATCAGTCGGCAAGACAGTTTGGAAACAATCAGAAGGTAAGAGAGATGCCACACTGCCGTTGCGCTGCGACGTCACAACGCAACGCAGCTTTCTCCGACGTCGCAGCGTCGACGTAGATAATGATAAATGGTAAGCGGAAGTAGAGTGAAGGACGGCTGTCACATGCTGAAGCATCTGACAGCAGTATTTCGTCGAATTTTAATTACAATTGTAAACAAGATCCGCTAAGTGCGAGTGTAACTCGCGCGCCGAGGGTTTCAAACATTTGCCAATTATTTGGACAATCAATTTTCTGAAATATTTTAAAAAGTATGAAACTTACAGAAATTTCAAAAAGTGTTTTAAAAAGGCCGAAACGATACCTTTCATTTGATACCCCACATGGGTAGGTACCCCTTTTTGAAAAAAAATCCCCCTTTTTGACCATTTTTCAAAAACTATTATTATTACAGACTTCTCTATATTTTTCCTGTAAAATATAGATCGATATCAACAAACGCCTAATACATTGTACATGGATCGGTCTGCAATTTTCGGAGATAGGGGGGGGGGGGGGGGAATGGTCAATTTTTCGACTATTTTTGAAATATTTCAAAAAGTATGAAACTTACAGAAATTTCAAAAAATGTTTTGAAATGGTCAATATGATACCTTTCATTTGATACCCCACATGGGTAGGTCCCTCCCCTTTTGAAAAAAAATTCCCCCCCTTTTTGATCATTTTTAAAAAACTATTATTATTACAGACTTCTCTATATTTTTCATGTAAAATATAGATCGATATCTACAAACGCCTAATACATTGTACATGGATCGGTCTGCAATCTTCGGAGATAGGGGGGGGGGGGGGGAATGGTCAATTTTTCGACTTTTTTTGAAATATTTCAAAAAGTATGAAATTTACAGAAATTTAAAAAAGTGTTTTGAAATGGTCAAAACGATACCTTTCATTTGATACCCCATTTGCCGTCCTAGGTCTCTTTTGAAATTACAACATCAAAATTTGTATTGAAATTATTCATTTTCATTTTTCATTTATTTATTTTTTCTTGAAATCAGTAATGGCGCACGACATGTACCATTATTTTAAATTTCAAGTTAATAGCTGCAGTAGTTACTGAGATATTCAAGAAAGAGCGGGGACGGACAGAGCGAGACCATAAGGGTTTCAAAACCGATGTTTGAAACCCTAAAAACAGAATTAAAATGTGACAGAAACTATTGTTTACATAACGTTTACGTTTCAAAATATTTTATATGACATTATATTCCCTAAACTGTCTATCTCTGGCTTTTTGTAATGAAATGACTTTTTGACTCTTTGATGAATGACTCTCTGACTCTTTGATGAATGACTCTCTGACTCTTTGTAATGAAATGCCGTACTTTCTTATTTCTTAGTATAATCAAATTTCAGAATTTAAACTTTGGCAGAAACTAAAATACTCAACTTTATCGTTATTACGAGACTTCGTAAACCTGTACTTTTTACTTTGTTTTTCAGTTTCGTTAACCCGCCATTTGTGACCTATATGTCTGTGACACCGGGTTTATCGAAAAAGTCGAATAACTTTTTTACCCGTTATCGAATTAGGTTGCGAATTCGTATACTCTCCTGATTTCACGTACCCCACCGTCAGTACACCCCGCATCGGCGAGGCAGGCGCACGTCTTTGAGTTTTGGCGCCAACCCGGTGCGTGGGACCGGGGTCATAGATTACGTAAGTAAAATAGTCAAAGTTAAATATTTTTATATTAAATTATTTATAAGTAAATATACCTATTTTTGGTTTAATTTTATAGAATAGTTATTGTGATTGTTATTATTCTGTTACCTATGATCTTTTTGCATATGATTATAAATATTTCACTCAGTTTATAAGTGTTTTTTGCCTAATTTATAAATATTGTTTGAACGTGAGAGCCGTCGTTTGGAAGCCCTTCTGCAAGAGGAATTAATCTCTGATGAGGATATATCCCAAGAAACATCGGATAGTGAAGCTGAAAGTGACGGTGAACCAGAAAATCCACTTCCAGATCACATACCCTATACACATACATACTTAAAGGAAGAGTGATTTTTGGGTTGTTTTTTTTGTGATTTTGTATTCAGTACGGGTACCTTTTTTATTTGTTTTCTATAGTTCCTATTGTAATGAGACTGAGAGAGGCTGATTTAGTAAGAAAAATAATATTTTTGTTAAAAATTTGGATACTTTAAAAGAGCATTAGAAAAAACTTGGTTATTTCTAATGGTTAAACTATGTAAGCGTAAAGATAAATAAACGATATGTGATTTAAGAAATACCATTGTATTATTATAAAAAAAACATACCTTTTTAATATTTGAATAAGTAAAAGTTCCACGGAGTAAAAGCATTTAGGAAAATCTCATTTTGAAAAACCTGGTCCGTAAGACCGGTGTCACAAACTACGTAAGTCAAAGTCACGTCACAAATGGCGGGTTAAGTTAAAAGTTCAAAAGGGTTCAACGTACAAAGTTTAATATATATGACTAGTTAACTATTGTTTCTTAAAACACATCGACGTCAAAGTTAATTAATAATAAGATCTACAAGAAATTTGGGTCTTGTTATCAACAGAGAAAATGAAAACATTGGGATAAATAATGATTCTTGAGTTCAATATTGTTCAAAGTTCGTAACTTTAAGACGAAAACGCAATAAAACGATATCGTTACAATTGCAAACTCTGCATTTAAAATCAAATCATCTGCCCGACTGCACATGAAATCCTATCACGGAAATATCCTATCCTGAGAATCTATTTATTATCATACTTCCCGATTTATTTTGTTCCTTCTTTATTTTGAGTTGTAATTATAATTTTATCGGAATTAAAATTGAGATAATTTTATAATTTGATTGTTTTGAAAAATACTAATCACTTTCAAATACTAATCCCGCAAAAATATAAAAATACGAGACTATTTCGAGATTGTTTTCTATATAATAGCGAAAGAATTATCAACATACGTGCATATTCGACGGAGAAATTAACGAACATACGTAAACCCCTACAACCTCCCCCTTTTTTCGAAGTTGGTTAAAATGAAAGCTTCTATCACACAAATATTAATAAAGTGTTTAATATTTGTGTGTATTTAATCTCACCTATTTTCCATCAGGTGAGATTGTGGTCAAACAAAGGTATGTATAGACTATAATGCCTAAAATGAAAACCTAAAATGTCTGTTTACTTTTAAATTAAAGTTAACAAAATTTTTGCTTACCTGGCAAAAGGAGCAGGAACCTCTCAGACACGATACGAGTGCTATTTAACATTGTAATATGTGTACAAAAGCAGTTTTATTTTCTATTTCATAATTTTTTATACATTTTTTTCTTCTTGTTTTGTATGTTTTTAGTTTTTTCAATGGTAAATACTCTTCTTTGTTTAATTTTTTCTCGTTTCATATTGTTTTATAAATAACTGTAATACTTCGCTTTTATTTATATTTTTATTTGTAATTCCTCGGTCCCACCGGCCCCAGCAGAAAACCAGCGCAGGTTTTTTTCTGTGAAATACCTGCATAAGCTGAGTTGGGACCATTTTGTAGCTAAGACGTTAATATGTATCTTCATTGTTTCATCATTTATATTTTGTGTATATTTTTTATGTCTTTGTAATTGTAGATTTATTATAAGTTTTAGTTACAAATAAACGCTTTAAACTAAACTATAAAAAAATATTTACTCCTCCACACTCTAACGGCCTAATGGATTTGGATGAAATTTATTACAGTAGACAAAGTGTGACAAAGTGTAATAATTTGGATAAATATCAACCATTCTCAAAGCCAATTGGTCAGGATAGCGCTTGGAGTTAGTTCACATAAAAATATATAGACGCAAGTTTCTTAGAAGAGCATTGAAGTAAATATGGTAGCTCGTTAAAAATGTTAAAATACCGTGAAAATATCGTGCAACGTCGGACACTCCTGGGAAGATACCGTTAGGCTGAGCTTTAAGGAGCGGTTTCGACAGTGGTAACCCTGTAATGTGCTCACCCTAGGTAGAATTGGGTAATTATCTCATGTCTGAGTAGACCAAGTAATACAACTAAATAAAGATAAAAGATTAAGATACATTTATTTGACACAACAAGAACATCACAGACAGACATACACACACAGGGTAGAATACAAAATTAAGGATATTTTACATACTTTGTAGATAGATGATTTTAGTAATAATGATAAATTATTATGCTACCTGCGTAGATTTTATACATTTGGTAAAAGTATTTCATAAACTAGTAGATAATCAACTCTAACCTTGTTCAAAATACATTTTACAAAATGGGTACGTAAAATGGCTGGTTTTGGTGTTATCCAATACTATAATATGAAGCTGAACGGATCTTTTTAAATACGGTAATCAAGTACCGTTTTTCTTAATTTTTAACACAGACATGAACTTTCGGTTTTTGATTTAGGTTATGTATGGTTGTCTTTTTTAAAAATATCACTATTGTATAGAGAATTATTCTAAAATCGTCCCATAAAAATCTGTTGGAGGATTTAGTATTTATCCCGCCAAGCCGAAAAAAACATCAATGCTTTAAAAAATATTTTTATATAATGTTTTTTTTAAACATCACGACTAGTTACAACAATATTTGTGATAATATCCAAAATTCCATAATGTATTTAGATGGTTCTTTCATTTTTGTATAAAAATTGAGTTTGAGGTTGTCTCATAAAAGTTTGATCCTCAATGGAATGGGAATTATACAAACGCTGTAAAACGTATGTAAGACATCATCACATGATTTTTCACAAACTCTGATAACAAATGGGTTTAATGGCAACATGCGTTAACCAAATAAAAAAAACTCAAATTTTGCCAATTGAAAAAACTGATCGCACTATCGAAGTTCTGGGTTCAAAACTAGTTTCAAAGTCATTGTTATTCATTGGAATTTGTAGTCGATTTATAGTTTTGTGAAAACTGCCAAATTTATTAAAAGAATTGACGACATAAATTTGCTGTATACATAAGTATATTTTCTATAATTTACTGTATTTAATTGTGTATTGTAAACCAATAAGAATTTGTTATGCTTATAGACTTTGAGTACAGACAGGCATCTGTTTTTTTTTTGTTGCGAAAAATGACTTTTGATACAGCATTTATGAGACCACACCTACAGTCTAAGTCTTCTTTATATTTTTCTAATACTTACCTAAGGGGATCCTGCAACGTATTCTCGGTGAACGAGTTTCGCAAAATGTAATATTGAAATAATACTCCCCTTGGGACGTTTTCCGGTTGGTTTAGCTTCTTAGCGGAATCTTTGCGTAATCTTACAACTTGATGATAAAGTGAAAATAGAAACCTTTCAAATTTTGCGACATTTGTCCGAGCCCTTTTATATCGAATGAGATATTTAAGCCATTAAAGTAATAATTTTAAATGGTACCAAAACAAATCTTTATTATGAAAGAAAATTACAATCAAATTGCTTATTAGAATTATATTAAAACTAGTATTTACAATTGAAACAATTGAGCTAACTGCAGACAGTCGCAAACAATCTACAGGTAGCTCAACTGATCCATATCAATACCGGTCGGAAGCGTGCCTAAGACACTGGCTGCATTGCCCCACTGTATGGCAATACTAATGCACTGCGCCAGATACCCAGCTCTTGGGTCACGCGTCGCTTCGACCAACAACTCAGATAATTTTTTGAAAACCCGGGAGAGCCTCGGTACCCAACGGACTAGAAAAGGAAGCAAATGCTCAGGCTCAGGTCGAGACCTACATTTTTGCGCCTGAGATCTTCGGCCAAAGCCGCCGCCTCACTAGCCCTCACGAAAGTCCTTAGAAGATACCTAAACCTTATGAGCTAGTTGTGAGCGCAAAAGTTCCAAAAATATTTTGTACGCCATGGTCGATTTATTTTATAATTTACATGGCCACACTTGCCATACCACTGAATAGCGACGCTATAATAAGTCGTAGAGATAAAATGAAAAGGTAAAACTTATCCCGCACTGCGGAATCTCATCGCGCGTTTTTATCCGCAGGATTCTGTAGCAATTTTTTGAACACACATTTAAATTTTTTTCGGATTAAATTTATAAACTAAGAAACAGATTGGCGCCTGTTACTTTTTATTCAACTATTTTTATAAAGGACTAACTCAATATTTCAAAACAGACTTGCCGCCGATACGTTTGGCCTGAAGATCATAATCATTATCAGCCTATGTTAATCCACTGCTGGACATAGGCCTCCCCTAATGAGCGCCATAGCGCCTGTAGATGTCATATCAAAAATATCTAAAACCGTTAAAATAACAAACAGTAGGTCTAGGGTAAATAGAGCTGGTAGTCTCCGCTGGAAACTAGGTGGAAACTGTCCGAAATCGAAAGAAAGAAAGCGTTTAAATTTTAACATTCAGGATTTGGATTACAATTTAAAAAAATAGCGCAGTGAAATTTCGCAATGCGGGTTTAGCCTAATAAAGTTCCAAATAAACAAAACCCAAAATAGCTATCTTAATCTTATAACGTTACTGTAACATTCGTTTTAAAATTAGTGGTATCGAGCCCCAGTTGATTAGTGACGTAACCGCCAAATTATGATGATGCTGTGTGGATTTTTCTGCATTATTAATTTATTTAGAACTAGTGGTTATACTTATGTTTATAGCCTATGTTCATCAAGGATAATGTAAAATTCTAACGGTGAAAGAATTTTTCAAATCGGTCCAGTAGTTTCGGAGCCTATTCAATTCAAACAAAAAAATCTTTTATCTTCATAATATTAGTATCACAGATTAGTATAGATTTCACAATGAGTACCAAAGTAGATGCTGGATCTGTCAAGCTGAAGACAGGGCACTATGGCGCTCATTAGGGGAGGCCTATGTCCAGCAGTGGACTAATATAGGCTGATGATGATGACCAAATAGTACTATATATCTGAGCTTCTACGTAAACATGTACACTGAAATCAGATTAAGCAATTTAGAATCAAAATGGCGTAGAGTGATGTTATCTACCTTTATTTATTTATTAACACCTTATTGTAGAAAAAAGAGAAAATACATGAATAACATAAGAATCTATATCTAAATATACATTTACAGTACAAAAGAAGGCCTTGAGCGATTCCTCCCAGGCTAAAAATCCGCGTAGGTTTTGTATGATTATCTAAAAGCTCAAATCGTAAAAGCAGTATAAGATCACACTTTCAAAAACTCTTGTCAGAATATCGTCTCTAGTGTATCTAAAGCAAAGTTAGTACTCCGTGAGTGGTAGAACTTGAGAGCAACGTGTCAGAAAAATTCAAAGGACACAAGACGATCCTAAACAAAGTACAGACGTGCGCAGAATTCACGTTAGCGCGTTTTACAATTTGTTACATCGCTTAAATTGTAATAAAGCTCTAGAGTAACACATACACTTTTTACTTTTGTGCACGCAAGTACGTAAAACAACAATCAAGTTTGAAACTTATTACATTTGCATGCGGTCTAGAATGGAATGCTTGAAGTTTTTGTTATATGTCGTTTTGTTTTAAGAAAAAGAGTGCGAGGTTTATAGAAAGAGGTGTACAGTGAATCCCGGATGGATACATTTCGTTTCTATTTACTTGAACAGATGCTGTCATTATTCGTTAGTATTCCTATTGCTACGGGGTAAACGTGTTCTTGAGTGGAGACCGCGACTCGGCAAACGTAGTGTATTCATTAGGGGAGGCCAATGTCAAGCAGTGGACTAGTATTATTATAGGCTGAAGATGATGATGATGATGTTCATCGGTACCTACCTAAAAGGTTCCAAATCACGTAATAACATTGGTTTTGGTTTTAGAATATAACATTTTTTGGAGTTATTCCGGATTCGCCCAAACTAGAACAAATTCGGAAAATGTGATTGAAATGGTGATTTCATTCCAGATTCGTCCCTTTTTTAGATTTCGAACATAAAAGTACTTAACGTACTGTCATTTAAATAAATCCCGTGCATGAAGTCTTAATTTACCAGTTTCAATAATAGCTTCTGTCATAATTTTACCGAAATTCCAGTTAAATAAATTGTTTTCAAACTTAAGAGGGGGCTTATATCAATTAAAGAAGGTTAATATTAATACCTAACGAAATAAAGTGCCGCCAAACAAGCACTAATTTTTATAATTATTCTCAGATATAAAGACCATAGATAAGGATGACGATGATCGCTAAAAGAAGAAATAAGCACGCTTAATTAACCCCTAAATCATGGATAATGTAGGTAAAAGATATCGCAGCAACATTGAATTATGGATGACAGTACTCCCTACAATTAATTAGAGTCGTAGGAAATAAACGTCTTTCGTTACGGCGTCTGCATTTAATTGTCTGAGACCGACTGCTTTTAATTACTTATGTATGTACTGTTTATGTAGTCGAACTACTGTCGGGTATTTATCTGTTTTGTCATAATCTGCTTACTTAAGCCGGCCTTTACAATCTCATTTTTTTGTGAATAGGATAGACATAGGATTTCGCTTTCATAGGAGCGGGTCAACGCAAGCCCAAAAGTCAAGTTTTAGATTATTATCTATTAATTAGGACATTATTAGAAAAAAAGCGAATCATGTAAAATGTTTTTATACCTAGTTCTTTTACAATGCTAATGTCAAGATCTTAATTTCTGTATTTATTGAGAAATTAGGGTTTAAGTAAAATTTTGATGTTATTTTGCGATTTTTTTCCAAACGTAAATATTGACGACATCAGGTAAAAGACAGCTCGCTCCACTCGACCACTTCTTTGAAACTTGTGGGAAGATATTTTTTCACTGTAAAATGTATCTAAATATAACTGATTTCAGCCGATTTTTGTATTCACGTTTTTGCGCTGGATAGTAAATTGATGAGCAGAAATCTATTAACTAACACTTTCATGGCCCAAAAAGCAGAAGCCGTGCTCCGGCTCCGTTGTTGTAGCGGAAGCGCGCCCCTGCGGGTGGCACCGCCGAGGTTGGGCAGTAAATGCGTTAAGTACCTAGTTATGGTAGGTACAGCAATCTCCTTTTATTGGTTAGTAGGAAACCCATGATTACCTTAAGGATAATGCGATTAGAAGCGATGCTTCATGGACAGATAAAAACGAATAAGTATTCTGTCTCTGTACTTTTCTTTTGTTTTTCATAGACAGAGGATTTCGACAGATAATTTTTGACACAATATTATTTTTTCGCGTAAAATGAGTACCTAGCTTCATACAAAAGTCGTCACCCAATAAGTTGTTGTAATTTGTATTGAATGTTCGCATTTTACGCGAATCACAAGCTTTAAAACCAACCGAAAAATCTATACACTAACATTAGCTCATAAAATAGCTGTGAATCTAAAAGCTCAAATGACAAATCAAAGCTCACAACAGAAATATCTGAAACATCCAATAACATTTTCTCTATTTAAAAACAATTTATTTCATCAAACGACACAACACATCACAATCCCGTCTATTTGTCTCGCAGACAGTATAGTCACTGCCAAAAAGTGTTAAACGGATGAAGACTCCAAAACCAGAAGTACATATAAAACAACAGAAACAGCTCCACAACAGAAACCACACCACTCATAAAGACGCTGCTCTTGCTCGACTCCAGAAGGCGCTGAACTTTCGATATGTTTAATACTCATCGAAAGTTCTTCGAATCAATACCCAGAGTGCGTTTATTTTCGATCACATATTCCAATGTGTGTTCCTATGGCTAAACGCAACTTATCAGATTAACGAGCTTTTTCGAATCTCCTTATGTAACACTCGGTAATTTTTCTATGTCTTATCATATTGAAAAGTGGTTTAGCGGTTACTGTTGCTTTTTGTGTACACTGAGTTTTGGTATATTCATCTGTTCAACAATTTTTGACGGTGACCGTACATTCTCAACAACCAAACTCTGGAACGCAATTTATCAGAATAACGAGCTTTTTCGAATCTCCTTATGTGACACTTGGTTCATTTATTTTTTCTTATCCATTCTCAGTTCGATCACATGTTGGGGCATTTCTCTCGCGTCTCTTTTAAAGCGTTATCGGCTCGTTGTCTTGACTGCGAAAAAGAGCTATTTGTCAACGAAGAGGGAATATTGCAGGGGAATTTGAGGGCAGGGACGGCTCGTCACAAACCCTGCGACGATTATTATATCACTATTTTGTGTGATTTTATTTTTGGGGGGTAATGAGGCGCTCAACTAAAGAATTCTACCCTTCAAAAGCATTGTAGACAATAATTTTATAGTTGCTGTTTAAAAAAAAAAAGAAAAAGTTAAGTTAGACAAAGTTAACCATTTTATTTGACTCTGAAGTTGGAAAATAAAGTTTATTGTGAAAAAAAAAGACATTTTCTGTAGCCTCTGAATCAAAATTCAAAATAATATCCTTTAGTCCAGCTCTGTCTTCTAGAATGGTTCTAAGAGTGAATAACACATTCCATTATAAAGGTAACAATAAAATAGTGGAGAAAACAATAACGTACTGCAAATAGGAATCCGAAAGACGTAGGTGTCGTTCTTGCGTAGTTCCAATTTCCTACCTTATAAATGGAAGGATTATCTGCCTTCCTTATTGGAATGGAAAGTGTCTGAAATGTTGTAAATCAGACACAAAACCTTTTATTTATTGTCAGTTTCATTACAAAATGTCGTATTGCAAAATGTAAGAGTAGGTACTAACAGGAATAAGATAAAACAATTATTAGGTAAAATTTTCATGATTTTTAACTAGAAAAATGTTTATTGTTTTATGTTGTCAATAAGACCGTTAGAAATAAATGAGCACTGGTGTAAGCATTGCTGTGCTGTTGCTGCGTCTTTTGTTTCAGAGACAAGAGGTCTACTTTAAAATACAAATCACGAAGTTTCCGGGTGACGGATCGCACGATACGAACAACCACCACGTTGCTTCGGATACATAACTGACACTTAGTAAACGAAACGTGTATCTACTAAGTTTACTATGAATAAAATGTCAAAACCATTTTCATTAACGATTTATCGTAAGAACGGATTGATTTTCCATCGTTTTGTGCAATCCGTCAACATCATAATTTATTTTTTCTCCTCCAGAATCGGACAACATCTCAAATAATGGAACGGAATCACAACTCTCCCTCATCCTTATCCTATTTCGTCACGAGGTTTCTATTAAAGTTATAAATGTTTCCCGTTTTAATACTTATCAAATAATACAAATTAAATAAAAATTAGAAATTGCAAAAGCTAACACTAGAGAGTCCAAAAAAACGGAGCGGAAGTAACTAGGATATCTAGATATAAAATCTGCAGAAGCAAATATGATTTTGTACAGAAATCAGTCGTATTATCACTTAGTCATTCAATGAGAATCCCAGATAACAGCTTAGGTACAATAAAAAACTCTTCTTTATTAAAGTCACGATTCGAAATTAAAATATTTATTCATGCAAGTTCCGAAACCAAAGTTATGAAAGGATTCAGGCGAAATTATAATAATCTCTTAAAAGAACGGGATTGAAAGTATAGATCCGGCGGTTTAGCATTTATATTCAGATTTCGAGGTAAAAGTTACTTATCGTTGCTTAGCATTTACTCATTTCTGTCTCGAAGTTTCGAGTTTCGCATTTAAATCATTATCTAGCTTAGTGTACAAACTTGCTGCATAAATAAGTTGTAGTATTCACAGCTGGAGAGTCGCCTCATATTTCAGGAGGACTGCTAAACACTGACAAGCATCATATTGTTTTTCAATTTATTTACTTAATATATAGGCATCTTCTTTCTTTAAGGGTGTTCTTGAGTGGAGACCGCGACTCGGCAAACGTAGTGTAGGATGCCCTCCGACCAGGTGGGATGACGATTTGCGAGAGACTGCTGGCAGATGCTGGATGCGGCAAGCTGAAGACAGGGCGCTATGGCGCTCATTAGGGGAGGCCTATGTCTAGCAGTGGACTGATGTAGGCTGATGATGATGATGACTTAAGGCATTAAATACTGGCAAGAGAGATTAGAACTAACTTATGAGGTTATGCTACGACGTCATTTTGTGAAAAGGCTTGGTATGGGATTTTGCAAGCCCCAAAAATCAAGTTTTTGCTTATTATCTATAATTAGGAAAAGAAATTGAAAAAGAAACGCCACATATTAAATGCTCTATATTATACTTAGTTCAATTACCATGATCTCAACTTCTGTATTTATTGAGAAATTTTAGTAGCAATATTGAGGTAACTTTCCTTTTTTTTTCTATAGAGATTTTATGGAATCGTGTTCTCAAACATACCTATATGTACACAATAGAAGTCTTGAACTTTTACCATAAATACATTTCAAAGTTAACTAATAAGTAGTTTGGAAGATATCTCCATATCTTCCAAAATACGCCGGAGTTGATTTGAGGTAACACCCTCACAATCTTAACAATATGTTCACAATTGTTATTAGATTCTTCTCTACTTAAAATTTCTTAAAATAATTAATTTAAATTCTAATGACGGCTTAGTCTTACAGAATAGAGTTAAAATTGTCCCAAATCTGAAGCGCACCTCTGCCGCACAGCAATGAAATTTGCATTCAAATTATGGGATTTAACTCGTAATATTTAGCATTTGAAGGAGGCCAAGAGGAGGATCCAGCTAGGTTGGGCAGCGTTTGGGAAACTACGTCGAGTCTTCATCCATACCGCAATGCTTGAAAACGAAAGTTTTCAATCAGTGCGTCCTACCCGTCATGACCTACGGAGCTGAGACGTGGACACTCACGGTAGGGCTGGTCCACCAGTTTAAAGTCGCCAAGCGAGCTATGGAGAGAGCTATGCTCGGAGTTTCTTTGAAGGATAGGATTCGCAACGAATACATCCGAAAGAGAACCAAGGCTATCGACATAGCTCAAAGGATTAGCAAGCTGAAATGGCTGGCTGGGCTGGCCATATCTCGAGAAGAACCGACAACCGCTGGGGTAAACGTGTTCTTGAGTGGAGACAGCGACTTGGCAAACGTAGTGTAGGACGCCATCTGACTAGGTGGGTTGACGATTTGTGAAAGACTGCTGGCAGATGCTGGATGATGGCTCATTAGGGGAGGCCTATGTCCAGCAGTGGACTAATATAGGCTGATGATCATGATTTAGCATTTTATATTAACGTCATCAACCAGTCATGACGGTAACGGGGTTGGAAAGTGACAGCGATTTTTTGTCATTCTAAAATGTATCTAAATATAACGAGTCTAAGCCTATTTTTGTATGTAATTTTTGTGCTGTGCGGTAGCGAAGCTGGATGTCTGTCTGCCCTGTGTCCTTCAGCCGTCATTCTTTGCAAAAGTTAAGGTATTATGATGGATTGAGGCGTGATTTGTTTTATCCTAAAGTTTGCCTTACCCTAAATCCTTCAAAAAGTTGAATCTCATTCTAAAATTACTCTTTGACAAACGACAATTCCATTTCAATTAGCGTGATCAGTACATTTTTCATTGTTTCGTCTCACGGTTAAGGCCCGTCTCAACCAATTTGGCCTACAATTAAGCGTGAGCATTAATTACAAGGACCTTCGTTGTTTCTGCTTATTTCCCTTTTGCTTATTCAGAGGGATATATTGTTACAATAATGATACTGGAAGGAGGATTCCTTTTGTATAAAAGTTTAGTTTATATTCGAGGGTTTTCAGCTTGTTTGAGCCGCTTTAGAATTGAATGCTGAATCAGCAGGCATAAAAGGCTGAATCTGTTGAAACTATCATGGCTATCAATCAACATAAATTTATTAAAACGTGATATTTGACCATGACTTGATGTTTGAGTTTAGTTATTCCGTGATCATGGCGCACGAAACTGTGCTGAATTATTGGAAAACTCAAAAATATGATCATGTTAAATATCACTTTTTATATGACCTTTAAAATGCTAAGAGCTGAATTGCTTTGAATGCTAAACTAGCAATGGTATTAAATAATAAAAAGATTTTATAAAACCAAAAGTCCAGACTTTCGACTCATTTTTACTCATTGATGAAATTCAGATTTTAATTGGGTCGGGTATACCAACTGAAATAAATATCTACTTACAATCAAGTTCAGCTTTAAAAGCTTTTTGCCTTTACTCTCATAAAATCACAGTAGATTTATCTCATCTAGAAATCTAAACCTTTGTAATGTTACAATTTTATTGTTGGCAATTCACGAAACGATATACGGGTCCCTTTAACGCGGACCCTCGTATAATTCGGATTGTGGGACCAATAGAAACAATGCTAATGAAATAATACCTATTAATGAGGAATTTATTTCATTCGTATTAATATCAGGGTTAATGGGTGTTGAATTGGATGGTGCCCGAAAGGTTACCCAATATTCCTATCATTTTAGTGTAACTCATTTGTATTCAAACAAATTAGGTACTTTGTTTAATTTAATTTTGAAACTAATGAGTTTCACTACAATGAGCGAAATACTAAACATGGTTGGAATAAAATAGTCTCCTGTATTTAATAATGTACATTTCGAAAAAAAAAAACGATTTCGGCAGGATTAGAACCAACGCCTCACCCTCAGTACGGGTGCGCTCTAACCAACTAAGCAACGATATCAATCACGTGCCTCTTTGAAGATCTCTGGGACCTCTTATTTATTATTTATTTTTAGAGAAACAATCAGCACACTATACTTAATTAGGTGATACAATAATAGTAGATGAAGGGCTATTAACAGGGATCCACTGAAAGAACTCTTACGACTCTATCGTCGTTAGCTCCTACTACAGAGGAAACATAGAAGTTATCCAAACCACAACAAATTTTTGGGACATTATTAAATTTTCTTAAAAAATTGCTCCAGAGCGAGTTACGCACTTTAAAGCAATAACCTAAGTCTCCTAAATCTAATAAGAGCCTACAATTTTAAGCAAATTTCTTTTAAATTACGCGCTGACCTTACGGTCACAAATTATCCTCGTTCGGCAATAAATCACCTCCCTGGGGCACTAGTAGAGGCCTAATTGTATTATTATTTATGGCCGTAGCACAAACAAGCTGATTATTTGAATTGTTCTCGATGATAAATCACGTAGATACAGTACGACAAGAACAGAAAATTTTATGTATGAGGTCCTCCTAGCGAAATTTAGGTCTCAATCGATGTAATATAAAACAAAGTCAGGGATGCAATGCTGACTGCACTCTGCTAGTCTGGAGCTGCGCTACGCTTCGGTTTCAGCTATCTTCAACCGTGGAAAGTAACCCAACCATTCTGATTTTGTCAGTAATTTATACTATAAACGCTTCGGTTTCAATCTTCAACCGTGGAAAGTAACCCACCCATTCTGACCTTGTCAGTAATATATACTATAAACGCTTCGGTTTCAGCCATCTTCAACAGTCGAAAGTAACCCACCCATTCTGACCTTGTCAGTAATCTATACTATAAACGTTTCGGTTTCAGCCATCTTCAACCGTCGAAAGTAACCCACCCATTCTGACCTTGTCAGTAATCTATACTATAAACGCTTCGGTTTCAGCCATCTTCAACCGTCGAAAGTAACCCACCCATTCTGACCTTGTCAGTAATCTATACTATAAACGCTTCGGTTTCAGCCATCTTCAACCGTCGAAAGTAACCCACCCATTCTGACCTTGTCAGTAATCTATACTATAAACGCTTCGGTTTTAGCCATCTTCAACCGTCGAAAGTAACCCACCCATTCTGACCTTGTCAGTAATCTATACTATAAATACTTCGGTTTCAGCCATCTTCAACCGTGGAAAGTAACCCACCTTGTCAGTAATCTATACAATAAACGCTTCGGTTTCAGCTATCTTCAACCGTGGAAAGTAACCCACCCATTCTGACCTTGTCAGGTAATCTACATATACTATAATATTATAAAGAGGTAAAACTTGTAATTTGCTTGTGAATTGTTTGTGACATTGTTGGGGATAATCTCTGAATCTACTGAAATGATTTTAAAATTCTTTCACCATTAGAAAGTTTACTTTTCAGGACCGACATAAGCTATGTTTTATACCGGATTTCTTACTGGAACGGAAACTACGCGGGTGAAAACACGAGGGGTCCGCTTGTGTACTAAAATAACAAAATCATAATTATCATTTGAGACTAGAAGTTGCAAGTAAATCAAATGGCTGATGTTCGTGAGTTACTTGAGTTTATAAACATACTTTATTCAGAAAGAAAATAACAATCTAATAACAAATTTAAATTAAAACTAGTATTTACAATAGAAACAATTAAGCTATCTGCAAACTGTTGCAATCAATCTACAGGTAGCTCAACTGATCCATATCAATACCAGTTGGAACCGTGCCTAAGACACTGGCTGCATTGCCCCGCTGTATAGCAATGCTGATGCGCTGTGCCAGATACTCACCAGCTCTCGGGTCACGTGTCGCTTCGACCAGACGCTCAGATAATTTTTTGAAAACACGGAGAGCCTCGGTACCCCACGGACCTAGGGTTACTTGAGTAGACACGATATCGTCGATATCCCGTTCTACTACGTAGGTAGGTGCTCTAATAGCAAAATAATTAAGACAAATTGATTAATATCTGAGGCAGGAATTCATTTAAGGACTCGGTTTATTAAATTTAATATCAATACCACGGTTCAGAGCTCTCCCGCAGCTTTGGGTACTAATTGAGGGTTAAATTCTCTCAATTTTGGCATTGATTTTTTGTTTGATTTTGTTTTTCAAAGAGTTTGTTAAAATTCTGAAGTCCAATGATGAAGGCAACTTCGTTTTACGAAAATTACTAAAACTAATAGTAACGAAACGATACGACCTCGTTAATCTATTGATCAAAACATAACCCCATGTTTTTTCCCATTTGCAAACATTTTCTGACATAATTTCTTCGATCAATCTTTACGGGACTTTCAAAACCAATTTTTGCAAGTAAAATTTCTAACATTCAAGTTGAAAACTTATACTACCTATCTCTATGGATTCGATACACGTTCGCTTATCTATTAAAATATTAAATAGAAATTACAAGTTTTCCTGCGACATTGCAACAAAGTAGATAAGCTCAGTTCGGTGCAAGTTTCAAGAGACTTGAGGTTGGTAGCTGGTTTCCAACGACACCGCAAAAAGACGTATAATCATGTTTCTTACTAAAGTAAAAGCCGGAAAACAACTTAGTTTTCACTGTCAATTTTCAATTACACTATGTTGTTCATAATTGCCACCACAAAATTCACCTTACCCTATTAACCAATTAAAAAAAAAAAGTTTTAAAAAGTATTTCTACATACCGCTAATTTTTCTAGATAATAATTAAACATGTGGTAGGTACACATAATTATTGTATTTATTTGATTTATAAAGTCGTCATCAGACTATATTACTCCACAGCTGGACTTATAAGCCTCCCTTAACCTCCTCAATCTCAACAGCCTATATTGGTCCACTGCTGGACGCAGGCCTTCCCCGATAATCGCCTTATAAGTTTTTATATCATGGGGTAATACGTATAATCCCCACGTTGAGCATGCGAGTTGGGGATCGCAGTTCGGTGGTAGATCTATTCTTCAAGAGGCGCTGCTGCCCGCCCCCCGGTGAATGTCCCTTAGTCGCCTTTTACGACACCCACGGGAAGAGTTGGGGTTGTGCAAATTCTAAGCCAGCACCACTCGGCATAAGCCACTCTTAAAGTATAAAAATAAATATATTAATTTATTAATATACATTATAATTATGTTTGTCTGTCTGTCTGTTACCTTTTCACGCCTAAACGGCTGAATTAATCATAATGAAGTTTGGCAGGGAGGTAAATGTCAGAACCTAGTATTATATATTTTTACAATCAAAAAGCCCTAACAAACTTAGCCACGAAGTCTCAGTCGGTTCCATCGAAATTTTTTGGAACCTCCTACGGACTGTAGCGCCGGTAGATTCGACTACAGAGGAAAACAATAAAGTTTATCCAAACCTGTTCAAAGACTAAAGTTACATTTTAGTTCGTTTGACGAGAAGTGTTGCCGTTGCTAAATTCTAAGGATACAGTTAGAGCACACCCGTACTGAGGGTGGGGCGCGGGTTCGAGTCCCGCCGAAAATTTGTGGGAACTTATTTCATTTCTTAGAGATACTCAGAGTACGGGTAGGCAATATAACAAAAATCCTAAATCAAAAAGCCGTTTGATAAAAACCAAATTTTAGGCAACCCTATTTTGCTAACAGAACAAGTATTAAGTGTAGGTTGCCAAGCAGTTTAGAGCACCTTGAGGTTGCATTATGGTAGGAATTTGCGAAGAGAATCAAAATACCTAGTTCTGGTAGTACCAAGTCTGTATGTTGCTGGTAGAAAAGTAGTTGTAACAGTGACTTGTTAGGTATATTTCAGTCAACGTTCGAGAATTCAGATTATAGGAACCAGTAGAGACACCTTCTCAAATGGACTTTTTCGAAATGAGTTTGTATGCTTCGAAGTTACACGAGTCACGTTTTAAAAATTTCAGGAGCCTATTTCTATGCCACCATAAAGCAAGTTGACAGAAAAGAGCCAGAATCTAATGGAGGTCAGAGCATCTTAGCTATAAAGTTTGGCAAGAATGAGATTTCACCGTTTTGCCCTTTATGAAAATGAAAACTTACTCAAGAAACCTCTCGATTTTTTTTTTGTATTGTTTTTTGTGAAAAATCTGATTACAGAATATCTAAATATTTCATAACTATAATAAAAATATAGATTATGTAGTAGTAGTCCAGTAGTAGTCGTCAGTAGTCCCGCTAAAGTATGATATATCTATATACTTAGAATCTAATGGAGGCCAGAGGATCTTACCTATAAAGTTTGTCAAAAATGTGATTTCACCGTTTTTCCCTTTATAAAAGTGAACACTTACACAAGAAGCTAGATTTTTAATCTAAATAAAGCAATATTTCATATACCTAAATATAGATTATCGCACCCGCTAAAGTATGTTCTATATAAACAGTTTAAATAAACAGTCATATTATAAGTGTACAAAACATTTCACACATAATAAAAACCAAACGTGATCCAATCAAATCTAAAGTTTTTATTGCGCTTTGGAGCGTATAGTCGTGAATTTCTCACAACGTAAAAAAGATTTTACGTGCAAACTTAAATTGCGTACTCCGAGGGTGACAATTTATATAAAAAATTATAAGAACCGAGTTTGAAGGTGTCCCTAAAGTGAATCAAAGTAAGCGAAGTGTGAATAGAATTTATGGAACTAGATTTCAATTTATTGAGGGGTTAAATTTGATGATTTATCAGACAATATTTTCTTAAGTTATTTGATGTATATGAAGGTCTATTGATGAATACCTATTCAACTCGGACGTAGTAATTTTCATGAATTTATTTTTATTAAATTGTGACCTTTTAATTTTCTAAATGAGTAACCGTTAAAATATTTCACGTTTAACGCTGTACTTATCCAGAAATATAGAGTTACTGCTTCATCATCATCAGCTCAAACTCAAAGTCAATAACTTTATTTCTTACCCTTAGACAAATCAAATTTTATACTATAAACAGCTTTATAAATAGTTATTGTTATCAAATAAGATTTGATACCAATAACTATTGACCTAGTCCCATGTCTTCAGCTGGTCACATCCAACATCTGCCAGTATACTTAGTCCCATACAATATAGAGTTTGCTCTATACGCCCATACGTAGAATCAGATAATGAGCCTTAAATGCCCCTGTATTACTTTAACCGTCTAATTGATCCCAGTAAATCGCCCATCCGTCTGTATTCGCACAATTACACGACACTTACCTTTAAATTAGTCGACTGCTATATGTCTGCTTGGTATTTACACTGATTCATGATGACGCAAGATCTATGTTACCTCATCAGCACCCATACGTGATGAAACTGGCAAGTTTCCTCATCAGCACTCATACGTCCACTGGTAAAAGGGCCTCCCCAAAACAAGGAGCGTTTTAAGGGTTCTGTACCCAACGGCGACCTCTGGCGCGGTGGGCGAAGGTCCAAATGTGACGCAAGAGGTTGCGGGTACGATTCCTTCCATGGGACAAATATTTGTACGATCTGCAGGTATTTGTTCCGGATGTTCTGGTCGTTTTCTATGTATAATAAGAAATATCTACATATGTAATGTAATGTATAATGTATATCAGTTATCTAGTACCCATAACATAAGCTTTGCTTAGCTTGGAGCTAGAGCTAATGCTGTGTGAATGGTCCAGCATTATTTAAAGGGTAAAACGGGACCTATTACTAAAACTCTGCTGTCCATCCGTCTGTCTGTCTGAACGAACTTTGCAATCACTCGGGTATGTTTTAGAAGGACCATATAAATCATTAAAAGCAATGCATCAAAAATGCATAGGTCATTAAAACTAGCTCCTAATTGAGTACGACTACTAATTACATCAGCTTTACCCTTAAATTACGATTGCACGTGTAATACGTCCAGCCCCAGTTCACGCTCTATCGACTGTCTCAATTACGTAGAAAGCAGGTGCTTAGAACTTGACTATGTAAGAAGCAAGGAATCGAACCTGATCAGCTAGGACCTAGAACCTATAAGTTTACATGGTGCTTATTACAAAGTCAAAGTTAATACTTTATTTCTTTAGGCTTACAAAATAGGCACATACCCCCGAATACTCAAACGCATCTCGGATTTAAGCGCGTCTCAAGTGACGAATTTATGACACATTTTCATTGAAATCTGTCAAAAAATCACGACTTGAGACGTGCTTAAATCTGAGTTGCATTTGAGTATTCGGGCGTTAGACATGTCAAGTTTAATACAATAAACAGATTTATAAATAGTCATTATTATTAACTAAGAAATAGATGTTATTGATTTTATTCGCTTCAATTTTTGTCCACTTGTGGAAGAATCGAAAAATAAACCACTAGTAAGTTTTATAAAACTTAAAATTAATACATTGTCTCAGTCTAAATATAATTTGATTTAGGTATATACAAGTTAATATTGATATAAAACTAACTAAGCTTAACAATAATAAATTAATTAATTCACCATAATTCAAAATACAATTTAAAACTATGATTAAACAATAAAAATATGAAATAAAATTCTACCTTAAAAAAAAAATTATTAATTAAAATTGCGACATTATTTTTTGTTGGTTGGTGAAAAATTACTCGTAGTATATTGTTATCATAGCTCTAAAGATGCTCAGAGATTATGGCAAACAATTCTCGTTTGGGAGAGGCGAGCCATGTTCAGCAGCTGATTTTGAATTTCGAAAATGGACAAAACTTGTTCAATGCTTTTAACTTTTTGACAAGAATATCGAGCAGAATGAATTATTTCCTGCTTTTAGTGTAAATCCATCCTTATCTCTAACCGAGTTCTATTATTATGCTATAATAGCACAGCATAACGTTAATTAGCTTCAATTCACGCATTTTAGGGAATAATCGAGTAATTGAGCCAATTGGATTTCGGGTCAGTTCTAATCTGCCGGCAGTTATTATCGTGGTTAGTTAAATTTAACGGTAAGAACGTGACAGTTACCCAGATCGTTTCTGATTTGACTGGTATAGCAGATTAAGTTATTACTTTTTTATTAATTAGCGAATTCACTGCCCAGCCTCTGCGGTGTGAATCGAAAGAGACTAGATAGACATGGGCGTCTTGGGCATATAAGTAGAGTTTTGTATTATCTCGGTAACTTAGACCTGTTTGTTTTAAACACAACAACTTTTCCTACCCATAAAGGATACCTTATTTTAGTCATCCTTTCAAAAAACATACAAAATCCATTAAAGTATTTTTATTACGATCATCTTTTAACTAACCGACATGGCAGAATTGCTTTCTTCTTTTTCTTTTTTTTTAATTTCAAGTCAGTGTGCCCAACCCAGCCGTGTTTCCAGCCAGTATTTTTTATAAAATAATTTTTAAATTCTGAGCAACCTTTAAAATCATGACATATCAATCGTTTTCAATGCTTAGAAAATCAGATTTTCCGTAAAAGGTTTTATTTTTTCTACATCTAGAAGATTGAGCAACTAAAACCTTTTTCAGAATCAATCATTAAACTATTTTTGAAACTATGTTATTGATTTTTAAATATTATCATTTTAATGATCTCAATAAAATCCACCCGTAATCACAAGCTTCGAAGCCAGTCATCAAGTCAGACGTCGCAACGCATGACATGAACAGCTAATTGGAATACAGGGGACTACAAGTATCCGTTTTCAAAGCTATTTCAATAGATAATCTAAAAAAGTCAGTAATTTCCATTCATTAATTGACCAGCGCTGTTTTGCGTACTAATTTGATAATAATTATAGTTTATCATATCTAGTGTACGGTCCACACCATAGACATAAAATTTTATCACTACGTCCATACTATAATAATCTGGCGACAGAATTCAGTAGGTTGGTTTCACATTTCAGTGTATCAATATTGCAGACAGACGAATGTTTTAAGAACCTCATTTGTTTCTATTATTTACTAGCTTATCCCCGAGACTTCGCTTGCACTTTTCCGAGATAAAAAGGAGACTATATCCGTCCTCGGGATACCATCTACCTTCTTACTAAATTTAATTAAGATCCGTTCATCTGTTTACGCGGGAAAAGGTAACTGACAGAGAGAGTTTAGTACTATTCTTATAAATCTGTGAGAGAGAGTTACTTTCGAATTTATAATGTTAGTATGGATAACTAGCGACTGCTCACGGCTTCGCTCGCACTTTTCAAGTAGCCTATATCTGTTCCCGGATTATCATTTATATCTGCCAAATTTCATTGTGATACGTTCAGCCGTTTAGGTGTAAAAAGGTAACATACAGACAGGCAGACAGAGTTACATACATTCGAATTTATAATATTAAGATGTATCATGGGCTAGTGCTGTGTGTATGAGTATAACCTTGTTTTCTATCACACGTTTGTTGTATGGGAGCCTCCTTAAATATTAATTTTATTCTGTGTTTTTTTAATATTTGTTGTTATAGCTGCAACAGTAATACCTACATTGTCTGTGAAATTGCAACTATCTAATTATCACGGTTCATGAGATACAGCCTGGTGATAGATGGACTGACAAACAGGCGGACGCACAGCGGAGTCTTAGTAATAGGGTCATGTTTTACCATTTGAACACAGAACCCTAAAAACAGCACGAATGAAATGCCTCTATTTGAAAATTTTGAAATGGATATTATTATACTTAATAACAAATAGTACAACCAACGTACAACAACTTAGTCCGCGTATAACGTACGTGTGACCCATGACTTATTGACCCATTTGTGATGGTCCGATGACGACATAATCACTGGTTAATTAGCCAGGCATAATAACATGCTGATGCTATTAGTACAGGACAGTGCCTGTCTAATGGGAATTGGGCTATATCAGCCGTAAACACTATTGGATAACAGCCTTAGGGAAACTAATAAATAGATCATGAGAGAGATGGATATGTAGATAAATAGATAGAAATTGCACACATAAATATACATAACAAACAAAAATAAAAGAAGTAAAAAACAAATATGTAACAATTGGCGGTCTTATCGCTCAAGAGCGATCTCTACCAGACAACCGTGGATGGATAGGATCGTTGGATTGAACGGGGATCTGTGTGCATAAATAAAAAGCTAATTACAAAATTTTATATAGACTTACAATATTATTTTATAAAATATTAGTACATAAATAACCTACCAACTCGAACTAAAGAAAGAAGAGAGCATATTTTGGTAATTACCTGCAAATGTATAGGTATACCTATATTCTGTAAGTATCATCTTTATCAAGAAAGAAAATGACAATCAAATAACAAATTTAAATTAAAACTATTATTTACAATAGAAACAATTAAGCTATCTGCAACCTGTTGCAAACAATCTACAGGTAGCTTAACTGATTCATATCAATACCAGCGTGCCCAAGACATTGGCTGCATTGCCCCGCTGCTGTATGCCAATGATGCGCTGCAAGTCAATCTTGAATAAATAAATAAATACCTACTAGCTCAGACATAATAGGTATATCTCCGATGCAATCAAAAGTTACAGCTGGTTATAATTTTATTTTAAATTTTCCAATGGAATTACTTGTTAATTCCCAAAAAATGTTTTATTATCGCTATGGACCAAAAACCTAAAGGGTAACTTTCCGTTGACCGAGAATCATGGAATTTGGCAAGAAGCAAGGTCTACTCTACAGCACAAGTATAGGAACAAATTTAAAACTCGTCTTTTATATCTCTTTTATGTGGGTAATTGTAACCAAATCAGTTAATCAATCATTTCTTTTTGAACTGTGCGTCTGTTTGTGACGACCTCTGTGGCGCGGTGGGCGAAGGTCTGCCTGCGACGCAGGAGGTTGCGGGTTCGATTCCCGCCTCGGGACAAATGTGTGTACGATCTGCAGACATTTGTTCAGGGTGTTCTGGTCGTTTTCTATGTATAATAAAAAATATCTATCTATGTATTGTACTCTATTATGTATATCAGTTATCTAGTGCCCATAACACAAGCTCTGCTTAGCTTGGGGCTAGATAATGCTGTGTGATTTGTCCAGCATTATTTATTTATTATTTATTTATATTTTGGCATTTTGACGCATTTTGGCACTCTGTCGGACGGTGTCAAAAGTGTCAAGGCTAAAACCATTCTAACAACGTAGTGAAAAAATTCTGTCTATGATTCTAACAATCTCTGCGTGCAAATGGCAAAGAAAGTATTATCTAGAGTACCTTTCATCTCTGGATTATTCTGCGACTATATCACTGATTATATTGTAGAACAATTTCTAATTTTCATGAGTACCGTGCCGTCACGTCATTTCCAAGCATACAGGAAATAGTGTTATTATTTCTCATTAGAGTCGTCAGGCTACTTCAAATCTACCTGTCCCTTCAATTTGTAGGTGGAAACGAAACATTGATCAAAATTCCAAGGCATTTAAGTCCCAGAATCCCAGTTAATTTTCAACAAGGCAAGTAAATCCAGTCGTTCACGTGCGAGTTCTAACTAAGGGGACTGAATTCGTTAAATGTTACGTAACCAGATTGCAAACTTAAATCCGTTTAACCTGCCCGCCAATTAGATGGGTCCAGGTGGCTTGCAAATAACAGTGTGCGCTTGGCCTAAGAAACGTGCTTGTTTTAGTAACATTGTGGAGTCTTGCTTTGAAGTGGACAAACGATAAAATGACAAAATTGTTTTGGGAACAAAGGAAAACCTAATTTAGCGTTGATTAAATCAAAATAGTTTTAACGTGTAATTTTATCACGGCCCTCGTTACAAAATATTTTCGCCGGGCAAGACTTATTTTAAAAGTTGGTTAATCCAATATCTATATAATAAATAAATAAATAATGCTGAACAATTCAGACAGCATTATCTAGCCCCAAGCTAAGCAGAGCTAGTGTTATGGGTACTAGATAACTGATATACATAATACACTCGAGAGCAATGAATCCGGGTCACTCAAAGAATCCAAAAAATCTCGGAAAGTAAGAATGCTAGGTTAATGCAATAAATTGTATTTAATAGACAATTTTTATGCTCTACAAGCACGATGGAAGACACAGAGTGTATAGAAGACCAGGGGAAAGATTTAAGCAAGCATGCATCGAAGAAAAAGTAGCCTACGGTGGTGGGTCTGTACTTGTGTGGGCCGGAATTTCCTCTGAAAGTCGCACAGAGCTGGTGATCATAGAAAACGGCTCTTTAACTAGCGTAAGATATGTGGAAGAAATCCTCAACGAACACGTTGGTCCATTTATGGTCAATTTGGGTGAGGATGCTATATTTATGCATGACAATGCCCGACCTCATACAGGTAGGATTGTGAATGACTACCTTCAAGAGATGAACATTACTTGTATGGAGTGGCCAGCGCGCAGCCCGGATATCAACCCGATCGAGCATGCTTGGGACGAGCTAGGGAGATGCGTAAAACAACGAAACCCTCCCCCAATCACGCTTCCTGAGCTCAAAATTGCTCTCACAGAGGAATGGGAGAATATTCCCCAAAATCGTATAAGGAACTTGGTGTACAGCATGCCAAACCGCGTAAACGCAGTAATGGAAGCACGAGGAGGTAATAAGAAGTATTGAAATTCAAGAAAATCGTCATAAAGTTCAAAAAATTCATGTTTCCTATTTTTGTTTTAAGGAGAGATCAGCAGTTTTTTTTCTTTATGTAATTTTGTGTAAATAAAATGTATGGTGACTCATATTTTTTTAACTTTCATTTTAGGAGTATTAAATTGTCTATTAAATACAATTTATTGCATTAACCTAGCATTCTTACTTTCCGAGATTTTTTGGATTCTTTGAGTGACCCGGATTCATTGCTCTCGAGTGTATAATACAATACATAGATAGATACTTTTTATTATACGTAGAAAACAACCAGAACTCCCTGAACAAATGTCTGCAGATCGTACACACATTTATTGGGCAATCGAGGCGGGAATCGAACCCGCAACCTTCTGCGTCGCAGGCAGACCTCCGCCCACCGCGCCACATCGGTAGTCATATAGACCAACCAAACAAAACAAATAATAACAGTGTAACTATAACACGAAGTTATTGTTTACTCTATGCTATAACATATTTTTGTGAGCGCCCAAGTTAAAGTTATAGCTTTATTCATATAAAACAGATAAACTTTAATACACAAAACATTTTTCAGAAAAGGTCGAACAATTCACACCAACCCAGCCCTAAAAATAGCATTTATATTGTCATAAAGAGAATCTTTGTCAGATGCAAAGTGGAATTTCTTCCTGTTTGGAATGGTCGAACAGGGATGGCGTGAATATTTTCATAAAAATGCAAATCTTGCAACGTATTGCGGTAGACACGCTGCTCTTTCAAAGGCTGTAAATGATATGAGTCACTGGCGCTAGCACTAAACCACTGGCACCAGTACTGGCGACCGATAAAAAAATTCTAAGCCCAGCAAGCCTAATGATGTGCACAAAGATACAGATAAAACTTACAGTTGTGTTCGGCGACGCTTAAGAGGACCGACCACCTCTTTGTCAACACATCGGGGGTGCAGTGGTACTCTTTACAGGCAATTCATTATGTCCTAACAAAAGATAATTCAACTATCGTTATAATTTATTGTTTCGCTATCTCTAAAAAACTGGCAAAACTAATATTTTTTTTAAATAATACAAGTGTCTTCGAATAACTACAATCTCCAAAACAGATGAAAATAGATCGAAAATGATCCGTTTTGGGGATTGGGGATCGCAGAATATGTTTCAAAAGACAAACTCTGTCAAATTATGTTTATGTATACTCGTGAAAATCAAAATTTGAAACGGCTGCAAATCTGTGGAAGAAGTTCTGGCCATTTTTTACGACGACAATTTTTGACCTTACTTTACTTACTTTGTTGTGTATTCGGGGGATACCCTGAATAAGAGTCATTCTGAAAATAGTCACTTGCATTTAAACAAAAGTCCAAAGACACCATCTACATGGTTCTTGGGCTCCCTGGAGCTGCGAAGAGCGTCCGCCCCTGTGGTTTGCACTAAAGCGCCTGGGCAGTGAATGCAAAATATTAAAGCGCATACCCCATCCAAACTAGCGCCGCCATAAGAAATTGCCCGTGGTGCCCACCAAAATCTATTTTCGTATCTCTGCCTAAACTAAATGGAATAAAACTATTACAGAGGCATTAAAAAAAGTATATGACAGTAGTATTTAAGTATATCTTTGTTAAACGGAATAATAAGATAAATTAGGTGGCGGCGCCACTTTGGGTGGGTTATGCGCCTTAACAGATTCGCAAAAACTCCAACTTGTGTACGATTAAGCTTTTGGTGGATGGCCGCCCTAAGGAGTAGCAATGTAAACAAAGCTACAACAGATGCCCCGTTCGTCAAAATCAGAGTCCGTAACAGTTCCCATTACAGTCCTTCAGGCTCACAGTGAAAACACTTATCATATTTTATCCCTTTTTATCACTGCTGAATGCACAATACTATTCTTTTTCAATGACAAAATTTCGCCGGCTGAATAGCAAAGCGGTGAATCTCACTTTTTTCCAAGAGCTAGGGGTCGTTTCGTTTATCGATCCCGTATCAAGAACGCAGTTCGAATCACAATGAACTTGACTTACGACATACACGCTAACTCCGTATCCATCGTGGGGCTCCATTCGAATGAGGCGATGCCCCATCTTTACAATCATCATACATCGTATATTTATCGTGGTAAAAATTATGAACGTTGGTTAAAATTTTTGGGTTGTTATGGTACGTCCACGTATTGCCTGACATACGTTGTTTTTCTAGCTAGCATAGCTGTTATTTATAAGAGATTTGAGTAGCATAATTATTATGCTTGTCAAAATCGCTAAACGAGAAAAGAGAGAAGTGACCAATGCAGTCTAAAACATTTTTGATCGTATTCGACAGTGAGGTAGGGACTTTAATTAGATATATTAGTGTTCAGAAATTTGTGGCGCAAATCATAGTAAGTATTTCCAAACAAAATGTATTAACTGAATTAACAACTATTCTTTTGTAAAAGTAACTATAGATTTTGGCAAATAGCTAAGCATATCTTTTGTAATTTATTTTATTTATTTAACAAAATCAGTCACACACTGTCGTTTTTGTAAATAAACTTTAAGTACATGTTTTTCTAAGACCAATAACAGGCTTACATTTTATAGATGGATATAATTTAAAAAAGATAGTAAAAAAAGTTATATTTTGTAAGGATGGTGTGCGCACACTGTGGATTACAGTAATCATGTATGAGCCACTGTTACCATGAATCTGGAGACGTATATCCTTTTCCTAAAGTATTTTCCCGCTTTGTATGTAAACGGTTTGATTAGCGTTGACGCTCATTTTATTTTTCGCTAAAATTCTGTTATCTTCTTGTTTGAGTTCCTTTTATGTTGCGTGAGCTTGACTTTATTGAGTTGCTCGAAAAAATTCGATATGAAATAAATAGGCCAGTATTGTATTTTATACTGTTTTATAGTATAATTTCTGTGTGTATCCGGTCTCGGTTGAGTACCAAATATTCGACACCGTGTCTAATGTTTGTCCAAAAGCCCAATTGCCCATACCAGTCCACGTTTGAAACGATGCTATCGAAGTTGTTGATCGCTATGTCTACCTAGTCCGAATGGTCCAATTAGGTAAATCTAACTTTGATAATGAGGTCTGCCGTCGAATTCAAACTCGGGAACCCCCGCAATTTCTTCTCATCACAGATACCGCAGAGTCTTAAAACGAAAGTCTTTTATTAGTGTGTTGCCAGTGGTGACCCACAGATTCGAGACGTAGTCGATAACTGAGGCCCTAGTTCATAGTTTAGAGTCACTCAGCGGGCTACGGAGAAAACTATATGCTCAGGGTTTCAAGTAAATAGATTGATTAGAATCGAGCTTAGTAAATAAAAGTTTAGTAACAACAATTTATTCACCATGCTTTTTTTTCTATGTCACTAAAATTTACTCATGAAAAAGGAACTGATTTGATCAATAAAAGACACTAATTTACAAAACATAAATATGTAGTTACTGAAACATGAACATGTTAACCACTTTTCTTACAGTGTGTTCCTGTCAGTGTTTTATTTAAAGAATTTGATCTTTTCCAAGTGTACATATTTGTATTTAAGGAATAAAAAAACTGATATTTACAACCCACACGTCCCACACCCCACTTAACAACCCAGCGAAAATCCAACTGTCTCAGCAGAAATCTAAACAGAACTTTCCAAACTCAAATTACCAAACCAAACCGCATCATGAAAACTTCCAACCTCAATTATACAATTAAATGTACAAATGGAGTTTCAAATATCATACAAGTGCGGAACTTTGCAAGGATTCAGCAATAAAGATCACGTTCAGAACGTGGCCCGATAAATTCAGTGCCACCTGTCGATAGCTGCGTCTCTTGGTTTGGTGGTGATTAGTAGGTTCGCTGGAACGGCACGATTTGTACTAGACATTTATAACCCTTGTAAAAGTCTAGACAATTTCTCAAATAATCGACACAAGCAGAAGCTCGACGTTTTTGTATAGTTTATACTCAAAAGTTTGACCTCGAAACAATCCTTTTTTTTATGCGGCGAGGAAATTCGCTTACTAATACTGGTCTGGGGGGGGGGGGACAGAATGATGTGGGACTTGACGCCCTGAGAAGGACGTGATACCCACTAAAACCTCTCCAGTAACCCTCTCTCGCCATTTTTTCCGCCGAACCACGGGAACATTAAAACCTACCGCGGCCCGGCTGGCGTCCCCTCTTCTACATACATACATGGCCGGATCGAAACAATCGTAGTACTTTAATATTGTAAAATGATTATGGACCAATAAAAAAACTTAACATTAATTATTATTTAGTAAAGAAGAAAAAGTCGCGTAGCACATGCTACGCCGTAGCAAAAGCCTACGAAAAATTTACGTTCCAACGAGAAAAGGATCGTTCATAACATTCTGGTGTCCCTTCTAGTACTTTTGTTACTTCGAAAAATCATAACCAAATGTAGGCGTCATGAATCTGCCATTAATATCTAGCCGCAGGCCACATTCCTCCAATTTGTACCAATTCCGAAGTTTAGGTAAAGTTTGTACTGAAACTTTGCATGATTCGTGATTAAATCGATTTCAGATTGCCGGTAAAAGTCCAAAACTGTCGATCGTAGTTAGAAACGAACGCTCTACAGAAGTTTAGGCACGTAGAATTTAAAATTCTGACGCTATTCCGTTTCCCACGAAAATTTATCCAAGCTCCAAATTCCAGGCATGACTTACGGAACTATCGGATAAAAATGTTTAGTGGAGTCGGGAAATAGTAAAGTTTCAGGAGTTTATCCGGCCTATGGGATTCATTTTACGGAGTGTAGCTTGGCTACTCCTGCTTTTTCATGTGCTTGAAAAATTCACAGGGCCAACAGCGCCAACGCTAGAACTTGCCAAGTTTTATGCGGTGCATTACCTATGCACCGAAGGCGAAGATAGAAACTCCAGTATTGTCACATTTTCGGGGAATTTTCTAGATTGGTTTGTTTTTAACACTATGATTTTCTAAAATTAATTAACAATTGTACACTACCATCCATAACTCAGTTTATTTTCTTTGTAAATTAAATAAACAACATACAAGTAACTTTACATTTTCTATTCTACTCTGTATCAAAAGTCACAGTATCTTATTTCAAGGTAAGACTGGTAGGATCCTAAACCTTCAACAAACTTACTTCTATACGCTGGCAATAAACACTAGTGCTTTTTACTGTTAGACGAGTAGAAGTAAGTAGTGCTATCTTAAGCCTTTACATATACCAAGCCAGAGAAAGCTACACTAAATTGGGACATTTGCGAACCAACGTCGTAAGCGCTTGGCTACATTTTTTGTTGTGTGGTTAACAGTAAGCAGTGGTAAGTATTTAGTATTATAATGTGGAAAATAAAAACTCAAAAAGCTATAATGAAACACATAATTATACAAGCCAAGCCTTATTTCAAATCTAGATGCTGTTATAGCAGCGTTTTATACCTCCATCACTGGATTAACAAAACAATTCGAAACCAATAACTTAATAGGAGTAATCTAGGTTTACTATCTAGGTTAGGATACTAGTTATTATGAGGTTTCAAGAGCTAAACATAACATTATCCTAAATAAACAAAGACAATTACAATTAGAATAATGAAAATTGCATCAGAGTGGCAGTGGGTTGCATCGAAAGGTTGAAAATGCCAGTTTTTACACTTCTCACTCAAAAGTTTAATAATCAAGCTTTTTAAGAAGCACGTTGCCGAGAAGGAGAACTAAGAATAGAAACAAATAGAAACAGATGAGCTAACTGCAGTGTATTGCAAACAATCTCATCATCATCATCATCATCATCAGCCTATATTTGTCCACTGCTGGACATAGGCCTCCCCTAATGAGCGCCATAGCGCCCTGTCTTCAGCTTGCCGCATCCAGCATCTGCCAGCAGTCTTTCGCAAATCGTCATCCCACCTGGTCGGAGGGCGTCCTACACTACGTTTGCCGAGTCGCGGTCTCCACTCAAGAACACGTTTACCCCAGCGGTTGTCGGTTCTTCTCGAGATATGGCCAGCCCACTGCCACTTCAGCTTGCTAATCCTTTGAGCTATGTCGATAACCTTAGTTCTCTGTCGGATGTACTCGTTACGAATCCTATCCTTCAGAGAAACTCCGAGCATAGCTCTCTCCATAGCTCGCTGGGCGACTTTAAACTGGTGGACCAGCCCTACGGTGAGTGTCCACGTCTCAGCTCCGTAGGTCATGACGGGTAGAACGCACTGATTGAAAACTTTCGTTTTCAAGCATTGGGGTATGGATGACGACAAGACTCGACGTAGTTTGCCAAACGCGGCCCAACCCAGCTGGATCCTCCTCCTGGCCTCCTTCTCGAAATTGTTTTTACCCAACTGCAGAATCTGCCCAAGGTAAGTATACTCGGAAACAATTTCGATAAGGTGACCATGTACGACCACCGGTCCCGGATCAATGTGACCATTGATCATGACCTTGGTTTTATCCAAGTTCATGCCAAGACCGATGCGTCTCGAGGCTGAAGCTAGGTCGGTCAGCATCCGGTTTAGCTCCTCAAGCGACTCCGCCATTAAGACTATGTCATCAGCGAATCGCAGGTGTGAGATGTAATCGCCGTTTATGTTGATGCCCTTACCTTTCCAGTCCAGCGTCTTAAACACATCTTCCAACGCGCTTGTGAACAGTTTCGGGGATATAACATCCCCCTGTCTCACTCCTCTGCGCAGTTGAATAGGTTTAGACTGCTGGCCCTGTACTTGGACACTCATGGTGGCAAACAATCTAAATTTATTTAAATATCAATTTCGAACCCTAAACGCGCATGCACCGCTCTGTGTAGAGAATTCACAAAACTTTATACGCTAATAAACATTCCGCTGTCTACGTGGCTCACAAACTTGTACTCGTAAAACATGGAAGTGGACAATGAGATGGAAATGAAAGCAAAAACGAAGGTAAAAAGGTAACGAAACAACATTTCTTAGTAAAAGTTAGAGATTGTTGTTGGTAAGTGGTAACAAGATTTATACGGCCTTTTTAGGCGGTAATGGAAAAATCACCGTGGTATTATAATTAATACCTAGATAAATAAACAAGATCTAACTTCGTTTAAAAATATGTTCCCTTGTTCTTGTTTTCTTCGTAATGTTGATTATATGATCATTACCATTTATTTATTATCAGTCTATATAAGTCCACAGCTGGACACGTGCCTATTCTAATTAGCCCCATAGCAATCCGTCTTTAGCTTGCCGCATCCAGCATCTGCCAGCAGTCTTTCGCAAAGCATCATCCCACCTGGTCGAAGGGCGTCCTACACTCTGTTTGCCGAGTCGCGGTCGCCACTCAAGAACACGTTTATCCCAGCGGTTGTCGGTTCTACTCGAAATATGGTCCTATATATACGTATTGACAGATGTGTTGTTGAGACTCCTTAGATCCGACCTCCTCCGTGACCGCAAAGTCTACTCTTTTCATTATCCTCCTTGGATACAAGCTACTATAAGCACTCTCTAATTCCAATCTCTTGGCATCAGCCCGACTAGCGAGAAGACGCCACGTCACGTATCTCCACCAGCACCGTACAATTCACTTATCCTCGGACTTCCCCCGAGTCCGCACGTGAGGTTCGCTTCCAACGAGGTTATTGTAGAGGGTTTGGGATACCTAAAGTATTTCTAAGTTAAAGAAAGAGTAGGTTTACATAGTTTTTAAGGAGGATCCAAATTTGCTTGCTAAACGTGAAAATCGTAACTCAAGTTTAAGAGGCGGAAGTCCAAAGCGGATCTTAATACTTAAAGAAGCAGGATTTTATGTCATTATTTCTGCGAAAGATAGCTGTGTACATTTTATTTATTGAGCTCAAAATGTACAAATTACATCACAATTTAGTGTAACAGTTTGGTTTAGGTACTGTTATTGTGCTGAATATTATTCGCTGGCCATTTCAAATTCTTACCACCAAAAACATTAGAATTTATTAGATTTAATATACAACCAGTAGTACAGCTTTTACCATAATAAACACAAACTTACCTAATACCTAGCCCGCTTTTCCACATTTACATAATCTATGCACTGCATTTGTCTACGTTGTCGCTAAATACCGTAACAAAAACAAGCCTACGGTCCCGCAAATAGCTAACATTCCGGCTGATAACCGCAGGCGCTAATCTCGAACAAAATTAGACCAACATAGAGGCGGCACTTAAAAAAATATTATTCACCGGGAAATTACATTACCCCAAGGGTATTATGCCAGGGAGTTTCGAAATAGCGGTCGCGTTTTAAACCACCCGTAATTGATACTAAGACCTTCGCTGACTGTAACTATTCTGCTTCTTTGATTATCATAATTTAGACGGGCGATATTATAAGAAAATGTTTATTATGAAAATCGTTTTTATGGTAACCTTACCACGAATAACTGTCGAAAACTGTATATACTACATACTATAACCATAAACATATTTAAACAATTCTTATTCTAATTTCTTTATTGCACTAATAAAACATTATTTTAAACCTTATAACTAGAGAGGTATCGCAAAGGCGAGCTTAACCCTACAAAGAGTTCTCTTCCAGCAAACCTTAATGAGAGAGGGAGACAAGTTTGTAGTAGTGGATAAGTGTACAATTCTTAGGATAAGAATGCTGATTCTGTCTGATAATATTCTTGGCATTGCACCCGCTGAGTGAGGTATGTATAGTATATGCCTGTGTACCTATCGTATATTCTCCTGCCATACCGTAAATAGTTATTCAGTGGCCATGCTACTTTATATTTTCTTTCATAGATGCTACTTTGTAAATTGAAAACAATTGAATTTTTTTATAACATTACATTGTGTCTGTTAATAGTTTTTTATCAATAACATTTCAACAGAAATTCATGATAAAAGTATCATTACAACAATAATGTTTTTAGGCCCAGATTCTATCAACGCGGAGATATAAATAGCGAAGAAGAGAAGAGACGTTTTCATCTAGGGTCCTAAGAAGCTTTGTGGAGATGCGAACTTACTAGACTGGAACGGAGATGTGTGCTGGCTAGAGCGGGACAGAGCTACGTGTGAAGAGTGTTGGATGTTGGTTGAGATTACAAGCATCTTCTCTTTCCGCTGCGTGCCATCGCCAGCTTGCGAGGCGGATATCATCGCTTCGATAGCGCCTTACAAATATGATTTCCAATCGGTGGTATCCACTGAAGTTGAGCGAAGAGGAGAAGTGGGAATAAATACTTTCAATTGTTTTTTTTAAACATTATCCTCTTTTCTCGTTACCGCTTTGGTGGAGTCCCTCCCTTAGTCTATTTTTTTGTCTTTTCCTCATTAAATCTATGATTCTTTCTATACAAGATAGCGGTGCCGTTATCCCCAAACCACCTGATTTTCCGGTACGCAAGCTCGTTTCTTTTTATACCAAGTTGCTTGCAACATTAGTTCGCGGAGTTAGCGCGTTTTCTTCCAAAAGTGGTAATATTTTCCGACCATAAATTTTAAATGCCCCCGTTTAGGTGCACTTTCTCTTAGTTTGTTAGATTATGGCTCAGATGCGGGATTTATTGCATTCGCGTCTTATAATTTGCATGATTGCGTTTTATTGTTGTAAAGGATTGCAGGATGACAAAATTTTTAGTACAATGAAAACTATACCCTCGGATTTTTATGAGCATGTATGAACATATCGTATCATATAGGTAGAAACAGTCAGCTGCCGATTTTAAGACGACATGGCAATCTGAATCTGAATCATTACAGTATATCACAACAAAAAACACTGTAATGTCAAACCTCAACCCTCAACAGCATACATTGGTCCACTGCTGGACGCAGACTTCCTCCTGATGATCGCCTTATTGGTTTTTATGACATAGGGGTTAATGCCCATAGTCCAAATGCTGGGCATGCAGGTTGGGGATCGCAGTTCGGTGGTAGATCTATGCTGCAAGAGGCGCTGCTGCCCGCCCCCCGGTGTATATTCCTTTAGTCGCCTCTGACGACACCCATGGGAATGGTTGGGGTGGTGAAAATTCAAAACCAGCACCATGCGGCTCTATAATCTAATGTCATGACAACTTAAAATTGGCATACTTGGAGCCTCCTTCAGGCAGCCAATAACCCTTCATTACAAGAAGGCACATAAGTGTGCAACTTAGAGCTCCCAACTGTACCTTAATTGCACTGCAACATATTAATGTTGCAGTGCAAACAAACAGTGCTACAAAACAAGTCATTAGTTTATTAAAACTAATGACTTGTTTTGTAGCACCAAAACTTTTGAAGGATGTTCGTTTAGCCACTCAGAAGCAAAACTCAGGAGTACGACTACTACTTATTTATAAATTTTGGATGGATGCAGATTAAAGTTTGCAACCATTAAAACCCAATTGTCTTCAGCTGAAATATTCAAAACGAACTCACATTGAAAACACTACTTAGATACATACCTACTGTACTTCAGTTGTATCAGTTACATCAGCAAACATAATCGAATGACTCGTACGAATGAATCGACAAACATGGACCAATTCAGGCCACATTTGATTATTCTTTTTGTTGTCTATACAGAAATTTCTTTTTTATTCCTTTTTCAGAAGAAGGTTCTATCTTCGGCTGTATATATTTTTTTCAATGCCTGTTCATCGATTTCTCCGTCAATTATGGATTGGTTATAAAAAAATAATTTAATAAATAATGCTGGACAATTCACACAGTATCATCTAGCTCCAAGCTAAGCAGAGCATGTGTTATGGGTACTAGATAACTGCTAAACATCATATTTTAATACAATACATAGATATTTTGAAACGAAAACAAACCATAAATCAAACCAAAACTTTTTATAAAGGCATCATGTTCCCCCATATAGTTCATATTTGCCCCTTCCTTTATACATCCCCTGCAAATACACATCGGTGGATTCCGCTGGTATTTATTTAAACAAAGCTTAAACCTGACATACGATTACGACTGTGGTGCACACAGACCGTAAATATTTGTTAAAAAACATGTTTAAACAGGGCATATAGACGGATTAAACAGTGATGGAAATACTGCCGGATGGGATTTATGGATTGAAGTAAAATGATGTGGCATTGAAGTTTATTAGCAGCTACAAATTATGGCTTAGTCCCAGAGGTTCATGATTCTCTTGAGCTTATTCCCAGAGGTCCATAATTCTATTGTTTTTTAATTCCCAAACGGTTCATGAAATTTTTTACTTAAATTTCAAATATTCATACATGGACCCAACGGGACCATGAGATTTAACTAATCAATGTTCTTTTTGGCTTTATCCAATGTTTTGTTAGTGTTTCTCTTAAGGGGCCTCTACCCAGGCCGTTTTGTGAAAGGATAAGCATAGGATTTCGCGTTTATAGGAGCGGGACAGAGCAGAACGCGTTTGCAAAAATCAAGTTTTCTTCTAATTAAAATAGTACGGTTTAAGTAAACAAATATTTATTTTGGCGAATCTGTTATTCTGCCTTTGCTTTCTTTTTAAATATAAATATGAAGTTAGTAAGTCATATTGTTTAGGGGAAAAAGGCAAATAATATGTATCAAAATTTAGATATTTGAGATATTTTTTTTATCAAAGTTATGTAACTAATCAGAAAACTATCTTGGCGTTTTCGTACAGAATGAAATAGAATATTAGGTGTATATGTCTACGAATCTTAGATTTCATATTTGAACAGCAGTAAGATCTCAAAGATCATAAAAATGTTGACTACCCCACCCAAAATAGCGCCGCCACCTACTTTGTCTTATTGTTCCGTTTAACAAAAGAAATTTCAAAAATTTGTGAACAGTTTGTGATTGATTATCCTATTAAAAGATTTTTTTTTTACCTCTGTAATACTTTTATTCTATTTAATTTAAGCAGTGAACCGAAGTTGCCCTTGGTGTTCACCAAAATCTAGTTTAGATTCACTCTCACATACACATTTGAGTAGGTTTGCGAAAACCTAACGGTTTTTGGCGGTTTCTCCAAAACGCGTATAATCCATAGGAACAGGGTATAAACGTTTCCTGTAACTTTGTTTACCAAGATGGTTTAAGTTTTAAATTGTGAAACGTGTATAACCATAATTTATTTCGTAGACGGTCAAATTTCTCAGAATTGTGCGTAAAGATAGGTCCACAATGGATTTATCAACAGCTTTGTGCTCCAGCCAAAACATTTTCCTTTTGATGTAAAGTTTCCTTTTGTTTCTCGGAGACAAATTTTCTCTCCATTAGATAAATTGTTTTAAAAACTTTCCCTTCCATGAAGTTTCGAATTGGAATAATGAAGGACATTCATCATTGCGATAACAATGTGAAGTTATAATAATGGTTTAGTTTGATCTTTGAAGCTATTAGGAACTTACGATTACGATAACTAAGTCTACCGGTTCGATGAAGTCCTCTATCATTCGACGAACAAACATTTTTCTACGAAATAGTCTTCAAAAATAATTCAGTATCCGAACTACACACCGAAACGGCATGACGTCTGTTGAAAGGAGTCCAAAAAAATCGTATATTATTTATTTTATAAATGAAGACACATCAAAAATATATTATTATACACATATTATGTCGGTAAGTTTCGGTTTGCACTAGTCCCGCTAATGTTCCTATTAGAGTAATTATACAGAGGAAATAATAAATTCTTGTTTTAGAGTAAGTTCCGAATCCGCGCTCTCACTAAGATAAAATCTTATGTGAAGACCCAAAGGAACCCAGTTTCGGCTTTTTAAATTTTATCTGCGTAAACATCCTACTTCCCACTAATAAAATAAATGTGAAAGTCTGTGTGAATGTTTGTTCCCTCGTATCTCCGTAATTACTCAACTTATTTAGATAAAATAAGGGACCCTTTTTAGATATTTTAGGTTCTAAAACAAAACATTAGGGTAACCTAAATTTAAAAATTACCCTCTGCGGTGGTTAAAAGAGGTGGTTTGGAATGAAGTTCCTTGGTTAGGTTCTCTCAAAACTCGGTGACATAACTGAAAAGGGCAATGCGCTTGCGTGTCGAGAGCTGCAAGTTAGTTATAGTATATCATTAAAGTAAAGAATTAGTTTGTATTATGTACGAAAACTATAAAAGTTTATCTTTCATGTGACCAAATTGACTATTGTGTAAATTCCTACTGGCCACTCTGTAGTAACTCACGATCAGATCACAATATGTGTTCCCTTTCCAAACATCCATCCTAGCCATTATGACCGCTAATAAGACCGGGGGCTTACCAGACCTCAATTTATAATAAATCGAACTACAGCGCTATCGTCTCACAGCACACAATGAAAATCCGACTTATCTACGGAAACAGGGTCCGAATGACCCCACACCCTCTGGCTATAACCTTGAGTGATGGCTACCGATTTGTTAAGACCTCCGGGGTCGTTACAGACTCTTTTCAGTTTTTATTCCCGTTATGATGTTTCATTTTATTATTGTGTGCAGGACGTGACGTCTTCTTAGATAGTTTTATTGATTTCGTGGTACAGCGGTATTGATCTGTTTACTTTGGACACCAATAACAGTCGTACACACACATACATGTGCGTCCAGATTAAGTATCAAAACATGGTATACAACATTATTTACAGGACCGTGTGGATGCACAAGAGTTTGGGGGCCTATTATACACAGCAGTGGGTAAAGTCGGGTTGGCGGATGATGATGATGAAAACATAAGATATACAACCTATTACATAATCTGGACGTACTTTAAGATTAACTTAGATTCAAGAATTACAACTGTGTCTATGTTTTTTCGTTTCTTTTCGGCGTCAGGATTGGCACCACGAAAAATGTAATAAAAATAAACCTTCGTCTCAAACGAACGATATAAAATAAAATGTAGTTAAGGTTTTGTATTCCTAAACGCATTTTCGATTGTATAAATTCCCCAAATATTCATACCTCCTGCATATTAGATGTACCTGCCCCATCCAATTACAATTCATAGCAGCCATTCAAGGGGGCTAAATTCAATTACCATGTTGCAACATGTTTCTTTTTATTTTATGTTTTATGAAGCATTCCACAAATGCATGAACAAACGGAACGAATTGTAAAAATTGGGGAAACACCCTGTCCCCGCGTGCTTTATTTTATGGCCTAGGTAGCGGGATGTAAAGTAAAATAAATAAATATAATATATATATTAAAGCTGCGTTGTTTTTAATAAATAAGAAAATGACACAACCCAGCAAAACAACAATAGTTTTTACTAAATTACCCTTTTATAAAACGAATAGTATACAAAGTATAATAATAAATAAATAAATAATGGTGGAAAAATTACAGCATACCTATTACATCTAGATGTAGGGGCTAGCCCCAAGCTAAGCAGAGCTTGTGTTATGGGTACTAGATGTCTGATATACATAATACAATCCACAGATAGAGTATAAATACTAGATGTGGCTCTAACGATAGACCAGCGTTGGTTCCTGGCTGCCTTAGCACGAGTTGGTTGCTAGTCAACCAACTCATGCTAGGGCAGAGCCGTTTTAATACTGGACTAGCACTTCGGACCTTTTAATCTCTTTCCTCTTAGTCTTAGGCACGTATCATTATTAATAATAATAAATAATGCTGGACAATTCACACAGCATTATCTAGCCCCAAGCTAAGCAGAGGTTGTGTTATGGGTACTCGATAACTGATATACATAATACAATATATTACATAGATAGATATTTTTTATTATATATAGAAAACGACCAGAACACCCAGAACAAATACGTGCAGATCGTGCAAATACTTGTCCCAAGGCAAGAATCGAACCCGAAACCTCTTGCGTCGCAGGCAGACCTTCGCCCACCGCGCCACAGAGGTCGTCGAAGCTCAGACATAGATCCACACTTGAGTATCGTTTATGTTAAAGAAAAGCGTTACTCAACCATAGATGACTAAGCTAGTTTATATAATACGGCCCTAAGTTTGTTATGCATTTCTGTGTAAGTTTCAATAGAAAATAATTTAAAAAAAATCTATTAATAAAACGTAGATCTCTTGATTTTCGAAAACCGTACAATTTATTAGTACTCTCATACGATTTATAAACTTTTCTTGTAATTCACAGTAACAGCCCGGCATCAGGAAGTTGCCCTCCGTGGGGTGCAATACCGCCTCGAAAAGTACGTGAACCTGTTCATCCTGCGCCTGACCTCTTCCCGGCCGTGTCCATCTGCTTTCCCATCGAATAATGAGTGTGTGGGAACTGAGTGCGTCTGTGTTGCATACACTTGGGCACTAAATATGTATGTTTTGCGCACTTGACACCATCAACAGATCCTCCTTGTTGAGAATGGCGGAAGATTCGATTAGGAGGACATTTAGGTACATTTATTTTCTATTATGGTATGTATTCAGGAGCTATGGAGAGAGCTATGCTCGGAGTTTCTCTGAAGGATTGGATTCGCAACGAATACATCCGACAGAGAACCAAGGTTATCGACATAGCTCAAAGGATTAGCAAGCTGAAATGGCAGTGGGCTGGCCATATTTCGAGAAGAACCGACAACCGCTGGGGTAAACGTGTTCTTGAGTGGAGACCGCGACTCGGAAAACGTAGTGTAGGACGCCCTCCTACCAGGTGGGACGACGATTTGCGAAAGACTGCTGGCAGATGCTGGATGCGGCAAGCTGAAGACAGGGCGCTATGGCGCTCATTAGGGGAGGCCTATGTCCAGCAGTGGACTGGTATAGGCTGATGATGATGATGATGTATTCAGGGAAAAAGTGAGACTAAAATACCAGCTAAGACCAAATAAAGTAACTACATCGAAACACCCTTAGCTAGTTATAATCAAGATTATTTTATCGGGTATTTATCTCGTACCTTTTGTTTTCTTTTCCACAACGTTTCGAGCGCGTTACAGCGATCGTGTTCACGGTGCGACTATCTCATATCATAATAGGAGTTACAACCGAGAATTGATGGCAGTTTCCACGACTACCAATTCATCTTCAGAATCAGGAAAGTCCACATTCACATTGCAACACACTCCACTACCACGCAAATACCCGATAAATAACCTTTAATATCTTAAAAAATCGCGAAAGTTAAAAAGTACCGTTAGCTACATCCGCGAAACATAATTCCAGTAGTTAAGTTACAAGTTATCCTGAAATAACAAAACGTCTCGTATTCGTTTACACGCGAAACACCGTTCCCTACTCAATTTGCGAACGGAAAATTGGATTTGATCCTCAACACTATTCGGATGGTCGTTTATCTCAATTCCCCTGCAGACTGAGTGAAGACTTATACATGCCTATATAGCTAGGTCATTTCACTATGTGTAAAGCTTTATATTTATGTTGTCCGTGGTAGTATACCAAAAATAATCCACGGGTTTCTACTTGGTGATAATTGCAAAAGATCTCACCAAGGTTTTTCATTAAAGGCAGGTTTGTCATAACTCTGGAGCAAAAATAACAACAAGTTATCTATTTTGAATAACACGATATTGTGAATGATAAATAAATAGCTAGCGGAACTCAAACTTAGCAATGCTTGGGTCTTGAGGTCCTTGAGTGCTTTGACATATTGGATTTAAGAAGGTGTACAGATACAGATAATTTTATGATCTAGTTTTTAATTTTAATTATACTGCTTGTTGTTATAAAATCTAGAGTTTATTCAAACAATCAACTATCTTTTAAAGTCATTTATAACGGGATATTTACCATAATTCGATTTTATAGTTTGAAACTGTGCCGAATCATTGGAAAACACAAAAATCGAATCATGGTAAATATCCCGTTATAAATGACTTTAATGTTAACCATGATAGTTTTAAAAGTTTCAACTATCTTTTGTTTAGTAAAGTTATGAATGAGTCTATAGCATTTCTTTGCAACTTGAGGGCACAGGTATTCGTATTGGTTGGCATCCACATTAACGTAAAACTACAGTGGACCAGCTGATGCAGTCTTAGCACCAAACATTGATGAGTTCGAAATAATAGTGTCCGATCATAAATAACCCATCGATATCGCTCACAATAACGTTGTATCATGCTTTGTTTGGATTAAAAGGTGTCAAATTTTGCGTAAATTTCCAGCTTGATTTAGATACGCGCTTTTTTTGTTTTTGTAGTGTTCAAAATTCAGGTTTTATATCAGCAATTTTATCTTTATTGCAAAAAACACAAACATTATACGTTATAAGCTCGGATAAAGCTCGTGTTAATTCACAGAAGCAAAATAATCATTTTGTTTTGTAAAGTTTCATTTGTACATATATACTAGTTCTAATTTGTATCTGTTATTTGATTTTAATGTTCTGTGAAGTTCTTAATGGCTAATTTCCTTACACCATATAACACAAATAGTGTTTGAAACACAGTTAAAAAATCCAATGAAAAAGATGAATGATTACTAATTTTCCCAGCGCACATAAAGAAGAAAATCCTCCGATCCCTGTGCTGCCAACCCCCTATTCCGTACGAAAAATTCAAAAGTACTTACCAAGAGTACAGTTTTGAATAATTTGGTAGCAATCACGACGCTATCCTTGTTTGTTTACACGGTGTTATTAGATACCCGTGCGAAGCTGATCTCGCCGGATACGATCTAAATTACCTTTAACAATGCTTTTAGAACAAGCGCTGGGGTGTAAATACATTCCTTTATTCGTGCGATGTGAATCTAAACTTACATGCTCTATAAAAATCGTTAAGAAAAACTGTTAAGAAGAACTCATATCAAAGTAGTTTTAGTTTTAAGAACGCTGACAATAAGACTTTTTACATGCGCAATATAATTAAACGCATTATATGCGCATTATAATTTGATGGGTTGTTGTATATTTTACTGTATAGGTACCTATTCATAGTATGACATTATTTAAAAAAAAAATCTGATCTGCTTGCCTTTAATTGCAAATTTTTTTTAAATTTTAGACATCACAGCTGTTTTAGTTTATAAGTCATCGCAGGGGACGTTTTAGAATAAACATTCGAATTTATAACCCACTGTCTGCAAAAAAAAATGAATAATAAATCTGAGAGCATCATCATCATTAACATTATCAGCCTATACTAGTCCACAGCTGGACATAGGCCTCCCCTAATGAGCACCATAGCGCCTTGTGTTCAGCTTGCCGCATCCAGCATCTGCCAGCAGTCATTCGCAAATCGTGATCCCACCTGGGCGTCCTACACTACGTTTGCTGAGTCGCGGTCTCCACTCAAGAACACAAAAGAGAGAGCTTATTAACACAATTCAAAAGTAAAACTTACCATCTTAACGATAAAAATTACGTCTTATTCAAAACTGCCTTGCTTTTAAAGCAAAAAATATGGCTCCAGTAATTTTACTTCCATTTTGGAATAAGGTAAGTATTTATTTGCGCTTGTACTAACCTGATGGTGGTATGCGGCGCACCCTTCTATTTGCGGTAAGCACAATAACATTCCAGAAGAAAAACACGAACTAAAATGTTGTTCGCCGTTGTTTGCCAGCACGGATTTTGATGAATTGGCTATAAGTTAAACAATGACTCCTCGTCTTCAGCGTTTCATGTGAGTAGCAAAGTTTGGAAAGTAAATAACTTGAAGATTTTGCTACGTAAGAATATTTATTATATTTTTTGTATTTACCTAGTACACCTAAATTCCTGGGCTAGAAGAGAAAGAGAGATTCTAAGCTCTTATGAAGATTGAAGGATCGGTAGATTAAAAACGGCAAAAATTGAGTCCTTCTTTGTTATAATTACGGTATTACCAAGAGTTGAAATAAAATAATTTTGAATGCCTTTAACTACAAATCTTTGAACCCTTGCCTAACAAGCCAAGGTCTATGGTGTTCGGTGTCCCCCGAATAATTGCGAATTGCTCAAAACAGATGAAATTAGATAAAAAATAGATGAATGATTTAAAAAAATAATCAGAAGCTTTTGTATTCGCAAAATGGCAACAATTTAGTGCATTCGAGTGGTTATGCTTGCACTTAACGTGTCATATCACTGGAACTATTAGTTTCAAAGGTACACAAGTTTAGTATTTCAGTATTGGAAATAATATCTATAAAATATAAACAAAAGACTGCGAAATTCTAATGTAATCTATTGAAAAAATACACAGAATCGAAAAAAAATTGCGACATCTTTAAAGTTTTTTTGATATCGAGCATCGCGAAATCAAGGCTGACCCATACATATTTGCAATTGGGAATATCACACTATCAAAGGGAGGTAGACGAGTGGGTGCATATGGGTATTGCACGCACCTTCATGCACCTAAATATATCCTGCGCATGCGACTTGGCTTGTTCAGTGGACTCCGAAAATATTGACACCAAAGTCCAAGTCACTGTAGCCGAAAATGGCTAGATGGATATACATATAATTATCTGGGATGGATATTTGTTACTTGCCAAAACTGAACGGATTGGGATAAAGTTTTGCATACATATAGTTTTAGGCCTGGCATAGGCTTTTTTTTATTTCATAAAACAGTTACCATGGAATATAAAATAACCTTAAACGTTTCCATAGACACAAGATGTGCGATGGCAGAATCAGGCTATTATTTAACACTGAGAACTAAGGCTGTATATATATCCATAGGTATAGATCATTTAAATTTTGAGTTATTGGTAGCGATTTTGATGGCACAAAACCTAAACTGGACTAGCCTAAAATTGTTGCCATCTCATTTTTTTCGATTGAATGAAAGGTGACCGCAACATTTGTACCCTAGTTTAGTTAAGGTTTTGTGCCAACAGAATCATTACCATTGTTACTCAAACTTAGCCATCCCGACGTAAGAGTAGTACTAAGTTTTGGAATGGACCCATTTTGTTTTTATCCATTTTGTTGTAAAGTCAACATAATATGTTTACTACGGATATTATCCGTATTTCTGAAATTAATTGTAACCTCGGCTTGTCAGCTCTCGGCTGTATTATTCTACGGGTGTTAGCTTCCCTAGATAGGGTAATAGAGTAACTTTATATCGCGTCTTTGTAGGCTTTGTTATGGTACAGTCTGCGCCTAAATCCTATTGATGGAACGCAATGGGATGTTTGTCTACAAATAGAGCTAAAGGAATGGACTGTTGCTACCTGGTGGAAGTAGTTTTACTCTTGGAAAATTGGCCTTTTTTACGAATTATAGGCACTAAGGAATTTGTCAAAAAGTTTTTTGCGAAAACTTTGGGTTTATTCAAAATAATAGACCGTTACTACCTGGTGGAAGTAGTTTTTTTAATCTTGGAAAATTGGCCTGTAAGTACCTATTAATAATTAAAAGCGCCAAAACGTTTGACAAAAAGTTTTTAGCAAAACTTTTGGGTTTATTATAATGTATACTATTAAATCTGTCTTGCTCATAAACTTAAGAGCTCATAAACTCAGGGCTTCTGGCCATGTTCTTCAGGTAGCTTGGATAATCAGCGACGCTTTAACTGTTTGTTTCATTTTGGCCTCGTCCTTGATAACTAGGTTCTAACGCACCAAAAAAAACTAATTTATTCGTCTATGTTTTAAGGTGGTCTCACGCAGTGAGCCAAAGTAGTATGTATATGAAAAAAATTACAAAAATATGCACCTGCATCGAAAACGATCTTTTACAATCTAAGCTTATCATGTCACACACCTGAAAAGCACCACTGCAAAATGTACATTCAAAATAATTCAAATACATATGTTCGTCAACAGGTAAAATTTAGATAGATATATTTTATATTGACTGCATCAGATGACAGACAGCTCGCGGATGATTTGTTTGAAGCTTTTTTGGTGCAAGAATACAATTACAAAATTATTTATTTGCCAATTACTATAGACAAGGTACATATTGCTAGCGGCACGAGGCAAGCCTGTGTCGCGAGAAGCCTGTTTACAACATTATTAACTTTAGCAATTATGATTAGTTGTAATTTAAGAACACAGTAGGTATTGTCGCTTCTAATGTTATATGATCCATGTATGAAGCCATGTGGTGGACATGAAAATGCCGCGAGCGGTAAATCCGCACCACGTGGCGTCCACGCCACAAACTGCTTTTTGATAGACAGCCGCGGCCGGGTCTCTGCCGTTTTATGGTCTGCGTAGACCGCCATGTTTTTCATTTAGATTGTTTGTAGGTTAATTAATGATTGTAAGTAGTAAGTCCACCGTCTATGTTGCTCTTACATGTCCAGTCTACCCCAAGGTTGCTGGGAAGAGATTGCTCATAGCGATAAGACCGCTTTTGTATTTCGTCTACTCGTAGCATCTATTTCTGTACTGTTTTCTGAGTTTGTGTGGTACAATAAATTATTATTTATTTAGAAAAAGAGAAATTCATTTTAATAATTACGACCAGCCGCATTATTGCAAATTCTACCTTCAGTTCTCTACGCCCAATAGGGCACAATACATTGTGACATTCCATTATACTATAACAACTTTTTTGACATGTATTTCATGCAATAAATAAATTGATTGATTGATTGATATATTTGTAAAGGGAGGAATAAACCACGGCTGCTGACTTAAAACAAAACACTTGTGTAAAATAAAAACAAAGTAGATTTGAAATATCAAGTATTTCAGTTGAAGTATATTTCGTTTCTTGATCTGTCTCGTTACATCAAAGAATAAGGCATTATCAGGCATTCATCTGAAATGAAAGCATCCAAAATCGATAAAGCGACTTTGTTCATTTCAGTTAAAATAAACTGCAATTACCAGTCGCCAAACGGCCTGCAGATGGAAACACAGTTTCAGGCTAAAAGGTGTTTGCAAACGAGTCACTAACAACCAAGATCCTGTTTAAAAGGCCCGTAATAAAAAAGCTAGCTCAGGCAAATATCTATGTTTGATTGACGTTTATGCCATAAAAAAGCTATGCTTGAGTAATTCAAGCATGAAACGATGAATGATCAAGCTTTCATAATACGGGCAATAATGTTAACAGAATTCTGATTGTTCATAATTTAAGCTTTAGTTATTCAATTGTTAGATGACCTCTGTGGCGCGGTGGTCGAAGGGCGGAGGTGGGACTCCCGTCTTGGGACAAATGTTTGTACGATCTGCAAATATTTCTGTTCTGTTCGTTTTCTATTTATATTAAAATAATATCTATCTGTACAGCCACAAAAAAGAGCAACATTTTGTAAGGCATGTGATCTATTAGCGTATATATGTATATAAAAAAATATGGTTACCATGTGACGTTTAGCCGCGTATTCTACAGATTTAATTTACAAATCTTGTTTGCTATTATATTGGTTCAAACCGTGACACGTTTAAATAATGGACCCAGAGGTTACTTCGCGAAATTTCATTGCAAAACATAAGAATGAAAATATTTAGTAACCATAGTAACTTTAAATCTTATGATAGTTTTTCTGAGAGTAATAGTGCTACGCGGACATAATTTGACACATTTGTCACGCTTTCATGCTTCTGAAGGTTCTTTCATCCAAAATGTGTCTTTTGAGACTATACCATTTATATAATGAAATTAATTAATTCAACCCCTAATTTAACGACCGACTTCTACAAAATGTAACACATACGAGTTAAAAAATTACAGCGGCACACCACACTCGTGTGTTAGAACTCTCAAGGAAGAACGCCTGAAAAAAAGCTAAATAGATATTTTATCACTTTTATAGCCTCTTACTTTGAGCCCCGTTTGAATTACAACGTTTGACTTTATGTATCTACGCAACGTTAACGTTCGATGTCGTTTTGCTTTGATTTCAGAGATATATTGCGATGAAGGTTCGGGGATTGTGAGAAAAGAAAATATGTGATGAACATTAAAAACATTTTGTAATGATTTGATATATTTTTTATATTAAAACTTTTTATTTTTAAGGAAAAAAAACAGAAAAAAAAAACTAATATTTACACACTTTTTTATGATTTGATTTATTTTTTAAGTTTTTCGGAACAAATTCCTGTCACTCAAAAATAAAAAAAATATGGGAACACCTCGAAATCATCATCTACATTATTATAACTGTAGTGTATAAAAGACGGAGTAATCTACGTATATACAAAAAAAAATACTCGTACAGCCATCTCGATCTTTAGAAAGAAAGAAAGAAACAAAATTATATTTACCCTAAGTCTACTACACAAGACAATATCGTAGGACACAAAATTAAACCTATAAAGAAATAAATAAATAATCTAGGTTTTGCTGCTGATTTTGTGCGTAACAAGGTTTAGGGCAAATATGGCCTACACTCGGCATTATGCTGGATAGGCACTGACGTGTCTACCCAGCGCTGGTTTTCAGTGCAAGCCAGAAAAAGGCACTTATTTTTTTATACGGCTTATTTATAAAGCTGCTTTGTTGGTACCCCTGCAAGGTGATGAGATCCTTTTCGATGTTACTGCGTACTTAGATAATGGGATTTTTTGCTGTCCAGCATGAGAGCTTATGTGACGTCATTTTAAAGTCGATTTTCGTTCAGATCGGATTCGAACTGAGCATCATGACATGACACATCACATGGACACTGGACATCATGATAGATAAAGTCATTTTCAATCCTTTTCCATAATTAATTGCGCTGGTTATTGTCCTCTTACGACATCCTTGTGTAAATTAACTAACCTAATCGTCATATTGTTTGGACTTGGATGTTTATAATGGAGAGTACAGCTAAAAATTATTACAACAAATATTCACACTTACATCTATTTTCTAAAAATCTAATCCGTCACCAGAAGGCAGAGCGCCCAGAATGCTGGCAGCATTGCCATATACTTGGATGTTATGTAATTTAAACTATTTTACAACCAAGACTTTCAAAACAATTTTCAGTAATGAGAACACAAAAATAAAGGCGTATTTCGACACCGGAAATCAACGTCATTACCATAAGAAACCCAGAAGTACATAGCTGCTAATTGAATTGTATACACATTCCACGTGTTCTGTAATCACGGCCATGTATTGCATGTCAGTAACCCATTTGTAATGTTACCGAATAGCCATAATAAAGTGCCTAATAGAACCACCTGGATCACTTGGGGGCACGCACTGGGTCCTTTAATTTTGATTAAAAATAAGGATTTCTTAAATTTATGGGTACTTATATACTTATTTTTTAACCGAATTAAAAAAAGGAGAATAGAATAGAATAGAAAGCTCTTTATTGTACCACACAAACACAAAACAGAAGGATATACATAAAGATAAAGGAAGTACAAAGGGCGGCCTTATCGCTTTGAGCGATATCTTCCAGGCAACCTTGGGATGGACTGGACATATAAGAACAATATAGACGGTGGCATTTGATTAATATGAAAATAAAATAACTACTTTACATTACATTAAAGAGATGCTTGTATTTATGTTTTATGTATGTTTATTCTCCGTCATTTATGGATCGTTTTGGTTTTTTTTTTGAAGTTATAAAGAAGATACTATAAAAAAAATCTAGGGAATGAATATTTATGACGCAAAACTTAACAAAACTCTTTAAACGTAAAGAATACGAAGTAATTTAATGGTTATTTGAAAACTATAGGATTATTACACCATACTTTCTCTTGACTATTATCTTCTATTATTACGATGAAGATCAAACGACTTCTTAGATTTTTAGACCTGTTACGTACGGACAAAGCAGACGTACAGACAACAACATAAATGGCCAAATATTGCTTTTATAATCACTCGCTTTGCTTACACCTTTGAAAGCTTTTAGAACGTTAATTTTTGTCGCAGACTGTATGACTCAAAACCGACTTAATGTATAAACGGCTCAAGGTGATTTGTAAAGAAAAACAAGGATAACCAACACCACTTCCCCCTAAGCTTCTGTACAACATAATCAGAGCGAACAAAAATTTAATAAACAAAAATGAAAAGTTGAGACATCACAGGAACACAGAGATATTAGGTCAGAGGGGAATGGGGGACATTGAGGACATAATTTAACCACGAACAATGTCCCGTCCGGTTAACTGGTACCAAAGCTTTTTTGTACAATGTTTCCTTCCTTCCCTTGCAGTGTGGCACAAATCGAAGCATCCTTCGGTTTCTGGTCAAATTTTCTGTGCTATACTGTCTTTACATACTATCAAACTTTGTTAATATGATTATCTATTTTTAAGACTTTGATTGCAACTTAGATTGTTGTAGAAAGAAAAAAACGAAAATTGGTTAAATCAAAAGAATGAGAAGATTTTGCAAAACTTAGAAAAGATTCTTAAAACTAAACCTAAACACTGACGTTTGGTAGTGACTGATGAAAAAAAGTTATAGTAGACAAAAGTAACAATTTGTCTTAGACTTCCCCCGCTCCTGCTTCCGCTCTCACTCTCCAGCAAAACGCAGCCTTGGTTGCTATTCGATTTCAGAATGGAACGCCAGCATATCAGCCAGTACCATATTTAGAAGGTCTAAACTCTATACTATAACTATCACTGTGGCGTGATATGAAAAACATGGCGCCCTCACCATTTCCGTGTCATGTTCACATCGTACACGCTTATACCTACTTCTAGTTATGCCATGTCGCAATGCGGCTACGTAAACAGATAACTAGGCTTTCTTGGAAAAACAAGTACGACAGTAACTTATAGCTTTTGTTTGAACCTACGCAAGTCTTCGTAAGCTCAAATAACGTATCATCTGTCGATATTCATTCCAAAAGATACAATGTTTGCCAAAAGTTGCAAAACTTGCCTTGTTAAACCGAAGGCTGATACCTAAAACAAAGAGACTCAATTGGCACAAAGATGTTTTTGAATTTCCCGAGTTTTGTAAAACTGTACTGTTACTGTAATTGCCATTTGCAGAGTCATGAATAAAACATTTGCTTACTAAGATTCGCCGCATTCGATTCTGGTTAACATATTTCTTATTTAATGGAGATGGACCGTTGGAATAAAGTGCCGGTCTTAGAAAGGCTGTATTATGCATTCATGGTAAGTTGCAATGAGGGTTTAGCGACACGGAAAGCGAAGAGGAACGCTATGCGATGTCTTATATTATATATAACTATCACGGGTTAAGGCACTTATCTTACTGCACCGGCGATGGGCCAGAAGCGATTAGAGCTAGAAACTATAATACAGGTTGGCAAGCAGCGAGAAGCGAGTATGTAGTTCCTATCGCTGGGCTATCTATAAAGCGAATGAGCGAATGACGGAGGCACTCGATCAGCACGGTCGAGCGTAAAGTCCAGCGTTGCCGTTGTGGATCTCTTTGGTTCTGACCAAGCGAGCATTGCTGAGCTTGTATCGCTGAGCGAGCTTGATAGTGGTTGTCGCAGCGACAGATTACAGGAGGAAGAGTTATCGGCAGTGTGAACGGCTATATAGGTATTTGTATCTCTTTTTTTTAATCAATATTATCATTTGTTCAGTTCTTGATCGGGAAAATAGTTATATAGTAATAGTAGCTAATTGCTTGCCGGTGTTGTGATAATTGCCTAATAGAAAAAGATAACAACCTTTTTCCTTTAAAACACACCTACTTAGATATTTAGTTTAATGAACATATTAAACATGTTTTCCCCACCTAGTGATAGATAAGAGTTGGTAAAAATACAACTGAACAAAACCGCTTTTTGTAAAATGTTGTCTTGTTGTAATACTTAACTCATAAGTTGATATAAAACAATAAAATAAATGTCACCTACAAATCTAGATACTGAAAATAGTGAAAATTTCACAGATGTTATCTCCATAATTTGAATTCGCTCCGATGTAGAGACAGCTGTCGTTTAGCGACACGTCGACGAAAGTTTTGTTTCAAATATATTGTCCAAAATGTTTTGCTTATTTTCCATTTGCTACTGAAATTTATTTACAATATATTACAGACTTAGATTGGAAAAAAATTAAGTTCATAATGAGTTGAACTTAAGAGTTTTATTTGCACATAATCTGCTAACAAAATATCATAAATATCTATAGAAAGTTCACGGGTTTCGTTGTTAAATTAGGACTTAATCTGTACCTACTCACGGGATCCCCATGATATAAAAACTTTAATATTAACATAAAATTCCTTCCTCTAAATCTATTCTATGAATGTATAAATAAGACTAAAATACGATTTAAAAAAAACACGAAAATGCACTGATACAGTGCATAAAATTTGGTCTAGATCTTAGCAACTCTGCGATCAATTAAAATACTAACGTTTTGGTTAGTAATGATTTGGTTATTTGATTCTGCAGTTGGGTAAAAACAATTTCGAGAAGGAGGCCAAGAGGAGGATCCAGCTAGGGTGGGCAGCGTTTGGGAAACTACGTCGAGTCTTCTCGTCATCCATACCGCAATGCTTGAAAACGAAAGTTTTCAACCAGTGCGTCATACCACTCACGGTAGGGCTGGTCCACCAGTTTAAAGTCGCTCAGCGAGCTATGGAGAGAGCTATGCTCGGAGTTTCTCTGAAGGATTGAATTCGCAACGAATACATCCGACAGAGAACCAAGGTTATAGACATAGCTCAAAGGATTAGCAAGCTGAAATGGCAGTGGGCTGGCCATATTTCGAGAAGAACCGACAACCGCTGGGGTAAGCGTGTTCTTGAGTGGAGACCGCGACTCGGAAAACGTAGTGTAGGACGCCCTCCTACCAGGTGGGATGACGATTTGCGAAAGACTGCTGGCAGATGCTGGATGCGGCAAGCTGAAGACAGGGCGCTATGGCGCTCATTAGGGGAGGCCTATGTCCAGCAGTGGACTGGTATAGGCTGATGATGATGATGATGGTTATTTGAACCAGTTTCTTCATAAGTTGTAACAAAAACTTGATTTTACACCTTTCCAAAAACGTATGCTTCGTCGCGCTCTGAAGCGAAATGTTATGCCTTTCATAAAAAGGCACACATTGCCTCTAAACTCTAAACTTGCGTGTACCAGTGTACACGCAACTCTCAACTTTCAGTCAGTCATCGAAATCTGAGCGTACTGAGCATATGGATAAGCATAAGGATTTGTTGCTTTGTATTTCTGTGATAAAGCGTACCCAGTGCACGCTATACTCATCGGCTTTGAATAAAAAAAGTTATATCTGTCCCCCTATTTGTAACGGTGGGACAGATAGAACTTTTTTCCGATTTGTCACCCTAAGGGGGACCGATCAGGGTGACAAATGGGAATAAACCGGCACATCATCCTATACCGATGTCAGGCATATTGTAGATACCCACGCCGCGTACGCTGTGTATGCTCCAAATCCGGTGGACGGCTATCTTTAACAGCATTAACTTACGCGAAACATTCTGATGAAACAGTAAAAAGACAAACGGCGGTATAAATGAAAGCAAATTGGTAAATAAACCTCAAGAGTTAGCCTTATTTAGCCCGGGACAGTTTAAAATATATGACAGTGGACGACACTTCCTAGATTGGATTTGGCTAGCTTACACTTGGACAGGGTCCAACCTGTTTACTTTTCACTTATGCAGCGGTAGAAACAAATCAAGAAAATGAGCGTGGAAAGTATATTTTCCATGTTGAAAATTGGGTTTGTGTCGGTTTTCACTTTTTAAAATAATCACAGAACATTTATTATTCCATGTATTTTCCTGTAATAGTCAAATTATTATTATACCTACACTTAATAATAAAATAATTTCAACTTGAAAGCAAATAACTAATAAAAATAAATAATGCTGGACAATCTACACAACATCATCAAGCCACGCAAGCTAAGTAGAGCTTGTGTTATAGGTACTGGATGTCTGATAATATATTTAATACAAAGACACAGAGATAGATATTTTTTATAAATACCCCCGACACCTGGAACAAATATTAGAAAATCACACTAATACCTATCCCAAGGCGAGAATTAAACCCACAACCTGCTGCGTCGCCGATGGAATTTCGACTACCGCGCCATAAAGGTCGTGAAAATGTGTTTGTCGTCGAGGTTATTCAAACAAATTGTCAAACATATCTTTTGTAAAAAGGCTTACAATAAAATATCATATTATCTAGAGGATAAAAAAATTTGGGACGAAGTTCGCTCCTACTCGAAAGCTAACATTCTAACAAGATAAAGGTTTCTTGTTCGCTTCTTTACGGTACCTTTAAAAGATTGTAGTAGACAAAAAATCAAAGTGATCACTTAATTTCCTAGATTTACAGTAATCTGAGTTTTGTGACGTGTCCAAGAGTCCTGCAGGGCTATTTTTATTCATTCGATTCGTTTCCGGAGCGGAAACGTCCGATTCGAATTCGATTCCGCGAACGCTATTTTGATTTCGTTGCGGATTGATGATCGAAAGTATCAAACTCTCCTAACAAGGATCCGGATTCGAATGTCAAAAGTTTTCGAATCCGCTGGTTTAAAATAGCGTTCTTCGACTAAGTTTTCGATATCGAATCCGAAGGCCTTTCCGACGAATTAAAATACCACTGCTGTAAGGTCTAAAGGAAATAAAGCACTATGAAAATAAAATTATTTTTTTATGTATTTCGATACCGTATTTATGGATTCTACACAAATACAACCTGATTCTGTATTTGTGTAGAATCCCTAACACGAATCTTGAGAAATTATTGACAACAACCGATAAAATTGCAATTTAATTCCACAAATTTAATAGCAAACCAATGTTTTACCAAAATGATTGCGCCGCTCCATTACACTTACCACAAAACGAATACAAGTAATTAATCACAGCAGTTAATTCTATTACGTGAAGCGTGGTTGTTTGTGAGGTGACGTGTCGCCCATTTGTCAACTGTGTGGGGAATTTGGTGCTCACGCTATCACTATCCAACTAACAACAACAGTATAGTTTGTTTGTGTCACTTCGATTATTTCTGTTGCTAGAAAAATCCTATTAACAATCAGGGGCAGTTCTGCTAAATAATTGCTTTAGAAGAGTATTGTTGCAATATCGTCCATAGATGAAAGAAACTATAGATGCAGCATGCGGTGCTATTTGCAGAGAGAGATAGAAAAATTGATAGACACACGGTGACGACCTCTGTGGCGCGGTGGGCAAAAGGTTCGCATGTGACGCAGGAAGTTGCGGGCTCACTTGCCGCCTTGGCACAAATGCTTGTACGATCTGCAGATATTTAATACAGACTTAATTCTTATTTGATAATAATTACTATGTATTTATAATTTGACTTTTCTAAGTGCTTATTTTTTCTTTGTTTTCTACTTTCAATTCAGAGATCTTATTAATAACGTAAAAGTGTTTGCTCGTATCTTCTATAAGTGATATAGATCAAATAAATCACGGACAAAAGCGTCATTGGAAATAAGCTTCGAATTCTATTCGTATGTGATCGTAATTCCGAAACTTTGATCTATGAAATAATCAAACATAAAGGCAGGCGTCAGAATCAATAGTAAGTCAACTACTGGAGTCATATATTGTTATGCAAACTCTGGATTGGTACGTTCTTAAGGCCCATACCCCACCCAAAGTGGCGCCGCCACCTAATTTATCATAATATTCCGTTTAACAAAGGAATTTTCAAAAATCCACTTCTAAAAAATCGCTTTTTTTTAATGCGTCTGTAATAGTTTTATTCTATTTAGTTTAGGAAGAGATACGAAAATAGATTTTGGTGGCCACCAAAGGCAACTTCGTATCTCTGCCTAAACTAAATAAAATAAAACTATTACAGAGACATTAAAAAAAAGCTTATGATAGGTATCACAAACTGGAAGACGGATTTTTGAAAATTCTTTTGTTGAACAGAATAATATCATAAAGTAGGTGGTGGCGCTAGTTTTGGTGGTGTATGCGCCCAAAACATTGACAGCCGGGGACAGTCAGGCATAATGATAGATAGGCATCGTTAGATAAGAACCTTAGATTTAAGCATTTATTTACTTGACTAATTGCCCCTCTACAGCAAAATTGTAACTATTTATCGTGTTTTGACGAGTCATAGCATCATCATTTAATCTTAAGTTACATTATTTTGTAAATAGTTTATTTGTATGATGTATGACAATAAATGATCTGAATCTGAATTTGAATCTAAAAGATGTAATAATATGTAAATGTATTATTTTGTGGTGTGTGGAGACCACAACTCGGCTCTATAGGACACCCTCTCGCCTTCTGGTATGATGACTTGCAAAAGACTCCTGGCAAATGCTGGATCCAGCAAACTGAAAACTGGACACTAAGTCGTTATGGAAGGCCACTGTCCAGCAGTTGCATACTAGGGGCTGATGATGAAGAGATATTGACCCTTATCCCACCTATTTACAATGCCCTGTTACGGTTACCTTTTTATAATGTACCAATATAATTTCAACAAGGAGAGATCGTCAGTGATACAGAAAAACTTATACCAAGCGAATTTGTCGTTGGTAAAATAGTAAAATCTTGGATCTAGAGATTGGTAGATCCAAAGGACATTCAGTCATCAATAATGTATGAGTTTCAAACGACAAAGTATGAACAAACAGACGTGGTTCATTTGCAAGAGCCAATAGAATACGTGTGTTAGTCGGAAATACTTGTTGGAGCTTAGGTATACTTGTAACTATTTGGTTCATTAGTCTTGTTGGAGGTTAGGTTTGGCGTGACAAATAAGGGTGTAAATTATTTTTAAAGTGACTTTTATTAACTTGAAATTGTGGTTTTGTATGTTAAACAAAATTTAACTATAAAAAAGTATATTTAGTTGTCACTTGAACAGTTTTAGATAAACAAATCTAATCCTGTTGAAAAAATAACAAAAGTAGAGACTATTCAAAATGTTGTGGAGGTGTAGCAATATTTTGACGCTGAAAAATTAATAAACATATCAATTGGCTACAATATTCACCAGATAGAGTAGATAGATAGATAACCCTTTATTGTACCACACAAACACAACAAAATACAATACAAAAAGAAATACATAGAATAAAGGAAGTACAAAAGAGCGATCTTATCGCTTTGAGCGACCTCTTCCAGGCAACCTAGGGATGGACTGGATATAAAAGAACAATAATAGACAGAGGCATTTGAGTAATATGAAAATAAAAGAATTTCGTTACTTAGACTAACATAACATGCATTACCTATACCAGATACGGTGTGTTCGTTAAATACATTAGACTTAGTCGACTTTGTTTCGATAAATTTTGCTTAGGAATTTCATGTATATTTTTGAAAACAATATTTTTCAATATTCTTTATTTCCCCTGTAATTTTCCCGTATATTTCAGGAATCCTTCCCTTCCCGCTCTCGCCACTAGCAGTCGCGACACTGCGTGTCTTGCATGTCTAATGTCGAGTACGGATTGAATGGAAGTATCTACAGCTCTTGGCTGATTCTATGGCATCTGTCTTTGGCTTTTTTATAAGTGTATACAGCGATGGGATCGCTGGGCAAAATCTTTTTATCTCTTCTCACAAACTTGTTCATTTTGCGCCACTGATTTAAAATAAATAATGAAGTTTACATGTATTAAGACAACTCAGATCAGCAAGTATTATGTCTCTGACTCATGTATATTTTAGATTGATATAAAAGAATCATTATAGCCCACAATACAGACGAAGCTATAATAATATTTGAATATAAATCATAGCAAGATATATATTACGATATATTTTCTATATAGTAATCGACGATATATTTTGCCTTGTAGCTAATGAGTACAAAAGTATTTATTAAAGCATAGCTACCGTCTGTGACAGCTTACTTTATAAGTAATAAATAGCTTACTATTTAATATTATTATATTAATATGTTTAATAGGTACATATTAATATTATTTATAGTAAGTTCCGTCTGTTGTGGGGCTTATGACAGATTTCTATTAAGTTTTTAGAGGTTTTGTGTAAGAAAATTTAAATTATTGAACTTTTTCTGTAATGTTCTCGTGGAAATAGAATATACTAGATCAACGCACAAGCAAAAATAATTTGAAAGGGGATGGCGGATTTTTTATGTGCTATCAAAATATCCAAGAACTGTAGAGTTAGTATTGTTGAACAGATAAAAATGAAAAAACGAACACCGGGTGAAGGGGCCACAATGCCTTTCAAACCCAAGAACAGTTGTCGCAGTCAAATTGAATAAGTTTCCCTCCGGTGCAATATTATTGGGGCCTGAAGTCTTTGAACGTCTGCTTTTTGTGACATAATTTCTGTCTGTGTATTTTTAACAGGTGATTTAACGTTTAGAGATAAAAAAATAATTGAAAAATATAACATAGGACGTTAAAACCACGCATTACAGCAATCTCCAACCCGCGTGCCCAGCTTGGGGATTACGGGGATTACCCCTCATGAGATAAGTGACAATAAGGCAATAATGTGATTATAGGCTGTTAAGGTGAGGTGAGGTGAGATTAAGCCATATTTTTGTTTGTACCTATTATACAAGCTGATATTTTTTTGTGGTTATTTAACAAAAAGTCAAAACGCTCTATTGAAATTTTACTTTATTAATCAATGTTATTGATGAAAAGTTCATAAGGCGTTACAGCTCAGTTTAAAGATTGTTATGAAGCTGACAGTATTTCTAAAATAAATGAAAATAATCTGGCAAGGTCTGATAATGGGAATCGAAGAGAATAATGACGAGCAGTTTTCGAAAAACGAAGTCTAAGCTGGCCATGAATTTTCTTATCACCCTCGCAATTTCCCGTGTTCCCATTGTCGCCTGCAAATCATCAGAAGTATACATCAAAGCTCAAAAACAACATCCAACCCGATCGAATTTCTAACATCGCCAATATCAACAGCTGGAACCAATGTCACTGAAAGGTAGAAACGTGTTTCACCTGTGACCTGCGGCTAATTTCAAACACTGCCCTCGGGGCCTATGAAGGTGAAAGTGCATATAGCTGTTACTTTGTAGCTAAGGGATTTCACACTTTTACGTAACGTGTACGGATCGTTAACGAATACGACAGTCAAATTCTAAATTACTTGCAGATTTTTAGAAGTTGTTTGATGATTTTAGTAGAGAAGAAAACAAAAGGGTAGTAGAACGAACGAAATCTAACGAACCTAGGATAAATATTAAAAACAATACTAAAAATTAGTTTATTGACTTAATTAATATACAAATATTATATATTTGTATCCGATAAAAATTGGGAAATGTGAACCCTATAGTAATTCATGTATTCTGCTGCGATGCAGGAGGTTGCGAGCTCGATTCCCGCCTCGGGAGAAATGTTTGTACAATCTGCAAATATTTGTTCAGGGTGGTCTAGTCGTACCTATAGATAAAAATATATTTTAAGACAACTTGACATGTAGTGTAATAAATTACATACTAATAAATTTTGCGGTATTATATTTTTACTTTTATTGTGTGTCAATATAATCGTTTTCTAATATGTTTCAACAGTCAACACTGCCCGGATACGGTCCGGATGAGTTTAAATTAAGTTGACTTTACTGTGTTAAACTAAGTTGATTTTACTGTGCCGCATTTGAAAGTTTCAAGGACAGTTTTACCCCACATTAGTTCTGGGCTGTTGAACGAAATTCCGTAGGTTCTTTAGAACAAAATACGGATGAATCCTGAGCCCAATTTTGTCCACAGAGGCAAGTGTCAATGGAGACTAGGGGGTGAATAGTTATCTTCTAGACTAGACCTTTGTGATACATCGTCGGGTGGGTTTGTGGTCTATAGACTATAAAAAATAATAAGATAATTTTATAGTTAAAAGTGAGGAACTGTAATGGTTTGAAACTTGCAACCTACGGATACAAATAACAGAAATTTAGAAATTTATAAATTAACAAAACGTAAATAAATAATGTCAAGCTTTTCCTGAAGCTCAGTTCATTGTTCAGTTGCCTCAATTAAATTTCGGCACATTTCGTACATTTACGTTTGGTTGACGAGACCTAATTGAATTTTAATGATCGCATTACTCTTGCTTTCAAAGGTAACTAGGGTTTAGTCGTAAAAGCTTACGACTTTACTTATGTTTTGTCGTTTAGAATTTTCCAACATTTTTTCAGAATAGAATTAAGGAACCCTCTTATAACTTGACCTCAGTTGGGAAATCACCCTAAGCGGAAGTTTATATCCATAAAAGCAACACCCAAGAGTGTTAGGATAACCACATAGAATCATATCAGCCCAAACACGTCCACTGCTGGACTAGGCTAGTGGTCCTGAGCCGCCTCCATTCATCCATAACAACATAGTTTTACTAGTACAATGATGATTAATGCAATGAATGAAAGTTGTTTTCAAATATAGAACGTTGAGAATGCCTCTCAACGTTCTACATATATTTGAAAACAACTCACATCATACATGCAAAATTCTCTGGCTATGTTTACAAACATGGTATTTTGAGTTTGACTTGGAGTAAAGGTGCATATTTAAGGACCAAGTTTTAAATTGACTTTGGCAATTTTAGTCCAAGCAGCTTTGATGGCTATAATAATTATGTTACGTATCTAGTAGCTCCAATTTAAAAGAAAATTGAGTAAAACACTGAAGTGGTATGACGTCAGAGTAATATCTCGTATTTTATAGCCTGGGCAATATTGCTGTCATAAAGGCTGGAATGAAGACGACGACTTCATTGCGTGCAGTCTTAGAACAAATATTAAATTTGTAAATAAAATAGTTTAATATAAAAATAAGTCTAAGTCATTTATTTATTCTAGAGGTGTTTATTTTATAATGGGTTACTTAACATAGGCATAGTTTATACTTGGTCTTTAATTATAAAGAGAATTTTCAATCAAATAATAGAAACAAATTAAAGGTAGTATGAAACAATAGAGCAAAATGCAGACTGTTGTAAAAAATCTACAGGTAGTTCAACTGATCAAATCCGTCCGCAAGACGCCAGCTGCATTGCCCCTCTGTATGGCAATGCTGATGCGCTACGCCAGATACTCACTAGCTCATCATTTTGATTATTTTAAATTGTAACTTTCAATTTATTCGCACTGAATAAGTAACAATTTTAAATGCACAACGTATCAGGCGTATATGTTTCGATACTCAAAGGCGACAAATGATACTTACAAAGTAGAGAATTCGGTAGTTACCGAGAATATTAACTTGAAATTGTTTGTTGGTTTAATCATAAAGGCTTTACAAGCAGCTCATGGTATTGATTTTCCCGGAATCTTTAGTACATCCACTGGATTTGTGGCACAACATGAAACTAGGACAATAGAGTTTTAACATACCAGACATTTTGGGTCTAGATAATGCCAACCAGAAGAAGTCAGCTATTTAAACTACTGATTTATGGGTTCTGGGCGAGCGCACAGTCTTCCGACGGTGGTCGGTAGAAAGATAGAAAGAAGAACGCTGTGGGCGTTCGTCGTCGGGGTGACAAAACAGACATTTTCTGCCTTTAAACAGATACTTCTTCCTTAATTTTATTTAACCATTATACAAATCTGTTAGAAATTAAATAAATAGTGATAATAATTAATTTGTGCATTTCTTCTACCGGCGAATTCTAAACGGGATGGCTACGTCAAAACATGGTGATATATAAACGGGTCTCGTGGCTTCCTGCCAGACCTGTCTGCTGTGAGACACAGGGGTTTGGAGAATCGACAACAACCCTATCTGTTACTCTAGTAAAGTGTGTGGCCCTACTAGTAATGCAAAGGATGTAAAACAGGTATCTATCATGCATCACATGATTTTCTTTGAAGAGATTACTAGGTGAAAAAACTTTCCTGTCATCCTTTGTCCTTTCAAAATGTTTGAAAGAACAAAGACCTCAAAAATACGCCATACGCGACTCATCGTAAAACCTGGACGCTTGAATTTTTATGAAAACAGAGCCTGGAGGCATTCTTATATCGTACATACTATTCGACTTTTCATTTCTTCGTACCTATGCGTTTCGGAGGATCAGTCTGTGCCTTAAAAGGAGTGCAAAATAAATTGTAGATAATACATGACCCACCCTGTATATTCAATTGCCTATATGGTCACCTGGGAGGAGCATATCAGAAAATAATTTCTTTGCTTTCTGTCTGTTTGTCCGTGAAGCCCAAGCGTATAGATCCTAGCATAAATCCGCTTGGAAAACTAGGAGTACGTCGATTCGATGTGTACAGTTTTGGCGCGGGATCCCTTGTAACTCATAACCAAAGTGTGCATTTACCGTGCCTTATTCAACATGAGCGTATGCCTGATTTTTATGATTAGTCTTGTATTTCTTATATAGAAATACCTACAGAGAAAAGTTTCTGATTCAATAACTTTATATCTTTAGGCTTACATAATATACACTAAGACAAGTCAAATTTTATACTACCAATTATTTACAAATGGGAAAATGATTTACCATGCCTACCGTATTCAACATCAGTGTAGGTATGCATGGTTTTTATGATTAGTCTTGTATCTCTTTTATAAAAATACAGAGAAAAGATTCTGATTCAATAACTTATATCTCTAGGCTTACATAATATACACTAAGACAAGTCAAATTTTGTACTACAAATTACTATCAAATGAGAAAAGAAATAACAAAATAACTATGGTGTTATTCTCTATTCATTTAATTTTTGTCCATTAGAAAAAGAAAAAAAAAGTGAATTATACTCCGGTACTACATTTAGGAACAGTGTTATTAATAGTTATCCACAAGGGTTTGTTTTATCTCAAAATACTAAAATGAACTATTTACGAAAGAAATTGTTACGCCTTCAACATCGTATCCTCTTCAAATAAGTGTTACATGTTACAACTCGCCTAAAACAACCAACCTTTTCAACTTACCAGAAAAAATCTATTAAAATTTTCACATTCGCCGCTTTAATAACATCGCGTTAAATGACGGACCGTGGACCGGATCCTGCCGTTTCTGTTTACGTTCTCGTTCCGGTGACCGTCCGGCTCGTTCCGGTTACCATTACCATATTACCATACGGTCTGTGTGACTCCTGTTTTTACGTCAATAACGCTGCTTCCTGTAGGAATGGAGGACTGTTTTTGTGACTGGTTGAAAACGCTAAAAACTTTGTTTTACTTAGTTTAGGGCTAGATGATGATGTGATAAAAAAGATGTTGTCTGAATTGTCCAGGGTGATTAATTTATATAAATTTATGCAATGAACAAGCTAAGTTATCGCTCGATACTTCTTATCGAGCGATAACTTAGCTTGTTAATGGAATTCATAACCATGGGGTTGATCAAACGACATGACGTGATGATTGGCAGTTCGACTTAGTTATTCTGGTTGTAAACAACAATTATCAAACTGTATCATAATAAGGGGTATATAGTCATTCTGTATTTTATGATACATTACAAAACTTGAGTACTTTCTTAACCCAATATCAACACTGAGAGCAAAATAAAGTGTTCACAAGTCGAGTGACATCGTCGAGTCCTTCAAAGTAAAATTCCTTGGTAGCAATTTAAAGTTGGCCCGCCTCGAGTCACTGTGGGGGGAAACTTAAATCGCTTCGTTTATGGATGGTTCTCGAACGATTACCCCTATACAGCTTTTACTGGCTCATCTGAGATGATGTTACATTTCTGAGATGATTCAGTTTGTTTTGAGCCTAAACACTATAAGCTGATAGCACCACTGAAGTTTGGTAGATGTTTCCAGTGGTTTTTATATCGCTTTTACTTCAATTGCTATCGAAGAAAATTATTATCAGCAATTACCCAATCCAAAGTATATTATAAAAGGTACCAATAATTATTGAATCAAAAATGCTTTATTTTTCTACATGCGGCTTCATACGCGTTGTTTCTATGAAGAAGTTTTAGGTTTATTGTATGGGAATAAAAGTAACCTATACATATGTCTTATTCCAGGCCTACTAACTTTATTCAAAAGGTTTGCCGTTCAGTATTTTTGATGGAGCAACAAACTTCCACTCATCCAAACTTTCGTATTTATAATATTAACTAGCTCCTGTCCGCCGCTTCGCACGCGTTTTTTAAAGGTTATTTATATCCCATGGGAACTGATTCTTGAGATAAAAAGCGCATGTTACTCTCCATTCTTTCAACTAACTCTGTACCAAAAATCAAGTCCATTGGTTGCTTAGTTAGGGCGTCAAGGAAACACAAACAAACTAACACACTTTCGCATTTATAATATAAGTATAGATATAGAGTTTACATGTGATATACAGTTACTGTAAACCTCCTAAAGGCAAATTCTGAAAATTTAAATAAATAAAGAAATAATAATGCTGGACAATTCACACAGTATCATCTAGCTCCAAGCTAAGCAGAGCTAAGCTTGTGTTATTAGATGACTGATATACATAATAATTATTATGATACAATACATAGATGGATATTAGTATTATACATAAAACAACCAAATGAATATTACTTTCTTATTATACATAGAGATGGGACATAATATAAATGTGCATGGTGATATTTTTATTTCATTTCTGTCACGAAAAGTATTTAGATAAAGAAGCGACCCTGTTAGTTGTTGTATTTCAACTGAATTTTAAAGTTAAAACACATTTTATCTTCCTAAATTACAGACAGAAAATACAGAGCCAATAAAATTCATCTTGTCTGAATATGCTTATTGAGGAAACTTTTAGTAAACTGGATATGCAGCATCCTATTCTCTAAAGCTTCTCAAAATCATAATGAAACCTATTTACGGAGCAGATTGCAGCGAGATCACATTTCCGCGGAGTGCCTCAAGAAATTCAATCTTACCCAGCACAATGTAGTCACTGGTAGCTGAAGTCTCCACAATGGAAGCACACATTCTTCTAGAAACGTACCTACACCACATTACGCTCCAGTTTTTATTTGTGTAGTGTAAACTGGAATAAAAGGAATAGTCGATGTCGGGTTGTTTGGATTTCAAAGCTGGAGATTTGAAAGGATAAAACGTTTGGCGTGTGTTTTGAATATTTAGAGCGGAAATTTTGGTGTCGCTGTTGCTCGTCTTCAAGCGCGAATGTTTGAAAATGTGCGCTCTGAAAAATTTGTGCAAGCTTTTCTCTAATGTTTTGGGAAAACTTCATGCATAGTCGTTGGTATATTCACATTTACTGAACTACGCTAGTTTATGTTTCGCAATGAAGGTAGATTGAATTTAATACCTAGACTAGACGACTCGCTACTACTAAATTTTTATTCTGGCAATTCGCGCTGTACTAAAAGTAATCAAAACATTAAACCTTAGTCTCAAAACACAGTCTAGCGTAATAAAGTAGATGCATTCAACAATTGAATGATACAATGCAAACAAAGTTCAAACAAGGTCCTTTTTAGAACAAAATAACGAATTTAACGTACCTGCGTGCAACCGAACGATGTAAATGCAAAGAGCATAAGCCTGGTGTTATTGGGAAGCCTTGCTCTTACTACTGGCTTTCTCATTGTTGTATGTATTAAAAATTGTGGTAAATAATATGATCTTAATAAATTTTCAGGCAGCTTAAAAGAAGTTAAGGTTCATCAGGTAAGAAATAACTAGTTATGCATAAGCAGCTGTGTTGGATGTTAAAAAAAACACTCTGTTCTCTGTTCACAAAAAAATCTGAATTGGTCATGGTCAAAAGATATAATAAGAAAGTACGGTTTTTAGATTTTTTCCTTTACTTATGATAATAAGACCTTGCTTCTTGCCAAATTTCATGATTCTAGATCAACGGAAAAATTAAAAAAAATGGACAGATTAAGCTCAAGTTTTTTAATTATTGCTGTAACTTTTGAGTGACTTAGAAGTTAATGTTTTATATTGCGACTCCAAGAGGTTACAATTTGAGTAGGTATATGATGTCAATTTCAACTCGATACCTCCTCCACGCGTTTCTAAGAAAATAGGGTTGACAGACGGCAGACAGACAACAAAGTACTCCTATAAAGGTTCCTTTTTCCTTTTGAGGTACGGAACCCTAAAAAGGACTTGTACGTTTCGTTATTTCAATTTCATCTTTCATGCTCCAATATTAAAAAAAACTGGACTAATATAAATTTGAGTAGAAAAAGTTACGGACTAATAACGCTATCTGATAAACGCCATTTATTCAAAGTGATCATAATAGTTGAGAAATAATGTCACATACTTATTTTGGTAATGAATTAATAATAATACATGACTTTTGTACATTTTATGTTTAATGTTTAGGTGTGTGATAAACATTAATTTATTTTAAATAAAGCACGTCTCAAACTTATTAAAATCTTACAAATAATATGATTTAAAAAATACTTAAAAGTAATTACTTAGTTAATTCTATGTTTTTAGCTTGACTAGGTACTAATAAAGGGCTACAGCACCTACCTACATTGCTATGTATTGGTACTAGCTGCTGGTGTTGTATGTGCTGCATTCCATCCTAAGATAGAAGAACCTACACAATAAACTGACAAATCAATGGTGCCAGTAAAATTATATAAGTACCTACATTGCTCAGATGAAATCGTTTGGTTCTAGTTTTATTAAGCTTGCAGTGAAATCGTAAATTCAGAGATTGCTACAGTAGTAGGAGCTCTGTTTGTTTTAATGCGAACACGGGCGCTATTCTATCGTTCTATATAATTGAATTCTGTCCGTTTGTCCCGCCAGATGTCTTTGTCTATACTCGCGGGGGTGCACCTTTGCTATGAAATATTTTATAGGCGCTTCGGATATGAAAATCGGCAGATCCGATATTGGGGTTTGGAATTGAATAAAATACATTGTTTTTTTTTTAATCTGGTAGTCTGTCTCAAATGTCGTTATTAATGGATAATGTAAGTAATGTTGTTGCTACTTTTCCTCCTTTTTTAGCATTTGCACAGATAATATTTACGTCCACTGTAGATTTCAGATTTTATATATTCCTCAACCTCAACAGCCTATAAAGGTCCGCATCCGGACTTAGTGCCTATAATCCCCACGCTGGGCATGCGAGTTGGGGATCGCAGTTCGATAGTAGATCTATTCTGTCAAAGCCACAAATATACTCTTATAGATCTTTTTTGTCATACTAAGACTTTTTCTGACTACTATACTTAGCATTCCTCCCTAAACTAGGGGTTTTTGACATAATCACCAAGCTTGGCAGACGGATTGGTGAATGCAGTGGAGGTGTTAAAAAACCGATGACAGCTCTGTCCTTTCTTTGGTAGGTTTCCGTGAGGGGGCGGTGCGGCGGCAGATTTGGCCGACGATCTCAAGAGGCGCAAATATGCAGGTATCGACAGAGCCTACGCATTTGCTCCCCTTGGAGTCGTGACCCTAGGTCCGTGGGGTACCGAGTCTCTCCGGGTTTTAAAAAAAATATCTGAGCGTCTGGTCGAAGCGACGCGTGACCCGAAAGCTGGTGAGTATGGCACAGCGCATCAGCATTGCCATACAGCGGGGCAATGCAGCCAGTGTCTTAGGCACGCTTCTGACTGGTATTGTTAAGGTATCAGTTGAGCTACCTGTAGATTGTTTGCAACAGTTTGCAGTAAGCTCAATTGTAAATACTAGTTTTAATTTTATTCTATTATTAGATTATAATTTTCTTTCTTAATATATTTATATAAAATAGGTTTATTTTGTAGAAATTAAATTTTCAAATCAAGCATTTTACTTACCCTGCCTATTAATTTAGGAACTAATTAACTCAAACAGATTCAAATAAAACTAATCCACCAGGTGACGATCCGCCCTAAACGCTCAAAAATGTCACCCACTAATTCACACCTAATTCCCTACTTTTGTCAAAAGCCATCTGTTCGAAAGGCAATAAAAGTTAAAATCACCCCATTTGGGTTAGCATTGACAGCCGTGGGATTAATGTATGACTTTAGGAGGTTAAGTTAAGTAACGTTGGATAAGAGACGTTCCCAATCAATTTGTTAAGTGATAGGTAGATCATGGTACAGAAACTATATCTAAGCTTGTGCATGATTTCATAATTTGTTGATAGATTAATTATCTCAGTCAAATTGAAATGAAATTAATTAAAAACTATAATATTTTTAAGGAAGGACAAACAAAAACGCCTAGTACGGGTTTTGCTCGAACTCGAAAAAAACAACTAACAGGTTAAAGGTTTCTTCGTCGCCTTTTTTACTTTAGTAAAATGAAAGGAAAACTTTGAATTTTCCAAATCGGTCCATTTTGACGTAAGTTTGTTTTCCTTTCATTTGATATTGACGTAACCATAATTTCCAGTTGACGCCCTTTGCCACCTATCGAGATGATTGAAACTTTTTTTTTCTTTTTAAAAATGCCTCATTCATGGCACTTAGAGATTGATTGAATCTTGAAACTTTTGAGACGCGTCCCTCCATCTGTAATTTCTATCATCAACCCTAAAATGCATTTTAACATTTTACACATTTTAGCATTTTTAGTAGAAGCAATATAAGAATAGATACCATTGTTATGACGACCTCTGTGGCGCGGTCGGCGAAGGGCTGGCTGCGACGCAGGAGGTTGCTGGTTCGATTCCCGCCTCGGGAAAAATGTGTGTAAGATCGTCGTTTTCTATGTATAATAAAAAATATCTATGTGTATTATGTATTGTATTATATTATGTATATCAGTTATCTAGTACCCATAACACAAGTATAATACAGGACAATTCACACAGCATTATCTAGGCCCAAGCTAAGCAGAGCTTGTGTTGTGAACTCATATAAGTACCTACATACATAATATAATACAATACATAGATAGATATTTCTTATTATACATAGAAAATGACCAGAACACCCTGAACAAATATTTGCAGATCGTACAAACATTTGTCCCGAGACAAAAACTATAATACAGTATTGAGAAGGAATACTGAATTTGACTACGGAGCACTAAAGTGCCTTTAAAATGTTAGATTTACAACTGAATTTTTCTGTTACAAGTTACGTTACGATTATTGCTGATACAGTTACACACAGTAGAGAAACTAGGAAATAGGACTTTGTCACATTACATTAGAAATTATATTTGGATGTATTAAATTCTTGGTATAAGTTAGAAATAGAAGGTGAATATGAATTGATATCGCCATGGTTCGTAAATCATTCGTGAATAACACCCCTCGGCGCGTGCGCAGCTTTTGCTTTGGATTGTCAAAGATTAACACGTTTTCATCTCGGAGTCTGTACCTATAATTCGAGAACTGAAACAATTTCACATTACATTACAATACTAAAAAAAAAAATTATTGCACACCAAATAAGACAAATACGCTGGACAGGAAAGAACTTATACAGATTACGTTGTATCGGCGGCCTTATCGCTTTGAGCGATCTCTCGATTTCGATATCAACAACAGAATTACAAATAATTATGTAGGTAAGTAATTACCTACTTTATATTTTTTTGAAACAATGCTAAATTCTAAAGACCGCGTCAATTTTTTTTTATTCTAAGTCCAACGTAGATTTAGTACTACTACTATTATAGAAGTACTCATTATGATAATTGAAGAAATGAAAATTTCTACTACCTATGTAGAATCAAATAGTTTAGAAAAAAAGTTGACAGGTGTCAAGGGACACCCGGATGGAACGAAGTTCCTTTCTATAAGAGAGAGAGAGAGAGAGAGACAGACAGAGAAACATGCGCACGCCGCGCCGCACGGCTTACAATAGCTTACTATAGCAAAAAGTGTCGTGAGAACTTTTTCCGTCTAGCCCCCTTTCACAACGCGCGATAAGGAACTTAGAAAAATTACAGACACCCCATGTGTTAACATAAACTTTACTAATTTCAGATAACACCAAATAAAAAAAAAACGTTTGTCCTCACTGAGGACTGTTGCAATAAGGCGTAAAACATGGAAATAATAAAACTCTATGACAGAACGTTGATTTATTCGCCCCATTTAGTGCTTGCTCGGGCTATACAAATATATCATCGGTTCCACTCTTGATCGGCGTGAACACAGTCTTATTTGTTTATTAATAAGCCGGGAATAATTTGGGACAGTTTTTATTTGAATATTAATTTTACACTAAGATTAATTAATTGTTATTAATTTTTCTTGTTACGTTTTGTTTATTTTTTTTTACTTTAATAAGTTGGTGGATAGATAGTAGGTATTTTTGTTGATTAAAGTATAATTAATTGGTGGGTCCTACGATCAACGAATCTTGTCACATAAAACGCCAAAGATATATCCTCCTATTTCCCTGTGGAATTGAAATTAAACATTAAATAATACTTTTGGCAGATTAATCAAACAATGATATTTTCAGATCCCCAATCCGCATGCCCAGCGTGGGGATTGTGGGCATTGCCCCTCATGAGATAAAAGATCAGGCGGAGTCCTGCGTTCAGCTGTGGACTATAATAGGCTATTTTGCTATAAAAAACTATCATAGTTTAACGAATTCAATACGGATGTAAGTGAGCGGGTTAACTACGAACCTTATTAGTGTCCCATTAAAGGATGAAACGTTGATGGTATTCTTCCAACAGTTCCAACACAAATAAGGTTTATTATAGGCTGTTGTTGAGGTTGAGGATATTTTCAGATCAACCAATATGCACAGTATCATATTGGTTGATTAAATTTATATCAGTTAACCATATTTCATTTAATGCTCATTTCATTTTCATTACCGCATTGAATTAGAATCCCATTTGCTGAAAATGATGACGAATGCATTCAATTTCGCTGACAATCTAATTACAATGATCGCAAAGGAGGTAATAATGACGATACAATATTAATAAATGCGGATGAGGAAGGAATTCTGTCTCTTGCCGAGACAAATGTTCTATTAATGAGTGCGTCGTTTTGATCTAGAGTAGGGAGCGACAGAGAATTTGAAAATTTAGGGCAAGGCAAAGCAGCAATCGGGGGATTTCTGGAATAACCCAACTTACCTATTATTATAATATAATGGCGTAATTTTTATCTGTCATATTAAAGATGACTACAAACAGATCAGACACATCATAGTTCATAGTTCATTTATTAATAACTTTCACAGGTTACAGGTCACATAATCAATATTAATAAAATTATGTAAGAACATACATAAACTATTTAAATAACAAATGATTACGCAAATTATAATTATAAATCACTATAAATTAATTGTAATAGGTAGGTATTATTAATTCATCTAATGATAACTCAAGCTAGATCGTCTTGGGTCCGAGCCGAGTGTTGGCCGTAGCACGGTCTTCTCATCCTCAACAGCCTATAATGGTCCACTGCTGGACGCAGGCCTCTTCCTGATTTTTTTTCTCATTAGGGGTAAACCCCGGCCACGCTGGGCATGTGGGTTGGGGATCACAGTTCAGTGGTAGATGTATTCTGCAAGAGGCGCTGCTGCCCGCCCCCCGGTGTAAGTATGTCTCTTAGTCGCCTCTTACGACACCCACGGGAAGAGTTGGGGTGGTGCAAATTCTAAGCCGGCAACTACACGGCTAGTAGCACGGTGAACTAATATTACATTGTAATTTGTATGGATACACTCACGCTGTACCGAGCAGCAACAGAGTGACGGCCGAGCGACGGACAACGAACGAGAAGTCAGCCGACATTCGGCTCGGACCCGGCCCGGTCTAGCATGAGTCATCCTTTACACAGATGAAACGACAAGTTTTATAGTAAAACTATATAAACTATCGTAGTTTGACGAATCATGTTGGAAGAACACGAATAAGGTTCGTAGTTAACCCGCTTACATCCGCAATGAACCATAAGGGATTTTACAATTCAAGATAAATAGAACGACAGTGATTTCTATTATTTATAGTACCTACTACGTACGCTAAACTTAATAATAATTAATGAGAGATGGTTGTAAAAGGTCCTAGTGATAATTAAAATTACAAAAACTAATTAAAAAAATTACAGAAGATAAATATGATTTAGATACATGTCAAGAAATGTCATAAAAGCTGCTGTATAAGGGATACTAATCATATTTATTCTCTGTATTTTTTTAATTAGTTTTTGTTCATTGTCATGATCACAGTACCAAAGCTTCTGCTTTCACTCTTCTGAATTTCAGATACAAGAAAAGTAACCTAGGTCCGTGGGGTATCGAGATTGTCCGAGTTTTCAAAAAATTATCTAAGAGTCTGGTCGAAGCGACGCGTGACCCGAGAGCTGGTGAGTATCTGGCACAGCGCATCAGCATTGCCATACAGCGGGGCAATGCAGTCAGAGTCTTGGGCACGCTTCCGACTGGTAGGTATTGATGGATCAGTTGAGCTACCTGTCGATTGTTTGCAACAGTTTGCAGATAGCTTAATTGTTTCTATTGTAAATACTACTATGAATTTAATTCTATTATTTGATTGTATTTTTCTTAATAAATTTATTATATTTAGAAAAGTAATCTCTGTTTCAAGCTACTCCATGCACACCGTCGTCCAGCAAAGGGCAACGCGCGTGTGACGTTTAATTTTGTTTGGTAATGATTGATGGCCACCTTGTTCATTTTCATACTTTTGTATTTTGTGTTCGATTCTCGGTAGATTCACAATATTGTCTGCACTGACTTGTATTGAAGACTGGACGTGCTTGGCTGTTGCAGTTTTTTTTAAAAGAGACAAAATTGATTGAATAAGTAGGTAGGTACTTAAAGTCATTTATAACGGGATATTTACCATGATTCTTCATGATTTTTCATGATGATGAGTTCTTCCGTGATCATGGCGCATGAAACTGTGCCAAAATATTGGATAACTCAAAAATCGAATCATAAATATATCCCGTTATAAATGACTTTATTGTTAATAACCATGATAGTTTTAAAAGTTTTAAGTAGCTACTAACTTTATTTTCAATCCGGTCTGCAAATTGTAAGGTAGATAAAAAAGTCTCTGTGTCTTTTTATAGTGAATACGAAAGACTTGTTTGACCACAATCTCACCTGATGGTTACTAGTGTCGATCAATGACATATCACGAAGAACTAGAAGACATCTATTGTTGTTTAAACCCTTCTCATCAAAAAAATCGACACAGTATACTGCAAGCAGGTACTATTCAGGTGGAACTGAAATAAAAAATAGGATTTCATTAAAAAAGATAAGCCTACACGAGTAGGTATGTAACACAGTTCCAAATTTGAATTTAAATTTTCAAATTTTCGTACAATAAATGAATGTAGATTGCTTTGAAAATTTAATTGACTGTGTACCTACTCCGACGGAATTTCTACATTTCTTTACTGTTTTTTTAACGAAAACTATTGTTTTTTATTATTGTTAATTTAGCTCTGTGACAGCCTATTCGAGATTTTTCGTAAAGGCATGAATTAAGAAGAATTTATAAAATTTTAACATACCTGTTACACCTGTTGTAATTTTAATTTGGAACATTATTTTTTATTAAACGATACCTTTTAATATTCACAATTAACTATCATTATTATTATTTTTTAATTAATATAAAGTCATTGAAAACCAAACTTTAGAGGTGTTTAGATTTTTTGGATGAGAAGTGTATTTATCTACTCACTCTTGGCTTGAAGAAAATTGGTACCTACGAGTATTACACAGCTTCTGTTTTTTTTGGAGTAGGATGACACTTATTAAAGTGTCCAGCATTAGGTACCTACTCATTTGTAATTATTTATTTAACTTTCAGCTTATGATATGAATGGTAACCAAAGGTATAAAGTCATTAGACTCTTTTGATGCAACGTGATTGAAATAACGTTACCAACCAATCTAAGCATGGAGTTAATAAACGAGTATTATTGGTATTAGGTAAATAACGAGAGAGTAGCTAGATACCATGCAAGTAATATTGGAACGTGATCAATTACTTAAATGCGGGCCTGTCAGACATATTACATGTTTGTAGCATACTAGTAACATTCTGCTATTGACAGAAGTACAATTCATACGGGCTTGTCGGTTTACAGTCTAATTGTAGCATGTCAAATTTACGAATACGTATTTAAATTTGTAAGCCGAAATATTGCTTAGAGAATTTTACTACGAAATAAGTTAACCTTGATCCAGAATAAAAGTGTTTTTTTTTTTTGAAATCGCTCACCAAAACCATAAAAAATAGAAATAAAAAACATTATTTCATTGCAGTAATCTTTATTAACAAAGTTCTTTATAATCAAATAATAGAACTGAATTAAAACTATTAAACTAACCAGACTGTTGCAAACAATCTACAGGTAGCTCAACTGATTCATATCAATACCAGTCGGAAGCGTGCCCAAGACACTACACACACGTCTACTTACTACGACACTTACTTAGAAACTGTTGAAGAATGTATGTATAATAGGTAGTTCATATGACCAACTATCACACACACTATAACTATCACATGTAATAAATATTAATATAATATTTAATTTTAATAAAGATTCTTATTCTTATTCTTGCTTCATTGCCCCGTTGTATGCGCTGTGCGAGATACTTCCCAGATCTCGGGTCTATATATTACCCGATAATATATCGCGATATATATTATCGCTTTGACCAAGTGCTCAGATAATTAATATATTACTTTTTTTATTATTTAATTCAGGTTATGTTATGTATGTTTCATTATCTCATCACGAATTAATAGAAAATAATTTCACTTGATGTAAACAAAGAAAACGATTATTAAAGCTCCCAACAGACGGAGCTGTTATACATGTATGTATAATAATGTAAATCATAGCAAAGTATATATCGGTATATTTTCTATAGTCATCGGTGCTGTGAACACAAACGCAGCTATAATGTAAGTATATATTTTTATTACGTCACCAAAATATGTCTACAGATAAAGCACGATATATTTTGCCGCAGAGTTAATAAGTGCAAACATATATATTATAGCATAGCCACCGTCTGTGGCAGCTAGCAATACCGTAATATATAGCTAACTATATTAATATATGTTATAGCTGCGTCTGCTGTAGGCTTAAAGGTAGAAAAATTATGTCCAGGTAGAAAAATGTATAGGTAAAAAATCTTACCACTGAAATTTTTAAATAAAAACTATGTTATCGCCTAGTAAAGTGAGTTGATTCAAAATATGGTGATTGAAACCAGTTAAACTCAAACGGTGGATCTAAAAACCGTTTAAAGTTCCGAGAAAAATACCTCACACGAGGCGTATAGCGTCAAACTCCCTATAAATTCTCGAGAGAAGCGGGAACTCTCAAACGAATTCGCCATTCAATCTCACGCTACATTCTCTTTTAATCTCTATAAATGACGACAAATTTACTGCTACAGATTTTCATTTAATGCTCGAAATACTTTGCGCTGTTTTTTTCAGCGCTGACACATTTGTGTCTTCTGCTGAATCGTCTTTTTTGAAACCTTTGAAATGAGAGAATTACTAAAAAGCCAGGCGTTTATTAAAATTTAATAAGGCTGTTCTGCGAAATTGTAATAATTGTGGGTATCTGAATGTTGTAATTATTTAAATTAACATAATTTAATTTATTGGAATTAATTTAATGTAAATCATTCGTTAATATGGTCTTTTTAAATTTTAATTACAATGGTGTTACATTGATGATGCATGATTAACACATAGCCGTGTGGTGCTGGCTAATAACTTGCACCACCCCAACTTTTCTCGTGGGTGTCGTAAAGGGCGACTAAGGGACATACACCGGGGGGCGGGCAGCAGCGCCTCTTGCAGATTATATCTACCATCGAACTGCGATCCCCAACCCGCATGCCCAGCGTGGGGATTATGGGCATTACCCCCATGAGATAAAAAAATCAGTGTGAGGCCTACATCCGACAGTGGACCATCATAGACTGTTGAGGTGAGGTTGACGATAAACACATTGGGATAATTACCTACCACTACCTACTTTACTTATGAACTTCCCATAACAGTGTTTTACATAAATCAACTGTCCATTGCTTTTCTAGTCAGGTACCTACATATACTTTTTCTTCCTGTGTGTTTGGAATAACAGCTACCTACTGTTTGCTTTCCCACGATTGACCACTTGACGTGACAGGCCAGGCGACGGTTTATTAGACCGCATTTGTATAGAAAACTGGTCTATGGGGATAAGTACCTATTCTAATGTCTAGAAAATTCTAATAGAAGGAAATTTTTGATTTTTGAAGATTGGAAGAAAGTGGTGACGCCCGGTCAACACTTTCTTCCAAATTAGAAATTCTTTACACGGGTACACTCATTGACGGTTCACACAGTTGCTTCTAAGTGACCCACCAAAATATTTTTACCTTTGTAAAGAGAAATGAAGAAACGTTTTTTAATGTTTTATTACCAAGCTTACGGTCATTAGCAAAGAAAAAAAAACTTAATTGATTTGACTCAGTTTAATTAAGATGATAAGTACCAAAACTGAAAAAACCTGTTTTCTGCTTTATTTCAAATAGGGTGTAGCCTGTTTTTTATATAAAAGAAGCCAGTATGTTGGTGTAATTCACAGCTTTTAATGAACAGGGTCGTTAGCGTATGGTTTTGTTGAATTAAGGTCAGCAGTAAGTAGATACCCTACAGGGTTGGAAGCCTTATTTGTAATGTGAGCGGAGATTGTGTGTGCTTTTTTGTTATTCAACAACCTTATATAAGAATAGAAAAAAAATTCTAATTAATATAAAGTTTAATCCGGGAGCTTTATGACCACAGTGCTCTTTAGCAAGTAGAAAAAATAATACGTCCGAAAAATTAATAATAAATATTAGAGAAATGGCTTACTTCTCTAATATTTATATATATAGTAGTAAGTTCAGGTTCCTACCTAGGTATATTCTACATAAGCTGAAAAAATAATAGCAAAAACTTTTCTCGATAATAATAATATTTCAATGTGATACATTTTAGAATTTCAAATCGAAATATTTTGTTAACTATTTTGAATATCAACTTGGGATTTATTGTTAAAGATAGGCAATAAGTTGATCTAGTTTCTAGCTTAGATAGGTATTTAATAAGTCTAATTAAAAACCTGAATACAAAAGTACAGATAAAATTATAATGTTAACAATTAGTATTTAAGCTTTTCCGAAGTTTTTGCTTTAGTCCGAAGAGTATAATCAGCCCCTGTGTCTGGCCTTTGTGGACTATGAAAAGGCCTTTGACTCTGTCGAAACCTGGGCTGTTCTGGAATCCTTACAGCGATGCCAAGTAGACTATCGTTATATCGAGGTGCTGAGATGTCTTTATGATGCCGCCACCATGAGTGTCCAAGTACAGGGCCAGCAGTCTAAACCTATTCAACTGCGCAGAGGAGTGAGACAGGGGGATGTTATATCCCCGAAACTGTTCACAAGCGCGTTGGAAGATGTGTTTAAGACGCTGGACTGGAAAGGTAAGGGCATCAACATAAACGGCGATTACATCTCACACCTGCGATTCGCTGATGACATAGTCTTAATGGCGGAGTCGCTTGAGGAGCTAAACCGGATGCTGACCGACCTAGCTTCAGCCTCGAGACGCATCGGTCTTGGCATGAACTTGGATAAAACCAAGGTCATGATCAATGGTCACATTGATCCGGGACCGGTGGTCGTACATGGTCACCTTATCGAAATTGTTTCCGAGTATACTTACCTTGGGCAGATTCTGCAGTTGGGTAAAAACAATTTCGAGAAGGAGGCCAGGAGGAGGATCCAGCTGGGCTGGGCCGCGTTTGGCAAACTACGTCGAGTCTTGTCGTCATCCATACCCCAATGCTTGAAAACGAAAGTTTTTAATCAGTGCGTTCTACCCGTCATGACCTACGGAGCTGAGACGTGGACACTCACGGTAGGGCTGGTCCACCAGTTTAAAGTCGCCCAGCGAGCTATGGAGAGAGCTATGCTCGGAGTTTCTCTGAAGGATAGGATTCGTAACGAGTACATCCGACAGAGAACTAAGGTTATCGACATAGCTCAAAGGATTAGCAAGCTGAAGTGGCAGTGGGCTGGCCATATCTCGAGAAGAACCGACAACCGCTGGGGTAAACGTGTTCTTGAGTGGAGACCGCGACTCGGCAAACGTAGTGTAGGACGCCCTCCGACCAGGTGGGATGACGATTTGCGAAAGACTGCTGGCAGATGCTGGATGCGGCAAGCTGAAGACAGGGCGCTATGGCGCTCATTAGGGGAGGCCTATGTCCAGCAGTGGACAAGTGTAGGCTGATGATGATGATGATGATGATTTAAGCTTTTAAGTATTTAAGTTATTACCTAAGTGTTTTAGATTGAGGTTTATAGCTGGTTAGGTACATTTGTTACAAAAGCACTTTGAGGCAACAATATCATGTAATCAACATGTTACGGATATCAATGGATACCTGTAAATTACCTTTAAATGTCTATTGTATTACCCAAATAAGTATTATGTGCTGATGGTTTCCCTAAAATGAATGAATGTATAAACAACCTACTGAGATAGATAAGGCCAACAATGTATTTAGCTTTTAGGATGAAAGTGGTAATGGATAAAATTATTTCCTCAGCTGACATTATCATTTTATTATCATTTGACGACCTCTGTGGCGCGGTGGGCGAAGGCCCGCTTGCGACGCAGGAGGTTGCGGGTTCGATTTCCGCCTTGGGACAAATATTGGTCTGGGTGTTCTGGTCGTTTTCTATGTATAATAAAAAAAATCTATGTAATGTATTATGTATATCAATTATCTAGCACCCATAACACAAGCTCTGCTTAGCTTGGGGCTAGATAGTGCTGTGTGAATTGTCCAGCATTATTTAACTATTTATTTATCATCCCGAGCAAGTAACAAACACAATAATTATAAGAAACTGCATTGTTACCAACAACTTAAGCGCTCTGAAGGAGTGAAATGAATAGAGAAGACGAGAAGCTGATCTTTACCATCAGTTCGCTAGCAGTACCTACGTCGCCTAATCTATACCTATCTCTCAATGATACCAGTTGATACAAAACAAAATTACTGACACCAATTTTGGAGCCAAAAATGTGCCACTAAAGTACAATTTGGACATAATAGTAGTACCTATCAAAAACCAGATGTGGCGTAAAACGTAAAAGTACAGCGCGTGATGGTAACAATACTTCGAAGGGTATTGTTGACGCCCACTCACCAATGAGCGCAATAATTTAATGCCACCAATGAGAAATAGATCACGTTCTGCAAATAGAATTTAAGGATAACAATGATTTATAGTGCAGCAGGCCCAGAATAGCAGATGTGGTATATTATACAAAGGTAATATCTGCTAAGCACCAAGGTAATACTTAGTTCCTAGCCCTCTGAGCAATAAGGTTGTTCGTCGCGGGTTATCGCGAGATTCAATTTTCTTTATGGCTTTTGTGGTAGCGGTGTCATTTTTTCTGCATTCAAGCAATAAAACTAGCAAAAAATATTTGTCGCAAATTGTGAACTATTTTCTAACCAACCATTTTTAAACTTCGATTCACTAGTATGTTTGGAGCACGTTTGAAAAATTCGAAATATTGTGGTTTAAATCTACATTTTTCCAAATGATACCAAAATACAAGTTAATCAAAGTTGATTTTATCATAAGTTCATAGAAAATAGTTTACAATTTGCGGCAAATTCCACTAGTTTTATTGCTTGTGGGAAGCAGAAAAATAAAAAATTACAAAAATATTTAATCTCGCACCAACCCACGTGGAACCACCATTAAAAATAATGTATTGGGTAAAATTAGTTAAATTTCTTCTTCACTAAGTGTTCGCGTTCGGCAGAAATTTTACATGCAAGAAGTTTTGTACCTGTAAGATAAAGGTTAGTTCTTATTCCTCACAAAATAATAAATAATAAATTTTCAGTCATTCTGTTATCCTTTTTATTGATTTCCTAACTTTTAAACGATACCTATTTATTAGTTACATTTGGTTGCTTTGATAGCTACCGTTATGGTTTTATGATTGGATTAAGCTCTTGGTCGTAAAAAGGTTTATGGTTCTATAAATACGAATTCAAGTATCGAACCTTTGATATCTATACGAATTCTATCAAATGATATAATAAATTAACTTTTTTTTCGGCTCGATGACTTCTCCAGCATTAAGACTTCAAGTATGATTTTCATTCCTGCAGTTAAAACATCATTATTAACCATAACATAAATCGTCTAAGTTTCTGAATTAAATCTTACTAACCCTCTTTATAAATCCAGTCCAAGAGAACCTAATCTATTCCTATAACTTCAATCCTCCCGCTCGATAAACCATTGATTGAAGTATTCAACAAACCAATCTTTATCTATTTCCTTAACTTGATGAATACTTCTAATCACCATTACTGATACAAAGAGATTTAACTTATCATTATGCAGCCAGTGTCTTAGGCACGCTTCCAACTGGTATTGATATGGATCAGTTGAGCTACCTGTAGATTGTTTGCCACAGTTTGCAGATAGCTTGATTGTTTCTATTGTAAATACTAGTTTTAATTTAAATTTGTTATTTGATTGTTATTTTCTTTCTGAATAAATGTATTACAAAAATCATTACCTATAAATAATGGGTCAATTATCGCTTCTAGCCAATCTTTCTACTTATCGAATACCTGTTAAAACTTAAAATTTCACAAGGGAATTTGCACTTTAATAAAGGAAATTTCAGTTCAGTTTTCGATGTTCGGCGTTGAAAGGTAAAGAATGGTCTGATCGGGGAACATTATCTTCTTAGTTTAGTTTCGATCGGCGCAAAACTTTATAACTCGGACCTTGAGATTTATTGTTATGAAAACGCTAGGATAGCCTTTAACCAACACTTTGTACACTCTTTGTCTTGTTCTTTATTAATCATCATCGCAGAACAATTTTGAAACAATCACAATTAATCAGCCAATTTCAGGATCTTTGTATCATCTGAATCAGATAATACTTTATTTTTTATGTAAAAGCATAATTGCGACATTAGCATCGGATCAAAAATCAAAGTAAAAGATTATATTAAAATAACAATGAATAAAATAAATGGTTTCTTTGCTGTAGAGGTAGAAATTGTTTTGGACATAATAGAAAGAAAGTACAATGACTAACTTATAACGTTAATGTTTCCAAATAAGCAATTAACTCCATTCCCAAGCTACTAGATGCTTTTTGTGAGTGTAATAAAATGATGACAGACAAATTAGGCGCGCATAAATCAAATGTTACGTTTTTATTTAAATGCCAGATGTTAGCAAGAAGATAGCAAAGATGATATAGTTGACCTAATAATAAAACCATCGGGTATTTAAAAAAAGTAAATAGAACACTGTTAATATTTCTGACCGTAAACTTTTTTATTATTGCGTTAGGCTTGTGCAGCACATCTTAATTTTAAGGTATTATTTTAAGGAATTTTAAGGTATTATTTAATTTTATAAAGGTCGAAGAGTATACGAAAGGATTTTTGTACGTACCTAAGCCATCGCACTCTGGGTAATCTCTATGAAATTAAATAAGCCGCCGAAATCGTAAATTCTTGAGACTTATTTAATTTCTTAGAGTATACCAAAGGATACCTATTATATTTATAAGTGTTCTATTTATATTAATGTTCCATTTAATGGTGGAAACTTTGCTGGTTAATTAAAGTGTTATTTTAGTAGTTTCTAGTTTAGTTTATAAGAATTGTTTGTTTCCCAAATAGAACAAAAAACGCGTACTCCTGTTACGTTATTTTTGAATACGACCCTTGTCAACTAAATAAAAAAAAAATGTTTTACCCAGAGTGATACTGAGACTATCCCTGTAATAGAAAATTTCAAAAGTAAGAACCTATTTGATCAAACATTGTGTCGTCTAGGTCAAACATTGATTATATCAATGAACATATTATGTAGCTATAATAGATTAAGATTGATAGTGACAAGGCTTTTCTGGCTGATAACTAATTCATCATTTATCTTGTCTCTTAGATAATTTTGACTTTATCATAACTTCGGATTCAACACCTCATTATTTCTTCTTAATTAAAGCATTTCTTCTAAGGTTTTATGATAGTGCCCGTACAATACCTACATCAGTATCAAGGAGTCTGATTCCATTACTGACTCAGTTACTCACCTAATTCCAATTTGTGAACAAATTTTAGGAAAATTGTATTTTATTGTAAAGTATTGTAATAATAATAATAACATCTGTAGTAGGTACCTAAATGCACAATGCCTATTCTTATAGGTAACATTTATAAATAGTGTAAAACCTATGTGATAGTTACTCGGCTGACTCGTTAATAACACTCTCTTACAAACCTCTGTGGTTTAAATATGTGTTATTATTATAAGATTTTTTTGTAACATATATTTAAGTAGATAATTAATTAATAATAATAAAAAAAATAGGGGTGAATTCAAAAAAAAACAAATAACACATAAAATCTTTCAATTGTTTAGTGAATAAATCAAATAATAGAAACAAATAAGAACAAGTATTTAAAATTTAAACAAGTGCAGCTTGTTGCAAAAAATCTACAGGTAGCTGAACTGATTCATATCAATACCAGTCAAAAGCGTCTGCAAGACGCTGGCTATTATGGCACCGCAAATGTGATTAAATTGATGCATCGATGTCACGTCAAAGGATCTTAAAATTTATGTTCTGAAAGTTTATAGGTGCCCCAATTGAATTTATCACCAAAACTAAATTTTTATTGCAAAACATTTACATGAACGTGCTTTGAAATAACGACCACAAACTTTTAGGTATTTTAAAAGTGTTTCCGGCGTAGGTATTTTATTTTTAGATTTTAAAACTAAAAGAAACAAAAGACAAGTAGTACTATACAATGAAACAGATGAGCTGCAGACTGCTGACTGCATCGGAAACCGCCAGCGTCAGGCGCCAATGCGCCAGCATTGGCTGCATTGCCTCGCTGCTGTATGACAATCCCCACGCTGGGCATCCCAACCCGCTGCGCCAGATATTTACCTGTTCTCGGGTCAGGCATCGCTTCATTTAATTAAAATCATTATGGGCATTATCTTACGATGATCCTCGATAGATAAAATATCCAAAAAGTTATAACACATACAAATAAGTTCACATTTCGTTCGTGCGCATTCTCTTTGGGATTCAATAAACCTCTGTTGAACAGATGCTGAGTCAAGTTGGAATAAATAAGCCCACTGAGAACTTGTTGTTTATTTATAAATAATGAGCAGCTTCGCATTGCTTTGCTTGATTTTGAATAACTAGCTCGAAGTACGAAGAAAGCAGTGCGAGAGCAATTGTAGTAAATCTTGTTAAAGTTACAGTAATTGAAATAGTCAATAATTTGTTTTGTATTTAATTTAATTATGATTTGATTTTCACTAACTTTAAATTTAAATGTAGTAGGTACCTACCTACTACATTATACTTTGAATACTAGTATTATAGATTTTTGTTTAGATTTAGATTATTATAAATATTTTTGATACTAACAAATTATGGATCTCAGTTATCTGAAATAAAAGAATTTTATTTATTAATAACCTCTTACAATACGCTATATTTACAGTGGTGTCTGTTCTAATTGCTGGTAAACAAAAAATACATTCCTTAGGGATCAGACTGCTTAAATTTATGAATTCAGTTCGAATATTGATTTTAATCTCTCTTACTAGTGCTTTATTTGTACTAGCCCTTATAGTAACTCAATTTCGTAGATTTTTGCGCTAAAATGCTATGATAACTTAAAATATTTATTGTACAAAAAAGATACATAAATAAAAATGAACAACCTAATGGTTATGCACAAAGGCGAGCTTAACCCTAATAGAGTTTTTGTACTGCTAACCTAAGGATATTAAGAGAAATTGTGCAATGCGTGAGAATAGATATGTGTACATACAAGTCAGAGAAAATAATATTAATAAATCACATTTATTTCAGACACAGTAAGTAGTTACACATACATAGTCCATAAAACAATAATAAAAATCATACATACACAGAAAAATATTATACTACCAATTACACTAATAATTTCAATAATTTCAAAAGATCGAATCGAAAAGATCGAAAGAATTTTTTTTAATAAAAAGGCAAAGAATACACAAAGTAAAATACATAAATAAATAAAATCACATAAATATGTATTACATGAATATTATACCTACCTTATAAAAAAAGATAGATCGAGACGAGATATCGTCAAGCCGTTGCGTTAGTCCGGCGGATGAACTCTCACCGATCGTTTCGATCTGCGGTCCCAGGGATTGTTGGGATTATGAGTGAGGGAATAGAGATGAGTGCACCAGTGTTTGCGAACTGTTATATTGTTCTGAGCTAGTGTCAGTTGCGATTAGCTGCCGTGGTCGAGGAATCGACTGATAAAACATTCTTTTCCATGACATGTATATGATAGACCTCCATTGCGATCGGATTTTGAAAATTCGGTGGAGTTTTAGTTTAAGGAAATAATATTTTGCGTGAGTGCTCTGCTGTTTAAATAATGTACTCAACTCAAATAAATAAATAATAATAATAATAATGCTGGACAATTCACACAGCATTATCTAGCCCCAAGGTAAGCAGAGCTTGTGTTATGGGTACTAGATAACTGATATACGTAATATTATACATTACATAGATAGATATTTTTTATTATACATAGAAAACACCCAGACCACCGGAACAAATTTCTGCAGATCGTACACAAATTTGTTCCGAGGCGGGGATCGAACCCGCAACCTCTTGTGTCGCAGGCAGACTCTTGCCCGCTGCGCCACAGAGGTCGTCGAAATTTATAGTATTACACTGAACACATCTCAAACAGCGAGTTAGCAAACATTTGAGCAGGTAAACCAAACAACAGTCCAGTTGGATTTAACGAACATACGCATTAAGGAAATACATTCCTCTCCATTCTAGGTTCGAGGTATTTTAGTTGTTCTGTTAGTCGCTTTGTAAATTGGAGGTTGCTGCTGGCAATCAGCTGGTAGTTGATAGCATACGTAATAAGTAACAGCCAAATTTCAGCGAAATGGTTTAGTTGGATAAATATGTGAGTCTCTGCTTGCTTTCATATAGTTAGATGTCGGATTTAGAAGATAAATAAATATTATATATAAACATTTATTATTCCATGTATTTTCCTGCAAAGAAGATAATACCTACACTTAATAATAAAATTAATAATTCAACTTAATAGCAAATAATTATAAATAAATAAACAATAATGGACAATTCACACAGCATTTATCTAGCCCCACGCTAAGCAGAGCTTGTGTTATGAGTAACAAGATAACTGATAATACATAGGTAATACAATACATTACGATATTTTTTATTATATATAGAAAACGACCAGATCACCCTGAAATGTCTGGAGGTCGTACACACATTTGTCCCGAGGCGAGAATCGAACCCGCAACCTTCTGCGTCGCAGGCAGACCTTCGCCCACCGCGCCACATTGAAATTTTCTTTCCTAATAAAGATTATAAAATAAGGTGTTATTGACTTGCTATTCTCTTATTTTTTTTTAACAGAATCTCAGTCCAGACCACAGAAAACCACAAGGAATTTTGCAATTCTTCAACCTAAATTACGACTTGGACGTTAACCTGATATTTGACAGCGTACTAAAGACACGAGGACACTGACATCCGCGGGCCTAAAAGAGTTATAACCCGCATTATTCGAGAAGTGGGTGAGATCCGGGTGGTCTTATAAAGGATGATCTATCTAGTCCTAAAGAAACAGAGATCACTTTATACCATGTTGGCCTTCTAAATATTATAAAATTTTCGATGTTTCTATTAGGTTTCTAATTCTAGAACGGTATGCATCGATTGATGGATGGATCAAGTCATGTTTTATTATTGTCGTCTTTTGATGTCATTTTGACTCTGATATAAAATGGAACCCCTAAAAGAAAGCCAGCAAGAATAACTTAAATCCGTTGCATTACTGGCTCTTCATGGAATATATGAGTTGAGTTTTGTACGATGAATATAAAAAAAAATGCTGGACAATTCACACAGCATTATCTAGCCCCAAGGTAAGCAGAGCTTGTGTTATGGGTACTAGATAACTGATATACGTAATATTATACATTACATAGATAGATATTTTTTATTATACATAGAAAACACCCAGACCAACGGAACAAATTTCTGCAGATCGTACACAAATTTGTTCCGAGGCGGGGATCGAACCCGCAACCTCTTGGGTCGCAGGCAGACTCTCGCCCGCTGCGCCACTGAGGTCGTCAATATCAGTCAATATGGTTGATCTATTTCTGAAATTCTGAAATAAAAAGTCTCACAGTTTTGCAGATTTTAATAAGAGGTTGCACACCCTGTAGAAGGCTATAGTTCTGAAGGATTTACATAATTTATAGCCACTTTGCTGGTTTCACTCAATTGCATTGAACGCGTAACTTACAAATGGAACTCACAATGGAGTTTAGACGGCAAAATTACTGATTAACGAGTAGGATTGTACAGTGATTGTTTGATAGCTAAAGTACTGGGCGGTTATAATTAGGCATTTTATTGCAGCCATTTCTCAAAGTTTGACAGGGTTACGGCTGTTTGACATGGCTTTCTTTGAAATTTAGCGGCATTGTAAATAAAACGAATGCTGGTGCAATATTCCATAAACGTGTCAATGTTACAGCCGCTGCTGTTTCAACGGTAAGCACGAAAAGGATAGATCTAGCTTCGCATTGCAAGAAAATGTATGTGATAACGTCCACTGCAACCCACACGTACACGCTAAACACGAATACGAGATTAATGACGTCATGGCAACACGCGTAGTTTAAGTTTTCTTTTTTTTATAAAATCTAACATGTTAGCCCATAATATTAAAATCAATACATCGCATCTAGCCCACATCCAGTTTTTATTTTTCACTTTACTACACTTTGTATGCCCATACCTGCTTTATTTGCCTAAATTTCACATAACTATTGTTTGAGTAGGTAATAAAATACGTTCTTTCCACTTGAAACCCCCGTTTGTACCCCCTGGGGGGACCATGGACACTGACTATTACACTTGGAGCCCCCTGGGGGCCCAGGGACACTCACTATTACACTTGGAGCCCCCACCTAGGGGTTCAAGAATAATAATAAAGTTTATATTCCTCTTCAACCCCCAGAGACAGAAATGAAATACTGAAAGGAAAATTAATGTTTAATGAAATTTAACATGCGCTAACAAGCTTAATGTTATAACAGAAAAGTTTTAAAAATTGCCAAGCGGCTTTTGAAGGTTAAAAAGGCCGCCAAGCTATTTGAATTGTATCTACCTACCCCCAATCACCATAATGGCACATGTTCAATCTTACACCATGTATTACATAACTTTTATTCTATGTTCCGACTTCCTTCTTCCGTTCAAGTTCGCAGACATTTATCTAGGGCTAACATTTTGCTCAAGGGAAAGGAAAGGTTTCCTATTGGAATAATATAGATATAATTTTAGCTCAATTCATCAGCATGCCATAGAATTAACCTACCGAGCAACTAATAAGCTACCTACCAGTATGAATAAATTAGCAAGTACCGCATTCAACAATCTACAGGTGAAGTGACCTAATTCGCTCCAGGGGAGCATGCATGGTAATCAATCAAGCTGTGTCCGAACCCAGAATACAATTATGAACTTAGTTCATGTCACCGCTACACAGGCCGCGTGTAGCGAGACGTGATTAATTACATACAATACTTCCTGTATAACTCTACTGTTTAAATTTAGTTGGTAAGTAACCTGTAATTAGTAGAACTAAAGTAGCTGTAAATACCTTGGCACAGGGTCTGAAGCATAGACATAGAATTTTTTCATTTTCTGAAGCGTCATCGTCCTTTTATTAACTGTCTATATAAGAAACAACCTAAAATAAATAATTGACTTATAAAATCAGTCAGGAAATGTTGTGTTTTAGTTAAATATAATATAACAAAATAAATTTAAAAAAATTATTCAACGTTTTCCGTTTTTTATCACTATGAAATAGTAGGCGCAATTTTTTTTTGTTACGTAATTTGTCCCTATTCTACTTTAAAGAGCAATATTTGTGCTTCAAAACCATGTATAACGTGGAAAACAGATAAATAATTAACAATAAATGAATAAAAAGATTTTTATCATTTTTACAACAGACATCTGCAGATTGTATTAACATTTGTCCAGAGGCAGGAATCAAACCCGCAACCTCCTGCGCCACTATGCTTGTCAACAAATGTTCCTTTTCATCCTTTATTTATCTAATCTTTTTAATAACTTTTAACCTGTACAGAAGACAAGAAAAGCAGAAGCAAACTAAGAAATGAAATAAGTTCCCAAAAATTTGGTTAGGTTTCGACTTCGCGGGATCGAGTCCCGCCGAAGTCGAAACCTAACCAACTAAGCCACGAAGTCCCAGTCAGTTTCATCAAAAATCTTTGGGACCTCTTACGAACTGTAGCGCCGGTGGCTCCACCTACAGAAGAAACATTAAAGTTTCCAAACCTGTTCAAAGACTAAAGTTACATTTAGTTCGTTTGACGAGAGGTGTTGCCGTTGCTAAATTCTAAGGATTTTTGTTATAGAGCTTACTACGAATAAAAAAAATAGGTAAACGAAATAAAAAACAAGATCCGTCAAGTGCGAGTGAACTCGCGTGCCGAGGGTTTCAAACATTTGCCAATTATTTGGACAATCAATTTTCCGTCTTTTTTCGAATGGCAATATTTTGAAAAGTATATAACCTACAAAAATTTCAAACTGCATTAACAAAACTGCAAAAACTGTTTTGAAATGTACAAAACGATACCTTTCATTTGATACTCCATTTGCTTTCAAAGGTCTCTTTTGAAATTTCAACATCAAAATTTGTACTGAAAATATTCATTTTAATTTATTTATATATTTTTTCTTGAAATTAGTAATGGCGCACGAAATGTATCATTTATTTCAAATTGTAAGTTAATAGCTGCACTACTTACTGAGAAATTCAAGAAAGAGCGGGGACGGACAGAGCGAGACCGTAAGATTTGACCGGTTTCAAAACCGATCTTTGAAACCCTAAAAATTTGAAGTGCGGGTAAGCACTATAACAAAAATCCTTTGAATGCACTGACATCTGTCATACACGATATTTTTACTTTACAAATAGAAAACGCAGAAGTCTGCAAATTGTACTTGGGCATTTTTTTTTAAAAACGTCCATTAAGATTTTTATGTGTCCCACAAGTTCATTAATAATTTTCATAGAAATTTGTCTATTTTTAGATATTAACAATTTTTTTTTTAAGTCTATAGTTTTATTTGCGATAAAAAAAGAGTTTTTTATGACTATTTTATTATAAAAATTTAAAAATAAGACTAAAACTAGCTTTCAATACCCCTTTTATAAGTTTGTCCTACAGTGTTATACTGACTTTTGAGTTTAGATTATTTTTTAACTTGGTTTGGATGAAGGCCAAAACTAGATTATTTATGTTTAAATATGTGAAGGCCATCATAATTAGATGTAAAATGCGGTACTTCTAATACAAAATAATAACTTTTTATCAATTATATTGTGTCCCATGATTTTGGACATGAGTGGAATTCTATTTTGTAACTGTAATATCGCCGTATTATTTTAAAAGAAATACTATGTAGTCACATTATTTTTATTCCTGGCAACATTACTCATCGATTCCACCACTTTGAATTGGTTATCAAAGAGCGTCCTGTCACTAATTCGTGTCTGAACTCGCAGTGCGTTACCGCGGTGATTTCTTCTTCAGTTTTGTAACTGCGATTTATGCTGGTAATTTTGTGTTTTTGCAAAGTAAAACTAACGAAATGATTACTGTATTATTGTATTAAATGAATTAATGAGTCACCTGTGGCCTCAACTGTTTTAAATTAAAAAGACACGGAATTTTAGATCGGGTACCATGGGAACGTTACTTCCATTTTGTTTGGTTACGTATATGTGGAATGATAAAGTTACAAAATGGAAATACAAAGGCAAGTTTACACAGTCATTGTTGACAAAGCTTCAAAGGGTTCTAGCGTTTTAAATCTTGGTTTGAAATTGATTAAATATTGAATGGTTTATATATGCTTACATAACCTTTAGCTTCGGGCACGGGCATGATTATATTTTATTTTAAAGTTGTGTGTGGTCTTCTCTTTTGTGCATTTTTTGATAATTTAATGTGTGTATGATATGTAAAAATAAAGTTTGCGTACAGTGCACTGGACCGACAGGTTTCGATTACATATGTAATAAATGTCTAGAATAATAATAGTACCTAAGTAGATTGTCAGGAGAAAATTTTCGATCATTGTAAACCAAGCTTTATGTTTTCCATTTTGTAACTGTTCCTTTATATTTTGTAACTGTCTCATGTTTTAAGTATGAAAATATATTTTTTTCGGTTCCATTAAAGGGCACTTGCTAATTATTTTTGTGTTTTTCTTGTAGTATTAATAGGATCTATTTGATAAAAAAAAATGCGGTCACTAAGACTGTTTTACCATACATAAAACATAACATTTTCATAGCAAAGTTACCCAAAGGTAACAAAGTGGATATGTTCTTGTTAAAATACAAATAATTATTGCTTATCTTCATTCCAGGGTTTTACTTTTTATTCAATCTCATATTTATAAAGGAATTAAACACATTAAATTAGTTGTGGATTACTGTGGTATTATTTTATATGACTTTAAAAAAAGTTACAAAAAGGAAACCTGAACAACTTTCTGATCTGAAAAAAGTTAAAAATCCTTTTAAAATGCTAATTAATCGTTATTTTGCCGCTATTGTAAACATCTCTGAGGAATGGCGAATCATTTTAAATAAGTTAGATAATCTTAAAATGATATTTATTTATTTCACTCCATTTTGTAACCGGGACAAATTTCTACGAAAATGCCCACTTACTTTTTTCCAGAGGCGGGAATCGAACCCGCAACCTCCTACGTTACAGACGGACCTACTCCCACTGCGTTACTATGCTCGTCAACAAATATTTCGTCCATCCCTTATCTGTACAAAAGACAAGAAAAGCAGAACCAAACTAGTCATAATACCGACTGCAGTGCATTTATCGCAGTTCTCGAACAAGCTCCGGGTTAGCAACTCTAACTAGATATTGGCTGGTCCAATATACAGGGCATCGGATTATATGCAGCGTGGGAAAGTATAGAATTAGTGGCGGATGTAGCTATAATACTGGATGTGATAAATGCGGCGAACGGTACGATAGTGTAAGTAATAGTGTGTGGATTTCATCTTGGTAAGTTATGGCAAGGCGGAAGTGGTTTGCGGATTGCCGCTCATTAAAGATGGTGCTTACGTTATATGTTTAGAAAATGCAATATTATTTACTTATTCGTAAATCGTCTCTAGATCAAAGCTATTGTTTTTTTTTATTTTATGTAAGAGTACAATACAAAACCGTTTACGAATTGTGGCAAATTGTTTTTTTATCTACCTTCGCCTATCCACTTTATTTTAATCCTTATTATGTACCTACCTTTTGTTAGGTCACTTATTTGTTACCTACGTGTTAGTGCCCTTTGTTTGTTATTTAGATTATTAAAACCCGTAGACCCACCGTAAATTTACTTAAGTAATACTTATTTTTATACTCATTCTACTCGTAAGTGAACTTGGCTGTTCTTTTTGAGTATAAAAAAACCTAGCACCTAGCTTTCAATTGAAAATATTAGGACATATCTACTTATGGTTCACTCAGGTGGTTATGAAAATCATCACCACCATCATACTTTCTCGACCCTTGTTAGTGTCACTAGATAACATAGACCTACATGTTTAAGCCATTTACGTTCTTCTTCTTCTTTTTCCAATCCTTATCCTACGCTAGGTGGGGTCAACGAAATATGTATTTCTTCCACTCTTCTCATCAGCCGTCTTACAACTTACTAACCCATGTCCAAACCATCCATCTTTGCTTTGGTCACCTTTGTGTTCATCCACATTCAAAATGAACACTAGTTTCGTTACATGACGTTCTTCCTTCCGTATAACATTCCTATGTAAGTAGTTAAAGCCATATTTTGCTTTACACCATGAAAATAATATAATTGAAATTATATGACCTATCGTATCCAGTAGCAATATAAAACTTGCGCACACAAGACCGTATGACGCGGCGCACCGAGTCGGCGCGGTATCGCGCCCGCCAGAAACAATATTTTACCGGTTTAAAAGTATAAAGGGAAACGTGAACCGCACTATATACGTTTTTAAGTAGAACTTCGATAATGAGATGTGATAGAAATGGACGATTGATAATCCAGAATATTTTTGGTGAAACTACTAAGAATAATGCAGGTTGATGTTGTTGCGGAAATGCATTATTTCCTTGTAAAATATTTTGTTTACATACATATTTTATTAACAAAGAAAATTTCAATCAAGTAATAGAATTGAATTAAAAGTAGTATGTGCAATTTAAACATAGACTGAACAATAATTATTTTGTTACAAATATAACGTAATAAAAGAGATAAAAAACACTTAACCGTAAATTTAATACAGTACAATACCTAAAGGGGTTTAACAAAGAAGGTAAAAGTACTGGTTTTACAAGTTTAACAATATGACATTTTATGCATAGATACGCAATCAAGACAATATTTTTTTTAACAAAACACCAACATGTCCCTGAATTGCCGTGTCTAAATATTCTTATAGCCCGCATTAAACTGGGTATGCTATACTGCCATACACTCAGAGGAAAATCTAATAAAACATAAAACAAGTTGAATTGTAAGTCATCGTAAAAGAAACTGCATGAGGTGAATTAAATTAAAATTTGAAACAAAGCAGTAAATCGCTGAAAGAAACCTCGGTCTTGAAACTTTCAACGGACATTGTGCAAGTCGTATTCAAGCAAGTTTCAAAAGCTAATGGAATTATAAATCTACTGGAGTTGATCTAAGAATAACTTTGCTGAATAGCTGTTTTGTTCGTATTTGATTAGCAAGTCTAAGAAACTCAGTTTTATAATCGCCTTCGTGAAATGGATTCTGATAAGATCTTATGCAAAATACAAAATCTAAATAATCCCTTTTGACTTTTGGGTACCCTAGACTGGAGTTGCAAAGCTGTGTCAGTATCAAATCTAACATCTTAATATTTTAATTAAAAAATATTAAAATGTGGTGTCAAAAAAAGACTTCAAAAACCCAATAATATCTGAGCGTCTGGTGGAAGCGACGCGTGACCCGAGAGCTGGTGAGAATATGGCGCAGTGCATCAGCATTGCCATACAGCGGAGCAATGCAGCCTGCGTTTAATAGACGCTTCTGACTGATGCGCTGCGCCAAATACTCACCAGCTCTCGGATTACGCATCGCTTCCTTTTAAAGTGAAACGGAATTAAATATGAATTTAAATTATTTTGTTATATAATCATTTGCATTACTTTTAACATAACCGATATAATGTTAATGTTTCGAGACCATTGCTAGCTTAATTATGCCACATTTGGAACCACGCTCTACAAAACTATAAATGCTCTGAGTAACAAACAAGTGTGCTAAAAATAAATACTCGTAGTCTGCTTCACAACGATGCCAACTGGAAGTGGGCTAACCTAGTACTTTACTTTAAATTGGTTCATCTGGAAAACAGGTTGGACTCTCTAAAATACCACCTAGAGCTTGAAACTTTCAAACATAGAATAATGGAGTGTTATAATTTATCTATAATATACTAATATTATAAAGAGGAAAAATATTTTGTTTGTTTGTTGAATAGGCTCTGACTTGAAAAAAAACCTTTCACCATTGCATTGGACTCCTACATTATCTCCGTGAGTATCATAACATACCATCTTTAATAAAGGCATATAGGTGTAAACGATACAATACGTTTAATAATCGACCTTACTTATAGTATGAAAATTTAGTTTATTTGCATGGGAACAGCGAGTCCTTTTATATTTCAGAGGCATAGTGCGCGTGAGCTAATCTAATAACCTAGGTTGATTTTATTGTGGGATTTGATTTGACAAAAATTGTTTTGTAAAAAAGTTTTCCAATGTACATAGTTTGGTCGAATATTTTAACTTTTGTTACTCAACTGCGCAAAAAGAGTTATTATTAAAGGATTGTTATTATGTTATATTACTTGGTTTTCTAAGCTGCCATAATAACAAAAGCTATAATCGTTAGGTAAAATAAAACAGCTAAGTGCGAAATTTGTTTTTTTTTTTTGCCCCGCACACGATGGCCTCAGTACCATCGTACAACTTTTTGCCAAATAAATCGTAAAATCAATGTTTTTGAATCATTGAAAAAAAAGAAAGAGCCTTCGTGACGCGTGAATACTGACCACGCCCAACGTTGCTTAGCTTCGGTGATCGGTGGTACTCAACGAGGTACGGTATGGACGTTGGATCCCTTAATTATTAAATTGATATTTTTTAATTGAAATACACATTGTTAAAATTTCAAGTTCCTTTTACGTTTCATAAGATACAGAAGTTTCTCTGAAGGATAGGATTCGCAAAGTATACATCCGACAGAGAACTAAGGTTATCGACATAGCTCAAAGGATTACCAAGCTGAAGTGAAGATGGGCTGGCCATATTTCGAGAAGAACCAACAACCGATGGGGTAGTTAAACGTGTTCTTGACTGAAGACCGCGACTCAGCAAACGTAGTGTAGGAAGCCCTCCGACCAGGTGGGATGACGATTTGCGAAAGACTACTGGCAGATGCTCATTAGGGGAGGCCTATTTCCAGATGTGGACTAATATAGGCCGATGATAATCATGATGATGAAGATACAGCCAGCCAGCTGACAGACAGTAGAGGCTTAGAAATAGGATCCCGCTGGCAACCTTTAAAACATTTAAGTACGGAAACCTAAGATGAACAAAAAAACCGTATTTCGTTTAAGTCTATTCCATTATGTATTTCCAAAAAAAGCCTTTTATTAGAACAATTGACTATTTGAATAGAGTTTTATGTAAGTTTTCTTTATTATAAGCCTCGAGGGGTTTCTATAATGAACTATCAGAGAAGAATATTAACAGTCACTAATGTAGAGACTGGCCAGAATACAAAGAACTGTTTGGTATTACCACATTTGGGTATATTCTTATCGAGGTTTCACTAAACGGTGATCGGATAATTTCACAATGTAACTTTGAGCTTTTATTCTATAGGCAGAAAAGTTTATTATTTATTTATAACCGAACCAAGTGGCCTATTGCGAGATGATGGTAAAAAGCCTGACGGTATGACTCTAGATTCATTGGAAGATGAGTCGACCTTTCGTTTGGCATGTGATACCATAGCACCTTCTCATCTTGCACGGACATCAGTAAGGGCCGGCTCCACAGCAATGTCAGCAGAGTGTTAAATACGCTAATCTTGACCGAGGTTACCTATTCGAGCCATTTGTGAAAACCCTAGGTCCTTGGGGTCCTGGGGGCACACGCAATATTAAGGCGCATAGTAACGCAAAATCAAGAAAATTAGGTGTTTTCGAACCCGTTTTCCAACGAAAATATTGATTGTAGAGCTCTGAAATTTATATATCCTGTAACACACATCCTGAAGGGTCGCTTGGAGGTCCCAAATGCTTACCGTTAATGTAGTGTAGTTGTTATAGTGTTAGTTATAGTGTATGTGTAGCGGCTTCGAACCCACTTTTTATCGGCGTCTCAAATTCGATTAGTACCAAATTCAGTATAGTGATTCATATACTTCATACCTATCTCTTGGAGGTCCATTAGATTCAAAAAGTAGTCAAAATAATAAAATCAAACATAAAAACGTATTTTCGCCTACAAAATTTGTGATACAAATCTGACTAGTTACACTTCGCCCAACCGCAGAGGATCATATTATTTGGTTGATTATGGCACTACATGGCATGCTGAACCGAAAACAAACACTCTTTGCTGCATAAAGGCGCGCGGAAAGGTCCAAGGTCATTTGCCTCACTATTCGTCTTAAAAGATCGTAAAAAACTGCTAATAGTGTCCACAGGTGATCGGAATGCTGGCTTTTATTTCGGTCAACGCATTATAGGCACTCTGCTTTCTGGTGACGGCTTAGATTTTTATAATATGTATAAATTTAAGTGTAAATATTAGTTGTATTTATTTTATTCTGTTATCTTTATTTTTAGAAGAATTCCGATTTAATTTTTGAAATAAAATTTGCTATTATTTGAGATTATCATCATCCAATAAATAATTACAACTAATATTTACACTTACATCTATTTTCTAAAAATCTAAGCCCAGAAGGCAGAGTGCCAATAGAGTGTATTGATCAAATATCATCATCCATAATATCCTGACTTTACCTACTTTTGGGTTCCAGGCTTCCAAAAGTCAGTCCTTATTTTTTTAGGCGTACCAAATAATCACTTGGTCAAGTCAAATTTTATACAATAAACAGCTTTAGAAATAGTTATTAATAAACTTTTAAGCTACTTGTATGGTTTAGCGCTAATTATTTTTCTGATATGATGTTAAATTAGGTAGGTATTTAAATGTTTTAAAAGAGGAATTCGACAAAATAGCATTAAAAACCTTTATCATTTAATTATTCGCTATTACTCGTATTTACTCAAATAATTGGAGATCAGCAAATACTGGCTCATCTGATTGCTAAAGCAATATTTCACTCGAATTAAACAATCGCTAAATATTAAAGAGTGAAATTATTTTTACGCCTCGAGTTGTCTGATTTATTTCATTGGGAATGCAATCAATGAGATATTCAGGGTTTAATTAAGAAACCGCTTTCGGTTCTTAATTTTCTGTATTTTGAATTATTAATTTAAATAGAAAAACTTTATAATTCTGGCTTTTATTTAGAACAGCATTTTGTTGACTTAATTTCAGGATTCTCTGAAAATTGTAGAACAGACTCGACTTCACAAAAGCTTTCATGCCTTAGCCACGTATGCGTCATTCAAACTGTTGAAAATGATCCATGATAAAATTTTGAGATGTACTGTAAATACTTGTGTCTACATTTTAAAGGACTGCCAACGGAGAGTAATGTTTTCAGGGTTCATGCATGTTAGCTTATTTCCGTGTCAATGTTTTATTTTAAGAATTTGACCTTTTCTATGTGTACATATATAAAAATGAATCGCAAAATGTGTTGGTAAGCGCATAACTCAACAACGCCTGGACCAATTTCGCTAATTCTTTCTTTGTTGTGTTTGTTATTGTCAGGAGAAGGTTCTTATGAAAGAAAAAATTAAGAAAGTTGGAAACATAAATTTCCACGGGGGCGAAGCCGCGGTTCGCAGCTAGTATAATATAAATTTAAGTGTAAATATTAGTTGTATTTATTTTATTCTGTTATCTTTATTTTTAGAAGAATTCCGATTTAATTTGAGAAATAATATTATCTATTATTTCTTCATGATGATTATTTCATCATCATCCATAATATCCTGACTTTACCTACTTTTGGGTTTCAGGCTTCCAAAAGTCAGTCCTTATTTTTTTAGGCGTACCAAATAATCACTTGGTCAAGTCAAATTTTATACTATAAACAGCTTTATAAATAGTAATAGAACTGTGTCGATCGCGATTGATTGAATCAAAGTGATTCAATCACAACCCGTGCGCGAGTGATCGGGTCGCGAGTTCCAAAACGATCTCGATCAGTCGATCATTCGCTCTTTACCTACAGAGTTGTGCGGCATGTGCGGTGTCGGTCGCCCGTGACACACACAACTATGTTTGTCTCTTTCAAACGCACGTAGACTTACTTGTGTTTGAAAGAGACAAACATAGTCATCGGATTGATGAGTACGTCATCGGTCTTTTCCACTAATGACTCGATCGCGACCCGACCCGACACACCGGCGCCGGCGACCCGCGCGTGACCTGCAGTCAGGTGAGCGAAACAAAGACGAAAATGAAATCAGTTGAGCCTTGACCCCGCGAACCGCAAGTTCAGTTTTTTTGCTTGTTTAGTGCGTGAAGTTTTTTAGGGTAAAAAATAGCTTCTTTTGTTGTTTTTTTAATTTCTGAGAGTAGTAGGTACGAGTAGGATAGATTTTTAAACTTCATTAGTTAGGTAAGGACTTACCTACTCTAGCTATTGTGAAATCTGGTTGCCTCCATGGTAAAATGTAAAGGTAGGTAAATAAGTAGAGTAGGTAGGTACAATTCTAGAGACATAATAGATTTTCATAAGTGATTTTATTTTATTTAGTTAGGTACCGTAAATTTTATATTATACTTATTAGCATACTTAATCCGTTGTGTAGTTTTAAATATATAAGCATACATACATACATACAGACGCGGGAAGCGGGAAGCGACTTTGCTTTATACTATGTAGTGATGTATGATTCGAACTTATAGGTACTCAACCCGAGATAGGTACAAAATATCACAGAACCACGCACGACTCTTGCTCGTTCGACCCAGGTATGGAAGTGATCGAGTGATCGAGATGATCGAGTCCTATTGACCCGATCACGTGAGTAGTGGGTCGCGATCGACCCGGGTTACGGCAAATGATCGATTGACACACCTCTAAATAGTAATTATTAAACTTTTAAGCTACTTGTATGGTTTAGTGCTAATTATTTTTCTGATATGATGTTAAATTATGTAGGTATTTAAATGTTTTAAAAGAGGAATTCGATTAAATAGCATTAAAAACCTTTATCATTTAATTATTCGTTATTACTCGTATTTACTCAAATAATTGGAGATCAGCAAATACTGGCTCATCTGATTGCTAAAGCAATATTTCACTCGAATTAAACAATCGCTAAATATTAAAGAGTGAAATTATTTTTACGCCTCGAGTTGTCTGATTTATTTCATTGGGAATGCAATCAATGAGATATTCAGGGTTTAATTAAGAAACCGCTTTCGGTTCTTAATTTTCTGTATTTTGAATTTTTAGTTAAATTAACTTTATAATTCTGGCTTTTATTTAGAACAGCATTTTGTTGACTTAATTTCAGGATTCTCTGAAAATTGTAGAACAGACTCAATTTCACAAAAGCTTTCATGCCTTAGTAAGTAACCACGTATGCGTCATTCAAACTGTTGAAATTGATCCATGATAAAATTTTGAGATGTACTGTAAATACTTGTGTCTACATTTTAAAGGACTGCCAACGGAGAGTAATGTTTTCAGGGTTCATGCATGTTAGCTTATTTCCGTGTCAATGTTTTATTTTTGTTTTATTTTAAGAATTTTACCTTTTCTATGTGTACATTTTTGTATTTATGGAAATAAAGACTTTTTTTTTTTTTTGAGCTATGAGTTTCTTTATTCCATTATAACTTTACAATACCTATCTGAACGGATGTATGCCCGATAGACATCAGACGCTTTTAAGGATTCCTGCCTAAAGGGTAAAACAGGACCCTTGTACTAAGATCCGCTGTCTGTCTGTCTATCAGTCCAGGTTGTATCTCATGAACCGTGATAGTTAGACAGTTAAAATTTTCACAGATGATGTATTTCGGTTGCCGCTACAAAAACAAATACTAAAAAACAGAAATGAATGTTTAATGGAGCTCCCATAAAACAAACGTGATTTAGTGCCTTTTTTATAGATAACAGTACAGAACCCTTCATACGCGAGTTCGACTCGCTCTTGGTCGTTTTTTTTAAGTACGGTCTACATAAATCAGGTTTTTTTTTAAGTTAAGTTTTAGCTTTCATTTTGAAAATACTGTGTTTTGACACAGAGAGCTGTATTGTGAAATCCACATCATCCAATATAGATGGTTAAGTAAAGGTAGCTCTACATTTGACCCTCAGAAGCCCCTCCAAAAGAGCAATTCAGACATCAGGGTAATTCCGCAAAAACTCCTGTCCATTTAGAGAGTAAACGTAACCTAGTCATTAGTTGGAGCTGTCACCCCCGACCTGCGCCCTCACGGGACAAACGTGATAACGTCCCTCGCAAGCTTTCAAAGCTTTTTGCACCACCCGATAGAAAATATTGCTTGAAAGTCTTAGAGTGACTACACATTAGGCGTTTTGAAGTGCGCTTTGTTAAAAAATATCAAGTCGTTTACATCCGTACCGTACACGACCAAACGATGTATTGTGCGCGCTTCAAAACATCTAACCTTGTAATATTGTTTTCATCTCCCTAAGATAAATAATTGACAAAAAGTACAGATAAATTAATAATAATAATAAACAATAAAATCATTTATGCAGATCATTTTTTACAAATGTAAACTGATACTATTGAAACGATGATACTACCGAAGCTTAAAAAGTGTGTGTGTGTGTAATAAGCAGTGTTTTGTCTTGTTTTGACGTTTGTGTTGAAGAAAACAAACGGCTCCTATCACTTGTTCAAACTTTGGTGAATGTTCCGTAAGTTCTAATTTGTAGTTGACGTTGCGGCTGAAATAGGCATTTAAAAAAATTCCTTGTGAGCTTTAGCGTAACCATTTGAGTTTTTGAATAAAAAATAGATTTTCCAGTTAACCGAGAATGGCCCAAAGTGTTTTATTATTGATTGTGATTCATTTAAAAATTAAAACTGTGCTTATGATTGTCAAAGTAACGAGTACAAATTTCCCTAGCACACAAATCATGTTCCAATTTAATTTTACAAAATCAATCATCAAATTAATTTTTGTCTATTTATTCTCGCCAAGATCGTGTCGGATGTTTATAAAAATTTTAGACGAATTTTGGTGGGAAGCCATGGCATCGACGAGGAAAAATAATGTGTTGCTTGTTATAAATAATGTTATTTTTTGCTTTAAAGAAAACAACTGAAGATAGCAATGTTGTGTATGTATATATAAATACCAACTTGGGCACTAAGTTGATCCAGCCCGATTTCCCTGCATTCCGGACTCCACCTTTTCCCCCTTATTACTCGACTCCGGTTGTATAGATCTCGCCCGGAGTGGAAACGGCGCAAATTTGAAAGCGACGTTGCCAAACGTATTCATCGAGAAAGTGATGTACTCGACATTTTTTTCGTTACGATCTCGAACTCAATCGACTCCGTAACGGTCAAAATTCTGAAACGCTCAAACACTTGTTGGCTCCAATTTATATACCAAATCCAAAGTCGTAAGTTGATCTGATCCATTTATATTATCAAAATTAGAGCTTTATTTGATCCGACAAAGCGAAACTGAATATAAAGTAAAGTAGGTAACTTTTTCGAATACACTTCAGTATTTGTTGGCTCCGTTTATATAATATTTGCAGAGCTCCATACATTGCCTAATCCGCCTAGAGTAGACAAACCTAAACGACTCCGTAACGTTCAAAATTTTGAAATTTGCTCAAACACTGTTGACTGAGTTTTATATACCAAATCCAAAGTCGTATGTTGATCTGATCCATTTATATTATCAAAATTAGAGCTTTATTTGATCCGACATAAGAAACTATCTTATGAAAGGTAGGTATATTTTTTTTGCATAAACTTCAGTATTTGTTGGCTCTGTATCTATAATATTTGCAGTGCTCCATACATTGCTGCATCCACCTTCACATGTGAAGGCCGAAATTGTTTTCATTATGACTCTAGAAGTCGAGTTGTGTGCGCACGTCATCATCATCATCATCAGCCTATACCAGTTCACTACTGGACATAGGCCTCCCATAATGAGTGCCATAGCGCCCTGTCTTCAGCTTGCCGCATCCAACCAGCATCTGCCAGCAGTCTTTCCCAAATCGTCATCCCACCTGGTCGGAGGGCGTCCTACACTACGTTTTCCGAGTCGTGGTCTCCACTCAAAAACACGTTTACCCTAGCGGTTGTCGGTTCTTGGCCTGCCCACTGCCACTTCAGCTTGCTAATCCTTTGAGCTATGTAGATAACTTTGGTTCTCTGTCGGATGTTTCGTTGCGAATCCTATCCTTTAGAGAAACTCCGAGCATAGCTCTCTCCATAGCTCGCTGGGCGACTTTAAACTGGTGGACCAGCCCTACCGCGAGTGTCCACATCTCAGCTCCGTAGGTCATGACGGGAAGGACGCACTGATTGAAAACTTTCGTTTTCAAGCATTGCGGTATGGATGATGAGGAGACTTGACGTAGTTTGCCAAACGCGTCCCAACCTAGCTGGATCCTCCTCTTGGCCTTCTTCTCGAAATTGTTTTTACCCAACTGCAGAATCTGCCCAAGGTATTCGGAAACAATTTCAAGAAGATAGCCATGTACGACGACCGGTCTCGGATCAATGTGGCCATTGAACCTTGGTTTTATCCAAGTTCATGCCAGGACCGATGCGTCGTGAGGCTGAAGCTAGGCCGTCCAGCATCCGGTTAAGCTCCTCCAGCGACTCCGCCATCAAGACTGTGTGTGAGATGTAATCGCCATGTACGTTTACGTTTATGTTGCGCAGTGCGCACGTACCAAGTGATAAATAATACAAGGTGTTTGTTGTTCTGGCTGTGTCATGTCGGCCTAGAATTGCACCACCCAACTCTTCCCGTGGGTGTGTGGCGCCTAAGGGATATACACCGGGGGGTGGCAGAAGCGCCCCCCGAAGAACTGCCTCTAAGGAAGTGGAAACAGTGAAACCAAGAAACTGAGACAAAAATGAGATCGTCTTTATCATAACGGACAGCAAGCACATATTCAGAGATGTCTCAGTGATCAACAGGTTCAATACAGCATCTGATCACCTCCAAAGCTCTTTGAATACCAACTTGAACCATGAAAGAAACTGTCTGATGAAGTCCATGCTCCAACCTAACCCTGTCCATTATCATAGCGGGCACCGAGAAGTTTCAGCAGCTTTTCGAGGAGTGTTTTGCTGCCTTGGAACCCACTGATGACGCTGACAAGACCCTACATAATTTGATAGAGGAGGGCATCAAGTTCTGCTATAAGCAGCGCACTGGAAAGAAGTCCAAACTCTCGGATGAGACTCTCGGTCATCATTCCCGTCTTTTTGCCATCAGGCAAAAAGACGGGAAACCATCCAAATAACTTCGTCAGAGCGGTCCGACCTGAACAAGCAAATTGCGAATATGGTACGGCGTGACCTTCGAAGCTCCAACATACGCCGAAAACCAAGGGTTCAAAGTATTCACTTAGCAACATGGCAGGAGCCACCTGACGAAGCTTAAAACGCACGATAGGAGGACCGTATTGTCGAAGCCGGAGACCTCTGCCGAGATAGATAATTTCTATAGCCGTTTATACGCTGCACATGCATGCCCCTCGTGCGCAACGGGACGACTACGATTCCAGAGCCACCCTGACACGCCACTACACCAACAAACTGCCAGAAATCAGTCAAGACGAAATCGTGATGGCTCTGAGGCAGCTAAAAAATGGAAAAGACCCCGGGAAGACGGCATTACTTCAAAGCTTCTGAAGGCAGGAGCAGCCCCTGTCATACAGGAGCTACTACAGAACCTGTTCAACACCGTCCATCACAGTGGAATAACTCCCAACTCAAAGCGTGGGGCGGCAGCTTGGTGGTGCTCTTTTTTGTGAAGGGAGATAAAACCCTTCTTAAAAACTACAGATCCATCACACTCCTGAGCCACAACTATAAGCTTTTCTCACGAGTAGTCACAAATCGTCTCGCCAGGAGATTCGACGAGTATCAGCCACCGGAACAGGCTGGGTTTCGCGGAGGATATGGCACCATAGACCACATACACACAGTGCGGCAGATTATACAGAAGTCCGAAAAGTATAATCAGCCCCTGTGTCTGGCCTTTGTGTACTATGAAAAGGCCTTCGAGTCTGTCGAAAACTGGGCTGTTCTGGAATCCTTACAGCTATGCCAAGTAGACTATCGTTATATCGAGGTGCTGAGATGTCTGTATGATGCCGCCACCATGAGTATCCAAGTACAGGGCCAGCAGTTTAAACACAGGCTCAGCGATTACATCTCACACCTGCTATTCGCTGCTGACATAAGTCTTGATGGCGGAGTCGCTGGAGGAGCTGAACCAGATGCTGAACGGCCTAGCTTCAGCCTCACGAAGCATCGGTCTTGGCTTGAACTTGGATAAAACCAAGGTCATTATCAATGACCACATTGATCCGGGAGCGGTCGTCGTACATAGCGACCTTCTCGAAATTGTTGCCGAGTACACTTACCTTGGGCAGAATTTCCAGTTGGGTAAAAATAAATTCGAGAAGGAGGCCAAGAGGAGGATCCAGCTATGTTGGGCAGCGTTCGGGAAATTACGTCGAGTCTTTTCGTCACCCATTACGCAATGCTTGAAAACGAAAGTTTTCAATCAGTCCTACCCGTCATGATCTAATAATAAATAAATAATAAACACATAACTCATAATAACTAATAATAATAAATAATAAACACGGTAATATCGACATAGCATTAGCAAGCTGAAGTGGCAGTGGGCTGGCCATATCTCTAGAAGAACCGACAACCGCTAGGGTAAACGTGTTCTTGACCTTGTGGATACCGCGACTCTGCGAACGTAGTGTAGGACGCCCCCAATGACGATTTGCAAAAGAATGCTGTTAGATGCTGGATGCGGCAAGCTGAAGACAGGGTGCTATGGTGCTCATTAGGGGAGGCCTATGTCCAGCAGTGGACTAACATTTTAACACCCTTTGAAATTTCCTATGTAATTTTGAAAAATCAGAGCCGGGATTTGCGCTTTAGTTGTTCTGCTTAAAATGTTTCAAACAAAACAGCTATAAACAATAAAATGCTAAGATGTTTTATAAAAATTAGCAAAGAATCAAACTGATAATTTAAAATGTTAGATTTAGGTGAAACGAAAGGCTTAGGGCGCAAGCAACCAATGGCTGAGCTCGGTGGGCTCTGATTGGCTCATTTGAATCGGATCAACTAGTGCTAAAACGCCAAAAAGGTGGATTTGTATAAAACACACGTAATTATTATTATTTCTGATGGTGACACTTGTGGCTCCGTTCGGATCCACGTACGTACGGGTGATGCGGCATTGGATCAACTAATACCACCCGGATCAACAAGTGAAAACGGATCAAATAAATACTACCTATATGGCACGTTTGATCAACTAAGTGCCCATGGGGATATCTATATATAGAAAGCATGAGAAAACAAGTAAACTATAAACTCAATAGCATTTTTTGCTGGCTTTTAATAACATTTAATTAAATCTTAACGAAAGATAAACGAAACATCAAGTTTGTAATCAAGAATTTATAGTCAATCAAAACAGAAAATAAAGGGCTGAGCAAATACAAAACAACGTAAATTTTACGAATCTAGGGCCTTTAGGACCCAAGGCGAGATTGTACATTACGGTCTATAAAACAAAGTCGAAATTATCAAATTCTTTGAAAATTGTAAGTCTGTAAACTGGCCCTGTGGCCATGACTACCGATAGTCGTGTTGAAACCACTGTTGAAACATACTGTTTGTTAGATTTCCGTACCAAACCAACTATATTTTCCATCCTGCTAATCGTTATATAAGACACTAGCGGTCAGCCCCGGCTTCCCACGATTAAATTCTATAGCCTTTTGTTCATCAAGAATAATGTAGGATTCAGGTATAAGAATTTTTTACATCGGATAAGTAGTTTTGGAGCCTATTCAGTTCAAACAAACAAACAAATCTTACCTCTTTATAATATAAGTTCACTTCACCAAAACTACTTAGATGGATACGTTCTTCAAGGCATAAGCACTCCATCGCAATCGTCAACACGCACGAGGCAAAGCAGTTTGGTAACAGCTCAAAATAGTCAGAATATACGTTAATTTTTTTTCAATTGAGGTGGTAATCAAGGTAAAGAATTAGCTTTGTCATTTAACGTAGCAATGCTGTCAGAATTCTAGTCACTCTGCCGTCTGGTGATGACTAAGATTTTTAGGAAATAGATATAAGTGTAAATAAACACCTGTGTAATTCTGTTTTTAATTAAAATTAAATTAAGAAGGTACCTACGTGATATTTAATATCGCAATATTTTTGTTATAAGTGTATAAACACTATAATTACTTACCCCATAAACTCAACAATCAACATACTCCAAAGTTACATTTTTCTATACATGTCAGATGATAACTTATTCTACCTCGACCAAAGAAGTAAAATATCTGATTATTGTGGACTTATACGTAACCATACTCATCTTTATAGTGATGGTCCATAATACGGTAGTCCGAGTTTAGGGTCAGTGGTATTTTATGTGACCTTTGGGTGCACTTTATTGGTAATATTTTATGAGTTTATCATGGCACACCATCATGGGATCCATGGGTGCTCGTAAAACATTTCTTTTGTTACTTATGCTTCACATTTTTTTCTTTTATATTCATTGCATCGGTATCTTTCTTCAACATCACTTTCCTTCACTTAATTATCTTTTTAATTATTTTATTTATTTCGCCATTCTAAGCGCCATTGTGTATTCTAACAGTATCCTATTGAACAATCTGATATGGATCGACAATATTTGCTGATAATGCAGTGGAAACTACCGTTCGACGGTTTTTCTCAATAATAGCCTTCTATAAACAATGTTACTATCATTATGTGAGCAGTAACTGGTCTTTAGGAGTACCGGTGGCTTGAATAATAGTTTCCTTCGCCGGTATTTACTATTAGAACCCTCAGTTTTGTTATAATGTTTTGTAAAATGTTTGCTTTTGCATAGATTTTTTGAAGCACTTGGGAAAATGTCAATGTATCTTAAAAGAATAACAGAAGGTACCTAATAAAACCACCTAATAAAAATAGATAAATAGTCAATACTTTATTGTACCACACAAAAACAGAAAACAGTACAGAAAAAAACAACAAATATACTACGTGAAGACGAAGTATAAAGGCGGTCTTTTCGCTATCAGCGATCTTCCAGGCAACCGTTGGATGGACTGGACATTTAAGAATAACAAAGACGGTGTCACTTGAAAAATGATAAAATAAATAATACTTGCACTAATTTTTATTTATACAATACATATTTTTTACAAAATTATAATAATCTTACAAGAACATAAAGATAAGTTGACTTTATAACGATAAATAATGCTGATGCAGCAGTTTTTTAAAGATAAAGATTAATTTGGCAACCCTCATGTCCATTTTAATAAAATACTAAGGTAAAATACTTAGGTATAAAATTCTAACCACACCAAAACGGTGTACAACATCAAAAGCCTAACATATTCTCTACGCTTTAGTCTACTCAGACTTCAAAAACAAGGATATTCATACCACGACCTCTCTAATAAAAATTCAAAACACCGCATTGCAGCTGACTTAAAAAACCCATCTCAAAGTTGCCACTCTAAAAAAAGTGCGTCTTCCAAAAACGCACGATACAGAGGGGACAGACGTCATTACGTTAATTGAATTGGCGATGCTATCTTTGCCTACGGATAAGGCTCTAAGGCTTATCACGAGTATCGCTGTCACGGCAAGATCAATCGTTGCCTCGTTACGACGGCAATCTAGCAGCTTGATTTCTAGAATCATTTTCCTGTTTTATTTTTCTTTAGAAAAACGGAGCGGTGTTGCTGTTTTAATTGACTGCGCTAAGATATTGAGCTCCATATTAAGACAGGTACCTCATGCAAGGATTGAATGATCGTTTTCTGTTATTGCGGGTCAATACTACCTCAAATACACTCCGTCACATCTCCATAGCTTCCAAACTACTAAATATTTAACTTTGAAATGTATATATATAAATGTATATAAAGTTCTGAACTTATTCTATCGATCATATGTTTCAAAAACACAATGTCAAAAAATTTCATAGAAAAAAATCTCTAAATTCTTACTAAAACCGGAATTTCTCAATTAATACAGAAGATAAGATCATGAGAATAAGCATGGTAATTGAACTAAGTATAAAAAAAATCCAATTTTTTTAGATTTTTTCAAATAAAGTCCTAATTAATAAAATCAACTTCATCATCATGATGATTGGGCTTGCGTTGCGTTGTTTTGGCATGCCCTGTCCCGCTCATATAAACTCAAAATCCTATGTCTATCCTTTTCACAAAACCTTGAGGTTGTAAAGGCTCGTTGATTAAGGTTTATAAAATAAAATAGAACATTGTCGGAAATTGTAATACCCTTGTAAGTCAAATTATGGCGCAATCAATTCATAAAACAACTGTTAAAACTATACAAAATTCAATATCAAAAGTATCATCCAATAAATTAAAATCGAATCGATATCTTAAATTTATACCGTTCATACCGTACGGTCCTTATACAGCTACATTTTTAATAAGTTTTATGCAAATCAAGGACTCAATATAGATCACGATGGAGGTTCGAATTGAAAAGAAGCAACGTCAAGTGAGTCCGTACTTGACGAAGGTTCTTCCCTTTTAGGCTTTGATGAGGAGCTGACAAACCACATTTGATATTGAAAAAGTTATTACCTGCCGCGTAGTATACGTTCATAGGGTAATGAGAAGTCTTGTTGGGTTAGTTGATAGATAAGACATGGATTTCGCATATTGCATAGAAGGATCTGTTTTCCATACAGCGTACTTGTTTGTAGCAAAAGGCATTTCCTCACCTTACCTCAACAGCTTATAATGGTCCACAGCTGGACGCAGGCCTCCCCCTATCTCATAAGGGGCTAATGCCCATAATCCCCACGCTAAAGGCATTTAAATGCTTATAATTTTAATTCATTTAAATAAATCTGTTTCACTGTTCATCAAACAAGGTCTTTAGCACAAGCTAAGGAAAAAATTTATTTAATTTATATTATACTAAAATAAAATATTGCTTAGCTGGTTTTGGTTCTAGACCAAAACCTATAGGGTGCTAGTTCCCGTTGTCCAAGTTTTTTTTTTTATTTTCTTTTTCCGACCGATGTGGCGCGGTGGGTGAAGGTCTGCCTGCGACGCAGGAGGTTGCTGGTTCGATTTTCGCCTCGGGACAAATGTGTGTCCGATCTGCAGACATTTGTTCAGGGTGTTCTGGTCGTTTTCTATGTATAATAAAAATATATATATCTATGCATTGTATTATATTACGTATATTATTTATTTAGTACCCATATCACAAGCTCTGCTGAGCTTTGTGCTAGATGTGTGTGAATCGTCTAGCATTATTTATTTATTTGTCTTTTTTTAGGATTCCGTACCTCAAAAAGAAAAAAGGAACCCCTGTATATTATGGAATAACTTTGTAGTCCGTCTGACTGTATGCCCGTCTGTCTGTCAAAGCCCTTTTCTGAGGAACGCGTGAAGGTATCGAGTTAAAATTGACATAGATTACTCAAGTCCGTACCTCTAGGAGCAGTGATGTAAATCAAACTTCTTGAAGTTATGAAATCTGGCAAGATACAAAGTCTTTAGCACAAGCAAAGGAAAAAATCCTAAAACGGAGTTTAGTTGTAGACCAAAAGAAAATATTGCTATCCGGTTTTTGTTCTAGACCAAAACCTATTTAGGGTGCTTATTCCCGTTGACCAAGGATCATGAAATTTGGCAAGATGCAAGGTTTTATAATTAAACGGAACCCTTGCGTACGTCGAATCGCACTTGACGTTTTATTTATTTCTGGTTAATGAAAAATACATTCAACAACATTTTTCATAACTATTGTTATGAAAAATGTTGTTTAATGTATTTATATTCTTTTTTTTGCCCACAAAATAAGGAACTTGGTAAAAAAGTCAGAACAGTGAGTTGTGTATGAATGAGTGAGTGCATTTGATATCTCTATTGGGTGGCGTGAATATTATAAATCATGAAAGAATCGTAAATTCCAAAAAACTTATGTCGGTATTTATTTCCCAAGGTACAAAAAAGGAGTTTGCGTAAAACTCGCGACCTACATTACCCTGCATTATAACTTCAAATGTTGCAAACATAAACTTCTCATCAGCGGGTCTTGCCATAAATTTAAAAGCCTACCTTAGGAACCGTATACATTACACCAAAAATCGTCATCATGTTGATATAGGAATACCTACTATTTAGGAGCCCAAGGTTTTTTATTTTTCTTTTTTTATTGCTTCAAACATTATTTTATTTTTAACTAGTGGTCCGCCCGGGCTTCGCACTTGTATATTCTATAGATAGCCTACGTTCATCAAGAATAATGCAGAATTTTTCAAATCGGTCCAGTAGTTTCGGAGCCTATTCAATGTAACAAACAAGCAAACAAATCTTTGCTCTTTATAATATTAGTATTAAATTTGTGGAAGTATATAAAACTGATAAAATTATTGTATGTAATGTATGTGTGGCTCTACTAATTCAATTTTTATTTTATGGAATCTTTCAGGCATTATAACAAACATTGCCGTAAGCGTTTTTACAATGCTCATTAATTTTAAGTGTTTCAACCAGGTTCGAACAAAAAAACGGCAAGCGTGTGTAGGTCTCTTTACTCGTCGGTTTGCGGGGTGAAACCTCCATTATCATAAAATTACGTGATATCACTTTCTTTTGATGTGTCGTAAAAATAAAAAGCACACACGGGACTTTGCTAGGGGTGATTAATTTTTAAGTTGTTTAATGTGTAAGCATTACATTCATGAAATAGAAATAAAAAAGCTTATTCTAAGGAGAATAATGGTTTACTTTTGCAATAAAAAAAGTATGTGAGTAAGAAATGCCTAATCTCGGCAACTACCAACTACCCGTCTTCCACTACCCTTTTTTCACTACCTGCGTTTTCATTCATTCCTTCCATTATCGTGAGTGCTATAAGCTACATTATCTAGACCAAATGAGCAAAGTCGCGAGCAGGAACTTACCTAATACTTTATACTATTTATATTTATTTGTATTTTTTTTATATGTTACTTATTTATTTAACAGCAAAAAATAATTACGACTTGTATTTACACTCACATCTATTTTATAAAAATTCATTTATTTGTATATGTAGTATTTTTATTTTATGATTCATCATCATCATCATTCATCATCAGCCTTTTTCAGTCCACTGCTGGACATAGGCCTCCCCTAATGAGCGCCATAGCGCCCTGTCTTCAGCTTGCCGCATCCAGCATCTGCCAGCAGTCTTTCGCAAATCGTCATCCCACCTGGTCGGAGGGCGTCCGACACTACGTTTGCCGAGTCGCGGTCTCCACTCAAGAACACGTTTACCCCAGCGGTTATCGGTTCTTCTCGAGATATGGCCAGCCCACTGCCACTTCAGCTTGCTAATCCTCTGAGCTATGTCGATAATATTAGTTCTCTGTCGGATGTATTCGTTGCGAATCCTATCCTTCAGAGAAATGATTAATTTTATGATTAATAATGTATTTTTATGTTATGTACCCAATTAAGTATTTATAGATTTATAACTACTTACAACTATAATAATGTTTATTGCTTCCAGTACTACCTGCATAAACAGTTTTTTTTTACACGCCACGTCTATATTTTTTCGATCACTTCTTGTTTATCCTAAGGTTGCCTGGAATAGATCGCTCTTAGCGATAAGGCCGCCCATTGTACATTATCTGTTATTGTTTTTGTGATCTTTGTTTTTTATTATAATTTGGTGTGTATTAACTATTATATAATATAGGATTTATTTTATTTAATATAGGAACACCAACAGTATACATATTTTGCTTATTTTAATTATATTTGTATTTAGGTAAATACTCGATGTTTGTTCTACACCATTAACTGCATATTGCCAAAAATAGCGGTAAGATAAAAACCCATCAACCTGATTTCAATAGGTATGCCAAACAAACAAATAAAACACGAAACGTGCAACCACTTCACCATCGCCGTAATTATATTTTATAGGTTCAGTGTCCAAATATTTAAATGTTATGGATTGAAAAGGTGTAGTAATTTTAAATTTGATGTAAAGGTAAATATTACATACATTTGCAAAAACAGCAATTTTTTTTTCTTTATTTTTTAAATTTGCGAGTTTCAAGTTACTAAATATCTATTAGTAACGAGGTAAAACTGAAAGCAGATATACCATAACTGTTGATTATTGTAAATGGAAGGTAGAGTCTGAGACAAAGAAGATGGTCCTGGTCGTTAAGATTTTTGAAGCTATAATAGATTGCTTTATTTACTATCTACTCGACTACTAAATTTAATAATAACAAAATATATATTATTACTTAACTCTTAGACTCTAAATGCCCTTATTAGGGCTTTGTTTTGAAACTGTAGCATATTTCCTAACTAACAAAGAAAATTACAATCAAATATTATTTATTTATTTCTTTATTGGTAAATCACAGCTTTACATAAATAAGATTATTAAATAAATTCAAAAAAATATTTAATAAATTGAGCTAACTGCGGACTGTTGCAAACAATCTACAGGTAGCTCAACTTATCCATATCAATATAATTTATTGTTATTATTCCTTATTCTTTACAAAAATATAAATTATCATTTAATTTTGCTTCATTTCTGAAAAGAGACTAAGCGAATGAAAGCGACATTCCAGACAGTATTACCACACATTATTGCGATAATACCGTAGTATAATTTTCGGTGGTCACACCTCACCCTCGGCTTATCGCGTTGTTTAAAAGCCCCATATTGTGACTGTTTACGTCGTAAATAATAATTCAGTCCGGTAAGCGAAACGCTAACTCCTTTATTTTGCGTTTTGTTGTTGGAACAGCAAATCACAATACGAAGTTAATTCTAAACTTGGTTGTTTAAAATCAACGGCTTATGCATGAGCTTCAAACACCAAAAAATACTTACATCCCTTGACGAATTTCAATAGATAACTTTTATATAAGTTAATTATTTTATTTATTTTTTATAAGTTTTTTCATGAATACCAGTATCTAAGGGTTTGCCGGGAAATCTTTTGCGGAGAGATGTTTTGTCAAAATAAGCAAAGTCCACCCATTCCAAAAACGTAGGCTAGGGTGTATGACCCTGCATAGTGTTGACGCCGTATTGCCATAATTAGACCGCCCCAAGTATTTAAAACTGAAAGCCGGACTAGGTCCACGCTATTGTGTTTTTTCTACAAAATATGGGACAAAGGTGGGACCTTTGTATTTATATATATTTTGTAGAAAAAACTGGACCTAGAACCAAAAAAGAGTCCTGGCAAGTATTTTGAGTCATTTATCTGAATGGTTTCAGCCACTTTTCAGACAGCTTCGAGGTACAAAAGAGTGACTTACAGGCCGATCACCATAAATTGTGATGCGTGATGTACCAACTCGACTTTCGCTACTGCTCAGCGTAGCGAATATCCCCCTGAATAAATAATTAATGCTGGACAATCTACACAGCGTCATCTAGGCCCAAGCTAAGCAGTGCTTGTGTTATGAATGCCTTGAGAATTACCAATATCATGGCAACATCGACATCCTACGGTGAACGGTCTTAAACCACATAGAAATATTCTAACACCCCACCTTCCTACCCGGTAATAAGCGCTCATTTTGCGCATCATCAGTCTGGATCGAATCATTTTTGAACTATTAAAAAAAATCCTCAGCATTTCAAAAGAGGTTAAACTACAATCAATGAGGTTTCACGAACGTTACTCGTTTTTTGTTGTTTTAAAAAGATTTTCACAAAAAATATGCAAATGAAGGTTAACTTAAAAATGGAAATTGGTATGCCGACGAAACTGTGTGTGTATCGTGTGTGAATAAATAAAAGTTTCGTGCTTCCGACGATTTTAGTCAACGCTTTTCACATACGAACTTACTTTACCAACCTTTCGCCAATTTTTCGATGTGCCTGTATTTTACACAGGGTCATGATACACATGACAACAGAAGTGCGATTTTGTAGTGACTTCGTCCAAGTTACGTATTTCGTCACGCTTTTGTCAGGTTTGATACATTTTCGTGTGGAGTTTTAGTTACTTGTGTCAAATTACGAAACGCAGTCACCATAAACTAAGAAGTATATGGCAGTCACTAAGAGCGATTCAAAATCAAGCTCCTTAGCGAGAACTGAGTCGGTACTCGACTCGATGCAATAGGTACTTAAAATTGGCTGCTGCCCGCGCCTTCGAATGCTATGTTTCAGATTATTTCTATCCCATGGGAACTGATTTATGGAATAAAAAGTAACCTATGTTACTTTAATCCTTTCATATCTTTATGCCAAAAATCAAGTCGATTGGTAGCTTAGTTAGGGCGTGAAGAAAGGACTAACTAACAAACACACTTTCGCATTTGTAATATTAGCATAGTATTTCCAAAATGAAGAGCCAGGCATTCCCGTTAACCTACTTTTCCTTATAGATAGAGCATGAACCTAATCATTCTCCATAATATAATGTGCGCGTTTGTATGATAGCAGCATTAACAGACGCTTTTACGTTGTACGATTTTTGCACGAACTGTACCGAAATGACAGCTTTGCTGGTGTACTGACATGGTAATTGCTTGCAATGCGTGTACCTACCTATTTGTTCTGTGCAAGTTTTTGCCCGCAGCTTCATTTATTTGTTTCTATGGAAACATTTAAAGGTGTTTCTTTCACATGGAAACTGATTTACGGGATACAAAATGTGTTATACCAAGTCAAGACCCTAAATTTAAGCAAAACTTTAGCCTGATCCATTTATTGGTTTTGGCGTAAAGAAGTAGCGAACACACATCCATCCATCCATCCAACCAAACTTTTGCATTTATAATATTTGTGTGATGGTATAGCTAGTGCTATAGGACGACCTCTGTGGCGCGGTGGGCGAAGGTCTGCCTGCGACTCAGGAGGTTGCGGGTTCGATTCCCGCCAATGTGTGTAAGATCTGCAGACATTTGTTCAGGGTGTTCTGGTCGTTTTCTATGTATAATAAAAAAAATCTATCTATGTATTGTATTATATTATGTATATCAGTTATCTAGTACCCATAACACAAGCTCTGCTTAGCTTGGGGCTAGATAATGCTGTGTGAATTGTCCAGCTTTATTTATTTATTTATAGAGACATTTTGTGGTACTGACCTGATTACTTACGAGGCAACATTTCCAATATAACCCATTTCCTATTAACTATACAAGTCTGGGGATCTATGAATTTTGTCGGAGTCTACATTCTAAGTAAGTATTTACACTGAAATATACATTCCACCTTTAATTTTAATAAAATTAAGTATCATAATTCTAACTTAGCTTTGTTTCATTATAAATACTACACTTGCGAGCTTTAAACTGGAATCACTTCATCGCTGGTTTTTGCAGACCATATTTTACAGTTTCCATGCAATAAACTGTAGGTTGTGGTATATTATTTTAAAGATAATTTTATTAGCTTTCAAACTCTTTCGATATCATAGCGAAAAAAATGTTCATCATATGTCATGGAACGTGAAAACAAAAGACATAAATTTTTGGAACGAAACATCAATTTTTTCAAACTCCTGAATCCCTATAAAAACTGGGAATTTATGCAATTTTGTCATCAGTCCAATATATCACGTCACTCAAAATACTGGAATTACAAGAAAATGGAAACCACACCAATAGAAGCCGCTCAAATCGTCACCCTTATCCAGCAAGGGTTCTCTCAGCGTACTATCGCTCGACAGCTTCATCTGAGCCAGTCCTGTGTCTCCAAAGTATACAAGAGGTTTAGAGAGACTGGAAACTTAATCCGAAGACCAGGATCTGGACGACAGCGATGCACTTCGGCGAGAGATGACCGATTTATTGTCAGCACTTCTCTCCGAAATCGACATCTAACCGGCGTTGACGTCCAGCGGGAGCTCGGAGAAGTTCGAGGGAGAACTGTCAGCAAGTGGACAGTGAGGCGAAGACTCAAAGAAGCTAACTTGACCCCAAAAAGGCCAGCAACGGGACTCAAATTGTCTACAGCCCACCGACAAGCCCGACTTCAGTTTGCTCGTGATCACTTAGATTGGGATATACAGCAATGGAGCCGAGTTTTGTTCGCGGACGAGACTAGGATGTGCCTGCATGGCAGCGACCGTCGACGGAGAGTCTACAGGAGACCGGGAGAGCGATACGCACAATGCTGTATAGCGGAAACAGTGGCATATGGGGGTGGGTCTTGAGTGATGTAAATTTCAAATGGTATACACCAATCTGCAGTTTATTCAATGGAAACTGTAAAATATGGTCTGCAGAAACCAGCGATGAAGTGATTCCAGTTTATAGCTCGCAAGTGTAGATACTTTTCAATAACTTAATCTACTCTAAAAATATAATTTGGTTTGGAAGAGCGAGATTCCCTAACACAGATATTTTCTTTACTTAAAAGGGATTCTCAAATACTACACATAGTTACATTAAGTTAAAGATAATATAAATATTATTGTATATTTTTTAAATTTTTGAATCGATGCTTAACATCGGACCCTGTTAGCAACTGTTAAGGCGCATACCCCACCTAAACTAGCGCCGCTACCTACTTTATTTCAAAAATCCATCGCACTGTTTGTGATACCTATCATAAGTTTTTTTACTATCTCTGTAATAGTTAGTGTTTAGTATAGGCAATGAATCGAAAATAGATTTTGGTGGCCATCAAGGGTAACTTCAATTACAGAGGCATAAAAAAAAGCTTATAATAGGTATATATTCCTTTGTTAAACGGAGTAATAAGATAAAGTAGGTGGCGGCGGCGCTAGTTTGGGTGGGGTATACGCCATAAGTGAGCTACAACATTACTGAGTCAGCTAGCACGCGATTTAAGGACCCTTTTTAATTTTGAAAAGAAATGGACAGCCGTAATTGTGTGGATAACATGTTGATTGAGTGGGTGGTCGTTTTCTTGAACGTGGCTGGTTTTTGCCGACTTCATTTACTTGTCATCAAGCCCGCTAATTAAATCATTTTAATTAGCGGGCTTTGAGGATGTTTTACAATGTACTTACCACGGTAAGTAAAACAAAACCACCTAAAATATTACCAAAGTTTTTTTCCCGATAAATGCAATCACATAGTTTTTTTCCCTTTACACTCTTTACTTTCTTTTTTCGTACTGTATCAGGACAGCGGGTTAAATTGTCTAAGGTATCAGCTTTGACAACAGCGGGTTAAATTTTCTAAGTGAATCAGACTTGATAATTAAGTATCTAATCAAAAGAAAGTCATGCTTAAGTCAACCAAAAATGTATGTAAAAAGGCGTATATCCAACTGGAAAAAAACCCTACTAATATCATAAAATCAAAAGTAACTCTGTCTGTCTCTCTGTTACCTTTTCACGACTAAACGGCTGAATGAAATTTGGTAGGGGGATAAACGGTATCCCGAGGCTCTCCGGGATATGGGCATATGCTACTCGAAAAGCGCATGCGAAGCCGCAGGAAACATCTAGTATAGAATATGGTGGCATGTCATGTCCAACCAAGAAGATTATATCTTGTTGTATATCTATGCAGGGTCATTGCCATTCTAATTTGACACAACCAAAAGCCATAGCGCCCTCTTTTCACGATTAACCTATTTTAGACCATTTTTTAAATAAAACGCCTACAATATTTATTGCAGCAATATTCATTGTTTCATCAATAATTCTCGCAATTCGACGAAACTCGATATTAATGTTCTTTCAACAGATTTATGTCAATGAAGCTGGAATCTCTCCCCCTTCTCATATCAACACGTCGATATATCAGAGGCGTAGTGCCATTTGTCAGCTATTTCTGCTATAGCTATTCACTGACAATGAAATGGGCACGGCATGACAGATCGCAATGAAAAATCAATCTTATGCCTTTTAGAAATAGAGAAGCGCGACCGTAAAGTGCTGGCTTGTACCTAGGTAATGAAAAGCAGTTTATCAGATTCAATAAGATTTATTTACGTCTGACCTATCAGGAAGTATTTTGAAAACAAAAGAAACAATTTATAAATAAACTATTTTATAATGATTTTTTTAGATGAGAACAAGAACAAAATTTAGTTTCATTATCATCATCATCAGCCTATACTAGTCCACTGCTGGACATAATGACATAATGCCTCCAATAATGAGCGCCATAGCGCCCTGTCTTCAGCTTGCCGCATCCAGCATCTGCCAGCAGTCTTTCGCAAATCGTCGTCTCACCTGGTTGGAGGGCATCCTACACTATGTTTGCCGAGTCGCGGTCTCCACTCAAGAACACGATTACCCCAGCGGTTGTCGGTTCTTCTCGAAATATGGCCAGCCAACTGCCACTTTAGCTTGCTAATCCTTTGAGCTATATTGATAACCTTGGTTCTCTGTCTAATGTATTCGTTGCGAATCCTATCCTTCAGAGAAACTCCGAGCATAGCTCTCTCCATAGCTCGCTGTGCGAATTTAAACTGGTGGACGAGCCTTACCGTGAGTGTCCACGTCTCAGCTCCGTAGGTCATCACGGGTAGGACGCACTGATTCTTCTGAAAACTTTCGTTTTCCAGCATTGCGCTATGTATGACGAGAAGACTCGACGTAACTTCCCAAAAAAAAATAGTTTACGTAATCTGAAATTATTGGCTACGAAAACGAACTTTATTATAATGAGAATAAGTAATAGTTATCTAAATTACCAACATATCCATAACTGACCCAAATAACAACATTATGTAAACAACATTTATATACTACTGAACCAAATTGGCACCATTAACACGTACGGACTCATTAATCAGATAACAGCGAGAAGCTACTTGATAAGGAACAACGTCCAAAACTTTTGCTGTCCATTTAGTCGGTTAACATCCAATTTGAACAATACCAGCAGGAGTATTGGAATATTGTTAGAAGACTTGTTGGACAAAGCAAGAGTCCGAAACTACCCTGCGGCTATTCGGCTTGAACGCCTATTCGACGGAAGCTCCTAAGATATTTGATACCTATACCTACTTATGGAGTTGATGGTAATTCGTAACGTTTCTTGCTTCATGTACCTTTAGTAGGGATTATATTGAAGGCATAAACAAATAAAGACATTTAAACAGATAGAAATTATCGGTTTTTATTTTAAAGTCTATCTGTCTTGAATATTTTGAAGCCCACAACTGTCTATGACTATTAGTGAGCTAATAAATATAAATAAATAAATAAAATAATGCTGGACAATTTACACAGCATTATCACATACAGAGCTTGTGTTATGGGTACTAGATAACTGATATTTATTTATGTACATAATACAATACATTACATAGCTAATTATTTTTATTATATACATGGAAAACGACTAGAACACCCTGAACAAATACTTGCAGAATATTTGTCCCAAGGCGGGAATCGAACCCGCAACCTTCTGCGTCAACCTTCTGCGTCAGGCGGACCTTCACCCACCGCGCCACAGAGGTCGTCTCTATTATACACTAAGATTATATACTACTGAACCAAACTAATCCTATGAAATTATTGCATTTTTTTTTAATATTTACTCTAGTGCGACGGTGTAGTCACTATAAAAATACAACTCAACATAACCGCAATTGGCATACTACATCTTCTTTTTTTCCAGATCCAACGCTAGGTGGGGTCGGCACAACATGTATTTTGCAAGCATATATTTTCTTCTCAAAAACTCTATAGACTGCAGATTTACAAGAAAATAACGCCATTACATTGCCTTTTCAGGTTAAAAATTCGTTTTATAAGTTTTAAATCGTTATAATATTCAGACTAGTGAAACATCACAATGTTCGCCACCATATAATAATATGTAACAACAATATGTGTTACTAATAAGACCTATTAAGTTCTGTAACTGATAAGCTTAATGGAAGATGGGAGCCCGCGATAATAACATGGCCCAGTGAATTGAGCAAGTATCAAGTGGTTAGTTTTTGGGTCGGATAAATTATTTATTGCTGTGTTAATAACTCTTGTTTTGTTAGTTTTGTGTTTATTGTTCTCCTTGGTTATTAATGGTTTAGCTGCAATGTATCTTTGACTTTAGTGGATTTTCTTTCTACATCAACGTAAGCTAGTCTATAGCTGGACCATGGCGTCCGCCTTAAGCTAACTGCATCGTATTTGCCTTGAGTCCCTCGCAAATTCTCATTACACCTAACCATCAATCATTATAAGTACAAAAATAACAAAACTTATCAACACTTTCCGTGGGTAATGTCTTTCCCTCAAAATATTCGTCATCTTAAGCACGGTAATAGTGCCTTAAGATTTGATATATACTAGTTAAACCAGGTCATTGATCTGAACACACTCCACCTAAAAGACACCTAGCAAGTTGATCAAACATTGCGTTTTCGCCATTTGGTCAAATTGATTGCTACAGGCGTCTTCCGATTAATCCCCAGGCCTTAACAGACAATTACTGGCTTCGGTATTCGTTTAACGTCTTTAACACGGTTTGTCTTGTTAACGCGTCTATGTATCCTACTGAAATGGATCGTTTTAAAGCAAATTGCTAGTTCCTGGTATGTTTTGTCGTTACATAGCTAGGTATTTATTACGTCACTACACTCAAGAAAGCTAGTGTTGATAGATAAAAGGTAACAGATTATTTTGTTTACATAACGTTGAAGACATTCTTTATTATAAAGTTTTAAATTTTGCATCCTATCCTTCCCTAAATTCTGTTAATGCTATGTAGTTGCGTATACTTTTAGTTGTCAAAAATACCAAACTGGCTCCGCAGAATTATTTACACAACTCAGTTTGTGAATTTTTCGATGGGCTGGTCACGTAGAGCGAATGCAAGACGACAGAGCACCAAAACGTCTCCTAAGTGGCAAACCTGATGGCCGAAGACCCCCTGGAAGAGCAAAACTTGGATGGCTCGATGGGATCCAACAAGACTTATAGGCAATTGGAGTGAACGGAAGGAAAAAACCAAGAATAGGATCGAATGGAGAAATTTACTTGACCAGGCCAAGGCCTACCCGCGGCTGTAGAGTCAGGATGATGATGATGAGTTTGTGAATTTACATGCAGTAGGGCACATCACACGATAGACAATATCCAAACCAGTAGCACACCAATTACTTTCGGCAACACTAACGTTTGCAAAAGGGGAGAGTCAATCGCGATCGTAAAAGGGAAAGTTGCAAAGGGACACGGTAGTCAGTGCCAATCGATGAATGTTCGTGCCTAGACAAAGAAATCGGAGTAGACTTTTAGTTTCTGCAAAAGTCATTACGACAAGACAACTTCTGTTTGAGACTGATTTGGTATTTCTGAAAAAATAATATCTAAAGTGTAATGTTAAACACACATCATCTGCTAACGTTCAAAACCACTGTAAGAAATCAATCTTTTCGCAGCTACAGTATTAGTAAACTTTGAAAAATCTCTATCAATCTTGTATTGTACATTACACGGACAAATTTTATCAAGTTCCGCATTGCTTGCAGATATAGGAATTGATAGATAAATACTTCTCTCTTCGCCATTCTATCACTAATAAACCGATGCACCTCGCCACGGAAACTCATTGTAAGGCCAGCCACGTCTAAGGGAGGCGTCACCCTTCAATTTCGAAGGCGTAAAATTGCGCTTGATGACTTCGCCACTTTGGCTGTTACTATTATTGCCGAAAATAGAATTGAAAATGGGAAAACATTGTAATTTGGTTTTTTTCTACTTTTTTACACACCAGTCAGCTGAAATGTCAAACTGCATATTTAATTTTAACAAGTAATTTTTCAGTTCATGAAAAATTAACAAATCTTACTTGTTGTAAATGTAGTTAGGTATTTTGTAGTTGCTTGTCATATTTGTGTGAGGCAAAAAAAAACCCATTACATTGCATCTTTTAAACTACTTTTTCAAAAGAAATATTTACAAACATGAATTGAATACACCATACGTATTCAATATTCAATTCATGTTTGTAAATTTTTACTATCGTATGTACGTACCTACAAGAAGTCATAAGAAACCCATTGGTATAACAAAACTAAGCGTAATTTTAGCCGTGCACAACCCCGGCACAATTAACCGTAAGTATTAATACTGTTTCCCCAATGTTTCCGCGCTATTTCTCCTCATCTTATTGCGAGGGGTGTCCGCTATTTTATTGGCACCGATTGTATGTACTGTGTACTTTGCGACACTTTCCCTTTATGAATGTTATACTTTACTGTTCTCTCCCCTTGTCTGTTGATGTTTCTGAATAGCTACTGAGATATTTCTCGACTTGTGGTTGTTTGCAAATGTAATTGGGAAATATTTTAGAGCTATAAAATCACCCCTTCTAAGCATCAAGATGAGTGTCAGGATGTTTAGTCATAGAAAAATAACTTCAAAATTTTGAGAGAATTCAATATTTGCCTTAATTCTTAATGTAACGAAATTTTTGTTTTTGTTAATACTAGCAGTGCCTTGCTGTTTCACCCGCGTAGTTCCCGTTCCGTAATTTATCTTTGTGTCAATTTCATCGAGATCTGTTCAGCCATTCTGGTCTGATTGAGCGACAAACATCCATCTATCCAATACATCGATCTAAATTTTCGCATTTATAATATTATTGAGATTTAAATCTTTGCTCAGAGCTCCATACATTTCGCATTGGTAGGATTGATCACATAAAAATACCTGCTATTATAGTATAAATACATAGATAGATAGAAAATGCTTTATTGCACACATAATATACCAAACAAAAATAAAAGAAGTAAAAAATAGTATTCATAGCCCAAAAGAATATTTGATAAAAAATTGACAAAAATAGACTTGATTGCTTCACACAGCTCTACGTCCTTGATGCTGATGACAGCATTCAAGCAATAAAATTAACTAGAGCCCCTCAAACAGTTTCATTTTCTTATAAAAGGTTTGTATAGGGGGAGGCACTTGACAATGTGTTAAATTAGTTGGCTACGTGAGAGCCTATATATATCTATACAGCTTATTAGGTTGGGCATCCACAAAGCGACTATTGCACGTCACGATTCTTCAAATCTATGGATTTTCTGATGACTTTTGGTTGTTATTTGAAAGCAGATAAATGAGATACGCTTTTTCATAAAGCATACTGTTCTGATGTTCATAAAGCTTTAAAGCTTCTACGTAGCTCTGTTTTTCTTAATAACCTAGGTTTATAATATCTTTCTAGGTACGTACCTACTTAATAGTTCCAAGTAACTAGCTTTTTTATCATCTAACTATTATAATATTGTTTCTGATTATTTTATTTCCATTGAGTTGTGTGTGTGTCATTATCGAAAACCAAACACAGAATTTTTTCACTACGTTCGAAAACGGACTTTAATCCCAAACGTGAGATGCAACTTGTAGTAGGTATGAACCAGTGAAGGTGAACCTACTTGTAGTACCTTCACTGTTGAATAAGTAAAATCATTTTTCTTAGTAAATTTCAAAATCGTGAGGTGAATTTTATGTTAAATCATATTTCTTTTCACACATTTCATTCAATTCTCATTTAATTTTATTTCAAACACGTCTTTTCTGTTTATAACAGTTAAATTATATTCTATTTTATTATATTTTAAAGGTAGGTAATATTTTCGTCCCCTAAAAGGTCAGCTAGCGTAATAGACATAAAATAGACCTCACTGTCTCGTGAACAATATCCATTAGGGAAATTTTATCATTGAGGACGATAAATTACATGTCCCCTCTTAAAAAGCTATACAAAGCCACCGGGAAGCCATGTTTAAACAAACTACATTACATTCTAATGACCAATTTTGTTTGACAATAACAGTGTATGATAATTTGATCAGGTGATGTGAGGGGGGGTTCTCTCCCTTTGCAAATTATTAGTAGTGCTAATGGTGGCTTAGACCAAGCAAGTGCCTATTTTATACCATAAAAAATCCATTGAAATAAGACCCCATACGCACCACCCTTCGATTTAAAATTACTCTTTTGTTGTTCTCAATCTGAGCGATCAAGAAACAATAGTCGTGGAGGGAGACAATGGAATTGGTGCGATAAAATGCTTTTTAAAATTTTACTTACGCTCTTGTTTTTACCAATTTTATCTATAAGATTTCAAAAAGGTTGCACTATAAGTTCATTTTGATATATTTTCACGTTATATTCATACATTTACTAGTTAATTGTAGCAAGGTAAAAGCAACAAAATAAATAATACTCACGTAATGCTGGACCATTGATTCAGCGTTGAGGATGCTATGTGTGCCCTAAGTTAGTCAAAACGTTTGTTATAGGTAGGTGCTAGATAACAATAAATACATTAAATGGATATATATTTTTAATCGACGATTTTTTTTAACCGACGTTGATAAAAGAGGAGGTTCTATGTTCGGTTGCATGTATGCTTTTAATGTCGGTAAATACGTCAATTTCTCTGTTATTTATGGACCGATTTGGATGATTCTTTTACAGTTGCATAGAAGATAATCTGGAGATATTTGATTATTTAATTTTTTTATTCCCGATTTATTAGAATTTATCCCGTAAACTTTAAGAAAATGTTTCAAAAGTGGGGATTCGAAGTCGGCTATAAGTTTAATTATTTTTAAAAAAGTTATTCAAGTATTATAATAAAAAAAAAACAAAGAATACCAGCAGATCATATAATTTTTTCGACGTGGCGGGAATCGAAACCACAAACTTCTGCGTCAAAGACCTTTACCCACTGCGCCATAAAGGTCGCAAAGGAATTAACTCTCCACAAGAATATGATTTTCGCAGAATCTGTTTCCATCGCGTTGAATAACGAATTCAGCAACTTCCAAAAAGCAAAACTGAAACTCACGCTACAAATGTTGATCCAAAGAGTAATCCTATAAATCCCCGTGAATGGACGACTGGCCCGTTCCAATTCCCTCTACATCCCCCAAAAAAGTTTAAAAAGAAAAATGCAACAGCTCCATTCACCTCCCAAGGACGATAGTGAAGAAAAAGGACAGGCATTTTATCAGCAGCGTAAATAATTAGAGCTGGGAAAACGAGCTCTGTAGCCGAAAATCTTACAAAACCTTTGATAAAATAAAAACATTACACAAAAATGTTTTTTTTTTTGTTTAATTTGTAACTGGTTGTAACTTTGAATTTAACAAAATTGAGTACTTAGAATCTATGATTATGTTTATCTACGAATCTAGTTTTCACAGTTAATTCGATGTACACGATCCAAAAAATCTTTTGATAGGTACAGCTTAATTTTTTATACTTAAAGAAGTATAAAAAATTAAGCTGTACCTATCAAAAGATTTTTTCGTCTTTTACCAAAGGGTAAAAGACGAGTACAATCAACTTTACCGAGTGTACTGAAATCAAGAAATCCAAAAGCAGAAAATTTAGGCTAAAAATCAAGAGATGTTTTCTAACACTAGCTGTTTCCCGCGACTTCACAAACTCACATCTGTATAATGTATTTTTTTTTTTTTTTTATTTGCTTTTGGTGGCTTTCGTGTCACTGCGGCCATGATGGGCCTATTGTGATCGCCACTTTATGTGTTCTCCCCTAAAGCCGCGGCGTTCAGAGTTCGCCACCTACCCTTGCAGCTGCTAGGAACTGAAGGATTTCCTTCGGGGAGAAGTCTCGTAGCTCCTCTGGGCCGAGCAGGTGCTTGCCCAGATAAGTACTACGTTTTTGCATCAGTGCTCCACACTCACCTAGCAGATGGAGAGGCGTTTCGTCCGCCTCCTCACAGAATCTACAGGTTTTTGTGTCGCATAGCCCCAATTTAAACATGTGCTTGTTAAGGCGACAGTGTCCAGTTAGGGCTCTTGTTAAGATGCGAAGGTTATCTCTGTTTAGCGCTAGGATTTGGTTAGTGTACCGTTTATCGAAGGCTTTTATCAGAGATTTTGAGTGATCCATGCCAGAGGAGTTTTTCCAAAGCTTGGTTGATTCCTCGTAGCAGGAATTTAAGAGGGTTCTTAGAGCCAGACTTTTGGGAATGCCACAAAACGGCTCGGGGCCAAACTGAGTCCCCTTTGCCCCGGATCGCGCAAGTTCGTCAGCACACTCATTGCCGTTGATACCCGCGTGACCCGGTACCCATCTTAGGATGACTTTGTTGTTCAAGCCTAGAGCGTTCAGGCGATACAAACAGTCCTCGACTAACCTGGACGTGATGACCTTCGAATCCAGTGCTAGGAGGGCCGCCTGGCTGTCAGAGTTGATAAATATGGTTTGGTTGGTGTAGCGCTTTAGCAGATTAATGTCAGCACATTCGAGAATGGCGAATACCTCTGCTTGGAAGACGGAGGCGTAACTACCTAGGTTTAAGCTACTGCTAAGCCTGGGTCGCTCTCCATACACTCCACAGCCTACTTCCAGTCCCATTTTGGAACCATCCGTGTACCAGTTAAGGCACCCGTCCTTGCAGAGAAGCTGGCTGTTCGACCAGTCTTCTCTAGAGGGCAGTTCCACTGTGTAGTGTTTATCAAACACGTGACGTGGAAGCATGACATCAGTTGTCATGTTCAGTATAGGTGATTCCAGAGTAGAGTCTTGCAGAGATCTCAGTTTCTGGGAGAGCCAATTCCTACGGCCCAGGGTATTGGACCTATACATGCTGGTCTTTGCCTCCTTATGTATGTATAAGTGAAGTGGAGGTAGTCCCAGCAATGCGTTTAGTGCCAGCCCCGGGGAGGTGGACATGGCTCCCGTAGCCATAAGGCAAGCAGTCCTTTGTAGGCTAGTTAATTTGGTGATTGCGGTCGACTGAAGGGCTTTGTCGTACCATACAATGGAAGCGTATGTAATTATCGGCCTCACAATGGCAGTGTACAGCCATAGGGCAATCCTGGGGTTAACACCCCAGTTGTCGCCCATTAGTCTGCCGCTAGCTCCTAGAGCCATCTTTGCTTTTTGCAAGACGTTGCCTAGGTGTGTGTTCCACGTCAGTTTCTGGTCGATGGTAACGCCCAAGTATTTTACTTCAGTGGAAAATGTTATGATTCTACCATTAAGTTTGGGATAAACAAGCTTGTCAAGCCTTCGTTTGTTGGTAAATGGTATAATCACAGTTTTGTCAGCGTTGACTGCGAGTTCACTGTTGCTGCACCAGTCGCTGACAGCGTTGAGAGCTCGCTGCATGATGCTGGAGATGGTGGATTGGCAGAATCCTCGTACGACGATCACAAGGTCATCTGCATAGCCTTGCGCATCGATATTGAGGTCTGCCAGTCTGCACAGGAGCTGATCTACAGCTAGGGTCCATAAAACAGGCGACAGCACTCCGCCTTGGGGACAGCCCCTAGCTGTGGATATCTCAATTGTTGTTTGGTGAAGGGCCATTTTTGCTCCCCTGTGTGAGAGCATATCCTCAACCCATCGGGTGGTAGTCGGGTCGACATTTTTGTTGATCAACCCGTTCACCAGCAGAGAGATTGGGGAGTTGTCAAAAGCACCTTCAATGTCAAGGAATGCACAGAGTGCTATTTCCTTGTCCTCCATAGCCTTCTCCACTCTGTCAATCAGACTGCTAAGTGCCGTCTCAGTGGATTTACCCTTACGATAGGCATGTTGGCTATGGTGGATGGGAGATGCGACGAGCGCTACATCTCTTATGTATCTATCTACCACCTTCTCCATAGTCTTGAGAAGAAATGAAGATAGGCTTATGGGTCTGAAGGACTTTGGCTGGCTATAGTCCTTCTTACCAGCCTTAGGTATGAAGATAACTTTGACATTAGTCCATTGTTCTGGCACATATCCCCAGGCGAGGCTCGCCCTGAAGATTTTTACCAGATATGGAGTGAGGACGTCGATTCCTTGCTGTAGAAAAACAGGGAGAATCCCATCCTCACCACATGCTTTGTTAGTCTTGAATGAGTTTACGGCCCACCTTACCTGACCCGGTCTAATGATCCTAGCCACTCTGTTCCAGTCCTCGTTCCGAGGCTTATGGGGGTTGACAGGTGCCGGTACGTGCGTGTTTTTATGTCGCGAACCAGGGAAGTGGGTCGAGGCCAGCAACTCTAGGGTTTCCTTTTCGTTAGTTGTGAAGGAACCGTCCCCTCTCTTGAGGAGACCTATTTGATTAGTTTTGGCTTTGGAGAGCAGTTTGTGGAGTCTAGCACTTTGAGGCAAGCTTTTAATTTCCTCGCAGAGCTTCCTCCAAGATGCTCTCTTAGCCTTCCTAATTTCCATGTTATATTCCGTTAAGGCTTTTTGATAGGCCTCCCATACGCGAGTCCTTTTAGCCTTATTGAATAATTTCCTGGTTTTGCTCCTTAGCTTGCCTAGCGTGGAGTTCCACCATGTGACTTGTCGCTTAGTGGTCTTGGTCTTTTGCGGGCAACTCTCCTCATAGGCCATGCAAATGCCTTTTGAGAGGATAGTCACCGCTATCTCAAGGCTGTCACGGGTCCTAATACTTTTAGGGCATTCTTCGAGCATTTGCCTCAGTTTGTCGTTAAATACATCCCAGGCAGTTGCCCTAGGGTCCCTATAAGTTATAATTTGAGAGTCCAGGGAAGCCTTTATCTCAAAGCAAATGTGCTTATGGTCGGACATAGAGTTTTCATTACTAACATGCCAGTCATTGATGTGCCTGGCAAGGTTGTTAGTAGCGAATGTTATGTCCAGGACCTCTTGTCTAACCCTGGTTACAAAGGTCGGTTCGCGTCCTATGTTAAGAGTGGTTAGTTTGTTAGTTAGAAGAAAGTCAAAGAGTAACTCACCTCTAGCGTTGACGTCTGTGCTCCCCCAAGCAGTGTGGTGTGCGTTGGCGTCGCATCCAACGAGAAGCTCGGCGTTGTTCTGGGCGGCGTAGTCGACCACCCTCGCCAAGTCGCCCGTTGGGTTGTCTCTCTCTCCGGGTAAGTAGGCAGAGCACACAATTACCCTCGCCCCACTCCACCCTTTGAGATCGACAAAAGCGGCTACCAGGTCGTCGTTACATACCTCTGCGTTACACACCTCTGTATAATGTAACTATAAATTTAAAATACTCTTTGCCCATAGTAAACAAACAATAAGACTTCAAACATGACTCAAAAATCACCATTTATGAACCTGCGATCCTATCGGATTATATAGTGAAGCAATAGTTAGTGTACCAGTGCTCGCGCTCACACTTTTGCGCTAAATTATGTCCTATGCACATGGCTAGTCTCCGTTGATACTGGGCGCCGTAGCTGAAATTCGGAATTATTTGAAACTTTTAAGAATTTTACCGAATACCCGAAATTGTTGTTACGTCTCTAGTAAATATGTAAAGTATGGCAAGTAGAATAGAAAGAATCGCGCCTTCCCGGTTTTCTGGGACGGGCGTCTGTAATAATGGATTACGAGTCTAGACGCGAGACAAAGCCGTTTCGAGCCCTTGAAGGAGGTGGTGTTATGGTGATAGAGCGGAGCGAGAAGCTTAGCGATTTCAGAACTCAAAATAATGCCTACAAAATGTGATGGGTAATGTAGATGTGGGATATATGGACAAACTAGCTGATGCCCGCGGCTTTTAACGAGTAGTTTAAGGTTATTTCTATCCCATGGCAACTGATTTATGGGATAAAAAGTAGCCTATGTTGCTCTCCATCTTTTCTTATAACTCTTTGCCAAAAATCAAGTCGATTGGTAACTTAGTTAGGGCGTGAAGGAAGGATAAAGAAACAAACGAGCAAACACACTTTCACGTTTGTAATAGAAGTATAGATTTATTTTTACCACTATTTTAATTTAAAATAATGTGTATTATTTTTTCTGCGTTCCACAAGCAATAGAACTATCGAAAAAGTATTTTGCCGTAACTCGTAAACCATCTTCTATGAACTCATGTTAAAACCAACTTCGATTTGCTGGTATTTTTTGAGCATTTGGGAAAATACGAAATTTTGTGATAAAAATCTACATTTTCCCAAATGCTCCCAAAATACAAATGATTGATTTATTTGTTGTTTTCAGCATAAGTACATAGAAAATGGCTTACAAAAACCTAGTTACTTTCTTGCTAATTTAATTAATTGTGGAGCGCAGAAAAATTAAAAACTTATCACCAATACTTTCCGAATCAAACGAGATTCGATCCGATCCCCGTTTGATTCGGAACAAATTATTTTTTACGTTTAGCCCGACTCAGTGCAGACCAGACGTGTGTGACTGCTAACTCAACTAACTTCCATCCATCATCATCATATCAGCCCATATACGTCCACTGCTGGACATAGGCCGCCCTTTCCATTTTCTACTTCCATCCATACTCCGGTCAAACTTTTGATTGTAATTTTCTTTGTTTTTAAATTGAAGTTACAAGTTTATTGTTTTCTTGATAATTTTCAGATTGTAAAACACAGTATTCTATACGTAGGCCATATAGGTACTATAAACAAGGCATAAGTCTATTTCATCCCTTAGCTTTTTAGTGTTACGATACTCGCACTAGGTAAATTTTCCACGAAAATTTAATAATGTCCCAAAAATTTTCGATTTCGGCAGGATTCAAACCCGCACCCCACCCTCAGTATGGGTGTACTATACCCAACTAAGCCACGAAACCACTAGTCGTTTCAACCGAAAATCTTTGGGACCTCTGACGGCTTTATCGCCGTTAGCGCCACCTACAGGGGAAACTTTGAAAGTTCCCAAACCTCTTATTTCATATTTTCATCCCATTTTAAATCGCTACAACTCGTCCAACTCCCATCCCGGTGACTATGCGTGCGGCTCGTGACCCGCTCCAAGATTGATGGTAGGTTCACATGACATAGCTCGCCCTCGAAGCGCCCACCCTTTTGATGACTTCACTAACAGTTATTTATGGAGAGGATTTACTCCCAGCACTCTGATCCCGTTTAAAATCCGTTCTCTCCAATTTTAAAGCCGTTTTTAAATAAAGCTGGATTGAGGTTGATCGGTTTGGTTTTTATTTTTGTTATTTCGGTTGGGTAGCAGCGACAGATTTGGTTTTGTTTGAGAAATACTCTTAAAAGATTAACTCAACTCTTTTGTTAAGGTAGTACAGTTATTGAGTAGATTAAGTTTGCCAAAATAAATCATCATCATCATCAAATATTTAAATTAAATCAGATCTGACAACTAAAGGTTGTGGTTCGGAGACAGGAGACCGTGACCGGTAGCTGTGTACGGGTAGCGAGAGTATGGAGACAGAGATGCGAGACGAAGACAACGAGGCTGTCGTCCCGCCCGTTCAAAGCTAAATAACAACTAATATGGTCGCAGTCTCGTGTCTCTGCCTCTGGTCTCAGTCCCTGGTTGCGGTCGCGATGCAAACCGCCACTTTAATGAATAGTGTAGATGTCGTGTAAAACACGTTTTTGGTGGCATTTCAGCTTTCTAATTAGTTAAGAGTGTATAGTTTTGTTTTTCTGAATTGGGTGCATCGATATGCTTTCCTGAAGAACATCGAGTAAACAAAAGAAACAAATTTAAAAGGTACCGCAGCACATGAAGTTGCAAAATTTTAAATTACAAAGAAAATAAGCAAAGAAGTTGCTCAGGAAACAGGAAGTTACTGCGTTGTTATGAACTTTATACTGAAACCAAGTTAAAGTATAAATAGCATTTTATCGAGAACTTTTTACCCCTTTGGAGGATTACCAGAAATAAAATGGACTTTAGATAATTTTAAAAAAGCAATTTTATCCACGAAAGTTGGTTTGGCGTTATTTGAAATATCCTACTTATCAATTTGGTTTGGCAAACTTTATTTTCTTACTGCATCTTAATAAACTCAGAAAACGCTCCTAGTTTTTCTTCAAATGCAATTCCTTCTTTCATTTTGCCTTCTTACATTTTACTTTGAACGGCCAGGATTTAAACTTATGTGGATGTGAACCCTAGCTTTGTATCCTACAAACTAAAGAGTTTTTTTTTGCGTGGGCAATTTTTTTACGAGCGTTTGCCAAATTAAAGTGACATAGACCTTATTTAGACATGACATCTCATCGGTAAACTAATCTTTTCCGTTAAAAATACATGCCATAAGTTAGTTATTACTATTAATTCTAAGGAAAATTGGTTTATCGTATGGAAACCGCCTCATTGCCAGGGTATTTCCCCGGACCAACCACAGCTCCTGTAAATAATAAAGACAGAAACGTTCCTAACAGCGCCTCGAGGGGAAACGGTGACGGCAAGTGACAGTCTTGCGGCGAAGCGATAAGTCAGCACGACACCCTTCGTGACCGAGGAATAACATTGATTTTATTTATTTCAAATCAGAGTTAATTTAAATTGGATGTAGGTATATATTTCAAAATTTGTTCTTATCTACTCAATAGAAACTATGACTAAACAGATTTTCAAAAAACTTTACTTTGAATGTTCTCGATGACGTCACTTTCCAAAGAAAAGAACTTATCAAAATCAGATCATCTGTGTGTGAGTTTGATGGAATACACAGAGGAACACACAAACACAGCCTGACATCGGGTCCAAGAAACTTATATCCTGTTTGATCAGGTCTTATAATACAGCTTCTCAGCAAAAAGGATCTAAGTATTTACTGACACTAAGTACCCAAATCTCTAAACTCATTATAACACCAATTACTCCCCACCACTATAATTGGATCCACAGCCACAGTCTTGTCTCAACCTCGGCCGGAGTCGGACGTGCGTTACGTGTACAGCATGCTTACACAGCTCGTTTGGCCGCCAGGATTGGTGTGTACAAGAGCCGATTTCAGATTGAGCACGTAGCAAGACAAAGTACGGCCATTGTTATTGACAGGCCTTTCAAGATTTCTTGGCACTAAAACCTATTTCTACTGGGTAGAAGAAACCACTGTTTGACACGACATTGTATCTACTAGATACTAGATTAAAGTCATTTATAACGGCATATTTACCATGATTCGATTTTTGAGTTATCCAATATTTTGGAACAGTTTCATGCGCCATGATCACTGAAGAACTGGCTGACAGACTTAAATGACCAATAATCTATTAAACCATGATAACTCCATGATAAACCATGATAAATCTAATCTTTTAAACCATGATAGTTTTAAAAGATTAGATACTAGATACCTTGGAAGCTTAGGAGGTACAGCATTCATACGTGTACTTCTAGCAGCCTCGGCCATAGTAAATTGTATTTGTAAAAAACATTCCCTAAGAACCATAGGTATATTATAGGTGTACCTATGTATGTAATGTATTTTAGAAACGAAGACAAGAAACTTTGTTCCGGATTACATATATCTGTTGCTTCCGTTGGTTTATACAGGCATCAAATCTTGTTGAAAATCAACCAAATACCTCTTGGCAAAAACTTTACTCAAAAACATTCACGACATCAACAATAAGTTGGACAAATCCACGCCACAACATTCGGCTTAGTGTCCCCTTTTGAACAGATTACAAGGAGGGCTTCAAAATACTCAAACTGGGCCCCGTGTCTGCCCAAGTGGGTTTTCACTTCAGGTGAAATGGATTTCAAGTTCAATTCGTTTTTTTTTTGTTTCTGTAACTTGGAAGGACTTTATCAATAGGTAAGCTATAATAGGATCTAAAATATACTACTGCCACTCATAAGAACATTATTAATTTCAATAAGTCCCTGGAAACTAGATAGCTGATTTAAATATCAATTAATAGTTTCTAGACGTTCATTAGTGCATCAAAATACGAAGCAAACTGAGCTCCTCACTACACATACGTATGCACATGAGTTCTCATTAGGCCATAGCTTAGTTAGGCTGGATAGACATGATGAAAGACTCTCGGAAACACCATTTAGACTAGTCATAAATTTATTTGAAACAAATTACATAAAAAAATTACAGGGTGCACTGGCCGAGTCATGGCAAACTAAGACTTGTCGGTCCATGCTGTCAAATTTGCAACAAATGAAGCAAGTATTTGAAAAGGATCGACCAAAATTGTGAACACAACTATATAATTACACCTACCTACACGGTGTAAGAAAAATATATTTTGCCTCGCAAGTGAACAAATTCCTTTACAACTGCGAATTTAATTGCGAGTCTAACGGAAAATCAGTTTATATGTTCGATTTCACGAAGCCATAAGTTAACGGCTTCGTGAAATCATACAGTTGTATGGAGAGCTGTGCTGTTCAGTCCGTATTAATTTAATGATAATATAGTTTGTATTCTGACTGAGAATATTTCCTTTTATGTTTGTTCGAGTAAATAAAATACGTTGGTTAACATTTTTTTAAACCCCATCAATGCACCATCATTATATTTGTAACCTTTTGAATTTGGGATAAATATTAATGACGATCGCAGTGACCTAGTAGTACCATATACTCAAAATATTGGTTTATGGTGATCACATACCAAATCATAAAACACTTCCTTTATTTTATTTTGCCATAAGTTTTGACTGTTCTAGTAATTAATTAAAGCGGAAACTATGTCAAAAACGAATTTCTCTCTCGCATAGTTTTAAAAATCGTGACGCCATAAAACTCAACATTATTTACAATGGAAGTAAACTGTGCCATATAAATTTATTTTCAAGCTTACGAGATAGACGGTTTAATCGGCGTGTTTCTCCAATTTTAAATTTAATTAATTCGAATAGTTCGCGAGTCGTGAACGCTAAATACTGCAGTCTGCTTCCAAAAATAACTATTTTGAGGTATATCTACTATTGTAAATGCATCCAATCTTTTCTAAAACATGCTCCTCGATTTGTTTAATAAATTTATTTATTTATTAATCACAATAATAACATTACAGATTATAAAATCCAATGCGTTATTTATGGCACAAAGAAGTAACCTAAAGAAGTAGTAAGTACATCTAGTCCATCGATTTTATTGATATCAAAGATGCATCAAGCAAATATATCTGAGATAACATTAAAAAAAAACATATATCTATGTGTTGTATTATATTATGTATATCAGTTATCTAATACCCATGACACAAGCTCTGCTTAGCTTGGGGCTAGATAATGCTGTGTGAATTGTCCAGCATTATTTATATTTTATTTTAGTTTTTTAAATATGAAATATATTATGAAAGTAACACAAAATGAATCAAAGTAATGAAATCCGGAAGTTAAGATGTTTACTAGGTACCCCTTTACACCAACACTACCTTACGAATATATCTGAAATTTTGCAGAAATGTGAATATACCCTCGAACAACATAAAAATAAACGCTACTTTTATTCCTCGCGAGCATAAACTTACATGATAAAGAAGATTATGAAAACAGAAACGTTATAGAAAACATTATTAGACACCGAGGTATTTTCAAAGTACGCATCAATGAAACATTCACCCAGTAAAGGTCGCAAGAAGATGGTGAATGGAGGATTTAGATAAAGATTGATGGAGGAGCACAAAAAGCGAAGGATCCCAATATCTTGACAGGAACGGCCCCAATTTATACCGACCCTTACGCCATTCATAGCTGTTCTAGGTATTGCGAACCCTCAACGATAACTTGATTTGGTTTTTCTTACAACAAATGGTCGAGTAACAGCTTCAATAAATACCATTTTTTCGTAAAAAACGATAGTATAGTCAAACTCATCAGCATCTTTGATGGAACTAGTCTCATGTCGAGATTTTATGACAGTTTCCAGTGATATTCTGGGAAATCTTATTATATCTTTATCGAATATCTTAGTTAGGACCAACATAATTCTCTGGACAATGCACACAGCATTATCTAGCCCCAACTAAGCAGAGTTTGTGTTATGGGTACTAGATAACTGATATACATAATAAAATACATTGCATAGATAGATATTTTTACTGTACATATACAACGACCAGAACACCCGGAACAAATACCTGCAGATCGTGCAAATATTTGTCCCAAGGCGAGAATCCCCCCACACGCAACCTCCTGCGTCGCAGGCGGACCTTCGCCCACCGCGCTACACAGGTCGTCTTTTCAAAACTCAACTTTAAAAGGACCAGCTTTTGCTACTCAAATGCACGCTTATGTTGCTACAGTGCACTAATTTCGATCAATATAATATAGATGCAGACGTCGTCGATTGATTGATTGATGCTAGTTTGGCCACAGCTGATAATTATATTCGTGTTCACAATTTGCATTACATCAATGACTTACTTTTAAGTAATGAATTGACAAAATGTACCATTATCCGACGATTTGATTCACATCATTAGTAAAAAGATTAAACAAATGTAATTTCAATGCAGCAAAGGGATCAAACTCCATACGACAATATATTGCATCAAAATTGCTATGCGATTCTGCGTTCTAACACCTTATACTATAGAGTTATTTTTATTTGATAATAAACTAAACGTAGGGAATCGACTAAGACATCTGGCATTCTGAAAGCTACTATTATTTGTGCCTAGAGGGAAAAGAGCGCAATGATAAATTAATGTAATGAATAACATGTCGATGGTAGATTGATGAGATGAAAGCCAAGATCTAATAAATCTAATAGGTTTTATTTTTCTTTTAGGACACCTGTCCTGTTTAATTGAAAAAAAAATTTAATTATATTAGATATTATTAATATATTATGTATACGCCGTATGGTGCTGGCTTAGAATTTGCACCGTACCCCAACTCTTCCCGTGGGTGTCGTAAGAGGCGACTAAAGGACATACACTGGGGGGTGGGCAGCAGCGCCTTTTGCAGAATAGATCTACCACCGAACTGCGATCCCCAACCAGCATGCCCAGCGTGGGGATTATAAGCATTGCATGTATAATGAAATGTTTGTACGCCTAAGCGGTAGAATCCAGCGCTTTAAAAGAAGTCTTATGTGCCTACTGTTAAATTACCTTATTCACAAACAATAAATGAATTATGAATTTATTGACCGTCATGAGATACAAAAATCAGGGGGAAGCCTGCGTCAAGTAAATCATTATAGGCCATTGAGGTTGAGGTATTAATATAACTGAAATAAATTTACGTTGTGATTTATATTAACGTAGCAGTGTCGTTTCTGCGAACGTTAACCAAAAGCTAGAAAGGAAATGTAATGAATAAGGTAAATTTTGCCCTATTTATATTTCTTATATCTATAAGAGGGTAACGGTGTTGATTGCACTTATACACTTTACACTTTAAATAAGTATCTATATAATTAGGCTAAGAGTGTAATTGTTTGTTACCCCGAATAAATAAAATAAAAGGTAACGTATTTGAGATCAGGATCACCAATAGTCAGAAGGTATTAGATGTGCTGTGTAAGCCAGCGGAAAATTGAACCCAACCTACATAGTATGCTTTATTCATGACGACACCGGAACCATGGCACACTGCAATTGTATTTCGCACTACGGGAATTTGAATCTCGCTTTGACAGTTGAATATTTTATCGTGGCGTTTAGATTTATAATTTAAATTCTGATTTCTTGTTCTGAACGTGCTAGAAATAGATCTAGCTAGGGTAACAAACTTCTGGTTAGACGGTCAAACGCCATTTATTTCTCATAAAGAATGTTACATTCACTTACATGAGAATCAATCATAAATTCTAAAATATTATCTAAAGGCGTAAGTTAAAATTACAGATAAATAAAAATAACAAAAGTTGTAGGTAGACGTAAGTATGACGACGGGAAAGAAACAAGGAATACAATACGAAACATAATTGTTCTACTCATTTAAATAAATAAATAATGCTGGACAATTCACACAACATTATCTAGCCCCAAGCTAAGCAGAACTTGTGTTATGGGTACTAGATAACTGATATACATAATATACATATAACAAAATTATCTATCTATCTATGTAATTTATTGCAATTTTATAATTACACTAGTGGTCTGCCCCATCTTCGCACGGGAATACTTCTTATCCTATTCCGGACTAAGAAAAATCCAACAAATCAAAAAGCATGAAAATCGGTGCCGTCGTTCTTGGGTCATAAATGGTGTAACTAACACGACTTTGTTTCATATATAGATTACAAGTATTGTCTTAGATGTAGCTATTCTTAGCGGGTACAAATTGCATATTTTTTTCTCATTCAGTTGTTAAAAGATCATTTCGAAGGATTTTTACCCTTATAATTCTAGGTAACCCTATACAAATCTGCAGTTTTAGATATACATATAAAAGATGCTAATAATCGTAATAATTATTGTATAATAATCTTGAACATAAAAATCCGCTTACAGTCCTAATATAACGTAAACCATTTACGTATAAAGACTGCCTAATACAAAGAAAACATAAAAATGTTGTTTCAAATTGTCAACTCCAAAGGATCGACACTCATACTCGTATATCTCGAGGATTTATTTCCAACTTCGTACATTCTCGATTTTCACCTAACACCTTAATTTTATATTAAATTTGGCTCTCCGTTTTCATACACGTCTTTGCGTTTTGTGAGGTATTCACATTTATAATTTTTAGGACCAAATATAGAATTTGAGAGTTGAAAATGTACTGATAATATTAATCCTATTGAGTTGATCAAGACAATATTAAATTCTGTATAACAAGCACGGGGATAGTTATCTAGAGTAGAATAGAGAAATATTACGTCACTTTGACATAGAATGCGTTAACTTTGAAGAGTTACTGAATTTCATTATTATTCCTTTTATTCGAAATACAATCGTTGTAAAATAAATAAAACAGCTTGGGACTATTTTAGATGAACATTTTTGTTTGGCCAAAATTATACATGGCTTAGCTTGGCTTGTATTATTTAGACGAAAATCTTTGGGACTTTTTACAGCTCTAGCGCCGTAGGCAGTTTTGGGACTTCTTACGGCTAACGGAGCTAGAGCCCTAAGAGGTCTCAAAGATTTTCGACGAAACCGACTAAGATTTCGTGGCTTAGTCGATTAGAGCACACCCGTACTGAGGGTGGTACACAGGTTCAAATCCTGACAAAAAAAATTGGGACTTATTTAACGTCTTAGAGATTACCCAGAGTGCGAAGACTTACGCACTATAATACAAAATCCTTGGAACAACGAAATAATTATAAAAATCTATTGAGAACTGGCGAAAATATCACCAAAATTGTTGTAATGTAATTTTACAAAAGTTAAAACAACTTTTGTAAACTTTAGGATAAATACGAATCCCTCGAGAATATTTTTTTGTATCGGGCTTAAGGATTATTTAAATAATTTATTTATTTGGTCCATAATTCACGTAGAAATCGATGAACATAAAAAAATACATACAGCCAAATATAGAACCTATTCCAGTCGGTAAAAAATTAACAGTTTGACATGAAACAAACATTCATCCGGTCCAATACGCGCGGGACTATAATTTTCCCAGCCATCGTCCAAATTGGCTTGACACGTGTCATTGTATTGACATATACGCCTTCCTTGTGTTAATTACTTATTTGGGGAAGGGCAGTGGATCAGTTTAAAGTGGTGGGAGTATCCTCAAGGCGCGGCGGAGTCATTATTCCGTTCCGCTTGGCTGTCAAGTAAATGCCGCGAGTCCTGTCAAGAATGTAAACAATTGATTGTGGATTTAATCAGATAAAAAAAAACAAAAGCCGGCTTAAAAATAAACTTTTATGTAAGTACTAGGTACTTACAAAATATGATCTCTTGTAAATGACCTTTGTCAAACTATATTCCTAAATACAACATTAATTTACTAACAGGCACTAGAGGCAAGTTAGAAAGTATTTCTGTCTGTCTGTTTTTTCATTTAACACGGATAAACAGCTGAAAAAATGATTGTTAAATTTAGCAAGGTTTTATCCTAAAAATGTCGTAAATCATAAGTATTTAATTCTAAACATTAATAAAACCTGCTTTTATGAAGCCCAATGATTAATTAGAAAATATTTTACGAATGGAAAAGTTAAGTAAAGGAACCCAAGTTATTAAAAAGAAGAAAAAGTCGATTTCTATCCGTTGTCAAACAATCTTCGACAAAACAAAGCGTAAAATTCAATATTGAAAAGGCAGTGAATTTTAATCAAAAGAGCATTAGTATAATCGGGCAGGAATGTGCGTAACTTACAGGTTACATTCGGGAATATTTTACACCAAACATCTTGTCTATTTTGATTCATTCGTGAATTTATTCCTATACCCCTTATTATGTTTTGTCACTAATTTGGTTTATGTTTTTACTAGTTACTTACAGATAACAAATTCATGAAAATTTACATGAAATAAATAATAAATAAATAATTTAAATAAATAATGCTGGACAATTCACATATCATTATCTAGCCCCAAGCTAAGCAGAGCTTGTGTTATGGGTACTAGAAAACTGATATACATAATAGAATACGTTACATAGATAGATATTTTTACTATACGTAGAAATCGACCAGAACACCCGGAAAAAATACTTGCGGATCGTACAAATATTTGTCCCAAGACGGGAATCGAACCAGCAACCTCTTGCATCGCAGGCGGACCTTCGCCCACCGCGCCACAGAGGTCGTCAAATGTGAAAAACCGCAATAACAACTATAATAACAATGAAAATTCACAGTAGCAGCCCGGTGTCAGGAAGTTGGTGGTGTTACACTCCCGTACCTCGGAGTACTTTAAGCCGTTGGCCCTGCGCCTGACCTCTCCCCGGTCACGCCGGTCTGTCGTCCCCTCATATTATGAGAGTAGGAAGAGATAGTGCTCCTGTGTTTGAATAAGAATAAGAATTACTTCATTTGTAGCTGATAACCATTAACATTATGGACTAAAACTTAAATTACCAACAACACATAACTACTTATATCATAATGCCCACTTATTAAATATTTATTTTGTAGCTACAAAATGGCGTCGACTCAGCATGTTGTAAACTCTCAAACGCTGATCTTCCGTTTGTTCACACACTTGTACACCATAATATATCCTGTGCACCTGGCTAATCTCCTTTGAGACTGGCCACCGTGGTCGAAATTCGGCTGGGAGTAATAGGATAGGACACATAGGAGTTTACCAACAGGAAAAAATATTTTTAGCCTGCTTATGAGTTAGAGACGATTGTCTAAATCAAGCCACAAATAAAAATTTGACTTGTCTATGTGCTCAAATTTGACTTGTCAAAGTGCTAATTTAGTAAACCTAAAGAAATAAAGTTATTAAAATCTGAAAATGTGACATTATATCTGATAAAACAACCGATGTACAAATGTAACACCTAGTCACGCTAGGCTTTCGTTTGCCTTACAGGCGCTATATGGTTTATTAATAAAGGGGGTTGTGACTAGAATAAACTTTAGAATAAATTACATAGTCTAATTTAAAAGTTTGTTAGAGCTTGTTCGTCAAATAAAACGACTGTGTGTATCAAAACATGGCTAGACCGCGTCACGTGGCTGATCATATCCACAACATTTGAAGGGGAAACTATAAGCTTATGGATTTAAACAACGTGAAAGTAATAAAATTGAATATTAAAATTTGTTTATTTGATAAACAGATTAGATACTAAAATAGGGTACAATTTTTGCTTTTAATCAAGAAGAAAAATAATAAACATCTAAACACAGAAAAATCAACCTTTTTGTGTCTAATAAATATTCCAATTTAATTTAGACTACAAGCCCTAAATTTTCAAGCACAGTATTGAAAGGAATCTCGCTCAATTTCACAACAAAAAAATTCATTAAAAGCCATCCTGCGTATTAACAAAATTGGCATACCAAAGGGGGCTTTAATCAGAGTTACAAATTCAATTTACCCAGAGTGGGGTCGATTGGGGACGTATCGGAATAATTTGCATAGTTATTATAAACATGGGTCAGTCCTGCATAAACTGGGCTCGATGACGGCTCCTGTCTCCGATGCAAATGTGCTTGGATAAGATCGCATTGAAACGACAGCTTAGCTGGACGTTACAGTAGACGGTGGCGATTCTTCTTCCGGGAGTTATTTAAGTTCAAAATATACCCAGCCAAACGCCATTAATAAGAAATAGTCATTCTTGAAATAATGTAGGTCCCTTATACAATATCTTTTTATAGTAACTACCTACCTTATTCAGCACTGGGACCTTTAACTAGATCATAGATTGACGACCACTGTGGCACGGTGGGCGAAGGTTTGCCTGCGATGCAGGAGGTTGCGGGTTCGATTTTTGCCCTTGGACAAATGTTTGTACGATCTGCAGACATATTATCAGGGTGTTCTGGTCTTTTATGTTTAGTAAAAAAATATCAATCATTGTATTTTATTATTATGATGCATATCAGTTATCATAGTACCCACAACACAAGCTCTGCTTTGCTTGGGGCTAGATAATGCTGTTTGAATTGTTAAGCATTGAAACAAAAAACACATCAGAATCCTCAGAAATATGTAAAGGCTGAATATCAAAATTACTTTTTTTATGAAATTTAAAAAGCAAAAAAGTTATAAAACCTCGGTAACCTAAATACCTTTGTACCTTTTGTACTTTGCTTAGTTAATTTTACAGGCAATTTTCGTCGGTTTATTTACTTGGCTGAGCCTGTTTCGAGGAAAATTATCTAGTTAGATGGCGTTAACTGTAAATCAGATAAGATGTATTATTCCTACCTCTTCCACCAAACCTATTTCCACGACATCAAGGGTGCTTCACCCAACGCTTCAGGTAAACATGTCCAATTTTAGTAGACCTGTGATAATGCTTTCAATCACCCCTTTATCCGTTGTAATCCTAACATTCACGAGGAGAAGGGTGGCTCCGGTGTCCTGGTCGTGGTTTATCAAAGGTCTAGAGTATAGAGTAATCATGGATAGGTATTCAGGCTTTGTATTTCATAATAGATGCATCGAAGAGATGCAGATTTCATTTAAGAATATTCACAAGATAGTTTTTTTTTTAATAAATAATGCTGGATAATTCCATACAGCATCATCCAAGCCCCAAGCTAAGCAGAACTTGTGTTATGGAAACTAGACTGATATAACATTAAAGTCATTTATAACGATATTTACCATGATTCGATTTTTGAGTTTTCCAATATTTCGGAACAGTTTCATGCGCCATGATCACGGTAGACTGATATATTCAACACAATGCGTCCAAACTATAATATTACAATTTCCAAAGTTATTAAGTTTAAGTTAATTTAGTTATTAGTTTAAATATTAAAAAGTTTAAATTAATTTATTATTATAAACTACAGGAATGATTTGAAAAATTATTTCACCATTAGAATCCTATTTTATCCCTGCTGATGAACATAAGCGATTGTATGTACCCGTGTGAAACCGGGGCGGGCCGTTAGAAATATTAAAAATTTGAAATCAACTCTTGTCTGTCTGTGACATTTTTATGCCTAAACGGCTGAACGGATCTCAATGAAATTTGGCAGGCAGTATATATATCCCGGGCACTGGCATAGGGTACTTAAAAATGCGTGCCAAGCCGCGAGCAAAAGCAAATGGATATTTTTTTAGTAAAATTATATAGACAGATGCCAGAATACGTGGAATAAATATTTTCGGAATGTACGTCTAACTCGGAGACAAGAACGAACAATAAACGCACAACGACTGTATCATGTTTGTCGTTTGTCAAAGGTCCAGACTCTAGCTAGAGCATAGAGTCATCATCATGGATAGGTATTTAGGCGTTGTATTTCATAACCGATTATCTTTTACTTACGTTTATCTTTGATTTGTCTTTGTGCGTCAATAAAATATCATAGGCTACTTTTAATGCCATAAATCACGTTCCCCTGGGATAGAGATAATCTTAAACAACGCGTGCGAAGCCGGGGGCAGCTGCTAGTAATTTTCATAAAACAATAATATTCAAGAATCTTACGAATTATCTATGTGTTTCCACATAGGGGGCATATACATATATTATCTATGATCGATGTGAATCATTGTAGGTTTCGAAATAAAGAAAGTAACAAAATAATCTGTTCAAATAATAATTGAAACGAAGGTACGCTCGGTATTGCATGAAACATCCCTTAAATAAGTTATTCCTAAGTCTCTTTTTGCATTAACACGATGTTCACAAAGCTGGTTATCACATTGTTTATTTAGCTCAGACCTTTCGGTTTAATCCGTTGATATCGACCAGTCTGCGTTGCTCACAGGTATATGTTAGGATTTTTAACGTGAACTGGGGAATGTTCCCGTCTTTACTCTTGTCGTCTAATCATACTATTTAGAAGTTCTTCTCTTTGCGATGACCTCCTAGCCGAATATCGACTACGGTGGCCAGTCTCAACGGAGTCAAGCCATGCGCGAAACCACTGGCTTCTTCAAGCATAGTCGGGAAGTGTTGCGTCTTGGTGTGACCTGTACGCCTACCATGAGCTTTATCAATATATACTCGCTAGCGACTGTAGTTAAAAAAATGTATGAAAACTTTTACAGCGCCTCTAGCGGATAGTTGGGTACTAAAATTCGCAGTATGAGTCACGTAGATAACTATCCTACGTCACAGTGTAGAAAACTCTACTACAGTCGCTGTAGTTTGGGCTTCATTTGCTTAGAATTTGGTAGCAAGAGTTACAAATTTCACAGATGTCATAGTAACGTACTATTACTACTGTAGTTACGTTAGTTAGTTAACTATACCATCTACGTATTTACGTTTCTACTGTAGTAACGTCAGGCGATCTAACTATGACAACTCATGGTGCTGACCCTAAAAGTTTGAAACTTATGAAAACCAATTCGGCGGTAAAGTACGGCTGTCACTGTGATCTCCTCCGAGTCCAAAATTTTGTATAGCTTGGACGCTATTCATACTCTTTTTTTGTATATAAATTTTGTTGTTATAGTATAAGCCGTTTTTGAGAACGATCGTGTGTACGCTAGCATGATCGTTATGCTAGCGTACCTACAATGGTCATTATTTCTTAAACCAAAGAGGCACTATTTATTTTACTTTTGCACTAATTATACTCTTTTTATACGCTATTTATAAGGCATAACAACAAAACGTGAATTCGGTTATGTTTACGCTACCATCACGGACACGACATATTATTGTCTGTAAAACTGTAATATGTACAATCATTTATTTTAACTTTTTACCTTTACTAACATTATAAGCATTAAATGTTAGTAAAGGTAAAAAGTTTCTGACACAAACCTCTCCTAGTAAATTATTCAATTTTCTTTCTATATTATTGCTGAACATAATAAAATTAAACACATAAATTCACCAAACTGTTGTTTTTGGGTTTGATTCCCGCCTTGGAACAAATATTTGTACGATCTGCAGGTATTTGTTCTGGGTGTTCTGGTCGTTTTCTATATATAATAAAAAATATGTATGTAATGTGACGACCGATGTGGCGCGGTGGGCGAAGGTCTGCCAGCGACGCAGAAGGTTGCGGGTTCTATTCCCGCCTCGGGACAAATGTGTGTACGATCTGCAGACATTTGTTCAGGGTCGTTTTCTATTAATAATAAAAATATCTATCTATGTACTGTATTATATTATGTATATCAGTTATCTAGTACCCATAAACACAAGCTCGCTTAGCTTGGGGCTAGATAATGGTGTGTGAATTGTCCAGCATTATTTATTTATCTAAACTACCTACTATACCCAGATTCTTTCAAAATTTGTTCAACCTTCAACAATGCGTAACCCTTTGCTATTGGACCATGTAAAATTTAAATTACAGGTACAAAACTGTCAGTAAGCCCTTCAATATCACCTTATCATCGCTTACATCGCGCCCGCAGACATTGTCGTGTAAATTGGAGATTTACAGTCACTATAAATCAGTCAAGGGTCTACTAAGCCTGCCCGATACGTCACCGGGCAGTCACGGGTTGATATTGCGTTATAGTGGAATGACCGCATTGGCGAAAACTCTATTAGTTTTGTGGTAAGTCGAATATTATGGCATCTCTCTGTACGGATAGTAAGAAAAGTTGTTCTTCGTACAATATTAGTAGGTCTTTTTTTATTTCCCTTGTTGTTACAAACTTTTTGTTATAAACTTTAAGATTGTTATGAGTAAATTTTATATGATATCCAAAACACAGGATCATCCTTGGATGGAATTCAATTCTTTCATAAATTTTGCATAATATCTAGAATTTTTTTTACGTATGCAGAAATTTACTTAATTGGTGTTCTCACAATTTTTACAAGGTTCCTAAGCGGGTTAAAGTGTCTAAGGTTCCTAAGCTACCTACCTGGTGAGAGATTTTTGATAATGGAATAAAAATGAGGTTACACCGGGATGAAACGCTACGCGACGCTGCGCGTTCTTTTTAAGATACTATGGATTTAAGATTTAACTTAAGCACAACGCAAAAAGATACATATATTTTATCGAGACATACGAAAGTGCCTTATTGCGCAGCGAGACGCTGCATGACGCAGCGCGAAATGTTGCGCTACGCCACTGCGAGGCGCGACCTGACTGAAGCCTGCTATTATCTGTCAAGATTTCGTGTTGTATGATGCAGTTTAGTGAAGTGATCGAGTGAATATTATAATGATAGACTGGGATCTCCTTATAATCAGATTTCTACTATCTGACGTAGATATTCTCCACTGCAGGGCGTCGCACTGCACAGCGCGAAACTACTGGTCTCAAGCAAACCAATTGGTCGGTAAGGTACGGCTGTCACTGTGATCTAAAATTGTACAGCCTGTACAACCATAACAAGTTCAGGCTAGTTATAAATTAACCAACATGTAATTAAACATCATAGTTACAGCATCGTTGTCTTTGTCATAAGACAAAGTACAAAACTATAGCACAGGCTTAGCTTGTAGCTATCAGTTTCTCACATCTTAAGCCGTGATCTTAGCCAGTTTAAAGCCCATTTATAAAAACACGTATTTTCTAATAAGCCGGACTCTATATTAAAAATATTGGTAAAGTTAGCTGTCCTATACTATCCAACGTAGATGTGCTCTACAGCACGAAACCAATGGCCCCTTCAAGCATCGTCGCGAAGCGTTGCGTCTTGGTGTAACCTGACCCTAAAAGATCGAAACTTATGAAATCAAATTAGGCTGTCACTGTGATCTAAAATTTTACACCCTCTATATCCATAACGAGTCTAAGCTAGATTTATCTAGACCAACATGTAATTAAACATCATAGTTACAGCGTCGTTGTAGTTGTCACAAGATATAGTACAAAACTATGAGGCTTGGCTAGTAGGTAGCTATCAGTTTTTCACATCTAAACCCTCACTAGCCGGTGCTAAGGCCATAAATAAAAAGCACGTATCCCCTAATAAGCCGGTTTCTAAATTGAAAAATATTGGTAAAGTTGGCTGTCCAAAGGAACTGTCGTATGTACGCACTCAGCGCAACAAGGAACGGCACTTCACGCCTCATTACTGTTTGAAAACATCGTATAGCGTTATTATGGACGTGTTGGAAATAAATTGGTATATTTATATAGAAATGTATAACTGTTACGCAAAATGTGTATTTGAGTTTCTACTTTTTAATCTTGAGCAAAGGCAAGAAAGGAAAACGATCTAGAGATTCCGGTTCAGGAATTAGAAATCATTTTTTTTAATCAAAAGCACTTGATGTGTAAATAATAATTAATGTGATAAACCGCATGTTTAAGTTAGATTTTTAAATGTAGGGTTCAGTTGGTCATAGTTTTAACAAATTTCAGGTTATTTAAAAACATTTAAAAAATATACTAACATTATGGTAACACATGCAATCGTTTATTTTTCGCTTCTTCCACTAGTGGACAAAATATTGAAGCGAATAAAATCAATAACATCATATTTCTTATTTGATAATAATAACTATTTATAACCTGTTTATAGTATTAAATTTGACATGTCTAAGTGCTTATTTTGTAAGCCTTAAGAAATAAAATTATTGACTTTGACTTTATTTGCTATTTTACTATAAAAACTATCGTAGTTTGACGAATTCAACGTCAACGTTGGTGTTCTTCCAACACAAATAAGGTTCGTAGTTAACCCACTTACATCGGTAATGAACATGCAATCGTCTTTTATTTTTATTTTTTGCGAAAATATAACACATATTTTGATCATCCACGTCCATGTTTAAGTAGGTACTTAATATTACCGAATTAAAAATGGAGCTCCACAACCTTCCGATGCCTCCGAGCAATAAATAATGCATCAGATTGGTAATAACATCATAATGAGTGGCATAATAATTATTTATTATTCTGTGTACGGTGCATCGTGAGCGTGACTATATTTTTAATTTTTCTGACACATTGACAGGCTGTTCGTCAAATTTTTAATTAATTTTAGTCGTGTTTTATTTGCAAGATTGTAATTTGTGTACGGAAAGATTGATTGTGAGTCATGCAGCAGATTTAATGATTTTTAACTGCAGTTTTCTCATCCTCACCTCAATAGTCTATATTAATCCACTGCTGGACTTCCCCTGAAAAGCGCCTCATTCGCTTTTATCTTCTGGGGGGAAATTATGTATCAATTACGTATCAATCATTCTTTTCCCATCCGCCGTGCACAAAACAACTGTGAAAAGGCACATGTAAGACAAATTAATAATTAACATTATGATATCTTTTTATTACGACACATCTCCTTTTTGTGCGGAATAGTTTTGAGTTTATTCAATCCAATGTCAACATTACTCTAGCTGAAACCCCTATGAGTAAAACATTCCATTCCTTTTCACTGCGCATAATAAATGCAAACACTACGTGGTCTCCGCGACTCTTATTTTATTCATCAAACAAAACGACAGTGTGTACCATTCACATGTACAGAATAAAGTACAGTTTCTTTGTACTGCGTGACGCGCTTTTTGTCTCTTTGTGTTTTTGAAAAGACTTTCGAAATAACAGACGTTGCTTCAAAATATCACTTACCGTAATCGCATTCAGACATCGCATTAAAAATGTTTATGGAAATATAAATGATGCAGAATGGACTCAGATAACCAGATTTGACAAGATCTTTACATTGTGTACTTTTTATATTAACTGCTGTTAAATAATGCAAGCTGTACAATTTACAAATTGGTAGAGCGATACATCACTGACCAAAATGGCTATCTTGTTTCGATGTTGGCAAATTTATGACACGTAGTAAAAAAACAGAACCCTAAAGCGGTTAGTTAGTCATATTGGCTTGTTAGGAATCATAAGGTGAAATAGAAAATACGGTTAATACTATGTCAACATTCTACATATACGATTCTAGAAGGACATATTTTTAGAGGATGCGTGATTTAGCCCAACTACCCACGAAGGAGTGTTTATCTATGGTAGAGTACCTTGAACACCATGGTATTCAATACCTATAAGTCTGGAAGGTAGAGTAGAAACTAAAGAATGAGCTCTTACAGGGACAGAATATTTGAAAGGTCTTCTGAGCTACCGGACTGTCATTACAACTCATAGAGCTGAATATTTTAAGTAAATAACTACAATAAAAAACCTCCAACGAATGACTGATACCCTCCCATTTAGGTGTCAAGAATTCACTTAAAAAGTCATAAAAACTTTCCACTTTAAGGGATAATTTCGGATGAATATATTATGCAAATATTCTTGTATTATCATAAACTAGCCAACTCCAACATTTTTTGGGTATTCGTAATTTTGGTGAAAGCTAATTTGATGGTTGATTTATCGTCAGGGATGTAAGCAAATCGTATATTTAGCTTGTGTGATATTTCAGATATCTTTTTATTATGGATCATATTTTAAACTGGAATTAAATGAGAGTTCAAGACAGAAGCTTGATCCGTCAATGCATTTTGACGTTATTTAGAATTTATGTATTAAGAAATAATAGGATTTAAAGTAACTAATAATACTAGTTACAAAATAACCTGAAAATTATTCTCAGAAATAATAATTTAAAAGGATGGATTAAATATGATTTTAAATGGGTAATTAAATTAATAAGTCATATCTAACATATCTTAGTTCATATAGGTATAAATCTGCTTTCAAATCTGAGAGAAATGAATTTATTGTTTTTTTTAAATAATATAGTTTAACATAATTCTGACGTTACATCCGATTCAATGCAATTTTATTCAAGTCACAATCCGTTGTTTTGAAAGATTAGGCTCGGTTAGGCCGACTAATAGGTAGTCGTAAAACAAAACCCTGATTAGGGCTTAAAAGAGTTTACGAGTTAAAGTCTTTTCAAGATACGGCCGTAAATGTAACTAGTTAATTAATCAAAATCTATCTCATCATACATTACAGTGTATTATTTTTATTTATTATTTGTAACCATGTCCTTCATTTATTTTGTCTTTAGTCAAAGCTCGAGAAAGTAAAGCTCAACATTAAAAAACATTGATTTTATTGAACGAACCGCTCGTTAATTCGCCGTGGGTATTCTTTAAATTGGCCACTCCAGCAATATTTAACATTGCATGCTATAAATTCAGAATAAGACAAGCAACAGTTGCTTGCACCCAAATATCTGATTACGTGCAAGCGTGGGCTGTATCGCATTGACTGTATAAAGGGAATCAAATATACCATGTGAGCTGCGACATGGATGTTGGTCCTTAGCAGTATTCTAGATAGTTTACACAGGGTTCAAGTGTTCAGTTGATATGATAAGCAGGCCTCAAATTAATGATGGTTCAGAAAACTTGCACGAAAATCGATGATAATTTGTAAAAATCGAGAGAGATCATAAATCTAACTATGATTATGAGGGCATCGAAAAAATGCTCGCAGACTTACAGTTCTACTTTATAAACGCGCAACTCATATTATCTATCATTCTTACATTGATCTGGTTGTGTACTATTATGTATATAATGTAAAAAAATTAAGAAAATAAAAGAATTATGTAGTAGCAGTAGTATTTATCTAATTTTATCATTCTCTTTTCTTGGGTAGAATGCAACTACTTTATTATTGTATTTTCTTTATAAGCATTGTGTCTTGTACTTTTTTTAACTATAAGAATAGTAGATTTTTAATCATTATTTTCATTTTTATTTTTAGTTTGATCGTTATTAGTTTCTACTAGAAGCACAATTGTTAAAACTTTAAAAGAAGAAGCCTTTCATTCTGAAATACAGCCTAGGTTAGTTTAGGACCCTAAAACTCTGAAAGGAGAAACCTTGCATCCTGAAATACAGCCTAGGCTAGTTTAGGTTTTTTTATGTAGTTTTTTTATCAATATTTTACTTAAACACTGTAATTGTGTCTAATAAATGATTTTTATGTTGTTGTTAATTACACCCAGAGACAGTATTACAAAAAATATTGAGATCTTGTCGATACTTCTAATTCTTATAATAAATAAGATAAAAGGAGCAATTCATAAACATTTATCTATTGAGCTGTAAAAATAATGATTAAATTCGTTGAGTAAGATTATGACGTAGGTATGTGACTGTGGTACAAAGCTAGCTTTCGCCACACTTAATTAAGTAAGTCAAAATTCAGATTCAGATTTCTCGATGCTTGGGTATCCGGCCAGCTAATCAGATAAAAAAATAATGAGGCCCAATTTTTTACCTTCTGCTCGCTCAGTTTATTATGACTCCAATAAATTACCTTCGAATCGTAAACTTTTGCTGATTCGTTTTGGTTCAAAATCAGATGGATTACTTATGGATGTACATAAGTAGGTTTTATTGAATCTTCTTTTATTGGATGGACAGGGTAGCGATCTGCTGAATAACTGCCAACGATTTTTTAAATCTGAATTCAATCAAACATTACAAAGTACATTCAAAATAGATAGATAGATAGATAGAAAATTCTTTATTGCACACTTAAAGCTAAAAAAAAAACAATTTACACGTAAAACAATTATATCATAAGTGACAATTGGCGGTCTTATCGCTCAAGAGCGATCTCTGCCAGACAACCTGGTATGGATAGGATCATCGGATATACATGGGGTAAGATCTGTGTGCATAGGATAGTACTACTTAGACATATTAAACATATATTTACTCAACATTATATACCTAATGTATATATATAAATATAAATACATACATACTTATCTTATATAGATATATATAATATCTTACATAAATAAATAAATATATACCTTTTATCTACTTACAATAAATATGAAAACAACGGCGTGTTCAGTGACAAGAGGACAAATAGTGTTCCTTTACCATATTCTTGAAAGTTGGTAGTGACTTTGCACACCTTACGGTGACCGGCAATGCGTTCCATAGCTGGACAGCCCGCACAGCGAATGAGTTGCCATAAAAAGATGAAGAGTGGACAGGTGTTTGGAGCGAAAGGGTTTCAGATGAGCGGAGAGAACGAGAATGCGAAAGGTGAAGAAAGGTGAAACGTTCTTTGAGATAAGGGGGTGCAGACGAAAGAAATAAAATATTATAAAGAAGAGTTAGAATGTGAGAATTTCGCCGTAGCCGTATGGGTAGCCACTTGAGCTTTCTGCGGAACTCTGAGACATGATCATACTTGCGCAGGCCAAATATAAATCTTATCCCGACATTCTGCAGACGCTCAAGTTTATCCAGCTGCTGCTCGGTTAAATCTAGAAAGGAAGAATCAGCGTAATCAAGAATTGGGAGAAGAAGGGATTGTGCAAGAGAAATTTTAGTTGCAATAGGAAGAAAATTGCGTAATCTTCGAAGGGAACCAGCTGAAGCAAAGATCCAGCAAATATCCAAGCAAATACGCTATTCAATGGACAATTGGACATGCAACTTTTCCAGTTTTACTTTGAAACTAGAACACAAATAGTCTAAAAACCGAAAAGTATTCACGTCCTTTGCAAAATCTCACATAGGACTTTGGTCAGCTAAACTGAAATGTAAAGCAAGGGGGCTATGAAAGCACAACGTAGCATACATTCTGTGGCCTATCCTTTGGGAGGTTGTGCAAACGAAAGTTTTGTAAGCCGCACAGCTTTTTGGCGGCTTTAGCGTGTCTTAAAGCAGTCATTTTAGATATACGATCTTGGGGACATGTGAATATTGTTTCCGGGCGTAGCCTTGATTGCAGAAGTTGGGTGAGTTATTATTGTTGAGTCACATTGTCATGCCTACCATAAATAAATTAAACTTTACGCTGTCGTAATCATGACTCTCAGAACTTTGTTCCTAGCTCGAGTATCGCGTACAAGGGTACCTATCACAAGGGTAGGGTAAATTTCCTGAAGTTTCGAGGTCACACCACAATAACAGTTCAATAACTGTATCGGAGGCAACAGCATCATCCTGCGAGCGGATTGTTAATCGAATCCTCGCTTAACTTGTTTCATAGCCTCCCATCCAGCTGAATACGTTGACAGCTGTTCGATAATTGAACTAGGAACAATTAGCCATCGAGTGGTTAATATCCGTGGCGCTGTCAGTACACGATTGGCTCCCTTGACGATGGACACTCCTGTCGAGTGTAAATCGATTTCTGAGAATGTAAACGGGATTGTTGTCACCCGGCCCATTGTTGCTGGCTTGTGCAAATATATCGGTATGGTATTTGTACCAACAGAGTTCAAAGAATAACATATGCCGTGCCGAACTATTTTAAACTTTGTTCGTTTGCTTTTTGTTTTTCTTGTTTGTTATATGTTTGTTTATTTACTGAGGAACAATAAACGTTTGCGAAAGACTGCTGGCAGATGCTGGATGCGGCAAGCTGAAGACAGGGCGCTATGGCGCTCATTAGGGGAGGCCTATGTCCAGTAGTGGACAAATATAGGCTGATGATGAAGATGATGATGAATAAACGTATGTTGTCATTGTAGTAGAGTTCACACATCAAAGTCACCAACTAACAAAACAACATTTGGTGCGACATTTTAGTGTATGAATATTGTAGGCAGTGGACAGTGTTTTGTCAACTGCTCGTTGGTTCACCGATATTGGTGACTTCATAAAGTATTATTACGTTCTTTCAATTGCTGTGAATGAACTGTGTCTTCCTAGAATAAAGGATATGTAGACTCGGATATGTCACTCAAAAGACAACATTAACGTTAACATTTAATTATATTACTAGTTGGAAGCGTGCCTAAGACACTGGCTGCATTGCCCCGCTGTATAGCAATGCTGATGCGCTGTGCCAGATACTCACCAGCTCTCGGGTCACGCGTCGCTTCGAACAGACGCTCAGATAATTTTTTTAAAACCCGGAGAGCCTCGGTACCCCACGAACCTAGGGTCTCGACTCCAAGGGGAGCAAATGTGTAGGTTCTGTCGAGACCTGCATATTTGCGCCTCTTGAGATCTTCGACTAAATCTGCCGCCGCACCAGCCCTCACGGAAGTCCTAGGAAGATGGGAAGGCGCGAGTGTGTCGACACATGTAGCGTCCCACACAATAGGCCTCCCCAACTCCCATGGGACTAGAGTCATGCCGTCAGGCCTCTTACCATCGTCACGCAACAGACCATTCGGTTCGAGAATAGCTGGTACGTTAGCGGTGGTAAAGGCCCACCGGATGATGTCGTTCAGGCTGGCATGACGAGATATCCGACCGGCAGCCCTAGTACACGATAATCCGTGATGACCGAGCTGTTCGACAGCAGTACCGCACTGGCATTGATTATATTACTTGGTTGTGATATTCTTTGATAAAAAAGATGTTTTATCTTGTATGATATGAAAAAAAAAAGAATACAAAGGCATCATAGTAGTATTTTTGAAAAACTGTAAACGAGAGCAGAAACGATAGAAAAAGCCAGCATCAGCCGTCTGGTTCACGCCAAACTTTCCCATTTAATTTTATGGGTAGGACGGTGCGAGACCCGCCGCGCCGTATCCTTTGCTAGTTTTTTTATGGTTTGTTTTTTTTCATTGTAGTCGCTTGGAATAGCGGCGTTGTTAGCGATTCACGGTTTTACAAAATAGGCGTTTTGTTAAAAACAGCTTGGTTTTTCAACGAGATTTCACATAGGCAGTGTTGCATGTTTCTACAAGTTTTTCGTTTTCGTGACAAGGAAAAGATGTTTTTAATACGTATTTGGAGGAGAAACATCCATGTTTAAACTGCTGTTATAACTTAGATCTACATATTTTTAGACTTGCAAAGCCTTGACGACGAACTTAAAAAATAAACATAAAATTCAGGGTGCCACAAAACATGTGCCGAAAAAAATATTTGCCGAAAAAGGAAAAGCATCTATTTTTTGAAAAACTAATTATTTCCTTTTTAAAAAGAAGTTGAGTTATTTCACGAGTTTTTTCGAATACATTATTGACATTGTTCTAAAAATCAAAGGGAATGCGTATTTTTTATGATAAAATTACATGACTATCATGAAATTCATGACAAAACACTTTTTCTCAAAAAAAATATTCCCGTAATGTATTTTAAGTATTTCAAGAGTACGTGTAAAAAACAAGAATGAGATTAATTTTATTGAAACAAAAAGGAAGAAAGAAATAAGAAATAAAATAAAAAATAAGCCGATCGCCTCAGGGTCCAGGTTCACACCTATAAAGCTTAGTACAAATGTTACATGGCACCCTGTAGGTAAATTTATTTGATACAAAAACAAAATAACTACAATGATTTGCTAAAAATAACATCTTAGCTCATAGCTAAAAAAATATTCTTGAAGTTTCTTTGTACGAATAACATCAAAATTCAAAGTCGACTAACTAACAACATGAACCTCGCTACAGAAGCATTAAAAAAGTTCCAACCCAGGTGTAAAACAAGTACCCATTCATTCTTCCGCATTTCTGAAATTTCACCAAAGCACAGGAAAACAGCGTAAATAAATGCACGCAAAAAACAAAACGTCAGCACGCCAATAAAATAAAGAGCTCTGCAAAAAAGGTTGGATTCCGGAAGGGTTAACAAATGCCTGGTACGTGCTGGTAGTAGGTCGCTAGTAGAAGTTATGAAAAATTGCGTAACTTTCTACCGGTATAGATAAGTAGTTTTAAAATTCATGGTACCGTGTAAATATATTTGTTGCTTAATATCCGTTACATATTTTTTTCTACTCCCTGTTATTCCACTACTGGGCAAGGGTATCTCCACAGTCAACACTAACTGTGATTTAGTCTATCCCAAACTCTTCCAGTAACACCTCTTCCTGTAACCATTATACTAAAAATGGTTTTATTTAGAAGCCCTCCAATCAAGCCTAAATACATGACGACATTTTTTATTAAAATTGATTTCCTGTAAGAAACCTGGTTTTGACAATAAACATGTACGTTAATTTACAAATGAAATTTAATTTGGAGCCGTGCTTGTCTGACGCGCGTAGAATTGAATATCCTCGTATGAAAATCTCATATAATAATGTTTTGAAATCTCTAGAGATTGCCAGAGATTTTGTTCGGATTATTTCTAGAGACTACTCACTCTGCTTGTATAATATAACTGAAACTCCATTTGGTAGATACCTAATGAAAGAAAATAATACTTAGTTTTCGGTGACTCACCAATCCAAAGATGAAAGAGAAATCACTATTTGAGTTCGTTTTAGAAAGATATCATCATAATATCACTGGGTATTTTCATTATGTGATGGTAAAATTAAATGCCTATGTGATCCTTGTAATCATGCTTTTTCCCAAACAACGATGTTTTGCCATAGTCATCAAGAAGAATCGTGAATCGGATTAGTGAACGCAGTAGTACCATACACAGAAGGAAGCTAAGTAAGTAAGTAAAAAGTTCTGGACCCTCGAAGCTATTTACGTGACTCATACGCTAAGGGTAAGAAAGACTTCTCTTAATGAATGTTTAAAACTTGCTCTAATTTAAGCAAGATAATAAGGTAAAAGCGGCGCTAAGTATTATTAACGACGTTTCTGTAATGTTTCTTTGTCGCATAGTTCTGAAATGCCAGCGTTTGTATTCTATGCAGACATTGTCGGAGTTTTTGTTCGTTGTTCGAGAACTTGGAAGTAAAATGTAGTTTTCATAGTACCTACATGTATAAGAAGAACAATGATTCATTCGAATATGATGGGCTATGATTCCTTCGTTTTCTTCGGCTTGTATTGCTTGGCAAATTACGCCTAACGCTGTAGGTACCTACGTCTCAACTGGTTTTGCAGTAGACTGCAGTTAGCTAAACTGCAAATACTAATTCAAATTTTTATCTATTATAAAGTTTAGTGTTTGTCTTTGTTGACAGATTAGTAAACTGAAAAATAACTAACTAGAAAAAAATTACAAACTTTTTTAGTGCAGCACCTTTTCGGTACAATTGTTCAAGGTTTTGCAGCAGACTGCAGTTAGTAAAAATTGCAAATACTAATTTAAATTTTTATCTTCTATAAACAGTGACAGTTTAGTAAATGAAAAAATCACTACGTACAAAAAATTACAAACTTTTTCGTGTAGCAACATTTATTTCGGGGAACTACAATTTTATTTCTGGTTTTATCTAATTGCTTTGTCTCTAATTTCTAAAATTAGATAGAAAATTAAGATAAAGTGCAATAAGGCTCATGTTTAATTTACATTCAGTATTTTGTGACACAACAGCGAGAGAGGGCTCATAATCCAATTAGCAAATTCCAAGATTCAAAACAAAGGGATTGGAGACAATAAATAATGATTAAATTAGATATACAAAAACAACTAGCTGGGCCGGCACTCTACTTTCCGCCTTAGAATCAGAGATGGCGACATTCAAAAAATGAATAAGAAAACAATTTTTTTCATACATTATAATATTTTTCCCCCTTGATTTTTTTCATATTTTAATTAGTTATTCTGCTCTTCGAAATAGAGATAAACCCAACAACTAAAACATAATTAAAAGCAGTCAGCTGGTAGTTAAGTTATAAATGGTGTAACTAACACAACTTTGTTTTGTTTTTCATGAATAAGCCTTTTTTGTCTAACCTATGCTTTCCCACTGCTGGGCAAAGGTCTCCCCAAACTTTTCCTAGTTGTATAACAGTCGCTTTCGTGGGCTATTTCCCACTAATCTACCTGGAACGCTTCAAAATCGTCTCGCTAGCCTCTCCTAGGCAGGTAGGCAATATAAGTATACAAAATCAGGGGGAGGCCAGCGTCCAGCAGTGGACCATTATAGGCTGTTGAGATGAGATAAGATGATGAAACATTCCGATGCCTTAGGTGTTTTCGTAGGTATTTTTTGTATATTTAAAAACAATAAATATAGAAATAAAGAGTTAACAACGCAAACAAAATAAAATTAGAGTTGGTTCTTTATACGTCAACTTGCGATCGTATTTAGGTACCTAATGCTATAGATGGAAATACAGACCCAAGGCTCTCATTACACGAATCGTGAGAACGATTCTATATGGTTTCTATGACCTTACGCTACGGTGATTGAACTAGGATTCCGCTTAGCTGGTTTCTTCCATTTCTTCTCTCATCCTCTGGTTGAATTTGTACAACGTCAAACAATAGACGTTAGATATCCATAAAGGTAAATAGGCGCATTGCAAAATTAACAAGAAGGTTCCACAGGGCTGATTTAGGTACGGGTCTGCTTCGCACACTCACATTCAATTTAACGTCGATATCTAAACACAGAGAAAAAAACTTTAAAATTTAGAGCAACTGTTCAGTGAAAATCATATTTTAAATGTTGCGTTAAAAAATCATTTGATAATATGGTTTTTCAAACTACCTATGTATTTATGTAGGTATCCTTATAATATCTTTTTTTTACAAAACCACTAAGTATTTCCTCGGCCTGAAAAAGTAAATAATAAATTGCAAACATCCAATATAAGCGTAAAGGCGAAACTTTTATATAAATAATGCTGATTTATTGAACTTTCTCACCAACCTTTAGCAAAGCCCGCTTGGTATTTCACACAACCTACTTACAACTTAATTTAAAACAAGAAAGCTGTAAAACAAACATTATTTAAATACTTTTGTAATAAGACAGCGAGAATGCGGGTAATTCGGTAAAGTATCAGCCAATCCCATTCATTCGCGGAAGATGAAACAGGAATTTTCTGAAATTGGCACCTACTCGTGACTTAGCGAAGTAAACATCGATTAGGCAGATCTCGAGACGGTCTCGGAAATTATAGCCCTGAGAGTACTCAATGCTGTTGTAGAGTAGCTGTGTCACTACCTAGATGACATCTGTGACGCGGCGGGCGAAGGTGCCGAAGGATGTCACCTGCAACGCAGGAAGTTGCGCTTTCGATTCCCGTCTCTCGTAATTTATTATATATTATATACATAATATCAGTTATCTAGTACCCATAACACAAGCTCTGCTTAGGTTGAGGCAAGACAATGATGTGTGTATTATTATGTATAAATTACCAGCTATAAATAATAAAAAAATTTAATAACTACTATACTAAGGATTTTATGACTTCCAACATAACATTAACGCCGTCGTTTTCGGCCTTGGTCATCAAAGCATGTCAAAATCACGCTTCCATCGTTTCAGTGTCTTTGAAAGAAGAGGAAGAAGAATAAGACTAGTTGTCGTCTGCCAACACTACACACAGACACTCACAGACTTGGTCGGTATCATCATCATCTCTTATATAAGTTCACGGCTAGACATAGGTACCTAGATCTTTTTTCACATGTCTGTCTGTATCGAACGCATAGTTGTATAAACTACCACATAATTTTTTTCATCACTCAGTCAGGGTTCGCACAAAAATGAAATACAGACCCTTTTAAGGTTTCTCTTCTGTTCGCCTGTCCATCTTTCTATCACTTCATTTTGGATTGTCTTATTTATTATGATCTTCTCTTTGGCGCCGTGGACGAAGGTCTGCCTACGACGCAGGAGCTTGCGGGTTTGATGCCGTATTGAGTGTCATAGTGCCCAGTATAGTGCGTGTCAAAACATTGTAAATGTATGGGTAAATAAGTATAAGAAATAAAAAAATACTCTTAGAAATTAGGCTAAGCACAACTATTTTCATAATTCAAAACAGTGATTTTTTATTTTACTATAAAATATATATAGTGATTTAGGTTAAGAATTTTATTTCAGACCACTGCAAAGCACTTTCGACCAAAATCACTCAAGAACAAACCAGCCGTTTCATCTCTTCTCTGTGCATCCGCGGACCACCTACGGCGACGTGCAAATAGTAAATAAGTAGGTACTAAATGATACATCAAGTTGCGAGACTAATTTTGTGGACATACCCATGTTTATCTGTAATAAGACGTGTTTTGCGCTTGACCAACAAGTAAAACTTGATAATTTTATGAGCGGGTTTTGTTTGTAACTTTTTCACTCGTACTGGCTTCTTTTTATAACTGAGCGAATATTACTTGTATTTAACCTCAGAAGGCTTACGCTGGATCCCATGACTGGGAAAAGTCTTTCTCTCTTTCTTCCATTGACAGTCTGCCCCCCTAGCACGGCGATTGTTGTCTAGGGTAGAATAGAGAAAAATTACGTCACTTCGTCATCGAATGCGTAAATTATTTGAAATGCATTCCTTCAACTTCAATAATGTACGCAATGTATAGCGATGCGATGTTATTATTGTCTGTTCTACCCTAGACAAGAAACCCTGCGCTAGAGGAGCTGGTCGAGCTTTGTTACAACGATGATGTAGCTTGGGGTTCAAATTTAAGCTGCCTAGATTTAAATTTGAAGCAAATATTTTAATATACAAAATCTTTGTGTATAGTCTAAAAACTCAAGATGCTCCATCCCTTATAAGTAAATTAGTTCGCGGAAAATCCTTCTGATTTGAGTTATGTTTGTTCAGAAATTTTATAAAGAGTCATTTCCCGGTCTCATTCTTCCCCTATTTTGTGAAAACAGACACGGTGAGGGTATATCCCTCACCGTGTCTGTTTTCACAAAATAGGTAAAGCTTCTTTATGAAAGACTTCTTTACTACAAACTTGTCTCTCTCTCTCATTAAGGTTTGCTGGAACTTCTGTTTCTCTCTTTGTAAGGTTAAGCTCGCCTTTACGATACCTCTCTTGTTATAAGGTTTAAAATAATGTTTTATTAGTGCAATAAAGAATTAAGAAAAGCATTAGACCTTCTAACCCGCTGAAAATCCGATACAAATCTAAGTATGTGTAATCTGATTTCTAAGCCAGATATAAATAGGTATAGTAATCCACACAGATTCTTACTTCTTAGTAATAAGAATAAGTTTAGACAGCCATTCAAAATTGTATATCTCAGCCTACCCTTAACCAAGAGCGTTTCAATATTTATTGTTAAGAGTTCAAGTTTGCGTTGGAATTATGGCACTTGAGGTGCATTAACATTCCTATTAGACCTCCGGGGTGGTGTCTGCAATTACTTGGCGAGCGGGGGCTGAGACACACGGTCTTTTGTTCGTACAGCAATATTAACAAGTGAAATCGACTCACCATTAAAACTAAACCTTGTCATAATCTTATGGAATATGAGTTTTGTTGATTGTGAGAGGTAAACTACTAAAAAAATAATTCATCACCATAATCTAGTCAGAAACTACCCACTCCTGGGCTTATACCAAGTGCAGCAGTATATAAATACTGTTGCACTTCTTAGATTAAAGTACGCTATTTCGTTTTTTTTTATTTTTGATAATAATAATCTTATGAATTCAAGTACCCTGTGACTGGCTTTTTTGGTAAATATTTTCGTTGAAACTTAAAGCTATTTTACTCTATATAAGAAAAAAATCTATAATATATTATTAGCTTGGGGAAAAAGCACTCCGAAAAAGTTTGCATTAGTTCATAAAATAACAAAATAAATTTTAAATTTTAATTTAAAGTTTTCACTTTTTTATACGGATTTTAAACGTTGTGAAGTTGTAGATGCAGTTTTTTTATGTCATAAAGGTGTGTAGACAAAATAAATAGTATTAACTATAATCACCAACATAAGCGTATTTGATTCAGTGACACGCTCTGCTTAGCTTGGGGCTACATAATGCTGTGTGAAATTGTTCTGCATTATTTTTGAATTAAATTTATTTATTTATGTAAATTTTAAATGCATTTATCTAATGGATAATATTTCTTTACTTTTTTTAGTGGTTCATTAGCACTATAGAACCATAAAATATAATTGGGAAACTTTTCAAAAATGGATGTAAAACCTTGTTAGCAATTGTGAAAAACTGATGCGGCTCAGGGTAAGATAATGTGACCCAGTGATCAAGCAACCGTGACATATTTTTATCAAATTAACAAAGTTTCAAACACCTGTACTCAAAAACTAATGAGCCTCTGGTAATGTTGTGAAATGCGAACATCCTGACTTTGCAAGGATCATACATAATATGAACAGACTTGCAGATTATGTGTATTCCCAATCTTAGTCGATTTCGTCGAAAATCTTTTTGACCTCTTTCGGCTCTACTCTAGTATCTTATTTAATTTCTTAAAACTCAAAGAGCTTGAGCTCGCGTGGTTCTACTGTTTGCGGTCCGAAGTGTGATAATGTCATTATGAGATAAATATGAGATAATGTTATTATAATGTCCATAATTAAATTTGACACTAACTATATGATAAAGTAAGATTAATTATGATAAGATTACGCTATTGCCAATAAGGTACTCTATTGTATTGGGTGTGCCCGTAATGGTAGATGTACATGTTTTTAATAAATAAATAAATAAATAAAAAAAAATAAACTCTATTTTGCTAGAAATACCTAGATCAAATCGATAGGTACTAATCGTAAGCGTCCCCAAGACATGGACAGTAAGTTAAAACAATGTAATTTACAATAACAAAACCAAATACTCTGCATATTGTGTTCAAACCGATATGGACTCATAGATTTGTAGTAACAGCGCCAAAACCGTAAACTGAGCTATAAGATTAATGTTAAGTGCTGGCTACAATGTTTACCATGAAGCAACAGCAGTGACCAACCACATGTCTGTATATTTGCACCCTATGACATTGGAATAAGGTTATAGTTCGTTTACCAGTGTCTTCTGTTTAATGGGTACAAATACGTAGACCATAAGCGCAGTGTTCAATCGTGTATACATTTGCTTTATAGATGTCAGTGAAATTTGCTATGTATGTATACACATTGCCATGTCATTAGATTTTATGATGATTTTAGATGTTTTTTATTAAGGTCTAACTATATGCTAGTTTTAGTGTACACTATGTTGGTGATCAATAAATAAATAAATTACACTATTCATTATTTCAAAATACCATTAATAAATTGTAGAGTTTACACTAATAAAAGGAATATAAAAAAATACAATACAATACAAACATATTTTGCATTTCTAAGTTTTTCACATGAACACAACAGGTACAAACATCAAACCAGTACCTAATCACCCAGGTTTTTTAAAAATCGTCATCATCAACCTTTATTTGTCCACTGCTGGGCTAGGCCTCCCCTAATGAGCATCATAGCGCTGGATGCGTTAGCATCCTTATCGCGTAAAGAGGGAACGAAATAAAATTTAATAAATGTTTTTTTGCGAACGTACAAAAAATAATTACAGACGTAGGTATATTTCGATTTTTACTCTATTATTTCTACTCACAAAAAAACAGCCAATAATATATTTCGTTCCACCTTTATTCTTTTACGCGTAGGTGGAAACTAGTTCTCGTGCAAAGACTATAATAACGTTCAAAGCAACTCTTTTTAACCCTTTATAATAACAGTTATTTACAGTTACTGACACTCGCAAACACAGTAAACAAACAACGCCCTGCGTCGCGTTCGAAATAACCTACCTGTGTTTACACATATTACAGTTCTTTTACCTACCTACCCCTTATTATTACAACGCACCCTTTGGTCTATTTTGTAGATGATCTATAAATATCTCAGAAATGTACGACGATGTTCAGGTATTTAAACCAATCTTTAGAAGAGAACACCCAAACCAAAAAAGTAGGAGACGCTGCTGGCGCAGCGACGTCGATTTCTGCCATCAAGACTGGTGGAAGACAGCCGCTGCTATAGATGTATAAGAAAGTGAGTTTGTCTGGTGGTGGAAGTTCCTAAATATTTATTCCAACCAGATAACCTACCTCTCTCTGACATAATTAAAAAAATTCAAAGTTTTTTATCAGTAACATAATTTTGCACTGCGATACTTTATAAATAAATAAATAATGCTAAAAATAAATAAATACGTATATAAAAAAACATAAACTACCAACAGGTACTTTTTTTTATAAATTATGTCGGACAATTCACACAGCATTATCTAGCCCCAAGCTAATCAGAGCTTGTGTTATGGGTACTAGATAACTGATATACGTAATATAATACTATAAACAGATAGAATTTTTTATTATACATAGAAAACAAACAGAACTCCCGGAACAAATATCTGCAGATCGTACAAAAATGTGTCCGAAGCCGGGTATCGAATCCGCAACCTCCTGTATCGCAGGCGGACCTTCGCCCACCGCGCCTCAAAGGTTGTATGATCTCAGTGGTATGACCCTACCTAATTAATAAACATACCTGTACTCCACAAGATAAATTGCCTAAATATTTATGTTTTCATATTAGGTAAAGCATAAAGTAATTACCACGGACAAATAACACCCGAACTCATTAAACGCTGGGCTAATAGAAAATTTTACAGCGAAGAAATTGCGGTTCTCCCCCGGGTCCTTCTTGCTGATTTATGCGCGTGCGAATTGAGAAATGGACGAAGGTGGATGATAAAAGGCACTGCGCAGTCATAAGTCATCTTATAATTAGCATAGGAATTGTATTTTTGAACATTAAGAGGGCACAATGCGCGCCATTTCGTGAAAAGGATAGGCATAGGATTTTGCGTTCTTAGGAGCGGGACGGAGCATGCGTTTTTGGAATAGTGCAAGTGCTAAAATGAAGTTTTTGCTTATTTACAAGTAAGTTACACAACTTATGAAAAAACTATCTGAAGGAAACAAGTAATTAGTAATAACCTACGAATCAAACATAGGTCATTTCAATAGACCCCAGGGTTCCCTAGATCTCGACCAAATTATATGCAAAACAGTGCAATTTCATGTTTTTTTCTACCGTAATATTTTTTCTCGTGTTTTCACGTTGATGGAACCAAAGAAAATATGTGCAATTTTATGTAATTCGAGTTTTTAACCACGGGAATCCCGTGAGTACTGAGATCTAGTCCTAGTTTCACAAACAAACACGCTATGTTCGCCTCTTAAATGTTTTGCTGAGATAGGTTCATGCGGTTATATTTTTTGGTCTTGGTGTCGATCTTTACTTCATTTTGTACGTGGCAAACATAGTGGTTGGTAAGCTCAAAAAAATATCACTCGCATAAAATATATATGTACGAAAAGCCCAACATAGAACCTCCTTCTTTTTTGAAGTCTGGTAAAAAGAATAGTTTTGCCCTTTACCAATGAACTAATTTTTACTTAAAAAGTGACCTACACTTACCTAGTCGTTAACGCTAATTATATCCACCCAAATTTATACGACGTGGGTCATTACTTTTTATCGCGCATTTAACAAGAACACATTGCCTTTGTTCAAATTATAAACTATAAAAAAACCACTTAAATTAATAATAATTTAGATAATACTGTGTGAAATGTCCAGCATTATTGTTATTCACTTCATTTATTTAAAATCTCGTAAAAAAATACATTTCTCTCTATAGAAAACAAAATATTATAAAACAATTCCACAGTAAAAAATATATCAAAACGGTAGATCACTGGCCGTGAAGCTAGGCTCAAGCAGCCGGTGACTAGGGCTGCAAAGAAAGGAACTTCCTGACGATACGCGCCGAATCCAGGAGCACCGCCTTTTGGATCTGACCCTTGATCCAACTTCCTAGCGAGAGTCTCTTCAGTTGTTGATGTTATTATTATTACTCAAATTTGACGCGATACTTTTTCGTTTTTCTTATACTTTCATTATGAAAACTGGAGGCCTACTTTCATTATGAATATTCGGTTTTGTTTCGTCCGATTACTCTAATCGAGCAAAAACGGAAATTTCGTTCGAAATTGAGCTGCTTTTTCACTTTGGAATGACGATAGTATATTTTTATACTATTGAAATTTTGGTTTCTATAGGTTTTCATTTAAGAATGTGTTAGAAAAGTCATAAAATTCATCCGAAAACAGCCGTTTCGTAAGTTGAATTAAGTTTTTGACTAAAGCTAGGCCTCCATTATCGACTGATTTGTGACGTCAAAGTGGCTTATTGTATAAAAAAACAAAAAGAATCGCGCAAGCTTTTTAACATTTACCTAAATGATAAAACCTACATTAGTATTTTAGTGAGATAGGAACAATTAAAAAGGCTCTCGGATTTTCGGATTTATTTATTTAGAATCCTTGTTTGTAATGTGAACAGATGTTGTAAACTTACAATTAGAGTCCTTTTAAAAAAATATAAATATGGCTACAAAAAAGTACAGTTGCTGTAATTATGGCTAAACAATAAAATAAAATATATAGCCTTAATTTATCCTAAAATAAAACTATAATCACGAAACTATGAAAAATTGAAAACTACCTGAGCATTTGAAATAATTTGTTAACCGTAAATAAATTAAATTTGAACATTATTTTAAGAAAGGTTAATTTTATCGAATATACAATAATTGTCAAAAGAAATATATTCTATCTACAATATACAAGTAACAAACATTTATCTATATACATTTAATAGTCGGACTAGTACACGATTGTAGTCAAAAACTGTGAAGAATTTTACAAATTTACAGGTAAGAATCACTGCAGGCAGTCAGGAGTTTTTAAATCACTTTTTAGCCACTTATAACTACTTATAACATACGTTACAGCTGATAAGTATGTACATTGGGTACTTTAATAAACCCAAGGACATTTTTAAAAAGAAATCGGGAAAAATTAAATGACTTTAAATTCAAATATGTTCAAACAGTCGGAAACCATGATTTTTATTCGTTTTGTTCTCAAACATAAACAACAACAAAATTACAATTCAATCCTGATTTCTTTTTACTTGACATTAGGTGCTTCCTACAAACGCACATATGTTTTACGACCAGTCACAAGTGGCGGAGTCGTGAAGTCCCTCAAATTGTTATAAAGTGATTCGGAAAATTCAAAGTGAAATTCTGAATTTCACACTAAAACTATCCTGTACAGCATAAAGCTCTCTTACAAAACTTACAAAATGTTTTCAACGTAATTTCTCCTATCTATCTATTTACAATTATTGCTATCAAATGTTGCGCTTTTAACGCTCCAGTTGTAGAACTGGCTTATTGCCTCCGCTAATTATAAATACATTTTTAAATGCTTACCTTTTATATTCCGCTCAAAATTATTACTTGAGAGCCTACCAAACTAAAACAAATTAGAGACACCCACGCAACGGTAGTAGATGGAAAGGTTAGCTTTTACTGCCATTCTGCCAAACAAAATACCTTTTATCTTTTACACTGAGTCGATCAACTCAAACTCACCTTGAATTTTGAGCAGAATACAAGTTGCTGTTAAAGCAACTAAAGCTACAATAATAAATTGCCTTCGTTAATGATATGCTTTTATATAACGGAATGATGAAAAAAGCGATCTCAATAAATTGATATCCCAACATGAAACCATTAACAAGCAATAAAAACTAAATTCAACTGTTCATTATTGTTTGACGTTCCATTAAACGATTTAAGTATCTAGGTTCTATCTAACAACATCAATATTATATCATTGTAGAGAAAAAGTGTCGTAAATGTGAACAAACACCGATTATGTTAGAAATCTTGGGTCAGTCTTTAACACCTACGCATTATAAATTTATTTAGACAAAAATTTAGACACTATTCCGATTTTCTAATACTCGTACGTTCTCTCAATCATTAAAACAGTAGAAGTTCAAAGACATTTCGATAAACATTATTAATATGCACTCACACCACATACCGAAAAACAAACCGATCGGCTAAGACAAGCGCTTGTTAATTTAATGATCATGCAAGTCAGTCTTATTCAAATGAAAATGCAAGGACGTATGTAGCTTTCAATCTCAGTGAATCAGTCAGCAAATAACACATTTTTATTCTATCAAAATTTAAAACAAAGTGTCTGCAGTCTAGATGTCAACTCCATCTTATTTTAATACCTGTGTGCTCATGAACGTGATATTCAAAAATCATGTTGCTCTTGTCTTAACCAAACGTAAGAAATTCGGTATTGGAGAAAATGTAACTGTGGCAGATACATCCGCGCCAAACTCTATGCGAGTGCAGACGCGGTTGGCCTTGCTCATGGTCGATGTGGATGGGCAGAGCTCAATGACGAACTGCTTACTCCTGAATCGCTGCTTTTCTCGGAAGCGCAAGGCTCACCACCAGCAACAAACTTTACCACATTCAACCTATGATCCGATTCGCATGTATCGTCTCTAGCTCCACCAGGCAAGCCCCCGCCTCGGGTGGCTGTTCTCTCGGGCACGGTACCTGGGTAGCGCTCAATTCTGTCACATTCTGCGTCATCTGGAGCCCGTCTACGGATAGAGCGCTTTACTTGCGGTGCGGGCTCTGGTGGCCTATGAGATGGCTCGTCTGCTCTGTGTACAAGGGGAGAAGTTCGCACTCTAACTCCCCCAACACCTACCACGCCTGCCTCGTAACAACCGGAGTCACGGGGAAACTGTCGACGACCAAACGGTGAGTCACCACCTTCGGAGCTGGAACCACCTCCATCATTGTCCATGTCTCCATCTCCACCTGTAAAATGATTATCATAAGAATGCTGTTTTATGAAAGAATATGGGTATTTCAAATACTAGCTCCACTTACATTCAAGCTGGTGCAGTAATTGTACAGCAGCAAGAATTCTGGTACGGTGCTCTGGAGTCATAATCCCCAAGTAGTCAAGATCAGACGGCTCAATCTCTTTGAATAACTCTATGTCTTCGTATCCGTTTCTACCAAAGGCCACTGTGTACTCTGGCAAGTCTATCCTTCTCAGCAACTCTTCAACAGTCCTTGGTCTCTGCTCCCAGAGTCGTTCACGACTTTTGCACCATTTCATGCTCCTTGATCGGACTGTGTCCCTTTCTGATAAAACTTCGACGGTCGCAAACTTGAAGTTTCCAACTTTGTTGTTCAGAACTCCACGCCAGATACCAGAAGCGTTCATGTTGATGACCTCGATGATGTCTCCTTTCTGTTAACAAATAGTTCTAGGTTAGCAATTATCACTGATTGCTCCCTAGAAGCAGTTCTTTGCGATTAAGATGTCTTACCTTGTATCTCAGGGAATCTTTCTCATAAATATTGGGTATGTAATCGACGAGTGCACGGGCTCGACACAGCAGTTGCGGCACGAGCAGGCTCCGCCCCGCCGGACTTAATTCTATGTTTTCTTCTGCCGAGAGAGATGAGTGATTACTACCGGCGCGAACTAGTGCTTGTGTGCCTGTACATAAAATATCTTAGATTACCCCATCATCCACTAAGGCTACCACCAGCACATTAAAAACAAAAATACCTGTGGATACATCTTTGCATGACTGCGGATAGGATTGTTAATAGATTAAATTAGTAAGGTAATAAGGGGTGCAAATAACAAAGTGCTCTAAAATATTCGGTCAGTATCATTCGGGGAGTTATGGCACATATAAAGGAAAGACAAACTTATTTACAAAAACTTTTATATTAAACACGAAATGAAAAATTTAATAAATCCACTCACTACTGCCTGATCCGCTGGGAAGACTTTCAAATGAACTATTAGAACATGGAAAGGCTTGGTCTCCTCTTCTGTCCATGCCATCCGGTCCTCGTTCTTGCCTAAGCCTTGAAATTTTTCTTTGGACATCTTGCCTTAAGCCTCGCACTTTTCCTGCAAGATGTGTAACACCTTCGCAATCTTCAGCTGACTGAAAAGTTAAATGATAAATTAGCAGGACAAAAGGAAAGAAACACTAAAAAGCAATTTCGTTCTATTATGTTTATTTTTATAAATCCAACAAACTTCTAAACATTTACAAAGCCTGTTTTAATTTATTACCTGATGTACCGTAGCTATGTGCTGCGAATCTGTTTCGCTATCCTGATCTTCGTAATCTGACGAGGCAGGTGATAAAGGGTCGGATCCTATCCGATACCCGGACATTTGTCTATAACCCCTTCTCGAGTCCCGCTCCGATCGGTTGGATTCTAGCGAAATGCCTGATAGCCGCGATCCTATAGATTGGATGTCAGATGCGGCGTAATCCCCGCTCTCCCGATCTCTCGCTGTTCGCAATGGGATCACGGTAGTCGGGTAGGGGCCACTTTGTGGAATTATTAATCCTCTCCGAGGGGTTCGCGCTAAACTGATATCGCCCGCGCTTCTTAGGGATATTACGCCTTCGCTTTGCGGTTCGTTCCGGAGGTTAAGCGTGAAGCAAACGCGTCCGTTCTGAAAAGTGGCTGCCGGCTGACCTCCGCCCATGAGGAAGTCTTCAGGATCACTCTCGTACGGTGGCTCGTCGTACCAGTGCCCTCGCCCGGATAGACACCTCGCTTCATCGTCGTACATGTACGTATCGTCTGTAAACGAGCCCTTCATTAGACCTCAGAGCTGCGTAGCCCTCAATGCAAATAAAAAGTACGTGCCAACAAAATTGCAAAAAAATTACCGTAAAATGCTTACCACACCACAAAGTGGTAGATCCACTGACAACACTGCGAGTAAAGCTGTGTACGAACATCGTAAAGCCGTGCGTTGCAAAATATTTTTCCAAAAACATGCATTCAGCACTTTGACGCAAAGTAAACATTGATCAGATGAATGGAGATGATCCCGTTTGCTCACAACCGCTGTATGTATTTTTTCGATACATTACTTCTCCCATTTTTGAATACTTGAGTGAATTTTATGTTGGTTATGTTTTTTTAATGGTAAAGGCGAATGAACAATGCATATCAAAAGCATAATCGAACATCAAGACTCAAGATACATATTCAATGTTGTGAAAAAAATAAAAAAAACTGTGTACGATCGTCGAAACATCGACTGCCCACCATGCGAAATGCGAATTTGATTACGCATTTGTTAAAATTTCTTACTTTTTCAAAAGTACGCACATGAAGATAAATATATAATACAGGTACATACTAATCACAAAAGCTAAAGCCAAATGGTAAAAACAGAAGCCAATAATTTCAATATCAAAATACCGAAAAGCGTAAACACAATACTAAATTGATGAATTTAAAATTTTGAATTTTGTGATATCCTTTCTTATGAATATTTTTTAATTAGCAAGACGTACCTCCGAACGGACCCCTTACTCCATCTCTTCCCATGTTCATCAAGCCGTGCCTTATATCTCTCAAAATCTGAAACAAAAACCATTTTGTAAAAAAATAATGCCTTGCCCAAAATACAGGAGAGCTCCGGTACCCTTTATAGGATAGCATTATTTTAATTTTGGGAGAAAACTGGTCTTGCCATTTTGAAGGGGAGTGAGCGCAGATAGGAAATTTTTAATTTAAAAGAAATAATAAGCTATTTTTGTCGGTCTGTTTCATTTCCTTCATCTACGAAGTTCGTGTTTTCTCCCCAAACATCTCTAAAAATATAATATGCGTTCGTAAATACCGATGCTTTTCGCATAAAAACTTTACGAGTTTTCACTAGGAAATGAGGCTTGGTTTATTTGCCATAAGTTTGATATGACATCACATGTTGGTAGGTTCGGTATATATTTTATACGACGCCCCGTTTTATCATTATTATCTACCAGCTCTTACATTGAAAAACTCTTAAGACTAGAATGGATGAACTCAGAGGACTTTTAACAAAGCTATACCTAGCTGCGCTTTATTTAAATGTAATATTCATTTCAGAAAAAGTAAAGCTTTGTCATCTATCAGACGCCGGCTCCCGCATAGTGAACCAGGTAAACAAATATTAAAAGCATATTTTAAAAGTAAAATATTTCCCTAAACGCGTGAACACGGTGATAAATATTCAGAAGAGGCAATAAAACGACCACTTTCTCGAAAGTACGAAAGTATTGAACATTAAGTTAATTTATGCACGCTTTGTAACCAAGACGGTTAGCACACGAAAAGGATTTGCGTGTACCTACTGAAATAAACGTTTTTATGTTTATTCTTTGGGGGTTTTATATAAGAATTTTTTTATGTTTGTTATATAACGCAAATGATGACGGCTTTTTGTTTTGTTGATTTATATTAATTCTATATTAATAAGCCTAAAATTTGGATCCTAAAGTCGTAGTGACAAATATGTCGGTTGAGCATAGTAACACTTGGCTTTAAATTTTATAGAGCTTATTCGGCCATCTTGACGAAACCATTATCTCAGTACCTATACCGAAAAATGTTAAGTCCACAAATTATTGTTTTAAGATTCAAGCAATTTATTAAATAAATATTGCTGGCCAATTCACACAGCATTATCTAGCCCCAAGCTAAGCAGAGCTTGATGTGTTATGGTTACTAGATAACTGATATACATAATCCAATACATTACATAGATAGATAATTGGTTAAGGTAAAAATAAAACTGATTCACCAATTCCATTTGATCGACTCTCAATATTTTCAATGAACGAAAAAAGAATCCAGGTTTCAAGCGATACAAAATTAATTCACCCGCCCCAATCAATAGCAACCCCAAATTTTTAATAGGCCGCAGGATTGTCTCGTTCCGCGCCGTGTCACCCAAGCTCGTGCGGCGAGCAGTTTATAGGCATACTAAAATTTCAACGCTCAATACACAAAAGTACAGACCATAGATTTACGAGTGAAATGTGCTGAGCCACAGGGCTTCCGAAGTTTCGTTAGGAAGCAATACAACTGCCTATAATAGGCTTAGCTTGAGATTAGGGCAAGATTAGCTCATGACTCGTCGGCGGACGCCCAGAAAGATTACAAGCAAATGTGACTCTCACAGCAGATTAGTTTCGGTGTGTGAGTGAATAGGAAGGGATTTTCGTGTTTTTGGATTGGGGAGTGAGTGCAAATTGCGTCTTCGGTATTAGAGAAGGAGATTAAATGAATTCGTAATCAGTAGGTACATAAGTAAATGGATTTGTGATTGAACTTTCGTAGATGGAATGAGGTAGGCTGAAATTATTCTTACCTCTTCTTGTTCTCTTGCTAGTTTGTCTTTTTTCTTCATTGCTTCTTGGACTTTTAACTGCAACAAAGCATTTCGAAATAAGTTATACTCGGAACTGTTTTTTTTATTTGCCTATTCGTTTGTTTTTTCTGTCCACCAATCCAAAATACTTATTTTAAGTGCACAATCGTTGCAACCATAATAACTATCATGCTAACCAAAAAATGCATTGATAACCGGGGGAAAATAAAAATGTTTTTTTTTTATAGTTACGAAAAACACAAACCTTTTTTTTCATTCTAAAGTTTTACGATGTTAAATTAGGTTTCATGCACTTCTAAATACGTACCTTTATTTAACTTTTATAAATTACGATTTTGCTATCGTGCAAATATGTGGTGCAAAATGCAAACTCATGCGGTGTGTATGTAAAATTAATAAAAATGTGCTCATCAGTTTTATTTATAAAAAGGACGTTTTAAAACCTGATTTATTCCTAGTAACATTTAAAAATTGCATAATATGAAACCACCTCCATTTTGAAAGAGCATGCCCAAAAATTAAAAGCCAAAATATGCTCAGTAAAATTTTGAATTTTGATAGAATCTGTTGCTACCTTTATGGCAAATTACATAAAACTACATGAGTACTATGTGTAACTTACAACTTTTATACCTACAAAAAAAGAGTACTAATAATACCTATTAAATAAATAATATAGAGATACATATAAAACGAAATAATATTATTAAAACACTGATTTTTTAAAGTCTCAAGAAAACTTTTATGAAAGATACATCTAATATTTACGACATACATATAATAATAAATATAAAAATCTACATTTGCCATAAAGAGTATAACAGACCGAACCATTCCCGCTATATAACTTTTATTCAACCGCCAAAACGACCAAACCAAAGCCATATAGCAGAGAAGTTCTAGAGGCTCACCCTATGTATAGTTTCTTCGAAGGTGTTAGGGTGGGCGGCATTCATTTGAAAGTATCTGAGGCGGTCATAATCCCTGGGGTCGACCATAGACCTAAGGGCTGTATCTGGCCCAGGGCCTAAACCAAGTCCGCTCTGAAGGACGCTGTCCGGTGTGTCAACCTGAAGGAAAGTTTCATAATTTTCTAATTTGTAAATAAAACTAGTTCCGGAGTTGAAAGAAACTATTTGACTGTGTATTTTTTATAAAAATGTACTATGAACTAACATAACAAGAACTAATAATTTCTTAATTGTATTTTGTTGAAAAGAATCTTCAGCTATGCGTTGAATGGAATTAAAAGTCTACAGTATTGAAAAAAGGTTCAAACAGTTAAGGATTTTTTCAAAAACTGAAGTTTGAAGCTGCTCAATGAAGTGAATTAGGTCGAAAAAATCACGCCTTTTCAAACAAACTTCCGATAATTTATCAACTCATTGGGGAGTCATTTTTCTCATAAAGATCCGCGCAAATATACCTTCTCCCTAAAAACTGGAACTTTTTCACGAATCACGGTGGTATGATTTATTGGCTATCAGTCTTGGAACTTTTGGAGTACCTAATCTTATTTTTAGGTTGCTGCTCAAACCAAAAAGTTTCAACTTGACTTGATATCTCGTTGCGTTAATGTCTGTGAAAGCTTTGAGTTGTTAAAAATAAACATAAATAGATAAAAAAACAGTGCCTCAAAATAGCATGCAAGCAACACTTTTACTAAATACTCTCAACACAATGTTAACTTTTTTAGTTGTTTTAACTACATTGAAAACAATTTAACTTAACAATTTCTAGCATCATTGAATGGTCCACATTTCTTTTAATTATCACTTAGGATAAATCTTAAAATTATGAAAATCGAATGAAAAGAAAACACGTGCATTTGATAAGGGCCGATAAATCCAACGTTTTCAGTCGTGTCGCGATAGACCATTCTGCCGTCCTAAAGCTAAAATGCCGTTAAATACGAAATCCACTTTTTGAATTACGAGGGAAAAACCTTTTCTTTTTTTTAAACGTTCGCCACTTGTACACTACAAATCTTTCAACTGAATTTGAAGTATCAAAAAATAGAGCTAACGAAGCTCTTATATATAATCCAGCTTTCAGTTCAAAACAATCACTAACCTTAAAGAAAATGGTGAAAATACCTTTGCTCTTAGCATTTTTCTAAAAGTAGGCATAAAGAACCACGACAATATTGCCGCTAAGTCTATGTTAACGGCATTTATGGGATTGGTTCGTAAAGCTTTTTCTTAGGTTTTACGAAACAAGAAAAATAATTATAATTTCTTACCTAAAAAACCGCAAAAATACTTTAACGACTTTATAGATTAGCAATAAGGTTCTTAAATTAATATATTACTACACATAATTGCAGCTAAAGTCACTTTGCCGCAATCAAGACTGATAATTTTTTAGTATTTTTTCTTAAAATCTATTTTGGCTCCATTACAGCGCTAGAATGCAGCTAAATGAAAAAAAAATAAGACTAACGGCATATTAGCATAGCATGAGTTCTATAGATACTGAGGACATTACAAGAAAATTGATCAAAAACAAAAATTAAAGACAGGTATGGGAACTCAAATGTAATGTTTATTCATAAAAAGGGCATCTCACATTTAAAAAATTCTAAAAATCAACAAGTATTTCACCTTACAAGCTACTTATACTTACTTCTAATAGGCGAGATCTGGTTTTTTAGAACCATAAAAATATCTTAAATATCAAAAAACAGGAATCATCATTATTATTATTACTGACATGCACTAAGTTAAAAATTAAAATGGCTTAATAATCATTTAAAAATAATTATTTTTAACAGTCTTTTATCTTATTAATAAAACAGTCTTTAAAGGTTTCTCTTTCTTGTTCCACTTGTACTGGCATCATCATCATTTTTATTTATTGGCATGTTTTTCCAAAACAAAAGCTTGTGCGTGGGGATTATGTTTGACAATTTCTCAAGTATACCTTCCTTTCTCTTTCGGTCTATACCTTTAGGTTCTGAGCGAAATTCGAGTTTCAATATACTTGGGTTCTTTAAATATCTGTCGTTCAAGAATCGTAGCGTAATATAATCTTCATCAAAACTGTTCTTGTACATAAGATCATACTTCGTTCTTGTAAAGCATACCTGTGTCATGTTTTTTAAATAAGCTCTTGGGTTCGAGTTTTGAACTCTTCTGTCTGATACATAATTTGGTATATTCAGGAAGTTGTCTGCTAACAAAGATTTTACGAAAACCTTCGAATTATTGATCGACGATACTGCATCTTCGAAATCACCAAAATCGTAGAGTTTACCTTTTTTTTTCATCGCCAACTCTACTTGGTGATGAACTTGATCACAGCTCATAAATGTGTGCCCTGGTTCAAAGTAGTAAAGCACTACTTTTTCAGCAGAAATTTCGTCGCTATTAATCATATGCACAAGCAAGGAATACATCAACCAATTCTTATTCTGTGCCGTGCAGTTATCGAGCCAAATGTGGATATTAGTAACATTTCTATGACGTACCAGAAAATGATAGAAGGCAGTCATGATGTCTTCTTGTTTTCGACCTGCAATACCGTCGTGCCATAAAACTGTTAGAGGCTTAGATTCTGAAGAGATTTTTCCTAGTGGTGCAAAGGTCTGATTATATGCCACAAGGCGTTGACAGAAAATTGCAGCTTTGAATGAATCTAATCGGGGCAACATTATTACTTTTTCGAGGTCACCACTGAAATATGTATCTAAATTAGTTTGTGGATTTCTTTTGTGTTCATCGTAAAGCTCTCTCGCTTTTTTATACTTATCGTGATGCTTGACCCACGCCGTGCAAATAGGACAGTCCTCATTTTGATCATGTGATGTTTCTTTTTTGTGTAAATTAAAGGTCTCACAGGTTTCGCATTCCTCGTTGCCCAGGCGAGTAAAAGATATGTTCATTTTTTTTACCTGTTGCCTATACAGTTCGTAGGAAACCTTTTTGTCTGAATGAATTTCACAAAAATTTTTATGCATTTGAGCAACATTAAGATCGCTTGGAAGGTAACGTCGCAAAGGGGCATGTTCACGTCTATAGTGTGGTGCCAGTGGATGGAACGATTCAATGTGCTGGGTAAGCAAATCACGATCAATTGCTGGAGTTTTTTGATGTTTTCCTCTTCTGTCAACAGAACGATCTACACGAATATCGTGTAAAATTCTGTCATTAGTTTTTGCATACCCCAGGGTAGTCAAAAAGAAAATTTTGCATACCTCTGCCGAAGTACCGTCCAGTTTTTTAAAAAAAAATATTCTTTTTGGTTTTCTTTTCGGTTCGCTGGTGGTTTTCCTTTTCGGTACGGCTACTGACGTGCATGAGTTCACAAATGAGTGTTGTTCTTGAAAGGCCAATTCCCAATATGAATTATTGATTGCTTCTCGCTCTATTTGGTTCATTTGAGATGAACATTTCTTCAAACAGTCAAGGTCACATCCTTGTTTAACAAAATATTTCAAACGTCTTTTGTTTTTGGCATCCATTTTACGCTGGAGAGCGGATGTATTATATTTGCGACGTTTTTGTTGCAATGGTGACGTTTCCGGATGATCACATGGCGGCGCCTGTGTTCCTTCGATAGGCTGTTGACAGGAATGTTCGATAATAACTTCAATGGTGTGTCTCCTCTTGCGAATGAGTGTTGGGGAATCAGTAGATTGTTTCGTTGTGGTCAAATCGAATGAGCTTCTGCGTGGTTTTTTTAAAAGCCTTCTGTTTGATGTATGAGAAACTGAATCAAGCAAAGTAGTCACGTTCTTCACAATAGGCGCAGAAGAACCCGTTTTCGTTTCTAAATTTATTTTGGGTTTATTCCTTTTGTCTTTCGACTGTGGTTGATCGTCTATCGAATCATCGTCACTTGAAGTATCCGATGGATTATAGTCTTTATCACGTACCGAGTCATCCGAATCAAAATCATTTTGTTGTGGCATTGCAGAACTTGTGCACTCGGTTTCATTGACGTCACAAAAAGGTGATTCTAATGGCATAACTTCAGTGCACGCTAAATCCATGGTTAAAACTCTACCTGAATTTGTTGGCGGCGGAGATGTGACATTATGGCTTTGTACCGTTGTATTTTCAAATGGTTTATTGTTAATGTTATCGACATCGTTTTCTTTACGAATAAAGTCATCTAAACGTAGATTCATCATGAAATCCGGAATTTTTGCGTCATGATATGAAGTTCGTGTCTCGCAGAATTTATTAAAAACAGTGGACGTCATGGAATAAGGACGAGAATATAGATTTTTGAAATAATCGTCAGGATCTGGTTTGTTTTCAGGGCTTGTCTTCAAGCTTATTTTCAGGGATTTTTTTTCAATGACGGTGTCTTTATTTTCTTCCGGATTCGAACTCAGTTCAACCGCTGGCGATGGCTTTATCATGTTCATGATTGTTTTAGCTCTATGTGAAAGAGAGCGCCTGCAACAAGTTAATAAAATAGGAATCTTACATGTGTAAAATACTAGCTATATAACTACCTACTCATTTAAACGGACCGAAATGAAGTTTCAGAACCTTCTTAAAAAAAGTAAAAGTAAGAGCTTGAAATAACTATTATTATGTATATTAATATATCTATAGCAATACGCGTAGACTAAAACATACGCAGCCCGCCCGCGTTAGAGTAGGATAGGAACTCACGGAACGGTTTTCACCGGCGCCCACCGAGGTTGCGGGCTCGCAGCTTTTGTCTGTTTTATTTCTAAACTTACGAGATCGGTGTTGTTTGTGCGGGAAAACCGCTCCATGAGTTCCATCATCATTGACGACCTCAGTGGCGCAGCGGGCGAGAGTCTGCCTGCGACGCAAGAGGTTGCGGGTTCGATCCCCGCCTCGGAACAAATTTGTGTACGATCTGCAGAAATTTGTTCCGTTGGTCTGGGTGTTTTCTATGTATAATAAAAAAAATATCTATCTATGTAATGTATAATATTACGTATATCAGTTATCTAGTACCCATAACACAAGCTCTGCTTACTTTGGGGCTAGATAATACTGTGTGAATTGTCCAGCATTATTTATTTTATTTATTTATTTATCTCTTCCTAATTAAATCAATAATAGGGACAAGGGAACACACTTTCGGATTTTACTTGGTAAAAAGCGCGCACTTTCAAACCTAAATAAATAAAGTTACCTGGAAGTGTTTTCACCCATCTTGACAAAATTGGCGCGAACGCGCTGAGCGCCGCACACACAGTCCCGTCTCCTTCAACCGCCTGCGCCGCACTGAGAAAATTCCCGTCCCGCGGACCCCCCGTCAGATTCCTTCCCCACCAACAGACGCGAGCGAGTGTAGATAACCACATTATAGTCATGTTATGCGGGATAGCTGCAATTTAGTCTTGACAACCGTTGCAAAAAATTTAAACGTTTATTTAGTAATTGCCGTAATCTATATGTTCTGTTTGTAAACCCTAACATAAATCATTTTAAAAACAAAACTATAATGCGGCTATGTGTTTTTAACCACATTCATGTCTTGAACTTTTAGTTAACGGCTTTCAAGAATTGGACAATTGAATAAGAGATTACTAGAATGGCTAAATTAAGTGCAGTTAAAGAACTTTGACCGCAATAAAGATTACAAAAATTATTTAACGGCAATCAAGCTAGGCAACATATCGTTTTAGTTTAAATATAAATGAAGTTAAAAACCAGTAGCCGCTTTTAAGCTTAGCAAAGACAGTTAACAACATTTAAGCATTGACATTATATGTATTTTGATTCCGGTAGCGGCATTTTTTTTTTCATATCTTGAAAACTATAAAAGCTATTTGAATTCTGGTAAAATTGGTCGATAGAGCTTTTTTTCTTGATTACGATGGCATAAAAAAGTCCAAATTGACCGAATGTTGGATAACGGCATTTTAGCTTTAGGACGGCAGCATTGTCGGCCCTTCGCATTATTCCCTTATCAAGTGCGAAGTTAATGGGCAAGCTTTGTGCCTATGATTAATAGATCCAACATCATTGTGATGCAGAAATCCTTAGCTTTTTCCGTACTAAGTGAATATGATAAACGACGTGTATTGTACGTCAGTTCGTATCGTATGGTAATTACCGTAGTGTGATTTCTAGTTGTTTATTTGTAAACATCGGTAGGAATAGGAATAATTAATTGCACTTTCGAATAAACAAACAGTACTGCTGTGTTGTTGCAGCGTTTATGGGTTAGGTTAGTGATTAGACAGAAATAGACAAACCGAATAATGAAATCATAATGCTTACAAAAACTGATACGTGTTTGTTTAGTAGCTATAATATTACAATGTAAATCGTTTAACGTGTTTCACGTCATGTACTTTCAAACTTTACAAGAGCAGCGCAACACACCACAATTATAGACGAGTACGCAAGGAGCAATCCTATGCTACTCTGAATCTATGTTAAGCTATCCAAAAACACATACACTCCAAAACCTTCACTAAACAAATGCACAAAGAAGCAAGTGATAGCTCAAACATACACACAGTACGACTATACACCGATGGCTGTAAAATAAGTACAGGTACGGGGGCGGGAACGTTCTTGGAAGATCTTAACATCCACAAAACAACAGCACTGGGTGACCACAACTTTATAATCCAGGCGGAATGTGTGGGTATTATCCATGCTGCCATCGCGGTGCTACGAAGAGAGGTAACTGACCAAAGTATCAGGATCCTCTCGGACAGCGCGGCAGTACAGGCTTTGAACAAGAGAAAACGCAATTCGGGACTGACCATACAGTGCCACCATCTACTAGAACAAGTAAGTAAGTCTAATAGAGTCATTGTGCAATGGATAAAAGGACACAACGGACCCAGAGATAATGACGAAGTTGATGCACTGGCGAAGAGAGGTTCAGAATCGTAACCGATAGCGCCTGAACCAATTATTCTCCTATCATTCAGTCAAATCCCCTTACAGATCCGGCAACGAACAGTCAAACAACACCAAGACTACTGCGCAAGTATTCCGGATTGCAGCCCTTCCCGGCTTTAAAGCCGAGATTCTCCCGAAAAATCCTCAATCTGAAACGTGGCAAACTCCGGTAAATTATCACTATCGTCACAGGACACTACATGCTCATCAAACACCTATTTTGATTGGGTATCACGGAAAGTCCTCTTTGCTGCATGAATGCAGAGGAGATGGTCGCACATGTGCATATATAGTGCGATAGCGTGGCTTCTCAAAGATTGGAACACCTTGGGACAACGAGGACACCTGGAGGAGGCATGCACCGGCGTCAGCGAGCTGCTGGCTTACCTAAAGAACATTGGGTGGTAAGACTAGCAGCCCCCTACCAATCACATAAAAAGGGCCAACCTGTGGCCTAGTTGCGGAAACCAGTCCAAAAACAAGGAAGGGGCAGCGCTAAATCGGCCATTCATCTTTGAGGAATATATCCATCTTTAAGGATATAGGGAAGGTCTAGCAGTGGACGTCGATTGGCTGATATGATGACAATGATGATGACACCGACGAGTAGCGAAACAGGATGTTTTAATCTTTGAATGAGTTTTGATATGCACAACAATTCTAAAACATTAAGCTAATTCATAATTATTCGCAATATGAATGGAATTTTCATTTGCTCAATCTGTTTTGTTATTTAATGTTTAACAGGCGCGGCATTTTAATTTTATTGAGATATTTTTTGATAGATGTTGAACGCGGCCTTGTAAGCTGCAATAAAATAAAATTAATGGAGGTGTTATAAACACCATTTGCATTGAAAGTATGTCTATCTATTTTTTACTCATTTGTGTTCCCTATCTTGTCACTAAAGCAAAAATTGTCACCTCGACCCCTGCGTGTAAACATCATCCAAAACAAATATATTAACGCCAAAACAAACACATCATTTTTAAAATAATTATTAACTTAACGAGCATTATTACGTCACGAATAAATAACAGCTGGACGACAAAGTGAAATATGAACAAATGCAAAATTATTCACGGAACATACATAAAAGTTGAAGCTAGCGTGCAAAGAAAATACCTCAGAAACATTGCTATGAATACCTGAAAACGTGATGAATGTACCACAAGATACAAACTTTCGCAAGCAGAACTGGGTGAAACTTTTAAAACCTATCGCATGAGTTATTTAATTTGGACTTTTCATAAGTTTAACCCTCGAAACAAAAGCAACTGGACCGTGTGCCTATGAAATTCGTTAATGAGGGTTGCATTTTCATTTCAAAATTCAAAATTCAAAATTCAAAGTGCTTTATTTCCTTTAGACCTTACAGGACTCTTGGACACGTCACAAAAACTCAGATTACATAAGTAAAACTAGGAAATAAAGTGATCACTTTGATTTTTTGTCCACTTCAATCTTTTTAAGGTAAAGTAAAGAAGCGAACAAGAAACCTTTACCTTGTTAGAATGTTAGTTTTCGAGTTGGAGCAAAACTCGTCCCAAGCTTTTTTATCGTCTAGATAATCTGATATTTTATAGTAAGCCTTTTTACAAAGGATATGTTTGACAATTTGTTTGAATTTATTTATTGATAATTTTTGCAACTCACTTGGAGTTTTGTTGTAGAAGCGTATACATTGTCCTTTAAAAGATACATTAATCTTGTGTAGCCTAGTTGTGGGCACAGCGAGTTTATTCTTATTTCTAGTATTTAAATTATGTATATCGCTATTTTTGGGGAACCGATTGATATTCTTATGAGTGTACAACAAGTTTTCATAAATATATTGACACGGTACTGTCATTATGTTTATTTCTTTAAATTTATCACGTAGGGACTCTCTGGGACCCATATCATAGATTACACGAACAGCCCTCTTCTGCAGCACAAATACGGTGTTAATATCTGCAGCGTTCCCCCACAGCAGTATACCATAAGACATAATACTATGGAAGTAGCTGAAATATACTAGTCTAGAAGTATCAACGTCTGTAAGATGACGGATTTTTTTGACTGCATATGCTGCAGAACTTAGTCTCTTCGATAGCTTATCTATGTGCGGGCCCCATTGAAGTTTACTATCTAAGGTAATTCCTAAGAATACGGTACTGTCCACAAATTCTACCGATTCTTCTTTTACGTATACATTAGCCTTAACTTGTTTTACATTCGGTAAAACAAATCTAATACATTTAGTTTTGGTTTCGTTGAGCAAAAGATTATTGACACTAAACCAATTGACTACTTTTGATATTGCATTATTTACATCGTCGAAGTTTATGTTTTGTCGTTTCAATTTAAAAATTAATGAAGTGTCATCAGCAAATAATACAATCTCGTGATTATTCTTAACAAGATGAGGCAGATCGTTAATGTAAACTAGAAATAGGAAGGGACCGAGGATAGAACCCTGCGGTACACCCATGGTAACTACAGACCCCGAGGACCGTTTCCCATTAATGTCAACTCTTTGTATCCTACCGCTCAAGTAAGATGTAAGAAGATCCAAAGAGGTGTCCATTAATCCATAGTGCTGCAGTTTCCTGATTAATGTTCCGTGGTGTACGCAATCAAATGCTTTTGACAAGTCGCAAAAAACACCCAAGGCATCTTGCGACTTCTCCCAAGCATCAAAAATATGCGTTACTAACTCTACACCGGCATCAGTAGTTGACCTGCCGCGAGTAAACCCGAATTGCTTACAATGTAGCAGGCCATTGCCATTGAAATGCTTAAGTAATTGGTGTAAAATAAGTTTTTCAAAAACTTTGCTGAATGTAGGCAATACTGATATCGGTCTAAAGTTAGTGGGGTCAGATCTACTACCCGATTTAAATAATGGTATTATTTTACTATGTTTCATTAGATCAGGAAATATGCCACAATCAATAGATTCATTGAATATAAAAGCGAGATCTGGTGCGATTGTATCAATCAATGGTTTAATAATTCTAACGGAAATGCCCCAGAGATCTGCAGTTTTCTTTACATTTAAAAGGTTAAAGGCTTTTTTAATGTCTTTTTCATCGACATGGTTGAAATTGAATTTACATTTGCATTTTTTTTACATTTTCTGTGAGTAATGACTCAGCGATTACTTGAGAAGAGTTTAGACACTTTGTAGTAGAGATCGGAATGTCAGTAAAAAAGTTTTCAAACGCTTGGGCTACTTCAAGGTCATTTTTGATTAAGCAATCATTAATCTTTAAATTGTAGTCATTATCATGGGCACTGACCTTTCCAGTCTCACTATTTATGATTTTCCATGTTGATTTTATAACATTTTCACTATTTCTAATTTTAGAGCTGATATAATTTGATTTTGCTATATGGCAAACTTTTCTAAACATTTTTGAGTAATTTTTTACTTTTTCTTTAAATTCCTGGCTAAAATTATATTGTTTTTCGCTATACAGTTCATACAACTTTTCTCTACTCTTATGTATACCTACTGTTGCCCACTCACAAAAGTTAAGTTTTTCTGAGACCATGATCGACTTGGGTATGAATATTGAATTAAACGCATTGGTGAATTTGTCAAAAAAACAGCAATACGACTCATTTGGGTTGTTATGTGAGTAGTTAGGTAATGGTTTAGTATCCCAATCCAATCTCAACCGTTCAAATCGACTTCTGGTCACAGGTATGTATTTTATTTGTTTTTTGCAATTATTGTTTTTTACTTGAATTTTCAATTTAATTAGTTGACCTAAGTGGTCTGATTTTAAATTGCTTATTATATTTTTACTAACAATTTTTTCATTCAAGGAAACAAATATATTATCTATACATTTTGCTGAAGTCTCTGTAATTCTAGTAGGTTCCATAAATAGTGGCTTTAGATTATAAGAATTAAATAAATTAGTTAACCTACTACTAAGAGAGTAAACTTCTAAAAGATCAATATTAAAATCTCCACATACCAAGAGATTTTTATTTGATTTAGTTATTTTAAATAAAATGTCATCCATAGTTTTTTCAAATATTTCAAATGAAGCTGACGGTGGACTGTATACGCTTACTACAATACTATGCTCCAACTCAACACATGCTAATTCAATGTGGCTTTCAACGGATAAGCATACTATGTCTTTACGTTCTTTGAATTTTATGAGTTTATTTATTAATATTAAAGAGCCTCCACGAATAGCATGTGATCTGCAAAAAGAACTACCAACTTGGTGATTACTGAAGTTAAACATGAGCTCATAGCTTTTCAGCCAGTGTTCTGTTAAGCAGATGATGTCAATATCAAATGAGTTCATGTATAATTCTAATTCTAATAATTTACTTCTCAATCCTTGAATGTTTTGATGCACCAAGTTAGTGAACTTTGCATTTATTTTACAATTTTGTTTTCTATGGTTTTTCTTGTGATAAATAATATTTGACTGTTTAGGGCTAGAGATTTCCTCTATTGTCGTTATTTCTAATTTAAATTACTTGGAATAACTTCCAAAATCTTGTTTGTCAAATTATAATGCTCAAAAGAAGCATTTTTTATAGCCAAGTTTTTGGCTGTTGTTTTAAAATAATAGGATAGCGAAATTGCTATCTGTCTTTTATAAAAATTGGATAGATAGTAATTACCTTTAGTCAAATAATATTTTTTACTAACAATACTGTTAGAATCAATCACATGAACATTATTGTTGCTTGAAATAGTGTGCAACGCCATGTTAAGCTTATATCTAAGGTTGTTTTCTGATTGTGGCAAGCTGTCGCTGTAGGGGAATGTGAACATCACAATTTGTTTTAAGTTTAACGAACACAGTTTATCTACATATCTAATTAAGTCAGATTTGTTCACATTACCCCTATTACCAAGGCAAATTATTAAATTTGAGTTACTGTTAAAGGTTTGATTATCAATTTTCTGCATTAATTTATGTAGGTTTGAATTTGGAAAACAATTATTAATTATAGGATGTTCCATACTCATATTTAAGAACTGACCCATATTTTGTCCAATTTCATCGCAGTACATTATGGTTTTTGTACCTGAGCATGAAGCGCTGAGATCCAGATGGGATGTGGCTGACACAGTACTGTCTGGACCAGTTCCGTCACAGACTGGGGTAGGATCACAGCAGCCACAGCCCTCCAGAACCCGGCCCTCCAGGCTCTCCTGGCTTCTGAGGAGTGCATCCATGGCCAGATTGAGTTCCCTTGTCTGTTCGGTAGTGCGTTCATAAAGGCTGACATAGTGCTCTAGGGAGTGCTCGGCCTGGCCAAGTTTGCATCTCAACTCTTTCAATTCAGCCTCATAGTGGTTCCGGTTGTAATTTAGCTGTAACGTACACAGTTCTAATTTATCAAGAACTTTTATTTTACATTTGAGTTTAGATACAATTTTTTTTTGGTTTTTTACTAAATTTTGAGTTTTTTTTATAAACTTCCTTATTTTAATATATTTTTTAAACTTATTTTTGCTAAGATTGTGTTTGATGTCTTTGCTGCTAGCCTCCACATTACACACTGAGTCATCTTTAGTTAGGTCAATAGTTTGCATTGTGTGTAAGTAGCAGCCTGCAACAGAAACTTGGCCCGAGGATGATTCAGCGGATATTAACTCCTCAAATAAACTTTGTGTTTTCGCGGTGGCAGAGCTATCGGCGGCTTCCTCCAGCTGGGTGATATGGTGGTGGGCGTCACACAGTTGCTTCTCCAGGACTGAAGTTCTTTGCAGCACAGACTCAAACTCAATGCCACATTTTTTATCGAACCTATCTATGATCGACTGAAGCCGATCCCGTTCCTCAGCAATAGAAGTATTCTGAGAATGTAACGCTGACATCTCGCTCTTTAGCTTTTTGTTATTATCTAGAGCTTGTATAAGAATATTTTCATTCTCAACTAATTCCGCTTCTAATTGTCCAATCTGCCTCCTAGCTGACTTTAGTTCCTGTAAAGTCTGATTCAACTTGTCGACTCTTCGAGTCATCATTTTGAATTATAGTGAAGTGAGTGTGTTGTAAACACACAACTAAATTATATTACCAAAAGGCAGAATGAACAATGTCTAGGTTATGTTTTGAAAGGTTTGTATGTAGTACTTACGTGACTCCAAAGATGTAAATTATGTTGGAAATAGTATTCCTTCACACAGAAATCGGTACTACTAAGCACAAAACACCTCCAGAAACACAAACCAGCAAAAATTTCTAACCGAAAAAGACTTTTTTTCGTTGGCCAAAAACACACTAAAAACACGACATAAACACTTATTATCTATTTATACACGTATTATATGCTAGAAATATGCGATGAAATCGGAAAGGGGTCTTTAAAACTACGTAAAAAACAATATAATTTAAATTAAATTCGTAGGAAACATTTGCGAACAGCTGTTGCTAGGGTTGCCAGCCCAAAAAAAAAAAAAAAAAAAAAAAATTGAACTTTTCTCCTATCAAGTTTCTGAGAAAAAAGGTAAAAAGCCTAGTTGTTTTTCTACCTTTTTGCACACTATGTATATATATGTATAAAATAATGTATATATAAAATAATATAACCGGCGTAAAAGATGATAAAAAGCAATTTCAAGGTAAAGGTAGATAGTCGCAAAACCCTGATGGAGCTCAATGGCCAATACGTGTAACTCTGCATTTAAATTATTTTTTCGAAATCTCACAATTTCATTTGCATATTTCGTGTCGAGCTTTTAACGAATGAATTGGATTTGTTCAATCAGATATAAGTTCAAGTTGTAAGTCGGTAAAATATTCATGGTAAGCGCATTAACGAAGGCTTTTAACAATAACTTTATTATCGAAGTCGGCCACATCACGGCAGGAAGTTTGGAATTATAATAGTTGGACTAACGGAATTTCGAATTGAAGGCTCGTAAAAGGCGTGTGAATTAAAAACATACTATTGAGAAATCCCCCGAAAGTGGTTTTGACAACTTTCAACAAACAGACACCTTCTTTGTTAGTATCTTTTCAAATTAGTTGGGAGATACATTAATACTAATACTTTACACTCTTTACAGTAAAAGTAGACCATCGAGTCATTATTCCAAACGCATAAAACGACAATAATGCTGCAAGTATAAATAGAAGAATGTTTATCGATTCAAGATAGCCAAAATTTACGATCATTGGAACGTTCGCAAGCGTAGCCAAGGAACAACTGTAACGTTTTATTGCTCCTATCGAAGCCTGAAAGCCGTAACACGAGTAATATTCACCACAAGAAGCCAAGGCAAGGTGCCAATACCAGCCAGAGCATACGTCAACAATTACGAAGGCACAACGCTACAGAAGAATTGCTTTTCCTGAAAATGTTCATGCCAATTTTAAAAAAATGCTAATATAGTTGGCTCTGGGTGCTTATTTTGAATATTATCAAATCACAAGTTCTCTTCATGTTGTTTTGAGATTTAGCCTAAAAAGATAAAAGCTATTCATGTCGACAAGAATAAAACCTTATGAAGGTAGTAACAGAATAAGTCCCCAAATTCAAGTTTATTCCTTGTGATGACAAAGCACGCAACCAAATAAATTAATTTTGTAGAAGTGAAAATTAACTCAAGCTAATTTCATGATTCCACGGAAGGAAAACGCAGAGAAAATTGAGTTAGTGATGTTATCAGGAAAACTTATTAAGAATTCTCGTAATTAAGAATTAAATTGCGGATTTCCGCAATTTATTTAAAAGTCAATAAAGATTCGAAACCCACCCTTGCTAGTTCCGTTGAAATTGGTTAAAATAAAAGTACATACATTAAATGTTCCCGAAAATATAAAACCTAAGTTTAGCTAACTTGCGTATTCTGACTAAGTCGTATATCTTTATAGAAAAGGGAAACATTCCTAATTCCGGAGAACATCGAAAAGCTCTCGTAAGGAAAATATTGACATTATTTTACAACTTTCGCGAGACCAGACGAGTTGAAGTCGTTAGACGTAACCGGAAACTTATCCACGACAAATCCTTTAATCGCAGCTGTACTCGGAATGGTCAATAACCAAAAAAGCAACTTGTGACGGGACTAATCCTAAGTGCAAGTCCGCCGATAAGGATTATACCCCGCCTCCCTAATGGTCTTTATCCGCTGGCCCAACAAACGCTCATAACTCAACCCCGTCTTGGCTCAACCGACTTAACTTTGGCAGGCGTCATTTCTCAAAAGGCATGTGACGTACCCCCCTTCAGGATTAATAAATATATAGGTGGACGTGGAAAAATGTAGCACTTAATTTGGTGGGAATGAGTTGCGTATCTAATGCGAACAAGCCAGCATTGCTCTCGCTGATAACCGGGATATTAATTGTGTAATACCTACTGGCGGAATTCGTGTTATGGTGAATATGTTGGGACCTTAGTTGTAGTACAAAATATTGCCTTTGTTATCCCGAAATTGGATTTTCTACGTAAAGGGTTCATAAACTAAAAGTCACGGTGTTTCGCACACACACTGCTATCTTGCTATCATTTTTGAAACCATTAAAGCTGTGATGCTTTATTTACATTTTGACTTAGTAAATCTGTTGAACTTATTAATTAAAAACTTTAATTTCGACAAGCATTTCCCAACTCCGCAGCTTGTAAACAATACTCTCAAAATTCACGTCATTTCACGTTAAACGCGCACCTATACGCCACCCCATACGCTTACTAATTGCTCAGAGTGCATGTCAAAGCAGACCGGCGTCGCGCCGGATCTACATAATGGTAGTGGGGGTGCAAAAAGGAATGTATGAAAAAAAATAGTGAGACAGACGCCCTAGGCTGGAACTAAGATTCGGTTACACACAGTTGCTAACGAGAATGCAAGACAATGCATTTTTTCGGTCTGCCTTGTATTAAAACTATTCGAGGTGCCAGCTGAGCTACAAGTACTTGCAGATTACGACAGTAGTCTGAAGTAAACGTGGATGTAGAAGTTGTGGAATGCTAACTCTAGTTCTTTAATCTATCTTCGAAGCTCTTGGTAATGTAGTTAAGGGTATGGTTTTTGCTGCTTTAACCAAATCTATTTTCAATTTGTTTTTTATTTTTCCCTCTGATTTGTTACAAAGCATTAATTTAAAATTGTGATATACCACACATAATATTTGTTTGAAAGATCATATTAAGAAGTCTTGGATAGAAAATGATTAACTTACCCTTTGTGGAGGCATGGTCTGTCTCGGACTGTGCGTGTGCTTTGGCGAACAGGAGCCATGCTTCTCTTTTCTATGGGACTTCAGACCACGGAGTAGTCTTGAGAAGGTTGTCACTTTCTTCTTGGCTGTACCGAGGCAGTTATCTAACAGAAACAAGAAAAAAATCACAATTAGTTTCCAAATCTTGTTCACTTACGCTTCGAAATCTGGACATTGTCCATACGTTAATTGTTACGACAATTTCGCGAGGTTTACATATCTTCGTAACAAAATATATTAATTGACAGAAAAATTAGAAGAGAGTAGATATTTTAATTAAAGACAAAAGAACCAACATATTTATAAATAACAGAACGCTCATCAATGTGCCATTCTTGATTTCAAAATAAATAAGTATATTTTCATTCTGTCATTCTTAATTAGTTGGTATGGTATTGAACGTTAGATATGGAATTTGATGTCAAATGTCAATATTTATAAGCGTTTTTGTACAAAACACACTTTCTGATATTTTTCCATATTTTAGAGGTATACCTAGTTACCTATGAACATAAAATATGCAAAAGTATCAGATCGTGTGATTTGTACAAGAACGCTTAAAAATATTGACATTGAATTTAATAACTAACGTTCAATATAAACATTTATAAATCAAAATTTAGATCAAATATTGCCCCCAAAAACTACATTAATTCCGTTCAGCACACGTAATAAGCAAATTCTAAAATTACTTAACTTGAATGTAAGTTCAACACCGCAGTTTGCCTTTCCCTATGTTTACTTTCATTACATCCTGTTACACGAGTTCAATTAAAATCTAAATTGACTTTAGAGTTTGAAGACAATTGATAGACTTCGGGTAGGCAATTAAGCTGAAACGGCGGAGAATCTTTGGATAACTAGAGCCTTTGCATTTGAGCTTACAGAGTTTGTTTTCCAAAGACTTAGTAGGTAAAATGAGTAGAATTGTTAAAAAGTGCATACGTCTTTTGTACAGCCTGTGGTAGAGCTATGGTTTGAAAGACGCTGTTGGCTTCTGTTTTCCCTGCCAGTGCCACCTATATACAACGATCAACCTTTTTTTTTGCTTGTATATGTGACTAGCGCTCCGCATCGGCTTTGCACGGGTATATTTTATAGCCTATGTTCATCAATCATCAGGTATAATGTAGGCTTTAAAGAGTAAAAAAAAATCTAATTCGTCCAGTAGTTTTGGAGCTTATTCAATTCAAACAAACAAGCTAATAAATTTTTGTTCTTAATTATATTAATATATGTAGATAAAAAATGCAACAAAACACTCACGAAATCATCTAAATTTCGTGAGTGAAAGCGTATCATCTAAATTTTACAAGAAGATGAGATTGCAATCAAGGTTGCTAATCATGATAAAATAATTTGGCGTATAAAAACTATAACTTGATTTCTAATTCCTGAATAATGAAAACTTGTATGGATTACATGAAGTTTACCTCATTTTTTTTTTCAACCATTAAAAAAAAAAACTAAGAGTTGCAAAATAAACATTGATCCCTTCGAGCTGATTAGATTCTCATCTCATGAGATCATTTCCTTTTGGTTACACAATATTTTTCGTGGCACCCTATATACAACAAAGAAATAATCATCAAAATCTATTTGGCGAAGATATCACCAAAATTGTTGTACCATGTCGTGATTTTTCAAAATTAATGATTGTGTTGTTTTTTAGCATGACGGGATTAATACCAATGACTCGGAAATACATTTTTTATGATACCATTTCGGAATCTTTTACAAAATGATAGTAAAAGCATTTTCAACATCGGCCCTTAATTAACAGAGAACTAACTCGACGAACATACATAAAAAAATACATACAGCAGAACATCCTCCTAAAGTCGATTAAAAATAATCAATTTTTGATGGGGTTTAAAGCCAATGATTAAATATTTTTCTTAAAAATGCTTCATTTGCTTCTCACAAGATCAAAAGTATAGGTGTCGCCCACCCACAACCTAAGGAATTTATACTCGTAAGCGGATGTTACTTACCACTAGGCGGGAATTCGTAGAAATACGCTGATCTTGGACTTAGGCAGCTGAAACAAAATAAACATCTTTTATTACATAAACCATAACTCGACACCGTACAACGAATAAATTACTAAGATTAAAAGCTGCAATCATCGCAGACAAATGTCCCAGAAATGGTGAAATGACTTACATAATGATAACAATACAATACAATACAATACACTTTATTGCACACCAAGAAAAACATAGAAAATAATACATAAAAACGGATATAAAAACAGTGTTGCACAATGGGCGGCCTTATCGCTAAAAGCGATCTCTTCCAGACAACCTTGGGATGGACACGAAGCAGTTGTACACGTATAGACGGTATAACAATATATTATATAAAAGACTAGGTGTTCCCCGTGGGTTCACCAGCGTTAAATTCGAACAAATTTTGACTTTTCTAGGGGGATGGAAATTTGATATGTTTTACCAGGCTAAAAGTAACCTGTGTTACTTCTTCATCCTTTCAACTAACTTATGCAAAAAATTAAGTTGATTTGTTGCTAAATTAGAGCGTGAAGGAAGGACAACGAAATAAAAAAAAAACACACTTCCGCATTTATAATATTAATAATGATGACAAAAAGTATTCAACCTCAATTTACGAATAAGATTACATATTACATATATTGAAAATAACATAATAAACGAGTTACCTTTGTACCCTTACATTATATAATTTCGTAAAAATTCAAGCCGTCTATCAAAAGCGGTAAAGCAGCGTTACGTGCTTTGTTTTTTATGTATAATAAAGTACCTAAATAAAAATTTCTCGATTTACAGCAAGGATTATTATTAAAAGCAAATTTAGCACGTGATAGTTTAAAATGATAATATAACCATACGTTAAATTGTGGCTTATAACTCTAAGCTTTTACCAAAACTTTACCAATGGATCTCACACTAGGCCAAGCCTGTATCGTGTGGTCCAAGCTGATGAAGTGTAATTCATTCATTTAATGGAAGAATGCCTAGAATGCTGACAGCATTGCCTCGTTGCATGAACAAATTAAAAACTTCATCACAAAATTGTCAGCACCCAAAACAAACAAATACAATTAATTATCCGTAAACCACAACTGCAGAAAACGCACAAAAACTATCGGCATTCAGAAAATGGGAAATTAATCGACCTGGACATTAACAGCCCGCTAATGATAATGATTGTCCGAAATGAACGCTCATGAAAATTAATTCGATATGAATACTGAATGAATTTCGTAAGATTTTTTGATGAACTTTTTTGTTTCGTTGTAGGTCGTTAAGTATGTACCTAATGAAAAAACTGTTGGTGAGAATGCAGTTTTCAAATCATTTGTGTTCTTACAAGCCTCCTTCTGTATATTTTAACACCTCCACTGCTCTACTATTATTAATCCGACTGCAAATCGTGGTGAGGCAGAACCCTTCTCGTTTAGAGAAGTGTATGTCTCTTAGTCGCCTCTTACGACACCCACGGGAAGAGTTGGGGAATAAAATTAAGGTCCCTACCTCATATTATTTGTTATTATTAGTTATATAGATATGCTAACACTTTCATGGCCCAAAATGCAGAAGCCTGTTCCGGGTCCGTCGTAGCGGCTGGGCAGTGAATGCGTTAAAATTATTTCATCACACTTGCTGTTTATAACGAAATTCTATCTTTTCTTTTAATTTACTTCGAACACTAGTGTCTAGTTTTTAGTTGTTTTGTGATAATCAACCTCTGCATAACTCACAGTATGTATAATATAAACCTTCAAACTACATCCTAAAATAAAATATTTTTGTAACTCAATTTAAAATTTTGTTAACAAAATTATTTATAGAATGCCCCTCCCTGTGGATATGAGTAAAACATAACAAATGAACGTTAAAAATAACAACGTATTAAATTACAGTAAAGCCTAACTACAGTATCTGCTCGTAAAATTTGAGATAGTAACCACCCCGTAAATTTGACCACTCAGTTAATTCTCGACCTTACAACGTTCGCAAAAGCTCATATATTCCTATTACTAAGCCGTTACAACATTCCCCGTATATCTGAAAGGAGCTGCTGTGTAGTCAGTGATTAGTTTATTTCGATTTATTATTAGTTTATTCTAATTGTGTTTTTACATTGAATCAATGAAAAAATGTTGAATCCTAGTTTGACAAGCAAACACGCTAGGTTCGCCTCTTAAGAAGGTAGGTGAATTCATAAATGATTACATAATTCTGTCGGTAACGTTCGACAGTATCGATTCAACACTATTTGTATGAATCCCATAAAATTAACATATGGCGTAGGTTTGTATAGTTATGTTCCGAATTATGTTTCCAAACATGATAACATGTAGGTGTATTGTGTTCCCACATCTACAAGACTACTGATTCGATAGCCAAATTAATTGATTTCAATAAAATATCCGATAGCTAAACTCATTAAATATCAAATATCAATAACGTTTATTTCTTTAAGCTTACAAAATAAGCACTTAGACAAGTCAAATTTTATACTATAAACAGGTTTATAAATAGTCATTATTATCAAATAAGAAATATGATGTTATTGATTTTATTCGCTTCAATTTTTTGTCCACTAGTGGAAGAAGCGAAAAAGAAACCACTAGTAAGTTTTATAAAACTTAAAATTAATACATAATCTCAGTCTAAATATAATCTAATTTGTATATAACTCAATATTTATATAAAACTAACTAAGCTTAACATTATATCCCTTATATACCATTGTCGGTGTGGAACTGAGCGACATCTGGCCAAGCATTTACATCATTGATGTAATCATCTATGGAGTAATAGGCTTTCTTTATAAGATTTCGTTTTATGTACTGTTTAAATTTACGAATAGGGAGCTCAGTTGCTTCAGATGGAAGCTTGTTATAGAAGCGTACGCAATTTCCCATAAATGATTTCCCTACCTTTCGTAATCTATATGATGGGATGAGCAGTTTGTTCTTGTTTCTTGTATTTACTTTGTGAACATCACATTTTTTTAAAAAGCTATCTTTGTTTTTGTGCGTATACATTAGATTTTCATATATGTATTGCGATATTACTGTCAAAATATTTATATCTTTAAATAAGTCCCTCAAAGAGTGGCGTGGCTTTAATTTATAAATTGCGCGTACAGCCCTTTTTTGGAGAACAAAGATAGTCTGAATGTCGGCTGCCCGTCCCCAAAGCAAAATACCATAAGACATGATACTATGGAAGTAACTGAAATAAACTAACCTAGCTGTATCTTCATCGGTAATATATCTAATTGTTCGAACCGCATATGCTGCTGAACTAAGTTTGCCTGCGAGAGCATCAATTTGCGGTCTCCATTGAAGAGAGGAATCAATATGTAACCCTAGGAAAACCGTTGAGTCGACAAGGTCAACGATCTCATCCTTTAGCATTATCTTAGTTGGGAGTTCTCTTACATTTGGTAACATGAATTTTATGCATTTGGTTTTTTTAGCATTTAGTAAGAGGTTGTTGGAGGTGAACCAATCTAGTATTTGTGAAAGCGAGTTATTTACATCGTCATAATTAAATTTATTTCTGTCAACTTTAAAAATCAATGAAGTATCATCAGCAAATAACACTATATCACAGAGATCTTTTGCAAAAAAAGGGAGATCATTTACATATACTAAAAATAAAAAGGGACCTAATATTGATCCTTGTGGAACGCCCAATTCAATTTTTGAGCCCCGAGATCTTTCTTTACCAATATCTACTTTTTGAACGCGACCAGATAAATAAGATTGCATAAGGTCCAGTGCCTTGTTGTCAATACCGTAATGTTTCAATTTTCCAATTAGTGTACAATGATCTACACAATCAAAAGCCTTAGAAAGGTCGCAAAATATACCGATAGCGTTTTTCGCCTTATCCCAGGCATCCAATATATGCTTTAATAGAGCTGTACCAGCATCGGTTGTCGATCTACCCTTGGTGAAGCCAAATTGATTTTTATGAAGTAATCTATTAAGGTTAAAGTGAGAGGACAACTGAGTAAGGATAATCTTTTCAAAAACTTTACTCATTGTGGGAAGTATTGAAATTGGCCTGTAGTTGGCTGGATCAGTGTGCCTACCAGATTTATAAAGAGGTACCAATTTACTATATTTCATGAGATCAGGAAAAACTCCTGCGTCGACACAATTATTGAAAATGTAGGCCAAACAAGGAGCAACTTCCTTAATAATTGAACTCAGTACTTTGGATGAAATACCCCAAAGATCCTCAGTATTTTTGATGTTAATCGACTTAAATGTTTTTACTATATAATTAGCATTTACATGGCTAAAGATAAAGACCTCCTTACATTTTTCAACAGATGATTCTAATAATTTAACGGCCATTGGAGGTGAGGAGTTTAAAGACCCGGTAACAACTTTAGGAATATTGGAAAAAAATGCTTCAAAAGCATTGGCTATATCTTTATCATTTATGAGTATTGAATTATTAATTTTTAACCTTATTTCTCTATTCCGTGGCTTTGATTTACCAGTTTCGTTATTTATTAGTGTCCATGTTGCTTTTATTTTATTAGATGAATTTACTAGCTTTTTCCTCAAGAACAGGCATTTCGCAGCATTGCAGACTTTCTTAAATGTTTTAGAGTAGTTGGTTACATACAAAACAAACGCAGGATCATGTAACATAGCTTCTCTAGCACCATAAAGATCATATAATCTATTCCTACTTCTATAGATGCCGGGAGTGGCCCAATCAGTGAACCCAACCTTGTCTCTAACTATGCATGTTTTAAGTTTGAAGACTTCACTGTGTTCTTTGTTTATAATATTAAAAAGTTCGGCAAATAAGTAATTTGGGTCATCAGAACAAGATACATTAGTTACTGCTAGTTGTATTTTAGTTTGGAAATTCCTAATACGGCTCTCTGTGATAGGCCTGTAGGTATATTTCTCAACTTTGTTCTTATCGTTATAATCGTAACTAAAATTGACACTCTGACCATAATGGTCTGATTTAAAATGCTTTATTACTGCTTTGTTAATATCTATATTAAAGTCGCCACAAACAATGAGATCTTTCCTACATGTAAATACTTTCAACAAAACTTCTTCCATAGTACATTCAAAATCTACCTGATTTGCGTCGGGGGGGCGGTACACACACACTATGATATGCCGCTCCAGTTCCACACATGAAAGTTCAATAGTCCTCTCAATAGTAAGGTTTACAATATCTTTCCGTTCTTTACATTTTACACTATTTTTAACTATAATCAAAGAGCCACCACGTATTGCAGCTTTTCTTTTATAGGAACTTGCAAAACAATAGTTATTATAAAAGGGAAGTAACTGATTTTCTACAATCCAGTGTTCTGTTAAGCACATAACATCTACATTTAAATAATTTAAAAATAGTTCTAACTCTAAGATTTTGCTGGGTAAGCCTTGTATATTCTGATGGACTAAATGAAATGCATTTTGCTTCCCCATTGTCGTTGTGATCAGTTTAAATTTGCATTTACTGACACTGCCGTTTTAATGCCCTCATTAGTACTACTACTAACTACACATACAGGCTCGTCGGTTAACTGCGTTATACTATTTATAACGGGATCAAAAATATTATATGCTAACAATTTAGCAATTATTATTTTGCTATGTTTGGTTAGGTACATTGTATCCCTAGTCAAAAAAGTTTTACTAATAAATTTATTAGTATCAAAAAATAATACATCATTACTATGACGACATGTCATATTGTACATCAGCATGTTATTTTGACTCAAATTTTCATTTTGCTTTGATGTCAATGACTTTGAGTAGGGGAAAGAGCAAATAATTAGTTTCCCCAGTCCATTATGTACTTTTTCTAGAAGTACTTCAAGAAGTCTAATCAACTGTGACCGTTTCACAGAACTTTCACCAAGCTGAACTATTAAGGTAGTGCTTTTGTTTAACGAGTCATCTTTCTGAATACAATCAGTTATTATATTTATATTTGCATTCGGATAACATTTATTCACTACATTTTGAGATAGTAAGTCACTCAGTATAGGACCCATGCCAGCACCCAACTTATCTGAGTATAACACAGTCTTTCGGGTATATTGCCTGTAGTTTGGATCAATTTTTTTAACCGGAGATGGTGTAGCTCGGTCTGATGGACACCCCGAGGTAGGGGTAGGTGGTGTGTTGCTGTTAGAGCTATATTGATCCTCGAGCAGGGGTGACGGCGGCGCCGCCGCCAGCAGCGCGGGTGGTGACACCATAGATATCGGAGGTGTTACCTCCACAGCTCCTTCTCTGATTATGTTTGTGGTCATCTCGAGATCTGTTTGAGTGCTGTTATGCCGTACTTCAACATACATCGTTTGGTTATTAACAATATCTTGCATATTTTGATAGCGGTCATTGGCATCTTTTTGGGCATTCGATCTTTGCATACGAATAACGATCATATTTATCTGCATATTAATGATTATTGCATTCTTGTATCAGTTTTGCTCTGCCCACGGTTATTATGTACCATCGCAATGATGTTCGGACATGATTTAGTATTTTTATGAGACAACAGCCTGGAGACGTCAGAAATAATAATTGAAGGTTTTAGGATCCAAATTCTGCTAACTAATGACAATTGACCAGTCGCAGTATCGTCCAGAGATAAAAGAAACTTTAGATCGTTCGTGCGGCGCATTTTATTTTTAAAGTGTCAAGATTTCCGTCACGCGTTCTTCCGTCTGTAGTTACTTTCATCAATGGTAAAATGTGAAAATGTATCATTCTGAGACAGTAAAATATGGCAAGCGATTAATTTAGTGGAATTAGAGTCCAGGCTAGGAAATTGTTTTGTTACGTCAACCGACTTTAACAATGGATGAGGTTCTGTTTTATATTTGCAAATTTGCGGTAGTTTAGTTTTTTTAAGTATACAAAAGTAAAGAGCCTCTATCACCCGTGCTAGTGAAACACTGTGTTACGGCGTGGGACGAGAATCGCTACCACGCCGTAACACAGTGTTTCACTAGCACGGGTGATAGAGGCTCTTTACTTTTGTATACTTAAAAAAACTAAACTACCGCAAATTTGCGTTTTACAACAAATTGTTGGAATGTTTTCACTTTTTGTAAAGGTTTTGTTATTTTTTAATTTTAATGTACCTTTATGCTAATAATAGTTTTAAGTATACATGGTGTTTATAAGATGACTAATAAACTATTTCTATTTCTATTTCTATATTATAAGTAAGTTTGTTACTACGTAGCTTCGCTAATTATTTGCCAGAATTAACAAAAGTTTATTGAGACGACCTCAGGATCATGTTATATAAAACATAGGTACCTTAATATACTACTTTAATATACATTTCTCACAACGCTTAAATCATAGGTATACATACTTTATTGATTGTAGCCTGCTAGGTCTCTGTTTACTGCTTGGTCTCTGTTTATTTATCAGGTGAACATGGAGCACTTTGCAAGGTGCACACGAGCAAACACTGAATAAATGTATTTTCTTACTACTTAAATAAACACCAGTGTTGTTATATGCTACAAAGAAACGTGGGAGTCTTTGAAAGAGTGAACCAAATTTACATATAGACTCAAGTCATTTACTCTAGGTGTTTTAAGTTAGTGCGAAAGTGATGAAACTTTGTCGATTTACTGCTGAAAATACCTCTCCTTTTTAACTCAACTATATAAAATGTATGATTCAAGCTGCAGCGTTGGTACTGTCTTTTAAAGACTTTCTCAATACCGAGGGTTTACAAAAATGCAGCAACCAGTTTTGGGGAGGTCTGATTCTGATGCAAAACTCAATTGATTTTTAGTAGTAGGAACAAAGTACTTGTAAGGCAGTCCATCTACCAAATGGTCAGCAGCCAGAAAGCCACAGGGCCGATAAAGCAGACGTACCTAAAAAGATAGTACCTACCTATAGTCATACCTAGCAGAGAGTGTTAGGGGGACCTGGGTTCAGCAGTGGACCATTATTAGGCGGTTGGGGACGAGGAGAGGGGTTGAATAAGCTAAGATCAATATCAAACTCTCAATTTAAAAAAAAAGATCCATAATTAAATGGTTGAAATCGAACCATTGAATGTTACCAGCTCTACGAAACATGAGCTAGCTAAATCTAATTAGCATGCTACATCGTTATCTACACTTTCTTCCATGGCAACATTGGCAACATTCTTGCGTGGGATCAAATGCGACTTCCTAGGCACAGAATTTATGAAAACCACAACGGTTTTGCATAGCCAGAATGCATTGAATTTGTATTTCTAGCTGAATCATTTATGAGAAAGACCTTTTCATTCATAACTCGCCCCCGATTTCAATACTCAATATATTTATTGTTGTCATCACATTTATTGATTTTCTGATACCGAGTATTTAATAATTTAAAAGATATTTGTTTCTAGTCTGGGTGTTTTCAGTGTATAATAAAAGAAAGAAATAATAAATAATGCTGGACAATGTACACAGCATTACCTAGCCCCAAGCTAAGCAGAGCTTGTGTTATGGGTACTACATAACTGATATATTACATAATATTACACAATACATAGATAGATATTTTTTATTTTACACAGAAAACGACCAGAACACCCTGAACAAATGTCTGTAGATCGTACACACATTTGTTCCGAGGCGGGAATCGAACGCGTAACCTCCTGCGTCGCAGGCAGAGCTTCGCCCACCGCGCCACAGAGGTCGTCAAATGTTTATATTGTATTAAGTACGTTATTATCTAGTACCCATAACAGAAGCTTTGCTTACGTTGGAGCTAGATGGCATTTTGTGGAATGTCCAGTGTTGTTTTTTTAAGCTATTATTAACTTTATTCGAACATAGTAAATCTGGAATCCTCATCTTAGTGATTAATTTAACAAACTTCTTTGAGCAAAGTCGACCTTTTGAGCTTACCTGAAATGATTAGCACTTTCATCACGATCGTTTTTTGCGGTCGGCAATTTCCATTGCTTTTGCTTTTTTATTTTTATATTTTGAATTGCTATTTTTATATTTGATGCTCGGCCGTCATTTTAGCTTGTCTATCAAGGGCTGCAAATGCTGACCGTGTGTTTAATACTGAACTGTGGTGGCCTGCACCACCATCACCAGCCATGGCCAGCAAGCCACCCATTCCTGACCTCGTCAGTAATACGAAATATAATCTTGCACATGGCTTTACTGACATGAGAGATTTTGAGTTACCTGTAGTGAAGTATTTCTAGACCACTAGTTCCAAAGATGTATATTACAAACGAATTCAACATATTTCTAGTATAAGAGAGAAACCTGTGGTCACATAATGTGGAATAAATATTCAATTAGTCAGTTCAAGAAATCTATAAAGAATTGACGAAGATATCACCAAAAATGTTGCAGCTAGCCGAGATTTTCAAAAGAAAAATGAATTTATTGACTCGAAGAATTGATAATTCCCGTAAATACGAGTACAAATCCCTCGTGTATTAGTATTTCTAGAATACTAGTTCCAAAGATGTATATTAGAAACAAATTCATCATCTTTGTAATATAAAAGAGAAACTGTGGTCAAATAATGTGGAATAAATATTCAATTAGTCTGCAGCTATAGGAAACACGAACTAAGTCGCAGGTACAGCTAGTTTTATAATAAGCCTTTATAAATTCTCGTCCTGTTGCGTTTCCTTTTATAACTTCTCGTTGGTTCGAAAGCTAATCCGACCGCATACGTAAATTAGTCCACCTTGTCTTAGATAACCCAAACAGCATTGGAACCTGTGCCATTAACGCAGTCGATATAAAACAGCCAGTCTGACTCACGTAAATAATATAAGTATTATTTTGTTGGTAAGTAACAGATTTAACACTAGAATTAGTTATTATGGAATATTTACGATATTTTGAATGTTCTTATGTCGTTACAGTTGCTTTCGCCTTGATCACGGATTAACTGAACTATCTGTAGGTATGCAAAATTTCAGTATAATCCGTTCAGTAGTTTTGGTGGGAACAGGCAACATAATATATCTATCCAACCAAACTTCTGCATTTAAAATATTAATGTTATTTGTATTCTACCAACATACTAATATTATAAATGTGAAAGTTTGTTGTTTGTTTATTTGTTTGTCCTTCCTTCGTGACCTAACTTAGCAACCAATCGACTTGATTTTTGGCATAGAGTTAGTTAAAAGGATGAGGAGTAAAACAGGTTTTTTATCCCACGAATCAGTTCCCATGAGATAGTAATAACCTTAAACAATGCGTGCAAAGCCGCGGGCGGCAGCTGTGAGTTTATTTGAGATTATCTTTTAAAAACTTAATTTAGGTTAATCTGATCAGACTGCAATATTTGACAAAAGTTCTGAAATAAAAATACAGAAAAGATTTAGTTTCACAATTAGCTTAAAATACATTGAATTATTCGTTTTGTTCGTTTCCAGTATGATTAAAACTACAACAACCCGAATAAATATTCTCTGGGGATGCTTCGTTATTATTTGAATGTTGATAACCAATCAGGTTTCCGAACCTTTTATCACAATATCATTTAAAAAAATCAGAAATATTATGATACACTTATCGCAAAATGGCAAATAAAATGTTTTTTTATTTATTTGCAGTCATAAATAGACGTCGTTTTGACCACAAAGTCGACTGATCATCGGTCGTGACAATAAAGCGGACGATGTATCATGAAGGTCTAGAAAACAGCTGGTCTTGAAGACCCAGGTTGTATGTAGTTGGCTGGTAAAACGGAAGCAGGCACCTTCTAAAGCGGTAACAATAATTTAACTTGATTTAAAAAACTATAAAACTTCTTCAAATTTCTAAAGAAAATGGGTTTGGAAAGAACACTTCGAAAACGTAAATTAATATATCAAGTGGCGACATCGAGTAAAAAATCGAGTAGATACGTTTTACGTCGCACATATCATTTCCTCAACAATCAAACTTTTATGTGGGTTCCTGAAATTCAACCTTTGTACGAAAACGAAAGAAATCTATAAACAATTGGCGAACATATCACCAAAAATGTTGCATTTTATTTTCAAAAGAAAAATGTTGTTGTGGAAGCTTGACGGGCAAGCAATATTTATGAAGAATTTACTGACTCGAAGAATTGATAATTCGCGCCGTAAATATGAATCCCTTGGGAATCATTTTGTATGGGACCAATTAAGGACTATTTTCTTTTGGACACGGTTCCATGATATAGTTGTCACAAGGAAGGCATTACTTTTTTCTTATTAATACTTAAGGTTTTAAAAATCGTGTCCCTACCTAATTATTGTGTTATCTTATCTGACGACTCCACTGTATTGTGCCGCTCACTAGGTTTTAAGAACAATTTTGTAGTAGCTTTTTACTTTGGACAATAAATGATCTATCTATCATAATTGACGGAGTTATCGATGAACACACATAAAAAAACGTACATCCGACCATAGAGGAAAAGGCTCCAGAAGGCAGTAAAAATGTTGAGAAACATAACATTGTAGATTAAATAAGGAGTAAACTAGCTTTTCCTCACCTTAACTGCGATTAATCCCAGAACATTTCTTTGAAACCCCCGGACATATCCATCAGATAGTTAATTTGAATTTATTCTGCAGCAAGCATGCAAGTAATGATACTTTGAATCGCTTACATTCATGTGACACACGGTCGTTACGTTTGACGAATATATTACTCTGGACCAAAGGAACCGCAGGATTTATGGTTCAAGATGACACAATGTTGAAATTGACTTTGCTGCATCGTGTTCCATTGAAAAGATTAGGTACATACTTTGTTTATAATATAACTTTAATGTTACTTGAACTTTTACGTTCTGTTATGTTAAGTTCTAACAAAATTAGCCAAATGATTTTCGAAAATGGAAGCCATAATCCTTCTTCTTATATGCTTTTAAAGACGGGCATCTAACGGGACCTTCAGGTCATGCCCATCCTTAAAAGAATCAGAAAGAAAAGAAATCCTGGAAAGCCTTCACTGAGAAGCTGGTGAACTGCTTGCACGCTAGGTACTCTGTCTTAGACCTGTCTTTGACCAGGGCTGTTACAGGCAAAGTGATTCCCGTTATTACCCTAATTTGGTCAGATCAGCAGGTTGGTGAGCGTCTTCTTAGCCTTTATCCCACTATCTTGCCTAGAACAATCAGTTTTTCGATTTTGTCTAACTGTCATATTCCTAAAGATTGACTTTTCTTTTTTACACATCTGTTTAAATTTAGACCACAAATAAAAGAATTGAAAGATCATGTTATAACTTCCCACTCGAGTTTGTGATAACTTCACACTCGAGTTTGTTATAACTTGACACCGTGTTCGTAATATAAACTAACAAATACGTAATCTTTAAGTTAATAGAATGCTAACAAAACTACGAATCCGTGTAAGCTTACTCTCACACGCGGAGGCCGCTGTCGCCAATCGAACGTCTGATTTCAATTTAGATTAGCTGTATAAACATGCAGCGCAAACTCTTATCTAACAAGTACACCTGTTAAAGTCTAAATAATTTATGACTATGACCATGTGTAGTTAGGTAAGGGGCTAATAAAACGAGGCGAAGATAATCTGCAAAAGTGGAATCTGTTCTTGCGGAATAAAGAGAATACTGAATATAACAGAAGCTGTGGTGCCTAATGTACTCGTGTTTTAATATGAAAATCCATTTATTTAATTAAATAAATATGGACTTCGTTTAAACTACAGTTGCAGATAATTATAAATACTATTGATTCGCTAGCCCGCTCCGGGCCTCGTAATCCTCTAGTGGTTAACGGGTATTTATCGCGTTTATTTACCTATTTTTCCCGACGTTTCGACAGGTCGCGTAAGTTTAAAAACATTTACAGTTGCAGACTTGCAACATATCAATCACACTAATATTATAAATGTGAAAGTTTAGATGGATGGATACATGGATGTTTGTTGCTCAATCACGCCAGAACGGCTGAACGGACCTGAATGAAATTTGGCACAGAGAAAGACTATAGTCTGTAATAGCACATAGGCTATATTTTATCCCGGAATTCCCACGGGAACTGGAACTACTACTAATAAATAAATAAATAATGCTGGACAATTCACACAGCATTATTTAGCCCCAAGCTTAGCAGAGCTTGTGGTATGGGTACTAGATAACTGATATACATAATATATAATACAATACATAGATAGATATTTTTTATTATATACATATAAAAAACGACCAGAACACCCTGAACAAATGTCTGCAGATCGTACACACAATTGTCCCGAGGCGGGAATCGAACCCGCAACCTTCTGCGTCGCAGGCAGACCTTCGCCCACCGCACCACATCGGTCGTCTAATAGTAGTGCCTCGCGGTTTCACGCCGGTGAAACCGCGAGCCACTGCTATTAATATTTTATTTGAAATATTATCTCATATTGAAAGTCAATACTTATTTAAATGATAAAATTCGAAGAAGCATAAACTTTTTATTCTATTTTTATACAACTTCGGCAAATATTTACACCATTCCACAATAGCAGATTACTTTTAATAACACTATATAAAATAAGAACACTATACAAAAACATTACTCGACGTCATGGATTATAAATATTTCATAGCAGTGAGAAATTTCTCAAATTAATTTAACTGACAATTTTGTAGCACTGAGAATTAATTAAACTGACATTATAAATTTAACAATTTGTTTTTGATATCAGTACAAAAATTTTCTTGGTTCATATAAATCTGAATCTTATGTCAGCCTTGAATACGCCCCCGTTCAACCTTTTCAATAACGAATAAACCGAGATTTTCCTATTTATATGGGATAATCCTATCTGGGAGAAACTATATGGGCATTTTGATTGCGAGCCGTTTTGATTGCATCAATTTACCCTTTTTGAAGGCAATTCTCATTCTGAGTATTAATCCTATCTGTGCTTTATATAAAGTTTAAAGTTCCGTTGCGAGGAATGAGTGAATGGAATGTAGGTTTTATTAGAATGATTGTAGATTTTGATTAAAAGACTCTTGTTATTCTAGTGCGTCAGCCCACGCTCTCGGAGTAATTTTAACTAATATTATAAATGCGATAGTGTGTTTGCTTGTTTGTATGATTATTTGTTTGTGTGTTTACCGGGAAAAAATACCTTTCATCGCCCTAGAAATTGGAAATTGATTTAATGCGGGGGAAACCAATTGTGCCATGAAATCAAGTAACTGACGAGTCGAACCTCTTTGGGAATTTATACGGACTCAAGCGCCGTTAGCTTCATCTACAGGGAAAACTTTAAAGTTTTCCAATCCCGTTCAAAGACTAAAGTTTCATTTAGTTCGTTTGAAAAGAGGTGACGCCATTGCTCAATTGTAAGGTTTTTATTATTATATTGCGTAAACCCTCACACTGGTGGTAATCTTAAAATAATATAACGTTAGTATTTGAGCAGGATTGCAAAGACTAGCTATGTGCGCAGTAATATGACATATAGTGCACAAATGCGCAAAAACACCGGTGCACTCGCTGTTCCCTCACCATAATCAGATGGAATGACACGACGTCGGGGAAGAGGTCAGGCACAAGACCAACAGCTTAACGTGCTCTCCTAGACAACATACCCCGTCATACATTTCTGAATGTTTTAAAAATCATGTTTCTCTTACCTTGGGGTTTTATTTTATAGTGCGCTTCTCGCTCTGGGCAAAGTTTCTATGAAAATCAAACGAAATCGAACATGTGCATCAACGAAAACCGACCTACGACCTCTTACGACTAGTAAGCGTCGTAAGTTTGAGTGAGCTACAGGGTTAACTTTAAAGTTATCCAAACCGGCTCAATTACTAAATAACGTTAAGTACGATTGAAGAGAGGTGTATCTTACCTTTGATAGTTGTGCTGCTGGTTATGCATCAACGGCTGCGTCGGCTGCGCCAACAGCAACTGCTTCTGTTGCTGCTGCCGCGCCAGCATCTGCTTGCCGAAGACGCCATATCCAAAACCGTAGATCTCGTCTTCTTCTTTGTCCGTTAGGCAGGAGGAAGGCTGTAGGGAAGAAAACTGCGTTGGTTTTATACTTGCACTTGGGGTTAGTAATAGGGGTTGTTTTAATAAATAAATAAATAAATAATGCTGGACAATTCACAGCATTATCTAGCCCAAAGCTAAGCAGAGCTTGTGTTATGTGTACTAGATAACTGATATACATAATACAATTCATTACATAGATACATATAACATAACTCTGTTTAGCTTGGGGCTGGATAATGGTGTGTTGTAGATTGTAATAAAAAGCTCTCTTACTTTTCGTGAGACTCAGAGAACAGGCAACATCTTACGTGTGACGTTGGGAATAACCCATTACCAATAATAATACTAATCATCACTTATTTCAGACCACAGAAAAGTTACAGATCTTATTTAACTTATGCTACAGTCTAATATATACCTTAAAACTTACATACATTTATGACGGCAAGACGTTACAACTCTGATTGGTACTCAACGTGTCATGGCGGAGTATTTTATAGTTTTATTTTATCAAAATAATTTTTATTCTCGATCAAGATTTAAAATATAATACTTGTTTTGTAAGCTATGGCTCAAGCATAATTCGGTAAATATATAGTTTTGGTGATATTTAGTTACTGTCGGACTAAAGTTAGATTTCTTTTCTTTACGAGACGCTGTTACCCAACCCCCGGCTAAGGAATCCCTTAGCTGCCAAGCCGAAAGACCTGAGGCGGTGCAAATGCTAAGCCGGCACACTGACGGCTATGTTGTAATAGTTTTACTAGAATTTCAAACAATATGCTTGTCTTGTTAATTTATTGGAGTTTATTAAGGTTCTTTAACGCATCCACAGCCCAGCCTCGGCGGTACGACACGCAACGGCTTGCCGCCGTCTGAAGCACTACCAGGTGATATGCGGGTCAGGTATTCTATGCAAAAAGCTTTAAAATCTAACAAAAATGCACAAAAATAGTAAAATTCAGTTTATCTATAGCATTATCTACCAATTCTTTCGAAAGTTCAGATATGTAAATGACAGTTACCACAAAATTTGCATTTTCAGCCAAATACAGCGGAAAAGCATGATGTAATGGCAGCTTGATTAGGTAATAAAATATATTGTGTACGTAAATATATTTCAGAAGCGATGCTTCATTTTGTCGCAACTTTAGAAGGTATATTTTTCTTGTAAACAACATTTTTCGGCAACCAAACCTATCCATTATCGGTTCGTACTAATACTGTTAAAGAGAAGTGCTACTAAAGAGAAAGTTCTTTTAGCATTGATTATCCTGGAAATACCACAAAATAGATACAATGAATAAGTCACACTTGTATCATTCCAACAAGTTTTTGAGTTTGAGTTTTTGACCATTTCTAGCGCGTCAGCGACGCCAGGTCGCATTGCCGACAGGGGGCAGTAATTGCGTTAAAAAGTCGCGTCTGTGACAAAATCTACTAGTAAATTCCAATAGAGAATTAGTAACCGTCACATCATTGCCACAATTTTCATGAAAACCAATAATTTGAATTGTAAGTACTTGGCTAATGACTGTAACTAACTGGCAATTGTAGATTTAGAATAGCCATTTGGATTTGAATGGTTGTAGTTAGTTTGATTCATGATTTTGTATTTGAAGTCTGACATTTTGCTGTATCTCGATAGCCTTTAGCTATTTCAGTTCATTTTAAATAATTGGCAGATACTTGAAAAAGCGGGTAACGCAGTTTCCTCCTGAAGATCCCTATAAGGAAGAAAACTAGAGTCATTAAAATCTATTTTAGTTTTTCTTCTTGAAGATCAACCTTAAGGGCCAAATATATAGTACCTACCACAAACATAAGAAGGTCAAAATTTATCATAGAAACTAGTACCTAGTGGTTTCCTTCAACTTTCATGTTAAGGGCCTTAATTAATACCTCAAATTAACTCCGTCAAGATCTCCATAATATCTTCCAAACTACCAAATATATATATATACTTATATAACTTCGAAATTTATATATGGTATAGTTCAGGACTTAATCTATCGATCCATATATTTCAAAAATACGATTCAATAAACTTTTCTTGATAGAAAAAAATCGCAAAAGTCTCTTAATTTTAAACCTTAATTTCTCAATTAATACAGAAGTTACCATCTTGAGAATAAGCATACCTAGTCATTGAACTAAGTTTAAATAACATTGTGTATGTTTCGGTTTTTTTAACTAATGCCTTAATTAATAGATAATAAGCTAAAACTTAATTTTTGGGCTGCGCAATGCCCTGTCCCGCTTCTATGAACGCGAAATCCTATGTCTATTCTTTTCACAAAAAATTGAGGTTGTATAAGGCCCTTAATAGTATTAGTAATTAAGTAAGTGGAATCCGACCTACGCGAACTCAACACCACTATTAGTTACCGAGAGACATTACAGAACCGAAATGTCAGGAAAAGTCACAGGAGTACCAGATTATACCAGTCAAGATGTCTGGATAATAATACGTCCGAAGCGGAGACGAGAATTTTGCGAGCTGTTTAAAACACAACTCTTTTCCGGTCGTCTCGTCACCGCTTTGGTGGAGTCCGTTCATAAGCGTTGAAGGGATTTGGGTCCCACTGACAAAAATAAATCGACTTCAAAAAATTGCAATGAAGTGTTATTTTATTAGGCTAAGTGAGAAGCAATAAATATTAGGTTAAGTTTTTACCAATTACTTACTACTTTTTGCAACATCGTAACCAAAAAGAAAAACATTGTACCTAGTTTTAGATTTTGTAAAGATTGTGATCAATCAAAGCCCCTAGTACGGCTGACGATAGTAGGTATCGAGGCGTGATTGTGACGTCATTTATTCCATACGAACAGTGCATAATTACTGGTACAGCGCCTCTATCGCGTGGAAAGGGAACTACGCAAATCCCATACAAAAATGAGACGTCACGATAACGAATCGAACTTATCGTTAACTGGACTCAGGGCTTAGTACTTGATTGCTATTTTGAGAGTTAGAATTTTTGGCACTGTAGCACGTAGGTAGGATATTCCATTTTGAAATGATTTGCTTACTACTACTTAACTATTTGCTTTTTAGAAAAAGTTTATATATGGAAATAAACCTCTTTTGTTCCATTTTCAAAATTTGGAAAAAAATAAAAATTCTTGCCATACCTAGTTTTCTAAAGAAATTATTTTCAGTTTTTGTAAAAATCAACAAAATAATGAATATCCTTAGAGAATGTTGATGTGTGTATACAGATTAGACAGGTAGGTATGCATCCCAAGGTTGTCTGGAAGAGATCGCTCTTAGTGATAAGGCCGCCCATTGTGCAACTCTGTTTTATTATCTTTTCCTGTATTTTTTTTGTATTTTCTTGGTGATAAAGTGTATTGTATGAAGAGAATAAAAATCAACTCACCGAATACTTCCCAGGCACGTAGATAGGTTGAGAATGCGATGTTGTCAAGTTGTTCAGCGCTAAGGACCCCGGGCTGGCTGACGGCGGGGTCTGCGGGGTCCCGGGACCCCCCAGCACCCGCATCCGAGGAGACATTTCATCCCATTCATGGCGACGGAGTTCTTCGAGGTGGTCTAGTACGTCGCCGTAGTGGGTTGAGAACAGGTCTGCGTAGCGGGATGCTAGGCCTTCTAGGTAGCCTCGGTCACCGTCCTGGAGACAAAGATAATATGGTAAATGTGACAATGTGTCAATATCCCAAAGAAACTTGGCACGACACTGTTGTAAAATGTGATAGCAATGAAAACTTCTCTATATGGCTTCTCTGGTTGGAAGTCATCCGAGAGTAATAACAAGTCTCAAATTAACAAAAAACATGAAATGCGCGTGTAATGTCTAAGGAAAGAAGTATTTGTGAGACCTTTTGTCAAGAGAAAAGAAACGAAATATTTGTTTATTTATTAGGACGAAATAGGTTCGATTTTTCGAGACTAGGACGAGCCTTGTGGTGAAGGCGAGAGCCGGCCCGCAATTTCATGAGTTTTTATTTATATAATTTGTTATTGCTCTAAACTAATACTCATTCGCAAAAAAATAAAACCTTTATCGTCTAAAGTATTAAATCTTAAATAATACTGGACAATTCACACAGCATTATCTAGCCCCAAGGTAAGCAGAGCTTGTGTTATGGGTACTAGATAACTGATATACGTAATATTATACATTACATAGATAGATATTTTTTATTATACATAGAAAACACCCAGACCAACGGAACAAATTTCTGCAGATCGTACACAAATTTGTTCCGAGGCGGGGATCGTACCCGCAACCTCTTGCGTCGCAGGCAGACTCTCGCCCGCTGCGCCACTGAGGTCGTCATAAGTATTAAGTTAAGTTTCTTTTTAGACGACATTTCATTAAAGTGTTAAATCGTGTTTCGACTCTCATAACTTACTAACTAAAATCCTTAACGTTTGATGTTCACTATTGCGGAAATCCCCCACGTGGGGGATGGACGTGGGGGATTTCCGGAATAAACCCTTTGATTTTCCATACAGTCAAAACGTGGATTTCGAGACTCATTTCACCATAAATACCTCTGATGTTTCAGGCACCCATGGGCTGCGGTAACCGCTTTTCATCAGGCGGGCTAAATGCCAGTTTGCCATATTGGTGGTAGAAAAGAATGAACTACAAAATTACATTCTACTTGACTATTCTTCTAATAACGAGTTTACGGCTTTCATAAAAAAATGATTGTTAGGTTGATTATAAACATTCCACAATACATTAACTAGTACTAGTACTAACAAACTATGGATCAATTAAATATGTTGTCCGAGAATAAAAGTTTTTTTATTTTTTTATTAATAAAACTAAATTTCAAATAGTGAAAGTCTGAGCAACACTTTAAATCAGGCGGCTGCTTTAGAAAAACAAGATTCGCCAAGTGCGAGTGTAACTCGCGCGCCGAGGGTTTCAAACATTTGCCAATTATTTGGACAATCAATTTTCTGAAATATTTTAAAAAGTATGAAACTTACAGAAATTTCAAAAAATGTTTTGAAATGGTCAAAACGATACCTTTCATTTGATACCCCACATGGGTAGGTACCCCTTTTTGAAAAAAAATCCCCTTTTTTGACCATTTTTCAAAAACTATTATTATTACAGACTTCTCTATATTTTTCCTGTAAAATATAGATTGATATCTACAAACGCCTAATACATTGTACATGGATCAGTCATCAATCTTCGGAGCTAGGGGGGGGGGGGGGGAATGGTCAATTTACCGTCTTTTTTTGAAATATTTCAAAAAGTATGAAACTTACAGAAATTTCAAAAAGTGTTTTGAAATGGTCAAAACGATACCTTTCATTTGATACCCCACATAGGCAGGTACCCCTCCTTTTGAAAAAAAATTCCCCCCCTTTTTGACCATTTTTCAAAAACTATTATTATTACAGACTTCTCTATATTTTTCCTGTAAAATATAGATTGATATCTACAAACGCCTAATACATTGTACATGGATCGGTCTGCAATCTTCGGAGCTAGGGGGGGGGGAATGGTCAATTTTTCGTCTTTTTTTGAAATATTTCAAAAAGTATGAAACTCACAGAAATTTCAAAAAAAGGTTTTGAAATGGTCAAAACGATACCTTTCATTTAATACCCCACATAGGTAGGTACCCCCCCTTTTGAAAAAAAATTCCCCCCCTTTTTGACCATTTTTCAAAAACTATTATTACTACAGACTTCTCTATATTTTTCCTGTAAAATATAGATCGATATCTACAAACGCCTAATACATTGTACGTGGATCGGTTTGCAATCTTCGGAGATAGGGGGGGGGGGGGGAAGGTCAATTTTTCGACTATTTTTGAAATATTTCAAAAAGTATGAAACTTACAGAAATTTCAAAAAGTGTTTTGAAATGGTCAAAACGATACCTTTCATTTGATACCCCACATAGGCAGGTACCCCTCCTTTTGAAAAAAATTTCCCCCCCTTTTTGAGCATTTTTCAAAAACTATTATTATTACAGACTTCTCTATATTTTTCCTGTAAAATATAGATCGATGTCTACAAACGCCTAATACATTGTAAATGGATCGGTCTGCAATCTTCGGAGCTAGGGGGGGGGGAATGGTCACTTTTTCGTCTTTTTTTGAAATATTTCAAAAAGTATGTAACTTACAGAAATTCCAAACAGTGTTTTAAAATGGTCAAAACGATACCTTTCATTTGATATCCCACTTGGGTAGGTACCCCTACTTTTGAAAAAAAAATCCCCTCCTTTTTGACCATTTTTCAAAAACTATTATTATTACCGACTTCTCTATATTTTTCCTGTAAAATATAGATCGATGTCTACAAACGCCTAGTACATTGTACGTGGATCGGTGTGCAATCTTCGGAGATAGGGGGGGGGGTATGGTCAATTTTTCGACTTTTTTTGAAATATTTCAAAAAGTATGAAATTTACAGAAATTTCAAAAAGTGTTTTGAAATGTACAAAACAATACCTTTCATTTGATACCCCATTTGCCTTCCTAGGTCTCTTTTGAAATTTCAACATCAAAATTTGTACTGAAAATATTCATTTTCATTTTTCATTTATTTATATATTTTTTTCTTAAAATCAGTAATGGCGCACGAAATGTATCATTATTTCAAATTTCAAGTTAATAGCTGCAGTAGTTACTGAGATATTCAAGAAAGAGCGGGGACGGACAAAGCGAGACCATAAGGGTTTCAAAACCGATCTTTGAAACCCTAAAAAAAGAAAACCTCGGCTGGCAGCCAAGCAAAAAAACGCTGTCCAAGTGTAAATTTCGATGTAAATTGAAACTAGTCTTATGTAGCGCCAAGCGGGCTTTGGTCCAGATAAAATTAACAAATTAGGATAGAAGTTACGGAACCTACTTACTATGGAATATGTAGCTAACTTCATGCTAATGCTTCTGAATATTGTGTTAACTAATTCGGAGAATGAATTATGCATCGTGCAATGCACAATATTGTACGTGAATTACGGTCTAGATTACATTACGCTTGGTGTTCTTTTTGAAATTTCAGCGTTTAAACAGGGTTATTGGTAAATTAGTATATGAGTTTAATAGGTATGGATACATAATTATTTTCATCTCTAAGTTTTTCCTGTCTAAGCTAGTTTGACCCTACTACTGCCCTGCAACAGTGCAAGTTTTAGAGCGATAAACGACAAAGTGCGTCACATCTACAATTTCTGACTATCGTTTTCAAAAACAAGCAAAATTTGTTTTGGATTAGATAAATAACTACACATATAGCATTACGTTTAGAACCTTCTTATATTTGCTTTAAATAAGTTTAGGAGTTGTAACATCGCCTAAATGTTAAAAAAAACCACGTTAATAAATAAACAATAATAAATAAATAAAATATTAACAATGCCACAAAACATTTTATTGAATACCAACAAAAATACATTACAAAAGACACAAGTACAAACAATGAGCAAGTATAATTTTATTACTCGTGGAAGAAGGTATTTTATTTCTTGTTTATATTCGAGACTTAGAAAGGTTAGTCTTAGAGCCCAGTAAAGTCTGGTATGACCTCTCGCAAACGCTGAGCATCAAAATTTTATAACATTTTTACACCCACGCATAATTTGTTTTATGAGACTGTAAAACACAAACTTTGTAGACGCATAATTTCTCATCAGGTTGTCAGGGCAGTAATATTTCCAAGACGCCCTGTTACTGTCCACCTTCGGGCCTTAACTTCCGAAGGACGTGGGCCTTAATATTTACTACAATATGCCTGCAGTGACGACTAAACGAAAATATATGGTTAAATCCTGTTAAGGGCCTTGACTACCTCAAATCAACTCCATCAGATCTCCACATCTTCCAAACTACTAAGCATTTAAAGTTTGAAATTTATATACGAGATCTGAGATCATATGTTTTGAAAACACGATTCCATTAAAATTTCTAGATAGAAAAAAATGGCAAAGTTACCTCTAAATTTTTACTAAAACCTTAATTTTTTGAATAAATACAGAAGTTAAGATCTTGAGAATAAGCATGGTAATAGAACTAAGTATAATGAACATATTTTATAAGTTTCTGTTCTTTTTAAACAATGACCTAATTAATAGATAATAAGCTAAAACTTGATTTTTAGTTGCTATGAACTCGAAATCCTATGTCTATTCTTATCACAAATATTTGAGGTTATTTAGGCACGAGTTGAAATATTTTACTGGTATTTTATCCCCAAAATTTGTATAAGGACCTAATAGTCTTGAAAGAATGAATGAAGCTTTTAATAATCTTTTGTACTTCGTATAATAAATACCAAGTTATGGCAAAAAGCAATTTTAGTTGGATCAAAGAGAATAATCATGTTACTTGATGCACAAAATGGCGCCTAGTTTTTCCTTTTTCAAATCACTGTCACCATTTAACTGCTTAAACCCAGCACTTAAAGGGATTTAGAAGAACATTAACTTATCTCACACTCTAATAATGTAGAATGAAGTGAAATTATGCGGATAAGCAACAGCCACTCTACATTGTGCTCTATGTAGGGCACAGTAAGGTAGGATTTTCTCCTTTTGTAGGTATAAAATTGTGTACTACTTATTCAAGAAAAGCGTGGAATTAGTAGCCCGCGGTTCATGTCTTTGGCTCATTCTTAATGAAAGTTTGTTTGTGGTGGGCTTAAATTCTGCCTTGTTTACTTTCAGCTACCGTTTTATTTATTTAACAGCAAAAAATAATTACAACTAATATTTACACTTACATCTATTTACTAAAAATCTAAGCCGTCACCAGAAGGCAGAGTGCCCAGAATGCTGGCAGCATTGCCACGTTGAATGGCAATGCTAATTCGTTGACCGAAATAAAAACCAGCATTCCGATCACCTGTGGACTCTATTAGTAGTTTTGTAAGATCTTTATAGATAACGTGTGCCCCAGGACCCCAAGGACCTAGGGTTTCCACCCCAAACGGCTCAAATAGGTAACCTCTGTCAAGACTAGCGTATTTTCGCCGTTTGAGGAACTCCGCTGATGTTGCTGCGGAGCCTGCCCTTACTGATGTCCCTGCAAGATGAGAAGGTGCTAGGGTATCTACACACGTAGCATCCCAACCTACATTATTTAACCTTTCAGCTACCTATATTTAAAATATAATCTATCAAGCGCTGTTTTTGTTTTCGCAAAAGTTCTTTTGAATTTGTAAAACACAAAAGTGTACAAGTGTTTTCTAGTTACAAAAAAGTCATTTAATGGAATTGGACAATAACTACAAAGCTTATCTGGACTTAGACATCAAATTAGGCATGGTTACGTAACCATAAGATGCTATTTTCGTTCGACATTAAACCCAGCACGCAAGGTTAATTAAGAATTTCCAAACAGCACCAGTTTTAAATCCACGCTATAATTCTTTTTCGTTGATCTTAATTGCCATTCTTTGGCACATCTATTTTTCCCTTTTTTCCCCTCTAAGGGGATACAACGGAAATTGCTTGGAAGGAAGGGATCACTTAAACCAAAGGTGCCTAAGTAAGATAATTGTTCTCCTTTGTCCTTGGTACTGTCGATTTTTTCAAGCGAATAGATAGTAAAATCTTTTGGTTGGAAATAAAATTAAGGGTGAATTAATCCAGAATCCTTATGAACAAACCTAATTCGATCTTATACCTATAGTACCCTAAATATTCCACTTCCAGTGTGGCTAGTGTAAGGTAAAACATTATGGAATCTTTTCATCTTAAGATACAAGCTAGCCCACGCCGGAAGCTAATGCATCATAAACCATCATTGAAAGTCAGAAGAGCTCTAATCGCCCACAATAACAATTCAGATAGATCGAAGGGCACCAAACCGCTTTAGAATTCATCAAGCAGTCGCATCGAGTCAAAGATGGTCGAGTTTATTTCCATTTTTAAATGAGAGCGGCTGAGAGCTTTGTCGGCTACGAGTTGTGCTCTGCGTTTTAAGTGGATTAAAACGCTCTACGATCGTAAAACCGACAAATGCTCGCAAGGAATTAAAGTAACCATTCGAGTTTTGCATGAGAAAGTGCCACTATTCGCGGCTCGAACCCACTTCCGGTGGTCTATTTGGTTTTTCCTGAACGCCTTTGTTAACTTTTAACTAAAGAAACTCATTAACATCGTCTGGAGTGATTTTATCAATGGCTCCCATGGAGTCCACCGTCACAGTAGCGGGCTGGTACTGTTCATTATTTCTATTACGTTTTAAAAGATACTTTGTTTTGATGAATATTTTAGAAATAAATTAGTTTTTTACATCCACTAAGCAAAACTGTGTAGGAAATTTTCCTGCGAATTCGCGAACAAAGTTACATCAGTGATTTTTATTTGTTTAACTTAACGAGCGTGAATTACGACTTGATGCTAACTTAAAGTAACCTGTCTGCAAAATGTTCACACACATTTTATGGGTATGGTACTACGTATGGTAAGATATAGTAAACCTTGGGACCAAGAGTTCAATTGCCTCAAATATTACCTACAACACGAGAAATACTAAAGTTCCCTTTGAAGACTAAAACTAGAGTACCTAATGAATTATACACAAACCAAAGTTGTCGAGTCGTCAATAAGTTGGCAAAACACTGTCAGCTGCCTATAATTTTGCACTGGACTGTGTCGCTGATTTTACCATGTAGAATCCATAAAATACGAGTATATCAAAAAATAACGAGTGGAATAACCTTCCAGCGTCTATTTTCCCGCCAGAGTACAATCTTGGAGTCATAAAATCCAGGGTGAATAAGTTCCTTCTGGGAAAGCATGCTTCATCTCAGGCCACATCATCACTTATTCAAATGAGATGGTAATCAAACGCTAGATCTCCACAAATATAAAAAAAAATTAAGCTTTCATTCTATAAAAAAAATTAAACGAAGGAGTTCAAAACAAATACCGCAAAACAAAACAAAACACTATCCGTCGATGAAAACAACACTAACTCCGTTGAATGTCCAAACGCGAGATAGAAAGAGAATCAGAAGTACTTATGGTTTCATTATTCGGCTGACTTCGTTCATCCTCTATCTGCTATAAAAGACAACAATAAATAGCTCATGATACTTCAGCAGAAGATGCTGCTCTTGAATTTAAATCGTATATTTAGACCGCGTCCTCTCGTTTAGAGCATAGAAACGAGTTCATTGAATGTTTCGCCAAAGACAGCCGGAATGTTCGGAAAAAACGACCAAACGGAAAGTTAGGTAATAGAAACAAAACATTGGATTCTTGATGCTGTTGTTTCGGATTCTTTGTAAAATAGAGCTTTGCGTTCTTTGGATGCCGCAAGTACTTAAGCACAGTTGTTTCTCAACTTTAATATTGCTTCGAGACTCGAGACATATTTTATAAGAATTTTCATAAAAGGTTTGGTTCTTTTTGAAATTTGTCAAGCTTGTTTAGAACAAGTTCTCAATAGCAATTATTATTCGTACGTATCTGCATGGCAAGATATTTATGGATAGATAGATAATACTTTTATTGCACACTTAGACTAAAAACAAATTACAAATGAAACACATAAACAATAAGTGACAATTGGCAGTATTATCGCTCAAGAGCGATCTCTGCCAGACAACCTGGTATGGATAGGATCATCGGATATACATGGGTCATCTGTGTGCATCTAATGGTACTACTTAAAAAAAAGTTAAAAGTTTATATTAATTCATTATATTTTGAAAAGGCTAAACTGGAGAAAAATGTAAAATGCATACCTAGGTACATATTGCTAATTATTAATTTTGGGAGATATCTAAGCACCCCGTATTTACAGATTATTGATGAATTTCAGTCGTTCTAGTTTCGGTCAAGAATAATTATTTTTTTTAAAAAATATTATTTTTTGTTTACAAAGGGATTACAACACCCAAGGAATATTTGTGGAAATATTTTACGACATTTATCATCGAAACAAAACACAGAAGCTGGAATCAATTTTTATTTAAGAAAGATTTCATTCGTTTAATTGAACAATTGTTCGATTTCGAGTCCTAATTTAAAAATAATCAACCCACGTGTAATATTATGCGTTGAATGTAGAATTTTATGTTTTAGTGTTCAGTAATAAGTAATAACCCACCTTGTTGTTTTTTGTTATTGTCATCCGTTTTTGTTAAGTTGTAATTCGTAAATGTCTTTGTTGAAATAAAATATCTTGAATTATATACCAGAGTATAGGACAGCATAATTAAAACCCGGTACTTATATGAGATGTCCTTGTAGGAAGCGGTTGAGGTACTTAAATGGGTGAAATATTCATACCAGTAATATTAATTGAAAAGTAATCTATGTAACTGCTCTTCGCGTAATGATAGCCTTCGGAGTGTGTTTTGCAAATTATAATTACTTTAGATTATTTATGTGCACTGGGAATGGTATCTAATTATAGAGTTTAGAAATAGCGGTAAACAACAAATTACTTGTCGAGATAAAATATTATAAGGCTCTAAAGGTATCATCATCATCATCAGCCTATACCAGTCCACTGCTGGACATAGGCCTCCCCTAATGAGCGCCATAGCGCCCTGTCTTCAGCTTGCCGCATCCAGCATCTGCCAGCAGTCTTTCGCAAATCGTCATCCCACCTGGTCGGAGGGCGTCCTACACTCCGTTTTCCGAGTTGCAGTCTCCACTCAAGAACACGTTTACCCCAGCGGTTGTCGGTTTTTCTTGAAATATAGCCTGCCCACCGCCACTTCAGCTTGCTAATCCTAAAGGTATGCATATCTTTTAACCAACCTCAAAAAAGGAGGAATCTCAATGTTTGGCTAGGTATGAATGTTTATTTTACTTTTTATGTATTGGAAACGTTTTTCAGTCAATTGTAGACCGATTTGGATGTTTTTTTCACTGTCGTAGGTATAGAAAATGATTCCAAAATGGTATTAAACAAGCATGTAAACAATTTTATTCCCATAGAGAGTAAAATTATGATGCGGTGGTTACGTTGAAGGCCTAAAACGAAGGGAAAGAGAAAATAAAGATTTTGTTCAGTAGATGGACTGAAATAATACAAGATAAATATATGCTACTTTTTTTACTTTAAGTAATTTTTACAGGTAAGATCTAATTAGCTACATTGAACTACCTTTACCTACTATGGAAGTTCATTGAACTACTTAATCCTCATTACTACCTCACCGCAAGCGGCTAAGTATGTGACAGTTAAGTTCCTTTGTGTTACATACAAACGTCCGTCTGTCCGTTTGATGTCCTAGAAAGGTGTATTGTTGGTACAAGGGTAATTTAAGTTCGTTATTTATTTACTTGCCGTACCTGTTATTTGTTATTTTATTTTGAATTTGTTTAAGTTTTCCCGGTCTATGTTTTCTATGCATTTATATTCGTATATTACCCAGTAGTGTCGGTCTGCCTTTCCATCTGATTATGAGATTGTGGGAATAAAAAGTGCATATTATGTGTATGCGCACTATGCACTATAAAAAGTCCCGCGTGACTAGCATTCGTTTAAATTGACCGTTGTGGCGGCTAGGAGGGGCATCATATTTCTATTCAGTACTTATGTAAAGTACAAACTTCAAGTTAAATAATTCGCATTCTAAATTAAACAAACAAAAACAAACTTAACTAAAACTAATCTAGGGTAAAGTACAGTGTGGAGAGTTGTAAAGGTAAAGTTCGACAACGGTACACGTATGCGGTGACTTTCCGGACTGTATCCTGTATTATATTTGTTAACTCCTTCTTTATATATTTTACCTGTATTATGAGCACAAATAACTGCGAATAATATAGTATTGTAAACTCTTGCATTTTCCCTTTTACGGTCCATAATACCTAGAAATTTTTATAGCTTATTTTCATCGAAAACTTAATAATATCTAAAAAAAATTGACATCGGCAAGATTCGAACCCGCGCCTCACCCTCAGTACGGGTACGCTCCAACCTACTAAGCAACGATATCGAATACGTGCTTCGTATATATCATTTTATAGCTTGTTTCGTCTTGTGTACATTACCCATTCATTTACAGTATCTTTCAGTCTAAATCCGAGTACACTACAATAAACCTGATATTCTACCTCGGTTTAAACACACCTTTTGTCTGCCTACCTATCTAACAATGGAACCTTTTCACCCAGTGTCCTCCTCTGAATCATATCAAACTACCTACTATAGATCGTCAGCTTAGTCTATTTCTAATTTGAAACTAAAATATTCCAACGTAAGTTTCATTTTCAATACCATCATACCTAAAAGTTAAATTTCAAAGAAAAACTAGACTCGTGTTTCAAAATCCCACGCAATAAATTACCGCTTCACAGATTACAATTACAGGCAATTCATCAAATTAAACTTGTTGATAAATGGCGATTACAGAGTGTCCGATAAAGTTATTAATGATTTCATAGTGACCATTAACATTATCTTATTAAATATTAACCAACAGTTTGGCGGAAGTTGGGTTTTTTGAACGTTAGGATTTATGAGGTTAAATTAAATTAATTAAAAAGCTTAAGAATGTTTTCTTTAGTAGGGCACGGCGATTGTTGTCTAAGGCAGAATAGAGAAAAATTACGTTACTTTGTCATCGAATGCGTAAATTATTTGAAATTCATTCCATCAACTTCAATAACGTACGCAATGTATGACGATGCGATGTCACTATTGTCTACCATAGAGAACAATCCCCGTGCTTGGCCTACTGATAGTGATTCTGATTCCAACTTCTGAGGGGCAAGCTTATTTATCAAAACCACGATGATTTCAGTTTTAGAACATGAAAGTGACCATATACGGGTAGCAAACAATTTTGACCATTTCAAGCGAATTATTGGGTAAGTGTAACCACTTATGTACCCTATACCCTAAAATATATCAAATTATTCCATCCAAAGGTTGTCTGGAAGATATCGCTTCTAAGCGAAAAGGCCGCCCATTGTACTTGTTTTATGTTATGTCTCTATGTAATGTTATTTTCTGGTATACATAAAAGAATTTTTATATTGGATTGTGGTGTATATTATCAACTGGGTCATTAAATCTGTATTCGATCTTCATTTATCTACATATTTCATATGTTTACTAGCAAGTTACCGCGCTTTTAAATAAAAAATCAGTCCATTTTATACGATTTTATTCGCTAGCTAAGACAGAATCGCCAAGCGGCACCCAAAGATGTAGATAAATACAAGAAATAAGATCAAGGTAAATGTAATTTACGTACTATCGAAGCAGACTTCGTAGACTTCTCGCTAGCTAATGAAATATGCTCCTGAGGCTTCCACAAGATTTCTGGCTTCAGTTCTTAACATTATCGAGTAGAACTTGTGCGGTTTATCAGGCATTTGTGGTGTTACATAGGAAACAGGTTATCAGCATATATTGGCTCTGATTATAACAAACTAGACAATACCTAATCTGATAAAAGTAGTAACATGCCTCGGTATTAAGCTCAAAGTTGATTGGTGAAATCTGTTTCGAAGTAACATTACCTCATTTGCGGCTACGGTAAAATGAAATTTGGTGTCATTTTGTCGAAACTTGCGATGATTAAACTATTCAGAGTGATATAGGTAATCAGAGATATCAAAACTTCGCATGAGTTTCAATGTTTTCCATTTGATGAAAAACAAATTGTGGATTACCAGCATTCTGTGTTAAAATGTTCTTTCGTGGCAGGTTTATTCAGTAGCTATCGGAGCATCGGAATAGAATACTATTAAGAGATCACGAATCTGAAATAGCTTTGCACGCTTCACAAGGCAAGAACAAACGAAATGCAACAATAGGCAATGTAAGCTTTTGTAGAGAAGGATAAGAAAATGGAGGAAATATTTCGACTTAAGATGCTTTTTAATGCTGAAAGACCCAATTTACAGCATGTTCTTTGAAAAGATTCTAGGCAGACTCGCTATATTCTGTCTAACCAGCCGATATCACCCATAATCCGCTTCATTATCACGAAACCTTTGGCGCTTTCAACCCAAAATTACCTACGAACTAGGTACCTACTTACTGCACTCATAATTTCGTTTGACAATTAGTTAGGTCTATCTCGAGGTGTTTGTATTGTTGTCAAAGGTTTGCCTATAAAACTATCATAAACTAGAATTAAAACTAGAAACAAACCGGATAGTAAAGAGCAAGCACAAAAGTTATTCCCTTGATTACAATCCGAGCAATGTTCTGTAGTGCTGTACCCCACGGATCTATAAATCTAAATAAAAAAATCTAACAAATTAGCTGCACTAAAGCTTAGTGCAGTTACTTCTGTCCTATCAGTCCTTAGAGATCTTGGAGCTAAATTAACACAGTCTCGTCTTATTTTGAAACGAATGGCATCATTCTGTATTGAGCGAGGCGCCGTTACCACTGACTGCTTTTGTTGGCAGACTGTCTTCGGGATTATATAAAGGCTACATAGTACCAATAAAACATACGTGAACTTCTGCTGATGAACCTATGTTGTCTCTCAATATGTTGGATAGAAGTGCGAATGATTATCATTAAGCTCAGCTTGGACCTTACTTACTGCAATGCTCAGTTATGATTCATATGTGACCAAAATAAACTTAACAAACATGTTTTCAGATTTCAATACCTTTATTTCTTTCGGCTTACAAAATATAAACAGCTTTATATTATAGGTTGTAATTATTTAAAATCTATACCTACTAATAAAATGAAGAGAAAAGATTTTTTGTTTGTTTGAATTGAATAGGCTCCGAAACTAATGGACCGATTTGAAAAATTCTTTAACAATCAGAAATCCTACATTATCCCTGATGAACATAGGAACATAGAATATGCCCGTACGAGGCCGTTGCAGACCGCTAGTAAGAAATAAGGTGCTATTGATATTTTCTTCACTTTAATAACATTTGTTATACCTAATATAAAAGCTTTATGTAGTTTGTTCTACAAGAACTCGATAAGCACCCAAATACCGTAAAACAGAAGCTGAATGCAAATCCCAAATCGGCAATCTCGATCTCTCAAAATAACGTAGTCAGAACAAAACGAACGGTCGACAATAAGACGAGGTTCCGCGTGCCACCGCGAGGCGACAGTCTGAACGCGATTTATGTCCCACAGCGTTGGTTGCACTTATTTTATCCTGTTCATTCAGGCGTAGCTGATGCTTATTGGATAGATTACCATTCACGATAACTAAATAATACTAAATATATAAGATACATCTAGTATTTTATATATTTTTATTTTATTTTTTATTGTTCAAACAAAATCAACAGCACTTAGGTATGTCTTAACAGTTTAGACCTTACTAATCTAACTTACGGCCAATAAGAGATTTACATTTTATAAAATAAACATTCAAAATACCGACAGTCTAACAGAAACAAAATCAAACAAAATACAACTTACTGAAGACTATTATAAAGAAACAATTTTTATTTTATAAAATAAGATACTTAATTTTACCTAAAGCAATAAATTTATATATACATGAACTTGCCTAGTGTTAGTTGATATTCACTTATACTTAATTAAATTAAATACCTACATTTGTACATTAATATAGAAAAGGATTAGATTTAGTTATCGTGAATGGTTCTTCCATTTACTTCCTTTCTTCCACGCGACTTCGCATGCGTTTTTTGGAATAAAAAGTATCCTATATGAGTTACGCCAGATTGTAATCTTTATGTGTGCGAAATATAAGCCCGATTCAATAAGGTGGTTCGACGCGGGTTAGCACGAGATTCAAATAATTTTATGGTTGTTATTTTTTTTCTGCTTTCCGCAAGCAATAAAACTAGCGGAAAAGTAATTTGCCGCAAATGGTTAAGTATTTTCTATGAACTGATCATAAAACTAACTTTGATTAATTTTAATTTTGAGGCAATTGATGATTTTTTGCACAAAATCTTTAATTTAACAGAGGCTTCAAAAACATCAACCACATAAACACAACAAACATAAACACAACGATACAATGGTTCAAACTTTTCAAAGGTGAACAGGCCCAGCCCAGCCACTAGGATTCATAATGCGCATTGCGTGAAATGCAATGTAAAGCTTACGGTTTAGTAAATAAAAGATCGAATAAGGTACAAAAATGACTGTATTTCATTTACAAAAAACATTAACCACTGCGAAACCTAAATAAGCAGTTAATCTACCCACAATAAAATCCCTAACGAGCAAAACTTTTTGCCCAACGTAATATGAACTGCTTATGAACTACCAATAAAGACCAAACAATGGGCTGAAGGTCTAAACTACCAAATTAAGCCACACATTTACTGGAAGCTTGCAATACGAACCCACTTTATAGCAGACATAACAAAACCAAATGCTATTTGGCAATAGCATAGACTAAAGATGGATAGCTCAGTCAGACTAGAGTAACTAGATTCGGAGGTAAAATAGATAAGAGCAATTGCAATTCCATTTGACAATAAAAGAAGAGAAACTACTGAGTATTGTCGTAAAAAAAGAACAAACAAGTCGGGAAGCAGAAGAACAAACGCTAAATGTCGGTTTATGAACTAACTCTATCCACAAGACTGTGACAAGTATAACCAAACAATAACTGATGAAATACAACTCTAACATACCTATAACGTATTCTCGTAAAACACAACCTTATTGGAAAGAGAGGGTGATATTTCACACAAGAAATCGCTGGCAAGAAATGTGAGTCTCATAACAAAATGTACCAGACGTAAATTGAGTTTTGATGTCATGACGCGTCTGCATTCTCAAGATAATAAAAATAATACACTACTCGTGAAATTTTATGTTTAGCCAATATTGGATTGAATGGCTTAACAAATATTTAAGTGTAGCTTGCTGATTTCAGAATTTTAGCTATAACTATCGTTAGAGGGGTTGAATTTCTACAAACAAAAGTAATTGGTTTCGATTTACATTTGAGTAAAATAAGTTGGAGTAAAACCATTTTTTTTAAACTTGGTATTGAATGATAAACTACATAATTGCAAATAGCTTACCTGCTTATTCAAATTGATTCCCACTTTTTTGCTTCCCAATCATCCGCCTACCTAACACGACTCCAAAAAAAGTAGCAAATGATCACACCGGATCCACATAATTGGGCATCTCGAGATTGACAATGACAGATTATTTCCTCGCGAACGCATACAACACTGCATACAAACGTGGGTGCAACACGATACTATCGTAATTACATGCTTGTGAAATAACTTGACGGGATTATGAATCATGTGACTGATGACAAGAGTTTTATGGCATAGGAAAAGGCAAATCAAGCAATGTATCTAGACAAGATGATTTAAAAACATAGATAGTTTGATTGGTTTGAAAAACCTGAAAACTGCCTTAAAATCTCCCAGTATTTTCTCTGTTTTTTAGGATTTCATGTAAAAATCTAATCTATAGGGAATAAAATTAAGGGGCCATTTCGGGATAATTTCTTATAGGTACAATAGTTTTTTTTATTGATCCATAATTGTCAGAGTAATCGACAAACATACTTAAACAAATACATACAGTCGAACATAGATGAAATTTGTTAAAACAAACTATCAGACTCGGTCACATCCGATGGCAGCCTACCTTGGTAAAAATTAAGATTAATACATATACGCCGACTTGTCGAGCAGAATTGCTATTCTGTGGACGAACTTCTAGAACTATTTATTATTCTATTAACTGTTTTGCCATGTTTGATTTTGTTTTTAATTTATGTGATTTTATCATAACTTTTTATTACGATATAGTATTAAACACCAATTTAAAAAAATGGTTTTACCACTAACATGTATTTCTGTTTCATCCCAATTTATTAGGAAGCGTATTTCGTTCAACATCAGTTCAAAAGTATAGGAAATTTTATTACTGTGAACAGTTTACTTCCAAACAAGGTCAAAGTTTACAGATGATAGTTTTGCAACAAAGCAAACTTTTCGGTATGCAAGTGAACTGCGTCGTGTATTTGAAAACTATTGCCATAACTATCAATAGCAGTTTTAACTTAGAAGAACTTTGGAGTTTAACAATATTCGGTTAACTTTTATGACCTATAAAGTTAGGGGATTTATTAAAAATATTGAAACTTAAGCTGCAGACATCTATTTTGTAAAGCAAAAGAACACAAAATGCTGTTACAATGCTTTTGAATAACTCACGTGGGCAGCTAGTGACATGATAACTGGACGATGCGTGCCACACTTACAGCAAACGGCTGTATCGTAAATATTCGTTTCCACGTAGAATACCTTCGTAAACTAGTATATATTTTATGTTATCGCATTCGGAAGTCCGTCGCGATTTGGTATTTCCATTTCATTATTGCTTTATAACCACACAAAGAACGAAATAACACCCACTTCGTTTAAATTAGAGTCTGAATTCATTTGAGTCAAGAGAACTGAGTTCAGCAGCCAATTATTCATTCAAGATTTATTTTAAAAATAAGGGATGTGTTCTATAAATAATATATCCAATCTGTCAACGGTTCAGAGCGTGCGTTGTGCGACAAATGCTTGCAAACGATACCTACCTACATCTGTTGTCTATTTTCAGATTTGTCACTGTTCAGTCGTCGTCTGCGCCGGAACTCAGCACAACTCTTTTTTATCCCCAGGCCCTTATGAAAGGGAACGCCGCGCCGCAATACTTCAAAACATTGTCAGCGTAAAGTTGATCCAATTTCGAAATGTTTGGGTTAAATTTTCAATCGAAAAGCGGTGCACGGCTTCCCGCCTTACTCGTTTATCGCAGAGCTTTGTTGCTCGATGCATTAAGCTAATTTGAATGGCTGAGGGCTGCTCAAAAAGCCGTTGTTCGAATTCTTCTCTTTAACCGGGCGGTTGGTTTGATTGTGGGAGCCGACGTTGTGGATTGCATTCTGTTCGTCGCATAAGACAAGCGCATTGATTGCCGCTTTTGATTTTACCGAATAAACATGCTCCTGCGTTCTTATTAAATTGGACGCCCATACCCGCCTCTGGTATAATTTCATACTAACCGCAGCAATTAAGGCTTTAATGGTACTTTTACAGCTTGATTATGTTATTTTAATTCACTAATTATAATTTTCTTTGCCGTCGGGTTCAAACGAAAATAGAATTGCTAAAATTTGACTATATCAGAAGATCTCAGATTGACATCTTACTGACTAATAAGCGCAGCTTGAAGAAATATAACCTTTAAGTACAATGTTTTAAAGTTGATATTAGTCTCAGTGATAAATGTTCAAGACGCACCGCTTCGTGGGTGAAACAGGTGACAAACGAGCTGTTCTGTCACGCCGGTGATAAATAACTGATTAAGTTACGGTGCATTTCGCCTTAATAATTAATTGACAAGAGTTATCTACGCGGTATTATCAACGGCGGCTCCTTGTCTGACAATTCAGCCCATTATGAAATATTGGACAATTATTATCACGGGCAATGGACGAAATGGAAGCAATTTAAAGCTCTCCACGCTCGAAACATGCACCCTGCGGAGTTGGATTTATTTTTTATTACTTTATTATTTTATTGGCATTGCAAGCGTTAACTGCCTCTCGTTTTACGGTCTACTTTTGAGCGTTCTTGCGGCCATAAATTCCGCACGGTTCGAATGCAGCCTCAAGCAAAAGTAGCTGCATTAATAACGATCTAGATCATACGTATTGCCTCCAGTTGTGTGCGCAATGCCTTTTAATAAGGAAACAGATTAATGCTTATGAATGGAGTCGTTACAATCAAACAAATAAATAGACATACCTTCTTTGATGTTGATGAGCTCAGTAATAATTTGTAGATGCCTATTTGGGATTGTTGACAAAAAAGCGTAAACAGTTGAAAATAACGAGCGAAATGATGGTTTACAGAAATAGTTTTGTTATTTTGGATCTGGTAGTTAATTGCTGCATTTTTTCCGCGCTCCACTGTCATGGGTTTCGTAATTTGTCTTCTCAGAAATGAGTCGCGTCGTCGAATGCAAGACATGTAGATACGGGCGCATTTTTTCGGAGATCCTAAACTTTTTTGGGATACCCCTCGGATTTCTGAGCGTAAATTACGCTTTAGTAGAATGCCCTGGGGAAACGTTAGACGGGTTCTTTCGTAATTACTGTTTTAACTGCTGGGACAGAAATGTCAAACGTAACTTATTTTGTGGGTAAAATAAACGCTGATGTTTGTTTTTTCTTTGGAGTGAATTTGTTTCTGGACTTATTTTGGAAGTCAATTGTTTTTGATGGACAGGGATTGATTGAAATTGTGTTACTGTGTAAAGGTTTCCTGACTTTGCGGTTTTTCGGAGTTCTAAACCTTTTGGTACTTATAACTCAAACTTTTTGAATAGGTTTATATGTTAAATAAAAATCGGTAAGTTGATTGTTATGTAGCACATTACCTATTCAAAAAAATTGAGTTTTAACTACCAAAAGTTCTAGAACTCCGAAAAAACACATATACATAATACACATTTTAATAATACAGTAATTAAGGCTTGAACACAAACCAAAATAATTTTACTGTTAAGCAATAAGTAATTAAAACCACATACCACTTCTACTACCACTGTCGACTTTGAAGTACGCAATGTTTTGCGTTGTTGGTACTTGAAATAATAAATTATGAAGTCAAGTGGTTCTAGTAATGCTTATAGTATCTTAAAACCATTAAGAACGATAGCAAGCAATCATGATATTTAAATAGAATTCTTTATTTAGTTAGCTGAATGAAGTATGTATGTTTTGAGTATGCTACGAAAAAAACTAAACTCTGCCTGGTTTTATCGATCAGCATTACTAAAAGCAATACCATATGTATCAAATATAAATTTAATTTAATGAAATAATATAGTAATGAAATGATGATTTATGATGATGCTGGATGCGGCAAGCTGAAGACAGGGCGCAATGGCGCCTATGTCCAGCCGTGGGCTAATATCAAGCTGATAATGATTAAAAAAAAAAAAAATAATAATAAATAATGCTGGACAATTCACACAGCATTATCTAGCCCCAAGCTAAGCAGAGCTTGTGTTATGGGTACTAGATAACTGATATACATAATATAATACAATACATAGATAGATATTTTTTATTATATATATAGAAAACGACCAGAACACCCTGAACAAATGTCTGCAGATTGTACACACATTTGTCCCGAGGCGGGAATCGAACCCGCAACCTTCTGCGTCGCAGGCAGACCTTCGCCCACCGCGCCACATCGGTCGTCGTCGATTATGATGATGATTCATGATGCATTGCATGAAAACTTAACCAGTAAATTATTGCACCCAAACAGCAAAATAAAACCAATCTAATTTCTAAACCTATAACAGCAAAAGAAATCCTCTTATATTTTAAAGTCATATTTGAAATTATTGCCTGAACAGAGTGATTAACGAAAGAGATTGGAATATACAAAAGCCAACAAAGATAGCAAACGCAAGTAAATTGGTTCCATTGGAGTCGTTCTTGCAGTTCCTAGTGTGGCCAGAAATACCACGGACCGTTTTATCGACGCACACAAAATTATAGTTTGCATTGTCAACCCAATAATTACGGTGTGTTATCGTGTACTACATCTATTGACAGCGAAGTAAATTGTTTTATAGCAACTCCTTCCTAGAAATTGATGGGAACGTTATTGCTTGATGTATTAGTTACTTCATCAAAGTTTCAATCCATTGCTTATGCGCGTGTTTACTTTTGCATAGTTTATTTTCTGATTGATAATAAATACTATATTCCGAAACTTATCTTTATTAACAAAGAAAATTACAGGCAAATAATCCTATAATAACCTATCGATTAGATCTAATTTAATTATAAGCAATTGAAATAATTAAGCAAATTGCAGATTGTTCCAAACAATCTATAATTGATAAATGTATATATTTTATATATTATTTATCAATATACTTTGGTATTTATCGCCCTTTTGTTTTATTGCCCACCGTGAAAACGCAAAAACTAAGAAAGTACTAGTATTTTGTAAGTTTAAATTATTTTACTTTTCTCTCAATATGCGTAACAAATTTTTTATTACGAATTTTAAAATACAAAGAAATGATAAATTTTGAAACGAAAACTCACTTATATATTAATAAATTCAGAGGCTTAACTGATTGACGGCTCAATATTATAACAGTAAAAAGCTTGCTGGGAGTAACTTGAGGTCGAGGCAGCTAGACGGATTATTTTAATGAAATACAAAAGCACACGCGAGGGAAAGAGACGGAATACTGGCAATATCAGGTTGAACTTGGCAGACACCTTAGTGTTGGAGGCAGGTAAGTGAAGTACAATCTTGCCGATGCACTGTATACGATAGTATTGTAAGAGTGGCAAGACTTTTACAAAGTCGTTTGTAGTAACTAGGTAGCAAACATGGTAAGACAACAGCTTTAGCTCAGCTTATTCGCCCCCTGCATCTGGTTTCCCTAGGTAGGAAGTTGCTATTCTGCAAATATTTTCCTTTATACAAATGACGAAGACATCTGTTTTTTAACCTTCGGTAGTGTCATCGTTTCAATAGTTTCAGTAATCCTTTGTGAAAAATGATCTCAATAAATGTATTTTTTTATCTTAGCCGTCCAAAAGCCGTTTATACCGTAAGGTGTCCTTTAGACCTTAAAATCGATGTATGTATTTATAAATACTATCAATCACAACTGTGTGGTGGCCACACTGAGAGCGCCTAGTTAGTTGCCTGTTAGAGGATCAGTCACTAAGCAAGTCGCTTTGCTTTTAGCAATAAGCAAAAGCACTTTGTAATCAAGTGTGGCACTAGCCTTACACTAGCTCTGCTTAGTTTGGGGTAAAATAATGTAATCTATCTATTTATCTATCTATCTATCTTATAGAATCATTTTGTTGTACGTTTATCCGTCTGTCAACCCTTTTTTACCTCTCCTCGTTGAAATTAACCTCAAGTACTCAGATCCGTAATAATTTTTTGCTGTTTTTAAATTTTCACCCAATGTTTTTAAATTTTCCAAGGAATTACATCCACAACAAACCTATACGATACTTACTGTTGACCTAGAATCATAAAATTTGGAAAAGAAGGTCTTACAATTCTACCGAACCCTCGGTGCGCAAGCTCGACTTGCAGTTGGCGTTTTTTTCATTTATTTATGATAACAAGTAAACTTGAAACCCTTATATGATTAGCACTGGCCAGAGTCGAAATTTCTCAGTCTGTACTGTACTCTACAAAGTCTCGAATTACTTATTTATACTGGGCTGTGCTTCTTGCTGAAATAGTTCCGTGACTAGGATATTTAACGCTTTGGAATGCTGAAATGAAATAAGCGTAAAAGATTGAAAAGGTTTTTTGAGTAGGACGTATTTTTACTAAAGTAGACTAGTATAAATACGTCCGACTCAAACCAGTTTGAAAATGTACTAACTCTTGATGTATAAACAATAATATACAATCTGTTTTTAAGGTGATGAATAGTATTTCTATCTATCTTAGAATAGTATTATCAAAAGTAATAGTAGGTATTATCAGAAGGCCTCCACTTTACATTAAGTAACCTCCCGAAATTTATTGCATCAGCCTTTAGGGGGCAGTCTGTCTCTTGCAGTTGCAATTGGTCTACACCAAACTGCGATCCCCCACAAGGCTACGTTACCCGGTAATCACGACTTTATATAAAATTTTCCCAAATTGATCACAAATCTTTTCAGCCATTGCAAACTTGTATTTCCAATATTCCAGCTCATTCTCATGAACAACCGAAAGCTCAGCGGAAGCTTTGCCAAATCTCCTGGTTGTTTTCGAGAAAAATAACATTTTATTAGAACTAACCTCAGTACTTGGAGGCTGTATAACCATAAACACTTGTTTGTTTTGAACATCCTTATGATTTGTATAAAAAGTTTAGATGCTGAAACAACAGAAGAAAACAAAATAATGGGGTCATAATACGATTTAACTTAAGAAAACAGTCTAACAAATTATCAACTATCAGTAACTAAATAAACTCTTGAGATATTAGATTAGACCTCTTCTTTGTCTTCATTATTATTCTAATGAGTTTAAATATGTTTAGGTTTTTAAAGTAAGTACCTACGCTGTTAGTTAGTAATGTTAAGTAGGTAATTGTTTTCTTAAGATGATCTTATTCTATAAAAAGCCAGGAGAAATTAGTTGTGTCGTGTTTATCGCTTACGCCATTTAGCTTAGCGCTAGAGCGGCTAAATGACGCGTGCTAAGGCAACTCGGAGCAATTTGGCACTGAATTCGACTGCAGGAGGAACAAAATGCTGTCTTAGTGAGGATTCATATTGATTATGTCACTGAAGGTTTAGAAGATTTATGTAGGAAAGGAAGAAGTTGGGGTAGATAATTATTGTTTATTTTAATAATAAGTTCAGTTATAAAATCATTTGAGTGAGGTCTATTGTGTGGGACGCTTCCCATCTTCCATGGACATCCGTGAGGGCTGCAACAGTATGCAATTAGCTAAATTCTTAAAATTTTAAATACTAGTTTTAATTTTGTAGTGTTTGCAGAAACTAAATGCCATGCAAACATACACTATCTCGTGGTCCATGTATTGCCAAAGCAAGCTGTCACTGTCATACGTCATTGACGGGTGACAGACAGTCAGTTGACGTGGTCAACTGACGTGTCAGGCAAGTCCGTAGCGCGGGAACGCCAGTTGCTCGGGGGCCGTTGGCGGGTTGTGTGCTGCTTGGCAATATGTGGATGTAGAGAGCCGGTGTTCATCTAGTAGGATTCAAGATCGGTCATAAAGACCTCTACAAATTTAATTATAATTATAAAATTAATAATTTATAATTTTAAATAATTTTATAAATTATAAAATTATTTTTTTTAACTAATCTCGAAAAAAAGAGGCGTTTCTAGGCTTGTTTAAGCCATACGAGTATGTATGTATGTATGTATGTATGTTTGTTTTCTTTTGCAGTTGTAGAGATTAAGAGGACACATAAAAATGCCATTCCCTAAGAATCAGTATTGATCACGGAAAACTATAATAATATTAAAACTATTAAAATATTACTATTCACTGTCATAATTCCTTTAGATCCATAGAAAGATGATCATACTCATCGCATAAAGCTATTTCTTCCAGTACGTTAATGGAGTATTGCAGATACGCCAAGCACGAGTATTGTGTAGGTGAGGTAACTTATTTATAACCACGACACAAGATATTAGCGTGGCACATGCCAACTAAATTGCTTTTATAAAGTAAACAAGAAACGCATTATAACCTACAAGCATTTCAAACGACAGTAATATCGCGCTCAAAAACACTACAAAGACGTTATAAACCCTGTTTAATCGCACAAAAACCGTCGACAAAGACGTAATGCACGTATAATTTCCTTTAAAAAGCCGAGAATTTATAAAAATCCACTTGCTAACATGAATAACTGATCGCAGACATGAAAATAGGTGTTTCAGTTTGTTATTTACTAGCGACACGCCCCAGCTTTGCATGGGCAATGTGTTGTTATGTATATATTATACATATAAACCTTTCTCTTGAATCACTATATCTATTCAAAAACCTCATCAAATCCGTTACGTACTTTTAAAAATCTACATAATATATATACATCATGATAGGGATTCATAGGGACAGACATAGGGACAGACAGACAGCGGGAAGCGACTTAATTTTATACCATGTAGTGACTAGTGGTCCACCCGGCTTCGCACGGTTCGATTTTATACCCTATGTTCATTACGAATAATGTAGGGTTCTAATGGTGAAAGACTTATTCAAATTAGTCTAGTATTTTCGGAGCTTATTCAATGAAAACAAAAAATAGTAATTCCTATTTAATTATATTTAAAAAATAACTAATGATGGACAATTCACACAGTATTATCTAGTCCCAAGCTAAGCAGAGCTTGTGTTATGGGTACTAGATAACTAATATATACATAATATAATACAATACATAGATAGATATTTTTTACTATAATACATAGAAAACGACCGGAACACCCTGAACAAATGCCTGCAGATCGTACAAACATTTGTCCCGAGGCGGGAATCGAACCCGCAACCTCCTGCGTCGCAAGCGGCTCAGCAATACCAGAGTTGATACTGTTGCTCGAAGGACGTAAGTAAGTAAATTTCGTAGATTATTTTCTTTTGTTAAGGCGCATACCGCACCTAAAGTGGCGCCGCCTCCAAATTCATCTTATTATTCCGTTTAACAAAGGAATAAGCTTTTTTTTAATGCCTCTGTAATAGTTTTATTCTATTTAGTTTAGGAAGAGATACGAAAATATATTTTTGTGGCCACCAAGGACCACTTCGTCGTTTGTATTGGCAAATCATCATCCGCAGGCCTCTTAAGATTTTTTCTCATACAAAGTAAAATATCCTATTTTGTAACTACAATATAATAAAGTTCCAATACCTATTTATATCAAATATCTGATGATAAAGTCAAAGTCAAAGTCAATAACTTTATTTCTTTAGGCTTACAAACTAAGCACACACGTCAAATATAATACTATAAACAGGTTAACAAATAGTCATTATTATCAAATAAGAAATAAGATGTTATTGATTTTATTCGCTTCAATTTTTTGTCCACTAGTGGAAGAAGCGAAAAAGAAACCACTAGTAAGTTTTATAAAACTTAAAATTAATACATCATCTTAGTCTAAATATAATCTGATTTATATACCTATGTCAATATTTATATAAAACTAAGCTTAAGGTGAAGTAGGTCCCAAAACTCAGGTTTTGCCTAGACGGAAAACCAGTTTTAAGGCAAGAAAACATAATTTTTTAAAATCTTTTTTGATGAGCATCGATAGTTTAGGATTTTTGTTAGTAAGTTATGGGGGCCGAAACACGATTGACTCAACTTGACTCGATAGAAAAAAATCGCAAAGTTTCCTCTAAATTTTGCATTTTTACTACGGAAAACCAGTTTCATTTGCTAGTTACTTAACATATTTGAATGAAATATTGTCTAAAAAATACTTAACTAAACACTTTAGAGGATTATGGTTTTAGTTTTTTGCAAAAGAGTATTATTTTAGAGCAATAACAAATTTATAAATAAAAAGCAGTGAAATTGCGCGCGGGCCGGCTGTTGCGTCCCTTTCTCGCTTTCACTGCGCGGTGTTCGCTCGTCCTTGTCTCAAAAATACGAACGTACTTCGCCTTAACATTATTTTCCTTAAATACTATTGTCGGTGATAAGGACGGACGTCAAAATCAGAAGCCGTTTCATCCGAAGACAGTAATTAACAAGATGATTAGAAGCTTATATAAATGAAGCCGCAACAATAAAGTGTCAGAATCACATCTTTATTGTTACCTACCGCCTACTGTGAGGCAACAAGGATGGATTTCCAAGGGATCATCTACACAAATATTATAAAGAGAAAATATTTGTATTTTTGTCTGTAACGAATAAACTTAAAAACTACAGGACTGGTTTCAAAAATTATTTTGCCTTTAAAATTCTCCATTATCACATTTATCACTGAGTAACAGCTATAGAATATCCGTTGTTTTATAAAAATAAAGTTCAATATAACTAGCTGCCGCTCGCGGCTTCGTATGCGCGTAGTCCTATGTCCGTCCCTAGGATGCCATTTATCTCCATGCCAAATTTTATTGAGATCTGTTCAGCCGTTTAGACGTGAATGGGTAACAGACAGACAAAGTCAATTTCGACTTTATAATATTAGATTATTAGGTCGAAGAAAAAAAGATCATTTAATTTTGAATAAAATTGAATTATTTTTTCATAAATTGTTGACAATTTACCTACACAGCAGTAAAGACCTGTGTTACTGATATAATTTTTTTTTTTTTTTTTCTTAGCCTATTCCGTCCAACCTCTGGGCAAATGGCTATAATTATTTATTATTAATAATGTTAATGTTTAATTAACAAATAGGATTATAATCAAATAAAATAAACAAATTAGAATTAATATTTAAAATTGAAATGATTGAGCTAACTGCAGACTGTTGCAAATCCATCTACCATCTACAGCTAGCTCTATACCAGTCGGAAGCGTCCCCAAGAAGCTGGCTGCAATACCCCGCTGTTTGTTTTAGTTAACTAACCTAATCTCTTTAGGCTACCTACTAGAAAATTATTAATATAACCGCTCGAGTTTAGTTTACTGTCAACTCATAAATTTTCAAAAATGTTAGCATCTCTAAATCCAAACATCTTGCAAGAAAGTGTTTAAATCATCCGATTTAAGTGGAACAGAAGTGTCAATGGACAGGATGTGCGCTTTGACGCCGCTTCCTCCTATTACCAAGTATTTATCAAATCTTAGCTCTTTGTCATCCAGTAGACTTGCGATGAAGAAGGAACTAGCAGGTGGTTAATTAAATTTTGTGACTTTGGTTACAAATTACTTTGTTAAGGCTGATAGTATTTTCTGTTTTAGATATTTAAGTCCGCAACAAACAATAGAGGTACCAGGTTTAAAAGTGTACAACTTGAAAATGTAAATTTTAAATGCATTTTAGATTACTAATTGATTAAATAAAATTTTTGTATTTTTTAGTGGTTCATTTGTACCAAGGAATCTAATTAAGACACTTTTCAAAAATGGATGTAGGTAATAAGTACCCTATTGTCTGGAAGTGCCTTTTGTTTTTTCTTACTTCTTTAACGTTTTTATGTATATTTTTTACTAAATCGTTTTTTTCATTCAATAATCACAACTTCCTCTATAAGAATTGTGATAACAAAACGTATTGATGAGTTCGAAACAACATCCTTACTTTGTTCATTTAGTCTCAAATCTGTTATTTTCCTACCACACCCATTGTTTCACAGACAATGTTTTTTCATGTTTACCTTTGTTACCATGTTGCTGAAAACGCCATCAATATTCATTAATAATTTGGCTTGTTTTAAAAAACTTTAAACTGACTCAAATTTCGGTAAATGGTATTCATCTATGTCTCGAACTTTTACATTAGGTGGTTGCTAGGGTGGTATTTTTAAGTTATACGGGATAAATACTATTCCCTCGGGACTAAATTTATATGGGACCACCTCGGGATCATTCTCTATAATATAATTATTCTCTATATTATATAAAGAATCATCAAAATCGGACTACTCTGCAAAAGTTATGCATGGTCTAACATAAAAAAAATAAGCGTTGACTTGTTCTCAAGTCTGAGTGTAAAAATCTAAGCCGTCACCAGAAGGCAGAGTGCCCAGAATGCTGGCAGCATTGCCACGTTAAATGGCAATGCTAATTCGTTGACCGAAATAAAAACCAGCATTCCGATCACCTGTGGACTCTATTAGTAGTAAATAGATGTAAGTGTAAATATTAGTTGTAATTATTTTTTGCTGATAAATACCTATTTGCAGATCTATAAATTGTATATTTCGATATTTTCAGTAATTTTTCCAGTGGGTTTTTCACGATATTTTTAATAATGTAGATACGGACTTCAATATAGAAGATAGAGTAGAAATAAAAATTACAAATACTTTTATGAATCGTTCTAGACTAACGAGAGAACGAGCCGTGTGTTGCCGGCTTAGAATTTGCACCACCCCAACTCTTCCCGTGGGTGTCATAAGAGGCCACTAAGGGCCATACACCTGGGGGCGGGCAGCAGCGCCTCTTGCAGAATAAATCTACCACCGAACTGCGATCCCCAACCCGCATGCCCAGCATGGGAATAATGAACATTACCCCTCATGCGATTTAAAAATAAGGAGGAGGCCTGCGTCCAACAGTGGACTATTATAGGCTGTTGACATTGAGGTTAACGCGAGAAGTAGTGGTTTATCTAAATGATTGGCATTTGTCGTATAAAAATAGAAGTAGTAGTTCACTTATAAAATTGGCCTTTGTCATATTTACGTTGATTCGAACCAACCAAGCAGAATACGCTCATAAGTATGTCTAAGTACGATGCGCATCGAACGTGTTTCCTGCGTGCCCATTCATTGTCATTTACTTTGATGCTGTATTGATCCCGGTGTAGTCACGTTCGTTGCAAGTTATAACTTATAAGGCGTTTTATTACTGCGGCCTGAATATTCCCGATCCGGCGGCTTTTCGGGCTATTGGATAGCGTTTCGCAAGTTTGCGGAAAATCTCTGCTTATTTCGCTTTATTCGGGTTTATTCGTTGTGAAGTCATACTTGAATATTGTAAATGATTTCGAGGGAGTCAGGGTGTTATGATAAATTTGGTTTACTCGCTTTATATGCTAAAACAATATTTTTTTTCTATCTCAAAATTCAAGCTTGAAAATGTTTAATACAAATTGTGACAAAACGCTTCCACAATCTATAAAATAATTTCAACCAGCGTCATCCCTCTAATATAGAAACTATCCCTTATTTCGCGAGATCAAAGGCCTCTAGTTAGCGAAGAGGAGGGTAATAGACGTCTTTTGTGCGTTATTAAACAATCACTGCTTATTAACTTGTAGATGGTGATTCAAAAGCATTTTGTGTGGGAAGCGAATGTATTCATTAAGAGCAGGAAGATAAAGTACATAGTTATATGTAGTAGATTATCTGACAAAACTAACAGATATGTTATGTATCTTGCTACCTACGAAATAACAATTACGAAATTATACTAAAAACTATTTGGTCGAAGGGCGTCCTACACTAAGTTTGCCGAGTCGCCGTCTCCACTCAAGAACACGTTTACCCCATTGGTTATCGGGTCTCCGCAAGATATGGAACGGTGGGATGACGATTTGCGAAAGACTACTGGCAGATGACAACGGCAAGCTGAAGACAGTGCGCTATGGCGCTTATTAGGGGAGGCCTATGTCCAACAGTTTACTAATATAGGCTGATGATGATGACTTAGAACCATAATAAAATGACTTTGAGGGACTAAATACAGGTTGTAAGTTAAGCCAAGTACAAAGGAACACTGAAATCTAAAACAGACCGAGTCAACACAATGTTAGTAATAAGATTAGAAAGGTAACGTAACTAATGATTCCAGGATTGTCACTACATACATGTTCCTCAGCACGTATTCGCAGAACGATCCACTTGATTATCAGCTTACAAGCACATACGCCGAACATTCGATACAAATGGTTCCCGTAGCTACCTGTGTATATTAGTAATCGTGTTAATTTTCCCAATATCAGCTTGAAACATTCATAGGCCTAGGCTGAACTTTGAGCGAACCCAATTAATAGATCATGAATAATTTTACGGAGATCATATTGGAATTTTGATGCGTTGATGATTATCTAGTATGTATCGTACAACGCTGGATAGCTAGAAATTGCATTGATCACATGAGTTCTAGGTTAAAGTTACTATGTATAATTACTTTAATGTCTAAATTTCTAAATCTAACAAAATAATACTTAGTGTTGGAGTATATCTTCGACTATAACAAATCACACTGTCAAAATTGACATATTTTTTTTTTTTCATCAAATATATGTAACTATTCAAAAAACTATTTTAGCGATTTTGTACAGAATGCAATTTTTAGATCCTACTACTGTTCAATTATTAAATCTAGGATCTCAAACATCATGTAAATGTTGATTTTCTCGAAAGACCAGCCTTAAGAAAACATTTCCTTTTATTAGCAGCCCATCATTAGCACCAATAATGAAGAAGTCAACAGGCGGTGAGTCCTCATTAATGCCCCAACACTCGATAAGATAAAAACCATCGGGTCCCTTTGTCCTTATCTTTGTGTCAAAATATTTTATGTCACCGCGATTACCCGAGCGGCCAAAACACTAAAGCGGGGGCCATTAATATGATTGTTTTATGATCTGGGAAGAAACGATGGACTAAAAGGTTACTTTAAATACGTTAGCGATAGACTTCAATGATACAGTGACTTTTGAAAGTTGTGTTCTTGGAGCATTAAAAATTCACATAAAAGAGTATTTGTTCCGGACGTTTGTTGAAGACATAGTTGAATAAAATCATTGTAAAGAATCATATGCAAATTGATGGCACCAAAGTTACTAAATCATTATAAAGTAAAGGTAATTTGCTGCACACTATTTAACCTCAAAACTGTTGTCCGTTCTCTTTATCAATTATCATTAAAAAGAAAACATAACCAATTTTAGAAATGCGAGGGTGACAGCTGCTTTTGTTCTATTTCAGAGAAATGACCAAATTGAGGTGAGTTTGATTCTATCTAAACATAATGTGATTTTAATTCGTGAGACACCTATAGAAAATGATGATAAAGCATTTTTTTGTTTAAATAAAATAAAGAAGATATTAAAATTACTTCTCCCTAACACAACTTGCTGTTGAATTCCTCATCTATAAACTTTGTACTTTATTTTTCTTCAAATAAGTAAGCTTAAAAGTCCTAGGTGCTTACTGAGCTCTTTTGGTCCTGCTGGGATTGTCTAATCTTAGAGTTGCTTTGTCAGATTGCTGTCCTAAATCTATATGATTGCATCTTGGGGTATTCGTGAATGGGATTTGTAGTCCACCTTTCATATATTGGTTGGGGAACAGTCTTCAAAATCTGATATCTTTGCTCATAGAACTCGTCTTTTTATTTTCCAATTTTGTTATCTTCTAAGCCCGCTTGATCTTAAACCGGATTGTTTAAAAAACAACATAGGTAGGAAATCGTTTTAATGATTGTTGTTGTCCGTGTGAAGAATTCTCTAATTGATACAATAAATAACACTTCGTAATGTTTCGGCGTCTATGATAAGTTTGGATTTGAAGATTTATTCGAAACTAAACTGTATTCTAATTGGCTTTTTATGATGCACGAAAGGTAAATGCTTCGACTAATGTGCTGCCATTGTTTGTATTAGATACAGTTGTAAAAAAAACCACTTCAATAATAAACTAGCGCTCGGCGTTCTAGTGAAAGAATACATTTTGGTTTTTAAATTATGTGGTATTTAAGTGGGTTTGTTGATTTCCTTGCAACTATGATTTACATAAGATAAAGTTTTCCCGAAACTCACATGAGTTTCTCGTAACATCTTACAAATTTTTTGATTTATCACGTACTCGCGTGTGCTTTCATGTTCATCCGAGCAGGTGACCTTAAAGCAATAAGTGTTCTACAGCGGAAGTATAAAATTTCCCGTGGGATTTTAGCATGAATCGATATCAGCACTACTTCAACTCTTTTGTCGGCGTATCTGTCTATTGTATTTTATTTCTGTTGCATTGCTGCTCTCAATCTTCTAACGAAATCGATAAATTTTTATTCAATTTGGCGCGCAGTACTGTCTAGAGCGTCGCTTATTTTGACAAAGCGTCAGAATATGTTTTAACTTTTAAGTTTTTAGTTTATCCTTTTTTCATTTTATTTCGTGAGAACTTCTTCCCAGTGTTTAAAGTTTAATTTAACATTCGCCTATAAACTTTAATGTCATTTTCGAAGCATTCACGCATCATATCTCATTTATAACGAACACAACTTTTTATGCATGATCTATTCCGTAACTTTACCATCTTCGTTCATCAAAGCATCATTAAATTAATCTGAATTATCTCCCATAAGAACCTTTACGTCCACATAACGTCTCATCATTTTGTTTATTGGAATATTAAGAGAGGCTAATTCACTGTCACATTAAGTCACCTATACGTTGACAACTGTGTAAGATACGCATTTTACGATTCCTCCGGCGGTATTTATTACTTTTGTCACTCATACACAGACATAGTAAAATGGTACACGTCTTATTTTATGTCACTGCTATCGGGATTGTATATGTTTACGATTGCTTTGAAGATTATTTATTAGTCATCCAATTGGAAATCATAAACACTTTATTTTAAGTAAGCCGTAAAAGTATCAGGTTATTAGTAAAGATGGCAAAGATACTAAAGTTAGTTTGCATATGTTCCTCTTTTTCTGGATTTTATATTAAGTGTAATATAAAATATCCTACTTTCTTTATCACCTACTTGGAGCCCAAAGCCATATTTCAAACATCTTTGAACAACTAAAATGTATATATCAATATATTGTACTCAAATGCAGACTGATCGTACCTACGACTCGTAGCTGCGTATTTTACAAATTGACTCGCAACTCTAGAGACTTATATCCCATAACGACAATAAAAATAAAATTATCGATACTCTTTGTGTAAGCGGATACACTAGAGATAAAAGAATTTCGTCAATCCAAATACACTTTCCTACGAAACATCTCGTAAGTGATATGATGTTGACTCAAATTGTAGGAGGGGCAGCATATTTGCTCTCACCACAATCTGAGATTGGTAATAAGATGCGACACATGTATTATCCCGATTAAATCCCCTCAGAAAAGGGGCTTAAATATAGTGATGTCTTTATGTGATGGTCCTCGATGATATCTGATCTCCAGTTATCGATAAAGCGATACAAAATCGAGAAAAGGTTATACGGTGACAATAATAGAATCTATAAGCTATGACGCTATAGTCGTGGCGTCATAATATAAACGTTTGTCAGCTTGACTTATTTTTAGTGGAAGTAATAGAGGTATTTTTTACAGTTTTAATGCGTTAGTGCACTAACTGGGTTTAAAGTCTCGCTCAGTTTTATGCAAACTGAGCGTAAGGAAATAGATGCGGTCTATTTCGACGCAAAAATATATCTAATAGCGATTTAAGGCTCTGACGACGAGTTGCAAGCTGAAATTAAACTTTTTACATTGAAGCTAGAATCTAACGTAAATTTTTCCCCATCCCAGAAAGATATCTACATCAAAAAGACTGTTGTCAACAGGCCTCTGATCCTCTAAAATTCAAATTTGACATAAAAATTTACACAAAAGGTTTATAAATTTATAGATTCTTAACTGCCAACACTCTGAATCGACACTATTATCGATCAAATATACCAGTTTCGTCCCAACACTATCCAATGATTGATCACCAAGCGCAAGCTTGCTTGTCAAGACGAAGAATAACATTGTTAGTGCTCTTGTAAACGTCTCGACGATGCAAAATCCTCTTACAGCCGCGCCTACGAAGCGTATCTCTATGAAAGTGGATTTAGAAATTGTACTGTCTATCTAAGAGAAAACCTACTTGGATAAACTATTCAAAACATAGTAGGTACCTATGTATATACGAGCAAGTTTTTTATAAGTGTATTACATATTAGTTACAAGGGATTTATTGCAACTTTAAAATCGTACAAGGTGCCCCTACACATGTAGGTATGTTTCCTATTTTAATAGAAAAAAAATCCCCGATGAATTATATTATTTCAAAGAACTGTTATTAAATATTTTGGTAAAAATTATGTTTTTGCATAAAAAGGACGTACCTAAGTAATAAAAATGAACAAGTAACATTAAGAAAAAATATAAATGATTTATATAATTTGTATTCCACTCGATCTTTAATATTAGCAATGGTAATATTATGTTGTGGGCGTTTTGAACGTGTTACATGCAAAAAGCTTTTCGAGATTGAACGGGTATGATAACTTTGAAAAAGGCAAGCAGGTTGACAGCTATGACGTTTGTGAAATTTTAATCACGGACAATGAAATAAAGTGGAACTGAACCCTTTGCATAATAATAGGTCTTATACTTGCTTGCTCAATAGTTAGTAATTTGAATTCTATATCTATGTACACGAAGGTTAAATATCGCAGCACGTAACCTACATTCAAACTACAATAATGGACAAAAAGCCTCGCTAAAAAATGTATCAATTCTAAATATTTTAGTAATACCTTTAAATATTACACTAAACCGACATTTTTACCTCCAAACAACCAGTTATATACTACTAGTAGTGGCTACATCTATACAGTGTGGAAATTAAACTCAGGCCCTGGAGGGAAACTACTTAAAATCCTTAAGCTAGCTCATTTTACTTAAAGGAGACATTCCTTTATTTTTAAAAAGAAACAAATCTGCATTAAAATATTTTTTTAAACTCGCTTGCTTCGCCCGGGACTCGAACCAACTAAAATTTAAAAAAATAAACACTCTTTATTTTATTATACTAATCGGTAGTATTAATATTCAGGATAAAGTTTCTGTAACAAACATTTGGTCTTAAAAATAAAAATAATCGTTAAATCTAACATCAACTTTATTTTACTATCAATTTTGTAACACTTAAATTATTTAACTGATAAATTGTTCGAAATGAGCCCCGTCGTTCCGGCTACACAACATTAGTCGCCGTTGAAATTCATTTCTTGTAGCCTTCAGCAAAGTGTTGTGGTGTATGCCCCTGATAACATTTTCTACCGCAATCCTTAGCTCTTGAACGGTTTCATAGCAAGTTTCATAAACAACATTTTTTACATGACCCCATAAAAAGAAGTCCATGGGCGTCAGGTCTGGACTTCTTGCAGGCCATCTAATCGTGTTGTGTTGGAGAGATAACAGAACTGTTACGTGTCTTTTACTTGTTAAAAGTGAACAGTAACCAAATATTTTTTAGAGAAACTTTATCCTGAATATTAATACTACCGATTAGTATAATAAAATAAAGAGTGTTTATTTTTTTAAATTTTAGTTGGTTCGAGTCCCGGGCGAAGCAAGCGAGTTTAAAAAAATATTTTAATGCAGATTTGTTTCTTTTTAAAAATAAAGGAATGTCTCCTTTAAGTAAAATGAGCTAGCTTAAGGATTTTAAGTAGTTTCCCTCCAGGGCCTGAGTTTAATTTCCACACTGTATACTAGTTAGAATATTTTTTTCTATAGCCACGTATAATGATTTACCCACTTAATTTTTTAAAGTTTAAGTGGGTAAATCATTAAACTAGGTAGCTTAGTTAAGATAAGCTAATAAGATTTGATCTAGCACCTACTTTTTTTCATCATATGACTAAGAATTTATTTTTTACTTGTGATCTTCTCCGACTTCGCACGGGTATATAGTCTATATTCATCAGGGATACTATAGGATAGTGAATTAATTTTTCAAATTGGTCCCCTAGTTTCGGAGCATTTAAATTTAAACAAACAAATCTTTCCTCTTTATAATATCAGTATAGATTACGTAACCATGTCTTGACTTAGTAGTTTAAAATTTTTGAGTTGTTTTATGCATAAATGTATGAAATCTTCCTCACAAAGATTTTCCCAAACACACTTGTTTCATTTGATAAAAAAATATCTGTATAAAACCATATGATGTTCAAATAAGAAAACTAGATTCAGATAAAACTGTATGAATATGACACTATCGTTTAGCATAATGGCAATCTTGTGATCCTATAATGGGTATGGGAAGCCATATGCAAGATGTCGGCTGAATAAAGGATGAAACTATAACTGGTGGACCACCGGCGCAGACTTCAAAGGGTTGTAATTATCGTGACAAACGTGGATACAGTGAGGCTGGAAGGATCAAAGTAGGTGTTTAAGTTTATAAAATGAAATTGGCTGTACATTCAGTACTTAGTATACCTACTATAAACTCTTATCATCATCAGCCTAAATAAGTCCACTGCTGGACATAGGCCTCCCCTAATGAGCGCCATAGCGCTCTGTCAACAGCTTGCCGTATCCAGCATCTGCCACCAGTCATCTCACCTGGTAGGAAGGCGTCCTACCAGGTGAGTTTGTTTGTTTGTTATGCCTGTAAAGGCTGTCAAATACGTAATTAAACGATTTTAGTAGCAATTCCAGTATTTCCAACTCCTTGACTTTCATCTAGTCATCATACATGAGTCGAATGAAACCACAGTTATTCGGTCGACAGTACCAGTTCAAGTTGAGGTAAAGCCGTTTACAGCTCAACGGTGCTTTATAATATCATCAAAGTAAACCATTGAAGCTCTCCATAAACCATTGAGGGTCTTTAAAACCATGGAGCGGTTCACGTCCTCACTTTTTAATTACTACCATTATATTTACTTGGAGGCATTACCTGAAACAAATGATAAACGGTTATTACACAAGTCAGGAGGTATTAACATTCATTGGTATATCTTTAAGATAATATAAAGTACAGCTTTTAATTGCGATAACACCAGTGGAGATAAATTGAATCGAAAACCATTCCATTTCTAATATTATCAAAATCATTTTAAACAACATTTTTTTAATCATCTAGTAACTCTTTGGAATGTTAAATCCAACGAACCCAAACTAGACGGGATTAAATCGTTTCGTTTAGGAATTCCTATCCTTGTGTCTTCATCATCAGAGCAGCCTAATGGTACCATGACATTGCATTACCACCGAAATTACATTTGTATGCCAAACATCTCAATCATTTGAGGATATCTGGTCTAAAATTCAGTTGTAAGATTTTTCTATCTCAAACTAACAAGACAAGTAAAATAAAAGCTAATTAAAAGTTTTTTAAAATCTTTAACAAAAGTTCACCTGCAGTACAATTTACGATGGCTCGGAATCGAAAACAGATACGCGCGAAGTTCAAATATTTTAGCGGTTTTTATCGTTTTCTGCGTTCTGCAAGGAATTAAACTACAAGAAAAGAAGTTTTTCATAAAAAGTTAACCATTTTCTTCTGTTTTCGATTCCGAATCTCTATTTTATTCCGAGCCATCGCGAATAGCTCTGCTGGCCTGGTCCTGCAACACCATGTCTCTATTTGATGTACTTCTTTTGTGGCACCTTGTAAGTTTATTATTTCTACATTTTTACTAGGTACCTCTCTAATGTTATAGCTGTGTCTGCAGTGAAATATAGAAACTAATAAAATCATACTAACAAAATTTATTACAGACACCAATAAAAAAGATGCACTTGAAACGACCAAACAACATACCGAGGTAGTAAAACCCACACAGGTAGCTTTAAATTTAAACAAACAGCTTCATATCCCAAAAAGACTGTAAAATACTTTTTTATGCTTTTGTTACATACCAACTTAGGGCCCTGTCTCATTAGGACACCATGGTGTTACCACCGACCGGTCGCGCTACCGTGGCGTTTTCAGCTACCAAGCGAGAAACACCAAGACAAACACCCACTGGTGGTGGAGTGAGTGAGTCAGCAAATAGCTCTTTACATAAAGGTTATGCGACCAGCGGGTGATTTGGTTGCTGGCAACAAATTTGGTTGAACAACCAAGCTGGTACCAGTTTCATGCAACTGTACAAATATTGTTGGTGGCGCGACCGGTGGCGCCACCATGGTGTCTCAATGAGAAAGGGTCCTGGATACTTCCTATCCTGCTAACATAATAAAAACGAAAGTTTGTAAAAAATGAATTTTGCTTTGTTAAATAAAAATCTCAAAAACTACTGAGCAGATGAAGATGAAATTTGGCGAATATTTAGATCATAACATAACTTAGATAAGAGGCTACTTATAACATCGAAAAACACGTGCCAAGCCGGGCCAAGAGGGACGTCACTATTTGGTGAAAAGATCTGCAATTATTTATAGGAATGAGTTTCAAAGGTAATTCTCATTAGATATTTAAAATTTGAATTGTCTTCATGCCTCAGCAGTGTATTGAAAAATAATAATTACCCGCTCATCTTTATAAATCTAAACGCTGCTACTCTCGTGCAAAACTAAGACTGGTTTCCAGCCTCAACATTCAATTCAATTCCAAGGTTAAAGCAAATAGGCACTTGTAAGAGTAAAAGCCAGCAAGACAATAAAAATTTTATAACACCTCTTTCGGGATAATAATGTCGAAATCGAGGTAGTTACTGGATCGCGTTTCCCTTGCAAATTGGCGATTCGCTCAACGGAGCGCTTTTTTCAACCTTAATTTCGTTATTGGACCCTTTTTGGTACCGTTACCGAGTTGCATGAATAAAACTGTTCAATTTATTTTATTGGGATGCAATCGAAGTGTGGGTCGATAATGTGATTCGTTTATTTGAGATGAGACGATCAAAATCGTTAAGATTTAGTTGTTTTTTGGAACACAAAGTTTATTAAGGGGCCTCAGTGATGCCTTACTTGGACGAACAGCTTTTACCTTTTTTTGTTTTGCTCTAAAGTGCATACGATTTAAGTGATGAAAAATACCACATTATATAAACAAATAACTAATAACTATCTTTACTACCTCTTTTTTTCATTATTTTGTGTAGTTTTATAATAAATCACTGGAGAAAAACGCTTAAAAATAGCAGGGCGTTTGAGCCTTTACATAAAATATATAACTCCAGATGAAAAAGAAAATACAGGTACCGCTACTTCTACATCATATCTTTCTAATAAACATTCGTAATTTTTGTAGAATTAAATACAATAATAATAAATCCAAAAAAACTCATTTTTGTAAGGCGTTTTGCGAAGTAATTGGAACCCAGGTAATATTTTGCCACGATAAATTCAACCCTATTGATCAAATATCCCTTTGTATATAACTGAAAATCGTTTCCACTAACGTCAGTCGGGGGCTAGCCGCCTCCATGGACGGACGCGAGGTCATGTTACTTTTTTCGCGATGACAGCTGGACACGCCTTACGAATTACGATTTTCGACAACTTTTGTTTTGCTGGTTCAATAGTTCATTTGTCATTGTAATAGAATATATAATGGATTGCACCTACGTTACAAGGATTTTGCAGTATTTTTATTCATTGACAGAGTTATCAATTTGGTAGAATGGAATGGTAGTAGTTAAATGAACATAAATAAATATTACTGAATAATTAAACACGGTCCAGATGTAGACTAGTATTATCATATCTGTATTACTCAAGATGTTGGGTACTTACTTACTTACTAGGTGACTGAGTTAGTTATTACAATACATCATCATCAGCCTATGTTAGACCACTACTAGTCATAGGCCAGTAATGAGCACCATTAGCGCTATGTCTTCAGCATGACGCATCCAGCATCCGCCTGCAGTCTCATGGGTCGTCATACCACCTGATCGGAAGACGTCCTACACTACGTTTACCGAGACATGATCTCCATCCAAGAACACGTTTATCCTAGCGGTTGTTAGTTCTTCGCGAGATATGGCCGGCCCACTGCCACTTCAGCTTGCTAATTCTTAGAGCTATGTATAAAACTTTGGATCTCTGTCGGATGTAAGTATTCGTTACAAATCCTATCCTTCAGAGGAACTCCGAGCATAGCTCTTTTCATAGCTCGTGGACCAGCCCTGTAGTGAGTGTCTAAGTCTCAATCAGCTCCGTATAGGTCATGACAGGTAGGACGCGCTGATAAAAAACCATATTTTTTTACTATAAATACGAGGGTTACATAACTATTTCGCAAAAGGATTCAATTTTGTATGTAAAAAGCCGTATACAGTATGCGGTCATCCATCCAAGTCAAAATAAGATATACTTGAATGTAAATACTTTATTTTTATCATTTGATTAAGGCATTACCCGAGCGCCACCACTTATTATAATTTTTTTTTATTATATTATATAATAATATGAATTTTCAAAAAAAAAAAAAAAAAAAAAAACGTTGGTCCGTTGGTGATACCTACCATAAGGTTCTTTAAATACATCTGTAATACTTTTATTTTGTTTAGTACCTATAGACAATTAGACAATAGGCACTTAGGCACTTGTATCCAGCAAGACAACTTCGCATCTCTGCCTGAACAATAAAAAATCAATCTATTACAGACGAAGCTTACGTTAGGTACCACAAACTAGCCAATGATTTTTTTGTAAATTGCCGTAGTAATAAAATAGGTAGAAGCTTATAAGTAGATCTTTGAGCGCTGGTCTATAATTTTCGGCGGGAGTTATTGAATTGTTCAAAATTTAAGCAAGAAATAGAAAATCTAAACGATTACTCAAATAACATATTAGTCTGGCTCTGTAATTCGTAAAGAACTTATGTGGGTTTTTTATTTTTACAAATCAGTTAATTTTCATACTAGGCGTCCGCCCCGGTTTCGCACGGGTATATTCTTTTGCCTATGTTCGTCAGGGATAATGTAGCATTTTAATAGTGAAAGATTTTTTTAAATCGGCCCAGTAATTTTGGAGCCTATCCTGTTCAAACAAACAAACAAATTTTTCCGCTTTATATATTACTAGCTGACCACTGACCAGCCAGCAATTTCGTTCGCGTGGACTTTAATAATACCTTATGTGTTGGTTTCCATGTAAACTATCAACGCCAAAGTTTTACAACCAATCCTTTACGATTTTAAAACTTTTTTAGAAAACATTCCTTCAAGTAAATTTCCAAAAATCCGTTCTTAGCCTACGTACTAAAAGGAAACTCCGTGTAAAATTCAGCTTCATATCTCTTGCAGTTTCAGAGATCTCTTGATATTTCACCCAGTTTTCTGTTCTATTTTATTTATATAGATCAGCATTGCTATACAGCGGGGCAATGCAGCCAGTGGCTTAGGCACGCTTCCAACTGGTATTGATATGGATCAGTTGAGCTACCTGTAGATTGTTTGCAACAATTTGCAGATAGCTTAATTGTTTCTATTGTAAATACTAGTTTTAATTTGTTATTTGATTGTTATTTTCTTTCTGAATAAATATTTATATAGATTATATTATATAATATATAGATAAATTCTATTCCATTACTCGGCTCCTACTGGCTTTTTCCTTACTTATCGTATTTTTTTATTCTGATCGTTTACGTTCGTTACAGTTAAACTAAATGTTTAAAAATACACCTTTTTCTAGAATTTGGCATTATTTTGACTCTCGAAACTCAAAATAAAATATATTATCACGTTTTAAAAATTATGATAATTTAAGCTAAAGCTATTTAATTTAAGCTGAAGTGGCAGTGGGCTGGCCATATTTCAAGAAGAACCGACAACTGCTGGGGTAAACGTGTTCTTGAGTGGAGACCGCGACTCGGAAGACGTAGTAAAGGACGCCCTCCTACCAGGTGGGATGACGATTTGCGAAAGACTGCTAGCAGATGCTGGATGCGGCAAGCGGAAGACAGGGAGCTATGGCGCTCACTAAGGGAGATCTATACAACAGTGGACTGGTATAGGCTGATGATGATGATGATGATAATTTGTGAAGGTAAAACGTATTACCTACTAAATATACTTTTTTGAAAACAAGGATAACTGCGATATGTCAGCCTATCGCGTTGGACTTTTTTTTCAGTTTGAAAAGTTTGGCGCCGCCGGGGAGCGATTTTCTGATTTTCAGTAAAAAGCTTTAACTATTGGACGAGATGGACCTTGAATTTTTTTTTCTTCTGAGTCGTAATTAATACAACTGTCTTCCGTTTTCGGCTTGCCTTTGAGTTTCGGGACATCCTTTATAAGTCCCTAGACACCGTTCTTCAATATTTGTCGGTGCGTATTTAAACCCAAAAAAAAACGCCGTTCGCTCCGCCGTTAACACTCCTGGCTAGTTGTCTTATTCTTGACTATCGACTTCTTCAAACCCCACGAATAATCTTAAATTATAACCCAACTGGTCACTACAAGCCGTAGAATGATCTCCGCAAAGCCTTTGGCTGTGACCTGCTAGGCCCTTAAGTAATATAAACCAGGGCCCCACAAACTCACGGTGCGCCCCTGCAAGTTTTATTTGAGTTCATTCAGTATGTACCTACTTTCGCCGTTATGCGTGGCCAAGATACAGATTTATTTATGTACCTACAAAATAGCAAAGCCGCAGGCAAATGTTAGTTAGTAATAAAATTAGTACCATGTGATTGTGCCAGCAACCAAAACAAAAGAAGTTTAAATCTTCTTCAAATGATAAACTTTGCATAAGTCTACGTAAAAAATAAGTGCCCTCTGTCGACTACTTTTGGTAAAATTGACGTGCAATCTGACAGTCATAGTTCTTCACGGCCAAGGCTTAAGTTGCCAAAGACATATAATTTATATGGATAATTTTTTAAGGGTCGAGTTTACGAACTGGGGACAACCCTACCAGATGATGTGTAACACTCATTCTCGTAAACAGTTCGAAACTTTAAACTCGTGCAAAAATTAGTTTATATAATAAAATTGTTGACCTATAGAAATATTTAACCATGTATATTGTTTTCTATAAAACCAATTATAACGAAAATTATTTTTACGTTGAAAAAGCTCGGGCTTTACTCTCCATGCAACGCGTGCTTTCAATCCGATATCGCTATAGAATGAAAATAATTCAATGCAAAACAAAGAATCGTGTATGGTTCGTTAAACGTGGCAATAATCTTTGGTTTTGCAGTGGAGTGGTAGCATTTATAGCTATATACGTATATTGCTATAAATGCTACCACTGGTCCTCATATTATGACGACCTCTGTGGCGCGGTGGGCGAAGATCCACCTGCAACACAGGAGGTTGCGGGATCGAAGTGGAAAGCGTAGAAAAAATCCTAAAGCCATGAGTAAAAACATTAAAAAATTCTACAATATCCATCGTGATTTTTTGTTTAACCATTAAAGTACCTAGCACTTAATATTTAGTTAAACGTGTTAGAAAAATTTCTACCTTCTACCATTAAAATGTGCTGTAATGAATAAAACATTACAAAGCCGATACCTTAATTGTTTTATTCCATCTTGTGATTGTCTCGAAGTGCAAAGAAAATAAAAGTGAACACCCCTTTAATTGGCTAGCTGCGTGAACATGACCTCTGCTTCTGAGAATGCTTACTTTCGTGTAGGTAGAGTAATCAAGGGGTAGAACTTACAACCTCTGGAGTTATTTCTTAAAACTGAACGTCATAGATGCTCTGATACAGATAAAAAAAGCTTATTAAAGTCACCTAAAACAGATAACAAATCAATAACCATGCGATATCGATAAAAAGAATAAAAACTCGAACCATTCAACGTATCACAATCAGATCTCTGTACCTACGCGAAAAAAATAAACTCAACCGCAAGTTACATCGAACGGAAAACGGCATTTCAGTTCGCCAGTTTATTCGTAGAACTTTAAATCAGTACCACTTCAGACACGCTTCCAGTGTAAAGTGAACGTTATGGCGACTTCCTAACATTCAATATAGCTTGACCAAAGAAGTACGAATAAAGGAAAATCGCAATGCTACATTTAGTTTGGTCGAATAGAATTAAGCTCTCCCTCTTTTACTTTAAATCCCAATATCGCTGGCTATACAAAATGAAACTTAGCTATAATGCCACTTCTACCGCACTTGGTTCTACGACGCTATCGTATCCGGCACTGACTGATTGGATTCCGTCGCTCCACCGCTTTCCTTCGCGTGAAAATAACACGTCAGTCAAATACAAACGATAATAAATTCAATTTTCCTTTTCCCGAACCGTCGAAATGACTGCCGGACAGGATTAAACGCGTTCCGTTCTTTTGTTTCCCTCAGTTCCTCCATTTATGACGTATTTTTTTCTGTTTTCGTGCGTTCACCAAACGGCCGTTCCAGTTTTCAGCTCCGAGAAATGAGCTTACCTCTAATGAAAAAATAATGAAAGTGTTTTGGATGGAAAATAGAAATTTGCACCTCTTTGCGCTTTTTGAGCTGTTTAATCTGTTCAGTGTTTGTGAGTTTTAGTTGGGAATACTTTTGCATTATTTGTTTTACACTGTTATTTTTGCCTTTTTATGCTTTATGTACGGTAGATGTGTGACTTACCGTATGCAACCACTAAGTTGATAACAACGGTAATTTAAATTATAGTTTAACCTTATTATTATTAGATCTGATTTGGAATACTTTGCCTTATCACTCCTTTTTCATCACTATTTAATCCAGTGGCAAGTCATAACTAAGCATCATATTGAATGAGTTCTAACCTTTATATGAGTAAAGGCTTGTCAATTTGCCTCCAGAATAAAAACAATAGTTCTACCCTCCATTATTTAGATTTCAAGGTATGAAGGGCGGGGTTATAGAAGGGGAGGGCCTTACCCTTGTGAGCTAATTGGTTGCGAAATATGAGTGCAATAAAACCAATATCAGGATTCGGAACCCCAGGGTCGTAAATGCGTTTGTTTATGGTAACAATAGTCTAGATTAGTTAGTTAGATAGGTATAGTTTTTGTGCACCATACCAAGTTACATTACCTAATCTATGACCATTCTAAAACATTAAAACGATTTCTTTAAAATAAAAAATTGTACAAGTTAAAGCATATCAATTCATTTCAGAAACTAAAACTTAAATACTAGTAACTTTTACAAGAAACAAAAGAATGAATAAAATTTTAAGATCTGAAGATTTAATCAATTTCCTCAAATCAAAATGATGATAGCTCATTCAACTTCTAAATCAAAACCATAAATTAGCATCACAGACCAATCAAAAGACTAATGCAATTTCAAAGAATTCTCTTCCAGAGGATGAACACAAAAATGAAACTTGTATTATAGAGATTTACATAAAAGTTGTTTAAATGTTAATCCGAACGCTGGATTATGACGTGCCCTGTGATGAACTCTATGCAGTTTAATAATTTATCCACACGGGAGGGGTCATGTCAAAATTATATGATTTGTGCGAGGGTGTTGACATGGGTTTGATGGTAAAGCTAATCTCTGTAAATATGCAAACATTTGATTAGTTACTATTAATCAATTCTATGAATGAGTAACCTATTTGTAAAATACAAACAAATACATGTACAATGTCGATCATTTTGTGGCTGAATTCGTAGGAATAGACCGCACACCATCCTACTAACCCAATATCATAAACGTGCCACATGCATGTAAAGTTCTATTGAATAAATTATGTGATGACTTTAAAAATACCATGCCTAAGCAGTTTTATATTCCTGAACTAAGCTGACTGGCCTGTATTAGCTAAATATCAGAAAAAGCTGAAGTGACATCATCTAAAATGAATGTGGTACAAAGCAATTTATGACAACCTTTTTGCAACAGAAGATGCGGAATTCATTTAGTTTTTGTTAGCTAAATCAAGCTACTCATAATGGTTATTACAATACGAAATTACAGTGATCTCAGTCAAATTACAGTGAGGTACGAAGCGTTTCGTGTAATTGGACGGCCTCTTAAATTGTGGTATAATGAGAAGAGCCATAGCGATTTGGAAGATTTGTTTTACAACTAGTATCATAATCAAATACGCAGCTTAAGTGCACTGTATACAAACGCTTTTAAAATACAAATTATATATCACAGTATTTTTTTACAATTCGAATACTCTTTTGTAGTAGTATTTTGTTTTGTCTAATGCTGCAAAAAATAACGTAATTAAATATACAAATATAAATAATGCTGGACAATTCACAAAACACTATCTAGCCCAAACCTTGTGTTAAATGTAGGTACCACGAGTAAATAACAGATATACATAATGTACTTCGTAAAATACATGAAATAGATAGATATTTTTTATTAACCCAGAAAACCTGGACAAATATTTGACGGCGGACCTTCACGCGCTGCACCACAGAGGTTGTCAAAGATTCATGTTTTAATCCAAGACTCACAAAGATACAGACGTAATGATGATGATCATTGCCAAATAAATAATGACCTTACGTCGTTTGCGCTGATGGATGGACGTTCCGATGGCCGCCTTTCCTGTCGCCTAATTGCGCTTGAGTTTCTGGAATGTTTGATTAAATCTATCCAATATTGACTTTTAATTGGAACTACGTATGTTTGGGAAAATGTCGAATTTTAGATTGAACGTGTAGAAATCGTGTTTTAATGAACGTGAATTTGTTTGAATGGTTTTTGAATTAGTTTGAGTAAAGAATGATTTTGGGAGTTGTCTTTGATATTTGCAAAGTAAATTTAAATAAAACAGTGATTGCTTGTTTGCCTTTGAAAAATATTCATAAGGTCAACCAACAAACAAGCTGGTAGATTACATATAAATATAAACTATGAGGACTAACATCGTTAGTCACATCAAATCTATCGCTAGACGTTTTTATTGATTCTGAAATGAACATATTGGTTCATTGAATATTTATATAGGTAACGATGCTTGATTGTCATGATAATGTTTCTGAAAATTTATAATAGAGAGCTATGTATATCAAATATGATATCATATCATAGATAGTTAAAATCGGAAACTAGCACTGATTTATCAAATATTTGTTGTAACGATGGTGCATCTGTCGATACGCTTTTAACGAAAGGATTAGGTAATCAAAAAGATAGGCGTGATCGATAGCCTGCTGATAACGACATAACAAACTGTTAGTAAAGTCATTGACCAGAGTTGAAATAACCAAAGCAACATATCAACTCAACATCAGTAGGCTTTCTAACGATGAAACATTTTCATCGTTGATAGTAAGCCCGCTGATGTTGATGATTAGAACGGTAACGAAATATTCGGCTGGATGCCAAAGAGAACCTTAATCTAGTTTAACCAAGATTTCAACCTTAGGTGAATTCCAGACATTTAGATCTATTTCTAACCATGAACAATAAATTGGTTTTGAAAGCGGGAACCATATCGGCCGTTGTAAATCAATCAGTCCGGTATGAAATACGATCGTTTGTTATATTTATCAATATCGCTCTTGAGGTGTAAGAGCTAGTGATGAATTGCTTGCTTCAAGTGTCATAAGGTCACATTCCGTGAAATATGCCATGTTTATGTTTGTTTTTTTGAACTCCGGCTATACGCACTCAGAGAATACAAATTGCACATCTATATTTTATAATGTAACAAGGTTGGTACTAACTTATCCTCTAACTTATATCGGTCAACTTGAAGTTTTGTTTTGTTGATATTATTAAGAATTAGAAATTTACCCATTGCTTTAAGGAATACACAGATTTTGATTTGTTACCGGCTAAAAACAAGTACCTAGGTTAGGCTTAGCAAACTTTTCACAAAAAAATTAAAACTTTTTTCTTTCGTCGATAATTTGTCAGTTATCAAAGTTTTTCAGCCTCAAAGGAAACACCTCGGCTTATCTCATTGTAGCAATAATTTTGACGCCAAGTCATAGAGTGAATAATCGGTTCTCTGTAGCCAACTCTTGTGCAGTTCTCTGGGGGTCCACCCTTTGACACAATATCGACTAATAAACTTCAAATATTTTAACGAAACGGTGAGTGCCTTATCAATCAAATAATAGCTAAAATCTTATAGGTGTTTTAAAAAAAAATTAAACTTTGCGAGGCTAGGTAGGTAGGTACAAAATATAATTTTATTTTAGTACAAGTGACAAAGCCTTCCAAGCACTAGCATAAAAAGGAAGTAGGTACAAGAGGTCAGATTTGATTTATTTTATTGTGGCGGGTTCGCCGGTAGTCTAACCGCTTTTGTTTATTATTTTCGAGAGCTGTGTTTTTCTATTTGTCAGGGTTGGTGTATCATAAACTCAACCCCTAAGAAGAATTAAAGAGATATATTTTTTATTTTGTCGACTTAAATAAAGTCTAATAACTGTGTGGCACAAAAACTGTTTCGGTTGAAGGAACTAGGGTCCTCACGTAAACACATTAGCATGATCTCAACCCTACCCATCAAAAACTTATCAAAACTGCCACAAACACGTCGTAATTAACTGTAGAAGTTTTTCTCGTAAACAAAGGGCAGAGCAAAAAGACGGTAGGTACCCAACGTTACCATGACAACGCAACATAAATACCTAACCTGATCCACAAAATGAACAACCCTCATTTGGCTTGAAAAAACCTTAATAGACTTGCTTTTGAAATAGTGACTATTTACTCTGTTATAATAAAGTTCTTCGTAACCATCAAAATGTATTGTACCCATAAATAATGCCTAAATGCTATACGTAGCCAGACATATACCTCACCTTCAACTTACTTTCCGTATAAGGCATGAACGATGTCACCGCAAAGCAAAACATCGCCTCTTCAGACCCTGGATGAGATCGTCTGAGCGACGCCACATTGAATTTTCCACTCCCGGGATACGTAACACGACCAGATAAGGTTCAATTTGATGCTACAGAAGATATCCTTGGACGTATACGTGCTTCGCAAATCAAGTGTGTTGAAGAGCGGATGGGATGCTCTATGAAAAATCGTGACGAGGGCGACACAATAAGCGAGAGAACAGGGGGTGTACGACAAGGTTCTTAATCGGAAATGCGTAGCGTGCGCTCAAAAAATATCAAGTCTTCTCTGCCAGAAAATATTGATTGTCTGCGATACTAATTCAATGTCATGGATTTGCATATAGAACGGAAAGGTGGAAAACTATCTGCATAAAGCATTTTGAGCCTTACTAACAATACAGACAACTTATTTTTGTCATATAGACATTCCTGTTTGCAACAAAAACCAAAGAATCGTTTTACCGCATTGTAAAGAAATATAATCTAAAGAAATACCTACAATAATCAGTTAACATCCACATGTACTATTCGTAAAAATCAAAAACTAACTAAATAAAATAAGAAGCACATAACACTGAAAACATATGATAATCTAATGGCACATTGACTAGTGAAGAATAGACTCAGTATAAGCTACCGCATTCCAGAAGATTGTTCACAAGACATACCACATTTCAACATTTTCTCGGACTACCTTCGGCTGCCAAAGTTGAGGTTATAAATCAGTGCACACGTACACGCCAGGGGTGAGAACCGCTGGCTTGGCACTGCGCCACGCACCCCCGGTTGAATTAACCAGTGGATTTAGAATAAAGTTACGCGGGCTGTCGTATTGTCGCATGCTGCTTGCATACCAACGCATGCGGCAGATAAAATAGGACTTGACCGTGGCTAAGAATTTTACACCCATTTGAAAGTCGGTAACCTATACCGACTTACGTATAGGTTACTCGTTTACGAGTTGTTAAGGAGCACGGCATGCAGAAAATGCTGACACCGCCGCTTCTATTGTTTTCTGTACCTCGTTCTACGTTCCAAAGAAATGTATTACATACCTACACAAAACGCAGTTAATATTGTGTTGGGATTGGGACCATTACCCACCGAAGTTTCCTCAAAGAATCCATTGATAAATCACTAAAGAATCCAAGACAAGAAAGTTCAAACATTGTTACCAAACAAACCCCATTCAGTGTCTGAAAACTATTTCGCTGGCAATTGTCTCGTCCGACAACTTAATAGTTACTTCATTTAGAATAAATTATGATAACTAAAAACAAAAACATCTCTGAGCTAGTTAGTGCCTTTGCCCTTTGCCGAGAAAAGAATGAATTAAACCGTAATTACCATATTCTGCCGCTACTACGTATGGAAATGAACGTTAAGGTTTAAAATTATATTTTTTTGATAACTGGCTGTGTGTTGCTACGAGCTTTTTAAAAAGATGCAAGCTTTTTGATAATCAGCAGCGTTTTTTAATGATTTAAAAATATACCTTTATAAGCTGCAAAAAAGTCTAAGAACGGACTGCAGCCGGTAGACAATGGCCGATAGTGTTAAAAAAAATGAGATTTCCATGTTACTCTTCTGACTCTTCAAATCGAGACATAACTCTTCTAGAGGTACCAGCACTTCGGAACTGTCAACTCAGTAGATAACAGTATGGTATTTGACATATTTTTGACTCTATTGACTCTAAGAATATACAAAGCTTTTGCCTCAGAAGCAGCAGTAGACCGCTAGGTCTTTTACATTGAGAAGGTATTGGAAAGATTCCGCTTGTTCTTTTGACGTAAGATTCCTTTCTTCTTCAAACTACCTTATTTAACTAACAAAGTCAACCCATGTGAGCAGCTATTGGGAGTCGCATAAAACCAGCGCTCATTAGCGATATGTATCGCTTCTGGGCATATGCTGAGCGATACCCCCTTTTTTGTCACTTATTTTTCTTCTTCTTTGTTTGTCTTTTCTTTTTAATTTGTGTTATTGAGACAAAAATAAAACCTTTTTACTTTTACAGCTGCGTTCAGAAAACCACCTAGAATATCTAATAGTAATTATTGTACTAAGCTGAAGAAAATGTAATGATTCCACTGTTCTTTTATTATTATTATAATTATTTTTTAATTCCTAAAAGAAACAAAATGGCGTCTGCCTCAGCATGGCTCAGCATCAGCATCAGCTTTTGATAAACTTTTGATTCCTTTTAAGTTTATTTGAAACTTCCATATTAGACTACCATAATCTACCCATATAGCCAGCGACCTACGTACAGAAACCCACCTAGAATATCTAATTGAGTCCATGTCAGTGTCCAGGGTAGTGTAATTGAGAGCCACGCTGAGCTTTGATATGCAAATGGTGCGGACGCAACATGTGGCGGATTGTGGCGTCAAATGCGGCGTGTGGCGTCAGTTTACGTCAGATCCCAGCGAGGTACTTCGACCGAGAAATTGGCTCTCACAGCACCTTGCGGAGTATTATTGCTTTAGATGTGTTTGATATAACTTTTCAGAAGGTAAAAAGATGCCTGTGTGTGTATCAAAATGGAGATAGAACTTAAGAACTTACATAACATAAACTTGAGGTTGGTATTAACTTTCGTATTATGGAGTAGGCATTTTTGCTCATACGTTTATTTTTATTAAAGGCAAGGTTGATATTTTGCAATATTATTTTTAATAAACCATCCCTAGGCCCATCTAAAGATTTTTAAGCCTGGTGTATCTAGAAATTGTGAACCAACGAATCAACTAATATAATTTTACATTGATCCCCAATCGATACAGCAGCATTTGGATAAAATGTCGAGGGTGTCGTATCTAATAAAGTAACACTAACTTTTGAATGCAAAAACAGTGTAACAAAAACTCATATGACGGCTGAAGCGAAGCCCTACCGCACCGGACCGTTGACGGCGTTCGACTTTGCGAAAGTAATTAATCGCAAGCCCAGCTCGCGGCTGTCGCCACGTCGCGTCGCATCACTTGCCTCCTACGAGCCAGTCTCCTGGAAAATTGGACCTGCTACGTCGACTCGACCGCGAAATACAATCGCGGCCGCATCGAACAGAATACCCCCTTTATTTATCGCCCCGTTGCGGTAGTTACACACCTTATGATTCAACTTGCATAATTTATATAGCATTGTTGGCCGTGTAATAAGAATTAAATAGGAATATATCTCTGTCGTTTTGTTATTCATATTACATTACCGTATCTTCCTTTTCCAGACGTTTAAGCGTTGATTATTCAGCGCTATCGCGGCGTACCATCTGGTGGTATTGCTAGCGAGCTTGGAGTTTTATGTTCTCTGTATAAAGTGTTTTTTCGGGTGCACTATCATATGGTTAAGAGGTTATAGTGAGGAGACATTATTTTGTCACAATAGTGGGTGCCGCCCACGCTTCGGGCAACAGCAGCGCAGTCCTCGGTGATGCACTGCTTTAGGGACCGAATAAATTACCCGAGACGTCCGCTCAAGACTAACTCCGCATGCAGTTTTACAGTATCTTTAGAAGCAGTACGAAATAATGTGTCTCTAGAGTCGCAAGCTCGGGAACGAACGGTCAACTATAAATTTAGAGACAGCACCTAGCTACATACCTACAACAGCTACCTACTTGAAACAATAGAGTAAGAATTTGAATCAGGAATGAAAGGCTAGATAGAAACGGGTCTTGCCGTGAGAAGTTTCGTAACCACAATACTCATAGCATATCTGGAAACCGCAAAGAGTGGTAATCTAATACACGAAGCTCAGCGACACTGGATTTCATGGCCACAAATCTCGTATTACACGACCGCGCTGTTAGTTGTATCCAAGTTTGAAGTGGTGCGATAATCGACCTAATATCAGTGTTAAAGGTGTTATTGTAAAAATATCTGCTGGTAAAAGTATTGTGGCCGCCGGCGGTCGATTCATAGATTGCTTTTTTGTCGAAACTCGAGCGAATAAAAAAATAACATTCCGCTTCAGCGGTCGCTACGTAGGTGGCTATCGGGGTATGGTGTGTCGCGAATACTGATACCCTTTTAGGCAACCTCAAAATTTGATAGAAAAAATTCCGGCACTGAAACCTGTTGTATGAAAAAGTCTGCTAACAAACCAACAACATGAATAAAGGAAAAATTATGTAAACTGCACGTGTATCACGTTTGCTACATATCAAACAATGAAAAGAAAAGCGAAGACACAAACGTATTAAAAAATTGGAGTCAAACATTCAAAAACATCAAATACATAACACCTTAAAGCAAAAGAAAACAAGTTACGGTAAAAAACTCATCGGATGAACTCATCTGCTTCACTTTTTGGTAAGGGTACAACTCATCCGAACCAAAATTATCTGGATTTTTGATTCGGACAAGTTGTACCTCTATCCAAAAGTGAAGTGACCAATTCATTCACGACATACTTTTCAAGGGTTCCGCATCGAAATTCAAACACAACTCACCTTCTAAAACGGACAAGACGTAGTCATCGAACATGGAAGATAGCACCAGCAAAACGTTGAATAAAAAACCGATTTAATTGCAAAAGTATCATAAAACACAGCTTCACTATTATCACCATTTACATAATTTCCCACAGAATAAAGGACAGTTATTACGGTCGACTTATTACTCGCATGAATATAAGATTGCCTATTCAACGGAGAAGATTTATCGCACTAGTCCAGTTTTTAAATGAGTTTGATATTATACAGAGTGATTCTAGCAGCATTCTTTAAAACAGCGTAATATAGGCTAGACTTTTTGTATAAATCAAAACGACTCATTGATCATCTCAAAACTACAGTGATAATAAAAATAAATTAATGATTAATAAATTATGCTGGATAATTCACACAGCATTATCTAGCCCCAAACTAAGCAGAGCTTGTGTTATGGGTACTAGATATCTGAAATACATAGTATAATATCCATATTATATAGATAGATATTTTTTATTATAGAAAACGACCAGGACACCCAAAACAAATACCTGCAGATCGTACAAATATTTGTCCAAAGGCGGAAATCGAAACCGCAACCTCGTTGCAGGCTTAATAGATTTTAGAAATAACGTTATTGACTTAGAGCTGTAAGTAAGCATATATTTTATGGTTTCTCTTTCAAATTAGATTAAGCTATGATTTCATCCTGCAAAACTAGCTATAATCACTTATTACGAACATATATTTATAGGAAGCTATAGTCATAAAAGAGCGCTGGAATCGGTTACGAAAACGAAGGTGAAATATTTAGAAGGCTGTAAAAACATCGGCGTTACAATAAAGTTCTATTGTTGTAATTCATTACAACTTCTTCAAGTAGATAACTATCAATGATGGAGATGGGTTGGTGGTACAGGTTGGGGGAAATGACATTAATATTATAAGGTACTTACACGCACGTATAACAAATACCTAACATAAAACTAATCATAAAACTAATTATTCAGGCAATTCTATTATTCTTAATGTAAGTAGGTTGCACAATAAACAATTTTCTGTATGTGACATATTTTTGCTCTTAAAGAATAAGTTTTAAAAAAAAGATTCTCTCATAAGTAAAATTTCTTACATTGTCCATGTTTGTTTATTACTATTTTCCAAATTACCGTTTGTAACGTTGTTGTGTCTTTTGTAAATAATGTTTCTACTAGCGGCATCTTGATTAGTGTATACATAATGTACTAATATAATATACTGTTAATTGTAAGAATGCTAAAAACGGTAACGAAAAATATAATTTAAGATTTATATTCTACTAATCTAATCATATTAGCCAACACTATTGTATAAGGTAGGTATTATTTCAAAGATCACCGACACCACAAGCAGGGACCAGCAATCAGATCGAAATTGAAGGCATCCCTTAAAATATCCAAAGCAAATTCCAAATAAACAAGACCTTTACAAGATAAACCCAAGAATTAGCCGAAATTATTTAACTCCTGAATTGGCTCCGTGAACTTCAATCAAGGAGAGAGTTCGCAAGGAACCCCGACCCTTTAATATGCACCTCACAATGGTGGACGGAGTTTTGGAGAAACCCTTCTGAGGGCAGTAATTTTGCCACAAGCATAGATGAAACAATAGTCCCTACTCTCGCACATTTTCACTCAAGAGACAAAATCAAATTAACTGTACGTCGTATTCACAGACTTCATTGTATTAAGCTTACTAGCTGCGCTCCGCTATGGTTCCCACGTTACAAATTTGAATTATTGAAACAAAAGTAGCCTTTAATTTAAACCAGAGTTAAAACTATACCGGTATCAAAATTCATCCAAAAACGTCCAACCGTTTGATCGTGAAGTATTTACTAACTGACCATATTAAGTACTGATATACTTTCGCCTGTTAACGTGTTCACTGCCTAGTATCGAGAGGCTGTGGAGAGATGTGTGCGTCTGGGGCCGTATATAGGTATTAATATTCGTATAATAACGGTTAAATACTTGGTGCGAGCTATATTGACAAATAATAAGAAAAACAGAATTGGACCACAAGTCTCATCTACTGGGTGAAATGCGAAAAGATCTTTTTGAAGCACTCTTTTATTAAAAAAAGAAACCTTTTTTATATACCTTTATGTACTGTGCGACTGGGTAAAATTTGTTTGCTTTCTTACGAGTACAAGCTTGTACGGAACTCTTGATGCGCGAGTCCAACTCGAAATCGACGTTTTATTTTTTAAGAGGCATATACATAATATTTAGTTGTCAAATAAAATATTATCGAAGTTTACGCCCAATCAAAAATCCAGTGGCTGTGAAATACTATCACTGCAAAATTGCCGTACTGTATGCATAAAAGTTGTATCAAAGCAAAAGACAACTTAAGCCAGAATAAAAAGAATACATTTTGCAATGCAGCCTGAATTGTAGAGGCATACACTTCACCGCAGTCCCCTCTTATCGCAAGGGTCTTAGAAGACGAGGATTTGGTTGGCTTAATCTTTTTGGGAAGACATCGTATCCGACAACTTTATCATGAGTTTTTAAAAGTTTTGTAACTTTATGTAAAGGCTTCTGAATGATAAAAGTTTCGAAATGATCCTCAATATCAATGACATTTCAGCTTACCTTTAACATTTTTTTATTTTCATTTGTCACGCACAATGGTAGGAGTTGAAAAGTTTTGCATAAAAGTTAAAAGAATAAATATTTTTTCTTTTCAAACATTAAAATATAAATAATGAAATATTATAATATTAATAAGAAAATTACAATCTAATATTAAAAACAAATTAGAACTAGTATTGAAGATTGAGCTAACTGCAGACTGTTGCAAACAATCTACAGGTAGCTCAACTGATAAAATGGTAAAATGAATAATTAATAATACTGGACAATAAACACGGCAACATCTAGCCCCAAGCTAAGCAGAGCTTGTGTAATTGGTACAATTTTTTTTTTTACATTTGCAGAAAATACCCAGAGCAAATATTTATTCCGAGTGGAATAAATATTTGCTTATCGTACAAACATTTGTTTCAAGGCGGGAATCGAACGCGCAAACTCCTGCGTCGCAGGCAGAGATAGGCTCACTGTGCAGTTGCAAGCAATAAGCAAAAGCAGTACCAGAAATAGAACAATACCTACACCTTTGCCAAAGTCAAAATATTTTAGAAATTTACATTATAATAGCATGAAATCAATCAATCACTCCAATATTATAATGTGTATAGTTACTGTGTATGTTTCTTACTCCTTTGCGTTCAAACGGCTGAATGGATTTCGATAAATTTTTCTAATAAGTTATCATAAATGGATAACCACCCAGGCTTCCGACAACCGCTGGGGGAAACGTGTTCTTGAGCGGAGACCGCGATTCGGCAAACGTACTGTAGGACGCCCTCCGACCAGGTGGGATGACGATTTGTGAAAGACAGCTGGCAGATGCTGGATGCGGCAAGCTGAAGACAGGGCGCTATGGCGCTCATTAGGGGAGGCCTATATCCAGCAGTGGACTGATATAGGCTGATGATGATGATGACCCAGGCTTCATTGCTTGTTTTTGATCCCGGAAAGAATTTGTTGTTCCTGTGATAGTTGATTGTGAAACTTGACTTGGTTTAACGCTGCAGGGCGCAGCTTGTAGGAATTCAATGGATTTTTTTAATTTACATTAAGTAGAGGAAGAGATCCATATCGAGGTCGGAACCATTGAAATGACTATGTCAATCCCGTATTCAAATTAAAATTCCTTTACTTTAATTTGCGTAAAATTATGACACAAGTAAAATGATAACAAGTTTAAAACTCTAAACCCCTGAGGTTCATATTGTCTCCACTCCACTACAGTAGCACAACAGTAGTAAAAGGGGAAATAGAAAAAGAAACGAGTTCCTATTCATCCTATTCAAATATTCAATGACTATTATCACATATTACTACACTTTCTGTATAAAAACAGGAACCGTTAACAGCTTTCTGAATGAACCTTCATAAAAGGGTGCTCCAAATTTTGGCAGGTCAAACAATACAGAGGATGTTTTCATAACTTGCTAGGGGTGACCCGTAAAAAGATGCTAATGCAATCATGGGTTGGAATTCTCAAGGGGTGATATCGTCTTGTTAGATATATTGTTATAGTTTTTAGACCCACCGAGGAATGTACAACAGCTTTTTATTTATATGTTAAATATGCTGTACCTACCAACCCTTTTGAACCAAATGATCATTTCAACCAAAATTGCTTTGAAGGTCAACATTGAGGTTATACAAGTATAATTACTTTTAATAATACGGTCAGTCTATTTGCTGTCTACATGTGTATGTTTTTTGAAATGGAACAAGGTAGACAAATATGTAAGTATATGATAATCCTGTCCTATTCTAAATTATTTCTTAAATCTACTTCCAGCCAGCAGCTATTTATAATGTGAAATATTTCACAGCAAGCCGTATTGCTAATGACTGTACTATTTACTATCAGTCTCAAAATCCAGCAGTCCAAGTCAAAGTCAATAACTTTATTTCTTTAGGCTTACAAAATAAGCACTTAGGCACGTCAAATTTAATACTAAATACTAATTTGTGCTTGTGACGGTCGTTAATCAAATCTGTATTACTGGACACACAGTCTCGTTACTTCATTATTCCGAATAGAAACCTTACCATCATATTTTATATAGGCTTTCGAGAAAGCCTATAATTATACGCAAGGCTTATTGCTATTGAGAAATTGATATCATTGTTAGGGATAATGAAGGGACTACCAATACTGGTCAATATAACTGTCTACCAAGCTCAGGGAATATCAGTTGGATCAGTGGTAGTAGATAAGATAATTATTTTTGCTTTGAAACTTGCTCGCCCGCTTAACTTAGTTCCACATCAGAATCAGATGGCGATACTAAAAATGTATGGGAAAACGATACTCTTCATATTTTTTTCAATTAGTGTATTTTTTATTTCTTTAATAAGTTATTCTGCTATAAGGGACAGACACAAATCGAACAAATCAAAGATCACTATAACAGGTCCAACCGTTCTTTAGTTATAAATGGTGTAACTGACAAGACTTGGTTTTAAAAATAATAGAAGATTTGAATCTTATCAGTTTAGTTTCTTTATTCAAAAACAATTGCTTGTGTATTACAACATACATCATTATATCCGCTTCTTCCTCGTGCTTATCGACTTATTCGTCAATTTGCCCGAATGAAAATCGCGAGTGCGCGCGAATAGCAATGAAATAAATTAAAGCAATCTCTTTTCTACATTTGTCGTCTCTCTTTCTGGTGGTATTAAAAATATGAGTTTTACGACTGTGATTACTGATTAAACTATGTTTTTTTTTCTTCCATGGGTCAACTCTGGCTTTAATTCAAGACAAGGATGAATTATTATTTAGTTTCAAATTTGAAAAGCGCCGGTTTTATAAGAACTAATGTTTAACTGACAGTGTTTTATTTGGTAACTGTATTTGCAGCATAATTATGGATTTTAATCCATCGATCTTCATAATTTTATGAGTGTGAGAGCTTACTTTACTAGATGTTCTGAATAAGCTATGGCTTTATTCAGGATAATGAAATCTAATGACTAGATACCAATACCAGGTAAGCCGATATTCTGTCTCTGAACAAATTTATTACTACTCGCTCTTAATACAAACATTCAATGTAGCTAATTTATTTTTATCATTCATGAAATTATTTTCCACCCACTTTGTCCGTTTGAGTAATGGAAATTATTGCATCCAAGGATATTAATATAAATAAAAAAGAAAACAATTCTGATGATTTAATTTGGCGTGTTTATGAAACTATAATGAAAATTGGTTAAGTATTAGTATTGGCCAGAACACAACGACAGCGCGATCTGATATTTCAAGTGGCGACATCTATTTAAAATTTATCTAATGTATTTTGTGTATGTCCGTTGCCATAAAAACCATTTATCACCAGTGATTGTGAAAAATATCACGTTTTTTTTAAGAACGTTTTACGGCGCACATTTCAATATCTATAAGATCGAACTTTTACAAGACCACCTTAAAGTCAACATTCATACAATTAGGAAAGAATAATCAAAATCTATTAAGAATTGGCGAAGATATCACTAAAATTGTTGTAGTTAGTCATAATTTTTCAAAAGTACTAATACATTTTCATGGTACGGAAATATCGGAATCATTTGATTCTATAGCGTAATAATTTTTAATATCGGTCCATAATTGATTAAAAAATCGACAAACACACATAAACATACGTACAGCGGAACATAGAACCTACTCCTAAAGTCTGGTAAAAGGATAAAAAAGGAAAACGGGTGTTTTGAAATACTGTAAGTATATCCAACTATTATGTAGGTGCGGTGCACTGACAGTCTGATTCTAAGAAATACAAATACAATAGGTTTTGTAGAAAACATCTGTCTACCCTGTGGATAGTTTTATAGAAGAAGGTACATACCTATTTGCTAAACCTAAACCGTGTTCACTCAGAGCGTCCGCACTTAGCAAATACGATACAAAGCTTAGGAAAAAACACGCGAGGTTTACGCGTTGTAGAGGGATTCGTTAAAAGGGTGAAGCTTCCTCGTCACATTGTTTATTCAGTCCGGTCGTCGGGCAGACCTAATCCGCTTCGATCGGTCGGAATGTTTCGTGCGCTCTTTAGGGATGTACGAAAGTCCGAAATTAATTTGAAAAATCTGACGATAGCTAAATAACGGATTTGAATATTCAAAAGCTCATGTCAGAATGGTATGCGCTGTGTTTTCTTTCAATTTGACGGAAAGTCAGATTTTCATTTACTTTTCTGTTGAGAAAATACGATAGACAGGCTAAAAGTTTTTTACGTCCCTATTTCAAAGGCTCATGAGCCAGCGTCACGTATCAACAAGATGATGTTTTTTTTAGGGCTGGCACGAGCTTTATGTGTTTCGACCTTTATTTTTAGAAGGCGTGTTATAATGAAAGGAAGTTCCGAAGTGTATGGTTTACGATGCAATTTTCAGCGATGAGAAAACATTCTGCCGAGGAAATGGGAAGGGCTTGCGATCATCTCGAGATTTCATGTTGTGTAATCTCAATTTGAACTTTTTTGTTTCTGAATTTTCTAGAAGTTTCACACTGAAGTGCCGTAATAAACTCTGGCATTTACGATTCATTAATGCAGTTATTTTTATTATCGCGTAAAGTAGGAATAAATCATCTCTGACAGTTTAAGTAGGTAGCTAATTAAATTTGACCATTAAGAAGTTGACCTAAATCTTGAAGGCGCTGCTTAGAAGTTTGTAGGTTTCATTTGACAGTTGACACATTTTGTTGCTTACTTTTTGTGGGCGATATGTTAATAATAATAATAAAAATATGATAAATAATATGTTAAACAAATAATAAAATATGTTAATTGCTATAGTTGGCCATTTGTCGATGGCATCAACTGCGTAATGAACCTATTACGCTTGCTGTTAATTATATAACACGTCACCAAGTACGTTTCGAACTAGGACATAAATTCAGTTCTGGACATACACCATAAATTATCCAGATAGTACAAGATCGATTGTATGACTGATCGTTTTAATACTCACACTTAATCAGGTACGAAGAGTTTCAGGACTTACCTGTAAAGAAACAAGTTCTTTGTTACTACATATTAAATTTTAATAAATTATGTTCTTAATTTAAACAAGAATAGTTTCTACTCGCGATATCTATCTTCGCGTTATTTCTAAGAAATTAACATAATACATTTAAGGCGTGAATAAATAACAACCATCTATATTACATTTTTTGCATATATAAATGCGAAATTGTGTTTGTTTGTCCTTCCTTTACGCCCTAACTAAGCAATTTATCCCATAAATCAGTTCCCATGGGATAACAGCAAATAACCTTAAACAACGTGTGCGAAGCGAGTAAAATATAAATGTGATAAGATCATACATAATCACTATCACTGCATAGTATAAAACAAAGTCGCTTTCTCTGTCCCTATATCCCTATGTATGCTTAAATCTTTAAAACTACGCAACGGATTTTGATGCGGTTTTTTTAAATAGATAGTGATACAAGAGGAAGGTTTTTATGTATAATACATGCATAATATAGTAGAGGAACTCTGACAATTTTAGAGGTTCCCGTGCGAAGCCGGGGCGGGTCGCTAGTTAATGTATATTTCAACGAAAAATTTCTACTATGTTAAAGTGTTAGTGTATACTATGACAGGATTTTATGAATAATAGAAGTTACAGTTACGAAGTTTCTCGAACATAAAACCAGAAATTTCATTCATTAAAACATTTCAATTCACACTCTTCGCACGCTGCTGCGGTGCAAGTTTCTTGAGAACTATTTGTTTGTAAAACTTCTTGTTCTCACGTTTTCAGTAACTCTGATTGAGAAACTGAAACTAAACACGTACGTATAATAAATTAAGTTTCATAAAGTTTTAAGAATAACATAAAGTTAAAAGTGCCTCTACGTAGTACTATATACTTAGTTATTCTGTGCCTTTACAGTATTTTACAAAATGGATAATGAAAATGAAAAGTTTTAGAGTACAGTGCTTCAAGTATTGTGTCTATAAATCAAAACAAAACGTTACTTTCATCAAATCAAAATTCAAATCTCTTGAAAATACTCAGACCAAAGTGACTTCAGAGTATATTCACAGAAAATGAAGTCAAGAGGGTAAGTTCACCATCGGGGAAACTATCCAAATGTATGAGATATCGTAATGGTGGCATTAGCTTCATCTTTCTACCCGATCGGGGCTGCATTATCGTTCCAAAGAACACTACTCCTGGATGTGACAGCACTTTGCAGCTTTTTGCCGCTTTTTACCGGCGTGGGATTTTCTTGGCTTTAGAGAAATTATTATTGTTTCAAAGTCTTCTTTGAAAGTCATCTTAAGTAGATTCTAGGAAAAGGATTAAAACAAGAAATACCTGCAAAAGATATTCTGTTTTAACTTATCGATGCTTGTCTATATTGTATTTTTTTCTTTTTTACTGTTAATTTGATGCTATCAGTCAGAGTAACGTTACTTTTATCAACTGACTGATGATAAGTGCCTTGGTCTTTCAAAATCGTTGCAGATTAGATAAGGTAGGTAATTTGTTTAATCTTATAATGATTCGAAACTTATGATAATTTAATAATGTTGAGCCCACCCAAACATTTTTATGAAAATGTAGTGCAGGAAAGATGTATTTTATTTAACTGTTTGTTTCCCAAATAAAATTTTTTCATTCTCTTCTAATAATAAATTAAAACTTAATAATCATCTAACACTTAGATGATTAGTCATTAAATAACCCGCCCCTGATCACCCCCGGTGCAAAGGTGCCCATAATGCTTGCAGCATTACCCCGCTGAATAGCGATGGCAATCCTTTGCTCCAAGAACGACCCGGAGCGGGAGTCTCCTGTTGCTTTGTTCAGCTTACGGCCTAATTCTCCCACTAAACACTTCGCATCCACACTCCAACTACCCAAGGTCTCCACTGCTACAGGAACAAAATGGTAATAATAGCTAAATAAAATTAAAAAATTAATCTTTTCTACACTACATTTTTATAAAAAGGTTTGGGTGGGCTCGACATTATTATATTACCATAAATTTCGTATCAAAGTCCAAAGTCAAAGTCAGTCATATCATAAATTTTGCTTATAATTATTTAATTTTATGTTCATTAAAAGCGACGAAGCTGTAGGTTCTTTTTACACGTCCATCCAAAAGAGGAACGTAATGTTTTCTTTCAAAGTACCTACCTACCTAAGGGAGTCGTGATTTTTTTTTTTTTGTAAATTTGCATGTTTACTTTGCTTGCCAATACAGTTGAGAGTTGTAAAATAACATCATCATCATCAGCCTATATCAGTCGACTGCTGAACATAGGCCTCCCCTTTGCTTGCCAATACAGTTGAGAGTTGTGAAATAACATCATCATCATCAGCCTATATCAGTCGACTGCTGAACATAGGCCTCCCCTAATGAGCGCCATAGCGCCATGTCTTCAGCTTGCCACATCCAGCATCTGCCAACAGTCTTTCGCAAATCGTCATCTCACTGGTCGGAGGGCGTCCTACAGTACGTTTGCCGAGTCGCGGTCTCCACTCAAGAACACGTTTACCCCAGCGGTTGTCGGTTCTTCGTGAAATATGGCCAGCCCACTGCCACTTCAGCTTGCTAAGCTTGTGAATCAGTAAACATCTTTTAGTTTCTATATTTGCGGGTAGTTTTATAATGTTTTGGAAAGTCTTTTAATTCTTTCTATTATTTAACTTTTTATTAGGTAATTGTTATAATAATTTGTGTTTTGTATTATATAACAAGATTTACTAACTGTAAACTTTTTTTTTTTTATTAATAACAAGTGACTTAGGGACTTTGTCGCTCAGCGACCATATCGCCCTATAGGAAAATAATCTTACATAAGGTACCTATATCTATTTATATCTAAACAAAAAACTAAATTAAGTAAATAAAAACTTAACTTCTTAACTTAACTGTAAACTTAAGTAGGTTGTTTATCATTAATTGTTTGGCTTCTCGAAGTTTTAATTAAGTACTTAATTTAAGATGTTTTCTCGAATAAGTGAAATGTAATTTCTTTTGAGAAATAAATATTCTTTAAACCTATATCATTGTCATCTCTTACCGTTTCTTGTTGCCTACCACTTTGCAATTCAAAGGGCCCTTCTGATGCGGGCGACTTCGAATAGGCTTGCCTGTAGCTATGTTTAGAAGTTGACATCGTACGGGCGGCCTTGTGGCAGTGTTTGGGATGTTTGTTCTCTATCGACCAGTCTTGGTACCGCATGCATGGATAACCAGCTTACAAGACATCAAAGTTTACCGCAGAGTTACGCAACCGTGGTATAAATTATGAATATGATAGTTTTCGATCTAATTGTGTCAGTAATTACTTCGAATGAACGCATATTAACAAATGATATTATATATGTTTTTCTGTGAAACATAACAGTGATAATGTGGTAGTTACTTTACAATACAATAACACTTATTGTTCACCCGAAAAAGAATATTACAAAGACATTACATGAGACAAGTACAATGGGTAGCCTTAACGCTTAGACTCTTTAAGGCAACCTTTGGATGGAAAGAATTATATGAATATAAGAAAGGCAGGGGTGTACAAAAGATAAAATAAACATAACAGAATATTGAAAATCATAATTATATTAAATAAATGTTACTAATTACCTAACTCAATATATATAAAAAAATTACTTTACTGTCTTTGAAGAAATCCTGCCCATATATAAATTTATTCCAAGACGTGTTGGCATATTTAGCACCATACCACATCCAACCATATTTTAAATCGTAACGAATCACCTAAACTTCTCGGAACACAGCAAAAGTTTGACCATTTACAAGAAAATTATGTTCCTTCTATTAGAATATATTTTGGCCTACTGCTCTTTTACTGTGTCATGTTTATATTCGCATCGCATGTTTCTAAAGCTTTTAAATGCGTGCTGCAAAAATAGCCCTAAGTGGATAGCAAACAAAATTCAATTTTCAAAGGCAATAGGTAACTTTTGTGTTGCTAAAGTTCTGGTTACCGGTATACCTGTCATAGATTTGAGTTACTGGATTGTTTTTCTACGTTAAAATGATTTGAGGTAGAGATGAAGGATAAATACGGATAACAGATAATAATTCCATTGCTGCCTTTGCAAGATATAAACCGGTGGACGAAAACATGTACTTAACAGTAATAAATGGCTTAAAAATATTGGATAATTCTCTAGCTGCTATGATATAAAACTCGTAAGCATGTCCTAGATATTAAGTAATTAAGTTAGTATTTTGTGTTATTTTAGTGTTAGTACTACTAGTATAAGTTTTTGCTGGAATAAGTATTTTTTATCTTATCTTAAATAAGTTTTACACTTACTTTGTGATCAAAATAAAAATTGCATTTGCATTTTATTTACTGTGTTTTACTAAAACTGTTACAGATAAGTCAGATGAAACAGAAACACTTTTTGGGGTTCCGTACGCAAGGGATGAAAACAGGCACCTATTACTAAGCCTCCGTTGTCTACCCGTCGTCTGTCCGTCTACAGGCTATATCTCATTGCCTCGAAAAAGGTAGAAGGTTGAAATTTTCACTGCACCCTGTGAGAATTTCTACTGTCTTCCTTTTACGTAAGATACGCTGTCCGTTGACGGACGGACAGACGAAGAGACAGAGGAGGAATATTAATAGGGTCCCGTTTCCACCCTTTGGGTACAGAACCCTAAAAAAGTGTATCGCTGTACCGTTTGCTAAAACAAGTGTGTTTTGTCGGATAAAAACATATAACATAAATATTCGGTCGTATCTTTTAGTACCAAAGCTTGTAATGGGTTTACCGTGAAAGAAAATAGACGTTCGCTCTCGATTTTATTTATGAATAAAATTGATTTACAATTCGAACATTCGAATTTTCTATCTGCGGTTATGTTCATAGCTTTTAGAACATTTTTACTGAGATAAAAAGTTTTTATAGACACCTATTCTCTGAGTTATTCTTGATCAAAGTAAATTGAAGTCATTCACATAACTTATTTTTACGTAAGTAGTACATAATAATTCAATATACAACTGTACTAACAAAGTTATGGAAATTACTAACAGTTGAGATATCTGCAGACTGTTGAAAACAAAACAGAGTTAACTCATTTCATTATACACTTTCTCTACTCATCAGAATTTACAGCAGACCTTGGAAATTACGTGAAATTAAAACAAGCAATGTAAAGTACGTAAATGTTAGTGATCAGGATAGCACTGATGGATAACGTTAATGGTCAATAAATAAAATAAATATATAATTCTGGACAATTCACACACATGCTGTGCCCCTATCTAGCCCCAAGCTAAGCAGAGCTTGTGTTATGGGTACTAGATAACTGATATACATAATACAATACATTACATAGATAGATATTTTTTTATTATACATAGAAAACGATCAGAACACCCGGAACAAATACCTGCAGATTGTATACATACTTGTCCCACGGCGGGAATCGAACCTGCAACCTTTTGCGTAGCAGGCGGACCTTCACCTGTCTTGCCGTATTTCTAATTACCGCATACGGCAAGACATCAAACCACTTCAAGCTGTAACCTACGAAAACCTACGAGTGACATAACAGTTAAACCACAAGAAAAGTAGTAACGTGCAAAGGAAATGAAAGACAGGCATCTCTGCTTACTGCTCATTACGACGAGTGTACTGAGACTGAGTCCGAGTGTAAGAGGTCAACGACCCTTGATCGGCCTGGTTGAAGGCTTTACGCGTGATGTACAAGAACCGTTTTCTATGTGAGATAAATTCATTAGCATGGAGATAGGTGGTGTTTCATTGAAGGAATTTTGTCTGAAAAAATAGTTTCGAGGTTCCTACGCTTACAATAACTAAAATAAATATATTTAAAGATAAGGAACTTTACAAAACCGTCGGCAAGCAATAAGTACGTCTAAAATGAGTTTGGCAATAAGAAGTTAAGAATAATTTGTAACGAACCTTTATTAAAAATTTGTGATAAAAAACAATTTATCAAAATTACTATAAAGAAGGATGTTGTAAATAAGCTATTGAGATCCGACTAGATTATTAAGCTTATCTAAATTTTAAAGACAACCATCAAATCTAAACATTGTAACGACAACGTCATTTTGTAACAAAATTGCAATGCAATAAACAAGAACGTATTCAAAAGCAGTTCAGAAAGTCGATTAAGTTTGAATAGTCTGAAATAACAAGAAGTGCTACATTGTAAGTCTATCAAAGAGACCGAATGGTCGCAATCTTTGAGATAAGAAAACACATTCCTCATTCAGTATTCGAATTATCTACCCGGTGTTGACACAGTTGCGTTTAGTCAGTTTAGTTGGAGTGGCGCAAGGGATGAGAAAGGAGCGGAAAAAACAAGATTTATCCACGTATATAAAGCATAAAAGTATGGTAGAAAAAAATTAGGAAAAATCCCTTTTTTTTTCTTCAAAAAAATTAGGTAAATTAAAGTTATTTTTTAGCGGTCCGCCCTGGCTTCGCAAGGGTATATTCTATAGCCTATGTTACTCAGAGATAATGTAGCTTTCTAATGGCAAAAGAATTTTTGAAATCGGTCAAAAGTTTCAAGTCAACAAATCTTTCCTCTATATATTGTTGGTGTAAAAGTGTATATATAAAATAAAACAAGATTCGCCAAGTGCGAGTGTAACTCGCGCGCCGAGGGTTTCAAACATTTGCCAATTATTTGGACAATCAATTTTCTGAAATATTTTAAAAAGTATGAAACTTACAGAAATTTCAAAAAGTGTTTTAAAAAGGCCGAAACGATACCTTTCATTTGATACCCCACATGGGTAGGTACCCCTTTTTGAAAAAAAATCCCCTTTTTTGACCATTTTTCAAAAACTATTATTATTACAGACTTCTCTATATTTTTCCTGTAAAATATAGATTGATATCTACAAACGCCTAATACATTGTACATGGATCGGTCATCAATCTTCGGAGCTAGGGGGGGGGGGAATGGTCAATTTTCCGTCTTTTTTTGAAATATTTCAAAAAGTATGAAACTTACAGAAATTTCAAAAAATGTTTTGAAATGGTCAAAACGATACCTTTCATTTGATACCCCACATAGGTAGGTACCCCCCCTTTTGAAAAAAAATTCCCCCCCTTTTTGACCATTTTTCAAAAACTATTATTATTACAGACTTCTCTATATTTTCCTGTAAAATATAGATTGATATCTACAAACGCCTAATACACTGTACGTGGATCGGTCCGCAAACTTCGGAGATAGGGGGGGGGGAAAAGGTAAATTTTTCGACTATTTTTGAAATATTTCAAAAAGTATGAAACTTACAGAAATTTCAAAAAGTGTTTTGAAATGGTCAAAATGATACCTTTCATTTGATACCCCACATAGGTAGGTACCCCCCCTTTTGAAAAAAAATTCCCCCCCTTTTTGACCATTTTTCAAAAACTATTATTATTACGGACTTCTCTATATTTTTCCTGTAAAATATAGATTGATATCTACAAACGCCTAATACATTGTACATGGATCGGTCTGCAATCTTCGGAGCTAGGGGGGGGGAATGGTAAATTTTTCGACTATTTTTGAAATATTTCAAAAAGTATGAAACTTACAGAAATTTCAAAAAGTGTTTTAAAATGGTCAAAATGATACCTTTCATTTGATACCCCACATAGGTAGGTACCCCCCCTTTTGAAAAAAAATTCCCCCCCTTTTTGACCATTTTTCAAAAACTATTATTATTACGGACTTCTCTATATTTTTCCTGTAAAATATAGATTGATATCTACAAACGCCTAATACATTGTACATGGATCGGTCTGCAATCTTCGGAGCTAGGGGGGGGGGAATGGTAAATTTTTCGACTATTTTTGAAATATTTCAAAAAGTATGAAACTTACAGAAATTTCAAAAAGTGTTTTGAAATGGTCAAAACGATACCTTTCATTTGATACCCCACATAGGTAGGTACCCCCCCTTTTAAAAAAAATCCCCCCCCTTTTTGACCATTTTTCAAAAACTATTATTATTACCGACTTCTCTATATTTTTCCTGTAAAATATAGATCGATATCTACAAACGCCTAATACATTGTACGTGGATCGGTCTGCAATCTTCGGAGATAGGGGGGGGGGGAAAGGGCAATTTTTCGACTATTTTTGAAATATTTCAAAAAGTATGAAACTTATAGAAATTTCAAAAAGTGTTTTGAAATGGTCAAAACAATACCTTTCATTTGATACCCCACATAGGCAGGTACCCCCCCTTTTGAAAAAAAATCTCCCCCCTTTTTGACCATTTTTCAAAAACTATTATTATTACAGACTTCTCTATATTTTTCCTGTAAAATATAGATTGATATCTACAAACGCCTAATACATTTTACTGGGATCGGTCATCAATCTTCGGAGCTAGGGGGGGGGGAATGGTCAATTTTTCGTCTTTTTATGAAATATTTCAAAAAGTATGAAACTTACAGAAATTTCAAAAAGTGTTTTGAAATGGTCAAAACGATACCTTTCATTTGATATCCCACTTGGGTAGGTACCCCTACTTTTGAAAAAAAAAATCCCCTCCTTTTTGACCATTTTTCAAAAACTATTATTATTACCGACTTCTCTATATTTTTTTTAAAGTGTTTTGAAATGGCCAAAACGATACCTTTTATTTGATACCCCACATAGGTAGGTACCCCCCCCTTTTGAAAAAAAATTCCCCCCCTTTTTTACCATTTTTCAAAAACTATTATTATTACAGACTTCTCTATATTTTTCCTGTAAAATATAGATTGGTATCTACAAACGCCTAATACATTGTACATGGATTAGTCTGCAATCTTCGGAGCTAGGGGGGGGGGAATGGTCAATTTTTCGTCTTTTTTTGAAATATTTCAAAAAGTATGAAACTCACAGAAATTTCAAAAAGTGTTTTGAAATGGTCAAAACGATACCTTTCATTTGATACCCCACATAGGTAGGTACCCCCCTTTTGAAAAAAAATTCCCCCCCTTTTTGACCATTTTTCAAAAACTATTATTATTACAGACTTCTCTATATTTTTCCTGTAAAATATAGATCGATATCTACAAACGCCTAATACACTGTACGTGGATCGGTCTGCAATCTTCGGAGATAGGGGGGGGGGAAAGGTCAATTTTTCGACTATTTTTGAAATATTTCAAAAAGTATGAAACTTACAGAAATTTCAAAAAGTGTTTTGAAATGGTCAAAACGATACCTTTCATTTGATATCCCAAATAGGCAGGTACCCCTCCTTTTGAAAAAAAATTCCCCCCTTTTTGACCATTTTTCAAATACTATTATTATTACAGACTTCTCTATATTTTTCCTGTAAAATATAGATTGATATCTACAAACGCCTAATACATTGTACATGAATCGGTTTGCAATCTTCGGAGATAGGGGGGGGGGGAAAGGGCAATTATTCGACTTTTTTTGAAATATTTCAAAAAGTATGAAACTTACAGAAATTTCAAAAAGTGTTTTGAAATGGTCAAAACGATACCTTTTGTTTGATACCCCACAAAGGTAGGTACCCCTCCTTTTGAAAAAAAATTCCCCCCCTTTTTTACCATTTTACAAAAACTATTATTATTACAGACTTCTCTATATTTTTCCTGTAAAATATAGATTGATATCAGCAAACGCCTAATACATTGTACATGGATCGGTCTGCAATCTTCGGAGATAGGGGGGGGGGAATGGTCAATTTTTCGTCTTTTTTTTTAATATTTCAAAAAGTATGAAATTTACAGAAATTTCAAAAAGTGTTTTGAAATGGTCAAAACGATACCTTTCATTTGATACCCCATTTGCCTTCCTAGGTCTCTTTTGAAATTTCAACATCAAAATTTGTACTGAAAATATTCATTTTCATTTTTCATTTATTTATATATTTTTTTCTTAAAATCAGTAATGGCGCACGAAATGTATCATTATTTCAAATTTCAAGTTAATAGCTGCAGTAGTTACTGAGATATTCAAGAAAGAGCGGGGACGGACAGAGCGAGACCATAAGGGTTTCAAAACCGATCTTTGAAACCCTAAAAATAAATGAATTCTCAAAAAAACTTCGATTTCGGCAAGACTCGAGCCTGCGCCCCACTCAGTACAGGTGTGCTCTAGCCAACTAAGCCACGAAATCCTTAGTCGGTTTCGTCAGAAATCTTTGGGACGTCTAACGGTTCTAGCGCCGTTATTTAATTTGTTAGAGGTTTCCCAGAGTAGATATTATACAAAAACCATAATTTAATATTGGGAATCATAGAGCGAGCAAAAGTTTCTACTTATATGTCATAATAAACGCTCCAGGTTATGTACGTACATAGCTATGTATGCTGAAGGCATTTCTTTCTGTGATTCTCGATAAGGATCGCTAAGGACCGATTTTATCTCTGGTATCGATATAATTCAATATGAACTATCGAGATTCGAAAACCATCATTGCACTCCAGCACATAGAGGTGCGATCAGAAAACCAACAAAATCGGATACATTTCTGTATAAATGTAACCAAAAATGAAAATTCAAAGTTAAAAAGCCACATTGAAAATTAATCGCATTGTGGGCGATGTAATGTCACAATAAATCTGACTAATGAGCTGTGGTACAACGTAACCTGAATCGTACAAAAATAATTGGAAGCTACTTGTTTCAACTGACCTTTGTGACCATTGACTTTTGAACGCTGTAACAAACATTCCATTTAAAAGTCTTGCAATCGTATTGTAACAAATTGATTCCAATGTTTTTTTAATTTGATAAAGTAAATCAAGGGTAGATAAATCTCGAAAAAATGGGATGCTTTTGTCCTGTGCATGACAAATATTACTTAATAATGTTAATAATGTTTACTTCATTAAGATTCACACTAGACCTGGAGTGTAAAGTGGCCCAAAAAATACCAAATAAATCAAAAGTAACTTTTTCGAAAATTGTTTTGTTTATTCATTAATTAATTCATGGTTCTAAAATAATAAAAAACTCAATTTCTTAGCTGAAGACGCTCATTAGATGAGGCCGATGTCCATCAGTGGACTCATATAGGCTGATGATGATGATGATGATGACTAGTAGTAGAAGTAGATCGTAGTAGTAGTAGATCGCTTGTATTTTATACGATTCTAACTTTCTTATTTCCGAAATACATTACCCAATAGTGTAGACACTATGAAAAATCAGGTGATAGTAACGGGTTCTCGGTGTGCCTTCATTTTATAACTTCTCTAGCGTACGGCCCGCGTAGGCTTGCTATTTTGTAAGAAATTGGTGTTTCACTGTTGGCGGAGAGGTACTTTCATATCGCAAGTATAGTATATAATAGCGCAGGTTCTTTATTTATCTACCCGGCATTACTTACAGGGCGTAATGTGACGTGCTACATGGCGAGCGTTCGTGCAGTCAGTAAGGGGAAAGAAGGCGCTCGCAACGAGCAACAAGACGTGCTCGGCTTCGTTTTTTTCAAATCAGCTGGAGAATACAATCCCAAGCATGTTTTTCAATCTCGGGATTACGGGATTTTTGACGCGTAATCCCGGGATCCCGGGGCTATCCCAGGAATTGACTTTGTAGTTTCTAATTGGGCACAAGTGAAAAAAAAATAGTATTTCTTATTTTCTAGAGTTTAGATTGTATTCTCTAATTTTGGTACACGGCAGCGTACCGTATGCTGGGCTGAGAATGGTACATTACGCCCTGTAACACCGGTCAGTACCGGCTTTAATATTCAGCTAGTATTCAACGGATCCGGTCATAACACTTGTAAGTAACATACTCGTAAATTTAACCATCAGGGAAGTCTCCTACATGAGTCTATCCTATAATCTAACATAGGAACAACTCAAGCTAATATTTTACAGACATCTTTCAATACCAGCTAGCCGGTTCTATGGTTTATTACCAGTTATTTATAACTTCAGTTATTGTGCAGCTAAGACCAATGAACGAGACACACGGGCAAAGGCTTTAGTTTAGAATGACTGGTTTAAGGATGACTCACGATAGACCGTGTCGGGTCCGAGACGAGTGTCGGCCGTAGCACGGTCAATTAATATAACATATATTTTGTATGGACACTTACGCCGGCCGAGTGACGGACAAGGAACGAGAAGTCGGACAAAACTCGGATCGGACCATTCACGGTCTAGCGTGAGTCATCCTATAGTTCGTAACTTGCTGTTGTGTCAAGAGCCTATAATTTGGTAAGGTATTTTTGCTACCTTAGACGTCAATTCAGTCATTTTAGCCGAGACTAAAAACACAGCCTTGAATTTTAAAAACAATAGTGCCAGTTTTCAAACATACAAATTAATTGGCGTTCGCTACAGCTTTCTTAAAATAAATGACAAAGTAACTTGTTCAACATTATCTATTAAAGAATATAATATTGTGAAATATTTATTGTCATTTCTACATCTTCATTGAAAATAATATTTAAATAAGTTAAGTACTTACCTACTTCATACGATTCACTTGAGTGAACGAGCTGCTTTATTTATAATCTGTGGTCGAAGACATCACTGGGACCGGATCCCGTTCAATGAGAAACCGCCGGTAATATTATATCTGCGTTTGGTATTATGATTTTTGTTTGACAATGATATGTCGCAATTATTTACAAAAAATGATAGGTAGATTAGGTAGGTAATGGAATTTTATTTATTTTAAGGTTGTTTGCTTGTTGTTAGGTTGGTGAAAATGTCGCTAGCACACCTGGCAACGAAGCACAAGATAGAAGAAGCTGGGAAAGCTAGTGCCCTAAAACAATGATAAATAAATAACATAATAGTAGCTTTAAGGCTGTGATTATCTAAAATAAATCATAATTCATTAATATTAGTGTCTTGACGTTGTGTTTCGGGACTCCCTGTATATTATAGATGATGATGATGTCGTAGCCGAATTTTGACCGTGGCGGTCAGTCTCAACGGAGACTAGCCAGGTGCGTTGGACATATGAGTGCACAAGTGTGCGCGCAAACACAGGTGCACTCTCTATTGCCTCACACTCATAATCCAACGGAACTGCGAAAAAACATGACCGAGGAGAGGTCGGGCGTAACACCGCGAACTTCCTTACTTCGGGCTGCTACTAAGAAATAAATAATTAAAGTAAGATAATGCTTGGTTGTGAACTTAAAAATGTTTCAAATCTCAAACGTTAATTCCACGCAACACAACATTTTGCCTATCCAACTGTGAATAATCAAAGGATACACACAAAATGAGTAAAATGACGATATGTGAATTTATTTCCTCCCCGGATACATCTCAAATGCTCCTTATGTTCCAACCCAAATCTTGGCACCCTTTGTTTTCCTGAAACAATTCGTCAAGAACCCCACTTTCAGCATTCAAAAGGAAAAAGAATGCCAAACAAGCGAGCAACGAGTTAGGCCGTAACAAAATTCCAACAAAGGGATGATTAACGATTTTTTTCACTCCCACCATCCCCCCTAAACTCATTGAAGCTACGTCGATATTGAATCCGTTAGAAGGCGTAAAAATGAAAGTTTTCCTCTTTTCTTTACAAAATACAGTGACATACGGAGAACATATGAACACAACAGCTGTGAGCAAGATCACTGAAGTTTCAGAATAACATACCTTGTCTGAGACATTAATTTATGAAAGCTGCTATTACGAGAAGAACAAGACACATTTCATAGAGTATCAAGAATTTTGCAAGAACCTATGCCTTAGAAAAAAAAACCTACATCAATAAACAGCCCTCGTAAAAGTTAATAAATTCTTAAGAACGGGAGGTAGCTTCAATAAAAACTTAATATAATTTTATGCGTAGTAAAACCTAAAGCCTTTCGTTTCTATGCGGGAAGGTAAAGTCCCGTGTGTCCCCTTCAAGGTTTCGTGACGTAACTACTGTTCTTGAGTTTCCCTTAGTTTCGGATTTGTTCAAAATAAACGAGTTCCATTTCGAAAGAGTGACAGGTAACTGGAAGTTGTGTCGTTAGAGACTCGAAAAAATCACAAGTCAACCGATGCCAAAGTATTGTTTTAATAGCACTTCGACTAAAGTTTTGCTTCGCAAAGAGCAGTTTTAAAGAAATAATTGCTTTGGAACCAAGTAGGGAAGGACAATATTTTTTCTTTCTACGGGGTATTTAGGCAGGCCATTGAGTGTATGATCGATAACAAAATTTCGTGACGGAGCTGGTTTTTGTTAAGACAAAGACGTCTTTATTTTCTTTTCATCCTTTCAGATACTAAGAGAGTTCGATCCAGGTGTAATTCAATAGACCGTGAGCTAAGTGGCTCGTCTGTCGTCCCATACTGCGGTCACATGAGGTCTCGGGTTGCAAACTCACTTATAAAATAAAATTAGCTTACCGTATTAAGTTACTTGCTGCAGTACAAATAAAATGTGAACAGGTGCGTTTACTTCACCTGGGCAGCATATGTTCAAAGCACGTTTGCTTAATTATTCCAACGTGAGCTGCTGAAATTTTAATTCAAGTGAACGAGTGCGCACGTACCGGCAGTAAGTACAAGTTGTTGCCAGATTAAAACTTCTACCTACCAGCTTTAGGAATTCTTTTCAGCAGCGTAAGTTTTGGAGTAACGTTAGTCGACACTAAGCTGTATAAATTACAAAGCGTGCGCGTTATGGAGGTGAAATAGTTAATCAGTTTACGCACGCTCTCCAGGGCAGTTAATGGCATAATTAAAAATCCCCGGGCGAAGGTGGAAGTTGCAGGGTTAGGGGTGAAGCTTATCCTTACAGTAAACCGAACAAGTTGGCCCCGTTCGCTAATCTCCTAAGCCAAGATGTGGGGCGGTGCACGTAAAGAGATTTTGACTGTAATTCTTCTTTACAGGAGGTTTATGAGGGTAATACATGGAGGGTGCGTTGAATACCTGGTTGATGGCCTATAATATTTTGGAGAGGATACTGCATTCCATGCATTTAATAGGGAGGGTATATCAATTAAGAATAAAATGTTTGTTCAAATATAGTGTTTTTATTACGGCGAAATGGGCTCGCTTTTTCGAGACAAGAACGAGCTAACGCAACGCGGCGAACGCGGGATTAGAAGGCAAAAGCCGCGGAATGGCCGGCCCGAGCGCAATTTCCCTTTTTTTCTATACTAATATTATAGAGGTAAGATTTTTTTGGCATTTCAAAAATTCGTTCACCATTAGAATCGTACATTATTCCTGATGAACATAGATAATACTCGTGCCACGCCGGTTCGCACCGCAAGTTATTTATAAAAAAAAGTGTTATTGCTCGTCTAAAATATTTATTAGGGAACACGTGTACAAAATTTCATTAAAATATGCTAAATACCTAGTTAATGAAACTGGTTTTTCTGTAGACGTTTAGGAAAAATGAAGATTAAGAGGAAATTTTATAATTTTTTTAAATCAAGTTGAATCAATCGTATTTTAACTCATAACTTACTAACTAGAATCGTAAACTTACGATACTCATAATTTATTACCTTAAAATCGATTTTCCGTACAGTCAAAACATGGGTTTTGGGACTGATTTCGCCTTAAGAATTCGCCCAAAGCTTCTAAGTTGCGCCAAAACCAATGTTAGTGCTTGCCAGAACAACCAGGTACACCCACGAATACCGAGAAATGAGTTTTGTTGTTTAGCTGTACCACTAGATTAAAGGACACTGTTTACGACGATACCGGCCTTTTATCACTTTTATTCAAAGTAAAATGAGCTTTGTTGTACAGCTTTTAAAAGGTGAGAGGGGCTAAATTGTATGAACTGTAGTAGGTTTCGTTAAAAATTGTTTTGGCCTCTATCTAGATTTGATATTTTTTATAGAAGATTGTGAGTACAGTAGATATTCTAATTTCGAATTTATTGAAGAACTCTACATCTCTGAACCTTCAAATACGTCTCTTATAACTAAACTGAATACATAGATTAAGAGTGAAACTTTTTAACGAATGACTGTTTACTTATTCTGTGATACCACTAATGAAACCAGCTGAAGTTTATTTACCTCTGTGAAGAACTAATTTGGGAAGTTTAAGGTCTAGATCCCTACATTTTATCAAACCCTCAGAGATATTAGATAATAATAGGCCGTCAGAGTTAGATGTAGCCTGAACTACACAAAATTTATTAACATTAATTATTCCTATGTTGTACCCCGAAACAATATATAAAAGCGATACCGTTTAATTTTGCAATACAAATGGAGTTAGATTTGAAAAATATGAGTCATAAATAAATATAAAACCGTCTTAGCAAGAACTACTCTCACCAGTATTCAAGTGAATAAATATAATTCGAGATTGTTTTTGATAAGGCAATGTTTCCTCAATTGCAATGTTCTATTCCGAAGGCGATAGTAAAATTTATTGGCATTTAAATGATCGATTTGCAGTAAATCTTACTTATAGCTTGGTTGACGCCACGATTCTATATAGCGGGCAATATAATAAACACATTGTAGTTATGGGAAGTGATTCATGGTGACAGTGGTATAGTCATCTGAATAAGCGTATGAATAAATCCGACGAATAGTCATACTGGTTGCAAAATTTGGAAAAGAAAAAAGGAAAGCTTAGCAAACCAAGTAACCAAGTTTAGACACTAGATAAAAAGATAAAGATTATGAAAAACCCTCGACGACAGCACACATAGGTATTTCGACTGCTATTCTTCCGGAAAAACACAGAAAAGACAGTAATAGTGCTTTTAAAAAAAACCAGTTCAAGCGAATATCATGTCTGGCAAAAGCTAAGGAAGCAATAACTTTAGCCGTCGACAAATCTTCAGTGTTTTTATTTGCAATAACTCGTTTAGTGACATTAGTGTTTCCTTTTTATGTCACAACATCCTTATGGATTGATTTTTGTTATATGTTTGCCTCTTTGTTCAGGTTTGATGTGGTGAACAAGAATACTTCTTATTATTTATTTTTCTAATCATTCATTTAGATCACCAACGGAAAGTAAAAGCATATTTTGGTCCTTGACAATTAGTAGGAATCATAATATTAAAACCATCTCATACAATATTTTTGACCTTGTATTGTTTCTTAGAGATTGAGATTTCAAAGTTTGATAATTTGATAAAAGAACATGGAATTTTTTTCGTCATTAAAAGCGAATGGTAGTTACCTTCACGTATCGTTAAAATAAATGACTCATATAATTCATACCATCCTTCCAACGCACCGTTATCCTTTTAGCAAATTTTATTGCCAACGTAAAAGTTTGTTTCTAAAACCCAAAATAATCAGCATACAAGCTTTCATTGCCATTAACAGAGTGTTTTTTTTTTCAATAGTTGCAATCCAAATTATCTTGTGTAAAAGTGAATTCCATTCTACAAAACAGTTTAAAAAATTCCGGAAACTGAGCCGTGCTACCCAAAAAGTAAAGACAGTTTTGACGCTTTTTTGTGACCGTTTGTTGTTACAATTGCTGTTGTTACCGTATTTCGGGTTTTGCCTATCGCGTTGTTTACTATGAAACAAAACAGTCGTAAAAATAAAACGAAAATCAGCTTCCCTGTTTAATTTAGCGGGAGCTGTCGACAAAAAACGTTTGCTCTTGTTGAGCCTTTTTGTTGACCGAACGTAACAACGCTGGAATGCATTGTTCCCGTTACTCGGTCCCCTGTCCCGGGATCTAGGGCTGTTTGATGTCCACTGACCTCGGTTTGGACTATGTTAACCGGCTCTTGAAAATCCGACTTTTCTATTAAAGTTCAGGCCCCGGATTCCACCAAATTATTCGCTGAACGATAACGATGGCATCGTCTGAGCATTTTGAGACATAAACAAGTCAAGTTTCATCAAATTTAAAATTTAAAATTTAAAATGTGTCATTTTACCTTTGATGAAAGAAACTACAGATGTGCAACTGCAAGAACTACAAAAGTGTCAAGATTGAAACCATTCTATCAAACTCTCCATGCAAATAGCACGGCACGCATTATCTAGAGTTTCTTTCATCTATGTTCGATTCTACGTCCTCGGTGTCCTCGGTGGGCGAAGGTGTGCCTGTGGCGCAGGAAATTGCGGGTCGATTCCTGCCTCGGGACAAATGTTCGTACGATCTGCAGACATTTATTCAGGGTGTTCTGGTCGTTTTATATGTATAGAAAAAATACCTATCTACTTATTGTATTATAATATTATAAATTAGTAGGTACCCATATTAGTCTTGTAAAGATTTTACCAATAAAATGAGTATCTGACTATCATAACACAACCTCTGCTTAGCTTGGGGCTAGATAATGCTGTGTGAATTGTCCAGCATTATTTATTTATAGTAACGCGATTGGTTAACAGAATTCAAGCCCAGTTGATTTGCTGAGCTATTCTCTTTGATTGTGTTCTGCTTTATTTGATAAAAATACTACGAATGAGTATATTTTATATTGACGATGACGTTCGTCCGGCGATTGTTGACTTTTCAGAGCGTAATGTCAAAAAAATGTGCTGACCCCAATACTTCAAATATTTTCTTTGGAAGACGCAACTCAAATTTTTCTAGCATGCGTCATTTTAAGTTGTCACAGTGGATTAGATTGGGACTTCACCTACCTACATTATAATAAAAGATAAGAATTCCACGAAGATTGATAGCTCAATGTTTCATTTTGTAAAAAAATATTTTCCTTATGTCATGTAGGATAAGTTTCATGATACATGATTTTTGTGTCTGGAAAAATCACTAGTGTCTGTTATAATGTGCAATTACTTTGTGCTTTTTGTTTAAATAACAACAGTACTTTTTACGAAAACACTTCATTAGCTGTGGTATGAGAGCTGGCTTTGAGATCCTTTAATTTACTTTTACCAGTTTCCAAGAAACAAAGTGAAAGTTTCAATTTGGACGTCATTAAGATTCCTGTTGGTGGTTCAATCGAACCAGGGCTTTAAAAAGATTCTAATCAAAATAGGGTTACTATGCTTTTTAAGAATCAAATGGACGCCAGAATAAGTTATCTGAAGAGTGGTATTAATAACTTTAAAAAAAAAGGCATAATTATTATTATTTTCAATGGCATATCCGAAGCTTTAAAAGAAATAAATAGGCACCTCGAAAAAATATTCGACGGATAGTAATCAGCATGGACATGAAAGGCATTTTTAATTGAGTGATATTGAAATTCTTTTCAGAGTGTCTTTTTGATGATATCAGCTTCTGTGCGAGACGGTGTAAATATTAAATTCTGAAATCATTGAATTTGTACCTATAAACATAAAAAATTTAATATAACATATAGCATAGAGACCAATTAAAATGTTTTTTTCTCTAAACACAATCACTGTACACTCAGATAAACTCGAGTTTGACTGCTTCAGAACTTTAAATAATGAACAATCAATAAACACATACCGGGTCAAATAATCTAACCATACAGGAATTCGTAACAAAAGATGTCACAAAGGACATTCAAAGACCAATAAATAATGAAAATCATGAATACCTCTGTGGACCCCGCTGAGAAGGCCCTGCGGCGCCTTGCTTGACGGATATAAATATAGAAACCTGTATGCACATGCGTGGTCGCCTACACTGGCTATTAAATGAGATTTTATCGCCCATTCATGGTAACATGACCGGTACACATTGGAAGTAAATCTGATCATGCACTGAACATCATATAAAGTTACGAGCAAATAAGACGTGACAACTTTCTTGATTATGATGACCTCCGAAGAAGCAACGCACCATGCGTTGCATCCGAGTGTGAATGCAGTTATTGACAATACTGAGAAATATATGCTGTTTAATTCCAAACGGGCAATTAACACTGTACAAACGTGGTGCATATAAGAAGATGACCGAAATGCAGATATATCCAAACAAACCCAGAGGAGAAAGAATTGCAAAAAATTGCCGTATTGTAAATTAAAAAAAAATGTGGCAAAAACGGGGAACATGATAAGGTCACTCGATTTTTTTTCTCTATATTTTTTCAGCACATAAAAATAAAAGGTCTACATTAAGGAAGCTGACGATTACCAAAACGTAAGCATAAAAATAATAACGGTCTGGGAGGCACAAATATTGGGAAAGGTATCATTATTTACCAATTTTGAACTGGGATCAAAATTTGATTCGGTGGTTAAAACCGATCAAGAGTTAATACGAAAATAATAGCATTCGTTTGTCTCTCATTATGAGCGGAACGTAATTGGATGGGTGGTGGAAAGTATCAAAATTGAGGTCCTGATTGTTTAAATTGTTCAAAATCAAACAATCTGCAGTAGTAAAGAGTAGTGGTAATAGTAAGTTACCTACCTAAAAAACATAGTAATAAAATAAAATAGGTGGAGGCGCCACTTTCACGCATACCAGAGCAAAGAAAGCTTAGATCAAATCAATAGATTACCTACGTTTTGCACAATGAAATAAATATCAAACAGGAACCTTCTCTGAAAAACAAATAAGCCAAACACACAAAATAGTTCATTGAATCGTAATTCATATAATGAACAAAAAGTGTACAGGAACCAAAAATTATTAAAACACGTTAGAAGCCTAATTCAACGAAGTTAGTACTCTGTTTTAGAAGTTCCGAGAAGTTAGTTGAGGGTTCTTAGTAAATACTTGCAACCTACTTAGCTTCTTTGAAGGACGGAGATAACATTGTTCTCAGTAGCGTTATCACAAATCCGCCTATTGTTTCTTATCTCTCACTTTCATTATTAGCTTTAAAGCTTATTTAAAGGATCTGGTTTTACTTTTTAACTGCTTTTGTTGATATTTAGAGTGATTTTGTTTTTTGTGTGGCTTTTTATTAAATAATAAAGATCAAGAATGAAGACAATTTTTTTTACTTTACTTTTTGTCGATACTTTAAGAGCTTTTTAAACTGTAGAATTACAATTTCTTGTTTCAATTTCGTTCATTGAATTTTAAATGAGAAAACCATTAAGAGAACATTTTCTCAGTTCAACAGCTAATTCTCAGATATATCCTTCAGTCAATATCAATTATTATTTGCTACACAAAGCAATAGAACAAATTTGTTCACCAAACTTATATTGAATGTGTTTGATCGTCCGCTAACATTCAAATATAAAGCTAACACAAAAGTGTGAAACGGTGTGCAAATGAAAAATTTCCACCAGGGTTATTTTTGCTATTGTTACCAATTTGTTACGCTACCCGGAGCGTTAACTGTAGTCCATTTTCAGAATTAACAATTTCATAAATTTTTGAATATCATAATCCAAAATTCTAGAATAATCCTGTAACTGAATGTTGAATATTCGTATACATTGTCGGTAAACACTAGATTTTGTTATTACCTATATTACAAAGAATTATAAAACGCACTTCACTTCTCGGAAATGTTTGTTGTTTAAAAAAAGGTACGTTTTGTTCTTTATATTTTCAAGCACATAATTAACTCGACAACGAACATCAAAGGTAATATTGGTTCAGTACAAACAAACACATCGATTAGAAGAAAGTCGCCACCTAAGAAGCCAAAACAAAGTTTTAACAGTTTATTTTTAGGCGTTCTCAGAAGGCATTTGTTTATTTAATTTATAAACAGTGTTTTGTTTTTTGTGTTCAGTAACTCTGTGATTATGTTTAATGAAATTATTGATCTCACACGGGTTTATTTTATAGCCTATGTTACTAAGTGATAATTTAGCTTTCTAACGACAAAAGAATTTTTGAAATCGGTGAAAAGTTTATAAGTCCTTTCATACAAAAATACAAATCTTTCTTCATTATAATATTATTGTAGATAAGATTCCTGCAAAAATTATGTTGCTTCCGTCTGTATTCTCATAACGTATTTTCTGCAGAACTTTGTGTTTGCAATTTAAGGTAAATTCAAAGTACTAAAATCTATCAAAGACGTTTTCTACCCATGTTTTTTTAAATTTTCTTTTTGAGGCACTTTACCAAAATATTGTAAATGCCTAACTTATAATAATATTATAATCTTGATATACCTTTAGGCTCTATAAATATTTCGTGGCAGACTGTCCTTAGGCCCCTGCCTACTCACTATCAGCTTTCTTCAATAATAATAAAACTTGAGTAGTACTTACTGCACAAGAGAAAGCTCTTACTGGTATGTCTTTGACAGATAGATAATAATAATATCCGGTAGCATGGGTTGGGTATGTAAGCATCTTCAGCCGAAAACAAAATAGATAGACTATGCACGGGTAGGTAGTGGGATGTAGGTATAAACCTAACGCACTTTAATAACGGAGAAGGTCTATAATTAAATTAATCTAGCCACAAAGATTTCAAATTTTTTATTCTTCAAATTCTAAATTCTCTCTTCTTCTTCTTCGGCTACTGTTGTTAGGCGAAAAAGAACACGCAAGAACTAAATAAACCGGAAAATGTTTGAGAAGTAACATATAACTTTCTTGACCTAACAAATACCAAACCAACGGATGCTAATCTCAGAGCGCCAGTGAGCCGATGTAAATTTGCACAAGTTCAACTGTGTAGACCTAACAAACACGCCTCGGATTTCACCTGGTAAAGTTGGGCACCCAATCTGTCGACGTTTCCTTCCTTGAGAGTTGAAGATCAGTTAATATTATTTGAAACATTCTATATTATTTGATTTTTTGAACTGTTTAAAGGTTTTACGTTTTTATATTCCTCCAAATAAGTAAATTTATTCCTAAAACTCCATAGCAAGTTTATATTCACACACTTTATATTCATTAGGGCTAGGAAAGTTATTACTCTTGTTTATTAAAAAAATATATATCTATATCAAAGTTTATATAAGAGACAACAAACACACACCTACAAAATTTTATAACATGTTTAAGCAAAATTAGCAGGCGCACATAAAACGACAGAGGAATACCAAGGAGCTGGGACACTGCGTGACTTCGCACACATTCATTTGTAACAAAGCAACGGAACAGGTAGAAAAACCCGCTCAGGCTTATATTAAACCCTGTTACAAAGCAAACAAGACTCTGCACAAAAGCACAATTTTAATTGAAGCAAATATAACTACAGACACGTACACTCACATAACGAACAAAATTAGGCAGCATTCCAAAATGACGATAAACAACAAACGGAAATTAGAGATGTCGAAACCAAAAACGTCTAATTGAACACATAAACAAAGCGCTTACTTACAAAAATCTTGTATGATTAACAAAAGCTATTTGGTAGTCACATATAAATTCGAAGAAACGCTTTCATTTACCGAGTTGAAACAATGTTGATTGCCCACTCGGCTAAGAACATCAAAATGTGACCAGTTTCATGTCGGATAGAATTCGTTTATAAACACTGACCTTTATGGTCTTCTTTCCATTAACATTCATAAACTAATTCTTATGAAAGCGACCGTTCATTAATATTGTTTTTCTATCGGCCTGTTTACCGAACCATTCGTATTGAATAGATTGAAATTCAATTTTTATGTCAAGTTTAATCGGAGACATTAATATTTCTTACTGCTGGCTATTTAAATACGTGTGGCATTCATTCTGGGTTATCTTGAGTGGACGTTATAAAGGAAGCCGATTTTAATGACGCTACCCTACAGGGATAAGTACAACTTTATAGCTTTTTGAAATGTAACTATCTTTGTAGGTAACAAATTATTAACACGTTTCGTGTTTCAAAATACATAGATATGATACATGAACATTTTCCGAAAAACCACAATTATTTCAATTAACACAAAGATGTAGATGGTTTTGAACGCTTAGGTTTTAAAATAGTCTAAATCAAGGAATTAAACGCCCTAATGGAAAACTGTGCCTGGACTGGGCCTAAAATTTTAACACTTTTTCAAATGTGTAAAATTTAAAGTCCTACCCATAAAACCGGCATGTGTGTTATGCCCCCTATGCGCAGAATTTTATCACCGTTTAGTTTTACGGTAGTTTAATCAATTTGTCCACGGTTCAAATAGCGGATGCTACAATCACAATGGTGTATCACAAAAACGTAAATATTGGACTATTAGTCGGAACTACGATAGTGATACCCTGACTTTGTCTGAGCTTTTGTGCACAGTTCCGGCGGCGGTAATCGCATCACAAAATCTATTGAAAAAAACCATTGTTTGGCTCGGGATAAAGGAATTTTCAGGTAGACATGGGGGTGTATCTTGCAACAATATGTGCCCTGCTAATAGCTTGCATTGAAATAATTTAACTGCGACAGCACGTTCCGTTAATAATAGCAGAATTGATACAAATGGCGACATTAATGGAATCAGTGTCACCACTGTTGAAATATTCGATTCGATATTGAATTGCAAAATTTCATACTTAATTTGATCGGAAACTGCGGTAATGATATAAATAAAACGGAATTGTCAGCCACGGACTAGAGACAGAAGTCGTTTTTGTATTCAAGGGCGCTCAACTTGTCTGTGAGCTTGTGATGGCAGTAGTGGCTTTCTTAAGATCCTTTTTTTGCCGGCGATCCGATGCTCGCTCTCAATGTGGATTCCTGGCGCTCTCAAGATCGAAAAGGTTTAAAAATGGAGACCCATATCGGTAAAAAAACGTCAAAGGTAATTACGGTAGGGTTTCTGGCTCTCAGTACAATGAAAAGTAAACATTACGTTAGGTGAGACATTACATCGAACAAGCTTTGAAATGAACAAATTGTAAGTCGCAAAATTATGAGCAACAAACTCGTTATTTTAAGAATTCATTCCGATGGCGAAGGTAGTTAAAGTTCCAGCTGCCTAAGTTATATTTATTTTCTTCAGAATTCCTGCTTGCCTTACAAAGTTCTATTCATTGTGGCGTGCCATTTTCCGACCACTTGTTAGCGAAATTATTAGAAACAGTGCATTGTACGCGACGATGGAAACAAAGAAATTCTGCAAGTAGTAAAAAGTAAGGAATACGGGGAAAGGTAAGTACAATGTGCTGAGGTTAATACCAGTACCTAACAGGGAAGCAATAATAGCGAACAGTTTAGTGGAGTAACATATTCCGAGAATAGAATAAAAATATGTTTTCCGATATTAGTAATACAATATAAGAAGGTGAATGATAACACGAGGTGTGCGATAGGTGAGAAATCAATGTCCGATAAGTTAAAGTCAGAGCAAGCAATGCATAGAGCTGCTGACAAATGAATTAATTTAACACCAAAAGGCGTACCCTTTATGAAATATTCCGCCCTCTTAATCACTACCCAGCGGAATAATTAATAACACGTCAATTAAAATATCAACTAAGCGTTTCCGCCCATATGTGGATAGGTTTAGCGGCTTCTCTAGAATTGAACTTGTTAGACACCTAACTAGATACTAAATGATTTTTTTTGTAGGATTTCACTCAATATTTTTGAAGTAAGTACAAGATCAAGTCAAGATTTTTGTGTTTTGTAAACATTTAATTTGAATATTAGTTATCATGAGGATTATTTTGTGAAAGTCCAAAATAATATTTAGAGAAGTTGTACCAGTATCAGCAGTTTTTGACATAATATAAGATAACCTTATACATAATGTATTTCATTAGCTACAAAAATACCATTCTATATTGCGAAATTAAAATGCAACGGGCGAGCGCTGTACCTATTATGATAATGAGTTCACAATAAACCTTTAATCGTGTTGCTTTGTATGGGAACAAGAGCTTTGTTCCATGTCTGACAAGTCGTAATACTAATTAACGCCTAAGGGAGCTGAAACAGGTTTTGCGATTTATCGTAAAACCCAATTTAGAGCCGGGAGGCACGCGATTACAATCTTCTCACGACAGGAAGGCGCAAACTCCTCATCTCAAGGGAAATCACGCACGCAACAAACTTTATGGCAACACGTCTCAGCTATCCGCTCGGGGCTATCGGGGCCCGCACACCGACCATCTCAAAAGAAACAAGAAGCATGCAGACCAGGCAGTGCCTCGCAATCCTGTCATCCCGTTAAAACTGCTCCAGACACACCATACGTTTCATTCATCAAATTCCAATACGTCACTTTCACAAACACGTGTCACGAAGCACTGCCTGAAGTTAACAATAACACTGACCGTTGTAGAGTATGGCTGCAGACTCAACCGGATTCCATCCTGACCAAGACGCTCCCGAAGCAACCGCTTCAGTTGCATCCGCGGTATCTTCACTAGCTCGGCCTTGCCTTCCTCGTACTCATCTGCATACTTCGCCGGTTCGATGGTGGCCGTCGCTTGCTCCTTACGAGCTTCTTCTTCACATCGGCAAGAGTCCCGAGCCGCTGCCGCTTCCTCCAAAGTGAAGTAAACGGCAGCGGCACCTTCCTCTCTCAAAGTTCTTATGGAATGCAGTAGACGTTGGCGATGTGCAGGGTTGAGAACTCCAATAGCATCCAGATCGGGTTCTCCGACTTGCTTGCATATTTCTAAGTCATCATATCCATTGTCGATAAAACTTTCCGCGTATTGGCCCAAGTGGAGCGATCGCAACCACTCGACGACGATGTTGCCGCTCGTGGACGAGGCCATGTCGCGTCAAACTGCGCGCATCACAGGCGTGTTCGCTTCGCGGCGGTCGGCGAGAAACTGACGGCCACGCTCTCCCCTTAGCCCCCTTTCCCCTCCATAAGCCGCGGTCGCCGCCCCTAGTCCTCCGTGCTTTTGCTTTTTGAGATTTTGTAGCTTAATCGTTTCATTTCATAGAGGTGCGCACCTCACCACGTGATACATTGAATTATTGTTTACATTCACCTCGCTGCAAATAGTAGACATTTTTGACATTAATACCGTCAGTAATAGATTCAAATCTTAAATATTTTTATAAGTTTGTTTAATTCCTTTGAAGATTAATGTTGATAAAAAGCGGTCACAGAGTCAATATAATATTAAACAGCGGGTGGTGGCTGCGTTGAATGATTTATGCGTGGATTTAGGGCTAATAAGAAGGCAGCCTCTACATTGTTGAAGAATTCCTTAGGTATTATAGATGTTCGCTTGTTTGTAATCTTGCGATGTAAATTTTTATCTTAATCAAACAAAGCAAGAAACATTTTGATTGTTTATTAATTTAGGTACGTTTTGTCATTGCTAAATATTTTCGGGTATTGAGAAACGAAAGTTCCAATCCAACATACGTACACAAAACTGAACTAGACTGAACAAAACTTTCCTGTTTGTTATTTCGCTTTTGAGGTGAGATGTATCTTCCTAATTACTCACGAAACCTGAAGCAGGTCATAGTTCAGTTGGGAAGCTGTTATTCATTAAAGTTCTTGAACCTGTTTTATCTCAGACTGCACAGTTCAACCAAGTTTGCATAAAGCTAAGCCGGATGCGGGTTGTTTACTTCAACAACGAGATTACTTGCCTTATAAATGAATCTTATTTTAGGTTATGAAGGTGTGTCAGAGGTTTCGACGCACTGAGAATTTTGTGACGATATTTTGTCACGCTACGGATTATTTATGGCCTTAAATATGCAACTTATTTTTATGGCAGACGAAGAATATGTTCCCAATTTATGTGTTTTCCTTATCATTGAGATTAGAAACCTCTTAAAATAGAATATAGATATGATCAAACCGTGTTATCTCCATGTGCGTGAAATTTTAGAAAAGCATGAAGTTATGAAATCTTCAGATAGTTCAATTGATCCATATCAATACCAGTCGGGAGAGTCCCCAAGAAATTATCTGCATTGCCTCCATATTCTGTGATAGCCCCGCTGATCATCATGAAAAATAATCAAAAGCTCTCGGGTCACGCACGCATTGTTTTGATCAGACGCTCTGATAAATTTTTGGAAACGTTGTAATCTCTTAGTAACCAAAAAAACCTTAGCATTAATAGCACCACATAAATTATATTTAGTCCTCGGACAGGAGAATTTAGTGTTTTAAAAGAATTCATGAAAAATTGATGTCATCTATCTAAGGCAGATAGGCTAGATTATTCCAACGTAGTTTTCCGCGCACAAACTACAAGGATATAGAAAAGCGGAATAGTTAGTGGAATAAATAGGTTTACCTAGATAACGCATTCGCACATAGTAAATACTAACGTCTGCATGCGGCTTCAGTCGCATTTTTTCCGGATAAAAAGTAACATTATATCCGAACCCAAGATATCATCAACCTACGTTCCAAATTTAATATTATTGAGATACTTTCGTTAAAAAAATTACTATAAATATATTGTATGAATTTTATTCATACTGTTATTATTATTTATATTATATTAATATTTTTGTAATGTTCTTTTTCTGGTTTACAATAAAGTGTTTTGTATTGTATTGTATTATTAATAATTTGACTGTTTTGCTGGGTTTTATTTTTAAATGCCGTTTTCTATTCGGATTGGTAGGAACCGGTAAAAATAACTTATCCAGAATGTATATTCTCGCTATGATTTAATGCGCGTGAACTCACCCGTGAAATTATGTTAGAATGTGCACTCCAATATTGCTTTTTAAGTAGTTTAGTAATTTATTGTATTTAATTGCGATTGGAAATTTATTTTGCCAATTTTCAATACTGCTTAAAGGCATTTTCTGCAGTTTTCACAGGATTACATAACTGTAAGTATAATTAAATATGAATTGAAAATCATTGTATGTCAGTGTTAATTTAATTAAATCACGTAACATGCGAGTAATTATGTAAAGTCATTAAAACTTGAAAACGTTTAATTATTATGTTAGTTATATTTGACGACCTCAGTAGTATGGCGGGCGAAGGTCCGCCGGCGACGCAGGAAACCTCCTGCGTCGCCGCGGGTTCAATTCCCGCCTCGGGTCAAATGTTTGTACGATCTGTAGATATTTGTTCTGGGTGTTCTGATCGTTTTCTATGTATAATAAAATTTATATCTATTTATGTACGTACAATAGTTACCTAGCACCCAAAACAAAAGCTTTTGTTTTTCAAGATGCCCATCTTGGGGCTAGATAATTCTGTATGAATTGTCCAAACCATTTACCGACAATAGTGATGAATACTTCGCCTGAAATTCCCAAATGGGGTAAGTACAAGAACAATAAATTTATTGAACCAGTACCATTCTTCTTCTTACCAATCTAGTTTTCTTTTTAAAACCTCAAAACTTGAAGAATCTTTATTAACTCTTGAAATCGTTACTTTAATATTTAAAATGAAAGTAATCTAGCTCTACTCCTGCTTTGAGATTGGAGTCCGCGATCCAGCTGTAATACCTGCATTATTGCGTTCCGTTTCCAGGATTAGGTCAAGGAAATTACGAGCTTATGAAGCTAGCTGACTGCGGCTACGCTACTGTGATAAGTTTCCTAGATATGTACCTACAGTGTCCACGAAAATTTATTAATGTCCCAAAAAAATTGATTTCCTTACAAAATTCCCTCGAGCAATTTTCCCAGTGCGAAACAAAAAAGCTACTATAAGACAAAAAAGCTACATGTATATATATATCGGCAAACGTAGTGTAGGACGCCCTCCGACCAGGTGGGATGACGATTTGCGAAAGACTGATGGCAGATGCTGGATGCGGCAAGCTGAAGACAGTGCGCCATGGCGCTCATTGGGGGAGGCCTATGTCCAGCAGTGAACTGATGTAGGCTGATGATGATGATGATATATATATACGTATATAATATAGTTTATAATATAGATATAGTTTTTATTTTTATTTCGTAGTTGATTGTTTATTATGTACGTTGTTTAAAGAAACAATATTATATAAACACTGTGAAGTATTTTTCAACAATTCACTATAGTAACAATTTGTTTACGCCTTTATTCGCACAATGTCATCAATAGACTAATGAATCACATTGTGCGTATAAAGGCGTATACTGAATGAATCTCTTATATATAATCAGACTTCTTGTCTATCTGCCTCACAAATATTCAAAAACTATGTCCTTTACATCTGAACATTTTCCGTTTTACGTCCTATTTCCATAGTCGGTGAGCGTGAACGATTTAATGGACCAAAAGATTGCTACAGTCGGCCCAAAAAGGTTTTTTTAAACCTTTGTTACTATTGTAGCTACTGATCTTTGTAATTCAAAATTTATACGCCAACTAGCTTCTCTTTTATATACGAGATCTATTTTATAAATATTTCTTGGGCTGTCTTTATACATATCAGCCCATTAGCGGCCTCCACACGTAAGGTTCGGACTGCGCATCTGGGACTACATTCCAAACCGCGGTTAGATCCGTGCGGTTTTGACTGCGGATCAAACTGTCGTGCTAATTACGATTAAAAATGAGATCACGGTTTGGAACGCCGGTAAATTTTTCATATTTTGACAAACGATCCGAACTGTCATTGATTTTCAAGAGATTTGACAGCAGTTTTGACTGGCGCGTAGAACGTTGTAAATTTTAAAAGTTTTGCCTTAGAATCGAACAGTCACCCCGCGCATCTACACGTACGTTTAAGAGCGCGGGAACGGCACATGCGGTTTTCCGACGCGGTCCGAACCTTATGTACTTGTGCAGGCCGCTATTTATTACTTTTTGACACGCCTATGAAGTTCCCTAAATGTTGTCCGATGAGAGAATGAAGACTCAATGAATGTAATAATTATTTCATTAACAATTTTTTTGAATTGACTTTTTAAAAATAGAAAAGCGTGCGATGCTCATCTGTCGACTCGAAAATATCGTGAGTCGGGACTTGCAAAAATTTCGATTTAGATTGAGCCGTCAAATGTAGTAACAAACTACCCAAGTAGATTTTTCCATGAAAAAGTATTAAAAATAAAGTTTACGACACTAACTTTGTCTGCCTTACAAACGCAAAAACGCATGTGATGCCACGTGCTGATGTTATAAAAAAAACTGTTAAAGAACAGAAATTAGGCTATTTTATTATATTAAACATTTGAATTCGATTACAAATTCTTCATAAACAAAAGATAGTCTTATAATCTAATCGGTAGAGCATCGGGGTATGACTAATTGATTGTCACTCGGGCTGTCAGAAAAGAAAATAAGTGCGTTTCCAGTACCTACCTACTAGGCATGTCAAAAATAAAAGTATTTCCGTTCAATCAGTTGTTCAGCCAAGTTGAATTATTACTTCCCCAAGCAGCCAAATATCTAACCCGGAATTCCAAACAATTTCGTTACGAAAATAAAGTAAATAGGAACAAGATTTTACGTGGGAGTACTTACCTAAAGCATAACTCTGCATCACGCTCACGCTGCTCCGTCTTCTCACAAAACACTCAAGGAGCTCAAATCTAATTTACCCTTCGAAACTTCATTACGTCACTAACCTTACATAAAATAATTTATTACCCCGTTGATTTCTTGAAAAAGCCTATTCCACCCCTAATACATCCTCCGCGAAATCAGTGGCACCGTAAGGATGTAAATAAATGCTCGTCTTCCTCAGTCCTGACACTTTAGCCGGGCTGCAGAGCGAATAATGACCTCGTCCGGGCCTTCCTTTCAACTATTTTGTGTGTCCATTTGGGTCAATTGGACCTTCAACCGCTTTGTGCATATTTCTCGTACTAACATACGGCTGAAAGCTTTTTTGCTCGACATCTAGGAAGCGGGTTTATAGTCTCGCCACAATGTGCGGAGTACATTTATTATGCAGTGAATCATCTCTGAACAAACCTCGTCCAGACGCTTGCCCACGCTTCCTAGTGTAAAAGTTATTCAACCTGACTAACCCTGTAATAAATTCCTTTAGTTTCATGTTTGGTTCAGTACAGTCGAGAGAGTGAGTAGAGCCGTTGACCATGCAAATTTCCTAACATTCGTTGGCAGATTAAAATTTACGCCACTTTTTCTATTTGCAAAATAAACTCGAATTTATATACCAAAAAAAATACATTTATATGAAGTTTTGCAGGATGAATAGTAATCCCTGGGATTTTTGTTTATTTGGACCACCTCACAATTATTCTCTTTCTATGTTAAAGCGAAAGTATTTTCAAAATCGGTCTATAAATTAACGGAAAAATCGATGAACATACATAAGAAATACATACAGACGAACATACAACTTCCTCCTTATTTCAAAGTCAGTTAAAAATATCAGAGCACTACGGGTAGAGAATGCTCCAAACTAAACCAGAATTATTATTGAAATCTTACGTTCATTTTCGACGTAAGATTCGGGATCAAAGAGACTCAGTTACGCCATAAGAAGTCACTTTGCCAAAGCACCACATTTAATATAATAGACACTCATGAGAAATCCACGTAAGGTGCAGGGTAAATGAAAATGGCGACGGTAAGTACGAACTTTATGACGCTTTAATAATATTTCTCAAATTTCACATCGGATTACCGTCCCAAAAAAGTTAATAATGCCATAAATCTATGGATATTTTTCCTCTTTCGTTTTTTTTATTTTGTTTCTCAATAAATCGTCAATATCTAACCTTTAACCTAAAATACAAAACATAGAAATATTGTAAATGGTTCTAAAGCCCCGGAAGCCGTGGAAAAAAATATTCATACTTACCTTTGTAATCCTACAGAGCAGAGTGAATCTGTGGATGTTTTTCCTCGTTAGTTTTTTTTATTTTGTTTCTCTCATTATCTAACCTTTAACCTATAATACAAAATAAAGAAATGAAATATATATTATATTATATTAGGCTCTAAAGCCCCGGAAGCCGCCGCAAAAAATATTCACACTTACCTCTGTAATCCTAGAGAGCAGAGTCCTAAGTCAACAGTCGTAATTTTTATAGCAATCGGGGAATGACAGTGCAGTCATAGGCATGGCTAGTTCGGGTCGTTCCCTCTGATGACCCGACGACGGCCGACCCCTAGGGCAGCATAGTGATGGACAAGTAAGGAGGTTGTTAATGATATCGATGAATTGACTGATTACTACCTTTTCACCTGAGGGTCTGTTGTTAATATATCCTACCGAAATCCATTTTTTTGTGACTTATTTCATTTCTTACGTAATATATATTATGTACCAAAAGTGGGATAAGAAGAAAGCCAAGTGAAAAGCCAAGAAAAAATGGAGGTAAAAATATAATCAGCAAACAACTATTGTTTGATTTTCGATTTTATCTTGCCGATGAAAAGCTTTCTTCTGATAAATATTAAACTTTTAACAACGTGAAATTTAGGCCTTTAGCTTTTGTATTATATTGCCTATGAAAAGCTTTCTCACTTTCTTTTTAGACGGTGATCGTTCTTGATTATTGTTGATTGATAACTAATTGATGTGAAACTCTATGATCGCTAAGTACACAATAGAGTAGAGTCAAATTACTGTCAACAGTAGTCGATAATCAGGCAGGTAATAGAAATCATCGACAAAAGACAACACTAAGCTGCAGCAATGCGGACAATTCGGGGACGTGGACAAATGTGCCCAGCGACTCGCCGTGACACGTTCATTGAGCTTTCATTTGGGCAATTTTCGACTAAATCCCGGCCAATCGGATGTTCTAACTGCCCATTTGCCAGAATAAATACTTGCCTTTGCTCACTTGAGCTGGAATGCTGCTATTATTTGTTTATCGGCTTTTGTTTCGTTTGTCTTTGGAATTTTGTTTCATAAATATCATTGTCTAGATTTATTTTATTTATATTTCCTTATTTATACAGAGGAGGCTGCCTAAACCGAAAGCCAGCGGCGGCGAGAGAAACCTGACTTAGAATTTAATGATAATGGTTATTTTATTTAAGTATTCTGCTTCTTCATAAAAAAAGCAAATGAAAATAATAAATGGACTGAGTTAACCCTAAACGACGTAAAGTTAAAAAACAAACAAAATTTTACTACAAACTAGTACATACAACAAACGCCCAGCCAAATTGTTAATCCAATACCGAAAAAAGAGCAAACATTTTCGTATCTCCTTTCATATTCTAGAGCACGTTTACCAAATTCAGGCACAAAAACAATGCCACATTAGCAAACAAGAGGGGCGAGGATAATCAAAAATTCACACATACTATAACTTTTATTTTCCACACGGGCAAATTGCAAGCCATTTTTCGAACACACGAGACTTTATCAAACATTGAAGGAGACTTGAACATGATTATAACTGTACGTGCCCAGAATTCGATTCTAAGTCGAAAAGTACTGAAGCACATCAAAGGAGCTGAACAACGCTTTGATTTTGATAAAAAAAGTGTTCTTGTTATCGGTGGAATAAATTTTCTTTGTACGTTCGTTATACCAGTTCCTATGATATGGGATAGAATATGCGCCATTTATTTTTGTCTAGCGTATTTGGGTACTCTAGTGTTTGGGTGTATTCTGATTTAACTTGTTTTTCTTCTCTTAGCAATGTTTGCTCAGTTTGACAGTTTAGCTGAACTACTATTTAATAACTACATATTAATTGATTTTGATTTCATGACTTTCTGAGCCTTTTGAAATTTATTTTGGGATTGTTTCTAATTTAGGTAGTGATTGTTTTTTTCCCCATGAGTTTCTTTGCCTCTAAAATTAATAAGCTCTCAATCTTTTCACTCATAAATTCTGATACGGATTCCAAATTATCAAATTAGTTATTCCAAATATTTTCTACGGGCAAATCTGTTTTATTTTCCATCAAATGCTTACCTACTTTACCTTATCACGCATTTGCGTGCTACAATTTTTATATTAGTGCCTGCCTATCCGAATTCAGCCTCTCGCACTATTAACCCTATTTGTTTCAACACATGCTACGAATACTTGACCCACTGTTTCTTTGGCTCTTATTTTTATTACGTCAAAGCTCATTTTGAGGGTAGAGAAATCGTGAAACACAAGCGCCTTTATTACATTACGTCACGAAGGATCCCAGGTGTGGAGGGCTTGAACATGAAAAACAAGGGTATCTTGACGCTTGTTTCGGCTTAAGGTAATTTAGGTCAACATTCAAAATATCCTTACTCTCAATACAATTAAAAGTAGTGATGTGCGAGCTTAAACAAACTTCATATTGAAGTTTTGTACACAAACCGCCCCGCCCATCCTTAACCTAGTATTCATTTTGTTGCTGCGTCCTATAAGCAATTTACTTTGCTAGTCGATGTGAGATCCTTCATTAAATAAATATTGCTTCAAGTATATCTGAAACTCGACGCCAAGCAACTAAGTTTTAGTTATTTGTGTCGTGATTTGTTTACAAGAATTCTACAAGGAGTTTGGCTAAGGCACAGATACATAATAATACTATACGAAGGTATAGGTTAAGCTGCAAATTTGGTCAAGATCTTAGAACAAATTTAAAATTAAAATTCACATGCTCATTAAAAACTGGGTAGGCTAGTTGGTCATAAATCGTTTCACAATGTTTTGAAAGACCGATAAGCATACATCAGAAAATCTAATCATTTATTTCATACCTATAGCTTAAAAAATTTACTGTAGTGATTGATCACTGATCAGAGAGAGAAATAGCATGGTTTTTGGCGAGCCGTTTTTAGGTGACATTTAATGAAAAATCTACATCTTAGAGTAAGTTGTAGGTTTTTAAATAATTCTTACCAATTAAAATTCACAACAAGCTGTTCTAGAAACTCTGATCAGATTGTATTTTTATTGGTGTCATGCTCGAGTTGAACTTCGCTATCATATTGTTTTTACAGTTCATTGCCTGTTTTAATTTCAACGAGCGGATGTTTTGACTAGCAAAAAAAGCTTAACAATTTTATAATGTTTTAAACGTTAAGCCATTTTTGATGGTAGGCATAAGAGAAAACTTTAAAATTATATATATTTATAAATTATTTTTATTTATTATTTTTTATTATTATTTTTATTATATATATAAATTATTTAAAATTATGTATACTAAACTCGGTAAGACCATAAATAACAATATGAAATATAACAATTTTTCGTAAAATATTTAAATATGAATATTAAATACATAAATATCCTGAATAAATTGATAAATGCTTAAATCATAACACTATCCAGCATTGTATGTATTGTAGGATTTTGATCACGTTTTAAAGCTTTAGGATCTTTTAATACTTGTAAACAAAATTTGTTTAAATATCTAATAGTGATGCGCCGCAGCGTGAGCACAAATTTGTTCAATAGTTAATAGGGCATAGATGTGAACCTAGTATTGATACTTTTATCAGTAAATCTACTTTCGACAGGTAAATTCGTTTATATTCACAGCCCTAAGTAATTAATTTAAAGTGGAACAAATACATTACACCTGGTAATGGTAAGCAGGTGTTGATGGAACAAACGAAGCGTGAAAAGGCATGTTAGCATTTTCAAATGTCGCCGTTTTACGAGTACCGTGGTGAACTTTTACGTTTAGAACAAAAGTTCGGTGATTAAACACATGGTGCGTACCTACCCATCTTACACAAAATAATAGTATAACATAACATTTTTCTGTAGAGGTTATGTTACAAGATTTTCCTGTTACCGAAATTTTTATACGCTAGTAGCTAAGCTTTCCCATTAGTGGCGATTATGTGACATGGCATTTTTCCAAAGGATAGGTTTGTTAGATTTATTTAACTCTCTAGTACCCGAAATTCAAGTTCTGCTTAGCTTGAGGCTAGATAATGCTGTGTGAATTATCCTGCATTATTATTATATTTATCTTTTCATTTTGACGACCCTCTAAATATTGGTGAACTGAGAGCCGTACAAGTTAAGGAAATATTACTGACAAGATTGGAACAAATCTCTCAAAATAATTCATTTTACTTATTTATTTCATCTTGGCAGTACGAATTTCAAAAGTCAGCGGTGACAGCGGTGTTAAACAATCATATTCTCGAAAACTTTTTCGTTTTTGTACAAAGCGAACTTATACTAACCGCTCAGACCACAAATCGCGAATTGCCAAACTAAGGTTCTTTATTTCCGAGTAATTCCACCAGTCCGTGCTCAAGGGACAAGCTAATTTAATGCACGACCATGCACTGGTGGTTGAGCCGCAAAGCCTCACTAGTTCACTCCTTCGTATTTGACTAGCCGTGAGTTAGTTTAGTGAGCGAGTATGTAGGGGCACGTGAGCTTGAAACAGTTCACTGCAATGAGGTTTGTTCGGGCTGAAGTTTCTCTAGAAATAATTTGGCGGTGAACGAGAAAATATACGGTAGTAACTCTGTGTGTCAATTCAAATTTCACTTTGAACATTATAGAATACTCGACCAGATGGGATGACGATTTGCGAAAGACTGCTGGCAGATGCTGGATGCGGCAAGCTGAAGACAGGGCGCTATGGCGCTCATTAGGGGAGGCCTATGTCCAGCAGTGGACTGGTATAGACTGATGAGGATGATGATGATGAAGTTAAGCTAGTATTTTTTCTTGATAAGGAACGAATTGGAATCTTTGTTGATTTTTCATACTTTTTCAAAGTATTTGCAAATAGTATGAAGGTTATTATATTGCATTTTGTTGCATGTTTCAAGTAAAAAACATCTTTCATAACAAAGAAAATTAGTAAAATTAAGAGAAAAAAAATAGACCAATTATTAGCAATTAAAATAGTTGAGTGAAATGAAGGCTGTTGAAAACAATTTAAAGGTAGTTCAAGCCATATCAAGTTGCGAGTTAGAATCAAATCAAAAATCTTTTCATCATCCCTCTGAACCTATTTCTTAAGTAACTAGTCCGATTTAGTTTAAATTCAAATTTATGGAAGGGCCCCAGGGAAAATTATTTCCCGCTTGGCTGAGCTTGCATTGCATCTAAGGACCGTCGGTGGGACATAAAGCCAAATGATGTGGGTAATGTGGTATGTAACTCCGGGCTCGAGCAAAATTTCTGCCGTTTTAGAACAGAATTTGCGAAATACTTTCAGAGCTAACCGGTAAAAGTGAATATGGATGAGATAGAGAACAATAATTTATTTTAGCCTGTTCTTTAATTTTTCTTAAACTCAACAGCAACGCGAAAGTAAAAGAAGAACAGAAAGTTCATTATCATCATTTTGACGACCTCTGTGGCGCGGTGGGCGAAGGGCCGCCTGCGACGCAGGAGGTTGCGGTTTCGATTTCCGCCTTGGGACAAATATTTGTTCGATCTGCATGTTCCGGGTGTTCGGTCGTTTTTTATGGATAATAAAAAAAACATCTATCTGTGTAACGTTTTGTATTATGTATATCAGTTATCTAGTACCCATAACACAAGCTCTGCTTAGCTTGGGGCTAGATAATGCTGTGTGAATTGTCCAGAATTATTTATTTATTTTATCTATTTTAAAACCTAGTCAACTCACTCTCACATAGTGGAGTTTAAGATTCCCTTACAAGCAAGTTGTCACAGGGGCATTCATGTTTATGTTTACATTCAGAACTGACCGACTGTCGACCAAAAACGAAAGTTACAATCAAATATTAAAATTAAACTAAAACGAGTACCTATTTACATTTGAGCTAACTGCAGACTGTTGCAAATAATCTACAGGTAGCTCAACTGATCCAAATCAATACCAGTCGGAAGCTTGGTCAAAACGCTGGCTGCATTGCCCCGCTGGCTGTTGCAATGACTCAAAAGTTATTTTCATCTCAATAAAACTTGAATACATTCTACAAAAAAAATATAATGGTAGCAGAAAAAAATTGTGAAATTGCATACATTTTCCACTTTGTGGAGTTCTAAATGAAACAAAGATTTTAAAACGATTGTTTTCAAGCTTACAGAGGATTTAACGCTTACTTTCAAACTTGAGTGCATGAATGGTGCTAGAGAAATGTGAGACGAGCAACAATTGTACGCCTTTAAAATCCCACGAATATTATAAATGTGAAAGTTTTAGTGGATGGATGGATAGATGGATGTTTGTTACTTAATCACGCTAGAACGACTGAACGGATCTGGATGAAATTTGGCACATAGATAGATTATAGTCTGGAATAGTACATGGGCTAGCTACTTTTTGAGCTTGTGCTGCTAGTGTTTTTTATATCGCGGTAGCATCAATGTGGACTCTGTAAATTTCCGCTATTATAAGCGGCAGAAGTGAAAGCAAATCTTGAAATGTTTTGGATGCAACGTTTTTTTACAGTCAATCGTTTGACCACAATGTCAACTGATAGAATGTGAAGATGTGGCCAATAATCAAATGATACACTTGATTGTTGGCCACATCTTGCGAATGCTTAAAAGATACCACCTATTCTCTCTTGTCTTGAAGAAGGTCGTTTCTCCACCGCTCCCTAATATTTTGTTTTCGACGACCTCTGTGGCGAGGGGCATTCTCTGAGTCGCCTGCGAAGCAGGAGGTTACGGGTTCGAGTCCCGCCATGAGACAAATATTTGTACGATCTGCAGGTATTTGTTCCGGGTGTCATGGTCGTTTTTTATGTATATGAAAAAATATTTATGTAATGTATTTTAATATGTACTTTATCGGTTATCTTGTACCCAACACAAGCTTTGCTTAGCTTGGGGCTAGATAATGCTGTGTGAATTGTCCAGCATTATTTATTAATTTTCTTCATCTCCGACCGACCTATAGTAAATTTTTGTTACTTTAATTTTTTAAATTCTCCAAACGGAATTTTCGTCACAGAAAATCTTAAAATGGACGTGATTAAAAGGGTGCTGCCAAAATATACTTGTTTGAAGCTGAATAAGTATTTGCAGCATGAACTTTAAGGTCTGTGGTTGGACCGTGGTGGTGTATGCGGGCGCTGCGGCCTCCCTTTGTTCCTTCAATTTGATAGATTAGTCGAGGTTTAGCCTAGATAGGCCGTGTGGCAAGTAAGTTTAGAAAATAAGCTTTAAGAATTCTGAAACTATAAATAGTTTATGGAGTTTAAACAGTAGACATATTATTATTTTCGGTATATATTTGTTGAATACAGTATTTAATCATAGCAATCTTCAATGAGTTTTTAGGCATGACTTACCAAATGTTTGTTTGTTGGTTATTTCTAATAGGCTACTTGACTACTACTGGGAAATAAATCTAAAGCATTGTCTGATAAAAGTAATACAAAATATAATTAATATTTCTTCAAGGCCTATTAATAAAAACTAATTTTAAAATTTGAATTAAATAATATTCTAACTTTTAAAATAAAGAAGTTAAAATTTGGTTGAAATAAAATAATTTAGCGTTCCAAAACGATCTCTGTCATGTCAATATCTCGACATTGTCAAGTCGTATCGTCATGTAATATCGATATCTTCGCCAATTCTTAGTAGATTTTGATGAAATAAAATAAACTTTGATTTTGAGGCTACGTCCGTACGAGAGTACATGTAAAACAATCCAATCTTTCTATTCTATTATTTCGCGTATGTAATATGCGAAGAAAAAAGTATGAGTAAGACACTCTCAAAAACATCGACCAGCAGCACCAATATCAGGCATCACTTTAATTAAAATAGTCTTCTGAAATTCTGAATTCAATTTTGTAGAATTTGGCAATCTTGGTATGCTAGGAACATATCACACGATTTGGAACAGATATTCAATTATATAAGATTATATTTACAAGAGAAAGTACCCTGTTATACAGATTCATCGTATAATTAACACAGGTGGAGCTGGGAACAAAAGCTAGTAAAAGCTACTAATTCAAATGCAATGCACGCATCTGTTACCGTAACCTCATTACGCTAATGAGCAGGTAAACAATAGGACCTGCCAATAGTCACTTCTGACTCAGCTTAGACTTCATAGATACAAAGCGATTCTACGTAAGTATAGCCTACCTACCTAACCTAAGTAGGCACTTAGCGTACCTAGCTGCCATTTCTCTGTTATCCTTTGTATATCCTATATCGATCTCATCATCATCATCAGCCTATAATTTGTCCACTGCTGGACATAGGCCTCCCCTAATGAGCTCCATAGCGCCCTGTCTTCAGCTTGCCGCATCCAGCATCTGCCAGCAGTCTTTCGCAAATCGTCATCCCACCTGGTCGGAGGGCGTCCTACACTACGTTTGCCGAGTCGCGGTCTCCACTCAAGAACACGTTTACCCCAGAGGTTGTTCTTCTCGAGATATGTTCAGCCCACTGCCACTTCAGCTTGCTAATCATTTGAGCTATGTCGATAACCTTAGTTCTCTGTTGGATGTATTCGTTACGAATCCTATCCTTCAGAGAAACTCCGAGCATTATCATAGCTCTCTCCATAACTCGCTGGGCGACTTTAAACTGGTGGACCAGTCCTACCGTGAGTGTCCACGTTTCAGCTCCGTAAGTCATGACGGGTAGAACGCACTGATTGAAAACTTTCGTTTTCAAGCATTGGGGTATGGATTACGACAAGACTCGACGTAGTTTGCCAAACGCGGCCGAACCTATCTGAATCCTCTTCTTGGCCTCCTTCTCTTCTTTATATCGATCTAAGTGACTCTTTGAGTTTGTATTTATGAAGGTAGAACATCAACATTCTTTATTAAGCTGCTCCATATTAATGGTTAAATCATTTTAGTCCTTTAAGGGGCGACCTATGACGCCATTTTGTGAAAAGGATAGGATATGTATGGGATATAGCGCTTATAAGAGAGTGACAGAGCAGGGCGGCTTAAGCCCAAAAATCAAGTTATGTTTATTAATTTTATTAGGACATTGATTTGCACAAATAAGACTAAGGTTAGTATTCTTTTTTATATGATGATGGCGATAAAAAAAATCTTGTGATTGATAGTTTAGGAGAAAAATGGTAACAACTAAGAAAACAGTTAGTATTTTAATTGCACAATTATTTTTGTCATGTAATGTTTTTTATTTTGTAAAGAAGATGATATGCCTTGCATGTCATATATGATTATGCATTTATTTATGTTTTTCGATACAGATTAAGTACCTAGCAAAAATGTTTTGAAACCCAAATTCGCCCAATTTTTATATAATATATGCCTTAAATAATTGTTTATATAGATTTTGAATTTCATTTGTTGATCACAATGACTGTGTTTTAATTTTTTTGTATAAATAAATTATTCGTAACGTAATCAATGACCACATTAATTAAAAAACCATTATTATTTACAAAACTATGATAGCTACACATAAAATAGCTGAAGTTATCCAAAATAACTCTATCAAAACGTTTTGGACAAGAAATAACTGGCATTCCTTCAACTTGAAATCATTTTTACCCTTGAACAAGTCCAATAGGAATGCTTTGATGTAAGGTCCCCTCGTTAAACAAAACACAAAGCTTAAATAATTTTATTTCGGAGTAAATATTTATCAATCGAAGTATTTTCATTGTCAATTCAGCTACACCCCTTGAATAACATTGATTGAGATAAAAAAATGCCGGAATGACTTTCAAAACATGTTTAAAGTACGTACGATCTAGTTGATGGATTAATTTCAATCTGGATTAAAATTCTGTGAAATTTAACGTCTATTAACCTTTAGACTTTTTGATCCATACTAATATCATAAATTCGAAAGTAATTCTGTATGTCTGTTTGTCTTCTTGTCTGTATGTCTGTCTGTATGTCTTATTTGTCTGTTTGACCTTTTTACGCCTAAGCGGGTGAAAAGATCCAAATGAAATTTGACAGGAAGGTAAATAGTTTCCCGGGGCCGTCCCCGGGAAAATCCTATGATACTTGAAAAGCGCGACCGAAGCCGCCGGCAGCAGCTAGTATTTTAGAAGAATACGTTAATCATTTAAGACGTATGGAATGATTTCAAAGAATATTTTTTATACGGGAATTTACAGTTTATCGGACAACGTGACCCGCGAGTGTGATAAAAGGTGCTCCATTTAAAAACCAAACTAGTTAAGCAATTTTATTTTCCATCCATACTAATGTTATATAAATTCGAAAGTAACTCTGTCTGTCTGTCTTCCTTCTTCTGTTCTGAAACCTTTACACGCCTAAACGGCTGAACGGATCTCCATAAAATTTTGGTAGGGAAGTGGATGGTATCCCGCGGGACGGACATTAGCTACTTTTTATTCAAAAAAAGAGCGCTTGAAGCCGCGGGGAGCAGCTAGTAATAATAAAAATCATAATAATTTAAGTACAAAAGTAAAAATATAATTAGTAACGTTATATATGTAATTATGACTAATGTAACGAAAATCTGACCCTAAGTGGAATAATGTAACTTGCAGAACAACTGGCTAACAACAAAGGGAAGGTCCTTTATATACCTAAAGGACTACATCCTTTGTTGGTAGCCGGGGTCAGGGTAGGTATACACCAGCACTGCCCCCAATCACCACATGTGTGAGTCAGAAAACAATATTTAAAAGAGTGCACACTTTTCTTTAACCATTTTACGTAAAGTTCGGACATCCTATAAGTCAGTGTGATCAATTATTGGTTGATAAATTACTGTTTATATTTTTCTTAAGATATTTAAATAAACAATCAAGTCGAGAGTAAACAAGCTAGTCAACAGTTATCTACCGAGTAAACAAGATGTGTCGATATTTTTTCTTTATTTTGTTCTCTTGTTTTGGTTTCGTAAATGTGAATTCTATGGCCATAAAAGGCCCAGCGTTGACCAGATATGATCCATGCGGGCTAGGAATTATTCATTTTGATAGAATAAAGAATCAAACTAGTCATTGGGGTGGTGTGATACATTTTGGACTGTATGCTGATCTAGATGAGGTTGAAATTGAAGTGTATTTTGAGAAACCTGTGGTCGTATTCAATTCGGTAAGTAATTTTGTTATGCGTATAGCTGATTCATACATTAAAATGTTTATAGAACATAATTAAACACAAGTTTTATAAACTATTTTCTGTTTGTAAACTTTAGTATTTTAGCTGGGAAAATAAATACAATCTAAAGGTTGTCGCAGATAAGACCTACCACTCCAAAATGTGCAAATAAATAGTCTTATTAAGGCTGGTCTTTCGAAAAAACCTCGAAGATCATGGATAACATATCATGAGAATGAACATACTTTTATTAGCATAGCTATTTTTATACTGCCGAGTATAACTCGGCAGTGTAAAACTACCCTGAAAGAATAATTAATATTTCAGATCGAATCTAGCGTTGCATTTCAAGCCAGGCGATTCAATTGGAGTGATTTGATAGTAAGACATTCCAAACCAATCCCGGATAAATATATTTTTCAAGTGCAAGTTATAGATACAAATAAAACTGACGTGCCTGTCGTGTCGAAGTTTGTTTTGAACAAAGTAGTGTTGTGTAGTACCGATATCAAGGTAAGTGACAAATAATCTACACTAATATTCATAAATTGCCTATTATATTTATATATTTGTTTAAATACTTGTTTGCTACCGACACTATAAACCACGGTTCACAGATGCTGATGAACCATGGCAATATTTCAACATTTGAGCTAACTGCAGACTGTTGCCAACAATCTTAAGGTAGCTCAACTGATCCATATGAATACCAGTCGGAAGCGTGCCTAAGGCACTGGATGCATTGCCCGGTGTATGGAAATGCTGATGCGCTGTACCCACTAGCTCTCAGGTCACGCGTCGCTTCAACCAGATGCTCAGATAATTTTTTAAAAACCCGGAAATTCTCGGTACCCCTCGGAGTAAATGCGAAGGCTCTGTCGAGACTTGCATATTTGCGCCTTATGAGATCTTCGGCCAAATCTGCCGCCGCACCAGCCCTCACGGAAGTCCTAAAATGATGACAAGGCGCGAGTGTGTCGACGCATGTAGCGTCCTACAAAATAGGCCTCCCTAACTCCCATGGGACTAGAATCATGCCGTGGCCCCTCTTACCATCGTCACGCAACATACCATTTGGTTCAAGAATAGCTGATACGTCAGCGTTACGTCTTTTAAGTGTCACAACATCGTAAATTAAAATATTCACCTTCAATAATTTGATATAATTTTGAACTATTCCAGGCTTCTCAAACGATATCATCTCTAAACATCAGCAGTACAGCCAATCATTACAACCACCTATGCGGCAGAAGATCTCTTCAGAACACCGAACTGGTTTCCGTCAGAACGGAGGCGAAAGCAGGCGATTGGCCCTGGCACGTTGCTATGATAGTCATAACTCAAGATGTGCCTAAATATGAATGCGGGGGGAACATTATTTCGAGAACAGCGGTGTTGACAGGTGAGTTAGAATTTAAATCCATGTTGACCCTTTATCCTGATGCAGACAGGGTCATATCATATCATAGCACATGCATGTAATATAGCTACCTCACCTCCCGTCACCTCTCGTCAATAGCCTATAATGGTCCAGGACCCAGGAAGTACTGTACGCAGGTCTCCCCCTAATAATCGCCTTATTGGCTTTTATTTCATAGGAGGGGGAGAATGCCCATAATCCTCACGCTGGGTATGCGGGTTGGGGATCGCAGTTCGCTTTTGGATCAATTGTACAAGAGGCGCAGCTCCTCGCCCCGCCGTTGGTCCCTAACACGCCTTACGAAACCCGCGGGAAAAGTTCGGGTAGTGCAAATTCTAAGTACTAAATTCTAAACTAGCGGAAAAGTACTTTGCCACAAATCGTAAACCATTTTCTATGAACTCATGATAAAATCAACTTCGATTCACTGTTATTTTGGAATATACGAAATTTTGTGCAAAAAATCTACATTTTCCCATATGCTCTAAAAATACAAATGAATCAAAGTTCTTTTATCATAAGTTCATAGAAAATAGTTTACGATTTGCGGAGAATTACGTTTTCGAAACCGAAAACACAAGAAATTGAATCTCGCGCCAAACCGCGACGAAACCACCTTAAATAAACAAATACCGTCATTTTATTTTATAGCTGGACATTGCATTTTCAAAAATGGTGGCTTGTTAAAACGGGAACAAGTTAAAATCATAGCTGGGACCAACAATTACAATGATGTGTATCAAGCCGGGAGGCAGGTGCTACTAGTAAGCATCACTTTGTTCAATAAACTATTTTTTACTATATATTCTATATAATGTCTGCAAATATATTTATGTATATCTGTATATTATAAATATACTTTTTCCCACATATTATACGTGGATATTTGAGCTTTTTCCGTCGGCTACAAGCAAATGACATAAGTTCAAACTTTCTGTTTCCTCGAAATTTATTTTGTAAATTGATTATTATATTGCCGCAATGTATCAAATCCTAGGGCCGATTTCACTGAATCATTTGCTTCACCAAAAAAATGGTACCTACTGTCTCACAATGACGTGTTTGGCATTTTACCTAAATGAAAGAAACTTTAGATGCTTTTCAAGTGTCAAGTTGAAGCCAATCTCTCCATGCAAATAGCACCGCACGCACTATCTACAGTTTCTTTCATGTATGGACGAATCTGCGAGGATAATATTGTCATAGTAAAGCAATTGGTTTGCAGAATTCAACCCCTGGTCCGTAGCTTGTCAAATAATACCTAAGATTTTTTTTACTTACAGGCTCAAGAGCTTATCATCCACCCAGCTTATACATATGAATTTTCAACATCTGATTTAGGTATCATAAAAGTGAACAAATTTGTCTACACAGAGTTTGTACAGCCTATTTGTTTATGGGGACCTGCTTATGACAAGACTACCCTATTCGAGAAGGAAGCAACGGTAAGCCTTAACTCTTGTCCCTTGTCATCATCATCAGCATCGTCATTAGCCTATGTTATTCCACATAGGCCATAGACTCTATTCCGTCTCCGGTTTTATATTTTTCTGTTAGTAAATACAATTAAATAATGGGGTATATAATATGCATGTGACTTCAAAAAGCTGATTATTTTTATTTGTATTCTTTGCTGGTTTAGAAATTTTCATATTTATTTTTGTTTTTTGATGTTTTTATTGTGATATTCGATTGAACTTTTTCATTGAAAAGTAGAAATTTTAAGTTTCAATCGCAATATTTCTAAATGTAACGTCACCATGCGGTGAAATTTCGAAACGCATTTAATCACATTTAGTTATTGACAATACATACACACAATAATACATGAAGATTTGAGGGGATAGGTATCTTTTTTGAAAAAAAAAAAAGATTTTTTTAGACTCATTACACAACTAACAAAAATAATTTTTTTATAATTTTATTTTGATTGATGTAACTGAAGCTCTTGGAGTTGACAAACTGAACGGTGACGTCACCGAAAAAGGGCAGCGTTTTTGTCACCTGAAACTGATATTAGAATTATTTTTCTTTATTTTCTTCATAATAAAAAAAATATAGATAGATATTTTATTTGGTTCACAAACACAGACAGCACATAACAAAAAATAAATCAAAATCATAGACATTAGGTACAATAGGTAGGTAGGGATACAATAGCATCTTAAACTTAGGGAATTCAAACATACAAACAATAAAAATTAAATAGGACCTTACTTAGCTAATAACAAGAAGAAAAAAGAAACAAATATTACCAACTAAAGTTGAAGAGACCTAAGAGGTAAAATTAAGTTTTGACCTAGGAGTAATGTAGGTATTTAAAAATTTTAGTTACTTATCTAAGTCAGCTGAAGTGGCAGTGGGCTGGCCATATCTCGAGAAGAACCGACAACCGCTGGGGTAAACGTGTTCTTGAGTGGAGACCGCAACTCGGCAAACGTAGTGTAGGACGCCCTCCGACCAGGTGGGATGACGATTTGCGAAAGACTGCTGGCAGATGCTGGATGCGGCAAGCTGAAGACAGGGCGCTATGGCGCTCATTAGGGGAGGCTTATATCCAGCAGTGGATTGATGTAGGCTGATGATGATCTAAGTCAGTAAAATATGACTATTATATTATTTTTCGCTAACTAAATAACACAAATCTTGTTTTTTTTTATCTATGCATTTAATTATGTTCCCTATTGTTAAAGTGCACTCTATGCATTTCAGATGGTGGGCTTTGGCTCGACGGAAAATAACAAGCAATCAGAAGTGCTCAGAGCATCGTATATAAAAGTACAGAATGACTCAACATGCGTTGCCTTCAGGCCTAGAATCTACCAGAAGCTCATGAACGAATTTACATTTTGTGCTGGATATGGCCCTACGTCAGGTAATCACCACATAGCATAAAACAAAGTAGCTTCCCGCTGTATATTTGTCCCTATGTATGCTTAGATCTTTAAAACTACGCAACGGAACGAAATGATTGTAATAAATAAAAAGTGTATAATTCATGCATAATATTGTACCCGTGCAAAGCCGGGGCGGGTCGCTAGTAACATTAAACTAAAAGCAAAACCGACCTATTAAACTCCAATTATGTGAACGGTACCCTAACGCAAAAATCGGATACTAAGTCATAAATGGGCTACATAAAACTACATAAAAATTGAGTCCAATTTCTAAGTACCTCAACAGCCTATAATGGTCCACAGCTGGACGCAGGTCTCCCCCTGATTTTTTTATCTCTTGGGTGGTAATGCCCATAATATCCATGCCGGTTGGGGATCGCAGTTCGGTGGTAGATAATCTGCAAGAGGCACTGTTGCCTGCCTCCCGGTGTATGTCCCTTAGTTAGGAAAGAGTTGTAGTTCTAACTAACTGTAGCCGAAAACGGCTCGGTCAATATTCTTGTTAATAATTATGTTTATTTTTAACTTCAATAAAAATGATTTAAACAATAAAATATTAGGTTCTACAAAACGTATGCTCAGCATTTAAGATTATAGCAAAGGAGGCCTAAGTCCAGCAATGGACTGGTATAAGGCAGCTGGGCTGGTGTTGTTGTTTTTGTAGGCTACAAATTTGCGGTAAAAATGCATGTTTAAGAAATTTAATTAGTCCTAAAAACTTTTCGATTTCGGCGGGAATCGAACCCGCGCCCCACCCAAACTTTTGGGAACTTATTTAATTTCTTAGAGATTACCTAGAGTACGATTGCTTACGCACTAATAATAACAAAACCTTAGAAATGCATGTTTACCATCAGTCTTAAAAAATTGTACCGCGACCTCGTGTCGTGTTAGACGGGTCGTGACGAGACTTAGCTTGATTATTTGACTGGTATAAGCAATTTACCACAGGAGTACATAAGAAGCCTCACCAACTCAACTCCCACGAGTTGAGATCTGACAGAGAGAGTTGAGGTCTGGCAGAAACCCTTATTCGACTCTTATGACATCCACATGACATAAGAGTCGATTAACGGCATCTGCCAGATGACGGGCAGGAAGGAATTTATCTGAAAACCTGATGATGTCGTGTATAATGAGCCGTATTATTTTTTCAGCTGAGAACCCTCGCAACGGAGACAGCGGTGGAGGCCTCCTCTTAAGTACCCTTCAATCAGATCACAGAATCAGCTGGTTCCTCCGCGGTATCCTGTCCAAATGCGGCGTTTCCCCTGGACATATTGAATGTGATCCGACTTACTACGTGGTCTTCACGGATGTAGGCCCTCACTACGGATGGATCAGCCACCATTCGGATCTTTGGTTTAGGATCAATGTTTATGAATAAGTTAATTAAGTCAGCTGTAAGTAATCTTAAGATTAATTTAATAAAACTAGAGGCTGTGATAAAGTATTTACCTATATATCTTTACTTACCAACACAAACCGGAAGTTCAAATGCACCCTAAGAATACAACTATCATAATACAATAAAAGCTACATCCCCCAGTCCATCCGTGAACAGTACATACTATTCTGATGATTAATACAGAAATATGTAAAACAACAGAAATAGACATGTGTTTTTTATAATACGATCGATATACTTATCACTACATAGTTCAAAAAAGAAAAAAAAGTCAAAGTTGCTGTCTGTCTTTATGTTATGCTTTGATCATTAAAACTTCGCTACAAATTTTGATGCGGTTTTTTCAATAGATATAATGATTCTAGAGAAAGTTTAATATGTGTACATGCATAATATAGTCCCGTGCAAAGCCGGGGCGGGTTGCTAGTCTACCTATAAATATAAAATGTAGGAATATGTTATTGATTTTATGATGGCAAGCCGTGGCAGAAACACCACCACTTTACTCAAACTTTTGCATAATTTATTAAAATCTTATTAAAAAATGTCACCGAACAAAGTTAGAAAATTATAAAGTCTCTTAATATTAGTATGACTCCTTTGTATCAAAGTTTTTTAATAACACTTTGTCTTCATTTGTTTTAATTTGTTGACATTCTTTTGTTTTGTAAATTTGGATATAATATGTAGGTAGATAGAGATAGCCGATACATGTAGTTGTAGATGTAGATATTGAATATACATATTTAGAAGTTGTAAGGTATGCCTAGGAGTTGATTGGTTTACCTAGGATTTATTAATTTGTGGTCAATACACGTTTTACGTTGGAATTAGAACTAAAAGCTCAGTAAAGGAAACTAATGGTTTTGAACGTTTCTAAAAGTGTAACTGATATAATTAAAACTGAAAATATTTGTTTTACAGAATAAAAACTTTCGAACAATAAAAAGTAAAACAATTTTTTTTACCAAATGTACGTTTTTTTTTATTTGCCTCACTAACCATCGACGTCACCGAAATATTGATGCTAGATAGACATTTTCACGTTTTCGCATCCAGTTTCAACGCTGTCCAGAGAAAACAGAGCTCAGAGCTTAATGCTCGTTATTTATAATCCCATTATAAAATTGTAGGTTTTCTTAGATTCAAGTCAAAGTGAATAAAGAACTTCAAAACAAAGCCAGGATTAAAACCGACATCTCAAAACTTCCTAATAACAAAACTAAGATTAATCGCCCATACAAACGTTCGCAACATTTCTTCTAAGATGCAAAACTTTGAAAGACAAACGACTGTACTGGCTTACATGACAAAGAGAAACTTTTACAGCACCGTCTGAGAAATATTTCTGTTTGTCTAAACTTTAATCTCCTGTCTTTACTTGCCGTGATTGCTAGCACGCAATTTGATAAGTGCCACGTTATCTTTTGAGTTGTAGAAAAAAAAAACACATTTTTAACGTCTGATTGTGCTGCCTTAAGAAAAATAAGAGGAACATTATTTCAATATTAATTATATGTATAATTTAATTATTGAATGAAGGTAAATTATCGCGTTATATGTAAGAGTAATAGTCAGTTAGTCTGTAATAGTCGAAGTTAAAATGCCTGCCCATGAACGCAGTCACCGAAGTCGAAATCGGCTGGGAGACATCATCATATGTAAGAAGGTCTACCAAATGTACCTACGTAGGCTCCTGCGTGACGACCTCTGTGGCGCTTTTGACGAAGGTCTGCCTGCGACGCAGGAGGTTTCGAGGGTTCGATTCCCGCCTCGGAACAAATGTGTGTACGATCTGCAGACATTTTGTTCAGGGTCTTATGGTCGTTTTCTATGTATAATAAATAAAATATCTATCTATGTATGTATTATTTATGTATATCAGTTATTTAGTACCGATAACACAAGCTCTGCTTAGCTTGGGGCTAGATAATGCTGTGTGAATTGTCCAGCATTATTTATTTATTTATTTTAGATACAAAATACCCGTAAAAAGTTTAATCATAAAGGGCTCACAATTCGACAAATTGTTTTTTAGTTTCTACCTCAAAAGCTGCACTTTATTCTTTTAAATAAAAATAAAAATTATCAAATACACAATAATATTTTTTTGTGAAACTGCGCCTAGCAACAACGGCAGAGTCCCACCAGAGTTGTTGCTAAGACAAATCGACTTGGGTTAATTTTGTATCATCCGTGATCGTTCTTCTTTGTTTAAGTAATCAAGATTTTTGGGAGCGCATAATAATCTATCACACAGTTTTTTATAGAATGTATACCTACCTACTAAAATAATAATCCGCCTAAAAGTCAAGAACCCTTCCAGAGAAGATTAAGTCTCAATAATAAAGCAAAACGATGCATTCCAAAGAAATAAACTTACTAGAAGGCATATATTTCTATGTATTCAAAAACAAACCAGAGGTTTATAAAAATAAATAATGTTGTTTTAAATTCTTTAAAAGGTATGTTTCAGTATATATGGACATTAATCCAGAACAACCTAATGAACCTAAATAGCCTATAATGGTATAACAATAATTTATGCTTTTATATTCATCATCATCGTCAGCCTATTTTAGTCCACTGCTGGACATAGTGCCTCCCTTAATGAGCGCCATAGCACCCTGTCTTCATCTTGCTGCAGTATGGATGATTAATAATCTCTTCCAGACATTCGTAGATCTACGACAGCTCAATTAACTTGAGGCGTCGAGAAAGTCTTTAATAGGGTAGTTAATAGGTACGTGTGTGTTCTAATACTCTTAACAAACAGTCGGTACATTGTTTAATAGCCCTTAATTGGCGCGGGTGACAGTCTATATTGTGTTTGAGTGTAAATGATGGGCTTCATTTATAATTGCTTGGGTAACTGGTACTAAAATGTGGGAATTCAATTGTGGTTCATATTCTTATTGCGCGGAATGCTTACAATTTTGATGAACTGTGTGGAGGGCATCCTGCTCTACGTTTGCTGAGTCGCAATCTCCACTCAAAAACACGGTTCGCGAAGAACCGACATAATGGCCGGCCCATTGCCACTTCAAACAAAATTAGGCAGTAGGCCATATATCGCGATGAACCTACAATTGCTGAGTACAACCGCTTATGTACCTACTAGTATATTAAAGATAATTTTTTACCTGAAATATAGGCAGAAAATGGGACTCACGCATGACAGTAAAATGATGAATGCGATTCGGCGCTTTCGATCCCGACAGGTGAGCGATGTCATGAGGAAGTTCGATGACTGCAAGCAATGCCTGCCTGCAGCTCTGATCAGATTAAAGCCGAATTATCAAAATTCTAAAATGTGAAACTATAGTCATGCCAGCAACTGACATAGTGTCTATTTTATGCAGAGGAAAAAAAACTATCCACGTTACTGGTTACTGTAAAATTATTTTCACGTAAACAACTAGGTAGTTGTATTATGTAGTATGGTTGTCTGAGCGGAACTTCCGAACTATCCATAAGATTGAAAAAGAAAAAGTTAAATTAACTGAACGTCAAAACAAACAACAAATAGAACATTTAATAACTGTTCAAGAAATACTTTTATTAAGAGCATCCGTGAAACATTGTTTTTAAAACTCACAGTACGGTTCCTATTTACAATAGTTTTGTACTGTTTTCAAAAGATTAAACTTAAGTTGGGTAATATTTTTCAGACGCTTGAGCGAAAACTTTTCCTTTAAACGTTGTTAGAGGAGTATGTGAGGGTACTTTTATAGTACTACGGTGCTTCGTGAAAATGGCTCGATGGAAAAGGGTAGCCATGGTTTGGGTTAAAAGGACGATAACCCTCGACTCTGAAAAAACACGTGGATCGTTTGAGATTGTACCACGCAGAGGTTGGCTTATGTTTATCTTCCATTTTGCTTTATGTAATTTTATAAAACGGCCCTATTTTGATAGTTGAATCTCGTTTTATTCTTCATTACGGTATGTTGAAGACACCATCAGGAATTCAGGAACAATTCAGGAACGTTTCATAATGGATTTATAGCACGATTTCATCACGATATGTGATGTATTATATTTCCCGTTTGTTTACCAAAACGACGGTCAAAACGCTGCAAAATAAGTAGGTACCTAAAAATACCAAGTCGATCTGAACACAATTATTATTTAAGTACGTTTTTACTGAAATAATAATTGTGTTCAGATCGATATATGATTAAAAACATTAACATGTAGAGACATGTAAATATTTTTAATCATCAGTTTGGCTGTTTCTTAGCAATCAAACGAGTAGGTTATTTAAGGGTATAAATTAGCTCATTGTAAACTACACATAATTTACATCACAAAATAATCATCGTAGTGGTCAAGACTCCTCACTGTTAATCAGCGTTGTCTAGCGTAACTGACTTTTATTTTATTTTGTAGTCAAAGGAGTTTTGTTGAATTTACCGACGCTAGGTAAGAAAGTATTTTACCGACGCCAGGTAAGAAAGTATTGTAAGAAAATATAACTAATAATTATCGTTCCTTATAAATACAATGAAAGTAGAGTCGACAAGTACTATTAATTTTGGGTAGATTAATAGAAGTATTCTCATTAGAGCACCAATTTAAATAGGAGCACCGATTTTATTTCCATTTGGAGCACTTACGAAGATGTTTCTGGTTATGTGGTTTCGATAATAACTAGCTGTAACGTTGCAATACAATAATCCATTGTTTTTTTGATTGCTTTACCACACCATTTGTCTGAGCCCTTATGGTTGGTCAAATTTATCAATTGTAAGTACAGAACGTAGGATCCTAGGAACTTTGATTGTAGGTATTTGATATGATTTCGGTGATAAAGTAAAGACCAAACATAATCAACAAAATAACAACAGCAAAAATAATCCCAATTACAACTAGATAAAGGACACTATTCAATATCAGAACCTAGTAGTGACACTGACTGGTGTGTACAAGATAGCAATACCAAGTAGCGTAGTGATTTATTGGCTTGTTGCCGGACGGTAGCGTCTACCACCTGTCTGGAGCCTTGGCACGACCAAAGCCTTTATTTGGGAGGGATTTTGGTAAATATATTGGAATGAAACTTAGCTGGAATACTAAATTGTCCAACGAAAGCGCAGTAAAACATTATTTTCTGATCTGGAAAAAAAATGCTTCGGTTCCGAATCTTCTTCGTGGTCTTCATTGCAATGAAGAAAAGACAGAAACCTAGAAACTAATTTATTTTATTCCAATCAAAGTACTATTAAATAAATAATGCTACTAGATAATGCTGGGTTAGATAATGCTGTGTGACAATTCACATAGCATCATCTAGCCCCAAGACAAGCAGAGCTTGTGTTATGGGTACTAGATAACTGATATACTTAATACAATCCATTACATTAGATAGATATAATATATTTTTTATTATGCATAGAAGCGACCAGAACAAATACCAACAGGTCGTACAAATATTTGTACGAGCCTTGGGTTCGATTCCCGAATCGAACCCGCAGGCGGGGATCAACCTGTGTCGCAGGCGGACCTTCGCCCACCGCGCCATAGAGGTCGTCGAAATAGTAGTGTAGTAATCAAAAGTGACAATTGAAAATGTATTCATGATTTTTCAGAAATAAGGGAAAATGGTTTTCCAACGCCTACTAAAAAATTATATGTAAGGCTTATTCATATTTTTACAAAAAAACATACAACCACGTCTGTCTCTGTTTGCGGATTCATAATTGCACAAGTTCATTCCACAATGATCTGCAACAATAAAGTGTTGCCACAATGCCACAATGAGCTTGAATGAGCGCATTCAAAGGCAGTGTTGCCAGGTTTTCCACTAATTAATATGCATCAACGCCAGGCATAAAGAATATAACAGATGAAGCTATTTAGTGGTGTATTTTTTAATTCACTTTGTCAAACGTTACTTTGGAACAAAGCGACATTGTTGGGTTTTGAGCTAATTTTTGGACGCTCTGAACGTGGTTTGGGGAATCCAACTTTAATGACAATTAACGGGAGTCAGAAAGGGGGTAGGGAGCTCAAGCTTATGAATGTATATTTGTATCTAGTTAGGGTGTTAGGGGGACTCCAACATTTCGTTTCCCAAGCCAACCAAACCTGAACTTGGTACACCTAGCTAAATAACGAACTAGGCTCTACTGAATATCTTCAAAATTTGATAACTCAGATATTTATATTTATTTTCATTACTTGGCACTGGCAGAAAAGTGTCCAGCTAAGCACATATTGCTATTAATCAAAAATTTCAGGCTGATTTTGTAGTTACGGCGTGAAGAAGTAACAATTTGTTATATCACATGACAGTGTGTCATTTCATTTCATATGGTGCCCTTAGCTGTAAACCAATAGATTAAAGTAATAAACTTTGAAACACAAGCCTGTAAAACTCGTATGACGCCATTTTGTAAAAATGATAGACATAGGATTTCGCGTTCGTAAGAGCGGGACAGAGCAAGTTTTTAGAAGTTTTCTTTTGTAATTTATTAATTAGACCCTTTATTTGTGAAAAAGCCAAAGGCTTTCTTGGTATTATTTTAAGTAATATCATCATCATCAGCCTATATTGGTCAACTGCTGGACTTATATGCCTCTTCTAATGAGCGCCATAGCGCCCCGTCTGCAGCTTGCCGCATCCCACCTGGTCGGAGGGCGTCCTACACTACGTTTGCCGAGTCGCGGTTTCCACTCAAGAACACGTTTACCCCAGCGGTTGTCGGTTTTTTCTCAAGATATGGCCAGCCCACTGCCATTTCAGCTTGCTAATCCTTTGAGCTATGTCGATAACATTAGTTCTCTGTCGGATGTATTCGTTGCGAATACTATCCTTTAGAGAAACTCCGAGCATAGCCATATTTATAAAATATGGTGATAGTAATAAAAAATCTTGTGATTGATAGTTTAGGAGAAAAATAGTGTTAACTAAAATGGTACTTTAGAATAGAATAGAATAGAATTAACTTTATTTAGCATACACACAAAAAACAATAGGGAAAGTTCTTAATAAGTATAAAATAATAATAATAATAAAACTTACACTAAACACTACCTACAATAAATGAACGAAACAATCAAACATATATATAAAAAAAGAAATACTATGATGTTAAAATTATTGGTCTTTCCACATTTTTAAATGGTTTTTTTAAACTTATAGGCCCTTTTTAACCTTAAGAGAAAGAAAACAACGATTTATCCTTTCTACTATTAATATATTATGCTTTTACCAAATCTTTTAGGTAAAACCGGCACAACAGAACAACAACTCATTGTCTGCCTGAGACAAAGCGACTCAGTATGCCGTCATCTGTGCCTAACTAGGTTGGCAAAGAAAATGTATTTTTAAGATGTCGCCGTCTTGTCTTCCCCTCACTCAATTAGCGCTAGCGATGATGTTAGTAAATGCAAAAACGATAACTGGATATCATGTTGAGAAAACTGCAAATTCAAGAGAAAATAACAATTAAGTAGGTAAGCAATTGTTAGATGGTAAAAATTGTATTGCTCATTAGGGGAGGCCTATTTACAGCAGTGGACTAATACAGGCTGATGATGATGATGATGAAATGTTGTATTGCTATTCTATGCCCTGAAAGTCTCAAGAGCTGATAACAGAATGGGGAACAGATCAATCAATTATATTATAATACGTGAGCTCCCGACTTTTGAAATGTATAAATTGGCAGTTACATGTCGGGAGCAACCTAACATAAACAAATGTAAAAAGGAAATAAAGTTGGACCAAAATTATATAAAAAATAGGCAGTATGTGGTACATGTAATATGGCTATTATATTTTGCCTTCCAAAAATCTAAATACCCTTTTAGACAATAACACATTTCGGGTTATTGTCTAGAAGGCCAGTGCAGTGAACTCGTTGATAATTTCGGTCACCATCATGCATGTAATAGCCCTACTATTATATATGCATGTTACTTCAAAAAAGCTGATTATTTATTTTGTATTCTCTATTTATATAGAAATAAATCTGCATATTTATTTTTGACTATACAAACCATCTAAAAACCACTGCAACAACCTCAGATCAGTATTTTAGATTTTTCTATATAGATTTTAAAATGTTTTTAATTATGCGATAATGTGCCGGGTTAGAACTTACACCATCCCAACGGGCGTAAGGGGCGACTAAGGGAAATACACCGGGGGGGGGGGGGGGGGGGGCAGCAGCGCCTCTTGCAGAATATATCTACCACCGAACTGCGATCCCCAACCAGCATGCCCAGCTACGGGATTATGGAAACCCCTCATGAGAAAAAATAAGGGGGAGGCTTGCGTCCAATACATTTATAGCAGTGGACCATTATAGGCTGTTGAGGTTGAGATGATTATAGGGAATTATGTATTTGTTAGAGCATCGGTTTTAATTTTTTTAAACGATTATTTATGTTACTTCATTACAAAATATATATATATATTTATGTAAATAAATAATGCTGGACAATTCACACACCATTATCTAGCCCCAAGCTAAACAGAGCTTGTGTTATGGTTACTAGATAACTGATATACATAATACTATACAATACATAGATAGATATTTTTTATTATAAATAGAAAAAGACCAGAACACCCTGAACAAATGTCTGCAGATCGTACACACATTTGTCCCGAGGCGGGAATCGAACCCGCAACCTTCTGCGTCGCAGGCAGACCTTCGCCCACCGCGCCACATCGGTCGTCGATAGATAGATTTTTTTTATTATACATAGAAAACGACCAGAACACCCTGAAAAAATGTCTGCAGATCTTACACATTTGTCCCGAGGCGGTAACCCGCAACCTCCTGCGTCGCAGGCAGACCTTCGCCCACCGCGCCACAGAGGTGGTCCTATTGCACCCATAACTTTTTTTAGAGGTAGAAGACTATAATACTCCGAATACTCAAACGCAACTTACATTTAAGCTTTTCTCAAGTCGTGGTTTTTTACATTTTTTAAAGAAAATCTGTCAAAAAATCGTCACTTGAGACATGTTTAAACCTGAGATGCGTTTAAATATTCGGGGGTTAGTCTTAAGCAGCCTATGGATCAAGCATACGCAGAAGACCTGGAACGCCCTTCGCGTCTAATATAACAATGCCTTCAGGTGGCTGATGGGGCTGCCTCGCTTCTGTAGCGCATCAGGCATGTTCGCAGAAGCGCGGGTCGACGGGTTCGCTGCGATCCTGCGCAAACGAACGGCATCACTGATGCGCAGGGTGCGCGGCAGCGCCAACAGCTACCTGCAGGTCATTGCAGGAAGGCTGGACACAGCCTCTCCCTTCATGCAGCACTGGACGAAGGTTCATGTTTTCTGTTAGTTTCTTGTTAATTAATATAATGTGATGTCTATTTCATTTTAACTATATTGTATTTTTTTTTTTTTTTTTTTGTAATCTAATATTAATTTATCCTTAATGTATTGTAATTATTAGTGTAATTGTTAGTTTAATGTTTTCTGTGTATGTCTGATTTTTATTATTGTTTTATGGACTATGTATGTGTAACTACTGTGTCTGAAATAAATGTGATTTGATTTGATTTGATTAAGCACGATAAGCACACTTACACGCTTGATATGCATTCATTTATCTTTACGACCGGAATGTTGTTAAAAGTTAAAGAATTGATTCGTCTCGAAGTTAGCCGCTAGGACAGAAACTTTAATTTTCAGTTAGAAAAGTGCATGGGAATCACTACGTTGAAATAAGGATCAGGTAAAATTTGTCTTATCACGCAATGTTTGTCTCTAACAAGACATCTAAGGGCCAGACTCTACCAAAGCTAAGCTAATATGAGCGGAGAAGAGATGTGTATGAACAACCAATAAATAAAATAAAATAAAAAAACTTTATTTCCTTGTACTTATTTACTTGTAATTATTTGATAAAGTTTCTAAATTGGTTTTAAACTAAAGAGTACCTTATGTATAGGAACCGCCTAAGGTGGTAAAAGCCTCCTCCAAACGATTCCATGCACATCTGTCTGGTGCGGTTCTTGGCCAGAGCCTTCCGGCTACCTATTCAATATCGTCGCATCATCGTTTCATAGGTCTCCCTCTGCGACGCTTTTTATCCCGGGGCATCAGTTTGTCAGTACTTGACACAATCTGTCAACCTTCAATCTCTGCAGATGTCCTGCCCATTTCCACTTTAGATTCATGGTTCTGTAGATCACATCAGAACAACCAATAGAATTTTTATTTACATAACTCATCTCCGCTCAGCTTCAGTGAAGAACACCGAGCGGAGATAATCATAGTTGTATGCGAAGAAACAAAGAAAGATTGTTGCGGAGATGTGAGCTGTGCCTTGCAAGCTGGCGACGTCACGCTGTGTAGACGAAATCAAAATATAAATCAAAAATTCTTTTTTTCCATAAATACTAAAATGTACACCAAGAAAAGGTCATGTTCATAAAATAAAACATTGACACGGAAAGTTAGTTGTTATTTTTCGAGTTGGAACAAAACCCATCCCAATCTTTTTTATATTCTAGATACTCGTAATCTGATATTTTATAGTAAGCCTTTTTGCACAGAAAAGTTTTGACAATTTGTTTGAATTTATTTATTGATAGATTTTGCAACTCACCAGAAGTTTTGTTGTAGAAGCGTTTAAAAGATACATTTATCTTGTGAAGCCTGGTGGTGGGCGCATCGAGTTTATGTTTATTTCTAGTATTAATATTATGATTATCATTATTTTTAGGGAAGGGATGAGCGGAGATATGAGCTGTGTTTTGCTAAAGCTTTCATCTTAAAAAAACTCTGACGCTCAAACACAGCCATCTCCGCTCCGGTGTAGCCAGAACGCATCTCCGCAGAGCTTCGATGCAGACCCAAAAACGTTCTCGTCTCCGCAACACAGATCTTTGAAGATCTCCGCTTTGGTGGAGTCTATGCCTTATTGGAAACATGGGCGTGCCCTATTAATTAAATCTGTTTGCCGTTTGACTGACTCTATTTGCTTCGAGTTAATTAGCATTCTCGAGATCTGGGTGCTACTGAAGATATGCTGTGGTGTCTGAGAGACTGTTCTATTGTCTAGATTTAGATCTGTGTTAATATATTAGTAGTACCTTAATGCCGTTTATACATTTATTTTCTTTGACTTACACTTTTTATCCCAATAAATAGTTCCCATGAGATAGAAATAACCGTAAACAACGCATGCAAACGTTATAAAACTATAAATACATATTACAGAAAATTATCATAAATCCCATAAAATAGAAAAATAAAATAGCCTCCTCCTACTACTTTACACGAAACTTTAGAAAAAATTACATTGCGAAGGTATTCAAAATTTTATCTTACTCGGGCCCTAGCGACTGTACTTCAATCTTTCCATGCTATTCTCACAATGTCATCATGCCATCGTTCTGCAGTTCTTAGGAAGACAAGTCTCATTACCAATCTGAAAATTCGTATTAATTATATCACTACAAAACTAGTTTCAAGAAATACTTGTTATTCCTTGCCTGCGCAAGTATGATAATAACTAGCACGAACTTGCTGTAAACTTGAACAAAGGTGGAGTTTTGAAGTCACTCGTAAAATGTTGTTGGCATGCAGTTAAATTCTAGGATTATTTCAATGTATGCTTGTTAAGAATGTTATAGCAGTTTAATCCTATTTCATGTGATCTTATGGTCCCATTTGCTTTTTTATATTTTTATTGTCACTTCAGGAAAATATAGAAGCATGCTATAACAAAATTTACTTACCTATTCGATTTTTTATGACACGACTAATGAACTATTAAACTGGAACTCAAACACTACGAATGACCAACAAATTTCATGGAATAGCAAACCCCTTGTAGAGTTTTGAAACCGCTCAAAACTCAAAACTCAATAACTTTATTTCTTTAGGCTTACAAAATAAGCACTTAGACAAGCACTTTTATGCCCACGGTCACTTTATAGATGTTTCGACCCTTAACTCAACGCCATCATTCCAGAAAAAGTTCTATCCAATTCTATTTTCCGGAAGCATTTCAAAATATTAACTGAATCGTAAAACAATGTTTTATTACTTCCAGCATCTTAATTTCGCACAAAACAAAACAAATTAACCCGTTTCCTTGCCAATTATTATTTTGCGAATCAATGAGGAGTTGTAAACAACGCTGTAATCGTCGAAGTAATAAACAAGTTAGAGTCGAGCAAACGTGCCACTAAAGTGGCAACCACTTCGATTTGACTGGGAAATATCGCTACCACAGCACTTTTATTTATTTTGACAAATAAGATAATAGCCATTATTTTTCTCAAGTTTGGCTCTGACCTCACTGGCGTCATAAACCTCATATTTTTTTTTTATTAAGAAAGAAAATAACAATCAAATGATAGAATTAAATTAAAACTTGTATTTACAATAGAAACGATTGAGCTAACTCCATTCTGTTGCAAACAATCTACAGGTAGCTCAACTGATCCATACCAATACCAGTCGGAAGCGTGCCCAAGACACTGGCTGCATTGACCTAGGGTCTCGACTCCAAGAGGAGCAAATGCGTAGACTCTGTCGAGATCTGCATATTTGCGCCTCTTGAGATCTTCGGCGAAATCTGTCGCCGCACCAGCCCTCACGGAAGTCCTAGGAAGATGGGAAGGCGCGAGTGTGTCGACGCATATAGCGTCCCACATAATAGGCTCCGCATTTTTTTATGTTTTCTAGATGTAGGAAGAAAATACAGGTAAAAATTTCTCGTTATCGAAACTACATCGCTAAAAATCTATCCAAAGGTAAACCAATATTACTAAATCAATAGACTCACAGACCAGAAAATACCTTTCCGAACAACAGAACCGTAGCCATTTTTCCGGAAACATATTATTTACGGACATATCGAACCGGAAAACATTACCATCAACAAAAGCAATCTCACTCAGCACTATGCAATCGAACGCAACGACGTGAAAATATTGGAATCCGTCCAATGACTTGATGTAATGAAAACAACTTTACAGGGGTGGCTATGGCTATCGCTACCTAAGTTTGCTATTTCTGAAGGAAACCTTTGCAGGCTTAAGGTGCAGTTTCGTGGACAGGTTTTTGCAATTTTTGCCACACAACTACCAGTCAGCAATTATAATAAATAATAATGCTAGACAATTCACACAGCATTATCTAGCCCTAAGCTAAGCACAGCTTGTAGCATGGGATATTACCCTATTAAATAACTGATATACATAATTTAATATAAAACATTACATGGATAGATATTTTTTATTAAACATTGAAAACGACAAGAACACCCTATACAAATGTCTGCAGATCGTACACACATTTGTCCCGAGGCGGAAATCGAACCCGCAACCTCTTGCCTTTGCCGTCGCAGGCAAACCTTCGCCCACCGTGCCGGTCGTCATTAGTCGAATTTAATGCTTGTGTTAAATTAGACTAAGGAGTTTGTCCTTAGTCTAATTTAACACAAGCATTAAATTAGACTAAGGAAACGCCGACTGGTATTTTTTATTTTTTTTTATTTGCTCTTGGTGGCTTTCGTGTCACTGCGGCCATGATGGGCCTATTGTGATCGCCACTTTATGTGTTCTCCCCTAAAGCTGCGGCGTTCAGAGTTCGCCACTTACCCTTGCAGCTGCAAGGAACAGAAGGATTTCCTACTGGTAGTTGTCGGAACGCTGCAGTACAGTGTGCTGTATTGGCTTTTACTTTTTGTAGCTTAAACATCCGTTTCCATAATAGACTTGCATGAATACTATGAATAATATTATTATTCTCATCCTTATGAGGAAGCCGTCGAAAATCACCCGTGAGATTGACTCTGTAAACTACAAAATATAAAAATGAATTTTAGCTTAAGTTTCGTTTATTTTTAGTTTAGATGTTTAATTAGTAAGATACTTTGAGTTAAACTTTGTATTTTCTGGAAAAACGCTTTTTTTATGCTTGCTCTAACGAACATTCTTGGAATTTCCCTGGAAAATTTTGTAAGATGAACTATTATAGAAGACGTAAACTGATTGAGACTGTTTTAGAAAACTTTAATTCTAGCTGTTTAGGATTTAGTTTATGAGTAGACAGAGATAAGTGCTGGAACAGCACCTTACAGACAAGACAATGCATGTTCAGGACCTGGCAGACGTAGATGCCAGGGCGATCATGCGTACAGCGAATTTAACACTGCGCGACTAGCTTGTGTTTCATTTCATTCGTTAAGTTGGTAATTTTTTTGGATATCGGATGGAATAATTTAGTTTCAAGTGGAGCTTTAAATTTTTTTTTAAGTTACTCGCTCTGGTTAAAAGACCCTAGGTCCTATAGATGAAATCGAAGATAGTCTAATCGGAAATCCGAAATCGAGATCATATAGATGAATTCTTCTAATCAATCATGAGAATGTATCTGCTCTGTGGCTCAAACTTTATTAATCTACAATCTGTGGTAAGAGACCGACTAATTAATTAAGGCTTCCGTTATGAGCAAACTTAGGACAGCTTAATCTCCAGAACTGTTCAAAAGATAAATATTTTATCAGCCTGAACAAAACCGTATTCCCCATAAGAAAACCCAAACAAAAGAACCTCTCAAGACAGCACCAAGAAAGGCCAAAAGACGCATTGAGGGCGCCAGACGACGGCAAAATCTGATACGATTCATTAGTGTAACGAGCTTTTAATATTTAAGGATGCTTTTTGATTGAACCTCTGGATAGTGTGAGCCATTGCCTGAAGGCAGTCTTTGACACCTGAACGTCCTTCGCTATTCATGGATATGCTTCAGTTTTTGACATTCTTTAATGTTTGTCTGGTTCACGGTTTTGCAAGTTTTTTTAAGTTATTTTGTGAACAACTTTGATGTTCTTATTTATCTCCGAAATCTGAAATAGAGACAATTTTAAGTAATGACGTACTTATATTACTATTATTTTACTGCAAAAAGGGAAAATAAATTGTCTCTCCCTCACAAAAATATTAACTAGCTTACACCAGACTTCGTTGTATCAAAATTTAAATACTTTTATGAAATTCCAAGGGTGCAGACATGTAATTTTGCACCCTCAACGATGGATGAAAGGGTTCAAACCTCTGGGGAGGTGTCGAATCAAACGAGCCCGCTAACTCCCCTTGAAGCTTGATGCACTGGCTTACTGTAGAATTGGGTTTAAGGTATGAACTTCAAGCTTCTCTCAGAACCTTTTACTTAATTCAAAATAAAAAGAGTACGAATAACAGAATATTACACAGCATGTGTGAAAGCTCTCTATGTGCTATTTTGTGACATTATTTTTTGAGTACCGTATCATTAAGGCGCATACAGCACCTAAACTAGCGCCACCACCTACTTTATGTTATTATTCTGTTTAACAAAGGAATTTTCAAAAATCCTTCTTCCAGTTTGTGATACCTATCATAAGCTTTTTTTAATGCCTCTGTAATAGTTTTATACTATTTAGTTTAGGAAGAGATACGAAGTTGCACCCAAAATCTATTTTCGTATCTCTTCCTAAATTAAATAGAATAAAACTATTACAGAGGCATTAAAAAAAAGCTTATGATAGGTATCACAAACTGGAAGAAGGATTTTTGAAAATTCCTTTGTTCAACAGAATTATAAGACAAATTAGGTGGCGGCGCCACTTTCGGTGGGGTATGGGCCTTAATAGCCCCTGTTTCGGCTACTTTTCGGGTGGTGCCAAATGAAAGATTTCATCAAGAGTTTAGAAGTTTTGTATTCGATAAAATGTTACATTGAGTAGTTAGTGACGAGGCGAAACGAGTTGTTTTGTGATAGTCGCCATATTGAATTTATACATGAAAAAATGTGTTCGGAAACACCGCACTGTTCCGATGGCCGTTCGGATGCGCCGCGACATGCCCCCGGCCTTGGAAGCACCAGCTCCAAGTTGTAGGTTGCGTCTTGTCACCCCGTCGTCGATGGATCCTCCTCCATGAATAGTGGACAGATCTTTGGGTAGCTGCGCCTTATGATGCCCGAAGCTATCCTGATGTCAGCCACACGTGATATGCCATCATTGCCTTTGATGGTGCGAACTATTCTTCCGAGAGACCACTTCAGTGGGGGAAGCTTGTCGTCCTTGATAACCACGAGAGTGTTTGGCTCAAGGCTGTCGACATTTTCTCTCCATTTGCACCTTGTTTGCATCTCAGAGATGTATTCCTTCGCCCATCGTGTCCAAAAGTTGTGCCTGATCAGCTCGACTCGCTGAAACCGGTTGAGTAGTGTCCCAGAGTCGCCTCGCATGTCCTGGTATACCGGTGAAGTAAGCGGTCGGCCAACTAGGAAGTGTGCTGGAGTGAGAGGAAGGTAGTCATTGGGATCAGATGAGAGTGGGGATAAAGGACGGGAGTTAAGTATTGCTTCTACTTGAGTTAAAACCGTGGTAAACTCCTCGAATGTCAGATGAGCGTTGCCGACAATGCGTGATAAGTGGAGTTTGCACGATTTTACTCCACTTTCCCATAAACCTCCAAAATGTGGTGAGTAGGGGGGAATGAATTTAAAATTAATTGATTGACTGACTGCAAATTCAGTTATGTCAGGTGAGCAAACTTGTAAAAAACGTTTTAATTCATTAGAGGTACCAACGAAATTTTTCCCATTGTCCGAGTGTATTGTGTGAGGTTTACCGCGCCGCGAAATGAATCTTTTTAGGGCGAGAATGTATGCTTCCGTGGATAAGTCACTAACAAGCTCCAAGTGCACCGCGCGAGTCACAAAGCAAACGAATAAGCAGACGTAAGATTTTTGCAATCTAGCACCCCTGCCTCTTCGGTTCAAAGTAAGTATAGGCCCTGCCATATCTACCCCACATTGATTATACGGGTAGGTAGGCGTTAAACGATTATTGGGTAAACTACTCATTATGGGATTCAAAGTTTTACCTTTCAGCCGCTTACACACAACGCAGTCATTCACTATCTTGCGCGCGAGATTTCTCCCCCCAACAGGCCACCAACGTTGACGAACGTCGTATAGAAGCGCCTGAGGAGCGGCATGAAGCAATCGTCGGTGTTCGTGTCGCATGAGCAAAACTGAAAATCGATGTTTTGCACTTAATAAAACAGGGTGTTTTTTATCGAAATCGTATTCATTGGAGTTCGTTAATCTACCGCCGGCACGCATTATTTTGTCGTCGCTAATCGTGCAAAGATAAGCGGCAACCCCGTACGCAACTTGAGACGCATCGGTACAGATATGCAGCTGTACATGGGTAGGGTTGCTACCTACAGCGTGCCGCGACACTCGTACTGACTCGAGCATGGTCAGATCATTGGAAAACCGGTTCCACAATTGCGTGACGTCATGCGGCAAGGGGTCGTCCCAGCTTATTTTCAATAACCATAGTTTTTGTAACAATATTTTCGCAATCATGATAGTGGGACTGAGCAAACCGTAAGGGTCGAATATTTGCGAAACATGAGACAAAATTAATCGTTTCGTTAAAATGTTCTCCTTTTTAAATTCCGATTTGAAATGAAATTCATCCGAAGACTTGTTCCATCCTATACCTAATGTTTTGCAATGAAATGACTCGTCTAGATTTAATGGCTTTGTACCATTAAATATTTTTGAGTGAAACTCGTGATAATCACAATTAAAATTGAAAATCCATTTTCGCAATGGAAAGCAGCCCGATTGTAAAACATTGTAAGGTTTTTCGCATAAATCGAGTAGCTCGGCTTTATCATCGGAACATGTGATTAAATCATCGACGTAAAAATCTTCGTTTATAATTCTTTTAACCTTAGGATCAGGATAACTAGCTGCGGTTTCTTTTAGGGACCTGCAGGCCATAAAAGCTGCCGACGCGGTTCCGTATACTAGCATAACATGCCGGTAAATACCTATTTCATGCGAAGGATGCTCTCGCCACACAATCAATTGAAGATCCCGCTGATTTTCGGCTATCTCCACTTGACGGTACATTTTTTCAACATCCGCGCACGCGACGTATTTACGTAGTCGTAAGCGTAGTAAGATGCTGAACAAGTCGCCTTGTATAGCAGGCCCGGCTAGCTGTAGCTCATTGAGTGAGACTCCGGTACTCGAAACGGCACTGGCATTGAATACCACCCTTAGCTTAGTGGTTGTGCTATGTTCGCGTAGTACGCCGTGATGCGGCAAGAAAAAGTTAGGTACTTTGTAAGAGTCAATACGCGTCATGTGACCTAAGGCTACGTACTCTTGTATGAAGTCGCTGTATAACCTTTTGTACTCAGGATCGCGTTGTAATCGCTTTTCCAATGCTAGAAACCGATTTAGGGCTTGAGGGTAAGTTTCGCCTAAGCTTTGTGGTGAGGATTTAAAAGGTATGTTCACGCAAAACCTTCCATCATTATTGCGGATCGTAGTTTTGACGAAATGTTCTTCGCAGGCCTTTTCGTCCTCAGACCGTGTATCACTAAGCGTAGGTACTTCCTCAAGCTCCCAGAACTTACGTAATTGTTCATCGGCCGACTGGGTGAAATTACATCGCATGTAACTCATTTTTCGCATAATATTTAAAGGACCTGATACGACCCACCCTAACTGTGTGTTTTGTAGGAAGGGACCTTTAGGTAAACGCATTTTTCCCTCGCTTAATAAATCCCAAAATATATCCGCGCCTATTAAGATATCGATTGTACGAGATTTATAAAATTCAGGGTCAGCTAATTGAATGTTACCAGGGATACCGAACTTCGCATATTGTTCGGGTATCGCCGGCAATGGTGATGCAATGTTTTTTATAACAAAACATTTTAATCGCATAATGTAGGTGTTTGTACACGACCTAACATCAACGTCGCATATTTTTGTTGATTGTGAGATCGAGTTTCCTACCCCTCGTATTTCTTGAGTGGACTGTATTAATTTGATGCCTAATTTATCGCATAATGATTGCGTAATGATGCAACGCTCCGAACCCGAATCGAGAAGCGCGCGCGCAGTGTGGTAGTTGTTATACCTATCTTTAACCTCCACTACGGCCGTAGATAACAGGACCGGTTGCACACATTGATAATTAGCGCATAGAACGTCAGTGTGTGCATCTAATGTTTTAATTGATGGATCAGGCTGTGTCGGGGTGAACTGCGGCGCGGGGAGGGACGCGTGCATAGAAACTGACTTCACGTTATCAGTTGGGGCCGGAGGAGTGACACCTGCACTAACTTCGCTGTCGCAAATTAGCGAATTGTGCTTTTTGGTGCACTTCCTACACGGACCGAACCGACAGTCAGCCAGTGCATGCCCAGCGCGCAAGCAGTTCACGCATAAATGTGTTTCTTTTATGTGTTCTAGCTTGTCCTTTATATCTAAACCGAGAAAGGTTTGGCACGCATAAAGTGGATGATTAGATTTAGTGCAAAGTGAACACAGTGACTTCTTTGATTGACCGGACGGATTGTTGGTAGAAACGTTACAGTGCACTTTATTACTACTGCGTGTGTTTATGCTTTGTTTTTGATGGCTTGAGCTTGCGTGTGACACTAGTAACGTTTCCAACATGTCCGCCCTGTCCCTCAAGAAGTCTAGTAAGACTTCAACCTTCATCGTTGACTTGGAGTCACCAGATTTTTTAAGAAATAGGGACTTATGCTGTTCCCACTCGCGTTCAGTGATTTTATCTAATTTAGTGACAATTATGTATATTATTAGAGTGTCCCAGTAGTCCACGGGTTCACCGAGCAGTTTCAAAGCTCGTAAATTCTTTAAAACTGTGTCGATAAGTGTTCGCAATGAATCTGGTGCCTCTTTTGTCAAAGATGGAATGTTGAACAGCGATTTGACGTGATTATGAACCAACAGCCTGCTATTGTCATACCTAGTGAGCAGCAGTTCCCATGCTACATCGTAGTTTGCAGCTGAGAACTCAATTGACTCGATCACCAACGCTGCACTGCCCTTTAGTGACGATTTTAGGTAGTGAAACTTTTGGATTGCGGTGATGTGATCTGTGTTATGAATAAGCGACTGAAAGGTGTCCCTAAATTCTAGCCACCGCTCGTATGAACCATCGAAGGTAGGTATGGTGATCGTTGGCAATTTGACGTTACAAAACTCACTGGTTGCCTTCTTGGAACTCGCGGTAACCTCTCCACTAGTAAGCATACATTCTGCCCTAGCCAGGGTTTCGTAATAAGTATCCTCGAAAGAATCACGTTGATTAACTTGTTCTTCAAAGTCAACAGCCAAGACGTTTTCTTCTAATTGTGACTGAAGACTGTTAAATTCGCTAAATAAACTCTCGACTGCTTTGATACGTATTTTTAGTTCTACGCGCGTCTTTTTGGGCAAAATTCCGTCGGTATTTGTTGCATTTAAATAGTTAGAGAAGCGTGTAAGACGGCCTTTGACAATAGAGCGTTTTTTAACAAGATCGCGTAAAAGTAGGTTTGTAGCGTCATCACTCGTAACGGTTATTTTACAAGAAGGAGAAAGAGACCTTTCCCTATCGGGCATCCTGGAGGTTTAGTGAAAGGTGGAGTACTCACGTTTTGTAAGCGGCAGCTGATGCTGGCAACGGCACACACTGCTAGACACTTGCAAACGAGGAAACTCACTGCGGCTCAAACACTGAAACAGTTTACCACGGATGTTAAAACAAGTAGGGATAGGCGTTTCTGGATAGGATAGAGGGCTGGCCGTACCGTCTTCGTAGTGATCGGTTGTGTGCCTCAGGACAGCGCTCTCTCCGTCTCTTGGAAATCTTCTTTGTCTTCGAAATGAACTTCTTTGTCTTCGAATGACCGTTGGCACCGACAGTGGTTGTGCGTGCGTAGGTCCGTTGTAGTCGGCTCTGAAGGTCCAAAACGTTTCGGCTACTTTTCGGGTGGTGCCAAATGAAAGATTTCATCAAGAGTTTAGAAGTTTTGTATTCGATAAAATGTTACATTGAGTAGTTAGTGACGAGGCGAAACGAGTTGTTTTGTGATAGTCGCCATATTGAATTTATACATGAAAAAATGTGTTCGGAAACACCGCACTGTTCCGATGGCCGTTCGGATGCGCCGCGACAGCCCCTAATGTTATTTAATTACAATTGCCTTCATTCTTGCATCAAATCCAGAACACAGGTACACAACTTCAAAATTTTATTAGACTGACAAAGTTACTTTTGAATTTATAATATTTTATGGTACGTACATGCTTTCATTTTGATAGATAAATCGCGAGTCTCCGTTCTGCAATTTCCGTATCAGCATGCGATAAATAATTAAATATCATCCTGTACTCTCAATGATGCTCCCCTGTACAAGTAATGTAAATACTTACTTTAACAGTATACATTGAAAAGTTTGAGATAAATCGCGATTCTCCGTTCAACTAGAGCTCGCTGCTAATCCAGCATGTCTTATAAATATTATAAAGCTGCAATTTCCGTATCAGCATGCGATAAATAATTAATTATCATTCTGTACTCTCGTACGATGTATTAGCACCTATGAACAAATAATGTAAATACTTACTTCACCAGTATACATTGAAAAGTTAGACTAGGGACTTTTCGTCTTATTTCCATAGACGTAAGTTCGTTAGTTACGTTCGAGTAGAAAAATATCTCATTATATTTTTCATAGATCCTCATTGCATTTACCGCTCGGCTCGGTTGGGTGAAATCAGCACAGGCGCTTCGCTGTAACATCCTGCCTGACAACATTACGTTTGTGTCACGAGCACTAAATGTGTTAAAATATGAATTACATGCGTACTAGGCGGCTAATGTAATAGAGAAGATATCAGCTAAAATATCGTCAGGGCTAAGTGGAGCTAAGTGGGTACAAATAGTATAAATATAGAAAAAAAAACGCAATAAATCATTGAGATGTTTCCCTACTTCCTATCTTTATTCCTTCTTTAACACAAGCTCTCTTTCATTCAAAGTCTTGCGGAACAGTACCTACCCGTGGCAGTATAATTTCCTGTACTGAAATATTTATAACCGTGGTATGCCACAGAATAACGTAGATTATGGAAGAGGCATTTCTAATTTTGCGTAAAGCACTAAAATATGTTTGATTGGCTGTGATGAATTGGCGACCGCGCTTGACACTTGTTTAGATGAGCAATTTAGATACGAAATACAAATAATTTAAATTGTGGCTACATTACATTATTTTTGTAAATTAATTTATTCACACCATGGACACTATTGTGTCGTATCATCAAAGCTTGCTCATTGATCGGTATAGGCGTAACTAATAATAAGAATTTACCTTTAATTCAGACACAAGATCCAATTAAATACATATAATATGTACAAGAAAAACAAAAAAATTGTCAGGTATAGAATAGAATTAAAAACAAATCAAATTCATAATATTTAATTTATTTTCCTATAAACTGAGTGAGTATGCTCCATCTATTGTTTATATTTAGGTATCTGTCGGGGTTCATCGATTTGCCAGACTAAATAATAGTGTAGAATATAATACTATTATTACACCTGTGATCCCTGGACAGGAATTTTGGGATAGGGGTTCTTTGGGTGGACTCAATAGGCTTACTCTTGCCTCAAAGAACATTCCGGAGGCGCTGCAGCATGGTGCTGCTCGTCCAAAGAACTGTCTACAGCCATAGGAAAGCGTTACTCAAGCATAGATTAATGAGTGAGCAAAGTGAACAAGTTTTCTTCATACGGGCTTACGAGGTTTTCGGACAGATTTTAACATATTAAAGTACTTAAGCGAACATAAATTAATTATGTATTTGAAACAGAAATAATTGATTTATGTTTTTCTTTGATGATGATGAAATTTGGACTTGTTATTATAATAACATGTCCAAATATCAAATTAAAACACATTCATTTTATCAAATTTCGAATTTGGACATGCTACTATTTTAATATGATAATAATGTATGTCCAAATTTCATCATCTTCCTAATTCGTATGAGCGTTCTCATTTTACAATTAAAGCTGAAATAATTATTACAAATATCACATGTTTTATATTTAAGATCACCAACTACATATTCACACCGGTTTGGTGTGAATGTGTGTACCCTTAAAAATTCCTTTGTTTCTATTCCATGTTCTTCGTAGCAGTGCTACGGAGTGTTACGCTCGTAGCGGAATGGATCTACGAGCTGTCTACGATCGAACGATTTTGGGATACCTACATAATAGGCTATAATTTGACTACATCGAAAATCAGTTCCAAATTGTTATTATCCTAGTCAGTCATATATAACGAAAAAAAAAGCGTATTTTGATAGCTTTCATTAGAAAATATGTGTATATTAGGTAAATAATAAAAATTCCACTTTTTTATGTTCAATCATGTTAAATATTGAAAATGCTTATGTAAAATTTGAAGTTTTTTCCTCTGTTGCTGTAGGCTGGAGGCGTTCTTGGCATATTATTTCCTCTTGAAATCAATATAGAAACATTATAGCGTGACCTGACTGAACATAAAACACAGCTTGTCATTTTTACTGATGTTCAACCTCGCGGTATACAGCAAAATCTGTCATAACATTTTTATTGTAACAACCAATAAAAGAGTTTTACTACTATACAATCCGTGTAAATCTTTTTTTTAGTATCTATGTAACTCTTCTGGAAATTCCAGTGTAGAAGATAAACGGAGAAGAATTTTTAAGATTTCTATATGAGAACGATAAACGTTGGTTGTTATTTTGAAGTAATAACGGAACGGTCCGAGCAATTACATGGAGAGTTCATTGGGAATTCCGAAAATATGAAATTAAAAAAAAAATCGCCCTTTCGCAATTTCATGCGGCAAACTTGGTAAACTTGAAATTTGGAAAGAACACATCGAAATTTATAAAATTACCCATTTTCATAACTACCGTAAAACTTCCCGGGTAAATCTACCAAAATTAAGCAACGTATTTATACTGTAACAACTAAATATGTATTTTGCTTATCAGCCAAAGGATGTCTTTGGCTGATAAGCAAAATACATATTATCAATAATATCAACAATCGACCGCACGTAGGCTAACTTTAATAAAAGGAAGCCTTCGCAAGAAAAACCGCCGACTGCTAAATTCACAATCATTATCCCAGGAAGTAATAAACTTCCTCATTCCTTATATCCGACAATGTAGCGAGAGCATCAACAACTAGCTAGCAACACAGTTACTTTATTTCGATTTTAATCGTCTTTGTTTTTAACCAACTGTAAAAAAACTCCTCTTTTTAGGAACGCTTTCAACATAAAATTTGAGTTTCTCGACTCGTACCAATGAATTGGAACCAAAGTGGGACGAGTCAGGAATAACTCGTTTCTATGTTCGTTATGACCTATATAGCCTACTATCTTCTGCCCACGGTTTCACACACGTTTTTTTTGGCATAAAAAGTAGCCTACGTGTCATCCTAGGTCAAGATTATACCACGATCTCACCTGATGTAAAGTGAAGATGTGCCCGACGTGAAGAATTATAGTACCTATATTAAATTGTGGGTCTCAGTAACGAAACCATACAAAAGCACTTACAAAAGCTTATAATTCAGGCACTGTAAGGGTTGACATACCTATTTCAATTACAGTAAGCGAAACATTTGGTCAAAATGTTCCTAGCCAGTATGCTTCTTAATAGAATCCATTTGGCAGCTAAATGACCCACTGACTTCGATCGGTTGAAACGGTTTTTGCTCGAATATACCCAAACCCATTGTTGAGTTGATTACAGTAGTTTGTTGGTTTTGTTCTTGAACTAGTGAGAGCTGTCGAGTCTACATCTTGATAATTTTGCTACAGTTCCTTCTAAGTAAAGACAATTAAAATCGTCGTATAAGTAGCCATTAAATTTTTTTATTCGCCAGTAGGTTTGAATTGAATGCAAAACAAAGTAGAAGAAATCTCTTCGGTGTTCATCTTGGGACCGAAACGTTTTTTTTCAATTTTTTTTTGCTACGGACCTAATTCAAAAAGTGGAGATTGCAGTCCAAGTCAGAGTCTGATATCTGAAATCAAAGAACAGGTTAAATATGTTCAAATAGTTAAATTTATTATTTATAATGATGTATCTAGTGGCAAGCACTGCTTAGCTTGAGACTCGATAATGGTGTGTAAATTGTCCATCATTATTTATTATTTTTAACTGACTAAACAATATACCAATAAACGTAGTGTAGGACGCCCTCCGATCAGGTAGGATGACGATTTGCGAAAGACTGCTGGCAGATGCTGGATGCGGCAAGTTGAAGACAGGGCGCTATGACGCTCATTAGGGGAGGCCTATGTCCAGCAGTGGACTGATGTAGGCTGATGATGATGAAACAATATATCGAATACATACCCTTTTTTCTGCATCCAGGTCTAAAATCGGCAACGTCGATACTAAAATAATGCCTCTACCAAAAGCCATTCATTTATTCATTGTATCGTGAACGAAGCATTGAAATGGAAGCGTGTCTAGGTACTGCATTGTGTTGCGCTCAATTACAAAATTTACAAGTGAACTGTTAAATGTTAAGATGAGTTTCAAATTGTAGGAGATACCATTATAACTTCTATAAATACATCATTCCTCTTACCTTAAACCTCTCTCAGTCCTAAGTAGTAGCTAGCGAGTACTACCTGGTGTTACGGGGCGTAATATAACTTGTAACACAGCGAGCGTTCGTGTAGCCAGTACGAGGAACAAAGGCGCTCGCAACGATATATTGTTCTCATCATCATAATCATCAGCCTATATTATCAATCCACTGCTGGACACAGGCCTTCTCTAGTGAGCGCCGTAGCGCCCGTCCTCAGCTTGCCGCATTCAGCATCTCCACCTGGTCGGAGGGCTTCCTACACTACGTTTGCCGAGTCGCGGTCTCCACTCAAGAACCCCCGTGGTTTTTATTTATTTAACAAAATATTGTTCTCCTCTGTAGTTGGAGCTACCGGCGCTACAAATTATTTTGAGTAGGTTAAAAGGGTTTAGTACTTAAGTCTGAAAATCTATATAAAAACCACTCAATTTAAATTAACATGTAGTCAACTAAATTAACGGTAACATTTAGTCAAATCAAACAGATATATTTATATTTCATACATTTCACCCAAAAAATCAAAACTTTTTAATTACTTAACAAATATCAAATTTCATTGCGCAATATACTTGCATGTGTGAAACAATTTAAGATTGCCTAGCTTCAGCACTTTCAGATTCTTTTGGGATCGTTTCATTCTTTTTGTAGACAGACGTCTCAAGAGATGAAACGTGAGCTATCAAGTCATCGCTTGAGTGGGGATCACATCTCAAAGCTTTGAGAAGGTATGTCATAGTCTATGGCATAGGTGTTACGGGAAATAAAAGTGTGTATCACTTAATGCCTATAATTTCTTTGCAGGTATTGCATCATTGCTGTCTAAGCATTTAAAATTGTATAGTAACTGAACTCAACAGCAACCTATGTTGTTTTACACTTAACTTTAAATAATAATAATAATGCTAGACAATTCACACAGCATTATCTAGCCCCAAGCTAAGCAGAGCTTGTGTTATGGGTACTAGATAACTGATACACATAATAAAACACAATACATAGATAGATATTTTTTATTATACATAGAAAACGACCAGAACACCCTGAACAAATGTCTGCAGATCGTACACACATTTGTCCCGAGGCGGGAATCGAACCCGCAACCTTCTGCGTCGCAGGCAGACCTTCGCCCACCGCGCCACATCGGTCGTCAAATTAAAATCGCAATAATTACAAAACGACACAGTAGTGTTATTTGTCGTAAAAATCATAACACAGTAATTTATTGATTAAGTACTCAAACTCGCCGCAAATTGTTCTTAATAATAAATAATTACTCATTTCCCCAAACTATCACAGTGTGGCTTTGAACAAAAATAATTTCCTAAGAAAATAGGGAAATGATTTCCTCTTTGAACCCTGCTTCTTCATTGCGCACCCTACATCGCTTTAATTCTCGCCTTTGAACTGCTCAAGTCAATCGAAAAGCCGATCCCTTGGTTAAACACCGAGGATGAAAAGTCGATAGGGAATATTTTAAGTAATTGAACAAGCGAAAGTGTTTTTAAGATTTACGACAAAAAAAAGAGATCGGTGCTGTACATGTTTTTATTAATTGGTTGGATTTCGTAGTAGGATTGTTTGATGAACTATTTTTCAAAAGTTATTTCCAAACAACTTTAAATGTATATATTTTAAGATTTTGATGATTACTTCGTTTTTGTATACGTAATGCTTGTAATATATACTAAGGTGAAAACATACCTACAAGTTTTATTCCCCAGAGACTAACTTGATTATTTACTATATTTCTGAAAAGATAACTTTTCTGGAATTTAAAGCTATTTTTGAGTGTTTGTAAATATCGTAAAATTATTATACCTAGTTACGTTACCTTCGATAAAGCTAAACAGTTCGTAACCTGCACACACGTTAACAATTTCGTCATGTTTAACAATATTTCTCTTTTAACAACACTAAGTTTAACACCTAAATAATATCCCAAATATCTTCGATAATGTATCTTATCGGCTCTCGTATAGTATTTCAAGTTGTAAAAAGTTCGGCCCCTTTTCATGTAACATTTTCATGCTCACACAATATCGTTCGTTGTCTTTTGTCTTACAATTCTAATATGAACCTTTTTTCTTAAAGATAAAGATGATTTTCGTAAGTTGTACCTTTAAAAGGGGAAATTCTGTTGGTTAGAAGAAGTTCGGCTCATATCTCGTCATAACATTTTACTGTCGCCTTTAAAATATACCTTTATACACGCGTAAGTTAAAGTACTTACCTACCTTCGTGAATGTTCAAAGGAAATTGGTTTTCGCGTAATCTATAAAGTTTAAAGTCCGTAGATATTTCAATATGATTCTGTACTGGAACGGCAGTAGATATGTTACATAAAATGTATTCCTAGCAGGGATATTTGAAGGTAGTTACGTTGCTTGAATGAATGTGATTTGAAATATATTTTTCATTTGTGATATGATAATAAGATTGCCTGGGAGAATCAGCGATAAGGCCGCCTTTTGTACTGTAAATTTATATTTAGATATAAGATTTTTATGTTATTCATGTATTTTCTCTTTTTTGTACAATAAAGTGTTAATAAATAAAATAATAAATAAATAATAGTCACATACTCGTAAGTTAACCTACTCTTATTTACAGCAGGTTAACTTACGTTACTGAGGTTTTTTTTTCAATTTCATAGAGGGGAAGTCAACAAACAAAAAAGAAACAGTGAGAATTATCTTCTATTATTATACTATTATTATTATAATTTGAAAAAAAGTGGTATGCATTTTAAAATGTCGAAGATTATTTTAGGTTTTCTGGAAAATTTTTCTTTTTTGATAAGCAATAATGAAATGCATGACGACTACTATGTGCAATTGTGCATAATTTATTTAGAATACCTTCTAAATTCAACATTAATAAATTCAACTTTATGAATAGATAGGTTATTAGATACGTTCACTCAGAGCTAATTTTCAAGGTGTTCTAACAAAGTTGGGCACATAGTCTTCATACATTTATTTATTAAACAATGAAACCAAATGAAATAAGTGCTAAGCCACGAAATCTTAGTCGGTTCCATCGAAAATTTTTGGGACTTCATGCGGACTGTAGCGCCGGTACCAACAACTTATTTTACTTCTAAACTTATTTCATTTCTAAGAGATACCCAGAGTGCGGGTAAACACTATAGCAAAAATCCTCAAAGAAACGAAATAAAAAAATGAAGAAAACTTACTTTTCTTGAGAAACAAAAAAAATATTTGACTTTCTTTAATGCGGAACATATTTTTTAGCAAAATCAAGCACGTACTCCTAATTTATTTTTTATTTTTTTAACTTTTCGATAACTCTCACTCTCAGATTTCTCCTTTTTTCAGGGCCACTAACCCTGAAAAAAGAACTCATGTATACCAGTGGATCTTACTGACAGTGGCAACTCGATGTTATCTTTTCTTCTGGTGCATTACTAGAAGTATTGATTTATATTATACAATTAATAAAAAGATTCACATTGATGTGTCATCATCATCATTAGCCTATAACTGTCCACTGCTGGACATAGGCCTCCCCTAATGAGCGCCATTAGCGCCCTGTCTTCAGCTTGCCGCATCCAGCATCTGCCAGCAGTCTTTCGCAAATCGTCATCCCACCTGGTCGGAGGGCGTCCTACATTACGTTTGCCGAGTCGCGGTCTCCACTCAAGAACACGTTTACCCCAGCGGTTGTCGGTTCTTCTCGAGATATGGCTAGCCCACTGCCACTTCAGCTTGCTAATCCTTTGAGCTATGTCGATAACCTTAGTTCTCTGTCGGATGTATTCGTTACGAATCCTATCCTTGAGAGAAACTCCGAGCATAGCTCTCTCCATAGCTCGCTGGGCGACTTTAAACTGGTGGACCAGCCCTACCGTGAGTGTCCACATCTCAGCTCTTTAACTTTCGTTTTCAAGCATTGGGGTATGGTTGATGTGTGGTCTTTACGAATCCTTAAATAACGGGTACCTTAGGTATTCAATTAATATCGTTGCTATGCCAAAATTTCATGATTTAACAGGACTAAGACAATGACTTTGAGTACGAAAAGTTTATGCATAAAACCTTCCAAACTAAATAACATTGTTCAAAGTCAGACGAAAACTTTCATCTGACTTTGCATCACAGATGCTCCCTCAATTTTCTCGACAAACGAACCGAGAAAAATAATATTCTATCTCACATTATGGAAGTAGGAAAGCAATATATGTAGGTAGGTATATAACTGTAAGGTATAACTTTCCGATTGACTTGAAATCGTCAAAGGAAGCATTAACGCGATAAGAGGGATCGAACGAGTACTTACAATTTCCATATTAGTATTATGACATCTGTTCTTGTTCATCTGTTTCTGTTCGTGTTCTTGAGTGGAGACCGCGACTCGGAAAACGTAGGGTAGGACGCCCTCCGACCAGGTGGGATGACGATTTGCGAAAGACTGCTGGCAGATGCTGGATGCGGCAAGCTGAAGACAGGGCGCTATGGCGCTCATTAGGGGAGGCCTACTATGTCCAGCAGTGGACTAGTATAGGCTGATGATGATGATGATGACATCACATCAACATTTCTATGGAGGTAAACGCTCGTATAAATCAATACCTATCGATTTTGTACGAGTTAAAGGGGTAGCCTGTATTTAAAGTGGAACGATCTACTGTAATAATATTTTTAAACAGAAAACTAAATTAGAAATACGCTCTAAAGACAAATATTTCTACATTTTTATCTCATGCTATCGATTTGTTTTTCAGAGGCCAATTACGTTTCTTAAAAATAAATTAACGGTGTAGTCTCAGTAGTTCGCTCGGACTTCTGAGTCGCTCAAAGACTCAGTATTTCGGTTGCTTAATTCAACCGGACTTTAGAGCCTTTCTTTGCAATAGTTTTAGCGGTGTTGATGAAATTACCGTCTTATTATTCCTACTTGGAAAAACGCGGTATAGTGGCAAGGATTGTTATACTTGCTGGGCGGAATTTACGCATCCTGTTCCAAAATATATAAGGTATACAGTTGAAGGTCAAAGCCAAACCTTCAACGTTAGCAACAGTTCTCTCTAACCTCAAAGGCAAGGATGAAATAGAACCGCGCCCAACTGAGCAATATACAAATTAATATCAAGTTGAAACACGGAATACATTGAAAGGGACAATAGTCACGTTCCATTTGCACCGCCCCGGCACTAAACCCTAAACCTACTTAATTCGCACTAAAGAGCCGCTGAAATTTCCTTGTTCATTTAAAACGACTGTTCGTAGCGCGGACTTTTGAACATGGATGTATTGTACTAGAAGAGTAATAGCCAACGAGGAATATATTGACGGTGATGGCTCATCTTACCACTAAATTCTCAACATTTCAGCGTCTCCCTAACCGTTATCTTCGTGATGTTATTTTACATTGATGCGTTAGGCTCGTTCTAGACTCCCTCGATGCTCACTAGAAGTGGTCCCAAAAAAAGCATCTAATCACAGAATAATTTTATTATGTAGTACATTATCTATGTGGTATCTTTCTTCATAAGTAACTGACCATATTATGAAGGTAAGTAAGTAATCTTTTGGTTAACACATCCAACCAACCAACTTACCAAAATAAATAATGAAATTGAATATAAACTGGAATGCGTCGTTAAAAAAATCCATTCCAGTTTCATTGCAGGTTTATAGAAATATCTTTTAAAAAGTTTTTATCAGCGTTGTTTCTATGGAAACATTAAATGTTAATCTATCCCAGGGTAACTGGTAAATGATTTATTTTGACCGGATAAAGCCATGTTTGATTACAGGTTTAGAGCTACACCTATGCAAAATTACAGTGTAATTTGTCTAGTACATTCAGCATGAAGAAGTAAAAGACCATCCATCAATTCTTCCATCATAGTGTGATGTCTAGTCGATTCCAGGAAGATATCCACTACATCAGAGTACGTACAATGGTTACCGAATACTTGTATCTACTCATTGCGGTACAGGGACCCACGTAATAGTGAACACGAGACCTGCCATCCGTGAATTACAAATGGCACCTTAATTATACTACCTCTCCGAGGACTGGACACTCTTGACCATTTAACATTGTGAAATAAGCAGTACTGTTCAGACCAGAGAGACAAGAGAGGTTATTTATCCGCTCGTAAGGACAGGATCATCGGGGGCCTCGCTTATTGTATATCAACAGAAATAAATAAAAGATAAATAATGCTGGAAATTTCAAAAATCCATCGTACCTACAGTTTGTGATACTTATTAAAAGCTTTTTTTAATGCTTCTATTATAGTTTTATTCTATTTAGGCAGTGAATCGAAGTTGCCCTTAGTGGCCACCAAAATCTATTTTCGTATTTCTGCCTAAACTAAATAGAATAAAACTATTACAGAGGCATTAAAATAAAGCTTATGATAGGTATGACAAATTGGAAGATGGATTTTTGAAAATTTCTTTGTTAAACGGAACAATAAAATAAAGTAGGTGGCGACGCCACTTTGGGTGGGGTATGCGCCTTAAAAAGCATTGATAGTCCTGCAATTTTTATGTCCAAAACGAAAAATCTTTTTTTGGTAAAGTGCTTGTACTTATTAGATGACTTTAAATTTTGACTATGTAAGCGACCTCTTAAAATAGTATTCTTTAGATTTTATGACATGGATTTAATTTTCTTCATATTAATGTTATAATGGTAAGTCTATTTTAAGATACCTACTCTTAACATTAAAATACAATTGTAAATATTGTTCATGAATAAAATTAAATCATCTATCTTACTATTTTTATCGTTAAGTTTGTTTTGATGATCTTCTATTGGGTGACGACCATCGCCCCTATCACTAGCTAACGTAGTGTTGTGTAATCTATGCCCGTCCAAACAATCCCCTCTTAATCCTGCCTCTGCAGATTGACACGTCCACGGACACGTCTGTCTCCTTAGCGAGGAGTAATGAAGCGAAGCATAATGAGAGGGCCACAATGAAGCTTATTTATATAATAACAAAGGACCATAGTCACGTGCCTGCCTCAAGCGTTCGAGCGGTCTCAAATTGATTTGGTCGATACGAACGGGGGAGTTGATTTTTAAGGGTCTATTTAGGTTGACAATTTGGATGAGAACAACTTTTTGGCCCAATCCGGGATTTCCAGAAAGATCAGAGAGATCCCAGGACCTCATTTTCAACGGTTGAACATGCTGATCACTAGACTAACGAGGCGGTCAATTAAAAATATGGTAGCAAAAAAATCTACATTGTACCATCAATATCTTAAGTAATGATAATACTTATACTTACAGAATAGGATTAATTATTGTGTAATGGTGATACTGCGAAAGGTAAGTGGTCAGTCGTGAAAGAACAGTTAGAATAACTACCTTATTAGATAAACTACCTCGAATTTCTTGCCGCATTCATAGCCCTTAATTTTTTTGCCAGTGATCTTTTAATTTCCAGATGCGGATCATCAACAATTTCAATACCCACAACTCACACAAACACTATTATATAACAACTATTAACTTATTATATAAAAACTCTATTGCACACTAGCAGCACCTCACAGTTTCACCCGCATAGTTCTCGTTCCCGTAAAAATTTCGGGATGAAATAAAGCCTATGTGATATTCCAGACTATAATCTATCTTTGTGCTAAATTTCATCTAGATCTGTTTAGCCCTTCTGGCGTGATTGAGCAACAAACATCCATCTATCCATCTAAACTTTCGCATTTATACCTAATTTTAGTGTGATTATGAGTCACGTAGATTTCATCCTGATGTACTGGAATGGGAGTTAAGTAATAAAGGGCTTTTAAAACATTATGATCTGGTTACCCTGACACTGATTTATTTGCGTCAAGAATCAATAAAAAATGCTTACCTTTCCGCCAAACAATAATGCTGTTATCATTTCATTACTGCTCCTCCCGAATACACATCGATGACTTTGAAGGCGGTTTTTTATGAGCACACATTTTCGGAACGAAGTACCTATGCCGAACGCGTCGCTGGACAAAATGTTTGCAACATTAAATCATAAAATTCAATAAAAGAATACATGCTTGAGTAAATAATGTTCGTTCAATTGGTTCATTTCTATGTTGCATATTAGCAAATGTTATTTCTTGACAAAACTTTACAATGAGATCTGCCAATATGGCCAATATGCCTTAAATTCATATAGATCGGCTCTTTCGTACATTTTAGGGTTAACGCGACGGTTAGTAGCGTAGCGTGATCGGTTGGAGAGATTTGTTAAGGGTGTGATCAGTTTACGAGGGTAACAGCCAAAATACCATACTCCTTGGAACTCTTACCTTGTTTCAGACCATTTGAGTTTTCATAAATTAATTTACCTTAAATTGTGATACAGCAATGACACTTCTTTAGAAATCCTTTCAAAAAAGACCACTATGCTGTTAGCTACGGCACATTGGGTTCAAACTGAGTCCAAATTTATCGTCAAAATCATTTATGTTCTATCAGATCTGATTATCATTAAAAATCCAGACATAATTAAGACCTCAGGTTGTAGGCAATCGGTGTATACCGTAAGTATGTATAACCGGTTATACTTTTCTTCAATAAAAAAACCAATGTCCTGCGACAACAAGGAACCGCTTCCTTAAAAAAACAGAAATTTTGTTTATTTCAAATAGATTTAAGTCCCATAATTCGGTGAAGAGACACACTATCAGTCATTGGCTGAGATGTAGGTACTGTATGCAAGTGTGGTGTATTCCAGCGTTTTAAGTGGTCAGATACGCGACACAGTGCTACCTCTCGCTCATATTCCGGGAATATGCGCGAGAGGTAGCAATGTGTCATTGTGTGGTGAACATTGATACCATCCGCGAAACAGCTGGATGAAGCGACGACGCCGGCTTAATACATTTGCTCGCCTATTATCATAAAACCAGTTATGGCTCACTCAATAAATAAATAAATAATGCTGGACAATTCACTAGGGTACTAGATAACTGATATACATAATATAACACAATACACATAGATAATTTTTATTATATATAGAAAACGACCAGATCACCCTTAACAAATGTCTGCAGATCGTACACACATTTGTTCCGAGACGGGAATCGAACCAGCAACCTTCTGCGTCGCAGGCAGACCTTCGCCCACCGCGCCACAGAGGTCGTCAATATTTGATTAATGTCTGTATACCTAACTATAAGTTGAGATTAATAATTATGTTTGTGATTATGATAAATGATTATTTAAGATAATCCATGACATTTCGTTCATTCATTGATAGTATTCCCTGAAAACTTTCAAAGTCTAGAAGTCATAATATAAATAACCACTCTAGATGAACGGGACGCGCAGTGTAATTATTGATTAAAAGAACTTACCTTTAAGTTAAGTTCTATCATATTTACACAAGCATTCCGTTCCGAATAGATTAGTTGGTAGCGCCCGCCCAGCGTGTATGGAACATTTACTCCCTTACATCATTTGAGTGGGGGATACTTCATCATAACAATAAAATAATATTAAAAAAAATATTTATGATGGAATTTGCTCTTAACTTTATGACAGGCAAGTCAAAGTCCAATACCATATAGAACACTCGAAAGACAGAAAATAAATAAAAGAAAAAAGTTTGATTTAAACTTTAACTTATTAACTGGTGGAGGGAGGCGCATAACGCGATACTACGAGTACATGTTTTCATAAATCTCTAATCTATTCGGAACGAGACGGTAGTGTAATTATGATAGAACTTCACTTGGCATCAGGCTCTCAGGTTATTTATTTATTTACCTACGGATATGAAGGCATCTGAGAGGTTAAACCAATTTAAATTGACCTCACCCAAATCCTGCTGAAAGGATGTTTCTATAATGGTCGATGAAGTTCCTTAACCGTGGCAGTAAAAACAACATTGAATGTTTATAAGTGACTTGTATTGTGTTAGGTTAATGTGACAGTAAAATTACTGATTGATTTGTATTTTTCTCAATTTAAATTTCGTAATGTTTAACATGTTATCCTTATTTCTGTTCTAAGGTGTGTACAAAATTCAAACACAATGCAAATTTTTAATGAATAAATAAATGATATGTAAATTATTGAAACAGTGTTTTAAATTTTCTTACAATGCGCCCTCTGCCAATTTCCTTGTGAACTATTTAACTATGCTTGGCTCACTAGCACTACACAGTTTCCCTTTCGAGTAAGCAATCCAGTTTAGCTCGCGAATTAACTAGTTAGTTTCCAATAAATTCACTAGATGTCGCCTAGGTCGGTAATTTTATAAAACAAAATGATAATGTCCTATGGAGCCGTGTAGGTAGAAGAACATGTGGGATTTTATCCACATCCTCTTCTAAGAATTGTTATTTACGAAAAAAAACGATTGTTAAGCCCATGATTTTTTTTTCTAAAGACAGTAAGTATTGTTTTCAATTCAAAGGTCCGATTTCTTACAAGTTTTTAGAAGATGTTGATCAAAAAGCTCATATAGAAAGGTTTACATGTCATCTGTGTTAGTACTATCGACCTATATATCAGATGATTATTCAACCTCATGATTTCCTTGGCGCCATATGCCGTCCATATTAGTTACATTTTATTTACACAAAATCTAGTTTTTTATTAAATTCCTCAATTAAAGAACAAACTATGATATATTTTATAATGCGACTTCTAAAAGTTTTGCTGCTCTATGTTTAAAACTTAGTTGTACATAGTTATATTGAACTCGACGCACTAAATGGGACAAGAGGTTTAGGTATTTTTTTCGGCGCGTAGCAGAACGCACGAAATGCGACTTACTTGGTTGTTTACTCGAAACCGACGACGCACGAAGTGCAACTAATCCACGCTGCGGTGGCCACTTCCAATTGGTCCAATATTGGATCGTTAGTTTTAGTTATGGTAGCTCCATGCAATAATTTCGTAACTGTAAAGTTGCGTCAATCAAATTCTGTGTATGTATTTGTAAACATGCGGTAATTTTTAACATGCTTTACCTAATCTTAATCAGATTTATAGTCGTCAAATCTAGCATTGTTTTATAAGAAATTCCCAAATAATATATGTAGGTATTTGGCTTATGTTTAAAATATTAACATGCCTGTAAATTAAATTTGTTTTTATGCAAAGTAAAGTACCTTACCAAATGTTATGAAGAGACCATCAACAGACTTTGTCTAAGAATGAGCGGAATTGTAATCATTCTTGGCGAAAAATCATAAGTACCTAAACCTTTTTTAAGGTGGGTAAAAGACAAACCAAAACAACAGCTTTATATTTTCTTTCATTCTTTATTCCTTCCTTCTTTTTATTTATCACAGTAAGGACCGGGCGAAAATCTGTAATTACACTATCTTTGCATGCATTTAACGTAATATTCAACTACTAGGTCATTTTTGTTTTAACTCAATACATAATAAATGTTGTATAATAGTCAATAATATCAGAAAATAATGTGTTTACTTATTAATGATGATGAAACATTCAGCATAAAAGACAATATTTAAAATTGTACCTTTTTCAGTCTCGCACACAACACCAATGAATATGACAATACTGAATAAAAGAAAGTAGTGTACAAGGAAACTCACTAGATCAAAAATATCTACACATATACAAGTGTAGTGTCACATAGTATTTTGATCGATTTTCACTAAGAATACGATCATGTCTAGCTAGAATAAGTTATTGAACTACAAAATGCCCTAATTAGTCAATTTCACATTCAACAAGGCATCATTGTTTAACATAATTATTGGATTTTCGTCACTATTATGCGCGACCGCATCTTCTTAATTTCATTCATCTTTAAATTAATAATTACTCTAAATTCGACTATCACTCACGCTCACAAAACAAAGTTTTTCTGCAACAAAACAACACAAACAAACACCAGCTACTAATACTTATTAATACAAGTTCTAGGCATTTACATCACAAAATAGTGCTGAATGAAGAAATTGTTTATATTGGTCATTACACTTAATTGGTCAAAAAGATATGTCTCATAGTCATGACCAAAGCCACGCTACACGTATATTTACAATTTTGATATTCGAGTTGATATGAATTTATGATAATCTACAACCATTGAGTTTTGGTTGAGGTCAGCAACGCTGAAGAGTTCTCCTTCATTGCCAGGGCTGCGTTGATGTAAACTAATACACGTATATTTGTTTGAGCTGCGGTTTCAGCTCGGGAGGAATCGTGTAAACTTCCTGTTCAGGCTTCTTTTTCACTAGTCGCTTCCAGCGACCACCGATGTTTTTGCGAAGACTGCGGAAACTCGCACGCTCATTACCGTGCGGCTGCATAAGGTTGTCCTGAAAAGAATGAAAGGAACTGTGAGTTCAATGTAACAAAAAATATATGAATAGAGTTTAGTGACCTGGAATGCGTGTTTCAGAGGGTCCGTTAGCATTGCATTCACTGCATGCTTCGAAACGTTCCAGCCGTTATACAATACGTTCGATATTTTGAGACAGTTGCCAACCAAACAAAATAAAAGAAAGGTCGGTCGGACCGCTCGGTTGTCGAGACTTTTGTAATCCGTTCTTGAAATCAGACGCTGTTCAATATTTGAGGGTCCATTTGCTTTGTTCTCGGCCTATAAATATCAGGTAGATGAAGAAAAAACCGTTTTTAAAAGTGTAGTAACATAAGTAGGAAACTAATGTTTGCAATGAGTAAACTGTGAGGCCATACGAGAGCTGGCAAGCCTTGAATACGCTATTCCAAGACACATTAGCATTATATGCTTCCTGGTGTGGGGTGTTTCGATTTATGAACATGCAGACATTGTGTAGCATTCGATTGACAATGAAACGACCGTTTAGTGAGCCTCGGAAAACGGTTATCAGAGCATGATATTAAGGTCACAGCATTCAAGAGATGGAAATATGGAGGCTAGCGTTTGTATTAGCCTCTTTTGTTAGTCAGACAGCCTCAAGAAAAGAAGGTCATATTACAACACATTCGCCTTGTACAGCTTTCTATTTGCGAGCGTGTCCCGTAATTTAATTCAATTTTGCACTTAGATATCGCTGTCATGGAACGCGTCGGACTAACTCTCTCTCATGTGGCGGGGAGGGTTGTGCTAGTCACGATTTCTTTCGTATAATGAATGTAACGTTTCTTTTCCCAGGCAACTTTCCATTGTTACCTTCCTTGAGACTTGCAAGAACGACTGCAACTGATGTACTTGTTCAAAGACATATTGGGGTCAAGTATAACGGCTGAAACTGGTTTCGCTTCTTGAAATAGATGAACAGATGTAAGTAGTTTATTTGGGTAGTACCTAGTTGTGTTGTAGTATGAGAATATGTACTGACCTGATCGTGAGGATAGACGTAAGGCGGGGGCAGCGGCGGCGGGAACTGCCACAGTGGCTGCTGGCGGAAAGCAAGTGGCTCCGGCGGGGGCGCCGTGGCCGCCTGCAGGACCTCAGCGGGGTGGACCGATGCCGAGTGCTCCTCCCGCTTGCGCAGCTTGCTGTGGACGATGCGAATCGCCATCATAGTACCGTTATTTCCGACCATGGTTCCAAACGGTCCATAAACGCAAGGATAACTGTTCACACTGGTCTGGATCACAGGTAAGTTCCAGTCGGGCAGTCACAACATTTCAATTTCACAGTTTACACTCACAGCCGTATCGCGGTCTAATGACGCTAACTAATAACTAAGTTTAAATTAATTATCACAATTGATTTTGTTAAGAGCTTATTGCACTATCACTGCTCGTAGGAACGCGTGGTAGACCGCGCTATACAGCTCCAGCTGCGCGGTTGGTGACTAGAATATTTCGAGAAGTGGTGGCCGGCAGGTGCCTAGCAAAGCGCTCGCTCGTGCCAAACGACCTCTACGGAGTACTCCATGCGTCTGAGTTGAAGTGGAGGGGCGCGCACGGCTTTTATAGACACGATGTGACGCGGCGCCTGAGTGCGGGGAGCGGGGAGGGTGGGGACGCTTGACGATCAAACCGTTTTCCGCGAAAAGTACAAATAATGGCGGCGCGGCGCCCAATACTACGCGGCAGCGACGCTCTCTTAACGTAGCGGTTGTGACGCATCTGACGACCAGACCGTTGGTTTGTCATAATCATAACCATAAAAACAGAAATTATAAAACTTTGGCGACGGCGGCTGTGAGCGTCAAAATGTCACGTTTAGGTACCTAGCTAGACCAGTAATATGTAGGTATTCTTGCGTGTTGGAACCAGATCGCATTGTCTCTTTCTTTCATTTTGCATCGATGCCAACTCTTAATAGTTATGAGCACCCACCTTACAACTAACTGTCTGGGGTACATACAACCAAAGAAATCTAAATAATAAAGGCACTATTATTTAGATTTCTATTGGTACAACAGTGTATATTAATTGACTAGATTATTAAACCTTTATAGATAAAAACAGAAGGGAAGAGGCCTTACCTAATCAAAGAGATGGTTGATAAAAACATACAAATTAAAAAAAGTGTGTTGCGCATTAAAAGAGGCACGGCACCAGATAAATGTTAGTCACCTACCTATGGTTAATTGATAAGGCTCAATCACATCACACATGTCAACATAGAAAACGCTTTTATTACAACCAGATACAACCAGAATGAAACAAGCTCTTATCGATCCCATAGATAATACAAACGCCCAGGGAGTACTGCATTTCACCATTTGAGTTCAAAGTCCACAACATAAAATATCCATCCATAGCAATGGTTTACGCACAGCTGGCTGACTCTGTGGAAACAGTAGACGCAGCTGACTATAATATTGCATCTCTTTTCGATAACCCTAAACATGTACACGTTTGCAAGGGAGGCGTGTTTTGTAAGCTTACCACTCTGAAAGGCAAAGTAGGGCTGCAGGGCAAGGGAGAGCGGGAAGGTGCAATGCCCTTAGCTTCCACTAACATAAGCAAAGCTTCGGGCTTTTGACTTGAATAAAGCCTGGGATAAAAAACACAGGTAGTGAGCTATTATATGTCGTTACCCTTGAGAACGTCTAGAGGAGATCATCAACAAAAAGGTACTAACGCATTTTGTTCAGATTATTCTGGAGTTTTTCAAATGACATTTTAATTGCGAAACCCAACTTGTAGAAATAAAACTATTGACTAGAACTATGAAGTAAATATAGCACGTCCTAATCGTGCACTGAAAACTTCAAGAGAGCACATTCTGTATTGAAAACTAAACGATAACAGATAGAGTATGTACGATTCTTCACGTTAAGTAGAAACACGTTTATGAAAACATACATTCCTTGTTTATAATGAGCTATTCAATATTTATTTACAATACAATGAGTCCCAAGCTTCGGTAGTTGCCCATTGCAATGTTGCAATTACTTCTGTAGCTACCCACTTACTTGAAAAGTCACGACTATCACGTTTTATCAGACCTACCTACAAAGCAGTTTCCTTGTGGGAGGTTGTATCGTATATCTCAGTATCACCGACAAGTACGTACTTATTTTTATCATTGAGAATGCTATCTGACCCTCTGGTATCAAAATCTTTTATAGTTGTAAATGATTCTTTGTTTAGTCTTCAAATCTTTATATCTCGTCTGTGACTGCGATGATTCCAAGGGGTTATGCAATCTGATTTCTGGTTTAAGAGCATAGACATTAGACATGGATGGATATTGGCATAATTATTATTCAATATGAATATGAAAAGTGAAAGGCAAGAGAGAACTAAAAAAGGTTACGAAAGTTTAGCTATTCTTGCAGTAGTGTGTTATTAATCTGGATTGACGTCAAAGTCACGATGTTTGTAAATGGAAATAAAACATAAGATAAACCGTATTTGACAAACCACCTTAGTAACCAAATTTTTGACCTCCGCTGACGTCAATCAAATCTTATCTTTTGGCATCACGTTCAAACACCGTGGTAAAAGGTTGTGAAAACTTTAGATTCTTTGATATATCTGAGCAAAAAGCAACAATCAAGTTAGTAAAACTACTAACCCAGAAATATCAATTAGGTACCGCATTTAATGGGTTTAAGACGTTACCGCAAAGATTCATCAACAGTGTAATTGGAGTTTCATAACATTCAGGAATCCACTGATCAAGCGAAAGCACGTCTTAGTTAATAACTTCTTTAAAACAGAACCGAGTAATTAATAATTTAAATAAATTAATAAATTAGTGCTAAGTAATAAATAAAAGTTCAAGCAATATGTTACTTGAGAAATAATAAAAACGTTCAAGTGCGAGTCGACTTGTACACGGAGGGTTCTGTCCGTACATTGTTTTGCAAAAACTTAAAAACTGTTTTTATTGAAAATATCAAGAAGCCCTCATGACGCGGTCACCCATCTATGTGTGGACTTTGCTTAACTTCAGTGATCGGTACTCAACTTGGTATGAATACTGGACCCTTTGATTATATTTTTTTATTATTTGTTGTTGTAGCAGCAAGAGAAATAGATAGTGAAATTTTAAATGTCTACATTTTACGGTTCATGAGATACAGCCCGCTGACGGACTAACGGACAGACAGCGGGCGGAGGCTTAAAAATAGGGTCCCGTTTTCACGTTTTGTGTACTGGACCCTAAAAAATCCAGTACGATCGGTATAGTTTAGGCAAGTGAACTTCTTAAGTCAACCACATCGATCAAGTCAATAAGAGGACCTTCTCGATAAGTTCTGCACAATAAATGAATGAATCTTATATATCGGTCGAATCTTGACGACAAAATAATTAAAATATAGTCAGTCTATAAACGAATTGACCTTACGTACACTGTTTGGAAATGAGACTTCTTTATTTGTTCATTGAACTTGAAACTTTACCTCTCACATAAAGAGTTCATTCTCCAACCCCGGTCTTGTTTGTTTCGTTAGTTATTTCAATCGTTGCCAGTCGACAACGATATATAGATAATAACTAACGAAACATCAGTTGTCCGTTGTTACCCTGTCACATCGCCCTGTCATTTTGTGCCTCAACCGAGATAAAGGTTAGAAGAAAGTCCACAGCTGCAGCAACATTGTCAACCCACATGGTGAAGTCGCAAACAAAACTGTTGAAGTGAAACTACCAAAAAACTACTAATGCTTGTACTACCTACCTCTCTAAATATGTGAAAACTAATATTTATTATAGTCAAAGTAAATATAGGGTTTTAACTATAAGATAGAAATAACTTCCTTTAAAAATTATAATCAGATAGACCATTTAACAAATTCACTGCTCCGACTTAGCCGCTGCCAGCAGGATCCTTCCATGAGCGTCGTGGGCCATGTGTGTTATTTGACCTGAACCCCATTACTAAGACACCGCAGTCTGTCCGTCTGTCACCAGGCTGTATCTCATGAACCGTGATAGTCAGACAGTTTAAATTTTCACAGATGATTTATTTCTGTTGTCGCTATAACATCAAAAAACTGCCATACAACATACGTGATTGTTTTGCGTTTTTATAGATAATGGTACGGAACCCTTCGTGCGCGAATCCGATTGCACTTCGCGGTTTTTATAATATCAGCCGAGTCAGTAAAATTAGATTTTTTTTGCTTGAATTATCAAACTTGTGTCAGAATGTATTGATACAGCTTCTGATATACCTACTGTATACAGTGTGGAAATTAAACTCAGGCCCTGGAGGGAAACTACTTAAAATCCTTAAGCTAGCTCATTTTACTTAAAGGAGACATTCCTTTATTTTTAAAAAGAAACAAATCTGCATTAAAATATTTTTTTAAACTCGCTTGCTTCGCCCGGGACTCGAACCAACTAAAATTTAAAAAAATAAACACTCTTTATTTTATTATACTAATCGGTAGTATTAATATTCAGGATAAAGTTTCTCTAAAAAATATTTGGTTACTGTTCACTTTTAACAAGTAAAAGACACGTAACAGTTCTGTTATCTCTCCAACACAACACGATTAGATGGCCTGCAAGAAGTCCAGACCTGACGCCCATGGACTTCTTTTTATGGGGTCATGTAAAAAATGTTGTTTATGAAACTTGCTATGAAACCGTTCAAGAGCTAAGGATTGCGGTAGAAAATGTTATCAGGGGCATACACCACAACACTTTGCTGAAGGCTACAAGAAATGAATTTCAACGGCGACTAATGTTGTGTAGCCGGAACGACGGGGCTCATTTCGAACAATTTATCAGTTAAATAATTTAAGTGTTACAAAATTGATAGTAAAATAAAGTTGATGTTAGATTTAACGATTATTTTTATTTTTAAGACCAAATGTTTGTTAGAGAAACTTTATCCTGAATATTAATACTACCGATTAGTATAATAAAATAAAGAGTGTTTATTTTTTTAAATTTTAGTTGGTTCGAGTCCCGGGCGAAGCAAGCGAGTTTAAAAAAATATTTTAATGCAGATTTGTTTCTTTTTAAAAATAAAGGAATGTCTCCTTTAAGTAAAATGAGCTAGCTTAAGGATTTTAAGTAGTTTCCCTCCAGGGCCTGAGTTTAATTTCCACACTGTATACGAGGCCATCAAGACACCTTCACTATGTCCATTATTATATTTATTATTGCTTGTGTTGGTGTTTGCTTAGTTTTCTTGCGATAAGTTCCTGTATTGCAGGAATATGTCGTTTTCTTCCGGTCATTCGTATAAGTAGTTCTTTTACCTAGTAAGTAATTGAAAACTCTAAGCTTGTATTTAGTCTGAATTCATCAATTAATTTCATTAATTTTCAAAGTCATTGTACGACCGGCCACGACCTTGTCTGAGTTTTTCTGATCCAGCTAGTATATTTATATGTGTTTATAGTATGGATAGTCTTTATTGAGCCAATTTCGGGTTTTTGTCCATCAGCGCGGTCTCTGACTCATTCAACAGAATGGGTTTTTATATAGAACCGAATAATCTTTGAATACGGAAACTTCAGTTACGAACAGAATTAAATACTTGTTTTATTTTTATAACTTACATTTTATACTTTATAAATACCAATTGCAAAATGTAAGAGACAATTTGCGTATGGAGTGTGGCCAATGCTTGTGAATTTGCCTTGACTTCATAAAAGCCAACCTTGGTAGCTTACTGGAATAGCAAACGTGTTTAAAGCATCAGAATGTTCTACCTAGTTTAAATAGTTATCGAACCTTAAAATCCGATTGATTGTGATGTTATCATTAACTATAAAATTATAAATTTGAAATTAACTCTGTCTGTCTGCCTGTCGGCTGAAAGGATCCTAATAAAATTTGGCAGTTAGGTAAATGGTATCCTGGGGACGGATATTAGGCTACTTGAAAAGCGCGTGCGAAGCGGTAGCAGCAAGCATTTTATAAATAAACCTAAAAAAAAACCTACCTAATTTTTGAACTTACTTAATTTCTAATCGTTAACAGAATAAAAACACGTATATTATTACATTTATTCATTAATAAACATTTATTACCTACCTACATAGTTGTAAAACGTTACTCACTGCAGGAGCCAGGCAAGTGTGATATGCAAAGATAGGAATAGGTAGTGCAATTTAGGGTTGATGACCTCAAACGTTATAATAGTATGGATCGACCCCGGGATTCCGGGATTTAAAAAAATATTATACTTAATGCGGTAACTATCCGTTTTCAATAAGTTAAATGCATTTTATAAGCTTGACTTTTAAATTAATAATACTAAAAAAAGAAAAATATGACGGACTAATTTTAGATTAAAAAATTATATATTATATATATATTATTAATAATTTGCATTATATATATATATTATATATTATTAATAATTTGCATTATACTTTTTAGTTTCTTAAAAATCAACAACAAATAAAAATGTTTATCCGCAACAGATATACCTAAATAACCTAAACTTATTTTAATCATAAGTTAAAACTTCTCTAGCTCTTCAAAAAAAGAAATCCAATTCAGCAGCAAATCAGAGGTCTGGTATACAAAAGCCAAATGGTTACACACAGAGATCGAATAAGTCCAAAAAACAAGCCAAGGTGTCGTTAAAATAATCAAATCAATCAGGTAACTCAAATTTCAAGGACATGAGTAAACTAAACGAAACGAACGATCTTTGCTTAGCTGACTGCATTTATGATCCCTTCTTACGGGTAACTTATCGTCGCTTTTGTGATGCCGAAATTATAATATCATATCTATAATATCATAGTATTAAATAATGTTTTTTCATTCAATTCCCGGGAGGCATATCCACATTATGATACCCTCATGAAGTCCCGTTAAATTGCACTACCTATTCCTATCACTGGTGATATGATATGGAGTGTGCAAACTTAATCCTCCAAAATTAGGTTGTGGCGAGTCATGCAATTGACCGGTTAGTGCCGATAAGTGGCTTAATCAGTTAGCGTCGTGCTACAATGAACGAAGACATTTATCAGAGAATTACCCGCGCTCGAAGGGATTGTGTCTATCCCTCCCGCAGAGGCAAACAATGGTCTTGTCTACAGAGAGCACGATCAGGGAGTTGTGCTCCAGGACCACGCCGACCTCGCAGTTTTCCTCTTTACACTTCATCGCCTCGACGGCGATCGGAGCGAAGAGCATCGAAACGGCACGGGCACTTCACAGCTGTTCTTTTTTGTTCAGTTAACAAAGGCAGCGACGTGGGCCGCATTGGCGCGCGTTTTGGCGCAGACTGGCAAGTTGGCGACTCCGCGGGTTTTGTATACATACGGCCGAGTCGGCGTTGATTATTTGACTGGCGCTGCGGCGGCCAGCCAGCTCGCCTCGCGCAGCGGTGGGTGGCAACCGAGCACGCACCTCTCCCGTTACCTCATTGCTATGGGGACCTGACCCCGCAAAAGCCCTCGCTAGTACTACGTTAGTTTGCATTCACTCACTCACGACTTTGACACGGAACAGCTATCAAACGTTTATAAATCTGTAGCACTGAATTGTCTGACTCCAACATTGTCTCTTGTCTTTCGAATTTGAATCATCTCGGAGGACGGCATTGTTATACGCTTGCCGTGTTTAAACTGAAAACAGTTGTACGTCAACGGATGTCGGTCCCAGTGAGCCGCATTCATACATAACAAATAGCACCGTCTGTTTGAGACAATCGAATACCCATTGTGTATGTAACACGGCTGAATATTTTAAAGACTATGTTTGAATCGTTTTTGATCTCAATACCCATTTATATGTTTACTCGTAGGCAGAATAATAATCGCAATGTTATAAAGTAACCTTTTGCAGTTGCTAAGATAGGTAACCTCTTTACTCAAGTGCCTATCAACGAAAACCAGTTTTTTTATCAAACTAACGTCACAATGATCACGTTTTTCACCTTATGCAATAATTAAACAATAGTGTAACATGTAACCCCAATAAAGATTAGATTAATGTTGTACTTATTAACATTTTTAAATATCGTGCTTACATTTCTTAGCTACAAGTAAACCATCGTTGACTAAATATGAAACAACATGGGCCTTAATTTTGTTAACCAATCGCTATACTATGGCAATGATAACGTTAAAGAAACGTTCATAGTTGAAAGAAACTTCAGATAGTGTGTACTTTTACTACTTATTGTATATTATACTACTTGCACGAAGATAGAATGGTTTCAATATTGACACTTTTTGCAACCTTTCTTCCATCTGTAGTTTTGTTCATGAAAGAAAAATGCCAAAATGTGTCATTCTAACACTATACCATTGTTATGGTGAAGTAATTAATTTAGTGGAATTAGGGCGCATTTCTTTTTATATTGTCCCTTGGCCTTTAAAATTGACCACAATCTCACCTGATGGTTAGTGAATAAATGATTATGATTAAAGATAACTATAGTTATTAAAACAGCGAACAGTTAGTGAAAATAAACGTAATTAAAAAGCATTATGCTCAAACCAGACGGTGAGATTTGGCTTGCATCCAACGGCTGCGGACCTTGGTATCTGGTTGAATAAGTAAATTTGCATTTTTTTGTGAAATCTCATGAGTAAACTACTGAAAAATCTCAACATTTACATAACATGACATGGGATTTAAAATTTTTAATTAGTTAGACATTATAAGAGTTGGTAGCCAGACTGGTCTACAGAGAAACAAACATATCTCTTTATTTCTATTACAAGCCCGCGTCTTCGCACGCTCTTTTGGGGATCATTCCTGCCTAATGTCATTAAGATTCATTCAGCCGTTAAACCGAAAAAGGTGTAAGATGATATGCAGACAGAGCAACTTTAGTTGAAATGTAAAAAGCTAGTTGCGAGTTGCCTATGATCACGCTCTATCTGTCTGTATTGAGTCTGTATAAGATAACAGAGAGACAGACTGTATTACTTTTGTTTTATAATAATAGATAGATGCCTAACATAGGCCTAAAACGTAAAAAACTCTCCATCCTTGTCAGCACAGATGAACATGCCTCCCACAAGCCACTCCCTTTTTACTTCAAATATGAGTCATTTTGGACTCTTAATTTTGGAGTATATTTGTTCGTTAAATTAATTATTCTATCGACCTTCTACCAATTGAACTAAAAGAGGATAATGATGATAGAGGACATGTGTGCGAAACAATTAAAAAGAGGCAACACTAATTACTAAAAACAGTTTACGGACTTCTATTGCGGAAACTTCAATCTACTAACATGAACATGGGGAATAAACTAAATTGAACCAGACATAATCGCGTTAAACCAGTTTAAGCAAGTCATGGAGCAACGTACCACTAGGGCTTCCTTCGAAGTTCTATTTGCTGTTACTATCAGCACAGACCATAATAAGTGACATTGACTGTATACCACTTTTGGCGCTACAAGATCGTTAGCATGCTAATGATATTGCCTTATTCGAATAATTTATTTATTCTTGACTAAACATTTACTTAAATCTGCTAATACTCACATTTTTTTAATAATTTTCTGGAATGATCTCTTGATGACGGTCAAAATCAACATCCTAGTCATATTTTCCACCACTTATCACTTCGTCAATATAACACAAAGAACAGGTTATATGTTTTATATTTTTCCGTATTTAATTGGAAATGAATAATAAACTTCAAATTCACGATAAAAGCACAGCTACACTAAAACAGAGTGAAATGCGCAGTGGCTCTGCCCGATGACGTACTTCTTTTGGATCTACCTTCAAATAACAAAATCCGATATTTTGTGTGTCTTTGCCCAACTTCAGATCAAAGAGAGGTAACAGATATTGTTGAATGACTCATCATTGGTATGATACGAAGCAGAAATAAAGGCATTTCGCAAAAGCCTTGGACAATCTTGTTCCATTCTATTGCCTTGAGGTAATGATTGGGCTTGAATAGAACCTACCCAAGTACCCAATCTATTTATATCGGATTAGTGCATTGAATTGTCTGTAATTTACATTATGTCCGTCATGTTATCACAAAGTTATATCATTCCTGCTGTGGTTATGGTTTCATAATTGCTAGTGTTACGTATAGGTACATAATGGAGTAAAATGTAAATCTAGCCCCAAAATGAGCAGAGTTTGTGTTATGGATTCTAAATACGTAAGTATCTGATGTACTGACTACTTAATGTTACTTTGGGTCGGATTTGAAAGAGGAGAGAAGTGTATTCAAATCATGCAGTGAGTGAGTGAAATTATAAGTAGCTATATTATTATCTCGATTATTCATGCTTATCTTCAAAATCTTAGTCACTTTATTATCATGAAGTCATTATTTATGAAGATCTCTTAAGAATCATCCATTATCAATATAATCTTTATACCTATGTGGTAAAGATAGTTAAATGTTTTAAGTCAGTCAAAGTACCAAACCTGAGTCAGAAGTATATTAATAACATAAGAGATTGATAATAAGAAAGTGTCACACATTATTTTATTCGCTACTGTTGACGTCATAAGTTATGAAATTTCTGATAAACAGGTGTTCATGTGTTCCTTTAACTTTGCTTTGCCTTCCTTTAGTGCACTAGACTTTTAAATTTTACTAAATTAAACATAAGGCTTTAAGAGTGCGCCTAATGCAAAAATCAAGCAAATTGTGTATTTTTAAACCCTTACATCTATGGTAACGAATTTTATATTCTAATTAAAAAATACGATAGGTAGGGGAAAAACCCATAGAAGTCGAGTAATCGAATAGAATTTTGAAAAATAAACTGGTTTCTTTACAAAAAAATCGCTTAAAAAAAACTGTTTTAATTGAAATGCTCTAAAGTATCAGCGATAACATCATATTATTTTTTACGAATTACATAGCCAGACTACTGTTTTATTTAAGTAATCGTTTAGTTTTTCTATTTAATGCTTAAATTTTGAATAATTAATAGAAAAGAAGCAAAAACTTGATTTTTGCACTGACATTGCTTTACTCTGTCCCGCTCCTATGAACGCGAAATCCTATGCCTATCCTTTTCACAATTTTTTGCATTAGGCCCGCTCTTAAAAGATTTTAGCGAATTTGTTACGTTTTTATAGAAAAGTACGTAGATTTGTTAAAAATTTTATATATTTAATTAAACTTAGTTTAGATTCGGTATTATTCCTAGTTAGTAAGGAGGTACTTGTTCTATTATTTTGGAATGATGCATTGATATGATACGTATGAAAATCAATCATTCTGGTGAGATCTATTACTTATAAAAACATAACGTCAATAAAATTTGAAGCGCTCTCTATGTTTACGATGTTATTGGATATAATTGATTGGTCGTAAATTTCAACACTGTGATATTAGAGTAATATAGACTTCATTATTTTAGTTTTACGATATCTTTCATTGAAAAACTATATCAAATTTGTTTATCTCCTTTTTTTTGCAGTTGCCTCCGAAACGTGGTATGAAATAGGCAGAGTCCAATATATTATTGTACTTTTGTTATGGAAGTATGACTTCAATATTTATATATTTTGATAACTTACTTTATGGTTAGGGCCAACAGTACTATAATGAGCCCAACAAGGGCCATTGCAATGACGACACCACATATCATGTAATTCGCATCATTTGGGGCATCTGAAACAAAAAGAAAACAATAGATATTAATAATAGTTTTAATTTAGAATAATATAGTATAATGTTAATGGTAGTACACAGGACTGTAAAGCGGTACACGAGTTTGAAAACGAAAACCCAGCAGTGGGTGAATTTAGGGCTTGTTGATGGTGATATTTACTAAACATACCTGGGTACATACTTATATCTAATTATGACAAACTAGAATAAAGGGGTTAAAAGACCTAGGTACCCTACAACAATAATTTGCGAATCATAAATACCTCATTAATATCTGGAATCAGTTAAAATAAAATAATAATACCTTCCAAAGGAGCTATTGCGCAATTTGCAATTGTATGGCAAAGGCCACGTTAAAAAGGGCTTTTAAATGTCAATCACAAGATGAGTGGTTTTTGTGTAATTCCATGAGCACTTTATGGCCAGATATCATGGAACTAAAATAGAAGATTAAAATAAAAAAAATTGTATCAGACAATTATTCACACATAAGCATCTGGCCCCAAAGCAAGCAAAAGTAAAAATCCATAAAAACAACCATTCTGAGCAAAAGAAAGCTACTGCTCGGCCTTCAGAACAATCGATACTTTTAAATATTGAATGAGGTCGTCATTGTAAGGCATTGAAAAACAACCCTGATGGTTCTCCATCAATTCACTTCAAGGCTGACACGGTAACGATCCAATGCTATGTTGTTGGAAAGTGCCTACTTGTAATGACAAAATCGTTAAGCTTTCAAGAATTATACCTATAACACCATCTGCAGCATGTGATTTTTACCGCTTAATCGCCTTCTATAAAACATGCATGCCTCAACTCTGTCTGAGAAAGAAGCAATCATAAAACTAATGTGTGTGTATAGACGTTAACAAAACAAACTTTGTGTCCAAGATAACTCAATGGTCAGTGTTTACAGTGATACAAACGCCTCCATGACTGACGATATGGGTTCAAATAACTGCATATACAAAGACCTACCTCATTCTCAAACATCATAATTTTAATGTTGATACAAAATCACTGTTGTATTCTGGATAACGGGTGCGCGTATGTACCAATTTGCAAGAATTGAACGGAGCCTCATCCTTAATGATTTATAATGCAGTGATTGATAGAATGGAAAATACCAGATCTATGTATGTCTACTGCAGGACTCACGTCTGGCGTATGTTTAAATAAGGCCGAACTTTTAAAAGTCCACAAATTAAAATTCTTCTATGTTAACTCCATGGTCAGTGTTTACAGTGATACAAACGCCTCCATAACTGACAATATGGGTTCAAATAACAGCATATACAAAGACCTACCTCATTCTCAAACATCATAATTTTAATGTTGATACAAAATCACATCTGTGTTCCCGATAACGGGTGCGCATACGTACCACTTTGCACCAATTGAACGAGCTTCCTTTATTATTTGTACCACACTGATCGATAGGCCATGGAAAATGCCAGATCGATGTCTACTGCCTCTAGGGTTCACGTCTGGCGTTTATGTAATATACATGTATATGAGCACATACTTTTTAAATGTCTCACAATAAAATACCTTAATTTTGGCTATGAAGGGCACACTATGGGCGTGCGACTGGCTAATACAATTAATGAAAAGAAATTAATAAAAACTGGTATTTACAAACTGAAACAGTTGAGCTAACTGAAGAATGTTTAGAACAAACTGGAGGTAGGTCATTTAACTCCATTCCATATTAATCGTAGGAAACCAACTTCAATTTTGACATTTAATGGTGGTGACAAGTAGCTCACGTGATTTATTTCTTCCGTGGTCCCGTTGACTGGACTACTGAAAACTTTTTTTTCGGTGGTTCAGTTGCACAATTGATTTTTACAGTTAACTGGACCAGCTGAACGGGACCACGGGCAAGGATTGCAATTCTTGGTTATGACAAAAACCGCAAAATCAAAAGATACAGTGTAAAATATATTTGAATCATCCATCCATACCAGTTATTCGAATATTAATTAGAACAATGCTTTGTTGGATTTTCCAGTCTGAAAAATATAGCTGGTAATGATACTACATTGTCCAGTGTAGGTATGTTATGTAGAAAATGTTGGAGTTATGAGGAAACTACGAAGCGATAAAAATAATAATAAACAATTCACATAACTAATCCTTGAACTTTGTCATGGTTGATTATTACTTCAGTAGGTAACTCAAAAGTCGAAGATGGCAATTATGGTAAAACGGGATGTAAATAAAATTTAGCCTGTTGACATAATTATGTCTGGCCTATCTTTCAGGACCAGGAAAAATACATTTTAGATTCTATTTTCAACGCAAGAATTGAATTTTCTGCTTGTACTTCTCCGTCAGAGCGAAAAATCGCTAATAGCTTTACTATATATAGTAAGCATCGTTCTTCACTATACCAACTGCGCGGAAATATAGACACTGGCCATAGAATTTAATAGCAGTGCAAAATATTTCTCATGTTTGATAGAGTATGGATATAATAAAAAAATGTACACTGCCAAGGCGCTTATAAATATAAACAGGAACTTTTAAAAATAAACAAAAGTGAAGGTCCTTGTCCTTCCTTGTGCTATCATTAGGTCAAAAGTTTATGGCCAAAGTACCAAAATGCTATCAAAATGCATGTTTAATGAGGATAAATAGTGACTTTTTAATAAATTCCTTGAATATATTGTATGCAATCATTTGAAAAAGAGTGATTACCTACTGCAAAAAGTCCGAAGTCCTGAACGAGCAGTTATTCTATACCACCTATAATGTCAAAATCCCTCATTCTGTACCTATAACAGTCAGCATTTACTATATTGTCATATCGGTATGAATATTGCCTGATTCTCTGGAACGGAAGCCGAGATTTCGTTGTGCAAGCATTTCCTCATCGCACTGGCTGGTATTAACCGTCACGACAAGGCTTTTTTATCGTAGGTATATTCTGCTGGGACAATGATGATTTGCATCACTGCTTAAGTAAGCTAGTTAAAATATAAGAATATCATGAATAAGTTTCCTGATGTTGAGAAACCTTACTCTATCAGTCTAAGTATCTACTAAGTAGGTAGGTATTTACAAGCCTTTGCAGTCGATGTTCTCTAAGTTCCTACCAATACCTCTTTATTTCAATAGTTTTCATTATTGTTAGTAAAATAATTTATTTTCCGATCCTTTAAAATATACCTACGCGTTAGCCGTTTACCTGCGGAGTAGCCATCATGGCTTTTTCAAAGCTAAGTTTTCCACTCGACTGACTTTTGCTCCAAAAACTAGTCACTTTATTATCGTATCAAAAGGTCAGAAGTGTCGTTCACCCGGTCACTTTAAGCCGTGCTTTAAACAAGAAAGTCGACACCTATAAATTCTATGCGTTCAATCATGCAGAAAGCCGGATATCAGTACCGATTTTCTGGATTCGGTACAGTAGATGCGGCTGTAGTACTCCATTTATGGTTACTTGAAGAAGCATGATTTTAGTGGTGAGCTGGAACTTTTGTCAAGAAGTTAAATTTATACCTTAGATGTCCCATCTCAGATACCTTCAACTAATTGACCATCAGTTAATATCATCGGTATTTGAGCCGTTGCTGGTGGCGTTATTGAAGATAGTACCTGTGTCTTGATGTTACAGAACTATGTTACTTCGTATTTAACCACTGCACCTGCTTTCTTAGCAATTTGATACACCTTTTCATCATTATTTATTCATAACAGAGGTTTCTTATGTACACCAGAACACTAGCATCAGGTGGTATACCTAAGTGCCACGCACTATATGGGGTTAATGCACTTTTCTCGCCTGGTGCTTCTAGGGCAATGGTCTTTGAGTGGCTGAGATGTAATTACTGTGAAATAGCCAGGCGTTTGATGGTGGGTCGTAAAAGTTGTACCTACAGAGCTTCAAACCGATAAGGCAGAGCTTTAAACCGATAACGCATGTGGCACAAAAGCTTGTCTAGGTTAGAAATTTATGTTAAGTACTTATCTAGTTTTTTTGGTTGATGGTAACAAAGTAAAATCTTATAAAACTTATAGTTTAGGTATCTCAAAATGACATGAGTAGAAGTACTTAAAGATTGCAGGAGGCTTCACAAGTAGCTAATGGGAAGATACGGGTTGCACGTGGTGATGATGCTAAATTCGATCTCATTAGCAACAATCAGTAATGGTAGGTAGGTATAAATATTAGCCCGCAATAATGCTGCACTTCCTAAAGCGACTGCTATCGCAACACTGGCAACCTTTAGTTATGCAAATTCATCATTTACTGACACGTGTAGCCTTGTTCACAAATGGAATCAAAGACTCATTATTGAGGATATTCTTAGGCCAGATTGCAATTTTTAGAAGTCAGTAATTTATTGTTTAGTTATTGCGAACCTATCTCTTTTTCTAATGTATCAAATTTCATCTCATTGGCAAGCATGTGGGTATAGAGTAATGTATCTTTGACTCAGCTTGAATTTTTAGAAAATGATTATATTAATCAAACGAAATTCAATTTGTCAGATATATTGCAGCAAAGACAAATATATTGTACAAAGAGAAATTATTAAAAAACTTGAAGTGTTGTTGAGGAAGGTGTATCAGTCAGGTATGTGGAACCTCCTGTCACATAACATACCTGCGCTATACAAAGAGCCACACTCATGTTGAATTGAGCAACAATCCAGAGCAATGCATTTACAAAACAAAGGCATTGTGCCACATGAATTACCCCACAATTATACAATGTTTTGATAAAACTTTCAGGACACGTGATTTCCTACATACTTCAGTACGAATAAATTCCTCATTTTAATTTGAAATTAATCATGTCTTATGAAACAAAAGGATTGCTTCAACGACATTCAAATAGTTTTTACAGCTTTTCAACAACGATAAAAAACCTAAAACTGTTCCAATATGACTGATATTGGAACAGTTTTAGGATAACATCTCAGTTGCAACTGCTGCAGATGTACTCGTAACAAAGATCGTCAATCCATTAAATATACTAGACGTCATACTCGTAAATTTTAAGTAAAGTGGAGAAAAGAGACTTATATCATTGGCAATAACATAAAGAGTAGTTTTTAGATATTTCCTATAAGACCTATAATGATGAAAAACATAGGGAAAGTATTTTATTCTTGTATTAAAACAGCAGCAGTATTTTAACCACTAAGGTACGGGAAAGTGTTTTATTGTTGTATTAAAACAGCGGCAGTATTTTAGCCACTAAGGTACGGTATGTAAAACTTCTTAATTTGTATGTAATACTTATTATCAGAGCACAATTCATAGGTTTGTTTATTAAAATAGTTACATATGTTTCTTAACTCTTTGGCCGTACCCACTCTTGTTGCTTTTGCTTTGCTCTCGACCTAATTTTGCCTTGAATTAGAGCAGGCATTCATGTTTCTAAACTTATTATTCAGGGACTTCTGTTCAGATTCATCAGAAGCGAGGGTTTTGAACCGAGATCTCGCATTGTCCGACCGCTCCCGACTCGTTTTATTACCCTTGTTGCGAAGCAGGACTTAAATAGAAGACTTGGATAATGGAGACCATGCCCTTCTCAAGTTTTTGTGCGGTGTGGTTCAGGGCATTGAATTTTGTGATTTATTTTTTCTTTCTTTATTATGGTAAACGTGCTCTTTTATTTCTTAAACAGGATCTTAGTAAGGTCATGTGATAATCGGTTCCTAACCTACAAATAATAGACCTTGATTTGTGATTTTGCATTAAGTTAAATTAAACAGGAAATCATTTTCAATTTTAATACCCGTAACATCCTGACTGGTAAGACAAACGAGTCATTTATTATCGAATATTCGAATCCCTTACAATTTTAATTCTGTTTTTATATGAAATAGGGACGCATTGCCAAACACTAACGAGTAACAAGAAAACAGCTACAATTCTCGATCGAAATAAATCAGCGAACGGTAATACACCGGTTCCTTCAGCTTTCTCTGGAACTGGATCACGCTTCCGTGGCGCCTCCATAATGGCAGACCTGTCACTTGAAACGAATTTTAAATTTAATATGAGCCCTATTGCGTTGTATCTTGCTACAATATGGTCTGAAAAGTAACAAAGCACATCATAAACAGAAGCCATAATTATTTTGTTTAAAATTTCGCCCTGCTTTCCCACAACTTCTTGTGTGCAGCAACACACTAATTTGACCTTTAAGACTAAAGTGAAACTTGTCGATCACTGGTGTTACGTCTTCTTGCATCGTCGTGGACTTTACCCAGTGAAAGTTAGTTTCAAGAAACATGTTATCCAAGAGGTTTAAATCAAAATTGAGAATAAAATTATTATGTCCTACTTATCAAATATAACTTAAATAAAAGTGAAAAATCAATAGAGTCACTATTGATTTAATATCTCAGAAAATAAACTATAGCTTTCTATACGTATAGATTCGGAGAGAAAGCTCGCAATACCCCAATGATTGGGTACATTTAATAAGAATATCCTTTCCTGTGACAGAATCATTGTAGCTTAGTTTTTAACTTTGGTTTATCTCATTGCTTAATTTAATTTCCTTCCAGTTCGTTTCATGCCATTTTCTAAACCAAATGTAACGAGCTCGAATTTATAGCCTTGTCACATCCAATCACTGTTTGTAGCCACTTTCCGCACCGTTTGTCACCAAATCTCAAACAAGTAGTACTAGAGTTCTATTACCGTACTCTTGTTTAGTTCAAACATGCTGAACTGAGTCACAATTAAGCATTGCTTTGTTTTCATTTACATGAGGATATCGACCCAATGAGCATTTATAGATCTTGCCGATTCATCGTGTGGTCAAATTACACCATTCTGTCTGCTGCAATGTGGTTGCACCCTTGATTCATCTTTTACTAATAATTATTAAAAAATTACATAGACTCTAAATTAACGTACTTTGATTTTGGTAATAAGGTTCGTCCACGATTTTATTTTCTGTTTCGTATGTGCACGACTATAATTTTCACTGGTGATTGAATGAAGACATAATGACAGAATGAAGTGTTTCATACACTTGAAATATACGGAGACTTACCTACCCATGTTTCGATTTTATCTAGGCGACTTATTATGTAACGAAGTTTTTATCTGGAGCATTTTTCAGCAAACCAAACATATTTTGAAAATAGAATGAAAAACTGAATCGTCTTACTTTTTACCTCGGAAAAACGCATGTAATGTCGCGGACAGAAGCAAGTAGCAAATAAAACAAATAAAAATCTATTTAATATTCCTGTCTATCTCCAATCCATAAATTTAATATTCTGACTTCAAAATAAAGTCATTTATTTTTGGAGTCAGAATACGCGACGCGTCAGATGACGCCTGAGGGAGTATGTCTGTAAAAAAATTCATAAATAACTAAATCGATTAAAACTTTTTCAAAAGAAGAAGACCATTTTTTCATGTCACAACAGATTAACATAAAAAATCGAATAGGAAAAGCATTAGGACAAGACTATTGATTGTCAGTCAAACAACTAAACAGAAAATAAGAGAGCCGAATAAGGTTGATTTTATTTCGTCGCTTCATTACTCGATATTAAAATAACACAACGTAGTTTCCATAATCAACAAGGCAAGATCGCACCTTCTTACTAGAAACTCATAGAGTAAGAAGAATTTCCTACGGTACGTCAGACTGACGGATGATCGTTCTGTCTATGGCTCTCATTCCATTTTTGTGCGAGGCACGTACGCACGGTTTTATATTATTTTTAGTGATGATTGTTAATTTTTTGGATAATATTCGATGCCGAAGCGTCGCAGTGCGGAGCAAAATATAAAATACTATGAGAAGAAAATTAAAAAACATTCTAAATGTCATTCGTTGATGGAAGACGAAGGTAATGACGAAGTAATAAATCACTGTCGATACGTCCAATTTTACACAATAAATAGGAATTGACCGAGAGTCTTTGACTACTTTTACAATGCATTGGAATTGACCGAGAGTCTCTGACTTTGGCATTATCAGCACGTATCGTACAACTGCTAGCATCTGGGTTGACCGAGAGTCTTCAAGGATGTTATCATAGCAGTAAAATGTGTACTCAAAGAGTTTACACATCCTCTGCAACATTGCAATCAACTGCCAACTTGTTGTAAGGCCTCGAAAGAACACAGGTCATGTTTCGTACAACTGCTAGCATCTGGGTTGACCGTGAGTCTTCAAGGATGTCATCATAGCAGTAAAATGTGTACTCAAAGAGTTCTCACAACCTCTGCAACATTGCAATCAACTGCCAACTTGTTGTAAGGCCTCGAAAAAACACAGGTCATGTTTCGTACAACTGCTAGCATCTGGGTTGACCGAGAGTCTTCAAGGATGTCATCATAGCAGCAAAATGTGTACTCAAAGAGTTCTCACATCCTCTGCAATATTGCAATCAACTGCCCAGTTGTTGTAAAGCCTCGAATAAGCCCAGGTCATGTTTCACAAACTAAAATACTGATTGTATTTTTAGGAAAAGATCATTTCCCGTTTTCTGTGGCAGAGGTGTCTGATATCCCGGAAGAAGTTGACAAACCGATCTATCGAGCTCCTCATCGCGGAGATGTCCGCCTTGGCAGTGCCTCTTGTTGAAGATGAACTAAGTTTGAATCTTGTTTTTTTATCGGGCCTAGATAAGTCCATTTATGACACCCCGGTTTCTGGTAGAAACATTCACAACCGCCAGGAAAAGCTTTGGATGCCTCTTCATAAGAAGGGTTTGCATATTTACAAGAGAAGATATTTCTAAGGATTGTTGTTAACTTCAATAAATATAAATAAACTGCCGCCTACTTATAGACCCCAAATTAAATGCAAAAATATCAGCTGTGATTCCTAATATGGTCCGATATCGAGACAAGAGGACCAAGCACAGCTCATCCTTGGTGTAAATGCTATTAATAGATGATACGATCCAGGCCATGCAGCATCTCAGCAAGGGTTGCCGTTTACTGTGTGACTCACACTATGCATTCACACAGAATCGAGTCAAACATTATTACAAGCCGAGCCTTGACAAGACTTTTTTACAAGTAGCTCAGGCTCAATTCTGTTAGCGATGAGATATTATTCGGTTCATCTGTATCAGAGAAGATAAATGCGGCTAAGGTAATTGAGACGCAAGGTCTATTTATGAATAAACCTGCCAAGAACAAAAGGTCCCGGCCTGGCCCTCAGACAAACATTCGGCCGGCAACGACATAACGGGAAACTTATCGGCCTCCTCGTCACTCGACAAACACGGGGGGGGGAGTGTCAGGATACTATTTTCGTGTGCACCTCCCGCTGTCCCAGCGCGTCACCCCTACGTGGCACGGCAGACGCCAGGCCGGCCGTCATCAAGAGAAGCCCCGTGCGCTGGTTGCCACTAGTTGAGGTGCATGCCGAAAGGTTTTCTTATTTTTATAATTGTTGGCTTAAAATTACTGAAAACCCCGTTTTAGTTTTAGATTGAGTTAGGAACGGTTTTAGTAAAACGTTCAATCAGCCGATTGTACAAGCAGTTGTTCCAAGAAACATTTTTTCTAATCCTGAAAGGCACTTAGTGGCTGATGTATAAGTAAACTTTTAAGCATGGGAGCTATATCAGAATGCCAAGCGACAGAGAACCAGTTTATTTCGAGAGTTTTTCTCATACCAAAGCCCAATGGCGAGAAGAGGTTTATATTTAATCTTTAACCGTTAAATAACTTCATATAATATGTACACAATGAACATTAATATGGAGATTACCGCACAGCTTGTAGATTAATTCCTCATGGTGGTTACCTAGCAACCATCGACTTGAAGGACGCATATTTTCTAATACTTATGTGTGAGTCTGGCCGCAGGTACTTACGTTTTCAATTTGATCCTGACTAGGCTTTCTGAATTTAATTCTACCTTCGTGCCTAGAGTCCACAAAGATTATGAAGGAGGATAGCACACCTTCGATGATATTCTCTGCTTAGGCGATACATTTGAATCATGTGCCCTTAACGTGAAAGAAACTTTGAATTTACTTCAATGCTTAGGCTTGGTAGTAAGTTATAACAAGCAATGTTTTATCATAACATCAGACATGTGAATTATATTTTCGATTCGCCCAACCTAACTTTCAATCTCCAATCTGATAAACGCATAAAGATCTCTGCTTTTGTTACAAGGTTCGTGAAATTATCAACATACAGAATCCGTGATTTTGCACAAGTTATCAATATCTTAGAGGCTGCTTGCCCGGCTGCCGCGTCAGGTAAGGGTATATATTTTGGAGCATCAAAACTTAGCGTTTCGAAACGACGCCCTGACGCATTTAGTACAGGATGGGGTGCCGTTTGTAACGGGATCAGCGCCCATGGCCATTGGAAGGACTCCGAGAAGCAGGACCATATTAACTGGTTAGAACTGACGGCAGTGTTTCTTGGCCTTAAGACTTTTGCTAACACGCGATCAGTATGTGTCATTCTACTTTCAATAGTTAAGACCACTGCTATTAGTTTAGTTATGTAAACCGTATGGGGGGCGTTCAATATCCTCATCTGAATGACTTAGCTAGGGCGATTTGGCATTGATGTGAATAGCGTAGTCTTTGGATTGTTGCCTACGTAAACGCTAAGCAGAACCACGCGGACGCCGCCGCATAGAGAGTAGATAATCCGGACACTGAATGGACGCTCTCCGATAATGGTTTCAAGGACGTCATACGTCGTTTTGAAAAACTTGAAATAGATCTATTTGCTTCTAGAGATAAAGCCAAGTACGCTAGATACCTACATATCTTGGAGAAGGCCCCGAGGGAGTTTCTGTAGATGCGTGTCTTTTTAAGAACCATTAAGAAAATTATTGAAGATAAGGCGAACGGTATCTTCCCAGTAGCCTTACGCTGGGTGTTATGAGACTCTTCGCCAATCGGTCAAGGGTCGAGGCGCCTCCGCAGACTCAGCCAATCAAACTCAATACCTAACTTTATTTCTTTACAAAATAAACACTTAGACAAATCAAATTCAATACTAATCTAATGGTTTAGTTTTTTGTAGAAAACACGATTAAGCAGTACTTATTACACCACTGTAAACCTTTGGTGAAACTTCTGTTCAACCAGTCATATAGATCCTTTTGGACCGTCTAAGGTTGCGGCCTTGACTTTTTTACATTATATATTCAGCAAAGGCTGCGCAAATAGTAGCTAAATTCATTTCGATCAACGGTAGCTGCTCTAATGGGCGATAATATTGGTTCCGATGAGTACTTAAAACGGCTACTAAGGAGCGCAGAACAAGACCTCCGCGGCACCTAGTACTCTAACGAACACCTCTCGCTTGAGTGTATTACTAAAATATTAGTAATTCTTTTGGCCGTCTGTACCGCTCACAGAGTTCAGACGTTTTCTTTTTTAAGGAAAATATACTTTTTAATATACTTTCGCAGAATGAAATTAAGATTAACATCCCAGACATCATCAAGACCTCATCCCCAGGCCGGGAGTAACCGGTCTTGTGCCTGCCATACTTCAATCAGGTTAAATCGATATGCTCAGGTACTGTTCCCTCCAACTACATTTCTAAGACAATAAGAATTCATCTGCTAACTTTTAGCCTTGTGTGGCACAAGGCTGCCACCGCACAAAGTATAAGTCGTTAGTCGATGGATAAAACAGATCCTCTCCGAGAGATTTCGTGCATACATCACGCATAATGTTTCAACCTCCGCCGCGAGGGCCGCTGGTTTCACCATAGAGACCATTCGAAGATCCGCCGCTTGGACCAGTACATCCAATGCATTTGGTAAATTTTATAATAGATCGATTATTGATGAAACTCGGTTTGCCCACTCTGTATTTTTCCCTATCCAGGGAAGGCACTCTTAGTTTTTTGAGTTTATATTTTGTGTTAAGGGTATAGGATCCCTTTTTGATTTAATTAGGTATAATATTGTTTACCTACACAAAAACTTTCCTCTCTAAACATCTACGTTGTGTTATTTTAATATCGAGTAATGAAGCGACGAAATAAAATATATGATCAAATGAACTTCACTGACGTGAAATTCGATCATTATTTTATGAGTCGCTTCATTACGAAGATATTAACTCCCTCCCTCCCATGGGACCCTGATAGAAAGTTTTTGCTTTCAACTACCTACTCTAAAGAATGAGAGCCATAGACAGAACGATCATCCGTCAGTCTGACGTACCGTAGGAAATTCTTCTTACTCTATGAGTTTCTAGTAAGAAGGTGCGATCTTGCCTTGTAGATTATGGAAACTACGTTGTGTTATTTTAATATCTTCGTAATGAAGCGACTCATAAAATAATGATCGAATTTCACGTCAGTGAAGTTCATTTGATCATATATTACCCATAACAACAACTAAGAGAAGGTGTAGTAAAATGAAATTTATCAGAAACAGTATCTTTAAATTACTTTATGTAAAGGTAATGAAACAGCAAGAAAATAAGAAGAAACGTTTTAAACAAAAACAAAATAAAGTTACCAATTTTTTTGTATGGTTAAATTTTGCAGCTGCGTGGCAGATGTCCAAAGAAAATGCAACAGATTTCTGTTAAAACACCTGTCGAACTCTTAAACAAAAAACAGGTGGGCTGTATTGTAGCTACCTGTTACCATATATCCTGAATCCTGATAATTATATAAACCTTTCAAAAAGTGATTATTATAGATTTAATTGGTTACTTAAATCAATGTTATGTAAATACAATTATGTATATTGAAAAAGACTGTCATTTGATGACCCTAATTTTGCCATAGCGTGATGAGTTTATATTTGCCGGTCATTGTAATGAAAAACTACCATAATGGATACAGTTTATCTAAAGGTCGAGGTTGCTTTGTAATTATGATATACGTAGTAATACTAGGCGAGGCCTTCTGTAGGACGTCTGCCTCTGGGACTCATTTGTTATTATTTGTACGTTTAATCCACTATCGTAAACTTTAGTTCAAATTAATCATTAAAAAATTCGTGTCGCTTAGTTCACTTGTACACAATCTACACCCTGTATACGTCAGCAATTATCTTTAGCTTTTTTTTCTACGTATTTTAATAACTTAATAAAATAATACTGGACAATCTACAATAAGATGTAAGAATCAAAACAATCAAGACAAATTCGTCATGATGAATACATTACCAAAAGTTCGACCTTATTAGCCAGTCAACAGACTTGTAATTGCCGATTAAACGATTTCTTTACACGTAACTGTTATGTGAAGAGTAATGAAAGTGCCAAATGAAACGAAAGTAAGACTAGAATCGAAAGTGTGACAGTTTTGGCGCACACCTTATAATGTCCGTTAGCAATGGAAGGCTTCTAAGAAATAAAGAGGCAAAAATAACAGCGAATAGTAATGTAACCAAAAAGGAAATGCGAAGAAACGAAATAAGTTATCAGGCTTAAATAAATAAACGTTTTATATGTATAAAAAACTTTTTAAGAGCTATTTATAATAATAATCATCTAGGACCAAATTGCCTGGGGAGATAAATCCAACGAATCCAAGCTCGACGGGGTTATATCGGAGTTCCAATGACCACCTTGTGTCTTCATCATCAGACCAACTTGATGGTACCATGACGCATTGTCACCAAACTAACACAAGTGATAATAGCGAATATAGAAGTATGTTAAATTTCAGATCAATCTATTCAGGATAGCTGGTCTTAAATACAGTAGCAAAATTTGTACCGCGTAACAAAGCAAGTAGAAAAGATTTGAAAAAAAAAATGTTTTGTTAGAGTTCCGGAAACCCGAAAATGATTGTATACCTACCTACTTAAAACAAGTTATATTATGATATTAAAATATATATTGTTAATAAAAAAATATGAATAATTTTATAAATATATATAATTAATTGATGATATAAACGTTTAAGAGTTTTGCTGTACTACTCAGTCAGGAGTAAGAGTATTTTATTTTCGTATTCCGATCTGTCGGCCAACGTACCTTTTAGGCCTTTCTGATGAATAAGCGTTCAAGTAACCGTCTCAGTAAGTACAGTAAGACCGTCTGTTCCCCACTTCATTTGAAATTAAGCTCTCTATGTTATGAAATAAAGGTCACAGTTTCCATCGTCTCCATTGACTGAGTTTAGTCTGGTTGGATTTACGTTGGTGTTGTCACGCAAAGGCGCCGTGTTCTCAAATCGGGTCAATGAGTAACAAGAACTCTTTATGAAACCGTAGGTGGTGAAAGAGCACAAACTTATTAACTTTTTTACGTATAGGTAAAACTGAAATATATTACACTAACAATATACATGCAAACGTTTGGGTAGATGGATGTTTGTTATTTCTTTTCACCAAAACTACTGAACAGATTGATCTGATTTTGCATGCATAGTTGTAAGTTTTAATTCAAAAAGCTACTTTCTATCCCATCTGGTCCCATGGAATAGAAAAGCCTTTATACGTTTCCATAGAAATAACACGTGCAAAGGCGGTGGTATAAACTAGTTCTAAATAAAATACAATATTGAGGACTAAAACAAATAGGTAAATGAAGTTTTTTAGGCAGTCAGTGATTCTAACTCATGAAACGCATGGCAATGTGTATGTACATTTACACACTGATTCAAAAGTTTCAGAGAAACTTCAAGAGAACAAATCTGTGAGTCATCATTGACCTTATTCACCACATGCTGAAAAAGTATTAGTTTAGTTTCTAAAATAAATGATGTTTCATTTTACATGAAGTCATCCTATACGATAGCAATATGTTGTCATCGAATAATAATTAGTGGTAAATCAAATAACAGTTAGCTAAAAATGTAAAGGTAGGTTTTGGTGAATATGTGGAAACGTATTAAGGTGGACCATTAATTACGAACCTTGTTTAGAATGGATTCAACAGCATCATTGTTTGTTTCTTATAAAGCTTATATAACACAAGTAACATACTCGATACGAGGAATAATAAAGAGGGCTTTGATTCAGGGCCACCATCAAAATTAAAAAAAACTAATAAATAACTGTATTTGTTCAATCAGATGTTCAATCAGATTCTAACCAAGCAGCAAAATTGTATGACTCAATAATATTTTTTTGTGTCTACGATTATTCACTTCTTGTATTCATTATTTTTTATACTAAAGGGCAACATGAAACGTTTTATTCAATGGATGTCAAGTTCAGCTATATTGAGGGCAGGAGTTGCTGTTCTGCAATCACGCGCATTAGTCACGATGAATAGACCTTAACGAAAACTGTATAAATTAATATTTTGAGCCTTATGAATCATATAAGTAAGGTCGAAATTTAACAGACAAATCTGAGAAATTTGGTTTCTGGATTTTTTGTTCTAAATAAAAAAGATTTCAGATTGGATTGCATCAAGGAATACAGAGTAGCTGCTTGATAAAGTAGATGTACGAGTATTGTGTCCCAGCCACGCACGAAAGAATGTACGAAGTGTATTGAATGGTGACAAAATTAGATAGTTATTCCTTTTTTCGTACGTATGACAAAAATTAAAGATTAAAAGTTTGTTTATGCAAATGAAAATATTTTGCAACGACCAATTAATTTAACAACCTTATTAATTTTATATTGTATTTCTTATATCGTTAGTAAGGTACCTATTACAGAAGACAGATCACGCTACTAAAGCGTGCACACTCGGTCCTTGTAACATCAAATTGAGGACAATATTAAAGATTAGCAGAACATGTCTAACACGACATTCAGCTTTGGATCTTGAACTTTATAATTTGGCGTGTTTTAAAAAACTATAAACTGACTTCAAATTCCTTAATAAAGATAAAAAATAACCCGCAGACGAACCGATAGACAGACATACAAATAGGCACACCAGAGGCTTAGTAATAGGATTTATGTTTTCGTACAAAACCGTAACAAAATCATCGTTCAACATTATTAGAGCTCTTGGTTGTTGCCAATTGCCATGGCAACCATTCGACAACTTGATGTTATAGATACGTTTTACGGCACACATACAAATTCCCCGAGAATGGAACCGCCGCCATCATCAAGGTTTGACAACATCAGAAGAATCATCAAAATATATTGAGAATTCGCGAAAATATCACCAAAATTATTGTCTCTAGTCGTAATTTTTCATAAGCATTTATTTTGTTTTATAAGCTTCGGGACAAATACCTACCTGCTAATCCCTCGATAATATAATTTTATGGGGATTCAAATTGTATTATTTATATTATTCCAATTGGGGATCACCTACACTAATATAATAAAGAGGAAAGATTTGTTTGTTTGTTTGTATGGATGGATTAAATAGGATCCGAAATTACTGGACCGATTTGAGAATTCTTTCACCATTACAATCCTGCATTATAGCTTATGAACAAAGGCGATAGAATATTCCCGTGCAAAGCCGGTACGGGCCGCTAGATATCTATACAATAGCAAAAAAAATATCACAATGATTGATAATAGTGTGAGTTACTTCTACATGGCACTACTAAAAATGTAAATCGGTTCCCAAATATGGCAATATACATTTTAAATACTAGAAATAAAATGTCGCTAAACTCGCTGCGTGTACAACTAGGTTAAATGAGATAAATGTATAAACTTTAAAGGGCAATGTATACGTGCGCTTCTACAACAAAACTCCAAGTGAGTTGCAAAAATTATCAGTATATATTCAGACAAATTGTCAAACATATCGTTAGCAGACAGGCCTACTATAAAATGTTAGATTATCTAGAGAGGATTGACAGCGGGTTAAATTGTCTAAGAGAGAGGATAAAAAGCTTGTGACGAGTTTTGCTCCATCTCGAAAACTAACATTCTAAAAAGGTAAAAATTTCTTGTTCGCTTCTTTACTTTGAAGTGGAGAAAAGATCAAAGTGATCACTTTACTTCCTAGTTTTTATCAACGATTGTTTAAGGATATACATAACACGTTTTGAAATTCATGTGATTGTATTGTGCAAGTTGTTTGCCGGCGAATTTGATTTCAATGTACATACCTACCTAAACTCCGATTAAGAAGACAAGATATTTTACGTCAACAAAGACTTCCTAGAATGAAAACTTGAGAACAGAGATACCTTGTGGTAACAACAAGTTTAGCACTGTGTTTTAGCTCTTAGTGCTAAACTTGCTGTTAGGTACCTTTAGTGCTAAACTTGCCTTGTTGCCTTTTACTTTGTTTGCTGGTAACATTTTTCGCTGCACATGTGAGATTCTCTCTGTAATCTCTTCAAATTTGAATTATAAAACAAATGAAAGATCAAATAAATGATGAATGACTTATGCTTTCAAAACCATAAGTTGTTTTGAGCTTCTGTGCTTTGCTTTGATGATACCAATGTCGTACAATATTTTCCGCCATTATGAGTATTCCTAGGGTTTTTGATGTTTTGACGTATACAAAAATGTCAATATTGTAGCAGCTAGCCTATGATAAATAACATTGTCTTTATTCTCATAGTTAAAGTTCAGATTATAGAACACCTTGGAAGTAAGCCGATAGGAACAGCTGTGAAATATCTAGCCTTAAGTATGCCAAGGCGAGACCTACACTACAAGTCTGCAATGCGTCGCCTACTCGCTACTGCACAATATTAATAACTATAATCAATACTATACTTTGCACGAACCATTTTAAGTACAAGTCAGAACCTACGTATTAAACCAATACGATTGCTTATTTGATATATACGACTATTCCCCTTCCACTGCAGGACAAGCAGACGTCGACTCGCACTAAGCGGTTTTCCTTTACCTTCATCATTACCGCTAGGGTTTGGAACACGCTCCCATCTGCTGTTTTTCCGGTTAATTACAATCTGGGTCTCTTCAAGCTAGAATGATTATTATCTTCTAGAACTTCGTGATACACCGTCGTCCACCTTTTCACTTTCCGTCACGTGAGATTGTGGTCAAACGAAGCTCTTTTGACAAAAAACTAACTATAAGAAGATTCAAAATATACCCTAAACTTTTCCTCGCAGTACCTAGATAGCTTATGCAAACAAAGTGCCTACTCAATGATAATGTTAAAAACTCAGTGAATAGCTAAACTATTAGTGAAGAAATTTCCAAAATTTCAAAAAAAAGTACAAAATATACATATCAACATCTTACAAATTTTACCTTATTGAAATAACGTGTTTAGATTGTGTCTATAATATTGAATTAAGTTGGCGTTATCAATTTAATTTCAATTTTAAATGTTTTTCTTTATCATATAAAATAGTAAAAGTATTGTGTTGAGTGCGAGTTGAACGACCCAGAAACAAAACAATATAAAATTATTTAAAGCGTTATATTTATAAAAGCCATAGGCTTCTTAAAACGTTTGAACAATTACTTTGTAATTTAGCTATCGTATTTAACATTTAAGGAGTATGATACCCCCCTAAAAATATCAAAAAGAAAATATAAATTCAAGATTTTACTTACAATCACAAATTTTCTTATTCTAGGGCTTATGATATATCTAAAACTAGATTATTTTTTAAATTACAAAGGAAATTTTATTACAGTTAGCGTTATCAATGTTATCTTCGGTTGTAATGGTGGAATACCTTTTAATGACTAATTTGGTAAAAATCTATTATAAGTGCGCAATTTTTATGATAAAAAAAGTTATGCGCAGTTTACTCTGAACAGATAAGTGGAAACCAAGCCAAACAATGTAGGACGTGGACGTCATAATGAAATACGAAACAACTCCACCGGAACTTATTACACCAATATCACTGATATGAGTTCGGTTCGGTTAACCAACATTGCACTTTGTTTTTCTCCTACAATTCTACGTGTTGGCAGAGTCACGGCAAGCCCAGTCTTGCTTGCTATCAAATCTGTCATCACAAAGAACGTTTGTCATTCCTCTACCAAGATAATGGACGAGACAATCCTAGACACTTTTGTGACTTGTGCCAGATACAAGATACCGATGAATGTTTCATTTCCATAGAAACAGTATGAAATGATCCTGTCCCTGCGGATACGTGTACCCAGTTGCTTCCACTTAACACATACTCATTGACGATCAAAAAGTGTTCGGTGTCGGTAACTGGAACTGGAAATTAAGTGTCGTCAGTTGAAGACACAAGCAACATTAACAAATTTCTTCACAATTGTACTTGAAGACACAAAAAAATCCTTACAATTGTACTGGGCTACCAGTAAGTAGAAGAAGTAGAAGTAGCGACCGGTAACTGTGTCCGATCTCCACTACAGGACACAGCAACTACGGTTCCATGTGATGGTGTGCCGTGTCAGCAACACGTTTGCGCAGCGCCTTTAAGTATGAAAGAATATCTTTCAATTTTTTTAAGAAAGATCTTTTCAATAATTTTCTACCTAAGAAATGAAATAAGTTCCCAAAAAGGTTCTATTAGTACTTATTATGAGTGCGGGGTAAGCACTATAAACAAGAAACTTTAATGCTACCTAGTTTTGTAAATTTGGCATGTTTTCGCCGGTTAATTCCAATATACAAAGTGCCACGTAACAGTGTGTACTAACCCGAAGGGAAGTAATTGGACCCCGAATGAATCAACTTGTGAATAACGATATTTAGATTTTTTTTTAGAATTCTTTAGATTTTTTTTATTACCAATAATTATATTACTTCTATGTATTTTCAGAACAATAATATTAATAGTAGAAATAGTAAGAATACACTTAAAACTTTTTTAAGTTACTTTTATTTCTTCGTACTCATGTTGTACGAAGAAATAATATCTCTACTTTTTTTTTTTGAAAAATATGTGATATTAAGAATAATAAATTAATAATCATCATGATGACGTGAAATTACAAAAAATCGTACAGCTAAAGTTGACCCCTGGTTCAGAACTGGGTTTGGGCATAGTACATAATATAGGTACTACGGTACCCTGTAGATCTAGGCATGTCCAAGGAAGATAAAAACACTTTATTTTATTATAAGTGAGTATATCACGGATGGATGAACTGTATGACACACTTTCTCTAGTCTGTAAGATGTGTCTAACGTCTATGTAATTTGTTTGGTTTGACATTAAGTTAGATTCATCAAAATGAGACGTTGATATTAAAAGGTTTACACCTATCTGGTATCTGTATAATATAAAACCATATAGATAAAAATATATGATAACCATTCGTATGACTCAATAGGAGCAGGGCGTGGGAATTCTAGTAGGCAATTCGATACGATCGCATTGATGCTGTGACGCAAAGCAACCATGCAGAAGAATATAAACCACAATGTGGTATATAAAGCCTATTGCTATACATAGCACTTTTAATCCGCACTCGAAAATAATGGGATATTATATAGAAATTAGCTTTAAAGAGGTTTCATCCCATCTCGGTACACGCGGACTATTCAAGTTCATAAAGAAAATTGAAATAGGATGATAATATTTCGATATAATATTTCAATATGGAGATTGAAATTCTCCTTTAAATTGGATAAAATAATGACCCATTATTCGGTGATTTGCAATGTAAATTTATCGAATTCCAAATACCTTATTAGATGGAATTTGAAATAAATTAATGCCAATTATATGTATTGGGCATTTATTTAAATGAAAATATGCAAGACGGATGTCTAGAGGACTGGGTTTTAAAAAACTTGACTCAGGAGAATAACAATTTCAAAATTTTCTGTCAGTTAATGTCAGTCATTCAATTCAAGTCCGGTCAACAAATTTTTATTAAGACATGTTTGATAATTAAACTACTAGAGAGGCTGAAAAAGGATAATACCGCTGGGGTAAACGTGTTCTTGAGTGGACACCGCGACTCGGCAAACGTAGTGTAGGACGCCCTCCGACCAGGTGGGATGACGATTTGCGAAAGACTGCTGGCAGATGCTGGATGCGGCAAACTGAAGACAGGGCGCTATGGCGCTCATTAGGGGAGGCCTTTGTCCGGCAGTGGACAACTATAGGCTGAAGATGATGATGATGATGATCTAATTAACAAACTTATAATACTAATCGTGATTGGAACTAAGATGAAAGTAACAGGAACTCATACGATCAAGCAGAAAACTTGTTATAATGAAATCAACTCACGTGCTTTGTGTGTGATTCGATTTGACACGTGATGTTACCACAGAAAATTCTAATACAGTAGAACAAATTTGAGCTCGAACTATCGATGCGTTGAAGTAGTATTGCTGTAAAGAGGTAACAAACATCCAGAGATACAAATATTCGCATTTATTAAATAAGATTGATGGATGACTGACTATTACAGACAGATTATGTATTCACCACCTACACTACAGACTTATATTTTCAAAAACACTTACTCCTTTCTAGCAAACTGATCATGGCGTAGTAATGGCATCCAAATCTGATGGATAATGGTTTGTGTTTCAATTGAGAGAGATCCATAAAAAATTTGTTTGATTAATTATTCAAATTATTTCAAAATATGTATCTAAAGTTACGGAATACTTAGGTGTGTTACACTAAGATACATAACACTTCATATTACATCAGCATTACACTTCTACTATATTCAAAAGATTGGACGGATGGGTCTGTATTTGTTACCTCTTCAAACCAAAACTATTTGCTTAGATGTAGATCCAGATCTGTAATGATAATGACACATAACATAATTATCGCATAAATGGTTAACCATGGTAATAGATTTACCACCTTAAAACGATTCAACAGAAACAACGCTTTCACAGCCACGTGCAGAAACGACTACATTATAAACACACTAGGAATATCATCAAAGTTATTGTTGAATGCAATAACGATATAATATAAGCAATAAACTACAACATGATTCACTGCAAGCTTAGTAAACTGTGGTTACCAATCTAGGTGGTTACAAGTTTCATGGTGAGTGAGTACAACCGATAAAACACACGCGTGTATGCGTATAGTATAGTATTCAGAAATATAGGTATACTATCAACTTTTGCTAATGTTTAAGTTCATTAATGTAAATTTTAAACAAAGGATACGTATTTAATCAGCGGATATTACAGCATTTGCTTACCAGAGAAATGCCGTGACTTACACTGATCGATTGGTTGTTGGTTGTCCAAATAATGGGCAAGATGACACGATGAATAGGATTTTACATCATGTTCATATAAAATTGTTTTGCTGGCTTACTATTTGTAGTCTAAACCAGTCGATTGAATGTAAAGTGCAAGGGATCAGTGACAAATGGCTTGTGTACCGTGTAAAAGAATTTTGACTAATGAAGTAGCTACTAGGCAATCACTGTACGAAGTAAAATAACTTTAACCTACTGGGACCCGATTCCATGAAAGTGTTTTTCCACCATGTGATAGACCCGTGATCACTCGCATTCGTATCTTTATCGAATCTCTGGCTTCGTTTCTAACGGTATTATTAACGGAAAAATACGAGATCTTTCCGTCTAAAAAGTACGCCCTCTAAAGACACTTATGATTGAAACTTTTTAAGAGGAGTAAATAACGAAGGCAACCCAAAAATTATAAGCTTAGTTGACTGTACAACAATTTGTAGAATACCTAACTTTTAGTTAGGTATTGCCTAGGTTATCGGGTTACACCAACGTCATTCACCTAATTTCGTTAAATGAAACAAAAGACTGTAGAACAAAGACCATACTTATGCTTGAAATAACTTCTTACTACTCTATGAATGATTGCTACATACTAGACGTGATAGAGGTATTATTAAAAAAACTGAGTCTTTACCAGACTCAATTGTACTTTAATTTGATGTCAGTGCTCTGATTTCTAAAGAATTTCAAATTTATTAGTAGCTTGTGAAACTGATATGAGATATCTTAGGACTTCAAACTAAATATAGTTTATTTTCATAGGAATTGATCTTCTTTGTCTTCTTATTCAATGTCTTACACAGGTATGTTTGCAAGTATGTTAACAATAATATTTCGTATGGTCACTATTCATCTGCATGTTTGTTGAACAATTAAGTTTTAAAAATAATGATCATGTTGATAATATACATACATTCTCGATCTTTATTACAATGTTCTCATCCCAAAACGTAACTTATACGTAGGTATAGGCGGATAATATACTTTTCTAGTCCTAAAATATAAGTACAATAGTAATGTGCGATGATGCCAAAAATGTTAGTTAAACTAACATTTTACGAATTGAACGTAACTTCTTAATCTGTATGGAATTCGAAAGTACTGGGCTATGCTGGTCTTTTGAATCCTAAATAAGTATATTTTGTAAATAAAGAACTACAAAATTAAAGACATTTTGATAAAAAAAAATAAGGTTGTCATCTCATCATCGCATCGTAGCGAATCGCAGTTGTTGAAATAGTATTGTATTGGGGTTTGAGATCTTCAAAATTTTAAGAAATTATTATGTTATTTCGTCCGTTTTCATGATTCTTTTTAACTGTGTCTGTGTTTTTATGGGTTGTTAAAGTATTCCTGATGTTTTCTGTTATTGAAATTAGATTTTGTTCAGATTTCAATAAATGTCTTTGTTGTTAAAAATATATTCTATAAAAGAGACATTTCATTAGAGACCAACGCAAAATAAAATGGATATAAGAAGTGAAAACTAACTGCAAGAAATCGTATAATTTAATTGATTCTTTTGTGATTTTGATATTTTCTTTCCTTCTATATACATAAATAAAATAATTTATATAGTAAATTTACTAGCAGAAAGTACATAGTTTGCCACAAATTATAAACCATTTTCAAAATTTACTTCGATGCATCTAGCATCTAAGAAAAAAGGGATTTTTTTTCAACATTATACCAAATGGTTCCAGAGTACAAATGAATCGAAGTTGATTTTATCACAAGTTCATAGAAAATAGTTTATATCCTTGTACAACCACAACACTAAACGATTATTAAAAACATTGTGTTTAGCTTTTTTGTAATTAAATAAAGTAAGTACTTACCTCGACGATGAAAAAGTGCATAATTAGGTAAAAAAAGGTGATGAATGTTTCATGTAATCATAGATTTCATGAGGTTTAGATACACCGTTTGCATTTTCTAATAACTAATAGTAATAACGAATGGCCGTTGGTTTTATAAAAACCTCAAGGATAAGTCGTGGACCTGTAGATTCTTGACCCTGATCGTGTCTGGCCCCGCAAGTTTGCGGTTTTTTTAATGTTATTAGAACGTTACCCCCATTACTTCTTTGTAAGAGTTAAGAGTTTTAATGGAATCTTCCTATAACTGCCGAAGCCGGAATTTGTTCATAATCCAATATAATTATATTTAAGTATTTAAAATGTATTACTTAATAATGAATATTAACACTTTTGCACAACAGATATGTATTTATTTGTACCTAATTATACAAATTATTTTATTGATAATTAGCTAATTCTATTTAATCTAATACGAAATGATAATGTTAACAAAAATAAGTATTTTACAACCCGAATCTCCAAACGTAATTAGTAAATATGTAAACGTTTTTGCATATTTCTTGCAGAAACTAAAACATTTTATTTTAACAAATAAAACTATCAGATTAACCCAGAAGTTATTAAATTTGTGTTTACAGTAAAACCGCTCTGATACTAAATGCGTTGTTTAAAATTTGGCACCATTAATTCGTTTGAAATGACGCCAATTGCACATTTTGCCAAATGAAATAACGACCCAGACAGTACTATGGATTCCTACTTCATTCGCTCGTATACCGCTTTCGTCTGGGACTAAATTTCTTTGCGGCAAGATTTATGTGCAGGTAATATTGCCAACTCAGTAATCTCACGCGTATAACTAAAAAGCTTAAAGCTGAATTTCCCATGTATATTATTTTAGAAATATATTCAAAACTTAGAAAATTAACTTTGCATGCGAATGATAAAGATGCCAAAGATGATATCAGTCATGAAACGCTTTGAAGTGCATTGCTTTTAAACTACATTATATTCACTGTGATATTCTCTTTATCCTCAATACACTTTCATCGTTATGTGATATACAAAATAAGGTTTTACACAATTTATTTATTATTATTTTATTTTTAAATTTTCGGAAAACTTACAGCTAGAAAAATCACAAATTAAGAAGACTATTGTTAGTAAGCACATGAGAATACATGTACCTACTTAAGCTGAGGGCTATTTACAGAGTTTCCACTACTAGCAAAATACATTTATATACTTATTATTCAGTAGTAATGGACAACTATAAACAAAAAAACATAAATTACCAAACATGATACAAAGATAAACTAAACTAAAAAAAATAGATACTTTGCACACACTTAAAATAAAATAAAAAAAAAGTACCATGACTCAAGCTCAAGCTACCTTTGAGTTGAAAGAACAAGATCCAGAAATCTATGATTATTACAGTATATGTACATTTTACTACGACGCATTAACTTTTACAGATGCAGCGGTATACGGTTGGTTATGTAACACATTGACGTCATTCTTGATCTCTTTTCGGTTAAAATGGGTCAGCTTTCCACTTTTCTTTCCATCTTGACGTCATACGACTATCTCAAACGAGGACCGCATACTTTGATATAGGTGCTTTTGCATCATAAAGATACATTTTATTCAAATTGCCTACTTTATTATCAAAAAACCACTAAATAACAGTTCGATAATCATAAATGTGTCTACGAATTGTGGAGTTTAGACGAAATTATAATTTGAAACATATCGATCGGGTCAAATAACATCTTTTTTATTTTTCTTTTCAAATTTCAGGTAGAGCATCATAAGTTTGTGACATTTACATTTTACATGTTTCTAGCTATAAAATGTAACAGTGGCAACGACATTGTGATTATTTATTTAACAGAATGTGGAAGTGCAGGCTTCAGGTTAATGTACTCACGACATTTCTGACACGTTTAAGTATAATGAAAGAAAATGTTTTATTTACAATGAAAACAACTGTTTGGGCTTCTTTGCCAAACAGCGTTAGCGCCAAATCAGGTATAGGTACCGTACAAAATGCCAAATCAATCTCACGATTATCTAAGATAGTCAACATTCTTAAACCGGAACAAAAATGTTTACTCTACGATAATATTGACCTAAATCGCGTACCTACTATAGTGTAAGTCGGTAGGTACCTTAATTTATACTCACTCTGAAACTTTATTATAAAATGTAAGCTATAACCCCTGACTTGATCTTTACCGAAATACACACTATCTAATCTAAGAAGAACTCAGGAATAGTTATTTAGATAAAAATACACTCTTCAAGCTTTGCCAATTCATTTGAATATTATTACAAACCGCGGTGGGTCCGACTCGAGCCACAGAATATTTTCAACCTTACGTTTCATATCTCATCCACGTATCTTACTATTGTTGCTATGCTCGTAGAGTTATAACGATATCACTCGAAGGTCAATGTATACGGTTGAATAACCACAGTTTCATTAATAACTTCTGTTACTGAGCCAGGGGTATATTATTCAAATCAAAAGTGATATGGGCTATATTTAAGAATTGGTTGCGTTAAGCAAAACGTGAAGCACGTGTTAACAAAACCAACGTAGAAAAGTTATACAATAACACGCGTTAAAACCTCAGATTAGTTTGGAAAAGTAGGAATTTACTTCACTAATTTTCGTAACGATATAAATATAAAACTAATGTTCTTTTTTCTTTTTAACTAGTCAAATCAAAAACACAAACGTCATAAACGTCGACTGTCGAGTCGTCGACAACGTCGACGAACGTCACGAGATACAATTACGATTATTTTCTATACACTATACAACAAAAGTTTCATTGACTTGATTTGTACATCTGTTTTAAAGTAATTTAGTTCTGGTGGTTGCTATTGTTACCCCGTAGCTCTGGTCGCTACTTATCTGTTTACCTAGCTATTCGACATAGATCACAAACTATCAATCATAGATTGTGACAACCTTTTGGTTTTGGTGAACATTCCATGACGGGAATAATTTCAAATCTTTTTCCGCGAATGCACAACATCATCTAGCCTTAAGATTGTGTTATGTATGCTTTATACTATATGACTCTCATATAGTTACAATACATAACACAGATATATATTTTTACTACAAATACAAAACACCTAGAACTGGGTGTGTTTCCCGGAAAAAAAAATTGCAGATTGTACAAACATTTTATCCCAGGGTGAGAATCGAACCCGCAACATCCAACGTCCGCACAGGTGGACCTGCGCCCACCGCGCTATATGGGTCGTGTTTGCTACATGTGAACAAACAAGGGAACATATTATTAAATCTATCTTGGATTTGATACTATGCGGTTATCATATTTGTCTATATAAAATATTTTCTACAGCGCATAGCGTGCGCATAAACAAAATGACGATAAATCCATACGAAATTTTCCTCGCTCTTGCATAAACTTTCACGTGGCCAATTTAAAATCAACATTACTAATGAACAGCAGAACATAACGTATGATCGATTAATTTATGGATATTATATAGAGCAAGCAAATGTTACGTCTAAAGTAGATGCGATAAGGAATCATGATGGATCTGAAGTTGTATTCTATCAAACAACACATCATTTTATTTGGATCAATTACTCATCATAACCAAGATAAAGTTTGATACAGTAACCTCAAAAGACATGATATTCCTAGATAAAACCGAAATATCTAACGTAGCTTAGAAATTAGAGATATAGCAACTTTTGCTTATTTCTGAATCACGTTATCATTTCTCGCATCTCGTGTTCTTTCAGCTTCAACTTTGGTTTTGACATTTAGAGAAGATACTAAACGTTTTTTTTTCTTTATCTACATACAGAACGTCACCGTCTAGATATTGGGAACACGCCAAGAACGTAGGCTACAACGATCTTTGGATAACGCTAGAAACTAGCGTTTTGTGGTCAAGACTAGAAAAATAATTTAAAAATTAATTTGGAATTGTACAAAATCAACGGTACCAAACATTACAGTAGCATTGATATGCATATATTCTGCTCAATGTATTTGATGTCTGTAAGTATTTCTAATAAGTACCTCGATATTCTGAATATTTCTTTTAATTCTATGAAGAGGCTATAAAACTATTTAAAATCTTATCAATTAGAATCAAACAAGCCCGAGCGACTAAAGCAGTTAGCGCCTACCCATTCATTTTATAGAGGTCATGTGCCGCAACTGACCTCATTCCAACTCGATCCAACATTCAAATTGATGGCACCTTGAACTTGACTTTATAATAACATTTGCATAAGAAAGAAAGAAAGACGATTTCAACAATATAATTGTTCTTAATAGTTTTTTATTTATTAGTTTGGTATTGAGACTAAAGCATTAAAATCCTTGCAGGCTTTTGAAAGGCCCTTAGACGATAATTTAAATTTTCTAGCTAGCAAATATCCACACAAAGATTTCCGCAAATATATAATAATAGCCAATAGCCTTTGCACCTACTTGGAAATCTCTAGAATGTCACAAATTTGCACACGATCCAACTTTAATCGCGTTTTCAGACGTTGTGTCTGGAGACGGCTGTCTCTTTTTATTATTTGATTCCAGTCGAAACAAAAAATTGTCCACTGTTTATCAAAACTCCTGAAAATGAACCACCGCCAATTGGCTGGTGACGTCTTGTTTATAAAAAGCTTCGACAACTCAGACTGGCTAACCATAAAACTTGTTCCAGATCGACTTAAATCATTTTGAAAACGCCATCTCGGTGTAAAATATGAGCCAACAAATTAATATTTGACTTATCCTAATGGTTCGTAGATTTCTGTGTAATAAATCTTCATTGTTTGTTTATTGTAGATCCCTTAAACTTTTTGTATGATTGAAAACATCATGTGTTTGAAAAGAAAGAAAGGTAATTAATGTCGTCAACCCACCCTAATCACGAAAATTTAAAGTCATAAAATCAGTTATTTGTATGTATAGGTATTATTGCTTTATTGTAGTAGTACATTGAGCCTGAATTCACAACTGTCGTTTTTATATTTTATCAAAGAGTACTAACTTCTTTCGTTTTTAGGGTTCCGTACCTCAAAAGGAAAAAAGGAACCCTTATAGGATCACTTTGTTGTCCGTCTGTCCGTCTGTCCGTCTGTCCGTCTGTCCGTCTGTCAACCCACTTTTCTCAGAAACGCGTGGAGTTATCGAGTTGATATTCACATCATATACGCAGGCTCGTAACCTCTTGAAGCCTCGATATAAATCAAACTTCTAAGTCAACGCAATCAAAAGTTACAGCTGTTTATGTCTATTTTTTTTTAATTTTCCAAGGGAATCACATGCACACAAAACCTATAGGGTACTTCCCGTTGACCTAGAACCATGAAATTTGGTGAGAAGCAAGGTCTTATAGTACAAGTAAAGGAAAAAATCCGAAAACTGTAAATTTGTAGTTTAATCACAGAAAAAATATTTTTTTCATCTTGCCATGGACCAAAAACCTATAGGGTACTTCCCGTTGACCTAGAACCATGAAATTTGGTGAGAAGCAAGGTCTTATAACACAATTAAAGGAAAAAAATCCGAAAACGGTAAATTTGTAGTTTATTCGCCGAAAAAGTTATTTTCGAATCTCGCCATGGACCAAAAACCTATAGAGTACTTCCCGTTCACCTAGAACCATGAAATTTGGCACGAAGCAACGTCTTATAGCAAAAATAAAGAGAAAAATCAGAAAACCGTAAATTTGTTGTTTATTCACAGAAAAATAATTTTTAAATCTTGCCATAGACTAAAAACCTATAGGGTACTTCCCGTTGACCTAGAACCATGAAAATTGGTGAGAAGCAAGGTCTTATAACACAATTAAAGGGAAAATCCGAAAACCGTAAATTTGTAGTTTATTCACAGAAAAAATAATTTTCGAATCTCGCCATGGACCAAAAACTTGTAGGGTACTCTCCGTTGACCTAGAACCATGAAATTTGGCAAGAAGCAATGTCTTATAGCACAAGTAAAGGAAAAAATCAGAAAACCATAAATTTGTGGTTTATTCATACAAAATAGTACATTGTTACACTAGGGTTGGACGTAACTTATTTAGTCTCGAGACGCCAATAGTTCGACGGACTAAATAAGTTACGTCATAATCAAATCAGAAAATTATTGTGCCTTATTCGTCTGGATTGATTTCTTCGCTAAAGCGTAGGAGTTTGTACGGAACCCTTGATGCGCGAGTCTAACTCGCACTTGACGTTTTATTTACATACATGTCTCAATTACTGAATGTAGTAGATAGAGTGAATATTGCATGTATACTTCCGTACCTAACCTAGTATCGTCCTTGAGGATGCAAATCATAGTTCTTCGACAATTACTCATAAACCTAAGGAAAACATACGCTAGTTTACGAATACACGAATCGTATAAAATTATATTGCCTTGAAATATCAACACATTTTAATAAAAATAGAAAAAAGTCCTGTAAAACTTTCTATCTAAAAATGTCATAAGAATTCTGGTATCCGTGTTGCATTCGTAAACAATAAATAGCATATACAAGTTATTGAATTAAACTTTTGATTCTTATTCGTTCCTTCAGCAGCAGGGCCTTCAAATTTAAGGAACAGAAGAAAAAGCGACCTAAATTCGAAATCTCCTGTTTCAAAAGAAATGCCGGATGAGGTGAGGAAACTTCAAATGGTTGGTTGTTTATGATGATATCGACACGTTTCGGTTTCAATGAAAGAAACATGAAATTCCGAAATAAAGAGACAATTTTTTTTTAAATTTCGTGTTTGTTTTGTTTAATTTATAAAACCTAAATACATTGTATTTAAAATATAGACGTAGCATTTATTAAACCCACAGACAGCGCGTCTGGTTGCGTTGGTTTATTTTGATAATGTATTTTACTGATGTACGAGAAGTATGTATCGTTTTATGATTCTGATTTGAAATTTGATGAAATTGCACAATCGAAAGCAAAAAATTTTGGTTATCATTGGTTTGATTTTTCGTTACATTTGATAATAAAATGTCATCATAGAATCATTGGTTAACAAAACTAATGATAACCAATATGTCTGAATGTTGAATAAATTATTTTAATTTTATAGAAAGAAGTTCTATTTATTAAGCTTTACAAGTAATTAGAGATATTCGAGAATTTTATGGTAGCTCGTACCTATGTCGAAAGATAAAATTCTAAAAGTGATTATGACGATATGCGATGAATGTTTTCTTTGTTGTCAGAAACAGTATAATAATTAAGAACTGAATGACAAAGACAATATACGCTAGAAACACTTGTAGAAATAGTCAATGAAGTTCGAAGACACCTACAACACAATATCACTATACAATTTATTCAAGAAAATGCAAAATAAAAACAATGACTCAATTACAAAAGAACACATTCGACACAGTCGACCTCAGTGGTGCAGCGGGCGAGAGTCTGCCTGCGACGCAAGAGGTTGCGGGTTCGATCCCCGCCTCGGAACAAATTTGTGTACGATCTGCAGAAATTTGTTTCGTTGGTCTGGGTGTTTTCTATGTATAATAAAAAATATCTATCTATGTAATGTATAATATTACGTATATCAGGTATCTAGTACCCATAACACAAGCTCTGCTTACCTTGGGGCTAGATAATGCTGTGTGAATTGTCCAGCATTATTTACTTATTATTTATTTACATAGAAACAAACATCAGATATAATTCAAGAAAATAAAACTCAAGGCTAGTAATGAAAAACAAAATTACAATGATAAAGACGGCGCGCCTCCGAAAATGGTTTCCTTAATTATTAGGTACCCTACTCCACTCCCCTATACCTGAAAAGCAACCTTGCGTAATAATCAGTAAATCTAATAACTCATAGGCTATAGTCCGTAGCCACACGGCACCGACCAAGGCCTAAATGCCAGCATTGACGTCACGAGGGCGGGACGCTAAATATATAACCCACTTTAAGCGCTCATAATGTGCATCGTTAGGAAGGTGTAACTAACAAGGTAGAGCTGAATACTCCTCATTTTGTTTAATACTAGAGCAGACATATTTAACTTGACAAATAAAAGGTAATCTATAATTCTCCAACAAAGTCGTCGATAGCATAGTTGCAGATCTATGCTATAGTTTTAGTAATCTTATACATGATAATTTTTGTCAAAAATCACAGACTTATGAATGTTCTATCTAGTAAAGGCATTCAGTACTTGCCACCGTACTCTAAGGATTATCCAGTAGCAAAACCCAAAGACAAGTAGCTTATACTTGCTGAGGGTATATTTACGACGATCTTACAACACGATAAATTTTCACTGGCGTATGAAAGGTCGAACGATTATGACCTTTTATATCACGAGCCTAAAGCGACATTTGCGTTTGATTCAAGGATTAGTAAAACAAAAACTAAAATGAACCTGCAGTTGTGAATTAATCATTTTAGAAAACGTGATTTCGTTCATGAATTCGAATGAAAATGAAAATCTATAACAATCACAAATCAACAATCTCACTCATCACGATAAATAACAATGTTCCTCTGCTATATAATATAATTTCACAACTCATCTATCACTAACCTCCTAACAGTAATATAAATTGGAGTGCTACAAAAACTGGCATAGATATTCAAGGTTTGTATATTCCGTAATAAAAAATATATAGGACACACGTGTATTTGGTTCGGGAAGGGCCCGTTGCATTGGGATGTTTGACGTCAGAGGTGTTCTACTTACCACCAGAATATCTATTTCTGTTTTTAATGCATTTGGAAATTTTGAAATATAGATGCACTTTATTTGGCAAGCGTTTGTTAGCTTAATATTGATATGAATTATAATGTTGTGTTGATACATTTATTTATTTATAAAGAGATGTATTCCAGTTTCCCTCCAGAGAATTTCGCTTTAGGGGAAAAACTAGATTGTAATTGAAATAAGTTATAGAAATACCCGTCGAGTTTTTATATTTCCGTTCTCCCCCGGATAATGTGACGGAAACTATTATCCCTAAGTAATTCATTTTATTATTAATTAATAATTAAAGTCACCTATTTTAATTTGGTAATCCAAATAATAATACCTCCCTAATACGCGCAATAAAAGGTTTTCATTATCTCATTATCAATTTTGGGTATTTGGAAATTCCCTCATTTGTAACTGATTAATCAGATTGTCATTAATATTTTGTTGGTTTTCAGGGTTCCATACCCAAAGGGTAAAACGGGACCCTATTACTAAGACTTCGACGACGTCTGTATATAGCTTAAAGACATTGTTTGTCATTTTATTATCAGATTCGTATTTTGAAATTATTAGTAATGATAGATACAACCCAACTTCTGATCTGTTAATGTTTGGGGAAAACCAGTTATTTCAAATTCTGTGTTTAACGTTTTCATTGTTTTAGGAACCATTACGTTACTAAATATTTACAATCCCATATTAAAAGTTACGTTGTAGAATTTGATACACTACCTAACTGTAGTAGGTAATGTATTTTAATTTAAACATAAACATATTATCAAGCACTCGATTCTATCGACACTATGGATGACTCAGTTACCAACGGTATTATTCTTCAGAAGACTTAGACCTCCAATCAAAACATTTAATTTGATATTTTTGGACAACAGCCACAAACCGAATCACAATTGTTTGTAAATCAACCGTAGGTACAGGTTACTGTTTCTATTACTAGCCTACGTGATCAAGGAAGTAAGAAGCACCGTAGACACCTAAATATAGAACGAATATTGAACTTAGAACCGGAAATCTAGAACTCTTAACCATAATCTACTCTGAAGTAAACAGTGACACGGAAGTTTATTTAACCTCTCTCCAGCTAGCCTATAGACTTCATGGCAAGAAAGAGTAACGATTTCTGTCTTCACAAATCAAGTTGGTATAGGTAATAAGAACGATGTCTGCAAAATGTCTGGATGTGGATGAATCACAGAATCCAATAAAGTGACTTTAGAGTCACAGATTATTGACGAGTTATTATTGACTTTCGCGATGATTTTACGTAGAAGTAGTGTGCATTGGCCAATAACTACGCGCTAAAACGTGTTGTTTGGTACAACTGGAACAGATGGGCTAATTTTGCACGTCGGTGGGCACAAACTTGAGCACTAGTTTGTGAGCATGAGGTTTGAAATCAGTTGAAAGATATGGATATTGCAAACCATTTTACTGTTATAATAAGCCATAAATAGCAAGAGAAAATAACAAAAAGATAATTAAGAAATTATCAGTTGTCCAAACATTTTTATCATTGTCGGCTTAATAACAACGAAAACAATTAAATTCCACTAATCTACCAAAACAATCGCAAAAACAGATATACAACGCCTGTCAGATAAGTAAAACAACGACTATCCAACAAAAAAATGTTTTTACGAACGTAACAAACATGTTTATTTATTTTGACAGAACCAGGAAAGTGTTATAGTGGAATTTTTTTGTGGGTGAAATAGTTTTCAATGCCTTAGGTAGATAATTAAGTAGGAAGATGTTAGCACCCATGTTATATATGAGCACACCCCAAATGTATAACTCGCAATGAAGCAACGGTTTTCATGTGAAGGTTCCCAATTGCGTCAACTCGGTCCTAATTATAAATCGGCTCAGGCCAAAAATATCACGAATTGTCTATCTATCAATCGACTCGTAAATCAAGTGTTCGAATGGATCTGACGGTGATGGGGCAAAATGAATTCTAAAAAACAAAAAACAATCTGCTATGTTATTACCACAGTCTAAATTATCACTATTTATTATAATGTCTGCCATCGGATCTGTATGGTAAAGCTGATTAATAATCATTAGATTGCCATTTTATATAAATTCTTTTGCAGTGCCCTACAGGGTGCATGTACTATTGACCTAAGCTTACTTTACTATCCAAGCTGTATACATGTACATGTGAGCAAATAAATAAATAAATAAATAAATAGAATGGGACGGTGTACAGACTTGGGACAACCAGTAATAACTTCTGATTTTTCCACTACAAACACTTGACTTGTTTTACCCGGAACAAATCGCTTCCTCATTGGCCCTGCCAGCACAGGCTTGGAAAACTTCATAAACATCTCATTATAATCAGCGATCTCAGGCGGAAAACCAAGGGCTACCGGAAACCCCCTTAAAATACGATAATAGTAAACATTCTCGAACACCTACTTACAGTCTATTACTCACGAATTAACATCAAACATCATTATTAGTTACATCTTCCGACACAGATGGTTCCTGAAATCTTGTAAAGCTCTGCGCACATTAAGCCTACACTCCTACCACCCAGCACAAAAATAAGCGTTCGAATACGGGTATAAACTCTAGATACATTTTACTCTGACAAAATTGCTTGTAACAAGCTCGCGGCTCTCTCATTTGAAGAAACGAGAGATCCACAAGCTGTCTGTCATCTGGTGTCATCAATATAAAATACATCAAAATGTTAAAGCCCATATTTGTAAGCACGTTTTGTGCTGTGCTGCAGCAATTTGCAGATGTGCGTCAAGCTTTACAGTAACAAACTAACATCTTAGGTCAAACTCATCAAAACTAATTGTAACATTCACTAGCGCAAAAGGTCATAATGATGGTTCCTGAAATCCTGTAAAGTAACATCTGACATGAGAGGTTATCAAAACTAGTAAAAGTAACATTCGCTGACACTTAAGGTCAAGGTGATGACCCTACCTGTGTCGCTTCTCCATATTGATCGTCCGGTAACGTCTACGTATGGATGACGTGCGCGACGCTACTTCTGATTTATAAGGTCGCTCCGTCTCATCATAATTGGATTGGTTGCTGTAATATTTATGTCTGTGCACAGTTTCTTATGGGCTTGTTTCAGTTTCCTCTTGAACTATTTCAAAAAAACATTATATGCATCATTTTAACTTATTCGTCTGACTCTAGTTTGTCTTTGAGTACCTTTTACATGTTCGTCAACCGACAATAATCAAGGACGTTCTCAAGTCGACGTCAACCGATAAAAGTCAATGCGTATACGATTTTTATTCATCAACATCAATTAATAGTTTCGTTTTAGAACTCAATTGAATAGGTATTATAATACATTTTGGCAGCACTATTATGGACTATTTGAAAGGGCTGCAAATATTTTGGCTCATTATTCAAAGAAAAACTTATTTATGAGGACACCATCAAGGTGCAGTATAATTTAATAAAACCACCTAAAACGTTCTTTGATCAAAAAAGATAGATTGGGGCCACATTTAAGACAGTTAGCGAATATTCATTTATCATAGTAGATTTCGGGAATTGGAAAATTGAGGTCGGTAGACACAGAATTGAGGTTACTTGGTTCAAATAAACTGAGTCAGTAGTTTAAATAAACTATAGTTGGTCGCGATGCCGTTTACATTAAAAAACGCTTAAAATACATGACTCAATAATAATTCAAAATTGTAATACTTAAATGTGAAATGCTTTTCGTCACAGACTTACGTGTAGGTAATTTTCATCGCCGCGTCGTTATTGCGTTTTTCAATAAACCTTACAAAAATGTTGCAAAACGCAATCTCATTCTTACCGCAACACATTTATTTTTATTTTTGATATATTGAATACGCAATGTAAACAAACAATGTGTGTCTAATTGGGTTTCATCAAGCTGTACCTACCAGACGTTACGCAGGCAAAGCAGACACTGTTTGTAAGTGGCATTTCGTACGTTCTGGTTGCCTGGTAGCTGGTGCCAGGTTTCCGGCAGCGAAGTGTTTGGACATGCACACCATCATAATTTGCATATACTCGCCACTGGGTACCAAGCACCGGCACCTGGCAACCTGGGCGTGGAAAATGCACAAAGATTTGACGCTGATCTTTGGGAATATGGTTTTAATACGAAAAATACTCTGTTTTGTACAGGAGAGAAAAATTAAATCAATTGCTATCAACATCAACCATTACTGTTCAACCAACGATGTGACGTCACGACTTTTTTGTTAGCGCTGCAAACGTTGGAATGACTTCATAGAAACGGACAGTTTGCCAAAAATAATAAACGTGACACGAACGTAAAACCATCAAAGTTTACACAGTATATCAAACAAAGCGACTGAATAGTAGGAAATGATTATTTTTATATAGTTACGAAGAATTATCCATACATAATCCCTATGAATAGAATATTTTTAGTATGACCCTTTAAACTATCATAGTTATTAATACTAAAATAAATAATGGCGGGATATTTACCTTAGAATAACGTTATTCCATGATCATGGTTCACGTAACTCTGCCAAAATATAGGTACTATTATTACAAAAGAACAGCTAATTAAGTAATTGAGAAAGGATGGGTATGTCCCATCCTCGTAAGGCCTTCTATAACGAGCCCCGTAAGAAAACACGCTGTCTTCAGCTTGCCATCCAGTATCTGCCAGCATTTTTTCACTTCTCTCATTCATCCTGGCCACAGGGCGTCCTAAACTACACTTATCGATTCGCAGTCTTCACCTATAATAATCACGTATACCGCAATTACATCGATTTTAATTTATCGGCCAGCTAGAGCTACACAGTCTCGTTACTATCATAGCTTAGATAGTAAATATCAAATTAGTTTAATGATTGATTGGATCACATACGATTCAATGTTCACTGGATCAATGGATCCGTGTTTTCTTATCCACGCTAGATTTTGAACCAAACTTGACCTTTATGTCTGTTAGAATATTCCACTACAATTAGTATCAGGATCGTTAAATAATATAATTCAGATCTATGCTATCTATATTTCTATATACTGTTATTATTTTTATTTGCTGATGGTGACTTTCGTATCACTGCGGCCATGATAGGCCTAATAGCGATCGCCACTTTATGCGTTTTCCTCTAAAGCTGCGGCGTTCATAATTCGCCACTTACCCTTGCAGCTGCCAGAAACTGGAGGATTTTCTTCGGAGGATTATCTTATAGCTCGTCTGGGCTGAGCAGGTGCTTGCCCAGGTAAGTGCTACATTTTAGCACCAGTGCTCCACACTCTCCTAGCAGATGGAGAAACGTTTCCTCCACCACCTCCTCCACCTTCACAGAATCTACAAGTTTACCCTACGTCTACTCACCACTGAGTTTGACATTTACTATACTCTTTTACGATTAGGTTAGGTTACCGTAAAAATAATATCAAGAATCAATAATTCAGACGCTATAAATTGACTACTTATGATGTTTAGCACACTGTTTACTTACTTACATAGAGCAGTTTTATTGAAACTCCTTCGCCACGTGCAAATAATTGGTTCAATTACATTATGTAAGTGGATTTGTTCTCTCGTAAGAATAATAAATGATTATCTTCAACATGCTTTTAATTTTTCACAAATTCTGAAAAGGGCTCTGTGGCCGTGAAATATCTCTCTCTTAACTAGATTAAGTATGAAGCATAGACATTGAATTTTTTCACTACATTGCTAACTAATCGTAAGGCCCTTTTCAGGAAGAAGAAATATAAAATCTAAATTATGTACACGAAAAGGGCCTAATCTATACTAATGTTATAAAGAGGAAAGATTTGTTTGTTTGTCTGAATTGAATGGGCTCCGAAACTACGGGACCGATTTGAAAAATTATTTCAGCATTAGAATCCTACATTATCCCTGATGAACCTATGCTATGGAATATACCCGTGCAAATCTGGGGTGGACCGATGGTAGTTAGATAATTCTGTATTCTGTACTCATACAGTACTCATACCTAACCAAAATAGTTTGTATTTTTTTTATTTAATCATGTAAAAACAAACAACATTACATTTTGGTGAGAAGTTTCTTACAGCCAATGTTAGGTTTAACTAGAAACAAAGTTTTCACGTGGTATTAAGAGCTCATAACAGGTTATAAGTCCTATCGGAATAGGTATAACTTTTTTAATTTATAACTAACTAGGCATAAATTGAAAAAGAATTAAAAAAGAGGGGAAAGAATAAAATCTATTACAGTCCGATGAATTTCGGGCTTAAGGCGCATACAGCACCTAAACTAGCGCCACCACCTACTTTATGTTATTATTCTGTTTAACAAAGGAATTTTCAAAAATCCTTCTTCCAGTTTGTGATACCTATCATAAGCTTTTTTTTAATGCCTCTGTAATAGTTTTATTCTATTTAGTTTAGGAAGAGATACGAAGTTGCACTTGGTGGCCACCAAAATCTATTTTCGTATCTCTTCCTAAACTAAATAGAATAAAACTATTACAGAGGCATTAAAAAAAAGCTTATGATAGGTATCACAAACTGGAAGAAGGATTTTTGAAAATTCCTTTGTTAAACGGAATAATAAGATAAATTAGGTGGCGGCGCCACTTTCGGTGGGGTATGGGCCTTAAAGCTAATAATAGGCACTCGCTAATAGAAACATCTAAAATATCTAAGTGTGAACACAAACAAAAAATCGTCGACAATTTCGTACTTAATAAAGTAATAAAAGAACAAGTAGGTACAATAAGTAAGAATTAAAAATTATTAATATAATAATATAAATAATTTATTATATACTTTGTAAGTTTTATAAATTAGATCGCTTGTCATCAAAATAATAGTAATTATGTTTATCACTTGCAACAGTTCATTAATCTTATCTTGTTATTTATGGAAAACTCTGTTATTGATACAAAAATAGTAAACAGTTCACTGGCATATAAGCTTATTTACAAATAAAAAATAATCGGGATCTTATCAAAAAGTCATGGAAACTTCTCTTGACTTTTCTTTAAGGCCCATACCCCACCGAAAGTGGCGCCGCCGTCACCTTCTTTATGTTATTATTCCGTTTAACAAAGGAATTTTCAAAAATCCGCCTTCCAGTTTGTGATACCTTTCATAAACTTTTTTTTAATGCCTCTATAATAGTTTTATTCTATTTAGTTTAGGAATAGATACGAAAATAGATTTTGGTGGCCACCAAGGGCAACTTCGTATCTCTGCCTAAACTACATAGAATGAAACTCCTTTGTTAAACGGAATAATAACATAAAGCAGGTGGTGGCGCTAGTTTAGGTGGTGTATGCGCCTTAATACTGCATTACCAGTCAAAAAGTTTAGACTGCATAGAGTTTACACGATATAATTGAACTGGAAGTTGTTTTGACCGTTTTCCTGTTCACTTTTATTGTTCCTATTTCCATTTTATGCTTTCAGACAAAGCTATAGAAATACAAACGATTGACGTCAAAATCCTTTGGTGAATTGGCGTCGGTTAGCCATTAACATGGCAAATGAGACGGTTCGATTCGTCGCAGACTGTAGGTACTAATAACTAATTCGTTTCAGTTTTTGGAATTGAAAGAGATAATCACCTGCCTTATACGTGATTTTACTTAGTTCCTTATAAACCGTCGATAATCACGAACAGTATAGGTTGCTAGCCGTGGTTGGTAGTCGTGGAGGTCGCGCTGTAAGTATCGACCCCTAAAACTCAGCTCTTGGAGGTCGTAGAAGGCGACTAAAAGAAGAAACCTACTAGAGGACCCTTCCTTTCCTCTGGTAGGTATCTTCGTTTAGTCATTAATAACTTCCTTCTGAGTATTTTTAATACCTCTTCTGAGATTACCAATCAATTCAATATTGGCAAAAGTCCTCTTGTTTGGATTAGACACTGCTACCACTGCTGCACAGGGCACGTTGTGTGCTGAGGAGAATGGGTTGGTAAAATACAATTCAGTCGTTTTGTTTCAATGTTACGTTCCAGTTTTCAAGTTTTTTTTAACCGGTATTATTTGACACCACCGTCGACCGCGATTCTAATTCCCTTAAACATTTTAGTTACCCATCAAAGTAGATAGGTTTTGAATATTGCATATTATTATTGTCGCTGGATAGGAAGTACTAAAATTGTATGCAGATAGCAATAAACTGCTATAAATGAACCAGTTATTGAAACGCATTTCCTATTATTGCAAGATGTCTGCAATCTCCGGATAAATGTGCATCCGTGCGTCATGCAGACAGATTTACTTTCAAAATATGCTGAGAAGTCACTGTAAAGATATTTCAAACTAGTTTCAGTCTAAACTTATTTCTGAACACCGTGATTAGTAGATTTTGAATAAAGAAACATCCCTTGACCTTCTCTTTAAAAATATACATAATACAAAAAAAACAGATTTTCCAAGACACCTAATTAACAGGTAAGAAGGAAAAAGTAACTGAATAATGATTGAAATCCGATTTTTAACCTATAAATGTTCCCTGACTCCAGAATCTTTAACGGTGCGAGAAAAGTCGGATGCGGGTACCGACACACTTCTATTAGCACAATCACAGTAATATAGCCCTTACAGATCTTTCTACCTCCTCCGACCAGGTGGGATGACGATTTGCGAAAGACTGCTGGCAGATGCTGGATGCGGCAAGCTGAAGACAGGGCGCTATGGCGCTCATTAGAGGAGGCCTATGTCCAGCAGTGGACTGAAAAAGGCTGATGATGATGATGATGATGAGATCTTTCTAAATAGAGTAATTAGTTGTGTTTCTCACAAATAGGTACGTAATTCATGGAAACCTAAGATTAGGTGTATGTTTCTTTGAATCATGTATTTGTGAAGAACAAAACTAATTTCCCTATAGAAAGACCTGTAAGCGCTGTTAATTATGTCAACTATTGTAACTGTTGATATTACAGAGGCAATAAAATTAAACTGTGGTTCACTCTGAGCTGAACTGCCACTCCTTCCTGCGCAGAAGACGTAAGAGTCACGCCTCTTGCATTCTGACGTTACTTTAAATAGATGTCGATTCATTTTCTGTCTTCCTGGTCGGCTGACTGCCTAGCCTTGGAGATGAGCGAGTGATGGGTAAACGTTGCATGAGGGAATGTTTGTTGTAAATATTATGTTAGTTGTAAATATTGTTATCTTGGTACTTAGCTTCAGCCCGAGGTTTTACACGCATTTTTCTAAGATTAATATAGCGTAGAGAAATTAAGTTGATGACAGAAAGTGCATGCATAGTTACCTACTGGTCTCTGCGATTGCTTCGCCTTATGCGAAGGAAGATGGTAGAATGTAACATGTACTCATAAAAAATGGTTTTTTATTCTGTTAATCTTTTTAAATCGGTAGTTTTGGCTTTGCTTTATGCTTTTGTAATGTTGTTTCTGTAGTTGATTAACCAAATTGTTTTAGTTTTTTACTATGCATTGGTACATCTTTATTTACTTTTTCGTTTTCTAAAGTTAATTACTTTAAACCTAGAAGTATATACTTATTATTGAAATGTAATATAGTTTATCCTTAAAACATCATCATCATCCGCAACCCGCCTTCACCCACTACTGGGTGTAGGCCTCCAAACCAAGGTTTGCCCGGCGATATTGAGAACTAAGAACTGATTTTCTTTTAATTACCCGTTCCTTTCCAAGAACAGCAATATTTAGGCTTATATAGACGTATTAGTATATTAATAAACTCCTACCCAATCATTAAATTTAACATATTCAGGCTATCAAGGCTAATATAGCCGAATTTCACAATGTTACCCTGAAATACCTGTGTGTTTAACGGTAATAAAATAAGGAATTCATTGTTCCTTTATAGATTCCGAATATAAACCACTAGAAATAGCCTACGATTAACGGCAATTACAGCTTTTCTATTTTCAGACCACAATAGATCGTTACGTGATGAAATGAGAGACAAAAAACAATAAAATTCTTGAATGGGATGATAGGGTCTGGGTTCTGCAATTATTTATCTATTAATTTACAGTGAATCTATGCAGGTTGAGATATTTTTACAACGACATCGTTAGCTATGATTAAGAATGTTTATTTTAAAATTTTCAGGGTAGCCTTAAAACTAATTATAGATATACCTACCAATAAATAAATTTACTTACTAGAGTTCATTTGTATAGAGGAATATTTTTAAATACTAATGCTTAATATCAATGTCAATACAATAATGTGAAAAATATATAAGAATACCTGACAATATGGCTAGATGCTTGGGTTAAGTGATGAAATTAATTTATTGGACGTGTCATTAGTACAAATTGAAATAATAAACAAGAAAATAAAAAAATATATCCCACAGAAAATGTAGATACCTCGGCACTTTGTAATATGTACTAAAAAGTAAGTTTAGTAGTCTTACAGTTTTACTTTATTAATCATCTTCCCAATTTTGAATTGGTTCTTAATTCATACGCTGGAGACATAATTCTGAATGTATTTTACCTTAATCTTGACAACTAAATTTTAAGTACTTTGGTAGCACATTCGTGGTATACCATTATTATCTTGGGATGCCCAAATGCTTATGTAAAAAACAAAGTCAAAGTCAAAGTCAATAACTTTATTTCTTTAGGCTTACAAACTAAGCACTTAGACACGTCAAATATAATACTATAAACAGGTTTATAAATAGTCATTAACAAAGGAAAACCCAAGTAATCTTTGCAACACCTACGCTAACCACAACGGTGGGTCTTTACATTTCTCGACTCACACAGCGAGACCAGAGGAAAACTAAGACTTTTCCTCGTCACATGAAAAACGTTCCACTTTCAGAATTAACGTTATAAATGGACGCGTAATAGAAAACATAAACATTCTCGTTTGCACTGACACTGATATTATTTAGTTGATTAAAAAACAGGTTAGTAGGTCAGAAAAAAACTATAGGACAGACAACACGACTAGCGACCATGCACCATTTGACATTTCAGATGATAATAATACTACGTAATATTATAATGTATTATAAAATGCCGCACCACTACGACTGGGCAGTGAATGCGTTAATGATTCAGAGATACAGTCGAACATCTAAATATCTTGACTTTGAAAGGAAACCTTGTTGTTCTCAAAACTAAATGGAATCGAATAATATCTAACGAAAATACAAAACAAAAAATACTAACTAGATTTCTAAAAATCAGCTGCTGCAGGAAAACATAATACCAGAACCTAGATAAAACTGGAAGTAGACTCAAAGATTTTAGACGTAGGTATCATTGAAATATTTACTATCAGAGCTAATTAGTGAAGTGGCAAGGGGCCCTTCCGACTGGTATTGATATGGATCGGTTGAGATACCTATGGATTGCTTGTAATAGTCTGCAGTTAGCTCAATTGTTTCACTTGTAAATGTTTCAATTCGTTTATATTATTTGACTGTAATAAAGAGAAGATATTTGTTAATCAAGATAATTAGTGACGCCAACACATAAATTAACATGTCATTTATCAATAATAGTTTTAAACATGAAACAAGTACTGATAGCATTTAAAGTTTTAACAAATTCTTGACATTTCAGAAGGACAAATTTCGAAGTCTCGTAAATTGTGCAATGGTTTATCTAGTCTTATTAATTTTCTTGCATGAATATTTCCCTCAAGAGATTGCAATAACGAATAATGGTTACAGGTACAGGTTTGTTTCAATAAATGTTTTTTCTTTAACAAAGACATTAAATAAACCGGAAAACTGAATTAAAGTCTCGATAAAAAGATTGGTTTCCGTTAAAACAACAAAAGACTTCCGCAAGGAGGTACAGAAATAATATCACGCACGTTTCGCAGTGCCTTTTGAATTAAAGATGAACTACCCGTATGGATTTCAATGAAACAAAGTATACTACATTTGTACTGTTTTTTAAAATTACTTTTAATCTCTAAAACTACTACAAGTAAAGTAGTTCTAGTTATTCTAAAATATATTAATAAATTTATTCATAATACACATACACATAAATATATTAATAATTATTCTTAAATTATTTCGTTTCTTTATAGAAAGAAACCAAATAATTTAAGATTTTAGACTGTTCAACAAAATCCCTATACCTATCTACAAATGATAATAATAAATGTAAAAGTTAAGAGATCGAAAGAGAGAAGAGAGAAAGATTCTGCCTGCCGTTAATATACCTACTTACTATTCACGTCGATTGGACTGAGTAGATGCTAATAAAATTTGTAGTTATCTCTAAGCTGAGCATAGATCAATGAAAGTCATGCCATCAGAAACCTTCATTCTTCTGTCATACCTATTCCTTTGGCCTCCCTTCTGATAAGATTTTATCGCATCTTTATCACGATATCTCTTGCCCTAGACACATAAAAGTGTACCTTGGTTGCCCTATGTGTTCCGTTCGTTGTGATCTGTTAAATCAGGAAACATCTATACCACGTATCTACTGATTTCATCATCCCTATTATTAAATACGTAATATGGAGTTATCAGTAACAGCGGTACCTAAACCACTCCAGGTGCAATATACTAGGAAATTCATGTTTTGATTTTTATCTAGCTTTGCGATAATGTTTTCTCGAAACTGTTTTTATCTGGTAGCTAGATTTTTTTATCTGGTTGTTGTCTTCGACTACGCAATTCATCAGATCTTTTTTAGCGTTGCAAAAACAATCAAACCGACGTTTAATTGTTCATTTGATATCCTCTGGACAGTTTCAAAGCAAAAACAGAGCTGTCTGTAAAGTTTAAAATAGTCTGTGGCCAAACAAAACATTTTCACTGGCTTCTGCGCAGCATCTTGAACGTGAAACGGAGAATTTCGGTTTTAGATTATGATGATAACAGTAGGCTTAAGGCCCATACCCCACCGAAAGTGGCGCCACCACCTTATTTGTCTTATAATTCTGTTTAACAAAGGAATTTTCAAAAATCCTTCTTCCAGTTTGTGATACCTATCATAAGCTTTTTTTTAATGCCTCTGTAATAGTTTTATTCTATTTAGTTTAGGAAGAGATACGAAAATAGATTTTGGTGGCCACCAAGTGCAACTTCGTATCTCTTCCTAAACTAAATAGAATAAAACTATTACAGAGGCATTAAAAAAAAGCTTATGATAGGCATCACAAACTGGAAGAAGGATTTTTGAAAATTCCTTTGTTAAACAGAATAATAAGATAAAGTAGGTGGTGGCGCTAGTTTAGGTGGTGTATGCGCCTTAAACGGTACGGTAATCACGTCTACGTAAGTTATGCTAGCGTATGCAATAGAACAACGGCCCTTTATGGGTTTTGGGACTCATTTCACCGCACTGCAGATATCAGATTCACTTATTGGTATACGATAATATACATCTAAACAAGATATAGTAAGTACATAATTACACAAGTTTATAAGTCACTGAAAATTACACGTAAATAAAAAATTCAAACAAAAATGTTGCGCATAGAGTAAACTAAATCGAGGTAGGGACCTTTAGACAAAGAATGTCCTCCACTGTGTAGGTTTGTTCGACAAGCCACTCAACTGGTGGAACAAATTTTATCAGTTAAAATGCATGCATAAACCATGACTTTACATTAGAAGGCCCTAAGATTCTCTACTTCCCAATAATAACAAAATTCGAGTTCGCTATTTTCGCTGTCTTTGACAACGTTTGCCAAACCATGACGCCGGAAATCATTGGCGTTTCCTATGGGTAGACATGTAACTATGTAAATCCATTTAGTATTAAAAACCAGGAACAACATTTCAATGAGGAACCCGAATCATTGATGATCAGATCGATTAATTAAAGAAAATTCTGGGAATCTAATGACGCAAACAATCTATAAACTGTAGAACTTTCATCCACGACCAGTCCACGCGTCAAGACTTCAGGAGTTACAATAGCTAGGTAAGAGTTTTAAATTTGTCAGGTTGTTATTGTTACAATTAAAATCAAGGGCATGTGAAGTCACATGCGCAAGAGCATGTTCCTTGCAATGTGACATTTTTAAGTGTTGAATGAATATCGTTATAATAACTGAGAAACATAGAAGAATGCACTTTGCAAAGACAATGGAATACGGTAAAGAAAATGTAATTGTTCATAGCTATATTCTCGTACTTTGTACGATGAGGTACTTGCTTGTGTAGAGATGATGCGACAAATGAAAAGTTTCACCTGGTGTAATCCTATCTCTTGCTGAAAGGAGTTCAATCTCACTTTTTTAGTTCAATGTTAAGACTCAAATAATTAATACTCTTGTTTTGGTTTACGCTTTCGGAACCAACCAGAATCAACGTTCTTGTTTTGAACGTGCAAATTCGCAATCTTAAAATAATGCTTACGTTAATTTCAGATTACTAAGTTGTATACGAAATACTTTCTGGTAACAATTTGCATCAGATCGCGGGCCAAATTTCAAGAGGTTTTTTGTTAACCCGCTTAATGCCCAGGTAGATGTGAATTGAACGAATTTAGGTTTTTTTAAAAAAACTTTTTTCCGTCATCTTTATTATAAAGCTTTGAAAAAATACATAATAATCTAGGGGATACTTTTGATTCGAAAATAAAATAAAAAACTATTATAAATATCAGAAATAATTGTGCAAAGTACCATAATCTGTTTTTTTAGTTTTTACAATTTTTCTCCTAAACTATCAATCATAAGGTTTTTTTTATTGTGATCACCATATTAAAAAAATACCGGCTTATTTTTTTGAATTAATGTCTTAATTAAAAGATAATCAGCGAAATCTTTATTTTTGAGCTTACACCGCTCTGTTCTATTCTATCCCGCTCCTTTAAACGCGAAATCCTATGCCTATCCTATTCACAAAATGGTGTCATATACCTGCCTCTTAAATTTATAATGAGCCAGAGCGGGTTTGATTTATTACAATTGTATTTTCTTAAAATTTTGCCCAATGAAACGTAAATGCCTTGAGTTACGTAGGTATTACACGGTCTGGTTTTATAAAAACCTCATCAGTGACGTCTTTGTATAAAAAACAGAATTGGGGGAAATCTTATCATTTTATAATAAATGTATAAACAAGTTTTGTCGAAATACGTCAGAAGATTCACGCGTAGGTGCTACGTCTTTACCTCGAAATCTGTCCTGTTTTGAAAGATGCCTTTGTGTTCATTGTATCAACTTATTGCGTTTATTTCATTTTAGTCCTTTGGAAACATGCCAGAACGTCTTCCTTGCGATCAATCAGTATTTCTACTTTGAGGAAATGAATGATTGACTGCCGTCAAAACAAATTTTAATAACAGTACTATATAAAAAGTTTGCGTCTGCCATCATATTTACCTACTTATCGATGACAATTTTTGGTAGGATGCCAGAACGTCTGAGAATTTTAATGACTTTAGGTACATGAACTTGCTGGATGCACTTGGCTGTAAGTTTTCGTCAGTCAGATTGACTGATATATGTAATTTCGTCACTATTTACCTCACTTACTGTTATCAACGAAGTACCTTCGACAAAGCTATATCCACCTCTTATAAATCCGTTTTATAACTTCTTTAGAACTCAATTAACAGAGACTTAAAAGTAACGATAAATGTTTTATTGCTAAAGACTAAGATTATTGTCTCTACATAACGTGATTCATATGATACGATGTAAATTCTAGTATGTACATTACCTGTTACCCACACATACGTAATAACTATAAAAACCTCTGATGAAGGAAATGTCTTCTTTTAAATGTATGTGACCTCATCAACCATACATTGTTAGTGGAAATAAACAATTTCATTAATTAGGCCACCAACACACCAATTACTGACTATGGGCCTTAATTGAAACACACACTCGCACAATAGAACCAATATACAATAAAATATCATGAGACATAAAGTGATGTAGCTATATCTACATTACATCCAGTAAATACTCGTCATTTCTACCAATAACTACTGTTAAAAACTGATATCATCTCAGAAGAGCCAATCTTGGAACAATAAACCGTAAAATCATTGATCACGTTATGGAGTACGTGAAAAATAGTTTCAGATATCTGAAAAACGTGTAACAAAAGCTTCCTAATATGCACCTATATTATATGCACCTTATTGTCTGTCTGGTCTAGGAAATCTCTAGCCTAAACAAAGTGACTGGCATATTGACTCAAGAATGATTACGGAAAACGCCAGACTGTCAGATTAACATTATATGTAATGCAGAACATAAATTCAATGTTATCTAGAGATTTACACTTCAATATTAAAAGATTTGTAATAATGTAGTAATATTACTGGAACTGACATTTTGTTATGCAAACAACAGAATCGGTAGAAAATGACAGAATCTATCAATATTTTGAAACTCGCAATCAGTCAATGTTGGTTTAAATTACAATATTCTACGTATTACATGGTCAATTCCAATCATCTGCCGTACCATTGCTTCTTATCAAGAATTTGGTGGTCAAACCCGAAACTTTCAACATTTAGAAGTTTCACCTATATAATATGCAAATCCATTGAATGTCACAAGTTATTATTTGGTAGTTTTATTTTGATGATAGATTGTCTTCTATCGTCATTATTAGTGTTAACGTCTATTACTTCTTGTTCAAATACATCCATATTTAAATTCCGGAACAGCAATGGATGCACGTCATTGTGTTAAGGCGTGGATGTTAGTGAAGTGACGACAATCGGGTTACGTTAAAACTTTTTTCCGTTATCTATCTATCTATCTATCAATCTTTATCGCAAAACCTTCGAAAAAAATATACCTTGATAATTTTTGTGATACAAGGTAAGTCCCCTTTGTTTCAGAAATAAAAAAACTATTTTAAATAGCACTAAAATTTTGTACCATATTTTTTCTTAGTTATTTTACTACCGTTTTTCTCTTTAACTATCTATGACAAGATTTTTCACTCTCATCGCCGTATGAAATAACAGAATACCAAGATCACCAAAGGGACATTTGCGATCGCAAAAATAGCCGTTTAAAATTTGGTTGTGTTCTGTAATAACAAAAATGAAGTCTGAAAACTTTTTTTTACTAGGTATTTGGTTTTCTATAACTAGACAATATAAGCTATGTTCCATATAAGGGGGGTTCCCCAAGGATCGCTCCTCGGACCGCTGCTCTTTCTTATATTTATTAATGATATATCTACATGTTTTGTCAACAGTCACCTACTTTCCTTTGCTGATGACATCAAAATATTTAAAATTATTGACACGCCCATGGATGCGCTAGACCTACAGGCTGATTTACATCGGCTTGACGCATATTGTGATGCAAATAAATTGGATCTAAATCCTTCCAAGTGTTCCACAGTTACCTTTACTCGTAAAAAAACAAAAATTAAGTCAGTCTATCGTCTTAAAAACCAGATTCTGCAGGACTGTATTGTTATTAGAGATCTGGGTGTGCTGCATGATTCAAAACTTCTTTTCGACTCGCATATTGACTCTATTATTGGCAAAGCGTCAAAAGCATTGGGTTTTGTAATGGGAAGCTCAGCCAGATTTAATAGATGTAAAACGCTGAAAATTTTATTTTGCACATATGTACGCAGCATACTCGAATACGCTTCTCAAATCTGGAGTCCACGATACGATATCTATATCAACAGAATCGAGCGGATACAAATCAAATTTATTAAATATCTTTGCTTTCGTTTTAAAGTCCCATATAGTTCGTCTGATTACATCGATATTTGCCGCAAATTTCACCTAGTTACGCTAAGTAAAAGGCGTGATATTGGCGACCTATTATTTCTACTTAAAATTACTAATAACCATATTAATTGCCCCGAACTTCTTAGCAAGATATCACTTAACGTTCCCCAAAAAAGGGTCAGATTTAACGAAATCATTCACACTCCAAAAGTTAGAACGAATTATCGTCAGAATTCTTTTTTGTGGCGAGTTGGCGACCAATTTAACAAACTCTCTAAGCAAATAGATCTGGATCTCTTCTGTTCCAGCGTTAACTCCGTGAGACGGCGGTTGAGCTCTGATTTTTTCTCACCATCCGGCGAAGATGATGAGGATGATTCGATCGAGTAATGTAGTGCGAATTGTACATTCAATTCATTTTTTTTTTGTTGCTTCAGTAATATTATTGCATGTTTTTTTTTCTTCATTAATTTATCATAATGTATAGATATAAATATTTTTACTATGTACGTAGTTACTTAATAAGTAGACTGTAGTATTGTAGATTATCTGTTTACTTTGCTTGTTCACACTTTTTATGTTTCTATTGTTTCTCTTACTCGTGAAAACCTTTTAATAGCCTTCTGTTTCTATTTTCTTTATTATTATTTTTTGTATGTGCTGCTGGTTTTCCTTTAATAAATAAATAAATATAATACGAAACGAATAGGAAGCAAAGATGTAATTTTCTACATATCCGAAATTTTGAAAAAATAAACGAGATCTAAATAAATACTTAAGGAATGAAAAAAAAAAATATTATGGAAATATGCTCGAATTACAAATCATTTTGGTATTACGTTTTTATAGGCAATTTATCCTACGTTGGCCCCTTAACTGTAGGCAATTGTTTGCAGAATTGCAGACGCACAGAAAACAGGAATAACTGTTTATTTTGGTTTTAACGCCTCGTGCCACCTCAGAACTCAAAACATCCTCTTGAAGGCATTATTATCAATGCTTGTACTAAGTTCATTTCTAAGTAAACTAGTAATTTACAATGACGTACGTGTAACATTGATAAAACGGTAATATCCTTACCAGACCTAAAATGTACTCTCGTTAAAATATTTGTCGAGCGTGGACTGTATTTTTTAAAACCCGTGGCTTGGTAGGTATCGTATTTTAAACAAGAAACCAGGCATTGACGATTGTATTTTAGTATTTACTACTTAGCTAGATTTATCCATTAATGACCTAGAATTAGGATAACATTTATGTTAAAATGAATATAATATTTAAAGTAAATCATGACAATGTCCACTTACCAACATGCGATAGACCCGTGAGATCGGATTCTGAAATGAAAAAAAAAACAAACATTGTGAAAACTACATCAATGATGCGTGCAAAAAATAAACACATAAATCTCTAAATTTGATGAAAAACAAAAAGGCAAATGATTTGAATTTGATACCAAAACCAATTTAATCATAAACATAATGTGTGTTATTTCAAAACCGCAAACAATAACATAAAACTGCTGATGAAATAGGTACATTATAATGGTGACACTAGGGCCTTGGGCTAGGCAAGATAATTTAAGTAGGTACTTAAATAATAAAATATCAATCATGGTTAAGTACCACTAAAAAGATGGGGATTTCCTTTAACATACCTACATGGGAATATAATAACTCACTAATACAATACAAATCTCTTTATTGTACACAACAACAAAAAAACAAGAAACAGACATAGACCTTAAACATAAAAGTACAATGGGCGGCCTTATCGCTTAGAAGCGATTTCTTCCAGGCAACCCACTAATGCACCGGATATAAAATTTTCATCCTCATAGGATGACATCATACCTACCCTAGCTATAAAAGTAACTCAGCTTGTGTCAGAAAAACGTGCGGTTATATGAAATACATGCAAGTGCTTAGCACATACTACTTTTGATTAGTTTAATAGTTTTTCTTATCATCTTACTCATGCGCACAGCTCAGGTTTGTGGTAACCTGTACACGTGCTATGGGTATCCTAGGAAAATAACTTGCTATGGAATCGCTCAAAGACTTCTCAATTTGCTTTGATAACCTTATTTTTTTATCACTTTATTTCTGAAATAAAATTACAATCAAATAATAGAATTAAATTAAAACTAGTATTTACAATAGAAACAATTGAGCTATCTGCTAACTGTTGCAAGCAATCTACAGGTAGCTCAACTGATCCATATCAATACCAGTCGGTCGGTAGCGTGTCCAAGACACTGGCTGCATTGCCCTGCTGTATAGCAATGCTGATGCGCTGTGCCAGATACTCACCAGCTCTCGGGTCACGCGTCGCTTCGACTAGAATGCTCTGATAGTTTTTTGAAAACCCGAAGAGCCTAGGTACCCCACGGACCTAGGAGCTATCCTCCAAGTGAGCAAATGCGTAGGCTCTGTCGAGACCTGCATACTTGCGCCTCTTGAGATGTTCGGCCAAATCTGCCGCCGCACCAGCCCTCACTAAAGTCCTAGGAAGATGGGAAGGCGCGAGTGTGTCGACGCATGTAGCGTCCCACACAATGGGCTTCCCCAACTCCCATGGGACTAGAGTCATGCCGTCGGGCCTCTTAATAACCTTATTTTGATTTGTCTCCACAATGTTGTTTTTCTATTATCGACATGTATTGGAAAATTACTGAGCAGTTATTTCCGTTTAAACCAGATCAATTACCTAAGTGAGAAAACAAGTGACTCAAATCTATTTTATCAAAAGCTTAAAAATAAATATTTTCCACCAGGTTTTGACGTCAACGTCGCTAAGTGGCAGCTGATAACACTTATAAGCCGTTGGGGGTGTGATAAGACAATATTAACTGACACACCCTTGACCTCTGCTAATTATCTTTCGGTTTATACTTCACAGTAGACGAAGATGCCCCTGCGACTGTTACCGGCACGGTAAAACCAAATGAAGGACTTCACAAATTAATTACCTGCCTATCTGAAATCTTGGAAGCTAAAAAAAGCATTAAAAACTTTTTTATTTAAATTATACTGTTTACCATGCTTAACATTAAGGTTTTTGGTATCATAGTACGTTAGCCCCACACTGGGGTAATTTCATTATTATTTTTACATTAAGGTTAAACTTTCCTATCAAACCTTATCGCATATTTGGTTAAAAAAATAAGCTTTTTGTTGTAATATTCGCGCTTTGATGTTTTCGATCGATCCAAAAAAACTACAACCAGTAGGTTGTAGTTTTTTTGGATAGGAAGTAGTTTTTTTTTGACTCCATCAAAACCAACAAAGTTCGAATATACAACAAAGAGCAATTTTTTTTCCATGAGATGTTTAAATTAGACCCTGTCATTAAAACCAAGTCTGCACCAGAAGGAGGTTTAAAATAAGCTTGTAATCAGTAGGTTTAGATTAGAGAATTATTTATAGCAGCGGAATACTTACACGCCCCTGATTATGTCGGTCGGCCCAACCTCACTGATAACTTTGTTTTTGAAAGTAAATGGAATGTTTCATCATTCTCTTGTTGTCCTCTATCGTTTACCTACTTTCTAGCTTTGAAAATATGATTACCTACTACCACAAAACTGTTTTATCAGGAATAAAATACTAGGTTATTGCAAATCTACGTACCTATGTGTTAGTTGCAGACTAAGACTGGAATTCACCGTTGAAAATAAACGCGTTCAGTTGAACGCCTTTGTCGCCTTTGTCCAGCAGTGGACTAATGTAGGCTGATGATGATGATGATGAACAGACGTCATATTGACACTATTAGCCTTCATTAATTAGTGCTCATTGAGATCTCCATCACACGTAGGTATAATATTATAAATGAGAAAGTTCAGATGGATGGATAGATAGATGGATGGATAGCTGAATGGATAGCTGATGGGTGTTTGTTGCTCAATCATGCCAGAACGGCTGAACGGATCTAGATGAAATTTGGCACAGAGATAGATTATAGTCTGGAATAGTACATAGGCTATATTTTATCCCGGAATTCCTACGGAAACGGGAACTACACGGGTAAAACCGCGAGGCCCTGCTAGTTCCCTGTATAACCATAAATAGAAAAAACTAAGTACTCATAAATAGGTACGTATGCAATCAAAAACATATTTTCGTCACATATAAAAAATTGTTGAGAGATGTTTCTGGGGTATCGTATAATTCTAATCAAAATATGTTTTTGTTTTTCACCCAACTTACGGCAATGAGTCGTATGACTTTATTGATAGATACATATTTCGTATATAACCCGTGCTCATACGACGTTCCTTATAACTTTCGAGCCGACCAAAATTTCTTCATGTTATTTTAAAGACTTCAAACTTTTAACCTTAAAAGTTTTAACAATCAGGTGCATGAATTCTGGGCACTGGTAAAAATTTAAGCCGTCACCAGAAGGCAGATCTGGTGACGGCTTAGATTTTTAGAAAATAGATGTAAGTGTAAATCTTAGTTTTATTATTTGGTGTCAAATAAAAGATGAAAACTGCAGACTGGTGCAAGATCAAATTTCGAATGTGAATGAAATTCACTCGACATTAGCATTTGCACCTGATTCAATGTATAGTATAGCTCAAAGATTTAAATCGTAATAGCTGTGGGATTTGTTCCAAAACGATAATCCTGCAGCTAACATCGGAGTCTAGTCACCCAGCAGAGCATGTGAGTGTATCGGCGCCGATATCAAGTTACCGAAACCGCAGGTGTCGGCTGTATGGGAATCGAATCTGAAGCTGACGTAGATAGAGTTACTGATAGTTTCTACATTATGGTTATGGCTTACATTGTTATACCACTATAAATAAAACACGTACCTACTCTTCGAATACCTGTATAGGAATTGCGAGAAGAGTAGATGACAAGGGAGGCGTTTCTCCTGCAGTTGACTAATCACATAGCAGATATTTAGGAGCAAATAATTAGTCATCATCATCATCAGCCTATACTAGTCCACTGTTGGACATAGGCCTAATGAGCGCCATAGCGTATAGCCATAGCCTTTCTTCAGCTTGCCAGCAGTCTTTCGCATCCCACCTGATCGGAGGGCGTCTTACACTACGTTTGCGTACGTTGGTCTCCACTCAAGAACACGTTTACCCCATCGGTTGTCGGTTCTTCTCGAGATATGGCCAGCCCACTGTCACTTCAGCTTGCTAATCCTTTGAGCTATGTCGATAACCTTGGTTCTCTGTCGGATGTATTCGTTGCGAATCCTATCCTTCAGAGAAACTCCGAGCATAGCTCTCTCCATAGCTCGCTGGGCGACTTAATAATAATTAATTTGTAATTATATTGAAATAACCTCATTAGTATTGAAAAGAAATTCATTGATACCAATGCTCGGAATCGCAATCTTATATCAAGTCTTGTATACCGAATTCCTCAAACGGACTTTCAGGACGGCAGTGAACGGATATTGGGATTCAAGTGGAATTGGGCATGACACCTGGCGAGGTGGAGTGACGACAAGTAGACGTATATGCCAACCAAGTGGCTGAGACCACGGAGCAAATGTGGCTGAGACGGACGGGGTTACAGGGCGATAGGGAAATAGGGGAGGTCCACCGGTCGGCCGGTCGACGACCTTCATGAGACCAGGGGTTGCACGTGTGACAGAATGGCAAGCAGTTGCTACAAAACAGCTAATGATGATACTGGTTAGGCAGCATTAGTTAAATTTTGTTCTGTTCTAGCAAATCTATAACCCCTCCAAAATTTAGATAACAATTATAATAGGTAATATTATTAATAAACAGGATTCCTATTGTTATGTGATTAAAAAGTGCAATTACTTTAATTTTTAAGTACCTATATTATAATAATTATTGTATGTCCGAAAGGACAAACTGTTGAAGAACGTATAATAGTTCATAAGACCAACTATGTTACACAGTTAACAATAAAGATTCTTATTCTTATTCTTATATTAATATTATAAATTCGAAAGTAACTCTGTCTGCAGCTAGTTAAATAGGTATATTTGTGATGAAGTCAAATAAATACTTATTTTTTTCATTTTCATTATGTTTTATTTGGGAATACCTAATACTTATACTTTGGATAAGTACCATCAGTATCCATACTTCCATACTAATAAATTATTAGTCGAGTATTATTTATGTTTCGAATTTATTATTAGTAATAATTAAATTTATAAGGTATTAGATAGATTAGGTAGATCAGTTGAGCTACCTGTAGATTGTTTGCAACAGTTTGCAGATAGCTTAATTGTTTCTATTGTAAATACTAGTTTTAATTTAAATTTGTTATTTGATTGTTATTTCCTTAAGGTATTAGAATAATAATAAATTCGAAACTCGAAAGTACCCAATTATGTATACCTAGACAGACAGATGTCTGTCTGTTACCTTTCTACGTCTCAACTGATACTTAGCAGGGTGGTAGATGGTGTAGGTACCGGCGATAGAAATTCATGCCAATTTTTACTATCCCCGAGGCAGGATCTAGTCAATTATGAAAGTAGGTAACAGTAACTAGAGGTAGGTAGGTACCTATTTATAGTAATGATCCAATGATGTAAGATACCATACCTACTCTATACAAATTGTAACGGTCAACATAAATCGATTTTCCTTGAATATGGAATGGAACGTAGAATCCGTGTTTACGTTTAAGGTTTTGTGGAATTACCAACGGTAGGTAGCTTAGTAAGTACCTACATTTAGGACCAACGAGGAAACCTTTATTAAGAGCGAACGGGTAGGAAAATGATAAAGTAATCTTTTTTTCTTTTAAATATAGCCCCCTAAAGCTGAGCTGATCGCAAAAATATACCTACCGGTAGGTTGGTATTTCTAAGGTTTTTATTTACTATGAGTGTAGGTACCTAACCTACAGTAACGCCTTCACGTGAATGGATTCCTTCTACTCCTAGCATAATAATAATAGAGGCAGGTATCTACTTACAAGATGATTCAATAATGACTATGAGTCAGCTGACACCAAAAACGTTGAATTAACTCCATGGCTTAGAGTTTAAAATGGAGCCAACAAAGTTCAAGCATAACGCACATTTAGTACTAATTGAATTTTACATAATCGATGTATGACGTCATTCGCATCCGCTGTGACGTTTTAAAATCTTTGAAGGCGAACGGTATAAATTATTATGATTGTGATAAAAAAATATTTAGATCGTAACGCCATCTCTGATTTCATGGGTGTATTATTTTAAGAGATAATTTCATGAGCTTCAAATCAACAACCCAGATGGCGCTCACGCGTTTTTGTAAAGCGCCATCTAGTAAAATATGATGGAACTAGCCACTAAGCCTAAAGAACAAGCTTGGATTGAAGTACCATGAACAGCGGTAGATGGCGCTAGCAGAAACAACCTACAACGCCATCTGGCGAAGACAAGATACTTGTCTCATATGTCACGCGGAATCCGGCACCTTGTGGTTATGTAAAATATTACGAGATGGCGCTGCAAGATCAAAATAAGCAACGAAGATAGTTCAAAATAACAACAACACTATTAGTTTATGAATGAAAAAATTGGTTTTGGCGTATGATAATAGTTCGTTTTGTAGCTTTAGTCCATTTGGTTTATATTTTTACCAAAGTAGGTATAGTGAGTGGGTAAGTTGGTTTTTTTATAAAGCTGTTCTTACCGGTGTCGTTGAGCAAGGCATTGATGTCTGTCGTCGACCCATCGGCCGACATAGCTGAAACAAATAAATACAAAATAAGCATGTGAATATCTTATGTACCTAGGTATTTTAACTAGGTAATGGGATGGCTATCATAGATAGGCAAATCATAAACGATATGCGAATTCTAGGAAAAAATTTGGGACATTATTAAATTTTTTGTGCGAGTTACGCACTATAGAGCAAAACCTAAAAATTACGGATTATGGACGTTATTATAGCCTATTTTTTAAATTGTATTAGTTACGTTTTTAACGTGTGTTTTAGGTGACGCAGATCATGTCTAGAAACGTGCCTTTTTGATAGGTAGCTAGCCTTGTTCATAGCCATCAACTTAAAAAAAAACTTACCTACATTTTGGGACTTTTTTTGTTATTACATTACATTCCCTTATGTTGGTTCAATTCGATTTTGTTTACACACATATTTTCGGTTTTTAATATTTTTTGTGTTCTCTACAAGGAAAGAACATAGGAAAGGGTTAGTTCACACTTAAATCCCTGTCAATCGCACCATCATATTCTGTATTACTGAACAAAAGCAGACGGAAACTTTTAAAACTATCATGGTTATTCACATTAAAATCATTTAAAACTCAAAAATCGAATCATGATAAATTCGTTTTAAATGATTTTAAAAGCAGACTGGTAGGGATACACCGCCTAACTAAGGCAAGCACAGTGAAACTGGCCCACAGAAGTCAAAAAACAGATTTCAGGCTGCTCGAGAGGTTACTTATGAAGTTATGAGGTGACTAACTTAACCCCCCAGCGATATCATTCGCATGGATTTTAGGGTAAAAAACTTCAAGCTGAATCCCTTTTGTAGGCGTCGGAAATTCCTGAAATCTGTTTTCAATAAAAGAAATCTAGTTTTACGGTTGGTTTTGAAAATTTCTAAGTCTCGTTGTTTTCCCGTAATTGCGTTTGTTAATTTTTCACATTATCAACTTCGTGTTTGAAATAAATCGTGTCAGTTTGCCGTACGAATAAGGCATTCGTACGGCAAACTGACACGATTTACTTTTGTCTTATTTTAGTTTTATGATTCAATAATTCATTATAATTCATCTGCCATTTTATGAGGTTTTTTTTTAATATTCATGAAAAAAAATTTTTATCTTTGTTTCAGTACATACTGAAAATTTCAGGTCATTGGTATCCTACATTAAGGTGTAACAGACATTTCAATTCTGAGCCAAACTATTAATCTCAAACATAATTTTTTACACAGTTTTTACATGTTTTACCCATTTTCAAGTACCGTATATTTTTTAAAATCCTATAAAACGGGTTCAAATGTTTAATATTTATAAAAATATGTAAGTTTAAAAAACACCGAAAAAACTTCAACACCCTTTTCAACCCCTTAGAGTTTAAATTTCCAAAAATGTTATCTTAACGGGTGGTTTTCTAGTAAACCACTGTAGTAAGTTCACTGTAGTACCAAATCTCCGAATTTCAGCTTTCAGCTTCAGCGGTTTGCACTAAAAATAACTTACAGCCATACATCGAACCTGCTCCTCTTTTGTTTTTCGTTTTGTCGGTTAAAAAACTGGGTTATTCCCTGAGGGCCCCGATCCCGCCCACAGAGCTCCAATTTCGATAAATTTGATAACTTGATGCATTTAATATTTTTTTTGCTCTAATAATGCAAAACAAAGTACTACTGATCTCAATATCAGAGATTGTTTACAATGATACACTACTAAACTCATCGGTAATGTTTCAAAGGCCACACCAGCGGAGCGTGACGCGTTACGGTCGTTTGTCCAACGTGACTCTTACGGCTGATCGACGACGACGTAGCGATTATTTTATAGCTTACTAGCTCCTGCCTGCGTTTTTGCACGCACTTTTCAAGTAGCCAACTTCTCACTCCGGAATACCGTGCACCACCCCGCCAAATTTCATTCAGACCCAATAAGCCATTCAGGCGTGAATAGGTAACAGACAGATTAATTTACGCTTTTTTATTCATCATCATCATCATCATCAGCCTACATCAGTCCACTGCTGGATATAGGCCTCCCCTAATGAGCGCCATAGCGCCCTGTCTTCAGCTTGCCGCATCCAGCATCTGCCAGCAGTCTTTCGCAAATCGTTATGGGATGAAGATTTGCAAAAGACTGCTGGCAGATCGGAGGACGTCCTACACTACGTTTGCCGAGTCGCGGTCTCCACTCAAGAACACGTTTACCCCAGCGGTTGTCGGTTCTTCTTGATATATGGCCAGCCCACTGCCGCTTCAGTTACGAGTAGGCTAATCCTTTGAGCTATGTCGATAACCTTGGTTCTCTGTCGGATGTATTCTTGCGAATCCTATCCTTCAGAAACTCCGAGCATAGCTCTCTCCATAGCTCGCTGGGTTACTTTAAACTTTGGCTTTTTAGGGTTTCAAAGATCGGTTTTGAAACCCTTATGGTCTCGCTCTGTCCGTCCCCGCTCTTTCTTGAATATCTCAGTAACTACTGCAGCTATTAACTTGAAATTTGAAATAATGATACATTTCGTGCGCCATTACTGATTTTAAGAAAAAAATATATAAATAAATGAAAAATGAAAATGAATATTTTCAGTACAAATTTTGATGTTGAAATTTCAAAAGAGACCTAGGAAGGCAAATGGGGTATCAAATGAAAGGTATCGTTTTGTACATTTCAAAACACTTTTTCAAATTTCTGTAAATTTCATACTTTTTGAAATATTTCAAAAAAAGTCGAAAAATTGACCATTCCCCCCCCCTAGCTCCGAAGATTACAGACCGATCCATGTACAATGTATTAAGCGTTTGTAGATATCGATCTATATTTTACAGGAAAAATATAGAGAAGTCTGTAATAATAATAGTTTTTGAAAAATGGTCAAAAAGGGGGGAATTTTTTTTTCAAAAGGAGGGGTACCTGCCTGTGTGGGGTATCAAATGAAAGGTATTGTTTTGACCATTTCAAAACACTTTTTGAAATTTCTGTAAATTTCATACTTTTTGAAATATTTAAAAAAAAGACGAAAAATTGACCATTCCCCCCCCCCTAGCTCCGAAGATTGATGACCGATCCGATGTACAATGTATTAGGCGTTTGTAGATATCAATCTATATTTTACAGGAAAAATATAGAGAAGTCTGTAATAATAATAGTTTTTGAAAAATGGTCGAAAAAGGGGATTTTTTTTCAAAAGGGGGTACCTACCCATGTGGGGTATCAAATGAAAGGTATCGTTTCGGCCTTTTTAAAACACTTTTTGAAATTTCTGTAAGTTTCATACTTTTTAAAATATTTCAGAAAATTGATTGTCCAAATAATTGGCAAATGTTTGAAACCCTCGGCGCGCGAGTTACACTCGCACTTGGCGAATCTTGTTTATTACTAGTATGGATTGAAAACAACTTCATGATTAACACTTTCATGGCCCTAGACGCAGAAGTCGATCTGCGGTTCCGTGTCGGAATTAAACTATTTTGGTCCATCCAAGACATTGAGTAATAATTTTTTTCCTGGCTATTTCTATCGAGTTATTCTTGACTCGTTCCACTTTGGTCCCAAATCCCAATCTAAGGGACAAGTCAAGAACCTCAAATTTAATGATGAAAGCGTTCCGGATTCGTTCCAGTTTGAGATTTCTAACAGAAAAGTAGCAAAAGTACTGTCGGCCGCACATTTCTCGTGCAAGTAACACATTATCACGAACGAAATCGGATTGCTGTACATTTGGTTTTGGATTGGACATTTGCAGTTCTATAAAACGGATATACCGTCTCCGTTCTGTCACGGATTAAAATGATACAAACCTACAATAACTGGATACAAACACTGAGATTACTGACTTTAATAAATAGGCACTTTTGGAAAGTACTACGAAGTTTCTTATACTTCTACGCGTTTTTTCAAAATAAATTGTGGGTAGTACTCGCTTTAAACTACCTTTGAAGGTTACAAGCAAGAAGGCACTCGCAGAGGTTTTTATAATAGAGAGACATAACAACCGCGTGTTTTAAGATACGGGGGCATCCCTAGAGAATTAAAAAACAATAAATTTATGAGGACCATTATCAGAAAAGTACCTACAATTATTAATTTTAAACTTCTCATACTGATTACTTGTAAATGTTTTGTTTTTACAAAAACTAAAATCGAATTTAATTAAATCAATTTTTTTTAATTACTTAAACTTGTGTCAATTTACACTGTTTTAAGTTTTTACGGGACAAATAGACAATCCACTGGAATTTAACTTGAACGAGACAATCTCAAAAAAAAAGTCTTAAAAAGGGACATAAAATAACAATCAGACTACTTCATTGGCAAAGATAACAAATACAAAAATGAAAAGCCGGTTAAAATTACTTTGGGCATGATTTTGATTTTTAGGGTTCCGTGCCCTAAGGTTGACAACGGGAACCTATCACTAAGCCTCCGTTGTCTGTCCGTCTGCGGGCTGTACCCCATCTCATCAACCGTAACCGGAAGACAGCTAAAATTTTCACAGAATGTAATATAATATTTATAATATAAATATATAATATAATATTTCTTGTCGCTATATCAACAAAAATCAAACAAGATGCATACAAATCAAAACATCGTAAATATTCCGTTATAAATGATGTAACAACCACGATAGTTCCAAAAATTTTAATTGTATACAAGTTTTGTGTATGTACAACATATTGTTTTATACATGTAGAGTGAGAATAAAAAACGAAAATAATACAAAACTTGTCAAATACATGTTTTATACCTTGATAAAAACGACGGGTTATAACCAGCAGAAGGCGAAGGATGGTAATTGCAATGCGAATTAATTCTCAGATTAATGAAAAACAAAAGTCAAATTGGTTCATGAATCTTAGTTTAGAATATTTGTATATTATTTATTTATCCACCTATTATAGGTACCTATTATATTGTGTACCTAGTCCTGTACGTCTACCATGAGTTTTAACAATCTATACTCTCTAGCGACTGTAGTTAAAAATGTATGAAAACTTTTACAGCGCCTCTAGCGGATAGTTGGGTACTAAAATTCGCAGTATGAGTCACGTATAACTATGCTAGGTTACTGTGTAGTAAACTGTACTACAGTCTCTGTAGTTTGGGCTTCATTTACTTAGAATTTGGTAGCATGAGTTACAAATTTGACATAGCTCATGGTACCAACAAAGAAGCTAACTATACCTACTACCTGCGTATTTACGTATCTACTTTTACTGACATTTTATAGTTGATTTTTATTGTACCTAGTTACTAAGATTTTGCACACCTTTAAAGGTAGTTTGTATTGGATATATTTAAAATTAAGAACTTATTGTACATACATTCATGCAATAAAGATTATGATTACTGTAGATACGTACGGCTAACTATGACAACTATGCCATAGTTAGTTCGCCTGACATTACTACAGTAGATACGTAAATACGTAAATGGTATAGTTATCTAACTAACGTAACTACAGTAGTAATAGTACGTTACTATGACATCTGTCAAATTTATAACTCATGCTGCCAAATTGTAAGCAAATGAAGCCCAAACTACAGAGACTGTAGTATAGTTTACTACACTTTGACGTAGGATAGTTATCTACGTGACTCATACTGCGGATTTTGGTACCCAACTATCCGCTAGAGGCGCTGTAAAAGTTTTCATACATTTTTTTAACTACAGTCGCTAGCGAGTATAGATTGATAAAACTCATGGTAGACGTACTGTTCAGAAAATAAATATATTTTATTCTATTCATATTCTTATTCTATTGATACACTTGATTTCGTTATGATTTACATAATTAACATAGGTAGTTACTAAATATAATTATTTTAAAAATAAACAAAAACAGATAGGTGAATAGCCTACAGTCAGATACAAAAATAGACAAATTATTACACCCTTAATAGGTACAAAGGGAAAATTAAGGACAGCACGTGCACATATCTAATAATCTCATTGACAACTCATGACTTTGTTTACGAGTAACATTATTTGCTGTAAATTTTCCGATACCGCATGATGGCTGACACATAATATTATAACAAAACAATCGTGGTTCATAAGTAGATGACTAAAATACCTAAACAATGCGGTTTTTGTGTGTCACTGATAGCTACAAAACTATTTGTTTGAATTTTTAAATTTTGAATTTTATTTTACTCGTGGAAAACCCACTTCTTCGCGAGGTGCGAAAACGAGCGAAATTTTTGATGCCGCTCTGGAGTCTGAGTAGAGTAGCGGTAGTGGTATAAACTGGTATTTTTGGATCACTTAGGAAAATACGAAATATTGTTCTATTCTAAAATCTACATTCAACCAAATGCTCTTAAAATACAAATGAATCAAAGTTGATTTTAGTATAAGTTCATAGAAAATGGTTGACGTATATTACTTTATCACTAGTTTTATTGTTTGTCGAACGCAAAAACATTTAAAACCAGACATATTTTTATACTAAGTTACTTAAGGGTGGCATAATCAAGACTATAAAAACCATCTACATATAGTTAAAAAAGATTTAAAAAAACTATCAAACATCAAATTAACAACCTTCTTTTTTTTAAGTCATACCGATGCATAAATAAAGGAATAAACAGTAATAAAAGTAATTCCAGCAACAACCAGTTAATCCATGTTCCCGACAGGTGCCAAATAGAAACAATAGCCTGACCTAATACGGTGCATCATTGTTGGCCTTAATGTAGTCATAGTCACAAGTCACATCTATACCTAATAGTTCTTTGGTCACGCTCACATCGTGATATGCATACTAATTAGTACCCTTAGTTTAGTACTTCCGATTGGCTTTTGACACTTGTTTTTAATCTCAAGGTTAACTATATCTAATTATTATTGAATGTAAGAAAGTAATATTGAATGTAGGGGTTTGCCATGAGGAATTTGCCACTCCAATTCTTCACGTGGGTGTCGTAAGAGGCGACTAAGGGACATACACTGGGAGCAGGCAGCAGCGTCTCTTGCAGAATAGAACTACCACCAAACTGCGATTATTGGCATTACCCCCATGTGATTAAAGCCAATAACGCGATTATCAGGGGAGGACTGCGTCCAGTAGTGGTCCATTACAGACAGTTTAGGTTGAGGTGAGCGGGTTAGCTACGAAACTAGTTTTTACAAGAACGTTTAGTGTTTGCAAGAACACCATCGTTTAACACAAACCAGGTTCAATAGTTGCTTACGCTCGTAATAAATTCGTCAAACTATGAATATTTTTATCATAGATCTAAGTAAAATTCGGAAGATGGGTACGTTCTCCAAGCGCTAACTCAACAAATGTCCGTTGTTTAACAACTGAATGCAAAAACAAACGCTTTTTCCGATTCCTTGTACAATAAACCTACCATAGAAACAATAAAGAGGAAAGACCGAAGTATACTGTGACATCAAAACCGTACTCATGCACGGCAATTCGCAACAAGACGATCTTTTCTATCTCTTTTTTCGCACGAATGAACGATATTTCTACCTAATCTCCCTTTTTTACTTCTAAGGTTTTTTAGTAAAATGTTTATTTGGGTTGTTTTTAGATCTACATTTTAGAACGTTCCTACTGTAATAAAATTACGAATAAAGGAATAATTATATCTTAAAATATTTATTCGGAAAACACAGTCAATATAAAAAATATATTTTTCATTAAAAAGACTTCAACGCGCTCCCCTTTCTTTAACTCTGTTAGTCGATGGGAACTCTGCTTGTGAACTTATTTTTACAGGACTTCCAACGAGTCGAGGAAGGTTATTAGGTTGGAATGTATGTTGGTACATTATGTAGAAATAAACTGAGAAACATTTTCTCTGCAAGAAATTCATCTGCAAGTGTTTGTAGAAACAAACTGAGAAGCATTTTCACTGGAGAATAGAACCAGCAGCAAGGAAATGCGAATAAATTCACAGAATAATGAAACTCAAAAGACAAGCTGGGTCATAAAAATCTGATAACAGCGTTTTATAGGCCAAGCGTAACTATTTTGTCTACGCTCGGGTTAAGAATTCAAGATAATATATGTAAACAAACAAACATTTACATTTACTAAAAACAAAAACCAAAACTTCAACAACGCATAATGCAAACGCGCAGCGAAGAGTGTTCATATGAGTTCAAAAACGTAAAAGAGACCTTTGCAAGACATTCCTTTGCAACATGTCTTGTGACCCGTTTATTTCCAAAAGAAAAAAGTCAAGTGCGAGTCGGACTCGCGTAAAGAGGGTTCCGTAACTAAATCAATTCAATAATTTTACAAAACCTTGTTTCTTGTCAAATTTTATGATTCTAAGTAAACGGGAAGTACCCTGCATGTACCTAATAAAAAAGATGAAAGATTTGCTTAGGTACAATAACGAGCGAGAGAGAGGCTAGTAATGCATAAACTAGGTCTCAATGAATACAAAGTTCACCCTTTCTTTCTTAGAAGGCCATCTACCTGTCCTCATACCTCTTTTATTCTTATAGGGCTATCTCTTTCATTTATAAAATCTAGTGTGGTGTATAACAGTGATACACGTAACAAATTATTCTAAAATACTCAGCTTTGGTAACGCTCTTTTTCTTAGTACTTAATGTTTATTTTGTAGTATTTAACTTTAAACCTTTTCAAGCTGATTGTACAAAACAGCTTCAATATTTTGATGGTGTCCGAAATGTCAGTGAAGAAATTGTTAAAATTATAATATGACATTTCGGACAAAGTGTCCGATAATTTAGTGTCCGAAATGTCGGTTAGTCATGTTTTGTGTGCATCGTGATTCTCTTGGAAAATTCAAAAAAAATTGGGTATAAACGGCAACTTTTGATGGCGTTCACATAGAAGTTTGATTTATATTGCGGCTCCAAGAAGTGACAAACTTAAGTATATGATGTGAATTTCAACTCGATACCTCCACATGTTTCTGGGAAAAGAGGGTTGACAGAAGGACAAACGGACAACAAAGTGATAAGGGTTCCTTTTTTCCTTTTAGGTACGGAACCCTGAAAATCATAAAATTCTAGAACACCACAGGTAGGATTTGACCAAAATTACATCAAATCACCATTGAATGAAAGGTCTTTGATATTCAACGCTTTGACTCTAATAATAATTACCGCAATGTGTTTATTTTCTCCATTCTAGCCTAGACAGCACATCTCGCAATGCTAGGGTGCAGGATAGTGTACACTCCGCTTTATATTCTTATCGCATGACAAGAATGGTTATACAGTCACCTATAATAGCACGTTGAAGCTAGATAGCTGCAATTTGCACAAATGGCATGGCGATGGGAAAAAGATTCTTGAAATTGATCGTGTGATGACTGCATTAAACTATATAAATAACTAGCTTCTGACCTTGGCTTCACAAGTGTTTTTGGGCTAAAAAGTAGGTTTTAATTTATTCCAGGCGTAAAATAAATTCAGCCCAATTCATTTAGTAGTTTTGGTTTAAGGAGGTAAAAAAGATCTAATATTAGTGTAATATAATATAATAGTTCTATAATATCAAACTTTGAAATGCTATTTATTATTATATATATTTTAATAGAATATTCTATATTTTATCAGGTGACGATAATATGTAAATCTTTGCGACTTTATAAAATGTTACTTCGTGTAAAATTATAATACACAAAGTTACGTTTAAAATTAATTAAAAGTTGTTTCTATTGTAAATACTAGTAATAATTTAATTATATTATTTGACTGTTATTTTCTTTCTTATTAAAGTTATTTCTTTTATTAAAAAGCGCAATATTTATTACCTACCTACCTCGTCCATACTTCCATGACTTCGATGAACGGATCTGGATGAAATAGATTATAGTCTGGAATAGCAGATAGACTATATTTTATCCCGGAAACCGCGAGGCGTTGCTAGTAATATTATATATTCGAAAGAAACTCTGTCTGTTTGTCTGTCTATCTGTCTATTAGTTCCCTTTTCACGCCTAAGCAACTGAACGGGTCATAATGTTATTTGGTAACGTGATAGACAGTATCCCAGGGATGGACATAAACTATAAAACGATACTTATTACGTAATGTATTGTATTATGTATATCAGTTATCTAGTACCCAAAACACAAGCTCTGCTTATCTTGGGGCTAGATAATGCTGTGTGAATTGTCCAGCATTATAATAATAATAATAATAAATAATGCTGGACAATTCACACAGCATTATCTAGCCCCAAGGTAAGCAGAGCTTGTGTTATGGGATAACTGATATACGTAATATTATACATTACATAGATAGATATTTTTTATTATACATAGAAAACACCCAGACCAACGGAACAAATTTCTGCAGATCGTACACAAATTTGGTCCGAGGCGGGGATCGAACCCGCAACCTCTTGCGTCGCAGGCAGACTCGTGCCCGCTGCGCCACTGAGGTCGTCAAATTTATTTATACTACTTATTATCTCGAAAAAAGTTAGTTCGTTTACTAACTAACCAGAAGTTAGTTTACTAAGGAATTGTTTTGGTGGATACCTATACCCATTGAATAAACAAACTTGCCATCACACAAACAATAAATATCCTTTAACATTGTTATGTTAAAATTCAATAAATCTAATCGGCAACCTACACTTGATCCCGTTCGAATCAATAAAATTGTACAATTATCCACAGTAAAACAATAAAAATTATACAGAAGCATGATTTATCGTGCCAAGACTTTACTAGGAAATCATTACCTTAGTTGTTGCTATCTGAGTAATCAGCTTATTGATCGTTTATGATCTGATTTTAATATACAAATGAATTAGATACGTAAGTAATACGTTTATTAGTTCTACTTAACCTTACATTTTCGCGCTGAAACCAAAATTTAATATAAATGTATTTAGACGGTTTGGGCCCTAATAGATGTGAATTGAGCGATATTGGGTTACAGTAAAACAATTTTTCTCAAACATCATATCGAAAAAATATTGAAAAAAATACACAATAATTTATGGCTTGTAAGCCATAAATTATTGTGTTTTTTTGTGGCGATCTGCCTTGTAAGGCAGATCGCCTTTGACTCAAAAAAAAAAAGACTATTTAGAATATCAGAAATAATTATTCAAAGTACCATCAGTTTTCTTAGTTTTTAAATTTATTCTCCAAAACTATCAAATATCACAAGATTTTTTTTTATCACCATATTAATTAGAAAAATACCCAGAGAACCTTTGGTGCAGTTTTGCAAAAAAAATTCTTGATTTTTGAGCTTACGCCGCTCTGGTCTATCCCGCTCCTTTAAACGCGAAATCCTATGCCTATTTTATTCACCTATTCCTAATTCACCTAGCTCTTAATTGTTTTTTAATTTTTACACCGAACCTAGTGGAATAGAGAAACTGTTTTTACCTAGTACCTAGTTCTAAAACTATGCAATGTAACGTTACAGCTAGTTATTATCGAAACTACATCACTAGAAACTTCTTCTTGCCATTTGCTCCAAGCTCCAATTTTGAATCGGTGATCCTAGATCGGTGCTCCTAAAAATCAGTGCTCCAATGGGAATACTTCGAAAAACTAATATAGTCACAAAAAAGCTTGCATAGCTAACGAAAAACTCGTTCTCCTGGGGCTATCTTCAAAGATAAGTATAATACGCTTCATTCATAAACGGAGTCTTATTTTCAATCGTTTAAACTCTAATTGTTATAAAGAGCTCTTAATGTAAAATATTTATTTTCTAACCACGGTAACCGGTATTTTGGTACTTATGTAAATCTCATAAACGGTGCTTAGGTATTATTATTTCCTCATAGCGTAAATTTCAAGCATTAACAGTTAAGACCAAGTCCGCATCTTTGAATAATTGTTAAGCGTTTAACTTGCGTAAGGCATACTTAGGTTACTCAACAAATTAATTATTTGATTTACCTACAACTAAAGCTAGCATTCTGATATCCTAAGCACATTTAATACATTAATAGAACCGGCAAAGTGTGAATTTGATTTGCACTCTAGGGGATTTTATACTATTTATCGTGATAAAACCATAGTTACATCTATTTCAAGCCTCAAACTTTGCCAAAGCAAATAATTATCTAGCTGTGGGCTAGATTATGCTTTGTTAATTTTTGAGCTTTATATTATTGTTAATTACTCTCTGAATAAAGATTTACACAAAATTTATCTTTTACGGTTACAGTAAGGGTTTAATTTAGGTCCTTCAATAAATCGAGACTTTCCATTTATGTAAGGGACTAGCTGTTGCCCGCATTTTTACACGCACTTTTCAAGTAGCCTATGTCCGTCCCCGGGATACCATTTACCTCTCTGCCAAATTACAATATAGGATCATAAACGATCCATTCAGCCATTTAGGCGTGAAAAAATAACATACACACAGACAGAGTTACTTCGGAATTTATATTATTATGGATGAGGTACAGCGCCTCTAGCGTGCGGAAATGGAACTACATAACCCCTTGCAAACGTCACAATGACGTCTTGATATTATCCTCAAACGGGAATCAATGCTCTGGCCTGTAACACATCCCAGCTTAGTAGAGAAGTGCTATTACTCCAAAGGGTACAAACGAGACCCTACTACTCACAGGTCGTACCTCGTTTGTACCTTTTAGATGCAAAACCCTTAAAACACTATATTGGTTAATAAATGCTGTTAGGTTTTGAAGGCAATGATATAAAAAATCTACAAACCCTAGGTCCTTGGGATGTTGGTGCACATACAAACAAATATCTTACAAAACTCCTAATAAAGTCTACAGGTGATCGGAATGGTATGTTTATTTCGGTAAACGAATTAGCATTGCCATTCACGTGGCAATGCTTCCAGCATTCTATGACCCATAACACAAGCTATGCTTACCTTGGGGCTAGATAATGCTGTGTGAATTGTCCAGCATTATTTATTTTATTTATTTTTATTTATTTATTCTGGGCACTCTGCCTTCTGGTGACGGCTTAGATTCTTAGGAAATAGATAGATAATAGATAATTAATTAAATATTTTATTTATTTACTTTAATTACGTATTAATTAAAGTATAAATAAATAAATAATACTGGACAATTCACAGTCACATCTATTACAAAAAATAAATACTTTTCGTAATTATTTTATTCTGTTATATTTTCTTAATAAATGTCTTATGTGATAATAAAGGTTTGGAAAACAAATTAGATAGACAGTCAAAATTCGAAGAAAATAGACCGATTGACACACTTTTCCTGAGTGCACCTTGCAAAATAATGAAACGTGTCACCCCTTATCTGAAAATCTGATCGATAAGAAATAACGATCGACTTTCATGACATTCCTTCAAGAAAGTGTGTCAGATAATATTTCATTTTACTTACCCAGAGATAAGAATCAGGTAGAAAATTGATAAATATATTTCACGAATTTTTATTTATTAACTAGCTTGAGCAACTTAAAATATGTATTAAGAAAATTACAATAACAGAATAAAACAATTAGAAGTAGTATTGACACATACAACTCAAATAGGTAACCTCTGTCAAGATTAGCGTACCCTTTGGATGCAAAACCCTTAATACACTATATTGGTTAATAATGCTGTTAGGTTTTGAAGGTAATAAAATAAAAGATTTTATCTATGTTCCGCAGCAACATCGGTGGATTCACTCAAACGGCGAAAATACGCTAACCTTGGCTGTTTGGGGTATAAATCCTAGGTCCTTGGGGTTCTGTCAGGTACTATACAAAGACACGTAACACGTACACGTAATATACAAAGATCTAACAAAAATCAAAATTAGTAACAATTCTTATTCGTTGACCGAAACAAAAGACAGCATTCCGATACCCTGTGGATTCCATCAGAATTTTTCAAAGATATTTGTATATGCACCAGCATCCCAAGGGTTTCCAGTAGTGCTCAAATAGGTAAGCTCGGTAAGTCTCATATCAAATAAGACAAAGAAGACATAAGACAAGGTCTGCTTACTTTGGGACTAGATAATTCTGTATGGATTGCCCTGCACTATTTATTTATTATCATATTTATTTTACCTCGGGAAATTCTTCGTTCAATTGATTTAAGGAAAACAGTCGTTTACGATAAACGCACTTGTCTTACATACCCTTTAGTGTCGATCTCGATTGCCTACGCTATTACTCTGATAAGCAAATAAATGCATTGTCTTATATGATAAGGATATCGGTGGGAAACCCAGAGAACAACATGCACTGAATAATATTAACATTAGGATGTGTACTGCCTATGGGAAGCTTTGGCCAGCTTAAATTTAAATAAATAAATACAATGGGTTGCGCGCAACAACAACAAACGCGTTGCTCTGAAAGAATTGAGTTTTATTACGAACAATACAACAATGACAGCAAAATGAGTATAAGAAAAACCAAAAACCTGTAAGAAGTAGTTTCTTTCAGGTAGGTGTTTCCTAAATTTCCCAAAGGATTTTGCTATAGTAACTTCTGTATTTATTGAGCAATGAGTCTTTAATAAGAAAGAAAATTACAATCAAATAAAAAATTAAAACTAGTATTTACAATACAAACAATTGGGCTATCTGCAAACTGTTTACAGACAATCTACAGGTGGCTCAACTGATCCATATCAATACCAGTCGGAAGCGTGCCCAAGCCACTGGCTGCATTGCCCCACTGTATAGCAATGTTGATGCGCTGTGCCAGATACTCACCAGCCCTCGGGACACGCGTCGCTTCGACCAGACGCTCAGATAATTTTTTGAGAAATTAAGGTTTTAGTCATTTAAGAGGTAACTTTGTGATTTTTTTCTGTCGAGAATTTTTTATAGACTCGTATTTTCGTAACCTTATGTTTCGAAATTATATCGGTATCGGTAGTCCTAAACTTTACCATATATAAATTTCAAAGTGAAATATTTAGTTGTTTGGAAGATATGGAGATCTAACGGAGTTGATTTGAGGTAGTATAGATAGGCTCTTTATATACATTTATACATTTTTTATTTTGTATTCTACCTTGTGTGTGTATGTTTGTCTGTGCTGTTCTTGTTGTGTCAAATAAATGTATCTTTATCTTTATATTTATTATTTTATTTTACGATTTTAGGAAAACTAACAGCTAGGTAAATAATTAACAAAAATGTTGTGTAAGTGACGGCTAATTATAAGTTTCCACAGAAAAAAACTAAATTAGATTAATAACAACAGTCGAAAAAAAAAATAAGAATAAGAACGGGTAACTATTTTGCCCGAGATCATTGGAATAGAAACACATAAAATAATAATGCTGGATAATAGTCTTAGCTATATTTTATTATTATACTTTTATTTTAATTATTAGAGTTAAAGGTGAGTATTTTTACTATTATCCCTTTCCAATTTCCAAAGATACCTACAATTTGAAATACCTAACCACATCCTATACCACCTAGATGACAGGATAGTGTGAATGATCAACGAAGACCACAGACCACAGATGCTTCTTTATGAGATGGGCTTGCTTTTCTTAACCGCATCTTACTAGTGTCATGGACCATTTATTGTATGAGGTTTTCTATACTAAATTGTAGAATTTGTTGACATGGTTTTATACACTTACACCCATATCACACTAAATCTATGCTACGTTAGTAATATATAGTCATTCTGTGTCCTGCTCATATCAATGAATAAAATAAAATAAATAAATAAATAAATAATGCTGGACAATTCACACAGCATTATGAATGAATTCAAACAAATTTTCAAACATATCCTTTGTATAAAAGCTTAGGTAGGTACTAAAACATATCAGATTATCTAGCGGATAAAAAAACTTGGGACGACTTTTACCCCAACTAAAATACTAACATGCGAACAAGTTAAAGGTTTCTTGTTCGCTTCTTTAGTTACCTTATAAAGATTGACGTGAACAAAAAATCAAAGCGTTCTGAAAGCCTTTGTTTTTGATAACTTATAAAGTTATCAAAAGCTTTCACACAGTACAACTAACTCGTTTGAAGCTTATGGGAAGCCATTTTGTTATTGTAAAATGTATCTTAAAGTAAAGATACCTACCAGCCCAAAGCCCTCAGTTGAATTTACATATTTATGCTGCGTGGTAGCGGCGTTGGATTAATGTGTTCAGAGCTTTAACCGTTTTCAACGCGTGCGAAGTCGAGGGTTGTTGAATCTCGCAATAAATACTTATTACGTTTGATTGTCGCTGAAGACCAGCTTCAGAAGTGTCCAAGTCAATGTCAATGACCTTAGAGTAACTACTTACTAGTCGTGATATGTGCCTCAGCAAATAATACATCTAATGAAGTATTTTGATAAGCAGTGTTAGGGTTAGCTCACACCGAGACGCGACGAGACGCAACGTCGCGCGCACTTTGTAAGATAGTGATGCCTTTTCCTTTATATGTCTCATCAAATACCTAATACGTTTATGAAATGTTATGATGAGCAGTGTTAGGGTTAGCTCACACCGAGACGCGACGCGACGCCACGCTACGCGCATTTTTTAAGATAGTGTTGCCTTTTCCATTTTATGTCTCATCAAATAATACGTTTATGAAGTGGTATGATGAGCAGTGTTGCTAAAGGTCAGCTCTCACCGAGACGCGACGCGACGCCACGCCATGCGCACTTTTTAAGATAAAATAATGTCTTTTCCTTCTTATGTCTCATCAAATAATACGTTTATGAAGTGGTATGATGAGCAGTGTTGCTAAAGGTCAGCTCCCACCGAGACGCGACGCGACGCCACGCCATGCGCACTTTTTAAGATAAAATAATGTCTTTTCCTTCTTATGTCTCATCAAATAATACGTTTATGAAGTGGTATGATGAGCAGTGTTGCTTAGGGTCAGCTCACACCGAGACGCAATGAGACACATGACCGCGCGCTTTTTTTAAAATAGTGTTGCCTTTTCCATCATAAATGTGTCATTAAATAATACATTAATGAGGTGGTTTGATGATCAGTGTTGCTCATTGTTAGCTCACACCGAGACGCGACGCATCGTGACGCCCACTTTTAAGATGGTGTTGCCTTTTCATTCATATGCACCTCATCAAAAATACATTTTTGAAATGGTTTGATGAGCAGTGTTGCGGTGATTCAAAATACAACTTAGTTTACAACGCAATAAGATACACATTTTATTTAGATAATACCGGGTCTCTTTAAGTATCGTCGCGTCGCGTCTCGTTATCAGCTGACCCTTAGTAGAAGAGCAGGTAGTAATAAAATTATATTGCCATACCTGCATCTACCAACCATGTCATTTTTAATAACAGTAATAATGTCCATTGTGTATGAGCCTTTGTTATATGAAAAGCAGTCGCGATATCGACGTAGTTTGATTTGTGTTGGCGCGAGATTCATTTTTTGCGGTTCCTCAATATCTTTCGTTCAACCCATGTTACAACAAACCTCGATCATCATCATCATCATCAGCCTACACCATTCCACTGCTGGACATAGGCCTCCCCTAATGAGCGCCATAGCGCCCTGTCTTCAACTTGCCGCATCCAGCATCTGCCAGCAGTCTTTCGCAAATCGTCATCCCACCTGGTAGGAGGGCGTCCTACACTACGTTTTCCGAGTCGCGGTCTCCACTCAAGAACACGTTTACCCCCGCGGTTGTCGGTTCTTCTCGAAATATGGCCAGCCCACTGCCATTTCAGCTTGCTAATCCTTTGAGCTATGTCGAGAACCTTGGTTCTCTGTCGGACGTATTCGTTGCGAATCCTATCCTTCAGAGAAACTCCGAGCATAGCTCTCTCCATAGCGACAACCTCGATGCAATCGCAAAAATATACATTCAGCTCCTAATGCAAAAAATTGTGAAAGGGATAGGCGTAGGATTTCGCGTTCATAGGACGCAGGACAGAGCAGGACAGCTTATTATCTATTAAATAATCAAAATATAAGCATTTAATAGAAAAAAGTACCTAAACGATTACTCAAATAGAACATTAGTCTAGTCTACCTAATTTGTAAAATTAATATGGTGTTGTCGCTGATAATTTAGAGCATTTCAACCTAAACCATATACAGGGTGTCCGGTAATTAATGGATAACCCCGCAGGCACTTGTGGGGGGGCAGAAGGGCAACTCAGAAAAAAATATAAAAAAAATCTATCTGCATTTTTTTTATATTTTTTTCTGAGTTGCCCTTCTGCCCCCCCACAAGTGCCTGCGGGGTTATCCATTAATTACCGGACACTCTGTATATATACCTATGCGTAATTGTAAATAATAGTAATAATAAATAATGCTGGACAATTCACACTGCATTATCTAGCCACAAGCTAAGCAGAGCTTGTGTTATGGGTACTAGATAACTGATATACATAATACAATACATTACATAAATAGATGTTTTTTATTATATATAAAAAACGACCAGAACACCCTGAACAAATACCTGCAGATCGTACAAATATTTGTTCCAAGGCAGGAATCGAACCCGCAACCTTTTGCGTCGCAGGCGGACCTTCGCCCACCGCGCCATAGAGGTTGTCAAATTGTATTTCTATTATAAAAGATTCCAGTATATTTTTTAAATTCTATTTGATTAGGTATACTCGACTTCTACTGGTTTTTTCCCTACCTATCGTATTTTTTTTAATCTGAGTATTTACTTTCGTTACCATAAATAGTATTTAAAAAACCCAATCTGCTTGATTTTTTCTTTTTTTTTCCTTTTTGCGCACTTTTCAGCTTGTACTTCTCTTCGTCAGAGCGCTCGAGCTGTCTCTCTGCGTTGAAATAGTACATCACGTTCTAAATCATGGAAACTGATCGAGACTTCCGACATAGAAATATAGCAAAAGCGTTTGCAGAGTAAAACCACTATATGCAATGAAACAGAAAAGGATAAAAAAACCTGATTTCAGCCATTCACATGTACAATTCAATCTCAGCAAAGGCCTTTACTCAGATGCTTCAGTTGACATGCAATTGATAAGAGATAAGGTGAACTGATAACAAACACAATAGACCTGTGCTATTGGCCTTGAATTGCACTGTAATTAAAACATCTTGTTTTTAACTTGTTTAAGAATAGATATTAGATTTTAGTCTGTCTTGTTTTCATTCTTATAAAACGATACATTTTACTGTAGGTGCTTTATACTAGATCCTTAGAATTTCAGATACTTTTGAAAGAAATTTGAATAAGTATACAAAAATCCTCTAACTGATAAAAATAACAGAAAACTATAAGGTAATGCATTGTTGCAATGTTACCAAAAGTAAAAAGAAAATAAAAAACTTCAAAAACCCACTCGCACACGTGCTACGAAAAAAAGCGCGAGAAACGGATAAAAAAATGTTGAATAAAAGCTATCATAACCGAAAAAGTTTCGACTGTCTGTTTTTTTGAAATATTTCAAAAAGTATAAAACTTACAGAAATTTCAAAAAGTGTTTTGAAATGGTCAGAACGGTACCTTTCATTTGATACCCCACTTAAGTAGGTATCCCTCCTTTTGAAAAAAAATTCCCCTCCTTTTTGACCATTTTTCAAAAACTGTTATTATTACAGACTTCTCTATATTTTTCCTGTAAAATATAGATCGATGTCTACAAACGCATAGTACATTGTACATGGATCGGTCTGCAATCTTCGGAGCTAGGGGGGGGGGAATGGTCAATTTTTCGTCTTTTTTTGAAATATTTCAAAAAGTATGAAACTTACACAAATTTCAAAAAGTGTTTTGAAATGGTCAAAACGATACCTTTTATTTGATACCCCATTTGCCTTCCTAGGTCTCTTTTGAAATTTCAACATCAAAATTTGTACTGAAAATATTCATTTTCATTTTTCATTTATTTATATATTTATATATTTTTTTCTTGAAATCAGTAATGGCGCACGAAATGTATCATTATTTTAAATTTCAAGTTAATAGCTGCAGTAGTTACTGAGATATTCAAGAAAGAGCGGGGACGGACAGAGCGAGACCATAAGGGTTTCAAAACCGATCTTTGAAACCCTAAAAATGAGGGGTAGGCCTGCGTCCAGCTGTGGACCATTAAAGGCTGTTGAGATGGAGGTTATAAATGATTTAGTGCATTTAATGTTTTTACTTCCGTGGTTCAACAAACTCTAATAAAGTTTTAAATGATGAAGAAGTTGGACCAATAACGTGATTTTTTTATATTCTACATAATCCCTATTCATAGAAATAAAACGTCAAGTGCGAGTTAGACTCGCGCATCAAGGGTTCCGTACAAACTCTTTAGCAAAGAAATCAGTCAAATCCAGACGAATAAGGCACAATAATTTTCTGATTTGATAACGATTATGACGTAACTTATTTAGTCCCTCTAACTATTGGCGTCTCGAGACTAAATAAGTTACGTCCAACCCTAGTGTAACAATGTACTATTTTGTATGAATAAACCACAAATTTACGGTTTTCTGATTTTTCCCTTTACTTGTGCTATAAGTCATTGCTTCTTGCCAAATTTCATGGTTCTAGGTCAACGGAAAGTACCCTACAGGTTTTTGGTCCATGGCGAGATTCGAAAATTATTTTTTCTGTGAATATACTAAAAATTTACGGTTTTCGGATTTTTCCCTTTACTTGTGTTATAAGACCTAGCTTCTCACCAATTTTCATGGTTCTAGGTCAACAGGAAGTACCCTAAAGGTTTTTGGTCCATGGCAAGATTAAAAAAATATTTTTTCTGTGAATAAACTACAAATTTACGGTTTTCAGATTTTTCCCTTTATTTTTGCTATATGACCTTGCTTCGTGCCAAATTTCATGGTTCTAGGTGAACGGGAAGTACCCTATAGGTTTTTGGTCCATGGCAAGATTAAAAAAATATTTTTTCTGTGAATAAACTACAAACTTACGGTTTTCGGATTTTTTCCTTTACTTGTACTATAAGACCTTGCTTCTCACCAAATTTCATGGTTCTAGGTCAACGGGAAGTACCCTATAGGTTTTGTGTGCATGTGATTCCCTTGGAAAATTGAAAAAAAATAGACATAAACAGCTGTAACTTTTGATTGCGTTGACTTAGAAGTTTGATTTATGTCGAGGCTTCAAGAGGTTACGAGCCTGCGTATATGATGTGAATATCAACTCGATAACCCTACGCGTTTCTGAGAAAAGTGGGTTGACAGACGGACAGACGGACAGACGGACAGACGGACAGACGGACAGACGGACAGACGGACAGACGGACAGACGGACAGACGGACAGACGGACAACAAAGTGATCCTATAAGGGTTCCTTTTTTCCTTTTGAGGTACGGAACCCTAAAAACAGGTTGTATGTTCGATCAAAAAAAAACAATGTTTACATAAGGAATTCGAAGTCGCTTATTCCTTTGTTTTAAACCTAATATATATTGTAAGTATTTATAATATACAGATTTACAAAAAAGGACAGCCTTAAAATTTATCTACGTAAACAGTTTTTCCACACTGATCACAAAATAATATTGTAGCTACCTATGTAACTTTTCAATATCGATTAACCATACGATTAACATCGATATAATATAAAACAAACAATAAAAGTACAGCCTTAATATAAATAAACTGTTACTTACAAAATATTCTCATCAACCAACTTTTTGCACACTACTGATCACAAAAATAATACACAATGCCGGCGGCAGTTCCGAAAATCACACGCGTTACAATGAATTATTTCACGACCACATTTTAATTCTGTACTGTAGACAACAACAACTGTCTTAGTCAATGGTTTATCAGATTCTGATCCTTAAAACCAGTTGATCTAAGTAAAACTTGTTGATTCGATTAAAGTCCATAACAGACGCAGCTATAATGTATATTAATAAATCATAGCAATGTATTCGGTATATTTTCGATAGTAATCGGCGAGTGACCAGTTTCAGTTTCTTTATTCACTAGCAAAATATATACTTGTGCCGGAATTTTATATTTAGTATAAACTATACTTTAGTATAAAGTATACGACGATTACTATACTAATACACTAATATTATAAAAGTATACGACGATTACTATACTAATACACTAATATTATAAATGTTTAAGACGTTATTTGATTGTATATGTACTCATTATTATTTTTTAAATGTTGGGTACATTTAAAAAATAATAATAGGTGTACAATCAAATAACGTTGTACACATATAGTCAACGTAGTATAGTAACATAGTCGTCAAAATAAGTTGACAGCTATAGCATGATATATTTTGGTATAGTAAGACATGACGGCCGCAGAGCTAATGAGTGCAAAAATACAAAGTAAAGCATAGCCACCGTCTGTGGTAGCTTGCTATATCGTAATATATAGCTTACTATTTAGCCTCCTCTTTTCAATATCGGTGCGACGATATTGAAAAAGTAGCCGGAAAGCCCTGGCCAAGAACCGCACGAGACAGATGTGCATGGAATCGAGGCTTTTACCGCCTTGGGCGTTCCTTATACTTAAGTTACTATTTAGTTAAATATCAGTTTTAGAAACTTTATCAAATGTAAGGCAATGTAATCCATATTTAAAAATGATAAATAAGTATAAGGAATTAAAGCTTTTCAATTTTATTTTATTTATTTTATTCTCGTCTGTTGTGGGTTAAAGTCTCTATTGAACTTTGAAATAGACGTCAGCGCAAATACTAAAGTCCGAATCTTAGAATAGACGCAGACAAAAAATACTCGTCACACAAGTTTTGTCTTTGTACACAAGTCAATTTTTTGTAGAAACTATGTTGAACTTTGGATTCGGAAAACTTTGGATGTGTCTTTATAAAAGTGTGGGTAATTTTAACTGTTCTTTGATCATCGTAATAAACAACGAGTAATTTTTTGATTGATCAGTTTTAATACCCTAATAGTAACTTGATTAAAGGTAATCATCATCATCAGCCAATGTTAGTTCACAGCTGGACATAGACCTTTCCTAATGAGCGCCAAAATACCCTGTCTTCAGTTGACACATTCAGCATCTACCTGCAGTCTTTCGCAGATCGTCATCGTATCTGGCCGGAGGGCGTCCTACACTAGCTAAGTCGTGGTTCCACTCAAGAACACGTTTACCCTAGCGGTTATCGGTTCTTCGCGTGATATAGCCGGCCCACTGCCACTTCAGCTTGCTCATTCTTAGAGATGTCTATGACTTTGGTATGCTGAAAGGTATGATTCCTTAATTGATAAAAAACTGCACAATGTTCCACAGATTTCAAAATATCTGTAATTTCTGCTTTATTCCTAGTTATTTACATTCCCAGTTCAAGATCAGGAAAGTCAAAATCAAAGTAGTCTAAAGACCTAGAGGACTTTTGATTGAACACTAGTCAGCTATTTCAAATTATTAGAAACAAAAGAAAGAAGAGATGACGTCAAGCAGACAAATTTGTCAACAGTCGTAGAGTAAAACCACTGTACCACCGCTGCGCACGCTATGCACGGCCACGCGGCGCATTTTAGCTGCGTGGTGGGTTCGTTTGTTTGACAACGTGAGTCTACGTTACTGGTTTACGTGTACCGACTACCGCGTAGCCTGATTGTTATAAAGACTACGCGTGTAGCAATGACGTCATTAATCAAACATAATTATGTACGTGGGTTGCTGCAGTGGACGTTATCACATATATTTTCTTGCATAGCGAAGCTAGACACACGTGCGTGGCGATGGGACAGCGGTTTTAAGTCTTTGAGGGCTTTAGATTTACCTACAGACCGTTCACCGTAAGATGTTCCCTGCCATGATGTTGTCAGTTCCCAAGGTATCCATAACACAAGCACTGCTTAGCTTGGTCCTAGATGACGCTGAATGGATTGTCCAGCATAATTATTTATTTAGACCTTACGGGGTATTCGCTACCCAGAGCAGTAGCGACAGTCGAATGGGTACATCACGGCAGGAGACGTCTTACGGTGAACGGTCTGTAGATTACATGTAAATAGGTACATGAATCTGGAATGATAAGACATGTGTTGCCAACACACAGGTGATTTTCCATACAATAAATAAATATGAGTAAAAACGCCAGTTTACTTATCTGGATTTTAAGCAGTAGGTAACTTGGTTTTGTATGATTTATGATAATGAGTATGAGCAATTTTTTTGTTGTCGCGTTTTGTACAGAAATGACACATAATTTTATGGCTGAAGTGACAATTACGTGTAATTAACATTTTTTTGTATTATGTAGGTACTTTGAGGAAATGTGTAGGATGTTTGAATTTACATGACAAACAAACATAGTCACTCAAACAATACCCAGTCGGACAAAAAGTCAGATGCGTGTTAATTTTTGTAGGAGGAATAATAAATTTATCTGGTACTAGCGGTCCGCCCCGGCTTCGCTCGGGTATATTCTATAGCCGATGTAAGTACATCTATATTTATAAAAGAGAATAGAAAACTAGGTGACATATCAAGAGATCTCTGAAACTACAAGAGCTACAAAGCAGAAAATTTGAAAGGACGTAGGCTAAGAAGTTATTTTTGGATATTGACAAGAAGGGTTTTATGGGTTTTCTCATAATAACTTTACAATTGTAAAGGATTGGTAGTCAATTTTAATAGTATAAAATCTATCTATGTATTGTATTGTATTATGTAATCAGTTATCTTATCTAGTAACTAAAATAAATGTAATCCGTGGAGTGGAGGCCCTGGAGACTTGTAGTTACAGGTTTTTCATAAACCTATAGCAAGCTCCAGCCTCTCACAATATAGTTCTACGCACTGTGCTTGTATAACTAGTTTTTAAGTACGTATTGTGAAGAGGAAATAAACAAATTATTATTATTTAGATTTCTATGTCTAGTACCCATAGCACAAGCTCTGCTTAGCTTGGAGCTAAATAAGGTTGTGTGAATTGTCCTGCATTATTCATTTATTAGTAAAACTTGGCTTTGATAGTATACATGGAAACCAGAATTACTTAGGCTTTACTTTTATTACCAAAGCCCACTCGAATAATATCGCGGGCGGGTCAGCTAGTCAGGGATAAACTTGGATACTATAATGATAAAATAATTTTTCAAATCGGTCCAGTAGTTTCGGAGCCTATTCAATTGAAACAAATAAATAAATAAAATAAAAAAATAAATAATGCTGGACAATTCACACATCATTATCTAGCCCCAAGCTAAGCAGAGCTTGTGATAAGAAGATAAAGATACAAACAAACCAATCCTTCCTCATTATAATATTAGTTTAGATAAAAGATTGACTGTAAGTATGAATTACTTATAGACAGGGCGCTATGGCGCAAATTAAGGAAGGCCTGTGTCCAGCAGTGGACCATTATAGGTTGATGATGATGCAACCTTAGCTAAAGTAGCCTCCACCCTATCTATTAGTTATGAATACTGTGTGAAAATGCACAAGTTTTCCTATTGACGTGCCCCCACCGTCTGGAACGGTGAGTCAACCGTTCAATTATTACGACCCTTTTATGACTTAGGGGAATTTCATACTGAATATACCTAAGTACCTATTTTTACACTCGCATATAGGAAAGGGCGGCTAATTACACTTTTCCCTGATGAAACAAAAGACAACGCTACTTTCTTGATTTATTTTGGGAGATCTTTCTTGTTTGATTTAGATAATAATTCCTGACAAAACAAAAGACGAAGCAATCTAGTTGCATCGTATTTGTCAATAATTGACGAAACGAAAGAGAAAAGGGGTTTATGTGTTCGGTTGTACGGATTTTATTTGTATTCGTCGATTTTTCAGACATATGGACCGATTTGGGAATGGAAAATGATCCTGAGGTGGTTTTTCCCCGGTGATTAAGTATTTAGTCCCGAAAAACTCTGTAAATAGTAAGGTTATTAGTTTTTTTACGTTTAAATATGACGGGGTGCTTATTTTGTTCGAATTAGTTTTGCTTATGTTGTCAATTTTATAAAAATTTTGATTTTATTCTAGCTAAAATATCTCCCTAAAGTAATTGTTAGGTGTATTTAGTCCTTATTAAGAGAGCAGTAAATCTTTAGTACTCCGTTCTAAAACTACTAAAAGTGGTTAAATTTTGCATGGGTGCTGTTCTAGACGTAGCTTGATATATTTGCTACTTTTTAGTGTAGGAAATACGTGCGAAGTCGTGGGCAGAGACTAGTTAATCTGTAATTCAATACCATGCTGTTAACAGTGACAACGCGACCTTCTAACCTTGAGAACCTTTTAGCTAAATTGGTCATTTGTCCGTCTAAGCTATTGCCTAACATTGACACCGCCTTTCATCGACCCAGCTTTTAAAATAGAATTAGCTAAGGCGTGTCCTTTGCAAATAGGTCGCAGTCCGTGAGGATCGGTTTTCTTTCAAGTTCAGTTTCTAAAAACCCATTTATTTTCATTCGAACTAGTATCTAGCTGTCCTAGCCTCTCGCAGTGTCACTCGCGTTAATATTTGAACTTTTTGATAGTCCAACAGAAAAACTGCGCTTTTTCAAGGTCAAAAACAGCCAGATCTTAGCTTACGTTTATTTTTAGTAACAAATTTAAATGTCAATGTTTCAGCCGTTAGAGCGTGGAGGAGTAACAAAGATAAAGACACACGTAGGTACATACATAGCCTTGTGGTGCCGGCTTAGAACATGCACCACCCCAACTCTTCCCGTGGGTGTCGTAAGAGGCGACTAAGGGACATACACCGGGGGGCAGGAAGCAGCGCCTCTTCCAGAATAGATCTACGACCTAACTGCGATCCCCAACCCGCATGACCAGCTTGAGTATTATGGGCACCCCATGAGATAAAAAACAAATCACGGGGAGGCCTGCGTCCAGGAGTGGACCATTATAAGCTGTTGAGGTTGACAAGGTTGTGGTTGTACATACAATATTATGTGCAAACTTTCGCTACCATATTTTAAGTTCGTATGATATAATTAGAGTAATGTGATAAAAAGTTGTACCTCAGTTCATTTTTTATTTATTTATATTCTTATTTATTGTTAAGGACTTTTACTTTAGTAAGTAGGTATGCCAGTCCTATCATAACCTAAACTTATGAATCGTCTCTCACCTTTTTATATGACTAAGCAGATTTTTATGTAATATGGCAATGAGTTAATAAAAGTAATCAGTCAATTTTTATCCAAAAAAAGTATGTGCGAAACCAGAAATTAGAGCTATACATACAAAAAACTTCTGTTCAGTTTGCTCCATCAAACTCACGTCATCATTATTACAAAATCCAACTTCATACCTGAAACAACAAAAACAAACAATTTACTAAAAATTATTTCGCATTCACAAAATGAACCTATTATTATGTCACTGCCTAGCGGAAACAATCAGACAGAACAATCAGTGTCACTCATAATCATAAACTACTAAACTCAGAGTTATTAGATAAATTTAAAATAACCTAGTATTTTTATACAAATTGTAAATTTGTCTGTCTCAGGGCCACATTTTAAATAAGAAAGGGAACACTTAGATTATCCATAAATTCGTAAGTAATTCTGTTTGTCTGTCTTTTTCAACTTCTAAACGGATCTTAATGAAATATGGCACGAAGGTAGATAATATCCCGGCCACATATACAGGTTAATTTTTAAGAAATTAAATAAGTTCCCAAAAAATTTCGACTTCGGCGGAACTCGAACCCGCGTCCCACCCTTAGTACGGGTGTGCGTGCTCTAACCAACTAAGCCACAGACAGAGAAGTCTCTGTCTGTGTGTGTGGGTTCGAGTCCCGCCGAAGTCGAAAATTTTTGGGAACTTATTTCATTTCTTAGAGATACTCAGAGTGCGGGTAAGCACTGTAACAAAAATCCTAAGGTTAATTTTTATCCCGGTAAAGAGTGTGCGAAGCCACGGGCAGGAGCTAGTTTATCTATATTTATAAAAGAGAGAAGACTGACTAACTCATCAAGAGATCTCTGAAACTACAAGAACTACGAGGCTGGAATTTTCTATAGGGTTTCCTTTTAGGGCGTTGGCTATATTTCATTCATCGTTTAATAAAATTCAGAACTTTAAGACTCTTGGTGATGATGATGATGATGAACTCACGCCTCAGCCACTGATTAGAGAGATCTAAAACTAGCATTTAGGAAGGAATTTTAAAATACCACCCTAAGCGTCAAAATTAGGGTTGGAAGTTGTGTAGTATTGAAAATCCTCTGTATCAGCAACCATTAGTAATAGACCAACAAAATTTCACATGTAACTTTTAAATCATAAATGTTAGTTGTAAAACTTTGGTGGAGATAGTTTGGATGAAAACGAGCATGAGCTGGGATATTTCTAAAGTCCACGCGAATGCAATCGCGGAAAGACATCTAGTTTATTTAATAAAAAGTTTCACCATAATATGCAAATCAACAATTAAAACAAGCTTCAAATTTGTTCCTGATTTCCATGTTTTTAACTGGGAAACACTTCCTTTTTACGAACTGCCTTAGTAGGTACAGAAGTACTAAAACGAGGGTGGAGGAGTAGGTACCTTCTGATGGCATGAATTTTTCTTTTGTTAGTTTTTATAGCCGCATGAGTCATTCTTAGGACAAGTCGTGTCTGACGGCCCGACTCTACCTGAGCTGGGATATTCACAAGCTCTTGGGCACTATTCTGCTAAAGTAATTGCTAAACTAAAACAATGGTACCGTCAAAGAATGACTCATTTTGGTATTCTACTATAAGCTTTGGTCTCTTAACGCAGAGTACAGCGTACCGTCACGTCGATTGTCTGTAAGGAGAAGCGGTCATATATTTTGTAAACTGTGTTATCAGGCTGCGGTGTAAAAATCAAATGACCGCTTCCCCGCAGAGACAGTGGACATGACAGAACGTCGAGTACTCCGTAATTATCAACAGACAGGCTTTAGATGAAAGAAAGTACTTATGGAGGGTCAAAAGTATCAAGATTGAAACTATTCTATCTGTCTCTCTGTGGAAATAGCACCGCATGTTCTATCTATAGCTTCTATCATCTAACAAGGATTTTACGTGAAGATTCTGCGACGATGCCATTGTCATACTAAAGTAATTGGCTGGCAGAATTAGGTACCTGCTTAGCTCGGAGCAATGTGATACTGTCCAGCATTATTTATTTATAATTCAAGCTATTTAAGGAGGTAGCTGAAATAGGTCAGCAAAGGCATCGTTGGAATAGCCATTTCTTTAAGTCACTATCTATAAGAATATTCGTGGTATCTCCTCCACTTTTCTATTTTTACCACGATGTTTAACAAAACACTATTCGCTTGCAAGAAAAATGGAGCTACACAATAACAAACTGCTATTCAGTTTTGAATTATTTGCACTAGCTGCTAAAGGCTATAAAATAAATTGAGTCTAACGAACCGCTTCCCACCACACTGTTAGTGACATGTCAGCCGGGTAAAATGTCAGACATGACATTCCATGTGTGAAATCTTACAGTTTGTTAAACTACAATGTGCCTATCCTTGAAATGAGATTTAAGTTTTAAACCGAGTCTGGATTTTATAGGAATTTGTATTATGAAGAGAAGACGTCTGCGCCGCCCGCCTCGACTCTACGCAGATATCACGCCGCGCTTCCGCCGTGACGCTGCCGCGATGCAGGCGCCTCGACACGACCTCGACTTATCAGTGAGCGACGCTCCTAAGAATCTAAGCAATTTTTTTTTTCGATATTGTTCAAATTTAGAACATGATACCATCTTGAAGTACATATTGGATCTATATTACATTCAAGATCCACTTCCACTTCTTTCATGTTTATGCTTCCCTAGTAGTTAAGTTAAATCTTGTGGTGGAAAATTATAGTAGGACAGCGCTAATATTGGAATAGTTTCGTAACCCTACTACCACGGGTAGATCCGGTGGTAGGGCTGGTCTGCAGTGAACGTTCTATCCGTTTGAAATTCGAATTTGATCGGACCGAGACCAAAACCGTTAATAAGAAGAACCCAAAACGAGTCGTCTGAATTCGCAGTACCTTTCGCCAGCTTTTACCTTTCATTCTCGCTGTTTTAAAGATAAGCGTTTATTTTCTCTCGCCTTTCACGCGGCCCTTTTAACCAAGTATGCTGTTATCGAAAACACCACTAACATTACCTACTGATCAAAGACCAGTACCGTATCATAAAATGGGATTTAATAACCCCATTATCAGCCAGTATCTTACCCACTATAAACTTTTACAACCAATGAAATACAGAAAGAAAAAAGTTGGCAAAGAACTCGCGATTGTCCAAAAGCGTTGGGTCGACGACATCGTTAAAGTCGCTGGGCAGTGGGTATTATCTAGAAGGGAAAAGCACAGGGGTGAAAAGGACGGCTAGAATAAAAAGGGGACTTTTCTTATCCAACAGTGGGCGTCATAAGTATTGTGGCTCAACGGCTCAATTGTTTATTTATTGGTAAAAGTCAAATAGTACACCATTGTACCTATATAGATAGCACCTTCTAATTAAAATAATCGGGGTCACTGGAAGAACTGAACCAGATGCTGGACTGCCTTGTTTCGGCCTCATGACGCATCGGTCTTGGCGTGAACTTGGATAAAACCAAGGTCATGATCAATGGCTACATTGATTCGGGACCGATCGTCGTACATGGCCACCTACTCGAAATTGTTTCCGAGTACACTTACCTTGGGCAGATTCTGCGGTTGGGTAAAAACAATTTCGAGAAGGAGGCCAAGAGAAGGATCCATCTAAGTTTGGCAGCGTTTGGCAAACTACGTCGAGTCTTCTCGTTATCCATACCGCAATGCTTGAAAACGAAAGTTTTTAAATCAGTGCGTCCTACCACACTAATCTAAATATAATTTAATTTTCTCACATCATCTTTTTAAAATAAATTTAAAAACCTCTCGTCCCAACGCTCTTTCTGGCAGAAAGAGGCTTTCTAGGAGCTTTCGAGGTTCAGGATCCGGGGGGGCGGGCATAGAGCTATCTAAGGCCTATATTATGAAAGCGTGCTAAGTCATTGATATGCTTGAGTAACGCTTTTCTATGGCACACATTACATTAACGTTACTAAAACATAGATTAAATATATTTGATGATTGAGCAAGCTTTTATAATGCGTGCAAAACAAGGCTTAGAGCGTCTCGGTAGAAGTCAAAACGTTAAGGTTTGTTAACGTTTGCCAATTGCATTCTCTCCTTGTACCTAAAGTTAATAATGTATGAACTTCTCCAGTTCTAGCTTAACCCCTTTAGTATTCCAGAAGAGAAATGCATAAACACTATACTGACAGCGTTATGCACCTTCGAAAAGATTAAACGGGTATTCTAATTTCAAATTTAAATTTATATCCAAGTTGTCTACAAACTACGAATTACAAAATGTGATGTGATTCTTCAATGAACATTTTCGTAATGCATTTGTTTATTATTGTATATTATCTGCCTGTACATTTAAATGTACCATATTATTATTCTACACACTACACTACATACCTCATAATATGTAGTGTAGTGTGTATATCCAAATTTTCCCTATTTTTATGGTTTATAAAAAAACTGGGGAAAAATCCTGCGTTAGACGAAACAAAATAGAACAAATCCGTCAAGCTGTTATATTATATAGAGACTAACGAGCAATATGATTTTTAACTGACTTCGAATAAAGGAGGAAGTACTCATGTTCGGCTGTATGTATGTTCATTGATTTACAATGTGAGTGTGATGTATATATATATATATATGCAAAGTAGGTACCTAAGATGTTAGCATTTATGATAAACTTGTATTTAAAAATTTTTCCAGAAAAGCTAGGTAAAACAAATTGTACCTACGTCACTTTTCTAGTACTTACTCCACTGAATAACGTAACACATCAAATTAATTATTATAAATGCGATACATTGGTTGCTTGTTAGGTACCTCTCCACGCCGAAACTACTAACGGATCGAGCTGAAATTCACTTACATTGCAAATAGGTAGTTCTAGGCCTGGAATAAAACATAGATTACTGTTTATCCCATAAATAGGGTTGTCTCACAGTGATCGCATCTTGAGCGATAAAAAAAATATTCAAAAAAAAACACACGGAAATAGACGAGACATAAAACCGCTAATTGTCACTTATTGTTTATGTGTTTCATTTATTAATTGTGTAATAAAATATTTTCTATCTATCTCTCTATCTTATTCAGTTCCCATGGTACGGAATTAATCTTAAAACTTTTCAATAGAAGCAACGCGTGCGAAGCCGCGGTCAGTAACTAGCATAAATAATAAAACACGACCACCTACATAATAATTATCGGAAATAAACAATACTCAGAAGTTATACGCTAACAAATAGTTCGATTCTATCACGTTTCAATGTGAAACCACAACTTAAGAATTACCACTCTCAAGAAATTCGCTCCTGTGTAAATATTAGCCAGTTTTGCCTTTAAAGATTTTGAAGACGCGTTGAGTTTTTTGTTCGCAAAAATGTGGTTTGACGACGCTGTCCGGTTCTTATGTTGAAGAGTGCCCATCTAAACTCTCGAATTAATTATTGGCTTCTTTGAGAGCAGCTCGGATTGCTTATTGCCTTTCGTTGGCTTTATAATTGTTTTTTTTTTCATATTTCGTTACACATAAACCTCAACAGCATAAAATGGTCCACTGCTAAACACATGCCTCCCTCACATTTTATATGTCATGAAGGGTAATGCCCATAATCCCCATGCTGGTCATGCGGGTTGGGATCGCAGTTCGGTGGTCGATCTATTCTGCGAGAGGCGCTGCTGCCCGCCCCCGTTGTGTATCCCTTTGTCGCCGGTTACGACACCCACGGGAAGAGTTGGGTTGGTGCAAATTCTAAACCGGCACCACACGGCTGACGAATGAAGGTATATTGACCGTAAAAAATAAGTTTAGCATGATTTGCACCACCCCACCCAACTCTGCTCGGGGGTGTCGTAAGAGGCGACTAAGGGACAAACACTGGAGGGCGGGCAGCAGCGCCTTTTGCAGAATTGATCTGCCACCGAACTGCGATTCCTTATCTGCATTCTCAGCGTGGGGATTATGGGCATTACCCCTCATGAGATGTCCTATGGAAGCCAGTCCTCAGTGGACCAATAAAGGCTGTTGAGGTGAGGTGGAAACATTCGTTTGATAATAATCTCAGCTGATGAAAAGTGCCGACGATGTACGTCATACAACGTTGGCAACATCTTCATTTTCCATGGTCTAGAATATATAACACGGCACCATGTTATTTGCACCACGCAACCGTAGCATCTTGCTATGGGTTATTTGAATTGACTGACATTAGGGGTTGTGAGCGGTCAAGGCTGTTTTAATTTGACCCTCCATTTAATAAACCTATGTATATTTTTGTTGCAACCTTGGCATCGCATAAAACAAAAAACATTGCCAGTATTGTTGTCTTTTTATTGTAAGTTTAATTTAATTCGCAATGGTAATAAAGTACCCACGTAAGCGGAAAGGCATAATCTATCCTTATATAAGTACCCTAGGTATATATCCTATATAGTGCGCTAGGGTATTGCCAGACGCAGAGGAAGACGGTTTCATAGTAGCCGAATTAAGCCATATTTTCAAATGATTCCACTATTTTCTAAGACGCTATTGAATGGCATTGGCGTACCTATATTTAGTTAGCTTAAGAAAGTATGGCTACTATAAATGTCAACCGCTCATCAACGTCCCCAACATACCTTATCAACCTGAATGCAAACAAAAATTTGAAAAATTTGGTAGAAACAATATTCCTTGTCAACTAAACAAGTGAATTAAACAAAAGTTTACTTGGGTAAACTGTTGTCCATTTGCAAATGACAAATAATAAAAAAAAATTGATAAATAGTACGACCTACGTGCAAAACTCTGACGTCATATGAATCCTAATTAATGTATCATTGTCCGTTTTGGTCCTTGATAAACATCTGCAGGCAACCAGCCAGAAAAATATCAAATTTATCGACAGCTCCTTTTTTGTTTTCCACTGGTCGTTTGAATACGTTTTGAAGTCTGGTTGTTCCATTGGGAAGTATCAAAACATGTATGGCTTATTACCTACATCTATCGCCTAATGTCCACAGTTGGACATCGGCCTCCCCTTGATAAGCGAATTATTGGGATTAATCATTTACAAAAAACTGCTGGACAATTCCGCATTATATATATTTTAGCAGCATTATCTAGCCCCAAGCTAAGCAGAGCTTGTTTTATGGGTAGGACTTACAAGATTTACATAATACAATACACAGAACACCCAAAATAAAACTCTGCAAACCGTACAAACATTTGTCCCTAGGCGGGAATCGAACCCGCAACCTCCCGCGTCGCAGGCGGACCTTCACTCACCGCGCTAGCTAGTACTTTTAAATCCATTTGAAATGACTTTGTCCTCTATCCGATCGTCGACCTGCTCTAAAACAGCTGTCAAGGGCACAGGAAGAAGTGTAACTGTGACTCAAGCATCCTCTCGTATTCATTGAGCTGTTTTCCCTCTAGGTAATCATTGTACAAGATAAGGAAGCACCTTGATAGAGGCAAATGCCCGAAAAAAGTAAACAGCAATCGGATGTAAATGTTTATGAGATATGACTCTCATTGTGACAGCTAAGCATGTTGATCTCGGTATTTATCTGGAAAACTTCCTGGTTGTTTCGGATATAAGTTCGGTTTTTTTTCTACGGGTTATTAATTTTTGTATCTTAAAATAGAACGATTGCAATAAATACGAATATTTTCCTCATTCTGTGTTTGGATGAGACATTTCGCACTGCCTTTAATGATTGCACGTGAATGAGTGGAACGAAATCATCTGTGTGAATTGTACAGCATTATTTATTTATTTATCTTTTAAGATAATACAAACTGGAATAACAGAAAATGTTTTTAATTTCTAAGGTACTTCATGTCATAATATCTTAAAAACATAAAAGCTACCGCTTAATTTTCTGCCTGCTCCATTTAACTACGAAGCATTACTTTTTTTTTATTAATTTCATTCAAATAGATTACCAATCGATTCAATAATTCTTACCGACTAAGGAAGGAAATAAATACTTTTTTGTAAACCTCAATAGTAAACGATAACTCAAAGCCTCAAATAGTAAACTTTATCAATTCAAATTTATTGTTTAAAAAAAAACCCTATCAACTTCCTATCATCCTTGCTTTTACAAGCACGCCTCGTGTGATTATTGTCAAAAAAAAAAACAATCATTCAACCAGTATCGTGATCCGTTATAACGAAGGTTAAGGTTGATTAAAATATTACATGACATGTCACGTTACCTAACGCTTTGTCAAGGTATTTCACGTTCATAAAACATTATGTAGTATACGGTATAGGCTAGGCAATTTAACTAAGGCGAGGATTCCCGGATTTCGGAATTTTTAACTGTCCGTACCTACCTCAATAACTATAAGGCTTATAGTTTTGAAATTCATACATATTATAGTTGAGGATATTTTCTAGTGCATCACTAGACAAAAACACGATTGGTGATATTTCACCCGATAGAAAAAAATTACAAACTTACCTCTAAATCAAACTTTGAATGATCAGTGTGAATAGAAAAATGAATAAAATGACACAAAATGTATACCAAAACATTGCAAACGTTATTACGCAGTGCATCACTAGAAAATATTTTAATATGCCATACAAATATTTTTCAAAACACCTAAATACCTACAAAATCGTGCTCGGCTGCCTGCGCATCGTCTTGCTCAGTAGTACTCGCCGCGCTATAGCATCGGCCGCTCGGGAATCCTCGCCTATGATCAATCAAATATTTTAAGTATTTTAAGGAAATTCTAACGCTGTGGTTTACTTCACTAAATATAAATAAACAAACCTTGTCTGCATAAGCATTCAAAAGATTTTTGTTCAAATAGCATCCTAAAATCTTTTTGTTATTTAAGGGATAATGAAAATGACTTAATCTTCAGACAGGTCTCGACAGAGCCTACTTTAGGGTTTAAAAAAAATATCTGAGCGTCTGGTCGAAGCGACTCGTGATCCGAGATCTGGTGAGTTGGCTGGCACAGGGCATCAGCATTGCCATACAGCGGGGCAATGCAGCCAACAGAGTCTAGGGCACGCTTCTGACTGGCATTGATATGGATCAGTTGAGAGTTGAGCTACCTATCGATTGTTTGCAGCAGTCGCCAGTTAAATCAATTTTTTCAATTGTAAATACTAGTTTTAATTTAATGATATTATATGATTGTAATTTTCTTTATTTATATACGTACGAACATAACACAGATAAAAAATATTTCAAAATAAATGCTTTTATTGCTAACAAGTTTGTAAATATTTTATTGAGCAGTGTAATAAATTGTATACCTACATTAAATTTAGGGCCAAAAGTTCGACTTTCATAGACCTTAAGAGCCTAATCATAAAATTATATCGTTAATATTTATTAAAATAAAACAGTATAAATCAATAACATGATAGAATATTTTAAAAGTAGCCTAACAGAAATCTTTTTCACAGATGAAATGGAAGGGAATTAATGGTATAAGCCCATTATCCTATCGTCTGGCCTAGGTTATGTTAAGCCTTTAGTTGCAAATTTATGTCAAGTTTATAGACATCCGAAGTATTCACGTGTGAGATCTAGCTTGTTGATTGTAAGTTACGACATTGCGCATTCCGTAGCCCAGTAACAGCTTTAGAATTCTTGAGTTAGTATAAAGTTTGTACTAAAAAGGCTGACAGCCGTATCCTACCTAGCGTGTTATGTCGAAGATCGGTGTTTTGGAGATTTTGTATCTAAAATATGTAATTTTTAATGCTGATAACAAAATTCTGTTTGTTTTTTGAAATTGTTTGTTAGCCTGCCCATATTTATGTGAAAACAAAAACTATGGATCAACTGCACTCCTTTTAAACTAAAGGAAAGAGTTTTAAACACCATTCTACCTTCATCAAAGCTGTCATTTAATAGTAGTTTAATAATTACATATTATATACGTTCGTTCATCGCTTTAAAAAGGTTTAATTAAATCATTCTTAGCCTCTTTGGTTGTTGGACCATAATGAGTTTCTTAGCATTCGACCTCTTTCATTCAATGCAAAATATTTTTTCGTTAGTCAAGGTAAATAGCTGTATCATACAAGAACATAATATGTATTTTGTTTAGTGCCTTTTTACATCGCCACGTTCAACAAACAATAATTTTGTTTTCTTGTTGAGCAGTTAGCTATCTTTTTGTTTGTTACATGTATTAAATCATTGCGAGAACTAGCTGTTATTATTTAAAATACGTTTTCAAGCATAAATTTATAGAAAGGGAAGTCCTTTAAAAATCGCCATAGAAACAAGCGATGAAGACTAGTTTTTTCCGGTTTCCTGTATCTCATTTAATTTAGATTTAAACTAACGGCAAAATTTTATTTATGATATGAATCTGAACAGGTGGGACCAATAAAACTACGATTGTAAAAGGATTTTTTCTTCTTCATATAACATAATCACTTCCATGTATTCAAATGTACAATTTGAAAACACCTGGTAATCTTTTTATGGTTATAAATAGCGAGTTGGTGTCGTCTGGTGTGATTTGGTGGTGATTTTTCAAAACTGTAAAAAACAACATAAATCTTTGTAGGGTTGGAATAGACTAGCATTAGAAAAGTTCTTACAAACAAAATAAAACTTACAGTTAAACACTACAATGAATGAAGAAAACAATCAAACATAAAAAAAGAGCTTTAAAATTAAATTAAAAAAGGAAACTACGTACGTATAGAGTCTGATGTATGAAATTGGTATTCCCCTAGTGCGCAACTAAACAGGTCCAGCCTCAGCGTAATGTCGCTACTGCCCCAGGACGGTAACGAGGTATTCAGTCTGAACCTACGTCTGAACCTCTAGGTGACGTCACATAACGAATCCATAGTTTACAAAAATCAGAGAACAGCAAAGTTTAACAAACGAGAGTTTAGATAAGTACCTTTACTTAATATTTGGAGGTATGTAAATTAGGTGCAAAATAATAAAAAAAAACCTAAGCTGGGCATCAATAATCAGTCCCAAGCTTCTAGCCTCAAAAGCATTATTTTATTGTTTCACCACCATCAACATTCAGTTTTATATTAGGTACCCTTATCTATCTTAACACTTTCATGGCCTAAGACGCAGAAGCTGTGCTCCGGCTCCGTGTAGCGCGCGCCCCTGCTGATCGCACCGCGCAGCCTGGGCAGTGAATACATTAAGCAGATTGACTCTAGATCCAGTAAGAAGAAATAATATAGGGTTATCTCTATTATTACAAAATAACCAATCCTGGCATTTATTTTTGTAAAAATATTTTATTTCAAATAATTTTTCTGCTCGTGGCTTCACATGCGTTGTTAATTGTTAACTTTAGATAAAGGTTATGTTTTATTCCAGGCCTAGAACTTCCTGTATGCAAAATTTCAGCCTGATTCGTTGAGTAGTTTAGGCGTGAAGAGGTAACTAACATCCAAACATCTCAACTTTCGTATTTATAATAGTAGTGTGACTTTGTCCGTAATTGCGGACGACATGTTCCATTCTGCAGTTTAAATTTTCGATAATGCGTCATGTTCGATAAAACCTCCAGATGCAGATCAGTTAAAAGCATCTGAAAATAAAACTATGAAGGTTAACCTATTTGTTTATTATAACGACCTCTGTTAACTGAATCATGAACTTGCCAGGTTCATTCGATCAAGGATCTGATAAATAGGAATCTTCCTGTTTATCCTTACGTAGATAATAGTCACAGGGAACACGCAACGTAGGAAAACCGATGTAGTTTCACCTAAATAAAGTTCAATTTCGCATAATAGTTTGTTAATACGGATGCGAGGCACGTATGAAATTATTGCAATCATAACGAATCAATCAATACCATATAAAATTAATGTTTTATTATATTCTCGGATTATTAACTTCTGAAGAAGTGACCCTGGCTGTATCGGAATCTGAAGAGCGACTACCGAACAAATAAATAAATAATCGAGTAGGTACTGTATTATTCTGGTGCAATAAAAATGTATAGCCGGTTTTGGATATTGTTGAGCGGATAACACATAGTAAAATTCAAACTTTGCAGAACATAAAATCTTTAAAGCCATAGTTATTTATCTACTTATTACAAACTTAATAAGTAAGTTGAGAATCTACACAATAAAGTCGAAAAATAGACAAATCACTGTCGGTTACTAACAATATTCATACACTGAGCCCGTACTCGTAAAAACTAAAAATATCTCGAAGTTCGATCTAAGTTTTTGATATGTTTTTGTGGAAACGCTTACCTTATTGCAAGTGAAAAACTAACAATAATTTTCGAATTTTCTTTTCCGAGTAGGACCCCTGAAATCTCGCACTAATCCGATATCCCGGCTGTGTCGACGATATTGGTGTGTTTCTTAATGTAAATTAAAACTAGTGGTCCACCCCGGCTTCGCACGGGTATATACTATAGCCTGTGTTCATCAGAGATAGTGTAGGGTTCTAATGGTGCAAGAATTTTTCAAATCAGTCCAGTGGTTTCGAACCCTATTTAATTCAAACAAACAAACAAATCATTCCTCTTTATAATATTATTATAGACAACTAGCTGTGACGTATAAATTATAGAGAGAAGATAAAATATAGGTAAATATGTTTTTTGTTATCTATTAGACTTCCAAACAATGCATGCACTTATTTTTTGGACGACTTATCTAACTAAAGGAACTTGCTCATCTCATCGCGTTCATCTGCTCGGCAATTACAGACTCTTTGTCCTTAAAAACAAGAACTATTGCCATTATTCTTTACGGTCTGGAAATTTCCTCTCATGTGACATACAGCCGCCTGGGATCGCAAACAAAAGCCGGTGTAAACAATTCATCACGGATAGTCAACTCTAAACAAATTCGCCGCTGACACTGTCCGTCGTTTTCTGCGATAAGTGAATTTATTACACAATGCCAACTTCTAAATATAGAATCTCTACGTTAGCGTTCTTAACAAAAGTTTGCTAAATCTAAATAACGAAGCTTAAGGCGAGGATTCCCGAGCGGCCGATGCTATAGCGCGGCGAGTACTACTGAGCAAGACGATGCGCAGGCAGCCGAGCACGATTTTGTAGGTATTTAGGTGTTTTGAAAAATATTTGTATGGCATATTAAAATTTTTTCTAGTGATGCACTGCGTAATAACGTTTGCAATGTTTTGGTATACATTTTGTGTCATTTTATTCATTTTTCTATTCACACTGATCATTCAAAGTTTGATTTAGAGGTAACTTTGTAATTTTTTTCTATCGGGTGAAATATCACCAATCGTGTTTTTGTCTAGTGATGCACTAGAAAATATCCTCAACTATAATATGTATGAATTTCAAAACTATAAGCCTTATAGTTATTGAGGTACGGACAGTTAAAAATTCCGAAATCCGGGAATCCTCGCCTTAAAGTTTTCGATTAAGTTATACAAAATAAATAAGTGAAAACAAAGCTGTTAATTTTCAAAACGAAAATAAAAACCTTATTGTAAAAACACATGGCATTTATTGAGAAAGTTAATGTTATTTATTACCTTACAAAGATCATAAATAAATACAGCTATCTAATGTCAAGCCAACCTTGCGCCAAATAAACACCTGTTTCAATTGCTGATCCAAACGTGGCTGGAGTTAGCAGAACGACCTTAAGTGATACACATACAGATAGTTTTTTTAGAAAACACGTAGTTGGTTTTCCCTACCACAATAACCTAAATTTTCCAGCCTTCTGTTTCGTGAATTTTATTTAATGAAATTAAGGCTGCAAAAATAAGGCCAACTCAGTTATTTTAGTACTTCATCATCATCATCGAGTCCAGCGCCTGACATTTCGTGTTAGTCTGCCGTCCTATTGACATACTCTTAAGAAGATAATAGAGAGTGCATCTGAGTTTTTACACACTTGTGCACTACATTTTTGGCGTTCATGGCTCGAGTGACTGACTGATAAACCATAAAAAGTAGTGTTATAGATACGATAATTGATATTAAAACTTAACCAGATAGAAATAGTTTCATCATCAAAGTGGTTGTAATAATTAGTTTCAAAACCGCAATGTGGTTTTCTTATGAGATAAGTTCTAGTTAAATCACGTAAGCGAAAAGAAATAAGTTCTCAGAAATAAGAAGGTGACTTACCTGTATTACACTTAGAAAAGAAAAATATTAGCTGGATGTAAGCAGATTAATGTAACAAATCTATAAATACTATAATGATAAAATATATTAACAGTCCACTGCTGAACATAACCATCCCTTTAATGTGCGCTACTCGCCTCTTGCTAATTTAGTAAAAAGTCATACATCTGCTCAAGTCTAATCAATCAAAATCAATAGGTACTCATTTAGTAACAATAAATCTATATAAATCCAGAAACAGCTGACCTTTGCGTGCGTGCCAATCATTCAGGCCGTGTGTCAGATTGATTGGCCTTGGTGGGGTCGGCGAAATGGCCCGTGGGACGGTTGGCAAGGCCAGTGTTGTATGGGGTGCGTCTCATCCGTGTCGGGCATAATTTGCTAGCTAAGTCGTCAATCTATTAGTTTTTCATTATAATAAATAAGACTGACAATTCACAACTCATAATCTAGCCTCAAGCTATGCAGAGCTTTTGTTATGGGTATTAGAAAACTTTCGCGATTTGATAACATATTTAAGATCATTATAGATTATTTGTTGCCCCGTAACTACGATCGCTGTAACGCGTTTGAAACTTTGGGGAAAAGAAAGCAAAAGGTACGCGATAAATACCCGATAAATAATCTTAAATATGATTTAAGCATAAAATGATATAAGGCTAACAATTTTTTTCAACACTTAGGAAATTACAATAAAATATTAGAAGAAAATTAGAACGTGTATTAACACTTGATACGATTAACAAATTAAAAAAAAAAAAAAACAAAAAAAAACACCATTAAAAAATATAATAACAAATAATACTAGTACTCAATACAATATTGTTATGTTGTGTGTTTATGTTCTTGTTATTATTGTAGGTAATCTGCTTTGTTTGGTTTCAAATAAATATACTTTCTTTCTTTTTATATTAGATATTAGTACTTTTTTGTTGTGTCGAACAATTAAACGTTTTACATACCCTTAACTTCATCAGTATTACCAGCTATTGATTAAATTCTGGGTCACAAGAATCAATTAGTTACGACAATTTGTACTTTAATCACTTTCTTATCCAGTGAAATTTGCGTCTACCGTTTTCAATTAAGCAGCTAGGTAATTTTACTAAGAGGCGATAAGTAGCTAGGTAATTTTACTAAGAGGCGATAAAACCTGAACGCACGAATAAGCTAAAAACAAAATCCTACACAACTTAAATACAATGTACAATCAGAGCCCTGAGTTCAGTTTGACGATATTATCGAAACGTCTCGTTGTTCAATGGGATTAGGTACAGCGCCTCTATCGTCCGGGCATAGAACTACGCACATCCTATAAAAAAAGTCACGATCACGTCTCGAGAGGAACGTTAAACCTAACTCAAGACTCCGGAGGCTGATGTTGCTTTACCATGGAACTTCAATTTTATATATACATATTTTTTTAGAATTTAAAATTTATTAAAACTTTCCGTGCCCACTTTAATTGCTTATTTTGGGACAAGATGTTGCTAAGTGGATTGGCTTGCACTATTATTCCATTTATATCTGCCTATTAAAATTTAAAATTACAGTAAAAAATAGGAAGAATCCACTGTTATTCTTCAGGGACCGGAATCACCATCTCATTTACGCTTAGATCACCTTTTTCACCGACTAATAGGAGGAGGTTCTATGTTTGGCTGTATATTTTTAAGTATGTTTGTCGATTTCTCCATCATTATTGGAAAAACAAAAAACTCTTTCCTTATTGTTTAGGAGTTCATACCAATTAATTGTATAGTACCTTTAACAGTGGTATAGGTACGTAGTTCACGTAAGATGGATGATTTTAAGGTTGGTCGACATTTCAGGCTCTAGTTGGGGCTTGGCATTTAGTTCCCAGGGATCGATACGGAATTCCGCTGGTGAATTCTTGAACTATTATATGCTAAGTTTACAAAGCTTTGTTAATGAAGCTAACAACCCACCAATAAGCTTACTAAATCCAATAAAAACATTTTGTTTTTATTATGTTTTAGAAAGTTAAATAAATAAACGGTATTCTGATTTTAAGCTTTTGGAATGTTGTCCATGGTCGGCCAATTTTAAAGTCGCTGAATAATCAGTATTTTTATTGAACAACGTGTTTACGTCGTTTACCGAAGTAAATGTTCTAAATCTTGCTCAACATGATCATTGTCATAACAGGCCACTCAGCCCACTGATGGACATAGCCTCTCCCAATCGAGACGACACTACAAATAGCGATCCTGGGCCGCCTCCATCTATCGACTCCCTGTGACCGCTACGATGTCGTCGGTCCATCGAGTGAATCTCCCTCTGTTTCGGGTAAATTTTAAAGTCTGTCACAATATTCTGCAATTTTTTCACACAATTATCCACGCTGACATCACAAATGTGGTGCAGTATGGGTGCAGTATACGAAAGACAAAAGGATCGCACTGTTCTTACAAAAATACTCGTATCTATACCAATCTTACTCAGATTTGTGGAAAGCATGTATATAACTTGTTTACGACCACTCAAACTGATAAGAACTGGTATCCTTACAAGTGCAACTCGTGTAGGTATTGTTTTGGTCCTTTTATCAACAGAAGAAATAACAAGGTCACCAGTTAACGCGATTGTATTATTTTCACGGTCATTTGAAGAAAATAAGATGACGGTACAATTTATTTACAAAGATAAATAATTCATCGAAGTCAACGATATGGTCTGGGTGATTTGGCTGTACGGTGAAATATTGACTTCCAGCATAACTGTCCAACCGTTGATCTGATTTGCATGAAATTTGATATGACTAGCCAAATGTGCTGGTAACATACCTAAGGCCACATCTGACGAATCATGAAATTAGGCAAAAAGTAAGTTTTTAATGCACAAGTAAAGGAAAAAATCCGTAAACCGTGAATTTGTACCCTATCACAAAAATAGAAAATTATGTATCTCGCCATTTACCACCTATATGGTACCTTCCCGTTGACATAGAATCATGATATTTGGCAACAGACAAGTCTAATAATTATTTAGATAATTAAACGGAACCCTCGTCCTTACTCGCGCTTGACTATTTTTTTCTAGTGTGTGTAAGAGCTCTCATTTGGTAGAGATCCTACGACAATGAATGAAACAAAGTGCGTTGTATTTGTTTTGTTTGAAATACGAATCCGTTTATGTGCCGCATTCTACGACGAACTTCACATCTGTTTTCTTTGATAGTGAAGTGGGTATTGTTGACCTAATAGTCTCCAATAAACAGTAAAACAGTAATGCGCTCATTGGGAATAAACCATTTGACACTTGTCTAATGTTACTTAAAAACTTTATTATTTTTATTTAGATTTTTATTAACTTTAATTAACAACGTAAATTTGTGCACATTATTTTGCAGTTTTGTTAATTTTGTAATAAGTTTAATCTTATATGAGCTTAGTTAGATATAAATATTGACATAGATATATAAATCAGAATTACCTATATTTAGACTAAGATGATGTATTAATTTTGTTGCGGACAGCAGTATGTTGCAGACAGCGCCATCTCTCCTGTACAAGGAGTAGCTCGAAGACATTGACAGTGACGTTTAGTTCGTGTGTCCTCTTAAAAATTTATTGTCTGTGCCCCCCTGCGAATAGGCTTTCTCTTCTTCTCTCAGCCATCTTGATGAGAGCACACAAAATTTGTAACAAGATTTATATTTTCATTAAAAACAGTCAGTTTACAGAATCTTTCATTTATCGAGGGACTAATCCTGACCAGGCCTAAATATTTGGACCTACGAGCCGGAACGCAGCCAAGCTGAACCAGAAAAAGCGAATCCTGAAGACCACGCTTGGGGATTGCCGCGTCGTCATTACTCGAGAACGAGCGACACCACAAGTGGACAGTCAGGAAGTCCCGTTCTAGTCCCGAAGACCATCCGTTCCATCTAAAACTGTGTTGTCTTTTTGTAGTTGCCGAAAGCTGATGCAGTCGTGTCGGGTGTTGCGGCCACGTGTGAGTACCTTTCCGTTTCTATCAATCCACCACTATGACTGAGAATAATCTAAGAGTTAATAGCCCTTCGCCTATACCACCACATTCTCCTACTAGGACTGATAGTAATATCCAGGAGTTAAAAAATAAACGAGGTCATCTCAAAGGTAGGTTAACTCAATTCACAAAGTATGTAGAATCATTTGAAGGTGCTACTCTAACTAAACTTCAGACAGAAGAGTTGAAATTGAGATTTAAAACGGCTAGCGAACACTTTGAAAAGTTCAATAAGATTATCAGCGACATAGAAATTCATTCAAAACAGGAAGACATTGCATCTCACTTCGACTATATTGAAAAAGTAGAATCATTATATTTTAATTCAATGGCATTGGCAAAATGTTTAATTGATAGTTATTGTGAGACTGGTAGTAAAACTGAACATTGCACAGCCTTTGAAAGTTCAACACAAGCTCTAGTAAAGTTGCCTGTGATTAGTTTGCCTTCATTCAAAGGAGGTTTTGATGAGTGGTTGGAGTTTAGGAATTCATACCTAACCATGATACACAACCGAAAGGATCTCGATGCCATTCATAAGTTTCATTACCTGAGAGCCTCACTCAGCGGTAGCGCATTGCAGGTTATAGGAGCCTTAGAGTTTACTGCATCCAATTACCAACACGCATGGGAGCTCCTAGAGAACAGGTTCCACAATCATAGGTTGCTAGTGCACAATCACATAAAATCATTGTTTAATATTGGCAGCTTAAAACAAGAATCTTCAGTTCAAATTAGAAAACTAATTGATACTGTCCTTAGAAACTTGAGGGCCTTGAAAACTTTAAATGAGCCGACAGATTCATGGGATACTTTGATAATTTACCTTGTGGTGTCAAAACTTGATTCATCCACAGAACGCGAATGGGAAAGTTTCAAGGGTTCCCAAGAAAATGCTTTGAAGCTAGAACAACTGCTTGCATTTCTCAGAAACCGGGCAGATATGTTAGAAATGATAAATGCGCATCATTCAAAATCACAAACAAAATCTAGCGGTCAAAATGAAAGTAAAAGTGCACAGCAAATTCAAAGTTTTGCTTCAACAGACAATAATAATAACTCATCAAAGGTTTCTCAGAAAGGCAAGCAGAATAATAAAGAGGCCAATTTTAATTGTCCACAATGTAATGGCAAACACAAACTTTACGCTTGCTTTAAATTTTTAAATTCATCAGTAGAGGAAAGGATTGATTTTGTAAACAAAAACAAATTGTGTCAGAATTGTTTACGTTCTGGTCATGTTATTGATAAATGTTTGTTCGGCCCGTGTCTGCAATGTAAGGAAAAACATAATAGTTTACTTCATTTAGACGAGCATAGCAGGAGTGGTAGCAATGCGAATGTGTGTTTGGCTGTGCCTACATGCGCTACTACTTCAGCAGCAGCTGCATCAGCTGACTGTGTCGCGACTGCAACAGACAATACGGAAGGTTCAGGCTTATCACACATTTTGCTTAGCACCGCAGTAATAGAGGTAGCAGATCAAAACAATACGTTTCACTCTGCCCGAGCTCTGTTAGATAGCGGTTCTCAGCACAGCTTCATCACGGAGAAGTTAGCTAAACGAATAAATGCGACATATATACAGTCCACAGTACGTATCTCAGGTGTAGGACGTAGCCTCACCCAAACGAATAAAAAATGCGATATATTAGTGCGCTCTAAAACAAGTGATTACAATACGCGGTTAGCTTGTTTAGTGTTGCCACTAATAACCCCTCGCTTGCCGTCGTCAAGCATATGCGAATATACACGATATATACAAATACCTGAAAACGTAACTCTCGCTGATCCTGGTTTTGCAGTGCCCGCCGAAATCGATATACTTATAGGGGCTGACATATTTTGGGATTTGTTAGAAGAGGACAGGATACGATTACCCCATAAGGGACCATTTTTACAAAGTTCAAAATTGGGTTGGTTGATCTCTGGACCAATCAACACAAGGAACTTAACCCACCAAAGTGACATTCACTGCAATTTTACTGAAGCTATAGACGGACAGCTTCGGAAATTCTGGGAAATCGAAAATATACCGCCTATTGATATGGTGGACAAAGTCCTTACACCAAGTAAACGAAAGTGTGAGGAACTGTTTATCAATACGACTACACGCGAAAAGGACGGTAGGTTTTCGGTTCGTATTCCACTAAACGAGTCAGCTGATGCACTTGGTGATTCATTAGAAATAGCTAAAAAACGAATGCTTTACTTAGAAAAGAAATTTGAGCGGCTACCTCTGTATAGACAGATGTATTGCGATTTCATGCATGAATATGCAATCTAAGGTCAACATAGTTGACACATCAAACCTAACTATACGGAAAATGCTGTCTATAATATCATAAATATACGATCCGTTAGGCATTCTTGCGCCAGCGGTAATTGTAGCAAAATTTTATTACAAAAATTGTGGCTTTGTAAAATCGATTGGGATACCCAGGTGTCAAATGAAATCGCATTGACCTGGAGTACCTTTACAAAGACACTGTCTTGTTTACACGAATTCCGTGTACCTCGTCAAATTAGGGGTCAATTTGATGAATGTATAGAATTACATATATTTTCGGACGCAAGTGAGCTTGCATATGGGGCGTGCGCGTACGCACGTACCTATAGTACTGATTCAGAAATAACTGTTAGATTGATTTGTGCAAAGAGTAAAGTTTCTCCTATAAAAACTTTAAGTATTCCCCGTCTAGAGTTATCGGCCGCTTTAGTAGGCGCTAGGCTTTATAAGAAAATAGTCGATACATTAAGACTAAATTTCACCAAAACTTATTTTTGGACTGACTCCACTATAGTTATGGGTTGGATTAGAATGTCTCCACATTTATTAAAGACATTTGTGCAGAACCGTGTTACAGAAATAAACGAGTTGACCGGGGATTCTGTGTGGTTACATGTAAAAGGAAAAGATAACCCTGCAGACATGTTATCGCGAGGGTTAAATCTTGATTCATTGATTTCTTCTACTCTATGGTGGTCAGGTCCTGATTTTCTCAAATCACATGATTTTATTGAAACTTGTAAACATTTTATAAATAACCCGGAACAGAGTCGTTTACCCGACTTACGAAAGGAAAAATTTGTTAGTCATATTGTGCTGAATTATGATGATGATATATTCAACTTTGCATATTACTCGTCGTTCAACAGGTTAAAAAGGATCGGTGCATACGTTCTTCGGTTCATTCACAACCTGCGTGAACGCATGCACTCGCAAAACGTCAATGTCAGAACGGGAATGTTATCTGTGGATGAACTGAGTGCTTCACAGGAAGTTTTAGTAAGATGTGCACAAATCCAATCATTTCGCGAATTGTATAAACATTTGCGTTTCAACAAAAACATTTCAATTAAAGATAAAAAGAGCGTGCTTGGATTAAATGTCTTCATGGACGAAAATCACATAATACGTGTTGGGGGGAGATTGTCAAATGCAACTCATTTTGTTTATGACAAAAAACACCCAACTTTATTGTGTGGAAAACATCATTTGACGCTCCTACTATTTAGACAAGAACACAAAAACTTATTGCATGCAGGACCGTTGCTATTGTTGTCAACTATTAGAGAACAGTGGTGGCCATTGGATGGCAGGAATTTGGCTAGGAGAGTAGTGCATCAGTGTGTAACTTGCAATCGCTACCAAGGAAAACAAGTGACGCCAATCATGGCTAGCCTGCCAAGAATACGTCTTGATCCTGGATTCCCATTCCAGCGTACAGGAACCGACTATATCGGCCCTGTATTTATTTTGAACAAGAAAGGCCGCGGTGCTCAACTTTCGAAAGGTTATATTTGTTTATTTGTATGTTGTTTAACGCGTGCGATTCATTTAGAGTTGGTCACTAGTCTCACAACTAACGATTATCTCCTTGCATTGAAAAGATTTATTAGTCGTAGGGGTAAACCTGAAATTATCATCTCTGATAATGGAACTAACTTTGTAGGTTCTGAAAAGGAACTTTCTCCTTTTATCTCAAAGACATCACAAGAAATAACTGATTTAGTAGCTAATGATGGCATTAAGTTAGTTTTTAATCCTCCTCAGTCTCCTCATATGGGTGGTTTGATGGAGCGTGGGGTGCGCTCGTGTAAGCATCATTTGAGACGAATTGTAGGTAATGCTAGGCTAACATACGAGGAGTTCAGCACGGTTTTGGCTCAAGTCGAATCCATCCTGAACTCCCGTCCCTTATCACCTCTGTCCACAGATCCAAATGATTTTTCCCCTCTTACACCCTCACACTTCCTGATTGGACGACTGATGGTGGCTCCAGCATGTGAGGACCTGACTGCAGTAAATACAAATATGCTGGCACGCTTTGACCGACTGGAGCAGCTGCGACAACACTTTTGGCAGCGTTGGTCAAAAGAATATGTGGCGGAGCTGCAGATGAGGACTAAGTGGATGACACAAAAGGGAGAGCTCACCAAGAATACCTTGGTACTCATTAAAGAAACCAATTTACCACCCCTCAAATGGAAGATGGGGCGTATAGTTGAAATTTTCCCTGGACCAGATGGAGTGGCCCGAGTGGCTGATATACGTACAACTACAGGCGTTATACGAAGATCCTTTTCAAAGATTTGTCCACTCCCACTGGAACCGGAGAACACTGAGTGAGACTAATTCAAGGGTTGGAACTTGGAGATTCCAAGGCCGGCGGTATGTTGCGGACAGCAGTATGTTGCAGACAGCGCCATCTCTCCTGTACAAGGAGTAGCTCGAAGACATTGACAGTGACGTTTAGTTCGTGTGTCCTCTTAAAAATTTATTGTCTGTGCCCCCCTGCGAATAGGCTTTCTCTTCTTCTCTCAGCCATCTTGATGAGAGCACACAAAATTTGTAACAAGATTTATATTTTCATTAAAAACAGTCAGTTTACAGAATCTTTCATTTATCGAGGGACTAATCCTGACCAGGCCTAAATAAATTTTAAGTTTTATAAAACTTACTAGTGGTTTCTTTTTCGCTTCTTCCACTAGTGGACAAAAAATTGAAGCGAATAAAATCAATAACATCTTATTTCTTATTTGATAATAATGACTATTTGTAAACCTGTTTATAGTATTATATTTGACGTGTCTAAGTGCTTAGTTTGTAAGCCTAAAGAAATAAAGTTATTGACTTTTGACTTTTTGACTTTTGATATAATCTTAAGTACCCAGAGGATTTTTTTTATTGCACTTAGTAAATTTTTATATATTTCACTGAATAATTTAGTATTTTGTTAGGAACATAATTATCTATGTAACTATCTTATCTTGAAAGACCTGTAAGGGCTGTATAAATGTAAGAAATTATTTGTTAACCTATATAATATTGAAACTGTTGGTCTTTAAATAAATAAATAAGAATAGTTATGGTTATTATAATGTATTACAAGCTTATGCCTTCTATGCCTGCCAGTACATTTGATAAAAAAAAACTTCGAATTAAATTAAACTGACCGGGGGCGTCGACCACTGGGGGCCTAAGCCACGAACCCGACTCTTTACGTTGTCCACACTAGAATAATAGACGAGACTTCAAACTAAACTCTCACAACGATATTAGGACTAACTACTAGTAAAAGTCGGTAATGTTTACTCGACTTGTATTAAACCGTGGTGATTATAAAAAACCCCCCAAAATGAGGGGGTCGTTTTGGAAAGGCATTCTTGGCAATGAGGTATATTATGCTGAAGATGATAATTAAAAATGGTACAATATAGGTACAAAATGATACAGATTGATGTTGAGTTGACATAACATGGTGCAATAATATTATCTTCGGATATATTACTTGTCAATGGGCGACGACGACAAAGACAAATGTTTGTTTACTATAGGAGCTTTTTAGAGGAAACTCAAGTAAAATTGTAACGTTGTCGACGAATTTAATTTTATTTATTTAAATAAATAAATAAATAAATAATAACAAAAGCCTAGCTTTGAGGCCGGTGGTCTGAACCGATTTGATATATTTTTTACTGTAGTATAGTTTTTATCACAATTTATTGTATTTCTTATTGTAAATAATAACTTTTAATGAGATTTTTATATGTCATGAATTCATGATCTAGCTCTACTACACGTGTATGACTGACTAGTGACCGATTTTGTTAACGTTTTTCTTTATTTAAGCTATTTTGTTTTTCATTGTCTTTATATTCTATTTATATTATGTTTTTTTGTGATTTTACATGTAATTTATAACTAGATTACTAGATACTATTCTGTATAAGGTAAGTCCTTTAAAATAATAGCAGTAAAATTGATAAACTTCGTATAGATCAGTTGAGCTACCTGTAGATTGTTTGCAACAGTTTGCAGATAGCTTAATTGTTTCTATTGTAAATACTAGTTTTAATTTAAATTTGTTATTTGATTGTTATTTTCTTTCTGAATAAAGATAGGTAAAATTGTATTTAATTGAGAAATTTCAATAACATATAATAAATGTTTACAGAAATAAGTTGTGTAAGATTCCGAGACAAGAATGTGCACCTATTGACGCATGTTATCCAAACGCATAACAGCAGGAATTTATGAGATATGTCATAGCTAGACGATCCATTGGAATATCGATCTTCTTCATATTAAAAACAAAAAAAAACAATAGGAACTTTTTACTTATAAGAGAAAGTAGTCTTGTATAAAACGACGCGAGAAATTACGTAGCTTATTTACGTAGATTTTATTTTAAGTAGGGATGAGACGTATTTACTCGACCTGGTTTTTATACCTGGTATTTGCTTGCAAGTACGGAAACCTGGTACGAGTCGAAATACTTTGAAGGTCTTGCAAGTATTCCGGATTCGGGGCGTGCGACGGACTCGATGACTGTCATCTGACAGCGACAGTGACACAAAATCGGGGCGTGCGGCCGACTCGATGACTGACAGTGACATTCGGGGCGTGCGGCGGACTCGATGACTGCTTTCTGACAGCGACAGTGACACAATTCGGAGCATGCGGCGGACTTGATGACTGACTTCTGACAGCGACAGTGACACAAAGTCCAAACATGTTTAACAGTCCCACAAATTCATTTAACAACTTTCTTCAAAATAGTTTCAACTGAGTATTTCAAACAAATGCTAACGTCATTTATTTAGTAAGTATATGCAGGGACGAGAAAAAATAGTATATGACTAAGTACAACTTCTACCAATCTACTTTGTCTCGTACTGATCTTCAACCTCAACCTCAACAGCCTATAATAGTCCACTGCTGGACGGTAATGCCCATAATCCACACGCTGGGCATGGGGGTTGGGAATCGCAGTTCGGAGGTAGATCTATTCTGCAAGAGGCGCTGCTGCCCGCCCCCCGGTGGTATGTCCCTTAGTCGCCTCTTACGACACCCACGGGAAGGGTTGGGGTGGTGCAAATTCTAAGCCGGCACCACACGGCTCTACTGATCTTAATCTCATTTATTAGAGAATAGGTAAAAATACCTACCTACTCGAAATATTTGAATACATACCTTACCTACATTTTGTCTAGAAACCGAAACCTAGGTAAGTAATAATAGGCCTAAAACTTATGACTACACCTTACACTAATAAATGTATGTAATTATTCAAAAACTAAATTTTATACCTACCTACCTACTTAGTAAGTAATTTTTCGTTGATACTATTTTGTACCTTTTTATCACAACAAGTTAGAACTAGTATTTTTGTTTGAAGGTGCGAGGCGCTGTTGGACCCGCGCAGCACGATAAATACTCTAAAGTATTTGAGTATATTTCGTTGACACTATTTTGATCCAACAAAGACAGCGCGGATCATTTTCCTATGAAAGTATTTTTGGCCGAGACGTGTGCTTGCAAGTATTTTACTTTAAAGGTGCGTGGCGCAGCTAGACCCGCAACGTATTCGAGTTTACATTTTCGTTGACACTATTTTGAACCTTAAAACAAAGAGAGCGCGTATCAATTTCCTATGAAAGTATTTTTGAACGAGACGTGTGCTTGCAAGTATTTTTTTCTGCCAATACAATTATGAATCTTATTGCCATAGAGTCTCGGATCAATTTCCTATGCAAGTATTTTACTTCAAAGGTGCGTGGCGCAGCTAGACTCGCAACGAGTTGCGCCCGTACGTACTACGCAGTATCAAAATACTTGCAAGTATTTTATACCTGGTTTTTGGCGCTGGTTTTTATACGAGGACGTACTTGGAAGCCCTGGTACTTGATTTTACAAGTACGTCTCATCCCTAATTTTAAGGCCTCTAAATTAACACATGTCTTGCGATCAATACATTTCATGTCAAACAACTCAACAGAAAGAGTGACTTTGAAGAAATTTAAACCGATTCTTTTCAAATCGAATATAATAATATATATTTTCCATCTATTTACATATGTTTTCATCTTGATTCTCTCGAGTTTGTAACAATAAAATTCACAGAATAAGCTTTGCTTTCGTCAAGAGCCAGACCCGCACTATATATGTATGTATGTATGTAGATGCTTACTTATAAAGCTTCAAACATTGGGGCCAAGAGCCAAAAGTATTCATACCATAGCTCGAAAACGTTCGATAAGCTTGATTTATCTAAAGCACTAACTATAACTAATCAATAACTCACCGTCTTGGAGCGGGATGACATCTGTTGTCAGCTCGACGAAAACTGACACGTCATACGTGTAGTTCTCCAGTTTTCCTTCCTACGAATTGTCACCAACAAACACTCCAGTCGTGTAGGTTTCACAATCACATAGTCACTTCACTATCCCATTTGGTCACTGTGACTGGTCGATAACTTTCAGGGAAAAATATCACAGTCCAAAATCACTATTGCTAAATTAATGGTAGTAATTTTCGTTGTTGTTGTTCGTTCTGTTTTACGGAAAATAAATAATTTAGGAATCGCAACAAATCATTTTTAAATTTACCAATCGTTTGATTGTTCTTACAACAATCATCGAAATATTGATCAAATCTCTTGTCAACGTCGATTCGTCAGTACGAAATTACTATTCAACAAGATTTTTAATCATTGATTCGTAAATCAGCGTACAAAATCCGACTGTAAGTCACACAAAATTAAAGAACCATGTCAAAGCTGTAGGCAGATTGTTGGATATCATTTAGTAGTTACGCCGTCTCATAATAAACCCAAAGTATCATAAAGTGATGTACCTAGTAAGTTCCATGAGGAACCATGTCAAAGATGCAGGCAGATTCTTGGATATCATTTAGTTGTTACGCCGTCTCATAATAAACCCAAAGTATCGTAAAGTGATGTAACCTAGTAAGTTCCATAGGGAACCATGTCAAAGATGCAGGCAGATTCTTGGATATCATTAAGTTGTTACGTGTCATAATAAACCCAAAGTATCATAAAGTGATGTACCTAGTAAGTTCCATGAGGAACCATGTCAAAGATGCAGGCAGATTCTTGGATATCATTAAGTTGTTACGTGTCATAATAAACCCAAAGTATCATAAAGTGATGTACCTAGTAAGTTCCATGAGGAACCATGTCAAAGATGCAGATTCTTGGATATCATTTAGTTGTTACGCCGCCGTCTTATAATAATACCTCAGAAAAGTATCTTATAGCGATGTACATAGTACATTTCGTAGGCGCAATAAAAAACTGAATGCGAACAAATCTTCGCGTCAGAGAACGTTGACTCTCCAATACAAACACAAGTAATTATTCGGACGCTATTGAAAGTGTTGTACAAATAAAATGTATTAATTTTCCAGCAAAAACCATTCGAAGACGAGGTCAAGCGTGAGTTGATAGGTATATCTTAGCTAAGTATATATTTAGCGTTGTTTAGAAGAAACTAAGTAAGCAAGCCAATCTATTTAGAGGATGTATGTGGCGTCATGTATTATACAGGTTTCACGCCTTTGCGTGTATTAAAAGCTACAAGTTTGTATATCGGATGGAGAATCTCTGTTTTGCTTTTATACAAGACTCGTGAGAATTAATTTACTTTAATCTTACCAGTTTGACCAGTTTTTTACTATATGTTCCAGATTTTATAGCCTAAAACAATTATTGCCAGCTCATCATCATGTTTATAATCTAAAAAACTATTAAACTTTTAAAATGGAACTCTTGATAAATTGGTTTTTAAAGATCGATACTTTAGATTTTTACACGTCATAAAACTTCGAAAATACTACTTTGTGCTTTTTTGTTTGCAATCTAGAATCCAGAGTATATTAATAGAAACAAACCACAAGTTACGATACACGGCACTGATAACTGCTTTAAAATTTGTTTTTGATTGTTGGTTCGCTATAACTATTGTAAGATGTAGATATTTTACGATAGCTCTGATCATTAAATATATGTTTAATAGTATTCATAATATTATGTTCATGTTTATTTTTAGTTTATCTATGGTACACCCTCTGCCTTTCTTTAATTCATGCAATTCTTTCCATTCAAAGGTTGCCTGGAAGATATCGCTTCTAAGCGATAAGGCCGCTCACTGTACTTCCGTAATGTACGTAATGCCTTTTTCTAAAGTTCTTTCTGGTGTACAATAAAGTGTTATTGTATCGTATTAAAACAAAACTGTAGCTATGCTATAAATCCTACAAACATAAACCTAGATAAATATTTGATAATCATTGATAGCAAACTCTTCAATAATATAAGGATAACCATAAAACCGCTTGTTTCAACGTTCTCTGAATAGCAATTGAGACGGTAGTATTTTCAAAGGATAATTTTTCCTAGTTTACTTTGTGAGTAGCTGACAATCTAAATATCATCATGGCCAAGGTGATTGGATCTCTTGTAGGACATCCTCATTATTATCCTCAAATATGTTTCATCATCATCATCAGCCTATACCAGTCCACTGCTGGACATAGGCCTCCCTAATGAGCGCCATAGCGCCCTGTCCTCAGCTTGCCGCATCTAGCATCTGCCAGCAGTCTTTCGCAAATCGTCATCCCACCTGGTCGGAGGGCGTCCTACACTACGTTTTCCGAGTCGCGGTCTCCACTCAAGAACACGTTTACCCCAGCGGTTGTCGGTTCTTCTTGAAATATGGCCAGCCCACTGCCACTTCAGCTTGCTAATCCTATGAGCTATGTCGATAACCTTGGTTCAAATATGTTTATTTGCTCCCATTAGTGAATGACATTGTTACCTGTTAGCCGTAGCTAAATACTCGTGTATGATTTTATCTCAGGACGCTTAGAGGCACTCAAAAAGAGGCCGACCAACTGTTCGATGGTCAGATTTAATATAGGCAGAATAGAGTGAATGATGATAGCGTGAAACCTGGCAGAACTATGAAATAAGGTATCATAGGTAAAGATTGGACGGTCTCCTCTTTTGTGATAGGTCTAACCTATCACAAAACAGGAGAGGCCACTGCCTAAAATCCTATCTTCTGAAAATCCTAATCAAGTAGGTATTGGTTTCTAAGGTTTGGCTTTTTTTCTAGGCTACATAGACATGGAGAGAGCTATGCTCGGAGTTTCTCTGAAGGATAGGATTCGCAACGAATACATCCGACAGAGAACCAAGGTTATCGACATAGCTCAAAGGATTAGCAAGCTGAAATGGCAGTGGGCTGGCCATATTTGGAGAAGAACCGACAACCGCTGGGGTAAACGTGTTCTCGAGTGGAGACCGCGACTCGGAAAACGTAGTGTAGGACGCCCTCCTACCAGGTGGGATGACGATTTGCGAAAGACTGCTGGCAGATGCTGAATGCGGCAAGCTGAAGACAGGGCGCTATGGCGCTCATTAGGGGAGGCCTATGTCCAGCAGTGGACTGGTATAGGCTGATGATGATGATGACATAGACATAGCTAAAACCCGGGTCTGATTTTATCTCCGGACGCTTATAGGCACTTTAAAAAGAGGCTGACTACCGACGATCAGACTATTCGACGGTCAGATTTAATATAGCCAGAATAGGGTGGATGAAGGTAGCGTGGAACCTGGCAGAACTATGAAATAGGGTATCATAGAGTAGGTCTTTTTTTATTTTTTTTATATAGTAGATATAGAGACCTTCGTTTGGCTACAATTTCACCCGACGGAGAGTGAAGATGCGGCCTACGGTCGTAAAGTTTTATGGGTCTCCTCTGTTATGATACCTACCTGCTTGCCTAAAATTCTATCTTCTGAGAATCACACTCAAGTAGGTGTTGGTAAGGCTTGGCCTTTTTTCTAGGCTACACGGTCAGTTTATCAATAGATAGCTGATTTAGATTCTCGTGAGTTATGTTTAGGTACTGGCAGTGGGCCACAAATCCCTTCTGGGACATAAATACGGCTTTTACCCAATAACCAGGTACCAGAGAGCTAAATATCATCATAGGGTTGAAAATTGATATCTTTAACCCCACCCACATACCTGTATTTATAATAGACCCTAAAGGCTTATGACAGTCAGGTGTTTCATAACACGATGTGCTGAACAGTCGGAGTACTTGGTAAGTAGGAGCGCACAGGTACACTGCAGAGGATAAAGTCATATGACGTATGTGTTAAATGATTAAATTCATAGAAATGATCATCATCATCGTATTTATCATTGCTATGACATGAAGTTGTAAGTAGCTATGTAAAAAGAGGTTTCACCAGATTACAAACAGCAATTGCTCGTACGTTTGTAAGCCGCTATTGCAGATTTGAAAAAGAAAGAGTTGTCACTTTTTTTAAAGGGAGTTGATGCTATTGTGACCAAGTACCTATGTTTGCATGGCTTTTCTGTTTAGTTGATGGTATTTCAGGTCATATCACTTCAGGAGTTATTCTTTTAACGTTATAATTTAGAACTCTGGAGCATGAATACCAACTTTTATTTTTACCTAACTATAGATAACATAATTTGTGTTTTTTATTTCATTATCTGGTTACTTTTATGTTGTGGCATTTTATTCAATTTTATTTTATAGAATTTGTAACTAAGGAGCTTGGGAATTGTGTCAATGCCAATGGGGAATGATAAAATAAAAGCCAAATAAGGCGCTCATTAGAGAAGGCTATATCCAGCAGTGGACTAATATATGCTGATGATTATGAAGATAATGAATATTACAACCAATTTTGCGCGGAGGGTGAAGGATGGCCTGCGACGCAGGAGGTGGCGGGTTCGATTAACGCCTTGAGACAAATGTTTGTACGATCTGCGAATATTTGTTACGAGTGTTCTGGTCATTTTCTATGCATAGTAAAAAATATCTATCTGTGTATTGTAGGTACTGTATTGTGTAGTATATCGTTATCAAGTACCCACAACACAAGCTCTGTTTAACTTGGGGCTAGATAATGCTGTGAGAATTGTCCAGCATTATTTATTTATTTATCATTCCGTCTGCTGTCTGTCTGTAAAATATTAGCATAAAACTTATTGAACCTCTTGGCTTAACTGTCAGTAATCACAACTTTGACATTGACAGTGACCATGTCCATGGCTCAGACATAAAAACCGGCTAACCGACATTTCGGACACTAAATTATCGGACACTTTGTCCGATATGTCATATTCTAATTTAAACAATTTCTTCACCGACATTTCGGACACCGATGATAAACCCTGTTTTGTACAGTCAGATAATAAAGTTAAATTGCCAAGATGAATCCAATGACGACCTCAGTGGCGCAGCGGGCGAGAGTCTGCCTGCGACGCAAGAGGTTGCGGGTTCGATCCCCGCCTCGGAACAAATTTGTGTACGATCTGCAGAAATTTGTTCCGTTGGTCTGGGTGTTTTCTATGTTTAATAAAAAATATCTATCTATGTAATGTATAATATAATAAAATATTACGTATATCAGTTATCTAGTACCCATAACACAAGCTCTGCTTACTTTGGGGCTAGATAATGCTATGTGAATTGTCCAGCATTATTTATTTATTTATTAATGATACCTTAAACATTAATGAGTTTAGCCGCTTGCATTATAAGAGGTAATAAAGAATATTACAAACCCACATACCCCTACATAGCTAACGTTCTCAGACTACCTTGATAAGCTAACCATTCGTAATTTTTACGATCATTATAAAATGGATGATAATAAAATTCGTTACATTTTTTTATGCGCTCATTGTTATTTCATTAAATATAGGATGGACATCAATGATACTTATCATAAAAACCGATATATTGTAAAAATTTTGTAATATTTACACAAATAACATACGACACTGGTTTTCCGAGATTATAATCACACATTACTTATAAATTGCAAAATGAGAGGAAATATAATAAAAGTTGTACATATTTTTAAACATTTATATAAAAATATCATTACATATAATGTTTTTACTTAAAAAAATATCTTTTTTGAAGGCAAGTTGAGCAAAAAGCAGTCTATATTCACCACCCATTTGTGGTTTGTAACTGTGGCAGTTATTCGTTGACAGTCGCTTTTTCCTATAGAAACATACACCACATCATTTCTTTTCTTTGTCGAGGAATTTTCAGGTATGTTACGATTTCCGGAACCTGATGTTCCAGGAATTAGACCTTGACCTTTGGAACTTCCTTCCGGTTTCAAGCCCAAAACTTCACTTATTTTCTCGTTTACTCTTCGAGGCATTGCTGGTGTTTGAATTTGATGTTTTAGCCAAGGTTCAACAAATTGATAGTGCAATTTTCCGGTAATGCCGTTTTTCTATCCTCTTCAACGTTTTCAGGTGGAATAAGCTGTCTTTCTTCACCATCCAAGGGTTCGTCGTGAAAACCACTTTCAACCTCTTCAAGGAGCAATTCACTTTCGTTCTCACTGTCAGAATATACGTCATTAGAGTCAGAATATCATCATAAGTTATGTTCTACCTCCCGACAATACCTCACCATAAACGGAAAAGCTAAAAAACAACCCTAAATGTATACAAAGTATACGTATAGTAAATTACAAACACTCGGTAGGTATCTCCAAAACTAAGTAACTTTTCTGTCATACACAACCACTACTAAAAACAGTCTAACAGTCACTAAGTTGGCGTGAAACCGCAATTACGTAGTTGTAACTGTTAGAAAGGTACGAGACAAAATTCATTTGATGTGTGCGAATTTTACGAACGTTAGCTTTATAGGGTTAAGTACCTACTTATACACGAATTTCGGCAGGCATGTACCTAATAAAAAAGATGAAAGATTTGCTCAGGTACAATAACGAGCGAGAGAGAGGCTAGTAATGCATAAACTAGGTCTCAATGAATACAAAGTTCACCCTTTCTTTCTTAGAAGGCCATCTACCTGTCCTCATACCTCTTTTATTCTTATATGGCTATCTCTTTCATTCTTCTCTTTCATTTATAAAATCTAGTGTGGTGTATAACAGTGATACACGTTACAAATTATTCTAAAATACTCAGCTTTGGTAACGCTCTTTTTCTTAGTACTTAATGTTTATTTTGTAGTATTTAACTTTAAACCTTTTCAAGCTGATTGTACAAAACAGCTTCAATATTTTGATGGTGTCCGAAATGTCAGTGAAGAAATTGTTAAAATTATAATATGACATTTCGGACAAAGTGTCCGATAATTTAGTGTCCGAAATGTCGGTTAGCCTAAAAACCTAGTGGAACAAATGATAAGTGGCAACTGGCAACACATTAGTACAAATATCTTTGCGTGAACCAATAAACTAACTTATCGCTCGTGTCATGAAGTTATTATACGTTTTATCAACAGGTTTTGAATAGAAAGGATAATATGTAAGTACATGTATTTATATGATACTAGCGACCCGCCCCGGCTTCGCACGGGTACTATATTATGTATGTATTATACATATAAACCTTCCTCTTGAATCACTCTAGATATCTATTAAAAAACCGCATTAAAAATCCGTTGCGTAGTTTTAAAGATCTAAGCATACTATGTGGTAACTAGCTGTATCCAAAACGCATTCGAATTTCACATTTCTATTTCCGTAATAAATCTTCCATGGGATTTGATGTTTTACCCTGATATAAACTAGCCTATGTTACTCGCCACTCTTTCAACTAACTCTATGCAAAATTATATCGATTGATTGCTTATTTAGGGAGAGAAGGAAGGACTAACAAACAAAGAAACACATTTTCCCATTTATAAGTTTAGTATGAATATGTTACATTAAGGATGTAAGCGGGTTAACAGCGAACCTTATTTATGTTGGAAGAACAAACAAAAACAATTTCCCATTTATAATTTTTTGTATAAATTTTTCAGATAGCTTAGGCAAAAATCAGACGGAAAATGTTCGTTTTAGTTCACAAAATAACAAAATAATTTAAAATATTCAATTTAAAGTTTTTTATTATTATATATTTTTTATCTGTGCCTACTATAGTCATGGTGTGACATGACTATATTAGGCACAGTGTTGTTATGTCATACGGCTGTATTATATATTTTGAAAAACTAAAACTCAACAAAAAATGCTGTTTTTTATCTGATTATGTATGAAAATCTCAATAAAATCTGGGACGTAGTTTCCAAATGAATAGAAAAGTACGTTTGTATCGGAGCTTAGAGGTTCGCCCCCCCCCCCCCCCCCCTCCCTCCATTATGCCAATGCCTATGCCTATAATAGACCACTGCTGGACGTAGGCCTCCCCCTGATTTTTTATTTTGTGGGAATCGCAGTTCGGTGGTATATCTATTCTGCAAGAGGCGCTGCTGCCCGCCCCCCGATGAATGTCCCTTAGTCGCCTGTTACGACACCCACGGGAAGAGTTGGGGTGGTGCAAATTCTAAGCCGGCACCATACGGCTGCAATTATATTATAGAATTTTAATAATATTTAGTTATAATTTATTTCCCCGATTCGGTACGGGTTCGGTACTATACTTTTACCTAAGTAAGCTCCTTGTTACTACATGAAACAATTAAATAAATGATTCTAAATGATTCATTATCAGTACCTACCCATTACCTATTTTGCGAAATAGGTACATTTTCTACTATATTTTTATACATAAGATATACGTTAATTTATTTTAATATCGTTTCAAGATGGGAGAGCCCCGTCGTGGTGTTGACTATCAAAGGGAGTGGAGACAAACTGTGGGCTTGGCGAATCAGTCTAATGGATGTTCCTACTCGTACTGCAAGTGGCAATGTGGCAATTTTCTTTTTATTTCTTTATCATAACCTCTAGTAATTGGACATCTTAAAACGCACACTTCTTTTATACGTACTACACGTTAGCTGAAAGGATGGAGAGTAACATTGGCTACAATGTTAATAACCTTATTTGTCTTTCGTTCACGCCCTAACTAAGCAACCAATCGTCTTGATTTTTGGCATACAGTTAGCTAAAAAGATGGAGAGTAACAAAAGTTACAATGTAACTCTCCTTTTACTGATGCCTGCTACTTTTTGAGTTGATAAAACATCAAATTCCTTTGGGAGATGTGAAATTAGAATTTAAGGCGGGTGAAACCGTGGAGAACAGCTAGTCTATACTAATATTATACAGAGAAAAATTGTTCGTTTGTTTGAATTAAAAAGGCTCCGAAACTACAGGACCGATTTGAAAAATTCTTCACCATGAGAATCCAACATTTTCCCTGATGAACGAACATAGACCATTGAGTATACCCGTGCGACACGGGCCGGGTCGGACAGCTAGTCTCATATAAAAATAGACAAGAAGCAACTAGCATTAAAACTTTTTAAACTTTCGTGATACCCGATACATAATCTTTAATTACGATGTTACAAAAAAAATACCTTTTTAAAAATGCCACGCAATTATAATCATACCATATGCTTAACGTTAGTCTGTACGTCAAACTTCAAAGATTAGCTAATTATTTGGTAGTTCTACATAAAATTGTATGTTACGTATGTAAATCTGTGTTTAAATTATAATTTTACGAGTTAAAAGGCACTTTGAACTCGAGATGAAAATATTTGCAAAAATGATGCTTATCGGTCGTAATCTTCAAGCTAACCTACACATAATTGACGGAATGTTGGTAACATTAATGGCAAAGTGATGGAATTTTTACAAAGGTAAGGTACATAACTAATGTCCCATACACATTTAACCTAGACCTCTATGGCACCTGATATATCTATAGCTATTATTATGTTTTACACTTTTTTCAAAAATACTTAAAACAATATGTGTAGTAAAATAATTATTGAAACTGATTTGTGGGATAAAAGGAGCCTATGTAACTCTCCATCCTTTCAAGTAACTCTATGACAAAAATCAAGTCAATAAGTTGCTTACTTAGGACGTGAAGGGAGTACAAACAAACATACTTTGGCATTTGTAATATTATACCTGTTAGGTACAGGTAAAATATTACTAGTGTAATGTTTTTCTTTTTTACTAAGCATCAATAAAATCGGTAAAAAAAATTGTCCTGTAATGTAATTTTTTTTTGGCGTTAGCTACTATAAGCTGTCTCACGGATGTCGGAAGAAAGCATTTCCTTAAGAAAACTACACCTTTTATAAAAGCTACTCCTGGCTAAATTTACAATACCAGTCTTCCTTCCAGGTATTAAGGTTCCTGGTCTATAGTTAACGCCTCGATAAGCCAAAATATTGCTAATAGTAAACATTGAAAACGTAATGTAGGTTTCGACGACCTCAGTGACGCGGCGGGCGAAGGTCCGCTTGCGACGCAGGAGGTTGAGAATTCGATTCCCGCCCTGCTACGAATATGTGACCCGGGTGTTCCGGGTATTTTCTATGTAAAATAAAAAATATCCATTTATGTAATGTATTGTATTATATTTTATTACATAGTGTTAAATTAGTAAGGAAGAGAAGATTGAAAAATGTCTTTTTTTTTATAATACTCTGGAAATTTTAGTACTTCGTGGTTTTTGAGTTGTTTATGTTCATCAGCTACATTTAAGACCCAACAACCATCAAAACTCAATAAAATTACTTTTTTTTAGTCTATAGACCTTTGTTTGACCACAATCTCACCTTATGGAAATTGAAGATGTGACTGACGATGTATCACGAAGGTCTAGAAGACCATCGACTTAACTTATTTCATAGCTTCTTGTCTAACGGGGCTACATCCTTCCATCCAGTTTTATTCCCCAAATCGTTCATAGTTCTCTATTCAAATCAGGAATACATAAAAGACATAAGGAAAATTTACGATTATCAGTCTATGTACTCAGATCTCGATGAGTTCTAGTTGATGTTATCAGCACGTGACCGGTAGAAATCAGTCAAGCGCTGTCAGCGCCATCCTTGAGCTTGCAAAAAACCGGAGAAAAACACGACACTGCCATACAAAAATTCACTGAGATAATAGAGACATGCAAACATTAATGACTTGACAATAACCTTTATCTATCACTTTTGAATGATAATGTAAAATAACGTGAAGTTTGGTTAAAAATGTCCGTTAAATATGAATATTAAAACAAGTGGAAATAGGTGTTTTCCGGTAATGATATACAAACCCTATTAATAAGTAAATTGACAGGTATTTCCGCTAACATTCACTGATTTCGTCCTTAACGTATTTGTATCACCATAACAATGAATCTGTCACAAGTTTTCCGGATAGACAAAGCATTATGAATATTTATGAGACGGCGTATCGAAGCACTGCCACTGAAAATCACAGCTCTTACTTGGTTTATAGTTAGTCAATGTCAAATGCGTATCATTCCGTGATAAGTGCATCTAACAATGTGTGGAAGTAAAAATAGTTGGTCTTGATTGATAAGGCACAAAAGGTTCGCGATCGCGTCTGATAAGGATCAGTAACACGTGCGTCTCGCGCGAAGTTCGGAGCACGAATGACTACCTGTCCTGACCATTGTTTACCTACAACGAATTACATTTTCCGATCGAGTTTACAGGTCGAAGCCTCGAAGGCTCTAAAGAGGTGTTGCGGAAAGCTAGCTAGGTACTTTGCGTTTCGTTGCGTGCGAAAATGTGAGTTCGCCGTGACGTCACGCGTAATGGAGATGCGTTTTATTCGCCTTGTTATAACAGTGACATTTTCCTTGGCAAATTAATTCACTGTGAACATAGCGTCGTAAAAGCAAGGTTTCTTTCACAGGAGATGAATATAATGTAGACGGAAAAAATATAACTTATCGACGAACCTATTTTCACTGACTTTGAAAAAACAAGGAGTTTCAGTGTTCGGCTGTGTGTGTGTGTGTTTTTCTGTACTTGACAGAAGTACAGAAAAACACACACTGCTGTCTTCGTCAATATTGCTGATTTTGATGATTCGTTTATGTCCATAGCGTATATTCCCGAAATGATCCCGTAGGTATACATTTTATTCCCGAGGTACCTTTGTCCCGAAAAATGTTAAACACTTTCATGGCCCAAGACGCAAAAGCCGTGTTCCGGCTCCGTCGTAATGACGGCGGCGCGCCGCCCCTGCGGGTCGCCGCCGGTCGCATCGCCGAGGCTGGGCAGTGAATGCGTTAAGAAATTAAAAGCGAGTTTTTATTTTCATCGACAATATTCAAAGGCAAATTATTATTAATTATTATTAAAATTGTTATAAATTATTATTAATGTAAATAACACCCAGTTATATGAATTTACTTAGGGAAGCTTCCGACTGGTGATATGGATCAGTTGAGCTACCTTAAGATTGTTAACAACAGTCTGCAGTCAGCTCAATTGTTAATACTTGTACTAATTTGTTTCTATTATTTGATTGTAATTTTCTTGGTTAATATTATATAATTATAATAATTATATTAATAATTAATAATTACATAAACGTAGGTACATAAATATGGTTAGTTGTAAAACAATAAACACTTGAAATATGAGTACTAGAGCAACCTAAGTCTACTTATCATATATGTAGGATTAATGTTATAAAAGTATTATAACAGCACTTACGTTAAACAAACACAAGTAGTAGGTAGAGCTATTCATTATACCGGGTGTAACAAAACTTAGCACAAAACACTAAATCGTATAGTTAGGTAGGTACTCGTACTCATAAGCGCGGCAAGATTTTAACAAAAATGCGGGCCTAACTTTCAGGAGAAATTGCCATTCTTTTTTCATTTCATTTTGATTAAGTAAAAGTTGGTATTTTTCTATGTTTTCTCGTGTTCTGTGATCGAAATTGAACACCCCTGAAAGTTTGGCCCTTTATTTTTGTTACATTTTTGCCGCGCTTACGAATACCTACCTAACTATACGATTAAGTATTTGGTCTTAAGTTTTGGTTTCATTTTTAACCGACTACTACAAAAAAGAGATTCAGTTCGGCTGTATTTGTTTGCATCCTTGAAATCGTAATTAAAACAGAATTAAAATCTACATCCTAAACAGTTGTCATGACAATCTTTTAAGTGTGTAAATATACTTGTGCCTAGATGTTCTACTCTTCCATTCATGGATTTAACAAATAAACTAAATTAATTAAAAAACATCTAAAATAAATACGGATAATACTAAAAACAAATCTCACTCTAAATGTATTTTTCATATAAGAGATAGATAGCACTGATAACTATTTGAATTTATATTAAATGTGTGTTTGTGTGTCTGTGTATGCGTGTGTATTGTGTATGTCTAACGGCTGCTCCTTTGGTTACCAATTACCAATCTTAACCCTTAATTAACTTCCTGAGTCCCTGGGACTCACATCAAAATTTCAAACTACCATGATTGTAACATTTGAGCGGCTAGATTCCCCCCCGTCTCAGTACCTTCCTGCAGTGTCGCGGGCTACGCGGAGACGAGAGGACGTGTGCCAGCACTGCGTATTTGGTGAGTTATTTCGTCGAGTGAGTCCCAAGGACTCATACAAGTGAATTGTGCTATATATTTTTTTATTTGTTTCACTTTTCGAATGTTGCTTATTTGTCGTTATTATTGATATAAATTATATTTTTTATATGCTTATAACATATATCTTTTTAGGTTTGCAGAATGAATCCAGAACAAAATAAATTCGTTAGTATACTGCACATCTATGCACCAAATGTCTGAAACCAATATGTTTGACCTGCTCGAAAAAGGTATGCCGACGTTGCCTGTAAGCAGTGCCAAAACCCATTGCACATTTTATTTTTTTGTATTAGAGCATACATTTTTGTTTTATTATTATTAATTTGTATATCTTTGAGAGTCCAAAAACATAAAAACATATATAAGTTACGAATATTTTATAGTTTTGTAGAGGTTTTAAAATACCTTTGTTTTTTGAGACTGATAAAATTAGTTTCTTTAATTTCAACGAGGATCTCTGAAATCTGTCCAGTTTTGATACTTTTTCCTAGTGCCTTAATAATTATTTAATATGAATAATAATAAAAAATTGAAAAAAATTTGTTTTATTTGAGAATATCACGCTTAGAAAATATATGAGTCCCACTGACTCATACAAGTTAATTACGTTAGTAAATTTCACGAAGTTAATCAAGGGTTAAGAGTCCGGGCAAGAGGATCTGCAAGGGAATATTCGTGTCGTGAGTGTGTGTGGTGCCCCCGAGGACACCGGTTTCTTAAAATTCCAGGCAAAAGGAACTGCCAGAGAGTATTTATGAGAGTGTTTACATACACACTCTCACAAATACTCCCTGGCAGTTCCTTCAGACATCTGGGTGTGCATATTTTCTCATTTGTTTACTTTGTCTTTCATGGCCGCGACGCATATAACGGTGGTTCTCCAGGCAGAGCAGTGAATTTGTTAACCGATTTTGATGATGCTTGCGCTTTAGATAACAATTTACTTCGAGAAACAGGTTTGAAATTCTGTAATAAGGTCAGTTTTTCGATTTTGTGTGAACATAAAAATTTTTGTTCGATTTATTTATATCGTAGCCAGAAACATGGTCTACTCGAACTCAGACCTTTTGAAAATGATACACACTCGTATTATTTATGATGTTTTCCTATAACTATTTATAGCAAATTTCCATTTCAAAACGTGACCGAAATAAAACCACGTGCGTCTTTTTTATAGCATAATTCATAATTTTAAATTAAACCTATACCAAAAACAATAATATACGTCAGAGGATTTCTCATCGTAGTGTTTTTTATTGTATGTTTATTTTAAGTTAATTGATTTTTATTAGTGTTTAGTTTTTTTAAGGTGTTTTAACCTTAACCCGTGTGAGTTAACTACTTATTTTAACATTGTCTGGACAACAAACTAGCTCAATAATATATTTGCTTATATTTCTAACCTTCAGCAGGCCAAGCGGTGTGTAGAAAACAACTCCAAAACTAAAACTACATTATTTTAATTAAGTATTATTTAGGTATAACCGAAACTTAACAGTGCAGTTGGGCAAGCTCGGGGGTTATTTGTCTAGGGTAGAATAGACCCATAATGTACGGAATATATGTCGATGCGATATCAGTACCATCGCATCGTCATACATTGCGTACATAATTGAGGTTGAAGGAATAAATTGCAAATAATTTACGCATTCAATGACAAACTGCCGTAATTTTTCTCTATCCTAGACAACAATCCTTGTACTTGCCCAACTGCACTGTTAAGTTTTGGTTATAGCTAAATAATAGTTAATTAAAATATCTACTTTATTTTGGAGTTATTTTACACAGTTGTTATCGTTGCCGTCTCTTATTCTAGGTTATTTCGATAGAGTAGAAGTAAAACACAAATAAATATTCAAAATAGTTGTCACTAATTGATAATGACTATACTAGCGTCTGTTCCGCCAATCTCCTTTTAAAGTTAGTTGAAACAATTTCAACATTATAACAATTTGCAGATGAAAGATTCGCAAGAAAAAACTTCGCTCAGCCCGGCCATTGCGAATCGTGATTATGATAATTATGTCTTGAAGGTTACAATGACCGACGTCAAAGGAACTACGATCCATTTGACAAATCTTCGAGAAGATACATAATGAAAGAAGATACTAGTTGATGTTATACCAACCAGCAAAGTTACACGTATTGTAATTAACAAATATTGCTATTATGTCGCACGTTTCTTTGAGAACTACGGCTGAGGATTTTTTTAATTTCGATACTTTTTTTAATTTTTGACACTCGCGGTAGATCCCGATGATCTACCGCGAGTGTCAAAAATTAAAAAACTTAATATAATCTGAAAATTTAAGATGACTTGAGAGCTATATTCTTTGATAGATAGAAAATACTTTTATTGCACACTTAAAACTAAAAAAACAATAAGAAACAATTACATTATAAGTGACTATTGGCGGTCTTATCGCTTAAGATTGATCTCTGCTAGACAACCTAGTATGAATAGGATCATCGGATATACATGGGGTTAAGATCTGTGTGTATCGGATGGTACTACTTAAAAATGTATACATATTTACTCAATATTTTATTTATCATCATCATCATCATCGGCCTATATTTGTCCACTGCTGGACATAGGCCTCCCCTAATGAGCGCCCTGTCTTCAGCTTGCCGCATCCAGCATCTGCCAGCAGTCTTTCGCAAATCGTCATCCCACCTGGTCGGAGGGTGTCCTACACTACGTTTGCCGAGTCGCGGTCTCCACTCAAGAACACGTTTACCAAATGATGAAAATACTATACTATATATAATAAATATGATTTAAAATGTAAAAGGGTAGAATAACGAACAAGTTAAAATTTATGTTCATAAAATTTAACAAACTGTTAAATTCATTTTAACTAAGAATTACAGATAGTGTAATTAATTTATTAAATATCAATAGAATATACTTACACATACAAAATATTTAATCAATCGTCAAATAAATCATTTATAAAAATAAATTAGTGACATGATTAATGCAATCAATTAAAGATAAAACATATTAATATTAATAATAGGTTCGTGCATAATTTAATTATGTACCTATTACATCGCTTAATTTTTATTATATATTGTACCTCCCAAAGTATTCTAACTTTCATTAATCCAACTATAATTTTGCCAACTTACCTTTAAAGGAAGTTATACACAATGAAAATAAAAAATCAACAACAATGTAAGTAAGCTAAAAACAATTTAAGTTAATTTTCTTTCGACAAAAACTATCTCAACCCAGTTATTACCAGTTCGAAGAAACAAAACACAAAATAACAACCAACTTCATGCCAATTCGTGACAGACGAATTTAGTCGGCAATGGTGCCTTTAATCTTAACATTAAGGTTTATTATGCCGCTACTAACAGGTTGCTTTAAGTTGTTTAATACTTTTTGGATAAAAGTAGTGCTATGCAAATTCTTATTCATGAAGTACGCTTGAATTTTACAGTTGAAAGATATTGCTCAATAAAAGAACTCCAAGCTAGTTCACTAGTTGTTTAGGTCTCACTTCAACACCTGAAGAATCCCTTCTTCCACTCTAATAAGGTGCAGAATTGCAGCTAAAGTGAAACCCGCGCTGATAGCAACAGCCCAAGTGATCCATACGTGTTGCCCGTGTTAGTTGCTCTAACCCGTTTTTCATCAGCCGTAATGCCCTCAGCGCGCGCCGTATTCTGGCAACATTGTCATGGCCTGCCAAAGATGCAGATAGCAAATACATTGATGGTCATTTCGGCACAGTTAGTAACATAGCTAGTTATCTATACTCTAACTAAGCGGTTTCCTCCACCTTCATCATTCGCACCGCTAAGAAAGGAAATCGCTGTCTGTTTTGTTTTCCCAGTCAATACAACAACATGAGGGGTGAGTCTATTTGACGATAATTGAAAATTTTATGACTAAGTGCGACTCCCTGTCCGCAAATCTCATACAAATTTAAGACGCGATCACAACTATAGACTACCGTCAAACGGACTCAGGGCTCTGGTCATTTCAAGACAAAAGTGAATGGAGTGAACTTCTAGACTATCGTGATACCGTTTGCCACAACGTGACTTTCGATAAAAATTCAAATTCAAAACTCACAACTTTTTTTCCATGTTAGGTACATACCTACTTATACCTACTTATACCTACTTATACAAAAATGTACACTTCGAAAAGGTCAAATTTACAACAACACAAACAAAACACTGACACGGAAATACAGTGATATTTTTGATTTCTTTTTTCTGAAGATTGCTACAGTCCAACCTACGACGAAACGACGAAGAAACCTTTGACCTGTTAGTTGTTATTTTTTGAGCTGGAACAAAACCCGTTCTAAGCTTTTTCATCCTCTAAAAATTATTCTAATATTTTGTACTAAGACCTTTTGCACAGAAAAGTTTTGCTAATTTATTTGACGACAGGTTTTGCAACTCACTATGAGTTTTATTGTAGAAGCGTACTCTATAAAAGACACATAAATCTTGTGAAACCTGGTTGTGGGCATAACGATTGTATGTTTATTTTTAGTTTATAAATTATGTATTTTAAGAAAAGCTTTTGATATTCCTATGAGTGTACAGCAAGTTTCCAAAAATATTATAGCATCAGGTGAGGTTTTGGTCAGACAAAGAACTTTTATTTTTAAATAGTCAATATAAAAAAATTAAGTTCAGCATTGGTGAACTTTATTCTAAGAACGGTGAACGGTAGCTTTTGTTTCACCTATTTCCACAGGACTTGCTATATGAAATGGACTGTTTCTAAAGATTGACTTATGCAGTGAGGTCGCAACTCTTCATCTCTTCAATTTACGGCTACATGTCACGCTTAGCACAGCGCCGCGCCGCGCCGCTCCGCTGGTTTTATTAACAATGCTCTTCCTGTCATGAAGTTGAACAAGTGTAGATAGGCTGATTGGCGTGGAAACCGAAAGGTTTTGCTGAGATTGGTCCTTACTGTACCACGAACGGGTTCTGCAAAGTGTGCACGTGTGTTGAAACGTGTTCTTGAGTGGAGAATGCGACTCGGCAATCGTATAGTAGGAAGCCCTCAGGCTATGTGGAATGATGATCTGCAAAAAACTGCTGGTAGATGCTGGATGCAACAAGTTGAAGACAGGGCGCTATGGCGCTTATTACGCGAGACATGTATGTCCAGCATATATTTTTATAAAAGTAAATAATTTTCGATCCACGGAGGTGGACTAACCCTATTGAAATTAAAAATCGGAATTGTATAGGGATCATTATTTAAATAAATGCAAAGTGTCAAAGACATGACATTAACAACCTACGTGGTCGAGTGGGCGAAGATCTACATGAGATGTAAAATGTTGCGTATTCAATTCCCGCTACAGGACTAACAAAATGATCCGCTAATGCAAATAAACAATTAAAAAAGCTAGTAAAAGAGGTGTGGTTAACACTTTTGTGGCCCTCGACACACTCGCTCATCCAGAGCTTCGGTTCACACCCCGAGCTGGTAGTGAGCAGTGAATGCGTTAAACAAGGTTTCGGAAAATACAACTTCCATAATTTTGATCAAATGTGATCTAATCCCATTCTTTATCTACACGTGTTATATCAACATTAAACGTCATTTTAATTTATGGCTAGATGATACATGTGAAAGGTTTACAATAACTTACTAGACTTTTACAATACAGGTAAGTAACATGTGTACAGAAAGGGGGAGGGGGCAGAAAGAGTGATTCTGGAACCGGGATAAACTTGCGAAGAAGGATTTTTTAATTTCGACTGTTTTTTAGAAAAGGTTTTTTTTCATACCTTTTGTGTTCCTTTACATGCATCGTACAAATGTTTTTTTGTTTGTTTTTCAGCAAATCTAGAGTTTAGACATGAAATACTTCAAAAATTTTATCGTTTTGTCTATAAAAAGTTAGTATACCACATCTTCGCTTTCTTTAAGTGAGGTTGGTGGTTGTTATCAAAAAAATCTAGCTATGTCCAGCTGTGATCTTCCCTTGCAAAAAAATATAAGAGCAGTTCAACCATTTGGTAATTAAATGGTAACAGACAGACAGTGGTAGGTTACCTACATTATGTGTAAATAAGTCTAATAAAATACGTCTATTGACATACTCAAGTGAACATTATGGCTTACAAAGTGCGCAAAATTTCTTATCTAAATTACTTGTAGAAACGAGAAAATAGTAAAAACCGTTTTTTTCACTCTTGCCCTCCTTTTTTCAATTGACAAGAGGTTCTGAAGTCGATGAGTATATTTTTTTATGCTACACCACGCATAACTTTCCTTCCTCACAGTTGTCTGGTAGAGATCGCTCTTGAGCGATGAGACCGCCAATTGATACATATTTGTTTTTTACCTCTTTTATTTTTGTTTGTTATGTATATTTATGTGTGCAATAAAGCATTTTCTATCTATCTTTTCACAGAATAGTATATTAATTAGTAGTTTGATTTCAATGTTATCTTCACTACTGTAAAGAGAATAAATAAATAATGCTGGACAATTCACACAGCATTACCTAGCCCCAAACTAAGCAGAGCTTGTGTTATGGGTACTAGATAACTGATATACATAATATACACAATACATAGATAGATATTTTTTTATTATAAATAGAAAACGACTAGAACACCCTGAACAAATGTCTGCAGATCGTTGACACATTTGTTCTGAGGCGGGAATCGAACCCGCAACTTCCTGCATCGCAAGCAGACCTTCGCCCACCGCGCCACAGGGGTCGTCAGAGAATGATTCCGAGGTGGTCCCATATCAATTTTATATTCCAAGGCATTACTATTTATCCCGCATAACTTAAACAAGATTCGCCAAGTGCGAGTGTAACTCGCGCGCCGAGGGTTTCAAACATTTGCCAATTATTTGAACAATCAATTTTCTGAAATATTTTAAAAAGTATGAAACTTACAGAAATTTCAAAAAGTGTTTTAAAAAGGCCGAAACGATACCTTTCATTTGATACCCCACATGGGTAGGTACCCCCTTTTGAAAAAAAATCCCCTTTTTTGACCATTTCTCAAAAACTATTATTATTACAGACTTCTCTATATTTTTCCTGTAAAATATAGATTGATATCTACAAACGCCTAATACATTGTACATGGATCGGTCATCAATCTGCGGAGCTAGGGGGGGGGGGGGGGGAATGGTCAATTTTTCGTCTTTTTTTGAAATATTTCAAAAAGTATGAAACTTACAGAAATTTCAAAAAATGTTTAAAAATGGTCAAAATGATACCTTTCATTTGATACTCCACATAGGCAGGTACCCCTCCTTTTGAAAAAAAATTCCCCCCCTTTTTGACCATTTTTCAAAAACTATTATTATTACAGACTTCTCTATATTTTTCCTGTAAAATATAGATTGATATCTACAAACGCCTAATACATTGTACATGGATCAGTCTGCAATCTTCGGAGATAGGGGGGGGGGGTATGGTCAATTTTTCGTCTTTTTTTGAAATATTTCAAAAAGTATGAAACTTACAGAAATTTCAAAAAGTGTTTTGAAATGGTCAAAACGATACCTTTCATTTGATACCCCATATAGGTAGGTACCCCCCTTTTGAAAAAAAATTACCCCCCCCCCTTTTGACCATTTTTCAAAAACTATTATTATTACAGACTTCTCTATATTTTTCCTTTAAAATATAGATCTATATCTACAAACGCCTAATACATTGTACGTGGATCGGTCTGCAATCTTCGGAGATAGGGGGGGGGGGGTATGGTCAATTTTTCGATTTATTTCGAAATATTTCAAAAAGTATGAAACTTACAGAAATTTCAAAAAGTGTTTTGAAATGTACAAAACGATACCTTTCATTTGATACCTCATTTGCCTTCCTAGGTCTCTTTTGAAATTTCAACATCAAAATTTGTACTGAAAATATTCTTTTTTTTTTTCATTTATTTATATATTTTTTTCTTAAAATCAGTAATGGCGCACGAAATGTATCATTATTTCAAATTTCAAGTTAATAGCTGGAGTAGTTACTGAAATATTCAAGAAAGAGCGGGGACGGACAGAGCGAGACCATAAGGGTTTCAAAACCGATCTTTGAAACCCTAAAAAACCACACTAGGCACCTAATGGTAGCGATTCTGTTGGCATAAAACCTAAACTAGACTAGCCTAAAATTGTTGACGTCTCTTTTTTTTCGATCGAGTAAAAGGGGACAGCAACATTTTCACGCTAGTTTAGTTTAGGTTTTGTGCCAACAGAATCACTACCAATGTGACAGTTCGAGACATAGATGAATACTATTTACCGAAGTTTTAAGTCAGTTTATAGTTTTTTTAAAACAGGCTAAACTTTTTTGCATGCTTTTTTGTGGTTTGGTTTGATCTGACCCATACCATCGGACTCAAATGCCCAACACGTGCTAAGTTCACTCAAATACTGACCACAATTATCTTCTCACTAATCCTAAATCAATATACGTTAATGGATTTAACGACTTCATTATGTACTCTTTGGTAAGCGGGGATTCCCAAATGCAACGTTTTATTGTTTGCTAAATTAACTTTTGCTTGTTTTGATTGACAGGTAAATATTTAAAAATGTTTTGACGCATTCAGTACGCTATTTACGTAACTAGCTCTAATCCTACAAAAGCGTACACACCAAAGTTGGTAACACAGCGGGAATGCATTTGGTTCAAAATAGGAGAAGTTTGATTTCATTAGTAGTAACTACCTACATTGAGCAGGTTGGTTCCTTGTTCTCCGTCTTAGTTTACTTACTTTTGTTAAATCTTTTATCCTTATTGTGTAGAGACAACACTTTTTCTATCTAGATATTACCTTCTTAGGCTGAGAGAGCAATCCAAAATCAACCACTGTAACCTCGCCACACAGGCTCTACAGAGACCTAGTAGGAGGGACAGAGCTCTGGTTAGGTACGTAAAATTGGAATAATAATTAACAATTTTTTACACTTTTATTCAAAAAAGTTTTTGATTGTGTTGAAAGGGTAGTGTTTTAGAGTATTCTATGTTTTTAATGAGAATATCATTTGTGTTAGGATTAATTTTATGAGATACGTTTAATCTATGTTTTTTTTAATAGTTAATGTGAAGTCCAACATCCTTTATTTTATTGTTAATAAGTAAGTGTTACCTGTGATTAAAATCTTGAAGTGTAATTAATAAAAATTGTACATAATCAACATTGACTTTATTTCTTCAAAAGCATCATAGTACTTTTATAAGCCAATTTACCGAATTGGTACCAGCTTTGAAACAAAATAGGAATTGGACGAGTTAATGCATGAAAATATTATTAATTATTCAAGGGGTCAACTCATCAGAAGTGGATGAGATTTGCGTGAATGAGATGACCACTCAATCTGCAATGTTTAGCAGAAGTTTCGAAAATGTAATTTTGTAGATTTCGCTCGGTGCAAAAGCGGCAAAGATACGATGGCAAAGTTGAAATTCGGAAAGTTTCATCAAAAAATTTCATCGAAATCAATATAATAAAACATTTTCTAAACTCCCGGAAAACTTTCCAGGTAAAACTGCCAATTGACTATACTAATTTCAGTGTATGAATGATTAAATATTAGTAGCATCCACCAGTATTTTGACAACCGTCGGTAGATCGCTGAGTTTTGTGTGTAGATTCTTACAATTATAATATTTTATCGAGAAGACAACTTCGTATGACCACAACCTTACCTGAAAGTTAGCAACGATGCAGCTGACGATGTGTGACGAAGTCTTTCTACTAGAAAACACCTATTCTACCTATTCTTAGGTGTAGTAATTAAACAACAAAAATTACAACCAAAAAGTAGAAACAAATTAGAACTAGTATTTATTAACCAATTATTACAGCCGATTTTTGTATAATTTTGATTGTTTGTGTTGATTTGATTATTTATGTTATCTAGATTATTATTATTGTAAAATGCAAATAGACGTAACCAAGTATGCCTTGAGCTCATACGGCGAATCAGAATAAATATGTATATGAATATGAATTGAGCTAACTGCAGACTTTTGCAAATAATCTACAGGTCGCTCAACTGATCCATATCAGCAGTAGCCGGACGCTGGCAGCAATTTAATAATGATGTAGAGTACCATTTTAATCAAAAATCTGGTTCATTGGTTTATCTCTCTGTGTTCTCTTGGCAAAACAAATCAAAATTACGACAAATCTTACATAAGTTTTACCTCTCATTAATAAGGAAATCGTGCAGGTATCTCTTATCATTACTTTGCATAAATACCACAATTAAAGTTACGTGTTGAATCTTCTTCTTAATTATAATTGTAAATACAATACACCTAGATTATAGTCAATTGTCTGGTAAGAATAGCGTTTGTTACAAGTAGAGTTTTTTGCGTAGCACGATGGAGTTTGTCAAAAGACGCGCAATAAATTTGTACTTGACGCTGTCTTAGTTACGAATGAATTAAAATCCGGTAATTTATTGGATCTGCTTAGCTTTGTTTTGGAGATATGTGACTTTATCTCTTTTGTCTTTTAAACATTCGTATTTTGGAGCTTTACATGATTGGAAAATTTAATTAAATAAAGTTTAACAATTTTACTACATATATTTAATAATTTTCATGAGAAATCCATAGTGGAAACTTCCGATGTTTTATACCATTAAATATGATAATTTGTGGCTTTTACATGTCACTGAATGGGTTTAGATAAGCTGTTATCTGTTTATTTAGTTTTATTAATTTAGTAATTTAAAACCAATAAACAAAGTAACTATCTTAATTATACCTAGCTGGAAAATTCTTACACACATACGTTGATACAGGGTTATTAATCTCACGTTATAGACAGACAGGCATAAAGAGCATAAAGAGAATATACATGCAGATAATTATGTCTTTTAACTACCTATTAGGATTCCTTCTTATCTTAACATTCTGTTTCCTTCAATTATTATCTCCTCTGTGAACATTTGCTGTGTTGTCGGTTTAGAATTTGCACCACCCCAAGCCTTCCCGTGAATGTCGTAAAAGATGACTCAGAGATATCCAAGACAAGGCAGACAGCAGCGCCTCCAACAGAACAATTCTTCCACCGAACTGCGATCCCAAATCCATAAGACCAGCATGGGGATTATGGGCATTACCCGCCATGATATAAAAGCCAATAAAGCGCAGTTGGAGGCCTGCGTCCAGCAGTAGACTAATAATAGTATGTTGGTTGAGGTGAGGTGGGGTAATATTCACATTACAATGTTTTTTTACCCCTGGGATTCAGCGATACAAAGGAAAACTAGCGGTTAAAATATCACTAATGTTATTCACGCGATCTTTTTACACAAGGCACAAAAGGGGTAATTTTCCACCCATTAGCGGTAGGTATAACTATGGTTTATAGGTACCTTATGTTTTATATAAACTTGTCATTAGGTAGTCAAATCAAAGTGTGAAAATAATGATATCACGACTTTTCCTGCTTACAAATTGATACTAACAGATCATTGTTAGATAACCGAGTATTTTGATTACGCCGTACTCAGAATCTCCGTCATAAAATATTATCAGAAACTAAAATCAATCTTTTAGCTCTTATCGTCTTTCTATTACAAGAAGTTAAAGTAGTTGGTCACGGGTGTTTTTTTTTTATTTTCTATGTTCTACACAATATGTAATTTAGATAATATGTTTTGATTTAATAAGTTAAGAAGTTTTGCGCGCATTGTTTGCCATTTGCTATGAATCAATAATTGATAGATTGACTGATAATTGATTTGTAGTTTGTTTTAGCGTGGGCTCATAGCAAAATGGCTTATAATGTGCGGAAAACTTATTTTAATGTATTTAAATTACTTGTAGAACCTAGAAAATAGAGAAAACCCAGTTTTTTTCACGTTTAGATTACTTAGATTTTACACTTCGATTTTAAGACGCTCATTATTATGTAGGATTTACGAATTCAAACAAAAAACTTGTTCAAAATGTAAATATAATGCAGCTACTTACGTGTATAAGTGCATCTGTCAAAGACGAGGATGAGATGTCCGTTATTGAAAAATTACCTGAAAATACAAAAGATTGGTATTAGCACTTAACAAATACATATAACTAACTGAGATAACTAAAGTACGTTTAAAAATATAAATTCATAAATATTAGAAAACTCAAAAATCGAATCATGGTAAATATCCCGTTTTATATGACTTTACGTTTAAAAAGATCAAGCAATCAGTGGATCAGGTACCGGTACGGTAGTTAGTGATCTAGGGTTAAAGGTGATAAAAAAAATTGGGAGTTCTTGTAGAGAGCTAGAATTATTGGTTTAAATATTTTGGATACGAAGCGGTTTACGATTAATTTGGTTGTTTAAATAAATCTAGTAACTCACTTCAAATACCTTAGCATACCGTTTTTTTCGGACTTTTTTACGACGACATGTAAAAAGTCGAAATCTATTAAAAAGTATTGTGTACTTAAGTCTAAATGATTATGCGCACAGATATTAGTTCATCTTAAATCGAGAGAGATCGCTCTTGAGCGATAAGACGGCCAATTGACGCTTATTCTGTACCCTATTCCTTACTATATTATTTACAAAACTAACATTATCTAAAAATGAAAAGAAACAGTTCACATAAAAACAAAAAAGGAATGCCAATAAATACTGTGAATGTTTTTACTATAAAACTCCTAATGGATTTTTGTAAAAACATACACATACCTAACTCCTTGGAGTCAAAGAGTTTTTGACTAATTAGCATTGCCATTCAACGGGGCAATGCTGCCAGCATTCTGGATACTCTGCCTTCTGGTGACGGCTTAGATTTTTAAGAAATAGTTAAAAATACCAGTGGAAATTGTTTTATTCTGTTTTTGTAATCTCTGCAATCTTCATAATAAATACCTGTAGAAATATATGTATTGTATAAATCTGCTATGAATGCTTAGTTTACCTCAACCCCAGCAGCCTATAATTGTCCACTGCTGGACGCAGGCCAATCCCTGATTTTTTATCTCATGAAGGGTAATGCCTACAATCCCCACATGCGGGTTGGGGATCGCAGTTCGGTGGTAGATCTATTCTGCTGGCACTGCTGCCCGCCCCCCGGTGCATGTCCCTTGGTCGCCTCTTACGACACCCACGGAAAGAGTTGGAGTAGTGTAAATTCTAAGCCGGCGCCACACGGCTACACGACCATATGGTCCACTTATTTACTTCGCCATCATTTACTAAACTATGATTTTTTATTTATCACCTAACTATATAAATCAATTTCGAATATGTTATCAAATGAGAGGATCAGGCTTTCCATACGTGATAACTGATAACGTGATAAGAACGTATGTATGTAGGTATAGCGCAAAATATTTGTTTTGAAAATTATCCCTCCATTTTGCAAAGGATCGTGATGCACGTTTTCTTTGTCTGGATGTTTGTTTGTGCGACTTCAGTAAGATATGTTTTGTGTTATGTGTTTTGACGTGTAGTAGATACGTCTCGCTTTGCAGACAATTGACGACCTTCGTAGCGCAGCGCGCGAATGTCCGCCGCGGACGAAAGTTGCGGGTTCGATCCGCGCCTAGTGATAAATGTTTATAAGATATGCAGATATTTGTTTCGGTTATGTTTGTTTTCTTTTTGTGAAAAATATATATGTAACGGATTAAGTCCTTTTTTTGGTAATGCCAGTTGGAAATACAGTTTTTAAACACAGACCCAAAGCTAGGGCTCTCACTGCACGGGGAAAACCTGAAAGTTTACTTTTACTTAGTTTGAATAACATTTTAGAGAACATACGTATGACATGTAATTTCATGTTCTACTAAAATGAAATAAAAAAGGGTATTTTATGAATTCAAATCGGAATTTTCTGGAATTTCACGTTTATTTCATAACCAACTTCATAACACTATACATTGTTATATTTTTGGCTACCGTACTGAGTAGTAACTGATATTTGTATAAATATTTTCATGTATTTAAAGATCTTCCATAATAAAGTAAAACCACATTAAAACACAGTCTCAACTTGATTAATGATTTCAATTATAAGCTATAGAAATATCAAGGTTTGAGAACCAGTTTTTGTCGATATTAAAATAGAATCAAAAAGAAGCAATTTATTAAAACTACTTAACTATACTACTAAAATAATTCAAAATAATTATTAAAAAACAGCTACAACTTTTTTTATCCAACATCTAAAATTATATTTACCTACATTGATAATAGATAATTTGTATGAAATTACATATAAACTCTAGTTGTACTAGTAGTACTGTAGGCTGTTGCAAACAATCTGCAGGTACCTGTAGATTGTTTGCAACAGCCTACAGTTATTTCAATTGTTAATACTAATTTAAAATTAATTCAATTATATGATTATAATTTTCTTTGTTAATCGGGAAATTTTAATATAAACCCTAGAAGTAAATTCCTAAGCCCTGGGAATTCAAAATATGTAATTAAAATGTTATAGCACTCTAACCACATAGTGAAAACCGAAAACAATGGTACCTACTTCCGGTGTCACAAACTGATAACAAAACTTGTCATTTACAATTGCAACTCAAATACATAATGATACAGTTGAAAACAGGTTGCACTGGTTAAATAACTGAGTCCGGAAACAGTCACCTGTTAGATCAGACTAGCCATTTAGACCTGAGATATAAATCACGGATATGACTTGGTTTTTTTTTGTCATGTGCTCTTGAAATCACATTAGAAGAGTCACGCGATTTCCGTTTTAAGCCACTACTCGTTTGTACCCAAATCAGGGGTCGGTTTGAGAAATATGGGTCCCTAATGAGAGTATATAGCTTATGAGAGTATACCGCACTCAAAAAATGCCCTGACCAGGCTCCAAACGAGTGTAGGAGTCTATGAGTCTTTCCAGTGATGTATTAATATCTAGCTGTGGCCGCGACTATTTTGTTTTTAGCTGAACCCTAATTGACGACCTCTGTGGCGCGGTGGGCGAAGGTCCGCCAGCGACGCAAGAGGTTGCGGTTTCGATTCCCGCCTAATGAGAAACATTTGTACTATCTTCATGTATTTGTTCCGGGTATTCTGGTCGTTTTCTATGTTTTGTAAAAATATGTATCTATGTAATGTACTGTCTTATGAATATCAGTTATCTAGTACCCATAACACAAGCTCTGCTTAGCTTGGGGCTAGAAAATGCTGTGTGAATTCCTGCAGTTCAGCATTATTTAATATTTTATTTACAGATACCTAGTTTTTTTACAGATATACAGAATAAAAATAAAATAAAATCTCCTTTCATCAAATATCATCTATAATATTTAAGGTACTTTCCCTTCATGTCGCTTAGCCTTGGAACGCCCTGTATACATCATACTAGTTTAGGCGCCTATTAGACTCATTTGTGTCAATTTTTAACAACAAACAATTTTAACATTTACTTTTTACTATATTGGTTAAGTCATTTACAACGGGATAGAACATAAATCATGGTTTAGATCCCGTTGTAATAAAAAAACAAAGTCAAATCAAATCAAGCAATGCCATCAACAAGCCTGTATCGTTTTATATAGAAAAAGAACAACAAAGCAAATGGTGTGAATGAATGAATAATTCGAAGCTAGAAGCCGAACACCTGACTCGATGTTACAATACAAACTCATAATTGCCATGACTTTGAAGGCAGGCGTTTGTGTGCACTAGAATTTACACGAACGAATTGACCTTTTTGGCTTGACACTCGGTGGATTACCAAGCTGCTGCTTGCGGCAGAAGGTACTAATGCTAGGTTCTTTTTAAATTCTGTACCTAAGCCGCAATCTTTAAATATACAAACATATCTAGTCTGTGTCTTTAATGTGTTGTGTGTCGTTTGTTTTTTAGACTATTCAACTGACGAAAGGAAAAGCAGAAGGGAGATGTTTCGGCTGTATGGATATTTTATGTAGGTATATTCTTCGATTTCTCTGTCAAGAAGATATATGTATAGATGGAGAATAATCGGGAGGTGGTCCATTAGTATAAATTTGTCCCGAAAAATATAGATATAAAAAAACGGTGTACACTTCGGAATTTCGCTTATACCAGGTTCTGTATGCAAAATTTCAGCCCGACCAATCGTATTGGCGTTTTCGGCCACACATTATCCCAAAATGGCGTAAACTTTCGCCTTCATAATAAAGGATGTCTGGCCATGTGGTGGCCTCGGTTTTTCTATGAACCAGAAGAAGTAAGCGTTTCAAGAACTAGCAATTAAGTGGTCAGCATCGGATTGGAATGGAATAATTTAACCTTTTGAAGGAAATGGTATGCTCGTGTTATTACTTATTCGTTACGAGAGAAATCGGAAGCTGGTTAATGAGCTTAGCTGCAAAGTGGATTGCAACATTTACAAACGACTTGTAATGAAATTATCCTTTAGGGTAAATTAGTCATTATTAATTTTACTCAAACATAGCATCTGCTAATTATCTTGACAACGTTTTTTGAGCAAAGTCGACCTTTCGGACCTACCCGAATAGGCGTACCGTAACGTAATATTATTACTGCAATGTCCACTCTATGCGGTCCGTGATGTATTTCGAATCTCGAATTCTATTTTGTTATGAAAAAAGTTAGGTGCTTTGCTTGGAGGTTTTATACATACAGTAGTACTTTTAAGCTTCACTGGCTGGTTAGAATAAAAAAAACGCGAGAAACTGACAAAAGAACATCACGGTGAAATTTTTTGCATGATACGTTCAAATCAACTTTTGTAAATCAATAGGGATGTTAACCATAATCACAAATTAAAGTTTAGTGTTAATTTTATAATCATTTGTATTATTAGAATATCGAAAATCACATTTTTATAATATAATATAACTTATTGAATTTATTAAAAATGATTTTAAATGCTATATTTATAATCTGTTGTCAAGTGACTGCAAACGCCATTATAAGCTTATGACGTCACTAGCTGCAAAACTAGCTGTCGCACTGTTTGTTTACCTTTCTGCATTTTCTCATAACGACGAATTAGTCTGTAAATTACATAATATTAATACATGATGGAATCCGGATTCACTAAAGGGAATAGTTCCAACTTACCAAAAGTAGATTTGTTGATGGTGGCAAACTTTTTTGCAAGAAACGAAGACTTTTGTGGTTCAGAATTCAGGAACGTGAAAACATCTTTGTAGGTACTCTTTTACGTTTAATACCATTTATCTATCTACGAATACATAAATAACAGTCAAGTACATGTGTAATAGATGATTTTCTGCTTTTTATATATAATTTATCGTGTTTAGAACATCGTTTAAATCACTGTTTACAAAGTTAGGTTATGTGCTAAAACAATAAATTCGTAACATTTGCTTATCTTTTGGCACATGAATAAACAGTTTTTCCGGTATAGTAATTGTTGTACTTTTACACAGGGGGCACTGCACAGGTTTTGTAAAACTTTGTGTTCATTTTGATTGTTTGTATTCAAGTAAAATTAAGAAAACACATGTCCTAATCGAACAATGGACATACAACATACAGTCATGTCATGAATCGCGACCATCGTTTTGCGGTTCGTGACGTCATTTCTGTTACGTGACAGTTGTTAGTGTTTTAGCGGAAAAGTTTAAAATTACTCTATTTTTGTACATTTTCTTATCGAAAATAGTAATATTTTTAAAGAAAATATTTTTTTTTATGCTAAACAAGAGTCCATCTTCAAAATAAAAGCAATTCCGAAAAATTGTTAACATCCCTATTGTGAAAATGAACTCTTCAAGCGACAAATCCTCCAATTCAATATAATTACTCGCATTGTTTGAGTAAAGCGCTATACAAGCCTCGGTCCGCAATGAATGCCCTGCTGGCCACGCTAAGCTGGCCTCAAGCTAATGCTTGCTATGGTCTCGGCCTCCAGGCTTGGTCATCATTGCAGCCCTTGCTGTCCGCGCTATAAAGGCTTTTCAGCTTGTCCATCAAAGGGCTGCAATGCTGACCGCGCTGTAATGGCCTGGACTTGCGCTATGCTTCGCTTTTAGCCATCTTCAGCCGCGGCCAGCAACTCACCCATTACAGATTTCGGACGTAATTTACTATAAATCTAATAATACCACAAACATTCGTACGTTACTTGTTGTTTAATGTGAGAAAAATATTGTATTAATGCACTTCCAGTTTGGCTAGAGCATATCTATAAATCAGCTAAAATGACTTTGATGTTATACAATGAGCTGGGTTGATCATATATCGCTCCAACTCTAATTTAAATATTTTCATGTCAAATGATGTCTGGTGAAAAGACTGTTATCAATTTTGAAATAAAATATCTATAAAATATTGCTTTAATATTTTCGTGTCAAGTGATGTCTGGTAAAAAGACTGTTATTAATTTTGAATTTAAATAACTTTAAAATCTTGCTTCAGCATCATTCTCATGCATCAATTAAGGAGTTGGGTAGTATAATCAAATCGCTGTGTCCCGTTAATCCAATAACCATTCGTGTAATGTTGCCCCCTAGCCAATGTTAGTTGTTGAATCTGTAGTTGTGTTGACACCAATACATTGGGTTACTAAGGGTTCTCACTCTGAACTCGAAGATCTCTCACATAGCGCATAGTATTTAAAATGTTAGGCTTTAATGCACTCGTAAATTACGGCAGTTGATGTCTGTAGCCTATGATCTAAAAAAGTAAGAAAAAGTAGGCGCACACTACGATTAAATTTAAATTAAAGCAATAACTGCCCAGCCGGGTACGAATTACAGGGGCGCGACGGCGACGCGTCTTCGTCACGATGCCGCGCTTAACTCTGCTCTTGAGGGACATGTGTCCTGAGCCACCAAACTGTAAAAGCTCCTACAAAGACGATGAATTAAAATAATACGTAAATTAGAAAAAAATATGTGATTTTGTTAAGAAGAATAAAATACTAACTGCGGCTTTTTTACGCGATACCTAGATAAAAAACAGCCTATGTCACTCAGGGATAATAATATAGCTTTCTGTTACTAAAAATATTTCTTAAATCGGGCTAGTAGTTCCCATACTCAAAAATAACTTAACCTTTTAATAATGTTAGTGAAGAAAATGCAGAGGTTCTTCCTAAAAACCAACCGGTGTTGAATTTCGAATACTAAAATCAAACATTTTAGTATGGTAATATTTTAGCATCATAACTGAAATGGCAATAAACATATTTTAAGGAGTATTCAGAGTCAAAAATCTCATTTATAATAAAGAAAATTAAATAGGTAAGTTATCGAAGGTTGAAATATGGGTGATTAGAGGTATAAACTTACAAATACAATTAGAAACGTGATTTTTTCGGAGTTTTATAATGCAGAGCCGGGAAAGTGTCATTCTGGGTACTTATAATAATTTGGTAATAAGAGTATTGTAAAGATACCCCAACAGTTTAATTATTTTATTCCTTTATACAATACTTTCAAGTGAATTTCCATCGAGAACTCATGGTAACCACGAATGCCATCACCCATCTATTAGCAATGGAAATTACTGCGTGCCTAGTTTACAACCAGCAATAGGGTAGGTCAGACATGTGCTTCGATTTAATTGGATTGCCAAGCCTAGGCGCAGCGTTGGACTTAAAAATATGCAGATGACTTGGTTGAGGGAAAAAGGGGCATAAAAAATTGTAGTGATAGAGATTTTTGTGACTGGATAGAAATTTTTCTGATTGTTTATTGTGAAGTTTAGGCACCTATAGTTAGATTAGAATACATCTTATGCCGACTGCCAACTCGGACGACATCTGAGGCGCGGTGGGCAGGAGGTTGCGGGTTCGATTCCCGCCTTGGGACAAATATTTGTATGATCTGCAGGTATTTGATCTGGGTGTTCTGGTCGTTTTCTATCTATAATAAAAATAGCGATTTATGTATTCTATGTATTATGTATATCAGTTATCTAGTACCCGTAAAACAAGCTCTGGTTAGCATGGGGCTAGATAATGCTGCCCTCCGACCAGGTGGGATGACGATTTGCGAAAGACTGCTGGCAGATGCTGGATGCAGCAAGCTGAAGACAGGGCGCTATGGCGCTCATTAGGGGAGGCCTATGTCCAGCAGTGGACTGGTATAGGCTGATGATGAGATAATGCTGTGTGAATTGTCCAGCAATATTTAAATTTAAATTAAAACTGCCGAGCCCACCTAGCGTGGGACAGGGACCGGAAGAAACAAATGTTTACTATGAAGTTTGGAATATATTAGCATAATAAATAAATAATGCTGGATAATCCACCCCAAGGTTATCGACATATGTAGCTAAAAATATAGCTGCAGTGGCGGTGAGCTGGCCATAGAATATCTTGAGAAGAACTGACAACTACTGGGATAAACATCAGACCAACGTTGGTTGTAACATGTTTACAACTAGCTTATGCTAAGACCGAGACCGTTTTGTGACTTTTATCGACAGAAGCTTTGTCTTTTATTTATTTCATAAAAATGTACTAATTCTAATTCTAAGTGGGGGAACTGGGATCTGCACTGACATCTCGCATAGGAGTGTATTGTACAATACAAATGTACCACTATTTTACAACTATTTTAATATTAATTCATGTTTGCTTTTGTTGATAAAGTTACAAATAAATTCTATTCTATTCTTGAGTGGAGACTACGACTCGGCAAACGTAGTGTAGGACGTACTCCGACGAGGTGGGATGACGATTTGCGAAAGACTGATGGTAGATGCTGGATGCAGCGAGCTGAAGACATGGCGCTATGGCGCTCATTAGGGGACGCCTATGCCCAGCGGTGGACTAATATAGGCTGATGGTGATGATGATTATGATGATGAATCCACACACCATCATCTAGCCCTAAAGACAGCAGAGCTAGTACTATGGTTACTACCTCTGACGACGACTCGACTGTTCCTACTATCTTTGACGACCTCTGTGGCGCGGTGGGCGAAGGTATGCCTGCGACACAAGAGGTTGCGGGTTCGATTCCCGCCTTGGGACAAATTTTTGTACGATCTGCAGATATTAATTTGTTCCGGGTGCTCTGGTCGTTTTCTATGTATAATAAAAAATATCTATCTATGTAATGTATTGTATTATGTACGTACATATATCAGTTTTCTAGTACCCATAACAAAGCTCTGCTTAACTTGGGACTAGATAATGCTGTGTGAATTGTCCAGCATTATTTATTTATTATTAAATAACTGATATACTTACTCAATACATTACATATATGAATAGATGAATAAAATCTAACGTTATAAATAAATAAAAAATGTTGAAATAAAGTGGTTTACGTTCATTTTTATCCCATAGGACTGATTTATGAAATAATAAATACTAATACGTGCAAAATTTCAGCTCGATCCTTTCAGTAGTTAGTTGGTTTGGCATGAAAAGGTAATTAACATCCAAAAATCTAAACAATCGTGTGTTTTTTTTATTTTTAATCATAACAGTCACATTTCTGGGCAAAGTTTTTCTTATTCCACTCCTAGCGATTTAAAGCAGTTATACATAAGTACAGTCCACGGTGAAATTAATATGTTGGTAGGCAAACTCAGATTAAAAATAACTTGCATGAATCGTATAAGTACCAAAGAGATCATTATCATATCATCATCATCATTGTCAATTATTAGTGTGCAGAAATTGGAGTCTTAAATATCTAGAGACAAAGTATGTCAACATTTTCTTTTAGATATCCGTTAACGATTAACTTATCTTTACAAACTTAACGCATTCACTGCCCAGCCTCAGCGGTGCAAAAGCTCTGAGTCATAAACGTTAAGTTAAGTAAACTGAGTTACATTGATTTTATTCAAACCATACTTAAAGATGGCAGCTTAAAATGTCGGTTCGCAGCGTGACCGCGACTCGAGACCGAGACCAAAGACAGAGTTAGGACACCACGACCGGTCGTTGTTATTTAGCTTTGTGCTGGTGCCAGTTCAGATAGTTCGAGCTCGATAGTTCAGACAGAGACAGTAGACGGAGACGCGATACCGAAGACAACGAGGCGGTCGCCGCCGCCCGTACAAAGATAAATCCATCTACCGGTCGCGGTTTCCTGTGTCTGTATTTAGTCTCAAACTCTCAAACTCAATAACTTTTTTTTTAGGCTTACAACATAAGCACTTAGACAAGTCAAATTTAATACATACAAAGCTGTTTAAATAGTCATTATTATTAAATAATGAATAAGATGATATTGGCTTAATTTTTTTGTCCATCAGTGGAAGAAGCGAAAAATAAATGACTAGCAAGTTTATATAAAACTTAAAATTAATACATTATCTCAGTCTAAATATAATCTGATTTAGATACAAGTCAATATTTATAAAAAACTAACAAAGTTTAACATTATTTTACTTAAATACTATTCATCATCATCAGCCTACATTTAGTCCACTGCAGGACATAGGCCTCTCCTAATGAGTGCCATAGCGCCCTGTCTTCAGCTTGCCGCATCCAGCATCTGCCAGCAGAAAAAATAATACTATTGTCGGTGCGGAACTGGGCGACATCTAGCCAAGCATTAACATCATTGATGTATCTCAGTTCGCGGTCGCGGCAGGAAACGCCACCTTTATTATTTATTGCATAACAGGACTCAAATAACATAACAAAACACTTGACAAAGACAAAAACGTGTGACTTAAGTGTTGCTCAAACACGTGTAGAAGCCATTAGGAAAATTACCTTCACTAACATTGAGGTAAGATGGGTTCTATGCTTCCTGTAAGTTCTCCAAGTATAAGAATTACTTACTTCGAACACATTTAAATAAAATAAATAAATAATGCTGGACAATTCACACAGCATTATCTAGCCCCAAGGTAAGCAGAGCTTGTGTTATGGGTACTAGATAACTGATATACGTAATATTATACATTACATAGATAGATATTTTTTATTATACATAGAAAACACCCAGACCAACGGAACAAATTTCTGCAGCTCGTACACAAATTTGTTCCGAGGCGGGGATCGAACCCGCAACCTCTTGCGTCACAGGCAGACTCTCGCCCGCTGCGCCACTGAGGTCGTCATTATCACATTCTTTACTAGCTTATGTCTGCGTTTTTGCACGTGTTGTTGGGATATAAAGCAGCCTGTTACGTTATTTCAACGTTTTAGTTAGTCTTACATAAATATTGACCTGTATCTAAATTAGATTATAATTAGACTTACCCCGAATACTCCAAACGAATCTTAGAATTAATCTCGTCTCAAGTGACGAATTTTTGACACATTTTCATTGAAAACTGTCAAAAAACCGAGACTTGAGACGAGGTTATATGCGAGTTGCGTTTGAGTATTCGGGGGTTAGATATGCAAATAATGATGTACTCGTATCTACTAGTTTATAAGTCACTTTCTAGTGGTTTATTTTCCACTTCTTCCACAAGTAGACAAAATAATTGAGTGGACAAAATCAATAACACCTTGTTTATTATATGATAATAATCACTATTTATAACCTGTTTATGGTTTAAAATTTGACTTGTCCAAGAGCTTATTTTGTAAGCATAAATAAATAAACGTTATTGAATTCCGTATGTATGAATGGCGGAGTATGAATAGCCATATGGTGCCAGCTTAGAACATGCACCACCCCAACTCTTCCTGTGGGCGTCGTAAGAGGCGACTAATGGACATACACCGGAGAGCGGGCAGCAGCGCCTCTTGCAGTATATAATGTACCACCAAACTGCGATCCCCAACCCGCATGCCCAGCGTGGGGATTATGGGCACTAACCCAATGAGATGTACAATAATCCGGAGGAGGCCTGCGTCCAGCAGTGGACCATTATAAGCTGTTTAGGTAGGTTAGGTTAGGTTGAATTGAATTCAACAATTTAATGTGAAATTTCATCTGTTAAAGTCTTGGCGTTGTTATCAGTTCATACACGATACATCTTTATATTTCAATTTTCGCTTTTTTAATTATTACTAGCTGCAGTCCGCAGCTTCGGTTATTTCTATACCATGGGAACTGATTTATGGGATAAAAAGAGCCTATGTTGATCTGCAGGTATTTGTTCCGGGTGTTCTGGTCGTTTTCTATGTATACCTACTAAAAATATCTATCTATGTAATGTATTGTATTATGTATACCAGTTATCTAGTACCCATAACACAAGCTCTTCTTAGCTTGGGGCAAGATAATGGCGTGTGTGTGTGTGTGTACTCCCTTTTCCGCACTGAGACTCCATTGGTCCATTGTGCGTGATAATGCCGTGTCAATTGTCCAGCATTATTTATTTATTTATATGTCCCTTAGTCGCCTCTTACGATACCCACGGGAAAAGTTGGGGTGGTGCAAATTCTAAGCCGGCACCACACGGCTATGAAGTTACTTACAGGTTCTAAAAAAACCTCATTGGTTAAGAAGCGTCGAAAGCCGAGGGTTGAAGCATGTTAAGAATAAATAAAAAAATAATGGTGAACAATTCACACATCAGTATCTAGCCCCAAGCTAAGCAGAGCTTGTGTTATGGGTACTAGATAACTGATATATAATATTATAATACATTACATCATCATCAGCCTACATCAGTCCACTGCTGGACATAGGCCTCCCCTAATGAGCGCCATAGCGCCCTGTCTTCAGCTTGCCGCATCCAGCATCTGCCAGCAGTCTTTCGCAAATCGTCATCCCACCTGGTCGGAGGGCGTCCTACACTACGTTTGCCGAGTCGCGGTCTCCACTCAAGAACACGTTTACCCCAGCGGTTGTCGGTTCTTCTCGAGATATGGCCAGCCCACTGCCACTTCAGCTTGCTAATCCTTTGATGATGATGATGATGAATATTATAATACATTACATAGATAGATAATTATTATTTTACATAGAAAACGACCAGAATACCCTGAACAAATGTCTGCAGATCGTACACACATTTGGTCCGAGGCGGAAATCGAACCCGCAACCTCCTGCGTCGCAGGCAGATCTTCGCCCACCGCGAAACAGAGGAAGTCACAGATTGAAAATAAAATACAGCAAATTCATCTCACACTTGTTTAAAGGTTAAACAAAGACAACACGACGAGCTACACCCAGACACCGCCTTTGTTTTAACCAATTACAGTGATCACTCTACTTTACCGACCACCATCGATTATTCGCCATTTTATGTTGAGAATAATAACCATAATTTTACCAGTTTACAAAACAGCTTAATTACATGGTGCACGTGTATCAGCTCATATTTGTGTAAGCACATTGTCTTTTTGTAAGCTTCTCCGGTTGAACTCTACAAGAAGGGCCACGCAGAGGGTTAAATTTTAAGTCATACACCCATTTAGCTTACGACTTGTGACTCAAATTCTAGTAATTTTAACACCGATTCGGTATCACAAAATACAGTAGTAGGTACCACATTTATAAGTAACACCGAATTTTTTACGTACTTTAATTGTTTCTTTTATTAATTTTTCTTGTTTTTTTGTATTATAATTTGTAGTGCACAAATTTTAATGATGGCATGTTCAAATAATTGAACAAACCCTTAATAAATGATTTTAAAAAAAGTAACACCGATGTACCTGCGCTGATATTTATTTTTATTCTGTGTCTAAAATTGGCAGCCGATGGCTTTTCGTCTATGGTCATAATATGAGTTAATAGGTACGTTACAACTTTTCAAAAAGCTAAGCCATTTGGCCAAATTATTACATCATCAAAATATACAAAAGTATATAAACACTTAACAATTCTAACTGGTTGCAAAATGAATCCTGCGCAACCAGTGACCACTGTCCCAAATCTGACCCGAGTATTCTGACAAAACGTAGTAAAACTCGTAAATTATACAACACATGCAGTCGTTCTACTCGAGCGTATAAATAATTTAAAGGCTATACTTGTTACAGGGTTGCCAACGTCGTGTTTGGCTTAAATATGGAGAGAATCAGCAAAAAGTGACGAACCTTGTGGAACTGACTGACGGACAACGAAAACGACGAATATTTTTTACTCACGGCGGTATATACAGGGTTATTGGTAAATTAGTAACACTACGTGAACTGCAGGTTCTCCCCATCATCACGAACACGTTCGTGAAGACGCCAGGTCTTTACTCTTAAAAAAGATTAGAAATCACCTCTGATATTATATGAAGAAACACCATATTATTCTGGGACCCCACGAGTTACAAAAGACCGATCTTCCAATCCCATACCCACTGTTGATTCAGGGCAGAACCGATTTTAAGTTAAGTTTTAAATAAAACCTCTTTATCAAACGATTATTGAATCGAGAGGAGTACTTATTACCAAAACTTAGATTGAGAATTAAGACCTGGCGTCTTCACAAACGTGTTTGTGATGATGGGCAAAAACTGCAGTTCACGTAGTGTTACTAATTTACCAATAACCCTGTATAAATACATGCGTGAGAGGTTCTCATTTTTTTTTATGTACTTGAGGATCTTGGTAATGGTTAATTTTATTCTATAAAAAAATAATTACTATTATTACGAATTAAATAATTACTGGGTACTAATGATTAAACTTACATCTATTTTTTTAAAATCTAAGTTGTCACCAAAAGGCAGAATGCAGAGAATGCTGGCAGCATTACCATGTTGAATGGCAATGCTAATTCGTTGACCGAAATGAAAGCCACCATTCCGATCACCTGTTGACTCTAACTCTATTAGGACTTTTGTAAGATCTAAAATGTAAATGGTTAAAAATATTGAACTTTACCATCTAAATATATTATTTTACCTTTTTCCCTTCTACAGCTTTTTTGAAAATGTAGATGCAGTTCCTTGCTCGAAGAGCTCGATTTTCCTCTTGTTCTCTTAGTTAGTAGGTTGCACACTCTTTATAAATTTAATGGCAACCCTAGTGTGGATGGAGTAATATCCCCAAATACGGGCACGGTCATAAACTTATTCATAACAAACAAAAATGAATGGGCTGACGTAAAAATCACACCTACCTTCGTTAAGAAGCAGTAGACATCTTCTTTATTTTTAAGTATTTGTTTAAGAAGTTGGTAGGTGACTTACAATCGTGAACCGTAAGTTACTCTTATTATAACCTACTTTCAGCCCTTGGCGTCGCATGCGTTTTCTTTCTACGGAAACGTTTAATTATTGGGTTATTTCTATCCCATTTCAACTGTTCTATGGGATTAAAATTAAATTTCCAGGCTTACGGCTACATCTACGGAAAAAATCAGCACGATCCATTAAGTAATTTTGGAATTAAGAAGAAACAAAGGTCCATTTATCCATCCAACCTTCCGCATTTATAATATCAGTGTTATTTGACTTCAACGATTCAAAAATTTAATTTTATAATTTAGGTAGAAAGAAATCAGATTTGACAATATGCATTCTTTGTAAAAAAAAAAACAAAAAAGTTTTTGGGTCCTCCTCGACCTGTTTTGCTCCTGTTTTTCCTTATGAGCGGGAAAGCCAAAAAAAATATTTCCCCGCTCTTAAGGATTCAATTCATTCCATAGAATAAAGATAGTGGTACATAGTGTAATTAGCCTTTAGTACCCATTTGTTTACCTAGTATTTAAGTTAGCTGTTAATTTCCTGAATTTTGTTAAAATAAAATAAATAAATAAATAGAACCCTTAAATTGTGATCCTCGATATTTAAGGACTCATAGTTCGCTAAAACACAAAGGAATTAAACAGAACAAGAATATAACTAGGTTATTATCAAAACTAACATTCATGTGTTTATTATGACCGACATTAGACGCTTGGCAAGTAAACTGGGACAGAATCGTATTTGCAATGGCAATTTCAATTTTCTCAGAACTTAACGTAACAGTGAAAGCCATGCTTGACGTAAGAACGGATGGTCGGATACAGAGCTAGATAAACAAGGTCTTGGATATGACACAAGAGATTTGTATCTTATAATTGACAATATAACTGTACCAGGTGGGAAACAAGTCTCACAGTAAACATAATATGCTGAACAACGAAAAAGATTTTACAATCCGCTTGGTTAGGTTAAGCAAACCTAACATAAGCCGCCGAGGGTGGGCAGTGAATGCGATATCCCAACACTTTCATGGCCTAAGACGCAGAAGTCGATCTGCGGGTCCGTGTCGCAGCGGCGGCGGCGCACCCTGAAAAGCTGGGCAGTGAATGCGTTAAGCAATATAAGTGTGGTAGTAGAAACATACTTAATGCAATTTTAGGTACGTTAGTTCTATAAGCCGTGTGGCTTAGATTTATTATTAGATATAGCCTATTTGCACCACACCAACTCTTCCCGTGGGTATCGTAAGAGGCGACTAAGGGACTTACACCGGGGGGCGGACAGCAGCGTCTCTTCCAGAATAGATCTACCACCGAACTGTGATCCCCAACCCGTATTAATGTAACGTAAGTATAACTCAGCGTGGGGATTATGGGCATTTCCCCTCATGAGATAAAAAAAATCAGCGGGAGACAATAAAGATATAACGATACAAATTAAAGAGGTCTTTTTAACCGACAGAAAAAAGTAGTATGTTCTATGTTCGGCTGTTTGAATGTTTTTGTATGTATGTAGATTGACTTATAATTAAGGATCGATTTGAATAGTTCTTTCGGTATTATATAGATCAAATAGAATATGATCTCGAGATGTTTCCATAAAATTCTATTTCCGAGGGATCAGACTATTAGTAAAATTAATTATTATTCAATTAGTTAAACTTAAAAAAGCAGTGTATATATTAAGAATTTGAAGACGGTATTGATTTTTTTCAAACTAATCATATTTTCTATTTATAATTTAAGGAATCTCTGGAGGGAAGGGAGGTCTCGTTAGGTAAGAAACTTGATTCGTAGTGATTTTGTTTAAAAATACAACCACAACCGACAAAACAAAATATTTTGAATGAAAACTAGAGGTTCGAAGACAAAGAGATATGTTATGATTCCAAAACATAATAATAACAAACGTGTTAATTGTTGGCTTCCAGTATTTCGTACTGATAACCATTATCTCCGTGTCAAAGTGCATGCACATGGAAAAATTGTCAGAATAACGCGTTGTTTGTCTTTTGTTGCTACTTGCCGCCCCGCCGCCGCAACACGGGGTCCGTGTTGCGGCGCGGTGTGCCCGTGCGGTGTGCACCGCCGAAGCTGGGCAGCGAATGCGTTCATCGGTCTACCCATCGAAATATGAGGAAGAAAGAATAGAGATGGAAAGTACACCTGGGTTTTCTTGCGCACTTATTTGTGCACTATAAAATATGACCTGCGCAGATGATCTGGCTAGTCTCAGCTAAGACTATACCTAACATTCTGTTAGGTACATCAATAAGCCGGATTCTGACATCTTACAAAAAAAAAACAAAAAAATAATTTTGGTGCACAGTGAAGTAGCAAAAAATACATGGCTATGTAATTTCTGTGTCAGGTGAAATGGAATAAAAACTGTACAACCTATTATGTTCCTTAGACTCCTATGTATATACGACTTGCCTAATATCCTATAATAATACTTAATGCGGAACTATTCACACAGCATTACCTAGCCCCAAGCTAAGCAGAGCTTGTGTTATGGGTACAAGATGACTGATATACGTAATACAGGGTTACATTACATAGATATTTTTGCTATACATAGAAAACGACTAGAAACCCCGGTACAAATATCTGCAGATCGTACAATCATTTGTCCCAAGGCGGGAATCGAACCCGCAACTTCCTCAGTCGCAGGCCTTCGTCCACCTCGACACAGAGGTCTTCTATAAACAAGATTAACATTGCATAATAAATGCTTGCTTATTGCAAAGAAGTCTACACTATTTTTTATCAAGAATCGTCATGGGTCTACATAATAGGAATGATCACATCGCATCCAGAAGTGTCAAACCTGTTTTCCGTAAAAACCGTCATCGTATGGCAAGGAGCTGCAGTCCAATCATCCTTGTTTGGACGAGAAAGCGCCGAATTCAACGACCTCAAAATGCATTTTTAAATAATCGTTTTACGATAAAAGTCGAGTTTTACGGCAAAAACGAGTTTTGTAATTGATGCGTCCTGATTATGGAGTAAATTGTAAGAATAAATTAGGTACTCAATTTGCAAAATCAGACTACAATCAAGACTACATCACACTAATATTATAAATGCGAAAATTTAGATGGATAGATAAAAAAAAAAGAAAAAAAAATTTTTTTATTCAAAATAGCTTAGGACCAAAAGTATAACAAAGAAGTACATTTTCTCATTCTTATGGAATTAAAACAATACATGTGCCTGAACTAGGTGATAACCTGTTTTTCAGGCAAAAAGAGTTCTAATATTACATAAAATAATCAAATAGACCTTACTAATTATGCAAGACGACAATGGTGTGCACTTTAAATAAAATGATGGATGTTTGTTGCTCAATCACGCCAGAACGGCTTAACGGATCTGGATGAAATTTGGCACAGAAATAAATTATAGTCTAGAATAGCATATAAGCTATTTTATCCCGGAATTTCCACGGGAACGGGAACTACGTGCAGCTAGTTAATATTACACTTACTACAGGAAGAGTTGGGGTGGTGCAATTTATAATATTAGTGTGACGGCAATCAAATAATGAGAAACCCGGAATAACAATCAAGTTTATTTCTTGCTAATCGTCATTTTCAACAAATACATAGAGTAAGTCTTTAGTTAGTTAAGTTCCTAAAGATTGAAAATTTTACAAAGATATTCATGTTTATACCAAATACTACTAAGTAAGCTATGTATGCTTAGAATTTACTACGCAATTATAAGCCCATGCTTGCATGTTCCAATCATAGATTGGCATAACTCGTTAGGAACTACAAATTTTGTTTTGGATGTGGCACAACTATGTAGCTGCACCTTTATTGGTTCATTGACCTCTCTATAATTAAACTATGTTATAATTAAACTGACAAAGCCAAGTTCTTAATTAATATTGGTTAATACCTATCATTACTCTGAGCCAACATGACTATCTACTTCATTGTGATGTGGTTGAAAAACTTTTCTGTCCAAGAAGCTAAAAATGAGACAGTTAAAATAAATTTAAGGTTACGTAAAAGCAATGATTTTCAAATAAAAATATCGAAATTTAACCGAGCGACTCGATGCTTTGGGTTAGACCAACTCCTAGTTAGTTGCAAAAATGATTAGTAAATAAATTCAAACAAATTGTCTAAACCTTTATACTTATGCAAAAAGATTTTTTAAAAATATCGTTAGATAAAAAAATCGGGACTGATTTTATCTAAAATGTTTCTTCGTCGCTTCTTACACTAGCAGAAATCAAAAATATTATTAACTTTAATTCCGTGTGTCTCATTTTATTCCAGTGTTGAATTGAGTTTGACCTTTTCTTAGTGTACATTAATTTATCTCTTATTCTTCTTCTTCTTCTACCATAGCGCCCTGTCTTCAGCTTGCCCCATCCAGCATCTGCCAGCAGTCTTTCGCAAATCGTCATCCCACCTGATCGGAGGGCGTCCTACACTACGTTTGCCGAGTCGCGGTCTCGGTTCTTCTCTAGGTATGGCGAGCCCACTGCCACTTCAGCTTGCTAATGTACAATGCACACACTTCATCATTACCTTGCACATTTCTGACACACATGCTTATGAAGTTATGACGAAGCTTGTTTACATCACCGAAGTTTTACCTACCTTCCGAGTACAGCTGTCTGGTGGCACAAATTACCCGTAATCAGTGCAATATAGTATTCTGGAACTTCCTTATGTCCGGTTGACATCACCGCTCTTGAACCCAAACGGACCAATGCTCTCAGACTCTCAGTAAATGACTCTCTTATTCTTGGTATACAGGGTGTCCGGTAATTAATGGATAACCCCGCAGGCACTTGTGGGGGGGGAAAAGGGCAACTCAGAAAAAAAAAAAAAAAATCTATCTGCATTTTTTTTATTTTTTTTAAGTGCTAGATTTTATAGCTTTGTTCAAATTTTTGGACACTACGGCTACAAATTGAATAATAACGAATTGATTTCGTTTGAATTCGTTATTATTCAATTTGTAGCCGTAGTGCCCAAAAATTTGAACAAAGGTATAAAAGCACTTAAAAAAAAATAAAAAAATGCAGATAGATTTTTTTTATATTTTTTTCTGAGTTGCCCTTCTGCCCCCCACAAGTGTCTGCGGGGTTATCCATTAATTACCGGACACCCTGTATATAAAATGCATATGCAGAAATCAGGGTATTTATGTAACTGGAAAAAAATCAGGTTCTAAATATAATTCTGTTTTGAACATCCTTTTTGAGGAACCTGTTTTCTGCTGTTACAATAAAAATATGATCGTGATTGAAAATACTTCTTTACAACAACAATTCATTTATTTATTTTACAGACAGCTTAGACATAACATTCCGGGCACTCTGCCTTCTGGTGACGGCTTAGATTTTTAGAAAATACATGTAAGTGTAAATATTAGTTGTAATTATTTTTTGCTTATAAAATAAATGGTACTTGACATATAATATGTTATCTGGTAACTTGAAACAGTTGTAGTTGGTACCGATATAGAATATAAAAAGCATAAATAAACGTATAGAGTATAAAATATACCCGACTATAGAATCGGGCTAATTGTAGGCTCCCAATTAATAAAAATTTGCCATGTGTATGGTTTCAATCTGCCTTTGTTATTGTTCCTAATATGTAGGCAAACATTAAGGCGCGTCCTTTTCTTTTGACTTTTCCTAACTAAAGACTTCAACGCGCTTCTAGCAAATTAATCACATCGAGGTTGATAATATCTCCTAGATGTTATAGGCCTGCCCGTGATACATTTTTTAAAGTAGGCTGGCCTATCAGGTTTGGATCCTATAAAATATTAACACCTAGAGTTTATTTCATCAACGATTTTGCAACGATACATCTAACAACAAAGTGCTTTATTTCCTTTAGACATTAAATGAATCTTGGACACGTCACAAAAAAATCAAACTAGGAAATAAAATGATCACTTTGATTGTTTGTTGACTTCAACCTTTTTAAGGTGAAGTAAAGAAGCAAACAAGAAACCTTTACCGTGTTAGAATGTTAGTTTTCGAGTTGGAGCAAAAGTCGTCCCACGTTTTTTATCGTCTAGATAATCTGATATTTTGTAGTAAACCTTTTTACAAAGGACACGTTTGAATACTTTTTTTATAGTAAAAGAATAGGGTAGCAGAATTTGTATCAGACCTTATGTCAAGTCGAACTTTGCAAAGTCATCATCATTCAGTATATAATAGTCCATTGCTGGACATAGGCCTCTCCTATTGAGCGCCATAGCGCCCTGTCTTCAGCTTGCCGCATCCAGCATCTGCCAGCAAATCGCAGCTTTCGCAAATCGTCATCCCAACTGGTCGGAGGGCGTCCTACACAACGTTTGCCGATTCGCGGTATCCACTTAAGAACACGTTTATCCCAGCGGTTGTCGGTTCTTCTTGAAATATGGCCAGCCCACTGCCACTTCAGCTTGCTAATCCTATGAGCTATGTCGATAACTTTGGTTCTCTGTCGGATGTATTCGTTGCGAATCCTATCCTTCAGAGAAACTTCGAGCATATAGATCTCTCCATAGTTCGTTGGGCAACCAACTGGTAGACCAGCCCTACCGTGAGTGTCCACGTCTCAGCTCTGATTTATTTAGGCAAAGTATTTCTCTGCAAAAACTGCAATACTAAGGGTATTTATAGGGTATAAATAGGTAATACCAAGACATCAAGTCAACTCCCATGAACAAATACGCAACGGTCGATGCTTACAGTTTTTGTTTCCTTTAGTTTATAAACCAGCCGTGGGAAAAGTAGTTGACAACGACTGATTTACACTATGCTTGCTAAACAATGCCTGTGTATGGCAAACTTTATGAACCGTACAGTAGGTTTTCAGAATATAGTTTTCTTTTTACATTTCATAATAAATAAGCATATATAACTTGTTTTATAATCTCCCTATTTCTATCTCTACCTCAATGAATGACTATTAAAACTTAGCTTTTTGCTTCATAGTGCGTTACTCGCACTGGCCATTTTCCACAAAAAATTAATTATGTCCCAAAAAAATTCGATGTGGTAAAGCAATTTATCATAGATCCCAGTTCAATCCAACGATCCTATCTACATCTACGGTTGTCTGGTAGAGATCGCTCTTGAGCGATAAGACCGCCAATTATTACATATTTGTTTTTTTACTTCTTTTATTTTTGTTTTCATTTTCTATCTATCTATCTTTATGTCGTATTTCTTTATCGATACGTTTGAATGTCCATTGGTAAAAAATGAAACCCCTTGCCATCCCGTCCCACTCTGCGTTGAATCCAGCCGAAAACGAAACTTTTTCAGACATTACTAAAAATATTTATTCATTCCGTCTACGTACGTTTCTCTGAAGACTCTATAATAATAGAGCATTTTGTTTAATCAGTAGGCATATGACTAGGTGCCTTAGTACTGACATAACCTCTATTGTAATAGGACAGTTTAATAAGTCACAGAACTAGAACAAAAACATAACCAGTGACGTCATCAAAGATGTACCGATTACATCAGCTCACACAATACCCGTGAAAGTAGGCATAGAAAGTGCAAATCAAGTCGCACGTACAAATTATATCAGATTTACATAACAATCACGCTTTATGGGTAAGTGGAACGATATCATGGTAAAATAAACAAGAATGTTACGAGACAGAGATGAAGGTCAGTGGGTATCGGGTACATGGAAATTGGTAGAAGAATAGTTGAGGCCCTGATGGTACCTAGGTAGGCCAGTGATGTTTATTATTAGGAATACAAAAGTATTACAATACCAGTATTTTACGAGTGTTACAAAAATTTAGGACAAAACTTTAAGTCTCGCATTACAGCTATTACCTTGAAGAAAGAAAATGACAATCAAATAATAGACTTATATGAAAACTAGTTTTTATAATTGAAACAATTGAACTAACTGCAGACTGTTTCAAACAATCTACAGGTAACTCAAATAATCCATATCAATACCAGTCGGAAGCGTGCCTAAGACACTGGCTGCATTGCCCCGCTGTATGGCAAGTGGCAATGCTGATGATGATAAAATAAACGAATAGATACATTGACATTGTTAAATACGTTATTATTGATAAAGTCAATGTCAATATTTGACTGAAAGTAAAATAAAGCGTCAAATTTAGTGTACAAATATTAAATTTACACCCATAAAAAATTGGGAAATGTGTGATACCATAGTATTTTTAATAATGACAATTGTAAACCACGTATACAATACAATCCAATACAAAAATTCTTTATTTTACACCAGAAAATTACATTATATAGAGACATAACATAATGACGACCTCTGTGGCGCGGTGGGCGAAGGTCTGCCTGCGACGCAGGAGGTTGCGGGTTCGATTCCCGCCTCGGGACAAATGTGTGTAAGATCTGCAGACATTTGTTCAGGGTGTTCTGGTCGTTTTCTATGTATAATAAAAAATATCTATCTATGTATTGTACTCTATTATGTATATCAGTTATCTAGTACCCATAACACAAGCTCTGCTTAGCTTGGGGCTAGATAATGTTGTGTGAATTGTCCAGCATTATTTATTTATTTTTATTTATAATACAAACACAATGGGCGGCCTTAACGCTTATAAGCGATCTCTTCCAGGCAACCTTTGGATGGAATTAATTGTGAATTTTAAAAAAGGCTGGGGGTGTACGCCAGATAATATAAAATACATAATATAATATATTTAACTAAATAAATGATTCTGATAATAACACGGCTTTGCGGGTCGCAACTCGCAATGCAGAGTCATGGTAGTGATATATACTACAATTTGATAGAGCTGTCGAAGTTGAATACAATCTCCATTTTTTACTGGCTTAAGCCAAACAATTTAAACACAAAAAGTGGCTTCATACAATTTTCTCACAGAGAATTAATATCTAGTGTCTACGAAGGTGTTGGTTATGCTTTGTTGAATTGAGTTTTAGAGACAAGACTTTTTTTATATATGTTATGTTTAGTATATTTTCGGTTGGCCTCGTCTTAGCAATTTTTGTACGCTTGCCTAACTACAGCTTTAAAAATTGCGAATTTGCATTAAATACGATCACGTCATTCCATCTAATGTTACTCAAGGAACAACAATTGTATTTCAGAACTAGATAGATACCTACGAAGAATTGTTATACTGAAAACATACACAACATCCTGCATAGATACCTCTAGGAATTGCTGTTCACAATTTCGGTTGACTCATTTCACAAATAGAGTGTTTGATCTTTACATTTACCAACACTGTCACGATCAATTCGAATGAAAAAACTCACAAGAGATTATGTAACCTATCAATAGGGAGGGGGGTACCTACCGAAGCGACGTGACCGCCTGATACCAGCTAAACTGGCTTCATAGAACCACAAACTACCTAGTTTTTACAATACAATGCAGTACAAAACTCTTTATTGTACTGTACACCACAAAAAACACAAGAAACAGACAATATAACATGGATCAGTTGAGCTACCTGTAGATTGTTTGCAACAGCTTGCAAATAGCTCAATTGTTTCTATTGTAAATACTAGTTTTATTTGAAATTTATTATTTGATTGTAATTTTCTTAATAAATATTTAATTATCGCTCTTTTTAGAAACCTACATAGACATTAATAATAAAAGTACAGTAGGTGGCCTTATCGGTTAGAAGCAATTTCTTCAAGGCAACCTTTTTATATCAGGACTCTAAGACTAATATAAGTTAGGAAAAACACAATTAATCTGCACGCGATCTAAATTGGATAGATTCATAACGAATTTAAACAAACACTGTTAGAAATTGACTGGGACAAGGTCCCATCGCATTTTGGCAGTGCACACAATGTACCAGAGTCCAGAAATGTCAATAAAAGTAATTACCAAAAATTGCCTCATTGTACTAGCTTGCGAACCGCCTGTTAGTAATAGTAACATACCTACAAACCTTCGGTATAGGAAGTAACATTACAAACATCGATTGCTTGATCTCTGACACCCCATCCATTAGTCACACTCATTGTTCTTTTGTCAAATATTTAACCACGCGCTGAATGAGGAAGGACCAGATCATCACATAATCGATCGCAAATTAGAATTATATTCATAAGTTCCATGATTAATCAAAGTTTAGTCAGACTTCACAGTTGATTAGGTTTACTTCATTATCTCGATTTTATCACAAATTGCAGTGTTTATTCAGAGCAATTTCAGTTCCAGAGTTTGTCAAAAGTATCACGAATAATCACTAAATAGCTGATAAATACTACAACTCATCATCGTAAGTCCATATTAGTCCACGGCTGGATATAGGCCTCCCCTATGCCTATAAGCACTCAATCTTTATAAAACAAAACTAACTAACTAACTCCTTTGGCTCAGCGATCCGAAGTGTGTCTTGGACTCCGACACGAGAAGTCGCCATTTTTCCCTGTCATGCGCAGTTATCCGCCAGTCTTCCGCTTCCACCACATCTTTCCAGCGGTACCACGGGCGTCCCACGGGTCGTCGGCCGACGGGGCAACCGAGATAGGCATTATAGACGTTCCGGTCCTCTCCCATCCTCTCTAGGTGGCCAAGCCAGCGGAGGCGATGAGCCTTGGTTTCGCCGATAATGTTGGGTTCTTTTACTAGCTGTTCGATCTCCAGGTTTTTTCGTACTCTCCAACTTCCGTCCTCTCTGCGGGTAGGCCCCAGGATCTTGCGAAGGATCTTCCTCTCTGCCACCAGGAGCTTATTCTCTTCCTTCAATGTTAGTGTCCAAGTCTCACAGCCGTACATCAATATCGGTCTTATGACGGTTTTACACAAATAAAACAAATAAAAAAAATATAAACAAAATTATGTATCGATACAGAGACGTAATTAACCATTCTATTTGTTTTCTTCGTGAAACTTTTAATAAAGGTAGTAATAAGAAAGACGAGAGATCAAGTAGAGAAAGTGTACCTACAAACTGTGTAGAAAACAGACAAACGACTTCGACTGAAAATAGGTATAAAAAAGAATAAATAAATAATTACAATGTGTGTAACACTAGATCCTAGAGGCCTGGCTAACTGGTTTATGTAAAGAAATTAAAGAATTGATACATGAACAAGATCCATCTAAAAATAAACTCATCAGCATAGTGTTTATATAATATCTGGGAAAATATTTTTCTGACTAGAGCGGTGAATTATAAACATTGTCACAATCATAACAAACTGAGAGCACTGATATTTCTGAATAACCAAACAAATTCGTAATATGGACGCACTCAATGAGCAAAAAACCAATAATCATTCACTGTGGATCTCAGTCGATGACGTAGGCACATATTGAAAACATAATAAAGTAGGTAGGTAATATATAAGAGAATAAATTATAAATAAGAGAATGTGTGAATTGTTTCACATTTTGGGTGGACTGGACCTTTTATTAATTTATAATTATGCGTTATTTTTCCGGTTGACATTAACAGCGGAAGAAAGCAAACGACGCAGCGATAAGCTGTAGTTTAGAAAGGCTTATCAGTAAGGGTTCTAAATATGAAGTACCTAAGTATATTTCCCTCAGGTATATGTATATTTATACATAGACGCTATAGACGCATTTCATCAACAAAATATCCGAGCCTCTGGTCGAAGCGACGCGTGACCCGAGAGCTGGTGAGTATCGGACGCAGCGCATCAGCATTGTCATACTGTGGGGCAATGCAGCTAAAGTCTTGAGGACGTTTCCGCCTGGTATTGATATGGATCAGTTGAGCTACCCGTAGATTTCTTGCAACAGTCTGCAGTTATCTCAACTGTTACAATAAAATTGTAAATCCTAGTTCTTATTTGATTCCATTATTTGATAACAATAATTATCTTTAGTATGAAATAGAAAATAAAATGTAGTACGTATAGATTCTATGGTGCACTTCGGTAACACTATACGTGCTATAATTAAATTTCAAGGCCCTAATTTTTTTTATCATAAAACGATAATCGTCAAGCACATAAACATTTACATAAGTACCTAACCATGTGACGATGTTTATGATAAATAATTTTATCTGTATCTCGATCCAAGGCAACTACATGTCTCGTTAGTATTAGGTGGTACTAGGTCAAGGCGTATTGATGGTTCTCGAAAGACTTTTGTACGCAAACAGGTTCCGACAGTTGTATTTAAATGCTTCTATCATGAATGTGTAATGTAACATTGTTGCTCTTTTTTACTTTTGTAACATTCAAGGTCACCAATCTCATCATCATCACATCCAGAAATATCCGCTGCTGAATGACTGGCTCTCCAGACATCGCCACATAGATTAGTCTTACATTACCTTCTTCCAAAGGATTCATGGTTTATGTATGATAATGATGTCCTTCTAGAGGAATTTCTGCTTTGGCGGTCAGGCTTATAAGAGAATAGCCATCTGCGCAGGACAATTTAGGATACAGGTAATCTGTCTATTCCCAGGAAATGAAACCCTCGGATTATGTGTCTGATTGTTTAATTTCAGCACGGGGATTGTTGTCATCGAATACATACATTATTTGAAATGCATTCCTTCAACTTCAATTATGTACGCAATGTATGGCGATGCAATGTCATTATTGTCAGTCTATTCTACCATAGACAACAATCCCCGTGCTAGAAGGGCTGGTGTCTATAGTGGTCATGAACACTGAATGCACTTAAAACGGTATAGAATACAAGTTATGGTAAATTATCCCATTTACCTTTTATATGCATACACTTTAGCTTTATTACATATAGGAATAGCATTATTACTGTGTTTTCAAATATTATTATCTTCGTGAACGTAATCTACGTCATAAAATGACAATGCTAGGAGCATTGTAGAATTTTAAATGTTATTAGTTCTAGATATGTTATATAAGAGGTAAAGACAAGTGGAGCAAAATGTTAACACAATGGTACCGCAGAGAAGGCAAAAGGGAGAAGAGGTCGGTCACAGAAAAGGTTGGACGAGGACATAAAGCTAGTCGCAGGAGTGATGTGTAACAGAGTTGATCAAGAAAGATCCGAATGGAAAAGGTTGGAGAAGCCCTTTGCCGATTGGCAAACGGATCTACAAAAAAAAAAGAAGAAAACTAGGCTAAGTTCTAAGTATGATACAATTTTAGTTTAGATAAACTTGTTTTTTTTTTAATTAACTACAATATCATCATCAGCCTATATTAGTCCACTGCTGGACATAGGCCGACCCTAATGATCCCCTGCAGTCTTTCGCAAATCGTCATCCCACCTGGTCGGAGGTTAATTAACTTATTATTTACTTATTCACTTAATAACGAACCTCCAAATAAAAAGGCTTTATTGTTATTTTATAGTTCTCTTGATTCGTTAGATGGATAGTAGGTAATGAATGCTTTCATTATACGTTCAAATACATAAATAAAATAACATATTCGCATGGACATCTTTGACGAGTTAACCAAGATATAAGATAACCAGATCATTGACAGTGGGTTAATTTGTCTAAGATGGATCTATGTGAACCATGCAAGACATTGCAATGAACACAAATATGAACTCCTATCAAGGCTAAACCCAATTTTATCCAGTAGTATATCATTTCCATTAATAAATTCAAACAAATAGTCAAAACTTTTTTGCAAAAAGGCTTACTACAAAATATCTGATTATTTAGAAGATAAAAAAGCTTGGGACGGGTTTTGCTCCAAATCGAAAAATAACAACTAACAGGCTAAAGGTTTCTTCGTCGCTTCTTTACTTTAGTCTACATACCGAAGTGCGATAAATCAAAAATATCACTTTATTTCCGTATCATTGTTTTATTTTAAGAATTTGACTTTTTCTAAGTGTACATTTTTGTATTTATGGAAATAAAGAATTTGATTTTATGAATAATAATAATTATTATTATATCATACAAATATGATTTATACCCTTCATGATAACCTATGTAGTTACTTTCTTGTTCCCAAAGATAGGGCTGGATAAAAAAGTGAAGTTAGATTTTTCTTTACAACAAAATACGCCATCCGTCACTGCAAAGTGTACCACAGAATAAATTTATTATGTATGTATAGTTACGTACAACGTACAGCTAATCAATCACATTTCATGATCAAGTGTTTTCTCACGTTCTAAAAGCAGGTGTTTTATACAAATATAGACGCACGTACAAACCAAAAGGATAATATAAACCTCTATTGCTTTTCATCCTTGGTTTTCTTTCAAATGTTTATTTAAGTAGCTCATTATAGTCAAATATGGTGACTTACCTAGTATATTATAATATAATGTCTATTTTGCATAGATTTACGCAATATATTTACTCTATATTCTTATAGATTTACTTTGTAACTGACTCCAAAAATCGTCTGTATGTTTTTGAAGGTATAAAACAGTTATCATTTCAATGAAAGGTTAAACTAGTGTAACGAAACGTGCGTTGGGCTAAATCAAAATATACGTTTTGATACATTAAACGCCCTCTTATGCCTGGTATAAGCAGCGCCCAGAATGGCATCGAATGGAACCATTCCAAACTAACACAAGCACGGTCGGTCTGTCAGGCTATTTGGGTCGCCACTACACTAACTACTAGTGGTGCTGCATACGGACTCTCGTCTGGATCGGCTGCGCTAGTAGTTGGTATTTAACATTCTTGTTCTTTTGTTATTCAGATAAACGTTCTTTGTACCAAACTTCTGTTTTCCTGCACTACCCCCCAATAGTTGGAAGATAAAGATAGGATATTAATAACACTAAGTTATAACATGTCAAATTGCAAATTTGTCAGTACTTACACTGTTTTAAATGTTTCGGAATAAATACCTACATATCCTTCGAACAGGTAGAATAAAATATAGAATCCCCTTTTGTTTATCGACGGTTCAAAAGGTGTCTTTGTGATAAAATTACACTTGAGAATGAGATTCGCTGTATAGAAATAATTTGTTCCAGTATGTACTATAACCACATTAATGTTATCCATTATTAAAGCATGAATCACGTCTTTTACATGATTCAGGGGTCCTAGTACGAATCATACGCAGTATATTTCGAATACTTACAACGCATAACAAACTCAAACTCAAAACTCAAACTCAATAACTTTATTTCTTTAGGCTTACAAAATAAGCACTTAGACAAGTCAAATTTAATACTATAAACAGGTTTATAAATAGTCATTATTATCAAATAAGAAATATGATGTTATTGATTTTATTCGCTTCAATTTTTTGTCCACTAGTGAAAGAAGCGAAAAAGAAACTACTAGTAAGTTTTATAAAACTTAAAATTAATACATTATCTCAGTCTAAATATAATCTTATTTGTATATAACTCAATATTTATATAAAACTAACTAAGCTTAACATACCTTTATGTTATTTAAAGGTGTTTGTCAGTGCGGAACTGGGCGACATCTGGCCAAGCATTAACATCATTGATGTAATCATCTATGGAGTAAAAGGCTTTCTTGATAAGATTTCGTTTTATGTACAGTTTAAATTTTCGAATTGGGAGCTCAATTGCTTCAGATGAAAGCTTGTTATAGAAGCGTACACAATTGCCCATAAACGATTTCCCTACCTTTCGTAATCTATATGATGGTACACTAATACAAATAGGAAAATGAGACGTATTTATCGCATTTTATTGGCTACACTTCGTTTGTGTCTACTACCATTCTAAGCCTTTTTCGTGGAAGACATCAACGGTTCTCGATTACGTTTATAATTTTTTTTATATGCAGAATAACCCTGCTGATAAGGTAATATAAACCCTATGACGATAATCACAAAACAACTTTAAGTATTCTTCGATGGGTCCGCCGCTATATTCCCGTTGCATTGCAATACACGTTGGATTCTAGAAACCAACCGTTCCGATGCAGTTGTTCATTTATTGCTCATGGAGTTAAACCACGTTTATACCTATAGCAGAGAACCGCCATCGCGCAAGTTTCGTGCTAGCTATTTTCTACCGGTTGTATGATAGGACCTAACATTCTGGTAGAACGATTGATAGAACAGATATAACACGTTAAGAGTGAGAAAACGGAGTTCAGTAGATAAATAAATAAATATTACAAGTAAATATTGCTGGACAATTCACACAGCATTATCTAGTCCCAAGCTAAGCAGAGCTTGTGTAATGGTTACTAGATGACTAACATAGTTAATACAATACGTTATATGGATAGATATTTTTTATGATACATAGAAAACAACCAGAACACCCGGAACAAATACCTGCAGATAGTACAAACATTTGTCTCGAGGCGGGAATCGAAACCGCAACCTCTTGCGTCGCAGGCAGACCTTCGCCCACCGCGCCACAGAGGTCGTCGTAATGTGAGTGTGTCATTCATATAATATGTATATTTTCCGCTTGCTGAGTGCATTTTGAATACCTAAACCTAGAAAATAAATTTATCAGTAGTTATACTGATGAACTCATTTAATTAAAAAAATGCATTGGATACTCATACATACTAGAGGGTTTTTTAACTGTGACGGTATGGGGCCACCAAATTTTTGGTTAAGCGTGAGTAACGTCTAAAATTGAGTCATGTTGGTCAACTATTTCACTTTGTCTCATGTAGAGACCACTGGCACTGGTGTATATCTAAGAAATAAGAAATATCTAATTATAAGGAAAAAGAATTGTACCTTAATAGAAAATTACAATCAAATAATAGAAACAAATAAGAAATATTGTTTATCAACCATTGATGATTGAGGTAACTGCAGACTGTCGCAAACAATCTATAGATAGCTTAACTGATCCATCTCACCTAAACGTAATAATAATCCTTTAAATCTAGTTGTTGGTATGTTGTTTTTTCTAAAATTAGATGCAAGACCAAGATGGCATTACCTATTATTATACTAGTATAAGTTATTGACAAGCAGAATTTTTTTTTCCTAGTCATTGTTGTGACGAAAATATTAGTAAACCGTGACATGGCATCAATAAGCGTGAAGAGCGAGTTCTTGAGAACATAAAAGTTGTTTTGTTTTATCCATGCATCATGCATTCGAGTTGAAGTTATCAGTGTACTATGGAGAAATAATATTTTGGTTTTTGTTTCTTCTTAAAGTCTTTATAATAATGGAAGAAAAAACTTAATTCGGCTTGAGATCTTGAGCTCTATTTGTTCTACATTTGATTATTAAATGCTTAAGAAATGAAATATACGAATAATAATGACTTTATTTCATTTCTTAGAGATACCCAGAGTGCGGGTAAGCACTATAGCAAAGATCTTATTAAATGCTTGCCCAGTAACGCAGTTAAAACAGTCGAAATCGGCTGGGAGACATCATGATCATTAAAAGGTGCGGACCTTGCAACGCAGGACAATAGCGGATTCGATTCCCGCCTCGGTAGAAAATATTTGTAGGATCTGCAGATATTTTATTGATTCTCCGTATGTTCTGGGTGTTTTCTATGTTTATTAAAAAAATATAAAGTTATGTAGTGTATTATATTAAAAACTAGCAGCACCTCGCGGTTTCACCCGCGTAGTTACCGTTCCCGTGAGAATTCCGGGATAAATATAGCCTATGTGCTATTCCAGACTGTAATCTATCTCTGTGCCAATTTTCACTGGCGTGATTACGCCAGAACGGCTAAACGGATCTGGATGAAGCAACAAACATCCATCTATCCATCCACCCATCTATCCATCCATCTATCAAAATTTTCGAATTTATAATATGAGTGTGGTATAAGTTATATAGTAGGTACTTTTAAGCTTGGGGCTAGATAATGCCGTGTGAATTATCCAGCATTATTTATTAGGTACACAGAATTGTTCTAGATGTATGTAGGTACCACAGTTTGGAACCAACAAACCAAAATCTCTCAGATCTCGCCAAAATTATCCGAACCAGAATATGTTTGTTTATGGTTTTTTAGGTCGATTTACTAAAAAACGTACATTATCCGAACAAGTTTGGACACATCCAGCCTTTTGCGGATTGTTGACATTTCAACCCAATACCAGTCTTATTATTTCGAAACCGTAAAGTTTGATATCGAAATCAGCGAAGATTTATTACGTGGTAGGTATAATGAAGCATTGAATAAATTATGCACTTTCTGCTTGTCGTTGTCTCGTTTGGGTAACAAATTAGCTAAAAAAAATATACACAAACACAACACAGCTTGGGTACGTCAAAAACTATTTCATCATCACTATCATCATGATGATGTTTGATGACGAAATCATCATTATTATCACGGTACCTACCTTCGAAGTTTTCACAAAGAGTTGTTAGAAACACCCGTAGACGGTACCGGTTTTTTAAAAGTATTAAGCGAATGTTTCTCATTTTAATACAGAAAAACTTTACAAATATTAAAAATTAGATTTCGTCGTTTTTTATAATATAATAAGTTACCTATGTCCTTCCCCGGGAAACCGTGTATTACCTTACCAAATTTTATAAGATCCGTTTAGCTGGAGTAGGACTAAAAAATAACAGGCAAACAAAGACGGATTAATTTCGAATTTAATTTTTTTTATATTATATTAGTTCACTGCTTGACATAGGCCTAATAAGGGGGACAGATCAGGGTGACAAATGGGAACAAGCCTAATAAAAGGCCTATAAAAATATTTTTTTTTGTAGATCAAAAATCCAATAGTACTTACATGACAGTGACACGAAAGCCTATCTAGAATCATTAAAAAAACCTCAACAAATACTTTAACCCAGGTTTATACTTTTACATCAGGTACAGTGGTAATTTCCCTATATAAAATTTCCATGTTTTTTTCAGACTTCTAATTTTGAGCGGAAATCGTTTCAGTATTCCAAATAACTACTAATGACTTCAAGATGCCCTAGATGCTGTTATGCAGGATATTAATAATGATGCCGAGTATGACTTAGCTATCATATGTCCTGATCCTACCGTAGTCACAAACGAAGAAGCTGTGATGAGAAATCCAGACTTTTGTATTCTCTGGGTACTTTTAGTAGGTCTCCCGTCTTACCTAAGATCCTAGGATCTTCTGTCTTTCCGTTTAGACAAGAGTCCTGACCATCATCATCTTCATCATTTACAGACGGATAGTTCCCAATACTGGGTATTAGGCCTACCTCAGTTTGAGTCATCCGCCTCCATTGACGCTCCCCTACACGTACCTACTACGTCGTCGAACCACCTTGCAACTGGGCGTTCAACGTTTATTTTGCATTCTGCCCTTGCCTATTTACACTTAATCTTATTAATAATGAGTACATATTTCAAGTAAATTATCGACGTTTACAGCTAGAATGAAACATTAATGGAATACCAAGACTTTGGCGTCTAACAATCAGTTGCGCAGAAGAAAGTGTTTGGAAGAGTTGAGGCAGCCTTTCACTAAGAATTAAAACATAGGCCCATCTAGAAACTGGTCTAACTGGGGTCAATGACTTTGCAAAAATCTTACCAATAAGATAATTAGGAACCTTGTTGTTTTAACCATTTTTAAATTTATTTATTTTTTCTTAATTTTTGAATTAAATTAAAACAATAGAGCTAACTGCAGACTGCTGCAAACAATCTACAGGTAGCTCAACTGATCCATATTCAATACAAGTCGGAAGCGTGCCCAAGACGCTGGCTGCATTGCCCCTCTGTATAGCAATGCTGATGCGCTCACCAGCTCTCGAGTCACGCGTTTTTTCGGACCTTGTTGTTTGTGGTCACCTTCATTTAATAAATATAGCCCAGTACTTTATGCCCGCGTAAATGCTCAAGAGGTCCACATTCGGTGCCGTGCCAGATATCATTCTAAATCTAGCACCATTCGATGTGTATGTACAAAAAACAAGCCGTTTGGGGCCGGCTACAAAACACCACCCCAACTTTTCCCGTGGGTGTCGTAGGAAGGCGACTAAGGAATATCCGCCGGGGGGCGGGCAGCAGCGTCGCCTGCAAAACAAGTCTGTCAATGAACTGCGATCCCCGACCCAATGCCAAGCTTGGGGATAATGCGCATTAACCCCCATTAAATGATAATTTCTTGAACTTTGCATTGCTATTTCAATAGGTTAGTATAAGTAGGTAAATACTGTCTAATTAAAAACTATAAGAAACCATTAACAATAAAATAATTCTCATGAAATTCATGGAACTTAATACCTATCCACGCAATTACAAAAACCAATTAACAGTTAATAGGTAATGTTACGATGTTAACGTGTTAACGTCGGATTAAGTACATAAGTAGCTAGTACTAATACATAAAAACACTTACCTAGGTACTTACTAACCTAAGTATTGAGAACCAAGTGACGTAGATAGATGGAGAGTAAAAATGACCGCCTCTCCCAGCTTGGATCATTTTGATCAAGCATGATCTAAGCGGGTCAGCAATGAGAGAGACAGCCCTTTGCATTCCCAGTCTTTTTCTACGCGACTCATAACGCTGGAACTCTGAACCCGATGCCAAATGTTTGCAGATAGGTTGACTGGGGAGGCATAATAAGCCTCCCATAATGATCCTATATTATTAGAATCAGCACCAGCCTATATTAGCCTACGGCTGGCCATACGTCCAGTTTTGGACTAATATAGGCTGATGATGCTGATGATTACAGAGAATATACTTGCCATAATTGACATCTCAGATTAGAAGGTTTAGAAGGCTCCCATTAATCAACTTTTTCATCAAAATTTATTACTATATAACTTATAGAGCCCAATGTATCACCCATTATAAAAAAAAGTTGCGAGATGAGACGGTTGCCAAATAGGAAGTAGCCGACTAGAATAACACAGATCACATAACAAATGAACATCAAGCAAAACACAATAACAAAACGTCAGCTACGTCTTAGAAAAAATATTTGAACGTGATTCCTCATTAGACTTGGTTTCGTTTATGAATGAAATAGGTAGATATTAAGTAACTTACGTAAGATATATAACGAGAATTTATCAAAAGTGATAAAACACGTACTTTCTACTCCATTTAATGGCGAGTGGTTCCTAACCTAACCAATTACGGAGCGAAGCAAAATGTAGGTGACATTAACACACTTGCTATGTTAAGGTGGATCTATAGTCGTTTCGCATCACAAGCGATTCGAACTGCGGTGCAAATCGCCCAAGTCCCTTTTTTGAATGGATTCTTTCGAACCGCGGTGCGAATAGGCCAAAGCTTTTTTTGAATTAGTCAATTCATATCGCAGAGAATAAAAATGCAGTTTTCTTTTAGAATGAAATTTGGGTGAATTCTGACACAAATAATGTTGTTTAATTACACATCTCATATACGAGTAGTATGGTGGTTCGACGCAGGTTGGCGCGATCAATTTTTTTTGTGTGGTTCTTGATTTTGTAACTAGTTTCTGCCCGCGGCTTCGCAGAGATTGTTTACGGAATAAAAGTACCCTAACAGTAGATAACTTGGTACCACGTTCAAGTTAACAAAGATCTGATTATTCTTCTGTGGATACGTTTTAGATTAAATAATCTTTTATGCTCCTATGAGATATACTATTTTTATCTCATAGATTAGTTGTCGCCCTGTCTTTACTTTGCCGCATCCAGCATCGTACACTATGTTGCAGTTTTTCGCAGATCATTACCTCAAGTGGCCGGAGGGCATCGTACACTACGTTGTCCGAGGCGCGATCGCCACTTAAAAACACGGTTACCCGAGCGGTTGTCGGTTCATCACGAAATATTATGGCCGGCCCACTGCCACTTCATCTTGCTAATTCTTCAACGTACCTACGTATTAGAGAGAAAGAGAACCTTCTGTATTTTTCAGAGGCAGACCTCAGCGTGACCTATACCCAGCCAACTTGTCCTTTAACAAATTAACCAAACAAATAACTGTTAATAAAAATAAGCTAATAAATAAATAAACTAATTATGAATTCGATTGTATCACGCGTGAGGCTCCCATGACCCAATTCGTTGGCCTTTTTAGTTCGACAGCCAATTTTTACAATTTACCTTCTAACCTCTATAGGTAGTTAAGTACCTACCTAATAATTGATAAAAGGTTTGATTCTATTAAAAGCTTTTAGAATTCAATGTCTACAAAATTCCTTCTAATACTGTACATGGTACGATTTGGTGCGACCTACAGTAAAGTCTAGGTCGTACTCACCATTGAGAACAGTAGATTCAGGTTTGTATTTTTGTTTTTGTATTTATTTATAATCATGTATCTCTAATTTTGACAGGATTTACGTAATAAAATAGATATAACTAAATAAATAAATAATGATGGACAATTCACACAGCATTATCTAGTCCCAAGCTAAGCAGAGCTTGTGTTATGGGTACTAGATAACTGATATACATAATATAATATAATACATAGATAGATATTTTTTATTACATATAGAAAACGACCAGAACACCCTGTACAAATGTCTGCAGATCGTACACACATTTGTCCCGAGGCGGGATTTGAACCCGCAACCTTCTGCGTCGCAGGCAGACCTTCGCCCACCGCGTCACATGGGTCATCGGTCTAAAAAGCATATTACTCCACAGATGATTACATAAATGATGTAAATGCTTGTTCAGATGTCGCCCAGTTCCCCACCGACAATAGTATATAATAAGGAAAATAATGTTAAGCTTAGTTTGTCTTAATAAATATTAACCTGTATCTAAATCACATTATATTAAGACTTATATGCAAATAACAATTTATATAAATACCAACTTGGGCACTAAGTTGATCCAGCCCGATTTCCCTGCATTAAGGACTCCACCTTTTCCCCCTTATTACTCGACTCCGGTTGCATAGATCTCGCCCGGAGTGGCAACGGCGCAAATTTGAAAGCGACGTTGCCAAACGTATTCATCGAGAAAGTGATATACTCGAAATTTTTTTCGTTACGATCTCGAACTCAATCGATTCCGTAACGGTCAAAATTCTGAAACGCTCAGACACTTGTTGGCTCCAATTTATATACCAAATCCAAAGTCGTAAGTTGATCTGATCCATTTATATTATCAAAATTAGAGCTTTATTTGATCCGACAAAGCGAAACTGAATATAAAGTAAAGTAGGTAACTTTTTCGAATACACTTCAGTATTTGTTGGCTCCGTTTTATAATATTTGCAGAGCTCCATACATTGCTAAATCCGCCTAGAGAAGACAAACCTAAACGACTCCGTAACGTTCAAAATTTTGAAATGCTTAAACACTTGTTGACAGAGTTTTATATACCAAATCCAAAGTCGTATGTTGATCTGATCCATTTATATTATCAAAATTAGAGCTTTATTTGATCCGACATAAGAAACTATCTTATGAAAGGTAGGTATATTTTTTTCGCATAAACTTCAGTATTTGTTGGCTCTGTATCTATAATATTTGCAGTGCTCCACACATTGCTGCATCCACCTTCACATGTGAAGGCTGAAATTGTTTTCATTATGACTCTAGAAGTCGAGTTGTGTGCGCACGTCATCATCATCATCATCAGCCTATACCAGTTCACTACTGGACATAGGCCTCCCCTAATGAGCGCCATCATAGCGCCCTGTCTTCAGCTTGCCGCATCCAGCATCTGCCAGCAGTCTTTCGCAAATCGTCATCCACCTGGTCGGAGGGCGTCCTACACTACGTTTTCCGAGTCGTGGTCTGCACTCAAGAACACGTTTACGTTATGTAGATAACTTTGGTTCTCTGTCGGATGTATTCGTTGCGAATCCTATCTTTTAGAGAAACTCCGAGCATAGCTCTCTCCATAGCTCGCTGGGCAACTTTAAACTGGTGGAGCAGCCCTACCGCGAGTGTCCTCATCTCATCTCCGTAGGTCATGACGGGAAGGACGCACTGATTGAAAACTTTCGTTTTCAAGCATTGCGGTATGGATGACGAGGAGACTTGACGTAGTTTGCCAAACGCGTCCCAACCTAGCTGGATCCTCCTCTTGGCCTTCTTCTCGAAATTGTTTTTACCCAACTGCAAAATCTGCCCAAGGTAAGTGTATTCGGAAACAATTTAAAGAAGATAGCCATGTACGACGACCGGTCCTGGATCAATGTGGCCATTGAACCTTGGTTTTTCCAAGTTCATGCCAAGACCGATGCGTCGTGAGGCTGAAGCTAGGCCGTCCAGCATCCGGTTAAGCTCCTCCAGCGACTCCGTCATCGAGACTGTCATCAGCGAATCGCAGGTGTGAGATGTAATCGCCGTGTACGTTTACGATTATGTTGCGCAGTGCGCACGTATCAAGTGATAAATAATACAAGGTGTTTGTTGTTCTGGCTGTGTTATGTCGGCCTAGAATTGCACCACCCAACTCTTCCCGTGGGTGTGTGGCGACTAAGGGATATACACCGGGGGGTGGCAGCAGCGCCCCCCGAAGAACTGCCTCTAAAGAAGTGGAAATAGTGACACCCCGACACTGAGACAAAAATTAGATCGTCTTCATCATAACGGACAGCAAGCACATATTCAGAGATGTCTCAGTGATCAACAGGTTCAATACAGCATCTGATCACCTCCGAGGCTCTTTGAATACCAACTTGAACCATGAAAGAAACCGTCTGATGAAGTCCATGCTCCAACCTAACCCTGTCCATTATCATAGCGGGCACCATGAACTTTCAGCAGCTTCTCGAGGAGTGTTTTGCTGCCTTGGAACCCACTGATGACGCTGACGAGACCCTACATAATTTGATAGAGGAGGGCATCAAGTTCTGCAATAAGCAGCGCACTGGAAAGAAGTCCAAACTCTCGGATGAGACTCTCGGTCTGATGGCAAAAAGACGGGAAAACATCCAAATAACTTTGTCAGAGCGGTCAGACCTGAACAAGCAAATTGCGAATATGGTACGGCGTGAACTTCGAAGCTCCAGCATACGCCGAAAACCAAGGGTTCAAAGTATTCACTTAGCAACATGGCAGGAGCCACCTGACGAAGCTTAAAACGCACGATGGGAGGACCGTATTGTCGAAGCCGGAGACCTCTGCCGAGATAGATAATTTCTATAGCCTTTTATACGCTGCACATGCATGCCCCTCGTGCGCAACGGGACGACTACAATTCCAGAGCCACCCTGACACGCCACTACACCAACAAACTGCCAGAAATCAGTCAAGACGAAATCGTGATGGCTCTGAGGCAGCTTAAAAATGGAAGAGCCCCCGGGAAAACGGCATTACTTCAAAGCTTCTGAAGGCAGGAGCAGCCCGTGTTATACAGGAGCTACAGAACCTGTTCAACACCTTCCATCACAGTGGAATAACTCCCAACTCAAAGCGTGGGGCGGCAGCTTGGTGGTGCTCTTTTTTGTGAAGGGAGATAAAACCCCTCTTAAAAACTACAGATTCATCACACTCCTGAGCCACAACTATCAGCTTTTCTCACGAGTAGTCACAAATCGTCTCGCCAGGAGATTCTACGAGTTCCAGCCACCGGAACAGACTGGGTTTCGCGGAGGATATGACACCAGAGACCACATACACACAGTGCGGCAGATTATACAGAAGTCCGAAAAGTATAATCAGCCCCTGTGTCTGGCCTGAAAAGGCCTTTGAGTCTGTCGAAAACTGGGCTGTTCTGGAATCCTTACAGGGATGCCAAGTAACTATCGTTATATCGAGGTGCTGAGATGTCTGTATGATGCCGCCACCATGAGTATCCAAGTACAGGGCCAGCAGTTTAAACACAGGCTCAGCAATTACATCTCACACCTGCTATTCGCTGCTGACATAAGTCTTGATGGCGGAGTCGCTGGAGGAGCTGAACCTGATGCTGGACGGCCTAGCTTCAGCCTCACGAAGCATCGGTTTTGGCATGAACTTGGATAAAACCAAGGTCATTATCAATGACCACATTGATCCGGGAGCGGTCGTCGTACATAGCCACCTTCTCGAAATTGTTGCCGAGTACACTTACCTTGGGCAGAATTTCCAGTTGGGTAAAAAAAAATTCGAGAAGGAGGCCAAGAGGAGGATCCAGCTATGTTGGGCAGCGTTCGGGAAATTACGTCGAGTCTTTTCGTCACCCATTACGCAATGCTTGAAAACGAAAGTTTTCAATCAGTCCTACCCGTCATGATCTAAGGAGCTGAGACGTGGACACTCACGGTAGGGAGAGTCCACTAATTCAAAGTCGCCCAGCGAGCTATGGAGAGAGCTTTGCTCGGAGTTTCTGTAAAGGATAGGATTCGAAACGAATACATCCGACAGAGAACAAAGGTTATCGTATATAACATAGCGTTAGCAAGCTGAAGTGGCAGTGGGCTGGCCATATCTCTAGAAGAACCGACAACCGCTAGGGTAAACGTGTTCTTGACCTTGTGGAGACCGCGACTCGGCGAACGTAGTGTAGGACGCCCCCAATGACGATTTGCAAAAGACTGCTGCCAGATGCTGGATGCGGCAAGCTGAAGACAGGGCGCTATGGTGCTCATTAGGGGAGGCCTATGTCCAGCAGTGGACTAACATTTTTAACACCCTTTGAAATTTCCTATGTAATTTTGAAAAATCAGAGCCAGGATCCGCGCTTTAGTTGTTCTGCTTAAAATGTGTCAAACAAAACTGCTATAAACAATAATCTGCTAAGATGTTTTATAAAAATCAGCAAAGAATCAAACTGATAATTTAAAATGTTAGATTTAGGTGAAACGAAAGGCTTAGGGCGCAAGCAACCAATGGCTGAGCTCGGTGGGCTCTGATTGGCTCATTTGAATCGGATCAACTAGTGCTAAAACGCCAAAAAGGTGGATTTGTATAAAACACACGTAATTATTATTATTTCTGATGGTGACACTTGTGGCTCCGTTCGGATCCACGTACGTACGGGTGATGCGGCATTGGATCAACTAATACCACCCGGATCAACAAGTGAAAACGGATCAAATAAATACTACCTATATGGCACGTTTGATCAACTAAGTGCCCATGGGGATATCTATTAGTTTATAAGTATATATACTTACTAGGTAGTGATTTAATTTCCACTTCTTTCATTTGTGGACAAAAAATTTAGGTGGACAAAATCAATAACACCTTGTTTCCTATTTGTTAGTAATTACTATTTATAAACCTGTTTATAGTATAAAATTTGACTTGTCTTAGTGCTTAATTTGTAAGCCTAAAGAAATAAACGTTATTGATGTTTAGTACCCTATAAATAAGTATGCACACCGTGTGGTGCCCGGCTTAGATTTTGTACCACTCCAACTGTGACTCCAACTCTTCCCGCGGGTGTCGTAAGAGACGACTAAGGGACATAAACTGGGGGCGGACAGCAGGGCCTCCTGTAGAACAATAAATACCACCAAACTGCAATCCCCAACCCGCATGCCCAGCGTGGAAATTATGGGCATTTCCTCCAGGAAATACAAGCCAATGAGGTGCTTTTCAGGCCTACGTCCAGCAGTGCACCAATATATTATGCTGTTTAAGATGACGATGAGGATAAATTAAGAAATATTGGTGGAAAATATTTTACGACATTATTGGTGTCATCCGAGCAAAGCACAGATGCTCGAAACAATTTTGGTTTTTAAAAACATTCTTCATTCATATAATTAATCTCTCGTTTGTTTTCGAATTAAAACTTAGTTACGACGACCTCTGTGACCCGGTGGACGAAGGTCTGCCTGAGGTTGCGGGTTCGATTCCCGCCTCGGGCCAAATGTGTGTTTGTACACAAAATGTCTGCAGATTATTCTGCAGACATTTCTTCATACGATACGATTTAGAATCTAAGATATTTTATGGCAACAAAGACATTACGACAGACATTAGAATCGAATCGTCAAGGTTGCCTGGAAGAGATCGCTCGTAGCGTCTTTATACTTCTACTACTTTTTGCATTTATATCTGTACTGTTTTCTGTGTTTGTGTAGTACAATATAGAATTATCTATGTATTTATCTATCCATCGTAGTATAGTGGGTTTATAAAATCTGTATTTAAATACTGTATTGGTAGAGTCGTTGCACTCCTTCTTTCTATTAGCATTAAAATTAGGTAAAACCGTAAATGTAACTGTCAAAGTTGACATTAGCAATTACGTCAACTTGTCAACAATGCGAAAACTGGGTGAAGCAGTGTGAAACAGCCCGCTCTCCCCAGCATAACGGGTTTTCAAAGCTCTCTTTTACAGTTTCTAAGTACCAGTTTTACCAGAAACAAAGATTAATATTCTAAAAATCGTGAACATCTATTTTTTGTTGATATTTGTAACGTATAGTTTAAGTTAGCAAAATACCAAAAATTAAAATATGCGGAAACGTGACAGTTCACTCCCGCTTAGGTGTTTCAGCTGAAACTAAAACTTCTAAAAAGCAACAAATCACTAAAAAAAAGTTGAGAGGTGTCAAGGGACACCCAGATGGAACGAAGCTCCTTTCTATAAGAGAGATAGAGAGAGACAGACAGAGAAATATGCGCACGCCGCACGGCTTACAATAGCTTACTATAGCAAAAAGTGTCGTTACAACTTTTCGTTAGATTTTTTCCCGTCCAAGAAGCACATAAAAAGATCTTAGCTCTTTTGCCAAGATGTAATGGACAATGCCAGGCTCTACATTATGTAACAGTGTAACATTATGTAATAATGAAAAGTCCTCAGCTTGATTCCGAAAAACTTAACGTACCAAATCTTCTTAATGTAGGTACTCCTGTGGTATCCATAATTAGGTAAGCAAAGCAATTTTAATCAACGTAGGAACCACTCGTTTCACCGCCTACGATTAAATTATCTGTAATTCGCATTAAACTCTCGCAGGGTCAGATCTTGAACTATTAAATAATTTGATCTCCATTGAGGTTGAACGCGCCTACAAAATGGACGCCGAGTTTTGTATCATGTTTTGCTGTGATATTTAATATCTTCGAAATGTTTTGTTTTCTACTAGCGACCCGCCGCGGCTTCGCACGGGTACAATATTATGCATGTATTAAACAAGTAAATCTTCCTCTTGAATAACTCTATCTATTAAACCATAAATCCTTTACGTAGTTTTAAAGATCTAATCATACATAGGGACAGACAGACAGCGACAAGCGTCTTTTTTGTACTTTGTAGTGATAAAACAGCAACATAACATTATAATAATTAAATAATGCTAACGATAATTAAATTTATTTAAATTTAAATTTAAATGCTGGATATTTTACACTACATTATCTAGCCCCAAGCTAAGCAAGCAACGCTTGTTTTATGGCTACCTACTAGATGACTGATAAACTTGATAAAGTAAACAACATAGAATAAAATAGTTTTGATTATACATAGAAAACATCCAGAACACCCGGAGCGAATATCTGCAGACCGTACACATATTTGTCCCGAGACGAGAATCGAACCCCTTATAGAGCTAAGTTTACATTAAATAAATGGGAAAAACACTTCTTATAACTGATGAAAATTATAAACTGTCTTATACCTAAGCACCTACTAACGAACTATAGTCAGAAATTAAAGTATTTTTGAGTAGGAATGAATTATTTCTCGGCTGCCCCATATATCCCCTGGATTAACGGAGTGAAACCCACTTTTGCGAATTCTGCTGGTGCGAGACAACTCAGAACCGACATACTTTGGTGCCAAACTTCAAGATCTTTCGTTTACAAGTGAATAAACGCACGTACCGGAACTTATTTGGGTGATTACTCCAAAATGACAGGGCACGAGATGACAATAATCCATATGAGTCGGTTTGCCGCGAGAGTAAGTTAATTTTAATTTCAATCTTTTAAAGTTTCTTTCGCGCTTCAGCAGCATTCGCAATGTCCGGCTTAATCTTGAAGATAACATTACATGTAGGTATTTTCTCATTATTCTTCTCAGTTATTCTTACACAATCAGACGTGTGACGGATGTCAATTGACATTACCTAACTCTTACTGAAATGTCAACGTGTCGCCTACTTTATGATTAGAGAACATAATATCCGTCTTGCTTGGCACTTGACGCAAAGATTATGTACCTATAGATAAATGTATATATGTACAGGTGATCGGAATGCTGGCTTTTATTTCGGTCAACGAATTAGCATTGCCATTTAACGTGGCAATGCTGCCAGCATTCTAGGCACTCTGCCTTCTTGTGGCGACTTAGATTTTTAGAAAATAGATGTATGTAAATATTAGTTTTATAAGTGTATATACTATTTTATCCCTTACTATTAAATGGCACTTTGGTATATGTAGGTATATGTTATGTGGGCTGTACCTAGCTCCTGAACGCCAACAACTAAAGAATATAATACAATACATACATAAAAGTTTTTTTTATTATACATAGAAAACGACACCCTGAACAAATATCTGCAGATCGTATAAAAATTTGTCCCGAGGCGGGAATCGGACCCGCAACCTCCTGCGTCGCATTAGAACCTTCGCCCACCGCGCCACATAGATCGTCAAGAAATCGCTAAGTTAGTATTAAGTATTAATTTGAATTAGTTTTCTCTCTATAAAGTGAATACCATATAAGTCTCAATAGTCCCTTATCGGATCCCTATCTTACAATAACATCCTAGTCATCATCATCAAATCATAAATTTATGTAAGAACGTAATAAAATTATGTAAGAACATACATAATTTTATATATACGTAGAAACTACGTCGAGTCTTCTCGATATCCATACCGCAATGTTTCAAAACGAAAGTTTTCAATCAGTGCGTCCTACCCGTCTATGAGAGAGCTATGCTCGGTGTTTCTCTGAAGGATAGAATTCTCTATCTAATCGATTAAGAATCGTTGCGAGTTTCTTTGAGTTTGATAATAATAAGGCAAAATGTAAAGGTGTTATTTCCGGGCGATTGATAATGTTCCTGTGTAAGAAGACTTACTACAAAATATCAGATTATCTATATTCTAGATAATCTGATATTTTGTAAGTTTTTATCTTCTAGATTCTAGAAGATAAAAAAGCTTGGTACGTTTTTTGCTCCAACTCAAAAAATAACAACTAAAGGGCTAAAGGCTTCTTCGCCGCTTCTTTAAAATTAAATTAATTAAAATTATGTAAGAACATACATAATTTTTTTAAACAACAAATGAATACACAAATTATAAGTATAACTCCGTGAGATTAAATTTGAATTGTCCCGAAAGTTGTTTTAGCTGGTGATTGATCTGATAAGCTTTGGTTTTCGTCATAAATCGGATTACCATTGTTAATGCAATTATGAAAATTGCATCTATTAGGTTATTAAGTAACGAATGGCGCTCTGATGCAACCATTAGCCGGTATGCCTGTTAATTTTTGAATGAATTTAGCTGAAGTTCACTTGATGGTTCTGGGTGCTTCGTAACAGTTTCAATAACCAATATCAATATTTATCGTACATACTAGGATGCTCGACGTAGAAACTACGTCGAGTCTTCTCGATATCCATACCGCAATGTTTCAAAACGAAAGTTTTCAATCAGTGCGTCCTACCCGTCTATGCCGCTATGCTCGGTGTTTCTCTGAAGAATAGGATTCGCAACGAATACATCCGACAGAGAACCAAAGTTATCGACATAGTTCAAAGGATTAGCAAGCTGAAGTGGCCGTGGGCTGGCCATATCTCGAGAAGAACCGACAACCGCTGGGGTAAAAATGTTCTTGAGTGGAGACCGCGACTCGGCAAACGTAGTGTAGGACGCCCTCCGACCAGGTGGGATGACGCTTTGCGAAAGACTGCTGACAGATGCTGGATGCGGCAAGCTGAAGACAGGGCGCTATGGCGCTCATTAGGGTAGGCCTATGTCCAGCAGTGGACTGATGTAGGCTGATGATGATGATGATGATGGGAGACAAGATCTTGGAGTCTCCCTTGTACTGTACCCCATGTCATAGGTATGCAAAGGGCAGATCAAAGGCCCATGTAACACCGTAATAAAAGGTTAGCACCTCCAAACAGCGCGTGACTGTGTTTCGGTTACCAGTCTTACGTAATGGCTTCCTCTACCTCGAATGCGGCTCGGAAGTTGACCATTTGCTCGTAAACGGTATGAACCGTCGGAATGAGATAATTGCAATGCCTTTATATCGATTAAGAATCGTTGCGAGTTTCTTTGAGTTTGATAATAATAAGGCGCATACAGCACCTAAACTAGCGCCACCACCTACTTTATGTTATTATTCCGTTTAACAAAGGAATTTTCAAAAATCCTTCTTCCAGTTTGTGATACCTATCATAAGCTTTTTTTTAATGCCTCTGTAATAGTTTTATTCTATTTAGTTTAGGAAGAGATACGAAGTTGCACTTGGTGGCCACCAAAATCTATTTTCGTATCTCTTCCTAAACTAAATAGAATAAAACTATTACAGAGGCATTAAAAAAAAGCTTATGATAGGTATCACAAACTGGAAGAAGGATTTTTGAAAATTCCTTTGTTAAACGGAATAATAACATAAATTAGGTGGCGGCGCCACTTTGGGTCCGGTATGGGCCATAAGGCAAAATGTAAAGGTGTTATTTCCGGGCGATTGATAATGTTCCTGTGTAAGAAGACTTACTACAAAATATCAGATTATCTATATTCTAGATAATCTGATATTTTGTAAGTTTTTATCTTCTAGATTCTAGAAGATAAAAAAGCTTGATACGTTTTTTGCTCCAACTCAAAAAATAACAACTAAAAGGCTAAAGGCTTCTTCGCCGGTTCTTTACTTTAATCTACATACCGAAGCGAATGTCTGAGATCATCAAAAATATCACTTTATTTACGTGTCCATGTTTTATTTTAAGAATTTGACCGTTTCTAAGTGTACATTTTTGTATTTATGGTAATAAAGACTTTTTGACTTTTGACATAAGTATCTCATGATTTTCCAAGTTTTCTAGATGTGAATAGTGATTTGGTAGAGTCTGGCTAATTGAAAGTAAAATTTTAATGTAAAAAGTTCCTGACTATTTTAGTTTCTTGGTGCTTTCGTCAGCCAGTTAGATATTTAAATATATCCCATTCACTGCCCAGTCTCGGCGGTGCAACCCACAGACACGCGCCGCCGCTACTCATGAGCTCCGGATGAACGTGTGCGTCAAGGGCCTTGAAAGTGTTAAATAACTTATTGGATGTCCGATATTTATGTCCAACACAGCACAAACCGTATTATTAAATAACAAATGAATAAACAAAGCAATAAAATAGTATCGTAACCTAACAGCAAAAAAGCTGATTCTGTAGATAATAATAAGAAATAGAAAGGAACTAGCATTTCTCTGTTTTGAGGAAGTAGGTATTCGTATCTTAGTTTAGAACATATTAATATTATACAATACAATACAATACAAAACACTTTATTGTACACCAGAAAAAGAACATTACAAAAAAGACATATTACATGAGACGAGTACAATGGGCGGCCTTATCGCTTAGAAGCGATCTCTTCCAGGCAACCTTTGGATTATATTTTTATTATATCACTGAAGAAAGAAAGAACCACATGGTGGCCAAATCGGTACCATCAGAGTAAGAAAAAACGCGCTAGGAGTATTAATTTCGATTTATGAGAAAACAAAAAGAGTAGATTTAGTTGTTTTTTTTTCATCCACTTCTTTCGCAAAAAGACACGCTGTATAGTTGTATAGTACCTTTGTGGATGACACAATACCCAGTCAGACCTCAAAAATAAAACACCACATAAATTCAAAGGATTTCCCTTTTTGTATAATCATATTGGTACATAGTCTATGAGCGCGCAGGGTCAGTGATCTGTATTATGAGACCTGCCAGGGCATAGCGTACTATGCCCTTATCTAGATTCCCTTTAAAATTAACACTAGGTAGTAAATCTGAATCGAATGTATGAATACGCGTAAACGAACACCAGCGGAGAGATAAACTATAAATTTCTTCAAATGAAAAAAAACCGTAAATTATTTTTTTTGTAAAAAGTTGACCCCTTGGAGTTCAAATCACCTTATTTTGGCTTAGTAGGTACATATTAATTAAATTATGGTTTTGGTAACAGGCAGGTAAACGACGCCATTTTGTGTTTAGGATAGGCATAGGATTTCGCGTTTAAAGGAGCGGGATAGAGCAGAGTGGCGACAGCTCAAAAATCAAGTTTTTGCTGATTATCTTGTAATTTTTTTGCAAAAATTGCTAAAGGTGCCCTGGGTATTCTTCTACTTAATTTGGTAATGAAAATAAAAAATCTTCTAATTTTTAGTGATAGTTAAGGAGAAAAATTGTAATAACTAAGAAAACAGATACAGTATTATAACTGATATATTTTTTTTTAAATTTTCGATCCAAAGGGGATCTTCCTTGTATCCCATAGAATTTTTTTTTCAATAAAGATGATGGACAAAAATTATTTTATTTAACCCAAATTCGTTCTATTCACATCTATCTGGATCTTAAGAGCAAAAAGGGTACGAGACTGGCACAAACACGCAATGAATCACAAGACCGTGACTCGCTTACGTGCTAAGTCTTGAATTTATAAACAAGCATGGTAAAATAAATAAACATACGTTTACGTTTACATCGGAGAGAGGCGGTAGCACAACTATGGATTAGGAACAGAAATATTGCACTTGGTTACACCTACCCCTTCTGACCCTAAGGCACACGTTCTGCCGAACACCACAGGTACCTATCGAGCAAAATGTTGGAGGTGGTAATTTAAACGGTAATTGGTTGGTAATTTTCCCAAGGGAGGCGACTAAGGAACAAAAACCGGGGCGTGGGCAGCAGCGCCCCCTGTAGAACAATTCCACCATTGAATTGCGATCCCCAACCCGCATGCCCAGCGTGGGGATTATAGCCCCCCCCCCCCCTCCCTAATGGTACAACGCAATCAAAAATGGCCACCAGTGGTAACGGCGAGGCAGGGTGTGCTAGAAATCTCCGGGCTACCTACGGAGTTAGAGACCATCAAATGGCATGTTCTGGGGCTATGTAAAGTCTGCACATCACCCCAGAATAAACAGTCTGAAGTCAGACTAATATAGGCTGATGATGAATTTAAACAAATTTATTCCCTGCATACCGGCTCCGTGTAAGCCGATTCCCGCAACGTCAACTCTTATAAATTTAATTATCACGGTCATTATAAATTTTGTAGAAAGTTCACAAAATTTATTTTGAATCTTTAAATTGAACGAATGCCAGACACATTAAATATGAAAGGAATGGAATTAAATGATTAGTGATTCCTCAGAAAGAACATTAACGCATTAATTTTGCAATATAATTAACTAACTGATTTACGTAACAAAGACAGAAAAATGTTACTTCAAACGGGTAAAAAGTTCTGATTCTTGGTAATGTTGGCTAAAGTTGGTACAATCTTAGTCATCATTCTTGTTTAACTACTTTTAAGGTATTACCATTCAATAACCATTGTTCTCCGAACTATCATGTCTATGTAACATCGAAGAAATGCAATTTATATTGAAGTAGAGCATGAATCTAAAACATGCAGTGGTAACAAACGTAATTCAGCTCCCTAATTGCTTATTTGGGAATTAAAAATGATTACTCTACATTTTGTATGATTGAATTCAAAAAGGTCTTTTTCAATGTTATATTATGGGAAAATAATAGAGGCTGTTAGCACAGGACTGTGGTAGGTAGCACAAACTTCGGGAGGCCTAAACCTAGCTGTGGGTAAAATCCGGCTGTCACTGATGATATATAGGTAAGATGTTATTAAACAAAAATGCCGCCACGGCCGAATACCATCATTGTTGATTGGTATGTAAATTAGGTAAACAATCGACCATTCAATATGGTTGACGCTGCCACTACAGTATTTGTACAAGTGCAAGACAAAATCCTGCGAGGATAAAATGTAACCAACTACTTAGTTAGGGTAAAATATTCTCGGTTAGTCGAGTACACACTCTTAAATGTATTTCAATTCGCGTCTAGTTTTGAGCGCGGCCGACATTCTAATCTGTTATCCAACCTCTGAGACAACTTTAAAAGTGAAAACGAAATATTTTGTTTGTACACAAATATTTCGTCCATTTCGCGTCGCGCTCATCGTGTCTACAGGTTTTGAAGCCGTCTGTCTGCTGAATGCACGAGCGAAAACGTTCTAAGTAAAGTCGTCAGAACGTTGCGTGATACCAAACACCTGCTTATTGCATCGAACCTTGTGTGCCGAACTATTTTGCTTCTGAGGTTGTTGCGCCGAATCTGTTTGAGTCGCTGATAAAGGTCAAGACCGATGTTACCTCACTTATTCTTAGCAAAAATAATGCGATTTACCTACCTAATTACATCATCAACTAGCTAGTCCCGCATCAACGTCAAGGATTCCAAGATGCTCGATCGTTGCATTGCCGCTTGTTATCATTAACACTCGCCGATTGTTCTTAAACAATCTTATTGTGTTCATTGTTCGTAAGGCGAAAAGGAATTCATTTGCATCGAACTGTGGTAAGTTCCAGAGACTAACCTGTGTCCTGCGCATTTTGCAAGTGGTGTATGTGATGCAGGTGCGCATAGTAGTGGTGGTGGTGCAGGATGCATTCCAGATCGGTGCAGTTCAACATTGTCACGGAGTGCGGCCGCGCTCACGCTCGGTGCACACTTTCACAAAACTATTCCACTGGCACCAACACGTATCGCTGTCACATCACGTTATCTCAAGCACAGCACTAGAACACATGGGAGCGTCTTGGGATCGGCGCCGATCGGTCTGTGACTGGCGGCGCCTGCGGTTCACGGCATCACGCGTCTTTAATCCAGCAAATGTTGCGGCGACGTCACATCCATTTCGGAATTCCGCCGCGATCGATAAGGCGTTCGATAGGCGGTGCAGTGAATGTTTGCGGGCGCGCAGCACTTGCGACGTGCGATTGTACACTGAGTGCGCAGACGGCGCGGGCGGCCGGACGCCTCCATGCTCCCGGCCTCGGCCGCTCGCTACCCACCCGCGGCCTGCCCGGCCCGGCCCGGCGATGACGACCCGGCCCAGCACTGGGCTATCACAAAGCGCCACCTCTGGCCTCCGCAAGGATAATGCGCCGATCAATGCCCGCGTGTTTATTAACAACCCTGTTTATTCTTGACACATTCAGATCTAGGACATGAAGTTATCATTGTTTTTATAAATTAATAACTTGCCTACTTAAATAAAATTTCATTTATTGAATCCCGAATGATGTTATGACTAAGATTTTGAAGTTAATATGAGACTGAACAAACCGGTACCGGTACTGATACAGGCCTGAATGTTGACAAAACAATGTTAGGAAAAGAATAACCGAGAAAACACTTTATAACCACGCATCTTCACATCAACAGCGTTACCTCACAATCCGAACATTAAACAAACGATGCAATTAGCAATGACTAACAAACATTTCAAATGCCAAAGACGTGATCACTGATCACACAATGTACAGAACTTAAGTTGGATCTCCCATACAAACATTAATTTATTCCATAATTAGTTAATATTTTAAACCAATTTTCCAAATCCTGTCTTTGTTTTTTTTAGTTCAACACGGAGAACTCTGAGAACCGCTTGCACAACGATAATCAACTGATTTAATTTTGATTGGTGAATTGTCAAACCATACAAACCATGTTTTAACAAAATTTGACTTTTAAATATTCTTGGGCAAGTGGGGCTTGTTGTATAAATAAATAGTGACTAAAATGAATATGTTTCTACTTAACTATGAAAATTTATTGATATAGCAACCTTAGCAACACGTTTCTAATCAGCATCGAACTATTCCATTATTTTACCATGCATTAACTAGTGAATCGGATATCTTATTGTGTGGAGACGATCCACCTTAAGACTATAATGACAAGATTCGCGATTAAATGGCATGTGTATATTTGCGGAAAAAGGGAAAAAACCAACAAGTAAAATATCCGCAGTAGGTCCCAAGGTCTCAAGTTGATCGCCGTGAACATGCCAGACTTTCAAGATACTGCGATATGTGCAACGCAGTTTATTGTTACTAAGTTGACGAACGTGAAATGATTTATCTTATTGTTGGCGATCAATTTGATCTCATGATCGTGGAAATCATTTCCACTAGACAATAAATGGCTCATTTATGTTTGACCGAAATCTAAGTTACCGGTGGGACCTCATTAAAAATAGTAATTTGTGTAGGAACCTGGCAAGACAAAAATTACATCGTCATCGAATGCAATATTTGAAATGAATATATATTGTTTTATTTTTTATTTATGAGCTTGTTTAGTATGATCATGCTACCGATGCTGATAATATAAAATATTATTGTTGCATTGTATTGATAACAATATATTAGCCATTATCTTCGTGGTATACCACGAATATCTAAATGAGACCCATGCAGTCTTGTCTTAAAGAAGCCCAGGTCGTAATATGAAATAATAATAATAAAAAACAAGATTCGCCAAGTGCGAGTGTAACTCGCGCGCCGAGGGTTTCAAACATGTGCCAATTATTTGGACAATCATTTTTCTGATATATTTTAAAAAGTATGAAACTTACAGAAATTTCAAAAAGTGTTTTAAAAAGGCCGAAACGATACCTTTCATTTGATACCCCACATGGGTAGGTACCCCTTTTTGAAAAAAAATTCCCTTTTTTGACCATTTTTCAAAAACTATTATTATTACAGACTTCTCTATATTTTTCCTGTAAAATATAGATCGATATCTACAAACGCCTAATAAATTGTACATGGATCGGTCATCAATCTTCGGAGCTAGGGGGGGGGGAATGGTCAATTTTTCGTCTTTTTTTGAAATATTTCAAAAAGTATGAAACTTACAGAAATTTCAAAAAGTGTTTTGATATAGTCAAAACGATACCTTTCATTTGATACCCCACATAGGTAGGTACCCCCCCTTTTGAAAAAAAATTCCCCCCCTTTTTTACCATTTTTCAAAAACTATTATTATTACAGACTTCTCTATATTTTTCCTGTAAAATATAGATCTATATCTACAAACGCCTGATACATTGTACGTGGATCGGTCTGCAATCTTCGGAGATAGGGGGGGGGGGTATGGTCAATTTTTCGTTTTTTTTTGAAATATTTCAAAAAGTATGAAATTTACAGAAATTTCAAAAAGTGTTTTGAAATGTACAAAACGATACCTTTCATTTGATACCCCATTTGCCTTCCTAGGTCTCTTTTGAAATTTCAACATCAAAATTTGTATATTCATTTTCATTTTTCATTTATTTTTATATTTTTTTCTTAAAATCAGTAATGGCGCACGAAATGTATCATTATTTCAAATTTCAAGTTAATAGCTGCAGTAGTTACTGAGATATTCAAGAAAGAGCGGGGACGGACAAAGCGAGACCATAAGGGTTTCAAAACCGATCTTTGAAACCCTAAAAACTGATTATAAAGTCCTGATACAAGCGAGGAATAACTATTTCTCACGAATATTTGAGAGAAACTCTAAATTTTTCGGTAGAATAGAGCGAAATATTTTGTTGAGATTGAAAATTTTATTGGGCCATTTATGTATTCTAAGTGCCTTGTACATAGGTAAGTAAGTACAAATGCGAAAGAATCAACTAAAATAGATAACGACCGGTCAAAGTATCTAGAAAAAAAAATGTAAAATGAAAGATTTTTTTGTATGTTTTTACTAGATCGGATACTTTTTTCACACACCCTATTCTCACACACCAGCATTGTAGCTAGCTTCTATATTTAAAAAACTTCGTACTCGTTTTCTAAGCCTTAGTCACCTCACACAGCTCTACTGCTAATCCGACTGCCAAGCATGGTGATGATCGCAGCACGCTTGCCTCGAAATCTTTGGGGCAGGTATGTTCAGGGAGCGACTTATGACGCCATTTTGTTAAAGGATAGGATTTCGCGATATTGGAGCGGGACAGAGCCGATCGAAACCATTTGTTTGACTATGTAATTCGTAAAACATAATGTGGTGTTGTCGCTGATAATTTAGAGCAATTCAATTAAAACCGTTTTTATGTGAAATTTGTAATACTATAGAAACCAGTTATTTTCATAAATTCTATTCGATCACTCAGCTTCCACAAGTTTTATCCCTACCTATTGTATACTTTTTATCTGAAGATTTACGATCGTTCATCATCATCACTCTATTGTAGTCCACAGTTGGACACAGGCCTCCCCTAATGAGCGCCATAGCGCCCTGTCTTCAGCTTGCCGTATCCAGCAATTAACTCCCAGCAGTCTTTTTCTTATTTTTACCATAAATGCAAGTGTTATAAATATACATGTTGCTTGATTTTTTGCATTAGGCGCACTCTTCAGCAGTAAGGGTATGTATGTGCTGATGAGTGAGTGTGAAATAACATATGACTTTGTAACACCTTGGCCTTCATTTCATTTTATTTATTTTTGCTTGCATGTTCTTAGGTCTAAGTGAATGGTAAGTTAAGGTGTCACAATGTACATGTGCCCTAGGGGGCAATGCAAAACTAAGTTTGACTTTAATTCCACATGACAATAGAATTTAACATAATATAACATACATACATAATTCAAACAATAAAATAAGTTTCTCGTAGTAAAATAAGTAAAGTGAATTTAGAAGGCAGAATGATCAGTTATTCATTGTTTGATTATAAGATAATTTCACTCTAGTTAGTCTGTAGCAAATTAGTCAAAAGAATAGTAATTTTTTTCTTTTGTAATAAAAATACTAGCTTTTTACAAAATAGTGAATATTTTTGATCATTTTTATATATTATTTTATTATATACTAAACCCGCCCCTCCCCCCTTCCCCGGCTTTGCAAGGATTTATTCTTTAGGTCCCTACTCTATGTTCATCAGGGATAATGTAAGATTCTAATGGTGATTTTTTTTAAATCGGGCTAGTACTTTCGGAGACCATTCAATTAAAAAAACAAACAACAAACAAACAAATCTCTTCTCTTTATAATATTAGTATAAATATAGATTTCTGCCAATCTATGGTCATCACCATCTTTATCAGCCAAATTTAGACCACTGCTGGACATGCCTCCTTGAACAAGCCTTAGGATTTGCCAAATCAATAATGAAGTCTCAAACTTTGTATTTAATTGCGAATTTAATATTCACCTCTTAAAATTCTTATCACGCTTGATGAGACCTTGCCCTAGATTCGTCTATATATTTAGAGTTTAATTTTTTTTTATTTCTTAAATATTTCTTAAATTAACTAGTAGATATTTACAAAATACCTAACACCTAGATATTTACCATTTTAGAAAAAAAAATCTTTTCTTACTTCCACAACTCAGGTAGGTCCTAACTCATTTTCTGAGTATTTCCTAAAATAAATTAAATTTTGTAAGTGGGTTTTTCAGAAAAAATTGACCTTTGTTTGACCACAACCTTAAGCAATGTTAAAGTGAATCTCAGATATACTGGTCTCACCTTGACGAATAAAATCGAATTAAAAAAATATAGCACTCAGGAAAGAACTAAAAAAGTTAAATTTATAAAATCTTCATCATCAGCCTATATTAGTCCACTACTGGACATATGTCTCCCCTAATGAGCGACATAGCGCCCTGTTTTCAGCTTGCCGCATCCACCATCTGCCAGCAGTCTTTCGCGAATCGTCATCCCACCTGGTTGGAGGGCGTCCTATACTACGATTGCCGTGTCTCAGTCTCCACTCAAGAACACTTTTACCCCAGCGGTTGTCAGTTCTTCTCAAAATATGACTAGCCCACTGCTACTTCAGCTTGCTTATCCTTTGAAATATGTCGATAACCTTAGTTCTCTGTCGGATTTATTTGTTGCGAATCCTATTCTTCAGAGAAAATCCGAGCATAGCTCGCTGGGCGGCTTTAAACTAGTGGGCCAGCCGAGTGTCCACGTCTTAGATCCGTAGATCGAGTCTTTAACCAATTACATTTCATTGAATATATGTAATAGATTGGCGATTTGATTATGAATACTTTATTACTAATGATTTTCTTAACACAAAAATGCCGTTATCTAATACTGTCTTATGACTTTGAACCAGATTTGAAAATACTTACCGATAGTAATAAATATATTATGTTACTGTCATGTTAAAGTTATTTTCACGTTGGTAAGAATTCTTTCAGAATGCAAAAGTAGGTAAGCGTTTGACTATAAATCACACTAAAATTATAAAATGCAAAAGTTTACATAATTGGATAGATGTTTGTTACCTCTTTACGCCCAAACAACTGAACGGATAAAGCTGAAATTGCATACATAATTACATACTAGTATGTATCCTTCGCAGATCGTGATCCCACCTGGTCGGTGTAATGGTAGTGCCAATGCTGGGCAGTGAATGCGTTAATTATTAGAATATCACAGCGCATGAAACTGTGCCAAAATATTGGAAAACTCAGAAATCGAATCATGGTCACTGGTAGCGATTCTGTTGGCATAAAACCTAAACTAAACTAGCCTAAAATTATTAACGTCTCTATTTTTTCGATCGAACAAAAGGGAACAGCTACATTTTTAAGCTAGTTTAGTTTAGGTTTTGTGCCAACAGAATCACTACCAATATCCCGATATAAATGACTTTAATATTAGAATATGTTTTATAAAACCAACATAGGTAATTGAATTTTATCAGCCTTACAAAGTTTTTATATATATCGCTGCCAACTGTACTATCGAAAAAAGCGGAGTCCACGGAAAGGGAATTGAGGTGCGGTCGACTTTACGATAGTCGATGTTGCGGTAATCGACTCTAAAGGAATCAGCGTGAAGTTTTCCATTCGAATTAAAGACAGACTACTTTTTATCCCATAAATCCCATATAGTATATTTATTCTTATATTTTCACATTACAGCACAAGACTAGACGAAGAAGCGGCCACACAGACATCGCAACACCATGACACTTGTTTGCGGGTCCGGAGTGTACACAACGCTTGCCAAAGTTTGGCAAGCGTTGTTTAGGTTATTTCGATCCCATTTAATGGGATCGAAATAACCTTAAACAACGTTCGCAAAGCCGCGATTATACACTAGTTTACACTAAAATTATAAAGAGGAAATATTCCTTAAAAAAAAGTTGAGAGGTGTCAAGGGACACCCGGATGGAACGAAGTTCCTTTCTATAAGAGAGAGAGAGACAGACAGAGAAACATGCGCACGCCGCACGGTTTACAATAGATTACTATAGCAAAAAGTGTCGTTACACTTTTCGCGAGATTTTTTTCCGTCCAGCCCCCTTTCACAACGCGCGATAAGGAACTTAGTTCCAAAAAATAAATAATGCTGTACAATTCACGCAGCCCGTACTGTACAATTGTACAATTCTTTGATGAACATAGGCTATAGAATATACCAGTGCAAAGCCGGAGCGGACCACTAGTAGTCAATAAAGTAAGTTCGGCTATAGTTCAAAACGTGTAACAAATTAAAATCAACAAATCGATAAGTAAATAACTTGATTGGCTTTAGAAATCCTTGAATTGAAACGCGTTTTTATTTTAATATTGTCAAGAATTACTTATGGTTAATTACTTACCAGTGGATAAATTGAAGATAAAATTGAATCGAAAGAATTCAGTTTTAAAAAGTTTAGGTATGTAACAAAAATCCAGCTTGGCAAGGTACGAGTCGGTAAATAAATGGGGAAATATTTGCTAAAGCAGTACATCAATTGTCGGCGTAGCAAATTCTTCAAAGCCATAGGTGCGTATTGAAGTCTTTTATATGCTACGCCAATCTGCACAACAAAGTCTCCGTAGCACGCTCTGCGAAGTTTTGGGTGTGTGTTGAAATCTTTTTACGCTATGTCAGTCTAGCGAAGCTATGTCTTCGTAGCACGCTCTACGAAGTTTTAGGTGTGCGTTGAAATCTGTTTTACGCTATGTCAGTCTAGCGAAGCTATGTCTTTGTAGCACGGTCTACGAAGTTATAGGTGTGCGTTGAAATCTTTTGTATGCGTAGTGAAAAAATTCTATGTCTATGGCTATAGCAGTCTAGCGTAACGATGTCTTCGTAGCATACTCTACTAGTATTCTACAAATGGATACTTATTAGTTTAGCTATGACGTCGTAGCATGAATGCTACGAATCTATGGGTGCGCGTTGAAATCTTCTGTATGCTACGGCAGTCTAGCGAAGCATCTTCGAAAGTCTACGAAGCCCATAAACAAGGTACCGTATTGGTTTTAGCTATTAGGCTTCAATTTAATGTATCACTACTCGTGCAACGAATCGTTGCCATGACATTGACAAAGGCTCGATTTACTTACATAACGATAATGATTATGCTTCCATAATATATTTAACAATGAAAACTAGATAAATCTCTATACTTTATTGTGATAATTTATTAGACTAGACACCTACACTTAACATCGGTATCCATCAATGATGTAAGGACAAAAAAGCTACCGCAGGGTTTGGAATATAATACAAAAAGATATCATTGCTTTGTGTTATTATAACTGTCAATTAAATTATTGAATATGTACAGTCGTCCACAAATCTAATAACCAATACCAACTTGAAAGGAGTAAAGAAAGGGCCAAAAATAAAATATTGATGTAAAATATTTCAAGACACTGATGTAGTCGAAATAAGTAATAAGTCTAGAACGATTGATTTTAATCGTATAGCTAGTAAGGCAGAGCTCCTTTTGAACGTACTTTTGTTATTACAAAAGTATAAGTAGAGCTACAATATTGACCAAATGTTGTTTGGGAATCACCTAGGTATCGAATAAGTTTTCAATAGGTGATTCCCCAATAATTTTTGCTTAATTTTTTTGAATTTCGGTTGTTTTTTGTTTCGTAAGTATTGTTGCATTGTAATCAGATATTTTTGTATAGCTTGTTGTTTTTATCGGTTGGTTTGACGTAGTCAAGCATAATAACTAATTCTTGGTTCACTCAAGCACCTTTGTACTGAAGTAGGTATCACGGTAAGTTAGTACCTACCTACCTACATTATCTAATGTATAAGTGATGTAACATCAATAAACAGAGATCTTTGTGTTACAACCTTGCTTACTTCAAGACCTCTTAGCAACCTCTATGCACATCACATACTTCGTTAATTTTTATTTTACTTCATTCGCTTTAAATGAATACTTTGTTAAAGGTAATTTTTTGAAAGCTGGTGCGATCTCCTTTTTACCGACTTCAAAGAAGATGTTCTTTATTCGGCTGTATTTTTTATGTATGTTTATCGATTTCTCCGTCATTTATGGACCGATTTTAAAATCCTGTCGCTATTTTATTGAGCATGATTTTGAATTGGTTCCATATAAAATGTATTCTCTAAGGATTAGTATTTATTCCGTGAAGTTAAAAAAAAAACAAAATACTTGATGACAATGACGACTAGCTAAAACAATTTTGTTGAAATCTTCGCCAATTCTCAATACATTTTGTCATTTTTTTCGTTGCTGTCTAAAAGTTTAATTTGAGGTGGAATAAAAGCAACATTCTAGAGAAATTCATATGTGCGCCGTAAAACGCAGCTAAAGCATCATATTATCATAAATAATTCCCAATCAGTATTGGTTTCCATGGCAACGTGCGTAAACAAGAGGCTTACAAGGTTGACGTATGGCGGATAGCATAAAATGGAACGTAGGATCTTTGCATTAAAGGAAGGACGACCAATTCTGGACTGATGGTTTAAGGGTTTTGTAAGCAAAAGGAAGGTTGTACGACACAGGCTACATTCAAAAGGAAAAACCGATCACCATCTAATTGCAAATAATTTAAAAAAATCAAAATAGAAGTAGGTTCTTCGTAGGTTGTAGGTTGTTCATGTTCGGCTGTACGTACGTTATTTTTTAAGTCAATTGTGGATTATCTTTGTAAATTATTTCCCTATTGAAAGAAAAATGATATCGAGGTAAATACCGATAAAAAATATTTAAATACAATAAAAAACATTGTAAATACGAAGGAATTTGAAGTAGATTTTTCACATTAAAATAAAGTTTTTCGTATACTTACAAAAATAAAAGAATATGAGCAATCTTTTAAAAAAATATTTATCACAATTTAATACGATTCCAATGATCTGCCAAGACGTTTGAAGCAAAGTTTAGAGAGCGATATAAATTTGACTTGTGGTCAAACGACACCTTCGTTTGACCGTTTGACCACATGTCTAATTTATTTATTGACAGTAAAAAAAACCTAACATCAGTAGAGAATAAAAAATATTACAAAGAGAATGTGTATCTTATCCAGAATACCTTAGCAAGTACGTATTTACTTAACTGACAACAGATGATGATGGTATTCAAATCCCGGGCTGGTTCAAAGTGGAACCTAGGACTTTAAGAGCAAGAAAAAATTTCAAGCACCAATCCGGAGTCAAAGAGTTGGCGGAGTGTTACATTTGAGGATCGGCCTCGGAAGGGACAATAAGCCGTTGCTCCTGTGCGTGCCTGACCTCTGGTCGTGCCGTCCCACCGTAAACCCTAATCATTAGAGGAGAGGATAGAGTGTGCAAGTGTTTGCGCACACACTTATGCATTAAATATGTCCTGCGCACGTGGCTAGTTTCCCTTGACAGGCCCGTGGCCGGATAGGACTACATCGACAGGTGGGCTTTTTGTAAATATCAGTATTGGCCCTGAATACCCCCGAAATGTGACGATTGATGAAATATAATACCTAATTCCTCGAAGATACATCGATAACTAGCTGGCTATCTCACTCCACTACGTGATCGGTAGAATAAAACGGTGAAAAACGTTGCATAATAATGTCGTAAAAACCTCTTGTTTTATGAATCTCTTCACTTCTTCTTCTTGTTGCAGTTTTTAGCAACAAGAAGAAGAAGTGTGAGTATGTCTGACTCATAAAAGTTTTCGTTGTTCTACTATTATCTTACTCAGTAAGATCTGACTGTCTGTAAATAAATAACTAAAAATATAAATATCTGCCTATAAATTACTAAAAATAACTATGAACCACTGCGATGGCATAAGTTTTGATAGTTTGACCACCTATATAGATCTTCCTCGGGTATCCTCAATAACTGGATAATAGCCATAATGCTGAGACAGAGACTTTTTTGGTCCCTTACGTAACACATTTTTTTGTCATTAGTTAATATTAGGTTACAAAGAAATTTATTTTCATTCATTTTTATTTATTGCAACGTTATTTCCCTGTGCTGAGTTCATAAATTCATTCTATTTAAAGAAATGAAAAGAAGCGAGTAGTGTTTTGTATTTTCTAAAAGTGGAAAAGCTCTATAGAACTTTTTGTGGTCGTGTTTAATAAATAATACGGCCCGTATTATGAAAGTCTGGTCAGTCATACTCACATATCCATGCGTGAGTGACGTTTATGCCAAAGAAAAGCGATTCTCAAGCATAAATAAATAAATCTTGAATAGGTATATTAGATGACTGAGCAAGCTTTCATAATACTTGCAGGCCTTAGTTTCATGATGAAACTTTCAAATAGGTCTGTCATAAAATTGAGTGATCTTTATCATGAAATGCTTTCAACCACCTCGAGGCCACTCCGCTTTGCCTGTGAAGATAGGAAGATTCTGCGCTTCTGGACGGAGTTCGGCTGGCTTCATTAGTAGAACAAAACTACGTACAATGAACTAATCAGAGCCGAGTGAGGAAAGAGAAGTACCTACACACACACGCTTTACGTATCAAAGTAACGCCAATAAGAAAGCATAAAACCTGATGAAATAAGAAAAAAAATTCACAAGAATTTTTATTTTAAATCTTAGCTTTAGGCCGTAGGTTAGTATCCTAGATAAACCTAATGGGTAAAGTAATAAATCGTTCATAGAGAAAATAAATAGGTTAATTGGTTTCACCAGTGAGAGCTGAACTAACATTGGTTTCAATAGGACGAGTAGGTTCTTCTGTTCGAACCGGCATGCTTGAACTTGCAGTCCAAGTTGTACTTTCAACTGGATGCAAGGTCACCGATTTTGTTTGGTCTTGCGGATAATCAAAGCAGTTCTGTATCCCGATGATTGTAGCTGCGATAGACCCAAGGGAACCGCTACATATGATCAGGTTTTTTGTCATAATAGAGATTAACTCTTTACCTCGAGCTCCATGTCTGAAACCAAATTCAGAATTATAGATTTCAACAACGGACAACCACTGCATGACGCAAGAGTTAGCCACGGTCGCGCAGTAAAAATCGTCCCATCCATCTCAATTCGTGGATGTCGTAAAAGTCTGCTAATATAAATAAATATAAATATTGCTGGACAATTCACACAGCATTACCTAGCCCCAAGCTAAGCAGAGCTTGTGTTATTGGTTCTAGATAACTGATATACATAATATAATACAATAATATATAGATATTTTATTAGTTACATAAAAAACGACTAGAACACCCTGAACAAATGTCTGCAGATCGTACACAAATTTGTTCGGCGGCGGGAATCGAACCCGCAACCTCCTGCGTCGCAGGCAGACCTTCCTTGCTAAGGGAAGAGCAGAGGAAGGGCAACAGCTTCCATCTGGGCAACAGCTTCCTATTGTGTCATTATAACACGTCAACTGCGATCACTAACCTGCCTACCAAGCGCAGTGGTTATAGCATAACCCCTGTGTTTGGGGGACACGCGTTCAGCTCTGGACGAATTTCGCTAAGGAGATATTGGAAAGCTAAGTCTTTCTTACTTTGGCACTAAGATTTTCATCTCGTTAATATTATGAAGCTCGTTAATATGCGAAGTAATCCCTTTGGGTGCTGCATTAGCTGCCACTAGGGTTTTATAATAATTTCATCAGCTCGCTTAGATCAGCGCAGCTATTAGGTAAAAAAATTTAAGACCTATTTGGCTACAACAATGTTAAGAGTACCTACCTAAGGTGCAGTAGCAAGATCAAGAAAGATTATATATGATCTAAACTTATGATTTTAATATAAAAAGTTTCTGATGACGACCTCTGTGGCGCGGTGGGTGAAGGTCTGCCTGCGACGCAGAAGGTTGCGGGTTCAATTCCCGCCTCGGAACAAATGTGTGTACAATCTGCAGACATTTGTTCAGGGTGTTCTGGTCGTTTTCTATGTATAATAAAAATATTTATCTATGTATTGTATTATATTACGTATATCAGTTATCCTAGTACCCATATCACAAGCTCTGCTTAGCTTGGGGCTAGATAATGCTGTGTGAATCGTCTAGCAATATTTATTTATTTATATTTATTTATTCTTATCTACGAGGGTTACGAGCTCTCATGCTGAGACTCGCAGAAGCAGAGTGCGCGACTCGAAACGCACTTACCCTGAAGTCCCTTGTTAAGAGTGCTAACTTTTCATACGATGGCATTTTTCCAACACAAATAAGCAGTTAACCCACTTACATCCGTAATTAATATGTCAAACTACTATAGTTTCAATTGTAAAATACCTCGGTATCTAAGAAAAATCTTAGGAGATCTTAGAATCTTAGGATAGAGATAAGAGTAAGAACTCACCTCAGACTAGTGAATGCTCCAAGCAGTGTACCGCCAGCCAATCCTACACTAGATCCATATAAAAATGCGGATTTTATTTTATCCATGCAAACCGAGGTTTGTCCCGTAAATTCAGTTGAAGGAGGTGCCATTTCTGTCTAATTCACTATACGTTCAACAAACAAAGTATCTATCCGCGGAAAAAAGCAAGGACAAAGAATAAATCACTATCGAAGCAAGGATAAATAAAATCTCCTGCAAATTATTTGAAATATCGGTAGATAACTGCAAAAGCGGAACGTCATGAGAAAAAAATCACTGCGGAGCAAAGTGGGGATTTTATTATCTTTGACCCAACTTTGACCATTGAAAGCAGTGCAAAGAGAATATAATCACCCTGAGCAGCTGTAGGTAAAAAGAGTCTGCAAATGTGGAGAACCTTTTTAGATTTAGGATCAAAAGAGCTTTGCTGCACCGCTAGCATAGAGATTGTTGTCTAGGGTAGAATAGACAAAAATTACATCGCATCGACATAGATTGCTAATATAACAGGGCTTTATTAATCGCCATCTTGTCAAACCACTTTCTTATCCAAAGCCCAGCAAGCCAGAATGAATTATCTTCATTCATTGAGTGCAAATACAATAGACTGATTTATTCATCTAAGGATAAGGCTTAGTAAAGCCTATGCACAGTACGGTAGCTTCGCGGTAGTTCCGCTAGTCACACGCGCTCCCTTTATTGAAAAATAAACTTATTAAAAATATGTGAGCATGTGAGGCATGTCAAAGCGTTGAGATAAAAATATTATAAATTTTGTTATCCTACAGGTCTAGGTCTGGTATTATTATAATATATAACTTAAACGTTACGTTAACTGCCATTAAATTTAATATCAGTGCGTCACTTGTTCCTTTTCCAACTTAAATATAATATATTCCAGTAGGCATGGAACTACATATATAAACTCCGTTTTAGAATTCGAGAAATTTTATGTCAACAAAGATATAATTATAAAAAATATAAATAAGTAATGAAAACTTAACAGAAATTGATACTTAACAATAACAGCAAACATCAATAAACCAGCAAAATATCACTAAAAGTAAAATGAAAACTTCAACGACGCATAATGATAATGATAATGACACATATGCAGCTGAGAATATTTGAATTTGAATTCAAAAACGAACGAGAAACTAAAAAAATGATGAATAAAAGTTTTTAAAACCAACTATTGTGTCGAGCTTTTTTTCTATGCATCGATGATACCAATGTCGTTAAATATTTTCTACAAATATTCCTTGGAATTTGTAACCCCTTTGTATATAATAATTACCCAGGCTTTTGAATAGTAGTATATATAGATAGGTATCACCAAGTTATGGTGGTTCGAGATCGCAAGAAATTCATGCATTATTGCGTAGGTAAATTTCTGCTTTCTATAAGGAATAAAACCAGTACCCCATGACTATCTACACAATCTACGACACGAATTAATCGATAGAATTCAATGCCTTCTGTAATTCAGTACTTATTCTTTATTGTACACAATAATAATACATAAATACAACAATTCACACAGCATTATCTAGCCCCAAGCTAAGCAGAGCTTGTGTTATGGGTACTAGATAACTGATATACATTAACAATACATGACATAGATATTTTTCACTACATAGAAAACTACCAGAACACCCGGAACAAATAGTTGAAGATCGTACAAATGTTTGTCCCAACGCGGAAATCTAACCCGCAACCTCCTGCGTCACCGCGCCACAGAGGCCGTCGTATAGAAGAGGCCTTCCCATTTATTTATTTTCTAATGCGGTGTTGGTTGTTTAACGTTTTTGACGCGATTCTGTGAGAGTCACCATCAGCGCGTTTAAAAGTCGCCGTGTGCATGCATAGGCTTTAAGACGTCGCAGTCGAGCTAGGAAAGTGGGTAATCCGAGAGTGGGTCAAATCAAACATGGGTGGAAATCTCGGGAAACTCGAACAACTCCACGTGTCTGTGATTGTTGTCGATGGCCATGTTGCAGTTTCTACTGAACATTGCAATGAATGAAATATTTAATTGCTTACCTGGAGCAGTCAACGACTTAAGTTGAATAGCGTCATGATCATCATCAGCCTATATTGACGTAGATATAGACGACCTCAGTGGCGCAGCGGGCGAGAGTCTGCCTGCGACGCAAGAGGTTGCGGGTTCGATCCCCGCCTCGGAACAAATTTGTGTACGATCTGCAGAAATTTGTTCCGTTGGTCTGGGTGTTTTCTATGTATAATAAAAAATATCTATCTATGTAATGTATTATATTACGTATATCAGTTATCTAGTACCCATAACACAAGCTCTGCTTACTTTGGGGCTAGATAATGCTGTGTGAATTGTCCAGCATTATTTATTATTATTTATTTTATTATTTATTTATTATATTCGTTCGCTGGACATGGCCTCTCCTAATGAGCGCCATAGCGCCCTGTCTTCAGCTTGCCGCATCCAGCATCTGCCAGCAGTCTTTCGCAAATCGTCATGCCACCTGGTTGGAGGGCGTTCTACACTACGTTTGCCGAATCGCGGTCTCCACTCAAGAACACGTTTACCCCAGTTGTCGGTTCTTCTCGATATATGGCCAGCCCACAGCCAGTTCAGCTTACTAATCATTTGAGCTATGTCGATAACCTTAGTTCTCTGTCGGATTTATTTGTTGCGAATCCTATCCTTCAGAGAAACTCATAAAGAAAGCATGTAAAATCACCCAGCGAGCTACGGAGAGAGCTCTCCGTAGCTCGCTGGGTGATTTTACACTGGTGGACCAGCCCTACCGTGAGTGTCCACGTCTCAGCACCGTGGGTCATGACTCATGACGGATAGGACGCACTGATTGAAAACTTTCGTCAATCAGTTGTAGTAGCTCTATTCACTCGTGTTCATCACCATCAGCCTAAATTGCCGGACATATTAGGCTGATGGTGATGGCTGATGGCTTAATTGCTGGACATATGCCTCTCCTAATCAGCGCCATAGTGCCTTGACTTCAGCTTCACTCAACATCATCATCACCAGCCCGTTGGCACCCAGCTGTACTCACTTTTATAAAAATGCTTATGAGAGAAATGCATAGGTACCAACCGCGATGATTTCTCTGTAAGTAAAGTGCTTAGTAAGTAGGTACCTATTAGTGCTAAAAGTAAGAGCAAATAGTAAATAGAAAGCATTTGTGGATGAAGCAAACACTCAAGAAAACTGCAGTAAAAAGTCAATGGTACTACCTAGATACCTAACCTAAAACTTTTTAAACATTCGCGATTTGATAACATATAGGTATTTATATAGGTATTTATCGCGTGCCTTTTGCTTTCTTTTCCCCAAAAGAAGAAAAGAAAGCAAAAGGTACGCGATAATACCCGATAAATAATCTTTATTATATACCTAATCTAACCTTGGGCAGTTAGCATACCTTGGTATCATATAGATGCAAAAACGGAGGTGGCCACCAAGAGAGCAACTTCGCGTCTCTGCCTGTATACAAAATAAAACTATAATGGCGTTTGTTTAGGCGCTAGTGTGACTCGGGGTACCGCCTTAACGCATTCACTGCCCAACCTCGGCGATACGACCCGGGGAGGGGCGCACGCTGCCTTGTTAACAAACAGACAACACAGCACCCCGTTAAGAAGGCGTAATTTTTTGAATATGATATATTTCGCGTTTGATAGAGCAGAGCGGCGCTAGCTCAAAAATTAAGTTTTTGCTGGTTATCTATTAAAGGGCAACTTTGGCTTTTTTTGCAAACAAATGTCTTAGACATTTGTTTGCAAAAAAAGCCAAAGTTGCCCTCGGTATTCTTCTATTTAATAGGATGATGAAAGTAAAAAATCTTGTGATTGACAATTTAGGATAAATTTTAAAAACAAAGAAAACAGATGGTACTCGTACTTTGCACATTTTTTTCTGATATTTAAAATAGTTTTTTTTATTTTCGAAAAAACGGGATGTCTCTCCCATAAATTATTAGGTAGATATTTTTTTAAGGTTTATCGATAAAGATGACGGAAAAAAATTGTTTTAATTTAACCCAAATTTGCCCTTTTCACATCTATCACCGCCTAAAATGTTGCATCGATCGAGTAATCTAGGTACCTACTAAAGCACCCTTGACACAGTAGCACTGATGTAGTTAGTTGGTACTTATTCTAATGTGTGTGATAAGATTAGTCAATGAGCAACACCATGACACCACAATTATTAGTATGATTACTAGCACTAGGTAATTAGTTAATGAAGTAAACTAATTTGGGTTTTGGTCTTCAGTTCAAGGCCCAAGGGCAACCTTTGCCGTCGTGCCCTATAGGTACATAAAAAAGTCATATTTTGATGAGATTTCTAATTTTATTCTTCGAAAAAGGAAGAAGTTATAATATGATCGGCTGTATGTGTATTAATCAGGTATTAATCAATGCATTGCATATATGTATTAATAAGCTACAGAATATACCCGTGCGAAGCCGGGTCGGACCGCTAGTGCGTTTGTAAAATCACGACTGCAATTTTGGTAACTACATGATGATATCTTCGATTTTCATGATTCTTTTCTTGTTATGAGTTTGATTTTGAGGCGTTCTCATAAAAGTTTGATCCTCATGGAATTGAAATGTGTGACGTAAAACTTAGGTATCTAAATCAATATCAAATGATAACTTTTACAATCTAGTCGCACTATAAAAGTTTTCCGGACTTAAAGCTACTTCCAAACCCATTTCCATTATTCAGGAATTTTGAGTCAGATTATAGTTTTTAAGGGGTGAAACGGGACCTATTAGTAGGACTCTGCTGTCTGCCCGTCTGTCTCTCAATCCGTCTGTCACCAGACATAATTATCATGAACATATTAACTAGACAGTTGAAATGTTCACAGATGTTGTTTTTCTGTTGCCGCTATAACAACAAGTACAAAAAAGATAGTAAAATAAATATTTAAGGGGGCTCCTATGCAACAAACGTGTTTTTTTTGTCGTTTATATAGATAATGGTACGGAACACTTCGTGCGCGAGTATGACTCGCTCTTGGCTGGTTTTATTTAAAACATGCCAAAAGAATTGCCGATAAACAAAATTACGATATTTCGACTTGCAGTTTTTAAAATAAGAGACGGACAAGTTACGTGAAATAGTGAAAGCGTAGAGTTCATAAATAATTATTTAATACTTAAATGTGCTTTAATATTTTGTCTCGTAAACGAGTTCTTTTACATTATTATTTTTAATTGAGTGGACTGGGTACTTACAATTACGTCACCTTAGGAAGTGAGGAGGGAAAAGGTAGGTAGATTTTAAGGTGGCGATATATGACGCCATTTTGCGAATAGGATAGGCATAATATGATTTTGCGTTTAAAGGAGCGGGACAGAGCAGAGCGGCGTAAGCAGAAAAATCAAGGTTTGATGATTAATAGATCTATCATCCTAACATTAAGACATTTGTTTGCAAAATAAGCCGAAGGTGCCCTCGGTATATTCTTCTATTAATTATGGTGATGAAAATAAAAAATCTTGTGATTGATAGTTTAGGAGAATAATTGTAAAAATCTCAAATCTCAAAGTAACTCATAGTACCATCTGTTTTCGAAAACAGATGGTAGGTACTTTGCACAATTATTTCTGGTATTCAAAATAGTTTTTTTTTTTCATTTTCGTAAAGAAACACCTTCTTTTCAAAAATGAAAAAAAAAATGTAACCCAAATTTGCCCATTTCACATCTATCGCCACCATAAAATAAATAATGCTGGTCAGTTATTGATAAATCATCATATTAGATTAGTATCTATATTAATTTTAAAATTGCGAAAGTTTAGATGGATGTTTGTTGCTCAATCACACCAGAGGATGTCAGGCTTAAAGAAAATGATACTGCTGCTATCGGTCTTTAGCTTCGTCAAGACATCCTTCAGTGGTCTAGCTTTAGGTACGTTATGTAAATACCAGCAGTCGAAAATTTGCCTGAATATTAGATGGAGTCTTTTTACTAGTTTCACACAAGAAGCACAGGAATATTCGTTGCCAAAACGGTAATGTAGGTACGTTTATTTAGTATTTAGCTTTAGCAGATTGACCTTAATTCTTTAACCAATACCTGCATGAAGAAAGTGCTAATTCGCTTGGCACGGGCTCGCACAACCACGTGACAAACAATGCTGATCGTCATACAACTTCATAATTTGCGTCATGTGACTTTGAACTCTCAACTCCAGCTCAACTCTACCCCTTTTATCGCATTCAGGATGCTTACCGAGATAGCCAATTGATCAATTGCCTTGTGTTGAATTGTTTAAATTCGTTTGTTTTGATCTCCTGGTAAAGTGCGATAATATTAAAGAAAGATAGTATAAAGAATTCGCCATAGTTTTACAGCTTGTTAATATCACCCAGTTACAAACTTTACTGATTCTATTTTTGACATTCTTACTGTTAACTTTATTTTATTATTCTTATTTTCGTTAAGTTTTTTTCAGGTCAAACTTAATTTGATTATTTGCATTTTTAAACCTTGTAGAACGTTAAGTATTTTCGCAATTTGCAGTAACTTGCAATTTTTTTATACAACTATGCAATTTTTTTAATACGATTATTTTTTCTTTTAGGACAAGGGTTGAGATTTTGCAGAATTTCAAGTTTTTTAATTATTATTCAAAAACTTGATTCACAGCATTTCTAAGTCCTCGATTTTGAAATACTATTAGGTACATGTGGTTGTTAGTCTCTGTATTTTAATATTGTTTAAATTTTATGTTTTTATAGGAAAAGCTGCATTATAACATTATTTAAGATGTTCCATTGTACACAAGTATTGGACGTCTAAACAGCACAGATTTCTTGACTCATTTCAAAATAGTCTTGTCAGCCCGCTGACCAGCTTCCTCACGCGGAAAATATTTTGCTATTGATCATGTTTATGAAATAAATAAATAAATGTTTGTGCATTAATGAGTGTCTCAACTGTGCACTGAGTGACTGTACTCTGAGTGTCTGAGCTGTGAACTCTTCTATCTATAAGGCATTGGGACAGTTTTAAAAATTAAATAAAAACAAAGTGTATGGACACGAGTGATGGCATAGAAAAGTGTATTAACATAAAACATAACAACAGTTGGCACCATTGAGTCAATTTCTTGCTCTTTTGGGGTGGGAAAGACCTTCATCATCGTCTTCGTTTTCATCTACTTTTTCTCTAAGATCTTTTCCATCGATCCTGGAGAATCCTCCTGTTCTTCTTCATCGGAGTCAACTTGAGGGACGTCATTCAGTCAGTTCTTATGTCAGTCATTCTGAGGAACATTTGAGGCTTGCTTTTTCTCAGCCACACTTCAAGATGCCACTGTCTTTCTTCCATCAGCAGATATTTCTGCTGATGGAAGATGCCTAATTTTCATCAGGGTAATTCTTGTTCTCAAGAATTACCCTGTATTTTTATCTTAATAAGTATATTGCACATTCAATCCTAATCATAGGATACCTATCAAGGTAGGTAGGTACTAAACTAACCTAACTTTATCAATGTCATTAAGTTTTAAATAGGTCATAATTGGACGTAGTTACGCTGAAAGGACTCAATCCACAAAATGTCACTTCGGAGATTGGCATTTTAAAGTTTAGACAATGATTCAATAATGTTAATGCATTCGAAAAAAAATGAAATTATTGTGTCAGATGACCAAAAATACTGTTATTTTTATGAGCCTAATTTTATTACACAGAATGTCGTATTTTTTCAGTTATTGAGGAAAATATGGGGTTGAGTCGTTTCTGCTAAATCGGTTTTGACATTACGGAGTATTTTTTTTAATTTATTTGAAATGACCTAAACGACAAAAAGTATTAATAAAAGTGATATTTATATAAATAAAAGAGTATTCATCATCATCATCATCAGCCTATATTAGTCCACTGTTGGACATAGGCCTCCCCTAATGAGCGCCAAGGCGCCCTGTCTTCAGCTTGCCGCATCCAGCATCTGCCAGTCAGCAGTCTTTCGCAAATCGTCATCCCACCTGGTCGGAGGGCGTCCTACACTACGTTTGCCGAGTCGCGGTCTCCACTAAAGAACAGGTTTACCCCAGCGGTTGTCGGTTCTTCTCGAGACATGACCGGCCCACTGCCACTTCAGCTTGCTAATCCTTTGAGCTATGTCGATAACCTTGGTTCTCTGTCGGATGTATTCGTTACGAATCCTATCCTTCAGAGAAACTCCGATCATAGCTCTCTCCATAGCTCATAGCTGGGTGACTATAAACTGGTGGACCAGCCCTACCGTGAGTGTCCACGTCTCAGCTCCGTAGGTCAGGACGGGTAGGATGCACTGATTGAAAACTTTCGTTATCAAGCATTGCGGTATGGCTGTGTGGTGTCGGCCCTAGAATAGTACCAACCCAACTCTCCCGTGGGTGTCGTAGGAGGCGACTAAGGGACACAAACCGGGGGGTGTAGCGCCCCCTGCAGAACAATTCAAAATGCCCAGCGTGGGGATTATGGGCATTACCCCCCAATGGTACGACGCAACAAAAAATGGCCTCCAGGTCCCGGCCGCCTCGCTATTCCTGGCCATGGCAGCGGCCTTGGTAACGGTGGGGCAGGGGGTGCTAGGAATCACCGGGCTACATCAGACTGCCACCAACAACTGACCCTGGCAACGTATAACGGACGCACTCTGAGGCTTGACCAACATCAAGCACAGTTGAAAGTGGAGTTAGAGAACATCAAATGACATGTTCTGGGGTAATGTGAAGTCCGCAGAGAGGGGAAGAACACCGTAACCCTAGACTCGGGCCATCTTCTCTACTTTCGTGAGGGTGATAAAACATCCCAGGGTGGCGTAGGTTTTCTCATCAATAAGGCCCTCTCGAACAACGTCCAAGTCCTTCTTTAAGAAGCAGCCTCAAAGGAAGTGGACATGGCGAAGCCCCGACACTGTGACAAAAATGAGATTGACTTCATCGTGACGGATAGCAAGCACATATTCAGAGATGTCTCAGTGATCAACAGGTTTAATACCGGATCTGATCACCGACTTCTCCGAGGTTCTCTAAATATCAACTTGAAGCTTGTAAGAAACCGTCTGATGAAGTCCACGCTCCGACCTAACCCAATCCAAATCATGACCGCCACCGAGAAGTTCCAGCAGCTTCTCGGGGATAGATTTGTTGCCTTGGAACCCACTGATGACGCTGACGAGACCCTGCACAATCTGGTCGAAACGCTGAGGCACGAAGGCATCAAGTTTTGTAAAAAGCAGCGTACTGGCAGGAAATCCAAACTCTCGGCCGAGACTCTCGGGTTGATGACAAGAAGACGGGAAACCACCTAAGCCACTTCGTCTTAGAGGTCAGACCTGAACAAGCGAATTGCGATGATGGTACGGCGCGACCTTCGGAGCTCCAACACAAGCCTCCATGAAGAGGCGATAGAGCGAAACCGAGGGTCCAAAGTATTCACTCAGTAGCTTGGCAGGAGCCACCTGACGAAGCTTAAAACGCACGATGGGAGGACCGTATTGTCGAAGCCGGAGATTTCTGCCGAGGTAGAGGATTTCTATGGCCGTTTATACGCTGCACAAGCCCCTAATATCGAAAGGGATGACTATAATTCCAGAGCCACCTTGACACGCCAATACACCGACGAACTGCCAGACATCTGTCAAGACGAGATCGTGATGTCACTAAGGCATATCATAAGGCACATCCCACTTCTATTCGACATGCCAAGTCTCTCCCTATATTCAAAAAAATGGTCTATGAACACTTCCTAGCCTCAACATCAAATATTTAAGTAACTTTATTATTTAGTATATTTATTTTATGATAAATAATTTTTGTTTATGACATGTACAAATATAAGTATTTATATACATATTTATAGCTGTAAGTATTTATTTCTTCTTCTACTACCTACATAAACAGTATTTTATTTTATTTACATGCCACCGTCTATACTTCTTCAATCACTTCTTGTCCATCCTAAGGTTGCCTGGAAGAGATCGCTATTAGCGATAAGGCCGCCCATTGTACATTATTTGTAATTGTTTTTGTTTTCTGTATATATGTTTTTTTTTTGTAATTATTTGGTGTGCAATAAAGTATATTTGTATTGTATTGTATTGTATTGTAAGGCAGCTTAAAAATGGAAAAGTCCCCGGTGAAGACGGCATTACTTCAGAGCTTCTGAAGGCAGGAGGAGCCCCTGTTACACAGGAGCTGCAGAGCCTGTTCAATGCCGTCCTTCACAGAGGGAGAACTCCAAAGGCGTGGAGCGGTAGTTTGGTGGTGCTCTTTTTTAAGAAGGGACATAAATAAAACCCTTCTTAAAAACTACAGACCCATCACACTCCTGAGCCACGTCTATAAGCTTTTTTCACGAGTAGTCACGAATCGTCTCGCCACGAGACTCGACGAGTTCCAGCCACCGGAACAGGCCGGGTTTCGTGGAGGATATGGTACCATAGACCACATACACACAGTGAGGCAGATTATACAGAAGTCCGAAGTGTATAATCAGCCCTGTGTCTGGCCTTTGTGGACTATGAAAAGGCCTTTGACTCTGTCAAAACCTGGGCTGTTCTGGAATCCTTACAGCGATGCCAAGTAGACTATCGTTACATCGAAGTGCTGAGATGTCTCTATGATGCCGCCAGCATGAGTGTCCAAGTACAGGGCCAGCAGTCTAAACCAATCCAACAGCGCAGAGGGGTGAGACAGGGGGATGTTATATCCCGAAACTGTTCACAAGCGCATTGAAAGATGTGTTTAAGACGCTGGACTGGAAAGGTAAGGGCATCAACATAAACGGCAATTACATCTCACACCTGCGATTCGCTGATGAAATAGTCTTGACGGCGGAGTCGCTGGAGGAGCTGAACCTGATGCTGGACGGCCTAGCTTCAGCCTCGTCGTGAGGCCTGAGGCCTGAGGCATCGGTCTTGGCATGAACTTGGATAAAACCAAGGTCATGATCAATGGCCACATTGATCCGGGACCGGTCGTCGTACATGGCCACCTTCTTGAAATTATTTCCGAATACACTTACCTTGGGCAGATTCTGCAGTTGGGTAGAAACAGTTTCGAGAAGGAGGCCAAGAGGAGGATCCAGCTAGGTTGGGCAGCGTTCGGGAAACTACGTCGAGTCTTCTCGTCATCCATACCGCAATGCGTTAGGATTAGTGAAATCCACATCAATTGTATTTTACGTGCAGAAAATGCAAAGCAAGATTGAAAACAAAGTGCAAGTTTCATTAAAAATCGTTCAGAATTACAAACATCTAAGCAAACAAACTATTAACTATTTAATATATTGGTACCGCCTAGTGATAAATTAATTGCCACTTAAATACACAATTTATAAATAAATAATTAATTACCAAGTATCATAATATGTTATTAAAATTTTGTCATAGTCGTTTTGATGTTGCCATTCTAATATTTTTTTAATTTGCTGCGATTTTTCAGTCTCTACTTTCATTTGACAGACTATAAAAAGCGAAATCGATTAGTTTCTTTTAAAATGTATTTATCTGAAATGACGCACACCGATTGAGTCATTTTAGCTAAATGATAAATGGGTTTGTTTCATAGTAAATCAGTTTATTAGAAATAACCCATATGGTTTGAGTCCTTTTAGCTAAATGCAAAATCGTCTTGTTTCTTAGTAAAGTATTTTATCTGAAATGACCTATACAGTTTGAGTCGTTTCAGCTAAATAAAAAATTTACTAGTTTCTATGAAAGTAAATTTAACTGAAATGATTCAGGTGCTATGAGACATTTCTGTTAAATTACTTAAATACACACTTCTTTGAGATTGGATTTCTTAAAAAGGATCCATGTAGCCTGAGTTATTACAGTGTTTTAGAAAAAAATACCCGCCATACATGTAGCTTGGGTCTCGTATTTCAAAAAACCACCTTAACGTTATCAGATTACGGATCTTTTTTGCGAGGTGATAGAACCGACCTTTAGGACCATTTTGGTATATCTAACTCATTTTTGACCAAAGTGTGGATTGAGTCCTTTCAGCGTAACTACGTCCAATTATGCACCTATTTAGCTAAATGACTTTTTGAGGACCTGACTTGCTTTAACGACAGCATCTTTCGAGAACTTTCCACGATCTAATTTAGGGGAGAATCGGATGGCACCACGCCCCTAAGCAAGAAAGCCTATTATCTTAGGTTGGTTAACCTTAATAAAAATACTATCCAACTTTATATAATATTTTTTTAAGGTTCCGGTAAGAAATTATTAAGTTATGCCTATAGCGTGGCAAAACCGCAGAAGAGATAAATTATCAAGGAGTAAATTTATTGTTTTTTTTTTATATTTGGTCAGCCGGAAAAATCTGTTGAAAATCTATTTCGAGGGCATTACATTTTTTGATCGGTTGTAAAATAAAATCCACCAGCAATAGTTGATGTTGTTATGCAACTACTTAAATTATTTTTAATCAGAAAATAAATAGCTGTGATCGGCAAAATTAAAGTTCCGGGCAGCAGAATTAATTATACGATCAGCAGGATTTTACAAGATTTTTTATCAGTCATTCAGTGGTGTTTTAGTCAGCGGAATCACAAAATCGTTAAGCAGAAAAAACTAAAGTTTAAATCACTGAGTTTGCGTTTTAAAAGTGTCTACATCATTACCAGCCTATATTAGTCCACGGCTGAACATAAGCTAATAAAATGTATGGTGTGGTGGCAATACTTTACATAGATAGGTATAACTTTTCTTTGTGTGTCATTGTTAGATTGTTACGTTAATTATGTCCATGTCTATGAATTAATGAGCTCACATCGTTCCTTCAACACAGGTGCTTCTGTTCTGAGCTATCGGTGTGGGCTGACGCGGTGCGCAGAGGGGTTTGAGTATCAAATATCAAATATCAATAACGTTTATTTCTTTAAGCTTACAAAATAAGCACTTAGACAAGTCAAATTTAATACTATAAACAGGTTTATAAATAGTCATTATTATCAAATAAGAAACATGATGTTATTGATTTTATTCGCTTCAATTTTTTGTCCACTAGTGGAAGAAGCGAAAAAGAAACCACTAGTAAGTTTTATAAATCTTAAAATTAATACATTACTTATCTCAGTCTTGTTCAGTTTGAGACTTGCGCTATGATATTATTAGCATTCCAGACAGTTGCTATGCGTAGTCGGCTGGATATGCAGGGGCGCGGCATTGTCAACCGCGTGGTCTTACCCGACTTTCCCCTACCGACTGAGTAAGTTGATCCTGCGAGTGGTAGATTTACAACGATTGTATTCAGCTCAGCTATCAAAGGTGACGATAAGATGAAGGTCAATCGAGTTCAACAATCTAGCATAGGTACCTACACGTATTGAAAGGAGCAGCCAAGGTCGCAAAATGTGTGGGTTGACTGATTTTAAGCCGTTTGTTATCAAATCAAACGAACACATGGACAGGACTAAAACGACTTTACACAGATAGGTACCTATTTATTTTCATGGAGGCTAATCTATACTTACAGGTAGGTCAGATAACACCCGTAGGTAGGTATCTATATACCTCTAGGTACAGAATCAGAAGAGAATTGTTAGGTACCTCCTCGACAGCCTATATTGGTCCACTGTTGGACGCAGGCCTCTCCCTGATAATCACCTTTCTAACTTTTTCCCATAAGGGGTAATGCCAATAATCCCCACGCTGGGCATGCGGGTTGGGGATCGAGTGGATGATTTATTCTGCAAGAGGCGCTGCTGCCCGCCCTCCCGGTGTTTGTCGTGAGGTACCTACCTACCCAACGTAATTTACCATTACCATACCATAATACTCGATCATTATTAAAAATTTTGAAATAACTAGGTACCTACCTACTTACCTCTTTCGTTTTGAAATGTCACTTTATGAAAACTTTAGTATTTTAAAACATAATGATAAAGGATACTTATAAGATTATCTTCTAATAAATAGGTATCACGTCAATTAAATAAGTAGATAGGTACCTACTTATGGCACAACACCTGACAATAAACGCTGAGCATTTACTGTAGCTCGTTGCTCTTGTAATTCTTAATATCTTTTTCGTCAGGTAGTTAGTTATTGATTTATGTTAATTAACTAAAGAATGTAGGTATATAAAAATTATACCTATTGTCTAATACTGTGTAATTTTTAGAATACCTACCTATCCATCTCGGTTAGTACCTATGTAGGTAGTTACCTAACTTACCATTGACAAAAATACTTTAATTTCCTATTAGCTGTAGTCTTTAAACATGAAAGGGATTGCGAGGACTTGGGAGGATTTCTTACTTAAGAATTACAGAATTCACTGGGGATTCTTGTAAACAAAACCAAAGCGTTACAATTCAAAAAAGCCTAGGTTAAAATCGGTTTCGTAATTAGGTTAATGGCTACCATTTTTAATTCATATTTGCCTTAGAATTATATTTACCCAGATTCCCATGGATTCGATAAGATAATATATATTTATTCAAAGTATAAATAACTGATAGCGCCATCCCACATCGTATAAAACCCATAGTTTTCAGGGAGGCTAACTAATTGAAAATTGGAACTGTGAACTAGTGACGACGTTTTTCAAAATGAAATCTTTAAAATTATTTTTCGTTTTATCCATGGTGCGTATCCCAATTCATTTAATCTGCCTTTGAAGACAGAATCAGACAAATAGGTACCTACTACGCCACTTACCTACCTACGGCTATATTTAGCACCACATGTGGTATTTGGAAACCAGATTAAAAAACAAAGTTAATTCTTTGAGGAAAAGTCATAGCATAATCTAGCTAGATAATTTGGATTCCAAGAAGTGTAAATTGGTTTTATTTTCAGATATGCACGCTAGCATGTGCTTACATCCCCGGACAAGATGTCATGGAGGCCTTGACGCTGCCGCAACGTCGGGAGTTAAATCTTTATGCAAATTCCAGGTAAGAAATCATCATCATCATCAGCCTATACCAGTCCACTAAGCTGCTGGACATAGGCCTCCCCTAATGAGCGCCATAGCGCCCTGTCTTCAGCTTGCCGCATCCAGCATCTGCCAGCAGTCTTTCGCAAATCGTCATCCCACCTGGTCGGAGGGCGTCCTACACTACGTTTGCCGAGCCGCGGTCTCCACTCAAGAACACGTTTACCCCAGCGGTTGTCAGTTCTTCTTGATATTTGGCCAGCCCACTGCCACTTCAGCTTGCTAATCCATTGAGCTATGTCGATAACCTTGGTTCTCTGTCGGATGTATTCGTTGCAAATCCTATCCTTCAGAGAAACTCCTAAAAAAGGTAAGAAATGCAACCCCACAACTTTGCTAATGATAATGAAGTATGCTTTTCCAATTCAGCCATCATGGCTCTCCCGGAAAATATCAGAGAAACATCATACTTGATTCAACTTGGTACCTGTGTACCTAGATTCTAATTAGGTACGACGTCTACGTCGCAAGTTGTGTTAACAAATATGACCACCTGTTTCAGGGCACTAATCGAAGAACTAGTTGAAGGCATACGCAAGACTGCCAAGGACGCTACTGACGCCATACAAGTATTCTCAAACGGTGTCCAGGAAGAGGTTAAAGATGTTAGGGATAAGATTGCAGAAGATATCGAAAAACTAAGGAGCCAGGTGTCAGAAGCCATCGAAAATGTTACTAATAAATTTCTAGACTCTGGTGTATCGGTTACCGAATGCATTGTGGTAAGAATATTACTTTGACGACCTCTGTGGCGCCGTGGGCGAAGGTCCGCCTGCGACGCAGGACGTTGCGGGTTCGATTCCCGCCTTGGGAGTTGGGATATATATTTGTACGATCTGCAGGTATTTGTTCCGGGTGTTTTGGTCGTTTTCTATGTATAATAAAAAATATCTATCTATGTAGGTACCTAATGTATTGTATTATGTATATTCAGTTATCTTAGTTAGTAGGTAGTACCTACTAAGATACCTACTAGGTACTCATAACGCACTTAGCTTGGGGCTAGATGATAATTTGTGTGAATTGTCCAGCATTATTTATTATTATTACTTATTTTAGAATAGAGGTCACCTAATGATAACTTAGCTACAAACAATACTCTGAAGATTCCAATAGGAACCACGATTCAAGCAATATAATGCTAAAACCATACCAAATACAAAACAGAACAGAACTTTCAGATCTACAGAGATGACGCCTATGTTGTCTTTAACACGACTTTGGCCAGAACAACAACTTGCGTTGAAGATCGCATTTCAGATGTTACGGGTCACATAGAAAGTTTTAAAAATCTGGTGAACGACGCTCTAGAATATTCCAACAGGGCTTTAGAAGACATGGGAAACTGTACTGACTCTGGAAGTTTTATGACTATAGGATCGTGTTTGGGGACTATTGCCTTGCAGACTGATATGAAGTTGGTTGCTTTTACGGGACAGGTTGGACTGATGGTAAGTTGTGATTCTTACAGCGAACGTCATTTGAAAATTCAAAACTTACTACCACCCTCTTAGGCAAGAGTTATTGTCGGTCTTCAACGAAAAATACGCGCATACCCCACCCAAACTAGCGCCGCCACCTAGGTAGGTACTTTATCTTATTATTCCGTTTAACAAAGGAAATTTCAAAAATCTAAATAGAATAAAACTATTACAGAGGCATTAAAATAGTAAAGCTTATAATAGGTATCACAAACTGTACGACGGATTTTTTTAATTTTCTTTGTTAAACGAAATAATTATTATTTCGTTTAACAAAGAAAATTCCGTAAATTAATTTAATTGTGCCGTCCGCCACCTACTTTATCTTAGACAAAGTAGGTGGCGGACGGCGCTAGTTTGGGTGGGGTATGCGCCTTAAGTATGACCTACTCGTAGTTAAATAAATAAATAAATATAAATAATTCGACATGATCAGCCGTATGCCGATAGGAAAACCCTGAGTCGTATTACAAATACCTACAAATCTCATATTCTATGTGGTTGGTACCTAATTTAAAGCAAAAGTAGTTTATTTTTCCAAATAAAATTAAAATTTGTTTGAAGATTTCGTTTAAAATACTTACTTCATAATTTTTTTCACAATTAAAAATGTAAACTCCTTGCAGTTGGCTCGAATGGAGATGTATGTAGCGACTCTACCAGCCTCCCTGCAAATTTGTGTGGCCACGCGTATCGTCGAAGCTGGCCTGCATACTGCCAAAGTAATCATGGACGTGGGAACCTGCTCCGCTAACTCTATTTACACTATCATGACTAGCGATGTACAAACAAGGCAAATTTAAATAAAAGAGTTCTGATGCTGTTATATCGTTTTTTAAAATTTAGGACCAACCTACCTTACTAGACCGGAACGAATCGGGTCACTATAATGCACGACAATTTATTGTACGGCCTTATAATGTACACCCTGATAATTCGTGTCAAAACCTATTAAAATTGGAAGCCATGACACGGATTATCAGGGTGTACATTATTCGGCCGTACAATAAATTGTCGTGCATTATAGTGACCCAACGAATCACATCCGAGAAATATCTCTTAGGTGCCTAACAGACCTATGGGATGTGATGATATGAGACCTAGGAAATGAAATAAGTTCCCAAAAATTTTCGACTTCGGCGGGACTCGAACCCGCGTCCCACCCTTAGTACGGGTCTAAGGTAAGACGCGGCTCTTCTTTGAGTTATGTACCTACCTACAATGTGAATAACATTGTTATCATAATGACAATGAAATAAAACGATTAACCCAAGTTTAACGAACTGTATTGAGAGTCGCTCAATTAGGGATTAGTTAGGTATTCTAGTCTAGATTAAAAATCTTAATCGTTATTTAATTGAATAGGTACTTTGAATATATATCTAATAATAACGCTCTATAAAAGGGTTGACAGAGATCACAGAGACGTTTATTGGGAGATGTCAGTAAGTTACACAATGGGCTCAACAAAACCTTTGATAATTGTGATTCTCCTGTCAATTTATATTCAGGTAAGTATTTTATGTCATAATGTTATTTACCTATACCATGATGAATACAAGATAACCATTAAAGGTAGGTATGGGAATGTATGAGATTACTTCAAAATATTTTTTCATAGGTAGGTAAGATTTTTGATTTCGTAAGGTAGGGAATTCATTTATGGGAAATTGGTCCCTATTGGTAAATTTAAACTTTACATAAAGCGAAATCTTATATAAAAAGCCTATTACTCAATAGATGATTACATCAATCAATGATGTAAATACTTGATCAGATTTCGCCCAGTTCCGCACCGACAATAGTAACCGATATAATGATAATAATGTAATGCTTAGTTACTCGTAGTCTTATTTGACCAATATCTAAATCACATTATATTTAGACTTAGATACGCAAAGAATAATGTATTAGTTTATAAGTCATGTATACACTTAGAAACTACTTAGTGGTTTATTTTGAACTTCTTCCAAAAAATTTGAAGTAGGCAAAATCAATAACACCTTATTTCTTATGTGATAGAAATAATTACTATTTATAAACCTGTTTATATTATTAAATTTGACTTTCGTCTAAGTGTTTATTTTGTAAGCTTAAAGCAAAAACGTTATTGAATTGAATTAATGTTTCCTACTTACCTACAGAATATACAGTGCAAAGATTTTGGCGATGAAATAAAACCCGTAAATGATTTACTGAACAAGCCATACGCAATAGCGACAAGAGACAGAGACCTACGAGGCGTTTTGGAGCAAATAAAAAACACTGCTGAACAAATAAAAAAACGTGCTTTAGCTTCGTGGAACTACATGAAAAAGGTAGCAGAAAGTACAAGAGGCGACATTCTGAAATGGGTTAATAGCGCAAGACAATATGGAATCAAACTAGAAAAAGCGTTAGGCAATGAACTGCTAGCGTGGTGGCTAACCCTTAAAACTATAATTTTAACTATAATAGGAATAGAAGAAGATTTGACCCATTGCTTAATAGTGAGTAACCTAACCTTTTTAAACTTTGAAATAAATATTTATAAAAAAAAAAAAATAAAAAAATTCAATAAAATAAAATAATTAAGTATATAAAAAACTAATTTTTGCAATTGCAACAATTGAACTAACTTCAGACTGTTGCAAATAATCTACAGGTAGCCCAACCTAACCTTTTGAGTTGGTAATCTAGTCTACTCTTTAGCTAAGAAAAGTAATAAATAACTTATTTTTTTAGGACGAAACAGCAAACACATTACACAATATAACGGACATAGTGAATGAAGCGGCCACATGCATTACAATGGAATTAAGAAATTTGCAACCGATTCAGGGCAAGCAAGAAAAAATCATAGTAAACGATACACTTTTTATAGCAGATTTAGATAGGAAGCTCGATGCGTGCAAAGCCGATATGGAAAATTATGTGGAGTGCTTGAACACCGTCAGTGATCTAGTAAGCGAAGACATAGAAGAAAAGCGCAATGAAATTCAGAATACTGTAAGTACCTACGTAGTAGGTAAATCACATAATGGCTTTATCATCCTGCGACGCAGGAAGTTGCGGGTTCGATTCCCGTCTCGGTACAAATGTTAGTACGATCTGCAGACATTTGATGTTTATGTTCAGGGTTTCTGGTCGTTTTCTATGTAACTAATAAAATATCTATCTATTTATTGTATTACCACAAGCTCAGCTTAGCTTGGGGCTAAGATGATGATTTGTGTGAATTGTCCAGCAATATTTTTTTTTCCAAAATGAAACAGATCATTCAAGTACCTTCGATAAGTTTTTTTTTTTTCAGGGTATTGAATTGAGGGACTTGGCGGATACTATGAGAGCATCATTATTGGATTGTGTCGAACAAGCCGTAATGGATTTGGGGTCCTTTATTTTAAACGAATTACAGTCAATACTAAATTGTGTTAAGAATATTGAATAAATCAATTTAAGAATATAATAATAATGTATCTGCCTAAATTACAAAAAAATATAATCATGAGCAGTATCATAGTTACAAAATGATGTTAACACAATAATATATTACTAATAAAAAATTTATCGAAAGAAGTTTACATTGAAATAATTATGTATTATTCCTTTATCCTACCGAGGACATGCAACACTTTTTCCACCATCAACAGGTATTGTTGCCCCAGTAATATTAGTAGCGCCATCACCAGCCAAAAATAATATGGTAGAAGAAACTTCGCTCGTTAAGCCTGGCCTTCCAATAGGGTGTGTATCGTTACATTTCTTTTTATAGGCTTCGTATTCGCTCTCGTCAAATCCACCTTTTAAGTGCAATCCGGTAAAGATTACTCCAGGGTTGACTCCGTTTACGCGAACTCCTTGGCTAGCTAATTCGAGAGCCACACATCTAGTGAACTGGTCTAATGCTGCTTTAGACGTACAATAGGCAAGGATATTAGGGAACGATCTCAAACCACATACACTGGATACATTGACGATATTTCCCTTAGTTTTGAGGAGATGAGGAACAGCCAGCATCGTTAGGTGGTAGACGCTGCGAAGGTTTACATTCATTACTGAATCGTACTGTTCTAGTGTCGTCGTCTCTATTGTTCCAACAGCTAAAACTCCGGCGTTATTAACAAGTACATCGAGTCGTTTGAAATGCTCAATCGTGGCTTTAATCAAATTTTCACTGTCACTTTCTTTACTCACATCTGCGATGACTTGTAGTGGTTTTAATTTGAAAGGAGAAACTTCTTCACAATCTTTGGATACTTTTTCGAGATTTTCTTTGTTCCTTCCTGTTATAACGACTTTGGCGCCTTGCTTCGCGAAGTCAATGGCTGTTTGGGCCCCAATGCCGGAGCTGGAGCCCGTGACAAGAATTACTTTATTCGTGAACATGTCAAAATATACTAGTCACTCGCTAGAGGGAACTGGTTTATGTAGTTAGGATTTTATCGATAGTTCGTAAAAAAATCCGTACCTACTTTAGTGATGCGCTCAGCTCTTCCTATTCAGTATTCGGCAACTAATGCCCGGTAGAGACTAGCCGATCGGTTGCCGAAAACAGGTTTCGGTTTTTGTAAGTGAACTAGTAGGCCTATGTAGGTATTTACCTACTACATAGGTACCTATTAAACATACATATAGGTACTGTACCCCACAGAGACTGCTAGCTAATAGATAGGTAGGTAGGTACTTTGTGCCCACAGCGCCTGTCATCGTTCTCTACGTATTCGGATCTCGTACACAATTTTATAGGTACCTACCTCCAATCCAATCATCAAATGGACTGGACATAGAGATGTTGGTAACAAAATACTTATCTAGTCTCATAACCCAAAAGCCACATTTTGTGTGCCTTCGCCTTTTCTTTTCATATGAAGAAAAAAGTGAAAAAGAAAGCAAGGACCAAGTCAGGTTTTTAAATACTAATTTTCAACTAACAACTCGTTTTTAGTTTTAACCCCTCACAAAAATTCGTATAACAAAATCGTGTAGTTTTCTATGTCCCTACGCGTTAATAAGTACCTAAGTACATATTATATTGTGTACATGTAGGTAGGTAAATTATTAAGCCGAATTCAAAGCTCAAAATGTGTGAATTTTTGTCACATCACTTGAGCAACAGACACGCAGCTATGTTGTACTAAGATATACCTACTGATAAGAGTCTTATTTAGGTAATATAACAGATAACAATATAGTGACTAGGTAGTCATTATTCAACAAGCTGTATTTTAATGCTTGATAAGAAAATGCTCATCATTCTTACAATTGATGAGCATTATTTTTATATCAACTATGTGATAAGTGATAACTTCAATAATGTCATGGTAAATGTGCAGTAAGTACCTACCTATACGTACTTACGATATGTTTACCAAAAACTGTCTGTTTTAAAACCAATAAAAAAAAAATTGCTGTGCTAGCCAAAACGCGCCGCTGCCACCGACGACGCCGCGCTGCCGCGCACCGCGTCGTCGTCGTCACGTCGCTTGGAGCGCCAGATGGGCACCAACACCATCATGAGTTTCGGATAAACTTGCCTCACAGGCTGCTCTAACTGACAGACAATGCATAATGAAGCTGGTTATATTCGGAATGTTGGAAATAGGTAGTTCGCTTTGAAGGCAAGTGCATCATCATGAAAATATTAGTAAATACAATAAAAGAATTAGTATAATTAGGATAAATTTGTTAAATAGTATAACAATTGCATAGGCACCTTTGTACTAAACAAAAGTGTTGAAATTCATGTCAGGTAATTTTACTACCGTGGGCACATAGCGTGACGTCCTCCATCAACAGGCAATGTAGCACCTGTAATGTTGCTTGCAGCATTACTAGCCAAGAAGATTATAACCGAAGCAACTTCGCTAGCATCACCAGGCCTGCCCAAAGCATGGGTCTCAGCACATTTCTTTATAAATTCTTCATACTCTGTGTCACTCATACATCCTTCTCCTTTCTTGTGTAAGCCAGTAGTGATCACACCCGGGTTAACTGCATTTACTCGTACTCCTTTCAAGGCCAGTTCTAGAGCCACACATCTGGTAAATTGGTCTAGGGCAGATTTGGACATGCAGTATGCAAGTACATTGGGGAATGATCTAAGACCAGTGACACTTGAAACATTGATAACACATCCTTTAGTAGGAATAAGGTGAGGTACAGCCAACATAGTCAGTTGATAAGGCCCTCTTACATTGGTGTTCATAACACGATCATACTGGCCTAAGGAAGTCTCTTCTATGGAGCCTGTTTCAAGAATTCCTGCATTGTTAACTAACACATCGATTTTACCACACTCATTAACGGTAGTATTAATAATATTGGCCACATCATTCTCATTGCTCATATCACCCACAATAACAAGTGGTTTGAATGAGTTTGGTGATGCATCTTGACATTTGTCTGCAACACTTTCCAAGTTATTTTTATTGCGCCCTGTGAGTGTGAGTATAGCCCGTAGCTTGGCAAATTCCACAGCAGTCTCCGCACCAATGCCTGAACCCGCTCCAGTGATGATAACAACTTTACCAGCAAACATTTTCGTAGGGCAAGTACCTGCTGGATAAAATATCATGCATTATGTTTGAGATATATATGAATACGGTCCTAAATTATTTAAGGGCTAAAAATGTATGGGTATCGTTAAACTGCCTGTGTGGATTTATACGAATACATGAAACAGGGTAGTGACGGGTGTTATGGGGCATCAGTAAACAGATAAAACACTGTGTGACTTTTATCCGTTCACTGCGGGGAAACTAATGGTATATTTCTCCCCAGATAAAAGTTAAGGGGTGTTATTTTATCTGTTCACCTGTAGCACTGGTCAGTACTTAGGTTTCAAAGACACCGGTACTTAGGTACTGATATTATAAATTTGAAAGTGAATCTGTCTGTCTGTTATCTTTCCATACCTAAACGGCTGAAAGGATAATAAAATTTGGCAGGGTGGTAAGGTAAATGGTATCCCGAGGACAGACATAGGCTAGGTACTTGAAAATAGCGTGCGAAGCCGCAGGCAACAGTAGCATCACGAAGCATGCAATCAAAGACACCAAAACCACTTTTATGGCTTACAATACCTAGTAATAAAGATAGGTAGGTAAGTACCGTATATTCGAGAAATACGAATCTGATAGACCAGCACTGTCAGAGAGATCTTCAATTGAATTAATATTTGATGAGACAAACTGATAAAATCTGTACTTATAAACTTCAAAAAACAACGAAAAAGCAAAACAAAATAACAAAGTCCAAACCGGCACTAAAAAGATAATAAAATAAAAAAAAATCTTTTTTTATGACAGAATCAAAGTCAAAGAGTAGGTAGGTTACTGGTCAGACTAGAGTTACAACTTACAGAAGATCCTGTACCTACTCCAATCTGTACAGTATACTTACTAGTCTATGATCTGGTGTCCGTGATGGTAGCGTACACATAACCGAATTCACGTTTGTTGTTATGCCTAATATATAGCGTGTATATAGAGTATAACTAGTGCAAAAGTAAAATAAATAGCGCCTCCTTGGTTTAAGGCGAGGATTCCCGGATTTCGGAATTTTTAACTGTCCGTACCTCAATAACTATAAGGCTTATAGTTTTGAAATTCATACATATTATAGTTGAGGATATTTTCTAGTGCATCACTACTAGACAAAAACACGATTGGTGATATTTCACCCGATAGAAAAAAATTACAAAGTTACCTCTAAATCAAACTTTGAATGATCAGTGTGAATAGAAAAATGAATAAAATGACACAAAATGTATACCAAAACATTGCAAAAGTTATTACGCAGTGCATCACTAGAAAATATTTTAATATGCCATACAAATATTTTTCAAAACACCTAAATACCTACAAAATCGTGCTCGGCTGCCTGCGCATCGTCTTGCTCAGTAGTACTCGCCGCGCTATAGCATCGGCCGCTCGGGAATCCTCGCCTTAAGAAATAATGACCATTGTTTGTGGGTACGCCAGCATAACGTTATGCTAGCGTACACACGACCGTTCTCAAAAACGACTTATACTATAGCAACAAAATTTATACACAATAATAGAGTATAAATATCGTTTCAGTTATGCAAAATTTCATAATGATTGCTCTCATAGGAACAGAGATATGGAACAAGACTATAAAATAACACCTGAGCTGGCGTTATGCTAGCGTACCCATTAAAAACCGAAATAGTTCCTATAGAAAACGAGGTTCTCTTAAAGTAAATGTTATATGTATAAATAGAGTGTGAAATCCTCTTTCTCCCAGTAGTCATACTTTATGCAAATTCGTAATCAAACACTATAAAAAGTTGATGTAACAGGAAGAGCGAAAACTGTAGGTAAATAACTCTAAAATGAGCGCGAGTGACGGAGCACTGCTGCCCCGACCATGACGACGCAATATCTCTATCTCTTTCACTTCCATGGATAATTCACATGCATCTTTCTCTATCTTTCATTGTGACCAATACCTACATTGCTTACTGCTCAGAGTCCAAACAAGATCTAGGAATAACGAAACGCAATTCCATTCGTACAACTAATCAAAGAATCTCATCCGAAAATATAGGTATTATAGATATAAGATTATGGGATATTGCTCTCCGTTACAATGTAGTTCCGCCGTGATCTGCTAGATGGTGCTAAACGTGACTTCTGAACAAATAGGTAAATTAACAAAACCTTATGAAATGCTTTATATGAAGCTAAATATATATAAAAATACTCGTGACAGCTCATTTATAGTAACAAAACGACTAATTATTACTATCTTCTACATTGTTCGGTGTATTGATTCACTAGTAACTTATTTTTTGTTTGCGACAGTAACAATACATAACACAACAAATTTGTTCCTAGAACTTTACATCAACTTTTTATAGTGTTTGATTACGAATTTGCATAAAGTATGACTACTGGGAGAAAGAGGATTTCACACTCTATTTATACATATAACATTTACATTAAGAGAACCTCGTTTTCTATAGGAACTATTTCGGTTTTTAATGGGTACGCTAGCATAACGCCAGCTCAGGTGTTATTTTATAGACTTGTTCCATATCTCTGTTCCTATGAGAGCAATCATTATGAAATTTTGCATACCTGAAACGATATTTATACTCTATTATTGTGTATAAATTTTGTTGCTATAGTATAAGCCGTTTTTGAGAACGGTCGTGTGTACGCTAGCATAACGTTATGCTGGCGTACCCACAAACAATGGTCATTATTTCTTAAACCAAGGAGGCGCTATTTATTTTACTTTTGCACTAGTTATACTCTATATACACGCTATATATTAGGCATAACAACAAACGTGAATTCGGTTATGTGTACGCTACCATCACGGACACTATGATCTGTACTCAGTCAGCCTTAGAATTAGATGAATTAGGTACCTTTTTTCCTCTATCTAAGCAGTAAGCAGTCAGCCAGCAGTCAGAGGACGAGTAGTTACTACTAACTAAATTAACTTTAGTCTAAAGGACAGAATCCCTATAGATGGAAACTGGAAAGACACGTACCTAGATTGAATATCATGGATGGACAGAACACAGAGACAGAAGTAACTTGTGTTCTGTCCATCTTGCATGACTGTACCAAGACTGTACCCATTCCACTTATCCAATTTCTTTGAACAATCTACCTACATTTGAACAAAGAATTTAGATAAATTCTTCCAATTTTACTAGCAACATCGTTACCTACCTTTGATCAAAGATTTGGATACTAGTTTCTGGCCGCGGCTTCGCACGCATTGTTTCCATGAAACCGTGTAGGTACAGGTTAATTGTTTCCCATATGGAAACTGATATTTTATTTGTAAAATTTTAGCCAATGGTTTATTTCTAGGCAAGAGCTACACCTACCTATGCAAATTTTCAGCCCGATGGATGATCTGTTGAGAAGTTTTGGAGAAAAAAGTAACAATCATTCATCTATCCATCCAAACTTTCGCATTTTTGATATTATAGTGATGTGATGCATAAACTAAGAAGTATACCTACTATGTGACAGGGACGAGGGAAATTTCCCTCGTCCCTGTTAGGTGATGTAATTTCGTTTCAAATCAACTAGGTAGGTACGCAAATTACTTAGGAATCTTGGACAAATATAATGGATGAGTGGAATGGGCTACCCTCCAACAAATTTGATCAAATATTGGACAAAAAACTTTGTACAAATATATTAAATGAGTGGAATGGGCTACCTACCATCCAAGAAATTTGATTAAATATTGGACAAAGAACTTGTACAAAGATATTGAATGAGTGGAATGGTAGCCTAACACATGCTAACGCATGACGCCATTCAGTCTCAGAAGAACTATCTTATGGAACTGCCCTAAGCATGTACTTTTCCTGGATACCTAAGTAAACAAATCGGTTGATAAACATGGCGGATTATGGTTAGATTCGGCCTGTTTTTGCTTTGGCATAGGCCACAGCCTGCTACAGAACACTTCACGGTACCTCTTCCACATGATTTTCAATTTATATCACAGTTTTGCTTAATAAATAAGTCGAAAACACGGGGAAAACATAAAAATCTCACAATGACATCTCCTCACAGGTAAACAAAACCGTAGAATAAAATGGCGTCCGCGACAGCATAAGTCTTAGAGGAAGAAGGGTATAGAGCTCTTGTATATGCCCATCTCATTCACACAAGAGAGAGAACAAAATATGCTAAGAGCCTGAGAAAAAATGAGATAGAATGAGTCCTATTCCTATTTCATCCGCGTGGCCAGTTTTTTCATTGTTTAGCTCATCTATGTGCTAAACAAATATGCCAGGCACATCGATGGACTTCAACACAGTATTTCTTTATTCGACCTTTATAATGTTTTTTGCTAATTAAATGTGGTAAAGTGACTCTGCGGACATTCCTGCATCTCACAACAATATATACCTGAAGCAAAGATGATGTGATGCAATGTTATTTGATGTTAAAGTGAAGGTGAACGAAAAGTGCCAAATTTATCATTCCACTTGTAAGTACAAGTTCGTTTGACTTAAAAAAGGTTCAAAACTTATTGATTCATAGATTTCCATTAAGAAAAGGCTCAAAAATTATGTTTTGTGCTAATTCTAATGAACATAACCTAAAATTACGAAAATTTAGGGTTGCCTGCACTCGACAATAAAATTCCCCAAACATGGCGCAAAATATTCTCATAAATACTTACATCCACATTAACTTAAAATATCTTTTTATTTTTTACAGATTTCCCAAAAACAATGAACTGTCTCGTAGTAATGAAAACGTCTGCTTTAGATAGATAGAAGCCCCACGGTTCGCAAAAATTTGGGAACCCAAAAAAAACAAGAATTTGTATCAAACCATTCATGAAAATGTTTTCATAAAAAGAAACAGCGAACATATCTGTTCCCTCGTGCTGTTACAAGACTGGTAAGTAAAATAAATAAATACCTACAACTAACTAATGGCTCAGTGCAACAGTGGTTGAAAGTTTTTTTGAGACTTGGATTAAACAATATTCTTACCTACCTATTTTGTGTTTTAGTCTACCTACCTTCCATTCAAATCAAATTCAAAAATATTTTAATGGTATTGGGATTTGGTTTATCTAATACTTGCCATATATAAACTAGGTACTATATTATGTATATAATATTCATATTTCCTTTAACATTTTATTTCAGGCATGTAAGATAAATACTACGGGAAAGGTACGTGAAGGAAATCATGAAAACTTTGTGTTTGTAAGAGAAATACAATCCAGTACACACATACAACCACACAGTGTAAATTAATAAACACCTACAGTTTAATAAAGTGTACGTACAATATTATGAATTATGTGCATATTATATTATTATCAATAAATAGTATTTAGTACTAATATTATAAATTACTTGTTAATACTAATGTACTTATATAAGTACCTACTAATAATATTAATATAATTGAATATAAGGCTGATAAACCTACATTTTGATAAGTTGGGTATGCAGTTGATTTGTGATCCTATGATTTGTGGAGAATAAATATTGATATAACTATCTTAAGAATCAAAAAAGTCATTATTACATAATAATATTTGTATAAATAAGCAAGGACGTAGGTAATACTGTGTTTGAGATATAAATAGTGTCATTTATCTGTTTTCTCTGAACTTTTATCTGAAGTAGGTAGGCCTACAATGTAAAAATGCTTTTGAATTTCTTGTTCTGGTTGTCTTATCTTGGCAATTCCTGTTTAATATTAAATACTTAGCAGAAATGTGATTTCCAAAGTGCATTTTTTATTGTAAGTCTGTGCCTGTTTATCGTGTTTGAATGGATTCCCTAGCAATAATATTTTTTTCAAAATTATTTGTATAAGTTAATAGTAAATAAAGTAAAATATTTTAAAGAGTTTGAAATTATTTCTTCACGTCGCTAGCGCTAGCGGTGGTAATAAATTTAAGAAAATAAAATTGATACCTAAACGTAGTTTTATTTCAATGCTCAGTTTACCTATTCCCGCATACTAAGGTAGGTACTTAATTAAATAAATTTTAGGAATCCGTAGTCAGCAGTGGACTGGTATAGGCTGATGATGATGATGAGGGGTAATGCTTATAATCCTCACGCTGGGCATGCGGGTTGTGAATTGCAGTTCGGTTCGGTGGTAGATCTATTCTGCAAGAGGCGCTGCTGCCCGCCCCCCGGTGTATGCCCCTTAGTCGCCTCATACGACACCCACGAGAAGAGTTCGGTTAGTGCAAATTCTAAGCCATACGGCTCTACCAGACATGAAATTACGAACCTAGTCAGGGTAAAAAAAATTGCATGGCAACACCACTTCGAATACTCTGTCTCTTTTCACGGCCACGCATGCCAACCATCTAGGTATAATTCATCTAAGGCATAAATACATCAAAACCAGGAAGAGGGCGCTGATAAAAAGAGTGTGTATGCTTTTTCCTAACGTAAAACCACTGTTGTGAGAAAGAGACTGGTAGTCCATTATTGCTTCCCTGTCAAATTGAACAATACGGCAGTTCCATAGGATAGTTCTTCTGAGCATTCAGTACTCAGAAGACATTGACAGATTGACAGTACAATGTTGTCTACAAGGAAGCTTGGACGAATGAAATAAACAAAAAAATTAAACATCATCATCATTCATTCAATATAATATAGACAAATGAGATCATAGATGACAAAGATCCTAGGATCCTACGTTCCGAGGGGTATACTATACAGGTATACTAGAATCTTTGATAGATGAGGATGATCCATGGTCCAGTATTGTACCATGAGATGATCGAGATCACCCGTAGGCCCGTAGGTCTGTTAATAAAGGGTATTGTACTGGTACAGGAATATTTGACCTTTTCTAAGTGTAGGTATATTATTTTTGTATTAATGAAAATAAAGACTTTCTGATTTGATTTTATAGAAGTATTTATTATTAAAAATAATATTTATAAATTATAATATCCTCCATTAGCTGCTGATCACGGTTTCGCACGCGTTGTGGTTATTTCTATTCCGTGGGAAATGATCTACGGGGTAAAAAGTAGCCTACCGTATGTTATGCACTTCATTGATTTTTCTCATATCTTCTCTATCTCTTTCTTTTTTAATTTTTTCGGATTTTTCGAATGTTTGTTGAAAAGTAACTAAGTAAAGAAATTAACAAATATGAATATAAATATCGGCCAACGGAGCGAGCCGCAGTAAGTAATTTTGGAGTTTTGTGAGTAATAAAAATACATGTATGTATTCGAAGAAGACGGCAAACGGAGACGCAACATTTTCGCAACTTTTTTCAGCGATAAACAACAAAGCCATGGATGCAACGGCGAGCGTAGCGAGCCGCCGAAATTTTTGTTTCGTGTGTTCACAAACAAGTTAAGAAGAGTATGATAAATGGACTTTAATTAAATCGAAAGTATGGAACTCTTGGGTCTTTTGGGGGTGGCATGGCCCCCGTGAACCCCCCCCCCGTACCCGCCAATGGTACAGATCTCAGAGCAATAGTTATTGCTCTGAGGTACTTTACTATTAGACCATGACTTTACCCAGGCGGCGGCGGCGGGGCGGCGCCGCGGCGGTGGCGGCTACTGCGCCCAAAAACCACAAAAGAATTGAATCTCGCGCCAACCACAAATGTTTAGTACTATACTTATAAATCTGTGCACAAATGCAAGCAATGCTTTGTGATTTTCTCCGTCCACGAGGCTGGCAGTTGGTAGCATCACAAGCTTACAAGCAATCAATTCAATGAAATCAAATCAATCAAAGTCAATCAACAAGAAAGAAAAATAGAAGAGATGAGAAAAATAAAATGGAAATAAAATCCAAATGTGCACCTCTTTGATTATTTTCTTCAAAAAGCATCTATAACATAACCAATATTATCGTATTACTTCGCCAATTTCGCTGTGTAAGCCATTATTCTCTTGACGATTGGGTTGTCCACGGTCGCGGCTCAAAAACATGGCTTCAACAGCCCCGACGACACCAGTGGAGTCCTTTGATGAATTTTACTCGGAAGTAAGTCATTGTAAATCCTAAATTACATAGTGTTTTTATTAAAAAGAAACTGCACGAGAATCTGTAATCTACTCTTAAATAAAATATAAGCGAGCTTCCCGATATACCAGCTTAGTATACGTAACGTGCTAACAAAATGATTATTATGGTTTTTTAGGTCAAAGAAATCGAGAAAAGAGATTCAGTACTGACTCCGAAGCAGCAGATAGACAGACTTCTTCGCCCAGGGTCAACTTACTTCAATTTGAATCCTTATGAAGTCCTCCAAGTGGATCATGATGCGACAATCGATGAGATCAAGAAGAAATACAGGCGGCTGTCAATTCTTGTCCATCCAGACAAGAATATGGTGAGTACTCGATTTGGGATTGTTTATTGGGAAAAAATTGAAAATGGCACAAATTTACATTATTTAAAAATTAAACAGATATTGTATTAGCTTCTCTAGCTGATGTTTATGATCTTATCCATGAGCTTAAAATTTTGAACACTACTTCACCAAAAATATTTCTCTAGTAATGGTTTTTCTCAAACTTTATGGGGGCTTATGTTTTAGGTCATTGGCAAAATAAATTCATAGTTCAGTTTAATGTGTCAGCATAATTTTTTCAAAGAAACTACTTAGATACATGTCATGTAGGTCTAAAAATTTAGATGGTGGCGCCAGCCAATGTTTCATTCTCCTCCGCAGATTGGACCCTGCTGAGACTCCGAGTGGAACCTTAAGGTAAGGAATGGTTCATATGAACAACAAAATTAAAGCTGAAATGGCTCTTTTATTGAATAAACCCAGGAAATATTGTACTTTATTATCTATTATACCACATTCAGCGCATTCAGCATTGTTACTTACATTTACATAATAAGGGTACTGCCCAAGAAAGTTTTAGTTTTACTAAGATTTTAGTTTTAAGGCTTATTTTGAAACCTAATTATCAAAGCTTCTTTGTTTGCAGGATGACTTAGAGAGGGCACAGCAAGCATTTGAGGTAGTCAACCGGTCTTGGAAGATATTGGAGTGTGACGAGACACGGAAAAAATGTCTAGATGTTGCACAAGAAGCCAAAGAACGCACTGATCATATGGTAAGTTTCTATGTTAAGAGACATGTAATATTTTAGGAAATATATCTTATACCTATCATCCTCAGCCTATGTTAGTCTGCTGCTGCACTTAGGCTTCCCCTAATGAGTGCCATAGCGTACTACCTTTACTCTGACCGAACTTAAGATACAATGCTTACAATCATCACCCCTCATATAAAGTCCTCCAAGAACATGATGCAAAAAAGGGGAGACATGTAAGATCAATAGTTCTCATGTAAAAAATATATAAGAAAATCGGATTTATCAAGAAATAGAGCTTCTAAGTAAGCATTGCACAGATGTCTATTAATGTCATATTTTTTGTGGGTTGGGCGCCTGGAAGAAATCGCTCTTAGCCATAAGGCCGCCCATTGCAGTCATTGTAATACTAGTTCATACTCTTTGAGTAAAACTCACTGTACTTTTATTTATATTATGTTGATTGCCATGAAGTGTTTCTAATCTTATAATCTACAAATTTCTTACTGTTTGGAAATAAATTACCCATTTTTGAAAAGTTGTATCTCGAGATATTTTTAAATATACGGAGCTGCGCCTAATTTTGTCTTCTATAAAAGTGATTGACTTTGCCGTAGAATGCAAATTTTAGAAGTTATAAGCCAAAAACTGAAAATACTGAAAATATCGAGGTTTTTCGAGAACCCCGAAGTAAGCAGAGGTCTTTCGAAATTGCAAACTAGGTTTTACACTCTTATATGGTATCTATCCTAACAAAATCCCAAAAAATCAGACCCTTGCAATTTTTTTGACCTAGAATGTTTTACATGACTGGCTTATTGTCTAATCTAAGCCAGCAAAATAAATGCTATTAATAAAAACATTTTTTTACGGTGTCCTAAACCCGGAAAAAGTATGAAAGGAAGTATTTTCACAATAAACGCGCATTTTTCGAGTTGTTTATAAACATTGTTTCTTGAAAATGCCTCGAGTATAGGTAGAGGTTTCCCCAGGCGCGCATATTTCCACCATATTATGTTATTTTTCTATTCAAATAATATTTATCTAGGGCCCTGGCCGCCTTTTTTTTTTTCGAAATACTTAAAATTAAATGACAGCCAATCAAATTTTGCATACTTTTTACGTCGACATGTTTTCGTCCTATTTGTTTCGTATTATAAACAATATCTTACATTTTGTATTTTTATGGAACATAAGCTTACATAGGGTGGACCATACAGTGACGTACAAAAAATATAATTCTTCACCCCCGGCGTACCTAAAAATACCCATGTAAGTATGTATTTTAAGTACTTAAATAGAATAAAACTATGACAGAGGCATTAAAAAAAAGCTTATGATAGGTAACTGGAAGATGGAATTTTGAAAATTCCTTTGTTAAACGGAATAATTAGATAAATTAGGTGGCGGCGCCACTTTGGGTGGGGTATGCGCCTTAACAATATATTTCACACTACACTTGATTTTTATGGTATTAGTCTGGAATAATACATAATTATTTTCATTGGATGGTAAATAAATAACAGCAGTGCCGATATCCTTAAATATTTTCTACTTAACAATATTTTTTATTGTTTGTTTATAAAACGTCCAGGTTATTGGATCGGAGTTTAATAGTTTAAGTTCCTACATGATACAATGATATATATATTTTAGTCTCGATGAACTCGAACGAAAACTGAATGCGGTAGCGGGTAAAGTGCAGAAGTGGTTCCACAGAAATGGTCTCATCTTAAATGTCAGCAAAACCAACTACATGCACTTCAACCTAGCGGGGCGCTCCAGTCTCCCAATGGTTGTGAGGTTAGGTGACGAGGTCCTTGACTGTGTTGCGAGTACTTCTTTCTTAGGATTTACATTAGACAAAGGTCTGACTTGGTCTTGACCTGTAACTTGAAATGTTCCTATATCGACAAAATATGTTCAAAAATCAGTGGGGCTTGTTTCGCTCTGTGGCGCCTGTCGGCCACATTAGACAGGGATTACGTCAAAAGCTTCTACTTCGCGTCGGTACACAGTATGGCATAGAGTTCTGGGGCCGAGCAGCGGACTGGGAGCGCGCCTTCAGGATTCAGAAAAGAGCAGTAGATACGTGCTATAGTTAGAATCCCGCAAGATGAATCAGCGCGCCCTTACTTTGAATCGCTAAGAATTCTGACTGTTCCATCCATCCCTAGTCATCTTAAATGCTGCAATGTACCTACGCAAGAAAAAACTTAAGCGATTACGCGAAATTCGGAGACGGGCATCAATATGAAACGCGGAATGCTGGGAAACTGCGAGCGCTACCCCGTAAGCTTAAAATGTCGAAGCTGATTCATGTGATGGGGCCCACGGTGTTCAACCGCCTGCCGGCTTAAATTGTAGAAGTACCGTCAACACAATCCTTCAAGTACAAGATAAAACAATGGCTTATAGAAAAATCCTTTTATGACTTCCGTGAATTCACGGATACTAAATGTTAATTTACGATTATGTAACAATAGATTTGAAATCATTTATAATAATGATGTTATTTTTATTTATTATGGTTTTATAAATTATTATTCAATTCGTTTATTTCAGACAACATTAATTAATGTATTATGTACTTATTTATTAATTTAAAGAGTTGTACAAACTACATACCTAAGCAGTGGTATAGTAATGTTACTATTGTAATATTTATGTATAAGATGCCTAACACCTAACCTGTAACTTGAAATGTTATTATAATAATAATAATGCTGGACAATTCACACAGCATTATCTAGCCCCAAGGTAAGCAGAGCTTGTGTTATGGGTACTAGATAACTGATATACGTAATATTATACATTACATAGATAGATATTTTTTATTATACATAGAAAACACCCAGACCAACGGAACAAATTTCTGCAGATCGTACACAAATTTTGTTCCGAGGCGGGGATCAAACCCGCAACCTCTTGCGTCGCAGGCAGACTCTCGCCCGCTGCGCCATTGAGGTCGTCAATTATTAATATAATATATTAATAAAGAACTGACTATAAAATTACTTCCTGATTTTAGTTCTCACTGTATAAAATTACTTCCAGATTGAGCAAAAGCGGAAAAAGCTGAGGAAAGAGAATCGTCTGGATGAAGGCATTCCTGAAGACGACCCTGTAAAGTACAAACACGCAATTTACGTCATGACTATGAAGGTTAGTTGAGCTATTTTGATAATATTCGTTTTTTTACCAAGATTTTCTTAAGTCCAGTGCTAAATGTAAGCACTTTAAATGTGTAAAATAAATGATAAGTTACTTTACCTACCTACAATTTAGTGTAGTGTAAGGTAAACAACTCTAAGCCTCTTTCAAAGACTGATGACCTCTGTCGCGCGGTGGGCGAAGGTCCCCCTGCGGCGCAGGAGGTTGCGGGTTCGATTCCCGCCTTGGTACAAATATTTGTACGACCTGCAGGTATATTTGTTCCTGGTGTTCTGGTCGTTTTATGTATGATAAAAAAATATCTATCTATGTAATGTATTGTATTATGTATTAGGTCCTTACATATGAAATTGGCGTTTTTCGTACTGGCCACTTTAATCACAAATTTCTCCTCTTTGGTAAGGAATTCCAAATTCAAATTTGTACAGCTATAGACTCATGTATTTGTGCTTCGATGATCGTCATTCATTTGTTTTTTTTCTTCTGTTTTTAGGGTTTCAAAGATCGGTTTTGAAACCCTTATGGTCTCGCTTTGTCCGTCCCCGCTCTTTCTTGAATATCTCAGTAACTACTGCAGCTATTAACTTGAAATTTGAAATAATGATACATTTCGTGCGCCATTACTGATTTTAAGAAAAAAATATATAAATAAATGAAAAATGAAAATGAATATTTTCAGTACAAATTTTGATGTTGAAATTTCAAAAGATACCTAGGAAGGCAAATGGGGTATCAAATGAAAGGTATCGTTTTGTACATTTCAAAACACTTTTTGAAATTTCTGTAAATTTCATACTTTTTGAATTATTTCAAAAAAAGTCGAAAAATTGACCATACCCCCCCCCCTATCTCCGAAGATTGCACACCGATCCACGTACAATGTATTAGGCGTTTGTAGATATCGATCTATATTTTACAGGAAAAATATAGAGAAGTCTGTAATAATAATAGTTTTTGAAAAATGGTCAAAAAGGGGGAGATTTTTTTTTCAAAAGGGGGGGTACCTACCTATGTGGGGTATCAAATGAAAGGTATCGTTTTGACCATTTCAAAACACTTTTTGAAATTTCTGTAAGTTTCATACTTTTTGAAATATTTCAAAAAAAGACGAAAAATTGACCATTCCCCCCCCCCTAGCTCCGAAGATTGCAGACCGATCCATGTACAATGTACTAGGCGTTTGTAGACATCGATCTATATTTTACAGGAAAAATATAGAGAAGTCGGTAATAATAATAGTTTTTGAAAAATGGTCAAAAAGGAGGGGATTTTTTTTTCAAAAGTAGGGGTACCTACCCAAGTGGGATATCAAATGAAAGGTATCGTTTTGACCATTTCAAAACACTTTTTGAAATTTCTGTAAGTTTCATACTTTTTGAAATATTTCAAAAAAAGTCGAAAAATTGACCATTCCCCCCCCCTAGCTCCGAAGATTGCAGACCGATCCATGTACAATGTATTAGGCGTTTGTAGACATCAATCTATATTTTACAGGAAAAATATAGAGAAGTCTGTAATAATAATAGTTTTTGAAAAATGGTCAAAAAGGGGAGGAAATTTTTTTCAAAAGGAGGGGTACCCGCCTATGTGGGGTATCAAATGAAAGGTATCATTTTGACCATTTCAAAACATTTTTTGAAATTTCTGTAAGTTTCATACTTTTTGAAATATTTCAAAAATAGTCGAAAAATTGACCTTTCCCCCCCCCCTATCTCCGAAGATTGCAGACCGATCCACGTACAATGTATTAGGCGTTTGTAGATATCGATCTATATTTTACAGGAAAAATATAGAGAAGTCTGTATTAATAATAGTTTTTGAAAAATGGTCAAAAAGAGGGGGAATTTTTTTTCAAAAGGAGGAGTACCTGCCTATGTGGGGTATCAAATGAAAGGTATCGTTTTGACCATTTCAAAACACTTTTTGAAATTTCTATAAGTTTCATACTTTTTGAAATATTTCAAAAATAGTCGAAAAATTTACCTTTCCCCCCCCCTATCTCCGAAGATTGCAGACCGATCCACGTACAATGTATTAGGCGTTTGTAGATATCGATCTATATTTTACAGGAAAAATATAGAGAAGTCTGTAATAATAATAGTTTTTGAAAAATGGTCAAAAAGGGGGGGAATTTTTTTTCAAAAGGGGGGTACCTACCTATGTGGGGTATCAAATGAAAGGTATCGTTTTGACCATTTCAAAACATTTTTTGAAATTTTTGTGAGTGTCATACTTTTTGAAATATTTCAAAAAAAGACGAAAAATTGACCATTCCCCCCCCCCTAGCTCCGAAGATTGCAGACCGATCCATGTACAATGTACTAGGCGTTTGTAGATATCAATCTATATTTTACAGGAAAAATATAGAGAAGTCTGTAATAATAATAGTTTTTGAAAAATGGTCAAAAAGGGGGGGAATTTTTTTTCAAAAGGAGGGGTACCTGCCTATGTGGGGTATCAAATGAAAGGTATCGTTTTGACCATTTCAAAACACTTTTTTAAATTTCTATAAGTTTCATACTTTTTGAAATATTTCAAAAATAGTCAAAAAATTTACCTTCCCCCCCCCCCCCCTATCTCCGAAGATTGCAGACCGATCCACGTACAATGTATTAGGCGTTTGTAGATATTGATCTATATTTTACAGGAAAAATATAGAGAAGTCTGTAATAATAATAGTTTTTGAAAAATGGTCAAAAAGGGGGGGAATTTTTTTTCAAAAGGGGGGGTACCTACCTATGTGGGGTATCAAATGAAAGGTATCGTTTTGACCATTTCAAAACACTTTTTGAAATTTCTGTGAGTGTCATACTTTTTAAAATATTTCAAAAAAAGACGAAAAATTGACCATTCCCCCCCCCCTAGCTCCGAAGATTGCAGACCGATCCATGTACAATGTACTAGGCGTTTGTAGATATCAATCTATATTTTACAGGAAAAATATAGAGAAGTCTGTAATAATAATAGTTTTTGAAAAATGGTCAAAAAAGGGGATTTTTTTTTCAAAAAGGGGTACCTACCCATGTGGGGTATCAAATGAAAGGTATCGTTTTGACCATTTCAAAACACTTTTTGAAATTTCTGTAAGTTTCATACTTTTTAAAATATTTCAGAAAATTGATTGACCAAATAATTGGCAAATGTTTGAAACCCTCGGCGCGCGAGTTACACTCGCACTTGGCGAATCTTGTTTTCTGTTTGCGTCACTCATTTTACAAAATGGAAAACTTAAAATATCGCATTATTTACGAGTACGAGTTCCGCCGTGGCACTAGTGCTGCGGAAACAACTCGAAGGGTGAATGATGTGTATGGCGGTCGTGTTGCAAAAGAAAACACAGTTCGTTTTTGGTTCCAACGAAGCGCTCAGCGCAATGGTTGGATCCTGGCCAGCCAGCCAAATCCTGCCCCAAGCGAAAATTAACCCCAAAAAAGTTACTTGTAAGCGTTTGGTGGACTAGTGCCGGTATTGTTCATTACAGTTTTCTCAAATCTGGCCAGACTATTACGGCTGATGTCTATTGTCAGCAATTGCAAACCATGATGGAAAAGCTAGCGGCTAAACAACCTAGGCTGGTCAATCGCTCCACGCCACTGCTGCTTCACGACAACGCTAGACCACACACTGCGCAACAGACGGCTACTAAATTAGAAGAGCTTCAATTGGAAAGTCTAAGACATCCTCCGTACTCCCCGGACCTTGCTCCAACAGATTACCATTTTTTTCGAAATTTGGATAACTTCTTGCAAGGGAAAAAATTCAACTCCGATGGGGCAGTCCAAATCGCCTTCAAAGATTTTATTGATTCCCGTCCGACTGGTTTTTTTAGTAAAGGGATCAATGAACTACCTATAAGATGGCAAAAGTGCATAGAAAATGATGGTTCATACTTTGATTAATTAAATATATTATATTAAAAAATATTCGACTTTTTGTTCCTCCCATACAAAACGCCAATTTCATATGTAAGGACCTAATATATCAGTTATCTAGTACCCATAACACAAGCTCTGCTTAGCTTGGGGCTAGATAATGCTGTGTGAATTGTCCAGCATTATTTATAAAATTTATTTATTTATTATTTATGATCTCATATTGGTCTGTTCAAATCTCCATGCTTTTGTATGCAGAACGCGTAGAACCCTAGCTATTGTCGGTTCAGTGATGCAATTTCTGGTTCCGATGTGATCTAGTACGCACCTTCGTTTGACCATAATCTCACCTGATGGAAAGTGAAGACGTTGCCGACGATGTATCACGAAGGTCGAACTATTCACTCTTGTCTTGAACAGACCCAGGTTGTATTTGACCAAAAACAGCGGCATTGTACCAAGAGCCAAATGTCGTAAAGTTTATTAAAGTAGGCCGTCTTCAATGGGCTGGTCACGTAGAACGAATGAAAGACGACACAGCACCAAACCACCCACGTCATCTTCGTGTTAAACCTGAAGACCGAAACTCAGATGGCTCGATGGGATCCAACAAGACCTAAAGGCAATTGGAGTGACCGGTTGGCAGCAAAAAAAAACAAGAATAGGATCGAATGTAGAAATGTACTCGACCAGGCTAAGGTCAAACCGCGGCTGCAGAGTCAGAAGTTCCGAACCCCAGCAGTACGAATGATGAAGGCGGAGGAAAACCGCTTGTGGACGGTATATCCACCAAGTAGGGGTGGTAATGCGCTGTGCGTCTGCTTGTCCTGGAGTGGAAGGATATGGTGGGATCAGATCATGTAGATTCTGCATTCTCCGAAATGTATCCTATAAAAGATCGGCAGACAAGCGACCTTGCGGCGGTGTTCGAGGCTTTAGACCTTTCTTTGCTAGGTACTGTTCGTCAATGAGTATGAAGGGTCTTCGTTCTATCGAGTCCTAAGGCTGCATGGTACTGAGTCGAACTGTCCCTTCTTGAGCTTCTTTACTTATTTCGTTTTTTACTTCTTTATACGAAGTGACAGCGACTTTCTCCTTGATCTGTCTTGTAAAGTTAATTGGCCTTCCCATTTTTATACTCGACACTTTTATACTTACACAATACAATCAGCTAGTTTTCCAAAAAATCTAATTAGTCCGTCAGTTAGATTATTAGAAGATATTGGATAAGTATTTTATTTTGCCAATTAAACAAAAAAATTATAAAGATATCCGTGTGACGTCACACCTTGCGACAGCTTTTAGCACGGCGTAACAACGTCATGAGCCCCCACTTCCTAACTTAATTGCGCTTTATCTTTGCCATTTTTCGTTTGATTAAAAAAAAGCAAAAATACGATGTGTCCAATATGTTCTGATAATGTAACTGAAGAACTCAATACTTGTAGAATAATATTTTTACCCAGGAAACTACCCTATTTGATAATATTATGAAGTTAAGTTATAATAAAATATAATAATAAACAAAAAAAAAAAATTAATTACTGAAAATTATTTTATCCACAGCTATTCGCAGACATGGAACGTAAAAGGCAACACCTCGAAACCCGTGATATGGAGGAGCGGAAACGGAAACGAGAGGCTGAAATCGAGCAGGAGGAACAGAAAACTTTTGAGAAGGAGTGGGCTAAGAACTTTGAGGTACTATTACATAATGAATAATTGGAACAGATTAAAGATTGTTACAGATCTTAAACAGACAATCACTTCCACACAAAAAAAATTGCATTGATAGGTTAGGTTAGACAGGAGTACCTACTCCCTTATCCGCATTTGGTCTCCTTTTGGTCCATTATGCGTTACTTATGCTAGCATAGCCAGTCTAACTCCCCGTCTTCACAGGTTTCGCGGAGTGACCTCGGGTGGTTGAGGATTTTTGTTCGTTGTGATGTTACTCCCTCGCATTCCAGGATTACATGGGCAGCTGATTCGTCGTCGCTGAGGCACCACTACAACTATTACGGAATATTACCGTGACGTCACGCACCGGTTCTGTCAAGAGACCAGCTGCGTTGGTTGTACGCAAATACAACCGACTCGTGCTGAGACCGTTTTGTGACCCTAGAAAACTGTTTTATTTTCAACTAGCTGCTGTCTGCTTCGCACAAGTTGTTTGAGGTTATTGCTATCCCATTGGAACAGATGAGATAAAAAAAAGCCTATGTTACTCTCCATCCTTTCAAGTACCTAACTCTTTGCCAAAAGTCAAGTCGATTGGTTGCATAGTTAGGTCGAAGGAGTAGGGCGTGAAGAAAGGACAAACAAACAAACACAGTTTCCCATATATGTATATATAGATGTTCTTTCCTTTAAGGTGGGTGCGAAATCCGTACAACTAAACGTACTTTCTGATTCATTTGGAAACTACGTACCCGATTTTAATGAAATTTTGCATTCATAATCGCATAAGAATGGCTATGTTTGCACCATTATAGTTTTTCAAAAATAAAATCATCAAAAAATGAAAGTAATGAAATCGCGTGAAAATGAATTGAAATGAATTTTCGTTCTCAACCTCAACAGCCTTTAATAATGGTCCACTGCTGGACGCAGGCCTGGATAATCGCCTTATTAGCTTTTATCTCATGGTGCTCATTATCCCTACGCTGGGCATGCGGGTTGGGGATCACCTTACGACACCCACGGGAAGAGTTGGGGTGGTGCAAATTCTAAACCGGCACCAAACGGCTTTCGGAATTTTCGCTGTCATTTAATGATAACCAAGTATTCTGAAAAATTAAAACGGTACAAACATAGCTATTTCTTTTCCGATTATGTATGTCGAAATTCATTACAATAACGGGTGTAGTTAACAAATGAATCGGAGCGTTCGTTTGTATAGAAACTTAGAAAAGTACTGAGTTACAAATAAACGTTTTTATTTCTAATATATTTCAATTCCAGGAGTCGCGGCAAAGTCGAGTCGACAGCTGGAAGACGTTTTCCGCGGGCGGCAGTAAAGAAAAGAAAAAGAAGAAAAATCTAGGTGCCTTTAAGCCCCCTAAACCTAAGCCGGAGAGCAGATAGCTTTGGCTCAATATCTTATCGGTATGGTCTTATCTCGTGTCTAAAGATTTTGGATTAAACTAGGTTACTCCCGTCTCGTGTCTAATTTCAAATGATGAAAAAAATACCTACTCAAACGGTCCCATTTCGTGTCCGCTATACAATAGATTCGGAAACATTGGTTGTTATTGTTCTCAAAAAGATAGAGTTACAAAACTTTTAGACATGTCACTTCTACATTTTATCCGAAGTGTTTTATGTAGAAGGTAAAATAGGTTAGATAAAACAACTACTCGCTCGCAGAACAATGAGAAAACTAACAATCTAATGTCATCTATAGGCGATCGTGGTCACGGGGCGATACATTAAGTCGCCCCGTGACCACGATCGCTGTAACGCGGTTGAAACGTTGGGGAAAAGAAAGCAAAAGGTACGCGGTAAATACCCGATAACTAATCTTAATTATGGTAACTAATTGCGAAAGTTTAAAAAGTTCTATCATCTATAGGTTTGAATAATTTTAAAAAGACTTTAAAAATATGTCAGTACTTAATAGTTACGCTGGGTGAATTATACAATTTAGGCTTGTTCTTGCCCGGTCATTAAAGGGATCGCTCCGTACTAGTGCATTCGTAATAGTGTACTAGTTCGGACTTCTAGTACTATTAGTACCTCGCTCGCCAACATTTTTGAGTCCACAAATTATCGTAACTTATCGTAGCTAACCTAAATAAATTCATATCTATTGTTGCTAATATTATAGTCTAGCCAAACTTGCTGTGAAATGTTCGTAAACAAAACGCCTGTCCATAACCTAAAATTCAATAAAGGTGCCGTGGTGCCGTGTTTTTTTGCAGTTCGCTAACGAACGATGTTAACATTATCTAGATAAATTTGACGGTTTTTTATATTAAGTTGTAAACATTTATAATGAAGATAATTTTTTTTTTAACGGGCTTGCCGCACTTTTTTTTTTTTTAAACAATCTTATCAACAACATATTCAAGCTACTTTCTAAGATAAAAAAAAACGTTAATCATTCACTTACTTATTAGAAAAAAATAAATCACAGCTTAGAAAAATTCTGTCGTGAACTATTTAATACGCGAGGCATATTGTTTCTATTTATTTTGGAGTTACTCAAGACAGACACTCACTATCTGATCTACTAACAACGTGTTATCATTTTTATATGCTCATCGCGTTCCTGTGTTTTTATGCTTCGAGTGACGCAAACCAAACTCGAAGCACAAAAACACAGGACTTTTTGTAAAAAAAATATAAGAACATCTTTTAATTCGTTGATTATTTTCTGGATATACTCAAATAATCGTGGTTTTCTTTTTTCAACTCTGGTACTCGCTGTTACATCTTTTAGTTCCATCTTTGTTTTCGCATCTACTCGTGAAAATATTAACTGTAGTGTGCATCTTAACTAACGCGAACGTAACTAGTCCCATGCGCCTACTTGCTGGCCTTTCAAACAACTAACGAAGGGTTACATCATAAGAGACCTTAATTTGCAAAAACAATGCGACCCTCGTTAACCGGTTTGTCCAGCCACTAGCATCGCCCTCAACCCGCCACCTGCGGTGGGCAATGCAGGTAGCGAGCTTATTTTAGCACGCTAACTGAATGAGCAGAAAGCAAATAGGTAAATTTCTAGTAATAATGCAAACTGGCTGCTTTACAAGGAATTATATTTTAAAATCTAATTTTCTATATCAAGCTTGGCCAGTTTAGCAGCGTTCTTAGCTCTATGACCCTTTTCATAAATTTATTCAAAAGGGTACGAAATGGTATTTTTTTCGTCATTTGAAATAAGACACGAGAAGGAAGTGATCTAGTTGTTTACTCCAAAACCTTTAGACACGAGATAAGACCATACCATATGATCTTGTCTAATTTAATCTCAGTGGCGAATCCTTTGCAAGTAAGCAAGTATTTTCCATTCTCCTTTATTTTTAGCTAAAATCAGATAATATAGATAATTTCAGTTTTAATGACTTTACTTTTTTTTTAGGCTTACAAAATAAGTACCCAGACAAGTTATATTTTACTGTTATTTTATACAAAAATTGCTCTGAAAAAAAAACTAATATTCGACTTAAAATTACTTAATATTTACGTAGATTTTTAGGTTTTGCAAGACGAGGTACTAAGTTGAAATTATCAAATTTTTTAATATTTCCGACAATCTTTATTCAGAAAGAAAATAACAATCAAATAACAAATTTAAATTAAAACTAGTATTTACAATAGAAACAATTAAGCTATCTGCAAACTGTTGCAAACAATCTACAGGTAGCTCAACTGATCCATATCAATACCAGTTGGAAGCGTGCCTAAGACACTGGCTGCATTGCCCCGCTGTATAGCAATGCTGATGCGCTGTGCCAGATACTCACCAGCTCTAAAAAATTATCTAGTTATCTATTAATCTGAAATAAACTACTTTCATTGAATTTGAACAGCTCTTGCATTGATTACTTGCAAACTTTTCGCCTTTAGTTTTTACTTATGTTTCCATAAACTATAGTACCTACTGCTAATGTTTTTTTTTCTTGTCCCTTATTTGCTGTAATTTGATAAGTTATGACTAAGGCTGAGCGCAGATTTAGTCACGATAGTTTTAAGACAGACTATTGCTTAACAAAAATTACAACTTCAAGAAAGCAATAGTCTTAAAACTATTGTTACCTAAGTCTGCGCTCAGCCTGAAACAGTTGTTAAGCACTTATAATCACACTTCGACTTCTTCTACGGCGACGTCACCGCTGGCGACGTAGCCAAACTTTTCTACTATTAAGTATGTCAAGCTATTTTTACGGATCCTTGGCTACTCTTCAGTAGAAAAGTATCACTTACTGGATCCGGATTACTACTTACTAGTAGTAGGAGTGAGTTCAAACATCCGACAATCCGTTTATTTTCCGTGATGGCGTATGTTACTAGTGTTACTACATTGATTATGTAAAATTAATGTGCAAAAATAACTTTACGACTTCGACGGTTTGGCAACGTCGCGCGTCGTCTGCCATAAGATAGTTTGGATACGTTTTCAGCGACGTTGCCATGATGATGATGACGCCCTGATGAGAACGGGTCATAAGTGACGAGTGAAAAATAACAATGTTTTATAAGTTAACAGATTATAAGGGCTCTTTTCCTGTCATTCGGATTTCTGCCTACGTATGCTGTCATCCGGAACCTATCACGAAATTATAAATGCGAAAGTTTGGACGTTTGGACTTCTTCACAACAAAACAAAAAGAAACCTAAATTTATGCTCTACCTTCATAATAAGCACGGCCAAAGAGTGGAATGAGCTTCCAGGATCGTCTGTTTCCACCTGAGTAGGACATTACAACAAACATTGAGTCTTCCAATCCAGGGTGAATAAGTTCTTTCCGGAAAAGCGTGCTCCATTGGCCTAGGCCACATCATTACTTATTCAAGCGAGATATTGGCCATACGTTTGGCCATCACTAATAAAAACACTGTCCGAAATGTTCTTTTATTTTCATGAGGTCAGGCTTTCAAATGGTCAGTCAAATAGTCGGTTTTTCTAATCGCCCTCTTTCAAATCGTCAATAAGTAACCGTTTGGGGTTCTGTTGGCCCGCACGCTGGCGGATATCAGCATGACAGGAAAACAGCCCTAAGGAATAAAGGGGTTGGTGTTTAGGCCCAAACCCCATCCAAACTAGCGTCGCTACCTACTTTGTTATTATTCTGTTTAACAAAGGAATTTTCAAAAACCCATCATCCAGTTTGTGATACCTATCATAAGCTTTTTTTAATGCCTCTGTGGCATAAATCTATCCATCTATTTAGTTTAGGCAGAGATACGAAGTTGCCCTTCATAAAATCTATTTTTGTATCTCTGCCTTAAACTAAATAGAATAAACTTATTACAGAAGAATTAAAAAAGCTTATGATAGGTATCACGAACTGGACGATGGATTTCGAAAATTCCTTTGTTAAACAGAATATTAACAAAGTAGGTGGCAGCGTCACTTTGGGTTGGCTATGCGCTTTAAAGCAACAACTTATTTATAATATAGTGATTAGTGTTAGTAAAGTTTTCACTAGGTGTAACACACTTACACAAATTATATTGTAGGTACCGTGTTCTAAAGCCCATGTTGGAATTTTAATGTTAACGGATAATTTTCGACAGAAATTTGTTTTGGGTCATTATTGCCCTCTTGATCTTTTGTTAAAATCGTCTCTGTTGTATTTTAAATAAACCGTTAATTTATTTTTTTAGATCTTCGCAGATATGTAACGTAGAAATGATTATTATCGGCTGTTCCCATATTCAGCATCATCCCACGGAAACACTGTTTCCGGGGTCAGAAGCAGTCTGTTTCAATACAGGCTTTTATGTTATCCTGGTAACAAACTTCATCTAAATCTGTTTAGCTGTTTGATCGTGAAGGATACAAACATACATACATACATACATAGACTTTCGCATTTTTACCTAATATTAGTGTGAAGTTCCATGGTACGCGGTAAATGTAAAATTAATTTGTATTTTATTCTTAAACTTATACCGACATAAATATAGTTTAGTAATTAGTTAATTGTATAAAATAATGTTTTTAAAATAAGTATCATGCTTTATTATCTGTAAAATCAACATAATTGCGTTGAAATGCACTAGCGGTTGAACCGCCGCTGTGATTGAAATTTTGTAGTGATTAAAGCCCGTAGCATACCTCCGCCGCGATACCATAGCAGCGGAACTGTAGTAGTTTCGCCATGGCTTGTCCGTTGTATGAAAAGCGGGACAAAGGCGAAACTGCCTATTCTTCTAACGCATAGACTGGACCATGATTCCATCTCTTGCCGCGCGATTCCGCCGATCTGCGCGGCGGAGATTTGCTACGGGCCTTAGTGCGTAAATTCACAAGCGTTTGATATCACTGGAAATGTGCCTGCCCGCCCCCGCGGTTAACTAACTTTCTGGGTCTGAAGTTACGCTAATTTTGCATAGTGTAGAAAGAGTTGCATTCGATTTCAACGCAGAAGAACCAAGAAACAGAGCTGTCTGCAATTTAGCACTTCGACGGAGAAGTAAAAGCTGAAATTAACTTTATTGCGTTGCTACTAGAATCTAAAATGTATTTTTTCCAGGCCCAGAAAGATAGGCCAGATAAACTATTGTATGTATATGTATTTTGACACACAAAACCATCAAAATCACACACATACATTTGTATCATTTGTATCAGTTATCTAGTACCCATAACACAAGCCCTGCTTACCTTGGGGCTAGATAATGCTGTGTGAATTGTCCAGCATTATTTATCTATTTATTTATTTATCATAAAAACCTGAGATCCTAAAATTGAAGCAATATTAGCAATAAGATTTTTTTCTTTAACAGTAACAGTTAAAAACTTTTAATTTCGAGTTCGTTTTGGTCAAACTACCCTTTCTTATCAGTAAAGATAATGGTCTTCGGTAGCCCATAACGTGATACAAATAGTAAACAGACCTTTTCTTGTTTGGCTTGACTGGCCAACAGTTAGCGTAAACTGTTCTGATAGAGTAGTAGGACCAATACGACCCTAAAAACAATTGGTTGTCATATATTTTCTGATAATAAAGTTATGCTCAGTACTGCAGTGCCTGTTATCATTGTAGTGTGTAGGGTTTTGCAACCTTACGGCTCTTTCCCCACAGCCGTCCAGTTCTGCAGGAACGGGTTTTTTACTAGATCCGGCAAAAACCATTGGTGTAGTTAGTAGTCTTTTTGCTTTATAGTGCGCTAATCGCATTGGGCAAATTACTGTAGGGAATGTTTTCAGTAATTTTTATATCCTTTTCTCCATCCCTGGGTTGCCTGGGAGAAATCGTCCTCAGCGATAAGGCCGCCTATTGTAGGTACAGATAGTTTTTAAATTTAGATGTTTTTTTTATTTAAGTGCAATAAGTGTTCATTCATTCATTCGTCAAGACAAATCGAAGTGCCTTATAGGCCTTAGAAATTTTTGAATGGATGTGATCATCGTAAATCAATTTAGAGTCACGACTCTACCTCCACGGATGATACCCAGATCCCTAACGCGACAGTTCTGCAAAGACTGAATTCAGTGCATAGTTGAACGTAATTAATGTCTTCTCACGAAAAAAAAGTCAATGGAATACTTTGAAGGTTTGAGCTCGAGTTTGATACGGAAACATAATAGATAACTATACAAACTAGGTACTCCAGAATAAAACAAGTTATTTTTATAAAGTACAGTTTTACTAACTCACAATGTAACAACGAAAATCAAAACCAAAGTATGTACCTACTGCAAGTATTAGGTAGGTAGGTACCTGACCTCAGTCAGAATCGTCACACTCTTCAACCATATCGCTGGGCGGGCCAGGATTGAACGGAGGGCCCCAATTCAGGAACAGACTTTCAGTGTAGATCATCATGCCAAACGAGAATATGAACCTGCAACGCGACAAATGGGTAAGTAAGCTGTTTGAATTCGTTAGGGGCCAGTTTAGTGCACAAATTATTCTTTATGACAATGAAATAAGTTCCCAAAAAATTTCGACTTCGGCGGGAGTCGAACCCGCGCCCCATCCTCAGTACAGCCGAAGTCGAAAATTTTTGGGAAATTATTTCATGTCAGAGATACCCAGAGTGCGGGTAAGCACTATAACAAACAATTCTTTGAAATTATTCTATATTACTTAGGTAAAATATTAATATTTTTTTTGTGTAAGCCGGAGTTCTATGTCGAGATTTAGGATTTCTATAAAACGTATACACGCACATGACCCTCGTGCCCGACAAGACGACAACGATTCCACAGCCACGCTGACACGCCACTTCACCGATAAACTACCAGTCTGATAAGTCAAAACGAGATCGTGTTTGCTCTGAGGCAGCTTAAAAATGGAAAAGTCCCAGGAGAAAATGGAATAACATCAGAGCTTTTGAAAACTGGAGAAGCTCCCGTTATACAGGAATTACAGCATTTCTGCAACGCCGTCCTCCTGCACAGTGCGAGAACTCCAAAGGCGTGGAGCGGGAGTTTCGTGGTGCTCTGTTTTAAGGAAGTAGATTAATTCCTTCTTAAAATAAGAGACCCAATGAGCCACGTCTATAAGTTATAAGCCATACAACAATACTTGAAAATAAAAGTTTTCAATCACTGCATGCTACCCATCACCTCCGTAGGTCAGTGTCCACGTCACAGCTCCGTAGCTGAGACGTGGACACTGACGGTAGCGGTCCACCAGTTCAAGCTTGCTCAGCGAGCTATGGAAAGAGCTATCGCTCTACTAAGCTCGGAGTTACTCTGATAGAAAGGATTCGTAACGAATACATCCGACAGAGAACCTAAGTTATATATAGCTCTTAAGAATTAGCAAGCTGAAGTGGCAGTGAGCTGTCTCGCAAAAAACCGACAATCACTGGAGAAAACGTGTTCTTGAGTGGAGACCACGACTTGATAAACGTATTGTTTGCAGGCAGATGCTGGATGCTGGACACGTCAAGCTGAGGACAGGGTGCTATGGCGCTCATTAGGGGAGTCTATGTCCATGTCCAGCAGTGGATTATCATAGACTGATTATTATTTTAGCTATATGATGCCGCGGACAGAGATAAGCTTATGATTACCTGACGACAGTGACGACCTCTGTGGCGCGGTAGGCGAAGGTCCGCCTACGACGCAGGAGGTTGCGGGATTGATTCTCGTCGTCTCGGACAAATGTTTGTACGATCTGCAGATATCTGTACCGGTTGTTCTGATCGTTTACCTACTATGCATAATAAAACATACTTATATCTAACTATGTATTGTTTTATATATTACTATATCAGTTATCTAGCACCCACCCATAACACAAGCTCTGCTTAGCTTGGGATCAGATAATGCTGTGTGAATTATCCAGCATTATTTATTTTGGTTTTATTGTATGCTTATTTGTTCTAAATCTAGGTACATAAACTTACCACAAAACACCTATAGCCAAAACCTTATTGTAGAAACTCTGCTGGTCTTTGTACCATATATGCCACGGACCACACGGTATAGGCAGCTCATTCATGTGAGCGTCACAGCGGGCTGAAATATATAGCGGATAGGTTATATAAGTTGTGTCGGTCCCTTTGTCTCGTAGGATTTGATGACTGAGGGAATACAGTGCATCTGTGTTTGTCTTCGCACACATTTGTGTACTAGGATAACAGGGCGAGTGTTTTTCCAAGACCACTAATGGGAAGTCTGAAATCTGTATGTAGGTCCCTACCTATATAATAGCATAATTTTAAATTCATGTTTCAGATAATATGCCTGTTTGCGCAAGATCTTTCTTCACGACTTTTGTGTAGAGTAAACTTGATTAATTCGTGCTTCCTAAGGATAATTTTCTGTAGTAGGTATTAAAACTAAGCGAGGTAGATTAATTTTTAATTAAAGTATCTTTTATATAATATATTTATATAATATATTTTCGTTTACAGTCAATCACAAAATTCTTGACAGTCATTGCAAATGCAATAATACTTGTAATCTCTGGTGTTGTTAATGTAGTAAATTAAAAACAGTAACTGTTTACCTAATTTGGAACGTTTTTTACATATTGAAAAGTACTTTTAACCTACGTTGAAGGTCCTTTCAATATCTACAATATTACAATATCTAAATTTTATCGATACCTATAGGTACCTACGTACCTATATTGATAAAATTTAGATATTGTTTTCTTTTAATATTAAAATTATATCATGTTTAAAATATTCTGTTACAATTGTATATTTTGTGAACAGATTGTCCGTAATGCCAACAAAAAAAGGCTCTGACGGAAGACCAGCGTTGGCTGCTAGCTTGCTGCTAGCAACCATCCCATGCTGAGGCAGACGCCATTTTGTTTCTTTTAGGCTTACAGTTAATAATATTTTTATGTTCTTTTAAATTTAAGAAATATGTAGGTAGGTATATGTCTAATTGAACAAATAAAGTTATTTTATTCTTATTTTTATTTTTTATATTTTTCAGTACCTATTGTCTTACGCGCATTGATATTTTAAATTTACCTGCCGATCCGATTCAGCAAAATAAGTGCTTAAATAACAAGTGGAATAAAAAGTTCATAAATTAATCATATTTTGCGGGACAAAGTGTTCACAGAATTGTAATTTTAATATTGAATAATTTTACCATAAATTGTTTTGTTATTGACTTGGTGCGGTCCACTTATTGCATTGCATCGTCCACGCTGCTATGACTGAGCTGTGATAGCTTAAATTTCAGCAGGCTCTTCTCGGAGCTCACAGATGGTAAGTACTTCGAACCCGAACCCGATTAGTATAGGATCCCGCTATACAACGACCTTCACCGAGATGTTTATTTGATGAAACGTATTTTATATTTAATTCAAAATGTCAATAAATATATTGCATATACAATATATGCAATATATTTAATGTCAACCATCCCATGCGATCGAAGAGCATAGCAGCTGTTTGAAGTCCGTCTATTTAAAGAAAATAGCATGCGCACTCTCTTTCTTTAAATGGACGGACTTCAAACAGCTGCTATGCTCTTCTATCGCATGGGATGGTTGGTTGGGACCTCTTAGTCGCACATATTCACTCGCAGCAACATTTCACTTTTCAAAATTCGACAACCGTAATTCGGGACTGATTTTTCGTAGGCAACCTTATACCTAGTACCGTGTTCAAAATTAAATAATCTTTATTTTCATTTAATTTAATTCAATGATCAGACCGGTGCAAAATGCTAATATTATCGATTTACCTGTTTATACCTGGCAACCCCAGAGTTGTGACTGGAAAAGAATAGGCAACCTAACATTTGCATATTCTATCGCATGGGATGGTTGACATTAAATATATTGCATATATTGTACCTATATGCAATATATTTATTGACATATTAAATTAAAGATAAAATACGTTTCATCAAATAAACATCTCGGTGAAGGTCGTTGTATATCGGGATCTTAGACTAGATGGGGCGACACCGAAAACTCACACGCACAGACAAACAAAAAAAACCACAACAGTGAAACAGAGTGTTGGAAGACCATGACATGTCGGACCGTTGAGACTACCTATCGGTCGCAACAGGCCAGTCGATGAATCGAGTTTTTTTTTTTTCGAATTGAGTCTTTTTGAGGCGTCTTCGTGTGTAGGAGGCCTATGTCTAGTGGTGGACAATTCTAGGCTGATATCTACGTGGATGATGATGATGAATCTACTTACGCGGCATTCCAAAGCGTCGGGTATTTGGTCGAAATATCAGGCTCCTTCGTATGGCGCTTATGCCACCTAGTAGGGCTCTCATATTGAATTGTAAATAATTTCAACTTTTTTCCACTTTGACTGACGGTGAAGTAATATTTAAAACAAAATTGTTTACAGTGACTTTTATTAATTTGTCAGTATTTGACAAACGCTTTGTTTTTTATAGAACTCCTTTATAATGCAAAATACACTTCTAATAATCAAATAAAAAATAGGTTCTAGCTTATGCCCTCGTTATACATCCATACTCCATACTACATAATATTATATGCAAAAGTAACTCTATCTGTCTGTCTGAGACCTGCTTAAACGGCTGAACGGATCTCAATGAAATTTGGCAGGGAGGTAATTAAAATAGCGCCGCTTCGCATGAGCTTTTCAAGAAGCCTTTGTCCGTCCCCTAGTACTAATACAAATTCGAAATTAACTCTGTTTGTCGGTTCATTTTTGACGCTTAAACGGCCGAACGGATTTTAATTAAATTTGGAAGAGAGGTAGACTGGATGGAAATAAGCTTCTTTTTATCCGGAAAAGTGCGTGCGCGTGTAGAAGGTAGTTTCTGAATAAATGTAGCATTCTGCTGTAAGCTCCTACGCCAAATCAACTTAATCTGTTATGAAGTTTATCTTCACTCACGAACACATTTCTTTACCTAATAATAACTATGGAATAGGATTTAACAGATTTTAATTAGCGCCCTACTTATACATTATAGGAATTATTAAACCTAGTACCTATATGTAGGTAAACTTTGATCGGGTAAGGTGTGTAAGAACTTCAGCAAAATCAAGCCGAGATCGATAAGTAGGGCTTAGGTACTTTACCTAATTTTATACAGTGACTTTGAAAAGTACCATAAATGTTCTGATACAGCCACATTCCAATATAAACTTCACCAAATCGCAATAAAAATTCTTTGTTACAAAGAGTTAAATATTCCAAAACTTTTACAATAAAAAAGTTCTTTGTAAAGGAGAGAGGTTTAGTTTCGTCCTATTTAAGATGAAGTAGGACCCAAAACCCAGGTTTTGTCGGTACGAAAAATCAAAGGCAAGAAAAACTATTTTTTTAAATCTTTTTTGATGATCCTCGAAAGTTTAGGATTTTAGTTAGTGCGTTACAGAAATCGAAACACGATTGACTCAACTTGACTCGATAGAAAAAAATCGCAAAGTGTCCTCTAAATTTTCATTTTTACTACGGAAAACCAGTTTCATTTGCTAGTTATTTAACATATTTTAATGAAATGTCGTCTAAAAAATACTTAACTAAACACTTAAGAGCAACATAGTTTTATTTTTTTGCGAAAGGGTATTATTTTAGAGCAATATCAAATTTATAAATAAAAAGCAGTGAAGTTGCGCGCGGGTCGGTTCTTGCCTCCCTTTCTCGCCTTCACCGCGCGGTGTTCGCTCGTCCTTGTCTCGAAAAAGCGAACCTACTTCGACTTAAGCAGTTTATAAATAAAAGAGGATTCTACTTTGTGAAAGATCATTGAACAATCTGCAGCTCGTCTGATAACGCATTCACTGCCCAGCCTCGGCGTCGCGACCTGGTGAGGCTCGCCGCCCGCTTGGGCCACACGGACATGGAGGGCAACTTACCTAAGCAAGAGAGGTAGCCCACGACGTCACATCTACTTTCTACAGCCTATAAAGTACTGGTCCACTGCTGGACGCAGGCCTCACTCCTGTTAAGCGCTATATTGAATTATCTTATAGGGGTATGGTTAAATTGTCTAAGGGTATTGCCCATAAACCCGACGCTGGGAACGATTCCCACGGGAAGATTTGAGTTGGTGTAAACTCTAAGCTATGTTTAATGTATGAAAACTTGTGTGAAAAATAAAAATAATTACTTTCCTAAAATACTTATTAAGTGCTGCAAATAGGTAATAGTCTTTATTTGATTTAATAACCTCATTCCATAAGTCAAATGTTAAATCATTACGTGAAACCCACTCGAAGTCCGGTCATCGTCGAATTAAAATTATTGTCCCTTCGGTTAAGTCATCGTTCGCCAGGCGCTTTCGGTCTTTCTCCTTCCCGAATATCTATCGGCGCGAGCTCTTATCGTGTTCTCTATATGGTGTCAAGGAGAAGGTGCGAAAGTGGCTGATTACTTTGGACTATGACGCCACCGAGAGACTTTTTCTGATTCAACGCTAATTTATATTTAACTTATAATCTCACACATTCTTTTTTTTTCTTCACTACCACCCTTACTCACGTCTCCCCACCTCACGCCCCTATCCTTCCCACCCTTAAGTCGTGTTGTGTTATCAAAATATTATTTTATTGATTTTTCTTTAGATTGTACTTCTGAACTATTGCTGTAAATGTTTGTCTCCTTTAATTTTATTTTTTAATATTATTAGTACCCATGTAATTTTCTAGAGTGAACTGCTGCCCTGTTTACTACAGTCTTGAAAACTAGTAATTCTTTTTGTAATTCGGCCTCCCGCAATACAGGTTCTGAACCTAGTGCGGGGACCACCAGTAAACTGTACAAGCATTTTGTAATAGTAAATAAATGGATTTTTGTTTGTTTGTTTTTGTTTGATTGGCCTAACTGGTTGTCTGGTCCACGTCTGGTAGAGATCGCTCTTGAGCGATAAGACCTCCAATTGTTACATATTTTGTTTTTTACTTCTTTTATTTTTGTTTGATTTGTAAATTTATGTGTGCAATAAAGGTACTATCTAACTTGCGTGACCACGAAAATCGCGAAATATAGAAGGCTTTTTATTTCGAATAAAATACAAGGGATGTTTTTACGACATTGTCAATACCTAGTTCACTAGGGATTCAGTTATATTCTAGGTCTAGCTTATTTAGGGAATTTTGACGATAAAGTTCTAAAGTCGATCATTAAATAAAACTACGAAATAAATTTTGAAAACAATATCAAATTTAATACATAAATAATATTTATGTACCACTACATAAATGTTTTCGTCTATAATATTTACATGGAAACACATAATTAATTTCATACTAATATTTTTTACCTAAGTTTTCACAATCTTTCGTCATCTTATTTAATAGTAAGCAACTGAAAAAATCAACAAAGTTGAACAATAATGCAAAACATAGAAAATTTAAACGATGTACAAAATAATTTACAAATTTTCTTTAACTCCCATAGTCCTACAAATACATAACTAACATCGCAATAACCATCATCTAATATTAAAATATATTATTCCTTACAATCTAAATCTGCTTTTCCTATTTTCGGCGAAATTGCGTACATTCCCAATAGGCTTTGATGCGACTTTCCCGCTTTGAAATATCTTTTTCTGTAACGTCCTGTCTGTAGTCTTGAAAGTACAGTTAATTGCTGTTGATACCTTTATAGGTATAATAGCTAGAATACGTACACTTTTTTCTCAATTTTAATATATTATTATTTTTCATAATACGTACAGATTTTGTACTAAGAGAGTAACCCCCGAATACTCAAACGCAACTTAGATTTAAGCACGTCTCAAGTCCAGTTTTCAATGAAAATGTGTCATAAATTCGTCATTTAAGTATTCGGGGGTTTGTTTGTTAATATTGGGGTCCCATCATGAATTCATTCCCAATCAATTTATGCCAGTGTTTTGCAGATTTGAAGGGTTCGTTCAAGAAGTTCAAATGTAGGTACGTTGTTCATGATAGGCCCACTATCCTGTACATACTCATACATATACATACAATTTTTGATAATAACATCAAGACTACTCGATCCATTAGCGATGGAATGAACTATCTACGAAATTTATACTTCTTCGTAGAGGGGCTACGACGTAGCACTAGGTATCTATAGGTTCAAGCGCTTTGATACTTCTATTTAAATCGCAAATCATTTTTGTTCGAATAAAAACGAATTCTGTCATTGGGTCATTATGTAACCCCTTCGTTTGTCAAGGTTTTGTTAACTGTTTTGTAGTTCGTAATTATACCTGAATATCACCTGGCATTTTGAAGATTTGAGTGCCAAGAATTAATTAGTAACCCCTCTAGGTGTTTGGGTTCAAATCTAATAGTTAATAATGCCTCTTTTCCTGCACTTGAAAGTAAACAGTTTTAACAAGTTATATTTCAGGCAGCAAGAACAAAGGTAAAGCAAAACCCTAAGATCATTCCACTTATTCACATTAACGCTAAGCCCTAATGGAACATAATTCGGTCCGTATTTAATTGACGTTACATTCACATCAAATACGTCACGTATCATTGCAGTTATAATAATTTGAACAACCATTAATAGGCCTTCTACACGTGCTAGCACCATCCCTATAATTGAAATTGAATTGTTGACGATACAAAAATTTTTACTTGCTACTTCGTCAATTTATACACGTTACATTTTTGCTGCAAGCACATGTGGAAGTTTTTTTAACTTTAGACTAAATCCTTACACTATCATGAGATAACTCCGAAGAGATTGATCAATCATCTACACACGCAATACGTATTATCAATATACAATCGATTCCCTGGTCGATTTTACGTATTTATTTTTGGCAAATGACTTTCAAAGACCCCGTTCATAAGGGAGCCGATGTCCGAAACTACAAATTGACTTTAAGTCTATAAAATTAACTATCTACATGAAAACTGCGACCATAATTCGATTCTGCTTATATTATTGTTCGTACCATAACCAAGTTCTTAGGTACTAAAAATTCAGCTTAGACTCCGATGCAATTTACTTGTAGGTAGATTTGTAACAAAAATAGAACAACAATATGTCATTAACTAGCTATAGCACCAATATCAGCTGCTGTTATATACGCGACAATGTATAAATACAAGCAGTGACTTAAAATGGCTTGCGCGTTTAAGAATTCGTGAAAATAAAGATTGGAAAATTTCGTTTAAATGGACGCCAAAAATACAAGAATTGACTTATCGTTAACACGTACTAAATGAACACTTATTGGCTAAATCTATCACAAACAGTCCACTGAGGTATTCAACAAAATTTTCGCTAGTTCGTGGGCTAGCCCCGCTCTTAACTATGAGTTACCCGTGGCCCAAGTACGGATGAAATGTTTGTAAACGCGACTTAGGTACATTTTCATGCTTAAGCCACATAAGTCTTTCCAAAGTAGCTTTGTAATTAACCTGGGACTAGAGATTTGACTATAACTGATTTTATATGAAACTGTACTAAAAGTCTACAAAATTCAAATCAGAAACTAAGTTTTATAATTCTGTGCATTTTGTAAGAGCTACAAATTACCTACGCTATTCTGCAAGTTGTGCCACTTATAAAATATATGTTGACATTTGAGCAGTTGAAAATAAAAATGTAGATATTTGGTCACAGATGGCTTGTTTGATCTCATTAAAATTAGTACACTATGGCATTTCAAAGTATCTATTCTATGCGACTGGTATCTCAGAATTACCTTGATTCTTAAGAAAATAACAAAAGACTCTACCTAGTTTATTTACAAAGCTTGCGTAAAATTAACTAACAATATTGGCCCACACATAACAATAGGTATAAAACACGAACGAAATAAAAAATTGCATACTTATAATTAAATAAAAATTAACCAGATTTAAATATTTCCAAAATTAAGCATCGCTAGTGAACGATCATGACCGGAAATATTTTAAAATCAGTCATTTGTGCTGTTTTTCCTACACCATAATTCCTTAGCACTTAATTTCTCAGCTCCTCAGGGGACATCTTAATTTTATTTATGGAAATTTTTCACAGGGCTTCATCTCCATACGCGAGGTTTCACAAAAAAGTAGTCAATAGCAGTTTAGTCACTTGATGGTAGATGCCAATCAAAAGTTTAGAACACTTTTATCAGTCTGCGTTGAACTGGTCATTTCTCTGATGAATCGACGACGTTGGAATTACAAAAGTGATTCACTATCACGATTCGGTCACTGCACTGACTGCGATTGAAGGCAGACGGGATCCGTCCTTCTAATTGGGCCTTCATCGGGAATCCTACTAATGCCGGTCATTGGCAAACTCCAAAACCTGCAATCAAAAGAAAAAAAATATTAACTAAACTTTTAAAGCTAGAAACGAAAATTTAAACATAACAGTTAATAATTAAGTAAAATAGCACTATTGTACGCCAACTGTGGTTCCGAGTGTAGAAATGTATTATGAGATAGGTAAGTATACTAGTATTGTCAGGGACGAGTTAAAATTTACCTCGTCCCTTAGGATCCCTAGTAATAAATTATCTGAGGTATAAATAAAAATAAAATAAACTAACAATAGCCTTAATTCTGTATAAATTAAAATTTATGAATAATATGAGTATTTTAACGAATGTGTTTTCTATGAGTAGGCACTTAGTATGAATAATTTTCTGACGACCTCTGTGGCGCGGTGGACGAAGGTCTGCCTGCGACGCAGGAGGTTGCGGATTCGATTCCCGTCTCGGGACAAATGTGTACGATCTGCAGACATTTGTTCAGGGTGTTCTGGTCGTTTTCTATGTATAATAAAAAAAATATAAGTTATACTAAAAAAAAATATAAATAATAAAAAAAAAATTACAAATTTGATTAGTTAAATAGTCATGAAGATAATTAATTATAAATCTTATCATTCATTCGATTATTGATAGTGAAGCAGGGTTTATCCATTGCTGGATAAAGGCATCCTCCATCTATTGCCTGCCATATGTCATCAATAAATTATCTGAGGTATAGGCAAATAAAAATAAAGGTAATATCTTTAGCCGAAAACATTTTCCATAGGTAAGTATTTATCAGCAGACACTAAATCAAAAGGAAATAAAACAAAAGTGCCCTCATCCGTGACTATCTGCCCTATAAAACTGTGAACTACAAGCCACATAAAGCTCGCCAGCCAATTTACATCCTAATTAATTCTGGCAATAAAAACGCTCCACAGATGTCGGGCATCGCAGTATCTCGATCTAATTCTCGCCAGCGTCTGTATGTGGATTATCAGCGATTCTCGGGCTAAGTTTGTGCTGAGTTGGTAGAGTGTAAATCGTAACCTGCCCGACACAGTGACGCCGGCGGGCTCCGCTCCCCCCGACGCAGGTGACGACCCTTAGTGTTGGGGTAACTTGTCGATGTTTTTATTTACCTTCACCTCAACAGCCTATAATGGTCTACTGCTGGACGCAGACCTCCCTCTGATTTATATCTCATGGGGGATTACCCCCATACGGCATTAGCCCGTAATCCCCGCGCTGGGCATGTGGGTTGGGGATCGCAGTTCGGTGGTAGATCTATTCTGCAAGAGGCGCTGCTGCCCGCCCCCCGGTGTATGTCCCTTAGTCGCCTCCTACGACACCCAAGGAAAGAGTGCTGGGGTGGTGCAAATTCTAAGTAGGCACCACACGGCTTATTAAGTATTGAGGATGGTTAGTGAAATTTTATAGAAAAACGCATTTAAAACCTTCAACTCACAGTTTAATATTTTAATTACAAGGTTTTAAAGACGTTGATGGAAAATGTCGTATTTTTGTAACCGTGTACTTAGTCTTGTTTCGATTACAACGTCAAATAAGAAAACGATGACCGACGCGTCTATTATGCTTTCCTGAATTTGTTGGTAGGTACCGAAAAATAATACAAAAATAAATATTCATCATAAATATCGTGAACGGTCTTGGGATGTCTATGGAAATGAGCGAAGGAGTCGCCAGCAACTGTACAGAATATCGATACATTCCTTAAAATCTATTTCCAGCCATTTCGTATCACATCACTAGGAAACCGCGATAAATCTGTCGCATATTCAGCGATGTAACTTTCTCCGTTGACTCATTGCCGAGAATAAATTGCGTTCTTAATATGTGATGTGGATAATTGGCATACTTATCCCGAAATAAATTCTGTATTGAGTTGAGTACTGTCTGCTGTTTTAAGTATTTGGCAACCCTGATAGAATCTACATTTGCATCTTAGCTGAGTAGACTTGCAATTAAATAGCCTTGCTTGGATTGCAAACCTCAGCAGCTCGAGTTTGGTCAAGGTCTCTCTTGTTGGTCTTCTCTCGATATCTCTTAAACCAGAGCTGAAGGCCAGTGATTTTGGCTAATTTTAGCATCTTAGCTTTGGTTCGAGCGGAAGTAGCAAGTACTTTTACATTAAATATGTAGTACCTACTCTTCCCAGATGGTAATCTAATCCCGAGCCAATCTAGCAACAAGATGTTTTGGCGCTACGGTAATTAAACATCCGACTGTGTTTAAATGTTCATAGTTGTAGCTACTAGGTATAAAGTTTCAATCTAAACAATAAAATCATGCACTTTAAGTAGTGTCTTAATTGGAAAAAGCTTTGAGGAAAACCTCGCTGCCGTTACATCTGGGCAGAATATTTCTACTCAAAAATAACCAGACTAGAAAAAAATTGTTACACGTGGCTTTGCAATTCCTTCCTGTATTATAATTGACTGCAGTAGCCAATACATGTCGATCAAAGTTCATTTAAGTAGATGACTTCCTACAACTGGCTTGGATAATAGAGGTGATGACCTTTTTGTCTGGTGAATAAGACATTGATTGGTTATTAAGAAATGCACGAGGCATTGCATTTGTGCATGTGTCAGTGAGGCAGAAATCACGTGTTATTTTTCAGATATCTTTTTGACCAAGAACTTTATATTAGTTTGATATCTCAATACATTAAGTAGTTGCGACAGGCTAAGACACCTTATGAACAAGAACATTTAGCTAGACACTGGGAAAAACTATTTGGCACAGTTCTGTGCGAAAGGGGAGTTTTTGAGTGTGATAATAAATCGAGTTTCGGATATCACGGGCTATAAAGCATAGACGTTGGTTATCGAGTGATTCCGGCGAGTCGGATTGGGGCAGAGTAAATTTATTCATATGAGGGGACTACCGACCTCTTAACTCTTGTGTTATTTAGAGCATACTTCCTTTGGACCGCTGCTGGAGGCGATACGGTCTTTTTAAATACTGAGGCTTTTTTGTGGGATTTATTGGCTTTTGAGAGGCGTTGATTTGGTGGCGTAAAGGACAGTGTTTGTCATTAGCAATTGGCAATGTCGTTTATTTTAAGGTATTAAATTCTGGTTGAATTAGCAAATTCAGTACGATGTATGATGTAGTGCAAAGAACATTGAAAGGACTTTTTTGCAATGATGATGTATCTTTCATAGTAAGTTTTTTGCTAGTACTAGTTTTTTACTTGTTTAGGCTAGTGTTTAAAGTAGGTCTTTTAAAGACGCTAAAAGCTGAAACCTAACGTCTTACAAAAAACATCAATTTTACATACAATACATAAAACATATAAATCAGTCACTGGATTCAGTAAAAGCCTAATAAAGCCAAGGAGCCACTCAACATTCTTAAAGTAGTAGGTATTTTACATAAAATTACAACAACCTCATGTGTAAGTGGAGTTGACGGCGGCTTGGGCGGGCAGCGCACTTGTTGCACGTAGGCGGGGCGGCCCGCCCTCCGCCCAACCACGTGCCAAGTTTACTTCTAGAAGTACGCTGCTATGTCTTGAAGTCGGAAACCTAAAGATTGTACTTTTGTTTGTAAGGTTGATGTAATGCAATAACCTGTTGTTGACCTGATCACAGATATAATATACCTGTCTGAGCTTCTAACTTACTGTTCGAATAAGTGATTTCATTATGAGTTTCCTGATTGCTATAATTATTTGTGAATCAAACGAAAGGACTCCCATAAGATACCTAATAAGTATTTTTTTTCCGTTATAAGGCTTTTAAGTTTATCAATATTCCAGTGTGGCACTTGGGTGTTTAGTTAGCCCTAAGTTGTACAGTAAAAGTTTCTAGTAAAATAACTTGCCTGGCCTCCACTTGGTTTTTGTCTTATGTGTACTGTACTCATCAAACGCCTTGTTAGAATAAGTCATCTCTGTTTGGAATAACTTTACTGCGGTTATCGAATTACATCTCGTAAAACAATTTTCTAAATGAATTCATAAAAGAAATGTCAAATTCAAACGTCTAACATCAGAATTCAGCGTCTTATCTAATGAGCAGCCTAATTCGTACCGTCATAATCGCGAATTCGGGGTTCCGCAATAAAATCATAAAATCGTTAGGGCGCAGAGCCGGCGCTAGAGGGTTCGGGGGGGGGGGGGGGGGGCACTCTCTGCAAATGTTGGGTTAATCTGACTTTGCATTTTTGGTTATCCATGTTACAGCTAAAGTATTTTAACTGAAATTTGTAGGCTATGAAAATGAAATCAGTCACGCTAAAAAAACAATAGCTTAAAAGTGCCTCGAGACGGTTCCAGAAAAAGATGGCAGACCTTAACTCTACTTGACAGGACAAAATAAATTTTGTACTTATCGTTCATTATTATAAAAAGAACTAGTTGACCCGCCTGCGATTTCATTCACGTGGACTTTAGAAATAAGTAATGCTGCTTAAGTAGTTGTAGATAATGTTGGTTTCCACGTAAACTTCCACGAATGTTTACACGCCACCAAAGTTATATAACAAATCCTTTACGATTTTCAAGTTTTTATGAAAAATCCTATAAATCCTATTAATTCGATTACGACCTACACTTAAACTACTTGGAAATTCGTATTTAAAAGTAGTTTAAATGGGGTCGTAAACGAAAATCCGTTCTTATCCTACGGTGCTTACGTCCTAAAAGAGAACTCCGTGCTATATTTTAGCTTGTAGTTCAGAGATCACTTGATATGTCACCCTGTTTCATGTTCTCTTTTATAAATATAAGATGATTGTTTATGTTTATATCTTATCAATCGTCATGTTTGTGGGTATAAAAAAATATTTATTTTTATTTTCAAACAATTCTTTTGGTTAAACTTTATCCGTTTGGAGGGCCAATAAGTAAAAATGTTATAAATGCATCCTTACAACGGAAAAAATATCTCAGTTAATTTATTATCATTTTCCGTTATTTTATAGACCAATCTGAGATGCAAATAGTCTCTGATGAATTAAAACTTCTATAAATTAGTTACAAATATCTACTTAAGTGATTTAATTTGATAGCATAGCTCTCTAGATAGCTCTTTAGAATGCGCCCAGTGTGGCTCATCCCTTGATTACATCCCTGCTGCAAGGGCTGGGTTTTGCCGACAGTTAACACGTAATCCAATTTGCCTTCGGAACATCCCCAAAGAATGCTAAAGCCGGCTCAACAAAATTACACCCAATATACACCCTCGACTTTTATACTTCGACATGAGAGGAAGATTGTCAGGCATTTTAATATTGTGATGTCTTGATTTTCAGGGCAAAAAACAATAAGTATTTGTCGGTTAGATACCGTATACTGATTATAAGGGTGAAATAGTACTATGCAAGCGGTTTATTTCAGCATTACATATAAATGGTTTATTTTAATGGTTTATTTCATTTCAGTCTCTGAGTCTTCAAATCCATAGTGAATACGTTCCTTTTGGGAAAGTGTGCTGCATTTTAGGATACATCTTTACTTATTTAAATGAGATAGTGGACAAATGTTTGACCATCCTTCGTATCCTACTAATATTAAATAAGCGAAAGTTAGTGAATTGTGCCGTTGTAAAGATGTTTGGTCAAAGTAAACACCAAAATTACTCAATGAATCAGGCTGAAATTTTGCACACACGTGGATCTAGAATAATATCTAGGCTACTTTTATCCCGGAAAAAGAGTACGAAGCAGCTAGAAACTAGTTTCTAATAAATAAAACTACGAAACAGCATAGGGATTATAACCAACTCTCAAATTTATTTATTTATTTATTCTTTATTGCACAAGAAAAAAAAAACAAAATACATACATAAAACATTAAATTTGAAAAATATGGCAAAGGCGAGCTTAACCCTAAAAAGAGTTCTCTTCCAGCAAACCTTATTGGGAGAGAGAGAGACCAAGTTATAAAAGTGGGTAAATAGAGGATATTTTAACCAATACATAAACTACTACATATAATACATTAAAATATATATACTTATAAAATACTATCTATGTTGATAATAAAATAACAAATACTATAAATACATACGCATATAAACTTAATAAATACATAATATAGCAGAGTTATGATGATGGAAAATGTTCTTTGACTTTGCGCTTGAAAATGAAGAGTGAGGGGCTAGCACGAAAAAAATTTTAACAGGAAAAAAGAAGTTTGCGTCTTATAAGTTAAAAAATATTTGTTTGAGTAAAATTAAAGAAAGCTATCACACTGTACGATGCTATCAAATTAAATCTCTCAGGAAAATATTTTTAAATAATTTATTGAAGTTTAAATTCATTAGGTATTTATTGTATCTCTGATTGGTCTAAAGACCACGGAAAATGAAATGAAATTACGTGATATAACTGTTGCGTAATATGAAAAAACCCTAGCGTTCTATTTAGAGGGGCTGACTTGTGTTGTGGTTATAAAAATAGTAAAGTAAAATTGTTAAATACCTCACGCTCACATCAAGCTCAAGATAAATTGACACCCGTAACAATGTTGGCCGTAATTGAAATCCTGGTTGGAAGCTGGTTTCTAAAGATAAATAAAGCTCTTTATTAATAAAGAAACTTACAAGAAAATAATAGAATTAAGTTAAAACTTGACCTACCTGTAGATTGTTTACAACAGTATGCAGTTAGTTCAATTGTTTCAAATTTAAATATTAATAAACTCATGAAAATAATTATACTGTTATCATTTTTTTCTGAAAAGGAATTAATAAGCTTATCCCTGAATTAGACAAATCTGGTCATAGCCGAAGGTAAATTCTAAAGTCAGGTTTTTAAAATAAATTATTATCCTAATGTATTAAAATGAAATCAATGTTTAATTCATTCTCCAGCAGGCAGTCGTGTCGCAAATATTTAAACCTACTTACCTATTGGTTTCAGGGAAATGGCAAAGGAGCTTTTTATTAAGTAGAGAACGAAGGGCGAATATAATGAATAAATTCCGTGTAAGGTCCCCCTCGTAACGCAATTGAAAACTTTTAACAAGTGCCAAGAAATCGTGTGTAAAGGTGCGCCGTACCTAATTACGAGCCCGGACCGAATACAAGATGAGGTTGAAAATTTACGAACCCGGACACTTGAAACAAGGATTTAGTGAAACAAGGATTAGGTACGAATAAGGTTAGAACGTTGACAGACACATATTCACTACACAATGGGGAATAAACGAAGCGTGTTTTCTTCAGCAGTCCGCGCGTCGCCGATTCGATTATAGAAAAATCTCCGTAGTGGAATCACGTAGCATTTTAAAAGCGATTTTCTTTTTACTCCCCATTAACCGGTATTAAAAAATTAACAAGAATTTTCACCGTCTGCGAAGGACGTATTCATTCTTTTGTAACCCTAAAAAACAAGTCATTACCGAAGCGGGTTTAGCCAGGCGTTGGTTTTGGGAGATTTTTTTATGTTATTCCTTTATTCGGAAGCAACGTTTACGCTGAAATGATATGATTAATTACTGGTTCGGTCTCCCTCATTAGCGCACAAATAGAATCGTTCATCGGTGTAATTGAATCACGAGCGTGAGCTTTCAAATTATTATTTTACCAGTACTATTTAATGGTGAGCAGTTTTTACATAATTGGTATGCGATTATTGGATGTTTAATTGTTTTTTTTTGAAAGTTTGTGAGCTTTCGTACAGATTCGTCAAATCTTCTGAAATTTATTATTGTTCCTCAAATTAAATTCTTTGATCGAGAAACCTTACAAGTTGAGCTTAATAGAAAATTCCTAAAGAATAAGTAGGTAAATCCCAATGCAATGAAAATTCATAGGCCAATATAATTTGCAAACAAACGATTCTGCGTAACCTTAGACTTTTGTGTACATTTTTTGCTCTACATAAATAAGGAGGGCATCACGTCTCATAATCCACGTACCTACAAAGACGTAAACATGAGTGACGTACTCATCTTTTGTAATCCCACTATTTTGTATTCTATGGTCCGTAATGTCGTAAAGATGAATGTGACGAAGGTACCGTAACTGCAGATTCTTTGGAGGAAAAAATTCGGCATCTTTTTAGTGTGAATATAAAAAAGATGGATGACACCAGTTTTCTGCATATTTCAAGTGAATGAGATTATAGTTTTGGTAGAGCAGTATTTCTTTTTTAGGGGTTCAAAAATAGACAAAAACAGACAAGTCCGTGCAGTCTAAAAAGCTTGAAACTTTATCTTTTCATGCTGAGAAAGTTTCAAGTAGAACAGAGATCCAATTCCTTTACGCGCAACTTAAAAATACTTCAAAACTTCTGAACAGAGATATATTAGCGGACATTTAACAATACGATGGCTATAAATCGCAAAATATCAACGATTATCTCGAACTTTTCGTCTGAACATCCAGTAAGTTTGCTGTATCGAAACTATGAACTCAATTGTTCCATGAAAACGATGGAAATTACTTTATATTTCGGATGCTTGACTTTTATGGGAGACGAATTGCTTTTATTCTTTGTTCTAGTTTTGGAACAGTAAATATAGGCCCTGACAACTTTGGCAAAAACTTGTAAACTGCTAAAACTGCTATTTTTGATGAAAATATTGTGGATGGACCTATAAATTAAAAATATAATCATAATCATAAAATGCTCTATTACCTTACATCCAATAGCCCAGCACCCCCGCCCTACAAGCACCCTAGCCACACTAAAGCATAATTGACACAAACGGTAACAGTCCTTACTACTAAATAAAACATTTAACTAGTCAACGAAAATCTCGAAAACAATATTTACAGTCCTAGCTAGACTAGCGTCCGTAGAAAGTACCACAAGACCAGAGGACCAATCAACCATGCTCACTAGACTTCAAGTTTTCTAGACTGTTTGTCCATGTTTGATAGATTTTTGTCCAAGTACGATAGACTTTGTCGTTCGGATTCACTAGGCTAACTTCACGATGACTAGTGGACCCAAGAAGGTGCGACTGAGTAGGGCGTGCTACGTGGGGCGCCGCCACCAGATAAGGTGGTAGGAACAGGGGGTGCTGGTTCAACGAACTGGCTGTCGGCTTCAGCGGCTGCGTGCTGCTGCGGAAAGTTGAAGTCGAGGGTTCCATCCATGCTGAGTTCGTGCTTGATGACCTAGAGGATAGAAAGTGTGTATTGAACTGCAGCACAGAAAAAAATATCTGTATCCAGGTTTTGGATTTAGCGGAGTTGCTAGAACTTTATGACTTTTGAGGATTTGTCAGAATTCTTGAACCTCTTATACCCTTGACCATGAACGTCAGCAGCGCGTGAAAAATCTCGGGAAATATAACAATAAGGTACGCGATAAATATCCGATAAACTGTATTAGATTATAACAAAACGATTTGTTATCGTATCTTTGAAAATCTAGGGCTTATAAAAGTCCTTACCTCATCAACATTGCAGTCAAAGCCGTTAGAACACTCCAAAGTTTCTATATTCAGGTTCAAGTCTTCCACCAGTCCTGTGTTGAGGGCCCCCATAATCTGTCCCATCACAGTAGTGGGACCCATTGCACCCGTTTGTACCATCATCCCACCGTTCATCAGTACTGCGTCGGAAGTCGTAACCATTTGCGTTTGGCTGTTTTCTACAAGTATAATAATCACATCTAAGTAAAAGCCCAGGAATGTTAAGAAAATGGACCTAGAACACATCGTGATCGTAATCTGTTTAGACGATCTCTGTGGCGCGGTGGGAGAAGGTCCGCCTGCGACTCAGGAGGTTGCGGATTCGATTCCCGCCTTGGGACAAATATTTGTACGATCTGCAGGTATTTGTTACGGGTGTTCTGGTCGTTTTCTATGTATAATAAAAAATATCTATCTATGTAATGTATGTATGTTGTGTGTGTGTTTGGAGAAGGCACAGAAAGTAAATAATAATAATAATTAATAATTCTGAATAACTCACACAGCATTACCTAGCCCCAAGCTAAGCAGAGCTTGTGTTATGGGTACTAGATAACTCATATACATAATACAATACAATACACAGATAGATATTTTTTATTATAATATAGAAAACGACCAGAACACCCTGAACAAATGTCTGCAGATCGTACACACATTTGTCCCGAGGCGAGAATCGAACGCGCGCCGCAGAGGTCGTCAAATATACTATTACACTACATAGGATCGGAATAATAGGATGTTCTAGAGGGCGTCTACCAAATCTTTCTTAATTAGCAACTGCCCAGTCATAAACCAAGGGTATCAAACCACAATGGTAGCAATTTCTAATATAGATCCATGACATAAAATGTTGTGGCTTTGATATAATATTTGTCATAGGTTTCAAGTCATTTTCCTCCATTGGTTTACCTATTATTAATAGGTTTGTAGTGTTTTGGTTTGGGTTTTCGTTTGGCAGTTCAATGAGCTAACTATGGTAAATCCCTTTTTAAAGAAATGTCAACAGAACGCTGAGCTTCGTGGTCACCGCATGTCTCTTAGGCCCATTAGTAGGTATTCGGAGCTCCGCAGTCCTTGCCAAGTTATCTTAGAGTATGAAAAGAATGTAAGATTACCTGTGTGCATAATATCAGCTTGATCTGCCGGCGGTGGTGGCCTCACGAAGTGGTCAAGTGCGTGTTGGTGCGGATGTGTGGGATGCGCAGGGTGCGCGGGGTGGGGGTACATTGCGCACGCGCACGGCCCGTGCGGGTGTCTCGGGCAGGATCCGTACGAGCCATACCGGTAGCTTCCTCCGGATGATGAAGATGACGTTGTTGGAACATACCTGGTTTTCAAACGAGTTAGTTTTCAGTTATTTTAATATATTACTTTCCAGTATTGGTGACATATATAACTTCTATTACATAGTAAAATATATTTTGTTACAATTCGGTTATTGTTTAAATCGGGTCTGACCCCACTTACTTTAGACCGATATCAGTATTGCCTACACTCAGCTAAGTTTTTGAAAAACTGATTTTACATCCATTTTAATAGCAATGGCCTGCTACATACATTGTAAGCATTTCAGGTTTACTCGCGGTAGGTCAACTACTGATGCTGGTGTAGAGTTAGTATCGCATAATTCTGATGCTTAGAAAAAGAAGTCGCAATATGCTTTAGGTGTTTTTTGCGACTTGTCAAAAGCATTAGATTGCGTACACCACGAAACATTGTCACACAGTCTCTTGAGTAGTTGTAACTTTCGGCGTTAAAAATATAAATTTTTTGGAAATTTAACTGATATAACTACTGCTTGCAGATCTGATACCTATTCTGAAAGTTGCGAAAATAAAAACATTTTTGTTGAAGATAAAAGCCAATTATTGGTACTAATAACTGTAGCAAAGCGTCTATTTCTAAGACTTCTAGTATTTTAACTTAACCTTGAAGCACTATTTCTAAGTCTAAATAGATTTTTGATTTTAATCTACTTCCGAAGCAAAGCTTCAGTCTGTACAAATTTGGTGTTTCAATACTCAAATGTTACGTGTTTAGTTTAAATTTAAATACTCGCAGAACGCCAAATTTGTACCGACTATGTAGGTACTCACTGTGTGTTGAGGAATGGATCAGCTCCATGCAACTTCATGGAATCAGCGAGGTTACCCGCCAACTGTTCTTCTTGCGCGTAGTCTGCTTGAGTAAAGTCGCTATTGGCGTAGTCACTAGTGTTGTATTCACTGGCTGGGGTATAGTCCGGGGCCCAGTCAGTCTCTGATGCAATCATAGACGGAATAGGAGAAAGCCGTCCGCATGACGATGCATTCGAAGAAGCTCTCTGCCTGAAGTCCGGTGATAGCTGAAAACCGCTGCTGCTACGCACAAGCGAAAAAAAGCAAATAAATTATAAATTACCGCCGAACACTAAAACTGGTACGCAAATAATGGTATATTGTCAACATAAAGTACTTTCACTACGTCTATTATCTTCAGTATCTCTATCTCAAATAATGGGGATCATGCAAATCTAATGCCTATCGCCCGCTAGCATAAATAAACTCCTATGCTAAATGAAGCGCTCACTGTAACGGGTTCAATGGTCAGCGTAGAAATATCTTTATTACTACATTCAATGACAAAATGTATGGTTAGATATGTGCTATTGTAGGCCAGCCCTTCTACAGCTCAACTGAAATATATTTCGATGATTCGTAATCCACATAAAGTAAATCGGTAATAAAAATGTTAAATATCGACGATGACGAGATTCAGCATTCTCATAACTCATCATCTAATGGTTCTGAATGATTTAAAACCTTTTATCATAAAGTAGCAGAGTTGCAATAACTCAATTTTATTAGTCTGGTCAACACAGCTTTATGCCGGCCGATGGTTTTATTATAGTGCGTATCATGTTGAGGTTCACATTGTTTCTAGCTGTCGTAAAATTTCAATACTTTGGGATTTACTTAGTTGCAGTGGTATGTTTGCGGCTTTGGCTAAACTCTAGTCCCATTACTACCCGTATAGGAAAATTATTGCGCATTTAAAGTCAAATCACAATTGTATATATATGGTAGCGAGACTATTATCATTATTGGCTTCTTGCCACAAGTATTTGAATTCTGAATTAAGATTTGAATCTACTTTACAGGAGTTTGGTTTACTATTCTAAATGCTATGCTTCTAATGTAAGCTTTCGGGGCAATACTGCGGGTCCTATATTATTTACAAATTATAAGTATGGCTCACCTGTGCATTGGCGAGTCTGGAAACATGTCTAGGCTTTCTGAGACTGAGCTACTGGGACTTGGCGTGGCGTCTGCTGTGATTCCATTTCTTATCGCTTCTGCCTGTAAATTAAAATCATTAATTTACCTCACATAATTTTTTCCCCGAAAGTGTCGATTTGTTTTCCCGATAGCAGTCGTACCGAAATCAACGCTCTTCTTTTCTACAGAATACTCTATAAAATTTACATTACTTAAATAACTAGCAGTTGTTAAGTTGTATGAAAGGTTTAGTTTATGAGTTATTTTACCTTCTTCTTTACTCTCCCTCTTCTCTTCTCAAACTTGGAGGTTTCCATGGAAGCGGCGCGTCTTCGTACCGACTTGCCAGGCTTCGCGTCAGGGTTGATCATCCACCATGATGACTTCCCCGTTCCTTCGTTCTGGACTCTCATGAACCGGTTGTGGAGTGACAGGTTATGTCTGATTGAGTTCTGTAACAAAGAAAATGTATTTGTTGATTTTTTTCCCATCCCATTTGTTGTGTTCTATCTACCTTCTGTAATTTGAAGGTAATTTTTTTTTCAGACATTTAAGTTGAAACTTAATTGTATTATTATGGAGCACTACGAGTAGTATATGGTATATATTATATGTATTATATATGGTATATATATATACGAACGATTTTCAAAAATGTTCTAGAAGATTCCTGCCTCGACTAGCAAGAGGGTTGCCAGCAATAAAACATTAGCAAAGATACCGGAGACTGTTGCATTTAAAATATATCCCGCAGCAGTTAAAAGTTAGTGCAATAACGCGTCCTATCTCACACCGACAATAAAATCTCTCAACTTTTTCCCATCGAATAAAAGAGACCGCAGCAACGAATGAACTTTGGCTATAAAACAGGTCATAAATAATTTTTCTGCGTGCCCTATGAGAATTTCCACTTAGAAACAGCTCGCACGGTTAGTCGCTTAGTGGAATTTATTTTTAAAATTCTGCGGTTGGTAGGTAGGTAGGTAAGTTATAAATGATTCAACTTTTATTGACTGCACCATAGATTTAAATCGTTAGATAGGCCCCGACACCAAAAACTGTGGCTTTGTTTTTGAATGTGTGCGTTAACAAAATGCCGACGCACGCACACTAATGAGTAGTCAAAAAAACCGTGTTTCTGCCATTGTACTTATCTGTTGCTATTACCATTTTGTGTGCAATTGTATTGCATACACTTTTCTGAAAAAAGTATGCACTTAGATGCCCTGAAATCGAAAATGTTTGAATGTGTGCGTCAACATGGCGTCCAAAAACTGTGCAATTTGTGTAGAAGGTACGGTCCGGTAAGTAGTTAGAAATAGTGTTTTTGCCAATAAACCTAATTATTATTATTACCATTTCGTTTACATAATTGTATTGCACTGACTTCTGTGAAAACATAAAGGTCTTATTTAAATCCTGAAATCGAAAACGCGTCTGTCTAAAACGTGTGCAATCTACACACAACAAGTGTACTGAGAAAATAGTGTCATCTCTTTTTCTCCCACATTAGTTGCAAACACTACTTTCTCTTTCGTGCACTCGCCGTTTAAATTTGTTATTTTAGACAGTGCGGAAGGAAAAATAAAAGTTTTTAAATCAAATCGCAATACTTACGAGTGAAATGTTACACCTCTGGCTTTATTTGTGTTTCTAGAATTGTTGTTGCACTTTAGAAAGGCACACGATGGCATTTTGTGACACTAAACTGCTCGCAAACGTCCTTTACAACACGTCCGGCTAACACTGTGTTTGGATGTGCACTGATTCCAGGTTAGTGAGCCTCACTCTCTTCGACCGTGGAACAAAACAGCGCGGTCTCACTGCGGTAAGGGCCTATCTAACGATTTAAATCTATGGACTGCACAGTATAAGTCTACAGAAAAGTATCTCTTGAAATAATTTTATGACAAACAATGCTTATTATATTAGTCGTTAGATTGGTTTAAAATTTCCATTTAGGTATATTCATTCATTTTCCAGCGATACACTACTTTAATAGCTATACACTACTTTAACACCTTTCCAGTTGGAGCGCATATAAGTAGGCGACTTCTATGTAAATCACTTCGTTTTATGTCCACGAACGAATTTCTTTGACGAGACGAGCATGATTTTTATTCAAAAAGTTTGTTTTCTATGGAAAATTTTATCAGACTATTGGACTTTTAAACTACTCTATATGAATTTCATGGTTTTCTAGAAGTTTTGGCGTCCACGACACGGTCAATAATTTAATGGTATCTAACTATCTAGACTATTCTGATACTTTACTTTAAAAAATGTAATATATAATTTAATATCATATCATTTTAGCTTGTTATCACCCCACTGCTGGGTAATATAGGCCTTCTTTTGCTTTTGCCAGCCCTTTCCGTCCTGTGCTTCCTTGCGACCCTGGTGATATCGTCAACACATCTTGCGAGCGAACAACCCAAATATAGCTAAGAAAATTAATTTATTATCACGATTAAATCCAAACGTTTGATTAAAATAATTTCTTTCATCAATTTGCAGAAATTAGAAATTAATAACGTTTATTTCTTTATGCACAAAATAAAGTCAAATGTTAACTATTGGATTTTCTCTTTACTTTTATTTTTGGTCTCCCTCTTCTCTTCAATTAAGAATCAAGTTATTTCACACAACCATCAAAAATTTCGATAATTTATTAAAAATATGAACTATGCAGATTTTAAAAACTTGACTAACTTGCGGTGCTTCACATCACAAGCCGGTCGCTGGACTAGTGCCCAAAGTTTCTCGCTAGTTGCCATATCATTTATCAATCTCTACTTCACACATTACACTGACCAATTAACTTTATGTGATGAACAATGGTGCGCGTTCATAAATCGAATGAATGTGGACAACTCGCGATTTATCAAGCGTGAAAACGCAACAAACGGCCTGTCGACGCTTTGATGGATTCGTCGCCAGGAGCCCTTACCATGAATTACAATGCTATAAAAGTGACGAAACGTTTTTGGTTACAATGGTTTTGTTTTAGTTTAGAATATAAAATAGTTTACTAACAAGGCCTATATCATTTTAAAAATGCAAATCTAATCGAGTAATTAATGAATTAATGCTGTGTGAATTATCCAGGATTTTTTTTTAATTAATTTTAATAGATTTCTTTATATTGGTATTTTGACTCTCAACCATTGTGTTAATAAAATTTTGTCAGTTATCTTCGATGCTGGTCACCAATTTCCGGTGTTTTAGAAGTGATACTTCCTACACTCTAAATTTAAACAGTTGACTGAAAATAAATAAAATAATACGTACGAAATCTTCGAGATAGACATGAGCTTGATGCTCAACGAGTTCGTGCTGTGTTGTGATTATAATTTTCTCCTTGTATTACTGATTAAATACAGTCTAGTCCGTAATACTTATCTATTTCTTAGTTCCAATATACAAAACGTACTCAAAATATTTATTTACTTCCTTTTGCTGTAGTATTTCCCTATTCCTATTCTAGATTGCTAAAAAAAGTAACGACACAAAAGAAACATCGCTTGCTGATGCTCTACGAAATTAATTGAATTTTCTGCTTCAAATACAACACGTAAGGCTTTTTATGTAATTCACCTGATTTTTCCACGTGTTTCCTCCGGTTTCGGGGTAATGTTAGGCTTACGGTCGTATTTCTCTATGCTTCGGCGAAGATTGAACGGGTACAATGTACCTCATTTTTGCTGAGAATGATAAAGAATGTAATTCTTGCGACGGTTTTGTTAACAAGGCAATAGAAAAGATGGATGAGCTGAATAAAGATTTCTCAAAATTCTTAAATTAGGAATATTTTATCGAACAGTGATAAAAATGTTTCATAATGTATTAAAGGATAAAAAAATGTGTAATAGTAGGAAAAGTATACGAATTTCTTAGCAACGGTAAAACCTTTTCATTTAGAGCATGAACATCGTAACATGAAAGCATTTCTTTGAAAACAAACTCTCTTAGTCCTTCACCCGTATATAACTCAGTCTCTTCCAGCTACAAAAAGCTACAAACATTTCGCTAAAACCAGGGCACCAAGTCACCATCGTACTTAGAATTTGTCTACGGCAGGATCCTTGGCGCCACTGCGACCCTTACGCCACTGAATTACCCAGTCCCCTTTAATACCCGCCGACTTAAATTTTGTCGAATTTCCAGAACCATTATGTACTATTGAATGGATGATGATTTCAGCTGTTTATTACGCCCTCGTTATTTCAGGATCCGAAGAGCTGGTGTCTAGTTAGTGGGGAGATTAAATTTGTGAAATATAGGCAAGTCTTGCTTCAAGTACTTACATACAAGATAAAAAGACGTATTCTAGCCAGTACTGATTTTTGTAGTTCTGATTGAAATCAGGAGTGGTTTTTGTGAATTTGAAATAATAATGTATACGAATTAACTTGATCCCTTACATATATAAAACAAAATAGAAAAAAAGATCTTAAAAATTACTGAAAATTGGTGTCAGAATTTTTTATATTTATTCGGCACCATAAATCAAAACGTGCACTCAAAATTACCACCACCATTCTCAGACAAAACTTCAGAATTCCGAACGGAACTGTAAAGTTACAGGAATATTATGGATATGCGAATGTTTCCAATTCATAAATTCTGATGTTATATCATTCAGAAACCATAATGAGGGCGTTACAAATTTACATTTGCACTCAGATTTTCTTTCAAGGGCAGTGATCGAAGTCAGGAAAATGTTACTGCTTTTTCATAGTTTTGTCAACAAAGGATTTTTATTCGTGATTCTATTTCATCTAAAAATCTAGCATGAACAAAACTCAAAACTCAGTGTTTTATTTCCTTTAGACCTTACAGGACTTTTGGACACGCCACAAAACACAGACTAAATAAGTAAAATTAGGAAATAAAGTGATCACTTTGATCTTTTGTCAACTTCAATCTTTTAAAGGTAAAGTAAAAAAGCGAACAAGGAACCTTTACTTTGTTTTAATGTTAGTTTTCGAGTTGGAGCAATACTCGTCTGCCTCGAAGCCTTTTTACAAAGGATATGTTTGATAATTTGTTTTAATTCATTTATTGATAATTTCTAGTTCATATTTAATCTGTAGTTATTATTGTATGTAACTATATAGTCATAATATTACCTACCTATTATCTCTAGAAAATTATATTGTACCTATGTCCCTATTTCTAGAACAGTAACTACAAAGAATTTGGGTTCACCATAAAATCGGCTAAGATACCGAGACGGTATAAGAAGACAAAACCTAAGGATTGTTGAATAATTCAGTGCGGTTATTTTCTTAAGGTGACACACTCCATACACATGATGGACCTATACAATGAATTTTAATATACATTTTGTGATACAGATTACGGTGATGTTTTGTTTCTAAATAAGACTCTGTTTTGAGTCGGTGACCCGGTTGACGGACCCGGTGACGGTTTTAAAGCTGGAAATACACATGCCAGTAAAACTGAACAGTAGTGGGCATGCTAGTTATAGGCATGTAACTGGTACAAAGTGCAAGTTTTGACATTTGCAAGTTAAACTGGCAGGCAATTTGAGCCCCCTCTTATGTATTCTATTCCCCTCTTTCATACTGCATGCCAGTAGGTAAATCAAACTGCAATCTACTTTCATGCCAGTTGGTGTATACTTAAGGCAATAGGTAGCACGTGCAAAAAGCTGTCGTGTCATGCAAGTGTGCCAGCTACAAACATGTGTATTTTTGGCTGAAAACTCATTCACATAATAATGTAATAGGATAAAGCAAGTTTATTTTACAACTTCTTGATGTAAATTCTTTTGATTGATGACAGAAGACCATTAAGTAGTAATTTAAGTAGTTTATAAAAAAGTTTTTTACGATATCCTAAATATAAGTTCATAAATAAAAAGCAACTTTATATCCCTAAATATTAGGTTTAATCTAGTTACTGATAAAGCTCTCGAACGTGTACTCGTAAGGAGTTTTTCACAACACAAGCGCTCCAGCGAAATTATGCGCATATAAATATTCAGTGATTATTAGGTGAATGAAATTACGTCTTCTACCGAACCTTGGAACTCTATTCAGAGTCGTAATAAGCAGTGTAACCTCATATCCTATTGTTCATTGGCGATTGAACATCAAGTTATTCTAGTCTACTGCCCCATTCAGAAGGGAGAAGTCGTTTGTAATATTAAACCGCCTTCGAAAAAAGGAGATGGTTCTATGTTTGGCCGTAGGTATGTATGTGTTTTGCATGTATGTTTGACGATTTCTCCGTCATTTATTTACGAACCGATTTCGATTATTTTGCAGTTATTGTAGAAAATGATCCCGAAGTGGTCCCATAAAAATACATACCCGAGAATTAGCATGTATCCTGATTACACCTTAAACAGATTAAAAGTATGGGACTCGAGGCTAGTTTTTGTATTTTTTTTAATAAATAAAATTATCTTATAAATATTAGTTCTATTATGTCGTATTATTGTAGCTAGGCAGGTATGCTCAGGCAGGATGCAGTAAGCTCGACATGAGGATATAGATACCTCCCTATTTAGATTAGTTTCTGCCTATAAAATCAAGAGTGTTGAATGAGCCCGAGCTTGGTAAAAAAAAATATCTTCAGTGCGATATCACAACCTATAACTACGACATCAAGCATATGAGTGCACGGAAACAAATAGGAAAATGAGACGTATTTGTCTCATTTTTTTTTGCTACAATTCGTTTTTGTCTACTACCTATTCTATTACCAGTCTAAGCCTTTTTCGTATCAGACGCCAATAGTTCTCGATTACATAAATTGTAATCTTATTGTGCTTACTGGTACTGAGCCTTTCGATGACATAGATAAAAACCAACAATTATAATACCAAGTATCGACTGACTGGTGTGCATGATGTCTGTGATGTATTCCTCCATGGATTTAAACATCGTCAATTTAACACAGCAGATATAGTCGTCTTAGTAATCCGCTGTCAGCTAAGGCGAGGAGTTGATACTATGAATGAATAGTGAACTAGTTTCAAGACACATTATTGTATTAGTATCTACCTATGCAAGACTTTCGAAAAGAAAGATTATCATTGTTAATTTTATTTAAATACCTTTATTAAGTTCACTAAGCAAAATAAACGAAATGTGCTAATAATAAAATTAGAGCCAGTAAACTGATCAATCAAACTGAAACTCGCGATTAAGAATTTGCGGATTCAATCCAGTTTCGAATTGAAAACGTTTCCGAAGAGCGGCGAAGTGTTAAATCAGATAAATAATTCAAATTAGAGGACCACGATTACACAATGGGAGGGGGTGTTGGAGAGGGGGCAAACGTGACGGCCCCGTGAAATTCGGAAGAAATTTCGGAGACGTGTCAACCACTAGTGACAAATTAAATTATTCAAGTTACCGAAACGTTAGCAGGATGACTTTTCGCCGCCGCCGATAACTAAGTAACAATAAATTCACTTAAAGCTGCCGAAGCAAAGTTTAACTTGATAAAACATTGGAATTTTCGTAATTCAATTGTGCGAGGTCGGCCTGATTTGAATACGTCATTACGAATCATTTGTCGTGCTCACCTGACTCGCTAAGAATTACAACGAAGTAAGGAATTGGGATTTATGAATAGCTCTATCTTAAGGTTAAAGTTGTTTAATGAACGTAAAATTTCGTTACAACTCTTAACTTTTTAATCAAATTGATAATTAAATTGATTGAAGAGGTACCTACCTAAAAGATTATGAAGATATTAATAACGCAAAATAGGTAGGATCTCTTAAAAAGTGAGAGCATACTCACGGTATAATTTTATACTTAATTTTAATAGCTCATCAAAAGTTTACGAGTTTAAACAAACCTCAAATCAACTGAAAACTTAAAACAAACGTTTTAATAAATTATGTATGTATGAAAGTATACGAGAAGCTCACAAATCAGGTCAGCCGTGTAATTTTAATTCGAATCTAAAACTTCTGCTTGAAATCAGAAACATTGTTCTAAGAATTGAATAATCAACCTTCACAAATTATAAATGAGCAAGATTAAATCATTTAGAACGATATCTTATTAAATCAACATCCACCTTTGCCATATCCATTTCGACTGGAGTGAAGAAATAGGTACCGTTTTCGTGTAAATTTTTATTAAATTAAATTTATCTTGCCTTTCAAGTCCCCAAAGTTGGCAGAGGTTGGCAACCACCACGTATTTATATTGTGGGGAGAATAAAATGTGGCACAGTCTGAATTCGTCGATAAAACAAAGAAGAGAGATTCGGCATTCGTGTTTCTTGCGGATCTTTGGATTTATATCTGGGTTCCGTATAAATCACGTTAATGTTCCGGCTAATGTCCTTGTGAGGTGTAAAGTGTACGCAAAATACGTGCAAAAGTATTCGTGCCAAATGTGCGTTGATAGTGGCTGATACAAAAATGTGATTCTAGGCATTGTTTTCAGATTACACTTGCTAAAAGTGACTCAAAAAGGTTTTGTCGCTAATTTTTAACTACTCTTTTTTGTGATATGATCAGAGGTTTTCCAAAATTAATTTAGCCAGTTCTATTTTAGAACGCCTTTCACCAATTTATTGTTAAAACTAAAAATAAATTAGTATTTTATTCAACCCTAAAACATGACTAAGTGGGTAGAGTTACCAGAAGTAATTTTATCCAATCACCAATGAGGATATTCCTTAAGAAGTACTTGGTCAGAGACTATTCAAGATTAATAATGTCTATATTGTCTATCTAGCAAGACGGTGATACAATCTCTTTTACTAACTATTAATAAACGTTAATTATAATATCCAAGGAAAATCGATACTAATTAGCTAAATGGCGTTTAGATAACATGATAACCTTCTCTTTGAGTTCGCGGTCATAAGGATCATATTTCTTTGAACTTGTCTTATTAGATGTCTCTATGATCTTTGATTGATATGCGTGAACACTTTGCTCAACGCAACAGTGAACTTAAAAATGCAATTTCTCCAGCAAAGCGTATTGATCTTTTCGTCAACAGGTAGGTAGTACTACAAAAATATCCAAAGTTTAAATAGGTCTAGGTGAAATAAGTACATGTAAGATTAATCTAGTTGTACCAAAATTACATCAAGTTTTGTGAAAATAAAACAACTTTTACTCACAGTCAATTGAAAGAATTTTTAGTACTCAACTGCTGATGCAATTTAATCACGCATTGCATTTAGTGACACAGCTAATGTCTATTTAGTGTTCATAAAATAAGAATTTACTGTCGCTAAAAGCTCGAAGGCGGAACACTTGGCTGGTATTCAGTTCTAAATGTAGATTTTCATGACCTTACCTAAGGTATTTTGCATTGACTTGAATATTCAAATTGAATTTTCATTATGAAAAATTTACAATGCAACCCTATTTCAAAGCAGACTTGCATAAAGAGTACATCATTCAAACGAATGAACAAGCCATGACTATGAAATTCGCCTTCAAATCCATTGTGAGTGAATGACGAAGGAAGATTAAAACATTTCGAAGTACCTTATAATAACTATCGAAGCCTAAGTGATCCCGCGTAAAAACCGAGGGGAATACCTATTTTCCGGCCGAGCGCAAACACCTTTTCAATCCTTCAATGGGCCTAACGATGGGAGCGGTACCAACTAGCGGTGGCAGTTTCTTAATGGTATTGTAAGACAGAAAAAATACCGGGATCGTGGTACAATGGTGCAAAGAGAAAGATTAATCGTCTGGTTCGTAAGGCGCTTGCCGGGAACGCGGTGGGTATCGCCATGCGTCTGCACAAATTAATCATTTCAACACGTCATTGTCGCTCGGCCGTCGACGTGATCTCCCGCTAATTAAACGGAAATTAGGCTTTGACAGATTCCCTCCGATTTTTCATTCGAATTTAAACCTCCATGCTGCCACAACTTGATTAATAGAACCCTGAATCCTCTCTCTACCTACGAAGATAAGAATCGTATAAAGCTTTCAGAAGTGTGATGTAATCTCGGCCATCGTTTCCATAAACTTAATGGCAAAGTATCACAGAACTTACATATCGCTGTTATAGTCGCCCAAGTTGGCATATTTGTTACCCCCACAGTCAGCATATTCGCGTCGAATGACCGCCAATTTATGTGAAAACTTCCACGCCGGTTAGAGCATGACCTATCATATCTAAGAATAAAACTTTCCACTCGTCAAGATCCAGATATCTGTTTCGGGAGAATACCTTAACCAAATATCGAAGGAAGTTTTCGCGCGAAAGTTTGGTTGGTGTTAGAGCAATGTGTCAATTTTGCGATTGAAATATGAGGACGATTGGGGAGGCGACGCCACGATTTCCGTTTGATCATGCACAATGCAAGAGGATTCAAATCTTTCGAGTTTCTTATTCCATGAAATTCTTGCTCTACCTTGTCTTGACAAATGTCTTTTACCTACCACTTTTAGCTTCTATAGTTAAACACGACATAGATCATTGTCATTGATATGAGCATTACAAACGAGGTGTTTCTCGTAATGAATGTGGCTGATACATCTCAATATATAAAGGCTGATGGTCGTGCCTTGCGGAACGCCAGGAGGATAAGTAAAATATTCCACTTAGTGAATTGCCGAGAGAATTGCCACAATTATCATACCGTTTCGCCGGTGCTGCTTACTAACTGTCGTTTATACTATACTGCTACGGAGAAAGACGATTTTCTTTGGATAAATAGGTGAAACTCTAGAATTTCATTACGACTTGGCTCTTTGTGTAATTGTAACCATTTCAAACTATACGCAATGAATCTATTTGAGTCCCTTTGTATTGGGTTTTTCGGTATGAAATTTTAATAATATTATTACATTAGTAATTATATTAATTAAATTTATTTATTCAGTACCCTTAGTCCTAGTTATACAAAAAAAAAACATTCGATAAAAGTAATCGAGTACCCTTAGTCCGAGTTATACAAAAAAAACATTCGATAAAAGTAATCGAGAACCATTGATGTCTTACACGAAAAAGGCTTAGAATGGTAAAAGACCCAAACGAGGTGTGGACAAAAAATGCGACAAATACGTCTAATGTGTCAATGTTCTACAAAAGTCCATATATTTCTGCCATTAAAATTTATAATAACCTACCATTAGAAATAAAAGAAATAGAAGATAATACGTTCAAAATAAAATTAAGAAAATATCTAATATCAAAAACCCATTATAACATTAAAGAATACTTTGACATAACCCCTCCAAAATTTAGATAATAATTATAATAGGTAATATTATTAATAAACAGGATTCCTATTGTTATGTGATTAAAAAGTGCAATTACTTTAATTTTTAAGTACCTATATTATAATAATTATTGTATGTCCGAAAGGACAAACTGTTGAAGAACGTATAATAGTTCATAAGACCAACTATGTTACACAGTTCACAATAAAGATTCTTATTCTTATTCTATTCAATTTCCACTGCTTGCACTGTAGTAATATTTATTCATGTCAACTCACATAGATTCGTTTTTGCCTTGGAAATCAAGAGAATTATTGTTTAGTGCGGGTGTTTAAGCTTAGACTTGATCGCAAGGGAAAATTGATGACTTTTTTGATTGATGACGATTCTATCGCCTATGTTACTCAGTGATAATGTAGCTTTCTAATTGCAATTGGTACAGTGGTTTTTAAGTTTATTCGTTACATACAAAAATACAAATCTTGTCATCAATCGTCCTCTTTAAACTAATAGTGTAGATAAAATCGTAGAAATTAAGTAACAAAAATGCTTCATAGAACTATTTTTAAATATTAACCTACAAGATTCCATCAGCCACCAGACCTTGGTTCATTCATTGGCTGTCTCTTTATCTCTATTTCATAGCAATAAATAGGCGGAAAATCTTATCCGGAATTATATCCGGTGTAGCGACAGTAGCCCGTATCGTAACAAAGTAGAGGAGGGAGATCTACAATGAACTTGGTACAACTTTTATGTCGGTGGTATCCTAGATAACATAAATTGAGGTATTAAAAGGTTTTCTATTTCGGGTAGAATTGCATCCGCGAAAATATTGCTAACCCAATAAACAAGACAAAGTTAAACTCCAGGGTTGTGTTGTAAAACTACTGCCTTACTGAAACTGGATGACAAAGAATTCTACCCTCATTTTAAAAACTGATACAAATTCATTCGGTCTGATGTTTACAACTTTTATTATTTACGTATTTATTTTATTTATCCACTTAGGTTAAACTTACACTTACAAAGTAGACTTTAAACAACTTAAAAAAATGAAATAGTTCCCAAAAATTTTCGACTTCGGCGGGACTCGACAAAAATCCTTAGAATTTAGAAATTTTACACCTCTAGTCAAACGAACTAAATGTAACTTTAGTCTTTGAACATTGGAAACTTTAATTGTTTTCTCTGTAGGTGGAGTCACCGGCGCTACAGTCCGTAAGAGGTCCCAAAGATTTTCGACGAGATCCGACAGACTTCGTGGCTTAGTTGGTTAGAGCACAGTGCACACCCGTACTAAGGGTGGGACGCGGGTTCGAGTCCCGCCGAAGTCGAAAATTTTTGGGAACTTATTTCATTTCTTAGAGATGCCCAGAGTGCGGGTAAGCACTGTAACAAAAATCCTTAGAACTTAAAAAAAGATGTTAAGTGCACCAACCTATTACAAATTAAATATTAAATTAATTAAGTCACTGAAACCCAGAGTTAGGTACTATATTAGTCCATCTTTTATGATTCTATTATTAGTCGTTTGTACAGTAATTACTTTTAGATGTTTCAAACATTATTTTCTTCTAAAAATGTCAGGATAAAATCGGAAATAATCTTCCATTATAGAAAAAAACTTTAAAAACTCGTACAACCCCCAACTCCAAAAGCTTTATACATATCCGCACATGTTGAATGTAGATTGTCGTTAGGTAGGCGTCTGCCCGTCGCGCCTTCCCAGGTACGACGACGGCGCCACATGGGCTTCTGCCAGATTAATGGATCATTGCCCCCACTCCCCACTTCCCCGATCCATTGGGAGGGGGAACTATTCACCTCCTTGGATATATCGCCATAACTCCACTTAACACTGTTAGTTCAAGGCTTCTGGTGAAAGGGTTAAGATGTTATGTGATTGCTGAAGGGTTACGTAGAGATGTTTCTGAAGAAAAAGGGAAATAAGGGTGTGTAAAATTAAATCAATAGAATATTCTTTGCTCTTACTATGGACAATAATTTGTCATCTCTACATAAGGCACAGCAAAAGCAAATATTGAAGAACGATCTAAAAATCTTTAGATCAGAATAATTATTATAATTGCGAAATTTTAGATGGATGGATGGATAGATGGATGCTTGTTGCTCAATCACACCAGAACGGCTGTACGGATCTAGATAAAATTTGGCACAGAGATAGATTATAGTCTGGAATAGCACATAGGCTAATTTTATCTCGGAATTCTCACGGGAATGCGGGTGAACCGTAAGGCGTTGCTAGTCAAAAAATAAAATTGAAGAGGTGGTTGAAAGAAAGTCTGCATTGGTAGATTAATATTAATCTTTTATTACTCTCCTATTAAAATTAGAACACACCAAAATAACTATTTCCCATGCAGACGCACTACTTATCACTATTGCTTTTCATAAAGCGTGCGTAGCTGACATTTAGAATTAGGTCAATCGACTACGAGGTCAATGAAAAAAGTTATTTCAGTCTTTACTATGAAGCGAGTGCACGTGTTGAAAGGCCATAGTGGAAGTTAAAGGTTCCTTATGTGAATGACTCTTATCGTGGGGATCTGTTATAACTTTCATAAAACTGTAGGTGCTCCAGTACACGTGACAATGCTATTTGTTTGTAAATACAAAAGTTTATGAGAGAATGTTGTAGGCTTTCATCGAAATCCATACTTTATCTTTATTTTTGTTGGAGATATCTAATAAATAAGCCTTACGATTCTGTAATATCCTGTTATATTGCGATATGTATAAAAAATTAAGTGATATGTGCTTGATAAAGTTACTTATAAACAGAGTATTAAAAACGCCACTTCATCAAGCAAAATATCAGCTAATTATTCTTGTGCCAATAATAATCAGCAAAAATAAGGAAAGACCAAAATAACAGCAAAAGACAGAACTGCCTTACATTCAGTTACTGCTCATAAAACTTGAGACGCAAGTGCCAATGTATTTGCAAGAGAATATGGAATTAGAGTCAATGGCACTCAATAAAACAGTGACCCACTGATGCCGATCGTAACAGGCAACCTTCAATCCGACAAGTAGCAAAGTAACGTTTATGCCCTATAAAACACTTCCAAACTGCTTCTCGTAAATCAAGAGAACATCGAAAGTTAGCCGCCGAGCACTTAAACTTTAACAGACAATAATATGAAAAAAACTGCCTTGCGAATAAAAAGTAATGTGGTGATAGACATCCTTAAAGGGCTAAGTTGGTGAGTGGGTAAGTTTTGAGGAATGTTGTAATGAGTGCGATCGATAAATTTGAATGTTCGACGGCGCCCGGCGACTTGCAACTTTTTTCGTGGGAGCGTGGGGAGCACGCGCCATGACGACGCCACTGCTAGGGCGGGCGGCCACCGCTAGCGATCTGTAGCGAAATCTGTAGGAAGATCGTTCTATTTGAAAACAAAAAAACGAAGGGAGGGAAGAGAGATAATATACATTTTAAAAAGATAGATCGATAGATAATGTTTTATTTCATAGCCCATAAAAAAAACATGAAAAAAGAAGACGCTTGCAGTAAAATGTAATAGGTACCTTGTTTTCTTTTGTGAAATGATAAATTGAATTAATTTAAAACTAGTATTTACAATTGACACAATTAAGCTAACTGTAGACTGTTGCAAACATTCTACGGGTAGCTCAACTGATCCATTATCAATACCAGTCGAAAGCGTGCCCAAGACGCTGGCTGCATTACGCCGCTGTATGGCAATGCTGATACGCTGTGCCAGATACTCACCAGCTCTCGGGTCACGTCAATTGAATGTAATTAAAATGAAAACTATTTGTTTTCCTTTCAGAATACATTTTTCAGTTTGATTTAATCATCATCGATTTGAAAATAAAGACCAGGTATAAATTGCGTCTATCGGTTTCTTCTATCAATATGGCCTCGTCTAAATATCATCATTACCCAGCTGAATACCCAGTTTTTCCTCTTCACTGGAGCACTATCCTTACTATAGGGCTGTCGAAAACGAAAGACATCTCTGCAAGTGATTATAAATCGCGAGGGTGTGGAAACTTCACGAATTTATTATAATTTGTTATATTACGTTACTCTTACTTTTGTGAGCACACGTTATTTCCAATGTTTATCGAGTGGAAAATCTTATTTCCGAAGTGTGTCGGTAAGAAAATGCGTTTGTCATTTACATCACAAGGAACTTTTCTGACTCTGATGTGGAAGACAGCCCAATTCTGGATTTTTACAAAAGTCCTTGAAAGTTTCGGTGCAAATCAAGATATGCTTAGTGTTATGTTATATTGCTGTAGAAACGTCCAGCATTATTTATTTTAATGTATCCGTGTTATTATTATGGTAATAATAAAATCTTGCAAATACATTATCTATCATATCAAATCATAACTTGAAAGGAGTTTCCCAAGAAAGTACTTCCTATTTCGTTGATATATCGTAACCATTTCATTTTATTACCTTCGTCCAGCTCTATAAACAAGCAGGTAGGCAAGCACGGAAGTGATAATCTTAAAAGTTAGATTGACATAGTTCTGTCGTATAAAAGTGTAGCAAAGTTACAATGTCACAGAAATATGTATGGAAGGAATCCTGTCCCCTGATTTATTGAGGCTGGCACTCTTTCAACTGGTAATTGGGGCGAAATACGTAAAAACGGCGTTACTACGAAACTTTTACGGTTGCCATACTTGCTTACCTTGTACGCAAATTCATAGTACAATTTGCTACATTTTATCACTGAATTATTGTTTTTTTCGGTCGTAACACCGAATTAAGAAGTGTTAGGCCGTAAATTACATTTTTGTGGTTTTATGGTAAATTTTTATGGTGTCAGATAGAAAACAAACGTAAAAATGTTTTCAAGTGTTTTTCCTATTTTAGCACTTGAGATTTTATTGCAAAAAAATAAAACAATTATTACAATCGATGGTGGATATAAAATCTAAATAAAATTGTAAAGTAAGCTGAACTAAAAACCAAAGAAAAAAAATTACGCAAACTTCGTATTTGGGTTGGTAGTGAACAACTACCGAAAATTCCATAAATGGAAACTTTTCCAGCGCTTCTAAGCGCATTGGATTAAATAGGGCGATTACATCAGCGTAGAAGAACTTTTGTATCTAAACCCGAATAGTCTCCGTCTCAAACTTAGCACTCACAATAAATTAGAAGTTCCCTTCAAAAGAGAATGGATTAAAACTATTTCCGAAAGTGCGGCCCTGGGAGCGACGAAACTTTCAATTTTTATGACAAATTCAATTAGGGGTTGATTTATGCTTCTTTGTTACAACCCTTTTACAGCAACAGAAATCCATAATTTTAGGCTTTCGTTAAGTGTTTGAAACTAGAAATGCGTTTATTTCTTTGATTTATTAGGTTCGTTTTAACGACTTTGAAATTCAGATTCGCAAAACAATTGGGTAAGATAACATAAAAAGTTAACACATTTCCGAAGTTAAAAAACGCCTGACTTCCGTGTAACATTCTGAAAGTTTATGCAGAGCAGACAATGTTGGAAGCAGTTCGCAAGTTAGTCGACATTTTAAATCTAAAAACCTGCGTCCGATAGAGAATCCCATTATGGATAAAGATCTCGCGACATCGGTGGACAATAAAATGGTTCCATCATATCTGAAAGTTTGCCCCATAATGAAGCGTATGGGGCGAATGCTTTACGACAGCAGTCGACGAATCTTTATTGGTAGCGGACCAATTTAGATAAAAGGAAAGAGCTTTTGCCCTGAAACACCAGAGATAGTAGTCTTAACTATCGCCAAGTTAGGGGTAGTTAATCCGGTGCGTTCGCAGATAAATCAAGAGTAGAAGATAAATTTCCGTTGGACGGTAATAGGTGAAAACTATTAGGTACAAGGTAATTTGAGTGAAAAAACTACGTCGGTTGGTGGCATTGTGGCGCCGTCGTCGGCTGTAGGAAATAACTTCCGTAAGTGGGTCCGTCGGGGAAAACTTTGTCATCGATCTTTGAATAAATTAAGTTAACTGGCTTTCTACATGCACGTTTTACTTTTGGAACATTTGACACCGGATATAATTTAAAATCAGTATCTACAAACGTAAATTTTTGCCCTGCAAATTTTATTATTTTATCATAAAGCTCTTTCGACTTTCACGTCACGAAATGAACAAGACCTCGTAATTTGTATAATTGAATTGACGAAACTGGTAGCACGGTCTAATGGTAATGGATAACTTCGCGTTCCGGTTTTGTAGGTTCCGTTTAGCTCCGTCCTTGTTTAACGTAAGGTATATGAGAGGGATGGTCTACGAAATCTTTGTAAATGGTGAGTTTGTTTCTGTATCTCAATCGGTGTAAGTATTTGGTTCATTCCGCTCGCGTCAACCGTTGGCCCCCGTCGTCGTTTGGTGAAAGTTTCCACGGAATTTTCCACTGAACTTTCGACAACTCTTTCAATGCTACTGAAATATTGAATGGAGATGGCTTTTTTTTACATAAAATGGGAACCTAATTTTTGGAATGGTTTAAAGTGTATAAAAATGTTTAGCATAGGGTTTTTGCTTTATAGTGCGTAACTCGCACTAGGGCAATCTTCTTCATAAATTACACCCGTACGAGGGTAACGCGCAGGTTCGAAACCTGCAAATCGGAAATTTTTAGGACATTATTAAGTTTTAGTAGAAATGTTTAGCAATTCAATCATAACTCAATTTCTCTTATAACTTTTCGTCATTCGACTAGGCAAGATGAAATGTTTTTGTACTAGTTTCTGCTTGCGGCTTCCCACGCGTTATTTCAATGGAAACTTAATAATTTTATTTCTATCCCATAGGAACCGATTTATGGGATAAAAAGTTGCCTACGTTTGATTCCGGGTTTACAGCTACATCTATACAATTTCAGCTCATTCTGTTGGTGTGAAGAAGTAACAAACATCCATCCATCCAAACTTTTGCATTTATGTTTAAAGTGTGATAAGTACTAGATGTGATGTGATTGCTTGATGAATAATTATTAGTAAAAATCTAGGATTCCGTTGAAATCATTTATAACAATTTATATTTCAGCACTTCGCCTTAATACTATTATAGACAGCAAAATGAGGCCAAGGGCGTCACTTTACTTAGTTAAGTCCTTGTCACGACGACCATTCGAAGATTTGCTCTGGTTATTTCGTGACTTTTGTTTTAGAAAATGAGGGCTGAGAGTAGAAAAACTCAGCTCTGTCTAATCCCGATACTGTATTTTTTAGCGCATCGGGCATATTTGATGTACTAAGTACCTATCATTTCACTGAAAATGAAAGACAACTTGTCCAATATTCCAAAAGAAAAGCAAAAACGATTATACTCAAATGAAGTCCTTCCAAATTCTGATCCCGCACTAATATGTTGCAAAACTTTATCCAAGCGAGAGGCGATATTCCAATTCACGTTAGGAAACATCGTAATCCCCCGGATTTTAAAGTGGACTTAGCCAAATCGGCGTCTCCCTTTCTTAGCTTGTTATCTCATATCCTAAAAGTTTAAAACGCCAGAGCCATCGGAACTGGAACTTATTAACTCGATGTGATCGCCACGCTGAAACTGCTCGACGGTAAAATGTTACAGGAAGGGAAACTTTCGACAAACTGCAAAAAGAAACTGACTAAAGTTTAAAAGGAACGCTAAATGCGATTCGTACTTAGCAAAGGTAAACGTGCTTTGGCGTAAATCTGTACCTACTATCAATATCATGTAAGGAACATAAGTTAAACTACGTCGGGTTTTTTGTTAGCTTCGCTGAAGTTTAGATTAAGATTCTTAATGAGTTCAAGCTTTATTGTGCCCTAATACATTTCGCTTTTAGAGTTTGCACAATCACGCTTCGAAATCGGGATATCTGTCTGATCATAACAAGTTGGATCTTTTAAAATATGGCTCGTCTTTTATTGTACTCGCAATCCATGCACGGTTTTATTCTTGTTCAGTGTAAATTTTTACGTTCCCGATTTTATTCGACTGTCATTTAGGTACCCATATAAAAGTTAAATCGTTGATATGAGCAAACTTAAATTGGAGGAGTTTATTGGGGTTGTTAAAAGAAGGAAAACATCATATCTGCATGCTTCCGTATAGAATTCATCAGGAACCAATTTTTCTGAAGTTTAAAAGGTACCTACATTCCACATTATTAACGGTATGTATTGTGAAGGTATTCCTTGACTTCCGTGAATAAGAACCTAAGCTGCATCGAAATATTGCCACCAGACATCATAAGATGGAGGAAGAGTTATTTGACTCATTAATTATTAAATTACCTAGCAGAATGAAAGTTTATTATTCCGTAAGGGACATTAAGCTCGCAAATATGGAGAATCATACAGTTCCACATGTAGTTACCGACCATAATTATCGGCTCTATTATACGTGTGATCGCATAAAAAACAACACCTGCTGAACGTTGTGCCAGTGATCGAACGACAATTCGCATATTTCGAAATTGATCCCGTGTCATTCGAAAGCCATTACGTATTCTTTTCCTACAAACAGTAACGGAACACCTCGTACGACACCAATAGTACCAAATAAGTGTCCAATGCAGGTAAGTATTCGGCTTTGACGATATTGTGTGGGGTCAGGTCTGCACCACAGTGTGTTCAACAGATACCGGATACGAAGCATTGGCCGCTGTTCGTAACTGGTTATGAACGATGCAACTGCAAACCTTGCAGTATATTCCAATGACAAATAAAAGTAAGTACAGATCAAGTGATCATCCTGTGATCAACAAGACTTAATATTGCTGCAGTGAAAGATGATGATGGTCCGATGAACATATCGACTATTAGTTGGAAGCTTCTTGACACGACTTGCAAGGCAGAGGAAATGATCAACAAGAATTAATATTGCTTGCAATGAAAGATGACAATGGTCCTATTAAAGATATCGTCTATAATAGTTGAAAGCTTCTTGACACGACTTGCAAGGCATCGGAAATACAGCAATTTGCTGAAATTATGATGATAAACTCAAAAATAAAAGACATCAAATTATCAAATCGTCACAAATAGAAGTTTTGAGATTAGGTACCTTTGATGCTTCAAATGTTTATTATTATTCATCTATACCTACTTATATTATAAATTACAAATTACAATGTAACTCTGTCTGTCTGTACATTATCACGCCTAAATGGCTGAACGGATCTTAATGAAATTTGGTCTGTAGATTAATATTAAATAAGTTGGTATTTCTAATTTTGTAAGGTATGGATTGATTTTAATGTTATTGTAAAAAGGTATGAATACGAATGATTTTATACATCACGACAATTTAATTTTACAATAATTCATTTCTGCATGCTGTCCACTCAAAAAAATGATTAATCTTCGTCTTTACTTATAATCTTTGTACACTCGATAGAGTAGATTGTGCTGACCCAAAAACTAAATTTAAGACCAATTTTATATTACCATAATCACAAGGAAATAAATGTTTCAATGGCAGGGTTATATTTACCTCCCTGCCAAATTTACCATTTGGTATTCTGGGGACGGACTACTTTCAACTCCAGTATTTTATTAAGTATAAAGAACATGCAAATGAAACATTTGGTTGGACTTTCGTCATCAGGGTAAATGGTTTAAAGGATACAATGATCACGTTTATCACCCAATGATACAAGGGTCGTAATCTTCAAATACGACTTTTCTCTAACTCTCTTGGTTTCAGTTTGGCCATCCACTCCCATCTCAAAAAGGGTGGGTGCATATACAGGTTTGTATAGTTATTCTATGATAGATCCTAAGTAATTGGCATACTTTGTATTGCTATGATACTGCAACTATAAATACTCATGAGTAGATGCAACATATCATGGATCCGGAAAGTTGATATTTTTGCAGTCGCAGCAAGTTTGCATATTCCTGCGTTATTGATTTTAATGCGTGTCTTAAACTTTACAAGTAAAGTTCGAAATTCGTAACAAAAGGTAAAACCTGCACTGAAACAGATAAAGTTTTTTTTGATCAACAAAAGTTTAACTAACGCGAAATATGATAACGATCAAAAAGCATCAGGACCAAGAAGTATTACTAAAAAACAGCTCATATTTTTTTTATTTAGGGATGTTTTACTATCATCCCGTCACATAGTATTATGCAACACATTAATTGTGTCTATCCGTATGTCAGAAAAACTTAATAGTTGTCTCTTTTTTAACTTGGTTGATAAGAAAGAGACGACTATTATGTTTTTAAATAAAAAGGATGGCATAATTTTTAGTGCTGTCAAATTCGTATTGTTTAGTTTTCGTGAAAGTAAAATTTAACACAATTGTTAAAAAAATTAAAAATAAATTTATGGCTTATCCGATAACTTTTACTTTGTTATCTTTATGCCATTAATGTAAAACTTGGAAAAGAGCAAGTTCACAGACTTGGCGCCTTCACGAACCTGTCTGCAATGATGGGCAGAAGCTGTTCAGGCAGCATCGTGTCAGTGAATTACCAGTTAACCTGTGTTAAGCCAAATGACATATTATTATGATAACAACTACATATTATGTATGTATTTGGGACCAACTGGCTTCTGCAGAAGTTATGTTCAACAACGAGAAAGGTTTATTCCAAGCCCGATATTTCAAATTAAATTGATTGAATTTTGACGACCTCTGTGGCGCGGTGGGCGCAGGTCTGCCTGCGACGCAAGAGGTTGCGGGTTCGATTCCCGCCTCGGGACAAATGTGTGTACGATCTGCAGACATCTGCAGACATGTTCAGGGTGTTCTGGTTTTCTATGTATAATAAAAAATATCTATGTTTTGTATTATAAATTATGTATATCAGTAATCTAGTACCCATAACACAAGCTCTGCTGAGCTTGGGGCTAGATAACACTGTGTGAATTGTCCAGCATTATTTGTTTATTTATGGAAAAGTTGTATCGATTATGTTTATTTTCTTTGTAAATCTATCGTTGAAAATACTAACCATACCACAGAAACTGTATTTACGACGAATGCAATGCAAATGGGTGCCGGTGGTTCGCGCACTGAATATTGCATCGCGATGCATACGTAACCATGTCTTCATGCTAATTGTGGAAATTATCCAGTAATCGGACGTTTAAATAAATGCTTCTAATGCCGGCTTTTAAATCGTAATTTTAAAATGGTCCCATTAAATGGTGGAGCTTTTTGAGTTGATTTAAGGGTGTAACAATTTATAAACATTTTATACGGTTCTGGTAGTCCCTTAATTCAGGTTCAGATTCCACCTATAAGAGCTTTTGCATTACTTATAAGACAGGCAGGCACTCTTTAGAGGTTTCGGATACCTTTTTAAAGGCAAAAGGTTAAAAGCCTTATCAAATTTCTAACAAATCCATTTACTTAAGAGTCAATGTACGTTTCAATCAGCTGAATCCAAGTAAAGGACAAAAGGTTGTTAAACTAAATCAGCTGTTCAAATTGCAACTGTAAGGTTAAATTTAAAATTACTACTTACTACTTGTAATTTTGACTCGTTATCTAAATAGTCATGTAAAGATCAATTTATAGTGATCCAGCCCAAATATTATATACTAATTATCATCTTCTCCTTTCAGATTGTCTAAATAGAGAAATCTTTTAAATAAATATATTAGAATATTAATTTCTGCTAATTCAATTAGATATATTCAAAATTTGATTGCTAGTAACCGCAATGAAAAACCTACGTGAGCCTGCATAATCTATTTTCACCTAGTGTCATGTAAACGAAGGATCATAAAACTCTTTTAATAGCTTTGAATGCTGCGCTTTACAACAGATGGTGAGTGGCATGGCTTAAAATCAACGCCCTTGACTCTTCAGGCGATGCTCTATAAAGATCGGATAAAAGCATTGCATTCCATGCGCTAAAAACATGAGCAGACCATAATCAGACTAACCCTTTAAGTCATGCAGCTCAATTTTCGATGAAGATTTAGGAACCTGACTGGCTTAAATGTTTTTTAATTCAATCACGTCATTTGATATCTACTTAAAGTTCAGCAGATTTGGGAAATTATAAGCCCCGGATAATGTAGTATAGAAAATCTATGTATTATATATTAATTGGTGTCGCTCGCTAGCCGGCTAGAAGACCTGTTAGGAACTCATGAAGCTGAAGTTTTCGGAAACAGAGAATGCAGCTGAAAGTCGACAATGCTGTTCAGCAGAATAATTATATTCGAAATTACTTACGAGAATATCTAGATAGTAGAGGTAGACCATGCACATGACGCTTAACTGTATCATAAAACAGTATAAAGTTAATCGTGTCTGGAAACTCGGATTTCAAGAAAGGCATACACCCGTATTCATAATGAAGATGATACACAGATTAGTAAGTAATACTCATGTTCTTTTTAACATCAACCTTATCAGCCCTACCTGTTCAAACAAATATTTTAGGTGCATAAGGTCTTCAGTTGGTAATCTGCAAATATTCGGTCAGTGAACTGAAGATACACTACTACACGTCAAGGTTGGGGTGACATTGTACTAAATGATGCGCGGGCGCCGGCCAGTCACATGCGCAAGGTTTTTTGCAAAGGTGCTTATTCTATGCTATTTTTTATTATATTTCAAGGCTGACGACGTAATTGCGTATATTAAACGTTCAGACCTGCTCCTGCCCTGAGGAGGATTCAGCTAGGTTGGGCAGCGTTTGGGAAACTACGTCGAGTCTTCAGTCTTCTCGTCATCCATACAGCAATGCTTGAAAACTAAAGTTTTCAATTAGTCCGTCCTACCCGTCATGACCTACGGAGCTGAGACGTGGAAACTCTGCACGGTAGAGCTGGTCTACCAGTTTAAAGTCGCCCAGCGAGCTATGAAGAGAGCTATGCTCGGAGTTTCTCTGAAGGATAGGATTCGCAACGAATACATCCGACAAAGAACCAAGGTTTTCGACATAGCTCAAAGGATTAGCAAGCTAAAGTGGCAGTGGGCTGGCCATATATCGAGAAGAACCGACAACCGCTGGGGTAAACGTGTTCTTGAGTGGAAACCGTGACTCGGCAAACGTAGTGTAGGACGCCCTCCGATTAAGTAGGCTGACGATTTGCGAAAGACTGCTGGCAGATGCTGGATGCGGCAAGCTGAAGACAGGGCCTGTCTTCAGCTCACCTGGTCGGAGGGCGTCCTACACTACGTTTGCCGAGTCGCGGTCTCCACTCAAGAACACGTTTACCCCAGCGGTTGTCGGTTCTTCTCGAAATATGGCCAGCTCACTGCCATTTCAGGTTGCTAATCCTTTGAGCTATGTCGATAACCTTGGTTCTCTGTCGGATGTATTCGTTGCGAATCCTATCCTTCAGAGAAACTCCGAGCATCAATTCAAAGCTTGCTGGGCGACTTTAAACTGGTGGACCAGCCCTACCACGTCTCAGCTCCGTAGATCTTAACGGGTAGGGCGCACTGATTGAAAACTTTCATTTTCAAACAAACCGAATAACGAATACAAAAAAAGAATTATCTAATATAGTAGGCGTTCGGAAGTTATACGCGTACATACATTTCGGCGATTGGTTTTCATTTATAAAGATAGTAGTTAAGTCGCGTACGCAGTCATGTTAATCTTAACATAGGTACCTATGTGGGTATGCTTGCTTAAGGCGATAGGCTGAGCCAAACTAACGCTGCCACCTATTTTATCTTGTTATTTCATTGAACAAAGGGAATTTCAAAAAATTTATTGGTAAGCATGTGATTACTACTCGAAGTTTTTTTAATGCCTTTGTAAAAAAAATATTTTGTATAGGCAAAGATACTAATTTGCACTTTGTGGCCACCAAACTCTATTTTCTCTTTGCCTAAACTATACAAAAAAAAAACTATTACAGAAACATTAAAAAAAGCTTCTAATCACTATCACAAACTACCCTAATAACTTTTTAAATTCCCTTTGTTTTGCAAAATAATAGGTGGTACTGGCGACGCTAGTTTGGCTCGGGGTATCGCCCTAAGAATATTTTAATGGTTTAAATATAGGAACTATAATAGTTACTTACTTATGTTGACGACCTCAGTGGCGCAGCGGGCGAGAGTCTGCCTGCGACGCAAGAGGTTGCGGGTTCGATCCCCGCCTCGGAACAAATTTGTGTATGATCTGCAGAAATTTGTTCCGTTGGTCTGGGTGTTTTCTATGTATAATAAAAATATTTATCTTATAATGTATAATATTACGTATATCAGTTATCTAGTACCCATAACACAAGCTCTGCTTAGCTTGGGGCTAGATAATGCTGTGTGAATTGTCCAGCATTATTATTATTATTATTATTACTTATACATTTAAAAACCCTTATGCAGGCGGGTTACTGTTCAAATACTTTTAAACGATGGTGGTAACTAAAAGAACCGTAAGTTTTTTGTCGATTTGTGGTTATATCTCTTTAAACTTGGAATTTATGAGCTCATATTCGTACAAGGTAAATCGTTTCGGTTCTACAGCACGTAATGCAGTTATCACTTAGGCAAATACATAAAATACGACGAGAAATCATCATAAATATCCTGAGCACATTCATGAGACGTAAACGCGTTCAAGTGATAAATAAATCGCAGTTCACAGTCGGTTTAGATCTCAGAGCGATTGTAAAAATCCTTAGAACATCAAGGGGCTCCACTTTAACGGCGGTTTGTATAATGTTATTATAATGTTACTATATGTAAGCACGGTGCTAGCTTTTGCTTGATGTATGTGAAATCCAACTCAGTATTTGATTTGATTAAGTTTTGTAATAAATTTGAATGAGGAGTTTCACAAGAACTTTTGTTGGTTTCCATAATTTAATTTTCTTTATCTGTAGGGAACGTAGGATCTTTGATCTGTAGGTATTCTCGTTGAAAATATATTTTCGTTTATGATGGTTTTTTTACCTTTTAGAATTTGATAAAACTAAATACATAATAGAATATAGAATGTAAAATTCGTGTTATAAAGTTTCTTGGTTTTTTTATACCTATAGATAATAACCATAAAAACAAACAAAAAAAAAAGTATTATATACAGTCTGTATTAATAGTAGTCACTATTATAATATACCTAAATACAGTCAAATCATTCAATGTGTCTCTGTGACTTAATCGTAAATTGTTTCTGTTTCGTTGTTTTTATCGAAACGTTTAAAGGTATTATTTCTTTCTATGTGATTTCTGGGATATCAAGTAGCCATCAATTAATGCCAGGCTAAGAGTTACATCTGCAAAAAAAAATAGCCCGATCCGTTGATTAGTTATGGTGTGAGGAGGTAACAAAGATCGAACACATCCGACAGAGAACCAGTCATTGACATAGCTCTAAGAATTAGCAAGCTGAAGTGGTAGTGGACCGGCCATAACTCGCAAAGAACTGGCAACCGTTGGAGTAAACGTGTTCATAAGACCACGACTTCGTAAACGTAGTGTTGGATGCCCCCCAGCTAGGTGAAAAGAGGATCTGCGAAAGACTGCAGGCAGATGCTGGATGTGTCAAGCTTAAGACAAGGCGCTATGGCGCTCATTAGGGGAGGCCTATGTCCAGCAGTGGACTAACATAGGCTGATGCAATAATTTTTGGAATGGTCATAATTATTACATTTACATTCAAATTATAATATTAGTGCGATTTCATTAGGTCCCAACATATTGCATTAATTGTAACAATTTTAACCTTAATCATTTGAGGCTGTAAGTCTGCTTCATCATAAGTTATATTTACTGTATTTATTATTCCATGGGCCATTCCAATACCTACCTACGGTCTTTGTAGGTTAGCAGATAACGCTATCAACGGGTAATTATTGAGGATGATTTAACCGTTGACCTTTGTAATCTGTTACCCGTATATTTGTAGTGAGTTTTAAATCACCCTGCCAAAGTCATGTTACCTAACGTCCACGGGAAAAATACCAAGATTTTAGAATAGGTAACAAAATATCATGTTTTAAACAAAAAGACATTGAGAATATGCAAAGTAAGGCTATTCCGTAAGCGTGAACCGAAAATAGAAAAAAATCTGTAAATGAGGCTTCACTTGGTATGCGTATGGAGCTCAAGGAAATCTAAATTCGGTGTGATAAATGACAGAGGCAAAAAACATGTCTTCCTCGTAGAGCCAATTATATTTCTGCATTTTTTATGGTTACGGTTAGTAATTTAATCCCAAAACCAGTTTGTGGCCCTTGATAGCCCATAGAAAACCTTGAAATATTCTAACTGCTTGATTTCCGTTATTTGAACGTTACGCACCAAAATGAATTAACTCCATTTTTGTTCAACTGAAAATATATTTTCATTATCCTTTGCCTGTCATAAGTCTGTCCTGTTATAATTATGAAGGTTCAATAATATTCAATAATTCAGTGGATTTGTTGTCTAAGATATCCCTATTCCGAAATAATTTATTTCCATAAATTTCTACGAATTTTTCAACGAAGTAGGTACTCAAAGCTTATTAACGATTCCCTATAAGGCGCAGTCTAATCGGATTTCGCATCCTATTATTCCCGGTTCTTCCGGAAAAATGGAATATAATTTTTAATCGGTGCTTTTTTCATGATGGTTGCACAACGAAGGCAAATTGAATTTTTTGCTATGCCTCACTGGACTAATTCGACTAATGCGTTTAGTGGATGCACGTTCCACATATTCTAGTTGGTTTTTTTCAGGAGGATTTAGTGCTACCTTTCTGAGTGCTGAAATGAAACTGCCTTACTTTTTGACGTTTTTTCGGTAAAAAGCAGTTGTTTTAATAATACTTGATGCTTCAGACAATTTATTTAATGATTTAACATCATCTCTAGATAACTGCTTCAAATTTATCGTTCTGATAAGCTCAATCTCTCAATGACGATTGGAAAATCACGAGATAGTTTAGGTACATGCGACTTAGTTTATCTTCAGTCAATGTTGTTAGTTATATCAATGAGTGTAGTGTATTCACACAGTATTTAAATTTTAACTACCTATAATTCTATAGTAAGTGCTTAAGCAAGCCATCCATGGTCAAGGAATCTGAGAAAATTTCATTGAATTTTTGAACAACAGAATCTTTATTGTGATAATGTTAAGACCTAATAGGACGGAAGGCGTGACAATTATATTCTTACTTCAGCGGTTAGTTATATAGAGGGTACAAGATTATTAACCAATACATAAAGAAATATTTATTCATCATTCCAACATTCATAATGTTGGAAAATTTATAAAAATTATGGCTACATCCAATCTAGGGCATTAAGGTTATGCCTATTAAATAATTAAAGTACTTAGGTTTTAAGGATATAATATAATTAAAACTTAGGTTATATATTTACATTGGGGACGGATGCATCACGTCATGCAAATGTTTTCCTTACCAAAGCTACCTACCCTGTATGATTTGTGTACGTCAAACAAAACTAAATTTAACTATTAATTAATAATATTATTTAATAATTATTTGAAATATTCTGTCCTTGCTTTACTAACGCGTCATATATACCAACCTCAAAGCAGGATATTGTACTACCATATAACTAACGTTGTGCGTGTGTTGTGTATTTAGAAATTTAGTCGGATGTATTAAATTTAGTAACGTTAATAACAAGATCGCCTGATTAATATATAGCATATATTAATATACTTTAAACTCCTAAGCCCTCGGCTGCTCCTGGTGTAAAGATAGCAGATACCCTAAGCAGCTGTCATGTGTAGAGAATAAAGTATCACCCTCATTTTCAAGTGTATTACAACTTTACAACTAAACATATCTTCAACAAAGAAAATAACAATCGATTATAGAAACAAATTAGAACTAGTATTTACAATTGAAACAATTGAGCTATCTTTAGACTGAACACATTCTACGAACGATTTTTCTGTAGGCGCGATAACGAGTATCTTATCTCGTATATATCAGTTGTACTATTCCATTAATATACATCTGGGATCACCTGTCACTTCACACGGTAGTACTCAAAGTTACTTATAAAAACAGTTTTCGACTGTATTCAACCAGGTGAAGGTTTAGAATGCAATGGAAATGTTGTTATCTTGACTGATTGTCAGTTATTTTATGTTTGCTTATTATTTTATACGGAGTTTATGTATTAAATGGAAAGTGTTATATCTGGAAATTCAGTTTAATATTTTTATTAAAAAAGTAATACAGTAAAAAATCTTATCAAATTAGGTATATAAGTTATAAAATTATCAGTAAATGAAATTATTAAGACAGTCGAGATCCGACTACTTTATTATCGACTTTATTAAATTGCAGGCTTTTTTTCCTGCATGTTCTTATAAGGTAGGCAGAAACTTACGCTTAATTGCGCTCTTCTATTATCTTACCTGAAACAGAAAATAAAAAAATTATATTCATCGTTATAATATCCTCACTTTGAATTTCAAGGGGTGCTAAAAAAATTATTTAACAGAATTTTAAATCATGATAAGTACCTATGAATTCATTGGTATCATGATTTAAGTGAATTCAGAATTTATTTGTATTGAATTCGATACATGAATTCAAAATTCATAATCATCCATCTTCAAAATTCAATTCCAATCACTCCCCACCGGTTGGCCAGTAGCCAACTATCGGTCGCAGACGTTTCCAAGTTTTGCATAAAACTTGTCCCAAACGCATTCGAAGAGACGCCTTATTGAGTACAGGTTTTTCAACAGCAATTTATTGACAATGCATTTTAGTTTCTCGGATGTGCCAACAAAAATAAACTTTAGCAATATTCAAAATGTTAAGGTTGATGTGGTTTTGGCAGTTTCTTCTTGCACTTCTTTTTTATCTTTGCTATATATTAAATTTCTATAGGTACGTTTAGAAGTTGAGGCATCTAAAGCAAGTTTTGCTATCTCTGCCTACTAGGAACAAAATATTGTAAAAAATAAAGAAGCGTAATAAAAATTCGTATGATGCGATGCGACGAAGGTGTTTGGTCTTCCTAAAACTAAGAAAATACGTCGATTAGAGGTAAATTTTCTTTAATTTTATCGGTCATGGACTGATACGCCAAACGGGCATTTAAGAAAGAAATCATACGATATATTCTTAGATAAGTCATAATCTAATCGTGACTTTATCATACAGTGGGGCCCAAGTTTGAGGTTTACCAAATGGGAAGCTTACCAAATGGGAAGTAGCCATTAAAAGTAGCTACCTACTCAACTTAATATTATGATATAATTTTAATCTAAAACTTTTTATAATGTACTTGCACGATGGTTTTTTGGGATGGGAGTGGATGGCCAAATTTGACACCAAAAGAGTTAGAGACAAGTCGAAAAGAAGTCATGAAATCGATTTACGAGAAATGCATAAATTTCTCAAAATCTTTTGCTGTAGCAGGAAATCAAACCGATTGATTTTTCAAAAAATATTTTAGCTTTATTTTGCACCAATGGATTCGGTTGCTTTTAACGATCATTCTTTGCAAATAAATGATAATTTTGCGTGTTCTAAAAAACTATACACTAAGTTCAAATTCCTGAATAATGAAAATTAGATTTGGAAGTAAGTACCTAGTTTTAAACTCGGAACACTTCGACAGCGCGATCTAATTTTTCAAGTGGCGATATCTAGTTAAAATTCGAGTTTAATTTAGTTTGTTTACTCCCGTTGCCAATTTTATTTTTCATATTTAAAATTGGTGAAGATCACTGAAATTGTTGTAGCTCTCTTGCTTGTTATCCTCGACAAAACCACTATTCTATTTGAATTTTGTAAAATTAATGAAAAATTCAGTAAAAATGAAATAAAAAAAAATTAGCATGCAGTTTCTATTTTTTTAATCTTTGATTTTTTTATGAATTGCGCTGATGCATAACTCCTTTTACGACTTCTCTCTAACTCTCTTTCAGAATTGACCATCCAGTCCCATCCCAAAAAGCCAGCCTGTATATTGTATCATTTGTATCCTCTTGTAACTTTGAGGAAACGTATAATTTAGGTTTATTTATTAGAGATGATCGAAAAAGGTTCTTAAAGTGTAGTAAAGCTAAGACCTTTATCACGACGCTGCTATTTACTCCTATAAACTAGCTCATACAATTTACCTATAATATTTATAATATTTAGTAAGTAATATTAGTTATCTAACAATTACCTACCCATAATACAAAGCTCTGCTTAGCTTGGGGGTAGATTATTCTGTGTGAATAGTCCAGCATTCTAAAACAGTTAGTAGTCGTTTACAGAAAAGCAGTAGCTATTCTAAAGTCACATTACACAACATTATATTATACAAAATTATATGTAGATAGGATTCCATGCGGAAATCATTAGTCTATGACCTTCGGTCTGCGAGGGAACTCGATGGTATTACTCGCCCTATTTCCCTGATGATGTAATGAGTGTTACCGCATAAAGGCGGGAATAAATGCCTGTTAAAATTTGTAACTTGAATGCGAACAAAATGCAGCACATTTGACTTTATAAATGAGGAATCTTTATGTTAGGCAGGTTATCTTGCTTAAGTATTTCCTTTTGCACTATACCTACCTGGAGAAGCAGATTATACCTACTCTTTTTAAAATGTAGGTCGGTGTTTACAGCGTTGACCTAAATTGGTTTTTATTGTTCAGTTACGAAAATATAAAAGAATACTTCGGTAAGTAGGTACCTAACTGGTTTGTTTCCATATAATATACTATAATATATCTTCTGGCTCCAACCAAAGTTAGTAGAGCTTGTGTTCAGGGCACCAGATGATCAGATCAGATGACTATTAAAGGTCTACATGATTCATACCAGTGCATGTTAAGTATATTTTTGACCCTCGAATAAGCAAGATAGGTTCCGTGAACCGGACGGCGGCGTCTAATCTAAATGATCACTCGATGTTTAATATCTACTAAAAAAAGGCGCGAAGCTTCTCCAGCAGTGGCAAGGCCGCTGAGCACGTGGTCTAAGCAGGCGCTTGTTGCTAGTTGTCTTCGCCCCGCGCTTCACCGCTCGCAAAATGCGACGTTGCCGCTCTGTGCGCCACGGAATGCTATGTGAATTTGGCTGTAATGTAATGTCAAGTTGACAGACAGCCAATCATATGCGGGCTATTATTCTGATTTTAAAATTCAATAGCACCTAACCAACATAAATATACAACGTCAGTTGCATACACTTGTCTTGTAGATTAAACATTGCATTTTAAATTAGTAGTGATAAAGAATTTGCCCTTCATCGGAACAGGTCCACATAACAAGTTACATAGTAATAGACAAGTAATTTCTAGCGTTTGTACAATTGTTATTAAGTAAGGACAAATTGAAGTGCATAATCTACCCACCTATTAAAATATCGTCGTGAAATAACGTCTGCAAAATGGATAAATATGCTTTTTTGTGGTTAAACACACGGTCTACGGAAGATATATGGTTTTATCGATAGTTCCATTACAGGATCTTTAGGCCTTTTACGTTTAGTATCCACAACAGTATCAAATATATACGTAATATGACAGGTGTCAATGGTCTCACGGGCTCGTTCCGTTATCTGGACCAGGGCGGAAAAATCCTACGATTCATAACCGGGTCCAACACGTGCCAGATCTTTTTATAGAAAGGGTAGGTTAGGTATCGGTAGGTAGGTACCTATAACGTTACCCAGTTTATTTATGCCTGCCTATCAATTCTTTTCTTATGAACATAAGAAGGATTTTCTAAAATTTATAGGATAGTTCGCTATGGTGTATAAATACATATATAATATGTTTTATCTCCGTAAATATGTTCTGTTTATTTACACTGATGTCTTAAATAATTACTGATGTAGTAAATAATATTATTTTTGGCCAAATCCAAACTGTATTTGGCTTATATTTAGTTCCAAACATATTCTTAAAATATATTTCTTACCGTCTTGAATTCTTGGCTTCTAACTTTTTCATTGTAATATTCAGGGACTATAGAAATGTTATATTGTGCTAAGTATTGAAAAATATTTGACAGAAAAAAAGGAAACCTATTAAAATTGTATAGGTACATAACTTCTATGCCCTTCGATAATAATAAATCAAATGTGTATCTTGTCAACGTTAGTGGCCAATCATGATCACTGAATGTTGTATTTACGAAGGTGCGATATATATCTATAATTTTGTCATGATTGTTGTCTCACGCGATGCCTACATCAACATTGGTATTTGATCGAGTAAAAACGAATACAATCAAGGATTGATTTCGAGGGCTTCTAACTTGCTGTCTATGCGTTTTAATTCAGATGCCCTTAGTTATGAGAACCAACAATGTACCCTACTCACCTTACCTCAGGCTGGTCCACAGCTGGACGTAGATCTCCCCCTGATAATCGCCTTATTGGCTTTTATCTTTTATCGCAAATATTAATACCTACTTTTGAAAGCAATTTTTTTGTTCCTCTTCCTTTGTAACATCAGCGGAGTTCCTCAAACGGCGAAAATACGCTAGTCTTGACAGAGGTTACCTATTTGAGCCGTTTGGGGTGGAAACCTTGGGGTCCTGGGGCACACGTTATCTATAAAGATCTTACAAAACTACTTATAGAGTCCACAGGTGATCGGAATGCTGGTTTTTATTTCGGTCAACGAATTAGCATTGCCATTCAACGTGGCAATGCTGCCAGCATTCTGGGCACTCTGCCTTCTGGTGACGGCTTAGATTTTTAGAAAATAGATGTAAGTGTAAATATTAGTTGTGATTATTTTTTGTTTTTAGCAACAAAAAATAACATTAAACATGCAAAATATCAGTAAAGTTGTCTAACTTTATGTTTACTAAACTATCTTGACAGAGGTTACCTATTTGAGCCGTTTGGGGTAGAAACCCTAGGTCCTTGGGGTCCTGGGGCACACGTTATCTATAAAGATCTTACAAAACTACTAATAGAGTCCACAGGTGATCGGAATGCTGGTTTTTATTTCGGTCAACGAATTAGCATTGCCATTCAACGTGGCAATGCTGCCAGCATTCTGGGCACTCTGCCTTCTGGTGACGGCTTAGATTTTTAGAAAATAGATGTAAGTGTAAATTTTAGTTGTAATTATTTTTAAACGCTTGAAAATTGATATACATTAGGTATATTAATACTTTGCGATAAGATTAAGAACATGATTTTTTTTATTTATTTACCATAGGAACTAATAAAAATCACCAATTAAGAAAAATAATTGTTCAAAACGAGTGTTTTGAACACTTCACTAATGAGTCAATTATTGCGCAGAAAAATGTGTGGGAGAGATTTACCGGGATTGGTTTCTGAGAATATCGACTAGAGGTCTTCCTATCTCAGAATACGTATAGGTAAGGTACTATAATGTAAACAAACAAATAAGTAGGTTTTGCTACTTGTGTTTTGTCTGGCTGGCTGTCCACGTGATTGTTCCAGAACACAATATAATGCAGTATTATAAGATGATGACTTGTTTCAGAAAAATTGAACATAACTTTGTTAAGTAGTGTTTTGTAAAATTATAGTTACTTTTTTAAATAATTTTATAAATAATGCTGGACAATCAACAAAAAATCGTACATATAGCCCCAAGCTAAACAAAGTTTGTGTTATGGGTACTAGATGACTGATATAATTTAATACAATGTACAATGCATTACATAGATATTTTTTACAACATAAAAATACCCAGAATACCCGGTACAAATATTTGCAGATCGTTGGCTTGGGACAACCATTTGTCCCAAGGCGGGAATCAAACCAGCAACCTTTCGCGCTGCACCACAGAGGTCGTCGATATTATATTTTCTTTGAATCTGTGTAGAATATATACCAATATTGTGGGTGATGGATGGAAGATCACCAACGCCACAGATTTGATAAAGTTATTTCATAACCAACGCTCCATTACATCCATTACAATGAACTTGACGACCTCTGTGGCGCGGTGGGCGAAGGTCTGCCTGCGACGTAGGAGGTTGCGGGTTCGATTCCCGCCTTGGGACAAATATTTGTACGATCTGCAGGTATTTGTACCGGGTGATCTGGCCGTTTTCTATGTAAAATAAAAAATATCTACCTCTATCTATTGTATTATATATATCAGCAAGCTGAAATGGCAGTGGGCTGGCCATATTTCGAGAAGAACCGACAACCGCTGCTGGGGTAAACGTGTTCTTGAGTGGAGACTGCGACTCGGAAAACGTAGTGTAGGACGCCCTCCTACCAGGCGGGATGACAATTTGCGAAAGACTGCTGGCAGATGCTGGATGCGGCAAGCTGAAGACAGGGCGCTATGGCGCTCATTAGGGAGGCCTATGTCCAGCTGTGGACTGGTATACGCTGATGATGATGATGATGTATATCAGTTATCTTTATCTAGTACTCATAACACAAGCTGTGCTTAGCTTGGGGCTAGATAATGCTGTGTGAATTGTTCAGCATTATTTATTTATTATAAATATGAGTACTTACAAACAGTTAATAACCTACCTACTTGAGAATAATTTTGTACGCACTTGAACTATTTATCTCAATATAAGCGTCTTAAAAAACGAAAAGCCCTACCAGTCCGCTACGCTCCATTAGACCGCCTTCCTGTGAAGCAGTTGTCATGACTACCGTTTAAGGTAGCTCCACTCCAATATCTTAATCTCACAGCTGTTGCGAATTGAAAAGGAATGTTTGGATACCTTCATAATATTTAGATAGATATCTTTTTTAAATCGACGGCCATGTTATAGTAACTACCTATTCTTTCTCTTACTGCTACTACAACTTTTAAATACTTATACGATATTATATAAACGAATTCTGCGATAACATTTATTAAGAAAGAAGATTACAATCAAATAATAGAATTAAATTAAAACTAGTATTTACAGTAGAAACAATTGAGCTATCTGCAGACTACTGCAAACAATCTACAGGTAGCTCAACTGATCCATATATTGATATGTCGGAAGTGTGCCCAAGACACTGGCTGCATTGCCCCGCTGTATGGCAATGCTGATGCGCTGTGCCAGATACTCACCAGCTATCGGGTCACGCGTCGCTTCGACCAGACACTCAGATAATTCTGCGATTGTTAACGAGTGTGTGTAAGTACTACGAAATAAAAAAAAGCATTATTCTATTTGTTAGTGTCACATAAATAATAACTTGTCGATTGAAATTAAAACAAAAAATAACACTAAGATTATGTGTAAAAAAACACTAAAATATTTTACTCTGCTTATATTGAAAAATTATGCAATAAGTTCAATTATGTAGATGATCTGTTTAATTTTAAATGATACGTCTGCCTCTACATTATAAATGTACCGTACAAAATCTACAAAATGTTAAGTGACCTTAGAACGAGGATTTCCTTTACAAATTGTTCCAATGCTAATTATTCTGACAGTAATAAATATATTTTTATTACATACTTGCTTTACATTGGTGTACTATTAAAATAGTAGGTTGACATTTGGGACCAAGCTTTAAAATCATAACGTATGTAGATTGAGCTTAAAATGAAAAACTAGATTCGCTATTTACTACATAATAACCTATCCACTGTGTGATACTAAATCGAATCTGAATTGAGAACGAACAGAGTAGGTTCCTATCTAAGTAGGTAAGTAAAGTACCTAGTACATACCTATAGATTAAAAAAAAACTATATATATACTATTATGGTAAGTGGGTTAAAGTAAAAGAAATAATGTTTAGCAAAAAGCGTCGAGTTTCAAGCTAGTTTCATTTCAAGACGCAATAAACAGTTTTCAAAGATTAATAGTGGAAAAGTACCAGCGCATGCGTACATTCCTTACTTGTTGCGTCCACGTGGAGATTCGCGGGAGCCAGTGTCGCGTAGAATTGTAAATAGTTAGTATCAGCCATCCGGTTATAGATAAGCAAGAGTTACCATGGAGTGTGGGAAACTAATCTAGATATCACCTGTCATATTTAACGGTAGCAAAACCAGTAGAAGAGAATTATATGTCTGGTTTAATTAAATACTTAGGTAGGTTGAGGGGTAAAAATTAAAAGTCTGTAGGTATAAAATATAAATATTGGATTCTTTCTATTTGTAAAATAATTCCACTCACTAATTACCCACTTTACCTACAAGATTCAGAAGTTAATCAGTTATTGTAAATAATATTGAAATCAATTTTAACTGTTGATGTAGAAGAAATAACTGTTTTGGTAAGTGGATGTGAAGCCTTACAGTAATATTATCTGCAGAATACGACTGTATAATGCCTTTAGAAATTGTTTAAAATAATAATAAAATATAATAAAATCACTTAGATCATTTTTACAAAGGTACACTGATACTATAGAAACGATGACACTACCGAAGCTTAAAAACTGTGTGTATATATGTGTGTGTAATAATTACCTATACCTATAGATACATTCTCGTAAAAATCCTATCTAGTAAGAATGTTTATTGGACTAAGTCTCGTGTTAATACTCGTGCAAAGTCAGGACGATGCTTCTGGTAGGTAAGTACGTAATACACGTGTCTGCGATAAAATGTAGCTTGCTAGTATGTGTGTATCATGTAAACATTACATCATTATTGTGCGTGTGTGTGCCAATTCTCTAGAGGTAAGGGTAGTATTTGGTCGTTATTCTATGGTATGAAGTGTATGGCATTCTTGGGAAAAGTTTAAGGACCTGATATAAATGCGAGAAAAATAGAACCTGGTTGTTAGTCTTGTTTGAGTGATAAATTTATTATATAGGTAAGTATTCTCAGAACTTATAGAGTACCTAGAACGGAGTTTTAGCAAAAATAACAACAAATAAGAGAAAGATAAAGTCGAAAATGGTAATAAATGAAATGAACACGTTTATGGCCAAATAATGATACTTATAAAAAACTCGATATAATCTAAGTAAAGACGAAATAAACTTGACACATTCAAGATTAATGACCAAGTTCTAGAAACAAATGATAATAATGCCTACGCTTCAGTGCTTCTAACAAAAAACCTACTACCAAATTAGTAACATAATACGTAGGTTGCTAGTCAACTAAGCGTAACATTCGAAGCATTCACATATGAAATTACTGAAAGTAAAGTAATTATTGAAGCCACAGAATCGAATAGGTAAGTAATCCGATAGTAGTTAATGCGAAAAAAATTGTTTAAAAGTAATAAAGAATTGTATAAAACTTGCGATCCGGACTCAAGGTTGCAATTGAGTCAAGTCGGCGTGCGCGCACCGATCTCCACTAACTGTGCAGTTCAATGACCTCTCCTTGCAAGTGCGTCAGCTAGCTCTTTATAAAGAGCAAAGCGAGAAAATAAACCGATAACCGCATCTGCACTACTCACAATGTATTTACGGTGAACGAACGATGACATATAGGTCACAAACCGGGCGTCTCACAATGCAAGGGTACGGCGACATAGGGTTAATTGAAGGTTGACGAGCGATCAATCTTAAACTCTTGGTCGTCGGAAGCGCTACCAGATTTTACATTAAACTTTCACGGCACCAGCAGGTCGATAAAACTATTAAAACCTGTTCAGTATACAAGGCTCGTTTGGTGCAAGGTTATTGCAGCTACAAATGTCAAACGGTTCAATAGAAGCGCAATGTCAGTAAAATGTCGTAGTTTATGCTACATGTAACAAAGTTTACATGGGCTACCTTGTCTTCAGAAGCGTGTTTAGTTGATATCCCACAAGCTTAAATGCTTTATGAATCTTGCATTATGAACTTGCATTATGAACCTGGATAGTCTCGTAGTTTGAATATAACGAAATAAATCAGATGCATGGCTCTAAATCTGCAATGGCTGTTTGCAATTTTTGAAATTGCTCCATGCACTTGTATGAATTTTACATTTATCAAGGCAATTTGCGTAGGTAAGTAACTTAATACCCTAAATCTGGAACAATGGTATCCACTTAGGTACTGCTTATTTGACATCAAGGCTGAAACGTTTACAGATTTATTATAATAAGAAAACTTTTTATAAATACAAACGCGTAAACAGTCATAGAATTTTATAGAAAAGTAATTGACGAACATAATCGTGATCAAAGAAATTGGCTTAAATTGTTTGTAGAAATTAAGTAAGTATTAATCTACATAATGTAGGTCAATAGACAGTTAAGTAAAACGGAACTATAATAATTAAAAGATCATTGAGATCCAATTGAAGATGAGTAGTCCCTTGGCACCAGCAGGGAACAATTATTTCTCATATCATTTATCATTTATTGACGCAATTAATTTTACTTGTGTTGATTCAATAGAAATACTCGTTTCCTGAAACCAATCTATATAATACTCAGTTGGTAGTGTTCTACCTCGTGTCGACCATTCTGGAGCGATCTAAACCCAAACCCAGATGGATCTGGATTAGATTTGAAACGAATTGAAATGAATATGAAATGACTATGTTAATCCGAAAAAACTGCCCTCAAGTTCGATAGAAATGGTTCGTACATAGATACCTATAGAACCTAGCTCTTGTCGGTGCAATTATTAAATTTCCTCCACTTTTCTCATTCCAATACGCTCTCTTTTACTTTTTTTACGACCATACGATATGACAGCGGCTTTCTCGTATTAGTCAACTTTAGATAAAAATTAAGTTTTTACCTGTACATAGTGAAGATCTTGTTTTACAGCCAACGTTTACCAGATCTTTAAACACGAATTAGTTACGGATCAGACGCTGCTGTGCGCAAACGCTCTAGCGAGTTTTTCTCTGTGGTTGATATTTTGTATAGCTGTATAAAATTTATATTGTAATGTTGTGCGTAGCGCTCGCGTCACTAAATGAGCCATACAAGGCCGCCTGCTTTTCAAAAACTTCTTATAAAATTAAATATAAGTTGTAACAGGTACAAAAATAGGCGCAACGTGTTTCTATAATGTCATACGAGTGCTACAAAATGCCATTTTTCAGTTCGTTAACAGTTAAAATTTTATAAGGTTTTTTGTTTTCTAATACGCTAAACCGGACCTTTTTTAAAATAAAATAAATTGTGAAATGTTTCTACTCTGCACACATAAGAATTCAACAATTTGTCGGCAGCAAATACAATACAAGGGCTGTCGTAAAAATAAATTCGCATGAAGGTCACTGAGTGACCAGATCACACAAGACTCACAGATCAAGTTAGTTCGTATTATTTTCACAGATGTCGGGTAGGTACAGAGCAACCTACTTAAAATTACCTGATTAAATTAATTGTTTGAGCATATATTTAGGTATATATAAATATTATTATGTATTAATTTTATTTCTATATTTATTTTTGTTATAGAGGCAATAGTTAAAATTGTTGGAAATATATAGTTCTGTAAGAGTAAGTAATTTAACTGTTCAAATCGAAAATAATACTAAATCATATGGGTTCTTCTGATTCAGTATTTTTTTGTCTGGGAGAGACAGTTATAAAATTCATTGGGTCACTTTGCCAAAACCACAACATTTCATTGCGTCTGTAGCCAATCGTTCTGGTTTACCCAGTTTCTACTGAAACATCGTCATTTTATATTTATGTTACTAAAAATTAAAGATTTATGTTCATTTTTGGTACATTATTTTATATTGCAAGAAAATTTAATTCCAGAGAATCATGTTGATCATGCAAAATCATAGTGTAGGTACATAAAATAGTATCATCAGATAAAAAATATGTTTATTACAAGTAGCATAACATAGTAGTAACATAACTTGAACTAAGATAAGCAGCGCTACTACATTGTAGCCTTCTCGGTTCTATAATATGCAAAAGTCTGAATATTAAAATTCATCTTAAGTTTTACGTCACACACAATACCTATGCCGTGATATTGATTCACGCTAGTGTAAAGTGCAAATTCCAAGGTAAGTAGTTCCTAAAATTGACAAACAATTATTATATATAGATATGTAATCGTCGGTTACCTACTGGTTTTTAGAAGAATTTATTCGATTCTTGCGACTTCTCAGCATTTACTTACCTACTATAAATCACTAAGTAATTATAGTATTAAATAGGTAATTTATACTAATTATTCATTAAGAATTTAATGTTTCAATACAACAAGACTACGAGAGTTATTAAATTCATTTACTAGGTTTAGGTATATTTTTATCTAAATTTACTTTGTTTTATTTGATCTGTCAAAAAAGTGCTACTTAAGACTGGTGAACATAAGGTTGCTTTTGCACGAAATATGTAGTTTTTATCTTGACTGAAAATGTCGCAAGAATTTGGGTCGATTCGAGCAATAATAGATAGAGTATCGCGTTTTTTCAATTACTAAGACGCAATAGAAGTGGCCGAAGGCGCGGCGGCGCCGTGACGCGCTCTGACGGTGTGTGACGCCTGCATCGTTATGTCAGTGTACAATTTACTGTTTGTAAACATGAACCAGCCACAACGTAAACACGACCATGCTGCTTGGATTGTCAATGGCAAATTCGCAGAAGTGATTTAAATTGCGATAACGGTTGTATAAAATTTAGATCTCATTAGCAAGTTTTAGTAAGCTCGGTTATGGATGATTTGAACAAAACATAGATTAGTGTTAATATTAGCAAATAATTGGTTTAGACAAGTCCTTTCCTGATATTTTCTGGAGTATAATTTGACCACACTGACGGGGTAAACAAACGTGTTCTTGAGTGGAAACCGTGACTCGGCAAACGAAGTGTAGGACGCCCTCTAACCAGGTGAGGTGACAAATTGCGAAAGACTGCAGGCAGATGCTAGATGCGGCAAGCTGAAGACAGGGCACTATGGCGCTCGTTAGGGGAGGCCTATGTCCAGCAGTGGACTAATATAGGCTGATGACGATGACGACGAATTTGGCCACATATACAAACTCAGGTATTGAAGACGCCAAAATACATTTGATAACCAGCGTTGTTACTGATGCTCAAGTAGGTATAAAGTAATACGAACATAAAATATTTCAAATTGATGGTAGGTGATTAGTGGAAATAAAAATAAGACTCTTTTCATGGTCAAACCACTGCGTAAATGTGTAAGCTTAATATTGCGTAATGAAGATAAATTTAAATGCGCAAAAGCCAACTATTTGTGAACAATATTTGTGCTGTTTGGCTCAATGTACCTCTACCTACATAGAACAATGTTGACGATTGACAAAACATATCGAAATATGCACTAGAAAACATGACGCAGTCCAACCGTTTTATGAGGATAATTTGATTGCTAATCTTATGAATACTTAGAAATACAATTAAGTTTATTATCATAATCTATCGTGCTCTGGTTCTGTTTTTTCTGCTATGTATAATATATACTTGTAGGTAGATATACACGTAGAAAAATATGCATATTTTATCGGTGTATCTGTAAAAACGGCAGGTCTAACACAAATGTGTCCAATCACCTCATAAAATTTAAATGTTGCCAGAGCATATACACAAGTAACACCTTTTATTGGTCTTCTTCAGGCCGGCAACATTTGGCGGATAATAAAGCCATTGTGTGAAGAATTGGTTTCATAGAAAAATTAAATGCGTTATGTTAAATCAGAATTAACAGACTTGGAAAAAACTACTCGGAATCGCCAATAAACACTATACCTACTCGAGCCTTTCACTATTAGCAGTTCTCAAATTATAGAATTTATGGGATTATAAAAGATTAAGAATACCAATTAGGTACCTACTGAAGGTGTTGTAAACGTTGTCTCGATTGAAGTTTACCATAAAATAGTATAAATAATTTTATATTTTTTGTATTTTCTGTAAATTTCAATCAAATCTGCTTAAAGATTTACAAAAAACAACAAAAAAACTTCAAAATTCATTCCCGTTTTTAACCCCCTTAGGGGTGGAATTTTCAAAAATCCGTTCTTATCGGAAGCTTGTGTATTAATAGGAACCTACCCTCCAATTTTCAGCTTTCTAGCTTTAGCGGTTTGGGCTGGGCGTTATCCCCAGAAAATCGTTTGTTCCTTTATAAACTTTATATACTAAAGACATATGTATGAAGAAAACTACGATTATATCGACGATCTACGGATAAAGCTCTGCGCCATTACCGCTACCACCCAGGATAAAAATGTGAATTCAAATGAGCTTCAATTGGTTATGTTTGGACACATTTTATAGTAACAAAATGACTTCCCACAAGATTCAAACGAGAGTTCTGCGAACTATCTATCATTAGTTGCCCTCAATCAATATTATCATACATATAATTGTTACGAGTATAGCGCGTATAAAGAGTATAGCCCATATTTGAATGCACATTTTCATGCTGTGCAGTGTTGCTTTTCAGGTGTGAGACTACAGAAGGAATTTTACACTTACAGGTAGTGTTTTTTTAGAACTTTGTGCGAATATTTACACCTAAGTATGTACTACAAAAACGAAGTGACAGAGATAAGTGGCGCGAGTTTGTGCTACGAAGTTTTTGGAGCGAAAATTGAACACGTACCCGTGGAGGCTTCACATAAAATGGTCACGGTCCATCGATCAACTTTCACTAGAGTAGGTGATTCGCTACCGGTATGATGTGACCTCGAAAGGCTTGAAACTACAGGTAAGCTGTTACTATGTTGTTATTACTAAAGGTATTACTTACGATGGTGTCTTCACCATTATCTTTATCTATTACCACCCGAACTATATTCGAATTTGTATAGGTATATTTTTTCCTACTTCCAGGTCAGTAGGATCTCCTCATAATCGTGAACTGATTTGAACCAATAACAAAAATTCCATTACAACCGATGTCGAAGTCAATTTACTTGGATTGTTAATATTTGTTGAATAAAGATTTTGCTAGCTGTTTATCCCTGCTTTCCTTGGGGCTAGGAAATATTGCTATGTGAAAACAAATAGCGTCATGAAATGAATTTATCTTAAAATATAAGAAATTACCAACAAATGCTAAAGCTAATCAAAATATCAGTCATGCGGAACAAAAAGGAATTTGCATTTCAGTACCTATTAAGAATCGTTTTAATTTGAACAATAATTGCCTCTATAAATCAAGATTGATCGCGGTCGAATCATGCGCATTGCTAAAATTAAACGCTAAATCAACGCGCTTCTATTAATACATAGCAAGGCGCAATTGAGATATTTTAAGATCCAAATGTAATTTTGAATTGTTTTTTTTTAAGTTTGTAACTATTTCAAATATAACATAAAAACTTTGAAATTTGACACATTTTTGAAAAGTTTTTTCGAGTGAAGTTAAGATGGATGAAAAAATTAGAAATGTAGATTTGAAATCGACGCTTAAAAATTTAAATTGAGCCAATTTAACTAAACCTTGGTTCTATGCTTTGACATCTTTTGGCGCCGTCGCTTATCCTTGAATAATAATTGATCTCTTCCTCCTACTCATTTTTTATTTACTACTCACGTCAATTTAAAGTACATCATCGGTTTCAGACTGAACGTAATCTTTTGTACTAAAACTATTCGGGGATTGTAGTGGCTTCCGCAGTTAATTTTTTATATGTAGATATATTTATGGTACCCCAACCATAACTCTATTCTTTTTCTCCAACACTGGATGTAAAATAGAAATATTAAGAAAATTCAAGTATGTTTAGGTTAGAGATAAAGTTTACCTATATACCTACTTTTGCCCTGTATATGTTTTTTAAGAGAGTAACGATTTTGATTACACATAAAGAATTTTGCACTGAAAATAACAGTCAAATAATAGAAACAAATTAGTATTTATAATTAAAACAATTAAGCTAACCGCAGACTGCTGCAATCAATCTACAGACAGTTCAATTGTTATATATACCATTCGGAAGCGTCCCCAAGAAGCTGCCTGCATTGCATCAGCACATCACCCTGTATGGATTGCCATACAGGGTGATGCGCTGCGCGAGATACTCACGTGCTCTCGGGTCACGTGCAATTCGATCAGTAGAATAAAATAATTATTTAATTATGCTAAGATTGTTATTGTTTGTTACACCTAATAAATAAAAACTAAAAATTAATACTATTTGTGATTTATCTATTTGGCATACAAATTTTCACAAGGTTTTTGTTGTTATAATGCGTGTGTATTTGTGTAAAAGCCCTCACTCTCTGAGTAAAGATAAATAAATAAATAATTATTAATATAAAACAAATGTTTAATTAGTTTTCATAAATAGTTCTGTATGGGTTGAAGCAATACTGATACTAGTTACTACCTACCATGCCATTTTCTAGAATAATATGGAAGGTAGTAATTAGTATCTACTGAAAGATCATAGGAAGGTACAGTAATAATGATATTAAATCATTTTAATGAGTAATAAACGATCCTTAGTCAGATGCAGTCGTTTCAATAACCTACAACTTCCCCTCACTGCTGATCACTATCTAATTAATTTATCATAAATATTATCATTGATTTCGTATTTTAATATCTAACCGATAAAATCTGTATCTACCTTTCGAAACAGATTCGCTAACACGCGATTGGCGGGTTAACAACTGCCCTACTAAACCTGCCCGAAGCCGCAAGCGTCATATAAATTAAATAATTTAACACAAAATGCTCTATAGAAACGTAATTTGCATTAACATAGCTCGGAGCAACCGGCTATGATAATTATTGAAGTTTAAGCTGTTCTATTAGTGGTTTCACCACTACGGAGAATAAAAATCTTGCAACTAAAAACTTTACTATGTTATCAGTTCCACAGCACTGACGAAGCTCAATTAGGACCTGTGTGTGAGGCATCATAATATCATCATCAGCCTATATCAGTTCACTGCTGGACATATGCCTCCCTATGAGCGCCATAGCACCCTGTTTTTAGCTTGCCGCATCCAGCATCTGCCAGCAGTCTTTCGCAAATCGTCATCCCACCTGGTCTGAGGGCGTCCTACACTACGTTTGCCGAGTCGCGGTCTCCACTGAAGAGAACTTTTACCACAGCGTTTATCGGTTCTTCTCGAAATATGGCCAGCCCACTGTCACTTCAGTTTGCTAATCCTTTGAGCTATGTCTGTGTCCAGCACTTACTATTCCAAGTAAACTCATTTTTATATGTACTGGTACCTCCCCTGTGCGGTTAGACTCGATGTCTTTGAAACTGCTCGGTAAGATTGCCTCAATCATTAGCCTATACCAGTCCACTGCTGGACCTAAGCCATTGCTTGGTTGGCTCTAAAATAGCGAAACAAAATCAACCTCTGGAAGCTCCAAAGGGTAGCACTGTTGATCACATCATCGTTTTAGCTGAATGATATCATCTGCTGGACACAAGCCTTCAACAATGAACGACACAATGACCTGTCGTCAACTGCCAGACTGTCACCAGATCGTCGCGTGTCGTCAGTCCACATCGAGAGTTTAGCCCGAAAAATCTTACATGAGGAAATTTCACTGTGAGATTGACAACTGCACACTCTTGATTGACTGCAATACTGTTACATTGCATGTAACTTCAATCTTCAAATTCTATTATGAGAGAGTTCGCTTTGCTTTACTGGTCATGTCATCTGGTTACACCCGCGGAGTGGGGCACTGGTGTCTTTTAGGGGTCACTTTAATGCACGACAAATTTATTGCACGGCCGAATAATGTACACCTTGATAATCCGTGTCAAAACCTATTAAAATTGGAAGCCAAGACGCGGATTATCAGGTGTACCTATATTATTTGGCCGTACAATAAATTGTCGTGCATTATAGTGACCCTCCTGTACAGGCTTTTATAAGCCTATCTCCAGCTCTATCGAAACAGGTTATTTGCTCAATTTAATTTTTCAAAAAAAATTATACAGGGTTATTGGTAAATTAGTAACACTACGTGAACTGCAGGTTCTGCCATCATCGCAAACATAATTTTGATTATCTCCTTACACGTCAAATCTTAGGAAAAAATCTTGCCTCTAGCGATTGCATCATTTTGTAAAAGTCACGGGAGTAAAATCTTCCGTATATTCTATACGTATATTTCACTGTTAGATTGACATCCGCACCATCTCTACCTACTTACAATGCTAGGATCACAGTTCAGTCAGATATCCAATCGGATGTCACTTATCCTGTTCATCTTCGTATCAAATTCTTCATTAATTGAGGTTGTGATCCTACAATTATATGATTTGCCTCAGTGTCATAACTAAAGTGAAGATATCCGTTTTTGAGATCAGCAGGGTTCGAAGAGTTCTCGGATTCGAGGTAGGTACAGAAAGATTACTAATGCACTTTGCGATCATACTTATACTTGGTAATGGTTCCCTTCTGAATATTTAGTAGGCCCTATAATTAAACAAAAAAGAAAAAATGTACCTAATATAATAAGGTACCTACTAAAGCTTATGGTTGCTAATAATAACTTAACTTTCGCAAAAATCGGTACCTATCACTTGATAATATTTTCAGCTACAGCAACATACCAATTAATTATGTACATATATACATTATTTTCGCCTTATTTAATTAAACAATTATGTCAATTTAAGTATTTTTAGAATAAGTACTACTTGCATTAATTATTATGGCAACCCTAACGTACTTACAAAGCCCGTGATGGGTTAAATTAGAAACCGGTTACGCTAGTATTCGATCGCTGTGGAATTTTTCCTCTATCAGTTATTTGATATAGCACTTACGGAATAATGCTGCTCAGGCATTAATAATTGCAGTAAAATTATCTTATAGTATCTTTGCCATCATTTTTAATCTGTGGACAAGTAATGAAATTGGAAAATCAGCCTTTGTAGTTAGTTGAACTCGGTTAGGAAGTATTGTTTTACCTATTCGCACAATTTGGTAATGACAACGTTCAATCAATTTTAAGTTTAAGTTGATTAATTCTTTTTTCTCCAAAAGACATACTTTATAATGACACTTGCATGAGAACAGGGTTCTTAAGTTAAGTACTGACTTATAGATACATAGGTAACGTTGTCGTTCAATTGCTGACTCAATAATGTGTTAACTTTTTAAGAATCGAAACATTTTTCACGATTCCTTTACAAAACCTACGTTAACTTAGGCAAATCAAAATATATGGGAAAAAGAAAATGATTCCTAAGCAAATAAACTAACCCAATCAAAATAGCGTGCTCCCATCAAATAGAGAATAGTGCTATACAGCCTGAGCCGAGCGATCTGAGCATTTTATTTTACCCCAATAGGCATAACGGGCATCAGCGCTCCGCGACTCATTTCACTAAATCCAATACATTTTTTATTCATGAAACCATTGACGTTTGTATGTTAATTCGCAGCGTAGGTCCCCGCCCGAAGGATGAAATATTGAATTATTGCCCAAAGTCGGGGATATATCGCTGGGGTCTGTTCAATATTAATCCGTTGGCTGCCCGAGGCTCTGGCAGGAATTCAAATAAATCGGCCCTGTGACAAACAAGACGTATAAATCAATCAGGGAAAGGTGGCGTGCAAGTTCTATTGCAGCCGGTCCGTCTTCATGCCTACCTTTATCGAAAGTCGAACTAATTTGTATCGGGAAATTTATTGCCAAGGTTAAAACTAAACTCGTTATGAGTTTTCAGGTGAAGCGATATTTTATTTACGAGTTTTTCTGTTTGATTTATTGCTTTTGTGTGGGCTCTGATTTGGTGTCAAAGGGACATCACGTGGTAGGTACCGAAACATTGTGGTTTGGGAACTAGTCCTAATGATAAGGTAATATTTTTATGTCATTGTGATATTTTTGACGATCTGATTTTATTTTAGTAGGATAATATTATTTTATCATTCTCAATTTGTAGCGTTTATTGTGTTGTGCGTTTTATCTTAAAACGATTGAAAAATTATCATAGTTAAGTAGAAATATACGGCAAATACTTTACTAATATAAAATGTTTTACTTATTTCAATGAATTCACGTTTGAATTTAAATGTATTAATGTTTAAAATGCGCTATCAAGGCCAGTTGCTATCCATTGAGCGGTCACACTTACTAAGCTCGTGGATTTTATTATGGACCACGGCATATTTTTCTTACATGAGCTACATTGCTCGGCCGGGACTACTACTAAACGGGTCGCCGATACAAAAACAGCAATGAAAATAAAGTAGAGGAATGTGTACGGAGATAAACAAAATCACGGTAAAGGCATTATCGCCCACGTCATGCGTTGCTAAGACTACGATAAGATACGATAAAGTACTTCTTTCCAGTCCGCCGAAAGGTTGAATTCATATATGAAAATCCAATCAATTAAAATAATAGTCAATTGCATTGAGGTTACAGTAACTGCATCATCAGCATCACCCATGAATATAAAACTGAATTCTCCATTTCTAAACAAACATAACATTAAAGAGACAAGTTATCACTTGATAAGTTTATTTGTTCCTGATTTTGCTCATGTAACATTACTTATAAATAAGATCGGTTGTTAGGTACTAACATTCAGTTGAAAGCATAACAATATTATAAAAGCAGAAATGTGTCAGTGCCACGTTTATCGTATCAGCAATGTCATTGATAAAGACATCTCAGTATTGCTGCTGTAGGTACCTATGTCACCCATCAGATTTACGGTCTCTCCAGAAGTTTATATGTAACCTTTTCCTTAAGTATTATTTCTATGAAATCGAGTAGGTATTGAGGAGAAATTAAATTAACTATGCAAAAATACCTTTATCTACATTATTTTATAAATGAGATTTTTAACTACATAGTCAGAAAGCTTGAATGTAATAAATTTGACGTCTGATAACATAATGACTTCTAGAAATCTAGTTCCTTTATTACATCACTGCAAAATTAAACTTATATACAGGGTTATTGCTAAATAGACCGGTTCCTTTTAAGGGTGCTAGGGAAGGCCATTTAAATAAAATAAATAAATGATGCCGGACAATTCACACAGCATTATCTATTTGTAACAATTTTGACCCCAACCTATCATAATATTATTATAAATGCAAAAGGTGAAAAAGATGTTTGTAACCTCTTCACGCCAAATATACTAAACGGATCGGGGGAAGGTCATAGCATAGAGGATCCTACCATTTCTTCTTATATTATTTCTTATTTGACTTTGTATAACCTAATGTAAGTTTGGCTTACGGTAGATGTAGCAGGTCTTTATCTGTACTATTTGACCCCTGGACGAATATTAGAAGAAAGAGATTCCGCTAGGAGGATGAAATTTTGCAGATAAGTGCTAAATGCTGATTCATTCTTTTAATGTTTTTTTTACAAATTTCTCTGTTTGATTTATTGAAATTTACTACCCACTTCAGGTTTACCCTATTTTTCTGCGAATTTGTATATATAGCGCATTGATTTATACCTCGTTGGATAGCAAAATAACATGTGAAAAAGTTTTTTAAATAACATGCTGACTAAATCCGTCAGGGTATTTTTTATTGCAAAGAGGTTTTCGCATAATTTTTAAATTTGTAGTTTACTAAAGAGTAAAGCTTAATTTTTATAAAAACTTCCTTTATTTTCCATAAAGATACTGATTAATACAATTTTGTTAGTTTATTCATAAACTTAACTTTAGGCTACTACCTAAACCTATCACCATAATGTTAATTGTTAACACATTATTAGGGACGTAAAACGAATTACGAACATGCTGTTCGTAATTTTTTGAGAAAACCCGTATTATCCGTAACATCTCAAAACTGGCTCACTTTTGCATACAATATGGGGTCAAAAGAATTGTAAACGACCTTCCCCATCACCCCTTTAAAGGATCCGGTCTACCTAATTTCCAATAAACGTTTTTTAACTTTAACATACTTACTATAACAAATAAATATATTAATCATGCATGATTCACACAGCATCATACAGCACCAAACTAAACAGAACTTGTGATATTGGTACCTACTAGATAACTGATAATATATAGGTAACTAAATACACTACATTAATAGATACCTAATATTTTAAATAATATTTTACATCCTGCCATTAATATTAACTTATCTTATAACAAACATAACTTCGATAGAATTTTGTAAAATGCCACAGAGTGACTGCGGCAGTCTCATTTTAACTTGATGTTATACATAAATTGCACAGGGAAACGCAATTTTCCTGTAATAAAGATTTTAAATTTAACATAAATTATAAAGTTTCCTATGAACATTTACTCCCGTTACGTATAATAAATATACCTATACTGAAATCATTTATTACACACTTATTGTGTTAAATTAAGATCTTAGCCAATTATTATTTTAAGTACTACATGCACCCTGTGATGGCATGGCTTTATTAAATATTTTAAAAGTTCGAAGTGGCAGCTACTTTAAAATATTAGTTTTACGAATGACAAATATATAGGAAATTATTCAAATAAATAAAAAAATACTTATTTAAGGTGGTTTTATTTATGGAGCTGATTTGAGAAAGTAATTTGACTCTGATGAAAAAACTCAACATGACTTCAAATTCCGTGACATAAACCTATACTGTTTATTTTTTTAATTATGCGCAAAAATAATCATTCCTAAGAAATAAATTTTATTTACAAAGGAATCAATGAACATTCCTACATAATGTATGTACAAAAAAAATAAAAAGATGGAACAAAAAAAAAATAATGGAAAAGATTTGCTTATTTTATTACATAACGCCATCTAGATAGGAACTAGCTTTGACATTAAATACGTTCCTATCTTTTATTTATCTACTTAAACCTAATAATCACGGATAAAATAATTTTCACTTGATAAACGATTAATTAATTGTAATTAACTGTATAGCTAGTATATTACCAAGACCGTTATAACAAATTGATTCTGAGAATTATTAACAAGTAGGTAACATATCTCAATGAATTTGGAATTTCCTTTAGCATTGCTCTGGCTAGACTCAATCTGTTAACAATACGAGTAATTAAATTACGTAAGCACCTAACACTAATTTCTAGCGTCAACCCACCTGGTAGGTTCTACTCTGCGTTTGCCGAATCACGGTCCCCACAAAAGATCACGTTTTCACCCCAGTGGTTGGTTCTTCGCGAGAAATGGCTAGCCCATTGCCACTTCAGCTTGCTAATTCTTCGATCTATGTTGATAACTTTACTTTGGTTTTCTATTGGATATTATTTATCATCAGCCTATACCAGTCCACAGTTGGACATAGGCCTCCCCTAATGAGCGCCATGTCTTCAGCTTGCCCAGCATCTGCCAGCAGTCTTTCGCAAATCGTAATCCCACCAGGTCGGAGGGCGTCCTACACTACGTTTGCCAAGTCGAGGTCTCCACTCAAGAACACGTTTACCCAGCGGTTGTCGGTTCTTCTTGATATATTCGTTAGGTACGAATCGTTTCCTTCAGATAAACTCGATAATTCTTTGATCCATGTTAATAACTTTGGTTATCTGTTGGATATATTCGTTAAGTACGAATTTTTTCCTTTAGATAAACTTCGCGCATAGCAAGCTGTGGAACTCGCTGAATCACTTTGAAATGGTGGACCAGCCATACCATGAGTGGCCAGAGCGGGAATTATTATCACCTTCTTTATATTATATCAGACTCGCCTGAGAGGTTTCTGTGAAGAGCGGCACAAAAGTGGAGTCGCAGGAAGAGCTTAGCTGAATTATGTATGTCCTCATGTCATACAAGGATGTGTGCAGATTTTACACTGGTAACGGTGCTAGTAACGGTTGAATTCGCTTACTATTCACTATGCCGACATCGACGAAGAATATTTACCGAAAACCTATTTAAATTCCTCGTTTAGATACCTAAGAATAGAATGTCAATCTTTTTTTAACTTATGAGATGCAGTGCCATTACGCTAAAATATCCTATTCCCATTGAATAGCCATCCGGGGAGAATGGTCATTGATGATTTCAGTTGCTAATATTATGGTACTAAAAATGCATTAATTTCGAGCGGGATGGAGCTGATCTACTATTATACTACTATTATACATACCTAATCTAAGTAAAAGTCAATAGTTAGATTACTCACAATTTTTTTTCGATCAATTTCAGTAATTCTGTTACAAACAGATAATACACCGTAGTAATTAAACGTAGTCGTACAAAACAAAGTCAAGTGTGAGTAACATAAGTATGGGGCTTACCGTTCAGTTATATGAAATAAAACATTACAATTGAATAAATTTGACATTGACAGCTTCGTCGTCAATTCACTGAAAATTTCATATTTTGTTTTTGTAACATACGTGATAGAAACCGAAATTGCTTACACCCAGTCTCCCCGGATGGCGATCCATTGAATGGGATATTTTACCGTATTCCCACATTTCCCACTGCTGGATTGAGTTCATCACTTATGGGAGCGATATTATGATGCCATTTTTTGAATAGGATAGGCATAGGATTTCGCGTTTAAAAGAGCAGAACAGAGCAGAGCGGCGTAAGCTCAAAAATCAAGTTTTGTAGACATTTGTTTGCAAAAATAAGCCAAGGTGCCCTGGGTATTTTTCTATTTAATATGGTGACGAAAGAAAAAAACTTGTGATTGATAGTTTTGGAGAAAAAATGTAAAAACTAAGAAAACAGATAATTTGCACTATTATTTCTGGTACTTTAAAAAGTTTTTTATTTAATTTTCGAAATAAAGGGAATCGGCGATGTATCCCATAAATTATTAGGTATTTTTTTCAAAGCTTTATGATAAATATGACGGAGAAAAATTGTTTTAATGTAACCCAAGTTTGCTAATTTTACATCTATTTATTTTAACCTAACCGAAAATATTGAGTTAAAACTCCGGGACTTTTATGTGAATGAAATAAAATTAACATAATTCAGAAATAGATTTCTGACTGAACAGTATTTGCACTTTTTCAAGTGTAAGTATCTACTTGTCAATCGAAAGCGAGTCAAAATAGCTAAATATTTTATTTAAACATACATTTATAAAGTTCAAATTGGTCGTGAGCTGTCAACGACGACGGGGGCGCCCTCACTGACATCCATAATGCATAACTCTGCATTACGTTAGAATTTAGATGAGCTTACAAAAAGTTATGGTGAAAAAAGAAGAAACCAAAGGCTGTAGAAAAATCTGGATTCTATTCTAGTACAGTATCTTTAGGTGTAAACAGTAGATCACCCTTATCTACCTAAATACTAATATACGTGAAATTAAATCTGTCTTGTGTGTTTGTTAAATAATTGTTACAGCTAAATCGACTGAACAGATCTTTTTGAAATGAAATTTAGAAGGAAAGAACTTATATAATGTAAGTTTATCCCGGAAAAGGGCATGCTATATAAAAACCCGTGCCGTTACTATATTATACGCCTCAAGTTTGTCTATTCCCATTCCTTAAACTAGAAAATACTATTTAATACCCGCTTAGACGTGCTTTGATTTGATACTTCTTGAAGAATCTCAAGCGGCTCGGTTGAGCAACGGAAAATTTATTTTAGTCGAAGCGTAAAAGTATGGAATGCGCAATTCTAAAACCGCTTTTAAATTATGAGCCGCTACTTTTCTCTGGACATTTATAATTTACTTTTGATGTTGTGTAATCGATATAAAATTAAACTCTGCCTGTGTGGCCTTTAGATTCAAATTAGCAAATTGCGCGCGAAAAAGCTTAGGATCAAATTTGGTACGACACGTAGTGAAAAAATTCTATGTCTATGGGTACGACTATGTCAGTTTTACGATTCATTCACCTTCTAGGCACATCGTCTATCTCTTTCGTGGAAGTTTATTGTTATCACACAAGAATGTGACGCACTTCTTTAATTTGCTAATTGGCGTTGTTCATTCTCCACTCCGACGCCCTGACGGTTCGTTCTATTTTCGACTTTACACCGTGTATTTTTGAATTTAAAATTGCAGTTACACGTGCTTCGTATGATCTAGCGCTGTGTGCGTGAGCATTAATCAATGCCATGGGTACGTGAAGGTCACTACAATGTGCTGGCATCCTACGTATTTATTTGATACATGTTTAAATATTAAATAGCTATTATAATATATTATATATTATTAGCTTTCTGTATCTATTTTAAGTTCTATTGTTAATAGTTAAGCTGATGGCAATCCGAATTAAATAAATAAATAAATAAATAATTATAATCTTACATTTATCTTTATTGAATGGCTTATCGCGCAGTAAGGCGTGTCGACGTCATGTGACCGTTGAAAATTTAAATCTGCGTTCAAAATGCGCCTTGAAGTCATGTGCGTGTGAGGTGGTTGGCTTACGTAACAGAAATGAATGCGATAAGATGAATTTCGATCGGAGCGGATCGTACCTATCATTCGAATGAGATAGTGGGTGCCACTGCGCAGTTCAGGCAAAATCGAGCGGCTTTCTTAGAATTAATCGCAGCAATTTACACTTTGGTATTTTCCCGGTAGAACTTGTTTATTAGCATGTGCTATTCGAAATGTGATAACAGTTGAGTGACGCAGAACTCAATATTACTGCGTCAAGTGTTGTGGGGGGTTTTTATGTTTACTAACAAACTGTCGAAAATGTTTTCCTGAAACAATTTACTTACAACGAGTACCTACTATCTAATGTTTGCTTTTTTATACAATTATTATTATTATGATTGAAAATAAATAATAATAACAATAAAACAATTGACAAATTAATAGTTCAATCGCAAGAGTTTTTGTATTGTGTGTCCAGTTTTACACACGTTACGTTTTATCCACGCGATGTCTAAAGATTTTTGTTTCTCTTATTTCTTCTTAGATTTTTGACGTTTGATTTTTTTTCACACATACCTATGTAACGTGGGTCCTAGGATCTCTGATTATATAAAAATAATAATAATAATGCTGGACAATTCACACAGCGTTATCTAGCCCCAAGGTAAGCAGAGCTTGTGTTATGGGTACTAGATAACTGATATACGTAATATTATACATTACATAGATAGATATTTTTTTATTATAGATAGAAAACACCCAGACCAACGGAACAAATTTCTGCAGATCGTACACAAATTTGTTCCGAGGCGGGGATCGAACCCGCAACCTCTTGCGTCGCAGGCAGACTCTCGCCCGCTGCGCCACTGAGGTCGCATATCCATATCTCCTTATTAATATAACCATTCAAAATATAATTAAAACGCAAGTGGTGCAATTTCACGATTTTTATATAGTATTTTCAAGTTTTATATTGATTTACAATTTACTACGCTGCGGCTTGCTTACGGCTACGTTATATCCATAAAGTGGTAGGTACGATCGTTTATATGGTTATAGATACGGTGGTGGGTGGACGGACAGAATTAGCTGATCGAGGATTAATATTAGAATGAAGAATAAAATAACTTTGTGTTCAATTAGACATAAGTACATATTTCTTAAAATAAAAAAAATAACTGCAATGTATGCCCAAAAGTAACAAAATGGCGTCTGCCTCAGCATGGCAACCAACGCTGGTCTTCCGTCAGAGCCTTTTTGTTGGCATAACGGACATGCTGTTCACAAAAAATACAATTGCAACAGAATATCATTTTGAACATGATACAATTTTAATATTAAAAGAAAACAAAATTAGAATATAAACAATATTAGAATATAAACTCACCTTCCACCCAGCCGAAGAGTTGCTATCCCCCTTATCTTTAAAATATGGCACATTCTGGACCATCCACTCGTAGATCTGCGACAGGGTGAGCCGGTTGTCCTGCGCTGAGGTGATGGCCTGCGTTATGAGATCAGCGTACGAGAGGTTGCCCCAAGCATTACGGCGGGATGAGTTCTTCTTTGCGCCTACAGCTTGTGGAAGAGGAGGGGCACCTGGGAAAGAACATTCTTAGTTAGTACAGTGGTAGTGGCCTTGGGGCTAGATAATGCTGTGTGAATGGTCCAGCATTATTTATTATTATTTTATTATTTATTAGTGGTGTCCATCGTTGGCTGGCACCCCAGGCAGGTTCCATGTCTCGTTATTAGTTGGACCAACTTATCTTGCGACTATAATTATCAAAGAAAATTATAATCAAGTAATACAAATAAGAACTAGTAGGTATTACAATTGAAAAAATTGAGCTAACTACAGACTGTTGCAAAAAATCTACAGGCTGTTTAATATCAATACCAGTTGAAAGTGTTTCCAAGATTTGCGGTTATGTATTATGCGGTTGCATTGCCCCAATCACAATGTATGGCATGGCAATGCAGTTACGACTTATCTCAGTTTCGGTTTTATATTATAAAATCTGTTAAAATCTGTCTCTCTATCGGGGGTCTGCAAGCAATAAGCGAATTGCACTTACTTGTATCTTTTCAGATTTTTAAGCGAGATTGATTCTAATTACTTTTTTTACTTCTCTTGTTCTCATAAATTGACTTGACTCAATAAAGCTTGTAAACCCGTGTCCTATACGCACTTGGGTTAATAGTTATTTCTTTAACAAGTGAGTAAAACGATTTTTTGTTGAACGTGCCGATATTAAAGCCCGAACTAGCGAACCAGTCTAGAAAAGACTCGTAGCGAGAAGCTCGCTAGTAGAATGCTGAACTAGCGAGGCATTTAAAAGCACAAAACAAAATATATTCGCCCTCGAGTTAAATATAGGTACAACTTTTCATCTCGACTAGCCAGAAAATATTTTGTTATTTATACAGGTCGTATAAAAGAGGTAAATGTTTGGACAACAACCATAGACGGTTAGAATGCTATAAACCTCTTTCATACCGCGAACCATCGAGCACATTCGATGCCGCGAACGAACGAAATTATTCTTTTCTATGATGGTTGAATGCGTTATAACCTAGCTCCTTCCCTTCGATAAGTTTAAATGAGAGAGGTGCAACTCCCATAATTATAATTATAAAGTCCATGTACCTGTGGTTTGGGAAAATAATTATAGATGGCGCTGTTAGACTAGAATAATAATAATAATAACGTTTATTGAAAAGAATTGAGACTTAAAATTAATACAATCTTTGATCCCCAAACTAGGATAAACCTGTATCTTGGGGACCTCCTTTGGTTATTTATATTACTTAACAAGCTAACGTTAAATTATGTTACGGTTCGAACAATAGTGAGGAAATATACATTTACGTGATGGGTTACCTGAGGACACCAGTCTCAAAAGAGTCTGGGCAACAGGAGCTACTAGACTAGAAGAATGGTATACACAAACTAAGTTGTCAAGGTTCACAAAAAATGGCGCTGCCTTTCGTGAGAAAGTTGACGTGGTGCAGATTTCGAAGATTTTTTTTCTGCGCCGTCCACAGATTATCAATTGTTATTGATATGGTATTATGTTTAATACCTTCGAAATTTAGTGCATCACTCTAAATTTAAGTTAATTTTTTCAACAAATTGAAAATATGTGAGCAAAACCCGATTTTGCGCACTGTTTTGAGCAGCATAGTCACCATCTAGCACTTTCATGGCTGAAAACACAGAGAGCGATCTGCAAGTACGTGTACAGACGGCGCGCCCCTGCGAGTCGCACCGCCGACTCTAGCAGTGATCGTGTTAAGTGCGGGAGTGGGGAAAAAGTTTTTTTTCTTTTTAACTTTTTCTGCAGACATCAAGCCAGTACAAGTCATTCGTCCTTTCATTCTGGTGTTCCATTTACAAATAACATAAATTTCATTGGAATTAATTTTTTGAAAATGGAACTGAAAGCGCCTTTTAGGTAATTGTTGGATGTTTTGATTCTTCCTACATGGTTGAATGCGTAAATAGTAAATACGCGTTGCGCGTAACAAAGACACAAAAAAGATTGGTATCAGCGCAAAATCTCTGGAAGATTTGTTACCACTACAAATTTAGTAGGTACTACAAATTTAACTCAAGATAAATTTGGCTAACAACTAAATTTTAAGTTGTTAGTCAAGTTCAATGACACCGAATGGCAAAGAAATAATCACGTTAAATATGGTAGGTATTTAAAGACTAACGACAAATTCGTGAAGCATAGAAGTGAAAATGGTGAGCAATATTTACTGAAGGTAAGTTTTGAATGTTTTTTATCGCAATCGAATTAAAAAGTATTTCTTTACACTCGGGCCAAAACCACCCATCTTAACTCGGTCTTGTCATTCTCGCTACGCTCGAGATAATAACAACCTCGTATAATTATAATGAAATATGTGGAATAATATGTGTATCTGGGTCAGATAATATCGCCAAATGATCAGACATCCAAAGAAATAGACAAAAGAATTGCAACAGGATGGAAAAAGTATTGGGCTTTGAAAGAAATCACGAAAAGCAAGAAACTATCCATGAAGATCAAGACAAAGACTTTTGACACCTGTATAATGCCATGCATCACATATGGCTGTGAAACATGGGCTTTGACAAAACGACATAGGGATAAACTAGCAAGGTGCCAGAGAGGCATGGAGCATGCTAGGTTTGAAACTATTGGACAAAGTAAGAAGTATAGACATCAGAAACAAAACCAAAGCAACAGACATACAGTCGCATATTGACCAACTTAAATTGAGGTGGACTGGACATATGCTCCGTTGCAAAAAGGAGAAATGGAGTAAACAGGTGACAGTCTGATATCCTAGGGATGGAGCTAGAACTTGAGGTCGTAAAGCAAGAAGATTCCCATCTTCTTGCTTTACGACCTCAAGTTGACGACGTTGAAGGATGACCTAAAAATGACATTAGGACCCCCCTATGAACGAGAGTCGCGGCAGACGACAACAATGGAAGGAGTTGGAGGAAGCCTTTGCCGTAAGGCACACCGAAACATGAGACATTTTATTGTAAGTGTTTCGTTTAGTACTAATTTAAAATTACTTGTAAAAATTATTGTAAAATTTCGTTTAATTATTTATTATTATTTATTATTTATTTATTATAATGGGATGGTTTGTCCCTAGTAAGAAAAACTATCCTTATAGGCGTTAACAGATAATACAAAATTAAGAAAGGAAGTGTGTGGTATATAAGTGTAATTGCCGTAAGTTTTAGCAAAGTTTTATCATTTGCAAATAAGATAAATAGTAGGGCTAAATCCGGCTTACCTACTTATCTTCTCGGAAGATAAAATGTATCTCCAAATTGCAGAAGGCGTTATTTTCGGATACGAATTAATACCATAGATAAGTTATGTATTCGTAGGAATATCACAGAGTGTTGTACACAATTTCCATGTTTTACGCGGCAAGATAATTAATTTTATGCTAAGTAGTATGTAGGTAGGTAAGTAGATAATTGAATTTTTATCTGAAAAAGTTGACAGTCTCATTCCGTTATTTTTATTACAGGTTAATTCACACAGTAGGTATTGCCTATTAACTAACCATTTGATCTTTGTATTTTATATAGAAATAACAGTAATTTTAAAATCCAATTCGAAGTTTTCAGTAAGTAGGTATTAGCTTTCAGACGCCATGAGTAGGCGCAATGTTTTTATGTCACACGGCTGTGTATGCATACTAAATAGTATCAATTGTCATCAGTAACATCAGCGCATTTGTTCGGGTCTCACATGCAACGATGTCATGACCACAGAGCAATATGGCATCCACTGCGTCCAGCGTTTTCGTCAAGTTTCAGCTTTTCTATGGTGTGGACGTGTTTGATGCCTTTATAAGACTTTTAATCCCGTTTTCTGTCTGGCCTCCTCCGTGGCCCTGCATTGTGCCACACCATATTGTTTCAGTCCACCAGTTTAAAGTCGCCCAGCGAGCTATGGAGAGAGCTATGCTCGGAGTTTCTCTGAAGGATAGGATTCGCAACGAATACATCCGACAGAGAACCAAGGTTGTTATCGACATAGCTCAAAAGATTAGCAAGCTGAAGTGGCAGTGGGCTGGCCATATCTCGAGAAGAACCGACAACCGCTGGGGTAAACGTGTTCTTGAGTGGAGACCGCGACTCGGCAAACGTAGTGTAGGACGCCCTACGACCAGGTGGCATGACGATTTGCGAAAGACTGCTGTCAGATGCTGGATGCGGCAAGCTGAATACAGGGCGCTATGGCGCTCATTAGGGGAGGCCTATGTCCAGCAGTGGACTGATGTAGGCTGATGATGATGATGTTTCAGTCTCTTCTTCCTGGAGGCAGGTCAGAGTAGTGCCTTGTTGAGTTAGATATTTTTGAGATTGTATTAGATTATTTTTAGACAAATATAAAATTAGGTAGTTAGATACGTTCGGTATAATCAACACACCACCAACCTCTTCTAAATTGTTTACATCAACCCAAATAATTGTGTTGATGTAAACAATTTAGCGTTGTTTTTGTTTGATAGTGCTTGGAGCGGACCTATTCATGAAATGTGTAGTAGGCGGCAATGTGTGGTTCGAGTTGTTTGTTTTTATGCCTAGGTGTGTCGTGTCGTGTTACGACTGAGAATAATTTTGCACTTCAATTATTATTATGGACGATACCTACTATGATATGTTGCAGTAATGACATCGCAAGTGCGTAGTGTCTGTCACATTATTAATTATGTCTGTAGGTTTTCCGTGTACAAGTTGCCATATAATAATATTTATATAGAAGTGTTTACCGCTCAAATTTTGGTTGGAGTTCTTCTTGGAGCCGCTTCCGTCGTCGCCGGGGTCGACGTAGTTGTCGGGCCTCGGCAGCGGCCACGTGTTAGAGCGTTGGCGCGTCTGAGGCTCGAATCCCACCTCGCCCATCTCGTTGAGCGGCTCCAGCTCACCCATAGCACCCTCCAGCTCGTGCAGCCCGCCCTGCGAAGACCACGGGCTCGCGTACCCGCTACCCTGGATAGACATATCGACTCTCTGCAGTGGAATGTTTCCAAAGGTGCCACTCGACGCTCACCGGCGCGGGACGTTACCGGCCGCTGGCATCACACGACGAAAACGTTCTCTTTTCTATAATTCACAGATTTCTTTCTATTTCCAGAACCGTCGGAACGGACCGCAGTCCGTAGAGGTTATCTGTCTTCTCCTTATCTGCTCTGTTATTCGAAGCCAATAACATGTGGCGTCTCGTTAACGTTCATAAACAGCTATGTGCGAGAGCGTCAGCCGTCGGGCCGCTCCCGAGAGGCGATTTTCGCTAAATATAAGCGCAGGCGAGGCGGGGGCGGGGCGCGAACCACGTGAGCGACTACGCGCCGATTTTCCAATTCATCACAGGCGGGCCAGAGACGCGATAACCTTGTAACGTGGCTCAAACTTCTCCGAAACACTGTATAGTATCGTCTTAGATCGTCACTGTCGTCGAATGTCCCGAAGATTTTTGCCGCTGCGTAAATACCGCCGGCGTTCCGAGTTCTGACACTTTTCAACTTTTCCACACTGATAACGGTTATCACAAGGTCTGTGAGAGGTCCGAGCGAGTTTTCTAAGGTACCGGCACTCGAGAAATGAGAGGGAGGGTAGTGCGAGCGAGTTCGCAGAGTCCACGCGGTTGGCGATAACTGCGTAATAAAGTGAGGTCGGCGCGTCGCGTAGCGGCAATCCGTCCTCGAGGGCGAGCGGTCGCACGTACACTGAAGTACGTCGCGTCGGTGGCTCGAGCGCGTAGGCGCGCCGCTCGAGCGGGTGGCGCCGCTGTCCGCTGCCGCTCGTGCCGACCGCGGGCGGCGGCGGGGGGCACCGTGACCGCTCGCCCGCCGCCATCTCGCCCGCACTCATCACACCTCGCCTCGCCTTTGCTCATTTTATAATTGGCTTAAATTCTTTTCGCAGAGTATCGTACAAGCCCCCATGGCAGTGTCGTGCGCGCGGCGACCTTGGGCAACACGAGCGCCGTAGTAGCAGCGCAGGCGCCTCTGCCGGATTCATTATTGTTTTTGTCAATAGAATATGGACGCTTGGTATGAAGAGGAGGAATTTTGTGCGTAAGCAAAACTCACGATTTGTCGAGCAATATGCAGCGTTACATAAACCTATTTTCTTTTGTGATAACGAGTCGATATCTAATTTTGGACGCAGATCTAGAGCATTTTGATTTCAACCAGTGGATGTGTGTAAAATGTAATTTTTACATGTGCACATGTAAAAATTACGGTTTCAATTTGTGTTAAACAGGATATGAACATTATTATCCTCAAGGTGTGCTCTCAAAATTGCTGTACCTTTGCATATAATTGCGTAATTAATAATATAGGAACCAACTGCGTAGATAAATTTACTAAATCAACGAATGACGTATGCATGCATGCATGACAATTCAACGCTTTCATGGAGTACGCTTAGGCCAACAAGGGTCGTAGCAAGCGTAGAGGGTGTTCTACGCCCGTAGAGGGTACGGCCGTAGCACCCCGCGTAGCGCTACGAAATAATTTTGAGTTTTGGGAGAGATAATACGCTCTTTTTTACAAACTTTTTTAAGGCGGCGATAGACGTGAAATAGACAATTTTTTCCGTCATCTTTATCGATAAAGCTTTGAAAAAAAATCATAATAATTTATGGGATACAAAGCAGATTCACTTTATTTCCAAAATAAAAAAAAACTATTTTAAATACCTAACAGAAATAATTGTGCAAAGTACCACCTGTTTTCTTAGTTTTTACGATATTTCTCCCTAACTATCAATCACAAGATTTTTTATTTTCATCACCATTTTAATTAGAAGAATACCCAGGGCACCTTCGGCTTATTTTTGCAAACAAATGTCTTAATTTTAAGATAATCACCAAAAACTTGATTTTTGTGCTCAAGCCGCTCTGCTCTGTCCCGCTTCTTTAAACTCGAAATCCTATGCCAATCCTTTTCACAAAATGGCGTCATATATCGTCCGCTTAAGTAGTACGTGTGCGTCAAATCTTAGAATGGAATTTTAGACCAGTTCTTCAACCTATTAGGCTAAAATTTGGCATCCTATGTAAATTCGACGACAATGCAATGTTATGGTAGGTACTATCGACCTATGTCCATGGAGACAGAAAGTCGGCCATAGGAGCTCCTAAACGAAATGACGTTGGGTTGTAGTTCATCAGAATTGTCTTCCCAAGCACTTTTATCCTATATGTTGACGAGGGTAATGATGAAGGAGCCGTAAGGCCATAGAAACTACTAAACGAAACTACGTAATTTAAACGAGCTTCAAAAAAAAGATTATAAAAAAAATCATTTTATTTCATTTTATTGTTTTTTTCAATATGTGATAATATTATTGCATACGTAGGTTAACTAGTCTTCATCATCATCAGCCTATATTTGTCCATTGCTGGACCTAGGTCTCCCCTAATGAGCGCCATAGCGCCCTGTCTTCAGCTTGCCGCATCTAGCATCTGCCAGCAGTCTTTCGCAAATCGTCATCCCACCTAGTCGGAGGGCGTCCTACACTACGTTTGCTGAGTCGCGGTCTCCACTCAAGAACACGTTTACCCCAGCGGTTGTCGGTTCTTCTCCAGATATGGCCAGCCCACTGCCACCAACTAGTCTTACCAATTAGATTTTTATTGAATGTTTTTACTAATAACTGAATAGAATACTAAAATTAAAATAAAATGTACCTATGCGATCAATAATTACCAAACACGCGTAATACAGGAGGAAATTCTCCTATAAATACAGTTCAAAAATAACTGTAACCCATCAATATGTTACCTTTGAGTCGTATTAAAAGGTCCCTTCAGGCATTAAGGAAGATTAAGTGGGTACAGATGCTTTTGTTCTCTTTACGTTTTAAACGGAAAAACGCCTTGTGCGTTTTATTGGCCTGTAACTTTAAGAAGCTAGGTAGGTTAAATATGGTTAAATAAATATTGTACCGTGCAGAATTATTTAAAAGAAAAGCTTTGGTAATAAAAAGTAATATTAAAGTTTTAAACGGAAAAACGCCTTGTTTTTTTATTGTTTTTTTTTTTGTAACTTTAAGAAGGCAGGTTAATTTTGGTCAAATAAATATTTTTAGATTATATTTATTTGCGCGCATTGAAATCTTTTCTTTCGACTACACGTAGTACATTTTAGTTTTTTTCGTTTATATAGGCAGGGTAGGTTTGTTTATTTATTTATTTTTAAAATTAGGTTGGTCTACCAGCGATTAGGTACACTAGAGGCCTAAGGTCTGTGTTCACCAAAAGATAATCGGACAATTAGGCAGCTTTATCGGTTAACTTTGACGTTTAATGTATGAAAACTATCGTCAAAAACGTCAAAACAACTGTTTAAAAATTAACCATCTGTTGGTGAACTCGGTTCTAAGTCTTAGAACCATTGATGGTTTACACATAAAAGGCTTAGAATTATAATAGTAGACACAATAAGTGCACTTACAAACACACATTCAAATAGTTATCAGTGCTATCTCTTTTATGAAAAGCCTATTTAGATTTTTATTTTTGTATTTGAATTTAATAATACTTAATATGTCATAAGCAAGTAATTAATAATAATGTCATTAATCTTATTTGTTATTTGCATATAAATACTTAATTATTAATAATTAATTTAGTTTATTTGTTAAAACATGTATGTATTTGTATGGAAGAGCAGGACATCCTGGCACAAGTATATTTACATACTTAAAAGGATGTCCTAACAATTGTTTATCATGTAAAGTACCATATTTTAAACAAATAAACAATTTTCAATCAGTGTAGCCAAAAAAGTGCGACAAATACGTCTCAGTTTATTCGTATTCGTGCGCTCGTATGCGTGAAAGCATTGATGTTAAAATTATGCTTGTTAACTTACACATATATAGAATCATTTAAGCCTTTGAAATCCAGAGAATTGTTGAGTGAGCGTGTTTTACCTGTATGATTGGCTTGTTTGGGTTAGACTTGGTACGATCATAGAACGCGAGGGAAATACTTAGATTCGGTACAAGTACCTACCAACCGAAATGTTTTCCCGTGTTTTTTGTTTTGCAAAAAGCACCAATTGAAGGCTATGACCAAGCTATGTTGGTAGTGTTCTGTCTACTTACTTTTATATATCAATCAATGCCTCAAACGTTGCTGCCGCTGTCATGTCAAAGTCAAAGTTTTAGTTTGTAAGAAACGATAGGATTGTTGTGATTATTTGAAAAGTAGTTCCACTCAATCCTGCAGGGGTGCTACAAGGCACTTAATTTATAGGAAGGGCTCGAAAACGATGTAAGTATTCGTAAGATAATGACTTTGTACAGCTCATACTAAACACTCAGTAACAAATAGACATTAAGCCCCACTTGCACAACAATATTTAAATGTCTAATTTTGATTAACTTTGACGTATTTGTATGGTTTGACAACTCACTAATCAAAATTAAGAAAGTTAATTATCGTTGTGCAAGCGGCACTAAGTCTGAAAAAACAAACAAAAACGATTCACTCTCCTGAAATTTTACCTAATAACTACGAATAAGATATAAGATAGAAATTCGTTTTTTTTTTCTAATAAACTTTTATATGACCAAACTGCATGACGAATTCTTATAAGACTATCATACAATAGCATGTTATGGTAGGAAATTACAGTCTAGGTATCAAGTAAGGCCTGAAACCCACTAGCAGCTGGCCGTGATGCGGCTAAACGTATCATCTGGACAGACAGAGTTCTTGCTGCTAGAAATATTGGACATAATGACATGCGACTGGCTTGGCGTGAAGCGGCACGCATCATTGAACCCGTGCGGTCCCCCGCAGCCCCGACACAACCGATGCTGATGACGGCTGGCCGCATGTCGTCGGTATCTCACGCGTATTACGGCCAGCCGCTACTACGTTTTAGGCCTAAGACATGAAGATTATTTATCTTAGTAGGTACAGTACCACTATGGTCCCAAATACTATAATTCCATAAACGAATCCGCTCATTTGTTTCTCTTTCAGATATTTATGACAGTTTATGTGGCCATTTCCTTTCTTTCCCGCCTATTGTTTTGTGAACGGCGGAAATTATGATGTAGATCCTCACAACTTATAACGCACTAGCTTTACTGGATAAAAAGTTGCCTTTTATCCGTCCTCGGGATACTGTCTACCTTTCTGCCAAATTTCATTAATATCCCTTCAGCGGTTTAGAAGTGAAAAGGTAACATATAAATATGTTATCTAAGATCTTACAAAACTACTAATAGAGTCCACAGGTGATCGGAATGCTGGTTTTTATTTCGGCCAACGAATTAGCATTGTCATTCAACGTGGCAATGCTGCCAGCATTCTGGGCACTCTGCCTTCTGGTGACGGCTTAGATTTTTAGAAAATAGATGTAAGTGTAAATATTAGTTGTAATTATTTTTTCCAGTTTATAATTAATAATTACCCAGTAAGCTGTTTAGACATATAAATAGACAAAATAATATACTTCAGCTTTTTAAATAATAATAATAATAAATAAATAATGCTGGACAATTCACACAGCATTATCTAGCCCCAAGGTAAGCAGAGCTTGTGTTATGGGTACTAGATAACTGATATACGTAATATTATACATTACATAGATAGATATTTTTTATTATACATAGAAAACACCCAGACCAACGGAACAAATTTCTGCAGATCGTACACAAATTTGTTCCGAGGCGGGGATCGAACCCGCAACCTCTTGCGTCGCAGGCAGACTCTCGCCCGCTGCGCCACTGAGGTCGTCGGAAATATTACCTACTATACATTATATTTTAGCATGCATTTGCAACTGTACATAATATTAAAGAGTATTATGGTATTTATTTTGTCAAATGTATATTGTTTTTATTTCTGTCTAGGTTTATAGGTAGGAATATGTCGCCGCCATGCCGTGTGGTGCTTAGAATTTGCCCAACTCTTCCCGTGGGTGTCGTAAGCGGCGACTAAGGGACATACACCGGGGGGCGGGCGAGCGCCCCTTGCAGAATAGATCTACCGAACTGCGAGCCCCAACATGCATGCCCAGCGTGGGGATTATGAGCATTACCCCCCATGAGATAAAAATCAGGGGGAGGCTTGCGTCCAGCAGTGGACTATTATAGGCTTTAGAGATGAGGTGAGAATGTCGCCGCCACCGGGTAGGTTACTCTACCCGTTAGTTCATCGGCTGTTAACATAAGGCCAATGATTGATGAAAAGAGGCACACGTGCTCATTACGGAAAGCCTATGTCCAACAACACTATAGGCTCATGACGATGCTAATGATGATGATAGACTGCACCTAAGTTCATGCTAAAATCGTTGGATGACCAAGGTCTAATGGGTCTTATGTACTTACTAAGGTCTATAAATAGAATATAAAAAAAAAACTGGACGATTTCACACAGCATTATCTAGCCCGAAGCTAAGCAGAGCTTATGTTATGAGTACTAGATAACTGATATACATAATACAATACATTACATATAGAGAGATTTTTATTATTTTTATAAATGTTAGAACTAAAAAAAAACAATATATGTTTTCTTAAGCTTTGCGCCAGATTCGACGATCTCCACGACCTCTGTGGCGCGGTGGGCGAAGGTCCTCGTGCGACGCAGGAGGTTGCGGGCTCGATTCCCGCCTTGGGACAAATATTTGTACGATCTGCTGGTTTTTGTTCCGGGTGTTCTGGTCGTTTTCTATGTATAATAAAAAAAATCTATCTATGTATTGTATTGTATTATTATGTACATAATATCAGTTATCTAGTACCCATATAACAAGCTCTGCTTAGCTTGGGGCTAGATAATGCTGTTTGAATTGTCCAGCATTATTTATTTATTATTTATTTATTTATTATCAACATAGCTCTAAGAATTACCAAGCTGATGTGGCAGTGGGCCGGCCATTTTTCGCAAAGAACTGGCAACCGCTGGGATAAACCCACCAATTGTGTACTTTTTATAATTGTGTGCAATAAAGTGTTAAATAATAATAATAAACGTATTCTTGAGTGGAGACCACGACTCGGTAAACGTAGTTTCGGATGCCCTCCGGCCGGGTGCGATCACGACCTGCGCTGTGGCTCAACAACATAGGCTGATGATGATGATGATGATTATGATGCTCATACAAATATGTTATACGGAAAAATTGTAAGTACCAGTTATAACCCCAGGTATGTTTTTTTTTTTTTTTAGGGTTTCAAAGATCGGTTTTGAAACCCTTATGGTCTCGCTCTGTCCGTCCCCGCTCTTTCTTGAATATCTCAGTAACTACTGCAGCTATTAACTTGAAATTTGAAATAATGATACATTTCGTGCGCCATTACTGATTTCTAGAAAAAAATATATAAATAAATGAAAAATGAAAATGAATATTTTCAGTACAAATTTTGATGTTGAAATTTCAAAAGAGACCTAGGAAGACAATTGGGGTATCAAATAAAAGGTATCGTTTTGTACATTTCAAAACACTTTTTGAAATTTCTGTAACATTCATACTTTTTGAAAAAATTCAAAAAAAGTCGAAAAATTGACCATACCCCCCCCTATCTCCGAAGATTGCACAACGATCCACGTACAATGTATTAGGTGTTTGTAGATATCGATCTATATTTTACAGGAAAAATATAGAGAAGTCTGTAATAATAATAGTTTTTGAAAAATGGTCAAAAAGGGGGAGAATTTTTTTTCAAAAGGGGGGTACCTACCTATGTGGGGTATCAAATGAAAGGTATCGTTTTGACCATTTCAAAACACTTTTTGAAATTACTGTGAGTTTCATACTTTTTGAAATATTTCAAAAATAGTCGAAAAATTGACCATTCCCCCCCCCCCCCCCCCTAGCTCCGAAGATTGCAAACCGATCCATGTACAATGTACTAGGCGTTTGTAGACATCGATCTATATTTTACAGGAAAAATATAGAGAAGTCTGTAATAATAATAGTTTTTGAAAAATGGTAAAAAGGGGGGGATTTTTTTTTCAAAAGGGGGGTACCTCCCCATGCGGGGTATCAAATGAAAGGTATCGTTTTGACCATTTCAAAACACTTTTTGAAATTTCTGTAAGTTTCATACTTTTTGAAATATTTCAAAAAAAGACGAAAAAATGACCATTCCCGAAGATTGCAGACCGATTCATGTACAATGTATCAGGCATTTGTAGATATCGATCTATATTTTACAGGAAAAATATAGAGAAGTCTGTAATAATAATAGTTTTTGAAAATGGTCAAAAAGGGGTTTTTTTTTTTCAAATGGGATTACCTACCCAAGTGGCATATCAATGTATTGTTTTGGCCTTTTTAAAACACTTTTTGAAATTTCTGTAAGTTTCATACTTTTTAAAATATTTCAAAAAAACTTGAAAAATTTACCATTCTCCCCCCTCCTATCTCCGAAGATTGATGACCGATCCATGTACAATGTATTAGGCGTTTGTATATAGGGATCTATATTTTACAGGAAAATATAGAGAAGTCTGTAAAAATGACCATTAAAAAAAAAAACATTGAGAATGGTCGAAAAGGGGGATATTTTTTATCGAAATGGGGCTATCTACCTATTGGTTAATCAAATGAAAGGCATTGTTTTGTAAATTTTAAAACAGTTTTCGAAATTGCTGTAGGTTTCGTACTTTTCAAAATATTGCCATTCGAAAAAAGACGGAAAATTGATTGTCCAAATAATTGGCAAATGTTTGAAACCCTCGGCGCGCGAGTTACACTCGCACTTGGCGGATCTTGTTTATTTACAGGTCCGTTCTTTTACAAGACTACAGACTAAATCCATGTCTTAAAATAATTTACACTAAAATTAGGTATAAAGAGGAAAGATTTGTTTGTTTGTTTGAATGGAATTGGCCCCGAAACTACTGGACCTATTTTAAAATTCTTTGACCATTAGAAGCCTTCATTATCCCTGATAAACACAGGCTATAGAATATGCCCGCGCAAAGCCGTGGCAGACCGCTAGTTTTTTTTAATAATTTGGTGTGTTTCAAAAAACTTTAAATTCACTTCAAATTCCTGAATATTGATAAAATACAGTCCGCTGACAGACGGACGGACAGATAGGAGGCTTAATGTTGGGGCGTACAAATATCATTTGAAATTAGAATTAGAAATTATCGAAGGACTTGGATGTTTTAGCCAATTTTGATGTTAATCGACAGTAGAATCAAATCATGAATCGACTTCTACCCGCGGTTTCCCTCAGACGCCATGCAGGTGCTTTGTCTTTTTCCTGGGTGGGTATCAGTGTTAATATCAAAATTTGTCTAGCATAAGCGTAAAACGAAAATTCAAATAGACCGAGCTACTATAATTATATTCTAGCATAGAGGTATTTTACTAAACTATGTGGTAAGTAAAAAAAAATCCTGCTTGTGACGATAGTTCGGCCTAGCGAAAAATTTCGGGACTACTTAGTCAACACGAAAGCCTCTAGAGTAACGTTGAAATAGTTTCTCTGAAATCCAACCGAGAGCGCCACTTACAACCTGCTCTATACCTCATGGTTACCTATCTGGTTACGTAGTTTGAAGTATTGCTCATAGATGGCGTTGGTATAAGTAAGAAGGCTTTCACGCAGATCTCAGCGGACACATTTTCCCGATGTTAGAAAATCTGGATTCGGGAAAGTTGTACCCGGATAACAGTCAGTCGCTTCGGGATCCCCAACGCGCGAACTTCCTACCTTCTGGGCTTGCCTTATTCTTTAGCCATTTACATTTGAGGCTTGTCTCGATTTTAAAGGTTATTTTATACTAAAATTGTCGACTTGCTGAATTTCAGATTTTTATATTATTTTCGCAGTCACATAAACTTTTTTATTGGTGCGCGGATTTCCGAAGTCGTTTGCCGGGTATAATGATAGGTGAGTAAGAATTTTATTACGTTTATCTTTGTAATGTTTTACAGGAAATAAAGACTTTGTATTTTACCTAGCATTTAAAAATTGTACGTGGACTTTAGCTCTTGCAATAAAATAATAATGTTTTATGAAGGTATATGTTTTATTATAGAGCTAAGTCCAGTTTTTTGAATATATAGGTAGTTTCTTTACTTAATATTGAGATAGGTACCTGGGTTTGCAGGGTTACAGAGAGCTCAAGTCGACAGAATCCAAGTAGGTGTTCGTTTTGAGCTAAAGCGGTATTAGCTCTGCTTTTCGGTGTAAAGAGCATAATTTATCGTGCTCATGTTCCTGAAAACGGATGTTTGAAGGCCGACAGGCAATTTCGTAGCGGTTTTGCTGAAGAAAATTCTCTATGCACGACGTTGGTAGGTATTCGTTTCCAAAAATCTTTTGTTCTGGCTTTATATGTATAGTTCCTGAGATAAAATAACTAAGCTAGAGCCTCCTACTTTTAATTAAAACTTACTTTATGTGTAACGACTTGGAGGAGTATTATTTTATTTATTCAAACAACATTACTACTAATTACAACTAGTATTTAAACTATATAATATTAAATTCCTAAAAATTTTATCTTCTTAATTTCAAGGGAAATATCTAAGAAATTAAATTAATCCCAAACATTTTCGACTTTGGCAGGATTCCTCGGGAAAAAAATATTGAAAAAAGAAATTTGGGACTTATTTAATTTCTTAGATATTACCTACTCAGAGGTTTTTGAATTATAGTTCGAATTCATGGGGAATATTCAAGGGGAGTATTCGTAGAGGACGCTATTTAATGTGTGCCCTGGTTTCGTCGACAAATAGCTGTAGGCAGTAGAAAGATATTTTACTGAAGGGCCCATACTACCAAATAAGTTAGTTTTCAAGAAATTCAATATCTGCGACGACAAATTTTACTTTGTACAGCGCTTAAACTTACTAAGCTAAGAACCCTTGATGATGAGGGGAATTTCTGTACTTTTTCATAAGGAGTCCTGTTTCCTCTATATGGGGAATTTGCAAAGGGGAAAATGGAATAAAATGAACGCTTATCCAGAATTACTTATAAAATAATGAAAAGCTAAATTGGAATTGGTTCGCCCGCTTTGGCAGTTAATCGAGGATGACGATCTCATTGGCGCAGCGGGTGAAGGTCCGCCTGCGATGCAGGAGGTTGCGTGTTCGATTCTCGCCAGGGGACAAATTAAATGTTTGTTCGATCTGCAGATATTTGTACCAAGTCTTCGGGTGTTTTCTATGTATTATAAAATGCCTGTCTGCATAATATTTAGAAGAATATTCGTTACCTAGTACCCATAACACAAGCTCTGCTTAGCTTGGGGTTAGATGGCGCTGTGTACATTTTCCAGCATTATTTATTTATTTATAACTAGCTCTTGCCCTCGGCTTCGCACGCGTTGTTTGAGGTGAATTCTATCCCATGGAAACTAATTTATGGGATAAAAAGTGTAGCCTATGAATCCTTTCAACTAACTCTTAGATAAATATCAAGTCGATTGGTTGCTTTTAGGTCGCGAATAAAGGACAAACAAAGAAAGACACTTTCTCATTTATAATATTAGTATAGATGTCACCAACTGCGAACAGATTTGGATTCGCGAGTTCTGAAGTATTTATTACTTATATCTCTTTCTTATCCTCCTCATCAGCCTATAATGGTCCACAGCTGGACGCAGGCCTCCTTCTGATTTTTTTATCAGATGGGGGTTATGCCCATAATCCCCACACTGGGCATGCGTGCTGGGATCGCAGTTCGGTGGTAAATATATTCGGCAAGAGGCGCTGCTGCCCGCCCCCGGTGTATGTCCCTTAGTCGCCTCTTACGACACCCACGGGAAGAATTGGGGTGGTGCAAGTTCTAAGCCGGCACCACAGGGCTATATCTACAATAATAATCATAATAAAAGTTTTTATTACAGAAAAGGTTAAAAAATATAAATAAATAAATAATAAATAAATAATGCTGGACAATTCACACAGCATTATCTAGCCCCAAGGTAAGCAGAGCTTGTGTTATGGGTACTAGATAACTGATATACGTAATATTATACATTACATAGATAGATATTTTTTATTATAAATAGAAAACACCCAGACCAACGGAACAAATTTCTGCAGATCGTACACAAATTTGTTCCGAGGCGGGTATCGAACCCGCAACCTCTTGCGTCGCAGGCAGACTCTCGCCCGCTGCGCCACTGAGGTCGTCAAAAAAAAAATACTTACATTAAACTTATTTTAAGTTATAAAACTATTTTTCTAACAATAGTTTTTACTATTATTAGAAAAACTGCAACTGTAGGTACTTAGTAGAAAAAACTTTAATTGCTCGTTATGGTTGACTCCTTACTCTAACTAAGTTTTCACGTGTAAGAAGACGCAAGAGCTCTCTCTCTACAGTCAAGTCAGTGTAAGTCTGTATAATAATTACACTGACACTGTATAAATCAAACTGAATATTACTTACCTACCAGTAAATATTACAAAACTACTAATAGAGTCCACAGGTGATCGTGATCGGAATGCTGGTTTTTATTTCGGTCAACGAATTAGCATTGCCATTCAACGTGGCAATGCTGCCAGCATTCTGGGCACTCTGCCTTCTGGTGACGGCTTAGATTTTTAGAAAATAGATGTAAGTGTAAATATTAGTTGTAATTATTTTTTGCTGTTAAATAAATATAAATGTAGTAACTAACACGATTAAAAAAACCAAAAAAAAAAAAAGTAAATATTATGTATTTCTTATTTCGAGAACCTGAAGTTAAATCTCACAGAGTCATATACATGTAGGGAATATCTCTCGGTTTGTGCTAACACGATGTGCATTATTCAGAAGGCTTTGGCAGGTTAGTAAGTACCTTTAGTTGGAAGGGGGATATAGGGGTTGTAGTAAAATATATAAAAATGTTACGACTGAGATTTCATTCGAAATTAGGCCTAATATATACTAATATATACAGGCTCTAATGTTAAAATCAAATAAATTCGGCGACATTATCCTCTGAAAGCTTTTGTAGAGAGTAAAAGAAACTGTATTCTCTTAGGTTTACTACAAATGCGTATTATTTACTGCTAGGTACTTTTCTACGTCATCGTTATCATCATCAACCAATATACCACTGATTGTTCCTAGTAGGAACGCAGGGGGTAGGGACAATCGGGAATAGGCGATGGATATAGGCCTCCCCTTGCCTATAGGTCCATTACTGATTTCGAATAACATAATCGGGTAGGTACTTCACTGAACCCCTACCCTGCTTAGGTATAAATTTGGAGGTCTGCGAAGATGTAAAGAATAGTGTGTATTGTCAAGAGACATATCAAAAACTGCTGAAAGGATCAAGTTGAAAGTTTGCAAGCGCGAGATTCTGAACTTGGAATGACTTTATTGATAAACGCGTGTAAAGACACGGGCAAAAGTTTGTGATTTAATAAAGTAAGTTTGCAATCACCCCAGTTTGTAACACGTGAACAAACGCCTACCTTTGACATGTTCAGACTTCGTTAGCTCAGTAATTATCCCAGGCTTTGAATCTTGTTGAAACTTAGATGTTGCTGCACTGAGAGGATATACATATTATCATTAACGAGATCAGTTGGCATAGTCACAAGTTGAGGTGGATCGATCTTAAGGTGAAGTAGGTTCCAAAACCCAGGTTTTGTCTGTACGGAAAATCATTTTTAAGGCAAGAAAAGAGAGAGATTAGAGCTATGTCGATAACTTTGGTTCTCTGTCGTATGTATTCAATACGAATTTTATTCTTCAGAGAAACTAAGTTTGCAGGGCCAGCTAGTATTGTATATAACACACTTTTCGATCGTTATTTTTGTCGTATGATGGAGGTCTACTCCCAACAGTGGCAGTTTGTGGTCATCAGGGGTCGATTCCCGCCTCGGGACAAATGTGTGTACGATCTGCAGACATTTGTTCAGAGTGTTCTGGTCGTTTTCTATGTATAATAAAAAATATCTATCTACATATGTATTGTATTGTATTATGTATATCCGTTATCTAGTACCCATAACACAAGCTATGCTTACCTTGGGGCTAAATAATGCTGTGTGAATTGTCCGGCATTATTTATTTATTTATTTATCAGACCACATCAGTCATAATCATAATATTATGATGATGGCACTAGGATCATATACAGCTATTCTATCACATACACTAAGGTCAGATACATCTAAAATTCGTTGATACGCCTCTTTGATAATTATTTTCAACTTATCATCCTAAAAGCACACTTGAATACTTCTTTGATATCCGAAAGTCCCTTGTAAAACAGCCTCATTGCCCAACAGTACCCAAGAACACCAGAGATAACATCCGAACAACAGGTTGGCAAGGCTTCTGGAGAACAAAGGCGGTCACGTCCCGCTATGTTGAAGTCCCCCGGAATGTCTTTTGTGTCAACGATATTTCATAGCGATATTCCAATAAAATGTAGCTGGGGAGCTAAGGGGTTAGTTCAATTAAATAAAGCTTGGAAGGATGGTGATAGTCGTGACGAATTAGTAGAAATCTCTATATTTTCAGCTTTCAGAAAACTGTTGGTAAGGTTTCGTGTAAAAGTTCTTCTTTTAACCACAGCAATGAGTGTCGACGGGCTTAAATGATGAGGTGAAAGATTTCCAATTGTATTATTAAAAAGTAAATATTGTTCTGGAAAGACTTGAAATAAATAAAAATTTGATCAATGTGAATAACACTACAATTTTCCATTTCATCCCTGTTGTCCCTTATCTTGTGTGAACGTACTCTGAATTGTTGAGGCGTTCCCAAAAAAATGAAGCGAATAAAATCAATAACATCATAATTCTTATTTGATAATAATGACTATTTATAAACCTGTTTATAGTATTAAATTTGACTTGTCTAAGTGCTTATTTTGTAAGCCTAAAGAAATAAAGTTATTGAGTTTGAGTTTTTTTAGTTTGAGTAGATATTGTCACAGTGTCAACAGGCTTAGATTAAGGAGGGGTTATAAGAGTTCGAAGTGTACCTATTCATAAAAAAATTGAAATTTGCAATATGAGATACTTTATTTACAAAGGAAATTACAATCAAATAATAGAACTAAATTAAAACTAGTATTAACAATAGAAACAATTCAGCTAACTGCAGACTGTTGCAAACAATCTACACGTAGCTCATCTGATCCAAATCAATACCAGTCGGAATCGTGCCCAAGACACTGGCTGCATTGCCCCGCTGTATGGCAATGCTGATGCGCTGTGCCCGATACTAGCTCTCGGGTAACGCGTCGCTTCGACCAGACGCTCAGATAATTTTTGATTGATTTGTTATATTGAAATTTGCAATATTGAAATCCGTAATATTGAAATTCGTTACAGTGTTTTGTTGGTTAGCGGAAGCTCCTAGCCAACATTAAGCTTAGAATCTTATTGCCGTCTATCTGTCACAGAAAAGCTTCTACGGTTTCGTCAGCACCAAACGTGATTGTGGTATCGACATCGGAGAAAGAGGGTTTTGGCCAGCCAAGTTGATGAACAGCAAGTTACAGAAAAAAGTGTAGGTATAAGATCTCCGAACAACATGTTTTTCGGAGTCTGTAAAAGGACGGCCCATAGTCGAGTGCTCGTCTCGACCCTTATAACCTCCAGCTACATAAAACGATGTAAAAATATTTCGCAACATTTTAATGCTTTATGAAACATAAACCGGAGAGCCGAGAAATAAGGTTTGCCTCGTAAAAGAGATCAGGCACAAGCTTTAATAAATTTCAGAGTGTGATAAACCGCTTTTGATCATCATCAACCGTTGACGTTCACAGCTGGACTGAAATATTGTTTATAGAGAAAAATTTCTTTTATCATGACGATTGTGGATATTCTGAGTTGAGTTACTTGCGTTGAGCAGTTTAGTACAGAATATGTTCGATAGGGAAGGGTCACATTGCTCAATTGGTTCAACTGGTCGCGCAATTGAATTGAGCGAAACTAGTGAAAGCGCGGAAACTACAAATAAATAAAAAAAAATATTAACAGCTTTTTACTTAATAACAAAATGTATCTACGCGATATTTTTATTTATAACAAAAAACCAAATTTATAAACAAACTTCAAAGCGACTGGACCGATTTTGACGGCATAGCAAAGCAGAAAAGCAAACATTTTATTTTTAATTTGTCAAATTATACGTCACAACAAGTTGCTTTAAAAAAATAAAATAAAACACATTGTTCAGAGCTTAAGGAGTCGTCGTAGATGTGGAAAGTGTTATCAATGAGCCAGTTTTATAGTATGTTCTTAAAGTTATCGAGACTTGGTGACTAACATATAGAATACGATAAAAAAATAAATAGAGTTCCGCAGAACAAATAAACGATAAAATTGACAGTGAATTCTACGAGAACGATGCCGCGGGTAAATCTAGTATAAAAAGTCGACCCTATTAGTTATTTAGGAGAGTCAAAAACAATTACTAGAAATGGATCAGTTGAGCTACCTGTAGATTGTTTGCAACAGTTTGCAGATAGCTTAATTGTTTCTATTGTAAATACTAGTTTTAATTTAAATTTGTTATTTGATTGTTATTTTCTTTCTGAATAAAAAAATTACTAGAAATTGATGTATTGTGCACACACCGTAGTATGATATCTATAGAATAAACCGGGGTCACCATAGAGTCATTCGTTACACTTCCCTTACATACATAATGTTTTTGCGACTACAGGTGGAAATCTAGGTCACAGATAATAAATTACCATACAAGTACTGTTTTGCATCTAATTCCTAGAGCAGTAACTCCAAGTACCACGTTTGCACAATAAAGTTTTATAGTTACTCTATAGTAAATATAAAACTTTTCGAAGTCAGTTGCGTAGGTAATATTAATAACATCTCGTTGTCAGATTTTTTTGTATGGTCATTCGTTACTGTATTAAAATGATGTATTAGTTTTTTTATTATTTTAATAAAAGAAATTTTGTTTTTGTTCTGGTTAAATAAATAAATACAAATACCAGACACACACAATTAAAATTAAGGTATCAGTGTTTTTTCTATCTGAGACATTATATATGTCAAAGATTTTAACAGAAAAAAAACAAACTACATAAGCTTGTTTTAAGAAGCTTATTAGTATAAGGATCCGTTTATAAGTTGGGGATAAGTTTATAAATAAGTAGGTAGTAGGTATTATATCAAGTCCTTAGTGTGTTTCCCCCCACTGAGTTGTTTTCCTATTAAGAAGTAATAAAACTTGGTAATTGCAGCTGCCATCGAGCGGTGTTTAATAGTTTATTTTCTGCTTCGTATTTTTCATTTTAAGCACGATCCAGTTTCTAACTATTTCCTCTCCCTAACAATTTATGAGGGATAGTTTTTAGGCGAATAATGCTGTAATAATGAATCGGGCTGAATATTTCACACACAACAAAACACAAATCGACCGTCTAAGCTGCAAATGTACTTTCCAATGCATTTGGAAACTACGTCCCCGATTGAAATGAAATTTTGTATGCATAATCGGATAAGAATATATAGAAGTATATTTGAACTCTTTTAATTTTTCTAAAATATCATCATATAAAATAAATAAATAAAAAATGTTGGACAATACACACAGCATTATCTAGCCCCAAGCTAAGCAGAGCTTGTGTTATGGGTACTAGATAACTGATTTTTAAATTTTAAGACTTTGACACTTTATACATAAATAATTAATTAATATTGGAATCTAAAGGTTTATATTATACCAATTTGGTGTCGTTAGAAGAATTGCCAAGTCTATTTTAAAAACATAAGCCTTCTTCTTGCGTAGTCAAGTAAAAATAGAACCAGACATTTCAGAGAACAGCCCCAGCCATTTCAATCTAAAAAATAGTACCCAAAAAGATAAAGTAGAATAAATACCAAACAGTTTATGCTATTTTCTTATCGCACAACACAGGAACAAGTTGGGTAGCTCAAACGCCTGTGCTACGCCGATATCGTACCCAATGGGCGCGCAACAAAAGAGCTCAAGAGATAACGCCAAGGGCTTGGAGACATGATAGAAAAGTTGTTAGGACTCTTCCTGTGGATTAGGAAGCAATCGACTCGGGTCGTGGTTAAACCCGGATTTGTAGGACTAGCTTATAGCACAGCTTTGCGGTGATGTCGTGCAGAGAATAGTCATACACAAGGTCAGAATCACTTATACTCTGAAAAATAGCTCCGAGTTCGGTTTGACTATATATTATATGGTAAAAGACGTCTCTTTTTTAGTATGGGATATGCGTAGTTCACTTTCCTCACTCTAGAGGCGCTGTCACAAATTCCATATATAAATGAGACGTTTCGATGAAATCTCGAAACTATAGTCACCCCGACATAAGAGCTCTGATGAATTGTAATTTACAAAAATCTCCAAATTAATTGGCTTTGATAAGAAATCACTTTGTTTTTGCTTATCTATAGGTAAAGCCATGAGGTGCCGGCTTAGAGTTTGCACCACCCCAACTCTTCCCGTGGGTATCATAAGAGGCGACTAAGGGGTAAACACCGTGGGGCGGGCAGTAGCTCCTCTTGCAGAATAGATCTACCACCCAACTGCGATCCCCAACCAGCATTCTCTCACCTTGCTGCCCGCCCCCCAGTGTATGTCCTTTAGTCGCCTCTTACGACACCCGCGGGAAGAGTTGAGGGATGGTGCAATTTCTTAGCCGGCACCACACGGCATTCTCTGCGTTAGGATTATTAGGGGCCTGCGTCCAGCTATGGACTATTATAGCCTGTTGAGGCAAGGAGAGGCAAAGCAACAATGTGTGTTGCTTTCAACAATTATCCAGGTCTTATCAGACCACAAAGGAGCATAAAGACTAACATTATCTGTGACATACAAAGTTAGCTTTCCTAAACTACAGTCTGGGACACGTAGTAGCATAAAGTCCAGTCACATCTCATACTTAAGCCCTGTCCAGTGGGAGTACCTACCTACTAATGGAAATGTGTTCATGACTCACACTTGTCTTGGTCTAGCTTTAGGGAACACGGAACAGTACTTACGGACTTACCTAATAAAAATTAAGTCACATAAATTTTGCTATGATATACTTGTAAATAATCAAGTCTTTATATTTTTCTTATTCGTTTCCAGCAAAATATCGTAAAATGTCTGAAAAAAAGAAATGAAAGTTCTCATGCTTGTCGACATAATACCGATATAATTTGTTGAAGAAAGGATCTAAAATCGACAAGTAGGTACCTACTTCAAATTATTTATAAAAATCAACATACAGAAAGTGAATTTCGGGTTTGTTACTGTGGAATTGTTTATCTTTTTTGCAGCTCTGAAAAATCGCGTATACGCTGAAATTTTATTGGCATTTTGCTTATGTGCGTGAAAGTCGGTCGGTGTTTTAGTTTAAACATTATGTTTTGTATTTTTAATAATACCTGAGGTAACAAGAGCACTAAAGTTCCCAAACACATAAAACTACGTTGCCTAGAGTGACGGATCCCATTTCGCCGACGCCAAGACTTATTTGGGCTGAAGGGCCTCGAGTACAATTCCGGGCCTAATTGTTTGCAGAAGCTTTCACCTTCACAGTTACGTAGTTGAGTGTAACTGTCGCTATAAAGCAAAATTGGGTTGGACTGTACCTAACCTTTTGACTATATTCGTACGGCGGCTTTGCCCTAATTGCCTACAAAGAGGCAGACCACCCAATGGTCAGGGAAATAGTGGATGAGGGTAGTATACGATCGGACAGAAAGGCACAATAGGAAGGAGGTCTATACCAACAGTGATCGTGGACTTAGTAGATAAGATTGTACCGCTTGTACTTACTTGCAGGGTGTGGCCTGCTTGAGCTTGACTCCTAGATGCTGTCTAGTCTACGTTCTTAGATTAATTACTATGTATTAATCGACTGCACTTATATAAATACTTAACTAGGTAGGTACTTAAAATATATATTGTACCATAGAGACTAACAGGCTCACAGACAAACCGAATTACGGTTTAAGTTAGCTTTTGAGTAAAATAAGCAATTACTGAGTAACATAAATAAATAAAAAAAATTAAGATAGAATAATGCGAACCCTTCAAGAGCTGTTCGCCATTTTAGTCCTAGAAAACGAGATTATGTAGTTCAGTTTCAAAATTAAAGCTTAAGGGCCGTTACTAACTCAAATCAACTCCGTCATATCGAAATATCTTCCAAACTACTAAATATTTAACTTTTATATTTATACATATTACAGTTCAGGACTTACTATATCGATCATAATGTTTCCAAAACACGATTCCATAAAAAAAAATCGATAGAAGAAAATCGCAAAGCTACCTCTAAATTTTTACTAAAACCTTAATTTCTCAATAAATACAGAAGTTAGGATTTTGATCTAAGTATAAAGAATATATATATTTTGGTTTTTTTTTTTTCAAATAAAGTCCTAATTCATAGATAATAATAAGCCAAAACTTGATTTTTGGGCTTGCGTTGCTATGCCATGTCTCGCTCCTATAAACGCGAAATCCTATGTCTGTCCTTTTCACAAAAAAATGAGGTTGTATAAGCCCTTAAAGTAAAACGTAGAAGACGTATTTCAAACCGCTCTACCTATCACCATTGTGTCGTAATTGTAACAACCTCTTCATTACAAGCCATTGCAATGTAATACAAACGTGTGAAAGAGAATCGATAGATAATAGCAGAAAACAATGGATTTGGAATAACTGCGGACGAGGTCACAGAGATCTTGCAATTCCAAGTTACAGAATCTTTGAATAGAAGCGCAAAGTCAGGACGTGTTTTATTGAAACCGGGAAATGGTCCAGTAAATTGCTCCATTCGGAATCGGTCATACAAAAAATTGTAATAGGGTATTTTTAACAAGTTTTGAGGTTGATGTAGCGACTTTATAGATCGACGGTACATCAACCAAAGAGGTACGTATTAAGTGACTGAGCTTTGACTAAACAATATGCAATCAAAATGTTGTTGGAACAGTACCTGAGTGTATGGGCTGATATTATGATGACGATGACAGTACCTGAGTATGATGTTCTCTGAAAAATTATATTGACATACATGAACTATGAAAATTTCTAAAAAAAACGTTAATTAAAATGTGTTTAACTACTCGATTTATCTATTAGAATAACACCACCATCTTGTTAGTTGAGATAAAGATAAAGATAAAGATACATTTATTTGACACAACAAGTTGAGCTTTTAAGCTCTACCTGCCATGGCATCGTCTTTTCCACTTTCACAATCAATAGTACTTTTAATAATTAGATGGTGTAGAAAAACTAAAAACTTTTTTTAGGATTTGCGGGACAGTCCCTTAAAGAATACAATTTTATTGGATCACCTTGGTTTCATCCTCTATACAATAGCGCAATAATTTCAAAATTGATCCGATAGTTTCAGAGAAATCGACGGACACACATATTATGTACGTAAAAAAAACATATTTACAACCCAACATAGAGCATGCTCCTTTTTTCGTAGTCAGTTGAAAAGGAAAGTACAATACCTTTAAGACTGAAAAAGTCATCGTCAATATAATAATAAATAAATAATAAAAAATGCGTTTTTAAATAAATATATTTTTTAAGTTCTAAATAAAAAGTTATTCGTTGGTGCCGTAGAATATTGTACAGTCAGCTGCAGCTGAATCAACCGATTAAACGCTAGAATTAGTACCGAGTTTCATGACGACTGCGTTCAGTCTGCCAAGAAAAGAACTCTAAGCACTCTGTATGACATAACACTAAAATGCAGCCAACTGTACTTCCATTTCACCGACGTAGCTATGCAAAGAGCATTCACGAAGCTAGGCAGACCCTATCATTGTCATAAAGCTAACTTATCCAGACATCTATGGTTGCCTACGGTACGCTTGGCACATTTTCAAGCAACGGCAATTTCTGTATTCACAGCTTCAGGTATTCAGAGATGACGTCAAAACCATCCCGTTAAAAGGCCAATCCATGTTATCGAAAGAATCTTATATTGAAAGCCTCTTGCAATCCTTCTTGAAGTATAGCTCAAGTATACCGATATTATTTGACTAATTTATTGTAGTTTCATATAGGTACGAAAACTGGGGGTTTATAATACGCTTTGTTTGTGTTGAAGTGATAGTAACTACCTATCCACAGCTTTAAATTATAGTTTTATTATATTAGCTTTACTCGGGTGTACTGGTGTTTTTTATGTACAAAAAAAAAACTATCTTGTAATGTATTAGGGGAGGACTATGTCCAGCAGTGGACTAGTATAGGCTGATTATGATGATGATGTAATGTATTATAATATGTATCTATATCAGTTATCTAGTGATAACTAAGCTCTGCTTCATCATCATCATCAGCCTATACCAGTACACAGTCACAGCTGGACATAGGCCTCCCCTAATGAGCGCCATAGCGCCCTGTCTTCAGCTTGCCGCATCCAGCATCTGCCAGCAGTCTTTCGCAAATCGTCATCCCACCTGGTCGGAGGGCGTCCTACACTACGTTTTCCGAGTCGCGGTCTCCACTCAAGAACACGTTTACCCCAGCGGTTGTCGGTTCTTCTTGAAATATGGCCAGCCCACTGCCACTTCAGCTTGCTAATCCTATGAGCTATGTCGATAACCTTGGTTCTCTGTCGGATGTATTCGTTGCGAATCCTTTCCTTCAGAGAAACTCCGAGCATAGCTCTCTCCATAGCTCGCTGGGCGACTTTATACTGGTGGACCAGCCCTACCGTGAGTGACCACGTCTCATCTCCGTAGGTCAGCTCTGCTTAGCTTTGGGCTATTATCTAGCTGTGTGAATTGTCGACCATAGACCATTAGATAATTTAATGAGGCAACTGTTGCATTTTGATAATTTAATTGACAGGGTATCCGGCTTCTACTCCTCAAAGTTAATTATATGTTAGGCGTGCTGTTTTCTTCGAAAGTTCAGCTTATTTCGACAGTCAAAAATTAGAAAGTAATATCGCTAAGTGAAGATACTTGTCCTGGACACGAAGAAATTTCGTAGTGTTGGATAGGTTGAAGAAAATCCTTCTAAGAATAGTTTAGGTTTTAAACGTCCAAGGAGGTTGAAATACCTCACCATAGATGTTGGCCGCAAGCACATTCAAAAATTCAAATCACTACAAACAAACGAACCACTGATCGTCTATTGTTATCTCTGCTTCTAATTTTGCAAATATAGGTATGTAGGAGATTTTGATATAAATAGGCACGCTTGCAAGAGTAAAATTAACGTAGTAGTGGATTTATTCTGTTCAAGTAAAACCAGTTTATACTTCGACGCGATCAAGAAAACCTAAAGTAGTAAATAAAGCTGAAAAAAAGAAAAATATGTTTTACTGGAAAACTCAAGAAGCTACAGTTCAAGAAAATACTTGACTTGACTTTATCGGTAAAATACGCGGTCTATTCATGTAGAACCAGCCTCAGATCAGCGTTTGAGCGTAGACACCGTCGCCAACAATATCAAATGTCCGGCAAAGTAGATAAACCAGCACTTCCCGAACAAAGTTTTACCGTTGATTGTGCTTTGTATTTACGTTTATCTGTATTTACGCCACGGGCGTTTTTGTGACGGATCGAGAGATATCGATTCGTAGCATAACGTGATTTATGGAAATGTAATTTGTTCTGGTTTTCGGGAAATGCAAATCGGATGGATTTTACGGGAGAGATGATGACTGACACAGATGTGATTTTCAGGTTAGGCCAAATACATGTCATGATTATTATTATTATTATTTGTTATTTTATTTTTTAATTATATTTATTTTTATTTTATAGTATTTTATATATACCTATATTTTAATGTATTATAATTAAATAAATAAAATTATAAATAATGCTGGACAAATCACACAGCATCTAGCCCAAAGCTAAGCAGAGCTTGTGTTATGGGTACTAGATAACTGATATACATAAATACAATACATCACATAAATAAATATTTTTTATTATACATAGAAAACGATCAGAACACCCGGAACAAATACCTGCAGAACGTACAAATATTTGTCCCAAGGCGGGAATCGAACCCGCAACCTCCTGGGTCGCAGGCGGACCTTCGCCCACCGCGCCACAGAGGTCGTCAAATTATGTAGTAGTTTATTAAATATTGGTTAAAATGTCCTCTATTTACCCACTTTTATAACTTGGTCTCTCTCTCTCCCAGTAAGGTTTGCTGGAAGAGAACTCTTTTTAGGGTTAAGCTCGCCTTTGCCATATTTTTCAAATTTAATGTTTTATGTATGTATTTTGTTTTTTTCTTGTGCAATACAATAAAGAATAAATAAATAAATAAATGATGTTAGTTTTATTATACACAGGTTGCGCCAAGCGGAATATTAAGTTTTTCATACAAATTTCAGAAATTTATTGCACTTTCCCTAGGGGTGGGTGTGTTATTTAAGAACCTAAACTATTTACCTACAAAATTTCATTTAACTTGGTTATTAGATACGTTTCTTACTACATTCACACAAACTTGCGCACTTTAACAAATATACTGCCTATAAAAAATAAGCTATAGTTTCCTATGCCTTAAACGGAAACCAATATTTATCTACATTAAATATTGTGTTGTTTGAGTTTCACAAATGAAATAATGCATGAATGCATCATAGATTTTTCTGTGACGTCGAATCTCGTCGCTAGCTTGTCAAAGAGTCTCGTATCTCGGGGGTGAGAACGTTGCCCGCAAACTAATGAGTTGCCAACTTGGGCCACCACAACGTTATATTATTCAGGTGGGTGCCCACTGACCCTGCAGAAGCAATCGCCAAAGTGATCATTCAAATAAGCTCCTACCTGTTAGAGCCAGGAGCCGGGATTTTACGACTTGCGGCTTAACGTGGGTATAGATAAATGTTTTTAACGATCTTCGTTTCAATTTATAAATTTAACGGCCACAGTCTTCCTCTATCGAAACGTTATTCTGGCCGTGAGCTTTCCAAAAGGTGTTGATACATTTCAATCATGGATCCCGTTGCCAAAAGTCCTAACCAAGGTTTATAAATGCTTAATTCTTAATTTAGATATTTAAAGTGAAAAAGCTCATTCTTATCAACACAGCAAGGTAACAAAAATTTATTCGTAAGCTTCCGATTACGGACAGAATCTCTTAAACGGCTAATAAATATTTTGTCGGCACTCTGAGGTGTCAGAATTCTTGAGACCGAGGGGATGGGGGACCCCTCAGAAATTTAATTTGGCTCTGAGCCCTTGGCTAAGGGAGTGAGCTGATTATAAGACATTCAAGTTGTTCAGGACCTTTAGATTGCGTCATAGCATCCAGTTTTTTTTTTCAATCTGGTCACAATAAATGTTTAGGGTCCCTTTTGAATGGACTTAACCGCTAAAGTTATCGCTCTTTCAAGTACGGGATGCTATTATCATTTTCTTGCTTCGATCCCTTTCGATCGTTTAAAGCATCCTTGTTTTTTAATCATATTTATCATCGTTGTAATAAAATACCCTTAACTATAACCAAGGCTAGAGACAGCACTAGGTAGAAAACCGTACCTAACTCAATGTTTGAAATTTGCACCCCAATTAATAAAATAAACCATGTTTCAACTGGTTTTAAATTACTTTAGGGGTAGTAAATAAACTCTTACGAGAACTTCTAATTTTGTCACTGATAACTTAAGTAGAAAATTTTATAGTCTTAAAAAAAATCGCATTTTGGCAGGATTCGAACCCGTGCCTCACCCTTTTTGTAGGAAATTGCTCCAGTCTGAGTTCTCTATAGCAAAAACCCTAATTCATGTAGAGTTTCAAAAATAACCAGTTATTAAGATGAGACTTGTAGCTATCTAAATCTAGTACTATACTAGATTTACATAGCTAAGAGTCTTCATCTTCAATGAGAACATTGTGAAAGCCAAAATATATCAGCCTGGTCTATATGTGAAAGCTTTTCACACTCATGAAGAAACCCCTCCGGAAATGTGGTACAAGCTGCTGTTTAGGCAAGTGCCTGAAGCGCCTACAAGATAAGATAGTACTGATCGATGTTTCCACTCAGCTAGGTGCTCTAGCCCGTAATGGCTCTCGAGACCGTGTGATGTACCTGGGTATATGGCGGCTTTTACGAGAAAAGTATGGGTACGTTTTATGTGTAAAAGAAATCGTTTGAATTAAGTTCGTGCTTAAATGTAATGTGGGATTGTTATTGTTATGTGCTGTAATTTTGCTTTGATATTTGCTTCGCCTTATTTATTGTCGATTCTCTTTTAAGATTATTTTATGTTTCAAGCAATATAATGTATATATGCCCAAAGTAGTCGAATACGGAGAATAAAATTGAACCCTAAAATCCTGTTTCGTCCCATAGTAGTAGTAATACTGTCGTTCACACACTTTTCGTGCAAATAATCATAAATAGCTTTCAAGATAGTCAGATTTCCTTCAATTTCAGTGAACAACTTGGAAAATGTTCAAGTTCTTTTATTAAAATTCTGACAACTCCGATTTTATGCAAAACTGTTTTCAATAATGTACTGATAAGTTTTTTGGTTGCGCTTAGGTACTTAATACAGGCCGATTAGGCAGCTTTCTGGTTACCTAACACCTACTAGTATTTATCTGAACAACACAAACCTTTGTTCATAAAATCAGTTGGTCGATAAATTGGCTATACTCCGGCCAACTGAGTCAGCTGCAATAAATTTAAAAGCACATTCATTTGTAGTATGTAACTCTTTACTAACTCTACCCTAACGGACAAATTATTTACATACGTTGGTAGAGTTGGTTGTACGTGGTAGAGTTAGTCCGTTGTATTCGTGCGATCAATCCATCAAAGGGAGGTTGTAGGGATTAGCATCGGCAGCGTAGGTTTTGTTGTGGAGAATAGAGATAGCTGATTCATTTTTTACTTCCAGTAGTGAGAAACATCTGCTATTCCGTGATAAAGGCGCATACAATTGACGAAAGAAAGATAAAAACACCGTAAGCATTATCATGCTCTTTCTACTTCATAATCTTCATATAAACAAACGATCATATAATAAATCTATATCTATAAATAATAGTTCTACAATCATCACCTTATTTCTTAGACAATTTAACCCGCTGTCAACCTTATTTCGATTGAATTGAAACCACGTGCCTCAATTTGAGAACGATACTCACTTGTTAACAGATTGACCGTTGTAAAAATGTACTATAAAATTTGTCAACACAATCGTACCTGCCCATTTTCCTAGGACTTTTTGTGGGCTGGTGTGCCGGTAGATTTAGCCGAAGATCTTAAGAGGCACAAATATGAAGGTCTTGACAGAGCCTACGCCTTTGCTTCCCTTGGAGTCAAGACCCTACGAAATATCAGAACGTCGTCGTCTGGACAGGCGACACGTGACCCGAGAGCTGGTAAGCATATTGCGCAGCGCATTAGCATTGCCCTACAGCGGGGCAATGCAGCCAGCGTCTTGGGCACGCTTCTGACTGGTATTATACGGATCAGTTGAGCTACATGTAGATTGTTTGCAACAGTCTGCAGTAAGCTCAATTGTTTCAAGTGTAAATACTGTTATAATTTGTTTCTTTTATTTGATTGTAATTTTCTTTGTTACTAAAAGTGTACTCATTCATTTTTAAATTATTACTTTACGACCAAATGATCATATTTTCCTAAAACCCTACACATCAATCAGCCGCGTAGTTTCTTTTCTATAAATATTTTACCGTTAAAAGCCTAGCCGTCATGTTTGAGCTTCTCCCGTAGGATTGTCCCTCGAGATTAGACTTTGATACGACTTTATGTCTCTACGTTTTGAGTAGGCAAAATACTGACATTGAACCCGTAGGCTTGCTTGGTCTTGATGAGGTAGAATTTATAGTCTTATACGGGAACTCGTAACTCAGTTGACATTTGATTGAGGCTCCAATAGATTAGCAAAGCCCTGGTGTCTGTAATTAAAGGTTCTGTGAACATGAATATAGGACACCAGTTTTCAGATTATTATACATATAATCATTATGCATATTATAGACATAACCTAAAATAATCCCAAATAATAACCAAACACAAAAAAACAACTTGTAATGACTAACTTCTAACAAGCTGTCGTTAATTTTACTGCAGGTGTTTTTATAACCACGTGAGGTTATACTACATTTATATTATTTTATAAAAATTATCTAGCTCGTTATTATTTACAAAATATACATAGTCATTATTATTAAAAAAAATGCCACTAAATTTTTTATATTTTCCTTGACAATTTTTTACCTCTGTGAAAACATAACTAAAACTTTATTTTACCGTTAATTTCTTTATCACCCTGAAAATCCGTTTCTATTTTAAATTCAACTCCTCCACGCCACCGGCAACCCTTTATTACATTGTCCATCCTGAGACGTGAGATGGAAATCCTGTTGAGCTAAATTGGCATTATTTACAGTGTTCTATCTGCGTAAGTAGCTTGGTTTTACTGGAACTGCTTATGGCTAGTTGGAGACTCTATAAAAGTAATACTTACCTATTGGCTGGGGAATTTTCTCCAAAGAATCTGTACCTTTAAAAACATTTACATTTCAATTTGAAATGTGTGTTATAGTCGATCATTGACCACACTAAGCATAAATTCTACATTCGACAGTCTTCGATAAAATTGGTGGAGTTTATGTAAATTAGTTAGAAATGTATAGATAAGCGAAGAAATATAGGTCACCTCACTTCACCACAACAGCCTTTAATGGTCCACTGCTGGACGCAGGCCTCCCCCTGTTTTTTTTTTATATCATGAGGGTAATGCCCATAATCCCCACAGATATATTTATTTGTAGCAATAAGAGAACAAACAAGTCACATTTTTTTTTATTGAATAACTACTAATGGCAAATGACATCGCATTGATAAAAAACTTGCTAAACTGTCCCTAACAAAACCTAATGTATGCATTTCGCATGTATCACCATAACCTCGATCTTGGTGAATGGTATTAAAATCAGCATCTATTGATACGTGTGGTTTCCACACTTAGGCAATTAAGAATATCTGACATTCCACACCATTAAAAGCAAGTGCCACAAAAAGATACTCCCTTTGATTTGTCTGATACAATATTAGTCCACACAACGAAAAGCAATTGTCACAAAAAGAAACCTGTTTGATTTGTCTGATACAATATTAGAGCGCTCCCTGGCCGCTGAACTGTGAGAAGCATCCGCGCGCGAGAACTCATTAGCGTTCCGGATAACCGATCAAAGTGATTTAGAACGTATGGCGGCTGTATTCACCTGATGCAAGGTTCAGTAATTGTTAAAAAAAAATGGTTCTGTAGAGCATCATTATATCATCAGTCATCTGACCTGGACGTGATTAGCACTAACACTGATTTCGTCACCGAATAAAGACTTTCATCGAACAAGACCGCAGATTACAGTTTTGCAATTTTATCACGAGCGTGAGGAGGTGATTGAAAATTGATTCTAGAAACTAGTGCCATTGAATGACATCCTTATGATATTATCTTATGATATGATGAAATGAAATGAAATGATATTTATTCTGATATATACAGGTAAATATATAAAAAGAAAAAACAAACAAGACACATTACATAAAAATATAAACCTACTACCTATATGATGACAGTACCCTATTTATAAACTACTTAAAAACTAAATACTTTGCTACATATTCAACAACAGTAAGGCCATTGCCAAAAATCCTACTTAATAAAAAGGGGCATTAAGTTTCACGTTTCTTACAAAGGAGAAGTTATTAAAATTTAAAAATAAACTAACATGCAATTTAAAATTAAGAGCAAGCCGTGTGTGATGATCAGTGCCGTGTTCCTGCGCTATCAGAATAGGTTCATGCTCAGCTGTTGCGAGTAACCCCACAACGCTGATTTTCAGCATGTACCTTATTATTATCTAGTAACTAGGTACACATTTCCTGGATATTCGGTTCTGTAGGTTAAGGATAGAGGTCTGTGGTTATAAAGTTATGTTATATTTACGAAATTAACAGGGGACGCACAGTTTTAAAGGCAAGATTGTAACGATATTGCCTTTAAAACTGTGCGTCCCCTGTTAATTTCGTAAACCCTTTGTACAACAAACCGTACAATTTTATCCGTTTGCAAAATATAGCAACGTATAGATTGCGCAGAGCTTAGCAATATTAATTAACTCAATTATAAAATCCGTCTGTGTACAAAAGAGATAATTTGGAACGTTTCCAAAGCTCTACCCTGGCTTTCTCTTAACCAGAGCCCGTCATTTTTTGGGAGTAAAAGACTAGTCGTCGAAAGTTGAGGGACTTAAATTTTTGTGAAATATTCAATGAAATAACCTTATTTTTAAATTTTTCGGCTAAAAAGTTTTTAAATGTTGCGTAAAACGTTAAAAGCGTTAAGGCGACATTAAACCAAACAATCTTCAACAGTAAGTACCAGGAAAGTCTGTTAATCTTTTGAACAACATTTTCTAAAACGGCTTATGATCCGGTAAACTGAAGTAACTCCCAAATAATTGTAGCTCAAAAACGGAAAGGGTAATGAAATCGGCAGTCTGCAAGTCAGCATCAAAGGGCAAATTTCAAAGAGTTAGTTGGAGAATTGGATTACTGAGTCAGACTGAAGCAGGAAAGGGAATGTTTTTTCCGGAGGCTCTTAAAAGATTTAATAAATAAAACTATAGAGTAGGCCAGGTATAACTACGTTGGATGATAGATCCTTCAATGCATGAGATAAGCAGATCTGGGGTCAAATATTACTAACCAGTCGTTTTACTATGGCAATGGTACTGTTCATAATCGTCCGTAAGTGATTGAAACTCTAGATATTTAATTTGATTAAGCTTTTTGCACGGAGACATTGAAATTAATAAATATATATTATAAACCCCTCTAGAGATCAATGGGAGATGACTTTCAAGATTAACACTTTTAGTACGCATCCAATCCGTATAGTTTCTTTCGTCATAGGTAAAATGTCATAATGTTTAATTTCTTGACGACCTTTGTGGTGCCGCCCGCCTTCGAATATGTTGGTACGATCTGCAAATATTTTTTACGGGTGTTCGGTCGTTTTCTATGTTTAATAAAAATATCTGTCTATGTATTGTAATATATTATGTACCTATATCAGCTATCTAGTACCCATAAGGCAAGCTATGCTTAGCTTGGGGCTAGATAACGCTCGGTAAATTGTCCAGCATTATTTGTTATTAATATAATTATTCAAATAGGATACCATTGTTATGGTGAATCTATTAATTTAATGGATTTCGGCCCCATACCACGGCTTATCGTGCATTTTCCTGGGTACCTAAAGATGACAGTCATTTGCCCGTTTTTTCTCGGGATATTATATTGGCTTGCTTCATTGAGATCCGTTCAGCCGTTTAGTCAATGCATTAGGTATGTGATTGGACACAAATAGAGTAGCAGAAATAGGTTTTGATTCTACATTTGAATCCGATGGATTTATACAAATAAATTAAAATCATTCTAGTCAATTCACACAACATCATCGAGCCGTAAACTAAGCAAATTATTCTCTGGCAGAGATTGTACTATGAGTATTAATTACTATGAGATTATTTTGTCTTATTTCTATGAAATTTGTAGACCGAAAAGTCAATACTTGGTTAAAACCGCCGTTTAAACTTTGCGCGCGCGAAGTTGCAATATTGTATGAATACTTTGGAATAACTAACAGAAGGTTGTTTGATTGCCTTGAGTTTGCTGGTTGTTTTTTAGAATGTTTAGTGGTTAGGTACTGAAAAATGTTTAGAATTTATTATTCAGAGCGTGGATGTAGGAAGTGCTTATATTAAGTGAACATTGGGTACAAGACCTATCTTACCCACCGACCTTATACATTACATTAATGATTCACTGCTAAGTGTTCTAATTTAATATATTTATTTGTTTTGAAAAAACTAAAACCAACTTTAAATTCCTTATTATTTACACAGTTTTTTATCTTTTTGAGACATCCCGTAGGATAGATGTCAATGTCAACCCATTTTTTTCTCCGAGAGAGAAAGTTATTTAATTTTCTAAAATTCAGAATTCATTTTATTTATTAGATGTTTATGTTTTTGTTTTTTATGTTCATTAGGGGAGGCCTATGTCCAGCAGTGGACTGGTATAGGCTGATGATGATGATGATGATTAGATGTTTCGCTGACCACATAAATATCTAACAGTGACCGGGAGTTTTGCCATTCAAAGAGTTTTTGTAATTTCTCAGGCATCTGGCACAACCCTGAGAACTCGGTCCAGCCGACGGCGAGTGGAGCCGCGCGCGGCCGATAGTATCAGGGTCCGCGCGCTCGAGCACCACCCCACCACCGCCCCGCAGCCATGGTGCGCGGTGACAAGAAGTCGCCTCATAAGACCGATTCGCAGAAATGTAAGTACTCAATTCTCACCCCGTAGACCGAGAAAGGTTCTCGGTGACCCCGTTGACTCAATCAACGACGGTAACCCGGAGGTGACGACAACAATTACCGCTTCGCTTCCGCACACAACAGGCCAAAAACCGACCCCGCCGGATGTGGGGTCGAAGAATTCCCCGCTTGCGCCCATAGGTGCAGCTGAAAAGAAAATGCGGAAAAAAAATGAACCCAATTCTGAAGATCCTTCCACCGGGTGGGTGAAAATTCGGAAAATTCATTACTAGAAGAAGTTATCGTTGACTGCGGAAATATTACTTAATGAAGTTTTTTAGGAACGAAATTCCAGGTTAGATTCCACAATTCCAGATGCAATGCAAGATAAGGTGTACTACCGTGGTCACTCTCCTTAAAGGTAACACCTGTCATTCTGACACATTCTATTGAATTCGAAGCGGGAGTATGAATCCCTTATGGACAAATGGTGGAACATTACACGACCACCCGTTTATCGTAATAAAGTATACTAGGTATAAAATACCTAGTAAAAATCTTTAAAGCCTCTATACTGAAAATAGTAAAATTCGTACCATGCGAGGACATCATATTTTACGAAGTTTTACAAGCTCTGAGGTTATTTTAGTAGATAACAATTGAGCTTCTGGTTCGCTTCCATTTATTCCTATTTAATTTTTCGGAACAATGAACTGTAAAAATCAGAATTGATGTTGATTGCTTCGGGGAATAATGGTCATCAATGTTTGTTCTGAAACTACGAGTATAATAATTCAAGCATTTATGGTTTTTCATTACCTGAAATCGCAAAAATGTTTATAGACTTTTAATGCCCAAGGGATTTTAATGCTTTTCATAATAATTGCGCCAAACAATAAACATTATTACAACTTAGTATTTAGCCATAAAACCGTATTAAGCCGTTTTAGTATGCATCTGTTAACAGTTCATTATACACTAGAGGTATAATTTTACGAAAATTATGACACCCTAGAGAAATAAGAGGAAAGTCACAAAAGATGTCGACCAACAACCCATTTTATTAAAGTACTCTTAAATAAAATGAAATAAAATTTGGATGAAACAAAAAGCAGCAACTGTACTGGATGGAAGAGTTTGAAGGAGTCCTATACTGTAGGCCTAATTCAAACTCTTTGATTATGTCAACCAGTATAGGTTAGGTTGGTGTAACACCAATCTACTAGTCGACGTAATTAAAGGCTAGAAAATATAAGAAGAAGAACAGAACAACAAGACTTATATAGAAGAGCCCATTTTAAATGCTTGAATCCCATTTCATCATTCATCTACTTTCTACATACATTACTCAGGTACCCTGTTAATAATTTTCCCATTTCATCATTCATATACGTTTAATGCGGGCTGCGCTAAACCGATCTTATGAGACCTCTTTTGCAATGCTGCGTACAGACTTACGAGTACGTAATGTCGGTACCACACAATGTAATGCAAATGAGCTCTTTACTAATGTGTACGGACTGCGAGCACGAACCGAACTTATACCTACGCTTATGTTTCCGACGTGCTCGCGAACGTAGCGTCGTAGTAGCAAGTTCGGTCGTATTCGCGCTCGTGTCAAGTCAACACAACCCGTCGACGCTGGCAAACCGAGTACACGGCGAGCCCTTTTGTGTTCGTTCTAAAAACCGACAAATTGCGGATAGCACCGAGCTCATTAGCTTCGGTTCGCGTTCGCAAGGCGTTCACACTTATAGAATTGGCTTTCATTGCATTATGGACGGCAATTATTTCATTCCATGGTACATTTTATGTTCATTGCGGAAGTGTGTACGCGGCTTAAGATTTTAACCGTGATACTAATGTAGCAGTTCTATAGTAGATCATAAAAATGTTAAGAAATAAAATTTTATGATTGCGGTTCAATGGGTGGAGAAAATTTTGTCTTCGTAAGTTCCGTTCAGTTGGATGATAACTGAAATGGGTATTTCAGTATTAGAGAGTATCTGGTTTTTATTGGTATACATTTTGTCCTTGCTTGATTAAGGATTTTTGTTATAGTGCTTACCCGCACTCTGGGTATCTCTAAGAAATGAAATAAGTTCTCAAAAATTTTCGATTTCGGGACTCGAACCCGCACCCCACCCTTAGTACGGGTGTGCTCTAAACAACTAAGCCACGAAGTGTCAGTCGGTTTCATCGATAATCTAAGGGTGGGGCGCGGGTTCGAGTCCCGCCGAAGTCGAATATTTTTGGGAACTTATTTCATTTCTTGCTGGATTATTTCATAATTGTGTTATTTCTTTGTTTTTTATTTTGATAACAGTATTTGAGGAAAGTTATTTTTCTATATTACCTCAGATATAATGTGTAAATTGGTAAACAAAACTTTTTACATTTAATTTATGATAGCCAGGTCAGGAATTTTATATTTATTTGGCTGCGCTTCGTAGTCACGTTCGCCTGTCACGACTTGAAAAGGGTAGATAAGGTCTATTTGCAGGGATGTTACGAGGCAATACGTGCTATATCATACATTCCTCTACCAACCAGTAAAGATACTTCAGACCTTAGATACCTAAAAAGCCTGTGTTTGCAAACACACGTCTTGTGCACTAAAATAGGTCGTGCCCACATAGCTAGTGTCCGTTCATGCTGACTGAAATTTGATGCACCATGGCTAAAATACGGAGGCCATGTCATCATCATCATCAATAAAGGAAATCTTGCACTTAAAAACCATCGTCTTTTTCACACAAACATCTTAATACAGCCATTCTGAGCATGAGCAAGCACGACCAATACCTCAAAGACAATGAGTGACAATGAGTGAAGAGGACAGTACAATCCTCATCAGCCTATAGATAGTCCATTGATGGACATAGGACTCCCCTAATGAGCGTTAATAGCACCCTGTCTTCAGCTTTCCGCATCCAGCATCAGCCTGCAGACATCCCACCTGGCCTTAGGGTATCCCACACAACGGTTGTTCAGTTGCGGTTTTCGCTCATCGAGAACTCGTTTAATTGTCGTCCAGCGGTTGTCAATTCTTCGCGATCTATGGCCAGCTCACTGCCACTTCAATTTGCTAGCTTGCGAAAGTACGATTTCATATTATTATTCACTAAGAACACTATTTCATAATAAAATTCAAATAAGTGTTTTCTGTGGCCTCTCTCCAACCAGTCACTGCAGTCATAGAAGTAAATATTCCACCAAATGTTTTGTTAGGAATGAAACATTTTCGCGACAAAAGGAGCGTTGAAAATTAAGTCATAAAAAAGCAGCTGTTTTAGCTTTCGCACGAGTCGTTTGCTCGATAATAAAAGGAAAACTGCCCTTGTTATGGTTTTTAGGCTCGAATCTTTGTATTCAAATGATTTAATGCGCGTCTTAATGTTGCCTTTTGCGAAATCAAGGCATTGCAGTTACAGCCCTTATTAATACCTACCAAAAAGGTTAAGAGGCGAACCTGGCGTGTTTATTTGTCAAACTAGAACTAGATCTCAGAAATCCCGTGGTTAAAAACTCTAATTAAGTAGGTACATAAAATTCTAAATTCTATATTTTTTCATTTTTTTTTTTATATTTTTTTTATTTTTCAACGATCGATTAGGAAAAAAATTACAAAAGAAAAAACTAAACAATTACAAAAGAAAAAAACATATAATAATGCACTGTTGACGACTCAATGACGACCTCAGTGGCGCAGCGGGCGAGAGTCTGCCTGCGACGCAAGAGGTTGCGGGTTCGATCCCCGCCTCGGAACAAATTTGTGTACGATCTGCAGAAATTTGTTCCGTTGGTCTGGGTGTTTTCTATGTATAATAAAAAATATCTATCTATGTAATGTATAATATTACGTATATCAGTTATCTAGTACCCATAACACAAGCTCTGCTTACCTTGGGGCTAGATAATGCTGTGTGAATTGTCCAGCATTATTTATTTATTTATTTATGTTTTGTACATACATAATTTGTTCTATATTATCCTAAATGCGGTCTATTGAAATGACTTATGTTTTGATTTGTAGGTCAATACGAATTACTTGGTTTCTTCAGATCGTTTTTTCATAAGTTGTGTAGTTTTCTTGTAATAATGCAAAAACTCCAAAAACGCATGTTCTGTCCCGCTCCTATAAACGCCAAATCCTATGCCTATCCTTTTCACAAAGTGTCGTGCATTGCGCTCTCCTAAGGGCAGAATAGAACCACTTAACACTTTCATTGCAAACAAATTCACTTGTTCAGCTCCGTATAGTACCGCGCGCCGCCGAACAACAAATGAAATTTCAAGGTAACTAAATAGTTAGGTAGTCATCATCATCATCATCAGCCTATACTAGTCCACTGCTGGACATAGGCCTCCCCTAATGAGCGCCATAGCGCCCTGTCTTCAGCTTGCCGCATCCAGCATCTGCCAGCAGTCTTTCGCAAATCGTCATCCCACCTGGTCGGAGGGCGTCCTACACTACGTTTTCTGAGTCGCGGTCTCCACTCAAGAACACGTTTACCCCAGCGGTTGTCAGTTAGTTAGGTAGTATAATCACGTAATTAATAGTAATAGATAACCTATATAATTATGTATTATGGTTTTTGATGAACACCATTCCAAAACAGAAGAGAGAGAATTATTTTACATCTTATACAACATGACAGCGTAATAAAATAACTGATGTTATGTAGTTGAGCGCTATACTGAATGATTTCAGTAGAAGGAAAACAAAGAAAGGGGATGATCACGCATTAACTCTATGAGCCAGATTAAGGAGAAAGTCATATACGTGTCGTATCGTATAATAATTAAAAAAGACCGCATTGTGAAGAAAATTGGAGGAAATTGCATCATTGCACCGGCAAAAGTTAGACTCTTTAATTTATAATAAGAATTTATTATGGTCAAAGCATTAGCCGTGTGGTGCCAGCTAACCGTGTGGTGCCAGCTTAGAATTTGCACCACCCCAATTCTTCTGGTGTCGTAAGAGGCGACTAAGGAACATAAACCGGGGGCGGGCTGTCGTAAAAGTAAAGAGTCTAACTCTTGCCAGTATAGAACAATAAATACCACTGAACTGCGATCTCCAACCCGCATGCCCAGCGTGGGGATAATGTTCATTTCCGCCCAGAAGATAAAAGCCAATGAGGCGCTTTTGAGGGAGGCCTACGTCCAGCAGTAGGAGGTGAGCGAGCTTGAGGATGTTCAAAGCATTGCGTATTTGCCTACTCGAGTCATGTTCGTTAGTATAACTTTATCTTTTCCAATTATCTCGCCTTTATCTGAAACTTTACAGATTTCGGATAGAGTGACAATCGAGTCGGCCTCGCCCGTAATGAACCCATTTATCCTGACGTGTCTGACACGGCAGAGACTCAGATTGATACAAAACTTGTCAAAGAGATTTGCACACTAAACTAAAACGTGTTCACTACTCAGGTGACGTTGAAGTTGGGCGTTTCCGGAGATAACTTTTGTAGGTTAACTGCGAGTCAGGAATACAAAATAAGAGAAGAACTAGGCTAGGAGTATAATTTTCTGAACAAAGACGAAAAACATCATAAAGTTCACAAAATAAATGGTTTAATTACTGGTGGTTCAAACCTGTACCAGAATCTAGATAAGAACCTAGATTCTAATACGTTTTAGCTGTTTTTTGAAAGTCCGTTTTAATATGTAAAGCATAAACAAAAAAGAAATGAAATTGCTACGGCTTTTAACTGTAGGTATACAATACAATAAAATTATTTTGTCAGGGTTCAACAGACCTTTGAAGCAAGGAGAGGGTCAGGTAATTAAAGTCCTAATTCCACTCTAATTTGAACGTGCATTGCGTCCTAACGATAAATTAGTAAAATTTATTTTGTCAAGGAATTCAGGCAAATCATCACTTCAGAATTTATGGTGCCTTGGTCTCTTTATGAAGTACGAAATTAAATACAAATTTAATTTTCCATGAATATAAAATTTGTCATTCAGAAATAAAAAATATGATGCCGTTTTATCGGTTATGTCCTAGCCCTAAATTACAAGGTGCATTACTCGAAATATTTCACTTGGTAAATCACCAACCTTCAAATTTAAGCAATTTATCTCCTTGTCTCAAGTAAATCAATAAGTAAATGCCACGCAGATGTCTCTGAAGCTACTCTGGGGCTGCTCTGTCAATAATACCAGATTTAAGGCTCCCAAAGGGGGTTGTTATTGGGTGTCTTCATGGCCTTGCTGACAAATTGATTTAAGGCTATTCAAGATTGTATTTGTTGCTAATGGGAATAGACTAAAAATGGCGTAGCAAAATGAGACTCGTTGAATTTTCAGATGAAATTTAATCATCGAACAATTGACAACATCCCCTTGTTAGCAGTGTGGACATTTTTGCAGTCTTCTTTTGTTACTTTTTTCACCTTGTTCAGCAATTAAAACGATCAAACGTTCCATTGATTTATATCAGACTTATGTCACACGTTTAATACGAAATCAGTAAATCGTGACTGTTTTAGAGTGGGTGCAAAAGTTAAGTAAAATCGTGATCCGACCGACATGGTGAATAATAACTTAGGAATATACCACTCGCACATAATCCTGTCGTCGAAAAATTATGTCTCGAGCTCTCACGACAGCCGAGATGCGACGAATAAATCTGACGATATCCTTAACAATATGTTCGCACATTATATTTCTAACACACTTCCCAGTTAAATCCACTACTTAAATATAGTAGCTATATGCGTTTTGCAATTAAATAAACGACCATCTGGTAAACGAGATCAGATTCATTTTGAAACAAAAAACTGACAATGGCAAACTCTGAATGCAGATCAAATAGCTCTTTTAACTGCGATGATAAAATAAAATACAGTTACAAAATTGGACCCGTTACATCCGTTACTTAACAATGAAATGAAAAAATATTTTTAAAACTGAAAGCAAACTTAATATTTCAACTGCTACAAAACTAACAGAATAGCGTTCTTAATTGTTTGTTCTTCGAACTCGTTAAAGCTTGGTAAGCATCTCTTCTACTCCTATTTTAGGTATAGCTAAAAAAAAAGAAAAGAAAGATTGTAATTAACTCACTTTACCCGTAGCAAACTTGCTAATTCAGCAAAAAAATCTAGTCCAGCTACGAAGAATACTTGGAAATGTTTTAAAATCTGGAGTTCAGTTAAAATACTTAAAAGCGATAAGTTGCCTATCCGCAAATAATTTTCTATATACTCACAAAATAACTCTAAATCATAACGAAATAAATAAAAAGTGAAAGCTAAAGAGATCTGATCCTACCAGTTAAAAAAAATTAAAGTTTTGTTATTTTTAATCAATAACTGAATCTAAAAACTGAATCAAATAAATGAAGTGTGTGATTTATGTGACAATTAAAAACTTTACAAAACTTACGAATTTTTTATTTCTATCTTTTTATTTTATTTATCTAATTGATAAATTTATTTATGTAAATAAATTGATTGTAATTAAAAAAAAACACTTAATTGAATGTGTCTAAGTCAAGGCTGATTATAATGATGATGATAAAATTGGGCTTTAACTTAGCCTCTAATAACAAAAACAGGCTCGTTTTTATCCCAAAACACTCATACAAAAAGCCGTGAGCATAAACTTTAAGGATTATTTTGTTATCATTACTACGAATATGGGAATAATTTTCAGTGTTTCAACACGTTATCAACTCAATTACTCTCTATTAGGTACTTTCCCTTTCGATGTTCCCAAAGGAAACACAAACATTTCGGTCTAGTTAGTCGGTTCCTGCTGAAGTTAGCCCAGAAAGTTTAAATTGGATTATATTCATATGCCCTTAATTTTGACAATAACTATTGGCTTGAACTTCATGGACCTCAGTTATTTGACATCCAATGGATGCCTGGGCGGTATGATCGACTGATCCAATAGGTAATTTAATTATCTTTTGATATTTCTGTGTAGTTCTGTAAAAGATCAGATTCTTGTTTTCGGGACAAAGTTATTTTTTTCAAAGTTCTTTGCTATGAGATTAATGTGGAGATTAATGTGGAAAATTGTGAAAAAAAATAAGAATATCTTACAACAAGCAAAGCATTTTAATAGTGACACCAACTTACTTATTTCGAGAGTTCAATAGGAACGTAAATTTTCTAAAGCTTGTGCGATCCACGTCCTTTCTTATACTGATTTGTGACGTTACGCGTGTATAATTGTATGAAAAAAAAAACAATTGCCCCAGGTTTTATCATGAGCGTAGGCTATTTTGAGATGACTGTGCGCGCGGGTTCGAGTCCCGCCGATGTCCAAAATTTTTGTAAACTTATTTCATTTCCTAGAGATACCCAGAGTTCAGGTAAGCACTATAACAAAAATCCTTATGAACTTTTCTCTTCATGATTTTTAGCTAGTTCTTTCGCCATACCCCATACCGCCAACTACAAGCCTTATTCCATGTTTTGCTTCAAGATGAGCAGAATTTATTGCATAGGTGCTCTAAAAATGCTCTTGTGTTGCAGTAGGTATCATCAAGCAAAGAGAATATGCAAATGTGTAGAGAGCTTTAATCTGGTTCTGCGAAGTTTGTGTGAAAATTCATGAACTATAAATTCTTAAAACGTAAGCCTCGTTAAGTTTGCACATGATTTCAAAACTCCTTTACCATGAAAACTGAAGAAACTCTTTCAACACGAAATCTAAGAAACTGACATTTATTGTCGTCATTTTGAAATTATTCCAATAGTGAAAATAAAAATAACGATTTTATACGATCTAAACAAAAACGAGTGAAGAACTTATTTTTTTAACAAGAGGCCGAGACGGGTATCAATATGACTTTAAAAAAAAAATATGCAAACGGACAAGAGTATTGAAAGTGTGCCGAGACAAAAAAAACAAGTGCCTCAGTCATCATCATCAGTGTCATCATGCCTAAATTACCTATCTCTGTAGCTGTGGCCATACCTTTTCAGAGAACGTGATAGCCGCTACCGTTGTCTTGTCAAAGTCTTAGTACTAGCAGCACAGAAATCCAAAATGCAGCAAATCACTTAAAATCTTTTGAAAAATATTATATGTATAATCGAGTTCGAAGATAGCTTTTGGATCGTCATACTACAAAAATTAATTTACTCTCGTAGTATCCGGTAGAGGCGCTGCCACGCGCGTTAAATGTATGACAGGAAATGAAAACTCTTATAGGTTTTTTAAACTATGCAAAAGTTAAAAGTGTACTATAGCATTGAACTAATACTCAATTACAATACCTGAAGATTTTAAAAACGAATAATAATAAATAATAACAGAATATTTTTTTGTTTTTTTTACGCTTCCGACTGGTATTGATGTGGATCAGTTGAGCTACCTGTAGATTGTTTGCAACAGTCAGCAGATACCTCAATTGTTTCAATTTTAAATGGTAGTGTATGTTAAGTTAATTCTATTATTTAATTGTAATTTTCTTTCTTAATAAATACAAAACTCTTTATTGTACACCACAAAAAAAAAACAAGAAATAGACCTTAAACATAAAAGTACAATGGGCGGACTTATCGCTTAGAAGCGATTTCTTACAGGCAACCTTTTCAACCAATAAAGGTCATTTTAAAATATTTCAAGTATAAAAATTCAACCAGGCAAAGAAATCTTTTAAATTGAATCACGCGCAGAGACACTAACAAGAAAAAGGAAAGCATAATGCAATCCGGCAATGAAAGTGCAAATTTGGCTGAAAGCGATACAAAATGTGGTCAAGCCGTCCAGCAGATTGATTGATGGAAATTTTCATAATTTCATGAATTTTGATCGAAAACGCTTGTCATGGCATGGACCAGATGTTAAATAAAATCCTTCAAAAAATTCAATAGTAGGGGTTTTATAGAACGTATATTCAATACAAAGTTGTGTTTTTCTGAAAATTTGTATTTTATAGGCAAAAGTGGTCGCAGTACAATTTTAAATGTAAAATTGCAGTCACAAAATATAAACATGGAACATAACACGCGAAGTGCAAAATATTTCATAGCCAATTAAAAAGTTGAAGGCAATTTTGGGTATGAAATAACAGTCCTCTAAAAATGAAACAAGTGAATATATACACATATAAGTAGGTACGTTATAAACGTATGAGGGTTCATCTGATGCAAATAGGAACTCTCGAACGCAATGGGAAAAGGATGAACTGGGTTAGCTAGTGGATGACATCAATGATTGATCAAGTGGGTGAATGATGAAATTGAACAATGTTAATACAGTAATGCTTGTCATTGCACTTGTGTCATTTTGTTTTGAGATTTCCTTTTTTTTCGGCACAGTTATAAACGCTATAACGGAATAGGAGAAGAAACTCAATACAACACATTTTGCTAGTTTCAATAACCATGATAATGATAGTTTACTGCTATTGGTAGGTACCATCACCTAGCTATAGGTGGTAGATACCGGGGAGATTTACCGGTCAGACTACAGACAAGATCGACGGCACGTCACCAATGATGGATCACAACCGGTCCCAGCAAGATACGTGATTGCAAAGCTTACGATGCAGTCCAAGAGCTTCTTTTTGTTTCTACCATACAAATTGGCCAAGCACTTCTATGTTGACTAAAGATACATGTATACCTGGATTGTACTGTAAGTACTGGATTACATACAAAATTGTCCTAAAATTTATATTTTAGATTATTTCTGTTTGTAGTAAAATTTTAGTAAGGTATTATTATTAATACCTTTTTAAAATTTTACTACAAACAGAACATATTTAAAATTTTCTACTCAATAATTTTTACCCTTCGAGAAATTTAACAGCTTTGTTCTTCTGAAAGAGTAGTTCTTCCTCTCCAGGCAGTACAAGAATTTCACTTTGCCATCGCCAAATTTAGAAACACATTATATATTTTGATAGATTATTGATGTTAAAAATAATATTAATATGTGTATAAATATCTATTTTCACTAAGTCTATCTAAGCCCCGAAGCATGGCTGGGTACCAGATGACTAATTAATTTATTATATAGGAACTAACTTCAATTTAGTCTTAACTTAGTTCTAAAATTGTTGGTAACAAGATTCAAGAATGTACCTAGTTAGGTAATTGAACGTAACTGAAATTGGTAAATAGTTTAAACCTGTTTGGGACGAATTAATTGAATAAAGATCAGACAATCAGAAGACAGGCAAATTTAGTTGGGTTAGTTGTTTACCTTTCTACTTTGGCGACCTAACTAGTAAGGTAGGTTTTGACCTATTATTGATAAGGTTATAACCGGAACATTTTTTCAATCAAATTAAATAAAAACTTCAAATACGAGTTGGTTTTAAATTTCTTCATTACAAATAATGAATCACTTATTATTAGTAATATTTAACAGGTATTTATAGCGTTTATACCTATTTTTCCGATGTTTCAATAGGCTTACATACTGCCATGATCACGGGATGACATCATTAATTATTGTGCTCAGATCCCGTTACTTTCAAAATAAATAACGAATCCAAAGATACATTCTTATAGCATATCCAAATAAATTATCATCCTAGTATCTATCTTGTGGGATTTGAGTGTTCACTTGTTGCCTGTGGTATTGGCGGACCGCCAAACATTGCTGGTATTTACTCTTCGACCCTAAACTGTGTGTTATGGCATTTACTCAGATTCGTTTGAATAACGTTTAAACTTCCTTTATTTTACTCTTACTAGTGCTATAACAGTAGCATGTTTAAAGAACACTCGTGAACACCCACATTATGAAATCAGTCGCTTATATTATCTACCTATCATCTAGTAGTATTCTGAAATTTCTACACTACTTGATGTCATTGAGCTGTTTATAAAAGCTTTTCGCTGCATTTAGAGCGTCAATTACAAATTTCTCTTCACATGGATTATCATCGAAGAAGAACGCTCCACAGTTCAATGACTCTGAACAGTCACCATTCATGATCTTATCTCTGCAGCACCCTAAGATGGCTCTGGCACATGGTGATAGTGTTTTCGGTGGTATGCTGGATTCACCCCTCTTTGATCTTAGAATATATTCCAACTCTTCGTACGACATGTTTGCTGGACTTCTCGATTGGATGATATCTGAGTTCTTATTGGCTTGAGGGGCGCTGATGGCCGAGGCAATCAGAACTCCCATTAATATAATCACTGGTACCGCCATATCTGCAATTAAATATTTTATTGGTTTTAAATTTTTTTACTTTACTTTTTTAATCTTTCGTGTTGACTTATTTTCTCAGATAAAGTATTTTTATTGATATCATGTTCGTGAACTTTTAAACTTGTATGAGAGTGATTAAAGGTCACGCACATACCTACAAGTTTTAAAGCTTTTGCAATCCTTGTTTTGAACAAGCTACATGCGCCCTAACACGTGAGTCACTACGTCAGTCTCTACAACAACACAGTATGCAGGTTTCTCTACCGAGTGGTTCTGGGTTTTCCCATTTGTCGCATGGTACGACCGGACCGGTATCATTTATTTTGTTGCAAAAATCAACCTCGTGTCGTTTACCTAGGCACGATCTCGCGTTAGTTTTTGGCATTCTATCATCTCATTTAGGACGTATGTCTAGTAATGCGAATAGATAAAACTAACAACAAATTATCATTTAGAAATATGAGGTCAAATTTAGTTGAGGTGAATCAAATCAAGCATCAAATTAAATAAGGTAAACTGAAATAAAATAAATGTCTAGCTACAAAATTATTTTATTAAAAATTTGCAATCCTTTGGATAAATCCTGATTGGATAAGTTTTTAGTCGATATATTTTAAGCACAGTAATAGATTTTATTTATCTTGACTTATTAACTAAGTACTTAACTTTTATAACCAAGTTTTAAGTTGTTGAAAGACATCAAACATAATATTACAGTATCTTAACGAGGCTATTTACCTTACTCATGTTTAATTCAAAGTGCAAAACATTAATAGCTAAACTAGTTACAAAAACATAAATCAAGTTACTTACTTCAGACTTCAAAGGTTCCGAATAGCCTCTTCAATGTTGACCTTGTACGTTTGGTTGTCTCAGTAATTTATTTATACACTAAAACTTTATATAAATTTGTTCGCTAACAGACGTCCTCTTCGTTCAAAAGTTACTTAACATCTGGTTCTGATACGTTTGTGAAGCGATATTTACACTTAAAAGTCATTTTCCTCTGAGCAGTCTGGGAAACATGATGTTGTAAGATTGTTTTCGTTGTGACGCAGATGATTCCTGATATTGATTGCCTACAGGTTTTGGTAATACTCGATTTAAGTGTTATGATTTACGAACGTGTTGTTGGTAAAGTCCATGTTTTAGATAATATCACCTTTTCCTCTTTTAGAAATTATTTCGAAATCCAAGAACTCAGAAGTCAAGTGTCCTAACATCAAGTCTTGCAAATTTAAGAAACTTTAATCTTGTCGTGCGAAATTTTTTGTGCTAAACAGCGTTACATTAATAATTCATGCTAAGTAAATAGGTATTTATTTATAAAAATAACAAACACAAAATAACTTTATTTAGGAACATTTATTATTATTGTGTACGTAGAAGACATGTTTAGAACATGACAATAAATAAATAATTTTTTAAGCAGGAAAGCAGCAAAAAATACCGTAATTGGTATTTCGTTGCCAACAAAACCATTTCTTATTAAATTGAAAACTTATTTCTCATTATTTGGGAATTATGTTTATTTTAATAGTGAGAGCACAAACATCAAATTCAATTCATTCATCAAATTCAATCAAAGCCTACAGTTATGATTTTACACAGAAAATGAGTCAAATCTCTTAGATAACTACAACTTAGTATATATTTAGTATCCTACGTTGTAGTACATAGCATTCCTTCCAAAATCGATTATTACTATAATATTTTCGCCTCCCCACATCGGTTCGCAAACAAATTTTATACACACAAAATAGACGAAAATACTAAACAAGAAGCTGCCATTCATCAAGCTCATAGGCATCAATAAAAGATGTGTAAACGAAAATCACATTCGTTTTTACACATGGGTAACTAACTTATTATGCTAGGATGCTAAATACTTAATTATTATCCGTTTCTGACTCCATAATATTTCTGGTACTTATCAATAACTTGTAAAATCACATAACTATCGCAAGGGTTTCCATAGGCGGTCGTGTCTGGACACCCTTGAACTACAAAACAGTCGTAGGTGACCTGTTGTTGGTGACAGCAGCTGAGTATTGCTCCGTCACACGTAGTAGGTTGTTCGTTCCTAGGTACTTGAGGAGCAATGCTTGGTGGGTAAGGGGCCGGCTGGTTTGAACCAGGAGGCGTATAATCATTCAGAGGTGGTCTTCTAGTAGTAAATCGCGGCCTCTCGGTGGTTGTTGTCGTTTTTTGTGATTCAGAGTTACCCTGACTGCTCCCATGGTCAACAGGAGGAGCTGGTCTCATAGTAGGCCGACTGGGTTTGATAGGTTCGAAAGATATTGGCCTAGCGAATTCATTTTCGTCATATTCAGTGTCAGTTTCATTTGTTGTTATCCCCCAGTTTTGTCTCTCGTCATCTATTTGTGGGAAACGTTCGTCCACGGTCGTGTTAGTACCAGGCTTTGGTGTTTGAGGGACAGGTGTGACTGGAGTTTCTGTAGGAGGTGGTATGTTGCCATTATCAGAGTTGCAATCGCACCCAAACTGAGGAATATAAATAACTGGGAAAAAGAATGGGAAATGAGTTGGAGGCGGCGGAGGTGGAAGCGGCTGCCGCACAAAACTAGCTAAGTCCTGCAGTCTTTTCTGTATCTGTTCCAGTGGGTCATCTACATAACCATAAACACCGGTTTCGGCAGCTTGATCTCGTTTATTATATGTAGGGTATATAACCGGATTTATAGGAGGGACACCATATCCATAAAAATTGTAAAACCTCTTCTGTCTTAAGTTTTGTGTAGAACTTTCTTCAATTTTGTTTTCTTTATCTGATTGTATTGAATCAAGTTTTGGTTCTTCATTATATTCTATTGGTATTTTTATATCGTTGATTTGTTCATTCTCCTTAGTAATCGGTTCTTCTATTTTTGTTTGGTCACTTGGTGCGGCGTTTACAAATATTAGAAGCATAAGCAAACCAGCAAAAGATAAAAGGCAGCGAGCCATCTGAAAAAAAGAAAATAATGCTAAGATAAGTATTGAATTAAGAAATATTAAGGTCATCAGTCAGTTTCCGATATTGTGGTCATATTATGTGCTCTGTTAATATTTTCTTGTTTAAATCCCATCCATTATCGATGAATCATAATTATACCCTTAATTATCTCTATCACTAATGGAACATTACCATGTGTGATGGTAATGAATGACGCAATGAAACAATAAGCCCACAGTATACAGGCTAATCAATATATTATGTATCAACTCCTCAAGCTATGGAAGCATCTGTTTTTCCACTTCGTTTTACATGTAGGCGATAAAAGTATACGCGCAAGTTCAAGGTTAAAGGTAACTTCCTTGGGCGGTGGCTCTCTATTGTGTTATGCTTGATTTCATGTGTAGGTACTTTACTTTAGACATAGTTTATTCAACCTGTAGCTACTAGTTATAGTTTCGCACCTATATAACTTTTGCATTTATTTATTCGTAGATAGTCTTTATTTCATCATCATCGCCTGCAGCCCGATTTTACTCACTGCTGCGTCTAGGCCTCCTGAAGTTTGCGCCAGCCACCATGGAAAAAAGTATAGTGTTTATTTACTAATAGATAAATTGGTCAGTACCAATATATAATTCTTAATTAATATCCGTCCATACACCCATATCCTCACTAATATTATTAATTCTATAGTAACTCTGTCTGTCTATCTGTCTGTCTGTTAGGTACCTTTTCACGACCAAACGGCTGAACAGATAGATCTCAATGAAATTCGGCAAGGAGGTAGATGGTATCCCGGGGTCATAGGCTTTTTATCCCGGAAAACGTGGGTACGGCGGGGGCAGAAGCTGGTATGTCATAAGTTAGCTCAATTAATTTTCACTCTGTATTTTTTTTTCTAATGTTGTAAACCGCTAAAGCTCGACTAATTATTTGTTACATTCTCCGTCTTCAAAATGTAAATCATTATGACTTGATGAGCATTCGTGTTAAACCTTGGATTTTAACAATAGGTTGCCATTGAATGGTTCCTCTAGAGATGTAATTACTATCATTATGGCAAAATATTGAGATGCCTTGCAACATTTTGCCAGTTTTTGCGGCGTTGAATAATAAAGCTAGTGGAACAAAGCGGTTAATGGCGATAACATCCAAGTTTTTACTCGGGACTATAGATTCCCATGCTTTGATTTGAATTGTGTCAATGATTCGCTAGATTTATATTGAGGCAAATTGAGTCACAATATGTTTGTAAAGCCAATTTGTACATTATTGTATAGCATTGTAGACACAGCGTACCTACCTACATATCTATGAATATTGTGTTAACTAATGTGGTAAACGCATAACTTCAGTACAAAAATCATTGACCATTAACAATGATTTCTGTACTCACGAAACACGAAACCGTGACATTTAACCCCATTGCAGAATATTTTGGTATTTTTTGTGACTTGACACGCTTTGACGCAACCAGTGAATCCACAATGCCTATGCACGGTAATTAACCTGGCCTCCACAAAAGACTACGTTCACTTGTCAAAAATATTTCTTACAACTCAAGAAAATAAAAATTACGTTATCATACCTCGGTCAAGAAATAAAAAACGTATTTTGGTATGAATGGATGAATGAATCCATACTAATATTATAAATTCGAAAGTAACTGTCTGTCTGTCTATTACCTTTACACTCCTAAACGGCTGAACGTTACGTTTTTGAGTTTGGCTGGGAGATAGATATCGCAGGTACGGACATAGACCAGTTTTTATACCGGATAATCGCGAGCAAAGCCGCTGACAAAAGCTAGTAAATATAAGCGTATATTTATATAAAAGGAATATGAATAATCCCAATCTACTGAAAAATCATTACATGAATAATAATTTCATAAAATGCTAAACGTAGATACACTAATTGTAGAACAGATCTACCACTGAACTGCGATCCCCAACCCGCATGCCCAGCGTGGGGACTATGGGAATTACCCCCCATGAGATAAAAAAATCAGAGGGAGTTATAGGCTGTTGAGATGCGATGAGTGAGATACACTTTTTATAAGCCTGTTGAAATACACCTAGCAATATCCAAAGATCATTGCTATGCGGCGAACGATCTTGACGGTCTTTAAAAACATCCATGCCGTAATCAATTAAAATCAATTTATTCCTAGACGCGAATGATTTAATGATTTAGCTAACCCTATAGGAGGCGCCACGTGCAGATATCACAACCTCAATTTAATGATGAAGTCATTCCGCTTTTGTTTTATATTCACACACACACACATTGTTCTACGTTTGGGTGTGTTGACTCACCCCGAATACTCAAACGCATCTCAGATTTAAGCACGTCTCAAGTCGCGATTTTCTGACAGTTTTCAATGAAAATTTGTCAAAAATTCGTCACATACGACGTGCTTATATCTGAGTTGAGTTTGAGTATTCGGGCGTAACACTCCTACAAGAGCCTAGACACAAAACAAAGAGCTAGATAAGATAATTATTGAATTAGGCAAAAGGAGTTTGAATATTATTACGTTATAACCTGGTAAATAAGTTATTGGTCTAGAATTCTTGCCAAACCTCAATTGTATAAGAAAAATAAAATCGGTCAAGGGCAAGTCGACTATCACAGGTTCGTACCATTAAACATAACCATTTTGCAAAAGGAACCTTATAAACGAATTAAAAGAATATAGCAAAAAGCTATCATGGCACGGTCACCCATCCATGTATTTCATCCGACGTTGCTTAACGCAATCACTGCCCAGCCTTCGTCGGAGCCGCAACGGGCTTCTGCGTCTTGGGCCATGAAAGTGTTATGTTAACTTCAGTGATCGGTACTCAACTCAACTTGTTCTGGACATTCTACCCCTCGATTGATAAACTTATTTTATTTCTATTATTTTTCTTATAACGGCTATACTGAAAATATTAACCTACATTTTGACAAAATTTCAACTGTCTACCGGTTCAAGAGATACAGCCTAGATCTAAGTATAGCGAAATTAGGCAAAAAAAATACGTTTTTTGTATCGTAGCGTAGCCTTTAATTTGAATTGTTATTGATGTTATAGCGGCAAGAGAAATAAATATTCTTTGTCTAAATTCTCACTGTCTACCTTTAAAACTCCATAAGGTACAGCCGACTGACGAACAGACGGACACACAGCGTAGGCTTAGTAATATTCTCCCATTTTCACACTTTGGGTACGGAACCGTAATAAGTTACATCACTGACACAATACGAACAGTCAAATGTTCCAATCGGACTACATGTTTGAGATCAATGTACTCAGGTTGATGTGACTCACAACCAAATGAAGAAGGCGTTTTCGGTTATTTGCCTAAACCTAACTTGTTTACCAAATAAAGTTTTGACGATATGAGGTGCAAAATTCTTATGGGCGTTTTTGTATTTCGCAGCATTTCAAAATTAATTTAGGCAACCTGAAGACAGGGAGCAATGGCGCTCAATAGGATAGGCCGATGTCCAGCAGTGGACTAATATGAGGCTGATGATTATGATTTAAAAATTGTTATCTTTAGAAATGTTTAGTTCTCGTTGTAGCTTAATTTTAAATTGCAATAGGCGCATAACTAACTAAATACTGTTTGGCATCATAGTAATCAGACATTTGCCAAATACGTTATTACCTTATGACTTGACTCATATAAGTCATAACCAAAGCCACATTTTGACCTACGAAGCAGTTCATGGCTTTTAAGCATATAATATGTGTGGAGAATGAACTAAAGGGCTACAATAACCTAAACTATACAATACACCACAAAAATAGAGTTTATGGATATTTAAAGATGTTTCAATGGCATAGGTACCTATACATAATCGAAAATATAATGCCCTTTGCACTTAATTAACTTCGTACTTAGATCTTACTGGTTAGTCACGTCGCTATCTATTACCTACTAATATTATAAATGCGAAAGTGTTTGCCCTCACTCAGCAACCAATCAACTTGATTTTTGGCATAGAGTTATTTGAAAGTATGGAGGCATAGGCTACTTTTTATCCCATATATTAGTTCCCATGGGAATAAATAACCTTAAACAACGCGTGCGAAGCCGTGGGCAGCAATAAGTGAATAAAAGAAAAAAATGCTGGACATTTCATTATCTAGCCCCAATCTGAGTTATTCCTGATTCATCCCACATTGGTCCCAATCCCAATCCATTGGGACGAGTCGAGAAACTCAAATTTTAAAGCAGAGCTTGTGTTATGAGTATACTGACATATGAGTATGGGTGACTGATATAGTACTTATTATAGAATACATTATATAAATATATATTTTTTATTGTGCATAGACACCCGGAACAAATATTTGCAGATCGTACTAAATTTTGATCTCGAATTTGTTCTTGGAATAACTATTGTGATTTGTCCAACAAAATTCAGCTCACTATTCCCTAGACTTTCTTCATTAAGTGAATTCCCAATGGAGTGGAAAATTGGACCATCGAATGATGAAAGGGCGCCCAAATTTTCCTCGTAAAAGAAAATAAATTTAATTAATTGGCCGAATATTTCCCAAAACGCTTTATAGAATTAAGAGGAAGCGATTTATTTGGAACATTTTTAGGAAAAGACTGATAACAAATTTAATTTGAATCTGTTTTTACCAATAACTCACATTGCACAAACAACCGTATAATAGGTACATAATCGTGATTTTCATCTAGTTTTATAACTACAAACAGAAGTCTCCCAATTATCACTTACTAGCTACGCCCCGCGGCTTTCTCTACTTTCTTCTCTCTACTTTTCAATCGCGGGTAACAACCCGCGATTTAAAAGTACCTATGTCATGTTCCTTTAAGTCCTTTTTCCTTACCCATTGAACCGTGCCTCTTTCCGGGATAAAAATTACTCCATGTCGTTTTCTGACCGCTGAACTACCACTGCCTATGCAGAAAATCATATCGATCCTTTTCTCTATGAAAAAAAAAACATATACATATATCCCACGGGAACCATTTATTTTGCCGCGATAAAAAGCCTATGTGGTATTCCAGACTATAATATATATCTCTGTGCCAAATTTCATCCAGATCCGTTCTGCCGTGATTGATTGAGTAACAAACATCCATCCATCCAAACTATCACATTTATAATATTAGTGGGATCGATATTCGATAACGTTAAACCATTAATCTAGTTTTCTGAGAAAGTAGAGATATTCCACACCTAACCTAAAAGTGACTTTGAAACTGATGTAATGCTCGTAAACCTGACCTATACAAGGTATAACGTTAGGCCCTATCACGCTGAGATCTTCTGCATACTGCGTGATACTGCTTAGGTTTTAACCTTTCGATCCTATCGGCTGATCTCGTCATGATAGATTACCGAAATCTCTTGAGCAGCGGTCGATCTGCAATCTTTTGAATTTTTCTCAAAGGTTTTTATTAACAAAGAAACTAAATCCTTTCCCACGATTGCGGTTGATCAAATTGCTAAATCGTGCCTTAGCTGTTTAGTTGTAGTACCTATCTTCCAATTTATCTGAATTGCTGCATCTTAGTCCTGACCAAGTAGTACCTACTCAAGTTTTTAATATCCTTTTAATACTAATTACGGAGTGACTAATAGTGATATCCTTTCAATAAAATAAATAGTGCCAACGTTTATTGAGCGTTTGATTTCGTCAATGCCAGTTTTAATGGTTTTTCCGATGATTAAAACGAATTGGTCTAATTGGCTGTATCTAATTGCTATAGGAAACTATTATTTATTATTGAAAAGTGTTACAATTTTCGGTGGTGGGGTTAGAGCAGTAAATGAATAACATATGACAAAATACGTCACAGTCGTAAAAAGGACTCCAGGAGTCCGCTCAACAGACGCACGTTTTTTACAGAGGGCTTATTGAGTCTTATTAACAGACTAGTAACGCCCCTCGCGTTACTTAAATTAAACAATGCAAGGCAATTTTGAATTTGCTAATATTAGGTAGCTACATTCTAATTAATATGAATAAATATTGCTGTTAATAATAAATACTTAAATACAGTTGGTGAATAGTTATTATGTTATAGATATTTATTTATATAAATATGTATCAGTTGAGGTACCTGTAGTTTGTTTGCAACCGTCTGCAGATAGCTCAATTGTTTCAAGAGCGTCTTCAGCACAACCCCAACTGTTATTGATATGGATTAGTTTAGTTACCTGTAGATTATTTGCAATAGTCTAGCTCAATTGTTTCAATTTTAAATTATTATTTTTTATTTAATTCTTTAAGTTTTAGTTTTAATTTAATTTCTTTAATTATTTGATTGTAATTTGAATAATAAATACCTAGGTTATTACGAAAAATAGGTAATATTAAGGTTATCGCACATCACAGCGCACAGCATCCGCACAGTACAAAAATGTGCATTCTATAAATCGGCTTTAACTCGTAATTTTTAGATCCCTTTCATATCGATGGCATCAGACGACATTAATGTTCGCAGGCCACATGTAAAAACTTGTGAAAATCCTTTTTGTCACTGTAAATTATATGTAAAGATAACGAGTTAAGCCCTAGAAAGATGGGTAACCTCAGAAGAAAACTGAGAAGTATTCTTAAATGACTTAGGTATTTATTAAAAGAATAGCATGTCAAATTGGGAGCCTCTCGTATGGTTATATTCAACAACTTCCTTCCTACTTGCACCAAAATTGCGCTTGCACAATCGTTATTGCTCTCCCTATTAGACTACGCAGACGCCAGCTATCCCGACCTAACTGAACACCAACTCAATAAGCTTGAGCGTCTTCAGAACTACTCCATTAGATTTATATTTGGCCTGCGTTAATTTGACCACATCTCTGAGTACCGTAACAGGCTCAAGTGGCTACCAATTTGTCTTCGCCGGAATGCTCATGTTCTTAATCTCCTTTACTCTGTTCTATTTCTTCCATCAACACCGTCTTACCTAAAAGACCGTTTTGAGTTTCTCCATCAGTCTCATTCACGACCCCTCCGCTCCTCTGATACCCTTCTTTTAAAAATCCCACCTCACACTTCCCATTTCTATGGTAATTCCTTCACGTTACAGGCCACCAGGCTCTGGAACGCCCTTCCAGTTTCCATCCGAAAAGCTAAATCCCTTCCTGTCTTCAAAAGTATGGTTCATCAACACTATCTGACCACTCTAGATAAGTCTTCCTAATTTTTTTTTAAATATATACAATATATATTTCCTTTCTGCTATTTTGTTAATTGTCGCTGTTTTTGTGTTTGTAGCTATATTTTTATTTTTTATGTACTTTATATGGTAAAATATAAGTTATTTTTAATTTTGTCTTCAAATCCATTACGCCACCGTAAGCTTTAATGCGTACCGATCCTGTCCATCCAAAGGTTGCCTGGAAGAAATCGCTGTTAGCGATAAGGCCGCCGATTGTGCCACTTTATATAATTAGTATTAAGTTTAAGTTAATTTATATTTTTGTAAATTGACTGATGGTTCAATAAAGTTATAATCTATCTATCTATATTATGAACCTTGCAATATAGTTATCTTTTTAGTTTAAGGTCTTATTTGAATGCTGTGTTTTTTGCCGCGCGGTAGCGGGTTAATGTGCGCAGATTTTTACTCTACCAAGCGTTTTTACAGTAATCTTCCCTCCAGTCAACATTAAGCGAGGCATCATTGTTATCAAGTTGATGTCATTTATATACACATGTTTTATTCCGCGGCTTCGGTCGCGTTGTTTCTATGGAAACGTTTTGGTTCTTTCTATCCTATGTGAACTGAATATGGAATAATAAAACCGGCCAAATGCGAGTCGAACTCGCTCACGAAGAGTTTCGTACCATTACATTATTTATTATTAAATAGCAATTTATTTGACGACCTCTGTGGCGCGGTGGGTGAAGGTCTGCCTGCGACGCAGGAGGTTTCCCACCTCGGGATAAATGTGTGTACGATCTGCAGCCATTTGTTCAGGGTGCTCTGGTCGTTCTCTATGTATAATAAAAAATATCTATCTATGTATTGTATTATATTATGTATATCATCTTGTACCCATAACACAAGCTCTGCTTGCCTTGGGGCTAGACAATGCTGTGTGAATTGTCCAGCATTATTTATTTATTTCTTATCGTGTCGTAAGAGGCGATTATGGGATATAAAACGGAGGGCGGGCAGCAGCGCCTCTTGCAAAATAGATCTACCACCAAACTGCGATCCCAAAACCGTATGCCCAGCAGGGGATTACGAGCCCCCCATGAAATAAAAAAATCAGGGGGAGGCCTGCGTCCAGCAGTGGGCCATTATATGCTGTTGAGGTTGAGGTTGAAGAGCTCTTTAATTTTCAATGAGTGTTGACTCATTGAAAATTAAAGAGAACACAACACAATGCGCACTAACTACTCCAGACATGATTTTAAGACATTTTGTGTCGCAGTGGACGAAGTTCCACTTAGAACACAAATTTGTGAACGATTTGTGTTTGATTAATGTTTGTGTGATCTCAAATATTTGCTCTCGGTCTGGGCATTTTAAGGTTAGGTGTATTAAGCCCGTATTATGAAATCTTGGTGATATATCTTTCTTGAGTAACGTTTATGGCATAGAAAAGCGTTACTTAAGCATATATCCAAGACTGAACAAGTTTTCATAAAACGGGCCTTAGACAGCGAAAGTAATAAAATCGCTTGAAAATGACAAAAATTAATTTTCGCTCTAACTAAATGATGATTATGTATTTTGCAAAACTAAAACAATATAAAAATAATAAGTTTTTTTCCTATTGTGTATGCAAAATTTCATTAAAATCGGGGACATCGTTTCCAAATTGATCGAAAAGTACGTTTTTATGGGAGCTTAGAGGTTCGCCCCCTTAAATGTAATATCCAAAGCTTATAATTATTATACATGTACTAACAAGTATGATTTCATAGATCTAATTACTTACACTCATGTAACAATCTAATTTGTTTCCGCAATTACAAAATCCTTACCTTGACTGCCAGAATTACTCCACAATATCGCACAAAATCCACAATATAATTTGAATCCTATTGTTAACTTGATCACGTTTTATTTTTCATTGTTGCTTCTTTTGATTGATTAGATCGAAACATCCGCGCTTGATGGAGATTCTCGACTGACAGTCCAAACGCTACTAAAGTTGTTTATACGTACTGCCACTGATAGGTCTGAACCACTCATGAGCAGTATTCTTCACTAAAACTCACTTCTAATACTGTAGCAATAAGGTACACTTTACAGTAATATAAATAGCCCCGTTAGTTGCTACTTTCATGTGGTTCAAGTTTAGCTCTCGGTGTAGTCAGCTATGCTAATGTTTATATTTTTTTATATTGGTAGAGCATTAACCTTCTCGTTATGGAAGGCAGTAGGCTACAATGTCTATATCATTGTTTTATTGCTTTCATGTGTACACCTCACCTTACCTCAACAGCCTGTAATGGTCCATTGCTGGACGCAGGCCTCCCCCTGATAATCGCTATAATGTAATGCCCATAATCCCTTCGCTGGTTGGGGATCACAGTTTGGCGATAGAACTATTCTGAAAGCGCTGCTGCCCGCCCCCTGGTGTGTGTCCCTTAGTCGCCTCTTACGACACCCACAGGAAGAGTTGAGGTGGTGCAAATTCTAAGCCGGCACCACTCGGCTACGCGTGGGTACATGTGTACAATTTGTCATAAAACAAAATAACCAAAGTTCAAGATGCATCCTTCAAGGGCATGGTAATATAAAATGGTCATTTACTTCGGAAGATTTACCCTCTATTATCCTTTACCTAGGTTATGTTGTATTTTTAGCAGAGCTGTAGCTAACTGAGAGATTGAGTCTGTGAAATTTTATGATACTTCGTACACGTTTTGTAAACGAATCATTAGAATTAATTTGTTTCAATTGGATTGAGCTCCATAGCGCTTTTGTGAAACAATATTAATAATAATCATCATTTATTTCAGACCAGTTATTATATTATTATTGACGAACGATGTGGCGCGGTGGGCGAAGGTCTGCCTGCGACGCAGAAGGTTGCGGGTTCGATTCCCGCCTCGGGACAAATGTGTGTACGATCAGCAGACATTTGTTCAGGGTGTTCTGGTCGTTTTCTATATATAATAAAAAAAAACTATATATGTATTGTATTATATTATGTATATCAGTTATTTAGTACCCATAACACAAGCTCTGCTTAGCTTGGGGCTAGATAATGCTGTGTGAATTGTCCAGCATTGTTATTATTATTATATTATGCTACAGTCCATAGTAAAGTATACCTTGGCTTAAAACTTATATACATACAATATTCAAAAATTAATGACACGTTTTTCTATAATTACGATTTCTATGATTTATATTAATGAATATGACTAAGTAAGTAGGTACTTACTTTCTTTTCCAAATTATTAGGAGGTAGGTATTCAAAGGCGAGTGACGAAAAACAATTTCGGTCTTAAGTTTAACTTTAAAAATAAAAGTTTTTTGTAATTAGCGAAAGCTAAAAGAAAGCTCGTTGCCTATGCTTAGGATGAAAAATTGCTAAAGACCAGAACCATTCTTCAAGTGATCTCAAAGGTGGCAGTCATCAGGAAAAACAAACGATGCCAGAGAGGTTCTTTGAAGTCTTTCACATTTTTTTGACAACAACAACCAAGATCTTTTTAAGTCGAGAGGTATTTTGTTGATAATATTTTCTGAAGATATTATAAATTTGTACAGTTTGGGCATTTTATTGTACTAGGTGTTTACCGCGGCTTCGCACGCGCTTTTCAAGTACCTATGTGTTACAATACAAGACAATACAAAACTCTTTATTGTATACCACAAAAAAACAAGAAACAGAAATAGACCTTAAACATAAAAGTACAATGGGCGGCCTTATCGCTTAGAAGCGATTTCTTCCAGGCAACCTTTGGTGTTCGTCCACTGGATACCATTTACCTCCCTGCCAAATTACATTAGACAGAGTTAGAGTTACTTTTGAATTTATAATATTATATGTTATGTAGTATATGTAGTGTATGTAGTGGGTACATTAGTACTAGTATACATATAATATGTTTGGCATATGCCAAACACATTAATTATCATTGTGCTTTATTATATCACGAGTGTTTTTATACAATAGAAAACCATAGATCTTCCAACATTTAATAATAGATATGATATGTATGTAATATATTGAACGATATGGCCAAACATTCTCATACACTTCTGTTCTAAGTTCATACTCAATCGTTTGAAGACTAGTTCTAAGTATGTGGTTATAATAAAAGTTGAGTTCCCTTAGAGACAGACCTAAAATAATTGAACCTATCTACAACTCCTAATGAGTTTCGGTAACAGGTTTGGAAAGAGTTGGTGACACGCACGGTCCTTTCACGTTTTGCCAAACTTTCTCTGTAAAACAAGTTTGGACTTCATTACCGTTTTAGCAAATGAGTCACTAGACCTTGTTAAGGCTGGTCTTTCGAATAAATCAACATTTTCATGATCTTTGAGATATGCTGTTCAAATATGAAATCTAGGATTCTTATACTCCTACACTTAATATTACAGTTCATTCTGTACAAGATATATTTAAGGCCAAGATATATTTAAGATTAATTGTATAAGTTTGATAAAAAAAATATCTAAATCATTTCAATTTTGATACATTTGCCTTCTTCTCCCAAACATTATGTCTTGATTTTTTAATTGAAAAAAAAAGCAAAAGCAGGGTAACAGATTCGCCAAAATAAATATTTAAATACTTGAACCATACTCTTTTAATTAGAAGAAATCTTGATTTTTGCACTTGATTTTTGCACACGGGACGGGAACGAGAAATTCTATGACTGTCCTTTTCACAAAACGGCCTTGGAAGAGGCCCCTTAATGGTAAAAACGGGGTCTTATGGCTCGCCGTCAGTGTCAGGGTCATTAACATAAGCACAATATAGGTCGTAGCAAACCTTCTATTTACGACGGTGAACACTGTTGCTGGGTTTCGGTCGTGCGAGTGTCATGTTATGACTCATTTGTTACTGGTTCCGATATAATTTTTAGTTTATTTGTGTATTGATAGTACAAGTTATACAATGTGAGTGTTTTGTAGAGTTATTATAGTATTTGACAGCACAGAGAGTGTTATGAATAGGTAGGTTGGCCAATTCAAAGTCATCCAGAACTATTTTGGTTTGTTTCCTTTAATCGATGATATACATATGAATATAATATGAATTTTCATTTTATCATAAACATTGTATAAAAAACTGACTTCTTACTGTTTTGGCGACTGTCCAAGAAATGAATTAGTCAAAAAGCTTTCAACAAAGGTAGTAGGTACGGAAAAAAGTACCGTTGGTATAGATCCGTACTGCAAATAAATTATTCTTAGTGAAAAATTCAAAAAAGTACCTAAGTTATTAACTCTCCTAAAACCTAACCAATATCAGAGAAAAAAACCAATAACCGCATCTCAAGTGGTTGTTCTAATTCTATCGTAATATGGACCTCGTTGAAGGCCTCGGCGGAAAATTGATAGGGTTATTACTGGCTATATAGGAATGGGTCGCAATCTGCGTCTTCAATTACGACTCCCACATGATCACGGAACAATCGAGACCACATCTCGGGAAAGTACCAGATGCGAGGATGTTGGCAGTATCATACATTCGACGTAAATGGTTTAGGTATACATTATTTAATTTAGCAAGGAACGGCTATGGATGCCTTGCTCAAATGAATGGAACAGAATAGATCTCGAATAGATCATTCTCTCGGGCGGTTAGTTTCGATGAGTTTTGCTACGCTCGGATTGTATTTTTACGTTACATTGCTGGTTTTGCAAGATGATATTTTTGACTGATTCCGAAGTTTAATTGCCCATACTAAAGGTATTCTAAATATTCTAATCAGAAAATAACCACTTCTTTTTCTGACAATATCGCTTAGTGTTTTTGAGCGCTTCAAAGCGACTATTCCCAAAACACTTACATAGTAGAAGTATAAAGGAAAATAATGACAGCTGTCAAATTGACACATTGTCAAATTGACACTTATTGTCAAATTGACACTTATTGTCAAATTGACACTTATTGTCAAGTTGACACTCACTTTCAGATGTGATAGAAACAGTCCCAAATCAAATATCATCAATATGGGATCCTGTTTGAAGCGAGAGACGTCATTATCAGTGACAAGTAATATTAAAAAATTACTGACCACATTTTTTTTTACATTAATGAGCTGGTTAACCTAGGCAAAGCAGCATGCATGTTTTTCGTAAAATTAATGTGAAATAAAAATAATTGATTCTGTATCATTTATAAGTAATAAAAATAATAACGAAAATATCTTACAATATTTTCTGGAGGTCACACAAACACCCCATACGTGTTGTATGGGGAGTGTTCGCATATAGTTTTTCCAAAAACTACGGCATCTGGGAGAACTATAGGGTATATGCATAGATTTAATTTATTTTATGATGTCATTAAAAACCGAAAAAATATAATTAATACATTTTATAAATTATTAAGGAAAAGTACTAAAAAAAAAACTGCACTCAGTATCGGGTAATAACAGATAAAAATGGTGACATTTTTCTATGACGGCACCCTTCATTCGGTTTGTCATCTCAAAGTACTTCCTGTTCTTTTAATCAAAATATAATAACATCTTTGATAAGAAATAAAATTACAATCAAATATTAGAATTAAATTAAAACAAGTATTGATAAATGTATAAAGAAATATATTAGAAAAACCATTATGATTGTTGTTTGTGTGTTGTGTCTTATTAATAATTTTCTTTATTTCTTTCTTTCAAAAATGATATCCCGCTTAATGAGTTATGACAATACGGTGAACGATGAGGTCACGATAAGAAATTTTGAGTCTTATCTATATTTCTTATCTCTTTTTATCTCTATATTATACATATATATATCTACTTTTCAATGATAAAATTTAACATCAGAAACATCTAAAATACCTACACAAAGAAATATGCCGATATATTTCTATATCAATACAGAATAAAATATTGTTATTTATAATCAATTATTTTAATATTTTAGTGGGGACCAACGTGAAGTTTACTTCCCGCTCGTGCCCACATGGAGACGAACGGGAATAAAAATACCCGTTGGTCCCCATTAAGGACGAAGCGTGGGGACGAACGGGAATAACCCGAAATTTTCACCTCACTTTTTTATCTTGATTTGACGCGAAGATTGCATGCGTGATCCCAGTCGACAAGCTCGTGGTAATTATGCTTGCCAAGACTGCTTGCGTAACTGATGAACAGGTCTTACAATAAATGTAGGAGTATATATAAATGCTCCAGAAATAAACATCCTACAAGCCATATGTTTTCTTTCAAATAACTTCTAACGTTTGAGAATGGTTTATACCAATTTACGAAGTGCCGATCTATTGAGTAGGCAGCTGAAGATGGGCTTCTTATTTATAAAGCGTATGATCACTCGCCAGAGTTCATGGAAGCGAGAGGCATAAGCCAGAAGGTGCTGGCAAAAGTAAGTAGAGGCAGTACACCCAGATCCCTGGACAAAATGATGATGATAATCACGTACAGCTGGTCCAATTTTAAAAACTCATCACGTTTTAGTGTTCCGTACCTCAAACGGAAAAAGGGGTAAGTATATAAGATGTTATAGGATCACTTTGTTGTCAGTCTGCCCGACTGTCCCTCTTTTGTTAAAATCGAGTTGAAATACACATCTTAAACTCAGATTCGTAAACTCTTGGAGCCACAATAAAATGAATCTTCCGAGTCAATGCAACCAAAAGTTACTGCTGTTGGTTGCGTAGCCATTTTTAAATTTTCTAAGGAAATCACATGCACACAAGGTAACTTATAAAGTACTTTCCGTTGACCTAGAATCATGAAATTTGGCAAGAAGCAAGGTCTTATAGCACAAGTAAAGGAAAATATCTAATAACCGTAATTTATTAAACCTATATCATTTATTAAATTGTGAAAAAATTAAAAGTAAATTGTTAACTATGCGTCTGGGTTGATTTCTTTGCTTTCGAGTACAAGTTTGTACGGAACACTTGATGCGAGAATCTCGCACTTGGCTTGGTTTTATTTACTTTTGTGAAATTCAAATAATTGACAAATGTCAAACCGCATTTGTTTTGTGTTTCAAGGTTTTAGTAAGGTTAAGCTCCGAAACCTATAATAGCATTAAGTCTTTGCTTACTCTTTGTTCTTACGCTTCATGTACCTAGAACTTGATTTTAAATGCTATTTATTGATCTTCACATCCATTGTCATTAGCACATTTAAGTTCCTGCTAAGCTAGGCTTTGCATTATTTATATTACACAACAAAAAAAGGAAGCAAATACACGAGCTTAGAATCACTAAGCACGTACTAAATACGTTCTGGAAATTACCAAAGAAACATTATATATACGTATGTGCATCAATGTTGTCATTATCATAAGTAAGTAGTTTTAATAATAATAATAAAATCGTTTTTTTTTTTCAGGCAACATTAGTCTAGTACAGGGTGTACAATACTAAAAACTAAGGCCCTTAAAAAAATATACCTTAATCTAACATACATACATAAAATATACCTAATTACCTATCTATTACTATTATTATTAACTATTTAATATTTTAGTTTTGTACTAGGCACACTTTACTAAATCATCATCATTATCTGATGATAGGCCTCCCCTAAAACTTTAAATAAATAAATAATGCTGGACAATTCACACAGCATTATCTAGCCCCAAGCTAAGCAGAGCTTGTGTTATGGGTACTAGATAACTGATATACATAATACAATACATAGAGAGATTTTTTTTAAATTATATATAGAAAACGACCAGAACACCCTGAACAAATATCTGCAGATCGTACACACATTTGTCCCGAGGCGGGAATCGAAACCGCAACCTTCTGCGTCGCAGGCAGACCTTCGCCCACCGCGCCACATCGGTCGTCACAACTTTATTAACTGAGTTACCATTATCAACCCACTTTGAAAAAGGAGAAGGTGAAAATTCTTTCGTCATTTTATAGAGATCTACTTTTACCCGTGTTTGCTCTCGCGTGGGTTTTAATTCTATACTTTTATAGTTATCATGCTTTTCACGATTATTGATTAACGTTTTGTCACAGTATGTTTTGTTGGTGTAGGTGGTAATTGTTCTTATTATATTGACATGGTGAACATAACTAATCTATCTTGACATCTTACTGAATTTTATTTTCACCATCTATCAGTTTTAAATTGAATTGTAATGTAACCTGTGGTGTAATTAGAATATATTTCTGTACTAGTTCAATAAATAAAAAAAATTGTTTCCCATTGATGATGCTATGCAAGCAACACCAATGGTGTCAAACCTGTGATGGATCAATCCGTAGAAGCTTTTAATAAGCTGCACGATTTCAAAATAACACACGAAGTTATCTTCGTTGTTAACATTCTTAAGTACCTACTTAAGTAGTTAAAAGGTGTCGACTTCGTGATATCCTGTTCATTGAATGATTCTCATTTTCTTAGGATACAAATATTATTTAAGGTATTTAATTCTATCTGATTTTATATATATTAAAGTAGAGAATACATTCATAAGTAGTTTACGTAGATAACTAGTTGACGTCACAATTTGTCCTTATTATAGTAGGTGGGTGTGCCAGTTGTTGAACTTTGGGTTTTTATTGACACATATCACCTACTATCCTTATTATGTACATTTTTGCGGTTTTCTGTTCTTAGAAACCCTACTACGACCAGCATTTCAGTTACGTCTAGCCCGAGACTTTACGGCGTTTCCTTTATATATTTATCGGAAGTATCGAAACCAGTCAAAACCAGTCAAGATTTGTTTAATAACTATACATATAAACTTAATTGTTTTTATTTGTAAGTACTAACTATAATACTTCATTGATTTTATCCCTGATTTGGTTCGTATTGTTTCTATTCTCCTATTGAATTGAATACTAGTAACTAGCTGTCATTGAATGAGCCAATAATGTCAAGAGGATTAAAAATCTTATTAAAGAGGATATCATAATCACCTATAGATTTATTATTTAGGACTTAAGTACCTCATTAAAGGATTAGCACACAATGACAGAACAAAAACAAATGACAAAAGCAATTAATGGATAGGACAAAAACTGGAATTCGATAATTGGACAAAATATTGATTGTTAGTCATTAAAACCTGTGAGGTAAAAACGAAGTGATGTTTGATGGTTCAGAGAGACACAAACAAAGGTATTCATTTACTTCGATTAAAACCTTACCTTTGGAATAAGATAAGATGCCAAAAAATCGTGACTTGAGTATGAGCTTCAAATGTCAAATACCAAAATGTCACGCTGTGCTGGTGCTCTGTAATGGCACTTGTTTTGTTTAGATAAAAAGCTTGGTTATTTGATAGGTCCTCCCTCACCATAACGGCCTTTGTTTAAACGCGAACAGTGTGTCCGGCCTTGAGCCTACAGCATGATGGCCCTTTATAATGTTTTTTTTATCTCTAGTTAGGTATTTTTATTTATTTATTTAAAACTTTATTGCACTAAGGTACAAAGGGTGCGCTTAATGCCGAGGCATTTTCTACCTGCCGACCAATAACACATGTTTTTACAGATGGTTGGCGTGCTAATATTAGTTTTATAAAATATAGATACTAAAACTTTATTACTTAAATATATATTATACATATACCTAAAAATATATAATGAAAATAAGGTTTAAATAGCTAAATTACAAGAAAAGAAGAGGAAAAACTGTTTGTATAACCTCTTAAGAAAATGCCTGCGCACCAATTGCTTAAAAGCATTGTATGTTAGGAACTTCCCAAATTAGTAACATATTCAAGCACTGACCCATTTGTTAGACCAATTGTCACTATTGTGATGATAGAGATAAATTAGTTAGCTAGTCATAATTTGCAAATGCTGTAATGATTTTGTAACATCTTTTAATCATTCTACAAATTGGCCAAATAAAGTGTTGACTGCTCTGTTCGTGACATCATTCCAATTGTAAAGGACTTGTATGTCCTCGTTCTTAGCGGTACCTAAGGTTATAAATTTATATAGAAGTCATATTAATGGTTTCATTGCTTCCCCATAACATAATTCCGTACGACATGCAAATCTCTGGTTCTTTTTCATGAATTCACGCCCAATGCAGGTTGTCAGTCAACTCATCTGAAGGATTTTTAATAGCCATCATCGTGCTATCTCCCACTACGCTATACGTATAAATGTATATAATTATTTACAAAACAGATACCTACTTACTGCGCTTAGCAAAGGTAAAGTAAATCGCCTGACGACTGCTTTGTAACTTATTTGTAAATTATTTCTCTAAAATTTTGCAGAACAAGCTCTTGGCAGAAGCTATTCTATTAAAACGATTTATGTCTAGTGAGTTAATAAAGGTTGGCAAGTTAGGTTAGAACAACATGAACCATTGTTTGACTCATCAGTTCATCACTTATCTTTCTAGGGCAAGCATTGTGAACGGAATTTCTACGACCTTGCCTTCAACATGTGTGCAAACTGTAGTTATTGGCACTTTGCACTTCATCCTCATTTTATAGTTTTATATTATTAATAACTACAACCACTTTTTATAACACTTGCTTGATTAAACATACTATATTATAAACGTTATAACTACATTTTCCAGCATATTCCTATACAAAGGTAGGTCATCATCAGTTGAGTAGGGATTGTTGTGAACAAAGGTTGCAACACATTTTTAATTAATATTTATTTACGACATAACTAATTCTAGTATGTATTTTGTTAAGATTATATACAGACTAGGAAACACATTGTTCGCAGTTATTTTTATTGATCAACCAGATAAGTTCAAGAAATTATAGGAACTTAAATAATATGGCATCGATTGTACTTAAAACGTACATAATACAACAAAAAAATATAAATAACAAGGCTCAGAACATCAAGAAACTATAATTATGAATGCTCGTCTCGTTAGTATGAAAACAATAATGTTAAACAATATCTACCTACTTTAACATGGAATTCATCAACAGCAAAAACATCAAAATGCATGTGTATTACTAAAAAACTTCTTCTTATATCTCTTTTTTCTATATTGTGAAAGAAAGAGACTTTAATATTATTTTCAAAAAATGAAAGAATATTATTATGTTTGTTTGAATGATATTGCTTGATAGGTATTATCTTGACATTCTTGGCATGGCAAAAAAGCTTATAATTTGGCCTGGAAAATACTGATTGCGGGCACAAATCGTTGCTTATCACTGCGCGGCAGGGGAGTAGGCATATTTGAAGGAGTCTAATGATCTCTGAATAGACTCCGGAGTACAGGAACTTCCATCGCCGTAGGTTGACAGACATCCTATGTTAGCGAAACACTGCCTCTGCTGAGCTTTATCACCAGAAAACCCACAGCAAGACAGAATCGCTGCGCTGCACATTCCAGGGACGCTTGATGACGATGTTGGTAGACTCAAAGCCGCTGGTGCTGCTTGTCCGAATTTCGGTGCTATGGTCGTTAACTGGAATCAAAAAGGAATAGTAAGTTATGTTTTTAAATAAATATTAGCATAGCATACACTCCTATGCGAGATGTCAGTACAGATCCCAGTTCCCCCACTTAGAATTAGAATTATGTTTTTAATAGCTTTACATTGGCAAATTTTATAACTTACAATTGAAATAATAATATCAAATCGTTAATCGAGATGTGGTAGAATGCGAGTGCAAAATCAGAAAGTGTAAAAAATAACTGTGTGCATCATTAAAATTACAGAACGGTTGATTTCACGCAGAGCTTTCACTCAGTTTATTCTATAAAATATGCTTTGCTGCAGAGTATTATCACAATATCTTCATATTTTTTTACTTTCGACATGCAAGAAGTATTGTGAAATTAATGATATAAAAACTGCATTTCAGTTAAAATAAAATGATAAGTAAGTGAGAACTTACATGTACTTGCTGACTGCCATGCTCAACTTTGGGTGCTGGCCTCTTCAAAAGCTGCTTAGGAACTAGGGGTTCAAATGAGATCGGTCTAGCTCCATCGCTTTCATCCTCATATTCTTCCTCTGCCATCACAAAGCCCCAGTTCTGGTTTGTGTCTTCCATAGCTGGATGTCCTCTATTATTCACGTCTGGAACTTTTGTGCTTGTGGTGTTTAGGGGCTTATTAACCCTACAGTTGACTCTGGTTGGGAAGGATACTGGGTAGGGGATGTAAATGGGTTGAGGTGGTGGCGGCGGAGGCGGCGGCGTTCTTCGGATATAAGCGTTGATATCTTCAAGCAACCTGTAGATGTTTTGAATAAGTTCTTGATCTCTGTCGTTTCTTCTATCGGGGTAGTAGTTGTTAGGAGGGTAGAAGCTTGGTGGCGAGTAGTCGTATCCATAGTTGGATTGCCATCTCCTTCTCCTATGGCGGGGTAGACGTTCTTTTGGTCTGAATTCTTCTAATTGGTCATCCGAAGATTCCTCGGCACTTGGGTCAGCAAAATGCCTTGCTTGGACGGTTACCAAACATGCCAGCAATCCGAGAAGTAGTATGAATTTATTCATCTGGAAAACACAAGTCTTTTATTAGCTTTATTTGATTTTATCCATGTTTATGGAACTGACTGTACTAAACCTACGCAGTGACATCAAATTGGGACCAGCTTGAATAAATTATTAACCTGTCAAAGATGCTACCTACTTGTTTGGTGTATTTGGTCTATTTGTTGACTTTGCAAGGTATGAACTGGCCATGACTATATTGTTTTGTACGTACAAAAAATAATGAGGAATTTAATACCGATTCATTTGTCTTAGCTAGATAGATATAGGTACTTAAGATATACTTTAATTACCTGAGTCCAATTTGATATGAGGTCTAAGTAGTTTAAAGTCAACAAACAAGAATAGCCGGTTGTAAATATATTTATTATTCGTCGTTTACAATACAACTATGGGTGTGGATCTTGATTGCTGTCCTTGATAACCACATTAGAACTTTTGACCTGCCCTCTTTAAACTTGAGATTCACCCCTTAAAAAAATCGTTTATATTTTAGAGCTCCCAAAAAAAATTACAATTAAATTTCATATAAATGATCTTGTTTCGATTTCTACCTACTTAGCTACATGCGTAGTTGGCAGAAGAAAACAGGTTATTGTACAGAACAGGTAAGATAATAAAAAACTTGCTCAGACATTTCTCAAGAAAGTGATCTTCAGTTCCGCGATCGAAGAGAAAAGTATGCATGACAATATGATTGCGAATAACGGTTACTTGGTAGCTCTAACCAAAAAGTAAATACTAAGAGTGGGACGTGTGTATCGTTTTCGATTTATAGAAGGCGGTCATGTTAAAAAAAACTGGTAATCCAACGCAGTGGTAACACAAGACGTGACAACCAAAATAAATTGGCGACCTTTCCTCAAAGTAATACAGTTCAAAGCTTTCCATACCTTTTTAAACTATTGAACACTTCCGTGACTTTGATTTTGTCCTCGAGAAACTCAATTCACAACAGTTCAGTATTTTTAACTTAGTCAACTCAATATTAATATCACTTGTAGGATCGAGCGTGCGTTCGGCACTACAGTTCGTTCGTAACTAATGTGAGAAAAAAACAAGTATGGCACGCGGCCGTGGCAATGAATTGACTGCGCTTGGGCAACCCAGACATCCAATATTTATGTTAGCTCTCATTAATATTGCTAACGTACCTAATAGGTATATACAGAAACATACAGTAGGTAAATAAATTGACTCTGGTCACACCATAATCAAAAAACGAGATATGTTGTTATGTCCATATGGAAATGTAATTTTATGAAAAACAATTGCATGTAGTGCGGAAAAGTTTTCAATTACTGTACATGTTTTAAACACTTCACGCCTAAATGGCTGAATGGAAATTAATGAAATTTGGCAAATAGGTAAATGGTATCCCCGGCACATAGGCTACTTAAAAAGCGCGTGCGTAGCCGCGGACAGTATCTAGTGTTATATGTTTGGATAGAAGACACATACACAAATTATAAATGTCGATAACCTAACGTCCTAAAGAGACAGGTTTCTGAGATATTCATAAGATATTGAAAATTACTTTTGCTCTAAAGATTTTTTTTCAAATGTAAATAACTCAGATACCAGACTTTTTATTTGTACTTATAAGTTTCCTAAAGCCCAGCATAATTTAGAAAAAAATATTAATGTTGTGGCCAATATAAGGGCCACAAAACAAAAAGCTTCAAACGCCCTTTTAACTTTGCATTACCTTACCCCAAAGGGTAAAGCTAGTGCCATGAGTATTGTAATACAGAACTGAAATATCCATCATACCGATTTTGTATATTCAAAGTTAAAAGTTATTTCATCAGAATCCTTTCTTCGTTCTTAGTTAGCTAGTTTCTTGTTTTATGTTGTTAAAAAATTAAGTTAAAACGAAATTACCCATTAGCCAATTCTATGGCTAGATTGTAATTATACTCTAGAGTATCTTAAAATAAGTTTAAATTAGAATCCTACATTATCCCCGATGAACATAGGCGATTGAATATACCAATGCGAGGCCGGGGCGGACCGATAGTAAATGAAATTATTTATAAGGAAAAATAAAATAACAAACATGTGGCAAAAGTTTAAATTTTTTTTTGTCGTTTTTATGCAATAAGGGGCAAAATAGTCAAACACGTCACAGATAGAGCAGTGCTCGTGCGGCGGAAAACCAAACTGCGTGTCCCATTTTAGTGACGAATGACGTGCAACTTTTCAATACCTCTGATATGGGGTTTTCCTACTTATTGCCAATGTTATCTTACTCATCAAGGGCTTCTAGAAATTAGAGTCTAATCGATTACTAAAAGTTATCCTTAAATACAGTTACAGATAAAAAATACCCCTTATCTATATCTATAGTAATATTATAAGTTCGAAAGCAACTCTGTCTATCCGTCTGTCTGTCTATTTGTTACTTTTCATGGCTAAACGGATCTTACTGATGCAGGGAGGTAAATAGTATCCGGGAACGGACATAGGCCATTTGAAAAGTACGGGCGAAACCGCGGGGTATAGCTAGTAAATAGCTAAAAACTTATTTTTTTTTACGAACCATTTTATAAAAGTTTCGTTCGAGTTTACATGATCATTCGCATCCCGTGCACTGCTGAATATATAAAAAAATGGGGAAATGACTTTAAATTAATAGATACATAAGTATTCAATAGTTTTTTCATTTACATATTAATAAAAATAAAATAATTGATGATGATGAAGTATGGTTACAGGTACAGTCATTCTCACAAATATCAGGATAGGCATGAGTATATCATATCGCATTTCCGGCAACCATAGAAAAAAAAATCTTTTTTCGCCCGCACCCCCGGTTTATGCTTTGATGCGAACATAGGCCTTCCCCAAACGACGCTACTATGACTTACGTACTCTAACAAACTCAATTAGCAAAAGCACTGCCGCCTACTTAACCCAATCACTGCCTGGCCTTGGTGGTACGCGTACGACAACCCGGGCGGGCCGCCGCCGCCGCCACCGCCTCATCAAGGTCCTGAGATGGATCATGTGCGTTGGTTCATGAAAGATTTTTATTGTATGGCATTATGCTCGTCCCGACAGAAGCAAAAATTTTAAACTAAACATTTTCATCTAAGATGGCTTTCCAAACTCAACAGCTGTACCTTACCAAAAATTTACTATTAGCTGTACCAAAAATAACATTTTTAAAATTGGATTCTAAAAATCTCTAATCATCAGTACCTACCTACATATGGCTAAGTGATTGATACTCGGATTTCAACGAGGCTAAACACGCGTTCTTCATTTGTGGCATGGCTTAACGTGGGAAGTAGTTAGCTATAGGTGATATAGACATGTTTTCGTCTTATATTTTGGCCGCTAACAACTTCCTTTATAGCTTTGTATGGAATTTCCCAGTTCATTACAATACAGATGCTGCGCCATCGCATTTCCCGCTGAATCATTGATGTGGGTTGATTAGACATACCATAGACCAATTAGAATATTATTTACTAGTGAATTGAACTATGTTTCTACTTCAGTGTTTACCAGTCGGTTATTCGTACATCATCATCATCTGCCTAAGTTAGTCCACGGCTGAACATAGGCCTCCCCTAATGACCGCCATAGCGTCCTGTTGGTTTTTCATACGCTGATCATTGCTGTAAACATTAATCTTTATTTATTTAATGTAAAAAGAATATACTAAATAACTTAATACATAACACTCTTTAAACCCAGGGGTTTGACCCGAATGTTACATTCCTTATTTTGTAAACGTGATTTGCAGCAAACCATATCGGCGTTACTAACCCCCGAATACTCAAACGCATTTCAGGTTTAAGCACGTCTCAAGTGACGATTTTTCGACACATTTTCATTCAATCATGTAAAAAAAACAGCGACTTAAGATGAGCTTAAATGTAAGTTGCGTTTGAGTATTCGGAGGTAAGAGATTTGATCATTGATTTGTTAATGATAAAGATGACCAAAGTACGAATATCAAGGCTGTTTCTCATTGGAAGGCTTGCTCAGTACAAGACTCTTTCAGGAATTACGTTTCTGAACCGTATATCGCAATTACCACTGCCATAGCACCAAGTCGATATCATCCATTTCGTCAAACCAGAGCGGTAGGTACTAAGAGGGCGAAGTCTAAGCCCCAATCTTTGAACGTCAAACTGAGAGCGGGACAAAGCAAAACGCGTGTGCATAAATCAAGATTTCTTCTAATTAGAAGAGTACGGCTCAAGTAATCAAATATTTATTTTGGCGAATCTATTACCCTGCCTTTGCTTTATTTTTCAATATAAAAAATCAAGTCAGTAAGTCATATTGTTTGGGAGGAGAAGGCAAATTTGTATCAAAATTGAGATATTTTAGATATTTTTTATCATCAATCTTAAAAAACTAATCAAAAAACTATCTTGGCGCTTTTGTACAGAATGAAATTAATGGAATATTAGGTGTAGGAGTCCAAGAATCCTAGATTTCATATATGAACAGCAGTAGGATCTCAAATATCATGAAAATGTTGATTTTTTCGAAAGACCAGCCGTAAATATTTCAAGCGTGTAAAGAACCTGTCCCTCTGTAACACAGCTACATAACATTGTAGCTACCACAAAAGACAAAGTTCCAAGTTCCAACCCTTATTAAGTTACAAAACATATTTATTTTTGTATTTCAGCTCATGTTTCTGCTCGACGAAAGGATATTCCGCTTTCGATACAAATTATTAGATGATGTATTATGTGGGTTATTTGAAGGAAAACTTGTGTCTGTTACAGTTTACCTAATTATTTATGTACGTAGTAAATACCACAGTGATTATGGCTTATACTTCAATAGGTACTTGAACCATTTTCCTTGTTTTCTTTTCTTCCATTAATGTATTCTAATTCGCGTGATTGTTGATCAAGAGGAATACAGAGAATGAGATTAATTCATGCACATTAACGTAAAAACATTTTTTTCCTTACTAACTTCAAAAGGTTTTTACTCGTTCTGGGATAATAATTATTTCTTTCCCGGCCATGGCAAAGCGAGCTCTGACACCACACACAGACACACACAACGAAATAACATGCATAGTATTTTCATAGGCCATACAATTTTGAACACTATCTAAGACCGCCAATTGTTACACATTTGAATTGCTTAAGTTTTGTTTATTGTAATTTTGATAAATAAGTGTGCAATAAAGAATTTTCTATCTATACTTCAATTGATGATTAAAGCAGTTTCTTTAAGTAAAAAAAGATATGCTAAGTTCATGCATAAATAATTCAGGCTTTAATGCTTTTTTTTACGTCAATTTGTTGTACCTACGAATATCGTCGAATGACAGCATTTTCTTATAATATTTACCTGAGTAGAGACGGAGAAGCTAGGATTTTTTTTGATAAAAAATAAATCTCTAGTATTTTGACGATATAGTATTATTTTTGACATGAGCTATAATTTTAGGCATAAAATCTCATTTTTGACATTGAATGTAATTTTTGACATGACCTGTTATATCCGATACCTATTTTTCTAAATTTACTAATTTTATACCTCAGTCTTTCAGTTGAGCAACTTGCGATGAACAATAGGGGGCCAAAACAATTTCGATAGTTCTTCGAGAGTTCTATTGCTCAATTTGCTCAAATAAGTTGTACAAAAGGGAACTCGCGAAAATTTTATAGTTTTGTTAAAGTCGCACCTACAATAACACATGTAAGTAATGTGAAAATAATTAGACCCATAATGATGAGTCATTAAGCTCACGGTACACAGTACCAAAACAGCTAAATAGAATTAAAGTGACTTGTAAAGGTTTAGTCCGATCTTATCTGATATCGAACGACTGCGATGACGCAGATTTTTTTGTGGAAAATGTGTCAGTCTTCGAAAAAGTATCTGGTTTCTGACGTAAGTCCTCGATTAGGTTTAAATGCAAATACTTCCTTACATAATATTGTATCCAAATTAACGTGCGAATTGATTTATTAAAATGACTTTTTATAGTATAAATTTAATTGAACAGAAACTGTATTCTTCTTAATTTTTTTAAATTCTTTTCGTTAAGAGTTTAAAATTACGTTAAAATTGGTAGGTTTACGTGCGATGCGACTCGCCTTGCTAGTCTTTAGTATGGGCTGTATAGATGCTTGAAAACAAGGATAAATATTTCACCCAGTACTTGCATCGAATCTAAGCTTTAGCATAGAATACTACCTATTACTAAAGATAATTCAGGTACCTATTTAAGTTTCTAAGGTTTCGTTGATTTCGTCTAGATATAAGATATACATTTCCTAGGCTCTGGGGCAAGAGGTTAGTCATATATGTATGTAGTTTACAACCTTTCATTTAATACCCCACTCAGATAGGTTATATTTAGCCCTTGACTCCTTTCACGACTATTTTTCTTAACCATCCATCCTTATCATAGAAAGCGTTCCCGTATATCGAATAATAGAGTCTTAAATCAACTACATTACAGTATTATATCTACCGAATGTATAATGTTCCACTGACTCACCCAAGCATACTTTTGACTTTGGACCTGTCATGTCAATCAAATTAATACACATTATAAAGATCAGAGGTCAAAATGTATTTATATACATCTTTATCAACGACTAGCGGCCCGCCTCCGCTTCGCACGGGTAGATTAATAATATAATTATATGATACTCACAAATAACGTGGCTTTCTATAGGTAGGTAAAAGAGTTTTCAAAATCTATTCAGTAGATCCAGAGATTACCCCTACAACCTCACAAATTCACAAGCTTTACATCTTTAGTAGTTACTAGCAGCTCCTCGCTGTTTCACCCGCGTATTTCCCGTTCCCGTGGGAATTCCGAGAAAAAACACACTTAAGTCACTCCCTGAAAAGTAAGCTTACTAATGGTGAAAGAATTTTTGAAATCGTTTCAGAAGATCCCGAGACTATTCCCCACAACGTCACAAACAATAACGTCACAAAAATATTATAGTTCAGCTTAAAAAAGACTTGACTATTACCTCATTAGTAAAGACTTACCCCCGACTTCGTTCGCGATTGTCATAGCTCTTGTTACTTGTTCCTGGACTGGTCTCCGCAACTATGCCACAGGTGGGCCCTTTTTGCGTGATTACCATAGCTGCAGAATGTTTGCCTGTATTTGATTCACACCATTTGACTCCAGTTTCTTATATTTTAAGAAACGCCATGCAAAAAATCTTCATTGTGCAGAAATGGACCTGTTTAACTTATTATACGTACAGTTATTCCACTCTCTTATTTACTATTTCTTAGTTCGACTGACAATTAAATAGTCTGAACACATAATTATAAATACTATTTAACGGGAATTTATCGCGTTTATTTACCTATTTTTCCCGATTTTTGTCGAAACGTCGGGAAAAATAGGTAAATAAACGCGATAAATACCCGTTAAATAGTATTTATAATTAAATAGTCATGCTTGGCCTGATGCCTTACGGATTCAATTTTTTATCACAATCGATTTTGTTTACATATGAAGAAGTTGTAATCGATTTCCTTATTGTTGCTCAACATTTTGTATTATTTTACAAACCTTACTCAACCGTTTAAATAACTTTACTGGGAATCAGAAAATTCAATAGAATAAAATAGTATGTATAGGTAATTTTTAATGTTTTATATGCTCCTTGATTCTGCCAGCGGCAACTCGCGTGTTTCCATGATAAAAAGTAAGATAGATGTCATTATAATAATGCTCGACATATCACACATCCTCATCTAGCCTCAAGCCAAACAGAGCTTGTGTGGATACTAGATAACTAAGATGACTGATTAACGTAATGCAATACTTAGCATAGAATATGTTAATGTTCTTAAAACCTTTGCAAGGTGAATAGCATTTTACGCAATAAATGACTTCATGGTCCTGACACACAAACATGGTTTTGTTTGCCTTTGATAACGTGGTGACACATTTTACATGACCACACAAGATTAGGATTAGGTTTACTTTGAATGTAGGTAAATAATGAATCTTTGACCTTCTTTACTTCCTTTTTAGTTGTTGTGTAGTTTATCAGTTATATAAAATCATTTTTATGAAGGAAGAAATGCAAAATATCTGCTGATTATTTTGCTTTAAAATTCAGAGTGATTTTTTAAATGATTATTATTATTATATATATTATTGAGAAGGTATAAAGATATAATATGATCAACTGGGATAAAAAAACAAATATAAAACTACACAGTAGTAGTACTACCAAGAAAATGATGGATTTGAAAGTTACGGTAATTGACAAAGCAAGCTCTAAATATAATGTGACCAACGTAAGATTTATTATTATACTTTAATCACATACATTTATTAGGTATGTAATAAACCATAAAACATAAGGTAGCTACGCGTAAAATCTGTTTATCAAAATTTCATGGGAAACAAAAATACAAACCTGTGCTTCAATTCGACTTCCAAATTTTCCGAATTCAAAACAGCAGAATCCGAAAGCTTCTTAAAATAGTACTAGTTGGAGTTTGTAAAGTAAAATGAGGCAAAACAGCGGGAAGTAGGAACAAGAGAACACTTTCAGGGTCCGTGCCAGCGGCTTGTGGTTGCCGCAGGCTAACTGGGCGTATCCTGGGTGTTATAGAATATAGAATTTTTGTTATTTGAATGTGGGGTGGTATAGTTTTACATCTACATATTTTGTGGTTTTATTAGATTTTCCTGAAAAGAACTTTTTCATTTATGTTTATAGTGAAATAGAAATAGAAATCTTTATTAATAGCATAAACATTATAAAATTAAGTTACACAAATTAAACAATAAAAAGTACATAAAACAACTGAGGTACCAAATAAGAAAACTGAATGCTACGAAATGGCGTCCGACTTAGCATTATATTGAGAGCAACTGGAAAGTAATTTATCTGTTGAATGTCAATTCAGTAAACGTCTCAAAAAATTTTCATAGGTCCATGAATCCAGTAACCCTGATATAATTATTGGAGAGTAATAAAAACCTCTCCAATAATTATAACAGGGTTTCTGGATTCATAAACCTATGAAAAAAATTTAGAAAGCAATATTTAATATGTAAAAGAAACTATTCCAGCGTAATCCGTCTGTGATCTACGATGATACGACCTACTTACCTCTAGGTATTCTAGGTATTCAGAGCTCCCAATTGACCACTTAACTTTTACCGTCTAATTTCGAGTGAACCTACAGTAATTAGCACTGGGAACAACGAAGGAGCATTAAAGATAGAGCCAGTATTATCGTAAGTAGCGTACAACGATGCTATACCTATAAAGAAGTGTTTGTATGAACAAGATAATAGAGTTAAAAATTATATCAGCTGGGTTAGGTACTCTTAGTAGCTAAGAAGTAAGATTAGATTAGAAAGGTTTATCCCTTAACTGTAAAGGACCCTCGAATTAATATGCTCGTTTAGCGCTCTCCAAAGAACCTGAAGAAAAAGTAAGAACAGACGCAATAAAACCAACTATTTCTGTAGATAAGTAATTTTTGAAGTACCTTCATGGATAAATCTGATTTTAAATTCGAAAACTCTTTTCGGTAAACAAGATTGTCTGGTCCATTTTTTTGGATCTAAGTCACTTCACTTACATGACACTTCATGAACTGACTTGGTAGTTATTGATTAAAAGAATAATTATGTATGTTAAACCGACTTCAAATTCCAAAATAGTGAAAATGGGGTTGGATTGGAAGGAACACTTCGATAGCGCGATTTAATTTATCAAGTTGCGAATTCTAGTTAAAATTCGAATCTAATTTAGATCGATGAAACAAAGAATGAAAACTACTAATTCATCGAGTATCAAACTTTTATGTGACCACTTCATATTCAACTTATAAACAACAACGAAATAATCACCAAAATGTATTGAGATTCGACAAAGATACCACAAGTTGTAGTTAGTCTCAATTTTTCAAAATTAGGTATTATGTTGTTTTTTTAAGCTTGACGGGATAAATACAAATCCCTCGGCAATATTTCTTTATGGGACCAATTCAGGTTTTTTTTTATATAGTGAAAGAATTATAACTTATTTGGATGTCTAAGTCGACGTGTCTAAGTGCTTAGTTTGAAAGCCTAAAGAAATAAAGGTATTGACTTTTGACTTTTCTTTATGGTTAAAGAGCAAGAGAGGTCCCATAGGCTTAAATAATGGTGCTTGTGAGTAAAAAATAATAATTGAGATGTTATTCGATAGAGATAGTGAAAGTAAAACAACAGAGTACAAAGAGCATTATACTTAGGTAGAAGAAGAAATAGTGTCTAATTGAATCCATTTTCATCTGTGTTTCATAGATATAGATTCTGTAAGGCTAGGCGTAACTAAAGATTTTAACCGGCTACGTGAGGGGCAAGCAAAATTGTTTAACAATCCCATTCTAACCTTGGCTTCGATAAACGAGCCTAGTATAAACAATTTTGCATAGATGTTGCTTTAGAAGTTGTTGAGTGAATAATTTTAAATATTTATTGATTTAGTTAATTTTCTCGGAGAAATAGAACAGATTTCGTGTCGAAAAACGAAAAACTCGATTATTTTTTGGACTTTTTTGCGCTGCGGAATACATCCACAGTTTATTTAAATGGAACGCATTTCAAGTATTATAAAATAAATAAAGTAGCATAAATCTTGTACAATATATTATATTAGATTGCAATACCGATTTGCAATGCAAATTTATATTAAAGATTAGCGTAAGTCCTCAATAACCAAACCTTTTAGAGCTCCGGGATGCCTTTTATAGGTACATCCTTCCTCAACTAGAAATCCCAACGGTTAAAAGATTTTCCATGTAAAAGAAAGGTTTTTTGGGTCCTCTGAGAGTAAAACTAAATCAGCCGTGGTTCTACTTGTGCGAAAATGTTTCCGAGTGCTGCAAGAGTACCTATTATCCTGAATGGAATGGAATATTATCTGTCTAAGTATGATAATTATTAGTCAGCCTTGAGTACAAGACTTTGACATCACCGCACTACGTGCCTATGGAATCAATTAACTAGCCAATGCAAATAGATAATTAACGAATCTTGTTTGATTTTTCTTCACACTACAAAGTGGTGTTTAATTTTCACGGTAATGGCGACTTTTTTTCTTTGGTCTCATAAGTGTTAAAAATATCTATGGAGTGTAAAAATATTGACTGGTTCGCTTATTATACTGACTTTGAATTTGGTTTGATTTTCGTCAAAAGCTTCTATTATTGGTCTGAGTACTTACACACTCCAATGCTGTAATTCTTTGTTCATAGTAAAAACATATTTACTGTTTTCTAGCTCTAAAAATCCGTTTAAAATCCCACTAATATTATAAAAGAAAAAGTTTGGATGAATGGATAGTTGAACGCCAGAACGGCTAAATTTCGTCCATATCCGTGAGATTTGGATGAAATTTAGCACAGAAATAGAGATTATAGTGTGGGAATGGGAAAGCACATTCATAAATAGCTCATAATTCCCACGGGAACGGAAACTACGCGAGAGAAACCGCGGGGCGCTTCTGGTAAGATAATATTTTGGTATGGTCTAAACATTATTAATAGGCACTATTATTTGAAAACGATTTTGTTATAGTTCTGTGTTAGTGTTGACGACCTCAGTGGCACAGCGGGCGAGAGTCTGCCTGCGACGCAAGAGGTTGCGGGTTCGATCCCCGCCTCGGAACAAATTTGTGTACGATCTGCAGAAATTTGTTCCGTTGGTCTGGGTGTTTACTATGTATAATAAAAAATATCTATCTATGTAATGTATAATATTACGTATATCAGTTATCTAGTACCCATAACACAAGCTCTGCTTACCTTGGGGCTAGATAATGCTGTGTGAATTGTCCAGCATTATTTATTTTATTTATTTATTTATTTATTTCTTGCACTTTTTCGTTGTTGATTCAGTCTTTAAATTCACCGTGTTTTTTTGTTATGTTTCTATTGGTTTGGTTAAGCTGGCCATTCGCCAACTGGCGTAGTTACTCAAAATTCACTTCTAATCCGATCGAGTTCATTGTTCTGTGAACTAAATTAGAATGAAATACCTACTCGAAAGTTGGTTGGTACTTCATCATTTTAGAAATAGTGACTGAACTAGGTATATAGAGAAACTAGCTTCTGCTCGCGGCTTCGCATGCTCTACTTTCGGCAAATGTTACCTTAGGCCTTTATAATAATGGCTATATAATACTTTATTCTCATCACCTATAATTACAGATTCTATTTGATTAAACAAAATAAAGAGAGACAGATGAGAGTAAAATGGAGGAGGCCTTCACTCGATGAGAGGTCCCATTATTATTTTCAATGTAAATCCAATCAATTATTATATAAATTAGTGTCATACATTATTATTCTATTAATAAATTTATTTTATTAAGGAAATAAAAGGGCTTAATTATTATTATTATAAAGAGAGACAATGGATTTGGCGGCCTTATCGCTTAAATGATTTCTTCCAGGCAACCAGATCAATTTGTGAGAAACATAAAGGATGGCGGTGCTTTCCAACATAGTAGGTACAGAAATTTCGACTACTTAATATCCACTGGCAAATCGTTCTAAAATCTAACAGCTTTTAACCAACAGCATTATAAAAAATCCCAAAAAATATCATTCTGAGACGATACCATTGTTATGGTGAAGCCACAGGGTGAAGCAATTGATTTAGTGGTACCTACAGAATTCCATTGTTAAAAAATGAATGCGATTCAGCGTTCGATGTGAATGGTGCGCGAGGCCATGAGGAAATTCGATGACGGCAGGGAATGCGGCTTCTGCCGCGCGTTCAGTTTAAAACCCCAGTTTCCTTCTAAACTTGATAAAAGAACATACCTTGGGTGTGGGCTCAACAAGGCCGCGGGCTCCCTTTATAAATAGCTCATAACGCCATTAATAATTTTAACAGAAGATTGATTGTCCGTAACCAGTACCTATACCTACATCTGGATAACGTCTGTTTTCAATACGTCTTACAGCATTATAAATCGACTTTGTTTGAGTTTATTTATTATGGGGTTATGAATTTACTGATTTACAATAAGCAGATACCTTAGTCTTCCTATGAAAAACAGAGTTATTACTGACTCGTCCCACATTGGGACGAGTCGAGAAACTCAAACTTTATGCTGAAACCTTTCCTAATTCGTCCCAGTTTGAGATTTCTAACAGATGTGGGGACGGCGGCAGCAAAAATCAATGATTTTTTTTTTCTATTAAATAAATATCTGCTAGGTTAATTTTGATTTCTTCAAGCCGATATATATAAAATCAAAAAATACAGCACACTTACCAATACGCACTTCATTATAAGTGTAAAGAATAAGATAACTTACAACTTAAACTTACAAACAATTTCGTTATTATTGTACCTTCAGCTAACAAAAACTTACTCCAAGCTTTTGCTTACAAAGTCAAAGGTGTATTACGTACCCATATTTACATTTTTAAACATGGCAAATTGAACTTTAATCCAAAAGGGCTACGGATGAAATCATGCATGTTTGCTTTATCGTACAACAGTTGCAAAATGTTAAAATGTACGTGCTTTGCTTGAATTAAAGAGCTTTTTGCTGTGCAATGTTTGGTCATAATATTATTTTGAGTTATATTTGTTTATTCGCAACGAATACATTCGACTAAGAACTAAGGTTATCGACATAGCTCAAAGGATTAGCAAGCTGAAGTGGCAGTGGGCTGGCCATATCTCGAGAAGAACCGATAACCGCTGGTCTAAACGTGTTCTTGAGTGGAGACCGCGACTCGGCAAATGCAGTGTAGGACGCCCTCTGACCAGGTGGGATGACGATTTGCGAAAGACAGGCAGATGCTGGATGCGGCAAGAGGCACGTCGCTATGGCGCTCATTAGGGGAGGCCTATGTTCAGTAGTGGACTGATAGAGGCTGATGATTAGGTTGAGTACCTACCGTAATGCAAATAATGTATATAATTATATTTATTCAGTTAATTTATACTAGTAATACTTTGTTAGTTTCAATTAAATAGGCTCCGAAGCTACTGGATCGATTTGAAGGAAAACAAAAGAAGGTTCTCTAGTGTGGACTAGAGAACCTTCTTTTGTTTTCCTTTCAAGAAGAGCATCTCCTGTTGTTTGAGTCCGTTTAAAAACAAAAAAAGGTTCTCTAGTGTGGACTAGAGAACCTTCTTTTGTTTTCCTTTCATGAAGAGCATCTCCTGTTGTAATTTAGTAAACGCGTCATATTTATTTTCCAAAAACAATCACTACCTCTTAATACTTACGTCAGTAGGAATAAGGAAGTATTCTTGCAAGCAGGAATTTCTTGAAACGTGAACATCGTGAAAACAATAGTACATATCATCATTAACTAGGAACTGTGTTAGTCACGGTACCGATTACATAAATAAATGGCTATGATAAAACTTTTAAAATTATCATCTTAATTAACACTATTTTTAATAATTTTTAACGAGTCATTTACCGTAATATCGATAAAACCAACAAAATAATGTAAAGCTCAAAACTCAAATCATGGTAAATATTTTTACAAATTTTTTACCTTTATCTTAGACTTATTGTTATGGCAATGGTAAACGGGTACCTACGTCTTATTGCAGTGTCCTTATAGGCAGCCCTTGAAGCATTGAAACCCTGTTAACCAGCAATAAAGGCTTATCTTATCTTATCTTATAGGCAGCTAGCGCACGATCGTTGTAGATAGCAAAAGTTGACTAAGCAACTATGACAATCGAGGCTTTATGTGAAACCCAGTAATAAATTAATCCTAATGTTGAATTAAACGTTTTGAAAACTGTGAAAGTAGCTCTACTCTTGACATAAATAACCAAAACTGGGATGAAGTTTAAAGCTCTATCCTTCAATATGGTATTAAGAACGTTGAAATTTTGCAGCAAAAGATAATTTCGTTCGCACTCTTTAACAAAATCAATACTAAAAATCTTGGCTATTGACAAAAAGCCCTTTTTCATTAATTTCATAGTCATTCCCATCTAGAATCACAATTGGCGTGTTAGCTTGACCTGCAGGTCATCACTTAACCCTACATCTTTACCAACAACTTTATGAGATCAGTGTGACATCAGCACTATTAAAAATAGGAAGCGTTTATTATAAAGGCTGCCTGGAAGAAATTCTTAGACCGATAAGGCCAACCATTGTACTTATTGTGTTTCATGTAAATTTCATTGAACTATTTCAAAAAAACTATTTAAAAGTAATAGTAATTCAGTAATTAATAATTCTATGTTTTTATTGAATTTTGTGGTATACAATAAAGAGATATATAGTATATAAAGAGATACTTATGTGTGCATATTTTTATTAAGAAATTAAGTTCTTAATAATTTTCTCAGTTAAACTAATTTTTAGGAACTTATTTAATTTCTCAGAGTGCGAGAGCTTACGCACTATAATACAAAAACCAATTTTTATTAATTTCCTTTTATGATGCCAATCAAGCAAAGAACACACACACCGAAGCCATTATTTACTATTTAATGTGGTCACACAAACGTACGAAATATACGAAATGTTGCCAAATTCCCGGGGAAAGGTTAAAAGTTACGTATTTAAAACATTAGAGAACCAGATAGCCTCAGATTACTGAAATAGGTTGTTTACACTGATCCTGATTACGGTACGGGCCGTACCCTAATGGGAAATTAGCATGACCGTACCGTACGGTCGGTCATCTTAATTACGTACCTACTTAGGTGTATGGTTTGAATAATAAAGCTAAAGTGTGCCACGGATAGAGCTAGAAGTGACCTAAGTGAAGATTTACCCGCTTTAAAGTGAAACCTGAAATTTAAATCTCTGCAGTGTCATTCATTGTTAGCTTACCCCCCTCGAATGTTCTAAGTCTCATAATTATATCAGCTTTGGTTTTTTTTCATTGAATTTGTTATTTTTATCTAAAACGACTTTTTATCTTCAATAAACAGTAAGATTCTAGTTTTAAAATAGTTATGAACTCATAGATATTGTCTTCAAACGTAAGGGGGGGGGGGTAAGCTAACATTAAAATAAATAAATAATAAATAATACTGGACAATTCACACACCTAGCCCCAAGCTAAGCAGAGCTTGTATTATGGGTACTAGATAACTGATATACATAATATAACACAATACGTAGATAAATATTTTTTATTATACATAGAAAACGACCAGAACACCCTAAACAAATGTCTGCAGGTCATACACACATTTGTTCCGAGGCGGGAATCGAACCCGCAACCTCCTGCGTCGCAGGCAGACCTTCGCCTACCGCGCCACAGAGGTCGTCAACGGTCACAATGAACGACACTGTACTAAGTACCAACAACCTTCGGAGTCTAAATTTTATATCACCCTATCATCTCTCAAATCTAGTGTCAACCAGCCACCTAACACAATAAGGTCACCATAATTTGATTTTATCTCATGATTTTTCTCATGCACAATATTGTTTGTCCTCACATTATCGAGCGCTGAACATCGGACGCCATGCTTGACAGATTGCAAATTGCATGGCGTGAAAACCATTAAAACTGTTAAGCACTAGTATAATCCATTAACGCGTTACACATCTACACGGTACGTACATCCACATGTAGACCGTCATGATTCATGAGTGTCATGACATGACAGACCTTGGTTCGCTGGGCCTTGTTCATGTACCTACACGCTGTCAAATTGAACAAAAGAAATGAAATTTAAGATGACTTGGCGATCAAGGATTGTATTTCTGCAAACGTTTCGATAGCGATATTCCAAACGTATAATTATTGAGCGGATTTAAAACTAAATAAAACGTCAAGTGCGAGTTGGACTCGTATACGTTAAGTTATACGTTTGGTACAAACTTTTAAGCAAATAAACCGACCCGGGCATGGTTCACTAAAATTTACTAATTTGTTCACAATTACCTACACAAAGATTTTTAGATTTTTACAATTACTTGTGATATAAAACCTTGCTTTTTGCCAAATTTTATGATTCTAGGTCAACGAAGAGTACCTTATAAGTTTTTTTTGCATGTGTTTCTATTTCGATACGCATTTCTGAAATAAGAGGTTTGATAGACGGACAGACGGACAACAAAATGATCCTTTATGGGTTCCTTATTCCTTTTGAGGTACGGATTCCTAAAAAGCAATATAAAATATAGCAGCAAAGTTAGTGACAAATTCAATGAAATCATAAATAAATTGAAAATTTTACGAGCAGTCCTCCTACAGAACTTTACACAAAATCGAACATAGTATATGAAAACAAATTGCATCAATCAATAAAACTGCTACGAGTAGCATAAAGTAATCGCATTGTTGACCCTAAATTAACCTGAACCAAAGTGACAACTAATCTGTTGTGTTTCTGTATGGTAACCGTTAATTTCATTTAAGCTTAGTCAAAATTTAAAACTGAAAATTAAGCCGCAAAAAGATCAAACTTTCATAACACCCATTACATTAAAGCTTTATGCTCAACTTCGGATTAAAAGCATCTATGCGTTGTTACTCTTATTTTTATTAGTCCATGCTATTACTCAGGATTTTACTTTGCAATTAATTTTTAGCGTATTCTGTTTGCATTTTTAATGATAAATAATGTATTGTGGACGGTGATATAAAATGGAATACCTAGTTCCGTTTTGTTTAATTTTATCTAGAAGTCTGCCCCAAAACACGTTGAGTTCCTTACATACTTACTATTTTCTAGATAAGTACCTATATCTTATTAATCACCTGAGGCTTGAAGGGGGATAGAGGGTGTTCTCAGAATATCACAAGGCTTCTTTATAGTCAGAGTATAGTGAGTTTTTCTTTCGTCAAAATTGCAATTGCAAAGGATCCCCCTCTACCCCAATAGAAAAAGTTGCTGAATAAATATCACGCGATTAATGTGATTTTTAATTGTGAAAGCGGACCTACGTGAGCTAGCAAGCGGCGGACTCGCAGAAAACTGGTGACTTATCTTCAGGTCGCTAAGCCATAGGAATCAATCAATCGATTAATCGACAATCGCTAAAGATTCTTACTAGACTAAACTTACGCATCTACAATATTAACCGTAAGTATTAGACACTTTTAACATTTGATGTATGTCTGAGTGGGGACATGATTAGAACCCATGGAACCCACAGAACCCATGGACTGCGGTCATCGTTTGAATAACGATACTTTTACTCAGTTTTCCGTGTACCCACCTAAATAAACATGAAATTAGTTGCCATCTCAACTTTCGTTCTTGTAACCTACTACATCCAGCTAGGCTACGCCTATAGTTCAAGATCCACGCTGATTTGTAGCTCGATAATCCGAGAGATGTTTGCCGAAAGCTCCGCAAACATGTCGTTCCAGCATTGCGTGCAAGCTCGTAGAGCGTGTGCAATGCAATCGAGACTGGCCGTTGAATGTTGTTCCCGGTACACTAAAATACGGAGCAGCCAGCTTAATCGCTGACGTTTCGTTACTGTATCGGAATGCTCGTGAAATTCAGGAATTTTATATAGCCGGGTTTTTAATGCGTTGGGATTGGTCATTGCCAATAGTCATGAATGATCAATAAATAATTTTAAACCGCCTGATAAAAAGGCACGTTTCGGCATAAAGCGACAATATAAAGAAACAAACGTACTAAGCATAGTTGCTCTGACGTAAACTTTTGTACCAGTCCAGCTATATAAACGTTCCATTGTACAAAATAATATCCTTTGTGCGAATCTTATCCATCTAGTTTATCTAGCAAGCAAGAAATAGTTTGAATATAATGTCCTATGTCGACAGTCATCTTGTGTCACAATTTGCATAGTTTAGTTCCCAGCCCGCTAATTACGCGCCGAAACTCAAAGTAAACGTTAAAATTGTTCAAATTTAACAACATTCAAGACGAAAACAATCTCTGCTCTACTCTGTAGTTGCAAATTGTTTTACCACAAGAGCTTGTGGGACAAAGTTTGGGGTAAGCTTGCACTTTTGGCGGCCCCGTTGGCTGACCATTTTCAACAAATTTGCGATTCAAATGCAAAGTCCTGCTTTAGTACAAAACAACAATCAAATATAAACTGAAGGCAACATAGTAGACCTTTGTTACTCAGGACTAGGTAGGATTAAAAACAAATTGCCGTTAGACATAACAAAGCTTAATCTCGGCCAATTCAAACTCAAACTTAAAAGCTTGTTTGAATGTAATCATTTTTACCACATTAACGAATTTATGTTCTGTTCATTCTCTAATCTGTCTGTATAAACTATACACTAACAATAATTAAAAGTTAAATTAATCTAATCCAATTTTTATTGCAAATATTTAATGGTATTAATTTAATTTATGAATATAATCAATTATTGTTATTTTGACCTACCAATGTTATGACAATGTAACGATATGGTTAAATAAATAAAATGAAAATGAAAAGCATTCATGACTTCGTAAGTAAGTATTGCCGTTTATGCTGAGCTGAGCTGACCAAAGCTTTTCCTTTGACAAAGCTACATGGTTTTCTTCACCTAAATTAAACTAGGGTTCAATGATTTGTGCTGCAAAATTTATCGCAATAAGATAAAAATATTGACGTACAATTTAGTTCTTCACTTTAGTAAGTACTAATTCATATTTATTGTCCGTGAACTGTTCAATGAACTCGTTTAAAATTAATAATGAAGTCATGTTTGTACATAGCGTCATCTTGTCGTTTCTTCGAGCACGATCTTTAGTACGTTTAAATATGAATGTCAACGCCGTAAAGCGTAAAAAAAGCGCACAAATGCTGGCCTCTTAATCTTCAAACAGCGCTATAGCTGACTTTTTTTCTTTGTGCATATTTTAGTGGACACTCGGAGCTATTGTAAATAATCACTTTTTCTCATGGGTGTTCTGAGTTTCTTTACAACAAGTATGTTTACAATATGCCAAAGAATAATAATATGTAGCGATAGTTTACAACCTATAGCTGTCGCGCCCGCTAGCAACGAAAGTTTACCTAACTGTGACTAACAGGGGGACAGATAGAACCTTTTGTTCCTATTTGTCCCCCTAAGGGGACAGATCAGGGTGACAAATGGGAATAAACCGTTTTTTTTGTGGTTGCTTTGCTGCGCACTATCTAGACATATGTATATGAGTGAAAGGTAGGTAGGTACATATCTAGTAGGGTAGCTTACTAACGTTTTGATAAATATCATATAAAGTACGTTTAACTAGCGACACCTATCTACTGAACTTTTTAAAATAATTGAGGTGATGAGAAAGTCAGGTTTAAAAAGTTGTTAAAAATTTCAATCTGAAACGGACTTAACGACAAATGTGATCCGACTACTAACCCAATACCAATATTCATAACCAATATTCTGTTAGTAATCGCATTCAATTATTTTATAGTAAGTATTTCGATTTTCGTTTAAGAAACCATTTTCTTTCACTACTTTTAGGACGTTTCTTGGTCTATAATGATGGCAATTTTCTTACAAACTCTTTCAAGTGTCTCCAATTATACGGATTTTCCATTAGGCCAATGTCTTTGGTGGGTAAACAATGAGGTCACCACATTACCATTTTTTTATTTGCTTTGGGTGGCTCGTGTGTCACTGCAGCCATGATACGCCTATTGTGGTCGCCCTTTATACGTTCATCCCTGAAGCTACGGCTTTCGTAATTCGCCACTAACCCTTGCAGCTGCCAGGAACTGTAGGATTTTCTTCGGGGTGATGTCTCTCAGCCCGTTTGGGCTGCTAAGGTGCTTGCCCAGGTGGATGCTACATTGATGCATCAGTGCTCCTTATTTTCCTAGCAGATGGAGATGCGTTTCCTCTGCCTCCTCGGAGAATCTGGAAAATAAATAATGCTGGATAATTCACTCAGCATTATCTAGCCCCAAGCTAACCAGAGCTTGTGTTATGGGTACTAGATAACTGATATACATAACTTAATAAAATTCACAGATAGATATTTTTTATTAATACATAGAAAACGACCAGAACACCATAAACAAATGTCTGCAGATCGTACACACATTTGCCCGGGGCAAAATCTAACCCGCAACCTCCTGCGTCGCTGCAGACCTTCGCCCACCGCGCCACAGAGGTCGTCTAAACCTTAAAAACCTTAGTGCTTATCAATACAGCTCAGGTCGCCCTGAAAACCTGTTAAAATGAAACGCTCTAAAATGAACGTGTCCATTTGGCCCGTCTGCCTGCGTCCTCAGCACGATAATGTCAACGTTACAATAAATAATGATTGGAACTAATTGACGACGGGTTTTCCCATCGCTGGGGCCAATTTCAGGCACGTACGAGTTTTTATGGCACATTAGGTGGACTATTCGCGCAAGCTATATCGGTTCGTATTAATGATATGGACGATACAGCGTTATGACTGACCGTTATATTAGCATGGGCGGTGGATACAACAAAAGAAAATTGCTGGGTATATAATATGATCAACCTCAACAGCCTATAATGGTCCACTACTGGACGCAGGCCTGCTACTGTTTTTTTTCTCATGAGGGGTAATGCCTGTAATCCCCACGCTGAGCATGCGGGTTGGGAATCGCAGTTCTGTGGTAGATCTATTCTGCAAGAGGCGCTGCTGCCCGCCCCCGTATCTAAGTCAGACTCTTAAGAGACTGGTGCCTCGTAGGACCCCAAACACAAACACGCACACACAGACACACGTACACACACCCTCATATACGCCAACACACAAAACAGAAACTTTAATGTTTGTATTTGTATTATCCAGTAACAAACGTTTAGTAAATTAATAAATGGGTAGCTTTTAATATTAGCTTGTAAATCAATTTCATCAATTATTCAGGAATCCAGGAGTTAGGCGTTAACACTGTTTTTAAGCTTCGGTAGTATGACACTACCAACACCACGTTTCAATAGTATCAGTGTACCTTTGTAAAAAATGATCTGAATAAATGATTTTATATTAAAAAAAAACATCTATTACGACCTTAGACAATTTAACCCGACAAAGATTACGACAGCTACGGGAAGAGTTGGGGTGATGCAAATTCTAAGCCGGCACCACACGGCTGGGGACGACAGGGTTATCTATGCCTAAATCTAGCTTTTTACAAGGGTCCAGATGACGCATGTGACATCTGTGACGCATGCTACGTTGGTACATTATAGTACTGCATTACTTTCTTCATCAGACGTGCAAAATCACTCCGTATATCCAAAAAACTGCTTCATCAGTATTATTTATCCGTGTAACAAGTAAATACAACTTTTTTTGTGTATTTAAGTTTATCATAAGTATAGTATAATACATGTTAGGCATTATGGTAAGTAGTGTATGTATAATGTAATTTTTCTCTCTTCATATTACTGAAACTAATAATGTACTAATAATGTACCTACTTACTAATTACATATTACTTTAAGTAAGAATATATGTATATATGAAATAAAAAGAAAAGAAAAAAAAAACGCCACCTTCTATATTGTTCTCTTATGTCCAGTCCATCCCAAGGTTGCCTGGAAGAGTTCGCTCAAAGCTATAAGGCTTTGTACTTATTTTATCGTATGCATTTCCTTCTGTATTGTATTTTGTGTTTGTGTTGTACAATAAAGAGTTAACTATCAATCTATCTATCTTAGGTACTTCTTATTTATTCTGTTCTATTTCTCTGCGATTGCAAACCAACATCCACGTCCATAATCTATACTACATATACTAGTTTCTGTCCGCAGCTTCGCACGCGTTTTTTATATGGAAACGTTACTTCTATTCCATGGGAACTGTTTAACGGGATAGGTTAGTATAGATGTTTTATTCTATTAAGTTTAGGCAGTGAATCGAAGTTGCCCTTGGTGGCCACTAAAATCTATTTTCGTATCTCTGCCTAAACTAAATAGAGTAAAACTATAATTACAGAGGCACTAAAAATATCTTATAATAGGCACTAAAAATATCTTAGGCACGCTTCCAACTGGTATTGATATGGATCAGTTGAGCTACCTGTAGATTGTTTGCCACAGTTTGCAGATAGCTTGATTGTTTCTATTGTAAATACTAGTTTTAATTTAAATTTGTTATTTGATTGTTATTTTCTTTCTGAATAAAGATAGTTATAATAGGTATCACAAACGAATTCACAAATTCACAAGGAATTTCAAATATCGACGGATTTTTGAAATTTCCTTTGTTAAACGGAACAATAAGAGAAAGTAGGTGGCGGCGCTAGTTTGGGTGGGGTGCGCCAAAATGGAAAACAGTTGTGCCAATCTAACAACGAAAAAAACCTTAAAAGTTGAATTTGGATCATAAACAAATCATCCATTCCCGATACATTTCTGACTGAATGTATTTCTGTGTCACGGAAATAGCAATAATCACTTCCGATTCTATAATCATACTTTAGATTATTCATGTAACTATTCGATAGATTTCGCAGTATCAATCTATTGCCTAATAATATTACTCGCCATGACAGCTAGCTGGTTTGATCACGAAGATATCAATAATTACTACGCATACCAAGCGTTAATATTAGAGGTTATTGGATAGCGGTGTCCAAAACTAGTATGTCGGTAAGGTATCTAGTCTATTAGAACAGGTATTAATAGTACCTACCTACCTACTAATAATACCTAGCTATACTACTTGAGCACCTGGCTGTACCTGCTGCCTAGCAGTGAATGCTCACTTTGCCACAATAATTGATTGAACCCTCTTATATAGGTAAGCTTTTCTTTGCAACACAGAATAATTTTTGTTTTTAAAAAAACTAAAATAAACTTCTAAACCCCTGAGAATACAATAATCTCGGGATCATTTTCAATACAATTAATATTCAATACAAATAATAAATAAATAAATAATGCTGGACAATTCACACAGCATTATCTAGCCCCAAGCTAAGCAGAGCTTGTGTTAAAATGTGAAAGAATGTTGTTGTTTGATGGATAATTCGACGTACAAATGTACATTTAGAAAAACCATAGGTACTACCTACATACAAAGCCGAACATAGAACCTCTTAATTTTTTTTTTTTAAACCAGTAAAATATAAAGCTCTCCTTACCATAACTCATTTAAGTTATTCCTGCGAAAGACTGTAGGCCGACGCTCGGTGAGTCAAGCTGAAGACAGGGTGCAAAAAACATTGTATGGAATAAAATTTGCTTCGAAATGAGGCGCTATGTAACCATTTGGTGCTATTAGGGGAGAAATTTCCTAGCTTTGGACTAACTTAGGCTGATGATGATACACTAATTCAAAGAAGTATTATTTTTTTATTTCTGAATGAAATCACAAAAAAAGAAATAATCGGTTATGCAGAATAGCTTCAGTTCAAGCTTAACTTTATAACTTTACTGTGCCTGAACATTAATAAGGGGAAAAGGGCATTTTCTGCCCACTTGCTTTTATTTACTGCTATTCAGTGACACTTGAAATATTGCCCTGTTTCAGTTAAATACGCTTTTGAAGACTGAAGTGACTCGTTTACAGACTTTACAGGCGGGAGTTTGTTTCGTATTTTTTTTTGCGGGCTCTACTGTTGTAATTTTGATGGAGAGCTACTTCTACTGTATTGTACTATTTTGCTCAAATATGTTTTCTAATAAAACAAAAGGTTCTTACAATATTCACTCAACAAACAATAAATTGTTGAGATGACAAAGTAGGTACCTACTGCCTTTTGCAATCGCATGTTTCATTACGTAGGAACCTTATATTATTTTTCAAGTTATTATTTAGGGTTTGTTCTATTATTTGAACATGCCACCCTCGAAAGTACTATAAAGGCACAAAATAACCACAGGAATAATGTATCTTTATCTTTAACTACTTATGGTAAAGTAAGAGCTTTCTTTGTTTTTTGACAATATTGTAAATACTTTTTCTAATTTTTTTTATTATACGATTGCAGTTTTCTTTGTTAATAAAGAAATTGTATTGAATAAAAAATAATATACCTAGTCATTCTGTATCGTCAGATGTTCGTGCATCGGTAATGTCATAAAAAAACGCCGCGACTATTGTAGCGTTAGACCTAAACTGAAACTGCATTTTTTAAAAGCTCAATGGTTCCTACAAAACAATTTTTTTACACAAATATGTTTTTTTTTATTCAGTAGATGTATAGAATCATCTCGGAGTATTTTCTCAAAATTTGTCATCTATGTCTATTGTTGGATGTTTTTGTAAGAAGCGTGATTCTTCTTCCGTTGTAAACTAAAATGCGTAGGTTGTTAGGTACTTTGCGGTGTGCGTATCGAAGACAAAAAGTTTGTAGTAGCGTGAAATCATTGGTACTACAAATTAAACTGAACATGATCGGTTTATATAATTGGAAATGTGATCAAGCGAAATTTATAAAAGGTAGAATAGAAGATATTTTTATTTACCTTAAAAATAAGTTATTATGAAGCAAAAGGAAAGGAAGGGCAAATAAATAATTAAAATGATGTCGGTCGAAATCATGTAAAATATTTTACATATTTGAAGACTAACGGAATATTCGTAAAGTAGTAGTGACAAAAATATTGGTGTGCGTTAAGAAGGTATGTTTTGTTTGTTTTATTTTCTCGCAATCGGAGTGAAAAAGTAGAGTTTTTCACTCGAGTCAAAACCACCCATTATTAATAAATAAATAAATAAATAATGCTGGACAATTCACACAGCATTATCTAGCCCCAAGCTAAGCAGAGCTTGTGTAATACATAATACATAATCATCAGCCACTACAATACATTCGTCCTCTTAAATAAGACTCGACGTTTTAGTGTTCCATTTACAGAGAACATACATACATTAAATTTGAATACATTTTTTAAAATGGAACTGGCTGTTTAGGACCCTTGTCAAAACATACTATTATTTTAATCCAACGAGACATGTACTAATGAATAAATAAATAAGAAACTTACTTATCACAATGCTCACCGTATATTCTCCTTCGTTCACTGTTAATTGCAAATGAGTTGCTTTAAGTATAGATTAATTCCTATACGAGTGAAGTCAAGCTAAAAGCATTTCAAGGAGATTCTAATGAATAAACATTATTAAGTTCAGTGCAGCGTACAGAACAGATAATATGTAGATTTCTTGGGTAACTCATTTAGGTACCCTAGTCATTAATTAATATGTCATCATCATCAGCCTATCTCCACTGCTGGCGTTCATTAGGGGATAGCGCCCTGTCTTCAGCTTGCCGCCTCCTGCATCTGCCAGCAGTCTTTCGCAAATCGTCATCCCACCTGGTCGGAGGGCGTCCTACACTACGTTTGCCGAGTCGCGGTCTCCACTCAAGAACACGTTTACCCCAGCGGTTGTCGGTTCTTCTCGAGATATGGCCGCCTCCAGTATCTGCCAGCAGTCTTTCGCAAATCGTCATCCCACCTGGTTGGAGGGCGTCCTACACTACGTTTGCCGAGTCGCGGTCTCCACTCAAGAACACGTTTACCCCAGCGGTTGTCGGATCTTCTCGAGATATGGCCAGCCTACGGCCACACTTGTATTGATTTTACCAAAAAAATCATAAAATGACTACTAACTATCTAACTATCTGAATTCAGCTTGCTAATTCTTTGAGCTATGTCGTGTCGATAACCTTGGTTCTCTGTCGGATGTATTCGTTTTTTTCTTTTTAATATGTGAACGTGGTTAAGTAAACCAAAGATAGTAAAAGCAACCTAGAATCAGCAAAGCGACATGACAGGCCAAACAAGTCGGCAATCAAAAATTATTCGCTTCACGTTTCCCAAAGTAAGAAACTCGTATCTTGCAGATTCAACGTCATCCTTCTTGATATTCAATGAACATTTTCACTTATAAAGTATCTGGCACAATCTCTATCATCGGCTTCTCCGTAAATGTGGTTCATGAATCTTTCATAGCGGGTGCCATCATTTTCATATTGCTTCCCAGTTTGGGCAACAATAAGGAGAACCTACCTGTAGATAGGACAGAAAAAGTAACGGGAATATAGATCAAACGCGCCCTGGAAAATTGCTCAAAAGGAAGATGTGAACAACTATGTTACATTTATGAGAAAGCTTTATTTCGAAAATTCCTTAGATTTTGGAAATAAGATGTGAAAAAGCTTTACAGTAAAACATCAAAACAAGCAAAGTCAAATGTGTCTATGTAAATATCTTAGAATATCATGCATCAAGCAAATTTGTCACGAACGATCATAAACTCTTTCAAGCAAAACCGAAACCAAATAGCCACCAATATATTAAAACCAATCCAAACTACGAATTGGTACCATCATAACGAGACTATAAAGTTTCACGGCTCGTAAACTTTGCAAAAGTAGGTGAACCGACTCCAACGGGTGTAAAATACCTATCAACTGAGGTGTTCAAGGGCACATTCAAGTTTTCAGGGTACCTATTAGATACTCAAAATAGACCAGCGCAACGAGTTCACATAAGAAGGAACCAATTTTGACTTCATCTTCATTTGTACAAATCTAGGTTTATGTGACCAACCATTAACATTGATTTATGTAAGCAAGATTAACTTGAACCTAAAACTAGAAAGTCGGTAGGTAATTATTGTATCTATCTAGTAACATTAAATAATAAATAATAATGGTGGACAATTCACACAGCATTATTTGCCCCAAGCTAAGCAGAGCTTGTGTTATGGGTACTAGATAACTGATATATACATAACACAATACATTACAAAGATAGATATTTTTTAAACCATTACTTAAATGGAAATATTTTCCATTTTATTTCTGGCTCAAGACTTTATTGAATTCCAGCAAATTCTCAAGATGTTCGTTCCGACCTTAAATTCTAAACCACTACTTTTATAAATATTCCATCAATGGATCTGCATAATCCTTTTGAGGGAATCAGAGGCATTTGTGAAGGGATTCTCGCCCTGTTCCTTGGATATATTTCGGGTAACGGAACGGACGACTTTCGGGAATCTTCGCTCTCAGATCCTCGATATTTGTTATTGCGGATGTTCCTCAATATAGACCTCACGTCCAAGATTATTTTCTATATCTAGTTGCTCGTGCTCGTGACTCTAAATGATACCAATACAATAAATTCTGATTATCGTATAAAGATAAGGTAACAATCGTGAATTAGGAACGAAGGAAATATTACCTTGGCAGTATGAATAGGTACATGTGCTTAGTTGAACTTTACAATATTGCATGATACATATAATATAGTGATGTTCGTGATAAGACCCGGATTTCTATCTATATGTGGCCAGTGGGGACAAAGAATTAAAAGCTACATGTAACCACGCAAGTTTAAACAAAATTGCGAATTTCGGTTTAACGTAATAATGAGATTACCGCAGACACAATGGCAGTGCGACGTAATCACCCATACAGGCTAAATTATCATTGTTGTGTTGTGAAAGCACGATCATTATAGCCAAATCAACGATGATCACCGAATGTTCTGCATGACCAATAATGTTTGAAATTGATTTCAAAACAATTGTTTGATTTATTGCAGCAATGAGATAAATCATAGACCAATCATAAGCATAGTCCTATCATTAAAATTAGTAAAACCTATAAAAACATTTTTTGTCGATATTATCTATAATACTATGAACGATGTATAAACTTATCGAATAGGGTAATCAATATTTTACTCACACCGTGGATTTTTTCTACATATTAGAAAACTGTTTCAAAAGATTCCTGGTAAGTATAACATCTTTTAGATGTATTGTTATAATAATAAGTTTATTTTCCAGAATAAAGCTTAAAACTACAAGGTACAAGTACATATTATAATATATAATATTTAAATGATAACACGTTCTAGATGTATTTTATGCATATCGACTATCTTCAATACCTACCCTACTAGTAGGTAAATGACTAACACTGTTATCTCGATGACACATCATAAGGAACATCTCTCAAGATTAACGCTTAAGTGCCCCCCATTAACCGATGACATTGCATGTTCAACATCGTATTAATCCCAGTTTACGAAATCATCTTAATATTTTGATTTCACTACACTTTCTTATTCTTGAATAGATTCTGGCTCTGCACTTTTCTCTTTATAGTTCGTTTCTGCCATATTATTTTTGTATGTTAGATCCTTCGATTTGATAGAGTCTAGTTTAGGTCGTCTCTCTCCATTCACCTTCGTAAAAATCTGATACCCACGAGGTTGCATCCCATTGCATCCTGCGTTCTTACAATAGGTATTGAATTGATACCATCTACTTCTCATTTAGATCTCTTCGACTATTGCCCAACACAGTAGCAAAATCTACTAATTTGGCTATTTTATCCGCAACGAAGAAGGCTAAATGCCCAAGGCTCTCATTAAGCTGAAAGCATATTAATGTATCCTTTCGAGCCGAACGCACAGAACGAAGGAAGTCGAAGATAAATTAATGAATAGGTGACCATTAAACCGTCCACAGGTGCGAGTTCTGCAGGAGCCTTACGATTTTCTGGCCAATAACAACATGCGTCTCTTCAAGAGTAGAGTGGGGTCTTATAGACCTTTGTGACACACTCTCATCATCGTCACTGTCCAACAGATGGGTTATGAAGCTACCAACAAAAATGTAAAGTTTGTTTTTTTGGCTCTTAAGATTGGCTTGCTAAGATGCTTTACGATTTAAGACTGGTAAAAATAAACTAACACGTATGGCTATTTTCCGGCGTATTCAAAAAACGAGGCAGATTCAGACGTTTCACTCGAGTGAATGGTTCATTTTTCTTTCACTTCATTTTCACCCTTCTTAGCTGGAATGAAGCAGAAATGAACATTCATTTGCTATTCTACTTCAAAATGTTATACAAAAACAACAAAGTATTTTCGTCGTTCCACTTGAAAACCATTTCGCTTAGACCGAAAAACTGATGTCCTTCTGCCAGAGGACTCAAAAAAATGTCTGAATCTGAGTGAACGTTCTCTATGCGTTTGTGCTCTTAATTTTTTGTTCATTGGAAGTGGAATGAAAGATGCCGAATGAAATATGCAACATCGTTGGATCGATTCATTAATGAATTCATTCCCACTTTGTTTCATTTTATCTTCGAACGTTTCATTTCGAATAAAAAGTGCCGAATGAAAGTTGAAAATGAACGAAAAATTTACCGTCTGATTTCACTTATAGCGCCTTCGACGCCAGTGCTCAAAATGTCTAATTTATCGCGGCGCGGCGTGCCCGCTGCGGCGCTGCGTCGTCGCGGCGTGCTCTCTACGTCATCGCGGCCTGATCGCTCCGCAATCGCATCACTGAAATTGCTGGCAAATCGTCAATGTGTCAAGGCTGTAAGTGAAAATCAGAGTGATCAATAGGATCTCATAATAGTGCCTAATATAACACTCTGAGTAGATAAAGAGGCGTAAAAACTTTATGAGCAATGAAATTCTTTATCCACCGGTTTTTACTACGTGCTTGGGTAAAAGGAGTAGTTCCAAAGCTCCAATAAGTACCTACTATAGTATCTACTTATGGTAGATCGTAAGGTATCTTCTACGTAAACTGTAGGATAAATATAAATAAATAAATAGTGCTGGACAATTCACATCGCATTATCTAGCCCCAAGCTAAGCAGAGCTTGTGTTATTGGTACTCGATAACTGTTATACATAATATAATACAAAAGGTACATAGATAGATATTTTTTATTATCTATAGAAAACGACCAGAACACCCTGAAAAAATGTCTGCAGATAGTACACACATTTGTCACAAGGCGGGAATCGAACCTGCAACCTCCTGCGTCGCAGGCAGTCATTTGCCCACCGCGCCACAGAGGTCGTCATAAGAGCGGAACCAGCTGTGCAAAAATTTAATAGTAACCTACAGCATGATGTCGAAATAGCATGAAATGATCATTTCAATAATTATATTCAAGCTACTGGTGTTTTTAAATAAACATCGTTTCTCCTCTCCCTTTTGGTGGAAACGGGCGGAATTCGAAAATAATAAATAAATAAATAATCACACTATTAGGTGTTATAAATGTGAAAATTTTAATGTTTGTATGGGTGTTTGTTATCTCTTCACGTCAACGTCGACGACTGAAACGATCTGAAATTGGACGTAGATGTAACTCTGAGCCTGGAATCAAACAAAGGATATTGAGAGCTTCCATGGGATAGGAATAACATTAAAACAACTCATGCGAAGCTTCGGACAGAAACTAGTGCTGAATAATCCACGCAGCATCTAGTTCTAGCCCTAAACAAAGCAAAAGAACATTGTATAGAATATCCACATGTTTATTTTTACAATGGATATTAGACTCAAGACTGATTTTCCATTATTTCAATTCAACTAATACACAAAATAAAACAAGAATTAACACATAATCTTAGACAATTTAACCCGCTGTCAACACATAATGCATAGTTACTTTGCAATACATAGTTACTTTGCGGAAATCCATTGCAACATATAAAGACGAAAATATTTAGAGCAAGTAGGTTTTGCGCGGAATCGTTACTAAATATTTTCATCTTTATATTTTACATTTATCAATTTGTTAAAAATCTATCAAAGCCATCACCAGACGGCAGAGTGCACAGAATCACAGATACATTTGCCAGGTTGAATGGCAATGATTAATTCTAATTCGTTGACCGAAATAGAAGCCAGCATTCCTATCACCTATGAACTCTCAAAAGTTTTGTAAGATCTTTATATACCTAGATTTTTTACATAGTAAAAACCTAGACCCGAAAATAGGTTCGAGCAGCAGGTGTACCGCAAGAATTCGGCCATGGAAGTGGTTGGCCGTAATATGCCGTAAGTAGACGATGAGCAGAAGCTTTTTTACCGACATTCTTTGTTATAAAAAATATGCCACTCATGATTTAACCATTCAAGCTAACAATGGTTTCATTATCTATTGTTGAGGCCGTGTACAGTTGCTAGCAAATCATTACAATATAAAACCAATTAATTTTGTAACTGAGATAATTGAAGGAGTAGACGATAGTCAACTGATTTTCGAAAGAGACTAAACCAGGAAATAATATTTTTCACGTTATCAAATCACAGCTGGCTGTCGGAGAGTCAAGCTATTATATTATTCCCTATTATGCTGTTTCTAATTTAAAATATTTATCTGTGTAGTTGTTTAAAACATTAACCCCTCTACGGGCAATACAGTCATAAAGGTAAATCGTTTTAGGTTGCGATCTGGCGAATAACTTATTATTTCCAGAGGTGGAGAAAAATCATCATAATGACAAAAATGATTGTTCTTCTTACACAAGTGTTGTTCGTGACTGTATCAAGCTCAAGTGGCTGGATGATCTCAGACTTCTCAGATAAAGTGCTTGTTCGAACGACTTGTAAATAAGGTTGAGGTCAAAATTTAAATGATATATTAGAATTATCTATCATCTGAAATATTTTGAAGTACAGTTGCTTTTACTAAACGTGTATGATACCTATCTATACGTATTTATACTTGCAACAAACGATGGAGAAACAAAGAGTCTAATAGGACTAAAAACCTTACTAGAAAGACATACGATGGACCATAGTATTAACAGAATGGAGACCTAAAGAAGTTCAACGTTCAAGACTTAGTACCTAGAACACCCGCTTGATGATGGTCTGATCATACTCGTCAATGTAGCCCAGAAAGATTGAATAAGGGTGAAATAGATAGAGAACAATGAGAATTCACTGGCGGAATAGAAGTAAAGATGGAAGCTTTGTAAAGTTAATATAAGTATCTAAAGTTTACCTAGCCACTTACCACGCCCTGTTCAACATTATTGTATCGCAAAATTATGCAAAAGGGTAACAATTAGATAACAAATATTTATACGACATGGGTTCAGCAATTATTCATAATAGCTATTGTATTCAAATCGTGTGCATAAAATAGTAAGTCTGGTATATCATTTTGTCATTTGTTTTTAAGGCTTAATATTTTATTATTATCCTATATGATGATAGACCTTCTAATATTCTGTGTTTGTACAATTTAGCTAAAGCTATAATTCATCATTCAGACGCTTGGTTTACCAAGTCCCTGTCAATAATATAAAATGTATTTTTCAATAACCATCGAAAGTTTTCTCGAAAACTATGATATAAAACAGAGCAGTCCCCGCTGACAGAATCCAAAGAAATCAGTGAGTATTTCTCTTATTTGAGTTTGTTCGCCGTAATTGGTTTCGCTTGAGCCAACCTCGGTATTGACAGTCCCGTCAGTACAACCAATAGTTTGATTTATTAGATTTTTAAAAGAAATAAACCTAGGGTCGACCAGAGGGTATTATTTTTAGAGGATAATACATAGATAGAGTATGCAGGAATAATCTACCTCAGATATATTTGTCACATTGTATAGATTTATAATACTAATTAATTGCCATACAGGCGGGGCAATGCAGCCAGTATCTTAGGCACGCTTCCGACTGGTATTGTTATAGATCAGTTAAGCTACCTGCAGATTGTTTGCAACAGTCTGCAGTTAGCTCAATTATTTCTCAAATTTAAATTATAGAAAACTTATCGTGCTTACCAATAGTCGAATGCCTATCTTCGGTAAAGACAAGTAGGACCGATAAGATGTTATTGAAAAATCGTATCGGTCCTAATTGTCTTTACTAGGTATGAATAAAAATGAAAAACTAAAATTAGAACAAACGATCCTATCAATTGTGTTCTCCGAAGAAAACACTGATGAATATCCTTACAGGGATGTGTAAACCGACACGCACGCAAGTTCACGCAACGCACTTCAAAAACCTGTTAAGCTTAGGTAGGGAAGTATTAATAATATGGTGGTATGATAGGTAATCCAATCCTTTTGTTGGATATTACGTTGCTTGCTATTTTTTGTAACGCAAGTACTTTACCAATTTACGTAACGAGAAAGCGGGGTCGCTTCGCCAAAATTAGAACTGTTTTGCATAGCTTTGCATACGAAGTGGTATCCCGTAATGCCTTTGGTCGAATCCTACCGTTAATTCAGTAACTTCGGCAACTTCTATCCTTTTCTCCGTCTGGTTGCAGAGCTCGGGCTAGTTCTGGGTATAGCTTAAACTTAACCATTACATTGCATGAGTTCCGTTACTTTTAAAAAACAGCCTTAGTCCTTATCCAATTTACTCGTGGTATGGAATAAGACTCGAATAATCAGAATATTCAATTTAATAAAGAAAGTATTTCATTCGTCATAACCTTTTTTCACGAGTTTTAAGAATCGTAATAAGAATAATATTCTTAGAAAACTCAGTTTTTTTTTCTGTTAAATAAAGGTAAATTATATTTTAAAATTTAGTTAAAAATTATCCAGAATTCGATCATTGCAACAAAAGCTCGAGTTTCCACACCTGTGATTCAGTAAGGGTGGCAGATTTATGTGTCCGTTTTCCATTATCATGAAACTCTGTTATTTCAGCTATAAAAGTGTACGGTCTATTCTCCAGTGAACAGTTACCTTTAAAAAGCAGTACCGATGAAACTTTCTAACGGTCTGAGCGTTGGTTCGGCTGGGTGCAGAGCTCCGCTAAAGTTTTGTAGCGTTTCAATGGAAAATAAAAATGGATTTTTATTCGGAAGCGAGTGTGTGGTTTCGTAGATTACTGGTCTGGGTAGGAAACAGGAATATACATACGACTCCCGCAAATAGGTTTGAGGTTAGAAACTCCAGCCTTGTTCAGTACTGTGTCGACTTTTATGCAGCCTGGAGTAAATTTGTTTAAAATTGGTTCTAATAATAGAAGTCTTGAAAATTCAAGTCCGTTTCCTGTAGGTTTTTTAGCAGACAATGCTGGTTTAGGTACGATTTTTCGAGATACGAGATTACATTACATTTAGCTCAGATTTGATTCAGAACTATTATACTTATGAGGTGTGCCGCTGGCTAAAGTGCAACCCCGAAAGGGGGTGAAACTACTACAAAAATGATCGACAAAAAAATAAAAATAGAATTTTATATACTTTACTGATAAATTAAAAATTTTACTAGTCACTAATGGTTCTATTTATAAACAAAAATGATATATTCAAAAGTAGTGGGTCCATTTTATTAGAGTAAAACATTTGGGGCTGTGTTTGAGAGGTCTATATCCAATTGGCATTATTACCTCAATACAAGTTAACAAATGAAGTACCTACTCTATAATATCATCATTAAATTTGCTAATCCGACGGTACATATGTCTTTTTAGCATGTTCTTGGACCAATAACAAAACCTTTTGTACATATTCAAAACCCAATAACGTGAGTTAGTTTATATTCATTATTTTCGACGAGCCATAATGTTATTCATAGGCCTGACAAAGGTTTCAGTGATCAGATACCGAATTGTTTGACACATCATGGATTTTGCCATTGTTGTTGTTGTTTGAATACAAATTAACATTGGATATTATAGAATTTATTGAGGGACAGAAATGTTCATATTACAATTTTATGAGTCATAAGAGTTAGAGTATGAGTACCTATGATGTAGGTACCTAGTAGTTACATCATAGCGAGTTGATGTTATGCGCACCGATATTACCGCAATGCTTGAAAACAAAAGTTTTCAATCAGTGCGTCCTAACCGTCATGACCTACGGAGCTGAGACGTGGACACTCACGGTAGGGCTGGTCCACCAGTTTAAAGTCGCCCAGCGAGCTATGGAGAGAGCTATGCTCGGAGTTTCTCTGAAGGATAGGATTCGCAACGAATACATCCGACAGAGAACCAAGGTTATCGACATAGCTCAAAGGATTAGCAAGCTGAAGTGGCAGTGGGCTGGCCATATATCAAGAAGAACCGACAACCGCTGGGGTAAACGTGTTCTTGAGTGGAAACCGCGGCTCGGCGGACGTAGTGTAGGACGCCCTCCGACCAGGTGGGATGATGATTTGCGAAAGACTGCTGGCAGATGCTGGATGCGGCAAGCTGAAGACAGGGCGCTATGGCGCTCATTAGGGGAGGCCTATGTCCAGCGGTGGACTGGTATAGGCTGATGATGATGAGTTGATGTTATGCGGGTAGGTACTTCAGGTACTTGAATGTATCCGCAGAAAAGGGTTTATACAGTTAGTTGAGTTTGTACATACGAGTACACACCTTCACCTAACAGTGAAATGTAAAAATACTAGGTACAGCTTCCGACCATAACAGAGATTCAAACCAAACCGCAACCCTGGAATAGGTATACAAAAGTTCCATTCAAACATATTTTCAATTAGAAGCTTGTCGTATAAATTCACATTGGAATCCAATTGATTTGACGCGCCGTAAATTGCTACTACAAATCGAGGCAAATTGATTTAACATCATTATAAATAATCTTGTACTATGTGACACCTGTGATATGGGACACTTCTCATAAAATTATTATCATAGATTTCATTAGGTTATAGCCATGTCAGGATTTTATGTGGAGGTTAATAAATACAGGAGTTCAACTAAACCGTTATTTGCATACTTGGTTTTCACTCAGTAGATAGGTACTTATCACCCACAAACCTTGCTCTATGAGTCGTTATTTCGCTTTTCACTAAGTAGGGTTTCTTAGTAACTACCTTTTTATTCACATTATCCAAGGCGCTTGGCGGCCTACCTTTTTTACGCTACACTAAAAGCTATGCTCATATAAGTTTGCTTGAACTTGGGAAGCATGGATCAGGCATCAAGGAATCCATTTCTTTTGTCTAAACATTATTCTAACAACACACCAATTAACATTTTTTTCTTCTAATACACTACTTTATTTTCAGCACAGAATTAGTTTCTAGATACCTACCATACAAAATAAATTAAATAAATAATGAAAATGCAGAAAAATGCTGGACAAATCTCACAGCATTATCTAGCCCCAAGCTAAGCCACAGCTTGTGTTATGGATACTAAATAACTGATATACATAATACAAATGATACATAGAAATATATTTTTTATTATATACAGAAAACGACCAGAACACCCGGAACAAATACCTGCAGATCGTACAAATATTTGTCCCAAGGCGGGAATCGAACCCGCAACCTCCTGCGTCGCAGGCGGACCTTCACCCACCGCGCTACAGAGGTCGTCAAATACAAAGTATCATAACTGAAAATCGGCATTAGGTATATACACAAAAGATTTAAAGTGCTGGAAAACACCTTCCTTTATTTCCAAATCTGGCAAACAAATTATAAGAACACTCGCATTTTGAACTGGCATCTATTGTTCAACTGAAACAATGCTACACATTTTGTATTCCATGTGGAAAATGCTGGGATATTTTAAGCACAAATGCCTAATTAAGAGCTGGTTTCATGTAGACAACGTTGCGTTCTGAAGCTACTTATATTCTTTTAAACCCTTGGGCTAAGCTTTTGTAGCTATATACTTGAAACTTATCCACTTGCCCCTTTAGAAAGCTCCAATAGTTTTTATTTACCGAAACATAGAGCAAAAAACGGGACTTCAAGAAAAAATTACGTTTCTTTGAAATATTTTGCACAAGGTAAGTTCATGATAGAAGTAGTTTTTGTTACAAATTTTGACATCATCATGTTCGTCGAGCTCTTCCAGGTAAAGGAGTATGCCATCAGGATTCTACGTGCTGATTCACATGACACGTTAGGGTTGCTACATAAAAATACAATAGGTACCTATTTCAAAACGTAAGAGTCAATATAGGGTAAGTAAGATTAACATAAAGTTTTACTTTTAAATACCCCAAATAAAAAAAATATATCACTTAAAGAAAGATATATTTATTTTTCAAAACACGTAGAAATGCTTGAACTATGTCTGCTTCTGCTATCCGCCATTCCTGAATTCGTTGACAAAAGTGGTTCATGACATATTATGATGGCATATGACATGATAGCAAGTTTTATATTCAATCATTAATTAAATTAAAACTAGTATTTACAATTGAAATAATTTAGCTAACAGCAGACAGCTGCAAACAATCTACAGGTATTTATTCTTCAAAAGTCTAGAGTATATTTTGTACTAATTTTTTCGTGCTAGCAGATTTAAGTAGATTAAATCAATGACGTGCCAACCCTGACAGCCGTTTGAGTACGCACAAATGAGTCAATATGCAAAACACTCTGATTCAAACTACCAACGTATTCGATTTACTCAGTTTGTGAACTAATCAAGCACTGTGACTCAAGTTACACTTACTACGTGTACCTATACAGCTGTATAATTACTGTAAATTAAGCACCACTTCGGCAATCTACGCTTTACGACAGTATACTGTAAATTGCTGTCTATAAATGAGCATATATTACAAACATTTCATCTTCTACACTAAAACAAGCCTCTGATTCAAGTATTGATTTTGATGGGTGAACTGATTTTATCTGTTCTATTGCGCACTCTCAAAAGGCCCTTCTACGTTGGATCTAAGTGAGGTTCATTTCCAATAAAGAGTACGTAGGTATTATCTCAACTAAAAGCATCAACCGTGAACATAAAAATCACATAACACATAGGATAGTCTAGGATAGTCGACCTAAATAGCGAGATTTTCTTCGGTTTCTTAGAAATAATACGATGGCTAGCGCTAGATTGGAAAGCTGATATCTGCCCATTAACGCTTACTTGACTTATAGAGCCAATATTTTTACAGCTAACGAAGTTGTCAGAGCTTCGACCATAGAGATCTGGGTTAGGTTACAACTAAATCGTCGCTGACATTTTATTTCCATAGCCATAGGTGCCCGTGGCCCGTAGTGGCAGATTTACCGGATACTGGATATAAGTTCTTCAACTATTTCTTATTATAATTTTTAATAGACATTAGAGATTCATATTTCAGTTAATGTATTTGCCCAGCACAAAAATTGTCTACAATATGTCTAGTGTCTACCTATATAATATACTGGCATACTGGCACGAGCTCGTTGACATCTCTCCGGTCCGGGCGTTCTGCCGGTTCTGCAGTGACGAACGCAGGAACACTCCGGCAACATGTGAACAGCTTCCTATAAATTGTAGTCACTAGCCTTTTTCCGTAGTTTTACCGTCCCAGCAAATTCGCCGGTCCAGCCTAGTAATGTCAGACGCGAGATAAATGTCAAAAACTACATACAGCCGACAATAGAACCTTCTCCTGATTGAAATTTGAATAAAGTTGTCGATTGTCCTGCAATATTTTATGAAGTAGGAGGGCTTGAAACTAGGACACATTTTCAGCTCCGGAGTTGAGTTTCGATGCTCAGCATTTCAACTCCGGAAATCCAGAGTTAAAATGCAAAAATTTATGAATTCGAAAACTTCATGAATTCCTTGTCTTGGAAGTAATACCTACTCGGGATCGTATTATGATAGCAGTATAGATGCAAAAACTAAAAGCCTTTCCTTTATAGGATATTTTAAGCTTTGCACCAGATTCTTGCCGAGTTCTTGACCTTGGTCATCGAACGATTTTAGCATGAATTTGTGCAGTGTCATTAAAATTTCATCTCTCTGACAGTGATCTCTATTATAGTATTCTACAGCGATCTTGTGCTGACTTGCAGACTGTCGTGCACATTTTTTAGCTCTGGCATAGTTTCCTCGGTCCAATCATATCATTTAAGTTTGACTACCTTATTTTACAATCTAGAGTTAGATTAGATAGAAACTCCGGTTTTGGTACCGATAACTCCGGTTTTACAAACGATACTGAAATTTTTATAAACACCGGAGTTACATCAAAACCGGAGTTCCGGAGTTCAAGCCCAAGAAGGACCATTATATAAACATGTATAAAAACAAAACTTGCATTTAAAAAACTTCTATGACTATGCAAATTATTGATGAACGCTGCATTTTCTTTCTCTTGATGCAGACTACGAAGTTTTACAATTAAAGTCAGAGCGTAGACGGACTCTAGAAAGCCTGTTAATTTCCACTGTCTCTTAATTCGCTGAGATAAAGCTCTTCGAGATGTCTGCAGCGAAGTTGCTGGTAATGCTCGTAAACCAGGGCAAGGCGTAATGAAAAGTATAAAAGTCAAATCACCGCAAGCTACTTTAATGACAATGTTGGTTTATTTACAGAATTTAGCGCAGATTTGAAATGTTTCAATTTATTACCATCTGTCTTTACTGCTGGCATCTTGGTTCTAGGACTCAAGATGTATAGCACCAACTCGACTAAACATAACAACCATTTTATTTTTTCTTAAAAAACAATTTACAATCAAATAAAAACAAATTAGAACTAAAATTTACAATTAAAACAATTGAGCTACAAAATTATTATTACTATTTATAGGAAAACCGATATTGCTTTATTTATGTCGACAGCGTAGTCGATACTTGCACAATATCGTAAAAAGTGCAGTGCACAAGTGTGTGCGTAAACACAAGTGCGTCCTGTGCACATTACTAGTCTCCGATGGGACCAGCCGTGACCAAAATTCGGCTAGGAAGACATCATCAATATCGGGCATATAGTACGTCAAATCAACTCCGTCGCATGTATATATATCTTTCAAACTACTAAATAATTTGCACAAAATTATGTAACCTTGAAATGTATATATGGCAAAAATTTAGAACTTACTCTATCGATCATACGTTTTGAAATTACGATTCCATAAAAAAAATCAAAAAAATCGCAAAGTTACCTCTTAATTTTACTTAAACATTAATTTCTCAATAAATACAGAAGTTAAGATCTTGAGAACAAGCATAGTAATTGAAATAAGTATAAAGAACATTTCATATGTTGCGTTTTTTTTTTTTCTAGTTATGTAGTAGAAAATAAGCTCAAACTTGATTTTTGTAGTATGTGTAGGTACTAGAGATGTAACGAATATTCGCATCCGCATTCGCATTCGCGAATATTCGCAGGATTTTCAATATTCGCATTCGCATTCGCATTCGCCAAAATCTATGCGAATATTTTGCGAATGTTGATGGGGCAAAACTTACCTAATATATTTAAAAAACTGTTCTCTTTTACATGCGGACTTATAAAAAAAACTCGTAAATAGGGATGATGACAGTAACAAAAAGCATCATTATTATGTATTTACTAAATTAAATCAGAGCCATACATGACAAAACGCGTATTATAATTTTTATTTTGATCAAGATCAATTATTATTTTGATAAATAACATCTACAAAATACAATAATCCGCCGTGACACGTTGAACAACAATTAGAGAACACAGAACCATGACGTTATGTCGTCACAAAGTAAAATGGAAGACACAGAACCAATTATTTAATTTAGAACGAATAACCACAGAAATAAGTAATGGTAAACGTATGACTTTCTTCAATCAATAGCTAGCTTCTTTGTTTCTTGACAATATTGTTAATACTTGTTTTATTATTTGATTGTATTTCTTATTTGTAAAGACATACTAATGAATATAAATATTATGGTAATTCTGTATCATAAAAATTTGTGCATCGGTGACGTCATAGACAGTCGCCACGAGTATAGTAGCATTTTAGAGCGAAATTTAAATTACATTTTTAAAAACTCAATTTTACCTTCAAAATCCATGTTTTTTGTAGAAATATGTCATATTTTCTATTCAGTAGATGTTTAAAAATATCAAGAAGTAGTCTCAAAATCAATCATCATGCCTATTACTATATTTTATTATGGCACTCTTATTGCTAATTCTTTAATAAGAACTTTGTAAGAAACTTTGACAAAACTTAACGGAAAAAAAATGTTGAACTGAATTTGATTGGGTGACTAGTGTCTGTCCGTGGCTTTGCACGCGTTTCTACGAAATTAAAGAAACTAAACGTTTAATGTTTATTTTTTCCCATGGGAACTAATTTGTGAGATCGAAAAATAGCCTAGCCTTTGCTTTGAATGACAATGTATTGATTATTCTAACCCAGGGGTTAAGGTAACCTTTTAATGGCGGGAACCACTTGACAAATTTATGGTTTGTTTTTGGCGTGCACAGACCTTGATCGGAGGACCTAGGACAAGGCCGTCTTTTATTTTTTATTATTATGTTATACTGGTTAATAAATAAATATGAATATTTTAAATATTAAAAAAACAAGTTAATTTCTAGTTACACCCAACCCAAACCGCATAAGCTAAAAATCTTAAATTTTAAGCATAGGAGTTTTGGAAATTACACCCCCAAAAGAAAAGAGGATTGAAGTTCTTTACGTGTTTCTTTTAACTCTACGAAGTGGCCAAATTTGCTTGAAATTTACCAAAAATACAAAGCAGTTGAACACGTATTTCAGGATTTTTCAAAATATTAATGAAATGGTTAGGTATATGAAAGTTTGAGATTTATAGTTGGGCTCCGACTTAAAAGGGCTGTAATTTTCTAACGCATAACGCTATTGTACTGAAATATTCTGAGTATATAAAAAACACTAGATTGAAAAACGACTATCAGAAACTTTCAAGAAAACTCTTAATATGATATGCGTTTTTCAATCCATTCTTTTTTATATACTCAGAAATTTTCAGTACAATAGCGTATTGTATTATACCGATAGCGTTATGCTTATGTAACTTTTAAACCAGTACCCCTATTTATAATTTTACATTTTGCATGTTCCGCATCCACTAAGTAAAATAAGTCTAAACGTGGTCTAAATTTTATTCATTGTTTTCATGGAGGCACTCATTTTTCCCAAAATAACATATAAAAGACAAACAAATCCAACTACAACCGACAAATGTGTGGATAAAAATATTATCAAACAAACAACGCGATTGGTAGACGAAGATAGCAGTTATCAAGCGATTCATCTTCTTTAATTTTTGCTCTGCATCTGTTTTGATACAATTATGCCAATATCAGTTTAAAATTCTGTGGTTATCAAGGTTGTGAATTGTCGATGTCATGAATGAATGAAATAAACATTATTACTCGTACGTAATTGGTAGTTGAAGATAGCTAATAGCAAACGTTGGTAATTGGACAACGCGCGCGCCATTAAACAGTACGTGAAGTTGGCGGCAAGTTCAAAATACCAACATTCGCATTCGCATTCGCATTCGCGAATGTGAGCATCGAATACTCGCATTCGCATTCGCATTCGCGAATGTCGAAAATTTGACATTCGTTACATCCCTAGTAGGTACTATCAAATTTTTGTGAAAAGGTACGTACATGTAAGTATACATACCTTTTCACAAAAATCTGAGGTTGTGTATTGTAGTATTTTTTTATAATATCGGTGAAATCTTAAAGCCTTGCTGGTTCAGTATTTTTTTTTTTTGGCTTTGCACTGAATTGTTGGACAGTGCTCTTGGACAGCTGTGGCTGATATTCACGAATGTTGCATAATACGCAGCGGGCCAGTGGTGTCCACGATGAAAATATGGCATGCGACTTTCAGACGCGACTTTTGGTAGAAACTTACCCTTTCTTATTCATGAGTGACCGACAAGGAAAGTTGACACATTTTTTATTTAGAAAGTACGAACAAATACTGGTCAGTCAAAAGGAAAAAGTCAAAATCTTCAAATGTTTCTATTTAGGACCGACACATTACAATCAGCTGCTTACTTACTAAAATCAGGTATTGGCACATAATAGTACCTGCTTGGAAATATAAACAAATATTGTAGAAAATCAGTAGGAGGCCTGCGTCCGGCCTGCGTCCAGCAGTGGACCATAATAGGCTGTTGACGTATTGTAGAAAACTATTAGTGTTATACCTACTTAGGTACAATTATTATGAGGACAGCACGCGCGTGAAAATTCCTCGAGTATCAGCGACTTCCTGTCGAGTCTGAACTAGGTACTTCCAATGTTTCAGGCTTTGCAGCAACTTTATGGTCTCTGATTTGACTTGCTCATACATAAATTGGGCAGCATGTGAAAAACTGTTGCCTACAGAAGCAGAATCGATATAAGTTTTTATTGTATTTTCGGAATTCATTGATATTTTTGAAAATATATCGGACCTCTGGACTTAAAAAAAATTAGAGGAAGTATAGCCTGTATAGTGTATACCTCAACAGCCTATAATGGTGGCTGGAGGCAGGCCTCTCCTGATTTTGACAAGCTCTGCTTACCTTGGGGCTAGATAATGCTGTGTGAATTGTCCAGCATTATTTTATTATTTTTCTGTCTCATAAGGGGTAATGCCCATTATCCCCACGCTGGGCATGCGCGATAAGGATCACATTTCGGTGGTAGATCTATTCTGTAAGAGGTGCTGCTGCCCGCCCCTTGGTGTATGTCCCTTAGTAGCCTCTTACGACACCCACGGGAAGAGGTGGGGTGGTGCAAATTCTAAGCCGGCACCACACAGCTATAGTCTGTATGCAACTATTAAAACGTTGATGAAAGGAATACCTTATATTATATCTATGTACTAAAGTTTTATTTGTGTGTTGTGCTGTGTTGTGTCTAATAAATATTTTTCTTTCTTTCTATTTTGGAACAACATTGGTACTGATTCTGTTGCCATAAGAAAAAAACACAAGCATTTATACACAAACTAGTGTAAAAATGTTGCTGTTCCCTTTTTTTCGATCTTAAAATATGAGGCTAGTTTAGTTTAGGTTTTGTGGCAACAGAATCAGTACCATTATAACGATAGGTGAAAGTATCTAGCTAGGTACAAATATACGCCTGTCAAACTTATAACAAGAGCCTACAAAAGGGACCTTATGGCAACAGTAAATAATGACAAATTAGAATAAGCCGGACAGAAACAACTCAAAATGAACATAATGCGATTGAAACGCTCGACGACGGGAACTTTAGGGACTAATTTGCACTAATAACAACGTCCCAACTTCAACAAAAAAGACAATAAAAGAAACTCGATTTCGTGAAACATTTTTTTTTATGAAATTGTACTGCTCACTTATCGGTTTTCATTTCTTGTAACGTTCTGAAAGTTTTAAGTGCCTTCTTTCTTCGACAGAACTGAGATCCAAACTTGTAATGTAGAAATCAGTGCTGACCACACGAAGCTAAAGAACTTCTGTTTTTTTTATGAGAAATAAAACATCTTTAACCCCAAGCTACAAAAAAATCTAGAAGTGTATTTTAGTAATGACACATTCCGACATATGTATGTATCAAATATCAATAACGTTTATTTCTTTAGGCTTTCAAAATAAGCACTTAGACACAAGTCAAATTTAATACCATAAACAGGTTTATAAATAGAAATTATTATCGAACATGAAACAAGGTGTTACTGATGAAGTGGAAAATAGTATGTGATCAAAGCTTTCCCCAATCCCCCAACAAATTGTAATTTGCTACAACAATAATCCATTTCCATCAATACTTTAATACAAATTAATCGAAACTGCTTATGTAAAACAAAATACCTATTGCTGGTCTGGCTGGTATGAGTGTTTTATGAAAATTTCGTGGAATGCAATTACTTTATCGAATCAGCGACGGCTTCAGAATAGGAAATTGTAATTAATTTTCATTAGGGGCTAACGAACAAACTGGCTGCTTTGACGGTCCGTAATTTCGTTAATTTTAACGACAAGACTCTTAACTGAACTGTTTGGAAGTATATTACGAGATTTTGTAATTTATCAATTGTGTGAATTTGATGATGGATAATAAATCGGCCATACCTTGCTTAGTTCGGAATATAGATGCGACGCAGGTGGTTGCGGGTTCGATTCCCGCCTCAGGACAAATGTTTGTACGAACTGCAGGCATTTGTTCAGGGTGTTCTAGTCGTTTTCTATGTATAGTAAAAATATCTATCTATGTATTGTATTATATTATGTATTTCAGTTATCTAGTACCCATACACAAGATCTGCTTAGCTTGGGGCTAGATAATGCTGTGTGAATTGTACTACATTATTTATTTATAGAAACATAGCTTTACCTAAATACCTTTTTATTTGAATGGGAATCTACTTTTCATGAACATAGTTTTAAAGCTAAACATTTGAATAAAACCTGTGTCAAACCTGAATATTCCTGAACCCAACCAGAATTCCATTTCCTACTGTCCTCAGTAAACACAGCGCTGGATATATTCATATTTGCTGAAACGTTGAACCTTCCAATGGCTTTTGAACCACAAAAATAACATAATCGAAAGTTATTTTTGAGACAGCATTATTTTTACTGGATGGTACTTTGTAACTGGTGATTTAAAAAGTGCAATTACTTTAATTTTAAGTATATTCTTATAATAATTATTGTAAGTCCGAAAGGACAAACTGTTGAAGAATGTATGACGACCTCTGTGGCGCGGTGGGTGAAAGTCCGCCTGCGACGCAGGAGGTTGCGGGTTCAATTCCCGCCTCGGGACAAATGTGTGTACGATCTGCAGACATTTGTTCAGGGTGTTCTGGTCGTTTTCTATGTATAATAAAAAATATCTATCTATGTATTGAATTCTATATTATTTTGTATATCAGTTATCTAGTACCCATGACACAAGCTCTGCTTAACTTGAGGCTAGATAATGCTGTGTGAATTGTCCAGCGTTATTTATTTTATTATGTATAATAATAGTTAATAAGACCAACTATGTTACACAGTTCACAATAAAGATTCTTATTCTTAAAAAACTGTTGTCTAGTTAGGTGGTGGTGGTCTGAGCGGAACATACAATATTTAGGCATCATCCGGCTCCACACGGCTACGATCCAACAGTGCGTAAATAGTAGATAGGTAGGCAGATATACTCGTACAAAAACAGTAATATTTTTAAACATTTTATTTATTTCTTAAAAGATTAACTATATAGGTTGGTACAGTACAATAACTTATGGTTAACATTAGTACCTAGGTAGGTTTTTTATAAAACTAAAACATAACTAGATGCAGATTAATAACACGAAAATATATATACAGATAGTTTATAGGTAGTAACTAAAGTCACTTAAGTGTTCAGAACGCGACACAAAATTAATTCAGTTTCAATTTATTCATTGATTCAGCTTGTCGGAAGGGACAGGATGGTATTCTCGCCAGCAGAAAATTGATTAATTGATTTCTTGTTTAAGAAGCGAACCAAACTGGTATGGTTGTCAACAGCGCTTGTTGCAGAATATAGATCTACCACCGACTGCGATCCCCAACCACGCATGCCCAGCGTGGGTATTAAGGGCCCTCGTGAGATAAAAGCCAATAAGACGATTATCAGGGAGATGCCTGCGTCCAGCAGTGGACCATTAAAGGCTGATGAAGTTGAAGTTGAATGCACTGTCGACTATTCGCCAGCGACTCAGACCAAAACGTAGGTGAAGTTGAATGCACTGTTGACTATTCGCCAGCGATTCAGTCTCTGGGCGACCAAAACATAGGCAACTAGGGCGAGGATACCAAGTCGGGCGACAGTATTCCAAGTATATTCATGCAGAACGGACGTCGAAGAAATTTCAATAGTGGCGCTACTAACTTTATAAGCGAGTGAAGAATAAAAGAAAATCATCTATTTCTTCCCACTGTTTTTTCTTCAGATTAGAATATTCGTCATTCTATAAATTTCAAATATTTTTTTGGGATTGTATTATCGGTATCGAAAGCTTGAGCAATTTTTGTGAGCGACCGATGTTCGGTCCTTACGACAGCTGCTCACAATGTGAATGCTTCCATTTGAAGCCGTGCTCCTATCGGTCTCCAGTCGCTAGTGTGTTATGTAGAGTCATCGAGTCGCCCGGGCGACCGACCAACGACCAAGTGCGTGAACCCTGAACACCTACTCGTATTAAAACTATAGTAAGTCACAGCTATGGAGAGAGCTATGCTCTGAAAGATAGGATTCGCAACGAATACATCCGACAGAGAACCAAGGTTATCGACATAGCTCAAAGGATTAGCAAGCTGAAGTGGCAGTGGGTTGGCCATATTTCGAGAAGAACCGACAATCGCTGGGGTAAACGTGTTCTTGAGTGGCGACCGCGACTCAGCAAACGTAGTGTAGGACGCCCTCCGACCAGGTGGGATGACGATTTGCGAAAGACTGCTGGCAGATGCTGGATGCGGCAAGTTGAAGACAGGGCGCTATGGCGCTCATTAGGAGAGGCCTATGTCCAGCAGTGAACTGGTATAGGCTGATGATGATGAAGTCACAGTCGCCATCGACCGAGTCGCCGGCGACTAGTCGATAGTGCGTGATGGCTCTTATTACCTATAAAGGGATATAAAGCGTAATTCATTAGTACTAAGTTTGCGAGTAGGTACTTAATAAATTTGAGGTAGCAAGGTAAATTATTTTGAATTCATGAAACATTTGGTACAAATTTGTTTCATAAGCGCTAAAGGAAACGGGAAACGATTAATTTTGCCGTTCAGTAAATAAGCTAAATTGTTAAACTTACGTATAAAACAAACATAAATTCAGCGATTGTTATGTACAGTATTTATAAAAGCTTCTGCTCGCGGAATCATTCGCGGTTATTTGCTGACAAAAAGCTTTTTTTTTATATATTTGGGACTGCGTCCAGCGGTAGACGACTGACTCAATACATATCAATTTTTTGGTCCCAAACCACTAAAAAAAACATGCCAAGTGCTAGTCGGACTCGCGCACGAAGTGTACGGAACACTTCGTGCGCGAGACAACTATAAAAAGGGCAAAAAATAATGTCTGTTGTATGGGAGCCCCTAAATTTGTTTTATTATAATTTAATTATTTGTTTTTAGAGTAAATATAATATATAAATATTCTGTGAATATTTCTAGCGTCTTCCCGTTGTCGTTATCAATATAGAGCAAAAACGAGCAAAAAATAAATCACGTTTGTTGTATGGAAGCCGAGGAGTATTTCTTTTATATAGTTTTTTTCTACTTATTTGTTGTTATCGCGGCAACAGAAATACATCATCTGTTCAAATTTCAAATGTCTCACTATCACTGTTCATGAGATACCGCTTGGTGACTGACGGACAGACAGACGCACGGACGGACGGACAGCGGAGTCTTAGTAATAGGGACCCATTTTACCCTTTGGGTAGGTACGGAACCCTAAAAAACCTAAACTCATAAAATTGTTACATATATTCACAAGTTTTTACCCTTTAGGCTTAGTACATAATAATAATATGTTACGTCCCTTTATAGATAGGTCTCACATATTCCCCTATTCAGTTAGCTTCCGAAAATATTAAAATCGTGCTACCTATTAGCTTTCCAATTTATGGCGACTTATACAAAACTATTTCAATCACATTGCGAATTTGAGAATTCATTGTTGGTACTAGAGGCGGTAAAGCAATAAAGCTAGATTAATTAAATCCAGAAACATTATTCTGGTAACATTCCATATTGGCACTCAATCACTCACTTGTTATTATACCTACCGTTATAATTTGTGCATGTGATAAATGGCTGTCCTTGTTAGGGTTGCCAATACGTTATCGTTTTATTTGAAACAAAATTGCGACCATAGTATGAGATAAGACAAGCTCTAATCTATTATTATGGTTGTATTCTTGTTACAGTAAAGGGCCTATACAAACTTTATGATTTTGTGAATTATTTTTTGTTTGAAGGTAATGCAATAATTGACTTTGGTAGCCACAAAGTGCAACATCGTATCTCCTCCAAAACTATACAAAATAAAACTATGATAGGGGCATTAAAAAAATGCTTATATAATAAATAGGTTTCACAAACATCCCATTGATTTTTTTAAAATTACCTTTGTTTAACGAAATAATAAGATTAAATAGGTGGAGGCGCTAGTTTGGCTCGGGCACCGTCGCGTCGCTACCACGCAGCACATAAATGTGCATTAAAATATTCATTTAAAGTCTTAAATACATTTTACAGTGACAAAATGGCTTCCCACTGGTCCACGTGCTGCTAAATTTGAATGCACATTTTTGTGATTTGTGCTGTGTGCTAACAGTACGTCTTAAATATGCAATATACCTTAACATACACAGCCAAAGAGTGTTCTTAAACTGGAGAAAGAGTATAAACCTGGGTTGCAAACCGAAAGCTAAGCTTTGGCAGCTAAGCTTAGATTAGCTCGCTTTTCTGACTCAGTTTTTCATACTACATAGATACAGTAAGCACAGTTTGCAGTCAGCACACGTACACGAAAAACTGCGTCAGCTATACGAGCAAAGTCGAAATACAGACACCTTAATTGCCGAAATTAGGGCCTTTGGACATAACCTATTAAAGTTCTTATTATGTACCTATTTTATTTGTGTGCAATAAAGAATTACCGAGATTACAGAGATAAGATACCTTTGCTTTGGATCTGCATCTGCAATCCGCATATTCGAATTAGCATAGATCACTTTTCTGAGATTGCCGTCGATTGTCCAATACGAACATGTGACCCCGTCTCCTCAAGAAATAAAATTCTTGAGGAGATGGGGTCAAATGCTTCCCTTCAATGTTTCAGCGCAGATATCAACTAGTCGCTAATAAACTTCCCGGTCTCCCCTCAGGGTACATACAAGTTGCTAAAAAGTTTGGATGTAAAAGTTGAGCTGGCACATTGTAAGCACAATTCCGCGGACGTCTTTGCTTTCAGTGCTGCTCATTCATTTTAAATAAGACTTACTTACCTACTTAGTTACTTACTTAGATAATAGTGTTCTCAGCATTAGCTTTTAGTGTATGGCGTAAGCCAAGACCCACATATAAGCTAGGAGTGTGTGAGGTGGAAACTTAAGGAGTGTTTTCATTTCACCAGCCTTAAAATGTGTGTGTAAATGTGGTATGTGAAACTTGGCTCCATTGCAATCCTACTCAAAGGATTTAATTCGTAATCAATTAGTAAGGTGCCTTAATGAAATAATCTTGAAATAATTTGATTGGAATTTTTTGGAATTGATTTTGTTTGGTTTCGCTTAAGCTGGGTTCGTAAAAGTTAATAGAGCTAGAGTTAGTTTAAGTTAACAGAGGATTACGGGCTTAAATCAGTGTAGTAGGTAATTTAAAATATTTGGGTATGATTGATAATGAAAACCTTCGTTGTACACAATTTCAGTTGAATGGGTCAAACTATCCTTAGATACCTCCTTTGCATTTCACATCATTTTAGTCAGTATAAACGTGTCTAAATTAATTAACTATTATTTTTTAGGGCAGACCCAAAGGATAAAACGAACTCTATTACTAAGACTACGCTCTCCGTTCGTCTGTCTGTCCGTCTGTCATCAGGCTGTATCTCATGAACCGTGACAGTTAGATAGGTGAAATTTTCACAGATTATACATTTCTGTAGCCGCTATCATAACAAATACTAAAAAACAGAGTAAAATTAATATTTAAGGCTCCCATACAACAAAAGTGATTTTTTCCTGTTTTTATAGATACAATTATCTATAAAAACAGGAACCGTTCCTGCGCGAGTCCGATTCGCATTTGTCCGGTTTTATTTTATCCTATATCTGTTGCGTACGCACCAAAATTGTGCTTAATGGTGTATCTCCACAAATGTGGGTCTCCACAATTGTGCTTACAGGTGTATCTCAAGAAATGTACATACTTAAGTAGGAAAAAATTTACGTAAAGTTTCTAGTACCTATCTACCAAAAACTTTACACGGTAAAACATTTCCACAGATGTCGTAACCATTTTCCCACCATATTGGTTTGATTAGCCTGGTCTATGTTCACCAAAAGATAATCGGACTTTAAGGCAGCTTCGTCAGTTAACTTTGAAATTTAATGTACGAAAACGTATGTAAAAACATCGAAACATCTATTTAACATTTAACTACGTGTTAGTGAACTCGGGATGGTACCATAGTGCAGTTGAAAAATGTATTTTATAGTCTTCACTATAGCAGGGATGAGACGTGCCTTAAATAAAAATCATGCTGTACTATGCTGCACGTAGACAAAAGGGGTATTTACACTAGAAATAAAACTTGCAGAAGTTAATATGGGTTTATGTACCTTACCAACTCTATTTACTCTGTGGCAAAAACTTTTATTAGATTTGTGGATGGTTTTTCGTGATTTTATGATCCGTTATTTGCCGATGACGTTGACAAGCACTTATATTGGTAATATGTAGAAAGGATGACCAAACAACGAAGTAATTGTTGAACCGTTGAATCATTCCTTCCTTGAAGCGCTTTAGGAGCGGAATTAATGCAATTTTTTTTTTAAAAGGACAGGATTTCACTTTCGTAGGAGCCGGACAGAGCAAAGCAACGTCATTGACGACCTCTGTGGCGCGGTGAGCGTAGGTCCACCTGAGACGCTGTAAGTTGCGGGTTCGATTCCCGCCTTGGGACAAATATTTGTACGATCTGGTATTTGTTCCAAGTGTTCTGGTCATTGTCTATGTATAATAAAAAATCTATCTATGTAATGTATGTATAGTATTATGTATATCAGTTATCTAGTACCCATAACACAAGCTCTGCTTAGCTTGGGGCTAGATAATGCTGTGTGAATTGTCCAGCATTATTTATTTATTGTAAAAATCAAGTTTTTGCTTATTATATTAATTATTCAAAATACAAGCTTTAATTGGAAACACTAAACGATTACTCAAATAAAACATTAATATGGCTATGTAATTCTATGACAACACCATATTTTTACGTGTTTAAAAATACACGTATTGCTTGATTTTTGCATTAGGCGCACTCTTATGGCGTAAGCAAGGCGTATGGCACCATGGCACTGGCACTCATTTGGGGAAGGAGAAAAATTTCAATCTTTGGAGAGGAGATGTACAGCGTGGGCTAACATAGGCTGATGGTGATGATGATGAAAAATACCTATGTAAGTACTATGTATACGTAATACTATCAATACTCAGCAGTTTTTGCCTTTGAACCTAAAACAGCCAACAATATAAAGTCAAAATCGACTTTTCGCTTGTGGTTTGTAAACAAAAAGGTCTAACCACAACCATCGAGCCTAAAAAGCTTAACATCAGCAAAAGGGATCTCTTCTTGCATATTACAGCTCATTAAAAAGGAAGGGCTCCCGAAAACCAACAGATATACCTATGTAGAAATATATCTAACGACAAAAAGTAAGGGCAGGTGCAGTATACTGTCGGTTCTTACCTTACATAGTAACCTATAAAATGCAAAAAATCAAAAATACTGTAGTTACCTGTTTTCTTATTTTTTTTAAAATCGTTTTTAATATCTCGTGTTTATAGGTAAGAAAATGCGGTAGTGGATGTGGGTGGGGCAATTGTGTTGGTGGATGCGATTGCGTATGTGGAAACTAAGGTGGCAGACAATGAAACCGTATCTCGTTACAAACCCAGAAAACCGTATTGTAAAATGGTTTGCTTGATACTGTGAAATGGAGATTAATTCACCACCGAAGCATTAGGTAATGATTTTCTAAAAATAATCAGTTAGCATGTGATAAATGATAATGACTAACCTTCGGTGGAACAACAAGGGTATATGATGTTTTGCCACCTACTTAACAATTTATACTCCGGTCCGACCAGGCTGTTGTAAATTTTAGATAATAAAACCGTGTAATCTTCCGACCTTCATACTGAAACTGTACGCAACACATTTATATCTGTTACGTTCTGCAAAATATGTCCACATGGTCATATTTTGCAGAACGTAACAGACATTTTCAATACATAATACAAGACAAGGAAAAAATGTGTAGGTACCTACACATTACCTACTTAGGTAATATAATACTTATGTAGTGAAATGGATGTAGTAGGTATTTATAGGAACAGTTCATATAACAGTATAGTATACAGTTTCTATAATAATACATTATAATCTATAAAAAATATAATACGATAAGTAAATGTAATATAATATAATACCTATATAATATGTATTACATCTACGCGACAAATAGTCGCTCTACCACGTCGCAACAACAAAACGACAAAGCGCAAAAAGCGACCAAATTTTATCTGTGGCTTGGTCATTTTCCCTGTCGTTCGTTTGTTTTTTGTTTGCTATGTTGTTGTTCATTTATTTCTTTTCAGATTCAGGGAAAAATATGACAAGGCGGATAGGGTATATAGATAAGGTACTTACCTTCCTTCCAACAAACCTACTCTCAGGCCTTGTCATATTTTGAGGTTTTTATTGTGTAGGTAAGTACATGTATTACCATGATTTTTAAGGACACTCAACTTTGGTTGATAAAAAACGCCAACAGTGTTTCTCATAATCCTATAATTTTGGAAATCCTGTGTGTACTGGAAAATAATAGTACATTATGGTACAAGTGCGTAATGTTGGTGATTACCGCTGAGGCTCATCATACATACGTGTATCAATCATACGACGTTTTTCAACACACTTGTGAATAAAATAATCATTTTATTTAGTAGATAAAAAGTTAATTTGTACATTTAAAAACGATCTTTTTTGTATTGAAACTTTTAAAAGAACAAAGCATCTCAACCAATAAAATAAAAAAACCTATAACTCACTTGTGAATAATAGTAATGAAAAAGTCACGTTTGATTACAGATATCACTTTTTAAGGAACAAAGCAACTCAACCAATAAAATAAAAAAAACCTATAACACACGTCTTGTAAATAATAGTAATGAAAAAGTCACAGTTTGATTACAGATGTCATTATGTGCCTAATTGCGGTGAAATAAGAGCCATTTTATGAGCAAGTGGGTTGAAAAAGTTTTTACATACGTCTTGAGTAGCCATAATTAAAATTAATTAATGTTGTGTCAGTAAACAGCGGGTAATTGCCTTATTGCTGGTAATGAGATTCAAATATTTAATTTCCAATTCAATCCCTACTAAATAATATAGAATTAATAATTTAAGTATAATTAATTAATTTGCACATAATGGCAGGTACCAAATAATAACGAACGTGGAATCAGTTCGCAAATCCTACTAATGTTATAAAGCCGAAAGTTTGTGAAGTGTGAAAATTATTTTGTAACCAAAACTACTAAACAGATCAAAATCAAATTTGGCATAAATTTAGAACATAGCCTAGCTTAGATAAAAGGCTACTTTATACCTTAAATACGCGTGCGAAGCCGCGAGCAGAAACTAGTATTATCTCAATTCCTTTTTTGAAAGGCTTAAATATTTCAAAACTATACGCTTTGATTTATTCATATTGTCATTTGACCGTGAAGGCCATTCATTAGCTTTTTGTTATACTAAGCTTTTTTTTTATTATTTAGTGTTTAATATAATTTTCCTAAAATAATAATAATAGAAAGATGAAAGTGTATATTATTATTATTTTAGCATGGTTTCAAAGATGTTGTTAAGTTTGCGGAAACAGTCTCTGGGGAAGAAAGCATTAGGAGTGCTGTCAAACTTTTTCAATTTCAAAAACACTGGGTAGAAAGAAAATTTGCGAGTAGTAGCGAAACATTAAAAGCAATATCTCGGAAACTTGTACTCTCAGGTGTGATGTTTTCCATTATCATGTTAAGATAACAAAATAACCTGGATAAAAGTTATACAACTAGATTTTAAAAACTGGGTTCCCATCTTAAAGAAGTCTGATACCCAGACAATAACCTCCATATTTTAAAACAGCCAAACAGAAACCCATCTGAAAAATAACAAGCGGTACAATTTCCAGGTTTTCACGTAAAATATACCGAACTAGGAGGACGGGTTGACGCGACAGTGATGCCAAGAGTAATGGCTCGGATTTATTTGAAAATGCAGCTTCCTGTATTTTTATAAAATGCTAAAGGCGATTTTTCAAATTCTGAATGATCGGTCCGTTTTGGGTTTATCGCACCGTTTAGGTGATAGATGAGGCTTAATGGTTTGGACTATCGGTTGTCATATTTTGCATGAAACGGAATACCCATAAGTATGATTAGAGTCCTGAGTTCAATTTGACGATAGTATCGAAACGTGATCGGTCTCTTATATAAATAAATAATAAATAAATAATGCTGGACAATTCACACAGCATTATCTAGCCCCAAGGTAAGCAGAGCTTGTGTTATGGGTACTAGATAACTGATATACGTAATATTATACATTACATAGATAGATATTTTTTATTATACATAGAAAACACCCAGACCAACGGAACAAATTTCTGCAGATCGTACACAAATTTGTTCCGAGGCGGGGATCGAACCCGCAACCTCTTGCGTCGCAGGCAGACTCTCGCCCGCTGCGCCACTGAGGTCGTCAAATTTAATTATATGTATGGGATTTGCGTAGTTCCCTCTCCGTTAGAGGTGCTGCACCAAAATCTATGGAAAATTAAAACATCACGATCTACTATTTATGAATTACTAGCTGACCCGACCTCAGAAGAACGATCCTATGGAACTGCCCTAAGCATGTACTTTTCCTGGATACCTAAGTAAACAAATTGGTTGACAAACATGGCGGATTATGGTTAGATTCGGCCTGTTTTTGCTTTGGCATAGGCCACAGCCTGCTACAGAATACTTCATGGTACCTCTTCTATAATGATTTTCAATTTAAATCACAGTTTTGCTTAATAAATAAGTCGAAAACACGGGGAAAACTTAAAAATCTTACAATGACATCTCTTAACATGTAGGTAAACAAAACCGTAGAATAAAATGGCGTCCGTGACAGCAAAAGTACATCGAAACCAGGAGGAGGGCGCTGATAAAAAGAGTGTGTATGCTTTTTCCTAACGTAAAACCACTGTTGTGAGAAAGAGACTGGTAGTCCATTATTGCTTCCGTATCAAATTGAACAATTACGGCAGTTCCATAGGATCGTTGTTCTGAGGACCAGACAGACTTTGTTCTGTCATTCAATTCAAACTGACAACTGACAGTTATTTCAAACGTGCTTAGTAAACAGAATAATATAACGCCGGGGTTAAGGTTACATTAAAAAAGTTTCTAATAACGATGTCGTTAAGTTTTTAAAATTTTCAATTTTTCGTTCAATTTTCTCGATTTTCTCTTTCATAAGAACCTTCTCTTGACCATAACAAACACAACAAAAACAGAATAAGTGAAATCGGTCCAGCCGTTCACGCGTGATGGCGAAATGAAATAAGGATTCATTTTAGTAAATAAATAGATAAATACACAAGTCAGAACGGACAAAACTATTGGGCGATCGAAATCTTTTAAACGTAGGAAGGAAGCTTTTAGAGACTTGATAAAATTTTCTGCGTCTTTTACTTCGTTGCCATTCAATACCCACTTGATATAAACTTTTCGTGTGTGGTGCCAGAACGAATCAACTTTGAATTAGACCACTCTAGGCCCTGCTGCCAGCTACTTTGTTCAACGGCTGCTGGTCTGAGTGCTTATTCAAGTTTGAAAACTAGCTCCAGTTTGCAAGATTGCATTCACAGTCGTGTCAATGACAAACTCTGTTTTGAATAGGTACTGACATAAAGGCCAATAATGCAGTGCATATTACCATAGACATGGATATTACGTAGATACTCCAAGACCTGCAGGAGATAAAAATATTTGAGTAGGTAGATAGACAAGACACCTAAGACATAATATTATGTAGAATCTATGGTAGAATTTAACTATGGTGATTAAAGTAGACCTACGTAACTCTATTACTTACGTGTAGTTTCCGAGTTGTCGAGATATGGCCATTTTTAACTTTGGCAGCTGTCATTAAAAACTGGAATCGTATAAACAAATACAAAAATACTTAGTTATATCCTAAAAAAACGCTTCCTGATCAGAAAGTCTAATTTTTAAGGTGACTAAGAAGTAAATTGCCTAAATTATGTATTTTTAGAATTGAAACAGTAAAAATAAAATAAGCTCAATTATTGCAGATTATTGCAAACAATCTAGATTTAGCTGAACTGTTATTGAATATTTTTGAAAAATATGATTAATAGATTGTAAAAGGAAGCTCTTTGACTTATCGTAAGAAGCTGAGAATAAGCAACGTGTCTCGTGAGACGATGGAGATACTTTTCGTGAGATTGGGAATAACCCAAACATATAGATCAATAAAATAAAATAATAAAAAAATAAATTTGACGACCGATGTGGCGCGGTGGGCGGAGGTCTGCCTGCGACGCAGAAGGTTGCGGGTTCGATTCCCGCCTCGGGACAAATGTGTGTACGATCTGCAGACATTTGTTCAGGGTGTTCTGGTCGTTTTCTATATATAATAAAAAATATCTATCTATGTATTATATAATATTATGTATATCACTTATCTAGTACCTATAACACAAGCTCTGCTTAGCATGGGGCTAGATAATGCTGTGTGAATTGTCCAGCATTATTATTAGATATAGAGAAAGAGCTATCTAACTAATGTGTGCCTTGCGTAGGTAGATTCTTTGAATCGAAAATGATTAATACGTTTATTTTTAAATTACAAAAGAAAAGTTTTGTCATGAAGAATTTCCCGCGGGATTTTATTTTCATTCGCAATTTGACCCATCTTTTATCCGTAGCTGGAATCTCACCAATTCTAATGTGACCGGCTCCTTCTTTCCGCACGATCGAGCCGTGATATCCTTCAAATTACAAATGAAGCGAAAACTAGATTTGAACTTGGACAGCGTTGGATTAGAAGCTTGGAGATGTTCACTGTTTGAAGTGGAACTTAGCCATTATTGTTAAGATACTTTCGACTCTTTACCTTCAAATAGATTATTCAATCGGGCTATTGTTAAGTAAATAAATAATGCTGGACAATTCACACAGCATTATCTAGCTAGCAAGCAGCTAAGCAGAGCTTGTGTTATGGGTACTAGATAACTGATAAACATAATACAATACAAAACACAGATCGTTTTTTTTAATATACATAGAAAACGACCAGAACACCCTGATCAAATGTCTGCAGATCTTACAAACATTTGTCCCGAGGCGGGAATCGAATCCGCAACCTCCTGCAGCGCAGGCAGAGCTTCGCCCATCGCGCCACAGAGGTCGTCGATAGTTATAACTTTATAAGGTAGATTTGGGAAAAGCAATTGACCTGAGTATATATTTTATACACTTTACAAGTTAGATCTAGTGTTACATTTAGGTACAAATTTTAGTATCAGGTCGTACGTATATTTAACGAAATGTTTTCATTGTTTCAGCAACGAGTACCAACTTAGTGGGAAAGTTCACGCAAAGCGTTCGGCGAATCGTCCAAGACGTGAAGGATGAAGGCACTTCTAGTAAGTAACTATAATACTTAATACATGTGACTAAATAAAGCACCCTACAGCTCACGACATGTACGAAAACCGCTGGGGTAAACGTGTTCTTGAGTGGAGACCGCGACTCGGCAAACGTAGTGTAGGACACACTCCGATCAGGTGGGATGACGATTTGCGAAAGACAGCAGTCTTTCGCAAGGGCAGCTGGATGCGGCAAGTTGAAGACAGGGTGCTATGGCGCTCATTAGGCGAGGCCTATGTCCAGCTGTGGACTAATATAGGCTGATGATGATGATGACGGCAAAGGCTCGATAGTTTCACAATAAAGGATTAAACATTTCAAACCGCTGAATGAGCGAGTCTTTGTCCAACTGTATTGATTGACAGGATTTCCGGCAGAAAATTTGTAGCGCTGTTTTTTCGTGCGTAAAATCAATCCAGCCCGACCTAGGTTTCAATCCTATTTCTAATATCAAATAGGATTCGCAAGTCGTTTTCGTGTAGATGAGCCTTAGCAAAGGATTGTTTTGTATTCATGCCCTTGTTTATTCGGGTTCGGGTCGGATTTTGGGATTATTTTTATTTACATTGATGTAATTTTATTAAGGGCAGACAGCCTTGTTTAGCTTGTTTGGGATTCGAGTTAGAGACGCTTAATTTTGCTAAATCAGTTTGCGTTTCCAGAGGTAATCCGAGAAAAGCATTTCCAATCGTAAAAAAAAGAAAAAAGGTTATGTTGGATTGATTTTGGATTGGATCTCTTCAACACGTATAAATCTTTCGCCTAATACCTAATAGAAAGGTAGTTTCTACGTTAGTTAGCGTTAGATTTGACCACATCATGTTTTCTTGAGGAAAGAAAATGCATATGATGAGATAATGCATTTTATTTTATCTGACATCTAAAGCGACGTACTGTACGTCTACCATGAGTTTTATCAATCTATAATCGCTAGCGACTGTAGTTAAAAAAATGTATGAAAACTTTTACAGCGCCTCTAGCGGATAGTTGGGTACTAAAATTAGCAGTATGAGTCACGTAGATAACTATCCTACGTCACAGTGTAGTAAACTATATTACAGTCTCTGTAGTTGGGGCTTCATTTGCTTAGAATTTGGTAGCATGAGTTACAAATTTGACAGGTGTCATATTAACGTACTATTACTACTGTAGTTACGTTAGTTAGTTAACTATACCATCTACGTATTTACGTATCTACTTGAGTAACGTCAGGCGATCTAACTATGACAACTCATGGTAGACGTACTGTACGTCTACCATGAGTTGTCATAGTTAGATCGCCTGACGTTACTACAGTAGATACTTAAATACGCAGATAGAATAGTTAGCTTCTTTGTTGGTACCATGAGCTATGTCAAATTCGTAACTCATGCTACCAAATTCTAAGTAAATGAAGCCCAAACTACAGAGACTGTAGTATGGTTTACTACACAGTGACGTAGCATAGTTATACGCACGGAACATAAAAACAAGGTTATACGTGACTCAGACTGCGAATTTTAGTACCCAACTACATATCCGCTAGAGGCGCTGTAAAAGTTTTCATACATTTAACTACAGTCGCTAGCGAATATAGATTGATAAAACTCATGGTAGACGTACTGACCCGTGAATGGTGCATAAAGTACCAATTGCACCAAGCAGAAAGCTTGACATATCAGTCAAGCCGCCATGTGCTTAAAATCCGTCTGGTTGTTCGTTTTTAATGCCTTGTACAGACTACACAAACGCTGTGTAAGGTGCCCATTCCACTCGTCCAATTTCATGTACATTTGATAAAAGATTTGGATACAAGTTTCTGCCTGCGGCGTCACACGCGTTGTTTTTATGAAAACGTATACAGGTTAATTATTTCCCATGGAAACTGAAAATGGGTTAAATTGTAGCCTATGGTTTGTTTCAGCATATTATTATGGAGCTACACCTATGCAAATATTTAGCTCAATCTGTTGAGAAGTTTTGGCGTAAAGAAGTTTCAATCATCCGTCTATCCATCCAAAATTTCGCTTCTTAATATTAATGTGTTGTTTTATAATTTCATTTGAAATCAACTACGCAAATTACTTAGAAATCTTGGACAAAGATATTGGATGAGTGGAATGAGCCTTCATCTAAGAACTTTGATCAAATATTGGACAAAGATATTGGATGAGTGGAATGGGCACCTTACACGTGACATAACGCCCCCCGCAACACCGGTCAGTACAGTACCCTGCTTTAGATTATTTTTAAACCAGCGGTTTTTCTTCAGGTGGGCAGACGAAAGAAGAAGTCATTGAGACCAATGAGCGACTGCGCGCGGTTAGAATTCGGCTGGATGAAAACTACGATACAGCTAAGAAGGCGTTGGTGACGCTGATGGCACGGTACAGCGAATCCAAGTCAGAGAGGAATGTCTTCACGAGATATGCACTGCTTAAGGCTATGATCAAGGTAAGGAGAAAAACAGCATACCGTTCAGAATCAGAATTAGAATAAATCGTTTATTTGCAGAATACAATAATTACATGTCAAGATCTTAAAGCTATGTGATGACATTGTATTCGGGTTAGGGTAAATTCGTCATCGGTCCATTTTTTGTGCTACTTTTAAGTTCCATACTTGGAGGGTAAATTTGTCATCGGTTCCTCCATCGTGGATTTATGTACAGTCAGCATGACCCATAAATGATACGACCCGCAAGCGGGTGTGCAAATATTAAAATATGTCATTATTATTATTATTTGGTAGGTATAACTTATCCTATTAAATGTTATTACTTATTAACCGTTATAATTTATAACAGTGAGTTATTCCTGACTCGTCCCACTGGATTCGGCTCAAAGTCAAGTCAAGAAACTAAAACTTAAGTTATTCCTGACTTGTCCCACTTTGGTCTAAATCCGTACGACGAGTCAAGAAACTCAAATTTTATACTGAAAACGTTCCTGATTCGTCCCATTTTGAGATTTATAACAGAAGAACCGGTTTCGGACGCACGTTTCTTGTGCAAGTAATCTTGATTACTATTGTTTCCGAAGGATTATAGTATTAGGTATAACAAAAAGTTATTTATTATGATTAGGGAAGGGATTTTTCTCTCCTCAAAGATGATGGATGGAATGTGTGAAAGATGATAGGGAGATGAAGACTGATAGTGGAAAAAGAATACTAAAACATCCTTACATGCCGACCACAGCCTACCTAGAGTCCGATAAAAATTAGAAGGAGAATTAACAAAAGCAAAAGAGAAAATCAAAGTTGTTTGAAGAAAAATTAATTGAAAATACACAGTGCAAGATTCCTTTACAAATTGAAACAACAAACACGACACAAGCAAGGCTTCTAATTCACGATAATTTGTTGTGTTGTAGAGACTTGCGAGTGAGCCGGTAATTTGTAAATGCAATTTAAACTATGGTCGCAGTGAGGCAGTTTTAACTGGGTATTCTGGGGAATGGATCCTTGCAGTAAGCTATAAGATATATCAAAGTTTGGTCCAATACGATACGACCGAGGCAAATAAAAGTATTTTCTTTCTGTGATTAACTCCATATGCAATTACTGCCTTTGGAGAAACTGATATCCATACTAATGGTATCATAAATTCGAAAATTCGAAAACTCAATAACTTCATTTCTTTAGGCTTACAAAATAAGCACTTAGACAAGTCAAATTTAATACTATAAACAGGTTTATAAATAGTCATTATTATAAAGTAAAGTAACTCTGTCTCTCTGTCTGTATGAAATCTGCAGTTTCTGTCTGAACTTTTGCGCCGCCACCTACTTTATGTTCTCATTCCGTTTAAATAAAAAAATAAAATAAAGGAATTTTAAAAACTCGATCTTCAAGTTTGTGGTACCTATCATAAGCTTTTTAATGCCTCTGTAATAGTTTTATTCTATTTATTTTAGGCAGAGATACGAAGTTGCCCTTGGTGGTCACTAAAATCTATTTTCGTCGTTTGGGTGGGGTATGCGCCTTAAACTGCTGAACGGATCTCAATGAAATTTGGCAGGGAGGTAAACAATCACCAGGGGACGGACATGCCTGCGAAATGATAGACATTATCTAGTGAGAATATAGGGTAATATTAAGATGAAGTGGGACCCAAAACCCAGGTTTTGTCTGTACGAAAAATCCATTTTAAGGCAAGAAAACACAATTTTTTAAATCTTTTTTGATGATTCTCGAAAGTTTAGGATTTTAGTTAGTGCGTTATATAAGTCGAAACACGATTGACTCAACTTGACTCGATAGAAAAAATCCCAAAGTTTCCTATAAATTTTCATTTTTACTACGGAAAACCAGTTTCATTTGCTAGTTATTTAACATATTTTAATGAAATGTCGTCTAAAAAATACTTAACTAAACACTTAAGAGCAACATAAAATGTTTTATTTTTTTGCGAAAGAGAATACTCTTTCGCAAAAAAATAAAACATTTTATAATATTTTATTTTAGAGCAATATCAAATTTATAAATAAAAAGCAATGAAATTGCGCGCGGGTCGGTTCTTGCCTCCCTTTCTCGCCTTCACGCGGTGTTCGCTCGTCCTTGTGTCGAAAAAGCGCCACCACTTCGACATAAAGCAACAAATTATTATAAACTAACAGCGCCTCGCGGTTTCACCCGCGTAGTTCCCGTTCCCGTGGGAATTCCGGGATAAAATATAGCCTATGTACTATTCCAGACTATAACCTATCTCTGTGCCATCTATCCATCCATCCATCTAAGCTTTCGCATTTATAATATGTAAGAAACTAGATAAAAAAATCTAGCTCTTTGTTGTGTGCTTTTTACAAGTCGAATCAAGTCAAGGTTTGGTATGGAAATTATTGGAAATACATATATTGTTTCCTGAAAGCGACATTGTTACTACTATCTCGGTAAAAGATGTCTAAAATTTACGTTACATGCGACTATCGTTCACAGTATTCACTACAGTATCATTCTCAATGAACGCACTTGAAGCACGAGCCAGCCCCGGCTGCCACTATTTGTCATTGTCGACTTGAACATTGTTATGGAGCTTCCAAATGGTATTCTGCAATTGTTATGGACCATGTTAGTCATCATCATCCCACAACCGTCCACTGGCTAGACATATACCAAACACATAATTATAATTATGTTAGTTAGGTTAATTTAACGCCAATAAGGCGCCAGGCGGCCCTGAACCACCTTCATACATCGACACAAAAAGTAACCTATGTTACTCTCAACCTTTCAACTAAATTTATGCTAAAAATCAACTCGATTGGTTACTTAGTTAGGGCGTGAATAAGGACAAACAAACACACTTTCGCATTTATAATATTAGTATAGATTTGTAGGTAGGTAAGAAATACATACTTAAATGGCTTCATTTGGTATATATAAATTTATTAATGTAGGTACAGTAATATAGGTAGGTATTGTAAAGGTCATATTTTGTTTGTGATATTCTACGTAGGTTACGCACAAACATGAAAACGCGCGTGCGACGGCGACGACGTCGGCCGTGACAGCCCTACTGAGTATCCCGTTTAACGTGTAGGCTAACATCGTGACCTTGAATCCGTTCGGAGCCGAAGATTCCCTTCTATCCAGTTTTTATTTATTCATTAGGTATAGATACGTTTTACCTTATTTATTAGTGATTAATAACATTTTGTGTTTTTAATCTACATCTACTGGCAACTTACCTCGGGTCGGCATGGAGTCGACTACAATCTACTCGTAATTAGGTTTCACACAGAGTGGCCCTTTTATTATCCGGATTCTTGTGGGTCCAAATTCAATTGTCTCATTTCTAAACAGAATCCTCGTAGGTAGACGAAAACATCGATCAATCAAATCAATGTCGACACTTTCCCGATTGTGCTCATGAGTTTACAAATACTTTGAAGAAAGCTTTTCTGACTGCCAATCCAGATTTGTTTTATATAATTGAACTTGAAATAAGTATATCCCGTTCTTCAGCAGTCGTGAAAATTAAGTTTTATGTATTTAATTTGGTAAAGCATGCACGATGTTTCGTAATAGAATCAATTATATGGTTTTAGATATTATAGTGCGCCAGTTCTCACACTAGGGGTAGTTAGTTTATTTCTCTTATAAAGGAAACTTGCATGGTTGGTGCTTAAACTAGTTAGTATAAAAGCTATTAATGGGTGAGTAAATACAAAGGTGCTTAGAGATTATGACTACCTGTCTGTTCTGAGAAATTCAACTTCAACAGCCTATAATGGCCCACTGTTGGGCGCAGGCCTCCCGTGATTTTTTTATCCTCGGGCCTGAACCCATCCAAATTAATATAAAAATCAAATGTAACTCAGTCTATTACATTAGTACGCCTAAACAACTGAACGGATCTCAATGAAATTTGGCAGGGATCTGATATAGGCTACTTGAAAAACGTAACCGCAGAAGTAAATTTATAAAATAAAATGGCCGGTAACCGTATAGCCGTTCGTTGCACGTTTCAGTCTTGTATGCATGTGTCGAAATACTAGTAGTACTCTATGAGTATTATGTGATCCTGGTACTACAATAACTGGGGGTGACATACCGTGCAATACATTGTTCAAGTTACCGCTTATCAGTTAGTCTAGTAATAGCATAGAATGTAATGCGATGGCATAGGTTAACGGTTTACTAACGTAGGTTAACCTAAGTTAGGTCAGTGAATAATGATCGTTAGCTTTAGCGTGAATAGTTTTACCTACTTAGATAAATTAATTAATAATGCTAGATAATTCACACAGTATTATCAGCCCCAAGGTAAGCAGGAGCTTGTGTTATGGGTAGGTACTAGATAACTTATATTAATACAATACATTTATATATCCATAGATATTTTTGTTATTAAACATAGAAAATGGATCAGAACACCCGGACCGCATTGGGAAAAATATTTGTTGTATTTACAACAAATATTTTTCCCAATGCGTGAATCGAATCCGCAACAATTATGTTGCTGTCTTCATCTGTTCAAAGCTTTTTGGTACAATGCAATGCAAATAAACGAATAATTCTCATCTCATAGTAAAACGTTTCTTACCGAATTTATCCAACGGCCTCGTAGCTTCATGTTAGAGTTTTTGACGACCTCTATGGCGCAGGAGGTTGCGGGTTCAATTAGCGCCTTGGGACAAATATTTGTACGATCTGCAGCTATTTGTTCCGGGTGTTCTGGTCGTTTTCTATGTATAATAAAAAATATCTATCTATGTAATGTATTGTATTATGTATATCACTTATCTAGTACCCATAACACAAGCTCTGCTTAATTTGGGACTAGATAGTGCTGTGTGAATTGTCCAGCATTATTTATTTATTTTACCATTATTTCCTGAAAATTACTGGGTAGCGCATATTGGAAAGCGATTATGGAAGTAATGATTAAAACTACGATGATATCGTTTGGATTGACTTCCCCTTTCCGCCTTTGAGAGAGAGCTATCACTAGAGATCGCTTTCTAGTGATATGATCGCTAGTTGTCAAGATTTTTAGATGGGATTGCTGTAGCAACTTAATTTTTTAAATTGATTTTCTTGGTCTTCGTAATGTGTTCGTTATGGTAGATAAATTATTTTGTATTTGTAATAAGGGCCTCAAATCAACTCCGTCAGACTTCCATATCTTCCAAATTGCTAAATATTTAACTTTGAATTGTACCTACTTATATATGGTAAAGTTCAGGACTTACGCTATCGATCATATGTTTCGAAAACATGATTCCATAAAATTTTCTAGATTGAAAAAATCGCAAAATTTTCTCAGAATTTTAACTAAAACCTTAATTTCACAATAAATAGGTACAGAAGTAAGATCTTAAGAATAAGCATGGAAATAGAACTTAATATAAATGTTCTTCTTCTTCTTCATAAATAATTCCTAAAGCAAGTTATGCCAATTCAATACTGGCTGATAAAAATAGTTAATTAGACACTTAAAAATTCAAGTAAAAGTACAAGTTTTTTTAATGAAGGTACGTACAAAGTAAAGGTGTCAGCATTATTTACAATAATAAGATAAAACTTGAACATTTTTGGGCTTGCGTTGCAATGTCCTGTCCCGCTTCTCTGAACGCGAAATCCTATGTCTATGCTTTTCATGAACAATTGTGTTAAAAATACACGATAAAATATACAAAAAACTGTTATTTAATTTTAAATTGAAATGGGGAAAAGACCTAGTCACACAACAGCAGACGCGATAATTAACGATTGCGGTGTCCAATTCCGACGCAACGTCGACTTTAATTTCGAGTGAAACGTGAATTTATTTATTGGTGATTGCAAACAAATCTCGCAGTTTAACGGATATTTATTTATTTATTAAATTAATTTTAAGGAAGGCCTACAGCTTTTATATACAAAATGGGTTACATGAAACTAGCAACAGAAAAACTAATAAATGGCCTTCACGGCTAAATGACAGGTTGAGTGATAAAATACGTTACGCAATCGTCGAAATTAACGGAGATTGAAATTTAATAGTACAATACAATACAATACAAAACTCTTTATTGTACACCACAAAAAAAACAACAAACAGACATAGACCTTAAACATAAAAGTACAATGGGCGGCCTTATCGCTTAGAAGCGATTTCTTCCTGGCAACCTTTGGATGGTGAAAAATTTTAGAAAGGCAGGGGTGTACCATAAATATTATAAAATATAGAATAATATATACGGAATAAATAAATACCAAGAACAAAAAATAAATAAATAAAAGTACCTACCAGTGTTCACTTTTTCGATAGATAAGAATCTTTGACGCGAGCTTTGAAGACAGATAGTGATTCAGCTTTCCTAATGGACTCAGGCAGTGCATTCCACAGCTTTACGGCCTGGATGGAGAAGGATTTGGCATAAAAAGTGGTTCGGTGGAGGGGCATGGGCATGAATAGTAAATCAAGAAGTAAATAAGAATGTAAGAACTAGAAGAAGAAGAAGGGCAACTTCGTATAAGTTGCCCTTGGTGGCCACCAAAATTTATTTTCGTATCTCTGCCTAAACACAAAAATAAGGTGGCGCATGGCGGCGCCACTTTGGGTGGGGTATGCGCCTTAAGAAATGTACTACTTTTTTCAAAAGGACTTTGGACAGCACGACTTATCTGTTGGGTCAGCAGTCAGCACACGACAGAATGTGTGCTGACCCAACCAGACGTTGTCCGGTCCGAAATCCCTTGAAATCAGAGTTATAAATACAATATACCCTTGCCGAGAGACACCGTATGGTAAGAACTCTGTCCTATAAATGTTACATTTTCTTAAAATTATTGAATAGAATAGAATATTTATTTATTTATAAAAGTATAAAATAGTTTAGCCACTATTACACCATTAAACTAAGGTTATCGACATAGCTCAAAGGATTAGCAAGCTGAAGTGGCAGTGGGCTGGCCATATCTCGAGAAGAACCGACAACCGCTGGGGTAAACGTGTTCTTGAGTGGAGACCGCGACTCGGCAAACGTCCCCGCCCCGTCCCAGGACGCCCTCCGACCAGGTGGGATGACGATTTGCGAAAGACTGCTGGCAGAATATGCTGGATGCGGCAAGCTGAAGACAGGGCGCTATGGCGCTCATTAGGGGAGGCCTATGTCCAGCAGTGGACAAATATAGGCTGATGATGATGATGACACCATTAAACCAACGTTGGTTTGTATTGTTGCTCACACTCGTATTCAACTTATATTTAGATCAGGTACATTGCATTTGGATGTAAAAGATAATCATTGTCAAAACAAAGCTCAACTGAAAAATTCTGTAGGCAATTATTTAGATATATCTACACTAATATTATAAAGAGGAATCCCGAAAACAAGACTAAGTAAAATATCAAAGAGTTTTGTATGTAACTCAATTAAGCTTTACAATATGCTAAACAAATAACGTTAAAACAATGACAGACATAAATTTCAAATCGTTTATTAAGAAACGACCAATAGATAAAACCGTTTTAAGGCTTATTTAATAGAGCACCAAAAAACAGGGTTGCCTGGAGCCATGACCCGTCATGGTGCACTGTTTTCTTGCTAGGCTTTGCAACATAGTTACCTACATATGGCCTATGACTTTCTTTGATTATTTAATTATATTAATAGGTACATATTTATATCCGCTTCACACAGTCAGACACGCACCAGTTACATACTATTATTTATTATAATTTGTATTCAAGTATATTACTTACTATTTATAAACACAAAAATAACACTACTTACTCTAATTGTAAGCCTCACAGGGTCTTGTGATCATAATGGTTTCGGCAGAATATCAGCGCCTATCTACTTCAGAGTAGTAAGGCAATCATGCTGAGTCGAGACCTTTTTGCTGCTGTAACACAGCAGTCAGTCTTTTTATCACTTTTTTTTTCAAATTATATTCTTATGTATGTTTTGTACTGCAGCAGCAAATAAATAAATGTCTATGTCTATGTCTAGATAAGAGTAATTATAGACTCGACGAAGCTTTTGCTGATAAGAATATTTTCGCGTTTAATGATTGACATTTAATCTGACATCAACATAGTAATTTTAATTTATACTTTACATTTTGGAAAATGCTATTGCAGCTAACTAAAATGTATACTCTCTTTTGTTTATTTATTTTTTATGTTTGTAAACAACCGCACGTTTTAGATAATGTTATTAATTTCAGTACTTATTTGACTTGACTAAGTTTTCCTTGTGATCCCATGGTATTAATAAATAAATTGAATTGTTCACTCGACATTGTTCACAGTAGTTTTTGAGGAAAGATTTGTATGTAAGGAATATATCCTTACATACAAATCTTTCCTCAAAAACTACTGTTCCGATTTCAAAAATTATTAAATTTCAGAAGAAAGCTTACTTTTTAAGGAGTGACAGGTTATGTTTAATCTCGGAACTCCCACGGAAACGGGAACTACGCGTGTCAAACCGCGAACGCTTACCTCAAAAGCCTATAATGGTCCACTGCTGGACGCAGGCCTCCCCTGATATTTTCTTTCATAGGGGGTAATGCCCATAATCCCCACGCTGGGCATGCGAGTTGGGGATCACAGTTTAGTGGTAGATCTATTCTGCAAGAGACGCTGCTGCCCGCGCCCCGGTGTAGGAGGCGACAAGGGACATACCCTTAGTCGACTCCTACGACACCCACGCGAAGCGCTGCTTGTAAATAACTCATACTTTCTTATCAAATCCTATGCGCTTGTAAAATAAATATTATTAGGTGTAAGCATAATAATAATAATAATAGGTATAAGCCTTTATTTCAAACTGGTTTACAATTTTTCAAACAGTATTAACATTTTAAACCTAATAGTCTGTTTGCCGCTTGGCAGAGGCCTATCCCCCCAGCCTCTTCCAATACTCCCTGTCTAGAACTCTCCTTGTCCATGTTTTGCCTGCTCCCTTGACAAGCTCATCTGCCCATCTAGTGTAAGCTCTGCCCTGATTCCTTTTCTCTTCTAAGGAAACCATGTTGTTACTTCTTTGCTCCATTTATCTGGACCTCTCATTATGTGACCTGCCCAGCTCCATTTGAGCTGATTTACTTTGTCAGATATGTCATTTAGTCTTATTTTCTCCCTCATATGTGAAATTTTTATTTTGTCCTTCTTTTTTACGTTTAGCATGCTGCGTTCCAGGTGTAAGTACATAATTATTATGTTAGGTTGTTACTAGCTGTAGCCCTGTAGGTACAGTTAGCAGCACAAATTGATGTTTGCGTTACCGCCATGGGATTGGAAGCTTCCTCTTAGTCACTCTGCAGCTGTTTGTGATAATAAAATGAAAAAGATATGTGACATATTTTATGCACAACATACCCAATGAATCTAAAAAGCTACATAGTACAATCCGTCTGACCAATCTAAATAGGTAATTTAAAAGATATACCTAATCTAAAATCTACCTATTACCATCAGTCTACTACAAAAAACCTAATACCATTTCTACCACAAATCCAATAACGTTCCTTACTTATGTATTGGGTGTAGAGTTAACAAGCCTAGTTTTCTTTTGAATGTCTGAGGTAATTGGGTAAAAACATTCTAACAAAGTTAGCAATCTCGAACGTGTCGTATGAAATTCAACACATAATAAAAGGTGTAGTACTTATTATTTATAGGAACAAGTAATCAGTAGCCTAGCCTTCGATATGAGAACTCACCGATTTCCATTTTTTTAACCTTTACCTTCTAAGATTAGTCCCAGGGCGTGAATCGAACCATCAACCTCCTGCGTGGAAAGCGCTTACCGCGCCACAGAGGTTACTACGGCGGTCATTAGGGTAGGTGTATGTCCAGCTGTGGACAAGCGTGTGCTGATGATGATGACCGTTGTATTACTACACAGTTTTGCTAGTAACACGGTCACGTACCTCGATCGTGCTAGGTCTGACTGTGTCACAGAATAAATAGCACCCGAACAAGTTCCGAGGTTCCTATTATGTTCCCTGTCCTGAATATAAAGTGCTTAAACAATTTGCTTATAATTTTCCCGAACTTTACCTTCGTGTGTCGTTTCGCTTTCTTTATAAGCACCTTAGAGGTGTCACTAAACTTTTATTAAGCGAAGTCTCACCGAGGGAGCTTTAAAAAGATACCCCGGTCGGTATCTTTAGTCTTTAGTTCAGGTTAGGTAGTTCTTTTGTCGGAACTAGATGGCAGGACGAAAGGGGATTATTTCTCTAATAGGTACCTACGGTACCAATCAGCGGTTCTAATTTCTATGTCCGGTCACCCAATGGATAGCATTAAAAGCAAAGGCAATAATAAAAAAATCGTTTTCCATTGTACCTAGTGTACCTACATACATATACATACTATAAGACTCAATTCACACCGTATTTCGTTTTTATTCATTTACCATTCAGTTACATAACATATTATGGGCATGACGTGATTGCAGCGGCCGGCAGTGACCCGGAGCACTCTCATTCAAACTGGTGTCAAATAATTTTGAACTTTATCAACATACATACGACCAGCATGGTGGCAGGATATTTGTTCGGGTGGACACTAAAAAAAATCACAAATATCCTCTAATATCTGTTGAAATAGACATGGCAGAGAGTAGAGGCTTTCATTTCACTTTGTATTGAGGAATTTGCTCTTTTTCCTCTGATCTCATATTGCCCTACCCCTCCTCATTCATTCATTACCTATAACGATGAAAAAAATACGTAGATCTTCGTAGCACGTGCTACAATTCTACGAGCGACCGACGGCGTAGCATGCAAAATACTTACACTCCACTACACTACTTCTATGAACAAGTAGTGTAGCGGAAAAGCTGTTGCCTGTAGTGTAGTCAGCTACAATTTATAATTAAATAAAACTAAATTCCTCTTAGCTTCGGAACTTGTCGACCTAACGAAATGCGGTTTTCAGTATGATAAATAAAAATGCTGACTTTTCTTCACCCTTCCACAGTAGCAACAATACAAAAATAGTTTACCACGTAGGTAACGTATAAGGCTCAATTCACGTCGGGGCGGCAGCGGCCGGCAGTGATCCGTGGCAGGCACTTTCAGTCAAATTGGTGTCAAATAATTTTGAACTTTATCAACGTACATACGACCAGCATGGTAGCAGGATATTTGTTCGAGTGGATACTTAAAAATCACAAATATCCCCTACTATCTCTCGAAATAGTCATGGCAGAGTGTAGAGGCTTTCACTTTGCATTGGGGAATTTCCATTTTTTCCTCTGATCTCATATTGCCCTACATAAACATTTTAACGTAGATCTTAGTAGCACGTATTCTACAAGCGACCGACGGCGTAGCATGCAAAATGCTTACACTCCACTACACTACTTCTATGAACAGTGTTGCGGAAAAGTTGTTGCCTGTAGTCTATCTACAATATACTAAATTTATCTTAGCTTCGGAACTAGTGATAAATAAAAGTGCTGACTTTTGTTCACCCCTTCCCTTCCTTCCCATGAGATATATATATATTACTTCGTAGACCTTCGTAGCGCTTGCTACGATTTAGGTGACGGACTGGCGGCGTAGCCAACGAGATTTTACGTATAATTTGGGAGTTATCCGGGGCACGTATATTGAGCTGTACCTTAATTTGAGTTTTAACTCATATCTCCTAAACTAAAAATTGTAGTAGAAATAAGTTGCCAAAAAATTTCGATTTCGGTGGGACTCGAACCCGCGCCCCACCCTAAGGAACTAATTTCATTTCTTGTAGATACCCAGAGTGAGAGTAAGTACTATAACAAAAATCTTTAAAAATACCAGTGTTCGGTAGGGTTTAATATAAAAACTTCTTCAATTCGCTATATATTCAAGGTATACTGTGTGCAAACTAAAAGTCCGTTGGCTTCATTTTATGTCTTTGTATTTCCTACAGTCTAGGTACCATGCCAAGTTTCCAAAGCCTGATACAATTATTTCAAGCGAGTTACTGCGGTGTTACTGCTTGTCTTTGTTGCTTCAGCCCCGCTTTTTGCTTCCGACTTATCTGTGAGGGGATTTCTTTTGTTATTTTCTTTTAAGCTAGTTCTAGCATTTTTTCAGTTCATTGCCTATCGTTTGTTGTGAGGAAGTTCAGGAACCCGATCAAGCATTGAGCCGGCATAGTACTTCAAAAAGATTTGAGAACCTGAGCAAAGGCAGTTACTTATAACTTAGCTTTTTTGCTTTATGATGCGTTACTCGCACTGGGCAAATTTTTCACGAAAATTTAATAATGTCCCAAAAAATTTCGATCCTGCCGAAAACGAAAATATTTGGGACATTATTAAAAATTTCAGTTCCTTCTAAGTTTCCAATGAAGTCTTAGACAATTTAACCCCCTAATGAAGTTGATATTCTAGAGTCTAGTCTGTATTCGGCGTTGTAGAAAATCTCATCAAAAAATAAGGGGAAACGTGACACTAAAAAATTTGGCGCTCAAAAGAATAGGCTTCATATCTCCCAGCTGCTCGTACTTATTCGTTTCACACACGACAGTCAGGTCTTCTTTGATCATACAGTTTAAATAGCGTTTCATTTTCTACTTCTCTGGGTTCGAATAGAAACCCATCGAGGGTATAAGTATAGGTACAAATATCCGTTGCGAGAATTTGTCCCAAATTGAGGGCGAGATTTCGTGAGTGATATTGGATTACTGAATTACGCAGCTGTTTCATTGTCAGCTGATTCATTATTAATTCGGGTTACGGGCTCGTTTAGCTTGCAATTTACAGTATCTTTGTTTCAGTAGGATCATTATCAAATTCAAACTTTTAAAGTCTTCATTGTAGATTGTTTGCAACAGTCTGTAGTTAATATTAAAAATACTAGGTCTGATTTGTTTCTATTATTTGATTGTAATTTCTTTGTTGTTAAATTAGTCTTCATTAGCTTTGATTATATTTAGTTCAACATCGTTCAATGGCTACGTGAACCTCATGTGACTAGTTTATAGTGGATCTATGACCTCAACTGATTTTTATTTACCTTTTTATTGTGAACATCACTCATCATACTTCAAGGAGGTTCTATATTCAGCTGTTTTAGCTTAGACAATTTAACCCAAGCTCATCATACTTCAAGGAGGTTCTATATTCAGCTGTTTTAGTTACATTTTACGGCGCAGATATGAATGTCTCGAGAATCTTACTTATATGGAATCACCACAAATTCAACATTTAGAAAACAACGAAAGGATCATCAAATTCTAATGAGTCGGGATTTTCCGAAAGCACCTATTTTTTTACGTATTTTTTTAAGCTTGACGGGATAAATACTAATCTCTAGGGGATACAATTCTTATGGGACAAATCGAACATAAATAAACTATACATACAGCCAAGCATAGAACCTCCTCCTGAAGTCGGTAATTAAATCTGATTAATTAATCCATCCGCTCAATCTATAACAGAAGATTTCGATACTATATTGTGTTGCTATTTCTATCTTAGATCGAAATCTAGATTGCAAGGCGCCATTGTCCGAGGGTGAAAATACAAGGCTCCAAAATTACGTAGCGCTTTTATATCCAGTTAATTAATTTTCCGAGTGATTAATTAACAAAGTCCATTGTTAGGATGTGGTAACACTATTTCGTAGTTGATTTTAGGAGGTAACAAAAGGTGGAATGAATAATTACGTAGGCAATGAATTTTGGGGCTAAATCGGTTTCATAAATTTGTAGAGTAGCTTATAAGATCAGCTAAATATACATTTGTGTTAGCTAGGTAACCTACAATAGTTCTAAGTTACCTACTTCTATATCTCTTCTTACATATTTATAAGTTACGCCTATTTTATTAACACTTTCATTTCATTCTCATACTTCATTGCTCATGAGGCATATTAGCATCTAGCAGACATACTGGCTGCGGTGCGTGTGACCCCTTGGAGGGGCTGCGGCGGGCCTCGCAGCCAGTACTAGGTCTGCTAGGCTGGGCTGTAAATGCGTTTATAAGGTTAGAATGGAGATTCAATATTAAAGCATTCACTGCTCAGCCTCGCAGACCTACGGACTGCGGGGCGCAACTGGAAAGGTCGCACGCACCGGAGCTAGCAGAATCTAAAGAAAACTTTATAAGATAATTTTATAGACACCAAAAGCATTACTGTACCTACGCCAACTAGGTACCCTCTAAAGCGTGCTAATTCCAAGTTGTACCGCCACTTCTAAATCTTAATTAAACACGCTGTTCTCATTAGTTTCCACGCCGTTGCTTTCTTTGTTCGCGTTCGTACCTTTAACGAGTTCAGTAATTTACTTCTCTGTTCCGACGACTACACTGAATTTTGATTGGAATATGCACGAACAACCTGACTACATTCCCACATTCTTACATGCAAATGGATGCGGTTATGCAAAACTGTAACAAGCCCGGAAAAAAAGGTCATTGTTCCCTGAATTTTTTAAACTGCCAAGCCTGACAAGTCAGTTTAGGTACCTAATATACTAAAGAATATACTTACGTCAAGTGCCTGTGTATAAACCACTTACACATAAGTAGGTAGGTAGAGACACAAATCCTTGACTTGTATTTTTATTACCAATAAATGACTATTATGACTAAATAAATAATAAATAAATAAATAATGCTGGACAATTCACACAGCATTATCTAGCCCCAAGCTAAGCAGAGCTTGTGTTATGGGTACTAGATAACTGATATACATAATACAGTACAATACATAGATAGATATTTTTATTATACATAGAAAACGACCAGAACACCCGGAACAAATACCTGCAGATCGTACAAAATATTTGTCCCAAGGCGGGAATCGAACCCGCAACCTCCTGCGTCGTAGGCGGACCATCGCCCACCGCGTCAGAGGTCGTCACTATTATTATTCTACGACTTTTATTATTATAACTATTAAATTTATCTTTCATGGTATTGCATAATAGCATTAGGTGGAAATTCATATGCTTAGATTTACTTTTTCAACTATTTCCGAAGATTATTGGAAGACGCAAATGTTGTCAGATAATGAAATACATTTACTTGAACCAGTATAAAGTGGTTCGTTGACACAGTCAGATATTTCCTATAATAAATTAATGGTTGCTAGATCAGGCTAGATCAAGACGGATGCAACCTACCAGACGTATGAAGGAATTGATATCAATGAAAAACGAAAAATAAACATTAGTAATTATTTAAACTAATTTATTTACTTTTTAGGGTTTCAAAGATCGGTTTTGAAACCCTTATGGTCTCGCTCTGTCCGTCCCCGCTCTTTCTTGAATATCTCAGTAACTACTGCAGCTATTAACTTGAAATTTAAAATAATAATACATTTCGTGCGCCATTACTGATTTTAAGAAAAAAATATATAAATAAATGAAAAATAAAAATGAATATTTTCAGTACAAATTTTGATGTTGAAATTTCAAAAGAGACCTAGGAAAGCAAATGGGGTATCAAATGAAAGGTATCATTTTGTACATTTCAAAACACTTTTTGAAATTTCTGTAAATTTCATACTTTTTGAAATATTTCAAAAAAAGTCGAAAAATTGACCATACCCCCCCCCCTATCTCCGAAGATTGCACACCGATCGACGTACAATGTACTAGGCGTTTGTAGACATCGATCTATATTTTATAGGAAAAATATAGAGAAGTCGGTAATAATAATAGTTTTTGAAAAATGGTCAAAAAGGGGGGGAATTTTTTTTCAAAAGGGGGGGTACCTACCTATGTGGGGTATCAAATGAAAGGTATCGTTTTGACCATTTCAAAACACTTTTTGAAATTTCTGTAAGTTTCATACTTTTTGAAATATTTCAAAAAAAGACGAAAAATTGACCATTCCCCCCCCCCTAGCTCCGAAGATTGCAGACCGATCCATGTACAATGTACTAGGCGTTTGTAGACATCGATCTATATTTTACAGGAAAAATATAGAGAAGTCGGTAATAATAATAGTTTTTGAAAAATGGTCAAAAAGGGGGGGAATTTTTTTTCAAAAGGGGGGGTACCTACCTATGTGGGGTATCAAATGAAAGGTATCGTTTTGACCATTTCAAAACACTTTTTGAAATTTCTGTAAGTTTCATACTTTTTGAAATATTTCAAAAAAAGACGAAAAATTGACCATTCCCCCCCCCCTAGCTCCGAAGATTGCAGACCGATCCATGTACAATGTATTAGGCGTTTGTAGACATCGATCTATATTTTACAGGAAAAATATAGAGAAGTCTGTAATAATAATAATTTTTGAAAAATGGTCAAAAAGAGGGGGAATTTTTTTTCAAAAGGAGGGGTACCTGCCTATGTGGGGTATCAAATGAAAGGTATCGTTTTGACCATTTCAAAACACTTTTTGAAATTTCTGTGAGTTTCATACTTTTTGAAATATTTCAAAAATAGTCGAAAAATTGACCTTTCCCCCCCCCTATCTCCGAAGATTGCAGACCGATCCACGTACAATGTATTAGGCGTTTGTAGATATCGATCTATATTTTACAGGAAAAATATAGAGAAGTCGGTAATAATAATAGTTTTTGAAAAATGGTCAAAAAGGGGGGGAATTTTTTTTCAAAAGGGGGGGTACCTACCTATGTGGGGTATCAAATGAAAGGTATCGTTTTGACCATTTCAAAACACTTTTTGAAATTTCTGTGAGTTTCATACTTTTTGAAATATTTCAAAAAAAGACGAAAAATTGACCATTCCCCCCCCCCTAGCTCCGAAGATTGCAGACCGATCCATGTACAATGTATTAGGCGTTTGTAGATATCAATCTATATTTTACAGGAAAAATATAGAGAAGTCTGTAATAATAATATTTTTTGAAAAATGGTCAAAAAGGGGGGGAATTTTTTTTCAAAAGGAGAGGTACCTGCCTATGTGGGGTATCAAATGAAAGGTATCGTTTTGACCATTTCAAAACACTTTTTGAAATTTCTGTAAGTTTCATACTTTTTGAAATATTTCAAAAATAGTCGAAAAATTTACCTTTCCCCCCCCCCTATCTCCGAAGATTGGAGACCGATCCACGTACAATGTACTAGGCGTTTGTAGATATCGATCTATATTTTACAGGAAAAATATAGAGAAGTCGGTAATAATAATAGTTTTTGAAAAATGGTCAAAAAGGGGGGGAATTTTTTTTCAAAAGGGGGGGTACCTACCTATGTGGGGTATCAAATGAAAGGTATCGTTTTGACCATTTCAAAACACTTTTTGAAATTTCTTTAAGTTTCATACTTTTTGAAATATTTCAAAAAAAGACGGAAAATTGACCATTCCCCCCCCCCTAGCTCCGAAGATTGACGACCGATCCATGTACAATGTATTAGGCGTTTGTAGATATCAATCTATATTTTACAGGAAAAATATAGAGAAGTCTGTAATAATAATAGTTTTTGAAAAATGGTCAAAAAAGGGGATTTTTTTCAAAAAGGGGTACCTACCCATGTGGGGTATCAAATGAAAGGTATCGTTTTGACCATTTTAAAACACTTTTTGAAATTTCTGTAAGATTCATACTTTTTAAAATATTTCAGAAAATTGATTGTCCAAATAATTGGCAAATGTTTGAAACCCTCGGCGCGCGAGTTACACTCGCACTTGGCGAATCTTGTTTAAACTGCCAAGCCTGACAAGTTTAGTTAAGTTGTTAAGCATTGCAATACAGCAGGGCAATGCAGCCAGTGTCTTAGGCACGCTTCCAACTGGTATTGATATGGATCAGTTGAGCTACCTGTAGATTGTTTGCAACAGTTTGCAGATAGCTTAATTGTTTCTATTGTAAATACTAGTTTTAATTTAAATTTGTTATTTGATTGTTATTTTCTTTCTGAATAAAGAATTTATTTACAAATTGACCTCAATATTATAATCTTTTCAAGCAGCTCCGATAGTTATAATAAATAAATAAACAATGCTGGGCAATTCACACAGCATTATCAAGCTAAGCAGAGCTTGTGTTATGGGTACTACATAACTGATATACATAATACAACCCAATGTGACATTACTTGCTGACCAATATGTCATTTTTGCCGACCACTGGATGCGTCTCAATAATTTTTTCTGCTTTCAAATCAATTTTTCGGCTGATCAAAACCTCTTTTATTTGCTGTCCGTTTAAATGATACCCTTAATAAATATTTGACGACCGATGTGGCGCGGTGGGCGAAGGTCTGCCTGCGACGCAGAAGGTTGCGGGTTCGATTCCCGCCTCGGGACAAATGTGTGTACGATCTGCAGGCATTTGTTCAGGGTGTTCTGGTCGTTTTCTATGTATAATAAAAAATATTTATCTATGTATTGTATTATATTATGTATATCAGTTATCTAGTACCCATAACACAAGCTCTGCTTAGCTTGGGGCTAGATAATGCTGTGTGAATTGTCCAGCATTATTTATATTTATTTTATTTATTTATCTACTATGCACTAAATTTTTGCTTCACATGTTCCACAACATTAGTACCTATTCCCAAACGTCCGAACCTTCGCAAATGATAAAGCACTGCTGTCGCCGACTGTGCTAGTGCAACCGAAGGGAAATTAAAGTTCATTCTTCTTTTCCTGAGTCACTCGACTTGAATTTTTTGTACAAGAACGTATTAAACTTTTTCTTTAGTCTCCTGAATTGCGAATGGAAGATCACATTCTTCATGAAGATTCTTTAATATTGTTGTATTTATGTTTTAGTATCTAGGCAAGTGACTGCCAAAAACCTAGACACCAACTCATACACATAAATCCGAGCTATCGATTTTGTTAAGGTCCTAGCTCCAATCTAACTTTTTTCCGCTTAGTATTCAATTATTAAAACCAGACATAACATTAAAGAGTAGGTAGTAGGTAGCAAGTGGATAACTCCACTTGCTAGCTAGTAGGTATGTTTAGAATAAAAATATATCATAATTACAAACTTAAATCACTATAATACACAACATGACTCACTATATAACTCATTAAAACACAAACAAAGAAATTAAATTTCATATTATTAAAAAACTAAGTCAATTACCTAAGTAAATAAAACCCACTTTAAAAATACTGCCGTGTAAATTAAAATTATACTTCTAAAAAATGTGAATAGTAGGTAAATCAAAATTAACAATAGTGTTAAAATATATTATTAAATATTTTCATAGAGTGTTCAGAGAGAGATAGAGAGTAGATAATAGAGTAAGTCATATTCGTTCTTTCGGCTAATGCGCGATGATAAAATAAGATAATTAAGTTATAACGAGGAAATCACATTTGCTTCATCATCATCATCATCATCAGCCTACATCAGTCCACTGCTGGACATAGGCCTCCCCTAATGAGCGCCATAGCGCCCTGTCTTCAGCTTGCCGCATCCAGCATCTGCCAGCAGTCTTGATGATCACATTTGCTTGCTCAGAGGAAACAAAACAGAATGAAAACTAAAACCACCTAGTCGCTTCGACGTCAACCAGTTTCAATTCCGAATAGCAGCAGCACAAAAAAGCAATTCGGAGGAAATTGCACGCAAACGTTTTCAAGCTTCCTAGTTCCCTTTATTAAGACAAGGCCGTTACAAGACGGAAAGATCCTCTTTATAGAGCTGGCTAAGGTCCAGCTGAAACTTATCCACTTTAAGACAATCATTGCACATTTTCTGCTGATAGCCTGAGCATATGTTCTGTGTGCTTGAACTTTACTGTTGCGATTGACTGTAGTTTGGAAAGTTCAGCTTGGTTAGTAGAAGTCAAATTAGAAGTGGTATAAACTCGTACTTCCTTTACCTGATATAAACAGACCTAAGTACAACTCCAATGTGGGTCTTTGTAATTTATATTCAACATTCTCTTACCAGGCTTGATCTAATTTAAAATAATTAAGTCGTTTTATAAATCTATTGTCTACATTATAGGCTATCAAATGAGTCCTCTAACGTCTTCCCAGGACCTCTACATGGGTAGCTATAGCTTAATCAGTACAAGCACCCGTGCTTCGAGGCAAAAGAAAACAAAATGGCTGCCATTTTATCATGGAGAGAGAAAAAAATATATGGATAGTGATTTGTCGATAAAATTTACCGTATTTCACCCCCCCAAAGTCTCCGACACCGGTAACAAGACACATTGTATAATATCATCGTTAGAACCTAGAACCTAAACCAGTATCATGCTTGCATTCCCATCATCAGTATGCAAGTGCTTATGAAAGTTACATGAATTGATGAAAGTGCGTCGAATTTTGAGTGGCTCTCTACGGGTGGAATCATTGGCATCGCAATTCCAGCGCTTCCCAATTTGCCCTTGTTGAGACTGCATCGTTTGTAGCTATTGCTTTTGCAAGCATTCACGTTTAGATTGTAAATTGGCTCAGCTATATTGGTTTGCGAGGGGCTAATATGAGCTCCAGTCAACGTATGGGTGAAGTGGCCGTGGATTGTTTGTAGTTTCATTAGCTACGAATTAATTTTCTAGCTCTATCAGTTTTATTTGAAGTTTGTGTTATTAATATCAAAGTGACAAGGTTAGTTATTTTATTTGGGTTCAAAAAATTAGCGCTTTTCTTTACATACTAACAAATGGAATATTATAGGTACCCTCTAAAACAACTACCTTATATTTTATCGTAATTAACCGGTTTTTTTTTATTATTGTATCTAGGTATTGAATACGTTCCCAAATGATCGAAAATTAAAAAAGAACTCAAACAAAAACGATGAAGAAAAAGTATTTCCATTTTTTGTGATGACATCCACTTAAAAGTTTTTCTACGTTCGCCGCAGGCAGACAAACGATCTTGAGTGGCAGATCTCAAATTCTATTAAATTGGACTTAGTTCAGAATAAGGTTATGTCTCATTTCGGACTACTGTTTTTAAGTAGATAATAACAAGACTAAGATAAACTTAACCAGAATTAAATCGTACATGTATCTAAATACTCACAAAAAAAAATCTCAATCTGGAAGAGATCTCTTAGCGATAAGGCCGCCCATTGTGTAACACTGTTTTTAAATCTTTTTCTATATAATTTTTTATATTTTCTTGGTGTGCAATAAAGTGTATTGTATTGTAAATTTCAAACACTAGAATTATAAAATTGACACTGACTCCTGGGAGCTTAGCCAGCATTGTGCTGAGTTGGGGCTCTTTTATAATATAACATTATAAGAAATATAAAAAAAAAATTAAAATAATAGATAAATTTGTTGTAGTACCTATGCTGTAAGTGTGTAATGTTTTCCATCTGATTGTACGTATTTTTGACATAAATAAATGTCTTTCTTCTTATTATTATAATTTTCAGGATGTGATTCGCCTGGAGACGCAATACTGGTCACTGGTGGAGATCCCTCGACAGGAGAAGGCGGAAACGGTTCCAGCTTTTGTCCTCCGGGCCTGTGCTATCATGGAGAAAACACAGAAGTCAGGGGAAGGAGTCAAGACGTCCACCAAGCTGGCTGAAGAGGCAGCTGATCGAAGGGAGCGGATAGAACGACTCAATGGTTCGTACTTTTCAAAAAGACATCTCGGCAGTATCGCTAGATACAATTTCGTTTCACGTGCAAATTGCAAGATTTGAAAGTGGTAAACCAGACGCAAATTGTGATTAACAGAAGACGTTAGATTTAATGATCTTTTTTGTTTTTTTACCTTCAACATTTTTTTTGTCATTTTGTACCTACTCGTATAGAATGCTTATGTATCAATCAGGCTACTCAGCCTTCATACTTATTGCTTTTTCGACGCAGGAGGTTGCCGGTTCGATTCACACCTTAGGACAAATATTTGTACGATCTGCATTATTTTATTATTATGTACATATAGCGCTAGATAATGCTGTGTGAATTGTTAAGCCTTAAAGTCATTTAAAACGGGATATTTACCATGATTCGATTTTTGAGTTTTCCAATATTTCGGCACAGTTTCATGGCGCATGAAATAATGAGTATTAATAACCATGATAGTTTTAAAAGTTTTATTGCTAAGCCTTATTTATTTATATAATACGGAGGTTACATTATTAAACAGCTGAAACATTTGTCTACGCGAATCTACCATGTGCCGTACTCTAATTGTAAAATACGTTTTGGGTGTGGTACAAATTGTGCTTTCATTGGTGTTCAACCGTTGCGTAATAAATTCCCTCAGTTAATGTCAGAATTCCCTCAGTAAATTGGGACCGGGTTCTCGAATCTAAATTAAACGCGGTCGCACCGCAAACACTGTCCTGTTCTGATCACAAATTAAGAACAAATAGTACAAGTCAATTTCAAAAACTGTCAGTGTTAAAACCCATTATCAGATCTTTTCAATGAAATTTAAATGGGACCACCTCTCAGGTAGGTGCCATTTCTATCACAAAACAATCATTTAGGACAATGTGGTCAAGAGTTTAAAACTTTTTGTACAATCCGACTGATCTTAAAGTAAATTTCTTTTAGTGGATTGTATTTACACTGTGTGGTTGTATCTGTGTACTGGATCCAGTACACACATACAACCACACATTGTATTTCTCTTACACTGTGTGGTTGTATGTGTGAGGTATCCATTCTATGATCATAGACTCAGTCTATAGGTAGTATAATCTTTTTGGAACCATGCCGACATATGTTGGTTAACATATAATAATGTACATTCATGACGAAATTACGGACATTAAATTATATTGCTCTTTTATTAATCCCTTTGGCTCCATTTCTGTAATATCTGCTCGAACCTTTTGATCTTTCTACCCAACTCACAATGCCACATTTGCAAAATTATTATTTTTTACCTTCTTACCTAGCCTTTAACTAAAGCAAAATGTGGGCTTCTTTGCTAAGTATATTATCATTCTCTGTACGTAGGTATGTCAATTTTTGGGCCGATTTTGATGGTTTCATTAAGAAAATGATTTAGTTAAAATTCATAAATGATTTTTATTTTAAAGAAATTAGGTAGTTTTAAGTTTTTTTTATACACGACAACATAAAAAGGATTCGCAGTTGGTTTTACATTAATGTAAAAAAGTAAAATGGAAAATAATTAGAATTACATTTCAACCTGGCAATACTGCTAGCATTTGAGCTTAGATTTTTAGAAAATTGATATGAGTGTAAATAGTTACAATAGATACAAAAAAACATTTCCTTTATTTTCAATTTCAGACATGACGACATCGCAAATAGAGACAGAGAACACACAGATGACCAACGATCTGTACCGTTTGCTCAAGAAATACACTGGGCTGAGGAACCTTATCAGAGAACTCAAGGTAAAATCTAATTATTGTCATTAAATTTATTGACGATTGCAATTTTCCTTATCAAAGTCGTCAAAGAAATCAATATTCATAAACTCTCTTTACTTATCTACATATCTTATTATTTTTTCTTAAGGAGCTATGTATTATAATTACCTACCTAGTTTCATAAGACTTAAGACTTTTTTGACTTGAAAATTTAGAACGTGAGTGATGATGAAGCAATCGCTATAAAGCGATAGCTAAACGTTCGGAAAATTAAACAAAATGTACGCGATAAAAACCCGATAAATAATCTTTATGTTAAAATTACAAAAGAACTAGCTCCTGTCCGCGACTTTGCACGCTCTTATCTGGGACTAAAGTAGCCCATGCGTCACCGAAATTCAAAGAAATTCAAAATTCAAAGTGCTTTATTTCCTTTAGACCTTACAGGACACTTGGACGGACACGTCACAAAACTCAGATTACTTATGTAAAACTAGGAAATAAAGTGATGACTTTGATTTTTCTCCACTTCAATCTTTTATAGGTAAAGTAAAGAAGCAAACAAGAAACCTTTACCTTGTTATTAATGTTAGTTTTCGAGCTGGAGCAAAACTCGTCCCAAGCTGTTACCGGTAAACCGTTTAGGTAGGTACATCACATTTCGTGTTGGCGCGTGATATTTTTTTTTTTCATTGTGAAATGAATAAAACTAGCGATAAAAAAGGTATTTATGCGCAAATAGTAAATCATTTTCTATTAACTTATAAAAAATAAACTACCTAACTTTGATATAATTTTAGGAGCATATGGAAAAATAAGAGATTTTGTGCTAAAATGTAAAATCAACATATTATTCTGAAATCCTCCGTAGATACCTACAATAGAAGCGAAGTTTGTTTTATCACGGTTTCATAAAAAATGGTTTAAATGGTTAGATCACAGAAATTTATCTGCTAAGTACTTTTTTTATGACGACCTCTGTGGCGCGGTGGGCGAAGGTCTGCCTGCGGCGCAGAAGGTTACGGGTTCGATTCCCGCCTCGGAACAAATGTGTGTACGATCTGCAGACATTTGTTCAGGGTGTTCTGGTCGTTTTCTATGTATAATAAAAAATATCTATCTATGTATTGTGTTGTATTATGTATATCAGTTATCTAGTACCTACCCATAATACAAGCTCTGCTTAGCTTGGGGCTAGATAATGCTGTGTGAATTGTCCAGCATTATTTATATATTTTGGTGAACGCAGAAAATATATCCACAAAAAAGTGAATCTCGCGCCAACAAGGACGATCAACTCGACTTAAGATCAGACCGCGAGCGTGAAAGAGGCGTGAAAAGACTTAATATAATGTAGTTTAGATGAGTTATATTATAAGTTGTGTATGGATGGTAAACAAAATAAAAACAATGTTTCTTTTCATTTCAGTCTGACTACGTAAGCTCGAAGGTGTACCCAATGTTTCCTCGTTACACGATGCTGAAGGACATGATAAAAGACATAATGACCGATCCCGACTACATGGAAGTGTGCCATGAAGTGGACCCATAGCGAGGAGTGCGCAAATAGATGGGCTCTTTCACCGACCGCCAGCGGTTGCGGTCGAGTCGTCGCTAGGCGGAGCATGCGAGTTTGAGTTGAAAATTAAACGATCAGGAACATACTATCGCATTGACACGAAGATATACCAGGAAACATATCCAGCAAAGCCTGACCGTTGGTATGAATAGCGATATGTAAAGCAATACGATAGTTGCTTCGTGATTTCTAAGTTCTTTTGTCTACCGCGGCTCTGTGTTGAAATCAAAAATTTTAATCAGCTTCCTTCATAACTCAGTCTGTTTTACATGCGGTGGACTTATCCTTTTCGGCTGTTTCTTCAGATATGAAAAGCCGCTTATTATTTTATGATAAATATTTTTAAAGGCTTTTATTTCTCTAACGATTCTTCTTTGTTTCCATTGCAAAAAAAACATTTAGGTTATTTTTGTTATGTTTTAATTTCCAACTGCAATTTATTCACGAAACCTTTATTCCATTGCTGTCTGCATGAATATCCCATTTCCATTCTTTCTAATATAGTATGTGCTTACCTAGATGTTCAGCTTAATGTAAAAGTAGAACTATTAATAATCTCAAATTCTTGTCTATATCGTAACTTTTGATTTCAATGCAGTAGATAGTGCTGTAGTGTGCTTCTGTGAACGTTTATACGCTGAAAATATCCACTCGACTTAACCATCGAGGACGGTGGACAAGAACAGATATACTCAAGCTTGTGAAACTAGTGGCGATTAGTGAGACGGGTACTCGTTTTATTTGCGCATATTATATTGGACTCTCTAGTTTTAGATATTATTTAAGGCTCATATTATGCCGATTTACTCGTACAGATATAGATTTGCTATAGTATCGCTTTAAGTGTAGGTACTCGTCCTTTAGTGATTGTGTTTGGCTATTCTAAGGCCCGTATTAGGAATGCTTGCTCAGTTATAAATGTGCTTGCTTGACGTTTATGCCATAGCGAAGCGTTACTCAAACCTACATCGATGACTGAGCAAGGTTTCATAATACGAACCTAAGAAATATTACTTCGTTGATCGTTCGGAAAATCTATGAAACCGTATTTCTAAAATGAACATAACTCGTCATCAAATGTGATTGTTCTGTTCCTATGTCCTAAGTTTAGTAAGTATCTATGACGTATGTGGTTTTGCTTTTTAAAAGCTGTTCGAATATACTATAGTACCTAAATAATGTAGTTATAATGAATCTAATTTTATGTGTCTAAATATCTTTATATACTCCTAGTCCTTCTCTTTGGGATCGGCTTTTGTAATCTACATTTAATCTACCCATAGATATTATTAATTAGATACTTAATTACAACAATGTATTCCAATATACTGCTTGTCTACTTAAGAATGTTTTTTTTATATCCTATATAGTATACCATATCAAACGCATAATGCTCTCCATATCACATACAACTTACCATATCTTTAATACATTTTCAGATAATTTTGAGTATAAAGTAATCAATAGAATAAAATATATAAAATGTAATGTAACTAGATATAAGTGTTGAGTTCAAAGTATGAATGTGCTATTATCACAAAGCCATTAAATGTGTTCAAAAAAGAGTAGAATTACTGCAATACCAATCTTTACATATAAATTCAAATCCTAAGGTTTTAATTATTTTATGTCACTATGAACTTTGTCTTGGTATTTCAATTTGTTTTATGTTAACCATATGGATAATTGCTTTGTTAGTATTTTTAGTTACAAAAGAATTAAGCCTACCTAGCCAGATACCTGCTTAATGGACCAACCTAGTAAAATGACAAAAATTATAATCGTAAAATATGTATTACTCAAACACTTCCTTGTCACTATTATAACTTATTTAAGAAATAGATGAAATTGTAGTGCGATGAATGGATTAGGCAAGTGGTATGCTACCAAAAATTGTACCTACTTTACAAGCTACCGCTGTTAAAAATGTTGATAGTAATATTAATAAGCTCATAGATAGATAACAATAAGTTAATTGTGATGTGTTATTTGTTATAGAAAAACAATAATTTCTTATGAAGTTGTTGATTTCAAATATAAAATGTTTTGTAGGCATATGTTTGTGAGTCTATTATGTTAGATTATTTATTGTCATGCTTAATGTATCAATGTCTAGCTAGGTCTTACTGGCCCCATGATTGTCTATTTATCGTAGAAAATATTATTTATAACTATATAATTATACATTATAAAAATGAAAGCAAATAGTGAGGCTAAAACATAAGTTAAGAATTAGTAACTGTAAGAATAATGGAGTAATTGTTAGAAAACGGCAATGATGTTACGAAAATCACATTTCGAGTTTCCAATAATGCTCTATGGACTAAAAAAATGTTGTAGTGGTTTTACATAAAATCTTTAATTTCGTAGGTGTACCTCTACCTAAATTTTGCCCCGAGGTATAACTACCTCATCGTTTACTGACATTTTATGGAAGTATAATACGCGCAGCCAAATATGAGACTTGACGTTTTATATTTAAAGATATAGATTAGGATTTTGCGTGCGACTATACCTGCGCAAAATTCCCTCTACTAGCATCTGACAGGTCTCATCTTTGGCTGCACGCATTAGGTATACCTAAGGTTATAGTATGAATAATAATAATTACTTACCTACTTGTTAAGTTGTTACATTCAAAATATTCTATCTGATTGTATGTTGTCTATATAAAATAGTACTGCCATTAATGTAAGTCTTGGAAATTCAACTCTCGATCTTAGCTTAATACCTTGAGAGTATTTTTTGCGTACCTTTTGTTATAAACCCGATAAATAAATGATATCAACAAATCGCAGAAGTTGGAAAAGTTTTGAGCTAAATATATTGCTTTGTAACCATAGAAAAATCTGTAGGTATTAAAATTGAGCTACTAACATCCTATAATATACCTAGCGCTTTGTTACATGAAATGTAATATATTATTTGTGCTAATACAGTGTTATTTCATTACTTCCCTATTGATGGATTCGTGCAGGTCTAAGGATTCTTGAGGATGGTAGGTTAGTATAAGCCTATAAGGTACCTACCTACCTACTTTCAAACATGAATTACCTATAGGTACTTAGTAATTTACATTGATTTCATGGAGCGTCATGTTTAAGACTCATGCATGAAGAAATCCTATAGATAGGTATATAAAGGCAATAGAGGAAATCTTTGAATAAAGGCTGTCCCATGTCATGGGACATAGAGAGTAGAAATATTTTACATAAAACTAATTCCCCTATAAACTGAATATCCTGTATATCATTCATTCATTATGTTAATAATGAAATATTGAAGATAGCTAAAAGGAAGATAGGAAGTTTTACTGCAGGGAAACATTCCTTTATTTTTACCAGGAACTACCAAAGACAGAGGCTTTTTCATTATTACTAAATTTCATAAATTCATGTAACTTTATCACACTGCTTGCTTATAGGGGGACAGATAGAACTTTTTTAAATTAAAAAAGTTCTTTCAGATAAAACTATTTTTTATTTAAAAAGTTCTATCTGTCCCCTTGTGACTAACAGGGGGACAGATAGAACCTTTTTTTCCTATTTGTCCCCCTAAGGGGACAGATCAGGGTGACAAATGGGAATAAACCCTTCATTCAACCTCCATTGTTGTGCGGTTAACGCGTTACTTCACTACAAAAAAATACTTCTAGCTCTAGACGGTGGTGTTGTTCAGTTCAGATTAACACGCACTAAAGTCAACGCTAACGCGGGTGGAGCAGTAGCAGTTGTGTAGTGCTAGTGTGTCTTACGGCTACATGATGTTGTGTGAATTATTCAGCAATAGTCAGGTACTACCTACTAGGGATGTAACGAATGTCAAATTTTCGACATTCGCGAACGCGAATGCGAATGCGAATGCGAGTATTCGATGCTGACATTCGCGAATGCGAATGCGAATGTTGGTATTTCGAACTTGCCGCCAACTTCACGCACTGTTTATTGGCGCGCGCGTTGTCCAATTACCAACGCTTGCTATTAGCTATCTTCAACTACCAATTAAGTACGAGTAATAATGTTTATTTCATTCATTCTTGACACTGACAATTCACAACCTTGATAAATACAGAATTTGAAACTGATATTGGCATAATTGTATCAAAACAGATGCAGAGCAAAAAAAAAGACATGAATCGCTTGATAATTGCTATCTTCGTCTACAAATCGCGTTAATATAATGATATATGATAATATTTTTATCCACACATATGTCGGTTGGAGTTGGATGGGGTACTGGTTTAAAAGTTTCACGTTACAGCCCGTCTAAGTCGGAGCCCAACTACAAATCTCAACCTTTCATATATCTAACCATTTCATTAATATTTTGTAAAAAATTTGGCCTCTTCGTAGAGTTAAAAGAAACACTTAAAAAACTTCAATCCTCTTTTCCTTTGGGGGTGTAATTTCCAAAACTCCTATGCTTCAAATTTAGGATTTCTAGTTTATGAGTTTTGGGTTGGGTGTAACTAGAAAATAACTTGTTTTTTTAATTTTTAACATAATAATGAAAAATAAAAGATGGCCTTGTCCTAGGTCTTCCGATCATGGCCTGTGCACGCCAAAAACAAACCATAAATTTGTCAAGTGGTTCACGCCATTAAAAGGTTACCTTAATGTATTGATTATTCTAACCCAGGGGGGTTAGAATAATCAATACATTGTCATTGAAAGCAAAGGCTATGCTCCTTTTCGATAACACAAATTAGTTCCCATGGGGAAAAAAAAACCTTAAACGTTTAGTTTCTTTAATTTCGTAGAAACGCGTGCAAAGCCACGGACAGACACTAGTCACCATCAAAGTCAGTTCAACTTTTTTTTTCAATTAAGTTTTTAAACCTTTGTCAGAGTTTCTTACAAAGTTCCTATTAAAGTAATCAATAAGAGTGCCGTAATAAAATATAGTAATAGGCATGATGATTGATTTTGAGACCACTCATACACACTTGATATTTTTAAACATCTACTGAATAGAAAAAAAAACATATTTCTGCAAGAAACATGGATATTGAAGGTGAAATTGAGTTTTTAAAAATATAATTAAAATTTCGCTCTAAAAGACATCTATAGACAGTCGCCACGAGTATTGTAGCGACAATACTCGTGGCGACTGTCTATGACGTCACCGATGCACAATTTTTTATGATACAGAATTACCATAATATTTATTGTTCATTAGTATGTCTTTACAAATAAGAAATACAATCAAATAATAGAAACAAGTATTAACAATATTGTTAAGAAACAAAGAAGCAAGCTATTGATTGAAGGAAGTCATACGTTTACTATTACTTATTTCTGTGGTTATTCTGTGCCTTCCATTTTACTTTGTGACGACATGAAGTCATGGGTCTGTGTTCTCTAATTGGTGTTCAACGTGTCACGGCGGTTTATTGTATTTTGTAGATGTTATTTATCAAAATAATAATTGATCTTGATCAAAATAAAAATATAACACGCGTTTTGTCATGTATGGCTCTGATATAATTTGGTAAATACATAATAATGTTGCTTTTTTATTACTGTCATCATACCTATTTACTAGAAGTACAGTTTTTTATAATTTCGCATGTAAAAGAGAGCAGTTTTTTTAAATATATTAGGTACGTTTTTGCCCCATCAACATTCACCAAATATTCGCATAGATTTTGGCGAATGCGGATGCGAATGCGAATATTGAAAATCCTGCGAATATTCGCGAATGCGAATGCGAATGCGAATATTCGTTACATCTCTAGAATGAATACATATACTTACACCAAAGAGAAAAAGACACTAACACTAATTTAACTGCCTCCATTTGAATCACCATCGTGCTTAAAAGACCTGTGTAGTTCGCACAGCGTCATCTTTTTAAATCACTTTGAACTTAATTAACATGGAATGGCTGTCTTATTTATTACTCTAAAGGGAATGGCTATGTCAAAGGTCAGTCATGTTTGTTTATGGTTCAGCCATGCCATCTATTGATCTACGCGTGAACTTTTATGTTAAGCAACGGTACATTAGAAGACCTTCATTGATTGGTTCCAATCTTTAAAACTAGATGTCGCTAGCTCGATGTTGCCAGAACAACGATTTCAAATTGTCCTTACTTTGCAGGACAAGAAGCCTGTTCTTTACAATAAAAGCTAAAAACTTTAGAGAAACTTAAGTTGTTTGTTGATTATCACAGCTTTGTAGAAAGAAAATTAGATAAATAAAGTAATGATTAGTATGAGTGATACACTTTTGAACATATTAACACACTTTAAAGATTATTTATCGGGTATTTATCGCGTAGGTACCTTTTGCTTTTCAACTACTTCCGAGGTTTTGCAACACTGATAAGTAGACTGTGTGTATGTAAAGTAGATAATGTACCTAGTAGATATTTAGTTCATTAACATTATAACCATTATTTAAGTAGGTAGGTACCTATCACTAAGTAAATATAACGTATACGCAAATAATTTGTCTATCCAGGATTAGAAGCTTCTAAGTTTTATTTCAGTAACTAAATAAGAACGTAATATTTTATTCAATAGGTACAAAGAAGTTCAAAAATATGAAGTTATGACGTGGAATTTACACGGTCTGATTGTGACAACACCGAATACGGTGCGCGGGGCGCGTATTCATTCATTCATTCGGCCGGCAGCTGCAGTTGTCATAGGTTGCGTGCGCGTATTTCGACCGTTATGGCGCGGTTTCGTCATAGTAAAAAGTTTGTAACAAACTTTTAAAACAAGAATCGGTGAATTAAAAGAATACCGTCACTACAGAAACGTGTTAAATTCAAAATATCTTCTTACAAACTGACCAACAGTGAAAGTTCACCGGTCAGGATGTCGGTTAATTCAAAGTGGCGGTTACCTGACGTTTTTTGTGTTGTGTTAAGTCGGAATTGCGTTTAATTTGCAATGGATGAGGACTTTTAGCCGAGATGCCTTTCGTGCAGCGGGTAGTGGAACCGAAGTTCTTGTCACGGACGAGTTTGCGGGATGAGGAAGGGCGTCCGAGGGTTACAGACGAGGAGTTGCAAGCTGTGACGAACTGCACGCTGAGCAATGCGCTGCGGCAGCTCGCGTCCCTCGTGCTTCTCGCCGAGGATATCTTCAGCGAGCTGACAGCACAGCTGCAGGAGGTCACGGAGCGGTCCAAAGTCGCGCAGTCCAGGATTCTAAAGATAAACGAAATCGTTGAGCAGTATGATCCGAAGAAGGTTACAGTCCGTAAGTACAATAAGTTATTTGTAAGTACCTACCTACTCACTCACCTATTTCTAGGTGGCTTAGACCGTAAAAAATACCTAAATCTAGTTGACAAACACTTTATTAAAGATAAGAGACGCCAATAACCAATGCTGATGCCTTTCGCAATATCTAAGAATCTAGGTAGGTACCTAGTTGTACAAGTGTAATCACTAAACCTTATAAGTACCTACTAGGTAGGTACCTAGACCTACCTACTTAGTTAGGTACGGGTAGGTAGGTGCCCACCAACCGACCCTAGGTACCTACTACCTGCCTATAAGGCTATAATTTCCCTCGTCCCTGGCTATAAGTAAATGTTTTCTCATGCAGCTAATTGCAATGCGTGAACTTTGGCTTGATCTTACTGTCATTCCATTATACCTGGAAAACGTACCTACTACCGCTACTAAGTTCTATAGTTTACTTCACGTAGGTAGGTACCTACCTACCTTGTAAGAAGTAAGAACTATCGTAGAACATTCTGTATATATCTACAACCCTGACGACAGCCTGATATTAGGTAGGTACCAGCATTAGGTAGGTATAAGGTACCTACCTAAGTTTCTGTGGTTGCATAATATAAGATTGACCACATCAAGCTAGGTAGGTACTAAAGTGTGCACCTATACCTAGGTAGAGGTACCTATGAATTTTAAATACCTACCTAATCTACCTAGCCAGAATTATCTGTTACCGTGCTAGCATAGCAATCCAAATTTGAATAGCAAAAACGACCTCTGTGGCGCGGCGGGTAAAGATCCGCCTGCGACGCAAGAGGTTGCGGGATCGATTACCACCACAGATATCAGAAATAAAGATAGAAATAGATCTCTGTGATTACCACCCTACGATCTGCAGATTTCTGGATGTTCTGGGTGCTTTCTAGTACAAATGTAGGTACTTACCTATAGTAAAAATATCTAGGGATCTAGGCAATATGTAACCAATCAGTTATCCAGTACTACCTTCCTTCCCCTAGAGAAACTCTACTTAACTTGGGGCTAGACGATGCGTGTGTATCAAAAAAAATTAAAAGCTGATCATTCGGTATTCGTTAGGTACATTTTACATTGGCTCACGCCAATGTAAAATAAACAATTGTCTGAATTTGGAATTCATGCTGATAGCCGATAACCCAAGACGGTTCTAATTCCCTCGGATAAAATTAATTGGTTTGGCGATGTCAATAAGTTAACTTCGATGAATGAAACGAGCGGTCTGGTTATTGAAAAATTAGAACCTAAGGATGTTTGTTATAGTGCTTACCGAAATGAAATAAGTTCCCAAAATTTTTCGACTTCAGCTGCCTCGAACCCACACCCGGGTGGGGTGGGAACCCACACCCTCGTGTTCGAATCCCGCCGAAGTCGAAAATTTTTGGGAACTTTTTTCATAACCTTAGAACCTATCTTAGTACCTACTTAGTACCTTAAATATGTACCAATACTCTGTCTAGAATTCAAAATAATTACTTATGTAAACACGGGCATTTAATTTAGGGATAAAAACTTCACAATAACAGAAAAATAATTTAGGTAATCACTAAAAGTTAAGTCACAAACTTCAACAACGTATACCTAGTAGCACCAAGCGCAACGATTTAAACGCAACTAGGGCATGGCGGTAATGGGCTAAATGACAATACCGGTAATTTACCGGTATTCATATTTTTAAAACCGGGATCCCGGTTTTTCGGTATTTTTTCGGTATTACACTACAAATACTAAAAAAAGCAGAAAAGAATGTTTCCCACTCCGTTTAATATTGTATTAGACTGAATAAATGTACCAAGAAATGTTATTTGAAATAAGCCTAACTTTTATTGATAATTTAAAATGGTCCCTTCTACTTTATGGTCTTTCTTTTACTTAAACAATCAAATCGAGTTTAAATATCTATTCGGATGGCAATGCCTGCTACCTATATCCATGCCTGTCAAATTTGGGAGCTTAGATATTAGCAAAAATGTAGCCCCGACGTCTGTCTATATCACTAGTTGATTTTTTCTTAGAGCCGTCTTATTTGGACCTGGAATTTCATTTAATATTTAGTTTTTAGGCTAATGGCTAATTAAAGGCTAACCGTTCTACGGTTTGGCATAGTGCTTGCCCCAATGCTGCTCCTCCAAAATATCTTTTGTTGTCATGACAATAGGACGGGCTTTTGTGTGAGTTGACACGGTAATTGTGTGATACAAACATGCTCCAGCTGTGCAGATCGTGCCCGTCTCCCGGCTGTTTCTAAATGAGATTTTCCGAATATTAATTGCAAGCACTTCCTACATATAATACTGCCACTTTATTGGACCCCGTAACTTTCCGTATCTTCAGTTGTGTGCAAGGTGTTGCGCTGCGCGTCTCATCAATGCCAGTGCAATACTGCTGTCGAATAGCTCATTACGGATTGTCGTGTGTTATAGGGTTGCCAGTCAGATATCTTGCCATGCCATGCCACATCATCGGGCCTTTGTCACCGCTAAAGTAAAATCTACTCTCGAACCGAATGGTATTTTGCATGACGATGGTAGGTAAGAGGTCCAACGACGACAGTATGACAGTAGTCCCATGGGAGTTGAGTTGAGGAACCCATTGTGTGGGACGCTAATTCAACATACTTGCGCCTTTCCATCTTCCCGGACATCCGTGAGGGTTAGTGCGGCGGCAGATTTGGCTTGACGATCTCAAGAGCTGCTAATATGCAGATCTCGCTCAACAGATCCTACGCTGCTTAGCCTACTTTCAATTGTAAATACTAATTCCATCTTTTGTTTGTATTATTTGATTGTTAAAATTACAAGAACAGTACTACCCGTAATGAGCTCGCTGCAATTTCCACGCACACATTGACATTGATTAAAAGTAAAGATTTTACACAATATAAGATGAAACACGGTCTTACACTATTCTACGCGCATTTATTTGTTAATATACCTACTTTATTTTATAGTCTTTCTATAGACCTTCGTTTGACCACAAACTCACTTGACGAAAAGTGAAGATGTGGCCGACGATGTATCACGAAGGTTTAGAAGATACCCATTTACTTTAAACTTTTTGTCTTTAATACACCTAAGTTGTTATTGACGGGAAAGACAGCAGCAGGGAGCGTGTTCCAAATCCCAGCGGTACGAATGATGAAGGCGGTGGCAAAACCGTTTAGTGCGAGTGGACGGTATATTCATCAAGTACTAGGGGTACTGAATTTACCGTGGTAATGCGATATGCGTCTGCTTGTCCTGGAGTGGAAAGAGGATGCGCGTTGGTTTATCAATTTTTGTAACCATTATAATAAAAACGTAGACTGTCTATCAATTTTACAATCATAAAATGTATTATGTTTTATACCTATAGAAGTTGTTTGGTAGGTATTTGTGTAATTTAGAACCGCCATAAGGGTTTTCTTCACGCATATTTATTAATCATAACTTATTTTTTGAAATTACCGAATTACCGGTTTTTACAATTTCAATACCGGTATTCGGAACTGCCTTAAATCGTCCGGTATTACCGGTTTTTCGGTAATACCGAATACCGGTGTCCATGCCCTAAACGCAACGGTTTAAATTTGAGTTCGATAATGGACGACAGAAGACCACTAATAGTTCAATGCAGAAGAATGACATCTTTTCAAAGAAAATTGCTTGGCAGTTCTGGGATTTACGCCGATAATAGGTACCGATTACCGATGGTGTCATAAAATATTTCCACAAATTGTTCTTTAATTTGTAAACAAATGGATTATTATCCCTTTGCTTACAAAAATGATCGAGTAGGTAAAACCTATACAAGGTAAGATTATTCAAAGGACTAGATTGCTTTATCGACGCTACATATCAAAATGACGCTGAGCTGAGCGTTTGTAAATTAAGCTCATTGAAATGAGCGTTCTGAAACCTCATTACCTCGTCCTCCTTGAATGTGCCGCCATGCCGCCACAAAAACGTTGATGCATTACTCGGCTCGAGAGCTCTATCTAAAACCTGTTTCGGCGTTCCAACGGGCCATGATGGGGAAAAAAATCCGAGATTCCGATGCGCACCATAAAAACGAACGAGATAAATTAAAAACATCCAGCGAAGACGTCTGACTGCTCGATTCCATGCCTAGCACTTGCTAGCGAATTGCGAGTTTCCTTATTCTTTTCTATTTTATTGCACAATTGATGAACGTACGTAATATTTTATCGCTAGAAAGAATTATTGAACGTTCGTTAGGCTATAAAACATTCTCTGGTGTCTCACTCAATCCATCCGTTAGAGAAGTTATCGAAGCTACGTGCTAAAGCAAAGGTTCAGAATTCTGTAGGTAAACACGGAAAGCTTTATAGGGTGGAAATGATAAGAAAACAAAGTGTCCGCAAGCCAACGGAGAGTAAACAAGGTATGGGAACCGTGAAATGTCCGTTGTCTGGTGCGACCGCACCCGGCCAGAGCGGCGGCGTGATGCTGGCAGTACACACTCGTCGAGACTGCCCGAGACCGGCCAAGTGTGTTACCGCCGCGAAGCCAGATTATAAAATCAGCCCGTTTGTAGAATAGAATGGAAAAGCCAGGTGCCATAGGCCATAGCCATAAGCAAAAAAGACGGCCGCGCATGTTCTTGTAGAGTGCGATAGCGTAAATTCTCAAAGACTGCAACTTCTTGGGACACCGAGTAAGCTTAGGCATGCACCGGCGGCGTCAGCAACGTTATTAATTCTGGCTTTCCCGGAGGACATCGGGTGGTTAGACTAGAGGCCCCCCACCCGACATGCAAAAAGGGCCTTCCCGTGGCCTAGCCAGTAGTCCAGAGACAAATAAGACTTTTACAAAACGGCGCTGTGCCGATTTTTGAAAAATCATCTCTCAAGAATATGGGTAAACGGCACTTGGCCATTTCGTAGGGTTAAATTATTAGGAGTTCCCAACAAATCAGTTCGTTTTGTCTCTCGTTGAGAAGACGAGCTCCGAGACATTCAACGAGATGTCTCGGCGTGTGTACTGCCGGCATTAGTCTGTGTTGGGAGTGTAAACACAGCAATTTATTGGGCAACCTTTCACCTGGCGATAAGCGCTAAGCGTTGTTTGACTGTCCTGAACCTGGTCTTTCACGGCTGTTTTATTCGGCAATTGTGCTGCGAGGCTAAGCTTTGCCTGTTTGTCGAACCTCTTTTCATTCACGTCAGCAGAAAATAAAGGTACTAGAGAAATAGCGTTGATTTCGCCTATCCGTGCGTTCCTATCTATTGAAGCATATTATACAAGTTTGCGTAATTACCTTGTTGATTATTTGAAGAGTTCATTGTCCGATAAGCTTTATCTGTATTTCTCTAGAATGAGTTCATAAAACGTGTCTCAAAATTAATTAAGAAATGACATTATTTAAATTTTAAATGACGCGTTTGCTGATAAAACCTTATACCGATGATTTTAGAAAGAGCTGTCTTTAAGCTGTCTGCTGCCAATTGGACCAGATCGATCGCCGCTCTTGAACTTTCAAGGTGGCCCCAGCTTACTGCCGGGTGATGTTAATACCTTTTAAAAGGCTTTCAATATCTTTTTAATCAACTTTGAAACATAAAACCCAAATAAGCCCATCTTATGCCGATTTAAACCCTCGGTGGATAGCTATGGGCTGTGACAGTGTCAACATAAATCACTGCTCTCTCTGATATTGTATGGGAGGAAATTATAGAGGGTTTCCGTAGCCCGCATCTCCGATTAAATATATTGTAAGTTAACCAACTAGATATGTCTCGGTTAATATATCCAGAATAAGATAAATAGTTGCATCCAGAATGATGTTTGTCACTGGTTAAGGAGACATGCAAAAAGTGACAGAGAATGTGACTCCAATTTGCCAAACTAGCGCATTATTATCGCTATACTTATTTGAAATTTGAGTATCAACAAGTCTTTACAGTTGTCTGCACGATGTCTAAACTGCCAATCATAATAAGCGTCTCGTTAGTGCATACGGGCCTAAATGTATGTATGTACTGCTATGGTATGATGTTATCGAAAGTGATTCACGTATGAGAGGTCACTTATGATTTTGAGACACAAAGAGACCACTGGCATTCAGCTCACATTAAGCAATCGACGAGTTCGCAAGGGAATTCGCCAGACACCGATGCCTCAATCATCTTCAGACCGTCTTTCAATGAAATCCCTTGTGGTATTCATTGCAGACTGCACAGCATTGCAAAACAAACTGCATAATAAATCATGCACAGTCCCTTAGGCGATACCCAGTCACCTATTAGATCGGATTCCACAGGCTTCGGTGTCGCCTTTCATACCCCGATAGCGCCTTTCCTTAGTGTAGTTTTGCAGGCTATTGAATGACTGCAGTCGGTCCGCATTAAGCAAGTCTGCCGGAGTAATCTGAACCCCAGATTAAACTAACGGCTTTGTGCCTAAAGCTTTATGCCTGAATAAGTTTTACGAAAAATAATACCGTACTTCGAAAGGGATAGGGTGAGCGTCTGAAACCAGTAGCATTAACTTCTAATGTTTCGTTGCGGGCATTCACTTCACGTTCACATTTGCTGAATCTCAAAATGGCCAGCATTTTAAATAATGTTTAGATAAGTTAAGCGTTTATTTTATTACCGAACTCCAAATAGAAAAGGAGACAAAAACCACACTTGAGATCACCCCTCTCGTCTGTCTCATTGTGGGAACTTTTGAACAAACAGGGAAGCTTTTTTGTCAAGGGTTTCTTAGAACGCTATGCCCTCAGGTAGCTATACACTAATGTAAGCTTTTGTAAGTTCCTTTAGGAGATTCCGCAAATTAGTGAATATGAATACAACACAAAGAAACAATGCGCGTGCTAAGCATTACATTCAATTAAGACGATTGCATAATTTCTTAATAAATATAAATACCACCTTCTCTTAAATTCCATTGTTGTATATTTTCATTAGGTACAAATATATGCATTTCATTGCTTTTGTATTGCGGTCACACGGATATCATGTTAGCTTTATTATGCAATTCGCTCGTACATTATTGAGAAATGGGAGTACTTGATTATAAACCAACTGGTTATTTGCATGATCTTGCGTACAATAGGTAAATCTGCATAATCTTTTGATGTCTACAATTTGAACTGCGCGCATAGTTGATTGAACTGTAGAATTCTAGCATCTTTTTATCTTTGTTTTTTGTAAGGTTTTGCAATCAATTGAACACCCATCTCAGCAGGGGTTGCGATTTGTCATTTGGACATTTATCCCGTCCTTTTAATGTTTCTAAGCGCTTGCCCCATCTCTCACTCCTTTCACGACAAAAAGGCAACGCGACACTTTAGAGTAGCTTCTCCGTAAGGTCGTTAATCGCGCTCCTTCTTTGGGTTCCATCGACATTCAGGTCTATTCAAATCTGCCTCTTGATGCAGTCAAGCTGTGACAATGACCTTTAGAAGCCCACGCTAATTATACACTCTCGGTCTGACAACCGGTGCCAGACTAGTTGCAGCCATGCCACAGCGAGTTCCGGCAACCGATCTATTAAAGTGCCTAATACAAAGATGTTATCCTCTTCAGTAACGGTATGCTGATGGGCTATTTCGTAAGCCTTACAATTACAAGTTCTGTACTAACTTTCTTTTATAGATAGACGATGCTATGCTATATTTCTATGGACCATCTTTATACAATTTCACTGAATAGCGTTTTCTCTTCTTTCTGACTATTTTCTACAGGTTCTTGTCCAATAAACACAAAAATGCTATTTACAAAATGGTATTAAATTGGGCGTGGAAAAGATTGAAGAGGCGCGACTTATTGAATTAGCGTGCACCGGTGCTCTATGTAATAAAGTTAATAAACGCGATCCGCGGGCGAAATTTACGCGTCCCTTCTGTTTCCAGCATATGGTGCATTTTGTTGTTAACTAGCTCCTAACTGAATTACGTTTTGCTCTAATCCTGTATAATCATATTAATAAACTATAATACTTTTATATAATTTTGCGTTCATTTTACAGACCGCTATTCGTGGCATTGTTTGGGGGGACTAAGTTCGGGCTGGTGAGGATGATTTTTTATTGTCTTTCAGAGGCCCATTCCAACTTCCTACTTCAGATCCAATCGGTATTGAATCTAAGCACATAAATTAACTTCACATTAAGTATTTACATCACATCAAAGAATGTTAAAGTATCTCACTACCTACCAAAAGCAAACCTAAAAGACCAAATCGTATCGGAAAAAGATTGAACGATTGACGAAATATGGGGTGAATTGGAAAATAGGCTATACGTGCAGTCGTAAAAAATGTTTTACCGTCCTTTCCGAATCGAAATCCCCCAAGATCTTTATTTCTTCGGGAAGTTTTTCATCGTCAAGTTCTAATGTTACAAATACGTGATAGTATAGTTTGAATTCTAAAATACAAAGTTTTGGGAAGTTTTCACATAGCTATTAATACTGAGACTACATTAACAAGCAATTAAATCAATGTTCTTTATTTGTTCTTTTTAAGTAACATCTGATTTTAACGCTTAAAGGTTGTTAATATTAGATGAAGCCCGTAAAAAGTGGGGGCGCCCTGGCAGCTGATCGGAAGTCCTGCCCTTTGTTCAGTTACCGTGTGTCGGGTAGGAAGGAAGCAATTTCTAAACGATGGTTTTTTCAAACATCACACTTTGTTTTTAAATTTGGAAGTCCTTTGAATTCGTTGGATGTCATCATGCTTATTACATTGTAGTTTTATAGCAGCTCTTGGTCACGAATTTCGGTGATACGCTCCATTGTCCGTTACGAAATTCGTACTTTTTATCCGGCACAAAGAGCGAAAGCTTCCATTATTCAGATTTTTTGGGCACAATAGCATACCGGGCGCACGGCGCACGCGCAGCGTGTGATCCGCTGCGAGATCGATTGTTCGCGATATACAGGACGGCATATATTCAAAATTGTTGGCTTTTGTCCTGCACAATGCGAATATAAAAGGACTACACACCTAGACAATCTTTTGGTTACATAATTTATTAACTGTTTCCTGCCTCGAAACGGAGTATTTCCGTTCAACGTTTTTTGTTATTTATTAGATTCCATACCTTCCGACAGTCTTTGATTCATAGCAATTTTTCTGTTCTTATTTTTTGTTTGGTGCTTGTGATATTTCAAGAAACAATATCTGAAGCTATATCTAGGTACGCAAACAGTTTCTTATGTAGCTTAATTGGCGTTAATTATAGAAAATGAATATGTGTTTGATGTGGCTACGAGGCAGCTGCGATCGACACGTGCCACCATCACGAACAAGTTACACGGTTTTGTGGCTTCTGCAAATAACGTTTATTGCTTGCAAAGGGTTACCCGAGTACGAAAGTGTTTCTTGAAATAAAATAATTCATAGGCAGTGTTGACATCATGCTCTTTATAATAGATAGATTCAATGTTAATAGAACCAGCCAAGTTCGAGTCACCTAGCACACGAAGGGTTCCGTACCATCGTACATAACTATTTCGATTAAATCAATAGGATTCCAAAAACTGATTTTAAAAATGATAAAGGGATATAATTCGACGCCATTATGTGAAAAGGATAGGTAAACGATTTCAAAAGAAGAAGTCATTATTCTGTGAAAATTTCAACGTTTATTTTTATTATTTGTTGTTATAGCGGCAAGAGAAGTACATATTATTCTGTGAAAATTTCAACTGTCTACCTCTTACGGTTCATAAGATACACCCCGCTAGCGGACGGACAGGCAATAAAGGCTTTAATATGGTCCCGTTTTCACCCTTTGGGTACAGAACCCTAAAAACAACTTGAATCTAAGTTATCGACAACACGTGTTCAAGTCTGTCTTTTTGTCTCTGTTTAGAGTAAGTAGCAATGTTTCTTTCAATGGTCCATATCGTAGTCAAGCATATGACGCAAGACGCAATCCTACCGTGGGAAACACCTCAGTAATTCAACGAGGAAAGGCGAAGCCGAGTGCCAGTAATAGAGAATATTATTATCATAATTAGACTCTTGTAATATCCGCCAGGATTTATTGATACTTACCTTAACACTCTGCTTACGTAAATGTGTATTTAATCCTTTATTGTCGTTTATAAAGTATAAAGTCGCTTGACAACGAAGATAGGTACACTTCCTTTTAATTTAAAAACCCGAGGAATGTAACATTCGGGTCAAACCCCTACGGGTTTAAAGAGTGTTAAACATTTAAGTCCTATTTATATTCTTTTTAAATAAATTTAAATAAAATATTACATCTCACTTTACCGTACGAACAGCATCATTGATTGATTTTTCTCTTCCTGCTCTTAACTTATCCAGATTTAATAATCTTTTATGTATTCTAGTATGTAGTGTAAGTATTTATGTTTTCTTTTGTTCTAATTTTTAAGGTTCCGTACCCAAAGGGTAAAACGGGACCCTATTGCTAAGACTCCGCTGTCCGTCAGTGACCCGTGATAGTTAAACAGTCGAAATTTTCAAAGATATTTTTCTGTAGCTGCTATAACAGGCGTTTGCATACAAGAAAGGTGTTTTTTTGCTATTTTATAGATAATGATACGGGACCCTTCGTGCGCGAGTCAGACTCGCACTTGGCGGCTTTTTTATTCTTTGTTTTCTTACATGTCCAGTCCATCCCAAGGTTGCCTGCAAGAGATCGCTCATAGCAAATAGCCTTATACTTATACTTCGTATTATCGTAGCATGTATTTCTGTATTGTTTTCTATATTTGTGTAGTACCGAGTAGATAAGTCGGACAAAGAAGTGGAAATTTTCTGATTTATCCGCTTTTCGAGATTCTTGGTTACTTACGGATTTCGCTTTTCACCCGCACACCGCGGTGTAGCCGTGCCCTTAGATCTCGTTGTTGGTATTGTAATGGATTTCCAAGATTCCAAGTAACAGAGCAGCCTACATTTTTAAAGATATCCTTTTATAAATCTCTCTGCGACACGATTTCTCTTATCTCCTCTTACATTATTCAAGCTCGTAATTTTTCTCCAGAACATGTTGTTGATAAAGCTGATACAAAAATATTATTGCATTCTTACTAAGTGGTTATTTCAATTCTTATGAGTGGTTAACATAAAATATTCCTAAATAAATCTCTTTGTTAGACTACTGAGACTGAGACTACAGAACATTTATCACTACATAATATGTATATATATATATATAGTATAAAACAAAATCGCTTCCCGCTGTCTGTCTGTCTGTCATGCCTAATGTGCCTATGTATGCTTAGATTTTTAAAACTACGCAACGAATTTTGATGCGGTTTTTTAATAGATAGTGATTCAAGAGAATGTTTTATATGTATAATACATGCATAATAAAGTACCTGTGCGAAGCCGGGGCGGGTCGCTAGTGTAAACATATTCCGTAGGATCCAAGATATTTTATTTCAAAGACTATTTTCAGAGACATTTATGAATAAAAACTATACAAAAACTGATAACAATAACAAAAAAAACAATAATGTAACAGCAAGGTCGCACTACACTAAGCAGCATCTTATCACTAAAAACTAAAACACAAACTTCAACAACACATAATCAGTGTGCAGCGAAAAATGTTTAAATTTGATTTCGAAAATGAACGACAGATCAATTAAATGATGAATTAAAAGCTTTCAAACCCCAAAAATTGTTTCTAGCTTCTGTGGTTTGCTTCGATGATACCAATCTCGTTAAATATTTTCCATCAATATTCCTTGGGTTTTGAAAACCCTTTGTACATAAAATTACCAGATTTTTTTATTGGAGTTAAGGTACACTGTGTGTGTGCATTAGTGTGCGTAGTACAAAGTCTTCGTTTCAACAATGAGTCTACCTACGCATACGTTTGAGAGAGAGAGAATGTAGGTAGAATCAATGTCAATGACATGTTTTACACTAGGTACCTATCGTTTATCTCATAAAGGTGTGATGATATGCTAGTGGGTTGTATTTGCGTGCAAGTTCAAGTTGACTGCAGGTACCCAAACTTGTTTATGTTTCGACACCTAGTGTGGTGACACTAGTTTTGAGTAAGTCACACTGTAATGTGGAAGTTTTAATGAAATAAAAGTATCCCAACTAGCTGCGACCTGCGGCTTCGCCTGCGTAGATATTTATGTTTTTCATACAAATAAAGTTAAAAAAATGTTGCACACCCCTATGGTTAGTTTTGTAAAAATAGAGAATAATGTAATTTACTAGCTTACTAGCTGCTGCCGGCGGCTATAAGATACCATTTTGTGAATAGGAAGGATAGACATAGGATTTCGCGTTAAAAGGAGCGGGATAGCACAGAGCGGCGTAAGCTCAAAAATCAAGTTTTTGCTGATTATCGTTGAATTAAGAATTTTTTTTGCAAAAATAAGCCGAAAGTGCCCAGTGTGTTCTTCTATTTAATATAATGATGAAAATAAAAAAATCTTGTGATTGATAATTTAGGAGAATTTTTTTTAAAAACTAATACCTAAAACAGATGGCACTTTGCACAACTATTTCTGATATTAAAATAGTTTTATTCATTTTCAAGCCAAAGAGGATATGCCTTGTATCCCATAGATTTATTGTGAAAGATTTTTCGATAAAGATGACGGAGAAAAATTGTTTTAATGTAACCCAAATTCTTATTATATTATAATTATAATCTGGGCCTTAAGGTTATTTCTATCCCATGGTAATTTAATTACGTTAAATGATTAAGTGAAAGTTATGCTGAAGGCAAACCAAACCATAAACACTATAAATGTACTTACCTTGCCTACCTATTTAACTATCGTAACTACCCTCAAATCTAGAATGTTAGTTTACGAGGTTCAAACTATTTTACGCTCTTCCGCCTTCGACTCATAATATAGAATTTCATGAGCCTCTGCCGGAATCCAATCTTGCCTCTTATTAGCATTTGTAGAGTCGTTCTTACCACATACTGGCATGGTATGGAACGGCATGCATACACGGGGAGACGCCGATATGGACAAAACGAGCCTGTTCTCATACATAGAGACGACTACCGTTCGATCAACTTCATTTATAGCAGCCGGATACTTCTACGGAATTCGTGTTGCTTCGTTAGGTAGGTCTGTGATACATAATGCCTCAGTCTAAACAATTTAAGTACATACTTTCCTCTGTGTTTGTGACAGTGTGGGCTTATCTCTGAAAGTGTCGATTAGTTTTCGAGATAGTGACTGTATATGCTGTTGAATGCAAGATGAGTATTGGCTCTTTCATCTAAGATGTTCTTATCAATCAAAGACAGTCATGACATTTTAAAGTTTCATTATCATCAGCATATATGTTAGTCAGGACAAAGCACTCCCCTAATGATCGCCGTAGCGCCTTGCTTGTCCTCAGCTTGACGCATCCAGCATTTTCGATTTTCTTATGAGCCCAAAAAGGAAAGGAAGACAATAATTATTTGTGACAGTGTGGCCTTATCTCTGAGTGTTGATTAGTTTTCGAGATAGTGTATTGTATATCTGAATGCAAGATGTGTATTGGCTGTTTGGTCTAAGATGATGAAAATCTCATAACAACATCTGTTATGAGATTTTCATCATCATCAGCCTATGTTAGTCAGGTAGGACAGTCCTCCCGTAATGATCACCGTAGCGCAGCTTCAGGCCTTCAGCTTGACAGCAGCTTCAGCTGACTCAATCAACATTTTCGATTTTCATATGAATCCAAAAAGGAAAAGAAGACAATAATTAAGCTTTTTGCTTTATATTGCATTACTCGCACTGGGCAAATCCCAAAAAATTTTAAATTCGTTAGGATTGAAATTTGTTTGGACATAGGCCTACCCTATGAGCGCCATAGTGCCCTGTCTTCACCTTGACTCATCCAACATTTTCGATTTTCATATGAGCCCAAAATGTTATGGACGACAATAATGATTTCTCTACGTGCTTATTTTGTAAGCCTAAAGAAATAAAGGTTTTGAGTTTGATAAAAATCTATTGTTATCATTTCGTAACATGTTACATTGAAGCATGGATCGTTCCGGACAGCACAATAGATCTAACAAGATCAGACAAATCGAATCGATTGATTATTTTCATCGTGTGATCACCTTTACCTTTATTAAGTTCCATGACTTGAGTAATCTACAGATTGCTTATTTTATTGTTATCAAAATTATATTGATGCACTTGTCGAAACCGAATCATCTCATATTTTCAATAGCAAGCTGATTTTCTGCAGTTATTTGAGACGAACTTACCTAATAATTTCAAAACCTTTTAACATTGCAGGCACTAAAATATTCGATTGCATGTCAGCAAACAATTTTTAATATAATTGCAATCGCTGCAAAGATAATCGTGGTAAACAATGTTAAATTACGGGCTATAAAAAGCAATGATTCATTTAGGTGACAGTGCAATAATGATGAAAATGTGTGATCGCAAATATATGATGTACCTAGATAAGGAAACAACGTCCGCACTATTATTGTCTGCTTTTATCAACTAGAGATATATATTATGCTCTTGTAACGGTTCGGACAAATTTACACACAATTTTTATCGAACCTAGACTTGTAATTTTCTACAAATACTAAGTTTCTACGTAGTTTAGTAAGCAACAGACCGAGATGTTTGGTAATGTGCGGGCGAGGCCTTTTTCCAGCTGTAGGATAAAATAGGCTAAGTAAATATAGAAAAAACTTATTTATGGTCGATTGAGTGAGAACAAGTGAAAGCATTCCGTTCGGTCTACCTATAAACCTAGGTAGAGGATCTATTCTAGACTTATAGGCTCCGAAACTCTTCCCAACTCTTCCCGTGGGTGTCGTAGGAGGCGACTAAGGGACATACACCGGAGGAAGGCTTGCGGTATGCATCAGCGGCTCTTACAGAATAGATCTACCGAACTACGATCTCCAACCCAGTCCAGCAGCGTGGGGATTATGGGCATTACCCCTATAGCCTTATTGGCTTTTATCTCATGAGATAAAAGCCAATAAGGCGATTACCAGGGGGGAGGCCTGCTGCATTAAAGGCTGTTGAGGTGAGGAGGCTCCTAAAGGTTTGAGGGAGAAACAAGATCATTCACAGGTTGCTAATATCGTACCTACTCGTAGTTACGTGTAACCACTTAGTAGGTTACGTACAGACATGCAAATGTAAATTCGGGTCATATGTCCGGAAAGGACCCAGACACCACCGCTATCGAGACAGCGGATCGTCCGCTAAAGAGCATGGGGTCTTTAAAGGTGCGCCGGCGCCGATGCACAAGGTATTGTTTAATGTCGAAGGCGATAAAGAGACAGCCGACACGACTGTTTGTCTGATAATGAAGAAGAATATCGCTGATGCATAACTGTAAACTAAAGATAAGGAAGTAAAGTTCCGCAGGGAATCCTGTGACACACCCGTATAACTTACATAATCTAGCTAGCTGAACTATAAATGTAAATTGGAACTCATGTGTCGCACATTTTCCTGCAAGGCTCAGGCTTATCTTGGGGCAAGGTGTGCGCCCAAGCCAATTATTTTGCCCATAACTTGCGAAACTATGTCAAATTTATGTTGTAAATCATTACTGTGCTACTATGATGCCATCGTAAATTATGATTGAGGTTGTATCGCCGCGTCCCACATCATGTGTCTTTACTACTTATTACGATAATATTGTCGTAATCACTGTTTTGCAGGGATCTAAACTCCAGGAAAACAAGGGAATACTCTCCTTAGCCAAAAAAAGCCATAAAGTTTTTTTTTATTATACCTAGTGCATAAATCGGGATCAAGTCCCGCCGGAATCAGTGATTTTATTTAATTTCTTAAAAATGCAATAATCAAACCTTCATAATGTTGGTATTTTAGTATCCTCACATCTGGACACACGTTTTTTCATTGCCGATAACAGCTGTTTCCTCGCCGGTGGTTCTGTCATCAGGAATTCGTGATTGTTCCAACTGATGCACGTTGATGAAATTGTTATGTCATGCCACCTCACCCCCCATATGTTACCTCATCAGATCGGATTCGTGGCGGTCTGCCGGCTACTGCGGTGAACGAACCCTGTCACTGCGCAACTACTGGTTTTGGCACATCGCCTCACATTGTGTCCGTTCATAATCGCCATTTATGGACGTGAAACTTTACTTCATACGTCCATTCATTCGCAAAAGAAAACAGGCCAACAGCTAGTTATCCGTGGTGAATGGATGTGTGAATTACATAAGCTCGGTTATAAACCGATTATAATGATGTGGCTAAATGGAAATTGTGTATCGTTTTAGTGGTATTGTATAGAGATTATTAATCGGCCGGTTGCAAGAACTCGTAAAAGGATGTCGTGTTACAACCGAATTACTAAGGGCCAAGCAAAATATTAATAAAATGTTTTTATTGCACTATATATGATTATCAGAGTATTTAATATGGCTGAATTTTCTCAATTATATTAAAACTAGCTTCTGCCCGCGGCTCCGCACGCGTATTATTGATATTTTAAGTAGCCGTGTGGTGCCGGTTTATAGTATGTGCACTACCCCAACTCTTTTCGTGGCTGTCGTAGGAGGCGGGTGACTAAGAGACATACACCGGGGGGCGGGCAGCAGCAGCGCCTCTTGCAGAATAGATCTACCACCGAACTACCATACCAACCCGCATGCCCAACGGGGGATTATGGCCATTACCCCCCATACGATAAAGCCAATAAGGCGATTATCAGGTGGCACGTCCAGCAGCGGACCATTAAAGGCTGTTGAGGTGAGGTAAGTAGCTTAATATCTAAGTTTGGTGATTCTAATTATACGCCAAATTTATTTCATCTTGATCTATTTTTGGAAAACCTAGGTAACAAAATAATATCCACGTTTCACATTCGGCTTTCTAATATCATTTCGATGTCACCGTAATCTCATCGTTTCCACACTTACCTCGGTTAAAAAACTTGATTTATTCCGTTAATCTGTGTTACTGCGAGCAGCTGCTATTACAACAATCAGCTAGCTTACCCACCAAATTATTAAAAGCCATAAAACGAGTCTCTTATAGAAGGGTGAGCCACCCCATGCCATTGTGGATTGACGTGTTCGGGACTTGCATGAGCGTTTTATTATTTCGAACAGGCGAGGTGTATCATTGATTTTTGATTCCATGACAACAAGCAGACCTCAGGTAACGTTTCCATAAGTCATTGTCCAAGCTTTCTTTTAACCTTGAAGATCCCGAAGTCATGGGAATCCTACATTTCGTGACGCGTTCAATTGCATCAAAGAATATACAACTGTGAACCAGGTCAACCTTCCATTAAAATGTCTTATCCATCTAATATGAAGTGGTGTCCAAGGTTTAATTTGATGAGCTTGTTTACTACTCAGCCTACACATATTCAATCTCCTAGCAATACAAGCAACTCATTTTGTAATTTACTAGATCCTGGAAGTTACCAAGGTTTCCCGCTAGCCATTAGACAGGTTGGCGCGCAAATTATACATATCGACTTATACTTCTTTACCTAAATAGATGTGCACCATCTTTGTTTTTATGGTGAAGGGCCTGAACTACTTCAAATCAACTCCACAATTATTATAACAATTATTTAACTTTTAAATTTATGTTTGATAAAGTTCATATTTGGAAAATATGACCTTCATCGAAAATATGACCTTCATCTCATCATACATAAAATTTTATCGATAGAAATCGCAAAGTTACTTCTTAATTTTTACTAAAACCTTCTCAACAAATACAGAAGTTAGATGTTGAGAATAAGCTCGGTAAATAATAAATAAATAAATAGTGCTGGACAATTCACACAGCATTATCTAGCCCCAAGCTAAGCAGAGCTTGTGTTATGGGTACTAGATAACTGATATACATAATATAATACAATACATAAATAGATATTTTTTATTATATATAGAAAACGACCAGAACACCCTGAACAAATGTCTGCAGATCGTACACACATTTGTCCCGAGGCGGGAATCGAACCCGCAACCTTCTGCGTCGCAGGCAGACCTTCGCCCACCGCGCCACATCGGTCGTCGGTAACAGAACTAAGTAAGAAGAACATTTTATGTGTTTAATTTTTTTATTTTTTCGAATAATATCTTAATAATAGATAGTAAGATAAAATTTGATATTTGGGCTTGCGTTGCTACGCCCTGTCCCGCTCCTATAAACGAAAAATCCTATGTCTATCCTATTTACAAAAATTTGATGTAGTATAGACACATACGCCTCCTTCGCTGTGGCGGCGCAATGCAAGCATGTGACCGTTCGACCAGCACTGAGCTGCGGCTAATTACACGACAAAAGACGGGTACATGACTATATCCACGAATCAAAATATAATACTTCTTGTACCTTCAAACAAGTATTTACAAGATACTTACACAAGGACTCGTGCGTCAGCGCATGTTCACATTAACCCGCTAACGAAGGTACAAATTGTTGAGCAACGAAAGGGCATCTTGGTTGCTTTTGTTTTAAAAAAAATTATGGGCATGTTGTGAAAGATTTCAAGGTTTTTCTTTGACTACTACTCATTAAACGTTAATGAAAAACAGCTACGAATGGACCATCAAATCGTAGGATCAATAAAGTAACCTCAGTGAAAACACGATAGGTGACTGGCTTATTCAATTAAAATGCGCATGCTTTCACTTCAGTCATTGGTGTCGTCTACTACAGTGAACCTTGTAAGTGGTCAAGGCTTGCTGACAGTTGCACGTAGGTAGCTGGCAGGTTGGCGCGTAAAGCAGCGCTGTCGGCAACTGCCAACCGGTCACATTGTGTCGGCGCGACCGTTACTCGCCCACCTGCGGAACGTTGGTTGCCCACTGAGCCGAGAGCGACGTGTGTCTACACGTGTTCAAGGGTTAATAGCGCCAATGTTTGCATAATTGCTCTGGCATTTGAACTAAATGTTAGATGCTTCATGTTGGTTTGATACCACAACTGAAAACCTTGCGAATTTGCCCTTTACGTTTAAACTCAACAGTAATTGCTCAACAAATCATACAAGTTTTTGGTTGATACTCTCTCAAGTTATCTTGGGAGATTGTTTATAATAAAATATTTGTTAACGACGTTGCGTTTACTTTCGAGTGGTTTTGATGACTGAAACGTATTTAAAAATTCGCTGCAAGTTTGGCAACAAATTAATTACAAATAAAGGCGAGGTAAACTCGCGCACGAAGGGTTCCGTTCCGTACCATTAATAATAAAAACGGCAAAAAAATCATGTCTGTTGCATAGACCCTTAAATATTTGTTTTATTTTAATTTTCAATTTATTTTTAAAGTGAGCTTATAACTAAATATTCTGTAAATATTTCAAGTGTCTACCTGATGCCGTTATTAATATCGAGCAAAAACGAGTAAAAAACACGTTTCTTGTATGGGAGCCCCCTTAAATATTTATTTTGTTCTGTTTTTTTGTATTTGTTGTTATAGCGGCAACAGAAATACAACTGTCTAACTATCACGGTTCATAAGATACAGCCTAGTGACAGACGGCCAGACAGACAGCGGTGTCTTAGTAATAGGGTCCCGTTTTACCCTTTGGTCACAACCCTAAAAACGACTTGTAAATGCTTACTCAATAATTTTAATCGAAAGCGGATGTCTGATCGAATAAATATTTAATCAGATCATCTGTAACATACCTATATGATGTACCTTTAATTTAACATTTGCCGAACGCGCCATGCATCGCGATGCATCCGTCATTATCATTATCGTAAAGTCAACATGCAAGATAAGCGATATCGAATCATGACGGGGTATCGAGTTACGTTACGACATTCGATACTTTGACACCTAGCCACCGGCCGCGTTTGTTTGTATGATTATCTTTATGCGCTGTCTCGATTTGACCCACTTATAGTATTCGCTTGAATGGTTCAGATATCAAAATTCGAATCGTTTTGAGTTTTTTTTCTGGCACATTGTCATATTGAACTTTCAATATGATACGACGACTTCTGTGGCGTGGTGGGCGAAGGTCTGTCTGCGACGCACGAGGTTGCGGGTTCGATTCCCGCCTCGGAACAAATGTGTGTACGATCTGCAGACATTTGTTCAGGGTGTTCTGGTCGTTTTCTATGTATAATAAAAATATCTATCTATGTATTCTGTTATATTATGTATATCAGTTATCTAGTACTCTAACACAAGCTCTGCTTAGGTTGCGGCTAGGTAATGCTGTGTAAATTGTCCAGCATTATTTTTCTAATGCCTACCTCAATATACTTTTAAAAACCAATACTATATACAAACACGATTATTTAATAAATAATTCAGCTTATAGCATAATGTAAACATCAAAACTTTTTAATTATTATCCTGCAAAAACCTGATGTTGTAACCTAAATGCAATTTGAAAGCAATTTGATTTTCAATGACGATCCATGCTACACTTTACCGTGTCAAGCACCTTATATCATAACCACATTATATCACCCCTCTATGGGACATATTCCCTTTGGTTCATGTCATCGCAGTAATGTATTCCCGAACGAGGAACAGCGAGAAAACAAACCTGAAAGGCGAAGATGGATTTAAGGCCCAGACATGTGAATTGGGCGAATTTGGGTTATTTAAAAAAAAAACTTCATCTTTATTGTAAAAGCTTTGATAAAAATACATAATAATCTATGGGATACAAGGCCCTTTGATTCGAAAATTAAAAAAAACTATTTTAAATATCAGAAATAATTGTGCAAAGTACCATCTGCTTTTTTTAGTTTTTACAATTTTTCTCCTAAACTATCGATCACAAGATTTTTTTATTGTCATTACCATATTAAACAAAAGAATACCGAATATACTTAATTAAATGATAATCAGCAAATTGATTTTTGAGCTTACATCGCTCTGTTCTATCCCTCTCCTTTAAACGCGAAATCATATGCCTATCCTATTCACAAAATGGTGTCATATATCTGCCTCTTAATATACGGGGCGTTGTAAAAAGACTTGAGAAGGAAAAATAAAGCTTACAGAAAACGTGTACAACTCGTAGGTTCCAATCCCAACAAACAATGTTGTAACTTGTGAGTCCCGATAGGACCACACACGGGCACATTCGAGCACTTGACTTCGTTGGAACATTTCTCAATACTGTAAATAATAAGCTCGCTTCGTCACTGCTGATTTAACTCGAGTTGTGTCTGATTAGTGATTACAGCAAATGACTCTGACAAACCATACCCGGCTCTGTTTCAAGAGGCATATGTATTTTGTGCTTACGAAATACATCTTAGATTTTTGAAATAATGCATTAGTCGTTCTGATAAATCTTAAGTCTAATGGGACTCCTAAATCAAAAGACTAAATTGTGATTTCCATGAAACATTTACGGTAATGGTAGAGGAGATAGGATTTATCATTCTAAATCCAAATTTTAAATTTAAATTAGGAATTAGAAACTCCAGTCCTATTAAGTTAACTGGTCATGTTGTAAGAAGTTGATAATTTAACATTTTTCCAACAAACTCAAGCCCATATTTTATGAAGATACATATGTACATAAATCTCATGAAATATTCCAATAGTGTATTTTACCGAGACAAGTTGACCCTTATTGATAGGGAAATGGCGAGGAAGAAGGATGACACGGCGCTTAACGAAAGCCGACTCATTGTAATGTAAATATGGTTTGATCAAGTACAATAGGACGTGGGCGGGGAGTGGAAGGCAGACGGAGCCTCTATAAACAAACCACCCTGTCTTTGCATGCCTTGGCCATGCTTCGTTACTTCAAATTGACGAGGCTGTTGTTATACTTATGATATTGCTTCGTTAATTTATTTTCTATCAATCAATCAATACAAACTCAATCATTACAAGTAGGTAAATACACTAATGACTTCGCAGGCTCTCGATGCTCCGTGTCGTCAGTTAGGCGGTAGGTATCTGTTTGAAGAGTAGAGAGTAGGTGCCGAAAAGATGATGATCACAGACGACAGCAAAACGCATGGCCTGTTACTGAAAGGTGATGCGTTGTCTCATCATCATTAGCCTATACCAGTCCACAGCTGGACATAGGCCTCCTCTATTGAGCACCATAGCGCCATGTCTTCAGTTTGCCGCATCCAGCATCTGCCAGCAGTCTTTCGCAAATCGTGATCCCACCTGGTCGGAGGGCGTCCTACACTACGTTTGCCGAGTCGCTGTCTCCACTCAAGAACACGTTGTCAGCGTTGTCTATGTATGTGTTTTAAATACAATCAATCTTACAAGATAACGATCGTTGTCCTTTAAATGCTGTTTTGATTATACTGATATGTAAAGCGTGGTTCAGGCTGTGAAGTGACTATACGGAGACTTCTCACATGTTTGTTTTTCCTCATTACCTATCACAGCACGTTCCCTACTAGCCAGTGGGTGTAATGTTTCGTGTATTCAGACATGTGAAAGCAAACATTCACGTTCCCGGTTCCACCTAATGTGTAGGGACACCCGACACCCAGGGCTTAGTTACTGCCATTTACTGGCTGTCTGAAGCGCCATCTCTTAGTTGGTGGAAAAATAAAATATGGCGATTTTATCTACACAAAGGATCTGAAACTTTTGGTAATTCGATCTGCTTGGCGTAACGAAAGAATGCGAGTGAATGTACTTAATCATAGGTTGTATGTAAGTACATAAGTCTTTCTTGAGTCAGAATCCTTCTTATAAATTCATCGAAGGTCAAAAACATCCCAAATCAATCGTTAGTTTCGGAATTTTCCCACGATGCAAGATGCACGCGTGATCCTAATTAGAGTTGGCGAAATTGGATGCCGCACGGCACCGCTCTCGTTATTATTAGGTTTTCTATGGTCTACCTCACCTACGTCTTTAGCAATTTGCACATCTAATAACTAGTTTTTAGGACCTTACTTATGTTAGTAGTGTTCAAAATTTTTAGAATACTGCCGAAATCGTCTTGCACATATAATTTTTTTGTAGAAAATTGCCCCAGTGGGAGTAACGCATTATAAAGCAGACTTTAAGTACTTAATAGTTTAGTTAAAAATTTCATAACAAGCCCTGTGTACTTATTTGTGTACTTTTGTGTACATTTTGAACTTCGTTAAATTGGCTTATTCTAATAATTCGTCAATAGCATCGTCCCTACAAAGGAGGAGTTCCAGACTTTTTAGGTAATTTCTGTGCGTGAATACTACATATTGCTCGTGGTACTATAGCTGTTTCTTAGTTAGTTTTATGATCAGGTTCTTGAACCAAATCAAATCAGAAGAATTGTGGTTGGCAGACTGTTAAATGGCCATATCTAAAATAAAAAATGGTAATGGGAATAATTTGATCACCATCAATCGTTTTGAATTTATTCCGTGCATTTCAAAATGCAGCCGATGCAAACCAAGTCATGAATAAATCAATGGTAATGGTTGAAGTCAGTGATTCGAATCATGGTCAAGTTCAGTAACCTTCTGCAGAACATCTTCGAGATTGACAAATTGATCCCACGGGCTGACTTGATTACTCAACGTCATCGCTTTGCGGGGTGATACAAGATCGATAGATATGGACGATTCCAGACGATGATTCTAAGTTAGGTTATAAACAGTTTTTTTAAAACATGTAAGTACTTAACTGAAAATGATAAATTAATCGAGCAATCTCAAATTTGCAGGTATCTTGTCGAAATATGACGATCAGATAAATCAATATAGAAATAAATTTTCCTCATTCTGAAATGCAAGAATGAGTAAACAATTTTAAACATAATTTTATACTCAGGTTACCCAAATATTATCTTTGACTCTTTGTTTTCGTCTTCATACAAATTGCATTACCGTACCGTATTCGTCTATCAACGTAGCGTATAAAAAATATAGGTGAATGATTATAAAGATAACCTTATCGCAGAAATGCGTTTGCTTTGAGTATGTTACACTCTTGATAAGATAAACTCCTTTGTTACCGTAGGTACACACACACACATACCTAAGTAGGTAACAATTTTAAGCTACGAAGTCTAGTTAAACTAAAAAAATAAGCATGGTAACTCTATCCTTACAGAAACGAAGAAAGTTCACAAGAAAGTTCTTAGAGGAACATTATCAATGAAAACAATTTAACTTAATTCGAAATATATTAAAGTTTTTTTAATAAATCTTTATTAAGAAAGAAAATTACAATGAAATAATAAATTTAAATTAAAACTAGTATTTACAATACCTAGAAACAATTGAGCTATCTGCAAACTGTTGCAAAAAATCTACAGGTAGCTCAACTGATCCATATCATATTACAGTTAATTCTACTTTCTGAATTACCTTTTATGCATTACTAGGTTTAATATAATACGTTCAAAGAGCTGTCCATCAGAACTTAAAACTGCGCCATCAGAGCTCTGAAGTCTTTTACGACCGGAGGCTCAAAATGCTTTCACGTCATTACATCATATTACAGACTTGTAATCACCAAGTCATCTCGCAAGATCGTGCTGAGCAAGGCTCGCTACGTTTTACCTCATTACCTGTAGTTTACTAGCTTAAGTAAAAAGTTGCATCGTCGATAATTATTCGGGCCCTGGCTCAGTGAAACCATTTTGCTTAAAAGCAAAAACACTGATTTTCAATCAACACCTGATCGAGAGCGAGCATAACGAGCCACAAGGCAATGGTAGGTCAGCTAAGCTATAAATCATTGTGGTAGTGTAGCGCATTTATGATTTTTTAAAGAATAAAGTAAGCTATTTTTAAGTAATATGTTATAATAACTGATGTGCGGTCTTATGACGTAGCTGATAAGGTGGCTATGTTAAGCTACAATGTAAGGCAACCCATCGTCTTCATCAATCAACCTCTGATTATCTCACTTTATCAAACCGAAATCTTTTACCCAGTTCAATTTGCAGCACAAATGAACCACATGAATTCACCTCAACCGAATCAGGAAGGATCAAGAAGATTGAAAGCCTAATTTCACTCGTGGGTTCACCAAGACGCACCTATGAATGTAAAATGTGTATGAGTACAGTTACAACGTGGGCACTTCGAGGTCAGGCCCTTAGTGACTATTGGAACATCTGTAGATGGAAGCATTGATGACCACATTACAGACTACCTACCGTTGGACATTGTAATGACTGTTATGTTATGACCTGCTAAGAGGATATTTTGAAATACATAACGTTTTGATAATAGCGCCGATATAATAATATATTATTTTAAATGTTTTGATTACGGTCTATTATTTTTATTTAAAACTTACCGCGCCATGACACGTCCTGAAAGTGGCTCAATTATATATTTTTTTGTTATTAAATTCCAAATTTAAAGTTCTGCCTAGTCTTTCTTAGGTATAGGAATTATGATACTCGTAGGTACTCGTGTAGTAAACCTCCGCTTCTTAATGGAACGATGAAATACAAGTTATTCGTGTTCGCCTACGCATTCCTAGCCTGGTCCCAGTTAAAATACAACTAATTCAGATAGTTCCACTATGACTCAAGCTACGGCAACATTTGAATGAAAGCGGAACATTTGTTTAATAAAAATTCGATAAGACCAACGACATGCCTTTTCACTGAAAAGTTTTCAGTACCTACCTGTCTAATAAGATACCCACTATCTTCAAGTTTGTCAATAATATGTACCTATGTGGTTCGTGTAATTTTGTTGAAAAATCTGTTATCGACTGCGGCACTTACGGCACCCTAATTTTGTCCAAAATAGCCATGTTCACGTTCAGCCGTATCCCGAAGACCTAGAGGTAATCAAACTTCACGACATTACACGTGCAAGGTGTGAACTGACGAGAAGCACGCTTTCCCGCTTTATTTCAAGCTTAAAAACTATAAACATAACAGTAAATACATCCTGGCTTTCTAATGGGAGTGTAACAGCACAAATAGGCGTAGTAACAACACTGGGAAATTTATTCTTTCAATTCCCCTAATAGGAGGTGCAAGATAACGGGTGGCATGCAACAGATTCAAAATCATGTAAGAGAGAAATATTTATTTACGAATGGTCAACCAACGTTTACTCTTGTGTTCCACCCACTGTTCTCTATCCCGAGAAACCGGTATGGGCAACTTGTCGAATTTTTACATCGCTCTTGAGCGTCCGATATAGAAAACAGATACAGCATACAGCGCTATGGGGCTCTAGAGTGCTTGATTGTTGAAATAGAGAAACGGGAATTGACTGACACACCATGCCTTGCGGATAGACGCTTACTTGAACCGATATCAAATATTCCTATAATTGGAGGATCATTTAGTCACCTTTAGTATTCGTACTACTGTCGCGATGGACAGTGTCGTTCATTGGTAGCTTACCCCCTCGTATGTTCTGGTCAAGTCTCGTAATTATATCACCATTGGTTTTATTTCATTAATTTACGACTTGCTATCTTCAATAAACATAAGGATTCTAGTCTTGACAGAGGTTACCTATTTGAGCCGTTTGGGGTGGAAACCCTAGGTCCTTGGGGTCCTGGGGCACACGTTATCTATAAAGATCTTACAAAACTACTAATAGAGTCCACAGGTGATCGGAATGCTGGTTTTTATTTCGGTCAACGAATTAGCATTGCCATTCAACGTGGCAATGCTGCCAGCATTCTGGGCACTCTGCCTTCTGGTGACGGCTTAGATTTTTAGTAAATAGATGTAAGTGTAAATATTAGTTGTAATTATAAAAAAAAAAAAAAAAAAAAAAAAAAATCTAGTTTTAAAATAGTTATGTATTCATAGAAAATGACTTTAAGCGTAACAGCAGTAAGCTATCAATGAACGACACTGTACTTATACTTTGTTTCATTTTATTGACAAATTGAAAGCTGAAATAGTTGGCTCTTTCTGACTTAACGCTGTTTTGATTCTATTCTATCTTTATCATTATCTACGAATATAGCATCTATGATCATCCCCTGAATAGTGATTGTAATCCGACAGTAATGGGAATAGTTATGAATAAGTGGCACTTTCAGTGGCTATTTATCTGTGAGCCTGGCACAGACGCTGCCGGCGCCCGCGGCTCTCACGTCACAACAAAACAAACACCGACTCGATGGTATCTAACGAACTTGAACCAAATGCTTCACTACACCTTTTAAGGCTAGATATGTTAAGCACATTTACTGCATTGTTCTCAATACGTACGGACTTACCTACTTATCCTGTCACGTACAACGCAACTTTCAACTTCTCCCGCACACTTTTACTTATTATTTTTGGAGACAATTAAACTCCAAGCCAACATTCTCGGGAGGCCGATACGTGATACACCTTCAAAAGACAGTCTTCAGTCACAATGCATTATCCTGCTAGCTACCGAAGGTCGTTAGAATTTTACGATGTCGTCGTGCACGACTACCAATTTAAACGTTTTGAAAAAACATTCAAGACTAAAATTATGAGACTATAAGCGCGTAATAACAAGCTTTTCGTTTTGTTTCCCTGTCACGGCCAGTAATTTATATCTTGACATGGTCTTAACCATGTATCCTTACAATTACTACTCATCATACCGAATTGAATACAAAAAAGTGACAAACTCGGCTAAGTCGTAAAAACACAGTGTGAAGCCAGACTCTGGCTGCCAGAGGCATAAAAAACGGCAAAACGAAAGCTATGTTTAAAAGCAGCGGTATAACATGGGACCCCTTTAATGTAATAAATAACATTATATTTGACTGCCGTCTGATATAAGCCTACCCGCGTCTTGCCGCATTACAGGCTAATTGTAACAGTCAACACAGGTGAACAGTCAACAAAGTGCTGTGTAATCTGTTCGCAAAGCAATGTAAATATGGTGGTTTTGGGATCAATTTCCCGGTTGTGCTTTGACTAAATAGACAAAGTTACCAATAAGGTAGATGATGACTGCCAACAAAAGGCGCATATCAAACAGAACACAGATAAAGGATCAACAAAGGTCCTCAAGAACAAATAAAACAATTCATAAGATTGGTCGTATATCGAGACCCTTCCATATAAACCCCAATTGAGATTAAAATAAATAAGTAGATAGACAAGCAAAACCCAATTCCCGATCGCAATATTAAGTTGGTGAAGTGAAGCTTAGTGAAGTTTGGAGTCACAAAACAATGCTGACTTTTCAACTCTTCCGCATTTGTTTGCCATTAAACTCGTTTTGTTGAGTTATGGGGTTTCTGTAGAAATCGCGGTTAATAAAGTGGCTATTCAAATAATTTATACGTTTTTCCCTGAACAAATGATACGTTTTACGTTTGTGTTTTCACCGTTTTTATAGAGGAAAGAAAAACTACTAAGAAATAGTGAAAGTATAGTTATAATAATATTATAGTAAAGTAACAACCTACGCACCTAGTTTTAAAGGTGTTGATGCAACTAGATTAAGCAACAAGCTTCTCTGATTTTCTACAATTACTTTAACGAATTATGAAGATTGTCTTGTGGGTAGTAGTGTACCTAGATATAAATACAGCACCCTCTTATTGGAAATGAAGGATCATTTATTTGATTCTACTTTATAACGAGCAAAATTAACCATCCAGAAAATAAACATAGCGCCCTACTCCAGCGAATTGAGATTGCAAGCCAGAGGCGGTGAGTTGACCCGAACGCGGCTTTATTGAATTTAAATTATGGGGGAAATTTCAAGATTTTTCCGTGAAAGTAAGATGAACCTAAATAAGTCAATAATCCAAATCCATGCGCAGATCTCCCTCATTGACATAAGTAAAAAAAAAACATTACCTATTGTAACAGTACGTAACAGAAGGACGCAATGTGTTTTATTACCAGTAAAAAAGACTACACTCGAGCACATGCCAATTTCAATTCTATTGATGAAATTTTACGCATATGGTTTGGTTACACTACAGCTTAATCTGACCCTCTGAATTATTAGATTCCTAGTGGTAGAGTTTTTGGTGTAACGAAAAAATACTCGCATCATTAACCATGGGGTGTTTTTTAGCTGTATCGGCACTATAGAGGCAGTAATATTGCAAAAAACCTTTTATGACAAAAGCTTGTAGAACTTTGGATGACGATGCTTTGTGCTCTTAATATTAAATAAATAAATAGTAATGTTCTCAAATAAGTGCTTGTTGAGTTTCCTTCCGCCATACAGTCTAGACAATCCTACTTAACTTGATGCCGAAAATGGTATACTTACTTAGCTACTTTTAATCGTTAAACTAAACTGAGGTCTTTTAAATCTTTTGTATTTAATAGTGCCGAGAGTGAAAAGCTTCGTTCAAAAAAAGCAGCGACGATATGAATTAAATATCATCATTAGGTACAAAAATTTGATGACAAGCTAGAGCTTTGTCTGATCAAGAGCTTAAATTGGGGCACTGTACAAACCGACAGATGACCAAGTCCATTGCACGCGAATGCATTATCTGTGGACACAATGCCATTCACTCCTCTCCTCTTTTTACGCCAGCAGCTGTCGCCACACGTGCCGCCGCGACAAAGTGAGCGCGCTTGCAAGTAATTGATGTAGATAGCACGAAATTAATCACCAAAGGTACTCCAAAACATTTAAACTGCTCGTTCAGAATATTAATTGTTAATTACCAAAACACCTAATTTACTTAGCCGGCTGCAACGAATGGCTTTGTTGATAAAAGGGCTACTATTTGGATTAATAAGATTGTGGTTAAATTCAGTCACGCTGGCCGGTCACGACTTGTTGAGGTAGTTTTAGTAAAGGTATGACTTTAAATTGTAGGAATTGGTCAATCACGATGTTTGGATTTTCAGGTTTATGTCCGGTATAAAATCAAACCATCATCGTCGCGTCAACGACAATTTTTTCGTCTCACTGCCCATATAAGTCGGACTCTCGAAAACGAGAGAAATTTCTGCTGCTAACCGCTATCACTTCGACGACCTCTGTGGCGCGGTAGGCGGAGGTCTGCCTGCGACGCAAGAGGTTGCGGGTTCGATTCCCGCCTAGGGACAAATATTTGTACGTATTGTGCTGCAGATATTTGTTCCGAGTGTTCTGGTCGTTTTCTATGTATAATAAAAAATATCTATCTATGTAATGTATTGTATTATGTATATCAGTTATCTAGTACCCATAACACAAGCTCTGCTTAGCTTGGGGCTAGATAATGCTGTGTGAATTGTCCAGCATTATTTATTTTATTTATCATTCACATTTTACTTTTATTCATATCTGTGACAATTCGCTTCGAACACGTGTCGGTTCAGGCCGCATAAATACTGTTAAGGATGCGGTAATGATCGTTTTACATCAGGGACGAGGTATTTTACACCATAATCCCCCTCATCAAAACCTATTGTAATCACGGTATAGTGAGTTTAATATTATTAAATGAACAGGGCGGTGCACGAGGCATGCATTATCACGCTTATCAATTTAAAATGACTTTTTGATATACGCCAGATGTCGCTTCCACCCCCTCTAACTAACATACCTACCGCAGAATGTATACCAGAGCGTGAGGTTGTTGTAATTCACCGCAAAAAATGAAAATGCAGCTTCAATTTGAATCCGTGTCACTGTCCGAAACTGTGTCAGTTTCACAGATTCGCGAGCATCTGCCCTCAATGTGCTGGCGAACATCTGTTGAACAAGCGAGTATTTGACGGCTCGTCATGAGCCCTCAGCCTGACCTAGTATACTCGTATTATCACTATCAGCCCTTACGTTTAATTATACTCTATTATCACATTAATCACTTATCGTTGCATTCCAATTTCGATCAGTTTACGATTTCATGCGTCACTGCGCAGGCGCCGTCTGTACTACATTTGTACTTTTGACGGTTGATTAGATATAATTAATTCGATCTAATCTAACCTACCTTACGTTGCATTTACAATTTCTTAGTATTTAGTTCTTTCTGAAAAAGTACGTAGATAGATACTTAACTGTTAGCTATATTTCTACCTCAATGTAAACACTACTCTTTTATTTAACAAAAAGTATAATAAAATAACCTACCAACAGACCGACCAATTATACCTCACGCAATCGTAAATCATCTGAAATACTCTCGCTTAACAATCGAATTTGTAAGCATTTTCAATTATCCGTTATTGACCACAATGGCCGATCTTATTGGCCTTTTTCTGTCGTAAACAATTTGTACAGGGTACAATTTGTCGAACCCCAAACAAATATCGCCTGTATATCAATAACAAAGGGCATATTATGCAAAATTTGGTCCTGTAGCTCTTTTAACGTATAGTGTAATAGGGGGTCACTTCAATATTACGATTGTGCCGCCAGCATACCAAAGCAATTTGTGCAACCGCTAAACAATAAAATTCACATAAATTAATTTCAATACTTTTGAATGAAGTAACTTAGATGCGTTGGGCTTACATTACTTATATACTAACTTAAGATGTTTTCTTTTCAGGTAAGTTCTGCCATTATTATTTCATCAAGCACGTAATATTCTGCCTCCTGGTAAGTAACCTAGTTTCTTCAGTCTTATTGTATATCTTCAATCAATAGCTAAATAACAGGCGTCGTCATGCCGTTTCACAGTTCTTATTAAATCTGATTTTTCTTTAGTACAATAAGTTTCTATTTTATCTTCTCAGCATAGAAGTTTGCTACAAGTTAGCTTCCGGCAGAGCCCAAGCGAAGTTCTTCAGAAGTTACAAACTAATAAAATCCTGAGTTGGTGCTTGAGTTCCACTTGGGGATTCTTCAAGAAACTTTCTGATGCAGGAACTTGTTTGACATGACTAGGAATTTGTGTGTTTAATTAAGGTCGAATGTCCGATGACCCTCCATTTGTGCCGATGGTCCATGACGACCTTATCCGGGAACGAATTGCTCTCAGTTGCTCTTTAGTGCCCGTTTAGCAAAAGCCCTTCCCCGGAACGGTTGTTTATCCGAGTCGTAAATTTTCTTTTTCTACTATTTCATGTAAGAATTTATATTCGTTAGGTACAAGAAAACAAGATGTCTCAAAGTAGGTAGGTAGGTGATATTAGAAACATAAATTACGTTCCAAGAGAAGGACGTTTCCTATGTTCGATTACATGGTTTCTAAAAACTGTGAAAATAAAGCTCGTCTATTTTATACACCAACGAAAAGCATTACTAACGCGTCTCAGTATAAATAATATTGCAAGCTTTACGCATGTCTTTACAACGTGGGTCATGGTCTCGTAGATCACAGCGTGAACGAAGCTTGTAAAAACTTATTTTATATATAACGGTTATCTTTTATTATGAAAGTTAGTTGAAGTTTTTAATACTTCTCTAATAAAGTTTTCCAAAAGATGACAATCACCAAATTCACCACCTTTGCAGTTAAATAGAGAGATTTATATAATTATTTTTTTCTGTGGAAACTTATAATTAGCCGTCACTTACACAACATTTTTGTAATTTACTTACCTAGCTGTTAGTTTTCCTAAAATAATAATATAATAATATAAGCCTGATAAACTAAACTCCTTGTTTCTTTATTAAGAAAGAAAATTAAATCAAATACTTATTTAAAACTAGTATTTACAATAGAAACAATTGAGCTAACTGCAAACTGTAACTGTAGCTCTTTTAGTTATAGGTACTTGCAGACGATCATTGATAAGACCTTCAAAAGTGTATAAATATCTTGAAGCTTCCTTTTACTGAGACAAATTGAAAAAGCGAAAAAATTGAACTTCATAACACAAGCGGCTTTTAAATTCCCTCAATGTCTTCAACAGCACATTCACAGAATACTAAATAGTAAAACTCCAATTGAATGCACATTATGAGTCATGCATGAGCTTGCTGTGCAGAAAACCTTTCTTGCGGCGCTTGTATTTCAATAACCAAGATTTATTGACTGCTTTACTTACTTCTTGATTTTACTTAATAAGAAACTTATTTGATACCAAGTTATTATTTGGAACTGTAAGGCAAGTTCAATGAGCTTTGCGCAATCTGTTCCATTCCCATAATGTTTATACGAGAGATGGAGCATAAAATGAAGTATATTTATGACACTATCACGTATCCAATTTTATTCACTCCGCTGTTTCACAAACCACATAATATATCCTCTTGAAATACGGGAAATCTAAACAGATAGATGGGATTAATAATATTCAAATACTTACGATTCGTTCAGTAATCTTCATCATAGCCAGTGTCATTTATGCTAAACATTATTCTGATAAGGGGCTTCAAGTTATGATTAGTTTGGTTTTAAATCATTTCAAGTTAAATTACCGTCCCATGTTGAATTTATAGACCTGTCGTGTCAATAATGCTGAAATTTTGTTAATACTGTAACGAGCCAGCATGCCCTGAAATTAATTAATGACTCCATTCTGTCCGTCACGCTTATAGCCAGTCATCGCTGAGCAATTATTTTTAACTTCTGGGAACGTTAATATCATGGGATGCAAAAATTACGACCTTAGCTAAGATTTTGCTGTATAATATTGTGGTCAAACTCTACATTTTCTAAAACATCTGAAAACTAGAGAATAAGCTTCGTTTTGGCACCGAATACTCCAGCGTTCTATTCCATTACATATTTGCTTGAGTAGTAATGCTCCCTTCCGGGTCGCATAGTGCCTTCGGAGTCTCGAGAGGGAATTCGCTGAACAAACTTCCGTCCGCTGAAAAGGCTATTCCATTCTATTCCCTGAATGATTTTTAGCCTTTTGTTTTGATCAGCAAAAGCCATAAACCGTAACTAACAGACGTTTAATTTTATTTATGAACCATTCCAATGCAGGACATTTCCGAATTAACATAAACGTTACCTACTATCCCCTTTTAATGACTATTCTCTTGGCTATTGAAATTCTCGGGTAGAAATGGTAGAATAATTCTGGCGATTGTCCACTGTCAAGGGCCCAATTATAAACATTACAGTGGCAATCATTGAAAGGATTTTCCAATTAAGGAGCCCCTCATTGAATTAATGCCCGTCCTTCAACATTGATAAAATACTTCTGTCTTCCGCTAATAGATGGTAATGCGATCATGATATAAACGTCCATTCAATTCTTATCTTTGCTTTCACATTCTGCGTCTTAAACACTTCGATCGCTGGATTACAAAGGCAATTTGATCTTATTCCGCGTATCGTGGTTTAATTACACGACCATAAAATACAGATACACCATTTACTATCGTGCTTTCGCAAACGCGGTAGAACATGGACCCATAAATTCTCGGCATTGTTTTGGGATATCTCTTTGCGTCACAGCGATGCGGGCTCTGCACGTCTAGAGTCTGCTGAATTGTTCATTTGTAATACATCATTTCCTGGTATAATTTACGAGTTCTAATATAACTTTACGGATGTGCTTGCTTAGGAAACCGCAGGACTGAGCATCGAGACAGTTTGAGACCGTTCGGTATTCAGAACAATAGAACCATAACTTAGGTAAGTGAAAAGCTTGTGTTGACAAGGGTAACGTCCTGAGGCTATTTGTGTTGTGCATCTGCCTAGAGAATGGAATACGAATATTGAAATAGTTGGGTGACTTGCATAGCTATAGAGAGCTGTCCCGTCCCATAAGCAGAAAGACAAAAGTATCAGAACTACCAATTTCATGAAACTCCTAACATAAAAAAGCATAGCTGAGGGTATTCTTACACTCCCAATTGCTATAACCAATGTTAAACCTCTTTAATTTTGTGTGCGCGGCCGATGCTCTCATAAAAAGCTCGATACACTTCTAAAGTTGATAACCACAAACCATCAGGAACGTGACCACGAGGCGTGATGGAATCTGGTGATTGGTTGGTACCTACCGTAGTATTTTTTATCTACAGTTCATAGCTCGGTAAAAAATAAATGATACGTCACCTAACCCTTTGTTTGATAATCCTAGATTAACTGCCTTTATCGACATTCGCTTCGCATAATTTAAAGCACAAAACGTGCCTAGAAAGTACACTCGCTATAATTATAACAATTGTTTTGATTGCGGAACCGCTCATGTTACCAACATGTCGTGTACTACGAGCAAAGATTTTATGTGTTTATTTTGTACAAATCATATTTCATCTGCAATCCGGTTTAGCTGGAGCTTTGTAAATACATTTTTATTTCAAAAATTAAACACATTTCAGACCAAACCGAATCCTCTAAAAGTGGTTCGTGGCTAATTAGGTAAATCTTTATTTAGTAGCATGGGATTGCTATGGCTGAAGACCAGTTCGGTCTTCAACCACCAGTTAATAAAGTGAGTTTGTATACCTTCTACCGTGATAATATCGTAAATAACAATAAACTGGTTCCGAATGAAAGTAAATTACATTCCGATACGGTGTGAAACATGCGAATTTTAAATATGCGAGTGGTTCATTTTCACGCTAACGTTGTTGGCCTGGAGAATGTAGCTCACGTTGGATATTCAGCTGTTGCTGTGTCAGCTTAAGATCTGTTACTAAGGGAACGTCAACGTGCTGATGATGATGATTTCGCCGAATATTCGGCCACGGCGATCAGTTAAACATAAGTGCACACTATTTCCAATGCAGACTGGTATTGATATGGATCAGTTGAGCTACCTGTAAATTGTGTGCAATTAATTGTTTCAATTGTAATAAATACTAACTAGTTTTAATTTAATTCTATTATGAACTAGCGGTCCGCCCCGGCTTCGCACGGGTAGTTATTTTAGCAATAAAGCTCAAATTGACTACGTTTTAGTTACAAATCATTTGTATGGGAAAAAGAAGGGCTATTTTTAGGGTTTTTCCAGCAATAATTCTAATTTTTCTCGCCGTAAAAACCATCCTTGAACTTCAACGAACATTTTAAAAAAAGATTTGGCCAAATTGGTCCAGGCGTTGTTGAGTTATGCGCTTACCAACACATTTTGCGATTCATTTTTATATTATAGATTTATGATTGTAACTATCTTGGTTAATAAAGTTTAGTCAAAGTAGGTACAATACCTATAAAGAACAACAGGTAAGTATGCACTGAAATCAGTCCCAAATACAGGATTATTTTCAAAGAAAAAGAATCGGACGGCAGTTCTGCCGGATATTGTTATTGCACAGAAAATAGTTCACTGTATAAAATAATACTCGTTATACTTCAAGGTTCCCATAATGATATGCCTAATCTTACATACATCTTAGCATTAGAATTATAATGAGGAACAACGCTACAGAATAACTCTACAGAAACAGGTAGTATAATACCGAAGCCGACCTTGAATCGGCACAGCCGTTTGGTGGCCGGATGACCTCGCTTTAGGATAGGGTTTAGTCACGCTCACGCCACTACAATACGCTTTTAACTTATGGGAATACCTACTATGGCATTGACTTTGGCACGATTCTCAAAACGATGTAGAGCTAAATATAAGGATGAAATTAATAGTCACAATTCCGCGCAGAACCTTCCGATGAAGAAAATGTACCCAGTCAGGCTGACTGAGAAAAAACCACACCAACTACAAAAAGAAAATGATTAAAACTATCAGAACCCACACCAACTACAAAAAGAAAATGATTAAAACTATCAGAACTATCAAAACAAGTCGTCAGCTAGTTTCGTCTCTCCACGAGACAAAGGGGTCAAGTATTGAGGTGTCCTGATGATGTCTTTAAATATAAATGAAAAAAGAAATGAATCTAAATATTTTCATCCTTATATTTTGCAATGGATTTCCGCAAAGTACCGCCTAAATCTATTTGATTGATGTAGAGTAGAGATAAACATTGGGAAGTTAAACTTCCCTTCCATTTATATTTTGCTAAAGCTTCCATTGGTTTTTACTTTACGAAGTTGAAATGGAGGAGTTGTGTTCTTTCCTTATATGAAAAGGAAAGTTCACCTTTTACGGTAACATGTCCAGCTAAGTACTCAGTAAAAAGACGGTAGGAACGCCATTGAACTTTGTAGTGCCGAATGCGCTAATTATCCAAGTGAAAAGCGTAAAAAGAATAACTTATCCACCAAATTTTTAAAACATTTGTATCAATGATGTCTGACTGAATAGGTACAATAATCAATTGTGTGTTGGCTATAAATCTTAATATTTTTTTTATATAATTAGCTGTTCATATTCCAGGTCTGAAACAACATCTATGCAAAATTGACCGACCAGTTTCAATTTTTTTCTTTATTATCATAATATAAATATAAGATTACAGAGAACTAGTGTAGATTTAATCTTAGTGCTTGTGAGCATAATATATGAGCTGTTTTTAAGCTATACTTGGCTTATCTAAAAAAAACCTTTAAACTATACTAGACTAGGTAATTTTGGTGTAAAAAGGTTGCACAAACATCTAAACATCCAATCTTTCGCATTATAATAGTATTTTCTATTAAAACTAATTCGAATAAAATACAGCTGCATAATTCAGCTAGAAAACATTTTATTTTACTTTTCGTGAGTTTACTTTGAATTCATAATCAAAGGAATTTGTTAATGAATAGTCAAACATTAAAACGAATGCGGTGGACATAATACTCGCCAAGACACATTATTTCATAATTCGATAAAAAAAAATAAAGCAAAGCTCTTCTTCGTAGAACTTAATGGCACAATTCTTGATGCTCTGGATTCTTCACGTGCATTTCCAAATGAAACGTTGAAAATAATTCTGTCGCTGCGAATTTGTGCTCCAATTTTTCCCCTTCGATCGATGTTTGCAAAAGTAACAGGTTTTTGTGGATAAGAGAAGAAAGGCATGCCTCATTTAATTTCAATTTCCTCCTTTTTGTATGCTTGACTCATTGAGATACCAACTTATTTTCGGTCTTTGGACTCTATCGCTTGCCGAGAAAGTAGTTTCAAGGTTTCAAGGAATATGTTGTGCATTCTAATGTCTATTATTGATCTTAATTTTTCTGCCAGAGACATTATCATCATCATTTTAACAGCTTTCCAACTAAGAACTCCAACTTAACCCGCACGTTTACGAACTAACATTACCTACCTAATCCATTATTTTTAGTACTTACAGCAAAAAAACTCCTGTAGTAAATTGATCAACTAGTAGAAGTAATTACCCAAACTTTTTATCAACTCTTCTGTAAAACTCCGACGAACAAAATTTAAAAAGTCTTCTGATATGCTGATTCATTCGAAACTAACTTGGACTCTTTTTCTTCTACAAAGAGTATGTCTCAGTATGTAGTGTTCAGAAGTCAGTAATTTGGTCAGATCAGATTAACCAAGTTGATCTTCCCAACTTGGTTGAACTGATCTGACCAAATTATAGAAAACGATAAAAAACGTTCCAAAAAAAAGTTCCTGTTCCCGTGGGAATCCCGGGATAAAAAATAGCTTAGATCACTCCCTAAAGTCTTGAAATCGTTTCAATAGATCCAGAGATTACCCCCTACAACGTCATAAACAACTCACAAACTTTACCTCTTTAGAAAATTATACATGTATATATATTATGTTATGTGATGTTATAAACAAACAGTCATTCAATTCATGTTGTTTCCCTCTTTTTTTATCTAAAACCGTTTAAAGTAAGGCATCACAAGTTTTCTTTTGTGGCTTACCAAGTCAAAAATCTGAAAGGGAAAACGAAATCCATTTTCGGTTTATCCATGCGATACTTTTGTAGTTCCCCAAGAGTATGCCAGACGAACGTCCTCAAGCTTTACCTATATTCAAAACCAACCATTCCGAAATAATTCTCCACAAACCACAATGGGCCTACTTCTTAAAGAACCTTCTCTGTAATTTCCATTCTTAAACCTGTCGCTGAGTATATGCCTACGAGTATATCGTATACCTACCTTTAGATTTTCTAACGATTTCCGCATATTCCTAACTCATTAAATTATTGGGGTCTTATTTTATGTACCTACCTGCTGCCTACTCAGTCTGAAAGATCATAATCATCCTACGCCTGAGGTCATGACTCAGTCTTAGACGCTGCACAGACAAATATGAATTAAGTAACCATAATCCAAACTTAACACAGTCTCTTAGTTTATGAAGATAAACCAAGTTATCCAAGATAACGTTGGTAATCGATCCTTAAGGTAAATTATCTAGCCAAACAAATAACAACTGTTGCAGTAAAAATGTTCACTAAAACTATCTGAACAAATAAGTCGTGTCATGACGATTGCATTCTGAAGCGTGCCAAACCTCCTACAGACAAAATCCACGGATGGCTACAAAATAGTCTGGCATGACAACTACCTCAAAATCGTGAGATCTATTCGATAAGCGTTTAATGCTAGCTTCTAAACCAGCTTCTCGGTGCCTCGAAATAAGCGGCGCCGAGTGTTCCACTTACTCGTTCACTTTAATTTCCTGCTAACAATTATCTCCTTAACTTTTGACCGCTTTCTTCATGAAGACAATGCGCATTACGAAACTTCCCGTTGCGTCACCTTTATTGCATTCTCGGTTGTGTTCCTGAGTTATGAATACGTGTTGCATTATTGATATAATATGAAACATAGTTTGCGGGTTTAATATCACGCTCGTCTCGTTTGCTCTGTAGCGAGCGTGTTAGGACAAAATTCCTTTTCAAAGTATCACATTATGTATAACGTGGTATCACGGTACTGGCTTACCTTCACCTGTATCGGCATACATTGTCTTAGAGCAGTATTCCTCGTTATATTGTCGCTCAGCCAACTGGAACCTCCTGTAATTATCACTCACAATAACACTTTACAAGCCTTGCAATAAAGATGAAAATGTAGCCTTAGTAGTTAGAACGTCTATGTCAAAAGCATAATATTCCCCACCGGACAGATGTCAGAAACAGCTTCAATTGTAAAAGCTTGCGAGGAAATAAATCGTTCAACTGGCCTTGTATGCAGCTCGTGTGTGCCAATTTTCAAGTTAAAATGGTATAATTTAGTTGCTTGACTATACTATATATTATTTTAACGATACCTTTTCATAGCTATATTATTTAAAATATCGGCTTATTCCACTCGAATTTCATTAGATTAGATAAATTCACAATAATGATTTATTATTTTCCCAATAATGTACTTAAGTACATCTACTTAGCAGCCAGCGGGGGAATTGATTGTTTCATAATTGAATTTGGCCTCTCGGCGTGTTTGATTTCAGGGCAGGGTTATTATTTGTATCTACCTACTTACATATTTTAATGGGTATCTCTTTACTTCAGAATGGTATTGTCTTATACATTTTAAATTTCCTTTCAACAAAGAATATGAAACGTCTACAAGGACGAATATCGGGGAACTGAATTTGAACGAGAGATTTTAGCTAAAAGTCTTACCGGATATTGAATTCTATCGAAGTATTTAATGAGCCATACGAGAACACCTTGAAATTTTTTCAGGAATAGGTACTATTTTCACCCGCAGCCACCGTTGTGTAGGACAAAAGGGGCTTTCGACAGCTCTTGACATGGAAAGGCTTTTTTGCTATTCGCTATAAGGAACAGTAACCACGACGGGTATCGCAAAGGGATTGAACGGTAGGTGCTTTGTTTCTAAAAGCTCTCCGCGTGTAGCAAACTGCTAGTTTTCCACGGAAAGGAAAGAACTGTAGTATTATACCCAGGATTCGGTTTATTCCGTTCGAATACATCAGCTAATTAGTCGTTTACGCGGTTGCGCTGTAAAATGTTTATGGGCCTGTTGTGTTATTGCGAATAATAATGACGGTTTCGTTTATCTATAGGCCAATTACCATCACAGATTCGTCTTAAATATTAAACTCTATTCGTAAAATGTTTACGTACATTTCATAAAAGCCTCAGGGGCCTGGCGCTGACAAATTGCACTCACCGTTTACCAAATGGATGCGAAAGGAAATTTCAATTTGTAAAAATACATTCACCTTGACGGAGTATGTTCGCGAGTCGTTCATCTTTGATGACATGAAAAATGAATACTATTGCATTACAACCTACTGCACAAAGCTTTTTCAGTTTGATTTTTTTAATTATTTATTTCCCAGGAAGCCGAAGCTCTCCAAAAATCGTTAATTCAGATAGCAAGATGATTCATCTTAATAACTTCTGGATGTTCTAAAGACTTGTATTTGTATCATATTAATAAATTATTTTTTTATGCCCTCCTATGTCAAAAGTTCATAATATACCAACCTACGAAGCCTAAAACGGCGGACCACACAAGTGACGTCTGGTGCCTGAAGCTAGTCGTGAACCATAAGTCGTCATACAACCGCCCCTTCGCAATAAAGACTTTCTTCCAATCTCAATATGAAGCGATAAACTCGAGTTTATACGTTTCTACAATCGGTTATACCATTCTAACCCCGCCAACGTTTTGTTTGACGAGCTTTGAACGAGTGTAACAAACCGTAGGCAAATCAAATGTGATGCAATCATCCAAACCAATACCGTTGAATATCCACTTAAAACCAAAACGCACTTTGCAAAGATTTACAAAATATACTTTCAATAAACTTCGAAAACAAGATTGCTTTTTCGATTTCCTCTAACGAAAATTACCTACTCTTTTGGCGTGTCCATTTCTTTCTTACTAACAACTCCTAATGCACCAACTATGTATGTATGATATGTATGAGAGCTAACGGCAGCTTTCCTAGTAGGTGGAAAAGGTGTCACATTTATGTATCGCTTTCAGCAAACCAGTATCACTTTATGTGCTGACACTGACCGCCATTTGCCGGAAGCCCAGCGCCTATCCGTGAGACCACATGATTAGCATTATTCGCCATTCACGGCCGGTTCTACTTCAAATACTTGGTTTGAGTTTAAAATCTAAAAAGGAAGCAATGTGATTGGCAACAACCAAACACCTTTGTCGGATAATTTTTCAGTTGCTATTTAGTTATAGTTACTCACCAGCACAGGTAATCATAGTAGCACAGATGATGAAAATAATTAATTTGATGACGGGCCCGAGTTCCCCATCAGATGGTTAAATTTTAAACAGTTACATATGCATTAAACGTCAGTGTTAACTAACAAAGCTGCATAATTATGTACTAAGTACTCTCTGATTATCTTTTTGTGGCAGTAAAGAGAATGAAAACTGCACATCAACAAATTAAAGCAGTCGAAATCAACCTTTTGTACCTATATAGATACAAATGAGAGACGACTTTGATTTCAAAGAGAATGATTAAATCGGCCTGGGTAACAAAGCTGTATACCACTTAGCTGCGGAAACAACGAAAAGCCACATTCCTCTCTTTGTAGGTTTTGCTATTGTGTGGGAAAACGTTGTTGACTGACCACAGACAGCCATTAAGCCGAAGGCAGTTACTGAATGTGTTATATAGCATTACGGAATTTAAATAGAAAGGATTTCCCTGTTCGAGGTGGTGACCATAAACTAACGCGATCGTCAAACAAGTCTAGATATAAATTAAACTGCAGTGCAGCGAAACATTTCTACTCTGAGATTACCTTAATTACCTAGAGCCTACCTAATAAAAACCGCATTTCATACGTACAGTCGCGAAAACTGAATAACTGTCTTCAAAATGTACTTACAACACAACAAGATAAAGCTTACAAGAGCAAAGCTTATAAGAGAAAGAAAACAGTGATTTAAGTACATAAATAGATATATCTGGTAAAAGATTCTAAAACAACGTCTAATTCCCAGGTGGTAGTTATATTGCTGTTCGGTGTAAGCCGCGCGAGCCTGGTCTTTTATCTTATCATAGCGATGATGCTGTAAAATTTTAATGAGCAAGCGCCAAGTCTCGCTTCGGCCAGTACCGCTAATCGAAGTAAAGCTTACAGTTACTTTGTGGATACAAAATGCAAAGTGAAACATTCAGCTACACGGCTTGCACTCTAAAAAGACACTACCAGGCATGCCTAGACCCGGAACCATTAGCGTAAGTTTTATAGCTTATTAATAGAAAGTAGCAAAGTCTGGATTAAGTTGGTTTTGGTTGATTGATGAGGGCAAGGGCAATAGTATCGTTAAACTTTATGATATACTTTAATAGAAATAGAAATGAAAAGCACTAACCTATCTAATCAATAGATATTTTTATGAGCAACCGCATTTTAAAGTCTTTCAAGAGTATTCAACCTTGATAGTTTTCCCTTTTTATGATCTGTACAGTATAAAAGTTTATTTTGCTTTACATACCTACATTAAATTTTTCTACTAGATTGTGTACTTGCAATCTGTCTTTTGTTGCTGCATGAAATGTCTATAGATATTTATTTTTATCCTTTCCGCTTTTTATCAATGCAACTACTTCTGACAGTCTGTCCCACTGCATGTCTTTTCAACGTTACTGACCTGAAATATCCATGTTCTGTAAAAATATTATTCATTCGTTAGGTAGTCATTTCCGAATGCACTTTACGCAGTTCCAGAGAAGTATTTTGCAACTTTTGTCACATGACTGAACCTTTGTTCAGTAACTCATGCTCACTCAAGCATTTTTTTGTAAATTGTGTTGATTGCATAACAATACCATCTTATTGTACTTTAAAACTGCATACATAAGTGAACGTGAACCTTTGAACTGTCTTCAATATTGTTAGTAGTCATTTTTATAAGCCTGCCATTTGTAGATTTCAATTTTCAATTAAGCCAAGGAATAGAAATCTTTGATCCAATACTACCAAATAAACATTACAGTTTTATCGTTAACTTCATCTCTTGATCATATTGATTTCCTTTCCACTTAAGAAGCCACAAATTTCGGCCACCAAATACCCTACAGAACGTGGATCGGCTCGTAACGTAACGTAACGTGGCTATCATCAACGGATGACATAACAAGCTAATAAGTATAATGGGGATGATGGTGTATAGCGCTTTATGAAGTCGTTTTTTTTTTTTTTGCGGAAAGCGGGAACCACTCGTAGGAATTAGGTCGTGTCCTAAAATCTCGGAGCGTATGGCGGTGCAACTCTTGTATATAGTAGTATATACATGCAATCACTTAACTAGATATTGTGTCAAGAATGTGCGTACAAGTTTCATTAAATAGATTTCAGCCTCAATACTTTGATGTCTCATTAATGTGAACTGACATTTCCATATTATATACATACACACTATAAAATAGAGCTTCAAAAGTCAGAACACCTATTTGGTTAATCGTTTGAAACCGACATCGTTGACAGGGGAATGATATATTACCAGAATAGGAATGTCAATAGTCCACCGGCATTCGCTTTGTGTGACCGATCACTGAACAATCGGATTGACATGTTAAATTAGCCGAAACTTTGCCTTGGAGCAACGTTCTCTTCGGTATGTGATCACAATTAACAAGTTGAATTAACTATCACGATTATTATGCCTTTGTTACCGTTACCGCTAACGTACTAGCTATTCTCGAACCGAATGCAACAGATGCATTGAGTGACGATGGTAAAAGGCCCGACCACGGCCCGACGACGGTATGAAACTTGTCCCCATTGTGTGGAATAAGCCAATAAAAACAAAGCCTACGCATTTGCTGTCTTAGATTCGAGACCTATGGTCCGAAGGGTGACGGAGAATCCAGGTCCAGGTTACAAAAAAAAACTGAGCTTCTGGTCGACGCGACGCGTGACCCGAGAGCTGCTGAGTATCTGGCGCAGCGTATAATCATTGTAATACAGCGGGGCAATGCAGCCAGCGTCTTGGGGACGCTTCTGACTTATATTGATATGGATTAGTTGAGCTACCTGTAGATTGTGTATCTACAGTTTGCTATTATGTTAATACTAGTTCATCGCCATATGTGAAATGCATCAGTATCATCAACGTCATCATTCTAGCCCCGGCCGGATACACTTTACCTCCCTGCGGACTTGGAGACTTCATCAATTAAATCCTTGACTCGTTAATGGCCATACTTTCCCAGCCATATCAAAACTAAAAACTTTTATGTTTGACGTTACTTGTCCAAGCTGTATTAATTTCCATTTATTTAACTAAATTACCTCAATAAACTTCTTCATTCTTCTTCACCTACACCTATTCAAGCTATCTTTACGGTTAATACCTATATTGGAAATTCCAGACTTTACGGTTATTAGCGCCTATGTACAAGGTGATTGTTTTTTTTTAACACACCTATTCTAAAATAGAATGAATTGTAATGCATATGAAAAGGGAGGCAGAGAGAATCGGTATCAGACCGTAACGTGGGTTAACCACCTTTATTTTGTTTAAGTTGAGTGACTTTACACACACACCTGATTTGCGAAAATGACTCGTGTGAGCTTGAAAAATTACCTACAACAAAAACATAAGCTATAGTTACGAAATAATACTGTAGTTATAATTTAATAATAGTGTAGTATGCGGGCGTAGTTTTATCAATATGCAACGTTGCCATTGACCACTTAACTTGAAGAGAGTGCCTCCTATCTTCCTAAATAATAAAACTTAAGTGGCACGCCTGTGCGGTAGAGCAGCCACATGTGGCAAATTCAGAAGAGCCTAGCTCTCGACAAATTTCCATACCCGGCACTTTATAGCCTAACTTGACAAATTTGACAATGAATCAACGATGTTATCTATGAGAAATAAATGCTATTTTCCTTATTAATCATGCTTTTAACAAAATTAAATAGATGCTTTCTGAGAAAGCTTAGTAAGCAACGAGATTACTTTCCTATAAGCTAAGGAAAATTTAATTAGCCCGCAGTATAAACCATTTTGACCTGATTAGGTCAATCGATTGCGATGAAACATTATTTATGTGGTTTATTTTAAGAGTTCCTGCATTGCATACAAAGCTTTGAAGAAACGTGTAAATTTTCATGCAGGTAGACTCCAGATGGCTCACTTTCAGTGTACCGGACAATGTTTAATATTCTTTCCTACATCATCATTACAGAAAACTCGAAATTACCAAAATATGCAGGACTATTTATTTATAGACCTTAATAATGTTTTTTGATACGAAGATGAACTGAGAATTTAAAATGCTAACGAAAAAACTCGAGTCCTTCAATTACAAAATGTTAGATACGGAAGAGATAAACAGACCCTCACTTGTAGGCGAGATGATAGAGATCCGAGCTTTACTTGTAGCGCAGCTCAAGTTGATCTCTAGCCAAGATCTTAATTAATGTGACTAGGATAAGCATCGATAGCAATTAGTCCACTAAGTACAGAGATGAATAATTGGTCAGGAAGATTATCGTTGATTCTACCTAACTAACCTACTTACTGCGCTACAGCCATTGGGGAAGGTAGGTTTACCTTTCCAAAAATAAATAACCTTAAACTTTAACAGATACAAAGTAAGCAAGGAATGTTAAAACAAATATTATTGTTAAAATGACCAAAAAGTTCAACTTTCCCTCCAATTTTGTAAATATAGATAAGGATTTCTCAATATGTAACCAAATACACATTTTTACGGCAGACAGTGTCGAAGACGATACAAAGCAGAGGTGTTGAGTATACGGGGTCCATTGTTTGGTTCGCAGTCAAACAAAGTCCAGGTCGTCCATCGGCGCTTCAAAGAAAACGTTCCAGCGTGCTTTAGACAGTGTTTAAACAACAGATACCGCTAATGTTCCTATTGGGAAACTCGCAGTTCTCTTCGACCGGCGATTTATTGACAATGGCCGTTGTATTTTACGAACTAGAACGATGCATTTACTATACTTATAGACGGACGTTCAAATCTCAATTCATAGCAAGTCCGGCAAGAAGAGCATTGAAATTATAACTTCACTATAGAGTGAAGCGAGAAAAATTATTACATTTCTGACGCTTCAAATTCATATGTGACTGTAGGTAGAGTGAAATTTCCAATGTTTTGGATACTGACTATATCATCAACACATATCTTCAACAGGGTTTATTTGATAAAGCGAAGGTTACGGGCATAAAATAAGACGAGAATCAAATATTTGTCTTCACTATAGTCAAGACAAAAACAACATGACTTACAATAAGGCGGTGAAGCTTTGGTAAAGTCAAATGTGACACCGAGAAATAACTATGTCAAGCGAAATGATAAAATACGATGCGCACCACACCCTCCCATTGTGCTAAAGTGAACCTTAAATTTATAACTATAACGTTAACGAGCCCTGATACTGATACCATCAAAGCTCCCAGTTAAACGGCAATAGGACTAGGTAAGGTACTAAACCGACTGCTTCTGTGGTGGTAATTGACACGTAAAATCTTAGTATCTGTATTTAATGAGATTCTAGATATTTTGCTTATAGATTGATGTTTTTGCTAGTAGGTATCCAATCAAAATCAATTTTGCGATTCTCCGTGACGAGGAAGTAGAAGCATTTACTTGTACAGGAACATTACCCATCCCATTCTCTCAGCGTAAAATTCCGCCTTTATAATACTTACCTGTTTACGCTTTTCTTCATAATTTGTGTTTGGCTAATGTTGTGCCATAGTCATTAGGTGGAGCAGGGGCCGGGTCCCGAGCATAATTATAATTCATGGCCCTATTCGTTGTTATAACGCGCTTTTCGTCGTTTTAAATTTAATAAGTTCTTCCTTGCTAATGACATTACAATTAGATCGCAGAATTTGTATTTATTGTTCTGGTTAGATCAAGATTCGCTGATCAGAACCAGTTGAAGTTGTGAATAATAGTGTTCCCATCAGCAGCTGTTTAATCTAATCACACCCAATTTTTAGAAACCCACCATATAAACCTTACTTCTTAGTCATATAGTCATTTCAAATGACTTCAACACCACTAACGTCTGTCTATGGTTCTGCTATTCTCATACCATACAGGAAGTGGAATTCACGGTCTGTGCCAATCTTTTTGTAAAAAAACACCTAAGTTCTGGCCGGTTACCATCCGTCATGCGTGACAGCACCCTCGGCTAGACAGGTTATGATGAGTAGCAGTACTCGTAGTGTTTCATGTATGCCACAAAGTTACGTATAAATCAATTTTATCCACGCTTGCGGATACCGCAACGAATCGTGTTACATGCGGTCACTGACATCTTCCTGGATTGCATGGATTCAATAATGAACAAAAGCATAGCTAGATTTCATTAGCGTTGGTATAGATAGGCCGCGTTAAATCAAAGCAGGATAGGTACCAATAATGTTTGCGTTGCTATTCTATTCTGAGAAACGCACAATTATACTTGATCTATCTAAGACGGCCTCGGTAAGTGGTTTGATGTGATGATTTTCAAAGAAGCGCCCGTATAAAAACCACAAGCATCGCGAACATATCTCTCGAAGATCCTTTTGTTTAGTGCGATTTATGACTGTACGGCTGTGACTTCCTACATATGCGATGCGGGCTGACAATGTAATGACTCCAGAGTAGAGTATAGCATTCTCAAGTTTATGGTCATTCTAAAACACGTGTCTCCACTTGGCTACGTACCTTAGCAATCGAGATATGCGGTCTGAAATAAAGGATAGATAGTAAGTAACGGTAAAACAATGCCATATTTGTCTGGACCACATCGAGCCCTGAGAAACTCAGTTATCCGCAATTGCTCCTACTTTTTTGCCGAAGAAGCAGTACCTTAGACCGGTCCAGCTTCCTGCTTGGTCCTAAACAGCGCTAAACATCATTTGTAGTTTTTTATCGCGAATACTTTGGTGTTCTATTAACTGCGTGGTAAAAAGTGGCTAATCGGTCTGGCCTCACGGCATTGTCCAGTGGCCAGTGAACTCAGAGCAACACTGCTACAGTAACTTGTGCAATATTTTTATCGTATGCTTCGATGCTGATCTGGTAGCTTCATAGAATTGCCGGTGGCCGCACATGCATTTAATAGTAATTTTCCAACGCGTTTCCTGCGATTCCTTCTGAAGCGTTTATAATTTACGAAGGCTATTACGCTTTGGCACTGATTCAAGTTTTATGAAATATTGGCGTTTAGAGAATACATTTTTGCAGAGCCATCATGTGAAATAAAATCTGTTTTATTGTATCCTATTCCTACCCTTACCTACCTGAATGAAAATTATTATGCCTATTGAAATGTTTATTAGAGCATGGGGGATCCCGGCAGTTTAATATTAAGTTAGTAGGTATCGCAGAATTACTTAATTCAAAATTCAGGAGAAAGGAGCGTCAGCTGGTTCTGTGATTTATACTTTGGACGAAACGCAAATTCTCTTCCGGGACCCGGCCACCCCCGGTACCAAAACTCAAACGTAAAAACATGAATTTAAGGAAACGCCCCGTTTTGTACGTAATATTTTTTCATCAACAAAATTACAGTACTCAAATGCTGAGTTGGTGGATATAAAAATATTCTGTTTCGAAGGGCGACAGTTTCCAACCATTGCCTTATTTTCCTCGTGCATGTAGTCATATAGGTACCTTACCTACTAGTATGTACCTCAGCATCGCACCCTTCTCTTTTTACGTACCTACCTACTACTCTTCTTATTTTTCTTGCTCTCTTTACGGACTACACTCATGTGTATTTTCGGAAAAAAATCTTGGTTTTAGGAATCTGGTTTCAATCCATTTTCTCAATTAACCGTTCTACCATTACTCTTAACCGATGTAAACTTCAGTTCGAAATTCACACTTCGGTAGGTAATTGACTTTTTCAAGGCCTAGCCTACAAATTTCGTTCTGGGAAACAAAAGTTTGTGGTTTACGGTAAAAGTTTGGTCGTTCAATTCATTTGGTGTTAATTTATCACTTCAGTTTATCGAATTATACATACAATAATCTTATTTACGTTAGTACCGTGACGCTAACTTAATAAATCTTGTTTTAAATATATTGTTTTAGTATATCTTCTTAAATGTGTGCATCGATCGTTTATTGAATATTCTCAACTCATTGAATATGCAACATCTTTTTTTGTGTCAGCCTAATGCGATTAGTCTGGCTAATTCGCTCAAGAGGCCGCTAGTGCACAAATCCTTTGAAACCCACTTAAATAAAAGTAGGATAACGTGACATTTATAATATAATAAAACAAGAATTTTATAATAAAATCACTTGTGTTCAGTGATTTTGTAGAATGGACAAAATCACAGACCATCCTACAAAATCACAAGATGCTGTACTTCGAGTAGGTAGATATAATAGTTCGTCCATAAATTGTAGACTACACAACATGACTGTTAATTTATAGCTCTCACACTTCCAAGGGCAAAAATTAAAACATAAATTATAATATCAGATTAAATCCATCGACTACAAGCAGAGAAGAAAATACTGCACCCAGTTATTAACGATAGTATTAATATTTTAAGCATCTTGTACGTGTAAAAAAAAGGGAAAAGGTTGGTTGGTTGGCATATTTTTTAAGACTAATATGATCCGGAAGTAGCTGAAACTACGAACCTAGAAATGGTATATTCAAAATAACGTGTACCTACTAGGCAGTATAGTTTTTTTTTTTAATTTGGAGTTATATTTTTGGACGTATGTAACGAACCAAACACATCGACAACTACACTAACAAATACCCGTACAAAAGAAACTAAAACAATCAATAAAACCACGAAATAGCAAACAAAACACTTGGCAAACCTCAATCTTCCTCGGAGTAGTCGGAATCTTCTAAGCCATTACGCATAGCATTCTCGAGTCGCATAAAAATGTTCCGTCTGACCCCATCCGATGTTCTGCCAAGCGCACATCAGGCTGCTGTAAAACGGAACGTGCTGAGTATATAAACAGGACTTTAGGCGCATTCCTTGTAGGTAACTTTAATAAGCTGCTCGAACGTGGGCTTTTATTTTTTGGCATGGATATTTCCCAAGAATTCAAAAAAATTAGAGTAAAATATAGGTTAGTATAAGTATCGAAATACTCGCAATATTTTCCTCCGTTTTGAAGCTGGGTGGAATAATTGGATTCGCTAGTTAATTAAATCTTTTAAAAGGGCAGTTAAATGCGGATAAGCCTCAATCCTAACTTCCTTGATCCTGAATCCTTTTCAGGGACCCTTGGGCGTGTAAACAAATACATAGATACTTTTCCTTATACCACTACATTCGAGCACCATCTATTTGGAAAGGGTCTACCTATAGAAAAATGTTGGGTCTCAGATTTAATGCCATTAGAGATGTCAGTGTATCCCAATTGATGTAAATCTCACGGGCACTAAAAGTGTCCCGTTTATTGCTCTGACAAATTGCAAGGACTAAAGGTTGGTATCCAACATTATGTGGTCCCTTGCACCACCTGTGTTCACCAGCTTTAGAATCAATTCCCTGTTAAAACTTTAGTTGTAAATGTTCATTGTTACCGAACCCTAATACACGCTGAAATTGTGTCATATCATGATATTCTAGACCACATTGGGTAGGAATTCAGTTCAAAACTGTAGTAAATTTCCGTAAAAGGGACCCTTTTGAACCTCAAACAGAATTGATATGCACCTAAAAGGCCCATTGTAATCGGAAACCTTCGTAGAGCAGTGATAACTCTCGTTTGTGACCAGTCATATTCGGATGAACCCTACGACCCTCCCATTGTAATAACATTAACGTGTAACAATATGCGGTCGACTTTCAGTTTTCTGAACCCTGTTGCTATACATAGAGCTCTTTGGCGAATATTTCAATTTTAGTTATTATTATTATTATTTAATTTTAGATTAACATAACATATAATACCAACCCACTCTGCCATACGTATCTACTTACAGGTATTTTGTTTTTTTACAGTTGTCTGAAGTCACACAGACATAGGAGCTCTTGTTACAATAACTCATGAATATTCAAGCTTATTTCGGTAACTTGATGAAATGAAATTCAGAACTAAATGTTTTTTGACTTCGGCCAGTACGTAATCATTAAATACCTGGTACCTTAAACTGGTATGTTTTTGAAGCAAAATTTTGTTTAACTTGGTATATAGTGCAGTAAAACGTTTTATCTCGTGTCGATCAGTCTGATACAGATTTTTCGTTACTACGAGTATAGGTTATCTACGTCAAGTTCAATAAAAACAGATACGTCAAGTGCTTTGAGATTCTGATTGTATTGGTTCTTGAAACATTTTGTTCCAGACCCTGCGTTATGTAGGTAGAGGTATATGTTTCAATTTCAAGTAGGTAGTTACTTTAAATAGATTTTCCCAATTTCTCCTGCTAATAAGAAAGGTATTTTTGAATTTATATTTCGCTGAAGTCTCAAACCTTACAACAAAATAGTTGGCTTCATTTTTAAGAAAGAGATACATTCTTATTTATTATTTTCGAAGTACTTCAGAATTCTGTGTCATATTTTATCCTTATTTGCAAGGATTCATTGCTGCCATCAGCAATTCATGAAGCTACGTCCCCTATTGGGTAAAAGTTGTAAGCACCTACTATTATAGGAAAAAGGCTAAGCTAAGCTTTTCTTTTTATTTTCAAAATAATTTTCACGGAATTTATGAAAGTAGTTTGTTATCGTGTAAAAACTATGTGTGTGTAGGTATGTGTACTCGTGATAAATACTAGTGTTTTATTTTTAATAGAAATTGTTATTTATCAAAATAAAACACTCATATAAAACAAAACATACAGGGAATTGCGACTCTTCCTTATTTGAGTTTTACGTAGACAACTCTATTACTTTTGAAAGCTACAGTATAGATAGAATAAACAGAACAGAAGTCGTGTTTCTTAGTTCCAAACACCAATCGTTTGTTGATCACTTTGGCTTTTAGAGAATAATTATGAACTCAACACTCGACAGCTATTGAGTGAGTGATTTACAATAAGACAAAGGGGCTGAGACCACTCGAGACGTCTTGCATGTATGGTGATTCCCAGACGATCCCGAAATAGGTTTCTGTATAGGTACACGCATTATTCAGAATTACTCACATCCGTATGTGTATGGTGATTATCGTACAAATATTTGTCCAATGTTGAAATACCAACAGTTATGTCGTTTTATTAAGAACAGTTATAAGTAGTTAGTAGGTACCTCTATGCATGTAGACGTGATAATCTGCGCAATCAGAAACAAGAAATACATGTGCATTCTATCTCATATAAAATTAATTAGTCAACCACACCAAAATAAATGAAGGCTTTGTTCAATAGTCACAAAACTGAGAAACGTAAAATAGGAACTTCATTAAACTTAGTTAGGAGACAGAAAACTAAGCCAATAGGATCCTGAATACCAACCATCCAACGTCCACCTTAAAGCAAACACATTTAGACTCGATCTATCTAATTCACCTCTATGCCAGCAATACCTACCATAGCATCACGTACTAAGATAATATTATATACAACTATACCCAGGGGAAAACGTGGAATGTTGCAGGTTCCAGTGTAGGTAGATAATCGAAAAAAACCTTGCGCTTTATTCCCCTAACGCCTTGAAAATTTAATGCTTCCCAAGAAGCCTTGCCAGATTATAGTGGTTAATCCTGCACAACAACGTGGCTGTGCCTGATTGTGGTTTAAAATTAAAGCCCTAGAAAGTCTTCTCTTCACATAATATTCTCGGAAAGTTCAGGTAATACAGGAACCAACATAAAAGTTTGTTAGACTTTCGCGATATATTTGTGATTTAGTAGAGTTTTGCATGAAATATGACTGCAATTAACCTCATCAAGAACAATAAAAGTAACTTTCTCAATAACTATTGCTATTACGAAATTGATAGAGCCTTAAGAGCTTTTAGGTTGAGTTTTACGTTATTTTGGAAGAAGGAGTCCTTGCACAAGTTCTGAGACGATAAATTGTTACGGCCGATTGCTTGCGAATTACTTCCTTTCAGTTCATCGAGCATTTATCTCAAGCTTCTTCGTCAAGTCCTTTTGGCCAGTCCTCTATTACTTTGAATTGTTCCGGATACTATCCTTGATTGAATTCTTCCATCACGCCTACAATTTGTCGTTTTCGATCTATTATCTCATAATGCGTTTTATCGATAATGTTCCCACGGTCATCATAACATGTAAGATATGATTTTCTGTGCAATGTTAGTACAGAAACCAGTTATGGTCTTGAGTGGTACACGTGGATAATAGCGGCGCTGGAATGGGACCTTCTCAAAGTCGTGACCTCACAGGACCTTGCCTACGGGCTGTTCCTATACGCAGTGAATAACATATACAAAGCACGCATCATTCAGAAGCTTTTTCGATATTCCTACTATTTTCTAAGTGGAAACTTATTTGATGTTATAGTTTTGACTTGTTTATGTATTTGAGATTAAGGCTGCTTATAATAAAATGGATTTCAACATTATGGTCTATAATTAACAGGCACCTATGTCATTGATAAATTGAAAAAAATTTGTTTCGTGTAGGTATATTAAACAAGATCCGTCAAGTGCGCGTGTAACTCGCGCGCCGAGGGTTTCGAACTTTTGCCAATTAATTGGACAGACTTTTTCTAATGGCAATATTTTGAAAAGTATGAAACCTACAGAAATTTCTAAAACTGTTTTAAAATTAACAAAACAATGTCTTTCATTTGATACCCCAAGCAAGTATTTCCCCCTTTCGAAAAAAATCCACTTTAAGACCATTTTAAAAATTACCATTTTTCAAAAATGGTCTTTTTTACAGAGTTCTCTATATTTTTCCTGTAAAATATAGATCTATATCTACAAACACCCTATACATTGTACATGGATCGGTCTGCAATCTTCGGAGATAGGGTAATTTTTTCGAATATTTTTGAAATATTTCAAAAAGTTCAAAACCTACAGAAATGTCAAAAACTGTTTTGCCATTTGCCTTCCTAGGTCTCTTTTGAAATTTCAACATCAAAATTTGTACTGAAAATATTCATTTTCTTTATTCATTTGTTTATATATTTTATATATTCTTTAAATCAGAAATGGAGCACGAAATGTATCATTATTTCAAATTTCAAATTAATGGCTGCAGTAGTTACTGAGATATTCAAGAAAGATCGGGGAAGGACAGAGCGAGACCATATAAGGGTCTCGAAACCAATCTCGAAACCCTAAAAAAGAAATGGCGGTAAAAAGTAATATATATACGTATATATATATTTTTTTTTCATTTTTTTACTTAGGCTTAAAGCTTGTGACATAAGTATGTCAGAAGCTTTAAGCCTAAGCTAAGCTACCAAACTACAGTCTATAATACGAGCCTCCTATAAATTGATACCAGCACTCCGGCAGGCATTCGAGAAATCATAAGTAAAGTCTTGCCACACACGGCGGCATCCCGCGGGATTCAAGGCCAGTCGGCCCACAATGGCTCGCTTATGCACTTCTTATTGCAATCCGATACTATTCAATCTCACTATCCATTTTATATGGAACTAGTTTCCTGAGGGCATTTCCCCCTGGAATACCAGCACCATTCACGGTGGCATTGAGCCTATGCAATTTTATATTTAGACTTTCACTCGTCAAGTGCAAGTACCTCTCTTCACCTTTGGTTTGCTTGGAATTCATCAGGGCTATTGTTGTGTTATTTACATTGTATTTTCAATTCAATCAGTGAACAAAATGCACTTCAATATCGGCTTCACTTTGTTTTCTTTGATGGGTTTGTTGAGTTTATCTATTGTTTTACATTTTCAATTTCACACAAATCTACTTACTACGTTGAGTTAGATGGAAAAATTGGTATTGCATCGTAGCCATTTGTTTCAACTTCAACGCAACGTCCGCAATGATTTATGAATTTTCTCAGATTCACTATAGTCACTGCTATTATGCAGATTGTATGAATATCTGAATAGGTAGATTAAACTTAGCAGCGAATTCTTACAATCGCGTACTTGAACACTTGCTTTATATAATTTCATTGTCTTCCATCGGTATGGTCTTCAACGATTAATCTTATAGCAAATAGTTCCTGTTTTCTGCGATCGATAATTAGAAATAGGCTTGGCCACTTCACGATTGTAGGCTGAACACGATTCTCTTCATATTCTTACTTCCTTCATAATGTTCTGGTGTGCCTTATCCGATGAACAAGTTTCGCATTTGTTATAACAAACATTGAAAGCTTTGAGAGAAATAGTTCCACGACGTTCTATGATACTTTACTAAGAAACGTACAAATAGCCAATTATTAAAATGACCATAAATTGGCAGCATTCCTGCGTGCGAGCCAAAGCACGCCGCTATAATCCCTAATGCCGTAATCAAGGAACATGAAATGAGAGATTTCTCGCAACTCGTATTTATTAATCCTGATAACCTGCAGGGCGGACGGATGAGTAATGGCCACTTATTTGTCTCTATCACAACAAAGTCGGTACTGGGGATCCTTTATTTTGCTTTGGCAAAACTATCTGTTCTTCTAATCGCTGTTTAGAATGGGCGACCCACGCTCTCATTATTGTGGGTTTATGGTTTCTTGATCGGGGCACGTTACGAAATGCTTGTTACGACAGCTTGGCTTTATCCGAATCGATTTCCGGATTCTGCGAAGCGTTGTCGTAGACACTAATCTCGCCCACAAACATTTTATATAGGCTACATTACGTGCATAACATTATCCGTTGACCAATTTATAAAAAAAAGAAGTTGAAATGAAATATTTACGTATATACTTTCTGTGCCTGTTCAAAAGAAGCCCTGTTGATAGTCTATTCGCGAAGTTTAATCAACTTTTCTTGTTACAGCCGAGGGAAGCCTGTCCGACTTTGCACTGCGCAAAGTCCACTACACGGCGAGCCACAACCTCAAAAAGGGACTGTTCACTGCAGAAACGAGGTAAACAAAATTTAATTCAAGTGAATGTCTACAAAGTTAATCAACTGCTCCACAAAGAAAATAAAAAACAATTTGTCGACGAAAAGTTTTCCACGTCGGAGTGTTCTTATTTTTGTCAGAATTCTTCATGAAACAAATACAGACAAAAGTACAATCAGGTCATTTCGTCGACAGAGCACAATGGATTCTTTTTGTCAAATTGTTATTCATTTGTTCATTCATCAATTTCTACCTAATGTATAGATAGCGTTGCGTTGTCATAATTAAAATTATTATTGTATGCAAGAAAGGACAAACCATAGTGAAAAAATTCTATGTCTATGGGACTAACTGTTGAAGAATGTATAATATAATACCTAGTTCATAAGACCAACTATGTATATTACACAGTTCACAGTAAAGATTCTTATTCTTAAATCTTTAAAGATACATAAATCAAACTGGTAAACATTACTTAAATTTTTGATGAAAGTTCTATACTTAAAAAAATGATGGTCCCTGATTTAACTAACTAACCACACACGACTCTAACTTGATGCTCTTACCCAACCATTAAAAGCGGCTATAGGAGCCCACATAAACATGAATGCTAATCACAGAACCTTGCTCCTCATTCTACGGTGTTTACATTCCAGGCCTCCGAGTTTACGCAACCTGTACGATAAAGCAACAAACGACCGTCTCTCTGCTTCAATCCTCGATCAGCTTAGAAAAGACTCTGAGCATTCACCGTATCTGCTATGCACGCCCGTCCTCAGTTCAAAACGAAGACGAATATTCCAGAAAGTGGATGTTGAAATTGAAACCCGTGTTGTAAGTAACATCAACAAAACTTTTATCCTGCATACCATTTTGATCAGCTGACCATCAACCAAACGTAAAAGCGGTTAGAAGATCCCTAGCAACAAATCATCATTATTGTCAAGAGTTTCAATAGCAAGGATACAACCAATACATGGGACTGATTGAGGTCTATTGCTTTATAATAGTTTATCACTTTGGTACTATAACAAAGCTTTTGTCACGATATAAGTATTTTGTCTGTTCAGCCTCAAATTATAAACCTCGCCGCGCAGTGTAATGAGTAACAACCATCATGGTGTTCTAAAATTCAAGAACAACTGACATGTTCCTTGTGATAATTTTAGCCAATGGTCGTCGAGAACCTTCGAAAGTGGACATCCAAGGAGGCGGTGGGTGATGTGACTGCGCTGCCAGACGCCTCTATGAGGATATTGAGTAGTGTCACGTTAACACCTGACGAGCTATCGGAGTGCGGGTCAGGGGACGAAGAGCCGATAGACCACAGGCTACCCAGCCCTGAAGAACAACTGAGGATCATCGCTTCCAAGTATGTAACACAAAATGTACCTACCGATAAATTTATTACCTACATACTCACTCGTACATACAGTGTGGTGGCTAAAACAGTAATTTTTTCGAGAAGTTCGAATTTGATCAAACCATTTATAAAGGATTATTCTATGTACTTGTATGTTTGTTACACCTTCACGCTTCAATCGCTGTTACCGGTACCTTTAGGATAGCTTAAATGCTGGATGGATAAACACGTAGGCTAATTTTGAACCCGCAAAAGTGCAGTGTCCCCGTGGGACGATCGAAATTATTCACCGTGGGCAGCATCGCAGGGTGCAGTAGTTTAACATACATTAGTTGATCTAAACTCCGATTCAAAAACCTATTTTATTTGTATACAAAGGTGTTACAAAATCTAAGGAATATAGATGAAAAATATTATCGTAGTGAATTTTTAATATTTTTCGCTGCAGAAGATTATGCGTTGTTGAAGTTAATGTTTTTCTTTTAGTGATAACCTTGTTACTTTGGTGTTTTCTGATAATGTTTTTTCAGTTTTTTCATAAATGTCTTTATTTGTCATAACTAGTATAAATTGTTAATCGGAATATATACATGATCTTAAGTTTGTATGCTAGAAGCAATTAAATTAAAAACTTTTTTGCCAACTAAGACACGGTAATCAACGGCTATTTTTAATGTTACAGATTTGCGCCGGAAGTGGTGGCGATCGACACATCCGGGAAGTACTTCGACCGAATGTGCACCTCTCGCAAGTCCCTCCACATAGAGGGGCCGGCTGGTGAGACTGACACCGTAAAGCGAAGGACACGGACACGCAAACCTCGGGGTAAAAGACGAAACACCATTTCCGGCACTGATCAGAAAGAGCTTAGAGAGGCTATAGCTGGGTAAGCTTCTAGACTGCACACATCTCACAGGTTACATTATCTAAACACGGTATTTGAAACATATTGTTATCAACGTGACTAGGTAATGTAATCTATCATTGATTAACTAAAACCATCAGCACAGTTTGTGTGGTGCCTAAAATTTTAAAATCTTCAGCACAGTTTTAACATCTCGTGATAATATCGTGCTTTTGTGAATACGATAAGTTTAACATTGGCTGTCATTGTTTTGTGATCTCGAACAAGGACAATCAATCCTTTGTGCACTGGAACACTAATAGTGCCATTGTTCATTAGCTTCATTATTAATTACTTTGGAGATACCGCCGATACAAGACCAGGCGGTGCTCTTCAAGGTTTTCTCGATAGATATGCCTCTAGCGTGTGACTAATGCTTTGCTTGGTTTGTTCTACCGTAGCGATACATCCAATGCCGTGGCCAATGAAGATACTGAAGAAAACGCTGTCATCAGGTCGAGATCTAGTGACATACTTAAGAAAAGCCCTATCGACCCGATCTCCAAGAAAGGACACTTCAACAGTCTCAAACAATGGGGAAAAAATAGGTTAAAACTGATTGGTAGATCTCCCAGTGCCAGTAGAGATAGTTTTATAAATGCCAGCAGTAAAAGTGATAAGACTAAAGATTCCAAATCACCAACTCGACAAGAGGACAGTCAGGTTCAGGATACGGTGACGATGCGTAAAAAACGTGTGGGAGAGGAGGATAGAAGAACACATCTGAGATGTGCCTCGTATTCTTCTTCAGAGAAGAGCATAGGTGTTCCTAGCGCAGTTCCGGCGACTGCAACTATTAGTACGGGGGTGAAATTAAGAGGAACATCTATTCAGAGACGAATGAGAAGATCTGCAGTAGGCAAAGACGAACCACACTCTTCAAGTGGCAACTGGTCGGCCAGTTCCGAATCTGGCAGAACCAGTATTGGCTCTGAAATAACTACAACAACTGTTCCCCCTAAAAGCTCAACTTCAGCTGCTACTTCGAACAACTCATTGAACATTCATCACGGTCCTCCCAGTTCTATAATAAGCCGAAGACGTTTCCTGAACACATCAGGATCGGGAAGCGTTACAAGTGAAGGTACATTGACGCCTGATATCATTCATGACTTGCATGAGGATTTAGAAACTAGTTCAGAGTTTTCTTGTGACACTGAGGGTTATTATACATCTTTCCACATGGACTCAGGATTAAAAACTTTAAAAGAGGAGGATGTCATCCCTAGCACGCCAATGCACACAAGCAATGCTTTATCCAATTCTTCTAACAGTCAGACTATGACCGCTGAGAATGAATATGAATTGTTCGGAAAAGGGTCGACTAGTACCACAACTAGTTCAGCAGGCACTGTTTGCACGACTCTGATGGCGGCAGGGAGTGATAGATCGCTTATAATAGGTCCAACGGTTCCGGAAAGAAAGAGTTCACTAACGATGATAAACCGAGGGAGAGCAAACAATATTCACAGCGCGAACGCCAGCTTAGACAGAAGCAAGAATTCTTCTTTCTCAAAGTCACCTTTTAACAGCTTACGATTCACTTCCGGTGTCTCATATCCAGATAAACGAGTCCATAATCAATCAGCACCAGAAATCCATGAGCATACTCCATCTACTATCACAATAACAAGAAATGTTGGAAATCATAGAGAGATTACTGCAGTTGCAGAAATTCATACGGAAACTGAACTAGAAAGCGCTATAAAGAGCACAGGAACTAGTTCCCCGGATTCTGGTCATAATACTTCAAGCTCTCCTATAGAAGACTCTGTTTCTAGTGCACATGGTAAAAACAGTCTTTCCGAACAAGACTATTCCGAGTCATCGGATTTAGAAGGAACAGAACGAATAGAAAGGATTAGATATAAAACCACAATCAATAGTTCAAGGATCCCATCAATGTGTGTCATTACTCCAACTAATTCCGACGACGAAAGCGAATGTAGCAAGGATTCGGAAACTACAAGACGACCAGATTTTACGAAATCGGCTGACAGCATAATAAATAGACCAAAATTAGAACTACCTATTGACGATAAAACAAAAGAAGTGAAAGCTACTGAAACTAAAACAGCAACAAAGCTCCCAACGCAACTTAATTTGAAAACATCGCTACGCCCATTTAACGATTTGATGTGTAAATTAAAAGGGGTGCTTCCAAATAAACTATCGAACAAGAAGTCTCCTACCATAAAAACACCAGAAACAGAGCCTAATTTCTACGATGCTGGTGATTATGTTACAATCGCGGATGTGAAAAACAACAATCAGAAACAGACACTAAATAGAAGTTTGTATGGCAACAGTGACATAGTTGGAAGAAATTTACAAACAGTTCTGTCTGGAAAACTTCATGAGACTGAATACGTTTCGTTAAACGAACTTCCAAATTGTTTAAATGTAAGTAAAGATTATACTGAACATGGACTAATGGAACGGCAGTCACCAGCATTAGAAGAGATTCAAAAGAAGGGTGCCAAAGTAACTTTAGATTCCCAAGGACAAGTAATTTACTCGTCAGATACGTTAAGAAGAAGAAAAGGTGCCCACACAACATTCGAACCCGGCCCATTTGTTCAGGATATTCCTACAACTTCAGTGGTTCAAAGAGAAATGGCCAACGTTGTAAAACTAACAGATGAAACTGATTTTCCGTATGAGCCACCTCCACCGTCTAGTAAACCCACTTCTCCACAACTAGGGAAGATGATAATCAAAGCACCAATCGAACCTGACGGTCCTATTACCACAGAATACATCGCTCTTCCATCGCCTAAGCCCAGTACTATTATAACCGCAACACCCGTAACAGAAACATCAGTCGTGAACGCACAACCATCACCCATAACTAGTAAAAAGTCACAAGACCTACCGCGAGTAGTAGAAGCGATCACTAGAACAGGGGCCTATGTAAATATACACGATGCAGAGGGTGTCAGCTTATCTCCGACGAAAGAAATATCAGCAGGTAAGAATCATTCTGCAAAACCTATCAAAATTATTTGTAGCGAATCTCAATCCCCTGATAAAGATCTCTTAGATAACGATATCCTTCCATTTGTCCCTAATTTTCAAACTCCTATAATGTTGCAAAACAAATGCCACCATGAACATAATAGATCAGAGAGTAAAGTAGCTGAGGTTCTAAGAATGTTTACGTATAGAGCCAATGGGAGCGCAAATGTCGAAATAAATCCTAACAACCCCAACGATGAATTTCTTGATAAGTCAATTCATGCCAAAATAAAGCGCAGTGATAGCTACAAGTTAGCTAATTCACCCCTAATGCCCATCAAAAAGCTATTAAAACTAGAAAGTTTTGGCAATAACGCGAAAAAAGTTGATTCTTTAGAAATGATTCAGGCCGAGATAGCGGCAGATTTACTGCGTGATCAGATCAACTATCCGCCAACTGTGTCTCCTAAGCTCGGTCATAAAAGTTTTGACGATTCAGATAACTGTGAGTGTATGAATAATAACAGCTCTTGTTTAGATGATAGCTTTGAAAGTAAATTATCAGCTCTGACTCTCAGTCCATTTACAACACCGTTGCCTAAACGTCATACTGTAGCTCTTATTCCTGATTCTAGAGAGGCTTCCTTAGATATGTTGGCAGCAATTTTGGAATCCGAGCCAGAGAATGTCTGTATCCTCCATTCGCCTCCCACCTGCCCCCTCTCTCCTACTAAAGTAACTGTTCCCGTCGATAGTTCTAAACACCGAGCCCGTATTTTATCTATTTCTGAATCAGACTATGGTACAGAAATATGGTAGTTTAGTTAGGTCTCTCTTCGGTTATAATATGTAGATATCTTTCCATTCATCATAATTAAGTATACGACTGTACATTTTATTTTTCCTATGCTCCTATGCTAAGATTTTCGTGTTTATATTAGCTCGAATATTTAGTGACTAGATACTATTAGAGTAAGTAGGTAACTGTTCCGTCCATGTAGTGCGTACTCGTCTTCCTTTTGTAACTCCTGTGATAGATTTTGAACTGTTATTATGCAATGAATTTTCTTTATTAATTAATGAGATTGTTATCAGTGTATTTTTATTCAATGTTTTTGAGTGTAAATCATGCATGCTACACCCCGCAGCGTGCACAGCTTACGTGTGGTACCTGTATTTGACGTTTGTGAGTGCATGGTGTGTTATTCTGTACCTATCTACAACAATGTTTTATTTGTAAATAATATTAATATAAGAATCATTTTGAATTAACGCACTTATTTCATTTGGTCTTCCAACTTCACCTTCAACTACACTCGTTGCGATTCGCACTGGGCATAACATACATTCGAATTGAAGGTCCGTTTATGTAAATCAAATTGTTTTCCTGTATTACTTTATTTCATATTTTTATATGTTACAGCTGTTGAAATACGGAACTGACCTTGATTTTCCGAATAATGCAATTTTATGAAGCAAAATTAGCACAATTTTGTAAATATATACCCAAATTAATTTGTTCAACACACAGGTTACATGTTTAACAAGTGCACTTTGCCTAAGACATAACATCTACCTTACTAATGTGAAACCTAGTTCGGCTCTTACTGATGAGCATAACCTATAACGATTCTGTTTTGTGTTTTATCTAAATAGGTGTAGTTTCTTTTAATTTGCACTCATCTTACCATGGCTTTGCACAATGAAGGAGATGGTCTTCAGTGACTTTTGTGTAAAGTCCTTCAAAGGTAAAATTTTGTGTTGCTTTTTTGGCATGAATGGATGCATGAGGTGACCACTGGTATTAGATACCTGCTTTTTGGTAATCAATAAATAAAGTCAATTCATTTACCTGCAGACGCAGCAGTTTTTATACAGTAAGAAAGGACTTGTTTAAAAAATATCTAAAGTCCCTATTTAGAATCGCATGCTCGTATCTTTTTCTGCGTCCGGTCTGATCTAACTAACAATGGATGAATACATTTTTGCACTTAGACGCACACTAAACATTCTAAAGGAACATAGTTACTAAACACAATAGAATAAAATACCATGCACTTACAATAAACTATTATAATATACTTATGTTATTGTATAATTCTAACAAGACATGCAAATTATTATATTTACATATTATTATCTACCATTCAATTATGTACACTTCATATTACTGTATGTACCTAGTATGTTATTATTAATTTGTGTACCTGCGCCTATGTATACTTATTTCGGAGTACTAGTTAGTTGGAATGGAAAGGGTGTTAGTATAGGGTGATAGTTTGCCTGCGACCATTATACAATATTTGTTTAGTGTGAAATGTAATATCCTACCACAAGTCTTCACCGTTAGATATTTATGTAGGTTTTTGCATAGCAGCTTGTATGCTTTATATATTTTAAAAGTAACAGTCGGTAAAAATATACAAACACGATAAATATTTCCTAGTTAATTAATAAAATATGAACTGCTAATGATTTATTTATCAATTTCAGACTATCGACATTCCAGTGCTGACAAACCCTGTTTGAACGCACAAGACAAAACGTCTGCAGTGGACCTGAACGCTATCAACCCCACCTTGCACCGTTTCCAAACCGCGCACCTTCGAGGCAAGCACGGCGTCGTTAACTACGACAACGCACCTAGCAACCAACGAGAGCAGCCTAAATTCTGGACACTTCCCAAACGAGCGCCTGAACCAACCACTTCCCACCAAAACCTAGGCCAACAAACATTCTTTAATTACCCACCTAAAACAGCATTCGTTGAATCTGCAACTCTACCACACAGAAGCTCAACGGCAAACGATTCCATAAGAATATCACCAATTGACCCCCGAGCGACTGCATCCTTCAAATCATCCACACCCTCAAACAGAGATCACGTAGTGGATCTCGGAACTAGGCTACTGTCTCCGGTCAAATCAACGATGACTAACGAAGAACTCTACGCTGTGATCCATAAGAGCAAGAAGAAACTCAATATAAAAGACCCTGAAAGAGCCGAATCTCCCGCACTATCAACGTTAAGTCTATCTCCCGTCAGTTCTGAGATATCTCTGTATAGTAAGAACCAGCAACGCTATCCTGAAACAGGATACTTAGGAGAGCCAAGAAATAGAGCAAGTTGGTCACCTGCTGAAAAACAAACCTTCTCCAACAATGTGCCAATATTCCCATACGGAGTTCAAAAACAAGAAACCACTTGTGCCGATAGACATGGTCCCCAGCCACAAACTTCAAGGCTCGACTTCAAAAAACTCTTATTACAACATAGCGTAAAACTGAATACTCTCAATCCTCAGACAAAATCTAGTAAACTATCGGCAGTAGAGCAATTAAAGATTTCTAAAGAAAAACTTCAGGCCCAACCTGCATTACCCGCGTCGATCGGAAACAGATCCAATGTTAACATTTTAGACTTGAGCGGGTCACCGAAAACTTACGCCCAGAGGAAAGTAATCAAACCTAATCCGCAGCCAGCTTCTCCCGGTAGAACTGGAGCCTTGATAAAGGATCATAAAAATATGCCTAAAATATTACTTTCACCGAAATCACAATGGAGGTTCTCGAGTCCACGGTCAGATGTGTTGTCGACTCCCATACCTGAAGTTAACAATGAAGATGAAAATTCAAATGGTTCCGGTGAAAAAATTGACACCTCCCCAAAAAACCCACCGTCTAAAACGGTTCCTATAGTAACTAACCAACATTTTGGAGCAAGACGTAATCTTATACCGATATCAGAGAAAGCGTTAGAAATGGAAAGTGATTTCCCCGATTCTCCGGATCACGGAGTGTTTCCTCTCAACAGAGAATTATCCAAGTCACATGGATTAACTAGATCGGAATTATTGCAGGCGAAAAGGGCGGAATTTTTCAGCACCTCGCCGGAATCATCACCTCCGAAGCTGACATCATTCAGAGTTCCAGCGACTGCTGGTCAGTCAAGTAACTATCGGAGTAAAACTTCTCCCGAGAGAGGAAAAACATCACCCACCACACTTGAAACTGCTTTATGATATTCATGCGATACAAAGGCACCTTCAAGCGAAACGGGTGCTTTAAAACCGCTTTCAGTATGAGTTCGTGTAAATAGTTACGGCAATGAGTTTTATAAAAGCTTTAATCTAGTCTTTGACTGCTTGAAGTGCCATTTTTGGCACGATTAATTTACAAACCCAGTGTATAGTAAAAACACTTTTAAACTGAAAATCGTACGAATTCAAGCTCAAATTTTTTTCCTTTCTTTTTCCATTGCTCTAAAGGGGCCAATTTTTTAAAATTAGGTACTTCGTACAGGATTTTTCTTTCCAAAACATCTTGGTACCTATTGAAATGTTTAGTGTTAAGTATTTATTGAATACGCTATGAAATAAGTAATTAATAACATTTTGAACTTTTTAAAGTTTTAAGTTATTTGGATAACTATTAAAATGTGTTAAAATATATTTGACTTGTTTTTTCTACAAACCCTGTTAGTCCAAAGTAAAATTCCCCAAGAAACTCGGGCCTTTAAGACGAATAGTGAGGCAAATGACCTTGGACCTTTCCGCGCGCCTTTATGCAGCAAAGAGTGTTTGTTTTCGGTTCAGCATGCCATGTAGTGCCATAATCAACCAAATAATATGATCCTCTGCGGTTGGGCGAAGTGTAACTAGCCAGATTTGTATCACAGATTTTGTAGGCGAAAATACGTTTTTATGTTTGATTTTATTATTTTGACTACTTTTTGAATCTAATGGACCTCCAAGAGATAGGTATGAAGTATATTAATCACTATACTGAATTTGGTACTAATCGAATTTGAGACGCCGATAAAAAGTGGGTTCGAAGCCGCTACACATACACTATAACTAACACTATAACAACTACACTATAATTAACGGTAAGCATTTAGGACCGCCAAGGGACCCTTCAGGATGTGTGTTACAGGATATATAAATTTCAGAGCTCTACATTCAATATTTTCGTTGGAAAACGGGTTCGAAAACACTTAATTTTCTTGATTTTGCGTTACTATGCGCCTTAAAGGTAGGTAAGTCTACACCTTACAAAAGAGGTACCTATTCAAGATGGTTTTTAATTTGTAATATGCTTATTTTTATTAGGTACCTAAGTTTTATTAATGTAAAGTGTTCATTCATTCTTTAAAAAGGTTTTACTCGCGGCTTCGCTGAAAAATACATACCACAGGACACTCAGGGCTTCATGTCTGTCTCCGATGTTAAGGCTTGTCTTTCGAAAAAATCTACATTTTCATGATATTTGAGATCCTACTGCTATTCAAATATGAAATCTAGGATTCTTAGACTCCTACACGTAATATTACATTTAATTTTATTGGATAGTTGTAGGTATAAGTTTGATGAAAAAAAATATCTAAAATATCTCAATTTTGATACAAATTTGCCTTCTTCTCTCAAAGAATACGACTTACTGACTTGATTTTTATATTGAAAAATAAAGCAAAAGCAGGGTTACAGATTCGTCAAATTAAAAATTTGATTACTTGAGCCGTACTCTTTTTAATTAGAAGAAATCTTGATTTTTGCACACGCGGTTTGCTCTGTCCCGCTCTTATGAACTCGAAATACTATGCCTATCTTTTTCACAAAATGGCCTGTGAAGAGGCCCCGCTGTTTAGTAGCCTTTTCGTATTGTAGTAAGTTATCACTAGAACGCAACGTAGACTAGGTACTTTGCAATTAGGTAGGTATACGAGATTTATTTAGGCTTAACGTAATATAATAAGGTATGACGTCATGTTGCTTTCCCATAATTAAAAATAATTCCTTATCGGGTACCTAAGTAGCACAGATTTCGATTTACCTATTACTTTTGAAGAATCTAGTGTAGCAGCCTACACTAGATTCTTTAAAAGCAACGAGCTTTGTTAACATCACCTTTTTTTATGCGGTGAGGAAATTCGTTTACGAATAGACTGGTCTGGGGGGGCTTGAATTTTGTGGGACTCAACGCCCTGAGAAGGACGCAATACCCTCTAAAACCTCTCCGGTGGGTAACCCTCTCTCGCCATTTTTTTCGCCAAACCGCGTTGTTACTATCATCTAGATCTAGAATATCTAGATTTTCCCCTATCGCACATATTAAGGTGTTCCAGATAGCGACGATCAAACAAAGTAGGGAAACCATGGTACAATAATATACTACCTATAAACCTACATCTTTTAAACCCCAGGTAGGTATGTATGTTTTTTTATAACTTGCAAAATGTAACTGGTTTTCCATTTCGAGGAAACTTTGCGAACATTTTGCTTGATTTTTGCGCACCGATTAGAGTCCCGAAGTAGTTTCTGCCGCGGGCAGAAACTAGTAAGAAGGTACCAACTTAGTTACCTATTATTTGGTCGTAGAGCGTAGGACTTGCTAACGCCGAAACCGACTAGCATACAAAAGATTTCAACGCGCACTAACCAAAAAGAATATAACGCGCACTATCGAATACTCAAACGCAACTCATATTTAAGCACGTCTCAAGCTGTGGTCTCAAGTCGTGATTTTTTGACAGTTTTCAATGAAAATGTGTCATTAATTCGTCACTTGAGACACGCTTAAAAATCTGAAATGGGTTTGAGTCACAGAATAATATATTCCGAGCTTAGACAATTCGAGTATTCGGTGGTTACCCCCGAATACTCAAACGATGTAAAGGTAGGTAGGATGGTACTTACATTTCCAGAAGCAGTTTTCACGAAAATATTGTTTTTTTTTCTCTTTACTTTCAATAATAATAAATAATGCTGGACAATTCACACAGCATTATCTAGCCCCAAGCTAAGCAGAGCTTGTGTTATGGGTACTAGATAACTGATAGACATAATATTATACAATACATAAATAGATATTTTTTATTATTATACAGTGTGTCCCTGGATAAAGTGCAACCCCGAAAGGGGGTGAAACTAGATCAAAAATTATCGACAAAAAAATAGAAAAAAAAATTAAAAAAAAATTCGTATATACTTTATTGATGAATTAAAATTTTTATTGCTCACTAATGACTCTATTTAATAAAAAAATGATTTCTTCCAAAGTAGTAGGTCTATTTTGTTAAAATAAAAACCATAATCATGTCAGATATGTGACGATGACGATAAAATAACAAATAACTCACAAACAAGTGGCTATCGTGACTTAAAGTTTAATTTTTGTATTAAAATTACATTTTTTATGCTGTTTTTATCCAATAAACTCCAAAAATCTTAAAATTAAGCCTATAATACTAGAAATTTTTATGACTTTTTATTATTGTCTATCATAATAGCTTTTAAATAAAATAAAAACCTACGTTCTAACATAAAAAATGTGCTGGCTAGGAGCTTTTAAAGTTGACCACTGATTACGTCACCACTCAGGTAGAGACACGTTTTTTTTTGGCGAGAATATCGGAGCGACTGGCGTGCCTTGTTGTGAGTCCTGTTTCGATCCCCACCCTTCATCTTTCATAGAACAGGCCCAGCGACCATAATCTACAACAATATAAGTTAAAAAAGGGTCTCTACCTGAGTGGTGACGTAATCAGTGGTCAACTTTAAATGCTCCTAGCCAGCACATTTTTTATGTTAGAACGTAGGTTTTTATTTTATTTAAAAGCTATTATGATAGACAATAATAAAAAGTCATAAAAATATGTAGTATTATAGGCTTAATTTTAAGATTTTTGGAGATTATTGGAAAAAAACAGCATAAAAAATGTAATTTTAATACAAAAATTAAACTTTAAGTCACGATAGCCACTTGTTTGTGAGTTATTTGTTATTTTATCGTCATCGTCACATATCTGACATGATTATGGTTTTTATTTTAACAAAATAGACCTACTACTTTGGAAGAAATCATTTTTTTATTAAATAGAGTCATTAGTGAGCAATAATTAATTCATCAATAGACGACCGATGTGGCGCGGTGGGTGAAGGTCTGCCTGCGACGCAGAAGGTTGCGGGTTCGATTCCCGCCTCGGGACAAATGTGTGTACGATCTGCAGACATTTGTTCAGGGTGTTCTGGTCGTTTTCTATGTATAATAAAAAAATATCTATCTATGTATTGTATTATATTATGTATATCAGTTATCTAGTACCCATAACACAAGCTCTGCTTAGCTTGGGGCTAGATAATGCTGTGTGAATTGTCCAGCATTATTTATTATTATTATTTAATAAAGTATATACGAATTTTTTTTTAATTTTTTTTTCTATTTTTTTGTCGATAATTTTTGATCTAGTTTCACCCCCTTTCGGGGTTGCACTTTATCCAGGGACACACTGTATATAGAAAACGACCAGAACACCCTGAACAAATGTCTGCAGATCGTACACACATTTGTCCCGAGGCGGGAATCTAACCCAATCGCCTAACTTTCCTCTTTTCCTCCCAACAGCTACGCTCACAGATGTACTAGGGATGCGCTACGCTGGACTAAAGAGTGTAACTAACCATAGCACTGGACCAGCAGCGCAGGAATAGTAGTAACTATTCTGTGGAGCAGCGCAGCGTAATTAATTATAGCAAAAACTACCTATCCTTATAAAGGCTATATTCGTAGATGGAGCTTGGAGCTCAGAGCAATAGAGATGGAGTATTACCCTCTCGATGGTCGGGCGCCGCGCGCGCGATAAAGCAGTTGACGGTCGGCTGGGTGGCGGGACGTTTTCGCGTTCCGCGCGCCGGGTGGGAGTGTTGGGGTTCTTTCGCAGATTTCTCCATGATAATGGAGATTACCTACCTAAATGTATATATATATATGTATACGTATATATATGTATACGTATATATATATATGTATATATACGTATGACCGTCGAGAGGTTACCTTCCTGCCCTATGTAGCCTTCTTACTTTTTCTTCTGCCTTCTTACTCTAAGACTATACTGCACAGCCTCGTAAATTAGTAATAGACAAAATCTAGGCTAGATGAATGGTATTTTCAGCTAGTACCTATAATGTCTGTGGGTATTTTACTCTTAGTGTTGCCAAAATATCGATAGTTTGCCTATCGATAGTTGACCTTGTAAATCAGTAAGTAACTCTCTATCGATAGTGACTTACGGTAAACATATATTGACTTTTTGTAATAAAATCGATAATATCAAATACCAAAGTGGCAAAACTATCGATAACACCGAATATATCGATAGTATTGTACAAAAGCTATTGATAATATCGATACTATCTTTATGTTGATAGTATTGGACTATTTATAGTGGTATATATTTCAATAATATCATGACATTAATGGTTTTCGTTTATTTTGAGGTTCCATTTTTTAACGCACACTTCATTACTTTCTTTCTTAATTAATTACCTACTGATCATTAGTAATTGCTAGGTGGTGCACGTACATACCCACTTACAGTCGAAAAAACTAACGATAATATCGAAATATAGTTATGCCACTATCGATCGTACAAAACTATCGATAGTGTCGATAGTTTCAATTAGATCAATGGTTTCTATGAAATACTATCGACAGTGTCGATACTACCGATAGTTGAGTCACATTAGATGTGCAATACTATCGACAATAGCGATAGTATTTGACAAATGCAATGGTATTGCTGAATATTGATAGTACCGACACACTATTGATAGTATCGATCCTATCGATAGGCCAATCGATACTATTTATTTCTTGTGACTATCGATATTCGACTATTGATCGGCAACCGCACGCAACACTACTCTATTCTATAGGTATGAGAAAAAAATTCAGTCAGAAAATCTTCGTAATAATTGGTTCGTTTATAAAAGAAAGACATCATAATAATATACCTAAATAGATAGGTGCCAATTTTCACTGTTCTTCCCATTCCACCTTATTTTAATTTCATACGTTCGTTTCTTATTTGTGTGCGCAGAATATGAATTTGTTTGGTATGTTGGACGCTACGAATAAATAATAAGTCTGGACGGTTAGATATGACATGTAGTAATCATTCTTTATTTTTATCATACACACAGGACCGCACAGGACTCATCATTATCATCATCAGCCTATATTAGTCCACAGCTGGACATAGGCCCCTTAATGAGCGCTATCACGCACGGTTTTTAGCTTGCCGCATCCAGCATCTGCCTGCACATACTTACAGATAGGTACAGTCCGACCAAAAAGAGTGGAAAATAAATGAGGGCGCCACTAATTATTACATGTTTTACATGGTATCACCATATACTAGGGCAGAACGTATTGATACTTGATATTGTTAAAACATGCAGTTTTTGTTTTACTATTATGCTCATCACATAAATGTTTGTCCTGGATATGAATCAAACCCACTATATTATATACAAACATTATAGTAATTAAATCTTTTGTAGACCAAGAGCGTTTGTCCACCGCGCCAATACCGAGACGTTAAACGATCGATACCAATTTTATTTTATAGTATCCTAGGTACTTCGGCAACGTCAACTAGTTGGACGAACGCTCTAAGCTGTGAGGTGTGTGAATGAATTTATGAATTATTTTGGGTTTCTTTCTAGTCTTGTGCCATAAACAAAAAGATTTTATAAGAGCAATGATGTCCAAACTAGTCCTATGACACTACCTACCTAGAAAGAAAGCAAGAATATTTTGTATACTCAGAGGGGGATAAACACAGTAAAAGACAATTTTGTTGAATAATAATATTCTAAATCATACATCAATCTAGTGATTCAAAGTATAGATATTCAACACCAGACATCGATTCTTCATCAGAATGTTGTGGTAGAACACAATTAGAAGTCCCTCCCATATCATCATTTTCATCTTCACTCTCCGATTCCTCGCTTGAGCTTTCAGATTTTCCTGCAATAAAACAAGTATCAAAAATAATTGGTTGCACTACAAAATAAAATACTATTCAATGAGACAAAGATAAACAATGATTAATTAGTATGAATTACATGGATTTTGGATGGATTTACAAGATTCTTTTAATAAATTATAACAGTTTACTTCCAGTGCTATTCTTTTTAACCAGCTACTTACCGGTCAAATCTGCTGTTCATTTATAAACGTCTTCTAAATCAGTCGGCAGCTTCCCGGCTTGGTACCCGGTCAAACATCTCTTATACACTTTGTAAATAATGTCACGAGCCCCACTGCGTATAGTTTTATTCATTTTGCTAATATTTGGCGATTTATGCGATTAATTTGCTTTCATGGAAGTAACAACCAACAGAACAAACAAACATAAACAAAGAACTCGACTCGACCGAAAATGACATTGTTTGGAGTGTTGCCGCTAGCGGAAAATTATTCTGGTTAGTCCAACAAATAAAAACAGCAAGATTTAAAAAAAAAAAATTACATCTGTTTTTTAAATTTCGTTTATGTAAATACTTATTCTATTGATATGAAAATAAAATTTCATAGGTACATAAATACCTACCTATTATATTTTTTTGTTTTATCATTGGGTGGTTGAAAATTGTTTATTATTATCTCAACAAAACGTTTTGAATGTTTCAATTTTGTAATTAAAAGTTAGATTTTTTAGGTATCTTAGCTAAAGACGTGCATATAATTTTGCAAAGAAAAGCTAAGTCAGGCGACAAATTCACTATGGCGGAAACACTGGCTTTTCATAAAGAGTTGCCAGCTTACACTAAATTTTAGTTCCTCGATAATTAATTTCTACTCTTTGTGGTCGGACTGTACCTAATACCTATGTAATATTATTTTCTCACTCCATACTCGAAAACTACCTACTTTAATGTCATTTATGTTATGAACAATGAATTCAAATATAGTTTTATAAAAGTACATTTTTTACAATGGCAGTGATGTCACCTTATTGTCACCCCAAGCAATGAGTATACAATAACTTGAACCTCATGCGTCGCCGTCGGCGGGCGTGATTTTTTCCGTCCACGAATGTCACAAACTTCTGTCCAGAAAAAATGTGATATTACTCAAAGATTTGGTATTACTTACTAATAATTTGGTCATCACTTGGTTATGTTTTGAGGACTTATCTACAATTTGTAGTGTTTTTTACGTTTAAGGCATATTTAAACAGTGGCTCTATAACTCAAAATACAAGTCATTGGAAAGTTTTATGATATCAACATATCAACAGTGTTATAAAAAATTTATCTATGAAGTCAGAATCTATTTTTATTACAGGGGACATAGATTCAATGAGCACTGACAATAGCTCACTGAGACTAAAAATTCTAACATTGGTCATTAACACTGCTTACTTAATTAATGAGAGATCTACCATTTTCTTGAGCCTCTCGCATGCACTTGTTGCACCTATAGCAATATTTACCACATTTATCTTCATAGGGGTTATGGCAGTGGGGGCATTCATCTCAAAGCCTGCATCGATGTTTCTACAAGTATATGCAATAGTGGCTTGCGCTACTATACATACAGGCCTATCTTTCATGATATTCAATACCCTCATAAATATGGGACAAGTTAAAACAGATGGAGGCTTGATTTTGAATGGCATACTACCGTTGCTTATCTTGACTCTGCTGCTAGCTGATCTTATAGTGACCTTGTTCTCATCCCGCGAAAGTATTTCTGCACCTCCGATGCCAATAGGGAACCGAAATTTGGAATTACAATCTGGAAGATCACAATAAATTTGTTACACTTGTATCCGTGAAGATTTTGTTTCATTGTTACACTTAAGAACCTGTATCCAAGAAGATATTGTTTCATTGTTACATAGACTTACCAAATATTTTTGTATCCAGTTGTGCTTTACTGTAATTTTAATCACTAAATAACAAAATTAAAACAGTCAAGTAATTTATTTAATTAATAGAAACTTACTGGCTATGTAATTGCATTATTTGCCACACATCTAAGTAATATTTGGGCCAAAAATTGATTTTTATTTTAATTTACATTAGTTTCAAACACAAATGCTACTAATATTAAGACCATTGACAAAATTAAGAAATACATACAGTAAATTTATCAAGATACAATTGAGGTTACCGACATGCACTTTTACATTTCCTATGTATTTTACAAAGACCTGTGACAAATACTTATTAACATCACACAATTAACCTACATAATCAGAGTCCCACACACAAAATATTTCACTATGAGTTTTTCATAGGTCCATTCATCATGGGCCTCATCCCGCCCATAGGACCCATAGGGCCCATAGGTCCCATGCCACCCATTTGTCCCATCAAAGGTCCCATCATCGGTGGTCGCATTCCCATCATAGGTGGTAGATGTCCGTGCGGTCCCATCATCATAGGAGGCATCGGTCCTCCAGGACCCATATTCGGCGGTGGTAGCATTCCGGGAGGGCCGCCTGGTTGTGGTACAGGCGGTCTTGGTCCACCAGGGCCCATCACGGACGGATCCCACGGCGGTGGAATCGCTGCACCTTTGTTTCCAAATGGGTTCTGTGCTATTTTACCAGCTTTGAACGCCGCTGTGGTAGCGTCAATGAGGTGTTGAGCTTGCTCTTCCATCCATTTTTGGTAGTAAAATTTTACATTGTCCTTGTGTTTCCTTCCTGTACAGTGTGTTTTCCGCACACTGGGTGAGTCGTGGGTCAAATATGTATCACAATAATCACAATAATATTTAGGCATTATGCTTAGAACCAGTAAATCCTCGTCGTTTCGTTACAAAATAAAATTCAACAAACTTTTTGTAGGTAATTAATGAACGACATGAGCACAGATGTACTAGGGATGCTAACGCATCTTGAGCGAAGAGAAATAAAAATAATGGACCTGAGGGCAAGGAACAAGGAAGGCAAGAGCGAGTCTTCATTAGCCATATTCATTCATTCTTTGTATATTTTTATCTCGTACTATTTACAATTTGTAGAGTCTGTGGAGTATTCGAGTAGGTGCATGGAGCGTTAAATGCTCCAAATCTCATCTCACTCTCACTCTATGGATGGAAGGAACTCGGAAGGAATCAATGAAAAAAGCCCTTTAAAATAAGATTAATGAAAGGCAGGAATGGATGAATTTATAAAGCACGTTCTACTGATTTTGACAAAATTAATGTGGTAACAGTGGCTGCACTGTTGTCTTTCTGAGTCTGACTGACTGACAGACAGACGATTCTGACCAAGGACGACAGTTCTGCTGCGAGCGCGAGCGCATCCGATACCAGCTGACGCCTCAGATGAACTCGTTGCCCATTATGCTGCAGTTGAAACAACTGTAGGCGATTTCTTCACGCAGACAATCCCATCACTCAGTGGAGGAGAGATTCTCCGCCTGCCACAACGGAAAGCCACAGGACTCGATGGACTTCCAAATACAGCCCTTCGTCACTTACCCAGAAGAGGAATGGCGGCTTTGACCATGCTTTTCAATGCCATCTTGGGAACGGGTCACTTTCCGAACATCTGGAAGATAGGGAGAGTCATTGTACTCCCGAAACCCGGTAAGGACCGCCGGCACCCCTCAAGCTACCGACCAATAACACTACTGGCAACGACAGCCAAACTCTTCGAGCGCCTTCTACTTCGTAGGTTAGTCGCCCACATAGAACCCAGGCCAGAACAGTTTGGCTTTCGCAGCCAGCACTCCACGACCCTCCAACTGACCCGGATTCTACACCACCTCGCTTATAACCTGAACAGCAATCACTCTACAGTCGGGATCTTCCTAGATGTAGAAAAGGCGTTCGACCGAGTGTTGCACCCAGGTCTAGTCCTCAAGCTGATTGCCTCACCTACACCAGCAGCCATAATACGGGTGGTCGCATCTTTTGTCCGAGGAAGGAGCTTCTATGTTGCTGTCGAAGAAGCCCAATCACGGCCTCGCTCGACCCATTATAGCCGGAGTGCCGCAGGGGACCTGTTTGTCTCCTGCTCTGTATGCGCTTTACACCAACGACATCCCTACTCTAGAGGACCAATTGCTACCTGGAGAAAAAGACGTCACATTAGCGCTATTCGCAGATGATAGTGCCTACTTTGCTTCCGCGCCCAGTGCAGTCACAGCTGCTAGCCAGATGCAGCGCTTGCTGAACCACCACCAGCTTGGTTGGACAGATGGCGCATTGCAGTCAACGCTGGAAAGACCGCAGCACTGCTTGTCACGCGTCGGCGCATTGTTTTACCACCCTTGGAGCTGCGAGGAAAAGCCCTGGACTGGCAAACCTCCGTCCGATATCTGGGTGTCGACATAGACAGGTCGCTGACGATGAACGCACTGGTAGAGCGCACACTAAGACAAACACGCGCCGCCCGAGCCATGCTCCGCCCAGTCTTGACATCGAAACTGCCGCTGAGAACTAAAATTGGTATCTACAAGACTTACGTTCGCTCGAGGCTCACATATGCAGCACCTGCATGGTACTCCCTGTGCTCTGCAACAAACCAGAAGAGAATACAAGCCCAGCAAAACATCGCTCTTAGTCTGTACTGGCTGGCGCCGGGCGTTACGTGCAAAACAGCGTCATCGCACGCGACCTGCAGTTAAACACAATAAAATATGAGTTTGTGGTAAAGCTGGCGCGCCGGATGTACGATCGTGTGGACAACTCTCGCCACGTACACCTCAACGGACTCGCTCCTCTACACACGAGACCACCGGATGCAAAAACGCCGTGGCGACCCCTTCCCCGGGAGCTTCTTCAGCCTCCCGAAGCTAACTTCCATGAAAATCAGAACAGCCAACAGGCTAACAAACAGCTCTTGAGAAGCCTACAAGCTTCTCGGAGCAACAACACATGACTCAAGAAAAGCATTTCTTGACGGAAAAACCGGAAAAAAAACTCTAGTTCATTTCCTGCCTGCATTTGACGACGTAGAGCAACGTAGAGTCGAATGTTGAACACAGATTTATAATTAGTTTAGATGTAGTGAAAAAATTCTATGTCTATGGTTTAGATAGTACTAAAATGTTGAAGACCACTGATGATGAGCGCGACTCGCGAGCGATGTTTCATGCGTTAGCATCCCTACTCCCTAGTACATCTGTGGATGTTTCTGTTTGATTTGATGCACGTGTTGTAGTGTTGTTGACGTTTGCGAAAAATGTGAAATGGTCGTGTAAAATTTGCCTTTTTTTTATTATTGATTGATACAGTTATTCTAGTTTACACAAGATAAACAAGTCGTGTTGGAAATCAGATAAAGTGAAAGTAGTTTCGTAGTAACAATGCCAGAAATGAAGTACATATTAGTTACTGGGGGTGTAATTAGCGGTGTGGGAAAGGGTGTCATCGCAAGTTCATTTGGCACGATTCTAAAAAGCTGCGGAATAGATGTGACTTCAATTAAAATCGACCCGTATATCAATATCGACGCCGGAACTTTCTCCCCTTACGAGCATGGTAAGTGCTGTGCTGCTTTCACTAACCTCATCGTTGCAAATTTGAACTATAACCACGTTTATTGCATGCTTCTATTTATAATTTTCTAGGTGAAGTTTACGTCTTAGATGACGGGGGCGAAGTCGACCTTGATCTTGGTAATTATGAGCGGTTCTTGGACATAACCCTGCATAGAGACAACAATATTACCACTGGTAAAATATATCAGCAGGTTATTGAGAGAGAAAGAAGAGGGGATTATCTTGGCAAGACTGTGCAAGGTGTGTTATTGGATCTTGGTTATTTTTGCATGAACTTTGTATCTATGATTGTAGGTACTATATGGGTTAGAAAAAAGAAATCCACTTACCGTACGGAACAAACGTTCATATCAAGATATTGTAGTTAATATTTTGTTTATTTATACTGTTTATTTGTTTACTATATAGTTATTCTGTGTTTCTAGTGATACCTCATATAACAGATGCTATCCAAGAATGGGTGCAAAGAGTAGCCAACATCCCTGTGACTCCAGATGGTGTACCACCGAGAGTGTGCATTGTAGAACTGGGTGGTACTATTGGTGATATTGAGAGCATGTCATTTGTGGAGGCATTCCGGCAGTTTCAATTCAGAGTGAAGAGAGAAAACTTTATCTGCGCTCATGTGTCTTTGATTCCTATGGTAAGTTCTATCATCACACACTTCATGTTAGATACCTTATATCATTCCAGTAACAGTTTTTTCACAATACACTCCAGACTTTGTCTTTTGGTTTCCAGCCCAAATCTACGGGAGAGCCCAAGACAAAACCAACCCAGTCTTCCGTTAGGGAGTTGAGAGGCCTGGGCTTATCCCCTGATTTAATTTTGTGCCGTTCTGAGAAGCCCATCAACCACACTGTAAAAGTGAAAATATCTGACTTTTGCCATGTTGGTCCGGAACAGGTAAGAACTACAATCTAATCATTCTGAAGAGACCAAAGAAGATTTGTACAAAAAAAATCATTGAACTAATTAATCTTTATTTCACAGGTTATTTGTATCCATGACCTTAGCTCCGTTTACCATGTACCTTTGCTGATGGAATCTCAAGGGGTGGTACAGTACTTAAATGAACGCCTCCAGTTAAACATTTCTATGCCCAGACCTAGCAAGTATGTTATCATCAGATATTTTGAATTCTGGTTCTGCTTTAATTACCATTAACCCACTGACATACATAGTCGTTGCTAAGCACTTAGATAACCTACAATACAAACTTATGGCTTCTATATTTTTGATAATAATCTAAAATAAGTTAAATTATTTTATAATGGATTATACATGATAGAGCGCTATGGCGGTCGTTAGAGGAGTCCTATGTCCAGCTGTGGACTAATATAGGGTAATGATGATGATTACAGGTCATATAATTTAAGTGCTATACAATTGTCATTACTTATATAAAATACTAGCGGTCCGCCCCGGCTTCGCACGGGTAGTTATTTTAGCAATAAAGCTCAAATTGACTACGTTTTAGTTACAAATCATTTGTATGGGAAAAAGAAGGGCTATTTTTAGGGTTTTTCCAGCAATAATTCTAATTTTTCTCGCCGTAAAAACCTTCCTTGAACTTCAACGAACATTTTAAAAAAAGATTTGGCCAAATTGGTCCAGGCGTTGTTGAGTTATGCGCTTACCAACACATTTTGCGATTCATTTTTATATTATAGATAATTATATTAGGTATGCTTGCTTCAATATAGGCATTAGTAAAATATAATGCTTAGCTTAAGAACAAGCTTATGAGACTCTAATGATATGCATCAACAGATTCATGCGGAAATGGCGTAACCTAGCAAAACGTGTGGACAATCTCCGTAAAGAAGTGAACATAGCTCTCGTTGGCAAGTACACAAAGCTAGAAGACAGTTACGCAAGTGTCACAAAAGCTCTACAGCATGCTTGCATTGCCGCTGGTTGCAAGCTGAACCTCACATACATTGAAGCTGTCAACTTGGAGAAACAAATGAAGATTGATGATCCTGTCAACTACCATAGAGCATGGCAGGATCTTTGTAAAGGAGAGTAAGTATTAGTTGTGTACTTATTTATTTACCATTCTGCTTAGATCTATCTATACTAATATTATAAATGCGAAAGTTTGTTTGTTTGTTGGTCCTTCCTTGCCCTTCACGCCCTGGCTAAGCAATCAATCGACTTGATTTTTGCATAGAGTTAGTTGAAAGGATGGAGAGTAACATAGGCTACTACCATAAATCAGTTTCCATGGGATAGATATAACTTTTAACAACGCGTGCAAAGCCGCGAGCAGCAGCTAGTATAAGATAATTATGCTGCTTTCGTTCTGAGAACCATCAAACACACTGTAATGATGATTATGCTAGAAAGTAGAAAGAGCCGAGTACCGTGCAAGACAAGGATTGACAAACATATTATAAGATGCATGAATTGCATCTTATACAATTACTTAAACTAAAAAATGGAATGTATGGTCACAGTGTTATCTTTGATTAAGAATCGTTCAAAAGAATCCAATTGTTTGCTACCCGGGACGTCATAACTGAGATTCGTTAGGGATGGCACTGTTACAAAGACAAAAAAATCTGTGTGTGGATCTAATCTTCGTTTTAGACCACATAATGACCATTTGGAAATTGAAATAATTAGATTTTACAAGATCCGTTCAGTGCGAGTGTAACTCGCGCGCCGAGGGTCTCGAACATTTGCCAATCGACTTTTTCGAATGGAAATGTTTCGAAAAATATGAAACCTACAGAAATTTCGAAAACTGTTTCAAAGTTAACAAAACAATGCCTTTCATTTAAGACCCCACTCAGGAAGATAGCTCCCCTTTTCGAAGTAACAAATCCAATAGAATTTAATGGTGAAATCATTGGAATATTGTTAACCGTGCATAATTTCGTGGTGATAAAAATCAGCTGATATCTCCATCCTCGATGAATACAGTGAACTCAACCCGAATCGTGTTTCGACTCCCATAACTTATTTACTTTATTCTAAACATTTGAAACTCAAATATTTTTGAAAATTGATTTTCCGTGCAGTCAAAACGTTGGTCTTGGGTGGGACTCATTTCACCATAATGCTGCTTGCCAATTTGCATGCTTTTATCAGCTTCCACAAATGATGGGATAAGATGATAGGACTCACTGAAGATTTCGTTAATGTCATAGGATATGAAGTTTGGTCTGCTAGTTTGGTAAAACAGTTTTGAACTGTAAATTTATTTCTTTTCTTCTGTTACAGCGGTGTTATAGTACCAGGAGGATTCGGTCAAAGAGGCATGGAGGGTAAAATAGAAGCCTGCCAATGGTGTCGCGAAACGCAGAAACCCATGCTCGGTATATGCCTCGGACTTCAAGCCGCGGTTATTGAGTTCGCCAGAAACGTTCTCGGATTGAAAGGCGCCAACAGCACAGAAGTTGAGCCAGAGTGTCAAGACAAGCTGGTGATAGATATGCCAGAGCATCACACAGGGAAGATGGGAGGTACCATGAGGTTGGGAAAGAGGAAGACGTTCTTGGAATCTAGTGTTTTATGTGAGTATACGCAACTGTTAGAGTTACTAATATTATAAAGGCTTTATAATAATATTATAAAGGTTCGTGCAGATGTTCACATATTTGTAAACAATGATCTCCAAAACTCATACGAATTGATCAACATAAAATTGACATTAGTATAAACAGAACGGAATTTAATTTCAATGCATGCGGCAGCTCATCATAATGGCTTATTGTTTGAGATGTCAGGTATAACGTTAGGTGTTATCGATAAGTTATATTATAATAACGAAGTAAAAAAGCTTCGCCTAAATTGTTTTTTTCTTTAGCGCAACTGTACAAGAAAGACGTAATAGAAGAGCGTCACAGGCACCGTTACGAAGTGAACCCCGAGTATGTGGAACGTCTCGAATCGGCCGGTCTCCGATTTGTTGGCAAGGACGACACTAAAACCAGAATGGAAGTCGCCACTGTTGATAATCACCCTTACTATGTTACTGTGCAGTTCCACCCGGAGTATTTATCACGTCCGCTGTCTCCAAGCCCGCCTTTCTTAGGGTAAGTGACGATGTGGTGATCTCTCTCTCGCTGTTTCTGTTCAGAGATTTGTCACTTTGCTTGATACAATCAAATATCAACCAATTAGTTAACCAGTCACCCTGTTTAACCTCTCAAAAGGTTAAGCGCATGCGTGAGTGGTTAGTTTTCCTTCCTAATTTTACTTAAAGTTTTAAATATAAGGTGGAAATTTATCTGTAAATAATTTTATTGATAAATAAATAATCATCATCAGCCTATGTTAGTCCACTGCTGGACATAAGCCTCCCCTAATGAGCGCCATAGCGCCCTGTTCTCAGCTCATCCGGCATGTCCGGTTGTCTGCTTTCGCAGGTCGTCATCCCAACTGGCCGGTGAGCCTCCTACACTACGTTTTCCGAGTCGTGGTCTCCACTCAAGAACACGTTTACCTTAACGATTGTCGGTTCTTTGCGAGTAGGGCATGGACACCGGTATTCGGTATTACCGAAAAACCGGTAATACCGGACGATTTAAGGCAGTTCCGAATACCGGTATTGAAATTGTAAATACCGGTAATTCGGTATTTTCAAAAAATAAGTTATGATTAATAAATATGCGTGAAGAAAACCCTTATGACGGTTCTAAATTACACAAATACCTACCAAACAACTTCTATATAAAACATAATACATTTTATGATTGTAAAATTGATAGCCAGTCTACGTTTTTATTATAATGATTTCAAAAATTGATAAACCAACACGCATCCTCTTTCCACTTCAGGACAAGCAGACGCATATCGCATTACCACGGTATATTCATCAAGTACCCCTAGTACTATCCACTCGCACTAAACGGTTTTGCCACCGCCTTCATCATTCGTACCGCTGGGATTTGGAAAACGCTCCCTGCTGCTGTTTTTCCCGTCAATAATAACTTAGGTGTATTAAAGACAAAAACTTTAAAGTAAATGGGTATCTTCTAAACCTTCGTGATACATCGTCGGCCACATCTTCACTTTTCATCAAGTGAGTTTGTGGTCAAACGAAGGTCTATAGAAGAGACTATAAAATAAAGTAGGTATATTAACAAATAAATGCGCGTAGAATAGTGTAAGACCGTGTTTCATCTTATATTGTGTAAAATCTTTACTTCTAATCAATGTCAATGTGTGCGTGGGAATTGCAGCGAGCTCATTGCATTACGAGTAGTACTGTTCTTGTAATTTCAACAATCAAATAATACAAACAAAAAGATGGAATTAGTATTTACAATTGAATGTAGGCTAAGCAGCGTAGGATCTGTCGAGATCTGCATATTAGCAGCTCTTGAGATCGTCAAGCCAAATCTGCCGCCGCACTAACCCTCACGGATGTCCGGGAAGATGGAAAGGCGCAAGTATGTTGAATTAGCGTCCCACACAATGGGTTCCTCAACTCAACTCCCATGGGACTACTGTCATACTGTCGTCGTCGGACCTCTTACCTACCATACCATCGTCATGCAAAATACCATTCGGTTCGAGAGTAGATTTTACTTTAGCGGTGACAAAGGCTCGATGATGTGGCATGGCATGGCAAGATATCTGACTGGCGACCCTATAACACACGACAATCCGTGATGAGCTATTCGACAGCAGTTTTGCACTGGCATTGATGAGATGCGCAACACCTTGCACACAACTGAAGATACGGAAAGTTACGGGGTCCAATAAAGTGGCAGTGTTATATGTAGGAAGTGCTTGCAATTAATATTCGGAAAATCCCATTTAGAAACGGCCGGGAGACGGGTGCGATCTGCACAGCTGGAGCACGTTTGTATCAAACAATTCCGTGTCAACTCACACAAAAGCCCGTCCTATTGTCATGACGACAAAAGATGTTTTGGAGGAGCAGCATTGGGGCAAGCACTATGCCAAACCGTTCTAATTAGCCTAAAAACTAAATATTGAATGAAATTCCAGGTCCAAATAAGACGGCTCTAAGAAAAAATCAACTAGTGATTTAGACAGAAGTCAGGGCTACATTTTTGCGAATATCTAAGCTCCCAAATTTGACAGGCATGCATATAGGTAGCAGGCATTGCCATCCTAATAGATATTTAAACTCGATTTGATTGTTTAAGTAAAAGAAAGAACATAAAGTAGAAAGGACCATTTTAAATTATCAATAAAAGTTAGGCTTATTTCAAATAACATTTCTTGGTACATTTATTCAGTCTAATACAATATTAAACGGAGTGGAAAACATTTTTTTCTGCTTTTTAGTATTTGTAGTGAAATACCGAAAAAATACCGAAAAACCGGGATCCCGGTTTTAAAAATTTGAATACCGGTAAATTACCGGTATTGTCATTTAGCCCATTACCGCCATGCCCTATTTGCGAGATATGACCAGCGCATTGCCGCTTCAGCTTGCTAATTCCAGCTATGTCGATAACTTTGGTTCTCAGTCGGATCATCGGATGTAGGTATTCGTTACGAATCCTATCCTTCAGTAAAACTCCGAGCACGCGGTAACGGAAGTTTTCCATCAGTGCGTCCTACCCGTCCATGACCTACGGATACAGTGTCCACGTCTCAGACGTGGACACTCACGGTAGGGTTGGTCCACCAGTTTAAAGTCGACCAGCGAGCTATGGGAAGAGCTATGTTCGGAGTTTCTCTGAAGGATAGAGTTCGTAATGATTACATCCGACAGAGAACCAATGTTATCGACATAGCTCAAAGGATTAGCAAGCTAAAGTGGCAGTGGGCTGGTCATATCTCTCAAAGAACCGACAATCGTTAAGGTAAACGTGTTCTTGAGTGGAGACCGCGACTCGGCAAACGTAGTGTAGGACGCCCTCCGACTAGGTGGGATGACGATTTTCGAACGACTGCTAGCGATTGTTGGATGCAGCAAGCTGAAGACAGGGCGTTATGTCGCTCATTAGGGGAGGCCTATGTCCAGCTGTGGACGACTATAGGCTGATGATGATACTTAAGAGCGGCCAACCCGTCTTACTTTTCATACAAACGCTCGTACGTGATTATGTCGTTGTAACAGATCTTTCTTTAAAACTTTTAACTAATAGGTATCTTGTGCACTATTATCTAGGTTTCTATTGTAACAAAAAAAACAAAATTTGAAGAAACAAATTCAGTAGAAGCCTCCAAAAATTTGCTTTTTTGCACAAATTTTACCTGAACTTTGGGCGTTCATAATGTACTCTTAAGTTGTAAAAATAAAGAAAATATTTCGATAGAAACCTTGCAAATGTAATGGAGATTCTAAACGACAAACTTCTATTTAACAAACTTGTAAGGCTTACTGAAAATCATGTATTTTTTGAAACATGTTTTATGAAATTTCCGCACACTATTTTTCGTTCAATGTTATCGCGTTCTCAAAAAAACCGAAAGTAACCGAATGCCAACCGAGCGCTCAGACGCTTTCTCTCTTTTTTCGCTTTGCCTCTTTTTCTAACATTGCGCTGGATGAAACAACAAGCTTTTCAATCACGCTCGCGTTGAAGATAGTAGGACCGGGAAGGGTCCTCTTAATACAATATATTACATACGCAGATACGCCTATACTTACCCTAATAAGCGCCTTAGCGCCTATTTGTATTATACATAGAATATACCCAAGATTTTTGTCCCGGATGGGACAAATACTTACAGATTTTACAATCATTTGCCCCAAGGCGGGTATCGAACTCCCAATCTCCTGCTTCGAAGGCGGACCTTCGCCCGATGCGCCACAGAGGTCGCCAATTTAAATTTTATTTAGTGTGAAATATGTCTCTTTCATTTTACAGACTGATATTAGCATCACAAGGAAAGCTGAAGTCCTATTTAAATAAAGGATGTCGCCTTAGTCCTAGAAATCAATCTGATGTCAGCTCGGGTAAGTGTCAGCTCAGGTAGCTTGATGTAAATGTCAGCTCAGGTGCTTGATGGTTAAAACTTGCAGCTTAAAGTGGGTGTGAACGTTCAAGCTCGCATGCTAGCATACAAACGTGCTTTCTGATTCATTTGGAAATACATACAAATTAATCGGATAATATAATAGTTTTAAGATATAGTTTGCACCGTTTAAGTTTTTCAAAAAACAACCTCATAAAATGAGAGCGAGAGTAATAAAATTGCCTCAAAATGAATGGAAATGAATTTTAGCTCTCATTTAATGAAGATAAGTGTCTTGAAAAACTAGAATGGGACAAACATAGGTATATCTTATCAGATTATATGCAAAATTTCCTTGCAATTAAAGGTGTAAAGCACGTTTGTATGGAAGCTTAGTGGTTCGCACCCACCCTTACACCTGGATATGGCAATCTAATAAAGAATAGAGAAATATCCAAATGTTGTTTTGGAATGTTTTTTTTTCTTAAACAGACATAGGAAGAGAGCTCTAGTGTACGTAACAAGAGTGGAAAGCTTTTTCCCGACAGTGCGAGAGAATAAACTCCTTAAAATGGAATAATAGATCTCCAACTAAATTCAAAAATTCCCTTTTTAAAGGGGTGTTAGAATATTGGCCTATCTCTGCTTCCCTTAATAATAATGTCTACTACAGGTTAATTAAAAAAAATCTTTTTTATCTTTTCAGATGAGGAAGATATCTCAAATTTATCTTCACTAAGTTTATCTGACGAAAAAACTATAATAGAAAATGGAAATGGTACCAATGGTATAGTCAATGGAGTATGTAATTAGGACCTAAGTGTAAACATAATCTTTAAAGAACCTAGTTAGTATCCTTAACTTGAAATTTGTTAATTTGATTTATTGATATTTTATTGTATAAGTGGTATGCATTTTAAGTAGGTTGTCAACTTAAAAGTTAATTGCATGTGTTGTTCAGCGTGTGAAGTGTGAGTTTTTTTATGTTGTTGTCCATTACCTTTGCAGTAACGATTAAGGGGGCGATAGATGTGAAATGGGCAAATTTGGGTTACATTGAACAATTTTTTTCCGTCATCGTTATCGATAAAGTTTTGAAAAAAAAACCTAACAATCTATGGGATACAAAACAGATCCCCTTAGTTTCGAAACTGAAAAAAAACTATTTTAAATACCAGTAATAATTGTGCAAAGTACCATCTGTTTTATTAGTTTTTACAATTTAAACTATCAATCACAAAATTTTTTTATTTTCATCAACATATTAAATAGAAGAATACCCAGGGCACCTTCGGCGTATTGCAAATTGCAAACAAATGTCTTAGTTAAAAGATAATCAGCAAAAACTTGATTTTTGAACTTACGGCGCTCTGATCTGTCCCGCTTCTTTAAACGCGAAATCCTATCCTATTCACAAAATGGCGTCATATATCGCCCCCCTTAATTGATATTTACAGTTTTTTAACTCATATTGCACTTTCCAGGCTAGGGACACTTTGAGCCCTCATGATGTAAGGAATACTAATTGTTCTTGGTAATTATTCACTCACTACCAAGTTACTAGAATGTCATAATAATAGAGTAATTCCTTTCACACAAAGATGTGCCATTACGTTTTTGTATGATTATTTTATTAATACTTAGTTATAAGCTAGATACTTTTTAAAACATCACTTTTATTTTAAACTCGTAATTGATAATCAGTGATGCTCAGAATACAGCTATAAACAAATATGCACAGACCTGATGGATCATTTTAAAGAGTCGACTTTTTGTTTTGTTTTGTGACGCACTATAGGTTAAGTTGAAGTGTTAATTTTAGTCAAATATCGTTTCATTTGCCTTCTATGTAAGAAAATTTATGTCTTAGCAAGGTACGAAAAAGTGAACTATAAATAATTGCAAAATTATTTTTATAAAAAAGATTCAATGCGGCGCCCACTGTGCCCCAAAGAAATTGAAAACAAAATTGTGATTTATAAATACCCGTGATCTATGGCTGTTGTAATCTACGCGTAAAGTATATTTTATCAAACACTGTATTTAAGTAATTTCTATTTTGTAAAGCGAATTGGTAATATTTTTGTATGTATTAAAATTGCTTCTTTAAAAATAATAGACATTAGTTAGGGAAATCAATAGAGTAAAAAAACATGCAAAAAACAGATTAAGAATTGTTTTAATATCTCAGTGTTTATTACTAAATTGTCATAATAGACCTTATTATTATTAACAATGAAAAATACTATCAAATAATAGAACTAGTCTTTACAATTGAGCTAACTTCAAACTGTTGCAAACAATCTACAGGTAGCTCAACTGATCCATATCAATACCAATCGGAAGCGTCCCCAAGACGCTGGCTGCATTGCCCCGCTGTATGGCAATGTAGCCTGACAGTACCTACCTATCGAATCTCATAAATTTCAAATTGTGCTATGATGTATGCATGCACCTATAACAAAGTGCCCCAGTTAAGTCCATTGTAAGAGCGGTAGCAAGATTGTACTAGTGTTAAGACGAACTTAAAGAGTATATTGAAGATGTTTATTAAATCATATGACAGTTATTTCTATAATAGGTTGGTGCCTACTTAATTGTTTTACATCAATTTTATAATATTGTCACATCATTCCATCCTAACTAAACAAAATACTCTATATAAACAGAAATTATGACCATTTGACCATCATACAACTTAACGTAACCACCAGACTCACTAGTAGTTAATATGATAATCAATAAAATGTTATAATATAAAATTAAAAATAATATGTTTAGGTAGGATAGGAATGTTCTACCTAAGTCTATAATATTGTTAAATCGTCGAAATATGTTTGGAAACTTAAACACTAATAAAGTGTTGTTTACCTAAAAAAACTATGTTTTACTACCATCACCGGTAACGGAAAGATCGATGCTGGCTGGCACCCATGGCTACGAGCTGTGTAGTGCCGGCCTAGAATTTGCACCACCCATGCACCACCCCAACTCTTCCCGTGGGTGTCGTAAGAGGCGACTAAGGTACATACACCGGGGGCGGGTAGCAGCGTCTCATAAAGTAGATCTACAACTGCGATCCCTAACCCGGAATGCCCCCCAGCGTGGGGATTATGGCCATTACCCCCCACAAGATAAAAGCCAATAAGGCGATGATTATTTAGGGGAGGCGTCCAGCTGTGGACTGGAGTAGGCTGTCGAGGTTGAGGTAAGCGACCTGAATGTAGGTATTGCTCGTGTATGGAGGTACCGCGGTTGCGCGCCCATACAAGGATTGAATAAATAAATAACGCTGGACAATTCACACAGCATTATCTAGCCCCAAGCTAAGCAGAGCTTGTGTTATGGGTACCTACTAGATAACTGATATACATAGTACAATACACAGATAGATATTTTTGTAGGTAAACCTACATATTTTTGTACACTCACGACCGACCAGAACACCTGGAACAAATATTTGCAGACAGTACAAATATGTGACGACCTCTGTGGCGCGGTGGGAGAAGGTCTGCCTGCGACGCAGGAGGTTGCGGGTTCGATTCCCGCCTCGGAACAAATGTGTGTACGATCTGTAGACATTTGTGCGAGCTTGTGTGTTATGCATACCTATGTTATGCATAACACACAAGCTCGCTTAGCTTGGGGCTAGATGATGCTGAGTGAATTGTCTAGCATTATTTATTCATTTAGGTACCTATACCACCGTAGAAAGAAAGGATTTAATTAGTTTTTTTATTTACTTTTGTAAGTAGGTAGGTACCCAGGGTACCCACCCATCATCGAGAATAAAACCGATAGGTACGTCCATCCACAGAGTACTGTGTATATAGCGTCCATCCACACGATTATTGTACACCTCTTAGAGCATTTATTATAATTAATTATAACGTACACCGCACAGATGTACTAGGGATGCTAGTACACCGTTATAAATTCTCTAAGCCTTGATATGATAATCCTTGATGATGATGACAGAATTTCTATGTTCGGATACTTTCATCGAAAAAATAAAAAAGAATATCCGGTGCAACTCGCGCGCCGCGTCGCGCCCCGTCGCCGCCGCCGCCGCGCCGAGGGTTTCGGACAAGAATACTAGAATTTATTAATAAAAATAATATTTTACTCGTCAATTGTTCAGTTTCATAAATAACACTAACTACAATAAATTTAATGAGTTATTATTAAACTACTAGACCGTCACTGGAAGTTTTTATAATGAGGGAGCATATCCGTTTCCGTCGAATTTGACTACTTTTTACCAGTTTGTTTGCAAGTCTTGATATAGTCAGAAGCACGTGGCTCTTCTGCAGTGGTTGGGAGTGGGCGGCAGCAGCGATGAAGAAAAGGCAGATCCACATACGATAACGTTTATTATCAAATAAACACACCGTATAGTGACACAATCACAATACATTACATTGTACATTACTAAGTAATGTAATATATTTAATTGTGACTGACTACAAGTCTTGTAGTCAGTCACAATTAAATATATTAGCATTAGTTAGAAAAGTATGAACATAAAGCTACAGCCATTTGCGAAAGAGAAGTTGGCATAGATAATTTAGTGTTACCATCTATCTGTATCCGGTGATACCCTCTATGACTATGTAAAAATATAATAAGGGCACACCTAGACGATCCGTTTAACACTTCCCCTTGTCCTATTATATTTTTGGTCAAAAAGATTCAATCTCTACATTTGACTCTATATACAATATAAAACAATTATGTTAAACTTAAGTCTCTACCATAATATTTTCAGTCAAAAATTACAAAATAACACATTACATAAACATCAAATGACTATAGTTAATAACGTTAAATTATAAACATTTTGCATAAATTTACTTATCTATAGTTATTTATTTAATTTCTTAAACATACCACATTCATATCTTTAGTAAAAGTAGTATGTTTTTGTTTACATAATGACTTGGTAAGTACATCTGCTGACATTTTATCTGTAGGCATATAATGAACTGTTATTAAACCATTATTAATTAGATCCTTGACAAAGTGATATCGAACATCAATGTGTTTCGTACGCTTATGGCATACTTCTTTTGATTCTAATAACTTTTGGGCACTTTGGCTATCATTATACAAAATACATTCATCTAGTTGAATTAAACATAGTTCTGAAAGTAAATTTTGAATAAAACAGATATCCTTACAAGCATCGCCTATCGCGAGGTATTCTGCTTCAGTACTTGAGAGTGCTACACACCTCTGCTTACGCGATTCCCAGTTTATAGTTGAGTTACCTAGCTTTATGACGTAACCAGTGTACGATTTACGATCATTAGCGTCATTTGCCCAATCAGCATCAGTGTACGCGCTCAATCTCCAATTGTCACTCTTTGTAAACAGCAAACTGTGATCAATTGTACCAGCTAAGTACCTAAGTATATGTTTGGCTGCGAGCCAATGGCTTTTATCAAAACAAGTGCTAAACTGGCTTAGATAACTACATGCATAAGCTATATCCGGCCTAGTGCACACACATAAATACATAAGACAGCCTAAAAGTTGTCTGTATTTATACACACTATCGTCCAACTCATTACATGTATTTTCAGACTTCTGTAACTTACAGTTTTGAGGCAAAGGTGTGGCTACAGGTTTACAATTTTGCATGTTAAATTTAACTAACAATTTCTTTGTGTACTCTATTTGGTCTAAACATAATATTCCTTTATTTCTCTGTCTAGAAACCCTTACACCCAAACAATTTTTAAGTGGACCTAGATTTTTAACATTGAACTGTTCTTCCAATGCATTTTGTAAATTAATTTTAATTTTACTATTTTTATTATAAAATAGATAAAAATCGTCAACATAAAGTGCCAGTAAAACAATATCACTGCCTACCTTTTTACTGTAAACGCATGGTTCACTTTTACATTGTTTGAAATCATTAGCAATTAACAAGTCATGTACCTTTTTATTCCACATCTTGCTAGACTGCTTTAAGCCATAAATAGCTTTCTTAAGTAAACAAACTTTACCATTAAATTGTTCTGAAAAACCTAAAGGTGGTGACATATATATTTCCTTATCAAGATCCCCATTTAAAAATGCGGTAGCTACATCAATGTGATCTATTTCTAAGTTTAACTGATTACTAATATTAAATAGAATTCTCATTGTGGAGTGTCGAACCACAGGTGAGAATGTATCATTATAATCTACACCGAACTTCTGAGTGAAGCCTCTAGCAACAAGTCTAGCTTTGAAACAGTTAAATTTACCATCTGTATCATGCTTTATTTTATACACCCATTTACATTGAATAATGTTTTTATTAGTGGGCTTATCAACTATTTCCCATACCTTGTTGGTGACTAATGAGTCGTATTCTTGCTGCATAGCAGCCTGCCAGTCCTCAGAATGTGGAGAAGATAACGCCTCTTCATATGAATGTGGTTCTTCACACAAACCGTCATGCATGGATGTACACACAAAACAATCATAATCTTTGTACCTTAGAGGAGGAATATTACGCGTCGAACGCACACTACGCTTAGGAGAGCCTGTCTCATTCACTTCCCCTCCAGCAGGCGTCTCGCCAGAAGTCAGACGCTCGTCGCGGCCGGCATCAGCTGACTCTCCCGCTGAGGTACTCGATGAGCTATCGGCGTCACGGAGCGCTCTTGGGTCCTCTCCTGATCCTGAAATGTCAGAATAATAATTTGAACTGTCATTGCTTAAAACATTTGATTCATCATTAGTAATATTTAATTCATTATTATTATTATTTAATTCATTATTATTATTTAATTGGATATTATCATACATGTCAGAGTTGTTAATATCATTCAATACATTATTATTATTTGATCCAATATTATCATTATTATTACATGATGACTCAAAATTATTAAAATTAATGTCCTTTAAAAATATAAAATTATGATGCTGTTGGTCTTCTTTAAGATCATGTCCCAAATCCTTAAAATATTTATTTTCAATAAAAGCTACTGAACGTGACAGTATTACTTTGTTAGGATTTGATGGCTCTATAAGTCTGTAACCTTTACAGGTATCACTGTATCCAACAAAAACAGACATCCTGGCTTTCGAATCCAGTTTCTGTCTCTTTTGAGATGGTACAAGGTAATACGCTAAGCACCCGAAAACTCTTAAATGTCTGAGGTCAACTGGGGACCCAGTCCATACTTCTTCGGGCACACGTCCAGCCAAAGCAGCTGTGGGTGACCGATTTTTTAAATACACAGCTGTCATGACAGCTTCACCCCAGAAACGCTTGCTGAGACCTGCCTCTGCTAGCATACTCCTAACTTTCTCCATTAGAGTCCGGTTCAGACGTTCTGAAACCCCGTTCTGTTCAGGACAGTACGGTACGGTGACCTGATGGACTATACCTTGTTCTTTTAAATAGTTACTGAACTTATTATTGCAGTATTCACCGCCATTATCCGATCTTAAAGTTTTTATTTTTAACCCAGTCTGCGTTTCCACTAGTGTTTTAAAATTAATAAAATGGTCAATTACCTCAAACTTATTTTTCATAAGGTATGCAAAGCTCTTCCGAGTGAAGTCATCGGTAAAGGTCACGGTGTACTTTGCACCAGACCAGCTGGGCTCCTGCATTGGGCCACAGACGTCCGTATGGATGAGCTGCAGGGGCTGCGACGTTTTCGAGGTGCTCTCGGGAAACGATGCGGCCGACATCTTCCCCTCGAGACAAGGCACACAGTTCTTCAGTAATTCCTCATCCTGGAATAAACAACGCATTCCACATGCAACCCTCTCCAATGTTTTCATACCTTGTATATGCAGGTGACCGAGACGTTTGTGCCACAGTTCAGCGGGAAGGCCAGCAGTGTCATGAGCACTCAACAACTCCTCTCCATGATCAAGGAGTAGAGAGTGACTTCTATTAGTCAAAGACCCTGAACCCTTTACATTGTTAACATACTCAGACAAAACAGCACACATATTAAGTTTGTACAAACCATTAACACAAACTCCAGTGGCAATAACATAGCTAGACTTGTCTATAGGACCAACATCATTTAATATAAAACATTTCTCTTTGCAAAATTGAACTGAGTAGCCTGCTAATACTAATTTACTGACTGAAATAAGATTGGCCGCAATTTGGGGAACATACAAAACATTCAAAAGTCTCACCTGATGATTTGACTGTATCTCCAAAGTGCCTACACCTTCACACTTAATTTTGGAGTTGTCAGCCACCGAAATCCAGTTTTGACAATCTTTGAAGTCATGAAGCATGTTCCTATCATTAACCATATGACTAGTAGCACCGCTATCAACATAAAATTCACAATTATTCTTAGATAAAAATGCTGACGCTGTGAATGTTTTATCTTCGTTTTCTTTCTCACTGTCCTTTTTAGACTTTTTAAGTTTTTTAAATTTAAAACAAGTGGACTTTTTATGACCCCTTTTTTTACAAAACTCACAAAATAGATTGTTAAATTTCTTGTTTGAAGAGGCATAATATGCAGTACCGCGTTCTTCTCCGGAGGATTTTCTGGAATGTTCCTGTAGTAAACGAGCTCGCACTAGCTCGCTTGATACTGTTGTTGTGACAGCAGCGGCTGTTGATAGGTTAGAAACAACCGAGTCGTACTCACTAGATAAGCCACTTAGTAATATCTCTGCGACTTCTTGGTCGTCAATTTGCTTCCCGATGTCATGAAGTTGCTGAACTATTGTGAATACGGCATCAATGTACGACTGCATGTCAGGATATTCGCTATATTGAATGCGGTGTAGTCTCCTCAATAAAAGAACACGTCTGTAAAGACCCTTGTCCTCAAATACGTCTGATAAGGCTTGCCAAGCATCTTTTGCGGTGGTGCTGCTACGTACATATTGAAATAGATGCGGTTTTAAGGTTAGACATACGCGTGCCAATGCTCTTTGATCTCTCTTTTCATAACCCGCATCTTGATCCGCACCGACGACGACGTCCCATAAGCCTTCCAACACCAATAAATTTTTTGTTGAAAATTTCCAAGTATGGAAATTTGACATGCCATCGAGCTTTTCATGGCTGTTGAGGTTATGTTCCATGATGCGTCCACGCCGGCTCGCGTTATCGCGCGCCGCCTCACGTTCCCAAGTCTTTTGTATTCTTTAGGTATCCTTTTTAATCTGATTGCACAGCCTAGGCGGAGTGCCTGGGTCCAAAACCTCTTGATATAGTCAGAAGCACGTGGCTCTTCTGCAGTGGTTGGGAGTGGGCGGCAGCAGCGATGAAGAAAAGGCAGATCCACATACGATAACGTTTATTATCAAATAAACACACCGTATAGTGACACAATCACAATACATTACATTGTACATTACTTGTAGTCAGTCACAATTAAATATATTAGCATTAGTTAGAAAAGTATGAACATAAAGCTACAGCCATTTGCGAAAGAGAAGTTGGCATAGATAATTTAGTGTTACCATCTATCTGTATCCGGTGATACCCTCTATGACTATGTAAAAATATAATAAGGGCACACCTAGACGATCCGTTTAACAGCAAGTACATCCGGTTCCAGTGCCGACACTATATAGAGAATATACAGAAGCTTGTATCGCATGTATCAGTAAATGAATATTTATTTTTACCGGTTCGGGTCCGGTATTTTCGGAACTTTTGCAAGTAAGTCAAGTTACACCTCCACAGTAAGCAAACTCGTCGAGGGTAGGCACCAAAGTTTTTTCGTTGGCCTGCAATCGGGTCATCTTAAAATTGCTTGCCATGATAAGAGGGTATCAATCAGTTCTTTCGTATTCGAACGAACCAAAGATCTAGGATCCTACGTTCCGTAACGAACAAAATGACGTCACTGACAGTCAATGTCTTGACAAGTCCAGTATTCCGAATTTACCATCTATTCATTAGATCTATTTTTAAATGGCCTTCACAAGGTCTCTTTGGACCTTTTACATTTAAGGTGTGGCTAATGAGCCAAAAGTATTGAAATGAGCCGAGAATTGATAACTAGAAGAAGCACAACATTTTAAAAGCTTAATTTTGAAATGTGCAAACCGATACGTTTCATTTGATGGCCTATTCGTAAAGGTGCCCCTTAAAAAAAATCGCCCTCTTTTTGACCAGTTTTCAAAAACTGTTATATTGATAGACTTGTCTATATTTTCCCTGTGAAATAGATCTAGGTACATACAGTTACATTGTAAGTATACGGATCGCTCCGCAAACTTCGGAGATAGGAGGGAGAACGAAATGTATTATTTTTTCAAATTTCAAGTTAATAGCTGCAGTAGTTACTGAGACTGATATCAAGAAAGAAGGGGGACGTACAGAGGAGCCCCTAGGCGTTTCGAAACCGATCTTGAAACCCTAAAAACAACGCAGTAGGTACATGAGTACCAAAGATCTTAGGATCCTACGTACCATAGGGTAATACTAGAATAAACAATAAAATATAGTAGAATCTTTGAAATATTGTTCTGTGGATGAATACTATTATACAACATACAACTCATTATCCAAACACAATAAAAAAAAAACAATGAAATAAAATTGACACTGACAGCTGACTCAAGTCAAAGTGACAGTTAAGAAAAGTGTTCCCATTTATAAAATTTACCCCAATCTAAGAGGTAAGAATAAGTGAGTACACCATCATTAGCAGCATAAATTAATATCCATTGCTGACATTCCCAAACGAACATGAAACGAATGGTCCTCTTAGATTCACCAATATCTTGCAATCGCAATGTCGTCGGCTCATCGGGTCGGAGGTCTTCCCACGCTCCGTTAAGCATTCCATACCGAAGGCCGCACGAAAACCCTTTCTTTACTTCACAACGTTATTGCTTACTTCTATTAGCTAAAATTAAAAATAGATATGGTAAGACTAAAGTGGCGTTGGGCATGCCCGACATGCCGCAGGGCAGGGCAGTATTTCATTTTGAAGGGGGTTTAAGACCCAACCCAAAAGCCCCAAACGTTATCGGCGAGCGGAGAGAGCGAAAAATGAGTGTTTTAGTAGTATTAGTGTATTTTTTGTGATGTTAATCTTTAATATGTCATTGCGGGACTACGAAAAACGAGCCTTTATCATCTGCGAGCGGAGCGACCTGCAAGTTTTTTTGTTCAGTTGTTTGCGTTACATTTCATCTTTACCGGCCTCTATGTCAGTTACTTTGGTTCTTCTGCGACTAATCGTTTTCCGGATTCTATCGCGTAAGTAGGAACTGTAGAGCTCGAAAAGTCGAAACAGCACACACGTGGCCTAATAGTCAGCAACCCCACCACTTCTCGAATCCGTAAGTCACAGGTGACGAAAATATATGTAATTCACGACTTCCGTCTTGAGCACGGAACACAAAAAACCAGTGGAAGTGTTAAATGGGCGTGGCACGCGTGCCACAATTATGCGTAGTTACGCTGATCTCAGCCACTTTCTTACATCACGTCGAGTTGCTAGTCTCGCGACAAATTGTTTCTATTCTCGAATGTTCTTCGCTACTCGTTTAGTGATGTAGTAAAGTCGGCTGTTGATTTAATCGATACTACAAATCATGTTTACTTGGAGCTCAAACATACCTTATCAATAAATAATTACAATATCTATCTATCTTATGCTGTAGAATTCAAGGTTTATTTTCTAATCTGTGACGTTGGCTAATAGTGACTAAACTTATAACTACCAATGAAACGAATTGTGTCTTTGTAATGCATTATAAGATTAAGGGTTTATTTGTGTGAGTTTGGCGACAGCGGTGCCCTAGTAATTTTGTTGCATAGCACTTCCACTTGGTTTTTGTGTTCCGTGGTCTTGAGGCTCTGCGGTTATATGTGACAAAAAGATACTGCGTTAGAAGATTTTTAGTAGCGTTTGGCTGCTAAAAAGACTAGACGACAAAATAAATCTTACTGGCATGGCATGTCGATTCACTATCAGATCTCGGTGTATAATAATCGAGGGTATCTCTGATTAGATATGTCGAGTCGTAGGATAGCGTAATTATAATAATCATATCTACGTCTTTACATAAACATGTTCTACAAAACATCCCATAAAGCCCATATAAGAATTTTACATAAGAATTATTCTTATGTAAAATTCTTAAGATATTCTTAAAGAATATCATATCTAGTTTTTCCCCATGTTGTTACTAGCTAGAAAGATTGGTAGTTTGTGGAAAAAAACTGGGTGTTGTTGGTTGAAAAAGGAAGGAATCTTTCTTCAGTCAGTAGCTTGCAACACCGATTTGCGCTGTAGAATTTTGATTGCGAAATCTTGTAGCACTGCGTTTTTGAATTTTGTGAAATATTTTGATACACATAGTTCGTTATCATGTGTAAAAAGTAGTATTAAACTATAAAAATACATTATTCCAGCCCGCCGTTGAGTAGAAAACTTTCCAGCTTCCGTAAGTTGCGGTTAGGTGCTCTCACGCGTTCGTGTTTACGAGTGATAAAATGTTATTTTCGTGTGAACTACACTAATTTTCATTCACTATGGTGTTTGAGACGATAGTTGTTGATGTCCTGAATAGGTTCCTCGGTGATTATGTGGAGAATCTAAATAGGAGTCAGCTAAAACTTGGAATATGGGGCGGTGAGTCCACTACCCTTTGAATGATGTCATTCTTGCTGCCGATTGTTGCGGTTATTTACGTCTTCCTACCCTATTTTTCAGGCGATGTTGTTTTGGAGAACTTGATACTAAAGCAAAATGCCTTGGAAGAGCTGAACATCCCAGTTCAAACTGTTTACGGACATTTGGGTATGTTTAGTTTATCATAAAACTAGAATTTTTGTGTAAGTAGTCTTGTTATTGAGACTGAATTTATAAAGATTTTGACTCTGCGGCGGTTACTTCATTTTGTAGCTCAGTAGGTTAGTTAGAGCATTCCCGGAAGGATGCAGGTTCAAGTCCCAGTAAAATGATTATTTTTGTGCCTATATTTTATTTAAAACATAACTTGAACCAAAACTTGGCTCACACTTAGTCCATAGTTACGCACACTACTATCACACCTGCCTTCGTTACGCAAGGTTTTGACACTTAGCATGCAGTTCAGACCATTCCCATGATTGTTCTCTGTATTTAGATCAAGTGACATCATGCCCTCTAAATCGTGTCTGATTTTTATTTGTGACTCACAAAGCTGTAGCTTGTAACCTTGATGTAGGTGATTGATAACAGCAGTCTAACCAATGTAAAAAAACAAGGATGTTGTATACTTATATTGATAAATTAAAAGTCAAAAATAAAGCATAAATTTTATGTCATGTTGTACTTGAATTTCTACTGAATTTGATTTACAACCATTCCTGTACTGAGAATACAAGTCGTTTGTTTGCCTTTTATCAGTCATTATTTATTGGCCATCAAGCACCCACTTTGACTAAGCACTTCACTACATCATGCCTTTTCAGATAAGATACATAGAAATGAGATTTATAGCGTTTACATGAGGGAGTTTTTACATTGATGTGGAAAGTGGTTAAATCACCATAGTTCATATAAAACTAAATTCAGAAGAGAATATTTTACTCTCCTTAAATATTCTCATGTGAATCACACCCATAGCCTATTCCGGCCTATGCAATAATCTCTACCCAAAGTGGTAAATTTCGCTCGAACTTTATTGATTTTGAGAGATGTTTTAGTTGACTGTAAAATTATCACATACTTTTGCTAAACTTTGGATAGAGAATGCGTCATAGTTTGGAACAGGCTTGAATATCTTTTAAAATTGTTCCGATGTTGGTACAGGTAAACTGGTGCTGAAAATACCATGGAAGAACCTATATGGTGCTTCAGTCGAAGCAAGCGTAGAGCGCTTGTTTCTGATTGTCAGCCCTACTGTATCAATCAAGTACGACCATGAGAAGGAGGAAAAAATGACATTGGCCTTCAAGCAGGCTGAACTGGAGAGGGTAGCCGAGGCCAAAAAGCAGGCAGAAGAAAAAGGTAACAAAAATCGGCAAGCGCGTGTCGCATTCTTTTTTACGTGTTTCTTTCTAGTTTCTTTCTTAATTTTTCTTGTTAAGTATTCATTACTAAATAATTATTTCTGTCTGTTCTTGTGTTTATACATTTTTGGCATTAATAGTTTAGTTAGACATTATTGACGCAGGTGAGGCGATTTGTCTCGCGAAAAATGTCTCATCACATCTATTTTGAATTTCTAGAAAACAAACTGAATGAAACTTTTGTCGAGAAGCTGGTAACGCAAATAATCAAGAATGTCCAGCTGAATATAAAAGACATACACATACGGTATGAAGACAGCGTCACAAACCCTAAAGCGCCTTTCTCATTTGGCATCACCCTCCACAATTTTTCCGTCCATACGACAGATGAGAACTGGAAGCAGACTGTCATACAAGAAGCTGTGACAAAGATATTCAAGGTAAAGTCGGCACATTTATATACCTTTATGGATATCATATTACATAATAAGATTAATAAGCCACACGTCTTCTCGTTTTGTGGTCTTGCAATGCAAACAAGCAGATCCTCGGTGGGAAACGAATTCGCGAACTATTGCATCTCTGGTTCAAACTTGGAACTGAATGATTGGAAAAAAACTCGTAAAGACCCATATTTATTTTCTAGTTATCCTATTCATATATTTGGTTCTACCTTTTCATATTTAGCTCTCACGCGAAAGATCCCTAAAAAGATAAAATTGGCATTATACACACCTTAGCTGGGCTATAAAAGGCTGATTTACCATCGCAATTTGACTCAAGGTAAACTAATTAAATAAAACAGAAAGTGATAAAACGGCGTACGAAAAATGCTACTCAAATAATGATAGGTCAAGGCCAGGTTAGGTTAATCGAAATATCAAGGTTATTTAGAGACTAACAACCTGGCTTAAACTAGGTAGAATGGTGTCATTAGTATTTTTATCATTATTTTAGGTTCATAATAATTAATGAGCTGATAAAGAGGCTATTGCCTGAACAGCAGACTGATTTGTTGGATAAGGTTTTATTTTAACTAGATTGTAGAATGTCTATAGTACCTTCCTAGTATACCTTCCTGCCCGTGGATTTACTCACGCACGCGGTACCTACTGGACATGCCAGATGCACTAAGCCCTAAGGGATACATAGAATCGAACCAGTAGGTTCATGAGATTATCCATTTAAAAAAATATTTATATTGGTAGTGATTCTGTTGGCGCCAAAACCTAAGAGCACATCCACACAGCATCCATTTGACAGGATCCTTTTTTCCGTTATGGCATTATGTAGTTTTGGGTAAGAGTTCGCACACCCGACATTACTATAGTTTCAAGTTGTGAAGGATCCTTAAAACACAGAGCGGATCCGTTTTTACAGGACTGCTGTAAAAACGGATCCGCTCTGTGTGAAAGCGCCCTAAACTAAATCCATGATTATATTATAAATTCGAAAGTAACTCTGTCTGTCTATTACCATTTCACGCCTAAACGGCTGAATTAATCTATATAAAAATTTGTAGAAAGGTAAATAGTATCCCCGGGACTAAGGATACTTGAAAAGCGCGGGCGAAGCCGCTTGTAGCTTATAATTGTTGCCGGCCCATTTTTTCGTTCGTAAAATAGGGACGGCAATATTTTTATGCTAGTTTAGTTATGCCACTGTTGGCATAACTAAACTAGCATAAAAATATTGCCAAAAATATTGGTAGTGATTCTGTAATCACTACCCTCTTTTTCTTGTTATAAAGATGACTGTCTCTTTCTCTCTTATATTATGTATTATTCTGTTACAGATTCTCAACCTAGAAGGCCTTGCAATTTATTGGAATCCCTCAACCGAGCTCTACAATGCGATGGATCAGAAAGATATCAAAGAACATCTAGAGTTAGAGATCGCGAAGAAATCACATAAACCGGATCATTATGACTATGGTTAAAAAAAATAGATTAATGTATTTAAGACGATACCCGAGCCAAACTACCGCAGCCACCTATTTTATCTTATTATTAAAAAAAGCTTATAATAGGTATCACAAACTGCCAGTGAAAATTTTGAAATTACCGTTGTTCAACGAAATAATAAAATAAGGTAATAATAAAATAGGTGGAGGCGCTAGTTTGGCTCGAGGTATCTCAAGTTATTGTGAGGTCCATAGCTAACTAAACATACAGCATATATAACTAAAAATTAGCGTATAAAAACACAATTAGTAGGAACACGTTATTTGTGATTGTGGCAACGACGTGTAGAAGACGCAATAAGGGTGTCGGCTGACGACGATGCACGGCGGTGTCCACTTGCGGCCAGTGAACCATCGAACTTGACACCCGTCGGTCAAAGCACTTCGCTTAAGTAGATCGAGAGATGTTGGGTTAGAACTCTTAGCATACATGAATAGGACATTACACCCATTTTCCGTACCCAAAGGGTAAAACGGGACCCTATTACTAAGACTCCGCTGTCCGTCCGTCTGTCTGTCTATCCGTCCGTCTGTCAACAGGCTGTATCTCATGAACCGTGATAGTTAGACAGTTGAAATTTTCACAGATGATGTATTTCTGTTGCCGCTATAAAAACAAAAACTAAAATACAGAATAAAACAAATCTTTTAGAGGGGCTCCCTTACAACAAGCGTTATTTGCCGTTTTTATAGACAATGGTACAGAACGACCTGTGCGCGACCTGAATTTTATAGTCAGGCCACAGGAAGACCTTCATAAGTGTTTCGAGAACTCATTTAACCCAGCGGTTCTCGGTTCTTCGCGAGATATGACCGACCCACTGCCACTTCAGCTTGCTAATTCTTTGAGCTTATATTTGTATTTGTCGTCAATCGTATCCTTTGACAGATAAACTCTGAGCAAAGTTCTTTCTAGCATAATTGTATTGTATACTTGAACTTGGATACCAATTAACTTAATATTTCTTCTTATTCCAGCTCTCGGTCCAATAAATGCAACGGCAAAGTTAAAACTTAACCCCAAACCTGAAAACGATGATCCTAAATTCAGTTTACCTAAAGTGATTCTCACTTTGCACATGGAACAGCTCTCTGTCAGCCTCACTAAAGCTCAGTACCAAGATATGATGTTACTAGCTGATTCTATGGACCGGATGAGTAAAGGAACTCCTTACAGGTAAGATTTTCGACCTTGTTTTAATGTAAGTATAGTTCATTTTGATGTTTATGGATGTTGTTTACTGTACCGAGTTTACCCAAAGTGATTCTCACATTGCGCATGGAACAGCTCTCTGTCTCATCTCGAGGAGAACCGACAAACGCTGGGGTAAAAGTGTTCTTGAGTGGAGACCGCGACTCAGCAAACGTAGTGTAGGACGCCCTTCGACCAGGTGGGATGACGATTTGCGAAAGACTGCTGGCAGATGCTGGATGCGGCAAGCTGAAGAGAGGGCGCTATGGCTCTCATTAGGGGAGGCCTATGTCCAGCAGTAGACAAATTAGGCTGATGATGATGACGATGAATCTGTACTAAAAATACGTTCTGCTCATTATAGACGGTAATGGAGTCTATAGGTTATTCATTGTTCATCAATTTACAAAGGTAATGAAATGAATTACGAGACGTATTTAATGAATTCCATTTAGATAAACTCACGTTTTGAGTTCATACAAACAGGAAAATTACGAAAATACCTTATCAACCCATAGTTATAAACTAAAAACACAGTTACAAACTTTGAATTAAATTGATGGGTTCAATTATTAAAACCTACATTTAATGTTAATGTAGATAGGACGTAAGCAAATCTATACTATTGTAAAGAGGAAAGATTTGTTTGTTTATTTGAATTGAATAGGCTCCGAATCTACTGGACCGTCTTGGAAAATTCTTTCAACATTAGAATCCTACATTATCCCTGATGAACATAGGCGATAAAGTCTACCCGTGCGAAGCCGGGGCGGACCACAAGTGTTTAATAAATTTGTTTCGATAATTTAAAGTGTATAATAAAATATTTACAATCGAAACAATTGAGCTAACTGCAGACAGTGCAAAAAATCTACAGGTAGCTCAACTAATCCATATTTAAAGTTGTGTTAGCGGTACGGAATCCACTGTCACTTTATATCTGTGACATTGTATAAGAAGCAAACTGCAAACATGTATATTATTTTTGCGTAGTAAATAAAGTTTCATTTAGATACACTATCTAAAAAGTGCGCGCAGTGTCGCGTCGCTTCGCGTCTCCGGATGAGCTGACCCTTATTCCTCGGTGTTTGGCGGGTTCGGTGTTTAGAGTCCTTTTTTATAATGCTGGACAATTCACAAAGCATTATCTAGCCCCAAGCTAAGCAGAGCTTGTGTTAGGTACTAGATAATTGATATACATAATATAATACAATTCATACATAGATAGATATTTTTATAAAACATAAAACGACCAGAAAACCCTGAACAAATGTCTGCAGATCGTACAAACATTTGCTCCGAGCCGGGAATCGAAACTCAAACTCAATAACTTTATTTCTTTAGGCTTACAAAATAAGCACTTAGACAAGTCAACCCCGCAACCTCCTGCTCCGTAGGCAGACCTTCGCCCACCGCGCCACAGAGGTCGTCGAGTCTGTTTTGTCTTTCTAAAGACAAAACCATGTACTAGGCTGAATCTTTATATCATTGTTCTAGAAAATACCGTCCGCATCTCTACCGATACAGAGGCCACTACAAAGAATGGTGGTTATTTGCGTACAAATGCATTCTCGAGGAGGAGGTCAGAAGACGCCGTAGAAATTGGGATTGGACGCATATGTTGTCGCATAGGAAGCTATGCAAGGAATATGCTGACGTCTATCAGGTAACTCAGCAGATCTCAAATTATTTATTTGAAAAAGTCTTAAAACATAAAGGGAAAAATACAAAAATCTTTATTATGAACGGAACATTCTTTAATGCGAAGTAGGTTCGCTTTTTCAAGACAAGGACGAGCGAACACCGCGCGGTGAAGGCGAGATAGGGAGGCAAGAGCCGGCCCGCGAGTAATTTCACTGGTTTAGTATATTATTGGTTATTTATAAATTTCTTATTGCTCTGAAATAATACTCTATTGAAAAAAATAAAACCATAATCGTCTAAAAGTGTTTAGTCAAGTATTTTTTAGGCGACATTTCATTAAAATATGTTAATTAACTAGCCCTTCTAGTCCTTCTGGAGGCCTTGACCTCTCTAATCAACCTGATGTTGTCAGGCCGAGTCCACAGCGAGATCACAGAACTCCTGTACGGTGCAAATCTTTGCGCACTAAAAAAGAAGGATGGCGGCATAAGACCCATAGCCGTGGGCACCACTTACCGCCGCCTTGCGGCTAAAGTCTGCTGTCGAAAAGAAGCCGACCACCTAGGCGACTATTTCCAACCAATTCAGTTAGGCTTTGGTTCGCGAGGCGGATGTGAGGCCGCAGTACATTCCCTTCGTACATTTTTGAACCAAAATTATGGGGAGGTAGTTCTGAAGGTAGACGTCAAAAATGCCTTCAATTCCGTAGACAGGCAGGGGCGCCTTGCTAAAAGAAATTAAAGACAAAATTCCAGAAATTTACCCTTTTCTCTGGCAGTGTTATGGTTCACCCTCAAAATTAATTTACAGGCACAATGTCATTTCATCCGCTGTTGGCTGTCAGCAGGGCGACCCTCTTGGTCCGGCCATTTTTAGCCTTGCGATCCAACCTATTATTCAACGTCTCCAATCCAAGCTAAATGTTTGGTATTTGGATGACGGAACTCTGGGTGGAGAGGTGAACACAGTTTTTGATGATTTAAAAACCATCACTGACGAATTTCAAAAAATTGGATTGGCACTAAATTTTTCAAAATGCGAGCTATTTATTTCGGACTCTTGTGTAGATAAAAACAATATCATTGGTAAATTTAATAGTTTGGCCCCCAACATTTCAATTGTAGATAAATGTTCACTTCGACTCCTTGGGTCACCAATTCTTGATGAGTCTTTTCAGCCATTTGTAGATGAAAAAATTCAAAATTTTAACAGAACTTCAGACAGACTTCTCAAAATTAATAGCCATATGGCTTTTACAATTATTCGGTTTTGCCTGTTTGTACCTAAATTTACATATTCTTTGAGATGTTGTCAACTGTGGAAACACAGCGAGCTCTTGGAAGGCTTAGACAACATAATAAAGAATACTTTATCATCGGTTTTGAATATATATTTGGATGACAAGGCATGGTCGCAGGCCTCCCTGCCTGTAAAATTGGGAGGCTTAGGTATACGCAAAATTTCAAGTGTAGCCCTACCAGCGTTCTTGTCTTCTGTCTACAGCACTAGTTCCTTAGTTGAAAAAATTTTAAAGCCCTCTCATTTGGTTATACCTGGAATTTCATTCAAAATTTCATTTTTAGACGAAGCTCGATCTGCTTGGCATAGTGCTTGCCCCGATGCTGCTCCCCCAAAATCTCTTTTGTCCCAACGGCAATGGGACGGGCCTCTGTGTGAGTTGACACGGAATTGTTTGTTACAAACGTGCTCCAGCTCTGCAGATCGTGCCCGTCTTCTAGCCGTTTCTAAATGGGAGTCAGGACATTGGTTGCAAGCACTTCCTTCATATAACACTGGCACTTTATTGGATCCCGTAACTTTCCGTGTCGCAACTTGTCTTCGGTTGGGTGCAAGGTGTTGCGCGCCTCATCAATGCCAGTGCGGTACTGCTGTCGAACAGCTCGGTCATCACGGATTATCGTGTACTAGGGCTGCCGGTCGGATATCTCGTCATGCCAGCCTGAACGACATCATCCGGCGGGCCTTTACCACCGCTAACGTACCAGCTATTCTCGAACCGAATGGTCTGTTGCGTGACGATGGTAAGAGGCCTGACGGCATGACTCTAGTCCCATGGGAGTTGGGGAGGCCTATTGTGTGGGACGCTACATGTGTCGACACACTCGCGCCTTCCCATCTTCCTAGGACTTCCGTGAGGGCTGGTGCGGCGGCAGATTTAGCCGAAGATCTCAAGAGGCGCAAATATGCAAGTCTCGACAGAGCCTACACATTTGCTCCCCTTGGAGTCGAGACCCTAGGTTCGTGGGGTACCGAGGCTCTCCGGGTTTTCAAAAAATTATCTGAGCGTCTGGTCGAAGCGACGCGTGACCCGAGAGCTGGTGAGTATCTGGCACAGCGCATCAGCATTGCTATACAGCGGGGCAATGCAGCCAGTGTCTTAGGCACGCTTCCAACTGGTATTGATATGGATCAGTTGAGCTACCTGTAGATTGTTTGCAACAGTTTGCAGATAGCTTAATTGTTTCTATTGTAAATACTAGTTTTAATTTAAATTTGTTATTTGATTGTTATTTTCTTTCTGAATAAAAACTATATCTTATTGTGTGTACATAATTATCATGTGAGTGAGTACGGTGCTCCTGAGGACACTGGTCTCATCATAAGAGTCCGGGCAACAGAAGTTACCATGTGTGTGTGTGTGTTTGTGTGTGGAAGAAATGGATATACTAAAGTTCTGCGCATTTATGTAAACTATTACTGTAAGATGATGGAGTGTGTCCAGAGTCCAGACTGACATCTTCCGTACAGAAAAGCAAATATTTTTTAAAAGAATCTGCTGATTGTAATAATAATAAATAAATAAATAAAGCTGGACAATTTACAGAGCATTATCTAGCCCCAACCTAAGCAGAGCTTGTGTTATGGATACTAGATAACTGATTATACATAATATAACACAATACATAGATCGATATATTTTTAAGTAAACGTAGAATACGAACAGAAACCCCTGAACAAATATCTGCAAATCGTACACATTTGTTCCGAGGCGGGAATCGTACCCGCAACCTCCTGCATCGCAAGCAGACCTTCGCCCACCGCGCCACAGAGGTCGTCGAAATATAGTGAATGTTTGTTTTTATAGATGAAACTCACGTGCAATGGGAAGTTGCCGTCGGAACAGCAGGAGCTTTCGGACCGAGCTGAGAAACAGTTGGATCTAGTCAATCTTGTTGTTATCAGACAAAAGATCGAGATGGAGGTACGTTGTACCATAGACAAACAAAACACAACACTGTGTTTTGTTTGTCTATGGTTGTACTATAGTTTTGTACTTCTTATTAACTTAACTAACTTGATATAGATGATGAAATATTATCGATATATCGAAAAACTTAAATAAATAATGCTGGACAATTCATACAGCATTATCTAGCCCCAAGCTAAGCAGAGCTTTTGTGTTATGGGTACTAGATAACTGTTATACATAATACAATACATTACCTGGATAAATATTTTTATTATACATAGAAAACGACCAGAACACCCGGAACAAACACCTGCAGACCGTACAAATATTTGTCCCAAGGCGGGAATCGAACCCGCAACCTCTTGCGTCGCAGGCGGACCTTCGGTCGACTATCGGTCGGGGTCGGTCGAAAAGTCACCAAAATCACCTCGTAATTTATGGACGCCCCCTAACTGTGAGACTAAATTATGGTTTGTGAAATGTCGTAGATTATTGGTTAATATTTTTTTGTGCTTTTCAAGGTGGAAAGGTTAGGCAAGCTGGAAGCTGAAGCGAAGAAGTCCAGAGGTTGGTTTAGCGGGTGGTGGGGCTCAAGCAACACCAACGAAAACGACGACTTGGCTAACGGGACTGCTATAAGTGAGTTATTGAAAAAGCCCTTATTTTGTACTGTCTAAGGGTCAGACATAAACATCGAGACGCGACGCGACTGGACGCTGTGCGCACTTTCATTGAAATATAACTATACACGGTGTAACAAAGCGACTGACCGATAAATTGTAGGACATTTTTTTGTATAATTGAAACTTAATTTGCAATTTTAAATTTTAACTATTTTTTATTTTGACATTTGTTCTATTGATTGTTATTATTATTATGATTCTTTCTTTTCTTGTAAATTTTTTGTATGTAAATTATGTTTTATTTATTTTAGAATTTGTAACTGTGTTTTTTTTTGTAAATTTTAAGACATTGCACGCCCAATAGGGCAGAATACATTGTGACATTCCATTCTAATATAACAACTTTTTTAACATGTATTTCATGCAATAAATAAATTGATTGATTGATTGATTGATTGATTGATTGACTGACCAAACCTTAAGTGAGGGTTTCATCACAGAATAAGGAGCAAATGTTTAAAACAGCCCCGACTGTTTGTTTTTGAAAAAATAAATATAATTTGTAACAAACCTTATACAATTAACGTCCAACTATAGTTGTTCCCGGCACTCTAACTAGATGTCGCTATTTGTAAAATTAGCAGGCGCTAACGAAGCGTTCCGGGTTCCAACGGCTCGATGACCACATAATAAATATATAATAAAGAATTATGTGTCGACCTCTTTATACGCTTCAAATCACATAGCTAAAATCTAGCCATTAATTTACGATTTTTTTGTTTTTTTAATCCTGCATAAAAGCTTCTAACCCGATTAAATTTTTTTTTATCTCAGAGTTCCAAAAAGCTACGTGCCTACTTAAGACCTATAGTAGAAGCTAGTTCTAAACTTTATTAAGAAAGAAAATTACAATCAAATAATAGAATAAAATTAAAACTAGTATTTGCAATTGAAACAATTGAGCTAACTGCAGACTGTTGCAAACAATGTACATCTTGAATAACTTAATTAATTTATTATCGCCTTTTTCAGTGAAACAATTCCAAAACGCAATGACACCCGAGGAAAAGGCGAAACTGTTCCGTGCCATAGACTACCAAGAAAACACCGCGCCTCTACATCTGCCCGTCGAATACGTGACTATGGAGAGCTATTTCAGGCTGGATCGGCTTCAAGTGTCGGTGAAAGATAAAGAAGAGGTTCTAAGAGCCGCTGTCGACAATGTGCAGTTGAACCTGAAGCAGCGACCCAGTGCTAATGCGCTAAGGTATGACTATAATTGGCGATACGGTTCGATTGCCTTTTTGAAAAACATGATTGATGCTACTAAAAAGCATAGAATTTTTAACTTTTTTAATCGATTATTAAAGTTAATGTATTAAGTACCCAAAAAATATAACACACAATTTTTATTATTATTAAGAACCAAAAATAACGAAAAATTTAACTGAACTCAGTTTCGGGTTATAAAAACGATCCTGTTTTCATGTGACGTCACCGTTCAGTTTTTTAATTCAAAGTGCTTCTGTTTCTTTAATCAAAATATACATAAAATATATAAACAAATAAAAAACACATTGTTTGTTGTTTGGGTGTTATGTCTTATCAAAGTTATCAATCATATCAATTAATCTTATTCTATTCTTATAAAAATCAATCAAATTTACTTTAAAAAAAAAACTTATAAATAACGTCCTTTCTTTCTTTCTTTCTTTAAAAAATGATATACCGCTAAAAGCTTCATGGCAATACGATGAACGTTCAGAAATTTTGCGATCGAGTCATAAGGGGGCGCAATGCGCGGTTTGTGAAAAGGATAGGCATATATTTTCGCGTTCATATGAAGACAGAGAATGCGTTTTTGGAATAGCGCAAGTTTAAAAATTGAGTTTTTGTTTATTTACAAGAAAACTACACTACCTATGCAAAAAACAAGCGTCGTTTTAATTTTGGTTACTTTTTTCGAGACATTTAATGTTTTCTGGTATTTTATGATTTTTTTTTCAAGCTTGATTCGTGAAATTTTAATTTTGATGCGGACATACCCAGTTTCTTATTGTATCTAGTTTGGTATCGGCGAGGCTGGTCATTTATGTATTGGAAAAATTGGATAATTCAATTAAAAATATTTTTTTCTTTAAAATTCAATGTGGCCATATTTACAGTATTAATGCAATGGTTTTCCAGAGTGGACGTCTTAATGCAATCGTTCAGCGTTACCGGCGTGCAGCAAGGAGATTACGAGCCGCATCTTGTGACTTCTATAGTTGAAGTCGCAGAAGATGTCAACTTGTTGAATGTCATATTTGAGACCAATCCTTTAGGTAAACATTTTGAGTTATTTTATGGAACTTAGGATTATGTCATTCTTACATTTTATTTTGACCTTAAACTTGAAATATACATGTATACTAATATTATAAAGAGGAAAGATTTGTTTGTTTGAATTGAATAGCCTCCGAAACTACGAGGACCGATTTGAAAAAATATTTCACCATTAGACTCCTACATAATCCCTGATGAACATAGGCTATAGAATACACCCGTGTCAAGCCGGGGCGGATCGCTATTAAAAAATAATAATATAGAGGTGGCGTTTTCCGATATAGGTGCATAATGAAATGTTCTGAATGATAAACACAACACTGTTTTCTAGAATTAAATAAAATTCACAAATAAACAATGCAAGAAGCTGCAAAGAAAATACCCATTTGTTCCAAAATAAGATGATTATTCATCGGAAAAAAGACGTAAAATTTCAATGATAATTATTGCAGATGGCGGATGTGACCAAAGGGTGAAAGTTATTGCCCTTCCACTTCAAATAATCTACGACGCACAAACAGTCATTGAAATCGTCAACGTTTTCAAACCACCCACCGAATCAACCGCGTTGACAAAGTAAGTATTAAATGGTTTTTCGTCGTTGTACCCAGACTTTATTGAAATGCGAATAAGGTTTAGATTAGAGTCTAAACAAAAATAAACCTATATATTTTTGAACGATTCGCAATCCTCCGAGCGGAAAATGCTGAGCGTACTTTAAAAACAAAAAACCGGCGGTAAAAAGAGCATCAGAAAGTGTTAGATTGATGGTAAATTTTATTATGTTTTTTTTGTCTACGCATGCATTGAGAGTCTGGGAGTCAAAAAATTGCTACAAAAGCCAATTTACATCTTATTTGGTGATATATATAATTTTAAAATGTATGCCAAACCTTTCTCCCCAGGTTACAAGCAAAAGCAGAAAACAAGCTGTCGGAGATAAAGGAGAAGTCGGCGCTTGGAATGCAGTATGCTGTCCACAAACACACGTTTATTGACATAGATATTGATATCGCAGCTTCATACATTATTGTTTCAAGAACTGGAATATACAAGGAGTAAGTTGAGCTTTTTTGTTGAGGCTTACACCACGTTATCGAACGCTCTGCCTTTGGTTGTATCGCTTGTGACGTCAACCGTAGAACAGATTACAGTTCGTGTTGTTTTTTGTGAGGGCTTGTGGTGTGTCATCGAGTAGCCATGCATGACAGAGTTATCGTTTTGGCGCGCCATTATTTTATACAAACTTTAAAATTAGTTTTCACAGCAAATACGACGGGTCTTGGAAGAAATGTTAATTTCATTTGCATTATTTTTTATCATCAGACAATACGTAAGAAATTACTAATAGTACCTAGTCAAATAGCCTATTTGTTCACATTCAAAAAGGTAACTTGCTGTGGCCATAATTTTTAATCTGTGGCCGAGTCCATGCTTCAAGTCTTTTTATGATCAGGTATAGATATGTAGTATTTTAGTAATAATTTTACCCGCGAGGGTATATATTTTCGTCCGTATCTATGTATGTGATTGTCTGGGACCACAATCAAAGCGACAACACAGATGAAGAGATTTTGATGAATGAATGAAGTATCAAAACACTCTTATATAAAGGATCCTTATACAAAATATTTATTCAACAGCACACTTTCACTGGACAGAACCAAAAGAGGAGACTGAATTCCGGAAGTGTTCATTGGTACATTTTGTAGTCCATTGCTTACTCATTTTGCAAAAAAGTTAAAAGTTTCGCCATAAATCATCGGACAATATAGCAGCTTCGTCGGTAATCTTACGACCGATGTGGTGGGAGAAGGTCCGCCTGCGACGCAGGATGTTGCGGGTTCGATTCCCGCCTCGGGACAAATGTGTGTACGATCTGCAGATATTTGTTCAGGGTGTTCTGGTCGTTTTCTAAATATCTATCTATGTAATGTATTGTATTATGTATATCAGTCATCTTGTACCCATAACACAAGCTCTGCTTAACTTGGGGCTAGATGATGCTGTGTGGATTGTCCAGCATTATTTATTTAAACTTTGACGTTTAATAAAAAAAAAACTTATGTCAAAAATGACAATTAAAATGCTTTTGCGCTCTTATCTTTATGAATAAAACGTGCCTAAAGCACAAAAAGTTAAAAAGAGGGAACGGAGTGTTTATTTTAATGTTTTCTAACTAAATACTTGTTGTATTTTCCAGGGAAGAATCTTGCGTGGTAGTGAAACTCGGTGCCATTAGCGTAACAACTGAACCGCGGGCGCAACCTTTAGATGTTCAAAAACTGTATAAAGAAGGTTTGGCTGAAAAAGAGATACTGAACGAAATAGCAAATCATAGTTATGATAAGATGACGTTGAAACTCACAGAAATGCAGGTATGAATGTCTACATTGCATAGATCTTATTTTTGTCATTTTGTAGTCCAAAGGTGGTAAATGAAAATTTGTAAACTTGTAGCTTAAGGCGCATACCCCACCCAAACTAGCGCCGCCACATACTTTATGTTATTATTCCGTTTAACAAAGGAATTTTCAAAAATCCATCGTCCAGATTGCGATACTTTTTTTTTTTATTATGCGGCGAGGAAATAAACTAAATTGAATAAAACTATTACAGAGGCATTAAAAATAAGCTTATGATAGGTATCACAAACTGGACGATGGATTTTTGAAAATTCCTTTGTTAAACGGAATAATAAGATAAATTAGGTGGTGGCGCCACTTTGGGTGGGGTATGCGCCTTAACAGCCACTGAGTATATAGCGTCCCGTTGTAACTCTACCTACGACAGTAAGACAGATTCTGTTAACGTGGTAAACTATAATTATTATAGGTACTATTTTCATTACTTTTTCATGGAAAAATCATCTAGCCACAGTAATCTTCGTTATTACTATTTTTAAGACATACAATATATCGTTGCAGGTAGTAATAGCAATAAAAAATGAAAACTGGAAACTCGCAATCGCTTCACAAGAAGCAACTCCACTCCATTTACTGCAGCCTACGAATTTGCGGATACAAATACACAAGTGCTTGATCACGGACGATCCTAGGATGCCTAAAATAAAGATTAAAGGAGAACTACAGAAGATTGCTATCAGTGTTTCTGAAGATAGGTAAGTCCACAAACTTAAACTTACTTTTGTAGTACTACTTTAATAGACTAGATTAATCGTAAGGATTAGCCCACGCCGAGTCGCGAGCCGACGCTTCGCGTACTTTGATTCAAAATATAACTTATTTCAAACAAATATAACTTTATTAACTACGCAAGAAGGTACAAATTTTATTGACATAATACGAAAATTTCCCGCTTGCGCCAATTTGTATCTTATATATTGTTACGCCGGTGGATTGACCATAACTTCAGACGGCAATTTCAGTGCTTTAGAAGCGTTTTCAGCAGGCTGAAAAGTCATTTCGGACCGTTTCAGGAGTAGCTCTATCACATACTGGAAAATCGAAAATTTACCCATGTTGCCGTCGTTTTCAGGCGCCTGAAACATGTTTTCAGTCCGTTTCAGGCCACCCTCTATCCGATGACGCAATAACCTGAAAACCCGTTTTCAGGCGTTTTCAGGACCACTTATGGGCCTTTGAAGAACTTTTCAGTATATGGCGAAATTTGCAATAGGAGTGAATGAGAGCAACTATTAGAAAGAGATAGCCATACTCAGAACATTCGAGATGTCGTCAGTGACAAGGACAGCACCATTAGAAAGAGATAGCTATACTCGGAACATTCGAGACGTCATCAGTGACAAGGACAGCACCATTAGAAAGAGATAGCTATACTCGGAACATTCGGGAAAGTTCGTGATGGGTCCTTTGGAAACAGTAATGGACGAGAACGTTCGAGAAAGTTCTTCGGAGTATAAAAGGCAGCTGACTGCCGCGACAGAGTTAGTTCAGTGGTAACCGCGATAGAGTTCAGTTCGAAGTGCGACACAGTGAGTTGTGTTTTAACCGCGATACAGTGAGTTGTGTTTTAACCGTGATACAGTTCAGTTCGAAGTGCGACACAGTGAGTTGTGTAGTGAGAGTGATACAGTGCGTTCAAAGTGATACTCGGAAGAAGAATTGTATAAGTGCTTAGTGTGAATAGTGGATTATTCAAGAACAGTTTGTGTTAGTTCTGTGTTAAATTTGTAGTAAAGTGTTTGTTCTAATTAGTGGATTAATTAGTGCATTTTTCTATTAAACCCGAACCCCACGCTCGTAACAATATTGTTATATTTGAAACAAAGTGTGCGCGCGGCGTCGTCGCGTAGCGTCGAGTCTTGTGTGAGCTCACTCTAACTCATTTCTTTTAAAACAATAAATAGTGTAATGGGGTTTTTCATCATACCATGCAATGGAGAAGATCCTACTTTGCATTGTTTTTAGAATCACATAAATCAGAGCTTAGAATAATGTTCCTTTTAACCATTAGGACAAGAACTTTCTCATAAATGTATGACATGTATCATCTTTTAGTAGTAGGGCTATTTTCCTGTCATGCAGATTTCCGCCCTATCGTTTCATATTTATGTTTTTCATACTTCGCATCCGTGTATATTTTTCGCATTTTGTGTTTATTTTAGAAATTATATGCTGGCCTACTCGCTACACACGCAATAAAGCCGCATGACAGGAAAATAAACCTTTCATAAATTAACTAGACTTATTTGACAGTATTAAATATTTGGCCTTTCCTTTCATTACGATAGAAATAAAAAAGACAGCAAACTTTTTGTCTATCTTTCTCTATGAATATCTAACAACATTACCTATAGCTTGTAAAGGTTCGTTTTGCACACACTAAGTAAGGTTCTGTCACCCATAATCTGTAATAAAAATTACTTATTTTTCAGATTATTAACACTCTGCGAAATATTGGTCAGCATGCCGCTGCCAAAATCGGAGGAAACTACACAACTAAAGGTAAAACTTACCCATTATAATGATCCCCTTAATTTTGTTCCCTGTCTTTTATGCTGAAAATTATTTCTACTCGAGCTGTGAACTCAGACTTTCAGAGCACTCATCTTGAGACCCTCAAGGAAGAGATTGCTCACATTCCCCTTGCTCTCCCAAGACAACTGTAGCTCCAAGAACGTTACTTATATCGTGATGCTGCGTACATACTTACGCAATGTACCGAATGGAGCATTTCAACAGTGTGGACGAACCGCGAGCGCGAATTGAACAAGCCTAAGTCCGTATACAGAAAGAAAGCTGGAAACTTATAAGCGCTTACCGGCGCTTGACAGCGCTGGTAACCCGCGCAGGAAAATATATGAACGCGCGCCGATAAGCACTGAACGGTGCCGACAAGTTACGACAAGCTTCAATACGCGCTGGGCGCTGCCATTTAAAATTAATAAACAACTGCGACAACACGTGCAATTACGACAGGCATATTTATTTTGATAAATATTAAAATGGATAGTGACGTGTTGATATCCTTAGTCTTCAGTAAGCAACCTGTGTGGGACAAATGGGATAAAAGACATTGTAATAGAAACGTGACTTAGGTACCTACCTTGGTACATATACCTGCATACCTGTTCCTATCCTATTTACCTTCTTTCTACCTAGGTCCGATCCGATCGACCGAAATCATCGTCCGATGAGTCCGACATTTTGCTTTGTGTAGAACGGCCCAGCGCTGTCAAGCGCCGGTAAGCGCTTATAAGTTTCCAGCTTTCTTTCTGTATACGGCCTAACGCGAGTGTGTGTGTTGACAAATCAATGGATCACGCCAAGCACGACTTGAAGTAGACGTAGCGTGCTCGTAAAATGCACCGTTTGTGCTCGCAAGGCGTCCACATCATAGAAATGGCTTACATTGTATGATACCTAGAGTGATACATTACACTTGTGTGGACGTCAAATTATTTCATTTCATGGTACATTACAGTGTTACCTTGCGTAAGTCTGTACTCACCATTACTGTATGTAGTGTCCGTTATTATTTTCCCATGATTTTTCCAAGTCGTTAGTATTTTTTGTTGATTTTTTGTTTTTGTTTATTTCTTTGAAGATCTATGTTTACCAATTCGCGTATACAATGTCTGGCCGCATTATAGAGCCGCACATGATTATCAGGGAGCTCGGTGGCGGGGTAAACAACTGTGATTAATTCCACTTTGTATATTTGTAGGAATTCATAGGTGTACGTGTAATTTTTAGTTATTTTGAAATTTTACCTAATTTAATTTTATAAGTCGATTATACCAACGTCATTATATTAGTTTGGTTTTTGCTTTCTTTTATTTTAGTTTCATTTTCTACATGTTATCTTTTATTTAATATTTTTACACAACATCACATCAATAACAGCCCTTACTAGTCCGCTGCTGCGTATAGGCCTACATTGATAAAGTGCCTTATTAGATTTTATCATTTATTTTTAGTTTAGTTTGGTTGTTATTAGAGGCACAATTGTAAAAACTTTAAAAGGAGAAGCCCTGGATCCTGAAATACAGCCTAGGCTACTTTAGGACCGAGTGTTTCAGTATAATATTGAATCCCTAGGATTCAATATTATACTGAAACACTGTAATTGTGTATAATAAATGATTTTTATGTTTTTTATGTTTATCATTAGGGGTAAAAAATTCTACAATCCCCGCACTGGGCATGCGGGTTGGGGATCGCAGCACGATCCCAGTATTTAACATATTATTATGTGGAAACCATCAAATAATAGAATAGATTAAAGTTGCAGTATTATTTTGATTTCGTCATATTATGTATTACTACGAGTATAACATGATGCTAAAACAATTTTTCACTTAACTATTCTTGATGTTTTAGGCGAGCGAATCAAAAGGATCAAGTCTATCACTTCTGAGGTATCTTGATCCTGTGGAGAAACAAAAGCGAGACAGTGCTAAAAATAACCAACTCGTGGACGAACATACCGTCCAACTAACCGAAGTTGAAGTCTTCTTTATTATGAAAGGTTTGTGTGTCTTACTTTGTGTGATGAACCACCGACAAAACTTCTCCATGCCTCTGGTCTTTTTTGAACTGAAATTTCATCAGCAGCTTGTCGGCATTTGTGCGATATTTTGCCAAAATATAGGCAGTATTTAAAAACAGTAAGGAAGAACTCAGGTTTACCATTGCTGAGCAAAAGCCTGCCATCCTATCCAGGCAGTCATATAACCGGAAAATAATCTGATTGGTATTATTAGGATAGGTATACTCGCGCGAAGCCGGGGCGGAGCACTAGTTTGCAATAAATTGGAATTAGGAGTTCCCAACCAAACACCAGATATTTGAGATACAAAGTGGCCAGTTCGACACAACGCCAAGTTCATATAAATAAATAAATATAAATAATGCTGGACAATTCACACAGCATTACCTAGCCACAAGCTAAGCAGAGCTTGTGTTATGGGTACTACCATAACATAACACAATACATAGATATATATTTATTATTATACATAGAAATCGACCAGAACACCCTGAACAAACGTTTGCAGATCGTACACACATTTGTTCCGAGGCGGGAATCGAACCCGCAACCTCTTGCGTCGCAGACAGACCTTCGCCCACCGCGCCACAGAGGTCGTCAATATTACCTAATATAATCAGATTCTGATTATGAACTGTTCAATAAATATATTTCCTCCTTTCACAGAACTTATTCTCAGCGTGAACCGAAAAACACTGAACAAGGCACTGAGCTACGACAGATTCCTAGTTTTCTCGCTATCACTGCTCGAGTTGACAGCTACACAGAAGACATTCACCCTAGAAACGACAATACGACTAGGGGCGGTTCATATGCAACATCACAGGGTCGGCTTCAACGCTATAAATATGCTGGAAACGCCTGAAGATCAGAGTCATTCTACAGAGAGCATCGATGGTGTAGCGAACCAGTATCTGTTTGCTGTGACTTATAGAAACGTAAGTGAATGAATGAATATTATGAATGAATGAATATTTATTATTAAAAGGTTATACATGTGTTTATCAATGTTGCACCATTAAATCAAAATAGGTTTGTATTGGTGCTCACACTGACACAAGTGTTGTAGAGAGCCTTAGTAACTAAAATGTAAAGTTAAATACAAAACGAAAATTTAAGCAAACGTATTAGCTATGAATACTAGTTAAATTTATACATACTACATCTTCCCTGAGTGTTACAATAAGCTATATTTTATCAAAAGCCACGAGTAGGTACATTAGGTAACTATAAACCTTATTTGTGTTGGAAGAAAAACAACGTTTCATCCCAACGAGGGACTTCTTCAGCAGCATCCTGAAGAAGTCTCTCGTTAAGGGATGAAACGTTGTTGTTCTTCCAACACAAATAAGGTTCGTAGTTAACCCTCTTACATCCGCACTGAATCAAACTGCGATGGTTTTTATAGTAAAATAAGTAAACGTAAATCTTGAATATTATACTCTTTCTTTTACTAGCAAATGTGTCATTCGATAAAATCTAAAATAACAAACAATCTCAGAAATGTAGCCGTACCTTTTAACATTCGAAAAAAAGGGACATCAACGTTATCTATATAGAATCACTATTATTACATATATTATTATTAATAATAATCATTTATTTCAGACCATAGCAAAGTTACAGATCTTATTTAACTTATGCTACAGTCCATAGTAATATATACCTTAAAACTAACATACATATAACATAAAAACTTACTGATTGCGTGATTACGGCGACGACGTGTAAATGACGCAATCAGAGTGTCAGCTGGCGACACGGTGCACGGCGGTGTCTCCTTGCAGGCGGCCAGTGAACCGATTATTAAAATACAATAGACACCAATGTTCTCATTAACATCGTTCCCTTACAGGTTGATAAGAAATGCCCCGAATTCAGAAGTCACTACAAAAGCATTGAGCAGCTTATTGAACTTGACTTCACAAACCTCCGCTTGCTACTTCACAACGAAGGCCTACAAGAAATACTGGTTGTTGTCAACGAATACCAGGTAAAGTACCTATACCCCGATTCAAAAACTGGATGTTTTTTTTAATACAAATGGGTTACAAAACTCAAGAAATATTGGTGGTTCATATTTACCGAAATTGGTATCACAGAAGCTCGAAACAATTTTTTGTTATGACAGTTTTTGAAAACTTTCATTCATCATTTAATTGATATCTCATTCGTTTTCGAATTCAAATTTAAACATATTTCGCTGCACGTGTGAGATTATGCGTTGTTAAAGTATGTGTTTTAGTTTTAAATGATAACCTTGCTCTTATGTTGTTGTTTTCTGTAAGTTGATAATACTTTTTGTTAATGTTTCATTCATAAATTCAAAAATATAAATTCATAGTCTTTGTAGACATGACTATCTTGAATTCTAAAACGGAGTATAAGTAAAAAATTTCCAAAACCATTTTACAGCTTTTACAGTGTTAACGTACAACATTGATTTTTGTTATATTTTTTCAGACAAGAATGCAAACTATTCAAAGCACTGCTGATAGAACAGCCAATGCTGGTACATTGGAAACCATCATGGAAGATGAAGAATTTGCTGCTGATAATGCCAAGTCTAAAGGTAACATTAATCTCCTTAAACCTTCATCCTATATACTTCATTCTAAACCACACTCAACTTAAAATTATTCATTTTCAGTGAGCGTCTCAAAACCATCACATCATAAACAAGTTGAGAGTATTCAATTTAAAGTAAACGCTCAAATTGGGGCTATAGAGATCACATTCGCAAACGATTCTCGACCTCTGTCGGTCATAATGCTACAAGGCGCCACTGCTGGGCTGACGTTGAAGAGTTCGTACACCCAGGTCGATTGCACGATCGCATCTATCAAAGTGAAGGATTTGAACCCCAGTTCTATACACAATGAAGTGAGTTTTGCATAACGCCAATAAAAACAAATTTCAGAGCGCAAAATATGTTGCGATCCTTTTCATTTATATTGTTATGAAAGGACAATTACATTTTAAGTGCTTTAAATTTCAATTAGGCCGATTTAGTTAAGAGAACTATTATATTTATTCAAGAATAAAATTATCGAAGAGAACTATTCTTGAATTTATTCAAGCATAGTTCGATTAGACTCAAAAGAGGGCGCTTAGAGTAATTTTATTCGTGTGGGATTGCATTGTGTGCGTAGTCGTCATTGATATTTTTAAATTTTTTTTTTCTAGATCCTAAAAGTAATCGGTGGCGACGTCATCAACATCCAAGTTGTGATGTACAACCTGGATCAATACCCAAGCGCGAGCAATGTGAATATGTCGATCACAGCGCAAATCAACTGTTTACGTATCGTATTCCTCAATTGGTTCGTCAGCTCTATGTTGGTATGTATTACATTTCATTTCTGAAATTTAGTTAAGGTCACGCGTAAATAAATGGGATTTTCACTATTTTCTTATTTCTACAAGTAATTAGGATAGAAGATAGAATTTTTGCGCACATTGTAAGCCATTTGCTATGAGTATTTATTAAAACCAACTTTAAATTCATTGTTATTTTGGAGTCTATCGACATTTTGTTGGTTTTAGTAGTAACTCTTTATCGAAGCTCGCAAATAACCGAACATAGTTTTGTTATAGATGCCACTATATATTGTATGCAATATTCAGAAATATTTTATGTGCAATATTCAGCAATATTTTATGTGCAATATTAAGCAATATTTTATGTAAGATTAAGTTAATCATTTCTTAATCTTACGTGTTTAGGTGTGATAGTTGTCTTGACTAGTGATCAGAGGGCACAAGAACGCGGGAAATCACTACCAATCTGGCAAATCCTTGATCAAAGGCTCTGATCAAGGATTTGCCTGTTTGGTTACCTTTGACTTATCAAGCTAACCCTCTAAGCAGATTATATTAAGTACTTTCATGATGCCTATGGCTAAATATCTTGGCTTTACGCCCATTCTATGTACAGTGCAGTGCATAAAAATTGTTAACGTTTCTTTTCTCAAACAATTTGTTATTTACAGGAATTCCTAAACAACTTCCAAACCGCCCAACAAGCGATCATAGAAGCGTCATCGCAAGCTGCCGACGCCGCAAGAGCCAACGTGGCTACTGCGTACCAAACAACCACGAAAGTACTCCTCAAACTGCGATTGGCCGCCCCTATCATTGTAATACCCGAGAATTCAACCAGTTTGAACGCAATCGTTATCGATCTCGGTAAAATGAATATCATCAATAAGTTCGTTGAGTTGCCTGTTTCTGTAAGTTAATATTAAATAAACAAATATATAAATAATGCTGGAAGATTCACACAGCATTATCTAGCCCCAAGCTAAGCGGAGCTTGTGTTATGGGTACTAGATAAATGATATACATAATATATAACACAACATAGACAGATATTTTTACTATACATAGAAAACGACCAGAACACCCTGAACAAATGTCTGCAGATCGTACACACATTTGTTCCGAGGCGGGAATCGAACCCGCAACCTCCTGCGTCGCAGGCAGACCTTCGCCCACCGCGCCACAGAGGTCGTTAAATATTTTGCAAGGTGGGTGGACGACATAGTACGCGTCGGGGGGCGTCAATGGAGGCGGTTAGCACAGGACCTTGGTGGATAGCACAAACTTCGGGAGGCCTATTATACCCAGCAGTGGGTAAAATCAGATGATGATGAAATATTTTGAATACCTTATTAATTAAAATAATTACAACCTTCCGTTTCCATTTTCTTTCCTGCTTTTATAAATGTGGTGCTGGGTTTTCACAATTAAATAAATATGTTTAAATGAGGTTATGGTTTTAAAGATGTTATCTACGGAGCTATAATCTATAATATAGACTATAGCTCCGTAGCTATAGTCTTTACTATAGACTATAGCTTTTTCAATCAAAAATTTACTAATAGAGCTACGTTATCCTTAAGTGATATACAGAAACCACGTAGCGAAACTTCTGGTCTTTGAACAAAATGCACCTCTTATAATTAAAAAGACAATGGCCTTTTTCTTATTGGTCTGCTTCAGACTATTACGAGTGAATAGGGGGGGGGGGGGTATACATATATTTTAAAACTTTTCTAATATACACTTTTTGATATCACACAGGACAAAAAAGTGATCATAGACGAGTTGACACTAGAACTTGAAAATATGAAAGTTTCCTGCGTGCGTTTGTCGGATGACCACAAGAATATGAGCCTAGAGAGAAAACTATTGCGGCCTACCAGTTTCAAGCTTTTTGTAAAGCGCAGTCTTTCGCCTTGGTACGAAGCATTGCCGGATTTGGACGTTTCTGGACGAATCAAGACTATAACGGTGAGTCAAAATAATCTAATATGGATAAGAAAAGAAAGTGCATTTATTTGAAACCAAACATAACAAAGACACATTACAACAATTCCATTTATTCATACCATAGATTCACAGGGAACACTTAGTCAAGTCATCTTAAAATATAAAAATAAAACTCATACAAATGATAAAATAATACAAGCTTCGTAGCTGCAATAGCATTGTCAAAATTAAATGTAAAATAAAATAAGATAGTATGTCCAATTTCAATATAATATGTAGGTAAGGGTACCTACATTAATCAATTAAATTGTATGTAAAAATATTTTTATCAGCAAAAGCTTCGTCTAATCGGTAATAGCTTTTGTCTATTAATCTATTTTATTATAGCATTTAAATTTGATGTCAGTCATAGATCTTACATTATTTGGTAACATTATATAATTTGATAACAATAATTAAGTAGGTACAAGAACATTATATATTTATACACGGAAAAAGAAAAAAAACCAGATTCCACAAATGTGTTACATAAGGGTCCAAAAAGTCTCACTCTCAGCATTATGCCGCTACAAAGCCGACACAGTAGCGGTGCTGAATATGAATATGGATATCCTTATTATTTGAACGTTAAAAGCCGATATGGCTTTTGACATTCAAATAAGGATTTTTAGCCCATATAAGGCTCATAAATAAATTTCCAAATGAACTGAAAGTACTATTGAAGTTTTTAGTTCTCTCTACCATGGGTTGTATTGAAAATGGTTAACGATTTGTATCCATTTATTTTCCATCAGTTTTGTTCCTTGTAAAAGGAAAATAAACATTGAAGCTCACGCCAACCACCTTATTAATATAATGGGGGCTATTTGTGAAGTATATATGTCTGTGAGACCGGGTGGGTAGAAAAAGTAGAATAATTTTTTACCCGTCAGCGAATTAAGTTGTGTTTTCGTGCAATTTCCTCACTTCGCGTCGTTAGTACACCGCGCATTTGAGACGCTTACAAAGTTTTATCGCTAAACTGGTACGCAGGACGAGGTGTCAGATTTTTGAGAAGTATATATACTTTTTTTGTTTGAAACGATAACGATTTATTATTATTTTTGTTCAAATGTTTAAAAAGACTAACATAGTAGATTAATATTTCATGGCGTGGTTTTATTCTCTTTATATTTAACGAAGTAAAAGTAGCAAAGAGTTTTGCTTTAAGAGGCCTGCGGATGATAATTAGCCCGTACAAACATAGTACCAAAATGATTTGTAATTCAAGCATATTTCCACCATGTCATATTGTTTTTCGTATTCTTATAGTATTTATCTAGGTCCCTGGTTATTTTTTTACTTAATAATACCACAGATAATATAATACTGATAATACACACCTATAATGAAATGTAAGCAAAAATATAACTTTACGTCGAAAATTACATGTTTTCTTCCTATTTGTTTTGTTTTAAAAACAACAATACCTTACGTTTTGTTTGATAAGGAACATAGCTTATACTGTCTGGGTACAGAATAATAACACCATGTCGAAAATACAAAAAGTTTTCAATCATTTTTGGTATTACGGAACACAATAATTTACGAATTGAAGTTGCGAGCAGCTGTCGCCGAAGCCTTAAGTCTTAACATTTCCGTTTGACGTTTGTATATTTTCTTCATTACAGATAACAGTCGGACACACTGATTACAAAAGCATTATGAAAATCCTGAACCAAAATCTGCAAGAGGGCCAGAAAAAAGCACCAGAAAGAGTAAAAGCTCAAGTAGAAGTGCCCAAAACGACGTCGAAAACCACAGTGAGAAGTCAAAGTAAAATGCAAGGAAAAAGCGTTGTTAATATTCCAGTGAAAGAAACACTAAAGCCTCGGATAATGATAAAATTCTTCTTTACTATGGACAGCTTTGTCATTAACATGGTTAATGCAGTAACAACACCCGTAAGTGATCTTCAGGGGATTTCCCTTCGATTCGTATTCAGTTAGCCTTGGTCCTAAGCTGCGATTTATTTTAAGCCCTATCACACTTCATAATCATCTTCTTCAGCTATGTTAGTCCACTGCTGAATATAGGCCTCCCCTAATGAGCGCCATAGCGCCCTGTCGTCGGCTTGCCGCATCCAGGATCTGCCTGCAGTCTTTCACAGTTCGTCATCCCACCTGGCCGCAGGGCGTCCTACACTAGGTTTGCCGAGTTGCGCGGCCTCCATTAAAATACACGTTCACCACAGCGGCTGTCGGTTCTTTTCTTCGTTAGATACGGGCGGCCTACTGCCACTTCTGCTTGCTGATTCATTGAGCTATGTCGTAACTTTGATCTTGCATCGTCATCATATCACATTTAATATAGTGAATAATATAAATATACCTTTAAACTATCAGAGCCCTGAGTTTAGTGAGTCGATAGTATCGTCTCGGCGTCGAGACGTTTCATTTTTGTACGGGATTTCGTACAGCGCCTTTCTTTAATTGTACAAACATGAAACTACTTGATGTCCCACGAAGAAACGCATCGTCTCGTTATTGAGACAATACAAATGATGCGGGCTCAGTTTGAAAGTTATATAATATTCCATCATATAATAATAAATATAATAAATAATAAATAATGCTGGACAATTCACACAGCATTATCTAGCCCCAAGGTAAGCAGAGCTTGTGTTATGGGTACTAGATAACTGATATACGTAATATTATACATTACATAGATAGATATTTTTTATTATACATAGAAAACACCCAGACCAACGGAACAAATTTCTGCAGATCGTACACAAATTTGTTCCGAGGCGGGGATCGAACCCGCAACCTCTTGCGTCACAGGCAGACTCTCGCCCGCTGCGCCACTGAGGTCGTCATATATATCATTTATATCATTTATTATATTCATTTATTGGGTATCATCATCATAGATACTAAATTTTATAATTTCCCTTTCAGACAGGAGAAGCCATTTTCGCGAAGGATGTTGAGCTAGCAAGGTTCTGCTTAGCCCTGTTTTCAGTAAAAGGAAGAATGTTCTCGGACAATTCCATACATTTCTCAGTTTTGCTCGTCGATTGTACATTGGATGACACGAGGCCCGATCGAGGTGCTAAAATCACAAGGTATCGTTTTGTGTTTGTAATTAATAATTCCTTGGTATAACACATTTTGCGTATTGTACATTATCAGCCGGAGGGCACGGTAGGTATATGTGTATTAAAACATGATCAGACACAATAAGTGACAGCGCTAATTCCACTAGCATCTTCGCCTCAAAACAGTGTTGATAGATAGATATAATTTATTCATAAAAATTCGTTACATAACTTGGTTAGTAGTGCCTTAAAGCCTATGTTAGGTTTGTCTAGGCACTAGGTTTGAGTTAATAATATTGGTGAGATAATAATATTGTAAGGCGAAACTCCTAGACTCGGCGCGTACCGTCAGAAAGTTCCTTTCTTTGCAGCCCTAGTCCAGACCTAGACCAGCCGCTTGAGCCTAGCTTCGCGACCGTGATCGGTGATCCACCGTTTTGATTATATTTTTAGTGTAGAATAGTTTTATTGTATTTTCTAAATTAAAAAAAAAAAACATTTTATAACGCGATTCGATGAATTCATTTTGAATTCATTCAATTTTAAATGAATTCAAAATAATGACTGACAATTCACACAGCATTATACATTATACACAAGATCAGTCATATAGAACCCATAACAAAAGATCTGCTTATATATTTTCAAGCCCCAAGCTAAGCAGATCTTTTGTTATGGGTACTAGATGACTGATATGCATATTTTTTTTTGTATGGTAATAGTAGCCTACTATAGAACGACTTCTACGATGCATTTTTTGGACTGCAGTATGCTGTTATTGCTAGATGTGAAACGAGAAGCATTGGTGCAGCCGTGGAACAATAACCTCTAAATTTAATGATAATTATGGTTTACCCGAGGATGATACCCGCTACGTGTAGCCCTCGCCTTAGATGAACTCTCTTATACTTTACCTCACCTCAACAGCCTATAATGATCCACTGCTGGACGCAGGAAACCCCGTGATTTTTTATCTCAAGGATGATTCTGCAAGAAGCGCTGCTGCCCGCCCCACGGTGTATGACCCTTAGTCGCCTCTTACGACACCCACGGGAAAGAGTTGGGGATCTTATACTTTGCCTCTGTGCTTTTGGCTTCGACCCCACGCTGCCACACAAAGGACCAACCGACTATATGACCCGAGATCATGGAAATTAAGAATACTTAATAATAATAATTGTGGTCAAACGAAGAGCTATAAAAATAAAATAAAAAACGTATATTTTTTTCAGATATTTAGAGAGACGCCGAGAGAAAAACGAGAGCGTTGATCGTGGCGAATCTCAGGATGCGGTAGTGGAAGATCAAGACGCGATTCGCAGTATGATTGACATCACTTACACTATGAAGCAAAATGATACTTTCAGTGAGTTCCTTTATCTAAATTAAACGAAATACGACTGCCAATCTATTAAGATAAGGTGGTTACGATATTTACAATTTCTCTAAGATACTTTGTCCTCGAAGAAACCACTTCATTTAAAGAAAAACCTGAAACTTAGTCTGTGTAAAGATTAAATCAATCTATCTTTTAGAGGGAAAAAGTTATGTCGCCATCCCTGTCTATACGCTGGAAATAAGTAAAGCAAATGTTCTCAAATTAGTTAAGCTTAGTTGTAGCAACAACCGAATCGACACCAAATGTTCCGTTTTGCCAATATTGTTTTTTTTTGCAAGATACTCCATATCCATACTAGTATTACAATTTAGAAAGTCACTCTTCTGTTACCTTTTACGCCTCAACGGCTGAACGGATGTCAATGAAATTTGGCAGGGAGGGAGACGGTATACCCTGGACATAGGCTACTTTTATCCCAATAAAATGTGTGCGAAGCTGCGGGCAGAATTTAGTATTCAATATTATTAATTCGCAAGTTACTCTGTCTGTTACCTTATTCTTGATGGATCCTAATAAAATTTGAAGGAAGGTAAATGGTGTCCTCGGGACGGATATAGGCTACGAAAATTTAATAATGTCCTAAAATTTTTCGATTTATGCAGGATTCGAAACCGCGCCCCACCCTCAGTACGGGTGTGGTCTAACCAACTAAGCCACGAAAATAATATTTTCGTGGAAAAGCGATTTGCCCAGTGCGAGTAACGCACTATAAAGCAAAAAGCTAAGGATATAGGCTACTTAAAATGCGGATGCGAAGCCGCGGGCAGCACCTAGTACCCACTACATATCAACCTATTTTATCTTCTTTTTTCAGTCGACATGCGAGTATTCAGCTTTAACCTGATATTAGCCATGGACTTCCTCAAAAAGATCGCAGAGTTCATGACAGTTGGTCTGTCCGATGATGAAGCAGGTTTGAAAACTAAAGAAGATAAACCTAAACCTGTTACGAACGCAAAACTATCTGGAAATATTTCGAACATACCGGTATGTACTTTCAGAGGCATTTTTTAGAGCGCGACCGCACTGCAGAATGGTTGCTTGCCATAAAATCCCTCCCCCCATAAAATTTCAGTGTCCATGGCAAAGTATTAACCTGTATACGTTTTCATAGAAACAGGGCTGAAACTAGTATACAAATCTTTGATCAAATATCTGTGTTGCTAGTAAATTGGATGAAGTCATCCATGTTCTTTGATCAAATTTACATTAGACAAAGATATTGGATGAGTGGAATGGGCACCTAAGAACTGACAAACATCCGGATAACTTATTTTACTCAATTTGTAGAAGGAAAAACCATCGCTCCCTTCAAACGTGGAGGTAGTCGAAGAGAAACCAGCAATGATGACCGTTAACATAAAGATAGAACAACCTGATATTATACTCGTTGAGTCATTACAGCAGAAGGAATGCGACGCCCTGGTTTTGAATGTAAGTACCGTTTCGAAATACCTTTAAGTAAGGCATTAAAATTGACAATCAACACAATCACGCGTCGCTGCATAGTTATTCTAAGCGAAACGACGCGTGCCAAGACAGCTGCATTTTACCTATTGGCAGGTGCATCCAGCGTCTTGGAGACGCTTCTGATTGGATTTGAATCAGTTGAGCTACGTTTTGTTTGCAACAGTCTGCAGTTGGCTCAACTGTTTCATTTGTAACAGCTAGCTTAACTTTCTATACTTAAAAAGTGCAATAGAATCATACACCTTTAATCAACAATTTTAGTAATAAATCGTGACAAAATCATGTAGTAATAATAACAGAACGGTACCTCGACAAATTTAGGTGTTCAATCATCATCAATAATCGCAGTAGGTAAGTAACTCCTCCGTAGAACATCCTTCGCCCTCACAGCACTGATCAGCCACCTGGCGTTTACCCCTGAGGCGGCCAAAGAGTTTACCCATTCGGGGTGAAATTATTTCGTGACCAAATCTACCGTAGTGGTAGTCAATCTCGTGCATGTAAGATCGCTTAGGCGTTTCAACACCATTTTTGCAAATGTAAGCCAACATCATCGATAGGTAACTTCCACAATATACCACTTTCTCGGGCTTTGACGATTCACCAATTGTTATAAGCAACGCCAAAATAGCCGCTGTGATTTGAACTTGAATCTTCATATTTCTTAGTTTCTGGAGAAGCAGCAATTTCAAACTTTTGAGATGTGAATGTATTTTCTGAGGCTCCTTCCTTTTATACCGGATGAATTTATTAATATTCATATTTATTGATAACGTGAATCTAGACGTGTGTAGGTCATGTCGTGACTCATTAGGCACATAAATCTTTTACGCCTGGATAATCTTTCTAAGCCTGTTATTTTCCTAATGAAAGAAAGCAAGTTTAGATTGGAACAGTTCATCATCATCATCATTATTTTGCTTTTTGTCATCTCTGGCTGTTGCCACTTGTGGGCACTTAAGATACTGCGGTAAATATGCCGCTTAGCTTTATATCAACAAAAAAAATAGCTTAAAGTTTTAAATTAGAATAAAAGTTAGGTTATTAGCGCATGCAATGCGTCTATTATGGCAAATATGAAAGTCGTAATACTTTTATTGCAAATTTTAATGCTAAACAGATAATGTTGTGTGAATTGTCCAGTATTATTTATTTATTTATACATAAAAATATAGGCAGAAGTCGTGTAGATAAAACATTGGACTAAAGATGATAAGTAGGACAGCATGCTATCGAGCTCTCCTTCTCAATCCCATTGCTCGCGTCTAATCTACAAGTTTTTTAAACTTAGTTAGAGCGAGGAGATGAACCATATTATGGTGAATTATACCAACTATGTAGTATAAACTACAAAAATAAACTTTCTTGTTTCTACACTACTTATACTTAAAATTTGTCCTACGTAACTGACCATCCTCGGCGGTGCGACAAGAGTTTTCCTTTGCTGCCCTATTACTGCTCCAAACATCGTTTTATTGTATACACATAGGCGTGCGTCAAAATAAATTAAGTTCTATTATTTTCGTCATCTGCGTCACGATGCTGAAAATGGTACAACAAAGTAACTAAATACAATAAAATGTTCCGAACACCAAATCATAGGTGATTTTATGATGGTACTGTGTCTGAAAATGTAGTATAATTATGTCGTCACAGGGGATGAATTTACATTTTCGTGGGCGTTAAGTCGGTTGCTGAAAATAGCAGCTAAGAAACTAACGTGTCTATCCTTAGCTGCTCATCTACTCGTGTATTACGTCACACGATTTATACCATAATCAGGTCACATTAAGATGACATGTTCAGTTCACCAGACTCGCATGAATATTCATAGTCTCTAATGGTATAAAACGGGAATTATTCAGCAATATCAGCACATTCAATCTTCAGCTTCCATCCAAGTTACAATCAACTAAACCTTTTGATTCTACAATAATTAATAGTTACACGTTTAACGTCAATAACCTCCGCAATCATGAAAACTCAAGTGTTTTTCTCTCTTGTTCTTCTCTCCATCTTTACTCTTACAACCGGTGATAATTCTCGTGTGTACTGCGGGAGGCATTTGGCGCAAACATTGGAGGTGTTATGTGAGAATGTACAAGATTACCTAGTGAAGAAGTCGGCACCGTCGTACAATGCTGTTGACTTCGATGACTTCGGCTGGCCCTGGCTGGGGCATCCCCGGGCAAAGGCGTTGGGAGGCGTACGAGGAAAACGTGGAGTGGTGGACGAATGCTGTGACAAACCTTGCACTCTTGACGAACTTATGACTTACTGCTGAGATAGCTAAACATCGTTTACTATATACTGCTGTTTAATATAACTTTGTTGATGTTTTATATCATAAGGAAGATAGTATGTTTTGTGCTAGTAACTAGTTATAACAGTTTTTAGCAAATGCAAATTAAATGGTTTTCTCCTAAGGATGAGAATAAAGAAGACAGTGTTTGAAATTATGGCTATTTTTATAATTTTAAAACTCCTCTCACCACCACCTCATCATCATCAGCCTATATCAGTCCACTGTTGGACATGCCTCCCCTAATGAGCGCCATAGCGCCCTGTCTTCAGCTTGCCGCATCCAGCATCTGCCAGCACCATCACGCATTCCCTTATTTCACGCTAAGAAACTATCGAAAGAAAAATCGGAACTTAATTATAATTACACTTTTTGTTTCATCACTTCTATTTTCTTCTCAGCCGTTTCTAAACTTCTTAATATTTTCTAAACTTCTTAATATTATTTCATAACAGATGGAAGCCCGTCTCAAGCTTCGTCAAAGCGTAGGTCACATGGTCGCTGAAGGGTCTATATGTGGGATGAAAGTTGTGATCAAAACATTAGGCGCACCCATGAATACGTCGCGCTCACTGCTAGCGCCAACACATCTGTCGGTGGCGGTGTCACAACCACCTGATAGCGGAATGCATGTGGATCTATCCCTTACTGATGTAAAGATCACAGTTTCTCCAGGTATGTTGAAGAAGAAAATCTTGCCGTAGAGTTTAATTCATCTTGTCAAAGAGGTTGTTTCCATCATAGCTGAGAAACCAGATTTTCTATACAAGTCAGTTTGAGTTATTAAAATGTGTAAGTCGTCGCGCTCTGGGTAATCTAAAGAATGTAGAACTGGTGTTAACGGTGCTAGAGCCCGTAAGAGGTCCCAGAGATTTTCTACTGGGCGAGTACTCGATTTCGTGGCTTAGTAAGCTGCGCTGGTTCGAGTCACGCCGTAATCGATTATTTTTGGGAACTTATTTAGTTTATTTAATTTAGGTTGTTTAGGACTATATAGGAAGTGCCATAGAGAGTTGTCGATCCTTTACCTACAGGTAGGGGGCAGCGTAACTGTACATAAAATTAAAAATATTGGCCCAGTAAAGGTTTCACAAATGCAAATTCTTAGCCGGTACCACACGGCAAACTCTATATACGCTATCAAACTAATACTAAAATAAATTCTAATTAAACATATAAATTCAATAGTGTGCATTATTTCTACGAATTTACAGTGCACAGACTGTAAATTCGTAGAAATAATGCTTTGTTTATGGTGCTCGCTGGGTTACTCTGATAGCCTATGTAAAATTTTACTTCTAGAAGTCCTACAATTTTTATGGCTACTCTGCAGTCGCCTAGATCTTTCTGACGCTCTGGCTGTATTTATTATTGTTGAACACACTTGTTTGTCAACAACAAAGACAAGACTGTAATAGATGTTTTTAATTTTCAGATATTATCGCACTTGTAAATCGAGTTCTTGCTACATTTACAAATGGGGAGGAAAACAAGGTAGAAGAAGTACAAAAGGCGATATTCTACGAGAATCTATGGATGATCCAAGAATTCAAACCCAACTCTCATTGGTTCTTAAAAACTGGTAAGGTACTTTTTTATATAAGACTTTGATTTTGCATTTGGAAGTCAGATCGAACGGGAGAGTTCAAGAAAAAGGAATCCATCATATTGTTACCTACGATGCGTTCCTTTGTTTTTGGGCCCCTCTGTTACATTTGAAGTCAATTTTAATGATTACAGAACTATTTTAAAACAAGAGTCTGTCGGATGTTTAGCAAATCGTTATAATAAAAACAAATTTTATAATATAAAACCAAAATTGTCGTAATTACGAGAATCGGAACCTGCCAGGAAGATTAGCTATTGATGAACGCCACTGTACATAAAAGCTTGTTCAGAGCTGTGCGGTGTTCAATACCCAGAGTAGTAGCGAAAGCAAAGTGGGTATGCGTTAATTTACTGTTGCGTGGAACTCGGTACCCGGCGGGATACCACACGAAAGCAAAATAATATAAATTTATAAATTTAACGCTACTCTTCTATAAACTTATTAACATTAAAGTCATTTAAAACGGGATATTTACCATGATTCGATTTCGCTACTCTTCTGGGTAGCAAATACCGTGTACGTCTGAATATGCCTGAAAATGCCAAACCTACGATTATTTCAGTATACATAATATAAGTTATGTAATTAAAGAATACGATTGAATGCAATGACGGGCAGTATAACTTATTTTTTTTAAGTTCTGGATTAGTTTTAAATGACTCAAATTTGACTTTGATGACGTTGTTATCTTCCACTATCACCTTTCAGAGGAAGCCCAAGAGGCGAACGAAGAATTGTCCGAATTTGAACTCAAACCCACACCTCCCGTTGGCGAGATATGCATCATGTCAAGTCCATCCATTATCGTATCTCTTGAGATGGATATTGGTAAAGAGACGATACCAGTGCTGGTTTTGCAGGCGTCTTTGACTGCTCAGGCAAGGGATTGGAGCTCGGAAGTAAGTATTTTTTGGAATAATAAAATACGCACCCAATAAAGTTGTGCGCTTTTTCGATTTCGTATCGAAATCGAAATCGTCTTGTTAGCTAGCTAGCTAAGCTATCTGGCAACAAGTAGGTATAGCGCCGTTAGTGTTTCGGATATAATTTGATTTCTTAGAAGTTAACCGGAGTGCGAGGGGCTTACGCAGTATAAATAAATAATGCTGGACAATTCACACAGCATTATCTAGCCCCAAGCTAAGCAGAGCTTGTGTTATAATATCAAAAACCTTACTTACGTATCGTTTTGTTTCATAAACAGTTTAGTATGGAATCGATTTGGGCAATGCAAGTGTCTTACTACAACATAGGCCGTGCTGTCTGGGAGCCGCTTATTGAGCCGGTGGAGGTTCTCAAAGAATACCAATACAAACACGTCCCATGGGAGCTGAAAATGGAGGTATAAAACACACCCCAACGTAAAAATATATAAATAAGTAATTATATGTTTTAAAGATTATTTATCGGATATTTATCGCATTCCTTTTGATTTCTTTTCCCAACGTTAAAAAGCAAAAGGTACGCGATAAATACCTGATAAATAATCTTATTTGTTAACAAATCGCGAATGTTTAAAAAGTTTTATCATATATTTTATTCAACATAGAAAATACCTATGTATATAAATATTAAACAACAATTCCGTGCATACAAATTGCTCTCCCACAAATTGACGCACATCCACGACCTATCTGTAGAGGAAAAAACACATCGTTTCGTCTCTCCACGAGACATTACCAGAATACTTGACCTTAACACAGAGCGCCTAGCTGCAGAGTACCGTTAGCGTTGTTAGTTAATCGAGCTTTTTACCGATTACTTATTTATGTTATTTATTAACTGAAAAAAACGCATGCATTTTAAATTATTATATATTGCAAATAAATGATAAATAACTCTCTGATTCGGGTAATAAAAACTACCCTTTTTCTATTACGTTCAGTTCTTCAACTTGAAAGTGCTTCTGTTCCTTCAATCAAAATAAAATATGTAACAAAGAAATGATGAAAAATTATTTATTTGTTGTTTGTGTGTTGTGTTGTCTTATAAATAATTTTCTTTTTTCAAAATAATAGTCATATCCAGCTACAGCTTCATGACAACACGGTAAAAGGTGACGTCACATTTAGAAATTTCGAGTTCGTGTCTTAAAATATCTACTTTTTTAATAATAGAATTTCACAATAAAACATATCATACAAAAATCAATATGCAGATATATTTATATCCTATTCTATCAATAGAGAAAACATAATCAGCTTTTTTGAAGTCACATGCATAAATTATACACCATTGGCGCGCGAGACTAGTTGAAGACTTATTTTCTCGTTGTGGTAGTTTATTTTCTTCTACAAATTGGTCGTGTGTTGCATCAATTTCGGGAAGGGCGGGCTTAGCACGCGGGCTATAATTTGTTGAATCTTATCAGAGGTTTTACGCGGAATTGTTTCTAAATATTTTCATCCTTTTATTTTGCAATGGATTTCCGTTAAGTAACGCCTGTTTTTTTTTAACACCAACGTTTCTCATTATCGTCATCAGCCCATATTAGTCCACTGCTGGACATGGGCATCTAGTCTTCAATAAAAACAACCCTAAAAACAGTTTCATGTGTAATAATTGTATGCAACCCTTCTTATTTTTCAGGTTTTAATGAAACCTCAGGATATGCCATGCATCGACGTGACAGATGAGTCTGTAAACATACAAAATGTGGCGTTTCGGCAGGCTAGAACGACCGTCACTATTTCTAGCAAAGAACCGCTCGAGATCACTATTACGAGAAGCGGTCTTGAGGTGAGACTTCAAATAACTGCTTCTTTCTTGTTCATATTATGAATGGGTCACTCTAATGCACGACAATTTATTGTACGGCCGAATAATGTACACCCTGATAATCCGTGTCCAAACCTATTAAAATTAGAAGCCATGACACCTTTACAGTAAGAAGCCTGACACGGATTATCAGGGTGTACATTATTCGGCCGTACAATAAATGGTCGTGCATTATAGTGACCCTTATGAATCGACATACTTCAAACTAACTAAACTAAGCAACTGCTTAGTCGTTTGTTTTTTCTTGTTATAAATCAATGTTAAAAATGGTTAACTAAAAATGACCAAAATATGTATTATATAATACATATTTAATACATATATAATATATATTAATATGTATTATAAAATATGTATTTAATTTTACCGAATTAAGGATGATTAAGTAAGGGCCTATAACTCCGTCAGATCGGAATATCTTCCACGCTACTAAATATGTAACTTTGAAATTTACATAGATTTTTCATGTAAAGTCCTAATTAATCATAAATAAGCTAAAACTTAATTTTTGGGGTTGCGTTGCTATGCCCTGTCTCGCTCTCATGAACGCGAAATCCTACGTCTGTCCTTTTCACAAAAAACGAGGTTGTATAGGTCCTAAAGCTCGTTTTTACTTACGGAGGTCAACAACTAAGCACTGTACATAAAGCATACTTTACCTACTTAGCAGCTTCTGTATCAACCAGGATTCTAACGACCGATTTGGCGCTGCGGGCGAACGTCCGCAGTTATTTATTTGTTTTAAAAACACGCTTGTGTTATTTTACTAGCCTTTAAAGCCTTAATTGACGAGATTGCAATTTTTTAAAATGTTTTTATACGAAAATTCGAGTCGAAGAAAGTCTCAAGAATTTTTGATTTCTTGATTGCTACCGACTAAGATTTCGTGGCTTAGTTGATTCGAGCACACCCGTACTGAGAGTGGGGCAGGTTTAAATCCTGTCGAAATCGATTTTTTTTGAAACATTATGAAATTTTCGTAGAACCAGTGCGAGTAACGCACTATATAGCAAAAAGCTATTTGTTTTATGTTTATTTTTCTTTTAAAGCAAAAAGCTATATTTTTATGTTTATTTTTCTCGCTAAATTAGTAGTAGTAAGTTGTAAATCTCTTGTTTAGTTGGCGTTCTGAAAAATGACCAACATTCATTACATATATTCCAGATGCTGACTCAACTGGGCAACTCATTTTCCGCCGCCGTGGCGGATGCCGAAGGAGTTGTCTCGAAATCTAAAATAGGAAACGTAAGTTAAACTAACCATCCGTACCAACCAATATTACAAGCTAGGTGCTGTCTGTGGTCGAACGCGTTGTTTAAAACCATCCGTACCAACCAATATTACAAGCTAGGTGCTGTCTGTGGTCGAACGCGTTGTTTAAAACCATCCGTACCAACCAATATTACAAGCTAGGTGCTGTCTGTGGTCGAACGCGTTGTTTAAAACCATCCGTACCAACCAATATTACAAGCTAGATGCTGTCTGTGGTCGAACGCGTTGTTTAAAACCATCCGTACCAACCAATATTACAAGCTAGATGCTGTCTGTGGTCGAACGCGTTGTTTAAAACCATCCGTACCAACCAATATTACAAGCTAGATGCTGTCTGTGGTCGAACGCGTTGTTTAAAACCATCCGTACCAACCAATATTACAAGCTAGATGCTGTCTGTGGTCGAACGCGTTGTTTATGGTCATTTATATTCCATGGGAACTGACTTTATTTATACTTTTTTTTATAATCTTTTACTTTACTTTATTTATATAAGTACTTACTTAACTTTATCTATACCTATTTAATTTGACAATGCCCCTGTACAGCAGCTTAAAACTTAGCTGCTGTATATATGCTGTATATAATAGGTATAGATGAGTCAAATTTATTTTAATTAATTTACTTTCCTACCAATTTGTATCTGTCTGTAGGCTATTTACCTATCTTTGTTTTTGTTTATTTTTAAAATTATATTTAAGTACCTATGTAACATGTAAACCTTATCAAATTTTGTTAATCCTAACGATATCAAGTGTATCAATAGGTACCTACGGTGGATAAATAAATATACAAATATACTGGATCTATTATGGATAAAAAGTAGCCTATGTTTTTTTCCAGGCATAGAACTACCTGTATGCAAAATCCGTTCAGTAGGTATGGCGTGACGAGGTAACAAACATCCAGCCAAACTTTCGCATTTATAATATTAGTTTGATGCGAAACTAAGTCTGTTTGTTACCTTATATCGTCTATACGGCTCAGCGAAATTTGGCGAGTTTGGACAGAAAAACGCTTGTAGACCCGCGGGCAGAATATTTATCATCCCTTAACGAGGGACTTCTTCAGGGTGAGTGCTCGGAGGGATGCGCTCACCCTGAAGAAGTCCCTCGTTAAGGGATGAAACATTGGTGTTCTTCCAACACAAATAAGGTTCGTAGTTAACCCGCTTACATCTGTAATGAATTCGTCAAACTACGATAGTTTTTATAGTAAAAAGGTACTAAATTGTTGTTATTATCAATGCTTGAACACGTTTCAGTTCCAAACGTCTCGATCGAACTACCGAGAGGCGCCATACGTTCTGCACAACTGTACTGGTTTGACTGTAAGGCTGACGTTGCACGAAAATCATGACTTCTCTGTATTCCTCACTGAAGAACAGGATGCGTCGGATTACAGGTGAGATACTCGTAGTTCAGAGGCTTTAGCCTAAGATGGCACTCAAGAGGGGCGGAAATTAAAGAAATGAACTGTACCACTTATTTTTCTAAAAAAAAAAAAATTTTTTTAAATATTTACTCCTTTCTGATCCGTGTGTATTATTTTGTTACAGAGAAGTAGTTTTAAAAGCAGGAGCATGTGTGCCGTTGCAGTTAAAACACGGCGGGCTCAAATTGATGAAACTCAACGAACCGCCGCCTCCACTAAAGTTGAATGTTACTGTAAGTTAACACATTGATTGCCGCCGACGCACATGATGATGTAGAACAGCATGGTGTTGCACAGCTACGCCGAAGCGCCCATCCGTGTCGCATTCCCGAAGTACCGTCCGTACATTAATGCAGTCAACGCAAATGCGTTGACTGCATTAATCCGTACACAAATGTGAACGGACGTTCATTGTTTCTGTAGCAGATATTCACGAGCTTATCGAAAACGCGTTTTGTCGATTATTTTTATACTACACCTGCTTACAAAATTACTTAATATTTTTTTAATATAAGATCGAAAGCACATTGCAGGCGTGCTAAAATGTTTAACGGTAACTATGGTACTATATGGTATACTAACGGTACTATATTTTTTGTACTACACTTACTGAGAAAGTTGATTATTCATATTCCAAACATAAATAAAATAAATAAATAATAATGCTAGACAATTCACACAGCCTTATCTAGCCCCAAACTAAGCAGTGAAAGAAAGAAAATAACCTAGAAAGTTCGTCATTGCAAGCGTATTAAAAAGCGGGACGGAAAACTCTATGGAATTTTATTCTCATACACATTTCTCTCACGCGTTTAGCGCAGAAAAGTTTATGGAAATCCATTCGTAACTTAATTTTTTTTAATTTCTAAAATATGTATTTGCTTTCCAGATTTTAGAGCTAGATGATCACATACAAATACCAGTGGAAAGGGCAGATAAGCGGTACTTCCCCGTCGGAAAGAAATGCACAAGTACTAAGATGTTACGTCACATGCCTCTTGACGCTTCCACCGAGCCTCGAGGACTTATATCAGATATTTGCATGAAAGATGCAGCTCTGCAGATCTATTTGAGGAGTGTAGTGCAGGTACATACTTAAACTTTTTATAAAAAGGAAATACGCGCCATCGGCTTCGGATTTTTCCTGGATTAAATGTAACTCTGATCTATAAACATACATATAATCCATACTAATATTGGAAATTTGAAATTCTGTCTGTCTGTTGCCTTTTAACAACTAAACGGCAGAACAAATCTCAAAACTTTTTTATTTAGCTTATTTTAGGGTTCCGTGCCTCGAAAGGAAAAAAGGGACACTATAATATAAGTGTTCCTTTTTTCCGGATCACTTTATTGTCTGTCTGTCCGTCTGTCAACCCTCTTTTCTCAGAAACGCGTGGAGGTATCAAGTTGAAATTTACACCATATACTTAGGTTCGTAACCTCTTGGAGCCGCAATATAAATCAAACTTCTAAGTTAACGCAATCAAAAGTTACAGACGTTTATGCCCAAATATTTTGAAATTTCCTAGGGAATCACATCATCTTATAGCACAAGTAAAGGAAAAAATCCGAATCCCTTAAATTTGAAGATAAAATTAAAGATTTTTTTATCTTGCTAGTGACCAAAATTTGTAAGACACTACTTTCCGTTGAACTAGAATCATGCTATTTGGCAAGAAACAGGAACACACACAACAAACTCTTAATTTTACGGAACCCTCGGTGCGTGAGTCCGACTCACACTTGTCGTTTTATTATTTAGTATAATTACTCCCATTTGACTCTACACATCTAAACAAAAAGTACTTATACTAAGATATATACCATGATTTGTGGTTGTAAACATGTTTTTCACAGGTAACAAACACGCTTGCCGTCAACGTATCGGTGTACTACATGACGGTCAGCGGCAACGAGGTGGAGTGTCTCGGCGACGTGAAGCCGAACGACGTACTGCGGCTACCTTTACAAGCGGTTCACACACCCACGGCGGAGATTTTCTTCTCAGTAGAAGGTATGACGTTTGTGGGCTGTAAACAACCAAACAAGCCAGTGGTGATGAAAAGTTGTTAAGTGAAAGAACGAAACAATAGCGCATTGCTTTATCTGGCTCGGCTATATAGATAGGATGGGATTAGTTACGCCCAAAGTCTCACTCTTGTCTATTTCCAGCGTCTCACATGAGAAGCGCGTATTTCTAACGTCTCACGAATACGGTTACTCTTATGACTTGGTGAAGACACACCTCTTCAGTAAGAAAAGTCGTCAGGTATTACTTAATATGCTTTTCGTCAACATTTCGGTTTTACGTGACGTGCAGTAGTTTAGTGACGGTGGTTGAGCAAAAGAACTCGACATCATCAAGACAGGTGGATTCATGATGACCCAGAAAAACTACAGCTGCAGTCTTCCATTTTCGGTTTGACATTGAGTTTCGGGACACCGTGTACACGGTCTCCCGAAACTCAATGTCAAATAAATTATATCTACCTAGATATCATTATTTTTTTATCATAAATAGAAAATACCCAAAACACCTGGAGCAAATATTTGCATAGTAAACATTTGTCCCGGGCGGGAACCGAACTCGCAACGCAGGCGCGATCGATCCTAAAAAAAAATTAAAACCAATTTGTTTTAGGATTCACGGTGTCGATCTCACCTTTCATATGGAGGGAGTTGCAGCAAGAAGTCAAAATATCCAAGCTTTTGCAATGCGACTCCAAAGACAAACTGAGTGGCGAGAAATTCTATCTAAAAGTAAGTACATGCCTGGAAATGCATCTATTTCTTTATTTAAAACTATACCAAGGCTAAAGAAAGAACAACGTGGTCAAACAAAGGACAAAAAAATTACACCACTCAGTGAGTGCTATTGCATAGCAAATTTATGACAAAGTATATGTATAGGTAAATTTAAAAGCTGCCGCGATTGTCTTTTGTTTTTTCATACCCACGCTTGTGTTCTTCAGTGGATACCGCGACTCGGCAAACGTAGTGTAGGACGCCCTCCGACCAGGCGGGATGACGATTTGCGAGAGACTGCTGGCAGATGCTGGATGGGGCAGGCTGAAGACAGGGCGCTATGGCGCTCATTAGGGGAGGCCTGTGTCCAGCAGTGGACTGGTATAGGCTGATGATGATGATGATGACTCACGCTGACGTCACATATACAGGCCAAAAATACACAACGCGGCAGTTTAAAAAAAATATATTTACCGTGTTAGTTGTGGCTGTCAGAAGGGCAGCGTAAGACTAGTCTCACTCAACCCGTGGATGTCGTAAGAACTGACTAGGGAACCAACCAGAGAAACAGCACTTTATCCGCAGTGGATGTGTGTTTTTAACACATTCACTGCGGTCACTAATCCGCCTGTCAAAGGTGGCGTGGCAAAACCCCTCTTGTTGGGGGAGGCATATTTAGCAGAATGCTAAATGTTGCTGTTGGGGTATTGTGTTCTAACACGGATCCTATTTGTGCTTCCTCATATAAGGTGTTATATAAAATTTTAAGTATAAAGAATCCTCATTTCATTGACTCAGTTACTCTAGACTCAGTTCTGTAGAAGAAGATGCCATCTACCCGTTATTCATAATGGCCTGCTAACTTATAGCATTGTTTCTTGTGCATATTTCTCACTCTGTCTTCTTCTATTGACATAAGTCAGAGTGAGAAAACGCTGCTATGGAACTGTTTTAGGCGCTGCGTAAACGTAGACACTTAGATCCGCTTGCACAACGATAATTAACTTGCTTAATTTTAATTAGTGAGTTGTCAAACCATACAAATACGTCAATGTTAATCAAAATTAGATTTTAAATATTGTTGTGCAAGTGGGGCTTAGTTTCCAGTTACCGACACCGAACACTTTGAGTATTTGTTAAGTGGGAGCAACTCGACACAAAAAATGATTGCGTTTGCGCAGGGAGTAAATGATTTCATACTGGTTCTATGGAAATCAAATATTCATCGCTAGCGTGTATCTGACACAGTGTCCTCGTTTGCCCAGCGCCATAAGTTAGCGGGCATTATGAATAAGGGGGTAAATGTGTAACCCTAACATTTCCCATTTTCTTTCCCCAGGCCGTAGGCATAATGGAGCAAGTATTCCTAGAGCATTCAAACAAGCACACTCTCGCGTCATCTTGCTACGACATAGTTCTGAAACCTGCCGTCAAGCTACAGAACAGCTTGCCTGTCGATATTGTGGTCTCACAACTTGGACTGAAGCGAACTCAGACGTTTTCTCCTGGGGAGATGTTCCATTTGTCACATCTAGCGCCGAACAAAGCTTCGATTGTTATAATGGTAAGGTTTAGCTGTTGTTGCTTATTTTGACCGTGGCATGGCGGTCGCGGAATCGACCCTCCAACTGAGCCAGTGGAATTCTTAAGAGCTAAGGAAAACGAGGGAAAACTACCAGAAGGGCTACAGCTCCTTTCTGTGTATTTTTGCCACCAATCGGCAAAATCTCCCTTGTTTTGAGAAGGCACGTTCAGCAGTAGACTTAATAGGCTAGTTTCCTAAAATAATCTAATTATTGAATGTATAAAATAACCTAATTATGAATCACTACCGTTATTTCTGTTACGTCTTGATTAATTATAAAACCTGACTAATCTTGTTCACTATATCTATTCCAGATTCAAAATTACCTTGACAAATGCTGGGTCTGTACGAAAAACCTGCCAGATATCGAATCTGAACTTTCCGTATGGTCCTTCGAGTCCCATGACAGCCCGGCTGTCATGACGTTGGACTTGGGTATGCATAACGTGGATATGGAAGGCACGCAAGTGATTTCATTGTACTGCCCCTTCTGGATGCTGAATAAAACTGGATTCACTCTGTGCTACAGGGTAAGTTGTTATGTTACAGTTTTTACATTATTTTTATATTCAAATATCTTGTATTTAACTAGTAAAGATGTCTCACAGCATTCGAATATTCTATCAAGTATTTTTTTCTTGTTCTTTCATCTCAATCTAATTTTATTTGCACAGATGTTGTGTTCATCTATACGATTAAATTTACCTACTATTTAGATTTGAATGGTATGAAACTTCTCTAGTAGATTGTATTGTATGCGGAATGAATTAACATAATTATATCAGCGCTGTCAGTTACTTGACTCGTGTACAACAAAAAATCCTGTAATTGCAGAAATCTAAGAAACCAGAAAAAGACTCCAGTCACTCCAGAAAGGTATCCTTGAGATGTGAAGCTGTGACTTTTTTGATAGCGTTTATATTTCATTTTGCTTGATCGTGCTCCTAATGCAAGGCTTGTATTTCTAACCAGCTTCATCTCAGCGATAGAGTAATTTAGTATCCCAGCGTATGTTCGATCATTAGGGACCATTATATACGTTTTGAGCATGCTCTTTTAAATGCGCATGCATTGCGCGTCGATCATTAAGGACCCATGCCCTTAAGTTTTGAGCATGCTCTTTTAAATGCGCATGCATTGCGCGTCGATCATTAAGGACCCATGCCCTTAAGTTTTGAGCATGCTCTTTTAAATGCGCATGCATTGCGCGTAGGGCATCGGAACCGGTTTTTCCCGGTTCCGAAAGAACCGGGAATTCCCGGTTCTTGGGGCTATGAAAAGAACCGGTTCTCAAAATATTAGGAACCGGGTTTTCGGTTCTTTCGGTTCTTTTAAAAAATTATGAATATCGCAGATTGTGTAAACATTTTTTACGTTGATATACGTAAAATTCTTACAATACTTTATTCTAGTGATTATTTTATAATAATATGTGTACAAGCTGTTATTTTTGCAGTGCATGTGCATATTTGATTGACCGGTAGGTTCTGTTCGGTGACCGGTATTCAGTTGGTCGAGAATGGATTTGTTAGTTCGTTTTGTTGTCCACGGTATGCGCAACATTCTCCTCCAACCCCACATTTCAAAAGCCTCGATCTTCTTTCGGTCAGCTGCACGAATTGACCACAATACAGAGCCATATAGAAATATTGAGAACACCAAAGAACGCACTATTCTCATCTTGGTAGTATTAGAGATACTTCTGTCTTGCCAAATTCTGGTCATCTTACTCATGGCTACTTTGGCTATTTGCGTGCGTCTGCGGATCTCCTTTTTACAGCCTCCCTGATCGCTGATCAAAGAACCAAGGTAAACAAACTCGCTCACGACTTCCATGTCCGAGAGTTCTCCTGTATGTGCAAGTATTCCAGCTCGATCAACTATCATGACTTTTGTCTTTCCCTTGCTGACGCCTTGGAATAGTCCCGACTCTTCTCTATCAATAGTCGGACGTTCACAATCTGTACCCTTGTCCCGCGGCCTTTGACAAACCCGGCCTGGTCACTTGGTATTTGCTGTTGAAGGAATGACTACAGGCGTCCGTTGATCATATAGAGCATTATCTATTATTATATATATATACCATGAGACATTAGTGCCACTGTCCGATAGTTGCTGCACTTTTTTGTCGAGCCTTTCTTGTGCAGGATATCAAGAGGGACTCCTTCCAATCCTTAGGCCATGTTCCCGTTGTCCAGAGCTGATTACACAGATCCTTTAAAATTTGGACTCCTGTGTCTCCAAGCTGTTTTAGCTCTTCAGCAAATATAGTGTCACTTCCGGCTGATTTATTTGATTTTAGTTTTCTTAGAGCAAGTCTAACTTCCGACTCCAGAATTTCCGGCTCTAGAATCTGGCCTTCAAAAGATATCATCGTAGGTTCGTGTAATCTTGTACCGTTTTCGTACAGACTTTCGCAGTATAGTCGCCACCTTTATGTGACTTGGTCTACTTCAGTCAGTAACTTGCCCTGATTATCTTCAATAGCCCAAGTTTTAGGTTTGAACCAATGAGTTATGCCTTTAACTTTTAGAAAGAGATCTCTTGTGTGTAACGCCTGAGCATGCTCCTCTACGTCCTAACATGAGTTACTGATTGTGATCCCTGCGACATAAGCGTTGAACCTTTGCTGAGAGAGAGTAATATTGAGTTCATTCGGAGTCACCTCTGGCCAGCACATCTTTTCTCTCCATAATCACCTCTCTCTGAGATCCACACCTTTCGTGGACGGTCTGTCTAGTTCAGAGTTTCGATTCACTTGGAATAAGTTTGATTTATCATTGAAGCTTTCCTTGAACGCCACGAGTGTTTGTGGTGCTGGTCGACTTTGGTGTTTTACGATAGCTCGCTGACACCTCTTAAGTTTGACGTTGATTTCTGCTACCAAAAGTTTGTGATCGATTCCGCAGTCAGCACCTGGGTAGGTCTTCGTGTTACTTACGCAGGATCTCCATCTCTTAGCAACCGCAATGCAGTCGATTTGGTTTCTGAAGCGATTCCCTGGCATCTCCCAAGTATACAGGCGTCGTCGTGGGTGGTTCAGGAAGCATGTGTTCATAATAGTGAGAGTTTTCTGCGCCGAACTGTAGCCACATCTCTCCTCTATCATCTCTATCTCCAAGACCATACTTCACTAGCTGTAGCTTAAAACATTACTATAAGTATAATATATAATAAAGTTATTGCTACAAGAGTAATGTTTAAGAAATAAAAGTTATTGCTGTGATTATAAATTCCCTGTTTGATTTTCGACTCTATTGTAGAATTTTGTATGATTTTAGTAACAAAATTCTAATAAATTAATAAAAGCTTTGAAAGAACCGAAAGAACCGGGTACCCGGTTCTGTGTTGGAACTGGAACCGAAAGAACCGGTTCTTAAAATATGGCCGGTTCTCGATGCCCTAATTGCGCGTCGATCATTAAGGACCCATGCCCTTAAGTTTTGAGCATGCTCTTTTAAATGCGCATGCATTGCGCGTCGATCATTAAGGACCCATGCCCTTAAGTTTTGAGCATGCTCTTTGATGTTGACTTGTTTTCTACCCGATAGGCAATCATAAGTATTAACCACGTGGTTGTGTTAGATTGGTGTCGATTCTGTTAGCACAAAACCTAAACAAACTTGCTTAAAATGTTGCCGTCTATTTTTATCGATCGCGAAAAAAGGGACGGCGTATTTTTTAGGCTAGATATTTTAGGTTATGTGCCAAAAAAAAATCGATAGCGTTGTTTGTAGAATAAGCTGCGGTAAACGTTCATAGCCCTAGATCGATGTATAGAGTATAATGTAAATTACAGATTAAACGTTCATGTTGCAGTAAAGTAATTAGACGTCATTCCCCATGTTTCTCGGTGAGCACAAATATTGTAATAGGTTGGAACTTGTACATAGTAGTTGTTCTATGTTTAAGTTCATTGTTGTGATTTTTTGTTTGTAGTTGTTTTTTGTGTACTTGTCCTATCTGGGAAATCGACGTACATTTTCTTTTGTTTTTAATATCACTACAGAAAGTACATTAGCGAAAACCACTGTGGGTACTACTACAATAAAAGCTTATATGCAAAGCCTTTTATATTATTTATTATTTTGGCATGGTTTGCATGGAAATATCTTTTTAAAAACTTCTTTTACGTTATATTTTTGTGGTGCAAAAGGTGCTTCTCAATAAAGTTACTGTAACAATTTACTTTCACTTTATGACACGAGGTTACCCGTTCTGTATATACAGGATGTCCCGAAACTCAACGTCAATCCAAAAACGGAAGACAGATGAATTCATGACGACCCAGAAAAACCTGGTTTCTGAGTTACCTATGGGCTTTCTACTGAAAATCAGATTCTCTGCCCGGCGGCGGCATCAAACTTTTCCATGCCCTATAACTCAAAAACCATTGGAGATAGAGCCGAAATAGAGTGAATTTGTAGTTTTTCTGGGTCTTCATGAACCCAGATGTCTTCCTTATTCGGCTTGACGTTAAGTTTCGGAACACCCTGTATAATTCAAAGCTATCAATCTGAAACTATCTTCTAACGGCTTAATGTACATTACCTATTTCTACCAAGAGCAAAACTCATTGTGCTAAAACACAAAGCATGTTTTCCGAAAAACAAAACACGGGGAATTTTTTCAGCAAAAAAACATTTGCTTAAAAACAAAACACGGTCGCAGGGTCCAAGCACCTAACAAAAGCCTAAAGGTCACTTATATATAACTAATTCTATCCAATAATGTTTTAACTTGTTCTCAATTATTCTAGAACATTGACGAAACCGGCAACGTGATATTCCACCCCAAGGATTACAAAGAGCCGATACTGTTCTCTTTCCGCGCTAAGAATTTCTTCGGTAAAAAGAAAGCTGCTATACGGGTGGAGTTCGGAGAATGGTCGGATAAGTTTTCACTCGACTTACCTGGAAGCTCCGGCGTTGTTATTTGCAAACACGAAGGAAGGACTTATCAGGTAAAATAATATCTACAAATCTTTATCTCAAATCAGCAGAAGTAGCCTGGACTTGTTTATAGGCAAGAATAGAGAAAAGGTGACTGATCATCGGCCCGTATACGTCCACTGCTAAACATATGCCTATGTAATGGTATGTAACAGATTGATTTGAGTTATTGATTTTAAATTTAAGGTGTTTAATGAACTTTGACTGAATTCGCTCAATACTGTCAACATATACTAGGTAATGAGGATTCCAGACACTAGAACCGTATTCTAAGATAGGTCTGATCAGGGAATTAAAGAGAACCACCATTGTTTTCCAATTATTAAAATCTTTACTGAGTCTAAGCACAAATCCTAATAAACGATATGCGCGGTCTGTTATATCTTAAATGTGGAATTTAAACGTCAGTTTATTATCAATGAGAATTCCTAAATCTCTAACTTCCGTAACTCTCAGAAGTGGAAAATCGTTTAAGTAAATCGTTTAAATTATTCAAACTTCAACTTCTTCTTTATGGCGTCGTTTGTAAATTAATTTATTTTTCCCACAGGTGGCAGTGACAAATCAACTGACGTTCAACAGTTTGACAAAAATGGTGATATTCACACCATACTTCCTGATTATCAACGAGGCGCCTTTCGCTATTCAATACCAGGAGTTGCACAGATCTGGTGATCCATGGAGGACTGTAAGTAACCATTTTTGTACTTACGACCCTTTTCCGAGCGGAAGTGCCAACTACCCAGCTCTATGTCTCACGCGTTCACTACTGTGTGGAGACCAAAGCTGTGGAGGAGTACATCAAAAGAAAAACGGGACTCTCGATGCGCGTCGAGAAGCTGGACTCTCGCCATAATGTGAGCTTCAATTAATTTATGGTAAGAGTTCCAACTCAACATCTCCCGACCTACTTAAGCGCAGAGTTTTGACGCCTGCAAGGAGACACCGCCGTGCACCGTCACCAGCTGACACTCTGATTGCGTCATTTACACGTCGTCGTCGCCGTAATCACAGAAAAACGTGTCATTTAGTTTTAATGTTATATGTATGTTAGTTTTAAGGTATATATTACTATGGACTGTAACATAAGTTAAATAAGATCTGTAACTTTTCTATGGTCTGAAATAAATGATTATTATTATTATTAGTGTAGATGTATAAATCGTGTACCTATATGAAGAATGAGACTGGAATTGATACAGCAGCATGCTGTCCCGCTTGTATAAGTTTTGATCAAATATGATCTTCAATGTCTTCTTCAATCCCTTTATTTATCTACACGACTAATAAATGAACCGATCCGGACATTTTTCAGAAATTAGGAGACTTTCTTAACTAGGTTAGTTAAGCAAGTGATTATAGCCATATGGCTTTTGGCTTAAAGAGATAAAGGTTTGACCAAATTTAAACAAATCGAATGAGGTCGATGGGTACATTGAATTAGCAAAGTAATATTAATAATAATGCTGGACAATTCACACAGCGTTATCTAGCCCCAAGCTAAGCAGAGCTTGTGTTATGGGTACAAGGTAACTGATATACATAATACAATACATTACATAGATAAAAGAAAGTTTATTTTATTTATTTTTATTGGCCTGACATTCGATTTTTGATGCTAATAAAACTATTGGTAAATTTTATAAAGCTGTCATGATACCCTTTTGTTTTTAATATAGTGGCTTTGATTTCTGATGTCGGCATCAATTGGATGGAAAAACAAAAGACAATTAAAAATACTAATACAAAACTATTACAACTGGTAATGTCCAATTGCAGAGCAAAGGCCTCTTATTTCATCCATTAATTCCGTTATAATTTTCCAGCTCTTTCCATCTCAGCATCGGCCTTCTACGTGGCCTTTACCCATCAGAACTAGCTGGCCCTTAAATCCAGTCCGCTTTGATTATAGTTTTTAATAATATTTCAACTGCATTTATGTACCCTCTTCTTATCTAAGATAAACAACAAATATTAACTATGCATGTAAACTTTTTGTAGGTGGAACAAAACACAAGCGAACCTCTATGGCCAATGGTTGAGAAAGATGACAAGCTGCTGTTACTTCGAGTCGCGGGAATGTTGGAGCACGCGTCGCCTTTCCTTTACACTGAACAGAATACTTCTTGCTTGAAGTTGAATAATGAGGTAATTTTAATTACAGAGTTTTCCTTCCTAGAGTGAGTTAAGAGCAAAAGAAGGAAGAAGAAGAATCACAAGCCAGCATCTGTATAAGCAAGCGGGTCCCCAAAAGGCATTGTTATCGTTTACCATAGGGCGAGAATTGGGATTTTTACCTTTTTATAGAGAGTTTGTGGCGACTAGTTAGCGTACTTCTTTACCATATTTTTCTGTGTTGTATTCTTCTCAACTTTCCGGGTTTTCAAAAAATTATCTGAGCGTCTGGTCGAAGCGACGCGTGAGCCGAGAGCTGGTGAGTATCTGGCACAGCGCATCAGTATTGCTATACAGCGGGACAATGTAGCCAGTGTCTTGGGCAAGCTCCCGACTGGTATTGATATGGATCAGTTGAGCTACCTGTAGATTGTTTAAACATTCTGCAGTTAGCTCAATTGTTTCAATGGTAAATATTAATTTTATTCTATTATTTGATTGTAATTTTGTTATTATAAAGATATTTTTCGTATTTTTTTTACAATTATGTTAATAAGACAATTTTAGTTTTTAATAGATAATAAGCACAAACTAGATTTTTGGGCTTTTGTTGCTCTGCCTTGTCTCGCATCTACCTTCCTCCTATTCACATAAAACTGGGGAATCACTCCGCTCGCATAAGGACAAATATAACAACGAAAAAACTAAGTAAAATTACTCTCTAACCTAGCTAACAATTGGCAAATAGTTCGTAACCTAAACGTGTTTTCCGTTTATTTTAAGAAATGCTTCTTGTTTTCAGTACGGCGGTCTATATGTAGAAGTGCAACTGAGCGAAGGCGGCACTTACATAACAGTTCGACAGTACAGAGAAGGTCACGCACCAGTGTTGTTAGTTAACTACACGCAGTATCCTGTCACTGTGTATGAGAAGGAAAACGTTAACACCAAGTAAGTTGTCAATTAATGAGCTGCCGAGATTAATTAACTAAATAATTCATAACTAAAACTTTATAGAATTTATATATCACGAAATGCGTTTTCAATTAGGCCACTACACTACTAGGTCAACCAGCTGACCAGTCGAATCTTTAGGACTTTCAACGGCTCTTGTGCCATAAGTCCGTTTAAAAAGTTTTGTTGAAAGGTTAAGATTTTTTATTCGTATCTAGTGTCGTATCACAAAAACTAAAGTTTGATGTAATTTGGAAATAAGGTGATAGGTAGGTTTGTTAATTTACTTTAGGGAGAAAGGTGAATTATTCGATAGTGACCACAGGTTGGATACCAATAGTTATTTGTTCAACAAGTGGGTAAACCGTATTTTTGTTGAACGTGCCGATATTAAATCCCGAGCTAGCGAAGCAGCGTAGCGAGTGGCTCTAAAGTAGACAGCTAAGCTACGGAGGGACTAAAAGGCACGAAAGAAAAAAAACATTTGCCCTCGAGTTAAACATACAAATTTTCACCTCGAATAGCGAAAAAATATTTAGTTTCGTAAAAATTAAGTCTAATGTTAGATCCTCATTTTGGTCAACCACCATGGAGGGTTAGAATGCTACAAACCTCTTTTAAACCGCGAACGAACGAAATTATTATTTTCTATGAATTTGAATGAGGTCCAAACCTCCTTCCCTTCGATAAGCTAAAATGAGAGAGGTGCAACTGCCATATAAAATTCATGAACCTACTGTTTGGGAGATTATTTAAAGACGGCGCTGTCCGCCTAGAAGAATGGTGTTCACAAGCTAAGTTGTCAAGGTACACAAAAAATGGCGCTTCCTTCCATGAGAAAGTGGACCTCCTTTGTTGTAGATTGCTCTCTGTTGTAGTTTTTCTTTTTTTCTGCGCCATCCATAGATTAACAATTACTTATTACACCATCGAAATTTAGTGCAACATTCTGAATTCAAATTACTTTTTTCAACAAGTTGAATAGTTTCATTGTTCCATATGTGAGTAAAACGCGAGGTTACTCACTGTTTTTGAGCAGCAAAGTCACCGTTTTCGGGGGGATTTGGTAATCTGAAAACGTTATTTTCACATCACTTACTATACCAAAATAAACTACTATGATTGAAGAGTTTATAAAAGGCATCACATTTTGTCTATACAATTCTTAGTAAATCGTTCGCAATACTTCTAATTTTATTTTTATTTAATAAATATAGTACGCCAATTTCGCTCAGGTAAGCTCCTTAGCAGATTAGATTTTCTAATAAGTGTATATTGTAGTTCTCTAAATATATTACAGTGTGAGCATGGACCAAGAATACTACAACATCCATTTTAGTACATCGAGAGTTCAAATAAGCAATCTCTGGAGCTCGAATGTTTCGTCGAACAGTTTATTACGCGGCTTTTACCGGGAACATAATCGAATCAACACGAGGCACTTAGTTTTTAACTTTACTAATACAGGAATTAGTATTTTGTTATGTAGTTTGTGTTAGTGAAAGTATCGCCATTTAGCATCCATTTTATCAATAATTTTCTTACTAATAATGAAAATACTTATTTAGTTTAAGTAGACGTTCTAAACAGAATTTTTGTAAGTATTTTTGTTCCAAATAGATGGAATCATAATCGTTTAGTATATTATTGTAAAGACAGTAACTTGATTAGTGAGCAGAATAATATAGCTGACATTTTTAATAAATTTTATACTAGTTTGACATCTAATAATTCGAATAATAATGATATTAAAATCCCTTCACAAATTAAATCTATGTACCTTAACCCTTGTGACAATATAGAAATACTAAAAATCATAAAAATCATTAAAAATGACTGAATCCGTAGGATATACAGTGTGGAAATTAAACTCAGGCCCTGGAGGGAAACTACTTAAAATCCTTAAGCTAGCTCATTTTACTTAAAGGAGACATTCCTTTATTTTTAAAAAGAAACAAATCTGCATTAAAATATTTTTTTAAACTCGCTTGCTTCGCCCGGGACTCGAACCAACTAAAATTTAAAAAAATAAACACTCTTTATTTTATTATACTAATCGGTAGTATTAATATTCAGGATAAAGTTTCTCTAAAAAATATTTGGTTACTGTTCACTTTTAACAAGTAAAAGACACGTAACAGTTCTGTTATCTCTCCAACACAACACGATTAGATGGCCTGCAAGAAGTCCAGACCTGACGCCCATGGACTTCTTTTTATGGGGTCATGTAAAAAATGTTGTTTATGAAACTTGCTATGAAACCGTTCAAGAGCTAAGGATTGCGGTAGAAAATGTTATCAGGGGCATACACCACAACACTTTGCTGAAGGCTACAAGAAATGAATTTCAACGGCGACTAATGTTGTGTAGCCGGAACGACGGGGCTCATTTCGAACAATTTATCAGTTAAATAATTTAAGTGTTACAAAATTGATAGTAAAATAAAGTTGATGTTAGATTTAACGATTATTTTTATTTTTAAGACCAAATGTTTGTTACAGAAACTTTATCCTGAATATTAATACTACCGATTAGTATAATAAAATAAAGAGTGTTTATTTTTTTAAATTTTAGTTGGTTCGAGTCCCGGGCGAAGCAAGCGAGTTTAAAAAAATATTTTAATGCAGATTTGTTTCTTTTTAAAAATAAAGGAATGTCTCCTTTAAGTAAAATGAGCTAGCTTAAGGATTTTAAGTAGTTTCCCTCCAGGGCCTGAGTTTAATTTCCACACTGTATACCGTCACGTACATAGGATATAGTCCGTATATCCACTTAGATTATTAAAAATTGCTCAGCAGAAGTTGTAGAAGTTTTAACTGATTTAGTAAATTTATCTTTTCAAGTAGGACAATTCCCAATAAAACTGAAAAAATCTATTGTAAAACCTATTTTCAAAAAAATTACCCATGTGATATTAATAACTATCGCCCTATAACACTTATACCGATATTCTCAAAAATATTTGAAAGAGCTATGCACTACAGGATCAATAATTATCTGAATAAATATAATATCATAAAAAGTAATCAGAACGGATTTCAAAAAGGCAAATCGACTACTTTGGCAGCTTTTAATCTAATTAAAGCCATACTTGAGAATGTTGACCGAAATAAGTTTGTCTCTGCAGTGTTCTTTGATATGAGCAGGGCGTTCAATTATGTTTGTCATGAAAGACTCTTAGCAAAGTGTGAACTGTGTATTATCCGTGGACTTGCTTATTATTGGATCAAAAGCTACCTATCAAATCGGACACAATGACAAAAATGAACTTACTGAATTCAGGTCACCTTTTAGACATAATGCTCTTGGTGTGCCTCAAGGCAGTGTTCTTGGCCACTTTTGTTTCTACTATATATAAATGATTTACCAGACATAACTAAAAACTATTGTACACTGTTTGCCGACCATAGGCTTAGAATGTACAAGACCAACAGTGACAGATCAACGGTGTTACAAAAAATGAAATGTAAATGTGTGCGTGAAATAGTGCTGCCTTGACTCTAACATAATATTATCGATAGTCTTACGGGCGAAGTCACAGGACATAATGAGTTAGTTTAACAAAGTGATATAAAAAGTGTTTTATAATATAAAAAATCAAATACTTTTCAAATAGGTAAACAAATAGCAACATAGCTAAAGCTAGGCAACCTATTATTTATAAATGAAATGACTTGGTTCAGTTAATATGAAATAATGTATGTTTATATACATATAAAATGGATATTTCTGTGTGTCTGTTTATTACCATGTTTGTAAAATAAAACGTATCCAAAGTTGTTGTGTGAAAGTCCAATGCATTTATTATAAGTAGGCAATGTAAAGCACTTAATAAAAGTCAAAAGTACGTCTCATCATCACAAAATTAAAATAAAACTTTATCAGTATTTGACTTCCGCTAACAAATTTAACTATAAATGCTCCCTTAATCACATTCACACATTGTGACTAAGAAGAATTTATATCCAAAAATAATGGCTACTAAAACAAAAAAAATACTATTGGCTAACTAATTCAATAAAAATTGTATAAAAGTCTTAAATAAAGAGATAATCTCATGTTCTTCTTCTGTTTAGGCTTGTTTAAAATTTTGATGTCTTGTGTTAACTAGTTTTATGGTGGTTTCAGTGTTTTGAGCTTCCATGATAACGTTGTGAACTCGAGTTTTCTATTATAACCCCTTATCAGATTTTTTTATATTTCGAACGAAAGCTTATTAAGAGAGCGGACCCACTGAAACAAAGACGGGGGTTAAAAGAAAAGCAAAAATATTAAAACAGAGATGTTTTTAAAATAATCTGAAAAAAAAAAAACTATAGTTTTGATTTTTTTAAAGGGTGCGAGTAGATTTAATTTGTTTAATTACAACAATACTCTGATATTATTTCTAAGTGACAAGATAATAAAATATAAATAGTTATAAAGAAAATAACACTATGTATTTTTAATGTAAATTTTTCGAAATAAATTTCGGTTTATAGAACTTTATTTATACTCAAAAAGAACAGACAAGTTCACTTAAAATGAGTATACATTGGTATCTAAAAATAAGTATTACTTAAGTAAAGTTACGGTAGGTCTACGGTTTCTAATAATCTAAATAACAAACAAAGGTCACAAACAGTTAGGTAACAAATAAGTGATCTAACAAAATGTAGGTACATAATTAGGATCAGTGTGCGGTGCGGTGCGTTGTGCGCGTCGTCACGATTTCATGCTTGGAATAAGAAATCGTTAAAAAATTAAAAATTTATTAACTTCAAAACCGTAAATTATCGTGGAACATTATATGGCGCTCAATTCATAGCTTAGTACCTCCCCAATAAGCACTTAAATACAGTATTGTGCTGAATTGCTAGTAGTCCTGTATATTATGTTATAATAACCACCCTGTACATTACATTACGTTCTTTTTATTTTACAGGAATGGAAAGTAGTGTTTTATTGTACTTTACAAATCTAAGCCTGTAATGTAATGATAATCCTAGCCAATCACGTCGAACCTACCGGCCGACACGTATTATCGGCTATCGATACAATGACATCATCACTTTGTCAATCCCTATCGTAAACAAACAATTTTAATTTTTACTCAAAATTTCCTAAAATTCTTCATTTAGCAATGTAATTTGATGATAAGTCTTAAGAGAAACCTATTATCTAAGCTTTCAATAGCTCTTTTGCCTCATTTTCATACAGCAAATGACGAAATAATGATTATGAAGATTTCAGTAAAAACAGTCATAAATTACCTGTAAAACGTGTTTATAAGCGAGTTATTACGTTTGTAATGTCACATTCACTCGCTGAACAAGACACCATTGTGGCAGAATAATGATTTTATGTTTTAATCGTAAGATTATTAATTAAAAGCACAAAATTCTTCTCGACTTGGATTAGCGCGGGATCTTAAGGCCTCTTACTCAGCTAAAACAATGACATATCGACATCTTGTGTCGCTATCTCTTTTTCTCTCGTGGCAGTGTGTATTAACTAAATACCTCTCGCTCCCACGCTTTGTTAGTCTATTGAACGTAGTGAAAAAATTCTATGTCTATGTTGCCGACGATGTCTCTATAGTAGTTACAAATGACAACGAATCAGAACACATACATGACTTAAATAACACAGTCGGATGTTGTATTGACTGGTTAAATAAAAATAACCAAAAGGTAAACGTAACAAAAACAAAGTTCATTAAATTTTATAATCGAAAACCAAAAGGAAATGCATTTAAGTTAATTTATCAAAATGAAGAAATACAAGAAAGTAATACGATTTTATTCCTTGGTCTGAAATTAGACAATGTATGCTCCTGGGTACCGCACATCGAGCATATTAAATCCAAACTAAATAGTTTCATTTATGCTTTATGGAATATCTCAAACATAACTATTCACAAAACTGCCCTACTAGCGTATCACGGCTACGTAGCATCCCTTCTTAGATACAATGTTATTGTATGGGGTAATGCAGTTAATGTCAAGGCCTTATTTATAGCGCAAAAGAAATGCCTACGTGCAATATTCCACAGACCCCCATGGGAACCTTGTACACCAATATTTAAAAAACATAAGATCATGACTTTGCCGTGCTTGTATATTTTAGAAATGTGTAAATTTGTGAAATCGCACAAGGAATTATTTGAAACTTTTTAACAGGTATATAAATTTAGCTCTAGGCATAATGACAGATTAGCAATACCTGCAAAACACAATTGTATAGCCGCAACTGTTACACCATGGCTATCAAAATTTATAACAAATTGCCAAACAATGTAAAAGAACTGAAGGGTCCCTTATTCCACAGAAAGTTATTTAATTTATTTATTGAACATTGTTTTTATTCTGTGGAAGATTATCTTAATTTTAAGTTTTGACCTACTGCATTTAACAGACATTTTAATAAAATTTCCAATTATTTATAAATTAATTATTACAATGACATCTAATTTTAATGTAGGTATATAATTGTAAGTTAGACACCTAATATATTCACGTGCCTGTACTCGGGCGAGATATGCAGCTCTACTGTATTGTTCCACGAATGTTTTTTGTACCATGTCTTATGTAAATATTACTGAATTACTGACACTAATGTTGGGATAAAGAATCACGTAAATATCCTTACAATTTTAGTTGAAATTATTTAAGCTGAACGCTACTTAATTTTGATAGCATATTGATTTCTATCTTCGTATGTCTCACATTTCCAACATAATAAAAATTCGTCGGAACGCGTAGTACGCCTTTTTATTAGTTCAGAAAATCTCTTCAATTCGCTCTCAGTGTACCTTAAAATGTACCTACTACTACTTTACTTGGTAGTAAAGTAGTATTATGTGTTTGTACCTTACCTCTTTACCTTACCTTCTTTAACCGGTTAACCCTTTGGGTGCGAAGTGAAAGAAATTCCTTACGAACATCACACTTATTGTTTATTTTTAATAGTGCAACAATTTTATATTAAATTGTTGTATTTTGTATGTGTGTGCCTGAAGTTACAAATAAAGATTTATCTATCTTTCTAACATTGTTTTTAGAAAAATACCGTCAATGAACCAACTGATGTACACATGGGATAATCCGGCCGGGCCCAGAGTGTTGATATTTGAAGGATATAAGCGAAGGGAGGTTGAGAACGATCTCAGGAAAGACGGCATCGGCGAATTCATGTAAGTTATTTGTAAACTGTCAGTGTTCAGTACGCATTCATTCCACAGTAGGAGCGTCATGTTACACTGACACATTATCATAAGCATGCCCGTAATTATGTAAGGGAACACTAACAGGACACTGTCCACTAAACAAACATCTATTCACCATCGGAGCGACGGACATCCCTCTCTGTGGAGGGTGCCTAAGCGACGACGAATCAGCTGCCCACGTAATCCTGGAATGCGAGAGAATAACAGCATAACGAACAGAAATCCTCAACTTGCCGAGGTCACTCCGCGAAGCCTGCGAAGACCCCAGGAAGATTCTGCGCTTCTGGACGGAGTAAGGCTGGCTATGCTAGCATAAATAACACATAATGGACTGGACTGAAAGGAGTCCAAATGCGGACATAATATATGAGTACTTCTACCTATGCCCGTAATTTGCTTACAAAAAGCGTCATAATTATCATTATGTCATGTATTGCGGAAAAACAAGCCTCTGCTAGTAGGGCACGCATGGGAATTGTTGTCTGGGGTAGAATTCAGAAAAATTACGTCACTCTAGGTCAGCACTCAGCACACAAAGATGTGACGCCACGCACCGCTGCGCGCACTTTGATTCCAAATATAACTTTATTTACTACGAAAAAGGTACAAATTTTCTTGACATACCTAATACGAAGACTCACCACCGCGCTAATTTGCATCTTTTTCCACAGTAAATAAAGCTATAATTTTGAATCAAACTGCAAATAACGTTGCGTCTCGTCGCGTCTCGATATGAGCTGACCCTTTGTCATCGAATGCGTAAATTGTTTGAAATTTCAATATTGTACGCGTTGTATGATGATACGATGATAATATCCTCTATTCTAATGTAAAGAACAATCCCCGTTCATGGCCTACAAGTGTCAACTTTTCTGAAAAGAATAACTGATTTAATTATTGTGTAGTTTGGGGCTTTAAAAATTTACAGACAAATATCCTTTTTGATTACTAAGTGAATTGACTACACGAGCTTTGTGGACTTCAATAACTTACTCTGATATACATATTCATTAGATAATAAATTAAAAAATTTCAGTCCTAAAAATGAATTTAAAAATAACCTTTTAACATTTATTTTTCAGAATAAACGAAAACAAAGAAATATGCTGGGTTTCATTCCTAGACGGGTTACAACGAGTCATACTTTTCACAGAGGACTACATTTTAGCCAGCGGCGCTCACACTATTGGCGAGGCCGAGGCTATTGATACAGAGATTATACTCTCTATGCAAGGCATGGGCCTGTCGCTAGTCAACGACCATGAGATGCTAGAGATTGTTTATATGAGCATTTCAAAGTAAGTATAAAATAAATAATGCTGGAAAATTCACACAGCAGGATCTAGCCCAGAGATCAAGCTAAGCAATACTTGTGTTACGGATACTTGATAACTGATATATATGTATATAATACAATAAATTACATAGATTGATATTTTTTTAATAGACATAGAAAACGACCAGAACACCTGGAACACATGCCTGCAGATCGTACAAATATTTGTCCCGAGGCGGGAATCGAACCCGCAGCGTCGCAGGCGAAGGCGGGCCTTCGCCCACCGCGTCACAGAGGGGGGGGGGGGGGGGGGGGGGTTTAACCATAACCAGCATTGCACTTGCTTGCCATGCTGATTTTCATCGATCTCGGTACAGGTGTTGAAATAAACAGAGAGAAGTTGCTGCTCTTTCTCTAACAGGTTTCTTAGTGGCTCTTAGGACATCTATGATCTGAATTTGAGGGGTCGATTCACACGCTAAGACCACCGTGGCCTTGCCTCTAACAGAGTTTAATGCAGCCTCTCTTTTACCAGAGCTAAATGTAGCGGAGCACACACGTTAGGAATGCGATGCATCAAGGGCCTACACTGCCTTATACAGGGTGTCCGCTGGCAGATTTTCGGCTTTAAAAATTCATATAAATTAAACGAATAATGCTATGGTAAAAAATGTTTATTTAGCGAAAACCTAGATCGTGCGGACGTTATTTCTTAAAAATAACTCCTTCCAAATGGCGACCATTTTGTCGCAAGCACTCATCAAGCCTGTACCGCATATCAGTAAAAACCCGCTGGCAGAGCGCTGGCGAAATTTCTTGGACTTCTTGCCGTATATTTTTTTGAAGAGCTTCAATTGTTTTTAGTGAGTTATTGTAAACTCTAGCCCCACAAGAAGAAGTCACACGGAGTTAGATCAGGTGATCTGGGAGGCCAGGGTATGTCCCCAAACCTACTGGATCACTTTTCCTGGAAAAATGCTCCTCACTTTGCTCATAGACGCTCTAGCCGCATGCGCAGTGGCGCCATCTTATTGAAAATGGGTTTGTCTATTGTTCCCATAAAAATGAAGCAGGGCCGGTACAAAAAAATTTACTATCATTGCACAATACCTCTCAGATGTCACAGTTTGGTCAGCGTCAAAGAAAAAAGGCCCAATTATTCCTCTTACTGAAATCGCGCACCACACCGTTGTTTTTGGGCTGTGTAGTGACTTTTGGTGGAGTTTTTATGGATTGGAGTCTGACCAGTATCTCATATTTTGTTTATTTACGTATCCTTCCAGATGAAAATGGGCTTCGTCACTAAAAAAATATTGCCCAATCGCGCAAGGGTCCCAAATCGATCGATAATCGTTTTGGCATAAACTTCTCTCGCTAAGTAGTCACTTTCTTTTAATTGTGCACAATATGCAATTTGTATGGGTGGATGTTGAGTTGACGCGTCAATATTTTATGTACTGTGGTTTTTTTAGGCCAGTAGAAGCTGCCACCTTCCTAACGGACTTCCGTGGATTTTTGAGGATTTTTTCTCGAACGGTGTTGACGTTTTCAGGTGTCGAAACAGAAATTGATGGACCCGGTGGATGAATGTTTAATGTCGTGCCGTTTTCCTGAACTTCTGTACCCACGATGAAATTAGTTGGGTGGACGGCCCGTCACTTACACGACGAATTTTGAAATGTGAACAAAAATGCTGCCTTGCACTAAGTAGAGAATCACCACCCTTAAATTACGCTTCCACAGCGAACGCGCGATGCGGTCCCTGCCACTGACTCATCGTTACTGACACGTCCGCAATGCTCACGCACCGATCGGTACCCCCCACATCTCCCTCATGCGTTTCGTTCATGCATAAGGCGAGTTTGAACTGGAAAATTTCCCGGCGGACACACTGTATCAACTCCGTCCAAACGACTAAATGTTTAACTTTTAAATTTATACATGGTACAGTTCAGGACTTATTCTATCTATTATATTTCGAAAATACACGATTCCATAATATTTTCTCGATAGTAAAAAATCGCAAAGTTCTCTATTTTTTTTACTAAAACCTTAATTACTCAAAAAATACAGAAGTTATAACATCTTGAAAATAAGCATAGTAGAACTAAGTATAAAGAAAATTTTATATGTTTCGGATTTTTATAATAAAGTCCCAATTAATTTTTGGGCTTGCGTTGCTGTGCCCGCTCCTATGAACGCGAAATCCAATGTCTGTCCTTTAAACAAAAAATTTAGGTTAGGCTCTAAAAGTCGTTTATAACGTGATATTTACCATGATTTGATTTCAGTTTTCCAATATGATTTTCCTTGATAGTTTTAAAAGTTGAATGCGTTACATTACAGTCGATACAGCGATACACCAAATCCTTAGTAGGACTTTTTTCCGGAATAATAATAAATTTCTATTCTGAACTGTTTCAGCTCTGACATAAACTGGGAGCAATGTAAGATTGGCTCGCGACGTTATAAGAAAATCGACGGACAGAAGATGAAACAAATAGAGGAGGCCTTCCAGCGATATTGCAAGGAAAAACTGATCAGCGATGAGCCTATCTCACCGGTCTATAAGTTGGAAGACAAGACTGAAGTAAGACTAAAAATTTTTTTTCTTAGTAGAGTAGAAAATCGGGGTTTTTCTTCGCCCTTTCAATTATTAAAAAAATTAAAATTGTAAGCGCTGTTATTAGATTTCGCATAAATGTTAGTGAGGCGAAGGCCGACAGCTTATGTATACTTCACACCGCAACAGCTTCTGTCCCTTTATCATGCTCAGGTAGCGTCTGGTTTGGAATATTGCTGTCATGTTTGGGACGGCTCGGGCAAGTACCACAGTTTCGATGACAGATAACGCCTATTTGATTTTTGCCATTTTGGCCCAGAGCGTTTGCGTGAAGCGTGGCGTGTCTTTCTATGGAACTTTAACAATTTTATACCAGAGACGGTCGAAAGGAGCGCTTTGAATCGGTACAATAAACGACTGTCATTGCGTACAGATTCTTCTCTTCATATTAGGTATACATACATCTCAGTGATCTTACCCCTTAACACACGTTATGTCGAATAACCCTGTAGTCCCGTTCAAACAGCACAAGCTTGGAAACCCTAAATTTCTGTACAAGCCGGGTTTAGAAATAGGTGCGTATGTTATGTACTCGTAGAATTTTATGCCTAGCCTTCTATTGCTTAGCAGACAAAACTGTCATTTGTTCAGATTTCTAATCAACCTATAACTTTCAGGTTGATTTCGAACAGATGATCATGTTAAAACCCTCGCACCGCATCCTGCGGCGTTCAGAACAGCCGGGCCTATGGGCTTCCCTAGGCATGAGTGCCCATGCGAGCCGTCTCCACGCGAGGCTACACAGATTGCAGGTCGACCAACAGCTGCCCTTACCGACGTTCCCTGTCGCATTAGCGCCAGTGCCGCCGCCGCGGTCGGTAGCAAACGATGACGTCTGCGGTAAGAGTGATCCTTATTGACTTAGGAATAGGGTGTGTTATTGATACAAGACTGCAGGTCGATCAACAGCTGCCTTTACCGACGTTCCCTGTTGCTTTAGCGCCGGTACCGCCGCCGCGGTCGGTAGCAAACAATGACGTCTGCGGTAAGAGTGAACCTTATTGACTTAGGAATAGGGTGTGTTATTGATACAAGACTGCAGGTCGACCAACAGCTGCCTTTACCGACGTTCCCTGTTGCTTTAGCGCCGGTGCCGCCGCCGCGGTCGCTAGCAAACGATGACGTCTGCGGTAAGAGTGAACCTTACTGGCTTAGGAATACGGTGTGTTATTGATACAAGAATGCAGGTCGATCAACAAGTCCCTTTAGCGACGTTCCCTGTTGCTTTAGCGCTTGTGCCGCCCCCATGGTTGGTAGCCAACGACGATAGAAACCTCTCTACTTGAACGTGTTCTGCTTGCTGTATCCATTATCCGCCAGCAATCTTTTGCAGATCAGCATCCCATAGAGTTTCCTACAATATACAAACCTACGTTTACCGTTGGTGTTTCATTGATTTAAGTTCAGTGGATTTTGTGGACCCTGTTTTCATCAAAAACCAATGAGTAACTTTCCTCCATTAAAAACAACCCCAAATTCCTGTCTAAAATACAAAATATCAAAACAGTTTATGTTTCGCAGGAATGAAACCGTTCATCGAACTGTCAATCATAGAGCGTATAATGGAGCACACTAATGTGCGACAATACAAGTATTACAAAGTTCTAATACAGGAGTTCCACATAAAGGTGGATATGGGACTTGTCAACGCACTAATGGAAATGTTCCCAGGACGGCTACTGACTGAAAACGAAGCAGTGAGTAGAATGCACCTTAAAGTCATTGAATAAAGTTTAAATTTTACAAGATTTTTTAACAATATTGAACCTCTTTTGGAATCAGAATCTTGTGAATTGAGTCACAAGATTCTGATTCTAAAAGTGTTGTTGTTGTTTACTTGGAAAAACATTTCGAATCTTCAAATATATCAAATATACATATAAATATAGAAATATCTTTCTCTCTTCTCTAGGCACTATTATAATGTGTTCATTTCGATCGCTTTGAGCTTGACTAAATGTTTTAAAAAAAACTAGATATAAATAAAAAACCACTCATGCAAAGATTTTACTACTTCGCCAGCTGGATGCATTCGAACAGGACTTGAAAAATGCAAGACAACCATTAGCTGATTTAGCGGCTAGAGGAGCTGCTTTAGATCAGAAGCATTTCTACGATGACCTTCACTTATCGCCTCTAAAGGTAAGTACAATACAACCGACCAAGTAGAACCCATGTAGTAAATTCGTTTACCTACCCTATCGCAAGACGGAAAACACGGTAGATGGGTCCGATGAAGCCAAGGTAAAAAATAAATATTTGTTTCTTTAAATCACATAAAATAAAAAATGATATTAGATGCAAGGCAAGAAAAACACCAATCAAAAATTTGACAAAACCTTTCGCTTTACACCAATACTAGGGTGCATTCCGAATTGCGCTAAAATCGATATGATTGCAATAATCTCCTGTGTGACATCATAGATGACGTCATTACACGCACTATTTTGAGATATCGACCAAGCTACAAACTACAAACCGTAATCACTGAGCGCCTCTGTCGAAAGTGACATTTGGCTTTATTGATGACTAGACGTCAAAAGGGAGGTTCGTTGTCGCGCTCATGGTAATTTGGAACACTCATGAGCGCGGTGAAATAGATTAAAGGGTACCCAGAATATTAATAGTTTGAATGTACGGAAAATAAATTTTAAGGCAATATAAAACATAATTTTTTAAATATTTTTTTTTTAGGATTTTGGTTAGTAAGTTATGGTAGTCGAAACACGATTGACTCAACTTGACTCGATACCAAAAAATCGCAGTTTCCTCTAAATTTTCATTTTCTACGGAAAGCCAGTTTCATTTGCTAGTTAATTAAAATACTTGACTAAACACTATAGACGATTAGGGTTTAATTTTTTGCAAAAGAGTATTATTTTAGAGCAATAACAAATTTACAAATAAAAACCCGTGAAATTGCGCGCGGGCTGGCTCTTGCCTCCCTTTCTCGCCTTCACCGCGCGGTGTTCGCTCGTCCTTGTCTCGAAAAAGCGAAGCATGCATAATTTTATTGACAATTAACTTAATCGAATTTTTTTTAGGTCCATGTTTCATTCTCGCTTGGAAGCCAAACACAACTGCCTACTTTCGTTGGCACGGTACTGCAAAGTATTGGAGTCACATTAACTGATATGAACGATGTCGTTTTCAAGTAAGTCTATCAATACCTCCAAATCCTCCAAAGAACCTCGCGTGTTTTATGCGCTTTGACTAAATAAAGCATAATTTATGTTCTTTTTTGTAATAATGCATTGGATCTTTAAAACATTTGTTGGGAAATGTATCATAAATATTTTTGAACAGTTGCTTATAAATTAAATAAATAATGCTGGACAATTCACACAGCATTATCTAGCCCCAAGCTAAGCAGAGCTTCTGCGTCGCAGGCAGACCTTCGCCCACCGCGCCACATCGGTCGTCATTTTTTTTACTATTACTAGTTTTTGCCCGCGACTTCGCACGCGTTTAGGTTATTTACATCCCTGAGAAACTGTTGTGTATGGGATAAAAAGCCTATATTTGATTCCAGGCTTAGATCAGAGATATATATGCAAAATTTAGACCGTTTAGTAGTTTTGGCGTGAAGAAGTAACAAACATTCATCCAAACTTTTACATTTATGATATTATTATGATGGGATACTAGCAACCCGCAGCTTATTACTCATTTGCATGGATAAATATATCCTTGGGTACTCAGGGATAAAGAAGCTATCTAACAGTGAAAGAAATTTTGAAACCAGACTGGATTTCCCAATGAAATTACCTATTATGACGAACTTCCCGTTTTTACCTTTTTTCATACATATGCCATTACGTTTGTTTATGAAAATAAGTCTTTAGCCGGCTCCAGACAGGGCAAACTCTGGGTAAGGCAATACCGAGCTACATAATTATCAGGCTGCCTCGCGAAGATGCTCACTTCTTCTCGCCCCTTCGGGACCCGGCTACAACACATAATTTTAAGCCTCATTTTCTAAAATACGAGATATTTCTCCACAGACTAGCATACTACGAAAAGAACTACGAGTTTCTCTCCCAAAAGGAACTTATGGACCAAGTCCAAAGCCACTACACGGGTCAAGCGTTGAAGCAACTCTACGTTCTAGTGCTGGGCTTGGATGTCATCGGCAACCCGTACGGATTGGTCGTAGGGCTGAAGAAGGGGGTTGAGGATCTGTTTTATGAACCATTCCAGGTATGTTATTTACTAGATTTGGCGTGCGGCTTCGTGCTCGCGGTACCTGGAAAAAACAGTCGATAGATAGATAGATAATGCTTTATTGTACCACACAAACACAGAAAAATGTACAGAAATTAATGCTAGTATGGCGGCCTTGAGCGATCACTTCCAGGCAATCTTGGGATGGACTGGACATTAACTTCTAACAAAAATAAAAAATACGGCGGCACAAAAAAATAAAAAAAAATATACACTACAAACTAATAGTACCTACCTACACACCAACACACATTAAATTAAATGTACATAAACATAAAAATGAGGTTTTCTAATATTTTCAGTCTATGTCACACAGTATGATGATGTAGCTTTTGTTAATTTAAAAAATGACAAAATCGGAGAAGTTCTGATGGGATAGGGGAACCCCCTTAGGATAACTTTTAGCTGTACTCTGGTTGTTATATTGAGTTATTATATTATATTGAGCCTGTTTCTCCCAGAAATTAAATAGTAACTGTTTGTTGTTCGCAACAGTCTACTAGTTCGAATTTGTTTCTACTATTTGATTGTATTTTATCTCAATTTTGGTGAGATTAGTAATTTTTTTAAATACTGTTTAATTTCTTTGAGATTATCCCGAGAGCGAGAGCTTACGCACTATAACAACAAAAATCTTCGCTTCTCCCTACTGTAGGGCAAAGGCCGGACTAGCGTTGACAAAAGTTATATCCAATGTGCAAATACTTACCAATTTCTTTAACATATTGTATCTCTCTTTATATCATTGCCTGGGTTATTCATGAAAGAAAGGCAGGTATTTGAAACATGATACTTTTCCATCAGGGTGCAATCCAAGGACCGGGTGAATTTGCCGAAGGTCTGTTCCTAGGCGTTCGTTCACTGGTGGGTCATACGGTCGGCGGCGCGGCGGGCGCCGTTTCTAGAATCACTGGCGCTATGGGACATGGTCTTGCTGCTTTGTCTCTTGATAAGGTTTGTTTGAATTGATATACTGTTTATCTGAAGTACTGATCCGGCTCCGTTTCCGGATCAGTACTTCAGATACACAACATCTACTCAACTAAAGACTTGAGTAGATGTTGTAGTGTGAGCGCAGTGCATCGCCAGCTCATTACAATGTAACCATAGAATACAATGTAGTTAGTAGCAGAATTAGGGACTCCACGTAGAGACACCGTGCAATAAAGACGTATCAATAACACTCTGTCGAATCGATGAAGCTCTGTCAGTCCTCTTGACCACCAGAAGAATAAAACAACTTTAAATGTTGAAGCTTCATGTATTACAATGTTCCAGTTTTTTTTAATTTAAGATCGAAATTTATTTATTCCGTCCTAGTAAGATGCTTTTTGACGACTTATACTCCGTCCACAAGTTTATTTTCTCTTTGACACATGCGCGCCTATGAAGTTCCCTAATTGTTGACACGCGAGTAAATGAAGACTGAATGAATGAATGCAATGCTACAAAAATATCGGGTGCTTCGATATTTATCGAGCCGCCAGATAAGCAACGAAGATTATTCTAGGTTGATTCTATGAAAAAGTATTGAAAATAGTATAAAAGTTATAGTTTATCACAGTAACTTAGGCTTTCTTACTTTTTATCACGGACAAACGCATGCAATGCCTCTGCCAGAACCAAATAGCAAATGAAACAACAAACAATACTATTTTATTATATTAATAATTCAGACCCTTAAAAAAGTTATAGACGCATGAATATGTCCGTAAAATAATACCAAGGTTTTGAACAAAATCCACTACAACTTCTTCACAGACAAAATCGTTTGTCATAAAAAATGTAATCGGTGAACCACTAGGACATAAGTAAATTGATTATCGCTCGAGCTGTCAAAAAGAAAATAAAAACGAAGCTGGAGTATAATAGTGCAAAATCCCGACTTAACCTTAATAAGATAGTTACTATATTTTTCCTTGACAGGACTATCAGCGAAGACGCAGAGACAACATAAACAAACCACCAGCAAACTTGCAAGAGGGTTTGGCGCGAAGTGGAAAAGGACTTGTTATGGTGAGTATTGACACACTTAAAAACTTTATAACTTAAACAGTTGCTAGAACGTATCTCTATAGTTATATTACTAATGAACTGCCAGCCCAGGGTGTTCCCACTTACGCGAAGCGGAATCTACGGGTCTAATTGGTTGAATTTAGACCTCTATGGAGCAGTGGGCGAAGCAGGAGTTTGCGCATTCGATCCCCGCCTCGGGACAAATAAATAAGTAATGCTGGAGAATCCACTCATCATCGTCCAGTCCCAAGCTAAGCCAAGCTTTTGTTATGGGTACAAGATGACTTATATTGAGTGAATTGTCCCAGTTTTTATAAAAATATATCTAGTCATCACCATGGTTCGTGATTGGTCAATACCACTCCGCTCCGCGCCAGTGAGAACGTACCCTCAAAAATTTAATCATAAAAATAAAGATACACGAGCAAAATGTAAACCACGAACAAGTAAACTTAAGATAGAACTTAACTTTGGTTCCATAAAAATTGCACTTTTTTGGCACTATTTCAAAATTTCCTGTGTTTGTTAAGGGCTTCGTCGACGGCGTAACTGGTGTTTTCACGAAGCCGATAGAGGGCGCCCACGAACAGGGGGTCGAAGGGTTCTTCAAGGGACTTGGGCGGGGGGCGGTGGGGCTCGTCGCAAGACCCACGGCGGGTGTCGTGGACTTCGCGTCCGGATCTCTAGACGCTGTCAAGAGGTGAATTGGTGGTTGGGTTTGCGATTGCACGTTGGGGGCTTTACATGGAATTAAATGACTAACATATGGCTTAGTTTTTGCATGGCGCGTAATTTTCGCGCGGTTTGTCCTTTGTTTTGGCTTTTTATTGCTTTCGCTAGTGTTGCATTGTTCTAGGGACACAGCAGTTATTTATTTAACTTATTTAACTCATCTAGGTGAACGGTTTGTTATGTGTTATATAATATAATAATCTTGGCCTAAAACAAACATTATTATGTCTGAAAAAACCTGGTGAAGGCAACATAAAAACAGTTAACAGCTATTTCAGGTAAACACGCACAGCACTAAAAACAAAAATAGCTGTCCGGTTATTTCAAAATACGTGAAGGCCTTTTGGCGCACCCTGCAGGATGAACCCCAAATTTTTTTTTTGCCATTTTCGGAGTGCATAAATCCAAAATGATTGCGATAAATATAAAATTAAGCTTTAAAAGTATCAGAGTAAGTTTTCCTAACGTAAGCTATTGGGTTGATTGTTCAGGCTCATGAGAGGAATGGGCTACATTGATTATAAACTGTAGTTCCTTAGGGCGTAGGTTGACATTATTCAACCCAAAATGTATAATTCCAGCTCCGGTCACTAGGCCTAGTGACTAGAGGATCCTGTAAATCATGAGAGGAATAGCCTCCATTGGTCATAAACAGCAGTTCCCCAGGGCGTAGTGGAAGGCGTCCGCGGGGTGCTGGTCCGACCGCTGCAGGGTGCGGCGGAGGGCGGCGCCGGGGGCTTCGTCAAAGGACTGGGCCGCGGCGCCGTCGGGCTGATCATACGGCCCGTTGGCGGAGTGGTCGACTTCACGTCGGGCCTGCTCGCTTCTGTTAGAAGGTTTAGACTTGCCCAGTAGTTAATCTAGACCCCATGGTCGACTGGTCATACGACCCGTCGGGAGAGTGGTTGACTGATCATTCGACAAAAGGTGGAGTGGTTAACTTCACGTTGGGCCTGCTCTATTCTGTTTTGTTCAGTGTTAATCAATAGTTTTGATGACTTGAGAAATTAGAGTCGCCTCAGTAGGTGATATTTCCATCAATGTGTAAAAATAAAAATTAAATAAAAAAAAAAACAAATTCCGTTTGTAACAAAATTATGTAAACATACTAACAAAAAATATCAAACTAGGTACCTTCTAAAAAGGTCTGCTATTTGAATGATGAGATCATCTAAACTTCTAACGTGTAATTCGTACTTAATTTTAAAGGTTTTTATTTCATTCGTAGATAGAATGTAGATTGTTTTAGTTCTTGGTGCTTTTAGCTTATTTTTGCTGTTTTTGCATGATATTGTTAATGCTTGCGTATATTTATGGCCCACTAACCAACCTAAATAATATTGCGCCCCAACAGCGAATATGGTGCTAAAGCGCCAAAACTCTGTCCTCATTTGTCTACCTTTACAAGACAGTATGTTTCTTCTTCTTACTTGACATGGCCTTCATTCTTTGTTTGACCAATAACTAACTAGTTTCTGTCCGCGGATTCGCACGCGTTGTTTATATAGAAATGTTTATAGGTCATTTCTATCCCATGGGAACTGAATAATGTGATAAAAAGCCTCTGTTGCAAGCATGCCTGTACGAAACAGTTTGCAGGTAAGACAGAGCGTGTGGAAGGCAAGACGCGTAGCCCACGCAAGCCCTGAAGCGTGGTTTGTGCAATCGTTTTCGATTCGACTGCGCAATATAAGAAAACTCCTAATAAAAAAAAGTTGAGAAGTGTCAAGGGACACCCGGATGGAACGAAGTTCCTTTCTATAAGAGAGAGAGAGACAGACAGAGAAACATGCGCACGCCGCACGGCTTACAATAGCTTACTATAGCAAAAAGTGTCGCCGTTTTTCCGTCCAGCCCCCTTTCACAACGCGCGATAAGGAACTTAGTTCCAAAATATCTTCTGTTGGCGACATCGTGGCACTGAAAACAGAGAAATAACATATTCTAGCCCCTCTTTACTGGCACTTTAGTTTTGCGCAGTCCAGTTTGCACGAGCTTCCTTGCACGTGTGCCCACTGTATCGAGTTCAGTCTATTTGAACAATCATAAATGCAAAAACTGAGCTGCGCAGGAAAGATGGAGCGTGTGACCGGGCTATACGAGTTATATCTATGCTATCTTTCAATATTAAAAACTTCAGCCCTTTCCCCTCAGGAGTTGTGGCGTGAAGAGGTACCTAACACACATCCAACGCATCACACTAATTAAAAAAAAAATATTATAATATACATATATATATTTTAATATTTATATCTTAATAGAATTTTAGCTGCTCGGATGGATGTTTGTTACGTCTTCACGCCGAAATATAGGCTATATTTTATCCCACAAATCAGTTCCCACGGGATATAAATAACCTTAAACAACGCGTGTGAAGCCGCGGGCAGAATCTAGTTCATAATTATGTGTAAATGTGATGTGATTCTAAGGGTACAGACTGATGAAAGGTACCTAACATGCAATGTAACATGAAAGGAGCGTCCAGCCAGATTCCAGACGATGCAAATTCGTTACTAAGTCTGTGTAATGCATTCGCAGTAGTGTAGATCTGATTTGTTTTCATAACATGTGATGTATGTTACCTTGTGTTATCTGTATCCACCCTAACATATTTCTTTTGAACCCAGGGCCGCTGATCTATCAGAGGAAGTAACTAAGAGAAGAGCGGCGAGGTATCTCCCCGCTGATTCAGGAGTTAGACCTTACTCGAGGTCGCATGCTGAGGGATACAAAATGCTGTTTGAATTGGAAAAGGTATTTTTATAATAGTGCGTATGACCACGCACTCTTGGTAATCTCTAAGAAAAAGTTCCAGTTTTAAATAAGTTCCCATTCGATTTCGGCAGGACTTGAACTCGTGCCCCACCCTCAGTACGGGTGTCTAACCAACTAAGCTACGAAAACCTTAGTCGGTTCATCTAAAATCTTTGGGTCACCTTATATAAGTTCCCGAAAATTTGGAGCCACTCGACACGCCGACTCCACCTACATGGGAAAAATTACAGTTATCCAAACCTGTTCAAAGACTAAATTTTTCGTTTAGTTCGTTTGACGGCAGGTGTTGCTCAATTCTAAGGTTTTGTATTATAGTCCTGCCAAAATAGAGTATCAGAGGCGGGGATCGAACCCGCAACCTCTTGCGTCGCAGGCAGACTCTCGCCCGCTGCGCCACTGAGGTCGTCAATTATTACGTATTTATTTTGTGTTTAGAATTTTTAGTTATTGTTATTATACATTGTAATATGTATAACTACCATTAATTGGTATTCAGCAACGATGTAAAATTTTGTTTTGAGTAAATAAACTAAAACTAAATCCTCAAACTAAGTCTCTTTTCAAGAAAATCAGCGTAATGATCACATGATATAAAATAATAGATATTGAAATCGTTTTTATTTTGTTGCATGCAAACAAGATCATGCAAGGTATTTTGTCTATGACTTAGTGACTTCAAGTACCATTATTTAGAAAATCAACTCGCATTTTTCAGAGTCTGATTTAGCTTTCCTCCCAGTGGAGGTTTTTAGTTACTGAATTCCCCCATTTTACAATATATTCTCTCAACAGGGTAAATTCGTGAACACGGACACTTACGAAGCACATGTGTGGGTGATAACGAATAAAGAAGTGGTCATGTGTACGGATAAACGGATGCTATACCTCGAGAAGAATAACGTCTTCGGTGGTTGGCAGGTAAGAATATTATAATACTACTTTACGAAGAAACTTCTTTCGATAAGTTTCTGAGCGCGACTTCGAAATCGTCATTATAATATTCAGAATAGTCATTTATTCATAATAAATAATATACAAGTCAATATTGATATAATCTAAACCACAGTTGGAATACATTTTATAAAATAACAATTGATAAAACCAAAAAAGAAATTAATACATTGGTCAAATAAAGTAAAATGAATTTTCAGAAAATAAATAAATAAGGCAATTGCTAATTAATATTTATTAAAATGAATAAATAAGATAATGCACTTTTGCATCATTTAATTCTTATTTTATTATTTAGCTACGAATTTCTCGTAGCTATAAAAAGTTCGCTCACTAAGTCAGCATTTAAGGCGAAGTACGTTCGTATTTTCGAGACAAGGACGAGCGAACACCGCGCAGTGAAAGCGAGAAAGGGACGCAAGAGCCGGCCCGCGCGCAATTTCACTGCTTTTTATTTATAAATTTGTTATTGCTCTAAAATAATACTCTTTCGCAAAAAACTAAGACCATAATCCTCTAAAGTGTTTAGTTAAGTATTTTTAGACGATATGTCATGCAAATATGTTAAGTAACTAGCAAATGAAACTGGTTTTCCGTAGTAAAAATGCAAAATTTAGAGGAAACTTTGCGATTTTTTTCTATCGAGTCAAGTTGAGTCAATCGTGTTTCGGCTCCCATAACTTACTAACAAAAATCCTAAACTTTCGATGCTCATCAAAAAAGATTTTAAAAAATTGTGTTTTCTTGCCTTAAAACTGATTTTCCGTCTAGGCAAAACCTGAGTTTTGGGACCTACTTCACCTTAAGTTCAATTTTAAATAAATAAATATATATATTATATCATAATAAATAAATATTCAAATAAATAAATATAACAGATGGAGGGACGTGTGTCAAAACTGTCAAGGTTCAAACCATTCTATCGTACGTCTCTCCGTCCAAATAGCACCGCACGCACTGTCTAGAGTTTCTTATAACTATGGACGATCTTGCGACGATACCACTGTAATAGTTAATTGATGAGTTAGCAGAATCCGGCCCCTAGATTAGAGTAGTTTCTATGTTATTTAGGGACTAAAATCCGGGTAGTTATGGCTTTCGAAATTAAATTCAAAAATATACTATTTCGTTGAGTTATCGAAGGTTATCAATTTTAGAAAATTAAGGCGAGGATTCCCGGATTTCGGAATTTTTAACTGTCCGTACCTCAATAAATGGCTTATAGTTTTGAAATTCATACATATTATAGTTGAGGATATTTTCTAGTGCATCACTAGACAAAAACACGATTGGTGATATTTCACCCGATAGAAAAAAATTACAAAGTTACCTCTAAATCAAACTTTGAATGATCAGTGTGAATAGAAAAATGAATAAAATGACACAAAATGTATACCAAAATTGCAAACGTTATTACGCAGTGCATCACTAGAAAATATTTTAATATGCCATACAAATATTTTTCAAAACACGTAAATACCTACAAAATCGTGCTCGGCTGCCTGCGCATCGTCTTGCTCAGTAGTACTCGCCGCGCTATAGCATCGGCCGCTCGGGAATCCTCGCCTTAAAGAAATATAATTGAACTGCCTTTGTGTCCGGACTTCAACAAAGCGGAGGCGATACGAGAGGAGTGGTGATGTGTTTTAAACAACCAATAGAACATCGTTTTTCACACATCTCGTCTCCATTCAGCTTCAGTGGATACCACCACGCGGAAATTTATAGAGATGTCTATGGAGATCATATTTGTATGGCGTGATAGAAGCGGAGATATATGCGCTTGCAAACTATCCTTTGTCGCCAAGGAACGCAGCGGAGACGAGCAGAGACTTGAGCGGCGCGCATTCATCTCAATAAACGTCTAACGCTCGCAACACGCAGTTCAGTTCCGCTCTAGCCAGCACACATCTCCGCTTTAGCCAGTACTAATTTCCGCTCCAGTTTTGCCTATCTCTGCACAGCTTCAGTAGATTCAGAGGAAATTCTTTTACGAATAGACCGGTCGGGGGGGGGGAGGGACCAGAATGATGTGTGACTCGACGCCCTGAGAAGGACGTAATACCCACTAAAACCTTTCCGGTGACCCTCTCTCGCCATTTTTTCGCCAAACCGCGGCAACATTAAAACCTACCGCGGCCCGGCTGGCGTCCCCTCTTCCTCCCATACTTGACCGGCGAGCCCACCATTCCACACACTCGCCGACCCCATTCAAGTGGATATACCCTAACTGAAAAACTTCTCTTCTCGTCTCCGCTTTGGATATCTACGCATATTTGGTATAGTCCCGCCTTAAGATTAATCAGGTGGTGTGGCATGGAAAATTGACGTATACGTTAATGTCCATAAAGACATACAAACTAACATAAATAAATACAAAACAAAAATTTCAGAACGAAAATGACTAAGTAATTGTAGTTCCATAATGTTGTTTACACACGCTGTGGTCATGTATTATTTATTATACCACACGTGTCTCCAAAGAGACTGCTAAATATTTCATGAAATTACCGGCGACGATGATATCCTTCAGATTCAATATTTCTTTCCGAATATCACGAATGGGAGTATACTTTTCCAACGTTAGGTACATACTCGTATTTCGGTCAGTATTTCTTTTGATCATCTTTGAAATAATGAGATTTTTGATTAGCAATGAAGGTAATAAGTTGGATATGTAGTGATAGTTTTGTTAAGAATTCAGAATTCATCTTTACGCTTGTATAATTTCGTTACGTTCAGAACTATACTGAATTGAACTCTTTATTCTTTTAATACCATCTTCATACATGGTACTTGGATATAACGTAGCCAATATTTACTGCAAGGATAAAGTACTCCTAGCTACCTCTATTTCAAACAACTCTCAGAATTTGCTCAGAAACTCTGTAGGCAAACTAAACTCCACTATAACTCCAAAAAAAGATGTTTTGATTTTTTAATTGACGGATAATATAATTAATATATAATTTTGTATCACAGATCGTCTGGACATACCTCTGGACCGAACTACCCGAAGTGCCAACACTAGTAAACCGTGGCGTCTACGTGCCTACAGCCAAAAAGAAAGTGTTCGGAATGTTCCCTAGCTCGGGATCCGGAAAAGTGATATTCCTCTTCGACGAGCAACAAAAGAAATACTTACTCGCCCATTGCGAAAGGCTTATAGCAGCGAACCGTTGACATGAGCTTGTAGAAAGGACGCCATTCACCGTTGAGGTGAAAGAGTTCTTTCTACATATCTTCGACACTCGCACCGCGTTGCTTGCACTCGCCTATCACCTGAATTTACACCATATAGGCCCGAATGGCTTTTACTAACCGCCGTGCTTTGTAAGAACTTTATATATTCTTTAGGATTGTGTTTATGAGCATTTGTTTGTTATACGTTTATACGTGTCGTTCAACTGAGGAATTGATATTGTGTTTATATTCTTATGTACGTTGCTATTTTATTTATGTTTGTAAAAACTTTTCTCAGGTCGTTATTCAAGACTTAAGAATTGTTTCATTCTGGCAGAGCTTTTTATTGTGAGCATGAATGTATTGCTAGCCTCTGGAAATAAGAACGTTTGTTATAACAGCGAGCGGAATATCACATATTACAACATTTTCTTAATTTATAAGATTCGCTCTACATACACAAGGTGTATTACGTGAATTTTTTGTGCCAGCAAACATTTCAGGTATAGCATTTATAGTAAAAGTATGCGGTTTTCCGTTATTTGTTCTACTAATAACTGTAGCAAGGTCACGTTTTTATCTTACGGTTAATAATCACATTTGATCTGTTCAAATAAAATTATTCGACTAAGATAAAATCTTTCGAATCGTTGAAATAGTTGTTTAAATACTCTTTTATTGTTTTAAATACTGTTTACTTGTTTTAATGTAGTTTGTGTAATTAATCATTATTTTTGTTGTAAGAAATGAAATAGGTAATGAATGAAGATTGAAAATTTACCAGTCGCTTACTGTTATTGAAGCATGTTACGTTTTGTTATCGAAGGCCTAAGAGTAGGAACATATAAACGGATCTTTGTAATTTTCATAGTATATTTGTTGTTATCTAGCCCAAAGTTTTTTGTACCAGTGCCTTATGGATATGTTAGTAAAGAAATAGATAACTGAATATAAATAATAATCTTATACTGAATACTTCTCCTTGTACTTATAAGGCTTGCGTTGATTTCTTACCGTTGATATAACCTTTTTTGATCTTTCTAATGTTAAATTTTCTTTTTATTGATTTAATTGTTAAAATATTTACGCGCATGTGTTAGTTACATCTTGTGATTTTGCTTATTGCACAATTTAATTAGGTATTTGTATAACGTTTTGTCTCAAGCTTAGGAATGTACTCCAATAAACGTTTTCTTATAGAAATATGTTGTTTTCTTGTTTTAAACTATGCCAATATAAATTACATAACCGACCATACTATCACAGCAGGTATATAATTAATAGGTATTGTATGAAATGTTCATTTATGTGTTAAGGTATCTTGTTTATACCAATACACCAGCAAAACTCGATTTACAGCCGGTTTTTCATCCGCTTGTTATAATTTGAAAATAGATCAAACTTTTTGTTAACCTCTAGTGTTTACTTAGTCTTGTGTGTGGAGAAAGAAAGACTTGGTTTGTAAAACAAATAAACAAAACTTGGATAAAAGCTTTATAATGTTGGGGAGGCTTGCGTCCAGCAGTGGACCATTATAGGCTGTTGAGGTTGAATTTGAGGTCGGGTGCTATGGTCATTATTACAATACAAATACAATACAAAAATGTTTATTTCGTTAATAAATTTGACATATAACAGACGCTAAATAGTTTCTAAGTATCTTTCAAAATAATTTAGCCGAAAAAGTTTTTGTGGAAATGCTCAATGCTACTTTTAAGGGTTCCGTAACACCTCAAAAAGAAAAAAAGGAACCCTTATAGGTTCAATCTGTTACCCGTCTGTCGACCCCCTTTTCTCAGAAATCGAGTGGTAATTCACACATCATACTCAGTTTCGTAACTTCTTGAAGCCGCAATATAAATCAAACTTCTAAGTCAACGCAATCAAAAGTTACAGCCTTTTATGCTCAATTTTTCGAATTTTCCAAGGGAATCCAATGCACACAAAACCTTTAGGGTAGGTACCCGTTGGCCCAGAATCATGAAATTTGGCAAGAAACAAGTTCTGATAGCACAAGTAAAGAAAAAGGCTACAAACGGTATTTTTTAAATCCTTTACCTACTATGTAATTGTGACCAAATCAGAAAATTTTCGTTTTTACGGAACTTGATTCGGGAGTCCAACTCGCACTTGATGTTTTATTAGTTATTTAGTTCACTGTAGCCTGTAGGTAGGCACCTAGGTACTTCGTATCTTTTGTCGCAACGTCAAGGCGACGAAACATAATGATAGGTCAACAGCGTTAGACAGTTACCTATAGGTAATAAAAATCTTGTCAACGGTCGCCAATGAAGTATTTTAGTTCGGTACCTACCTGACTACTTAATGGTAGGAGCTTTAGCCAAAGAACTTTTAGGTACGGCCTACGGTAGAACGTAGTAGGTATAGGTACCTACTACCATATCAATGACAAACAGCATTTAAAACTCGCGATATTTTTTCATTTCAACGTCAAGACCATAATGACTGTTTCATTTATTGGTCATATTTTGGCACATTACATTGCACATAGAAAAGTTTTAAATATAAATTATCTCCGATCCGAAATTGCGATCTGATAATCCTATAAGTCATAGTAGGTAGGTACCTACCTTAGGCTCTGTCAGTGAGGTGCTTTTTGATGGTGGTCCTAATAGCTTTTTCGCCTATTTGGGTAATATTAGCTGGCATTACACACCTACATTATAATATCTAACACTATTTAGGTACTTACCTACTACAAACGATTTGATAACTTTCGATAATCTAGACTGACCGCACTAACTCCATATCGCTTTGCTTACCTGTAACATAATTACACCTACCTACGAGAGATCCAAACACCCTTCCAAAGAGCTCCACCAAAATGTAATCAATCGATTGACTCTCCACTAAACTGAAACGTGTGTGTAATCAAATGAAGCACCCACCTAATACTCAAGACTTTATATTCAAACAATAAAACGGATATGACTTACGTCTTCACGGTGATGTAATGACGAATGACATGAAACAGACATTCAAAAGGCACTCGTTAAGTTAATATTACTCTTAAAATCGAACCTGTGTTTGATGAAGGATTGTTATGACGCAAATCTCACTACCATCGCGTCTATGTTTAGCTCAGTCTGTTTCTAAGACCTAGATAGGTATCTGTTCCTGTCAACAAGATATGTTTAGAATATTGTGCAATGACAGTTGTCGTTGCACAATATTCTGCAAATAGCTAAATGATTCGGTACCTTAGCTTTAACACTTGAATGGCCCTAGACGCAGAAGTCGATCTGCGGGTCCGTGAGGCTAGGCAGTGAATGCGTTAATCTAGCTCGTTTGAAACATCACTAGATAAGTACCTACCTACTTATGCTGTGTTACCTAGGTCATTCAGACCTCAGAAATAAAATTTGCATCGGCGACACGCCGGACACTCATTGCACCTTTATTTTCTTTATCAAGCTCGAAGTTTTCCTATATCCTTTATGCAATACGAGTACGTCCATTGTAGATTTTATTTCAGTTGTTTTGCATAAAACCTGAACTAACAAACATTTTCCATTAGATTATGCAATGAGGTTGAAACTAGCCCGGACATCGAAGGCGTTACTACTTACCGTCTACCGTAAGTATTAGAGATTATTACAGATGAAAGCAGCTTAGTGGGGTAGTTTTGATACAAACTCACACTTACTACACACCATCAGGGTCGGTTTAATGCAATACAGGATAAAGTCGAAAGTTGGCTGTTCGGGAACAAAGTCGTAATTTTGGATATTACTTATTCTAGTTGTAAAATTGCTTTCTTAAGAGGTAGGTTAGGTAGCTACTTTAGGAGACGAAATTCAATGAAAGTTGTTTTACATAAGCTTCCTCCTCATCACTATGAGCACACATAATATTATGACCACCACTAAACGTGCCCCCAAGGAGGTTTTGCCATAATCACGACGCTTGATTAGCATTGTAGGTTTTAAAAGTTTTCTGTAGTAAGCTACGAGTAGGCTAATGTTAATGTTAATCCTTTGGTAGGCTCTTCGTGCTTCTTCTCCGCTTTTAGGTACGACATCCACGGGCCGAGTTGGGGTGTGTATATTTTTAGGCCTCGACCCCACGGCCTCAAGCTTTAGGTTCATAAAACAACAATTTTAATAACTTTTTGGTAAACTATTGTCGAGGTTTGGCTGTTTTAGCTTGCCAATGGTTGGTTAAGTACCATACAGAACATTACCAGTTTAGATGAAGTAGGTTCAGTAGTATTCAGCACCATGCGACGAATGTAGCCGAGATCATAAGTATTTATGTTATGATTTTTAATCTGGAGCAATTAGAGAAGATAATTAACTATAACACACAATACAACACAGAATAACACATTACCTAGTTATACGTTAATTCAATTCAATTCAATTTTTTTATTGATACCATGTTGTTTGTAGGTCTTGTAATAGAAGAGTTCCAAACATGGACCCGGCAAGGGCACTTCAATAACAATAGGTACTTACAAAAGTAGAGGTAAGTACGAGACAAAAGTACTTATTCAAAACTTATATCTAACACGTTACAAGATAAAAACAAATCTATACAAAAGAAAAAGCTAATAAGAATTTTTAGAGTTTGACAAAAATAAAAGAATAAGTATAGGTAAAAAAGAAAATAACATATTGAGTAGGCACCTACAGCTCCTTCGTTATAGTTAATATATCCATACAATGCTAGCGTGAAGTTAGAACGCCTTACCTTTTTGTACTAGATATTTCGGTTTAGGTATCAAACCTGCACTTTTTATAAAATACAAACAGAATATTTAAAAAAAAAAAAAAAAATTCAAAGTGCTTTATTTCCTTTAGTTTAGACCTTACAGGACTCTTGGACACGTCACAAAAACTCAGATTACATAAGTAAAACTAGGAAATAAAGTGATCACTTTGATTTTTTGTCCACTTCAATCTTTTTAAGGTAAAGTAAAGAAGCGAACAAGAAACCTTTACCTTGTTAGAATGTTAGTTTTCGAGTTGGAGCAAAACTCGTCCCAAGCTTTTTTATCGTCTAGAGATAATCTGATATTTTATAGTAAGCCTTTTTACAAAGTGAGATTAAGATTTATTTCACATCCACGATACTTTACGTAAACCGAGAAGTACCATTACCATCCCCCAGTTTTATTCGTGATTCGTGCCCGAGGGATCTGTAAAGATTAGATTGCTTAGGTACCTACCTACCGTTTTCACTGTTAATTTCTTTCGGTGCTAAGAAAGACGTTCCTTCGGTAGAAGTGGCTTGTTTGCAATAAGATTTATTTCATTTGATTAAAATCAATGTTTTAATTAAAAATCCGCCTGTGTACCTACGAATAACGAGAAAGAAATTAAGGAAGATTAAATGTTACCCACTTATTTTGTATCATTTCCAAAAAGATTTTTAAAAATATGCAGATAGATGGTAGAATGTTGTTGCTAAGAATGCTACTATTATACAGGGTGTAAAAAAATAAGGACCAAACTTTTGGGGGGGTTCCAATTTCGTGGTAACTGAAAATACTAACAGGCACGAAATACGCTACGCAAATCGAAATAATTCAACTGTGAAATTCGCTACGAAACCGTAGCAATAATCCGTTGCGCTACGAACGTCTACGAATGCTACCTACGTCACTATAAGATATTGTTTGTGGAGCTACATCGATAGGCAACCCTTTGTAGTTTATAGCCAATTCCTATTTAATTTAACCGCGAGTTGTATGTTTTTCGAGCGTATCTTTGTGGTTGATTGGTTGGGAGTTTTAGTAACTTATATTATTAAAACGGATTAACCGATTTTGGAGAATGATTATTCAATACACTCGTATATTTATTCTCCTTCTCAACATTTAAAAAAAATACTAAAAGGGGACCGATTCAGGTTCGATTAAATTACCTACTTTTTTTTTAAATAGAGCTTTCGGTAAAATGAAGAGAACTCTAGAGAAATATAGATTGAAAAAAACTAACTTCAGATTAAATATTATTTTTCTGCGTATCCTTAAAATATGTGTTTATTATCCGGCATTATTAAAATAATATTATTTATATCCCAGTAGTTGTATACAGAACTACTGGAAAAAAGCAACACAAAGTGGATCGTAACCTCCGAAATACCTAAATGAAAACCAAACGAATCGTATGCCTAGAATGTTTATAACAAGGGCATACTAACCACAGTCATAGCGCGCGATGCTTATTTCTATGACCCAGAAAATAGCAGCAACAGTTGGCTGACATGATGGCGTATTGTAGGACTGAGCATGTGTATGTGGATAAAAATGAAGCGATAGGTACCTTATTCAAATCGTTAATAGCCCTTTTACATTTCCGAAATAATGTAAAGTAATAATTAATGTAAAGTGAAGCTAATTTTAGATAAGTACACCCAAACAGTTCTAGCAAATGCTGAAATGAAAATTATGTTTCGATGTAAAATGATTCGATGTAAAATGGCGTGGCACACAATGTGTGCCACGCCATTTTACATCGAAACATAATTTTCATTTCAGCATTTGCTAGAACTGTTTGGGTGTACTTATCTAAAATTAGCTTCACTTTACATTAATTATTACTTTACATTATTTCGGAAATGTAAAAGGGCTATTAACGATTTGAATAAGGTACCTATCGCTTCATTTTTATCCACATACACATGCTCAGTCCTACAATACGCCATCATGTCAGCCAACTGTTGCTGCTATTTTCTGGGTCATAGAAATAAGCATCGCGCGCTATGACTGTGGTTAGTATGCCCTTGTTATAAACATTCTAGGCATACGATTCGTTTGGTTTTCATTTAGGTATTTCGGAGGTTACGATCCACTTTGTGTTGCTTTTTTCCAGTAGTTCTGTATACAACTACTGGGATATAAATAATATTATTTTAATAATGCCGGATAATAAACACATATTTTAAGGATACGCAGAAAAATAATATTTAATCTGAAGTTAGTTTTTTTCAATCTATATTTCTCTAGAGTTCTCTTCATTTTACCGAAAGCTCTATTTAAAAAAAAAGTAGGTAATTTAATCGAACCTGAATCGGTCCCCTTTTAGTATTTTTTTTAAATGTTGAGAAGGAGAATAAATATACGAGTGTATTGAATAATCATTCTCCAAAATCGGTTAATCCGTTTTAATAATATAAGTTACTAAAACTCCCAACCAATCAACCACAAAGATACGCTCGAAAAACATACAACTCGCGGTTAAATTAAATAGGAATTGGCTATAAACTACAAAGGGTTGCCTATCGATGTAGCTCCACAAACAATATCTTATAGTGACGTAGGTAGCATTCGTAGACGTTCGTAGCGCAACGGATTATTGCTACGGTTTCGTAGCGAATTTCACAGTTGAATTATTTCGATTTGCGTAGCGTATTTCGTGCCTGTTAGTATTTTCAGTTACCACGAAATTGGAACCCCCCCAAAAGTTTGGTCCTTATTTTTTTACACCCTGTATAATAGTAGCATTCTTAGCAACAACATTCTACCATCTATCTATGTTTCGATGTAAAATGATTCGATGTAAAATGGCGTGGCACACAATGTGTGCCACGCCATTTTACATCGAAACATAATTTTCATTTCAGCATTTGCTAGAACTGTTTGGGTGTACTTATCTAAAATTAGCTTCACTTTACATTAATTATTACTTTACATTATTTCGGAAATGTAAAAGGGCTATTAACGATTTGAATAAGGTACCTATCGCTTCATTTTTATCCACATACACATGCTCAGTCCTACAATACGCCATCGTTAAATACTTAGGCAAAATCCAAGAAGCTTATATCCTGTAATACCTAAACTTCGTCGCAAAATCTGCCTAGTTCAAAAATGTACCTAGTTCCATTTAACGTCGAACGTGTCGACCTCAGTGGCGCAGCGGGCGAGAGTCTGCCTGCGACGCAAGAGGTTGCGGGTTCGATCCCCGCCTCGGAACAAATTTGTGTACGATCTGCAGAAATTTGTTCCGTTGGTCTGGGTGTTTTCTATGTATAATAAAAAATATCTATCTATGTAATGTATAATATTACGTATATCAGTTATCTAGTACCCATAACACAAGCTCTGCTTACCTTGGGACTAGATAATGCTGTGTGAATTGTCCAGCATTATTTATTTATTTTATTTATTTATTTAACGTCGGTAGGAGTTCAACAAAGACTGCGTCCCTCATCGTTTAGCCATAATAAGTGTAACAATTTGTACCACGACGCGCGACGTTGAGAAATCATTACACAGTTGCAGCGCATTGACGGCGTGTTATATCGCCCTGTGCATGAGCTTAAAATCGATCTGAGTAGAAACATCCCTTCGGTCGCTAACTCTTCAATAGGCTGTGTCGAGTCCGCTTCATTGCACATCGGCTAATAATATCTCGGTCATCTTGGAAGGGATCGATCTTTACTTTGACTACCTTGTGTTCCCATATCGGTGTCTGCGTATTTGGTAGGATTAGATTATTTCGTTTCAAATATTTTCAAGTTTTGTAATGGGCATTTCCACCGTTGGTATTACATTAGGTTACGACACTTGTTGTCGTTAATTGTAAGCATTTTAAGGAGGTCTAATACATATACTAGGTACACAAGTTGTTCATATTATTAAAGGACACAACCATAAGGGATTTTAAAAAGCAAGAAAAATATAGTGACAGTTATTTCTATTAGTGATTTAATAAAAAATAATATGAGTCGACTGTAAAAGGCCCTAGTGTTTATAAAAATTACAAAATGTACATGGTACTAACCTAAATGGTTGAATGATTAAGTGCTATCAGAACCAACTAACACAGTACTCAAGAAACGTGAGGATAAATAAAATACATAGATTGTAGTTTAAAATTTATTGAGAATCCTGTAATTTTGAATTCATGTTCATAAAGGTAGAATAATCAGCAGATTTCAGAGATCTATTATCTTTATATTGACATCGTGTACAAATGAAGTAGAGTACCACATTCTAATTGAGCAAGTAAAAGCACTAGGCATATTGATGTTAGCAGTAGAGAACGTTTTATTACATGACCTAAAATCAAAAGCTACAAATCCCCCGGCTGAAACACCAAAATCGGAACCATTATCGCTATTTAGGCAATAATATCCAAAGACACTTGAACTGAGAGAGCAATGGTCATAAAACAATAATTTCTGACGCATTATGTAGAACTTACTAAAGGGATGTGTGAGGTTCGTAATTTTATTGCTTTAACCAAAGTGCCCATAAAATTTTACGAGATATTTCTACCAGATACTAAAACAAATAGTAGAACAATGACGCTTTATAATAGGGTTTATTCTATGGCAACATATCATTCGATTTTCTGAGTGTATGAAAAATAACATTTGGTAGGTATTTTAAGCTTTTAAAAGGTAATTGGAACGTAAATTCACATTCATGTGATTGATATCATAACACAAGAAAACATTCGAATACAAAGGAGTCTAGAGGTCCCACAGTCCCTGAAATATAATTTATAAACGCTTCAGAGAATGAAAAGCTAAAGAAAACTCACTATATCGATACTTTATAATGTGGAAGACATTGATGGAAAACAATATCCCTAAAGATACAATACTTGCCTTCAAGAACCGCTGGAAACTCGGCAATTTTTACATATTTCTCAACTGCATGGGCCCACTCGTCTGTGATGAAAGATAAAGTATACACAGGCTTCAGCATGGAAAGAAAAACAGGCTTTATTTACGAAGCCTTAGGGACTGAAAATATGGTTGTACTGGGTCGTGTAATAGAAAGCGATATTAGAAAATAGAATGAGCAGGTAATAAAATGCGGTGGTTTGGTAAACACTAGGCACTATTCCTATCTTGAAAGCTATCTAGCTTCGGGTTGGTCTCTGCGCTCAAATCCAATATAAAAAACCTTTCATTTTAGATAACTGTGATCCATAACTTCTTAGTAGTAGAAATATCTCTTATATCTTAAATTTCAGTAGATATTCTTAAGGAAACCAAACAGTTAAATTCAATTCTCCGGTGTTTTTCCGTAGTCAGTATGAAAAAATTAGAGGAAACATAGCGACTTTAGGTGCTACTTAAGGTGAAACGAGTCCCAAATTATTTCACCTTAATTTTTTTTTTATTACTGTTTGTCTTTAAAATACATTGTAATAATTATTTTGGAAATTACTGGCATTTCCCCCTAAATATTTATTATATTATAAATATTTCCCCCAAAAAATAGGTACTAGGTATGTTTCAGAAAAAATAAAGCCTGGCGTAGATTACGGGATCTAACTACGAGACGTAAAAATTGAATGCTTCCCAGCTTACAGCAAGCTTATCCCGTTCATTGCTCTAATAAATATTGCTTACGTCAAAACGGTGTCATCAATCACAGAAGATAAAACATAAAATAAACAAAGGGACTAATCCGAACACAAGTGTTTGCGGGAGGCAATTATGCGGTTTTTTGCTTAATCCTCCGATTTGATTCTAATTACAATGTGGACTGGTCAGTCTGGACATGATGGCTTTATTTGTATGGTTTAAGACACGGGCGATTGCTTTTTGATCTACCAGCGATGAAGAAATTTGAGAACCATAAACCATTGTGGGTAGAGAATGTTCTTTATTACTAATAAACTCTTTATTTCTTTATGGTTACAAAATAAGCACTTAGACAAGTCAAATTTTATAACATGAATAGCTTTATAACTAGTATTTATTATCAAGATATACCACCATAAAATCAATAACATCTTAGTGTTATTGATTTTATTCACTTCCACTAGTAAGTATTTACTTACATTGCTTATGTTTCTAATACATTATTATTACAATACAATACAAAAATACTTTATTGTACACCAGAAAAAAACATTACAAAAAACATTTACATGAGACAAGTACAATGGGCGGCCTTATCGCTTAGAAGCGACCTCTTCTAGGCAACCTTTATTTCTATTATTTTGCCCATCGAAGTCAAAATTTTATGCGCTTTGGATACATGTCAATATTTATATAATACTAACTAAGCTTAACATTAATTTTATTACGTACTATTGTCGGCGCGGAACTGGGTGACATCTGGCCAAGCGTTAACATCATTGATGGAGATCATCTATGGGCTTTCATCTATGATCTCTAATCGTGTGATTGACTTATTTGTCTTCAAAGGATGCCTAGAATAGGTAATGAGAGAGGCTGTCTCAATAGTGGTAAGTATCTAATTATTTTTTTGTGTAAGGTGACTGGTTAATTATTTTTCTTAGATAAATTTTCCTCCTATGAGGAACTTAATTTTAAGTTTCGATATGGAAAGACAATACGTTCTTACAGGTATAATTATTTCCAATGAAAATGGATATCCGAAATTCAGCGGTTTTCCTCTGCAGGAACATTAATTTCAATTTCAATTTGTAAAACAAAACCCTTCGGTAAAAGGTCACCAAGGAAGACTCAATTAATTAACTCGTCATAATTTTCTACAATTTTGTACTTTGAGGTTACTTTTTATCAGTCAAAAGGTTTTTCTTTTGCAACGTTTTGTTTGACCTTCGGAGCCAGTGAGTTTACTACTCCTCAACGCGTAGTCAGCAGGCTTTCTTTCGTTTTTCCACTTTTTTAACCTGTATATCGCCTTGATATGCTAATAAACCTGTATAGTTGCTTTTTTTATTTGACAAAATGGTTTAAGTTTTAATCCAATTTAATAATAATTAAGTGTTGATGTGCCTGAGATTAATTTGATTGTTTAAACTTTTAGCAGGTACTTACCTTTTAATTTAAACTATTTTGCACCATCGCTCTTGTATCTCCTATATAGAATTTTCGACCTTGACCTGGCTATAATTACACCTGATACTACCCCCTTTTACCGATGACCTCTGATCAGTTGCAGTTTTACACAAAATCGCATCAAGATCTTATGATTTTTTCTCAATAATCTGCTAATTAGGCGTTTGTTTAGGCGACAAGTTAGATGAGTTCCCGCCCCGAGGGCGGTAGGCGGGGCGCGAGCTATATAAGCTATTGCATGCCTGAAAACTTTGTCATTGAAAGCGCGATCATATCAGAACGTGCCGTGCCAGCAGTGACTCCAAACAGCCTGACAGGTAAGTTCGATAAAAAGTTTACCGTTGTCCTGTCCCAACGCGTCGTAGCTCTGTGATACTAAAAAATAGAAACGATTTTTAAAAGTTTTGCTTGAAAAGTTTCCTTAAAAATATGTATATTATTATTTAAAATCTATTTTAAAAATGATAATCGACAATCTTAAAAATGTTTTAATTTTTCAACATTTTCACCTTAAATATGTATAAATTATTTAATGATTTAATTTATACTAAATAATTTTATTTCGTATTTTTATAAAACATAAAACATCAATAACGACCACAAAATAAAAATCAGAAGAGCTGAAAAATTTTAAAAAAAAAAAATCCGTAAAAAGATCAAAGCACTCAAGCAATCCAAAAACATCTAGACTTGTTGCTTGCCAACTAAACGGTAGTTTGTGTCATTCCTTAAGCTTTTCCCGTCGCGATTCCAAAGCACCCACAATATTTTATTTCTCGGGATCTTGGAGATTCAAAGTGACAGTGCTATTTTATACAGAACAAATTTTTCCGATCTTTTAAAAAATGTTTATTAAATATTATGCAATACGCCATAAATAAATCTTATGGCTCGCAAAAGATATGATGCTTTCATGTAATACAAATCAAAATGTATTAAAATTTTAACAACATAGACGAATTATTTCAAGGTTACTAACTTAACTTTCTTTTCTACTATACAAAAACACTACACCTCTTCAGATCTAAATGATTTTGCAGTTAGTACCTTCGCAATGAACAAAATCATTAATTATGATGTTTTAAAATATACGTATACTTCAAACAATGAAATCATGCCATAACTTTTTGTACTAATTAATTCGCGTTCACGTTCTTGGATTTTACAAAAGTTTGTAGTCCCATTGAGCTTTATAACTCGCATAAATTTATCACAAGTTTGCAAAATATGACACGTTTTACGTAAAACAAATTGAATACACTCGGCTAGTTTGTTTACTATTTGTTGGTTAGGTAAAACAAGAGTCCTTTGATAATGTCAGGTCAGGCCTAAAATTTAGAGATTTACCCAAACCGATTTCCTGAAGTATTTGATCACGGGCCACTGAAACTCTGTAGTTGTGTTAGGTACTCTGTTAGATTAATTTGTACCTAATCTTATACATCTTAGGTAACACTTTGATAAGTGTTAAGTTTATAAGTACCCGTTAGCAAGTTGTTTAAAATATTATTTGCAGCGTAAAGTATTAAAATATTTATGTTTGAAGGAGCTGTACGATTTTACTTAAAATTGTTTTTAAACCGACATCAAAGAAGGCATGTTTAATGAAATGTTAATAAGAATGAGTTTTAAGATTAATTTAATTATCAGCTTTCAAATAAGTTTTTAATGGATACCTACACCTAGGTACTTGGTTGGCTCTATCAAAATATTTGAGAATATTTTATTTCATTAAGTAGTGTCCGGTGAGATACACGTTTTAATATTTAATATTTTTGTAAACGTAGATATTTATCAGTATCCATAACTTTTCTCAAGGAGGGATTATTTTTCCATTCCGATGGATTAAGGTGACTTCACAAAACAGACTTGAAGGTTTTGTTAGATGTTCGTTCGTAGATGTAAATTGATTCATATCTTTAAAACATAGTCAATCAATATAAAAAACTCAAAGAAAGAAGATAGGTACCATAGATGATCGAGTTGAACTTTTTTCTTACTGATTGGCATTATTTGGTGGAATTATATAATATTGATAAGAAATCTATAACAATTTAAAGTAATTCCGAAATGTATGTTAATATCAATAGGTTTAAAAACGGTTTAAAAATATTCGTACATTTAGTCATAATTTTTCAATGTAATGTAATATTTATGAATTTATATAAAGTTTTATTTGCTTCAGTTTAATCTTTTTATTGCAAGTATACTAGTAGGGAGTAACTAAAATATCTCGATTCCCATCGATATTTTCAAACCAACTTCAACTGCCATCTGGCTTACAGCTTGTCGTGTACTTTTTGCCAACTAATGTGATGGAAGGATTTGCAGTACATATACCAGCCGTATCGTTAGGACGTTTGGCTGACTGCACCTCTCGCTGCTTCGAACTGTATATTTCTTCGACGACAATTTTTTTTAGACAACTTTCAACAGACTTTAAAAAAGGAGGAGGTTGTCAATTCGGTTGGACGTTGTATTTTTCTCGATATTCATATGTTATTCGATATCTACGCCGATTGTCTACCGATTTATTGATTAATTTACGTTTGTATAAAGGACTAACCCGAGGTTCCATATAAAAATAATTTTTGCGGGATTTCTATTTATCCCGCAAAACTTAAAGAACGTATTATTAAATAACTTAATACGTAATCAATCTTATTAAAAAACAGCAGCTTTTTTTGTACATTTATTTATAATCTTAATAATTCTAATTATCAAAATTTGACCAAACAACGTCGTTTTTCACTATAAAGCAATGATTTACCTCTGAGTTACTACTTAGAAAATATTTATTTAACTACTATTAATAAGAAAATAAATACTATGAAATTAAATCAAGCTTACCAATTCTATCAGGATTTTGGGCACCGCCAGAACTCTGTGCATATTGGACGATTTACTTAAAAGCAACCTACTTTCATAATTTTCTTGGAAAAGTAATTTTCTTAGATATTTCCACTTGCAAAATAACATCGCAATCCTATTAAACCTCGTGTTTAATATGACGGCACGTTTTCGGGGAGTGTTTGCCTCAAATTCCTAGAGAGCGTGGTTTCGGACCAAATCGGATTATCATATTTGTTGAACATTTCCGAGAATCGAGCTAGCTCAATCATTGGTGCAGCAAATCCTTCTTATACGGACCTGTAAAAGCTGTGTTTAAATATGGCCACTCTATTCGTGTTCAGAAATGTATACTTGTACCTATAATCAATAATAAATGCCAGTTCTAGACGTATTGCGAGAAGTCTAATTTTCGAAAAACATTTGCGCTTAAAACCCACCATTCCAAGTAAATTTTTATCCTCCACAAATCTAACCCATTGTCTGCTCGACGTAATTAATAACAATTAAAGCAATTTACTAAAACCCCTCTAAAATCTACTTCATTTTTCGAAGTAACTTTTAAAAATAAAATCCAGGTCACGAAAAGCTCGGGAAAAAATATAAGGTAATGTCAACATTTAGCGAAAGAATCAAACGTCAAACGAACCACTCGGTCTTGGTCACATCGCTTTCATTTTATAAAATGAAAGTTGTGTTTGCTGATGGGGCGAGGGTCTACGAGAGTCTACAGTGCTACGAGAATCTACAGAGCTACGAGGGTCTACAGTGCTACGAAGTGCTACGACACTACGAGAATCTACAGTGCTAAGAAGTGCTACGACGCTACGAAGCTTCATAGACCCTCTAAGAATTCTCGGCGGTAAAAATTAAATGATACAATAATTTATTCTCACGATTTTTACATTGAACATTCTATGGGAGGTACTCGCAGAGGATTTGCTAGGAAAGTTGAAGATGGTCCTACGAGTACCTCGTACGTTAATGAATTATTGTAATAATTTTTGTGGTTTTTAGCTTTGTGATTCGATAATAATAATGATAATAAAGAAAAAACAGAATATCTTTGTCTTTTCCTACAAAAGTGCCGTTCTATTACGGACTGTGTTTGACCTGTATCATCCAAGCTTTCACCTTTGCCATTCGTTCGTCGTGAGCACCATAGTTTTTTGGCGACATCGAGGGTTCTTCAGATAAAAATTTTGAAACGGAGTCGTTTAAACCAATTACATACTCTGTGTTTGCTCTAAAATGGCAGTGTTGATTTCGCGTTTCGTTTTTATTCGTTACAGCGTACGTTGTATTGCTATCATGAAGGAACTTGTATTCTAAAATAAAGTACAAAGAAACAAAGCATAAGATGTTTATGTCAACAAATGCCTCAAACAAATTCAAATTAAAATTGAAATCTACTTACTTAATAAAATTTCTTTTTTCAAATTAATTCTCAGCTCAATTATCTAGACCTGCAATTTCATTAAGTAGGTACTAATTAAAGAATGAATAATTTAAGTTTAAGTACACAGATATTTTATTTTTGTGCTTCGAAGCTTCAAATCATAAATTGTCTTTGAAATCACGACGCAAGATGTACTCGTATGTATGAAATTCAATATGCATACCAATAATGCTTCTGTCAATAATCATTTGTAATGCAAATTCCAATTTGTCACATCACAAGAGCTTTATACTGTCTTGTGTCTTAAACGCATTCACTTCCTATTATTCAGCTGTCAGGTTAAAATTGGAAATCGATTTTTGATAAAATATTTCACCCACATTGGTAGAACCAGTGAAAAAATTCTATGTCTATGGGTAGAACAGTTGTCACTTTATTTTTTTAATAATAAAGAGAACAATGATACGAACAACAATAAGTAGGTAACCAAATTAATCTGACACATATAAAGCAAACAAGCGGTGCCAATTATAAAGCAATTAAATTTGAAAAATGAAGGTCTTGCCTTCGAATTAAAAACTAAGCTATTACGGCTCTTGGTTCAACATAAAACAGTGTTTATTGTGAAATTATACGTTCCTGTCCTTTCTGGACGGCTGTAAAGTTATTTTATAGTTTCAATGACGTAGTGCACGTCAATTCTATGTTTGTGACAACCAATGAATGTGCATTGAAATGCACTCAAAAACCTTTCACGCAGAACTCACTTTAGTGTTTTTATAACGCGAAACGCATTTGTTCACAAGGTCCCTTGAAAAAACATTACCTACAGCATAGTTGCGTTGTGAAGCATCATAACGAAACAACGTTTCTATCTTTTTGAAAAGAATCCATGTTCCATTTAACTACGTAGATAAAAGCGCATTTAATTTGTAATTCAAACAAAAGCAATAAATTTTTACGTACAAGACAAACTTATATTTTCTTTGGTTAACAATCACAAAACATTCTTAAATCTAAACAATTTATATTTTTAGCTTATCTATAAAAGTGTACTGTAATTTCTTAAATTACATTCATATTTCTGAACACTGGTCAAACATCCAATAAAGAATAAAATTTAGGTAAGGTAGGCTGGTAGTATTTTTTCTGTCTTTCAAGTTTATTTTACTTTTTATTGTTGCTTCTTTTTAACTTGTTTTACCAAATTTATTGCGGTCCAAGAAATATCGCTTGTAAAGCGTGGCGCCTAAATCACCTGCTAAGAAGATTAGACACTTGATTAAAATTTAGATTGGATTGAAACAACTACCTACAGGCACATTTCAAATGAAAATCATTTCCTGAAATATTTTGGATGGAATTATTTAATAAGTATTATTAATAAGTATTCTTTTCATTTTAATTTAAAAAGAAATATACTTTTTTCTCACTCCCACATGCCATAGTGAACGGAAGTGTGTCTTGGCCTCCGAAAAAAGAAGACGCCATTACGAGATGTGGTGAAAGCGTCCGCTTTTTGAAAAACAAAAAAATAATGAAAATCGTTGATAATTTAGCTTTTTGCTTTAGTGCGTTACTCGCACTGGGCAAATTTTCCACGAAAATTTCACCCTGCCGAAATCGAAAATTTTTGGGACATTTCTAAAAATTATCGTTGATAATGATTAGGGTTAAAATGTAATCTCATCCGGGGGGAGTCACCCTCAACAAGAAGTCTTTACACAAAAGTCCCATATTCTATTATAGTCAGACAGAATGTTAACGAGTTGGCGTGTTCAGCTAACAAAGGTTTTGCTTTAGTTAAACAGACTCTAATTAAATATTCAACAATTTAGATGCCGGTTCGTTACGTGGACAATTTTATACTAACGCTTTACTTATAAGAATTAAGGACGAAAGGGTCAAAATAGAAAAGGTTTTACCTTCTCACGTATTGTTAAAAAATGGATAAAAAGGTTTACTGATGGATGGATTTTATGCGTGATGGATTAATTGGGATTTATTTCAAAGTACCTACGATCAATTCCTGTAAAATTGGATTGCGTAAATATTGTTCCATAGATAATTTAGAAACAAGTCCAATTCTTTTATCGTGTTGATGCTTTATTTGTCATGCAAAATGATTCACACAAGCCACCCAAAGCAAATGCAAAATGATGCCATCTGAAGAGTTTTAAGAAGTTGTGAGAGAAGATACATGTTTAAAAACCGAACAAGGAACCTAACTACCAACGCAGGGAGGCCATTTAGTATCCATGAATTCAAATTCCACCTTTATCGGATCCTGATTCGAATTCAAAAGTGTCGAATTCTACAACAACGTGAAATCATAAATAATTGGATATTTACCATGTTCTGAGACCTCAGTCCAAGTCAATACAATAAGCATTTAATAAAAGTAATCGAGAACTATTGATGTCTTCCATGAAACAGGTTTCGAATGTTATTAGACACAAACGAGGTGTAGCCAAACAAATGCAATAAATACTTCGCATTTTCCTATTCCTCTTCATGCGGTCGTATGCGTGAAAGCGCTGAAGTTATAAATATGCTTGTCAACTCACTTAAAGGTTCGTTTTTGGCTTCGAAATCAGATAATAAAATTGTTGAGTGAACGTATTTAACCTCTATGATTGACATGTTTGTGTTTTGGTACACTTATAGATAGCAAGGAAAATACTTAGATTCGGTGCAAGTGCCGAAAGAAATGTTGGTCTTATATTTTTCTTGAAGCAGCAATTGAAGGCATTTCTGTGACTAAACTATGTTGGTGGTGTTCTATCTACTGAGTTTTTTAACATAAATGCCGTTGAAAAGCGACTGCCACTGTCATGTCAAAGTGCAACAAATCACTCAAAATCATTCGAAAACTATCATCGATCTTATAAGAAACGATTGAATCTTTGTCGTACTACTATTAGTAGTTTCTCTCGACCCGTTAGGTTAGGTTAGGCTCTACAAGGCACTAAATGTATAGGAAGGACCCAAAATCAGTAGAAGTATTCGAATGATAATGCCTACAAGTCGTACCAAGGCCACTGAGTTATTTTGATTTATCAATATTTCGGCACAATTGCAAGTAACTCAAAACATGGTAAATATCCCGTATTCACAACTTTGATGTTAACAACCATGATAGTCTTAAAAGCTTTTTCGATTATAGGATTGAAATGGATACCTATTTCAAACTGTTTCCAAGAGAACCCCATGTTTGCAGAACGTGTTCCCGTGATCGATTTGCGGTATTCCTCAATATTGCAGGCACTGCGGTCAGCTTGCCGACTGTCACTCGCACGGCACACATGTCAATAAGCTACGATGAAAAGATGGCACTATTGTCATCTCAGTCGAGAACACACGCTAGCCAGCGCTGGCTTCTGTTCTTTGTGGCTTTTCATGAACAGCTACTGTTTATACCTTGGTTGAATGAATAAATGAATCATTAAAAAGGCAGGGAATTGTAGTTCTAAGTAAAAAAACAAGTTATGTTCGGTTCGGTCTAGTTACATGTCATGTTTCTCTTACAATGTTATCTAGTGTACAATATTCTACTGATCGTGAGATAGTATGATATGAAGGATATCCTAATTATATTATAAAGTTGAAATTGCTTATTTTATTGCAATTTTTCCATGATTTTTCCTTCAAAACTGTTATTTTTTTGTAAGTACATTTTGTTTTGTATTGAGTAAATGACTAAAAACATCATGGAGTAGTTTCTCAAAAACAGTTATGATGCCAATTATCATATCCTTAGCAAACTAAAAAGACTTCCGACAAGAATATAAATAAATAATGTTAAGCTTAGCTAGTCTTACATAAATACTGACCTGTAAGTATCTAAATAACATTATATTTAGACTTAGATATGCAAATACTATATTAGTTTGTAAGTCATATATACACTTATGTACTAGTGGTTTATTTTCCTCTTCTTCCACTAGTGGACAAAAAATTGAAGTGGACAAAATCAATAACACCTTGTTTCTTATTTGATAATAAATACTATTTATAAACGTGTTTATAGTATAAAATTTGACTTGTCTAAGTGCTTATTTTGTAAGCTTAAAGAAATAAACGTTATTGATATTTGATTTGATATTTGAATAAACATTGTAGCGCCTTAAATAACCCTGTGCGCAAACCATGCCAAGATCCAAGAAAATATATTAAAGCTTTACTTCCTGGCAATCAATTCTAAAGTATCGCTGTCGACCTTATATTTGTTATGAAACTCAGTGGTATTGAGGATAAAACGTAAACAAATCGTAGAATTTTGCTTTAGAAATGCAGACATCACCCCCACGCAACTTTCTGTGTATGACGGGGACGATTTGCCGAGAAGCTGTTACGACAGGAAAACTGTTGCATAATCCGAAATCTGCTGTTTCTTCCAAAACGTGGAGGAATTCTATGAAAAACAACATTTCTTAACACATTGAACTGACTCCTACAACTAAAATCTTAACTTCATCGAACAAAAAAAATCTGTTTCCGTCTGAATGTTAACCTAAAAAGTTGAATCGTTCCTGCCATTTATGTGACCTTTTAATATTTGATCTGAGAAATATTTATATTTCTAGGAAAGTGTATTTTTTTCACGTTCTAACTTGTCCTAATAAAACAGAATCATTTGTTTGCGTAATACGAGGGACATTTTATAAAGCGCCCGTGACGTGCCTTTGCGAAAATTTAAGGGCCTTGTGACAATCGACCGCCCCATCTACTACCAGAATTGTTTTACTCTAGATAATAGCATTTAATCCTAACAGTTATGACCTCCCTTTACTTGTTGACGTTTTGATATCTAGGTAAATGGCGCTGAATTAATTTTATAGGTTTCATTTATTTTATGGGTTATTTGGACGTCATGATAATAACCCTATTTAATAAAGGCATTAAAATTTCAGGCCTACTCAAATCTTTCCCTTCACCTTGTCACATTTGGCTGAATATCTGATGATACAGAATATTTTCATTATTATTTTATATTGCCTGTGTACAGTATATATAGTTAAAAATATTTATTACTTAGAAAGACTGGAAAAGTTACTAGGTATTACACTGTACAGAAAATGAAATACTGCATATAACTAACTATAATAGTATGGTAGTTGATCATACAGAACAAATTCACGCTTGCAAATTAATGACATCATTAGAGCTTTTGTATAATTTAGAATCAGTTGAGTTGAGACAGAGAGCGTGTCAGTCAACACTGAAATGAGTTAAGGCGCATACCCCACCCAAAGTGGCGTCGCCACCTAATTTATCTTATTATTCCGTTTAACAAAGGAATTTTAAAATTTTCAAAAATCTTTCTTCCAGTTTGTGATACCTATCATAAGCTTTTTTAATACCTCTGGAATAGTTTTATTCTATTTAGTTTAGGCAGAGATACGAAAATAGATTTTGGTGGCTACCAAGCGCCTTAACATGCACCTCATCAGTATTAAGTGAAGATATCAATTATGTAGAAACATTATCTTAGGAGGAACATGAATCAAATGGTTGGTTTTACCTTAATTACCGAAAAAGGATAAAAAGAAGAGAGCATTAATTTAATGAAAATATATTTGAATTCGTTTCTGCAGAATAGCGACCGAAGTAGCGCGGTGGACAAAGGTCCTGGAGGTTGCAGGATCGATTCCCGCCTTGGGACAAATATTTGATCCGGGTGTTCTGGGCATTGTATAATAATAAAAATAAATAATATCTATAAAGGTTAAATAATCCCTTTGCAGTTTATTGTTCATTTTTCGCTGATAATTGGTACCGAAGTTCGCTAACCCTTGAAGAGCTCCGTTCAAGACTATAAAACTGATCAGGTTATTTCAGCTTGCTTGAGCTAACGGTATGTATTGTATTGTATTATGTATGTCACTTATCTAGTACGCATAAATACAAGCTCCGTTTAGCTTGGGGCTAGATCATACTGTGTGGATTGTCGAGCATTATTTATTATCATTTATTTATTTATAGAATGGGACTGCCTTGAACCAGGCAAATGGCTTTCATATGTTATCAAATGGTGAACGGAAAATGATCGACAAAATTAATTTCGACTTGAAAACCCATCGGAAAGATATGTAGGTACCAAAAAAGTTATTCATATGTAAACAATTCCAAGTATCACGTTTCAAATAACTCCATATTTATTTGGTAAAATGGAATTATTCTAACGTGAAATTCAATTTGTTTGAGCCGTAACGAAAACACCGATCTTTCCATTTTTTACACCTGGCGGTAAAAATATTTGTAACCTAAATGAATAAGTCGATGAATACCATTTAGCTTTACACTGTGGAATATACCAAAGTGTGTTGAATAAATTTAAATGTTGAAATCTAGTCTGTAATTTATTAATTTTTATCTAATACCCTTCATGGGGGGGGGGGGGGATCTTCTACCTACACCAAGTGATTTGAAACCGCTAGGTTATCTTCACGTTCCGAATTATGGGCGGAACCTGAAACTCACCCACTGTCAGTGAATTATCATAACCCTGTATTATTAAATTCTGTGCCGACAACTAAACGTTGACATTGGTGACCTCACTACGAAAAATAGTAAATTTTGTTTTGCCAATATTTACAGAATACGAAAGTAAGCCCTTAAATTAAACACTCGAAATAACCAAGCCATCAAAATAACCCAGATATCATGTCACTATTACGTTTTTTATTCAAATTTACGATGGCTTTTACCGGCCTGTTGCTTCCTGTCTAACATCCGGTGTTGTCGCCTTCACAAAATAATGCTTATTTATGGCAGATTTCAAGTTTACCCGTTACTCTCTTTTTTTGGGCTGGAGTCTACAAAAGCTCTTTAATTAGTGACAAACTTAGGGGATGCTCATAAACTTTTTCCTTATTTCAAAGTGATATAATTTTACCTTTTAGGATGTTACTTTTAATAAGCATAAGAAAATAATAGTTGAATAGAAATAGTATTTATAATAGGAACAGTTGTGCTAAAAACAATCTACAGTTAGCTCAACTGATCCTTAACAATACCAGCCTAGCAGACCCTTAACAGTACTCAAGACGCTGGCTGCATTGCCGCGCTGTATGCAATTTGCTCGCTAACATAGAACAAAAATATTGGGTATACTCATATTACAAGCCTAGTTTTAGCGCCACTAATCTACCTAGAACCCTGAACACTTTACCAACAAAAATTGAACTGGTACTGGTTGGTCGTTAATTTGTAAATTATTGACAAACTTTTAACGAAGTCCTCGTTAAAAGTTTGTCAATAATTTACAAATTTTAAGTCTTTGCTGAGGTTTCATAACGAATAGCGAGTTGAGGTCAACCAAAATAAATTATTCTATTAAGTATTTACTCATAACTGAAAGAAAACGAATATTTATGTGAATATTTTTATGTGTGTTACTTAAGTATTTTGTAACATTTTTTTACTATCTGTTTGTCAGTGTTCATAATGTCATGCTCATGTTTATTTTAGCATATTTATTAGGCTGCATTTATTAAATTCTTAAAAAATTTACCATTCAAAGGTGGCCTGGAAGAGATTCGCTATCGCTCGTAATAATGTTGTGTGTTTAAAACGTTTATCACACAAGAACCTAGTTGTGACCCATTTAATCTCTTTTAAATAATTACGGACATATGTCCTATGCGCTTATCAAATAAATAAATAAATAAAAACATTTATTTCAATGCCAGGCTACCGAAGTTTCATACGAATGTTAGCAATGGCTGACGGCATTTTTTTTAGTATGTATTTGACTAATAAACACCATTGGGGCGAATAACCTGCCAATATTTTTGTTAGTAAGAAAATATTCACCAATTTAACTTGAGCCGTGATTTACGGATTTGTGGTTAGGTATCAGAAATGATTTGAACGCAGTTTCCCAATAACCACCAAATATGATCGATGTGCAATGGCACGCATAAATCTGTGCACCGCGCAATTTCGAGACCTCTCTAAACGATTCGTCATTAATCGAACCTAGGGCTCTTGGAAACAGTATAAATCCAGAACCAATCATTCTACTTTAAGGATCAATTCACACCGGAATGGTAACGGCCAGCGGTGACACAGCGACCACTTCCAGTGTCGAATAATTTAAAATTAATCTACTTAACCACCTACTTTATCTTATTATTCCGTTGAAGAAAGGAAATTTCAAAAATCCATCGCTCAGTTTGTGACACCTATTATAAGTTTTTTTTAATGCCTCTTTGATAGTCTTATGCTATTTAGTTTGAATCGAAGTTGACCTTGGTGGCCACTAAAATCTATTTTTTATTTACTGCGTTAACTTAATAGAATAAAACTATTACAGTGGCATTAAAATAGCTATCGTAAACTGAACGATGGATTTTTGAAATTTCCTTTGTTAAACGATATAATAAGATAAAGTAGGTGGCGGCGCTAGTTTGGGTGGGGTATGGAAACTACACCCTTCATTGCAATGAAATTTTGCATACATAATAAGATAAGACATGGAGAATACAATAAAAACGAAAACTGTGCAAACATAGCTATTTCTTATCGTATTATTTATGCAAAATATCATTAAAATGGGCGACGTAGTTTCTAAATGAATCAGAAAGTACTCGTACGTTAGTAAGAAACTTAGAGCTTCAGCGATCGTACGCGACTGCGACTTTTTCGAGCTTAAGTAAAGCTCGAAAAAGTCGCATATGCGTACGTCCGAGTCGCACAGCCGTCTCGATGTAAAAAGAGAACGGTGTGAATGTGGACGGAAAATACTGGCAGTGTTGTAAAAACAAAAAGTAGCGTGATCATAAAAATAAAAAGTAGCGTGTATGTCAGAGAATAAAATAATACTAAAGTCTCCGTGCTCGTACAATAGACATAGAATTTTTTCAATACGCTTGCTCGTACACTGCGTGAAAACGGACAGTGCACTAGCTCTTCTAAGAGGGCTAAACTACTATTTGATATTAAGATTTACAAATTTCAACTCTGCGGTTTATGTTGAATGGTTTTATTTTTCATTTGTAGAGAGTAGGAATCTCATTACCGTTGTTTGTTCGCCAAAGGCCATTGGCATTCCGAGACGTAGGATACTTCAAATTGGTGTTACTTTATTAAAATGTTCCGACTCCGTGAGAATAATTAATCAAATTATATTAATTGTAATTGCCAATAAACGCTAACGGTGAGATTTATTCCAAACGCGTAAATAGCTTTTCCTACAATTCAACATTCGAAATTTATTGTTTCAACAAAATCAGCATTGAATTTTTTCTAGATCTGACTAGAATATTTTTACTTACATTCGAATTCCATTCTTAAGAATCACATCAATCTACGGAGTATGGTGGAGTTACTTAAAAAGCTTTTTACTATTTTTGTGATTATAAATAAATAAATAAATAAATAATACTGGACAATTCACACAGTATTATCTAGCCCAAAACTAAGTATAGCTTGTGTTATGGGTACTAGATAACTAAGATTATAAAATATGTTTATTTAAAACACTTTATGTTCGTTAAATATCCAAGGGTCTATCGCCGGAATGGCGGTGGCCGGCAACGCCTAAATAGTTACCTACTATCTATTTATAAATACTTATTGACAAATAACCTGAATTTTAATATATATACATTTAGGTAGGTAATCTCCATTATCATGGAGAAATCTGCGAAAGAACCCCAACACTCCCACCCGGCGCGCGGAACGCGAAAACGTCCCGCCACCCAGCCGACCGTCAACCGTATATCGCGCGCGCGGCGCCCGACCGTCGAGAGGATAAATAACCCTGTTGACTTGCCTTAGTAAGCAACAACGTGTTGGTCGTACCTAAGCAAACCTAAAAACATGTCTGGGACAAGGAAAACTGAACTGTATCAATAAATGTTAGGGTTCGGTCTAGCTCGCATGTTTACATACTGTTACATCTCTGTTCAATACTTACAAAATGCCCTACCTATTTGATAACATATTCTTACATCTATACTAATAATATAAATTTTAAAGCTAGCTAACTCGGTCTGTCTGTCTGTTATCTTTTCACGACTAAACGGCTGAACGGATCTTAATATTTATTATTAATAAATTTTGCAGGGGTGTAAATGATATTCCGGGGACGGACTTAGGCACTTAAAAAGCACGTGCGAAGCAGATAATGTGCGCTATTGGATAAATCAACAGTACTAAATGTAGAGTAGGATCGCATCGCACCACAGATGCTCAGACTTGAAAAATAATAAGAAGCTCACAGTAACCTTACGCGTTCACTGCTTAGAATTAGCGACGCGACCCGGAAAAAGAACGCGCCTTCGCCGCTTTACGAACATCGAGCTATCTATCTGTCCCCTCGTGACTAAAAGGGAGACCGATAGAACTTTTTTTTTTATTTAAGAAGTTCTATTTGTCCCCTCGTGACTAACAGGGGGACAGATAGAACCTTTTTTCCTATTTGTCACCCTAAGGGGACAGATTAGGGTGTCAAATATGAACAAACCCCTAATTCCACTAAATTAATCGTACAATAACAATTTTATTGTCTCAGAAAGAATTTTACCTTTGATGAGTGAAACTGCAGATGGAAGGACGCGAGCTTGTCAAAAGTTTCAAGGTTGAAATCATTCTAATTTATCTTTCCGTGCAAATAGCCCGCACGAAGTAACTCGAGTTCCTTATTCTATGAACATCGAGAAAAAAACTAGTCTCTATGGAGACGTGATGCCATACAAGATGTAATAGCATTGTGAAGGCGTAATCAATAGTTGACATAAATTTGCTAGTGATGTTGCTTACAAAATGATATCGACATCGATGAAAAATGTTAGTCAAACATTATTTATAAAAGTTTATTGTGTTACGCAAAAAAAGTCCGTAAAGCTTATCGATTAGAGTTTCTTTCATCTATGGACGATTCTGCGGCGATACGACTGTCATATTATAATGATATTTTTAGCATACTTTGACCCAGGTCAATTATGTTAACATGTAACTGAACCTTAATGAACGATTAAAGTAGATTGCACGCACATAACATTTTATTTAGTTTCGTGTGTTGATAAATAAATAATTTCTGTTTCTTTTTGTTTCAGTTTTCGCATCGATCTATACACAGAAATCCAGTAAGTATCTAGCCTAGTAATAAAGCACAGACAACAGACAAGTTGGTTTGTACCTAAATTAAATCAAAGCATCGTGCTTGCGGGCCGTTAAATTTTAGTTAAAAGGTCATTCACTACCAGGAGGGGCTCTCCAATATCTCATTATGTGTCGGTTAGCTACCTTCACGTTTTTGAATAATAGGTAAGTTTAATAGCTTGAGTGTGTTTGAGCAAAAAGTAATAAGTTGAAAACTATAAAAACCCGCCACAATTTTTCTCACATAAATGTATTGTGCGAAAAAAATTCAGACCATTCATCATTTACAAACATCACTACAGCTAAGAAATGAATGTTTCTTACCCACCGTCCACCTCCCTGAGACCACCTGGGTGAACCGGAATATGTTCCGAAACATTTTGGCGGGATTTGAACCCGCGCCCTACCCTTAGTACGGGTCTGCTCTAACCAACTAAGCCACGAAATCTTAGTCGGTTCCATCAAAAACTCATCGAATTCTTGGGAATATAATATTTCAGTTTTTAGAGATACCCAGAGTGCGGGTAAGCACTATAACATAAATCATATCAGCTGTTTTGATGTTTTGAGGTACTAAAATGTATCAGAAACCCACATAGAAAAATAACCCACCTCGCCGGGTAAAAAGGCAGTCACTTAGTGGTTCAAACGTCTCAGCGGGGCAGCACTCACTTAAATTTAATTATTAGGTTTTTGAGAAACAGCTTTTCAATAATTTTAAAATAAATATGCAATGTTGTAAAGCAGGTAGAAGACCTTTCTCTTACCTTATCACAAAATCCACACCTATAAATGGAGACGATCGACCCGGTATATTAATATGTGTACAATACCTACCCTTTTGTAGACTAGAACAGAATCTCGAGCATGTTTGCCGACCGGGCCCAAGCAAACAGCTCTAATAGTGCGTTTCAGCTTTCTTTTTCTGCCCCATTGCGCTCATATGCCCCATTATTAGCCTTTGTTGACCCTGGATCCTAGCCGAGACGAGAGGCTCTTGTTATCATTTTTATCTTGGGGCAAGAGTCCCTTTTTATTTATTTTTGTGTGACGGATAATTGTATGCCCTTTCCATTGGGTAACTTTTTATCCATATTGATGATGTCCTCCTAGCCAAATTTCGGACACGGCGATATGTTTCAGCGAACACTAGCCATGATTACTTTTATACCCCATGTCTTGTATCAAAATCACTAATTACGTTCAGGCTAAAATCCATACTTGGACCCATCCATTTAGTTACTCTAAATCAGACCGTAGCATAAATTCAGAGGTCGCGTCAAATTACAAACAACAACTTCTTAAAAAGTTCTAGAGCGTATCAATTTATTTATTTGAATGAAAATTTCACAAAAAAATCACTAAACAGCATTGCAAACGTGCTTTTGAAAGGAATTTGTCCAGCAAATAGACGGTTCTGTCGCTTCTCAGAATAGATGTGTGCCAAGCCGACTTCACTGAAGCAAAGCAATTTTAAATTTAAACATTTTTAAATCGGATTTGAAAACGTCTACTCAAAACAAACTTGCTTCAATATAATAATACAACAACAACAAAGCTTTTTAACTTTTTGAACATTCGCGATTTATAACATATTTATCGGGTATTTATTGCTTTTGTCGCCCCGTGACCACGATCTTTGTAACGCGGTTGAAACGTTGGGGAAAAGAAAGCAAAAGGTAAATAACAACAAAGCTTCCATTTTGAGTATAAAATAGGCGTCAGTAGGTCGTGGAGTCTCCCAAGTTTTTCAGGCAAGCATTAAATAGTACCTCTAATAGGTAAAAACAATGTCAAAATCATAGTTATCAGAAATCAAATCGTAGTAAATTTGCGGTAACTCATATTTGCTCTACAGAACTGTTGCGTCATAGAACTGTTGAAACTTTTATATTCTGGAATTGAAACAAAACTGTCCCTTTTGTTCTAAAGATGTAATAATACCCCATAGTTCTTAAGAATTGTTGTTACATGTAAGAAACTCAACTTCGCTATTATGTCCGGATGCCCCAAAGGTCGTGTCGATTTTATGTGGATATGTTATATACATTAAATTTTCAAGAGCTTTAGAAGTCAAGATCACATAGGAATATTTAGGTACGGCATGTGTCTTTCTTCGACGGCCACTTTAAGTTGAAGCAGTTAACCCTTCTCATGTATCAAATGAGATCCTTATCAAAGTAACATAGTTGTAGGTTCTAACCTATTTGATTTGCCAAAATCTCAGGCAACTCAAAGACCACTTAGGTCTTCAATTTGGCGGTATTAATTACGACCAAACCAGCTACCCTAATTCTTGAATGCTGGCAGCATTCAAGAATTAGCATAGTTGGTTTGGTAATCTAATCATATTTCGTCAAAGTAATGGTAATGACGATTGTTGAACCACTTTTTAATGATTTTATTCGTCTAAGATATTTGCTTTATAGGCTAAGGCGAAATGATGAGATTTTTTTTTAGTTGTGCTTTCAATCATCTTATTATGGGGCGCAAATCCTGTATGAAGTAACGCATTAAACGAGAACCACGACACAAAAAAAAAATACGCTTGTACAAAAAATGTAAGATGATTGTTGCCAGTAGATGGTAGTCCGTTAAATAATTAACATAGTCACGTAGCAAAATATAAAAAAACTTTATGTTCTTTTCTTTTGCCAATACAAAATAAATATTCAATTAGCCGTACCAAACCAAGAGTGAGAGTGATTCTTACTGGCGACATTGCCTCCAATTTGTCGCAAACGTCGATTTTACTACCTCTTGCGTTTTATCGCGCCGTTATGCTTATTCCCAACTTTACACCTTTGGCACAGAATACAAATCGCAGTAAATCAACCAGCATATTGCGAATAAGGTTATAAGAAGTATGATTACTTATTAAAGAAGAATATCACAGCTAAATAAAAACAAATTAGATCTAGTATTTACAAGTGAAAGAGTAAATGTACTGATCTAGATTTATAGAATATCTCTATATATTATCATTGATATTAATATCAGTGTATTAATAGGCAAATTCTACGTCCTTTGATAACCCATCAGCCTAAAGCCTTTTATTACCCACTTTATCGTACAGCTGCTTTAAGTTTTCATAACTTCGTTAATTGGTAAAAAGTAGGGAAATTCGTTTAAGCAAATTTATAGCAGCTTCTAAAATATAAAACTTATTAATATATTATAAATATAATTCATAAAGAAAACTACAATTAAATAATTGAATTAAATTAAAACAAGCATTTACGAAAATAATGAAAATAATGTGATTTATATTAATATAAAATATCTGAGTGCTCAAAATCTATGGTAGTGATCTATGAGATGATTATCGCGACTTTTTATTTCATTTGACGACCGATGTGGCGCGGTGGGCAAAGGTCTGCCTGCGACGCAGAAGGTTGCGGGTTCGATTCCCGCCTCGGGACAAATGTGTGGACGATCTGCAGACATTTGTTCAGGGTGTTCTGGTCGTTTTCTATATATAATAAAAAAAACTATCTATATTGCAATTATGTATATCAGTTATCTATGTACCCATAACACAAGCTCTGCTTAGCTTGGGGCTAGATAATGCCGTGTAAATTGTCCAGCATTATTTATTATTATTATTTAAATCAGTGCCATATTAAGAAAAAATGCATGGTCTAAAATAATATCAGATTAAAAAGAAAAATATCACCTAAAACGAAAGGATTTTATTATTCAGTGGGGGACTTTCAGTAATTAACTGGAGCCTATTTGAGCTATCATTACGTCACCCATATGAATAAGGGAGTTGGACAAATAAATAAGTAGGATTTACTAAATAAAACATGAAATGATCACATATTTTATACGTGTTACTTATCTTTATTAATGTAATTGGTGTTACTGTATTAAGTGAAGTAAAATAAATAAATAATAAGGCTAGTAAGTAGGTATGTGTACTAAATTATGTTTTAGGATAAGTTACATAAGCCAGTACAAATTAGTGTGAAAATAAGACTGGAACTATATTTTATACAGGCCTTTAAATATTAAACATGGCTGTAATTTGCCTGAAGGCAACCGTGGGGCATATCTTCATAATTCCTGGGTGCGAGGCATCAACTACGTTACAGTAATTCAGTTACGAAAATTTAATCCGAGAGGCACGAACCGGGGTCCGTTTTGTGGTAACTGGAAACAGCCTGTAAGCTGCTTGCAGGAAGCTTTAATGTTTTATTTACAAATATGACTGACTAGCTTCTGGCCTCGGTTACGCACGCGGATTTCGATATTATTAGTATAGTATAATGCATATTAGGTATTATGGTAAGTAGTGTATGTTTAATGTAATTATTTTATTTTCATATTACTCAAATGCCACCGTCTATATTGTTCTTTTATGTTCAGTCCATCCCAAGGTTGCCTAGAAGAGATCGCTCAAAACGATGAAAAAAATCATCAACATGTACCTAAACAAAAAATGCCACCCACTAAATTAATGTAGCTGAAATGTAGAGTCAGCGCCTAAAAGTAAATCGATATGTAATACTTAAAGACCTAGGATAGAGCCAGTATTCAACGCAACGACTATCTGCATCCACTCGTACCTACAATCGAATCGAATCAGCGATTCGATTCAAAATCGGATTTACAAACGCAGACTTTATACTTTACACTTCAAAAGGAGACAGATTTAACGATTTCCCGCCCCCATCTCTCACCGGATGAGGGATTTCCACACTGACGTGCAGTGCCAAAGAACCGACTCTACTTCATTAGTGATTCTTTTTTTCGAACAGCATATCAGAAAAACTCGGTGCTGGTTAATTCGTCTGACATCTTCAGTTTTTTTGATGCATTAAAGCAATGAAAAGATTCTTTCAGCTTATAAAAGCCGATGGAACAAACAGTTCCACCAATTTTATAAGAAAAACTCTACTTTAAAGAAAGAAATTCCGTAACATCACCTCAAACAAAATTCTAACCTCAAACCCACTTTGAAGTATTTAATTATGACGTCCGTCTCGCTCACGTCAAAATTCGAAACACATTATCGTAAGTAGCATACCAGCAACCTTTTAGGTGTCTCGTGTAGGCCGTGCAGCGACCGTCGACTCACATTAACCCATTATCGTCAGCGGTGCGTGTTGCCTGACTCACTGATCATAGGTACTTTGCTCGTACGGTTCCTATTACGAAAATGTGGGAAATGGAGAAGTGTCAATGTAAGTAAAAGCATCAAACGATAAAAAATTTACAGTTCGCTGTGCAAATTTCATCGTAAGCCTAGAAAAACGTTTTTTATGCAGTTTTGTAAAAATCTACTTAAGGTAAGCTATGTTCAGAGGAATATACTAAAACTGTGGAATACTATTCCACAGTTTTAGTATGTTAACGTTTACCTGGGTTTTCTCACAGGTGGACAGAGGTTTTCTTTACATTAACGGTCTATAACTATATTACGGGATACTAATTTCTATTGAAAAGTATTCAAAACTAATATTCTTCTCATGCTAACAGTTTTAACTCATTTAACATCGTTGACATGACCGTGACCTAATAACCTAATTCAAGAAAAGTGACTCGTCCTCATGGAAAATGTTACCGTACAATCTAGTCCATATCTACTCCAGACGTATCGTCCGTACCCAATCGAGTATTGCAGGATTGATGATTGCCTATATGCCATTGGGTTGCAGCAACGCCAAAGCTCATTTTCATTTTTTATAGCTTCCTCTATGAAAGAGCTTCGTTACAGCCCGTTTTCCGGAAAAAACGTGATTGGCATAGACGTACCTCGTGCATATTTTCACGATTCATCGAATTGCATTCGTTTGAAATTAACTCTTGTTCCTTATACTAGAGAACTTCAATTTGACAACCCTTAGCCTGTTTGGCAAGTCAAATCGAGATTTAGCTTGAACTATTAGTGAAACCTGTTGGGAACCAATTTAACTTAACCATCGACTTGAAATTCGTCGACTATGCCATGCGTTGCTTTGTAGTTCCAGAGGGAACAATCGCTCTATTGTTACTCTATCTTGTCCAAATGGACGACCAACCCGCATTCACATATGAATGACGTCACAAGTCAAACACAACTCTCACGAATGATTTGCTATTGAAATCTGAATATTATTTCTTTCTCTGTGATAACAATGATGCTTCCCTATACCAACTCAATTTTATAAAACACTGCAAAAAATTTAAACAATCGCGCCGTAAACCTAAATCTTTGTTGTTGAATGTTATACCCATTTTTCATTTTGACTTTGTCTGTTTTAGTTGAAATCCTATTTTCAACGATATTGTTTTGATTTCATATCTTAGTGGCGACTCCAAAGGACGTGAACATAACTATATTTGTTCTGAAATGTTGACACAATTAGCAGTGATCTCTAAGCTCGAGAATAATTCATTTATTACCGTTTCAAGAGTTGGTAAAACTCGTAAGTAAGTTTGTCGATTAAACCAATAACAAACTTTGCAGTTCGATATCCACAAAGTGTCATCGGAAAGATAAACGATTAAACGCAGGTGTTTAAAAGTATTTTAATCAGGGGATGGGGTGATCGGACGGTTTTCTCTAAGGCGAGTTACAAAATTAACAAATAAATCATATTAAAGGTTTCAGCGCTACTTTGTAAAAGGTCAAAATGAACCGTATTATGTTCATCATATTCACACAGTTAGCAATTCGTGATAGGTTCTATCAGCTGTCCAAAATATGTTAAACCTGTTAGAAAATAAAACAGATGTAGTGTTAGGCATAGTGCATACCTGTTGGCGCGGCGCTTTCCAATTTACCGCTTGGCGGATCAAAGTCGGGTTAAACACAAGCTGGTGTATACGTATTAGCAACATACACGCTGTCATTGTAAATGCCACATGTTGGATGTGAAATATTGAACCAATGGGTGCTACGCATAACGTCCTTCAATATTCTTTTCACACGAGAAGATAAAATACTTTTTGGAAGTAATTTATGCTTATATTAGCAGCCAGCATCTAAATTAGTTATCCAGCAATTTTATTTTATTTTATTTTTATTTATTCACGAATGAATAAAGAAGTCAGTTAATATTATAAGAGACTTTATTTGCAACCTTAAAAAATAATCTTTATTAGACTTTACGTGAAGGTGGCATAATAGGCTTAAGTAAAAATTCTTGTCGTAATAATTAATATTAATGAGCCTAAAATCTTCAAGGTTTTGAATTATTGGACAATACACCATTTTTTTCTGTTAAATGTTTTGTACAAGCATTGTTTTGACTTCTCTGTCTTAATTAAAAAGTTTGTTACGAAAACACTCTTTGCGGAGGAGAGTTATTATTGATAGGGATATTTTGGGTTTTAGCTAATTAAAGTGAATCTTTATTATTCTGTTTTCATTTGTGATTAAGTGAATACAGAAACGGTTTACTATGACATATTCCCTCCATAATATCATTCTTTACTTTTGTTAAATCTACGGCAAGATTTAGATGACTAGAATAGGTGATAAAATATTTTGAGTAATTTACAGACATAATCATTTCTACGTTTATGAATAATTTATTTTCAAAACTTTTCCTTTTGTACTCTTCCGTAAAATGAGTTTAAAATGAGTGAAGAAAGTTAATTAAAATTGTAATTTGATTGTAAATTCCAACGTTGAAGCTCCTTTAAACAGTATTTTAATTTTAAACACAAAGGCCAGTATGAAAAATAGTTCAACTGTTTTAAAAGTTTTAGTCCGCCTGGTGAGGGGATTGAGTTTAACTCCTTGACATGATGCGTTGCAGTTGCAGTCCTTTGTGTAGATCTACCAGGAACTTAAGATTTAATGTATGAGCCGATGTATGTATATATATGTAGTGTCGAATTATTAACATGACTTATACGTAGATCATCGTACCATGCATATGTATATGAGTTTTTTATTCCATTATAACTTTTAAATTCCTTATTAGATTTTTGAATGTCTGCGTCGTTAGAATCCTCGTTTTTCTATCAGTGAATATCTTTAATTAGGTTTTTGTTGTTATTTTATGCAAGATAGATATTACTTTAGCTGATCATTTTCCAAAATAAATAAATAAACCATGGGTATCATCGGTCTATTATTAATTCACACTGCTTCATCTAGCCCATACCTAAGTCCGGTATGTTTCTTAGAAAGCCCCTTATTTGATAGTCATTACTATTTATAAACTGTTTATAGTATAAATCTAAGTGCTGATTTTATAAGCCTAAAGAAATAAAAGTTATTAAATTGATCTTTTATTTTATAAGCATTCTTTTAAGCTTTCTAAAAAGCACGACGATTGACAAGCCTTTGGTACATTTTTGTTTGTCTCTTAAGTGAATGGTTTGTCTTTTAAAGAGGCTCTTCGAGACAAAGCTACGTAAAATAATGATGACATGGCTCGTGTAACGAGCTGCTAGCATTGTATTTTCAATGCAACTAATAAGCTACACACCGAAGCGACAGAAATAAAATTTACTACTTTATTTCTGAGTCAGTGTTTAGTTTTAAGACTTTGACCATTTCTAAGTTTACGGTACATTTATTGTATTGATGTAAATAAAAGGTTTTTCAGTCTTGATTTTTGTAGACTAAGTGAATTGCTTCATAATTTGCTATGAATTTGAAAGCAAAAATACATAATAATAATATATAATAGTATTTTTATATTCATGCGGTGTACTGCATCTTACCCTAAATTTACCAAGTACAGAAAAAACCTTTTGGAATATTCTTAGACGTTACTCTGAATATCATTGAAAATATTCGCAACAGAAGCTAGTTTAAGAATCCGAGAAATATTTTTCAGTTACCTACAAGTCAATTTCCATGTAATGCCAATTCTTCCCTTTCGTGAAACCATCCCTAGAGAAAACCGATACCATGGCACTTATGTGGCCAATAGCAAACCAACACTCAAACTTTCCTTTGAGCTTGCACTCAATTTAACGGCTTCTCTGAATTGGATAGCATAATCTTCTCCATTACCCCAAAACGTTTGCAATATCGTGTTAAACGGACAGACAAAGTTTGTGGTAACTTTAATAGTATTGCACAGTGTTGTCCATATCCATACACATCATAATTCCCTCGGTAGTACCCGTCAAATTAGATAAACTCATAAAGTATATTGCAAAAGTTTCGTTATTTGAAGGTTGTTTGGTATTTTTTGCAAGGAAGTTACAGCTAAATTTTATTTAATCAGTCTTGGTTTTCTCTTTGTTGTTCCATAAAATCACACTAATATGATGAATATCAAAGAGATGGATGGATTTCTTAGTTCTTTAAACCAAAGCTACATATAGATCGTGTTGAAATTTGCATAGATAGGTATATATCTTAACCTGGAATAATATACAAGCTACAATGTAGTCCATAAATAACTTCCTTCTAAAAACCTAAAACGAAAAGGTTGCCATTGAAAAACAATTATGTATATCTTTGGTTCTAGTAAGCTAATATAATATATCAGATAAAAATGCATGCGCAGTCGCAGACAGAAACTAATTTTACATATAAAATAGAAATTTCGATTATTTTCACTTATTATACGACATTGTACTTACTTCGTAGAGGCTTCGTAGCATGCTCTACGAAAGTGCTACAGTGCTACGAAAACAAAGGACAATATTTAGATGACCTTGTTATTTCTACGTTTTATTTTTATTTCACGCTCTTGTTAGCATGTTTCGTGCTGTCAGTTTAATACTAATAATAAGAAAAACAATTAGTTTGCATGCTTGTTTGTAATTTGAAGCTTTATTACATTAAAATTTTATTTCTCGTAGAGCAAGGATTCTAGAGATATCTATAAGTGGGAGTGAGTTTAGCTAATCTGAGATGAGCTTAGCTTAGGTGCTTGAAGAGACAAACAAAAAAACCTGATTCTTCTATGATATTAAAAGTCATTATGCCGATTTTAAGAAAAACAAAAAGAACCTATGCACTCAAGTTTTTTAAGTCTACCCAGACGAATTTATCATTCTTGGTATGTATACTTAAGGGTAGTTGACATCTATGCCATGTAAGCAAATCCGGGGTAGAAACCATTACCTGCCAGAGGAATGTAGCGTGCGTGCAATATGCGTACCACAGAGAGATAAGCGTGATTGATGACGTCACGGCCGATGGGCCAATGTCACGCCCGTCATACATTTACAGTTGCCCGCAATAAGATGTCTACAGGGCCTATTTGCTGTACTTTTATGCTACTATAGGCCTAGGTGTTTGCTGTTTTATGCGGGAGGAATAGGAATTCGCGTTATATTGGTAGAAAAGCTAGTTATTTGAGTCGGCGTTTACAGCGTGTTTTTTTTTAGTAAACGCGCGCTAACGACGAGCGATAATCGTCGTCAAAAACGAGAACACGCTCTGTCATTTAAAATATACTCAACGATTATGCATAGAGTGAATCACTTTGAGTGTATTTGCACTTGTTGAGCTTAGCTGGCAAAATGACGTTCAGACTTCGGCTTTACGTCGGTGTAGGCTGTTATTGACAGGTGTTATTTATAGCAGCTCCTCGGTTATAACCCTGTTAACGTATTTTCATATTTTGCGTAAGATTCCCGTTCGTCAACTAGCTTCGTCCCACTAGTGGGATGATTGGGAAAATAATAAACTGAATTAAAATTATGTCACATCCGTCCCACCACCGATTTTGGTGGGACAAAGTTATCACAGATATTTTGAGGTTGAGTAAAATCTTTACTCAATTAGCGTTATTGGGGCTTGATGATGCCGTATTTATTTTAAATCTATCTGTATTGGTGAAAAGGTCTTTCAATATTTTTGTAAAGATAACTTCTAAAAAGGTTATTTCTTATATGGAACAATAAACTTTCTTCTGCTCTTATTGATACACAAGTGTGGGATCTAAGTACAGAAGCCTCTTCAGAGAATACAAATTACCATTTGTATTGTCCCTAGTTTTTGTATAAAAATATTTATTGAGCCGAAATAAGGCACCCTTAGTCGTAGAAACGTGGCCTACATACCCATTTAGATCAACTTATAAAAGAAAAATATGTTTATTTTTAAGGAAATAAACTAAGAATCTGGAAAAAATTGTTGGAATCTTATTATTAGACTACACTCCTTTGGGAGACATATACTTAGTAGGTAAGTGGGTGCCAAATTAAAAGGTTTCGAGGTATTATGGAAATTGTTTGGTTCAACCCCTGGCTGTTCATTTATACTGGGTTCTAGGAAACTAGATAGCTTTTGTAAACATAGCAATTACAAAGCCAAAGAATTGCATTGGTGAATTGTAGAAGAGTTTTAAAAGCTTTTACAATTATCATTCTATTCGTTTCACGTTGCTTTTTGTACTTGAGTTTGAAACTTTTTTACAGCGCGTGTGCAATGCATTGCACACAATTGTGTGCAATGCATTGTTAATGTTTTTGCGTTTTTGTTTTTAGTGATTGTCTTGCTATTATTATTATAAGTATTTGATAAGCTGTCACTCATTTTGTTGGCATAAAATATCTTGGATTCAAAAACGGAAATTATATAGTCATATTTTTCTAAAATCAAGGTCAAATTGTGTAAGTATTTAGACAGTTAGGGCTGAGTAGGAGGTAGTGGCTGAAAGGGTTCTATGGATCCAAACCAGTGACCTTTAGAGACAGAGGCCGTTTTGTTCGGTCTACCGGAGTTCAACGTAGTTCACGATGAAACACAACACAATATAATAATTGCTTACGTTTTTCAACTATCTTTAATACCAGCAGTACATCTTAAATACACCAGTCTGTTAATTTGTATCTTTTATGTATCTTTGTTACGATTCAACAGTCCTCATGATTATGTTTCAGAGAAATACCATCCCTGTTCATTGAGACAATATGAACAAACTACGACTTGAACTGTTGATTCAAAGTTTTATATAAAAGTTTTATTACGTAGTACTATAAAGTTAAATTATGGTTTTGTATATTTTTGTGAAAGAAAATCAATTATTAGTTTTATAGAAAAACATTTGTTGTTTTCCGTTTTGTACAGTTCTTTGGCTTTCTGTACTTGGTTTGGTTAAAAACCTGATATTATTTATGAAATAAACGTGTATATTGAACGATAATTAATGATACTAAGTAATAATTTGTCTGGCTGGATAAAGTCACTCAATAGGGTTGAGTATACCTGCAGTTTGGTTTTATGGTAAGGCAAGAGGCTAGTTTATTTCCTCGACCTTAACAGCCTATAATAGTCCACAGCTGGACGAAGGCCTCCCCCTGATTTTTTTATCGCATGGTTAGTAATACCTATCAATACCGGTAATGGGATTGCAGTTCGGTTTTCGATCTTTTCTGCAAAAGGCGCTGCTGCCCGCCCCCCGTGTATGTCCCTTAGTCGCCTCTTACGACACCCACGGGAAGAGTTGGGGTAGTTTACTTAAAAGAATCTAATTAGTCAGTGACATTATCAGAAGATATGTCACTGACTAATTAGACGGTCAAAGTTTGGGAGTGGGGACTCCCAAACTTTGACGCTCATATTCTTAGGCATATTTTTTTTGATTGGCAAAATAATAAATGCGTGATCTTTTGACTATCATCATATATCTGAGAAACCTGATAGACTAAATATAATATTCTTTTAACCCAGGAAAATACATTTAGGCTGTTCATTCACACCATCATTATAAAGTTCAACTTTGTTTTTAACGTCATCTGTCTTGTTTCAGTCATGTCTCGGAGTTGCACGCTCGCGCTGCTCCTGTGTAGCCTGGCCGCCTGCATGTTGCCTGGTGCATCCGCGCAAGGGATCTCATCCATCGACAGTAAGTATTTCACTTGTAACCAAACTCAACATGAGTTTTAAGAGCGGGCCTAATACAAAATATTGTGAAAAGGATAGGCATAGGATTTGGCGTTCATAGGAGCGGGACAGAGTAAAACAATGTCAGCGCAAAAATCAAGTTTTTGCTTCTTTTCTATTAATGATTCGAAATTTAAGCATTAAATAGAAAAACTAAACGATTACTTAAATAAAACAGTAGTCTGGCTATGTAATTCGTAAAAAATAATATGATGTTGTCGATGATACTTTAGAGCATTTCAATTAAAACAGTTTTTTTAAAGCGATTTTTGTATAATTTTTTGTAAAGAAACCAGTTTATTTTTCAAAATTCTATTCGATTACTCGACTTCTATGGGTACCTATCGTATTTTTTTATTAGAATATTTAAGTTCGTTACCATAGATGTAAGGGTTTAAAAATACACAATTTGCTTGATTTTTGCATTAGGCGCACTCTTAACTACGATTACTAGATGGCGTTAGTAAAAATGTGTTACCCTCCGCAACACTAACTGAGTGAACGTTTTTTACATACTTATCGTACTAAAAAGGCTTTATTGATATTTTTTGCCAAAATTATTCCAAATTATGAAGATAAGTGTTGCCACTAGAGGCTGCAATTAGGCACGTACTTACTTAAAACTATTTAGAGATTCGCACTTTGTTTCCTGAGTCATTTTCTTTTATCGGTCAAGTGGACTTTTGTAGGGCTACGGTTAAAATAATAATGTACATCGTGGTTTCGAGTTTGGTTTAGAAAGTAGGGTAATAATAATAAAATATCATTATTTATTTCTATGTTTACTAAAAAGGCATTTTATTGGTATTATCTTGTTATACCGTACCTAACTAACGTCTTCTGTTTATGATCAAAACACAAAAGAACTTCAAGAAGAGCCAGCGCCGGATATCTACTTACTGTGTTTTATGTATATATACTCATTGTCAACAATATAATCTGAGGAAATGCTCTATAATTTCTCATAAAAACTACAACTGTGCACATCAATAATAGACGAAAATATCAAAAATGTCGTCAATGAACATAAGTACTTATATAAAAAAACACAGATAGATAGATAATCTTTTTATTAGGTTCACACACAAACAGCACAGTAAAAGTTACAAACAGCCGAAATCCTCCTCTCTTGTTTATCGTCGGTTAAAATTAATAATAAACATAAAAATACGCGCGGAGTTGTACACATTCATGAAAAAACCTGTGAGAAAATAGGTAAAACCCACGAAGTAGTTTCAGTATCTTTAGAAGAACCTACAGTCTACCTACACGTAGCAGACTAATCGAGTTGGTACCTATATAGGTCAAGTCAATATTCATATAACGATAACTCATCGTGAAAGCAAATACCCAACACCCATCGGAATACTAAAAACGAATTAGTTCGAATTTACTCCTATACAGTTTAGTCCAAAAGCGACACAAACAGTGGCTTTGTCAATCTAACGCCAACAATGTAATCCCCGATGTAAACAACGCGTAATCTGAATTCTACGCAGAGTCTCACGTAATCTATTAAGTTAACTGGGTAGTAATGATTTTATCCTGTTTGTTAATAGTTGCTTTATGGTATGGGAGAACTAAAATCACACTATCACAGTTCATGTAATGAATTCTTTATTATTGGCAACGTGTCTGGTTAGTTACCCCCGAATACAACGCATATCAGGTTTAAGCACGTCTCAAGTGACGATTTTTAGACACATTTTCATTAAATTATGTCAAAAAACCGCGACTTAAGACGAGCTTAAATCCAAGTTGCGTTTGAGTATTCGGGGGTTAGACTTTTATAGTCTAACTAACTAGTCTATAGTATATTGTAGTCAGTTGAGCTACCTGTAGATTGTTTGCAACAGTTTGCAGATAGCTCAATTGTTTCTATTGTAAATACAAGTATTAAATTAATTCTATTATTTGATTGTTAGACTATTCTGCCAGTTTCAAGTAATGGAAAATAATTATAAATTGTATGAGTTAACAAATTATGAAGATTATATGATATTTTCACCAGAGCCTAGGTTGTTATCCAGCAGGGTACACCAAGTGCAGGTTAGGATGGCTTGGGAGACGAGATGTTGGAGTCTCCCTTATACCCCACACTAAATATAAATGCCACAGTTTGGTTAGATGGAGTCTGTTAACTCTTTTACGTCAAAACTTTTCGACAGATCGATCTAAATTTTGCATTGGTGTAGCTAAAGACCTGGAATAAACCATAGGCTATTTTTTATCTGATAAATCAGTTAGCATGGGATAGAACGAAACTTAGACTTTTCCTTAAAAATAACGTGTGCTAAGCTACTGGCTGTAACTAGATAATTAAGTTTTTTTTAGGGCCCAATAATTTTCGATTTCGGCAGGATTCGAACCTGCACCCCATCCTTAGTACGCGTGTGCCACCAACTAAGCCACGAAATCTTAGTTGTTTTAGACTAAGGGAATATTTTTGGGAGTTATTTAATTTCTTTGAGATTACCCAGAGGTTATAGTGCGTACACTATATTACAAAAACCTTACAATTTTATTTATTATTTTTTAACAAAGAAGATTACATTATAATAATAGAAACCAATTAGAACTAGTATGATTTGTACCAACAGGTTCTTTACCTGGAAAAGAGGGGCAGCTATACAGGTTTCATATGTTACTTCCAACAAATTTACAAGCATCTTACGAACAAAAACTGTAAGTATCAAAAAAATCTTTGGGAAGTACATCAAGACTGTTTAAGACCCGTTTAATGATTAATGATCAGTAAGGTAGTGTCATCAGCGAGTAGAAAAAATATTTTTCAGGATGTAATAAACTGTAAGTTAATTGTAATAAAGCGTGTAAAAATTAAAACAAATCCAATTGAGATACTTTGTCTTGCGTGTTAAAAATGCGACTTCGGATTTTTTCATAGCTAATTTAGCTAATCAGAACTTCATGCTATGGCATGATGTAGACACCTTTGTTGTACCTACCCATTTACATATTTTTGAATCATTAAACTCGAATATCGTTTACAAAACGCCGTTACATGAAAGGATATGACCCTCGCTAGGTACATTTTGATGTCAAATGAATAAAAAATGATTTACGATACGTGTCCTTTCACCTTTCCAGTCCTTTTGTGCTGGTTGAACATTATTAAAATGACAATTTTATTGGCAAGAACGTTGCCCTATTTATTATGTCTGCCTTATTAGGAAAGTAGGTTGAATCTCGTGGATCAGATTTTGAAATTTACACGTGTGTTCTATATTCGCGCCTATTTTCCATTAGAAAACAACAAGTAATTATTTTAAAACTACTAAAAGCCCGTTTCGGCTTTACACGTGTTGATGTTTTTTTTACATTTCATTTTCGTAAAATGATGGGACAAAATGTGCTTGAGAATACATGGAATTTAGTCGATAATTCATTTCATCAAAATCGCTCGAGTCCTTTTATTGCTTCGAGGTAGGTAATAAAGAGTCGCAGTCAAACACATACCTTCGCGTTGATAAGCGACAATAATTAATTTCTCTCAAGGGTGAAAAAGAAGACTATCGCATCGCCTCGGATCGTCTTTTGTTTCTTGAAGCAGAAGAAGTGGGCAAAGTGAAATCTTTTCAGAAAACTATTTATTCCACAATCCCGAACTTTTTGCATGGTACTTCATGACTAAAAGATTTCGTAACTGTAAAGTATCAAAAACTTAAGGGCCTATACTACCTCAAATCAACTCCGTCAGATCTAAATATTTTCCAAACGGCTAAATATTTTACTTTGAAATTTATACATGGTACAGTTCAGGACTTATTCTATCGATCATATGTTTCGAAAACACGATTCCATAATTTTTTTTCCAAAAACAAACCCACAACGTTACCTCTAAATTTTTTCTAAAACCTTAATTTCTCAAAAAATACAGATGTTAAGATGTTGAAAACAAGCATAGTAATAGAACTAAGAATATAGAACATTCGCATTTTTTTCGAATTTCGAATTTTCGGATTTTTATAATAAAGTCCTAATTAATAGATAATAAGCTAAAACCTGATTTTTGGGCTTGCGTTGCTTATGCCCTGTCTTGCTCCTATGAACGCGAAATCCTATTTCTGTCCTTTTCACGTTTGAGGTTGTATAGGTTCTTTAGCGAGGCAAATGACTTCCAAACGCTAGCCTAAAAAGAGCATTCATTCTTTTAAACCTACAACCTCGTCATAAAGCTCCCTAAGTGAGATGCCTATACAAATAATAGGATAAAAGGTTACGATCCTAGGCAAAATATGAAACTCAAATGATGTATTGTGGGGGCTATTTATCTGTTTGGAAAGAAAATGACATTTCCATAAGTAGCTTTGAACCCTCAAAGGAACCATTCAATCATCATTTATTTCTCGGAGCAATCAAATGGCCCCGTAATAAAATATGCGTCATGGAATCTTTCTCATTTACCTATGGGCTTTGAGTATTAATACCTACCTTTTTCTCTGCATCATTTAAAAGAAGAGATTGAGTAGGTGATGGGTATCAGATGAGTGGATACTTAACTAATTTATAAAATAAACCTACCTTTTTCTCTGCATCATTTAAAAGAAGAGATTGAGTAGGTGATGGGTATCAGATGAGTGGATACTTAACTAATTTATAAAATACGATGCGAAAAATAAAAACACACAAAATACTTGATCGATAGTTTGTAAATGACTGTGTCTCAAAACATCGATAGACATATATTGTCCTATTCCAACTCTATTATCGAATCAGACATCCTGAAAAGAGGTTTTAATAAGTAGACACCTTTTAACATAACAGTGGTTATAAAACTACCATGTTACATGAAAACATTATTGTTAAAGATCTGACTTGATCGATATAACAGGTACAAATTAATAATTAGGTGGGTACCTAATAATTAATTTGTTTGTCACAACTAAAAGGTCACGTAGCAACCCAAATTATGTCAACATTGATAAAGTTTTCCTTTGACTTGTTCTACACAATTTGTTCCGGTAAACAGTATTAAAAGTTATAGGAAACTGCAAGTTACTTGTTGCTCATAGTTCAAGACTTGAACTTTGACAATATCTTCACAATTTCGAGATATGCTTTATCTTACTACTAGTGAGCTACTGAGCTAATTGGAATTAATATGACGTGTAGAATCAAGATATTAACAGATACACGCTAATGATTTGTTAATTGATGTTATTAATTGAATACGAAATGCTCTACGTAATTCTCGTAGGAGTTATTGGTAACCACAAAGGCTAGAATTACTAATAATAAAAGTCAGTAGAGCTTGAAGAGTGGTCTCGTCAAACTGTAGAATTCAAAGGTCGTTGAAAGATGCTAGTTATATTTCGAAGAGCTCAAAACTTGCTAGTTTGCGGAGACAAGTTTCATATAAACAAGCCAATGTTAATAATGTGAAAACCAATAAATATTTCTGTGAACTAAGAAGTTTCAGGTAGACAATAACTTAAGTTTAGCAGCGTGTTACCAACAACACGGGTCGTTGAGCATTCGTCGGAATGAATCCCTCATTCACCCTTCTTCAAATTTCCGGTACCCGACTCTTGTAAATAGACTGCTTTTTGGAGTAAAACCTTAATTTCATAACACCCTGTTTCATTTTTCGGATCCTCTGTAAATTAGGGTGACTTTGAAACTCAGACAAATCATACATTAGATGAAAGCTACTGAATATTCATGCGCACAAGTTAGAAGAGGTAGTTAAATAGCTTTATTTCGGGAGTTACTTTTGCGACCCATCAAACCATCAAAATTATTGACTTCCTATGACTTTTTACTGAGCTTTTAAACGCGATTAACTTTACTATGTAATCGCTCCCATCTTTACAGCCGTTAAAACTTTAGTAGGCTTGCAGTCTTTTAAGTATTCGATAAAGTTTTAACAAGCTAACTAATTGCCTGTCTACCCCGAGGTCGAGTTTTACTTAAACCTTTTTTTCGAATTCCTAGCATCACAAGCTCGTCAAAACCGGATGTAATCATTTTGTATTGACGCGACGAAACTCTGCAACTCTTTAGGTCGCTGGTTCGATTCTGGCCTTGGGACATTGCTTGTACGATCTGCGAATATTTGTTCCTGTGGGTTTGGGTATTTTTCATGAACAATAAAAAATATATTTAATGTAATGTGTATTACCTAAGTATTTCAGTCATCTAGTTCCCATAATACAAGCTCTGCTTAGCTAAGGGCTAGAATCTAGCCCTTCCTTCCATTTTGACCCTGATAGGTTTAATACAAGTATACCGACTTTGTAACCCTATCTTTTTGTGAATAAATAAATTTTATTTTATTATTATTATTTTACACACAGCATCATCTAACCGCTAGATGATGCTGTGTGTAAAATGGAAGGAAGAGGGGGGGGGGAGAATAGGGAACAGTATCGTGTCATTTCAAGTCTTTCCTTGGCCACTACTACTAGACTAGCGTATCGGTATAACGTGATTTTTTACTACAGCACCAGCATCCGACCGCACCGGTTGGAATGCTCTCGGCGGCCTCTACGCACTGTTAGCACAGCACGACGCACTGGGTGGGCATGCGCTTGCGCGCAAATCCGTGCGCTCGCCGTCACGCCGCCTGCGCTTCGGCCGTAGATCTGATCCCGATATGCCTCCTCAACCACCAGTGAGTAAACTAAAACAACAAGAAAACCCAAATTCTACCAACCCGACTACACAGATAGTTTAATCTATGAAGGTTCTACGCCTGAAAGTCTACGAAATGACTAAAAAACCTGTACGTAACGTCTCTACGAAGCGTCTATGAAATCTACAATACGTGACTACGGGCGGCTATACCAAAGAAATCAAACTAAACGACCTGTGTGGCGCGGCGGGCGAAGGTCCACCAGCGCAGGAGTTTGTTGGTTCGATTCATGTTTGTGAGATCTACAAATAATTGTTCTGGGTGTACTAGGTATTTTCTATGTATAATAAAAAATATCTATGTATGTAAAGGATTGTATTATGTGTATCAGTTATCTAGTAAACAATAACACAAGCTCTGCTTAACTTGGGGCTAGATGATGCTGTGTGGATTGTCCAGCATGACAATTATTACAAACTTAACCAAAATTTTCATAATGTTGTAAATCAATGAATAAGTGGAGTCACGCGATTACATAAATATGCTTCTCGTACTTTACATCACTCAACGGCAATGGGGTAATTTTTACTTAGCTTGTGTGTGTGTCACACACATCCACATTATGTAGTATAATGTGGTTGTGACAACGCAAGATATTTGTTCATTTTAACTTAACATTCGATTTGGTAAAAATAGATGTCTTTATTGAGACAAATTACCTTATATCGCAAAGGTTGAAATGATAAATAGATTTACATCAATGGAACCTGAATACTGATTGGAAGAGTTAAAGTAATTTGAATACATCAACAAGCATAAGGCTAATATGGTAAAGTTACAAGTAACTGGTTTATACGAAAAGAGCCTGTAATTTATGTTCAGTTACTTTTTGTATCCACTTTGTGTGAATATCGAAAATTGTTCTGTAACTCTCCACTCACACAGTAAAATATCAAATTGCCCAATCCGTAAAATATTTTGTAAAATTGTTTTGAAACTCTCAATATATTGCAAAATACTCGACGAGTTTGTTTAGAAATACTCAGCAAGTTTGAAATAGATGACATTATGGATTATCGGACACTTGAACTATGGTTATTTGAACAATATGCGATTAACCTTTTTCGTATAGCTTTATAGCCATACAAAAAATTACGAACGTTTGATAAATTATTAGAGCACTAAGCAAGGTCTAATATTAGGAAGTGTGGTACTTAATAACTGCAACGCTAGTCTTGCATATCATCGGGTAATAGCAGATCCTTATGATTCCATTCTAAATGGTCCAATTTTAAAGTGAATGAGGGCTTTTCGATTTTCATTTTTGAAAAGACAAAAAAAATAGTTTCAAACTCGATAGCAGTGGCAGGGGGCGTCAACTGGAAATTAGGGTACATATATCAATGTCAAATGAAAGGAAAACAACCTTACGTCAAAATGGCCCGATTTGGAAAATTCAAAGTTTTCCTTTCACTTTACATTGACACACCTTATTTCCAGTTCACACCCTGCCACCTATTGAAATACCAGGAACTATTTTTTTCTTTTTAATGCAAATCGAAAACCGCTCATTGCAAGCAATCATCATCATCATCATGTCAGCCCATATACGCCCACAGCTGGACATAGACCTCCCCATACGACGCCATAAAGAGCGGTCCTGAGCCGCCTCCATCCATCGACTCCCTGCGACCGCTACGATGTCGTCGGTCTATCGAGTTGATGGTCTCCCAACACTCCGTTTCGCGTTGTATCGTGGCCGCCACTCGAGAACCTTTACTCCCCAGCGGTTATCAGTTCTACGAGCTATATGACCTGCCCACTGCCACTTCAGCTTGCTAATTCTGAGAGCTATATTGGTGACTTTAGTTCTTCTACGGATTTCCATATTCCGTTCATTGCAAGCAATAGATGGCAACAAAGTCAACCTTGTCATGCAAATATTATGATAAAAGGAGCCAGATTAAAAGTTAGTATCACTGGAATCGGAAATAAAAAACGATGCCTTTCCCAGCTAAAAAATGGAATTCCAAAATACGTTTAAAGAGCGAAACTGATTTCACTTATCAAAGGAGAAATCACAATTGGCCTTCTAATATTTCCGCGGCAGGATAATTGTGGGAACTGTAGGTGGGCTTTGAAAGCCTCGTGCTTCCAGAGATAGTAAACAATGGGGTCCATTAAGAGTCGTAATTTCATAAGCCGCTGGTCTCAGCGTAATTCGATGTACCGTAACTGACAGCTGCTCATCGCGTTATCAGTAACGGTGTGTTTCTGGGGTCATCGAGGTGATATAACTTCAGACGGTGTTCCATAAAGTAATAAACTATCTTTAAGTTCTTACTTTTATGTTTACCTACGTTATATTTGGTATAGGTACATGACATTGTAGTGACACAGATTGTAGTACTTGTACCAAACGCGGATTGCTATAATCATTAATAAAACCCTTGGGCCGAATGTTGAGCGGAAAAGTGGAACGAAATAAGATTTTCTGAAATAAACAATATTATGGGCCGAATACGGCATACAATGTGGGACGAAAACAGATTTTATCATGTGGGCCGAACTTCCTAGGGAAGAATATGGCATAAATCATCACATAGAACCCACAAAACCATTATTAAAAAAACAATTGATCACGTTGACTTTTTTTAATTTCAAGTCAAGAGCTTCAATAAAGTATGATCGAAATCGCGTTTTTTTTAATAATGATCATTGCATTAAGGAATAAAAAAAATATTAGGTCTTTATTTTCCCCATGAGTCTTGTATATCTCAAAAATGATAAAAAAACTAGTTCACTTTCATCTAAATTGATTTGCAATTAATTCGGTATTGCCTCATTTGAAAATTTTGAGCAATTAATAAGCACATTTGACCGAAGCGCCTACTCTTTTTAACCATCATGCTTGCTTTCCTTTTATCCAGTGACGTGCTAACAGTGTTTGCCCACAGATGGACGAGCTGGACGAGCTGCTGTCCCTGCGTGACGTGCGAACCCCCGTGCGCCTACGCTTCGGCCGCCGCTCCGACGAACACGCCGTGCCGCATATTTTCCCTCAGGAGGTAACGTTTGTATCAGCAAGAGACCTGGGGGTACTAGCAACCTAGTGGCAGAGACTCATCAGACAAAAATTTCCAGGAAAAAACTTATTTTAAACTATTCCAAATTTAGAGATATCGTCTCACACGCAGGACTTTACTATTCATGCGCCGCAATATTGAGATGTTCATTCTTTATTTCTACGTTTTCTCGCGATAACGCTTTAATTGATCAGCTCTGGGGAAAAGCCCGCTTCCCTTCTTCGTTTAAAGTTCCTCTCTCCCCCTCTTTAAATAATTGTGTATTCATGTTGTTACATAGATATCAGAAGTTAGCTCAAGATCTACACGAACCCAGAAGGGACTAAAGCATGGGTCTCCCGGTTCTTGGCACTGCGCAATTGGTAGCAAAAACTTTTCAACTGCGTGTGCTGACCTGAATTTGGTCAGTTGAGAGTAACGTCTCGTTGACAACACGTTAGTCATAGAACTATTTCTAATTATCCATTACAAAAATGGAACTTTCATCTTCGAGACGATACTCTCGACTCACCGAAGTCAGAACTCTGGCCGCTGATGGTATATTAAAGTTCTTTTCACCAGGTTGATGAGCTATCCCAACTGGATGAGATCCTCTCTCGCGACTCCCGCTCGCCTGTCCCTCGTCTCCGCTTCGGCCGCCGGTCTGATGAGCAAGCTGTGCCCCACATCTTCCCCAAGGAGGTAACACAAGATATATTTTATATTTCTAATAGTCATTATCATATTACATATTACAAATTATTATTTATTTATTTTAAAAAACTACTGGTTTTAATTTAAATATTTTATTTGATTGTAATTATAAATAAATCCTTTATGAAAATTTTATGAAAATCAATATCTATTTTTATAAATCTATTTATTATTTGAATATTTATTAGACTAATATGTACAAACCTACGTGCATTTAAATTAGACAAATCTATTTTTTTAAGGATGAATATTGTATTTTAAATTACGGTTAAGGAATAAATGGCTTTTTTATTTTTATTTATTATTTATATATATATATTTAGTCATTATCATATTATTGATTATATAACCGCCGGTCCATCATTTTAGGCGCTTGGAAACAGAAAAATGCCTACTTACTTAGCAAAATATTTCCTTTTAATTTCAATTGCAAATATTTTATTTTTATTTCTGTTTTTAAAATTAAAATTTGCCATCATGTTAATTACATTATAAAGATCGATCTAGAAGGTCAATGGATACGCCCTAACTATTTTTTTTTAATAAATAATGCTAGACAATTCACACAGCATCATCTAGCCCTAAGTTAAGCAGAGCTTGTGCTTTGGGTACTAGATAAATGATATACAAATTACAATACACAGATAAACATTTTAATTATACATAGAGAACGACCAGAACACATGGAACCAGAACATCTGCAGATCGTTATTTATAATATATTTATACTAACAATACACTTATAGAAAGTGTGTTTTATAAAGTTTTCTTACTAAGGCATGACAGATTTAATTAACCAATGTTCAAAACTTTCGCATTTATGATTTCTTCGATACAGGTTTAGCCTAGTGAAGAAATCAACAGACAACTTCAATACTAGGTATACTTTTCTTCTTTCCTTCAATACTAGCTGTCTGCAAATATATAAATATTGTTACTCTTCTTTTGTATGTACGTTAAATGTTTATCTTCCTAAATACGATACCTTTCTTGTTTTATTCATAAATAAATAGTTAATAAGGATGTACACTTGATGTAATTGTCTATGTCTTTTGCTGTAATAAATACTTTTTTTACTTTTTTACTTTACTTTTACTTTATTTCCTTCTAGAATCCATTTGATGTTCTTATCACTTTCATCGTACTAGGAATCAAACAAAAAACAAGACGTAATTGGATCTTGAACCATGAGGAACTACGCCTTAGTAATAAAAGTCAGATATATGCCATTCCGAGGTGTCTAGGATCACCCTTTATTATTGTCACGTCGTCGTAAAGCTGATGCGCTGTAAACCAGACCACCTAATGAAGTTATTCACCCTAACAAGACTGTTTGTACAGTATAGATTCAGTATGCAGTAGATAAACTACGACTGCCTGAATTATTAGAGACTAGCGGTCTGCCCCAGCTTCGCACGGGTATATTCTATCTATAGCCTATGTTACTCAGTGATAATGCAGATTTCGGACGGCAAAAGGATTTTTAAAATTGGTCCAGTAGTTTTTTAGTTTATCAAAACTACAAATCTTTCCTCTGTATAATATTAGTATAGATATCATATTTAAGTATTTTACTATAAATGAAAAAATCTAAAAATAGATTATTGAGAAAGCTTAGGCAAAAATCAGTCGGAAAATGTTAGTTTTAGTTCATAAAAACAAAATACAAATTTAGAATTTTAATTCAAAGTTTTCAGTTTTTAAATACCATGAAATAGTAGGCGCAATGTTATTATGTTATACGGCACTGTAGGCAAACAAAAAAGTATCAACAGTCATCAGCAACAGCAGCGCATTTGGTTAGGTACCACACAACCAACTGACGTCATAACAACAGTGTAATATGGCGTCCCTTGCGCTCAGCGCTTTCGAAAAGTTAGCGCGCAACTTAAAATTTAAATTTTATTTCCATATCTCTTATAGATTGTTTTTTTGTTTCATTAGGTCTATAGAATCTCATTGAGACACTTTCCAAATAGGATGTAATATCCTATTGTGGAGAAATAATGTACTTACGTAAATGTAAAAATCTTTTGATATATAGGCTGCAAGCAGGTCCTTTACAGCTTACGAACCTGGTTCCACAGTTAGCTGTGGAACAATAAGGAGTACCTCCTTCCATATTCACCATGCTAGGCTAGGGGGATACGTGATATCAGTAAAGGTGTTAAAATTTAAATTGAGGATGCTTCTGCCCTACCTCTGGTATATTCCACGGGTCTTAATACATCCACAGGTTGATTTGGAGGGGACAATTCTTACTACACCGCGACGGCCACGGCAATATTTGGGAACCTACTTCAAAATTTATTAATCAGCAGCGCATCAGTATTGCCATAATGCAGTTAGCGTCTTGGGGACGCTTCCGGCTGATATATTGATATAGATTAGTTGAGCTACTTGTATTTGCAACAGTCTGCAGTTAGCTAAACTGTTTCAATTGTAAATACATGTTCATATTTGTTTTTATTATTTGATTGTTGTTTTCTTTGTTTATTTATTTACTTTAAATAATACGGTAACACCAATTACACACCTAGTAGGTACCTATGACAAAATGCGCCAGCGAAAACCATCGTTATATTGAGGGCCTTTTTACTACAATCTATCCCGTTTTATTTACTTTCAATATTATGGCTAGGAAATTCAAACTGAAATGTCAGCCTTTACGTGATTTTTGTAGATTTTTCCGAAACGCCTTGGGAAACGTAACGTCCCAAGGGTTTATTTTTCCTTTCAATTTGTGTCTTCTCTTATTAGTTGGATACGGAGTAGGTTGTTTTTGGATAGATGATGAAAAGGGTTTATGCAAATAGTATTTCCTGTGTGCCCTCATTTTCCTTTTCCTATATTTTCATTTTCCTCGTAAGGCACAATTAGGTACCTACTTAGGAGTCTCAGGAGCCCGAAGCATAATAGTATGTATGGTAAATTGTAGTGTTAAACGAGAAATTCTTTCTCTTGCGAACATACCTACCTATTATCCAGGTATGCTCTAGGATCCAATTACTGATATCGAAAGATAAACGACATTTTTTTATTAAATTGTGTTCCAAACATTTCCCTCTATACCTTTTCGTTACCTGGCCTATATATAAAACTCTGATAATTTGAGGGTCAAATTTGAAAGGGTGAATTACCGGTCCGATGTTTAGAGACAGCGGCAGTAGACTTTTGACATTTTATTTAGTTTGGAACTGCCTGACAGGCGTGATAATTTCTTTGGAAGCTGTACTCGATGTCTAGGTAATGAAAATGCATCATTAATCTTTAATCACAGATCAGGGAATGTTACTACGCTTTTATTTAGACACGCGGATGATGCTTTGCCCATACAAACGTACCTACTACCAAAATTATTTGTAATTCGAGCATATTTCCATCATGTTGTTTTTCGTATTCGAATAGTTTTTATCTAGGTTCCTGGTTTTTTTTATAATACACATCCATAATGAAATGTAATGATTTAATTTGATTTGAACAGTATCTTACGTTTTGTTTGATAAGGAACAATAGCTTACATTGTCTAGTTACAGAATAATACAATATCGAAAATGCTAAAAGTCTTCAGTCATCAGTTTTGGTATTACGGAACCTCATACGGAACACAATAATTTACGAATTGAAGTTGCGACCAGCTGTCGCCGAATCTTTAAAACTCTCGCATGGAAGGGAGTTACCACAGAGCAAGAAAATTTCTAAGCGTAAAAAGGTTTTATTCATTTTTAGTTTTGGTTTTCGGTCGATTCTAACCGGCCAGTATTTTTCATACATCCTCTCTCGCCGTTCGCACCGCAAGAGATAAGCAAAATCTCTGAGTACTTTGTGTATCAGTACTTGTGCGAGGGCTATATCATATTTTTAAAGAAGTGCTCAGGAAAGTAGAGGTCTACCCCTACTTTCTGAAACATCGTTGACGACCTCTGTGTCGCGGTGGGCGAAGGTCCGCCTGCGACGCAGGAGGTTGCGGGTTCGATTCCCGCCTTGCGACAAATATTTGTACGATCTGCGGGTATTTGTTTGTGTTCTGGTCGTTTTCTATGTATAATAAAAATATCTATCTATGTAATGTATTGTATTATGTATATCAGTTACCTAGTGCCCGTAACAAGCTCTGCTTTGCTTGGGGCTAGATAATGCTGTGTGAATTGTCCAGCATTATTTATTATCCAGCATTACATCGTGTGTGCAGGTGCAGGACCGGTCGGCGCGCGCTCCCTCGATGCGTCTTCGTTTCGGCCGCCGCTCTGATAACAACATGTTCGTGATGCCGTTCGAGGTAAAACTTTTTAGAACAGAAATAATTTATATTATACAGGGTTATTAGTAAACTAGTAACACTACGTCAACTGCAGGTTCTGCCCATCATAACAAATACGTTTGTGAAGACGGCAGGTGTTAATGTTTAAGCTTGGTATTGGTAATGTACCCCCCTCGATTCAAGAGTTCGTTAGAGAGGTTATCTTTAAAACTGAAGTTAAAAACTGCTCTGCCCTGTATTAACAGTGGCTATGGAAGTGGAATATCAGTCTTTAGTAACTCGTTAAGTTCCAAACAAAGATTTTTTTCATTTAGTATCACAGGTGATTCATGTTTTATTAAGAATTAAAACCATTCGTCTTCACGAACGTGTTCGTGGTGATGGGCAAAACCTCCAGTTCACGTAGTGTTACTAATTTGCCAATAACCCCGTATACGTTTTATTTTGAGTTACTTGTCGAGTAATAGTGGGTATTTTATGTACTCTACCATGAATCCTAAAATAAACAGTATTATATGTTATGTATAACCATATTATTATTATGTATTCTATGCCCTAACACAAAAAAGTTACTTTCCAAACGCCTAGGTACTAAAGTTACATATTATTTCGTGGCACGATTCGCAATACGAGGAAACCAGGAATCAGCAACCACCTTCTTCCTATTTAGCCTTTGCCACTGAGCTTCAGAGCTTTACTAGGTACTTACGCTAAAAGCCTAAGTTGTTGTTAGTAGTTAATTAATTAATTTATTAGTTGATTAATTTACAATAATGGGAACCTACATTTCAATAGCAGTTCGCAGAATCCAGAACTGCGTCTCTAATAACATCGCATCTATTAAATTATAAGACTACTAGATGCTGCCCGCGGCTTCGCTTGCTTTTTAAGTAGGCTACGTCCAACCCCGGCATATTATTTACCTCCCTGCCAAATTTCATTGAGATCCGTTAGGATAGTTTAGGTGCAAAAAGGTAACAGACAGACAGAGTTTCTAATTTATAAAATTAGTATGAAAATTTCCATTATAAACATTTTTGCCGTCGTCGATGGACTTCAGTATGTTTTTCTGGTATAAAAGTATAAAAGTCAGATAGTTAAAGAAACAATCTGCAACATGTTTTATTATTAATGGTTCGCCTAAGATATGGGTTCAAATCCCAGATGGTCATACAGAAACATTGTGATTTGAATACAAAATCATGTTTACCCTCTAAGGGTGCGTAGTCGGTGGTTATAGCTGAAACGCAAAAGAAACGCATTTTAAGTATATTTATGAAAATTTGGCTCTGAACTCTCTAAAACCACTCCAAGCCGAACATTTCGGATTCTACTTGTACCTACTTCAGCTTTCTTAGTCCACCAAAAATAAGGTATTTCATAAGAATAAGAAAAACATTAGCTGAAAAAGATTTAAAACTTTAAATAATACATAGGTGACCCCTAAACACGGATAAAGCTTGTATCTTAAGATTTATTTCCTTTGTTTCATTAAAAATATCAAACTAACGTTACTTATATTATATTTTAGAACAGTAGTGTGAAATAAAAACAGTAGCATTAACTAATTATGTAATTAGGTCCTTATGCACACAGATCAATCCAACGATTCTATCCATCCACGGTTGTCTGGTAGAGATCGCTCTTGAGCAATAAGACCGCCAATTGTTACATATTTGTTTTTTATTTTTGTTTGTAATGTTAAATTGATGTGTGCAATAAAACATTTTCTATCTTTTTCCTATCTACGCTATAACTGCCTTTGAATGTAGACTTTTACTATTTTTCAGTCTGCCGACCCCAAAGAAGTGAAGACGGATGGCGTAGAAGACGATAGACAACAGTAAAACTAATGGCATCCCGAACGCAACAAAACTAGATTCTAATTCCGCTCCACACCACGTTTTATCTAAAACTATAAAGTAAGAATTACATAATTATTCAAAGTGTCAAAATATCTTCAATTCTTAGATGTTATCAATTCTAAGCTATGTACATAATCAGATATAATCACATTGTTATCTATAATTATTTAAGTTACCGAGTTTCCTTTATGAACTGTGATTTAATTTTAATTGGTTTATTAATATTTATGAATTAAACACCCCTGGTTTGTAGACCTAAAGTTGATACTAGTCAATGTTTTAAGACTGTCACTATCTTTATTCGGCATTGATTTATATTTTATTAAATTACTGATGATTTCTAGCGAAATATTGTACATTTTTAAGAGCTGGGTAAATGTAAAATTATTTCGCTTGTTACATTTTAGACTCCACGACATATAAATTTAATATGATATTCATGGCATATACTTGTTAATTAAGTGTAGTAAAACTATGTTTAATTTTGTATAGATAGATATTTACCTATCATAGTGCAATTGATGAGTTGAAATTAAAATGATTACCAATGGTATCCTGTTGTTTTTATTTAATTTTATTTAATAATTAATTGGAGACCGCGACTCGGCAAACGTAGTGTAGGACGCCCTCCGACCAGGTGGGATGACGATTTGCGAAAGACTGCTGGCAGATGCTGGATGCGGCAAGCTGAAGACAGGGCGCTATGGCGCTCATTAGGGGAGGCCTATGTCCAGCAGTGGACTGAAAAAGGCTGATGATGATGATGATGATTTAATAATTATTTACAACTGGAAAACTTCCGTTATTTTTCTAAACCCATTTGAGAAGAAAAGAAAATCCCCATGGATAGAGAAACGATTAATACTTTCGAGAAAATTAAAAAGTTTACTTTTCCTTCCAAAAGGAAATTTATAAGAACTAAGAATTTTGTAAGGAAGAAAGTGAAAAGGTTTTATTTGGGTTTTCGAATTTTAAACTTGCTTCTCACGTTGTATAGTATGAACGAACACAACACTAAATATTTAGTGGTTTTTTTAGATATTTAGTCTGACGGAGTTGATTTGAGGTAGGTAGTATAGGCCCTTAAAAAAGTTACCAAAAATTGGTTTCGGCAGGACTCGAACCTGCGCCCTATCCTGAATACGGGTGTGCTCTAACCAACTAAGACACGAAATCTTAGTCGGTTCTTCGAAAATCTTTGAGACCTTAAGATTTTTTGGTTGCAGAATAGATCTACGACGCTGTAAGCAGCGTCGTAGATCTATTCTGCAAGAGGCGCTGCTGCCCGCCCCCCGGTGTATGTCCCTTAGTCGCCTCTTACGACTCACACGGGTAGAGTTGGGGTGGTGCAAATTCTAAGCCGGCACCACACGGCAAAAAAATAAAACTAGCAAATAAGTAATTTGCCGAAATCGTAAACCATTTTCACACCGCGACCTTACCCTTAAGTTCAACTAAGAACGCGCCAACTCCAATTTCATAAATTTAACTTTGATACTTGATAATCGAAGCTAAATGTACGACGACTTCTACATTAGTGAGCCGTATAGTGAGCAAAATAAGTATCACATTATAAGTATTCATTATATAAAACTGTGCTAGATCAATAAACAAAACATGAAATACTCAATCATTTCTATATCGAACCCTATTTTCTGCTGGTTTTATTTTTCGCATAACGCAGAACATATAAAATACTGCTAAAATCATAGAATTTCAAATCATTTATTTGGAGTTCTATGACTAAATAAAATGTTTGAGTAGAATCTGTGTCAGTTTCCTTGTCGAAGACTCGAAAACGGAGTTTCTGAATACCCCTATGCTAAACACCAGTGTATGTTCCAAGGTAGTCTCTACTACGAGTAATACCTAGTTTTCATAAATTAATACCTCAATGCTGTCGAACGTCTCAATTAAATTGTCTGTTGCATCATCCAAGTTATTTATACTCCAATTAGCAGTTCAATTAGCGTCGAAGACATCTGACTGTGACAAGCTGGCGTCGTTCTCAAGGGGTCCTGCTGAGATGCAGACAGCCGAAGATGTTACAGATATTTTATTTAATGTAGATAAACATAGGGTTTACATATTTTGCTGCAATGGTTTCCTACGAAATGAATGTAAAAACATTTTTCTGCGATTACCTACTGAGTTTTTAGTACACCTCAGTTGATCCTATAGGAGTTTTTGATCAGTAGGTACTAGGTAGATATAAGAGACAGGATGGATTGCCATAAAATTTTGTTTTGGTATAAAATGTATGTATTTTTTTGTAACAGTCGGTACATAAATTTATTTGAAAATTTTGATAATCTGTGAGCCTAAAAGTAAATTTCTTTAGTTTTTGGTGGTATAAATAAACAGGATGGATTGAATTTTTTTTTTGTTTATATGTTATAATTTTTTTGCTAACAGTATAGGTATTTGAAACTCTGTGAGCGTAAAAGTAAATTTCTTAAAAATATTGATAGTCTTTTAAGGCCGATGTCCTGTAGCTGCAAAGGTTCCCAAAAAATCCATCCTTTATTACTACTAGCATATGCCGATGCCTTGCACTGTCTATTCTCGGATAAAAAGTACACCTGTTACAAGGCACTTAAACCACAGTCTACATATTTATTTTTAAATGTGAATTATACTATGCGGTAAGTTTTATTATCTGGGACAGAATGGCGGCATCCATCACTGATCATCGCTGCACGCTGCGGCGTCCCATAAGTGTGAAAACACATAGATGATAAGATTTTGTAGTGTACTATATAGCTTAAATGTGATTTTCACGTAGAATGATATTTTTAAATAAATAAATCTCTGATTTTTGGAGAAAACTACAGTGGCATATAAAAATTGGTCAAGGATGAGTAGTGCTTTAAAATGAGTCAAATTGGAAAAGAAACAATGCCTATCGACTTAGTTTCTTGCTAAAAAAATTGCATTATGGCGGTTTTCCAAAGATCCACTTTAGATTTGTCTGTTAAGCGTGACCGGAAAGTAGAATAATGAAATTATTAGGTACGTTGCGAAAAGCGGAAACGTTGGAGGAAGGCAAATGAAAATACCGACATACTTCCTAAATTAAAAAGACTGCATTGATTGGATTCTTCAAAGAAAATTTATTAACATTTTCTGTTTCACAATAATGATTTAGGTAAGTACCTCGTAAGTGGGTAACTTGTATTCCGGAGGACTAATGACGTAGGTATGAGCAGTAAAACGCAAAAAACCTTATACCCTTTTAAATGTTGTTTGGGATTCCATCCGAATGTGAACAGAACCCCTAAAACACTTATGTAAGTAGGTACCTAGTTTAATTTATTTGTATCGATCGAACCTTTTAAAAATACTACCGATATACTAGCCAAAATCGATGTATAATGTTTGTAAACCTACCGCCCATACTTAACCTAAAACTCTATCTGTTTCCGCGTCTTTTTATACGCAATTTACATGACTTGTCGATTCGAGATCCTACAATAAATATTGCTTACAATATTATCTGAAAATCGACGCCATGCAAGTGAATTTGAGTTATTTGTGTCGTGGTTTGTAAACAAACATTCTACACAGAGTTTCGCTAGATACCTATACACTAGCACACTACGGCCTCTGTGGCGCGTTGGACGAAGGTCTACCTGCGGCGCAGGAGGTTGCGGGTTCGATCCCGCCTCGAGACAAATGTTTGGACATTTGTTCAGGGTGTTCTGGTCGTTTTCTATGTAAAATAAAAAATATCTATCTGTCTTGTATTATATTATGTATCAGTTATCTAGTACCCATACCACAAGCTCTGCTTAGCTTGGGGCTAGATGATGCCGTGTGAAATGTCCAGCATTTTTTATTTATTATTTACTTCTACTACTCTATTCACATATTGCCAACCAATGCTCTCAATCTGTCAAATATAACAACTGCATATCACCATGATTCATATCTAGCACTCGCGATGCATCACAATGACCCTGAATAGGTGTGTGTATTACACATAAACTATTTAAGAACCACACATGTGAACAATCTAGGTAGGTACTACAAGCTTGTGCAGACAACACCTGTTCAACTATTTCAGTCTCACAGAAATTACTGGCATCTTTTTAGTTAACGTGCGATTATGCTATACATATTTTGTGGAAGTAACTATACAGATTTCTTCTCTAGGGTACCATTCAGTGACATCTTTGGCCCATTTGTCTTGTTTGGATCTTAGGACATGACCGACCCACTTCCACTTCAGTTTTTTTATTGTGTATGTTACGTCTGTAATTTTTGTTTTGCTTCTTATAGACTTTAATGTTTTCTTGTCTCTTTTTCTTATATTTAACATGCTCCTCTCTAAGCCTGACACCGAATAATTAAATTTTCTACACCGATGTCTTGTACATAAAAAATTATATTATACTGTATAAAATTTAGTATGTAATTATTATAAAGGCTTTTTGAAATTGAAATTTGAAATTGAACTATACAGATTATGAAGATTCTTGATCGTAGTTTATGACAGCCAAGAGTATAACTGTTGGAGTCAAGAACAAAACATTGTGCACTCAAGAAGGTAATTATGTAAATATGGAGCTTCCAAAAAAACCTACTTTTGGAACTGTGTTTGGAATAAATGATCTATTTAAGAAACCTATCTAGCCTATACACATCTTGTACCCTATACACACTAAACTCCGATTTAGAATCCAAGATATTTTTTGCCAACAATGATATTAATAAATGAAAACTAAACAAAAACTGATAAAAATAATACACAACAACAGGGTTAGTGTAGGACGTCCTCCGACCAGGTGGGATGACGATTTGCGAAAGACTGCTGCCAGATGCTGGATGCGGCAAGCTGGAGACAGGGCGCTATGGCGCTCATTAGGGGAGGCCTATGTCCAGCAGTGGACAAATATAGGCTGATGATGATAATGATGAACAAGGTTACAGTAAGGTTATCGCTAAAAAGTAAAACACGAACTTCAACAACGCAATATCTCACATGTGCAGCGAAAATCTTTTAAATTTGAATTCGAAAACAAACGAGAGATCAAATAAATGATCAATGAAAGCTATCAATAATGACGACCTCTGTGGCGCGGACGCAGGAGTTTGCGGGTACGCCTTGGGTAAAAATATTTGTACGATCTGCAGGTATTTGTTCAGGGTGTTCTGGTCGTTTTCTATGTATAATAAAAAATATCTATCTATGTATTGCTTTATGTATATCAGTTATCTAGTACCCATAACACAAGCTCTGCTTAGCTTGGGGCTAGATAATGCTGTGTGAATTGTCCAGTATTATTTAGGTATTTTAATTGTTTCGAGCTTCAGAACTTTGCTTCGATGACACCAATATCGTTTAATAATTTCCACAAATATTCCTTAGGTTTTGTAACCCCTTTGTATACGAAAAATATTCTGGTTTTTAATCGGAATAAGTATATGCACATATTTTCCTAAATTAATTAATTAATTTTGTCAACGGATACCTTACCTCTTAGTTATTTTATTTATGGATAGAGTTCAACAGCCTTGGCAAATACGAGTATGAACCGAAGAGACATGGATAAAGGCCAGCCTATCATCTTTATCCACATTTATATAGCAGACTAAAAATACTCGATATAAACTAGTGAAAATTCCGGCAAATTCACCGCCGTGGCTCATTCGTGAACTGGATGTTGCAGGTGCCATACCCATTGTGACTTGTGAGGTTAAGTTCAAGGATTTTCGCAGACGTCTGTTTGTTTACATCAGGTATGTTCAAATATGTGCCATTTGACATTGTGATAGAGTTACATTCAACTGGGAAATAACAATTAATTTTATTTGGGATAAACTAAACTGAAAATAGAACCAGTTAAAGTTAACCGAGTCAGTCCTGTAACGTAACACGTATAGTCAACCAATGAATAAATTAACTTAAAGAAGTAAGCAAGGCACTAGCAAGTTAGCTATGGGTTAAGAGACGGACTATGGACTACGGAATAAGGACGTGTCGATGGAATAATCGCAGAAAACATTGAAACATTACAGGTGAATTAGCTGTTCAGGCGCAGAACGTGGGCGGGCGACTCTCCGCCGCCCTCAGTCAGAGTCCGGCAAGCAGCCCGCTCGCACGAAACGCCGCACCAGGTACACAAACTCACAACACGCTTCATAACCACTAATAAACGCTCATATTCTCCACTTGTTTTCTTTCTAAGCCTCCATCTGACTTGACACTAACAAGGTTAACGAAGGTACATCTTATGCTTTCGCTCTTCTTTGGATCGTGACTAGACGCTCCTGAAATAACCTGCGATATCAACCAGATATGAATAACAGCCGACATAAATCACTTATAACGCTTTCGATCTATGAGTTAGCAGGTCATCATTCACAATCTTATCTATTATTATGTGTGATGTTACAGTTCATGCAGTTTGTTTCTAAAATTAGCAACGAAGTTATTTTTGATGTCGTCTGGATTTCACTGAAATTTCTGTTCCAACCTTGATGGCGGTATTGTTAACCTTGCTTTCTGTAAACACGGCGTGACCTCACATCTATCTAAATATTTTATAACCCTGCTTTCAAGGAAATGCTTCGTAACCTAGACCTATCTAGTATTATTCACAAAAATCAACCGAGTATTTGTAGATAAATATTCAGAAAATAACTGGCAAATACACAGTTGAAATAATTATAATCATGTACGAAGCAGGTAACAATAAAAGGTGAAAGCATCCAATAGCCCCAAGAAATTTATAATTCCGAAAATAAGTGCGCAAATATTACGCATGCGGCTGAGTCCAGCACGAAAATAGCCGATCCTCACGTCTACGTTCATCTTCACAGCATGGAGATAACAAACTGTTTTTCTCACGCCTACGCAGATTCTCTAGCAAAATAACTCAAACGTTACATTTTAAACAAAGTGCATAGAATTTAATCTTTCTTTCCGTGCTATGAAAAGATAGACTACGCAGATAATCATCATAGAGCTTCACATTGTATTCAAAGCACTGGCTCTAGGTTATCATTTTCTTGCTCTGTCTCTCCCACTAAAGGAATGCGAAGTCGGTACAGTAATTATGTTTCTTTTTCCTTTCAATTTATTAGCCGAATTCAACATCCATTCCTTTCTAATGTCATAAAATTATCTCAAAAATATATATTTCTCAAAAACTAGATAGAGATCAATCATTAGGCAGAAGGTGTGCTGTCTATAGTCCAGTTATTTCAGCGTGAATGAAGCGATTAACATTCTTGCTAGTACAAATACATACTATACACATACATGCACACATACACATACATACCTACACACATACACATACATACACGTACATATTATTTTCTGTCACATCAGCTAATTCCGGAAGAGAATGAGCCGAATTGTTCTTCCGTGTCCATTTCGCAATTGCTCTCAGACTGTAAATAAATAAGCGGTAAAATCGTTCACTCCCACTCAAAAGTGACTGCTTATTTGTTTTAGTCAATAGGTACGAGCACAACGATCTAATGCAAGGGGGAAGTTCAACTTGATGGACAAAACTATTAGCACGTAGGTCAGAAAAAATACAAAATAGTGTGCTCCATCTTCCTCTCTCAAGTGGTGGTCATACGCTTCCCAATTTTCATTAGATTTATAAATGAAGAATATAACGGGTGAAAGAATTTTCTTACCACTTCTTAGCTACAGAATATGAAATATTCAGTTACCTGTGCACATTTTACGAAAAGATATGGTAACTTTCGTCGACGATGGCTCTAATAAAAACGCAATAACAGGCAGCCCCTAGGCGAGACGCTGGGGCACAAATCTTGTAATAAAATTATCTCATAAGGATGAAATTTGTCACCCTAATTTTTAGACGCGTCTAGGGGTAAACGCTCGCTTGGTAAAGAGCGAACCCGTGACATTTTTCGTAGGTTGGGGTACTTTGTATCACCTCGTGTAGGAAATTTTGCAGTCTGATGATCATAATATGAATTCTTATGAAGTGTGTGGTTATTCGCTTAGGTATTTGAATGCTGTAGGATGAAAATAATGAAAAATTGCCTAGTACAGCAATGGAAATAAAAAAACAACATAGGTTCATAAATATTTGATTTTGAAACCAATTCTCTACCTAGGCTTTACCTCTACCATTAGGTTCTTAGAAGGAGGAGAGATGTGCTGTAGTAGGTAATTAAAACGACTTAGAATATATTATAATGATAGAGGGTAGGAGAGGCTATGACAAACCTCCCCTACGAAGGATACACAAGTCTCTGACTTAGTGCAGATACCACAGAACATAACTTTAATATACCAAGCTAGTTTATCTGTAATAGTAATTTCATCTCCACTGTGATTACACACACTGCTTGTTTTTTGGCTAGTAAATTTATTCTAGTTATTAATATAAAGGCGAAAGTTTTTACCGTTATGAATTGCTTGTAAAAAGACAGCGCCGAAACTTCTGAATGAATCGGGCTGAAATTTCGTACTGATGAAGTTGTGTGCCTAGAATCCCATAAAGAATACACCGAAAAAAGGCGTGCGAGGCCGTGAGCAAGAGGTAGTATGTACTTATGAAGTGAAGGCTAACAGGGTAGTTGATAAATAAATAAATAATGCTGGATGGTATACCTAGTAGGGTATTAAATGATAGAGCACGTAACAAGCTGGATCTCCACCCACGTACCATATGCACGTAATTATTTTAATCTGCTATAACATTATGCCTGCCTGTAAATAATAGCTAACAATGTGAGGTTTATCCGGTGCGTTGATAATAAACTTTCCTTCTAGAATATTCGAGGTTCATATAATTTATTACGCCAAGACGGTAATGGCACTTCACACAAGTGCATCATTTGAATATGTGAGTTTTTATTTACTCACTCACTGTGGCTACGAATAAAAGTCAAGGTTTTTCGTAAATTACTGTTATTTCTTTCTGCTTTGTGAGTTTTTCTTTTTCTTTGATCATATCAATGTAGGTGCTTTATGGAAAGAAATTCTGTTTCAGCATTTAAAAAAAAGTTACACTAATTGATTTAATTTCTATTTAATTAATGTTATTTCTATAACATTATTTAATTTATTCTAGTTTTAGCAGTGTATAGTTTTATATAATGTAACTTAATCAATTATTTCCAATAATTTGAATTTGATACCTACCTAATCTATCTTATTTTAGTTGTTATGTAATGTTAATGACTGTTTAATCCTGAATTTAATTTTGTGTATGTGTGTGTAATATGGATTTAATTATCTGAAACAAAATTAATACAATACAATAATTTCCAATAAGATAGAGAACACTAATATCCGAATTTTAAAATAAGAAGTCTGGAGAAGCCTTTCTTTTTAAAACCATAATCATTTTAACTTTGCTTACTTTATTTTCTTCTAACTTAGCATTTTTCTTAATTTTCAGCGCTGAAACGAACGAACCCAAAATGGCCACCGGCCCGAAGTTAGTGCACAAGCAGTTCAACTCGCCCATCGGGCTTTACTCCCAGAGGAACATCCAGGAGACCCTCAGCAAGCATCTGCAGAACCTCGATAATGGCACCGTAGGGTAAGTTAGGTTTTTGGGGTTCCGTCCTTTAAAAAATACCCTTAAAGAATCACTTTGTTGTCCGTCTGTCCACCTGTCAACCTTCTTTTTTCTGAAATTAACATCAAATACTCAAGTTTGTAACCTCTTCGAGCTGTGATATAATTCATACTTCTAAATCAACGCAATCTAATGTTACAGCCGTTTATGTCCATTTTTTTATTTATTCACATGTACTCATGTGAATAAATAAAAAAATGACACTATATTATTATTCTAAGTCGTTCAAATGCACACAAAAACTGTAGGGTACTTCCTATTGATCTAGAATCATGAAGTTTAGTAAGAAGCAAGCTCTTGTAACGCAAGTAAAGAGAAAAGTTCAAAAAATGGACAGTTTGTAGTTTATTAACAAAAAAAAACATTTTAATCTCGCCATGAACCAAAAACCTATAAGGTACTTCCCGTTGACCTAGAATCATGAAATTTGGCAAGAAGCAAGGTCTTACAGCATAGGTAAAGGGAAAAAACCTAAAACAAAACCGTATATAAAATATGAAATGATTCTCCCTATAACCTATACCTACCTACTTCCCGTTGACGTAGAATCATGGTATTTAGCAAGAAACAAGGTCTTATTATTATTATCATCTAAATACCTAATTTAACGGAACCCTCGTTGAACAAGTCTGACTCGCACTTGACGTTTTATTTTAAACCACTAAGGTTATATATAGAAAGCGGTAGCCGCAGCGCACGATGTAATAAATGCAGGCGTCCATAATTTCTGGGTGATTACATGCGCATTGCCGACCCCCTTAAATGTCTTTAAACGCCCTTTTCGAAGAACCCCATATTGTAGTCCTGAGGCAAATCCAACGGTGAAATCATTTCACAACCTGCGTGTTCGCGGGGGAGAATTTAGGAATATTTTTGGCAATTTATTGCACTAAAATTCGATTTAAACGTTTTTTAGTAATTTATAATATCGTTACAGTATTTAGGTACCTACTCAGTAACATATTGTTTTCATCGGTTAACACTTTCATGGCCCAAGACTCAGAAGCCGTGGTCCGGCTCCGTCGTAGCGGGGCGGCGCAGCGGCGCGTCCCTGCGGGTTGCACCACTGAGGCTGGGCAGTGAATGAGACATGTATCTAGTTGTGAAGAAAAGTTCTACCGTCCCTTTATATCCCTAAACCCTGGCGAAATACATATGTTCATTGTAATATAATAATACAAAAGAATTGTTAATTTATTATTGATAATCTACCCTACTCTTTACCCTTGTAATCACGTCGCTTTCAATATAGAAAAATGGAAAAGTGAAGGGATCTGACAAACTCAAAAGAAATCCCTCAGTTTCAGATACAATGCCTAGTATCAATTCTTGGAATAAATAAATTACATTTGGTTACAACACGTTTCACCCTTCCAAGGTAAAAGGATCCTAATAAAAATATCCATTACCGACCTAGTTCAGGTAACCCGCTGATATAATTGGTTTTTATGTTTTCAGGCTTCATATACAACAAGCAAACATTCAATAAGTATCTACTTACCAATAAAATATTATGAACCTATAGTAATTTGACACCATTAATTCTTTTCTGAAAGCCCACTGGGAAATTACCTACGGAAAGGTTTTGCGGTAATATTTTACGAGTCAGCGGGCGTAACAAATATTATGGAAATAAAACATCTAAGTCCGAATATTCATCCTGGCTACAATGTTTACAAAATGACGAAGAATTTCTGTATATGAATTTATCTGGGTTAGTTAGCGCTAACTGATATCTACGAAAATTAAATCTCAGTGATATGTTTCGATTCTCTTCACAAAACAAACATTTTCTCACAGCACTAATCAGCCAAGTAGAAATAAATAAAGAAATGTAAATATCTTGAGATCCAGAGAAATAGCGAAAATGTGGGAAAAAGGAAATAGGCTCTTTGGCGGTGATTCAAGAAATTTGCCAGCATTAGGCAGACAGGATTTGACAAATACCTTTTAATTATTTCAGCCTAGCTGGCGTGTCAGATAAAACATTTATTGTAGCGTCTGAAATCATAAATTCACGACGAATAAATGGGTGACCCATTAGCTTAGTCTTTGTTGATACAAAAAGAGTAGGTAAGCTAAGTTAATGCCCAGAACAATGATTTCTGTTATTTGTAATACCTATGTAGCTGCAAATGGTATGCATAACTTTATTTTAATATTTGACTGTAGTTATCATTACTTACTCAAATATGTTCACAAACTTACGTTTTCGAATAAATAGAATAACATCAAATAAAAAAAACAATCAAATAATAGAATTAAATTAACTCTAGTATTTACAATAGAAACAATTGAGCTATCTGCAAACTGTTGCAAACAATCTACAAATCTATAAACCTATAAACCTGTAATAAACATTTTAAAAGGATTTTTTGTTATAGTGCTTACCCGCCACTCTGGGTATCTCTAAGAAATGAAATAAGATCCTAAAATAAAATAAACAAGTTTCTAACCGCGGATTCGCAGGCGTTGTTTCTATGGAAACGTTTAAAGGTTATTTCTAATAGGAACTGTTCTATGGGATAAAATGTAGCCTATGTTTGATTCTAGGCTTGGAGCTACATTGCAACGGCAACACTTCTCGTCGAACTAAATGTAACTTTAGTCTTTGAAGATTGGAAACTTTAATGTTTTCTCTGTAGGTGGAGTCACCGGCGCTACAGTCCGTAAGAGGTCCTAAAGATTTCCGACGAAAACCGACAGAGACTTCGTGGCTTAGTTGGTTAGAGCACACCCGTACTGAGGTTGGGCGCGGGTTCGAGTCCCGCCGAAGTCGAAAATTTCTGGGAACTTATTTCATTTCTTAGAGATGCCCAGAGTGCGGGTAAGCACTATAACAAAAATCCTTGGAGCTACATCTAAGCAAAATTTCATCTGCTATTTTTCGGTTCAGTAGTTTTGGCATGAAGAAGTAACAGACATCTATATAAACATTCAAACTTCCACATTACTAATACTGACTTAATTCTGCGTAAAATTATCAATGTAATGTAACTTTTTATACTTGTCATAATCGGCATTCTTTCTCTTCCTATTTTTTAGACGAAATCAAATTAACTGTTGCCTGTTCCAAAGATCTATTGTTCGCAGACTATAAATTTGATGGGCGAGCAAAATAGATTGATGACTTTTTCGAAGACGAGTGAGGAGTTGATGATTCATGCTTGAGCTATATTTGTCGATGAAAATCGGTTGCATATAGGTAGATAAGATATAAGAAATAAGACAAAAATAGCATTGCCATGAGAATCTATAGATAACTGTGATGATGACAATTGATATGATCGCTGATTGTGCTTAGTCATTTGTTTCATTGAACGCAATAAAATTTTGGCATCGATTCTTTGCTTAGAATTTATTTTAAGGGGGCGATATATGACGCCATTTTGTGAATAGGATAGGTATAGGATATCGCGTTTAAAGGAGCGGGACAGAGCAGAGCGGCGTAAGCTCAAATATCAAGTTTTTTCTGATTACTTATTAATTAAGACATTTATTTGCAAAAATAAGCCAAAGGTGTCCTGGATATGCTTTTATAAAAAATAATAATAAAAAAAATCTTGTGATGGAGAATTTAGGTGAAAAATTGTAATAACTAAAAAAAAAAAAATAGATGGTACTTTGCACAATTATTTCTGGTAATTAAAGTAGATTTTTTTTCTAAAAGTTGGGGTTACCTTGTATCCTTGAACAATTATTAGGTATATTTTTCAAAGTTCAAGTTCAAGTTTTTCAAGGTTATCGATAAAGATGACGTAGAAAAATTGTTTTAATGTAACCCAAAAATTTTCCATTTCACATCTATTGCCGCCATATAACATATAAGGACGTCAGGATGTATTGTCTGTACCTACGCACGTAATGAACCAATTAGCGGTTTCACATGTTTAAAACACGCATACCAATAATGTTATCAAGACCTTTCATAAGAAATGGGCAAGGAGCCAATGCACTAAGATAGGTCACTATTTGAACAATGCAAAAAGGACAAAACACTTTGTAAACAGTACGGAATTCGCAGTGAGCTGATTTTCTTTGTAGGTTGTCCTCGTTTAACTAAGTACGCGTATCTATCAGTCAGGCATTACACGTATCAGTCAGGCATTACGCGTATCAGTCAGTCATTAGGTATGCGTAACAGTCAGTCAGATATGAAAGAATTTGAAAAAACAGTAAGGGCTAAAGCTTAAAAAAACACTAGGTACTCAAAATTACATCTAATGAGTAATAAATAATAATAAATTATGCTGGACAATTCACACAGCATTATCTAGCCCCAAACTAAGCAGAGCTTGTGTTATGGGTACTAGATAACTGATATACATAATATAATACTATACATATATAGATTTCTTTATTATACATAGAAAACGACCAGAACACACTGAACAAAATGTCTGCAGATCGTACACGCATTTGTCCCGAGGCGGGAATCGAACCCGCAACCTCCTGCGTCGCAGGCAGACCTTCGCACACCGCGCCATAGAGGTCGCATCTGCGATCTGCAGACATTTGTTCAGGGTGTTCTGGTCGTTTTCTATATATGTATAATAAAAAAATATCTATCTATGTATTGTATTATATTATGTATATCAGTTATCTAGTACCCATAACACAAGCTCTGCTTAGCTTGGGGCTAGATTACGCTGTGTGAATTGTCCAGCATTATTTATATTTTATGATATGGAGCCCGATAGATCTAACAACTAGATTTAACTGATTATTTTAGCAGTAGATACTTATTGGATTTATTATTAACCCTTGTTTAGATTTTTTTAAATTGTTAGGTCTTTATTTTCAGTATCCATAAGCATTTTGAAAGATATTCCTACAAGATAGGAACAACCCGCGTCATTGCGTCCGTCCAAAGATAACTCACCGTTTTGAATGCCGTTGACCGTTCAATTATGAAGCATCCTGAGGCGCCAGACATTTGCCTGAGGGTGGATGCCACTGGTCTTACTTTGTCTCGTGCGATCTTGATGACTGGGTGTATTAATGGTCTTGGAGGTATGGGCAGTCAATAGAATAAAATGGAAGAATAGAATAAAATATAAATTTATTTGCTAAAAGACTTACAAATACTAAATTTAGATTAAAACATTAAATTAGCTTTAAGCGATAAGGCTGTCAAATCCATTGCTTTTCTATTTAGTATGTTAAATTTAAAATAATCTATTATTTTTTCTTAATTGGTGATGAATAAAGTATTCTCTATCTATCTATCTAAAATATAAAGTGTAAGCCCAGTAACAAAAAAAAATAGCAATAGAAAAGAATAGCTTGATTTAACGGACGTTAGCAATTATTGTAATCAATTTCAAGTCGCTGGGATGAACGAATTTGTTTTTTTTTTATGTTTGTCTTAGTTTGTCTTATAGTCCGAGTAAATATCTTTAGAAAAGAAAATATTTAATAGTTGCTAGGGCATTGCTGAATTCTGGAAAAGTAAAGTGCATTTACTATGGAATTTTTCGACCGGAAACGTTGTTCGGGTCAGCTATAGACTATAACAATAACTCAAAATTTATAACTCTCGTTAAAAATAAACAAATCATCGCGTTTGAATTATCTAAAAATGTATTCTAGAGACATTGGTTATCTGAGCTGCAGCATTCCAAAACACAAGATACCTACGCCAAAATAGATGCAAACCATCGCCCATTTAGATTGGAAGCGCGAGATGAACTCTTCAGAGCGAAGTGGCCAGAAAGTAGGGCGATAATGTATTCCAAGACTTGCATTTCGGAATGTTGAGCTTGCGTCAGTATAACCGATTTAGTATTTTCATTCTGTATTTTGGTGTATTGATTTACCTCCTATAAAAAGTGTAGAAGAATTCATTTTGAGGTAGTAATGATGGTACATTGTAGTGTAGTTGCTTATACAGTTTACAATTAATACATTACTTAGTTTACAATTACAATGTCTTCAGAAATATATCGATCACTCTAGGGCTCTACATACGTTGCCCTCTATACAGGGTTATTGGTAAATTAGTAACACTACGTGAACTGCAGGTTCTGCCCGTCATCATTAAAACATTTGTGAGAGCGGGATGTCTTAATTCTTAAAAAAAGTATTAACCACCTCTGATACAAAATGAAAAAACACCTTTGTCTGGTGCCCAACGAGTTACTAAAGACTGATCTTACACTTCCATACCCACTGTTAAGTAAAGGCAGAGCCATTCTTAAGTTGAATTTCAAATAAAACCGATCTGACGAACGATCATTGAATAAGGGGGTACTATTATTCCCAATACCAAGTTTAAGAATTAAGAACTAGCGTCTTCACAAACGTGTTTGAGATGATGGTCAGAACCTTGCAGTTCACGTGGTGTTACTAATTTACCAATAACCGGTACCTACCTACACGAATTATAACTTTGCATATTTTTTAAGACGGGACTGTCCCAAAGTTTTACAAAAGCCTTTCTTTACTCCTTCCATTCCTGCACAAAGAAGGATGGTCATCATTTTTAAATATAGACCGCGTACATGATTATGATGTGATCAGCAATTTCCAGCTACTTTGCTTTTCCGCAGGGAAGCAGTCTATTCGTGCAGATAATAACATAGTACATCTAACATAATTAACGTCTGGGACGCAAATGGTTATAGGCAGAATATGTAAAAAATGAACACAAACATGCGCGCTCGCAGCGCAGTCTCGGCGCGACGGTTATCCGGTGCAGTACCGTACCTTAAAACATTCCGGTTAATATTTTGTACCCATAAAAATACCAACAAAGCTATAAAAATATTTTGTACTACGGCTTACGTTTTTTGGGATAGAGTGACACAATCTTCATGTATCAAATTTTAGTTTTACACAATATCAATCTCATAAAAACTTGCAAGAGATTAATATAATGTATCAGTCATAAATAGCACAAGCTCTTTGTTATCTTGGGGCTAGATGATGCTGTGCAAATAAACGGGAATTAAAAAATAACAATTAAACGGGAATTTCACACGTTGCAAAATCATGTGTTTGAATCATTTGACACAGTTAACGACAATAAATGCTGGTCAAGCTCGACCTTCAAAAGGGCGAAGCTGCGGTAGAGATAAACAGATATTCTGTCCATTTTCTATATCGCAGCATTGCCAGTTTTTATCGTTGACAAACCTTACCCAGGGTTGCTAACGTTCCTCATAGTGTGGAATACAATGACTCACAGTGTGTGACTACAAAAACATAATGTGAAAATATCACAATATTTTTTTTAGAAGCAGTTCATGGGCTCTCACGTCGACATACCTAAAATGTTCTTTGATTTCACACCAAATACAGTCATCCAAGTCTAAAAATATAATTGTGACCAAAACACGCTTGTTACTTTATTTGGACATAGTTATCGCGTGCCGGCATAATTATGGGCACTGTCGTCGAAATAAATGGGTAAGGAGACGTTCTTTATGCATTGTTTTATACATACATTGTTTATTACTATTACTATTTGTGTGTAGTTTATTACTTGAATCATTTGACGGCGACAATTCAAACATCGGGCATGTTATTTACGGATGTTATTATCGAAGACGTTTAAACTAGCAGTGAATCGCGGTTTCAGCCGCGTAATTCCCGTCCCCGTGGGAATTCCGGGATAAAATAAAGCCTATGTGTTATTCCAGACTATAATCTATTTCTGTGCCAAATTTCATCCTGATCCGTTCAGTAGTTTTTACGTGAAAGAGTAACAAACATCCATCCATCCATACTTACAAACTTTAGCGTTTATAATATTAGTAGGATTAGTTTAAATATAAGAGGTATTCGCTGTATATAAATAGACCTACTTGTGGAATTTCTACTATTGAAATCTTTAAATATTGTATGTCCGAAATTGATAAAATTGTTGTTAAGTACCAAATTATGATTTGTGACCTTTCCTTGGATGTATTACACATTTTTACAATAAATATATTGTTATTCCTAATATACAAATTAGAGTACAAGAAAGAAAAGCTACCTATCTATTCCAGGCAAAAATCTAATCTACGAAACCGTTCCATTTCAAAAGTGTCAAGAACATTACCTTAGAAATATTTTCTAGGTTCAAAATTCTAAAAGGTTGATCTGTTATTTTTTAGTTTCGAGATACTTTGAAGCTGTTTGGTCAAGACAGTTTCGCTCAGCGTAATTATCTCTTATTCTTTATGAGAAAAGGGTTTTAATTAAAAAGGCACTTGAAGTACAATAACGAGGAAAATTTACTAATGAAGGATTTTGAGTAAATGAATTAATTTTGTATCCCAATCATTGAGTCGTTTAAAATGTTAAGTAGTCGTGATGAAAATGTTTCAATTCAGAGAAATAAAAAAAACACCATTCAATATTCCGCAGTTCAAAGACGACGGCGTAAAAAATATTAATAATATTTAAAGAGAAGGTCAAAAGTTCGTAAGAGTTACAAAACACACCTTTTTTGGTATTTCGGTTACATGCTAGGCTGGTAGGTAAAACTGAACACATTCTTAATATCCATAGTATAGGTATTATATGTATCATCATCAGCCTATATCAGTCCACAGCTGGACATATGCCTACCCTAATTGAGCGCCATATGTATAAGTAACAATATAAGTTTCGTTTTCTAAAAAAAATAACAAATGACTCCTTTCACGACTTTTCTCTTACTCTCAAGATTTCGAATTTGGCCATCCAAAAGTACCTACCATCTCAAAAAGTCACCCTGTTTATCGAAGCTCCTAGAGAACCTAGGTAAGACATTTTAGAACTTTGTCGACATTCATATATCGAATTTAGCAGCATAACGAGGGTTCCTAGTATCTTTGAGGTAGGTACTTGTGCAACGCAACAGCAAGATTTGTCTGACATTGACAACCGATCAGAACCAATAAGGTGCACTGAGGTGAACGTAAACACGATTTCTTTATATGGCAGCTCCACCTTAATACATTCGTAGGTACGCAATATTGTAATGCGAAGCGAAATAAAATCGATCATTGAAGGAATATGTTTTGATGTTGCGTTATAGGTACCTTGCTATCTACCTATTTAAATGGTGGTTTTCTTTACATCTCAACAAAATACAAATACAAAATAATTTATTTACCATAACTATTACAAAGACCTAATGTTACATTATGAGATATAGGAACTTAATTAATAAATATTACAGATAAATAAATGAGAACATTGTTACTGGTGGTCCCCGCACTAGGCTGGGCCTGTTTCGCGGGAGACCGAGTGTACAGGTGGATTTACATAGTTACATTTGAGAGTAGGTACACAAAATGGACATGCAAAATAAAAAGAAAATGAAATAAATAAAAAATGAGTAATTAAATTTAAAAACAAAAATAAACAAATAAACAAATATAAGTTAACAAATTTGAATGGGTAGGTAGTTAAAAGTTAAATGAGGTTAAATCTGATTAATATATTGGCATTTATAATCATTAAATTTAGTAGGTAAAGAAGAATTTCAAACAATTAACAAAAATGAGTGAGTAGGTACCTACTGTACATTACCATTATATACTACAATGAATTATATTTTAATTTCTAATTTCTGCAGGATGCTTCACCAGTGGATGTATATAATAATTATTAATAAACGGGGAGTGAGTGTTGTCAGGCCGGTCAAGCGGGTTAAATTGTCTAAGATTATTACTATAGAGATTTTCATAAATTATATTCTTAAACAAATAGGTACCTAATTATACTGTTTCAACAGTAAATACTAGTTCTCATTTCTTTATATTCTTTGAATGTAATAAAATAAAGTAATTTCCCTAAAAAGCAACTTAATTAAAATGTAATGTAGTACATATTGTAGTAAGTACCAGCTGCTGCCTGCGGCTTCGCTCGCGTTATTCATGTAACCCATTTTTCGGGTTAATATAAAGCCTATATACCTATAGCTTTCTATTTTGGTAAATAATTTTCAAAATCGGTTCAGTAGATCCCGAGTTTTCCTCCTACAACCTCACAAACTTTACTCTTTATGATATTAGTATCTAGTACTATAGGTACACAAGCTTGTCTTAGTTTGGGGCTAGATGATGCTGTGTGATTTGTCCAGGATAATTTATCCTGGTTTTGTATCCAACGTTCTTTGGATTATCCCTAGTAGTTCTTTTCGCAATTCTTTTAAAGAAATTACTGAGACTGATACTTTTTCATCTCAGTAGTTCCTTTATCCTAATACGATTATAGTTTGCTTTAAAAAAATCTAACGTTGTTTCAGCGGAAACATCTTTGGATAGCTAAAGTATGTAAGGTAGTTGAAATATAAGTTAAGGGTATTTTTTTTACCAATTCAGAGATGTGGTAACACTATCTAGATGACACCGTAGGATCCGTAAATTTATATTTTTTATAATGTTTTTTTTTTTATTAAGTTTATAATTTCGAGAATAATAATCGTCAGGGCCGTGTAGCACTTAAAATTTAACGCATTGAAAAACGGACAAGCCGAAACGTAAGTACTTACATATCTCCACTTGTGTGGAAAACCGTAGCGCTCTGGGGTAGGATAAAACCCCAACCACTGACAAAATAAGTAAACAAAGGTAGGCATAATTATTATGATTCAAATAATTCTAATTAAACGAATACAACCTAAGAACCACCCTAAGAGGGTTCTACCTGCTTATCAAAGCTGAATAGTATCCGGCCAGTTATAAACAAACATTTCCAACAAAAGACAATTAGGTAAATCCTCAGCTTACAAACCGATCAGAAATTGGAAACTTGTAACACAATCAATGGAAGTTTGCCGTGGTGTTGCCACCGTTTTTCGTTCCCACGTAGACAACTAACTGAGTTAACGTTTTTACGTCTCTTTCTGGGAATCCATTTGTGAGTGAAAGTGAGTGAAAATGGAATTGTTCGAGTTTATTGTAAACACTGGAGCGGCAGGTCGTGAATAATTTGATTGGAACCATATTTCAATTATGTCTAAAAATGTTTTGTCGGAAATTAAAATGATGAATTAAAAGTAGAAGGAAAGATTTTTGCGCTATTATTTTACTTGGCTAATACATATAAGTTCTCCGTGCGCTCTGCGCATTGTTAGAAGCGTGCATAACCCGCGAAAATATGTATGTACTCGTAGTTTACATTATTAGATACGTTTACTTGCTATTAAGATGTGGAAATCATCACAATGCCCATGAGAGAGAAGAGATACTTCAAAATCATCATTATTAGCTATCTCTACCACATGGTTGTAGGCTTCCAATCTGTGCTACTCAGTTCGGTCTAGGAAAAAGACCTAAAAGGTATCAGACCTTTCAGGTCTTTTTGGCAATCTTTGCAATAGAACCTTCGACCCATCTAGCACCTTTTCATCTATTTTCACTGGGAAATATCATTTTCTGATTAACCAGGGAAAATGGAGATGAAACATTTAACGATAAATTAATTCTTTGTTCTAGAATCGACTTCAACAACCCATCCACGGACAAACCAGCCAATCTCGCCAACTCAGCAGTTCTGAGGATGCTGGAGGAGGAAAACCAGAACCGTAGAGGAGGTAAGAGATTGGACGAATTATGTTAACGATATCAAACGAAATTTAGACCGCGATTGCAATTAAAATACATATAATGAATACAAGATGCAGATACCTAGCTACTCGTATTTCAGGTACTTTGCCAAAAGAATATGTACATACAGACAGAGAAATCCTACCACAATAAAATTAGTCACCCTTACAAACTCCAAATCGATTCTGCAGATCTAAAAATACCTTCACATCTGTACTGTATAGTGAACTCAGACGCTTACTAACGCAAATGTGCAATGCTTTGCCAGAATTAGACCCCACTCAAATCCAAGCTATACTGGACACCATGGTTCGGACAAATCGACGTTTTGACAAGGTTTGGCCTCCAAATTCTGCTGCAGGGTGTTATGGACAGACGTGGAATGGGGAGAAGATTGCCAGAGTAAATCAAGGTACCAGATCGTCTGGTAGACTAGAAAGTCATATTCACGCATCATTGATTGCTGAAGCGATTAAAAATCAAACATGGTTCATGAGTTGTTCGTAGTCAAACAAATGTGATTTATCCTCATTCCTGACGTTGTCCTAACTTTTTATATGTATCAATCTAGAATATCTATCATGTAGATTGTAATCAATTCATAGATCAAACCTCAGAAGTACCTAACCATTATTCTAAAGCGATCAAGCTTGCTAACCTGTGCTACAGGAAAACCCAACGCAACGTCAAAAATATAATACGTTAGATATATGAAATAGGATTGGACGGAAATAATGATTCATTGATCTCTAGATTAATGAATGAGAGACTATTTTCGATAGGGTAATGCCCGTTCATTCTTTGTCATTCGTCATTTGAAGACAAATCACCCACAGTTGACGGAAGCCTGCCGTGGAGTGAGTTTTTGGCAAAGATTGACTTTTTTGAAATGTGTTTTTACTTGCTCCTTTTGTTGGTAGTACAGACCAAACAGCGGAAGAATAAAGTCTGAACAGAAACAAAGGAGACATGCGTGAAACAGTGCTTATTGGTAATTTTGTGAATTTTATTGAACTTGTGTGTTGGAGTGAATAGAGAATAGTGAATAGTTACGTGTAAATAGAGTGACCAAATGTAAATCCCTTATATAGAAAGAGATAAGTTTATGGTTCCGACCAAAAATAGAAGCCCAATTTTTTAAGGAAGCTAGAGTAGGATAAAGTGATATATTTAAGAAAATCCAAAGATTCTAGTGGAACGTAGGATCCTAGGATTTTTGAGAAAATCATAACAATCTCTAATACTAACAAAACGTAAGACTGCGCTGGGGCCCAGCGCAAACAATTGTAATACATGAGCGTTTTTCCGAGACAGATTGATACAAAATATTGACTGTATTGATAATAATGATTGTAATTTTAAAATTTTGTGAATTGTTTTTTTAGTTTACTTCCTTTTTTCTCAATAATTTACTATTGTTACCAAGAGAGAGCTGTGTCTCTATTTTTCCTCCGCAAGCAAGCAGTCTTTTTAGCTATTATATGCGAGGACACATCAATGGTTAGAAGTTATAGTGTAAGTTTATATAAATAGTGATTACAACTGTTTGTTCTCCAAAAAAAAATATATATAAACAGTTAAAAGTACCTATAGATATACATAGTGACTGCGAACTGGGTTTTACTCAATGAGATTATTACTTAGTAACCTTATTTCCTTACTTCATTGGTTTCGCTACGTTATGCTCAGCAGAAAAAGCAATTGATAAATATTTTCAATCAACTAGTGTATTATAACAACAAGCCCTCAAAATGAAAAAGACGTTTTGATACGAGAGACTCTTACATCTGTACCCTTAATCCGAGTCAATACAAAAAACATTCCATAAAGTATACGAGCACCATTGATATCTCACAAGAAAAAGGTTTAGAACGGTTGAAGATACAAATGAGGTGTCGCCAAAAAAATTGCGATAAATTCGTTTTACTATCCTATTCGTATTTCGTGCGCTCGTAAGCGTGAAAGCACTGAAGTTATAATTATGATCCTAGGTTTTTATATTACAGTGCGTAAGCCCACGCACTCTGGGTAATCTCTAAGAAATTAATATTAATTAAAATTATTAATATAAATTAATGGTAGTCTTTATTAAGAAAAAAAATACAATCAAATAGGTAATAGAATTAAATTAAAACTAGTATTTACAATTGAAACTATTGAGCAACTGTTGCAAACAATCTACAGGTAGCTCAATTGATCCATATCAATACCAGTCGGAAGCGTGCCCAAGACTTGCTTTACTTAATTTGAGATTAATTTAAGAATTGTTGAGTTTTGTTTCTATGATTGACATGTTTGGTTTAGCTTTTGTACGCTCATAGATCGCAAGGGAAAAGCCAGTGTAAGTACCGAGTGAAACTTTTTTGCGTGTTCTTATTTTTCTTAAAGCTACCAAATAAAAAGACCAATTAAAGGCATGTTATGGAAGGCCTCGAAAAGGATGGATATGGATATATACATAAGACAATTCGAACAGCCTATACTAAACACTGTTGAGCAAACAATAAAATCCTGCTTTTTATCAGATTAAATATTTTGAATTTTCAACCTTGATGTTTTAAAATACGGAAAGTGTTCGTTTGACGTCACTAGACTATTTCTATGATTCTGCTCGCGTGCTCGTTAATCACTACATGAATCAATGTCTATTTGTAAAGCAGGTGTTGAAAACAAGAAAACGACAAGCCAGTCCATTTCTTTTGCTTTCAGGTGTGCACTGAAACTGTTGCTGACTAATACTTGTTTTGTACGTTGAGGGTCGTTTTAAAATAGCTTGTAAGTCAGCGCTTGCATCTTTGTCATGCAGCCGATGACTAGACAATTGCTCTAAACTTAGCTGAAGTTTTTATAGCACTTACACTTAGACTACTTTATCTTGCGTACAGTGCAGATACAGTGTTTCACCATCTTATTCTGATTAGAGCAGTACTGTTATTTATTGTATCTGTTCCTATAAACAGTTAGTAAGGCATGCAGGAGAAGAAACTCCAGTGCCCCCTCATCAATTAAATTAGGTACTAAAAAAGTAAATAATATTCCGAAAATTAATTTCAACCTTGTGGGACTTGAACCCGATACCTTCCCTCCGTACGGGAATGCGCTACCCATTACCCATTGCGCCACGAGATCAAACAACCGACGCGACGCGACTTCCTACGGACTTACGGACTGAAGCTGTGGACTGAAGCGCCACCGTCGTCAGTTGAATAAATAAATAATGCTGGACAATTCACACAGCATTATCTAGCCCCCAATTTGAGATTTCTAACAGAAAACTAGCAAAAGTACTGTCGGCCGCACACTTTTCGTGCAATATTAATCAAGCAATCTTGATTACCCTTGTTTCCGAAGAATTTTTTAACTATTTCACGCAAAGGAAATGTAAGTAGGAAAGTAGAAATGCATAGGAGATAAGGTACCTAACAATAGTATTTTGATTCCATAATGGATCATATTGAATTAAGTTTATCTCACTCAAAGTACCAGGCGGGTAGAAATGAACAGGATATAACATATTATAGTAGGTACTTATACCTGATTATGAGGTAATTATAACGGGCTCAAGACCTACGCCTGGTCGCCAGCGGGATTGACGATCGGGTTATAGCTAGCCATGTATGTAGAACATAGCTGAATCGGTTATGGACGTAATTCATCTCATGGCCCAGTAGACGAGTTAATTACATGTTTGTACTACTAGATTATTCAAACGATCAGATACGCTGATTGCTATCTGTTGATGGATAGGTTAGTTAGTAAAAATCTTGATTACTCCTTGATTGATTAAATTAGTTTTATGGTGATTTTGCGTGGCATAAGATAGTATGATATTAGTTATTTTATCTTATTTGTTTGACAAGTATTCTGACGACCTCTGTGGCGTGGTGGGCGAAGGTCTGTCTGCGACGCAGGAGGCTGCGGGTTCGATTCCCGCCTCGGGACAAATCAGTGTACGATCTGCAGACCTTTTTTCAAGGTGTTCTGGTCGTTTTCGTATAATAAAAAATAACTATCTATGTATTGTATTATATTATGTATATCAGTTATCTAGAACCCATAACAAGCTCTGCTTAGCTTGGGGCTAGATAACGCTGTGTGAATTGTCCAGCATTATTTATTTATTTATTCTAATACTTTTTCATACGAATATAAGTATCAGGATACATTCAGGTAATTTTGTCCTAGATGACACCACCAAACTTGGGATTTAGGAACATTACTCTAAAGCCGTCCTGACCGGTGTTACGGGGCTTAATGTACAGTAACATTCGCTTCCAGCATGAAACGTTGCTAACATTCTTCTCGTTGCTCGAAGCGAGCGATCGCTTTTCTCCCTTCCCTGTGATGACGAACGCTCGCTGAATCGTTACATTACGCAACGTAACACCCCGGCCAGTGAAGCGAACCTAGGATTTGACTGTCAAACTAGGAATACTTAGATCTCAGTACCTACTCACGGATACCGTGGTAAAAAAACTTTAATTCAATACAATTCATTTCGATACATTTTTTTTCTTTGGTTCCTTGAACGTGAAAACACGATTATGATAAAAAAAACTGAAACTGAAATAAAAATGCACTGTTTTGCACATAGTTGGTTCAGATCTCACAAACCCCTATTGAAATTACCTATGTTTTTGTTTGTAGGTTATTTCTTATTATTTTGTTCCATGAACCAGATTTTTGTAAAGTTGTGTAGTTTTCTTGTAATCAAGCAAAAACTTAATTTCTTCGGTTACACCGTTCCAAAAACGTACGCTATGTCCCGCTCCTATGAACGCGATATCCTATGCCTATCTTTTTTACAAAATGGCGCGCATTGGGGTATCCCCCTCTTAGGGGTAACATCACGGAACTAAGTATAATAAAAAAATGCATCTCATTAAATTTAAATCAGTATAAAATCTGACGTCCTTCTTTAATAGTGCATAAATGTGTCTGAAACTAAGACCAACTAACTAAGCACGCGGTATTGTTTATTTAGCGGTGCGGCAAGTATAACTTTAAGTTTCAATTTCAATTTAGCTCAAATTAATGGTGCACTTAAATCTCAGGCCGTATGCGGTTCCGCAACAGGTGAAATAAATACCCGTCTGGTATATTTCGTGATGAATAACGACCTCTTTCAATGTGCAGTTGGTGCATTTCTAATGGAATACTGCTTAAGTACCGTAAAGCATCATAAACAGGGAGTGGTAGCACTCCTTTATTTGTTTAGAGACTAAAGTTTTGGCAGCGCAGTGAAACATTTGGCATCTAACGGAAACTGATGGGGCAAAGGCTCGGCCAGATCAAGGAGTCAAGCCTATTGAATTCAAAACTTAACTTTTTGGTGAATGGAATATAATATATATAATATATATATATATATCAAAATTGATGATTTTAAATAAATAATGATGAACTATTGACAGATTATCATCTAGCCCCAAGCTAAACTGAGCTTACGTGTCAAGTACCTACTTGATAAATGGATAAAATAAGTATAAGTACCTATAGGTTTCTTGTTTGAAAAATATTTTGATATTGTTCGATTACAAGAAATCAATCATACTTTACCGAATATACAGTCAGCAGCGAAAGTGTAAAGTATTGACAGTTGCAGTTTTTCAGTTTTCTCAAACTGAAGCAGTTGCGAAAAACTTGGTTGGCTCATAATTATGACGCATGGCACTTTAAATTTAAGAATAATATTTATAAAAACGGTGCGGAGTTATTTGGGTTTATAAAACATTAAAAATGTTAAGCGACTTTCACTGCTACTGTACCTATGTTAAAAATATTGTAGTAAGTTCTTTTTTGAATATACTTGAAAACAATTTCATTTCACGTTTCTAACTAGGTAGGTACTACTACTAACGTATACTTGGACATATTTAAATAAGTGTTTCTACTTAATTATAAATTTATGGCTGATGTTCAACTAACCACGACACTAATTTCACTTACTATGAGAAGATTCATAAAGTCTCGGTCACGCCGAGCTAAGGTTATGAATACCAAATTATAACACACTTTCGCTGAGTCAGTGTCGATAAAATCTTATACCTTGACTCCTCGAGACTCAAGGCTCGAGCAGCTAGAACGAGATACGGCTATAAAAATGCACGACAAAAATATCTAGGTAAATTCACAATAATTGCTCCGGAATCTTCACTATCTATGATTTCATCTGTGAAAAACACGCATGAACTAGCAACGTTTTAAAAAATCAGCGCCGACGGGTAGGAATTCAAGGATGCAGTGGATTCTAACGTCAGAGCGATAAAGCTCATTTTAGATCGTGTGGTGCGAAGTGATATAGGTCTGGTCTGTAAATATAATACGCGGTAGATAGATACACCTGGGAAGTGCCAAGTGGCCACTAGTGGTCTTACCAGGCGACGGGACGCGCGTCTTGAGTGCTGTCGGATTGATCGATTCATCCGTGAGTTCCTGGTTTTATTTTTGTTAAGGAATTCGGATTGACTTTGTTTTTTGAAGACATTTAGTCCTTTATTTGTAAATAGCCCGTAAAAAACGCACCTATTTAACCCTCCAACACTATTTTACGTCCAAAACGTTTATTAGAACTAACACACACATTCTTTTGACAAAACTCTCGAGTCTTTGTTCTTAATTCAACCCACTTAGTATCTCCACCTTTTAACCCGTCGAGACCTCCCAATATTTTGCACAAGTTTCTAGACAATGATGTGAGAGGACCAGCAAACCTAATTAAAAAGTTTAAATTCAACTGTTTCAAAGTTCCCCAACTTGCTCTACCCTTAAACTTGGAATCATTTTGTTGATTCCATTTGCGAACTTCGATAGTTCCCGATTTCAACACAATAGGACTGTTCACCATGTTTGCATTAGTGGGACCACATTTACGTAGAACTCAGTTCGATCAAGAAAGTGAAAGTCTAGCAAGTCTAAAAATAACAAAATGTAGAGTTCGAATTATGTTTAAGTATCTATTTATGGGGAATGAAAGTATAGGAGAAAAGCCTTTGCCATGCAATGTGAGAACATGCAACAAAATTTAATGTATGCTCTGAATTTTGTGTAACCTGAATTAAGTGAAAATGCGGTTTTATTTTGTGCCTTCGGGAAGTCTTGCACACAGTTAAGTGATACAAGTTTGCCTCTAAACTTCAGGATTTGCACGACACCGCGAAGGTAATTCAATAAACACATTCCACAAGAACACCAACAAAGTTCTGCTGTGTAAATCTAAGTGTATTGGTTTTAAAGGTTAATTTACTTCCTTAACTTTCATACAAATTATGCGGCATTAATTCCCGATTGAGGTCTTTTAAAACATTTTGTAGAGCACATTCTAACTCTTTTAAACACAGTTTAATACATTCTTTCGTATAATCATTTTATGTTTCATACATAATAGTATCTTTTTATTAACACCTTGTTACAAAAACGACCAACAACTAGTATTTACCTACACTTATATCAATTTCCTAAAAACCTAACCCGTCGCCAGAAGGCATAGGCTTGTGTTTCTTAGTAAACAAAGTAATAATAATTTTGAAGGTTCGTGGGGAATTTTAACTAAACCAGAGTAATGTCACCACAAAACGTGTTACAACGCAAGAATGTCGTACTTATAGACCGTTGCAAGGTTAGTTTAATAAAATAAACAGTTAACCTGTCTACGGTTTGTTGTAGTATATATTTGTCACATCAAAGTAACAAGCGATTTACGTCCACCTCTACCACGTGAAAAAATAAAATCCTCGGAAATATGTTATTTTGTGATATTCTGGCGCGAATCCAACGTGTTGGTGGGCCGGCCAGGCTAATTTCACCTAGATGTCTCATAAAGTAGAATGGATATGGCAACACGTCACTACATCGCTCAACCGACGATTGAAATTGTGCGCAACAAACCTACAGAGTGTTACACAATTATTCTATCAAGCAGGTTGTATAAAATCTACACACATATCTCGGGGCGCGGCATAGGCTAGACTAGGTTTCGTATGTATTACCTAAACGTTATTAAAAGCAGGTGAATGTATTTGTAGGATAGTGCCTACTTTGTCTAGATTTGGGAAATAAGTCCTAATTCCTAAAAATTTGTTGTAGGCCCAAAGAAGGTGGTGTGGCCGCCAACACCCGAAACCAACGGATACCATTCACAGCAGGTAAGCTAATATAGACTAAGCTTGAATGTACATAGGGCTGGAATTAGACTGTTGACATCACTGCTGCACATAGCATAGCTTATGGTGACGGTTAAAAAGCATGAAAATTTAACACCCGTATTCACAATCATTATTACCGTGAACACGGATATTCTTAGAGTTACAATACAGCCGAAAGCAAAACGAAAGATATTTGTTAAGCTATAGCTGATAATGAAAGATATGGTACGTAATGATTTTGAATACGAGTTAAGAAACTAAGGTGTATTATAGAAACATTATCCCTACAGCAGAGTCCAGCGTTCTACAACAGCGCACAGCAATCCCCCCAATCACAGAGCCAGCAATCTCAATACCAACCTGAGCCCCAAGCCCAACCCCAATACCAACAGCCTCAGCACCAACAACCTCAATACCAACAGCCTCAATACCAACAACCTCAATACCAACAGCCTCAAAACCAACAGCCTCAGTACCAACAACCTCAATACCAGTCCCCCCAAAACCAGTTTTACCCCGAGTCACAGCCTTCTCGCTGCGAAGGCAAGAAGCAAGAACTTACTGGACTCAGTAAGCTTATCCCGTTTGGACCGGGAGCGACCGCTCGCGGCCCACCATCTCCTGGAGCGTATCGTGGACCTCCGTCTCCCGGAGTAGCCCAGCCATTCCGGGCACAGCCGAACCGCTGGGCACCAGTTCCAGCACCCCTTTCTCCGCAGGTATTAGGTCGACGCGGTAGTCTAGTGCTGAATACTCACTGCCATGCACGATTGATTACTAACCTTTATATCTATAGAAGTGTTCAAATGTTCGATGTTTCCGTGTTATCTTTAAAAGGTATCAGGTAAATGGATATTCTGTGAGTTGACTCCTCTAACGAACCAACTGCCTAACAAAACGAATTGCAAAGGCTGAATTCGAGCTTACGCTTTTGTGAAACTGACATGATCTAAATTGATTTTACGTTAAATAGAAACTAGTTACAACGTTTGGTGTTAATTTTAATAGATTGTATTTACTTTGATTTAATATAAACGACTACAATGTAATTAACTTAAGAACATAAAAACATCTTGTGACTAAAGTTCAATCGAACAATGAACTAGCATAGCGCTGACTAGAATATATTTTCCAGCCTCAGAACAATCAGCAGTCATATCCACAGCAGTACTCCCCTCAGCCTCCACAATACTCGCCTCAGCCGTACTCTGAGCCCGCCTACCAGTCCCCTCAGAGACAGTTCGAGCCACCACCATCCATCATCACTCTACGCCAGCAGCAGCCGATCCACCAGAAACCACCACCGGTGTTCGCTAGCCAGCCCGCTACAGCATCTTTCCAAGGTAAAATTCAAACTAAACTTAATAATAATAATAAATAATGCTGGACAACTCACACAGCATTATCTAGCCCCAAGCTAAGCAGAGCTGGTGTTATGGGTACTAGATAACAGTTATCCATAATATAATGCAATACATAGATAGACATTTTTTATTATATATAGAAAACGACCAGAACACCCTAAACAAATGTCTGCATATCGTACACACATTTGTCCCGAGGCGGGAATCGAACCCGCAACCTACTGCGTCGCAGGCAGACCTTTGCCCACCGCGCCACAGAGGTCGTCACTAAACTTAAATCATAACATTTCACTACGCTATAAAATGTAAAGGCGTACTTTTGTCCTTACTATTACTATAGCTAGACAATGGTTTACGAGATATTATTCACGATCTGAAACATCAAAGCGTTTCGCACTGAAAATGTGGGTTTAATAACAGCTGTTTCTGCCGGCAATACATACCTATATAGGTATACTAGGTAGCTTGGTAGAAATGATAAAGTTAAATAAACTTAATAAAGCGATGTGTATCGCGAACCCCAAATTGATAAAAATGTGTGCAAAGAGAAAGGTTTCAAATCAAAACCCTAGGTAGTATCAGGGGCATAAAGTGTTGAAATTACAGGCAGTTACTGGAAGAATACTGTTGCTCATACGTAGTACATTGTTTATAAAATAGCTTTTTATACGTCTCGCAATGACGCTTAAAGAAAGTGACTTACGACTCGTTAAGGCTTTCATGATACACCTGCGGATCGTTAGATTCTTTTATGAACGGGATAAAATTGTTAAGAAGTACCTAGCTGGGTGCGAAATCCACGAAGCCATACAAGAGATTAGAGATTATTATTGAAATTCGAAATTTTGATTCCAAAAAGTAACTAGATACTCTGCTCGAGTTTCAAACTTAGTTTGATTGCAAATTGTAAAATGGTGTTTTATTATTACCATTATTGGTTAACGAAGACCGGAGCTGCTCGGTTCTACCTTTTAATTGACTGTGCTTTGAAATTTTTGTGAGACGTTCCTGTTCATGATTACAGCAAGCGAATCTCTTTTCATTAAGGCTGGTCTTTCGAAAAAATCAACATTTTCTTTTACATATAATTTTTTCACATTAAATTTCATTCTGAACAAAAGCGCCAAGATAGTTTTTTGATTAGTTGTATTATAAGTTTGATATAAAAAAAAACGAATACATCTCAATTTTGATACATATCCCAAACAATATGACTTACTGGCTGGATTTTTGTATTGAAAAATAAAGCAAAGGCAGGATAACAGATTCGCCAAAATAAATATTTGATTGCTTGAACCGTGCTCTTTAATAAGAAGAAATATTGATTTTGCACGTGATTTTTGCACACGCGGTCTGCTGAGAATTTTGCGGTCATAGGAACAGAGCAGAGCAGAGAATTTTGCGTTCCTATGAACGCAAAATTCTCTGCCATGACTATCCTTTTCACAAAACGGCCCTGGAAGAGGCCCTAAATTATGATAGCACTCATACGATATACTCTCGCTAGAATTATGGCATGGCACAAAATGTTCTTGAGACTGTTTCATTAATCTGTTATTTTAAGGAGGCGTCAACATGCGTGGAGACCAGAAATGGCCGCCCCAGGAGGTAAAGGAGGCAGTGGCTGCTGAGAATGAGGCCAGGCGACAACTCGCCAAGGGACCCGCTTGCAGACCACGCAAGGTATACTGTTTACAACAACAACCAGCCTATACATACAGTCCACTGCTAAAAGACTTAAGTATTTTATTGGCCCTTGTGTAAAGCCATTTTGTGATAATGGAAGGTGATGGATAGCGCGAGACACGCGGGACGCAACCTGCGGTAGGTACTCGTGCACAGGTGTGGGAGTGGGACACGCGGGGCAGTGATGCGCGCGCTTTTAGCTGAGTGTGCGTGGCACTGTGCCCGCGTGACTAGAGCAAGTGAATGTATGTAAGACAAGTTTGAATGAGAGTGTGAGTATGTGTGTGTGTAAATGCGAGACCCACACTTGATAGTATGGGGCGACGGAAATGCCCATAATGGACACAGAGGTCGACATTCGCGGTTTCAACTGCGTCTGTCCTGTCTGTGTCCCAATCGGGGGGAGGGAAGGTGATGGATGAATGGGGTCGGCGAGTGTGTAGAACGGTGGGCTCGCCGGCCAAGTATGGGAGGAAGAGGGGACGCCAGCCGGGCCGCGGTAGGTTTTAACGTTCCCGCGGTTTGGCGAAAAAATGACGAGAGAGGGTCACCCACCGGAGAGGTTTTACAGGGTAGGTACCTACGTCCTTCTCAGAGCGTCGAGTCCCACATAATTCTGGTCCCCCCAGACCATTCTATTCGTAAACGAATTTCCTCGCCGTATAAAATAGGGAACATAACGAATTAGCTAGCTAAGTCTGTAGCTTATCATCACTTATATCATATCACGATCCAACGTGGGTGAACCTAAGTATAATGGCAATTTTGCAGGATAATGTTTTTTTTCTTCGTTCTTTGGGGGAGTTGTGAAATTACTCCGGTGTGCTTGAATTTCAACAAAAAGGTTATGTAATATGCAAATATCACGCCAGACAAGAAATGTCAAAGCACCCTTGCATATTACCAAATTCATACCAAGAACAGATGAAATATAGGCTGATGATGATAAAGATCATCATCTTCATCATCATCATCCTATATTTCATCTGTTCACTGCTGGACATAGGCCTCTTATAATGAGCGCCATTGATCTTAATTGTAACATATTCTGAATAAGTGAAAAACTTAAAGAAAAAATTATAATTTTATATTTATAGTTATAATTGTTAATTGTTAATCTCGATCAAAAACGAGGTTTCCAATCCTTGGAGGATTGGAAACCTGGTTTTTGATCAAGATTCGAAAATTACACAACGATTATAAACTGCATGTTGTAAATAGTACCTAGCTACCAGTACTCCGTCCACTTATTAATTTTCTTTGACATAAAAGAATAATTTCATACTCTTTCTTTTAAAAAATAGCGATGCGAATCTGTCGACTCATAAAATATCGGGACTAACGAGAACTTCGATATTTTTTAAGCTGACAGATTACGTGTCGATGAAATATGGCATTCTTTCAATAAGTCAAAGAAAATTAATGCGTGGACAGTACCTACGATACATGATCGCACTCGGCTAAAACTACTAAATAAAATAGATCTAATAATATATAACATCACACAGATTAACTCTAAAAAATTATCAAGTAAACCCATCGATAAAAGAAATCACGGCATTGTTGAACAGGCTTCATCATCATCTGTTCATTTTGGAACATTTTGAACCCAATTGTCTGTTTTAGCTGCGTCAGTTTGCGCTGGCTGATCTAATATCAATGAACGAGCCATAGGTGCGTCTATGGACAGCCTTTTGTAAGTGCTTCCGTGTTGCCTTTTAACACTTCGGCACTTGAAGAGTAGCTTAGAGGTTTAAATTAGGATAGGTATCACTGTAAGCTTGGCTACAAATCTTTGGGGCGACTTTTACGTTGTTTTTGTCATGAAGGTGGAAGATTGGAACAGTACAAAATGAACATTTAACCCCTAAACTGCCTGTCCATCAAACTGCAACAAGACAGGCAGCCCGTACAATGAACCTTGCTTTGTCATCGATCTATAAATGAATAAATACCTCACCTCAACAGTCTATAAAGGTCCACTGCTGGGGGTCTCATGGGGGGTAGGTAATGCCCATAATCCCCACGCTGGGCATGCGGGTTCAGGATCGCAGTTCGGTAGTAGATCTATTCTGCAAGAGTCGCTGCTGCCCGCCCGCCGGTGTATGTCCCTTAATCGCCTATTACGACGCCCACGGGAAGAGTTGGGATGGTGCAAATACTAAACCGGCACCACACGGCTAAAATAAATAATATTGGACAATTCAAACAGCATTATCTAGCCCCAAGCTAAGCAGAGCTTGTGTTAGATATGGGTACTAGATAACTGAAATACATACCTAATACAATACATCGACAGATATTTTAATTTATGCATAGAAAACGACCAGGACTCCTGGAACAAATATCTGTAGCTCGTACAAACATTAGTCCCGAGGCAGGATTCGAACCCGCAACTACTTGCGTCGCAGGCGGATCTTCGCCGACCGCGCTACAAAGGTCGTCGACGCTTTTCTACGGCGTTACTCAAGTATAGATTGATGACTAAGCGAGCTTTCGTAAAACGGGCCTAAGTTCCGCTTTTCTATGGAACAAACGTCACTCAAACATAGAAATATGACTGAGAAGTTTTTGTAATACGGGGCTTAAGAGTCTTCCCGAGACATATTTTCGATTTAATGTAAGACATGTTCAGATCATAAAAATTAAGATAAATCACCAACACGATGTGTGTCAAAGACTTGACTTCTTCAGTTTTAAGTGATGATTCTGTCTGCCTGAACTTACCTTTTCAGTTTTTCACCTTTTTCTGAAGTTCAAATACACCTGAAAGTCGAACCCTGTAACGTCATGAAATCATGTAATAAATAAACAAACATTTCTACTTCCAACATGCTCTATCTTTAAAAGCTTACTTAAGCGTAGTAACTGATTGTACTGTAACTAAATTGCCGTATCGCATGCATGAACCTATCATACAAAATTTTGTGAAAATGGACGACAATTACAAACAAAGAATTAGGTAAATTCAATAGAATATCCAACACAACTTATCGGTATCTTTGAAATGTAACAATACAAGCAATATTACCTATCATTAATTTCTGTTATAGTGAATAGATTTGAAGTTTCTAGTATAAATAAATCGACTTACGAAATTGATTTCTATTGCAGGTCAAAAAGGACTACTCTTCCTTCTTCGCCCAAAACGCCTTGAACCAAAACTATCCTGGTTACCGCGCGCCGCCGGGCACACAACACTATGAGGAGTACTCGGGCCGATCTTCATACTAAATTATAGATATTTAGCTACTAACTTAATATCACATCATCACAATTTCTTATCTTACTTCAAATTCACATTAAGTCTTCCACTGCCCAGACTCTGCGTGTCTACGGGCACGCCACCGCAGCTACAAGCGCTAAATATCAACAAATGCGTAATTTGCACTGAAAGTGTTTTTATGTCCTAAATTCATAACAGTACAAACTACAAAATGGGGATAAGAGAATCGCCTTTTATTGGCGTCATGAACTAGTGTCTAGATTGTTTTGAAAGGGGGTAAAATGGCGTCAATAGAAGTTCATAGAATCATTTCATTTGGAGAAGGAAGCGAAGAGTAAGTACTTGTATTGACTTTAGGGACTAAAGTCTTGGCGCATGTACTTGATTATATCACGGTACTTAATTTAGCATTAATTTATTTTAACCATTATTTAGTTAGTAAGTTAACAAATCACGTTTTAGTATGCACATTATTGATTAGAATTCATATCTTCGAGTATTTGTTCTAAACTTTCGATTAAAGCGCGGCTTGAAAAGGCGAATATGCGAAAACGCTTCTAAAATTGTATATAATGCTCAATTACTACATCAAAGAGGTACAGTACAGACCCTTAGCTTGATGAAAAATAACAATATTTTCTTCAATAAAATTAAAACTACTCGTGCTTTGTCGAAATTAACATTCGTAACAAAATTGGCTAAGCTTTCTACTAGTCAAAAAGAGATTACAGAATTATTTTGTATATAAAATGTTAAACTTCTATTATTTGGTATTACAATGTAATTTATATTTTAAATAAAGTTATTAAATGCCGTAATGTGTTTCATTGGGGTTCTTTGTTAAATTACGAGTAGCCTTCAACGTCCCGTAGGTAGTTGAGGAAGGCCATCTACTTATACCATCATACATCATGATCCTGAGCCAGTTGGCCCAACGCCCTATCAAAGGTTTCCAAAGACCCCGAGTTCGGTTTGCCGGTATTATTAATATGAGCCCAATTTGCTTGAAACTTACAGAATATACTACAAATACAAAAAAATATGGTTTCAGCTGATTTTTAACCCACGATTAACCCCCGTATACTCAAACGCAACTCACATTTAAGCTCGTCTCAAAGTAGCTGTTTTTTGACATAATTTGAATGAAAATGTGTCAAAAACGTCACTTGAGACTTGAGACGTTAAACCTGAGATGCGTTTGAGTATTTGGGGGTATGTCCACATGAATTTAATCGCGGGAGGGTAAGCTAGTTCCCGATGAATCTCAAATCGCGAAAGTTCAAAAAGTTGGAAAAGCGCAATTCCCATACAAAATTAAGACTTCACGCTGACGTTTCGATACTATCGCAAAACCAGGGCGCCATAGTTCGTCGTGCTATAGTTTCCTCTAAAATTAAACAATTTTTTGTAAGAAAATATTGTTTTATTGTACAATTCATACACTGTGTCCAAAACACGCCAACAAGCATAGTTGAAGTGCATTATAAATGCCTCGGAACAACGATCACTAGCCGTCTACGTACAACTATCAAGTACAGTCAGCTTCATAACATGAATGCAAGGTTTTAACCTAACATACCCTCCACCAAACTGATTTCAAAGTTTTACAACCCTTAGACAAAATTGATTTCAATTGACAACTTTAAAATAATGCTGTGAAACTTTCAAACATTGTTTTACGACAATTTCTTGCTGACTGTACAATTCTATAAAACCATAGGTTAATAATAAATTCTATAAAAGCATAACTTTCAAGTGGATGGCATGGCATACCTATAATATCACATAGTAGCCACACGAAAGATGGCCACACATCTATTTCCAGCCAATTTAAAGCCAACAAATTATGGTTATCATAAAATTGTTATTGTTACAAGTGCATAACATAACAACGTGTAACAATTTATCGGAACGTAAATATTCGTAAAATTACAAAGTGCAAGCAGCTTATTTGTGGAGGTGACAGAGTTAGTCAAACTGAGCTAGCGATGAGTATTTTAAGAAGCAGTTTTAGGTCACCTGCGCACTTTGCGGGTAGCCGGAACGCTTTGCGTTTAGTCAGTCGGTTGGCCACAATCAAAAATGTGTACGCAAAATAGTTCTTATTCGCACTGCGGCTTCCGACCGATCGCTAACGGCCGGACGACTGATGCCCGTATCGTCATTCACTCAGTGCGCACGTAGCCTAGAAATAAAGCTTCTTAGCTTCTTAGATTTATTTCTCTGTCCATATTCACAGAATAACTGGGTGCACTATAACTATAACACACTTTGATCTAGAAGTTTCTGGGTAAGGCACAAGTTCCAAGGAAATAACAATTGTTTTAAATAAAATCAGCAGATGCGACAAATAGCAACTCTATGAGTGCCAGTAGTGTAGGTAGAGTTCGCGCAATTCTTTATGAATTCTGTGAACTTAGCCTGGAGTGCGAAACTGCGCAGGACTACTCATCGCGCTTTTTTAGAACGTTAAAGTACGCTACTGCGCAGCCACTAGGCGTACTTCCGAGAATTCATAAAGATTTGCGCGCACTATAAATATCTGTATTTAAGTACTGAAAATATTTTCTAGAATATTTTGGTAATTAAAATTGTTAATAAATTGTTGGGAGAAAAACCGGAGAGCGGCTTAGTCGCTTTTGATATTTTATCTGTTGAAGCAATTTTGAGCAACCACTAAACCGATTAACAACAACTTTGTTACCAACAAGCAATTTGTAGCCAACAAGAACAAACCTTTCCCAAAATAGCGAAATTCGCATAAAATCAGGGCTACCTCTTTAAAAAAATTAAAATACACACAAAACTATATATCAACCAATATGAAGTTTAGTCATAGAATAACTTAGAAATAATAAATTAGGTCATTGTATAAAATGATAAAATATCGACTGTATCAATTTGTTCTAGTTACGGTGTAGGCTAAACAAAACCCGTGGTTATCTGATGTTGACTCTCTAACATTAATGTAACAAACGTGGTGACCTAAGGTAGTTGGTAAAAGCGCGGAAATAATGTACTATTAAAGTCATTTAAAACAGGATATTTACCATGATTCTATTTAAAAGATGATGTTAATATCCATGATAGTTTTAAAAGTTTCAATAATGTACTAGGTTCTACAACTACTTTAGATAGGTAACAGATATAAGAAGTTGTACGCACATTGAAAGCCATTTGCTATGAATCTTTGCTAAAACAAACTTTGAATCATAGCTTTTTGCTTTATAGTGCGTTACACGCACTGGGCAAATTCCCAAAAAAAATATGGAAAAATAAAATTAGGAATATTTTCGATTTCGGGATTTTCGTGGAAATCTTTGAATCAATTGTAATTTTGGTGTATATAGGCATAATGTTGTTTTAATAATAAACCTCATAATTTCAATAGACTAAAAACTATAGTTTATTTGTAGTTTTTTTAGCGTGGGTTCATAGCATATGGCTTACAAATTGCGCAAAAAATCTTATTTGCTATCTAAATTACTCGTAAAACGTAGTAAATAGTGAAAAACAGATGTTTTTTTAATGCGCGGCCTACCCTCTTACGGGCGTAGCTCATTAGTAAGTCGAGGCGAGGTTGAAGCGGCGTCGCAGCGCGGTCGAGGCGTGATCTGTGGAGTCGAGGCCGCTTTGCTTCCCATCAAACTAATATTAATAAATGCAACAGTTTGGATGGATTAATATATGGATATTTTGTTACTTCTTCACTCCAAAACTACTTTAAGGTGAAGTAGGTCCCAAAACTCAGGTTTTGCCTACACGAAAAATCTATTTTAAGGCAAGAAAACACAATTTTTTTAAATCTTTTTTGATGAGCATCGAAAGTTTAGGATTTTTGTTAGTAAGTTATGGGAGCCGAAACACGATTGACTCAACTTGACTCGATAGAAAAAAATCGCAAAGTTTCCTCTAAATTTTGCATTTTTACTACGGAAAACCAGTTTCATTTGCTAGTTACTTAACATATTTGCATGAAATATTGTCAAAAAAATACTTAACTAAACACTTTAGAGGATTATAGTTTTATTTTTTTGCGAAAGAGTATTATGTTAGTTAGAGCAATAACAAATTTATAAATAAAAAGCAGTCCTTGTCTCGAAAAAGCGAACGTACATCGCCTTAAAGATTGGACTAAAATATGTAGGTGTAGCTCTAGGGCACACGGATGTCAATAACTGCGGACGCACCTGCCGTTTCTGTATAAGCCTTAAAAGTCATCTACGTAAGTGCCAAAATACAAACACTACATAAACCATCCATCGTGGATGTAAAGGCCATTGATAATGACGATGGTAGCTCTATGACTTGGAATAAAACATTGGCAGTATAAATCAGTAAACATGGGATAGAAATAACATATAGAAACAACGCGTTCAAAGCAACGGGCTAATGAAACTAGTCCTTCATTAATCCCTTCAAATCGCACGGAGTCTTCAATGGCAGGGCTGGTAAACCGCCCCCGCCTCGACTCTACGTCGACACCGCCACGATTTTGCCTCGACTCGTGGCGTGTCAACTCGCACGTGACGCGACTTTAGTATAAGACACACTGCCATTTATTTCTCAACTAAATAAAACGTGGAAACGGCGCGCCGCTTTTGCCACCACGCCGCGCCTCGACTCTCGCTCAAGTGAGTAACGCACCTCGTGACGCGACTTTAGTATAAGACACACTGCCATTTATTTCTAAACTAAATAAACGTAGATGGACCGCGCCGCTTTTGCCACCACGCCACGCCTCGACTCTTACTCCAGTGAGCGACGCGCCTAACAATTTAAAAGGTCATTTATCAAGTGTTCCAAATAACAAACGGACAGTTACTATTGCCTGAAGAGTATTAACAGGCTAATCATAAGGTCCTTAACGACCTATGACAGTTTAAGACATGGCCCATGCAACGTTGTGTCAGACTAGTGAAAAACCCTGTGTTTGCTGAATCGCCTGGAGAAGGTAGTATTTGAGACGTTCCTTTGTTTTGTATCGCGGGAGGTCGAGGAGGTTGAAACAAGTGTGAGCTACGGGGAAGTACCTTTCGTCTGCTACTGGCTGGATTCTTATCTGTAAAGATATTAAAATAGATGAATTAACATTTCAGATTTCTTTCAGTTTTTCATTTATTAACTATAACGTTACGCTAGATAACATAGGTAAGTCAAACATTACATAGGAATACTTATACGCCGCTCACATTTAAGCAAGTCTCAACTAGTCTCAAGTCGCGATTTATTGTTTTAAATGAAAATCTTGAAAAAAAAAACTTTACTTGAGAGCTATTCAAATCTGATTTGCGATTGAGTACCTATCCTTGTATGTGGAATGGATTTTTGTTTCTCGACACCACGCTATCACTGTAGCCCTAGGGCTACAGTGATAAAATTAGCCTCAATGTGATTGCAACTCTAGAGTTGCAACCACATTGAGGCTAATTTTATTTAGGATAACGTATACGAAGTCGCTGGCAGAAGCTTAGACTGAAATAATTTTCGTTTTATTTTTAATTTAAAAAATGCGTTACCTTTATGTCTCTCATTCCCTGAATCGGTACTCTGTCGCTGCCTGTGAGGAACAGCAGGAATTTCTTTTTGTCTTCAAGGCTCAGTTCGTGGAAGGTTTCCCAGAACCATCTGAAAAAAAATATATTTGATCAACTTGCAACGAATGCAAGAAAAATGTTAACGGCTTATAGATACTAAGTTAAATCAACAGGATGTCCATTTCTTCCAAACTATTGAATATTTAACTTTGAAATTTATATAATGGTAAATAAAGTTGAGGAATTACATATATCCTGAACTTTACCACATAAATAGTTCATGTTTCGAAAACACGATTCCATAAAATTGTCTCAATAAAAAAAATCGCAGTTAACTCTAAATTTTTACTAAAACCTTAAATATCTCAATAAATACAGTAGTTAAGATCTTGAGAATAAGCATGGTAATTGAACTAAGTATAAAGAACATTTTAAATGTTGCGTTTTTTTATTAATAGATAATAAACAAAAACTTAATTTTTGAGCTTGCGTTGCTATCCTGTCCCGCTCCTATGAACGCAAAATCCTATGCCTATCCTTGACACAAAATGGCGTCGTAGTATAGGCAGGAACATACAACCAGGGTCGTCTCTTTTACTCTTGGTGATTTACGATGCGCAACCGGCCAAAACAGAAGTGAAAGACGTGGTGTTTTGGGACTTTCTGCGTTCTAGCTAACGCCGCCGTTAGCTCCACCTACGAAAAGACCTACTTGTTTCTTTTTTTTAGTATTTACCTGATCTGCTTATCTACGGGTGAATATCCATTTTTATACTCGCAGTTAGTCTCAAATACATCCCAATCATACTCCTCATTGCCAATAACAACCGACATCAGTTCGTGCGACCTGAATAATTTTATTATTCTACCGCCGCAAACCTGAAACACATAAAATTTATTTTTGACATGTTATGTCGCGGATGATTTAGTTGTAATGTCGGTGGCGAAATTATTTATTTTAAAGATAGTTTGTAAGCGCTTTTATTTTTGTCTTGACCTCGAGCGGAGTGGTTTTATTTCGTTTGCAAAAGTCTGGCCTTTATGTTTTCACCCTTAGAATAGGAGTTCTAACTCTACCGTACATAAGTAAGGTGCAAAACGACGACCTCTGTGGCTTGGTGGGCGAAGGTCCGCCAGCGACCCAGGAGATTGCGGGTTCTATTCCCGCCTTGGGTCAGATATTTGTACGATCTGCAGGTATTTGCTCCGGTTGTTCTCTATGTATAATAAAAAATATCTATCTATGTAATGAAAAAAAAAAAAATGCTGGACAATTCACATATCATTATCTAGCTAGCCCCTTAACACTAGCTCTGCTTAGCTTGGGGCTAGATAATGATTTGTGAATTGTCCAGCATTATTTATATTTATTAATTTATTATAAGAGGTTTCTAGGCAACAAACTTTAACACAGAGAAAAATAGTGTGGAGATCAAAGTGAGATCACTATTCGATTAATTAACCAAAGTGTATTTTATTATTAGCATTAATACGAATAACAAGCTTATAGTTTCATTAGTGAGAGAGAGAGAATAACTAAGTATTAGTATTAGTATTGGGGTCATTGTTATTTGTATGTCGATGCCGAAAATGCCTGTAATTTAGATTTTTTCCATCAATGATTCTTTGTATTTGCAACTCCTTCGTTTACGAAATCAATGTTTGATCTAGAACCGAGAGGATAACTAACAATTTGTTGAACTAAATTAATCTAGTTGCACAATTCAGTTGACAGTAAAAATTAGTACCATAACTTTGGATTAGGAATGAGAAAGATGGTTGATGATAATTATGATGTACTAGCGGTCCGCCCCGGCTTCGCACGGGTATATTCTATAGCCAATATTCATCAGAGATAATGTAAGCTTCTAATGGTGGATTTTATTATTTTATTATCTTTTTTATTATTAACAATTTTTTCCTCTAGAATATTATATTACTATAGACGACCTAATGCCCGCGGCTACACATGCGCTTTTTGAGATAAAAAGTAGCTTATGTCTTTCCTTCGGATGCCGTCTACATCCCTGCCAAATTCAATCAGATCCATTCAGCCCTTAGGCTTGAAAAGGTAGCAGACAGAGAAACAGAAATACTTTCTCAACCTCGACCTCAACAGCCTATAATGGTCCACTGCTGGACGCAGGTCTCCCCCGATAATCACCTTTATTGGCTATTGGATTTACTTCTCGGGGGTGATGCCCATAATCCCCAGGCTGGCCATGCGAGTTGGGGATCGCAGTTCGTTGGTAGATCTACTCTGGAAGAGGCGCTGCTGCCCGCCCCCAGTGTATGTCCCTTAGTCACCTCTTACGACACCCACGGGAAGCGTTGGGGTGGTGTAAATTCTAAGCCAGCACCACACGGCTAATGAAATCTAATAAATACTTTTTAATGTATAATCAGTATAGATGTTACTCACTTTCTGGAAGCCCTGATTGAAAGCCTTGAACTGATTCTCCACAGATTTATTGAGCAAGAAATCCACGTATAACTCGACGTATTCACTCTTATTTTCGTAGGTAACGGGAATGTTTGCACCGTCATCTTTTAAAGGGTGCGTTTGAATTTGGTCGAATACTTCTGTGTTCACGACGAAGTATAACCCAAAGACCTGGAATGAGATTTTTTTAACAGATAGGTTGGATTTTAGCTTGTCAAATATCGTGGCAATAAGTAATAGGAACATAGCTAATTAAATACGATGCGATCAAAAAATTTTAAGTAAAATTATCAATTTTCACGGCGGAAGTATTACGAGACGAGACATAATTTTACACTAATGATTTTGTTCGGATCTAGCCATACACCTAACTAAGAAAATTTTACGAGTTCTTTTCTTTAATGCGGAACCCTAAAAATACATTAGAATTTATCCCTTTTCTTCTCCCTAATTAGAACATGCAATTCAAATTTCAAGTCGTAGTAGGTAAGCTAGAAATAAAAACGAGGACGAAACATTCTTTTCTTCGACAACGGATCCCTAAAAATCATGATTTTAGAATTTTCCTATTACTTTCTCGCTAATTAGAACCTGTATTTTTAATTACAAGTACTTCTAGCGTGCCCATAGGCTGGAAGCAAATTCAAGGAAGACACTTTGGGGTTCTTTTTAATCGACATTTTTTGGCTTGCACTGTACTATCATATCAGTCACAGCAAGCCAAAAAATTGTCCCATAGGTTTTTTTTTCTGTAAGCGCTCATTCATTACAATAGGAAGTAAAAAATTATAAAAGTACATAATCGGTGCACGTCTCTCGCATTTAGGATCCCGTATTAACCTTAAATGAACTGGCTTTTTCTGCACAGCCCTGAGTTTAATTTCTCTATAGTAAAAAGACGTCAGGGCGCTATGGCGCTCATTAGGGGAGGCGAATGTCCAGCAGTGGACTAATATAGGCCGATGGTGATGATGAAAAAGACGTCATCGAGACGTTCTAGTTTTACATGGGATTATCAGCAGCAGTATTTGTAAGGCTGTACCTAATCCCATACAAACATGGAACATCTTATGACGTCTCGATATTAGCAAGAAACATATCTCAGGGCTCAGAACTTACAAATCTACCGGTTTATAAAGACACCTTGATTCGTTCATTGTGAATGTAACCGGGTTATCTACGACCGATAGTTTGTGTTAAAATAACCCCAAGATGTTCGCAGCGAAGCCGAACGGATGCGACACTAATCGCACTCACCCTGATAAAGTCCCTCGTTAAGGTGCCCCCGAACATCGAAGCTCCCATACAAACGTACTTTTCGATTCATTTGGAAACTACATGCCCTACTGATAGGAAATTTTGCACACATAATCGGATAATAAATAGCTATGTCGGTATCGGCTTGGTTTTTCAAAAAACATAATCATGATTAAATGAGAGCGAAACTAATTTTCCATATTTTAACCACCAAATCGAGTAGTTTTCAAGCGCTTTTATTAGCATGATAAACAACTTTATTCGAAAATCTGACTGGATACCGACATCGTAAATATATTCAATATTAGAAATGAACAATAATATTTAGGAAATCAATCCTTTATACAAAATGAATCGAAAAGTACGAAAAATTATCAAAAAATGGTGAAATTCCTTATAGATTCTGCAACCGCTCGCTCACACGCGGGGGGCTGTAAGACGCGGAGGAGGTGAAATCCCGAAATTAGGCGAGCGACGCCGAAGGGGCCAAGCCGATCGAGAACGACCTGTCGTCGGTCGCACTGTGTGTGATTTGACCTCATTTGCGGACAGCCTCGTTTTATATAAATTTTGAATACAACAAATCATTCAAACAAAACCACGAACACTAATAAACTCCCGTGACCTTATCTAAAACAGTTTTTGACATATTTTCAACTTGCTAAATTTTACTAAGGGAAAAGTTTCTTTCGGAAATATAAATAAATTAATTTTTTACGAATGATAATGAGAATTCATCAAAAAATCTGTATTTCTAAAGCGATGTAAAATATCCGCACGGGTGTTCGATTTATTAATACAAAATGCACTAAATTTAAATATAAATCGAAGCTAAGGTCAAATAACACACTGTGGGTCGGCTCGGCCCGGTTGGTCGGCGCCAAAGAGTACCTACATTGAATGGACGGCGGCGACTGACAGACAGTCTCTGTCACAGTTCTCTGTTGTTACTTGCTACGCGCTCACTAAAATTTTAATAAAGGTTTTTCTAGTATTATAATCAACTTGACTTTGCAAATAACCAGCAAAAATGGACCCACCTAGTAGTAGACTTTATTTATTCGACATTAATTATTATTAATTGAAAGTAAAGAAATTTACTACCTACACATAATTTACTCCATGTCGTTATTTTAAAATTTCAACATCGTAATTTGTACCTACAGAAAATTTTGGTTTATTTTTTAAATTTAATTTTTTAAAATCAGTACCTACCTACCTAATGGCGCACGAAATTTATTGTTATAAATTTCAAATTGCAAGTCAATAGCAGCAGTAGCCGAAACCGACCTCGAACCTCTAAAAACGTCATACGAATAGGTACCTAGGTAGGTATCTAAAATTCTAAAGAAAAATTAAATAAATGGCACACTTTACTCCGCGAGTTCCCGCCAAAAAGCCTCAAACACGAAACACGTTACAAAATTAATGATACCTACTAACTTTAGTATTGTAATAGTACACGTACCTATATAGTCGGTAGATGCAATAATTTATATGTTTATCAAATTGTTTTATTGCCGTAATGTCATACGTTACCGTACTAACTAGTAACAATTCTGTGCCGACGACGCAGAGTACCTACTACACACACATGCACGCAAGCTTCACATACAAAGCAGACAGCTGTATTTGATGGTTATCGCGCTTTCTCACTCATAACGCGCTCTATTTCATTCGAAGTGAAATAGCAACAAATACTCACGGGCCGGCCGGTGAGATTCGGGACATGTTCTGGCCATTCTTAAGGGATAAAACGTTGGTGTACTGCCAACACAAACAAGGTTCGTGTATAACCCGCTAACATTTATAGTGTATTCATCAAACTATGAAAGTTTTTATAGCAAAATAGCATTTTTTTTTTATTTATTTATGTTTCACAGTAATTGCTTATTTTATTTAAAAGCGAACTTAAACCGTAATTCGGTTTCTCTGTAAGCCTCTTAGTCTCTATGGTACAATAAATATTTACACTTACCTACCTAGTTAAGTAGGTAAGTGCAGTCGATTCATACATAGTAATTAATGTAAGAACGTAGGCTAGGCTTATATTATGGTGTCAAATATTTAACTTACATCTTCAACATCGTTGTCCGGGTAATCCAGTAAGCTTTTCAAACTGTTAGCTAGTATGGGCGACAAGTCAGACAGATCGTCCAACATTACTGATTCTCCTAGGATTTTCTTGTATAGAACAAGAGGGAATGGAACGTAGATTATTATGGAGTTGTAAATCGCTAGGCCGTAGATTGCTCCTGAAAATTACATTGTTTATTAGGTACTTCCTACAGAAATACCACAGATGGCGTCTTAGACAGAATATTTAGAGTGGCTTCTTTGTTGTGGATCGATTTTGTACTTCGCTAAAAGTGTTTTCTGACCTGGAATCAATTAGTGTAATCGTAATTTAAATTGTCTTCGTGAGGGCATGGATCAAGTAATACTTATAGTTAATATATTAATTTATGTATAATGAGGGCTAGCAGCCCTAAGCATGTCAATTTGTGGGAGGGATGTGCTGGAATTTCAAAATCTTGATAGATCTTACTTTGATATGAGATTTTGAGCAAAATTGTGAATCTTATCAGGGGGTTTGCGCAACAATTTTATCTTATTGGATCTTATAAGAGGTTTTGCAAAACTATCTAGATTCAAAACTAACTTATTTTTATGTTTTTTTTTCTACTAGCTACTGCCTACGGCTTTGCTCGCGTTGTTTAAGATTATTATTTTTCAAGGGGGGTAAAAGTAGCCTATGTTACCCTCCATTCTTTCAACTTTATGCCAAAAATCAAGTCGATTGGTTGGTAAATTAGGGCGTGAAAGAAGGACAAACCAAAAAACAAACAAACAAACTTTCGCATTTTATAGATGTCATCTGTAACGTTTATTTTTATACTTAAATGACAACTCAACAATGGAATAACTTATTGAAAGCTGATTACAGATATTTGTTTACTTACATATCTTTATTCAGAAAGAAAATAACAATCAAATAACAAATTTAAATTAAAACTAGTATTTACAATAGAAACAATTAAACTATCTGCAAACTGTTGCAAACAATCTACAGGTAGCTCAACTGATCCATATCAATACCAGTTGGAAGCGTGCCTAAGACACTGGCTGCATTGCCCCGCTGTATAGCAATGCTGATGCGCTGTGCTAGATACTCACCAGCTCTCGGGTCACGCGTCGCTTCGACCAGACATTTTTATTTACTTATTTAAGTATATTTTTTGCGCAAAATTGTAACTAAATATTTTCGATATTATTATGTTGTAATTGTAACCAATTAATCTTAGAACGGTAGGACCTTACCAATCAAGTAGTACATAATATCGTCCTCAAACGGGTTATTCGAGAACCAGATCATGTTAGTGTCCTCGGATTGCTTGAACATGCCGTACACAGGGTCGAATATTTCCTTTAGCAGCAGCCAAAAGAACTCTTTTTTCACGCCACCTGCGTCTTCCGCCTCCTCGCCGATAAATTCTACCTGGAAAAAGTCTAATTAAAAACAAATTCTAATGTAAATCCGAACTTTGTTGTCTATCACTTTATGGCGCGTTTTGATAGTCACGGTATTTTAGTATAATGTGATTGTTTTATGTTTTAAAGGGAATACTCATCTCTACAGAATATTTTTTTTATGGACCACCATCTCGGGATCATTATCTATACAATAGCGAGAATTTCAAAATCGGCTCATAACTGACAAAGAAATCGATTAACTAATAAGGTATATAATCTATAAATTAACTATAATTCGAACATATATATAAAAAACATATACACAACTATATAAATAAATAAAAATAAACAATGCTGGACAATTCACACAGCATCATCCAGCCTCAAGCTAAGCAGAGCTTGTGTTATGGGTACTAGATGACTGATATACATAATAAAATACTTTAAATAGATATGAGTATATTTTTTATTAAAATAGAATATATCCAGAACAAAAAAAGAATGTTTAAAGAAGAAAGAAATAATGTTTATTTCATTCTTTCTTTCTTCTTTAAACATTCTTCAAATATTTGAAGATCGTACAAACATTCGCACGATCTTCAAATATTTGAAGATCGTACAAACATTCGCCGCAGGGCGGGAATCTAACCCGCAACCACTAAAACGACCTATAAAAGTCAGTAATAAAGTACTTACTTTGAGAGGTTTCTTCAAATGCGAGCTGTCGTGGCTACTAATCTGCGACATAGTGTCCCTAACCACGTGTTCTCTCGACACAGTCAGAGTTAGGAACGAATCTCTCCCGTATTCATAAGACGGGTCCGTGAAGAGACGAGTGAACATTTGCGTTGCGGCGCGGGTTATAGCAATTTGCATTTGGAGTTGCTGATCGATTTTGAGCAGGAGCGATTTGCATTGAACGTCGAATAGAAAGGCGTAGTTGCACATGTGCGGTTGTGATGACTGAAAAAGAAAATGTGTTTTTATGAACTTACGGTCTAATTTACATTGTGAGAAAAATATCGTCTCCTCTACGTGTTTGGAAAAGCAATTATTGAAATTTTTTGTAGAACAACGGATGATCGTCGCGTTCATACATCAAGTGTGTTTGTCGATTAAAAATTATAAAACGTGATATACCTAGTTGTAAAAATTATCAAAAGCAAGATAAATACGGCCATGGGAATAGCAAAGTATTTTTTATTGATCATTTAAATTCAACGTCAAGGTCGTCAAGCCGAAACCTGAGTATTAGGTTGGTTCATGACGACCCAGAAAAACCGAGAAAAACCCTCCTTGTAATGGGCAGGCACGTTCAGCAGTGGACGTATATACATGATAAGGAATAGTTCTTCTTTCTTTTGGATAAGCACTGATCAGCGCTTACTAACTTTGTCTGTTGTCTCCCAGGTCCGGATTGATAAACTAGGAACTTACATTTAGATCGGAGAGCCAGTTGATGTAATCTGAAGCAATATCGACGTAGTTACACAGATCATCGATGTAGAAACATTCCGCCGGTATCTTTGGTTTCTTAGGATTTGTGAAGTTGATTTTGTTGAGAGCTGCCAATGCATTCAGTATTTGTATTACGCTGTGTGTGAAATACAATTTCTGAAATTAAAAACGCAAATTAGGATATATGTTACTCAGTAAAACCGCGAGGAGGAGAAAAGGGTGACATCTCAACAGCAGTGCGCTGCGGCAGTAACGGCTTAAATTAATGTCAATATTTTATCGGCCGCTAAACCAATTACTTCATCATCATCATCGGCCTATGCTAGTCCACTGCTGGACATAGGCCTCTCCTAGTGAGCGCCACAGCGCCCGGTCTTCAGCTTGCCGCATCCAGCATCTGCCAGCAGTCTTTCGCAAATCGTCATCCCACCTAGTCGGAGGGCGTCTTACATAATTCAATCAATTTTTTACCATATGCTAAATAGGTCGAGAATATTGCTACGATTTAGACTAGGCAGAGAAGCAGCTCAAGTTTTTATATGAGAGGTATAAATTGGAGGAGTTATAAACCGAGCAATGTTTGTCATTTTCAGCTATTTATTAATTTACCTATTTTATATTACCTATTCTTGATTCTTTTCGTATCCTGATTGTTTTATGGGTTAGTAAGAACCTTGCAAGCAGTATTAACCTCTGCAAAAGCGGTTAGCCGCGCGGTTAGCTGCCACCGCGCGGTTAACAGCACGTAGGAGCGCTATGAGTAGGTATCACTTCATCTCCTCACCTCAACAGCCTATAAAGGTCCACTGCGGGACGCAGTCCTCCAGACAATCGCCTTATTAGTTTTTATCTCATGGGGGTAATGCAATGGGCATTACCCCCATGTCGGGATTATGTCAGTTCGGTGGGAGATCAATTCTGCAAGAGGCGCTGCTGCTCGCCTCACGGTGTATGTCCCTTAGTCGCCTCTTACTACACCCACAGGAACAGTTGGGGTGGTGTAAATTCTAAGCCGCCAACACACGGCTATCATTGTGTGAATAAATACGGACTGATAATTATGTAATTTATTTACATCATCATCACACCTACGCAGATTTTTAAATTTCCAAGGCATGGATAGAATATTTATTTAGAAATACCCTATGCTTCTAATAATAGAGCGCAAGTTACCTTATTAGCTTGCGCCGCAGGTTGCATCAGCTCGTAAACAATGACACTTTTGAATATGTCCACCAGCATTTCAAAGTATTCCGGGGTTTGCAATTCCCACCAAAGATTTACAATCTTTTGCGGGTGGAGTAAGAGGTTATTGTACGCTTCTGCGAACGGACCCTGAAAACATGAAGTGACGTGGTTGGGACCTTTACGTGCGTTCGGGTGACCATGTAGCTAAGGATATCGAGCGTATGCCCAGCAGGGGGAAAACAAGGGATGACGACGAAGATGATGATTAGGATAGGCCACCCATAACTGACGAGGTTAGTAATGGGTAGGTTGGTAGCCGCGATGATGATGGCTGAAACCGCAGAGTAGCGCACGTTCAGGCCATCACAGCGCGGTCAGCATTGCAGCCTGTGTTGAAGATGAAATAATGGACGAGATCAAAGGTCGAAGCCTTTATAACGCGGCGAGAGCTGTTCTGATGACGCTTGAAGGCCATCATAGCGTGGCCAGCAGGGCAGTCATTGCGGATCAAGGCTTGTTTAAGCTGTACTCAAACAACGCAAGTAATTTCAATAAACAATTAAATAAAAATAAAACCAGCTTAGTTCATACAATGTGGTAAGAATTTGCACCTGAAACAAAACTCTATATTTTGCGGCCGGCAATTTCCATTGCTGGGCGCAAAGCACGACATTAATGGACGTTGCTGGTGCCTTTTCGGGTAAGACCGAAAGTTTCAATTTGTTCAAAGAAGGTTTCAAAATAATTACCATTCTGTTTGAGTAAATAATAATATTTTGCAAATCAAGTTTAGGACGTACATAATGCATCCATAATATGGCCACCGGAATGCAAGAAAAAATTCCAAAATCACACTAAAATATAAAATAAAATAAGATTTTCGATAGTTGAAGTGGGGTAACCTACCAGCTACATTTATTTTATTTAAGTTTGTGCATTTTTGGTATATTAGTCAGTAAATTTTTTTTTACCTGCCAATATTAGGGATTACAAGTTACCTGAAGTTCAGGATGTCTTCTAGGATTCCTCATTTCGTGGTACATAGGCAGGATAAGGAACATTCTCAGTGCTTCCGCGTCCGGTGGCGAACCTTTCATCTTCTTTATTATACTCTCCGTAAGGTGACTAAATATCTGCAAAGAATATTAAATAAAACCTCGGTAATAGAAATATATCTGCTAAAAAAAAACTACAGAGAATATTATATAAGAAATATCTCAGTTACATAACGTGGATTCAACCAAAGTAGTATATGTGATGTACTCGTAGGTAGCAGGTTGGGCAAGTTGCATAAAGCGCCATCTAGATTTAGTTAAAAAAGAAAATTATTCCATCTATTATAAATATACTCACAAGTTCTTTTATAGACGAATTTTCAAATCTGCTAACTAACGTGAATGCCTCCTCTGCTTTTTTCAAGTCCACGCCAGGTACTTTTGTGTTGCACCCAAAATGCGCATTACATTCCAGTAGGAACGATGCATTTATGCAAGCGAGTGAGCCGAATACAGTCTCTAGGTATGCCATTAGATCCTGGGAAAGAACGAGATGGATATACATAGATCAGTCTGGTTGGATGTCGAGAAATATTGCACCGAAATGTTTGGAACGTATCATCATCATTTGACGACCTCAGTGGCGCAGCGGGCGAGAGTCTGCCTGCGACGCAAGAGGTTGCGGGTTCTATCCCCGCCTCGGAACAAATTTGTGTACGATCTGCAGAAATTTGTTCCGTTGTTCTGGGTGTTTTTCTATGTTTAATAAAAAATATCTATGTAATGTATAATATTAAGTATATCAGTTATCTAGTACCCATAACACAAGCTCTGCTTACCTTGGGGCTAGATAATGCTGTGTGAATTGTCCAGCATTATTTATTTATTTATCATCATAATATCAGTCCACACACGTCCACCACTGGAGATAGTTTCCCCCAAACGACAAACAGTAAAGGTATACTTATTTTGAACATAATATTTGTTCTAAAAAGACACCGACATTACTCAGAGCTAGAGAAATATCTATCGGACCATTTGATTCATTTATTAAAGGTTTTGAATCATGAAATACCTTAATAAACAGTTTAAAAAATGTTGTTGAATTTCTCCCTTTTTCTTTTAAGGTGTTAATTTTAGCCACCTTTGTAGCCTTGAACATTACCGATTATTACACTACAGATATTACCGATACTGAACGATAAGTAACGATGACAGATATCCGATTGTAAGATGCACTCTAGATGACCTAATGCAGACTAACCTGATTAACAGCATCATTGTCTTTGAAAACTGCACAAGCTGCCAGCTTCGGCAAGGTCAATGTGAGTATTTTCTGCAGATGCTCTGGCAATCGAAAATCGACCCCGGACTTTTCCCCGTTCAGGACTAGGAAGCTATGGTCGCCGCCGGCAAACACCTTTATTGGCCCTTTTAAGATGTCGTGAGAGAACTAGAAAAGAAATGGCTTTGTTGGCAGAATTATTTGTTAGGATAGAATAACAACTTTGTCATGTAATTTTGTTAGACATGCAAATTACGGGTGCTTATTTTTTAAGTTAGTGCAGGGTAATTGAATTATACAAGAGTCTGTTTAAATAATTACATTTTAACACGGAACGTTTACAGACAAAGTTGTTGTGTAAATAAACATAATAAACGAAAAACGTGCAATGATAATTATTTACAATAACAGCTAAATGCAAACAAATATAATACAAAACAAAAGCTAATTTTCCTAAGAGTTTTAGACTAGAAGGAATGTGATATCTGATAAATAGAGACTCAACACTTATTTTTGATGGTCCCGAACTGCCGACTGTCGCAGAAGACTCGACTTTTGCTTTCTTCTTGGGCTAGAGGAGACCATATTTCACTATTAGTAATGTCGTCAGCGCCACCTCAGTTATAATTTTTTAATCTACTAAATTGATAAACAGCTATCAACTAGGAAGTTTTGGATTGTGAATCTTGGGGCTAGACAATGCTGTGTGAAATGTGTCCAGCATCTGTTTTCTCCTCATGGTGATGTTTATTTGTCAATAAAAGAAGGGAAACCCAAGCATGGTTGTCACAGTTTTAGAAAATGACAATCATTTTCTATAGCTAACTTTTCTATTGCAATGACACCTGAATTAACGTGAAATAAAGTGAAACAACTTTCTAACTTGTGTAATAAACTTTACTTAGAATCCATTTACTGAGGTTTTACTGGTCTTAAGCTTTTCTATTATTTCTACAGGATACATAAATAAAAATAAAAAACTACTGATATCTAAATAAGAAATCTACGTTTAAATGAATGACTACATACGATTCACCTTGCTTGGGCTTGCTTCACTCTGCGCCAAAAATAAGTAAGTTAGTTTTTAGTCTTGCTATTCACAGAAAGTCTTATATAGGATAATCTTCAATAGGAAAATCTTATCATGAATAGTTCAATCCAAAACGTGTAACCACAAACCACAACTCACAATAACTATACTCCAATTTTGAATCATAGATATTTTATGTCAACAAAGATAAACATGAATGAAAACTTAACAATAACAACAGAAAAGCACAGATATGACTAAAAACTAAAACACAAACTTCAACGTCGCATATCTCACATGTGCAGCGAAAAGGTTTAGTTTCAAAAACGAAGGAGAGATCAGTTACTTAATTAATGATGAGGCTTTCAAAACCTAAAATTGTTTCGAGCTTAAGTGCTTTGCCTCGATGATACCAATGTCATATTATCCAAAATAAGTTATGCAAGCTAGCCTAGGTAAATATTTTCCAGCAATATTCCTTGGGTTATGTAACACTTTTGTATATGAAAAATATCCAGGTTTTTTAATCGGAGTATAGGAATGTTTCATAAAGAAAGTGAAAGATATAGCATCGGTTACTAAATGAAAAGAGTTCACTAGTATTTATTTATTGATGGACTTATTATAGTTTAAGGAAAAGTATCGTCGGCTTACTGCAAAAAGTCACTAACTGCCAGAAGTCACTAACTAGGTTAAGTACACCACCAATGAGTTTTTCTTATTATGCTCTACCTACATTTTGATAAAACTCACTAATTTGTAGCTCTTCAAAATTGGAAGTTATGGTTTAGTAATAAGTCGGTTTTTAAATCTGATTTCTTGATATCTTATAACAATAGAAAAAAAACACTACTTACTGCCTTGTTTATTTTGAAACTAATTCCATTTATCATTTATTTATTGCATAAAAAATTATAAAAAATTGCCAGAAGTTCTTGACTATGATTAATAGAGAATACACACAACATATACCCATTTAGAGTATTGCAATGAGAGACGGCCAGATAATTTATATAATACCAATTTGTTAATGTAGTATGAAAGGTATGTCAAATAATACCATTTATCTTGCATATACCAATGAAGTAAAGTAGCAACCATTAGGCAGCTAAATAATTTTGATTAATATCTTTATTCACAGCCCCATTTGATTCATAATACATTCAGAAAGGATTTCCTGTCGTAACTGTGATAATACTTGTGTACTAATAGGTACTGTCTAATGTGTCAAAGTTATGCAAGGTTATGAGGAGGAAGGAAGTTAAACAAAATGCAGGCCTTTTAGCATGCACATTCGAAAATTAACTGCACTGGATACGTATGTTTTTTTTTTTAATATTTTTATACGCCATTTTTCTCCCAGCTCGTCTACTGCAGCACATGACTACGGTCCATTCACTCTCTTATTTGCTGTTAGGTACGACTATGAAATTTCCTATTTTTTGACAGGTGAGTGAATAAAGACTACGAGAGAATAAAGAGAATTTCATAGACACCTTTACTTTGTCAGATTTGAGAAAGAGATGCGAATCTATCAACTCGAAAAATATGGGGTCGAAAGTTTAGAATTTTATTTTTTAGCCTACATAGTATGTACCCTGTGATTTTACCATGTAAAAGTATTGAAAATTGTATGATAAATATTTTTTTCCACTGTAACTCAATCTGGCTTCTTGTTATCACGGAATAATGCGCATAAATGGCAAATAGCAAATTTAACAACAAAAATAATACTACTTTAACCTGCAGGTCTATAAAATGATGAATTTTTGAACAAATATAACAAATTCGATTATAACTTTCTCATGAACAAAATCGATTGTCATAAAAAATTGAATCGGTAAAGCATTAGGGCATAACTATTTGATTCAGTCGAACTACCAAACAGCAAATGAGTGGAATAACTACTTATAGCTTGAGAATTTAATATATACCTACACATAATCGTCTATAGGTATTTCACTATCATCATCATCAACAGCCCACTGCTGGACATAGACCTCCCCCTAAGAAGCGCCATAGAAAATAATATACATACTAAAATAAATTTAATATTTTTTTCCATATTTCACGTATGTCCATTATACATAATTATGTATAACCTCAAAAATTATATACCAAATAAGCGAGCCGCGATTTTTTTTAACTTTTTCGGACTTTTCGGATTTTTGTTGAAAACTAAGTAAAGAAATTAACAAATATGAATATAAATATTGGCCAACGGAGCGAGCTGCAGTAGGTAATTTTGGAGTTTGGTGAGGTGAGGCGCCGTTTCTTATATTTCCTGTTAGTAGTTGATGGTTGTGATTGTCAACCATTTTCTCCATATTGTTCTGTATTTATGTTTCCGTTTTTTGGGGTGGGGTGCTTGGTATTAAATCGCCCGCATACCAGCCCACGCTACGCCGCTACTGGTAGGTATAATAGGGATAAATTTACAAAAGTACTGAAGCACTTCTCTATTATTAACTAACCGAAAAGCTAAATACTTAAAATACCTAGGTACAAGGTATCAAATTTTATGGGTTTAACTTGAAATTGAATCAAAAGGTTAAGCCGAAAATTGCCGAATTCATTTTTAAACTAAATAAATCATTATTTTATACCCTTAGATTAGAGAATGAATTTCTATTCGGCGACGCGACGTATACGTACGTACCTACCTACCGCGCTACTTGAATCGATAATACGACATGTTCATTCCGTTTGAGTCGAGTCTGTTATGCGCAACGTATGCATACATACAATTTAATCAAAAAAAGTTAAATAAGTCTTTATTTTTTGTTTACATCTGATTTTTAACCCTATATCTGAACTTTGTCAAAATGGCCCCCCCCAAAATGAAATCCTGGATCCGCCCCTGTTCAACATCCAAGCACCGAACCATCGATAAACAATCAAAATCACTTACAGGCGCATCTTCAGTAGGCGTGAAAGGTACAGGCGTTGGCACAAGAGCAAAGGCCATGTGTGGACAGCCGAGCTGACCGCGCGCTCCGTAGCCGCAGGCGAGTATTCTGTCACCAACTCGGCAGAGTAGGTGGCGGCGGCCGCATGCGATTTGTACAACGGTGGTGCCCATTAGTTCCATAACCTGGCAAGACAAGTATATCACTGATCAACACGCATATGTCCACAGCTGAACGTGCCTCACCACGCTTGGCCGGCGGATTGGTGATCGCGGTGGACACGAGGGCGAGGGATATACAGGGTGGATTTTTTGGGCAGAAAGGGGACGTTTCTTAACCAGTGTAGCTACAGTAAAATGGTCTCAAGACTATGCGTATTTTTTAGAGAAATTTTCATCACAACACAGATTTACCTGCCTGCCCTTAGTACTGTCCCTTCTCAAAAATCCACCCTGTGCACAGGGGTGTCCTGAAAATCAACGTCAAGCCGAAGACGGAGGAGAGGGTTCATGGCGACCCAGAAAAATCACAAAACCATGGGTCTATCTGCAATGGTTTCTGGGTTATATAAGCTTTTTCCTGGAAATCATAAATTCTCTAGCACCAAACTTTTCTCTTCCGACTACCAGGTGTCAATATTTTGTGATTTTTATATTATAAACTCAAATAACTCATTCATTTATTTTAGTGAGAAATATAAAGATAATGCCCATATTCTTTAAAAAAATGTTTGCTTCAGTTTTTGCATCAATTGTTTTCAATAGGTTAACTTTGACTCTTCATGTCGAAAAAAGTCTACCACGTTATACTGGCACATGCTGGCATGTTCTCTAAAAAGTTGGCGCACTTATCCTAGATTTCAAAATGATATGGTTCGGGATATCCTGTAAATATGTACCTACTAATCTTTATTCAGAAAGAAAATAACAATCAAATAACAAATTTAAATTAAAACTAGTATTTACAATACAAACAATTAAGCTATCTGCAAACTGTTGCAAACAATCTACAGGTAGCTCAACTGATCCATATCAATACCAGTTGGAAGCGTGCCTAAGACACTGGCTGCATTGCCCCGCTGTATAGCAATGCTGATGCGCTGTGCCAGATACTCACCAGAAAACCTACTACTACTACTACCTACTTACTTTTGGCCTGAATAAGTAACAAAAATCCATCCTTTCGCATTTATAAAATTGATGATCCGGTGTGATTTAAAATAATACAGTAAGAGATAACATAGTGCTAATGCTCTATGTTATCTCTTACTGTATTATTTACATAATATGGGTTTTATGGTACCTATAGGTGCCCCATAAAATCTATAACAATAGACAAAATCAATTGTGTCAACAATTGATTAAATTGTCACCGCAATTCCGGGATTGGAATTGACTGTAATCTCCGATGATTGTCACCGTGATGTTAAATGACCCATGTCGATATCGGCGCGACGAAGCTACGATACGATGCCATTCCGACGAAGGTTAACGAAGTTCAAACGCTACCTATCTTTTTACCCATCTCTTACCTTTCTCGGCACTAATTCATCTCTCGTATTCCCTTGCCCCGTTTGTCCATATTCACTGACACCACACGTGAATACGCCTCCGTCTAGTGTTAAAAACGCAGTGAAGTCTTCACCACAAGATATGTGGCATATCTGAAAAGAACATTAATTTTTAGGGTTCCGTACTTCAAAAGGAAAAAAGGAACCCTAATAGGATCACTTTGTTGTCCGTCTGTCCGTCAGTCCGTCTGTCAACCCTCTTTTCTCAGAAACGCGTGGAGTTATAGAGTTGATATTCACATCATATACGCAAGCTCGTAACCTCATGAAGCCTCGATATAAATCAAACTTCTAAGCCAACGCAATCAAAAGTTACAGCTGTTTATGTCTATTTTTTTTTATTTTTCAAGGGAATCACATGCACCCAAATCCTATAGGGTACTTCCCATTGACCTAGAACCATGAAATTTGGCAAGAAGCAAGGTCTTATAGCACAAGTAAAGAGAAAAATCCGAAAACCGTAAATTTGTAGTTTATTCACAGAAAAGTAATTTTTTAATCTTGCCATGGACCAAAAACCTATAGGGTACTTCCCGTTGACCTAGAACCATGAAATTTGGTGAGAAGCAAGGTTTTATAACACAAGTAAAGGAAAAAATTCGAAAACGCTAAATTTGTAGTTTATTCACAGAAAAAATAATTTTCGAATCTCGCCATGGACCAAAAACCTATAGGGTACTTCCCGTTCACCTAGAACCATGAAATTTGGCACAAAGCAAGGTCTTATAGCACAAGTAAAGGAAAAAATCTGCAAACCGTAAATTTGTGGTTTATTCATAACCCTTGATGCGCGAGTTTAACTCGCACTTGACGTTTTATTTTAACATTATAACTAATAACATATTTTTTTCTTTTGAAATTAGTAGGTACTTAATAATGTTGGCCGAAGATGGCAAGACAGCGTTACCGAACCATAAAATAGACTTGATATATCGATATACATGCGTTCGTTAATATAATAAGAATGGAAATGGCTAGGTAGTTTCCTAAAAAAATTAATTAGTTCGTCACAACTTCGACGAGCTTTCTTTTTTTTTGTTTTACGTACGCGTACGTAGGTTAGGTACCTAAGTATTGTACGATACCGATATCTAAAAAAAATTTAACCGACAGACTAAATACAATATACTTAATATTTTTTTAACCATGAAACTCGACTCGATTGCTCTTTCATAAAAACCATCTATCTCTTGGATTGTATGAAAAAGTACTTATTTGTTTAAGAAAAGTGTTAGTACAGAGGTGACGGTTGATAGAGGAGAGTGGAAGAAAAATATATATTGCGCCGACCCCATCTAGCGTGGGATAAGGACCGGATAATGATGATGCGTTCATTGATAAATTATCATTAGCCATAGTGAGCGTCTTAGCACACTGTGCTTGCCGCAACCAGCGGTCTCCTAGTCTAACCTGGCCGCAGGGCGTGTTATACTACGTTTTCCGAGTTGCGGTCTCTATTCCTGCGTTAATTGAAGCTGCAAATTTTGTGATTCAACCAGCGTTCACGTAAATCATTTAATGCACGTTATAACATACCTACATTTACTGGTTTCCGTGACACTTAATGTGTAATCAAAAATAGGTAACATCATTATCGGATTTCTGTGATTTACTTTGATCAGTGTACATGGTGTACGTACATACCTTAACATTTCTCAATGTTTTCAAGTGAGTTGGGTAGCATTTGTTTTCTCTCTCTTGTAAGCCAAGCTGTCCATGTGAATTTTTACCCCAACCAAAAACGGCACCGGATCTTAAACAAAAACCATATATCATTATCACACAATAAGGTAAACCACAAAGTGATAAGGGTTATACATAATAATAATTTAAATAATATCAGTGTAAGTTTAGTAGATAGGTTACGTCCAACAGTTAGACCTGGTTTTTTTATGTTTTCTAACTAACATTGACACATTCTTAGAATTCTTAGAAATGGATAACATTCATTTTGCGGAGGCCATCTTTTGCCTGAGATATACATATTTCTAGTTGCATGAGATACATCTCATGCAAATTCGTCTAAGATCCGAATTAAGCATAACAGTCGCAATTATTTTTTAGGATTTTTTTAACCATACTAAATTTAAAATACTTTCATCTTTTAAACAGATGGGTAAATAAAGGTGTTCCCAATTCGTATCCTCTACTATATTTCCTCTAGCCTATTTAAATCGCTTACTTTGACAAGACAAACGTGTGATTGCTACCGCAAGCAACTAGTGCTATGGGAACTCCAAGAAGGGAACTGATTTGTTGAGGTATCATTTCTTTACTGGTCAATGTTCCTAGACCACATTGCCCATGACTGTTCGCCCCCCATGAGTATAAATCACCATCTGCAAAATAACAGAATTTATAATGAAATGGCTGACTAATAGCCAAAATACATTAGGTTTTCTGGCCTACTTTCTGGGCCTGGAAAAATAAATTTTAGGTTCTAGAGTTCTAGCTTGAACACAAAGAAATTCATTCCAGCTTGTGCCTCTTTGCCACTCCTTTAAATGTCAAACAAGACAGCTGTCTTTATGCATGGAAATAGAGGGCATCTCTTTCTACCCTAATGCAACCGAAGCAAGACTTCAGACTCATAAAGATAGAAAGTGGGCTTGCAGTGTAAAACCACCATAACTGACTAACAACTATAAAGGAATAAATAACTTTAAAAATAGGTTTTTGGGTTAACATTTCGCAAGGGTTTTCAAAATGGATGAATATTAAGTGTGAGATAAACATGCTTCTCACACTATAGCTATTCAAATAATCTTATGAACTCTTCAAGCATCATAATAATCAGGCTACAAGTCGCTTAATATAAAATTCCTTACTATTTGTCAGTGCTATACAATGATATGCACCACACGCAACCTGGATGACATTCTTTGTAGCCAATCCTTTGACAAACTTGGGTTTGTCCTGTGCATGAGCCCCCAAGTTGCTGCCGAGTTGGCCCATGCTGTCGGAGCCCCAACTAAATGACTGGCCCCATTCATCCACAGCCACAGAATGTTGGATGCCACATGCTATCGTTGATATGATGCAGTCTTTGAATGTTTCAACAGGTGCTGAAAACAATAATGAAGTATGAAATAGTTTGATGATTTCAATAAATAAATAAATAATGCTGGACTATCCACACTGCATCATCTAGCCCCAAGGTAGCAAAGAGCTTGTGTTATTTACATATTACAATAGGTGGTTTTAGTTTGTTTTCATTACTTTATTTATTCATCATAACTAAGGGTAGGTATGCTGTTGAACTAAATTTGCTAATTACAAATGTATGTAATATTTTTTTTGTCTTGTTTTTTAATTCTATCCCACAAGTTTTAAACCCACCTTTTTTATTAATCAGCAAAAAATAGATTTTGCTCACTGTTTTCTAGTAGCAAAGAAATCGTTTTCGAGAGGTGAAAAAATAAGTTTTTTGATGCATACTATGATTTTTAGTTAGAATGGCGCCATTTTACTATTAGGAATATCATACTTTATTACCATTTCAGAAATCTTGAAATGGACATGTTTTTAACTTATATGACTTTTGAGGTATTCATACATTTTTTTACACCACGGTTGTTTAAACTTTGCATGATTAAATGTAAAAAAAAAAAAAAAAAATTTAGGCACATCTGTTAAAATGACCTTTTAAAATATTTTTGTAACTAAAATATATTTTAAAAAGTCATCATATAATATAATCTACTTTTAATTTATACATTCCAAAAATAAAACTTGTAGAATTGTTTAAATTGTGGAGGTAGTGGGATAGAGACCAAAAATGTGAGCAAAGGTATGAATTTAACCATGTTTAAAAATTGACATAAGTTCCAAATGCTTCTACTTTTTTGGTTTTTGTTTTGGTCTGATTGGCTTTGCCCTTCCGCACAGGAACCTTTAAGGTTATCCACTCATTATGCGTCACCCTGTATAACATCATATATCCATTTAAAACTGGATTGTGTTCTCAATAAAAGAAAGTTTTTTATCATTTTCCAGATCTGACAGAATTTGACTTGTCTAAGTGCTTATTTTGTAAGCTTAAAGAAATAAATGTTATTGATGTTTGATATTTGATCTGTTCCCACTCAAGCGGAATTACTGCTATTTTACAATGCAGCATCATTATTGATGTCATCTGTTACCTGGGATCTTTCCTTCATGGTTTTCTGTGTTTCGACCCAACTGACCCACATCATTGTTACCACATGAAAAGAGGTGCCCGGCATTTGTGAGGTAGAGGGTATGGAATTCACCAGCCGCAATCGACTTCACATGATGGCTTTCTTTCCATTTTGCTAAAGTCGGTTTAATAACCTGATTAAAAACACAATGTTTTTAAATTTTACATCAGCTCATTGTACCTACCAATTTGGGTGGGTTTTAGTAAGTGGAAACAAATAAGGTAAGACAAAACATAAACATTGAGGTTAGTGCTTCATACAAATTTGTGTATGTGTTCTTACCAAATCGCTATTTTCAGGACCTTCAATACACAGTTCGTGATAAGTTGAATTACCCCAGCAAAACATTTCAGACGTACATACAAAATAATACCACTTTATACATAGGTAGCAATGATAACCTCTACATACAGCCCAGATCAGTCTGTTTTATGGAGGTAGATGAGAATTAGGATAAAGAATCGGAGATATACGTTTCACAGCATTCATTTATCTTCAAATGAGAATAAAATTATTATAAAAAGCATTTTCAAAAGTCGAGAACAATCTTCATAATTTTCTTGACTGACAGCATGCAAGAAAGAATTCAGCTGTCATTGTCACAGGTACTTGACATTGACAGTCATGACTTTTTCCATTTGTAAGTGCCATCATTTTACGACCAATCCAGTAACAGCCAGGAAGGCTCAGGAAGGCAATTCTCGCAATATATCTACTCGATAAATATGGCAACAACTGTGAAAATATCGAGTGATTGCTTCGAATCAAACAAGCGTATTCTCAACATCTGCAATTCGATATTTATCGAGGGCTTTTCTTCGATAAGTTGCTCGATATCTCACCTCACCAAACTTCAAAGTTACCGGTGTTAGATAAGAGCTATGAATAATAAAAAGTTTTTATTATTCATAGCTCTTATCTAACACCGCAGTCTTTTGAATTTTCAGGAATGCTACTTGCTGATATATTTATTTAGCATACTCTTCTTAACTTTTTTGCAACCACCCAAAAAAGTAAGTAACAAAAATTTCAGCGGCTCGCCCGCTCGGCTTTATAATCTTTAACTTATTAGCTTTGTACCGGAAAGACTCCGTTCGCCATCATCGTCTAGAAAACATGACTGTATTTGATGCTACAAATTATAGGCAAAGATCATAATATGGTCCTACGTTCCGCTTATAGGTAGGTATATAGAGTAGGTAGCTTTGACAAACAAAGTTAACTACTTTTCACCAACAATCCTCCGAAGAATCTCAAAAAGTTTAAAAAATATCTCGTTGAAGTTGTTGGTCGGCAATGTCAACTAACCCGTCTAACCCCAAAGTTTTGTTTCGGCTGAATGAAACCATGGTACAATAATAATAATTTGACCATGGCTGAAACCAAGTACTCAGAGGTGACCTTATGTAACCATTCACTTATCAAATTTATTGTCCAATGTATCAAAGAAAAATTTGGACACTCTTTTCAGCCCCCGACTTCACACGCGTTGTTTCTATGAAAACACGCCATAAAACTTTACACCTAGATAAAATAAAATTAGCCTCTGTTATGTTTTATTTCAGGTCAAGAGCAAAATCCTACGCAAAATTCAGCCCGATCTGTTGAGAAGTTTTGGCGTAAAGAACAATCATATAACTATCCATCCACACTTTTGCATTTAGAATAATAGTGTTATTCCATTTGATTGAACTCAGGCGGCAGGCGGAGCGGAGTATATTAATGTACGTACAATTACCATGAACTCATAGTATATAATTATAATAATAAACTCCGCCAGGTATGCCATTCCGAGATACGCATGTGTGCGTGTTTAAGTAGTTATTGTATTCTCTTTAGTGTGGATGCCACCAGCGACGGATACGGTGGTTCTCAAACTTTTTAGTTTGGGGGAAAAATAGTTCCAGGCTGATTTTATTATACATGATTAATTTAAACTTTAGTGTAAATTTAAAGCCACGCACGGTTTTGAGGTTCAAAAGCCTGCGTGGCGCTGTGCCACTTATGTGCATGCTTGATTATTGATTACCATAAGGCACAGGTCTTGCTCGTTCTGTTACTCAATATCATAAAATAATATAATAGGTATGTAATTAGTAATTAAATTACATATATATACATACCTATCTACTTAAATCTAGCTACTTAATCTTTTAGGCTACTAATGTGATACCTAGGCTCCTACTCACCTATTTAAACTAAACTAATATACCTAGGTACCTACATCCTAAATAAACAGCTTTATTAAGAAAGAAAATTACAATCAAATAATAAAATAAAATTAAAAATAGTAGTTACAATAGAAACAATTGAGCTAACTGCAGGCAGTTGCAAACAATCTATATGGGATAAATAATATAAATGTGAAAGTGTGTTTGTTAGATTATCCTTCTTTCACGCCCTAACTAAGCAAGCAATCGACTTGATTTTTGGCATAGAGTTAGTTGAAAGGATAGAGTAACATAAGCTTGTAGACGAGGCGTGTATTTTCGGTAGCGGTAAGTGGTTTTATTCTCATACTTGGGGGAGCTTCTTTGGTAAGGTCGTTGAGATGTAAATCCATCCTCTGTTCGTGGTTTTGTTTGTCCAAATGATGACATTGACAATCTTTGGAAAACTGACACTGACAACTGAACCATGTTGTCTATGCCGGTCGGTGAAAAAGGGCAGAGGCAAGATGGCGCGTGGCGGGCATCGGGCTCTTTGTATCGACCATGCGTAGAATTCACGATTTTATCAGTTGATTGGTGGAGTTTTCGGTGCCGTAGGGCTGCGCAGGGCTGTTCTGATTGTCTTAGCCTTTATCAGAAGGTGGGATGTAACCCTGTCTGTCTTCACGCCCACTGATGGTTTACCTCGAATGATACTAGGAAAAGTCTGACTCGCACATCCACACCAATAATGGCGGAAGACTCAAGCGACTTTACAACGGGAGTTCTGTGCCAATTACTTCAGTACTACCAGTACTACAGTCGGTTCCTTCTACTATCCTAAGAGAATGAGATTAACAAGTGCTATGGATGTTCAGAAATGCAATTGGTTTGTAATAGAGGTGCTGGTAAGGTCTGATCGTTTCATGCTATAATTGTTGGTTTTGTGAATACTTCTATTGGATTGATTTGTAAATACTAAAGGTAGTATGGTTATTAAGCAAGCAGTTTGGGTTTTAGTTGGTTTATTGTGATGTGACCATACTTTTGATTGATTAGGTATAAAGAATCTTGAGAAAGAAACTAAACAAATGTCTTTCGTCAACATAAGTAGCTAATCAAAGCTAATCGAGTAGTTGCCCAATGATAAAGCATAGCCGGTGTAAATATGTCCCAATGCTAATAATCATAGCCGATGTCTTGTCAATGACACAACTTGCCCATCTGTTGCAATGTTTTCTTGTGAATTATTGTTTTCAGGGTTCAATGGAAGTGGAGGATGCCTGACACTAGATATTGGCAGACCACATCAATCATGGAGGCACATAAGGATTTAGTGATTGACGGAGCCAAATATGTGTGTGATAGTGCCAGAGAATCTACTTAGCATAGACTGTCTGGGAATCAGCAGTGCCTTATTATAAAGATAAGTCACACCTTCACAAATCAGATTTGTTTCAATTCCAAAGTAAGTGTATGTTTATTGAAAAAAAAAGAAAGTAAAACAATAAAATTAGTTTACTGTTGATAAAATTATAAAACCTGAATATTGTCTTGCATTTTGTTGTTCTGTTCATGTATTTGTTCAGTTACACATGTTACAAAGACAAGACTTGATTAAACTTGATACATATTATGGAGTAAGTATGGGTGCTAAGATGTGTTCTATTTTAATAATTCCATGATCAGATCACTAAACACTGATCCACATGCTATGTGTAAATCTTGTGTGACTCTTTATCATGTCATTTGCTTTCCTACTTTGTGTTTTTTTTCTGTTGTAGTCTGCTGATATATTTTGTTGTTAGTTCTTGTTCATGTAGCATCAGTCCTTCAAGGATGATATTGTTTGGTTCTGATCTTTGTTTCTGTTTCGCTGTTTTTGCTGGAAGGTGAGGTCTTTGTGTCGTTATTTGGTTATGGTGCTGCTTGGCATAGCTAGTGTGAGCATCTTGGGTTACTACACCCAAGATTGGTCCTTGTTGGCATGGTGGCCATCTGAGAGGACGCGTGTGGGCATATTGAGTACGGTGTCTCAATATGAGTTCTACAGGCATACGGTGTTGCTTGTAAGAGCTGGTGAGAGAGTCTTGGGTTCCTACACCCAAGATTGGTCCTTGTTGGCATGGTGGCCATCTGAGAGGACGCGTGTGGGCATATTGAGTACGGTGTCTCAATATGAGTTCTACAGGCATACGGTGTTGCTTGTAAGAGCTGGTGAGATAGTCTTGGGTTCCTACACCCAAGATTGGTCCTTGGTGGCATGGTGGCCATCTGAGAGGACGCGTGTGGGCATATTGAGTACGGTGTCTCAATATGAGTTCTACAGGCATACGGTGTTGCTTGTAAGAGCTGGTGAGTGTCTTGAGTTCATTCAAGATTGGTTCTCTAGTCGTGGTCTGAGTCGTCTAGCTAAATGTTGTGTAGTCTCTAAATGGTGATCAGATGTTGTTTTGTGGAATATGGTTGCATCTTGTGATTCTGTTGTTCTATGATCTAGTTATATGTGTCTTGCTTGATGAAATTGGTGTTGACCTGTGTTGTGGTCAAGCAGTGTTTCTGGTTTCGGTCCCCTCATCTCTCTGGTGGTGCCACTGTGGATCTCATCTGTGGTCGGTAACTAGCAATGGTTGATCAGGTGGTAGTAGGACGTACCTAGAGTATGTACCTGCTAAGAGGCTGGAAGTCGGTGTGTAATGTGCAGGTGCCCAAGCCCATAATCAGGCTGTTCTTTAAAAAAAAAAAACAGTTTGTGGACAGCTCTGTATAATTGGCTAGAGTACCAATGTTATTGCATGTTGATTATGTGTTTTTCGACAGAACGCGGCTGAAGCGAGTAATGTGTGCGGTTGGTTGGTAGGGGTGGCGGAGCGTCCGTGCTGCGGTGTTGGCTTGCGTCTGCCTGGTGTGCGCATTAATCATAGCAGGAAGAATGATGTCAGGTTGGACGAGCGAGTCTATGGCGATATGGCGATATCTTCCTCTTTTTATTTGGGTGCTGTAGTAAGTACATGGAACGTAAATAACCCGGGGTGTGTATCTTTATCAACAACAACAAACAAGGCATAATCGGCTAATTGCTGCGTTTGTTCATTACGAGGCTATTTCTCAGGGCTGGGAGTGTGGTGAAGCCGAAGCGATGACTGACTATTTCTCCGGGCTTGCAGTCTGGAAAGGAGATGGCTATAGTGTTGTGAAAGTGGCTAAATATCGTAGGGTAGCCAACAACTGTATCAGTCTTCCTGTAGTGCGGTTGAGGTGGACAACAACTGTACCTGATAGCGTTTGTTGGCGTGGTGGCCAAAGGCTGTATACGTTACACTATAGCGTCGTCCGTGGACGGACTCATTGTCAGGCATTGGCCGTGTAGACGAGGCGTGTATTTTCGGTAGCGGTAAGTGGTTTTATTCTCATACTTGGGGGAGCTTCTTTGGTAAGGTCGTTGAGATGTAAATCCATCCTCTGTTCGTGGTTTTGTTTGTCCAAATGATGACATTGACAATCTTTGGAAAACTGACACTGACAACTGAACCATGTTGTCTATGCCGGTCGGTGAAAAAGGGCAGAGGCAAGATGGCGCGTGGCGGGCATCGGGCTCTTTGTATCGACCATGCGTAGAATTCACGATTTTATCAGTTGATTGGTGGAGTTTTCGGTGCCGTAGGGCTGCGCAGGGCTGTTCTGATTGTCTTAGCCTTTAAGCTTTTTATCCTATAAATCAGTTCTGTTACCGTTTTATATAAATACCTGTGCTTCAACTTCAAAGTAACATCACACATATATAATAATACTGGAAATCATTATTTATTATTGTAAACAATATGTAACGATTCACTTATTTATTTGTAACATTTAATGTTTAAAAACACGTAATCTGATTGGCTGTTAGTTTTACGAAAATACCTTTTTCAAAGTAATGTGACATATCTTTGTAATTATATAAGAAATTATTTTAGACCGTTAATTTGTTATCGCATTAATGTATGTTCATAGTTTATTTAACGTTTAAATACTTAATATTCTGATTTAACTTGATTTCCGGTTAACGCTCATTGGTCGGGGTTTTGTCGACCAATCAGAGGCCTGGGTTTTCGACCAATGAGCGTTGGCGGGAAGCAACAGCAGCGAAACTTGACTTCGTAAGCGTGGTAAGAGTTGTCAGCCATTCGGCGCTCGAAAATTAAAGTGAAAACATCTCTCTAATTGTAAAGTTATTCCAATATACAAAGTCCAACAGTGCAACTGCGTTTTATATTGAGAATCCTGCCGTTCTTCTAGGTAAATGGTGTAAAGTCTCCACAGTTCCATGCCCTGAATAAAAGTTTAGGTAAAGCTGATAGAGCAACCAATCATTTCGTTATCATTCCTTATCATAGTTATCACTTGAAAGAAAAAAAAAGAGTTTATTGTTTCGCGACAGTAGAAAAGTTTCGCAATACTAGTAAAAGTTTGAAAAACGCATAGTAACTAAATATACAAGCAAGACAGCGATTATGTGATTCATACATGTTTGACAGATAAGACAAATCATGATAACTTAAACACGTAGGATCCTAGGATCTTTGACTTAAACCTCAGAGCAATAACTAGTTATTGCTCTGAGACTTAAACTAACCCGGAAGTTCAATGAATGAATGGTGAAAATGAATGAATGATCTATGAGATTGCTTTTTTCTGGTGTTACCAGTAGCGTGAAATGGTAACTCCCAGAGCTCCTTATTTTGCGTAAATGAATCCTGTGTTTTTGTATTAGGAAATAATTTAAACATTAACTCGTGTTTAACGAATACTGTTTTGACTGATGTAACAAATATAATTGAATATTATAAGTTTCTGATTTATTTTTTAATTGATCACTATCATATTTTGTTTCCCAACTTCTGTTTATTGCAATAAAATGGCAACATGGATAGTAATGAGCTTGTGTGAGTGCCACCAGTAAGTGGCAGACACATCCGTCCAAGAAGTTTGACCAAATCTTGGGATGAGTGGAATGATAAGAATAAAATGAAAATGCTTTTACTGCCATCTAGCAACGAGTGGCGGACGGAACCACATTACGGAATAAAATTGTAACTGTTCCTGTTCAAGCAAGTAATTTATTTTCTTATTTTTTGGTCATCGTTGCTCCAATATAGAGAAGATCCGTCGAAAAAAAAGTATTGTATTAAAATATTATTTTAAAATTATGTATTAATTCCAATAATGTGCCGTTTAAAAGAAAAGATTTCATTATAATAAAAAGAAATGTTATTTTGAAATCAAGCAAAATACAATCTTATAAGTGAAGGGCAAGTTATTTATTGAAATGACAACACTAGTAGGTACACAGTGATACGGCTATCTATGTATTTTTGGTACAATGTACCTACCTACCTCTTACTACATACATAGATATATAGACAGACTGACGATCGACAGTTGTTCGGCGGCCATATTTGTTATTGTGCTGAATTGGATTTATTTATATCGTTTTATTTTCATCTAGGAAGATATCATTGATTTGTGATGTTTTTCCTTTACTTGCATTCAATTTGTTTAATAATTTACCTTCTGACCTAAGTAGTTAATTCAAAGACGTTATGCCTACTCATTAACCGTGTAACTGTGATTACTCCCCAAGTGGTTCGCTGAAGCTATCCAGCGAATTCTTTTGTGAAGTTTCTATAGAAAATTCACTAAAGTGGCGGGTGCATCTGGTAGTAATGGAAAAGGGGGAAGACCTGCTCAAGCCCCGGTCGACGTGGGGTCGCCCTTACTCGATTGGGAGGAGGGAGACCACTTCAGCTTCGAGGATTCTGAACGTTTCGAGGAAGATTCCTTGTGCAGCTGGAGTTCTGAGCCTGAAAGCTTGTGCAACAACTGGCGAGGGTGGAAACGACCCAACCAACAAAACCCTTTCATCACGCGCCCTACGAAAAAGTCCGTTCAAGGTATGCGATGCAGCTGATCCTTTGTCTCCAAAACTAACATCAATGACTCTAACTCTGTTTTACACGATTCTTGTTCCTATTTGTGAAATTCGTGCATTTTGTGTCACAATTTTGATAAATCAATTTGTTTTTATTGAAAGTTTTGATCTGTAATCATATGCATACATACTGATTACAAACGTGCGCGTTACTATGTAGATACATAATGAACAGGTGTTGTGGAGTCATTTACCTCTGAGTGGACTGAACAGTTAATAATACCCTTTGGTTTCAAATCCCTGCCTTATTTGTAGCTTTTTATACTTTTTTCATTGTACTACATGTTCTTTGATTACAAATGCTTTATTATGAAAAGGCTCAAGTTTTATAGAATGGAAAGTTTTTGTTATAATGCTTTCTCAACTTTCACTTGTTTGTTCTATTATTTATTTACTTTTGAAGGCTTCAAGATGTTGATAGAAAATCGAGTATTGAAGAGTTAGCTGTTATTTTTAATTTATTGTTAATAAATATAAGCTAAAGTTAATATTGCTAGCAGTGACACAGTAATTAACATCAACTAGGTTTCATAAGATGCAGTATTTGTATTGTTTTTATAGGTACTGGATCTATTTGCTGCGCCAAAACCCACAATATGTAAATCACAATAAAATAGGAAAATGCCTCAATTTCTCTATTGGGTTTTAGATTCATAACCTAGAGCTTTATTTCACACCACCCCTTCCACAGAACACTCTTCCACAGTACACAGCTATTTTCATAGCATGGTTCAAAATATACTATTTCATAGAAGATTTTTTCAAAAATTACCATTTACCCGTCTCAGTCCACAGCCATCAGTATTATTCTTTTGCCTAAACCTCAAAAATGACATAATGCAGCTCTAAACTCTAGTTAGTTACATAGGAAAAGCTATTCAATAGTTAGTATGAACATATGTTATGCAAGGCCATAGTTAGTGGTCTATTTTTGGCTGTGTGCTTTCCACATTATGTAACCTGTTTGCCAGCCAAATTATTGGATTGCATTGCCTCTGAATGGTGATCTTAACATTTGTCTGCTTGTTTTAAATACCAACAACCAGTTTAGATAAATTGATATTCTCGTAAATTTTGCTCCATGTATACTAGGTAGGTATTTTTAGTTGGTTACTCTCTGACCTTCTTGAAAATTTAATTGTGTTAAAGGAATAATAGACACAAGAACCTAGTCTAGTTAGTAAGTTTTGTCATGCAATAAATATGATATTATAATGCTTGCCCTCAATTTTATTGTATCACAACTATTTAGGTACTAACAATAAACACTATTCTATGCCTTATTTATTTCCTCAGTAAAAATGATTTAAATCTAAAAAAACTTTTTTTTTAAAACTCATTTAAATTTTTATACAGCCAACATAACATTTCTTACAGATAAATCAGTCCAGACATTGAGTGAGCTCGCTGCAAAATGTGTTGCCAGTCATATACCATTCGAATTGGTGGAACATGTCTATCCACCTGTGCCGGAACAATTACAACTACAAATAGCCTTCTGGAGTTTCCCAGACAGCGAAGATGACATCAGACTGTACTCGTGCTTGGCCAATGGTTCGGCTGATGAGTTTCAAAGAGGTGAACATCTCTTCAGAGATAGAGCGGTCAAAGATGTCTTGCAAATTGGTAAGTACATTGCTTTTCTTTAATGTATGATATATTTCTGATTGAACCATTCTTAAACTAGACCCAGCCAGTGCTTAAGTCTACTCTTGTACCTACTTGCTATAAAAAGTCATTGTCATGAGTTCAATGTAATTATCTGGCTTACTAAACCTTTCCTTGTTTAATGAAAGTAATTTCTTGTGCTTAGACAATAGAGCTCTATTCGGAATGCACTATACTTCCAGGTTTTCACCTATCAGCAACAGTTTCCCTCAGCATGCCTCGTGCGCAATTCAACGTCGCTGTCACTTTTGACAGACAAAGGATAGTGTCATGTAATTGCACCTGTTTATCGACTGCTCATTGGTGCTCGCATATAGTGGCCGTGTGCCTTTATAGAATAAATTTGGTAAGTGGTTAGGGGCTTCTTGTATGGATTTCTTTGTTTATTACAGGTTTATTGTGGTGTGATTCATACTGAATTTCTGGGAATATGGGATGTTTACTGGTTTTATCTAAGTTGTTATGACTAATTATTTCAAACCACAGTTGGAGTGGTACCCTTGATAGCAATGGATAATTGTATATTGTATTCCAGCCAACACAAGTATGCCTCCGAGCACCGGTATCAGAATCACTGCACAGATTACGAAGAGATCAGCTTCAGAAATTCGCGCAGTACCTTATAACGGAATTGCCCCGCCAAGTTTTACCAACAGCTCAGCGTATACTGGACGAGCTACTATCAGCTCAGCCAACCCTGATCAACAAGACCTTTGGCGCTCCAGACCCTACTGCTGGCGCTTCGGCTTACGAGTACACATCGTGGTTCCTAGATGAGAAGACATTGCATAATAACATCAATAAGATTTTAGTAAAGTTCTGTGTTCCTGCTCCTATTGTGTTCAGGTAAGAATAGCCGTAAAGTACTCTACATACAATTTTATTGTAAAGCAAAACCTATTTATAACTCCTAACCTTTGTGGTTTGCAAAGTTTCGGTACCATTGCATTTGCATTAGGTACCTTACCGACTGTTCTAGTTGTTTACGCTCCATGATCCCATTGCGGTAAGTACGTACATTTTACACGAGTTTCCGTGGCACACGTTCATTTCGCAACAGACACGTAACCTATTAAATTAAGGAAGGAGTTGAACGTACGTAGTACAGCATAGTCAGTTAATTTAAAGATCCTTAAGTGTCGTGTCACTGAAGGGCAAGGGGGGGGTGTCCAACCCTCTTAACAATATTTTAAGAGAACTCATTCCATTCTAGTCTAATTAACTTAAGGAGCAAGCTAACCTCTAAGCCTCGATACAAACGTATAATTTTCCGGTTCAATTGGAAACTACGTCCCCGATTTTGACGACCTCTGTTTCGCGGTGGGTGCAATGGGTGTTTCCGCCTTGGGACAAATATTTGGACGATTGCAGGTATTTGTTCCGGGTGTTTTTTTTTCTATGTATAATAAAACTATCTATCTATGTAATGTATTGTATTATGACGTATATAAGTTATCTAGTACCCATAACACAAGCTCTGCTTAGCTTCGGGCTAGATAATGCTGTGTGAATTGTCCAGTTTTTTTTTATTTATTTATTTAAATAAAAATTCGCATACATTAACCGGATAAGAAATTTAAATTGAAGTTTGCGCTGTTGTAATTAAAAAAAAACATCATTATGAGAGCAAAAGTAATAAAATCGCTTGAAAAATAATTGAAATGAATTCTCATTCTCATTTATGTTGATTAAGTTTTTAAGATTTTGAACTATTATTTACATAGCTATTTCTTTCCGATTATGTATACAAAATTTCATTGCAAATATTACCCCTCATGAGATAAAAAAATCAGGGGGAGCCTTGAGTCCAGCAGTGGACCATTATAAGCTGTTGAGGTTCAGGTGAGGTATAATAATAAAGGTTGTAGTTTCCAAATGAATCGAAAAGTACGCTTTTTTGGGGACGTAGGTGTTCGCACCCACCTTAAGTTTCTGAGCTACACCTCATTTGGAAATATAATATTTACATTCTTACCCAAGCTTGCCGTCTGTAGCGTATTGCTCTCCGCAACATACCGACGTCCCATTCGTCGTGGAGTACCTACACCATAAAAATAGTTTATGATGACCCAGCATTAAGTCTCTATTCAATATCTAGAAGAAGTTCTGTCTCCTCTTTTCAATCAGTTATTTTCCCTGTTTCAGTTTCATTTGATACAAAGTAATATGTACCATAATTACATTGCTTATCTTATCCTACATATTTAATGTAATATTTACCATATTACATTGTATCAAACAAAAAGTGTGTTGTCTAAGTGATGTCGTTCCAAAAATTGGGATTTGAGAGATGACCCATTAGGTATGTCGTAGTAAATTTTGATGGTGGTCCTAAATGCGTTTTTGCCAAGATTGCTATAATATTGGCTGGCAATAGGTACATTATAAAATCCTACACTGTTTATACTAAAAAGATTTGCTAACTTTCGCTAGTCTCGTCTGAGGTAATTCCAACTTCAGCTTCCTCGCGTCTCATAATTATGAATATCACAACTTTTGGAGTGAGTTTCTTATACACAAATTAATTTTACAACTTGAAGAAACAAAGTTGCTCTTCCAGCGATGTCAACTACCTCAGCACGAGCGCGCCGCCCGCCGCGGCGGAATGGTCGTCTTTACTCCGACCGTTACGTGGAAGAGAACCCGAAGGCATGTGGAATCTACTCTCCATTGTCAGGGAGATGTTTAAACGGAGTGACAGGAACTCTATACCACTGCTTGAGATTATTACTGAAGAAGTCATGGCTTGTGAGCAGGTAATGGTTCGATGTTTTTTTTTGTTTACCTTTTAGCTTATTCTTCTCTACCAGCGGCTTCGCATGCATATTTTCTGTATAATAGGTAGCCTATTATCTTAGTCTTAATAAGCCAAATTTCACCTTGATCTGTTCCGTAGTTTCGAAGACCTTACGTACAAAATAAAATAAAGCTAAAATTTTACAAACTTTCGGCTTTATAATATGAGTAGGATAGGATAAGATGTGAACGGCTTGACTAAGAAATTTGTGTAGGTACCTTATGAATTTTGGTCGTGACTTCGTTTACGTGTAATTGGGATAAAATAAAAAGTAAAGTATAAAAAATAAGCATTCAAGAATAATGAAACTATAATTACTTGTTAAATTTTTAAAGCGGGCAAGTAATTCCTTGAGATTACTCATTAAATCTAGCTGGTCAATTATTAATCATTGGGCTGCCAAAGTTATTAACTAAAATAAATCAACAAAGGTTTCGGATATTATATAATTTCTTAGAAATTGCCTTGGGGTAATCTCTAAAATATTGTACAATATCCCAGATATAAAGTATTTTTATTAGTAAGTAACTATAGTAACAAGAACCTTAGTCATACCTATTTTAAATTTTGGGAGATCCCCAACAATCTCCGTTAGCTTGGTCATGAAGCCCTACAGTTTCGATATATCGTATTAGATTACAATCGAAACCATTATGTGCCTTAAGATTGAGTTGCCAGAAATAATTAAAGTAAAGGTACACAATTTATTTTTTGTTTCTTATTTCTTTGATTTCGGCAGACACTCAATACCTTGGCGCGGCGAAGTCATACGTGGGGCTTAGGTGTAGGTACTGTTGTGTACTGGTACTATTATTTCAAACGCTGTTGTAGATAGTAGATACTCAACGGCCTTTTAATTAATGAATTATCTAGTTTAATATAACTATTTCATTTATTTGTGTTACCAGTGTTCTTGAGTGACTAATTTATTTACAGATCATAGTTTGGTGGTACAGTACTAAAGCGGCACTAGTGGCCTGGGGAGGCGGCACTGTAGGGAAACATAACGGCACTGGTGGCAATTCATCCGCTCAACACGCCTGCTCTTCGCTTTGCGATGAGGTAAGAACTACGGAACAAGAGTTACTGTGTAAATTTTGACTGTCTGTAGTAATTTGACCAGAGATGATGAGTGTCTGGAATCGAAATAAGTCTTACGCATTTAAGTTTTCGTTTAATTCACAGGTCGTTGTGCTATGGCGCCTTGCAGCTTTGAACCCCGGTCTGGCTCCTCACGAACGAGACACGCTACACGAAAAATTCGCTCAGTGGCATCTCAAAGTGCTCGACAAGGTAATTTCGACCTAAAAACTTAACAGAGTTCAGTTTTTTAACCGACTTCGAAAAAAGGAGGATGTTCTAAGTAAAATAGGGTGTAAGTAGGTTTGCTAATTAGTATTTTTGATTAGCTCCCACGGTTATAGTAATAATAATGGAAAGTAAGGGATAAAGAAAGTAATCCATTTCTGTCCATCCAGCATTGAAATGATTTTGGTCAATCGTGAGTATTCGACGCAATATTTTTGGATTAAGTTCTAGGGGATAAGTCAAGTGCGAGTGAAACTCGCGCACAAAGGGTTCCGTACAAACTTGAAAAAGAAAAAAGTGTACTGCGGTTCTAGTTATTTTAGTAACTATATATTATAATACTAGAATAGTTATTAAAATAACTACAATCGAGTTACTCTACAAATTCTACAACAATTTACCTATGTACATTATTGTAGAATTGAACCTTATTTCCAGGTCGCAAAGAACCGCAACAACGCTCACATAAACAGCGGAACCTCCTCATCTCACTCCCGCCACTCAAGTCGGTCATCTCACTCGCACCCGCCTTACATCAACGGGATAAGCGAGACGGAAGTATTCCCCGGATTCCATCCAGCAATGGAGGCTTGCTTTCTAGAATGGGACGACTATCAGATTCCTGGTGTGACGTATACTAAGGAATTGAACCCGCTGTACCACAGTCCGTTCACCATTTTCAGACATTCAGATAAAACGAACTGTGACGTGCATCAGGTTTGTAACTTTTGTCTTAGTGATAGGTATCATTTATATTTGGCCTGCACTGTCTCAATGCAGCGCATGGCCTTTGGTTTCAGGTCTGTGTGTTTTGAATGTAGGCTACATTAGTCCACTGCTGGATATAGGCGTCGTCTCGATATGAGCGCTATAGCCTTTAAGCCCAGTCTTGTAATAAAAAAATCGTCTAGCCCCAAACTAAGCAGAGCTTGTGTTATGGGTACTAAATGATATAATATATTACATAGAATAATAATTTTGCCATACATAGAAAACACTCAAAACATTCGGGACAGATATTTGCAGTATGTAATTTTGTATGTAATAAATTGTGAGTAAAAATATATAAAAAAGAAACCGATTAACTATCAATATCAGATATTTTTCAAATTTCATTTGGTTCCAGTTACTTATCTTATCTTTGAATTTATATGCCCAGCCTTGTGATAAGAGAGTAACTACACTGAGAGAAAAAAAATAACTATCTCTTTTTGAAAACCGAAATTAAACAATAAATTCAAATCATTTCGCGGCGTAAGAATCAACCCCCAACTCAGACCGTGGATGTCGTAAGAGCCGATTAAGTGAATACCAGAGAGAGGGCAGCTTCTCTCTGTGTCTTTTAAAACTTTCACTGCGGTTACCAATACGCCTGCCAAGCGTGATGATTATGGAACCCCCCCCCCCCTTGTGGGGGAGGTGTGTTCAGCAGTGCACGTATGTATGGTATGTGTGTATGAGGATGTTATCACATAACATTTCAACAACAACATTACAAAACCATGGTTATTCTTCAAGATCAACTACTAAATTTTTGTAAAAGAGCATGCATCCTTTGATTTTTAATTTGTCTAGATAGAGCAGAAAAAGCCGGAAAAGCGTAGAAAAAAACGTTCGACACTCTAAATCTTCAACCCGCGCTTATTACTTTTTTTGATCTTAGTTTTGTGGCCAGTCGACGCTCTTGTAAATAAAAACTATTTAAAAATTATATTTCTAAATGATGTAGCTACTAAATTCCTATTTTACTAAATATTCAATTTTTTTCTAAATATTATGTTAAATTCAAGACTCTGTTTTAGTAAGTAACTAAGTTACTAAGCTAAGACAAATTCTTTTTACTTTTTTATTAATAGAAGTAGTCTTACATTTCTGTACAAAAATATGTTTTGTGTGTTGTGTCTAATACGTCCGTATTTAATAGACAAACTGTTGTTTCCACCTTACTTTTAAGACTTTTTTGTACAACGTTTCATCAGCAAATAATCTTTTCTTTTTATGTTTCTCAATCAGCAAAATCTAAACAAAAAATGCTTTTCAGGTATCTTCATCAAAAGCGATACTCAACAATGAAATGTCTCTGAGCTACCGACTGACCAACCCGGATCCTATGCATAGAGCCGGCTTTCGGAGAGGCCAACGGCATACCAACGTCGATATGGCTATCCCTGGGCCTTCAGGGCATCATCTGAATGTAAGACGATAAAAAATAATATGAATAGTGTTGTGTAGTGTAGAGAGAACGTGGTCGCACATTTGCGCGACACGTTTAAGCCGCTGTACCACCGCCACGCACGTAAAAGCTACGAACGTGCGTCTAGCTTCGCTTTGCAAGAAAATGTATGTTATGACGTTTACTGCAACCCACGAACGCGCTACGAACGAATACGAGATTTATCTAACGATTATTCGAATATGGCACCCACGCATCTCAACGCAGTCAACGTTATGCACGCGGTACACATAAACCGGTAACGTAGACCCAACCCAAGTTGTCAAGCAAACGAACCCACGCAGCTAAAATGCGCCGTATGGCGGTCCACAGCGTGCGTGTATAGAGTATGCTGCAGAAACGTAGACCCAAGTTGTCAAACAAACGAATTTACGCAGCTAAAAACCGCCGCGTGGTCGTGCACAGCGAGCGTGGCGGTGGGACAGCTGCTTTACAGTAGAAATGCAAAGCTAGGACTTCATTTGTTTGCTACCTCCATGGACTAGTAAAAAATAATCTATCCAAGGCTGCCTCATAATATTACTAGAATTTTATTACAAATAGATCTACGTCGCATTACAATTACATTTGTGTTACGACCCTCACCACGCGTATAGTGATTAATTCATTGATCATTGTGCTCAGGGGTATTTAACGTCAAAATAAGGGTTCAAATCCCAATACATACTCAGTTGTGTTGAAAGCTGTGAATTTGGTGCTCTACGCTCGTCGCTAGTGACTAAAAGCTTCAAAATCTTTATAATTTCATGACAATAACAATAAAAGTAATATCTAAAATTTTTGTTATTATTATTTTGATATATAAGCGCTCACAAGCAGATTTTTTTGGGGTGTCATTAAATTTCTTAAAATCATCCTTACTTCACTGAAATAAAACTTATTTTCTTTCAGCTCATGGTTGCACTGCCGAATGAACCGATGGATCAAGCGGGCGCCGCAGCGCCGGCCGATGGAAATGACGGAAACCACTCAAGTGTGTCATCTGAAGGTCAGTGTTAATCGGTTTCAACTGGTTATTGAACTTGATCGTTAAAACCAATGTCGAGAAGTACAAGATGTACTTATTAAGACCTGGTTCGCATTAATTGAAGGCTTACGTATCTCTTTAAGATATAAAAATTTACATGAAGATTGTTTTAGATGTTAGGCGAACTAGATTAGTTCGCTGTTTGTATTTGTGGGTCAGGGCCAATTTTGATTTAATTTTATTTTTCTTTGGCTAAAAGCTAATTTAAAAAAATATTGTAAAGCTGAGAGCTTTATCGAGAGTCTTCTAATCTAACTTTGACTATGTTTGGTGAAAATTTGTGCTATCCGCTTGTTACCATGATATTTTTATCTCTACCCGTGTTTCAAAGTAAAAACTTGAGGGTTTTAAATTTTCTGGCGAGTTAGTCTGTATACAGCTCTTTTTTATTTTCTTGTTCATGCTTTGTGTATAAACACGTAGCATGAACATCATTCAACAACATTCTATGTAGGTTGGTCCGCGAGATCTACAAACATTGAGTTTCATCGTCACATAAACTATATAAATATATTTGTCTCATACGTCATACCATGTATTTCACAGGCTTCTGCGAGAACGAAGAAGAAATCCTGCAAGCGAGCAGCGGCGACACCGATTCTCACTCCTCAAGCTCGCCCCCAGTGTCTTCAGACGACGCGACCCGACGCATCTCACAGGACGAGTCTGTGTCCGATGACGAATGCAACATGTACTTCTACGATACCGCGGCTGCGAGGCGGATGAACTGCAGCGGGGATGAGAGCTCGCCGCCTTCTAGTGGGGTGAGCGAATTGCTTGTCTCTACATTCTTATATCTACCACGGCTAGGAAGCGCACCGACACATCTGACAGGACGAGTCTATGTCCGATGACGAATGCAACACACAGTTCTACAATACCGCAGCTGCGTGGATGATGAATTGCAGCAGGGTTGAGAGCTCGCCGCCTTCTAGTGGAGTAATTGTTTATCTAGACAGTCTTATAGTTATCTAATATTAACGATGGTTAGGACGCGACCCGACGCATCTCAGAGTACGAATATGTGTCCGATGACGAATACAACACGCAATTCTCTGCGAGCCGGATGAATTACAGCGAGGATGAGAGCTCGCCGCAGTCTAGTAGGGTAAGAGAATCGACGAAGCCCAGTAAAACAAAAAAAAAAGTACGAGATGAGTGTAAACTACGTCACACTCAACGGCACAACTCGGTCGACGCGACACGTCGTGGCAATAAGCTTTCCTTACAAGTTTCCACGTTACCTTTAAATTATGAATTATTAAATTATTCTAGGCTCTACTACTTTAAAACTGAATAAAATGCCATTCATGATAAAATTCTCTTTATAAATGATTCAGTCATCTAAAGTATTATCCATCCACAGGCTGACCCCTCAAACAGCGCAGCCAACTGGCAGTGCACCTGGGAAGTCTCCTTTGCTCGCGCCGAAGGCCTGCAAGCCCACGGTCACGCTCGCGAGGCCTGTTCCCTCGGGGCTAGATTAGCCAAGGAGATCCTAGCCCGACCACCATCTCTAACTGGGTCGGCTTTATCGCCGCATGAGAGAAGGATGAAGAAACGACATATCCCAATGCCGAGGATGTGCGCGGCTGCTCACAGGCTGTCTTGTTTGGCGTCGGCTACGCTCGCGAAATGCGCTTTTCTTTGCACGGTATGTACATTCCTGATGGTAGTAGACAATGGGACCCAGAGCGACACTATAGAATTCTTTGTCCCGTATATTTCAATACTATGAATAATCTTGCTCACGCGAGGCTAGGCTGGCTAAGGAGTTTCTCGACCGAGCACAATCGCAAACTAGGTCGATTGAACCAAATGAGAAGAGAATGAAGGAACGTCATATCATACTCCTATGAGCCGAAGATCAACAATCGAGCACTCTAAAAAATCTTTAATATTTTCCAGGTATTAGCTGAATTTAGCGAACATCACGAATTAGCTTTCCGTGTTGGTCTCTATGCGCTAGAAATGGTCCGTACCCCAGCCAGCACTAAAGCGCTTGAAGTCAAACTGAACAATCAGGAGACAGAGCTTGTAGCGCTTCTGAAGAAACTGCCGACAGGACTTGAGCAGTTGATGCTAGCGAGAGAAAAGGCTATGCAAATTCGAGATGGGATTTTGAGGTAATAATTTGCTTTGTATCATTGATTTGTGTATATGTAGTGTATAAGTGTACGTAGCGGGTTATCTACGAACCTTGTTTATGTTGGATGAACATGTTTCATCCCTTAACGAAGGGCATCTTCTGGGTGAGGATGACAAAGTTCCTTTCGTAGGTAATCCGCTTATATTCATAATAAATTCGTCAAACTAGGCCAGTTTTTTAAATAATAAAACAGTTTTAAATCTGCGGTTATTAGTTTACTTGAGCTGTGGTATAAAAAAACGTCATCTTTTTCAGAAACCGAGGACCAGCATTACTGCCCATCGCCCTAGCAAGTTTCCTTTTCGACGTCCTTGTTCTATCGAACGATGGTACTAATCAGAATATGGTAAGTATCTCGCACCATCAAATATTTCCATTATATTTAACAAACATTATATACGTGTGCATTTTTATGGTAATCAAACTCTCTAAACACACACACACACACACACACACGTTTAGGTAAAAACCACCTAATTTCGTATGACCATCTCAGGAAGTTACATTTAACCATATTGTGGTATTTTCAGTCGAGAATGCCCCACGACGAAATGCTAGGCTTCGAAGCCGCTGTCGCATCGCTAGGTCTAAAAGCGAACGTGTCAGAAGCGGAGCATCCTTTGCTATGCGAGGGAACGAGACGACAGAGAGGCGAGCTCGCTCTTACCTTGCTGTCGTATTACAAGGATGACCCTGTGAAGCTTGTTAGGATTATGAATAAGGTAAGATTCTAACCAACTGTAATATCTTACCAAGTTTAAAAACATTTCCGGACTAAGCGGATCACGTCTGCAGAATGCCAGATAGGTTGTGGACGAAATTTATCACTGATGTACTTTAAGACTGGAAACGACCGAACGGCAGGCCAAAGAGTCGCACCAAACCAGCAGAAATGAGCGGCCTATGCAGTGAGACAGTGCATGCTTATAATATAAATAATCTATTGTAGGTTCTATATCTTCATTCTTTCATTCTCTTTCTTTCTTACAGTTGCTAGACCGTGATATCCACCAGCTCACGAAAAGTCCAATGGTCAGTATGTACTACACGACCAACCCGCGTCTCTCGGCATATCGTCCAGTGCCGCATGCGCAGCACTCGCTCGACCCTAACTACGCGCATCCCGGCCCTTCTATGCAGCAACACGTGAGTTATCTATACTAATATTATTAGCGTTCTTCGGTGGATATAATATATACAGCTGGCGAAAGGTCCAAAGGTCAGTATGTTATGTACCTACAACACAGCCCGAAGGCGAGTTTTCTGGTACAACATTTATGAAGAACGCTTCGGTTGTTAAATAATGATTTGAGGTAAGAAATTGCCCCAGATGACAGTAATTTTCTATCCAATTACCCATTTGACGTCCAGAACAAAGAGAGTAGTCAAAAGCGGCATTTGGCACCTGCACGCGCGTTTTTCCCATATTAATATATAGCATGTGCCCTTCCCTGGGATATTATCTAACTTGGTGCCAACAGACAGATACGAGAGTTGCTTTCGAATTTAATGGAATCACTACCCATCCGCCAGCACGACCCGGAGATTTACATGTGCGTCTCGTGAGCGTATGAGAGTGCACTTTCATGGCTGAAAACACAGAGAGCGATCTGCAAGTACGTGTACCGACGGCGCACCCCTGCGGGTCGCACCGCCGATGCTAGCAGTGATCGTGTTATACTAGATTATACTAGATTAGTATATTAGTATGAATCTTTGTTTTATAGGGAGGAGGATGTATGCTAAGCAACGACATGGAGCGTCTTATGGTGTCCGAAGGCGGGCCGTCACCGCCAACACACGCTCATTCTTCGCACAACACCCACCACATGTCTACAAGACCGAAGGATTCAAGGTATGTTTGTAATTAAAGTTTTGTTTAATTTTAAAGTAAAGTAAATAATATTGCAAAGTACAAATTAACTTAACCTTACTAATTAAAAAAGTAAACTAAAAATGAACGAAAATTAACCTAAAATACACTTTTACATTTTGTAGTTTGCTGTGTTAATTACACAGGTGATTTTCGTTAGTTATTGAGTTTTTAAAAATGCAATTTCGCTCGAAAGAGGCAGGGATTTGGTACAAAACGGTCCAACCACAACCTCTTCGAATTCCATGGATTCTTAATAATGAGATGTCTAGAAGTTGTCATATTAAGGCTTCGTACTGGTCACATTCCATCAAAGAAATTTGCATCCCTCATGGGAAAAGTTCCTTCTCCCAACTGCGATTTGTGCGGTGTACTGGAGGACGTATTGCATGTTTTGATGGAGTGTGTCCAGAATGACACCTTCTGTACAGAAAAGTGTAAATATTTTTTAAAAGAATCTGCTGATTGTAATATAACCCTATCGAACCCAGATTCGGAAGAATTAAAGAAACTGGTGAAATTGTACAACATTAAGTTCAGCTCTTGATCGGAGCTGAACTTAATGTTCTCATTTATTTAAATTGCAAGTTTATATTGTTAAGTTTTTTGGTTTCTGTTAACTAATTAGAGCGACATAATCGCACATGATTAACGTGAGGGCTGGTGCGGCGGCAGATTTAGCCGAAGATCTCAAGAGGCGCAAATATGCAGGTCTCGACAGAGCCTACACATTTGCTCCCCTTGGAGTCGAGACCCTAGGTTCGTGGGGTACCGAGGCTCTCCGGGTTTTCAAAAAATTATCTGAGCGTCTGGTCGAAGCGACGCGTGACCCGAGAGCTGGTGAGTATCTGGCACAGCGCATCAGCATTGCTATACAGCGGGGCAATGCAGCCAGTGTCTTAGGCACGCTTCCAACTGGTATTGATATGGATCAGTTGAGCTACCTGTAGATTGTTTGCAACAGTTTGCAGATAGCTTAATTGTTTCTATTGTAATTACTAGTTTTAATTTAAATTTGTTATTTGATTGTTATTTCTTTCTGAATAAACATGATTAAAGCTCTTTAAATAAAGAAAAAAAAATGCAATTTAATTTTTGCTCTAAAACTCTAGAATACTAGAGGCGCCTGTCTATAAAGCCAACGATGCATGAACATCTCATGATACAGATTAACCATAATTTGTCAAGAGAAGAAAGTCTGGTCTTTACCATAGAGTTAGGACAGTGTCTTTACATTACATCTTGTGACGGCGGCTTGACACAGTTGTGTAATGCTCTGGTTGGTGTTCAACATGTCATGGCGGATTGCTTGTATTTTGTAGTTTTATTTTATCAAAATGACAATTAATCTCACAAATCATAATATAACATATTATCCATGGTTTGTAATCTAGGGCTCAGGTAAAATCAGGTAAATACATCATCCCTATTGTTCCACAGATTCAAAGGAAAACGTATCTACCCATCCGTGCCTAACCAGCCCTCCGAAGCGTTGGCTCACTTCATGTTTGAACTGGCTAAATCTGTGCTGTTCAAAGCAGGAGGCTCTTCTAGCACCAGTCTGTTTACCCAGACGTCTTGTGCTAGGGAACATCATGGACCTCACAGGTATGTTAGTAAGAACTTAAGAAGTATGCTATATATATATATATATATATATATATATACTGGCCTGATAATACTGCATTAAATCACCGTCATTAGCATTGCTTTGTTGCGGTTGGACGGAAATGGTTGCAGTAGCAACCAGGTTATATGAAATTGTCAGGCACTTATAAATAATGCTGGACAATTCACACAGCATTATCCAGCCCCAAGCTTAGCAGAGCTGGTGTTATAGGTACTAGGTAACTGATATACATAATACAATACATAGACATAGGTATATTTTTATTATACATAGAAAACGACGAGAACACCCGAAACAAATATCTGCAGATTGTATAAATATTTGTCCCGAGGCGGGAATCGAACCCGCAGCCTCCTTTATCGCAGGCTGACCTTCGCCCACCGCGCCACAGAGATCATCAAAACTTGAGACTTAACAACTATGCCTGATGTTGACTTGCAGATCAGTGCATCGGGTGGCCGTTGGCCATTTGTTTCATCAAAAATTAGTAAACTGATAACAATGTGTAGTTTACATGTTTGAACATTAAAATATTTACGTTCGTCGTTATTTCAGAGGATTGCACATGGCCGCGTTTCAGCTCGGCCTATACGCGTTAGGTCTACACAACTGTGTCAGTGCTAACTGGCTGAGCCGTACCTATTCATCGCACGTCAGTTGGATTACAGGTATTTGTCCTAGATGTACTAGAAACACTCGAAATCAGACAAAGACTTCATTTAGGGCATCTTTCTGTACACGTCGGAAGGGCATTATTTTACCAACACTGGATTGATGCAGCATCTTCTTTTATTTTAAAATCTCATTAACTCCGCTGCAATCACCCTTTGCCAAGTTTAGTAATTATGGCTAAATTCCCTTGTTTGGTGAAGTCATGTTACAGAGACAGAGAGATGGTTTTGTATACAAAGTCAATTGTATACAATTGACTGTTTGTATACAATTCTACGTTTGGTAGTTATTAAAATTATATACTAACTCGTAAGAATAGGTACTAAATGTATATGTCTTGCAGGACAAGCAATGGATATCGGTGCACCAGCAATTTTGTTCCTTATTGACGCATGGGAGGGGCATTTGACACCGCCGGAAGCAGCGGGCATTGCTGATAAGGTAAAAATGATTTATCGTAGTTGAGCAAAATCTTGGATATTGACTTTGATCTAGAAAGAATTTGGCTTATTAATATGTTAGAGCAAGCTGGCATATTATCTGCTTTATTGCAAGCCCACCGTTGTTATGTGATTACAACCAACACATTCAGAGATAGAAACCGTTTTCTGTCTCAATGGAAGTTAAGCTTGTTTAATCGGTGGTCCTTTTCTTTTATTATACTTATTACTGAGTTTAAAATAAACAATCGTATTCTTTTTACGGTTATTGACATAGCTCAAAGGATTAGCAAGCTGAAGTGGCAGTGGGCTGGCCATATCTCGAGAAGAACCGTGTTCTTGAGTGGAGACCGCGACTCGGCAAACGTAGTGCAGGACGCCCTCCAACCAGGTGGATTGACGTTTTACGAATGACTGCTATCAGATGCTAGATGCGGGAAGCTGAAGACAGGACACTATGGCGCTCATTAGGGGAGGCCTATGTCCAGCTGTGGACTAATGTAGGCTGATGATGTTTCTTATTTACACTAACTCTGGTTATTATGTAACTAAATTCTGCCGTGTGTATGTTCCCAGTATTATTTAATTAGTTTCTCCAATTTATTTCTAGGCTTCATCCGGTCGAGACATGCACACAGTCCGGGCAGCGGCTGAGTTAGCTCTCTCCGTACTACCCCATTCCCATGCTCTGAACTACAATGAGATTCAACGAGCAGTGCTACAGTGCAAAGAGCAAAGCGACGCCATGTTGGAACGGGCTTGTCTTACTGTAGAAGCGGCTGCTAAAGGTAACCTCAATCTGATTTATAGGGACGTTCTACGAGGCAAAGATCTACTAAGCTCTACAAGCTGCTTAATTTTATAAAATAAAAACTACTTTGGGGCTAGACGATTTTGTATTAAATGTACCGTTTGGTCACTGAGTTATTGGGGTTAAGCAAAGGTGCAAAGTCGTTTCATGTCACAAAGATCAACACAGAAACGCCATTGATCTAGTTAGTGTTATCTTATGTTTCGCGTTAATTCTTTGTCATGACTTAGACATAGACATTTATTTATTTGCTGCTGCATTACAAAACAAACAGAAATATCATTTAAAAAAAAAGTATTAAAAAAAACGCTCCTGTGTTAGAGCAGCAAAAAGGCCTCAACTCAGCATAATTGCCTTACTACTCTGGAAGTCTGGAGTACCTATATAGGCGCTGATATTCTGCCGTTGTTGCGCTGATATTCTGTCATTTGTTTTATAGGTGACCGATGCATTTATTCGCGATTATTACTACACAAAACATTTGCTCCATCGGTCAATATGACAAAACCAGATCTCACGTTTTTTCTCTGATCCGAGTAAAAACCTTGCCTGCTTTTGTCATACAACATTGTGAACACCCAGCTATCCAACCAGTCAACATTACCCACCGCCTCAATCCCACCAATTACAATCCATTATTTTAAAATCCAGACTTTCATGTCTTCTCAGGTGGCGGTGTCTACCCCGAAGTCCTATACACAGTAGCTCGGTACTGGCACGAGCTATACTTGAGGCAAGCGAGTGAGGAAGGCGAAGCGCCGCTGCCGATAGAGGAGCCTTGCAGGGCTCCGCCGGCGCCGTTGGCAGTGCCGCTGCCGTATCCGCTGCCGCACGCGTTCCCGTATTACGCGTATCCGCCGCCGATTTATCAGTTGCAAGTGCAACAGGTTCAACAGGTTAGATGAATTCTAAGAAACCCAAATGTAGCGAGGATGATGTGGACGAAAAAGTTTTGAACTGTCTAACCAAGTCCAAGTCCAATGTCTCCGCCACTCTACGCATCATTTTGGCTTGATATACCTGGAATACCGGTATTTTCAGAGTTTTAAGGGTGCTCAAAAATATATGAACGAAACTGGATCAACACTTTTATGGGGATCTGGTTTTCCCCCGATTTACTACGATATTTCTATTCTGCTTTCAGTACGGAGCACCGAGCGGCCCTCCTCCCCAATTCGCCCTTCCACAATACTTCGTGCGAGGACTAGTGGCGCCGCCGCCGGGCCACGTCCAGGCGCAGCAAGTCTGTAACCAGCAGGTCACTCACGCGCAAGTCACGCATGCTCAGGTCACTCACGCTCAGGTAATAGAAATAAAAAGAATATTGGTCTGTAACATATCAAGGTTATCATAGTGTACAATACAATATAATTTTTCTTAATTGCACACTTAGGCCCGTATTGTGCCCGTGTTTGAGTAACGCTTATGCCATACGTAATAGTTATTCGATCAATGACTGATCAAGTTTTCATAAGTAATTCATTTAGAGCCATGGACTTTTCCGCCTAACGCTTTCTTCAAAAGTCATAATACAGGAATTAGAGCTATGGACTTTTCCACCTAAAGCTTTCTTCGAAAATCCAGTGGCGAGATGTGTAGATATCAAAAGCGCCTCAGTACGAACCGACGGCGAGACCGACGTAGGCAGTAGCACTAGCTAGAGTAAGGGACCAACACCCAGTAGTGGCAGAAGCCAGCTTATAAATCATGAAGAAGAGAATCAAAAGCTGCTTAGTATGATTTAGTTTTGGAACGTTTTCCTTTTCTTAAAGCCAACTTTGCTATTAGGAAATTAACTTAGGCCCGTATTATTTTAAAGCTTGCTCAGTCATAGGATAGATCTATGCTTGAGTGACGTTTATTACATAGAAAGGCGTTACTCAAGCATACATCGATAACTGAGCAAGCTTTTATAATAAGAGCCTTAGATTCTGTGATGATCATAGTATCGGATAATAACTACCCATCATATCGTAAGATTTTAGAGCTTAGAATTTGCACCACCCCAACTCTTCCCGTGGGTGTCGTAAGAGGCGACTTGGAGACATACACCGGGGGGCGGGCAGTAGCGCCTCTTGCAGAATAGATCTGCCACCGAACTGAGATCCCCAACTCACATGCCCAGCGTGAGGATTATGAACCAATAAGGTAATTATCAGGGGGAGGCCTGCGTCCAGCTGTGGACCATTATAGGCTGAGGTTGAGTTTGGTCTTAAAGTTGTGCATAACGCTCTACAGAAACCTGCCTTTACAGGCGCCAATGGAACTATAAATAATCAGAGTTTAATCCCAGGTAACTCATGCGCACGCGCCGCAAGTGGTTCAAGTCCCGCCGCCGTGCGTGAGTCACCCACCGCCGCCGATTCCTGTCAACGTCAGCGTGCACAATGCGGTAACATTAATCACTGTGAGACTTTAACGATGCACTCTTTACACTGAATTAGCGTCTCGATTCTCGTAATAAGGAATTTGGACAAGAATTGTTGGTAACAAGCAAACTTACATAGTTGTAGAATGAAATAGACTCCAGAATTCAAAACAGTGTTGTAGGAAACAGTGGTTGCTCCATATTTTTTTAAATGTTTGTGAATATAGGTTGGTTACGTACGAGACAAAAATAACAAACTAAAAAAAAATTACGCAATAACTCAATTCTACACTGTCTGAAATAGACACATCAGCCACAGGCTGCTCGTCTATTAATAAATAAATATAAAAATAAACAAGTTCATGTTGTATATGCAGTGTCTACAAGATTTCTTGTATTATATTATCAATACGCTAATCTTTTGTGAATTGGGCATTAACGATGGTAGAATAGTAAATGTTGTGAATTAGTGTAAGTATAATTTCTTTAACTGAATGTACAGAGTACTGTATATGTAGATGTAGAATACGGGTACCACATAACATGTACACTATGCCGAATGGGGGTGATTCTGAAGCTCAAGGGGATCTGCATATATTTGTTCAGGGTGTTCTGGTCGTTTTCTATGTATAATAAAAATATCTATCTATGTATTGTATGGTTGTCTGGTAGAGATAGCTCTTGAGCGATATGACCGGTTAACTACAAACCTTATTTGTGTTGGAATCCGTAATGAATTCGTCAATCTACGTTAGTTTTTATAGTAAAAAGACCGCCACCAATGGTCATTTAATTTTTTTTACTTATTTAAAACTTTATTTCACTGAGGTACAAAGATAAGTTAGTATTTATGTGTGCAATAAAGAATTTTCTATCTATCTTATTATAGGTATATCAGTTATCTAGCATCCGTAACACAAGCTTTGCTTAGCTTGGAGCTAGATAATTCGATGTGAATTGTCCAGCATTATTTATTTAATGTTTTTTAAATACTTAATAAATATATAGCCCCAAGCTAATTAGAGCTTGTACCAGCTTCTTGTTAATCATACTGTATTTCTTCCTACTTCGTAGTACACCTTAGTACACCTGTTTAGTGGCACCCTCTATAACGTAATCTGAATAAAGTTCCAATTCGCATAAACTAGTCTCAATGTACCAGCCAAACTTAAATTACATTTCATTTCATTTATTGCAAGAAATATTAGCATTTTACTTCAGTATGAAATCTCGTTATAAAACAAACCCTAAAAACAAGAACTATAATATTTCTAGAACATTCAACATCCGCCACCAATCCCGCCTCCGTTACCACCGCCTCACAACAACTTGCAACAAGTGAACGTCAGCATCGGCGCTGTTAGCAACGTGGGGGTAACCGGAGTGGGGGGGAGTGCGCCCCCCAACCTCCCCCCCGGACAGCTGAGAAGACTGCTGGCTGCCTATCGAGTAGGGATGCTGGCTTTGGAGACACAAGCTAGAAGAGTTCATGATGATCGTCCTCAAAATAAGTTTGGAAGGTAAGTTGATAGACCTTTTGCTGTCAGTAATGTAGGGTTTATCGGAGTGGGGCGAATGTGTCTCCAACCTCCTCCCTGGCCAGCTGAGGACACTGCAAGCAGCCTATCGAGTGGGGCTGCTGCCTTTGGAGACCCAAGGGTTCATGATGATCGTCCTCTGAATAAGTTTTAAGTGCTAGTTAAAAGCTAGTTGTATGACTTCTTGATTGATTATAGAATGTGGCAGATTTAAAACAATATTATGTGAGTTCAGCTTGAGTTCAGCTCAATACAGGTCGCACATCTAAAAATTATGCTCTACTGTACATACATGACCCTAAAAGCGTCTACTAAAAGCAAAAGGGTGCGTTGCCTCTGATGCGGAGTAGAGCGGAATCGACCAATCACATGAGTTGCTCACTCGCCATACCACTGGCTCATGATTGGTCGAATCTTAAAGTTTTCTTCTGTACCATTCCATATTTGAAATGTAAATCACCTGTACAGAAACCCACCATACGGCGAGCACGTGAAATGGCTCCTCCGTGTCTGCAAACGTCTCGGCGCACAATACTTACACCAGTTCTGCGTCTGCGCCGTCAACTCGGTCGTGTCTCCCTTCGTGCTATATGAACTGTGCGTGGAATCCGCACATTGGCTGGCGCGCGGCGGCCCGCACCATCTAGTGATGCAACATCTGCGTGGGACACTTGCTCCTTTAGTGCAGAAATGTCAACAGATGTAAGTATAGTCTACTGCTGAATAAAGGCCCCAAATGACGCCACAAATAGCGATTCTGAGCCACCGCCATCTATCAAGTTCCCTTAACCGCTAAAATGTCGTCGGTACATCGAGTGGATGCTCTCCCAACACTCCGTTTCGCGTTGCATCGTGGTCGATAATCGACGACGTTCTTTGTTTCTAAGTGTTATGTCGGTCGTTGTATACGGTTATTGGTAATTAATTGAGTTTTTAAATAAATTCAGGTCAGAGCCGTTTATTACTTAAGTTTCAAAAACCTCTAATGAAAGATTATTGGATTTATAAATAAGTAATGCTTGCCACACAGCATCATCTAGCCCCAAGATAGGCAATGCTCACCTATAAATTAACTTAAGTTCTTCCGTGATCATGGCGCGTGAAACTGTGCCGAAATATTGGATCATCTCAAAAATCGAATCATGTTAAATATCCCGTTACAAATGACTTTAACCTATAAATTAACTACACAGGTACATCCAGTGCATACATCAGAAGCTCTACCACATAACCGCGGTAGAATATGAAGAGTTTGTCAGCATCGTGCTGTCCGCACGCACCGCCTTCCAACTGACGCCTGAAGGCAATGCGCAGTTTAAAGAATGGCTCGCTTCGTTGCGCAAGTAAGTAAACTTTAACTTTACTTCTTTTTACAGTGCGGCCATGATTGATAGTCGTGAAAAACGCAGTAATAGCTTGTTGAATTAAGATATTATGGTTTAAGTAGAAAAGGTCTTCTGCCGCGAGCGCCCCAATACTACTACGTCACAATCCAATTGTGCTATACTGCTAACCTTGCTCGACGCATGTCTGTCAAAAGTCTTCAACTTCTTATTTATGGCAACGCTTGCTTTTGCCGCGACTCTGCCAGTGTCTATGTCAACTCACTATCTTCAAATATTTTACTCAACTGACATTGGCTTTAGAATAATTTAAAATAATTACTTTTTAATTATTAAAATCATCAACGTTAAACAAAAACCGTCTAAAAGTTATATTTTAAAATGGTAACTTAGACAATCGTACTGGTTTGTGAGGAGGGCGTTGTTATTCTGCGACACAGTGATAAACTACTGCTGATGACATCGTTGTTCAAAACTGTTTCTGTTCCATGTCCTGTACCAATAAATTATTTTTTACTTTATTTATCTAAATAGCCAGCGTCTCAGGGATTGTGCTATATGACATTGTCGTGAGGGCTCTTGCCTTGAACAATGTAAACCTGGCGTAGTTATTTTGTTATATCTTAGCATTATTTTGCGATGTTTCGAAGACATGATTATTATTATTTCTTTATTTGAGACGTTCTATAGATACTATGATGGTCGCACTTTATGTATGTTTATTTCTGAGTTGCCTTTTTATTTCGGTGCAATTGTATTCGATCTGTAGCCAAATGGTTGTCTATGCTTTCTCATTTTATCCATTATTGTTTAGAGTTTTGTTTTTGTTATATTTTAATATAAGATATTGCGTATTTTACAAAGATAATTTTATCAATTTATCGTTTATGTTATTCAAAACAAAGATGATGTATTAATTTGATGGAGAGTACAGGGTGTGGCGTAAAGTTTGGTAAATCCTTTACCTACGGGTAGGAAAATAGCTGTAAGGAAAATAAAAAAATTGACCCAGTAAAAGTAGCACAACTTCGAGTTATTGGAATTTTCGTTTTTTTTTTTTTTTCCTTGTCCTTTATTTCTTATGCCAATGTTACAAACAAAGGAATTTTCTGTCTGTTTTTGGTAAAGCATTATTGAATAACTAGGCTATCAAATGCTAACTGCCAAAAATGTGCAAAGATAGAGTTAGGTAAGAACTTATTCTTTTACAAACAAATTTATTTTTTGCCTATTTTTCCACAAGTTTGATCTCATGTGGTGTAAAAGACTAGTAAAAAACTTGACCACTTTATTGAGATTCTGAAATAGAATTTCCAACTTTTAATGCAAAAAATATTCCGGTTATGATGGATAAGGGTATTTTTTTCAAATTAAAAGTAAAATAAAAACTTGCCTATTGGATTCGAATTTTGCAAACAAAATTACTTGCAAATCAAGGGAATTTACTTCGGAAACTACGTTTGTATCGGGGCTCAGGTATTCGCATACCTACCTTACCTAACTTAAAACCGTGTGACTCTTAGGTACTGGGTATTATTTTTTTATTTTCTGAAAGTTTTATATCCTTTCCCGCCCTCTACCTGTAGGTAAATGACCGATCATTCTTTACGACACACTCTGTATATTAATCAGCTTTTGTTTACATTATAGTAATCGGAGTCGTAGATAGTAAATATTCGTAAAAACATAGTATTATTTTGATAACATTCATTTTTAAATGCTCTTTTGTTTAGTGACAAAGATCGACATCCATTCTTCAGTCAACTGCTCTCGAATGCTATAGCACCGACATATGGACAATAAGAAAAATGTTTTTAGGTCTAAAACGTGCAAAAAGGATCTCTGGACTCAGTTGAACGCGGCTCTGCAAACGAACGGTAAATGACGACGGCAGCCGATAGTTTGTATGGTGCGGTGCACCGCGCGCAAACTGTCAAACTTGCAATGGCCCCGGTATGGGCTCTACCATCTTTCACTCTAACTAAACTGTATTATACACTCGTGTTATTTGGAATTTCAGTACTCGACGCACCTACGCTACCTACATATACGCAACGCGTGTCAATGTTACTAAAACCCGTTGCGCTTCATTCACCCCCTATACTGAACCGTCACTTACGTACATTAGAGTTCAATATTGAACAAACATTCTATTAAAAAATTGTGACTTGAGTTCTATTCAAATCTACGTAGCGTTTGAGTATATATGGGTTAAGAGATGTAAGACGTAGACACGTATCACTAATTTAAATCTAAATTATCATAATACTGATGAATGTTTCATTCATAGCTTAATTTTCTTTTTTTAACCGTCCTGTAATTTCTGTTCTTCCCACAAACTTATAGAAATACCTCCATTAGTAATAATTTAAAACTCGATTCGAGTATCGATCTCATTGAAGCGAATTATTTCGCAGGGAAATGTTGCTAACTCCGAAAATATAATTCATAAACGGTTCACAATGTTAATGTACACATAATATTGTAGGCTTTTGAGGACGTTTGCAGTTCTCATTACCCATTGTAGATCTCAAGAGTGTAAATGTTTGTTGTTGCTTTATCATTGTTTCATATTGACGATTGAATTCATTGTACTAACAGGAAGAGCAAGCTCATTTGAAGGTTGTGCGTAAAGAGTCTGAGGTTGATTGATCGTAATCAGACTTTATGAATGTTTGTATTCACGCGAGGAGGTAGCAACATTTGTTTCAATTGAACATTTATGATACAAGCGATTGTGTATTCAATTGACCCTTAAATCTAACATAACGAAGACAGTTGAAGTCAAAAAAATGTAAATAACATCTTAGCCCAATTGATTACAGTTTAAATTACTATAATTTTTCTTACTAATACTTTACTAGTCAGAGGTAAGAACCCGCTGTGCTAAACTCAGTGGAACTTCTTACTCTAGCTCATTTTTTTATATTTCAACATTTTTAGTTGTAAAAACCCGACTGGTTTGAGTATCTTCCTCATTTTTGAATATTCATGTCATTTTTTTTATATTAATAATTTTAATCTTAGTTACTCAATTCTTAATCGTTCGGTGGACAACACTTAAATAATTGTACTTAACTAATTATCTACTTAATATTTAAACTGTATGAAAATATTGCATAGCTAACACATAAAATAATAATGATTGCCGTCAAATTAAAGGCTGTCACACACAATATTAAAATCATGTTCTTAAAAGATTTTTTTATAACATAGAGGACAATGGGGTCCATTACGAACTAATTATCAGCTAAATTTGACGGCATTCCTAGATCTGGGCTTCACCAAATGATGAGGAGCTGAAAGCGACCAATAAAATAGCGCATGAATGACGTGATGCTACTGTGACAAGATTCTATTGGCTACTCTCAAGTTACACTTATCTTTGGTGAATACTGGACCTAATATTATTTAGAACTGTAGACATGGCCTTAAATAACTTAATACTAATGAAATAGATTTAAGTTGTCCGCCCAGAAAAGTTCACTATGCTGTCAAAGTGATTACTAGCGAATTATTAAAGATCTCTATCGCTTTTGACTAAGCGTAGTAAAGTAAATTAATGTAGTTGCTTCGATCGCAGTATAATCTAGTTTGTTAAATTAATAGTCCTTTTAAGATCATTCAGGATACTTTCGAGTGAAATGTCTGTTGTATTTTAAATTTATTTACAAGATATACAATATGAGAATAGATTTATCGACTAAATCAAATTGGGTCGAATTGTAGTGCTTGGTCAGGAATGATAGTTTGCGCGAAGGTACTAAATTGACGAAAGTGAGACAACTGGTTAAATTTAATTATGTTTTACAATATTTATACTTTTAAAACTATTTTATTTAAGTTTAAGATAAGTAACATATTTTAGAATGTATGCAATGAACCCGTTTTGCGTTGATAACATTTAGCGTTGATATTGTTTTGAATAATTAGGAAGAAAAAAATAAAATAAAAAAAAAAAACATGTTTGAATAGGTTTTGTGTACCAGTTGTTTCTAACTTCTTCAATTTTGTATGACTTGCTGTGGAATGAAGAAAGGTCCTGTTGATGGAAAGACAGTTTTTATATCGACACCTGTCTACCTGAATCTAACTATATCTTAGGCGTTGAAGAATAGTCAAGTGTCGATGTATCTAGAGATATATCAAAATTTTGAGAATATGCGAAATTTAAAATTGAAAGCAATAGTCCTCAATGAGATATTGGCGTATGATGTTTCAAGTGACCTAAAATGGAGTCATTAGACTACAAAATTTAAGACAGAAATTGTACATGTGAGGACCGTCGATTCACTATTTTTGATATTCTCTTGTCGAAATTTGGAGTTACATGAATGTTAACGTAATTGCGTCTCGTGGAGATAAATGTAGATGTGAGTTCGATTTAACTATAGTCCTTTATTTACACGTTTATATTATATTAATTATTCATATATTAATGCAAAGTAGGATTCTGTGAGTTGGATAATGTATAACGCGTTCGCTGGCAACACTGCACTGAAATTATGTGTATGATATTTACAAAAAGATGGTCGTTGTAACACTGGATTTGTTTGCCTTATGAATGTCACATCACAGTAATGAATCATGATGAGATATTACAATGTTAGCTGGCCTCGCACGTCCCTCGTGACGAAATGGGAGAAATACGAATAAGAATATCCACGTGAATTTGACATCAAACAATAGTGATGTGCACCATCGTAAATACGACAGAAAGTAAACGTTTATCAGTGCAAATTTGTTTCGATAAAATATATGTCCATCTGTTTTCTTAGAGCTATCGAATAGATGTTATTCCAATGTCAAATAATATGAATAAAGTACTTTAAATTATACACAAGTATCGTTATAAATATCTGAATTGTAAAAAGTCAGATCTTCCAACCATAAAGCAATAATATAATATCATTTTGTAATGATGTATTTTATATCGTGTTAGCTGTTTACAATGTATGGATTAGTTATTCGTATTATAAACGAGCGTTAGCTGTTTACAATCTATTAATTAGTTATTCGTATTATACACGAGCGTTTACGTGAAATATACTACCTAATATGATAATGAGTAGCTACCGGTATTGTCAGCAACGAATGTCAGTCACAGTCGACATTATCGTTGTTTTGTTTTAAAACGAGAAAATGTTAAATAAATAAGTAAGACTGGACATAATTACACAAGATCATTTGGCCGCAAAGTAAGCAGGTCTTGTGTTATTTTATGTATGACAAACAAGACCTGAATGCTAATAAAATGCTCGCGTAAAGCTATAGTCACTCAAATAATCATTTCCCACACATAGCGGGTTATCTAGTACTTTTTGGCGAAATAAATAGTAAAGTGAAAAAATAGCAACTGATTTATCGTTAAGAGTTAATAAATTTAAATCAAATTTAATTAATATTATTTTTTTCTTAAGGATAACCCAGAGTGCGAGGGCTTACGCACTATAATACAAAAACCTTATAATTTAAATCGGTTGCTATTTTGCGTTAACTTCTAAATTAAAGCCTGGGTAATCGAAAACGTAATTATTACAAAAGTTATACAAAAACGGGAAATTCTAAATTCAGTCCATGCGATATTACTCCAGAGGACAATCAAATAAATCGAAATTTATTATAGGTAGCATGGGTTCTTATAAAATGGTTTACAACATTCCTATCTAGAGCTATATTACTGACGTAAATAGCACGAATTACGTTTTCACGTTAACGTTAACAAAATCACTGTGTTAATCAATTAGCAGTGTCAAGCACTAGTGGTCTAAATATTATGGCAACATGTAAAACGGTTTTTGACATAAGCTAGTGTCAACCGTGGAATATGACAATTTCTCCTATTATACTTCAATACTTGTGGTGGAAAAAGGGGCATGTAGAGATAATTAAAATACTGGAAAGAGAAAGTGCTCCGTTGCTGACTATACTGTGTAGGTAAAATGATAGCAATACAGATTGAAAGTGTCAGTAAAATCCGCGATTAGAATTGCGACAGAATACGAATGCGAAAGATAAGGTTATTAAAAATAACGAGGTAGAACGAGAGGTGAATAGAATCAGAAAAAATTAAAATAAGTAGCGAAAAGGAATGAGAAATGTCTAGTTTAAAAAAATTACATTATTGTGCCTTGCTTAAGATCAACTCATCTTCCATAGATTGACGGTTTTCGATTAGCAATGTAGGGTTCAAGACTGACTGTTAACATTTTCAACGATATTACAGCTAGTACAGTTGGTACTACTAACACAAATATACAACTGCTAGGTTTAGAAAATACAAAATTTTTGATAGCAATCATAGCGTTATAAATTATTAGGTTAAAGTCCTTCGAGAACAAAATAGGATATTTAGAATTTTAGGTTAATCCTAGTAGCAGTCTTGTTTTTAAAATTTTAAAGAAATAGAAATTACAATTATATGTGTTTAGTCCTACATATTGTATGTTCAAGCTAGTGCTTATCAAGAGAATAGAAAAGACGCTAGATTCAGCCTTTTGTAATCAATGTGTGAAAGTAAGTAAAAATATTCATAATAAGTAGTCTTAAAATACGTAATTTTAAACGTTCGTTTTAAACATCTGCGGTCGATGATTTTAACGTATCAAGGTAAAAATTATGTAATAAATAGTTTATACATTGTGTTGTATGGTCGAGAAATTAGTCGCTAGATTTGTGAACAAAAATGAGAGAACATGACATTGGAATAATAGCTCGATGTTGCCAGCAGCGCGGGTAGGCTTAGTTCAATATCTTCGTAATAATAGTTAGATGTTTATGCATTCATAAATTATGGATGTTTTCGGCATTCATTAGATAGTAAATTTTTAGAATGCTAGTTAGTATAATTGATGTTCTTTAAAGTTTGATAAGGATGCGGACCCTTTGATTTATCTATCTTCCAGTGTTTATAAATGTTTCATCGAATAGATATTTATAGTATTTCTAAAAAGAAATATTGTCATTTATAATATTACATACTTACCTAGTGTAAGTTCTAAAAATATGGCACGACCTGTCTCGCTGTTACCAATTCGTTAATAATGCACTTTGAGTAGTTTTATTGCAATAGTTACTCTGTTAGATGTTGTGTTTAGACTTATTAATTGCAGTACATTAGAAACATAAATGCACAATAGTTTTTAATATTTAAGTATACTTGAAATAAGATATTATACATTATGAAAAACTAGTTTGATCACATTGAATATTCACTATTAAAAAATGCTATTATTTTGCTGATTTATTGAGATCTGTTCACTCACGATAACTGTTGCCGTCCATAATTTGTTTGCGAATCTGTTAGTTAGAATTTATTAATTTTTCTAGCTCAATATTCCACTGCGGAATAAACCTATTTGAATAATCCTAACCTATCTGCTCCTCGCGCATTATTAACATTAACTGGTATTTTCTACGTATTTTGGCATTAGTAAGTGCTTGACTTTGACTAAATCACTATTTAACACAAAAGAACATGTATGTATTTAAATGATTAAAAATTCTTATCCGTGTACCGTTAGTTTCTTAAATTTAGTGTTAGTTTGAAGCTTATTTAAGGAACTCCTCTGCCATTGGCGAAACGTGCTTGACTGCTTGCTTACAAATATGTGAGAAGTTCATACAATAGCTCTGTGCAAATGCTTGTAAACATTTGTCAGATAACAATGGTCGTCCACCTTATGGAAACTGGCCGATGGTAATAGAGGAACTCGTTTAATACATGCTGGTTCATATGTGTAATTTGCCAAGAAACAAGTTTTTTTGCGTTTTGTATCGTTCAAATTTTTATCAAGTTCGCTGATAATGTCAACAGTTATTCTTATCACGTTCAGTTAAGGTTTTCTTCAAACTGTACAACATTTATGTTAGGTCTAAAAGCATAATTTAGCGAAATCACATTGTTTTAGTATTCAGTCCCCTACGTATTATTATGAACAATATATGTACATATATTATATTTATACGACTTATTTGCTCATTTCACCAATATACAATGGATGTTTATTATTATATTATTATTATACATAAACTAAATTTTTAAAGTTCACAGATTGATATAATAGCCTAGTTGAGTCCTGAAATACAAAACTAAATAAAACTACAACAATTGGCTGACATGTGTTGTAATTGTAATAAGTGTTATATTCTTACTACACAGCACACTTCTATTCGTCGAGTGCATGTCAAACTTTTATTTTGTTGTTTAACGCTATCACAAAGCGATTATATTGCTCTGGTGAACCTTTAAATATTGTTTCTTAATATTGACTAGTCTTATTTCTCAAATCTTGCATCAAAACCAACCCAGTTCAACCCTATTCACATGTCACATAGAAATCTTATGAATGACTACGAACGTCTTCTGATAGTGAATTTTATTATTTTAATGGTTAGGATTAGATTTGGTTTTGTAATACTCATCGAAATGCAAGTAAACTTAATTCTACGTCACATCACAGTCAGTTTTACACAGAAATGAAATAAGTTCCTGAAAATTTTCAATTTCGAAATTAACTTTAGTCTGAACAGGTTTGGATAAACTTCAATCTTTCCCCTGTAGAAGAAGCTACCGTTACAGTCTACAGGCTGCAGTCCGTAAAAATTCCCAGAGATTTTCGGATCGGCAGAAAGTGATTTCATAGCTTAGTTGATTAGAGCACAGCACACCCGTTATGAGGGCGGGGCGCGGGTTCAAATCCCGCCGAAATAGAAAATTATTGGGAACTTATTTCATTTCTTAGAGATACCCAGAGTGCGGGGTAAGCACTATAATAACAAAAAAACTTTAGTTTTACACAGGTTTTATTGTAAACTGTAATAGAGTCTGCTTAGTTCTAAAACGACGTTGCATCGTCATTTTAAACATCTGGGCTCGTAGTTTAATTAATACACCTATCCTAAGTGAGGTGTCTCCGCCTATTAAAGTATGTAACCATTACAGTTCGATGGAAACTTCTTAGTACGTAATAAAATAATTATAATTTAAATTCCCGTAGCTCTTCCGTCTAATATTTGAATGTACAGTGACAAGAAAAATTACTTCTTAAAGAATCGTTTGCTTGTTAGCACAAATGTTGCTTATTATGGAAAGTCAAGATAGTGTTTGTGCCACAGCGGTTTGGACTACGTCCGACCATCCCTTCCGGCCGTAAGACTGACATCATTAAGAACTTAAATCATTTACAAGTAAAGTTGCCTCAAAACAATCTGATAGATATTTTTTACCCGCGTTTTGGTTTTTGCTTTTCGAGTTTGACATCAACCAGTTATGTTTTGAGGCATCCTGATTATTGTTATGTTTCTTTGATTATTAATAATGTCTAGATAAAGCGTCGCGCTGTAAAACAACCATAATAAATAGACCAACTTTTGTGTGCTGGCGGGCGCGACAGATAAGTTTTAATCTTGCGCCACACATTATTTTTTGCCATAATGTCACCAGTTGTAAAGAAACTTCCATTAGAAGTAAAGAAAGAAAAGCTCAAAGAAGAAAGTTAATAAGCGTGGGTGAAAGATTTAGAGACGCAATTTGGAGGCAATTTTTTCTACGCTCTTACGGCGTTGACAGCCTATCTAGACTATTAATAATCAGTTCTGTGAAAATATTTGTGAAATTTGCACTAAACATTTTGCTCTGTTGTCGCGAATGGTTGTAATTATAAATGATAGAATAATATTAATTAGTGAAATGATAGACTGTTTTGCACTAATTCTGGTTTGACCGTATCGAGGTATTCATGTTGTTGCTTTTCGTGCAAAAACGTTTTAGTACGCTTTGTGATGACAAGTATGTATTTCACTTTTGATTGCAAATTTTGCATGTTTGACAACAACGTGTGTTTTTTCTTTGGTAATATACCTATTTGCATAGCTTCCAAATAAGAAAGATTTTTTTCTCAAATCTCGAAATATTTTTACCTCTAGAACATTTTGATTATTGCTTTTACGGTTACACATCATAAGTCTTTTGGCAACATATTTGAAATAACGTTATTTAATTATTCAATATACTTATTCTATAATAAGATATGTGTGTTTCATTTCTAACTTCGATTTCCTTTGTAGGTAGGTACTCGTACAACGAAAAAAGATTGCGTTCGTTGTACAAAGATATTAGATTTCCTTTGTTCTTACCTCAATTGTTATCAAATTTTACTGTAGTTCACTTAATAGCTAAGTAATCCTTTTAATTATCTTTATTACTAAATAAGCTAAACAACCTAATTTGAGGCAGAGTTGATAATGAGACTTCTCTTTATCTTATTCTAACATAAAATATATCACAAATGTCTATTATCTTTATATTTATTTTTATTATCTTTCGACCTATGATTCCTTTCAGCATGTGTTTCCTATTTATGTGCAATCCAAGGTTACTAAACAAATACCTCCTTATTGAAACTAGAGTACCTACAACCTCAGTGACGACCTCAGTGGCGCAGCGGGCGAGAGTCTGCCTGCGACGCAAGAGGTTGCGGGTTCGATCCCCGCCTCGGAACAAATTTGTGTACGATCTGCAGAAATTTGTTCCGTTGGTCTGGGTGTTTTCTATGTATAATAAAAAATATCTATCTATGTAATGTATAATATTACGTATATCAGTTATCTAGTACCCATAACACAAGCTCTGCTTAGCTTGGGGCTAGATAATGGTGTGTGAATTGTCCAGCATTATTTATTTATTTATTTTATAACCATCGTACAACCAAGTACCTATCATTAAACTGATAATAAATATGAACTTACTAATCTTATAAGAGGTTATTGATTTCAGAATTGTATATTAGTAGATTATATCGCCAGGGCGCGGCGCCGGATGGCAGAACCAGCCCGTTTTTAGAATGGCTGGGCCGATTGCAAAACGGCTAAATTAAATTAATTGTCTGTGCCGATTTGTTAGTTATTGTCTAACGAGCAACGTTCAACAATACGGTTAACCGTCATTTTAGCCATCTCGTCGAATTAAAGTAGGTACTAGATATCCCCAACAATCAGCGCTTGTTTTGCAATCGGCTTAGCCATTTTACAAGTGGGCTAATTGTACGAGCCGTAATCCAAATAGAGGCAGACAAGCTAGAAAAACGAGGATTCCGCGCTACTATGAAATCTGCACCCTGTCCACACAAGGTATTGTAAACAAACACTTGGATTTTTTATAATAATAAGCTTACCTATTGATGACCGTAACAAAAAATCACCAAAATTATGTATATTTTATTGAATTATACCACAAATCACGTATCTATTACATTTTTCATTTTGTACGATATTAATAATTTTTTGATACAAATAAAACTAAAAATACAGCAACCCGCCATAATACGTTGAACACCAATCAGAGAATACTGATTTTTGACATCATGCCGTCTCACAAGATGTAAAGGCACGAAAGGCACAGAATAACTTAAATAAGGGCTGAATTTCTTCTTTTGACAATGTTATGGTCATTCTGAATCATCAGAGTTCGTGCACAGGTGAAGTTTACATGTAAAAAAATCCGACAAATTCTTTTTTTTTGCAGAAACATTATTTATTTTGTATTCAGTAGAAACAGTTAAAACATTTTGGAGTAATTTCTCAAAACCAGTCATTACATTACTCATCATTATGCCTACCTGTCTGTCAATTTTAAAGGCGCGTGCGGTCTCGTTTGGGTTTCTTACGTAGGTCCTCTGATCACATCGTCGCCACAGAACTCTTAATCTTAAACAATGGTGGGAAAAGGACAGGTGATTTCACTAAGCTACTACTGTATTAATATTAATTTAACGACTCTCTCAAAACAATTTATCATCTGTATTTACTGTAATAGGTTTCATAATTGCTTTTAAGTATTTACAATAGTTACAATAACTACTTCATTGCGTCAATAGGCGCCATCCAGACTTACAGAGAGAACTTATTGTATTGACGACCTCTGTGGAGCAGCGGGCGAAGGTTCTCCTGCGATGCGACGAGGTAGACGACGAGGTTTCGGGTCGAATCCCGCCTAAGAACAAATGTTTGTACGATATACAGATATATTTGTTCATGGTAAGAAATTAAATAAGTTCCCATTTTTTTTATTTCGGCAGGACTCCAACCTGCGCTCCATCCACCCTCAGTACAGGTGTGCACCAACTAAGCCACGAAATCCTTAGTCATAATTTCGTTGAAAATCTTTTCGACCTCTTTCGGCTCTAGCGCCGTTAGCGCCTACATTACAGTTATCCAAACCTGTTTGTTCAAAGACTAAAGTTACATTTAGTTCGTTTTTGTTCATGGTTTTCTGAGTGTTTTCTAGGTTCCAGTAAAAAATCTATGTAACTAGGTAGTATAATGTTTTATGTCAGTAAGTATCTAATACCCATAACACAAGCTCTGCTTGTTGATTATGTGTGAATTGTCCAGCATTATTTATTTATTATTTAACGAGTACAATCCAAAACTGTAATGTTTTCCCTGTAGATGGCGCTAACGGCGCTAGAGCCGTAAGAGGGAGGTGGTAAGAGGTCGGTAGGCACATATTCATTTTCCAAGTAATTCAGGTAATTTCTACGACGACGCACAGTCAATTTTACATAATTTCATATTTTACAGTAAAAATGTAAGTTAATATTTTTTTCAATACAGGTCATTATCTAGTATCAAACTGTGCAAGCAAGCAAAATAGATCAAAGACTACAAATCGCTTTAAGTGCGACCATCTACCATCACGGTATCTAAAAGTCTACAAACTACAACTGGCCGCATGGATCGCACGCCGCTTCGCGTGATTACCGCGTGCGTACGCGCACCGGATGTACGGTCAGCAAAATAATCCCTGTTTACTTAACTATTTTTAAAGGTAGGTACTTTGCAGTTCTACCGTATAAGTTTTATATTACTATAGCTAGATTCCGATATCGATTTCTGGGACCTATGTTATCAATCACAGACCTAAATATTGTTCTTATCTTACATATTATTCTGAAAAATTTCAAAATTTTAGTTCGATTGAGTTAGTGGTTTTGGTGTGCAGAAAATTCAAAAATCCATCAATCCAGCAACTTTTACATTTCTATCTATAAATTATTATTAGTTAAATTACCAGCTTGGGGTTGGTACACAAAATATTAACAGGTGGGATGTGGGATGGAAAAATTAGGTGTTACCTTTACGAGACTCTTATACTTACCTAATTTTTCAATTACTAGGTATGTATGTACTCAGATTAGTTAGGTATATCAAATTAGACAACTTCGGAGGATTTGTGATTCAATAAAATCCATAGTTAGGCGGGTCATTGTCATTAGGTTACTTTGCTTTGTCTTTAGGTAACTTTTTTGGAGCATTTGGTCAGTAGGTAGATACTAAGTATGTTAATTTCAATACCTATCTAAAACATTATGTAATATTTATTAGGGTCAGGTAACACTGAGACGCGACGCAAGACGCTGCGCGAGCTTTGATTCGGACTATGATTTTGTTATGATTTTGCCGTGGGGTATCTTGTAATATTTTGAATCAAAGTCGCAACGACGAAGCATCAAATGATAAAATAGGTGTAGGTTCATCAAGGCAGTAAGTTGTCGGCTCCCTTTATAAAATAGCTCATAACGTCACTAATAATGTACCTACCTACCAAATGGTCCAAAAGTAGCATCGAAATGAAGTTTGTCAAAACTGCCCACAAGAAACCGCATCCGATCTGCTGCAAACTTACTAACTAACTTACTTTCTCGCTAGTTTTATACCATGTTGACCGCGAAAAATATAAAACACCGCGAAATAATTAGATTTCACGGAACCGTAAATCGTATAAGTACCTTTAAATTCTTCTAACGTAAACCGAGTTGTTTTCGAAGTTCGCTATCAGGCGTCATTCGGAAGGTTAAATATGCGTAAGATCTTATCAGATCCAACGACTGCAGTATTTATTTAGAACCGATCAGATAACTTCTGTATACTATTAATAGCTCCAATAAATAATCTTATATGTTGACATGACATGACATGTCATGCATGACACTGAGATTTGTATATTAAATAAGCATATTACAACGGCCTGTTTTAGTACCTAACATTAGGTAAATACATACGAAGGATTAAGATAAAAAGAAGACCGATATAATATACGGTGCGTGAAGGTCCGCTTGCGATTCAAACGGTTACAGGTTCGATTCCCACCTCTGAAAAAAATACTGTAGGTACGATGTGTAAATATTTATTCTGGGTGTTCTGTATTTCAAATCAAATCAAGTCGTTTATTTGCTGAATACAATATTACAGGTACATGTCAGATCTTATAACTAGAGTGTAGTCAATGTATTCAACCCGCAAGCAGGTATGCAAATATTAAAATAAATGTTGGTGAATATACATAGTAAGTGTTAAAATAATCAATAATAAAAATAATCTAGAACAAAAAAAAATGTAGTTAACAAACAGATACTTAATTGAGTCAAATTTTCTATGAAGGTGTAATAAAAATATATGTTATATAGGTATATATATATGTTATTTATTGTATTATCTATATCAGTCATCTAGTAAATAAATAATAAATTGTTTATTTTCCAAAAACACATAGGTACATAATCATAAGTATGGTGCCAGCGGAACTCAAACTAAGCAATGCTTGTATCTTGAGGTCCTTGAGTGCTTTGACATAATGGATTTATGAAGGTGTACAGATACAGATAATTTTATGATCTAGTTTTTAATAACTCTTTAAGATGAGTAAAATTTATGTGCCGAATTTAATTTCAGTTAATACTAACATGCAAAAATTAATACAAAAATGAAAAGTAGCCAAGTGTGAGTTGTGCTGAGTGCGCGCCTGTGTACTGCGTAACCAAAATAAGTACAAGCTCTAGCTAGATAATGCTTTATGGATTGTTCAGCAATTATGTTTATAATTTTTATTATATTAGTGACAGTAGGATTCGTAATTATAGGTGTGGAATGTACCTATGTTGATATGTAGTTTCTTTCTAGCCACAAAGTCAAAGTCAAAGTCAATAACTTTATTTCTTTAGGCTTACAAACTGAGCACTTAGACACGTCAAATGTAATACTATAAACAGGTTTATAAATAGTCATTATTATCAAATAGGAAATATGATGTTATTGATTTTATTCGCTTCAATTTTTTGTCCAGGATATAATATAATAGTTTTAGTACTCAGTAAGTAGGTAGGTACCTAGTATTTTGTACCTTTCAAGGACCGTTGTATTGTGACCTACTCGCTTGTTGTTTGTGGCGCAAACAATTTGATTTGCAGTAGGATCTTAATATCACACGTAGTAAAGTATTAACTGATAATGTTTCTTTGGCTGGCTTTTGTTTGAATTTAGTGTGGGTGAAGTATGGAATACATAGACACAACTCGCCTTGATTATTTTAAGTTTGTTTTGGTAAAAAAGGTTAGTAATGAATAAACGGAATCCGATAATGAGTCGAATCCTTCTATCAACTAAGTATAATATATACCTATACCCTTCGAATGTGTCAAATTCGGCAACGCCGCGGACACACACAGCCCATTAGTTGATATCGGCAATTCGGCAACTTACTAGTGTAGACGTCTTTATGTAGGTAATTAAATTACTTACCTAAAGTTATCAAATTAGTAAAAATTAAGGTTAAGTTAATTAATAATCTATGTTAATTGAAGATTTATCGGGGTTAGTTAAAATTCCCTTATTTATTTATTTGTTCATTCACATTTCACACGACTAACAACATACGTTCCAAAACTTAAATACTTATATGTTTATTTTATATTCATTTTATAGATTTTTTTATAGTTTTACTTCTAATACGGAATCGGAAAATATATTTTTGATCAGCTGATTTTCTTATAAATTTTCTTTACAACAGATCTTGAATTAAGCTCGACTCCGAACTTCCAAGATTTTAATGTGTGCATGTGTGTTCTCTACTTTATACCCACGCATTTGGTCCATGCAACATTGCTGCACACTGCACACATCAACATAATACCTACTCTACAAGTAGGTATCTAATACCAACTCTACAAGTAGGTATCTAATACCAACTGATAACACCTAGGTTTTGTTCCCATTGGCGGTTCCGAGGGCGTGGAAGACGCCGCCACGTATAACATGCTACGTATTCTGTGTCTCTGATAGTAGATGCTGTGTATACTGTGGTCTTCTTGATACATAGTTTGTATTTAAGCTGTAGGGTTCGCACGCGCTGATAGCATTCCTTGCTCGACCACCGTCGCCGCGTCGTCGCGAGGGCCGCGCCTCCATTTCCCTAATAAACCTATTTCCCTGTTTTTCAGTATTATTACCATAATTGATCTAGCTACCTATCTGTAAGGTGATGTAAATTGTGATTGTTTTGTTGGTATTGGTTGTGATTTTTGTCTGGTTATAATTTCTTTTCGATCTGTTTTCAGTTTGATTTAAAATAATCAAAAATGGCTTACTTGCAATCGATGCCAAAAAATGAAACCATCAAGCTGCGTGAGCAACATGTTGGGTGAGTTAAGATTTTTTAAAATCTATCATGTTTAGGTAATTCTAAGATAGGTCGCTCGTCGATGGATAGAGACGACTCAGCACTACCATTCATGGTTTGGGGGAGGCCTATATCCAGCCGTGGACATATAGGGATGATGATGTTAGTACCTAATAAAATATTTGTGTAAATTGAAAAATTAAAAACTAAACAGTTGTTAGGACAATAGTAAAGTATGGAAATACACTTGTGCCAGGATGTCCTGAAGGTCAAGCAGAGCAGGGCAAGATTCTTCTCTAGGGTAGAATGGCCAATATATTAAAGATTGAAGTAATCAATTTCAAACAATTTACGCATTTAATGACGTAATTTTTCTCTATTCCACCCTAGACAAAAATCCCTGTGCTTGCCCTACTGTTCTTCCATACAAAAACATGGATTTAAGTAACAAATGAACTAAGTTAATTAAATAATGATTGGTTATTTATTCGCAAATAACAAATAAAGTCGAACTCGGTTTTGCAGTGCTTTTAACACCCTGTATATAGTAATTTAAATAATGTACTAGGTACATCTATCTCTCTCTCTCAACATATCTGTGCTCTCAACCTAAGAAAGTCTTAAAATCGCTCCCGGACTGGGGAGACATTGCACCAGAATTGAAAAATCCTCATGACTCCCCGAGGGGGGGGGGGGAGGATCAGGAGAGACACGAGTCTGTCACCGAATTAATGTAGGTACATGTACATGCCAGCAAATATATATGAAATCACTTTTATTAGGATATTTTCGGTGATTTGTGTTTTCTAACTAGTTTTCCTTGTTCTTTAATAACGTTCTTAGAATTCGTTTATATTTAACCTGTATTAGGTAATTAATTTTGTAAGAGTATCTGGAAGTATCTAACTAGAATGCTTCCAGATTCTGTTGAACTAAGAAGGAACGAAACCAAAATAATTATAGATTTTTTAAAGATATGTTTTGTTAACAGAGCTGCCTGCCAGCTTTTCTTCCGGGCCTCTCCGCTGAAGATTGTCCGTGGTATAGCTCAATACATGTATGATGAGACAGGGGAACGATACCTGGATTGCATCAATAATGTGGCACATGGTAAGACAATTTATTATTTTATTGAATAAACCACTTCGCTAAATCCGTTGCGGCAGCGGCGCTGGCGCGGTCCCGTGCTGTGTGTGGCCTGTGACGGTCGCAGCGTAAAAATCAACCCCTTCATCTCAGCCCGATAGATGTCTTAAAAGCCGACTTCGGGAACCCAACAGAGGAAGCGTGGCTATTATCTACTATAGCAATTAATCTCTGTACATTTCAAAGTAAAAAAATCGTGCTTTTTAATTTTATGTAATATTACTTTGTTCTCGGGGAAATAATCACACCATTATCGAAAGTATTTTTGGAAAGGGTTTGTGTTTGTTACTCCTTACGCTCAAACGGCATTTGAATGAAATTCGATAGCAATAGGTATAGCTTAGATCCTGGATTGAACATAGCCTGGGCTACTCTTGATCCTTTCTTAGGTAGAGTAGGTACCTGTAGGTGCCTACCTTCATATTTTCTTATCTATTCTAACATAATAATCCGGGTAGGTATAACACTGCGGGCATAGCTACTGACTAACAAAGGGTCTTTGTAAATAAGAACTTGAAGCATCAGACAATCAGCGGAGGCTGCAACAGCACCGAAAATTCCATCCAAGGCATCCAAAAACTGATAATTGCGAATTCTTTTCCATGGCCGATACCAAGAGACCGATGCCCCCCGCGCCGCCCTGCGCCATGTTGCATCTCCCTTTTTCACCGACCGGGAAAGACAACACGATCAGTTGTCAGTGTCAGTTTTCCAAAGATTGTCAATGTCATCTTTTGGACAAACAAAACTAGGAACAGAGGGTGAATTTACATCTCTACGTCCCATACCAAAGCTTCCATTAAGTATGAGAATAAAACCACTCACCGCTACCTAAAATACCTACGCCTCGTTTACAATTACAAACTTAATACTGAACTTGACTTTTTATCTATTAATTTGTCCTTTATTTTCAGTCGGCCATTGTCACCCCCACGTAGTTGAGGCCGGCAGGAACCAAATGTCGTTAATATCAACAAACAACCGTTACCTGCACGACGAGATTGTGATTCTCGCGAAACGACTCGTGAAGACAATGCCTGAACCACTTTCAGTTTGTTTCTTCGTGAATTCTGGCTCTGAGGCCAATGACCTCGCGCTCAGATTGGCCAGGATACATACTAAGAAGAAGGATGTTGTTACTCTTGATCAGTGAGTGTTTGAGTTTGTCTTTAGTTTTGGCATTCTTGATAGGTAAATAAAACATGATATATTGACGATGTAGACATTCTTACATGTGGGATATTATAGTCCAGGCATTTGGTAGTTCTAGTTGGAAAGTTTTCCGGGTGTTTTCAAAATGCATTAATTTTATAGCTTCTATGTGCCCTTTGCGAATTTCGACTTTGCCACGTCGTCGTATCTTTGTCATATTGGAAAAGTCGCGCCGCACTCAGCAGTTTTTTGTATGGATCTGTCCTTCTCTAATCTCTTTCCCCTTTTTCAGCGAGGCCTTAAGGGTTTCGTTCCCCAACAAAACCATTATAGCCTCGCTGTGACGGTTCTTTTTTTATAAAAAAGCAATTGAAATTTTAAGAGACCTACCCTACACGGCCAATTCTAGTAGGACTGAAATGAGAGTTATTGATTTGTATAGTTTGTTAAAACAGTTTTTTGAAATGTTTCTAGGTGTCTTAAAAAACACCGTTCTCCGACCTCTGACCCCTAGCACTGGCGAGCGGCAAAGATACGAGGTGGCAAAGCTGAAATTTAGGAGCTATAAAATTGAAATCTATTAAATTACCCATTTTGAAAACTCCCGCAAAACTTTACAGGTCACCTCCTATTTACAAACCAAATGACTGGATTAATAAGCAGACTTAAAAAAAAAATTAGAAAGATAGTCTAGAATTGAACTTATGTACAGGAACCTAGTTACTAACTACATATCTGAAATGTATAAATTTTGAATCTTACTATAGGTACGTACTGTGTATATTTATATACATAGTGTACCTGCCTACCCATTTTTTTTTATTTAACGTATTTAACGACATGCCAAGGGTTAGTCTATGGTCCAGTTAGGTTACTTCGAGTATATCGAAGTATTTTAGGGTGGTACTAGCCCCTGTTTGTTACAGCGCGTATCATGGACATCTAACGTCTATGATTGATATATCTCCCTACAAATTTAACCTACCGGGAGGGCCAGAGAAACCAGACTGGGTCCATGTGGTAAGTTATTTCATACTTCTGCGGATGGATCCCCACAAAAAAAAAACAGATCATAGCTATCATTAGTCATCTAACCTAACTTGAAACCTATCTTGTCCATTTAAAACGAACACACTTGTTCTTCGTGATGATATTTTGGGCAAATTCGCTCGTACATTACAATGCTATAAATGGATTGTAAATAAAAGCAATGTAGCTTTGTGGTGCCGGCTAGAATTTGCACCACCCCAACTCTTCCCGTGGGTGTCGTAAAAGGCGACAAGGGTCACACACCGGGTGGCGAGCAGCAGCGCCTCTTGATGAATAGATCTATCACCGAACTGCGATTCCCAACCCGCACGCCCAGCGTTGAGATTATGTTCATTACCCCCATAATGGAGGACATATGCGGATTATGGCCCCATGAGATAAAAACCAATAAGGCGGTTTATCAGGAGGAAGCCTGCGTCCAGCAGTGGACTATTATAAGCTGTTGAGATGAGATGATGAGATAAAATAAGAGCAAAGCCCATAAGCCGGGTTCAGCCAGAATGAGCGAGCACCGCGAGGAATTCGGATGAGGCACCGTAGGGCCTAACTATTGTTATCAGGCTTACCTCGCGAGGCTGCTCGTCCAGTTTGAATACGCCACTTCAATAAACAAGACCTACCTAAACAGTAGGCAGACATTATAATCACTCCTGAGCTTACAGACATCATAAAAAGCTCTTTGTGATAGCCTAATCGGTGAATTATATTTAGTAATAGATAACACGACCCCGTTTATTTGAACACGCGTTTCGCGGGTGCTTGATAAAGGTGCGATACTAATTTTGTAACTATCTCATCCATAAAAACAAATTGTGTTTATGAATTTTATTTGGGAAGATTAAAATTCTGGTCACAATTGGGTCCAATCTATTAGAGCCAGACTCCAACAAAGCTGAGCGGAGAAGAGATATGTTTGTGATGAGGGGAGAGTGTGAGTTGTGCGCACGCAGCTCAGCTGCTCTAACCAGCACATATCTCCGCTTTAGCTGGTACATCTCCTCTCCAGACTAGCTAGTACGCATCTCCTCACATAGCTTCGAAACCGAAACCCTATTTGAAAAACGTCACTTCTCGTCTCCGCTACGGACAGTTCCGCACATCTCCGCTTTGGTAGAGTCTGAGAATTACAGTTGTAGGTACATTTCCTGGTGCTAGTTTGTTGTGTTGTCTTGTCGCTTGAACTCGAAAACGTTTACAGTCGTCGTGATTGGTTGATTTTAAAAGTTCATTTAGATTTCAAGCATATATACCTATTAAGTAGGTAACTTTAAGGATCTGATCTGAGGGCTTACTCGGATAACTGAAATCGCTTTCATATTCGTTTTCATGCAAAACCAACCTGTTATGTCCACGGAACAAAAAAGACAAGGTTATTCCACGGAACAGAAAAAACAAGGTTATGTCGCTTGCATAAGGTTAGCGTTTGCACGAAAATGAATCCGAAACTTAGATTGCGCTTTTTCGAGTACTGGCCCAGATTAGTAGGTAGTTAGTTTTTCGCATCACTCCGAATTAATCGAAAAGAAAATTTATAACAATTTTACTCATTATTTTCTTAGAAATTCTATGTGGTATGTGTGAGATATGTTACAATTTTGCAGTCCCATCCGGGCACTCATGTGTGTTTCATTTTGGTAGCTGTGAACTATTCGTAAGATTTCTATTTCTTTGTTTTTAAAACAAAAGAAATAAAACTCTTGAAACGTGTTACTTCTCACTAGGAAAAGCATTATCATATCACCCAGCGACAGATTTACAAAATTAGTCAAAAAGCTCCATTGAAAATTTGAAATAAGCATTCCATTGTCTCGTAACAGCAACCAGTAGAATACCATTTTAATTTCTCTTTTAACCCAGGCGCCTGTCCCAGACGTGTACAGAGGAAAGTACACTTACCCTACCGACTCTCATTCCGAGAAGGAGCTAGGCAAACTATACGCGGATGAAGTGGAGAAATTCTGCTTGGAAGCGAAGAAGAAGAATGGCGGTGTTTGTGCTTTTATCGCGGAGAGTTTGCAGAGCTGTGGAGGACAGATTATCCCTCCTAATGGATACCTGAAGCGTGTTTACCAGTAAGTTATAACTTATATTAACCTACTTAGTTAAAATTTGTCCGCAGAATTACTCGCCTCTAAGAAAAAACTTCGCCATATTCCGAGCAAATAGTTTTTAGTTCGAAACGTATATCTAATCTAATCGCGCTCTAATCATTTATCAATTTAGCTGGAATACGTCCACAACTGGACATAAGTCTGCTCGAAATATCGCCAAAACTACTTAAAAAAATGATATTTTTACTCAATAATATTATTCCTAGAAATGAATTCAATCAATCAATGATGTAGTAAGTAGTTTGTGTATAATGTGTACCTAATTATTTACTTTTCATATTACTCAAACGCCACCGTCTTTATTGTCTTATGTCCAGTCTATCCCAAGGTTGGCTGAAAGGGATCGCTCAAAGCGATAAGGCCACCCTTTGTACTTCCATTATTCTATGCATTTCCTTGTATTGTATTTTATGTTTGTTCGGTATAATAAAGAGTTGTCAGTGAAATATTGACAGTCCTTACGAGCTTACAGTAAACAGACTACAGTCAGCTTTTGTTAGTAACTTCCAACTTGGTGACATTAGCTTACAATTACATTGCTGGATGCTCCAAGATACAATTTTAGTAATAGGTATGTAAACAACAAAAGAAATAAAATCAAGAAATGGTTATATCATTAATGCTAACACATTTTATTTCAAAACATAAAAAGTTATCTATCTAATAATGCTTTTGAAAGGAGACAATAAAAATCGCTGTGACCCCTTACGTCGAGTCAAAGTTCAGGTCCTAATTGTCCTTATGTATTGAACTGTCGCAATTCTGGATTTATCTAGAAAAGTTATCGCTAAATGCTGCTAGTTGAACTTTGAAATAAAGAGCACCAAAATATTGATATTTCTTATCTAATTTGAACGAATGCGATGCACCTATTTTAAACTTGTCTATGGTGTAGTTTCAATACCTGAAAGTAGGTACAGTACCTTAATGCTTTTATCAACTATATGATTATGACAATTTAATTACTTGTGGGTTCGAAAAAAGAGGAGGTCCTAGTTTATCTGTGTTTGTATTTTTTTAAGTATCTATATTCGTCGAAGTATTTGTACCACAAAATTAAAAACAGTGTAAAATTAAGGGATTCGAAAACGGTGAGGGGGTCTGATTATTATAGAAACACCTGTCAACAACCTGTGTAGTGTCGGCTAAGAATTTGCACCACCCCAACACTTACCATGATAGGTGTCATAAGAGGCGACTAAGGGACATAGGTACAGCAGCGTCTCTTCCAGAATAGATCTACCACCAAACTTCGATCCCCAACCCGATCCCAGCGTGGGGAATATGGAGACGATGATATAATAGATTATATTATACAATACATTATAAAATCTAACACTGTTTAGGTACTATAAAGATTTGCTAACTTTCGCTAGTCTCGTCTAAGGTAATACGCATACCAACTTAAACTTTCCTTGCGTCTCATAATTGTGAATATCGCAAGTCTTGGAGTAGGTAACGTTTCATATGTAATATGTTCATATTCTATCTATGTAATGTATTGTATTATGTGTTCTTATCAGTTATCTAGTAGGTACCCATAACGCAAGCTCTGCGTTGCTTAGCTCAGGGCTAGATAATTCTGTGTGAATTGTCCAGCATTATTTATTTATTTATATGTTTTCTTGTGTACAATGGTTGAGATAAATGAATAGATTTTTTGCCTCTTACTGCTATTTTTTGCAGTACGAAGCTTCTTTTTGCATCTGCAGTATTCCCCCATAAAAGCATTCCGTGAGACATACGTGAATGAAAATAACTATAATAAACCATTCTAGCTTTTTTTATGTCAGTCAACTCTCTAATTTTACGGACAGCAAATGCTGCAGACCTTAGTTTGTCAACTAATTCGTTTATATGGTCGCATTGGTCACCCTCTATTGTAATTTCGAGTCCAATTGTATTCTTAAAAATGTTGTGTTCTTAATTAAGTCAATTTTATATTCATAGAATTTTATAGGCAGTGAAACAGACGTATAATTTTTCAGGGACAATTTTTTAACAGAATTAAGAATAAGATTTTAACTAATTTTGAATAGGTAGTCGATAAGGATCGACTATTCAAGCTACTTTTTTCAAAACAATCAAATTATTAAACTTTGATAATCGCAAAGTATCTAAGTACCTACATAGATTAAATAGCACCTTATTTTTATGCTCTCGCCTCCGTTATCTTTTGTTATGATTATGACTTGACACCTTTGTTTAAAGTATACTCGTATTTTGTTGGTGCTATCTACTTACATGATATTTTTTCGCTAATCAATCAAAACCTTCCACACGATAAGGTTGACCTGATAAATTAGGTTAAATAAAGGAGATAGAATATTTGCACGTATTAAAAACAATCGTTTCTAATGATAAATAAGTTGTTTTGTGATTCCGTTGATTCCGCTAAGATTTAAAGTTAGAAAAAATATTATTTCATTTCCCTGATGCAACTCTATAACCATTCCATATCCATACTGCTATTATAAATTCGAATGTAACTCTGTCGTCTGTCTGTCTGATACCTTTCGCACCTAACGGCTGAACGGATCTCAATCAAATTTGGCAGAGGTAGATATCATTCCTTGGGTGGACATAGATATTCATACTTTTTATCCAGTAAAAGCACTTGCGAAGCCGCGTGCAGAAACTAGTCAATTATAAGTTACTCTGTTGATTTATTGAGTAGGTACTAGTGGCTCCCTTTTTGCACGGGTATATTCTATAGCCTAGCCTATGTTCATGAAAAAAATTGAAGCCAATAAAATCAATAACATTATATTTCTTATTTGATAATAATGACTATTTATAAACCTGTTTATAGTATTAAATTTGACTTGTCTAAGTGCTTATTTTGTAAGCCTAAAGAAATAAAGTTATTTAGTTTGAGAGTTTGAGTTTGACGGATAATGTAGGATTCTATAGGTGAAAGAATTTTTCAAATCTTTCCAGTAGTTTCGGAGCCTATTCCATTCAAACAAACAAATCTTTCCTCTTTATTATATTAGTACCTATAGAAGACTAGATGATACGGATATGTTTGATATATTCAGTAGAATTTATTTACGGTACTTTCTCATTTTCAGGCACATCCGCGACGCTGACGGTGTCTGCATCGCTGATGAAGTCCAAGTCGGCTTTGGGCGGGTGGGCACCCACATGTGGGCGTTCGAGACCCAGGACGTGATTCCGGACATCGTGACCTTGGGCAAGCCTATGGGCAACGGACATCCTGTTGCTGCGGTTATAACTACTCCGGAGATTGCGAAGAGTTTCACTGATACTGGCGTGGAGTACTTCAACACGGTAAGGAAAGACTTAGGTTTAGAAGATTTAGGTTAATTTTGACTTTATAAAGGGTTTAATCATAGAAGTATACAGGGTTATTGGTAAATTAGTAACACTACGTGAACTGCAGGTTCTGCCCATCATCACGAACACGTTCGTGAAGACGCCAGGTCTTCATTCTTAAAAAAGATTAGATATCACCTCTGATGCTATATGAAAAAACATCTTGGTCTGGGACCCCCACGAGTTACTAAAGACCGATCTTCCAATCCCATACCTACTGTTGATTCAGGGCAGAGCCTATTTAAAGTAAAGTTTCAAATAAAACCTCTTTAACAAACGATTATTGAATACCTATTACCAATACTTAGATTGAGAATTAAGACCTGGCGTCTTCACAAACGTGTTTGTGATGATGGGAAGAAACTGCATTTCACGTAGTGTCACTAATTTACCAATAACCATGTATACATAGGCTACTGCCAAGTTTCATTAAAATCCGTACAGCCGTTTAGGCGTGAAAAGGTTACAGACAGATAGACGAGTTACTTGAACTAATATTATAAATGCGAAAGTTTGACTGTTTGTACTTACCAGTTGATACCAAAACTACTGAACGGATCGGGCTGAAATTCGCAATATAGGTAGTTCTAGGCCTGAAATAAAACATCCATAGTAATATTAGAGATTCAAAAGTATACTCTGTCTTTTTCCCGCCTTAACGGCTAAATGATTTGGCAGGGTGGTAAATGGTATATTGGCATCGAGTTAGAATACTAAAGAGTCCCAATCTCTAACTGACAGCACTCAAAAAATGTCCGAGCGCCGTTCTACATACCTATACATTTGTTGTTATATAGCTCACAATGACATTTACGCGGAATAAGACGTTATCTTGGTTGAATAATGTTCAATGTCGCTTGTACGCAATGTCATAATAATGCACCGAAGACATACCGAAGATGACCGACGGCCATGCGCGTACGAACAGGGAACAGGGCGAGTGGAGACGCTATTTGTACTAAATAATATTATAGGTCGTATTTGTGATATCATTATAATGTGTATGTGAGTTTGTGAGTTTATAATGTACCTAAGAGGACTCCGAAACTAAACATCTGATTAAAAAATTATGTTAACCAATATTTAGAATGAATCTAGGTTTCAGGATGGACATAGGCTATAATTATATTATTTAACCAGGAGGAGCCGGGGAGGGGCAGCTAATCACACTTATAATATGAAGATAGCTTATACTCTGGACTAACACTTATGCTAGGTACCTACTTTTTATCCCGGAAAACACGGGGGTGCAAATAATTTTAAATAAAACAAATTAATCTGTATGTATTACGAGTTTTATTAGGTACTATTTTTAACCTACTGACGAATAACTTAATTACCTTGAAACAATGTTAATTTATTGTAACGTTGCCTTTTACACTATAAAATTATAGAACGCTATCGACTCATCTACTTTTTGTTCGGAAAAAATAAAGCATTTATCAACATGGTAATATTATTAAGTATAAAAATTAATTTAAAATTCGTAAAAATATTAAGTATCAATGAACTCCACAGTTTTGTCGTTGGAACACAGTGTGCTCGTCACAAGCTCACGCGAGACTTTGTTTCTCTTTTACTCTTACATATTTGTTTAACGTGTGAAAGAGATACGCCTACGAAGTGCCAAGGTTAAGCTGTGAGCATTTTATTTTGCAGAAAATATTCAAAATTATTGAAATTAACATGAAAATACGTACTGTGGATACATAAATTCATAAAATTGTTATGATATTTACCTAAAATACGAAACACCATCCTTTTTTTGCACGTAGTTGCTGTTATTTGGGCAGGAAATCACCGAACACTTTGGCATCGCGAACGTTGTACGAGGACTGCGGTCGCCGTACAACTAAACAAAAACTCTGCACGTAGCGTAGGTTGTGCAGAGTTTTGGCGCGGACATTTTATTTCTGTGATTGTTACTCTATAGTATTCTAACTCGATGTATATTGGGGACGGACATAAATACGCTACTTGAAAACCGCGAGCGAAGCCGCAGGTAGCAGCTAGTAGGATATAAAACAGTTCACATAGGAAAGGAACAGCCTTGCCGTGTGATGCCGGCTTAGAATTTGCACCACCGCAACCTTTCCCGTGTCGTAAGAGGCGACTAAGGGATATACACCGGGGGGCGGGCAGCAGCGCCTCTTGCAGACTAGATCTACCACCGAGCTGCGATCCCCAACCCGCATGCCCAGCGTGGAGATTATAAGCATTACCACCATGAGATAAAAAAAATAAGGGGGAGGCCTGCGTCCAGCTGTGGACTATTATAGGCTGTTGAGGTTGAGATTGAGGAACAGCCATAAATAACGCGTGTGAAGCCGCGTGTTATACTTGTATAAGATGGGCTTAGTGTAGTAACTCGATATCTACAGTCGCGTAGAAACAGAAATTTTCCTTTGCACTTGAAATTATCAGCGTATTGCTGTTTGCTATTGTACTCTCAGATATTTGCTGTCACCATTTGAACATGCAAATAATTGTTTGGCTAGTAAACATTTTGCCAGCTCGTAAAATTTGTAGGAAAGAGGCTGTTACCAATATATTTATCTCTTGTCGTGTCACAGAAGTGTAGGTTCTAATAGGTATCTAACTGTAACCATAGACTAACAGTGCTTTGTTTTGTTAGTCTATGCTTTAACTATCAATTTCGTATCAAATCATAATTAGGTAAGTTATTTTTGAAGCATTTGGGAAAATACGTAATTTTGTGCTAAAATTTACATTTTCCCAAATGCTCCCAAAATACAAATGAATCAAAGTTGATTTTATCATAAGTTCATAGATTTATTTGGATATTGTAAATAATTTAAATAAAGGTTTATGGATGGCGGCAAATAATTTTTCGCTAGTATTATTGATTGTGGAACGCAGAACAAGAAAAGTAATAAGGGTTTCAAAACCGATGTTTGAAACCCTAAAAACCGGTAGTTGTCCGGTAGCGTTTTTATATATGAGCTTATTCATACACTAAAATTATGTGTGAACAAGGTCATAAAAAACTCTCGAAAAACGGTTAAAATATTTGTAGCTGGTTTCTACAAGTATTGGTTCCATCCGGGTTTGCCGTTTTTTGAACCTTACCACTTTTTTTCTACCTCTAGGTACGCTAGGTGTCTAACTTACCTAGGTAGGTATTAATTCAAACGTATTATCTTGCGATAAGGCCGCCCAAGCCCATTGTTATTTTCTCTTTATGTCATGTAGGTACCTATTGTTTTTTTGTAGATATTGTATTCATGTAAGAGGTAGGTACAATAAAGTAAATAATTTTGTATTGTATTGTATTCCAGTACGGCGGCAACCCAGTCTCCTGCTCCATCGCCAACGCAGTCCTAGACGTGATAGAAGAGGAGAATCTTATGGACCGCGCGCTCCGCGTTGGAAACCACCTCCTGACACGTTGCGAGACCCTGAAACACAAGCACAGATTGGTCGGCGATGTGCGTGGAAGAGGGCTGTTCGTGGGCGTCGAGCTGGTTACTGACAGGGAAGCCAGGACGCCGGCAACGGCTGAGGCGAAGCATGTTGTGAATAGGTAAGAATTGCTTGTCGATCTTTCGTTCAGTAATATTGCTTACAAATATAATATTATCTGAAACTACGCTAAGCCAGTAAGTTTCAGTCTTTATTGATCTCCTGGTTTGTTTACAAACATTCTACAAGGAGTTTTGCTAAGGTACAAATAAATTTTGGTATCCCACAGCCCCTATTCCAGCAGGAGCAACTTGTTATGTAGATAGATATATGTAAGTGAGATTATGTTTCTCCAACTTATCTAGTGATTAAAAAGCTTTTCTTGACTTCTTTTCCTACATAGATAGATACGTGCCTAAGTACGACAAACTTCAATCCTATTATTTTAGTAGTTTTGGCGTAAAGGATTAACCGACTCCGATGATATTATTGTGTGAAGATAAAAAATTATAGTACCATGCAGTGTGTACCTATTTCATTTAGCCGGCAAGTGATTAACGTCTTATCTATCCATAACAGAATGCGCGATGAAAAGATCCTGATCAGCCGAGACGGTCCTGACAGCAACGTGCTAAAGTTCAAGCCTCCCATGGTGTTCTCCACTCAAGATGCGGACCGGCTTGTGGAAACCCTCGATAGGGTGCTAGCCGAGCTCGACGGAAGACCCGTCACGCAACTCAAACTTGAGGTAAATATATCACTTTTCATTAAAAAAAAACTAATAAAGAGGAAACTATTGATTAGGTCGTTTTCACATCTAGACTGGAACGAAACAGAAGCAACCTACAATGTGCTGAATAGGAAATACACCTGTTTCAAATGCACATGGTTGCCGTCTAATAGCCATGGGCTAATACATTCCAGTTGGCAAGCAAAACCAGTTGCTGAATGAGCTGAATACAGGGCGCTATGACGCTCAATAGGCGAGACCTATCCGCTGAATACTCAAACTCAACATGATATTTGCACGTCTCAAGAGACGAATTTCTGATAGATCTTCATTGAAAACCGTCAAAAAATCGGGACGTGTTTAGTTCTGAGATGCGCTTAAGTATTCGGGGGTTAGTCCAGCCGTGGATTATTATGGGCTGATACTGATGCTCATGAAGGCACGATGGTCCAGTTTTGACGCCCTATAACTGTTTATAGCGTTCAGACGCATAGTACCAGAAACGCAAATTACCAGGACTAGAATTTTTTACGTAATTTACCTTCTACGTAAATTACCTGAATTCCATCACGCAAATGGCCAGGATGCTAAAATTACGCAAAATACCTGATACGCAAATTACCTATACGTGAAGGACCAGAATTTTATACGTAAATTACCTGAATTCCGTTCCAGCTCATTCCATTCATTTCTTAGAAAACTAATAATTTTAAAGCTCTTGAGTAGTGGGAAGAAGAAGAAGTAAAAAGCTTAGTTAAAAAAAACTGCCACATTTATATTTTCTTTTAAATTTACGCAAGCAGAGTGTGCATACATAATTTAAGTGGAATATCGAAAAATATTTTATGATTGTAATTTTTATAGACTATAAAGTAGTAATACTTAACATCACATGTTGTTTTTATTTCGTCTAGCACTAGCATCTTAATAAGGGCGTCAAAACTGGATCTCAAAGGGACTAAGTACTAATGTCTGAGTAAGATATAACATGTCGTCATCAATCTAGTTCTTGAAACCCTTTTCCTAGTCAGCTTATGTAGACATGTTCACACAGTTCTATATTGTATTCTACATGCAAGGTTTCTATTCATTACAGGTGCTGGTAGCTCCCCTAGAGGATGATGTTAGCAGCAATGTTATAAAAACTAATATACAGCAAGCTGTTAAAAGCTCATGATAAGAACTTGTAAAAATTTCGCTTGTTTGTTGTAAATATAGAGTAAGATATAGTTTAATTTTCCTGTGTAAATAGAATGTAAGTATTCCCTTTTAATATAATCACATTATATCATTATAGTTGTTCATTCAGTTCATTGAATAACTTTAGTAGTTACTAATTCATTCAATAGTAATTAAAACATAATGAAGTGCAAACTTATTCAGAATAGCTATTTTGGAATAATATGGTGGGATTTTAAATTACCAAAGATAGGCTAAATCGAAAGTTCAAAAAATAAGTTAGAAATAAAATAACTATTTCACAAATATATTTGTATTTCTTTAAAACAACAAAAGACAAGAAGATGTAGTACTAATCAACAAAAGTTACTCCAATCGTATTTTGTTGGCACGAAATCAAGTTTTAGTTCAATCAGGTCTCTTATTTCTAATCAAAACCATTCACTGACTTTGATAGCTAGTTAGTAATTACTTACTATGAATGCTAGATATGAATATAATTACTAATTTAATATACTTATTTAGTAAACACTAGATAATTATATTAAATTAGTAGGCAGATCACAGAACAGAGGCAGTCATTTTTCTTAAAAACAACAATTAAACTACTAGAAATAATTATTAGGATGAATTCTGCTTTTAGTCAGTTCCACAGTCATTAGTCTTGTATAGATCATGACAATTATCAACAGTGACCAATACAGGATTTTGACAGGGCATCGATGCAGCCTTCATTTGCTTAGTAATCTTCGACAGCTCATATCTCACAGTGAAAGGGCCCTGTGGACATTTCTTGTAGTTAGCAGTATGACCACCGCCACAGTTAGCACATTTAGGTGGGTCTGTGGTGTCCTTATTCCGAGGGCATTTTTTGTACAGGTGATCACCTGCACACTTCAGACACTTCACTTCTCCATGGCAATATCTCTCAGTATGGCCCCATTTTTGACAGTGGTAACATTGATATATCTTAACATTAGGCGGCTCAACTGTAACATCACGACCAAGCAGTTTTTTCATGCCTAGCAAAGTTAACCCCTTCTCATCATAGGGCACCACACCCAATACCAGCATATTGGAATTTTCTTGTTCATCTTTAGTCTTCATTTTGTGAAGTCTGATGATTGGAACACCTTGTGATTTTAGTTCTGCCTTCACTTTATCCAAGGGAGTATCTTGCAGTTGTCCTTTTATCACAACTTTTATTTTTCTTTTGGATGGATTGCCATAAGTATGGTATGGCAATTGCTTTTTGTCTAAGTATTTGATCAAAGACTTGTGATCATTGTTTGATACACAATTAATTTTTGTGTAATTCTTGCTGCAGGTAGGTTGATAAAATTTTATTTTCATGCTCAGAAGTTTTTGCACATGATTTTCCAGATTTACAGGTTTGTGCAAAAATATTGTTGGTATTTTAGATTGTTTTAGTCTTGGCCATTTCTTTAGGTTTTCTTTTTTGATAGCTTCATCAATTATTGTTTCATTGTCAGATTCAGAGCCTTCAGCTTCCCCTTCTGTTTGCTCAGATAATAGTTGATATTCCTTCACAATGTCTGACAATTGCTTTAAATCCATATTTAGTGTCGATTAATCCAGCAAGAGTTTAGTGAGATGTTTTGATGCGAACACAAAAAGATGCTAATATTCTACAGGAATAAAGATCTGTTGATTGGTCCGAACCGGTGGCGGTGAGCACTGAGGCCGCCAGAAGTACCTTAGAATGTTATGTTTTGAGGAGCAGTGGACCTGACTGGGCTGATGATGAAAAATGCTATGCATGGAACAATGTTAAGATGCTAATTTGAGTTTCGAGTATAAAAAAGTGCTTTGTGGTTGTGAGTTACCATCGGCCGGGTTTTATTCTCTTTGTTGGTCGGCGCCAAGTTTACAAACACAACACCGGCTGGCTGACACACATTTACCGGCTGACTGCCAGACCAGAGTAATAAATAAATATTGTTCTGTGCGACTGCCACTGCCGCGCCGCTGCCGCCCGCCACTGTTGGGTGATGCAATCAAGCCAATCAAGTGAAACGCGCAAAAATTATGCCTCAAATCGAGCTCAAATCATCCTCAAAATCAAATGATATCGTAATACATTCATCAAAATTGAAATCAATTCAAAATCAATTCACAGAACAGATTAAATAACTGTATACTAAACTTCTTAGTTGCAATAACTTCAACTTTATGGCCCGGTCACGGCACCGCTTTCTTTTTGCCCACAGATGTTATTACGCCATCATTCAGATGACAATGACAGTTATGTGATAATTTATCAGACGACATGATTTTTTTCCTCCATGAAAATAACTCTGTGAAACAGCGACACCTAGCGGCAAATAGCAAAAATAATTTCGTTTTATGGAAACCCGGCTTTTAGCGATGGAGTTTGTTAATTATATTTACCGCTAGATGACACTGTCAAAATTTAAACCATAGAAGGTAGGTAATTAGGTAGTGTTGTATGTAGAGCAAGAAAATTTAAGTCCCGAAATGATGAAGAAAAGGAATATCTGCTACGAGGTAAAGGACATATTTTTGTAGTTATATGCATCACTCTAACGGAATTACGAAACCTTAGAGTACCTACCAAGTTTAGAACGGAACCCTCTCGGCGCACGAGCGACAAGGTCAGCCAGAACTCGATAGTTCTGTCCACGGAAAATAAAAAACAAGTTGTTTTTTATGTTCCGTGGTTCTGTCAGTTCATATTCATACGTCGTTATTTTAGTACAATACCTACTTATAAATCTGTGTATGTCGTCGTCCGTCTGTCCGTCACCGAGTTAGAAGCGCTGCTGTACAAAATTTATAAATGTTTTTTTTTATCTGTTTAAACGACGGAACGTAGGATCCCTGGATCTTTGGTTTAAACCTAAAGGCAGGCAGGAAGGGGTACCTACTGTGTTATAGATACCTATAAATAATCAAAGGCTGCGAACCTTGGAGTAAGAACTGCGAACCGTTTGCAATTAGCCGCTCGTGAGAAAGAGGGGAAGAGAAGATGACGGGAGGGAATGGGAGAGGCAAGTGACGAGGTGCGTGACGATAGGTACCTACCTACGTAGGTACCCCTTCCTGCTACGGGAATATTATGTTATGATAAGACGGATGTAGCAGCTATTGCAGTCTGGCGTTACCCGTGCAAATCCGGCCAGCCTTTCGGCCATATAACAGGTAGATTAGCCCTTTGAACAACCTTCCTTCATAGTGTTATACCTACTTATGGCGGGGTAGTGTGAACCACTTCCCTGCCTAACACTTCCTTTTGAGTGTACCTAGATACCTTGACCCTAAGAAACAAGATGAAATTCATCTTCTACCAAGTTCGTACCAGTACCTACCTACTTAACATACAGATCTATCATAACTTCATATCACATTGTGATCAATCGTAAATAAAGTAGGTAAAAGTTAAAAATGGAGCCGTTTTATGATGGGTTGCTCCATTTTATAAGGTCCTTCTGTCCTTCTTCAAGAAGCGCGCAGCTGGTCCGCGCACGTGCGCAAACTTGCCAAAGCCCGTTACTTACCTTACTACATCAATCTTGTCTTCCTTTGAATGTATCCTATTGTGCAATTTTTTTATCGATTCCCAAAGTTCGTCCCTTTCAAATCGGATTTAATGCTTTCAGAGTTCGGTTAAACGAGATTTTATAGAAATAACAGACAAAACCATGGCATCATAAAATTCAATTCTCTAGATGTCTTGACCTCGCTTTGGTTCGATCTACCTTTTTAAAACTTTTTAGCATTCTTAGAATCAAGTAAGTAACGGTCTATATCAAGGAGATCTTGTGTCTGGTTATTTGATAAAAGTCCGAAGGGTTAGACGATAAAAGAATGGTCAGGGTTTATTTGTACTGAGGGTTATATTATCTCTTGTACTTAACGGTTTCTTTACAGCAGGAATAGGTACATGGGACTCTAGAGAATTTTGTGTTTTGTGTACATAGACTATAAAGACTCACACTACACGATAAAGCGTAACCCGTGTAACTATCTGCCTATACGTAAAATGTCGATGGCCTATACTTATCTACTAACTGGAAGACGGACAAATAATTATCAAATCAAATAGCAATACTTAACATTTATTTCTTTAGGCATACAAAATAAGCACTTAGACAAGTCAAATTTTATACTAAAAACACGTTTATAAATATTATTATCAAATAAGAAACAAGGTGTTATTGATTTAGTCCACTCAAATTTTTTGTCCACTTGTGGAAGAAGTGGACTTAAATGGTTAGTTTAATACATTCAAAAGTTTGATGAGAGGTAGATAGGTAGGTAGGTATGCCATGTGGTGTCGGTCGGCTTTCTTGTAATACCGTGTGGTAGGTACCTGCTTATACTTTGGACCACACCAATTTTCCCACGGTTCTCGAGAACCGGGCTCCAGCACCCTCTGCAAAACAGATTCATTGCCGAATTGCGATCCGGTTTTTATTAACCCACATATTGTAGACCTATTTCTATTAGTGTTTTGTTTTTTGTGAACGTCATAATTAATTTAATTTCCAATGTATTTTTTATAAATTTTACTGACATTTTTCTATTATTGTACGTAACTTATGTGTGGAACTTTGTTTTCATTTAATTAATGTAAGTAATTTGTTTTGAAAACCGTTATAATTAAATAAATAAATAAAACCATGTTACAATAACGCCGACCTAATAAATCTCTTAGATTATTAATAGCAGTACAAAATCAACATTTGTTAAAACATGGGTTCATAGAAAGTGTTAAACTAAGGAAAACCACTTATCTCCTACCTATTTATACTCCTAGTAGAACTCTAAAAATAATAATTATAAAATTTGGCTCGAATCTGTGTCAGATTCCGTGTCGATGACTATGTAACGGAGTTACTGAATAGCTCTGCCGATGTGGCCTAGCTAGGCTATAGATAGATGTAGATGCAGATAGGAAGGTAGGTTCAGTCTAACAAGGAGTATTATGGGGATGCAACATCCTTCGTCTCTACACTAAAACCTTGTTTTGAGTGTTCCGTGACTAAAACTCTAATAAATAGGAATCCTGCATTGAGTGAACCGGTGCGGTGACTGTTTTCACCGATTCACTCAATGCAGGATTCCTGGGAAGGAATCCTGCTTTGAGTGAATTGGTATTTAATTAACCTCGGAAAGTTACTTAAGAATTTCTAAATCGAAAAGATAAGGTTCTTATGTCCTGATATAAGTAGCGCTACCTCCCCCAACCAAACCAATTTCAATTAAGAGAAAGTACTTTACATAATAGCGGTAATTTTCATGGATTGTCTGTTCTCTAATAGGAACATTCGCGCATAATAAAGTGATAGGGGAGTCATTGTGTCAGAAAACGATTAACGAAAGTGGTTTGGCACGAGCTTTGCCCGCATATGACGTCACTAAGTACCTACAGCGGTGTCTGGCCAATTTGGGAAATCGGTCGCCTTCCTAAAATCAAAGCCGTGTATAACATGTTGAACATATGACAGTGTTATGTCGATGCTACATGATGCTGTGGTTGGATTAGCTAAGTGACGATCTGCGTAGTACGTAGATACGTTTCTACTTGGAAAGGCACGTACAGGAACCTACGTAAGTAATTATGTTATAGTGGTATTGGATGCAGATTACATCGACATCGAAATCAAGTGCTACTTGAGCACTAAGGGCCCTATTTCATTGACCCATGGTGGCGCCACAGCTCGCGCCTGCAACAAAATGTGTACAGTTGTATGGAGGGTACCTCAGCTGGTATAAGCTTGGTTACGCAACCAGAGGCGAACCTAGCGTCTTTGCTTGTCAAACTAGGACTAGATCTCAGTAGGTACTCACGGGAATCTCGAATCACATAAAATTCGTCAGTTTTTCTGTGGTTTCTCTACGTGAAAACACTATAAGAAAAAAAATTGGATAGAAAAAAATCATAAAATTGCACTGTTTTGCACATAATTTGGTCTAGATCTCAGGAACCCTGTCTATTGAAATGACTAATGTTTTGATTCGAAGGATATTACTAATTACTTGGTTCCTTCAGACAGTTTTTCCATAAGTTGTGTAGTTTTCTTGCAAATAAGCAAAAACTCCATTTTTGCACTTGCACCCTGCTTCCACCGTTCCAAAAACGCATGCTCTGTCTCGCTCCTATGAACGCGAAAACCTATGCCTATCCTTTTCACAAAATGGCGCGATCTATTTGGCGTCTCAATAACTCCACTACCAATTGGTAGCTCAAGACACCACGATGCTTGGTAGCACGACTGGAGGCGTTACCATCATGGTGTCTCCTAATGAGAAAGGGCTCTTAAGCGTAGGTTTCGTAGAAACTCTACGGAGCTACGGCTTGCTTTATGTAGGAATGCTCTACAACACAATAGGTACTCTATATATTATTATATTGTATATATTGGCGACCGATGTGGCGCGGTGGGCGAAGGTTTGCTTGCGATGCAGAAGTTTGCGGGTTCGATTCCCGCCTCGGGACAAATATGTGTACGATCTGCAGACATTTGTTCAGGGTGTTCTGGTCGTTTTCTATATATAATAAAAAAAAATCTATCCATGTATTGTATTATATTATGTATATCAGTTATCTAGTACCCATAACACAAGCTCTACTGAGCTTGGGGCTAGATAATGCCGTGTGAATTGTCTAGCATTATTATTTATTATATATACACTGTATGTACTCAGATTTATGTATCTATGAGTATCTTTAAACCTGGGCCTGCCATTTTTGTGGTGGGTGATAGTGTTTCGCTTTTCGTAGACCCGCTACGAAACAACAGCGTCGTAGCTTGAGGAATCAACCAAATGTCAATACAAAGATATTTGTGTGAGTAAAGTTTTCCTATAGGGATGTTTTAGTCGTATTTTATTAAATGCCAATAGTTATCGTTGTAGATATGCGGGTGGCACACTTTGTAGCACGCGACTATAAGTTCCTATTGTCCACACCGTGTGAATGTAATGTAGCAACAAAATAAAAAAATATTGGGGAATTGGAAACAATGCTTTGTTGAAATTGTTATTGGTCGAATATTGGAGTTTTCTGTTAGGCGTCATCATGTCATGAAGCCATTCAATGTTTTTGATTAAAAAATAATAAAAGAGAACACTGATAAGGTGTTTCATGGAGCTCGAAAATTACAAAGTATGATGGTTTGGGGCTTCTTTAATTACGGATTTAATAAGAGCCTTGGAGTAAAAAAGTACCTAAGTACCTACACCTTCATTTGCTGCATTTTTTTGCACATAGATTATACACACATCAACATTTGTCTAGGGATATTCCATTTTGAAATTATTTGCTTACTACTACTACTAAACTATTTGCTTTTTAGAAAAGTTTAAATATGGAATTAAACTTCTTTTGTTCCCTTTTCAAAATTTGGAAAAAAAAACAAAATTCTTGCCATGCCTAGTTTTCTAAAGAAATTATTTTCAGTTTTTGTAAAAATAAACAAAATGTTCAATATCCTTAGACAATGTTGATGGTGTAAGTATTTATAGGTAGGTCTTGTCGGTTTCTGAGCCCTAAGTTTTGTTAACTATAGTATGGAGACTTGATTGTGACGTCTCATTTGTATGAAATTTGCGTAGTTCCCTGTGGTAAAGATAGTGTAACAAATCTCATAGACAAAAAGTCACGATACTATCTTCAACGTATACTAAGTACGTCGAGAATCTGGTTTGAGTTCATTCCTTTGGGGACTTTGTGTCAGATAGAAATTTAGCAACACGTTTTTAGAGGTACGAACAGTACCTTTGCCAGCAAATTGGGTCAATTAGCAAAAATAATTTAAATAGAGTTTTATTTTTTAATATCTTTACTAACACAGATAATTATAATTAAATAATAGAAACAAATTAGAACTAGTATTTACAAATGAAACAATTCAGCTAACTGCAGGCTGTTGCAAACAATCTACAGGTACAGCTCAACTGATTCTTAACAATATCAGTCGAAAGCATGACCAAGACGCTGGCTGCATTGCCCCGTGTTGTATGGCAATGCTGATGCGCTGCGCCATGGCTGCGCCAGATACTAACCAGCTCTCGACTCACGCGTCGTTCGAACATCGCTCAGATATTTACAAAAAGCCAAGTAAAAGTTAAAGTAAGTAAAGTAGTCCCTAAGCGAGTAAAAACATCTCTACCCCATATAAACATAACTCAAAGAAAGAGCAAGTGAATCCAGCACACATAAGACACGGAATAAATCAGTGAACTGCCGGGTGTCAGCCACTGCATAGCGAGTGACAAGGTTCCTTGACATATTGCTTGGGACGTAGCGGGACCACTTTATATTCCTCGGCCGAACTCTGATCCTAGATAAGTAATGCGTTTTACAATAACGGTTTTTAGATGACAGTCGATTTCTTTTTCAATAGATATTGATCAAAGTTCGTAGCATCCTACGTTCTAGATTTGGATCTATCAGCACGGCAGATTTGTATGCATAATTGCTTTTTTGAAAGTAAATGCGACTTAAATTCAAATAAGGGACATGGATTTGACCTTTCTAAATATTTATGAAGTAGTTATGGTAATCAGACCCAAAAGTAACACTTACTATTCACGGAAACCGTAACGTCATTGATAAAGCATTGATTTAGACAAAGGACCTTTTTTAAACGAATTTGAATTACAACTCGAAGATTATTATTTACAATTCGATTTCGAAGTTGACGACCTCAGTGGCGCAGCGTGCGAGAGTCTGCCTGCGACGCAAGAAGTTGCAGGTTCGATCCCCGCCTCGGAACAAATTTGTGTACGATCTGCAGAAATTTGTTCCGTTGGTCTGGGTGTTTTCTATGTATACTTAATAAAAAATATCTATCTATGTAATGTATAATATTACGTATATCAGTTATCTAGTACCCATAACACAAGCTCTGCTTACCTTGGGGCTAGATAATGCTGTGTGAATTGTCCAGCATTATTTATTTATTTATTTAATTCGAATACAACTAGATAACTACTACCTACTGGTTATACACAAAAAAGATACATATTATAAGTAGAGGTCGAAGCGGTAAATAATCAGCAACAAACAAAATGTACAATGTAACAATAACAGTGTACAAAAAATCAACTCAGTGTAATTTTAGTTTTTATTTGTAAGCATCAGCTCTACAAAACGAGAGTCGCTAGCGAGAGAAAGGTTTCCCGACATGATTTATCGCAATTTCATAAAAGCTGATTCAAATTTATTATTCAGAGACTGGTGTAGAAGGAAAAAAGATAAGTGTAGTAATGTTCAGAATTCTGATATCAATATAATTTGAACTTGTAATTTAATATTTTACTGCCTAACCTACGAATATTACATTTCTAAGTACTTACCTAGAAACCTGATTAATTTGGCTTTGCGTTCATCAAAACCTGAAAGGTATTGTGTTATTTGGAGGTTATTTGGTAACTAAATACTGTACGAGTAACCAAGTACGAGTCTTTAATAATAAAGAAAATTAAAATCAAATACCTAATAGAAACAAATTAGAACTTATATTTACAATTAAAACAGTTGAGCGAACTGCAGACTGTTGCAAACAATCTAAAGGTAGCTCTAATGATTTATATCAATAAGAAGCGTCCCTAAGACGCTGCTAGCTGGCTGCATTGCCTCGCTGTATGGCAAATGCTTTAGCGCCTGACACTGAGGTACCTACTCACCAGCCCTCCGGACACGCGTAGCTTCGACCAGACGCTCAGATATTTTTTAAAATAGATAAAGTATTGAACTAAAAAAACGTGCCAACCGTGGTAGAAAAATTCAGAGCAAAAATTTATTCTAAAACTGGGTAAAACCTTGTGCACATTGCATTTCACCTAGGGCATTGCAAAAATCCTCCATTCGTAAATTTTGTATGGACCATCGCTCACAACAGCGGCGACCTAACGCAATTTCAGGATACGAAAGCTCTGCAATTTGCGCATGCCATAGGTATATGCCGTTTTTCTTTACCTAGGTACCTACTCATTCTAAATTATGTATCGTCCAGTTTCCACTGTCTAGTCTAGAGGCTATTTATTATACACGCGGGTTAAATTGTCTAAGTTATACACCAATATTAGTGTAAAGTTATTTAAATAATATTTCCGTTGGCAAAACACAATTTCCCACCGGAAATATTGATCATGTTTAGAATCTTCTTTTACTGCTCGGTAGGTATTATGCTTCTTTACAATAATAGGCGCAAAAAATGTGACAAATGATTCTTGAAATTTACGAAATAAATTTTATTTTTAATTAGGAAAAAAAATTACAATAAAATAATTGAGACAGATTATAACAAGTATTTACAATTGACAGGGTGCTATGGCCCTCATTAGGGGAGGCCTATGTCCAGCAGTGCACATAGACTGACGATGATGATGAATTAAAATAATTGAGCTAACTGCAGACTGTTGCAAACAAAAATAAATGATAATTGATTAGGTATTGATTATGTAGTTGTGGATAAAAATAACAACATTAACCTTAACTACTTATGAGTTGTGTATCTGTCGTATACGATATTATACGACAGCTATAAAAAATTACTGAATTCAGGAGTAGGCTTTTTATTCGGCTGTATGTATTTTTAGGGTTTCGAGATCGGTTTCGAAACCCATGGTTTCGAATGGCTCTGTCCGTCCTCCTTCTTTCTTGAATATCTCTAAAACTACTGCAGTGCTTGAATTTCAAAATTATACATTTCGTCCGCCATTACTGATTATAACAAAAAGATAAACGAATGAAAATGAAAAAATTAGTATAAATTGTGAAACCTATGTAAGCAGTTTGGGTATCAAATGATAGATCGTCTTGTAGATTTCGAAAAAGTTCCAAAATTTATGTAGGTTTCATACTTTTTTAGATATATCGAAAAACGTCGAAAAATTGTCAATTTTGGTGTTATCTTCGCCAATTCTTAACAGATTTTGATGATTCTTTTGTTGTTTTCTGAAGATTGATTTTGCGGTGGTCCCATGAAAGTTAAATTTTCGAGGAATTTATACAGGGGCGGATCCAGGATTTCATTTTGGGGGGGGCCATTTTGACAAAACTCAGATATAGTGTTAAAAATCACAAGTAAACAAAAATAAAGATTTATTTCGCTTTTTTGATTAAATTGTATGTATGCATACGTTGCGCATAACAGACTCGACTCAAACGGAATGAACATGTCCTATCATCGAGTCAAGTGGCGCGGGCGGGACGGCGCGGTACGTGTACGTCGCCTCGCCGAATAGAAATTCATTCTCTAATCTAAGGGTATAAAATAATGATTTCTTTAGTTTAACAATGAGTTCGGCAATTTTCGGCTTAACCTTTTGATTCAATTTCAAGTTAAACCCATAAAATTTTATACCTAGTACCTAGGTATTTTAAGTATTTCGCTTTTCGGTCAGTAAATAATAGAGAGGTGCTTCAGTATTTTTGTAAATTTATTGCTATTATACCTACCAGTAGCGGCGTAGCGTGGGCTGGTATCCGGGGCGATTTACTACCAAGCACCCCACCCCAAAAAAACGGAAACAAAAATACAGAACCGTCTCGAGGGTTGGTTGACAATCACAACCATCAACTACTAACAGGAAATATAAGAAACGGCGAGCGGAGCGAGCCGCGACATTTTTCGAACTTTTTCGGATGTTCGTTGAAAATTAACTTAGTAAAAAATTAACAAATATAAATATCGGCCAACGGAGCGAGCCGCAGTAGGTAATTTTGAGTTTGGTGAGATTAGCAAAAATACATGTAGGTATTCTAAGAAGACGGCGATCGGAGTCGCAACATTTTTCGGCGATAAACTACAAAGCCATGGATGCAACGGCGAGCGTAGCGAGCCGCCGAAATTTTTGTTTCGGGTGGTCACAATTAAGTTAAGAAGAGTACCTATTATAAACCAGGACCTTAATTAAATCGAAAAATTAAGTCGAAAGTATGGAACTCTTGGGTCTTTTGGGGGGGGCCATGGCCCCCGTGGCCCCCCCCCTGTATCCGCCAATGAATTTATATGTGCGCCGTAAATCCTATCTAAAATATCATAGTTTTCACTCATTGGTCTATTGGTTTCCATAGTAACGGGATGGTGGATAGCCTAAATCGAAGGACGACCGATCCTGAACTGATGATTTTGTTCGCCAAAGATCCCAAGATAAATCCTATTACTAAGCCTGCTGTCTATCTGTATGTCTGTCCACCCGTCCGTCAGCGGGCTGTATTTTATCAGTATTCTGGAATTTTAAGTCAATTTATAGTTTTTTAAAATACCAAATTATAATAATTAATTAATATCTAGTATATTCAGATAGGTACCAACTACGTGAGCAAACCTACGCGCAGACGCTAGTCAAAATATGGGTATTACTGGGTTATATTCCTGGTCGAAGCTATTTGAAGCCTTGATTTGCGCATCATATTTTATGTAAGCTACTTTTCTAAAGTTTTCTAAGTAAGTTGCCATATTTCAAGAAGAACCGACAACCGCTGGGGTAAACGTGTTCTTGAGGAGTGTGGAGTGTGGAGTTCTTGTGGAGACCGCGACTCGGAAAACGTAGTGTAGGACGCCCTCCGACCAGGTGGGATGACGATTTGCGAAAGACTGCTGGCAGATGCTGGATGCGGCAAGCTGAAGACAGGGCGCTATGGCGCTCATTAGGGGAGGCCTATGTCCAGCAGTGGACTGGTATAGGCTGATGATGATGATGATGATGAAAGTTATTCAAATTAGTTCTTATCCATCCTAATTACTTTGTTCGCGGAGGAGGGCGCTGACTCCGCAACACAGTTTATAACTTTTGCGGTAGTCAGCCCACATTTGTACCTTAACAATAACCAATGTTTCCGTTCTTATAAAGATTTTTGTATTTGTATTCAATCCAACCCGTTCACCTGAGATATTAAAAAAATGCAAGCACCTTGCCAGCATCCGGCACTGTTCCCACGGTACGAAACAAAATTGCGCTGCAATGATCCTGCCACATCTGCCACGAGAGCTATTATGGACCGGGATTTATTCAACATTCTCACCTTTTGCATAGATTTTTACAAATGGTCGAAAGTTACTCCATTTCGCTACTTAGGTTCGTCTATCTTAACTTCTTTCTTTTTTGTAAAGATTCGAATTTTATTTTTAATATTGATTCAGTTTTTTTATGTTTTATTCCAAATTAAAGTTTGATAATTATGGCAACCGCTACTAAGTTTCTTTTTTACCTTAAAATACAATTTGACTGTTCAAAACAAATCAATTGGTTTATTTGTAAGTAGGTACTTGTTCTAATTTTTTTGTATTAAACATATTAATAGTTGATAGATGAATTTTTTTTTAATCTACTATTTCCGTTAGAGTGCCAACGTAAGTAAAAAGGTATTATTTTCTTACGTCTGATCTAACTGTTTTTTATAGTCGGAGGAATAAATTGCATTCTTTTCTTTTGAAACTTGAGTTGTATTTTTGAAACTACAGTTTCAACAATGCAATTACGAGAATAGAACCTACAATCTACCACGATTCCAGTACCACTTTGACGTTTAATCAAGTGGTTTCGATTCACAGGGGTTCCGTGAACGATCCTTCTCGCTACAGTCGCTATCCAGATCCACTTAGATTCGAGACATTGATTCCTTTGTAATCCTGCTGCTAATATTGTGCTTACATAAGCTCACCTGAAATTTGAGTAAGAATCTTAATATCTTTGGTATTTCGTCCAGACCTATGTATAGTGTTAGGTTAAGGCGCATACCCCACCCAAACTAGCGCCGCCACCTACTTTATCTTATTATTTCGTTTAACAAAGGAAATTTTAAAAATCCATCGTACAGTTTGTTATAAGCTTTTTTAAATGCCTCTATTATAGTTTTATTCTACATATAATAAGATAAATTAGGTAGCGGCGCCACTTTGAGTGGGGTATGCGCCTTAAGGAAGATTTGCTGGTTTCGGGAAAACAAAATAACATTTGATTTGATATTTTTCGGATACCTAGGCCCAAACTATACAAAGCATAAATTTATCTATCACGATAAACCGCAGCGCCTCTGTTTAAGCCGGGAAAGTTATAGAAAGAAAACGTATTCCTAGAAAATTTATTTCTTTGACCCTTATTGTATTGGATGAAAATAGGTGCTTTATTTGGGCTCCCGTAAGAAGTTTCGGGTGCGCGCCGTTATCTAGACATAGGATTATTTATAACCGATGGATATCGTAACTAATAGGTATAAAGGATTTACCAATATTTTAGCTTATTCATCTGCTTATCAAAGTTCATGGGAAAAACACAAATGTCTGAATCTGTCCTTACAGTTAGGCCCGTATTATGAAACCATGTTTTAGGCTGGTCTTTCGAAATAATCATCATTTTCTTGATCTTTGAGATCATACTGCTGATCAATAATGAAATCTAGGACTCTTGTACTTCTATACCTAATATTACATTTTATTCCGTACAAAAGCGCCAAGTTAGAGTTTCGATTAGTTGTATATATTTGATGAAAAAAAATATTAAAAACATCTCAATTTTGTAACATATTTGCCTTCTTCTCCCAAACAATATGACATACTGACTTGATTTTTGTATTGAAAAATAAAGCAAAGGCAGGGGTAGCAGATTCGCCAAAATAAATATTAGATAATTTTTTTGCAATTGATTTTTGCACACGCGGTCTGCTCTGTTCCGCTCTTATGAACGCGAAATTCTATGCCTATCCTTTTTACAAAACGGCCTTGAGTAACGATTTGAGTAACGAATTTCTATGGCAAAAGCCTTACTTAAGGACCCTTTAAGTAAGGCTTTTGCCATAGAAATTCGTTACTCACGATACAGGATACTCTTCGTTACGAATTTCTATGGCAAAAGCCTTACTTAAGGGGTCCTTAAGTAAGGCTTTTGCCATAGAAATTCGTTACTAAATTCGTTACTTAAGCATAGATCGATGATTGAGCAAGCTTTTATAATACGGACCTAAGACTCCACAGTACCTACAACACAGTATGCGTTACACCTATTAGGTTGGTACATAAGAATAGATAAGTAGGCACATAATTACATTGATACGAAATGAGACCAGCACATTTCTCTATATGTGATTCTGATAACATACTTTGGTTTACTATGGATACTTACTTAGAGCATTATGCTCTAAGGATACTTATTACCGTATCCATTCAAATTTTAGCGGTTTGGCACTACGTCCTATCCGAAACCGTTTAATAATTACGAGTTTTGTACTTATATAAAAAAAAACTCGGACCCAATTCCGACATTGCTTTTTGCACTGCATTAGATCCAAGTTTTCACGAATTTGGATCCAATGTAGTGCAAAAAGCAATGTCGGAATCGGGTCCAATTTAAAAAAAAAAATCAGACCTAATTCCGGAATTCCTACGAGAGCAGGCACTACGCGGGTGAAACCGCGAGGCGCGGCTAGTTTACTAATAACCCTGTATATGTGCGTATACAGGCACACCCGAATACAGGGTTATTTGTAAACCTTCAGATAATTTGTTAAAATGTTACGATAAACTGCCTAAATAGACGCTTGTTGATGTTGTAGGAAAACCTTTTATTAAAGAGTGAAGGTAATTATGGTGCCTCGTGTTTCACTTTCCTTGTTATCTTCCTGAATTTGTTGCTAAGGAGAAATTAATAACAAGTATTCGGTTTCTCATTAAATTTGAAATCAGGTATTACAAAAGACTGATCATCAAAATAGGCACCCCTTTTTTCCCCCTTTTAAAACATTTGCTCTGGATGTAACTAAGTGTTATACATACATATAACATAGATACTTGTTACATTGAATTGTGAAAAAGTGTCACAGTAAATTTCTTTATATGTTACTAGCTGCACCCCGCGCTGTTACCCGCGATTAAAAAATATGCCCTTTTCTATACCTACCTCATCATGATATCATTTTCTGACTAAACTACCTACCATTAACTATACAAAAAATCATGTCGATCCTTAGCTGTGTCAAAAATTAAAACAAATCTATCCCACAACACCACCGGAATCAGGATAAATACCAATCTCTCGGGGATAACTTTTTTTAACCCAATTTACCAATAAAATAAAAAAAAAAACTGTATAAGTAATAGTACCGAAGATTTTTCGGTCCGTCGCTATTTAATCATTTGAATTTTTTTGTTGTTGATTATTCATCATCAGCCTACATCAGTCACCTGCTGGACATAGGCCTCCCTAATGAGCGCCATGGCGTCCTGTATTCAGCTTGCCGCATCCAGCATCTGCCAGCAGTCTTTCGCAAATCGTCATCCCACCTATAGGCCGGCACTACACGGAAAATGTTGATTATTAATAGAAAGAAACTGTAATCTTTTAATTGTTTTGTTTTAACTCGGATGTTGATTATTTGTTGATTTTTACTATAAAGTAAACTATATTAAAAAAGGAATAAGTACTTAAATATTTACTCATTGTTTTATTTATCCAAACAATTTTATATTCTGTTTCAACACTTTTCTGTCTGACTATACATGGACGTTTTTACGCATGTAAAAACAGAAATAACCAGGTATTATTCTTCGGGCCGAGTCTAAGCGGGCCGAGTGGGCACGGACCCTCGAATTTGACGGAGAAATCAACTAACATGCTTAAAAAACAAACAGTCGATTATCTCTTCCTTTTTAGGGTTCCGTACCTCAAAAGGAAAAAAGGAACCCTTATAGGATCACTTTGTTGTCCGTCTGTCCGTCTGTCCGTCTGTCCGTCTGTCCGTCTGTCAACCCACTTTTCTCAGAAACGCGTAGAGTTATCAAGTTGATATTCACATCATATACGCAGGCTCGTAACCTCTTGAAGCCTCGATATAAATCAAACTTCTAAGTCAACGCAATCAAAAGTTACAACTGTTTATGTCTATTTTTTTTCAATTTTCCAAGGGAATCACATTCACACAAAACCTATAGGGTACTTCCCGTTGACCAAGAACCATGAAATTTGGTGAGAAGCAAGGTCTTATAGTACAAGTAAAGGAAAAAATCCGAAAACCGTAAATTTGTAATTTATTCGCAGAAAAAATAATTTTCGAATCTCGCCATGGACCAAAAACCTATAGGGTACTTCCCGTTCACCTAGAACCATGAAATTTGGCACGAAGCAAGGTCTTATAGCAAAAATAAAGGAAAAAATCTGAAAACCGTAAATTTGTAGTTTATTCACAGAAAAAATAATTTTCGAATCTCGCCATGGACCAAAAACCTGTAGGGTACTTTCCGTTGACCTAGAACCATTAAATTTGGCAAGAAGCAATGACTTATAGCACAAGTAAAGGGAAAAATCCGAAAACCGTAAATTTTTAGTATATTCACAGAAAAAATAATTTTCGAATCTCGCCATGAACCAAAAACCTGTAGGGTACTTTCCGTTGACCTAGAACCATGAAATTTGGCAAGAAGCAATGACTAAAGGGAAAAATCAGAAAACCGTAAATTTGTGGTTTATTCATACAAAATAGTACATTGTTACACTAGGGTTGGACGTAACTTATTTAGTCTTGAGACGCCAATAGTTCGAGGGACTAAATAAGTTACGTCATACATAATCGTTATCAAATTAGAAAATGATTGTGCCTTATTCGTCTGGATTTGACTGATTTCTTTGCTAAAGAGTAGGAGTTTGTACGGAACCCTTGATGCGCGAGTCTAACTCGCACTTGACGTTTTTTTCGAAGTAGTTTTAAAAAGTAAGTAGTAAAAACTAAATCAATCACAATCAAAAATAATGGTAGGTAATTCTTCATTATTTTGCAAGTCTGATTTTGGCTCGAGTGTTTAAAAAAAAAAGTATTAGTTCTAGTTTGTTCTAAGTAGGTATTCTTTTAAGGAATCTCTTCTTGATGGAATAATGATTAGGCGTTTTTGGTTTCTACATTAATAAATAAATGCTGGACAATTAACACCAAGCTAAGCTGAACTTGTGTTATGGGTACAGTTACTAGATAACTGATGTACATTAGATACATAGATATTTTTTTATTATACATAGATAACGACTAGAAGGGTCACTATAATGCACGACAATTTATTGTACGGCCGAATAATGCACACCTTGATAATCCGTGTCAAAACCTATTAAAATTGGAAACCATGACACGGATTATCAAGGTGTACATTATTGGGCCGTACAATAAATTGTCGTGCATTATAGTGACCCGACTACAACACCATACCTTAGACTTTCCTAAAGCTCTACTTAGGACTTGATACGTCATAAGGTATTCAGAAACTCATTTCGTATAGTTGAATAGTCCAACCTCTGTAATGCCGGGACTGAAGGAATATATCGGTGAAATACGTCTCAATATGCAATAAAATGGGGAAACGTATGTGACCTCACATCCGAGGGGATTTCTCGCAAGCACACCTGAACTAGATTACTGTAGCCGTGTCTATTTAAAAAAAAAGTATTGAAAACCGCCTGGGTGGATTTGTAAAGGGCCCTTTGTGATGATTTCAATAACTGTACCTATTTCTTGTTTATTTAAAATCTTCAACATACATACTTATGTAGTTACAGTTTTTGAAGGTAGGTACTGTCGGGACTTTATGTAAAAATAGCGGTCCGCCTCAGCTTCGCACGGGTATACTCTATGGCCTATGTTACTCAGTGATAATGTAACTTTCTAACGTCAGAAGAATTTTTGAAATGGGTCCATTAGTTTTTAAGTTTATTCGTGACATCCAAAAATATATAAAAAATCTAATTTTTCCTTTTTATAATATTAGTGACGCTTACCTTTTACGGTGTTTTTAAATTAGGATTTATGACCATGAGTTTTTTTCTCAATGAATGTTTATTTATTGTTTCACCATTAAACCAAAATAGGTTTGTATTAAATATATATAAAGTTACATTGCATTTGGATCACTTCTTATACCTAATCTACGATACAATAAATAAATACAAAAATTGTATCACTGGCAAAGAATGACACTTGATTAAAAATCTGATTTTGTATCTCGTGTTGCTGGTCATGCTATCTCGGATGCAAAACGACCTCCCCGTCCAATAAAGTCGTAAACCCTCTCTATATGAGCAAATTGAGCCGGCAACTATGAGGGCATACATTTTCAACGACAACAGCATCCAATTTCTACCAAAACTTTGCTCAGATTAAAATTGCAAAATCAACTTTAACTTCCCTAACACACGAGCGTTCAAACGGTAGATTGGAGAAAGGCCTTGTTACCTTAGAATATATTTTAAATAGGAATCTTGCATGTGACGGCACATGGTAATAAAGCTGGCCTGTTTTCATTTTTGGCGCTTAATATTAAAAGCTTTTACGGTGAGTTCGCAGCGACCTCTACAAAATTTCCGTTGTTGCCGCGACCTGAATTCCCTTTTGTGATGTATGAAAAGAAACGGCCTTAAGAAGCGAATGCGCGTGAATAATTGAGGAACTGTGTCTTGTGTTGCATGGTGACCAACCGACGACACTGTAATGTCATCATCATCATTATCAGCCTATATTTGTCCACTGCTGGACATAGGCCTCCCCTAATGAGCGCCATAGCGCCCGTCTTCAGCTTGCCGCATCCAGCATCTGCCAGCAGTCTTTCGCAAATCGTCATCCCACCTGGTCGGAGGGCGTCCTACACTACGTTTCCCGAGTCGCGGTCTCCACTCAAGAACACGTTTACCCCAGCGGTTGTCGGTTCTTCTCGAGATATGGCCAGCCCACTGCCACTTCAGCTTGCTAATCCTTAGAGCTATGTCGATAACCTTAGTTCTGTAACGTGTTTTTTTTTATTCATAATATAACTTGCTGCTGCCCACGGCATGCGTTGTTTAAGGTTATTTATATCCCATGGGAAATGATTTATGGGATGAAAAGTCTTTGTTACTCTTCACCCTCTCAACTAACTCTAAAAACTCCCTAAAAATTTTGATTTCGGCAGGATTCGAACCTGCTTAGTACAGGTGTGCTCTAACCAAGTAAGCCACGAAATCTTAGTCGGTTTCCTCAAAAATTTTTGGGACCTCTTACGGCTCTAGCGCCATTAGCGCAACCTACAGAGGAACATTACAGTAATCCAAACCTCGAATTTCGAATCCTGCCAAAATTTTTGGGACTTATTTAATTTCTTAAACTCTGTGTTGTTCTGAAACAAGCTGAAGATCAGACGTTGGTATCTCTATGATACCTACAATTAGCTTGGCCATTGCTTTGTCTCATCATTGTGTTAGGAACGACAATTAGAGAGAAGCAGTTAGCTATATTGTATTAGTACATACTAGAGATGTAACGAATATTCGCATCCGCATTCGCATTCGCGAATATTCGCAGGATTTTCAATATTCGCATTCGCATTCGCATTCGCCAAAATCTATGCGAATATTTGGCGAATGTTGATGGGGCAAAAACTTACCTAATATATTTAAAAAACTGTTCTCTTTTACATGCGGAATTATAAAAAAAAACTCTGCACGTCTCGTAAATAGGGATGATGACAGTAACAAAAAGCATCATTATTATGTATTTACTAAATTAAATCAGAGCCATACATGACAAAACGCGTATTATAATTTTTATTTTGATCAAGATCAATTATTATTTTGATAAATAACATCTACAAAATACAATAATCCGCCATGACACGTTGAACAACAATTAGAGAACACAGACCCATGCATGACGTCATGTCGTCACAAAGTAAAATGGAAGACACAGAATAACCACAGAAATAAGTAATGGTAAACGTATGACTTTCTTCAATCAATAGCTAGCTTCTTTGTTTCTTGACAATATTGTTAATACTTGTTTTATTATTTGATTGTATTTCTTATTTGTAAAGACATACTAATGAATATAAATTTTATGGTAATTCTGTATCATAAAAATTTGTGCATCGGTGACGTCATAGACAGTCAGAGCTAAATTTAAATTACATTTTTAAAAACTAAATTTTACCTTCAAAATCCATGTTTTTTGTAGAAATGTTTTTATCAAGAAGTAGTCTCAAAATCAATCATCATGCCTATTACTATATTTTATTTAATAGGAACTTTGTAAGAAACTTTGACAAAACTTAACTGAAAAAAAAATGTTGAACTGACTTTGATTGGGTGACTAGTGTCTGTCCGTGGCTTTGCACGCGTTTCAACGAAATTAAAGAAACTAAACGTTTAATGTTTATTTTTTCCCCATGGGCACTAATTTGTGAGATCGAAAATTAGCCTAGCCTTTGCTTTGAATGACAATGTATTGATTATTCTAACCCAGGGGTTAAGGTAACCTTTTAATGGTGGGAACCACTTGACAAATTTATGGTTTATTTTTGGCGTGCACAGACCTTGATCGGAGGACCTAGGACAAGGCCGTCTTTTATTTTTTATTATTATGTTATACTGGTTAATAAATAAATATGAATATTTTAAATATTAAAAAAACAAGTTACTTTCTAGTTACACCCAACCCAAACCTCATAAGCTAGAAATCTTAAATTTTAAGCATAGGAGTTTTGGAAATTACACCCCCAAAAGAAAAGAGGATTGAAGTTTTTTACGTGTTACTTTTAACTCTACGAAGTGGCCAAATTTGCTTGAAATTTACCAAAAATACAAAGCCGTTGAACACGTATTTCAGGATTTTTCAAAATATTAATGAAATGGTTAGGTATATGAAAGTTTGAGATTTATAGTTGGGCTCCGACTTAAAAGGGCTGTAACTTTCTAACGCATAACGCTATTGTACTGAAATTTTCTGAGTATATAAAAAACAATAGATTGAAAAACGACTATCAGAAATTTTCAAGAAAGCTCTTAATAATGATATGCGTTTTTCAATCTATTCTTTTTTATATACTCAGAAATTTTCAGTACAATAGCGTATTGTATTATATCAATAGCGTTATGCTTATGTAACTTTTAAACCAGTACCCCTATTTATAATTTTACATTTTGTATGTTCCGCATCCTCTAAGTAAAATAAGTCTAAACGTGGTCTAAATTTTACTCATTGTTTTCATGGAGGCACTCATTTTTCCCAAAATAACATAAAAGACAAACAAATCCAACTCCAACCGACCACATGTGTGGATAAAAATATTATCAAACAAACAACGCGATTGGTAGACGAAGATAGCAATTATCAAGCGATTCATCTTCTTTCATTTTTGCTCTGCATCTGTTTTGATACAATTATGCCAATATCAGTTTCAAATTCTGTGGTTATCAAGGTTGTGAATTGTCGATGTCATGAATGAATAAAATAAACATTATTACTCGTACGTAATTGGTAGTTGAAGATAGCTAATAGCAAACGTTGGTAATTGGACAACGCGCGCGCCAATAAACAGTACGTGAAGTTGGCGGCAAGTTCAAAATACCAACATTCGCATTCGCATTCGCATTCGCGAATGTGAGCATCGAATACTCGCATTCGCATTCGCATTCGCGAATGTCGAAAATTTGACATTCGTTACATCCCTAGTACATACCAAGCTTGATTATAATTATTAATTAACGTAATATTACGCGTAGATTGATGTTAATGGTCCATGTCTTTGTTCTAGCCAGTTGTAGTAACAAGAACTGATTTGCTTCTTTATGATTTAACATAATATATAATACTTAACTTTTTATAAATAACATTTTCATAATCAAGCAAACATACCCAAACTAGCGCCGCCACCTACTTTATGTTATTATTGCGTTTCACAAAGGAATTTTCAAAAATCCATCTTCCAGTTTGTGATACCTATTATAAGCTTTTTTTAACGCCTCTGTAATAGTTTTATTCTATTTAGTTTAGGCAGAGATACGAAGTTGCCCTTGGTGGCCACCAAAATCTATTTTCATATCTCTGCCTAAACTAAATAGAATCGTTTAGGTTAAACGGAATAATAAGATAAACTAGGTGGCGGCGCCACTTTGGGTGGGGTATGCGCCTTAATAATCATATTTTAACCCTGAATTACAGTTTAGTGATGATATCCATGCAATTTATTTGACAAGATATAAGCAGTCTCTTCAGTTTCAGGAAGAAAGGAAATCTATAATATACATACCAATATAATATTATAAATACTAATATTATAAACTCTCTCTGTCTGTCTGTCTGAACGGATCTTAGTGAAATTTGGCAGGAAGGTAAATGGTATACCGGGGACCGATATAGGCTACTTGAAAAGCGTGTGTGCAGCCATGGGCAACAGCTAGTACCTAATATGAGTATCGCATAGGCGTTTTCTTCGTGCAATATTTTTCTGTGACATTACCTTTGTAAGTATAGTCCAGGCAAGAATCTCGGAATTCGAGATACCCAGCTGTAAGTCTGTAAATACTTGTATATTGACACCCTAAAAGTTGTCTCAAAACCTACATATGGTAGGGTGTTCGCAACTATTAAATTTCAAGGTGAAAGGTCACAAAAATCTGTTTTTTGCGCTTTTTTTGTGAATATCTCATCAATATTGTAGAATACAAAATTCTCTACAAATCTTGTTTTAAAAAAAATTATACGGTGAACCGTTTTCGAGATAGAGGGCGGAGAGCGCGCGGTCACAGCATCTATAATTTTTAATTTTTCATCATATAATTTTTTTTGTAACAAAATTTGTAGAGAATTTTGTATTCTACAATATTGATACAATATTGATGAGATATTTACAAAAAAAGCGCAAAAAACAGATTTTTGACCTTTCACCTTGAAATTTAATAGTTGCGTACACCCTACCATATGTAGGTTTTGAGACAACTTTTAGGGTGTCAATATACAAGTATTTACAGACTTACAGCTGGGTATCCCGAATTCCGAGGTGAACTTACTATAATGACTGGACTAGTAGGCTTCAAGAGTTCTCGTATCTCTAGCGTCTCTGAACGTGTGATAGAACTTAGAAGGAAGGGAGATTCCTATCGATAAACCCGTCCAATAGATACTTATAGTATATCTACTCTACATTAAGATTAAGAATTAACAAGATTAATACATTAAGAAGTCTAATACACTCAGAATGATAAACTCACTTCTCTAAAGAAGGTTACATAATCTACGACAAAAACCACACCATAACTCGGTTTAAAGATTCCTTATTTTCTCAAAGAACACAAAATATAATTCAAACTTGTACTTATATTTAAGTATCTGCTTTATCGTATTTTAGCTCGTGTGTGCTTACCTATTAACATAGTTGTACTTATCTACGTAGTGCAAAAGAAAAGAAAACAATGATAGAAAAAATAAAACAGCTTAATCTAATTTAAGTTTAGGAACAAAACCTACCTTTCTCACTACCTTTCAAGCAGCAAGAATTTGACCATGGTTAGAAGGAAACTATTAAAACCTATTAACAAAAGCCAGATTAGACTAGGTACGTACCTATTCCTGGCAATTAGAAACAACAAGCAATTTCGTGCTTCAGTTAGGAAGTTGCTTGCGTCTGATCTAGCAGTTTTCAGCAATTACCGAAATCTAACAGCACTGGAACTAAAATTAAAGAGATTACTCCTAGTTTTTAGTTCGGAACAATGAAAACTGGTATGGAACAGCAGGTATGCTTCGAGCGTGTTATTCCTTTAATTCCACCGACAATTCCAAGTCATCAAGAGTCAAACTTTGGACAAAAGCTCAGTCAGCACGTGCATGTGAGTTTCAAATTCAGTTGAAGTTTCCTTCAACTCTATCCGTCCTTTTATTAAACGGGCGGAGTAAGGTTGCTATACATACTTCCTGTTTAAAAATAAGAAAGTTACTTTTATGCGAATGGGTTTAAGCTACAAGTGTGTAGGATTACTGTTTCTTATCGAGTTAGGCTGTTCATATATTTACTTATGTTACATACTAGATTTGCCAGTACCAACATAGAAAACGTCTCTCCTTTAAGTCTTTTTCAAGCTATCTAAGGTAGGGTAGGTTTAGAACAACGCTATGGAAAATGTTTTAGTGCGAAGCAGTAACAAACTTCCATTCCATCTAAACTTTCGTATTTTGCTAAATATACTTGTACCTATAGTGTGATTCATCATCATCAACAACAGCCTATACTAGACCACTGCTAGACATAAGCCATAGTTTAGATAAAATAATTTGAATGTTTTCATAATATATAAAACCGACAACGTCGAATTCCTTATTTTGATCCTAATTTTTTGAGTTTTACGGTACAAATAAGTACTAATATATTAGGAATATTAATATTACGAAACCACCTCTAAAATAGTGATTAACCAAATCAGTCCATAATTGACCGAGAAAACGACAAACATACCTATGGACCTACATAAAAACGAACATAGAACCAATAATATGTTTAAACATACGCGATATGAACACATCATCATTTTAGCACTATTATTAAAATTAAATAAATTATTAGAAACACAAAAACTCTTCTTTTTGTCTTAATTGACTTATGATTAGACTTAAAAGCGGCGGTCAGTAAAATTTGAGAAGACCTCGTCAAATTTTTTTGTACTGACCTTTATTGCATCCCGCTTCAGTCTGTTAGACTCAGCATAATTATTTTAGCCAATATTACCCCAACCATAATACTAAAAGAGCAAATATTCCTGTAAAACGCGTTTTCGTGTTCTGACCACAACGTATTTATGATGTTCTGTTAAACTGGTCGGTCAGAGCAGCGGGTATTAAACGTGAAACATTGAGCAACCCGGTCCGATGCCATTTTCCCTGTGCACGTGTATTTCTCTGGGGTGACGTGGTCGCATTGTGTCGCCAATATCTACCTCTTGCAGGGGAATTGGACCGAGTTCAATGAACACCTAACTCCTTACAAATACTGGCATATAAATGACCTGATAAGTTTGAAAGGGTGGAACAGCTTCAGATTTCTCAAGCAGTTGGAATTGATTGAGATCAACCGGAAGAGACTACAGTAGCTTAGCTTTGTTTTTTTTATATTTATTTGAACAAATAATAATTGTTTTTTTAATATTGAGCCGAAGCACCATCATCTATTAATATGTATACAGATCTGTGGTATGGGTAAGTATTTAGGTACCTAATTCTGTGAGTGAAAGAAAGATTTTATTTTATTTCATTATGTAACCTGATGTAAAAGAGGAGGCCTATACCCAGCAGTGGGTGCCAACGGGCTGATGATGATGATGATGTAACCTGATACACATGGCTTTGTCTAGGAATCAAGCTATCTTTTGTTTCGGTTGTATTTTGTCTTAGACTTAGAAAGCGACCCTTCGCTAGCACTTGTTTTGCCATCTCAAGCTTAGGAAATAGGATGCGTTTTACCCACGCTTCTCTATGTTGCATGCAACCGTACCAACGCTGCAACGGCTAAGCTTCTTGTGATATCCGGGATAAAGCTCCTAAACGGAAGGTGCAGAAATATATTTTATATTGCATTCTCTTCGAAGGATTTGGATTGAAATAGGAATGGAGAGAAATAAAATATGTAAACTCGGAAAGCTGACTCACAAAATGCATCTGTCTGTTTTATTTGTCAAAAAGATTTGTAGAAAATTAAAATTCGTACAGGAAATAACTGACTAAATAGGTATTCAGTGATATTCGTTCTAGGGATTATTAAGAGTGTAGGCACAACTACTAGAAAAACAACAAGCAACAGACTTTTAGGTCTAATTTTGACTATAAACTGCTTCGAAAACACTTTTATTCTCTAAGGAAATTACCGATACCTACTCTACTCGTATTTATAAATAAAATATATCAAGCAGAGTGCACATTGCTTTCAAAGGGTTTTCGAACTGCTACTTCTCTCTTTACGGCTAGGTTTGGAATACTGACGGAATATTAGAACAAAAAGAATGAAATAAACTGTGGTAGATACCAATTAAGGCTGTATCGTACCCATCCTTCGCACACATCGCACGAATATTATATGCGAAAGTTTGGGTACATGGATGTTTGGATGGATGGAAAGTGTTTCTAACTTCTTAACGCCAAAACTAGAACGGATCGAGTTGAAATTTTATAGAGTTGTATGTACCTACCTAAACCTATCTAGACCTAAAAAAGAAATAAATTGAAATGCTTAAAAACGGTTTACTAAATTGCGATCTATTTCTTGTCAATAACTAACGTAAAAAATATTAGAGGTTACATACACTTAAAAGTCACAGAAATAATTATAGTTATAGTCATAACAAGTAAATACCTAACCCGGCATAAAAGTTTAACATTAAGTTAAAAATTTAAGAGAAAAGCTGCAAGGATGGTCATGTATTATTTATAACTCATTAATGAAATAGCTATAGTCTTTATCATAAATAAAAGTTCCCTAATATTATATATTTCCAGTAGTAGAGTCCTTAGAGCTTGTAATAACATATAGGCTTTTCCTATAAATTAGTTCACATTGGAAAGATATATCCCAAAATAGTTTCCATAGAACAATATTACCAAATTTTCTATCATGGAAACAATGAGCGAATTTGCAAGCAGAATACAGAAGGTTTAGGGGTAAAGCGGTAGTGATCAGGTTGTTTTCTGAGAAAACATGCACCGCCGATCATTCCTTGTCACTGACAGCAGACGATGCCTTGAATCTCCAGCTGGGACATCATCCCTTCTGGAGCTTCTCCAGAAGGGATGATATTGTTCCTGTCTGATGGCTTGAGGACCTTTGTGATCATTTTGGAGATTCGACTTATGATTGATGTCTTGTCTCTACCAGGAAAATAGCCTAGTCTTTTCATCTAAGCTACGAGTGCTGAACGTTTGGCTATGACAGTTATGTGCCTAAGTTATTTTCATTATTCACGACAACCTTTTACTCAGGCAAAGTTTTACTCAGATCTAACTATAATCAGACCCCTTGTCCACGAATAAAATCAAAAGAACTCCTTTGATTATCAAAAGAACTTCTTTGCAGATATTTTTGGCACTATCGTTCAGAGTTTCCCTACAATTCACAATTCCCATGCAGATAAAGTGTATCAATTGAATGCTGAAAATTCAGGATCAAAATGCATCCAATTTATGTAGCGCAGAAGCGGTATTTATGGTGCTACCCGCGGACGCAGCATACAGCGGCGTGTCGATGCAGATTACATTCTCACTGTTCCCGAAGATTGAATGTTTTGAATTTTGACTATAAATTTATGAACTTTTGTTCGTAAACAATAGACAGACTACGCTAGTTTTTATTATTTCACTGTCCAAAAGATTTCAAAAGAATCTTTATCAGTGGCGCTATGCAAACTGGCTTATAATGGACAGCTGTGAAGAAGCCATTCTCAGAATCATAATCTCTTTTTTATGTTTTCGTTAAGGAAATTGATTTCTATTTTTAAATAGGCAAAGTGGATCGGTAAAGCTTCTGGACTCTATTTAAGCTTTGTTTATAAAATAAAAATGCTGCAAATTCTAAATTATGATTGAATGTTACGTTATTAACACTAAACTAAATGAGACCTCATTTAGAAATGACAGTAAATTAGGACCCTATTATTAACTACGAGTAAGTCGTTAAGTATGTAGGTACTTACCTAATTACAAAATATTGTTATACTCTTGACAAAAAATTAAGCATTATCCTCTGTCATTATAAAACTTACTAGACTTTAATGAGTCTAGTTAGGAATATATTTTATTATCATGTAATTAAAACTTCAAATCAATTAGCGAAGTTTACATCTGTGCCTATTCATTTTACAACTTGATAAAAATAAACTAACTATTGATATCATGAACTCTTTTAAGCATAAAAATACATTCAAACATGGTCAAAATTTACAAACTCAGTAAAGGTTAACAAAGTCAAAGCAAAGTTTCCACGCATTAATAAAATAACCTCATTATTTTTAGCTGAGCACGTTCTACGGTGCTGAAAAGACCTTTTGTTCGACAGCAAAACACTTGGGGCAAGTCAATCGAGGCACTAGTCTTTGTGAGAAACCGCAAATTAATGAGTCAAGACTAAGGTAGGTATGCACGCCGGTTTAAGTTTCACCTCTCTTGTTCACCCTCTCGGACTTTTGTAGATTTACCCTGCAATCAGTTATGTTAGGCATACGAACTTACCTTTGGAAAAAGAGGGCGAGGGTGTAATTTTACCCTGCTCAGACGGTTTTAGCATACGCATATTTAATAACAATTGAATAAACTTCATACAAAAAATTCTCATTTTATTTGATCACATCGTAACGCTCTTTGGAGTTTCTACTCCTAATATGTAGTACCTACCTAAAGAAATAAAATAGTGATTCCTCTTACAATTTCCCTAAGTTTCCATTATCTTGTCAGAGGCAGTATTGCTTTGGAAATTCGGCTAATGATCCGAATTTCCGTGCATAAAGAAAATGACTTAGATAACAAGTAAAATACCAGTGCTGGGAGTCGGATCGGATCGATATTAGCCCACCGGAGAGCCCGATAAGAGATATCTCTGGAATAGCTTGCCGCAGGATAGCGATATTCCCGAAAGAGTTCCGCTTTGTTTAGCGGATATCGTTCCATTTTAAACCTTTTACAAGATAGTAGAAACGTGGATTTTTACTAAATAAACTGACTGTTTAAAAAAGGATTGTTTAAATAAAATTTAGCTTCTATCCGCGGCTTAACGCGCAGATATCGTATCGTATATCGTAGATAAAAAGCAGCCTATTATATAACATAAGTCCATAACTCAATTTTATCTTTCAGTTTCTATTAAGATTTAAGTAGGTAATCTTGAAAAATCCCAGCCTATTTATTATTAATACCTACTAATAGGATGGAAATATTGAAGAAATATAACTAAGATTATCCTAACATAATTTCCAAAACTTTATCGTAAAATAATCTTTGAAAATGTATGACTCAGGTTATTAATATTATGAAAAGAATTTGATGAGGAGCGAGAAGTATGACGATGAAAACAATTTAACGGTAAAATTTGTCGTTGGCAGCATAAGAAGATTCTTCCAGAAGAATTAGCATAACAAAAAGTCTGCTCATACCGTGTGAAAGTTCCAACGACTCTACTCCCCTTGAACATTATGATTATCGCGTACAATCATTTAATTTCAGTTGCGTTTGCGCAAGTTCCCACCGAGCAAGATTTCTCCCCTCTGAACTTACAGGTAAACAGAACGGTAAGATGGCAGAGGGGTCGAAATCAATGCTGATAAAGAATAGAGACCCATTGTATGCATAGCGTAAGGAACTCACGTGCTCGACTGATCCCACGGTCCGCCGAGGGAGGGATCACACGAACCGTATTTAAGGGTGCGCTTGCACATAACGGAATCACTTCCGAATCAAGTCTGCTATCGTTAACACCCCGGGGTCTGCCTCCGGCACCCCGAGGTTGAACAAATTCTAATTGCTCGTATACTTCATGTTCGTCAATTAAAAGTTTTCAAAGTTGGGTGTTTGCGTTCGTTAAAATTAGCATAATTTAAAGTTTAAAACTAAAGAAGTGAAGTGAGACTCCTTGGCAATAATTTAATGTGAGTACCTAACTGTTGTCATATTTGCTCCTAGTTTCTTTTTCTTTGTTTTCATTTTATTCTTGTATCTTAGTAATTAATTGAATAAGCGTAGCTTTTGGAAGTGTTCTTCTAAAAGCTTCTAGTAACTATCGTAATATAATATATTTTGTATATATTTTAGATTATATTTTAAGTGTATATATTTTTAAAGATTTTAATTAGGTCAGTAACATTTAATTGTTTTTCTGTTTTTGTAAGAAGTTTTCATACTGTTTGTCAAACTTATCCAACGAAGCTATTGTTCTTCATAGTTCTACCTTTTGTTTATACCTACCACAGTATCAACAAAATGTAGTCTGATGGTACATTTGAACTGACGTTTCAGACAGAAGTGTCTATAAATTATGAGTACGCAGTATAACTTATTCAAAGCTGGCACGATTTTCTTCCATTTGCATTCAGTATACGAACAACAAACTAGGATCACGTCAGCTTTTAAAAAACTATCTACCCACGTACGTCAAGTTATAGGTATCAGGAGATGCTGATTTACCGATTATCTTACACAGCACTAGACATTCCAAAAGCTTGTAATAAACCATCCAACATGCAATTGAAATTGTTTTTTTTTTGTTTTCAGAAGTCCAACAAGAAAGGATGACGCAGATTCCTGAAAGAATGACTGTCAAAATACACTGTTTGAAGTGGACTAGAAAATGATTCTTTAACTAGAGAACCAGTCAATCCAGACGGTGTAATGATGTCTGTTGGACTGGAATTTCTCCTACTTGTGAGATAAGCAGAAATCTATCCTACTGCTGAGATAACTCCCATCTGCGCAAAACCAAACAGAAGTTCTGAGGTCTGTTCTGCATCTTTCTTCTGACGCCAAAGACATTGCTGAAACCCAAAGGAAATCAAGGTGATCACATCTAATCTTTTCTAGAATCCCAAAGATAAAAATAGACCTAGGTTAGGTTATGTAGAGTAGATAACAATGTTTGATTTTCGTGAGCGTGTTTACCATTTAGGTTAGTAGGTAGGGTTAACATTTTAAACTACGAACTTAGATTATAATAATTCAACCTTTTGTCAAAATTTGCCTTAATGATCGGCGTTTCTGTTGATGTTAAGTTTCATTTCGTTATTTTGTTGAGTTTTGTTGTTTGAATTGTTGTGTTGTTGTTTCGTTATTATGATATGCAAGTCCCTTTTTGCAGCATAAGATTACCGTTTTTGTTTTAGTTTCATAAAATGCTTTGTAGCAAACCACTCTTACATGAGCGTATTTCAAAAATGTTGTATTGTACCGGTGACGGATGGAAATTAACCAGATTTTTCTATAAAATTTTGTGAAAAATCTGATGTAACAAATAATACAATACAAATCGTTTATTTTATACTTTCCATGCATATTTATTTCATATTAAAGAAATTCTTCAAAAATAACCATTTTTGTTAAAAATAACTAACTATGTCGCCGGTCGTATCAGAATACATTTGTTATAAAACAATCAACATTTGAAATGTTATAAAAAAATTGTAATATCAATCGAATGTCTTTCATAAATTTTTGCACGTGTCTGTTTTATAGTAATCCTAATAGAGATCATTCGTTGCACATTTTTTTTATCGTGAATATTTTTTTTTATGGCAGTCTAATATTACCTACGGAAAATACATGCAATCCAATAGTAACAGTCGTAACAGAATGCATTTTTTAAAAAACAACTTCCTATTTTTTTATTATGAAAAACTTACTAATACCTACCAATCAAACTTCGTGCTTTCATTAATTAACAATTTTTTTAAATCGTTGACGTGCTTTACGACTTTGTGTGACTTACGGGAAAAAAAATCTCTGATTTTAATTCATAAAACCCCGTCAGTCTGGTACTCAAAAACATAATACAGAAGTGCCTCCGCAGAACAGACTAAATGCCGAAGTACGATCACCAGCGCCTGTCAAGTGTTGCGATTATGGCAAACTCTCACAAACATTGTGAATTTGGAGGAGGTAGGTCGAGTCACCATGTCATTTCATTCTTGTTTGTTAATGATAATTATGTAATGAGTGTTTTGCTGCCCATAATATACATTTTATAACTTGACTCAAATTCGCAGTTATTTTGTGCGTATTTTATAGTTTCACACAATCATAAAAATCGCTCAAGTGTCGGATCACCAAATTCGCCAGGGTACAACTTTTTTGAAAAAGCTCATTTACATTCAGGTCATCATCCTTCAGCTACCTTATTCAGGTATTTTTAAACACTTATATTCATTCATTGCCATCATAAATATGTTGGTTACAATTTTTTTGTTTCATTGTTATTGTTGCATTTTGATGTTGTGTTAAAGTTTGTAATTTTGTTGATTTTTTGTTTGCCTACTAGTATAAGTTTGCATAATAGCAAAACGAAAAAGTTTTCGATTACTACCGCCACGGTAATGACTCTCTACCACTGTCACATTATGTACAGCTAAATGCAAGAGCAACAAATCTACTTCGACTTGTTGTGAAATAAAACCTATTTTTAATCAAAGCTACATAAAGTTATTTATTTATTCGTTCTCGGAATCGAAACACTGATATTTAGACAGTTACCCAGAAGTTGTTGAGTTTGATTGTTAAGTTTAACTTGTTATCTGTTACCAACATTGTTATTTTAACGCAGCTGGACTGAGTTATTTGTTTATATTGTAAATAGTAAAATCTTTAGCATCAGACCCATGCTGCCACCCATAAGTTTCTGACACATTTAAAAAAAATTACAATAGGTACTCATTTTTAAATAACGTATATCCTTTACCCTGAACCACCTTTCAATTTGTTTTACCATTTATATAAAAGAACCTATAACCTAAAATTCAATGTAATTTTTTTTTGTCAATTCACCTGCATTATTATGTTCATAGTGCGTATTATTGTACATAAAATTAAATCAGTATATATATATATATATCAGACATGTAAATAACATATAAATATCCAGCAGGACTGAGATTGTAAATATTGTAAATTGACATCAAAACAGTAACATTTCAACATTGATATTTTGTGTATCTATTTCAGTAATATTATTGGATAATAATGTAAATATGATAAAATTGTACATTTTGAGTGACTGAGTAGGTATACCAAAGATTATTTCGAATGGTAGTTTTATATTTCAAACATTTTTCAGTTTCATGTTTCAGATCTTTGCTCATAACTAAACTGATAAAAATTACCATGTTAATTATTGTTCTTTCGAAAACATTTGTTTCATTAGTTATGTTTGTATCAATGTTTGTTAATTTGTCTGTTCAAAGTTAAGTTTTATTATTTTGTTATTAATTTCATGCTTTGGGTTGATTACTTTTGTTGTAATGTTTCATATCAAATCCGCCTGTTAATATTACCTACACCGAAATATTAAGACCTGTGAAACAAGGGAATAGTTTTTGAGTTTTTGTTTGTATTTGTTGGAAACAATCACAATGTGCCTTACTACCTGCAGTGCCTGACTTTGTTTCTTTTCGTTAGTGTGTTATTGTTTTCTATTTGCCTTTTTGTGGGGTTTTTTACTAAAACCTTTCAAAGACGCACTCGTTTAGCCTAGTACCTTTTTATCCTCAATTTCTTTTGATATTACAGAACTATTTAATTAACTGATAATCAGTGTTAGTTTGTTGATGGCAAAAAAAATCCATAAATTGAGCGCCAAATCAAACGGTACCATATAAATAAAACATAAAAAAAAATATCCGCCTGTATCGAACAATTTTCCGAGGATAAAATAGTATTATGCGTGATTAACTGTTAATTCACTGTTGTTAGTTATTGATTGTTAATGTTAACTAATCATAAGCGTTGAATTATTGTTAAGTTTGATTTGTGATATTATTGTTATTGTTATATTATCATTGTTATACTTTTTAATTATGGCTGTGTGTTTGTTAATTTTATGTTAAGTTTTCGTTTTAGCCTGTTTTTTTCTATTGTTTTGTTCTGTTCATTGTTTTTGCCGACATTAAGGCCACGATACCCATTAATAGCCGTGTACCCTTGTAATTAATACGTGTACCTTTAATTAATTAATCTGAATTTAGATTATGAATGCTTTTGCGTTAAACTGTAGTTAAAACAGAAGCTTTGTGTAAAATTGACAAATTTAATATAAGTGTAGTATTTCTAGGGATGTATGATCATATAGTATGATAGAGTTTTTGTGTGTCCGTGTGAAATAAAACATTAAACAGCCAGTACATTATTTTATTCAAGTTTTCACCCCGCATATTGTTCCACATAAGAAATAATTTTGAACTTACCGCAGGAGAAGCCGGCTGGAGTCCAGCCAACTGTTTCACTATCTATGGACAAAATATAACTGGGTTATGTAGTTGCTCGCGCGATGTGCGGTGCTGTGGTTGCAAAACACTGTCCCGCCGTGCTTTAGATGCTAGATACACATCCAGAATGGAGATAGTTTTAGGGAAAACAAGCTAGGAATAGCTGTACGCAATCTTGCTAGCGTCTTAATTGCTTAACTTTATCCAAGCCAGCCTCTTCCTGTCGTAGGATTCGTTAGCTTCACACATATCTCCGAGCTAGATTCCACAGTTCCCTGAAGGAGTAAACAGTGGTACCTTAGTCTAGAACTAATTTAAGTGAGTTTTTGTACATACTTCTATTGGTAGTCTCTTTTTATTTAACTCCTTTGATAAAAACTAAGCACAATTCGAATTTTGTAAACCAAAGATAACGGTAGGTAATACATAATTATGTAAATGTTAAATAAGGGATTACTTATTTTGTACTAAAATAGAATTCAAAATAGGTAGCATGCTGTGTCGGCCCATTAGAGGTTGGTGCCCTTACTGATATTTTTCAGTCAGTCCTACACTACGTTAGCTGTTTCGCGGTCTCCACTCATGTTTACCCCAGCAGTTGTCAGTTCTTCTCGAAATATAGCCAGCCCACTGCCACTTCAGCTTGCTAATCCTATGAGCTATGTCGATAACCTTGGTTTTCTGACGGATGTAGGTATTCATTGCGAATCCTATCGTTCAGAGAAACTGTGAGCATACCTAGCTATCTCCATAGCTCGTTGGGCGACCTTAAACTGGTGCTCCATCCCTATCGTGATTATCCACCTTTCAGCTCCGTAGGTAATGACGGGTAGGACGCACTGATTGTAAACTTTCGTTTTCAAGCATTGCGGTATGGATGACGAGAAGACTCGACGTAGTTTCCAAAACGCTGCCCAACCTAGCTGGTTCCTCCTCTTGGTTTTCTTCTCGAAATTGTTTTTACGAAACGGCAGAATCTGCCCAAGTTATTCAGGATTACCTTGTAGTTTTACTGAACTCGCCATAGGCTAGCGGCTAGCCTAACTTTTTTTACTGTTATACTAGCCGCTAGCCTAACAGTAAAAAAAGTATACTTAGCCGAATGCTACACACACATGCTGAGGTGGGGACCCTTTTTTTCCCATTTTTATGTTTTTTTTAATGTTTATTTATTTTTTCTTGTATACCCAGTTTTAACTGTAGCTATTAGTATACTTAGTATGTAAGTCTTTTTTATTTAGTATGTATCTTTGGGAAAAAAAATATATTTCACTCTCTCTCTCTCTTACGTACGAAGGCAGGTTGTTTCGTGAAAGTAAATAATAGCTTTACAATTTCATTGAAGTACCATCCAATTTACTAAAGAAAATAATGCTGATGTTAAATAAGAATTATTTACTTACTATATTTGGAAATCACGTTCATGCCTGGCTGGCTACATACAGTACAGATTCGTCGTGAAGTTACCGATTTTATTTCGATGAGAAAACTCGACGCAATAATAAAAGAAAAAGTTTCCTTTTCGTACTTGTAATTGGAGTTCGTGTCGTTACACTCTTCTATCTCTCAGTACCAGGAAATATCCTGTCTCCTTCAATGACTATAACTTGGATAATACTGAAAACATATATACCTAGTAACAACAGACTGGAACGTCATCTAGCTATTCCATTTGACCTGTACTTTAAGTGTAAAAGGGCCTTTGCGTCCTCTCTTGCTGTCTTTCATCATCATCATCATCAGGAAACATAGGCCTCCCCTAATGAGCGCCATAGCGCCCTGTCTTCAGCTAGCCGCATCCAGCATCTGCCAGCAGTCTTTCGCAAATCGTCATCCCACCTGGTCGGAAGGCGTCCTACACTACGTTTCCGAGTCGCAGTCTCCACTCAAGATCACGTTTACCCCAGCGTTTGTCGGTTCTTCTCGAGATATGGCCAGCCCACTGCCACTTCAGCTTGCTAATCCTTTGAGCTATGTCGATAACCGCTGCTGTCTTTGAAACCATTAAAGTTTATCAAAATACCTGCAATCTAAATAAATAGTGAAGTTCTAGGGACCTACTTACCTTTGGACCTCATTGACTTAATTCACAAAATTTAAGCGCGAGTAAAACGATAGAATTGTCGCTTTTATTTGCCTTTTTTTAATATACCTATACTCGTAGAACAATCCCTTCTATAAATTCAACAGCAAATTTTAAATAATCTGCATTACAAAGCAAAGCCGTTCCAGAAAATTAATTGTCTCTTGAACTGTATTTGGAGTCAACCTAGGCGGAACGGATGAAAATATAAAAGGTATTGGAGTCTACAGAAAACAGAGGCCGCCTCGATCGAAATCTCTGCTCGGAAGGCTAAAATTAAACCAGAACAAGGGAAAGAAAATTTTATCATCCATTGCCAAAAGTAGGTATTTCTTGTTTATCCAGAAATTTATATGTCTGAATAATCTTCTAAATATTGTTGAAAGTATTCGATGTCGACTTCGCTTCGTGACAGAAAGTTGGTTGCTTTATTGGTGAGCTTATCAAAGTCACAGGTTTGATCATTCAGGCCATGCCGGAGTGCTGTGACCACATTCCTGCAATGGTCACTTCGTTTCAGCTGCTGTTCAGTACGCTCTTGAGTAGATATCAACCTTTTCTGATATACCTGAACCTGTCTCACTTTATTTCTTATAAGATCTACGTAGTGTTCAATTTGATCCTGGAAAACATCTAGAGACCAGTAGAGCTGCAGGTCCGCAAGGCTGATAAAAACCAAAGCTGCATAAAATCCCAGTATACATACAGCATAATAGTATAGCTTCGGATCGAATTTAGCTATAAGAGGACACTCGTCACTGAGATTAACGCAGCTCCAAAAGTAAGATTTTACTGGCATCGGCGACGCCATTGTGCTTTTGGTGCTAATCTTAGTAATTGCTAGAACATACTATTAATATTTTACTTCATTATGTGTAGGTTACGTATAAGTAACATTTACTATCTCAGAATTTTTCCCCAATTTCAATCCAATTTTTTTTTTCAAACAGATAGTTTGATCAAATTGATGGAAAGAGTCTGACAAATGACAATTTTGATTGACAATTGTCAATCAAAATTCTAGAGTTAGAGAGTCATGGAAGAAGGAAGTAATTATCGTTGAGAAAATCTATGAAAAAAATAACAAGTTGTTTTTGGTCTTACATCGCTATCATCATCATCATCATCATCAGCCTATTAAACCAGTCCACTGCTGGACATAGGCCTCCCCTAATGAGCGCCATAGCGCCCTGTCTTCAGCTTGCCGCATCCAGCATCTGCCAGCAGTCTTTCGCAAATCATCATCCCACCTGGTAGGAGGCAGGAGGGCGTCCTACACTACGTTTTACATCGCTATGCTAAGGCTTTATTAAAATTCAACTTCATATCCTAACCATATAACACAGGTTTTTAGTTTTTCGGGACAAATATTAATTTGTTTGTTTTAAAATTAAGAGACCACTTCTCAATCATTCTCCATACAATGCAAAAGAACCGACCAAGTACGAATCGACTCGCACACTGAGGGTTTCGTACCATCATACATATCTACGCAAATGGAACAATGAAAACTGAAAAGAAAAAAAATAGCGTTAGTGAAGTCATCATGACGCGGTGAAGCGGTGACCCATCCAACTACTGACTGCGCCCGACGTTGCATAACTTCAGTGATCGGTACTCAACAACTTGATATGAACATTGGACTAACTGGATAAATTTTATTTTATTTTTATTACTTGTTGAAGTGACAGTGGGCTGGCCATACCTCGAGAAGAACCGACAACCGCTGGGGTAAACGTGTTCTTGAGTGGAGACCGCAACTCGGCAAAAAAAGCAGATGCTGGACGCGGCAAGCTGAAGTCAGGGCGTTATGGCGCTCATTAGGGGAGGCCTATGTCCAGCAGTGGACTAATATAGGCTGATGATGATGATGACCTGTTGTTATGGTGGCAATAGTGATCTACACCCTGTCAAAAATTCTATGTAACTGTCTACCTATTACGGTTCAAGAGATCGACAAAACTCAAACCTAGACAAAACATTATGTTTCTTGTATCGCAGCCCCGTTAATATTTTTTTGTTTTTGTGTTGTGTGATTTTTTTAATAATTTGTTGTACAATAGAGTATATTTGTAGTGTATTTATTTTGTTTTCATTTGTTATTATACTGGCAAAAGAAAAACATATTCTGTGTTTTATTTACTTAACCTTAATTAATACGGTAACCCCAATTACATTAATTAAAGTGTTAATTTCAACTGTCTTTTACTAACTTTTACGGTTCATGAGATACAGCCCTTAGACGGATAGACGGACAGACAGTGGCAGCTTGTACCTAATAGGGTCCCGTTTTCATCCTTCGTGCGCGAGTCCAACTCGCACTTTGCCGGTTTTATATGGTGTATCTAACCCGACTTTGTTTTATAACGATAGATTTTAAGGTATTTTTTTCTAACGCTGCTGACGCGTTCAAAAATAATTGTTATGATATAAATGAATAGAGTTAATTTATAGTCAATGTTTTGATTGAAAGCCCGGAAATTTATTAAAGGGAGCCTGCTTGAACAAACAATTCTCACCCAAAATGGAGACCTACGAAAGTACTTAGATACCCTCTTTCCAATAAACATAAGCTGCATATAAGTGCTTAATACAGTTTCGAATTTAAAACTTGAATGGACTAACTTTTAAAATGTTCCACTGAAAAGACTGTTTGAAGCTTTCCTCTAAACTTTGATACCCATTCGCCGAGTCGCCAATGTTCCATATTTCAATACCCTGGTACTCGTACCTACATTTGAGTGCTATTGTCATAACTTTTCTAAGGAATACTAACAAAAGTTTGGCCAGACTATGTAGCGAAATATGACACTATGTATATGGGTGCTACGGAAATAGCCTATTACTTTATTATAGTCTCTCTAGCGGGTTATTGCTATATTGATATCGCAGGCGTCAGCAATAACTATCACGGCATTTACCTATCTTCAAAAGGGCTCAACGAAACCCGTGGTAGCACCCCTGCAAGATCCAGGTAGCAAGTACACGTATAATGTAGTCTACTAAAATCCTGGCTGCAGTGGTGCTGATAAAAAAACCTGTGCTCATCTTTTGTCAGGACTTTTTAACAATTAAACTAATCATATAGTATATCAAGACGATGGTACTGTTTACAGCGAGTGTTTAATTTTTATAAATGTAGGTAAACTGGATTCTTCCCGCAGCTTTGCACGCCCTTTATCGGAATAAAAATTATACGTCCCTAAGTTACCGTCTGCCTTCCGATCCGATCAGCAGATTATGAAAATGTAATTCATAGACAGACAGAGTTACTTTAGAATTAAGAAGATCCGCTAGTTCGCATCCTCACTGCTCAACTGCGACCGCTCAACTGCAAATAGTTGAGCAGCAGGCTTACACTGAGTAAGCTCAACTAATTTTGTTACGCAATGTTCAACTGCGAATAATAGAGTACTGCCAATTACTACGGACAATTTTTGGTAAGTATGATAGAAAGGTGATTTAATTTTGTAATCAAACAAGAGCATTTGCACAGAAAGGTATAATGACGGTTTTTTATTGCAGTTTAACTAATCTTTCCGATGCTTCCCAAAGTTTTCTAGCTACCGCTGTATCCTTAGCTGCTGCCGAGGTATCCTGTTCTCGGCATTCTGCAAAGTAGCGACCACTCACAGAACTCACTTCAGGACTCACAGCGAGGTATATAGGCGTCTGTGCACCCTCCCAGGCGTTCCTCACCATGAAATTTATATATTTCAAGAGCTTCATCCATTTCATCCACGGCCGATTCATAAACCCATTTGCAATCGAAGTATCAACTGCTCCCGGATGTAAAGAGTTTGCCGTCACTCCCGTCCCCTCGAGCAAGCGAGCCAGTTCTACAGTCATCAAAACATTGCACAGTTTCGTATTGCTATATAACTTCCACATGCCGAAAGATTTTTCTGTTTCCTTCTCTAAGTTCAGATTCTCAAAGTCGATTGTTCCATAGTGATGTGCAGTTGACGACACGTTGATTATTCTGCTCGGAGCTGATTTTTTCAGCAACGGTAATAGAAGGTTGGTCAGCAGGAACGGACCAAAGTGGTTAATTTGCATACCAGTACATAGCCCGTCTTCTGTTTTTGAGAGCGTGTGTTCTAAGACCCCTGCGTTGTTGATGAGAATGTCAAGTTGCTTTTCAGATTTAATTATCTCATCGGCAAATGCCCGCACCGAAGCTAACGAAGCAAGATCTAACTGTTTGTAGAAAACCTGTTTATTACCTGTTGCCGAAATGATGTCATCTCTTGCAGCTGTACCTCTTCCTGCGTTTCTGCAGCCAATTATCACCCTTGCTCCTCGATCAGCCAGGTCTTTTGCGGTTTCATATCCAATGCCAGCATTACCTCCTGTTACGATCACTACTTTTCCCACTAAATGCTTACTACATTTATTTATTCCGTAAGTAAGTTTACAAAACACTTTGATACAAAGGATTATCAAGATATTCAAAATGAGAATAGATAAAAGAAACATTGTGTAAGCGTGCGCACACAGTGACTACTGTAAAGATTATGCCATTGAATTACCGATACAACAGACCGTCATCAATATCTTCAAACACCGATATGAATATCTAAGTAGGAATATTATAAATGAGTGAGTAGCGTATTTGGCCAATGACTTCGGCCACGCTATATCATCGGGGTATACAGGGTGAGTTTTTTTCAAAGCCACTGAGGGGAAGTCTGAAACCGTGAGAGTTAGCGAAAAGTCATATATTAGCAGTTACGTGCTCGATTTTGAAAATAATATGCATTAAAAATAATAATAGGCTTTAATGGCCGATTATTCAAAAAATCTGCTTTCAAAAACTCACTTTTCCGTAAAATTTGACAAGTTCTTCGTCTTTTTTAATGCATTCTCACCTCACCTCAACAGCCTATAATGGTCCACTGCTGGACGCCCCCTGATTTTTTATCTTATGGGGATGGGGGTAATTATGCCTATTAATGCCTATTATTTTTAATGCATATAATTTTTAAAATCAAGCACGTAACTCCTAACATGACTTTTCGATAACTCTCACGGATTCAGACTTCTACTCAGTGGCCCTGAAAAAAAAACTCACCTGTATATAATATATTGCCTTGGTCTCGCAGGACTGAATAAGCTAGCATAAGGGTGAAATATTATTTTAAAATCACACTCAGTAGGTACTAAGTATGATTTTAAAATAATATTTCAGCAGAGTTTTGATGTCATGTTTAATCTGCTCCCGGGAAGGTTCCTGGCAGCAGATTAAATATGACATCAAAAGTTTGCAAATTTACGAACTTTACCTGTATGTATATACAGTGTGGAAATTAAACTCAGGCCCTGGAGGGAAACTACTTAAAATCCTTAAGCTAGCTCATTTTACTTAAAGGAGACATTCCTTTATTTTTAAAAAGAAACAAATCTGCATTAAAATATTTTTTTAAACTCGCTTGCTTCGCCCGGGACTCGAACCAACTAAAATTTAAAAAAATAAACACTCTTTATTTTATTATACTAATCGGTAGTATTAATATTCAGGATAAAGTTTCTCTAAAAAATATTTGGTTACTGTTCACTTTTAACAAGTAAAAGACACGTAACAGTTCTGTTATCTCTCCAACACAACACGATTAGATGGCCTGCAAGAAGTCCAGACCTGACGCCCATGGACTTCTTTTTATGGGGTCATGTAAAAAATGTTGTTTATGAAACTTGCTATGAAACCGTTCAAGAGCTAAGGATTGCGGTAGAAAATGTTATCAGGGGCATACACCACAACACTTTGCTGAAGGCTACAAGAAATGAATTTCAACGGCGACTAATGTTGTGTAGCCGGAACGACGGGGCTCATTTCGAACAATTTATCAGTTAAATAATTTAAGTGTTACAAAATTGATAGTAAAATAAAGTTGATGTTAGATTTAACGATTATTTTTATTTTTAAGACCAAATGTTTGTTACAGAAACTTTATCCTGAATATTAATACTACCGATTAGTATAATAAAATAAAGAGTGTTTATTTTTTTAAATTTTAGTTGGTTCGAGTCCCGGGCGAAGCAAGCGAGTTTAAAAAAATATTTTAATGCAGATTTGTTTCTTTTTAAAAATAAAGGAATGTCTCCTTTAAGTAAAATGAGCTAGCTTAAGGATTTTAAGTAGTTTCCCTCCAGGGCCTGAGTTTAATTTCCACACTGTATATAAAGACTCCTAGTGAGTGTTGCAAAATCTATCAGTTTTGCTCCAACTCAAAAAATAACAACTAACAGGCTAAAGGTTTCTTCGTCGCTTCTTTACTTTAGTCTACATACCGAAGCGACCAAAATCAATAATATCACTTATTTCCGTGTCAATGGTTTATTATAAGAATTTCACCTTTTCTAAGTGTATTTTTTTTTATTTATGGAAATAAAGACTTTTTGATTTGATTTGTATTTATTAGTCGTAGTAAGTAAGTAGTAGTTTTAATTTAATTCTATTATTCGATCGTAGTAGATAACGTTTTATCGCTTATAATTACATACGTATATTATCAATTCAAAATCCCGAAAGATAAAAATAAGTAGGTAAGCAGTGTAATATTCTTGATTATATTTATTTGGTGTGGAGTTTAAATAAATAAATAATGCTGGACAATTCAGTTGGAGGTATTTTGAACTGAAAGTCAATAAATTTTTTACTTGATACTATTTTAATTCTTTATTCTAGTTACAATAAAAGATCGTTAAGTCACCAAGTCTTACCGAAGCTTAACGAGTTTTTCAGAGATTTCCCAAAGTTTCCTTTGAATCTCGGAATCACGGGCTAGCTTTTTCAATTTCTCTTCTCTGCAGTCACTGAAGTAGCGACCGCTCACCTCATTCACTTCAGGAGACACTGCCAAGTAAATAGTTGTCTGTGCTCCTTCCCAAGACGTTTTACTTACAAACCTAAACACTGGCATATATAAATATTTCACCCCTAGCGTTTGTATGCCATCCATGATGGTCGTGTCTACAGCACCTGGATTCTGAGCGTTAACAGTTACTCCAGTACCTTTCAGTTGCTTTTCTAGTTCAAGCGTCATATAAATATTGCACAATTTAGTGTTAGAGTACATTTTTAGTATGTTACGTATATCAGTACCTTCATTGTCCATATTTAAGTTATCGAGGTCGATACTGCTAGTTTTGTATGCAAGAGATGAGACGTTAACGATTCGACTTGGGGCGGATTCTTTTAATTTTGGTAGAAGTAAGTTAGTCAGCAAAAAGGGCCCCAAGTGGTTGACTTGCATAACAGGATTTAGGCCGTCTTCTGTTTTCGCGTTGCTGGGGCCAGGAGCGTTTGTGACTCCGGCATTGTTGATTAGAATATCTAGCCTTTTTTCTGTATTAATGATTTCATTGGCAAACTTCCTAACAGAGGTCAGAGAAGCAAGGTCTAGATTCCGGTAGTGTACATCTTTGTTGTCAGTGGCAGCAATTATCTGGTCTCTGGCTTTGGTTCCCCTTCCTTCATTTCTGCAAGCGATTATCACCTTTGCTCCTCTATCAGCCAAGTCTTTTGCCGTTTCAAATCCTATACCAGCGTTTCCTCCTGTCACAATCACAACTTTTCCAACTAAATGTCTGCTGCTTCTGTTTATGCCTGTTGTAAGTTTTGCGTATAGCTTAGCAGCTAACAATACTAATGTAACGGCACTTAGCAAATAAAATAACAACAAGGTAAACATTTTGTACGTTGAAATTAACACGAAATTGTTCACTTCCTTGGTCAAATCCTTTATGATGATAATAACCCATGATTTAGGCTTTTATGTGTACAAAATAAAGCAAGTCACTGTATAAAGTCCGCAGCAATATTTAGCATATAAGTAGGTAGATGATAAAATTACGTAATCAGCATTTTATTTTAGTGTCGTCGTCAGCACCAATCAATTCTGTTGTATACGTGTGACTAACCTGCCTATGCCTACACAGATTGATAGGTAGGTATTAATTTCCTATCATGATGAGTTTCAGAAAATGTTACTTTGCTTATACATCATTGCTTGCTATGAAATATATTGCAGGCGTTAAACGCCTTCAATTTATTTCATAGAAAGAAGAAGAAGAAGCTGTTCAAATTGTTTTTGTACATTTTATGTTGATTTGCTCAGATAATATACATATGTAGGAACTTCTCTTATGTTTTCTAGACGATCATACTGAAATGTACCTACATACCGAAATACGACGTACGAAGAAAGAGTTTGTAAAAAATGAAACATAGGTTTAATTTTTTACATTTTTACATTTATTCGTATGTTTATGAATTGTTATATTATATCTGGAAGAGATCGCCCATAACGAACGATACTGCTGTCCTTTTACCCCAAGATAACTAAGCATTTCTGTTTATTTGTCTTTGTAATTGTAACATAATGTGTCATCTTTGATATGGGTTAGTATATTATCTGGGTATTGTATAATGTATAAAACTCATCAAGAGCTCATAACACAACCTCTACTTAGAGGTTAGCTTGGGGCTAGATGAGGCTTTGTAGATTGTCCAGCATTATTTATTTACCTATGATTTTGTTAAATCAGGGCTAAAGGTGGCAAAAAATTCTGATCATTTCATCAAGTAAATACCTTCCACCTGCAAATGTGGAAGCTATCAAGATTCTTTGAATCATTTATGAATAAGACATAGGTACTCGAAGTTATTGCTTTATTATATCGTTTGGTGTGATCTGAAGCGGTAAATTGCAAGCAGAGACATCCTGACTTCTAGGCGAAATGTCTACAAACCCTTCAGGGTGAGGTTTTCGGTTCGTTCTCCTTCAAAGGAAATTCAACATCATTTCGTGATTGCTCAGTGAATTTCATCTTGAGAAATTAGAGACATGGTTACAGTAATTCCTCATACGAAGATTACAATAAGAAAATACCTTAATTTGAATGTTCAAAGTAAATTGTATTAGATATGATAAACCAGTGTAGATAATAAGGTTGTGGAATGCACTACCAGAGCCCATTAGAAAAGCAATATCCTTACCTGTTTTTAAATCTCGCGTCAAGGAGTTTTTCCTGTCGGAATAGTGAATATTGGTACAAATTATTTATTTATTTATGTATTTAAGTATATTACTTATATTTTCTTCTTTTTCTTTTATGTGTTTATCTAGTCTATGTGTAAATATATTGAGTTAGGTAATTAGTAATAGGTATTTATTTATTTAATATAATTTTGTTTTTCAGTAGGTATTCTGTAATATTCATGTTTATTTTATCTTTTGTACACCCCCTGCCTTTCTTAAATTCATATAGTTCTTTCCATCCAAAGGTTGCCTGGAAGAGATCGCTTCTAAGCGATAAGGCCGCCCATTGTACTAGTCTCATGTTATATGTCTTTTTGTAATGTTCTTTTTCTGGTGTACAATAAAGTGTTTTGTATTGTATTGTATAATAAGATTAATAAGTCTACACTAATATTATGGGAGGAAAGATTTCTTTGTTAATCCCCCAAGATATAAAGAACTAAAATTACGAAGCGAATTACTAAAATTTAAGATACTTGTAAAGAATTATTTAATTGAAAACTGTTTAAGGTATAAACCTTACAAGAATTTTTGGAGCTTTATGTGCCTACTCAATATTTTATTTTTTTACGTATACCTACCTACTTATTCTTTTATTTTGTCAAATTCTAATAATTCTTATAAGCTTTTTCTTTTGTATAGATTTGTTTTTATTTTGTACCGTGTTAGATTTAAGTTTTGTATAAGTACTATTGTCTCGTACTTACCTCTACTTTTGTAAGTATTGTTATTGAAGTGCCCCAGCCGGGTCCATGTTTGGAACTGTTTTCTATTACAAGACCTACAAACAACATGGTGGCCTGACGGCATGACTCTAGTCCCATGGGAGTTGGGGAGGCCTATTGTGTGGGACGCTACATGACATGTGTCGACACATTGTGTCGACACACTCGCGCCTTCCCATCTTCCTAGGACTTCCGTGAGGGCTGGTGCGGCGGCAGATTTAGCCGAAGATCTCAAGAGGCGCAAATATGCAGGTCTCGACAGAGCCTACACATTTGCTCCCCTTGGAGTCGAGACCCTAGGTTCGTGGGGTACCGAGGCTCTCCGGGTTTTCAAAAAATTATCTGAGCGTCTGGTCGAAGCGACGCGTGACCCGAGAGCTGGTGAGTATCTGGCACAGCACAGCGCATCAGCATTGCTATACAGCGGGGCAATGCAGCCAGTGTCGTAGGCACGCTTCCAACTGGTATTGATATGGATCAGTTGAGGTACCTGTAGATTGTTTGCAACAGTTTGCAGATAGCATAATTGTTTCTATTGTAAATACTAGTTTTAATTTAAATTTGTTATTTGATTGTTATTTTCTTTCTGAACATTGTAAGTATCAATAAATAATTTGAATTAGAATTTGGAAACTACTGGACCGGTTTTAAAAATTCTTTCACAATTAGAATCCTACAGAACATAGAGGATAGAATTTACGTGCGAAGCCGGGGTGGAATGAAAGGAGTGAGGTTGAGTTCTATCCAATCAAACGGCGTCAATTTCAATTTTAAACTTCTACCCATAAGGGTAACCTAAATACTTTGCGTGTAGATGGTTATTTTGTAAGGTATCTGGGACTCCTACATTATAGTAGGTGCCGTCTCTACCTTGAAGAATGGTTGTGTCCTAAAAAAATTTATTCATAGGTTTGGTTCATAATCATAAGGTATCTAACAATGATTTAAAATATTACATTTAAGTTTTATTTATTTGGGAAACAAAAAGCTTATGTTAAGGTAACAATAGATTCATAGAACAAAGAATAAAGTACCTTATTCATTTTTAGGTTTTGGGCGCAGCTATGTCTATTTTTAGCTACACAAATTAGTCTCTTCAACTAGTATTTATACACTTGTAAAACTAATATTTACACTTAGCTAATATTTATTTAACAGGAAAAAATAATTACAACTAATAATTATTTCAAGGCATAGTCGCAGGGCTCCCTGTCTGTCAAATTGGCGGGCTTAGGTATTTGAAAAATTTAAAGCGTGTGTTCAGGCTACAGCACTAGTTCTTTAGTTGAAAAAATAATAAAGCCTTCTCATTTAGTCCCTTTGGACCTGAAATTTCATTCAAAATATCATATTATAATAGACGAAGCTCGAACGGCTTGGCCTATGCCAGCCGTTCAACAAGGGCAAGCACTATATATAGCTTGCCCTGATGCTGCTCCTCCGAAACCTTTTTTGTCCCAACGGCAATGAGTTGGGCTTCTGTATGAGTTTAACTGGTTTCTATAAATTGATTTTCATTTTCTTTGTTAATAAAGATTTTGAAAATAGAATAAAGTAGCTATAAAGCTTAAAATCTATACATTTTGTAATCAAAGTATTTACCATCTAAAATTTCAGCTCAAAATATTAATATTATCTATCTATACCATCTATATTATATTTGCACAAAATGTGACCAAGAGTACCATAAACTCATGTTGCTAACTAAAATCTAAGATAAAAAATAATGATTAATAATCCACACAACACAATGCAAGTACTTAATAACTTGAAAATGTAGAAATAATATTTTGATAAGTCGGATATATGAAATAAGCGTGTTTTTTGTGGTACCTTTTTTAGTTTGAATGACGTTTGTGACCTTTACTTAAAGAACCTAGCCATCCGATTCCTAGACAGTATTATATAATTTTTTAAACAGTCGAAGGTAGGTTTTCTAGTAGCTGCGTTATTGCAGTCAAAACTCGACCAAGAGACCCTAAATTAGATTAAAAGTGTCCTTCAGTAGGTATCTAAGAATACCACAAATGCTACTTTATCAAGTCAAACAATGCTAAAGATAAATAAATTAATAAAACTGGACAATTCACACATAATTATCAAGCCCCAAGTTAAGTTGATAGAGAAGCGTCATTGTATAAAAGAACGGTTCCTCGACAAATGTTATTTTCTTGGAAGCGACGGTATTTTCTAACTCATTCAATGACAAATTACGTAATTCCATCTACTAGACGCGCGTACGCACGTTTGGCAACTAAATAGTATCGCCTGCGTCGCGTGTGAGGCGAACGTACCTGATTTTAGATTATTCGCGATTATAGTTTTATACCTAAAGCACTGGCACCTGCATTTATCTTAGATAAAGAAAAACCAATGGGTACTTCCAAACCTTATCGCCATTCTTGTGACCTCCTTATAAAACGAGTGTTGTAATCTGTAAAATCATAGAGACAAAATACAAAAATGGTGCTCTATACATTGACTGCAGTCGTGATATTTATAGTGATAACGGTTAAAGTTTATCACAAGTTGACCGTTGGAATATGCCGGTCGAGCGCACACATGGTCGGGAAAGTAGTGATAGTGACGGGAGGAAATTGTGGAATAGGACTGGAGACGGCGAAGGACTTAGCCTCACGTGGAGCTAAGGTGATTCTCGCATGTCGAAGCGTTCGTCGAGCCAACGAAGCGAAAGAAGAAATCGTGAAAGCGAGTGGCAATGAAAATATCCACTGTTACCAACTCGATCTATCATCACTTACATCGGTCAGAGAGTTTTGCAAGCAGATTATAAAGTCGGAGACACGACTCGATGTCCTAATTAACAATGCCGGGGCCGGCGGCCTGGGGAATTACAAAACTGCGGATGGGATTCATGTCGGAATGCAGGTCAACTACTTCGCGCCTTTCTTGTTGACGTGTTTGTTGGTTCCACTGCTGAAGTCTTCAGCACCGAGCCGCATCGTCAACGTGTCGTCCATTATACATAAGTACGGAGAAATGGACTTTGAGAATCTTAACATGGAGAAATATTGGAGTGATTATTTAGTGTACGCCAATAGCAAGTTGTTCCTCAATTTGATGACCTTGGAGTTAAGTGGAAGGTTGCAAGGCACTGGCGTTACGGTCAATGCCCTACATCCGGGTATGGCGGCTACTAATATATTTAGAAATATTCCAAGTTCGATTATTAGAGGCTTTGTAGAGTGGAGTATAGGTTTTATGTTCCAAACTCCCTGGGAGGCGGCACAGACTTCAATTTTCCTTGCGGTTTCGCCGGCCGTGGAGGAAGTCAGCGGGAAGTACTTTTGCGATTGTCGCGAGAAAAAACCTTCTAAAGTAGCTCAGGACACGGAAATAGCGAAGCGGCTATGGACCGAGTCGGAAAAAATAGTCAAATATTCGCTTAGCGAATGAAAATATTTAATTTGTTTTTGGTTATAAGATAATTTTAAGCCTAATTTCTATTAAAAATTTAAACAATCTGAACTTGTTTTATTCACTAAGAACGACAAAAAATATTTAGTTAATATTTTAATTTTAACCCCTGATAAATTGGTAGATGCAATCAAACATGTAAATAGTTTTTGTATTTCATAAGGGGCTATTTCCCGTAAGACACTCCTAAACGCAGTCATCATCATTTAAGGTCCATCTCATGCTAGATGGGGTCAGCACAACATGTATTTTTCTTCTACTCTCCTCTATCAGCCGTCATGTCTTCTAGCCATAACGCAAGCTTTGCTTAGATTGGAGCTAGATGATGTTGTGTGGATGATCCAGCATTATTGATTTATTCATTAATTACGTACATACACCATCTCCCTCTTTCTCATTATTTAATAAAAACGCTATGAACATTACGTACCTATTATTAACTTCCACATTATTTGGACTAAAAATATTTGTTGAAGTCAATTAGGTTTGTAATTATTTTTGCCGGTAATTACGAAGCCTAAAAATAGGAGCGTTGACTGGTAGAGTTTACGGCGCAATTTACCCGCGGTAACCCGTGAAACCACGGGAAATCAGTCAATTTGACGAAACACGTAATAATCGATTAGGTAGAGTTAATTAGTGGACACTAACGAGAGGACCAATAGTTTCTGTGTACACTCCACATTAATTTATCATGTAGATATGTAGCTAGCGTTAAATTGAAATAATTCCGTGCGATGGGCGAGTCTCTGCGGTCGTTTTATTTGGGCATAAATCTCTTGCGGGTACATCTGATTTACAGTACTGCGCTTTGTGCTTGCTCACCTCACACTGTTTGCGGGGCTTTGTGGCGATATACTCACACCATTCTACTGTACACCACTTGGATTTACTATTATTTATCAGCGGGATATAAAAGTTACGAGTGGGGATGTTTGATGGCATCCGCTGCCTTCCGATCGGTTGTAAATGTTGGTTATTGTGCGCTTTTATGTGTAAATTTATGTTTTTTCAGTTCTGTTTCATCACAATAATTGCACGCTCGGTATATGGTTCCAATCTATCTTGTACAGTCAGAGGCAATAATATCTATACAGTTTGTACCTTGTCACTTTAATGCTGACGCTTTAGCGGCTTGTCTTTCGAAAAAATCAACATTTTCATGATATTTGAGATCCTACTGCTGTTCAAATATGAAAATCTAGGATTCTTAGACTCCTACACCTAATATTCCATTTCATTCTGTACAAAAGCGCCAAGATAGTTTTTTGATTAGTTGTATAAGTTTGATGAAAAAAAATATCTCAATTTTGATACAAATTTGCCTTCTTCTCCAAAACAATAAGACTTACTGACTTGATTTTTATATTGAAAAATAAAGCAAAGGCAGCGTAACAGATTCGCCAAAATAAATATTTGATTACTTGAGCCGTACTCTTTTAATTAGAAGAAATCTTGATTTTTGCACACGCGTTTTGCTCTGTCCCGCTCCAATGAACGCGAAATACTATGCCTATATCTTTTTCACAAAATGGCCTATGAAGAGGCCCCTTAAGTCAGCGTTATGGTGACAAGGTACAATAGAGTATAGATATTATTGCCTCTGGCTGTACGTATTAGGTATTATTACGTTATTATTGCGGAAACGAATTCTAATTGTATCCCTGCTGCACACCACAAAGTCGGTACCTAATCATGAAAAAGCTCCAATGCTCTTGGCAAATCCTCGGAACACCCACATCATTATAAACAGGTTTGCGGAACCATTTTGCTTTGGAAGGCGCGTAGTGATTCGGTCCGCTGATTGAAGCTGGAAAATAGGCGGTTAGCCCTCGGAAGCGCGGACAATATAAATGTGGTCCATAAGTCACGCGCAGAGCACGTATTTTTCTCTCTACCAGCCGAGCAGGAAGGACAGCGACGCCTCTAATTAACAAGATTAGCATATTCCCTTGAGAGAGCCTTTTTACACTGGAAATATATCACTTCGTATGGAAACGCCAGGATTTTTGCCTAATTTTCATGTCCGCCGCCCCAGCCTGTGTAAACGATCTTATTTGCATGAGGTTTATTGCCCAGTTTTCGGGTTCCGTATTTTTAGAGCAAAGAATAAACAAGATCTGTGAATCTAATACCAAAGCTACAGTGCTCGGGTTCTAACTTCATGTTATTTTATTTATTATAGAATTACTATTCTACCAGAGCCTTAGGTAACCGATTATCACTCTCTAGTCTTCACACTAACTTTGTAAAGGCGTAAGTTTCGATAGATGTTTGTTGCTATACTTTTTATTCGATCCACTGCAGCTGGACGCAGGCCTCCCCCTGAATTTTTATCTCATGTGGGGTAATGCCCATAATCCCCACGCTGGGTATGCGGGTAGGAGATCGCAGTTCAGTGGTAGATCGATTCTGCAAGAGGCGCTGCTGCCAACCACCCGGTGTATGTCCCTTAGTCGCCTCCTACGACACCCACGAGAAGAGTTGGGGTGGTGCAAATTCCATGCCAGCACCATACGGCTGAACAAAAACCTATTTTAAATTAAAAACATAGAAGCAACATAGTTTTAAACGTATGCGTTCGTTTAAAACACGTTTAAAACTATGTTGCTTCTCCCAGCAGCTCTCAAACTCAGCATAATGGTTGATATTTCACCAAGAAAGCAAAGTTGTATTATTTTATAGGTTTCAGCTGTGTGGTGCCGGCCTAGAACAGAACCAACCCACCACTTCCCGTGGGTGACGTAGGAGGCGACTAAGGGACAAACTGTTGGGCTGGCAGCATCGCCTCCTGCAGAACAACCCAACAGACGAACTGCGATCCCCAATCCGCATGCCCAGCGTGGGGATTATGGGCATTACCCCCGAATGACGATATGGAGGCTCAGAAGGGGAGGCCTATGTCCAGCTGTGAACTAGGCTAATAGGCTGATGATGATGATTTAATTAACAGTTAGTACATAGATATGTATCGCTTCTGGGCATATGCTGAGCGATGCCCCCTTTTTTGTCACTTATTTTTCTTTGTTTGTCTTTTCTTTTAATTTGTGTTATTGTGACAAAAATAAAACCTTTTTACTTTTTTTACTCTTTACTAGATAAATAATATTGTCTTGCGAAATCGGGCTCTAGGAGATCCGAGTTTCATATAAAGTAGTAGTACGTAGGTAGTAGGTACCTACTCATTTAATATTGCCTATATTAGCTTATCTTCGATATTATATACTTCCTCTGCCGATAAAATTTCAAAATACATTTTGATAACATCGCTTAGTATTAAATTCCTTCAGTAAATTCTTTAGAAACTTTGGAACCCTTGCGTAGCGCAAGGTGAAACGGCTCGGACATTATTGCTGGGCATTATTTCTGTGTTATCGAAGTTTTTTTCTCGCCATTTTCGTTTTTTACTGAATTTTAACAGAGCGTAATTGAGGTAATCTACGGTTACATAATGAGTCCTTTTTTGTTCATGTTATTTATAGACCTAATCTCGTATCAAGTTTTAAGCTTCACCGGGCTTGTACGCCTGTACGGGTATCTATTAATATAGGGTGCGCAAAAATAGGTCAAGAAATATCATGTACCTAATAATAACAATTTATAACGCTGGACAATCCACACTGCGTCATCTAGCCCCAAGCTAAGCAGAGCTTGTGTTATGAGTACTGAATAACCGAGATATTACGTAGACATTTTTTTTGTTATTCATAGAAAATACCCAGAACACCCGGGATAAATATTTTCAAATCGTACAAATATTTGTCCCAGGGTGGGAATCGAACCCGCAAGCTCCTGCGTCGTAGGCGGTCGTCAGCCCGGACTCTACTCTACATGTATAGAGTTGCCATTCTCAATCAGTTATCGCTGGGAAAGTCTACGTCTTATTAGAGCTTTGGATAGGATAAATTATGTATCTTATTATGGAGTTACTAACGACGCCATTTTGTAAAAAGCTCAAAAATCAATTTGTTTTTAAAAGTTTTTGCTGATTATCTATTAATTAAGACATTTGTTTGCAAAAATAAGCCGATGGTGCCCGAGGCATTTTTTTTATTTCATAAGGAAATGAAAATAAAAAAATCTTGTGATCAGCAAAATGGCGTGCATTACGTACTCTAAATGCACTAACGTTAATCCCAAGAAAATAGTACTTTCGTACTAAAAACAGGTTGTGATTGCGATCGATCTAAACTATTGATTTTAACCGAGGCTACCATGGTGTGGACATGGTGTTACATAATAGTTCACTAGGTTTGCCTTTGATAAGCTCGCTTCAGACATCAAACGACTAATTTGTTATGATGCACCCACGAAATTACTGCATAATGCTTCAGGAAATATACCTTTGTAGTAGGATAGTTTAACATATCCAATTTGAATGGAAATTTCTAATGGGCTGTGCTTTGATTAATAAATATCGATGCTTGTCAGTACTAATAGGTACTGCTTATCAAAATAAGCACTATTTATTTTACGCGGGTTGAGTTGCAGGCAAGATATAGTACTTGCCTTTCGGCTTTGTAAGCTTATTCTCTAGATGACAATTAGCCTATGATCATTATAGAACCTAAAATACCTGCAGATCGTTCATATATTTATCCCAAGGCGGGAATCGAATCCGCAACCTCTTGCGTCGCAGACGGACCTTCGCCCACCACGCCTCAGAGGTCGTCAAAATGTATATATCATTATACCCTATTGAATATAACCAGTTGTAATTGTAAACTGCACATTGATAAAAAAATCTAGGGGTAGCTGTAGCTGAACTCTGATCCATATCCTTACCTTTTGCTTCCTAATTATTAAAGTTACCTTCAGGAGGTCTATACACCATCAACACCATAACATGCACCTTAAGTTTTCAGCCAGGACGCCATCTTGAGTTAAGAAACAAAATCATATCCAATTCAAGTTGAGCGCGTAGTTTGAGGGTTTTGATACACCCCAGTTCGTTTACTTTGGATGCAGTGCGACAGAAACAAGGCGAATTTCACAACCACACGAACTTTGATGACCTAGAATCAATAACATGCATTTCTAGATGATGTTTGTTGGCATGATAGCAAGGTGAACATATCGGTCAGGCATATTTTGAAATAATTGCAAACTGCATGGTCAGACCTATACCTTATGTAGAGCAACTTATTCAGCAAAAATGTTATTGTGGTATTAAAACCAATTGGTTTTAATGTTTGGATGCTTGTATCAAAATTTAATTTATTCAAAGAAACTCACGTAAAAAGACTAGACATAAGTGCACTAAAAATATACATATGGCAATCTTTAACAATTATTTAGCCTGAACTAGGTAATCCTGTGTTTCGGGTATAAAAATGTGCCTTATTATTTAGATTTCTATGGTTTCAGGCGACTAGAGTGCTAATTATTAAATAAAATAATCACTTTATTACAATGAAGGCATTAAGTGTAACAATGTTGTTTATATAGAAAACAGTTTGAGTAAAAATGATACCTACATACCTAACATTGAGTAAAACTAAATTAATCACAAAGGATTTTTGTTATAGTGCTTACCTGCACTCTGGATATATCTAAGAAATGAAATAAGTTCCAAAATTTTTCGACTTCGGTGGGACTCGAACCCGCGCCCTCCGTCCCGCCGAAGTCAAAATTTTTTGGGAACTTATTTGATTTCTTAAATTAATCACATATGAAAACTAGCAGTGCCTCGCGGTTTCACCCGCGTAGTTGCCTTTCCGTGGAAATTCCGGGATAAAATATAGCCTATGTGCTATTCCAGACTATACTCTATCTCTGTGCATTATTGGTTTTTATCTCATGGTGGGTAATGCCCTTCATCCCCACGCTTGGCATGAGGGTTGGGATCCAGTTCGGTGGTAGATCCATCTGCAAGAGGCACTGCGGCCCGCCTAATATTGTATGTTCCTTAGTCGCCTCCTACGGCACCCACTAGAAGAGTTGGGGTTGTGTGGTGCAAATTCTAAACCGGCACCACACAGCTACCTACATGCAATGAAATATTGATTACCATAAACTCCAATATTAATAATTAATAGCTTCGTATTTATCATTCGCATATATCCTGTTTCCAGAAATGTAGTCCTGAATATCGGTTAACCTTCGATACACGGGGATGTAAACAATAAACTAGATTCTACAAGTTTGTACCTACATTCTAAGTCTAGGGGTGTCTACATATTTGCAGAGAGCGGACGGCCAAAGCCACCGCATGTCCAGCGAGGGGATTTTGGGCATTACCTCGATAAAAAAACAGGGGGAGGTCTGCGTCCAGCAGTGGACCATTATAGGCTGTTGAGGTGAGGTTGAGAAGGGACTGACAAAGTCGTAAAGTGTTTTTTGATCAACAATGTTCATCGCCGATTAGGTATTATAATGACTATGAGGACTTTTGTGGCGAGGTGGGCGAAGGTCTACCAAGGGGAAAATGTTTGTACGATTATTAGACAGACATTTGTTCATTGCCATGTATACGTATAATAAATAACTATTTATGTAAGTATTGTTTTTATTAAATAATAATAATAAATAAAATTAATAATGCTGGACAATTCACACAGCATCATCTAGTCCCAAGCGTAGACATAGACTTGATTAGTGAACAAGTAACCTATTGGATTTTTTTTGTACTTAGATTTTTTACCACCTACATACACACACACCACAACTCTACATCATTTCTGCATACATACTTTCAAAGTTGTCCCCTTTCATATTCTATGTAGATAATTTTGCCTTCGAGCTATGGCAAAGCTGATTCCTAGCTTATTGATTACTAGATTTCTACTTTATGCACCTTATAGATTATTAGATTCCGTCCGCGTCTTCGCATGCGTTAGCCTATGTTTTATTCTAGAACTGAAACTATCCGTATGCAATATTTCAGCCCGATCCGTTCAGTAGTTTTGGCGTAAAGATTTAACAAACATCCATCCATCTAAACATCTAAACTTTCGCATTTATAATACTAGCAGCCCCTCGTGTTCGCTTTTCACACGTAGTTCCCGTTCCCGTGTGCTATTCCAGACTATAATCTATCTCTGTGCCAAATTTCATCGACAGCCATTCATCCGTTCTGGCATCATCAGCAACAAACACATATCCGTCCATCCATCTATCCATCCATCCATCTAAACTTTCGCATTTATGATATTAGTTAGTGATTCTGTAGGTGATTCTAGTTGTCTACCACTTAGATATCTGCCACGTGTAATCGGCAATTCACGTGACGACCAGTCCACTGACGTCTAAATACCCATCAGTACAACGGGGTTAAAGGACAAAGCATATATACATCCCTCAACGCTAGCGAACAGCATAAAAATGACTATTCAAATAACATTAGCATGAAATGAAATGAAAATTATTTATTTGACACGACACATTAGAGTTACTTAACATTTAAGGAAGGAACCGGAAGGAACCTGCCTGGCAAACCACCGAGTGTCGAGCCAAAAATGTATCAACTCAGCATGGTGCTGGGTAGATAAGTCAAGACTACCTACTCAGCGCTGGTGTTATGTTGAGCATGTTTTTGTAATAGTACGCACAATGAAAGTAGGTACTAGTATAGCAAATAAAAAATTAACATGGGTGAACTTGTACCATTTGCATTTAGCTTAGATACCTTTTTAAAGTGTCAAATGCACTTTCGCACTTTTTCCTTAGCACTTTTTACCCATTTTAAGAGCTTATCGACTTGGTGCATATGCACGCTCAAAGTATGCAGAGCTAATGAGCTCTGCATACTTTGAGCGTATTATTATATAATATCTGAAGATTTAGTAATCTTCTGTTTAATGAAACAGAAGATTACTAAATCTTCAGATATTCAATGACAGCACACAATAATGGAGCAAGTTGCATATTACTGCTTATTACCGAGCGTGCGTTGACAACTAGCTCGCTGCCAGCCTTAAACGCTTAGTCAGCACGATTTGAGGCGGATGCGTGCGATTGCTGTGCGGGAGAGGTCCGGCCTATGTATGCTACAACCTTAATCCCTACAACTCTCACGTAGGTACATAGTACCTTGTCGAACTGACCTCTTGTTAGGCAGCTCTGAGATGTCCGGTAGGTCCTATCTAGCGAGCGCCGTGTAGGCTACGGATATTGGATTTTGGAACATGATAGGTTAGGCTGACTAGACATTTTGCAATGTAATATCGATGGCACAGAATCGTATTACACCTACCTATTAGTGCTAGTGCCTATTCCTGATTGTTAGGTATGATGGTAGTGATTTCGTTGGCACAAAACCTGAACTACACTAGCCTAAACTCATTACGGATGTAAGCGGGTTAACTACAAGCTTTATTTGTGTTGAAAGAACATGTGTTATAGTAAAATAGCCTAAAATTGTTGCTGACTCTTTTATTTCATCAAAATTAAGGGGACAGCAATATTTATACGGTGGTTTGGGTAAGGTTTTGTGCCAATGGAATTACTACCATTATATCGACTTATAGTAGGTATTGGAACTCTACCTAACTCTCTAGGTTCCTAAAGAAATCCAGAAATCCCTAGAAACAGTTTAAACCGGATTGTATATTATTGATTTGTATATAATTCTGTAAATATTGATGAATATACTTAATTATTATTTTTGAATATATTTGGACCCATAAAATACTTTGCTTGTTTATTTTGTATCTATTCTTTGTATGTATATAGTCATAATAATTTCTCTCTAAATAATTATACCTGTTTTTTGGTGTGTGTATGTATTGTTGTAATGTATGTATGTATTTCGTGCTTTTGGGTATATATGTATATATGTATTTTCTTTCTTTCTTTTCTTTAATATAAATATTTACATACTTACTACTCAAAGGGTTTGATCACATATATCTCAGTCAGTAACTAGTGCACACTCTGCAAATCCAACGCGTTTATTTTTATTTTCTAGGACATTTTAAATACCCTCTGAACAGTGCGAAATCAGGTTTTCTTGCGCTAAATGAAACTGGCTGAGCCAGTTAACTGTTTTTCCAGCGATAGTACTAGCATAGCAAATTAAAAAATTAACATGGGTGAACTCGTACCATTTGCATTTAGCTCAGAAATCTTTTTAAAATGTCAAATGCACTTTCGGACTTTTTACCCCTTTTATGAGATTATCCACTTGGTGCATAAGCCCGCTGAAATTTTGTAGAGCTCAATAAACGGAAGAAGATTAGATATTATTTTGTTATTAATGGAAAACACAAACTTAAATACTAAAAAAATCAATGAAGTCCGTGAATTTAAATTATATTGTCAGTATATATAAGGTACTTGTTTTTGATATGTAAAATTAAATTAATGTACATAGATGTCAAATGTAGAAATATAATTAACGCTTCGCGGTAAAACCGCGAGGCGTTAATTATATTTACACATATATTTTATCCCGGAATCCCCACGAGAACGGTCTTGCGGGGATTCCGGGATAAAATATATGTGCTATTCCAGACTATAATATACCTCTGTGTCAAAATTCATCCAGTTCCGTTCAGCCGTTCTGGCTTGATTGAGCAACAAACATCCATCTATCCTTCCATCCATCTAAACTTTCGCATTATATTTATAATATAAGTGTGATTAAAAATGCTGTAGGTAGAGGGGCATATGTGATATTGACGGCCTCTGTGGCGCGGTGAGCGAAGGTCTGCCTGCGACGGACAGGAGGTTGCGGGTTCTATTACCGCCTCGGGACAAATGTGTGTACGATCTGCAGACAGTTCGGGACAAATGTGTGTACGATCTGCAGACAGTTCAGGGAGCTCTGGTCGTTTTCTATGTATAATAAAAAATATCTATCTATAGTCTTGGGCACGCTTCCGATTGGTATTGATATGGATCAGTTGAGCTACCTGTAAATTGTTTGCAACAGTTTGCAGATAGCTCAATTGTTTCTATTGTAAATACTAGTTTTAATTTAAATTTATTATTTGATTGTATTATTGAAAATAAAACATTTATCTATGTATTGTATTATATTATGTATATCAGTTATCTAGTACCCATAACACAAGCTCTGCTTAGCTTGGGACTAAATAATGTTGTGTGAATTGTCCAGCATTATTTATTTATGTTTGTGAAGCCAACTTATCCGAAATATCTACCAAGATAAATATCGAATCGACCGTATACGCTCCGAGACATTGTGTCATTCGTAACGTTTCTTTGGAAGTTTTAGTCAAACTTTTAAAAAGATATTCTCATAACATATTTTTCATCGAACGCAGGACCGTGCCAACGGAGCCCGGGAAGTTTGTTGAGAAGTAAAAAGCTGCGAAGTCGCTTCAGGCAGCTTGCGATGTGAGAATATTTGCGATTCTACTGTGTAACTTGCGATTGACTCGGAATTATTCTCGAATATTCAACAGCATTTTTGTTTCATTAAGTTTATTTACCTCGTTATTCGAGCGTTTCTGAATATAAATTTTAAACTGTGAGTGGTTGTGCTTTTTTATTCAAAAACTGATAAGAAGTTTTATGTATCTTCCACGCGACTCAGTTTTTTTATGATTAAACGTAGTTTTTTATGTTTATTCAAGTCTAGGAGGTTTAAGACCAAATGCACCTATAGAAAATTTCTGCCCAAACTGTTTAAGTAAGTTTGTTTAGTAGCTTCTGCTTGAAGTAGACATCCATCATTGAACGAAACTTTCGTATTCATAAAACTAATAAAGCTACTAGATACCAATTTATGAATACCATAAATGCTATCCAGTAGGAGAGGTTTCAATGTAACAGATATCATTTAGAATTTGCACCACCCCAACTCTTCCCGTTTGCTTCATAAGAGCCGACTCACGCCCAAATACTGAAACGCAACTCAGATAAAAGCACGCCTCAAGAGAAGTGTTCTTGAAAGATTTTCATTGAAATTTGAAGAAAAAAAAAACGCTATTTGAGACGTGCTTAAATCTAAGACGCGTTTGAGTATTCGGGCGTAAGGGACATACACATAATGTCGCGAATTCTTTCCATGGCCGATACCATAGACTAAGAAGTATAACGAGGCGTGTATTTCGGGGGGCGGGCAGCAGCGCCTCTTGCAGAATATATCTACCACCGAATTGGAGACGCATGCCCAGCTACGCAAAATTCCCCAAAATGCATGCCCAGCTTAGGGATTATGGGCATTACATGAGATAAAAAAAATCTGTGGGAAGTCTGCGTCCAGCAGTGGACCGTTATAGGCTGTTGAGGTTGATGAGATATCATGCCATGTCATGATATCTCATTTTAAGAATTAAATATTAAAGATTCTCTGTTTTAAGAATTAAATTTATCGTCCACGAAATCAAGTTTCATCCCTATCAAACATTTAGCTAACCAAAATGGTTGGTAGTAGGTTGTTTCTACAAACAACTAATAATATCAGTGTAGTATCTAACTTACCTATCCCAGATAGATATCACGCCACACAAAATATTTTCATGTAATTTTCACGTTGATTATTGAAAAGTATTTTCTAAATGTGACGTCACCGTTCACCGTATTGTCATGAAGGTTTTAACGGGATAACTTTTTAAAAGAAAGAAAATTAGGAAATTATTCATTAGAAATAACGCACTAACAAAACACCTACATTATGGTTTTTATCATTTATTTGTTTCTCATTTAATCTTGATTAATGGAACAGAAGCACTTTGCAATTTTAAACATTTTGCCTTTTAGTTTTTTGTGTAAGAAAACAATTGTCCCAATCATAACATAACTTATCAGGAAATTTCAGGGCAGCTTCCAGCTTCCGATGCAGAGTGGATGTTTTCATAGATTCCGCTTTGCGTGAAACTCAAAGGTAAATTGGATGGCCACCGCAAGCGCTCAGCTCCCAGCATTGACTTTGGCTGCTTTAAACATATTTTGATGTCGGTGCCGATAAGCGGTGGTGAACGTGGCAAATGATGCTTTAAAGGCAAAATACCTTACTTACATAATTGTAGACATATTTCTATTTTGTAAATTTTTAACTATTCAACTCATAAACACTTTTATAGAAAACTAGCTTCTGCCCGCGGCTTCGCTCGTGCTTTTCCGGGATAAAAAATAGCCTATTTCCGTAACAAGGATATCGTTTATCTCCCTGCTATATTTTAATTAGCCGTTTAGATGTGAAAATTTAATAGACAGACAGAGAGATATACAGAGTTACTTTCGAATTTATAATAACATAAATAGGTTCCCAGGTATCTAAAGATGGTACATGTAAAAGGTAGTTTTGTTAAAAAAGAAAATTAAATTGAAAACAGAAATTAACGGATTTTCTGCAGTTCCCTATTAAAAATATTGATAACTGTATTCTTAGTCAACGATTATAATCTCTTTAGATCGCCATAATAAAATGCTGCCGAAATTCCAATGAAACAAAATAGAGCTCCTTTTACGCCAGCTAATCGTGTTATTCAATAATTAATTTGTATTTTCTCGGCAAATGAATATCATCTCTACATTCTTTATCGAGCTCCAAAAGTGTATGAGATTATTTTATTTACTTGGTTACTCAAAATAACATTCTAGAACATGTCATTCTACTTTATTACTACTTACATTATTTTACCATTTCAGTAGGTATTGAATCGGTGCCTTTAAGTTTGTATTTAGGCATTATTTGTCTCCTGGTTCCTTTAACAAGCAAACGACTGGGAAGTATTTGCTATTAGTGTTTATGTAGGTTGTTTTGCTGAACATGTTGATTATTGGCGGTTTTGATCATGTGACAGACGAGTAAATTATTCGCTCGCTGGCTAGGGTGAACAAATATAATTTATACTCCTCATAGCTTTATGATTGAAAATTAAATGACGTTAAAGCGAGTCTCGGTACGCTGTATTGATCGTACCCTAGTTTTTGAGGCGTGTTTCGTGCGACCCGAAAAAGTTAGGCACGCAAAGGTAGCACAGTAGAATTGGAATTTTTGTCGGTATTCGACCACCGTACATGACCTTTTCAGAGGCACGAGAGATAGGGCTGTGCGCTGGAGATTATTGCGAGTCTCCTTTTATAGCACATGCCCGCGCTAGGTATCTCCTTTTTATTAACGTCACCTAACAGTTTGGAAAACCGCACAAAAGATTTTCGGGTCGCTGGGCCCAAGGCTATGCGAGGTATGTCTGGCCTGAAAAGCGCAGAAAACTAGTTCGGTTTAATGGATGATATTCCAAAGTTACGCTATTCGTCGACAGGGAATGACATCGTTAACCCTAGGCGTGTTATAGCGAATCTATCTGAAGCCAGTGACCCTTCAGCGCGGCATAGAAAATTCAATTTACATATTACAAGAGCGGGCTGACTGGACACCTCATTATCCCATATAATAGCAGCCAGTGTGCAGTCCCGTAAGACTTAATTACCCCTAATCTGGCATTCTGTGAATCTAACAGAAACCTCGCTCGCGTAATTACGGTCAACTGTTCTAAAAGCTAATGGAGTCGTTTATTTATCTGTTAATTACACGATGTACGAATCGACGATTTACGCCTGCAGTGGACACAGCGTCCGCTTTCACAAGATTACCTCTTGAAAAACACAAACAAACCGCGGCTATGAAATCTCATCACTCCTTAAGAGAACTTAAACAAGCTGTTCGTAATACCGTTTATTTCAAGAGATAAATTAAATACCTACACAGCTACAGCCGGAGACCTATTTATTCTCGCTGAAAAGCAACAACCAAGTTATTGCGTCACCGAGCAAAAATGTTTTTTGCACTTAATTTCGTTCCTTTCCACTTTGAATGAAATGCAGGCAATTTTAAGACCTAAAAAATATAGGTCAGTTTAAGTCGCGTGCGAGCTCAAAAGGAAAGCTCATGAATCCCCGTAGACTCGTTTAAAAGCCATGTGTAAACGTTATGATATCGCCCGACCTGCTTGCGTACACTCGTCGTACTTTGCCTGCCCCTTAATTGGAGGGGTTGCCTTAGTTCAACACGCGACTATGTACACACGCAAACAAAAATAGACTCTCTCGCATGCACACCACAGACTATTATGCCAGACTTTTGTAAATAGCGCTTACTGAACGAGGTTAGCGATTTTGCACTGAAATAGTTCATGAAAACGCATTCTACGTTGCTAACACTGGCATAATCATATTGTAGCGTTATTATGTAGAGTATGTTTAATAAGGTTTAACGCCTCGCTAAAGAACGCGGCTCCGGGAAACTCCGACTGAAACACTTAGCAACGAACGTGTTAGTACCTACATACTTAATACAAGTTCCTTTTAAATATGAAATAATCGCTAGAACCCTTTTGCGCAACTGAGATTGCTCAACTGGGAATAGTTGAGCCATGGGGCTTCCCTTTTGGTCCCTCATTTTTTCCCCATTGCTCGGTGAAAATATATTGCACATGAAATAGAGTACGTAATCTGGATGGGTACATTTTTTTTAAATAAAGTGGCCATGTGAAGATAAATTTAATACCTACACAGCTACGGCTTTGAAGGCTATGAAGCTTTCAGCATCATCAGCCGGTTGTTCGTACTCAAAATTAACTTATCAATGATCAAATCTCTCATTAAATAGTTTGTTTTCGTGCCAAATCATCATCATTTGTCATACATACACATATATTAGTCCACCGCTAGACTGAGGCCTCCCTAATAAGCGGCATAGCGCCCTGTCTTCAGCTTGCCGCATCCAGCATCTGCCAGCAGTCTCTCGCAAATTGTCCCACCTCGTCGAAGGGCGTCCTACACTACGTTTGCCGAGTCGCGGTCTTCACTCAAGAACACGTTTACCCCAGCGGTTGTCGGTTCTTCTCGAGATATGGCCAGCCCACTGCCACTTCAGATTGCTAATCCTTTGAGCGATAACCTTTTTTCTCTGTCGGATGTATTCGTTGCGAATCCGAGTCTCAACGGCCTCTGGAAACTCTTTTCTCGAACCATCTCGAGGCACTTTTCAGGAATTGACAAGAAGAAGATCAGCGTTTGTACAACCGACTGTAAGCCAATAGATTTGTGAAGGTATCAATCTATATGGCCTTTAATTGAGTTTTTGTGGCTTATGTTATTCGATTCCAATTGTTTTAAGATTTACTCGCTTCTTGTTCCTCGCTTTAAATTGAATTCCTTTGTCAATTTATCATTCGATTGGAAATTGATACTTGGAGCGAGATCGACTTTGATTACTCGTTTATTTCTAGGCGTTGTATTACTTTTGGCGTAATTTCTTAATTGCATAGTAAGTAATTAAAGAAGAAATAAAATTGTTAACTAATAAATAAATAATAAATAATGCTGGACAATTCACACAGAGCTTGTGTTATGGGTACTAGATAACTGATATACGTAATATTATACATTACATAGATAGATATTTTTTATTATACATAGAAAACACCCAGACCAACGGAACAAATTTCTGCAGATCGTACACAAATTTGTTCCGAGGCGGGGATCGAACCCGCAACCTCTCGCGTCGCAGGCAGACTCTCGCCCGCTGCGCCACTGAGGTCGTCAACTAGCAAATTAAAGGCTTATGTTTTCCAGTGACTAATTAATTACCGAGAAAATTTGTAGATGGATTCCACCGAGAGCGGAGCGGACCCCGTTTTACTCGCACGAGCGTTAAACACCAAGAAATAGTAGTTCGGAAAGGAGTGACAGATCAGAAAGCGTTGAAATTAACTCTCCCCTTCATCTCTCATTTCCCGCTTATTAAACTTCTGCGATGGAAACCCAGCTTGAAGACTCTCTTCCTAGAATATGATTTCAAGCAAGGACAAGCAGTTTTTTAAGTAAAACTTTACCGGATCCACAAAAAACAATAATAATACTAGCTTTTTTGCTGAAGTGAAGAGCAAATTCTACAAAGGAGTTGGTTCTGTTTGTTTTTTCTCTGCGGGCGGATGCCTCTAGAACTCGACGGAAATTGCCAATGAGGTTAAACTTTACACTGTTTTATACTTACTGCCTTCCTCAGTAGATAAGCTCTCAATAATCCTTCCTAGATAGTTTTCTTCGTAGTTATTCATGAACAAATTCATTTATCTAATTCCAGAATGAGTTAAAATTGAATTGAATTTGACTATACAGCTTTATATCTAGAATAACAAAGTGGCGATTAGGCAAGAACAAGAATAAAATATCATTGCTACCAGTACCGTTTTTAACCGTACGAATGGCTAAAGCATTTGAATTATTTTACTAATTTGAGTAAATTTTTTGTTGAAATCTTCCTTACGCTAACAGAAAATCAAAGAAATTCAATCTATTTCTTAATTTGAATAAGAACCGGTTAACTCGGCTTTGCTCGTCCAGTGTTAAGCGCAAACAGCTACAAGTAAATTAAAATTTTCCGCTTTTGAGCCGAGCGCGATAATGAAACGGAACGGCACAACGAGCTTGAAGGTTTCTGGTATTGTCTTATCTTCGACGAAAACTCCTTAACGAAGCGGTTGAGATTGTTTAATTATTTGCAGTTCAAATAAATGTTAAGCAATTCATTTCATTAATTATTTTTAAATCGAGTGCCTTTGATCGTCGTCACTTCAACTACTCTACTAACAAGATACGAGTTCGTAAAACTTTCGAGGTATTAATTTTCTAGCTCCATGAGCAACCCATTCGCACGGTTATAAACAGTACTGGTAGCAATGATTTTTTATTCTTGTTCTTGCCTAATCGCCACTTTGTTATTCAATTTGGAGGATCGCCAGCCAAGCAGCTATTAAATTATGCCTGGCCGGACAGAAAGCATTATCTGCTCCCCATTGTAGAAGTTTAGCCAATTTATTTTTTTTAACTTAATTTGGTTCATAGTGAAGGAAAGTTCTTGGTTTATACCCTGAATGTGTTTTGACTTGCTACTTTTAATCTGGATATTTACGTTCACGGATTTAAAATTTTGACTGAGTCCATTTCTATTTAAAAAGTTCATTTCTATCAGAATGCATTAAGGTGGGGGCGAACCTCTGAGTTCCCATACAATCCATACAAACATACTTTCCGATTCATTTGGAAACTACCTTCCCGATTTCAATGAAATTATTACATAATCGGATAATAAATAGTTAAGTTAGGTATAGCTAGCCATTTGAAAATGGATAAAAATGAGTTTTCTCTCACTTGAGATGATTGACTTGATGATTAGATTACAGTTGATGATTTTGTATTTTAAAAAACTAAAACGATACAAACATATTCTGTTTTATATCCATAATTTGCACATAAATTTTTTGAGTGCATAATTTCATTGCAATAAACGGTATTGTTTCCAAATCAAATACCAATAACGTTTATTTCTTTAAGCTTACAAAATAAGCTCTTAGACAAGTCAAATTTAATACTATAAACAAGTTTATAAATAGTAATTATTATCAAATAAGAAACAAGGGGTTATTGATTTTGTCCTCTTAATTTTTTTTCCACTAGTGAAAGAAATGAATCGGAAAGTACGTTTGTATGGGAGTTTAGATGAACACAAGTTTACGCACCTCACGACTTAGGTTGGTTAGGGCCCGGCTTAGGTTAGTCTAAATACTAACTTAAAATTTATATCAGGCATTTATTCCTAGGCTAGATTATGGTAATACTAGAGCTTAAAGTTTGATATACTTGCCACTTGTGAATATTTACAGACTGATACATATTCATACGTCTTAGTAAGTTTGGCTTTAGGTGAACACAAATAGTGCCTTAAATACTGTCGTAGTCTTAATCATAAGTCCCTATATCTTAATTTACGATGCCCATAAGCCCCTATTTAGCTTAATTTATGGCATCGACAGAATAATAGTTAAGTACTGTATTCAGGTATAGGGTACCTATCTTTATGTGGCCTCAGTATATAGGGACCAAACAATGACGTTAAAAAAATAATGCCTTACCCGATGGGGTACCTGAGAATACACCCTGTATGTTCCCTGATTTCTTGTAGTTTTCGAGTTATGATTTTTTACGTTTTTAGATTTTGTCGCGTTTTTTTGTAATACATTTTTCTTATTTTTTTATCCTTAATTGTAACAGGCCTAAGTTTTCTACAAAGTTGCATATATCTACACAACTACTAATAATATAAAAGGAAAGATTAACATTTTTGTATCTAACGAATAAACTTAAAAACTACTCGACAGTTTTCAAAAATTCTTTAGCCGTTAGAAAGCTACATTATCACTGAGTAACATATGCTATAGAATATAGTGTGCGAACAGGGGCGGATCGCTAGTAGTTAGATATTATTATATGCATATCTCTTTTTATATAGACATATTAGAATTAAGGCGACGATATGTATGTTACTAGTTATAAGGCCTGTTTTTTTAACCAAAATCCCAGGTCGCTTATCAAGGACGATTGCAATTTTGTGCCAGTCAATAAAAACTTGAGCCAACCGCCCAGGGCCAATTAAATAAAACAAGGTAACCGAATCAATTAGTCGCAATGTTGGCTTTACACAAGTTGATTATGAGTTTCACAACTCTTAATTCGTGTAACTTTACAGTCAGCAACAAAAACATGACAATAAAAACTTTAATCAGCAATAGATGATACTGGTACTTCTTCGCATGTTTTGTTTAAGGTTATTTCTATCCCAAGGGACATGATTTATGGGATAAAAAGTACCCTATGTTTCTCTTCATCTTTTTAACTAACTCTATGCCAAAAATCAAGTCGATTGGTTGCTTAGTTAGGGCGTGAAGAAAGGACAAACAGACATCAGACACACATTCGCATTTGTAATATTGACGTCATTGACAACCTCTGTGGCGCGTTGGGCAAAGGTCCGCCTGCGACGCAGGAGGTTGCGGGTTCGGTTCCCGCCTTGGGACAAATATTTGTATCAGATAACTGATATACATAAAATATAGATATTTTTTTATTTTGCATAGAAACGACCAGAACACCTGGAACAAATACCTGCAGATCGTACAAATATTTGTCCCAAGGCTAGAATTTTTTTTTTTTTTTTTAATTTTAAAGTAATATAAATAGTAATACTAATTTATAGTTAGTATTTTGAAGGATAAGGAGATCGGACGGAGTTGATTAGATTGGAGGTGAATTTTTATATCATATTCATATATTTTATCAATTACTAGCTGCCACGGCTTCATACGCGCTTTTCAGGCTATGTCAGTCCTAGAATACCATTTACTTCCATTCCAAATTTAATTTAGATCAGTTCAGCGGTTTTTTTTATTTTTTTATACAAACCTTGTCCTAACAATAACACGAACACAAAAAAAGTTTAATACTATTTGGTGCAGTCGTTCGGAAGTTATGCGCGTATATACATTTTGTACTAACTTGCCAAGCCACGTACGTCAGGTCAACTGTACCGCAGACTGGTTTTTGTTCTGGCGGCTTAATTCAGCTCCGAAATAGTGGCCGTGAGTTTGTAAATCTGCCGTATTAGTTTTGTTTCTATTGTAGCGCACCCTTTCGGGATAGTTTTCACACTTCACCTAATTGCTGACTCGATACAATGAATTTACTGGTTTACTGAAAATACTGGATTTACTGAAAATATTTGCTACTAATGGTACAATGTTCTGAAAATCAAGATAAAAGATGTAATGTTTATATCTATTAGGTACGTAGTTGTGATGACGTTAGGGAAGTCTAACCTATACTGACTTTGAAAGTAACGCTCCGGAAAAAAAATTGATAAGAAAACATTTTAGGGTAAGGAGAGTGTTACAAATTTGGTACAATGTACTAAGAATCACGAAATCAAATATTACCTCTATACCTGTACAGCGCATCAGCATTGCTATAAAGCGGGGCAATGCAGCCAGTGTCTTAGGCACGCTTCCAACTGGTATTGATCAGTTGAGCTACCTGTAGATTGTTTGCAACAGTTTTCAGATATCTTAATTGTTTCTATTGTAAATACTAGTTTTAATTTAAATTTGTTATTTGATTATTATTTTCTTTCTAAATAAAGGTTACTTAATAAAAAAAAAAGTAGAAAGAAAAAAAATAAATTACCTTAAACATTACATATTACAAAACAGACACACACACACACAGACAGTAATTTTATTTACAACATATTCTGACTTTGAATATAAACTTTGGAAAAATAATCCAAAAAAACATTTTATGGTGACTTGTGAGGAGTGTCAGGAGAAAGAAGCCATTACTTATTGTTAAGTACTACTTCAGCAATAGTATTATGGAGTCTTCACTCTAAAGTTGGCGAGCCGACAACAAGCTGACAACACACTATCCGCTGCCTACAATAAAGCCGATGTCCCACAGCGGCGCACGCCGTGGACGGCCACACGGCGCATTTTAGCCACATGTGTTAGTTTGTTTGACACCGTAAGTAAAAAAAAAACGAACCCACGTCTATGTACAAAACTGTAGCGCAAAAACGTCCCACTTCCCGTTTATGAAGATACGCACACGCATATGTGTAGCGTTGAAAGCATTGATGTGCCATATTCAGTGCCATTTTCAGTCATTCGTGTGGCATCGACGTCTTAAGGTCGCTATCGCTAAATTCAAATGTTTTAGTTAGTAGGTAGTTTATAATTTTTTCTAACCACAAAAAAAATAATTTCGCTCCAATCCACGACAAACCACCTTAATCTCGTATTTGCGCGTATAGCTTGTTCCTGGGTTACAGTGGAGGTACTCGTAAAACTTGACACACGTGCGTAGTCTCTCCGTGAGCAGCGATGGAGCAGAGATTGATCATACGCTGAAAGTCGCACCAACAGGCTTTCGCCGACTTAGGTGTGTAGACTCCATTAGGTAACTTAGGTAGCTTTAAAATCACGAGCACCAAAATTTACTAAAATCAACAAAACGAAAATGCTTAGTATGGTAGCTTCGTAGTGCGAAACAATAATACTGTTTGTAAACAACCTGAAAGAGCTGACTAATGAATTAAGTAGAGTACTTGCCTAGCTCAAGTTGTTTATTTTGTTACCTGTTTCTTACGACTTCTCTCGAACATCTCATCTAACTTAGGAGCTATCCTATAGCTCTTTTAATCACCTAAGAGAGTTATTTTGCTGATTGAAACACTATCCTTTCAGGTTTTTTGGCTACGATCTAGTGCTTTTAGAAAATATTTACTATACTACGGTACCCTACTATACTTATTACTTATCCTTCCTACTAATATTATAATGCGAAAGTCTGTGTGATAGTTCGTAACCACGTACATAGCTACTTATTGTTAGTGTTTGAGCTACTTAATATAATTATATAAAATTTGGTATGTATATAAGTATTTTGATATTTTTATGATATTTTTTAATAACACATAGGCTAATAAAATCCTTTCAAAATTTCTTTGAAAATTTCTTAATCCTTGGTTCGACTCACTCAAATCTCTGTATAAATTCATGGATTTTTTATTTTCACAAAGTGTTATAGAGGGTCTACAGTGTTATAAATTTCTGAAATTTGTATGAAAAGAAAACCTGGTAGATATTTTCATAAACAATATCATAAAAATATCTTAATCTCAATATTCGATAGGTATCCATATTGTTCTCCATTTGACACATCCATTTCCAACCGGGCAAAGTCACCTGTCGCAGCTATTGTTATATAAGTAGTTATGCGATACTGCGTTACATTGCTTTAAGAATAATAACGTGTACCTAGATTTGGTGATCAATATCAGCTTCGCCATTAACGCCAAAAGCTGTTGATGTGATTGTGTGTGACCTAGGTTCACATCATAACAAAGGTACACGGCCTACTACCGCTGGCATCAACTTATTCATGAGTTATTAAATTAGCCCGAATATACTGCGCTGCGTTAGTAATTTAACAGAAACAACATATTTAAAAACTAGTTTCTGTCCGTGGCTTCGCCTGTGTTTCTATCCGATGAGAACTGATTTATAGAATAAAATTTAGTCGTATGTTTTACAATAGCGGGTTAAATTGTCTAAGTTTACAATACAATAAAGAACTCGAATGCAATATTTCAGTCCGATCTGTTAAGTAGGTACCTAGTTTTGTCGTGTATAGCGGTAACTTACATCCAAATTCTCATATTTTTTATATTAATCTAATGTATAATAAGCAAGGGGCTTCTAGAAGTAAAGAATATATTTCAAGGGCTGTAAACTCTTTAGCACGATAAAAAAGAGACCTGTACTCCGCAGACGTTATTATCGGCTAGGTTAGAAACCTTTTTCTGCATAAATAAATCCGAACAGTTAAATAGTGCACCTGGGATTATTTTCTTTGTGTTTTCATTTTAATTTCAAACTCTCATGGCCCAGGACTAATATAGACGTTTTCGGTCTCGTTGAGCTGCGGCGCGCCTCTGCTGGTCTACTGGAACTGGGCACTGAATGCGTTAACAGTGTGAAAATCTATGGGCTTGATCTTAGCGCATCCAATTACTACAACCGTCCTGTAAGGTCAAAAGGAATAAAAGCAAATTATTTTAAATTTTGAACTATCAGTACCAACCTACTCGTAGTTATTTCAAGATCAATGTCTTTGTCGCTGTAATCAGGAAAATACAGTAAAAGTACCGTAAAAGAAAATGTTGACGTTATTCCCAATCCATACTATCGCTGAATTTCAAACGCGAGATACCTAGAGCCCATTTACTTCACTCGCTATTCATCGAAATGAAAGGATTCGCACGCTTAATAGAATCAAATCGTATGCGTTATCTGAAACGTGTTTCATGTCCCGTTTCAGCGAGATTCGCTGGGCTCCAGCCTTCAGCACTCAGTGCCTTCATACCCCTCGATTTGCATGTGAAAGAACATGCATGTACGTACCACTCGATTGTAAATGAGGGTGGGTAGACAACGAAACACCAATATACTCGTATTGTCTTTTGGATAGTAAAACTCAAACGGTAGGATATGTTTCGCAGTGTGTTTGTTTCATTTCGCTTAATAAAACAGATTTCGACTACGCTTCAATTGTTTACCGCTCAATTATTTAACATTGGCACCACTCTATAATTTAACGTTGTTTGTTTGCTTTAATCAATAACTCCATTGTTCAAGTTTTACTACAACTGGATTTTACGACTAACCAGAAATTGTTTAGGCGTCTAATGATAGCGTCAGTACAGGAGTATCGTGCCTAAATAAGCAACTAAAAAATTACGCTCAAATTTTTTTTTATTAAAAAATAAGTACTTACCATATTGAGTAAATTAAATAATGTTAAATGTTTGACTTTTTTTTAGAAATTGCCCCAACAGCGTGAGGTTTACGCACAATAATAGCAAAAATCTTAAAGAAATATAACTGTAACAAAAATTTAAATTATTTTAATTTGTTTATTGTACGTACAAAGATGTCTTTTTGTTAGACCACATTGTTACGTACTACGGTTTCACTCGTCTTCGTCTTCAGTAAGCTAGGAACAATAGGCACAATTATATAGTTTTTGTTCGTAGATTTCAAGACGCTTTTCAGCGTCTAAAGCCTTGGATTAGTGATAATAAAACATGCTGAGAGTTTCTAACGTGCTTATTATACAACATTAATGTTGACGATTGGTAAAGTACGGGTAATAAATAGAACCACACACGTATTAAATATAAAGACAGGAATGAATATTATATTGCTTACCTTTATCGTTTGACTTGTAGGTAACTTGGGGTTATTAAAGAATTGTATGGTACGCCGCACACGATAACTGAATTTAGAGAACCAAGGCACAAATACAGGCTTATTTGCTTTTATAAATAATATATAAATAAATAAATAATGCTGGACAATTCACACAGCATTATCTAGCCCCAAGCTAAGCAGAGCTTGTGTTATGGGTACTAGATACCTAACTGATATACATAATATAATACAATACATAGATTAATATTTTTTTGTTATATAGAAAACGACCAGAACACCCTGAACAAATGTCTGCAGATCGTACACAGATTTGTCCCGAGGCGGGAATCGAACCCGCAACCTTCTGCGTCGCAGGCAGGCCTTCACCCACCGCGCCACATCGGTCGTCAAAAAGATAAATACATAGTTCAGATTATGTTTAAAAAATAAATTTTAGACCGAAGAAGCGATGGGATGGCTATTTGGACGCTTATGATGAACTTGGATGCAGCTGGCTCAGAACTGAGATGCATGACGGGGGCACAGGCCTTTCCCCACACACATTTGCACTTGTTGAATTTACTTAAAAAGTTAAATGTACGTTGTAAAGGTGTAAAACTGTTTCGATTTTAGGTCTTCTTTGAGGAAAACAATATAATATTAATCTTTAAAGTTGAAAAGTCAATATGTATTATTTAGAAATAATAATTTTACTGGGTAGTCATGAACTCAATTTTCCACCGGATTCGGCTTGATGTTGAGTTTCGGGTCACCCTATAATGTAAGCTGTATAATATATTTTTATATACAGGGTACCAATTATGGATAACCTTGAAGGTGCTTGTGCGAAGCGACAAGGCCAATCAGACAGAAAACTAAAAAAAAAAAAAAATGGAGTCGTTTGGGAGCTAGTCCAGTGCATTGCAAACCTGGAAAAAACTGTATTCACATTTTTGGTTACTTCAGTTTATTAGGTGCTTATAAAAATGCTCACATAAGTTTTGATAACTACGCCTAGCAATTTACCAGACATCTTCTAAGAAGAACTTTAATTTTGTTTCTGTTTAATGTGATTCTGTAATTCTTTATTGTACACACAAAAAAATAATACATAAAAAGAACTTAACTAAAAGGTTAATTAATAAGAGTTTGTGATCATTATGATGTTGAACCAATAACAAATAATTATGCCAGTTACGATAATATGTAATGAAATTGATTATTAACAAACATATCAATACATTGGTTGTTTAATAGAAGCTATTTCGGTCTATTGTTGACATACCTACAATGGTTATGAACCAATAATACAGTACAATAATAATTACAGGTGTATATTATAAATACATTGGATAAAACTACCTTCCTCCCTCTGCCGTCTGTTAATCCATCGAATAATAGGCAATATGTATATACTTATGAAATTCTTGGAAATGTTCTTCAGAATTTAGCACGGTTTTTGATAAAGGTTAGCCACGGCATTTTTATTCGATAATAATTAGGGGTGTTTTAAAAAACTATAAAATAAACAAATTTCGAATTCCTGAATAATGAAAATGGGTTTGGAAGTAGTTTTAAGCCAAGAACATTTCGTTAGCGCGATCTATTTTTGAAGTGGCAAGCTTTAGTTAAAATTCCAGTTTATTCTCATAAACGCTCGTTGCCATGGAAACCAATTGTGATTGTGAAAATTTACGTAGTACTCTTTGGTGAAAATGATCATGTGAAAATGTTTTAAATACGTTTCACGGTGCACATTTATTTGCAACGTAAAACGTATTGCTTTTTTTATACAACAACGAAAGAGACATCAAAATAGCTTAAAGTTGGCGGAGATATAACCAAAATTGTTGTAGCTAGTCGTGATTCCACAAAAACATTCTCATTTTCTTATCACAGTGAAAAGGAGGCACTAGATATTATTTAACACTTCTAAGTCGGAATCAAATGCAGGCGTCACGAATCTTTAAATGAAACCAGAACAATTGAAACTAGAAATGAAATCTTTCATTCCGAAATATCGCAGAACATTAAATGCTCTGCGATATTTCGAATAACCTTCTAGTTTAGTAGAATAGTGGCATACACAACACATTTTTTTTTTAATTTCTAAGTTGTAAGTATACAAATTTGTAAGTATATCTATAATTAATATGATTACTATGACATGTAAAGTCTGTGTTTTATTTATATATAACTAGAGAAAATACTGAAATATCGGTATTGATGTAGTTGTCAGTTAATTAATGCTCATTATCTCCATGCTTAATGTGCACGGCTTGGGCCGCTCTTCCGCTGAGCGACCCATTTGTAAATCCAGTTGCAATAAGGCTGAGCGCAGACTTGAGTCAAGATAGTTTTAAGACAGACTATTGCATTAGAAAAATTACAACTTAACAAAATGTCTTAAAACTATTGTGACTCAAGTCTGCGCTCAGCTTAAAACTACAAATTTAAAGTTACAAAAACTTAAGAAAGGCATGGCTAGGGTATGACGTCACAAATAATGTGAGTAAACGTGGGGTAGACCTACGCCTACCCCACCGCATGAATTTTTGCGGTCATCTGATTAACCCTTTATGGCTCCATTATAAAGAAAGGCAGAAAGGGTCTTTATAAGTCTTCCATTATAACCCGTCCACTTTTCTCTTTTTAATTTCTTGAATACGCCTCGTTTATAAGAAAGGAGATATTGATTTTTCGATTGAATAAGCGGCTCGTTGGCTCTGTAAAAATTGGAGTTTTAATTCTCTATTGTCGGATGGAGTGAGTCCCGTAATGGAATCAGGCTGCCAGGTCACGTCGCGGACCCTCAAACGGCTGACGCTGGAAGATAAACTTTACCTTCATTGTCAATTTCCTTGAGTCTTGATGGTACTCCGCACGCCGGGGACAATAGGAAAAAGTATTTTGGCCGAACTTTTTGTTGACTGTTTAAAAGTGCGTTGCCTCGACGTAAGATAACAAGTCCTGAGACTTTGGATCACGAGTTGCCTTCGGGCTGTTTCCATTCGGACGTGTTGTATGTATTGAAATTTCGGGTTCTTGTTATAAAAAGTCTCGTAACAAGCAAAAGGTAAAGGATACAAAAAATTGTGAGGTCCATAATTATTACACAGAATTTTTCTCACTCACTTTCAACAGCCTATTGTTGGTCCACTGCTGGAGACAGGCCGCCTGATAAGGCGCCTTATTGGTTTTATCTAATAGGGGGTTATGTCCATAATCCCCACGCTTGGCATGCGGGTTGGGCATCGCAGTTCGGTGGTAGATCCATCTACAAGAGGCGCTGCTGCCAGCCACCCAGTGCATGTACCTTATTCGCCTCCTACGGCACCCACGGGAAGAGTTGGGGTGGTGCAAATTCTAAGCCGGCATCACATGGCACACGACACAAAATTCAATTAAGTATATTAGGTACGTTTTCTTTTAGTTAAAACTTCTGTTTAAACTTCGATCAGTAGCGGCGGTTAGCTTGATAGACGTATTCATTCTTCATTTTTATGTACCTAAGCCAAACAGGTACATAATCACGTAGTACGTAGGTACTAATATATTAAAAGCGCAAATGGCTAAAGTTATTAACATTAAATAATCTACTAGAGCAGGGATAATCTGTGCTGATAATTTAATAAACACGGTATAAATTCCTAACTGTTTATCGATACATAAATTATTACTTAATCTACCTCCTCGCATGAAAATAGGAGTAGTAAATTGGATTTATATGATCACATTAAATTCCTAGTCGTTATCATTATCATCATCATCATAAGCCTATAATTAGTCCACTGCCTGCCCAGTGATGTATTTTAAGTTTCTCCGCCCTGGGCCTGTAAGGTTTGCCGCCTCAAGTGTTAGCGGAAAAAAGAGGCAAAGTGCGTGTCGGACGCGCAGTGTAGGATTCCGTAATTTGCACATTTGCAAAGTTTATTGCCTGAAGAGTGTAGGGGATGTCCACTTCTTAAGAAGTTGTTACTTAAATTATCATCTCATTATTATCTCACCAAATTTACTATGTTCTATGTGTTGGTCTATGTTTGATAGGCTTGAGTGTGAAACCTATACATAGGTACCTATAATGTATTGACTTTTGTTATCTACGCTGATTATCTTATATTTTTTATTTTTTTTTCAATATTAGGTATGGTTTTTGTTTAAAATGTTTGTTTCTTAGTGTTAACTACATTTAAGCTTGCTCTTAAGATTATTCATATTTTTTTATTTTTTTTGTAAGGACACAACATTTTTTTACCTATAAGTGAAAACTACTAGGCTTAAGTTACCAATAATTACCAACCACTCACTGTTAATTAAGCTGTTAGTTTTCCAAATAAATAAAAATAAAAATAAAATAAAATAAAATAAAATAGGTGTTCAGTAAGAACTGAACCTTTCTCCAAGAAGTTGACAATCATTCGCCCCCTACGATTCCTCACTCCAAGGCTATGCAGCCTATTCGAGATTCATTGCCAGTCTGGATATTCAACTTGTGGTTAAAATCCCCTATAAAACGTTGAAGTCAGCCTTAGTGGTTTTTTGGGCTTGGAGTATGTCGTCATGCATATGCTCTACTCAATCATCCGAGTGTGGCAAGGTTGGTGCGTAGACCAGAATTACCTTCATGCTATACCGCTTGGATAGCCGAAAGATCAGGTACCCTGGTCAACACACTAGAGGTTTCTTGAACGTTGCTGTCGCTCAGGGAGGTTTTATCACCCTCGTGAAAGTAGAGAAGATGGCCTCAGTCTAGGGTTACAGTGTCCTACCCTCACTAACCCCAAAAAATACCATTAAATGTTCAAATTCAACTGCGCTAAATAATGACTTCGGATCATATATCCCATATATGATTTAATATAGAGGTTGACTAGCTTCTGAACGCGACATGCCGTCCCTGAATACCGTCTACCTCCAAGCCAAATTTCATAAAAATCCGCTCAGCCGTTTAGGCGTAAAAAGGTAACAGACAGACAAACCCTATCTGTCGGTTTGTCTGTCAGTTACTTACAAATTTATAATATTAGGCTAGATTTGTAAAACAAAACAAAAGTTTATGTCTTCATTTACTATCTTGTAAAAAAGCAAACTAGACAGACAAGTCTCGATTTTTATAGCGATAGATTAAGTGAACATCGCGTGCCACTCGCTGAATTGTAAACAGATGAGGCGAATAGATCACTCAGCTCTGGAATCACGCTGACATATGAGGCCCATCTGCCGCCGTTTAGTGACGACAACCAGCCACGCTCCTTTATGTTTAACCAGGAATTGATTTCTACAAGTCTCCGTGACTGTTTTTAACGCTAGTTTCGAAAAAACCGAGCGACATATTGCTTTTTCATTCGTTTTATGTCCCCCTGACATGTTTTCGCTTTGGTAGACGTCGATATTGGTTTTTTTCGTATGTGATGATGACGAATGCCTCGAATTGCTGTAACTGTAATAAAAGGCGAAAAAAATTCTTGGAATGAGGACATGAGAGGGAAAGTACTGAAGGAAACTAATTTTATATCAGGAAATAAAAGGCCGGATTTACGTCATCTTATATGATTAAGGTACTTACGAGAGATGTTAGTAGATCAAATGAATATAATAATTATTGATAACTTTTATTAATAAATTAAAACTAATGCAGGTAACATTTTTTACTATCTTATAGATAGTACTATGAAATCTGAAAAATACATGCATTATTATTATTTATATTATAAATACGAGAAGGTAAAATGATACCTATATAAAAGTTCCGTAATACGTAGATCGCTTCTTATACCATAATAATTGTAAGATTTTGATTATGTATCGAATTCTTGTAAAAAAATAAAGTATTTTTAATAATTTACTCCGTACATTATAATAATCCTCAACTCTCAATGCAACATTAGCAGGTGTTGGAATTGTTTGATAAGAAATCAGATAAATACATCAAAATGAATAAATAAATAATGCTGGACATCAACATCTGCTCAAAGGGTTAGCAAGCTGAAGTGGCAGTGGGCTGGCCATATCTCGAGAAGAACCGACGACCGCTGGGGTAAACGTGTTCTTGAATGGAGACCGCGACTCGGCAAACGTAGTGTAGGACGCCCTCAAACCAGGTGGGATGACGATTTGCGAAGCGACTACTGGCAGATGCTGGATGCGGCAAGCTGAAGACAGGGCGCTATGGCGCTCATTATGGGAGGCCTATGTCCAGCAGTGGACTGGTATTGGCTGATGATGATAATGATGATGAACATCTTGCATAATCTAGCTCCAAGCTAGACAGAACTTCTTTACATACTTACTAGATTACTGATATACTTTATAGAGTACCTACATTACAAATATATTTTTAATATTCAAAGAAAAGGTCAGAACACCCGGAACAATTATTTGCAGATCGTACAAATATTCTTTCCAAGTCGGGAATCGAACCCGTCGTCAAATAAAGCATTACTCAACTACCATTGCACTTTATACAGCAGACTTGATAGATAATACCTTTAGCCACTCATCGAAAAATCTTTTATATAAATTGTATACCTACGCTTTACAATAACCCACCTCAATCTGCTGACTCAACTTGACCTCATTCACAAACCAACAGCGTAATTTACGAACCTAATGAGGAAAACTTTCAATTCTCACCTTATTTAGCGGCGGGGTCAGAAAATTGCTATAAATCATTGGAAGCGAGCCGTATTGACACCGTCGCTACATTTCGGCTGGAACTCCCGAAATCAATTTCCTCCTCGAATTTAAACTAGGGAAGAGCTAAAGATTAGATCTGAAACTCTGAGAGATTGGGAAAAAACATTTAGCTACTAATAATACAAGGCAGAAATATAAAAATAAACTAAGTAAATGAAGCAAGGTATGAATACTTTTTCTTTATTTAATTCAAATGTTGCAAACAATCTACAGGTAGCTCAACTGATCCATATCAATACCAATTTGTTTGCAACAGTTCGCAGATGGTTAAATGGTTTCTATTTTAAATACTAGTATTAATTTAATTCTATTATTTCATTGTAATTTTCATTCTAATGCAATGTCCATAAATAGATGTTCTGGCCATTTTCTATGTATAATAAAAATATGTTTCTATGTATTGTATTGTATTATGTATATCAGTTATCTAGTACGCATAACACAAGCTCTGCTTAGCCTGGGGCTAAATAATGCTGTGTGAAATATTCAGCATTATTTAGGTACTTATTATTTATAAGTATGTGGTCTAAGGCTTATGCTGTACCCATCCAGCAAAGTTACGTTGTACCAACATTACAGTGGCTCCCTAAGGATGGATTTATTAAACAGTATGGGGATCACATAGTCAAACTATTATTTTGACGATATTAGGTGATGTTGACGATGATGATGTAATATGCACATCACTATTTGGTGAGGTTGAGAGAAGACGACGCGCCCCGAGCGTTGCGGTAGCGACCTTCGGACAAGCTGAAAATTAGATTTTGGCCGGCGACACATGTTTCAGCCAGCACTTTCATCAAGGAAAATATACCTATTATTCGCTACCTGGAGTTCCTTTATTCTATTTGTTATTTTACCCGTTTTCACCTGATGTAAGAAATGTATGTTTATTAACAATGAGCTTAGACAGCTAAAAACTCAAAGCGATTATCCTTTAGTCCTCAGAGGACTTTGGATGGGCTGCGCCCATTATTTTACGAATCAACGACCCAATCGTTTCTTACAAACTCGATGATAGTTTTCGAATGATTTTAAGAGATTTGTTGCACTTTGTAATGCTAGCGGCAGGCACGTTTGTGCCATTGATTTTGTAAAAGTAAGCAGCAGATGATTTTGTAAAAGTAGAGCACTACCGACATAGCTTGATCACAGAAATGCCTTCAATCAATGATTCAATAAAAATAATAACGCAGGAAAAGAATGCTCACGGTGCTTGCACCGAATCTAAGTATTTCCTATGAGCGTCTTATGAGCGTGTATTTATGATTTTTGTGTATCTTTTGACGACCGATGTGGCGCGGTGGGCGAAGGTCTGCCTGCGACGCAGAAGGTTGCGGGTTCGATTCCCGCCTCGGGACAAATGTGTGTACGATCTGCAGACATTTGTTCAGGGTGTTCTGGTCGTTTTCTATATATAATAAAAAATATCTATCGATGTATTCCGTTATATTATGTATATCAGTTATTTTGTACCCATAACACAAGCTCTGCTTAGCTTGGGGCTAGATAATGATGTGTGAATTGTCCAGCATTATTTATTTATTTATTTATTTTATCAAATGGGTATATTCTCTAAAACAACTATTTATTTATTTATCTAAGGCAAAGAATGCTACACCGCTCTTGCTAGTTCTTAATCGAATCGGGTTCCCAATTTAATTATATTGTCTAAATAAAAACATCCTGGGCCACATAATTGATTTCAGAAAAAACAATGTTCTTTAGAAACTCTATTAACTCAAGTGGCCCTTTTTACTTTTCTTGAACGTAATCAGATAACAAATTCACTTACGCGACATAAAAATGATGTACTGCTTTTCCAGGAGACGTGTTCGTTCAAGGAAAGAGCTCTCGTGGGCTTACCGTTGTGTTAAGTGCCGACCATAAACACGAAACTCTCAACATGTCACTTTAACAAATGGACCATATTACTGTTAAATGTAAATTCACTCAATACCCTCCCTAATGTTGTTTTATACATCTCAATACCCTCTCTAATGTTGTTTTATACATCTCAATAGCTAAATTTCCAACTTTGTATCCAAAGAGTAAAAATAGTAAAGCATTCGTTAGATATTCAGCGAAACACGAAACTGATTTTCATAGTTCAGTGCACCAACAAAGCCAACTGAATGAATGGTTTGCTTTGTTGGACACGATAGTTTTTGATATATGGACTAGATAAAAAACGCATGGTAGACAAATGTTTGTACATCCTCGGTAGAGTGGAGCCAGTGGATGCATGATAAAAATTTGCAGTCGTTTGTTAGAAGTTATGGCGGAAGGTTTGTGGGCGGCGGCGTGTCAAGAAGCGCTGACGGCGCGGCGGCGGCGACGCCTGCACTATTTCGATATTTCTGCCGTTGCTGTTCTTTACTTTTTTCCTCAGCCGGTGTGGTACGCTGGTTTGCAATTCAACACTCGTTTTTCGTTTACTTGCTTTGCATTGTTTGCAAACGGACGGGCGCTTTGTAACATATGTGTATACCGTGAGGGATTTTTTCGATTTGTTCAATGGTTTGTTGAATTGTTTCGGAGATTAATTTGTGTAAAGTGTTTTTCCGGTGATTAAGTCCATCTGGACGAACAAAAAAAGTTAATGTGGGTCGAGTTGAGCAATCGTTCAGAATAAGTGAGCTCCATAAAACTCATTTTAATACTTTATTTCAGCTTAAACTTCCGTACCGTTTAAATTATTTGTCCGTAGAGTCTGGAGCCGTTCCAAATGAAATTACTACGTAGGAAATTTCATTCACATTACTTAATTCATTATGATCTTTGTTTGGAGCGATACATTTAGCAAAGTCGTTTTTACTTAATTCGTTGCCAAGTTGTCGGTTAAGGAGCAAGTGAAGCATTTAAATGAAACTCCGGGTGACAACAAGAATTCCTGTAATAACAGTTTTGTTGTTTGAAACAATTGTTTGGATCCGACAACTGCGACCCTCAAATTCATTTCCCTTTGAGCGCTCGGATAGTACAATTGTAAGTCTCTACCAAAGAACAATTTAGGAAGCTTCTGGTAAGTTATTACCATTATGGTTTTAGTTGAAACGTAACAATTATTTCACCACTTGTGTTCGACGTTCGAATTCCAAATGCCACTTTTAAAAGTGGTTGTTATAAGCTAATCTTACATACATATGTATTTTAGAATTCAAGTAAGAATATGTCATTTGTAAGGTGAGTATTTTCTTCTGGAGCCTAAGCATAACCATTATGCCAGCAGATCATTATAAATTAATATGTCAGAAATAATGTATGCCATTCTTATTGAAATTATTCTAAGTATTTCAATTATTTTGATCGTGTGGTGTTCTGATTACGGTGGCTCTGTCAAGGATTTGTTTGTTAAAGACTGTCATTTTTATTTATGCCAAAAAAATTGGGTTATTATTAAGGATTTTTATGTTGATGTTTTTTCCTAACAATTAAAATACACTTGTTTGTCAGCGATTGAGATGGCATTCATATATTTATAAATATTATAATACAGACTTTACAGACTACTAGCTACTATTCATTGTTTTGCACGCAGTATTCCTTGATAAAAAGTACTGTTGCTTCTTTTTATGTCATTTCATTAATTTCCCATTACAAACTAAACCCATAAAAAGTTCTCCTAGAAACAATGGAAATGCAAAACACAAGGGAACCGCTTAAGCTAACAAGTAAACGTATTAATCACCGGGGAAAAAAGATATCTGAACAAAAGAGGGTGCTTTCTCAAAGAAATCACGTAGCAGTTACATAAAAAGTGGTTCCGAACGCGAAACGTAACCGCTTAACTTTTAAACCTTATACGTGATTCAATTTAGAAGTTGTATCTCTTTTGCAGACCAAAAACTGAACCTATACAACTCTGAAATCTATACAACTTTTTAACTTTTTATGGCCTTCTATTATTATTATACATTGAAAACAACACAATATTCAACGTAATTTAGCTTTCAATCATTGTACTCAAATTATTTCAACAACCATTAAAACTTTTACGAATACTTTTACTTGTTATTTGGGTCAAATGAAAAACCCAACTGTAGAATTTGTATTCTGATTAGTTAATAAGTGATCAAAGAACTTAGTTATTTCAAAGTCATCGTTATTGGTAGGTAGGTAATTTGTTTGTTATGTCAATTACATATTACAAAGCTGGTGTAAATTATGAGTCGAAAATTTATTAATTTTAAGCAATTTTCACGTTTCAAACCTACCGAAGGATTTTAATTTCCCTAAAGAAATATTTTACTAGAAAAGGTCAGTTAAAAATAAAAGTCATTTCTTCCTTTTGTGAATATACTCGGCAATGTTAATTATTACGAGGTTTGTATATTAGTCCTTAATAGAAGAGTCCCAGTGCGGTTTTATTAAACGCTGTGAGCTAAATCCTCAGAGTAATAAAGGACGAGAATAATAAGGCTTGTTTAAAGAACTCCATATCGTTTTAATTTCTATTTTATGCCTAGATTTTTCTTTTAAAAATACGCTTTTAATGTAGATACTTAGTACTTAATAACAATTGTGAAAAATTAAAAATAACACATAACTAAAAATCCGAAAGTTTAGATGGATGGATAGATAGAGGTTTGTTGCTCAATCACGCCACAACGGTTGAACGGATCTGGATGAAATTTGGCATAGAGATATATTATAGTTTGGAATAGCACATAGGTTATATTTTATCCCGGAATTCTCACGGGTGAAACCACGAGGCGCTGTTAGTAGTAATAAATAAAACCTACATGGGATTACCATAGTAAGTAAGCAAAAGGCAAAATGGGAGAGAAATTTATAGTTGGGTATATTATACCACTCCAAGAGCACAGCTTAATAAACTAATTTAATAAGCCATTAAAGCTATCTGGACCAGGGATAGCCTTAGTGATTTATGGCAATATGAGAACATTAAAAACGCATTACGAAAACATGACTTTAGGCGGAAAATTTTAACAGCGCCGTATATAACGCACAGCGGACGTTTTGTGTTTTTTTCGACATAATAAATACCTGAAACATTTTTGGTAGACACATTTTCATAAATCTCTACATTGAAATGGAAAAAGCAGTGAACCATAAATTAACCTTTTTAGGTTTAAATGTGTTGTTTTGTCTGTACATGCAAAAGTTAAAAATTGATTTATTTACTCGCATGATTTAGCCGGTAATTTTGATATTAAAATATTGGTACCTTACTATCTATCGAAAGCGGAGAAGATTTCTCATTACCCTTTATGTCAATAAAAACGTAACCAATTAGTTTAAAGTATGTTAAGAGTAGGTACGTGTTGTATCTGTCTTTATTTATTTCATTAATATATATCATTGCGTAGTTTGATCGATAGTACAATCAACAATCTTCTTCTTTTTTTATATTTATCTAATCAGCTATGAATCACTTGATAGTCTATTTATTATTGAAGTTTTTGTTTTTAATTATAAAATGAAATTACTTGCAATTGATACTCCTTGATCATTGATCAATTATCTTTGGTTTCAAAATTTTACTGAAATTTGTAATAATTTAACTTACTGATCTGGATTGCGGCTTATTTTACTATTAAAATTGTATAACGTTCAAAATTACATTCTGTTCAAATTGTATTTTTTGTGAACAGATTATCCGTAATGCGAACACCAAAAAGGGCTCTGACAGAAGACCAGCATTGGCTGCTAGCTTGCGAGCAACCAACCCATGCTGAGGCAGACGCCATTTTGTTTCTTTTGGGCTTACAGTTATAAATATTTTCATGTTGTTTTATGCATAAAAATAAATAATATAAACGTATGCCTAATTGAACAAATAAAGTTATTTTATTCTTTTTTTTATCAAGACAAATAATAATTATCCAGGATGGCCTACGTACCTATGCTTGCCTCCCTATCTGCCACTGCTCAACGTGCTTCCCCAAACAAGGTGGTTTTCGCCTTAATCATCGCGCTTTGTGGGCGGATTGATGATCGAAGAAAAGGTTACCAATGACAATTATCCAAAAGCTACATTTATGTCGGTCTATCGTAGTCCAATGCTGGACAAAGGCCCCTTTTGCGCCCCATAGCGCCCTGGTATCTAGCTTGCGGCACCTTTTTAGTAGGACGCTCTTTCTCCTACCTGGCCAGAGAGCCAAAAATCCTAACTAATATTATAAATGCGATAGTGTGTTTGTTTGTTTGTCCTGCACGCCCTAACTAAGTAACCAATTGACTTGATTTTGACTTGAGTTAGTTGAAAGGATGAAGAGTTACAAAGACTTTTACTGCTACTTCTTGTTGTGATAAAACATCAAATTCCCATGGGAGATTTACGGGAATATTAGTATTTTTTTGTACCTCTTTCACGGCCTCACAAAACTACTAATCGTATTGATTTTTGGCATAGAGATAGTTGAAAGGACGTGAAGTAACATAAGCTACCTTGCTTTTGGTCCTGGAAAATCTGCAAATTCCCAGGGGAGATTTACAGGAATTTCCGTAAAATCCTAACTAACATTATTAAAATGCGAAGGTGTGTTTGTTTGTTTGTCCTTCGTAACTTTTACTCACCTTAAACTTTTATCCGACTTTAAAAAGGAGGTTCTCAACACACAAAAAACTACAAAACCGAAAAAAAAATTCACTTCTCTTCACAGATCACTTACTAGTCAGAGACTTCTCTTGCTCAAAAAGTGTGTGAATATATAGCGTAGCTTAGCGGGCGTAAAATACGTTTTCAAAAAGTAATTTTTCTTTTTTGTTCAAAATCATCAGCTAGTACAAGACCATTCGTCCTCTTGCATAAAGACTCTACTTTTGGTGTTCCATTTACAGAACATGCATTTCATTTGAATTTGTTTTTGAAAATGGAACTGATACCGCCTTTTTAGTCGTTGTTGGATGTTTTGAATGGTGATTATTCCTCCATGGTAGAATGGGTATTGCGGTGCGCTTAACGTAGACATAAAAATGTTGGTGTCAATCAGCGCGCAATCTCTGGAATATTTGTTGACTACAAAATTAACCACAGATGAACTTGGCTTATTTATTTCAAAAAACCATCAAGCGAAAAATAATTTAATAATACGCAAATGGTACAGACAGATTGACTTAAAAATAATCAATGTGATTCTATCTGTTGCGGTCGAAGTCACATGATTTATTGTATTTTAAGATTAATGACTAATTCGTTAAGTTTTAAGAATTGAAATCGGTGTCGAATATTTAATGAAGGTAAGTTTTAATTGTTCTATTTTCTCACACTCAAAAGTATCAAAAGTATCGTTTTTCACGCGAGCCAAAACCAACCATTATAACTCGGTCTTGTCATCCTCCCTCGCTAATGAACTGGTTTAGTCCCTTGTTAAAAATATACTATGTTACTACTACTACTATGCTTATGTTAAAAATATACTATTTTATCCCCCTTGAAATATGTAATTGGAATTTACCGGGGGTGAAACCGCGGATAACAGCTAGTATTCAAATTAAATGAAAATTAAAAATCCTTTATTGCATTAACAGTACATGACACTTATTTAGGGCTCTCATTATCAATTTAAGTTATTTTGTAATTAACTTCTGATTTGGTAGTGAGATGCAAATCTACACAGCATAATCTATCCCCAAGCTAAACAGAGCTTGTGTTATAGGTACTAGATGACTGATATACATAATACAATACGTTATACATACCTACACTGATATTTTTACATAGAAATATCCAAAACTCTCGGAACAAATTTTCGCAGATTGTACAAACATTGTACCATGGCGAGAATCGAACCCGCAACCTTCTGCCTCGAAGGACCTTCGTCTGCCACACTACATCGGTCGTCATATAGATAATAATATACAGAATAGTTTTATAATATTATATTTTCTATATTAAAAATGAATTTTTAACGAGATTCAAAATAAATGAAGTGTCATATTAATAAATAATTCTGGACAATTCACGCATAAAGATAGATTGAGTAACAAAACAAAAGCTCCAAGATAGATACGTTAGCCTGTTAAATAGTTTCGTAACGTAGAATAACGCTGTAAACGTATTTGGGGCGGCTGGTTACGGAAGTAGCGTAGCACTATCCCAGTGGGGGAGCCATAGCCTCGATCTTATATTTACGAGAAGCGGGGTTTGATCAATCAATGCTCCGAACTGATTTTCAATTTATAAGGAACCCTTGTCGGTAAATACCATTGTAGTGTTCGAAAAAGCAAGAGAAATTGCTTGGGAATTGAAACCTGTGAGCTGTTGAATTTGAAAGTTAGAGAAAATTAAAAGGCATAACAAGCTAAAGAAAGATATTTTTAGGTTACTTGAGATAATAAACAAGATTCGCCAAGTGCGAGTGTAACTCGCGCGCCGAGGGTTTCAAACATTTGCCAATTATTTGGACAATCAATTTTCTGAAATAAAAAAGTATGAAACTTACAGAAATTTCAAAAAGTGTATTGAAATGGTCAAAACGATACCTTTCATTTGATACCCCACATGGGTAGGTACCCCTTTTTGAAAAAAAATCCCCTTTTTTGACCATTTTTCAAAAACTATTATTATTACAGACTTCTCTATATTTTTCCTGTAAAATATAGATTGATATCTACAAACGCCTTATACATTGTACATGGATCGGTCTGCAATCTTCGGAGCTAGGGGGGGGGGGGGGGGGGAATGGTCAATTTTTCGTCTTTTTTTGAAATATTTCAAAAAGTATGAAACTCACAGAAATTTCAAAAAGTGTTTTGAAATGGTCAAAACGATATCTTTCATTTGATACCCCACATAGGTAGGTACCCCCTCTTTTGAAAAAAATAAGTTTCTTTGGGGAAAACTTTAAGTTAACTTCTTTCTGTATGATGTTCTTAGATTTGTGACAGCTTCTATCACATCTGACGGAGTGTCAATTTGACAATAAGTGTCACTTTGATAGCTGGCAGTAATTTTTTTTTGTACGTCTACTCTGTAAGTGTTTTGCAAATAGTCGCTTTGAAGCGTTGAAAAATACTGCGCGATATTGTTAGAAAAAGAAGTGGCTATTTTCTGGTTAGATTACCTTTAGACGACCTCAGTGGCGCAGCGGGCGAGAGTCTGCCTGCGACGCAAGAGGTTGCGGGTTCGATCCCCGCCTCGGAACAAATTTGTGTACGATCTGCAGAAATTTGTTCCGTTGGTCTGGGTGTTTTCTATGTATAATAAAAAATATCTATCTATGTAATGTATAATATTACGTATATCAGTTATCTAGTACCCATAACACAAGCTTTGCTTACCTTGGGGCTAGATAATGCTGTGTGAATTGTCCAGCATTATTTATTTATTTATTTAGCAATCAAATTTCGGAATCAGTCAAACATTTCATTTTGCAAAACCAGCAATGTAACGTGAAAATACAATCCGAGCATAACGAGACTCGTGCATATAGAAACTAACCGAAAATCTATAACTTTTCCTCGCTAGCTGTTTGAAGTTTAAAATTTGACTTGTCTAATTGCTTATTTTGTAAGCCTAAAGATATAAAGTTATAGAGTTGTTGACATCGATGAGGGCATTCATGGAACCCACGAGACCGCTAACACCGAGACATTTATTAGGTAAAACCGCGATCGATCAAAGTCTTTCCGCTTCATTTATCTTGCTCATCAACGAACAAGAAGTATGTTTTTAGCAAGATAATCTCATTTTCCTTATTTCGTTGATGTTACAAAAATTCCGAAGATCGGGCGTGTACTTAGGTTACTTGTTATTAATTACACTTTGTTTTGTTTGATGAAACTCCATCAAAATTTCTGAGTATTTTTCCGCTTAGGGTACCTACTCACCGGGATGCCACGGCGAAATATCCAAACTATTTGCCAAGAGACGTTGTGACTGTTGTGATTGTGAGTTAAATAAATAAATAAATACTAGCCGCAAGCTGAGCAGAGCTTCTGTTAAGGATACTATATCACTGATATTCATAATAGAATCTTTATTAAGAAAGAAAATTACAATCAAAATAATATACTAAAATTAAAACTAGTTTTTGGCTGTTGCAACCAATCTACAGGTAGCTCAACTGATATAATACAATACATTACATAATAGATATTTTTTATTACACATAGAAAACGACCAGAACACCCGGAACAAATACGTGCAGATCGTACAAAATTTGTCCCAAGGCGGGAATCGAATCTGCATCTTCCTGCGTCGCAGGCAGACCTTCGCCCACCGCGCCACAGAGGTCATTATGTGAGCTGACATACAATATCACTTACACTACCCTTAGTCCAAGTAAATACAAAAAACATTCGATAAGAGTAATCGAAAACTATTGATCTTACACGAATGAAGCTAAGAATGTTAGTTGACGTTAAACGAGGAGTACCCAAAAAATGCGTCAAATACGTCTCAATTTCCGTATTTAGCGCTCGTAGGCGTGAAAGCGCTAAAGTGAAAAAAATCAAAATCAAGATAATTCTTAAGTGAGTACAGATCGCCAGGGAAAAACTTAAATTCGTTACAAATACCGAGTGAAATGTTTTCCCGTGTGTTATATTCCATAAAGCACTAATTTAATGCATTTCTATGAAAAAGCTATGTTGGTAGTTCTGTATCTACTTACTTTTATAAAATCAATGCCGCAAAAGTGACTGCCGCGCTGTCATGTCAACAATTCACTCATAAATCATTCGAAAACTATCATCGAGTTTGTAAGAAACGATTGGATCGTTGTCATATTCTAAGAAAAGTTTTCTTTCGATCCGGTAGGGGCGCTAAGGTGCAAAATATAAAGGAATAACTCGAAAACGATATAAATATACGTAACATAATGCGCACAGCCCGTAATAAACACTCAGAATTAATAAATGATTTAAAATAAGTTACCAAAAAATTTCTATTTCAGCGGGTCTGGAAACCGCGCCCAAACCTCAGTACGGGTGTGCTTTAACCAACTAAGCCACAAGTCTCAGTCGGTTTCATCGAAAATCTTTGGGACCTCCTACGGACTGTGAGCCGCATCGGTAGCTCCACACACAGAGGAACACTATAAAGTTTATCCAAACCTGTTCAAAGACTATAATTACATTTAGTTCGTTTGACGAGAGGTATTGCCGTTGCATCGAAGAAGTTATCAAAAATCCTCAGAATTTATACTTTGCATATTGTGTTGGAAGCGACGTCATCGATGCATAATATAAATTCTTAGGATTTTTGTTATAGTGCTTTCCCGCACCCCAACAACCCACAGTACCAAGAATGCGGGTAAACACTATAACAAAAATCTTCAGAATTAATAGTTTGCTTATGTTCGAAGCGCCGTCGATGTGGCGACCCGGTGAGGGGGGCCCTATGCGATGGGAACTAAATATTTTATTATTTTACTGATCCGTCTATAATTAATTTGCTCCGCTACAAAAACCCTTAAATATACAAGACATAAGGACCAAAGCTCTGTAAACCCATCAAATCAGGCTCATCTGTTGCACAACAGTTTATTCCTTCCTTCCCTCAGTGCCTCAGCAATAAAATTTGATTCAAAAGGTTCGCACAAACAACCGCTGTTCGAATTAGCCACCGCTGAGCTTAACTTAATTAAAAAAGGTCCCGTTATGAGCCTTGTCTCCATTAGCCTACAAAGCGACACCGAAAAAACTTTCCCTCTTGGTAACCTGTAATCCAATAACGTACAAGTCCAAGGCTAGAATAAATCAACGACTTTCCTCTAAATAATCCAATTCTAATTACAATTCAAAATGGCGGAGTAGGATCGCATTAACTTCTCGCAATGGATGATGCATTATCCCCCTTTCTTGCAATTTGCCTGCTAAGCTGCTAACCCAACGCTCACAATCCTTATCTGCTACTGAAAGAGGATTGTGAGCCTTATAAGTAAAAAATAAGACTTGAAATTGAATATTATTATTAAGTTGATTACCTGTGGAGCGGCAGGATCGCGATCGCCTCAAGATATTTGAAACACGCGGCATATTGAATCCTGAGACCATCGCATCGGTCGAAAATGACCTGGGAAGACGTTCCATTATTGCTTGGAGATATGCTTAAAGAAATGCGGACCAGGTTGGTATTTTTTTATTGTCGTACCCATCATACCTCTCTGGCTACGTATCTCAATTTAAATTGAACTGAAAACTCTGCTACAAAAAACAATTACATTTAATTAACTAAGACAACTATTTAAAAAATAGAAAACCATTTTTCCTCGATTGTGCTAAAGTCTTAAGAAGGCTGCAAACACCTAACACAAACGTACTTTCTGATTCATTTGGAAACAACATCCCCAATTTCAATTAAATTTTTCATAGGTACATGCCATTGAGACCGTACATACAAACTGCTCATTAATGGAGGCCTACGTTCAGCAGTGGACTAATATAGGCTGCTGATTATAATGACATACAAACTGCACTTACCACAAATGTGTCCTTGGTTATTGTACCTTTCCGTCTACAGAAACGCGCGATCAGAATCCTATGCGGAACTCTATAAGGAGACAAAGATATGACGCTACCAAGCGAACTAATTTTAGTCAGAAATCACCCCGACGTGAGTTGAAGCTCACAACCTATCCCACTAGACACCGTTGCCGACTAAAGCTACTCAAAATAAGATTAGCAAAAGCAAAAAATTAAATTGACTAACTAGGTGTAAAATTGTACATAAAATAATCTATCAGAATTTATAACTAGTGCCGCGTCGACGGCAATATTCAAAGACAAACTGGAGAGAATCCTAGTAGCCAGGGCATACTACAGTCTAGCAAGGATATATCTTAGAAATATGGCTAATAAGTTGAAATTAACTCTATTAAATGTAGTTTCTAAATAGCCTCATAACATAACAAACAGGTTAGCAAGGATTAGGCACTAAAATGAACCCATTTAGTTTCCAGGAGATTAAATTCAGATGTCGTTAGTGATGTTTATACGTTGGTTGAACACAAGATTACGCTAAAGAGACAAATATTGCTCGCTAATAGCGCCATCATCAAAGCCGATTGTTCATTACGGAGCGTAACCGCGGAACGCAAAGTGCTACGCCGTAGGCTGTAGCGGCGTAGCCTGTAGCGGCGTAGCCTTGTAGCATCATAGCGATGGAATCGCAATGAGCTTATTTGATCCCATAATCGCTTATAGGTATTACGAATCTGACATTCCAGAGAGAATAAGCTCCGAAGCACCTTTCTGTATGAAGTTAATGGTAGATGATGGAAATGAAAAGTACCAAAAACTCTGACGACAAATAGTATATTTTTAACTAGGGACTAAATCCCCCTTTGTTTACGAAGGTGTTTATACTCCCGACCGTAGTGAGGGAGAATGACAAGACCAATATAATGGGTGGTTTTGGACCGAGTGAAAAAAATACTTTTAACTTTAATTGTGAAAAATAAAACAATCAAAAAGATTGAAAACAGTGAAAACGGTGAGCAATATTTACTGAAGGTAGCTTCAATTTTCACTTCTCTACTCCTCGATTTTTTTAATACCATATTTCACGTGATTTTTCACATTATTTCTTTGCTATTATGTACCATTAGCATAGTATTAAATTAATGTTCGCCTATTCAATTGATTTGAATTTAATTAAACCAAGTTCACCTTAGGGAAATTTGTACAAATAGCAAAAATTTCGCGCTGATTCCAACTTTTTTGTGTCTTCCTTACTCCTTACTACCTACGCATTCTACCATGGAGGAAGAATCACCCTACAAAACATCCAACAATAACACATAAGGCGATTTCAGTTCCATTTCAAAAATAAATACAAATGCTTGAGGTGCCCAGATGTAGGACCAACCTACTTAAGTTTACCCACATGTCACTCGCTATCTATCTATTGAATATCCTCCCCAAAAACAGCGTAGATATATTTTATCAAAACCTGCCGAAAGACATGGAAATGGCACAGCTTCTGATAGAAGCAAAATGTGTTTTAGATTAGTAACTATGTACTTGCATTTATTATTTTAATATCCATATCCTAGATAGGTACGTTTAGTAAATGTAGCATCGCCTTAGGGTAAAAAATCTGTTATGATGTTATGTTGACGATAAATAAATAAATAAATGAAATGTATGTGCTAAACTGGTTCCAAATAAACAAACTTATGTCTTATTCGTTGCTAACTATAGCAACGAATAAAATGTTTTCATAGCAGGTGAAACGACCTACTGTGTATGTGTGTAATATACAGGGTTATTGGAAATTAGACCGGATCCTTTAAGGGGGTGATGGGGGAGGCCATTTGCAACTATTTTGACCCCATATTGTATTATCCGAAAGTTAACTATTTTTGAGATATTTCCATATTTGTGTTTTTTTGGGAAAATCCCGTTTAATGTCTTCAATAATTAATTAAAAAAAAAATGATCATACAACTCAAATTTTAGTCACAGGTTTAGATAGCCTACAGTCTAGCTCTTAATATCCATTAACAAAATCGGCTGAATCAGCATCCATATGGAAGCTAAACGACATGTTTATCAAAATAAAGTATTATTTTAAAGTAAATTCTTCACAAAAAACCCATTTTAAAAAAAAATACCCATGTAAATTTAGTCGGCATGCTATTTTAAAAACATCTCCACATCTTTAGCTATCCAACGAGGTATAAATCAATGCACTTAGTTACACTATTGCAGAAAAAAATACGGGTAAACCATAAGTAGGTAGCAAATTTCAATAAATCAAACGAATAATTTTGAAACAAAAAAATTAAAGAAAAATGAAATTTTACTTTAACAGTTACCTTTTATTACAACCAAAACATTTAAATTTACAATTCGTTTTCAAAATGTCCTCCTCTATTCCTTACTTTAATAATCAACAGGGGTAACATCGGGACTCCTTGCTGGCCATGGAATGGGCCCTCCTCTACCAATCCATCGGTTCGGAAAATGCTCATCAAACCATTGGCGCACATTTGTCCTGTAATGTGCGGGGCAGTCATCATGTTGGTAAATCACACCTTGGCGTATCGCTAATGGTGCCTCACTAAGAAGGCCAAAAACTTCGTTTCTTAAAAACTCTTCGTATGCCTCACCGTTTAATTTATTTGGCAAGAAATAGGGGCCGATTAAATTATTATCAATTATTCCCATCCATACATTTAGTGAGAAACGTCTTTGCGACCCCTGCTCCTTCTTTTTATTAGGATTAAGATTAGCTTTTTCAGACCAAAAATGAATATTATGATAGTTTGTGATTCCATCTTGGTCAAAATTTGATTCGTCCGTCCATATTTTTTTTTAAGAATTTGGGTTCCTCTATGTCGGCATTTAGCATAAATCCCGATCTTACCCCTGTTAATTATTACGTTTGGGGTCACATGAAGAGCCTAGTTTATGACGATTTGACATCACCTTATTTCATCGGTGGATGAATTAAGGCGCCGAATAATAAGAGCGGCAGACAAAATGAAAATAAAGACAACAAGGGTTGTTAAATCTGACTTACGCCATCGTATGCGTCTTTGCGTAAGGAATAGAGGAGGACATTTTGAAAACGAATTGTATATTTAAATGTTTTGGTTTTAATAAAAGGTAACCTGTTAAAGTAAAATTTCATTTTTCTTTTATTTTTTTGTTTCAAAATGATTCGTTTGATTTATTGAAATTTGCTACCTACTTATGGTTTACCCGTATTTTTTTCTGCAATAGTGTAACTAAGTGCATTGATTTATACCTCGTTGGATAGCTAAAGATATGTAGATGTTTTTAAAATAGCATGCCGACTAAATTTACATGGGTATTTTTTTTTAAATGGGTTTTTTGTGAAGAATTTACTTTAAAATAATACTTTATTTTGATAAACATGTCGTTTAGCTTCCATATGGATGCTGATTCAGCCGATTTTGTTAATGGATATTAAGAGTTAGACTGTAGGCTATCTAAACCTGTGACTAAAATTTGAGTTGTATGATAATTTTTTTTTTAATTAATTATTGAAGACATTAATCGGGATTTTCCCAAAAAAACACAAATATGGAAATATCTCAAAAATAGTTAACTTTCGGATAATACAATATGGGGTCAAAATAGTTGCAAATGGCCTCCCCCATCACCCCCTTAAAGGATCCGGTCTAATTTCCAATAACCCTGTATATTTATAATTTTAAATTTAATTCAGGTATGACTTAATTAAACGCCAGCACTCATTTTAAATTTAGTCGTTTATCTGTAAAAACTCAGTTACAGTAGTGTTATTAATTATTACATGAACAGATTTGAAACTAATTGTTTTAAATTAAGTTACTATGTATGCACTGTGCAAAACAAAACAAAACATGAATAACCAAATTAGTGTAACTCAGCGCAAATTCAAATAGTTTTCGTAATACTCGCGAACCGCAAACAACTGTTATTTTAGTTAAGCAAATACAGTTGTATCTGAGTGGATATGGCATTTTGCAATTTCTTCCCTTAGTTGGTAACTCTGGGCGTTTCGACTCCGGACCGACAAGAGAACAAACCCGAAATGTAAAGCGTATTTTATCGTACAAAATAGGTTGGTACAGTTTGATGTGGCTAAACAGTGAATAGGAAATTTCTGGAATCGTCTGGAAGATATATTTAGTATTATATTTATGTATTTAGTTACAAAATTGACTGTCAGGTTTTTGTATTATAGTGCGTCAGCATGGGTAATCTCTAAGATTTAAGATAAAAAAAATTATTTCAGCAAGACTCGACCTTGCGCTAGAGCCGTAAGAGGTACCAAGATATTCGTTCGACGAAACCGACTTAGAATTTCGTGGCTTAGCTGGTTAGAACACATTCGGACTGAGGGTGGGGCGCAGGTTCGAGTCCGTCTGTCACCTGGCTTTATCTCGTGAACCGTGATATTTAGAAAGTTGAAATTATCACAGATGACGTATTTCTGTTACCGCTATAACAACAAATACTAAAAAATAGCATAAAATAAATATTTAAAGGGGCTCCCATACACCAAACGTGATAATATTGTTCGTTTTTATTTGAAATATTCACAGAATTAGTTATTTTTTAACTAAAAAATAAATAGTTAAATATTTAATATTCATCATCTTACTAACGATTCAAACAAATAAGCTTCTAACATGAAAAGTGTGCGATCGACAGTACTTTTGCCTGCCTTTAAAAAGTGGGACGAACCTGGCACGATTTAGAATAAAATTCGAGTTTCCGTGTTCGGACCACTTTGGGCCGAAACCAGTGGGACGAACCCGGAACTCACAAAAAAGTAGTTTCTCAACTTCTCAATCTCTTGACCAATTGAACATTGCTTTTAGTGTGGTCCACATGAAACTTATTATAATCTGGGTCAGTATCCGAGACGATTCGCTGAGCAGGATGATACTCTCTCAGACAGGTTGAGGAGTGGGTTGGTTCTTACTCAAAGTCAATAATATTGTTACTATAGTTCAGCTGGCTTCGTAGTATACTCTGTTGTATATTCTGTATGCTTTGTTATTGTATATCTTCGTAAATAGCTGGCATCTGGGCGATGGTCACGTCACGATTGCAGAAACTTGTGTGTTTGTTTACTTAAACTAACTAAAGATTCAGATACACGGATAAAACAGACGACCCAACTACTAATAGCAAGATTTCAAAATAACTTGCAATGTTTTGTGTAAGAAATGTCTTTATTAAGAAATCAAATTACAATTATTGATTACAATCTTATTTACATACAATCATACAATCATTGCATCCATACTATGGACAGTTGTAATTACAATCATTGCATTAGATGATTGGAGAAATAAATACGACTTATAATCTAAATTAGTTCAATCAAAAATTTTCACGAGATTGTGTGTTCTACTAGTCTGAAAATAAAATTTAAAATAATTCACTGTGCCGCTTTTTGCGATACAGTACAGCCTTTGTTTAGTGTGGAGGTGGAGGGTCGAGGCCGCTAGTAATTTGACCTGGATTTCACAAGCAAATATTTTTTATTTAAATAATATAATTGACTGTGACGCGGTGGGCGAAGGCCCGCCTGCAACGCAGGAGGTTGCGGGTTCGATTCCCGCTTTGGGACAAATATTTGTACGATCTGCAGGTATTTGTTCCGGGTGTTCTGGTCGTTTTCTATGTATAATAAAAAAAAATATCTACGTAACGTATTGTATTGTGTATAATTCAGTAGGTATCTAGTACCCATAACACATAAATCAGTTATCTAGTATCCATAACACAAGCTCTGCTTAGCTTGGGGCTAGATAATGCTGTGTGGATTGTCCAGGATTATTTATTTATTTATAATGGAAGGAATTTTCAGCCATGTCACCGACTTTAAAGCTACACCCGAGCCTGGCAGTGGTCTGCACTAGTTTCTGACCGGCCCTGGTACTGTGTACCGTATTATGCTGGGTACAGTATTATGCTGTTCGCCCGTTCGGCTTATTGCTGAACTTGCCAAGATTTACTAATAACAGCTTAAACTGGACTTTGAACTCAATGGTCATGAAGGTTCTTCCTAAGATGGCTAATGTAAGGTAGTTGTGGATTAAGTTCTCTCTTACTTTACTTTTAGTATTGATTATATGAATTGTATGAAAATATGTAGGTCTGATTAAACAAATATCTATTTTATTCATATCACACTAATATTATAAATGCTAAAGTTTAGATGGATAGGTGGATAGATGGATGTTTGTTGCTCAACCACGCCAGAACGGCTGAACGGATCTGGATAAAATTTGCCACAGATATAGATTATAGTATGGAATAGCACATAGGCTATTATTTTATCCTGGAATTTCCACGGGAATTACGCGGGTGAAACCGCAAGGCGCTGCTAGTTATTGATAAAATAAACGATAACGCTGAAAAAAACATGGGCATCAACAGGAAGGTAATTTTTTCGTAACTCTGTTTTTCCTCCCCTGGGCAAAGGTCGCCTTAAGTCCTAGGAATCACGCTTAAAAGTAGTAGGTTTCTAATAAAACGAAATGCTACAACGACTAGACAGTAATTTCACCTTGCTAATGCTCATTGCTTCACCATAAACAAAAGTAGGTACTTAACGTCACCGCAATAATCTTTGGTAATTAAATAGCTTCACATTAATAGCTACCGAATAAGGGTTATTACAGCGAACGCTAAGGCGCTGCGCAAACGTAGACACTTTTGTGTCTTGTGTCAGATACAAGCTACCGGTGAATATTTGATTTCTATATAAGCAGTATGAAATCATCCATTCCCTGTGCGTACGTGTGTCCTTGATCCCACTTAACACATACTCATTGACGATCAAAAAGTGTTCAGTGTCATTAACTGGAAACTAAAAGTCAGTTGAAGACCAAGCAACTACAACAAATTTCCTTACAATTGTAATGAGCGAATTTTATCAGGGGCCAGAAGTAGTGACCGGCAACTGTGTCCGATCACCGCTACAGGACACAGCAGCTATGGCGTATGTGATGGTGTGCCGTGTCGACAACACGTTTGCGCAGCCCCTAAGTCCCAAATAAGGCTTATTACAGCGAACAACGCTTAACGAAGAGCCCAAGTTCGAGAAACTATTTCATTCAGAACGTAATGTTTGTTTCCAACTTTGAGTGCAAATTCTTGAGCATTATAGTTTAATTGTACTGTTCTATATATAAATGTTTGGGAATGCTGGTGTCCACCTGCCGACTTTTTGTCGCAGTATTACGTCATAGATGTGTAAACCAGTTTTGGAGGAAATTATGAATAAATGCAAAGACTGTGATGATATGTGTTATCCTAATTTTAAACTCGCAAAATATTGATTCTAAGGGCTCAGTGATCTATGCTGAAGTAACGTTTTTGCCATATTTAATTGTTAATCAAGCATAAATCGAAGTCTGGGCACGCTTTTATTACACGGCCATAAGTTTGGAAGTTGTAGTGAAACGAATTATTTAACCAAAACATGCCATTTTTACTAAAAACAAAGCACTCAGCTACAAAATTTTGAGACAATTATTATTTTTAAACGAGGCAAAATTCAACACGAGCAAATTAACAAGGGAGTTCTTGGTTTGGCAGATTTATTTATCTCACGCTCGCCTGACGCTTAATTTACCAACAAACTCATTTTAAATGTTAATTACGAAATCATTTACGAAAATCTGGAGACCATTTCAGCCATTCCATGAATGCATTAGTAAAATCAACACTGACGTAGGTGCCATGTACAACCGCTTCAACCTTTAGGTACTTCGCTTGGGCCTCCATGATATAAAATATTTTTGCAAGTTCATGAATACAAAAAGGTTGTAATTAGGGTAACCTTTCGTCTGTTCATTGTTTATTTATTCCTATGACTTTGTGTGAACTTCGACCGGATATCACAGCTCACACAGCTTACTTCTATTACATTAACCGTGATTTTAATTTAGATCATGTTAAATGTGACAGAAGAAAAAACTCGCAAATTATAAATTTCTGTAATCTGTTAATAATATGCCGAGTTAATTATCTAGGACGATTTTCAAACCACATTTAAAGTCACAGGGAAAGAAAAATGGCTTGATTCCATTTCTAAGAATTGAAATAAGTTCGATCCCAGAAATTTTCGACTTCGGCGGGACTCGAACACGCGCCCCACCCTGGCGCGGGTTCGAGACCCGCTAATTTTTTTCATTTCTTAGAGATGCCCAGAGTGCGGGTAAGCACTATACCAAAAATCTTTATTGATGACATTTTCGAATTAAAAAAACAGAGCGTCTGGCTGGATAGTACGGCAAGAATTTATATTTATGACTTCTGCCAAGAATAATCTCTGAAATATTAAATGTTTCTTAAGATGATTGGATTTATTCCGGAAGCTGGAGGCAGGTGCAAAGCTGATCATTCAATTATTCAAGTGCAGGAGCTCGACTGATTCCTGGCGTTGCAAACACAAAACGGCACAGATTTATTCGCCAAATTGCTTTGAGCTATCCTAGAGCTGAGCTGAAGGTCAGTTCAAGGAGCGAAAGCCGAATAAATTATTCACAACTGGCTTGCGGGCTGTACAATATGAAGATACCCACGCCTTCTTTGTATTTGTACACCTTTAGCAACTACTAGAGAGTACATTTATTTTTAACAGCAAAAAATAGTTACAACTAACATTTACACTTAGGTACATCTATTTTCTAAAAATCTGAATGCTGGCAGCATTACCACGTTGATTGACAATGCTAATTCGTTGACCGAAATAAAAACCAGCATTCCGATCCCCTGTAGACTCTATTAGTAGTTTGTATTTGTTATGTTCATAACTCACTTAAGAGATAAAAGCCAATAAGGCGCTTTTCAGAGGCGGGCTTGGTTCCAACAGTGGACTAATATGCTGAGGAAAGAGGAGGAAAGAGGGGAAAGGAAAAACTCAAATATTGTACGTAAGCTCGATTAATCACTTATTGCAAAAGTACACTCACATCTTATATTGCCTTTTTTAAGCTAATCTTTGAAGTTTCGGCATGAACTAAAAAAGCCGAATATTTCACCGAACGTAGCCAAAGATAAAACAAAGCTATGGCCAAACTCTACCTCCTACAGCAGCGTGATTTACGTTCGAAGATTTAGCACTTCCACTTGTATCGAAACGTTAAAACATTTGTTAGATACTAACTGGAAATCTACAATAGTGCTACAAACGTCCGCTGCTCAAGGATTTCTTGCCTGTCTTTGTAGCGAAATATAATGTCAGGAAGTCTGGAACGGGAATGTTTCACATTTTAATTAAGTCTTGTTTTTGTTGTGAGTCGCCCTCTTAGCCCGAGATGTACGAGTCCGTGACCCACAAGCTAAGTAGGTGCGGGCGGAATAAAAGATGTGCTGCTCTGTTTGGTTTGTTGTGGACTTTTAGTACGTATATTCAGGGTGTTTCCAATTTAGTGCACAATACTGAAGAGTTGGAGGTGGAGGTTATTCACCTGCTACCACAGATTCATTACACAGGTGCAAACGATTTCTTTTTTGTAGAAGTTTTTAAAATTTGTTACAAAATATGCTTCTTTTGTATTAAGCTAAACTTGGCGACCTTTTTGATGCAATTCTTTTCTTCACGTCTTACCAGAAGGCGATATTAGGCGACCACAGTCAATGACCTACAACAAGGTTATCAAAATATATTTAAAAAAATCGTTTGTGGCTTAGTTTTTTTATCTGTGGTAGCAGGTGAATAACCTCCTTCAGTATTGTCTACTAATTTGGAAACACTCTATATTTACCTACCTACCCAAAATAGGCAGTAGACACCCTACCTTACATTAAAATCTCACCATACCCAAAATATTTTATTTTTTCCTGTCCTAAATCTTCACCACCATCAACCTAAATTAGTCTACTGCTGGACATAGACCTCCCCTAATAAGCGCCATAGCGCCATGTCATCATCTGACCAAGTCATCCCACCTGGCTGGAGACCTACACCACGCTTGCCAAGATCCACTCAAGAACGCACGTTCACTCTAGCTGTTGTTCTTCGCAAGATATGGCCGGCCTACTGCCACTTGCTTGCTAATTCTTAGAGCTATGTCGATAACTTTGGTTCTCTGTAGGATGTGTTCGTTATGAATCCTATCATTAAAAAAGTCAAAGTATAGCTCTTTCCATAGCTCGCTGAACGACTTTAAACTGATGGACCAGCTACCTACCGTTTGTGTCCATCTACTTTACAAATAAAGAGGAAAGATTTGTTTGTTTGTTTGAATTGAATAGGCTCTGAAACTACTGGACTGATTTGAAAACTTCTTTCACCATTAGAATCCTACATTATCCCTGACCGTAGTCCTAAATACTTTTCATAACCTAGTCTTCCTAGGTAATATAAATATCGTTGTGTAAGTGTAACTTTTTCCCATCGTTATTCGTGAGTCTGCTTTTCTATTATTTAAAGGACATGCCGCCAGCAAATTCCAAATCTGGCTGGATTCCAAATTGAATTAAACGTGAGAGCGTGGCTGGCCTACGACCGAACTTTGATCGCATGGCAATGTGTTGACCCCTTTATTTCTTTAGCGATAACCACCTACTACAAAATCGATAACAAGACAACTAACATTATTTTTAGCTAGTTTTATATCGTTTTAATAATTATTGTTTTTTTTCAGGTAGGAACATCATCCTTATCAAAAAATTAAAAACATTGATAACAACGGGTTAAAGAAATGATTTGGGTTTTAACTGCTATTGCAGTATTTTTAAAATAGTCAATGAACAAAGAGTGGGGCTGTTAATATTTAGCGTCAAAGATATACATTCATTGATTGAATAATAATTTGCTTCAACCTAACAACAAAACAACAAGCTTTCGGTTATTATTTGCCTCAAAAAACCTTTTTGGTTGAAAATGGATGCTAATTTAATAAATAGTCCTTTCACCAAAATAAATTGGTGTAATTGCAAAAGAAATATTGGACGCCAAATGGGTGGCGGAGTGCGTGACTTGATAACTCAAAATGTTTTTAGAATAAAAACCAGTCAAGATCATAACAAAAATCACCGTCTTTTTTATTATCTTAGTTCATTCGTGCCTAATATAATGTAACTTTCATTCTAGCTTCAAAGTCACACATCTACTAGTAAAATATAAAATGGACAATCTTTATTTATGATTAGATATTTTAAGATAAAGAATGTTACATTTGCTTTTTTTGTAGCTTTATTTATTTACGAGCATCGTTGGTAGGTATGTATTCAGTCAAACTGTACCCAGACAATTACATTCAGCGGTAGGTAAAGACCGCTTTGATATAGATGAAAAATTATTCTCACCAGACCCGGGTCCTTCTTGGACGATTAATCTTTCCGCTAACCTATTGTTGATCTTGCGGCATGTTTGGGCTGAAACTCTTTTGGGTTCAAAAGGTTGGGTTGTTGTGAGCTATGATTTCAAACGTTTTTTTCGTTTGCTTCAGAGGTCCTTGTTACGTTAGGTCAGATATTTTTAAACATGGCTAGTACCTACGTATCTACTTTAGTTGGTTTCAGGTTTCAATAGTTCAATAGAAGAAAAAATTGGTAGAAGATTGATGAAAAGAAATAGGTACCTACCTAATATGATATAGGTAGTAGTCAAAACAAAGCGTAATTATAGAAAAAACGGTCATGTAAGCATTATCCAATACATACAATACATATATTCATTATATTCATCTGAGATCTGAACAATTTGATACAAACTATTAATATATTGTGATCATTGAGTAATTTTATAGCTTTGTTTCCCATAATTTCCATTTCATCATTTCAATGGCTTGCAAATTTAAACTTCATTTGTGTAAAGTGAAAATATTTCACTTCGCTGGACATGATGCACAATATTAGTAACATGAAACGAGTTCATTAGCCGTTGCAGCTGTGCACGATATTTCACAGCTGTACAATTTCCGTCGTGACGTTTTTGCTGCATGGGAAATTTAAAAAAAATCACGGCATTTAGTTATTCAAAATAACTGGAAATGTTATTTGGTAGGCACTAGGTATATTGAGGGTAATTGCTTGTAGCGATGGATTTGGTTGTAGGCAGCTTTTGTAAACTGTAAAATTTGGAAAACTGTAAAAGTTGGGACGGAATCAATGAGCAATACAAGATTTGTCATAAAATAAATTGAACGAAACGATACAATGTGTGATATGTGTTTTTTGCTGAATCAAAAAAGTCCTTCTGAGTTCGATTTGACTTTTGTATCGAGACGTCATCGTGCGTTCAATGACGTCTCATTTTTGTATGCAATTTGCGTGCTTCCATGTGCGCAAGATACCGACGCTGTATCAAATCCCACACATAAATCCTCTCGATAATAATTCGCCACTATCGAGTAACCGAACTCGGCAAACGTTGTCTAGGACGCCCTCTGACCAGTTGGGATGACGATTTGTGAAAGACTGCTGACAGATGCTGGATGCGGCAAGCTGAAGACAGGGTGCTATGGCGCTCATTAGGGGAGGCCTATGACTAATGGAGGCTGATGATGATGATGAGTAACCTAACGCAGGGCTTCTGATCAATCCTACAATCAAACGCGAACAACCAGCTCACGGGTATTAAAATAGCACTAAACTGGATGGGGCGTGAGAGTGGGCCGTGTTTTCCAGAATGCCGGTAAATCGCTATGAGATATGTCATTTACCTACTGCACACTGTGCTTGTGAATATTTTGAGCTCATTTTACACATACGTAGATGCTTTACCACAACAACATACAAATGGTGTGTTTTGTATCTGAAAGGAAAATATTCCAAAGAAAAGAAAGTTTTGCGCTCAGTGATTTCTATGATGGAGTCACCAGCGATGAAATTTTCAAGATCTTTGGTTAATTATACATGAAAAATGGAATCATAAAATAGGTGTTTATGATAAGCCTTGGAAGAAAACCTGCTTATTGAAAATCTTCTATAGAAGACAACATTCAAAATTGTAGTTGCTAAAAAGTTCCGAAAATATAAGCCCATTATAAGGTTCATTAATTAATTAATTTCGCACTTTCGTTTCATTTTATGTTTAAACGTTTCATTTCGAATGAAAACTGCCGAATAAAAGTCGAAAATAAATGAAAACTTAACCGTCTGTTTCCACCTTTAGGTACGAACAAAAATAAAAACTAAATAAAAACGAATTACTACATTTAACACTGTTTGATAGACGCATCAGTCAGGCTGTTCGTCTATAAACAAATAAATAAATAATTTGCTTATAATGAACCTAATCAAGTTACATGTCACCATAACGTCCGGTAAAACCAGATATATTGGTAATTATAGAAGACAAAAAGTCGCAGCATCTGCGTTTTCGAAGGACTATATAAATCAGAAAAGATTAATGTCATGAGACCCCTATATATATTTGTGTTTGGACATTTTAGCAAAGCATGCAGATTGAAATTTATTTATAGGTTCATATAAACGACACAGGGTTACATGTTTCATTGGTTTCACAATTTATGACCAAAGGAAATGACGTATTGCCTCGAGAAATTTTTAATAGGTAGAAACATGATTAACGAAGGAACAAATTGAATAAAACCTGTTTCAGACTCGTGATTGTTGGCAATTCCGATTTACTTCAAAGTTTCCTTTGTGTTCGATTATTAATTATTCTCAATTATCCATTGTTACCTTGGCCTATTTTATCCAGCCGAAAGTTACCCCATCTAAGGCGACGTTTTAAATTGAATACCCGGAGTAGTTCGCGCAAAATAAATGATATAATAAATCATTATTATATTTATAGGAGGGCATAAAATGCCAGAGCACCCTTATCGTTTAAGTTGAAAAATTTCAGTGGGGAAGAATAAGCTGAAAGAGCCCATTTATCATGTTGCAATGTGATCCAAAGTCAAAGGAATACGTCCGGCGACGTACAAAATAATGTGACCCTTACGTCATGGAAAATATTGTCATTTATATACGGGCTAATCACATTAGCGTCAGGCTAGAAATATTGAAAACCGAGCTTTTGTGATTTTCAAGCGAATAGAAGAGAGAGTTAGAGAGCTTATGGAATTTTCTGACCAGCCTTTTAGATTTTTCGTACTTTTGTAGAGAAACTTATAATTTCTTAATAGGTTTTGTTTGACAGCCAGACGGGCTGAAAGAAAGTATTAAGTAGATTGTTTTTAGTTTATTTCAGACTAAAGAAATATCGAATAAACGCCTGAACTTCTGAAGTTCATATGTTTAATGCCTGGCTGCTGATAGCCTTCAATTAAATAGCACAAACAGCTGTCGTTAAGCAAATTGAACTTTTTATTTAAACACTCCTCATTTCAGGAGTCATTACTCAAACGTAGGTTCACTCTCAAATGAGATTTCATAATTAACGCAAGCCAGGTCGGCCCGTCAAGCGCATATGAAAATTTAACGAGAGGAATGGGCGAGGGTGCTACTCCAAACCTATCTCAAGCGGCCTGGCCCTCTATGCCTACATGTGTTTGACGTTGAAAATTCTCGTTAAATATAATATAAAGATATAACTTTACAAATTACCGCGATTAAATGCACGCTATCTAGAAATTTTGCTCGTTAATGCATGGCGACTTTTTAACTTTCGCCAATCGGAAAGTTTCGTCAGCGGAAATTACATTGAATTTTGAAATCGCTGCTGATAAAGTGGATGCTGTTTAAATTGATCTAATGAACCCACGTTCTATAGAAAGCCATTAGATTAATTGAAATGTGTAAATGAGACCGTTCCATTTACCTTTGAGTAATATTAGAATTGAAGCTATTTTGTGATTATGATAATGGTTTTCGAATTGAATGATTACGTAGATCCTGTAGGTAGAGAGTGAACCAACGAATTGGAGAGAGTATTACAAGTAGGTACTTATGTATGGGATCTTAATTACATGCCATCAACGTCCTTTAATTTAAACTAATTGCCTAAACCCTCTCTTTTGCTCTACTAATTTTATGAATGTACGTTCAAACTGAGCGAACCCTTCCGATCTGAATGCACTAAATTAGTCTAAAGAGTTGAATTTGAGAATTTCTTCGCGTTAAATAATGCTATGCTTATTATTATTATTTTATAGTTGCTTATGCCCACCACTGTTTTATTCTTTCTTAAAACAAAACAAGTATTTGTGGATTTGGGGTACAGATACCTGATAGAACTTACATGATTCAACCATAAAGTGTTACTTTGTGTACGTTTACCTACTGTTTGAAGTTTGTTCTGACGCCCGCCAGCATAATACATCGTTGGTCGGTCGGTCTCGACTCGCTCGTAGCCAATTTGAGACTTTGAAGAGTTCCTGCCGTGTCCCCACTGAAATAATATATGTTGAGAGCAAACTCTCGATAACATATTTTATTTGGAGAGAAGGAAACAATATGTTAAAAACCGCGCACAATCAGAAGATTGCTTAGAACCATTTCCAACTAATGTGTTTTTTGAAATTCACACCCTAGAGGTCAATAGTGTGGAATCAAAGTTAACTCACTGACATATCACGAAATCTTAGGACTACGAAGCTGAAATTTGCATGGAGGTTTCTTTTAAGACGTAGCCGTAGCTAAGAACGGACTTTTGGAAACTAAAAAAGTAGTTTAAATGGGGTCGAAATCAAACAAAGAGGATTTATAGGATTTTTCATAATAACTTTAAAATCGTAGAGCATTGGTAAGGTATATATAATGTTGACTGCATAGTTTACGTGAAAACCAACATTACATACGGTATTATTTCTGAAGTCCACGTGAATGAAATCGCAGGCGGGTCATCTAGTGATAAAATAAAATAGATAGCGGCCCTAGTGTGAGCGGGTACTGCTTAAGGCGCATACCCCACCCAAACTAAGAAGTTGCCCTTGGTGGCCACCAAAATCTATTTTCGTATCTCTACCTAAACTTAATAGAATAGAACTATTACAGAGGCATTAAAAAAAGCTTATGATAGGTATCACAAACTGGAAGATGGATTTTAGAAAATTCGTTTGTTAAACGGAATGATAAGATAAATTAGGTGGCGGCGCCACTTTGGGTGGGGTATGCGCCTTAAGAATTAAATATGCTCTTGCCGCATATGTAAACAGCTAGTGGCGAAATGTCTGTTGTCATAATAGTTGCTCTGTCTGTATAGCGCCAAAGGGTTTTTTGTAAAAACAAACGAGGGTCATAACTCTGGCGCAATTACTAACATTCCTCGGCAGCTGCGAGACGTACCCACCACTAATTAACTGCCTCAATTTCAGCAAAAAATATTATAAATGGCTATAAAGACTGAAATAAAAATGTAGAAGTGAAAAAATTTACGAGAACTTACAATACAATACAAGTTATGAGTTTGAGCTAGAAATACAGTCGTTTTCAATTTTCTCTTAGATACCCATAAAGTTAGGTATGTACTTAAAAAATTTAATTTAATTTAAATGGAAGACATAATATTGAATATAAAAATGATTTTATTTTCACCACTTTAAAAACATGCAAATCAGAAGCGTGCATAGCAATGGTCTCAAATCTTTCACCATTTGTACAAAAATAGCTCCTTTCTCATTTTGAATTTCCCAAATAAAAGAACGATTTATAGCCCCAAATTGTTTAATAAAAATAAAGAAGGGTTGTGACGGGAAATCTGTTAGAAATATCGTCTGCGGCAGCGGCCCTCATACCCCAATAATGCGGTAAAACATTTTTCTGACAAATTGGGGGATCCTTACAATTAGTGCCATCGTCGCGTCTCTCAAAGAAGTGTCGTATTCAACTAGACTAATGAATGTCATAAATTTCCACAAAGAGCTCTTCAAACAATTTGGGAGAGTTATCACGATGGAACGACCAGCGTATACCGAGAGCCTTTGATTTATTTTTAACTTTCAACGATATTTAGATTAAATTTACTTATTTTAGGAATAAAAAACTAAATATTATATTGCGTTTGGATTCGGTAATAATATAGCACAATCCTAAGGGAGCTGAAGGAAGCACATTCTGTTTGTTATTTTCTTACATTAAAATATACTGAACTGGCATGGTAATTTGGTGATTTTTATCAGCTTTGCCTGATTTTAGCGGAAACCATATAAACTTCGTCCATCACCAATCCCCCTGCCAAGCGAGTTGATTATGGGAAATCCCCCTATGTTTGAGAAGGTTGAGAGATGTTCAGCTGTGGACTTCGAAGTATGTGAGCTGATGAGGATAGAAAACTTAAGATTTTCCTTTTTGTTTCCAATTCAAATATTATTTCCCTTTTCTTTCCGATTTTGGATTAATCAAATTCAAAATTGGAAACAAAAAGAAAAACCTTCATCAGCAGCATACCTACATAGATTTGAAATTGTTTTTATATACAGTGTTTTCCTGCTTTAAATGATATTTAACTTTTAATTATATTTTGCAATTTTACGCATTCTTCTGTCCTTTTATATGAATTCTCTATTTTCTTTGTTTATTTTGTATGAATTCACTTACATATGTTATATTAATTTGTATACTTATTTTAACATATACCATTCAAGTTTCATCAGCTTTGAAATTATCTTCAATAAATAGGCGCCACGTAGGTACCCACATAATATATACATAGTAGTAAGTGTGAAGGCTACACAAATTAATATGCAACCTGTGATCCTTTGTATCACACCGCACCTGGCGTGTTGATTCAGCCCGCATTATCTATCGCTGGTCCTAGGCATACTATATATAGGTCTTTAATTATTCTGTAATGTTAACGTATTATGGCATAGTAATGAATTATGGTTTTAGCGCCTAATAATAACCAATAAGGCAAGGGGAGGCCTAAGTCCAGCTGTGAACTGATGTAGGCTTTATAGGATGTTGTTGTTGTTAAGGTAAAACCTAAAGTGTTGGAAGGAGTTGGAAATAGATTTTTGACACCTTTTTTATGCTTTTGATAGGTAAAGCAAGGTTATGGGCATTACCCACCATAAGAAAAAAAACCAGAGGGAGGCCTGTGTCCAGCTGTGGACCATTATAGGCTGTTGAGTGAGTGTTGAGTGAGGTAAAGCAAGTATATCTGGGTATTAACGTTATTTATTCCATGTCTATACTTAGAATAACACAAATGCTAGTATATAATTCAGTAAATAAATTACTAATTGGTGAGGTATTTTTGTCCGCGGGCAGAAACGATTTACCTATTAGGTAAAGTAAGAAAAAGAAATTAAATCCAAGCAACTGGGTTTATTTTATTATAACGTAATTTACTCTCATTATTCAAGATAAAGTCTTACAAAATTTGAATAGTCCTGAGGCTCGAATTTGTTTTCAGCACTCACAAAAGGTAAATAACCATTCATGTAATAAATTGTAATTTAGATAGCTTTGTTTCTTGTTAAACACGGCGCTGAGAAAAACAAATAAACCGTTTCTGACTAAATATGTGATCGTGTGGGTATAATGCACAATACATAGTTGGATATTTTTTATTAAACATAGAATACCCTACAACCAGAACACCCTGAACAAGTGTCTGCAGATCGTACAAACATTTGTCCCGAGGCAGGAATCGAACCCGCAGCCTCCTGCGTCGCAGGCAGACCTTCGCCCACCGCGCCACAGAGGTCGTCGGTATGGGGCCCCACTTCAAACTCTTCAGTGGCAAAGCAATATACATATGTCAAAATGTTTGAAAAAACAAGCTAGTTGATAGCTTGTTTTAATTCCTATTTCCACGGAAGGCTTTCAATTAGGTAGGTATCATAATTTTTTGGGTAGGTACAAAATCGGATCAATTTTTTTATTTCTTTATTAAAAAAAACCCACAGCCCTTCATTAATACAATTAAGCTACTTATCAAAACTACACGGCCAAAACGGACTTACTTTTCATACAATATAAAAGATGAGATATATATTTAGAATAAAAAATCCTGTTAGTCTAACAAGGATTTTCTACCTACACTATTTCACTATTTTTTATATAACTGACTGCCTCGTTGGTCTACCGCCACTGACGATGAGGATGAAGAGGAGTATTTTTTCTAGAAAAACAATACCCAGTAGCAGCCAGCTGTCAGAACGTTGGCGCTCCAGTACCGCTTAAAACACTTCAAGCCATTGGTCCTCGCAAGACATGACAGGAATAGCTAGAAGACTTGAACTAAATGATGGATGCTAAGTCTCGCGAGGTAAAAATAATTTTGAGAAGGAGGCCAAGAGGAGCATACACCTGGGCCTGGCAGCTTTTGGGTAACTAAGTTGAGTCTTCTCGTCATCCATACGGCAATGCTTGATAAACTAAAGTCTTTAATCCGCGTCATGACCTACGCCGTTGAGACGTGGACAATCACAGTAGGGCTGGTCCAACAGTTGAAAGTCTTGCCGCTCAGCAAGCTATAGAAAAAGCTATGCTTGGAGTTTCTCTGAAGGATTGGATTCGTAACAAATACATCCGACAAAGAACCGAAGTTAACGACATAGCTCTAAGAATTACTGGCCCACTGCCGCAGTTTGCTAAGTGGCCGTATCTCTCGAAGAACGGACAACTGCTTGGGTTATTATACTCTTGAGTGGAACCGTGACTCAGGAAAAAGTAGTGTAGAACCTCCTCCGTCCAGGTGGAATAACAATCTGCGAAAGATTGCAGGCAAATGATGGATGCGGCAAGCTGCATGCGGGCGCTATGGCGTTCCTTAGAGGACTATGTTCAGTAGTGAACTAATGTAGGCTGCTGACAATCAGATTTTATATTTTTCCGCTAAACTGGTAGGAAATCTGGGTCGCTTGATAAGTTTTACGGCCTCAATTATTATCACAGTTAAAGATAAAGATTCATATAATTAGCTGTCAGGTACATACAGAAGCTTAATTTTGTTTTATCATAATGATCTTTAATTTAGATTTCATAAATGTATACTAACCTACTTTTTTAAATTTATGTTTCTCTTTTACCTACAAAGCTAGTGCACTAGCTTATTGTTCAAGGTAGAAAATAGCTCACATATTATGAAAGAGATTCTTAGAAGACTACAATACAGGGCTTAACTCTTGTAAATTAACAAGCTAAAATAAACAAATTTCTAGATAACCTAGCTGTTCCCTATATAAACTGTACTCGTTTAGCCCGGAATATTTTTGGTACAGTCAATTTAGCTCCGCCAATAATTGTTGGGCCAGGGCCACATGCTAGTCGTGATCATAAAAAAATACCTATTATTGAAGGCACGATATTTTCCGTCAGTCGCCTCCGGCGTTTACAGTCGGGTTTGGCGTTTATCCAATTTTTTGTGTTGTTACGATATGTCTTTTCTAAAAGTTATGAGAACCGACATTATGATTAGATCAATTTATAGTTACAAATAAGTAGCACAATCTTTAAACTTAAATTTACATAGTAGTTTTCAGAAAAAGCTATCATAAGTTTATTTAACTCAGCTGATTATTCATTGAACTTGTAAATCGTACATTTCCGAGTCTTTCCAAGCAGCAGGCGTGCTTACCACGATTTACAGCGCCCCAAATTCCGCAGACAATTTCCTTTAGAGCAGCCACAACAGGCGTTCACGCAACTAAGCGCAGACGGCTCGGCACAGTCGGCAGCAATTAGTCCTTGGCGTCAGTTGGTAAATATTAACAGTGGTAATTGTACCCTGAACGTCAGCGTCCCGATGTTCGTTACACTGGGCACTTGCAACCTGAATACAAATGAATCCATTATCCGAAAGTGCGGAGATAGCAGATCGACGCAATATCACGTAACGTGTTGTATGCCGATCTGCTAATGCCTTGTGAGCGCTTTTACCCTGTTTTGTGAGCTAAAAAGATAAAGTTATCCTATTATACGTGTTGCGAGGAAGTTTCGACGCTTTTACTCTGCCTGCTCACTATTCTTTGTGTTGTTAAGTTTGAGAAGTGACTTTCCTGTAAAGTTTGTAGGGTGTAGGGTATCTAATGGTTTATATTTCAGGATTTTAGCTATAGCTATTTAGCATTTAGCATTAGGTTTAAGATGCAAAATTTTAGGATTAGTTAGATGTGCCTGGTGTTACTAGCATCACGTAAGATTTCGACCTTTTCAAACCTCTTTACACAAAAGTATTCGAGCAAGACAAGAACTAAAAAAAAATTCGTTTCGGGAAAAAATGCTTTCCTCAATTTATTAAACAAGTCTTCCAGTTCATTTTCTACCCACTAGTTTTTAGTTTTGAATTCGTTTTCAAATTAGACTATTTCGTAAAATAGTATTTTACTAATATATAAAGGCGAAAGTTAGTGCCTTAGTGTCTTTGTGAAGATGTTTGGCCGAAGATAACGCCGAAACTACTGAGTGGATCGAGCTAAAATTTTAAACACTAAGATACTGAACTTGACCTGAAATAACGTCATATTGGCTATATTTTTCCAAAAAACGCGTTTAAAATCGCGGGCAGAATCATTTATAATAAAAGAGTTGGGAAGAGGTTTTTCATGAAACGACTTAAGCTTACATTCTAGTTCTTATTATTTTCAGTATAATCTATACTGTCTATATTAATTTTATAAATGCGAAAGTGTGTTTGTTTGCTTTTCCTTCCTTCACACCCCAACAAAGCAACCAATTGACTTGATATTTGACATAGAGTTAGTTGAAAGGATGGAGAGTAACATGGGCTTTTTATCTGATAAATCATTCCCCATGGGATAGAAATAACCTTGAACAACACGTGATTAATATAGTTTAGCGTTCGGTTTAGCTAGTAGAGTATAATTAAGCATCCGTTAATTATTTTGGTCAGTCCGATTTAGTTGAAATTCAAACTAGAACCGACCGCTAAACTATATTAATCAAAAGCCACATAACATTATTTCACATGCTCGATAACAATGATCCTCTATCGGTATATTCATCCCACGCCTTCCGGGTATAACCAGTTATTTATTTTGAAACGGGATTTATTTGCGGAAATGGGTCTGACCCACATTACTCAAGGGAGATTTCGCTGAATAGGATTGTAAAGTATGCTGTTCGGTTTAAGATAACTTATTGTGTTTTGAAGTGCCTTCGGTTTTTTGGATTATGATAATCGGTTTTAGTTTTTCTACGAGTATGTGACAAGCTTCTGGGCCTTAATTCCACTAAATAATTCGCGCCACCATACAATGACATTTGGAGGATTTTTATGGATTTTGGCATTTCAGACGGAGTTTGAGTAAGCATTATTAAGTATATATTATGGTATGGTAAGCTGTCACAGACGGTGGTTATGCTATCTATACTAATATTATACAGAGGTTAGCAGAACTTGGCCCAGTCACGATCTCATAGATAGTTAAAAATACTGACACAAACCTGTAACACTAGATTAACTTTTATTAATTCTATTCCTCCTCATCTAGCAGAGACAGTAGCAAGGGCCGGGTCCGCAGCAACATCAGCGTAATCCCTCAAACTGCGAAAATACGCTAATCTTGACCAAGGTTAGCTATTTGCGCCATTTGGGGTGGAAACCTAGGTCTTTGGGGTCCTGGGGCACACGCTATAAACAAAGATTTTACAAAACTCCTAATAGAGTCCACAGGTGATCGGAATTGTGTAGGAATGCTGGCTTTTATATCGGTCAAAGAATTAGCATTGCCATTCAACGTGGCAATGCTGCCAGCATTCTGTTCACGCTGCCTTCAGGTGACGGCTTAGATATTAGGAAATAGACATAAGTATAATAATAATGCTTAGAAAATTGACACAGGATTATCTAGACCCAAGCTAAGCAGAACTTGTGTTATGGGTACTAGATAATTGATATACATAATACAATAAAAAACATAGATAGATATATTTTATTTAAAAGTATAGAATCCATACTTGTTATAATTGTTTTGCTTTGCTATTATAATGTTGATAAATAAAATAAGTAACTTAGGATAACATTGTAGGAGTCTCGGAGTTTCACTGGTTTAAGCCTCTTTATCATTGACCTCACATGCCTACGAAATTAGTTTTTGTTTCAAAACATATCTCTGTTTATTTACTATCAAAATCTAGTGGTGCTTATAACACATAAAATAAAAAAAAAACTCGAAAAATTCATTGAGTATTGTGTATTTGAAAAACATACATATACATTACATGTATACATTGATCATTAACAAAATTCTTTTAAAATTACGTCGGTATTGAAGGAGATTGTCGAGGTTCTGATTTTTATTTATTCTAGAAAAAAAACCATCTACTATAACACTTGGGTCTATAATTTTTTACCTTTTTATTTGGATATGTTTATCTACTAACTTATTAAAGTAGGTACCTAGTTCAAGCTACTGGTATCGTACTTACCCCCAAATACTCAAACGCATCTCAGGTTTAGCACGTCTCCAGTGACGATTTTTTGACACATTTTCATCAAATTATGTCACAAAACCGCGACTTAAGATGAGCTTAAATGTAAGTTTCGTTTGAGTATTCGGGGGTTAATTTTTTCATTTAATCATACGTTTAATATTGCTTATAATGCGTACCCCTATACTATACATATAGGTACATAGCCCCTACGGACAATGCATTCACACAAGGTAACATTGTTATACCTCTGTTAATTGTATGTAGGCAAATTCTCTAACAACACCTAATCTGATGCCGTAACCAAACTACAACCCGTAAACAGGGACTGAATAAACATGAAAGTTAACCCCGAATTATAATTAGACGTCAGAGTGGTCCTTAAAACTGGAACTTACGTTTCTTCATAAGCAGGTCAAGTACGAGGTATGGATCTATATACATTATAAAAGCTGGAAAATTAAATTATTAATGGTTTATGGAACTAATTATCATACCTACCTAGGACCCTCACATCGTATATTATGTATAACTTATGAGTACAATGTTTTTTGACCGTTGCGATCACGTCGTTAGAATCGCCCTTTACACTCAGCCCAGCCAGCTGGATGTTATTAGATTCGTATGGAACCTACCAGAAGAAAGAATTTCTTCTTTGTATTTTTAATACAATATCTGCGATTACCAATCCGGCTGCCAAGCGTGGAGATTACATAAAATCCCCTTATGAGGGATGTTTAGCTGCAGCCGTAGAACCGTGTGCTAAGGTACCTATTCTTTTATCTTGGAAATCGCGTGTAAGGCCGTGGGCTGAATCTATACTCCGATTAAAAACCAGGGTATTTTTTTAGCTTAGAAAAGGGTTACAAAACCCCAGGAATTTGGTGGAAAATATAAACAATTTCTGGTTGATCTCTCGTTCGTTTTTTATTTCAATTTCTGTCTGCCTGTCCGCTGTTCGACTGTCCGCTTGTCCGCCTGTCCGCGTGTCCGCCTGTCCGCCTGTCTGCCTGTCCGCTTGTCCGCCTGTCCACCTGTCCGCCTGTCAGCCTGTCCGCCTGTCCGCCTGTCCGCCTGTCCGCCTGTTCATTTTATCAGTTCGTTTTTTCTAAGTTTTCATTCATAAATGTCTTTGGTAACATAAAATTTGATTCTAAATCGAAGTATAGTACAGATAGAGTACGAGTAAACCCTTGAATGGAAATACCCTAGCCCTACTTATTACCTAGAAAGGTAAACTTTGTTGAGTTCATGTTATACCATAATACTATTATAGTTTATCACTGTAACTTCAGTAATATTATCCTAAGTTACTTGGTTGATTAAATTACGCCCACAAAGCTTTGCCGAAATATCGTGTACTATTTTTAAATTACATTTTTATTTTATCTAATAATAGCTTCAAGACTTTGAAGATTGATTGAGCTCTGTGTTGATTAAGAAAAATATACGAATATCAACTTCAATTGTTTTTTATTAAATCTAAGCTCTACCAATTTGTTTGTATTCTTTATTTTGAAAATAAATTTAGGTATTCACCTCACCTCACATCAACCGCCTATATAATGGTCCACTGCTGGACGCATGCCTCCCTTTGATTTATTATCTCGTGGGGGGATAATGCCCATAACCCCAACGCTGGGCATGCGGGTTGGGGATCGCAGTTCGGTGGTAGATCTATTCTGAAAGAGGCGCTGCTGCCTGCCCCCCGGTGTATGTCCCTTAATCGCCTCCTACGACACCCACGGGAAGAGTTGGGGTGGTGCAAATTCTAAGCCGACATCACACGGCTAGTTACTATTCGAAAACTAGGTTTTCAATTCATTCGATTTATGTGCAAACGTGTTGAATAACTTCCAACTTCTGCCGATAAATCCTATTCAGCTATTCAGCAAACTAACTGACAAGGCAAAACTGATTGCTGATTCTCAAAATAGTCCGGTATTCTCTGGACACCAGTAAGATACACTCGTCAATATTGGATGTGTACATTAGCTCATTTCTCCTGGGCTAGTCACTTATGTAGCAATTACATGAACGTCATATGTCACGTGAGATCAATGGCTTGACTTTGAGAAACGATATCGTCTACGAATAGTACAAAGACTATATAATTTGAAATTTCACACCACGACCATTTTTCATGACGGTAAGGTAGCGTTTAAAGAGATGTTCTAAAAGTTATGCAGGAGGACACTGTATAAAATTACATACCTACTTAACTAGGTAGGTACTTAAAATATGTATTGTACTACAGAGACTAAGAGGCTTACAGACAAACCGAATTACGGTTTAAGTTAGCTTTTAAATAAAATAAGCAATTATGTGTAAGATAAATAAATGAAAAAAAAGATATTAGTTTTATTAAATGTCTTTCTTTAAATATGTACAAATGTAGGTAAGTATATAATTAAGTTAAAGTGAATATAAATATAAATATTATATAATATATATATTATAAATATTTTTTTTATTGCTTTAGGTTAAATTAATTGTACCATGTTTTATAAAATAAAAAATTGTATCTTATTTTTATAAGTACCTTTCTAATAGTTTCAGTTAGTTGTATTTTGTTTGATTTTGATTATTTTAGACTGTCGGTATTTTGTAAGTTTATTTTATAAAATGTAAATCTCTCATTGGTCGTAAGTTAGATTAGTAAGGTCTAAACTGTTAAGAAATTACCTAAAGCCCTATTTCTTCGCTACTTACTTCGCTACTTATAGAAAAAACATTGCTATGGGTAAAAAATGTTCGTATCGTTCTAAATATATCAAATCAGTTACTTATAATCGGGTCATACTAGTGCCTTTGTAAGTATTTGCAAGAGCCTGTGGATAAATTTACCTAATCAAACTTCGGCTAACGTTCCAATGAAAATTTCGAGCATGTCTCAAGAACTTCATTTCAAAGAGCGAGTACGTCTTTGGGTGTATGGAAACGCTAGATTACAAGGATTCTGAATAAATCTGACACGTGCTTAAATAAATAAAAGTTTGCGTTACATCAGATAGTTTTATAAACGCGCGTCACCAAATTGAGCTCATAAAAACGCCTCACCTCTACAACCTCAACAGCCTGTAATGGTCCACTGCTGGACGCAGGCCTCCCCCTGATAATCGCCTTATAGGCTTATATATCATTAGGCGTATTGCCCATAATCCCCACGCTGGGCATGCGGGTTCGGGATTGCAGTTCGGTGGTAGATCCATTCTGCAAGAGGCGCCGCTACCTGCCCCCCGGTGTAGTGTGTGTCCCTTAGTCGCCTCTTACGACACCCACGGGAAGTGTTGGGGTGGTGCAAATTCTTAGCTGACACCACACCGCTAATGTGTACGTAATCTAAGATAGGTATTGATAAATGACCTATTAGAGTGCTTTGACTTTGAGATGGCAAGTTTAAATTAATTATTTTTTAATTTTATTAAAGACACAGAAAGTTTAGACATACGTATACGTATATAAAAGAATGAGAGTTAATAGGATCATATATTATTACATAGGTAACTAATTAAAGTACACTAAGTCGGTCTGCATAAGCATAGTTTTAGTTACATCCATGAGGGCTGGTGCTGCGGCAAATTTGGCCGAAGATCTCAAGAGGCGCAAATATGCAGGTATCGACAGAGTCTACGCATTTGCTCCCCTTGGAGTCGAGACCCTAGGTTCGTGGGGTACCGAGGCTCTCAAAAAGGTTTCGAAAAATTATCTGAATTGTCTGGTCGAAGCGACGCGTGATCCGAGAGCTGGTGAGTATCTAGCACAGCGCATCAGCACTGCCATACAGCGAGGCAATGCAGCCAGCGTCTTGAGGACGCTTCCGACTGGTATTGATATGGATCAGTTGAGCTACCTGTAGATTGTTTACAGCCTGCAGTTAGTTAAATTATTTCAATTGTAAATACTAGTTGTAATTTAATTCTATCATTTGATTATAATTTTCTTTGCTAATAAATAGTAGTTACTTAAGTATTTAAATATAATAATGTATGTAAGTCGACAAACCTTACTCTAGGATAATTCCTCTTATAGTTATCTTCTATCTTAAAGTTTTTATTTAGTTTGAATTCTACAAAATTTATTATTTCTGTAAACATAAGAAAGTAGGTTAATTTAAAATAATTAGTTACTATTTATATCTAGTTATAGGCTAAGTAGGTTAATTAATAGTTTGTATAAATATCCTTCCGTATATGTATTAAAAAAAATGGCGTAAATTTTTGGTTTAGTTACGTACTTATGTAATAGTAAATATTATTTTCGTGATATTAAATAACAATAAAACTACATGTAACCATGCCAACAATTTTTATTTTGTTTAACTACAACTAATTCGATCTAGAAATATCAAAATTTTAATAAATCACTACAAATAATTTAAATGCTTTCTATCTACTAATTGTTTCTACTCTATTCATAGTTTACAAAAAGTTTAATTTATTATTTAATTTAAAGCATCATTTCTAGCGTGAAGTAACAATTGATTAATGTAAGTTTTATAATTGTATTAAAGGTTCACATTGTGGCCTACAACTACTTAAGTAGATAGTTCAAATTTAAAATCTAGGAATTATTAATGAAATATCACGTTTTTCTAAATCTAATGCTACTATAGTGTTCAAGAGAAATTTATTAATTTTTAGCCATTCCTAATAGAATATTATCCGTTGAGGCGTTCGTAGAATTTTGTAGAATGTCCTCTTTGCTTACCATTGAATGATAATCATTCATTTCAGCCCAGACAGGCTCAGATTTAGCAATTCTTTTCCTTTCTTTAATTTTGGTGTAAAGGAGAACAGACACCATTATAAAAAACACAACACAGCCCAAAGAGCAACCAACCATCAAACCTAAACGACGGTTCAAGAACTGCGATAGTTTATACTTTTGTTTCGTTTTAAGTTCAATAGTTATTTGCTTTTTATACGTATTAAAAGAAATACAATCATTAGACAGAGAACGGCTTAGAAGCGCAGTAACTTTGTCATGATTTACAAAAGAGGTTTCGTTTCCACTGCTATTGGTTGAAGCATTAAACTCAAATTTTAAATTTTCGTCGTAATCACTGAATTCATCGGATTGAGCAAGAACGCAGACGACATAGTTGGCATTGGGCTCCAAATCCTTCAAATTGATAGACACCTTGTCTTTGTCCAAATACTTGGTTTTGATCTGTATGAGAAAACTTTTTATTAGAAAGTTTCGACAGTATTGTTAATGAAAACGGTGAAAAGGTGATGAAAACTTACATCAGTATTAATATCTTCAGCGTAGTAAATAATTTGCAATGCTTTGATAGCAGTGCGGTTGCGTATGAACCATGACATTGACACAGAGTTGTCTTTGTGCTTATCAATGGAAAGTTGCGAGATGCCAGGAGCATCACATTTCTCTTTGGGATATTGGCCGTTGAGACATGTCACATCCTGCGTTTTGATTGTATTCGGATGATCTTGAATCCAAAGCCATGCGTTATCTTTTTGGCAGTTGCAGGTCAAAACGTTGCCTGAAAACAAGTTTATATTTTATTTTAAAGTTATTTATTTGCTAGAGAAAGACGTACAGATTCATACCATTGAACCAATATCCATAGACATAATTAATTTCATTAATATACAGACTCACCTTTGATAGATATATCGTGGATATGGTTTTCAACAGAGTTCAATAACTCTATGGGTAATGTCTGCAGTTTATTTTGCTCCAGATCGATTTGCAGTATGTTGTTGAGGTTATTGAATGCAGTTATTGAAATGTACTTTATGTAGTTGTGGCTAAGGTTGAGTACCGTTAGTTCTTTCAGGTAAATTAAATCATCATTCAGAATATTCTGGACTTTATTGTGAGAAATATCCAAAAATTTCAAGTTTTCCAAATCTTCCGCGAAAGAATCCATTGATTCTATATTGTTATTGGACAAGCATAGATTTTTTAGTTTTGTTAGGCCTCGGAAATTACTTTCCTTCAATTGCGAGATTCTATTATAACTAAGATCTAATGTTTCAAGTAATGTTAATTGAGAGAATGGACTTATAGTTAGTCTTCTAATTTTGTTATATGTCAAATACAAGGTTCGTAAATTTTTAAAATGGTAAAATGTATTATCGTCTACAATTGTCATATTAGTGGCGCTAACGTGTAGTTCATACAAATGAGAGATGAGCATATTATTATCCTTGTTAGTATACGATGGAGTCCAGCGAATAGCAGGATTTTTACTTAAATCAATATTTAGTAACTTAATGTTACTCCTCTTATGCAGCATAAGAAAATCAAAGTGTATTATTTCATTGTATGAAATGTTAATGTTCAGTATATTGGGGAATACTTCAAATATCATATTAGGCAGAGTTTCTAATCTATTAAAGCTAATATCGAATGATATCACATCGTTGTATACTACTTTTTTGCGGACCGTTATTGCTTTAATTTCATTTTTACGAACGTTCAAATACTTTAATTTACTTAATTTTTCAAAACCACAAAGTTCTATTTTAGGCAGCAAATTATCAGCAATGTCAAGATTTTCAAGAGAAGTAAAATTTTGAATAGTATCATATGGAACAAAGTCTAAAAAATTGTTACTTATGTTGAATTCTGAAATAGAATTGTGGTCATCAAACAATTGTGATGGCACTGAGCTGATTATATTCTGAGCTATGTTCAGCCTAAGCAATTTTCTATTGTATTTAAAAGTGCCTTCAAAAATATGTTCTATATTACAGTGTTCTAACTGTAAGCTTTCTAAAAGCGGGAGCTGGAAAAATGTCTCTAACGGCAAAGAGTCAAGTACATTATGAGATAGAGATAAATATCTTAGGCCTGGAATATAAATGGCAAGCAGATCAATAGATTTTAATGAATTATTTCTTAGTGATAGTAACTTTAAATTGTTAAGACCCATAAAAGTATCATTCTCTATGTTTTGTATTTCGCAGCTGTCTAAATGAAGTGAGCTCAGCGGCAAACCTTGCTGAAATATATTTTTGTGTAAGACGTGAAGTGGATTGAAGGAAAGATTCAAGCTTCTTAATTTTTTTAGAGTGTCGAAAGCGAGATCAAAGACGGAGGTAATGCTATTATATGATATATCTAGGTCTTCTAATTGAGAAAGACCATGAAACGTATAGTTTGTAATGTTCTTCAAAAAGTTATTGCTTAAGTCTAAATAAATAACAGAATTCAAGAACTGCAAGGAAAAATCTTCTACCACTATAATTTCATTGTCATGCAACAGTAACTCTGTGATTGAAGACAAATTTCTAAACATGTTCTTTGTTAAAAATTTCAAGCTGTTGCTTTGCAGCGTAAGTTTGGTTAACTTTTGTTGAGATTGCAAAATAAAGTTAGGTATTATGGTCATGTGATTTGATTCAAGGTGCAACGTTAGCAAATTAGAGTTAAATTTTGGTAGAACATCGTATATATCTACTAAAAAATTGTTATTAATACTAAGATACCTTAACTTAAGCATTTCAGCAAAAGTTTCAGATTCTATAAATGTAATTTCATTATGGTCCAAGTAGATTTCTTCTACTTCAAAACAATTGATAAAATAGTTCTTAGTAATTATTCTTAATTTGTTATGATTAAGTCTAATTTCGTTAATATTTACTAGGGGTCCTAAAGTGTCGTTCATTATCTCAGAAAAGTTGTTATTGTCTAAGCTAATTTTTTGTATATTTTTATTATTTATAAAAATATTATGTGGCACTTGATTTAGATAATTAAACTCTAAACGCAGCTTAATTAGATTCTCTAAGTTACTAAAGCTCTCACTATGTATGTTGCTTATACAGTTCTTATCTAAGTGTATAGCGTTAATATTATTAGAATTTAGAAATGAATCTATTGGCACATCCAAAATATTATTATGACTAAAATACACCTCCGTTAATGAGGGCAAGTTACAAAAGATACCATGAATATGGTGCAAATGATTGTAACTTAGGTCGACAACTTCTAAAATTTGATTTTTAAGAAATATATTAGGATGTAAAAATTTTAACCTATTGTGACTTAAATCTATTGATTTTAAGGCAATCAAGGAATTAAAAGCCCTATAATGTATACTGCTGATTAAATTATAACTTAATAATAAGGTTGTCAGGGACGGACAAAATCTAAGGCAGTCTTCGGAAATAAATTCAAACCTATTTTTATATAAGTTCAAGAATTCTAAGGAGATTAATTCAGAATTTTCAACAATAGGGAATGAAGACATCCTGTTCGATGATAGACTTAACGACCTCAAGTGTCTGAGGGTGGCGAGAGCTGTTATCGGAAATATTGTCAATTTGTTTTCACTTAGGTCGATTTTAGCGAGTGATTGTTCCAATCCAGAAAAGGCAGTTTCAGATATATCACGCAGTTCATTTCTTATTATTTTTAGCTTTACTAAAGGAAGACCGAAAAAACTGTAACTTGTTATATCTTCGATGTTGTTAGATGTTAATTCGATAGTTGTCAATTTGAGCATTCCTGATAGAGCTTTCTGTGGTATACTTTTTATTTTGCTCGATATAATGCTCAGCTTTTCAAGGCATTTCCTAAGCGGCATAAATGTGTCATCGTTAATATCTTTTATGTTTGTACTTGATATATGAATACGTTTTATGCAAACGCCTTGAGGTATAAAATGGGGTCCCAATGCTTCTTCCTTATCGTCGAGATCATAAATAAACAGTGAGTGTAAATCAGACACACTTTTAAGTGCATTTTTTATATCTTTTGAGGCAGTATAATAGCAATCAAGAGACAATCCTGAAACATACATAAGATAAATTTATTAAGATTGAAAGTAAAAGTGACATTGTCGGAATTTACTTAGCTACAAAAAAATATTCTTACCTTTTTCAGTTGAATGGCAGGAGCATTTAGTTCCTGCTAAGTCCGGGCACACCAAGGTATCTTGAGCTCGTAAAACGGGTAGAAAAACAAATAACGAATAAATTTGCAAAACATTCCAGCCATTTTTCTTTGTCTTGATACATGCAATTATTTTCATAGTTTCATTATAAGAATGTTTATATTTTCATTTTTCGTGAAGCTTGTTCATTTGCCCTGAAACAAACAAAAGTTGTTTGTAGATATCGAAAACTGACTAAAAAAGTACTGACTGAAATAAGGTTTTTGTTATTATAGTGTCTAACTCCTCGCACTCAGGGAAATATATATATACAGGGTTATTCGTAAATTAGTAACACTGCAGGTTCTCGTAAGTTTAAAATGTAATGTAAAAATAATCAACATCATCATATCAGCCCATATACGTCCACTGCTGGACATAGGCCTCCCCCATACGACGCGAGACACCACAAAGAGCGGTCCTATGCCTCCTCCTTGGGAGACCATCAACTAGATAGACTGACGACATCGTAGCGGTCGCAGGGAGTCGATGGATGTAAAAATAATGTCCCAATTTTTTTCCACTTTCACGGGACTTGAACCTGCAACCCAGTTCGAGTTATGCACTAGAGTAGCAAAAAACCATAAATATTATGTAAGCAAGTAGAATAATCATTCAAATAAAAACCGATTAATGCCGCCGATGTAAAACTGATCATAAATTTAATATACAAAATTAAATAGCTTGTGTACCTATCTACGGAGTACCTAAATATATACCTAGAGAGCTTAAGTTCTATTTCCTGATTCTGATACAAAAGCGGTGTGCGAGTAACACAAACATGAAAGTAAATAAGCTAACTTCCAAACACCTTAAAGTAGGTACCTACACAAAACTCCTAATTAACAAGTTAGTTACTCATAGTTGTTGGTACGCCCTGTATTGAATTTATAGCCCTCAAACATTGTGGACTAAAGGCCGACAATGCTGATGATGATGATGAAACATGAGGTTACATCGTGGAGTTTATTTAATAAAAAAAATGGTAGCCCGCTTCTCAATGGTTGCAAATAACGGTATGCATTTAACGTCATGTCAACATTCAGCCTTCTGATCATACCCATTACTTGTTATAATCTAAATCTCACACATTCGATTCTAATGCACTGTATTATCCCTATTCAATTCGGCAAATGGAACCGATGGTTGCTTGTACGCTAACAATGAATATTTGTATCAATTACTCGCAATTGGATTATTGTTCCCAATCCGTGTTTACCTACTTCGAACTCCCCAAAACTTTGGAACGGACTACTTCAGGGTCGAGCACGGTATTGATTTTGACACTAAATTTCACACGCATTTTATAAGTAGACTAATAAGCTACTTAAAAACAACACTAAACTCACGTCGAAAAATAAGTGTTTTATAAAATGAAAAGAATAAAAATTACCTTTTATTAAAAACTATTCGCTATTTTTAACTTATCGGCAAAATTTAAACGTGTTCACTTATTTTACTTACCAAGCTTTTTCTTTGCGCTGACATGACGTACACATCGGAGTTAATTACGGAACGCCGCTATCCCGTTGGGTTTAGAGTCCATTTTGGCATGCGCTCTTGAAGGTCGAAGTGCGCGCGTGTCCACGGTGTGCGGACGTCCCACGCGTGGAGTATAGGGAGACCTCCTGGAGAGGCCGTGGAAGGGTTTTTCACCGGTTTGTTGTGTTGCGGTGGAGCGCGGAGCACAGAACGCCTGGGGTCATTAGAAAGCTCGACAGAAGACTGCCGCGGCGGCGGCGCGCGCTCTGTAGGTCACCCCTGTTGTTGCGGCACAGGGCACCCCCGACCCACTATTATTATACTTTTATGACGAATCGGATTTCGCTACCCGAACCACCCGAGCACACGATTTCTGTGAACGTGTAAGGTTTATCTTATGCTGATTTATTCCAAGCGTTTTCGTATTGTGGCGCCTTCGGTGAATATTGCTTGCATACCTGTTTTGTAGATAATGTTTTGCTCTTTGGTCGGAAAATTCAAGGGAAATGTATTGGTTACCTGCTTATTTATTTTCATGCAATATCGTTTTTGAGCACACGTAAATAACGTGAATATTAAAGATTTACTACAGAACCATAAGCTTTTATTCGAAAATGGTTATTCCACCGCCCTCGTGCGATAAAATACGTTTAACGAAAAAATAAAATAACCGACTTTTCAACTTTGAATATCGGAATAAAATTTTTTAAATATCGCTTTAAAATTGCAAAAATAATAAATAATTTTAAAAGGTCACACAGGATTATCACGTAGTTGCCTATTTACGTACATGACTTTACGTGCGTAGGAACTTCGAGTAGCACTATTATTATTGTATGAAAATGATAACTAACTTCTTAGATAAATGATTCATTTTATTGAATTATCAGATGCATATTATGTTTATTTCGCATGCCTTTAAAAAAACATTTAAAAATGCATATTATTAATATTTGTTAATGCTACAACATATTTATTGTTTAGACACAAATATTCATACAGAAAAGAATTAGAATGGATAAATCTTCTCAGCTGGCAAGAGCACTGAGAGAGACTGTCAATTAAAACCGTTGACTGGCAAGAGCATTGGCAAAAGGACGATTTGAAAGTCCGAATAAAAAATTCGATATCAATTAAAATACTTGATGAGACTGCTTGCTGTTAGCTTTATTGGGTAGAGGAAAAGCATGTCGTCATGCTTTAATTTCTTCCGTCCGAATTAAAAAGAAGTAGAATATAAAAAAAAAAACATTCCGTTCTTGAACATAAAAATAGTTATTCCGATCCCGGCCTTGAAATCACACTGCAGTGGAGTTGGCTGTAAATCTATACACGTACAGTCGGGTGCACTATCATGTGTACACACTATTAAGTAGGTACTGTTAGGTAGGTACTTATATGTTCTATGTCGGATTAAAGTTGACTTTCTCGGCGACCATGTTTTCTCTTGCCTTTCCAAATATGAAAAACTTCACACATCTCAGCCGAATGACGACGACACGTCCAGCATAAGCTTCCTCAAATATCAATATTTAATTTATTTGACGACCTCAGTGGCGCAGCGGGCGAGAGTATGCCTGCGACGCAAGAGGTTGCGGGTTCGATCCCCGCCTCGGAACAAATTTGTGTACGATCTGCAGAAATTTGTTCCGTTGGTCTGGGTGTTTTCTATGTATAATAAAAAATATCTATCTATGTAATGTATAATATTACGTATATCAGTTATCTAGTACCCATAACACAAGCTCTGCTTACCTTGGGGCTAGATAATGCTGTGTGAATTGTTCAGCATTATTTTATTATTTATTTATTTTATTTTAAGCCTCAATTCACACCGCGTTGGTGGCAGGCAGCGGCGAAGCAACTTTAGTATGGAGTCAAATAAATAAAAAAATCTTTAAACATATTTGTCTACAATCTTTAAACATTTGACGACCTCTGCCGGCTACTGCTATCCTAGTGTAAATTGAGCTTTTAGCACTAATGTGTAAAAAGAGGTGAGGATGACCCTCGAATACCCAAATGAAACTCAGAATCAAGGACTATTTTTAGTAAGTCGCGATTTTTTAATAGTTTACGATGAAAACCTAGAAAATCGACACTTGAGACGTACTAAAGTCTAATATGTGTTTGACTTTTCGGGCGTACCGCCGAATACTCAAACGCAGCTCATATTTGAGCACGTCTTAAGTCGCAATGTTTTTACAGTTTTCAATAAGCATATGTCAAAAAATTCGTCAATTGTCGCTGTTAGAGTGTCATGAACTTTGAAAATAGAATATGATCGGTTGGACGAACAAAAATTTTTTGAGACGTGCTTAAATTTTAGTTGAATATTCCTTGCTAAGTGTCAAAAGTTGTTTAGCACATTTTAAGCAGCTGACTGTATCTAGATACTAGTACTTAGCTTCTAGAGGCTCTAGCTACTTTTATGTCTAAAATCTAGGCCACATGTTTGTTGCCGTTGGCATTCAATTTGGGCTTTTATGAAAAAGTTTTAAATGCCGAAATCTCAAAGAATGAAAGCACGGGTTTGAACTTATACATAAAAAATAACAGAGGCCAGCGGTGGGTAAACATAGAATGTACCTATGTAGTTATTTGAATATTAGAGTTCCATAGAAATCTTTTCCTTTAGGTTTATTATTTAAGGTTGATCGTAACCGGTAGCGAAGGAAATTGAATTTTTGAGGTTCCTCGCAGCATATAGCTAGTAGAAAAGTAGTTCTGTTGACCTATGTTGGCGACTTCAATTCAATAGCAAGGTAAATCTATTATTTCCGATGGATCAGCAAAGCCTATGGAATACTATTTAGGTCTTCTGTGCTTTAGAAACGTTTGGTTTTCAAAAGTAGGTTGCGTCCTACGGTAGTTAGAAAAGAGCCATAATGTTAAGCTACTGGACTAGATTTGCTGGACCTACATAATTCATAATGGTTTATTTAGCAGAAATGTAGGTACATGGGGTATTAAGAATACAGCTTACCCTATACACTTTGCCTCGTCAAGGCATGCAAAATTTATGCTAATACTACTAGCCTTGTTATAGCTTTTTCGTGACATCGTAGCGGTCGCAGGAACTCTATGAATGGAGGCGGCTCAGGACCACTATTTGTGGCGTCTCTCGTCGTATGGGGGAGTCCATCAATGGACGTGTGTGGGCTGAAATGACTGTGAGGTAGGTGTGACTAATGTTTGTTTCCAAGCGCTCTCATGCTTACTGTAGTGTTCTTATAATAATAATAATAAACTTGCAGGTCAGCTTGTGGCGAGCTGATGGTGAGTAGCGACACCATGGCTACCGAGTGCTTCCGGGGAAGTTTCTTGTGCTCGACTCAGCTTGCGGAGTGGCAACCCGTGTGAGCAAGTGGTGGATCTGGTTCTCATGCCAGATCCACTTCTTGCTCGCATTCATGCATCTTATGATGTAGACTCGGTGGTGGAAGTGTCAAATGGCGTGGTAACGAGGAAACCCGTTCACGAACAGTCTTCGTGATGGTGAAATCGGGGCCGCGCCTCTCGACAACCCTCAGTCGTTGTTCCTTTTCGGAGTTAACGCCGGCATTTTGAGGAACCCATCTAGCATTAGGCAAGCCACCGCCTGCCGTTTTCAACAGTTTTGAGACTATGTTTATGGCAGGTGTCCGTAGTGTCCCCATAGCCCTATTGTCCAGTTCATCCACCCATCACAATAACCTGGTTTTTCAACCTTTAATTTTTCTTTGCAATAGTCTCTAAATCTAGCGGATATCATCTTCTGGTGTATTATTCTGCAACCGAGTATGATACCCGCTATGTGTAGCTCTCGCCTTTAGATTGACTTTTTTAAAGGGCATCTGTGCTGTTGGCTTGGACCCCACGCATGCAAAACGCCCCCAAAGCACCGGGTCACATGGCCCTAGATTTCACAGCGGGTTAAATTGTCTAAGCCCTAGCTAGATCATGGAAATGAAAAACACATAATAATAGTAATAATGCTGGTCAATTCACAGCAAAAGACAGATCGCGACTGTATCGATGCAGACGCACGACAGGATCGCTGCAAAAAGTTGCCGTGGGCGAGCGCTTTAAGTATACTCGTGTTATATTATTTTGTAATAGATAGATCCAAAATGTTGATTATTTGTACTTCCTAATATACAATTGTTCATTCAAAGAGTGTTGGTTTATTTTACTTAATTCTCATGCTGGCTATACATAAATCCACGATGGAGGAACCGATGATGAATTTACCCATAAAAATTAATATTTTATTCGACGGTGACAAATTTACCCTCCAAGTATGGAACTTAAAAGTACGAATTTACCCTAACCCAATTTATTTACAAGTCCTGAAGTTTCAACGTCATAGACATCTAGCCGGCTGGCTCACTGCGTAGTGTCTGTTAATTGCACTGGTTTTTCACTTTTTCCTCGCCGCGAATCCATTGGCAGCTTGCATGTTTTTAAATCAACGTGCCGCAAGTAATTTGCTCTTTAACAATACTTTATGTATGGCTTGAACTATCGTGCAGTGCTGTCTAGGAAATGCGTGCAGTGTTGTTTTAATTTGAGTGAGTATATTTTAGGACAACGTATTATTTGTATTTACTCTGATAAAAAAATATTGGAAATCGACGAAATGTCAAATGTTAAATCTATAAATTAAAATTGAACGGATAAATTGCATCCCTTTCTTTTTCATACTTCCTATCCTACTAATAATGTAAAGCCGAAAGTTATGAAGATGTTTGGCTAACGATAACTTCAAAAGAACCAAACTGTCACGGCTGAAATTTTGCAAGCATGAACTTCTACACCTGGAATAACGTTTAATTTTCATGATGACATCAGTGGCGCAGCAGGCGAGGTCCGCAGGAAGTTGCTGGTTCGATTCCCGCCTTAGGACAAATGTTTATACGATCTGCAAATGTTTGTTCCACTTGTTCTGGGATTAGCTATGTTTAATACAAAAAATCTACTTAAGTAATTGTATTGTATTAAGTAAAAGTATAAAATTAAGTATAATATATAAAGCGAATCCGCGGACAGAAGCTACTCCTTTATTAAAACAAAGATGATGATAATATATACTTACCTTTATTATTACGTAGATATTGAACTATTAACTGGGGCACCTAGATTCTGTTCAAAATATAGATCCATGGCCCGATGCTTGAAATGAGTGCTATTTAAAAATTCAGAACGGTTCTGTTTCGGTAGAGATGTCTTTGAATAATACAGGCTTGAATCAAAATTTATATACCTAAGGGTTTTTGTTCAAACACATTTTGGGTTATTAAAGATGATGATGATGATTTATATTAACGTAGCACAATATAGTTATAATAATAATAAATAATAATAAAATTATTTATTTCAGGCCACATTAGTCTAGTGCAAGATGTAAAAAACTTAAGTTTAGTTTAGTTATGAAGTAGTTAATGTTTTTATAAGTAAGTATGTATATTTTAATGTTTTTTTTTCTATTTTATTATTATTTTTAAGTATACTTATGATTATCTTTTATAATTTAATAGTGTAGTTAGTGCTTTGGGTCAAACTGTAAGCTAACTACTTTAGTTTTCAATAAATAAATAAATAAATCAGTAATCTGGTTCCCATAGGATAAGTTCTGCTTATGTAGTTTCGCGATGCATTGTGAAATACATTTTAACCGACTTCAAAAAAGGTATCCTATATACGGTTGGTTTTTCATGTACCTATGTTCGCTGATTTCTGAATAATTGTGGGCCATATATATATAGAAATGATGTTTCCACTCTGGGTGGAAATTTTATTCCCGAGGACTACTATCTGAACCGTAAAATAAAAAAAAGGAAGTAAATCTATGTCAGTTTGTCTAATACAAAAAGTCTATTTAACTAAAATGACTAAATGTTTGATTGAGTTTGATACCAATAATAAAATGATGTTAATTATTTAAATCGTTTATTATTTAACATTATTTATTATTATTTAACAATCTGCAGTTGGCTCAATTGTAATAAATATTATTAATATTGTTTCTATTGTGTAGTTTAAATTTAATTGTATTAATTGATTGTGTTTAAAGTTCAGTTTAAAGTCGCGAGCTATGGACAGAGCTATGCTCGAAGATTCTCTGAAGGATAGGATTCGCAACGAATACAACTGATAGAGAATTAAAGTTATCGACACAGCTCAAAGGATTAGCAAGCTGAAGTGGCAGTGGGCTGGCCATATCTCGAGAAGAACCGATAACCGCTGGGGTAAACGTGTTCTTGAGTGGAGACTGCGACTCGGCAAACGTAGGTAGTGTAGGACGCTCTCCGACCAGCAGGGGTATTTTAATTCATTCGATTCGTTTCCGGAGCGGAAACGTCCGATTCGAATTCGATTCCGCGAACGCTATTTTGATTTCGTTGTGGATTGATGATTGAAAGTATGAAACTCTCCTAACAAGGATCCGAATTCGAATGTCAAAAGTTTTCGAATTCGCTGGTTTAAAATAGCGTTCTTCGACAAAGTTTCCGATATCGAATCCGAAGGCCTTTCCGACGAATTAAATAAAATACCCCCACAGGTGAGATGACGATTTGCGAAAGACTGCTGGCAGATGCTGGATGCGGCAAGCTGAAGACAGAGCGCTAGTCACTCATTACGACTATTCTCAGACTAATAATTATTATAGGCAGAACATCATGATGATGAATTGATTGTATTTTTTTATGAATCATTTCGTACATAATAAGTATTGGAATTTGGTCCTACTGGAATAAACTACCCTACTTCACTTTATAAAGCATAAGTAGAGTAGGTATCTATATAATATAGCCATTAGCCATGACACGGATTTTAAATGGCACGATCATAAGCCGCTGTATTGGGCTACTATTGGGTAGAATACCTAGGGTAATAACTGTCATTTATAAAACTTTTAAAACTATCATGGTTATTAACATAACTGTCATTATACTTTTATATACTTGTTCAATGTTGAATGTTTAGGTTTAATCAAAAACTTACCTTTTTCATAGTCTCTGCCCAAGGCTTCGCACGCAGTTTTCCCGAATAAAAATAAAAACCTTAATCCCTGCCTTTCATTAAGATCCATTCAGTAATAAAGGGGTAAAAAGGTAACAAACCGACAGGCACACAACTACTTTCGCTTTTGTAATGTTAGCATGGATATTGCGGTGTATGTAATGGACATTTATGTACCATCGCTGGCACTCGCAGCGTAAGAATGAATCTCCCTCCGACAAAGAGAAGAGAACCTATCATTCATAGAGCTGCTTCTTTCTTCTGAGTTTTTAACACTTTTGCTGCCAAGCCTAGTGATTATGTTCATGGCATATCCTCTTTGTTTTGGGAAGATACGTTAAGGGCCTTCGAATACGCCGCAAAGTGCCACGCGTAGGCAGCGCGTGGCCACGCATCAGTTCATCGATCGATTAGTCACTGTACGGACGTAGTTTTTGTTCAACTCTAAACAGTTTTCGTCAGAATCCATCTTTTAACTAAGTTTAAAACGCTACAATTCTCGATCCTAGCGACGGTAGCGCCGCCATAGCAGATACTTCAGATACGCAGCCTCCGCGCAGTTTGCGGCAAATTTGAAGGCACCCTAAAGACGTTATGTTAGCTTCGGAGCAATACGAGACCTAATTTACGTCACCATTGAACGAATCCAATAATTTCGAACATAAAGAAGATACTTACTTCAATAAGATTGATTGTATTCTGGGAACCTCCTTACTTAATGGATAAAGTAATGGAGTGCCTACTCCAATCGAATCGTTTAACAAGTAAATACAACAGACTCATCGATTGTTGGTTCAACGTTCGTTTTTAGCAATGGGGGGTTATATACGCGGCGTCACGGTCGTGGAATTATAGAGATACTGCGCGGCATAAATTTACCAGTTGGATCTGAATTAAGTAGGCTTTTATTTGTTGCGTCACGTGCTCTAGGGCTTCTGAGACCCTATGCAATGAACTTCCAAGTAACGTAATCATAACGCCAAATATCTTGCTGAGTTATTGTTGCACATTTTTGGAATTTTCTCAAGCGCCGCAGGTTAAAGTAAACGATCTCCCTGAGTTAAGTGCTGTTTTTTAGAGGTCTTATTTACAACTAAATGTATGGGAAAAGTTTTTTTGCATTATCTGACTTTTTTAGTATTGTAACCAGTTTATCTGAAAGGAGTTTTTGATCAGGAGAAGAAATAGGATCGATTGGCATTTCAAAGTGAAAATTTTAAAAGTGATCGCGTAAAACAACTATTTTCAAGCTAACTGCATTTTATCTGGGTTAAAATTCTCTTTATTAACGTGTATCAAAATATTGTGAATCATTTTCCTGTAGGTACATTGGTAAAAGTTATCCCTTACTGACTCATCTCCCTGTCCAAAACTTCACTCTGTATAGTTTTCAGTTATAATGATAAGCTCACAAGTTTTTCCAACCAGATGACATCTCCAGATAGCCAGATAGTCATTTTATTGGTAAAATCATATTTACAAGTCAAATTATCTAATTAAAATTGGTACTTACTAACAAAATACTAAAATTTTACATACTAAAATAATTATAAATTGTCAATGTAACTAATGTAAGAATTAATAAATCAATTCAATTGAGAATGGGGAATAAATAAATTTATAAATAATAAATAATTTTTAAATAATAAATGAATTTAATTGGGCACACGTTATCTATATAAAGATTTTACAAAACTACTAATAGAGTCCACAGGTGATCGAAATGCTGGTTTTTGTTTCAGTCAACGAATTAGCATTGCCATTCAACGTGGCAATGCTGCCAGCATTCTGGGCACTCTGCCTTCTGGTGACGGCTTAGATTTTTAGAAAATAGATGTAAGTGTAAATATTAGTTGTGAGTATTGTTATAGTATAAATAGAGTATAATTAGTGCAAAAATAAAATATTCAATGGAGAATATAAAGACAATTAATACAATATGGTATTAAATTAAGATCTGTTAAATTAAAACCGACCCGGATTTTCTCTGCGGATACACAATCACCGGATATAGTTCACCGAAAATAAAGTTCGAATAAACACATGTGGTTAGTAATTATTGTTTTCCTGGAAATCATTCGATTCGATGCCATGATTTGTTCATGAATTTCTGATGAACTAAAACTCGATTTCGTGGATTCATAATGAGCCACAACATATTTTTTTACAGTTTGCAATAGTCAACTTCATACTGTAGGTTTTTATATTATAGTTTATATAGTATTTTATATATACCATAATAGACCAGGGGGCCTTAACGGGGATTATTGTCTAGGGTAGAATAGACAATAATGACATTGCATCGACACACATTGCGTACATCGTTGAAGTTGAAGAAATACATTTCATATAATTTAAACATTCTATGACAAAGTAACGTAATTTTTCTCTATTCTACAAAATACAAATACAAAAATACAGTGGTTTGGGACCCTCTTTTAGGTAATAAAATACCTGTGCTAGAGGGTCTCGCTCTGCTTAAGTATTATTTACTATTGTATGGTACATTTTTTAAATTAAAATCAAGGAAGATTTTACGTAATTAAAATACAAATAGGAACAATTAAAATGCCAGAAAATTGATTGTTCATAAAAGTTTTATAAAGATTTTCTTTTATTAGTGCTAATGTTATAAATAAATGTACCTAATATACAATCTACAATATTAATCTAACTATGAGCGTTTACATTTATAAGAAGAAATAAAATTAATAAAACTATGTATGTACATGATGCAGTTACTTTAACTACTAGTTAAAGTAACTTAACTTCACTGGATCAGTTGAGCTACCTGTAGATTGTTTGCGACAGTTTGCAGATAGCTTAATTGTTTCTATTGTTAATACTAGTTTTAATTTAAATTTGTTATTTGATTGTTATTTTCTTTCTGAATAAAGATTTGGAATTTAATAAAAAAACTACTAGTATAGTATTATATATTGTATTAATATTCTACCCTAGACAACAATCCCCATGCTACTGATAATTTATGTATCAGTTGTAATTTTCTTTGCTTTAAATGAGATGATTATATTTCCGACTTATTTTGTTTCAATTCGCTTTAAAAAAAGCATCTTACTACTTTATACGTATAATTCAACTGCTAAGGTATTACTTTATCTCGCCGGTGGCTGGTTTCCTCCCCTCCTAATAAACTGTTTACAATCCAACTACAAAGTAAGGCAACAAAGTTGGACCTTCTTTACGGCTACAAGCTACAAGTTAATCTTACGGTGCAATAAAATTACAAGTTAATTTCTGAATCAGAGCGCAGCGAATCGATCCGTTCCTAGTCGAGTCACGTCGGAGGTGTAATTTTGCAAAAAGAGGTGATTGTAAAGTGGAGGCTACGTCCGTCTAGTGGCCGCCGAGATCGCGACGCGGCGGGCTCCTAAATGAGCCAACTTTTCCCATTTATACCCACATTACTTCCATTAGGTTCGTCGCCACTTCAGAATATGTACCCAATTTTCAAGTGCTTTCGCTAATTACAGGTACTTCAATTAACGAGTTAGATCGTCGGTTTTAATCTCGTCTTGGCAAGTTTCGAGATGACTCGAGTGTGAGGCATGTGTGATGAGTTTACATCAAGTATCGCTAAGTAGTTAGCGCTTGCTCAATCAAATCTTAATATACAAAACAAAACTTAATATACACTAAATTAAACAATTAAACAAAAATACTTTTTTAACTAAGACAGCAATCTAATAATAGAATAAAATTTAAACTAGTATTTACAATTGAATCAAATGAATGAACTGCAGACTGTTGCAAACAATCTACAGGTAACTCAACTGATCCATATCAATACCAGTCGGAAGCGTCCTCAAGACGCTGGCGGCATTGCCCCGTTGTATGGCAGTGCTGATGCGCTGTGCCAGGTACTCACCAGATCTCGGGTCACGCGTCACTTTGTTGACAAGACGCACAGATAGTTTTTTTAAATACCATGAGAGCCTCGATACCCCACGGACCGAGGGCCTTGTCAAACAGAACTGGCTTCTGAATATGATACCACGTTAACAAAATGTTATCTGACAACAAAGTAAATATGGCAGTTGCGCATTAATTATACAAATTAAAGTAAAATATTAATGTAGAGCATTTCGACATAATTATCACGTTGCGTGCTTTCAGTTATTTTAGTAGCAAAACCTCACCTTAATTTAATATTAAACGCATAATAGGCGCTTACATGACTACCGTAAATTAAATGGCTGATGATAATCGTACGCTGTTTCAACATGACAAATATTAACAAAGTATTCCCCGCCTAAAAAATATTTTAATAAATTATTGGATAAGTAGGTCATGACTCTTTCTAACTGTCAACTTTGTCCAAACACTTATTGATCATGAAGAGGGGAAGTAAATTGTTTCGACTATCATTAAATATGGATAGTGATAATGGGTAAAAGCTGAGACTGATACAGAATAAAAAATGGTTTTGAATATAACCTCTACGCGCGCCGTAGTAACTTAGCCTAAGTAGTTCTTTGCTACGCCGTAGCGAACCCCGCTACGTCGTAGCTCGCTACGAACTAGCTCAAATTTTTACGATACTATTATTGCAACAATTAAATAATAATTATTGTATTATTGCGATTTGCGAAAGACTGCTGGCAGATGCTGGATGCGGCAAGCTGAAGACAGGGCACTATGGCGCTTATTAGGGGAGACCTATGTCCAGCAGTGGACCAGTATAGGCCGATGATGATGATGATGACGATTATTGCAATGCAGCATATTCTACACGCGAGGACACATAAATGATTTTAAGTTATTGTAAAAGTTTAATTCTAAAGAGTGTAAAACTGTTTGTTCTCCTTATAAAACAAAATAAAATAAATAGTAGCAAAGAGTTACGACGTAGCACTGTAAGTTGTATTTTGGTTTTTATTTTATTCAAAGTTTTGTCTAGTTTTTTCATCTTCATCCAAATCTGCATTGGTCGAAAATGAAGAAAATAGCATTGATTAAATGCAAAATGGACAATTATAAATAATAAATAAATAAATAATAAATAAGTAGGTTTTACGGGAATATAATATATTTTAATTTAATAATTAATTTTCAAAGTAAATACATAAAAATATCTTTGTGAATATTTCGAGGGTCTGCCTGTTTTTGTTAACAATATCGAGCAAAAAAAATCTATTTACACGATTACCCACCTTAAATATCTATTGTATTATGTTTTTAGTATATGTTGTTATAGAGGCAAAAAAAAAAAATAGTGGCAACAGAAATACATCATCTGTAAAAATATCAAATGTCAAACTATCACGGTTCATGAGATACGGCCTGGTTACAGACGGACAGACAGATAGAAAGACTGACGGACCGCGGAGTCTTAGTAATAGAGTCCCGTTTTACCCTTTATAATATGCTTTTCAAAGCACAAACTAAGCATTGAAAGTGCACCACGGTACCACCAGGCTCAGTGGTGTGTTCACCTCGAACTTCAGTTTTAAGTACGTTGTTATATAATTAAGTACGAACTGGTTGCGACTGGGACTTGTGATTTCTAAAGTTTGGATGCTTATCGCATTTAGTTCGAGGTAAGTACATTGCCATTTGGGATTCTTAATAGGTACTAAGGTACCTACTACCTACAGTTTCCAAAGTTCTAAGTAGAGAGTTTGGAAAGGTCATTACTGTAATGCTGTTTTGACCACGTATGATGCCAAATTTAAACCACACTTTACAAGTTCCAAATGCTATAAATTCTTTCTGAATCTTTGTTGCAAACAAGTACCATACTTCGAGTTGAGGATAGAAATACAAACGTACTTTTTGATAACAAAATACAATAGAACTCGGATCCAATAAACTGTATTTCATACAAAGGTTCATATTAGATATGTCAAAATTGATCGTTCTTTTAGCTTCCTCCGATATTGGAGACCAGCCAAACCGTAAGTCTTGTTGCAATAGATAAGAATTTTCGAATTTTAACTTGCATACTAAGCTTGGATAGGCAGTGGGCACACACCTATGATTCCGATAAAATAAGTTTATTATCCAGCCGTTTGGTGCCTGCTTAGAATTTGCACCACCCCAACTCTTTCCTTGGGTGTCGTAAGAGGCGACTCATGGATATACATCGGGGGGCAGGCAGCAGCGCTTCTTGCAAATTGATCTACCACCGAACTGTGATCCCAACCCACATGCCCAGCGTAGGGATTATGGACATTACCCCCATGGGATAAAAAAATCAGGTAAAGGTCTGCCTCCAGCAGTGGACTTTATAGGCTGTTGAGGTGAGGGAGGAAGTAAAATTATCCGTCCTCAATAAACGTCCCTGATTGATACATTTAAAGTGCAAATAATAACTAAGAAGATGAGCATTAATCATTTGTCAAAACTTAGAAAACAAAAAAATAAAAAATTAAAAACAAAACTTTTATTTTTTCTTAGGTACCAAATTGCACTACTCATCATCATCAGCTTATGTTAGTCCACTGCTGGACATAGGCCTCCCCTAATGAGCGCCATAGCGCCCTGTTTTCAGCTTGCCGCATCCAGCACCTTTGCCAGCAGTCTTTCACAAATCGTCATCCGACCTGGTCGGATGGGGTCCTATACAGCGATTGCTTTAAAATATATACGTTATTTTCAGGATAAAATAGTATAAACACTTATAAAACTAATATTTACACTCTATTTTCTAAAAATCTAAGCCATCACCAAAAGGCAGAGTGCCTAGAATACTGGAATCGCCTTATTTTCTACCTAATAAAAATGAATGTGCTTACTTGTCATTACTGACTGTAGTATTTACCTGATATAAACATCTCTACATACTTGAACCATAAAATAACGTTTTAGATTTTATGGTTCAAGTATGTAGATTTAGATTTTAAGTAATGTCACTGATACATTTAAAATCCCTGCTCCTGAATTTAACATAGGAATACGGTTTGACGATCCGTGTCTTCCGATTATATTGTACTTAATAAAACAATTTTCAATTTTAAAGCTCCGTACAGATATTTTAAAATTCTCGTCTAAAATCCAGTCTGCTTTAGGTCCATATGTCTCATGAATTATTCAGCCGGAGCGGCGGCTTGTCCCGCTTGCTGACATTATAATATGACTGTGTGTAACGTAACATCTACGTACGTACAAAACAACTAATACAACCTGTGTATTATACTTTAGTTGGGCGTAGTCCTTAGAAGACGACTATCACGAAAAACCCATCTTAAGATGGTATAGCTGGTGCCGGCTGAATGATAATGCTGGACAATTCACGCAGCATTATCTATCCCCAAGCTAAGCAGAGCTTGTGTTATGGGTACTAGATAACTGATATACATAATATAATACAATACAATACATAGATAGATATTTTTTATTATACATAGAAAACGACTAGAACACCCGGAACAAACCTGCAGATCGTTAAAATATTTGTCCCAAGGCGGGAATCGCACCCGCAACCTCCTGCGTCGCAGGCGGACCTTCGCCCACCGCGCCACAGAGGTCGTCAAAATAGATTGATGAATTTTATTGCTGTGAAACAGTGGTAAATATGTACTGGGTAAGATTGGAAGAATACTTTAATTTGACATTGTATTCAGTATGAAATTTGATATCGCAGTTTATTACGCATGTAATCAGGTGAATTGTGAACCTACCAAACGTGGGTATGTATCATTACTTAATCAAAGAAACCTTCAGGAAACCTAAAGCGCCAGGTTTGTTGTTAGGCCATAATATTTTTTTGCATAGGTACTGTAGAGAAGAGAAATTTCGTAGAATTCCAAAGCCATTAAAACTCTTATTGGATAAGTGGAGGTTGGTTGACTTCTGGATAACTAAGTCTTATTATTAAGGTAGCATTTCTTCTTTCGATTTATCGTGCGTGTAAAATAGTAATATCACGAGGGTTTCTTCGTAAAGCTGACCCACTCAGGTCCGCTAACTGCCGTTCATTTGTAAATCAAATTGGTTAGCATACACATAAAATATACACTATTCGCTTCTAGCGATAGCCGTGTTTTATTAATATCCTACCAGTTAAACAGAAAAAGTGGAAACCTGTCGTACTTAAATAATGTACCATACGTCATTTGGTGGTGGCGTTGTTAAATAAAGTGCTATTATACAACGCCTATTGAGGCTAAAGTCTATTTGCAAAATAGCACTTGGTTATTTTAGGCACAGCCCATCAAGGCTTTGAATTGGGGGCGCCGCCGCGTTGAATATAGCGCATGCACAAACCAAATTGACCAGACCATATGCTGCTTCCGATAAAGTCTTAAAAATTTACGATTTTGGGTTTCTCTTTGTTGTGATAAAATACTCAATTTGCAAGTATACTGTAAAATTCTGACGGAAAAATCAATACCAAAGTCCAGTGACCTTCTTTGATACTGAAAAGAGTAAAAACTTTTTCGTGGTATAGAATGGATGTCACATCCAAGCCAAGCTTATGTTTGAGAAGTGGATTACAACCGCCCTTTTGCCTTCCGAGTGTCGGATTTAGTTTCATTTGTCAAGGAAGGAACAGGGAGACCCCGGAACCCGGAGAGGACCGGTGGCATTTATAAGCGACTTCAAAAAAGGAAGTATTAAAATTCTGACCTCCTTTTTGCGAGATTGATTTACTGGCGACATAGTTTCTTAGGGCGAGGACACACTGAGCCAATAGTTTACGACATGCTCTCAGCTGTAAATCAAAGGGAAAATTCCATAGGCACAGAGTGAGTTAAGGCTTGTTAAAACTAGTTGACAAAGAGAAGGGATTTCAGTGGATGGTAAATCTTTATAAGCCTCTTTCTAAAATATGAGCACAACCGACATGTAGACAAACTGAAAACTATTTTTGCATATTAATAACTTTATTAAGAAAGAAAATTACAGTAAAATAATAAATTTAAATTAAAACTAGTAATTACAATAGAAACAATTGAGCTATCTCCAAACTGTTGCAAACAATCTACAGGTAGCTAAAGTAAGGTAGTACATTATCAATTAATTATAACCTACGTAATAAAATAACATAAGCAAACCAGCAGCAAACTTCACTGAGTGCAATCGCATCCTTTTTGTTACTGCTTTTTTACACCAAGACTGTTTGATCATAGATACTTGTTATATGCAGTATCATATTTTAAAGCAAACATGTCTAGTAGGTGCTTACGAAGATTGTATCGCTTGATATAGGCAGCTATTGATTAATGTTGGAACGTCACGCGACAATTTAGGCAGGTGCTGTGTTGTCGGTAAATTGATAATTTACTGTAATAAATGGGAGAGGTTAGGGCGCCGTGACTCGAGTATCCGTGAGAGCTATAAGAGAGATAAGATGAGCTGATAGGCGATTGATGATTGAAAATCGATCGGTGACGAGAATAATCTGACTTTGAGGAAGGTCTTTTGAAGAAATACACAAGCTGGTAGATCTATCTTTCGGGATACTAGGTAAGGTATACTTGCGTATACCAAACATACTTATTAGTTGGGTAAGTACTTACACGGATAGCAATTATTCCTTATTAGTACGGAAATCAATAACGAGGTATAATTGGTTCTCTCAAATAACTACATTGCATTGGTACCATCCAGACGAATGGCGGTATAATGAAATTAATTAAACACGTACTTCTAGTAACTATGTTTACGTGATTTATACAGCAAAAGAACCTTATTAAAATATTTAAACTACTAAATAGTTAAAGCTACGAATGAAAGCTACATTAACCCTGCTATAAAATGTATTCACTGAAAACTTAGTGTTATTTAAAATAATCTTATTAAAGTAGTTGAATTTACGCCGAATTACCGAGATAACTGATTCCTCGGCACTGTTAGCCGTAATAGCTCCAGCTCATAAAGGGAGATGTTCCGTTTAAACAGTGGGTAATCTAGCTTCAAAGGGGCTTAACAATTCGATTGCTATGTATTTGTGCCGATTCAGAACCGTCGGCTTTATTAGGCGCCTATTGGATGGCCAGAGGCTCACATGAGCCATGCCGTTTGCTGGTATAACCACGATGCAAGCAGCTGTTTGCCTAGTTATTTAACTAGGGCAATATAAACACATGCAATTCAAGTTTAGTTATGACTTGCCGGAATATAGCTATGCATAGAGTAGACTATGTACTTATACGTATATACTTTACTTGACTTATAGGCGTTTTGAAAAAGGCGGTTTCGTAAAGCATGTTTTAAAAGTCGTTAGGTCCGATATAACCGCCACTTAAATTTGAGCTTCTACTCAATCCCGCGTTTGGATTTTCACGAATGTATCGGTACCATCGCACGCCGAACGAAACGCCAATGCCCAATGTGTACTTTTACTCTCTGAAATCTGAGTTTTGAATAGGGTTTTCAAGTTTAACTTCCTAGCTAGATTCCGTGAGGAATAGTTTCCTACGACACAACGTCTCAATAGAATGACGTTTGTTGTAGAAATGAACAATGGAACTTCTGCACAATTTTTTTTCTTTATTGGTGTTGGTCAAGCGTTTGGCCGCCATCTACTTTGAATAAGCCGGTGTGTGATGTGGCATGCTTTCAAAGAAGTAAGTTATTCACCTTTTATTTGAAGACTCCAAGATTTAACTCTGGCGGGAAAACGGGCGCAAAAAGCTCATTCTACCACTCTTTGGTCGTCCTTATTATGAAGGTAGAGCAGAATATTTTGGTATAACAGAATATTGTGGTATATCTTAATTCACTGTGGTATAATTAATATGTACCCAAATTTATGCCCCATTCGCATTACTACTAGTTTTTCAAACTTATAAAATAACATGAAGAAACCGCTGCGACTAGCTAACGAAGTAGGTGCCATTAAGGCAGCATGTGCATACAGCTTTACGTAGAATGAGCTAGTGCGTCCACGTTTAGAGGATATAGCGAGATATATTGCCGGATAACCTTGCTTCCCATGTACCAGCTTACTACTCAATATATGGGCTATTTCAAATGTGCTGATTGAAAATGTCTTGAATACATTACACGCTAACATAGAGTTCTAGGTAAAAGTTTTGATTGGCAACAAAATCTCTGGTCTGCGGTAACATCTCTTCTAAATCATCGACTAAGTGCCAATGTTTTTTAGATCTCCAGCGGTATTTTCTTAACAGAATAAATCTAAACTTATTCAGAAATTATTTGAGTTTAGGGTAAACACAAAATAATGAATATAAATATGAAACCTTTGCATAAATTTCAGTTATTTTATCTAACTGCCTATTTAATTTTGGTTTAACAAGGGTATTGTTTTGCAAATTAAAAAAGTAATTTATTAAATTCTGTATTGGAGAATAGGTTAAAAGAACAGTTAATGTATGCCTCGAGAATTTTAGCCGTGTGCCGTGCCTCAGAATGTGCACCACCCCAGTGAGTGTCGTAAGAGGCAACTAGAGGACATACACCGGGGGGCAGGCAGCAGCGCCTCTTGCAGAATCAATCAACCACCGAACTGCGATCAAATACTTGTTCTATGATAATAAAGAATTTATTTATTTATTTATAAAAAATAACGTTTAGAGGAGGTAGGAACAATCGGGAATATTTTTTCCCGATTGTTCCTAGTACGCAGGGGGTAGGGACAATCGGGAATAGGCGTCCCCAACCCGCATGCCCAGCGTGAGGATTATGGACATGGGATTAATGCCATGGGATTAATGCCAATAAGGTGATTATCAGGGGGAGGCCTGCGTCCAGCAGAGGACCATTATAGGCTGTTGAGGTTGCGGTAGAGAATTTTCACAAATAATAAAGAACTGAAACATTTTTAGACAAAAACTTTATCTACAACAAATATAAAATTCTGTCCTCAAGCAAGTCATTATATTTTCCGACCGAAAGCTTCCGACCCTATAGCTTCCATTCATTTTAAAGAGTCTATTATATGTTTTGGTTAATGTAGAAGTAAGTACAGGATACAACCCCTAACTACCGATCGCAAAGAATATAAAAGAAAAGGCTTTCGATGAAATAGGTTGGATTTTCTTTGGATGTCATTGTACATAATTTCTTTTCAATTCCCCATTGGGTTTCATAAGTAGCGATGGTACCTACCAATAACATATATTGGTTTGAAGGTAAAGCCTCGGAAACAAGTTTTTCTCTAGCCAGAAAAAATATGATTTGGATCAAATTATTATTATACAGGACATTAATTTGGCCTACAAAATGGTTATTGTTCATTGTTCAGGCTAAATAAAAAAATCGTGTTTAAATTATTTTCGAGGCCCAAAAAGTACCTACATAAGTTGTTATTTTCAATAATCCCTATAACTTTGAAAAAACAAAAATACTAATTAAGCATTATTATATTAATAAAAGTCCCCACCTCAGCATGTGTAGCATTCGGCTACGCCCAATTTATTTATTTTATTTAATGCTACGCTGGTTTTCAGACGGAGCCTTGTGGTGGAGGGGAGATCGCGACTCGGCAAACGTAGTGTAGGACGCCCTCCGACCAGCTGGGATGACGATTTGCGAAAGACTACTGGCAAATGCTGGATTGCGCAAGCTGAAGACAGGGCGCTATGTCACTCATTAGGGGAAACCTATGTCCAGCAGTGGACTAATATAGGCTGATGATGATGATTTATTTTAATTAAAATCGCTCCTCATGACGATCACATTCATATTTGCGTTTGTGTCTAATTACGTTCATTCAAACGCGAAAGGCTTGTTTGTCTTCGTCGCCATTTGGGTAAGAGCACTGTGAGATGCGAGATCTTACGACGGCTTGATACATGGTTGCGGTTTCAATTAAATAGCTGCACCGTGGCTACATTGTTAGGACTTAGGAGTTTAGGGATGTGAGGCGGGTTCCGTACGAGGGAAGCTTACAGTCGGCAAATAACATGAGCAAAACGAAAAATTATTGTACTACTAGGATAGTCGTTAAAAGTTCCCATGTTAAATTCCTACTTGTTATTTTATTTTATTTTTTCTTAGTAATGGTGTTAGTTAGTAGTACCTAGGTTAATTATGACTGTTACAAACATTATTGTAACTATCTAAGCTACGAATAAAGATATTCTATTCTATTCTAAAAAAAGCCACCCAGTTTCTAGTTTTTTTAAATTTAATAAATAGTTTACATTATTATCAACATTGTCTTTTATTACTTCAAAAGCATCATAGTACTTTTATAAGCGACTGTACCGAATTGGTACCTGATTTGAAGCAGAATAGGAATCGGATGAGTTGACGCACGAAAAAAATATTATTTATTCAAGGGTTCAACTGATCCGAAGCGGATGAGATTTGCGTGAATGAGTTGACCACTTACTCATTTGAATGTTGATGTTTCTGTTTTTTTTTAAATAATTTGTAAAGGCTTTTGGTAAATAACTTATTAGATAACCAAGAAAACCGGACAAGGGCGAGTCGGACTCTCGCACGAAGGGTTCCGTACCATTATCTATAGAAACAGCAAAAAATCATGTCTGTTGTATGGGAGCCTTTAAATATTTGTTTTATTTCATTTTAAGAATTTATTTTTAAAGTGAATATATTACTAAATATTCTGTGAATATTTCAATAGTCTACCTGTAGCCGTTATCAATATCGAGCAGAAACGAGCAAAAAAAATACGTTTGTTGTATGGGAGCCCCCTTAAACATTTATTTTATTCTGTTTTTTAGTAGTGGCAACAGAAATACATCATCTGTGAAAATTTTAACTGTCTATCTATCACGGTTCATGAAATTCAGCATGGTGCCAGACGGACAGACAGACGGACAGTCAGCGGAGTCTTAGTAATAAGGTCCCATTTTACCCTTTGGGTGCGGAACCCTAAAAACGACGTAAAAGTAAGGCCAAGGCCAATTACCTACTTTCATTTTCAATCACTCGACATAGAATTTTTGATATCTATTGGTCCTATCGAATGCGGATTGGCATCTCTATAGAATTTCCCTCCTATTATTTGAGATATCTCGAGGGTCTGAGATGTGTAGGTACTTGAATGAAAAATTTGGTGCGAACGTTGTATATTTAACAAGGTTGAGCGAGCCCTGCTGTTATTTATTAGAGCAAATAAATTTAGGTCTAAACGACACGCTTGCTGCGCAAAACAACGCCTTGCTGCTACCGAAATGCTGAACTGAATAAAGCAAACAGTATTCACTTGTTTAGGCATAACATTCTTAGGAGTATTTTTGTGTTGCCAAAAATTGTTTATACACACAGAAATTCGAAATTCAGAATAACTACGGCAATATCTCAAGTGGAACCGAACAACTGCTGGGGTAAACTTGTTCTTGATTGGAGTCCGCGACTCGGCAAACGTAGTGCTGGACGGCCTCCAGCTAGGTGCGATGATGATCTGCGAAATACTGCGGTCTGCTGATCCTGGGTACGGCAAGCTGAAGAGAGGGCGCTGTGGCGCTCGTTCGGAGAGACCTATGTCCAGCAGTGAACAAATTTAGGCTGATGATGATGATGACAAATAACTACGAACAAGTTTGTGTGTGTTATCTTAGCGTTGTTTGAAAAAACCTGAGTTGGCACTAATAAATAATAATTTTATTTTCTCTTATTTTCCACATACTCATTGCTAGCCTCACTTTGCCGTTATTAAATTTATTTCTAATGGTTTTTACTCATAAATGTATTTCTTAAGAAAACTACTTTCAAGCTTGAATACCTACCTATTATTGTGAAGCACAAAAAAAGCTATACAACCAAGAATCGCGATAGCTGCAATTCTTAGCTCGTTACTAGGTATAGCTTTGTGATCCTCAGCTCGTTTCCTAAAGCTACAAATCAGGTAGAACAGGTACCTGAGAATATTCACGTGTGCACGATGTAACGGCAACTTTCAAGGTGTCGTATGAGTAAAATTACGAAGGGCGACAAGCCATTTTAAGGTCTTATAAAGCACCCGAAATGTGTTACATAGACGTTTGAGTGACAGCTTTACTTTTGCTTTACGGAATTGGCTCGTGTCAAACGAACACAAAACTGAAAATTCCTGGTTCATTTTTAGATTTAATGTGAAATATTTTTATAGGAGTTAAGATATTATTTTTTTATAGCTTTTGTAAGGTTCCGAGGATAGTTTATAAATAATTTAGGAGGTAACTACCCAATTGAAAAGCAAAATTTAAGGTGACTCAGGATCGTGATATGTGATCGTGTGTGTGCCCAGCAGTGGGATGATCAGGGCTAATTATGAAAAAATCAATATAGGTAAAAAAACATACCTACAAAGGAATCCTTTTAAAATGTGTTTGATACGCTCGAAGCACATTTTATGTTTTTACAAATCTGGTAGACCAATGTTGGCTTAGCATTCAATGATGTTTTTTTGTTCAACAATGTTTTCCGTGGCTGTTTCACGGTTTACGCAAACGCCTAAAAACAAACATAACACCAACGGGGCAGAAAAAATTAATTGAACGTGTTTGAAAATTTTAGGGAATATAATAAAATGGAAACCTTCAACAATGCCAGAGATGAAGTGAGATGGGTAACGGGTGAAATGTGTATAAAGAGACCCTTTGATACGAAAGCAAAGCATGCGAGAATATAATTAAGAACAGTAGGTTAATTCCCCTTTCTCGTGTCCATGCGAATTAGCGAAGTTACAGGGCAGGTATTAGGATACCGTGATTCTGCCTAATGGACAAACGGAAACCGAACAACGTATGGCTGGATGAATTTAAATGTTCAATACCTATTTTACTACGAAAACTATTGTAGTTAGGCGAATTCATTACGGATGTACCTATGGGTTTTATTTATTTATTTCAATTTATTTATTTTCTCTCACAATAAAAGCTTAGTTGATAGAATAACTGACTAAGTAAGTAATGCTATTATTATAGCTAACTTTGTGAGAGACTGGTGCCTGTTTTAGGTTCACAAGAACCTGTATTACGGGTCACCAGGTCCACTCTGTGCGCTAGAATATATTAAAAATCTAGATTAGAGTTATGTACAAAAAATAAAAATGGGTTAAAACCAAGTTCAATACCTACTTCATCGAAAAAATAGATTTGGTAATTTGAATGTTTTGACGGTGATTCCAATCATAAAAGAGTAAAGTTAGTTATTTACTAAGTACATATATAAAACGTACCTAGATTTAATATGAAAACTTAATGCGAGAATAAAATCAGTGTTTGTAAAACTTAGATGCTAAGTAGGTAAGTGGGTAAGTATGTTAAACAAGCACAAAATGTAATCCACAGAATCGCAAACCAAAATGAGAAAATAGTGAAAACACGACGCGTGAAAACTCCCTTTGCTTTCCTTTATAAAGGCTTACAATGAAACACTGATGTTGGTGAGCATTTGCTTTTAATTGTTCCCCGCACTGGGACGTAGTTATTTTACAATATCTAGGACACTTAGGTATTTGTCTGAGAGATTCGTTAAGATAAGTCGCTGATAGGCTTAGACCATTTAACCCGCTGCTGATAGGTAAATCATGATAGACGACACTATTATTTTCTCTGCTCTTTGTGGTTTTGGTTATCTGGCGATGATGGGAAACTTGCTTCTTAGCATTATATTAATTAGTTGTCAGAATTGTACTAATTAGTTATAATATTAATTAGTCGTTTTCCATTGCCCCAGACTTAGATTTTATGAGTCGAATTTCGAGTGTACACAGCTTGTGCAAAATCAATATACAAAAGGGGAAAATAACCTGAATAATTTCTTTGCCACTTAGATTGATCTAGCTGGATTCTCTCTTCACTTTGTATGGGGCTCGCTAGCACCAATCTCCGAGCGTGGAACACAGAGTCCACAAACTTTCCTTGTCAGGGAAAATATAGTTGTTTACCGTTCTACTGCCGAATACGTGAGACGATTAAGAATAGTTCAATTACCGATACGTGGCTTCAGACTAATACAATCCATCGACCTTTGAAATGTAGGTTTCGGCTTAACTCCCTTTTCGAAGCAGTGTCAAGGCTCAACGAAAGCCTTAATTATACCCAGCTTTATTACTTATTACTGTGCTGCGCCCTACGGTACCGTTACGAGCCCTATATCGTTATCCCTTCCAAGATTTCTTAATGCGTATTTAAAATGAAAATGTAATCTAACGTTGGAAAATGTAATATTCAAGTAAGTAGCGCACATTTCCCTCCGCTTTGAGCTCGGCTATATTAGTTTAGATAGGTTGCTACGACTTGGAAAGACAACCCGATATGTTAAGCGTTATAGTGGGACTGTAAAATGAAAGCAGTGATTTCGAGCTAAACGTGGAAATGCACGATACACTTTGCTTATAAAAATACGAGCGAGAAGTCTTCTTTCACGGTGAGCGCACCTGCCGCGCGCCTCGTGATGCAATGAAAATTTGTCGTCTTCTTCGCTTGAACTTATGGTATTCTTAGCGTAAATATTTAAGGGTTTGAGTTTCTTGGGAAGTCTTTTTGAATATAGTTTGACTTAACAAAATTCAAAGAACTTAAATGTAAAATTCGATGCCGCTGTACGTTTCGAATTAGATATTGATCGATCATTTGCTACACCGTAACTTTCCAACGCAATAATTCTACTCCGAAAATAGATATTTCCATTTCAAAAACATTTAGCAATCCATTGCATCTCATACAACCCACAAATCACGAGAGCTGTAAAAAGAATTTCCGTTATTGCGACCGAACACGGCGAAGGCGGCGACGCTCCTGCGTTATTCATGAACTCGCTCCCACCTTCCCATCTGGACAACGCAAAATTTGTCTATTTTCTCACCACCTAAAATTTTAGCACCCACCAAAAGTTTGAAACCTCAGTAAAATAAGATCAACTTTCAAACTCAATCTTTTAAAGTGCAGGGTACCCAACGTCACCTCAGAAAAAGTTTAATTTTATCGTTTGACCAAAATACGGCCGAGTATTTCATAAATCGCTAGTCCAACATATTTTTCTTCTATAGTTTTGAAAGGTCTGATATAGTAGAGAATTTACGTACACATAACAATAACAAAGCGATCGAGTAAATTGCTGGATCAAAATATCCTGGAATAATTGAAGTTTGAATGAATTGGACAAAATCTTGATCACGTAGCTCCGATATCAAAGTGTGCGCCAAGAATCTGGATCTTAATGAGAATCCTGCACTAATTGGAATGCTCGTTTCTTCCTCCCTGTGTGATAGGGGATTAAAACTTTATTATTTACCGAACAGACGTTACTTGACAACTTAGGTCTAATTAAAACTCTAGAATATGCACTACTAGGATGTCCACGACGAGGATTAATAAAGAATTCAGTTTTTTATCCTTGTATTTAAAATCTACTGAATTCCAGTAAGAGGGATTTTTTTCCTAACAAAAGTACTTGGATATTGACGATTACGCGAAACATCATCATCATCAGCCTATACCAGTCCACTGCTGGACATAGGCCTCCCCTAATGAGCGCCATAGCGCCCTGTCCTCAGCTTGCCGCATCCAGCATCTGCCAGCAGTCTTTCGCAAATCGTCATCCCACCTGGTCGGAGGGCGTCCTACACTACGTTTTCCGAGTCGCGGTCTCCACTCAAGAACACTCAAGAACTTTTAAATAGGTTATTTAAAAGTTACTGTTGTAGTAGGTATGTGTATCTCCTAGTAGAGTAGCATGACATTTATTGTACCTACATCCGAGAGAGGACGTTTGGGTTTTTTTGAAAATAGTTTAATAAATAATTTAAACCATTATACCCACAGTTTAGGGAAACTGTAGTTAGGTATATATAATGGTGGAATCGCTATACCTTTTCTGACATTCTTATTTTAATGAACTTAATCTCCGCTTGCCATAAAACCGGAATCACATGACCGGACCAAAGTTGCAGATGTTTGATTAGCCATAAGTCCGTTTCGTGGTAGTCAACAAAGCGGAATGTCAACGGCTTCGACATCAATCACTTGCGTTGCCGGGGATTACTCAAACCGTAGCGTCATCCTACAGCGCTGAGGCGAGGCAAATTTACATAAATAAGCTCATCTGTATTCAACATGCAAGCCGAGAGGAGCCCATGCAACAACATGTGGCATTCAACTTGCAGACCTCCATTATTAATTGTGGACAAGTGACGCGAGGGAGCTATTCTGCCAACTAGTCGCTGAACCGCGCCACGACCTCGTTGTTTCTAGTTTAATGGAAGTTTTGAGCGCTTTTAGTTCCACTTTGTTTAATATTGATTAATATTCTCGTTACTGATTATCAGGCTATCAAATGTATGTTAGTGAAAACGGAGTCTTTGTTTATTGTTGTATCGAAAAGCTTTTAACATTTTGTTTAACTCTGTACTAAGATATTATACATGCTCTATGAACCTGCAGAGGCGGTTCAAAACACGGCTTAACAACAGAGTAAACCCAAAGGTTGCTATTAAACAAGTTGGCCGTAGATTTAAATTTTGAGCTCGTAAATTAACCCTTCATCCTTTTGAAATAGCAAAGGGATTGGGACCTAATGGTCTATTTGTGAGACGTAATGGGCCGGTTTGGCCGAGCGGTAGACAATTTGGACATATTCTGACTTCACAATATTCATATAGAGAGCTTTGCCGGAATCCTTATCTTAAAATGTCGTCGCTGTCGTGTACGGGTACCCCACTATTTAGAAAATAGCTGACAGATGATATAGTTATTCGATATGAAATTCTTCAAATTGTTAAAAATATACTATGTGTAGGAAACCTGCATGTGTACCTAAGCAAAATAGTGTTTCTGTAAAACAAGATAGAGCACTCAAATTATGTCTGAGGAATAATTTACTTTGAAGCATTAAACTTAAAGTGAATTATTAGGGTATTTGGCAGACCATGTGCCATATGGTAACTGGAGATAGGTGGAGTCAATTCGAATAGCTTGGTGACTTGTTTCACCCTGAAAAGCCGCTCACCTATTTTTCATAATTTTTTAAAGTTTCTTGTTTTGGAGAACTCTTTCTTAGGTAGGTAGAACCTATTGTAATAGCTTGGCGGCTTTTTGACCACCCCGAAAAGCCTCTCGGGTATTTTAAGATTTTTTAAGGTTCACCGTTTTTTTCCGAAATTCGAACTAATTGGTTCTGTAACTTTTTTGTACAAAAGTGTGGCAGACGTATGCCATATTATGGCACATGGTCTGCCGAACACATTTCTACTACCAAATTGTTCTTAGCTCTCACATTTTAATATCAGTAATTTCATGACCAAAACAACCCCTCGGAGCATTGTCTGCCTCAGAACACCTGAAATGTTTTAATAATTCAAACAGATTTTACCAGCCCTGTTTCACAAATCGGTTAACACGCACCTTGTTTCATAAATTGGTAAACGTTCTACTTTTTATGAAAGTTTTGGTGACAGGAAATAAGAAGACCGCTTTAGTTCACATCCGGTCAACTAATAACCGGTGCAGAAGTTAGGTTTGGCATGAAACCCATGGGCACAGATGCACTTCTCTTCGAAGTAAGGAGTAATATCAATAACCTTTGAAACTTTGCTACGTTCGTTGGCGAGTTTGTTGCTCGCTAGTTTGCTGCAGTAATATTAAATTATTTTTTCAGAGCGGCTGGTCGAAGCGGCTTGTGATTCTAAAGCTGATGAGTTGATAGCGCATCCATCACACTAATATTATAAATGCGAAAGGTTGTATGTTTAGATGTTTGGATGGATGTTTGAGGTAACAAACATGCATTCGTGCCAAAACTCGGATGTACTATACAGCGGTTACAGATTTTGCTATTTAATGAATACCTAAAAACAGTAAGCCCCTATTTACCATTTTTAAAATAGCGTTTTTTTTACAGACTTCTTGCAATATTTTTCATACAATATATATGTAGATCCATATCTACAAACGCTTCAAATGTTTGAGATGATGCTCTGCAAACTTCAGATATAGGGAGGGCAAAACGGTCAAAATATTACAGTACAAGAAACTCAAAAACTGTTTTAAAGTACCTTTCATTTGATAAACAAAAACCTGACCCTTATTATAAATACAATTTGTACTGAAAATTTTGCTTTTTCATTTACTTTTCTTCGATTTTACAGGCGCACAAAATTTATTAATAATTAATATTTTAAGTAAATAGCAACAGTAGTCGTTTAGATATTGAAGATGGAAAAAGTGACGGACAGCGTCACCAAGGGTTTCGAAACTGTCTCAAAACGTTAAAAGTAAAAGATGACACCTACGTAATAAAAAACTTCTAAACTAAATTTTCTCTATACATTGTCTACACTTTTATTTAGCAGCAAAAAATAATTACAACTAATATTTACACTAACATCTATTTTCTAAAAATCTAAGCCGTCACCAGAAGGCAAAGTGCCCAGAATGCTGGCAGCATTGCCACTTTGTATGGCAATGCTAATTCGTTGACCGAATATACTTTTATATATTTTCTATTAAAAGCACACCATTAGATGGAAGTCAAGTCATCATCAGTCTATATTAGTCTACTGCTGCACATAGTACTTATCTGTTTCTAATTATTTTTGTCGATACTGTGTGTAAATGGTTCATCATGTTGCTGTCAATGCCAATAACTCAATATGAGTCATGATGAGTCTACCCTTTAATATAAAAGCTAAATGAACTGTTGGTATAACCCTGTGACACAAATCATCCTTTAAGTTCTTTTAAAACAGTGTTTAAGCTGTCCTTCGACTTAAACCGTTTTAAGATCCTTTATAAAGTTGTATGTGTGAAAACTATAGCCACATTAACCGCTATAAAAACTTGTTAATTCTCAGTTCTAGCCGGTAATCCCTCAGTGCGAGGGTACAAGCTATAAATTCAAAGACCCTGCGGATCGGCGCATGTCACATGTCTTACAACTTCTTGTTCTTCCGACAAGCGGTTTCCGTACTTTGTTTTATTTTCAAGAAAGTGCCCTAGGAAATTTATAGATACACTGTACGAATAGAAATTCTGTTTTAAAAATAGACTTAAGAGAAATTTTAATATACTTACTTAGGTTTTTTTCCCTTCTCGTTCTAGACACTTAGGATACTTAAAGGGTGTGCCTATTATTCTTTATTCCATTTTTTACCTGACTTATCAAGGATCCATTGATCTTGGATCAGAATAATTGGATTTAATTATAATATTTTTTTTCTTTGTCATTGCATCAAAACTTATTATTGTTTTTAGCAAAAAACCTACGAAAAAAGATGACTGACGGCTTCATGAAATTGTACAAAATATGTATGTCGAACAGAATAAATCCTTTTCGTAGCTTTGTTAATGAGAAATTATCACGACGTGCTGTCGTTCAGCGTTGACCTTTTAAATTATGTATGTTTTTGTGTCCTTTTTGGGTAACATAATCCCTAATTAAGCCGCCGTACGCTAGCCGGGGTCAGTATAATCGCATTTATCATTGCTAATTTACCTATTTGAATTGAGCTTCATAATGTGTTTGAAAAGGGTTTTGATTTACAAATATAATTACGGAGTGTTTTCATTAGAAATGCACGATTAAACTGAGAGCTTTTACCTCGAAAATATATATTTAATGTTTTAGAAATTATCAACCGCGAATAAAATAGACAATTCAATTCAAACATAGAATCAAATGTGATCGAAGCACATAATTTGAGGAATATGAGGCATAAATAAAAAGCCCGTAAGCCAGTCTCTCGCTAGACACCACCCCGCTTATGTAAATCTTGTTGGTGCGTAAACGTATTCACGGTTGCTGATTTTTATCGCAGCCTACATGATTCACTGAGGTGTGTGATATATTTACACTCTATCCGTAAATATGATTTTCGTTCAAAGAGAAAATACGAACATTTCTTTTTAAAACTACCCTGCCATGTTCGATACCATTTTACGCTCACCTCATTCGTTAAATTGAACCGAGAAACAATGGGCTTTATCTCATTTTGTTCAATACTGAAACAAACTTTCAAAAGCAACTGTACACGAATTTCTCGAAGAGCAAAATATTTAAGAACATAACTTAAACGATTACAGAGATGTTGAATCGGAAGTCGTTAGCATTTGCGCGGTCTGAGAAACAAAATTTTATTCCCAAACAGATTAAAGGTTACCAACTTTTCTACAACAGGGGCATGTTTATTATGCCTTAAATGTAACGAGTTAATGGATTACGAAAGGTTAACTTAACTTTAACAAATGGAGTTGTTAAAACACACGCTCAAGGCGGATTACATCAAAGTTATTCCTAATCAAAAGGGAAGCTTGTCGTTTGAGTTAAATAATGGTCAACGTTCACTTGCGCTCCGGGGCAATATTCTTATGGTGAGCGCTCAATGAACACAGTCACTAAAGCTCACTGTCAACTCGACCGCTGACGATGTGTTCCAAACTTTGTGTTCAAAGCTTGACTACAAAGGGACATTGCTTTTCGAAGTAAAGCTGGGCGGTAAGAATGTCTCCGTTGACCCAGCCTTTGATGTGTGTCAAGTGCGTGCAAAAGTACTTCGCGAAATGACATGGTAGCATGTCGTTTGTTTTTCATTAGATAACTGGGTTTTGCGGTGAGGCGGTGCGTGTGTTGTCGGTGCGTTTAAGTGGACGCTGAATTTAAATTATGGGTTATGTTGTTTCTAATTTCGAACTACCTACCATTTGCACAATGAAAGGTTTCTATAGACTGAACTTTTGAGCGAATGAAAGAAAACGAATCATGTCTAGTTTAGCGTAGATACATCACGTGTTCTTGAGTGGAGACCGCGACTCGGCAAACGTAGTGTAGGACGCCCTCCGACCAGGTGGGATGACGATTTGCGAAAGACTGCCGGCAGATGCTGGATGCGGCAAGCTGAAGACAGGGCGCTATGGCGCTCATTAGGGGAGGCCTATGTCCAGCAGTGGACTGAAAAAGGCTGATGATAATGATGATGACATCACTTGATCACATCACATAATGTAGGATTTTAAAAGATGGCCAAAGATTTTTTTTTATCGGGCGTCGGTTTTTTAGGTAGTTTCGGAGCCTTTTCAATTCAAACAAGCAAACAAATATTTCCTCCTCAATAATATAAGTAAGTTAAGTATAGATATTTATTAGGAAAATAGGCAGTTTTATATTTTCGTCATGCTGTTTTAAATTATGTCTATTTATATAAAAAACTTTAGTCTTTTAGTTTAAACTTCAATCGTATCGTATCGTATCGTGTGACACATTGAAAGTAGGTACTTATAACAAATTTCATTATCATCATCATCATCAGCCTTGAATAGTCCACTTCTGGACATAGGCCTCCCCTAATGAGCGCCATAGCGCCCTGTCTTCAGCTTGCCGCATCCAGCATCTGCTAGCAGTCTTTCGCAATTCGTCATCCCACCTGGTCGGAGGGCGTTCTACACTACGTTTGACGAGTCGCGGTCTCCACTCAAGAACACGTTTACCCCAGCGGTTGTCGGTTCTTCTCGAGATATGGCCAGCTCACTGCCACTTCAGCTTGCTAATCCTTTGAGCTTTGTTGATAACCTTGATTCTCTGTCGGAGGTATTTGTTGCTAATCCTAATCCTGCAGAGAAACTCCGAGCATAGCTCTCTCAATAGTTCGCTGAGCGACATTAAACTGGTGGACCAGCCCTACCGTGAGTGTCCACGTCTCAACTCTGTAGGTCATGACGGGTAGGACGTACTGATTGAAAACGGTCAACAGGTTATAACAAACACAATATAACAAAATTACTAAAACTTTTTGTAGATGATTGTACATGAGTACGTCAGAAATTCACATTCGAGCGAGTTGACGACAAAAAATAGGTAAAATTGGAAGGTGCCAACTCGCGCGCATTCGCGATTTTCATTCGAGCGAGTTGACGAATAAGTTCAGTCATCACACTCCTGTTCATAAAAAAACTTAATGTATCGGGCTGAATTTTTGTATAGAATGTATCTCTAAACGTGGAATTTAGTAAAGGCTACTTTTTATCCCAGAATAATGTGTTTAAAGCCGTGGCCAGAAAATAGTTCTTTTATAATTTACTAGCGGTCCGCCCCGGCTTCGCACGGTTAGTTATTTTTCGTCAATTTTCCAATGTTTTTAATACTTCTTATCCTATTACGGACTAATAATAGAAATTCAACAAATCAAAAACCATGAAAATCGGTCCCGTTGTTCTTGAGATAAAAATGGTGTAACTAAAACGAATTTGTTTTATATACATTTGTTGTATATAATTTATTTACGTATTAGATGCAACAACATGTGTGCAATCTAGTGGAACAGAGACAATATATCTGCAAGAGCGGTGCATTGACAAACACGGACCGCTGCAATCACGGATGTTGCTGTCTACACTTCCGCGTCGACATGACTAATATTACAGAATATTCCGAGGATTAATGATGTCTCTTTACTGGCTCCTGTACCGGTGTGGAACAAAATAATTTGAAATGTATCCAAAGTGATTAAACTGGTATTTAGTATGTATAGAGGTTGCGGGTTAGATTTCCGCCTTGGAACAAATATGTGTACGATCTGGAGGTATTTATTCCGGTGTTCTGGTCGTTTTCTATGTACCTATAGTAAGAAATATCTTTTAAATGTATTGTATTATGTATATCAGTTTTCTAGTACCATAACACAAGCTCTGCTTAGCTTGGGGCTAGATAATGTAATAATGCTGTGTGAATTGTCCAGAATTATTTTTTATTTTTTAATTAACTGGAAATGTAAGTATCCAAAGTGATTAAACTAATGGGTATGTGTTTTCTGTGCTTTTAGAGTGAGAGCGTGATTTCTGCTATGTCAGTGTCCTAAAGATTTAGGAAAAAAATATGTTATCTTTTTCCTAAATCGTTAGGCACTTACTTTCTATTATTTCAACTTTTTAGTGAATATAGCCATCAAGGCGGACTCATAACTCTAGTCAATGCAGGTTCACAACACGAATTGGCAACCTTTGACGAAGCTTGGGTCCAGCTGACTCAGGAACGAGATCCGTGGAGGGACCAGGGGAGACTTTTCGAAGCAGTGGGACCCACCAGGATTATCGTAATGTAATTTACTACACAAGTACCCTCGAGAGATCTTAGTTTACTTAGTAAACTTTATTGCAACAGGTCCTTGTCTTTTCCGGTATTTTGTATCTCTATCAGGATGAATGCTTAGATATAGGAATCATCATCATCATCATCATCATCATCATCATCATCGGCCTATATTAATCCACTGTTGGACATAGGCCTCCCCTAATGAGCGCCATAGGAACCATTGATCAATTAAATGATTTGGATTTTTCCTCGAACCCTATTTTATGGAGTCCAGGAGTCCAGAGAATGGGTCAAATCTAAGAATATGAATGATGCATCCAACAACCACGGGAATATACCCAGGTAAATTTTTGTATCTCTTAAGAATTTTTAAGGTTATCTGGAATGACCTTGTTCTAACTGTACCTTATCTACCTAATGTCAACATTAGATTTTTATTTGGTTTGCATTGAAACCAAATTCTTTATTCTTCAAATAAAACATCGTCTTTATCTTACATCGTAAACTAAGCGTACCATTTTATTTTATAACCAGTTGGATATCATAACTTTTCAGAGCCGTCTGAGTTCTAACAGTCTTAATAAAACACGTGCTTCTGTAAGTCAGGACCACAAAATGGCTGACCTTGTCGGAACAGGTCTTTAACCTATGCTCATTGTTTTGATTTTTATTTAGCACAAGGGTTCCTTTAGTGCCATTTTGGTAGGGTATCCCATTACACATGCCAGGAAGTATGAGGGCACAAAGGGAATGAAGGAACGCTGTGGGACGGCCTTCATTTATTTATTCAGGACCTCGCCGTAGAAAGTAATTCATGCGTGTTTATTAAAAAGCTGAGTGGTTTTATCGTGGAAATAAATTAAAGTTGCCGTCGGTGTCGCGGTCGGAATAAGCAAGCGTGAGAAGTTTTTCACGAATCTCTCAATTTTCTTTTATGAGTTTTCGGGAGCTCTATGGGCGTGTTTAGCAGTTAGTCGCTCTTGACAGGCGGTAATGGTCGTTAGAACACTTGGAAGTCGTGTCGGTGGTTATGGCTTGATAGGTACGAACCGGAAACGGTTCGATTCAACCCATTGAGGTGCTCATGTGAGGTTGCTTTTATTGCCGGCTGGTTAGTTTTATTGCTTGTTTTAGGTGCTCTTGGAAACAAAAGATGAAACAGTTCTATTTTAAAGTTATGGTTTCGATATAACCACCCAGGTACTCATACCAAAGATAACTTAAAGAGTAGTTAGTGTATTGCTGATTTCATAATTTTAAGCTTTTTATAAAGTGACATAATATATGACCTAGAGTACCTACCTAACTTGCTCTAAGCTGTATTGGATTAACTGTAATCAATGTGTCGCACTGAAATCCGGTATTAGAATAGTACCCAATAGTCTGTGTAAGACAGAGATGGATTGATAGGGATTCAGTGAGTGTGAGATCATCCACACCTTGCATAGACCGATGGTTCAGTAGATTTATGGTTATTGCTTGTATTTCGATACTCTACAGACAGCAGACAAGTAGAATACTGCTGTGATTGTTGGCAACACTTTCTGACTTCACGAAAGTGGCGATTTGAGGTCTTTTGTTCTTGCATCCAAGCAGTTTTGTTTAAACCTATAGAAAAATACCATAAGTCTCCCATCCAAGGTCCTATAAGGTAGGTGGAATAAAGAGTGGAACAAAATAGAATATATCAACGGATTTGTTCAGAGTTTTACAGGGCGGTGATCAGATTTTTTAAAGTACATGTAGGGTATTTTACAGCCCGTTTGGGCAGGTTTTTACGCCTACGGTAGATTTGCGTTAGGCCCGATCGGGCACGCGCGTAATTCCGTTGACTCGCGTACTGATCACTTTGTATTCAGTTGGTTAGACTGCGCCTATTTCAAAACTATAAGGGTTATTTGAAAGGACGAGATTCAATATTTCAAATAATAAGTCTACGTTAAATTTTTCGTTGACGACTTTGCTAGCATTATGCTAGCAAAAATTTTACACATATTGACAAGACAGAGTGACAAGCACATGACAGTACCAGCGCAAAGAACAGACATTTTGTACATTTTCGAGTCGACAGGGACTTTAGGGCAACTTTTGGGCCAGCAAAGGACATCAGCATACCTAAAGGTTTTGTCACGACTAAATTTAACGAATATTGGTGAGGTTTCAAGACCTTATCGGATTATACTAATAAGTTTATTAATCGTGTTTCGAAGGCTCCAAAAGCCGATGATTATATTATTTATTAGTAATTAGAACATGGTAGGTATCCTCTTTATTCAACTTTAACATGTTAAATTAACAAAGTTAATTTTCAATGAGTTTTAATTAATAAAATATGCGGGTTGTTTTCTAACCGTACTAAAACATTTTACGTTTAAGTAATTCTTTACTTAAGTAAAATGTTTTCGTACGTTTTGTAACTTTGATATTAATTAAATAGACGACATAAGTATACTTAGATTATAGCGATACCTAGCGATTCGTTACTATTGACATACTAGTAACGAACACCTTGGTATCTCTACATCGGAAACGGCATCGTTTTAGGGTTCCGTACTAAATAGTAATACGAGACCCTATTACTAAGACTCCGCAGTCCGTCACCAGGCTTTATCTCATGAGCCGTGATAGTTAGACAAATGAAACTTTCACAGATGATGTATATCTTTTGCCGCTATAACAACTTGCACCACCCCAACTCTTCCCGTGAGTGTCGGAAGAGGCGACTAAGTGACATACACCGGGGGGCGGCCAGCAGCGCCTCTTACACAATATGTCTACCACCAAACTGCGATCCCCAACCCGCATGCCCAGCATAGGGATTAAAGACATTACCCTCCATGAGATAAAAAAATCAGGGGGAGGCCTGCGTCCAGCAGTGGACCATTAAAGGCTGTTGAGGTTGAGGTATAACAACAAATACAGAATAAAATAAATAAATATAAGTGGGCCTCCTTTAATAATAATAATAAATAATGCTGAACAATTCACACAGCATTATCTAGCTTAAGCCTTTACAACAAACATGTTTTTTTTGCCGTTTTATAGATAATTAGTACGGACACCTTCGTGCGCGAGTCCGATAACTTCAACACTTCATCATTTTCGAACCCTTTCAGGTAAATTCATCAAAGAGAAATTAACGAAAACGGTCCTTTAAATTTTAATTGCCACAAGCATGGTAAACAGTTCTACTTCAATAACACGACCTAGATATACCTAGTAAAGTCAGTGTAGCTTGGTAATGGAATCGTGTCGTCGCTCGCAACACCATTCCAGATTAACTTTAATTAAGTGGATGTTATTTGAAACTTCAGCCCAGAGGAAATTTATCTTGTTACCTACACGGAATAGGCAAATGACTTCATTCTTATTCATAAAGCTCAAGTCGAAATTCAGTTATTTTGTAGAATCTGCGGTTTTAAGTCATCGGTAGGCTTATTAGTGCGTATACCCCACCCAAACTAGGGCCGCCACCTAATGTATCTTATTATTCCGTTTAACAAAGGAAATTTTAAAAATCCATCGCTTAGTTTAGTAATATATAACAGAAGTTTTTTTAATGCCTCTGTAACAGTTTTATTCTATTAAGTTTAGACTATTAATCGAAGTTGCCTTTGGTGGCTACCAAAATCTATTTTCGTTTCACTCCCTAAACTAAATAGAATAAAACCATTACAGAGGCATTAAAAAAAGCTTATAATAGGTATCACAATCCGTGCTATAATTTTTTTAAATTTCCTTTATTAAACGGAATAATAAGATAAAGTAGGTGGGGGCGCTACTGCGACTGCATTCCTTTTGAGAAGTAGTGAAGCATGCTATAAGAATCATGGTAGCCATCCTTTATGATTGAGCATTTTTTATAAAATAAAAATAAATAAAAAAATCTTTTATTTCAGATAACGGGATCCATAATTTGTTAATAACAAAAATCTCTTATAATTATTGTTAGTATATTTAAAGTACCTACCTACAACAGTTAAATTTAAAGTAATTGAAATAAAAATACTAATTAAATTAAATACAAAAAAAAATAAAATAAATTGGATCAAATACAATAAAATAAAATAAAATTAAATCAAATCAATAAATTAAATAAGTTAGATTAAATCAAATTACGAAAATTACTATAATTATTTTTGTTTTATTGGCCGGTTGTAGGAACGTGTTTCTGGCAGCATTTGAAGAATAGAAGGATGTTTGACTTATGAAATTTAGTCACAATACAATTATAGACCTCTATGAATATCTTAAAACCATCTTAATTCAAACAGCTCATTCAATGCTACCAGAGCAGGCGAAATTAATTCCGATCAAATAGATCGTTTTGAATTCAGTGAGAATAGGAACGTAATACCTGAACGTTTTGCCGATAATTAAAAATGCTTTCACAACCAGACCTGTAACCAAGAGCTAACTGGTTTGAAATGTATTGAACTTTTGAAATTGATGCAAAAAAAAACTGTCTTTTACAACTGTTATCCAGAATGATCGTATTGACTCATTGTTTGCTTTAACCAATAGCATAATAATATGCTTAAGCGATAAGGCCGCCAATTCCATGTCTTTGTTTAGGATAAGTTTTATAATGTACCTAATTTATGTTTTCTTTGTTAATGGGCTATGAAATAAAGCAATATCTATCTATATATATGAATAATTATTCGGTTTCTGCCAATCCGCCTTCGTCGGGATGCACACTTTCTCTCCCTCTTATATAGCATCCTTTTTATCCCTAATACTCCGCGTTACCTTAAGGAACGATTTGAGTATGTCCACCAAACCCATTCCCTGGGATATGTTTATGTTTCACGATATTACTTTAACAAATACAGTTACTTGTTAAATTTAAATTATTCACGGTTAGACTAATCTAAATCCTTAATTCAAAGGACATTTTAACGCCCTGGGACTGAAAGTTGCCGAAACAAGTTACGTAGCTTCTAATCACGGATGTGAACGTAAAACTTTGCGATCGGTCCAAATTATCCCGCAACAGTTGTTCGCTACAGATGTGACATCAAATGTAAATGACTTACACGTCCGAGTTATCTCAGCCTGCAAATTCACTTTGGCTACCGGCACCGCTATAAAAATGAAACATCGGGGTACATACTTGGAGCCGGGGGGTGCTGCGGGGGTGTGCTAGGGGTGCAGGGGGTACTGTCTCCCGTGGAATGCGTGTCATAAACATAATCGCTCTCATCAGCTGTTGCCTGTAGGAACCAACGTACATACCAGCAATTTTATGGTGACCCATTTACGACCCGTGATAGAATTTGCTTTCATATAATTTTTACGATCAGTTGATGGCATCCAGGATCGGAGAATGTGGCAAAGAATTGTTACATTGGTGAATACCTTGATATAATATTTTAAATGTTATAAACGAATTCTGAAAAGGCGTCTGCTTTTGAAGGAAATAAAATCAATACAAAAACTGGCTTTTAACGTTAATAAGTGAACAGTGGAAAACTTTTGCTCAAGGTTTAAGCGCTCCCCACATTTTGGCGAAAAATCACTGTAAGAAACTGAGCTCCTCATACCTACAACAAATTATGCCTATAAATTTGGCAGACATCCTCAATATTTCAAGCGTTTCACCGCCCCAACCTCTTTATAAATATTTTTGTACTTATCTACAATTTGTTGCTATAAATGAAAATAGAGATAACATTAACGTTTTTTTCCAAGGCATTTTCACATTTCACAATTCATTTTCCTACAAATGACTTTTGTCAAGAAGTCAATAAAGTAATACATTACCAACAGGGACATTTAAACTAGCCAAACCAAAGAAATTGTTACTAATGGCCGCGAAAAACATTTCAGTGATGGATTGTATATCCCCACGGCTGGAATGTCACTCAGTGTCATCGAACAAGCCAACGATTTATTCCTATTACCAACAACATTATTGGATATGATACTAAGTATCTATTTACGAGTATGATAACTGATGATAGTGGACTTAGAATGAAATGAAATCTGTCAATTTATTTCGGCTTTTAATTTTATTGTTATTCCGTATTCCGTACCGAAAGGGCCGTTTTTATAGATGAACCCTTCGTGCGCGAGTAAGACTTGCACTTAGCCGGTATTATTAAATTTATTTTCGACGTTAGGAAGATACAATTTACAAATTGAAAAAAAGTCACATACAAAATAATTACTCGCATTAAGTCGCGATTGTTTGCTAACGCATTTTGAATTTCGTGGAAGTGTAACTAGGGCTGAAAACCTATTTATGAAATAAACTTTTTTGTTTTAAGATAAGGGCTCACCTATAACTTAAAAAGCCAGCGTTAATATTTTAACATCGCTGGGCGAAGTCTCAAATAAGATACTTCACCTCGTACGTTATAATGACCACAATAACACAGTAAACATTAAACTATTTAGCGAAATAATTAATTTCGAAAATTACCTGCAAAATCATGAATTGGATAAGGCTAACTATAAAATCACTGTTTCTGCACAAACGGACGCTCAAGAAGAAAGAAACAATAGCAAACTTTTGAAGTGACGTTAGTTGTACGTAGGTCAATCCGTGCCACCCGCGGAGTAAGGATGATTAATCGTCTTGGGGAGTCCACAACGAGAAAATAACTATTTCTCATCTTTTCAAAAGGCTGTCCCGACGAAACTGCCACAGGCAGCCGTGTTCCAGCTAAGTGCTTACACATCGATCCGGCGGAATGCTGATTCTATTAGGCTGATATGTTGGAGTACGCACTTTGGCACGCGGTGCCGCGCCGTCTCGCGAGACGATCTGAGCGTGCGTTTTTATATCTTTATCGCCGTGTCAAAGGAATCTTACGAGACATTTTCATAACAAGTCAATAATAAAATAGGGAAGCCATTAGTGTGGGTTTCCCGTTCACACGTGGAGTTATAGCGAGTTTTTTGTTTTTTCCAACCGTACCTACGTTATTGGATAGAATAGAATAGAAAAAATATATTTGTAACTTTATCAACAAAAAGAAACATGACTTTAAATTAAAAGACAAAGCTTCTTTCGATGAGAGTCACAAAACGGTCTCGGTCTCAGCATGAGCTATTTGTAAACGTTACAACCAACGCTGGTCTTCCGACAGTCATCATTCCCATTTGTCACCCTGATCTGTCCCCCTTAGGGGGACAAATGGTAAAAAAGTTATATCTGTTGCACCGTTACAAATAGGGGGACAGATAGATGTTTTCTTATTTGAAAAGTCCTATCTGTCCCCTCGTGACTAACAAGGGGACAGATAGAACTTTTTTACCCATTTGCCCCCTAAGGGGACAGATCAGGGTGACAAATGGGAATAAACCAACAGAGCCGGTTAGTGACGTCACGATACGGATAGGTACAGAAGTAGTCATCACTATAAGTTGATTCACTTATTCCAAAACTTAATAACGTGAATCGCTCGAATCGCCCACTGTTATAAGGCCCCTTAAGTTTGTAAGTCGATATTAGAGACTTCAGAGTGGAATTGAATTTTCTCTACTTCAAACGCCTTTCATCTATCGACACCTCAAGATTAGAGAAATAATTCCGAGAATTGCTAGGTCACGAAAAAGGAAAAACATTTTCTTGTTGCCTTGAAAAGTCACGGGAAATAAGGGTTTCGTTTTATTATTAGCTGGCAGATATCCAAACTTATAATCAGCAGTCAATATTTTCGTATGACTTACATTTCGCGAATCCAATAACCTACTTTTTGCTAGACATAAAGGCAGTGTACAGAATTGCTTTCCAAAGTTACATCTACAAGTTAGACTTATATTATTGTAGCTAGTATCAAATACCATCTAAATATAAAAGCATCGAAAAAAAACTGGCCACAGACATGAGTGCCGACTCTAAGCCGGAAAGACAGCTCTATATATAACTATATGCTTGTATCTGGGTAGGCAAGTAGATAAATTTAAAAAAAAAAATGATGCTGGACATTCTTAATAGCATCATCTAGCCCCAAGCTAAGCAGAGCTTGTGTTACGGGTAGTTGATGACTGATATACTTAATACTATATATTACATAGAGAGATATTTAACCATATATAGAAATACCCAGAACAGCAGAAACAAAAATTTGCAGAGCGTACAAAAAATTGACCCAAGGCGGGAATCGAATCCGCATCCTCCTGCGTCGCAGGCAGACCTTCGCCCACCGCGCCATATCGGTCGTCAGATGGCAAGCTATTTGATTTACTGGCATGCATATAATGCTTCATATTGTTGTGTGTCATCGTGTTAACGTAAGCTATGGCTACAGGCGTGGCAGTAGCTGATGAGGTCACCCTCAGAGCACGTTTTTTTCTGACACTTGTCAAGCATGGTAAGGCTAGCTACCGTCATGTATACTAAACGTCTTGGAAATACTTTTTTTTTAATTACATATGGTTTATTCTGTACATAGGTGGGTTACAATAAATAAATAAATAATGCTGGACAATTCACACAGCATTATCTAGCCCCAATCTAAGCAGAGCTTGTGTTATGGGTACTAGATAACTAATATACTTACATCATATAATACAATACATAGATAGATATTTTTTATTATAAATAGAAAACGACCAGAACACCCTGATGAAATGTCTGCAGATCGTACACACATTTGTGTCCGAGGCGGGAATCGAACCCGCAACCTTCTGCGTCGCTGGCAGACCTTCGCCCACCGCGCCACATCGGTCGTCATACATTTCAGAAAGAACTTTACTTTGCAGATGATAATGACCGTAATTAATAACTGATACTCTAGGTACAACCACGTAGAACCATCCATACTCATTTTAGATTGCATAACGGGAATATATCACTCCAATTCGAATTAATGTATTGCTGTGCTCGCGGGTTAGTTTAACTAATAGAAATGCAAGTACTATTACTGTTAGTAAATACAAATAACAAGAAATGTCTCCGCGCACAGCTGTGCGACTAATTTTGCATAGACAACTTCAATAAGACTGACTTGGAGAATTTAGACTCGGGACGCGCTATGCTACCATTGCTCTACCCGACTCATCAACATTACCCTCCTGTTGGCGCAGTCGAATAAAAAGTGAAGAAACTTGTAGTTTTTATTTTTTATTGGATGACATAATTGTGAAAATTTAATCAAAATTGATTTTTAGTTATCAATAGAAAGCCATATAAGGCTTATGTAGGATTGAATTGAATAGAATGAAATTAATAAGATTGAATAGTAATGAAAAATATCTAACAACATATATTATTATAACCTTCATCAATAAGAAACCTAGTGCGATTTACTATGTCTATTTGTTTGGTTCTCTGCCAATTGTGGATCGATTTTTATGATTCTTTTATTATTGTAAAAGGGAATAACCCCTTAATGACCCTACATATAAAAAATCAGGGGTAGGCCTGCGTCCAGAAGTGGACCATTATAAGCTGTTGAGGTGAGGTGAGATAGATAGATAGATAGATAGATAGATAATGCTTTATTTCATAGCCCATTAACAAAGAACACATAAATTACATTAAAAAAATACTTATCCTAAACAAAGACATGGAATTGGCGGCCTTATCGCTTAAAGAGATAACCCTACATAAATGCTATTTCTATGAAATGTGTTGTGTTCGTGTCACATAACCTAAAAATCTGTGTAAATTTTAAAATGATAACTTTTACTTTACTCTAATATATAACTAGGTACAACGACAACAAAACAAAAACTTTTCGAATAACCAAATAATTTTATTGATTTGTTTCGCATAGTTAAAGTTCTACTTTCTTATTCAGGCTCAGTCTATGTCTAGGCAATGAAATGCCAAAGTGGTTCGTAACGTCTGAAATTGTATCCCAGTTATTTGCGTCTCCACGCTGTTGACGTAAAATTGATTCCTGTATTTGTGTATGTGTTTAGATTACGGTCGAATGGGATTTGATTTTGTAGCAAGATCTGGAATTCAAATAGAATCGGACAGAATTTACGGAAGTCTATTAAAGGATTCGTAAACTTTGGATGGTTTCCAATGCAAGCCATGAAATGTAGAGGAGCGAAGCAAATTTATCAACCAAAGAGATTTTTGATTGTTTTTTGTAGCTCAAGAATGTTAGTGAATTCTGCACTTTTGATGAACAATTCATATTATATATGTCATCATTTTCTAATAAATAAAGCCAAGCGATTTTTTTGGAGAAAGTTGAAATTTGGAGGGACCTTTTAAAAATATAGTTTACTACAAAGCCTCCTGCTAGGAAGGGATCTTTGGAAATTCCACATTGACGTTTTTTAGTGTTTGTTTTACCTCTTTAATCAGTGACCCGATTTGATTGAAACTTACAGGGAACTATAAAATTATGAACGAATCTCAAAAATATTCATGAAAATGGGGTAAAACGGCATTTTTTGTAACTCAAGAATGTCAGTATAATTTGTGTTTCCGTCTTGGTTTTTTCCGTTTTCGTTTAAAACTGACGTTGTATGTTAGAGTTATTCCTGACTCGTCCCACATTGAACCCAATCTATTGAGACAAGTCGAGAAACTCAAATTTTATGCTGAAAGCGTTCCTGATTCGTCCCACTTTTCAAAGGTCTTGGTCTTGGCAAAAGTACCTATGAATACGAGTGACGTCATTCGCAGTGCAAGCGGCGCATATGAGCCCATCAGCACCGCTCGCGCCGATTTTTTAGATGGATTCCCTATACGTTCAGGATTTTACTGAAATGTAGCGCGTTCGGCGCGGATAGGTGTGTGATGTAGCATACTAATTCTTTAAAAGTTTTAAAATATACGATGACTACGGCAAGTGCGGTTCTTGCAGCGCGAACAGGTGCGCGTTCAGCTTACCGCTTGATAAGGTACGACTTTTAAAAGTCGTACCTTATGCCGACAAATCACTCAAAGTCACACCAAAACTAAAAGAGTTCCTAAAAAACTATTCGATCGCCGTCATCCTATGAAAAGTAGAGTTCTTCTCAATATCTGGTAGGGGCGCTACCAGGCTCTAAATGTATGAATAATAATAATAAATAATGCTCGACAATTCACACAGCACTATCTAACACCAAGCTAAGCAGAGCTTGTGTTATGGGTAGGTAGGTACGAGATGATATACATAATATAACACAATACACAGATAGATATTTTTATTATATATAGAAAACGACCAGATCACCCTGAACAAATGTCTGCAGATCGTACACACATTTGTCCCGAGGCGGGAATCGAACCCGCAACCTTCTGCGTCGCAGGCAGACCTACGCCCACCGCGCCACATCGGTCGTCAATGAAGGGAAACATCCCCTTTTAACTTTTCCCTATCTATGTATATCTATGTATATGCTTCCTTCTTTTTGAAAGGATGCTCTTACGGAAGTTTTGTAATAATGGAAAGCAAGAAAGCAAATCGTTAATTCGCACCTCTGGATCCCACTTTGAGAATCCACCGCCGGCAATACATAATGCAACCGACCATTATTCATCGAAGAATGGTTTATTCATTGCGGTTCTTCGCATCACTCTATTTGAGGGTTTGCATTTTGTATACAGAAACTTTAAAATTATTTGATTGTAAAAGTATATATAAAATAAAAAGAGAACTGATTTCATTTTCTTTTATAAATTAAAGTAGTTGTATTTTTAGTATTTTAGAAGTGGTTAAAATACAATCTAAACTCTAAATCTAAATTGCCATAAATTTTGTGATTTCTTGCGAGAGTTCCCCGAAGCTCAACTCGATTGTTCAACTGAGTTGAGCATTCATCATCATCATCATCACCGTAATCAGCCCATTGGCATCCACTTCTGGGTATTATGCCTCCACTTTTACACGCCAGTTAACTTGATCCTGCGCGAGCCTCATCCACAGTCGTCCGGCCACCCCGACGATATCCTCCGACTATGGCAGGTGGTCTACCTGAGCATTATCGAACATATTTTGTTCCCCATCGCTCAATGCAAATTGCGCATCTCAGTTGAGTATACACATATTCACGTATTTTTACCTCTATTCGTTTAATTAAAATGTCAACAATAATGGCAAATCACCACAAAGAATATTAAAATATTTTGATCGATGGAAAATCAACACTACTTTTTTTGCGATGACGAACCACTACGATGCAGATGGCGAATCGCCACTAACTCGATGATTCACCGAATATAATGTTATTTAATCGAAACCTCGTGTTAGTAGCTAGAATACCAGTCTAAATATAAAGTCGTTAAAGGTACGTTATAGTTTGCGCATCAGTTGGTTTCATAAATGCCTTCCTGTATTGAAGCGGCGGCGATGCGGACAGTCGGGGCTATTTTAAGACCGAGTTTTAACAACATTGAGTTCTTCCTGCAGTTTATCTAAAAGAAAACTTGTTTTGAACAGTGAGAGCTTTTTATTGCGAATCGTTAAATGAAACGATATGCAAATATATTACTGCTTTGTGATCGTTTTGTCTGTTTCATTCATCGGCTATGCAAATTATGACATTTTTTATGTTTCCATTCCGATATTTCGGAGTTCAAAATAATATATTTTACAGTTGAATAGCAGGCAGATTAATAGGTATTCATTCAAAAGAATGTTTGGTAATCCTTTTACTGAAATAGCGAGTATTTTTGATCAAAGAAAATATGAAAATGAATGCAGTCCGATTGAACATGACTTGTAATATTTGAGAGAGGGCTGTATTAATAAAGATGAAAAAGGAATATTATTTTTTGTAAAATCAGCAATAACATTTGAACGGAATGAAAAGTAAATCTTTAAATAAAAATTGTAGTTAACTGGAGAACTATCAATTCAGTACTTAATTATATTACCTATTAAAAGTTCGATATTAATTTTGGGGCACCTCAAATTAGTTGGTTCCGAAACATATGTAGCATAAATCATAGCAGATACGATCGTGAAACCAGAAGATAGATTATTCGCGTCAGTAGAAGTTACATCTCTCCAATCTGTACTTTGAGAAATCGATCCCAAACGCTGCAGGCTAATGAAATCTGCTAATTTTAAGCCCTCTCTAAATTGGCATTGACTAGCTACAGCTACTGAAACTGTGCTGTTTGCTCGGCTCAAGTTGCTTATTGATCGGTATTTTAACTAGGCACTAGTGGTATATGCCAGTGCAGAAATGAGAATGAGAGCTAGTAAGAAATACGTTATTTTATTATGCTGTCCTGTCCTGGGGCCGAGTTCCACTAAATTAATCGTCAATGACACATTTTGACATTTTAACTTTTATGAGATGAACTACAGATGAAATGACGCGACGAAAACTGTAAGATTGATATATAGATAGGTAGGGGTACTTTACTGTACCGCACAAACACGAAATACAGTACTGAAATAAATGCTTCGAGAAGACGAAGTAAAAAGGCGGCCTTATCGCTATGAGTGATTTCGATTAGGCGGCCTTTGTACTTCTAAGGAATTATATTTGTGATATTTAATTAAGTAAATGAGTGATAGCTAATCACTCATTTACTTAATTAAATATAGCTACATCTCAAGTAACCGGGCTCCTAATACCTAGAATAAGTGATTTTTAAAGATCTCTCACCTTGTATTAGGTTTGCAAAATAAAATACTTGAATTGAAATACTTAAATCCTTAATGATTAATAAAATCAAAAAAATTACGTTTGTTGTATGGGCTCCCATACAGCAATGGTACGGATCCCTTCGTGGGCGATTCCAACTCGCACTTGGCCGCTATTTACTTTATTTTAAGTAGATACAAAGGGATCTGTTGATATACAGAATCCATAAAAACTACTCAGTAAATCAGCCGGCTTTAAATCGTAAACGATACAATACATTAATAAGATTCTCAATCACAATAAACTTCGTCCAAGTTTCTACATTGCTGGATATAACAAAAGTCCATGAATAAATATACATATTTAGCATGAATAAAGATGCGTCTTTCTTGTTGAAAGGTACAGTTGCTGCAGCGTTTCGAGTATATTTGTCTAGGTAAGATTTCAGGGCACTAAATGGGAGGATGTCACGTCGACAACACTTGTCCTCGAGTTTGCTGCTTGGCACTAGACTTCCACATCGTGTCTGCAACTTTTCACATAAACTGCGCAACTTTGCACGACGGCACTTATAACAAATTGCCTTTTGCTATTCAACATATTGAAATTTTTAAACTTCTTAGCTTCTTACTCTTATACATACGATTGTAAGATTTTATACGTTTCAAGCTACCGTGAGACTTTATAAGGTATTCTTTGTTCTAGCAAGGAGAATATGTAGGTAGGTGATGTGAAACTTGTAAGTTATACGCAAGTTCATTTTATCCTTATGCAGATATTAAAGTTTTATATTAGCGCGTAGTGAAAGCTAAAGTTGAACCCAATCTGTATCCGTAATGTCGCTCAGTTCCGCACCGACAGTAGTATAATGAAATTAATGTTGTGTTTAGTTAGTCTTAGATAAGTATTGATTAAGTATTATCTTAATCACATTATATTATGCAAATGAAAAAGATATAATAATTTGTTTATTTCCTCTTCACAATAGGTACTTAAAAACTAGTCATACGAGCACAGTGCGTAGAACTATATTTAACCTGTATTGTGAGAGGCTGAGATATATTAGTTTATAAGTCATAATAATATACACATACTAGTGTATTATTTTTTATTTCTTCCACTAGTGGACAAATAATTTAGGTGGACAAAATCAATAACACCTAAATGGGAGTCAGGACATTGGTTGCAAGCACTTCCTTCATATAACACTGGCACTTTATTGGATCCCGTAACTTTCCGTGTCGCAACTTGTCTTCGGTTGGGTGCAAGGTGTTGCGCGCCTCATCAATGCCAGTGCGGTACTGCTGTTGAACAGCTCGGTCATCACGGATTATCGTGTACTAGGGCTGCCGGTCGGATATCTCGTCATGCCAGCCTGAACGACATCATCCGGCGGGCCTTTACCACCGTTAACGTACCAGCTATTCTGGAACCGAATGGTCTGTTGCGTGACGATGGTAAGAGGCCTGACGGTATGACTCTAGTCCCATGGGAGTTGGGGAGGCCTATTGTGTGGGACGCTACATGTGTCGACACACTCGCGCCTTCCCATCTTCCTAGGACTTCCGTGAGGGCTGGTGCGGCGGCAGATTTAGCCGAAGATCTCAAGAGGCGCAAATATGCAGGTCTCGACAGAGCCTACACATTTGCTCCCCTTGGAGTCGAGACCCTAGGTTCGTGGGGTACCGAGGCTCTCCGGGTTTTCAAAAAATTATCTGAGCGTCTGGTCGAAGCGACGCGTGACCCGAGAGCTGGTGAGTATCTGGCACAGCGCATCAGCATTGCTATACAGCGGGGCAATGCAGCCAGTGTCTTAGGCACGCTTCCAACTGGTATTGATATGGATCAGTTGAGCTACCTGTAGATTGTTTGCAACAGTTTGCAGATAGCTTAATTGTTTCTATTGTAAATACTAGTTTTAATTTAAATTTGTTATTTGATTGTTATTTTCTTTCTGAATAAACTTATCGTTGATAAAAAAAAATAACACCTTGTTTCTTATTTGATAATAATTTTCATTTCATTTCATTTATTGATTGCTTATATGTACTTACATAGGGTTAGTAGCTTAATATCTAATTTTAGCCTAAGTTAGTACATACACCCTGTTGGGCACTGCAATTTTCATATTTGGTCATGTTTAGGTTAAAATACAAAAATCAAAAAAAAGTAATGTCTCAATTTCAAATGTCCGATTATTAGTATTGTTCTAAATTAATTTATCTGTCAAGAATTCGTTCACACTATAATAACATTTATTTATTAATAATTTTTTTAGTTTATAAGTAAAAAGGTGGTATTTTGTGGTGTCTTTTATTTCTTGGGGCAGTTTATTATATATTGTAATTGACATTACTATTTATAAGAGAGAGAGAGAGAGAGAAATATTTATTTTTTTCCCAAAGATACATAAAAAAGACTTACATACTAGGTACTAATAACTACAGTTAAAACTAGGTATACAAAGAAAAAATAAATACAACATAACAAAAAAAAAACATGTAAATGGAAAAAAAAGGGTCCCCACCTCAGCATGTGTAGCATTCGGCTAAGCCCAATGCTACGCTGGTTTTCAGGTGGAGCCCGAAATAAAAATATAAAACCGTTTATAGTATAAAATTTGACTTGTCTATGTGCTTATTTTACAAGCCTAAAGAAATAAACGTTATTGATGTTTGATAATTATTTGATCCTTAAAATCGCGTTATTTTACGGGTAAATTTCCGTAGTTTGTTTATGTATGTTCTTACTTATAACAAACAATTATTACGGCATCAGCGTCAATAGGCCTATTAGGCCTCCATCGGTGTGTAACTTCATGGTGTAGGGATATGCAAATTTAGACCACGAATAGACATTCGTGGCTGAATTGTGGCGGCTGTGGGTTGTTTTGTGTTCCATTCCCTGTAGACTAACTGACTGTATAGTCAAGAATCTGTTGAAACAGGTAACGTTATTTATTACTTGAAATTAAGGAATATTATTTTAGCTGATTAGAGGTGGCAGACCGATAAAACACATCATTCATTATCACACAGGCGGTGTGGTTGGTTAGCGAAAGCCTTTTATATGATGTGAAATAAATAAAAAAAAACATTATCGATTTTCAACACTTATTTCTTTCAATTCTTATCTAAAAGACAAGTACTTACATATTGTAAAGTAGGTACATGTACACTATCATAAAATAGATGGGGTTCAAATTTTTAGCTTATTTTAAGTTAACAACGAGGTAATGCAGTCAGTTTGTTCACGACACTTCCGATTAGTATTAATATGGATTAGTTGAGCTACTTGTAAACTGTTTGAAACAGTCTGCAGTTAGCTCAATTGTTTTAGTTGTAAATACTAGTTCTAATTGGTTTCTATCCTTTGATTGTAATTGTCTTTGTTTGTATTGAATTACATTTTTGAAGATAAGAAACATGCATTCTCACACAATACGCTGGATGCTACTATATCTAGCTTTGTACAGCTCGTTAAATTTTCTCCAGTTCCTTCAAAACACAACCGAGATCATCCATATTACGAAGCATTCAATAACGCGGAAATTGTTAGACATAGGCTTTGTATACTATGCACTAAGTAAACCTACTTAAACCTCCCTTAGGGCTTAATAATTACGAGTATGTGTCAATGCAGGACGGAGGCTCTCCCATTTCTTACAGTTTTCTGTGCACATGTCAGTCCTTGAATCAAAAGCCTATCTATTCCTAACCTATAGCAAAGATACTTATATTAATTGTCCATGATTATAGATAGGTACATATATATTTGTTCCTATCCATACGAGGATTTCTCTTTTGCAATGAGACAGCCAACTGTCAGTTATGTTATGAGTTATAATTGTTTAAGTTGTAAATTTTGTTCCCCGGTAAATTAAAAAGTATTGTGAGTGGTGATTTTTTTGGTACCTACCTCTTTATTTTTCTCTGTCTTAATACAGTTAATAAAAGTAGTTATCATATCGTTTATCCATAGTAAGTAACTATATTTTTTTATATACCTACTTTAATCTAAGGATTATAGTCAATAGATCATAGTCATCCTAAAACTTTGTTTTATATTATTTCAGTAACTTTTTGTGGAAATTTGTAATAAGCTATCAGCACCTATTTGTTTACCTAGTCTATAAGTCAGCTAATTCAGTCAGTTAATTTCGTGAATATTGTGTTAAAATAAAATAAACAACAAAATAAAATTATTGATTAGTTTATTAAAAAATCCTTTTGGCAATGAAGTATGTAACTTACCTTTTTCATCTCCACATATTCGTATAACCCTTCATGTACAATTATGAAACATCTTCCAACCATCTCTGAATTTCCTGCTATCATAACCATAGCTATTTCATATTTGTTTGTGGTTATCGAGAGCGTTACGCTAATGGATCACGTGTTTGATCTATTCACATCTTCGGTGGCCGAATTGTGGGAAATGGCCAGTCGTTCCTCTCAAAGGATTAAGCAGTTACTGTGATAGCTCACTAGGCCATTCGCCCCGCTTTAGTAATAATCTCCTATCAAAAGCACATTACTTGTTAAGATTATGACATTTTAATGGCTAATCTTAAAAGAAATCGCAAAATAGTTTAATGATTGAACATATAACACTTAATAGGTCGTGATGGCAGTAATGGGTCGTTTCAAAAATGATTTTTTGATGAATTAACCAGTTATTACTTTTTGTAGTCTTTTTTATTTACCTCACCTCAACAGCCTATTATGGTCCAGTGCTGGATGCAGGCCTCTCTTGATTTTTTATCTCATGGGAGGTAATGCCCATAATCTTCATGCTGGGTATGAGGGTTGGGGATTGCAATACGGTGGTAGATCTATTCTGCAAGAGACGCTGCTGCCCGACCCCGTTGTATTTCCCATAGTCGCCTCTTACGACATCCACGGGAAGAGTTGGGGTGGTGCAAATTCTAAGCCGGCACCAAACGGCCTGTTTTATTATTTTATCAAAATATATAGACACTATTATACGCTTACGCCAGAAACGCTAAACAAATAACACAACTAGACGTGGATTGGATTTATAAAGGTAACATTTTGAGCGCATAAGGGCCTGTTATGCAATAGAAATGTTAGTACGTAGCACGTACGTACACACTTTTAGATAGGTATGACTCTAAAATAAATAATAAATAATGTTGGACAATTCACACAGCATTATCTAGCCCCAGGCTAATCAGAGCTTGTGTTATGGGTACTAGATAACTGATATACATAATATAACACAATCCATAGATAGATATTTTTTATTATATATAGAAAACGACCAGAATACCCTGAACAAATGTTTGCAGATTGCACACACATTTGTTCCGAGGCGGGAATCGAACCCGCAACCTTCTGCGTCGCAGACCTTTGCCCACCGTGCCACATCGGTTGTCAAAAAATTAAAAAGAGCTTTATTTATGAACGAATAAAAGGTGCTAAAACATAAAAGAAAGCGTTGTCACCTGTAGAATTAAAAACACAGTGTGTCACATTGTGATCAGACCGCTCACGGCGCTCACCCCAACTAAGTGTAGACAAATTTCTAGTAAGAATAGAGCTTTAACTCTATAACTGAAGATTGCAACACTTCGTCATTGCCAACCCTTATAAAATCGATACAATAAACAACCGAAAACAAATTCATTACACTTACCCAAAAGACAATAATTATTATCCCATTACAAAAGTAAATTAGGAAATTTCAAGATTCCCTGTAATTTGTTCGTTCTATTCCAATTACATCTCGAAAGTATCAAAGTAGGTAAGTACACAAAATCCTTCGAAAAAACTTGGATAATTTTTTACATTCATTCCATTTTCCCGGAAATTGACATAATTATGATAAAAGTTAAGATAGCGCTTAACTAATTACTTGGTGATTTAGAGTTTGTAGATCTTAGGGCGTAGTGAGTTATAAGTACCTAAAACTAATAAATTGCTGGTTTGTACCGACTTCAGAAGGCGGTTCTATGTTCGGCTGTGTATTTTTTTTATATGTGCTATTTTTTATTTAAAAAGTTCTATCTGTCCCCTTGTGACTAACAGGGGGACAAGTAGAACCTTTTTTTCCTATTTGTCCCCCTAAGGGGACAGATCAGGGTTACAAATGGTAATAAACCATCATCGATAACTCGGTCAGTTGTGAGCCAATTTTTTTTACTACTAGCTGCTATTATTGTTATTTCTGTAACTGATTTATGAGATAAAAGTAGCCTATGTTATCCATCCTTCTTTTCATTTAACTCTAAATCGATTGGTTGCTTAGTTTGGGCGTGAAGGAAAGACAAACAAACACACTTTTGCATTTATAATATTACCTATAGTTGATAAAAAGTATTTTATTATATTGTATAAAAAAATATCCCGAATCGGTCCCTAAAAAATATTCCAGAAAGATTAGTATTTATCCCGTGCAACATAAAAAACATAATTCCTTTGAAATGTCACAAATTGCTTTAACAATTTTGGTGTTAACTTATCAAACTATTAATAGAATTTGATGATTCTTTTGTTTTTGTGTAAAAGTTGATATTGAAGTTTTCCCATAAAAATTTGAACCTCTAGGAATCGTTATGTGCCCCGTAAAATGTATAAACATCATCACATGACAATGTTCACATTACTGGTAACAAATGGTTTCCATGACAACGGGTGTAATTATGAGGTCCTTTCATTGATCGTTTCATAAGCGTGTTATCCATTATCATCACATCAAACTAAATTAGACTTGACTGCTAGATGTCGCCACTTGATAAATTTGTTTTTTTTTATAAGCTAAACCTCATTTCTATTTTGCTCTTTGCGCTGTGTTCCATTTAGGTACAGATTCCTTAGCACGCTCCCATTCACATTTAAACACGCACGTGGCTATGGATACCAAAGATGTTAGTGTGTGGAAGTGCCATTGCGGTGAAGCAAAGTTGTGCAATTACCGTCTGCATCTGTAGGATCGCAACCACCCAAAGCCGCAGGATTCCGGTGTTTACTCCAATGAATACAGATTCTGAATTGTACTCTACCAGCGTACGAGGTAGATACGTAGATTACTAATTGCAGCGTTTTCAAAGATAATACGATTTTTGAAGGTTTTCAGTGGTAATCTCACGATTTGTATTTCTCATGTCAAAAGATATTTTGACACGAGAAATACAAATTGTGAATATATATTTGAAAAAATATTTGACGACCTCTGTGGCGCTGCGGGCGAAGGTCTGCCTGCGACGCGGGAGGTTGCGGTTTCGATTCCCGCCTCAGTACAAATGTTTGTACGATCTGCAGGCATTTGTTCAGGGTGTTCTGGTCGTTTTCTATGAATAATAAAAAACTATATATCTAATATACTATCTAATATAATGTATTGTATTATGTATATCAGTTATCTAGTACCCATAACACATGCTCTGCTTTACTTGGGGCTAGATGATGCTGTGTGAATTTTCCAGCATTATTTATTATTTCTAGCTGTCGTAGTAAGTATAGGGACGTTTTTAAAAAGTAATTGTAGCAGTCACGAAAAGTCGATGATTGGCCAATGCTCAATGCTTTCAAATGTTCAGCTGTGGACATATTTTAACAGATAACACTTTGATCAAATCAAGAGAATCTCAAAATGAGAAAATCTAAACGATACCTTATAAGTTTATCCGTTTGGGACATCCGACACCAGAGACGTACTATAAATGCGTAGCGTACCTACCTAAGCTACCAATACTATTTAACGGGTATTTATCGCGTTTATTTACCTAATTTTCCGACGTTTCGACAGTGTCGTTTGTCGGGAAAAATAGGTATAAGAAGAATACCCGTTAAATAGTATTTATAATTATGTGTTCAGATCGCGTAAGTTTAAAAACTTCTAAGCTTCCGACTCTTTTTATCAAAAGATGTCACCATCTTTATGGGCCTCTATTACCTCAAATCAACTCCGTCAGGATTAGCAAGCTGAAGTGGCAGTGGGCTGGCCATATCTCGAGAAGAACCGACAACCGCTGGGGTAAACGTGATCTTGAGTGGAGACCGCGACTAGGCAAACGTAGTGTAGGACGCCCTCCGACCAGGTGGGATGACGATTTGCGAATGCTGCGATTGGCAGATGCTGGATGCGGCAAGCTGAAGACAGGGCGCTATGGCGCTCATTAGGGGAGGCCTATGTCCAGCAGTGGACTGATGTAGGCTGATGATGATAATGATGATGATGATGAACTCCGTCAGATCGAAATATCTTCCAAACTACTGATTATTTAACTTTGAAATTTATATATGGTAAAGTTCAGGACTTACTCTATCTATCATAAGTTTCGAAAACACGATTCCATAAATAAAAAAAAATATCAAAGTTACCTCTAAATTCTTACGATAACCTTAATTTCTCAATAAATACAGAAGTTAAGTTAAGATCTTCAGAATAGGTATGGTAATAGAACTAAGTATAGCGAACATTTCATATGTTTCAGTTTTTTTAAAATAAAGTCCTAAATAATAGATAATAAGCAAAAAAGTTGAGAGGTATCAAGGGACACCCGGATGGAACGAAGTTCCTTTCTATAAGAGAGAGAGAGAGACAGACAGAGAAACATGCGCACGCCGCACAGCTTACAATAGCTTACTATAGCAAAAAGTGTCGTTACAACTTTTCGTGAGAATTTTTCCCGTCCAGCCCACTTTCAAAACGCGCGATAAGGAACTTAGTTCCATAACTTGATTTTTGGGCTTGCGTTGCGTTGTTTTGGCATGCGCTGTCCCGCTTCTATGAACGCAAAATCCTATGTCTATCCTTTTCACAAAATCTTTAGGTTGTATAGGCTCTTAAATATCGATAGAGGATAAACCAGTAGTCGCTCTATCTATATGGGAAATGAAATTTGATTATATGCCTGAAAGGCATGTTACTCGTTTCAATGTTATACACAGGTTGTTCGGTCGATTCTGTTAGCATTCACGGTCCAATCAAGCCGGCACGATAACAGCAAACTCGTATGTTTTGTGATGCTACAGATGTTAAAGTTAGGTACAATAATAGTTGGGTAGCGATCATATATAAAGTAGAAAAACAGCAATGGTTTTTTACAGAAACATTTTGAATAAGAATTAAAAAATCCAAACACGGAGATTATACCACACCAATAAAATTATCGGCAAACGTAGTGTAGGACGCCCTCCGACCAGGTGGGATGACGATTTGCGAAAGACTGCTGGCAGATACTGGATGCGGCAAGCTGAAGACAGAGCTTTATGGCGCTCATTAGGGAGGCCTGTGTACTGGTGTAGGCTGATGATGATGAATAAAATTATAAACAGGAAAGATTTGTTTGTTTGAATTGAATAGGCTACGAAACTACTGAACCGATTAGAAATATTCTTTCACCATTAGAATCCTACATTATTCCTGATTAACATAAGCAATAGAATATACCCGTGCAAAGCTTGGTCGGACCGCTAGTCTGTTATAAAAAGTTGGCTAGTTTAGTTTTTATAGCCTCGAAAAGAGCTAGTAAAGAAAAAAAATTGTTTTGAAAGAAACTAAACACCTAAATCTAATTCTTCTTTATTTACACATTTTTAAGATTATTCAAGACTAATAATATGTATGATATTATGGGATCACTTTGAGATCATTCTCCATTCAATAGCGAAATAATTTTCATAATCAGTCCGTTATTGAAAGAGATGGTAAGAGGGAGCACACTGTGATAGCACGATTGAGAAAATGCACGAATGTGTGTGCCAGTATGCAGCCGCACGTAAATAAATAAATAAATAACGCTGGACAATTCACACAGCATTATCTAGCCCCAAGCTAAGCAGAGCTTGTGTTATGGGTACTAGATAACTGATGTACATAATACAATACAATACATAGATAGATACTTTTTATTATACATAGAAAACGAAAAGAACACCCTGAACAAATGTCTGCAGATCGTACACACATTTGTCCCGAGGCGGGAATCGAACCCGCAACCTCCTGCGTCGCAGGCAGACCTTCGCCCACCGCGCCACAGAGGTCGTCAAAGCATCGCACGTAGATCGCATATCGGATAAATTTTCCCAGAACCCAGAACGATGACGAACATCTATCAGATAAAGTCATCAGGATACAAAAACATATATAGTTTTTCATTAAAAAAGAAATTCTTAGTGCTAGTATCGTCAGCACAGAAAGTTAGGTTCACTTTTATTTCTTTAAAAGGTTTCTAAGTAATCTTGAAAAGTTTTGCTCAGTTAACGTTCTCTATTCAAATTTTGTGCGCGGTCCTCAACCAGCACGCGTTCGTTAGTAAAATGCATAATGCAACGTCATTTTCGCTGTGTCGGCCAGCCACAAGTGAAATTTAAAGAAAATCTCTTATTTCAGGGACTCTGGTCATAAAGCTCTGTTTTTACGCCCGTACCGATATTATCTGGCTTTTAAAGCACAGCAGCAGAGTTTATTTAAGCAGAGCCTAGACTGAGGCAAACATGCCTCAGTCTAGGCTCTGCTTCCTCACCAGCCTATATTGGTCCACAGCTGGACGCAGGCCCCTGAAAAGCGCCACATTGGCTTTTATCTCATGGCTCTGCTTAAATAAGAATATTTAACTGCTATAAATGATGAGTGGTCAAACCATATAAATACGTCAATTCATATGACAATCCTAACTAGTCCTAACTTTAATATTATAAATGCGAAAATGCGATTGTTTGTTTGTTTGTCCTTCCTTCATGTCCTAACAAAGCAACCTGGGTCCTTTTACGGCTCTAGCGCCGTTAGCGCCACCTACAGGGGAACATTACAACAGTAATATACAAACCTGTTCAAAGACTACAGTTACATTTAGTTCTTTTGACGAGAGGTATCGCCGAAAGATCTATTGAAATTCAATATTATGCTTATCTACTGACATGAAAAGGGAATTTCTATTGTATTTGACATATTTTTTTTTATTAAGAATGTTTGATCAATGTTATAAGTGTAAGTTTATGGAAAAAAAGGATTTTTATTACATTATTGAATTTCGTTCATATACTGGTATTTCACCACTAATATTGTCGTTACATTAGAAAGGACTCAGTTTGTGGAATTTAAAAGAGGAGAGGCACAAGTATTATTTATTATCTTTATCTATAATAATATAATAAATTTTAAAGTAACAGTCTGTCTGTCTGTCGGTTTTTCCTTGCCTTTTAACGTCTAAACGGCTGAACGTATCTCAATGAAATTTGGGAGGGTGGTAGAGGTATACCGGGGACGGACCTAGGCTACTTTTAATCCCAAAAAAACGCAAGTAAAGCCGCGGACAGAAGCTTACATGTACCTATACATTTATCTCTTTATTAACAAAACAATTGACAATCAAATTTTAGAATCAAATTAGAACTAGCCTTTACTATTGAAATAATTGATCTAACTGCAGGTTCTTGTTTATATATCGATCCATACTTAATATTATAAATCCGAAAGTAACTATGTCTGTATATTTGTTGAACTTGTGGTTAAAGCGGCCAAACGAAACATCCCAAGAGGTTATAGAAAACAGTACATTCCAGGCTGGAACTCAGAGAGCGAGTTGTTATACACGGAGTTCCAAAGAACGGCAGACCACAACACAGGCGCCCAGCTTCTGAAGTCTTTAGATGAGCAGAGGAAAACAAAGTGGAAATCCACGGTCGAAAACATGGACTTCAAACAGTCCAGCCGAAAAGCCTGGAACGTGCTGCACAAACTTACAGGGAAACACCTTCCAACTAAACAGACCACCTGTGTTCAGCCCGATGCTATTGCAAACCGGATGGTAGACGTCACCCGGACGAAGCGTGATAAAATCTTCACAAAACAAGTTAAGCGGGACCTAAAAATCTTGAAACAAAACTCTCCAACAAATCAACACTTAGCAAGACCTTTCACTATCGGAGAAATAATGGAAGCTGTAAAGCTCCTGAAAAATAACAAAGCCGCGGGACCTGATAACATCTACAACGAGTTCATCCGCCACATGGGCCCGTGTGCCATTACGTGGCTAACTGCCCTTTTCTCGTATATTTTACAACATAACAGACTCCCAAAGCAGTTTAAATTATCTAAAGTAATAGCCGTCCTAAAACCTGGAAAATCTGAAAACCAACCAGAAAACTTCCGCCCTATTGCTCTCCTAAGCTGCACCTTTAAACTGCTTGAAAGAACACTTTTGACGAGAATACAGCCAATCCTAGAGGCCGCGATTCCCATCGAACAAGCGGGATTCCGACGAGGCAGAAACTGCACCGATCAAAACCACAGCAGTCTTCATTGACCTCACTGCAGCCTACGACACCGTATGGAAGCAAGGCCTTGTTTGCAAACTGTTATCGGTTATACCGTGTAAGGAAGTCGTGGACCTAATATCCAGTATGCTGAGTGAAAGAGAGTTTGAGGTGCACCTGGGAAACACCAAGAGTCGTAGGCGTAAATTAAATAATGGCCTTCCTCAGGGTTCTGTCTTGGCTCCGCAGTTGTTTAACATCTACATTCACGATTTTCCAGAAACCATAGCATCAAAATTTATATATGCTGATGATATTGCTTTAGTTACTCAGAGTACAAACATGAAAAATAACGAAAGAATACTGACCGACGACCTAGAAAAGATATCTAAGTATTTTAACTCCTGGCGACTAATACCTAGCCCGAGTAAAACAGAGGTATCATGTTTCCACCTCAATAACAGCCTTGCTAGCTATGAACCAAAAGTTATCTTCAACGGAGTAAAGCTAAGGTTCAACCCCTTTCCAAAATACCTCGGCGTAACCCTTGACAGATCTCTTACCTACAAACAACATCTTAATAAATTGGCACAAAAAATCGCAACTCGAAATAACATTCTCCACAAGCTCTGTGGGACGACTTGGGGTGCTTCAGCAGATTGCTTGCGTACGACCGGCATCGCCCTAGTCTACTCAGCCGCAGAATACTGCTCTCCTGTCTGGCTGGAAAGTGCTCATGCTCATAAAGTAGACACACAACTCAATGCTGCTATGCGTTGCATCTCTGGGACTGTAAAATCAACACCACTTCACTGGCTACCAGCGCTGAGCCACATAGAGCCACCAAGACTCCGACGAAAGCACGCCCTGAAAAGGGAGTCGGACAAAATAGAGTCGCTGCCTATACTACCCGTGCACAACGATTTCTTCTATCCACCACCTCACAGACTGAAATCCCGGCACCCGCCTTATGCCCTTGTCGCGCAACTCAAAAACTTTCAAATCATAGAAAACTGGAAAAATGACTGGGTGGAGATCACAAACGGTACGCGCGCTCAACATACTGACCCCACTGCTAAACCAAACGGGTTCTCCTTGCCTCGCAAACAATGGTGTCGTCTAAATAGACTAAAAACAGGGCACGGCCGCTGCAAATACTTTCGGCATAAGTGGGGGTGGACAGACTCTGCACTCTGCGAATGCGGTTTAGAGGACCAGACCATGGAGCACATCTTTCAGCGGTGCCCCATCCACTCTTACCCAGGGCCCTGGAGTGACCTGGAAAATCTTCGGCCACAAGCAGTGACCTGGCTTCAAAACCTGAACGTTGACTTATAAACTGTGTACTTAATTTTAGAATATTTTGATTCTTATGTGTATAAGCCTCTGATTGTCATACGATTAAATAAAAATAAACTATGTCTGTCAGTCTATTACCTTTTCACGGCTAAACGGATCTTGATGAAATTTGGCAAGAAGTTAAATAGTATCCTGGAGAAAGATATGGGATACTTAAAAAGCGCAGACCGCTGGCAGTAGCTAGTAATATAGCATAAATTCGAAAGTTTAGATGTTTGGATAGTTGTTTGTTACCTCTTCACTCCTATTCTATCCAGTTTAGTTTTAGATAGCGTTTTAAAAGTAACTCAAAATTGTAACTATGTTTAAGATATAACGGCATTTTACACATTTGTTATGTAACATTTAATCTGAGGCTTATATCTTTAGTTTAGTTATTAAAAGTTTTTTGTAAGCGCGTGTCACAGCGGAGTCGCATAAAACCAGCGCTCATTAGCGATATGTATCGCTTCTGGGCATATGCTGAGCGATGCCCCCTTTTTTTGTCACTTATTTTTCTTTGTTTAAATTTTCTTTTTAATTTGTGTTATTGTGACGAAAATAAAACCTTTTTACTTTTACTTTACTATTCTACAGAACGGGCTATTCTTTATCCCATAAATCTCTTCCCATGGGATGGAATAACCTTAAAACGTTTCCTTAGAACTAAGGCGTGCGAAGCCGCGGGCAAAACTAGTGATATATGTAACTATAGTATTACAGAGTAGGTAGTCATCATAAAAAAGTGGTTAATCTGCACAGGCCTTTCGGTGGGTAAAGCAAAATGAGTTTTGCATACAGTCCGTTACGGGCTTCATTAAAAACCTTTTTCATTTTATATCATGAATTTTATTCAAAGCCAGCATTTCAAATTAAGATTGTGTTATATTGGTGTATTAAATAGTTTTAAAAACACAACATTTATGTATTTAGAAAGTTGATTACATTGGAACACTTTTTTGTACGATACGCAAATAATTCTGTTCTGGGTATTTTTTATATACCTGTAATAAAAAATACCAGTGCCGTGCCAGTGTCCGAAACACAAGCTCTACTTAGCTTGGGCTAGATGATGCTTTGTGAATTGTCCAGCATTATTTATTTTATAAAGTTATTTTTCTCAATTCTATGTACTGTCATCCTTGTTACTTTTAATTACCAACACGCCACACACGATCAATTTTCCAAACACCGTACACAGTTCTAAACACATGTTCCAAACCAATGCGTACCTATTTTGGCGACAAAACACGCTAATCCGGCATAGGTGGCAACCCTGAGAGTGCCTTATGTTTGTAACAGCACGCTTATTGAGTTTTGGAGCTCGCGGCGCTGTAATGTCTGCTCGATGAAGGCATGGAGTGGGGCGTGCTCAGGGAAAAGTTAAGAGGGGCTAAATATGAGAATGAGATAACCTTTCTACCGTGACTCCTCGACCTAAATTGTTTCAGCTTTGAAGGCACATTTTTGAATTTTGATGCTCTCTTAGAATCTTGGCCGTTTCAGTTTATTTCTTCTGTTTTCTTAGGAACACAAAAATGGAGTCAGTCTTGAGTGGTTCAAGTGTCTTAGTGTAACCAAGTTGTAGAGCTTTTCCTGCTGATCATTTAGATACCCCACATGATGAGTCTACCCAGTGGGAATCCACTGGCTACGGAGATATGGCATGAGGAGAGATATGCTCCATGTGATGGACCTTATTCTCCTGATTTCTTAGAGACCCAAAAACGATGTCGACATTGGTTTTTGTAAACCAACATAACAACGTCTGTGCAAGTATAATACATAATGCCCGATACAAGAAAAAATGCATAACTCTACCGTTGTTGTGAAGAAGAGCCATAAGAAAATCAATAACTTAAAATATTTTGAATGAAAAAACATCTGGAAACGGATTTTGCTTCACTAAGTTACCAGCATATTTCACATGTGTCATCTTTTCGGTTCAGTTCAGGTAAGTACAGTCGTATCACGACGCTGCACTTATTTAGCACTAGATTTCACGAGAAAGAGAGACGAAATCCGTCTTCACGATTAAAATTTGGGTATTTCTAGAATCCAATCTCCACCTCCGAACCATCGATTTGCAGTAAGGGCTTTCACGGGATAGAAATTTATGGCCTTGTAGTCAATCCAGTGGTTGTGTCCGGAGTCTAACTTGTTAATATGCCTATTTTTGACCGCAGCTATGTGTTCTTTCGCCCGTTCGGCAATAGTTCTTATAGTTTGCCCTATGTTTGAGCGTCTACAGCTGCAGACAATCTTGTAGACGTCTGGCATTTGCAGAGGTGTGAAATTTTTTGGTGTTCGTTCTTTTATCATGTTGCCCAAAAGTAGGTTATGGATAAACAACGCGTTGCCAGACAAAAGTAGCACACACAAAAATTTTACGCCTCTTCAAAGACTCGATACTTTCGAGTAACCGAACCTAGGGCTTTATTTAGTTAGTAGATAATTTCATCCCTAAGAATTTTTGTTATAGTGCTTACCCGCACTTTGGGCATTTCTAAGAAATGAAATAAGTTCCCAAAAATTTTCGACTTCGGCGGGACTCAATAACAAAAATCCTTAGAATTTAGCAATGGCAACACCTCTCGTCAAACGAACTAAATGTAAATTTAGTCTTTGAACATTGGAAACTTTAATGTTTTCTCTGTAGATGGAGCCACCGGCGCGGCGCTACAGTCCGTAAGAGGTCCCAAAGATTTTCGACGAAAACCGACAGAGACTTGGTGGCTTAGTTGGTTAGAGCACACCCGTACTAAGGGTGGGGCGCGGGTTCGAGTCCCGTCGAAGACGAAAATTTTTGGGAACTTATTTAATTTCATCCCTTCCTGTATTCTGTAATCAGCCCCAGCCCAATTTTCCTAACTACGACCCTGTACCTACCTATGCATGGTTGTAATCTGGAGCTGGATTAACCGTTACAATTCCATTAGGAATATTTTGTTTACGTTTTGGAAGTTCTGTAGTCCTTTCATATGTGAAACTAGTTATACTTTGGCATCAGCCATTGTTACATATTTGTTTATTAACTGTCAGAAAACCGCAAAATCAAAGGAAGGGTTGTGTTTTCAGTTTTCGATGTGTGTTTGTTTATACAGGGTGCCACTAAAGAGGGTGATTCTGGACCCTAAGGGAAAAAACTTTATGTTTTGCGATTTTTGGGTTTCAGATCTCTTTAAATTTATACTTTTTTTGTATATCGTAAAAAATGCTTTTCATGCTAATGTACATAAATTGTATAAAGGCTCTATTCCAAACAACTAACATGACGAATGATGCCATGCGTTCGATCCTAAAAAAAAGGTATGAAAGTTATTCGTTTCATCACGCGAAACATTAAAACAAATGGACTGGTTGTTACTACCATTTGTACCTTTGAATAATTCATGCTAGCAATCTATAAAGCAGACAACGGAGAGCATTTTACAAAACAAACAAATTTTATTGATCTCTCAGGCGTTGTTTGTGCCCCCACAATAAAATATTTACATTTACTTTGCAGCACCTGGCCTACCTAGCCTCGCCAACCTCAAGCATTAGAATAATGAAACGTTTGCCGCCACTTACCCTTGCGCTGCTGAATAAAAGATTATTTTCAAAATACATGAACATACGCGATCTGCGCTACTTACATTTAGACATTCGAATAACATACCTTAATAACTCAACTAAACTATTGAACCATCTTTTTATTAATATTATAAATATAATAGGCCATGTCTCGCGTAGAACCGATAATGATGTAGAACGCCCTCCGACCAGGTGGGATGACGATTTGCGAAAGACTACTGGCAGATGCTGGATGCGGCAAGCTGAAGACAGGGTGCTATGGCGCTCATTAGGGGAGGCCTATGTCCAGCTGTGGACTAATATAGATTGATGATGATTATGTAATAGTAACGTCTAATACCTCTTCTCGACTAAACGAAAACTTATGTATCCAGAAATGTAACGAAATACGTAATGTATCCGCCGGAGTATTTATAATTATTCGACTTATCATCCAGGAACAACACGTGCTTGGCCTATACGAGGAAGGTAATAATTTTTCTATTTTACTTGAGGGTAAATTGGGCAATTTAAAATGAAACACATAAAACCAACCCTAGCTGTATTTCTGTGCTTAGCCTCTGGCAACACGGATTCGCGGAACTGTTTTAACGACATTCTGATAAGATGATTGAAGAAAAACTCCACTTAGCTGTTCTCCAGTTCCTAGATAAGTTCCTCAGTTCTAGTCTTGGTCGAAGGTCAAACTGTGACTGGCTTACAGGATAGTTAAATAGGCGCAATGCAAGAAGAATATGATATATTTAGTTAGGTGCCTACTCGACCCCTCTGACCATAAATTTCATCCCGACATACCTAGTACCTATCCGTACATATTTTAACACAACGGAATTTTGGTTGGTAGTTTATTTTGTTTATCTATTATTGTAGCGAGAGCATTATTTGGATCAGGCTGCTTCGCCAATTCTGCTTCAAACGAAAACGTTTCAAAAAACAATGAGACAAAAATTGCTTAGCGATCATGCCCGTAAAGGGTCAGGGCACCCGAACCGTTTTGAATGTGTTGTTTTCTACACACTCAGGTAATGCGTTGGTAAATATTTGAACAACTCGAACTCAAACGAAGGTGTCGGGAGTTCCAATGTGGGGTCGCGCTCTGAAATATTTTCAATTTGCTTTGACTGCAAAATGAAAAAGAAACACGCCAATACAGTTTGGGTTTTCCAACTTTCATGTTCTTTTTTGAAATTATTCAACAACTGTATTAGACAATTGGTGGATCACTGGTGTTAGAATACAATATCCTCCGACACCAGTGATCGCCAGTTGTCCAGGTCCCTTAGCGCTTGCTTTACCTTGGTAAGTTTCTTTTTATAGTCTATATACCTTAGTTTGACCACAATCTGACCTGATGGAAAGTGAAGATGTGGCCGACGATGTATCACGAAGGTCTAGAAGATACCTATTCACTCTTGTTTTGAAGAGACCCTAGGTCTTACAGAATATAATTAATTTATTCACTACAATGATTTCAAAACCGCCATCAGCTACCCACAGCTGCGTTTTTGGGTGTAGCAGTGGGTAGCTGTTGTTTGTAGTAAAAGAAATAACAAGTACCTATTCAATCACACATAGGCTAAATACTCTGTACTTCACCATTTCATAAAAAGTTTGCACTGTTTCACGTGAAAGTTTTAACAACGCAGTGATTATTAGGGCTCCGTGCCTTATATTACTTGGCACACGACCTCTGTCTTCCTGCCTGGACGTCCGTCATACACTGGGGAGGCTGTTCCGTTTTGGTAATCGGTTTCGTACGTCTCCATGTTGGTCAGCCATTGCAAATGCCGTTGCTGCTGTTTGATTTGTCAACCTGTGACAAGCCTATGGCTTTGCCAACATGTGGACGGATGACACTGTTGGCAAGTCAATCATTTCAGAATGAACTCTTCACGTATACGATATGTACAATTTGTTCCACTATCATAAATGAATAAGTTTCTATGATGTGGTACGGAACCCGTATTACACGGGTCGAACTCATACTTGACCGGATTTTATTTTGATGACTTTTTGGTTTGCTCCGTCGTCGCGTTGTCAGCAGGACGAAAATCTAGTTCATACTCTTTTAGTATGACTTTTTGTCGTTTCACAGGGACCACCGCTACCATGGAATTTATTTCCTTTTAGAAAAACTCTGCCGCATTCGTACAGAGGGATAAATGAAAATATTGATTATAATTTGGTGACCAAATCACCCAGCAGCAAACTCTAAAAAGTTTGTTTGATCCGTATACATAAAAGGTCCTATTTCTGTCTAAATACGGAGTTTTCTTTGAAAACACATGAAAAAGTTTTATGCTTAAAAACTAGGCATAATTTTTAAGCCTCCGTGACAATGGGTGTCAATAAAACGCGTCTATATGAGTATCTTCAGGCAATAAATTCGTTTTCAGACGCGTAGAACTAAGAGCTCGGATTATTTCAAGCCATTTACTCCTTTCATCCAGCCTCTTCATAATACAGCTTTCTATAGAAGGGATTTTTCCCAGCAAGATTGAAATTTCCAAATACACCCTTAATCGAGCTTAATCGAATTCTCGAGTAAGTACACTGTGAAGGCTCATGGAAACCATTTTATAACATCGATAAATAATTTATTCGATTACTACAGCAGCTGTCTGGCTTTACTATGAATTATCGGAGATTTGTTGATTTACATTGCCTATTTGTTGACATTGGCTGACTCTACGCCAAAAGGTTGAACAGCCGTAAATTTAGATGTCAAATATTCGTTTTACGGTAATTTGTAATTCACAGAACATGTTTAGATTGTAATTAAAACGAATTTGTGTTATTACGTTATTCTTGGAATCTACGAAATAAATAATCCAAACAAAATTATTTGGTTACCAATTACTTATTTACACCTTTCGAGTAGCTAATTTGTCAATTAAATAGTCGAGCGTTATAAAATGGCTCTTCTAGTGATCTCAATACTTGTCACGGCGGCGGTATAACGAGATTAGACTTGACATAATTTGAGTGTATTTTGTTTTGTATCTCACCAATTTTATGTGTGTATGTAAGCACTTATATCTTCTATCTTGTGTTGCCTGAAATAAACAATTATTATTATTATTATATCTACTAAGAAAGAAACTGAACGAGTTTTTTTTTGCTGTTGCACTCTAATAAAATCTCAAATAACTTTCTTCCTAAATAGAACCTGTAAATATTTCAAATTTCAAGTATGGAGGTAGGTACGCTAGAACTAAAACCAAGGAAGAAACTTTGAGGTAGGTAATTTTTTCAACGATGGAACCCTAAACATCTCATTTCAGAATTTTCTCTTTATTATTATTTATTATTCTCTTTCTTATAATAGGCCTCGTTCATAAGCTTGGAGTCGCGCAGCGGGCTATGGAGAGAGCTATGCTCGGGGTTTCTCTACGTGATAGAATCCGTAATATGGAAATCCGTAGAAGAACTAAAGTTACCGATATAGCTCTCAGAATTAGCAAGCTGAAGTGGCAGTGGGCAGGTCATATAGCTCGCAGAACTGATAACCGCTGGGAAGTAAAAGTTTTCGAGTGGCGGCCACGATACAACGCGAAACGGAGTGTTGGGAGACCATCAACTCGATGGACCGACGACATCGTAGCGGTCGCAGGGAGTCGATGGATGGAGGCGGCTCAGGACCGCTTTTTGTGGCGTCGTATGGGGGAGGCCTATGTCCAGCAGTGGACGTGTATGGGCTGACATGATGATGATGATGATGATTCTCTTTCTTTAATTTTCGGCCAAACGGCCGTGAATTACTTAAATTCCAAATTTCACGTTTGAAGACCTGCAGAAGAAGGTACTTACCTAAGCATTTTATAAATCAGTCGGAGTGAGTGATGACGAAATAGCAATACTTTGAGAGTTAATATTTCCTAAACTTATGTAATTGATTAGAATCTAATAGTCTTAGGAGTCAGTTAACTACGTAAGGAAGAGTACCTTATATTAAACAATTTTCAGGGTCAAATTTTCATTTGTAACAAAGTTATTGATTGCTGAAGTGCCGTGAGATGGTTCGAAAACGGGTCCCAGAGGCGGCTGTCTACTCGACTTGTCCTGATAAAAACAAAAGAGGAGGAGGTTCTATTTTTGGCTTATTAATTTTATTCGTATGTTCGTCGATTTCTCCTTCAATAAAGTAGAGGTGGGTCCTCAGCACGTGTGCTGACACAATTGTATCAGCACACTTCCTCAAAAGAGGCCCTCACTCACTCTTTTTAATCGTGGGGGGCACGATTGAGCGCCTCGCGAGGTGCTTCTCGTCCGAGAAGAAGTGTGCTAAGTTTCGTGCTTCTAGCTGTGCTGTGTGGCATGTTTAGAAGTTTGCTGAGCACAAGACACACATAGCACAATCGAGTACCTATAGAGAGGATATACATATACTTATATTTTATTACTTTATACTAAAAGCTACGTTAAATTCTACTTGCAATTTTTTTATGTGTTAAAGCTGTCCAACACTTTACGGATTCTAAATTTACCGAAATAAACAAATTTTATGATAATTTATTTATGTCTAAGTAAAATTTACTTAGGTATTTTAGCATAAAACTATAGTAAACTATCGTTGTTCCTATTGACAAATTTAATAGGTATAATCCAGCATTATTTATTTATTTTATTTATACACCCTGTTGGAAACTGCAATTTAAATTGTTAGGCATACACATTGTTCAGAAGTCACTTTCAGTGCCATCATTTATCAGGTCATCTAGCAGACCACGGCGGGACTACATTGCAACGCGCTTCGTTGCAATGTCCCATAATCTTCGATTTTATTTTAACCTGTGGATCCATTCATTATTATTTAACATTCATTCTGTATTTAACTAGTTCTAATTCATTCACTTCTATATCAAATTTTGCATTGTAATGAGCCATAAGAAACAAATTAAATCCATTTTCTAAAACGTAAACGATACTACTAGTCATTGAAGTACTCCTAACTTTCCTCATCCAGATAGTAACAGATGTAAAGCTGTACTGTATACAATACACATAATTGTTTTATAATAATAATAACAATTAATCTATTTTCTAACAATCTAAGCCGTCACCAGATGGCAGTGACCAGAATACTGGCAGCATTTCCATGTTGAATGGCAATGCGAATTCGTTGACTGAAATAATGCTGGACAATTCACACAACATTATCTAGCCCCAAGGTAAGCAGAGCTTGTGTTATGGGTACTAGATAACTGATATACGTAATATTATACATTACATAGATAGATATTTTTTATTATACATAGAAAACACCCAGACCAACGGAACAAATTTCTGCAGATCGTACTCAAATTTGTTCCGAGGCGGGGATCGAACCCGCAACCTCTTGCGTCGCAGGCAGACTCTCGCCCGCTGCGCCACTGAGGTCGTCAAATAAAAACCCCCAGTCATTCTAATTATAATTTTCTAATTTGATTTTTAATCTCATAAAACTAAGGCCTACGTTTGGTTATGTACCTAAGCGGGTTAACTACGAACTCAGGTGTTACTGAGAACTTGATAAGTTAGTCCGATGTGTATAAAACTTTTATTTTACTACAAAAACTTTTAAAAGGCGTGCTAACTAAAGCTTTGATTATATAAACATTTATACACCTCTTTATATTTGTACAAATACACAATCATTTGGTGGTTCTGGTTAATCCAGGCCTATCGGATGATGCGGTAACACGCACAACGATTTACCGTCGGATTGGTGAAAATTCCATTATGTAGTGCAATTCTGTTTTAGATTTTATACAGTTTATAGTTTCAGTTACTTCCATAATTCGGCGTCGGCTCGTCACGGCGAGGAATACAATACAATACAAATATACTTTATTGCACAGAAAAAAATTACAAAAAAACATATATTCTGTTATATGTTTTTTTTTTGAAATTATTTGGTACACAAAAACAATTACAGATAATGTACAATTGGCGGTCTTATTGCTAAAATCGATATCTTCCAGGTAACCTTAGGATAATAGGAGGAATATGATAATAACCCCCTTAGTCTGCCACAATATTTAAATAAATAATTCAAATGCCACATAAAACACAAACTCATTGTATTAATAGATATGTTCAATTTGTTCCGTTGGTCTGGGTGTTTTCTATGTATAATAAAAAATATCTATCTATGTAATGTTTAATATTACGTATGTATATCAGTTATCTATCACATCACTTTGCGTGACCGAAAACGCAACGACTGGATTCGAAGCAAGACCAAAGTGAGGGACGTGATGAAAACCATAGCAGCGAGAAAGTGGAGCTGGGCAGGACATATCGCCCGAATGGATGAGTCACGTTGGACCAGGAGAGTCCTTGAATGGAGGCCCAGAGCAGACACTCGAGGACGAGGGCGACCACCGAACCGTTGGGTGGACGATATCAGACGACACGGAGGCCAAGACTGGATGCGACGGGCCCAAGATCGCGAGGAATGGAAAATAAGGGAAGAGGCCTACATCCAAGAGTGGATCACGAAAAGGCCGTAATGATGATGATGATGATCAGTTATCTAGTACCCATAACACAAGCTCTGCTTACCTTGGGGCTAGATAATGCTGTGTGAATTGTCCAGCATTATTTATTTATTTATTATTCAATTCGCAATTCATTCTAATTTCTTTAGAAACAACTCGTGTTAAGTCACGGGAAGAAAATATACTATATACTCTATTAATATTATAAAGAGAGAAAATTTGCTTGATTGTTTGTTTGTTTCAATTGAATAGGCTCCGAAACTACTGGACCGATTTGAAAAATTCTTTCACCATTAGTATCCTACATTATCCTTGATGAATATAGGCTATAGAATATACCCGTGCGAAGCCGGGGAGGACAGCTAGTATATTATACAAGCAACAGTGTTCAGTTAAGCTCCTTGTATATCCTTGTATATATAAAATAGGTACCAACGTACCTACGCAAGACCCAGCAGTCCCTAAGCCCAATACAGATGCATATCCCCCTAAAATTATTTACCTCTCGTTCCGTACTAAATGAGTAGGTTTATTGGATTACGTCCAGAAAGCTTTGCCCTTAATTGGAGCTTTCAAACAAATAACTTTTTGTGTTTTCTCAAACTCTGGGGCTCTTAAATAATGCTTTTGATTCGTGCACGTAATTAATGGCAGAATATTTTTCTTATTGCTTTTCTCAGATTATAAAATATGTAAATGTATTATTATAAATAATTTGGTCTGTTGAAAAAACTATAAACCAACTTCAAATTTCAGTTAATAGTATATTTATCTGTCTCGAACTGTCACCATAAGTTGTTGATCCCTCGAGAATAAAATTTAAATGGAACCCCTTCGGGATCATTCTTTGTACAATAACGAAAAATAATCAAAATCGGACTACTCTGGGAAAAGTTATGCGTGGTTCGACTTGAGATCCTCCTCCGTTTTTTCGTCGGTTGAAAATTCGCTCTTGACATCGACTTTGAAAGTCAACACATATTTCAACAACAAACATAATTATTTATACCTGATTAGGGCGTATGTACACAAAGATAAAGATCATTTATTTGCATAAACATTTGTATAAATAAAATATCACAAAACAGGTATGTATAAATATGTTTTACCGATAAAGGTGTACAAATTGTGAGAGATGGCATGCAATGCAACAGAGACATTAGGATCTAAGCATAATTATATAAACGAATTTTGGGGTGCGTGTGTCAATATCCAAAATTAAAAAGATAAATAGGTCCACGCCTGTAGACCAATTAATGTTACCTACCTAAGCCTACATTATTATAGACCTACGGCATACCTACCTATATAAAATAATAAATTATATAGTAAGCAGGAACACGCATTTCAACATGATGATTGCTCCAATTGCGACTCAATGAATGATCCAATTGTCTTTAAGATTGCCAGCATCCTTCTGCCAATAAAGATTGACACGCATACTTGAGCAAAGCAAACAATTGTGTTCAACTTCTCAAAAGAATAAAAACTACATTGTATTTTTTTAAATAAGAGTCAAAATACTACACGTAAGTACTACGTAATACCTTCCGTACACATTCCAATAAAGGGCATTAATAACTTCAAATCTGTTTTCTCGTAGCTTAAGGCCCGTAAATTTTTGAACTTAGTGAATAGAGAAAGTCTTTTTACCTTTTAAGTACCTAGTTCTAAGACTATGTATAGCTAGTTATTATCGAAACCACATCACTAGAAACTTCTTCTTTACAGGTGCTCCAAATGGGAATAAAATCTGTTCTTCAAATCGGTGCTCTAATGGGAATTCTTCATTTCTCGTATTCGTGTTATGAAAGCTTGTTCAGTCATAGATCTATACTTGAGTTGCGTTTATGCCATAGAAAAGCGTTCCTCAAGCATGCAAACTTTCGTAATAAATAATTCAATAAATAATGCTGGACAATTCACACAGCATTATCTAGCCCCAAGCTAAGCAGAGCTTGTGTTACTTACTAGATAACTGATTACCTACATAATACAATACATTAAAATATAGATCGACTGATGTTTTTTTTATTTTGCATAGAAAACGACCAGAACACCCGGAGCAAATACCTGCAGATCGTACAAACATTTGTCCCAAGGCGAGAATCGAACCCGCAACCCAAAACTTAGCAATAACCTAAAACCATATAAACAATCCATCAGAAATAAATAATATGCTGCCGATTTCAATTACAATGATTGTTTTATCGAATACTACCATAAAGTAAATACAATTATTGCAACAAAGTAGCCTCAATTCAGAGCATTGTACATTCCGATAATATAATTATTTACCTACAAGTTAAATTGAATAGCCCAAGTGTTGGTCATTTGGGATTCGCAACGGAAAAGCTTTTAGTGCGTACAAACTACGTATATTACCTACGACTATTCACTTTGGCTACAAAATTAATTTATTGCGTTAGCTCCTGAAAGCTGTGGGTTATTTGTACACTTTTGTAGACAGAAAGCGGTCTTATGGTGCGAACCTCTAGCATAAAAAGCCCCCATACAAACGTAATTTCCTATTCATTTGGAATATTATTGAAATTTTATATACATAATCCCATTTGCATCGTTTTAATTTTTCAAATAACAAAATCATCATTAGGAGAGGATGAAATCGCTTGAAAATTTATTGAAATTAATATTCGCTCTCATTTAATGATGACTACGAATTTTAAAAAACTTAGTATACTTATAGTTATATAACTTATAGTTTTTTCTTATCCGATTATGTATGCAAAATTTCATTGCAATAAAGGGCGTAGTTTCCAAATACATCGGCAAGCAGACTTTATAGACATAGACTAATGTATAGATAAAGTTTTCCTTAGAAGATAAATGTTATGTTAACATGGAAATGTTAGCATCGGGCCCTTATTTAAGGCGCATACCATACCCAAATTACTAACATACTTTATCTTATTATTCCGTTTAACAAATGAAATTTCAAAAATCAATCGCACAGTTTGTGATACCTACCTATTATAAACTTTTTTTAATGCCTCTGTTTTATTCTATTTAGGCAGTGAATCGAAAATAGCTTTTGTTGGCCACCAAGGGTACCTAAATTCGATTTACTGCCATTAGTTTTTGGGTGCTTATTGTTGATAAAGTAGGTCGCGGCGCTAATTGGGTGGGGTATGCGCCCAAATCAAAGTTTTATGCTTGACAAAAACATCATAACTACATGAAGTTACCTGGACGTGTTTTGGCAGATAATAATCACGGAAACAGCGTACCTACATATTCCTTTTGGGAAACTACGTCGAGTCTTCTCGTCATCCATACCGCATGCTTGAAAACGAAAGTTTCCGATCAGTGCGCCCTACCCGTCATGACCTACGGAGCTGAGACGTGGACACTCACGGTAGGGCTGGTTCACCAGTTTAAAGTCGCCCAGCGTGCTATGGAGAGAGCTATGCTCGGAGTTTCTCTGAAGGATAGGATTCGCAACGAATACATCCGACAGAGAACCAAGGTTATCGACATAGCTCAGAGGATTAGCAAGCTGAAGTGGCAGTGCGCTGGCCATATTTCGAGAAGAACTGACAACCGCATGGGGTAAACGTGTTCTTGAGTGGAGACCGTGACCGTGACTCGTGACAAACGTAGTGTAGGACGCCCTCCGACCAGGTGGGATAACGAATTGCGAAAAACTGCTTGCTGATGCTGGATGCGGCAAGCTGAAGACAGGGCGCTATGGCGCTCATTAGGGGAGGCCAAGGCCCGCAGTGGACTAGTATAGGCTGATGATGACATATTCCTGTTAATCGTTCGATCAATGCTGATTTCAATTGAATTCAACCGTTTTTAGGCATAAATTTGCGTGTATTTATTACCAATCAGAATAACCATACATAATTAACAAGACTGCAACATGTGCAGCAGCCACAGGCAGGCAATAATCGCCTGCGGACGATTGCAATAAAGGTCATTTACGGATACACTACGGTTGGTTAAATAAGTGCAGTTTTAGTAAGGTCGGTGAGGTTGGTACAGTCGCGTACAAACTCGTACATTATGAGTTACAAAAAAAAAGACAAACGTATTTTTTGCAGCAACCCCAGGGACCCGCAGATTGACTTTTGCCTCTTGGGCCATGATGCCAAGTGTTAACCTAAAACATGTGAAAGGGTAATTTTATACATAATTTGCTGAACTAGTCTCAACAGTGATTTTTTCCGCTTCCTCATTAAGCTGGACCTGTGACGAGGATCTTGTATCTGAGTTATAATAAAAAAAATATGCATGCGAGGTTCAGTCTCGATGCACTTTCATAAATGTTAGTAAGATCTGCGAAATAATATCCCTGATATGTGACTCTGACTCAGGGATAATATTCTGGAGAATCCAAAATACAGAATCTCCGATTCTGTATTGAGAAGTACGAAGTAGGTACCTACTAAGGAAAATTACAATCAAATAATAGAATTAAATTAGAACTAGTATTTACAATTGAAACAATTGAGCTAACTACAGACTGTAGCAAACAATCTACAGGTAGCTCAAATGATTCATATCAATACCAGTCGGAAGCGTGCCCAAGATGCTGACTGCATTGCCCCACTGTATGGTAATGCTGAAGCGCTGTGCTAGATACTCACGTCCAGCTTTCGGGTCACGCGTCGCTTCGACCAAACGCTCAGATATTTTTTGAAAACTCGTAGAGCCTCGGTACCCCACGAACCTAGGGTCTCGACTACAAAAAGCAAATGCGTAGGCTCTGTTGAGACCAGCTTATCTGCGCCTCTTGAGATTTTTGGCCAAATCTGCCGCCGCTACAGCCCTCACGGAAGTCCTAGGAAGATGGGAAGGCCCGAGTGTGTCGACGCATGTCGACGCATGAGCGTCCTACAAAATAGGCCTCCCCACGAGCAGCATCGGATCGGGGCAAGCACTATGCTATACCGATCGAGCTTCTTTTATTTGAATCGAGCCTAGAAATTTTGAATTAAATTCCAGGTAGGACCAAATAGCTTCAAGATTTTTCCATCGTGGTTTTAAGATCATCAAAAACTGTTTTCACCTCTCCACCCAGTAAATACTTGCATTACGTTCCTATTAGGTACAAGTATGTTTAAAATTGAATATTTTTAGCCTCTAAAATACCGGCCTATAAAAACTAGCCTACTATACTTACTGCTTAAAGATTTTGCTTGTGCCAGTACACGATAGGTACAGTTAACGCGACACTAGGGGCGCGCCAATCGTAGCTGATAAAAACTTCTCCCAAGCTATACAAACATCCGGGCTCGGCGCACTCAATTACCAGAGTTAGTTGCACAAGAAATTTCTACATCGAGTTTTTTTTCATTTCCTTCTGTGGAGCTTATTAGCCCCTTTTTAAGATTGGAACTAACATTTGCGGCAAGTAAATGTCGTCGAACACTTTTGCTGCAGCTTTATAATTATCAGAAGGACCTCGACAAACTTCAGTCGAGTATGAAATAGAAATGTTTACGCTTACCGGCTCAAAGGTCAGTTGGGAGAAAAGTTTCTCTATTTACCTAAAAGATTTATGTGTTTCTACCCCAACCCGTTTTAATTTGTTTTCGTTTTGTTGAGACATGATTAATCTTGCTGAATACGGTTCAATAAGGTTTATATTTGAGTGTATTTATAGAGGTAGATAGCATTAAATTATTATCACTGAATTCTTGTAAAGACTACATCATAGTTTCTTTTTTGTCAACCTTAATTGATGTTAAAGTTAGATATATCTCTGTTTGATTTCAACGTGGATTATATAAATAATGTTTGACAATGCTGAACAATCAACACTGCATCATATAGCCCCAAGCTAAGCAGAGGTTGTGTTATGGGTACTAGTACCCATAACAGAAGCTCTGCTCTGCTTTATGTTTATTAGTCATCTAGATGACTGATAAACATAATGGCTAATACAATCTATTACATAGATAGATAGATATATGTATTTAATGTACCTATATTTATTATTATGCATAGAAAAATAGAACACCCGGAATAAATATTTGCAGATCGTACAAACAATTGTTCCAGAGCGGGAATCGAACCCGCAACCTCCTGCGTCGCAGGCGGACCTTCGCCTGCCGCGCCACAGAGCTCGTCAATATAACAATCAATATGATGACACTATAGTCTACACAAACGGAAAAAACGTTAACCGGGTACCTACACAAATGTTTATTTAGTGATTTACAGACAGACGAACATGACCACGGAGGCATTCGAAACTCTAAAATAAAACAAGCTGACATCTAATCCTCTTACGCAGTCCTCCGCCCCCACAAACACAATAAAATGTCCAAATTAAATCTTCATAGCATACGCTTCGAATAATAAAACATGAAGACATATTTTGTGCGAGTTCTAAAGCATATTTCCTGCTTTTCCTTATTTCCCGAGGGATAAGTCTACTTATAGACGACATAAGTCGAACCGATACCCAAGGTGGATAACTTGCTTCAAAAATGGTTTCAAACACAAAAAAGTACTGTTTTGACAAAATCTTCAACTTAAGGTAGTGCAACTTAGTGACGTGATTAAAATAAACCCGAACAAGTGAGAATCGACTCACCCACGGAGGGTTCCGTATCATATCGTTCAAACCTATTTCGTAAACTGATTTTTCGAAGAGAAACAAGTCAATGTACATTATATATCGTTGCGTTCTCGTCAGCGCAATCTAGAGCTCGTTTACTGACGAAATCTAGTTAAAAAACCAGGCATCAATTTTATAAAAAACATCTATTTTCGACTGTTCGGGGACACCTTCTATTTTAATTTATTTTTATAATTTGTGTTTTAATCACTATTTGTTCCTTACATTATTAAATTTATATACCTTTTACGATATAAGAAGTACAGACCTTACAAACTTACATCAAAAAAGCCTAAAAAAACACGTTTTTGTATACAGCCACCATTTATTGAAATATTGAAGAAATGTACATTCTGTGAAATTTTTATTTCGACGTTTCATGAGATACAGCAAGCTGACGGACAGACACTGGAGGCTAAGTTATAGGGTCCCATTTTCACCCATTGCTTACGAAATCCTAAAAATAAACAGTTTTTTGGTGATTTCTGCGTCTACAAGTAATATTAACATAGCGGTTATCTAGTTTTTTGCTATGTGCCAACGCTAAAATAATGAATTCTTCGTTTTTAAGGAACTTTAAACCGGCTTCAATTCCTAAATAGTGAAAATGGGTTTGGAACACTAACAGCGCGACTTTTTCAGGTGCGAAATCTAGTTTAAAGAATCTATAGTTTAATGTGATGAGTGATAGATGACACATGTATGAAACGACGAATGAAAAGACCAATTGATTACATCCGTTGCCATGGGAACCATTTGTTACCAGTGATGTGATTTATGGCGCACAATCTAGCCTAGCACAATTAACAATTTACCGGATAATTTGGGTAGCTAAAAATCAATGCTTATGCAGAAGAATTAGACCTACAAAGTGATATAGGTACATAATTACGATACACGCTTTTGCGTGTACAAACAAAATGTTGTCATTCCGAGACATGGAATAGCGAAATTAAATAGGAGCTTTCGTATCTCTGTATGAAATTTTATTATAAACTAGCGGTTCGACACAGCTTTGCACGCGCATATTCTATAGCTTAAGTTACTCAATGATAATGAAGCTTTTTAACGACAAAAGACTCTTGAGATCGGTCCAGTAGCTTGTAAGTTTATTCGTTACATAAAGCTTTTTAATAAGTAAATCTTTCTATAATATTGACGAAGCTATTGCTTTAAATTTTGTATGTAATCATAATATTGTGTAATTTTAAGCATGTTCCTTTTTAATTATATTTGATCTAATCATAAAAGAATAAATAATGAACTGAACATTAAAAATAGTCGAAAGTCAAATTTTTATAAGACCATCACAAAACCAACTATTACTATGCAAGAACGAACGAATCATCAAATCTAACGAAAATGTTAAAAACTAGTCGTTATTTTTCAAAATAAATATTGTTTTATAACGAAAATAGTAATAACCCGATTTTATTTCACGAGTGACAAACCACTTCAAGCCGGTAGTTTCCAGTTCGTAAAATTGAATCCGTTTACGTTTTCCAAGCTGCAAATAAAATTTTACAAACTGATTTTAAATCCATACAAAATATTAATTCTGAGCAGACTTCAGTGGATTAAAAAAATTAATAAAATAACCGTCAATAAGTGCCTCGTATAAAATCTTCGTAACTTTAATTTCGCAGGCAGCCGTACAATTTTAATGGCTCTCGGCATCCACCTGTGACTGCTGCTACGTTTGCATATTATTACTTACTAGAGGTCCGCCCCAGCTTCGCACGGGTATATTCTATAGCCTATGTTACTCAGAGATAATTGAGCTTTCTAACGTCAAAAGAATTTTTGAAATCGGTCCAGTAGTTTTTAAGTTTATTCGTAACATACAAAACTTTCCTCATTATAATATTAGTGTAGATGAAAAGTCTGGTTCAAATTCATCATCATCATCAGCCTGTATTGGTACACTGCTGGACATAGGCCTCCCCTAATGAGCGCCATAGCGCCCTGTCTTCAGCTAGTCGCATCCAGCATCTGCGAGTAATCTTTCGCAAATCGTTATCCCATCTGGTCGGTTGGTTGTTCAAATTACGTATCTAAAACATGTATATTAACAAAAAAAAAGAATACGTAAATAGAATCTCTAATTTTCTAATAAAAATAACAAAGAAAATGTTACAGTTATATTAGTTTTCTAAATCAAATTATTTATACAAAGGTGCTAGAGGTCATATAGTCTCAATCAATAAAGTTAATTCGAGGGTGAAGAAACTATACACACAGAAGAACCGCTGGAGGCAAAACGCCGTGGAAATGACGGAGAAAGAATCTTGTTTGCAACACCGCCGCCGGCCGGAAGAGCTGGGCAAATAACCCGTTTTGCATTATGAAAATAGAAGAGATGAAATAAAAACACAGGGCGTTGTTTATTCAAAAAGCCATCTCATTCTTATGAACCCTTAACCCGACTTTTAATTAAGTTTTACATCAATATAAATACGACCCTCGTATTTGCTTACAAGCTCGTTTGCATTCTATCTACCTGCTTGAGTAAAGTTTCAGCTCTTAGGAACGGGATATTATAGTGTATTCTACTTTAGCTGGGTGTTGGGAGAATACTAAACAAAAGGGCGTACTTAAATGACCTAAAAGGACAGTTTGGGGACATGTCTGTCACATTCTTTACACCTAGGCCTTACAAGTGAATACAAATTGGTACCTCCGCTCCGTAGGTTAGAAAATATAAAGTAGCGAAATCAAAAGTTACAACAGTTAACAAGATAAGTAGAGTTGTTCTAGTCTATAATTGCGCGTGACTTTGTTCTGTAATTCTTCATTGTACACAAAAAAAATACATAAAAAGAACTTAACTAATAGGTTGTGTACAAAGGCAAGCTTAACCCTTAATAAAAGTTTTCTTCCAGCAAACCTTAGAGTTATAGGAGAGGCGCTGGAAACAGGTAAAGGAAGTGTACACAAATAACAAACATCGGATATTACAGATAATTAAACTAATAGTAGGAAGCTTTATACAATACTTACTTACACATACATGATTAGAATAATAGACTACATAAAAATCTATACTTATACATAATAATTTTAAAATAAATAATAATTTGTTCAATATTTGTTAAAGAAATGTTTGAAAAAAAGACCGTCTTTGTACTTATACAACTCGTAGAATTTATTTCAAAACTGTTTTCTGTGTTTGTATGGTACAATAAAGAATTATCTATCTATCTAAGAAAACTGTCAATAGCTACGAATTTAAAAATCCTTCTCGTAACTAGATATCAGATTATATTTGCATCACATTTGTGATTTCACACAAAATGAGATTTTCATGCGTAAAAACTAAGAACCCGCTTGCAAGTAGACTGCACGAGCTGTATCAACAATTGGTGAGTTTATTTTATGATTGATACATTTAGTATACCTATTTAAATGAGGTAGGTACCTACCTAATGGAACATGCAAACAAACAAAAAAACGTCAAACAGGGTGAATGTCACATTAGTAGGTAACGGTAGGTATTATTTTTTAAGTTATTTTGAGGCTTGTCACAATAACAAGCTGTTTGTGTTGATTTTGGCCTTAGTATTATAATTATTATGTAGGTATAATACTGAATAATGTAGGCTAAAATGGTTGGTTATATTTCATTCTACTGAACAAACTTATCAAAGTCAGAGCAAAAACCAGCTGAGCTACACTAACGAACAGTACAATTAGACTGAGCAAGCAAACAACGCCTCGAACCATTTTAGAGAAGTCACCTGTAAAACTATCCGAGAGTGAAAACACCCGCGGTGAACCGGAAACGCAAGGCAAAGCTACATAAAGCGGTGAAAGATCATAAGATATTTCAAGCTCACACCTCTCAATAGCTCCAGATGGCGATATATTGAAATACTGCCCTTTTACCAACGCCAAGTTCCAAATAGATGAAGAGGTGCGACCGCTAACGAGGTCGCTTCAATAGGTAACAGCGACAGCAGTTACGGGGCTTAGTGAGCTCAGTTTAGTGCGCTTGTTTGACACATTAGCGGGGAGACTTCAAACTAATCAAGAACTTGTCCCGTTCGCCTTACGCGTGTACAATGTTCGTAATTTATTAGCGTTTATTCCCATATAGCAATCTGTAGGGATGCCTGCCGTTCTATTACGCAGACTCCGTCGAGATCCCTGCTCCAGTCAGCGACGGGATCGGGAACCTACCAGTCGGCCCGCCAACGCTCGCGCCCTCCATCGCACTGACCGATCAACTCCGCTCGCGAACAACGCGCCACTTTTAAACACTGTGCTCTCTAAAGTTTCTAAGATTCATTGGCTGAACAGTTTTTGTGATACGCTTTGGAACTATGGAGTTTGAAAGAACGTGAAAGTTTGAAATCAACATTAATTGGTGAGTTTATTCTAATGATTAGCACTTTTTGTTTTTCACAGTTGATTTTCAGCCAGCAAAGTTAAAGTTAAAAAAATTTAATCTTGTGTTGTGAAGCGCTAACGAATTGAAATTTGCTTCAACAAGATGATTTGATGTCAAACTTTAAAGCCTATTAAATTATTTATCTAATAATACCTACTACGTTATTGCCCAAAATCAACGTTGGTCGTTCAACGAGTTAAAAATGTCACCACCTTTACAAAATATTATTCTATTGATCTTCTGTTTAAATCCATTTAATATAATAACCTATTTGATGGTTATTATATTAAAGTCGGTAGGAAGCATAATTATTTGAGCATATTCTCATTTGAGCGTAAAGAGTGGAATTAATACATTTCAAGTGGAATAATTACAAAGACTTTTGAAATATCTCTCAAGAAATTCCGGGAGATTTCAATAGGAACAGATAAATGATTTTTATCGCTTATGAGAAACAATATCGTCTTATCCGACCTTTGATAATATTTGTAACATTTTATTCTCTATTTAATGATAATGTACCTGTAATAATTTACTACGCCAATTCACGATTTAGTTCATCGCATGATACACTAATAACAAATAAAAAAACAAATAAGTGTAAAATATTTACAAAATTAATACACGAAACCAAAAGCAATAATGGAAAACCAACAACCGTCTTTGTCATACTGACCGACTCTCCCATATCTTTAACATTACCATAAGCTGGATAAAATTACATAAATCTGCATAATTATGAGACCCCGTTGTATGCATACAGATGAAAAGAACTGGGGTTACTCGTCCTATTTTTATCATCTCATAAACTGGGTTATGTCCAACACGCGTTACTTGCTGAACCGCAAAGACCACCAGCTTAAAATAAACCATCAGTAGCATAGAGTCGAAAATGGCAGCAGAATGAACCGGATAAGCGGGCAATGGCTGTAAAGCATAGTTCAACTGACATGCTTTGACACTCGACACTCGTCAGCGCCGCGCCCGTATCTCGAGAATGACAGATAAGCACCATTTGTTAGCCGGGTAGCGAATACGTCGCTGAAACCGTTGAAAAATATCATTTAAAAGTGTAGAACGTATCTCTCGAACGGATTCAACCTCGCTCGGCGATTTTGAATATTTGGAGTTCGAGCAAGACATCATTTTGTCTGTACATAATTACTTTACGCTTAGTTAGAATTTTGCAAATTGTCCAATGAGGAGGAATATTTCGCAAATTCAATTTGCTCCGAGCGTATACATCATTGAAGGTGTACAAAAATACCTACTTATGGCGCCCTTTTGATAATAAAATAGTACGAAATTCACGAACTAAATGAAATAATTTACGCATTGACTGAAGTTTCAACAGGCAATAAAGATTATTTGAGGCAATTTAAGATTTATTTCAAATTAACTATTAGTGCTTTGGAAGTCCCTCATAATGAAATGGCTTAAAATTAATTTCGGTTTATACTTCACAAAATATTTAAATCTTATACTTAGTGATAACGGGCTCCTACGAGCCAAAGCGTTCATAGAACTTAACATTAAAAACTTATCATTATTTAATAATTACGTATCTATTGCGAAAAAAGTTTCGTATTTTCCAAGTTTAGTTCCGTCCATGGTTACCTAAATATAAAAAAATATTTTGGCCAGTAACTTAAAAGAAAGAAAAGCATTCTTGTTTACTTTGACGAAGGTTAACAACTTCATACATTTCTGTACACGACGTGAATCAATTTTTGTGAATTCTTGGCGCACAGAGACGTAACAACTGTGTCACTACGAAGGTGGAATACTAATAGCAGGGAAATTATGTTGCAACTTGAAAAAGATAGCAAAAAATTATGAATACATTTATTTTTGACAAACAGTTTGCCGTAAGTATCTTAGTTGAATTTTTGTGGTCTTTTGTTCTAAACATTGACATAGAAAAAAAGAGCTCGAAAACGTTTTACTTGACTTTAAAAGACTATCCTACGGTATTTTTAGTAGGTAATTTACCTACAAGTCAGTTTCCATTTTGCTGTCGCTATGTTAATAATTGATTAATTAGTCATGAAATTATGCTCAACGAGAAAAATGAAACAAATGACAGCCAAAACCAAAAACTGCTGTATTCAGTGACAAAACACAATAAACTACAGGCTGAGATTAAAACATTTTTTACTGCTCTAGAAATAGTATTAGACTCTAACTAGTCATTAGTCAAAGCTCCTTGCCAAAGGGCCATTTTCTTACTAGCTTACGAGTTGATCAGCAAACTCTGCCAAGAAATACCGAATTCATTGGAACATCGGTAAGGAGACAATTAGTTAGACTACATTCAGTAGCAGATTAGTGACCCCTGCCTCTGGGACGGACCATTTGTCAATGTAATCATCTTTCCGTGGCATTGGCAAGGGTCTCCAGCTATTCAGTAAGTAGGTATATAGACGCACTATCAACTGATATTGAGCAGTTGGATTTGACGGCCGAATGGAGAATGTTTAAGAAATAACTGTGGGCTTAGCGGTAGATGTGAAGGCTGATGTGTGATGGTGATGTCTTAATTGTCTTGTTGAGCTACCTGTAGATTGTTTGCAACTTCGGTTTATTTTTAACAAAACAATATAATTCTGTGTACTTTGTACTCCTAATATCGGGTGTACCTAAATCTATCTTACTCACAACAATCACATTCCTTACTTGCTTTGTTAAATATTCATGACATGGATCTCGTACTGAAAATTGATGATTCACAATACGGTGGACAAAAATATAAGACATCATTATTAACAAAGCAAATTACAATAGGTAGGTATAGAATTATATTAAAACTAGTATTTTCAATTGAAACAACTGAGCTAACTGCAGACAATGTACAGGAAGCTCAACTGACAATTCTATTATTTCATTGTTATTTTCTTTGTTAATAAAGTACTTTACGAAGATTCTTTTAACTTTTCATAAAGATTGCATCGTCAGCATCAATAATCCTGAGTAATCTTAAGTAACCACGAATAATTGAATTTTATGTGTTAACGATAGGACCTACGCCATCTGGTAGTTGTTTGAGGAGCCACTTGTATTGGCTCATGCAACTTCCAGCTGCTGAAAACCACAAATCAGGATAGAATCTTAATTAGCTTATTTACTTTTTAAATAGAAAATACAACAACTTACCGATCCATATTTTTAAGTCACTCTTCGAGACCTTTCAAATTTACCATAGATAAACAAAAACTTATTTACGTTCACAGTCAGTCAATACTATACGAATTACATTAAAAACTGTAACACATAGAATTTACATGCCCTGCCGAGTAATTGCGGTAAAATATCCCATTCCCATTGAATGGGCCATCCGGGGAGAAATGTCATAAACGATTTCGGTTTCCAATATGGTACTGAATAAGAAGAAGAAGAAGAAAAATATTTATTAGACAACACAACACACAAATTAAACTTTAGTACATAGATATAAACATAAGACTACTTATTTAGTACCTACTAGATATGAAGTACTTATGTATACTAAGAAAACAAGGATGGATTATTTAAATACTAACACTCATGACCATTGGGTTGGTACTGGTACTAAGAAAATGCATACAAGATGGCGGGATGGGGCGTCGTTCGACGACGGAATCTGTAACGTCAACGTCAAGATTACTTAGAATTAACCTAAGTAAAAGTCAATTGTTACTTACTCACACTTGCCCTTTTTTTGCTCGATTTCAGCAATTCTGATTCTAATTTACAAACAGTTAATACTTTGCAGTAGCAAGCAACGAAGTCGAGCAAAACAAAGTCAAGTGAGAGTAACATTAGTACGAGGTGTAATGTAAAAATAAAAACATTATAATTGATTTGACATTTGTGATATTTTGACATTCAGCATCATTCACAATTCGTCGAAAATTCTATGTATTTATTTTTGTTACATAAATGATAGGAACCGAAATAGCTTACACCCTGTCTCCCCGGATGGCGATCAATTGAATGGGAGATTTTACCGAAATCACTCGGCTGAGCACTACAAAAACAGCTGTTAACATTTCAAAACCTTCACATTAGAACCTGTTGTGTACTTATAAATCTTAACGTTGAAGGATACCTAAATGTGTTTCCAGTAACGTACCTTTCGACACGCGCACTCAAATCCTCGCATTACTCGAAAGTAACGGAAGTCATAAAATCCCCAGCGGCTTCCCAATACCTACTTAGCCACTGCAGTTACAAAGAAACCTCATAAATGACCTGTAATAGCCTCCGGTGTGTGAGATTCAACTGTTTAAATTCGCTCATCTTGCTTAAATATAGCACCGGGACCATTCAAAGACGTGTCTATCCAAGACTTCGTGAATATTGAAAAAAAATCTCCTTTAAAACTTTTAAAACTATAGATAGATAGATAGAAAATTCTTTATTGCACACTTAAAGCTAAAAAAAAAAAACAATTTACACGTAAGACAATTATATCATAAGTGACAATTGGCGGTCTTATCGCTCAAGAGCGATCTCTGCCAGACAACCTGGTATGGATAGGATCATCGGATATACATGGGGTAAGATCTGTGTCTATCTGTGAACTATCATGTGTATTAACATTAAAGTCATTTAACAGTAGTAATAGTAATTAATAGTATATTATATTTATGGTGGTCGAATCATGGAACAAACTGCCTTTCGAAATCAGACTTGCTCCCTCCATCACTCCTTCAAATCCAAACTGAAGTCCCATTTGCTTTCTTCAGCTGTCTAATCCAAATTCATTCTTTTCATTATGCACTTCTTCTGTAACTCTAGGTGTGATTGCAGCTTTAATTGGTTAATAATTTGCCCACCTTTACCTTGTGTACCTTGTGTACGTACTTATCGTATTGGTAAAAAGTTATAATAAAGTTATAATAGTATGTATGTCATGTATTGTACTAAATTAGTTCAGCTATTTACTGTCTGTGCACTACCATCTTTGTCCATCCTAAGGTTGCCTGGGAGAAATCGCTCTGAGTGATAAGGCCGCCTTTTGTACTGTAAATTTATATTTAGATATAAGATTTTTATGTTATTCGTGTATTTTATGTTTTTTTGGACAATAAAGTGTTAATAAATAAATAAAATAAATAAACATGTTATAAATTACTTTAAAATCTCCTTTATCTTAGTTCTTCATGATCGTTTCTAGCCCAAAAACTTCCACTGCTAGATAATAAACTCCCCCAACGACGCTAAAAATAGCGATCAAGCCGCCTTCATTCATCGACTCTCAATAACCACTACAATGTCGTGTGATTGTACTTATAAACGGTATTACAACAATCAGATATAGTTAGGTTACAAAAGCTGCCAGCGGAATCGCCATGAAATTGTTTTATGCAGGATTTCCTCTCACATTAAAATACGAGGAAATAATTTATTTTACAACTAAACATCCTGAGCTCAGAAACCTGATAAGTGGCCACCTTAAGCCGGTAATGCGCACTTTTAAACAAAGAAGTGCTTCCGAAGTTTACGTTGAAGGCTCGTTTAGTCCTTCACAGACGTTATTTTATAAAATGCAGCGTATTTCTCCAGCTCTTTCACTTATTCTTAGGTTGTGATAATTTTCATAGGTAACTTGACATGGAAATAAATCTGTCTACTTTGTTATGCATTTTAATGGCTGTGGAAACTGAAAATCCACTATTTGTAGTAGAGATCGAACGCTGCATGAGATTTTGTATCTCAGTCAAAATGGCTATCTCGAGCATTAAGACAGGTCACTGATGTGATCATCATTTTAAGGCGCCATTTTATAAAACTACCTATTAGGGGCATACCCCACCCAAACTACGTCGCCACCTACTTTATGTTATTATTCTGTTTAACAAGGGAATTTTCAAAAATCTATCTTCCAGTTTGTGGTACCTATCATATTAAGCTTTTTTTTAATGCCTCTGTAATAGTTTTATTCTATTACGTTTAGGCAGAGATACTAAAATAGATTTTGGTGGCCACCAGGGGCAACTTCGTTAGCTACACACACAGGGGAAACATTACAGTATTTACACGGTTTTTCAAGTTTTTCGCGACAAATACTTGGATTTTTTGTTATGTGACCACCTCGAGATCAATCTCCATACAAAAGCGAAAAAAATAATTATCCAAATCGGTCCATGAATGACGGAGAAATCGAAGAACATACATAAAAAATACATAACCTACAGCAGAACCTCCTTCGCTTTTATTTATTTATCGTTTCGTCATAGGTTGAAAATACACAGAGACAGCTGTCCTTCTTATAATGGCCGAATTATTGTACTCACTTATTGTTTATACTATATTATACTATAACTCTATATACATATAATATTATAAAGATGGATGATTTGGTTCTTTGTTTGAATTGAAAGGCTCTGAAACTACTAGACCGATTTGAAAAATTATTTCACTATATCCCTGATGAACATAAGCTATAGAATATACCCATGCGAAAACACTAGTGTACTATAATATTCTAAAGAGGGAATATTTTGTTTGTTTGTTTGAATTTAATTGGCTCCGAGACCACTGGACCAATTTGAAAAATTCTTTCACCTTTAGAATCCTACATTATCCTTGATGAACATAGGCTATTATAAAAACCGTGCGAAGACGAAGCGGACCGCTAGTAAGAAATAAAATACGTTGATAGACAAATCTTTTGTAAGTTAAATCAAATACATAATTTTCTATAAAGATAGCAATAAATTGAAACAATAGAAAAGCTAAATTACCCATGGCTAAATTTTCCATTTAAAAACATGTTAAGGAAGCCAAGTAATTAAGATAATTCATTCTGGAGCCAAGAAGCTACTGGCAAACTTTGAATTCGTACAACTTTTCCAATTTCAGAGTAGTTGCCTCGATACTTTTGGAGGACGCATTGCTTGGTTTAGAAAACAGCGGTTTTGTAGGTGTTTTAAATTTAATTAATTAAGAAGTTGTTATATCACATTAATTTATTCTTATTAGATTTCCTAATTTGGACAATTCGGTTGGTGGTGGGTGGGTAAGTACCCGAACTTTTACAATTAAAACTCTCGTAAATCAGTCCCATCGGATCATTGCCAGTGCTTAAATAAAACCGGCCAAGCGCGAGTCGGACTCGTGTACGAAGGGTTCCGTACCATTATATATCTATCTATCAAAAAAACCACGTTTAAGTGCTATGGTAGCCCCCTTAAATATTTATTTTATTCTGTTTTTTAGTATTTGTTCTTAAACGACAACAGAAATATAGGTATCAGTAAAAATTTCAACTTTCTAACTATCACGGTTCATGAGATACAGCCTGGTGACAGACAGACAGACGAACGGATAGCGGAGTCTTAGTAAAAGAACTACTTTTTACCCTTTGGGTACGGAACACTAAAAACGGACTACTTAAACCTAAATTGAAAAAGAATAATTTTCGAACTACTTTAAAAATGCTCTCCTGTAAAGTAATTTTTTTGAGTTATGTCATCCTTGTCACGAACAAGCTATATAAATACAATCCAATTTGAGTAGGCATTTCTTAATTAAATGCCATTCTTTGGAATTTTGTTGGCACGACCGTGTCAGACTGGCTGGCACTCTATGTCTGCTGACAAATCAACACCCTGTTTTTGTACCACAACGCGATTTCGTCCTATTTGGTATATTAAAGTAAAATATATAATTTAGTAACCAGTTTCTGTCCGCTGGTTAGAACGTAAAATATTAATATAAAAACTGAAAACTCTGTAAACAAAATTAATGTGATCGATAACTCTTTACAGTTCATGACTTATTTTTTCTGCGATTTATAATATGAGGGATATATATTTTGTTATTTCAATTTATAATATCATTATTTTGTTCTGAAAATATTGTTTAGTAAATCGTTGTTACAACTCTAGGCGCCAAAAGCGATTATAGCAGACGATCATCACGGGTTGTTTTTATTAATAAAGTGCATATATCCTCGCACTCTTGGTAATCTCTTATTAATGACTGCTGATGGCCGAAACTTCAATACTACATTTCGTTTGATTCGATCGGTAGTACTCTAATCGTACGAAAACTAACATTTTGTATCAAGTTGAGCTGTCTTTCATTTTGAAATAATGAAAGTATATTTTTCAGTATTTCTGACATTGAAATTCCGAAATGATTAACATGTAAAAGTAAATTAAAAAGTCATAAAATTGGGCCTAGAAAATCATTGTACGCCAAAGCGAGAGTTGAGTTTTGCGGACATACTGTGGATGAAAAAAACTAAGGTAGGCCCCTAGTATCGATAAATTTCGAAGAAACAAAAGACAATCACATTAGCTCTCACTTATTACATATAATTGATTCTAGATTTCTTGAAAAGAAAACAAGTGTTTCGTGTTTTGTTTTTCGTTTATTTCTTTGAATGAAATATGTTTTGTTTTCCTTCACCTTTTAAAATGATTTTTCAAGTTTAATTGGCTGACAAAAAACGTAAAATGAGTGAGCACCTAAACAGTTTTATTTGTAGTATTCTGCACTTTCGACTAGCATATTTAAAAAAAAATTTGAAAAGAAAAGTCAATTACGCTACACATTTTAGCCGAGAACTTTTCTCTTCTTTCGAAATGATTTGATTTTGTGACTGTGAAATTTCAAGAAATGTTGTCCGCAAAGTAGAGTAACTGCCACAATTTTTTTTGGTGTATCTGAATTTTGTATCCAAAAAGGCTTTTACGGACAAACTTCATAATTTTCCAGAAAATTCAATAAAATTATAAGCTTTCCTGTCAAGACAAATCCCAAGAAGGTCATAAAGTTATGTTCAATTTAATAAGAAAAAAAAAACTTTCAATATTTCTGCTGAAAATTCGTGTTTTGTCAGTTACCCCAATTGAACCTGCAACCGACCATATGAGGTCTACGTTTGTTATGAATCAACCAGAAAGCGACACCGCTTTTAGTATTTTAAAAGTTACCACAGCTAAATAGTACCTATTGGTTAATTGTGGCTTTACCCTAATTAAAATGTGATTTCAGAATAATCGCCTAATTAATGGGTGGCCACATTAACATCTCTTCTTCGTTTGCGGTTGATAATATTCTAATTGTAAATTCCATTTCGTATCCATTCTCCACGATGATAAATGTCTATTTAAAAGTCATCGGTAATTTTAATCGGCTTAATTTTATAGAAGATGTAGAATTGAGTCTGGGAACGTTAAAACCAGCCTATGATAACAAACTAAAAAGCCTTTAAAATATGTAAATCAATTACATCTACATCTATGCAAAATTTTAGTCCGATCCATCCGTTGCTAAAATATTGTAAGATTACTTTCAGAAAGTTTAATCCAGAACGTTTACACTTTTAAATACAATTAATTGGCCTTCTTACCTCCTTTTCTTAACCGCGAGTTTTTCATTAAGAAACTCTTATCTTTGTAAAATGCTTTGTGGCCTTCTGCAATAATTCTAATTAATTTCATATTGTAATTTTAAGCAATGGCAATCCATTTTATTCTGCAATTTCCTTTGTTTGCTGAATGGATTGTAATTATTTGGGATGCAGAATAATTTTAACCTTAACTGACCTGTTCATCTTTCTCAATAAATGCCAAGTACTTTTGACTATTCATGCAAAACTACTATTGACAAATTACCTACTATTGGTAATTATTTCAATGTATATAAAAGGGTTTATTTTATTTCGAGTGGAGGTAAGTCCTCGACAATGATGTCAATTAAAGTTCCTGCATGAAACTGCCTTATTATAAGTAGGTATTGTTTTTATTTCATAAAGTTGAGGGCCTATCTGAAATCAAAATTGAAGTTTCAGATTAGTTTTTGAGAAAAACCTACTTAAGAGTAGGTTGCGCAAAAACGTCGAAAAACTTCGATTTTGTTTTTACAGGTAGGCTCACAGGTCATGCATGATATCAAAATCTAGACTGAAACTCCCCTACAGTAAACTAATAACAGTTATAACGGAAGGCTTCAGTAAAATATTTTCTTTCGGTAAAGTTGGCAGCGACCACGGCTTTGAGGAAAGTTAGGCCGGGAAGGTAATTTCATACCTTATTATTTTACAGTCTCCCTAGGGGCGCTTTGTCTAAAATAAACGGTTCAAGAACAAATCGATTTTTAATTTCGCTCTCACAACCCCTAACTGGACTTTGCTTTCAATTTTGAAGGAAATAACTTTGCGGTGTTAATTATTTCTTCCAATTCGCGTGCATTTATTTTAATTCCCAGAGTAACAATGCATTTTGTTGTGTTGGCTGCAAAATGGTGAATATGAAAAAAAAACCTACGAACTTCTAAACCTAGCAAGTTTTGTCTTTGTTGCAGATTCATGCATTGAACAACGAATGAACAATGTTACTGAAATGACGACGCATCATTATGGGCGTCATCACTCGACTATCACGACTCAAATGCAGCGTGTTCGCGTTTGTCCTGATCATCCATATTCCGATACTGCAAGGAGAAGAACAATCACAATGTCCAAGTCTAGCAGAGAACCCCATTTGCCCATGTTATAATTTCAAGGAAGGTATGTCTCAATTTAGGTTTTAATTTGTACGTGCAATGTTACGACAGGCCTCATTAAATAAAGAGTCCTTTTTCAGGTCTGTTTTTGGAGTGCCCCAGCGCCACCCCCGGTGTAGTAAAAAATGTCCTCTCAAAGATAAGAGGAACCATCCAGTCACTGTCCATTTACGATCTCGAAAGCTCCACGACGGAATTAAAAGCGGACCTTTTCCCTTCAAAAATAAGAATCATTAATTTACAAATTTCACAATCAGCCATAAACAAAATAAGCCCTAACGCTTTAACGACGATCCGCGAATCGTTGGGATCTTTGAGCATCATTTCCAGCAAATTGAACACGATTCCGCAAGAATCATTTGCCGAACTAGCAAATGTTGAAGTTCTTGATTTGCAGCGCAACGACATCAAAGACATCCAAGCAAACACATTCAAGAACCTCAAGCTGAAGAAATTAAACCTGAAAGGGAATAAGATTGCTAACATCTCAGAAAGTGCTTTCTACAACTTAGAAGAATTTCTTACAGAACTAGACATAACGGAAAATTTTCTGGATATCTTCCCATTGAAATCACTGGGGAAACTCAATAAATTAAGCAACTTAAGACTAGCTTGGAATAAAATATACTCAATTCCCAATAACATCAATGTCACCGTTAAAAATTTGCTTACACTGGATCTCAACTCAAATAAATTTATTAAAATAGAAAATAATTGGTTCAAAAGTATGCCAAATATTAAGACATTAACATTTTTTAGTAACCAAATCCAAAAAATTGAAGAAGAAGCCTTTTACTCATTGGTTAATTTAGAAACCATAGATTTAAGTCGAAATGAAATAACAAGCGTGGCAAAAAACATATTTCAAAAAAACCTTAACATTAGGACGATAGACTTAAGTCACAATCATCTTCACCAAGTCAATGGTGTGTTTTCAAACCTTCGACAACTCACAGAAATATTTCTTTCGGAAAATAATATTTTAGAAATTTCTGAGGATGCATTTGAAAATGCCATTGCCTTAAATGTTCTGAATCTTGAACACAATGGCATACAATATTTACACCAAAAGTGTTTTATGTCACTAAACAATTTAACTCAACTACATATGGGAACAAACTTTCTGACAAAACTTCCTCGAAACATTTTTCAATCTAATCATAAGTTAGTGACATTAAGCCTAGATAATAATGAAATAAACGAATTAGATGAACTGGTGTTTGATAATCTTAAAGAATTACGAGAAATACGTTTACAAAATAATAAAATGAAACAAATTAAAAGAAATGTCTTTAGCCCGTTGCCGGGTCTACTGGAACTGCATTTACAACATAATTTTATACAAAATATAGATTCCCAAGCATTTATTACGCTCAAAAATTTACAACATATTAATTTGCAAGGAAATCGCTTGACAACGATTGGTGATGTGTTTCCAAATAGAGAATCTTCTCTAGTGTCTATACAATTGAGTGCAAATCATTTGTCACTCTTGAAAAATACTTCACTGGTAGGACAAGTAAACGTGCACATAATGTGGCTTAGTCAAAACAACATAAAACTGCTGACGGCCAATCTTTTTAATGATTTAATAAATATCCAAAGGTTGTACCTAAGAAACAATAGTATAGTTCACATAGAAAATAAAACATTCTTGCATTTAAGAAAAATAAAATTTATAGATCTAAGTAACAACAAGCTTATAAAATTAAGTAACGAAACGTTTTCCAAAGTTGTAACTCTAGAGGAACTGTATTTACAGAACAATAACATAAATCAAGTTGCAAAAGACACATTCCAATATTTGGTAAAATTAAAAGTTTTGGATTTGTCAAATAACGAAATTATAGTCCTAGACTTTGATATTTCTTCGCTGCCAATTAAACAACTTCGACTCAATAAAAACTCAATATCAATAATTGATACAGACTCGCTTAAAAGTTTGCCAAATTTAAGTGACTTAGAAATGAGCAGTAATCTTTTAACTTGGGAAGATGTTATCCAAGTACAGATACCAGGTTTAAAATCTTTAATATTATCAAGAAACAACTTATTTGATCTCAAAAACAAAACATTTTCGCATCTCCCATCATTGCAAACTTTGTCATTAGAATCTTCAAACATATCTCAATTGCCCCCGGCAACTTTCATAAAGAACCAAAATCTTTTGAGAGTCAATTTAGCTTTTAACAGCTTACGAGACTTACATAAAGATATATTTGCTTACACAACCATTTTACAAGAATTAAGCTTGAAAGGAAACAATTTTACTGATTTTCCACATGTCGCTCTGTTTAATGTAACGTCATTAGAAATTTTGGATTTGTGCCACAACCAGTTACACAGCGTAGACTTCTTCAAATTTATTGGATTACAAAATTTAAGAACTTTGAACTTGTGTTTTAACCGAATTTCGCTTTTGAATGGGTTTAATTCTCCCGCTTTGAAAAATTTAGTCACATTAAATCTGAGTAACAACTTGCTAACAGTTCTTCCCCCAAATTTCTTTCAACATTCAATAGGCCTTAAAGAAATAGATCTTTCATTCAACATTTTCAAGCACATTCCTAGCAATGGTCTATCAGAAGCGGTTCTGCCCGCTCTGACTACGTTGAATATGTCGTCCAATTCATTAGTGCAAATACTGCAAACCTATCCATCGAAGATATTTCCGCTACTTGAAGAACTTGTCATTACAAATACAAACATGACAATAATTACCAGTAAAGACTTTGAGAATTTCCCATCACTCAAGAGATTACATTTGACACAAAACTCTATAATTCGGCTATCACCCGGAGCGTTTTCGAAACTACATAATCTGGAAATACTCGACTTAAGCCAAAACAAATTGGAAAATATTCCAACAGAGAGACTCCAAGGATTATATTCTACGCGGCTTTTGAATATATCTCAAAACACAATAAGGGAGCTGGTAGAATTCACATCAGACTTGCAGAGTTTACTAAAGTTAGACATCTCTTTTAACCATATTACGAGAATAAATAGAGACATATTTCGAGGACTCCAAAGCCTAACGGAATTGAATTTGAACGGCAACTGGCTGTCACTCATATCATCAGATGCGTTCCGCAGTTTGAACAAGATAACATCGATTGATTTGAGCAGAAACTACTTTGAAGTTATTCAAACAAAACTACTCACGGCTTTGGAAACTCAAGTCAAGAGCCTTTCTTTTGATGGTAAGCTTATTGGTTCTTTAGTTTTTCGTTGTTCTTAGGTACATATAAAATCTGATCAATTCAATGTTTTTTTTTCTGCAGATAATCCCTTAACGTGCAACTGTGAATCCCAAGAATTATGGAAATGGATGCAAGAACATAAGAAAATCATTTACAAAGGTAGCAGAGATCTAAAATGTGAACATCCAGAAGATCTTCACGGTCTTAGCTTCATAGACCTTCCCTCGCAAAAACTGTGCAACGTGCCAGTTGTAATCAAGATAGCAATACAAGATATTCAGACATACTCTGTCGTTGTGACTTGGCAAAGTAGGCACCAAAATGGCTTGACTGGATACCAAGTGGCTTATTTTGGAGAGCGTAACCCAAGTTTAGTAAGTAATTTATATGTTTTTACTTTAAATTTGCATCTAGATAAATGGCACCTGTGGTTTAACTAAATGCAAATAATTTGAAGGTTGTTATAAAACGTGCACGGCAAATATAACAACAAACATTTGAATATAAAGGCTGTGCATCACTTCAATGGTCCATAAAAAATATTTATGTTCCTCCCGCGTGGATGTTCGGTTGTGCTGTAAATCCGTTTAAATCTTTCTTTTCAGCGTTGGATTGCAGACACGCCTGCAAACTTTGCAGCACTCCATTTATGAAGCATTTTTACTGAGCTGTCAATAATATCGATTTTTTTTTGTTCTCAGATAAGAGGGAAGCCTTTACTTAATACGACGACCAGAACGGCGAAGTTAAACCATTTGACGCCGGGCTCTCGGTACACAATCTGCGTGATAGCGGTTGGCAGCTTCGCCCCAGCTACGTACAGCTCCTCTGTGCCGGATGCCAGAATTGCGCTATCGCCGGAGAAGACCTTCAATTCATTCGGAGACGAGATCTTACTCAATCATCTAAAACCTCTCATGAATGACTCTATTTTAAGTAAATGCACAAGCGTGAGCACAATAGAGCTGTTCAATACGGCCATGGAAAGCCCCTTTTCGAATACGTACAAGGGCATCGCTGATATAGTCGCTAGAAGGCTCGGTTTGTTTGTCGGGTGTATTATTGGATTTTTAGTCTTCGTCGTTTTGCTATCGGCCTTGGGATATTTGAAAACTAAAAAGCGTCCAGTGATCGCAAAAGTTGACGCACAGCAACCGCCTCAGTATATTTCGTATGATAATTTTACAGTGCCGAGTGTGGAGGTGCAAACCACTGAGATGGACATCAACACCATAACGGATAAAACGAAAGTGCAGTGTAAACATGAGTGAATGGGCATCGTGACCAGGAATACGTAAACTCTGTAAACTAAAACTGTGAAAATAAGTAGTGAGTGAGAGTTCGAATTCTTGTTACTCTGTACCCGTAAGATTGTGAATAAAATATCGCTCATATAAAACTTTCTTCATACTTTTTGATGCTTTTCTGAGAAGTTTGCCAGAATGAATTATAGTGACTAGCTACATACGCACCTATATCAATAACGAATGTTTGATAATCGAAAAAGTTTTACGTCACCAGGGTTGTTACAGGCGAGAACTTATTTTATTTATGGGCCAGAAAGCCCCAAACTAATTAGATCCTTGTTATTTCTGTGCTTTTAGGATGAAAAGAAAATTGTTTTGTATTATTACTTCTGGCTAGGCTTTATAAACAATCATTTTTAACGTTGAAAATTTATTGATATTGAAATTATGTCGTTGTTATTTTTTTTATATAGAGAATTTCATGCCAAAGCGTGTAACGTAAACCTTGTTATAAAAGCAAGGAAAAACTTCTATTGTGATTATTATCATAGATGTAAGTGTACATTTTAGATTATATAAATGTATTAATATGTATAAAATCTTAAAGTGCAAGAATAATACTTATACCTAGACTGTAGATGTAAACATAAGTGTATGTATAAAGTTATCTTTTAAATTTCGATAGGAATTGTTTTACATTTTCAGCTAACTATTTATACACTGTACTGTACATGTACCTTTATAATTTGATTTACAATCACTTATTTTCATAGAATAGGTTAAAAATACTGAAATCTGAAAAATATCATGAACATAATACATAGAAAGTTATAGATACAACATAAATGTATCAATAAATTTAACAATATCTGTTTTGAACTCATTTGAAACTAGCGTAAAGACTGTAGTATTCATAATAAAAACTTTTAAAACTATGTGGTTTTTTTTCAACTCGGTAAGCACCATTAAGATAAAGATATAATAACTCATTGATGTCAATGCACGAAAGTAAAAAATTATAAATAACATCAACTTATTCCAAAACCACAGAACAAGAGTCAAAGGCTTGATTCGGTAAGAGCATTAATTCATAATTCAATAACGTTTATTTCTTTAGGCTTACAAAATAAGCACTTGGACATGTCATATTGAATACTATTTTTTTTAGTTATAAACAGGTTTATAAAATAAAATAGTAATTATTATCAAGAAATAAAGGTGTTATTGATTTGTCCACTTCAATTTGTTGTCCTTTGTCTATTTATATTATAAATCATAATCAATCCAGGACAAGCAAGCGTATTATAGCCCAATACCATCCCTTCCTGGCGAATATATGTATGTACCATCCACTTGCACTAAATGGCTCTCCCTCAACTTCACCATTCGCAATGCTGGGCTTAGACAAGCTGTCTGCTGCTGTTTTTCCCGTAAATTACAACTTCGGTATCTTCATTACAAGAGTGAACCGGTTACTTTCTAGATGAAACCTTCGACCACATTTTTCCCGTTTCGGGACAGTGGTCCAACTGCTCTATCAAAAACGTTGTAAAACTAATTATTTCATTAAAAAGGTGCTGTGGTTACAATTGCAGTTGTATTATATGAAATTATTTTAATTGGACCTGGGAACTCTACTACGGTGCCGTGGTCCAACTGCAAAGATAGTTGGACCACGGTCCCTAGTAAAGGCCCGTAGTCCAACTAGTTGGACAGAGCAGTTGGACCACTGCCCCGAAACGATTTTTCCACTACGTAAGATTGTGTCAAACGAACCTATCAAACTGGTTGAAACCTATCAATAGGATGTTTTACCTCTACACGCCAGAACAGTCCAACAGAATATCATGCTGAATTTTTTTATACAGGTTGTTCTAAGCCATAAAACATAAACTAAAACGTGATAACTGTGATAGATAAGCTACTTTTATCCAATAAATTAGTTCCCATAGGAAGCAGTTATGCTATGGCGCTCATTAGGGGACGCCTATGACCAGCTGTGGACTAATATAGGCTGATGATGATGAAGAATCAGTTGAGAAAGAGATGAGAGAGAAGTGAGTTTACCATAAAAAAAGTAAATTCACGACAATAACATCTTAGAAACTTTTAGAAGTTCTAACTTGTAAAAGGATTTCTGAAACCTTTTAACAATGATTACTAACACCACACCTAGCCGAAACAGCCGCATAAGTAACCAAAATCAATTGACAGAATGTATTCTATTGTTGTGCCGAACATAAAACATGTTGTACAAGAAGTTAATGGTACTTTATGTCCAAGTTGAGCACTGTCCCTATTAAATGGATTAAATGAATTATTCAGACAGGTTTGCGACGTGCCTTAATATTTGCAGATCTATGCGCTGGAGGTTAAATCACAGGGAATCTTAAGTCTTGAATTCCGAACTAGGTTTCTAAGGGGTAGGTGAATTCAAGTCAAAGTTTCTACCACTTTTTTTCAGTAGTTAGTATACACCAAAATACGAAATATGTTTAGCTAAAAAATAAATAATATTAATATAATAAAAGAACCTCTCTAAAACCAGCTTTTGACACTTCTGTGGCGCGGTGGGCAAATGTCTGCCTGCGACGCAGGAGGTTGCGGGTTCGATTCCCGCCTCGAAAAAATTTTTTGTAATGATCTGCAGACATTTGTTCAGGGTGTTCCGGTCGTTTTCTATAAATAATAAAAAAATATCTATCTTTGTATTGTATTATAGCATTGCATGTCACCGAACTTACGTATGCTAAATTTTAGCTCAATTGGTTGAAGATAACAGATCTAAAATTCGGTGGCACAATTTGTCCCACACATGCCTACATACTGAAACCCATACTTAGTTGATTAGTTAGAATCGAAAACGAGCTAAGAGCTTGTAAAAACACACATGAAAGAGTCCCAAGATGTCAAAAACTATAGTCTAATTGGGGTATAAGAGAGGGGGGGCAACATCTCGTCTCGTGGTGCACTAGATAACGAACTAGGCTCTGGTGAAAAAATATCACTCAATCTTCATAATTTGATAACTCAAATTTTAAAATTATTTTCCATTATGTACTTGACACTGGCAGAAAAAAGTCCAACCCGAACTCATTGCCATTAACAAGATCATCATCATTATTGTCTTTATTTGAAAATTATTCAAATAAAGTACAGTCTCTGAAAAGCTAAAATTTAAGAATAAGAAAAATAACAGTTCAGCTCGCACATGCTATCATTACCTGATTTCTAAAGTGGGTTGGTACTTAAAACTCAGATTTGAAACGGCCCAGCCACATCCGTTCTCCATTAGCTAAGCTAAAAGCACAACAGCGTGTATCGTGGCTGGTTGGCAGTAAAAAAGCCGGTAGCAAAACAAAACGTCCTTGTTTTATGTGCCCGGTTAACTGCCGTTCGAAGAATTGCCAGAAACACAGGGCCGGAGGATGTCGCTATGTTACATCACCGTAACTATGTTAAGAATTATTATTATGACATTAAGGGCCTATACTACCTACTAAGAATTTGACCTTTTCTAAGTGTACATTTTTGTATTCTTGGAAATAAAGACTTTATGATTTGATTTACCTCAAATCAACTCAATCAGATCTAAATATCTTTATTAAAAAGTAGATGTAAGTGTAAATATTAATTGTAATTATTTTTTGCTGTTAAATAAATTCTACAATATCTTTCAAACTACTAAATATTTAACTTTGAAATTTATTACATAGTAAAGTTCAGGACTTACTCGAAAACACGATTCCATAAAAAAATCTCGATGGAAAAAATAACAAAGTTACCTCTAAATTCTTACTAAAACCTTAATTTCTCAATAAATACAGAATTTAAGATCTTGGGAATAAGCATGGTAATAAAACTAAGAACATAAAGAACATTTCATATGTTTCGGTTTTTTAAAACTAAGTACTTATTAATAGATAATATGCTAAAACTTGATTTTTGGGCTTGCGTTGCGTTGTTGCTATGTATATCCATTTCACAAATACTTGAGGTTGTATTGTATAGGCTCTTAAAGCCAAGCGCCAATTTGAAAGCGCGCACTGAGTTTCGTACAATCTTGTATGCTTTTTTGGTGATGTTATTATGGTTTCCGGAGTTTTCTTTTTAATTGTGCTAAAAGCTTGTGCTTAGCTTCTAGCTAAGTTTCATGATTTTAGGGAAACAGAAGGTTTACAGGTAATCCTATAGGTTTTGATTTCCTTACGAGTGTCAACATTTGTAGCGTAAACAGCCGTAACTTTTGATTGCGTTGACTTATTAAGGCGCATAAACCACCCAAAGTGGCGCCGCCACCTAATTTATCTTATTATTCCGTTTAACAAAGGAATTTTCAAAAATCCGAAAATAGATTTTGGTGGCCACCAAGGGCAACTTCGTATCTCTGCCTAAACTAAATAGAATAAAACTATTACAGAGGCATTAAAAAAAACTTATGATAGGTATCACAAACTGGAAGATGGATTTTTGAAAATTCCTTTGTTAAACGGAATAATAACATAAAGTAGGTGGCGGCAGTAGTTTGGGTGGAGTATGCGCCTTAAGGCCCATACCGGACCCAAAGTGGCGCCGCCACCTAATTTATCTTATTATTCTGTTTAACAAAGGAATTTTCAAAAATCCTTCTTCCAGTTTGTGATACCTATCATAAGCTTTTTTTTAATGCCTCTGTAATAGTTTTATTCTATTTAGTTTAGGAAGAGATACGAAGTTGCACTTGGTGGCCACCAAAATCTATTTTCGTATCTCTTCCTAAACTAAATAGAATAAAACTATTACAGAGGCATTAAAAAAAAGCTTATGATAGGTATCACAAACTGGAAGAAGGATTTTTGAAAATTCCTTTGTTAAACAGAATAATAACATAAAGTAGGTGGTGGCGCTAGTTTAGGTGCTGTATGCGCCTTAAGTTAAATTTTTACAGTTGCAAGCGATTGCAATTTGATATTACTTTCACGCAACTTATAGCTTCACGCGTTCGTGAGTAAAAGGGCCTTAACAGTTAAATAGACAGACGCATAAATATGGATTCCTGGGGGTTACTTTTTCCTTTTGAGGTCGGAACTCAAAAAAGCGGAAGATTCTTTAAATTCGTTAAAAGACTAGTGCCAAAGTTTAGAGGTATAAACCGATTTGGAAAAATATATTTTGCCCTTTATTGTTGCATAGTGCTACGAAGTGAGGCACCCTGAGACATATTGTTCTGGTCATAATTTCCTGGTAGCTCCAGATCAAACAATAGTTAGACTCATAGCTTCCCTAGAATCCATCTCTGATGTGTACGAACAGAACACAAGAACGCTTGTACTTGGTGATACACATCTCATGTTGGCGCTTTGTCCCACCATCTTGATGAAATGAGAATAGTTTGATGCTCATTGATTTTAAAAGATGTACCTAATAGGTAGTTTGAATGGGTTTTCAAACTTATTTATTCGCTGTAGGAGAACAAGGCACACTGGGATAAGTCAACAACATCACATCTCTAATATTATAAATGGGAAAGTTTGGTTGTTTGAATAGATTCATGCCAAAACTCTGAACGGATCGGGCTTAAATTTTGCATACAGGTATTTTTAGGCCTGGAATAAACATAGGCTATATATCCCATAAATCAGTTTCCATGGGATAGAAATAACCTTATACAACATGTGCAAAGCCGTAGGCAGAAATTAGTTTACAATACACTTAAGTCATAATAAAAGGTGTTTAAAATTATAACTCAAAGCATGAAACCGACTAAATAGGAAAACAATTAAGGAAATTGAATTCATAATATAACTAACGACCGTTCTCGCACGGGTACTATATCTTGCTTGTATTATACATTATAAACTTTCCTCTTGTATTAAAAAACCGCATCAAAATCCGTAACGTAGTTTAAAAGATTTAAGCATACATAGAGGCAGACAAACAGCGGAAAGCGACTTGTTTTATACCATGTAGTGATGATAACGTTAAAAACTACAACCCGACTATGTAATAGATATAAACAAGCGTTCAAAGATGTCCCTAATAAATATTAACGGTTGAATATTTTCCATAAATATATAAGCCTATAAACAATAATAATAATCATTAATTTCAGACCGTAGACAAGTTACAGATCTTATTTAACTTATGCTACAGTCCATAGTAATATATATATTAAAACTAACATACACATAATATTAAAAACTTAACGAATAACACGTTTTCCAGTGTTTACGACGACGAAATAAATAACCATTAGGGGATTTGAGACGAACCAATCGATACATCATTTGTTAAAATCGAACTAGTAGTTTCAGCGCTACGTGCGAACAAAAAATCGGCTACATACAAACATAGGGTGCCAAGGTGCCAACCTCATAACCCTCCCCAGTTGGTAGTCGGATAAAACTACCTAAAATAAAAAATAGATCTGTGACTTCATAAATTACTTGGCGGCAATTCACTAAATCTGTTCATTAGGCTAGAAACTTTCATGGAAACAAGAAATACCTAATTCAAAAGGACAATAGTCACCTTGTTATACCAATTACGTTGCCGTACCTACTGTGAACATTGATAAAAGTTTAATTAAGCTCGAAGTGGAATTGCTGCTACAAACCAATTAGTTGTTCCGTTGTTACAATACTAAATTGTGCTAACATAATGCTTCGCTAACTTCGCGTTGTGTGACTTTAAGGAAGATCGTCTCGTAGATTATCGTCTACTTTCTAAGGATTTTTGTTATAGTGCTTACCCGCACTCTGGGTATCTCTAAGAAATGAAATAAGTTCCCAAAAATTTCGACGTCGACTTAACTTGAACCCGCGCCCCACCTTTAGTACGAGTGTGCTCTAACTAACTAAGCCACGAAGTCTCATTCGGTTTCATCGAAAATCTTTTGGACCTCTTACGGACTGTAGCGCCGGTGGCTCCACCTACAGAAGTCTACTTTCTATCTAGAAAAAACGCGTGCAGGATGAATTCAGTAAATAAGCATTTCGAAAGAAATTGGAATTACCTACAAGCCAACTTGCCACAAGGTTTGGTAACACGAGTCTGGTTCAAAATCGAATAAGGTTTTCAGCGAATAAATTTTGCCGCAAGTTATTGGATTGCGGTATAATTATCTGAATGTCATTGACATCAAAAGAGCCTATCGATCAGTAGGCATGTCGTTGATTCTCGCGGGCAAACAATAATGGGACGAAACGATTGTTCTTCTAGAGCACACTTGTTTGCGTTGCCGGTGACATAATACCATCATAGCCGGCTATTTATCAAGCAGCGATAACTTTTTGTACTTTTCGTGTGAAGTTACTGAAACACTTTTTGAAACCTTGGAATCTTCCAAATAAGACTTGCTTCCTCTTTAATAATCAAGCCAAAGAACTTTCTCTTTAAATCCATGGGCATTAAGGCCCGTATAGTGAGAGCTAGGTCTTTCATAAATAATTATGAAAGACCTAGCTCTCACTATACGGGCCAACTAAATGAGCATAGTCCTACATAAGTAGGACTTTGCTTGAGTAACGTTTATGCCATACAAAAGCGTTACTCAAGCATAGATCGATGAGTGAGTAAGCTTTGGTAATACAGGCCTTAGACATTGATAATGAAACTCTACACACCAAACGTCGGGTTGGTGCAACATTTTAGTGCTTGCGTTGTGTTTCATATAAATCTATGAAATGACAATCTATGAAATTGTTTGAATTTGATGAAAGGCAATTATAATGATGTTTTGTTAACTTGACAGTGGGTTAGCGATTTTGGTGGTGGCGATTAATTATTCTATTTTCAAGTCAATAGACTACAAATTAGAATATTAAATCCGATTTTTGATACTGCTGCGATTGTGTGACTGGAAACTTGTACAGGTGTTTTATTTAAGGGGTTAAGTACCCTATGTTTCTTACCTTTCACCGTACAAAAAGTCGTCAATGGATATCTTATTTGAAAGAAAATTATATATAAAACACAACACACAAACCACAAAAACGATTTAATTATTTATTTGTTTCTAATTATATTTTGAATGAAGGCACAGAAGGTGTTTGAGTTGACAAACCAAACGGTGACATCACAGAAAAATGGCAGCGTTTTTATCGCCCGAAACCTGGTGCAGCTTTATTTTTCGATTTTGTCAAAAAAATATGTGATGTATTTTTTTCGCTAATACAGTAACATAAATAATCGATAAAAAATTATGCATAGGGTACTTAAATAAAGATATTTACTTTCTAAAATATGATTAGTGACTTGTCATGTCATTTAAAAACGTCAAATTTCAATGAATTGACATTCGAAGGCATTCGAAAATCTTTGTGTAAGCGGAGCGTATAATAAGTATTTATTTTCCTGAAGTCTAAACCAAATAGTCTTCGGTAGAGGATGCCCAAAGCCGTCTGGAGGATTTGGGTACTTAATAGGTGTGTGGGTATTATTACAGTCATTCATCGTGTGATTTGGGTCGGGCCTGTTTGAATGACTCTTTGTCTCAATAATGCGTGGATTTCGTTGGCCGAGCTGCCTTATAAGATTGCTTCGCAGAATACTAATCTCTTCATCACTTTCTTATCCTGCTTGCTTGATATTTCAGAGTTTAGCAACATTATTAATACGTATGTACTCGTATCTATGTACTTTTATTTGCCTTGTGCAATTTTAGGAAGGATAGGCATAGGATTTCGCGTTCATAGGAGCGGAACATAGCAGAACGCGTGTGTAAAAAAAATCAAGATTTAATCTAATTAAAAGAGTGCGGTTTAAGTAATCAAATATTTATTTTGACGAAACTGTCACCCTGCATTTGCATTATTTTTTAATTTAAAAATCAAGTCAGTAAGTCACATTATTTGGGAGAAGAGGGCATATATATGTACCAAAATTGAGATATTTTAGTTTTTTTTTCATCAAACTTACACCATATCTATATACAACTAATCAAAAAAATATCATGGTGCTTTTGTATAGATTGAAAAGGAAAAATATATGTAGGAGTTAAAAAATCCAAGATTTCATATTTGAACAGCAGTAGGAACTCAACGATCATGAAATAGATTTTTTTAAAAAACCAGCCATAATGAAAAAAAATATATTTTGTTATTCCTCACCTCCTCACCTCAACATTCCATGTTGGTCCACTGCTGGACGCAGGCCTCCCCCTGAAAAGCATCATCGTTTTATAGTTCATATCTACTGAAAAGGCTGTGAACGTTATCAATTTAAGTTGCCTGGCGAGAAAATGTCCGTTTAAATTCCAACACAAAAAATACAATACAAACTATTAAATATCAGCCGGCCATCGCAATCGCTAACGATCATTGAAAGCCGTCTCATCAGAAAGTTATTAAACTAGAAATGCACCTAAAGCTCACATAAACAAAGCACGCTATCACCTAACACCCATAAAAATAGAAACTGAAACCTAGGCGGAAACGTCGTGCATAATGGACTGTCCATCAAAAGCTAAGTGCAATATTTGCGGCTCACATAAGACAAGTGTTTCTAATGGGGCATATCTCCACGTTTACTAAGTAAGGCACTTGTAATCTGAACTCCACGCCTCGTAACTAGGTCAAGAGCCCAATGATGCTGGGATATGACAATTCGCTCATTGAGATCGGCAGCTCGGAGCCCTCTTTATTATAGAGCCTTGTTTTGATTAATCCTGCTTCCTTGTTCGACTCTTCCACAACATAAACTATCGCACTACACAAAAGTTCAGCTAAAGGATTCCGTGGAAAACAAAGTTGAAAGCTCTTCAAACTTTTCAACTTCTAGACATAACCGCGGTGTTGAATAGTTTCTGCAATATGAAAACTGTAATCAAGAAAAATCATAAGCCCCAAGTCGTAAAAAGTTGACATTTTGAGTCTCGATAGCACGAATTTACATGTAAATATTTTTGGCGGTATAATTTGGTTATTATTTACCCACCTCTTTCCTTATCTGTGTTGTGAGTGGCAATAAAATCTCCAGGAAAATTGTTGAAAGAAAAGTTGAGTTTTACATTAAACAGAGGGCAAAGGGGCTCTTATAAGGACAAGCCGGAGACATAATAAATTATAACTATAGGTAGGTATATGAAAAAACCAGTTATGTATTTACTTTTACATTGGCATAGAACAACACTGGGCCTCCATGAATTTTAAATCAACTTTATTGCCTGTCTCGAACTTTGTCTACCACTAATATTGGCGATTGCTAATTGTAATTACCAATTTAAACTACCATAAGAGATTCGCATTTAGTTGCATGAACATAACATTCATGTCTAATTTCCCTCCATTACTGATTCGACGTAACATGACTGAAACTCGTCGCCTTGCCATCTGTGTCGACGTAGATTGGAGCCTTTGAGGAACATATCTCGGTTATTACTATCGTAATTAGTCCAACCGTGCGATGCAGATGTTATCATACTACAGTATTAAAATTTTCTTTGAACAAAACTTTGAATAGTTGATTAATTAACCATGCATAGAAAACCTTAGGTACTCATGGTATGTGAAGGAGATATTCAATATTCGAATAGGTAAATAAAAAAATTGCGTAGGTGGCTGCATATCTGTCAGCTATGCGTGGTTATTATAGCAAAGCCCCTTTTGTATTGGGAGCTGGCTCTGACTGGACTGAACGAACGTGTGTTCGCTCAATCCCAAGTCCACTACTGAACATGCTGTAATCAGACTCAAATTGTAACTTTTTATTCTGGCACACATGACACTACGGTAAAAACTATTCGTAACTCTTAGTAGGTGAGTTATAAAAAGTTAAATTTCAAAACTAGCAGGGGATCCTGAGTTTACAGAACCGAAAAGACATTTGAACTGTCCACAAAATTTTACCGCAACAGTTACCAGAACTTTTTCTAACATAAATGGAGCGTGAAGACTATTAACTCAATTTATTAGGGAATATACTAAGCGCTGTTTTTGTATAATTCTTTACGTGCCTGAAAAACTTCAGAGGAATTTCATTTGGAATGCGAGGCGAGTTTATATTGTACGTACTCATTAGAATCGCGACTTTGTTTGTGTGAAGTTCTCGGTTTATTATATAGCAATGCCAAAACACATACCGCAAATTTATTATTACTAGCTACTGCTCGCAGCTTCACCCGCTTAGTTCCCGTTCCCGCGTGAATTCCGGGATAAAACATAACCTATGTCACTCACTGAAAAGTAAGCTTTCTAATGGTGAAAGAATTTTTGAAATCATTTAGTACATTACCCCTACAACTTCACAAACAATTCACAAACTTTGCCTCTTTATAATATTAGTATAGATTATTATTACTAGCAACACCTCGCACGTTTTCATCCGTACAACGTTCCCGTTCCCGTAAGAATTCCGGGATAAAACATAGCCTATGATCACTCCATCACTCCCTGAAAATAACACAAAACAACAACAAAATCGATAACAACTTGTATAACAAAATTGATAGTCAGTCTAACTACTAAAAATAAAATTGTTTCATGTTATAAAAGCTAGTAGTTATAAAGCTACTTTAACATAAATTAAAACTATTATACAGATACCTACATTTTTAACCTGAAAAACCCCTCTAAGCCCCCATACAAACGTGCTTTCCGATTCATTTGGAAAACATGTTACCGATTTTAATGAAATTTTGCATACATAATCGGATAATAAAATTTAGTTTTACTAAAACAAAATATCATTATCAGATATAAAATCAACATCATCAGAGCGAAAGTAGTAAAACTTTTCGCTTGATTTTTTTTATGCTGATTACGTATTTTTAAATACTGATATAAATATATATAGCAATTTTTTATATATCTGTTTATGTACGTAAGTATACAAAATTCTATTGCAGTAAAGGGTGAAGTTTCTAAATGAATCGTGCGTTTGTACGTACGTAAAAATACGTTTGTGTGGGAGTATAGAGGGTCGCACTCACCTTAAACCGGCAATATAGTCATGTCATTTGCTTCGAAAATATGATTAACTGGAAAGTTTTGAAAGAGTTATGAAAAAATAAGCTAAAACGGAAAACATTCCAGGAAATACGACCAAATTACTGGACTCACCTCACCTCAGCTCAAGAGCCTATATTGGTAAATCTCTCTCCTTATTTGGACGAGAAGGGTGTTTTAATTTTTTGTCCATAGTCGGCTCCTCCATAACTGCATCCATTTTAAGACATGGATGGATTTACTTTAGCTTCGTGTTTAAAACGCTGAGCAGATTGCACCATACTTTCATTACTGCCTACAACATAATTTCTACTCTTCATAGCTGGGCTCAAACTGCAAAGGTCTACGTAACTTAATTTTAGGTGACCGCAATTTAAAGTTTTAATGAGTTACGTCGCACAAAGATGACGTACCTTCAGCATAATAATTTGCTTTATGGAGGTAACACGCAAAACATCTGAATAATCTTACATGTTTTACAATTTTTGAAAAAACTTTTGTAATTTCTGCATTTTTTTAGACAAACTAGGAAATTTAGAATCCCTCCCCCCCCCCCCCCTCTCTTATACCCCGTTTCTTAAACGCTCGATGATAGTTTTCGAATGTTTTTGACTGATTTTTTTGCAAAAGTTTGACATAACAGCGGCAGTCGCGTTTGCGGCATTGATGTTATAAAAGTACCTAAGTAGATAAATCTCTACCAAGATAACTTGGTCATCAAAATGACTTCAATTGTTGCTTCAAAAAAAAAATGAACTGAAAAATATTTCACAGGGTATTTGCACCGCATCTAAGTGTTTCCTTAGCACCCTAGGAGCGTAGGTACCGAGTTTAACCCAAACACGCCAATCATAGAGTTAAAACACGCTCACTCAACAATTCTCTTAGTTTACACATACATCGAAGATAAAAACGAATCTATGTATGTGTGAGTACATACTTACATAAACATAATTACAATTTCAGTGGTGTCACCCATAGCACGAATACGAATAGAAAAACGACACTTATTTATCCAATTTTGTTGGCTACACTTCGTTTGTTTCTACTATCATTCTAAGCCTTTTTCGTGGAAGACATCAATGATTATCGATTAGGTTTATCCTACGGTTTATCGAATGTTATTTTAAAATTAACTCAGAATAAGGCTTCTGCAGAAACAAAATACTGTGTCTTAGGTTGTTTGTTTGTTTTTTTTTTTTTTTCGTTTCGGCGATTAATGAATACACCTTTACTAACAAAGAAAATTACAATTAAAGAATATAGGTAAAAAGTTTACGATTAGTTATTTACTAATTGAAACCGTTGAGCTAACTACAGACAGTTGCAAACAATGTAGACTGTAGGTAGCTCAACTGATTCATACCAATTCCAATAATAATAAATTATCCCGCCTACTGAAATTTCATTGTCGACGCATTTAATTTAGCTTCTATTTAAAACGTGCTCTCAGTCATCAATCTTCGGAATCAATAACCGATTTGCAAGAGTTATTATATTGATACCCACTCATATTAAAACCATCGTTTTCATTCTGGTCGAGGTTTTAAGATCCACCACATTTACCTGCATAACCTTTAACATTTAGGTACATGTATAAAGTGAAACCATTACACGATGGTATCATAGCCAAAATTCAGCCACTGCGGCCAGTTAGTGCAGAAGAGTGTGCGTAAACACAGTTGCACTGAATAAATAAATATAAAATAAATAAATGATGCTGGACAATTTACCCAGCATTACGTAGCCTCAAGCTAAGCAGAGCTTGTGTTATGGGTACTAGATAACTGATATACATAATACAATACAATACATGGATAGATATTTTTATAATACATAAAAAAGACCAGAACACCCGGTACAAATACCTGCAGATCGTATAAATATTTGTCCTAAGGCGGAAATCGAACCCGCAATCTGCTGCGTCGCAGGCGGACTTAAGTCCACCGCGCCACAGAGGTCGTTAAAATTGAACACACCATGTATAAAGTTAAACCAATGCACGATGTCCTCAGCTGAAATTCAGTCAGAGCGGTCAGTCATAACGAGACTAGTCAGATGCAAAATCCATCGTATAGTTTGTCATACTTTATAACCTTTTTTAAGACCTCTGTAATAGTTTTATTCTAGTTAGTTTAGCCAGTAAATCGAAAACAGATATTGGTGACCACCAAGGGCACTCAGGTCACTTAGAGATATTCTGCCTAAACCTAATAGAATAAAACAATTTAAAGAGGCGTTTAGAAAAGCTTATGATAGGTATCACAAAATTTAAATACGTTGAATTTTTGAAATTTCCTTTGTTCAACGTAGTGATAAAATAAAATTGGTGGCGACGCTAGTTTGACGTATGCCCTTTAAAATAAAGTGTATTTTCTGTGGCAATGTTTTAAAGTCTGCATTCATTTTGTTGTCCGTGTTTTTTTTTTTGCTATGACTAATTTAGTATCAAGCAAGTTTTAGTAGAAAGCTTGAAGCGTGTACTTTGTTCTGTCAAGAATAAATGAAGTGCTGCTTAGAGCAACAGGAATATTTTACGAATGCAAAATTTAGTAGATTTTTAAGTTTTAATTGTGACGTATTTGAACAATGATTAAGTAGAACGTTAAGGAAGATTCTTCGACGGTATCATTGTCATATTAAAGCGATTGGTTAGTAGAATCCGCCCCTATTTTGAAGCTGGTCATTATAAATCAGTGCTATGGGTGCAACATTCTTCGACGTTTATTGTTTTATTTTCAATACTGATACTTGTATTTGTACGACTTGTTTTTACTTTTGCAGTGGCCGCCCACCCACTGATGAATTAGATTGGTACGAACTTTTTATCCGGTTCATACCAATGAATAGAAGACCAAAGCCTATCTGCCGTGGATAATCCACTCTCGTCGACAGCGAATTTACTTCACACTAAAAACGTTAATAAACAAAACACTTCGTAAGATAAAATTTATAACTAAAAACATTTTTAATTTGTTCGATAATTACTTTTGAAATTTTCCGTTCACGCGTTTGTATTCGATAATGTTATAGCGCTCCGAGCTCTCTGTATAAGATTTTACTAGTTTATACCAGAGAATATCTAAGTGGATATTAAAATTGACGCAGAGGGGCAAAATGTTTGTTTATTTTATATTACCAAACTAGTTTGCAAAATATTTAGGTTTACTTTCTATTAATTTTAAATACCTAAATCCGTATAAAGACTAGTTTCGATTGATTCATATCAATTCTTAAAATGTACGACTGATCTGATAGAGTAGTGCTGGGTTTTTACGAGTCATTCGCAATCAAAAATACCGACCAATGTTTGATAATCCTATTTCTGATTCCAGTAAAATGTTTATTTTTTATCGTTATCACGATCAAATACCTGTTATTTTTTATCGTTGTAACAGCACGCCAAATAACTCACACTTGCCATACTGATTGCTTTCACAAATATTTGATCAGGGTCACAGAAAAAACTATATAGTACCTACTGTCAGGGTAGAGGAAAATAGAAGAATAAGGGTCAACCAAGCTATCTTAAATAGGTACTGTAGCTTTTCCTAAGTAAGCTGTAGGGCAAACACGGGAATTGTAGTCTAGGGTAGAATTGAGAAAATTTACGTCACTTAAACATCGAATGCGTAAATCGTTAGGAAAAAAATCCTTCAAATTCAATAGTGTACGCAATGTATTACAATGCGATGTTATTAGCGTCTATTCTACCCTAGAAAACAATCCCCGTGCTTGGCCTACTAATGTCAGCAAATAGCTGAATCTCAGAAGTGAGCTTCGTAGTATCAGCTAGTTTATGTCTAGCTGCAGTACAACACCAAAACGCAACGCGACGTTGCGCACTTTTTAAGAGTCGACGATACCTGAAATCGCTTAGCGTCAGCGATCATATCTTCCATAATAGGTAAAAACCATAGAAATAATCCACAGTTCGGCCTAAACTTTAAAATCAGTCGTCGCTATTCTATAAATACTTCAAAATGCTTTGAATCTTTATACTGTAAACAAACAGAATATAAAGCAAATGGTGTGTGTGTTTTAGGTTTTCAAAATCACTATTATTTTTAGATAATAAACAAAAACTAGAGTTTGCTCTTGATTTTGCACACGTCGATCAGCTTTGTCCCGCTACCCTATGAACGCGAAATCCTATGCATATTTTTTTCACAAAATGGCGTCTTTCTTATGAACCCTATATATTATGATGATACCTTAAGATTATGATTCAAAAAGTTGTTAATAAGTAGATAAGTACTCGTAGCTCATATTGGTGTTGGGTAATCTAAGAATTCAATGATGAAAATGCTATGAATAAAGATTTTCTCATTCTTATTCTTAAAATATAACTTTATTTTAGAAACAAATTTTATAGACATAATACGAAATTTATCTGCTTGCGTCTCGAAATGACTCGCGTCGCGTTTCAGAGTGAGCTGACTCATAAGTGCATTCACATTTTCATTTTTCTTTAAAGAACTCAAACTACGGTTCACCGTACTTACCACGAGTTAAAAGTTACGGTCCCTACAATTGCGAAGAACCTATTAATCTCTGGTAATAATGGTGCAATTTTAATCGCCCGTTCGAGAGCTCTCTCAGCAGAGGTAGCGGAATAATTAATTGCTTCGTGTCCCTGTTTCTGACACAATTGTTTTATCTGTAGTTTCCGAGAAAATAATAAATACACTATAAGAGAACTTACTCGAGTTTTAAAAGCAAGAATAATTTCTAGCAAAAAATCTAGTCTCTATTGTTTTATCGGACTAGACTCAAAAAATACACTAATCACTTGACAGCGGGTTAAATTGTCTAAGCTAATCACACTATTTATTAATGCGAAAGTTTTGATGAATGCTACCTCTTCACACCAAAACTACTGAATGGAATGAGCCAAAATTTTGCATACATGGTAGATCTAGGCCTGGAATAAAACATAGGCCTTTTGTCGCACTTTTGATCCCACAAATCAGTTCCCATAGGATAGAAATAACTTTAAAGAAAGCGTACAAAGCCGCGGGCAGAAACTACAACTAATGCGAAAGTATGGATGTCCAGATGGATGGATGTATGTATGTTACTTCTTCACGCCATCACTACTGGATGGTTCGGGCTGATAGTTTTGTATATAGGTATGTAGCTAGCCCTGATCCTGAAATCAAAAGGTACTTTTTATCCCACAGAACAGTTCCCATGGGAAAGAACCTTTAAACGTTTTCATAGAAACAACGCTTGCGAAACCGCGGGCTAAATAGTTGTTTAAAATGCATTATTAGTATTAATTTCTATTATCTTTTCGTTTAAAATCTAATTAAATAGTGATCCAAATTGAAATTTACGTCGAGATCCTAGCGGACCCTTTCTTCAAACTGTTTTAAAACAGCGCAAATATTAAACAGTAATCAGTATGTAAATTGGGATTTACGTTCGTATAAAGCCCAGGTTATTAAAAAAGAAGCTTGTGGCTTATACCTAAGTATGAAGAGTGGACATCGTTGGGTGGAGCCACCTCATCATATTTGCATACGCGCCATAATCGGGCAAAATATATGAACGTTGCTTTAGCCCAAGTATGGGTTGTGCCAAAAATAGATAAACAACTATGGTGGACACAATTTTGTATACAAAACTCTTACTATATTTTTATCTAAAATACGATAATATAGTTAATATTAATAATTTATTCAGAAAGAAAATAACAATCAAATAACAAATTTAAATTAAAACTAGTATTTACAATAGAAACAATCAAGCAAACTGTGGCAAACAATCTACTATATAGTTAATTAAAGCAATAGCAAAGAAAGCAAAAAATCTGCGTTAGATGAGTGAAACATAATGCTTTATACTACACCCAAAAGAAAAATCTTTCAAATCACTTGTGTAAATTGAAAATGTAAACTCGAATAGTGGAAATCGAACGCGTATGATTTTCACATGGTTCTCGTTTTAATTATTGTCCCGCATAGTACGGAAGATGCCAAATCATACGGTTGATTTGGAGTAAAAACTTTTAATAATAAATAAAAGAAATAACTAAGGAAATGGGTTTTCTTAAACTTTTTTCTCCCGCGCTAAGCGCGTGTGAAATGAAGTTCCATATCCATTTTCGTCCCGCTTTTTATTAGATACGCTTGCAATGAAGAACTTTCTAGGTTATGTTTGGAATAGGAATAATCAACTTTCTACATAGGTGTAGTATAATAATATAAAAGCCTGAAACCCTTCTCAAATATAGATATCTAATTTTGAGCTAAGGTTAACCAATAAGTAACTCATAAGATTGTTTAGCTTTGCTAAAGCAGCACTTTGATGCCGCTTTGATCACTTGCAACTCGCGGTGTAGTTGTTAGCTGAACACTATTTGCTCAGCTGTTTCTGATTATGTCTGTAGGTCGTATTTCGGTGATGTTATTTAACGAACGCTGACACAGAATTACTGTATTATGAACAGTAAGCTGAAATATTGAGGAAACAGTGGCTCGGGTGAGCCCATGCTTAGGCCAGGAACTATAGCAATCGACAATAATTTATTTGTGGATATTGTGAAGAAAATATTTGTATCCTCTACTATAACCATACAATACTTGCTCTCGGGTATTTTAGGGAATATTGTATACTTGGACAATTTTTGTGTATTTCGATAGAAACAATAATACGGTCGATACCACAAACGTGTTCTTGAGTGAAGACCGCGACTCGGCAAACGTAGTGTAGGACGCCCTCCGACCAGGTGGGATGACGATTTGCGAAAGACTACTGGCAGATGCTGGATGCGGCAAGCTGAAGTGAAGACAGGGGGCTATGGCGCTCATTAGGGGAGGCCTATGTCCTCCCAGGTGATGATGATGATAATAAAATATTAGTATATGGATTCGTGTAGGTTTTCAATTTACTAGTTCAATGCAGTATGTTATTAATTCATCACGCAGCCGGCAAGAAATCTAAATGAGATGCCACTTGGTTTCAGTTGAATTTTCATACTTAATATTTTAAATTCTAAAGTAACTCTGTCTGTCCGTACTTTTTCAAGCCTAAACGGCTATGAATAATAATAATAATAATGCTGGACAATTCACATAGTATTATCTAACCCCAAGCTAAGCAGAGCTTGTGTTATGGGTACTAGATAACTGATATACATGATACAATAAATAGATAGATATTTTTTATAATGCAAAACGACCGAACACCCTGAACAAATACCTGCAGATCGTACACACATTTGTCCCGAGGCGGGAATCGAACCCGTAACCTCCTGCGTCACAGGCAGACCTACGCCGACCGCGCCACAGATGCCGTCGATGGATGTTGAGTTTAGATGGATGTTTGTTGCACAATCACTCCAGAACGGCTGAACGGATCGACAAATTTGGTACAGAGATAGATTATAGTCTGGAATAGCACAAAGGCTATATTTTGAACCGGAATTCCCTCGAAACAGTAACTACGCTGGTGAAACCGCCAGACGCTGCTAGTATAGAATAAAAATTGACCGTAAACACTTTTTAGTTTATCAATTCAATAATCTCCGAGTAGGTTCCCCAGTTTTCCGTAATTTATCAAAAACATTTGCCGCAGCTTTGTCGTTTGGGATAAATTTAAATGCTTTCTTACTATTCTACGCGCACCATTTGGCCATAAACAGCGAAATGTAATGGGGTCGTAATGTATAATATCCGTAGCCCAGCCGAAACAAATACCGAGAGAACGAGCAGAGAGCTAATATAACATTCATCATAATTTATATACTTGTATTAAGATTAACAGTTAAACCGATACAGGAAATAATATATTTCTGAATAATAAAATATGTTTTTTGTCCCGCCATGAAAAATCTCTCTAAATAACTCTTGAATTTTCGTAGAATTCTAGCTTCTGTCTTATCAAGTTCGAAGTTAAAAAAACACAGCCAATATCTAGACAGAAAACAAGTGAATCAGTCGATTGATAAATAAGCAAACTTCGTGATCAGCAGTGATGAGCCTATTCTAATGCAAGCACATCCTCATTACTATGAAATATTGTGCTGAAAATAAGCTTTATTATCAAACTTTTCGTCACTAACCCTTCAAATTGTGAATTTGAAGAGCTTTAAAGAGTCTACGAATTAAAGGTGCAATTCACAGAAAAAAACACAGTCGGGAACCCTATAAGTTATAACGGTTCACGCCCCAGGCTGGTCACGTAAATGTCACAGCTGCGTCGAAGCTACAGTTAATCACAGGGATTTACTGGTAATTGAGCTCTATAGCGCATTAACTCTTTTGCGGTGATAAATAGATAATTCAAAGCTTAATCATTAATGAACAGTCTGATAATACCTATAATTACTGATTTTTTGATGACGACAAATATTGTTTTAAATACGATTCATGAATATTTAATTATTGGTTGTATTACTTGATATGGCAGAGCCATGCAAACAAGTTTTTGTCCCTGAATTTCGTGTTTCTCTGCAACATAATAATTCTGTATTTTTAAATATAAATAGTAGCTTCATTTTCATTTAAATATATATTTAAATGAAAATGAAGCTACTATTTATATTTAAAAATAATAACACAAGCTCTGCTTACCTTGGGGGTAGATAATGCTGTGTGAATTGTCCAGCATTATTTATTTATTTATTATATGTTTTGATGAAAATAAAGGTACTTTCTGTTGTATATTTTACATCATTTTAGATATAAATTAATACGAGCTGAATTTTGTTTTAGAAATTATTGATAACCATCGTATGTGACGTGATCGGACTCAGTCTACACTTGCATTGCACTGCTTGTTTATCTTGATAACAAGATATATGAAATTGAAAGAAGTTGAAACTGAAATTTCCTCGACACTCTTCCAGCCACTATGGTGGCTCCTTCACTGTCGACTCTGTCAGGTTATGGAACTCTCTCTCACATCATATTCGTGCAAGAGTGAGCGGCCGCTCTTCATCTTCAAGCGTAAAGTCAAAGAGCTTACCTATCTTCATGACTTCGATGTAGGTAAGTATTTTATGTATTTCTTATAAAATATATAGAATCGTTATTATATTTATTAGGTATTTATTCGGATTTATAGTATTTTTTATATATTTTTATATTATTTTATGTATTAGTTTATGTAATTAGTGTAGGTGTATTTTTATATATTTTGCACACTTACAAACTTCTACAAACTTGTCTCCCTCTCTCAATAAGGTTTGCTGGAAGAGAACTCTTTTTAGGGTTAAGCTCGCCTTTGCGATACCTCTCTAGTAATAAGGTTTAAAATAAGGTTTTCTCAGTGCAATAAAGAATTAACAATATATACATATCTTATTAACATCGAAGTAACATATTTAAACATAATTAACTTAATCATAAATAATCAAAGAGTGAGTGTTTATTTTGTCTGGCGCCATTTTTGCATCTCTTACAGTAGATGGCCTACGACGTAGGGGACCTCTACGCCATGGACATTCTACGTGGACATTCTACGCATTTGAACGTAGAGCGTATTTCAACTTTTCATTTATTTTGTAATGTTTATTAGTAATATTAATTATACTGTACAATAATATAATGCTCATGTATATATGTCAAAATTCAATACTAGAATATTAAACGCAAAAAATACCGTTAATTTAACTTTATTTGATCTACTGGTGGATATAATTATAAAACGACAGACAATGTTTTTCAAAACAATTGTTACATAACATAGTTTTATAGTTCTGGAGCGTTGATTTGGGAGTGATCCATTGTATTTCAAATCAAATATTAATTCTTTGGAAACGACGTGTAGAGTAGACTGGGGTAAACCACCCTTCTGGCGGTAAGTGGAACAATACGGCTACATGCCCTGCCCTTACAAGAATCCTAATGTAAAACAGGAACCGGCATACATTATGTAAGATCATTCATCGACCTAAGTTCAAAGGACCTCTGCAATTATTAAGGTTATATCAACAGTTCTAGGTATTAATAACATTTAAAAGTATTCATTATTGGTAAGAAAACAGATCCACGATATCGCAGTCTCTCGGATGATACTAATAAATATGCTAATGTCGGACGTCCCTGAAGGATTTTCTCGGATTTTCATCTTCTGTACACCGATGACGCAGGCGAAAATAAAACTCCACAGTATCTTGAAATATGGCCCTACCTGTGAAGGTACCGCCCGGTTTTGCATTGTAAATAGACTTCAACTTTTTAGTTGTTCTGGAGTACCGCGAAAAATATATTTTGTTGAACAAAATTAAATAATGTTTTTCATTAACCTGGATTCCGTGGTCACTGTCAAGTGAAGAGAGTTAGGTGCTGAATTATTAGTCTGGTAAGTAAGTAAATGTCCAGTCCTTGTCGAGTTTTTGTTCTTTGTGGAAGATAGTATACAGCGACAATAGGGTTTCATTCCATAGGATTTCGTGATAACAGGATTTATTTGAAACCTCTTCCAACTCGAAGTGTATTGATTTTACCTATCTGCTATATTTGTAAGTCTAGATGGTTCTATCTACGTGCCTTGTAGAAGATTAGAATCGTATGAACTTTTATCGGGTAATTTCAAAAGTAATTTCCCACACACCTTCGATAAAGTGCAGCATCGTAAAATTAGTAGGTACTCGAAGAGCATCTTAAAGAATATTTGATCATTATGCACGCTTAAGCGGTTCCATAGGTGGAAATCCATTTACGATGTACGAAAAAAGGGATTTCGAAGGCTCGCAAAGGAGAAGTACCTATTAGATTATACAGTCCTGGCACTTGAGCATATGCTACTTGCGTGTAACCGTGATGGGCCTTAATGGTATTTTTTATGTCATTGAATTACCATGTGGGCATTGATGATTATCGTAATAAAGGTAACTTAGATGCTTTAGTAAGAACGAAGGTAATTCACCTGCATTCGGGTATATCCATATGACTTAAAAAAAGATGATTATTTTATTTGTATTCTTTTTGATATCAACATAAAAAAAAATATTGCTATATTTTGTTTTATTTGACATATTATCTGATATTTTTTTATTTGTAAAATTTTATGATTGAAAATTGGATAGGTATTTTAAGACTCAATCGCAAAATTTAAAAACGTGACACTATCATGAAATAAATAAATTGAAAAACTGAACAGAGACGTTACAGAAAAAGGACAGAGTTTTTATCAGCCAAAAACGAGTGCAGTTATATTTTCCATTGTTTTTCTTATTCATGAAAAAAATTGTGGTGTCATATTTTTTCAGTGATATAATGATATTAATAATCGATTTGAAAATAGAAAAATCTAAACAGATACAATATACAAATACAGTATAGCAGTATTTGTTATTCTGTGCCTATGAGACACGAAATACTCATAACACAAGATCAGCTTACTTTGGGGCCTGAAATAAATCCTTTGTATAGATTTAGTTTTTTTTTACTTTTACTGTGATATGTATGTACGGTTTAGTTAGACATATAAAAAGTCCGTGAACTTGAATGTGTGTGAACTAACATACGTCCGTTTATTGTACGTCGAAAAATCGCGGCAAACATTTTTTAAACTCTGTTGTTTACTCAGTTTTGTGTATGAGCTCGCAGGTTATCACGTTCTGGTTTTATTGACTATGACCATTTAGTAACCAATAAATATGAAAATGAAAAAACTTCAGGTGCGTATTAAATCGTCAATGTTAATTCATTTTTGTGACAATCGTTATCAGTAGTTCAATTAAATAAAAATAAATACTTAAATATAAATATTGCTGGACAATCACACAGCATCATCTAGACCCAATTTAAGCAGAGCTTGTGTTATGGGTACTAGATAACTGGTATACGTAATATTATACAATACATAAATAGATATTTTTTTATTATATACATGGAAAATTACCAGAACACCCTGAGCAAATGTCTGCAGATCGTACAAAAATTTGTCCCGACGCGGAAATCGAACCCGCAACCTCCTACATCGCAGGCTATTTATTTATAACAAAGATGTTACATGTCATGTGATATACCTACACTAAGACTTACTTGACCTACGGGGTATAAGTCATACAATGAAATAATAAGAAATAGGCTTGCTTCAAATAGATGTTTATTTCTTACATGAGAACATTTACGTATTTTATCTTTCAAACGGCAGATAATTTTGGTTTTACTTAATTAAGACTCCCTTTGAGCGCAATTTTCTTAATATTTCAAATGTTTATACCTACGTGTATGTTAATAATGTTGGAAAATTAACATTTCTCCCTTTGAAAATATATCAAACACGAAAACGCCATATTTAACGTTAAACGGAGTTTAATATGTCATAAAACGTTATTTATTCGGTTTTCTGGAGCGTTTGAGATTTCATCGAGTTAAAATGCCTGGGGCAGGCGAGCGCTCCGATGTATCGAGGAAGAATTTAGGGGAATATCTATCTAATAGTATGTAGGATGGTTAAATACATTAATAAACATTGAAAATCGATTTAATTTGAACCGACTTAGTGAGGCTAGGTTAGGTCATGCACTTGCGTAACAAAGAGCTCTTTGATAAAACCACTATGACACATTATGAGCTAAAACCCAGTCATTGGACTACTGAAACATAGCATTTCACCTCCAGACAAAAGAGTTTCCCCACGAGGTTAGAAGCTTTTACAGCGCTTTCAATATCTTTCACTCGTCTTCGTAAGTCAGAACTCAATTAAGTGAAAAAATGTTATTCTGAATATTTAACATGAAAACGTTTTGAATACTTAGCATTTTTCGTAAAATGATTAGGTATATTATTTAAAAGAAGCACCATTTTATATCCATGTAAAAATAAAACAATTTAAAAACGAAACTGTTTCGTTATTAAATAAATATTTGCTTAAAGGGTTGTTCGGTGGCGCTTTTATAGGCGATCCGCCGCGAGATTGTGTTCAAGCAAGACTTTGGATTCCGTAATAAAATACTAAATTATGGCGACCGTGGCTGCGGCTTTATCGGGTTATAGATATTAATTTCTTGAATCTGGCGATTGAATAAACGAAGAAGCTGAAAGATGCTTTACTAATTGGATGCCAGTTATTAAAACAAACATAGTTCGTCAGGTAATCTAGGTATTCAAAATAAACGCAAAAACTTCTGAATGGGAGAGCACAAAAATTCATACGAATGTCACGGTCAAAGGATTCAATGGATTTTATTTTTCAACAACAAAAATGCTTTGAATCTTTTGCGGCATCAAAACCATGCCATAAATCCACCACCTTAGCTTTATTTAATGAGATCTAACCCCGTCCCAATGCACAACAAAACCAAGTCTAAACTTTCAGCAAAATGATGTAAGTAAAATTTTAAATTCTGACATTTTTCCCATACTTTTGCAGAAAACGTGCAAGTTTGACCAGTTGCAGTCTACAATAAATCACCGATCGACAGAGCGTACACAACATTTTGGTAAACTTAATCCCAAGAAGTGATATGTGAAGGTACTCGTATATCGGTATATTGTGTATTCGCGAGCTCGCTCAAGTTTGAGACAACTCTTGAAGAATGCTCCGGTGCCCACACCCTTTGGAATCGGATGCAGTCAACTGTAAAATAACTCAAACAAAAATATTCCGCTCTGCTTTCATAAGCAAGTGATCTCTCCCAACGATGCTATTGTTGTGGTGAAATTAATTGTGGGATTGAGTTGTCTGCATGAAGAAAATTGAAAATCTTTTATTTTCAATTTTCTTCACGTACGGTTATTATTTTATTACTCCTCATCAGCCTATGATCCATTGCTGGACGCAGGCCTCCCCTTGATTTGTTATCTCATGGGGGGTAATGCATGCGTGTTGGGGATCGCAGTTCGGTGTTAGATCTATTCTGCAATAGGCGCTGCTGCCCGCCCCTGGTGTATGTCCCTTACCCGTAGTCGCTTCTTACAACACCCACGGGAAGAGTTGGGGTGGTGCAAATTCTAAGCCTACACCACACGGCTATTTTTCGTTGGCATTACGATTTCAAATTGATAAAGGCATTTTATCCTCACGTTGCTATCCCATCTGCTGTCAATAAAAGGTAATAATTATAAAAAGAAGCACAGCTGCTGTCTCCATCAACTTTAGCCAGACTAAAAAAAGTAACAGAGGATCGAACATGGTGCGACCGCACAGCTGCCCACCTAGCACAGGGATTGTTGTCTAGGGTAGAATAGACCATAATGACATCTCATCGCCATACATTGCGTAATTTATTGAAGTGGATGGAGTGCGTTTCAAACAACTTACGCTTTCGATGACAAAGTGACGTAACTTTTGTCTATTCTACCCTAGACAACAATCCTCGTGCTAGGGGGGCAGATCTCTATAGTCTGGTCGTTTCTTTCAATCTAACCAACCACACACATATTAATAATAATAATCTGCTACACGATCGATTATAGTCCGGAGCGAACCAAGAATGCGGTGCGGGGCGCACCTTGTTCGATCTTCTATAGGTAACTCTATATTCTACTTTTATGGTTTGACAAATTAAGCTAATTTGCCTCCATTATTTACCATTATCTGGTTTATCACCATTACTATATGAATCTAGCCTCTATTTTATCTTAAGTTTATCTTAAAGAAGCTGGTATGTTCATAGTTTCGTCATTGCCAATCTGATCACGTCACCGACATCGAGGTTCATTCGATTCCCATTTATTACGCTATAAAGATTTGTATTTTTTATCCGAACATGATATGACAACCATATTGGTTCATGAGATTTACTGAAATCCATCCGCATTTTCTTTTGTAAATTTATTTACCCTGGAATACGGAGAAATTTATGACTACCTTGAAAAAATATAGATAAGTAAATATCAAATTATAACAAAAATATTTTGGATTGCAAGTCACGATCATTCCGTTCATGGAGTTAGTGCTCATCGGGTGGAAATAACAAAGACGATAAAATTGTTCGCTCGGAAAAAGGATATTGAATGAGGTCACACGCAGATGTATTCGTATTCAAGGCAAACGTCAGGGAGTCTTGGGTTAGCCGTTTGCGCACTGCTTTTACATCTCGTCAAAGTGCCCTGTCGTTACCAACTACCAACTGATATTGCCTCAATATTTTCTCGGCATTTTCACGTTTTTCCCTTTGTTTTAAAGGCCCAATATCGCTTCTTGTCAGAATGACGTCAGACGACCTCTGTGGCGCACTGGGCAAAGGTCCGCCTGTGACGCAAGAGATTGCGGGTTCGATTCCCGCCTTGGGACAAATATTTGTACGATCTGCAGGTATTTGTTCCGGGTGTTCTGGTCGTTTCCTATGTATAATAAAAAAATAACAAATAAAAGAAAATGCTGTGTGAATTGTTGTTGATATTTGTGTATTGTATTATAATATATATAATACACTAATCCAATATTATCGTTTTTAAACAAATCGTAAGGCAGTGTGACTTTTTGTGGATAATACATAATTATAACGTGTCATTTATAGTGGATATTCGGAGGACCCTTTTCCCAATGACAAGTTAGGTAGTTACAGTTCAGTGAATACCTTACAAATCTGTATTATAATTTAGCTTGGGCTGATAAGACGGGAGGTCGGTTATATTTATGACGATTATCTGATTCAGATATCTGAACAGTCACTTATGAAACTAAATTGATCTAGCAAATATTTTCGTTTATTCTAGAAAATATCTTTTTAAATAAAATAAAATAAATAAAAATAAATAAATAATGCTGGACAATTCACACAGCATTATCTAGCCCCAAGGTAAGCAGAGCTTGTGTTATGGGTACTAGATAACTGATATACGTAATATTATACATTACATAGATAGATATTTTTTATTATACATAGAAAACACCCAGACCAACGGAACAAATTTCTGCAGATCGTACACAAATTTGTTCCGAGGCGGGGATCGAACCCGCAACCTCTTGCGTCGCAGGCAGACTCTCGCCCGCTGCGCCACTGAGGTCGTTTTTTACTATAACTAACTTTAAATAGTAACTAACCTAACCTAATAAAAATTATATAGATTTTGATCATTGAGGCAAATAAATAAATTTAAATTGTAAAATAAGATTTTCATAATATTATTTCAATGAATTAAACTAATACCAACTAAAATAACGAATCAAACAAGCATCCTTTCATTCATCACTCTCGCAAAACCTCAGGCATACCAACATTAAACTGGTTCATTCATCTGCGAAGATATCGCAGTCTGGGTTCTGGTCGAGAAGTTAAGCCCAGCGAGGGTGCGAGGCGGTGGAGAGTTGACGCGAGAGACGGGTCTACAGTAGGGCACCGAGAACAGTCTGTGGTTACTGCTACGAACGTAATTAACAGGTAGGTAGAGCCGAAACAGAAGGTTGTGCAGATCAGGAACGTCGATCGTACCACGAATAGCAGTAGCTTCTGGCTATCATCGCAGTCTACGCTTCAACGCCTATTCAGAATGCAATTGTTTGCGTAGCTAAGTGTGAAATCGACTAATGAACTCTAGTCTCTCCCGTTCAATTGTAGTTCAAAATCCGCAGCGTAGTCGTCGGTTTTTACATCATCACATAATAACCCCTCATCATCACAATACTTGAATAGGCTAACATTGTCCAATTAATCGAAAAATCTACTAATTTAATTTCGTTCTGATAGCATCCCGTTAATCGTGCCGCACCCATGGCGCCGATAAAAAAGTTTTGTTGATCGCTTTGGGGCTGTTTACAAATATGCTTTGATAGAAAACGATTGCTTTTATGCTTATATTATAAAAACGAATGATAGCCTTGTTTGACTATTAGAACTATTAGGTTTTGAACATTTTATGAGTTTTAAGGAATATAATTTTTTTTATATAACTATAACTTAATAAGAAATAAAACTACAATTCAATAATAGAATTAAACAAAAACGAGTATTTACAGTAGAAACAATTGAGCTAACTGCAAACAGTTGCAAACAAGGATAATTTTGAATATCCCCTTAGTAATTAGTCAACCTAAGCTCCTAAAAAGGGCCTTAATTGTAGTCAAGTTCCTTCACTTTGAACATATCCGTCAGATTTCCTGAAAATGATTTTCAGTTGGACATATTTCATTCGAGAAAACAATTTTAGATTCACCTTTTGTTGGTATCTTTCTGTTATCTACCAGCAGGTCTTCGTAATTACCCTAAAAACAATCCTACCACTCAAATCCTTCCTTTGTTACTTGCTAACGGCGGAATTTTATCTCCGGCTTCAGCAATTGCAAATACCGAGCGGATAAGATATCAGGGTAACAGTGTAATTTTCATGCAGGTAGCGAGGCGCGGCTCTTGTTAATTTCTCACGTACTCCTTAACAGTTAAGTAACACATAAACTTGTTCGAATCAAAGGCAACTGTTTGGAAGGGGACTCAGTTTGACTTTGATTGTACCAATGCGTGAGAGAACTACTCATGGAACTGTGTTGGTAATATTTGAAACATCTTAATTACGCGGATTCTAGGTGAACTGTGACGTCATTTATGTTGATTTAATGTTGATAATGCCATTGTTTACTTTTGTAGGATAAGCTATAAATGCGTCATGCCATCATCATAATTATCATTCTAAGATCCACAGCTGGACAAAGGCTTGCCCTAATAAGCGCTATTGCACCCTGTATTCAGATTGACACATACAGCATCTGCCTGCAGTCCTTCGCAGGTCGTCATCCTACCTGGACGCCCCCCGGGGCGTCCTACACTACGTTTACCAAGTATTGGTGTACACTCAAGAACACGTTTACCCCACCAACGGTTGTTGGTTCTTCGCAAGATCTGGCCGGCCTAATGCTACTTCATTCTTAAAGCTATGTCGATAACTTTGGTTCTCAGTCGGATGTATTCAATCCTATCTTTCAGAGAAATTCCGAGCATTACCTCTTTCCATAGCTCGCTGAGCGACTTTGAGCTGGTGGACCAGCCCAACCGTGCGTCACTTGTCTTTATGGAAATAAAGATAATATATAATTCGTAGAGGTTATTTGAAGGTGTAAATATTATACCTCAACATTTTTTTGTATCAGAAATGAAAATCGCGGCATCAAAAGGGTAATCGTTATAGAAGAAGCTTTCTTTCTGTAAGTAGATAACTGATTAGAAGAGACATACTACGGAGCATAACACACTAATGCCTTTTCTCGGTAAAGTGGGATCAAATGTACCAGTATAAATAGGTAGGTAGGACCTGATAGCCCTCTTCGTGAAACACCAATAAATTGATAAATATCTAAACAGGAAGGGGACGCTCCCAAAAGTATTAGCAGCAAATAAATAAAGTTTGAGGCCCCTAAGTCTCATCAATGATTAAATAAGAAGGGATTTCTGATAGCTACAACTTTTGGGCTATCACTAGTAAACAGAGCTCAGGTAAGCCGCTTTTATTGGGTTTCTGTGGAGCTATGGGAATATAAATTGATTAATGTATGTAGGTATCGTAATTAGTAAGTACCTAGGTACATCTATCTGACGCCGCCTGGAAGAGAATAGAGAAAAATTTCGTCACTTCGACATCGAAGGCGTAAATTATTTTTAATTCATTTCTTTAACTTCAATAATTTACGCAATGTATATAAGACGATGCGATGACATTATTGTCCATTCTAATACCTATATAGAACAATGGGGTATAATTATGCATACATTTTGATAATTTTTTTGAATTGATTGTTAATTTTATTACATTAACGAAAAAATATTCCATAATTATTCTAATTATTAAGGAAAAAAATAAAAATAAAACTGCACTCAGTTCGGGTGAAAACGCTAAAAACGCTGCTCATTTTCTGTGACATCACTGTTCAGTTTGTCAACTCAAACTGCTTCTGTCCCTTCAGTCAAAATAAAATGAGAAACAATTGTTGTGTCCATGTTGTGTCTAATAAATAATTTTCTTTCTTTCAAAAAGATATCCCGATAAATGCTTCATTACAGTACAAAGAATGGTGACGTCACGTTTTAAAAAAATTGCGTTTCAATGATAAAATTTCACTATAAAAACAATAAAATAAAAAAAACTATGCAGATATATGCGTAATGCTAAAAATAAATAAATAAATCTGGACAATTTACACACCATCATCTAAACACAAGCTAAATAGCGCTTGTGTTATGGATACTAGAGATAACTGGGATAAATCAAATGAATGCTCAGCATAAAAATACGTTTATCTGATAAAAAAGTTGATATGTGGTTCATCTACGTATATTTAAAGTCGTCGTTCCGAAAATGAGTAACACAATTCCTACATTCTCTTTTTCAGTATTAAAAACCCAATTTCAGCAAAAAAGAGACTGAAAGAGTTGCGTATAAAATGTTATTTTATTTCTTTCGATTTACGAAATATTAATAGGTAGCTTTCATAATATTTACATGAACATGCTATGAAATATTAATAACGTACAAAAAGTCTGAACACACAGGTTATTGAATAAAGCAGTTTATTAAAAAAGCTTTGAAGAACGTTATGGTTATTTTGAAGAAAGGCACTTATGTCCTATTCTCAGTATTAATACATTAACAAGTACCTAATGCAAAACGTTTTCAGACATTGCTTACCGTCACCAAGCTGTATTTAAATTGCTTTATTATAATTTCACTAGCGGTCGGCCCCGGCTTTGCAAGAGTAGTTATTTTCCAATGTATTTAATACTTCTTATCCTATTCTGGACACTGAAAATCGGTCCCGTCGTTCTTGATTTATAAATGGTCTAACTAACATGACTTTGTTTAATAATATAAATAGAGCAAAATTTCAGCAGCAATTTTTTCAGCTTAGAGTCGCCGTTGCAATCAATAAATAAATAATGCTGGATTCACACAGCATTATCAAGACACAAGCTATGCAAAGCTTGTGTTATGGGTACTAGATAACTGATATACATAATATAATACAATACATAGATAGATATTTTTACTATACATATAAAACGATCAGAACACCCTGAACAAATGTCTATAGATCGTACAAACATTTGTCCCAAGGCGGGAATCGGACCCGCAACCTCCTGCGTCGCAGGCAGACCTTCGCCCACCGCGCCACAGAGGTCGTCAATAGTTTAGATGTCACATTTGACAGTTTGCACCGTGTCACCGCGAGTTACCTCGTGTTACATTTCGTATGTTCTTTGATATACGGGTGTTACGAGACGTGTGTACTTAGCCAAAATGGGGTTTTTCTGGATCCCCACTTATATGTTCTAAGATTATTTGAATTTGACATCAGTTAAATTTTTGGAAAATATAAAAGGTTTTCTTCCTTAACGTGTTATTTTACACGCACATATTAATTAATATCTATAAAATGGCACCAAGCAAAAATTAAATAAATAATATGCAAATGCGGCAGAATGGCAAAGAAATAATCAATATGATTCTATCTGATTATATCATAAATTACGCGTAATATGGTACATATAGTATAAAACTAATGACAAATTCGTGAAGTAGAGAAGTGAAATCGGTGTGCGATATTTAGTGAAGGTTTTGATTGTTCTATTTTCTTACACTCGAACTGAAAAGTTTCATTTATAACTTGGGCAAAAACCACTCACTGATCTTGTCATCCTACTTCACTACGCTCAGAAGTATAAACAACCTTGTCTTTAATGGGGCTGCTTAGTTCCTAGTTGTATGCACGAAATTGAAAAAAAAAATGGTTTTATTCTGTACATAGGTAGGTTACAACAACATGGGTTTGGGTTCTCGAAGTGATCCCTATGAAATTAAAAAAAATACAATATAAATGGCTGTCACTTTTGACTTCGTTGACTTAGAAGTTTGATTTATAACATGGCTCCAAGAGGTTACGGATTTAAGTATTTGATGTTAATTTCAACTCGATACCCGCCACGCGTTCCCGAGAAAATAGGGATGACAGACAGTACGACGCGCAACAAAGTGATCCTATAAGGGTTTCTTTTTCCTTTTGATGTACGGAACCCTATAAATATTGATAATTATTAACGTAAGAATGCTCCTAAAAGAATACAAATATGTATGTAGAAAAACGTCTATTTCTTTTCTTCAAAAAAGTTAAAACGAAATTAAAAAAATCGTAAAACAAAAGTAAATCCCTCGGGGTCCAGAAATAAGACCTTTCGGCTTAGTACACAGTTTATAATATGGTACATTTTTAATGTCCGAAATCCAATTAAATTAAAATGGTTGCCTGGAGACATCGCTTCTAAGCGATAAGGCTGTCTTGTACTTGTCTTTTTTTAATGTTCTTTTTCTGGTTTACAATAAAGTGTTTTTCTATTGTACTGTATATTAAAATTGTTCACAGTATCAAACAATATTATATACCTACTATCCAACCAAAACACAATAATTTTATAGTTACTATTTTTATATCTCTTTAAAGCCAAATCGTTAGATTTAGCTTTAAGTTTAATGAAAGATGAGTGAGTTTATTAAGATATCACTTATAACACTTCATTTCGATAGCCATTACGGTTGACTGGTTTCAGAGAGACGTGAAGGTTTTCCCAAATGACCCCGTAATGAAGGTTACTTTCTACATTGGTTAGATAGATACCTTTGGGAACATTGTGAACGTGGCTAGAGTCCCTATAAAGTACATCTTAGCTACTGGCTGTAGAAGTGAAGGACCTTATCAAGATTTATGTTGTAGAGTTTTCCAATTTCACCGATTTTACTATTTTTACTGGACTTCGAAAGAAAATGTGTTTATTATTTATTTATTTTAAAATAATGCCATCGATATTTGGCTATAATTTATGATTTTACTTTTAATACTGCATTACCTTTAAAACTGTGTTTCCAAAGAGTAATTTGTTTCGAATTTTTTATTTCTTATTTTTATGAAATATAAAACCCGCAAAATTGCTTACATAGTCTTAACTTAACATTTCTGTACACCCTCGTATAAAGGGGCGGGTTAGGTAAATCAAGCCAAATTTAACATGTTTATGTTAAAAGTTGTGAATTTTCGAATACATATATTCGCCACCGAAGTTTGTTTTCAATCTAAATTGCCGTCGGTATAATGCAAAACCAATCGCGATAAAGGTAAAACTCCCAAATGACACGCACATATAACTGATTACGATTCGCAAACAATTTCAGACGATAGCGAAAATTCTGCGTATTCTGGCAAAACATAGTAATTGAAACTCGCTGTGTATACTAGGCTACAGAAGATTAATGAATCCTTTGCCACCGCTAACGTACCAGCTATTCCTAAACCGAATGGTCTGTTGCGTGACGATGGCAAGAGGCCCGACGTCATGACTCTAGTCCCATGAGAGTTGAGGAGACCTATTGTGTGGAACTCTACATGCGTCGACACACTCGCGCCTTCCTATCTTCCTAGGACTTCCGTTGCGCTGGTGCGGCGGCAGATTCGGCCGAAGATATCAAGAGGCGCATGCCGCATGCAGGTCTCGACAAAGCCTAAGCATTTGCTCCCCTTGGAGTCAAAATCCTAGGTCCGTGGGGTACCGAAGCTCACCGGGTTTTTAAAAAATTATCAGAGTGTCTGGTCGAAGCGACGCGTGACCGGAGAGCTGGTGAGTATCTGGCACAGCGCATCAGCATTGCCATACAGCGGGGCAATGCAGCCAGTGTCATGGGTACGCTTCCGACTGGTATTGATATGGATCAGTTGAGCTACCGGTAGATTGTTAGCAACAAAATAACACAAGCTCTGCTTAGCTTGGGGCTAGATAATGCTGTGTGAATTGTCCAGCATTATTTATTTATATTTATTTATTTATATTTATGTTTATCAATCGTGCTAGGATCAGAACAATTTATACCTAAACTGTACGTAAATCTAGTTATGTGCAACTTTTCCTCAGAATTAATTCTTAGATATATTTTATTACAGCACTTGACATGACGAAGAAGCGTAATTAATATTTAATAGTCAAATATCGCAAGTCTCATAACTCCGTCTCGTCTCTCGATACAAATCCCATCAATTTAGAACATTTCCGTCAAGGATCCGCAAATCGAAAACGTTCTTTGGCAGGATTTCTAAGAATCGTACCCCCACATGAACATTTGGCAATACTTACTACCATACGGATTTCAATTTTAGATAAACCAAAAGAACTTGTAATTGTCCCAGTTAGAAATGAAACTTGTTTTGGCTCTGCACTGAATAGAAGATAAAAATGTTTTAGCGGTAGATTGTGTAGTCGGGCACAATGAAGACAAAAAGTCATTGTGATACATGCAAAAGACAAAACTAAAGTGAACCTAAATTAAACTTAACAAAACTCGTTTCGCAGCTAGATAAACAAAACGTTAGGTGGGTAACAATAATAAAAACGTGATTAGGGTTGATTACTTTACCTTACAATCCTGTGGTAGACTTTTAACCTTAGCTTGTAGATAGATAGATAGAAAACTCTGTACCACACAAACACAAAATACAATACAAAAGGAAATACATGGAATAAAAGAAGTACAAAGCCGGCCTTATCGCTTTGAGCGATCTCTTCCAGGCAACCTTGGGATGGACTGGACATATAAGAACAATAAAGACGGTGGTCTTGATGAAATTTGACAAGAAGATAGATTTAAAATTATCCCAGAAAAGGATAGGCTATTTTTATCTAGGAAAGGCATTCGTGAAGCTTCAAGCTGAAGCTGTTAAAATCCAACGCGCCTGCCCATCAACCGCGTTTTGGCCCGTGTTTCCAAAAACGCGAATGCAAATTTCTAGCGCGTCCGTGCCTCATGCCCGCTTTATAAAGTGCTTTTAGGATAAATATTAGCAGAAAGGTGACTGCGTTGCGTAAACCTGCATATTATTAATGCGCATAATATCGCAACCACACACTCAGCGTCTCGCATTACGGCCGAGTATGGTTGCCAAAATTTTGCATTTTACGTCCCAACAATAAATTGCTTACGACACCCTTGCCGCCAATTACGAGAGCTGAAAATAATAGCAAGGACATTATTAACGTGTTTTTAGTAACTTGAATTGTATTGATTTATGAAAATTTCGTGTACCTAGTAAAAACAATCGACATTCGCATTTCGAGGAACATTCCATTAGAGAAATAAATACCTTAGAAATACTCCACTTAGACACTTCAATGTTTATAAAACTTCACTACATAGAATAAAACAAAGTCACTACGCGCTGTCTGTCTGTCCCTATGTATGCTTAGATCTTTAAAACTACGCAACAGATATTGATGCGATTTTTTTAATAGATAGAGTGATTCAAGTGGAAGGTTTATATCCGTAATACAAGCATAATATAGTACCCGTGCGGGGCCGGGGCGGGTAGCTAGTTAAAGAAAAGGTAAACAAGCCTGTGTCAGAACATTTTAGGTTACATGAACCTTATACGTTTTGTAGATGATACGCGAAATTTCTTTGAAAGTATATGGACGAGCAGATTATTTCCCTCAGGGCTACGGGCACATTTTCCTGTTCTGAATATATTCTGTAAAGTTCAAGGCAATCTAGATTGGACACTTTACAATCCTACTAATATTTTAATACACAAGTAAACGTATATTGCTTTATCATTGTAATATAATTATATTGTCCAGCATTCTGGACAATTCACACAGTATCATCTAGCCCCAAGCTAAGCAGAGCTTGTGTTATGAGTAGATACTTTAGATGACTGGTAAGTATGCGCAATGCATACATAGATATTTTTATTTTATTTAGAAAACACCCAAAATAATATCTGCAGATCGTACAATCATCCCAAGGCGGGAATCGAACCTGCATCTTGCGTCGCAGGCGGACCATCGTCAAAATAGTAGTAGTAACGAATATCCGTTATTTGTGTCACCACATTCAAGGCACACTACAATTAGTCAGAATTAGTAGTTTGTTGTCCTAGTTGGCTTAATCAACCAACAAAATTACAGGGACATTCATCTTAGTAACGCAGCCTCCATGAAATTAATTTCCCAAAATCCTTTACTGCGTACAAAGCCGGGCGAAAGTAATAAACAATATTCATTAAAACTAGCGCAATATTTTACCATGATTTTAATTCTTGCTAGCACGGTAACACTAGAACACCTGCCTGCCTACATAAGCCATAGACTAGAAAGTTTTGTCTAAATATACACAGCCTAGCTTTACAGACTGACTGACTGAAATATTTGTGCCTAAATAGCTAAAATGTGTTTTAAAAGCTTCGGAACGTGACTTCGCGTTTTCGGGAATAAAATAAGCTAGGTACATGGTATTCTAGGACCAATATTTTCTGCATGCCAAGTTTCAGCCTAATCTTTCTGTAGGTAGCTTTCGCGTTGTATGAAAACAAATACGGTTGGTATAAGTATGCGTCATATCAGAAGTTACAGATTTACGCAAAGAATTTCAAAATATTGGTAGGATTATTTAGGCATTAATATTAAAATTTTATATATCTATAAGTAGATAATATATTTATCGTTTAGTTCAATTAAATATGTACCTACATCGCCGATACCACCCGAAACATAACCAAAATAACCATCCATCGGTTCGTAACCGAGAAAGCCGAGATTAACCAAATAACCATCCACTCGTTGGTAACCTATTTTACAGCTGCTGGTGACGCGACGGTGACAGAGCAAAAAATATGGTGTAGGTAAGTTGTACTCCTTTTTTATTCGCGAAGAAAATATTTCTCGAAGTTACTCAAAACTTTCCGAAACTTTAATACCTTTCCCTTACAAAATGCTGCAGGAGTTAGCAGCATTTTCTAAGGGAAAGGTATTAAAGTTTCGAAAAGTTGATGTGCGGTTGCATCTCTGTACCTACACCTAAATAATTTATTTCCATTTTTCTTTAAATTGTTATTTGTGACTGAGAGACAAATAGGGCAAAAGTAATTCAAACCATACTTTTTGATACGCGAGTTACTCATAACGTTAAAAATGAGGAAGTATATAATGGGTATTGTTTTATTGTGTACGGATGAATGAACCTATTTTGATGATGTACGACTATTTATGCTTACTATTTATAGTATTTTTAAGACTTTAAATACATTTGATGTGGCTGTTTAAATTAACAGGGTTCGAAGTAAATTCGTCGTCATAAGATTTTATGTGAAATAAAATAAATACAAAATAAAAAATGGTGGACCATTCACACAGCATTATCTAGCCCCAAGCTAAGCAGAGCTTGTGTTATGGGTACAATAATAAAACACTACTTTAATAGATATATTTTTTTAAATCCTAGCGAACATGCCAAAAAATTGTTTGTTGATTTAGATAACTATCAATCTGGTTGATAATAATACTATCGGTTTCACGGCTATCATTTTTATCATGGCTATCATTGAAGATTTTCTCTTTTCCCCTCTTTCTTTAATTATGAGTCAGCATGCAAAGTCATGTAGATTCCACTAGTCTGAAAGTTTATTTGCAGATGACTCGGACACGTGGTCCAGCTATCCACTTTCCGTTGGCGTCGGCAGATTGTTTAAATTTCAATTCCTGAGTTGGATTGTGGAACAAAAGTTTAGCTTGCAGTTTTAGTTTATTTACCGAATGCAGTTTTCAAGAACTCTGAAGCTCACTTTCCACGGTTTAAGGTTATTCGTCGCGTGTTGACGCGAGATATATTTAATTTATAGCCTATGTTGGATTCGAGGCTTAGAGTTTCTTCTAGCCAATCAGCACGTTTTCGTTAAGTACTGTGGCGAAAAAGTTACAAACATCCATCCATCGATCTATGCCATCTCTCCAAACTTTCGCAATTATGCCATTATAAGTGTGATTTGCAGCATCTATACAGGGTGGGTTTTTTGGACGGGGCTGTGTTCATTTTCCGGGGTCATTTCACACAGCTACACCTTAACCGGTGTAGCTACCGGAAAATGGTCTATTTTTTTCTCAATATTTCGTCTCCATTCTCAATTTTTCAAAATACAGTTTACAAATAAATGGGCATTTAACACAAAATCTTTTTTAATGACAATCGATCGTGTTTCTTATACCGATCAAAGACTTCTTTGAGACCAACTGAGGTTGGCGTACTTAAAAGCCAGAAATTGCAAAAAACGTTTCCCATACATTTTGTAGGAAATCATCGCTAAAGATCGAATGAGGAGTCCAAAAGTATTCTTTTCAATCAATAAAACTTTTCATAAAATATCATACTATCAGCCAAACTGGATAAGTAGGATTTTTACAGTATTATGTAAGAATTGGATTGAAGCAGGTAGAAAATGTTTCAATGTTTGTATCGGCTGCACATTATGTGGCCGAACGAAACCTAGAAATCTATTTAAAAACATATGTAAAATTAGCCTAGTTAGTCCAGATAAATGATAGTGGTTGGTTTCACCGATAAAAGAGCTGAGGTCTTGTAGAAAGACGCCACGCCAAGTTAAATTGCATATAATTTAATTAGTGTATTGACAATTTTATATTCACCGTATTTATTTTAATATTATAGGTACTTGACAAGACACTGATAAAAAAATAAAAGAACAAAACTAATTAACATTAGTGATTCATTCATCTATATATTTATATAAAACAAAGTCGTGTTATTTACACCATTTATAACTCAAGAACGACATAACCGATTTTCATGAATTTTGATTTGTTGGATTTCTCTTAGTCTGGTATAAAAACATCGGAAATTTTTCGAAAAAAGTACCTAGATAGGGCTCTCCTTACTGCCCCGTCGAAAAAATCCACCCTGTATATTATTGTTTTAAGTGTCTCTTCAACTTTACCCAAACCATTCTCTTAACTAATATCCAGTTCCTGTAACTAGCTAACCGTTTTCAGCACTTAGTGGGTATTTAGTATAACTGATTTCGGATTCTCAGTCAATTAGAGAGGTCAAGTACGCTTGAGTGAAGGGTTTGGTCATGTTTATGTAGGAAATCGGAATGTTCCGGTATTCTTCGGTGAACTGTAAGTACAAAATAAAGTTATTCATAGGCCTGTCTGAAAAGTAAACCAAAACCTGTGTCACTGTGTAATCTACCGACCATCTTTCTGAAACCCATACGAAAAGTCGAAAAACTGTTATTTCAGGTCACTAACTATCTCAAACTTTACTAAATCGGTCGGCCGTTCCGACCTTTATTTGTACAAACATTCAAACATTCTGGCGTCTAATTTATTGGTGCTTAATCAGGAAAAGAAGGATGGAGTAATCAGAGCATAAGACAGAGTTAACGATAAAAAATAAAACGAAAGTCTTCGGGATCTCTTACGGCTCTAGAGCCGTTAGCCGTATAGTGGTCCCAAATATTTTCGACGAAACCGACTAAGATTTCGTTGCATACTTGGTTAGAGCACACCCGTACTAAGAGGTGGGGCGCAGGTTCGAGTCCTGCCGAAATCGAATTTTTTTTAGATAATTTCTTAGACATTAATCGGAGTGCGAGGGCTTACGCACTATAATACAAAAACTTAAAAATAAAACGGTTTGCCTAGTTCTTTTCTCATTTCATACTTTGTCTTAGCTAACGATGCAATTTCATACGCCATATTTTTCGCACACTTCTAACCAATATTATCATTATCACATAAGATTAAATATTTATTATTAACTCGCAGTTTTTATAAAAAATACAGATTGTTTTTGCTATCGTAATACGGGAAGCTGACACAACATAAACTTTTCAAGCCATGCATCGTTGTTTCCATTAAGCGTGCGATTGTGTATAAACTATGAGCAGAATTTCGCTCACAAACCAGCAACAAAACAGCTCAGAAGCCTCACTCAACGGATTTCATTAGTTCAAGTTTCCCCTTTAATCCTATCAAAAGCTGTCAATAGGTCAGCCGGATCTCTATGGGGTTGTTTAGCTTTCACCTGTGTCTTGAAAATTTGTTGAAGTCTTTAAAAATAGGTTAATAAGCGCGATGAATACCAATACTAAAAATGTGAACAGTTATTCTAATGGATACCTTACTCATATGTTGATGCTTTAAGAGCCTACATCCTCAAATTTTTGTGAATAGGATAGACATTTTGCGTTCATAGAAGCGGGACAGGGCAAGCCAAAACAACGCAACGCAAGCCCAAAAATCAAGGTTTAGTTTATATATTAATTAGGACTTTATTTGAAAAACCCGAAGCATATGAAATGTTTTTTATACTTAGTTCTATTATCATGCTTATTCTCAAGATCTTAACTTCTGTATTTATTGAGAAATTCCGGTTTTAATAAGAATTAAGAGGTCACTTTGCGATTTTTTTTTATTGTTTTTTTTATGGGATCGTGTTTTCGAAACATGTGATCGATAGAGTCAATCCTGAACTTTACCGTGTATGAATTTCAAAGTTAAAAGTTAAATAATAGATAATAATATATATAGAGAATAATAGATAGTATGGAAGATATGAAGTTCTGGCGGAGTTGATTTAAGGCCACCGCTGCGCATGCGCTGTGCACGGTCACGCGTCGCATTTTAGCTACGTGTCCGCGTGGGTTCGTTTGTTTGACAACGTGGGTCTACGTTTTCACTGTACCTCACCTATATAGGCGTCGTCGCTTCCCCGCCTGACCCATTTCCCGCAGTGATATGCACGCTTATACCCGGTGCAAAGGTTACAGAAAACGTGTCACTCTGCCAATGCCACATGCATAAACCTAATGCCACATGCATAACCTAGGCAAAAGAGTTATGGTGTACCGTAACAACTGAACCAGGTAATACTGAAATAGATAAACTGCATGGGTTTGGGGTGGACTTCACATCACACTATCATACTAATATGATAAATGCGAATGTTTGGGTGTTTAGATAAATGGATGGAAGGATGTTTGTTACTACAAAAGCGATGAGGATGAATTTTTTCATAGATGTGGCTCTAAGCCTGGAATCAAACAATAGCTAGGTACTTACCTACTTTAACAGAAATAACCTTTAAACATTTCTACGGATACAACGTGTGTGATGCCGCGGGCAGAAATAGTCATCATCAGCATCAGCCTATATTAGTCCACTGCTGAACATAGGCCTAACCTAATGAGCACCATAGCGGCGCCCTATCTTCATCTTGCTTGCCGCATCCGGCATCTGCCAGCAGTCTTTCGTAAATCGTCATCCCACCTGGTCGGAGGGCATCCTACACTACATTTGCCGAGTCGCGGTATCCACTTAAGAACATGTTTACCCCAGAGGTCGGTTCTTCTCGAGATATGAGTGCCACTTCAGCTTGCTAATCCTGCTCCTCTGAGCAATGTCGATAACCTTGGTTCTCTGTCGGATGTATTCGTTGCGAATCCTATCCTTCAGAGAAACTCCGAGCGTAGCTCTCTCCAGAAATAGAATAGAATAGAAATACATTTATTTAGACACAGGTACACAAAAGTATAAAATAAAATAAACAGACAGAAAACAATAACAATTTAACATGGAGGTACGTGATACAAGAAAAAGGGTGGTAAAGTGACTCTGCCTCCATGACCCTGCGCCGAAATAGGGGTTCTCAGGGTTCTCGGGGTTTTTCAGCCAAAGACCTTAAATCTGACTGACGAAATAGTAGTATATAGAAAAAGTACTCCATAATTGTCTCAGTAGGAACCCAACGATCATCATCAACATTATCCACACGACTTCAACCACTGCTGGGTATAGGCCTCCAAACTCTTGTGTCACTTCACACGGTCCTGCGTAAATCACACCCAGATTCACCCCGCGTTAGAAGAAGGAACGCAACAATAGGTAAAACAAATTGGAGTGATCCTTCTGCTTGGTGTCGAGCTCACATTGTAGAACAGTGAGTGTACCGCTATTTTGAGCACTATTATTATTCTGTGGTCATATGGTCGAACAATGTGAGCATACATACTACATGTACGGGACGACGCCGGTTTTGCAGGAAACGTGCTACACGGCGACGACGAAGCGCATTGATAACGGCCCGCAACAGCTGAGGTGTTTTACACTTTGCACCAAATGGCCCTGAGATGAATCGTATGAGGTTGACTAAATGGATCCGGTTACCAGATATGTAAAGGTTCTTAAAGAATGTTTTTCCTTATTTTTTTTAAGTTTTTGGTAAATCTACCTGCTACAAATATTGTAGAAATAAATTACAACCTTTTCTAACCAAGGGTGTGTTAAATGCTGTCCCTTCACAATTAGGGTTAAATAGCATTTTGTCATTTACGTGTTGGAAGGTACCTAGGTACCTACCTATTTTCACTGTGAGCCTAAGAATTTGTATTGTGCTGAGCCCTAAAAATACGAGCTATGCGGCGGGTGCCTTGCCGGCTTTATCCTACTCTATAAAATACCAAGAGACAACGTACTTACACTAAAGTCACTACGACGTTAAGACGAAAATATCTGACTTTGACACATAATTATTTTATGTAATTTTCTATAAACTTAAACTTTAACGATATTATTAACAGCAGGGCAAAATCCTGCCTGATGAAAACCGAGAGGAATGGAGGGCCTTCCACTCCTCTCAGTTTTCATTATAAAAATAATATTAATAATAATAATGCTGGACAATTCACACAGCATTATCTAGCCCCAAGCTAAGCAGAGCTTGTGTTATGAGTACTAGATAACTGATAAACATAATATAACACAATACATAGATAGATATTTTTTATTATAATATAGAAAACGACCAGAACACCCTGAACAAATGTCTGCAGATCGTACACACATTTGTCCCGAGGCGGGAATCGAACCCGCAACCTTCTGCGTCGCAGGAAGACCTTCGCCCACCGCACCACATCGGTCGTCAATTATGGTTAATTTCTGTAAAAAAACAACCCTTAAGGAACCATCCTGATCATTGAGTATGTATTTATAAAAGCATACGTTATGTGCTCATTATAGGTCAAGCTCAACATAAATAAGTGGGAAACATTTTGGTGCCAACTGGACCAAACTTCTGGCACTAACGTATTTGACAATGACTTTAACGGGACCTGCGGTTTGTAACTCCGGCCCGACGACACGCAGTGGCAAATAGGAACTTTGAAATATGTCGTCGGACGACTCTATTACGAGTATTTTACATGCTTTGAGAGTTGCGATACTCAATCACGTGCGCGCTCCAGGCCTAAGTTAGTTTACCTTCTGATCTAATGTATATTAAAACAATTATTTAATAAATAAATAATAAATAAATAAATACAATACAATATCACTATTGACAACACCAATTTACAGGTCAAGTACTAAGGTGGTACCATCTTTCTTAAATAATAATAATAATTTATATTGGATTCATAATAAATTCAGGATAAATCTTATTGTATAAAAATAAACTAATGATAATGAGAATAAACTAATTTCATAAAAAATGACAGTCATGTTGAAATTTTTATTCGTTTTTATAATGACCATTATTCATAAATTGAAACGCAAAGATAATAAATTTCGATTTTCTGCTAAAATGAGCAATGAAGGTAGAACAAAACCGTTCGAAGCCGCAGGATCTTGATCATAAAATAGTATACTCACTTTATCTCACTAAAATATAAGTCTTAAGTATTTTATATCTATGTAGCGCGGAATACGGAGCCATTAGAGAGACAAACGAGGAACACAAGCTGGAAATAAAAATTTGTTTTATTTGAACTTCTATTTCAGTCGGGAAATTTATACCTCTACAAAATAACGGTAGCATATTGTGAAATATCTCTTTTTTATCTGTGATCTAGTTGTGTGATATTCAAGGTCATTTTGGGGTAAAAGGATTTTACGATCGGGAAGAGTACGTGGGTAGCATAGTGAAAAACAGAGATCTGTAACCCTACTATCCGTAATGCGCTGGCAAACGACCGAGATACGACTAGGCACTTCTTATAATGCTCAGTGCCTATGAAACAGGCAATAAAAACATCGGCACTTCACTGTCTTAACGGTGAGCGGTACTAAAGGTGCTGTTTTTTCTTCAAGGAGAATAATTCCGCTTTTCTAATTAGGTTCAATTTCACCGTTGCTATAGAACGTGTTCACGTTGCAATTGAACGCGTTCAATATAAGATAAACTCAGTTTTGTACTTTAAACAAGTTCAGCGCATTTTACCGATTAAATTAAATTAAAATTAAATTATGTTGGACAATTCACACAGCATTATCTAGCCCCAAGGTAAGCAGAGCTTGTGTTATGGGTACTAGATAACTGATATACGTAATATTATACATTACATAGATAGATATTTTTTATTATATATAGAAAACACCCAGACCAACGGAACAAATTTCTGCAGATCGTACACAAATTTGTTCCGAGGCGGGGATCGAACCCGCAACCTCTTGCGTCGCAGGCAGACTCTCGCCCGCTGCGCCACTGAGGTCGTCATATATATGATCACCGATATAAAGTTGATCCAGTTTAAGCGATAAACCGAGTTCAATAGCTACATTGGTGTTGCGTATTTGAGCTTGATCAAGCTGAACATAGTTTTGTTGATCCTAGTTTTGGCAGCAAACGTTGAAATTGAACCTTATTGCGCTGTTGTTTCGATTTATTTCAACGTAAGTAATTATTATAAACTGTCAATGATTTCATCTCTCAGAAGAACATTACTTAGGAGTGACTCCATCATCTCGTCTCCCAAGCTCACTTAGGTTAGTTGGCACGTGTACCACGTTCATTCATTCGTTCATTTATTTATTTATCTTTTGACACTTACATGTATGTACTTAGACAAGTCAAACAGTTTTTATCTTAAGATTATGTTACAACTAGCTTATCTACAGTGCCAAATACCCTGTTGGTGGGCTCCCTGCTAGATAAGGTCAAAATATTGAACAATCTTTATAAATTTATATTTCATATATGAACTCAGATCGACAATTATAATTTTAATCATGTCCCAGTGTGGCAGGATTCGAACCCGCGCCTCACCTTCTAACGGGTGCGCTCTAACCAACTAAGCAACGAAATCGATCACGTGCCTCATCGAAAATTTTTGGGGACCTCTTGCGACTTTAGCGTCGTTAGCTCCACCTACAGAGGAAACATAGAAGTTACTCAAACCATAGTACATAAGCGGCCTTCACCTACGCTCTAGTCCAGGTCCTAGTCGACTAAGCTGGTCTTTAGATTGCATTTGTCCCGAGGCGGGTTCGATTCCCACCTCGGGACAAATGTGTGTACGATCTGCAGACATTTGTTCAGGGTGTTCTAGTCGTTTTCTATGTATTGTGTTGTATTATGTATATCAGTTATCTAGTACCCATATAACACAAGCTTTGCTTAGCTTGGTGCTACATGATGCTGTGTGAATTGTCCAGCATTATTTACATTTATATTGCTACAGCAATTTTAAGCACCTAATTAGCCATCAAAACTGCTATGTTTATCACAAATTGAGATAGATACAATTCAATAGGCGCATCAAAACGGAGCCTTCCTGCTAATAGAATCAGAATTCCTAACTCAATTTAATCAAACGTAACAAATATTTTGAAAGCAAATCATAACTTTCTCCTACACTTAAATCTCAATTTAAATGCTTTATCCCGAGGCGTCCAGCGCGACAGTGAATAAGGCAATTAGAAAGGGCTATTACAAACAGGAAAGGAAATTTAATTTATTTTACTTCCATAAGACATTTAAAAGAAATTAGGAATGTTGTAGATGATTTACTCCCAACGGCGGCGTTGCTAAACTGCCGGAGTAGCTTGTTCATAGGTGCCGTTTTTGGATATCAAAAGCAATTTCAACATCTAACAGAAACGGAAAATGAAATATCCTTTTGTGTGGATTCTAATGGCAACGAATCAATTTTGCTTTTACCAAAGGCAAGGTATATAGACGAAATAAAAATTGATTCAATTGAGTGATGACGTCAGAAAAGCTAATGCCTGTATGGTGTAACCAGGCTCCAGTACTGACTTTCAGTCATGCGGTATCAAATGTGATCCACTTTCTTCTTTATTCGCAAGACATTTGATGGAAAAGCAATAAATTTGTATTCACCTGTCGTGAAAGATTCGCTGTTACTGAATTATATATAGGTATAATACTATACAGATATTCTGTTAGCTAGGTATGTAAACCTACAAGATAGGCACGAAGCACTAATCAGACTTGTTACAGCAGACACAACACGGGGTTGCGGTAGAGACATATGTCTCTAATCGTGACTACCAACCATTACGTGTAGTTAGGTGAACGTTGGCTACAGTCTGAAAATGTTTACGAATAACAAATTTATCGTACCCGGTTTTGCATACAGATTTTTTTTGACGTATAATTTTAAAGAGTAAGGCCCGTATTATGAAACGTTGCTCATTCTACGATCTATGCTTGAGTAACGCTTATGCTATACAAAATCCTTACTCAAGCAAGCACAGATTGAAGACTAAGAAAGCTTTCATATAAGGTCCTTAGTCTTTAGTCTGTGGTAAAACTGAGCTTGAGCTGCCAAGAAGAGCAGAGAGAGAATAAAGGAACCTTTCAGAGGAAGGGTAGCAGAATTTCCTGTATACCTGTTAACACCTTCACTGTGATCACCAATCCGCCTGCCATGTGTGCCAATTGTAGCAAAACGCTCTTATTGGCCATACATTTGTTTATATTATGGTGTACCAGTAGATGTTTCGCATTCATCTTAAGAAAATACAAGCTTATTAAATTAGCTATTTACACAACCAGATAAAGGAAAACACTGTATGCTAATTAGGGAATTCATCATCATAATCAGCTTTTATTAGTCTACAGCTGGACATAGTCCTATATTAGGGAATTAAAGCCCCAGTGGCCAAGCCAATAATGGACATTTAAGGGCTGATTATGATAAAAATGATGAACAATTTGACCATAAAGTTATGATATAACGTCAGTTTCCCATTTCGCACCTGATTTTCCGCACAAGGTAAAATGTTCTTTCCAACTCCTGGCCAAATATACCTTCTATTTAGAATCTGCTCGTATTTTCATGTTCAGTTAACGAGTACAGCTCGCCACCTAATAGCTAGATTTACGAACGCAATGCACGCATCAATTTACGTTAGTTACCTATTCAACGCCAAAAGCAAGTTCACATTACCTATGCTTACCAAGTTAGGCAAGTATGCTAACATCACAAGATTCTCAAGAGGAAGGATCACAAAAGGATTTTACAAAGATTGTTGGATTAAAAGATAAATTTAAGTGACGAAAGTTTCACACGGGGAAGTTCCTAGCACGGGGAGTCCACGGATAATAGTTGAGTAGAGAGTTTAATTACTTGTCGGCTTGAGAAGCGACCGCTGACTTGCCTCGGCTCATGAAACGCCGCTGGCGGTGACGAGAATCCCGTGCCTGATGTCTGCAGCCATTAGGGCTGCCAAAGCCTGGACCGGTTCCGGTTTCCCCTCGATTTTCCGCTTCGAGAGTCCAACTAGCCCGGAATCGAATTTTACACGACTGCTTAATGGGAGTGTTATGTTTTCAGGGTTTACTAGTTATGTTAGTTCTTTATTCCACTATAACTTTTAAATAATTAAATAGATTTTTATTACGGGGTATCGTTTTACCCTTACATCATAATAACGAATGAAACCGGCTAAATTTTTTTTTATTAAAGCAGTCGCTTCTTCACTATCTCTAAATTTAGCTTGTTAATTTACCTCTATTTTTGAGAAATCTAACAAATGTACAGGTTTTTGGAAAGTCATAGCCCTAGTGGAGAAAAAGGCAGCCCTAGCATAGCAGTGGGCAATATGCGCCGCTAATAATGTTTCGCTGAAACACTTTAGAGCCACTTCGGACAAAAAATCCGTTGGCAAAAAAAACTTGCGAAAGTACTTGCATAGTTATAAAACATTGATAAAAAGTATGATGGTAATTAGAATGTTTAAACTTCCGCGATCTGAACACATTATCAATATCACCGACGTTTCAACAGTCCACACTATCGTGGTCACGAGATGACGTCAAGAAAAATAGGTGTACTGCGATAAATACCCGATAAAAATACCACTAATAAATTATATGATGGTAATTTTCCATATAAGCCGAAATTAATATTAGAAGTTGATGTAACTCTTGTCTTTTCATTAACTTGTTCATCTCCGAATTCTGAACCGAAATGTTTTGCTAAATTGTTAGGCTGAATTCGGAGCAGGCTAATTTATTTATAAATCTTATGGGTTAATAAGTCAATTGATATTCAAATGTTGTTTTACAGCGTAGTAATTGTGCTGCCCAAACCACCGGGCTGCGGTTAATTCAATACAAATAGTGACATTAATACAGACCCTGAATGGATGCATGAGACTGCATTAAAAATCTGATAAAATTGCTTTTGCAAAAAACTTTAACACATTTATTTCCATCGACGCCATCGCACACGAAAGTATTAAAGGTTTCTTTTATTTGCTTTATAGTGCGTATAAAATACTAGCGCTCCGCCCCGGGTATATTCTATAGCCTATGTTACTTAGTGATGATGACGTATCTTTCTAACAACAAAATAATTTTGCAATCGGTCCAGTAGTAGTTTTTAAGTCAATACAAATCTTTCCTCTTTTTAATATTATTGTAGATGTAGACAAAAATCAAATGGTAAATCTGGGGCGGCGAATACTTTGATCGATTCTTAATTTTTTATTGCACGAAAAAATCATACATGTAAAACTTAAAATAAGAGAGATTACGGCAATGGCGAGAAGGTTGATGATGATGAGGATATTTTATAGGTGTAAATATGAGTTGTAATTTGTCGTTTTGTTGTTAGAATAAAATCTCACTGGTTGAGCAGTCCGATAGTCGCGCTATGATTGCTTACGTGGCTGTCACAGACATGTAAGTTAAACACTCAATACTACTACCTCAATTCCCGCAGAGTCGCATCGGGACATGAAATACATAAATTCTAAACTTCCCACCTGCGCTAACAGATTTATCTGTGGGGAACTCGGGCGTGCATAGTTTGACGGATGTTATGCTCGATACAAATACGAAACTCGGTTATGCCTAACTTGTTGGATCGCGAACGGCAGCGGATATGCCGCTGCATGCTTGCCATATCTAACAAACATGGTAACGTTTGAAATTTAATGGGGCTGGTACCCATATGTTCACTTTATCGTCATCATACATCATCCTATATTAGTTCACAGCTGGACATAGGCCACCCCTAATGAGCGCCATAGCGCCCTGTCTTCAATATGCCGCATCCAGCATCTGCCAGCAGTCTTTCGCAAGAAGTTTTGGAGTCGTCCTGTGACCACGATCGTTATAACGCGGTTGAAACGTTGGGGAAAAGAAAGCACAAGTACGCGATAAATACTTACCCGATAAATATTCTTCAATAAGTCTTTCGCAAATCGTCATCCCATCTAGTTGGAAGGCGTCCTACGCTACGTTTGCGGAGTCGCGGTCTCCACTCAAGAACACGTTTACCCCATCGGTTGTCGGTTTTTCTCGAGATATGGCCAGCCCACTACCTACCACTTCAGCTTGCTAATCCTTTCAGCTGTGTCGATAACCTTTGTTCTCTATTGGATGTATTCGTTGCGAATCGTACACTTTATCGTGTAGCCTGCCAATTTACTGGTACTTATCTAGTTACCGATAGATATTTTAGCTGTTTTTGCTGTACTGTAGTTTTAGACTAGACATATCTTTAAAAATAATAGAATGAAAAAAGATAGTAACTCATAAAAGTGGTAAAAACAACAAATAAATTTATTATTATTATTTAATGTCACTTTGTCTGCTGTGTTGTGAGAAGGATGGATGAATATCATAGTTTCACTTTTTTATCATGCATAATTATAATTTATTATTTTTTAAATTTTCCATAAAAAGTAAAACATTTTCTATAAAACTGATCTACATATTTTGTCAAATTTCGATTTATAGCAAATTTTTATTGCAATTTTTATTAAAAGACATTAATTACTAAAAATCTATATAATTTAGGTACCTATTGCTTCATAATTTCATACTTTATTGAACATGGGTTCATAGAAATATGTCTACGATTTGTGGAAAACTTCTTTTCTGGTAGTTTAACTCCTTGCAGAACGCAGAAAATACTTATTAATAACCGCTAAAATATTTATATTTCGCGCGTAGATATCTGGTTTCAATTCCGAGCCAGTCTTTTATTCTGAGCCATCGTGAATAGCCCTGCCGCAGGGTAAAAAGTATAAATATAGAATAGTAGGTAAGTAAGGTACCTATCACGTACAGACTAGATACAAAAGATAAATAAGCTAGCTAAGTAGGTGTGCTCTGCGCTGTAACGGTGCAGGCCAAAGGGTCCGCCTCAGATTAATGCTACCTCACATTAATACAAGATAGCGCTGATTGTCAGATGAAACCTGTTTAAAGTGACCTCACCACCGACCACTAATGTTTTAAAATAAAAGTTAATTAATATTTCACACGAATTTTGTAACAATAAATCAAAATGTAATAGAAAGACACGCTAATATTATAAAAGCAAAAGTTCAGATGGATGGATAGAGTTATGTTTGTTGCTCAATCATACCAGAACGGCCGAATGGATCTGGGTAAATTTTGGCACAGAGATATATTATAGTCTGAAATAGCACAAAGGTCATATTTTATTCCGGAATTCTCAAGGGAATGGGATGTACGCGGATTAAACCGCGAGGTGTTGCTAGTACAACATATGAGATAGAAAAGATACTTATCAATCACCTTTAAATGATCTAGACTGTACTAGACTATCTAGATAAATATAAGTTTTATTAGTAGTATTAATATATATGTATAGATTGTTTGCAACAGTTTGCAGATAGCTTAATTGTTTCTATTGTAAATACTAGTTTTCATTTAAATTTGTTATTTGATTGTTATTTCCTTTCTGAATCAATATATATGTTATATAATATGTTTTTAAGTTCCTCTTCCGTTTCAGGCTTTGAATCTAGGAGCTTTTGACCATGTTTTGAGCGAATTTTTGTGATCTTGAATTCCTACGGGATTGACATCAAAAGATTTCGTCCGCTAAGCTAATAAGACGGAATGAAGTCTGTGCGTCCAATTGGTTAGCATATTTAAAAGCGTCTGGCATCGAGCCACAGTCGACGACACGCCTTAATGTTTTCCTGTTTCCCCCTAATGTGCCTACTTAACGAACTAAACTTTGTTATCGAACAAACCAACAACTCTCTGCTCAGTTTCAAAGTAATATCGTAAAATAACTAGGACCTTTGTTACGTATTCCACAAAAAACTGAAAGTTAAACAGGTTGAATATCTTTTTAATTGTGTTAGGAATTTTCTTAAGAATATGCATAAATTTATACGAGTTGTTATAAGAGATGGTAGTACTTATCCGGATGTTAAACCTTCAAGTCTGGATAGAGTTATCCATTCCACAATTTGTTGGATATCAGACAAAAATGGCTTCGATTTCTACAAAAGCATTTAATGGCAATTCGCACAGTAAAAATCCATCTATATTTATATCGTTAAACGACCCCGTCTATACAATAAGACAGCTTGATTGATGTATTTGCGATGTTTCTTAAGAGTACATTTCCGACAAAGGACTAGCTCCAAGAACGCAATTTTACTTATTAATCTAGATGCCTAAAGCAAAGTAAGAAAATACGCTCAAAGTCAAATTACTTTTCTATTTGAAGAACATGATACGCCGTAGTAATTTTATTACTCGGAATAACAGAATCGTGTGGTGGAGTTTTTTATTTTGCAATATATTCTGTCGGTTTGTGCAAACAGCCTATTTTATTAATTTAATTGAGTGCTAACTAGACCGTTTCGCAGATAAACAGAATAAGTCAAACTTGTGAAATGCATAAAACAAATATGAACGACTGCTACGCTCATCACGGGTACATTGCCAGGCCATTTTCTGAGCGGCTTATATCACACAGTTACGAGTGTGTTATTCGATAATATACGACTTTCATTTTGTTAAAAGCTTTATACATTTCAGTGCATTTGGTACAGCGACAACGGCGCCACCATTAAAATTATCATGCCACAACCAATAAAATTTTATCAATAAAATCGACTTCGAATGAAGGCGATTAACTATAATGTCACTTTGTGATATTAATCCCTTTGTGGCACTTCTCGCGAATGCGACTGCGCGAGAATGTTTTTTCAGCGGTGGATGTGGAGCATTGTGGAGCTGCGAACACAGCATTGTGGAACAGATACAATGTGAATGTTATGAGTAACAATTATTGTAATTCATGACATTGCATTAAAAATAAAATCTATGCACCCCTAAATTTTTACGTCATCGTCGTCGTCAGTCAGCAACCGGGACGACGTTTTACGTCGTCCCGGTTGCTGGCTAGCTGCAGCTGGGCGGCGGGTAGCCGGCTAGCCCAGCACCGGCTAGCCGGCTACCGGGCCATGAAAAAAGGAACACATTGTTGAATTTTCGATCAAATATCTTCTAAATTCTCATATCTCAAAAATCAAATATTAAAAATGTATAGCTCAATGGTAGCATCAAATAAGGTATCAACCGGCCTCCTAGCGGCGGATACCTAATTGCAGGCTGCTAGCTAAGCTCAAAACTCGAAAACGACTGGACCAATTGAGGTTTTTTTTTCAAGTATTGTTTGAAGACAAAAACGAGACAATGGTTATACGGGGCGCATCAAGTATAAAATTAATATTGTCGCTACATTTCAAAAATGGACCATAACATTAAATTGCATAGGGTTGTATCCATTTCGATTTTGCTGCTTTATTGATAGGGATTAAAATAATTGTCCACAACTCTATCCGATTAAATTAATCATCACTATCAAAAGTTTTAGTCTAACTGATTGAATAGGTATAAATAAATTCAGCTTCGTGAATCCATAATAGAAATACGATATTACACAATATGTTAGCTGCCACCGAATCCGTGGATCCGACGAGCCTGTGGCTGTAGGCAGGTACCCTTAGTTATCGCAAATCATGATCAGCTACATGTAAACCATACCGGACCATAACATTATACAGGGTTATTGGTAAATTAGTAACATTACGTGAACTGGAGTTTCTGCCCATCATCACAAACACGTTTGTGAAGACGCCAGGTTCTCAATTTAAGTATTGGTAATAGGTACTCCTATCGATTCAATAATCGTTTGTTAAAGAAGTTTTATTTTAAACTTAACTTAAAATCGGTTCTGCCCTGAATCAACAGTGGAAGATCGGTCTTTTGTAATCGTGGGGACTCAGACTAAGGTGTTTCTTTATATAACATCACAGGTGATTTCTAATCTTATTTAACAATGAAGACCTGGCGTCTTCACGAACGTGTCCGTGATGATGGGCAGAACCATACCAAACATTATTGGGGCAATTTTCTACGAAAAGTCACGTGTTGGATCTCGTTGCTTAGTTGGTTAAAGCGCCACCCATACTGACGGATAGACGCTGGTTTGAATCCTGTCGATATTGATTTTTTGGGACATTATTAAATATTTTGTTTGTCTACACTAATATTATAAAGAGGGAATATCTTTATTTACAAAGAAAATTACAATCAAATAATAGAATTAAGCGAAAAGAAGAAAAGTTTTTTTTTAATGTTTCAATTGTAAACAATACAGAAAAGATCTGTTTTTTGTCTAACAAACAAATCTTTGAATAAGCTCCGAAACTACAGGACCGATTTGAAAAATTCTTTCATCATTAGAATCCTCCCTCAATTATCCCTGATGAATATAGGCGATAGAATATACCCGTGCGAAGCCAGGGCAGATCACTAGTATTAGAATAAATATCTTTAAAACGAAATCACATCATTTCAATTTTGGCCACGGCGCGGGCGAGAGAGCTTTGTTTGAGCCAGCTTCGTTAATCGCAATCTAGCGCGCTCACATTAATTTACAAACTATTATTATTTCTAAATAGTTTCTGCCCGTGGCTTCGAACGCGTTTGACATGGATGTCAATGTTTTAATTAACAACAATAAAGTTATATTTTTGATTTCGGTCGCTTCGGTATGTAGACTCGCATTACCCCTCATGATACAAAAATCAAAGGGAGTCCAGCAGTGGACCATTATAGGCTGTTGAAGTTTAGTTGAAATGATAACCCAATATTTCAACTTTAGGATAGTCCTAAGCAGATTTGTTGTGATCTCATTTAGCCAGTTCAATACCCAAATCACAAGAAAAGTCATAATTAAATCCATACCCATCCATTATATCCACTTAGTTACCTACACGCAATCAACTGAATCTGAACTAAAGCTCTAAATCGAACCCAAACTAATTACAGGGTGCTTTGACATCGTGCTGTGATTTGACGTTTAACTGTGCATGATTTTGTGCACATGTCTAAATCTACTAGTTCAATAGAGTATATATGCACGTTACTTCAAAGAAGTAGATTATTTTGATTTGTATGTTTTATTAATATTCATAAGTGCATATTTTTTATGTTTTTATTGTCAAAATAAGTTTACTTTTAAGTTTATTGTCAAGTTAAGTACAAAATAGATATTTTAGGACTCAATCGCGAAATTTCTAAAAGTGATGTCACCGTTCACCTTATTGCCATGAAGCTTTAACGGGATATCTTTCTTGAAATAAAGAAAGAAAGAAAATTATTTATTACACACAGTACAGAAAACTGAAAACTGGTGGTTTTTATCAGATATTTTTTTCTTATTTTATTTAATTGACGGAACTGAAGCTCTTAGATAACAAAATGAACGGTGACGTTAGAGAAAAACGGCAGCGTTTTATCACAAAAAAACTGAGTGCAGTTTTATTTTTAGTTTTTTCTTGAATAATTTAAAAAGTGAAAGTTTTCTCGGTAAAAAAATGAAATAGCTTAAAAAAACTATTTAAAAATCTATGCAAGTTTAATATTATATACATTATAGAATTGAAGAGGATAAGTAACTAAAGCTCTGTTATAACTTGGATCAAGACTCATAAACCCTTTATCATAACCATAACATCATAACCCTTAATCCGAAACCATGTCATTTTTTGAGAAAGTAAACAGAGTTAGATCTGTACTCACCTCAAGTAGTCCCTGGTTAAGGGATGAAAAGTTAAAGTTTTTCATACACATTATAACTATTATAAGGTTCGTTGCTAAACCGTCTTACATACGTAGATAATAGTTACATTCATAGTCTAGTCATATTCAACGTTCAATCGTTAGTATTTTTGAGACCAAACGATATTGTTTTATATTTAATATCGGCAGCGCAGTATGACGGAAATATGAGTGATATTAAAATACGGCATTTTCCGTGATCTCTGCGACAATTTTGACTGTGTCGCCCGCAGCTGGCGCCGTGATTGACGCGTGCCTCACGCGTGAGCCAAAATCGAGATATCACCAGTAATTTACATCAAAATTCAATAATGCACAAGTTTTGATTTCAAAAAAAATTTCGATTTCGGTAGGATAGGCGAGTAACAACACAGTATAAAGCAAAAAGCTAAATCTATAGGATGGCTGGAAGACAAACCTGGCTAGAAGTTAAAAGAAACATAATCATCATTATCAGCCTACTATATTAGTCCACTGATGGACACAGGCCGCGCTAATGAGTGCCATAACGCCCTGTCTTCAGTTAAAAAAATATATTAGACGCAATAAATATCATAGTATCACAATGTTATTCAATAGGTACCTCTTTTTTTTATAGTTGCGGTACTAAAACTACTGAATTGTCTTGCTACATAGTATGTATATGAGAGAGAACATAGAAGATAAGGTATCTTAAGTATCATTTTCTTAACTAAACCTAGATGGCAAATATCAAAAGACAACAAACACTAATAAACCTAGATTAACTTCGGATTTTTCAATCAAAGTTACCAGAGGCAATTTGAAAAGTATCTACATTGGTACATAATGCATAGCTCTGTAGAACTGCAAATCCAATTCCCATTCAGGGTGGCCGGGAATCGAATCTAGACGCCGATTGCGGCCAGGTAAGAGCGAGTTAAATCGGATTTTCACTTTGCCTACATTCTTCTTGGGGGATAAATTATAAATGGAAGAAATCATTCCTAGCTCCTTAGGTAACACGTTTTTACAATTTCAGTCCATTTATAATATTAAGAGTTAAGGTAGGTAATATTACAAAGATACTTGAAACAAAGTAAAAAGATCAATTCACATATTTATCATTCTTGTAAAAAATACTCCTTACTCATACATGTTAGGTATGTCTCTTCCCTTACCCCGACCCGCACCGAAAGCTCTAATCCGCTGAAACGATTCTTTAATAAGCTTCAAAAGAAGTTTCTCTTTTAAAAGGCCGTTCGTTAAATGAATCTGACTTTCTTTGTGGCAAGAAAAGGGAATCCCAAAAAAGTCTTGGCCATTCACAACGGTTGGTTTACTCGGGGGAGTTAAAAAGTTAGGTACCTACGTCCCAAACCCTTCGGGCGAAACACGAAAAAATTGTCCGATTTGATTTGTTTAACTTGCTTCTTAGAAATAGTTGGATTTTGTATAAATGTAGTTACAGTTGTCTTCTTTGAATTTGATAAGTGAATTCACATAGATTTCTAAGAAAGGTTTTAGGTTTCCGGTGTTCGGCGAAAACGTCTGTAATGTTCTATTTTCTAAGACATTAGATTACTAAAGGAAATTATATAACAAAGGTTGCCCCATAATGAGTCTTAGGGGATATCCTTGAAGCTGCTTATGGGGTGGCCAGGCTAATCAGACAAAAAAACATTTTTATGTATCAACATTTCTTGAAAATTACTGGTTAGTTAAAGCATTTCAAATAGTAAGTCAAAATAGTTCTAAAGGTATCATAAACCTACTTTTCCTTTATACATTTAAAAAATAAAACCTATGAAATTCTTTCAAATTGTGGGCATCATTGGCAAAAATGTGAACTAATTTAACAACTTTTTAAAGTTTTAAAAAAGTTGAATAAGTTCCAAACGCTTCGACTTTTTCATATTTTTGTTTTTGTGCCTGATTGGCCTTGCCCCACACGCATAAGTACCTTTAGAGTTATCCACTCATTATGGGCCACCCTGTATATATCCCTCCAAAAAAAAGGTTTATAAAAAGGTAGGTTAGATACTATTTTGTTTTATCTTGATACCCATTCGAACGAAGCTTAGCCCTCACGAACAACTATGAGTGATGGAAGATAAACAATAACCATAAAACGTACCGCCTAGACGTGCAAATGGTAATCTATTCGTGCCTAAGAGATACCGATGATTGATTACACATCGTATATTTATGACAAGGTTGAATGAGGTGCCTATATTTATCATTGCTACTAAGAAGAGCTATCAGAAGTTTGACATACTTTTCAACATAACCTGGACCCAGACTTTGCTGAGACTAATTATTCTATAGTTATTGTTATTTTTTTTTTTTTATTTGCTCTTGGTGGCTTTCGTGTTACTGCGGCCATGATGGGCCTATTGTGATCGCCACTTTATGTGTTCTCCCCTAAAGCTGCGTCGTTCAGAGTTCGCCACCTACCCTTGCAGCTGCTAGGAACTGAAGGATTTCCTTCGGGGAGAAGTCTCGTAGCTCGTCTGGGCCGAGCAGGTTCTTGCCCAGATAAGTACTACGTTTTTGCATCAGTGCTCCACACTCTCCTAGCAGATGGAGAGGCGTTTCGTCCGCCTCCTCACAGAATCTACAGGATTTTGATAGTAATTGTTACTTATCGGGACAAGATCTAGCGGCAGGAAGGACCATGGGAAAGTTTGAAGATAAATACTTTGGAGATCGTGCCACCTATGCGTGGTAGGCGTTGGAATTATACATGCGTTGGCGGTAATTTGTTCTCTTGTACAGTGAAGTTCTTCGGTTAATCTTGGTTCATCGCTGGGCCCAGCACGGTGTTGTTTGAGTAGTTTGCAGTCGCGGCGTGTAGATATATAATCACTGTCCGTCAGGTTCGTTTCAATTTAATTCTACAAAATGTTTGTCGCGTATCGTTCGACCAGCCTGTTCACTCCAAAAACCACAAAAAAACGCCATCTTCTTCCTTTTTTCTTACGTTCCGTGCTTCCGCTTTTAATTTCGTGTTGTCAAGTTGGCCGACAACTCTCCGGTAAAGGATGTGAGGAAAGGAACGGTTGGGCGCACAAAAAAAAACAATTGGCTTATACAGTTATGCTTATTCTATTCTATACGAGCTTTGCATATTCTATTCCGGAAAACGGAATATCAGATTTGAAATCAGTTACTTTTTTTTTTAATTTTTTGGACATAGCAGCTGTCCCACCATCAATCAGAACGGCAAAACAAAGGTCTTCCGTTTCTCCCCTCATTTCATTCCTCTCTGATAAGAATGGATATGAAATCTGATGAAATAAATAAAATATACTGGACAATCCACCAGATATTTGACGACCTCTGTGGCGCGGTGGGCGAAGGTCTGCCTACGACGCAGGAAGTTGCGGGTACGATTCCCGCCTCGGAACAAATGTGTGTACGATCTGCAGACATTTGTTCAGGGTGTTCTGGTCGTTTTCTATGTATAATAAAAAAATATTTATCTATATATGTATTATGTATATCAGTTATCTAGTATCCATATCACAAGCTCTGCTTAGCTTGGGGCTAGATAATGCTGTGTGAATTGTCCAGCATTATTTATTTAATTATTTATTTATATATCGTCCGAAGCTATGTTGATGTTATTATTAGAAATCTTTGAAGGCTCGTCTACGATAGAAATGCTAACGTCACGTAAACAAGGTGTATTAACTCAATTCGTATTTATCGCTTGGTTGATTGCAAGTAGTGTCGTAACAACGGATATCTTGGAAGTTTATCAATAGTTTGAGTTGTTCAATCTACTTCCGAGATAATTCATTGGATATCTTTGTAAGTAGGAAGTAGGATAGAACCGTATTTCGCAGAAAGTGAGTTTCTAGTAAATGACTTGTGGACTTCCTAACCTCAACAACCTATAATGGTCCACAGCTGGAAATAGGCCTCCCCCTGTTTTTTTTTATCTTATGGGGGTTATGCCCATAATCCTGAGCACGCGGGTTGGGGATCGAAGGTCGGTGGTAGATCTAATCTGCAAGAGGCGCTGCTGCCCGCCCCACGGTGTATGTCCCTTAGTCGCCTCTTACGACGGGTCATTCCCGCTCGGTAACACCCCGTCGTCACCACTGTTGACGACTGGGAAAAAAAATTCCCTCTCGTTCACAGTGTTGACAACCGCTACTTTTTATTTCCCGATCGTACCTACCTATCTATCACAAGAGTCAGAATACAAAAAATGGATTTCAATGAAACATTATACAGATTTTAAAAATTCTTTATATAAGTAATTATAGCATAAGAGTTGGAGTGGTGCAAATTCTAAGCCGGCACCAAACGGGTTAGCACTTGATCCGTATCAAATTAATGTCAATAAAATGCGCTGTACTAAACTGAGTTTATATCATTTTGAACCCTTGCAATTGCAACGTGAAAGCGTTCAAATGCAACGCTAAAATTAGACCTTAGTTTCTTTTCACATAGTGGTAAGAAAATGGCATACACGAGGCACTCTACTATTCTCTTTCTCGCCAGAGAAAACGATACATTATTTAAGCTCTCGCAACATTCCTTGCACTGTGAGATGTGTCTATTGCATTGAATAATTTACTGGAAGCTTTTTCTTTTTCCTAAAAAGAATCTTTACAAGATAGTTATTTTTTTTACTGCTATATACAGGTTTTCTAACCTAGTTCAGGCAAATGTATTATTTAAGATTAAAATTCAATTGACTATTGTTATCCATTTAGTCTAGTAGGTACCTAAGTATCTGATTTTTTTTAATTATTTTATTATTTGCTAAATTCCGGTGTTACAGTTAACTCAATTCTTTCAATTGTGAATATTAGTTTTAATGTTTTTCTATTCTTTGGTCGTAATTTTCTTTGTTATTATAGTCTTTTTATGGTGAATTTTGTTATTCACAAGCTTTTATTAACCTGTCAAGTATTTGTAATCAAATAAACCTTAATTTGACCTGTTTTCCGGTTTCCGATGAAGCTGAAATTTGGAATCGGATGTCAATTTATTAATATGTTGACATGAAGCTAATCAATGATGGAGCCGGAAGGTGGCCATGGAAAATTGGAAACTCTGTAATAAAACGGCGTGACTCCGTTGAGTTTGTACTTGTTTGATTCGTCTTGATTTATGTTATTTATTATCTAGGACCAAGACAGGTTGTCATACTTAGGCACTAGATAATTATAAAAATGTTTGCTTGTTTTATATCATGCTTAAACTCAGCCTAGATTAAATGTTATGTTTCATAGCTTGTTGCTAACGGTTATACAGCCTGACTGTGATACTCAGTCGCAAATGATAATGAGAGCACTCTACTATCTGAACAAAACGAAAACAATGTATTCGATTCCCAAATGTACGTCGGATAATTTGTCCATCCCATCGACAAGGTTTAATGGTTCCTGCAATACGCATAAGCACATTGTCTTATTGGATTGCCCCTAAGGGCCCTAACTCTGGCAACGATTTTAGTATTAATTGAATAATACTCAACAGCCTATAATGGTCCACTGCTGGACGCAGGACTCCCCCTGATATTTGCCTTATTGGTTTTTATCTCATGGAGGGTAATGCCCATAATCCTCATGCTGTAATTGTCAGTAATAGCCAGAAGACAATATCATAGCATAAATATATACAAGATGGGTTGAATCTGCATAAAGGCGTAACGTTACTAATACCGTAAATATTTGTTACAGTACTGGTACTGATAAAATTGGTGTTTGTGCTTGGGCACTACCCAGCTAGATGGTGTTTTTCCACACCATTTTAGCTTTTGAAGATTTGTATATACTTAAGTATGTGTATATACACGTACTAAGTCTGTAGATATACCTAGGCTAGGCCTGTAAATAATATTCCATTAAAAAAATGTTGTATAACAAAGATTATTTATCAGGTATTTATCGCGTCGTCCCGTGACTACGATCGCTGTAACGCGGTTGAAAAGTTGGGAAAAAGAAAGCAAAAGTTACGCTTAAAATAATTAAGTTAACGAATCGCGAAAGTTTAAAAAGTTCTATTATTGTTGTATCATATAAAATGTCCATATCAATGCTTTATATGAAAAAGAGTAAAATTAAATATAATTCCATCCGTACCAGAATCGTCACACAGAGTTGACGCCCTGAATTCGTTACAGCCCAAAGGGCCGGCGGAACTTGTGCAAATCTTGCCACATTTCTCAACGTGTGAATTCCTTTGAACATTCGCTGAATCTTTCTGACAGAGAGACGTTTTATGTTCAATCGGAGGGAATGTGTTTGAAGGCAAACGTAAAAGCGATGCATAAAGAGCTACGAGTATACAATTCGATAACCAATTGGCTATAAAGTGTTCAATAAAATAAATGCATAATACTCAGAAAGTTTTCGAGAGATTTATAAGCGAGTTTATCTAGAAATATCTACTCTTCCATGCTTGATGTGTGCAAGAAAACTTTTATGAATATGCAGAAAATTTTCCTACTAGATACTTAAATACTTACGCTGCAAATATTACTAAACTTACTCGTGAAAATGAGAGCGTCACAAATTATAAAACAACCAAGTAACTTTCGTTACTTATATCTAAGAGTAAAACGGTAATTTTCCCATTGATGTTAGAACACATTGTTAGCGTATTGTGCCAAATAAAATCGTATTAATAATAATTCGATTTTAGTAATAAATCATCTTGCCCGAAATAATTTGGAGTCGTTCACGTTGAGTGGCAGCTGTTGTTTGCTGATGAAATTGAGTTTTTCGCTAAATAAAACCTATTCGTGTATTAATTAACTTAGGCACTTGAACAAACATCGAGCGTGTCATGTCTACTTGTTCCATGGGGTTTATTATTTCATGAAATTGCTTTCACATTTTTCACTCGTTCCTCATCATGAAGAGTATTCAAATCATGTGTCGTAGGTACATACCTACTGGTTATGGGTTTGTGAAGTAGATACTTTTATTTTCGCTATCAAGGTACTTATCAATTTACGATTGTTAGCCCTAATTTTGTGGGTTCTTCCGCTAAACCAAAACTCTACAAATACTCGTAACTAAAAATACTCCGTATAGTACAGAAACATCGACTTATAACAATAGGTTTATCATCCTACCCAGTTTTCGAAACTATAACAGTAAAATTGCGACTCATAAAAGTACTTCCTGCCACAACCTGAAACCATGCATCAAAACTGAACCTCAGTTTAAACTCAATAAATAGAGTCAAACGGCCCATAAAGTAGAGAAGTGGCTTTAATCGATAGCAATAACCCAAGTTTTAAAACCTATCGATTGGAGCAAGACACGGAAATATCGAGATGTGCATGACCATGGTCTTGTCAGGGTGTCACTGTCACAACTGGGTTTAAAATGGCCGGTTTGAATAATAATTTGATTGTTATAAATCACATACCTATCCCATGTAGGTATGTGATTTTTTTAAATCGAAAATAACCGAAACTAAGAAAAAAACAAAACGTAACGAAAACCATTTAGTTACAATAAATAACTATGAAGGAACATAAATAAAGGATTTTTCATGTTAATAGTCAATAATTTAAGACAAGGTAATCATTAACCCTTTCTGTATTATGGTACCAATTTGACTTGTCAATGGTTTTATTTTGACGATTTGCGAAAGTCTGCTGGCAGATGCTGGATGCGGCAAGCTGAAGACAGAGCGCTATGGCGCTTATTGGGGGAGGCCTATATCCAGCTGTGGACAAATACAGGCTGTGATGATGATAATGGTTTTATTTTGTAAGCTTAAATAAGTAAACGCTACTAATGTAATTCTGAAATACATGTGCAAAAAGGCGTTCTGCAGTAAGTACCTAAAGATGTTCTAAGACAGACCTAAAGGTTGTTCCCTAAGTAAACGCTGATCACACAAGACCCATATAATTGTCAAAATAGAATTGAGAACCCTACACTTCTGTTTCGTTTACCTCGATATAGGCAATCTCAGTATCGGCTGTCAGAATAATAGGAAACAAAGACGTCAGCACAGGAATTAGTGCTGACGCATCAGCAATAAAGGGTAGGGCTATTTATCAACAATTGATTGGAAATAAGCGTGTTGAGTCATTTACATTGTTTCGAGAAAAGGCGTCAGCGTAGGACCAAGCTTTTGTTCTGTCAGCTAATGCATAAAAGAAAATTTTCTCAATTTTTGGAGACAATGATCTCACCATGGCCTAGGCTGAGGTATTTATAAACCATGACACGTAAAGAAAGCAAAATAATGAAGTTCAAATCGGCCTAAGGCAGGTCCTGCCATATTTACTAAGATCTAAGTTTGTTACTAAATTAGGTTTACGTGTAAAATGAAACGGTTTTACTTATTTTTTGAGAATAAATGATATTAGGGCGCCGCCCGCCGCCGCCGGTGTCATCGTGCAAAATCAGACTCAAACTCAAACTCAATAACTTTATTTCTTTAGGCTTACAAAAAAAGCACTTAGACAAGTCAAATTTAATACTATAAACAGTCATTATTATCAAATAAGAAATATGATGTTATTGATTTTATTCGCTTAAATTTTTTGTCCACTAGTGGAAGAAGCGAAAAATAAACCACTAGTAAGTTTTATAAAACTTAAAATTAAAACATTATCTCAGTCTAAATATAATATAATTTGTATATCCTGTATTGTATGTGCTCTAAGCATTTGAAAAACTGGAAGCATGTATATGTATAAGTACAGCAGAAACTCTACTGGTTTGAATCTACTGTTGTAAAAGTGTAAATAAACAAATGAAGTGGTATAGATAAATTTAAAAAACTCTCGAGATTGTCTTTTATTTTTTCATTCAATTATCCTCGCTGACGACCGATGTTACAAATTCAGAGTGTTTAGTTACGGGTTTTACGCATTATCTTACGAACAACCATCGTTTTCCAGTCCTTCCTTCCAGTCTTGGAATGAGAGGAACTACTTACCATAGTATGACAACGATCCAATCGTTTCTTACCAACTCGATGATAATACCTAGATATTGGTGATCCTAACGAATTATGTTGAGTTGTTTCTTGCACTTTGACATGACAGCGGCAGTCACGTTTGATAGAACACTCGGGAAAACATTTCACTCAGTACTTGTACCGAATCTAAGTATTTCCCTTGCGATCTATGAGCGTAACACGTCATTTATAGAGGTAAAACAAGCCTACTCAACAATTCTTTTGATTTTTCAAGACAAAAACAAATCTTATTATGATAACTTCAGTGCTTTCTTCACGCGTGCACAAATATGAATAGATATGAAAATTAGACTTACATGTAAGATGCCTTTTTTGTGTAAGATATCAATCGTTCTCGATTCCTTTAAACGATTTTTTTACTTGACTCGGACTAGGGGTAGGTACAGACCTCCAGTATAAGAAAATCAAAACGGGATCGCACCAACTTTTAAAAATTTGTCTTATACGTATGTAAATCAAATAAACAAAAAAAGATACACTGAAGACTCAGAAAAGAGTTTTCTTTAAAAAAAACAGAAAAGAAATTGAGTACCTAGTACCATAGTAGTAGTAGTACCATTTCTTTTTAATTTTTGGACTACTAACCGTTCAACGTAAGATGTCTCCTGCCTGGGAACAAGTCCCATCATGGCACGGGATATCTTACGGTGAACGGTCTGTAGTATTAAGCTGTGAGTATCTTGAAAAAGTTTAACAGATTTGCCAACGTAACTCATAAGGCTGTTGCAGATGTGGACCGAATCACTATCGCATAAAACAGAGATGTCCATACATATATGGGCTTTACCCGCAATATATAGACGACTTTTATATTGAGTGCATCAAATAATAGACAGTTCACACATTTAAAGCTTGCGGTAATCCATTTTATCACATTACAATGTATTTAAAGATTCCAAGCCATATCTGAACTGTACGGTAGTAGTGTTGAGTGTATGTGCTTATCTCCTTTAGTGCTCGCTTTAATATTTAATTATTAAGTAGGTAGGTACCTATTAAATACCCGCTCCCAAAAGCATTGACGTTATTGTAAGCTTAAAGCTTGCAGCCGGGAACATTATCTTGCCACCAAAAGTCTTGTAAAACGCTTTCAAAGCTTCGTCGCATTAAGTTGTCATGTTGCGCAGCTTTTGACGTGTCTACTAAAGTTTACCCATTTTATATGTAGATTTTAAGATGGTTCCAATGTACCTAAAGAACTTATTTTATAAGCCTCTTGTTTTTTATACTTCATTAGTACAAATAATGATCGTCAGTCACAAACGCGAGCGCCGCCGTCGCGATGTTGCTTATTATTATTTTCGCAGATTCAAATTCCTATTATAATACTTATTGCCCATTTCCATGATATCGGGTCATATGGTGACCAGGTTCTTTAGGATGCGTGAGGCCAAAGCCAACAGCACAGAGACACTTAATGAGAGTTAAAAGCGGCACACACTGACTTTGCGAATTCTAGATGGGTTACTCAAAATACCGGAAAGGACCAACATCGGCGCAAACGACTGAGAGGAGAGTTGTCACGAAGACTGCCCGTGAGCGGATTTCCTCGATATTACGCCATTAGATTCTACACTTCCACCCCCGAGTCTTCATCCTAAGATGCAACTTTTGCGACTCCAATCAGACCGGCCAATCATCATCATCATCATCAGCCTATAGCAGTCCACTGTTGGACATAGGCCTCCCCTAAAGAGCGCCATAGCGCCCTGTCTTCAGCTTGCGGCATCCAGCACCTGCCAGCAGTATTTCGCAAATCGTCATCCCACCTGGTCGGAGGGCGTCCTACACTACGTTTGCCGAGTCGCGGTCACCACTCAAGAACACGTTTACCTCAGCTGTAGTCAGTTGGTTCTTCTCGAAATATGGCCAGCCCACTGCCACTTCAGCTTGCTAATCCTTTGAGCTATGTCGATAACCTTAGTTCTCTGTCGGATGTATTCATTGCGAATCCTATTCTTCAGAGAAACTACGAACTTAGCTCTCTCCATAGCTCGCTGGGCGACTTTAAACTGGTGGCCCAGTTCTACCGTGAGTGCCCACGTCTCAGCTCCGTAGACCGGCCAATAAAGGCAAGCAAAAGGTGGGGATCTGGTTCTCTCTCGCAACTTCGCTAGCGGAGACAAGAACCAGGAACTTTCCGGGGAGCACTCGACCCCTGTTGTTGCTACTCACCAACAACTCGCCGCAATTGCCCCGGGGGCTTATTGTTATTATTACTAGTACGAATGTACCTACTCTAAGTACTATATGTAACAAACAAATGGCCAAAAGGAATCCATAAATAGGCATAAGAATAGATAAAAACAGTCTTGTGAAATAGGCATGCGTTACAAAAACAAGTTTTGCAAAATGATGAGCTGGAACGTTATAGGTTATTTAAATAGTACAAACGCTGATCAAAGCAAGTTCTAAGACAAGAATCTTATAGGTGAAACAAAAAAATCTGTGGTTTTGTTTGGTAACGTAAGCATAATTTAATAAAGTTCTTGGTAACAATTTTGCTAGGAATTAGGCTTGGAATTGGGCGGCTTGGTTTTCGATTTCACCGCCCGAACTTAATTTCCCGCTCAGCTAATTCCTCGTCCCTCATTTCCCTTCTCAACTTTTAATCATTAAAATTGTTCAATAAACACCCTACGCAAGGACGCCACTGGGTAATTGATCACGTCTTGATTCTGCTAGCACGTGCTGGTCGACAGATTAAACCGATCTGTTATTATACGCGGGACAGGTTTATCTTAGGTAAAAACTTTCCAGAGTATTTTTTATATTCACAAAAAGTTTTGGGGGATCTCATTATTTATTGTTTTTGCATCGGAAAACGCTTGTTTCAAAAGTTGAACGATCCAACTGTGTTGTTACGAAACAACTTTTGATCTTTTCACTGAAACAGATTGTTTATTAACGATGCAATCTTACCTACTCTACTCGTCCTACTGTTATTTTAAGTTAGTATGGTAGGGAAATTGTGGTAACGCATAATTAAAATTGACCGCCATCAAAAGGAAAACTTTACACCTCGCTGGCTACATTATCACGTAAATGACAATGTTAATCATTTAACGAATTAATATGTGCTGTGATATTAAATACATGTGGAAGTGTGGACTCTCAACTTAACAGCCTATAATGGTCCACTGCTAGACGTAGCCCCACGCTGGGCACGCTGGGGATCGTAGTTCAGTGGTAGATCAATTCTGTTAGAGGCGCTATTGCCCGCCCCCCGGTGTACCTATGTCCCTTAGTCACCTCTTACGACACCCACGGGAAGAGTTGAGGTGGTGTAAGTTCTAAGCCGGCACCACACGGCTTACTCAAATAAACTGGACTCTACCAGTTTTAAATTCTTTTAATCAACGAAAATTAACTAAAATTACTATACAAAACTGTCTATGTCTATCTATTATACCCTGTTTTGTAAAGTTTAGACCACGTTAACCTAAACAATGTTTCAGTTCCGCGCATGGGTCAGAATTCAATATAGAATCAGACAACTAATTGTGCATAATAAAGCAGAAACGTTGAAAGGGTTAGGGAAAGGTCCAGACAGCACTGCGCCAGTCCATTGCGCATGAGTTGCGGAAATGCGAAGTCATTAATTATCCCAGCGCGAGTCGGACACAATACTACAATAGACTAGCTACAGTTATGTAGGCCGAGATTAACCTGAAACCCTTTTTGGAATGCATTGTTTGCTAACTATAAAGCTAAAAGTTATCCATTAACCAATGAATCACTTCTTATCTTTTTAATACAGAATTTGTAAGAACTTTTAGACAATGATCGAGAGTTGGCGGTACGATTCCAACTTGCTAGCTCCTGGATGAATAATTTATTATGACAAAAAACATTCCCATTTACAACCCATATTCCGTTCTGAAACAACTTAAACATTTATGCTTTCTGAACAAACGCAAGAATGTTGGGAAATGAGAAAGCCAGCTGTAGGTAACGAAACATTACTCAAACAAACTCAGCGAATTATTCTTCAGAGCCTAATCAAAGCGTCAATCGCAATGCATAAATAAATTAGACGATTTAAAAGGGGGAACATTGGTTACCAATAGAAATGTGAAAAAAGTATAAGAAGAGGTTGTAAATTCTGCTAACCTGTCGCTTTAATATGATAGTGGTATCGTCGCAGAATTGTCCTTAGACGAATGAAACTTAAGGTAGTGCGTGTTTGTATTTGCACGGAGATAGGATGGTTTCAACATTGACACTTTTAAGGATTTTTGTTATAGTGCTTACCCGCACTCTGGGCATTTCTAAGAAATTAAATAAGTTCCCAAAGGCGCTACAGTCCGTAAGAGGACCCAAAGATTTTCGACGAAAACCGACAGAGACAACTTAGCCAAGAGGCTTAGTTGGTTAGAGCACACCCGTACTAAGGGTGGGGCGCGGGTTCGAGTCCCGCCGAAGTCGAAAATTTTTGGGAACTTATTTCGTTTATTGACACTTTTGACGCGAATTCCTCCATCAATTCAGTAGTTTCTTTTATCTAAGCCTTTAATAATTAATTTAATAAGAAACTATTGATGTCAGGACTCGCTATTTAGGCCTGAGATTCTAAGGCTAACCCAAAATTTCAGAATCTCATCGCGCGGTTTTATCCGCAGAATTTTGTACCATATGAAAATTGTAAAAAGCTACCACCCATTCTTGCATTCGCAGAAAAAAATCCCTTCTTAAATAATTATTCAACCAAATCTGTTTTTTGAATTATTTTCGTTTTATTTGCTACAACGCAGAATAAAAATTCGTGGAGTGGGCAGTGCAGCTACTTTACCGACTTTGTCGCTTGATCTAAAGGATTATTAACTGCTTTGGCGACATTTTTTCAGATTAAATAACAAAGAAACAGATTTGAGTCTCAGCTGGTAACAAGGTAGAAACTGTCTATCTCTGTATCCAGTACGCGATTATAATCCGCGAGAAAAAAAATCGAGCGGAGAGATTTCGCAATGCGGAATGATGAGTTTCGCTTATTCCCAGTAGTTCTGTGCACCAAAATTTAATTATAATTTGGCCCCAGGTTGTCCAATATCGGTCTCAGAAGGCGCTTTACCACCAAATTTTTGGTAGCTTTATTTACCCTTTCACATTACAAAAAAAAGGTATAAGTGTTGTAAGGTACCTATAAGTAATTTGAATTAGTTAGGTATCGTTACTTTCTCTAAACGAAGCTCTCTGAAATCAACATTAAACTATTTTTACAAGATGATATTTCTGAATAATTCGCCTTTGTGGGGAATTTTCCAAAAAAACTACCCTTCAAACACCGCACGACAATAGCAAACTCCTTAATTAGATTCTCTCGTTAATCGATCGAAACCGGAACTACTCCAATAGATGCCTCCGTACGGGACTGAACCCAAATCCTAACTAATTTAATAAATAAACTCTTCCAAAATAAACATTTACGCCGTAATTTTGGTCAGGAGCGGTTGTTGTTGTTGTCCTAGTAATTTTCCCTGTGCAATAATATAATTAGTTATAAAAGAACATCTATTAATACTATATTTACAATAGATATTTTGACTGACATGTACGTATTTTTAAAGTTACGCAATCTCAACAAGAAAAAGGTTAGATTAATACACGCGATAAATAACCGATAAATACTTAGTAGAGTTCTTTTAATTATGTGAAATGTGTGTAGTGAAGTATTTTAATGACTATTTCTATCAATGAGGTACAAAGGGTATGAGAGAGTCATTTGTCATCAATCGGTTAAATTGTCTAAGATCGCAGTCTAAATAATGGTTACACCTTTTTGGCTATAAAACCTAAATTATCACATAATATGACGTGTTTTGAAAAACTATAAACCGACTTCAAATTCCTAAATAATAAAAAATTGTTCGGAAAGTCGTTTTAAGCTTGGAACACTTCGATAGCGCCCCATCTCATCTTGACCGACTGTGAAAATTGTCTTTGTTTTTTTTTAAAGTACGATTTACGGCGCACATATAAATTCTTCAAGAATCTAACTTTTGAAGAACCACTTCAAAATCTACAATGGATACTAAACAAAAGTACATTATATTCAACACAGCAATAGAAGATTTATTCATGTTGGTACTACCCTCGGGCCATTCAAAACTATAAATACGATTAATCTGGGCAAATAATTCCATCTGTTTACCTAGCCCTTCTCACATCACATCTTTATTAGGTAGTCAATTCCACATGTCAGCATGTCTTTGGCTAGTAAAAGAAATTCTATTTCAATTCTGTCAAACTTACAAACAAGTTTCCTTTGGGACAAACAAATTAGAAGGCATTTTATGTTGGCGACAGTTAAAATGCGAGTTTTGGGGTCTCGTAACTTTCGAGGCTTTTGGGAAATATAGTTTTATCAGAATTTAATAGGTTTTTTCGATTTTGTTTGGATTTTCAGCGATTAGACCAAGATACTTTAAGTATCAAATATAGTCTTACCAAGATTAAAACCTGAAGACGTATATCCATTTTCCATCCTAATGGTGGTGTAGAAAAAAGTTCTACCTGGCATAAGGCATGAACTAGGAACCTTTTTGAGAAAAACTATCCGGTAACTATGTGAAATTTCTAAGAATAAAAAATTACGGCATTGAAAACCTTTCAGCGGTTAGTTCCTTGAATTTCGAGGACTTACTTGACTTGCTCAGGGAGTCTTTTCATAGAGCTAAAGCATTCAATAGGTTCTGGTTATTTTTAAAACTATAGCAAAAAGAAGCTTTTATAGCTAGCTTAAACGTTCTATCAACATAAAAAATGTCTGCAAACTGATATTGATTTAATCAATAACAAGCACATAAAATATGGGTTATTCCTCAGTAACAAACGCATCGACATTCAATTCGCGCTGCTACCATTGAAGTTAGCTTTCAGCGGCATCGCGCCAGCGAGTTGTGAACATTGATAAATTTTACACATCTGTCAAGTGGGAAGAATTACATAAAGCTCTTTTCACAGTGAATTAAAATAGCTTTAAATAATTACTCCAAGAATAGCCGATATTTCGATATTCCGACGATAAGTACCTACTCTCGAGACCAGTGGAACGGACACAAAATACGCTTACTAAGAAGAAAAAGTCACCTGCGTCCATCAGTGGACTAATTATAGGCTGTTGAGGATGAGGATGAGGAAGAAGAAAAAGATTTACCGAGTTAAAGAGTTAATTATTGTCTGACGTTTAAGACGTGGTACATCTTAATATAAGGTCGATAAAGTTGACTAGTACAGTCCGTGCAATGCTTGGATGCGAGTAGGTTACACTAGAAGTAACGCAGCAAAGAAGTAACAAAAGGGGAGCTTGGCAAAATCGAATGGAGGGAAGCCTATACAGCAGAAGTGGGTTCCCTTCTTAGCTAGCATGATCTTGACAACTCACAGGCGTGAGTTTTAGTTGTGGATTCTTAAATTAGTTCTAATAATGAGCAAGCTGAAGTAGCGGTAGGCTGACCATAACTCCCATACCACAGAACTGACAACGGGCGGGGTAGACGTGTTATTGAGTGGAGAACGCTACTCGGCAAACGTGGTGAAGAACGCCCTCCAGCCAAAGGTTTAAATCTTTGCCTCCAGCCAGGTGGAATGACGACCTGTGGAAGACTGCAGGCTGGACGCGGCGAGCTGAAGACAGAGCGTTATGGTTGCTCATTAGGGAAGATCTACCTGTCTCCAGCTGTGGACTAGTATTATGCTGATGATGATGATTTGTGTCAAAGGATTTAAAATTGTACGTATAGACGAGTCTTTAGGTACAGCAACAATGTTTGAACGCGTCTCGCGAGCACCTAAAGTACGATACTAAAAGAGGTTTTATTACGCTTCTAATTCGTAATATAGATAAATGGTAGATGTACGTCGCCGGTTTATCACGCTCATTACGGGCTTTATAGCAGTTGCATAGATTTTCAACGCTGATTGGGAGATTATGAAGACTTGAAGACTATTTTATAAGTCTTAAAATCTCAACGAGCGGCACCTGAGTAAAGTACTACGGCAGAACCTTATTTATACGTTTTTAAACTTTCGCGATTTGATAACATATTTAAGATTATTTATCGGCATTTATTTATTGTATTTTGATTATTTATCGGTGTTTAATTTGCAGTCGCCCCGTGACCACGATCGCTGTAACGCGGTTGAAACGTTGGGGAAAAGAAAACAAAAGGTACGCGATAAACACCCGATAAATAATCTTAAATATCTTATTTATAAACGATTTGCTTTAGTAAGGTACTATTTTTTTCTTTTGTAAACTTTTCTTTTGATAAACGCATTAGAAGCCAAATGCTTCTGTAGGTAATGACACCATTTACACAAGTGACCTGTTCCAACCTAGGCCAATTAGTATGCGGATGGAACATGAGACTTACCCGTTATGCCTTTTTCATAATGCATACGGCCCGTGACCGATGCATGTAAGTACAGTGTAATGTAGAAAGGTTGACACGGTCACGACGGCGCAGTCGCCGTGCCATGTCTTCCTGGCACGCGACCATGCAGTGTAAAGTAGAAAGGTATGGGAAAGCTGTCTATTCAGCTCATACGTCATAACCATGCCGTGACAGTATGCATGTGAAAAGGCACTAAGGCCGTATTATGAACGCTTGCGCAGTCATCTATCTTTGTTTAAGTAACGATTTTATATGGCATTCAAGCATAGATCTATGACTGAGTAAGCTTTCATTATAAGGGCCTTAGTCTCTCCTCAGAACAAAATACGTCCACGGCTGAAGAGGTCTCACAAGAGGGCATTTTGCCATTTTTAATTTGGCAGGCTTTCGCAGAAATTTGTGAATTCTTAACACCTCGTAAAGAATTCACAGTAGGAAGCATGTCTACTCGTTAGTCCAATTGTAACTACCTATCTGAATCAAAGTCTGAGAAAATTAATTATTAATTTTCCACGAAAATCCCTATTTTACCAACGTTACACTGAAGTAATATTTATTTCAAGTTACTAACCACTCCGCACAACTCGGCCGCAATCAGGGCTCACTTCGCAACTTTTTCGTATTTAACGTTTTGAGAATCTTCAACAAAGTTCATCTGTGCGGGTTCACGGGGAACAGTTTACAAAGTAGCTACTACAGGGATCTTATTCGCTATCACCGCAGAGGACTGAAATGATATTGTACTATGGGATTTTACTAAATCACAGATTTTTTTCCAGGAAGTCCCAGGATAAATTAATTTTTTGGTATTTCTCAGGATTTTATGAAATCCCTTAGTTTTTTGATATACATAATGAGTAGTAAATATTTTTTTAAGTACCTATGTTTTTTTTTTCAATTATTATTATTATAATTCACACAGCATTATCTAGCCCCAAGCTAAGCAGAGCTTGTGTTATGGGTACTAGATAACTGATATACATAATATAATACAATATATAGATAAATATTTTTTATTATATGTAGAAAACGACCAGAACACCCTTAACAAATGTCTGCAGATCGTACACACATTTGTCCCGAGGCGGGAATCAAACCCGCAACCTTCTGCGTCGCAGGCAGACCTTCGCCCACCGCGCCACATCGGTCGTCAAATGGTCATACTTAGTTGTTCAATCAAAACATTAGAATACGGGCCCAGGGCAAAGTTTACGCAGTAGTGTCTACAGAGGTTAAAACAGTTAACCTACAGGAAAGCTTGCTAATGAAAAAGCACCTGAGTACTCGGAACTAACAATTTATTGCCAGCACTTAGCAGCCCCTCTAACATAAGCGTTAAGGTTAAGTCAGATACTAAAGTAGCCACTCTCTTATACAACATATCTACCCGAGAAATAGGCAAATAAAGAAGATGAGTGCAGTACCAATGTTAACTAAAGATGATACTTTAATAATTTTGTTTACTTTTATTAAACCTCATTTATTCTTATTTTTGTCGAACAAACTAATTAATTTACTATATGTTAACTACTTAGGCTAAGAGTGTCCAAGCCAACCACTGTAACCTCGCCACACAGGCTCTATAGAGACCTAGTGCGAGGGACAGAGCTCTGGTTAGGTACATCTACAAACTGGCAAGCCGGAAACATTCATAAAGTTTAAAATTGTACTTTTAAGTCTACTTCTAAGTTAATTTAGTTGTATGTACCTACCTTAAACATATTCTGGGTAAACCCATGTAAAAAATAATTTAATAAATAAATTTATTATGGAATAAATAAATTTATTATTTATTATATTATATAAGCTTTTAATAAAACATTTATATTTCTACTATATCCATCAAAGACTGGGAGGATGAACGTTATTACAAGTTATTTTCTTTCAAGTTCTGTAGTTATTTAACGGAAATCCAATCGAACAGGAAAAATCATTCAAATACACAGCGAAATCCAAATCAATCAGCATCTAGCGTCGTTACAAAACATTCTACTGAATCGGGCTTAGGCTGAGCCTCGAGCAAGAAGAGAAAGCTTCTGAGCAAGTACATAGGTATTCCTTAGAGATTACACGACGACGTCTCACAGAAGAAATTAAAGCTCAAGCCATTCGCACTTTCTTAGGTTCCGTAGTTCTTAGTCTGAATACAGCAAAGTTGGATTCGTTTACTGATATTTGTTTGAATCAAATTAATGATAAGGCTTCGATAGGTAATTCTAGTTTTCAACAGATTCCAGAAAGTATAATTGCAAAATATAAAGCAACGAATTTCCCGACTTCTTCTTAATTCTTCTCTAACTCCTAAGTTTCACAAGTTAAGTACACTGTTCTTTATTCGGAGAACATACATACAGCCAAAAATAGAATCTCCTCATCTTTTGTATTGCGTAGGTTAAAAATAATGAAAACTAACCATTGGTTTTATGACACCACGACACGATGACCTGTGGCAGGACGCCTCAAAGTAACGCATTACTTTATAAGTAGATCAATCCCAAAATAGAGAATATTATTTTAGATTAAGATCAAGATCTCGAATCTTAGAGCACTATATCTACTCAGCAGAACTATTGCTAAATAATCGTAATAGAACACAGGGCTACCTGATTAATAAATTAAAATTTCTAAGATAATCAGATAGCCTATCCTACTCTACGGCAAGCACGGATTGGAAATATAAAACAAAATACGTCACTTTGCTATCGAAAGCGTAACTAATTGTAAATTCATTTCTTCATGATCAACAATATATGCATTGTACGATGCGATTTCATTAAAGTCTATTCTAACCCTAAGGAACCATCCCCGTGCTTGGGATACAGAAGGATCGACGATGGCACGTGCAACAACCCGCAGCATCCGGTTTCTACCACCTGATTATCGCGATGGTATCTGGTTCGTACGTCTGTGTGCCAGAGGGTTGCGTGTGCAGCGCTAGCCAGCCCACTTGCGCTGTCAGCCTGGTCGGTTGCGTCACAGAGTACATTTGGGTTGCGTCTTGCTAGGGTAGTGTCCGTCAGGGAGCAGCCCCTGACGGTCACTACCCTAGCGAGACGCGCAATCCGAACACTAACGATACAAGAATTAGGCCCGTATTATGAAAGCTTGCTTAGTCATATGCCGGGTACAGATCAAGCGAGCGAAGGCTAACGAGCGCACGTCTCGTAAATACGAAAGTAAGCGAGTCCAAACGAGGGCCTTCTTTTGCCTTCGGCCGTGCTCTGGTCACTGTCACTACATCAAAGTAAAATGAAACGAACGTACCCATCATTGAAACCCACTCGTTTGCATTCGCTCGCTCTCGCTCGCTTGGTCTGTAGTCACCAATAGACGTATCTATGCTTAATGCCATAGAAAAGCGTTACGCAAGCATAGATCGTCCGAAGGATTATGGTTCCTCCTACCTTCCTCCTATTATACGTAACCCTAAAAATTGAGCTTGCAAACGTAATAAGTCAACATCGCTACACTCGGCGCAGCGGTGATTCACGAATCAATTTCCATAATACACGTAACGTAGCGTATAGTCGAGTTTAAAAATCAGCGACGCAAGAAGGGTTCCAGAGATAAAGTTACCCCGATCCTGATTTTATCCGTTATTCTTCCCTCTATGCAAAGTGTCGGCCAACCGGTGTTAGATGAGGAGAGCGAGAACTTTTTAGCCCAGTTACTGAACTTTGTCTTATATCACATTCGTTTCTGACCGCGACTTCGCACGCGTTTTTTCTATGTTAACGTTTTAAGGTTAGAGAGGTAGAGAGGTAGAGTTGCCCTTGGTGGCCATCAAAATCTATTTTCGTATCTCTGCTTAAACTAAATAGAATAAAACTATTACAGAGGCATTAAAAAAAAGCTTATGATAGTTATCACAAACTGGAACATGGAACATCCTTTGTTAAACGGAATAAAAACATAAAGTAGGTGGCGACGCTAGTTTGGGTGGGGTATGCGCCTTAATAAGATAAGTGAACAAAAAATCAAAGTGATCACTTTATTCATAAGTTTTACAAAAGTGATTTGAATTTTTGTTACGTGTCCAAGAGTCCTGTAAAGTCTAAAGAAAATAAAGCACTTATATTACATGTTTGAATTGCTAATAGTTTGGGAGCATCACCGCCGACAAATTTGGACCCCTTTCCAAATTGGTCGTAATAAGAAAGTATTTGTACCTATCGGCTTATTTGCTCCTGTCCTATATCTGGTTCTGGCATAAAATGCACGCGAAGAATCGCGCAAATACGATGTAGCCGAAAGACAATGCAGCCGGATATGGCATGGCTTTTAAAACGCGGTTATAGAATGGACAAAGAGATAACTGAGCTTATTTATTTTAGCTGTGCTTTGCTTGCCTTTAGAAACGTTCGAGGATGCGTAGCTTAATAGTGTATCCCAGAAATCTACTTACAAATCAGTTTATTTTGTACATGTCGCACCCATAGATACAACTGCGCTAAGTCGAAATATCACTTTTTTCAGTATAATTCACCTCACCGACGACCTCAGTGGCGCAGCGGGCGAGAGTCTGCCTGCGACGCAAGAGGTTGCGGGTTCGATCCCCGCCTCGGAACAAATTTGTGTACGATCTGCAGAAATTTGTTCCGTTGGTCTGGGTGTTTTCTATGTATAATAAAAAATATCTATCTATGTAATGTATAATATTATGTATATCAGTTATCTAGTACCCATAACACAAGCTCTGCTTACCTTGGGGCTAGATAATGCTGTGTGAATTGTCCAGCATTATTTATTTTATTTATTTATTTATTTATTATTATTATTTATTATTTAATTCAATTTCTTTATAAAAAATTTCAATTTTTTTTTTCAATTTTTTTATTATTAATTGTAATTCTCTTTATTAGTAAAGATTATTCAAAAACTGTTTTAGACGCGGACAGAATGTTTTAAGTTAGGCATGTTTGATTGTTGTTGAATTTATTTCTTTATTAATTTTGATACATGTTATTGTGCACTATTATTATTTTTAATTTAAATTCAATCAAATAGCATATACATTAAAAATAATAATGTCTAATCATAATTAATTTTTGTTGTCTATTTTATTACCTACTTGGTTACTTGATAACTGAAATACTTTATTCAACAGCAAAAAATAATCAACGTGGCTATGCTGCCAGCATTCTGGGCACTCTGCCTTCTGGTGACTGCTTAGATTTTTAGAAAATAGATGTAAGTGTAAATATTAGTTGTAATTATTTTTTGAAATGCAATTAATTTAAAAAAATATATATAATACAAATAAAAAAATCTATCTATGTAATTAATATAATTAATTACATAGATAGATTTTTTTATTATAGATACATCAGAACACCCGGCACAATACCTACAGATCGTACAAATATTTGTCCCAAGGCTGAAATCGAAATCGCAACCTCCTGCGTCGCAGGCGAACCTTCACCGACCGTACCACAGAGGTCGTCGTCAAAAATTTATTAAAAATTATAGCGCCTAATTTGCTGCGAGTTGAAACGGACTCAGAATTAGTTTTGTCTCTCGAGGCATGCATGCACACGTACGACACATAATTCCACTTAACCGCGTTCCTTGAAAGCATCGCAATTGGGAAAGCTCTACGTAAACTTTAATTACAGGTGGAGACGGCTTAATAGCTGTTCTATCAGCATTATTTATTATTCAACGCTTGTAAATTTCTGATTATTATGTCACGGCTTTGTCGTCTTCTTTGGGAGTTCCCATTAATTGACAACAACGACGTATTTCCGTGGTGTCTAAGAAATGAATTGATTTTAGGGGAAATATTGTCGTGCTTTTTGCAGAAAATGTTGTTTTTCATATCCCCATCGTAACAAACAAAAAAATTTTGTTGGGAAGGTATGTAAAGTATAATAAAAAATGATTTTTGAGAGTCTAATGCTATACCCTCAAGCTTTTTCCACTTAACTCTGTTTTGTACCTCTAAAGTCTAGAATAATTGAAAATAAAAAGGCGTATGGAACCGCAGAGAGAAGTTAATTTATGGCAAAGAATTTACGACGAATAAATCACCCAACAAACCCACCCTATACTTATGCTGTTTATTTATGTGCGACGTGAAACTCGGCAATCATAATTTTCTTCACATCGTCCGTCAAGTGTTTCTGTCAATCAAAGCACATAATCATAAAGGAAAACGTTCGAGGAAATAGAATCGACAAATAAACACGTAGGTAGAAGGTATATCTGCCACTGACAGTGAACGTGGCGACATGGATCGTCACGTTACACTCCAAAAGGCCGCGATTGGAGTTGTCATGCCTGTTCCCCGGAGAAATGTCGAATCGATCGTTGGTAAGTTGTTAACCACTATAAACTTTGCAAACACAATTTAGGTAACAGCATTTGGGAAGCTTTTTTGTTTTTTCTTTTTGTGAATAAGATATGTGGTTTTGTGTTCTGAGAGAAAGATAGCATTGAAGAAAAAGTTAGGAGAATCGAGCATTATTCTTATAGATTTTTCAGATAATGTGTTCATCTTACATTCCAACTTCTTTAAACTACGAGTATATTATAATAATACACTTCTTTTTTTTTCGATTTTTTTGTAAAATATCAATACTGTGTCTCAGCCTCATTGTTGTCCGTCATATAAGCATAGTTTTCCTACATAAAATAGTACTTAGCTAAACTATGATTGAGAACACTTAAAGAAAAACATCACTAAAAGAGTAATCATTTGTAGAACGGGATCCTATCGCAACACGACCTGAGTATAATTGCGATTCTCCTGTAATCTGTTGTAGCTCGGAAGAATGGTCGATAGTATTTTGTACCTATGGCACGTTATCCACCTTAGCTTACGGTGCTTGTAGGTGATTTGCTTGCCAGCTTTAGGCGAATATCTGGTCACATTGAAAAAAAAACTTTGATAAGTCACCAAAAATCTGTTGGAAAAACTATGAGTAGAGTGTATGCAGTTATTTTATAATATTATTCTCCAAAGATTCTGTATTTTTAATGTTAAGCTATGGCAGGCTAGTAGAGTAAATAGTATGTAACTTTGAATCGAAACTAAAAGAAAATTGAAAGAAAACAGACAAAAATATCTACTAACAAAAAAATATTATTAATTAAGTACCTTCCTTCCTGTTTTAATTATCACCAATATCTCTCATATTTATTATGTGCTTACACAAGGGTTTACGAAATTCGTCAAACCAATAAAATAAATAATAAAAAATTGTACCTCTTTCAGCCATAACTTCTAAAGAACTACTTTCTGGAAACGCCGACCACGGAAGTTCGAGATCATTGAAACTTCCGGTACCAAATACCTACCTGCAAGTAAAAATAAAATAACAAATGTGGTTACATCTAGGAAAGTTGCACCTAATTGGCAACACTAAGTTTCTCCAGCGCAATTCCGTGGATAATCCCAGGTTTCTGCTACTCGCGTAGCGTACTCTCTTTTTGTTAGACAGAACAACGTATCGATTACATAGGAATTAAATGGTATCTAGCAATAACACGTTTCAAGAAACTTTCAAGTTTCTGTTTCGATGTAATTGCCTGCGAAGTTGTAAAGTTTAATTGCCGTAATTGTTTTTTATGTGTTGTTATTTAATAATTGCGTAACTGTTTTTACGGATGAGTGGAACCCTCTATTACTACCTGTATTCTCTCTTTACTTAAAAGAGGGTCCCAAACCCATGAAATGTTTATAAATTTAAGTTTACTGAATAAAATATTTGTATTTGTTAGTTTTTGTGTGCCTAATTAAAACCAGCTGTAATACGAAAAATGAGAGTGGAGAATTAACTTAAAAGCCAGACGCCCCTGTAATTTTTTGGTAATTTGTTAAGCCTCTAAATTTGGTTTAAACAACTGAATCAATAGCATCCCAAAAAAATGCCGAATATTCTGAATATAATCAGTACTATGATATCACAATAAGTAATTCGACTTAGTTTTATTTAATCCATATTTAAGGGATTTATGACGCCATTTTGTGAAAAAGACAGGCAAAGGATTTCGCGGCGTTAGCGCAAAAATCAAGTGTTTGCTTATTTTAGGGCATTTAATGAGCCGAAGGTTTCCTTGGTATGCTAATATTTCATGAATGCACAATTGTTTTTGTTATTTAGTGTTTTTTTTTTCTTTTTGAAAAGAAGAGGATATGCCTGGTGTCAACTTGGTATATGTTTTTTTTTCGACTCTTTTTGATAAAGATTACGGAGGAAAATGATTACCTACACATTCGTTTTGATCATTTGGTTTTATTTGTCAACTGTACTTTTCCCTTTGTTGGGGCGAAACCAGTTTTTTAATGTTATGGAGCAGAAACAATATTTTTCGGAATGTGGGTCGAGCAAATCGGGCAAACATGGAACAAATCTACCTACCTATTTTTCTCGTCATGCGGATTTCCACCTATAATTTCATATACAGGGTATACCATGGCCATGGGACACGTAGGGTGGAGACGAGGATTATTGAACATAGGAAGGTTTACTAAAAGGAAACATTCTTTTATTTTTACTAATAACTGCATTCACAACATTTTGAAAAATTACTTGTCACAGCATATTGAAAATTACTTGTTTGTCCGGTGATCGAACCCGCTAAAATACAAAACACCACAATCTTATCTTTAATATTTCTGGCCCTCCATGACCCATAGCCGTGGGACAGCTTCTTCTTAGGGTTTCAAACATCGGTTTTGAAACCCTTATGGTCCCGCTCTGTCCGTCCCCGCTCTTTCTTGAATATCTCAGTAACTACTGCAGCTATTAACTTGAAATTTGAAATAATGATACATTTCGTGCGCCATTACTGATGTCAAGAAAAATATATAAATAAATGAAAAATGAAAATGAATAATTTCAGTACAAATTTTGATGTTGAAATTTCAAAAGAGACCTAGGAAGGCAAATGGGGTATTAAATGAAAGGTATCGTTTTGACCATTTCAAAACACTTTTGAAATTTCTGTAAGTTTCATACTTTTAAAATTGATTGTCCAAATAATTGGCAAATGTTTGAAACCCTCGGCGCGCGAGTTACACTCGCACTTGGCGGATCTTGTTTGAGAAAAGAGCCCTAACTCCCTAATTCGCGTAAAGCGCGCTTTTTGCATGGTAGAACCGGGAGTTAATCACACCGCTATTATGTCTCTTATTTTAAAACTTAATCTGGTTTATCTTTCTTATTACGAACGAGGTATTGGAATAAATGTTGCTTTGTCATGCGCAGGAATCATAAAAAGAGTCTGCGTGTGACACCGAGGCAGAAGAATGCGCTCGTCTTGCCATGCCGTGCCGCGCTGCATAAGAAAATAGCCTTTTTATATTTTCAGAAGCAATACCGCGGATATTGCTGACAGTAGAACTGACAAGTACATTTTATCAGTATCGGTAGTCGGTTTTGGTGCAGTCGCAGTCCAATCCAAGACTTTAGGGGGATCAGAAATGCAATAATTTGGGGGGGGGGGACTCCCAAATCCCGAGAAGATCGTGCCCTGGGTATTTTGCTATTGAATATGGTGATTAAAATAAAAGTCTTGTGATTGATAGTTTAGGAGAAAATTTTTAAGAACTAAAAAAACATATGGTACTTTGCAGAATTCTTTCTGGTAATTAAACTAGTTTTTTTTTTCATTTTCGAAAAGAAGGGGACCTGCCTTTTGTTTCAAAGATTGGGTATTAGGGTATTGGTTATGTATGATTCTTTTTATGGGTTATGGGTATATTAGGTTTTAGATTTTTTTCAAAGCTTTATCGATAAAGATGACGAAGAAAAATTGTTTTAATGGAACTCAAATTTGCACATTTTACATTTATCGCCGCCTTAAATTAGTAGCCACACTAAAAGAAGTGAGCATTCGCCTTTGGTCAGTTTCCATGGATGACAGCGTTTATGCCAGTGCCACTGAGTTCGCCTAGAATTTTACGAATCATATTTTTGTTTCTTTTATGAATTTCATAAAGCGCTAGCTTTATCCAGGCTCGAGTGTATTAGGTTAATGGCATACAGGTACAATGTACCTAGCCGCTTATGTAGGTTATAGTTAAATTACATTTTTACCTACATCGGCATCAAGCCCCGAAGTTACGTTGGGACGAGAAATGTCAACAGCTCTAAATACGTAAATAATTTTATACAAAGAATGGAATCATTTTTTCGCAGACTCTGAACCAAAGATCGTAGCTAGACGTTAATTATTTAGTTTAGACTTTTTTTACACACTTTTTAGAACAATTCTTTACAGATACTTAACACAAACCTTGTGAAACTTGTTAATGTAGCAGAAATAAAGTTTATTCCCATTTGTCAAAAAAACGTTCTATCTGTCCGCCTATTTGCAACGGTGGGACAGATAGAACTTTTTTTTTAAATTTATCTGTCCCCTCGTGATTAACATATAGAACGGGGGATATATAGAACGTTTTTATAAAAGAAGTTCTAACTGTCCCCCTATTTGCAACAGTGGGACAGATTAAACATTACTAAAAAGAATATTATGTACCTAACTTTAGTTCATTACTAAACATTAGATAAATAAATTCAAATAATTATAACAAAACAAAATTCCTGCTCCGGTCCTGACAAAATGTCGCGTAGGTAATTGGACCTGTGAAGAGCGGAGAATGTTTTGTGAAACACAGTAATGTGCTGTTGCATTACCTCAGAGCAACAGACTTCATCTACAATTTCATGGTTTGTTGTTTCGTTTGTTTATGGATTTCGTCTGCAAAATGCACAGCAGTTAGGTACAGTCAACACCAAAGGAATATTAAGGAATATTTTCTAACAAGTTGTTTAAATTTTACTTAAAGCTGTACTTTCGAAAAAATATCACACTTCTTTCTGTACAAAAGCGCATAGATAGATTTTATGAATAGATTTTTGATTTGTTGTATAGTTTTGATAAAAAAATATATCTAAAACCTCTTAATTGCCTTCTTCTCCCAAACAATATGACTTAGTTACTTGATTTTTGTAAGTATTGAAAAATAAATCGAAGGCCCTGCCTTCGCAGATTCGTTTCGAACAGATTCATTAAAATAAATATTTGATTACTTGAACCGTCCTCGTTAATTAAAAGAAATCTTAATTTATAAAGTTGATTTTTGCACACGCGGTCTTCTCTTTCCCGTTCCCATGAACGCGAAATTATATGCCTATTATATGCCTTTTCACAAAACCCCGAAGAGGCCCCTTAAACATGACTTTTGGTTCAACGTGTTTGAGACTTTTTTATATTCCACCGTTGATTCTACGAAAGCGGATGGTGTAACTTCCACTCCTCCATCTGTGTCAAAACTAAGTTTCAGTTAAATGGTTCTGGTATTGACTTGTATTAAAACTTTCAAGATTAACACACTCAAGTCATAAACCACAAGATGTGATCTGAAATTCTGAATATAACAAAACTTATCATATCAGGTGGTTTTGTTTATCCTATCTATCAAGCCAGAGTTTAATCCATGTCTTATAAAGTTTACAACATCAATTCTGTTTTGTAATTAAAATGGAGTTAACTGTGCCTATTTGCAATATAAGTTTAAGTTTATTTAGGTTAATCTTCAGTTCATAACTATACGATTTACAGGGTAACGAATAAGTGGGTAAACATTAAACATCAGTGAAAACTCTGCTTAGAGCCGAAGTCACTTTGAACCTGTTTACTAAGGATAAACATTAATGAGTCTGCTCTAAGGCTGTTAAGGCGCATACCCCACCCAAACTAGCGCCGCCACCTAATTTATGTTATTATTCCGTTTAACAAAGGAACTTTCAAAAATACATCTTCCAGTTTATGATACCTATCATAAGCTATTTTTTATTCTATTTAGTTTAAGCAAATATACGAAAATAGATTTTGGTGGCCACCAAGGGCAACTTCGTATCTCTTTGTTAATCGGAATAATAAGATATATTTGGTGGTGGCGCCACTTTGGTTAGGGTATGCGCCTTCAGAGCGGGTCTAATGCAAAAATGTGTGATAAGGATAGACATAGGATTTCGCGTTCATAGGAGCGGGACAGAGGTAAGCAACGTCAGTGCAAAAATCAAATCTTTGCTTCTTTTCTATTAATTATTCAAAATATAAGCATTTGTTCGAAAACTACACGATTACTTAAATAGAACTTTAATCTGCCTAATGTGATGTTGTAGCTGAAAAACAAAATTCGCCTAAAAAGCTGTTTTAATTGAAATGCTCTAAAGTTTCAATTAAAACAGCTTTTTAAATCGAATTTTGTTTTTTCTTTTTATCAAAGGAAACCAGTTCATTTTCAAAAATTCTATTCGATTAGGTACTCGAATTCTGCAGGGTTTTTACCTACCTACTAGGTACCTACCGTATTTTTTTATCTGAATATTTACGTCCGTTACTTAAGTGAGTGTTTAAAAACACACATGCTTGGTTTTTACATTAGGCACACCCTTAAAACTATTGGTTGATGTTTCAATGGAATTTGTTCATAATTGAAAGTACGATCAGAAACAATCAAAAGTTTGTTTGTGTAGGTACGGCCCCCGGCGCGGTGGCATACAATTATTGTAACTGGCAATAGGTATATGTACGTACATCCGTATGTAGACGTATAACAAAGGCCTTATTATCAAAGAAAATAACAATCAAATAGTAGAAACAAAACAGAACTAGTATTTACAATTGAAAAATTGAGCTTACTGCAGACTAATGCAAGCAATGTTGATTCAGATTCAAATTCAGATTCTTTATTAGTAACGCTTTTTACAGGTCATACAGTACAAATACAAATATTAAGAACTAGTTCATTATCTAGCATTATATAAATAAAAAATTAATTTAAATTAATTAAATAATATTGCTCATCGTAATAAAGAAACGCTTGAGGTAGCTCAACTGATCCATATCAATACCAGTCGGATGCGTCCCCAAGACGCCGCGCCGGCATTGCCCCGCTGTATGGCAATGCTGATACACTACGCCGGATACTCACCCACCAGCTCTTGGGTCACACGTCGTCGCTTCGACCAGACGCTCTGACAATTTATTAAATCAGACAACATAATCATAGGTAAAATTCGAAACAGGAAAAGTTTTATAAAATCAGAATATGACCTTAGCACCTGTAGATGAAAGAATAAAGTACTTATGTATATCAAGTAGAAAAGATTTACTGACAAGCACTTTTTGAAAAATGATCAAAATTTTATTAGTCGAACTTTCCTCAAAAGTTGGCTTTCTTAGGTTCAAATCCCTTTGAAAATGACTCACAATTCATGCTCCATTTGTCAGTGGCCATTACTTTTGCGTTATTGAACGCGAACATTATTTTCTCATTAAATACAGAGGGGTTAGTTTCGGAAGATGGTGGATAGACTCATTTGTCAGATACGACGCTCGGGTGTAGCAGGAATTCTAATTAAACTTAGACAACATTTAGATGAACTTACATAGTCTTCTGCGATGAGCCTGCGAACTTTGACCGGGCTCAGGGTACTGGCTAATACATAGTTGTAAAAGGCGATTGGATTTCTAGGTCGATCACTACAGAAACTTATCCAACTATATTTGACAGTTCTTCGGTTAGGTCTTGATATTACGACAACCAAAAGGACTTATTTTCCTGTCACGCATATATTTTCCAGAGCTACTGAAGCTACCCGAAATCTATAATCTCATGTGTGTGATTTTCCAAACACGCGCTTTACACGCACACTTGGAACTTGTCCTTTCAGGGATTGTTCCCATAATCATTAAAAAGTTCTTCCCATAAGATCGCCCCTGGTACCTATGTGACAACATCACTCTACGAGACGTGTTAGGCCAGCATGCTCAGTCTTAAATCTGTGCTTAACTACGATTCTGTATAGCATTAGTGTTCACGCATAGATCGCTGACTGAGCTTTCATAATAATACGGCTCTAAAATAACTACGTATACCTTCGTCAGTTGATTCTGAAGCCAGAGCAAAGAACAGTTTGCATACGTAGCATGCGCTCATTTCTTCTAAAGTAACCATTCCAAGAATTGAATGCAAATATTTCCCGGTCTATTGGACAGGACAATAGCACAAGGCTTGTATTTACGGACGCTAGAAAATATAGACTCGGATATCAAGTAGTACGCTTCCGAGAATCTTGCAATGCACCATAAACAAACATTACCTGAGGGTCATGCCATGAACGACGCCCCAATCGAATAAAGCGGTAATGTCATAATACGCCAAAAACTTTTTATTGCATAATTTAACTGTGTGCAATATCTTCGTAGTATCATGGACCATAGTATTGAAAATTTGTCTTTATGATAACAAACCCGAAAAACTACGTGAATCTATGTCCAAAACTACAGATATTCGAGATTTCCCGTTAAAAATTCTTTCCGTGAATAAAGCTGCGTATCCCGAGGGACAGTCATAGGCAGTGGCGGGATTCGGCAGCTAAATTGGTTCGGAGCTTCCTCAGATATTTCGTCCGTAGATAGGATAGCGGTACAGTTTTATTTCTAGGTACGTCCAATGGGGTAGCCCATTGGACGTACCTAGAAATAAAACCTATGCTAAGGATTCAGCGACAACTGTTCGCACTTCAATTCATAAATTATTGTGGTCCGTAATACCATAAACTATAACTAAAAACTTTTTGAATTTTCGACATTGTGTTACTATTCTGTAACTAGACAATGTAAGCTACATTCCTTTTCAAATAAAACGTGAGATATTGTTGAAACAAATAGGACGAAAACATGTGATTTAATTTAATTCATTGTAATTTTCGACGTAAAGTTATGCAAAATTGCATGTCTTTTTTTGCTAATATTAAACATATTTAATTCCGACCAGGTGGAATGACGATTTGTGAAAGACTGCTGACAGATGCTGGATGCAGCAAGCTGAAGACAGGGCGCTATGACGCTCATTAGGGGGGGCCTATGTCCAGCAGTGGACTATTGTAGGCTGATGATGATGATGATGATATTTTTGCATGCATTTCATTAAAGATAAAACATGATATGCTGGAAATATGTTCCAATTACAAATCATTTTGGTAGTACCTATGTATATTTGGGTAAATCATCATCCACAGACCTCTGGCACGCCTGCAAGGTAAAACGTAACGTGGACTGCTAGGCAGGCTCCCTATGAAAACTACATAAAAAATAAATCTGAGTAGCATTATTTGAAAACAACTTAAATATCGTCAACGTTTACGTCATCTTTTACAAAATATTGCTTGGTTTACAGAACTTAGTATGTATCTAGGTAAAGTCTTCAGTTAGATTTCGATTCCCAACTCTAGTGTATTGAAGGCCCGAAGCGCTGGACAATTCACACAGCATTATCTAGCCTCAAGCTAAGCAGAGCTTGTGTTATGGGTACTAGATAACTGATATCATCATCATCATCATCAGATCATCAGCCTACATTAGTCCACTGCTGGACATAGGCCTTCCCTAAAGAGCACCATAGCGCCCTGTCTTCAGCTTGCCGCATCCAGCATCTGCCAGCAGTCTTTCATAAATCGTCATCCCACCTGGTCGGAGGGCGTCCTACACTACGTTTGCCGAGTCGCGGTCTCCACTGAAGAACACGTTTACCCCAGTGGTTGTCGGTTCTTCTCGAGATATGGCCAGCCCACTGCCACTTCAGCTTGCTAATCCTTTGAGCTTCCTCCGCCTTTGATAACTGATACACATAATACAATACTTACATAGATATATACATAGAAAACTATCAGAACACCCAGAACAAATACCTACAGATCGTACAAATATTTGTCCCAAGGCGGGAATCGAACCGGCAACCTCCTGCGTGGCAGGCGGACCTTCGCCCACTGTCAGCTGTGGGTTAAGTCAGGTTGCGGAAGATTATGATGTTGAACTAGGTACCTAGATTATACGATGTTGCCCATGATCATTGAAGTAAACATTTCGGTGTCCTTTTCTTTATTATTTTATTCTCAAAACGTTATTTCGTTATTCCCATAAAAGACAATCTTTGAAACCGCTGTGCGGCAAAACACATTCATTTATAGCGGAAGGAAATCTAATAGGGAAGGAAGATTCTTTTATTTATTTCGTCTATTTATTTCACTGTGGGGAAGTACCAACCTGTTTTGTTATCCTTGGAAAACATGGACGCCTAGGTTGGAAGCAAATAGATGAAAATGTTGTCTTGTGAGTAATTCTGTACAAGATAAAGCCAGTTTTCCGTGGAAGTGAGCATAAGATGGCACAGGCAGTATAGGCGCAAATAAAAATTGTTTTGGACAAATATTAAAAGCTAAAATGACAAAAGGATTTCTATAAATGATAACATTATTAGACAGCACACTATCTATTTGATACAATAAAAGGTTTTGGCGCTGCAAACCGCAGGGGCGAGCCGCCGTTACAACGGAGCCGGAACGGACTTTTGCGTCTTACGTCATGAAGGTGTTAGTTAATAAAATAGATTTTGACCACTCATCATCCATCATCATGAACAGACAAAACAATATTGATGTGTGAAAAATATTTATCGTATTCCGTCACGAAGGAGGTTTTGTTTGAAAAAGCTTGATAAAGACATTTATTTCTAGAGTTGTTAAATGTTAGGATTGTTTCTAAAAAGTCACAAATCGTGTGAGATCGAACAACCACCAATATAGACATTTTTTTCTTGGTCACCAGCTCTCAGCCTTACCATACCAAAGCAAGGAAACCAAATTATTTACGTCAGCTTTACAAAAGGGGCAATTTCACCGGGAATATAAATTTAAACCTGTACAGGCAAGCAGATGCAACGCTCACAACGCTCTCAGGAAGCCACAAAGGAAGAGCGAAACCGTTGTTATTGTAGCTATGTATATTAGCGTTTTCGTACAATAACTTTGATTACCTTCCTTATTAGAAAAGAATAAACATAAATAGGTATCTTCTAGAGTCTAGATATCTATTAGTCTACAATCTAGACCTTCATGATACATCGTTGGTCGTCTCTTTCTATCAGATGAGATTGTAGTCAAACGAAGTTCTATCCTTAAATAAGTGGGAGTTCGGTTGTGAAGAAGATGTTTAGTCGAAGACTGTACCAAAACTACCATTCAGTAGTTTATTATATTAGGCTGAAATTTTGCAAAAGTACGAAGTACAATGTAGTTCATTATTAGCGAAGAATCCTAGCTGTGTCTGGATTCTTGTGTTACACAGTTCTTATTCATTACATTGTTTTTCTTTTTTCTATTATCCAAGATATACGAAGTACAATTTGTTATTTAGGCTATGCGTGTGATGTCAAGATTACTTAACTTCCACATAATAATGTCTACGTAATGTTTGTAATTCCGCATTAAACCTTTCATGTTACCTAAATATAAGTAATAAACCAGTTGCGAATTTTCAGCGTTAGAGTCACCATTCCCACCCCTGGGTTACCTCTAACAGCACACATAAAGATCTGGAACTGAAATAGCAGGCTACTTTTATTCCAAAAAAAGTCCAAAATCGCGAGCGATAGTTATCTATAAAAAACAAGAGATTGGGACCTACTAAAATAGTTTCGCAAACGTAGTGTAGGACACCCTCTGACCAGGTGGGATGACGATTTGCGACTGCTGGCAGATGCTGGATGCGGCAAGCTGAAGACGGGCGTTATGGCGCTCATTAGGGAAGGCCGATGTCCAGCAGTTGTCTAATATAGGCTGATGATGATAATGATGATGAAAATAGTTTAGTTTTAGAGTGGTATAATTATCACACACATAGTGCACATATGTATACCCTCCCATTGCGACAATAATACAGACAAAATCAACTTTTAACATCAAAGGTAAAATACTAAAAGGTGGCCACAAGCCACTGGTGTATTAAGCAAGCCGAAACCCGCCATAGAACGGACAAGCAATTTGAATGAACAAATTAAATGTTTACATAGTTGGAATGCTGTGGTCTACCCAGGGAAAGACAGTGAGACCAAGTGGACTTTCGTGTGGAATTAGTTTTCTAATCTGTGGGTAACCAATAGGGTGGGTCGATTTTTTCAAATGACGAAAACTAAGTACGGGTAGGTCTCAAAAGTTGCATTGGGTGATTATAATTATAAAATAATTATCAAAAAAAATATTGCATATAACTTTTAGCCCTCTACCGGTACCTAAACAAAACGAAAAAAGCTGATTTTCGACTCCACTTCCCATTTGATTTACTTGTACGTATTACTACTTTCACTGCCTAAATTGTACTTTTTTGTAACATGGTATCATCTTTTAAGTAATAAGCGAGATTGCCACTTCGTGGAATTATTATAGAGCAAGATAGATACACTCGCATTTGACCAAAATTCCTAGATTTTCGCAGTACACTCGTAACCTTGACTCGGAAAAATCACTATTATTTTTGTTTAGTTTTGAAAGTGTTTACATAATAGATATTATATGCGTTATAAAACGGCTCATTCTGGCTGTGTTTCCATTTAAATAGAAGAGAAATTGGCCTTGAGTGTGTGTCAAACTCGTACTTTCTCAGGACGAGATCAGAAGTGTTAAAAACTCGAAGTGACGTAAACTGTCCTACCTTTGAAACACACATTGTATGATGTGCGAATGTATTATCTATTGTAAGTGACGAAATAAAGTGTATTTTGTATTTGCGATCATGTCGCACATACAAAATACTCGATTTGCAATAAAAAATCAAAGGAAAACAGCCATCTGTTACCGACGTTCTCGCCTCTGTCTGCCGCGACACCGAAAAGATCTGGACTTTTGCTTCGATTCCGACTGTGAGCACTTAACGTATTAAGGACTTGCACTAAGGTATTATGATGAATACTTATAGTTCATTCGCTATCCTAAACAAAAAAAAGAACTGATTCTTATGAGGAAAAAGTCCAAACTTTTCGACAAACTGCTTTGACAAGTCTCTATGAGGTTGCGGCTTGTAAATGTAGTTGTTTTGATTCTTGCATCTGTTATTAGGATAAGAAGGTTCCTGATATTGAACGATCGTTCCTGTTAGATCAAAAAACCAACAGAAAAATGATGACAGGTACCCTTGATCATCACGCAACCCAAGAAATGCAGCAAGCATTTGAAAGGCGCATGAAAATTCGCAAGACGGAAAATGTCCGTCATAAAGTAGAGCCAAGTGTAACGCTCAAAATTTATACTGCAAGTAGAGAGATAAGAGACTCTATTGGCATCAAAGAACCGGTACCGTCCACATCAGCTGCAGTGCAAAAAACATTGTAAAATACAACACCGTAAGTCTGCCATAGTTCTAATCAATCAGCGGCTGCTATCGCAAGTGCAGTGCTCCAGGGTTGGTGTCTGCTGAAAATAACCGGTTAAAAGTAAGTTACGTTGAGCTCGAAATAAAGTACGACAGAATCTTTAGGATGACCTTCATCAGATATGTTAGAGAGCCTCTACTTCGACGGACGCAAAGATAAAACCGTACTGATCTGAAAACTGCTGTTAAAATCGACGAGTGGTAGTAAAAGAGCATATTTTACTGTTACGCAAACCTAAATCCCACTATTTAGGACATACAACACCACGCTTTCTTACTAGAAAAGGAATACGTGATTCACTCCAAGACTTTCTTAACTGTAACAATGTTAACTTAGATGATCTCAAATGCGTTGGATGTAATGGTAATAGATGGAAGATTTTCCTCTGATCGACATACGTTTTTCACCATAATATGCCAGTTACAATGTTACTGTATGTTCTATAATGAATATTGTTTAACAATGTTTGATTAATAATCAAACGTTTTGTGTTTGGAATTTACTTATTATATTTTTATAATTTGCGAAAAATTTAAGATTTCGGAAATTTCAAAAGCAAGTAGAGGGCTATAAGTTATATTAATTAAAAAAATTATTTACTACATTTCATTGTTTTTGTCATTCTGCAACTTTCGAGACCTACCCAACAGCAAAATAACAAAAAAAAAAATTTTCATCCAAATCGACCCACCCTAGTAACCAATTATTCGCCTTGAGTGCAAAACAGAGGTAAATAATGCGTTGTCTATGGACCACATTAAAATTAACTCGTAGCTACAAATTTAGTAATAGGTATCTTGAAAATTGGAAAATATATAACATTATTTTCTTGTTATAGATATTTTAATGGTAACGGCGGAGCCGGGGGTGCTAAGAATCTCCGGAAGAGATTGAAATACAAACGATAATGTGGCGTTCATTAGGGGAGGTTTATATCCAGCAGTGGACTAGTATAGGCTGATGATGATGATACTTTTTTATTGCTAGTAAGTTACTTTTTAAGAAATGTAGCTTACATCTCTTGCTAGGTTGACCATGCGTAAAATCTATTTATTTCAAAACCTATTATCCTAAAAAATACATTATTTAAGACAAAATCAAGCAAACTCCTGAATGCAAAATAATTGCAAGCTGTCGACTAAAACCCGTCACTACAAAACGTAAGTTTTGTCAATTTAGCGAAACTAATTTCAAGTCCCATATAAGTTTGTAGTTTCGTCACAACAATAATGTGCTCATAAGATGGCTCGACAAACAAGAAGCAAAACTTCAGCTAATAGGGTGACCCAATAATAACAGTAAAAGGACTCATAGCTTATCTAGATGGCATATTTGGAGGAAATCCAAGCCATTTAGTAGAACGCGACAGAAATACCGCTTTAGACTCTGAAACAAATGATGTGAAAAAATAGATATTTTATTTATGCGCGTTAATAATATCTACGCTAACCAATCAGTTTTCGGATTTCCAATCATGAGTACGCCCATGATTGGGGAAAATTCAACGACAAAACCAAACCATCTGACACCATCAGACGAAATAAAGTCAAATGCAAGTAGGTAGTTGTAGTATAATTAATATAATTATATTATACCAGTTTATGTCCGCGGCTTCTCTCGCATTTTTGGAATAATATGTAGCCTTTATATGTTATTCTATATCCAGATCTTTATGTGTGCGAAATTTCAGCCTGATCCATTCAGTAGTTTCGGCTATTACCATGACCAAACATTTTTTAAACTTTCGCGATTTGAGATATTTAAGATTATTTATCGGGTATTTATCGAGTACCTTTTGCTTTCTTATCCCGAACGTTTCAACCGCGTTACAACGATCGTGGTCATGGGGCGGGTCAGTCGCCCCGTGACCAAACATCTTTACAACGGCACAACTCAAACTTTCGCCTTTAATGAGTAGCATAAATAAAAAATTTTTAAGTTAGTATAGTAATTCCGCGTATTATAAATTAACTTAATTCGCGTACGGCGCGCGCAGGATCGCTATTGTATACAATTGGAGAGCCACTGCGGCGGATAGTTAAAAAAACTCAACATCTTACAAATCCCAGCACAAAATAAACAAATGGACCATTTCATTTACCGGATATCAGATAAAAGTTGGTATCCCCAAAGCGTTCGCGGGTGCACTTTATTCGAAGGGATGGTCCAGGTCGAGCCCTCGTTCAGTAATACCCATTCATTCGGAGGGTAGGTGAGCGAAATTGCAGATGCTTCCTACACTACATTTACGCTGATTGAATGAAGCACTTAAAGAGGTAGGCACGGATTTCTTAATGGTTGAAATGTTTTGGGAAGGATCCAATGTTAGAACTTTTAAAATTATCATGGTTATTAACATTAAAGTCATTATTTACGGGATATTTACCACGATTTGATTTTTGAGTTATCACGGAAGAACTGTCTTCAGTGATCATGGCGGGAAAAAATCCTAGTAGTTCTGTCAATAGAACTACTCAACAGAACAGGTGAAAATTGTATTCCCATTTGTTTTGTGGACAAAACTAATGGTAAAAAAAATCTCAGTAGTTCTGTCAACAGAACTACTCAACAGAACAGGTGGGAGTAAACGGGCTAAAACTGTGACGAAATATGGGAAAACTCAAAAATCGAATCATAGTAAATATCCCGTTATCGTTATATTGAATAATGTTAAATATCCCGTTATCGTTATAATTATCGAAACATGGTAAATATCCCGTTATCGTTATAATTATCGAATCATGGTAAATATCCCGTTACCTTGACTTTAAGGATAAAATGTTCATTTTATAATCTTGACTAAAGGAAATAAGTACCTACATCGATACATGATGATTTTCTTAACTAGACTAAATAACTAGACTGGAGCCCACTCTTCTAACCCACGCGTCTACATTGAAAGTCTAGAACTTAGTTAGAGCGAGGAGCTGAAACTAAGGCTGATTAACTAGGTCTAGTTTTTTGTTTATTGGTGATGGTTAAGCGTTTGTCCAACATCTCACTTAAATAAGTGATGATGTGGCCTAAGATGGAGCACGCTTTCCCAGAAGTAACTTATTCACCCTGGACTTGAAGACTCCAAGATTGTACTCCGGCGGAAAAACAGACGCTGGAAGCTCATTCCACTTTGGCCATGCTTATTATGAATGTAAAGAAGAATTTTTTGGTTCGACCAGGTACAGGTGGTATGGCAACGCAAGAGGTTGCGGGTTCGATTCCCGCCTCGGGACAAATGTGTGTACGATCTGCAGACTTTGTTCAGGGTGTTCTAGTCGTTTTCTATGTATAATAAAAAATATCTATCTTTGTATTGTATTATATGTTTTATGTATATCAGTTATCTAGTACCCATAACACAAGCTCTGCTTAGCTTGGGGCTAGATTATGCTGTGTGAATTGTCCAGCATTATTTATTTATATTTATTTATTCATAAGAGTTGATGAAGATATCAAAATAATTGTTGCAGGTAGTCGTGATTTTTCAAAAGCATTATGTTATTTTTTAAGCTTGTCGAGATAAATACCCTCTGAAATATTTTTTATGGACCATTTCGAGATCATACTCTATTCAAAAGCAAAATATTTTTATGTGGCGCGTAGTACTCGGAGGGATGAGATACGCGCGTATCCAGACCCGCACTCACCCTGAAGAAGTCTCCGTTGGTGTTCTTCAAACACAAATAAGGTTTGTAGTTAACCTGCTTACATCCGTAATAAGAATTATTCCGTACAATATACATTCAAAATTACTTAGATCAAGTTTTCGAAAATCGGCTGCACCAATGGTTTTGAAGTTAAACCGTCAGGGTTAAAAATAAGTCTGCTACACAGATAAATATCAAAAAAAAATTCGCAGAAAAAGGTAACGCCAGAATTAGTTTTTTGGCCCAACTTGGCCGAAGACCTTCGGTTGGACAGTAGTTTATAACATTATTTAATTCTTATGAGTATATGACTAAAAGTTCAAAGGTATTTTTAATTTCGCGTTCGTTATTCTAATAAGCTCATGAATATTTAACTCACGAACAATGTGAGATATTACACTATTTTCGGGGAGCAAGTCTACTTTTCTGATAAAACACACGCTGCACCTTTAATAAGAAACTTCGCAACAGGTAAAAGTTGTAACAACATCGAGTTTCTTATTAAATAGTTCTTTCAAAGGAAGCTATTAAAACAACTTCGTTTAACGAAGAAACTTTCAATGTTATCAATTGTAATAAGACCCATTCCAGCCTCTTTTATTTGGAAAATTAGTTGCTAAATGATTGTCTAAACACATAACAGAAATTATTTAATCATCATCAGCAGCAGCAGCAGCCCTTGTCGACCCACAGCTAGACAAAGGCCTGTCTATGTTTATCCTGTCCTGCGCTAGTCTGGGCCAGGTGTAACAAACACACGTCCCCTGCTCCAACAACCATCTCTCAACCACCACTCGGTCAATGTTTTGGTCCACCTGCCATCACTCCGTCTGGCCAAGTGTCCTGCCCAGTTCCATTTGAGGCCGCTTACTAACATCTTGTAGTCCGTTTATATATTTCGGTGTTGGGGTACCGAGCATGGAGCGCTCCATGCCTCGTGTAATAATAGGTATAATAATAATTTTGGACATTCCACACAGCATCATCTAGCCCCGAGGTAAGCAGAATTTGTGTTATGGGCACTAGACTGAAATACGTAATACAATGCATATTATAAAGAAAGGTCACACATTCAGTATAAAATCTTTAATCTTTATTTATTTATTTTTATTCGGATTGTCATAAGCTTAACTATTGACAATAGAACTTAAAATCGATACAGAAAGCTAATAATAGGCACTCGCTAATAGAAACATAATAAAATACCTAAGTGTGAACACAAAACAATTTTTTTTTCGTCGACACTTTCGTAAAGTAATAAAACGAACAAGTACAATAAGTAAAAATTAAAAGTATAGCTACAACAAGTGCAAAAGAAGTTAAGAGTTATGCATCGCCTTGCCCTGTGAATGCTGGTATTGAAAAGATCAATTTTCAACATCAACATCTAAATAATGATACACGTTTGTGTTTGATAATTGTTTAAAATTATATGTATTTGAAATTAAAGGTTATTAAATAAACAATTAAATTTTGCCATGTGCCTCTGCAGCGTCTGCAGATCGTACAAACATTTGTACCGAGGCGGGAATCGAACCCGCAACCTGCTTCGTCGCAGGCAGACATTCGCCCACCGCGCCACAGAGGTCGTCAGATGCACTGAGAGACTCCAAATTAGGATGAGGCGCAGACCTTCTCTTCGAAATGCTGCCATTTCTTGTAGTCCAGTAGGTTTAAATCTGGACATAGGGCATGATGACTGGCCAGTCTAGGCCAGTCTTCATGCCCTATGAAGTTAATTCCACGGAAAGTCGGCCAGTTTTGCATGCTTCGTGCCTTATGAGCCGGTGCAGAATCCTGGAATATCATAGAGATGCCCAGAGTGCGGGTAAGCACTGTAACAAAAATCCTTAGAATTTAGCAACGGCAACACCTCTAGTCAAACGAACTTAATGTGACTTTAGTCTTTCAATATTGGAAACTTTAATTGTTTTCTCTGTAGGTGGAGTCACCGGCGCTACAGTCCGTAAGAGGTCGCAAAGATTTTCGACGAGAACCGACAGAGACTTCGTGGCTTAGTTGGTTAGAGCACACCCGTACTAAGGGTTCGGGTTACGCGGGTTCGAGTCCCGCCGAAGTCGAAAATTTTTGGGAACATATTTCATTTCTTAGAGATGCCTAGAGTGCGGGTAAGCACAGCAACAAAAATCCTTATCCATCTTACAGTTTGTGATACCTATCATAAGCTTTTTTTATTTAGTTTAGACAGAGATACGAAAATAGATTTTGGTGGCCACCAAGGGCAACTTCGTATCTCTGCCTAAACTTAAGTTACAAAATTAACAAACTCGAATTTTAAACCTTAGCCACACCACAAATGTCACTTGCCTAACTTGACATGCGGTGACCGTACATTAGACGTAGCTGTTTCTCCTAGCGTAGCAGTTCGTAGCACCGTAGCACTTCGTAGATAGAAGCTTTGGCATAGCATTAGTAACTTTATGCCGTACATTAGACGTGGCTGTTTCTCCAAGCGTAGCAGTTCGTAGTACCGTAGCACTTCATAGATAGAAGCTTTGGCCTAGCATTAGTAACTTTATGCCGTACATTAGACGTGGCTGTTTCTCCAAGCGTAGCAGTTCGTAGCACCATAGCACTTCTTACATAGAAGCTTTGGCCTAGCATTATTAACTTTATGCCGTACATTAGACGTGGCTGTTTCTCCAAGCGTAGCAGTTCGTAGCACCGTAGCACTTCGTACATAGAAGCTTTGGCCTGATATTAGTAACTTTTTGGCGTAGAACCAACAAAGAGTTTTATAAATGATTAGCGGTCCGCCCCGGCTTCGTACGGGTTTAATCTATAGTACCTATAGCCTATGTAAAATTCTGATGGTGAAAGAATTTTTCAAATTGGTCCACTAGTTTCGGAGCCTATCAAATTCATACAAACAAATCTTTCCTCTTTATAATATAAGTATAGACTAGCTGGTGGCCGCGGCTTCGCATGAGTTATTTTAGGTTATCTGTATCCAATGAGAACTGATTTATGGAATAAAAAGTATGTATATGTTACTCTCCAAAAACGTGTGCAAAACTGGCGTTAACTGAGTAAACTGGCCTTGACTGAGTGTAACCAAGATTATGTTACTTGAGATTATAACATCTATACCTACTAATATAGATGTGAAAGAGTGTTTGTTTGTTTGTCCTTCTTTCACTCCCTAACAAAGCAACCAATCGACTTGATTTTTGGCATAGAGTTAGTTGAAAGGATGGAGAGTAACATAAACTTTTTTCCTGGTAATACATCAAATTCCCTTGTGAGATTTATAGGAAGACCCACTTAGAAATGTGAAATTCGAATTTAACGAGGGTGAAAACGCGGGAACAGCTGTTAGCAAAAGCTTGATTTTTGCACTAACGTTGCTTTCCTCTGTTCAGCTCCTATGAAGGCAAAATCCTATGCCTATCCTTATCGCAATTTTTTTCATTAGGCGCGCTCTTCTCCTGATCGAGAAATGAAATAAGTTTTCAAAAATTATTGACTTCGGTGGGACTCGAACCCGCGCCCCACCCTCAGTACGTGTGTGCTCTAACCAACTAAGCCACAAAGTCTCAATCGGTTCCATCGAAAATCTTTTGGACTGTAGGACTGTAGCGCGGTAGCGGCGGGTTCGAAAACCGCTGAATTCAAAAATTTTTGTGAACTTATTTCAGCTCTCAGGTTTGTACCAAATTTGAAAGATTACACCAAAGCCTAACTCTTGAGATACCGCAAGTTTGGAAGACATGCAAATTCGCCATTAGCAGAGCTAATGTGATGCATATGCTATCCTGTTAGGCAAGTTGGTGCGTTCCTTGCGAGGAGCGTATTGTCTGCTTCGTGTAGTGCTGTACCCATGTTTAGAAGTTAAAGACACTTTACTAATACGTACAAATAATATAAATCATATAAATAGTACTTTTTTCGGTGAATCGACAATCTTTTAATAATAAAGAAAATTACAGTAATTAATTCGAAGTATTCCCGTTTGAGCACCTATTTCTTGGGCACCTATGCATTGAGCACCAAAGGCATTCCCATTTGAGCACCAATCAATATATTAACGTGGTGCTCAAATGGGAACAAGAAATAAAATTTGATTCTATTTCACATTGAGCACCAGCTTCTAGTGATGGGGTGTATAATAAGACACTACTTAAATTTAAAAATGTCGAAAAAAAAATTAGCTTTCGGCTGGATTCGAAACCTCGCTTCACCTTCAGTACGGATGCGCTTTAACCAACTAAGCAACAAGATCAAACACATGCTTCGTTATTATCTCCTCACCTCAACAGCCTATAATGGTCCACTGCTGGACGCAGGCCTCCCCCTGATTTTTTAAATCATGGAGGGTAATGCCCATAATCCCCACGCTGGGCATGCAGGTTGATCGTAGTGGTAGATCTAATCTGCAGGAGGCGCTGCTGCCCGTACCTTAGTCGCCTCCTACGACACCCAGCCAAGAGTTCGGGTGGCATACATGCTAAGACGGCACCACAAGGCTATTTATTATCTATCTATCTACATTTAATAATCATCAGCCATTTTTATAGGTCGATAATATTGAACGGAAGCAGGACATCACTAGTATCGGGTGTAATGCATGCTTGTTAGTGCCGCCTGTACACGCCGCCATTACCATGGACCAGACGATTTGAACCGGTGATTATGGGCCGTGTGCACTCGACCTGCCTTTTTCATACGGTAATATGTTTTCTCATTAGGGAACTCCATACTTTTTGAGTGTCTTTATGTCAATTTTTAAAAGAAAGTCAATAAATTGTAAATAAATTATAATTTATATTTTTATATTAAAAACATGGTATTAAGACTAAGTTATGAGCTGTATAACTGTTCTGAACTTATTTCTAACGCTTAAAATTAATGAATTCATGAACATCATAAAAAACGTTCATTCAGCTGGTTAAATAATATTTCTTTGAATAAATGGCCATTCAATAATTTAAATTAATACCTAATGCAACCTATTATAATTTTTTTACACTCTTAGTCAACTTAGGCAGCTTTTTGATGTTTCACTGATTTTGAGGTTTATGAATAACAAATTTTTTATTGGTTCACAATGGTAACATACACAAAAAATACAGTAAAAAAATGAAATATTAAGAGGTTAAAGAAATTTCTTTTAGAATAAGCCTATTCGGGTCACTACATTGCCTAGGATTTTTGTCACATGCTTTGTGGAACAAATATCCATGATTCCTTACAAAATTTTAAAATCCATAAACGTAAAGCAATGGTAGAGGCAACGAACCAAGATCCTTTAAAAACAATTTAGTCTTTAATTTTACGATATCTGCAAGTATTTTCCGTATATACTTGCATATTTTTCGATTATAGTTCTAAGAAAAGTGCATCTATAGGTAATATAATTATAATATAAAGTTGTGCAGGAGCTCCGATTTCTTCTCTCATCAGCATCACCAGTAGCCCGTATACATCGTCCACGGCTAAACGAAATCTTATAAAGAAAACCTTTTACTCCATAGATGATTTCATCAATGATGTAAAAGCTTGGGCAGATGTCGCCCAGTTCCGCGCCGACAATAGTATAGAAGGAAAATAATGTTATGCTTAGTTAGTCGTATATATATTGATCTGTATATAAACCACGTTACATTTAGACTAAGATATGCAAATAAAGATGTATTACTTTTTGAGTCATTTATAAAATAACTAGCGGTTTATTTTCTACTTCTTCCAATAGTGGTCGAAAACCTTAAGTGGAAAAAATCAAATACACCTTATTTTCTTATTTGATAATATTTATAAACCTGTTTATAGTATAACATTTGAGTTGTCTAAGTGCGTGTATTTTATAAGCCTAAAGAAATAAACGTTATTGAATTGAATTGAAACATAGGTCCCTCCCCTAATGAATAGCGGTCATAATTCTTCTCTCGTGTAAACTATGAAATTTAAATAAAATAACACCTCATAATTATTGTTTTAATTAATTTTATGATTGTAATTGTATTATCAATAACAATTGTATTGCTAAAGAACAGTTTGTTAACAGTCCAACACGTTTTTCGTCTATCAAACTTTTCATCTAACTCGCCATAACAATGTCTGTTTATGTCATAAATGACACCTGATGTCAAAAATTACAGTTGATGTCAAGATGACAGTCAATGTCAAAAAGGATAACCATTGTCAATTAACAGATAATGGAAAAATGTAAGCTAACGAAGAGAAATGACAACACTCTTTTCCTAAGTTTTTCCACCCGATCCGGAACGCCTGTAAAATTATTATAAGTATCTTATATCCATAATCTCGGGCAATATAGTCACTCAACCACCGGTTCCGGTAAATTATCAATTATGTTATTATTAAATCTGGTGTTGTCCATTTCGGCTCGAGTAGAGATCGCTTTGAATCCAATCCAACACTTGCACCTGAAATTGATATTAAACCGGGTTACCTTACCAGCTTTCACAGCGAAATTCATGGATACAAATTAAAGGATATAATTTGGCCTGTTTTAAAAAACTGTAAACCGAGCTAATTTCGAAAAATAGTATTTGGTTTTTAAAGGTTTACGGAATAAATCACCGGCAATGTGGACGGAAAACGACCGCGAGGACGGAGCCCTATGCGTTAGTGTGATCAAATTCGATCAACGTTTGAAACCAGCATGAGAGACGCTATCCGCACTGCGGAAGACCGACCCCGATGGAGACACATCGTGCATTCCAAAGTCCTACATAAAAGTCTCGACCCTCAGCATTGAGGAATTGACGCATGGAGGAGGAGGGACGGGATAAATACTAATCTCTTGGGAATAAGATTTATATACAATAGTGAAAGAATCATCAAAATAAATTAAATAAAATGACTACTAACGGACTACTCTGTAAAAACTTATCTAACAGTAAAAAAATATATACGCGTCGACCGAAAAAACGGAGGAGGCTCTCAGCCTCCTCCGTTTTTTCGTCGGTTGAAAATAACTTGTACATTGATATTTTATTGGATCGTACTGTCACAGATTAAGTAATGGAACTATAGATTCTATTGCGGGGACCACAAGTAACCTATAATTTATATTTATATATATATAATTCATATTACCACCGTCTCCCATTAAAGAAGTGTATTTTGTATTTGTTTGTTATGTATTTGTGTAATTATTACGTAAAATTAAGCAAATGCTTTTCTGCAACGATTTTTTAGTGAAATGGTCTTTTAAAATGGCATAGGTAAACTTTAACCACAAATATATGATGAGATAGCGCAAAATATGAGCTCTGCAAAAGCAAATTCTTCAAAAAGCTTGCGCTTTGAGAGTGCTCGGTCCAACTTACCTCGTGTTTAATTTTCTCGTTAATAAGTAGGCCATATAATTTTTCTCATCTTCTCAAGTGTTCATTTCAACGTTTTTCCTCTGGAAAAGGAAAGCTTTGGATAAAGTGTGTATTAAAATTCCCACAAATAGAAGTCTGATGCATTTCCAAGGTACCTTTTAAATAAATTTAAGTTTAAATCCTTAATGAGACTAGATTTTTACCTTACTCGTTTTTAAGGAATTCATTTCTATGCTCGTCCGAAATAGAATGCGATAATTTTTAAAATATCTGGTATTACCTTGTTTTTCCGTCTCGCTTTTTTGAGCTGATCACATTTAGGACAAAGCCATTTTCCATCAGGCGCCGAGACGACACCCACACATTCGAAGTGGTACCACTGGAGAACGCAGCTTGCCCCATCGCATCCGATCATTGGCGAATTTTCGACGTATTTCCCGCAGAAACAATAATCGCTTTCTCGCTCAGAATAGAAGATATTTGAGTCTTCATCTTCGAACTCTTCGTCGTTTATCGGCAGAACGTGGCACATGTGGATGGCATACGGCCACCGCTTGAGGCCACAGCGTTTGCACCAGATACTCTCCGTGCCGTGCCGCCAGTATAGATGCTCTAACAAATGTTTATATTCACCGTACAACATAGTACAACGACCACATGTTAAGCTAGCGGATTTTATAAGCGAACTTTTACAAGTTTTCATTTCGCTCAAGTTCTCGGCTTTGTTTATGAGAGAACTTTGCTCGAAACAAGACATAATTTGGTTATGAACCTTATGAAAATCAGTTAACTTCGCCTAAATTGATACGTAACTCTTAAAAGTTAGAGTAGTTTCTAGAGTAAAGCTCGTGGTTGAATAATCTGAAATGTTTTAGCTGCTTAATTTATAGGAAACGAAAGTAAGTAAGCTTAATTAGAACGAACTAATGGGGTAGGATTTCATTAACTTAACGGTTTAAATGACTTGTGCACTTTCTTTTAACAGTGATAATTAAATTTGCTATAGTATAAATAACCCATTGTGTGCATTACTAATTTATTAATTAGGTACTACAATTAACTAACAGGTTACTAGTACTACAACTAATTATACTTGATTTGTATCTGACTAACAAAGAAACCATCCAATAATACCTGTAAAATTATAAAGGCAGCGTTTTGATGACCTCTATTTTAAATCGTTCAACATAATATATTTTATGTAGATTTTGTTTAAAGGAATATCAAACACTAATATTAGGTACAAAGAGTTTCAGTAACATGCAATTAGGTTGTATGGTAAACTAGCTTCTGCCCATGGCTTCGCTCGCGTTGTTTAAGGGCCTTCACTACCTCATATTAACATCGTCAGATATCAAAAATAATAAATATATAAATTTGAAATTTATATATAGTAAAGTTCAGGACTTACTCTATCGATAATATGTTTCGAAAGCACAATTCCAGAAAATTTTCTCAATGGAAAAAATTCGCAAAATTTTCTCTAAATTTTTACTAAAACCTTTATTTCTTAATAAATATACAAGTTATGATCTTGAGAATAAGCATGGTAATAGAACATAGTATAAAGAACATTTTCTTATGTTTCGGTTCTTACAAATAATGTCCTAATTAATAGATAATAAGCTAAAACTTGATTTTTGGGCTTGCGTTGCTATGCCCAGTCCCGTTTCTATGAACGCGAAATCCTAAGTCTATCCTTTTCACAAAAATTAGAGGTTCTGTAGACCTTTAAGGTTATTTCTGTCCCATGGGAGATGATTAATGGAATAAAAAGTAACCTTTGTTACTCTCCATCCATTCAACTAAATCTATGCTAAATCAAGGACCAAATCGATTGGTTGCTTAGTTAGTGCGTGAGGGAAGAATAAACAAACAAACATACTTTCGCATTTTTAATATTAGTTAAAATATCATAGCACTTCCCATCGCAAGTATCCCCCCCCCCCCCTTATGTTGTTACTATTGTTAATAGATGCGGAAATCATCGCTTGTTTACTCGCATCGCTGATCTTCTAGCGAAACATGATCGTCAACTACTAAGTTTTCGAAATACAACCTTATTTCTAGCGAATACGAGTGAAACTAGAGCATCGTGATAACAAGCCTTGTTATCGTGGAAAATGGATCCATTCATATAATTAAATTATATTGTTACAAACGACAGTGCTCTTTGAGGCAATGTAAAAGAGTTCGCAGAAGCTACATCAAAAATATCCCACGTACATTAGGTAGTTTGTTCTATTTAATTACCTTGTTTGTTATGACAATTATGTTTGCGTTGTTTTGTACATTTCTGAGTGTTCATAGCTACTAGTAGATGTAATATAGGCAGACTTTCCTACATGTCTCAAGGCTGTGCATTATCGCAGTAGTATTTAGTTTAAAAGTTCAACGTAATACGTATTTTAAAGAATTCTGTTTCCTCCAAAGATTTAAATCGTTAGATGCGCCCTGGGACCAAAAACTGTGGCATTGTCTTTGAAAGTGTGCGTTATAAAATGCCGATGAATGCACACTACTAAAGAGTAGTTAAAATTAGTGTTTTTGGCAATAACCTCAACCTCAACAGCCTGTAATGGTCCATTGATGGACGCAGGCCTCCCCTGTTTTTTTCTCATTGACAGTAATGCCCATTACCCCTCGCTGGGCATGCGGGTTGGGGATCGGAGTTCGGTGGTAGATTTATTCTGCAAGAGGCGCTGTTGCCCCCCCCCCCCCCCCCCCCCCATGGATGTCCCTTAGTCACCTCTTATGACACCCACACGAGAAGAGTTAAGGTGGTGCAAATTCTAAGCACCATTCGACTGCACATTATGGTGCGGATAAGGGCCTATCTAACGATTTAAATCTTTGGTTTTCTTCTGTATAATAAATATTAAGCTGTCCCAAAGCGAGCATCAGCTTTGGCAGATAACATGAGAATTTACAAAGTATTTAATAAGATTATTTCGTTAAAAATATAAGCGCACTCGACTGTACACGATCTGGATTACAGCCAAACGGATCACGTCTCATGTTTCCGAAAAGGAAACTTACTTCGGTTGACTTCTGCCCCGACATGCCTTCGCTGTGACAATATTTTATAACGAAAAAAATACCCAGAAACTTGTTATTTTTTAATACATTACGTGAGGGATTATCTCATCACGTCAACGACAACGCCAAAATTTTGAATAAATAAGTAATTTTTGTAAATTGTAATTTTTTAATCCAAGCCGCCTGCCAAGCATGGTGATTATGCCCCCCTCCCCTGTTTGGGGGAGGCACGTTCAGAAGAGGATATAATAATGTGTGCTGAAAAGGTAAGAAATTGTTATTTTACTAGCCAGTTCAACACTACGTTATAATAAGGTGACTTGAATAACGCAGACTCTAAGAAATTATTTAGCTCTAAATGGAATATAAATTCTGGAAAATCTAGAATTTATATAAAGATTATGCTTCTGTTTGAGCAAAACTTAATCATTTTTGCGTTTTTTATTCACATATTAAACTGATATCGAAAAGCACGAACATTTCTAATCGTAACTACATTATAATCTTATTCTTCAATTCGTTTTTTAGGGTCTCCGAAAATCTACTCGAAAGATTTCATCAGAGGTCGTAAAGAGGCTGCGGTCGTACGGTCGTACATGACATAAGGTTCTACGATCTTCACGGAATACTGAGTAACTTCGGTTTTATTGCAAATCCAGAGATTTTACAGACAGGATAATAAGAGGGACGTAAGCTGATCGCAAAGGGCCGAGAGGAGCCGTCGACTTACCATTGGATACCTACGCGCGAATAGAAACTAACTTAGCAAAGGGGTTTGAAAATTTTGGCCCAACATCGGCTATCACACTGTTTTTTTTAACCGCAGCGCACAATGACGTTATACAGGATGTATCAAAAATGAAGTACCAAATTTTCAGAGGCGGTGCAAAAAAAAAACTAAATGCCGGGATTTTCTTTATATTTTTTCAGGATTCTGTGATCGAACCTGCACCGCCCCTGAAAGTTTGGTCCTTAATTTTTGTTACACCCTGTATATCTCGACGACCTCAGTGGCACGGCAGGCAAAGGTCTGCCAGCGGCGCAAGAGGTTGCGGGTTCAATTCTCAGGACAAATGTTTGTACGATTTGCAGATATTTGTTGCGGGTGTTCTTGTCATTTGAAATGACGAGGAAACCCGGACCACAATACGGAAATGTCTCATTTCCGTATTCGTATGTAGAGTAGAAACACCCTGCAATACAAAAATCTTGAAACCCCTATCCATGGGAATTATACTAACAGAAACATGTGCCTATTTGGACGACCTCTGTGGCGCGATGGGCGAAGGTCCGTCTGCGACGCAGGAGGTTGCGGGTTCGATTCCCGCCTCAGGACAAATGTGTGTACGATCTGCAGACATTTTTTCAGGGTGTTCTGGTCGTTTACTATGTATAGGTAATAAAAAAAAAACTATCTATGTATTGTATTGTATAATGTATATCAGTTATCTAGTACCCATAACACAAGCTATGCTTACCTTGGGGCTAGATAATGCTGTGTGAATTGTCCAGTATAATTATTTATTTTATTAACATATCAAAACAAAATCCTTTATAAACTTAAACATTATTTTCGCTATTCAGATGACATCACAATAGCAAAATATAAAAGTTCTGCGAATTTTTACGGTACTAAACAAAATGAAGCATACGTATCTCGCATAGTTTTCACGAGCGGTTGGGTCGGAAGGCGAAAAATCGCGAGCATTAGTAAAATATATGTAGTGACACCAATCCTATCTGAGCCTCTAAACCAGTCATAACTTTATCGTGTTTGCATTATTTCACACATGACTGATCGTCCGGATCTGCGTGCAAATTCGACATGAATATTTCATCATACGACAGAAAATAAACAAAAATCGAAACTCTGAGGTTTAAAAAATAAGCCGAACACCCTGAGATTGTTGAAAGAATATTTAACAAGTTCTGGGGAATGAAACTTTTTTTTTGTTGTTTTAAATTTAATACTAATTAGTCTTAATTTCGACAATATAAATAGGTCAATATGATCATCAGCATATAGTCCACAGCTGAACATAGGCCTCCCCTAAAGAGCGAGATGACGACGCACAGTCTTCTTCTTGCTTGCCGCATCCAGCATCTGCCTGAAGTCTTCATATCAATTTTGCTGCAGTTTTTATATAAATAGGTCACCATCATCATCAGCCATGTTACTCCACAGCTGGACATCGGTCTCTTCTAATGAGCGCCATAGCGCCCTGTCTTCAGCTTGCCGCATCCAGCATCCATCTGCAATCTTTCGCGGGTTGTCATGCCACCTGAGCTACGTTTGCCGCGTCGTGGTCTCTACTCAAGAACACATTTATCCCAGTGGTTGTAGGTATGTTCTTCGTGAGATGTGACCGGCCCACTGCCACATTAGCTTGCTAATTCTTATAAACGAACTATGTCGATAACTTTAGGTGTCTGTTGGATGTTTTTGTTACAAATCCTATCCTTCTGAGAAACTCGGGGCACAGCTCATTTAATAGCTCGCTGAGCTAATACTATAAATAGGTAGTCCTTATCAAATAATACACATTAGCAGGTATTTAATCATAATCATTTATTGTGATCTTATGCATACATTATGGTTCTTAGGTGTAGGTAGTGTTAGTGGGTACACACGCAATGCATATAAAAACCCTATCAGGTCGCAACAATTACATACTTAGTTATAGAGTAATCAAAGGAATCGAAAATAAGTCAGATTAGGAATAGTCACTAGAGTTTATTATGTACATAATGTAAAGTATATGTATGTATTTAATAAATTCTACTCGACTCAGGCTTTCCCCGATTTTTTTATCGGATGGGGGTGTTATTGTGTTATTCTCATGTATCGTAACAGGCGAATAAGAGACATACAGCGGGGGGCGGGCAGCAGCGCCTCTTGCAGAATAAATTTACTACCGAACTGCGATCACACATAGCTTTAAGGGTGGGGCACGGGTTCGAGTCCCGCCAGAATCGGAAGTTTTTGGGAAATCTCTGAAGTTTACGCGAACCAAATAATTAAAAGTTAAAAGTGATCCTATAAGCCAGCTGACCCCTCCCTGGTAAGACAAAAGAGGCTGGTAAGAATTGAAGAAGGCCTAAGCCCAGCAGAGGGTTAAACTGTGATGACGATGATGAGGATCACCCTGATACCTACAATATCTGTTCTTTACACGACTAGCAAAATTATGTAGTATTTTACTGGTTTATTTCTATGTATCTATGTGAGTTTCTTTGTGCCAACATATAATATTATGTAAATAGGTATATAACTTTTAAATGTCTGAAAAGATTTAGATGTGGTGATGGGGAATCGTTAAAATCCACCTTCGCGAGTGACACTGTCTTCATTTTTGAACAAAAAGTCAGCGCAGTCGTTTTTAGAATGGAATAGAATTTATTTGCAACTTTATCAACGAAAACAAACATGACTCAAAATTAAAAGACAATGCTTCTGTCGATAAGAGTCACAAAACGGCCTAGGTCTCAGCATGAGCTAGTTGTAAATACGTTACCAACGCTGGTCATCAAATATCTTTTTCGCTATTGTTTATCCATTCATACAAATTATGTTTATGGAAATTAACTAGCCTATACTAATAAATAAGAGACTCTTTATTATCATGCATGGTAAAGGACCTTCGTAAACCAATTTGGAGAATTGTATGCACCTCAGTAGAAATAATGAATGCGCTATAAATAAAACATTTTCGTATACAAAATTTATTGGTTGTATAACGAATGCAATGCCGTAGCTCGTTCGTTCGAAGTAACGTGATTATTGCTTTGTATGGAATGCAAAGTAGTCTAAATGAACTGGGAAAAAACATTTTTTTTTTTAAATATTGTTCAACGAAATTCTTTCATCTTTTTTTTTTGCTGTTTTGTTTTATTTGTAGTGATGTGTGTCAATCGTAGGTTACTTTACACCCTCTAAATAAATAAAACGTTATAAATTAAATCGACCCAGTTAAATAGTACTTACCTACCTCTAGAGTAATCCATATTAAGATAGTATGTGGTAGGTAGAATGTCTTTTTTTCAAGTTTTTACAAAACATTATAACAACTTAACTTGGGGCTAGATAATGATGTGTGAATTGGCCAGCATTATTTTATTTTTCGAATATAACTAACATACTTTCAAATTCCGATCACAAATCAAATTCCAAAATACTATCCTATCTTAAAAAAATGCTTTATCGGCATTATCTATCGTTGTAAAAATTAGACAACTTTATTTTTATGCTATTATAATTTGCCTATATAAAAACCGTGGACCGAATGTGGAGCTGAAAAGTAGGACGAAATAAGATTTTTTGTAATAAAATTTATTGCGGGCCGAATATGGTATACAATGTGGGACGAAAGCAGATTTTGTCATGTGGGCCGAACTTCTTAGGGACGAATATGGCATAAATCGCTAGAAGTTTATTTTAATGTTTGTAGGTATTATGAATTGTATTTTTGTTTTCTTTTATTTTTATTTTTTTGAGTTCTACCGTTTTTGTTGTTTTAACATGTCCATTGCAGTCTATTTCATGGTTGCCTGGAAGGTATCGCTCATAGGGATAAGGCTGCCTTTGAACTTCGTCTACTTGAAGCATTTATTTCTGTACTGTGTTTTCTGTATTGTGTTTTCTGTTTTTGTTTTAGTAGACCTGAATTAAACTAAACGCGTGAGAAATTAAATTTAATAGAATTTCCCGTCCTGCTTTTTAGTTCGCTTGCAATTACGAACTTTCTAGGTTATGTTTTAAACAGGAGTAATCAACTTTTTGAGAAGTGTAGTATCAAACATTTTAAGAGGCAGGTATATGACACCATTTTGTGAATAGGATAGGCATAGGATTTCGAGGGAGCGAGATAGAACAGAGCGGTGTAAGATCAAAAATCAATTGATCATCTTTTAATTAAGACATTAATTAAAAAAAAATAAGCCGAAGGTGCCCTCGGTATTCTTTTGTTTAATATGGTGATGACAATAAAAAAATCATGTGATTTGATAGTTTAGGAGAAAAATTGTAAAAACTAAAAAAATAGATGGAACTTTGCACAATTATTTCTGATATTTAAAATAGTTTTTTTAATTTTCGGATCGAATGTGCCCTGCCTTGTATCCCATAGATTATTGTGTATTTTTTTCAAAGCTTTTACAATAAAGATAACGGAGAAAAATTGTTTTAAAATAACCCAAATTCGCCCAATTCACATCTACCTTTCGTGATGCGTTCCGATTGACGTTTTTCCTATTATGTGCAACCACAAAACAGTTTTTCTACATTTCAATGTTTGACGAGCGTGTTTCTGGCAACTTTCAAATTGAGCAATATTTTATGAAATTTTTCAATTCGTTTTAAAAAATTTAACAGAGATCATTAAAATCGACCATTTTTCTTGGTAAAAATAAATGAGAAGCGAAGTGATTTTCCATCTTATAAATTTAGGCTTTACAATAACATTTTTTGTAATTGATATTCAATTAAATTCTAATGAAACCATTAGAATCAGGTGTCTTTACAAGCCCTTCAATAAAATTACGTTTAACGTATGCGCAAAGCAGATGAAATTTTAAAATTTTCTAGTTCACGGTTCGGTTAAAAATTGCGCAATGAACCGGGCAGAGAACGTTCATCAAAAGAGCGTACCTTAATTTGCCATCTTCTGTTGAATTTTACCCAACATTCTTTAAGATTTTAAAATTGAAAATTCCTAAAGATTAATAGCTAAGAGCCATTAATAGGTACCCATTAGGGCTGCAATTTTATAGTTCTCAATAGTTTTCTTTCATCATCATCATCATCAGCCTATATTAGTCCACAGCTGGACATCGGCCTTCTCTAATGAGCGCCATAGCACCCTGTATTCAGCTTGCCGCATCCAGCATCTGCCACCAGTCTTTCGCAAATCGTCATCCACCTCGTAGGAGGGCGTCCTACACTACGTTTGCCGAGTCGCCATAATATAATTGAAAAGATCCCAAACAATTCAATCAATTCAATAGAACTTTGAACAAACTGTTTGTTAGCTGAAATATTGCCGCAGTTCACCTTAAATCCCTTTGACGCAATCATACCTTCATAATAATGAGGCGTACCACAAAGCCCAAAACAAACACAAAACCAATCTCAACAAGTTTTACTAAGAGGAAAACGTATTGAGAACCGATGTCGTTACCTAACCATTAAGTAAATCACTCCAAGATATTCAAAGAGAGAAGAACAGTAATCTTCGAGCAAATAACAAAAGAGAAAGTCCTGTAACGTTTTCAATAACTGTCGTCGAAAGAGAATGAATTATTCATGGCTTATAAAACTTTTACAAGGTGTCATTTGTTAAGTTTTCTCCAGTAGCAGTGACGGAATCCTGGTGAACATTCGCAAGATTTGAACCCCGTATGCTATCAGAAACTTTTTCGATTTGTTATAGGATTTAATGTGACATGGTGAGTTTTGCGTATGATCTCTTTTATTTATTTTGACGGCGTGAAAAGTTTTATTGAACCAAGGTACCTATGGATATGATTATACATTTTGTAGGTCACAAGATATGTAGGCGAGTTTTCCTATAAATATATTTTAATAAGCAATTTGGGTGCTGCAATACACTTCATTACAGAAGTAGGGAATGAACTAAAACTACTTACACGATGAGTTTGGCTAAGCTGTTGTGAAATAACGACTAAAGTTTCCACACTGTGTCGTCGAGATACACAGAACACGGCAAAATATTTAAGTCTTAAGTCGGGACTCTATTTTATCACTACACGATGGAGTCTTCTTCGAGAGCCTCGAGAAAAGCACGTGCGTGCGGACGCTTCTTAGAAGCAAAAGAAACTGCATCGGTTTTTACCTCCACAGACCAGCTTGATATAAACTGGTCTGTGGGCTTTAACAATTTCGGACAGTGATTTTCTTTCAAGCTTATGATTAATTTCGTACGGAATCTAATTTACGAAGTATTCATATTTTAGCGTAAGTAGTACGCATATTGCGGTTTCGTGGTCCGAACCGAACTTCATAGTTTAGTTAGACCTCAACACCGGAATATCCGATCTATGAAGTTCGGAAAATTAATTTTAATTATACCTTGTTAGTTTATGAAAATGGGAAATAGGTCAACATTATTAGAGGCTGTAGGTAGAGTCCATGGTCTATGTTCCCGGGTTAATTACTACGGCGGGATAGAACAATTTAGTGGAAGTAATATTAATTAAACGTAAACCAACAAAAAATCTTTTAGACGGTGAAAAGAGAAAAACTCTGAAAACTTTGAAGCCGTTAATTTGGACAAAAACCCTTTTATTACAAATTATATTTAAAAGTTCTCGGTATTTCAAAAATTGTGGGTATAAACGAAATTAAGGTGGATTATTTAATGCTTTACTTTGTTTAAAAATTCGTATATGAACAATAGTGGACTAGGGTGCAGGTGTGAGATGTGAAACGTTCGTAGGTACATAGGTATGTACCCTTTTCCTGTCATGCGGATTTCCATCCGCTTGCGTGTCATAGCACGCTCCAGCCACGCGCCGACGCGTGCGGGTGGCCCATATAATAGGAAAAACATATTAGGTTTCGGGTAGCCCGCACGCGGACCAGATCCGCACGCGGGTGGAAATCCACATTACAGGAAAATAGCTTTATGTTATGCCTATTATACCTCAAACATATGTCACGCATTTTAATACAATGCCAACGAAAAGCAATCGAATTGGATTTAGAACCTCTCTTACTTCCGCTGGTTTGCTCAACCACTCACTTAGGTAATAGGTTGAGGTACTTATGACATGTTATTTTTGCAAAGCCACTTTCCTTTATCAGGAAGAGTTTATTCGAAATCCACTAGCGGTAATCCAGCCCTACCAACCGATCCAATTGGCAAAAAGATCGCTATTGGCCCAGCCGGACACCGATTCCGGATCAATCAAGTGGACTATTCGAGTGATTGTTGTCGAGATACGAAATACGATTACTCTTGGTTATATTGCAAAATGTATTTATTTCTATGAGTACTTATAGTAGAGTATGTTTTTATTAGTAGTTTTATCTATAGACGACCTCAGTGGCGCAGCGGGCGAGAGTCTGCCTGCGACGCAAGAGGTTGCGGGTTCGATCCCCGCCTCGGAACAAATTTGTGTACGATCTGCAGAAATTTGTTCCGTTGGTCTGGGTGTTTTCTATGTATAATAAAAAATATCTATCTATGTAATGTATAATATTACGTATATCAGTTATCAAGTACCCATAACACAAGCTCTGCTTACCTTGGGATAATGCTGTGTGAATTGTCCAGCATTATTTATTTATTATTTATTTATCTATAAGGCAATACGTTTTTTGTTTGTAGCGAAAATCCACAAGCCGTATCTACGTATGAATGTAATGTTTAACAGTTCAATGGTTCTATGATGCGATCTAACTCTTACACCTAACGAGAAAACCATTAGTTTCACTAAAAGGACTAAAATTATAAAACCCTTTTCTCCTCTATTTACTCGTTATTTTACCCAAGATTTTAAAATTAAATGGCAAAGATTGTCAGTTTCTTCCTTTTGTTCGCATTTGTGAGCATTTGGCTTACTGAGTCAAGAATAGTTAAAAAACTCAAACTTTCCAAGTAAAAAGTTGGGAGTCCAATGCATAACTTTGGTCCAATAAAGTAGGAGGGGGTTGGTGCAACGGGGTACTGTCCACGCTTCCGTTTGTCTTGGTCTTGAGCCAGTTTTCGGGAGTCCCCCCCTCACGTCTGCACAGTGTCTGAGTTGTACTTAACTATATGGACAGACAGTATGCGGGTAAATCAATGTTTACTTTGTGACAAATGTTACAAATGTTGCGTATCATCTTCGGCAGAGCAGTGAACGTGTACGCTTTTGCGTGTATAATTCTTCGCGTAAGGTACCTTTCTCAAACACCAACAGCGTATACGACGCGCATAAGATATACGCGTATAATGACGACCTCTGTGGCGCGGCGGGCAAAAGACCGCCTGCAGCGCAGGAGGTTGCGGATTCGATTCCCGCCTCGGGGCAAATGTTTGTACGAGCTGCGGGTATTTGTTCCGGGTGTTCTAGTAGTTTTCTGTGTATGATAAAAATATATAAGTATTGTATTATATCACGTACTTATGTCAGTTATCTAGTACCTACCCATAACACAAGCACTGCTTAGTTTGGGGCTAGATACCTACTGCTGTGTGAATTGTCCACCATTTTTTATTTATTTATACATAGACCATTCATATAGATAGGTAGACTTGAGTTGTTTGTTAATGTCTATTTTGTCTTTAGTTGTCCATGTTACAACTTATTCCCTACTTTAGTAATAGCACAGTCTGTAAATTAGATACAACAATTAAAAACTGTAAATTACCTACAGCACCGACGTTTATTCATTTTAGTTTCCATTTCTTAATCAAAGTTCAAACTAAGTACAAGCGTAAAGTAGCAACCGAGCCAACCACCCTCTACAAACAGATGAACAACCTAACTATTCCGAACATTCCTCGTACACCCGTTTAATCCCGTTCGTTTTCCGAAACCGATCATACCAATCGAACTGTAAATCAGTAGGATAAAAAATATTAATTAGAGACAGAATGAGGAAGTTTCAAGGAGTAAAAGTCAATATTGGTGCGGTAGTTTGTGCCTAGTTACCGGGTGTGTCTGCCGCCGCCGCCGCCGGAGCGACTGACTCACAGGTGTCAGGGTTGAGTGACAAAAATCGTTTATGGATCTCTACTTTTGTTTAATCAACCTTTTGTTCACAAAATGTTTCTTTAAGAGGACCCTTCCCGGTCCTACTATCGACAACGCGAGCGTGATTGAAAAGCTTGTTGTTTCATCCAGCGCAATGTTAAAACAAGATTCGCCAAGTGCGAGTGTAACTCGCGCGCCGAGGGTTTCAAACATTTGCCAATTATTTGTACAATCAATTTTCTCGACTTTTTTTGAAATATTTTAAAAAGTATGAAACTCACAGAAATTTCAAAAAGTGTTTTAAAAAGGCCAAAACGATACCTTTCATTTGATATGCCACATGGGTAGGTACCCCCTTTTGAAAAAAAATCCCCCTTTTTGACCATTTTTCAAAAACTATTATTATTACTGACTTCTCTATATTTTTCCTGTAAAATATAGATCCATATCTACAAACGCCTAATACATTGTACATGAATCGGTCTGCAATCTTCGGAGATAGGGGGGGGGGAAAGGGCAATTTTCAACTTTTTTTGAAATATTTCAAAAAGTATGAAACTTACAGAAATTTCAAAAAGTGTTTTGAAATGGTCAAAACGATACCTTTCATTTGATACCCCACATGGGTAGGTACCCTTCTATTTGAAAAAAAAATCCCCCCCTTTTTGACCATTTTTCAAAAACTATTATTATTACAGACTTCTCTATATTTTTCCTGTAAAATATAGATTGATGTCTACAAACGCCTAATACATTGTACATGGATCGGTCTGCAATCTTCGGAGCTAGGGGGGGGGAATGGTCAATTTTTCGACTATTTTTGAAATATTTCAAAAAGTATGAAACTTACAAAAATTTCAAAAAGTGTTTTGAAATGGTCAAAACGATACCTTTCATTTGATACCCCACATGGGTAGGTACCCCCCCTTTTGAAAAAAAATCCCCCCCCTTTTTGACCATTTTTCAAAAACTATTATTATTACAGACTTCTCTATATTTTTCCTGTAAAATATAGATCTATATCTACAAACGCCTAATACATTGTACATGAATCGGTCTGCAATCTTCGGAGATAGGGGGGGGGAAAGGGCAATTTTTCGACTTTTTTTGAAATATTTCAAAAAGTATGAAACTTACAGAAATTTCAAAAAGTGTTTTGAAATAGTCAAAACGATACCTTTCATTTGATACCCCACATGGGAAGGTACCCCTCCTTTTGAAAAAAAATTCCCCACTTTTTTGACCATTTTTCAAAAACTATTATTATTACAGACTTCTCTATATTTTTCCTGTAAAATATAGATTGATGTCTACAAACGCCTAATACATTGTACATGGATCGGTCTGCAATCTTCGGAGCTAGGGGGGGGGGAATGGTCAATTTTTCGACTTTTTTTGAAATATTTCAAAAAGTATGACACTTACAGAAATTTCAAAAAGTGTTTTGAAATGGTCAAAACGATACCTTTCATTTGATACCCAACATGGGTAGGTATCTCCCCTTTTGAAAAAAAATTCCCCCCCTTTTTGACCATTTTTCAAAAACTATTATTATTACAGACTTCTCTATATTTTTCCTGTAAAATATAGATTGATATCTACAAACGCCTAATACATTGTACATGAATCGGTCTGCAATCTTCGGAGATAGGGGGGGAAAGGGCAATTTTTCGACTTTTTTTGAAATATTTCAAAAAGTATGAAACTTACAGAAATTTCAAAAAGTGTTTTGAAATGGTCAAAACGATACCTTTCATTTGATACCCCACATGGGTAGGTACCCTTCTATTTGAAAAAAAAATCCCCCCCTTTTTGACCATTTTTCAAAAACTATTATTATTACAGACTTCTCTATATTTTTCCTGTAAAATATAGATCGATATCTACAAACGCCTAATACATTGTACATGGATCGGTCTGCAATCTTCGGAGATAGGGGGGGGGGGGGAATGGTCAATTTTTCGACTTTTTTTGAAATATTTCAAAAAGTATAAAATTTACAGAAATTTCAAAAAATGTTTTGAAATGTACAAAACGATACCTTTCATTTGATACCCCATTTGCCTTCCTATGTCTCTTTTGAAATTTCAACATCAAAATTTGTATTGAAATTATTCATTTTCATTTTTCATTTATTTATATTTTTTTTTCTTGAAATCAGTAATGGCGCACGAAATGTATCATTATTTTAAATTTCAAGTTAATAGCTGCAGTAGTTACTGAGATATTCAAGAAAGAGCGGGGACGGACAGAGCGAGACCATAAGGGTTTCAAAACCGATGTTTGAAACCCTAAAAAGAGGCAAAGCTAAAAGAGAGAGAAAACGACTGAGCGCTCGGTTGGCATTCGGTTACTTTCGGTTTTTTTGAGAACGCAATAACATTGAACGAAAAATAGTGTGCGGAAATTTCATAAAACATGTTCCAGGAAATACGTGATTTTCAGTAAGCCTTACAAGTTTGTTAAATAGAAGTTTGTCGTTTAGAATCTCCATTACATTTGCAAGGTTTCTATCGAAATATTTTCTTTATTTTTACAATTTAAGAGTACATTCTGAACGCCCAATAAATAAATAAATAAAATTTATTTATTTTATTTATTTATTACGCCCAAAGTTCAGGTAAAATTTTTGCAAAAAAGCAAATTTTTGGAGTCTTATACTGAATTTGTTTCTTCAAATTTTGTTTTTTTGTTACAATAGAAACCTAGATAATAGTGCACAAGATACCTATTAGTTAAAAGTTTCAAAGAAAGATCTGTTACAACGACATAATCACGTACGTGCGTTTGTATGAAAAGTAAGACGGGTTGGCCGCCCTTAATGTCTTTAAACCTTACCCCGAATCCAATGATAAAAGTAAAAAAGTAAAGAAAAATATATTTATATTGTGTCACAAAATTAGAAGCATAGTACATACCTACAAGTATAAATTAGCTCGCTCAGCATAACGCAAAATAACGATGACGCTACCGTGTACTGGTTTTATGCGACACCTGGATGGTGTAGTCACAGCAGATGCTGCTGTATTCAACAATTGTTGTCAACAATCATTAATTGTTGCTCTATTTTAAGGTTTACTATTAGTATATTATTCTTCGTCTTTAACTACTACCTAAAAGATTGGTTCAAATCCCGCTCCAGATTTATAATACCAAATAAAATTTGTCTTGTAAATTGACAGATGCGGCACCGCATGTCTGTTTTCTTTCTAAAGTCTCCCCCAGCAATCCAGATGGGATTACTCTCTGAATAAAAAGCCCGTGTGTCGACTATTGTCAGTGGGCAGAATTCCAGGGAACCTGCAATCCACGACGTGCAATTCGTTACTCCGTTTCTCGCTGACTAGGCGAGTCTGTGACATCGCCTCGCTCCGCGGTTGTTTTTGCCCTTCAACGATATCGACGCGATCCCCGAGTTTCGTAGATGTGTCCCGTGAGACGTATATTTCCGCCACGCACCCGACTTGGCCGGTTGTATCCTTGTCTTGCGTTGTTGTTCTTGGCAACCATGACTGACATTTACAACTTGTACGCGGCGCTACGTTGGCAAATTGATGCCATTTAAACTGTACTGGAACCGCATAAACAAAACTGAATGGTTATGCATTGGATGCGATGTCTAGCTGTACCCAGTTAAACTTTCTTAATTATCAGTTAATTAAACGGAATGTCAGTTTCTAAGAACTGAACACAAGTTAAAGATCAACATTAATAACGTCAATTACATTTTAAAACTTTCCCTCTCCGAGACTGTCTGAGATACTTTTCAAATTGTTCGCAGTCAAAGAAAAACTTCTGCTAGATTTAAATATCTCTAGAGCATTTAGTCTGGAACAGTTGAGTCGATGTCAGCTCGAGTTGCCGCTACGAAGCGACGGGCTCGGAAGCACAAAAACCTTTTACTGATAATAAGTAAGTACAAGTTAAACATGCTGTGTCACTTGATTTATTATTTTTAACTTTGCCTGTTCCTCTTTCATGCTGTCAGAGTTTGAAAATCTCGGAAGCGCAGCGCGATAAGTTTCTTTCAATGTGCTATACGCGAATGAAAAAATGGAGGATTGCAAGTTTTCCTATTTAAAATGGCCGCCACAATATTCGCAATGCAATGCAAACTGAAACTTAAAAAAGCTAAACTCGTTCTACGGGAATACCTTGAAACGACGATATTGAAAGGATTAAATGAATAATTCAGCGCCGAAAGTCGCGAGCGCCTCTCTGGCTCGCCTCATTCTTGGCGGCTTTCTGTCAAAGTATCGTTAAAATGCGCATATTTTATTTTATTTTTATTTTCTTCAGAAAAAACGAGACAAGAGGATTTCAAAGTTCCATTGTAGGATAAGTCCCATCGAAGACATTGTGAATCGATAGGGGGGATAGATCTTGTGCAATCTGTATAATTGTGGAACACAATTCATCGGAATTTCGAAAGTTCCGAGAGCATGTTCGATTGGGGATAAGTTTGCTTGACTGAATATTAATTAGCGGGAGTATGCAATGGGTAATAGTAACGGTAATCCGTTGTAATCCGCGTAATATTGCGGCCGATAGTGTCAAGAGTGTCCGTTCTAAGCCGAGTTACGACACTCTAATCCCTTAGGACTTTATCTCGGCCGGCCCTTTATGGAATTAACATAAACTTGTTCGACGATTTGTCTGTTTATCTTAATATCTTATGCTGGTGTTTCATTGGTTTGGATATTGATCGAATAAATCTTATTGTTTTTGATAGATTATACAAATATTACACTGAAACGTTAATCTCCTTAGGAAAATTGTTTCAGGATAATTTTCTTCTAAGATCACCAAACCCACCTTTTTAGACTTAGTTGGGTATATTTTTGCTTCCATAAAAATGTTTTTATTGTTGTACAAAAAGAAATCAATCAATGTCTATGAAAATGTAATTTAGCGAGCGGTAATTTCGCGGACTTACTTGGCGATAAGCCACTGATTCCGTAGGGGAAAAGGTTCAACAAATGATAATTTCCTCTCTTGCCTCCAAGAATGTCATTTAGATGATATTTTTTGACAAAGGTTTTTCTTCTTGCTTCATACAACATATAGGTACTTATATAAACATAATTAATGCGTCATAGGATACGTTGTGTAGGCAGATAAATTTTACAAGACTATTAACAGAACTTTAAATAGCTTAAATATCTAAGTAAGTAGCTTGATATTGAGATTTATATTCCCAATGTTTTCCATTTAATTTACTGGATCTATACAGGGTTATTAATTCACTGATGCTAAGTGAACCATTGATTTTACCTATCATCACGAACACGTTTGTGAAGACATCTGGTCTTCATTTTAAAACTTGGTATTGGTAGTAGGTAGCTGCATTCAATAAAGTCTCTAAGCAGGCTTTATTTGAAATTAAACTTAAAAACGGCTCTGCTCTGAATTAACACAGGGAGTGGAAGATCGGTCCGTAGTATTTTATTGGGTTCCAGACAAATGTGTTTTTTGATATTGTATAATTAAATTACAATGATTTGGTGACTTACAAAGTAACATTAGAATTAAGACATGGTGTCTTCGCGAACGTGTTCGTGATGACGGATGACGGAACCTGCAGTTCACGCAGTGTCAGCAAATAACCCTGTAGGTATAGTACGTAACTCATTCAATAAAACTTTATACAATATTAATACGGTTCTTATTCAGAACAACGGCACGAATAAAACACAATCGCGCTTAGAAATCGCTTGTTATTGTCATGTAGTGTATTATATCACGTATATTAACGTCAAGTAGAAAGTAATAAATGAGGGACTTAATTACGATTGTTTTAACGAGTCTTAGCTAGAGACTGGCTGGCGACGTCATTGTTGGAATGATGTATTGTGGGAGAGATGCGATAAGCTGTCGACGGAGACGAGAAGGTTGGATTCACAATGGATGTTACGATTTAAGGGCCTATACCTACTACCTCTAATCAACTCCGTCTGATCTCCATATCTTCCAAACTACTAAGTATTTAACTTAGAAATTTATAAATGGTAAAGGACTTACTCTATCGATCATGTTTCGAAAACACGATACCATAAAAATTTTGGTATTGTCGCAGAATAGTCACAACGAAAAAGGCACGTTTACGTGGCAAATCTATACGCCATTGTCTTAAATAAACGATTGGTTACAGCAGAATTAAGCCCTATCATAAGTTATTTTAACTTATGATAGGGCTCGTAAGTTAAAATACGTAGGTACTTAAGTTGACGAAGGACAACCAGGCAAAGTTGCAATGCCTTTTTTACGATATGGATAATGTAGATAATGCTGTGTGAATTGTCCAGCATATTTTTTTTAATAGTGGTAAATCGATCATGATTGCATAAATGGTAAAACTGAGCAATTTTTATCATTATTGTATGCTAAAAAAAATTTTTTTAAAGAAATATGTGCGCAAATAAATAAAACGTAGGAGCTTAGTTTTACCTGTAAATGATGATTTATATTAGACCGAGCCGTGTCCGAGCCGGACCAAGGCCGGAGCGGATCTCTTAAGGCGCATACTAACCCAAAAACAAGAAAATTAGGTGTTTTCGAACCCGTTTTCTGACGAAAATATTCATTGTGGAGCTCTGAAATTTATATATCCTGTAACACACATCCTGAAAGGTCCCTTGGAGGTTCCAAATATTTGCTGTTAATCATAGTGTAGTTGTTATACTGTTACTGATAGTGTATGTGTAGCGGCTTCGAACCCACTTTTTATCGGCGTCTCAAATTCGATTAGTACCAAATTCAGTATAGTGATTCACATAGTTCATACCTACCGCTTGGAGGTCCATTAGCTTCGAAAAGCAGTCAAATTAATGAAATCAAACGTAAAAACGTATTTGCACCTATAAAATCTGTGATTCAAACCTGACCAGTTACACGTCGCCCAACCGCAGAGGATCCTATCATTTGGTTGATTATGGCACTACATAGTATGCTGAACCGAAAACAAGCACTCTTTGCTGCATAAAGGCGCGCGGAAAGGTCCAAGGTCATTTGCCTTACTATTCGTCTTAACAACGTTAGTAGACGGACCCGGACAGGACACGAATCATGCACTGTTTTAATACAAACTGCTTCATACAAAATGTATGTAACGTTTCAAATCCGTGACCCGTCCGGTCCACATATACGGTACGCCCCGGGCACTGCCCGGTTTAAATCATCCCTATGAGAGGTTCATGTGGAGTCAATTGAGAATCAAAAGAATCTATCTTTTGTTTAATCTTTGAATAGTTTAAATGACTATTCTCTTCTCAATTGTGGGTTATTTTGCATGTAAAGTTGATGTATCTTATAGATATCTAAACAGCAAGAAAATGATTTTATAAAAGTTTCGAAGTAGTCTTAAAATCTTAATAAATGTAATCAAACAACAGATTAAGTAAGGCACCTTAAAAATGTTTTTAATAAAAAATCACCCTTTCCGATATTCAATAACTTAATTCCAATGCCCCTCTTTCTAATCTCTTCATTTTGTCCGGTATTGAAAAGAATCGTTTTAGAGAATTTCCTCGAAAAATAAAACAAGTTTGATAAAGCCCTGTCTTCCCCTGAGGGACACGGTTCAATCGAAATGTTACTTTGGACTAGATATTTTTTCGTTATATTTCAGTTCCATGAAACAATGTTTTTCATTCGTTAGTAAAACAATTTTATTCCTTTTAGTTATAAAAGATATCAGAGTGGTCATCATCATCAGCATATACCAGTCCACTGCTGGACATAAATTCTGGCTATTAAAATACATCATCTATTAGTAAATCTTTACCTACTACAAAGTTGTTTCTGTAATCCATACTGACATTATTAATTACAGAGTAATTCTGTCTGTCCTGTCTGTTATATTTATACGCATAAACGGCTGATGAAATTTGGCAGGGAGGTAAATAATAACCCGGGGCCGTCCTCTTCCCCGAGCCTATGTAGGTACATGGACTATTTAAACACGCATGCAATGCCGTGTGGTGCCGGCTTAGAATTTGCACCACCCAACTCTTCCCGTGGGTGTCGTAAGAAGCGACTAATGGGACATACACCGAAGGGCGGGCAGCAGCGCCTCTTGCAGAATAGATCTACCACCCAACTGCGATCCCCAACCCGCATGCCCAGCGAGGGGATTATGGGCATTGCCCCCATGAGAAAAAAAAAACAAGGTGATGCCTGCGTCCAGCAGTGGACCATTATAGGCTGTTGAGGTATGCGAACCCCTGTGCAGCTGCTAGTGTTTTATATATAAATAGTTTTATTCTGCCTACAAAAAACATTTCTTAGTAAACACCTCGCTTAGAAACCTCGCCTATTTCACCCACGTAAAAGCTAAAAGTCGTTTAAAATTTCTAATAGGTAATAAAAATCGGAGCAAGAAAAACACTGTTTAGCACTATTTTAAGTTGATAGATTACCTATGATGAAGACGTAAGTCCACTAATTTTATAAAAGGGAAAGCTTTGTTTGTTTGAATTGGGCTCCGAAACAACTGGACCGATTTGAAAAATTATTTCACTATTAGAATCCTTAATTATCCGTGATGAACATAGGCTATAGAATATGCCCGTGTGAAGCCAGGGCGGATCATTTCTTACTAATAAAGGCGAAAGTTTGTGTCGTTGTGAAAACGCTTGGCGGAAGACAACGCCAAAAACACTGAATAAATCGTGCAGAAATTTTGCACGCATGAAGATCTGAATCCGCAATAACATAATAATAATAATACTTTATTTCAGGCAACAAAGAAAGTGTACAAAAGTAACTTAATTAGGGTTTAGGGCCCATATAATAAATACCTTAAAGACTAACATAGATAAAAACAATAATAGGCTAGGTACTTTTTATTCCCCGCGTGCCAATATCAGAGAAAACATGAAACATCCCTTCATAATCCCACACAATCATCACTTCACGGACATTTTGATCGATCCGGCTCGAAGGACCATAAAGATGTAAGGTTTCCGCCCTACACCTTTAGATGATAATGCTGGATGATGATAATTGATAGATATTTAAACTGATCACTTGATTTATTGATTATGATGTGAATACACAGTACGCGTTCGACCGCCGTGTCGTGTATTCACATCATAATCAATAAATCAAGTGCACCACAGGCAAAAGCTAGTTATGAGTGGTAAATTTCAAAGGCGATAAAAGGACGTCATGTATAAGAATAATTGCAGTTCCCTCGCTAGATTTCCTATTTAGCTGTGAAACTTATTCGACATCGTTTGTCTTCGGTTCTATTGTTCCGAAGTTCTTTTGAAACCGCTCTATCGATTGCAATTAATGGTTAATCGACTTGCTGTGCTATCGGTCACGAAATTCGCAACAAAAACTCTGTGATCATTACAAAAAAGTCTCGGATCATTTACAAATCGTTTTGAAAGCTAGGTGTCTTGGTATATGCCAAAGACTACGTAGTAAAGTGTAAAGTAGGTCTTAATATTAGGCGTAGGTAACTTTCGTCAAATAATAATTATAATCTAATCGCCTGGTGGGTCGACGACATAGTACCTACGTGTAGGAGACGTCAATGGAGGCGGTTAGCACAAGAGCGTGGTGAATGGCACAAACTTCGGGTGCTTCGGGGGGCCTATAAACCCAGCAATGGATAAAATTGTGCAGATGATGATAATAACTTATCATTCAATTAGGTACCTTATCATTGATAAGGTATCTAATTGTTTTTGTGGAAATGATTGGTTAGTACCTAGTTACTATGGTATCTATTTTTGATCACGATATTCGAAAGCAATATTGCTAATGAATGACTCTGTCGTAAACAGCTTCGGGCCATTTGATAGATATCCCAATTCCGTTGATCGTATTTATCAAAAAGCAATCACGAAAAGTAATTTCGTAAACATTTTAGTATAGCTCCCAAGTAGCTTTTATGCACTCACTTTATGGAGCATAGAGTAGAATTCAATTTCACTGAATTCATGATAAAATAAACTAGAGTGTCAAGGGTTGTATTTATGTGGCGAACTGTATAAAAACACAATCTTAAGGGGCAAAGTAAACGGCCTCAGGATATAAGCCGGGGATAAAAACGAGTGGGTATTCTACAACGAAAAACCCAAAAGGCAGCTTACTCGCAAAATATTATACCTAAGACCTTTATGTTTTTTTAGTAATAAGTATACAAACATGAAAGTATTATGTTTTTCATTTTGATCGCAGACGAAATCATAATAATTTTCTGTGTTCTTACTGTTACTTAACTCATTATTCCTTACAATACTAATGAATTTGATAAAGTTGAGAAAAGTATTTTATGTAATTATTAAATAAAGAAAGAATTTAAGGCCCATACCCCACCGAAAGTGGCGCCGCCACCTAATTTGTCTTATTATTCCGTTTAACAAAGGAATTTTCAAAAATCCTTCTTCCAGTTTGTGATACCTATCATAAGCTTTTTTTTAATGCCTCTGTAATAGTTTTATTCTATTTAGTTTAGGAAGAGATACGAAAAAGCGAGGGCCATAGATGAATCACGAGCAAGTCTTCACTTGCTAAATATAGACTAAATCACGACTAAATTTTAGTCGTTAGAATCCAATTGATTCGTGATGATTGAATTTTCATGGTCCCTCATAGACATTCGTTTTATTCAAGATTTGCATGCTACTTATTCTTTATTTATACCATGACTACGAGAAAAAGATTTAAGCGAAAATAGAAATTTAATGAAAAAGAAGGTTAAGTTAATTACACATTTCAATTGGAACAATTACTAAACTGAAAAGTAATTTTCTTTATTTTAATGCTAAACATCACTCTAAACTCGTTGTCGAAAATGTCGACCAATCAAATCTCGGAGAGTTATTTACACAAGGAGTTTAATGTCGAGTATTCTTTGCACAATGAGTTTTTATCGAGTATTTTCTGCGCAAGGAGTTTGTATAGCATTGAGAGGGAGGTCGAATATATTGGTGTGTTCTAAATCCAAACACCAAAATAGCGATCAAAAGTGATTTTTAATCACTGTTTTCAGTGAATAACATTTTTAGAGGGGGTAATAATGTAAAATAAATTATCTGCTTACTTGTAAGAAACCTAAAAGCAAAATAAAGTTCCTACATATAATAATAAAAGACACTATGCAGATGCAGCCGACGGAAAGATATCTTCGCACGCCTGCAAAGTTTTTCTTCTTTCACTGTTTTTAATCTCAGGAATTAACTGGGGCCTTTCCTTTCGCGAAGAAAATTTTAATACGGTAACTTTGTTGTTCATAATATTTAAAAGCCTTTTATGATATCTTATATCATGCATGAATAACTTTTTAGGTAGGTAATAAATCATCAAGATCGAAATCTAAAAGATAATCTCAAACATGTTTTATATGGTTGACATGTTTTTTAGATTTCTAAATTTTTTTGAAAGTCCAGGTTAATTTATTGTAATAAATTAACCCGGAACTTTATTTCCGCTGAATAAACTGCAGGATCTGAAACGTCTGATTCCATTAATGAAGAACATTCTCATGAAATATTATTGCTTATTATATTTTTACTCTTCGAATAAATTTTCCTAACAAATTTTCCTTGATTGACGTCGAAATGGCCCCTTATTCATCCCCGCGGGCCGGGTCTGCAAATAAATTTATTTGCATTTTTCTCGAAGACTAGATCATTTTTCTCTAAAAATTAATGAGACATTCTTAAGTAACAAAATTAATGCTTCCAAGCTTAAATATTTTGTACAGAGTCTAACGTATTTTTTTTATTATTTATTATTTTATCGGGTTGCTTCTTATAGCGATGAAATCGAGGCTTTTAAAGTTTTAACTTAAACTACCACACTCTGAATAAAGCGGACTAAGGCCGTATACAGAAAGAAAGCTGGAAACTTATAAGCGCTTACCGGCGCTTGACAGCGCTGGTAAACCGCGCAGGAAAATATATGAACGCGCGCCGATAAGCACTGAACGGTGCCGACAAGTTCCAACCCTGCCATGTAAAATTAATAAACAACCTGCTTTAACCTGCGTCCTTTGTGTAGTATGGACCAGCACTGTCAAGCGCCGGTAAGCGCTTATAAGTTTCTAGCTTTCTTTCTGTATACGGCCTTAGTCCGCTTTATTCAGAGTGTGGTAAAGGGTTGAAAGCTTGCTGCGCTAAGGTTCCAACCTAATTACGTCAAACAGCGTCCTATTTCCTATTTATTCTAAAGCGAAAACGCGAAATAATGAGAAAAGGTGTGCCTCTGGCAGCGTCGCGGCTCATAATGTTTCCTTTTTGTAGACCTAATTTATGACGTCGGGCACGTACAAATAGCGAGTAAAAATGGAGCATGTGTACGAATATGCAGGTTTAATTTTAGGGTCTTTTGTAAGAGAATGAATAAGAGGTAAGTCTTTAATTATGAGCAACCTCTAGCTCGTTCCAGAGCATTTATAAATTAGCCCCGTATAAAACAACACTTGAAAGCAAAGCTGGCAGCCTTTCTGGTAAAAACTGCTCGTATTCAGCAGATTAGGTACTAGTTGGTTTTCTAAAATAAAACGGCAGTTTGATTTCTATCTTTGTTTCAGAGAAAGTACTTTGTCGCTTTGAATGCTCGTTCAGCGTGGAATATAAATCAACAACTGAAGTGGAAACAATGGTACCAGAAATAATTTACCCGAAAGAGTCCTGAAAGTGCTTACAACAAATCGAAACACTGAATGGGCGGTGAGTTTATTTGTACTTTCGTACCTATTGCTGTGATTTCTGTACCAAAGTTCAACATTTTAGATTTTCGTGCAAATCGTACTCATAAAGTACAAATTAATGAAACGTAGTTTAAACTTAAACCCCTAAATATGGTCCACTTCTCGACGCAGACCTACCCTGATCATCTCAAGGGGGTAATGCCCATAATCCCCACGCTGGGTATGAGGGTTGCAGATCGCAGTTCGGTGGTAGATCTATTCTGCAAGAGGCGTGGCTGCCCCCAACCCTTGGTGTATATGTCCGTACGTATTCAAGAGATTTATGCCATATTCGTCCCTAATGTTGAGCCTACGCCATTAAAAAGTCTTCGTTCGTCCCGCACGCATATTTGTCCAGATTCGTCCCTCATACCAAAATTATTGTAAGTACAGTGACCGTCAAAAATATAATTTATCACCACAACCAAAACTGTGTGTCATCACATCAATCATTATTGACTGTAGGTAGACTTAGAAGTGAAGTGATAGAAATGTTATCTACCACTAAGCATCACAGCCACCCAATAGGGTCATACCAGTATCAGTCCTGTAAGGTCTAAAGGAAATAAAGAACTTTGAGTTTTGAGTCCCTTAATCGCCTCTTACGATACCCACGGCAAATGTCGGGGTGGTGCAAATTCAACGCGGGCTAAAAACTTTAAAAAAACGTAGGGTAAACTTAAACCCGTAGATGGCAACAATATGGTCTGTAGAGATACAAACGCGAGTAGATTATTCATTGCGTATGGGGATTTATTACGTTTTCAAATATTGCATGCGAATTGTACCTCTATTAATCCATTTAATTATCGGATTTCAGCATCCCCGTGCAATCCATCCAGGAATTGTTTTCCGTTTGGTTGGGCACAGAATAAATAAATAGGCAACAATGGTGGCAAATAAAATTTTACCAACGTTTCGTTTGCGCAAATCCTCGCGTGCACTTCTATTGTGCTCAGCGCATTTTTCCAATAGTATGAGGATCGTGTAGGTATTCTGTGGTAGCTTTAATCGAATAAACTTGAATGCATTGCAGGCCTGTGTAGGCAACAATGGATTACCGCCCCGCTTGTGGACGCGTTTTGCGGTAGGCGTGTGAATTTATTTACATCGTGAGAGATCAAAAGCACTTTCAAGGATGCTTCAAGCATAAATAATATTAGTGCTCGATGTTGTTTACTTGAACGAGCTTGTTAAGGCGCATACCCCACCCAAACTTGCGCCACCGCCTACTTTATGTTATTATTCCGTTAAACAAAGGAATTTTCAAAAACCATCTTCCAGTATGTGATACCTATCATAAGCTTTTTTGTCTCTGTAATAGTTTTATTCTATTTAGTTTAGGCAGAGATACGAAAATAGATTTTGGTGGCCACAAGAGGCAATACTAGAGGCATTAAAAAAAGCATATGATAGGTATCACAAACTGGAAAATGGATTTTTGAAAATTCCTTTGTTTAACGGAATAATAACATAAAGTAGGTGGCGGCGCTAGTTTGGGTGAAGTATGCGCCTTAAATGGTTTTTGAATGTTAATAAATACACTTTACTTATTGTTTTTCAATCTGTGGCCTTGTTAGACCCTAGACATTTAATTTAAGTGTATTTTCACAGAATAAAGTAAAATTGTGTACAACGACCTCGCACCTCATTAAAAACTAACGCGTGAACGAGTTTAAAAACTAATTTTCAAACAAATTAAACTGTACGGGTAGGTAAGGGTACATAGTTCAGAATTTTATTTCAGGACGACTTTTATCTGTTAACAACGTTAGTGCAGACCGGTTGTAAACTCGATGTTGATAATAGGGATTAACCAAGACAGATAGGTTTGCGAACATTTTTCAGCAGTAGTTAGTATCAACTTTCAAAATTTACTTCAACATAACCACAGTGTAACACCCCTACCTATCTATTATAAATAAAATAAATATAACTCCAAATTAAAGATTCAAGACATTTATTACAGAACTTATTAAACATAGATCATAGGTAAGATAATTTATGTTTATCTTAAAATTCAGAGAGAAGCTGCAAATCTCCCTATACCAAAGAAACGTCCTCCAAAGAGATAGTTATTGAAGATAAACGAATATATAGAAAAGTGATTTATAATGGCCAATGTGATCGTCTAGTGTCGTCTAGTGGTAGGACACCCGTTATGTTGTAGTAACTCAGTTTCTTTTAGAAGCTTAGACAAACGTACTAACTACAAAATACCCTAATTCTGACGAATACCTACCTACTTAAACCTGATAAATCCTAATCCTCCATTTACACAAACGACTAAAATGACTTTCAATCTCACTCTCGCACACCGAACTTACGACGGCAAGGATGAGGGCACCGCCTCCGCCCAACATCTGTGATCCTCGACATCCTGACTGGACAGACCTCCACCGTCAACACAGATAAGATCGCATGCTGGGTTTCCATGCCTATTACTGTGTATATAGGTAAAGGTACTGGGACATATCACAAAAGAGTCAGTCGGGAAAGGAGGGCATTATCTTTTAGCAACCTAAGCCAGCCTCAAAGTCTTGTCATAATCTACCTATCTAAAATGAAACACTTTCAGAAGGAGTTTACTTTGTGATGTTTAATTCAAACCTTTCAGTGGGTAAGCTACGTTAAGATAATATGCAATTCAACTCTTCCTTACATCATCTCTCTAACTAAAAAGCTAGATAAGTCAAGTCATCTGGTCCCTAGCTGTACTTAACCAGAGAAGTAGTGAAGTTCCAAATTTATCTGCGGAATCAAACACTACTAAACTGGTGAAGTTTAGCACCATTCGTCTCCTATTAGGTTCTCCTCCCAGAGTAGGAGCTTTAGTAGAAGCCGGGAGACTTCCCTAGAATCTTAAGATCTGAATTTCAAGCTTCACTATAACTCTTAGGCCGAAAGAATATATATAATAACCCTGAAATATCCGACGAAATGATCATCTAGGATACTCCTTCAGCCGAGACTTTGTCTCACGGATAATGGGAGACTACCGCCCCCTACCCGCTTGCCGAATTTAAAGTCAGAAGTAAGGTTGTTTTTCACATACTAAAGACCCATAAATACAATATTCAATTTAAAGATAGTTAGAGCAAACTTGGAATTCATTTCCTTTAGGCAAAATATACAAATTACAATATCGTTGAATCGAAGATGACCTAGATGATGAAATAGGAATGATATAGGTACCTACTCGTGATATACGCACTAATCCGAAATAGCCCTGTATTTAAAATAAAATAGATTTCTGACCTGATTCCGGTAAAACCTTTACCAAACGTAGGAATCCTTTCTCTTGTATTTAACGTATTATAACCGATGAGCGCTCTATCCTTTCGATTTGCATTATCCGCTTCTCTTTATCAAGAACATTATTTATATTAAAATCCCATCCGTCACGTCTGAAAGCAATTTTCCAACCCTCTCTCCTTTTGTTTTCTCTATCCTCCTTATGTCCGCCCACGAATTCAAAATATTTTCTATTCTCTATTCAGAGAAGTTTTTTAAAAAGGTTTTTATGTAGTTCACCAAAGCAGTTTTATAATTGATTTATTTTTAGGGTTAAATATTATTTAAAAGAAACGCTAAATGTAAAATATTTGCATAAAACAGTGTAGCCACTGTCTGGACTGTTACAATCGACCCCAAATTTTTTAGCAGCGGGCTATTAAGATAGTAAGTGAATTAAAAATTTCCCTAAAATTCAAAACCGTTGCAAATATATGCATTTATTTAAGTTGTTTATATTGTTTATTATTATTTTTCATTATTTATTCAATTATTGAATTCTTAATCCATTGAAACTCGAAACCATATACATTTTTACTGTGTGTGTATTTAAACCAGATTTAAAATCACAAAATGGATCAGCTCCATGTTCAAAACTAAATATGATTAAAGCTTATTGATTTATCAACGATTGACAGAAAGAACGACTGATTTACTGGGGCTTGGTTGTGAGGCAAGCCTCCCCGAGTGGGACACCGATTTCAACCAGGCTGGCCTTACATTATGACCAAGCTCAGATCTAGAAAGGAACCAGATCAGTGGTAACTCAATGTACAATAACCGACGATAACTCAATCTTAATTACCCCCAAAACCCCATCAAATCTTAAACCCATTTCAAATCCGGTGTATGTGCAGTGTGCTCAGTCAGAGCCTAATAGGTGTAGTGTAAGTCCTTGGAAGTCAGACAGAGCTGTGGTCCAGATCTCAGTTTAAAAATAAACTGTAATGATCTTATTTATCCTAACACCAAGAACCTTTCCTTCACAAGAACTTATTTGTAGTGCGTTTATGGCTCGAATCTCAAATAAATCGTACCAAATTCTGTAAAAAGATAACTTACATGGGCCCTTCAAGCTTCATACTATTTCTAAATACTGATTTCGTACTGGTTTCATACATTCTGTCATTCTCCCAGTATAAATCAGCAAATTACAATTAGAATTTGTTACTTCAGAATTGTATTGAACAATTATTTAGTTAATTTATAAGTTAACATAAAGCTTTTATTCAGAATGATTGATTTCTGAAAGCATAAAAGTAAACAAACCGATTGACTTGACTGACTTGACATTGATTGATTGACAGGTAGGGTAGCCATAGACAGAATTTGTCTAGCAAATTTCGGACGGAAGAAATTAGTTTCGCTCGAGTACCTTTTTTTTCTTTATTTGCCGAATAAAATTTTTAACAAAATTTGGATAATCTATAGTAACACGTACCTATGTAGATAAGTTTTTATTTTTATAGGGTATCCGACGACGACCCCTCGAGTTAGTTCATAGTTCCTCAACATTTAAAACTCCGTTGTTCAACAATAGTTTTCGGGCACGTGATAACGCTTTAATTTTTAGCATTAAATTTAAATTTCGTAAGAGTTGTAATGTTAAACGACCCCGCGTATCTGTATTTTGGCAACATCTAGTGGTTCTGATTTTTAAATAAAAAGCAATGCTACATTTTTGGTTTTAAACTTCGTAAACGTTTTGATTTTAAACGACCCCACGTATCTGTATTTAGGTTGAATTAACTTTATTTCCGCTTTTTGTTTTAAAATGATTTTACGAAATTATTATTAGATTCAATTGATTTTGATCTCAGCTTATGCAGAGTTTATATTACGCAACGCAAATTGAAGTTGACATGTTTAATTATCTATAGACGTTTCCTGTGGTTACGTGACGTTTCTTTCTCTTTGGTTGTAAAAGTAAAAATTGTTTCATCTGTGGACGTTTCTTTGTTTACATTGTAATCTAAGTATTTGAATTTACGAAGTTGTTATAGTTATAGCCGTGTTTTTCTAAGCCGTGTTATCCACAGTCCACTCTGCCATCGTTGTTTATTGTTAATTGTATGACTGGTATTCACTCGTAAAAATCCACGTATACATCTGGAACAAGAGGTCTTGGCAAGAATAGTCCGGAAATTGAGAACACAAAGAAGATACACTCTGTTTAATGAAATCATCGTTTGAAAAATGACAAGAAGCATTAATGTATCGGCCTCGTCTTTCCACACAAGAAGAAACAAATGTCTTTCGGGCCTCCGCTATCGGCGATGTCGAATGAGAGGTTATCTAGTTGTAAGTACGAATTTCTATTAATTTTCTAATGTTTACATAATGAACCATAAAATTTCTCTCTTCAGGCACTAATACCTCCGTGATAAACGTTTTGCAGACCATAACTATGCACAGCCTCTTGTATTCCCTCTGTCATTGACAGCTAAATGTCAGGTTATAAAAAAAATTATTTTTATTTATTTCAGGAACAGAACAATAAATACAACGTAATATGTACAACTGTATTATCTATTCTACTGGATACCACTGACCTGTGAGAGAAAGCTAATCCACTGAGCTAGCTCTGATGTCTTTCTTCAAGATTCCAACATGTAAGTTCAATGAACTCAGTTGTTAGACGTCCCTCTGGCTGCTATGAATATTCTTATGATCCCGAATCTATGTCTAGATCAGGTATCCTTTTATATAGATGGTTCAGGCATGAACACGAAACCGAGCATGTGTGTAGAACCATATCATCTATAGTCGCATCAACCAAACTGCTGTATATGTAGTATCCTAAATAAACCAACACTCCATGTATACTGCTGCGAAACTGAAGCATATTTCTTGATAATTTTGTAAAGAAAGGCTTTTATTTTCTATTTATTTCAGATGCCGTTTGAAGAACTCTGTCCATCTCCAATCTCCTCATCATCACCTGCTGCTGGGAGTTCCTAGTACCTAGCTGAAGATCCATTCCAAACTCCAAGACTTATGCTAATTATTAAGCTAAATTAAATAAAATAAGAAGACCACCTCGGTAAAACTTTCTATGTTGTTTATTATTAGAATTTATTTAATAAAATTCTTAAAATATTTATTTAGTTGTCTGAAATATCATTTGATTTTTATCCTGAAAAACCTTAATAACGACCTGCCTGTATGTACCAACTTCAAGTCCTTAGCAGCGGCAATGTTATGAATGAATTCATGTTCAATTCTCTCTTGCTCATTCAACTCCGAACCTCATTATTGTAATTATAAACCTCACAAGACTACATAGAAGGAAACTGCTGACATGGCCTTCCTCAGATAAGATTCCAGCATGTTTCGATTCTTATGTTGTGAAACTTCTAAAATCATCATTAGGTAGACCTAGTTTGTATTTTTTTTTTTTTTTAATAAATCAAATTAAATCTCACTGCCCTTCTTTGCTCTCCAAATCGCCAGCCGAACCGGACAGCACCGCCCACACAGCTTCGCCACACAGCACCGCATCTCCGCGAACTCCACGTACGCCACACTCGTAGTTCAAACATTTTCAATGATCTTGAACACGCTGCTCCTATAATTATGTTTATAATTAAAACTAGAACCAACCACAACTGTAGCAATGCTTGTGTCACGCGCCAGACTACCCATGTGCATAACTAGTAGCACCTTTCGGTTTCACTTGCGCAGTTCCTGTGAAATTCCGAGATAAAATTAGCCTATGTGCTATTCCGGAATATTAGTCTACCTCTTTGCTAAATTTCATCCAGTTCCGTTTAGCCGCTCTTGCGTGAGTAAGAGTAACAAACAACCATCTATCCAAGGACCTACGCATTTAGTGTAAATATTTTATTTTCTTAATATTTATAGAGGGCGAGCAGAAACCACTGAATAAACATCCGCAACTCCCACAAACATTTTACTTTAAAACGAGAGTCGAACCCGCATCTTCCTTTTCATCTAGCCACTATGCCACAGGAGTCGTCACTTCTGACTATTATTTGTCATAATAATGTTGTGAACTTGACACTGACGTGACACTTACTCGTCCCTTATGGTGGATACACACGTACGTACATGCGCGATGAGCATGGTTCATCCGAATTTGGCTATTTACCCTGCGTCTACTCGTAAAGAACATGCCTAGTGTGCGCTGAAACTTTTCAAGTAATGGACTATTCGTTGTGGTGTTTGGTGGACATCGCTACCTATATTACAAGGTTGCTTCGAACAATGAACAAGAATTATGGACGCATTTGAGTCACAGTGATGGTCTCACTACACTGCCATGGTTAGACTCGGACCCAATAAAATCATCATCTACTGTCCATGCTAGACCACCTCCACAAAACCTTTAAACAATCATTATTATCATCAGTCTACATTAGTCCACTGCTATAGAACCTTTAACCAATCATCATTATCATCTGTCCATGTTAGTCCATAATTTTTTGTCATGATTAGATTTAGTAAATCTTATGAAAGTGCACTTATCTTTTCTTATACTGGAGCCTTCTTTTGTGAATCCTTAGTCGACCCACAGTCTCGATCCTGGATTCCTTGATTTCTTTTGAATTGCGTGACTGTTCTAAGCTCCAAAGTCCTCCGTCATCCGTGTATATTCCTTTTTGACCCGCTTTCATGCTCCTTCCACTTCGAATTTATTCTTATTCTCTCCAATATCCTACTATTTTGGAAAAACTAAATATCCTGAAATATTTCATTATATTAATATTAGATTTTTAGGGTTTCGTTTGTCTTTAGCTTCTTTCCACTTCACATGCAACAAATTGTGTGGACTAAACCACACTTTATAACTAAATTTAATTACCTAAATCCAACTAATATAAAATGCGACCCCTACAATGATACTATCTAAATAATCGCTAAACACATATTATCTACAAATTTCCTACACGACCCCTATAATAAAATCATCCCTGAACAAGTTAAAATCTAACATCCAAATCATGGACTCGACCTCACGACTCCCGAATAGTAAAGATTTGATGAGAGATCCTTACAACGAAACTGTACCTACCTACTTACTTATCTAAATAAGTCTAATTATCGATTCTGATACCTACTCTATGACAGGAAATTGTAAGACTAGCTCACACTTAATCTAAAACTATCATAACTTATCTAACAATTTCCCTAGCTTATTCTTCCTGCTGCTACTGCTACCTACGAACTTCCTAAGCGACCCCTAAACCTAAATCATCTCTAAGTAAATCCTAAATTCCAAATCCTGGTATGCGGCAAGCAAATTGTAACACCCCTACCTATCTATTATAAATAAAATAAATATAACTCCAAATTAAAGATTCAAGACATTTATTACAGAACTTATTAAACATAGATCATAGGTAAGATAATTTATGTTTATCTTAAAATTCAGAGAGAAGCTGCAAATCTCCCTATACCAAAGAAACGTCCTCCAAAGAGATAGTTATTGAAGATAAACGAATATATAGAAAAGTGATTTATAATGGCCAATGTGATCGTCTAGTGTCGTCTAGTGGTAGGACACCCGTTATGTTGTAGTAACTCAGTTTCTTTTAGAAGCTTAGACAAACGTACTAACTACAAAATACCCTAATTCTGACGAATACCTACCTACTTAAACCTGATAAATCCTAATCCTCCATTTACACAAACGACTAAAATGACTTTCAATCTCACTCTCGCACACCGAACTTACGACGGCAAGGATGAGGGCACCGCCTCCGCCCAACATCTGTGATCCTCGACATCCTGACTGGACAGACCTCCACCGTCAACACAGATAAGATCGCATGCTGGGTTTCCATGCCTATTACTGTGTATATAGGTAAAGGTACTGGGACATATCACAAAAGAGTCAGTCGGGAAAGGAGGGCATTATCTTTTAGCAACCTAAGCCAGCCTCAAAGTCTTGTCATAATCTACCTATCTAAAATGAAACACTTTCAGAAGGAGTTTACTTTGTGATGTTTAATTCAAACCTTTCAGTGGGTAAGCTACGTTAAGATAATATGCAATTCAACTCTTCCTTACATCATCTCTCTAACTAAAAAGCTAGATAAGTCAAGTCATCTGGTCCCTAGCTGTACTTAACCAGAGAAGTAGTGAAGTTCCAAATTTATCTGCGGAATCAAACACTACTAAACTGGTGAAGTTTAGCACCATTCGTCTCCTATTAGGTTCTCCTCCCAGAGTAGGAGCTTTAGTAGAAGCCGGGAGACTTCCCTAGAATCTTAAGATCTGAATTTCAAGCTTCACTATAACTCTTAGGCCGAAAGAATATATATAATAACCCTGAAATATCCGACGAAATGATCATCTAGGATACTCCTTCAGCCGAGACTTTGTCTCACGGATAATGGGAGACTACCGCCCCCTACCCGCTTGCCGAATTTAAAGTCAGAAGTAAGGTTGTTTTTCACATACTAAAGACCCATAAATACAATATTCAATTTAAAGATAGTTAGAGCAAACTTGGAATTCATTTCCTTTAGGCAAAATATACAAATTACAATATCGTTGAATCGAAGATGACCTAGATGATGAAATAGGAATGATATAGGTACCTACTCGTGATATACGCACTAATCCGAAATAGCCCTGTATTTAAAATAAAATAGATTTCTGACCTGATTCCGGTAAAACCTTTACCAAACGTAGGAATCCTTTCTCTTGTATTTAACGTATTATAACCGATGAGCGCTCTATCCTTTCGATTTGCATTATCCGCTTCTCTTTATCAAGAACATTATTTATATTAAAATCCCATCCGTCACGTCTGAAAGCAATTTTCCAACCCTCTCTCCTTTTGTTTTCTCTATCCTCCTTATGTCCGCCCACGAATTCAAAATATTTTCTATTCTCTATTCAGAGAAGTTTTTTAAAAAGGTTTTTATGTAGTTCACCAAAGCAGTTTTATAATTGATTTATTTTTAGGGTTAAATATTATTTAAAAGAAACGCTAAATGTAAAATATTTGCATAAAACAGTGTAGCCACTGTCTGGACTGTTACAACAGACTTTATACTGGCGGCTTTTACCCACTGCTGGGTATAGGCCTCCCTCAGTTTGTGCCATCCACCACGGTCCTGTGCTAACCGCATCCATTGACAAACGGACAAACTTTTACACAATGACAAACAAATTAAAAACTAATATTTCAAGTAACTAACCAAGCCACGGTTCATTGATGAAACGTTTAGGTATCATTCGTACATCCTGAAAAAAAAAAAAAAAGCAAATAGCGACTGCTCTTATCTGAGCCTGACGCATGTCGAGTCTCTGAGACTTAGGAATAAGTTCCACAAATTACATAATTACTACAATGAGTCTCTTTTTCAGTGTCTAACACGCCTGCGGTACCGCGAGAGTTGTGGAAACGGACCTACGAGGGCTACAACTTACATACAAGCAGCAAACTCGCGATAAAAACAGGAATGCAAAGGTAAATAGCGACTGCTCTTATCTGAGCCTGACGCATTTCGAGTCTCTGAGCCTTAGGAATAAGTTCCACAAAGGCATTTCTACCTTTTCCTATTTGTATGTTTAACCAAATCAACCAGGGAATAGTCGTTGCTTGATTGAGTTTGATGACGTGCTTGCGAGAATACTGGCTTAGTTCTATTAAGGGGCGTTACGTTACGACACTAAGCCCCACTTGCACAACAATATTTAAAAGTCTAATTTTGATCAACTTTGACGTATTTGTATGGTTTGACAACTCACAAATCAAAATTAGTTAGTTATCGTTGTGCAAGCGATCCTAAATGAAAGATTCAATATTTTATTACTGACACTTTTTTCAAATACTCACCTAGTTAAATAATGAGGGTATTTCATGTTATGGACTGATTTCAAAAATCATTGAAAAAGCAAGAAATAGAACATGTGCCCAAGGATGCGATTTGACAGGTAGGAAGGATATGTAGGGTTTGAGTACAAAGTACAAAGCTTTAACACTTTCATGGCCCACAATGCACTGTAACTTCAAATCCTGCGGGCTGGGCAGTGAATGCGATAAATGCGTTTTGGACTGTTAAATTAGTAACACGTTGGCTTTGTTTAAATGAAATGTTTTAGAATCTAACTCGGTGGTTGAAGTCATCGTTCAAAAACTTAGAAACACACTAACCCGTAAATAAATATTGAATTCAAAAAGTTTCGTGAAAACAGGCCTTGGCTGGCATCTCTACTCATATAAATCCAGAAAAGACGATCTGACGTAACATTTCCAAGAGATACAGTAGTGTCACTACAAATCTAAAGGAATATAACGTGAACAATGCTCATTCGTCTAACGTGCACATGCGGACAACTTACAAGAATCCTTTATTTATTGGAAGGGAAAGATTTTAGCAGTTGTTTATTCTTTGCCATTGAAACATTTTCCTTATCGTCCGTTTCATTATAAGATTGTTGTATGTATATCCGGGTTCTGATAAAAACAAAGCATTAGTACGCTTCGTTTTCACTAAGACCCGTGTTTAAAGCTTACTCAGTCATCACCATCAGTATAAATGCTTGAGTAACGCTTTTCTATGACATAAACTCAAGCATAGATCTATGACTGAGCAAGATTTTCTAAGTGTTACTAGTCTGTATCTTGTATCTTATGTATCTTACTACTCGTTGAAACCAATCAATGATCTGATAATTTCATGTTATTGTTAAAAACTAAAAACCTTCAAATTCATTGCCTACGCAGGTTTCGAAACCCATAAAGAAGGTCTCGCTCTGTCCGTCTTCCTTCCCTCTTGAATATCTCAGCAACAGCAGCAGCTATAAATATGAAATTTTAAAAAACAATAGGTACATTTCGTGCGCGATTACTGATAAAAAAAAGAAAAAATATTATAAATTTAAATGAAAATATTTAGTAGATACAAATTGTGATGTTTAGGTATAACAGTTTTTGCATATTTTTGTAAAATTTATACTTTTGAGAGAAAGAAAAACCGTTCCTTTGGCACCTTTGGCACACAAAATATGACAGTTAGCATTTGATAGCACAGCTAGTCAAGAATGGAATGCTATTACAAAATTTAGTTGAGATAATTCCTTGATTTGTAAACTTGGCATCGCAAAGAATGGACAAGTGTAAAAAAAGTTTAAAATTTCGAAAAATGTCCAAAACTCGAAAACCGTTTTTCTTTTACTGGGTTAATTTTTTTGTTTTCTGAACATATAAGATACCCCCTACCCGTAAGTTAAGGATTGACCACTCTTTACGACACACCTCAAGGTTAAGTTTAATTTCTTTTGAAATAGTCGACCTTTTCTCTCGAATAGTTTTTAGTAGAATATTTCGATACACTTTGTTTCCCAACATACGATATGTGTGTGGAGGCTGATATTGGCAACTACTCTGAAGGAAAATTATTAGAAAGCTACAAAAATTCGAAGAAAATCTAGAAAATCATAAATATCTACTATAAAAGAATGTGGGCGGACGTTTCCAATGAATTTAATCTTGACTACCCACCACTAAATAATTTATTTTGTAGGTATCGTCTTCAGAGTCATAAATATAATTAAAATATTAGGCTTACACAGAATCAAATCGATAGTCAAATCCTTTTTTTTCTACCACAGTATTATATCATCATCATCGAAGTAGCCTGAAAATCAGTGCAGTACCTATTGAGCAAATGTTTAAATCTGCCATTCGATCGCTAAAAGGCCATTATGTGACGCAGCATAAACTTTGGCTACGAGCAAAAACGTGAAAGATGTTGGTTATAGGTTATAGACTTTCCGAAGACATACGGTGATATACATAACAATTTGTTATTTTTAAAACATTTTTTTTTAAATCGAGTGAAGAAAATCAAGTTTATAAATAGATTTTTTGAAACAGATGAGGTTATCTGTTGATGATGAGCGATCGGACGGCAGAAATATACTACAAAATGCGGCACAGGGACCCATTTTACCCTTGCCATTACACCAACCATTGTATCATTTGCATGTTATTACATTGAGTACATACCTACCCAGTTAATAAGAATCATTTTGTTGCATTGTTTTTGGGTAAAATATATTATATGTGATAAAATGCGCCAAAAAGACTGGAACTCCATACGAAGTATACTTAGAATTAGACTAGAGTGAAATTCTGGATTTAAGAGACCGAGTAACGCTGTTTGGTAAAAACTTCACTGTTAATAATGATGGCGATCGTGTTGTATGCAACGACATCAGAATCTGTTCTTCATACAGGCGTCTTCTCCAAAATTGGATTTTTATAACGACACCTTGGTCTGTATTCTCTTTAGTTATTAGAGAGATGATACGATAATACCTACTAGTCTCTAGTCTGTAGAATGAAAAGCACTAGCTACTGCCCATGGCTTCGCATGCGTATTTTCGGTATGATAAATAGTCAGTACAATATTATCTAAGTTAAGGTACCATATGTTCTAAATGTACGCCAAATTTTATCTAGATCTGTTCAGTAGTTTTGGAGATCGTAACTAAATAAAATTCCCATTTCACAAACTTTCGGTTTCATATAGGTACTATTTTATAGTAAAATACAAAATCGTAATTTGTAGCTGTTTTTCCACTTCCAACCTTTGTTGTGCAATTCGACTCATCGCCCAGAGATCTCTTTGAAAGGATCCGGTTATTAAAGCCTCCGGAAAACAGGTACCGATTTCCACGTCTGAAATGAAAGCGGTTTCCCGGGCGGGCATTTGGCACGAGTTTCAAACGTTATCGACTCTTTTAAATTGGATAAAAGTCATCATCTTTATGGACTTTGAAATTCGAAATTTAAATACCTACCGCCATAGGGTAACTACATTTCCGCCAGAGATGTGCAACGAAGTTTTGGCTGTGTTTTAACCGCAAGGGTCATAATATGACGACCTCTGTGGCTCGGTGGGCGAAGGTCCGGCTGCGACGCAGGAGGTTGCGGGTTCGATTCCCGTATTGGAACAAATATTTGTACGATCTGCAGGTATTTGTTCCAGGTGTTCTGGTCGTTTTCTATGTATAATTTAAAAAAATATCTATCTATGTAATGTATTGTATTATGTATATCAGTGGGATGACGATTTGCGAAAGACTGCTGGCAGATGCTGGATGCGGCAAGCTGAAGACAGGGCGCTATGGCGCTCATTAGGGGAGGCCTATGTCCAGCAGTGGACTGGTATAGGCTGATGATGATGATGATGATGTTGTACATGAAGATATAATGACATTCTAACTCACGGTCAATGCTACAGAAGTGGGTTTTGTTGTTCTATAACTATTTTTTTTTTTTAAATACAGTATCTTCGAGGAACTTGGTGGATTAAGTATAAACTTGAACAACAATATTGCAAAAACGTTAAAGAATTTATTAAAAATTAAAATCACCTACGAAACATTTTTTAAAGATTATGTGTACAACATTTTTGCATTGCGTTCCCGCAATTACAGGCGGCCATATCAAGCTTTAATGATAATAAATGAAATGAATGATGATCATACATAAAATAACGTCAAGTGCGAGTTGAACTCACGCATCATGCGTTTCGTACAAACTTGTACTGGTAAGCAAATAAATTGACCCAGACACACAGTTCACAAAAAATCTAATTTGGTCACAATCTTTACTTGTGCTATAAGACCTTGCTACTTGTCAAATTTCATGACTCTTGGTCAACAGGAAGTACCTACCCTACAGGTTTTGTGTGTATGTGATGTTGATTCCCTTAGAACATTCAAAAATTGGGCATAGCTGGCATTTTTGATTGCGTTAGACTTATATCGCGGCGCCAAGAGGTTAAAAACTTGGGTTTTTAACCTCTTGGATCGAGTTGAAATTCTCATCGTATACCTGAGTACATAGTAGGTACAATTCAACTCGATACCTCCACGCGTTTCTGAGAAAAGAGGGTTGTCCGACCGACAGACTGACAACAAAGTGATCCTATAAGGGTTCCATTTTTCCTTTTCAGGAAGGGAAACCTTAAAATAGCATGTAGGTTAATTCAGACATATGTACATATCCGAGCGAGATGGAGTTTACAAATGATAGGTAATCAATGTTACGAGATTAGAATAGTGTGCACAAAATTGTTACATTGTGTTACCGCGGCCACATCAAGCTTAAATTATAATGATAATTAAATGAAATGAATGATCATAAATAATATATGAAATGCAGTCCAAAGGGTTTCTTAGAAATAGCATGTAGACATGCAATATCAGAGCGAGATGTAGTTTGTAAATGATACGAAACCAATGTCGCAAGATTAGATTAATACGTACCTACGAAATTGTTGCATTGTGTTCCCGCAATCACAGGCATCAAGCTTAAATTATAATGATAATAAATGAAATGAATGATGATCATTAATAAAAAATGAAATGTGGTATACTAGGTGCCAGATAGCTTGGTAATACAGGCTGACCTATCTCTGTCACCAAATAAAAATGGACACAACTTAAAATCTTGCATTTTCTTAGGATTTTTCAATTTTTCGGAAACTTATTATTACAGCGCATACAATTAAATATGTTATTATGAATTTATAAACGTTCTATACGTAATATATATATCTTAATTTCTTATATTTTACACTATTCATATATTTTTTCAGTCATGTTAACGTAATTTCCTACTTATAATCATAATATTATTCAGTAATTTATTAAAATATTTCTGGTTTTAAATTACCTACTATCGTATTTTAGAACATTTATATACGAATTCATTGAAAACTATACACTAACAGAAATTTAATTTAGTTTTTTTTTTGGGTTGTGCAGTTTAATTTTTGCTTGCTAGTACCCCCATACCACGATACTCAAGCGATACCGGTATCGCTACAGGTTTGTATGGAAAGCGACAGAATAGCGATATTTTTCCAATATTTTGCGAGGGGAGGTCAACGACCTGTATTGCCACCTTATTTGGCACTTAGTATACAAAGGGTTTCGATTAAATAGCATGCAGGTTGTTTCAGGCATACCAACTTTTAACATTAAAACTTACATAACTTTTAAGGCTTTTTACTGAAAATCATAAATTCTCTGTCCAGCGCCATTTTTTTCTGTGCTGTGACTACAGATGTCAATATTTTCAGCTCTCTGCTCTCTAAACAATTTACTCATTCATATCGGAATGCTGGCTTTTATTTCGGTCAACGAATTAGCATTGCCTTCTGGGCTATGCTAATTCGTTAGTTTTTAGGCACTCTGCCTGGTGAGTTACCCGAGCGAGATGGAGTTTGCAAATGACAGGTAATCTGCCGTGATAGTCAGAAAACGATGCTAACCACAATCGCATAACCGGATACAATGACTGTAGCGAGTAGCGACTGAAGCGTAGAGCTTTGATTGCTCGGATCCCGTCATCAAAGCCCGAGCGAAATTCAACTACATACATTGACTCGCCTTTTGTTCGTTTGTCCGTGTCGTGATAGTGCAGGCGGCTGCAGGAGTTCCCCGGGATTTTAAACAATTTAGAAAGTATTTGATTAATTTAATTAAAATATTAAATTATTCTAATGCACAAAATATACCTAAACTATTTTGTGCTCTAGATCGGGTCGGGCGGGACGTATATTTTTGATGAAGATTGAAGAAAATATGGATGGATTGTGTGAAAGAGGACATGGATAAGAAAGTTGGAAAAAATAAGTAGAGATGATGGCTGATAGAGGAGAGTGGAAGAAATCAAGTTGTGACAGGAAGATGATGATTTAAAAATATTAAAATGTAGAGAAAATCGGCAAATAATAGTCTACGGATTTTTCTCTGCGCTCACAATTTTTTGAGCATTAATGAAATATTTACCATGAGAAACTAAGAATCTGCTGTCATGCTTGACAACCGAATTGGCGTGGCGAGCGATCCGCCTGCGACGCAGGGTGCAGGTTCGATTCCTGGATTGGGGCAAATGTTTGTACGATCTGTAAATATTTGTACCCGGGTGTTTTGTTTTTTATGTATTATAAAGAAAAAACTATTATGTCATCTGGCTTAGCTTGGGGCTAGATGATGCCGTGTGGATTGTCCAGCATTATATATTTCTTTCTTTATGCCGTCACAAAGCGTCTCAAAAGTTAATCAAAATTTAAGTGCATGATACTGAAAATCCTTTCATGCTTTCGAAGTTTCAACAAGGTAGCATCGACTACCAGTTCAAAAACTCCAAAAATTGCCACGTCACGGAATCTAAAAGTTTGAAAAACATTTTTGGAGACCGGAAGTGTCTGTCCGGCGTTTATTTCATAATCTAAATCGAGTTCACCTTTTAGCCGGTGTCCGTATCATTGTGTGAGCGAGAGGTGGTATGCAAATATAATTGCGGGTCGAGATCGGACGGGGGCGCATTAGTAGCGCTTTGTGAGGAAATCACTCGGTCCATTTCACACCGAGAGCCAAATTAGCCGGTTTCGACTCCGCTTTTAGCTACAGGATTCCCCTGTAAGGTTCAATGCAACGAGAGGGTTGACTGATCATTCGTTGAATTGATAATGGGATAGGCTTTTTGGTAAATACCTACATTGTAAAATAGAAATGGTTGGATAATTTTTCATTTATCTGTGACCGTTAGAAGAATACCACCGCTATAGCTTGGCGATAGGTGTGCTGTAGCATTAAGCTGAGTTATGGGCTCACTTCAACCACATATTTAGATATTAGTAGTTATTTAACATAGAATAAGTTAGGCAAATAAGATGTGAAGAAGATGATTAAGAAATTAATGAAATGATTAAGATGTGTATTTGTCTGAAATAAATGATTCATTTATTTATTTTCTACCATAATAAAGTTAAAGCCAGTATGTAGGTACTTATTGACGACCGGCGCGGTGGGCGAAGGTCCGGGAGGTTGCGGGTTCGATTCCCGCCTCGGGACAGATGTTCTGGCCGTTTTCTATGTATAATAAAAAAATATCTATATATGTATGTATTGTACCTATTATATTATAATGGACCGCGACTCGGCAAAGGTAGGCGCGGTAGGACGCTTTCCGACCAGGTGGGATGATTTGCAAAAGACTGCTGGCAGATGCTGGATGCGATAAGCTGAAGACAGGGCGCTATCAATGGCGCTCATTAGGGGAGGCCTATGTCCAGCAGTGGACTGATATAGGCTGATAATGATGATAAGTGAAACACAAGAAAGCAAGACGTTGTTGGTATTTACTTACTATAGTGTTCATGGTAGGTTAATAATGCCACTTTAGTAAGTCCTCCTAAAACTCTTATATAAATAAGCACAGCTAAAGCAAAGCACGTTTCCAAAAACCTCCCCAGTCATTCGAGCAGAATGTCATTAACGCTTGTGAGTCAAACGCGTCATTTTACGCGCGAGCGCCGCTAACTGTATACAAACGGAATCATATAGTGAGAGCTAAATACACCTGGATTCCAATTAACTAACTTTGTCCTAGGAAAAGGAAATAGCTAGACAGGCTAGAGGGAACATTTTCATTGCCCACGACGCAGCACCGCAGGGTATAGGCAATGAATGTGTTATTGGAACTAAGTTCCTTATCGCGCGTTGTGAAAGGGGGCTGGACGGAAAAAAATCTTACGAAAATTGTAACGACACTTTTTGCTATAGTAAGCTATTGTAAGCCGTGCGGCGTGCGCATGTTTCTCTGTCTGTCTCTCTCTCTCTCTCTTATAGAAAGGAACTTCGTTCCATCCGGGTGTCCCTTGACACCTCTCAACTTTTTTATTTAAGAGTGCGCCTAATGCAAAAGTCAAGCAAAATGTGTATTTTAAAAGATTTATGGTAACTAACGTAAATGTTCAGATTAAAAAAGTACAATAGGTAGGGAAGAAACCTGTAGACGTTGAGTAATCGAAAACAACTTTTGAAAATAATCTATTTTTTTTAATCAAAAACAGATAATATCCCAAAACACAAAATAATACAACAAAAAAACATTTTCATTTCATAATCAAAACTCAGCTTTTGCTATTCGACTGCGATATCCCAAAAATATGGCATTAGAAGTCCAATTCACCCCGCATTTTACCAGATTGAGAATACGAGCGACCCTACAAGTGCCACCGCGCGGTTTCCGAACGAAGTTAGTTTAAAATTTGTTTTAAATTCAAACAAGGTCCCTCCTTGTAGTTCTCATTGGGTGCCAGATAAGGCTATTGAAGAAGTAAATTTTGCACGCGTATAGGTTACACCTCACTGACTTTCAAAGTACTTGGTATTACTGATAAAATGTTAGAAAAGAAAACTGAAAGGTAGACCTGACGCTTTTCTTACAGTCACGTATAATCGATTAGGTACCTACGCTATTCACCTTACCTTATCTCTTAACGCATTCACTGCCCAGACTCAGCGATGAGACGATGACACGACGGGGCTCGTCGCAATCGCAGCTGGCACACATCAAATGCGCGCGACGTAAAATGAAAATGTTAAAACTCTCCGCATATCCGCGTCTGTAGTATTATTTTTATCGTTAAAGTAAGTAAAGTAAAGTTTATTCATAAAAAAGGCACTGGATAACATGTTGAGATGATTACTTAGTAGTATATCTAGGTGTAAATCTAGATTTTGTTACTCGTGGTCGAGTGACTGTCTTCCGTACTAGTTAAGTACTGCATTACGGCAAGAAGTCTTGCTCTCCCCCAAATGGTAGGCGTTAAAATTTGTAGTAGGTACACAACTTATTATTTAGTGCTATAGATTATTTACAGAAAGAAACAAACATAGTATTGTTGGAAAAAATTTAGGAAAAAAAAATTCGTTTAGGAAATAACGATCACACTAATATTATAAATGCGAAAGTTTAGATGGATGGATAGATAAATGGATGTTTGTTGCTCAATCACGCCAGAACGGCTGAATGGATCTTGATGAAATTATGCACAGATTGATAGCACATAGGCTATATTTTATCCCGGAATTCCTACGGGAACGGGAACTACGTGGGTGAAACCGCTAGACACTGCTAGTATTATAAATATGAAAGTTTGAATGTATGGATGTTTGTTACTCAATCACGCCAGAACGGCTGAACGGATCTGGATGAAATTTGGCACAAAGATAGATTATAGTCTGGATTAGCACTTACGCTTTTTATCCCGGTAAAATGTATGGTTCCCGTGGAATAGATTTGTTTTAATTTTTCATAAGGCCAAAGGATGGACATGATTTTTTGCATAGGAAGTGGTAGTTAAGGAGTACCGGAAAGGACATACTTTTTAATCGCGGGTGACGCCGCGGGGGGTATTTATATAAAACTAACTAAGCTTATCATTATTTTAAATAAATACTATTATCGGGTAATCATCTAAGGCTTAAAACTTATTTAAATTTACGAATAGGGTGCTCAGTTGCTTCAGAAGGCAGCTTGTTATAAAAGCGTACGCAATTGCCCATAAATGATTTCCCTACTTTTCATAATCTATATGATAGATTGTGTGGTTTGTTCTTATTTCTTGTAATTTATGTTGTGAACATTATAGATTTTTGACAGATTTTCATAGATGTAGTACCTGTTGCGATATTACTGTCAAAATATTTAAATCTTTAAATAAATCCCTCAAAGAGTGGCATGACTTTAATTTGTAAATTGCGCGGACAGTCGGGATAATTTCACTATACGATAATAATTCCTAACGTGTTTCCAGGTAGGTACATAAGTTCAAAAGCCACGGTCAGTTGATTATAAACCGCATAATCTCACTTTCCAACACTGTTCCGCTCCTTATCTCGCCAGCGACTAAAGTGCTAGGTAAATATTTAGCAAACCTGGTAATCCGGGAGTTTTTGCCCGGTTACGTCCGAGCCGGCTTCCCTTTGTCCTAACTTTCCTCGGTCCTAGGTGGAATACTATGCGACACGGCGCGATCAGACTGATTTTGTTTATACAGTGAAAAAAATATATGTCTATGGTTTATACTTTGTAAATATTTCTGAAATGCTGCTTGCCTAGCTTGGCGCGCAAAAGTCACATTCATTTATTGTCAATGGTGCCAACCTCACTAGCCAGCCTAGACCAGAATTCCTCTACGGGCTATATACACGGGTTGTTTAAAGCAGTCACGATCGACTGCTTCAAGATGCGATAGCATAGTGAACTATGCAACTGGCCGAACTGTTCCGTGTGGATCTATAAATAGCAGACTGTAGTTTAATATCCAGTTGCAGCTTGAAACAGATGTATTCTGACCGCTTCAAGCTGCCTGTATATGTATGCCCTAAGCTAGCAGAGCAAAATTCATACATTGCTTATTAAATTATTGAAGGAGAGAAATAGTTAAAGGAAAATTTCATACATTTTACGCATTCGACAGAGCCTAGACAAGGTTCTTTCTAGGCTGTCCATACTAGCCAAGATAGATGCTAGCGTGTCCAAGAGTCCTGTTAAGGTCTTAATTAAATAAAGTTCCGAATTTTTGAGTTTTGAGTGTCTTAACGTCAGGATATGTGCATCGCTTCGCACATATCCTGACGTTAAGACACGAATGACGTGATAAGTAGAGTAGGTAGTACTTGGTACGCTACGTCACGCGACATATCGCTCCTCATCTCCTAGAAGCGGAACAGAACAGTACGCTCCGTCGTTCTTGTCGCCTACATAAGACAGGGGATTACCGAGGAGCCCTTATCACGGGGCGCTTTGTAGTAATGATAAATTATTGCCGCTTCTTGCCATTCTACCTGTCTTCGGTGCGGGCTATAGCGCTAATAATCATTACTTTAAGGCGCATACAGCACCTAAACTAGCGCCACCACCTACTTTATGTTATTATTCTGTTTAACAAAGGAATTTTCAAAAATCCTTCTTCCAGTTTGTGATACCTATCATAAGCTTTTTTTTAATGCCTCTGTAATAGTTTTATTCTATTTAGTTTAGGAAGAGATACGAAGTTGCACTTGGTGGCCACCAAAATCTATTTTCGTATCTCTTCCTAAACTAAATAGAATAAAACTATTACAGAGGCATTAAAAAAAAGCTTATGATAGGTATCACAAACTGGAAGAAGGATTTTTGAAAATTCCTTTGTTAAACGGAATAATAAGACAAATTAGGTGGCGGCGCCACTTTCGGTGGGGTATGGGCCTTAACGCGACAAATCCAGAGAAAACGTGCCGTAAAAATTTGAATTCTGAAGCGAGAAAGGTCACATTGTCTGGGTCAGATCACAATCTGGCTTTATTGGTAAATACTTGAATCGTGGCCGCCGATTCGCATATAAATGGATATTGAGCATACCACGCAGTGAAATAGTTTAATTTAATTGGAGCTTTAAAACATGGCAAATAAGATCGTAGGTGTAAATGGATCTAAGCTTGATATAGGTACTAATAGGATCCACGGATCCATTGCTACCGAACCCAATATTTATTATCTTGCGAGTCCAACTAGGTCACCTTTATCAGGGATTCATCTGTAGTGTGGGTAATATAATTTGGGCCAGAATAACCGAAACCAAAACAACGCATAGCTACCTGAATTGGATCCGTGCAAAGGATTCCCAATCCATCTTTCATATTTATCGCCGTGCACCCTTTGATTGGTCTGTTATTTTACCTAGCTTTTCTGTGAAAGTCAGAAAGCGTCGGTTTCTTAGATATTTCTTACACCAAAATATATTTTCAAATCCTTTTGTTCCTGTCCGATTGTGAAAATTATCTTATGGATCATTCGTATTCCTTTACAATGTCTTAACAGGTCTGATATCAAAATTAGCTGGAAGACAAAACAAGAGACTGTCAACAGTATATAAACTATATTATAGCTACTTTGACAAGACAGCGCTGGGTGCTTCAAGAAAGTGACTTATCCTGAGTTATCAAAAGTGCTTTTATCTTGCGATATGACATAACATTATCGCAATATCCGAGGACGCGTCGTCGGCCGCCGGCCCGCGCCCTGAGAATATCAAGAAGATATATTTTCACGGAACAATGCCTCTCCGGTATCTCAATTTTCATTTCCCCTCCCTGGGACATCCGGTGTGATTTGTAGCGCGAGATAATATACAAAACGGTGGTTCGCGGCCCGCTCGCTGCCGCTAGCCCGGCGCTACGTCAGCGGGAAATCTAAACCCACTCTTTATCTCGGGACTCGGGACCCACTTCCCGACGATACTCAGGTTATCGAATATCAAAGATGAACTTTTGTAATTCAAATATATACTTGGATTCTCAGACGACAAAAGCAATACGAGGGTATTGCCGAAAGAAAGAAAATATTTTTGTTTAGATTACGGATTTTCGCTGAAGCCCTACCTGACCGAAGGTCTGACATAAGACAGTGAAATTTACCGAAGACGTAGGAAGCGGTGCCTAACAAATTGCCCTTATAAATTCTACCCATAGGAAACGTTAAAGAAAATTTTGTGAAAGGTTAAAGTAATTACGTAATTTAAGCTTTTAATCTCCTTACAAAGTCAATGGTTTGAAGTTTATAATGGAAACCTTATTGCGAGAAGACAACATAAAATTCAGATCCCTTAAGGTCCACTTATCTAATAAATCTAATCTCTCATCTGTAAATCGGTAAGTTATTTTACCTTTTCGGATCCCAAATATGAATTGGAAAACTCTATAACTCGTAGAAAATAAAACCATCACTCATACCCGAGCAAATCCCTAATCTAATCTGATATTCCAACTGAAATCTCTAGTGTCTTTTTCGAATAGATACCTAAAAATTCACTGAAATAGCAAACTTTGTTTTATTTTAAAATTAGAATCTTATAAAAATACATTTTCATGTGAATTCACTTGGAGAATAGATGTCAAGAAGGATTATGTTAATAAATAGCAGCCAAACAAGAGATTCGGGAGATGTGCCGTAGATCCTTGTGGACTGACATAAATAAAAAGTTCACATCTTACCGGATACGGCTCAGATGGGATGGGGAGATATTGTACGAATAAGCTACCGCAAGGGTTCACTTTCATGTATAGCTAGGTATAGGGGATAGGATACTCTGCTGATAAAATACTTATTGATTTAATTCAAGAAAAGAATAAAAATTGGCTCACAATAAGCTGATACAAACGCATTAATATTATGTGTGTTGTATGTAAATGTAAGGCGATAATTTTACTCAACTCAACAGCCTAGAATGGTCCACTGATGGATGCAAGCCCTCTGATAATCGCCTTATTGGTTTTATCTCACGGGTAATGTCCATAATCCCCACGTTGTGCATGTGGGTTGGGGATTGCAGTTTTGTGGTAGATCTATTCTGCTAGAGGCGCTGCTGCCCCTCCCTTTAGTTTATGTGCTTTAGTCGCCTCTTACAACAACCACGGGAAGAGTTGAGGTGGTGCAACTTCTAAGCCGGATCCACACAGCTATAGATAATTTTACTATCTATGTACATATTTGTCTCTTAAGATAACATAAAAGCTATTATGTTTATACAATTTCGTGACTGCGCACAGGACGCGGCGTAAACGCAGATTATTTGTCTGACCATATAATTTTATTAGTCGGAAAATGATAAAAGGCAACACAATGAAATACAAATACAATTTTTTTTATTTGCTAATTACTATAGACAAGGTATATATTACTAGCGGCCCCCGCACGAGGCAAGCCTATGTCGCGGGAAGCCTTTTTATAACATTATTAACTATATCAATTATGATTAGTTGACAGGGCAAACAAACAAAAAATTATTATCAATAAATCTAATCAATTATTATAGACAAAACACGCAGTCTGCAACATAAAATTAGTCACTGTTACATTCATGTAGAGTGGAGTTACCGACTTTGGGGGCAAGGAGAAAAATTAAGATAAGGCAGAGGGGAGTTTTTTTTTTATTTTATTTTTTATTATATTTTACTTATATATTGGAAACCTGTGGTGTAAACTATAGTACTCTATAATTTTACTTTAAGATGCTTAAGAGGTCTTCAGTGGCATTGTACCCATCGTAACATAAATAACGAACAGCAGAATCTCTTAGAATCTCTAAGGCCCGTATTTAAAAAGCTTGCTCAGTCCTCAATCTGTGTATGAGTAATGATTTTTATAGCATAAGTGTTACTTAAACACAGATCGGTGACGGTGACCGAGCAAACTTTTAGAATGGGTCTCAGACTGACGCGGCCTGCGGTGGCGGTCAGTACAATCTGACAATACCTTCTTGTCAAATTGTACTGACCGCCACCGCAGGCCGCGTCAGTCTGTGAGAGACTCGGGACTAAAACCAACAACAAAAGTCAAAAATTCTTTATTTCCATAAATACAAAAATTTACACTTAGAAAAAGTCAAATTCTTAAAATAAAACACTGACACGGAAATAAAGTGATATTTTTGATTTCTGTCGCTTCGGTATGTAGACTAAAGTAAAGAAGCGACGAAGAAACCTTTAACCTGTTAGTTGTTATTTTTCGACTTGGAGCAAAACCCGTCCCAAGCTTTTTTATCTTCTAAATAATCTGATATTTTGTAGTAAGCCTTTTTGCACATACAAGTTTTGACAATTTGTTTGAATTTATTAATTGATAGATTTTGCAACTCACTAGGAGTTTTGTTGTAGAAGCGTATACATTGCCCTTTGAAAGATACATTTATCTTGTGAAGCCTGGTTGTTGGCACAGCGAGTTTATGTTTATTTCTAGTATTAATATTATTTATATCGCTATTTTTAGGGAAGTTTTTGATATTTTTATGAGTGAATCAACTTTTTTTACCTAATTTGAACCTGACTTGGAACTTGTATATTTATTTCTTTTTTTCGATTTTCTTTTTAGAGACTCCTGTGCAGTCCTATAAAAATAATAATTTTAAAATACAAACACGAAAAGTGCTGCCATTGTTTGTTCGTGTCGAAAAATGTCTATAAAACGTAGTTTCGCGAGATCGTAAACACAACAATAAACTTTAGTGGCCACTTACGAGTATGAGCTACGGTCACAGCGTATGTGTGATCTAGCCGAACCACTTTGTATCTGACACTTGACTTTGTATCTGTAACTTTGTATTAGGTATTTGTACAATACAATACAAAACTCTTTATTGTACACTACAAAAAAAAACAAGAAACCGACATAGACCTTACACATATAAGTACAATGGGCGGCCTTATCGCTTAGAAGCGATTTCTTCCATGCAACCTTTTATTTGTATGTGTTTGTGTTTATGTGACACCGAGCCTACCGTGTTAACAATATATTATTGCTATTTTTAGAGAACCCTAGTGTCTAGTTAGACATTTAAGATTTAAGGGCTTGTATTACCTCAAAAACCGCTACCGCTGAAGACAGGGCGCTATGGCGCTCATTAGGGGAGGCCTATGTCCAGCAGTGGACTGAAAAAGGCTGATGATGATGATGATTACCTCAAATCAACTCCATCGGATCTAAATGTCTTCCAAACCACTAATATTAACTTTGAAATGTAGGTAAAGGACGACCGATGTGGCGCGGTGGGCGAAGGTCTGCCTGCGACGCAGAAGGTTGCGGGTTCGATTCCCGCCTCGGGGACAAATGTGTGTACGATCTGCAGACATTTGTTCAGGGTGTTCTGGTCGTTTTCTATGTATAATAAAAAATATCTATCTATGTATTGTATTATATTATGTATATCAGTTATTTAATACCCATAACACAAGCTCTGCTTAGCTTGGGGCTAGATAATGCTGTGTAAATTGTCCAGCATTATTTATTTATTAAAGTGTGTAGGTAAAGTTCAAGACTTACTCGATCGATCATATGTTTCGGAAACATGATTACATACAAGAATTTTATAAAAAAATTCTTATTACAAATTTCTTATAGTTACTAAAACCTTAATTTCTCAATAAATAAAGAAGTTAAGATCTTAAAAATAAGCATGGTAATGAGAACTCTGTTTAAAAAACATTGTTTATGTTTCGGTTTTTTTAAATAAAGTCCTAATTAATAGATAAAAAGCTATAACTTATTTTTAACCGCTTTCAGGTTGAACGTAAATATTGCTCTATGGTTTAATAAACCACAGCCAGAGAATAATATTATAAATAATAATATGCCACAGCATCTAAACACTGATTGTAGCAGTCATACGAAAATTATAAAGACAATTCTTTAAAGTATTTAGAAGTAGATGCAGTGGACTAATATAGGCTGATGATGATGATAAATTAATAATGCTGGGCACCCAAGGTAAGCAGTGGTATGGTATTATATAACTGATATACATAATACAATACAATACATAGATAGATATTTTTACTACATAAAAAACGACCAGATCACCTGGAACAAATATCTGCAGATTGTACGAACATTTGTCCCAAGGCAGGAATCGAACCCGCAACCTCCTGCATCGCAGGCAGACCTACGCCCACCGCGTCACAGACGTCGTTGTATCATGATTATGATGATGACACGAAACTAACTCTAGTTTATGTTAAAACAATTTATGTTTCCGTAATAATAAACGAACTTGGACTGTGATTTTCGTTTTTGTAGGTAAACTGGCGCCTAAAACTATGGAACATAATCGTAAGTATATTTTACGATATTAGATAGGATAGGCCTGCTGAATTCATAGGAGTAAAACTGTATAGTACCTAGAGATAACTATATGTTCTAGAGTAGATCTTTACCTCTGTGGAAGGGTATTTTTTTTATTAGTACTGGACAATCCACACAACAAGATACAAGATTTTATTGGTAAAATTATACGTTTACAAGTCAATAAGAAAAAACATTTCCACATACTTAATCTTATGATATATATTACGTTTCATTCAATTAATGTATTTACTATTTTTATTCTATTTAATTATTTATTAAGATTATTCGTTTTATTAATTGATTAATTGAATTGATTTTAAATTATCATTGATCTACATTTTGTCCCTAATTATTATTACTAGTGACTAACATAATTCGTGATTTGTACAGGTAGCATGCTTTATTTCTTATTTGATTACAATTACTTTTATACTGCACTGTACCTACTGTATACAAAAAAAACGCTGTTTCTAGTAAGTATACAACATCATGTAGACACTAGATGATGTTGTGTGGATTGTACAGTATTATCAGGTAGAGAGCAGAGCTTGTGTTATGGGTACTAGATGACTGATATACTAACTATAAAAGTAGTGTAAGTGTTATCTATTTATTTATTTTTTCAAGTGCCACCGTCTTTGTTGTTCTTACATGTCCAGTCCATCCCAAGGTTGCCTGGAAGAGATCGCTCATTGCGATAAGGCCGCCTTTGTACTTCGTATTCTCGTAGCATTTATTTATGAACTGTTTTCTGCGTTTGTGTGGTACAATAAAGTATTATCTATCTATACTTAATACAATATAATAAATAGATATGTATATAATATATTTTTTATTTTAAAAAGAAATTACGCATAACACCCGTAACAAATATTTGTGGATCGTACATACATTTGTCCCAAGGCTGGAATCGAACCCGCAACTCCTGTGTCGCTGGCATCATCGCCCGCTGCATGTGTCGTCAGTTTAGCTTGGACTATCGCTTGGATCATCTTTTTTTACTGTCTTCATGATAAATTTACTTACCTTCGTTACTTAGTTTATAATTTAAGCATATCAAACGGTCAATAATAAAAAGGTTAGTATAAGAGAATCGACACAAATCGTGTCCAAGCAAGGAATTTATATACTAGCTAGTTTTTGCGCGCGACTTCATACGCTATGCGTCCATGGAAACGTTTAAAGGTTATTTTTATCCCATGGGAGCTGTTTTATGGGATAGAAAGCCTATGTTATCTATGCAAAATTTCAGCCGGATCAGGCTGAAATTTTACATCAGTAGTTTTGGCGTAGCGAACTAAGAAACATCCATTCAAACTTTCGCTTAAATAATGTTAGTGTCACGTGACGTTTAAAATTTCTTGTGTCCAAGTTACTTTTCTTTAGGAGCTCGCTCACAAATAGAAAATAACCCATTCTCCTAGGCAGAGAAAATCAATCATCGGCAGATTTCCCAAAGCAAGCCTAGCTACCAATCTTTATTACGCTCGATTCAATGTTATCTTATAATTTATTGCCGGCATTTAATATAAAAGGCAAACTCCCTGAAGATTCGTTTTGTAAGCAAATAAATTAGAAACCTATTTGTCGAAATGTGATAAAATGGACGGCATAAGCAATATAAATATTGTTTTATTGTTTTATGGATCGGATAATCTCTATTTGCTTTAGTTTTTATTTACGAAGATCTCTATTTACTGATCGCTGTGTATATAGACATAGAAATATGAACTTCAAATCAGTTGAATTATACGTTTCTTATTTCTTAGATTGCCATAGACAAGTAATCCTTAAAATGGAACCAAAAGCAACTGCTAATGAGATAGGCAATATAATTCAAATCAATTGATGATCTAATCTTATTTTACTTACATTACCTACTCTTCTATGTGTTGTATTTAAACAGAGTGGCTTTTTGAGATGGGAATGGATGGACAAACCCGAAACCATGACAGAAATGTCGTGAACTCAATTTTTGAGAAAACTGAAACTGCCTTCTTCTATATAGTCCAGTCATTATAGTAAGTTCACCTCGGAATTCGAGATACCCAGCTGTAAGTCTGTGAATACTTGTATATTGACGCCCTAAAGTTGTCTCAAAACCTACATAATGGCCTACCATTATGTAGGTTTTGAGACAACTTTTAGGGTACCTTTTAGGGTTTTACACCCTAGTGTACGCAACTATTAAATTTCAAGGTCACAAAAACAATTAAGTGAAAAACTTAAATCATAATAATAATTATTTTCCCATTTACATTTGAGGATGAAAAAAGTGACCTGAAGTGATGCTGTGACCGCGCGCTCTCCGCCCTCTATACCGAAAACGGTTCACCGTATAAAAAAAATTTGTACAAAATTTTTAGAGAATTTTGTATTCTACAATATTGATACAATATTGATGAGATATTTACAAAAAAAGCGCAAAAAACCGAATAGAAATTTAATAGTTGCGTACACCCTACCATATGTAGGTTTTGAGACAACTTTTAGGGTGTCAATATACAAGTATTGACAGACTTACAGCTGGGTATCTCGAATTCCGAGATTCTTACCTAATTTAAGCTTGACTGGACTAATAGCTTTTCTCTGAACCCACACGCCTTCGTTAGTGGTACCTTAATATTTCTAATGGCAATATCCACGACACCTCACTATACTATAAGAGTAAGTTTATATGGACTAAGTTCACACACTTAGTTTTTAATTTAATGTCGCAGCAGTTCTCGTTCAAGTACCTAGGTCTTTAATCCCTTGGGCCTCCTTTTACGAACCTCGCACTACCTGCTCGCAATCTAAGTTTCAATTCTATTTCAACAAGATCTGAATATAAATTGGTTTTGCTGCCACAATAGCAATGTCCCTAGACTTTAGTCTTACTTCAGCTCACAAGCATTCAGCTCGACAAATTGATTTATCTTGGACAGAAGAAATTATAATACAAAATAGAGATGAACTCATCCGAACGAAATGTTAATGACAAGAACGTCCTATTTAGTACCTAGTTAATTTAAGTAGGTGGCTGGCTACTTGGGATGAAATGCGTGTCTGGAAGGCATTTTGGGGTTAAGAAGACTTTGATTTAAGAACATAGTTTTGGAACTAAAATACCGCATGTGACTATTACAAACTTAAAGTCATTTATAACGGGATATATACCATGATTCGATTTTTGAGTTTTCCAATATTTCGGCACAGTTTGCCATGATCACGGAAGAACTGAAATCGATGATCGAATCATGGTAAATATCCCGTTATAAATGACTTTCATGTTAATAACCATGTAGTTTTAAAAGTATTAAAAACTTTATTAATATACATTTCCATTGCAAGATGTTTAAAAAACGCACAGAATTTATGTCTATTATTTAAGTTTAATTTTCCTAGTGGAAGGAATACGAAACTGAACGGAGGTTTCCGAAAATAATATGATAAGGTACTATCCCAAGTCAGGGCTAAGTCTGTGACGTAATAACCATGAAATAAAACTCGTAAGCAATATCCTGATATGATGTCCAATATGTAACGTATAGGGTTACCGCAGTTGGACACCCTCCAACAGAAATGTACCCACTTGAGACATCTCTTTGATCCTCGAATATACCTATCAAAGCTCGAGCTGGTTTTTATTAGCATGGATGTTGAGCTCTAAGTTGAGTGAGACTAGGTAGTACCGAATCTATGTTCTAAAAAGAATCAGAATCAATAATCAATAAAATATCAACGGCCGACGACCTCTGTGGCGCGGCTGGCGAAGGTCTGCCTGTTACGCAGGAGATTGCGGGTTCAATTCCCGCCTCGGGACAAATGTGTGTACGATCTGCAGACATTTGTTCAGGGTGTTCTGGTCGTTTTCTATGTATAATAAAAAATATCTATTTGTGCATTGTATTATATTATGTTTATCAGTTATCTAGTAGTACCCATAACACAAGCTCTGCTTAGCTTGGGACTAGACAATGCTGCGAGAATTGTCCGGCATTATTTATTATTATTATCAATATTCGTTTCTATTAAAAAAATGCAAAAACCTAATCAAATCATCAGTCCAGAATCGGTCGTCTTTTGTTTTAGGCGATCCGCCTTCCGTCATCTTTGTTAGACCTCTTGTTTACGCCCGTTTCCATGGAAACCATAAGACAAGTGAGTGGAAATTACAATGTGATGATATTTTAGATAGGTTTTACGGCGTACATATAAATTCCTCAGAATCTTACTTTTATGGGACCACAGCAAAATAAATCTTTGAATAAAAAGGAAAGAATCATCAAACGCATCACGAGTTCCAGCATGTCGACATATTTCACGACAAGCTATGTGTTATAATTAAATGTCTTCTAATACGAGTATACTTAAGTTTTAACATAGATGTAATATAGATAATAGCATAGGATAGTAAGTGTTTTGGTTTTTACTGTAAACTTCTATCTTTAAATAAATAAATACTAAATGCTAAAATCTATTGAGAATTGACGAAGATATCACCATAATTGTTGTACCTAGTCGTGACTTTTCAAAAGTATTATAATATAGTTATTTAAATGGTCATGGGATCTATACTAATTCCTCGGGAATACAATTTTTATGGCACTAATTCGTTATCATTCTCTACACAAAAGCGATCGCGGGAGCAGAGAAATCGATAACATGCATAAAAAAAATAAGTTCAGCCGAATATACAGAATAGATAATAATAGAACCTCCTCCTTGACGTCGGTAACAAGAAACCACTGCCAAGTTAGTCGTAAAGTCCTTATCATTTATCGAGAAGGGCAACACCGTGATAGATAGGTGCTAATAGCGTTATCATATCACTCACCAACATAGGCGTACCTACAAACTGATCGAAAACAATAGAGGCCGAGTAATTCCAATACAAAGGGAATTCAACTGTCTTATGAGCTACGCAGAAATCATTCATGGGTAATATCACCCATTTCTGGTGGGAGCTACCTCAGTTATTGCCCCAGGATAGGATTATTGGCAAATTGTGCCGCTCACATTCCGACCCAACTCTCACATGAAATATTAAGCACCTATAGGTACCTATCGGTGCGATGCCTATTCAATAGGTAGCCTTGCCTACTCATCTACTCTACTGGTAGTGACGTCTACCTTTATAAATACTTGATAAATACCACTGCAGGGCTATTGTTCGGGTAGTAGAGTTAATCATTTGCAGATGATTTCCGCAATTCGATGATAGGAAGCTTCTTGAAATGGTTATATACTAGCAGTATGTAGTGTAGTCTAATAAAATACACTAGTAAAGGGACGAGAAAATTCTCTCGTCCCTTTACTAGTGTATTTTATTAGAAGTTTTACTTGACTGGAGGACCAATGATTCTCTAAAATTTGCCTAAGTGGGTTCCTATATTTTATCCCAATAAACAGCCCGGATAAACAACGTAGGCATAAAGCTTATTTCGCTATAAAGTATACGAATACAAATTGAGCGTTCATTAATCCTATTTATTAGACTCATCCTTCTCACAAATAAATTGAGGCTCGAAAATCCAAAACGCCAGGAAGGAATAAACGTTACATCGCGACAAATGAAAATGTGAAAATGGGTCATTATAGCGGGAAAAGGTTGACCTTGCGACGAATTATGGTTTTCAACCCCACTTTGAGTAAATTTGACTGAGATAAAACCGGAAAAGCAAATAATAACAGTAGTACAATTTGCAGAATATCAGGTGCCTACAACCTGAGATAAGCAATAGATTGGAGCTCGGAAAATTTTAATAAAAGATAATTGACGTAACCACGTTGTAATGGTCAATCTGAGAGGATGTTAGCAAGCCCATAGAGTGGTAGATAAGGTTCTGAATTGAGTGTACTGTACCTACGGACGGCTATCTTCACTAACTGACACATTAGTTTTTGAAAACGACCATTTCCATCCAATTTTATAACGTAGTCACCGGTGCCTGACCTAGCGATAAAAATCCTAGCTGATACCAGCTTGTATGTAGGTAATTTTTGTATTTTAAAGTGTGTTACTAAACTTACCGCTATGTAAAACTTCCACATGTTTATGTTTCCGCTGCTTGTGGAAAGCATGAGAGACAAGACATGTGGTTGTATTGTATAGCAATTTTAATAAACCGTTTCCGCGGCTTTGTTTGCGTAGAATTCACTATTTCTCAGACAGATTGTAAAAATAACAGTCATTCATGTTCCACAAGCCCACAATGCAGCAAAATTACATCTGCGGTAAATTTCCAATTTTGTCCTCGCCCTTTTAAAGATTTCTCTAAAACGTCTCTAATAATCACAAGATATAACGTAGTTTTAGACGATTTGTGTAGTTTTATAATAAATCACTGTAGAAAATACACAAATTGAGCGCGGGGTTTTAACCGGTAAAGGTTTTAAACGCTAAATTAATTAAAAAAAACATTAAGACGTAGAAGTTTTAATGTTTATTTTTTTCTAAATCATATCTCAATTATTTATAATAACTTTGAAAATATGTTTATTTAAGAGTCTAAAATTCAATACAATAATAATGAAATCCAAACAAACGAAAATCTTATTGGAGCATTATATATTTCCAATACAATTTCAGCCTTATTTGTCGTATTTTGGTTAGATAGGTTTTGGTCTTATTTTGTGATTTGAATGAATGAATTAATGAATGAAAAATTTGTTTAATAACTTATATTAGATACGTTTTAGAAAAATATTTACAAATATTTCCCAAGGAGCGCCCTTCAAACAAGTAGCTTTTGCTGTAGGTACATACTATAAAGTAAATGCCCATTTCCCAAAATTACTTTATGGGAGTCTCATTAACCGTAAAGCGGTGTTACGTAATTAATGATTATGATGAAACTGGTTCAAACTATGTGGGTAAGTTTTGCCTCGCTAGGTACATTATGAGGGCTTGTTGAAATAGTAACATAATTCTGCTCTTCATTTTTCATTAATAGTAGGACATCATATATTTTCGCTGTTAGAAACATGAGGGCTGGTAGGAGCAACAATCTTATTTTCAGTTTAAAAGCCATTTAAATACAACGTAGTGTCCAACGCCCTAAGACCAGGTGGAATGACGACCTGCAAAAGACTGGAGGTAGATTTTGGACGCAGCAAGCTGAAGATCGCTTTGGCGGTCATTAAAGGAGGCCTATGCCCAGCAGTGATCTAATATAGGCTGATAATGATTTTATCATTATCTGCTGGGTAGCATAAAGACTTCAATAGAACCGATAGCTTTCAAGAAAAAACTACTGAGTACCCACCCAAGCTTTCCAATTGATCGATCACATAAAATTTTACTTTCAGAATTCGCAGTGCTCCCGAACCAAAGCCCACAAAGAGGAGACAATACCTCGAAGGAGTGCCATTGTAGCGGCGTGTCTTTGTTACTATCTATGAATCCTATCGCCGTCCTTATACCTACTGACATTCTCCTTCAACGCGGAACGTTACTTTGCAATAATATTGTCGAATCTCGTAAGTAGAATATTGGATCCATGGAATTGTTCAAAGAGAAAGGTTTTCAAGATAGCTTTCTTTAGATCGAAAGGAAGTAACCTACGAAATACGTTATTTATATTAACCGTAGAAGCGACGACTGTATGTAATTTACTGGCGCAAGCAAAATGTGATTGAAGATTGAACTGCACAATAACAACGTAGACATCCGGTACCTATATCCAGTTGATTTCGTTTCTCATAAACCTCAACATAACAACGAAATAGAGCCGAGCTGGCTACATATAGGTATGTATAGTACTGAACGAGCTTCAGCGTCGTCCAAGGAAATGAAAGCTATAAGTCGAATCGTAGCTGGAGACTTCGTTACCGAAGCCATCGGTTCCGCCTGCGTTACGAGCCTTCGAATTTGCCTGCTAATAAAATAGCCCGCCACAGTACGCGACAAACTGGACTACCAGAGCAAACTACGGACGGGATATAAAACGAACTCGCCTCGCCCACCCAACTCATCTCCTGCGGATGTTTGCAGGGATACACAAGAGTGTGTATAAAACGAAGGACCTCGTAAATAAAGAGCGGTATTTACTCATTCAATGAGTAAACCTTTACCTCGACATATAGAGTGATAAAAAAATATGAGAAAGTTTATTAATACTTAAGCACTGGAACAAGGATTTATTTGCTGCAAATTTTAGAACTGAGAACAAACAGACCGTGTCGTAAACTCCTTCTAATATCCAACTTGTAACTCGCGGAGCAAACAAAAGCTCTTTGAATACAGCAGTTTCTCTGCGGAACAATATAACCGACCGATCGCGATAATATCTATTCGACAGTGATACTTTTTAGTCGAGACCATTTCGCGTGGTCGAAGCAAGAGATTTTATAAGGCATAAACCCTGGGAGCAGGCAGTAAAACTGGGAACTGAGGCAATATGCCAGCCCCCTATTGTCGGTGCCTTGACTTTGTTTTAAACTAGAAGGGTTGCAACGATATTCTGTTCCAACTTGTTTAGGGAGCTGCTTTGATAGCCAGCAACAAGGAAATTGTACCGAAGAAAGCAGGGAATGGCTATTGCAAACATTCAAGACGGAGTTTATTTTCTTGGGTTTACCTACAGAGACCGTGTTTTGATTAACAAACGTGATCAATCTTTAGATGTGAATGATTTGTAAACAAAATAACGTTGAAGACATGTAGGTAGAGTTAACAATAATGTAGGTAGAGTTACAACTGCAGTAATTAAAGATTGTAAACTGTTAATGTGTGCGTTTTTATTGCAAACGTTAACACGTGTTTAATTTTCACGGAAGGTTTTACGCAAAAACAAACCACTAATGCTAAAGGCTACAAGATTTGTTAGTAATATTTTGATACCGCAAATATGATATCATAACTTTTTATGACACAAACCAAATAGTGTCATCAGTTTCCGTGAATGGTCCTAAAGAAGTATCACTCTATTACGACGGTATAATACTGCCCCGCCTAAATCCGTTTATCGTCAGAGCGGTAACACTTTTCGGGGGACATTCAGGCGCATTAAGATGTATTGCACTCGATATACTTTTATGTAATAGTCAGTTCCAACATTCACTAAACAGCACTAGTTGAAGATGAAATGAAAATACGAAATGAGTTCAAAGACCGCGGTAGCATACTAGACCAATCTGCTTCAATTTTATTTCGAGTCCCAACTCCAATTTTCTTTAAAACTTCTTTGTTTTTCTACGAGAACGTTTGAGCACATACCAAGCGAAATTGAGGAGGTGAAGCTTTGCTGCGAAAGAAATACAATAAAGTACAATGTACTCAGTGGAAAATAAACCCTTGAAATGGTATTCCAGCGTAAAAGGCACGTAATAACAATGAATTCTCATTGAAAGTATTGGCTATCAATTTTTGCTTTTTCAACTGTAAACTCCTAAGCTATTGTTTGTAAATAGCATACCTATTGGTGAAAGAATAAATCGAGGGTATACGAAGCGTGACGACAGAGCGATACTAACTCGGAGGTTGACAGGGTTGTTATTTGTTAGCTTTGGCCGGATTTATGGTATGAACTTTGTTGCTGAATAAAACTTTATTTAGCAAAAAATGTAATTATGTATCAATGCTAGGAAAATATTATGTCTTCTTTAAACGAGAGCTCTGAAAACTATTATATTATTTAGTTCTTAAAACGATAGTTTAAACATAACGACCATTTGACGACCTCTGTGGCGCAGTGGGCGAAGGTCTGCTTGCGACACAGAAGGTTGTGGGTTCGATTCCCGCCTCGGAACAAATGTGTGTACGATCAGCAGACATTTGTTCAGGGTGTTCTGGTCGTTTTCTATGTATAATAAAACATATTTATCTATGTATTATGTTTATCAGTTATCTAGTACCCGTAAGCTCTGCTTAGCTTGGGGCTAGATAATGCTGTGTGAATTGTCCAGCATTATTATTTATTTATTATTATATATAACATACTATCATATAAGTATAACCGGCTACTTCCCATTTGGTAAGCTTCCCATTTGGTAAGCTTCCCATTTGGTAAACCTCACCTAAACATACTTATATGGTACTCGTACTATGTTATGTGTATGTTTTAGTGGTAGGTTTAAAATACATAATATCTATACTAATATTGTAAATTCGAAGGTAACTCTGTCTGTCTGTCTGTTACTTTTTCACGCCTAAACGGCTGAACGGATCTTAATGAATTTAGTAGGTAGGTAAATAGTGTCCACGGACATATGCTACTTGAAAAGCGCGTGAGAAGCCGCAGCCAGCTAGTAATTACAGATACTATTATTACTACTAATATTTCGTCACTTAAAACACAATTTATTAGTAGAACACAAAATTTATTTATTTCACTTTACGGCTTTTTACTGAGGAAATAACGTTCTCTATCGGATCATATACAGCTAGGTACCTTTATTCTATGGCAGTAGGATTTGGGAAAAAATCCGTTTCCGGCTTTTTCAAGCAACCCCTAGCCGAGCAAAGCTCGTAAATAGAGCAAGTAACCGACCACTAGCATTCGACTCGCGGCGGGCCCTCGGATTTGCGTACAAATAAAACGGACGCTTTATCAACCGGAAAATAAAACGCTATCCCGGGAAACAAGGCGAGGTTATAATTATAATCACGATCAAATGCAAAACCGGATCACTTGTTTTAGGATAAAGGTTTACAAAACTGTCGTAAGTTTTGAAAACCTTTATCCGCTTTTGTATAGGATTTTGTACCTACAGCGCTTCTAGCCTGATGCTAAGGAAGTACGCAGCAAATATAATATAGTAAAATAACATAGTAGCAAATATAATACATAAATGAAATTACTAAATAGTCCTTAGAGCAGGGACGAGGCTGCCTTAGAGTTAGTTTAGTACAAGATAGTAGTAGTAGTAGTAGCTAACAAATAAATTCATAAAATCGGTCAAAAGTACCAAGCTAATTTTAATTTTTACAGCAACAAAAAATTTGGGATATAGAGCTTATCCATTGGATACATTCCACATAATTTGTCTAATATTATAAAGAGGAAAGATTAGTTTGTTTGTTTGTTCGAATTGAATAGGCTCCACTAGAAACTACTGGACATAGGTATTTTTTTTATATATATTAAATAACTTTATTTTTTTATTTATATTTACACAACATTATGTAGCTTTCGAAAATGTGAGATACCACATGCCACTAGCTCTGAAATACAGTACGGAGAGGCAGGTACTATATGGCGCCATTTTGTGAATAGGATATAATCGGATAGGCATAGGATTTCGCGTTTATAGGAGCGGAATAGAGCAGCGGCGTAAGTGCTGATTATCTTTTAATTAAGACATTTTAAAATAAGCCCTGGGTATTCTTCTATTTATTAAAACTTGTGACTGATAGTTTAGGAGAATAATTCTAAAAATTAAGAAAAAAGATACTTTGTACAATTATTTCTGATATTTAAAATATATTTTTTTTATTTTCGAGCCTTAGGGGATCTGCCTTGTATCCTATAGATTATTGTGTATTTTTTTCCAAAGTTTTTTCGATAAAGATGACGGAGAAATATTGTTTTAATGTAACCCAAGTTCGCTCAATTCACATCTACGAGTCTATATCTATGTCTGTATCTATCTGAACCTTAAATAATTTCTACGTGTGTCAAATAAATATTACTGTTACATAAACACAATTCAATTGAATTTTGTAAAAGAGACCATAATTCTCGATTCTTAGATACCTACCTATAATAATCCACATGAAACTAATCTAGCTTAGTTAGGTACCTACCTACAGCGGTAGGTATCTAAGCTAGATTAGTTTCATGTGCAGTATTCCGCAGTAAGTAGCCATAACTCGGTAGACTTATCTCACTATTTTGTTGTGGCCGCTAAAGCCCCTTTCGTTCCACGTAAAAGTCTACGATTAAAGATTTCATCCTTAGATATTGGACGGTCGTAATATTTTAACGATACCCGACCCTGAAGTCTTCCTCCCGAGTCCTTTGTTTTACGGCTTTTATTTTATTATTTATCGAAACATTTGACGTAAAGCTACCATTATCTACGTTTTATGTGATAATTTATAGCTGAACCTGTATACGCGATTCTATACTAATGTTAGTAATTTAACATGTGTTTTGAAGTCGAGACGCGCTATTTTAGGGCTAATGAACGATCTTTACAAAAGAGAACTAATAGCAGGTAAATCATGAAAAAAACAAATGAAAGCGAAAATATTGAAATGCACTCGTTGACTTTTACTTTGAATTAGCCATTGAAATCTAAATTATTTCGATTTCTAAGCCTTGAGCACATTACACTAAGTAGGTATATTATTTTTTGACGACCTCTGTGGCGCGGTGGGCGAAGGTCCGCCTGCGACGCAGGAGGTTGCGGGTTCGATTCCGGCCTTGGGGGAAATATTTGTACGATCTGCAGGTATTTGTTCCAGGTGTTCTGGTCGTTTTCTATGTATACCGAATAAAAAATATTTATCTATGTAATCTATTCTATTATGTATGTATGTATATCAGTTATCTAGTACCTACCCATAACACAAGCTCTGCTTAGCTTGGGGCTAGATAATGCTGTGTGAATTGTCCAGCATTATTTATTTATCGTTATATATTGATCCAGCAAGCATATCAACTGCTATCTGTTTTTTTTAAACGAGCTAAAAGCTTTCCCAATTTTTGAAATTAAATAAAATACAACCAGGAATGAAAACTCTTGGGCAAACAACTTCAGAAATCGAAAAAGTCTTGCTAAATTAAAATGTCCACTGCATAAGTCAGCTACTGACCCGAATGTGGAGGAATTTGGCATGTGGCTGCAGAAAGTCTGATTCGGACAGATTCGAAGGATTCAATGCAATAGAATAGTTTGGAAATGGAGTTCTTTCGATTATTGACTCTATCCGAAACACACACAGCTCAGAATCGCAAGCAAATTGAGGAACCGTAAACACTTCGAAAGCCAGAAGGATCACGGACTTCAAAAATGTTTACAAAGTAACGTACTTGGGGAAAGGTATGTTTGTGCAGACGTGCTGAAAACGCTGATTTGCTAAAATAAGTTTATGTTGTTTGAGATACGATACCTACTTAGTTATGTATAAATACTTCTTTGTTTTATTTCAAAGTTGGTATTATTTTACTATAAAAACTACCTATCGTAGTTTAACGAATTCATTCCGGATGCAAGCAGCTTATTTGTGTCGCGATGCTCGAACCGCACTCACCCTGAAGAAGTCCCTCGTTAAGGGGGATACATGACGCCATTTTGTAAATAGGAAAGGATAAACAGGATTTCGAGTTGGGAGGGGGACAGAGCGGTGGCGTTAGCTCAAAAATCAAGTTTTTGCTGATTATCTATTAATTAAGACATTTGTTTGCAAAAATTAGCCGAAGGTGCCCTGGGTATTCATCTATTTAATTTATTTAATATATGGTGACAAAAATAAAAAAAACTTGTGATTGATAGTTTAGGAGAAAAAATTTAAAACCTAAGAAAACAGATGGTACTTTGCACAATTATTTTTGGTATTTAAATAGTTTTTCTTTTCATTTTCGAAAAGAAGGGGATCTGTATCCCATAGATTATTAGGTATGTTTTCAAAGCTTTATAAAATAAGATGACGGAGAAAAATTGTTTTAATGTAACCCAAATTGACCCATTTCGCCGCCTTATGGGATAAAACGTTTATGTTCTTTCAAAACAAACAAGGTTCTTAATTAACCCGATTGCATCAATAATAAATAGGTAAGTATTCTTCTGGAAATATATGAATACCTACTCAGCTATCATTACGTCGTGTAATGAATGAATCAGTTTTAGGTAGATAGGCATTCACTTTCAATTTAGATCACGTTCAAGATCGCTTTAATTTACAAAGAATTTTTGTTCGTCGCATAGAAACGTGCGCTCGCCGAGAAATTCGTGCCACTTCAGCTTTCCTTCCCGAGGTTATAAATACTGTTCCGCTTAATTTACAATTAACTTCTGCACTGATTAAGTCAGTTAATTCACGAAAATGACACAAAATGGATATCAGATGGCGTCTCTACATATTCGTAGTTATTAACTGTGCATATTGTAAGATTAGATTGCAGTAGAGAATTCTCGTGGAATAAGTGAAGTTTTCTGTGAATGTAGAAGAAAATTGGTATTTGTTCGCAGGCGTATGCAAGCCGGTCTCTCTGAACGAGGTAATCGCGGCAGAGTCACAGCAAAAACATCTTGTGCATGCAGTGTCCCCGAAGTTAGAAGGTATTGTGCATTTCGCTTGTTATGTAAGCGAATTCGCTGCATTATAGTGTCGGATTTCCACCTTTAATTAACTAGGGACTGTTTCTGCATTAGTTTCAGTTTTATGTGTGGAATTGTGTACCACTTTTGCAGCTGAATCACAGATTTTGTCCCTTACGTTGCTTGGAAAACCAATTCGAGACTCATGAAATCCAACCAATAATGGGTTCTTTGGTTTTACTAAAATCAGAATCTTTGAACCGAAACAGAGGTATAGGTACCGACACTACCTACCTACGTAAAACAAATAAAATTACAAATGGAACCAAAAGATTCTCAAGCCAAGATAATTTGTTTTTAAGACCGTTAAAAGGTTTAAAATTAAATTAATGTACCTAATTACACTTCTTTCAGAACCCGTAGCTGAGAGTTTTTCTTTGAATAAAGATTTCAAAACTTTACTGCGTGTGCCAAAGAAATTTAAAGTCACAGGTGAGACCGTAACCTCTGTCAAGCCTTATCTCGTTAAAATGCTCATTAGATGTCAACTTGCGTAGACCTCGTCTTAATTAACCTAGTTATGTACTCAAATGAATATTTTACTTTCAGATAATATTATCCCACTCGGCAAGAAATTATCTCCGTTGAAATACAGGAAAACTTTTCAAATCAATAGCCCCTTGAGGCCCAATCGGATTAAACTCAGCCTGAGGAGGCATAAGCGCAAAAATCAATCGCTGAAACGTGAAATCTCCGGAAATGAGAAACTCAACGAAAAGTACATTCCGCTGCTTCGCAGCCTTGGCATGCTTTTTGATAACTTGCTTACTGCAGAGTCAGGGGAGTCCGCTGAGATCACAAGTAAACGGAAACGAGTCAGGTACTACACCAACACGGGTGAATTCCTATGTCCATGCTCTTCCAAGTCTGTCACCAGAAACCAGTCGGAAGAAGCGGCAACTACTTCTGCCGAGGCTCTCCACTTTAAGGACCCACCGCTTGCCAAGACTACCACCGAGACGCCCCATACTCTTACCACTAGTTACATCCGCAGTTTCCGACAGAATAAGAACATTCCCTTACTACTTCCAAGAAATCCCCTTGGCCGTAGGCGAAACTATAATGGATTCAGTGCGAGAAGCCGCGCCGCATATCACGGGGGCTCTGAAAGATATTTCTCCAGGGATAATGGAAATAGTGAACCTAGTTCCCGAGACGGAAACCACAGGCCCGATGCAGAGAATGATGAGAAAGATACCAGCGGTGATTCACGATACAGTCCAAGTGGCATTGGACCCAGGAGCCGAATACGGAGCAGACACACGACGCATGCTACCAGAGATCACACCACCGAAAAAACAACCACCGAGGCAGACGAAAACGAGGTCACCCTGGATTTCCCTCGAAGAAACATCAACAAATATAAAAGAAAAGATAAACAACAGGTTCGAAACAACGAAACAAAAAGCTCAGAGTTTCTATCAGCACCTATTGGAAGACTACGAGGAATCATACCCGAGAATCAAATCCATATTTCCGAGCCAGAGCTCGAAAGTGAAAAAGTCACCACACAAATTTACCCCAATGATCAGCGAGTCACTGAGCGAGGTCGCGCATTTACCGAAGAAAATCAAGAAACTAGTACAAGACATGAAACAGTAAATCATAACAATATACCTACAATCTCTCCAGTAACATCCAATACAGGGGGTCCATTGGTATTCATAATAGACGGTTACAGTGTCACCAGAAACAAACATGGAGAAAATAAACTAAAGGAGAAGGCAATACATATCCAATCTAAATAGACTTGTAAATTTTAGATAACTGTATTTCAATAGATAAGAAAAATAAAACAAATGAGTACTTTTATCTCCTTCCTTTCTTGCCCTTGGTGCTTTTTGTGCTTGCCTGGCTAACCTGGGGTTGCTGTTCAGCAGGCCTGAAACAAAAACAAAACATAGGTAATAATGGCAACATACATTAGGCATAATTATGGAAATTTAAAGAAATGAGGAGTACAGGACAAATATTCTTTTTTAAAAGAGAAAAAATATATGGTAATCAAATATTCTTTAAATTTTAAAACAAAGACTCGCTAAAATACTCAATTTCTAGTCATGAAAGCTGTATATGCTCATGCTCAATAACAGAAACCAAATCTCTTCAAAACTCATTAAATTCCCGTGACTCATACAAATAGCTTATTTCATAATGTTCTTAAGTATTACCTATTCTGACGAGTCTTTAGCTTAGGAATAGATTCTCCAATGAGCTTCATAATAGATTCCCTTGTGGCATACTCGGGTTTTACCGGTGTGCCATCATCATTCTTCAACTGGATGCGAATTCTGCCTCTGTACAACATTTCCTGCAAAAATTTTATAACATTAAATAACAAGGAGATATTAGACTCATCAACATAGTAATGATAAGGATTTTTTATGACAAAGCACACACAGGCAGATGAAATTAAATGATTATAGTATTATGTAAGTATTCACTATGTTAATACCTCAACCTCACAGCCTATAATGGTCAACTGCCAGACGCAGGCCACCCCCTGTTTTTTTATAATGGGGGGTAATGCCCATAATCCCCATGCTGGGCATGCGGGTTGTGATCGCAGTTCGGTGGTAGATCTATTCTGCAGGAGGTGCTGCCGCCTGCCCCCCAGTGTATGTCCCTTAGTCGCCTCTTATGACACCCAAGGGAAGAGTTGGGGTGGTGCAAATTCTAAGCCGGCACCACACAACTGATAATAACTTGCAAATAATTTATTTATGAATGATTGATGTGAACAATAAATCACTTGTTTGCTTTACAATGTTACCTTACTCTGCTCTCGAGGGTATAGCTTATTTTCAACCCCTACTTTCAATCCTGTGGGAATCAATACATCTCTAATCTCTTGATGAGTAGGATTCTCAACACAGGATTCTTTTGGCAGTTTTCGCCCTTGTGCCAAGGTCTTTTTGCTATTGATGTAAGCAGGGTATATGCAAATCCACCTGAAAAACAATTAAATTATAGTGTACACTTCACGTGTACCTACCGTTTGTTCGTAAGTCGCACAAATAATCAATAGAGCCAATGAGTAGGTCCACAATACTACAGTAATAGAACAAGGAGAGCTTTAATCTTCAGAAATATGGTAAAACAATAGTCTAAGCAAAGCCACCTAGACTTTGATCTATACCTTTCAACATCACTGTGTTTCTTATCTGAATTCCATGAAGTAATTACTGTTGCTGCCATTCTTAGAGGTACCGCTTCTATTCAGGATACAGTGCAAAGCTACAACCAATTTTCTGTAGTTTTATATTTCTGAAAGGAACGTGATCCGTCCGATCCAAAAAATAAAAACATGCAGGCAGCAGGCACACACACAACACAACGTCAACAACCAACACAACACAAAATCAATGAAATGACATGCATCACATGCATGACAGTGATTGTGAGTAAAGTAAATCAATGAAGTTGAGAAGTGCTTTAAAGAAGAAGTTGTAGTTAACGAAGCCTCAACGAAGCTAAGGGTAGCCAAGGGGGGTGATTTCCTCCGTCCACGGGGTAGCCTATAAATCGACGAGCGACCACCGTGCGGACAAATCCCGCCACGCTGGTCGCTCACCTAAATAATTGGACTCGCTCGCCTCCTTCATGCAAGACCGCCATATGCATAACCCCCCTAGTGACCATTTTTCTGGAAACTGCTGGAACTCCATTATGACGATTTAACTCAAAAAACATTGCAGGCAATCGGCTACCGAAAAGCTCTTGGCCTGTGCTGTGACTCTCAAATCGTTAACACAACACTCGAGTAATGTCTCGCTTGAGGTTGAAGCCAGAAGAAAGAAAGGAACTTAGGTTCGATGCATATCCGCATTTCGCATAGTCGAAAATGTTTATTTATTTATTTATTTATTAAAAAGGAACGCCAACAGCGTATACATAAAGCATTCTTAAAGATATACTATACTTATTATGACAGGTTCTAATATATGCGCTAATAACAGGCGGACACAACATTTTTTATAAAATATTATAAAAAACGAATTAAACTATTTATTAACATTTATATACTATACTATAATCAAATAATGAGATCAAATCAGTAGCTGTAACAAAAATAGACATACATGTTTTAACATGAAACATTTTTATAAAGTAACATATTTTTTTTAAATCACAAATCTTCATATATCTATTAAGTGATGAGTTCTTTCTGGAAATGTTCTAATACTTTAATTTTGAAATTGTTGGGGTTATCACTAAAAATGTCTATATCAGGAATTTGTTTGACTATATTGTTATATTGTTTACAAATCTGAATTACTGGAGCTTGTAAGCCTTTATTAGAGTTACAGAAAGGAGTGTTAAAAATGCTAGAGATGGGATGCCTGGGATTCCTGGTTGGTACTGCAAGACTAATGTTAGACAGGATGTCTTTACAATCAACTATACCATTAATTACCTTGTGCAAGAATGTTAGTTGTTGAACCCTACGACGATTATAAAGGGAGACCATATTAAAGAATTTTAATCTTAGTGAATAAGGAGTCCTGTGAGATATACCAGATGAAATGAAAGCAAGGTGGCGAGTGAACGATCTTTGAATAGCTTCAAGTCTCTGCGAATGGATGGAGTAGAATGGGTTCCAGGAAATGCATGCAAACTCAAGGATACTCCTGACAAGGGCATTAAACAGTGTAATTTTAGTAGTACACTTTTTAAATTCATTTGAGTTCCGTTTAAGGAAACCTAGCATTTGAGCTGCTTTCTTAACAGTTTTATCATAGTGGGTACTAAAACTTAATTGATTATCTAATGTAACTCCTAGGTCTCTTATCTCTTTAACCTGTGCAATTTCTGTATTATGTAAGTGATAGCTAGAATTATGGGGAGTCTTTTTCCTACTGAATTTAATATGGAAACATTTTTTTGGATTGAGCAGCATTTTATTTTTTAAGCACCATGAAGCTATTGAATCTAGGTCGTCCTGAATTAGTTGAATGTCTTTGATTGAGTCGGTAAATTTTCAAATCATCGGCATATAAGGAGTAATTGCAATGTTTGATGGACTGTATTATGTCATTAATAAAGATTAGAAACAGAATAGGACCTAGGTGGGAGCCTTGAGGTACTCCTGACTTTGCATGGTAAACCTGAGACTCATATCCATTCACAGCAACAGTCTGAGGTCTCTTAGACAAATATGATCTAAACCAATCAAGAAGGATGCCGAAAATTCCCTGATCGCTAAGTTTTTCCAGTAGAATTGAGTGGTTGACCTTGTCAAACGCGCTGCTGAAATCCGTGTATATGGCGTCCATTTCAATACCTTTATCAAGGTTAAGAGCAATATCAGAGATATAAGTTACTAAGTTGGTATCAATAGAGCGACCATTTCTAAAGCCGTGTTGTGAGTCGGTGATAGACAATTTTGTGTGGCGTGTGATGACAGGTGTAACTAATGCCTCAAAAACTTTAGAAAAACAGGATAGAATAGAAATGGGCCGGTAATTCTGAACTAAAGTTTCGTCACCTTTTTTAAGTACGGGTACTACTCTAGCTTTTTTCCACACCTCTGGGAAAATTGATTCTTCAAGCGACTTATTTATGATGAGAGTGACAGGAAGTACTAGCTCTTTAGCGCATCGTTTAATAAAAAGTGGGTGTATTTTATCTGGACCAGCTCCCTTAGAAATATCTAGTGATTTTAACTGTTTATGGACTTCAGTTTCTGAAAAACTTAATTTTCCCAGACAATTAGAGTTTAATGATACATTTAAGGGTGTAGATAAGTTTCCACTGCTGCCGATTTCAGAAGAGTAAACGGAAGAAAAATGAGTTGCGAATAAGTTAGAGATGTCAGTTCCAGTTGTAGCAGTAGAAGATAAGGAGTGCATGACTGAAGGAATAGACGAGTGATTATTTTCTCTTGGACTTTATGAAAGACCACAAAAGTTTTGGGTGTCTGGCTATGTTTTCTTCAGCTTTAGTTAGGTAATCTTTGTAACATTGGTCATGGTAGGTATTACATCGTTGTCTTAAAATCTCATACTCAAGCCGGTCTCGATCGTTGATGATGATTTCCAAACCCAAGCACTATGAAAAAGCCCAGATTATGTCTTTCCCAAAAAAATCAGGGTCACTATAATGCACGACAATTTATTGTAAGGCCGAATAATGTACACCGTGATAATCCGACGGATAAGCAAGTGTAGGTACATTATTCGGCCGCCTGCCATTCCGATTGAGGCTTTTTTCTAGACATGTGTCGTTCCGGACCGTAAAAGTTCCTGGAACTATGTCCTCACTCGGAACGAAATCGTTCCGCTCCGATGCGTCGGTTCAAGTAGTTCCATCGTTCCTTCAATCCAACCAATCCAATGATCGCGGACTCGCGGACGTGGAATGGAATAAGTAACCTATTTTTGTTAAAAGGTTTTAAGTCTCTAGACATCATACTTAAGTAGGTACCTACCTACCTAAGTAAGTTATTATCTATAGTACTAACGAGCGAATAGGTAGATTGGTAGGTACTTTCCTAAAAATGAAATGGAACAAGTAGATCTATTCCGAGAAGTAAGTAAATAATATGTAGGTATATTAAGTATGTAACTAGGTATAATAATTAAAACCTATGATCATACATAAGAGTAAGTAGGACCTACTTACCTAAAGAAATATGCTAAAAGAACTTGTTTGTACCGAACACAGATATAATAATACTATACTAGGTTAGGTAGGTACCTACCTACATAAAAAATTCATAGACAGAAAGAAACACTTACTTTATTTAGTTTATGCAATATAGATACCTATTAGTTCGATCATTTCTGGTCGAACATTATTTTAACCGACGAAACAGAAAAGAAGGACGATCCCAATTAGTTGGAATCTTTTTCTATGTTGGTCTGATTGACATGACTTGATATACAAGAATTTAGTAGATATACAAGATAGCACACGTTCTTTATGTCGCTAGAATTCAAACATTCATTCATAGAAACGAAACTATCTCTAGTTCCCTAAAATATAGGTACCTATAGTTCTCATGTATGTAATCGTGTCTGAAAGCACACACAGCTATCTAGTTCCACGGACATGTTTAGTTGTTAAAATTTCCGAACATATTAGGACATGCATACTTCGAACATGATGACTCATTGCTAACATGTCCGGACATGTTTCCTGGAACTATGTCCATCGTTCAAAGGAAAGGAACTATGTCATGTTCAATCCACAGCCGGACATGGTTTGCGCATGTCTACTTTTTTCCATTTTTCCTTTTCTCTATAGGTAAGTCTTAAGTCTCTAGCAACTCTATCTGACACTGGCAGAATTATCTAACCGACACGTTGCCAGAAAGAAAAAAAGAAAAAATTCATTCATTCAAACTTTTAGCGTAGCGTTGTATTCTCTTTGATTCAAACCAACTTATGAGCAATGACCAACGTGAAGTTGGCAAAAGTTTTCTCAAACCACAAGAGGGAAAAAAACACAGAGGAAGAAGGGTATAGAGCTCTTGTATATGCCCATCTCATTCACACAAGAGAGAGATCAAAATATGCTGCTAGCCTGAGAAAAAATGAGATAGAATGAGCCCTATTCCTATTTCATCCTGCGTGCCAGTTTTTTCATTGTTTAGCTCATCTATGAGCTAAACAAATGTGCCGGGCACATCGATGGACTTCAACACAGTATTTGTTTATTCGACCTTTATAATGTTTTTTGCTAATTAAATGTGGTAAAGTGACTCTACGGACATTCCTGCATCTCACAACACTATATACCTGAAGCAAAGATGATGTGATGCAATGTTATTTGATTGTGAAGGTGAACGAAAAGTGCCAAATTTATCATTCCACTTGTAAGTACAAGTTCGTTTGACTTAAAAAAGGTTCAAAACTTATAGATTCATAGATTTCCATTGAGAAAAGGCTCAAAAATTATGTTTTGTGCTAATTCTAATAAACATAACCTAAAATTACGAAAATTTAGGGTTGCCTGCACTCGACAATAAAATTCCCCAAACATGGCGCAAAATATTCTCATAAATACTTACATCCACATTAACATAAAATATGTTTTTATTTTTTTACAGATTTCCCAAAAACAATGAACCGTCTCGTAGTAATGAAAACGTCTGCTTTGGATAGATAGAAGCCCCACGGGTCGCAAAAATTTGGGAACACAAAAAAAAAACAAGAATTTGTATCAAACCATTCATGAAAATGTTTTTATAAAAAGAAACAGCGAACATATCTGTTCCCTCGTGCTGTTACAAGACTGGTAAGTAAAATAAATAAATACATAACTAATGGCTCAGTGCAACAGTGGTTTAAAGTTTTTTTGAGACTTGGATTAAACAATATTCTTACCTACTTTGTGTTTTAGTCTACCTACCTTCCATTCAAATCAAATTCAAAAATATTTAAATGGTATTGGGATTTGGTGTAACTAATACTTGCCATATTTAAACTAGGTACTATATTATGTATATAATATTCATATTTCCTTTAACATTTTATTTCAGGCATGTAAGATAAATACTACGGGAAAGGTACGTGAAGGAAATCATGAAAACTTTGTGTTTGTAAGAGAAATACAATCCAGTACACACATACAACCACACAGTGTAAATTAATAAGTACAGTTTAATAAAGTGTACGTACAATATTATGAATTATGTGCGTATTATATTATTTTCAAAAAATAGTATTTAGTACTAATATTATAAATAACTTGTTAATACTAATGTATATAAGTACTAATAATATTAGTATAATTGAATATAAGACTGATAAACCTACATTTTGATAAGTTGGGTATGCAGTTGATTTGTGATCCTATGATTTGTGGAGAATAAATATTGATATAACTATCTTAAGAATCAAAAAAGTCATTATTACATAATAATATTTGTATAAATAAGCAAGGACGTAGGTAATACTGTGTTTGAGGTATAAATAGTGTCATTTATTTGGTTTTCTCCGCACTTTTATCTGAAATAGGTAGGCCTATAATGTAAAAATGCTTTTAAATTTCTTGTTCTGGTTGTCTTATCTTGGCAATTCCTGTGTAATATTAAATACTTAGCAGAAATGTGATTTCCAAAGTGCAATTTTTATTGTAAGTCTGTGCCTGTTTATCGTGTTTGAATGGATTCCCTAGCAATAATATTTTTTTCAAAATTATTTGTATAAGTTAATAGTAAATAAAGTATAATATTTTAAAGAGTTTGAAATTATTTCTTCACGTAGCTAGTAGTATAAGTAGCGGTGGTAATAAATTTAAGAAAATAAAATTGATACCTAAACGTAGTTTTATTTCAATGCTCAGTTTACCTATTCCCGCATACTAAGGTAGGTACTTAATTAAATAATAAATAATAATAAGGAATCCGTAGTTAGCAGTGGACTGGTATCTTAGGCTGATGATGATGATGAGGGGTAATGCTCATAATCCTCACGCTGGGCATGCGGGTTGTGAATCGCAGTTCGGTTCGGTGGTAGATCTATTCTGCAAGAGGCGCTGCTGCCCGCCCCCCGGTGTATGCCCCTTAGTCGCCTCATACGACACCCACGAGAAGAGTTCGGTTAGTGCAAATTCTAAGCCTGCACCATACGGCTCTACCAGACATGAAATTACGAACCTAGTCAGGGTAAAAAAAATTGCATGGCAACACCACTTCGTATACTCTGTCTCTTTTCACGGCCACGCATGCCAACCATCTAGGTATAATTCATCTAAGGAAAAAATTACCATCTAATTAAAAAAAAAAACAACTTAAACATTGATAAACATAACCTTACTCGCCTCATTTTCTTTCTTTTCCTTTTTTTATTTTTTGTGAATGGGTGTGTTCCATTGTTGAGCTTCATTGTCTGTAACATACTAAACTAAACAGATCTTTCTGCTCTTGGGAAAGTTACAATGTATATCTCAGTGACAGATAATTATATTGCTATCAGCAGGGGATTAAAAGTTGATTTGTACGACTTCACAAATCACGTCTTACTAGACGTCCCATCTTCTGCAGCAAATGATCAAATAAACGGCATCATAGTTTCTTCTGACGGCAAGCACTTGGCGGTAACTACTAACTTAGCAAAGCAACTGCTCGTCTACAATTTACCTTCATCCCAGAAATGCAAAGTCTTTGAGTTACCAAGAAGTTCCAGCAAACTGAGATTTACCTCAACCAATTCTCACATATTGCTTGCTGACAAAAGTGGTGATGTCCTTAGTTTTGACCTACATAATGAAGACCAACAAAAGGGACAGAAAATCTTCGGTCATTTGAGTTTGATTTTAGATATCTTACAAAGCGGCAATGGGAAGTATGTGATTTCTTCTGATAGAGATGAAAAAATTAAGGTCACTTGCTATCCTGATACATATGAAATTCAAACTTATTGCCTAGGACACAAGGAGTATGTGAATCACATAGAAGAACTACCGCACAATGATAAGTATTTACTGAGCTCATCTGGAGATGGATTTGTGAAAATTTGGGATTATGTGGAAGGGAAACATTGCATTTCTATTGATACTTTCACAGATGTAGATAATGTTGAACTAAGAGAAAGTTTCAAAGAAAAAATGGATGATGAAGTGCCTATTGAATCATTACCTATAATACACCTCACTGTTACCAAACTGAATGAAAATACTAGTATTATCGCTGTGTCTGTTCATACATATTTCAAGTTGCTGATCTACAGTGTACAAACTTCAGAGAGTAACCTAAGTTACAAATTAGAAACTAAACTGAAAATGGATAAATTCCCCACTGCTGTGCAATTCCACAATTCTACTCTTATTGTTTATAATGATGTTGACTGTAACTTAACATTTTATGACATGCTATATTCAAACAGAACTATTACATTTGCTAGATCTAAGGTAGAAAATGTTTTTGAAACTTCTACTATAAGTCAAGATGTACACAATCATTTTGAAACAATTAAATTGTTATTCAAAAGAAAATTTGATAATGTACAGGAGTACCAAGAACGAAAGAAGCAAAGAATTGAAAGAACTGCAATAAAAAATGGTGACAAATATATCATGTTTCATTTCATTACAAATCAGTGTACCTATCCCTAGTAGGCCAATTAAATTACATGTAGTGTTCAGAGGAATAAATTTCCAGTAAGCTAGAAGTGACATTTTCCATCGGAAGCACCTTTTTCGAGCCACCGGTCGTGCCACCAATAAAATGTGTTACTTGTATGGAGGGTACCTCTCACCGTTTCCTATTTAAGCTTGGTTACACAACTAAATTAGTTGCTTAATAGATCTCTCTTGAGAAAGAGGGACTGTTTTTAATGAACTCCTTTAAGAAGCAGCCTCAAAGGAAGTGGACATGGCGAAGCCCCGACACTAACTAATAATGAGATCGACTTCATCATGACATATAGCAAGCACATATTCAGAGATGTCTCAGTGATCAACAGGTTCAATACCGGATCTGATCACCGACTCCTCGATGCTCTCTGAATATCAAATTGAAGCTTGAAAGAAACCGTCTGAAGAAGCCCACGCTCCGACCTAACCCAATCCAAATCATGGCTGGCACCGAGAAGTTCCAGCAGCTTCTCGGGGATAGATTTGTTGCCTTGGAACCCACTGATGACGCTGACGAGACCCTGCACAATCTGGTCGAAACGCTGAGGCACGAAGGTATCAAGTTTTGTAAAAAGCAGCGTAGGGGAAGATGGGTAGGATTCGTACACCGGGAGGCTTCGTACAGAGGTCATATCTCGACTATCCAACATGCTGAAGCGTTCAAAGTTGTATACGGGACTGCCCCTTATAATGTATAGGCAACCCTCCAAAAATGATGGTACCTAGTACGCTAGCAAACTTTGACAAAAAGAGTTAATATGTGTTTTGGCTAGGGTCAATGCGCCAGTTTGCGTCCAATTAGTGGAGTTGTCAGATTCAGACATCGAAAAAAATATGTTTTAGTGAGCTCTTTGGAATAAAATTGATTTCACCACATGACTAAAATACTCTATTGTCACTAGAAAAAAAGACTTATCTGTTAATTTAAAAAAAATATTTTAAGCCGAAATACCTAATTTTACCAGTTCTCGTCCAAAATTTCCAGTTTTCGACCCCCTGTTACCCAGTTTTCGACCACCTTAAATCTGATAGGAAAATCACTAGAAATTATTATGCTAAGAGGGTTTATTAAAACTCGTGTTTAGTAATTAGTCATCTTTTATTAGGGGTTCTGTCTCACACATTATTAAATAAAGTTATAATTATAAAAAGTCAATCCTAATCAGCTACAAACACCAGACAGTAATTAATAACTTCTGTTTTACACAATGATTATTATTTACTTACGAATAACAAATTTTAACAGGTAAGTAGGTAGGTACTTTAAGTTCTTTGTTTTTATCATCATCATCAGCCTTTTTCAGTCCACTGCTGGACATAGGCCTCCCCTAATGAGCGCCATAGCGCCCTGTCTTCAGCTTGCCGCATCCAGCATCTGCCAGCAGTCTTTCGCAAATCGTCATCCCACCTGGTCGGAGGGCGTCCTAAACTACGTTTGCCGAGTCGCGGTCTCCACTCAAGAACACGTTTACCCCAGCGGTTGTCGGTTCTTCTCGAGATATGGCCAGCCCACTGCCACTTCAGCTTGCTAATCCTTTGAGCTATGTCGAAAACCTTGGTTCTCTGTCGGATGTATTCGTTGCGAATCCTTTCCTTCAGAGAAACACCGAGCATAGCTCTCTCCATAGCTCGCTGGGCGACTTTAAACTGGTGGACCAGCCCTACCGTGAGCGTCCACGTCTCAGCTCCGTAGGTCATGACGCACTGATTGAAAACATTCGTTTTCAAGCATTGCGGTATGGATGACGAGAAGACTCGACGTAGTTTTCCAAACGCTGCCCAACCTAGCTGGATCCTCTTGGCCTCCTTCTCGAAATTGTTTTTACCCAACTGCAGAATCTGCCCAAGGTAAGTGTACTCGGAAACAATTTCGAGAAGGTGGCCATGTACGACGATCGGTCCCGGATCAATATGGCCATTGATCATGACCTTGGTTTTATCCAAGTTCATGCCAAGACCGATGCGTCGTGAGGCGGAAGCTAGGCCGTCCAGCGTCCGGTTAAGCTCCTCCAGCGATTCCGCCATTAAGTCTATGTCATCAGCGAATCGGAGGTGTTAGATGTAATCGCCGTTTGTGTTAATGCCCTTACCTTTCCAGTCGTCCAGGCGTCTTAAACACATCTTCCAACGCGCTTGTGAACAGTTTCTGGGATATAACATCCCCCTGTCTCACACCTCTGCGCAGTTGGATGGGTTTGGACTGCTGGCCCTGTACTTGGACAGTCATGGTCGCGGCATCATAAAGACATCTCAGCACCTCGATATAACGATACTCTACTTGGCAATGCTGTAAGGATTCTAGAACAGCCCAGGTTTCGACAGAGTCAAAAGCCTTTTCATAGTCCACAAAGGCCAGACACAGGGGCTGATTATACTCTTCGGACTTCTGTACAATCTGCCTCACTGTGTGTATGTGGTCTATGGTGCCATATCCTCCGGCTCTGTTCGGGTGGCTGGAACTCGTCGAGTCTCCTGGCGAGACGATTCGTGACCACTCGTGAGAAAAGCTTATAGACGTGGCTCAGGAGTGTGATGGGTCTGTAGTTTTTAAGAAGGGTTTTTATCTTCCTTCTTAAAAAAGAGCACCACCAGGCTCTCGCTCCACGCCTTTGGAGTTCTCCCACTGCGAAGAACGGTGTTGAACAGGTTCTGAAACTCCTGCAAAACAGGGGCTCCTCCTGCCTTCAGAAGCTCTGAAGTAACGCCGTCTTCACCGGGGGCTTTTCCATTTTTAAGCTGCCTCAGAGCCATCACGATCTCGTCTTGACTGATGTCTGGCAGTTCGTCGATGTAGTGGCGTGTCAGGGTGGCTCGTGAATCGTGGTCATCCCGTTGGGCATGAGGGGCATGTGCAGCGTATAAACGGCCATAGAAATCCTCTATCTCAGCGGAGATCTCCGGCTTCGACAATACTATCTGATCCAAAGCTAGGTTTAACTTTTCCAGTTGGTGTTTTCTTTTTTCTCTTCTCCAATTGTCTTACCTGATTTTGACTGTCCTTTTCCTTCTTTTTCTGTATTCTTGCTAATTTTCTTTTTCTTGATATTTCTGCTCTACCATTCTTTGTTTTTTCCTTGTCTTCATAAAATTTATAGTAACAAAAAACCTTATAATTCTATTAGATTATTGTTTGGTTTACATAATCTATAAAGCTAAGGTCGAAATCAGGACTTCACTTAATATTGTCCAATTTCCGACCACCAAGAAATTTCATAAACTCAGTATTTTATGGTTCGTTGCTCCAAGCCTGGACGAAATATGGTTTTTAGATAGCTTACGAGCATAACGCAATGATTTATTAACGCAATTCTATTAGAATATTGTTCGGTTTACATAATCTTTAAAGTTAAGGTCGAAATCAGGACTTCACTTAACCTTGTCCAATTCCCGTCCACAAGAAATTTCATACATTTAGTATTTTATGGTTCATTGCTTAAGCCTGGACGAAATATGGTTTGTAGATAGCTTACGAGCATAAGGTCCAAATTTAATTGAAAGTTTGAGTAAATTTTCATACAATAATGAATACAAGAGACCACCTTATTGACACGATATGTCCATTTCGCGTCCACCCGGTCGACAACTGGACTATCTCAAAATATCGTGGTACAGTTCACGTCCACGCAAAATTTCAAATTTATTGATTATAATTTAGACAGAATAACACAAATCCATATTTTTTAATCCAAGATTAAGTCACATTAATAACCATCAACTCTAAAATGCATAAAAACAATGTAAAACTTACCGTTAAAAATGTGACATGCTGCTAATTTTTCCGTTGAATCCAGGCACGTTTCGTCTTTTTTCTTTCGACCGCACACTGATTATTTTTTTTTATCTATTTTGCTGGGTGCTAGTGATGTGAAATTTGCTTGTGTGCGTAGCTTACACATCCAGCTTATTGATATAACTGATTATCATTGTGTGCGAGTGTAAGTAAGGCTATTTTCGACGAAATGTTACCAGTAGTGCCGTGAAAGGACGAGATATGGGCCTGGACGCCTAACTGGTACACCTACCCTACTCAAAAGTAATTTTTGGTTCCCCTTGGAAGCATCTGTCTTCAATGTTTTAATAGAATGAGAAAAAAAAAATTGTCTAGTTTGTAAATACATGCGTAAGATTGTTATAATTAACAATAGTTGAATGATTACCATAACGGTTATTTTTTTATTATAATTTTTTTGTGACAGGTTGGATTGGGGTACCTTCGTACACTTAAATTGTATGTAATTTTTATACCTACTGTACGAATGCACCCCATGGAACTAACAAAAATTAAAATCAAGAATATAATACTTAACTTTATTCAGAAAGAAAATAACAATCAAATAACAAATTTAAATTAAAACTAGTATTTACAATAGAAACAATTAAGCTATCTGCAAACTGTTGCAAACAATCTACAGGTAGCTCAACTGATCCATATCAATACCAGTTGGAAGCGTGCCTAAGACACTGGCTGCATTGCCCCGCTGTATAGCAATGCTGATGCGCTGTGCCAGATACTCGCCAGCTCTCGGGTCACGCGTCGCTTCGACCAGACGCTCAGATAATTTTTTGAAAACCCGGAGAGCCTCGGTACCCCACGAACCTAGGGTCTCGACTCCTAGGGGAGCAAATGTGTAGGCTCTGTCGAGACCTGCATATTTGCGCCTCTTGAGATCTTCGGCTAAATCTGCCGCCGCACCAGCCCTCACGGAAGTCCTAGGAAGATGGGAAGGCGCGAGTGTGTCGACACATGTAGCGTCCCACACAATAGGCCTCCCCAACTCCCATGGGACTAGAGTCATGCCGTCAGGCCTCTTACCATCGTCACGCAACAGACCATTCGGTTCGAGAATAGCTGGTACGTTAGCGGTGGTAAAGGCCCGCCGGATGATGTCGTTCAGGCTGGCATGACGAGATATCCGACCGGCAGCCCTAGTACACGATAATCCGTGATGACCGAGCTGTTCGACAGCAGTACCGCACTGGCATTGATGAGGCGCGCAACACCTTGCACCCAACCGAAGACAAGTTGCGACACGGAAAGTTACGGGATCCAATAAAGTGCCAGTGTTATATGAAGGAAGTGCTTGCAACCAATGTCCTGACTCCCATTTAGAAACGGCTAGAAGACGGGCACGATCTGCAGAGCTGGAGCACGTTTGTAACAAACAATTCCGTGTCAACTCACACAGAGGCCCGTCCCATTGCCGTTGGGACAAAAGAGATTTTGGGGGAGCAGCATCGGGGCAAGCACTATGCCAAGCAGATCGAGCTTCGTCTAAAAATGAAATTTTGAATGAAATTCCAGGTACAACCAAATGAGAGGGCTTTAAAATTTTTTCAACTAAGGAACTAGTGCTGTAGACAGAAGACAAGAACGCTGGTAGGGCTACACTTGAAATTTTGCGTATACCTAAGCCTCCCAATTTTACAGGCAGGGAGGCCTGCGACCATGCCTTGTCATCCAAATATATATTCAAAACCGATGATAAAGTACCTATTCTTTATTATGTTGTCTAAGCCTTCCAAGAGCTCGCTGTGTTTCCACAGTTGACAACATCTCAAAGAATATGTAAATTTAGGTACAAACAGGCAAAACCGAATAATTGTAAAAGCCATATGGCTATTAATTTTGAGAAGTCTGTCTGAAGTTCTGTTAAAATTTTGAATTTTTTCATCTACAAATGGCTGAAAAGACTCATCAAGAATTGGTGACCCAAGGAGTCGAAGTGAACATTTATCTACAATTGAAATGTTGGGGGCCAAACTATAAAATTTACCAATGATATTGTTTTTATCTACACAAGAGTCCGAAATAAATAGCTCGCATTTTGAAAAATTTAGTGCCAATCCAATTTTTTGAAATTCGTCAGTGATGGTTTTTAAATCATCAAAAACTGTGTTCACCTCTCCACCCAGAGTTCCGTCATCCAAATACCAAACATTTAGCTTGGATTGGAGACGTTGAATAATAGGTTGGATCGCAAGGCTAAAAATGGCCGGACCAAGAGGGTCGCCCTGTAGAATATAATTATTATAAAACTAGGTCATTATGATATGCCTAAAAGGTGACTAAAACAGGTAAAATAGCTGAGAAAATAATAAATTCCTAGAAGATACAAATGGTGTGCGAATGTACCCCACGTGAGGGGTGCGTTCGTACAATTCCCACTTTTTGGGAAAATCGTTATAACTTCGCCAAGTTTCTTTGTATCAAATCAGAAATACGCTGTTAATATAGTCAGATAAGTGGACGATGCAGTAGCATTAGATTTATATTAAATTAGCTGTTAGTTTTTATTTTAGAAGGCTCAGAACAAAAAGCGTACGAAGCCTCCCCACCTTCCCCTACCTACTGGCAAGAAATCCAAACTCTCGGACGAGACTCTCTCGGGTTGATGACAAGAAGACGGGAAACCACCCAGGCGACTTCGTCAGAGAGGTCAGACCTGAACAAGCGAATTGCGAAGATGGTACGGCGCGACCTTCGGAGCTCCAACACACGCCTCTTTGAAGAGGCAATAGAGCGAAACCGAGGGTCCAAAGTATTCACTCAGCACAGCAGCTTGACAGGAGCCACCTGACTAAGCTTAAAACGCACGATGGGAGGACCGTATTGCCGGAGATCTCTGCTGAGATAGAGGATTTCTATGGCCGTTTATACGCTGCACATGCCCCTCATGCCCAACGGGACGAACACGATTCCAGATGAGCCACCCTGACACGCCACTACACCGACGAACTGCCAGACATCAGTCAAGACGAGATCGTGATGGCTCTGAGGCAGCTTAAAAATTGAAAAGCCCGCGGTGAAGACGGCATTAGGTACCTACTTCAGAGCTTCTGAAGGCAGGAGGAGCCCCTGTTTTGCAGGAGCTTCAGAACCTGTTTAACACCGTTCTTCACAGTGGGAGAACTCCTAAGGCGTGGAGCGGGAGCCTGGTGGTGCTCTTTTTTTAAGAAGGGAGATAAAATCCTTCTTAAAAACTACAGACCCATCACACTCCTGAGCCACGTCTATAAGCTTTTCTCACGAGTGGTCACGAATCGTCTCGCCAGGAGACTCGACGAGTTCCAGCCACCGGAACAGGCCGGGTTTCGCGGAGGATATGATACCATAGACCACATACACACAGTGAGGCAGATTATACAGAAGAGTATAATCAGCCCCTGTGTCTGGCCTTTGTGGACTATAAAAAGGCCTTTGTGGACTATGAAAAGGCCTTTGACTCTGTCGAAACCTGGGCTGTTCTGGAATCCTTACAGCGTTGCCAAGTAGACTACCTATCGTTAGATCGAGGTGTTGAGATGTCTTTATGATGCCGCCACCATGAGTGTCCAAGTACAGGGCCAGCAGTATAAACCTATCCAACTGCGCAGAGGAGTGAAGCGCGTTGGAAGATGTGTTTAAGACGCTGGACTGGAAAGGTAAGGGCATCAACATAATCGGCGATTACATCTCACACCTGCGATTCGCTGATGACATAGTCTTGATGGCGGAGTCGCTGGAGGAGCTTAACCGGATGCTGGACGGCCTAGCTTCAGCCTCACGACGCATCGGTCTTGGCATGAACTTGGATAAAACCAAGGTCATGATCAATGGCCACATTGATCCGGGACCGGTCGTCGTACATGGCCATCTTCTCGAAATTGCTTCCGAATACACTTACCTTGGGCAGATTCTGCAGTTGGGTAAAAACAATTTCGAGAAGGAGGCCAAGAAGAGGATCCAGCTAGGTTGGGCCGCGTTTGGCAAACTGCGTCGAATCTTCTCGTCATCCATACCGCAATGCTTGAAAACGAAAGTTTTCAATCAGTGCGTCCTACCCGTCATGCATGACCTACGGAGCTGAGACGTGGACACTCACGGTAGGGCTGGTCCACCAGTTTAAAGTCGCCCAGCGAGCTATGTTGAGAGCTATGCTCGGAGTTTCTCTGAAGGATAGGATTCGCAACGAATACATCTGACAGAGAACCAAGGTTATCGACATAGCTCAAAGGATTAGCAAGCTGAAGTGGCAGTGGGCTGGCCATATTTCAAGAAGAACCGACAACCGCTGGGGTAAACGTGTTCTTGAGTGGAGACGACTCGGAAAACGTAGTGTAGGACGCCCTCCGACCAGGAGGGATGACGATTTGCGAAAGACTGCTGGCAGATGCTGGATGCGGCAAGCTGAAGACAGGGCGCTATGGCGCTCATTAGGGGAGGCCTATGTCCAGCAGTGGACTGGTATAGCTGATGATGAGATCTCTGTCTGTGCTTAATATGTATACTCACTCAACCACCGGTGTTTCTCCCTTAGTAGCTTAAGATTAAGAGGCGCGGTGGTGGCGCCACGATAGTGCCCTAAATTGGATAAGGGCACTTAATCATGCTTGCTTGCTTACCATAATTTCTATAGGTAGGTACTTACCTATAATAATAATCGAATTTGTATAATACTGGAAGACAAGCACAATAATAAGGCAAAGAACAATAACAAAAACATAGTGATGTTTAACCAGGTAATTGTTTATTTAATTTTAATAATTACAATTTGAACAAGAATAATGAAGTGTGCAATGCCAATCTTATATTTGTTTAAAAAAATAAATCAAACTTAAATAATATAAGCATAGTCTAAGCATAGACTTGTTACACCAACAAATAAACTAAACACCACATCATATCACATTTAACTAAACACATTTTTTTTATGCAAGATCAATATAACTATGTTATAGTTTCCAATTTGTAATACTTATTGCTTATAACTCTGCAATATTGACCTGGGAAGGGTTATGTTAACTTCAAAACTTATGTTGATTAAGTGCAGCATTGTCTAACTAAAGCATTCTTTTTGAGGACCTTGTCTAATATACAGAAAATGCTACACAGAATCAGTAGATCTATGTTTGCTTGTATAATTAGATAATACATAATGGAGTCTATTTTTTACAATCACTTTAACCTCTAAATGCAATAAATACAATCTGGATCGTACATGATTTACCGAGACTTGAGGACATTGGCAAAATTACGCAGCTGCGAGCTGAGACTATCCATTTCATTGAGAACACCGTCTAATTCATTTTTGAGATCCATCAAATCTGGGAAGCTATTGCAATCAGGAACATTCAATAAAGTTGTAAATATCTTGTCCCATAAACTTATTTTCATATACCTGAAATCAAAATGCAGATTTTCAAGACAGCTTTCATAGTGCCTATAATTAAAGCGCACGTTCATTAGATCATTAGGTCCTTTTCACATGCAAACGATCGTGCCGTGTAAAGTAGAATTGTAGGACAGGCGACACAAGGTCGCAGTCGCCGTGCCATGCGAATGCTCATATATTTCAACTTAACACGGCACGGAGCGGGGCGAGGGGATCGTGCTGTGTATGTGAAGGGCCTTATGCCTTACCGAAGGGTTTTCTTTACATACCTAGCTCTTAGTTTCTACCGGCATCTTCACATGCGTTGTTTAAAGTAATTTCTATCCCATCCCATGGGAACTAAATTGCCTATGTTTTATTCCAGGCCTGTATGCAAAATTTCGATTCGTTCAGTATTTTTGACATGAAGAGGTAACAAATATCCATCCACTTTCGCATTTATAACTTTAGTGTGATACTGATATAGTATAGTGCTTTTACCCACACAAATATAGCCTATGTTTTATTCCAGGCTTGTGTGCAAAATTTCATTTCGTTCAGTATTTTTGGCGCGTGAAGAAGTTACAAATATCCATCTACTTCGCATTTTTAATTGTAGTGTGTTAAAGTATAGTGCTTTTTACCCACACTTTTATGTGTGGGTAAAAGCATAATATGTATAATTTTAAACGTTACCTAGGTAATTTCTTGTCAATATTCCACTGGCCCAGACGGTTTGCTACTTTCATGTAGCTGCCCATCAGAATCACGTGAATTGTACCAGCCAAGCAATACAAGTCAGTTTGGAAAGTCCAAGGCTTGCCTTCTCTCATTTCAGTGCAGGTGAACCCTTCTGTTGATATTAGCTGCAAAAACAATGTTCAGAATTAGTTTTACTTAGTACTGACCGGTAGGTCCCTTTAAGATGCAGGCGGTTGCTGGTTCGATTCCCGTTTTGAGACAAACATTTGTATGAATTGTAGATATTTGTTCTGGAGGTTTTCTATGTAAGTATGGTAAAATATGATCATGATCAACAGAAATAACAAATAAGGTTCGTAGTTAACCCGCTTTCATCCGTAATGAAAACATGATCTATGCATGCATTTATGTAGCGTAATGTTTTAAGTAAATGTGTTATATAGTAGTCCTATAACCTAAGGCCCGCTTACTTTGAGGCTAGATGAGGCCGCCGCCGCTGCGCCGCGCCGTGCGGTTTGTCTATTACTACTATAATAATACTATTTGCTTATACTACTCACTTCTCTAAATGTAGTCCCTTCCGGGAACAACGACATATCTACCGCACATCCTAAATCTATTAGCTGCAACGATGGTGTCCGCCACTCTTGCGTAGGTCTGAAATAGTAACAAACATTAGCTCGAAAAGAACCCCAATGAACTCCAAAGCAACGCAACAGGGAACAATTTTAAAAAACCAATCGCTACATAAATTTCATGGCTTGTCATAATGATACCAATAAATCAAGAATCCAACTCAAGAAGAAATCAGAATTCACTGTTTGGTATTCTACTAACAAAATCCCAGATCGTCACTAAATGTTAGACCGATTTTGATTGACTTTTTGACAGAAGTTTAAATACATACGTCAAGGTTAACCGATGCATAATTAGCAGCTAATTGTGCGATGATCTTTTGGGGAACACCAGCATTAGTGACATCGTATACGTTTTTATAAAATAGCAGAAATATTCAACTTACATTTTCATCAACAAAAAGTTGTCAGGCTTAATGTCAGCATGAATTATCTGTGCTTTGTGCAAGTAATGAATAATAGATAACATCTCGGATGTCAGCAGAATAACTATGAACTCGTTGATACATTTTGAGGTAGCAGCTCTGATCTTGTTGGCAACATCCAACAGTGATCCATACTTCGAATATTCCGAAACAAACAAGCTTGCATTTTCACCAATAAATGCTGTTTCTATGTCCATGTATCCTGGAAGCTAGAAATAGACAAACAAAAATAGATATGTAGAAAGTTCTTACGAAATTGAAATTTATAGCAACAGGTTAGATTAAAAGTTAATTACCATGAATGGATCCTTTATCCTCGCTTTGATTTCTTGGCAAATGTAAAACTCCCAAGGTCGACTCGGTTTCTGATACTTAGCAGCAACCGATTTGTTACTATGTAAATCTAGACACAAAAACACCGCGCCATAGTTTCCTTTTCCAAGCTGTTTCTCGACGGCGAATTTATTCCCGCCCACAGTTACATTGGTAGCGAGTGCCAGCTTAGGAACTGATCTCACTTCATTGTACCCTTCGGCATGAGTTTTGTTCGGGAACTTCACATACTCCAGCAGCGAATCAAGAAGCTTTCTACTGAAGGGATCTATCTGCTTGGGGAATTCGATGTCCGCTGGCCTAGGTATATCGCTCGTTTCTACCAGAGAAATCGAATGTGACGACTTGAATGCAGCGCATTCCATAGAATTTTCACTATCCACGTCCATACCATATCCATCGGATTGCCTAGAATAGATAGAAGGAATTCTACCTTCTTTACTGACAGAATCTCTGCTGTCTTCAGATTGGAACTCCATCCTGTGTTCGAAATCTAACTGCCTCTTTGATATATCTTTATGTTTGTCAGCAACGTTATGAGAAATCTTTGCTGATTGTATTGGGGTGTTCGTTTGCGCTGTCATACCATCTTTACTATCCGAATCGGACATGCCGGAAGATGGGGGAATTTGAGCCTGTTCTGGACTTGATACATAAAGGTTCTTGTGCATTTTTTGCGATATGCTGGGGCTATTTGTGAACTTAGGCGTATTCGCATTGTCTTTTGGTTCGTTTCTGTTAGAAATGAAATTGAGGAACTGGTTGGAGAAGCCAATATCAGGCGAGTTCTGTCCGATTTTAACGTTAGGTTGGTCGTGGCGAATGTTCCTCAACGCCGCTGTAGGACTCTTGTGCGCCGCACTCTTAGAATGGGTAGCTCTTGGAGCATTCGGTTCGGGTGTTTCGTGCTGCATGTGCTGCGAGACATTTGCGTGATGTTCTTGCCTAGCGTGCATTTCAGGAGCTGCTTCGGATGGCACATTTGCCATCTGCGACAAATTATTTCTAGATGCGTAGCTGTTGTTATGAGAAGGCTGAGGACTTTGGTATATTTGGAAAGGAGCATTGTTTGCACTTGCGTAAGTAGAAGCTTCGGGCATCTGTTTAGCGGACTGCTGTGAGTAGGGGCTCTGCATGGCGTTGTAGCTCTGGTTATTCTGGTTTTGGTACATATTTGCAGCGGCATACTGATTTGACATGTTATGGTAATTTTGTTGTTGTTGATGACCGAGTTGTTGGCCGTGCTGTTGTTGACCATGCTGTTGTTGACTAAGTTGCTGCTGACTATGTTGCAGTTGACTATGCTGTTGCGGGCTGTAGGCCTGACCGGCAGCTGGGGCTTGACCCGGTCTCTGATAGTACTGGGCATTCTGATACTGACTCTGGTGAGGGGGGCTTTGGAACACCGCCGGTTGTTGCTGAGGGGCATAAATATGCTGCCTCTCCTGTTGATTCGAATAATGATACTCCTGCCTTCCCGCATAACCTTGCTGCGGACTCATCATTGGATGCCCAGGGCTGTACACCGGGTTTGAGTAGGTGGGACTTCCGAATCCAGGTTGAACGGATGGGCTCATGGCGTGAGGGCTTTGCAAGCCGGGGTGCTGCGGACTATGGTACGCGTTTGGGTTTGGACTTGCGTAACCCTGCTGTTGCTGTGCCATCATTTGGTTGTTGTTGGGGTATCCTTGCTGGTAATTGTAGTTTTGTTGATAGTGAGGATGCTGAGGATGCATTGGGCGCTGCGGGGAGTAGCCGTTATAGCTTTGCGGAGTCGGTTTCTGATATTGATGGTCATGGGAGTGGTACGCCGTTGAATTGGACTGAAGGGGCTTGTTTTCGGGTATCTCTCGCTTGGGCTGAGCTCTCGCAAACTGACCGTTATGGTGCCTAGGTTGATTGGACATGGAGCTTCGTTTTGAGGAGGTGGCTTGGGAAGGGTCGTTGTTATTGTACATAGAATCATAATTAGTGGTGTATCCTGTGAAGTTCGTCCTAGTAGACTGGCCGGATGAGCTAGAACCAGATTTGCTGAAATTATAAAGGATTGCATCATGGTTAGTTCATGCAAAATAATACAAGAGTACATAGGTACTTACCTAAAATTAGTGAACTTACCCACCTACAAATTAAAGTACACAAAACTAAACTAAGATGGTAATCAAACATACCTATTGAACTCTCTCGTCGCTTCCATAATTACAGATAACCCTGCTCCCTGATTTTCGACCGTTGCGTGCTGATCCGGAGGCATCTGTCGCGAGTTTTCCTCCCTCTTAACCAAACTAGGATCCACATGCTCTATCACACTCTCGTCTATGCTGAACTTAGGGACAGATGGGTACTTAGACTGGTCTACAGATGGCTTCTTGAACTGAGACATGTTTGGGGTGCTAGCATCTTTGATATTGAAATTGAAGACCTGGGTGCAAGAAGGCTCGTCATAGTAGGCAGTCTTGTTGACCTGTGGCTGAAATAATATATTATAAAATGAAAAATCCCGCGGGTTCCGGCATTTCTTCAAAAGGGGCCGAAATATGACGCCATTTTGTGAATGTGTGTATTTTGGGTTTATAAGAGCGGGACAGAACAGAGCGACGTTAGCGCAAAAATCAAGCTTTTGCTGATTATCTATGAATTAGGAAATTTATTTAAAAAATAAGCCAGAAGGTTCCCTTGGTATTCTATTATTTAATAAGGTGATGTGATGACATTAAAAATATCTTGTGACAGAAAGTTCAGAAGAAAAACGGTATTATTTAAGAAAACAGATGGTGCTTTGCACATTTTTTCCTGATATTAAAATAGTCTTTTTTTCATTTTTGAAACGAAAGTGACCTTGTATCCCATAGATTATTTATTGTGTATTTTTCGAAGCTTTTTCGATAAATATAAGGGAGAAAAAAGTTTCAACGTAACCTAATTCACATCAATTTACATACCACGCCATAACAAGTTATCTTTCTAACTTATGCGCTAATATAAAAGTTATCACCATTAGAGCCAGCATCAACCAACCTTACCATAGTAAAATTGATCTCCTCGTAATTAATAGCACCCTAGATAAACTAAGTCACACCTACGAAAAATGGCAATATTTAAGATAAGTACATAACTTTATGCATAACTTACATTTTGTTGGGGTTGTGGTTGAGAAGCAACTGGAATGAACTTATTCGCATTCTCCTTATCCTGGCCAACATTCATCATGTTCGTCAGCTCTTGCTTCTTCTTGGTATTGATCGCCATTGTGATGGATCTATCCTCATGGATATCGAAGGTTGGTACCTCAAACTGTTGTACAACTGGTTGCACAATTGATGGCTCTGTGGAAATCATTTATGGTTCAAAAAGCTACAAGTCTCAAAGAGCCCTATAATGATTCGCTTTTGCCATGCTGGAAATAAATCAAAACATAAAATATTATCTTACCATTATCATTGAACAAATTCCTTAGCTCCCACCTGGCTTCCTTAGTATTGACAGTCACAGAGTCACCAAGGAGATTCCCCATCAGACTCCTGTTGAATTCCTCCAACAAATTATTCTTTCCGTAATTTCCTGGATTGTTCTCACTACTGTAGTTGTTCGATAGTTGATGATTCTCTTTATCGGCTTGAGGTCTCTGGTTCTCATCGTTCTTCTTAGATGTGAGTTCACTGAACTCTTTTGAGTCAAGGTTGCATAATACCTTAGGTTCGCCCGGAGAGTGCATGTTCGTAACTTTAGTTATGTTCTGCAATGCCGGTACAGCTATCGGCATAAGCTGTCCCAAATGATCCTGTTCTGGATCTAAGGCGCAATTTGCGAGTGTTTCTAAAGCACTGCACTGGGCAAGTGTTTCGTTGATACTTGTGTATTGTTGTTGGACTTGTATAGATTCATGATTTTCAGTCTTTACTTTTTTATCTAAATTGTATTTTCTTGATCTTATTTCTTCTAAGCTGTATTCCTTTTCCCCTACATAAACCTACAAGACAATTACAAATTATACAAACTGAAATTGAGTTAATTATATTATTATTTGTCTGTGTGCAGATTCCTATCTTATGTTTTCTAGGTTTCTTAGCTAATAAAAGGTATTTTGTTCTTATTTTCCTCAGGCTGCATGCTTGTTTGTCAACTTGGTAACGTTGTACTATTATACAGGGTTGCGTTTTGATATGGGAGTGGATCAGGACATGGTCTTCATTTAAGAGAAAACAAATACTGTTTTAATCCACACTTTTTTCTAAATATGTTCAAAATCATGTATCCTGGCTAGCGGCAAGTACGCCAGTAATTGAAATTTTTATTTTAACATCAATGCTAGGGAGTATTCAAAGTAAAATTGTAAAAATTGGCCCTTTTCTTTAATTTTTAATCATGCATTTTTTTGTAAGTATTGAACCTTATCTATCAGGAACCGAATCTGTTGGTGCAAAGATATCGAATATCATATTTTTCAGATATAGATCGATTTGATTTCCCGCATAATTAAAAGATTAAAATGAACGAAATATTTCGTTTTTGTCTCTTATAAATCGAGGTCATGACTCCTTTCGCAATTTTTCTACGACTCTCATGGTTTCTGATTTGGCTATCCACTTCCATCTCTACAAGTAACCTGTGAAAAGTATCCGTGCCTGGGTAGTGATAAAAAAATATTTTAGACATACCTCGGTCTTGTTATAACATGGTATTTTAGTCGGATCTACAGGATCTGGCACACACAGGGGGACAGTGAATGACAATGACAAGTCATCCAAGCAGTAAGCCATATGATTTGGTGGTAGCCTCAGGGCATCGTCTTCATCTTCATACACTGGAAAGAATTATGTGAGATGTAATTTATAAAATTGAATATTTAGCTTATGTGCCAGACTCAGACCAAAGCTGAGATAACAATATGAGTGGAAAAGACATGTCAGTCGTAAAATAGCTCAATCCAAAATTCATCTTTTGAGAAATAAAGAAAACGGTCCTAGTTTTTGGTGAATCACACTATAATTTTAACTTTATGAAATAAAGAGCTATTTACAAAATTCAATATTTTACAGGTTATTTGGTCTAAGGTCAGCAGTGGACCTTAAAATCCCTCTAAAAACTGCCGAAGACATAGAACTAGCAATTGAAGACCTTAACAAAATAATCCACACAGCAGCTAAAAAACCACAGTACAACGTGGAGCATTTGCCCCAAAAGAACATTTCTACCCAGCATATATAAAAGATAGAATACATGAAAGACGGCGACTTCGGAAGATTTGGCACAATACACGATACCCCAGAGACAAAGGTGCTTTTAACAGAGTCTCCAAAGAAGTTAAAACTCTGATTAAGGACATGAAAAATGAGAACCTGCAGACATACCTAAGCAAACTGACGCCATCCCATGACACAAATTACTCCCTGTGGAAAGCGACCTCACAGCTCAAACGTCCTAAAAGCCAAATAACGCCTTTAAGCATACAGCCTGGAACTTGGGCCCGCTCTGACTCAGAAAAAGCTGATGCATTCGCCAAGCACCTAGAACGAGTTTTCCAATCACTACCCAGCACAAATCCAGACCATGATAGAAATATCGAGAAAGCTCTTAAAACTGCGACACAAATGTGCCTGCCACTAAAAAGTGTCACACCAAAGGAGTTACTTCGAGAAATCCGAAAACTCCATGACTGCAAAGCTCCGGGATACGACCAAATCGACGCGACCCTACTAAAAAACCTCCCAAAGAAAGGGATCATGCTCCTAGTAGTCATATTTAATGCATGTTTAAGACTGTCAATCTTCCCAAGCCAGTGGAAGATAGCACAAGTTGTAATGATCTTAAAACCAGGGAAACCAGCACAAGAAGTGACCTCGTACAGGCCCATAAGCTTACTGCCAATACCAGGGAAACTACTCGAAAAGATCATACTTTGTAGAATGCGTGAACACCTAGAAGACATTGTACCCAACCACCAGTTCGGTTTTAGGGAAGGGCACGGTACAATTGAACAGATACACCGCCTAGTAGACATCATCAATAGAGCATTCGAAAATAAACAATACTGCTCAGCGATTTTCCTAGACATCAGCCAAGCATTTGACAAGGTCTGGCACGATGGACTCCTATTCAAGATAAAACAATGGCTCCCACACTCTATCTTCCTGATCATTAAGTCTTACCTTGAAAAAAGATGCTTTGAAGTCAAATTCAACGAGGAACTGTCTGAAATGAAAGAAATCAAATCCGGCGTACCACAAGGTAGCATTCTTGGTCCCATTCTCTACCTGATATTTACAGCCGATCTACCCACTTCGGATGAAAGTACCACAACCGCTACATACGCTGACGATACAGCATTGCTTTCGGTGGATGAGGACCCGAACATTGCTTCAGAAAATCTCCAAGTGCATCTGAGTCAAATAGAAGAGTGGTTCAATAGATGGCGCATCAAAGCCAATAAAGATAAGTCAGTACACGTCACCTACACACTTAGAAGGAAAACCTGTCCGCCGGTATTACTCTATAACGCACCAATCCCACAAGCAGAAGACGCCAAATATCTTGGAATGCATCTAGACCGCCGCCTGACTTGGCAAAAACACATCTGGACTAAGCGGAAACTATTAGACCTCAAAATCCGTAACATGTACTGGCTAATTGGAAACCGATCCCAACTAGCGGACAGCAGCAAAATGACAATTTATAAATGCATTGTGAAACCAATATGGACCTACGGGATACAGCTGTGGGGCTCTGCGAGTCACAGCAACATCGAGATACTTGAAAGGTTTCAAAATAAAACAATAAGAAATATGCTACAAATTTCACCTCACATTAGCAACAAGTTTCTGTATACAGACATCAAGCTAAACACAGTGAAACAGGAAATTGAAGCCTTCAGTAAAAACTACCAGCAACGGCTAGAACATCACAAAAACGAGCTCGCCTCTCAACTGCAAGGAACTGGAACCCTTGAATTCTCTAGACTAAAGAGACACAGTATCCCAAACCTAGCTGAAAGATTCACAGACAAAAGCTTAGAGATGACTCACTGGAGTCAACTCTAATAACGAAACAAAAAGCGGATAATATCAGAGATCAGATTGGATTATTGTTTATTTAAACAGATCGCCAAGAGGCAGTATAGAAAAGGAAAAAAAAAAAAAAAATTTGGTCTAAGGACTTCCGATAAAGATAAATAAATCTTTAAAATATTTAAAACTAAGAGTAAATTGACGCTAAGAAAAAACTTTAGATGCATTATCTCGTGCAACATCTGATTTTTAAGTCCAAAAGTTTACAAATTAATTAATCAAATACAAACATAAAAAGCCCGTTCTCCCGATAAAATTAAAATTCAGTACAAAACCGACCAATTTGGTCAAGGTACAAAAAATTGCTCAGTTTACAGTTGTAAAGGGACTCAAAACAATTTTCGGTCGCTTAACGTTTGAAATTAACGTAGTAAACTTATCTCAAACTTTTACTTTAGTGATGCATTGACGTTTATGCCACTTTCTCACTAGTTGCGTAGCGTCTGACTACAACCATTTGTTACGCAATACTAAATACGTCACTATCGTAATAATGACGCTGGACTCGTTATTAAGAAAGGGAGAAAAGATTATTTGCCCCTTTTCTAGCCTAGTTGGGAAGTTTCACACGAGGCACACAATTCACAAAATTTTTGTATTGAGTCAGTTTACGACTGGAGGTGCGATGTGTTTACACAACCAATAGAACATGACATGTTTGCTTAGCTTCCGAGGAGACACCGAGTGGAAATGTATCATATTTGTATGCGACGAAATAAAGTTAGAAGCAGAGATGTGATCTGTGCCTTATAAACTGGTCAAGTCACGCAGCGGACTGAGAAGAATTGAGTGGAGATGTGTGTGAGCGTGCCTCGCTAGTGTATTCATTACAACAAACATCCGACGCTGACCAGTACACATCTCACTCGTCGCTTCAGTCTCGCTACTAAGCTAAGTACTAGGCATTTCCGCCCGGCATTGGTTGAGATATTTATTTTATTTCACTAAGGTACAAAGAGTGGGCTTAATGCCGAGGCATTTTCTACCTGCCGACTGCACATGTTTATACAGATGATTGGTTAATTTGATACCCAAGCTGAAAAACCTCTCTTCTCGTCTCCGCTACCTACCGACATCTTCACACACCTTTGCTTTGGTGGAGTCTGGGCCTAATTTGTTATAATGATAAAATTTATATTTATAATTTCTGTTATTACTTATAAAAAAATATATATTTGATTAGTTTGAATATATTTTTTATAGATTAAATATTATTAATTTAACAATTTTATTTTTATTGACACATTATTAGTAACGCAGCATGTGTAATTCTTGCTCAGCTCTGCTTAGCTTGGGGCTAGATAATGCTGTGTGAATCGTCCAGTATTATTTATTTATTGGATGTCGGTTTGTAACTAATTATTTCAAGACAGTTTCCGATTAACTAATAAATAATCCAGAAAGATCTTAGTCCCACAACTATTATGGGATGGATGACGCAATAAAGCCTTTGTTATTTAAAGAGTCTGAATTCTCAGGCTTAATTCTTATTGATCATATTCATTGATAAACAGGATAAAACTTACATGTAAAAGGCAAAGGTTGATGTGGTACAACATTGGAATGGACCATTTTCGTTTTAGGATTGGTCCAAATACCGATTTCCTTCTCGTTTTCCACATTACCGCACGATTGGACCAACGATGCTGGGCCAGGATCTTCAGCTACGTTGATAGCGGCCCTTGAGGTGGATGGCGCATCCTATGGTATAATTAATAGGTTACAAGCAAACATTACAAAAGTTTGAAAATCCACGCCTCATTTACTTTGCACCATCTTAACATAAGAAATCGGTGTCACTTTTCACCACACATAGAAACTATTGATGAAGTAACCATCCAAACAAAAATTTAAACAATAGGTCATCTATTAGAAGGCGACAAACGCAAACAGAAACACTAATAAAACACCCCTCATTTTGCATTGGGGGCATTAAATCGATAATTAATACCTTTCTAGATACCATAATAAAAGTAAATTTACCTCGTAAACATTGACCATCATGTTTGTACTGCCCATACGGTTGTCTTGCTGTCTCACAACTCCAGGCATAGTGTTCCTTATGCTTTCCCCTACCCTTTGTATAGGGGCACTTGCTATATTTCTTCTCTTGAAAGACTTTAGAGATGTCAAAGCCTGTCTAGTCTCAGCTAAAGCTGAGGCTGCTTTTCTTTTAGTGGGCGAGTCATCATGAAGCATTCGTTGGGCAAAGTATAGTTGAAAGTTCCTGCGAAACCCATCAAATGAGAGTATAAATTAAATCTTTTACCACTCAAACATTACACATTTACAATTGACAGGTTTCTTAGGGCAGTTCCTGAGAAACCTTTCAATTGTTTGGGTAAATGAAATGTGCTGCTCTGGCCTAATTCAAGATAAAATACAATGTTTAGGTTTATCATTTCTCTTCATGCAGAGCATTATGTCATAGACATAATGTAAACTAGGTAATTAAAAATTATGACAAAACTTTAAATAAATTTTTAGCACATACAGCAAGCATCGGCCCGATTTATTTTTTAGTGGCTAACCTGTCCTCAATATAAGGTCATCATCATATTTTGCCCACTAAACAAATTAGACATTTTACTGATTAAGATATTTGTCATCAGAATCTGTATTTCATCTATACTAATATTATATAGAGGTAAAAGTTTGTGACGTTGTAGTGTAGGGGGTAATCTATGGTCTACGGAACTGATTTAAAAATATCTTTCACCATTAGACAGCTTGCTTTTCAGTGAGTGACATAGAATATGTTTTATCCCTGAATTCACACGGGTACAGGAACTACGCGGGTGAAGCCGCGGGTAGCAGCTAGTTTAGCATAACAGCATACAACAGACACAGTTGAGTAACATAAAAAAATTAAATGTATGTGCCAAAAATGCACAATAAATGTATGTGTACTTACATATGAGCCTGTTCCAATTCATCCAAAGGCTGCGCTTTAGCCTGAAGACCCAACATATAGACTTGATTAGCCTTTTTAAAGTCACTAGATTCCTCACAGTAGCAGGACCAAGCTCGGTAGAATTCGGCCACTTCTGTTCCAATGCCAGTGTTGTATAGCCTCTGGTATATTTCCAATGGGTTGGAAAGACAGTCAATCTAAGAAAAAAACATGTGATATACCTAACTTTCGCTTTTGTAAAAAGATTATCATGATACATAACAACATTAAGGCTTATGTCATAAAGATTAATTGGTGTCTAATTTTGAGAAAATTAGATAAGTTGATTTAATATGTTACGGCACCTATCAAGAGAGGCCTTTGTCTAGCTGTGACTGGTAAAGGCTGTTGGTGTGATATAAATAGATAGATAGATCAAGTGCTGGTTTGCAGAGCAAGAAAATCTGATAGCTTGTTTCAGTAATTTTCGAAGTTTCATGTAAAACAGGAATGTTACATTAAATGTAGACTCTGACCATATTACATTTGTTTATCAACGAATCTGAGAGCTATCAGAAAGGAATAGTACAATTAAGCCCTTAATACTAAATAGAGAAACTGACTGAACCGGAACAGCTTTGACTTTATGATAATCATATTTTTTGGTAAGACAGGTATTAGACTACTCACATATTTGATCCACAGCTTAACAAATCTTCTGTCTTGATAGTATCTTTTGTCATTTTCAAATAATTGTAAGCAGTCTTTTATAAGTTTGTCCATATGACCCTCATGCCCATGTCTGGGAAATGATTGCTCAATCCACTGGATGTAATTGAACCAGGGGTCCAGGGGATCAGGACCCTGGTAGCTTCTGAGTGCAGCTTCATGCTCCCTGTAGTAAACAATACAATACTACAGAATTTATAGCATTTATCTACATATTCAGAAGTTAGATTTCTTTCCAATAAACGAAGGAACTCCTGGTTAGTCGAAAAATACTGACTGAAAACATGTAGGTATTATAGAAAACAAATATTACTTACTCTTTTTGTAACTGCAGCTGTCTTTGAGCATCTACATCAGATTGCGCCTGGAGAGCGGCACCCAGCTGAACGAGGTTTCTACCACCTCTCAGTGGTTGTATATTTTCTTTGCTAATGTCGATGTCCATTTTAGAACCAAAATAATAACGAAATCTCAAAGCATGAGGAATAAACACTGCACACTGCACCACAAATCGGAGGCTTTTCCACGAGATGTTTTGAAGAAAAATTCGATATTTTTTCTACAACGGTTCACATAAAAATAGTGTACATTATTATTATATAAAATAAGTGATTCTTTATGAGAATTATTAGTGCTATTCTTAGCGTTTTCAGCAGAAAAAATCCGGAAAAATAAAGCGATTTGCAAGTTACAACTGAAGCACCAAAAACCATTCCGAATTTGACGTTACTCTATAGACGGAGCGATGCTCTATGGTTATATTTGAAATATTTTGTAACAGTCTCCTTGTTTGGGTGGCTGGCTGCATGTGCATGCAGCGCTTAGCCATCTAGGCATCTACGGAACGTAGGATCCTAGGATCTTTGTTAGCCATAATAATTTATGGAAAACTTACTTAACAATGTGCTATTCATACAAAAATATGAAATGTAACTAAAAATAAAACAAGCGCGCAGTTGCGCGCGCTGTTTTTTTTTAAGACCTTTTTAGGGTTCCATACCCCAAAAGGAAAAAAATTAACCCTTATACGATCACATTGTTTTCCCTCTTTTCTCAAAAACGCGTGGTGATTTCGAGTTGAAATTCACATCATATAGGTACCTACCTACTCAGGTTCGTAACCTATTTATGTATTGGAGCCGTGATATAAATCAAACTTCTGAGTCAACACAATCAAAAGTTACAGCCCTATACAGAATACTTCCTGTTGACCTAGAATCATTAAATTTGGCAAGAAGCAAGGTCATAGAGCACAAGTAAAGGACAAAACCGATCTGTGTGAACTACCTTTATAGTATACGTTTTTACGGAACCCTTGATGCGCGAGTCCAACTCGCACTTGACGTTTTATTTATAATCCTCTCATCCTTCTATGGCCATTGTACGTACTTGTACCAACTTGTACCGATGTACAGAGAGATGAAAGACAGTAGAAAAATAGGTAGGTAGGTACATAGAAGATCTTCGAAAAAAAATCACAAAATTCAAAGATGTTCAGTAGCATTAAAATTGATTTCTTACCTGCGCAAACTGCAAGCATACGAAGACGACCTACATTATGAATTATGAATATGATAGAGCGATAGTATTACGTTTGTTAAGGATTACAAAATCCGGATACCTAATGCATTTCATTCACATATCCGGATAATATGTGTAGAATATAAAATGCCTGCGGTTTGGCACGCAATTTTGATTTGATATTTGTAATGGACGACAAAAAAGCTTGAGATACTAGAAATTTCACGAACACCTAGACCCTCCATCCTTTTAGGAACAGTGGCCTGATTGATGGTGCCATGTATTTATATTTATAAACATTTTCAAGGAAATACTAAATCTCTGGTTCCATCTTCATTTTCGTTATAGGCAGAGATTTTTAAGTAAGCGCAGCCGCCCGCCCCATGCCAGTGTAAAGTCTGTGTTATAGGTACATTTACTAAAGCTTTCTTTCCTTTGTGTTATATGCTCGAACAAGGTTGTTTGCGTTTGTTTTTTGTTTGTAGCGTGTAATTCACCCTCGAATAACGCAAACATTTTTTCTGCCTAATTATTTATTTGAAATAGCGATGCAGAAATTGGATAAAGTATAGTATTATATGCTCGAATCAGTTTCAATTTGTTATTCGACGTGAACAGTCGAGTCGAGTACATTTCATTCGACTCCAGGTTTATTCGTCGTCGTCGCCACACAACGCTTCGCAGGTCAAACGTAGAAGATAAGCAGTGTAACAATAAAGAAGTGGATGTACCTACCTAATATTATGATGTTTTATTGAAAATCAAATACCTAATACTAACAAGAAATCCATTTTTATTTTACTATTACAAAATGCTTATACAGTTTACTGGTGGTCCCCGCACTAGGTTCAGAACCTGTATCGCGGGAGGCCGAATTACAAAAAGAATTACTAGTTTTCAAGACTGTAGTAAACAGGGCAGCAGTTCACTCTAGAAAATTACATAGGTACTAATAATATTAAAAAATAAAATTAAAGGAGACAAACATGTACATTTACAGCAATAGTTAGAAGTACAATAAGACAATCTAATGAAAAATCAATAAAATAATATTTTGATAACACAACACGACTTAAGGGTGGGAAGGATAGGGGGCGTGAGGTGGGGAGACGTGAGTAAGGGTGGTAGTGGAGAAAAAAAAAATGTGTGAGATTATAAGTTAAATATAAATTAGCGTTGAATCAGAAAAAGTCTCTCGGTGGCGTCATAGTCCAGAGTAAGCAGCCACTTTCGAACCTTCTCTTTGACACCATATAGAGAACACGATAAGAGCTCACAATGCATTAATACGCGCCGATAGATATTCGGGAAGGAGAAAGACCGAAAGCGCCTGGAGAACGATGACTTAACCGACTTCGAGTGGGTTTCATGACATGTAATGATTTAACATTTGACTTATGGAATGAGGTTATTACCCGGAATATGTAGAGTTGTCTGACAGTTAGAGTGTGAGACTCTGCATGAAGCGAAACTGTTGGATACATAAAGGGCTTGCGGAACATGACTTTTAGTACGGCTCTGTGTGCTCTTTCAAGAGATATCATGTACGACTTTGCCGCACCGCAGAAAATATCATAAATTTACAAAATCAACATAAAAATTACTAGAACCACAAACATACCAACCGCCTTAGAATGATAAAATTAGTTAAGTACTGTTCCGTTAAATCCCCGCAGGAGCGAATAATTCAATCACTCAAAATCATTTTATCGACTAAGAAAGTCGAATAGAATAAATAAATAACACTGGACAATTCACACAGCATTATATAGCCCCAAGCTAAGCACAGCTTGTGTTATGGGCGGGCACTAGATAACTGATATACATAATACAATACAATACATAGATAGATATTTTTTATTATTTTAAGAAAACGACCAGAAGACCCTGAACAAATATCTGCAGATCGTACACCTACACACATTTGAATGCGGGTAGTTGTCATTCGACTTTGAAGATTAGTAATTACTAATCTTCAAGTCGAATGAATAAATTAGTAGTTGTAGGTAAATCATTCAACTAGTCAGATTATTCGCAGTCGCGCATCACTAGCACATGCACATAAACGTGATATGTCAGTTGTCAGATTTGTGTTACGTCAATGTCAATTTGTGTTTTGCTGTGATGCCAACAAGTGCAAACTTAAGTTGGATCTTAGCTAGATTGTATTGGTAGGGCAACTTCTTACTCTACCAATTGCATTTCTGAACACTTTAGTGAAAGAAAATAATAAACTTTTGTAAAAATGTATATTACTTTACCATTCGTGAAAAAACAAGTGAAGTGACAACTTCCCAAATATCAAAGTATAAATAACAAGCAGAGACAAATTGCATTAAAAAAAGTATTGACTATGAGTTAAAAACTCTTTGCTCCAACACTCCTCCTCAATTTTTCAACTCTGCACACTGAACATTTATAGATAGAAAGATAGAAAATACTTTTATTGCACACTTAAGCTAAAAACAATTTACAAATTAAACACATAAACAATAAGTGACAATTGGCGGTCTTATCGCTCAAGAGCGATCTCTGCCAGACAACCTGGTATGGATAGGATCATCGGATATACATGGGGTAAGACCTGTGTGCATCTACTTAAAAATGGTACTACTTAAAAATATATAACATATACACATACCTATATTATAATAATAATATAACTACTACAATTAAAAATATAATAATAATAAATACATACCTAACCTATAAATATATATACTAAATATCTACTTACATATTATATGGAAACAAGGACGTATTCAGTGACAACAGGACAAATAGTGTTCCTTTACCATTTCCTTGAAAATTGGTAGTGACTTTGCACACCTTACAGTGACCGGCAATGCATTCCATAGCTGGACAGCCCGCACAGTAAATGAGTTGCCGTAGAAGGTAGAAGAGTGGACAGGTGTTTGGAGCGAAAGGGTTTCAGAGGAGCGAAGAGATCGAGAATGTGAAAGATGAAGAAAGGTGAAACGTGCTTTAAGATAAGGGGGTGCAGAAGATAAAAATAAAATATTATAAAGAAGAGTTAGAATGTGAGAATTTCGGCGTAGCCGTATGGGTAGCCACTTGAGCTTCCTGCGGAACTCTGAGACATGATCATACTTGCGCAAGCCAAATATGAATCTAATCCCGACATTCTGCAGGCGCTCAAGTTTATCTAACTGCTGCTCAGTTAAATCTAGAAAGGAAGAATCTGCGTAATCAAGAATTGGGAGAAGAAGAGATTGTGCAAGAGAAATTTTAGTAGCAATAGGAAGGAAATTGCGTAGTCTTCGAAGGGAACCAGCTGAAGCAAACATCCTGCGGCTGATTTCAGAAAGCTGAGGTCCCCACGACAATGTTCTGTCAATGAGGACACCTAAATTTTTCACCGTTTCACTTTGCCCAACAGGAGTCCCATCGAAGACTACGGTTGGTAGACTACCCCAGTTAATCCGAGCTACCATTCGCGAGCTCCCTACAGTAATCACCTGCGTTTTTAACGGGTTTACTTTAAGACCGAAGTTTTTGCTCCAGTCGAGGATACGGCCCAAGTCTTCGTTTATCGCAGCGATAGCACCAGACAGCTCATCTATTGGGGCCTGCGCGTAAATTTGGAGATCATCTGCATAGAGGTGGTACGCTGAAGTTATATTTATCCAGAACATTTATACAACACCCATACTTAATGTACACCATTCAAACTTTCCTTTCGGTAAAGCTTTCGTTAAAGAATCAGCAACCATTCTTTCTGTCTGAACATACTAATTATATAATTAATTGATTGATTATATAATTATTATTACTTATGTATATTTATGGTACACCCCTGCCTTTCTAAAAATTTTCAAATTTATTTCCATCCAAAGGTTGCCTGGAAGAAATCGCTTCTAAGCGATAAGGCCGCCCATTGTACTTTTATGTTTAAGGTCTATGTCTGTTTGTTGTTTTTTTTTTTTTTGTGGTGTACAATAAAGAGTTTTGTATTGTATTGTATTGTATACTCTAATTTAATTTGACCATGTTCTATCACTTCTCGTACAAAATGATGACGCACTGCAATGTGTTTCGTACGGTGATGATGCACCGGATTCTGTGCAATTGCTATTGCTGATTGGCTATCACTGAATATTTTTATTGGCGTCTCTGCACATCCAATTATTTCAGCAATGAACCTTTTTATGAAAATTGCCTCCCTGGCAGCTTCAGACATCGCAACGTATTCTGCTTCTGCCGTGGACAAAGCAATAGTTTTTTGCTTCTTGCTCTCCCAACTAACTGCAGCTCCACTGTGCATAAATACTGCTCCTAAATAAGACCTTTTATCAAAACAAGAAGCATGACTAGCATCTGCATAGCAATGTATTATCATCTGATGTGTTTCTCTTGAACATCAGCCCAAAATCTTTAGTTCCTTTAATGTACCTAAGTACACGTTTTGCAGCTATCCAGTGCTCTTCAACATAGCAGGTGTTAAATTGACTCAAATAATTCACTGCATATGCTATATCTGTCCTCGTACATACCGACAGATACATCAAGGAACCTATCAAATTTTGATACGGTATATTCGGATCAGATGTATGACCCGGTCCAGGTTTCATAAGATTTTGACCAGTAACTGCAGGCGTAGCAGCTGGCTTGCAGTCTTCCATTCCAAAATTTTTCAAAATCTTGTGAGCATACTTCGTTTGGTCCACTTTAATTCCTAACTCGCTCTGTGTTATCTGCATTCCTAGGATCAATTCAGCTTTCCCCAAATCTTTCATCTCAAACTTTGACATGAGATCTTGCTTGACTTTGCGTAGTTCCTCTTCATTGTTCCAAAATATCAGCATGTCATCCACATACACTGCAAGTATGATAACATTACTGCCCTTTGACCTAGTGTACACACAGGGTTCATTCTTTGATCTCTTGAATCCCAAATGTAGTAACTCATTGTTTAGCTTTGTGTTCCAAGCTCTTGGGGCTTGCTTCAGTCCATACATGGAGCGTTTAAGTAAACAAACTTTCTCCTTTCCTTTTCCTTTTTCAACAAAACCATCTGGTTGTTTCATATAGACCTTTTCAGTTAACTCTCCATTAAGAAAGGCTGTCTTCACATCCATTTGATCTATCTTTAGTCCTTGTTTGACTGCTTGTGCAATAAGCGCTCGCAGAGAGCTATGTCTCACCACTGGTGCAAACGTTTCGTCGTAGTCAACCCCACATCTCTGACTGAAACCTCTAGCAACAAGTCGTGCTTTGTATCTCTTCTTATTTCTGGTAGGGCAACTTCTTACTCTACCAATTGCATTTCTGAACACTTTAGTGAAAGAAAATAATAAACTTTTGTAAAAATGTATATTACTTTACCATTCGTGAAAAAACAAGTGAAGTGACAACTTCCCAAATATCAAAGTATAAATAACAAGCAGAGACAAATTGCATTAAAAAAAGTATTGACTATGAGTTAAAAACTCTTTGCTCCAACAGATTGCTTTGCTTGCGGTACTAATCGGCAATGAACAGGCAGTTATTTTGGATATTAAGTTTTTTTTTTAAATATATATAGAAAACGACCAGAACACCCTGAACAAATGTCTGCAGATCGTACACACATTTGTCCCGAGGCGGGAATCGAACCCGCAATCCCTTCGCCCACCCACCGCGCCACATCGGTCGTAATAATATTATTATGATCAAATATCATGCCTTTCAAGGGGGTTGGTGTTGGGAACACTACCAGCCCTAAAAAGCAGCGTCAAGTCAAACTTTGTTTTGAATTTGAAACTAGGTAAGACTTGTACTTTATTTCAGAGATTCTAAATAAAAAGCCACTACGTTATCATAAATAGGAGTTTTGAGGTGAAAGCAAAGTAATTCAAACGATTTTATAGAATATCTACAATGTCGTCCCTCCGAATGAAAATGGAAAAGCAAAAGACCCAAGAGCAAATGCGGAAATTGATGGCAGAACGTAAAAAGAAAGACATCAAACCATCAAAAATAAATAACCCACTTGCTAAATACAATAGTTCTGGTCAGTTGATGTGCATACTCTGCTCATCTATTGTTCGATCAGAGAATGTATGGCAAGTCCATTTAAACAGTAAACAGCACAAGGATAATGTTGAAAAAGCCAAAAAGCTAAAAGAGCTTACTAATAATTTCACAGTCAGCAAAATCAAAAGATCAAGTCCACCAAAAGACGCCCCCCCGGAGAAAAAAATAAAAGGAATTTTGAGAAATTCCACAGCAGTAGTATTTTCTGTTCCAATAACAAAACCCAATAATAATGCACCAAACATCATTACTTTTCACAATGAGGAAATTAAAAGGTCAGCACTGGATTCTGTTGCAGATCAAACAAAAATAGAAGGTTGGTAATAATTACTTTAAAAAGCCTGAAGTTCTTCTCTGGTTCCTAGTCCAAGTGCCAGATAGAGTGGCAATACAGGTTGTTGACCTATCCTTCACCAAATCAGTATCGAGCACAACTTAATTTTTTTTATTTTTTGGGCTATATATTATTCTTTTGAAACTTGTTATTAATATTGATAAAATTATAGAGCTATTTGAATTTATTAGCATTCAATAGGTAAAAAAAAAGATGTTAATGTAATTTGATACTTATTTACCATAATATTATGTATTCATTAATTACATAAAATATCACCGGTTTACTATCACCATAAGAATAAATAATAACCGAATAGAATGGACTCTCCTTTGACCAAGTCCCAATTTTTTTTTATACCTACTTCTTTTGTCATGCCCCTCTGTTGTCCAGGGTTGCTACCATTTATTTACCACTAGCTTCTGCCTGCGGCTTCACATGCGTTGTTTCTTTGGAATAATTTAAGATTATCCCATTACTGTTATTATTTATTCTTATAATTACTCTGGTATTTTGGAACTTTAAAATATGTGAACTCATTGAAAGCGTAAAATGCACTAATTATTGTCAATTTAGAAATTTTTGAGTTGTGTGTAGCAACTACACAACTTTAGCTTACTAGAACCCCCTACCAGAATACTCAAGCAACACCAGTTTTGCTTTGTTGGTATGGAAAGCGACAGAATAGGGATAATTTTTCCCGCATTATGCGGGAGAAAGTGAACAATCAGTAATGCCAGTGACAATATACTAAGAACCAAATAAGGTGGTAATTTGCCGACTTATTTGGTGCTTAGTACAATATAACTGTTAGTCTCTGCAAACTAGAGAAGGCATAGTGGTTTGGTGCACATTTCACTAATATGATTTCAGAATAAATATATTATGTTCTAATCCTTTTCTATCTTTTAGATGAGCAACCTACTTCTTCAGATCCGAATGCTAAAACGCAAGTTGTATCTGACCAGCCAATCCCAGAAGGATTTTTTGATGATCCCATACTAGACGCTAAGGTAAGAAACATACCTTACAAAATTTCATGTTGCAGAATTGCCTTTTTAGGGTTCCGTACCCAAAAGGTAAAACAAGGCCCTATTACTAAGACTCCACTGTCTCTCACCAGGCTGTATCTCATGAACCATGGTAGTTAAACAGTTGAAATTTTCACAGATGATATATTTCTGTTGCTGCTATACTAATACTAAAAAACGAATAAAATAAATATTTAAGGGGGCCACCATACAACAAATGTGATTTTTTTTCCCTTTTAATAGATAATGGTACAGAACCCTTCGTGGGCGAGTCTGACTCGCACATGGCTGGTTTTATTTTTATTCAGTTAGACAAGGTGCCCAGACCTGTCCATATAAGTGAGAGAAGAAATTAATCTGGACTATTTAATAATTAAACAAGACTTCTTTAACATTCCTTATTATTAATGCATATAATACACCCTGTCCTAATTATTATATTATGTAAATGCTTACAAACCACTCAATCTATTTTTGTTACACCATTGAAAGTTTTACATGTAGATATTTGCTTTCAGCTTTTAAATGATTCTTAATTAATACCCATATTATAGTCTTATTATGTACAAGCTAAAAACTCCCGTATGCTCTCAGGAATATACTTGATCATATCACTAGCCAGTGCTCCCATTCCCATTTCTTTGAAAGCCTTCTCATTACATGTTCTGACAACATTACAGGCTGCAAAGCATGAGAGAGATGCAGCCATGGCAGTTTTGTCTGCATTAGTGTTCAAGGTTTCTTTATTGGCTATCGTCCAATATAAAAATGTTGCTATTGATCCTGATAATATATCACCCTGGCCACCACATCTTCTAGTTGAACCCCCAGTATTCCTTTTCCACTGAACTTCATGACAGCTCAACAGTTCATCCTCTTCTCCTTTTCTCAGAATACTTATATATTTTCCCAGAGAGTTTCTAATTTGGGTACTGCCTATTTTATTACAAAGTCTTTGATATTCAACTGCATTTGGTGTAAGTATAACAGGAGAATCAAAGCCTTCCAAAAGCTTTAAGTTTTCATTAATCAAAAATAGACCATCTGCATCAATTACCAAAGGTATTTTTCTTTGTTTTAACAATCCAATCACTTGTGATACAACTTTAAAAGTCTCTTCTTTTCTTCCGAGACCAGGCCCAATTACAACTGTATGTAGTCTGTCTAGCCATGGTTTTATCAAAGCCAGTCCATCACTGCTGTCTAGTACTGGGTGAACTATTAATTCTGGGCTGTAGCATTTGATTGGAATGGCTGCTGATGATTCACAGAATATGTGAATCAAGTCTGCTCCTGCCTGTAAAATAGTTTCATTGAAATAACTTGCATACGGAAGTAATAATGTACATAATTAATTGATAAAAGGTGTGCTAACCCTTAGAGCACTCATTCCTGCATAGTATGGTGCCCCAGTGTACTCCAAAGAACCTCCTATGATCCCTATTCGCCCTGCCTGACCTTTGTGACGATGTATTTCACTTGGCAAACAAGCAGCAATAGATTTCACTACATATAATTTGTCTATTGCATTCGATTTTACTTGCGATTCCATTTTGATGGAACGTGCTGATATTGATTGCGGAATGGCTTTAATAAATCTTAGATTAGTTTTATTCATTTGGTTTTGTTTTCAAGAAGGGTATCAATTTCAACAAAGATTATAGTATACCTCTAGATGGATCGTTTTAAAAGCTACAATTTGAATCTGTTTTGACTCCTCTCTCCTTTGGGATAGTGCCATAATGAAAGAAAGAGATAACTTTATTGTATCAGGTTATACTAAAACACAAATGTGGTCAGTTTCATTCCTGTCATTGAAATTTAACTAGGGATGTGAAATGTGCATAAGTATGGAAACTTATCGATAATATTCGGAATGGAACGAAGCGTAGGTAGGTGCTACCTATCTGCTATAGATGGGTACCTACATCTTTCTAATAACCGTGAAGTTTCAAATTAAAAGCTTCGGTAGGTAGTTACTGAGATTTAAAAGGAAAAAAAAAAGACGATCGGAGTAAGACTTAAGCTTTTTATACACTAACGAAACCCAAAAGATTTTATAACAAATTATGGTTGATCGTTTCGCGGTGGCCGATAAAAAAATAATAATCAACTACAATAAAATAACAGGCAACACGAAACGGCAGCACCATCCAGGCAAGATTTTGGTAATTAAAAATAATTATAACCGTTTATATTATGCCGTGACTAAGAATCTACCGAAAATGTACCTACCACAATCAATACCCCAAAAATCCTGTCATTCGATATAAGTCGGTACTTTTGTTAAGTAAGCTTACAGTCAGTCATCGATCTCACTTGAGTATGAGTAACACCTTGTCTTAGATAAGCGTTACGATGACAAAGTAAGCTTTCATAATAATTACCAGAAAAATTTACCTAGATATCTCCTAAACCAGTAACTAGTAGTCTCTACCTTATATGTTTTTACTTTAAACAGGTATTTAAGTAATTAAATGGTGATAATTGGTTAGCATTTACAAGGAGCAGGGAAAGTGCCTAGGTACTTAGTAAAAAAACATATGTGATATGGTCCATTGTAAAATTTTTACGTTATTTTTTTATTAAACAGTAATAGAATATCAGCATCGTTATGTAAAATTCTTGTTTCATATCCGGTTCTATAACAAGAACTATATGCACGAAAATTCTTTGTGGGCTCCCCGTCATGCCTTTTCAAATTTATTTTCCATTTTGTAGATAATTGGATCTTTAGGAAATCTGGAAGTGAAAAATAAGTAGGTATTAGTTGTGAGCTTCTACTAACATTACGATCATTGGATTAGACTTTCATCTCACGAAATTGTTCTCAGGACACCTTAATCTAGTGAATCCAAGTCAGTCAGTCCATATAGGTACACGTACCAATCACACTGGATTTTTTTTATTGATGACGGTAAACCGTTTCGCCACCATGACTTAAGAATTTCTTAAATGTTATGTCTCAGTACAAGTAGGTGTACTTATGTATATTTTGTATTAAACTTATCGACAGTAATCTATCGACAACAACAGTACGTCACTAGGTAGCATCAATATGGTACATAAGATGTCATTTTATGGTTTGTTACCAAAATTTTTGTGAATTATAGAATTATAAGGCTAATGAGCTTTAAATAACTTTATGAAATAGCTTCAATATTACATTATTAAAACAATTCAACCTATTGCAAAGAAATTTATCACTAACATTAGCCAAAACACGTCAATCGACTTACCGATGGAAAGATTCTTTGGTTTAATTCCGACAAAGCCATCATCCTGCGGCTTTTGCCGCCAACAACTGCACAGGCCATGATTTATATTAGTAATAAACACCACAAAACAAAGTTTTAAACACAAAATTACATAATAAACAGTATATTTTCTGTTCACCACCTGAGCCCAGCTGGGCCCAAACAAACAACGAAAAATATCAAAATGTGACACTCTGTGTTTCAAGATGAAATTGACGTTGGGATGTTGTCTCTTTCTTTCACATAGACAATTGTCATAAGAAAAAACGAAAAGAATGACTAATTATTTGTTCATTTTTTTACGCTCTATCTACCCTACGGAACGTAGGATCCTAGATCTTTGAATTTCAAGTTTTCAACTAGGTACCATGTTCTTGGCAAGGCAAACCCTGTGAAAAACCTTCATTCACAGCTGATGTAGGTACTAGGGATGCTAACGCATCCTTCATTGAATGAAGTTCATTCAAGAAAAGTGAGTGATGTACACACAAACAGGCAAAAAATAAATTATTTTTGTTAGGTGTTTTGTCAATGTCATGTTTCTTTATTCAACTTCAACTTCTTGGTGACCGACTTAGTGTCTGGTTTGTTTCAAAGAAGTAAAGGTCTGGCGGCGCGGCGGGGCGGCGGCGGCGGGGCAGGGCTAATCGTGGAATTGTGGAAATACATAAAACCTCCACGTCTTCCTATTTTCCTTAAAATGAATGGCTTCAATAAAGACCGATTAAAAAAATATTTGGCCATTGTTATATAGAGTGACTAAACCAAGGAAACACTATTTATTTTACTTTTGCACTAATTATACTCTATTTATAGGCTATTTATTAGGCAACAAATTCGAATTCGGTTATGTGTACGCTACCATCACGGACACCCAACAACGATGTCAGGCTAAAGCCACGACATTTGGCGACTGCGACTGGCGTCGTCGCTCGTCGCGTCGTCGCTTTGCCACTACTCAGAATGTCTCAATAGTGGCATGATCCTGCCTAGAATCAAGCATCTTTTTTACTGAAATTATTTTAGAGGCATGGCAAGGAGTCCCTTTATTAAAAAGAGAGGTGGAGGATGAAAATGCGCAATCGTCAATAAGGTCGATTTATAGGTGTTTTAACTCAATAAATATTTATCTTCGAAAGCTTTTATTAGCTATGATTACAATGGTCCGTAGGGCGTACCTAGGTAGGCACGATCTTTAATTAGGTACTTGGTAGGTGCAAGTAGATATGATGACTTGTTATTGTTACAATATAAAGTAGGTATGATAATGATCGTCTTCAAATAGGTCGGTAGTACCTCGCGGTCGAGCCTAGCTAATACTTCATCATCATCATGTCAGCCCATATACGTCACTGGCTGGACATAGGCCTCCCCCATACGACGACGCCACAAAGAGCGGTCCTGAGCCGCCTCTATCCATCGACTCCCTGCGACCGCTACGATGTCGTCGTTTATCTATCGCTCGACCCTCAATCCGTCTGCCGCAGGTCGCACCGCACTGTGCGCCGTGGCTGTCGCTCACGATCAACTAGGTACTTTTGTTTACCCCGCGCGCCGCGGTTGCTAGCGGAGACGATAACACAAATTTTAAATCGATGACTCGATGTTGCCACTTGAAAAATTAGATCGCTCGCACTATCGAAGTGTTCCTGTGGTTTAGAACTACAATCGAACCACACTAAAAACCTTAGAGCATTTCTAAATGCTCTAAGCTAAAAACCGCAGCCAATGAAGGTGTATGTCACCATCGAGCACAATAGTGCTCTTTTCATGTTTTAGGTTTATGCTTATTTGTTCATTATTTTGTATATTTGCTGCAATAAATATAAAAATTTATTAAAAAAATATATTTTATTTATACTCATTTCCTTTTATTTGTAACACAAAGGTTGTTTGAATTTATAGTTAATCGTTCAGTGTTGGCACGAGTTTTCGAGTTCCGTTAGTTTGGATATAGATCCAAACTAACGGAAGAGTAATTTGCCTCAAATCGTAATACCATTTTTAGTTTCTCTATAAACATGTCCAAAACATGTATACGAGATGGATGATACGAGTGAGAACGAAAAACTAAAATTATATACAAAACAAATAATAAAAAAAAACATGTATACGTTCGTGAAAACGTGGCGATAGGGACGCAGAAGAGCGAGGGGAGTCCAATATTAACAACATTTTTAATACACCTGTATTAAAATGTAGGTTGTTTGTAATATGCTCGCCCTGCGACCGGTGTGTATTGTGTATTAGTGTGAGTGCTACTTTCCTACACGAAAAAAATACATGGGACATATGTAACGGGAAAATAATTACCGCAAAGCGTTTAACATGTTCTATGAACCACTAACACACTCCAGCATTTCTTCCTGACTAAATGAAGGGCCATCTTATCATAATGATTGTGAACTATTCATTTCATCAGTCACACAATCTTCTTTCAGCCTCTGTGTCTGAATTTATCGATTCGTTTGAATCACCAAACAGCATTTTACGTGTTCGGCGACGTAGCACAATAAAGCATCTGCGAGGTATGGATTAACAAATACCAAAACAAAATACAACATTGTGAATTGACGCTGGACTCCAGCGTAAAAACCAGAAAAATGTATGATCATCATCATTCATCATCCAGCGATGTTAGTCCACTGCTGGACATAGGCCTCCCCTAGCGCAAGTTGCGCCAGCAAAAAACGATCAACCTGGCGAGTAGCGAACATGATCTTCATCACAATGCTAATGCAACCATCATGTACCTCCAGTCCTCCATGTGCAACACGTTTAAAAATGATATATCCTACCTCTCGTTAAAAAAAACAGCTTAGCATGTGTTTATTTAGCATTGCATCATCAGATAACAATTCCTTTCAGGTTCGAAACATTGAATACAAAGATCCTACTGAAGAAGAATGGGAGAAGTTCCAGAAAGAAATAAAAGAAGAAGCTAGTGCTTCGGCTGAAATTATCGCTGGAGAACAAGAAGAAGCTACAGCAGAGAGGCAAATTGACGAGATAGATGAACAAATAAGGAACTGGTCAAGGTAATATTTTTTTACATTATGTTTGTACAGAGGCCAATACGTATCTGTAGGTGCCAATGGACTGATGATGATGTTAATGTCAGTTAAACTTAAAGTAAAATTATACCAATGGAGAACACGAAAGGGTTAAATATTGCACTAAAATATACATTGAGTCAAAGTATAGATTACTTACATCATAATTAGTTTTTATTGCACGTAAAATGTGAAACATGCAGTATTAGCGGAGTTATCACAGCGAGAAGTTTAGACCAATTTTTCAAATTCCGAAACTACATACATTACAGTGAGAATTTTGGAACTGACCAGTTTACCGATAAAGAAATTAGAAGTAACCGACTTATAGTAAGACGATGGCGCGAGCGCAACACGCAAGATAGAATAAACACATAATTTCCTCAATAGTTTGGCATCTATAGAAAACTAGTGGTCGGCCCCGGCTTAACACGGGTATATTCTATAGCCCATGTTCATCACGGATAATGTAGGAAAATAATGACAAAAAAAAATTTAATCGGTCTAGACATTTCGGAGCCTATTCAATTCAAGCAAACAAACAAATCTTGCCTCCTTAATATTAGCATAAAAAAATCATTTGTTTTTCTCCATTACGAAATTACGATGTCTTATTTTATAAATCTTAACCATAATTTAATTGTGTACATACCTTACCTGATTATTTTATTATTTGGTGATCGTTAAAAATGGTATATTTTTGCAGAGTGTTAGACCTAGAGTTAAAGAAAGAAGAAACAAAAAAGAAAAGTCAAGAACATGAACAAATGAATGAAGATGGAGATGATTCCGACAATGAAGACGATATTGATGAGTTTTTAGACTGGCGAGCAAAAAAATCTTATACCTAATATCGTACCGTCCATGTTTAAGTTTTTTTTTTCGAAGTTAATTATATTGATTATGAAACATAATTATTACTATGATTTTAGATTACCTAATGTTAAATTAAATGTAAAATTTAGATAGATACCATGTAGCAATGTAACGGTGAATATTATTCAAATCGATTTTTACAGAATTATTTATAATTAGTCCTGTATTGTAATAAACCCATATCGATATTCTGATCACTACCCGGCCCGGAACGACACATCACTACTTGCACGCGCCTTGTCAGAGAAGAAAGGAAAGCAAATATAAAATTGGTTATCAAATAAAGGGATGCACCGTTGGTGACGTCGACCGGCCAACCAAATTAAGTTGATCTCCGTCAAAACTAAATGAATTAGTAAATTTTATTCTGTTTTTGAAAGAAATCAGTTTACCTGTGAAATGTTTCGAAACCCTTATGGTCTCGCTCTGTTCGTCCCCGATCTTTCTTGAATATCTCAGCAACTACTACAGCTATTAACTTGAAATTTGAAATAATGATACATTTCGTGCGCCATTACCTGATTGCATCGACTGGGTTTATCTCATAGAGGAAAAAGGTTTGTCATTGTCACTAAATTCTTTCTACACAGACTATAAACTGGCGGCGCGCGCGGCGACGCGACGACGGCGGGTGGCGGGCCTGCACCTTTTCTACAAAATTCGATCTGGCATGGCAACACTGCAAGTTATTGTATGTATACATGCGTGTATACATGCGTTAGCATCCCTAGTACATCTGTGATGTATACAGTTGTATACTCATTGCAACACTGATCCAAATTTATTTGACTATTTTGCTCATCATCATCTTTCTTCGTCGCGCATTTGTTTCTATTTTGAAAACGACTAGACTAGAATGTAAAAACGACAAAAAAAGTTTATTTACTCGATAAAGATTATCGGTGCGGCTTTTTAGTGTATCCAGAAACACAATTCTTCCATTATGTCTATTGAAGGATTTGAGCAGTACAGGGTGTTTATGAGAAAACTTGTAAGAGAAGAAGAGCCGAGACCGGCTGTTCTGAATGATATCAAAAACTGGCTGCTAATCAAATCCCCTGAAGAAGCTACCGCCTCTATACAAAATGTTGGAATAACCAGAATCGTAGAGTGCCTCAATGATGCCTACAAGTAAGTTTTTCCAACTTTGCAGACATTTTACGTGCACAGGCTTCACATCTAAAGTCAGTCCTGCTAGTTGGCTTCAGCTTTACTGAGGCAGTGTATTAGATTATCTGTGCTAAGGTAGGTACTTATAATTCTTGATAATTAGATTTTCTTTTCAAGTTACAGATCTGAAACCCTGACTTCAGTATGTGATGTTCTAAGGCTATGTTTTAGCAAGATTGAAAGTTGTGATAACATTGTCAAGTGCTATACAAGCCATATAATGTATTTGCTCCGTCATGAAAAGGACTGTGTTCGTAGACTTGCTATTGATCAGGTAATTTTGTAACATAGCTATGTTACAAACATGATTGTTTGAGTATTAAAGTAAAATTGTACAGCAATTTACATATGCTTTTACTTTAACTATTTCAGGTATACCATACAGTGATCTCTGAACACCATGCTTTACCTATGCCTAAATACATAGATGTTTATGTAGCCACAGGGCAAATGGTTGCTGACACAGATTTAGGAGTCGCTGCCACTGCTGTGAGGATAACTTCGAATCTACCACATGAAGCATATCCTAAAGTTTTGGAAGAAATGAAAATTGCATTTGACTATCGCAGCAGTGCTAAATGTAATGCATTTGAGGTAATGGGCCAAATGACGCAAATGTAACTATTTTATCAAAGAAGAAATCTATGCAAGTAATACAACAAAAAAATCAAATCTTTCAATATTTTTTAGGTCATAGTGAATATCTCGGAGAAGTCACCTGAGCTGTTTGCTCTTGCTGCTGAGATGGATTATGTTTCTTTCATGGTTTCTGAGCTACAAACTGATGATGTACTCTATCAACTGAACTTACTGCAACTCATGTCAAAGCTGGCTGTTACCACACATGGATTGAATTATCTTGTGAAGAATGGACTCCTACAGAATATTGCTGATCAGATAAGGATTGTGCAAGTGGAGCCACTTGGAAATCTATTGGTGCCTGGTAAGTCAGTAAAATAATACATGGCGGTTGATTGGTTTTAGAGTTTGATGTCAATAGTGATAACAGGCAGGCTGTATTCTAGCCTAGTAAAAAGTGACTTCATCACTTTATTATTCACTTCACATACAAAATAATCTATATCTACAGCCTAAGCTTACACACACAAACCCACTGCTGGACAGTGACCACCCTTTATAAGCCAAAATGGTTAAAGCCTGGCAAAGCCCTAATCCCCATGCTGACCATGTGGGTTACTTAATTCCTGACCCTTCCCTGGTGTATATCCCTTAGTTGGCTTTTGTAACACCTGGTTAAAAATAATGAGCCAATGTTATTCCAGTTTCTTCTTCATTTCAGGTTACATGAAGTTCTTTGGATGTATTGCTCATTACTACCCAAGGGAAATATTTGAAAAATATCCTGTAATGCTTGACCTTATGTTTGATGGGTTCAGTCCATCATCTTCCTCCTTGCCTGTTGCCTTGGACACACTCGGTTTTATTGGAACTACAATTGAAGGAAAGCTGTCCCTAGTTGCACTAGGTATAACCTTATAAATGTTGAAATTTTTGATTGTGTGTCACCATAATTATGTAGCCTTTGTATACATAGTATTTTTCAATCTTTCAGGAAGCAGGTTCACAGGGGCAGTTGATAAAGTTGGTCAACTAATAAGGAACAGCACAACAGATTTGAAAATTCGTGCTTTGAACTGCCTTGCAAATCTGATAAGCATTGACAAGGATCCTAACAAACCCAAGACTGGACCAGTGGATCACAGAGTAACTCTTATGACTAGAGAGTGGTTTAGAGGCATGGACACTAATGCCATGGACTCCTTGTACACAATCTGTAAGAATCCATTTGCAGAACTAAAATTAGCAGGTCTTACATTGTTAGATTCTGTTAGCCAGCACCAGTGGGGTGAAGAAATGGTCGCAAGAACTGCAGGTTTGTATTATGATTATGAAGTGTTTTTAAGTAATCTTTACTTAAACTTTTTTGACATTGTTTAATTAGACTTACTTAATTATTGATATGTTGCAGGATTAATTGAATATCTTTTGGATCGCCAAATGGAACACACAAAGGAATCCAAAGAGGCAAAGTATGACATCATTAAAAGGCTTTCAAATTCACCTGCATTTGATGAAACCACTATTATGAGACTGAGAAACTATGTTGAACAAGGACCTTTCTTCGCTGAACCTGGTATGGAAGTGGCTTTGATGGATGAGTGAACAAAAATTCAGTTTAAAATATTTTATTGTGATATATATAACTTATGGGTTTCACTTCTTGCAATAAAAACAAACAAATATGTAGATAATTTTATTTCCTCCTTTTGCTTGTTCTTTGTTCCTTTACTGCAGATTTAGGAGCAGCTTTCCTCTTAGAACCCTTTTTTTCAGAGCCTCCGTATTTAGCTGCCAGTTGATCAATGAATGAATCCATTTTTGTAGCTCTTGCTTGTTGTTTTTCCTTTATCATCAGCTCTAAACTGTTACCTCCTGTGGAATAAAAGAAATGGTTTTTAATAGTGGTTAAGCTGACAGTTTTTCCTGTGCAAACCGTAGAAGTAGTAATGTTTCTACTTGCATAAAAATACAAAAGGCCGTAATAAAAGTGTATACCAACCTGAGTTAAGTCCCAGTTCATTTTGAAGTTCTTCAGCTTCCTTAGCTTCTCTATTCTCTTTAGCTAATCTTCTTTGCCGCTTTTTTGCTGGTTCGTTTGTGAATACTTTGTATGAGGGAACCTCGCCATTTTTGATCATGTCCTGTAAATAGTATTGACAATATTAGTGACATGTTTAATATGCAGCACTGCAAACTAACTGTTACATCTTACATTTAGTATTTCTCTGTGTCTGTCTTCATGTTCAGATTTAGCAAATTGGACATGATCAACTATGTAGTCCATATCACCCTTTCCATTCAGGTAAGCACGCTTGAGATCCTTTTTCTCTTCTTCAGAGCCTATTTAAACAAAATTTGTTACATTTAATGTTATTATAATACTGCAATCTATAGTTACATTAGATAAATGCCAGGAAGTAGATAGGTGAATAATGAATTTAGTTTCTTATCCAATAAAATAAGGGGACTGACAACAACAATAGAATAATATAAAGAGTTAGCTGCTTGGTACTTTACCTATATATTCTTTCTCATATGCTTTGATATCCTCATCAGTAATTTTCTTGAATAGCAGCCTCCAGTAAGCACTCCAGTCTTTATCATCAGAAATGTAGGAGTCATCATCATCCACACTCTTGGTTTCATCATAGGTAGCCCTCTTCTCCTTATCTGTGAGAATGGAGTGAATACTGCCCAATACTTTGAACTTTTCGGTAGCTTCTAGTTTCTCATCTTCAGGCACACGGTCAGGGTGAACTTTCAGTGATAGCTTGTGGTAAGCCTTTTTAACTGCAATAATAGGTCTCTATTAGAATTATAAGCGAATTGAATAGTGTAGGGTAGCTAAAGTTCTTGAGAACATGTGGACACAAAAGAGCAGAGAAATGCCCACCTTCTTTATCAGTAGCCTTTTCATCGATTTGTAACACTTCGTAGAGGTTTGTTGTGCTGTAGTATTTTTCACATAAATCCAAAAGTCCCATGATGCTACAATTATAATAAACGGTTGATCTAAATTTTAATGAATGAATTATTAACTTTTGCTTTACCGTTGCGCGCGAAGCCGCTAAATGTGACCAACAAAACAATCAAATCAAAACAAAGTTGACAACGATCAAGGAGACGGAAGTAGAGAGTAGGTGATTTCTTCCGTCCACTAGTTGACGTTGACATTTTACTATGGTGCCCATTCCAGTCGGATATAATATTATTCTGTGTTCCAGTCTTAGAGAATTTATAACTGGAGATGTCATCGCACGGCGTACCCCTCTGCCGGCCATAAGGCGCTCTTGGTCGTACGCGTTATACAAAACTACTTCACTCGTTACCGCGCGGCCATTAGCTGTCGTTTTGTGTCGCGAAGTAGTGCTTAGTGAAAACGGTGAATTGTGCGTTATTTTAGGGTAAAAGGCGATCAGAGACATCAAACTTAAAGGAACACGGTATTTCCTATCACAAGTAAGTGAAATTTTTGTCAATTGTTTTTGTAATTTTGTATATTTTGATTTAAATGGAATACTAGTTGCGACAGTTTCAAGCGTCTTGGTAGGAGGTGTAGGTGAGTATTGATTTCTTGGTAGAAGGCGAAGTGCGTGTTAGTGTGTAACTCATTAATGGTGTAACAACAGTCATTGTATAATTGTGTGCTTGTTTTGTGCTTGTGTCACAGCTTTTACTTGCGTGTGCGTTTGTATGTGTGCTGTACCGTATTACCTCCCCTCCCGCGAAAAACGGCAGAAAGATTTTAGTACTAAAAGTGGCGCTTGCCAACTCCCGTTATAAATTCTCTAAGATTCTCATACAATTTCTTTGTCCAATGTACATTTGAACTCTGTGAAGTTGGCCGCCAGACTTTGTCTATGTTTTGTGTGTGTACATTTGGTCAAAGAACTTGGATGACTTGTCTTCATCCAATTTACTAGCAACACCGATATTTGGTCAAAAATTTGAATACTAGTTTCTGCCCGCACCTTTTTTTGCATGCGTTGTTTCTATGAAAACGTATACAGCAGGGGTCGGCGACCTTATCAAGCCTAAGTGATAATTCTAAAATAATTTACTCCTGAAGGGCACATGTATGGATGACGCAAAAAAAAAAAATGTTATAGAAGGACAAGACAAGATGTTTATTTATAACATGAGGCATAGGTACATACAGTCACTAATTATTAGTGTGATCCTTGGCCTTGCATTTCTTCCGACAGCTTGATGAAATCTGGCTCATAATTTGAAGTACCTGTCCTCCTGGTCCAAATTTACATCGGTCATTCTGCTTCTATATTTCAAGTGCTTAATTGTCGAAAATATGGATTCGCATGCGTATCATCATCATTATCAGCCTACATCAGTCCACTGCTGGACATAGGCCTCCCCTAATGAGCGCCATAGCGCCGTGTATGCGTATGTTGATGCACTATACGCGTGTATTTTAAGAGATAATGCTCTTAAAATGGGATATTTATTTTCATTAACAATATTCCAAAAGTTGTTGTCCCTCATGTGTACGATTTCAGGCTCAAGTCGTTCTTCATAGTTTTTATTTCCAGCTCTAATTCATCGTAATTTTCTATGCAAAAATAGTTTTTGATCTTTTCCGAAACATCACCTTCTGCGAATGGGTTATGAACTCCAAGAAAGGCTCGAGATTCTTAAATTGTTGGAAACGAGAACTGAATTCGTCCAAAAGTGTATCTAAATGTGGGGCAAACGAAGTAGTATCAATATCATTTTCACATACGTTCATGTGATCGAAAATTTTCTTCACATTTGGGAAGTTTGAAATTGAATTTCTCAGTAAATTGGATTTCCATATAGTCAGTTCAGTCAGTTTGAGTCAGAGGCTTTGAATGTATTCACTGATTCAACCATTTTCGCAACATGACTATTTTTTACTTGCATTTCCAGGTTCATTTAGTTTTATCGTTACGTCAGTGAGAAAGCCCAAATCTACAAGCCACGAATGCATTCGTGGCTTGTAGATTTGGGCTTTCTCACTTTTTGCAGGTGGAGAGCGCATCAAAAAGTTGGCGCGGGCGCAAGTGCGCCCGCGGTCACAGCGTTGCCGACCTCTGGTATACAGGGTAATTCTTTCCCATGGAAACTGAAATTCATGGGTTAAATTGTACCTAGCCTAATACTCAAATACTCAAAGATTTATTGCTTGCATGACTGTGTACAATAGGTCTTATTAAAATAAAAAAGTCCAGCATGCACCCTGCAAGGGCACGGCAATATAAATGTAAGTGCTAGGTGGCTATGTACAGATAATCATAGGCTTAACTAAACTAACTAAACTAAACTTTTACACATGAAGTAAATTATAGGGAACATTGGGAACTTATTCTATTTACTTCTAAAAATGTATATGTAGAGAAAAAAAATTATACTTATAGTAACTACTAAAACTTAATAATATGCCTATGGTTTATTACAGGTCACGAGCTATACATAGGCAAAATTTCAGCTCGATCTGGTGAGAAGTTTCGACGTGAAGAAGTAACATTTATAAATGCTCTAATCACAATGATGTGGACGGAGAAAATCACCCCGAAAGACGACGACGACGTTGATGGGATTTGGGATGGAACATAAAGTTCGTCTCACACGCACGCACGTTTGCCGTGCTTGGCTTGCCATAGCCAGGGGCGGGGCGGGCGACGACGGCGCGGGGCGGTCAGCTCCATCTTGCTTGCGCAGTTTACGGAATAAAGTGGCCACACGTGCAGGTAAGCTTGTGCATTGCATACTGGACTGCCCAAAACTGAACTGTCCATACCCGCTTGCTATACTGCGCCGCGCGATAATTTGTGCCGTCGAGTGAACTCGGGCGTATGCGATCCGCGGCACTTGATTTACCTGAGCGCAGCGTCTATAAAAACGTCAATTACCTGCGCATCAACGATTTTAGCGCGGCTCGCGCGGTTTTTTCAGCTGCCACATATTAATTAATTTCTCTTAAACACCAACATGCACACCAAAAATATTAGCATTTTCTGAAAACTTGTTTCATTCTTGATATCCTAGCTTGTAATTATGATGCATTGAATTAACTACTACATCAAAATATGGGAAATAAGCCAGCAGTACCACATTCAGAAACCAAAACACCGCGAGAGATTAATCAATTAATTTCTCTTAAACACCAACACTCACACCAAAACTATTAGTATTTTCTGAAAGCTTGTTTCATTTTTGATATGCTAGCTTGTAATTATGATGCATTGAATTAACTACTACATCAAAATATGGGAAAGAAGCCATCAGTACCACATTCAGAAACCAAAACACTGCGAGAGTCACAGATCAAATTAATCAATCCTCTTTCGCCATAGACAGTTTTCGGTCGTCTAGGTACTTAAAATGAAGTACAATTCATTCCGAGTGAGATAGCACTCGGTGTATCTATCTTTTTTCATTGGAAAAAGCGAGACAAAGAGTTTAGTCTAATCTGACCCGAAATTTTAAAACGGTGACTGTACTAGCCGCGGTGTATTGACGGCTTTTTCCAAAACGGCTACTGTAGTCACCGAAGTGAATCTACGGGTTTTTGTTTAACGGCTAGTGCAGTAGCCGCGGTGTATTGACGGCTTTTTCCAAAACGGTTACTGTAGTCACCGAAGTGTATCAAGCGGATAAGAAGAGGTAGGTATTTAATTTTTTACTTCTCCTTTTTCGGTGTCACGATGCGATGTCGCCGATAGAAGAGTTTTTTTTTCAGGAGGATTGGTGCTTTCTGTTATTATATTCTGCTGATATGCTGATTAAACAAGATCCGCCAAGTGCGAGTGTAACTCGCGCGCCGAGGGTTTCAAACATTTGCCAATGATTTGTACAATCAATTTTCTGATATATTTTAAAAAGTATGAAACATACAGAAATTTCAAAAAGTGTTTTAAAAAGGCCGAAACGATACCTTTCATTTGATACGCCACATGGGTTTGTACCCCCTTTTGCAAAAAAATCCCCTTTTTGATCAATTTTCAAAAACTATAATTATTACAGACTTCTCTATATTTTTCCTGTAAAATATAGATTGATATCTAGAAACGCCTAATACATTGTACATGGATCGGTCTGCAATGTTCGGAGATAGGGGGGGGGGGATGGTCAATTTTTCGACTTTTGTTGAAATATTTCAAAAAGTATGAAACTTACAGAAATTTCAAAAAGTGTTTTCAAATGTACAAAACGATACCTTTCATTTGATATCCCATTTGCCTTCCCAGGTCTCTTTTGAAATTTCAACATCAAAATTTGTACTGAAATTATTCATTTTCATTTTTCATTTATTTATATTTCTTTTCTTGAAATCAGTAATGGCGCACAAAATGTATCATTATTTTAAATTTCAAGTTAATAGCTGCAGTAGTTACTGAGATATTCAAAAAAGAGCGGGGACGGTCAGAGCGAGACCATAAGGGTTTCAAAACCGATGTTTGAAACCCTAAAAAGCACACATTCAAACAAGTCTTGTGTCAAAAACACTGCCACTGAACTGAAGCGCGCCTTGTATGACCGACGGGCCACACCACAGACACGTTCAAGTAATAATCACGTGTAAATAAAATTTTGCGCATGCAAAATTGATTACAAATCCGACTGCACAAGCACAAGCCACGCTTCCGGGCTCCGGCCGGGCCGGCACGGCCGGCGAGCTACCGTCTTGGTCCACAAGCTCTGTTTTAACCGCAGAAACTGGTTATTGCTTAGAGTAATAAGACATAGAGTGATAATTTCATACAAAATTCCGCTCAAAGTTGAAGCAAAAAAACAACCAATGTGTGCGTAAGCGGCACGTTATTACATTAGCCGACAAGCACACAAGTGCACAAATAATGTTGCAAGTAATTAACATTTTTCCCGTAAGGTCGGGAAATTGTAACATTTAGTAAGGAGTAAATGATTTGCACATTTATCACTTTTCTGTTAGATGATATTTAATTAACTTTATAATTAACTAGCGGCTCGTCCCAGCTTCGCACTGGTGGACATTTATTTTTAAACATTTTGGGATAAACGTAGAGTAAATGTATCTTTATGCAGGACAATTTATACTTTTATAATTTATTCGACTATCTCGTTGGTCTAGCGGTCGCGTTTTCAACCGGTGATAATGAGGTCCCGTGTTCAAATCCTGGGTCGGGCCAAGATTTTGGGTCTTTTTTAGCAAGAAATATTCACAGTAGCAGCCCGGAGTTAGGAAGATGGCGGTGTTAGACCTCGGAAAGCACGTTAAGCCGTCGGTCCTGCATTTGACCTCTCCCCGGTCGTGTCGGTCTGCCGTCCTATCGTTGCCCGCGTGCGTTGCTACCTGCGCTGAACGAGGCCACACCCCGCACCGGCCACGGCGCGGGGTGGCGGTGGCGGCGCGGCGCGGCGCAGCTGCGTTTATTTTTATTATTATTATTTATTCGTAGTACCAGTGTAAAGTAGAAATAGAAAAAACAAAGAAGTAAATATCTATGGGGTAAAATATTTAGCAACATTTATTTGTAATGGCGTGTGTTTTGTTTACATTTTATTTTTGTGCATAAACTACTGTTTTACTCAAGAATATAAGATGCCAGGTTGTACTTACCCGTGAAATGGAATCTTCGGTTGTTTATGGTGATTATGTGAAGAGTTGTGAAACCCTTTCACTGCACAATACGTCATTTTTATTAAAAATTCGTAGAGCTCTTCCCAGTAGGCATTGACCTAGAGCACTGACTGACGCGTCGAGCGATGTACATAGCCTTTAAAGGCTAACTTGAAATTGCTTCACTTCGCGTGCGCCTACTAGGGTTCTATGCCTAGTTATTCTAAGGGTTATTGCAACCATGCTTGCAAATAAGACGGGGCGTGTTGTCGGGCTATTAAGTAGGTACCCATTTCAGTCGGAACGTAGGATCCTAGGCTCTTTGATTTCAGTCAAATAAAATAATAAAAAAAAAAACCCCCATTGTAGGTAGCTTAGCTACTGAGGTAGCTACACTTGATCAAATAAATGGATGACTTCATCCGATTTACGAATCGTTCCCTTCACGCGCCGCCGCCGCCGCCGCCGTTTTCCACTGGAGCCGATTTCAATTTCCCGTAATGTCGATTATTGTAAAGTCGACCGCGCCTAAATTCCCTTCACTTCACGTCATCGCATACCTACTAGCAATACCTACCTAACGATATTTTGATAAAATATATGGACACTAGTTTCTGCCCGCGGCTTCGCACGCGTTGTTTCTATGTAAGCGTTGAAGATTATTTCTTTTCCAAGCAAACTGAATTTTTATGAATTGGCCAAGAGCCACACCTTTGCAAAATTTCAGCCCGATCCGTTGAGAAGTTCTGGCGTGACGAAGTAACAATCATCCATCTACCTATCCATTCTTCGATGACAGGTTTCCACAGATCACTATTTACTAGTCAGACGTTATGCCATCCCAAATTTCTCAAGATTCTCAATGAGCATCACATGAGCATCTAGAAACCGTCTTTTTCAAAAGAGGTCACTTTTTTCATTTTGGGTTTTCATGTCAACTACCTAGTGTAATTTCAACGCGCGATCAGAAGCATGGATACTACCTACTCATACCTCTAGCAAAATTACAAAAATCACACGTCATAGATACAAATAAAAAACGTCAAGTGCGTGTTAGACTCGCGCATCAAGGGTTCCGTACAAACTTGTAGTTGTAGGTACATGTTCACAGGGTACATTTTCTGATTCAGTCAAAATTACATGAAGGATATAAAAAATAGTACTTACGTTTTTTAGATATTTTTCCTTTACTTGTGCTTTTCTTCTTGCCAAAATTCATGATTAGGTATAGGTCAACGGGAAGTAGGTACAAGGTTGTGTGTGCATGTGATTCTCTAGGAAAATTCAAAAAATTGGGCATAAACGGCTGCAACTTTTGATTGCGCTGACTTAGAAATTTGATTTCGCTGCTCCAAGAGGTATTGCGATCCTCCTGAGTATGATGTGAATTAGGTACCTACACTACGACACTGCGCGGACGCTCCCCTGCTGCGCGGATGGATGATACGGTAAGGTCAAGCAGTTCATGAGCGCGTTCTCTTGGACTTATGGGAATGAAGGGGACAATAATTCTCCTAATAATAATTATTAGTCAAGCCACAGCTTTTTTTCCACGGAAACCAACTTACTTATCTAATTCACGGGAAAATGAGAAGGCTGTTAAGGTGAAGTAGGTCCCAAAACTCAGGTTTTGCCTAGACAGAAAATCAGTTATAACTTATAAGGCAAGAAAACACAATTTTTTTAAATCTTTTTTGATGAGCATCGAAAGTTTAGGATTTTTGTTAGTAAGTTATGGGAGCCGAAACACGATAGACTCAACTTGACTCGATAGAAAAAAATCGCAAAGTTTCCTCTAAATTTTGCATTTTTACTACGGAAAACCAGTTTCATTTGCTAGTTACTTAACATATTTGCATGAAATATCGTCTAAAAAATACTTAACTAAACACTTTAGAGGATTATGGTTTTATTTTTTTGAGAAAGATTGTTATTTTAGAGCAATAACAAATTTATAAATAAAAAGCAGGGAAATTGCGCGCGGGCCGGCTCTTGCGTCCCTTTCTCGCTTTCACTGCGCGGTGTTCGCTCGTCCTTGTCTCGAAAATACGAACGTACTTCGCCTTAATAATCTTTCGCTTTTTTTTAAATACGAATTTTAAAAAAAACAACATTTTACGTTTTACAGCTTCAACCTAAGGCCGTGAAAAAATATAGTTCAAGCCTAAACTAGGAAATATTATACATAGGTATGTTTTAATCTAGCATGTGAAATATGTAATACATCATATTTATACTATATTATATATATTTATATCATATTTCTTTTATCATGGTAGATTTCTATCCGAAGGGGATGTGAATATTGAAGAGTTGGCAGAATAATAATAGGAGACTAGGAGTGTATACAATGTTACTTTTAAATATTGTAGAAATACCTATTACCTACCATAACCTCACTTAGGTATTTAAGCTGAGTTATGAAAGCTGATGATAGATACCCTAGACGTGTACATCAGAATGTAATCCAGAAAGAATTGTTCTGTCTAGGGCTCCTAAGACAGCTTTATACAGTAAGAACTGTCATGCCATGTGTAGCTCTATATTAATAAGATCCCTAGTGACATTAAATATTACCCATAAAATTATTTATAAAAAAACTAAAATTATGGCTTATTGAAAAAGCATTCTATAGTGTTAAGGAACTTATGGACCTAAAAATCAAAAATTAGTACGCATTTTAGGTACTTTATTTACATTCAATTTTGTTATTTATATTTTGATTATTTTATTAAAAATCATATTTTATGTAGCTATAGGAACCTATTTTTAAGAATTTTTGCATGCCAATGTGTTTTGGTGAAGTATGTGACAATATCCTAATGTTTAAGTAAGACCTTGTATTATATTATAACCATATTTCCTGCAATAAATGAATTGAATTGAATTTAATTTATTTTCAAAAACGTAGGTACCTGATTTTATTTTAATAAGAAACGATTTACTTACAGGATATCCAAATTGTTTAGTTAGTTAGGTGAAATTTTAGTATCGTTACGTTACTCGTAACGTGATAATATAAATATATTTTTTATTCTAAAAACAAATTTTTTTGTTTATTTAGATAATAGAATAGACTACCTACATAATAAAACCAAACACGTTAAGAGTGCGCCTAATGCAAAAATCAAGCAAATCGTGTATTTTTAAACCCTATGGTATGATCTATGGTAACGAACCTAAATATTCTAATAAAAAAAATACGATAGGTAGGGGAAAAACTCATAGAAGTCGAGTAATTGAATAGAATTTTGAAAAATAAACTGGTTTCTTTACAAAAAATTATACAAAAATCGCTAAAACTGTTTTAATTGAAATGCTCTAACTAAAGTATCAGCGACAACACCATATTATTTTTAACGAATTACATAGCCAGACTACTGTTTTTGTAGTTTTTAGGGTTCCGTACTAGGGCATGGCGGTAATGGGCTAAATTACAATACCGGTAATTTACCGGTATCCAAATTCTTAAAAGCGGGATCCCGGTTTTTCGGTATTTTTTCGGTATTACACTATAAATACTAAAATATCAGAAAAAATCTACTAGGTACATTTAATATTGTATAAGACTGAATAAATGTACCAAGAAATGTTATTTGAAACCAGCTTAACTTTTATTGACAATTTAAAATGGTCCTTACTAGTATAATTATGGTTTTTCTTTTACTTAAACAATCAAATCCAGATTAGGAGGGCAAGGCCTGCTACCTGTATCTCTGCCTGTCAAATTTGGGAGCTTAGTATTCTCAAAAATGTAGCCCTGACGTCGTTCCTGACTTCCATCTAAATAGTACACTTTAGTTTATTTTTTCTTAGAGCCTAAGTCGTCTTATTTGGACCTGGAATTTCATCAATATTTAGTTTTTAAGTAATTAGCTTAAAAACTAAATATTGATGAAATTCCAGGTCCAAATAAGACGACTTAGGCTCTAAGAAAAAATAAACTAAAGTGTACTATTTAGATGCTACCTGTATCTCTGCCTGTCAAATTTGGGAGCTTAGTATTCTCAAAAATGTAGCCCTGACGTCGTTCCTGACTTCCATCTAAATAGTACACTTTAGTTTATTTTTTCTTAGAGCCTAAGTCGTCTTATTTGGACCTGGAATTTCATCAATATTTAGTTTTTAAGTAATTAGCTTAAAAACTAAATATTGATGAAATTCCAGGTCCAAATAAGACGACTTAGGCTCTAAGAAAAAATAAACTAAAGTGTACTATTTAGATGGAAGTCAGGAACGACGTCAGGGCTACATTTTAGGTTTGGCATAGTGCTTGCCCCAATGTGGCTCCCCAAAATATCTTTTGTCCTAATGGCAATAGGACGGGATTTTGTGCGAGTTGACACAGAATTGTTTGATAAAAACGTGCTCCAGCTGTGCAGATCGTGCTCGTTTCCTGGCCGTTTCTAAATGGTATTCAGAACATTAATTGCAAGCACTTTCTATATGATTATAACACTGGCACTTTATCGGATCTCGTAACTTTCCGATCTTCAGTTGGGTGCAAGTTGTTGCGCGTCTCATCAATGCCAGTGAGGTACTGCTGTCTAATAGCTCATTACATCTTGTCGTGTACTATAGGGTCGCCCGCCAGTCAGATATCTTGCCATACCATGCTACATCATCGGGCCCTTGTCACCGCTAAAGTAAAAATTACTCTTGAACCGAATGGTATTTTGCATGACGATAGTAAAAAGCTACGACGACGGTATGACAGTAGTCCCATGGGAGTTGAGTTAGGGAAACCAATTTGTGGGAAGCTACTTATTAACACACTTGCGCCTTTCCATCTTCTCGGACATCCGTAAGGGTTAGTGCGGCGGCAGATTTGGCTTCAGGATCTCAAGAGTTGCTAATATGCAGATCTTGACAGATCCTACGCTGCCTAGCCTACTTTCAATTGTAAATACTAATTCCATCTTTTTGTTTGTAATATTTGATTGTGATTTGCTTTGTTAATGTAAAAACAAATAAATATTTACCATGAACAATCAAATATTTGCCACAATAATAAAAACATATAAAAAAATCATGAAAATGTGCGTAGCAAAGAAAGATAGGGTATTTTAAAAAAAATACAGGAACAGTACTACTTACTTGTATTCTACGCGCATTTATTCGTTAAAATACTTTTTTTATAGTCTATAGACTACAAACTCACAAGATGGAAAGTGAAGATGTGGCCGACGATGTATCACGAAGGTTTAGAAGTTATCTATTTACTCTTGTCTTTATGAGACGCAGGTTGTTATTGACGGGAAAAACAGCAGCAGGGAGCGTGTTCCAAACCCCAGCGGTACGAATGATAAAGGCGGTGGAAAACAGCTTAATGCGAGTGGACGTTCACCAAGTTCCCCTACTTGCTGAATATACCGTGGTATTGCGATGTGAATCTGCTTGTCCTGTTTGTGTTGCTTGGAGTGGAAGGGGAAAGCGCGTTGGTTTGTCAATTTTTGAAACCATTATGACCAAAAACATAGACTGGCTATCAATTTTACAATCATAAAATTTATATATTTTATATAGAAGTTGTTTGGTAGTAGATATTTGCGTATTTTAGAGCCGCCATAAGGGTTTTCTTCACGCATATTTATTAATTAAACTTTGTTTTTTCTAAATACCGAATTACCGGTTTTTGCAATTTCAATACCGGTATTCGGATCTGCCTTAAATCATCCGGTATTACCGGTTTTTCGGTAATACCGAATACCGGTGTCCATGCCCTATTCCGTACCTCAAAAGGAAAAAAGGAACCCTTATAGGATCACTTTGTTGTCCGTCTGTCCGTCTGTCCGTCTGTCCGTCTGTCAACCCACTTTTCTCAAAAACGCGTGGAGTTATCGAGTTGATATTCACATCATATACGCAGCCTCGTAACCTCTTGAAGCCTCGATATAAATCAAACTTCTAAGACAACGCAATCAAAAGTTACAGCTGTTTATGTCTGTTTTTTGTTGATTTTCCAAGGGAATCACATGCACACAAAACCTATAGGGTACTTCCCGTTGACCTAGAACCATGAAATTTGGCAAGAAGCAAGGTCGTATAGCACAAATAAAGGAAAAAATCCGAAAACAGTAAATTTGTAGTTTATTCACAGAAAAAATGTGTTTTTTATCTCGCCATGGACCAAAAACCTATAGGGTACTTCCCGTTGACTTAGAACCATGAAATTTGGCAAGAAGCAAGGTCGTATAGCACAAGTAAAGGAAAAAATCCGAAAACCGTAAATTTGTAGTTTATTCACAGAAAAAATATTTTTTTAATCTTGTCATGGACCAAAAACCTATAGGGTACTTCCCGTTGACCTAGAACCTTGAAATTTGGTGAGAAGCAAGGTCTTATAACACAAATAAAAGGAAAAATCCGAAAACATTAAATTTGTAGTTAATTCACAGAAAAAATAATTTTCGAATCTCACCATGTGATAATTTGACAAGTCTTAACCTGTACACCGAAATTTTGTACAATTATAATTTTTCATGTGTTTCACCTTTGACAATAAAGATTATTCTATTCTATTCATGGACCAAAAACCTGTAGGGTACTTTCCGTTGACCTAGAACCATGAAATTTGGCAAGAAGCAATGTCTTATAGCACAAGTAAAGGAAAAAATCTGAAAACCGTAAATTTGTGGTTTATTCATAGAAAATAGTACATTGTTACCCTAGGGTTGGACGTAACTACGTAGTTACGTCATAATCGTTATCAAATCAGAAAATTATTGTGCCTTATTCGTCTGGGTTGATTTCTTTGCTGAAGAGTAGAAGTTTGTACGGAACCCTTGATGCGCGAGTCTAACTCGCACTTGACGTTTTATTCTATTTAATGCTTAAATTTTGAATCATTAATAGAAAAGAAGCAAAAACTTGATTTTTGCACTGACATTGCTTTACTCTGTCCCGCTCCTATGAACGCAAAATCCTATGCCTATCCTTTTCTCAATTTTTTGCATTAGGCCCGCTCTTAAACAGCCAAATAAACAATTCAATTCATTTCAATTTATTGATACCATTGGCTCACAAGGAGCACTTAGTCAAGTCAAGATTATTATATTTTATTGATATTAGTTATAATGACTGGTATTGATATGGATCAGTTGAGCTACCTGTAGATTGTTTGCAACAGTTTGCAGATAGCTTAATTGTTTCTATTGTAAATACTAGTTTTAATTTAAATTTGTTATTTGATTGTTATTTTCTTTCTGAATAAAGTACCATTATTATTTTTTCCCGTTATAATGATAAAATCAAAATTTTTGTCGAGTTGGGAAGGTTTAAAACCTGCGCGCTAGTGCATGGTACTATTACATACTCTGACTAACTAAATGCTTCTGTCTGTACTGTACCTATCCTAGGTACCTAGGCTACTAGGTAGGGACCTAATATTATATTTGTATAACTGACAAAATGAAAATATATTGAGTTAGGTAATTAGTAATATTTATTTATTTATTTAATATAATTTTGTTTTTTAGTAGGTATTCTGTAATATTCATGTTTATTTTATCTTTTGTACACCCCCTGCCTTTCTTAAATTCATATAGTTCTTTCCATCCAAAGGTTGCCTGGAAGAGATCGCTTCTAAGCGATAAGGCCGCCCATTGTACTTGTCTCATGTTATATGTCTTTTTGTAATGTTCTTTTTCTGGTGTACAATAAAGTGTTTTGTATTGTATTGTATTGTAAATGTTCGAAACCCTCGGCGCGCGAGTTACACACGCAGTTGACAAAAGTTGTTTGAATTTTTATTTCATCTCCCCAAACAATTCCTAACATTAAGTTGCCATAATTTACAATTAGAAGATAATTTTAGGTAAGTATAGTACACTTAGATGATCGAAGGATAACACGAGTTATAAATTATTTACTAAATTTTTAACACCGAGTGTATAATAAACTTAATGTTGATCCCTGGTTGATACAATTAACTTAAGTATAGACGTTTTATTTTAGAAGCTTAGGTACTGATCGCTTCTAAGCGATAAGGCCGCCCATTGTACTTGTCTCATGTTATATGTCTTTCTTTTTGTACCTAATGTTCTTTTTCTGGTGTAACTACAATAAAGTGTTTTGTATTGTATTGTATTGTACTGCTTAAGTATTTTACAAAATGTAGATGCTAAAAAATAACTAGGAAGTTGTATTTATAGTAACCTAGGTACATCAAAGATAAATAGAGGCTACTGAGGCTAACATTACATAGTACTTTCTAGACGCGTATTGATCGTAACATTACCAATTTGACGCGTCCGAACCGACAACACCGCGTTTATTCTGCGACCGACGACGACGTCCGCGTCCGACGTCAACGACCGACGTCCAAACGGACAAAAAACAGCCTAATTTTATAAAATTTTAAGGTTCACTAACTTGCCTGATCGAATAGTATACAACCTCATTGAAGTTGGACCATAATCTATAAGTTTGACTAAGATTTAGCAGGGATCTCTTTTTTCACTGGATTTCGCAGCCGAGTTTGACGGTAACCAAAGAGAATAAAACCACTACGGATCCCTAGTACATCTGTGCACTACGGTAACAAATCTTTAGTACTATAGTTAGCATCCCTAGTACATCTGTGGTACTATACTTATAAATCTGTGAACACTTAGTGTGAACCATTAGCATCCCTAGTACATCTGTGGTGTGAACAAATCATTTTGTAGCAAGACAGAACGATTATATTTTGAAAAAAAAATACAAAACACTTTTTGTTTCTTCATCGATATCTACAATGGATTCTTTAAATTTAGCATCTGGAGATAGCAGCAATTCTACGTCGCCAAGATTTGAAAGAGGCAATATAGAGGTGCATACTATTTCCGAGGATGATCCAGTGCTTAACGAAAATAAAATTACACCACAGCAGATTGATGAAACCGAACTAAAAATGAAGGAGAGAATCGCAGAATGCAAACATATAATTGAATCCTTAAAACTTCAACTAAACGAGGAAAAAGAAAAACAAAAAAAATACGAAATGCCAAAACCAGTGAGCTACCAGACATCTACCGACGTGATAAGCATTGATGACTATGGCAACTCTTCCATGTACAGCGCTAGTGTCGATAGTAAATTGTGCTGCGATGAGAACCTGATCGAGTATGAGAAACAGCTTCAAAAATATCAGTATACCCTTAACATTGCCCAGAACGAAAAGAAAAACGCTATCAGGAAACAGATGCTTGCAAAAGCTTTTAAGCTTAAGCTTTTGGAAGTTGAAAACCAGTGTAACATTGAATTGCTCCGCGTAAAACAAAGTCTGCAGTGCTTAGAACCCCTTCAGATTATTGCCAACAAGTGGAAGAGCGGTATCACCGAGGAAAATATTTATGACATTGATAACTTTGAATTAATGCCAAACTACCCAGAAATAAGTGCACATTCTGGGGCTGATTTGGATTATTACAAAGACGATGTTCATTTGAAGCTTTTAGACGAAGCATGTGAAATTGTTTCAAAAGATGATTCTTGCCGGTCAGACGCCTAACGTTAACAATTTAATAATTTTAAACAACCATTTATTGCAAATATCTATAAATGCCAGTATATTTATCAGGTATCAACAGAAGTTTAATATATTATACTTTATTGGTTATTATTGGGTATACTTATATCTAATACGTAACCTACATAAACATATCTTGCAAAATCACGAGTTGGTAACGGATATCGTAACTAATTGACCTTTTAAAAGTTCATAATTCAGCAATCGAATTAATTATTGAAATGGGGTGTGAAAATCTGATTTCAATAAATCAAAAGGCGAGGAGGACCTCCACAGTGGACCACACACGTCGAGGCACGCGCTTCGAATGCTGCTGACTTTTTATTCTCGCCGCTCGAAGCCCGATCGTGTTCGCTCGGCACTCGTCGGCACCCGGTTTGGCTGGCATCGCTGACATCACACGCTCGTCTGCCTGCGCCCGCGCGGTTCGCCCGCTGTTTTCTCCGCTCCGGTCTTCTCAGTTACGAACTTGAACTTTATTTTAATAAGATTCCAATTTGTCAATTAGAGGGCATCGCATGAACCAAACTGGTTTGACTTCTTACACCTCGTATCTTTATGAGTTTCATTAAAAGGGCGCTTTTGAATACATACTTCATGAAACTAATGTTTAGTGGCTTTGAGCTTTTGATATTTTATCATTGACCGTTTTCGGTACCATTAAAAGGTAAACGATTTGTTTCTTCTGTTTATAAATTAAAAATGTAGTTTGTGAAATTCATTAATTTGTTTTATTTTTCATTTCGATCTCTTATACATATTTCTTGTTAGTCTGATCGTCATTGGTACCCTTTAGGTATACAATGAGAAAGTCCCTGCACCTTACATTTAGGTAAGTACACTTGGAAGAAATAAAGAAGTCATATTGGATTTTAGAACTTATGAATCAATTACCTTTTTCAAAACGATTACGATTTAGCTTTTTGCTTTTTAATGCGTTACTCGCACTGGGCAAATTTTCCACGAAAATTTAAAGTCCCAAAAAAATTATCTTTTATTAAAAATAGGTAATTAAAATTTTATCTTCTTTTATCTTCTTTAATCCTGCCGAAATCGGAATTTTTTGAGACATTATTAAATTTAGTGGACGATTACGATTTTCCACATTACTTACCTAAAAATATTTGCAACAGATCGCGTCTTGAGTAAACCATAGGACTGTCCTTGTCCTGCTTAATTTGCAAAATAAATAAATAAATAATGCTGGACAATTCACACAGCATTATCTAGCCCCAAGCTAAGCAGAGTTTGTGTTATAGGTACTAGATAACTGATATAAGTACATAATATAATACAATACATAGATAGTTTTTTTTATATATAGAAAACGACCAGAACACCCTGAACAAATGTCTGCAGATCGTACACACATTTGTCCCGAGGCGGGAATCGAACCCGCAACCTTCTGCGTCGCAGGCAGACCTTCGTCCACCGCGCCACATCGGCCGTCAAAAATGTTTTCTGCTTTCAGTTTTGTTTTGTGTTATGATTAAATTAATTTTATTCAAACTTCACGGGAATTTTTAAATTTATTCGTGAGACAAAACACGCTGGTTTTAAAATTACTTGCTGCTTCGCTGTTTATCACTCCCATTCAATTTTACAAGACTTTTATTAAATATTTATTTGTATTTTCGGTTTTTGCGCCCTAAGGTGGATATCTTGCACAGCGCATCAGCATTGCCATATACTGCGAGACAAATAAACCTGCATTTTCGTAGATATTTGTTGATTACTTGAGCTAACTCTAGATTCTCTAATCAGCAGTTAGCCCAACTGTTTCAATTGCAATTACATACATTACATCTCTAAATAATCAATAATTGAGCTTTTATTCTTAATGAGATGAAAGACGCTAAAATATATCCTAGACACACATACTCTTCGTAACCTAATACGCACACTTGTAAAACCGCTTAATGTCTTAACTGCATCACTTTTCCTTAGGTATCCTGTTTGCTTAGGTAGGTAGATGTCTCACTCCAAGAACATGGCTCCCTAACTCGAGAGCTTTATGGAAGAGTAAACAATTTAAAACACTATTGGTCCAGCACTTTCGTCCATTAGCCTCCCGACGGCCGACACCTTAAGCCGGTCCTTTGACGAAAAATGTTTGCTCAAGTCTTGCTTTCGTATGAACCGTCCGAGGCGCGGATGCGACACTCACCAGCTACTTGGTTGGTACCTACAGTTTGCTTTAGCAGCTTCGACCGAGGGTAATCGGCTTGTGGGCATTGTTTTGTTTGTAGAGGTCTACATGTTGAATTAAATTATTGATTGACATGTTTCTTCATGAGAAAATGCGTGGGCGCTCTAAAAGCTCCGAATGTTAAGCTTGAACAGTCAATGCAAATTGAATTTCTAATTTTCACATTTCCGTGTGAAAACTCAGCTTATCCTACGCTAACGGATCGACAGAAGTGTATCAAAAGGTAAGTTTCGACGAGAGGGCCTTTATTTTTTTTGCTTCCATTTTTGGACAGGATATTTACTTTTGGAGATTCTTCGGCGACGTACATTCCTTTTAAGTTATGAATGAATTTCTAAGTCAGGCAACAATATCCTCATTTTATTGGGTTATTAAATTGTGTGAACGAGGCCATTGTTCATGAACACCCTATCAGTAGTGGCGCCAGGATTAGGTAACTATAACCGATAACCACGGGTCCATAAACTTGGTTATTGAATTGCGTAATTAGCTATTGTGACTACACTGTCACTTCCATTACTTTACAACCAGAGTACAGTCACTAGTCTACCAAAGACTTCAACGATTTCTTTCAGTCTTCAAGAATATTATTTATTTTAGCAGAATGGCCTTCGACCGTTCTAATAGTAGGTCTAGGTAGGTACGTCAATTATAAAATATTATAAATGTGAAAGTTTAGAATTTAGATGGATGTTTGTTGCTCAATCACGCCAGAACGGCTAAACGGATCTGGATGAAATTTGGCACAGATATAGATTAGGTATAGTCTGGAATAGCGCATAAGGCATATTTTATCCCGGGATTCCCACGGGAACGTGAACTACACGGTTAAAACCGCGAGGCGCTGCTAGTCAATTATAACAACTTATGGTGGTTAGACGTGGGTTTTAATTTTTTTATGGTTTTTAATTTGTGTTTTCTACGAGCACTAAAACTAGCGGAGAAGTATTTCGCCGAAAATCGTAGATAAACCATTTTCAATAAATTCATGATAAAACCAACTTCGATTCACTGGTATTTTTGGAAAATGTTAATTTTTAGCACAAAATCTAATATTTGCCCAAATTCTCCCAAAAAAATTGCGGGATTTTTTTGGAGTTGGGTGCTATTTGTTTAGTCTGGGTTTTCATAAGGGAAATGAATAGGTAAGTACCTATATACCTACCCAATACCTAGAACTAGATTAACCCTTATGTGACACCTTTGCGCAGGTTTCGACAACACACAAACAATAACTTTTGCTTGTTGGGAATCTCTCTTATCTTCTCTCACAATAAGCTTTGTTCGCCGACCGGAGTCACGTCGCATTCATAGTCTTCTCGCGTTTGACTCATTTTGGTTCTCATGATCCTTTCTAAGTAATCGATAAGAATGTGCGAACAGCTATTTGTTCCGTTCGAAGTGTTTTATAATAGAGGTATCTTCCCTAAGGCAATTAGTATTTACGCATCTAGTATAGATAGTTTAGTTTTATTATTTTTTTTTCATTTTTCTCACGGTGTCCAGATATCTTCAGTATTTAGGCTCCGTTGGTACACAGGGTACCTACAAATATTTGCAGATCGCACAAACATTTATCTCAAGGCGGGAATCGAACCCGCAACCACCTGCGTTGTAGGCGAACATAAGCCCCTTGCCCCGCCCGCGCTGCGCCGCGCCACATCGGTCTTCTTTGGAAAAGAGAGGATCCCTAAAACAGTCAAGAAAATCCGAGTAAGAGAAACAACGAAATTTATTCATCATCATCATCATCAGCCTATACCAGTCCACGGCTGGACATAGGCCTCCCCTAATGAGCGCCATAGCGCCCTGTCTTCAGCTTGCCGCATCCAGCATCTGCCAGCAGTCTTTCGTAAATCGTCGTCCCACCTGGTAGGAGGGCGTCCTACACTACGTTTTCCGAGTCGCGGTCTCCACTCAAGAACACGTTTACCCCAGCGGTTGTCGGTTCTTCTCGAAATATGGCCAGCCCACTGCCATTTCAGCTTGCTAATCCTTTGAGCTATGTCGATAACCTTGGTTCTCTGTCAGATGTATTCGTTGCGAATCCTATCCTTCAGAGAAACTCCGAGCATAGCTCTCTCCATAGCTCGCTGAGCGACTTTAAACTGGTGGACCAGCCCTACCGTGAGTGTCCACGTCTCAGCTCCGTAGGTCATGACGGGTAGGACGCACTGATTGAAAACTTTCGTTTTCAAGCATTGCGGTATGGATGACGAGAAGACTCGACGTAGTTTCCCAAACGCTGCAATTGAAATTTATTGTACAGCGATAAATATAATAATTAATTAAACACCTATTTACTCAACTTTTTTCAGACTAAAATTGCACGCAAAATTCAATCAGCCATGAAACCCATAGAATTACAACGACGTCGCATATCAGAAAGTGAATACCTACGCAACGTTTTTTTTTGTGATAAAACTAGGATTAATGAGCGTATGGGGGCAATAATATGATAAAAATATTAACATGGCAGGCATACCCTTCTGCTGCTTCAGCATTTTCTTGCAATTTTCCTCCCCGAAATGGAGACAAAGCCAAGAGAAAAGTCGTGTGCAAGCTAATTTATGAACATGTTATGTTGGTTATTGTTAATATGAGTTCCGAGCATGAATTGTCCTGAAAAGGCTGATGCTCACACTGAAAGCAAATTCCCCTGGAGGTATTTTTCTTGCCGGTTTGAAACGTTAAGATAATTTTACAACACTCAGCTAGAAGCACACACTCTTTATACAAAAAAGTTTATGCTTGTATTCATTGTTGTTGGTATTGCCTTATAAATAAATATATAAATATTGATGGACAATTCACACAGCATTATCTAGCCCCAAGCTAAGCAGAGTTTGTGTTACCTTTACCTATGACTACTAGATAACTGATAATACAAAACATAGCTAGATATTTTTTATTATACTTACAGAGAAAACAACCAGAACACCCGGAACGAATACCTGCAGATTGTACAAATATTTGTGCCAAAGCGGAAATCGAACCCGCAACCTCCTGCGTCGCAGGCGGACCTTCACTCACCGTTCCACAGACTTACAGAATTACTGATTTATGGGATAAAAACATCTAAAACTACCGCTATGCAATTTCAACCCGATGCCTTAAATCTTCACGCAAGTATTTTTGGCGTGAAGAGGTATCAAACATTCAAGCATCCAAATTTTCGCTTTTATAGACTTAGTTTTTTTACCGAGAAAAAATTATACCGGCTAAAGTAAACTTCTTCCCAGCTTACAATAGTGAGCCCGTGAGGCCTTTCGCGGGTATTTTTATTAGTTTATTTGATATGACTCAATTTACTTATATATTTTCTTGATTTGACTGAGACAATACAATACAAATATAATAATAATAATAATGCTGGACAATTCACACAGCATTATCTAGCCCCAAGGTAAGCAGAGCTTGTGTTATGGGTACTAGATAACTGATATACGTAATATTATACATTACATAGATAGATATTTTTTATTATACATAGAAAACACCCAGACCAACGGAACAAATTTCTGCAGATCGTACACAAATTTGTTCCGAGGCGGGGATCGAACCCGCAACCTCTTGCGTCGCAGGCAGACTCTCGCCCGCTGCGCCACTGAGGTCGTCATATACTTTATAGCACACCAAATAGTTACAAAAAAACATATATACAGAAAACAAAAACAATTACAGATAATGTACAATGGGCGGCCTTATCGCTAAGAGCGATCTCTTCCAGGCAACCTTAGGATGGACAAGAAGTGATTGAAAAAGTATAGACGGTATTGTTTACTAAGACTTGCTCGTTACAGGGCGTTACCAGGTAGCCTGGTTTTTATTTAAAATATTAAAAATTATATCGACTAAATAAAAATTCCTTCCAGAATAAAATAGTGAGCCCCCTTTCGCGAGTAATTTAATTCATTTGTTTTTGCTAAGACAAATTGAGTCTTAGCAAAAAGAAATGAATAAAATTACTACCTATATAATATTTTTCTATTTAACTAAGACTTGCTCGTTACAGCGTGTTGACTACCAGGTACTAGCCTGGTTTTTCTATAAAATATTCTTCAGCGCTTTGAATAAAGGAAATGTTTGCGTAAATTTTCCTTTCTGGGTCATAATTGAAAATAGATCGTGTAAATTTGTCCATGATCGGGATCTCTCATGTTTTGATAATTAGATAAATTTGCTGCATTTTTAGTTCATCCAATAAATGGCGTAAAATCTAACCTTACCTACAAAAGAGGTGTAGCCTTCTGGCCGCAAATGGAGTCTTAGAGGTAACTATTTAAAAAACTGGATAAATTAACTCTAACAATTTTTTTTTATTACTACCTATACCATGTTGTTTGTTTCTTTTATAATAGAAAACCGTTTCAAACATGTCCATGTTGGCTGGCTACAACTATGATGGTTAAAAAAGTAAGGTATTATAAGTAAGTACCTAGTTACCTAAAGACAAAAGTACTTACCTACTTAAAACCACACGACTTAAAAACAAATGAGCAATTCTAGGTAAAAACAACTTTTACGATAAAATAATTAAAATTTGACAAAAATATTTTACAAAAAGGATGCACTAGGTACTACAGACAACTCCATAAAAACAGTTTCAAATGTAAATTTTTGCCTTTTGGTAATTTACTAATTTACTTACGTTCCTTGTATCTTGGGGGATTTTAGATTTTTAAACACATGGTTTTTGGACCAGAGTGGAATAGTTGTATGTGATTTCGAAAACGGCACATCTAAACGATATTAGGGAAAAAAATAAATTTTATCAAACGTCGAAAAAAAATATTAAGCTTGAAAAAGTTTTTATATTTGACAAATTAACTAAGTTATTTCGAATATGAAAATTCAAGTTAGTGTTAGGATTTGTTATAACTCTAACTAACATAGTATTTCCCATTCGCTAACTACATAACATAACACGGGTTTTCACAATTTGGTTTCAGATTAGATGAATCGACGTGTGAATTTATTCGTGGTCAGATTCAGGAATTTCCGAATGTTTATTGAACTAGTTACCTATTTACCTACTCATAAACTGAAGTCATGTTTCGATGACGCACCCACGCACTTCTTAAGTATTTATCAAAATTAATTAATTTATACCTATGAGTTTTTGAAGAAAAATATCGACTTCGAATTACATGAAATTATTTTGTTATGGGAAAACCTCGAGATCATTCTATAGGTATACCTAACTCCAAAAGAATCAACTAACTAAATCGATTCATAAATGACGGAGAAATCGATTGATATTGCATAAAAAAGGCAAAATGTTGATTTTTAGCACAAAATCTCATATTTTCTCAAATGATCCCAATATATAAATGATAATAATGCTCCCAAACCACAAAAAACATACATACAGACGAACATAGAACCTCCTTCTCCTTTTTTCGTTTTAAGTCGGTTATAAACATGAAATGTTTTGTGCAAAATTTTCTTCACTCATGATCATGAAAGTCTTAATTTTATTATTTTTGTGAATGGTCGTTTGTTGCGCTGAATGCAAGCGGGGGGCGGAAGCGTTGCTCAGAGAAAGCGCATGTTGAGTCCGGCAGAATCTCGGTGGTGCGGTCGGATGGCAAGGGATGCAGGGTCGCCGGCGGCTGCCGCGGCCGGTGGTGCAGCGCGCCTAGGAGTCGCTCTCAGTGTCGCTCAGATAGCGGCGCGCGGTGGTCGTGCGTCGAGCGCGTGTGGAGTGATGACTGCGAGATGAGGCTGTCGCTGGTGCTTATGTGGCTGGGAGCGGCGGCGGCCTGCGGCCCGGGCCGAGGCTTCACGCGCCGTACGGGAGTGCGCCGCATCACCCCGCTGGTCTTCGGCCAGCATGACCCCAACTACAGTGAGAATAGGAATACCGCCAGTGGGCCCCCCGAGGGCCGCATCACCAGGGACGATGAGAGGTTCAAAGACTTAGTGCCAAACTATAACCCTGACATCGACTTTAAAGATGACGAGGGAACGGGCGCTGATCGCCTCATGACACAGGTGAGTTCTTCAATACCTCTATACCTAGGCTTTCTTTTCATCTTAGGGTTGTGTACGGGCGGATTTTTCTCGGAGCGTACCTATCAGATAGGTAGGGTAAGACTTGGAATCTCCTCGGTTGGAATTTTAATGTAGGATTGTTGCAGTTCCGTTCCGTTTTCTGGAAGCTGTAGGAACAATAGATGGTCCGTTGTTTTGAAAACATCTGAGTGCGCGGACAGGGACAATCGCCCGGTGTAAACATTACGCGTGGAACAATGGACACAAATTGCGGGCGTTACGGTAGCTTCCTAGCGAGTGTCTCGATTGTAGCACTGCAATTACACAGGCTTTGTCAACAAATATTTTGACTCTGTGACTAATCGATGAATGATGAATTCTTTTCAATTTTGATGCCATTTAGGTGAATATATGACCGTCGTAAAAGTTGGTGTAGAAGTTATTCAGCATGGTGCGTTGTCATTCAGGGTGCTTTGTAAATGTAAAGACAAACTTACAGGAAATTTATTATTGTTGACGCATTACGACATTTTTTTGCACTTTGAATCTGTGACATTTCAGAGCTTTTTACTGATTGTTGTAAATGTTTAATTAGGTTGCTCAATAGTATAAAGGTCTATTTGCACTTTGAGCATTGTTTAATATTTTTTCGGACTACCGTCGACGTGTTAAGTTTAGATTTGTTTAAAAAACAATAATTATTATATCAGCGCTCACATAAATAACGACATGTGTTTATCTATTCTCGTAAATTTAATTCTTGCAATTTACCTAAGTACGTTTTGTTTAGAAACGTAATGGTCAAAAAACACTTAACAGTACAGTGCATACCTAATTTCATACCTTAATTTAACCATTGGGATTATTTAGAACAAAACAAGTGAATAATTTAATGCCAAAATTAATGAAATCACTGTCTTTTACCTGTTTTCCATACCAATTACTCATACATACCCAATTACCCATGTATGTGAATCAGAATTGACCTAGACAAGTGAGTAACTATAGGTAGGTACATAAGCTAAATAATACATAGGTAAAGGATAAAGGATATTCACCGCCGTCGCCGCCGTCGTCGCCGCTTACGGAGGACACACTTTACTTTATCATACCTATCTATAAAGATCATAAAGTTTGTCAATATTCTGTGTCAAAATTCATAAAATTTATCAAGTACTGTGAATCCAAACATACTAAGTATTTTAATAAAATTTCGTAAATAAGGCACTATACACAACGGAGCCCGCCAGAGGCTTCATCGGCGCGGCGGCCGGCCGGCCGGCGGGCGGCGAAACGGGCGGCGGCGGCGGGATTGGGCTATTGCAACGCCGCCGTTTTTAAGTTTATCTTTATGTTTCTTTGAAAATACTACGCAAGTTGATTTATACGGATTTATATGGATATTATATATATTGATGTTGGCATTGTGATTGTTTGCAACAGTCAGTCAGTTAGCTCAATGTTTCAATTGTATTAGTGCTCTAATTTCATTCTAAGGGGGTAAAAACGTTCAAACTATCGCTTATACGGGGTGCCATGTAACTTGTGTACCTACTAAGCCGAAATGGGGTATATTAATGGGGTCAAAGGGATCAAATAGTGTTTTTTTATGTCCATTATTAATTAATATTTTTTTGTTTCTAATTCAAAAAGAATAGAAACAAAAAATTATAAAAAATGTGCATGTTTTATTGGCAAAAACCTACATCGTTTTGTCATCTAATTATTTTAAATAGATATGAAAATCTCTCGAAAAGTCAAAAATTAAAAATAATGTAAGAATACAGGCAAGAAAACACAAATATGAAGAAAAAAAATAAAATATCGAATAAAAAAACCAAAAACTAAAGTTGATCCCCTTGGGATCCAGAACCTCCCCTTTTTATGTTTCATTATTAGTGATATTTATGATGAGGAAATAATTTTCTGGAATTCAGAGTCTTCAATTTATAGGCATGCCACGCCTGGTACAAATAAACTGCGGTGCGGGGCGCACCGTAGTTTATTCTGATGTCTCAAGACGCTTTAGTATGTATAGCGCCTTAGAATAACGTTTATTCTATTTACTTATGTAGATACAGTATATTGACGTCTATTGCTTTTAGTACCTACTTATATGTACTAAGTTTATTTGCACAAGTAATTGACAATATATGTTGGCAAACAAATACCAATTTTAGAAGTGCCGACAAAGAAAAAGCTAAATAAATTCGCTAGTAAAAATGTATTTAAACTCTCTTAGTTAACATTTAAATTTTACACTATATTACATGTAAATACCTCTGTACAAACAAAAGATCATTGCTTTATAGAATATTTTATTACGAAACTATTAATTCAACTATTAGTTGGTACTTGGTGCGCACTTAGATTTAAAAATATTTTTTTAGGGCTAAAATGTAGGTTTGTCAGTTTATCCTGATCCTTTTGACATAACTTATGCTATTTTAATTCCTTTAACAAGAACTTTTTAAAGATTTTGCTTAAACAATACTGAACTGTGAATACTGTACTGTAATAATACTGATTTATTTTATTGCCTTAGGTAAATTTTACAGGTACTTACTTACTTGTTAATATACGTACTTTGTATATTAAATAAATAAATAAAATAAAATAAATAATGCTGGACAATTCACACAGCATTATCTAGCCCCAAGGTAAGCAGAGCTTGTGTTATGGGTACTAGATAACTGATATACGTAATATTATACATTACATAGATATATTTTTTTTATTATACATAGAAAACACCCAGACCAACGGAACAAATTTCTGCAGATCGTAGGTACACAAATTTGTTCCGAGGCGGGGATCGAACCCGCAACCTCTTGCGTCGCAGGCAGACTCTCGCCCGCTGCGCCACTGAGGTCGTCAATTAACAATGAATGGATTAACAATGGATGATAAAAAAACTTAAAAGATAAATCATGAAAGTGTATTTTTTTTTATTGAAAACATCTTTTTTAATGTTTTGAGAAAGTATATCAGTTATCTAGTACCTATCACAAGCTTACTTTAAATTTAGATAATGCTGCGTGGATTGTCTAGCATTATTTTTTTATTTTCTCGACGCCAACGTAGTGTAAGACGCCCTCTGGCCAGGTGAGGTAATGATTTGCGAAAGACTGCAGGCTGGATGCGGCAAGCTGAAGACAGGGCGCTATGGCGCTCATTAGGGGAGGCCTATATCAAGCACTGGACGTTGTTTTAAAATAAATATATGAGTCTCCAGTGGGTGCAATGATCCAATTTCCTCCACTTCTCTCTTTCCTATGAAGTCTCTTTTAGGTACTTCTTTAAACGATACTAGCAGCGCATCGCGGTTTCACCCGCGTGTTTCCCGTTCCCATGCAAATTCCGGGATAAAACATAGCTTATGTCACTCCCTGAAAAGTAATCTTTCTAATGGTGAAAGAGTTTTTAAAATCGGTTCAGTAGATCCAGAGATTAGCCCCTACAACGTTACAAACAATTTACAATCATTGATAATATTACTAGCGGTCCGCCCCGGCTTCGCACGGGTTGTTATTTTTTGGTCAATTTTCCAATGTTTATAATACTTCTTAACCTATTCTGGATTAAGAGAAATCCAACAAATCAAAAACCATGAAAATCGGTCCCGTCGTTCTTGAGTTATCAATGGTGTAACTTACACGACTTTGTTTTATATAATAGTATATAGATTGGTAAATAAGTAATTATTATTAATATAGATAGATGACAGCGGCTTCCTCCTTAATCAGACTCGTATAGTTAATACTCGATCTTCCCCTTCCTCGATTTATTATTATTTTCTTATTTCTAAGTCAAAAAGGAAACTTACACAATATAATATTTTTAGCAAATATTGGTTCGTCTGTTCACTGGTCAAACTCCTGAAAACCTTCAGCCTGAAACTGGGACGTATTTGCTCGACCTCGGTCTAATGAGTCTAATGGATGCCCAAACACAATGTTGACAAACAAACGCACCATAACCATTGAGGGCTAGATGAAGGAAAATTTTGTAACGTTCAACAAATGACAATGCTCGGTCGTGGCGAAGAAGTAGTCGTAGCCTAGGTCTCTTCCAATCAAGACGATCATCATCATCATCAGCCTATACCAGTCCACTGCTGGACATAGGCCTCCCCTAATGAGCGCCATAGCGCCCTGTCTTCAGCTTGCCGCATCCAGCATCTGCCAGCAGTCTTTCGCAAATCGTCATCCCACCTGGTAGGAGGGCGTCCTACACTACGTTTTCCGAGTCGCGGTCTCCACTCAAGAACACGTTTACCCTAGCGGTTGTCGGTTCTTAAGACGATACCCCGAGCCAAACTAGCGCCGCCGCCTATTTTAACTTATTATTTCGTTTAACAAAGGTAATTTCAAAATTTTCAAAAGGCAGTTTGTGATACCATACTATACTACATTACATTATACCATAATTATACTACCTACATCTTATGGGGTATTACGTATTAGCCCTTATCATTGGGGGTAATACCACAAACGCTACACGATAAATGAAATTGATCTACCTATATCTGAAAAACTGGGAATAGTAAGTCTTTCCCCGTACCCTTCAATTTAAATTGCGTGTGACCACTTGTCTAGAGAGCTATAAAAGGACAAACGTCACTATTTCCTGAGATGTAGGCCAGTTTGTAACCCATATCCTTCTATAGCCGCTTATAATTAGAAGTCTCGTAAACCCACGGCGGCTGTTGTATGCACAATTTTCAAATGTTTAAAAAGTCGGTGTTATGCTGTGTCGGTCTTAAAAGCTTAGTTTTGGTTTAGTTTAAATAAAACTAATAAATTAAATTTATTTATTTATAAGACAGTATAACATCATAATAGGTTTTTTTTAACCCTAAGGCGATATAATAATGTAAGTAATGCAATTATAACAGCAAAAAATAATTACGACTAATATTTACACTTAGGTACATCTATTTTCTAAAAATCTAAGCCGTCACCAGAAGGCAGAGTGCCCAGAATACTGGCAGCATTGCCACGTTGAATGGCAATGCTAATCGTTGACTGATATAAAAACCAGCATTCCGATCACCTGTAAACTCTATTAGTAGTTTTATAAGATCTTTATAGATAACGTATGCCCCAGGACCCCAAGGACCTAGGGTTTCCACCCCAAACGGCTCAAATAGGTAAACTCTGTCAAGATTAGCGTATTTTCGCCGTTTGAGGAACTTCGCTGATGTTGCTGCGGAAACTGAGAAATTATAATATAATACAACTAGTTGCTACCCGCGGCTTCGCATGCGCTTTTTAAGTAGCCTATGTTGGTCCCCGGGATATTTACCTGCCTGCCACATTTCATTGAGATCCGTTACGAAAGAAAGGTAACATACAGACAGAGTTACTTTCGAATATAATATTAGTATGGATAAAATAGGTATAAACCTAAACAAATAAATAGGTACACCTTAACGGGGTGCCTATGACGCCATTTTGTGAAAAGGTTAGGCATAGGATTTCACGTTTATATGAGTAGGACAGAGCAGAGCGAACAGTGCAAATATCAAGTTTTTGCTTATTATCTAAAGAAATATTACCCGATAAATAATCTTAAATATGTTATCAAATCGCGAAAGTTTAAAAAGTTTTAAAGAAATATTAGTAATTTTGAAAATCTAAAACACACACGTTCTGCTTTATATTCTGTTTGTTTACTGTAAAACGTATCAAGGCTTTTTTAAAGTATTTATTGAATAGCGACGATTTATTGCACAGTTTTGAGAGAACTTTGGATTTTCCTATCGAGAAAATTTATTATCGTGATTTCGAAATATCTAATTCAATTCTAGCATCAATCCTGAATTATAACAAATATATTAATCACAAAGTACCTAAATGATTCAGTATTATGGAAGATATTGATCGCTGACGCAAAGCGATTTCAGGTAGGTATAATCGACTCTCTTGTTATATTATTTACACTGAAGTTTATTTTAATGATATTTAACGAAAAAATCTGTACCTACCCTAGGTGGGGGTAGGTACAGATTTTTTCGTTTTATACCTATTGAATTGTTTTATCATATAGAATATTTATGTCTATAGAACGATGAGTGAAATGACGACCTCAATGGCGCAGCGGGCGAGAGTCTGCCTGCGACGCAAGAGGTTGCGGGTTCGATCCCCGCCTCGGAACAAATTTGTGTACGATCTGCAGAAATTTGTTCCGTTGGTCTGGGTGTTTTCTATGTATAATAAAAAATATCTATCTATGTAATGTATAATATTACGTATATCAGTTATCTAGTACCCATAACACAAGCTCTGCTTACCTTGGGGCTAGATAATGCTGTGTGAATTGTCCAGCATTATTTATTTATTTATTTATAGTCTTTCCGAATAATCCGTGCCAAGAACCATCGATTTATGAGTTAAACACCCGGTACTTAGTCATAATCTTAGCTAAAACCGAATGTTTCAGAAACATCGCTAATGGAACTATAATTTCACCTCTGTGTCAAATTAATCAGAATTCTATCGACATGCTTCCTCGAATATCGCAAAAACTGCATTAGCATCGATCAAACAACAAGCGAAAATTGATTATGACATGTTTATGAAACCTGCTATTTCGGATTGTAGCAAGTTTCAGTAATGTCAATTGAAGTAGGCGGCTTGATAAGTGTTTACAGTCCTGACCCAAAAACAGTTCCACGATACCGCAATCATATTTCGATCCTGATTCAACCCAAATCCTGAAATAGTAATGACCATTGTTCGCTCGGCAAAACGGACGTATGAATCGTAGCCTACGCAAATATTTTAATGAGTGTGTGGTAGGTATCTGCACGTGGAATCCAGTTATGTGCAGATAATGATCGGAGGGCTGCAGCGCGGCGTTGCTTGGCGGCGCAGGCGCAGCGTGCGTGGAAGAAAGGTCGGCGCGAATCCATCGGAGACGTTATGTGCTAGCCCCGGGCAGCACATAGCCCGGCCGGCTCACAGCCTTGCATTCGTAAAAATCTCCAAACCGGTTCGATGCGCCTCCATTACTTTCTTTCTGCCTCCACCGAGCCTCCCATTTAACTCGGGCCCACTTTTTATCAGGAATCGGTATCTCCGTCTAATAGTATTATTTATTTCTCATAAATAAAGGGAATATAAGTAAAGCTAATGCGCAGGGGAAGCGGTACGTTACATGCCAGATGCTTCGAGATAAGTGCCCTGTGATTTTTCTGATGGTTGTTGCGTTTCGTAAGCTGTGCTGGTGACAGCAGCAGGGCAATCACAGGGATTGTTGTCTAGGGTAGAATAGAGAAAACTTACGTCACTTCGTCATCGAATGCGTAAATTGTTTGAAATTTATTCCTTCAACTACAATAATTTACGCAATGTCCTTGCGATGTCATTATTGTCTATTCTACCCTAGACAACAATTCCCGTGCTAAGGGGGGGTAGGGATTCAATACTTCCTCCAATCTATATTTACAAACAATCGCATCTGTTTACATATTACTTTATGACGTATTGGAGCTAATAATGCTACATTGAATTCCGTCTTTTCCCCAAAAAAATACTCCATCCCCCAAAAATCATCGATAGATAAGATAGAAAATACTTTTATTGCACACTTAGCTAAAAAGATTTTACAAATGAAATACAAATAATAAGTGACAATATTGGCGGTCTTATCGCTCTAGAGCGATCTCTGCCAGACAACCTGGTATAGATAGGATCATCGGATATACATGGGGTAAGACCTGTTTGCATCTAACTATATCATATCATCACAGAGGTTACACAAATAGTTTTTCTTCTTCTTTTCTTGTAATTTAGCTATTTAAACCTTATTTTCATAAGTATATTTTTAGGTATATGTATAATATATATTTAAGTAATAAAGTTTTAGTATCTATATTTTGTAAAACTATTATTAGCACGCCAACCATCTGTTAAAACATGTGTTATTGGTCGGTAGGTAGAAAATGCCTCGGCAGTAACCCACCATTTGTACCTGCAATAAAGTTTTAAATAAATAAATAAATCATCATACCAGTGTTTTGGAATAGTTTTTACCATCACGCAACGAGAAACCTCCACTTTGTGTTTGAACCACAATTTTCCAAGACTGGCAGTTGCACCTCACCGACGATGGTTTATGCTTATAGGAAGAATAACCTATCACTTTTTCAATTCTAAGAATGGACTCCATTGACTCGGCTATTGCAAACCGCAGAATAGGATTCGGAACGCATTACGCTTGCGCTCCTCAGATTCCAATTTGAATTACTTACCAGTTTATGTATGTTTTTATTAATATTTTATATCGATGGACGCGAATAGCTGGGTCTTGAGGGGTGCGGTAGGCGTGCGGGGGTGGGGACATAAATATCTCGGTGATTTATGGGCAAGGCGGCCGGGGGATAGGTCAGCATTATTCAATTTCGTATTTGAGGCTCGGATTACAATGAGCTTTTACTGCGCGCGCGCAGATAGTGCTATCCGCGCCGCGGCACACTGTTTATCTGCTTTTTGTAATATATTGTGATGATGATTTGCTTCTCCATTTAATTCCCGTTCAAATCCGGTTCTTAGGCATTCCAAATTTCCAATCCCTTCCACAAAACAAGACAGAGACAGAGTAGATAGAAAAACAAACGTTTTACTCAGGGATCGCTTTAAAGCCACTTAATTATCGATTGTTAAATTATTATTGATTTAATTTCATTGGCTGTTGATACGCTAAAGTGGTTTAATTTGTTGGCAGCAAAGACACCGCCGCTATAATTAGATACTTTTCGGCTTATTAGCGCAGGATAAAAAACGGAACGAACTGATCGCTTCGTGAATAATTGACTATAATCAAATTAATCCTAAAATTCTACGGTGGGTTTACAGCGCTGTAAAATGTTATAAACAGCTTTAACAACCTCATATTAACATCGCGTTTTCATCAAAGGTAACATCTAAACCCTATCTTACACAAATAAACTTTTGTGTTCATTCATTGTAGATTATGGTGGTATTTGTTTTAGAGAAATATTTTTATGACCAGTCAAGTTGTGCTGGTTTAGTTAGGTCCGTAATGTAAGTTAATCTGATAGTAAACACGAGATTAGAGCTGTGGTGGAATCAGTCGGCTGGTTATTAATATGGACAGATATAAACACTTCATTTCAAACAAATTTATTGCCCTAGTTGAGCAACAGAAGAAAAATTTCATCATAAGAACATTTAAAATACGTAATCACTTTGAGTCAAGACGCCGACTCGGTTGTTATAAATAAGAAGAAAACTCTACTGCAATCAGTGTCCATAACTCAGCAGCAGTTCTCACAAACTTCATATGAGAATGAGACAAATCGACGACCTCTGCGGCGCGGTGGGCAAAGGTCCGCCTGCGACGCATCAGGTTGCGGTTTCGATTCCCGCCTTGGGACAAATATTTGTACGATCTGCAGGTATTTGTTCCGTGTTTTGATCGTTTTCCATATATAATAAAAATATCTATCTATGTCATGTATTGTATTATGTACATACCAGATAACTAGGTATGTAGTACCCATAATACAAGCTCTGCTTTGCTTGGGGCTAGATAATGCTGTGTGAATTGTCCAGCATTAGGTATTTATTTTAAATTGGTAATAAGTATCTTAAAATCTAGCATGCGCAAGAATACATCAATATATTTTAATGAGACCTGAAATTGATTTTTCACAACATAATTTCTCAAAACTTATCTATTATTTATCTATGCATAATAAGTATTGTATTAAGTTTATCTACATATAACTCATCTAACCTAGCCCACACAAGCTCTGCTTAGCTTTGGGCTAGCTAGATGATGCTGTGTAGATTCTAAGGATTTTTGTTATAGTGTTTACCTGCACTCTGGGTATCTCTATACGGCTTTAATGTGATTTTTTAGGATGCCCTTTTTAAATAAATAAATGTCAAAAAAATTAAATAAGTTCCCGAAAAATTTCGATTGATTCAGGACTCGAAACAAAGATTTTCGGTGGAACCCGACTAAGGTTTCGTGGCTTAGCTGCGTGGATTGTCCAGCATTATTTATTATTATTTATTTATTAACAATAAACGATAACACAACTACTACCTTCTACAACTATACAATGTATACTATCAACTAGTATAGAAGCCGTATGCAGAACACTTGTTCAAACACACGCCAAACCAAAGTGATAGGTCTTTGAACCCCCGTGTTTGCGGTTCACTTTATATAGTTGCTTAAGGTGGCGATAAATTAACGATTTGCATCTCTCTCTGTAACGTAAACAGTTGTGATATATGCAAACACAAGTGTGCTAATACCTGCTCGTGCGACTCGTGGTGAGTAATTGCCAAGAGCTACACAATATGCGTGCACATCCGATACATATTGTTAGTTCTTACAGGCTCTAGTGCTAAAAGATTGAGTTCTCTTCATTAGCTTCATAAGTGAAAACGAAAGCTGAGCTCTCTACTAGACCTTTGGCGAAATAGTACATTGTTACCCTAGGGTTGGAAGTAATTTATTTAGTCCCGAGACGGGGTTCGAGGGAATAAATAAGTTACTTTCACCCGAGGTAACCTATGTGCTTTTCATTACGAATACAAGAAAGTAAAAATAAAAACGAAAATTAGCTAAAGAAAAAAAAAGTGAATTTTATTTTACATAAATTAACAACTTTGGTGAGATATTTATTTAAACTACTTTAGCCTCTTCTCTTATGAAATCAGGCGTTAAATCCATATCTGAATCAGATGAACTCATTGTACTTATACAAATATCGAAGTTAAATCAAAATTCTACAACATGAGAAAACAAATGATGAATGAAGATTATCATGGTTCAATAGAATTGACAGCTGTCAGTTGAAAACGATTCTCCCTAGGGTTGAAAAGTATCTAGTAGTAGGTAGTAAATTGTATCTAGTTGAAAGTACTTTCAAACCGCTCCTCACGCAACTTCAGACCTACTTTCCGAGTATGAGTAACGAAAAACAATATTTTTAGTTTCATACTCAAACAATTTTACAGAAAGTGAAAATTGTGTTCAAAAGAATTCTAAACACCTAATATTTGAAACGTAAAGACAGGTTTATCTATCCACGTCGAAGTCCTTGGAACGAAAAGAAAAATAAATATTAAAACAAAAGTCGTCGCAAAAAGCGGGCGAGTGTTTGCGAGAGACTCGTGTGTCTCAAGCGCGTTTGTTTTAATTACTGATGCAAATATTTGTCGTGAAGCCAGCTGGTGGTTATCTCTTCTTATCTGTCAAACCTCAGTCAATGCTAAGGCACGGGCCAAGTAGGATAAACAGACGAAACAACTTTAAATGAACAACTTGAAGGCAGGTGCTCTGACTGCGATTCAGACAGGTCAAAAGACAATTGGGTGTCTAGTGTCTATAGGCCCTCCACTTCCACCACAAATAAATTGCTTAAAGCGGCGATAGATGTGAAATGGACAAATTTGGGTTACCTTAAAAAATTTTTTCTCCGTCATCTTTATCGATAAAGCTTTTAAAAAAATACCTAATAATCTATGGGATACAAGGCAGGTCCTTTCTTTTGAAAATGAAAAAATAACTATTTTCGGCTTATTTTTGCAAACAAATGTCTTAAATAATAGATAATCAGTAAAAACATGATTTTTGAGCTTACGCCGCTCTGCTCTATCCCGCTCCTTTAAACACGAAATCCTATGCCTATCCTATTCATTAAATGGCATCATATATCGCCCCCTTAAAGTATGTCTACTAGTTTGTACCTGCTTATTTTTTGTTTTCTTCTGTACTGATGCCCGTTTTATGAAAGCTTTTTCAGTCATCTATCTGTGTTTGAGTAACACTTTTCAATGACACAAATGTCACTTAGGCAATAGATCTATCTATGACAGAAATCATCCATAATATGGGCCTAAAAGTACCTACGTACCTAGATTTCACTCTTGTATACATACTTTCACCACGTCGCACACGTCATTCAATTTTCAAACAAAGTGTGTTTAAAATACTACAGATTCCATTTCAGCTTGATTGTCACGTGTTTCATGAAACACAATCTAGCGCTCTTTGTGCCAACATGTATAAATGTTGTGTTATGATGATGAAACAAACAGATTGTAGAAATGGGATTACATTGGAGCTGAGTTTGATCCATCAATAACTCTCTACTAGTTATTGAAGGGAATTTAATCGTAGTGAAATGGGCCATCGGTTTAGAGTTGTTATTTTAAGGCAACGCTTTGAACGGCTGATAGATTAATTGCTCGTGTTTTTAACCTACTTAGGGCTATGCAATACTTTTTAGATAATTTTGGGCAAAGTAATAATAGTAATCAGTTATTTCAGACCATAGAAAAGTTACAGATCTTATTTAACTTATGCTACAGTCCATAGTAAGGAATTTGTAAGATAGTAATTCTGGATTTAAGGTTTTTGTACTAAAGTGAGTAGCTCTGGCTAATCTCTAAAAAATTAAATAAGTTCCTAAAACATTTCTGCCTGAGCATAGAGGCACAAATATTTTTTTGCTTTTTGTTAAATAGGTAAATCCTCCTTCCAATCCAATCCAATTTTCGATTACTAATGGCGAAAACGACAATTTTTAGGAACTTCTTAAATTCTGGTTTTAACTATTTAACAAAAAAAATGTTTGTCTCTAATGCTAGGGTTTCCAGCATTGCATCGTAGCCCGTAAGTAACAATCGAAAGCTATGTTATCACTAAAATAAATAATGCTGGACATAATGATAAAGAGGAGTGAGACGACTCCTCTTTAGAAACAAAGACGATCCAAATTAGGACTGCCTGAAATTTCCTGAAGTTAAACATATTAAACAGCTACATTGAACACGCTCTAATAGTTCCTGAGGTGTGTTTCCAATTGAGTAATAACAGTAAGGAAGCGCCATATTTATCCATGTATTTAGTGTAATCTGCGGGAATATATTGATGGCTCACATTGATTTACAGTTTCCAAACCGTACGCACAGTCTCTTCCTCAGTTTCGCAAGAGTGATCTATCGTCTATGAAATGTTCTATAGGTGATTGAACCGACCCAATCACAGTAATCAGTTTGCATTGGGTTATTTGAATTATTGGATTCGAACCTCTCGTTTGCTTTACTGTCTGGCGTATGTTTGCAGGGACGACAATGAACCGTGATTTTAGCACTACCATGAAAACCTAATCTTTTTAGATTTATTCGTAGAAGTGCGATAACCTATCTTTCCTAAACAGGCAATAAAATGCGTTTTCATAGCAGCGTTGTTAAGTTGTTATTCTTTGAATAGTGCTATGAAAGCGATGGATCAGACAATGTTTTTCTGAATAAAAAGACTATTTCAGTTTTCACTTGCCAAAAGTTAAGTGGCCGTTAAAAGGACAGGGCCGGACTCTGCGTGTCGAAACGCACTTAAATCCTACACCCAATAAAAGCACGGCAAGCGCAGGGCTGTAATTGGTTCTGGCGAACACGATTGCTCGGGCGACAAACGACCACACTTTAACGATTCTCATTGGCGCTGGTTAATGACGTGTGACAACGATACTGGACGGAGAACAAAGCTTGTAATTGAATTTTTACTGTGTTATTCTCCCATGCGAGGCTTTAAAGGAGGTTCAATTCCTTGCTTTCAATACATACGTTTTCTACCTACCTCCTTATAGTGCCAACTTGCTTAGAGAAATATCAAAGCTTAATATCCAAATCTCTAATGTGTTCTTGAGTGAAGACCGCGAACTTGGCAAACGTGGTGTAGAACGCCCTTCTACCCGGTGGGATGATGATTTGCTAAAGACTGCTGGCAGATACTGATGATGATGATGACGAATACCTAAATCGGATTGTTGAGATACAAACAAGTATCTATCAGCTAGCTAAGTGGAAAAATCCATTTAAGGCTTGCATCCGCGCCGCAGCCTGCGCCGGCGCCGCGGGATGCCGATCCCCCGATCCCCGCACCCCTACCTTTATTTATATTTATTTACCTTCCCTTCATTCACCCGCCCTTTCGGACGTTTTTGTCGCGTCGTAATACGTCCGATACAAATATTGTGAAAGAACCTGCGGTTTGAGTGAATTTATTGTGCCACAATTGGATATGGGCCCGATGACGCTCGCATTCTTAGAGGATTGTAGATACTATCTGGGGACGTAAATTGTATGGTACAATGGTAATTGTAACGGTATACTGTGAAATCGGTAACTGATAAGGGTGCCTACATTGGTGCTTGATAGGAGTCTTGACTTGGTGCTTGAAAGGTTAGGGAGTGTACTTACAGGAAATTTTCTGATTTTAACTTTATTGCAATCTCAAACAACAAGTGATGAGCTATTTTAATTCCTACTTCTCTGCCACGTCTCTGCCACAAAAGCATGAAGTTGATGAAATAAGTCAACCACAGATGTCCATAAAACTACAAACTACCTTCCATTTAAAATATTTACCCACAGAATAGGTTAGCCATAGAAAACAATGCAAAGATAAATCAGTACATTATTCTTAGGACCGTTCGATTTCCACCGCATCCGAAGGCTTTGACACGACGACGTTCACGTGCACCGGTTATCTATAATGATAAATGGCGTATTTATTTATCCGCCGAGCCTAAATAGCTATGGTAATATTGGCCCTACAACAGCACAAAAGGTAACAAAACACAAAAGTTGAAAAAGGTAAACCGCGCTATTTACAAAGTGGCTGGCGAGGACCACACAGCCACAATCGAGCCGCGCGTGCGACTCGCCCGCGCCATCTATAAAAAAATCATTCCCAGCATAGATCTTTTTCGGTTACAGATCTCGCATTTTGTTGGTGTGATTTGTGACGTTCGGAAATGTTAATAGTGCGGTTTATTGATTTTTTGCTGCGTTAATTTTTGCTCGGATTTAGGACGCTGGTTTTAAACGGTAATTAAAAGGGTCGCCGATGTTTATGATACCTACCACTTCTATCCGGACTCTTTAGATTATAAATATAGAGAACGAATTGTGGGATTGTTGTAGAAACGCAAATGTCTGGTAGGTAAGAGATGCGCGAGGCGCCGCCGCCGACGCGTCGAACCGTGTTTACGCGAGCCGCGGCTTCGATGACGGACGTAGAACAGAAAGCGCAGTCTTTGACACCCGGCCTCTAACGCTCACCTTATTTTTAGTAAAGTAGCTTATTCTCGAAACCACTGAATGTTTGAATTCAATGGAAATTGTAAATAGCAGCTGTTAGCAAAAATGCGCAAGAAACAAGAACAATAAAAGTAGCCAAAAGTTTAGACTTGACGATAAATGGAAATTCAACATAAAATATTACAGCTGAAGTTGTCATACGATCGGATGTATGTACGGTTTAAAGAAGTACTGGCAAGTTGAAGCGATGGCGGGGGAAATTGCTTTGGACTGAAGCCAGGGCAGTTAAGGAACCGTGTAACGGATCTTTCGACAGCACGGTTATCAAACATACAAGTTTGATATGACAACTTTTAAAGGTAAACCTTCTTACATTACGTACCTACCTGTAAAACCTGAAGAAAACAAAACATATTTTACTATGAAAACCGTACCGATCGTAGTTTCATTTCCGGTAAGATTTTCAAGGCGAGTACGGTTCTACTAACCTACGCATATTTATGTAGTTCAGTCAAAATATCTATGCAAAGAACCGATGAATATTAAATTATGAAATTATATGCCATAAAACTATGATAAGACCGGTAAAACGCAATTTTGCACCACGATAAGATCGACAAGTATCTTTATTGGAGACAGACAAGCTTGAAACGTGGAGATTGCAGATATGAAAAATCAACAGCTACGAGTCCGATAAAATAATTAGTGTTGAAAGCTGTGATTGCATCAGTAGGGAGATCATTGCCTGGTGTGGAAACTGTGCGGGTGCGTACACATGCGCACACGCAGTACTTCGAGCTCGTCTAATTGACGTAGGCGCAGCGGCTGCCGCGGCCGCGGCGGCGGGCCTAACCTAATTTACATTAATGCAAACGAGAAGCATTGTTCAGGTGTGAAACGCCAGTGTCAACACGAGGCTCTACTCAAATAGTTTATTAGCTCCACCCATCGCTGTTCAGGCCGACAGACCTTTGTAGAACTGACAGCCTCTAAAAGACATGCATACTAACACATATACGGGCATGTCCAAATACAGTGCTCGCATAGTTTTCTTTGATGTCGATGCCTTGGAAATTCCATAAGACTATAATAAGATACTGTAACTGTAAGATACTGTAACGGATCAAGGTTTCGTAGCCACAGAGATTAAATTATTTATGAATGGAATTTAAGAGTAGAGAAGTAGATGGCAAATAATTATAAAGGAAAAGATATGCGAGGTTGTGGACGGTGACCGCTTTTCTTGAGTTTCAGCTGACCACAGGCAGGGCAGGCTCGGTCGCTGACCCGACACGTCCTGACCACCTCGTGACAATTTGTCTCACAATCAAAAACGTTTATAGGCGTTAAATCGCCTCTCAAATTGTACCATAAACAAGATGTAAATCGATCTCGTAAAACGTTAATGTAGATTGTGGAATGGTCATAGTTTTAGCGCATCTGCTGGATGTATTGGTTGGAGCATCTAGGAAATCATCCTTGGAACTCCAACGTTACCAGTTGCTATAGCTATAACGGATTGACCTTGCAGAACACAATTTTTCAATGAGCATAACAGCTTAGAATGGATCTAAGCTGTTATGCTCATTGAAAAAATTGTTATCTGCAATAGGTTAATCCGTTTTGCGTTTCAAATTGTGTTCTTGATATAATCAGAATAAAAAAATCGGGTTTGTTATTATATTGTGACTGAAAGACACAATCAATTTGTTATCTCTAATAGCTTTATGAACAATCAATCACAGTTCTATTATATTATCAGTATCACACTTTGCATTAAATACCCTACCTACAATGATCTCAAAACACCTTAAGATAAAATCGGAGGCTTGCATAAAATGACGTCACGCAGAGACAATGGCTCGATCATAAATTAAAGTGACAATCTGCCACATCGGAAATTAATCTTTCGATGTCTTGTGTCATGTACTCGTATAGCGCAGTTTGTCCTCCTCAATAAAATATAAAAAATTACCGATTGAGACCTCTTCGGGAGGTAAAGTGCATTCTTGTGTAAGTTAGGTTGGAGTCAATTTGCAAGTGTGTGCGAATGTACCCAGCTTTGTTATGGTAACCATCTTGTAGTAACACACTTTTATGAATCATTCTTTGTCTCGGGAATCGTCCTTCCAAAATAAGCAAATTATGAATGAGTTGCGAAAATGATTATTGACTTTCACTCTCTTTGCGATGAGAAAACATACAATGCAAAATGCAAGCTATGATTCGTAAAGTACTAATTAGTTCCTATCTCACCTCACCTCAACAGCCTGTGATGCTCCACTGCTGGACGCAGGCTTTTCCCAGAATTTTTATCTCATGGGAGGTAATGCCCATAATCCCCAGGTTGGGCATGCGGGTTCGGGATCGCAGTTCGGTGATAGATCTGTTCTGCAAGAGGCGCTGCTGCCCGACCCCCGATGTATGCCTCTTACGACGCCCACGGGAAGAGTTGAGGAGTTCCTTTATATTCACGTTTATTAATATTTGTTTTATTTGCATCTAAAAGGCTTAGAATTTAAGGTCAGAAATTGGGAAAATATAAAAATTAGAGTCTAAAATACTAATTCTCTATCAAAATCTCAAATGAAAATAATGCTTTTTGTAGTAGACTCGCTTGTGGGCGCGGATCGTGATTCAATTGTTTACATTATTACTAACATTATTCGTGTCTGTCCATATGGATCGTTTCCAACATTTGAGCTTTAAGGGCCGATATAACCTCAAACTTCTGTGAAAAGGATAGACATAGGATTTCGCGTTCATAGGAGCGGGACAGGGCATAGCAACGCAAGCCCAGAAATCCATTACCTATTAATTAAGGCATTATTTGAAAAAACTCAAACATATCAAATGTTCTATGTACTTAGTTCAATTACCATGCTTATTCTCAAGATCTTCTCTTCTGTATTTATATATATAGATACCTAGTAAACATTTTGAAGCAACTTTGCGTTTTTTTTTCTATCGATAAAATTTTATGGAATCGTGTTTTCACATATTATCGATAGAGTAAGTCCTGAACTTTACCATAATATTAATTTCAAAGTTAAATATTTAGTTTGAAAGATTTTGAGAACTGACGAAGTTGATTTGAGGTAGTACATGCCCTTAACTACATATTTTGTTTTTTTAAATCGAAACGTAATAACAAGCCCTTTTTATTCCATAAGGCGCCTTCAAATTTGATCTTCAATATAACTTACGAGCCCAAAGCTACACTCATAGCCTCATAGGTACACTAAGCTCAAAATACGAACTTTATGCAGAATCGCCGGAGCCCTGTAGTAAATAGAGACATTATCAAGTAATAGCTTCCAGTTGTAGGTGTAACTACGTATTGGCAGTTCGTAGGCGACCGTGAACACAGCTTTGCCAAGCGGTCGAGTTCAAGGGAAACGCTAACTCGCCTTCGTGACTAACTCCGGTGAATGCTCCTACACAAAATAGGATATAATCTAAACACCTAGTTAAATAACAATAAACACATTTTCTCATCACAATTCCGCATACAATGTAGCCCTTCCGGCGGGTTTCACCTGGTTCAAGTTACAGGAGCGTTCCCCCACGCTCTAGATTCCTGCGCCATTCATGTTTATGTGTTCAGCTGTTCAGAATTACTTGTGTTTACGGAATTTTTGCATTTTAATCACTGTTACGAAAAACACGTTCCTGGAATTTTAATTCGAAAAACGAAGAACATTGCGTTTATAGATTTTTTAAGGCTTGTTGTAAATTGCGCTTCAAGGCATGTAATTGGTTTTTGTTTATGGGTTTATTGTTTATAAGAGAAGGCATCGGTGCGTACGTTCGTATGTTGAAAAGTTTATGATCCGCCACCGAGTCGGAGAATGTACGCAAACAATCGAACTTACAAGCACATACCGAGGCCCCTGTCGCAACCAATCGATGCATACTAGCTTGTTTACTAACAGCAAAATGTGGGCAACAGCACTGTGCGCAAGCACATAACTGCCACTGAAAACATTAAACATTTGCTTATTTGCTAATCAAAAAACAATGCGTCGTAAAGAAATTCCTACAAGCTAGACGGTTTTATACCCTAAACAGCTAATATAAATGTGAAAGTGTCTTTAAATGTTGTATGCGCTTCTAAGCGGAGAGAAGCAACAAGGGTCGCTTGTCCAGGATTTACATAACAACTTTTACATTCCTTAAGGAAGCTCCTCTAGGATCTTATCTCATTCTAAATGCACGACAACGTCAACAGACGCTATATGTTTTCTATGTTTAAGGTACAAATCATAAACTGTAATGTAGACTTTTAATTTTGCGGCCCCTTAACTGTTATGAATAGCTATGCTTACTACCAGTTACTACAGATACTTACCTCGGTTTCGAATTACTCGTTTGACATAATGCTAATTTAAAGACTACCGCGCAATAGGAACCCATTTCTATTGTAGCAGTGGCAATATTTATAGGACCGCGGTTACGACCGGCCCATGTGAAGCCTTAACCGCATACGATATGTTCTCACGCAGCTTGTTTTTCCATCCTACTCTCACCTTTATTGAAATCCATTTGTATCTCACTCATTTTAAGATTCTCAGGTTATTCCTATAGTAAGATATAGGCTGCACTATTTACCTAACTGCTCCATGCATTCTCTTTACTACATATTATATTTGAATAGAACTCAAAATACCTACCTACTTTTGCCAAATAAACTTCGCTGTCGCTAGGTTCCTTAAGCACCTGCCTAGTTTGATTGACTACCTTCAAGTCCTTGAACACGGTCCGAAACGTAATACTTTGCAGGTAGTTTAGTTTTTCCTGATGTTATTCAGTATTGGAGTAAGCCGATCCGTCGTTATTTGGTCTAGCAACGATTGTCCGCAGCGGAACAATGCTCCAGGTTGGCGATTAATGAACTAATGGGTTTAATTGTTATTCTCGGCGCCCGCGCAGAGCCGGGTGCGCGACTCTTTATTTTGACTATGACCGATCGACTTCGTGCCTTCGATAAGGCACAGTCGTCTGGTCATTCTTGTTCTATTGTTTTTTAAGTTGTCGCTAGAAAGTCAAACTTCCGCATTGGCGAATCATAGTAGATTATCGTAACAATTTCTTTCATTCATAATGTTCAATTCACGGTTTTGTTCGGTTTTGAACATGACACTACTGAAAAATAAAACGCGTTTGTCTTTTTATTGGTAAATCTTCAAATCAGTAAAGATAAAGGTACCGGTTGAGGATACTCCGCCACCGATGAGACATAAATCCAAAATTATTGGTCATTGTTTTAAAACAACGGCCGCTTGGGTCATTACTATTAAAATTCACAATGCGCTGACCTGAAACGCAGTCAAATATTTGTCGATTTCTAACGAGGCACCGCATAGCTGTCCAGTAGGCTTTCCTTTTCACAATGATGCATCTCAAGTGTAGGAAATACGATGATGCAATTCAATAAATATCCATTGTTTAGCTGTTTGTGCCGAGAACATGGCAAGATTCAAATTATTTTGCCTTTTCAAAGGCTTCTCTGCCTTTTCCCATGCTGCCCACTCACTTCGTCTTGTCGTCATTCATATCATTCTGTTTTGTATTATTTATTTTCGATTATTCTTTGTGATTTATTACATTTCAATTGTATTTCATAAATAGTCATATATCTACCTGAGCTTCAAATCAACAACGTACCTTTTATTGTAGCATGCAATTAGGCACTTATCTAATTAGTGTGGTGTGGTCATAAACTATGTATTGCATCAACGAAGCTGCATAAATAATCACACCACACTGGGACGTTATTTCGCAGTTGGGTAATCCCGCAATATCATTTACCTCAACTTCATTGTTATTTCAATAGCCAATACTTCAAAGATCTTATGAGGTTTTACTACCAACAGGTGTAATGCATTCGCGTTCACACATAGCGTTGTAATGCTTTTGCTGTGATGAAATCATGTCGTACCTAACTAAAATGTTGAAGCAAAATTAATAAAGCACGGATTTTACGGCAACGTAACCTCTCACAAAATTTGCCTATTTTGCTATTACATCACCTGCTAGGCTGCTAACCATCTCAGGTAATTTGTGTAGAAGGCTTAACATTAAGTAAACTACACTCCCGAATGTTACACCTTTTACAAATTTTAGTATCGCTAATTGGTTTTAGCATGACCAAACACAAACCTCCCAAAAATAAACTTCATAATTCAAAAAGCGAATAATATTTTGAAATCTCTTAAAGGGCGTGTCCATATTAATTTGAAAATCGCAGTGTTATCTCGGTCGGTTTGTAAGCTCAGTGTTTGGTGGCAATAAATTATCGTGTCGGAACACAAAAGATGGCATTGTGGAGTCGACACGGCGACGTCCGATAACGATCGCAGGTCGACTCCTGCGCATCATGCCTCATGCCTTAAACGTACGACTTCTTAGACAGTTCAACGATTTGTTTCCATGTTTATTGTATAACATTACAGGAATTTATTCATGTTTAGTTTCCTTCTAAAGTGGATCTTAAAATATAGATCTATAAAAATCGTGAAATTGGCTATTCTTATTTCCTGAAGCTACAGGTAGTGTCTTAGACAATTTAACCCGCTGTCAAGGTAGTGTGGTAGAGTTAAAACTTGGTTGTGAATAAGCACAATAAAAACTAAGATAATAACTCAAGTTATGCCAGCTAGATCCCATCCGTAAATGAGCAAAAACCTATTTACTTATGAACATTGATAAATACTAACTATTGTTCACTTTAATGAAAAGTCTGACAGAGAATGGCAGTTTTAGCGCGACCGGCGTTTGCGCAGGACAGCCGACACGCTCTCTTCGGCGCTCGTCGTTTTATGTCCAATTAATTTAAATAATAGCAGCCACCTACCTGCTCGAGGCTACCAGACCCTTATTTTATATATCGTCAGTCAACGCATAAGGTCCTATTCTAAAAGCGCTCGAAATCGTATCTCTACTTAAATTGTCACATACTTTTTGGTTTTCAAGTTAGCTGATATTGATTTTCAAGTAGTTTAGTATAAATTCTTAATATGTTCAGGTGGTATTTTGCGGAAAACCATTTCAATGCACAAAAATATTTAGATTATGATTATCAGATGATAATGATCAGAGATCAGGTTTTGTTTCTAAATTAAATACATAGTCCCATTCTTGTGTTCGGTAATCGAAAGTTAAACAGATTTCAATAGGCAAAAAAGAATAGATAAATAATTTATTTATTCATATATTCAGCTCGTCATGCCATAAAGCACTCTAGACTCTCAAATTAGCATGTCTCAAATACAAATTGATCGATTTGAGGTCACTCATTGTGTTTCCGAGGGGACATTTGTCTAGTATTCATTCGGTGCCGGTTTTTTCATGTAACTGCCTATATGGCGCTTACCCATTCATATTTAAATCACTTAGTGTTGGGTAATTTTTAACATTTTACAATTGTGTAATCTGATAGCTGGGATGATGAATTAAATGAGGCGGAATAGTGAGATAAATTGATGCTCTCCTTGTTACGATTGGGCGTCAATGTTGATATTAAGTTCCGATAGGGGGTCGGAGCTGCAGTCGGAATGTCGGTTATGTTTTATTGAATCACCGAAACCTTTGTTCTTTCAAATGATCTATTTGCATTGACTTTTAAACCTATTTTAGGTGTAAGAAGGTATAATGCACTTACTATGATAAAATGTATTCAATATTTGCTTTATAAACAAAAATATTCGTGTTTTGTAAATATTGATGAACCCTGCCAGAGTGCATCAGATCTTAAGATAAACTTAACTATGTATTTTATACAAAAATATAGATCTTTTGAGATCAAATGTTTAGTATATTTAATACTTATATTTGCATGCATTTAGGTCAAAAGGTACTTTTTTAAATGAAAAGCAGTGTACTTTTCTTGTTTGAATTTCATGTTTTCACTAAGTGCCGGTGTTTTTTTATAATACATATTAATCTTACACAGGATTTTTATCTTTTATCCGTGTAGCAAAAAATATCAAAGTACTTCATTTCTTTTAGACCTAAAAGGACTCTTGGACACGTCACAAAATTCAAATAGAAAATAAAGTGACTTTTTTGTTTTTTGTTTACTTTAATCTTTTAAAACGTTGCAATGTCCTACCAGGATGCTTTATGTCAGATTTAGACCAACGTACAGCATGTAACGCTATAAAGAATCTTGAATCATGCTCAGCTGAGAAAATTTTTTTCAGAATCACTTATTTTCTAAAGCCAAGTATCAATGGAGAAGGCACTCTGTCTTCGAACAGTATTTTTTCACTTAACTCCACGCCAGAGGCCTTATTCATTAGTGCGATGTTCCTCCCACAGCTGTGGTCATTTTAGTTTATTTATAACCAAGCCAAGCCGAGGTGAGACCCCAATTTCGCATGCATTCGTACCTCGATAATTATACACTAGCTCGCTGAAAAAAGATGCCATTTTTATTGAACGATTATGAATACATACCCCATAAATTATCCCAGGCTTATATGCTATCAAAGGCAACTTCGTTTCTAGTTAGCATCGTTAAATCAACGGTAATTTATATTATGTGGGTAGATGTAGAGACTGGAGACGCTATCCCTAACTACTTGATGTAGTACTTATAGGATAGGGTAATGTAGGCTAGCATGACGAGTAGAATTAAGTAATCTATGTCAATGCTGGCATAGCATCTTTGGTTTTACTCATTGCAGTCAATACAAATCCGTAAACAAATAAGTTTGTTTCCGTTTCCGTCTTAAGCCCTCTGAGAGCCTAATGATGTCTGTTAGATTTCATTAGTACAATTACTAGATTACATAAATACAATTTTGAATAATAGATATCTCTATTCCAAAAGCAGAATTTAACGTACTTCATTATAAAAATTGGGAAGTATTAGAGATATTTAAGATATGCAAGGTAGAGCAAGGAAAGGCTCTACATTTTTTGACTAGGGTCGGTATCTCTGAGCAATATTCTCAATCAATGCAAGCAATAAATAAGCAATTCATCGTTTTTATATTCATAGCATAGGTTGTTAATACCTACGCTACGCGCTACGTAAGTAATGGCTGAATAATTTATCTGAGCAATTTTTTACTGTTCCTTTAATGTCACAGCTTCGCCAGTAATCGTTTATCGCAACACATGCATATTAAAGCCTTCTATTTAACGTACTAGTATCATGCATGTTAAACACCCAGATGGAGCAGCTTTTCAAGAATAAATTAGGTTTAAGATAAATAATTAGGTTGCTTAAGTGGATTAGGTTTTTGTCGCTCGCTCGGGCTGTATAATAATTTATGGAGGTGTTGCGTCAAAGGTAAGGGATGTGGTGGCAAAAAGCTCTCTCATGTCCGCGATGTCAAGATAACGTTAAACCGAGCATTTGTTATCCTTATCAGCCTTATCGCATGTTTGAGCGTGGCTAATGTGGACTACCCGATCGATTTATGTCGCCTGGCACCCACGACAAATTGATAATTAATTTAAGGACCGTGTCTTTGATGCTGCCGAATTATTTGCGAGATAAATTCTGCTCGCTTTTAAAGCGGTCTTGTTTATTTGTTTAAGCTAGTAAACTCTCGCGTCCTTGCTTGTGACGTGATTTAACGCAACCTTACTGCTAAGATTTTGCGATTTCGCCATTTTTATCAAGATTAACTTTTTTTGGTATACTTCTCAAAATTAACAGTTATTTCATTTTAATTTCCATACGCCTTGTTATAACTATATTGCGACGAGGTTATGACTTTAGTAGGTGAAGGTACGTAAGTTTTACAGTGTTACTCTTTTAAACAAGATTTAAAGTGAAATAAATTTGCGTTCTGGTATCACTATCAGGACCTGCACGAACAATGGCTGACTGATGCCTGACTTGAGCACTGTGAGCATTGTTCCCCGATAAGCAGCATAAGTAATCGGTTCTTCCGAATGATGGACTGCCTCTAGAACGTTCGTATTGTGGGAGATCACTTTTTGTTTGCCTGGAAATTATTGTGAGTTTATGTGATATTCTGCTCAACAGAAGAAAGAAATCAACCTTTTACTTCTAAAATTCATTCATTTGCGACTCTTGAACTCAGAAAACTGAAATCGGTACCTTAATGATAGATTTTCGGTATCAGCTATTTTAGTAACTATATATAACTAAATAACCATTTATAGAGGATTTGAATTGTTGTCAAAATTGCATTAAATAAGTATAAGGTAAATATTACCCATCTATTTTTCACTTTAGAAACTTACCTACCAGAAAAACAAAACGCAAAGAACGAACAGCTCATTGTGTAGAGCCACCATTTAGAAACTTCAATCTCATTTAAACATAAATAAATATCAAATAACAATCAATTTATTGTTATAAAATCAATGTCTATCAAAATAAAAGTGACGTTAAATCCGTGTTCGGTATGCGTAATCAATAAAATATTCGCTCTCACGCCCTCACGACACAAAAGCCCATCTAATGGACGAGCTTCGATAAAACAGTTACTACCTTAAAATAAATACTTAACGACGCTCTTTATGATAAGACCATCAAATGCTTACCCCTAGCCACCAAATGAAATACTATTATGAGTCATAAAGTTTTCAAAAAAGAAGAGTTGGTACTAAACGCATCGGCCAATGCTTTTTATAGAGGCGTTCTATCCTTTTCATCAGCCGTGGATTGTAAGTAGTAAACTGTCAAGTAAGGGGCGATTGTCGCTAAATTCCGTGGAAGAAGTGACGTGGAATAACCACAACATACCTAGCCCCATGTCAATCTGTCTTTCGATCAACTGAGGCGCGCACCTATAACGTAAACCAATACTTTATTCGACTTTACCAACCTTTGTTTGCGGACTGCCAATGTATCCGACAGCCTGGTATTAGGTTTGAAACCCTTCAGCACGAGTCTTTGGATCAGGTCTCACTCACCTCAGTCATCAGGTAATTTTGTCAAATTATAGAAGACACCGTTTTTTGATGGGGATACGAAAACAATCTAAAGTTTAGGAGATATTTTTGTAACAAGACACTGGCTTACAGCAGGCAATTGGAAACCTTTGACTCTACGAATTCCTGCCATACACGAAGCAAGATAGATAGGTCTTCTGCTATGCTTACGTTAAAGAACTAATATTTCTTTTAAAAAATGTGAGACGTTATCGGTGACTTACAATCCAGTAGTCGCTACACATTGATAAATTTTGATACGGATAGACACGTGTCATAAAAATATGCATGTCTAGCGACACGTCGCCCCACAATGCGCCGTAAGCGCCGCTCTAATCCTTTAAAACAATGCTAATGGATCTACGTAAAGTCACCCGCCTAAGTCCTGTCAACGCATTATACATCCCACCGATCGCCTTAAAAAGCTTCGCTTCACCACCAATAAACTTGACACTAAATTAGAGCTTTTATTCCTTTTCTCGCCCAAATACAAAATTTTGAATAAATATTTTATTATACACGTTCAGTGGACGCATTTTGGTGTGAGCGATGAACACGGGTTCACGTCAAAACATCTTTATCGGGTTATTTGTCTTATAAAATATTATCAAGAGGCTTCTTGGGACCGTCAGCAAAAGAGGATGTAGTGGTGGATACGTGTTCGACTGTTGACTTAGCACCCACGCCGGCCGCGATCTGTCCGCTTAAGGCGCGGGATAAACAATGATTGAGCATCAATGGTGTAACAAAGACGGTTTATTTTTCTGTAAAGTTGAAGTATCGATTTGAATACGTTGTTAGGTGACGGCGCCGACCGTACCCGCGCCTCGGACAGATTAGTGAGCGCGCTACGCAGTCTCCTGGAGCTAATGCGACGTGACGCCTGTTTGGAATTATGAACTTCTGATGTACTGATTAATCAATATCTCATGTTAATAAAAACAAAAATCATAGTTTAACGTGAGATTAATTTATCAAGCTACAGTCAAGGCTAAAGTAAAGCTCTATTTTTCTTTTCTGTCAATTTTGGCGATGCAAACATTTTAATAATATAATTACTTGATAATAGATATTGCGTTGTTAATAGTCAAAGCGCGCGGAGTTGTCGGCGCGGGTGCACTAAGTAAAAGCTCAACCGGTTGCTTCGGAAGGGGCGGGCATCGCCGCCCGCAATCACGTACTTGTCGCGTTTTCATCACCTGCTCGCTAAAAGTGACGTAATTACAGATGCAAATCGATCAACAGTAGTTATCGGCCCTCGGAGGGTTGACGCTGTAAATTAGCGCGATACGCCAGATAATGTTTATAGCCTTCCGCGTTTTAGCGAAAACGGTAATTGCGAGGCAGCGCGTGTAGTCGAACCACTCCACACCTCTGGGCGTTCCGTTGTCGCCTCGTTACGTTTTTTCAATACAGGGAAAATAGCCTTTCGAAATGAGGTACGATAATCGTTTTCGTAGAAAAACAAGCCTTACAGTCGAGTTAAGTAGAAAAGGAATGATGAGAAACAAAGGATAACAATACGAGTTGATGGATGTCGGAAGCGTGGATTCCAGCTCTCGTTGGGATGACTTGCAAGTGCAGAGCATGCTCTCATTGACTCCGCCATTGACCTCGCGTCAGTCGCATTACCGATCACAATACTATAAATAATGGAGTCACATCCGTCTCACAAACATATTATTTTGATACAAAAACCGAGAAGTAATAGATCGGCCCCAAGGGTGCACCGCAATGGGATAAGCGACGACTCAAAAAAGGCTGTGGTTATTCACACCTGGTACATTCTCTAACAATCATGGACATTAATAAAGGAATATAATGATACCGTTAGATTCCACATATAATATTAACTATGAAATGAAATAAGAGTGCGGGGTAAGCATTATAATAAAAAATAACCTTATCATTTTAACTGTCCCTTGTAGCGATAAACAGACAGCAACAAACGAAGCAGTTTTGTCTAGGCACAAGACATAAAAATGAAATTTATATGCCAAATCGCCTATTATTCTAAGCTTTTTGTCAGAAATCCAAAGTTACCAAAGGAATCTAAGGACATGCCGATGACATTGTTTGATTATGATATAGACTGAATAAATGGTCACTAATTTATTTGACGTTGACGAATATTTAATTTTAAACAGTCAAGTAATTTTTATTATTACGTAAGTAGGTTGGTATATTAATATTTACACTCCAGTCCAACACTACTGGTATGGTAGTATTGCATTGATACCATTGGTTAACATTATGAGCATTGTAATATTTGACATGTTTTTTATAAATAAATAAATATATTATATTATTTTCCTGCATCCTATGAAGTATTAGAGTTAACTCTTAAAGCCGATTATTGCTTGACATCTTTCAGAGCACACGGAATGAAGAAACACTTTAGGTTAGAGAGTGAATGAAGTGTTACCTTTCATTAACAGAACCGAGGGCCAAGAAAACCCATCGGTGTCTTGTTTCAAAAGTTTTTTCTTAGGCCGAGTGAAAGGCACCCGCGTCTCCCTAAAAGCCTTGTAGGCTGTAGTCGTTAGCGTGCCTTCACTCACGAAATATAGCACTCAATGAAAAAATGTATGTCCAACGGACTTCGTGGCACGGAATAGTGTTTATATTCCACAGTTGCAATTATTGAAACTAATACTCGCAATGAAAGAATAATATAGCAATGAAAGATTATTCTGTGTGATGAAATTGAATTAAGATTTGGATAAACGATAATTATGCAGGTGTATGCGATATGAAATATTCTCAATTTATTATAAGGGGAAATTTATTAAATCTATATACATTGTTTAATAGTTTATTGTTACAATTCATAGCAATTTTCGCTTTTGTAACATATTTTTTTTTGTAAAATTATAAGTTTTGTGTCATTTAAATTTAAAAGTTGTTGATTTGGTTTTGTAAATAAAGATGAAATCTTACAGAATGTTATCAAATCCATTACATAATGTGCACAGACGTAAAAATTGAGTATAATAGGAACTTATATCGATACAATATAACAACACGATATAAAAACATAGACAACAAAACAGCCGAACAAAGTTGAGCTTACTGCTGAGAAACAACCTGTCGCATTGTCGACAGCAGCTCAAAGACAACAGAGAGTGATATTTTTCATAGACAAACAGCGAAGCACTTTGAACACACAGGCGCTGGTGATGAGCTCACGTGATGCATATTTATGATGTGCTCAACCACTAACGACACACTGGAAATATGCCTTACAAATATTTAATAGTCCATACTTTGAGTGAGTACCGCTGATCGAGGGGAGACTAGTGAATCACGAATATTTGGTATATACGAAATGGCAAAATAGCATTAGTGAGTAGTTATTAATCATGAAATCATGCGTCTGCGGGCGGGGCTAATGATTCACGGGCTGCGGTTTTGTAACTATTTGTGAATGGACGTCATGATCCCTCCCAGCTCTACCCCATCATTTCCGATGCAAAAAAATATTCCATGAGCAAAAAAAGGTGTTAGGTATTCCAATGCTTGGATATTAAGCCGCCTAATTTATACTCTGCGGCGCCCAAAATACTGTTTAGCTTGACTCAACCGAACATTTTCGGAACGCGTCATTTCTGCAGGTATCGCGATGGGAAATAAGGCAGGCTATAAAAATCAAGCATAACTGATCTTATTTTAGTTAAAGTGTCCTTTTGGGCTGTTATCCTGTCGAACGGTCTACAAGAATATATTTCAAACAAAATATGCTTTTAAATTTCAATATTGTAATATTTGAAATCATTACAATGTCCTTGTTCAGTATAATACGGATAATAAAATCATCGATTATCGTACACTTCATTTCGAAGGCTGCCCGAGATAATTTTAAATTTAAATAATGATACCTACAGCCTGTGCTGAAATGTATTGTTCCAGGGATGCAGGTATCCCACTCGCGTTCCACGAGAGCTGCGCCTGCGCCTCATACGCGACCTGAGCCAGAAATCTGTGGGTTTGCGTTTACAAAGCGGACGGTCGGCCGACATCACAAAAAATGCCCTTAAACTATTTGTTGTGGTTTCCACAAAAGACAAAAAATGGAACATCAAAAACCAGTCAGCATTGGTCGGTGCTTTTCGAGTCGGACGCATCGATTAAAAAAAAAATGTGTTAAGGAATGTAAAGAGCCATTTAATTATCCTAATATATTGTTGAGGTCACAGAGGGAGGTGGTAATAAATTGGCGGCTAGTCTGGGCTAGTCAGGCCGGGGGAGAGGTGGCGAATGAAATCGTAGACTGGAGATTGTACGATGTGGCGCAGCGCAACGTGGAGTTGGGTTCGGTGGTTACGGGCGGCGCGGGCGCACTCGAGTTACAGCGATCTGTTTCAGTGCGATGATCCTTGCGTCGTGCTCGTTTTGGCATCGGGCGGCCTTCATTATGCGGCCGCGAGAGCCGCGCTTACCACCGACACCGGTTCAGGTAGCTCAGTTCGCATCAGAACTTGACCTTAGGTATTCGTTACGCTTGTTATATTTTTTGTTAATCAATATAATTGAATATGAGCTTTTGATGTGGTGTAATTTGATAATTTGCGAATATGAGTTTACGTAAATCGGCATCCTGGTAAAAACTTGTTTGATGGCTGGTAGTGGGGGGGATTTTACATATTGATGTGTGTGCCTGCATACCGAGTGGATAATAATCTCGATATTAGGGCACGTAGGTAGGTGGTTGCGGCCCGCCGGAGGCCGGAGGGACGAGGTGTCGGAGGCCGACGTCCCGCTGCGCCCGAGCATTGTGATCGACAGCTTGTTTACTAAAAATATGCATAATGAATTTATAATAACCTGCCACGTCGCCCAACCTCTACGCACCGCCTTAATGGATTATCAATCTATTGAAATACGACTCAAATAACGGATAAAATCATATTTCTATAGTTCTCCTGTCTGTAAACTGACAACTAGCCTATTTCTGCAACAATTCAGCCTGATTTACGGCAAATTTATGTGGCATAAAATAGCAGCATGTTTTTACAGAGCATAAAATGTTAAGAGTTGTCAGAAAACAGGAATGCAAGCATTCTCGGGTGCGAGATGGTTAATTGCGCCTCCGATGTGTTCCCACGTTTAAATGCGGCAAGTGTTTGGACAAGCATTTAGCATTCGATTGTTTTAGTGCGGACCGAGACGTCTGCGGGGAAGCAAACATGGAGCTTCCTGAGCGTCCCTTCCCGCTCCCCGCAGCATCTCATCTCGCCGACGACCGGTACTCAGCCGCACTCACCTCACATTCACACAAATTGATACAAAGTGTGGTATTTCCGTCACGCATACTGCTTGTTATTTCTAAAGCGACGCTTGTTACAGAAGTAACAATGCGTGCTGTTGGAGACAATGAATCGATAGCGAAGTCAAACATGTCACGGTTCTGGAAACTCTTTATTAGGTGGTTGATTTTTCGTAGAAGTAATTATGTACGGTGCTCGAAGTGTCCGCGGATGAATGTGCCGGGCTGGCGGCCGGGCGGAGCGCCCCACGGGCTCTCATCCCGGCTCTCGATTCGTTACGTCAATCTCACTTTTTTTTTCAAATCTGCATAGAGCACAGAGTAAGTTGACATCGATCTACAAAGCCTTCACGCTGCGCGGCACATTGTCCACATTTCTTTATAAATATTGTGACATTTTCTTTACTTGTCCCGCAGAGTTATTTCACAAACAAAATTGTGTTGATCCTTTGTGTGGCGTGTTTTAATTTGATTTTTTCTTTGACGACAAAACGGCCGGCATCATGTGTCGTCCGGTTGGACTAGGGCGGCAACGTTTGTCAATTTGTTAGCACGTTGGTATTTCAATACTGGCTGCAAACAATGCGTTTGTCGCATGTCATGGCTATAGCGCATTGTTTCTTTGTAAATTACGCTGCAAATAAAATAGTTGTTCCTGCGTATTAGCGCGGAGGTGTTAAACAAATTGTTATAATTCACATGAATTGTATTTGTGCAAGTTTGCAAATGCTTATGGTGTAGGTTATGGCTATGTATTTAATGGACATTCTTTATTTAAAGAGTCATTTTATAGTTGCATAATTAACTAGGTTACGTCTAAACAAATGAATAACTACATCCTACAGTCAACTGTTCAAATAATTGCGAATTCTTTTCCCGTACGTATATATCGCTTCTAAGCGATAAGGCCGCCCATTGTACTCGTCTCATGTAATATTATGTCTTTTTTTTTTAATGTTCTTTTTCTGGTGTACAATAAAGTGTTTTGTATTGTATTGTATATAGATAACTAGCATCGCCTCGCGGTTTCACCCGTGTATTTCCGTTCTCGTGGGAATTCTGGGATAAAATATAACCTATGTGCTATTCCAGACTATAATCTATCTTTGTGCCAAATTTAATCCAGATCCGTTCAGTTGTTCTGGCGTGATTGGGCAACAAACATCCATCTATCCATTTAAAGTTTCGCATTTATACCTAATATATAAGTGATATAAAAGCTGGCTCTATCCTGTTTTGATTTCGTATAATGAAAGCTTGTATTTGTGAAGTTGTATGAGAAAGCAGTTGCACTAGCTTTTCAAAATTTACCTATACCTACCTAGAAAAAGCGAATTCGTTTGAATTAAAAAACTAACATAACCCTTCACATTTTCCAGAGATGCAAAGAAAAGCTGAACACCCTGGCGATCAGCGTGATGAACCAATGGCCAGGCGTCCGGTTACGAGTCATCGAGGGTTGGGACGAGGAGAACTCACACCTGGAGAACTCTCTTCATTATGAGGGCAGAGCCGTGGACCTCACCACCAGTGATAGAGACCGGAGTAAATACGGCATGTTAGCACGCCTGGCCGTCGAAGCTGGCTTCGACTGGGTCTTCTATGAGAGCCGGTCTTACATACACTGCTCTGTTAAAACAGGTACGGATAATTTTGATATATTGTTTTTTTATAAAGTGCAGTTACTCACAAAACTTAATTTAATTTCTGTGATCTGAGAAAGCAAATTGTTCTAAATGTAATTTGTACCTACATATAATTTATCGAACTAAGAAACTAAGTTTCTAAGTGCAGGTATTAAGAAGTACTATAAGTTGTTAAACATTGAAAACGCGAACTGAGTTCCACCTGTGAAACCTTTAATTTACGTAGATCAACAAGTTCAAAGAAATCGTTCTTTGTAGCTAAAAATAAAACAAATACATATCAATAAGCAAAAAAGCAGTCCATTAAAATGTAGGAAATGCAAAGCATGACATTCAAATAGTTATGGAAAACAGATTGTAATATTTATCCTTTGAGAACGTGCGCTATCTTGGCAGAGCGAACGCGTTGAAATCTTTTGTATGGAGCAAAGTGGTTTGCTTAATATCTCGCCTTGGGATACCGCAAATAAACTTTATTTGCTCATTAGCGTCGTATTCCTATTATCTAGACTCTTATTTACTCAAAATTGTCGAATAAATTACGCAAATATGCATATTGAGCACGATGTTAGAAATTCGGTTTTCTCCAACCAAAACCACATACTAAAACCACGGCTGGCGGCCTGGAAAATCTGTCCGCTTATTATCACTTTTGAGTACATAACTGTACAACGTGGCCCACGGGTTCGAGACGGCCAAATATATAGTTGAACTTTACAAGAAGAATGCATCTCAGACAGCTTCCCGCGCCCGCGCCTCGGCGGTGTCGATCAAACGGACGAACGAGCCTCTTGTTAGCATCCCTCTCTGTCCCGCCCGCGGCGGACGCTGCACCTGTCTCCTTCCCGCACCGGCCGCATCGCAGCCAATCCCCCACTTCTATAATTACACCGGTGATTCAATGGCTACTTATATCTATATATGTGTATAAAGCATAACGATGAGAGACCCGTACCTGTGTATGTACGCGTGAGCTTTTAGATATTATGGAGGCATTCCGGCGAGCTCGCATAGTCCCAATTAATTTTGCAGATGGAACTTTAAGTGCTTTTAAATCAGGGATAGGTACTCAAATATGCGACAAAGTTTTCCTTAACCTCAGCTTACTAAATAGCAAGTATAGTACTTTTAAGTAGGTAACTATATTGTTATTGTCGGTATAAACTATTAGTAGGTAACAAATGTCTGAATAAACTCCTGTAAAATTCTTCTAAGAAGTTAATCTGGTTTAATTTTTAAAGACTTAAGAATCGCGTGATTTACTACTACATTCCAAGTTAACATTAACATTCTGTGCGCAACTGCAATCAATTAAAAGCTCAGTTGCAATTACAGGCTCATTACTTACAACATCATTTTACACGTTTTTTTTCACAAGTTATTTACTTATTCCGCCTGAGTTGTATAAGATAGGTAGGTACTATGAGTATGAAACGTGGAGTAAGTTTCATCATCGGACTTTTTCTTTTTATAAATTTCTGAGAACAAATCGTAATTGTATAACAAAAAAGCACAGCAAATCTCAGTTTTTATATAAACTACATCAAATCCGCTCAGCAGAAGTAATAAAAACAATGTAAAGGCACAAAAAAATATCATGTATTTTACTTGAAACCTTTTAAATTGGTCATAACAAATAAAGCGAGCGAAGAAACGAAAAAGGGCAGTCATTGTTTCAAAATCCAAGCCGATAGCCGGTGGATCTGGGATCGGTCTCGAGCAATTTGCTTCGATGTTTATTAATTTATTCCGGCGTTTTGTACGATGGGGATCTTTTAGTATTAATTTGGAGCTTATAAATAATTAATGTGGTTTGTGGAGGTATATGTAAGCGCAGGCACGGGGCTTCGGTCGCGGTCAAGGTCACGATATTCACGAACTCCAAGCAAGCCTTTGCTACTATTTCACTTTACTTTCTATCGCGATATTAACATATCCTACTATCAACTCTATAACTCCAAAAATTACAACTTATATGAACTTACTTAACAAATTGATGAGCTGAGATGCAGAGATGGAAAATTATTCATGACCAATAACAAATCTGAACGTGAAGAGGCGTCAAATGGTCTTCTCCTGCTCAAAAACTGATAAAAGTCGCATAAACAACAATCGTTAGATAAGTACCACTAGTTCTGAATACAGTTTTTCCTAATATGTGTATTACGTAGGTATCTGACTCATGTCTTGCCCTACCTCAGGCTGATCATCGCAGATTGAAGAATTCGATACCTTTTATACCAAATTAGCGCAAATTTCAAAGAATTTAAATTTAAATCAAAGAAAACACCGATGCTTTTAACTCACACACTATTACAAAATTAATAATTCTTAAACAACGCATAATTTGAATTCATTGGTCGGCAATCACGTTTTTTATTAGATGAAAGACCATTTAGGTCTTAGCGTTAATAGCCAATTAATACACTCAAATGTTTTTATTACTAGTTTTGACATATATTTACAGCATTCATAGGATCACCGCTTTATGAGATTATACCTACTTAATTTAGAATCTTGAATGGAGTAAGTTATTTATAAGCGGTTGAAAATTACATCTCAGGCATTATTATACCAACCTATCTACCTACTATACTGTTATTTTTAATTCATTTTTTTTTTTTGACGTAATATATATATGTATATTATAGGTACACTTAATACGACAGTTTACTTATCTATGTATCAATGTTGGTTGGGTAACAAAAAAGCAATTTCAGCAGCGCACAAAACCAAAACTCAATACCTTTTCAAACCAGTACTTTCAATTAATTCATTAATTCTGTAATTACTTAATGTACACATTGATACATAGCATGACTTTTATAACAGAATGTAACTAAATAATAATAAATAAATAAATAATGCTGGACAATTCACACAACATTATCTAGCCTGATCTAACTGATATTCATAATATAATAATATGTGTATAGATGAGCTAATCCTGAAAAAGATTTGAATTTTCAAAGCTAAATGAACGTTCCCAGCGAAAGACTTTTAATTTATTAGCAAGTGGATACGGACAAAGCTTCCCACGGTCATGACATTGGATACTTTACGTGGTAGGCGTCTGTCAAAATAAACATCGTTGGATCATGATGTTCTATCAGTGAAAGTCGGTGACGCAATATTCAAGCTTATACCATAGCCTTAGCCTTGTCACAGATTTAATAAGTTGCCTTGTTCTCAAACGTGTTGTAGAACGTTAAAAGCTCGCGGCGTTTAAACGTTCTACGTTCTAAAATTTTTAGGGATTTTTAACGTTCTACGTTCTAAAAGTTTTAGGGATTTTTAACGTTTTAGTTCTAAAAGTTTTAGGGATTTTCAACGTTTACGGTTTTGATTATTAATATGTCTAGATAGGCTGTCAAGGTCGCAAAAGGGTAGAAAAAATTGCGTACAACTTGCTACACTCTAAATCATCACTTATTAACTTTTTCTTTGTGCATCGTAGTAATCGCTATTTTTAATGGGAGTTTCTTTACAACTGAAATTGCTATGCTAAAGATTAATGTGTAGTGCGAGTAAAAATCCTAACTGTGGCGCCCGCCAGCCAGCACACGAAACTTGGCCTATTTTATGGTTACTTTGCAGCGCCACGCTTTAACATATTAATGATCAAAGGTTTACGGATATTTTCATAATGCTTTGCTATAAGTTATTCTGGCGAGAGAAGCAAGCTGTGCAAAAGCAAATTATTTTTCCTAATAAGTCAACCTACATCACGGCATAGTGAAGTTTAGGTTCCTATAAGTTGCATTAAATACTTCTTCTGAAGTTGCAGCAGGTATAAAAATAAAGCACTAACAACGTACAGCCTGCCATCTTGTTCTGTAAAAGCTTACAGAACAAGATGCCGTATTTTTTTTTTTCTTTTTTACTGGTCAAAAACGTAAACAGTTGTTGCTAGCGTGTATATCATGAATCTTACAAGTGTTTTGCTGCATTCGTCCTAATGAGCCGTTTAGACATGTCCCCTGAATCGTGACTTGTTCGCTCACACGCGGTCACGCCCCATTTGACTCTCGTGTAAAACCACCTTAATGCCCATCGCATTGTTCTGTTCTCGGAAACGACATTCCAAATCTATCAATGTAAGGTATTCCTTGTTTTATATTTTATTGAATTGGAATGGTTTTGTACTTCGGAAATGGCTCCGCTGTTTCTAAGAGATATTCTATTAGTTATATTTGAGGTACTCGTAACTTAATGTACGGTTTTTATAGGCAGCTTCTTAGAAACAGTTTTGCACTGTCCGTTAACCCTTAACAATGAATATAGAGAGGGCATCTTGTGTCAATTGGAAAGAGCTCTTTCTGGTCAGAATAAGAAGACCACCTTTACGTAAAAAGTCGGATGTTCCCCGGAAATCTGTGCTATCCAGGATCAGTGGCTCACGCGAGCGATGTGCACGCTCCAGTGCTCCCGGGGCATGCGTGCGAAAGCCTCGTGACATCCGAGACGCCACATCCCGGAAGGCTGCGGCGGATCGTTCCCACACCCAAGATATTTACGATGACCCTCTCATTTAGGGCCGAATGGTCACCGTATTCTTTTGTTTATGCTCCGTGTTCACTACACGGTTTTATGTTGTGTTTGTAGTATCAACCAAAAAATAAAGGGAATCATTTTATAGGTAGTGAACGTATTTAAGAAAATAAAACCAAAACTTAGCAAAATTTTTATAAAACCAAAGAAATCAAACGAAAAATTAAGTCTTTGTGGATTTTCATATCCCTTAGTGCTGATATACATAATGAAACTCACAGAAGAAATATTTTTACCGGATCTTTCTGTCGGAAAGATAATCACTAAGTATTGAATATTTTGAGGTTATTTTCCAGCGGTTAAATACGATCGATTTCATACCATTATATTAAATGGTAAACTCGAACTATCTCTCGGAACTAAATAGCGAAGAGGTCCTTACCTCATAAATGGATAGTAGTACCTACATATCTTCTGCATTAGAAAGTCCATCGTTTATTTGCCAGTTAAATCATTGTCAGTGAAGTTCTTTGATCGCTTCAGTTTATAGGAACTATATAACATATTTCGATCCGTTTTATTCGACGAATAGATTAGAAATTTTCCGATTATAAAAATTGCATCTGGTCATAGACAATACTAAGTACCTACCTATAACAAAAAAAAGCCTGGTAACAGGCGGACGGACAGCGGAGTCTTGGTGATAGGGTCTCGTTTTACCCTTTGGTTACGGAACCCTAAAAACGAATTAAATAATGTAATAGTTTAATAATATCAGTCATCTAGTACCCATAACACAAGCTCTGCTAGATGACCGTGTGCGGGTTCTCCGCAGCATTATTTATATTTCTAAATGATTTTGCTTCTATATCCATGTTGTTCCTAGTCTATTAGCAGAAGGTGCCTACACCACAGATGTTAAAACGCCTTTGATGTTTCTAACCTTGATACATGATTCGCAATACCTGGTACTCCAGACAAAACAAAATCTAGCTTGCTTATTTATTTTGTTGTTTTACGTTGTAAGATGCGGCTTGGGAGCGATGCTTGGCCCGCGTGATTCATTATCATAACCAACTAGGGATGTGCTCATGAAACTGCCTAAATTATTGTGGGAATAGTCGGTTAAGACGATACCAATTTTTTTAAAACCTCTATAATAGTTTCATTTTGTATAGTTTAGGCAGAGATGCGATACGTAATTGAGTTTGGTGGCCACAAAGTGCAACATCGATCTCTGCCTAAACTATGCAATATAAAAATGTTATAGAGGCATTAAAAAAACTTATAATAGGTTGGTATCACAAACTATTGAATTATTATTTTGAAACTAGAATAAAATTCTAGTTCTAGTAGACCACAGAGAACGAAGTTCTGGAGATATCTATATCACTAACATTATAAATACGAAAAGTGTGTGAATTGTGAGTTTGTAAGGTTGTAGAGGGTAATCTCGGGATCTACTGAACCGATTTTGAAAATTATTTTGCCAATAGAACACTACGTTATTTGTGAGTGTCATAGGCTATAAATAAATATATATATATCTTCGGCCGCTAGGCTATAAATTATTAAATTAATCTTCGGCCGCTAGTAGAATATGTATACCTAAGTGTAGAAGCGATACATTTTAATTTTATCTGTGAGACTGTGAGTTGCCTTTGAGTATTCGGTAAGGTCGTCTCAAGTCTCGGTTTTTTGACAGGTAACAATGAAAATGTGTCAAAAAATCGTCACTTGAGATGCGATAAAATCTAAGATTCGTTTGAGTATTCGGGGATAGTTCTCTTTTACTTAGGTAATAGTCAAAAATGCTGAATATGGCAAATTTAGAGTAGGTATAATTTTTACCCTGCAGTGTAAATTAGGCTTAAAAATATATCAGAATCAAGAGGCTCGAAACTGTTTTACGAATGGAACATTATCTACAAAACCTGATATAGAATAAACTCTTGACGTAATTTTGTCCGGTGAAAGGTTAAAAGCCGGAATGTCGGATGTGGCCGTAACCGGCGAGATTTGCATGACCACGCTCCTAAAGCTAATTGCTATGCCATACGATACAGATCCGATACCGTCCGATCAGATGATCGCCATGACCTTTCTTTGTATATTAACAAAGTTTAAATCCGTACGTTGTGTCTAGAAAGTTCTCGGTACAGGGAAAATAACTGTTCAATTTATTGCTGCATTGCAATGAACGGATTGTTATAGGTTGTAACTTTAATTACAAACTGTTGAAACTTTTGAAGGCCTAACCTTTTTTTTTATTTTTCCCAGATATTTCTCAAAATAGCTGCTCTTTAATTGAGACTAACAACAAATTTCGAAAGCCTACTTCCCAACATTGACTGCTAATAAGGTCTTGCTAATGTTTAGAAAAGCGTTACAAGCATGTATTTTGACCTACCATTAATGTTATTAACTCTTCCTATTACTACAATCAGTAGATATTGATTTCGAGGAATCAAAGGTAGATAATAGAAAATGAGTTTTTCACTGGACGTAGGCGTTTGAAGTTGTGATGAGAGCCTAGAAGTGTGGTGGTGGTGGGGCCGGGTCGGCTGGAGCGCGGGCCGCCTAGCTCTCCCGGTGGTCCTCGTGGGGCGGAGTCTCTGCGGCCACTCGGAGCACTTGCCCGCGCGCGCCTCCGCCCCCGCCCGCGACCTCGCTCCAGCGCCGGAGTCGCTTATCGTCGCATCTTCAGCCTAATGTTACTTACGTCATCCAAACTGAATTCTGACAAGTTCGTTTCAAAGGAAATTTCCATTTTCTTGTTTTCAATGCAAAATGAATGCGGTCTGCCGATCCAATCACATTTGTGAATAGGTTTATGTACGCAGCTATGTATGAAAAAATGAGTTATAGCCTGAAGCTGCCCGGGGAGCATGTAAAAAACCGCAAAAGCGGCCGACACCTATTCAACAACTCGTATGATGTGTTCGACCGACAACAAACAAATGTTGACAATAAGCGCTTGACTTTGAGCAAAATCTAATTTGTGCGGTTATTGTGTAATGGGATATGGGGGCCCATCGCTTTGAGCGTAGTTTTGTGAAAAGGCATCGCTGGAATTTATCGGTCGGTTACACAACAAATCAAAATTTAACGAGCTCGCGCAAACCATTTCAAGGGCTTTGCAATAACACCATTTGCCTTGTTCATTTGCGCATGTAATTGCACCACCCACTGTAACTGAGAGGAAGTGTAATCTATCGGGCGGCAGGCTGTTTAGCTGATCTTTATTTCAGCTTCTTATTGCATTACATGACTACTTAAAATAACCTTTTACATGGCTACCTGTGAGCAAAGCAAGTCCATGACTTTTGTCCAAGATAGACAGGTTTGACTGATCTTTCGGATCGCGTTGGTCACACGTAATTTTTTTGTCGTCAAAGAACCCTGGATTAGCACAGGTACAGTTTAAGCGGGATGAGGATTTAAATAAATACTATTAGATAATAAACAAACAGAGTTAAGCGAATCGGATTCAAATTTGTGTTTAATTTCGGCCTCGGTTTTTTCTCAGGTGCGAACAATGAAGGTAAAGAATTCGCAAAAAGGATTGAATTAGTTTATCCAGCGCTTAAAAAGTTTTTCTTTGAGCATATTAAGTCGCACTTCCTTGAAATCTTTTCTTTAGGTGCGTTGTGGTAGAATGGTAGATTATGCATCTGGCTCGGGCGAGGCAGGCCGGCATTGTGGTCGGCAGCACCGCAGCACTCGGCCCGATAACCCGAGCTTCAGGCAACCATCCACGATCCCTTTTGTTTTGTATCTTATCAGATTTTAATTACGAGCGTAGAGAAATCTCGTTATTCCTTAAAGGGATATGACTGCTCCGAGCTAATTTACTATCGTCCCTTGCACGATTTTATGTTCTCGAGTTTATTTTATTGCTTTCGGATCATATAGGTACGGCACGCAAGCGATGCTCATTTGATGAATGTTATTTCCATTTAATATTTTTATGGATGATGTTCCATGTCGAATAACTTTACCTGGCGCATTTTATGGCCTATCAACATTTAATTAAATATTGAGGTTATTTTCTTTGTAACTAAGACGACCTATATAGGCTATAACGTAAAGATATATTACTAAAGTTATTTTATTTTTAATTTCAGAATCGTCTGCGGGAACCGGCGCGGGATGCTTCCCTTCGGGTTCCAAAGTCTACACGGAGACCGGTCCCCGAGACATCGATACTGTCCAGAAAGGAGACATGGTGCTCGCTGCCGATAACACTGGCAAACTCGTCTATTCTAAGGTAGGAAATTTCCGTTCTTTTTGCAAATTGACGTATACATGCGCCTGTATACCATATACATCCGCCTGGGTCATAAACTTTTATCCGATATCCTAAAAAGTGTGTTACAGTCCCATATTGTAATTCTTACAAAATTTACTATATTTCCAGGTGTTAACATTCATCGACCGCGATCCGAACATGACAAGGCGTTTCGTGGAGGTGACTGCCGAGAACGGCGTCACCATCACCGCCACACCGTCTCACCTGCTGCTGCTGGCCGCAGCGGACGGCTGGCGGGACACTTTCGCGGCGAACGTGGAGATCGGCGACGTGCTCCTCACGAGAGGACCCGCCGGGGTCATGAGACCCTCCAGGGTCGTAAGCATGAAGTATGTGACTAAACGCGGAGTGTACGCGCCGTTGACCGCCGCGGGAACTATACTAGTGGATGATGCACTCGCGTCTTGCTACGCAATTGTAAACAGCCACTCTCTAGCGCACACAGCCATGACTCCACTCCGGTGGATGTCAGCCTGGAGCAGTGATAAGACCGATAAAGGCGTGCATTGGTACGCGAACGCTCTGTACGCGGTCGGCGACTTCGTGCTCCCCAAGTCGTATAGGTACCGCTGAAGTGCCTCGGACATTAAAAGCCTATGCGCGCGGGACGTGCAAATGTACATACAATGTAAATAAAGTGAATGTGTCGGACTATGTAAATACGCTAGCGTACTATTATTAAAATCGATGAACGCCTTTACACCTACGTAAGAATATTTATTAAGTAGTTTTAAGACCATGCAAAATTTGCATCATCATGTACTTAGATAACACGTGTTTGTACATTGATTTGGTATAGTTATTCTGCACAATGCAGAAATACTTAAATGTATGCGCTTATTTCTGTATAAATATAAATAATATAATATCTTTAGTGAATGTCGTCTTCTAAGATCACGATCCCTGTGAAAGTGTATCAGTAAGTATAAGTACTCTATTATTTCGTTTCCACGAAATGCCTGTCTGTAGCTAAAACATTCCATGACTTTACTCGTTTTATCTAACAAAAGTTATGAATTGATGAAATTGTGATCTTGGTAGGTACATGAAACTGTGCCTTAAGATTTTTATTTATTGTTATATAAGCTAAGTTTCTATTTATAAATTGACATACTTAAACATACTTAGATCTAACTTATTCTTACTGTCCTATAATATTTCTATCTTCTTGTATGTGTGTACTTTAATGCTTTAATATTTATTTCTTTTCGGTGACTGTTTTCTATTATTTAGGTCATTAAACTGTATCATTTGAAATTGAAATAAAAATACGTAGATAAAATGTTCCTTAGCCGTGCGTAAATTACATTGAGCTTATTGAGTCTGTTATTGGAAAAGATACATTATTTATAATTGTAGATACTCTTATACCTTAATATCCTGAAGAGTTTTGATAAATTTTGAAAGATTCGTTTTTAATGAATGTAAGAAAGATCTGTGTTTTGATCTTGAACTGATGAACAGGTTCCTATGAATTGAAAGTGCCACAAAATATTTTGTAAAAAAATGTTTCGATTAGATGCTAACGTCTTTTAACGTAGCATCCTGCCTGTGCAGTTATTTTCGATTGCATTCAACTATTAGTTAGGTATATAAAATCTAGGGACTCGATCGACTAACTAAACTTACATACTCACATTTAATATAAATAATGATTTTTAATATATCACTCTTCATTATTTAATATTCTGCATCGATATTACGGCAACTTTGTTGTAATTCTCTAGATTTGTTGTTTTTATTGAAACAAAAAGTATCTAAGTGAGAACTAAACAGTTGCGACTTATTAAAAACCGAGTTTAATTTCGGCAAAGAATATTAATATTGTTGATAAATTAACTTACATAGCTAGGACGCATTCAATAACCCACTAATATATTAACAAAATTGATAGAAAAGCTTTAACATGTTTCAGACATACCTAACTAATTGCCATAAATATTGCCATACTAGTATAAAATAATTTTATACAATGTTATTTTGGAATGAACTTAAAACTTTTAAAAACCGATGCCGTGCTATTTATAAATGGAATTATTAATACTTTTAATAGGGATAACGTTTTTTGACTTGATTTTTTTCCCGTTCTTGTACTTGGTTATTTCCTTTTTCCTAAGGTTGATTTTCCATCAGAGCTTTGACAAATGAAAGGTCAAAAGGAAGAACTAAGCTTCATTATTTACAAAATTTTACATTTACATATAGCAGGTCATGTAATAGCACAAACAAATTAGAATTAATAACTTATTAATATTACTTTTAAACTTCATGTTTAAAATGTGTTTATTTTTATGACATGCAATTTACTGTCAGTATTTTAGGGTAAATTCATACGTACAAATTATGTATCCTATATATACGGAATCCTTCGGATAAAATGTGTCTAAGTATACTTTATTTATTGAATGTCTTTTTCAGCCCCACTTTGGTAGCAAAGGGCATAGCTGTAGCGTAGACAAGAAATCTGTCCTCTTTAAATAAAATAACTAGCTTTATTTTAAGTGCTTCTTATAAAGAATGAAATGTTAGAGAATTTGTAAAAATTGAGGGTTAGAAATGTATTTCAAATGTAATAAAATGTTGGCTTTGTGGACTTATATTGATTTTTATTTTTTATCAAACTAGTCATAAGGCCTATCTAAAACTGTAATGTTGCACTTTCGTAAAACCAAGTTACTTCAGAAGCTTTACCTACTAATTTTCTAACGAGAAAGATCCTAAGAAATGAAAAAATATTCTACTATGTACAACTTTTATTTTATTTACAAAACTTATTTTTTTAAGACGTTGAAGGTTTGGGGTTAAGATACGTATTGTTCGTTTCGTTTTTTTTTGCAAATTAATTCTGTAATTCAGTGTATTAGAGTAGGTACACCATTTGGCCGAAACAAAAGACGAAATTTCGTATTGGAAAATTAAATAGGCCTCCTGTACCTGTACCTAAAGTAATATTCCTACATAAAACACATATAAACATCAAAGCTCAGACCAAGCGTCAAAGCTAATCAAGCTGGAGGTATTTTAACCGACCCGAGAACAGGGTTGAGGTCAAAAAATATATAGATAGTGTGTACAGACACACTATATAACACAAGCTCTGCTTAGCTTGGGGCTAGATAATGCTGTGTGAGTTGACCAGCATTATTTTTTGTTATTGATTAATTGTGTATACCATTATAACATTCAACAATTCAAGGGCCTATCATGGAAAAATAAACTGTGTGACGATTATCGTCATCATAAAATATTGTAAAACCATGAAATGGTTTTGCACAAAGCTGAACAAGGTAACTCATTTTCACATACTATTACCTATAATTTAAATCCTTGTTTAGAACATGAAATCCAATATGATTCTATGTTTACATTTACAGCCTACATTCATCCACTGCTTGACATAGGCCTAACCTAATAAGAGCCATTTATATTTTATAAATAAAATCGTTTATTTTTGTAGGTCTAACATTGCACTAATGTTATATTGTAAATGCGAAAGATGTATGGATGGATAGATAGATGGATGTTTGTTGCTCAATCACGCCAGAACGGCTTAAAGGATCTGGATGAAATTTGGCACAAAGATAGATTAAAGTCTGGAATAGCACATAAGCTACATTTTATCCCCGAATCCCCCCGAGAACGGGAACTACGCGGGTGAAACAGCGATGCACTACTAGTAATACATAATTGGTGCCATATTGTGTTTCTATTTTACCATTTGCTTCATCATCTTCATCTCCTTTCTTCTTCCCTCTTCCTTTTAGAAAGCTTGTGGAATAGACGAGTTCTACCTCTAAGCAAATTGCTTACAGGCAACTCTATAGGGATATATACAGTTCAGATAAAACAGTTTTTTGAAAAAAAAAACAAATTAATAAACAACGAAACAAAAAAGACTACTAAAATAAATTATATACACAGTAAATTTAAATAAGTAATTTTACACAAATTACTAAAGGCATCCCTGAGGAGTTAAGTATCAAACTTCAAACAATAATTCTCGTCAATAGGAATTTCAATCTTGGCTGTAATTAAGAACCGTTTCTCTCGAGATAATGCTAACGAATTTGTGGTTACAGTACCAAAGTAGTTTCAGTGCGTAGATATTTAGTGGAATGTTTGTGGTCAGGCTGCTGAGGGATGTTATAGAATAATATCTTTATTTGTACCTAAGATGCAACCTAGTTAGTTATAATTACTAGGTTAGCGTACTACTCACTAACTATAGGTAAATTACGTTCGAGAACAAAGGGTTTTTGAACGTAATTTAAAAGTTCTTGAATGTAATTTAAACCTCCAGCCTGAATAGCATAGACATGCTTATGTCTACGCTAAAATAAAGAACAATTTCGCAAATTATTAAAGGGTTTAAAGATTTTTATGTGTTTATATGAAAAGTCAGGATACTTATTCACAGATGAAAATAAGTACGTATTGATCTAATGTTTTTTTTAATGTGAATATCTCAGAAACGTAATGCTTTAAAATGTTGTTATTTGTGCAAGTGTTTTCCTATCGAAATAACGTAAACTTTATTATTTACTAGCAGCGCCTCGCAGTTTCATCCGCGTAGTTCCCGTACCCTTTGGAATTCCGGGATAAGATGTGTCCTATGTCACTCCCTGAAAAGTAAGCTTTCTAATGGTGAAAGAATTTTTGAAATCGGTACAGTAGTTTTTAAGTTCATTCGTTACATACAAAATACAAATCATTCCCCTTTAATAATATTAGTGTAGATGAATCTTGATAACGTTTCGCAATTTTGAGGAAAAAAACAGTAAGGTCAAGTAGGTACTTTGCTTTATTTACCCTTTTGATGACAATTCGATGTATTTTATCCATAAACAATTTAACCCGCTGTCAACTTTTATGACTTCCGGACTTAGACAATTTAACCCGCTTTCCGGAAGCATTTTCTAGGCTAGGCTTAAGTTTTTCTAGGCTAGGCTTAAGTTTTTCTAGGCTAGGCTTACTGTACTTACCGACAGGGTAGCGGTCGAATCCGACCGGGAACCCGCAACCCTGTCAAGTGCCAGTGCGCCGTCAAGCGAATCGTCTGGTGACGAGTGATTTGACGACGCTTTGGCACTAAGGTGAGAGAGGAAGTGTCGATGGGTTTTTAGTTGGTATGTCACTAGCTACTAACACTCTGTTAGTACCTCAGTGGAGAGCCCAACATACCCCTCTAGTCCTCCTCAGACTAGAGGTAATGCGCAACAGCATTTTCCCATCGCAAAAAAAAAAAAAAAAAAAGGCTTACTGTACTTGTTATAATTATGAAACTTAAACATACTGCTCATTACATTAAAATAAAGCAAACAATTTATTAAAAGTGGCCCCGGATTGAAGGAATCAGGGGCCTCTTTTATCAGATTCCACAAAAGTAGAAAATCACAGTAGGCTCAAACAACAACTACAAACAAACAAACACAAATCTCTCTCTGTATCTACTCTGGATGCTTTTATATCTACACTAATATTATAAAGAAAAAATATTTGTATTTCTTTATGTAACGAATAATCTTCAAAACTACTGGACCGATTTCAAAAATTCTTTTGCCGTCAGAAAGCTTATTATCACTGAGTAACATAGGCTATAGAATATACCCGTCCGTAGTTGGGGCAGACCGAGTTGACGAGTCCGGAGTTTGACGAATTAATTACGGATGTAAGCCGGGTTAACTACGAATCGAATTTGTGTTGGAAGAACACTAACAGTTCATATTTTTACGAGGGACTTCTTTAGGGTGAGTGCAGTTTGGGCCGCGTACGTTCCGCTGCGACTCACAATTCAGTTATGTCATTGCGATAAATACGCAGGTACGTAAGTATTCACAAATAATGTAGGTAGGTACCTACTCAACTGGCTTATCTAATACCTATCTGTTACCGTTTTTGCCCGACTATGTAATTACAATTCGTGGATAACAAGGCAGAGAGTAGGTAAGGGATCTACGGCCGTGCTTTCACACTGCGAAATAACCGTAGATTTTCACAGTGAAAAAAATGTACCTATGCGAACAAAGGCTGAAGTTTTAATTTCTATTTTAAGGGTCTATACTACCTAAAATCAACTCCGTTAGATCTCCATATCTTTCAAACTACTAAATATTTAACTTTGAAATTTATATACTTATGGTAATGTTCAAAAAGTAAGTAAGTTTTGAAAACTTTTCCATATAATTTTCTCGATGGAATAAAATCGCAAAGTTCCCAATAAATTTTTACTAAAACCTTAATTTCCCAATAATTACAGCAAGCATGGTAATAGAACTAAGTATAAAAACATTTTGTATGTTTCGGTTTTTTTTTCAAATAATGTTCTAATTAATAGATAAAAAGCTGTATTTCTATGCCCTGTCTCGGTCCTATGCACGCGAAATCTTATGTTTATCCTTTTCTCAAATATTCTATTTTAAGAAGTACAATGGTTTACTGTCGTGAATATAAAAAATAAATATTCTTCATGCAGGCTGAGCTTGGAGCTTTTTTGAGTTCAGCCGAATCATTTAAACACGAGGTACTAAGGTTCAGGAAACAGTCAAAGGTAAAGTGTTGTCTTCCAAATAAATTCGACTTCGACGGGACTTGATCCCGCAACCCTCACTCAATACGAGATGCGCTGCCAATTACGCCACGAGGTCCAGTGACGTAAGAGTCGAAAAACTCTGAGACTTAGATTGAATTTAAATTGCCCCTGAAATTAAATTGAAAGTGCGAGGTTTACGTACTACAATAGAAAAAGCTTTGTAAGACATATTCACAGCGTTTTGAATGAGTTACATTTGTCTTATAAGATTTAGTAAGAAAGGATCGTAACATATTCTCAAGTAGAAAAGGCCTACCTTTTTCCTACTTGAGAATATTAGAAGTTAATCATGTTCCTTTTCCTTTGAATTGGGAAACCAAAGTAACGTTTAGGTCAGGGTTTGTTATATTACCAAAACCTCATTCATATTAATTGACGTAGAAAATTGGTTTCCTTCCTTGTTAGCTGAAAATTCCTTTGATCTTAATTAGCAGTCACAGCGTAATTAGCAGTTGGTAGAAACGAGTATTAAATTTTGTTTAGGGGGTTTTCTATCTATAAGAAATATCTATCTATATAGGTATGTTATTTTGAGTATATCAATTATCTAGTACACAGCTGATGAACTGACACGGAGGGGATCGGAAAAAATCACAGAAGTTCCATTGCCTTCCCTACACCTGCCATTCTCACTACTCCAGACATGGATTAGGCTCAGAACTAGAGAAATGCATTTCGAACGATGGACACGCCTGCTAAACTACAATGCAGACAAACCAGACCGGCGCTTCCATCAAAAGTACCGAAGGTAAAAAACGCCTGAAACTGAAACAAAACAGATCGGACCTGCGTATCCTGGTGGGAACACTAACAGGACACTGTCCACTAAACAAACACTTGCTCACCATCAAAGCGACGCACTATGGGTCAGGAGCGTAATTATCGTCTCAAAAATCACTGCGACAAAAGTTAGATTTCTATATTTTTCTTAGTGAAAATATGAAGTATGATCATTTAACTATCACATATAGCGACGGACAACCCTCTCTGTAGAGGTTGCCTCAGTGACGACAAATCTGCTGCCCATGTTATCCTGGAATGCGAGGAAATAACATCACAACGAACAGAAATCCACAACCTGCCGAGGTCACGCGAATCCAGTGAAGGCCCCAGGAAGATTCTGCGATTCTGGACGGTGTGAGGCTTGCTATTCTATAAAACAACGCTTGTGTTAATGGACCAAATCAAGTCCCAATGCAGATAACGGAGTACTTCCTTTACTTAAACCTCTTATCTAGTAGGTACACATAACACAAGCTCTGCTTCTTTGTGGCTTAATGATGCTGTCTGTAAACCGGGGGGCGGGCAGCAGCGTCCACTGCAGAACGATTCCAACACGAAACTGCGATCCCCAACCCGCATGCCCAGCGTGGGGATTATGGGCATTACCCCCCAATGAAGATGCGAGCGCTCATTAGGGGAGGCCTATGTCCAGCAGTGGACTGGTATAGGCTGATGATGATGATGATGATGCTGTCTGATACGCGAAAGAGCGTCCAGTCAAGTTCGAAAAGAGCTGGCGACGCAATAGCAGTAAATCTGTACAAGAAACAATGGACACGCTTTTGGTCTAATTTCACACATTATCAAACCTATAGGCTGCAATTTCGCATGTCTAGTTAGTTTTACGAGAGTAGAAATACAAGATTTTTTTATAAAATATTAGAAGTTATTGAGGTACGAATTATGTCAATTTTAACAACTGAGTGAGAGGACAAAAACCAAACAAACTTAAAATTAATATAAAACCACTTCTAGATGTCCTAGGGGTTGAAATTTGGCATAAAGGTAGATTTATCTAAAGTTATCGTAGGAAAAATTCCGAAAATAATTAATGTAGGTAGTTCCTAATCTTAATTTGTTATATTCTTTCATAATTTACTTAGTGTCTTGGCAAGTCCAATATTTATAACAAAATGCAGTGGACATAACTTGTCTGCTAAAATAAAAGTGCGTAACAAATTAACATTAGGAACTAATAAGAAACTTGCCACTTTTTCATAAGATTTCAGATCTTTTGTCGATGAGAATGTGTGAAACCCTATTATTTATAAGAACCATTGTAGGTAAATCACATTTTTGCAAATAAACATTTATGATGCTGAAGATGACCTGAACGAACTTGGCTTGTTTTTAAATTTATGTCTTTATTAGATTTTATTTATAAGAACGTCTGTTTCATAGAAAATCAAAGAAATTACAAACATGCCATTCGAAGTGGTAATTTGTTTCATTTGCAATAATGTAAAACGCCGTTACTACGGGTTCAACACATTTATAAAGTGTAAAACTAGCTCTATAAAGTGTTTTCCCATAAACATGAAAAAAATTAACACCGTTTATGAAAAGCCACGTTTAGGAGCTTTATTCCTGTCGCTCTGACCATTGACCGTGGCTAGTTTATGAGAGCTTCACGGCTATTGTGTTCAGCTTACACTATTTCCAACAAGAAATAAACAACCATTCGGAATCCAATGCCGTTTTCTAACAGGAAAGCGTCCACTGGTCTACACAATACGGGAAATGGGAAATATACATCTCGAAGACGACGCCCTGAAACGGATAGAACCCAACGTAGCGTAGGACTATGTGAAATGTTCATCAGTGCTATTTCAGTTTGAGACGAGAGCGCACGTTTCAAAGCTTGCGGAAAATATCAAATAGGAATGTAATAAAAGAATTTTCACCAAAGAAAAAGCGACTCTAATGTTACCGTGTTTTGAGTGAAGTTAGATAGAAGTTCGGTTTATGAAAGCAGCAAGTTTTAGTAAAGTTTAAAAAGAGCTTTATAGTTGGAGAGGAATATAGAAACTTGACGGAAAAGTAATTCTTTTCAATGAAACTTGCAGTAGAATTGTGTGCGGTGAGTATCTTTTTATTACGAGGGATGTATGAATATTAATTTTCAGGCATACAAAAATGGACATTATATCGCCGTAGCGGAACTAATTGCCACTTAAAATGGAGATGAGATAATTGACAATTTCCATGTCTAAGTATCATCTTATTCACGAAATAACCGTATTAATTCGAAATTAGTTTCCGTGAGCGTATCACCTAGATCACTTGTAGAGCGGGGTGGGTTCGACTTCCGATTTACTAAGTGGTTTTTGATAAGATAATGTATTACCAAAAGGTTAGTAATATTCGTTAGATAAAAGTGTATGAACTTTATTCCGTAGAATATATTGAATATCCATTCAATTTGACTTGTTCTTTATGGTTGTAATAAACGTAAGTATTTTCTTTCTTCCTCACGATAAAGTACCCAATTTATAAGATACTAATATATGAGTATTACTAGAGCAAACATAATATCGATAGTCCTGTCCATTCAACCGTGTATGACAATCTGACAATATACCTTCATTATCTGGTCTGCCGAAATTAATTTGGTTATCAGTGAAATTGAATACATTTGTTTGCGGATAATGATAATGGAAATCTATTACCACCAGCGGATAACGCATGCTGCCAATTTTATACGTTTGTTCTTTTTACCTATGTTTTAATACAGGTATACGCTCAGAGGTTTAACATTCAAGCACTGCTATCGAAGTATATATATATATAGTGCTTGAATGTTCTGTAATTCAAAGCTGGATATTTTTTGCATACAAAGTGGTTCTAAAACCAAGGAATATTGGTGGAAAATATTTAACGACATTGGCATCATCGAAGAAAAGCAACGAAGCTCGAAATAATTTTTGATTTTGAAAGTTTTCATTTATCGTTTAATTAATTGATCTCACGTTCGTTTTCGAATACAGATATAAGTAAACATTTTTCGCTGCACATGTGAGATTATGCGTTGTTGAAGTTTGTGTTTTAGTTTTTAATCCTGCTGTCAAATTGTTATTTTCTAAGGATTTTTGTTATAGTGCTTACCCGCACTCTGGGTATCTCTAAGATAAAATAAAGTCCCAAAAATACAGCCCGTAAGAGGTCCCAAAGATTTTCGATGAAACCGACTGAGACTTCGTGGCTTAGTTGGTTAGAGCACACCCGTACTTAGGGTGGGGTGCGGGTTCGAGTCCCACCGAAGTCGAAAATTTTTGGGACTTTATTTCATTTGTTATTTTCTGTTATTGTTATAGTTTTTGTTAAGTTTTGGTACATAATTATGTCTGTTGTTGGTATACCTAATCATGAAATGTAATTCGGAGTATAGATGGTGTGTGAGACAAAACTTTTGAACTAAAATCATTTACAATATCTACATTTACAACATATACAATAACAATATCCCGATATAGGGCTCTTGGTGTTCGACATACGAGTAAGATTTCATTCATAAATCACTAAATAAAGACTGCTGTTAAAAGCCCTTTTCCTCATTTATCGATAAAACAGATCTTGGTTTTACTAAAGATACTTATACGACAATACGAAGTTACCAAATGCTCCGGAAATTCCGACATCGTGTAGATTTTATTTGATCAATTTCCAGTATTCAAGATCTATCCCGCGTAAGCTCATAATAATTGCCTATTAGTTAATTTGAGGATATATTTCTACTGCGCTTGTTAAAGTTTGTACCTACATTTATATAACAAGCATTTGATGAGTTGATGTTGGTAGAGAATCTAACTTAGTTCACTATAAAGGTATTCTTGAATAGATTTTAATAGATTCATATAGTTAGAAATGTCACATCTATCATTCAACGACCGAAGTCGAGAATTTTTTTTTTTTTACATCTGGACAAAGTTGGTTTTGTAATTTCTTCTCCATTGATTATTTTGTGGATAAGTTCCTACTTCACTTGTTAAAGTTCGTATATAACAAGCAATTGATACTTATAAGATGTTTGTTCGTATAGAATCTAACTTAGTACACTATAAAAGGTATTCTTGGAGCTGGAAATGTCACATATATTATTCAACATTCTAGCTTTAAGATGGAACGTGACGCGAGTCCGCTAGGTTTCAATTTTGTCAAACTGTACAAAAATAGTTTTGTAATTTCTGCGTTTTACAAGTTATTTAGCTAGCAGATACGTCGTTTTGGGACCATTTTTTTATACTAGACTTCCAAACAGAGTCTTTTAACATGAGAGATTTATAATTAAAATAATTATCGAGCAAAGGTCGCAAAACTACTTATAGATAAATATTTTATTAGCTAACACACCTGCTGGCTAAAAAAATTCAGAAATAAGATGATAAAATATATACAAATTTCACGTCTCTAGTCACATTCCTCCTAGAAGAAACAGGACTTTAATATTATTAATATTGAGAAAGCACCTCTTTAGCCGCTTTAAATTTTTAGAAACAATTAAATATTAAAGTCAAAAGAAAACTTAAGCAACGAAAAAATCTAATTTTCCAACAAACAAGTTACAAAGTCGGTACTATTTTCAGTCCTTGTTCAGAACATGAAATCCAATAGGAATATTCTAGTAGCACTTACAGACCGGATGTTGTAACAATGGAATTCTGAATTCACTGCGAAAATCGTAAAACACCGGAGAGCTTTTTCAGAGCGAGTTATAGTTTATAGTTCGGGTTTATTGATGTTGCTATACTTCAATACAATAACTTACAATGTAGGATCGATGTAGGACTGATTGAGACCAGGGCCGTAGCCAGAAATTCATTTCGGGGGGGGGGGGGTGAAGACCATACAGAAAATTATGTAACGTTATTGGAGAGCGGAGCGAGCCGCAAAAATTGAGTATTTTGCTAGTTTAAGTACATTTTTTATAAGGGTAATCTTAGATGGGTCAAGGTCGAAACGGGCAAGTAGATAAAGTAAACATTATTAATAGTCATAGTTATTATAATAGTAACAGTTATTAATAGTTGTTGTTGTTAAACTACTCTCCTAAACCATTTTTGCTAAAAAAGATATTTATTGAAGCGGCTTGAAAATTTCTCTTGATAATAGGCACCCCCGCCTCCCAACCTCCCCGTTTTTCTCAGTAACAGGGACTTTGCCCTCCCAAGACACCTTATTGTTAGTTGATCTCTCTAATGAACAACTGTTTTTACGAACATAAAAACTGCCTGTTCTAAAGAGGCCCAAGTAAACGTTTTTCTTTAGGACCCCCTAAAGAAAAACGTTTACTTGGGCTCCGCCCCAAGGCTATGATTATAATGATGATGAAATCGTAAACCCCTTTTTTATTACTTTTAAGATTAATTTATGTTACATGACGAAGCCTATTTCCCATCCCCATCCGTTTCCGGGATACCATTTACCTCCCTGCCAAATTGCATTAAGATCCGTTCAGCCCTTTGGGCGTTAAAAGGTAACAGACAGGCAGTCAGACAGAAAGACTGACAGACAGAGTTACTTTCGAATTTACAATATTAGTATGGAAGTACGGTTAATGCTGGAAAATCAACGCAGCATCATCTAGCCCCAAGCTAAGTAGAGCTTCTGTTATGGGTAGGTACAAAATGACTGTGATACATAAAATAATACAAATATTTTTAAGATACTTAGAAAATCTCCAGAAGGCTATTCTTGGTTCTTCTGGTTCTGGAAACAAATATTGCAGATCGTACAAACATTAGTCTCAAGACGGAAATCGAACCCGCAACCTCCTGCGTCGCAGGCGACCCTTCGCTTACCGCGCCATATTTGTCGTCAAATATACTTTTCCACGCCACTGGAGAATTTGAAGAAGAAACTATTAAAGTTGGAATGTTATAAGATGAGCCCTACAGCTTTATACTTTACTAGCTGTCCGCGACTTGTTTAAGGTTATTTATATCCCATGGGAACTGATTTATGGGATAAAAAGCCTATGTTACCCTCCATCCTTTCAACTAACTCTATGTCAAAAATCAAGTTCATGGTTGCTTAGTTAGGGCGTGATAGAAAGACAAAGAAACAAATAAACAAACACACTTTCGCTTTTTATAATATTAGTATAGATTGGTATGATAGTAGTAGGTAGCATACTTTCGGAATATCCTTGAGTTGAGGTGGAATTTGATCTTAATTCTCATCGACGAACTAAGCATTTCCAATACCGAAGATGAACTACTTACCTGACCTACTGATATATTACGACCGATGTGGCGCGGTGGGCGAAGGTCTGCCTGCGTCGCAGAAGGTTGCGGGTTCGATTCCCGCCCCGGGACAAATGTGTGTACGATCTGCAGACATTTGTTCAGGGTGTTCTGGTCGTTTTCTATATATATAATAAAAAATATCTATCTATGTATTGTATTATATATATCAGTTATCTAGTACCCATAACACAAGCTCTGCTTAGCTTGGGGCTAGATAATGCTGTGTGAATTGTCCAGCATTATTTTATTATTATTATTTATTAAATATCAGTTTCGCGTATTCTGTATAATATACAGAATAGTTGGCGGAAAAACAAAGACGCGATAGTATATTATACTTAGCGTCTGGTCGAATCGACGCGTGGCCCGAGAGCTGGTGAGTATCTGCCGCAGCGCATCAGCCAGCATTGCCATACAGCGGGGCAATGCAGCCAGCGTCTTGGGGACGCTTCCGGCTGGTATTGATATAGATTATGAGCTGTAGATTGTTTGTCTGCAATTAGTTCAATTGTTTAAATTGTAAATAATGAATACTACTCTTAATTTAACAGCATTGCCATACAGCGGGGCAATGCAGCCAGCGTCTTGGGGACGCTTCCGGCTGGTATTGATATAGATTATGAGCTGTAGATTGTTTGTCTGCAATTAGTTCAATTGTTTAAATTGTAAATAATGAATACTACTCTTAATTTAATTCTAATATTTGATTGTAATTTTCTTTTTTTTGTTCTTCTGGTATTATAAAGATGTTTGGCCGAAGACAACGCCAAAACTAATGAATGGATCTAGCTGAAATTTTGCACGCATAAAGATACACCGGACCTGGATTAACAAAAAAAAACTTTTATTAATTCCGAAAAAAATACACGCATATTCGCGGGGATAAGCTTAGTCAGTAATAAATCAGACTGAAATGAAATCATATCAATTTAATGTAATAAGCGATTGAAAACCCGAACCAGACTATTTTGAAATTTGAAATAGTGTCTGGTTTAGACGATTTCGAAATACGGAATCATAGTTGCTGCGTTCATATAATTTAATCGTAAACACTGCCAGATATTCTCGTCCCATGCGATAAATAGGTGATATTAATCACGCAGTGTGATTCATTATCATGTCCGAGCTTTGTTTTGAACGTCGAAACATTATTACCCAGCCATCTACAGTAGTTCCGGAAATGGGGGGCGTCTGAAAAGCCCTTAGCTATCTCCTCTTATGCCTCGTTTACGTTATAATCGGAATATGTAGTTTATTTGCTAAAATGTAGGTACCGTAAGGTCTTTGTTTTTTAAACCAAGTCACTACATATATTTTGCCTCAAAGTCTTCCTTCCTTTACAAAGAAAGGCATGTTGAAGTACAAGGTTTTATATTATAATCATAATAGTTTATTTGCTGAAATTTAGGTACAGTAAGGTCTTGTTTTGCGAGAGTGATGAATGAAAGGATGCTTGTTTGATTCGTTATTTTAATTAGTTAGTACCTATTAGTTTAATTCATTGTAATGGTTTTTTAAATTAGCTTACAATAATAAAACAAGCAGTGAATTTAACACATACACTTACAAACATCAGTAGGAATCAGATACTGTTTAGAAAAAAACATCTAAAACCAAAAACTAACCAAAAATCGAGTTCATATTAAACGACGAAAACCCGTCTACGAGAAACGTACGAATTTGTAGGATTCATTTATAAATAGCTTTCAGGCGCAATATCGAAGTAGCTCAGAGTATATGACCGTAAAATATTTGCTGTTATAGCCGTGGGCCGTGTGGTGCCCCGGCTCAGAATTTGCACCACCCCGACTCTACCCGTGGGTGTCGTAGGAGCGACTAAGGGACCGGGGGAAAGGCAGCAGCGCCCCTTGCAGATGGATCTACCACTGAACTGCGATCCCCAACCCGCATGCTCAGCGTGGGGATTATGGGTATTCCCCTAATGAGATATAAAGCAATAAGGCGCTTATCAGGGGAAGGCTTGCGTCCAGCAGTAGACCAGTATAAGCTGTTGAGAGAAAGTTTTAACTTACCAAATAGTGAAGTACATAGATAAGGCACTTTATAGGTAGTTACGTGCACTAGGGAAAGCTTTAGTCTCCGATAACTACGCAATACGTGTGTAATGTTACGTTTAGGTACTGTTTTTGCGGAGAAGCGGTCATTTGATTTTCAAACCGCAGCGTGGTAACACAGATTACAGAATACGGTTGCTTTCCCATAAGGATTGCTTTCTTTATCGTGTCATTTTTGTTAGCTATGAAAATGACGCGTTAAGAGCGGGCCTAATGCAAAAAATTGTGAAAAGGATAGGCATAGGATTTCGCGTTCATAGGAGCGGGACAGAGTAAAGCAATGTTAGTGCAAAAATCAAGTTTTTGCTTCTTTTCTATTAATGATTCAAAATTTAAGCATTAAATAGAAAAACTACACGATTACTTAAATAAAACATTAGTCTGGCTATGTAATTCGTAAAAAATAATATGGTGTTGTCGCTGATACTTTAGAGCATTTCAATTAAAACAGTTTTTTAAATTGATTTTTGTATATTTTTTTGTAAAGAAAAAAATTCTATTCGATTACCTACTCGACTTCTATGGGTTTTTCCCCTACCTATCGTATTTTTTAATTAGAATATTTAAGTTCGTTACCATAGATGTAAGGGTTTAAAAATACACAATTTGCTTGATTTTTGCATTAGGCGCACTCTCAATGGAGTGATCCTATAGATCGGCTGGAAACATAGCAACGTAGCACATTTCTTGTGGAAAGGCAGCAAGGGGCAACTACGCGACGCCATTTTGTGAAAAGGTTAACAATAGAATTTCGTGCGGGACAGAGCAGAGCGCGTGTGCAAAACTCAATAATTATTTTAATGAAAAGAGTAGAAATCAAAAATAAACAATATCATTATTTAATAAAGAAAGAAAATAACAATCAAATAACAAATTTAAATTAAAACTAGTATTTACAATAGAAACAATTAAGCTATCTGCAAACTGTTGCAAACAATCTACAGGTAGCTCAAATGATCCATATCAATACCAATAATAATTTAATAAAGTCATCAAACTAATACCTATTATAAATGCGAAAGTTTGGATGGATGGGTGTTTGTTAAGTGCTTCTTCACGCCAAAAAAACTGAATTGGACCGGGCTGAAATTCTGCATAGATGTAGTTCTAAGCCCAGAATAAAACACAGGCTACATTTACCTTTTTTCCTTCACTATATCTATAAATCAGCAGTTCTCATGGGATAGAAATAACCTTTCAACGTGTCCATTTTAAAAGAAGAAGAAGGAAAAAAGAAGATATATTTCTTTTTCTTCATATTTTTTTTCATCAAACATTTTGGAACTAATCACAAAACTATTTTGACGCTTCTGTACAGAATAAAACAGAATATTAGGTTTAGGATTTAAAGAATGCTAGATTTCATATTTGAACATCTCAAGATCATGGAAATGTTGTTTTTTTTCGAAATACCAGCCTTAAGGCGCATACCCCACCCTTAGTGGCGCCGCCACCTAATTTATCTTATTATTCCGTTTAACAAAGGAATTTTCAAAAATCCATCTTCTATATCCATCAATCTATTTTCGTATCTCTGCCTAAACTAAATAGAATAAAACTATTACAGAGGCATTAAAAAAAAGCTTATGATAGGTATCACAAACTAAAAGACGGATTTTTGAAAATTCCTTTGTTAAACAGAATAATAACATAAAGTAGGTGGCGGCGCTAGTTTGGGTGGGGTATGCGCCTTAATGTCAGATTCTCCGCACAGACAGTAGTCGCTGTGACAGCACGCAGCGTACTGCGTGGTAATCAAGAGATAAAAGCATAAGACCGTGGAGATGTGGGTATGACATAGGTGCCGGGTCGAATTTGTATACACTGCGGTCACAGCTGTTGTTCTCGTTTAGACTTTATAAGACATCTACGTAAGTGCCGCAAAACGAACGCTACATAACCCATCCTTCATTGATGTAAAAGCCATAGATGAGATGAGATGAATAGGTATGTACAGTAATATCTGCTTTATCGTAAATATTTGTCCCAAGGCGGGAATCGAAATCGCAACCTCTTGCGTCGCAGCCGGACCTTCGCCCACCGCTGGTTAGATATAGTTACGATTTAATAATAGAGGTAGTAAATAATTATATTTACCAACTAGAGTTAAAATAGACTTGTAAACAAGTCCTTTGACTTGTGCAATAACTCATAACTCGATGTTTTGTTGACGCCGAACTTATTCAAAGCAAACTTTACTTGTTAATATTTGTCAAGAACATTTAAGTTGTAACGACTCTATTTTAATAACGAAAGAAGCGATTATTGGAAACTTGGAATGGAACAAATGACCTAGTTTCAGATGGCTTTTGAAAGAGGTTAGTACCAATACTTAGTATACCTACGAACTTTGGCCAGTCAGAATCAATAACGTTTTTAGGGTTCCGTACCCAAAGGGTGAAAATGGGACCCTATTACGAAGCCTCCGCTGTCTATCCGTCTGCGGGCTGTATCTCATGACCCGTTAGACAGTTCACAGAATATCTATTTCACTTCTCGCTATAACCAAAAAATAATAAAAATAAAATGAGTATTAAAATTAAAGGGGCTCCCATTCAAAAACTTTATTTGTTTGGCTACTTTTGCTCTACTTTTGACGAGGCTATATGTCTTAAACCGTAACTAATCGCTATTGCCACTTTATCATCATCATCAGCCTATACCAGTCCACTGCTGGACATAGGCCTCCCCTAATGAGCGCTCGCATCTTCATTGGGGGGTAATGCCCATAATCCCCACGCTGGGCATGCGGGTTGGGGATCGCAGTTTCGTGTTGGAATCGTTCTGCAGGGGACGCTGCTGCCCGCCCCCCGGTTTATGTCCCTTAGTCGCCTCCTACGACACCCACGGGAAGAGTTGGGTTGGTACTATTCTATATACTATAAATAAGTTTAACTATTAAGGGGTCCAATATCCGTACCAAGTTGTTATCGATCACTCAAGTTAAGCAAAGTAGGGCGCGGTCAGTACTTAGATGGATTTTGCTAATCAGTTTTTAAGATTTCCTTTTGCGAATAGTAGGTACCTCCTTGTGCGAGTCGACTCGCATTAAGTCGGTTTTATTTACCGGCTGTATTTGAGGAAAGTTGCCCAATTCTATTTTCATCGTTTCAAAGATTTTTCTAAAACTAATCTAATAATATAAGTAATAAAATAAATCACAAAATATGACCAAAACTGATCTACATGATAACATATTTCATTTTACATTATGTTGTGTAGTTTATATATATATATATATTATGTACTGTCAAAAATGCGGGCAAAATAATAGCAAAACTATATATTCAAAATCACTGTAAAAAAAACGAGTGAGGGGGTTTTAACGCACACATGAAATAGAAACCACGAAATGAAGACAAACATATTAAACGACTGCTTCAATATCATATCATTCCTTAAAAACATTAAGATTTTTGTAATTGACTGGTACCTACCTATACTTCCCGTTGACCTATAATCATGATAATAATAATAATAATAAATAAATGCTGGACAATTCACACAGCATTATCTAGCCCCAAGCTAAGCAGAGCTTGTGTTATGGGTACTAGATAACTGATATACATAATATTTATACAATACATAGATATATATTTTTTATTAATATAGAAAACGACCAGAACACCCTGAACAAATGTCTGCAGATCGTACACACATTTGTCCCGAGGCGGGAATCGAACCCGCAACCTTCTGCGTCGCAGGCAGACCTTCGCCCACCGCGCCACATTGGTCGTCAATTGGCACAAGTTATTTTAATGGCATATTTATTATTATACCGAACCCTCTTTGCGCGAGTCCGACTTGCACTTGTTGTTTCAATATTTTGTAAACAAAGGGGTTTATAAAACCAAAGAAATATTGGTGTAAAATAATCATCGAAGCAAATCGCAGAAGTTCGAAAGGATTTTTGTCAATGACGAACTAGCTAACAATAGAAGGTAGATACATTATTATAAACGTCATCTAGTTTTAAAGATACATATTCTCTAGATTAGTATGCATATGCAAGTAAAATCTTTATAGATACGATTTTACGATTTTTTTGAATACGTTCAATACGATGGCTAAATTACTAGGTAAATTGCTTAAAAGTTTTAAGAAGCCTATAGCTTATAAAACGCTCATGTTTTATGATGAATTGTTTACAGGTCGTTAAGCTCACACTGGAAATGTAATGTTTACTATTTTCATTTAATAAAACTATGAACGAAAACTTTTAAAATTGAACAGAGGTACAAGTTTAATTTATCGAAGAAGCCAATATTGCTGCAATAAAACTGCGACAGAGCAAGGTGTTATGTTCGAAGAAGACAATATGAATCATGCAGTACCGAAAAAATACTCCTATAGACTATTGTAGGTACTTTCCTATCCTAACTTCAATTTGCGGTATTCTCGGCACATTGCGGTGCCTGCGGCGACGACGCTTCAGTCGGTCGCTCCAAATGCAATTACCCTAGCACTTTGTCTTCGGATCTGCAAATGCCAGCTCTAACTCAATTCAATTAGAGCGTAATTTAAACTAACCTGAATCATTATTGCAGCTATTGCAAAGGAAAAGTATTCTTTCATAGATTTAAAGCTATAAAATCCACGTTGCCAGTAAATCAGTAAAAAAACAAGGTTTCATTCAAAAAGTTATTTTGCTTACATATAAATACCAGCGGTCCGCCCCGGCTTCGCACGGGTAGTTATTTTTTCCTCGATTTTAAAATGATTTAATACTTCTTATCCTATTCCGAATTCAGGTTTCTAAATAGAGAAAGGTTTACGGATAGACGGAGAATACTTGAGTCATCTTAGGTTTGCAGATGATATAGCTATATTCGCGGAAAACTCTACAATACTACGAGAGATGATAAATGAAATAGCAAACGAAAGCAAAAAAGTCGGTTTAACTCTAAACACTTCTAAAACTAAAATAATTACGAATGGAATCCAAGATATTTTATTAGTTGGGAATCAAAGAATTGAATAATGTAAATGACTAGGTACATATTATATCTGGGACAAATGGTGTCTTTTCAAAAAAGCACAAGTGATGAAGTACGAAGGAGAATAGCAATTGCTTGGAAGAAATATTGGAATCTCAAGGAAATCATGAACAATAACCAAGTAGACATCAACATCAAGAAGAAACTCTACGAAGTCACCATTCTACCATCATTGTCATATGGCTGTCAGAGCTGGTCACTAAAGAAAGACGACGAAAACAAACTATCAGTCTGCCAAAGAAAAATGGAAAGAAGCATGCTTGGAATAAAACTTAAAGACAAGGTAAAAAACAAAAATATCATAAGTCATAAGATCCCTAAAGTGGAATTGGGCCGGGCACATGTGCAGGATGAAAAATAATTATCCGGATTCTACTCTCCGTTGGGCAAAAAAAGTCACGGAGTGGATCCCAAGGAATAAGAAGAGACCCAGAGGTAGACCGGAGAAGAGATGGCAAGATATCTTTATGAATAGAGCTGGTCCTAACTGGATGACAAAGGCCAGGGACAGGGAAACTTGGAAGGAACTGGGGGAGGCCTACGCCAAAAACGGCGACTACTAGCAATTAAATTTATTTATTCAAAAATATCAATAAACATTTGTTCAGTTAGTAGAGAAATAAAGGCTAATTTTATTTATTTTATTTTATCCTATTCCGAACTAAGAGAAATCCAACAAATCAAAAACTACGCAAATCGGTCCCGTAGTCCTTGAGTTATAAATGGTGTAACTAACAGGACTTTGTTTTATACATATATAGATTATCAATTCAAAAGTAACTCTGTCTGTCTTTCTGTTACCTACCTTTTTACGCCTAACCGGCAGAACGAAACTTAATTAAAATAATTATTATTAACTGCTGGACAGCATTAACTAGCCCCAAGCTAAGCAGAGCTTGTGTTATGGGTACTAGACAACTGACTGTTATATATAATGTAATATTTTTCATTAACATAGAAAACAATCAGAACACTCTGAACAAATACATGCAGATAGTACAAACATTTGTCCCGAGACGGGAATCGAACCGAAAACCTCCTGCGTCGCAGGCGGACATTCGCCCGCCACGCCACATTGGCCGTCCAAAATGAAATTTGTCGTATGTATGAATGTAAGTTTTTTCTGAAATTTGCCTTAGAGGTGTGTCCCGAGGACGGACACAAGCTATTTGAAAAGCGGACGAAGCCGCGGGCAGCAGCTAGTTTTTTTTAATAAGAAATTGAGAGCGAAAGAAATAGAAGAAGCTATGGCACCGGACACGGGCCGTTTAAACAAACACGACCTAACGCGGGTCCGGACCTATTACCTAAGCAAATTTAGAAGATAATGGTAAAATCATAACGATGATGAGCACAATTCCATTAAATCCTGAGCTTTCAATACTAAATCAAGCTTCAATAAGCTTAAATCAACTTTTCTACGTGCTTTGTTTGTGCGTGGTAAAATCCGTACTAGTTCGAATTGTTTTCGGACGTCGCGTCGTTTTGACCAAATAAGATAAGATAAGATGTTTATTGCAAAAGAATTCAATGTCTTTTTTTTTGCAAATAATGAGGGGTTTTCGATTGGCATTAAATAGAAAAAAATAGTATCAGGTATTTCAATAGGTGGCAGGGAAAAGAAAACAACCTAACTTCAAAAAGGACGGATTTGGAAGTCAAAGTTTTCCTTTCATTTTACATTGACGTACCTTATTTCCAGTTGACGCCCTGCCATCTATTGAGATACCTGGAACTATTATTTTTTTTTTTAATTCCAATTGATAACCGCTCATTACCTACACAACAGTTTGACATTGAATTCATGTACAACTAGTCGTACGCAGTCTGTGCGCAACCATAGTACAAGCCGGGCGAATTAACATGACTTTTATGCAATGAATATTAAAAAAAATTGGTAACAAAAAAATTTGTTACGACCTCTGTGGCGCGGTGGGCGAAGGTCTGCCTGCGACGCAGGAGGGCAACCTCCGGGTTCGATTCCCGCCTCGGGACAAATGTGTGTACGATCTGCAGACATTTTTCAGTGTGTTCTGGTCGTTTTCTATGTATAATAAAAATATCTATCTATGTATTGTATTATGTATACTTATTCAGTTATCTAGTACCCATAACACAAGCTCCGCTTATTTTGGGGCTAGATAGAATACTGTGTGAATTGACGATAATCTACGCTCAATTCCATTAAAATCCTGGGCTTTCAATATAAAACTTAATCAAAAAGATATAAACTGGATTGTTTATCAAAGTTCGGTCGGTTTAACAAAGATTGCGATAATATTTTAGAAGACGAAAATAGCGACGTAAATAAAAAAGCTTTCATAGAGCTTTCATAAAATAATGGGATAGAGGGAATAGTGATAATTGAAGAGTCCGGGTTTCATCCCACGTCCATTAGTAGTACTCTGATTTCGAAGTTTGCGGAAATTGAATGTCAACAAACGGAAAAGTAGCTCCATAGTAAATAGAATATCTTCGCGAGAAAATGTTTTCTAGTCAATATTGAAGTAGCCCGCTCAATAAAGTTCGTGTCTATGAGAAGTTCCACTGGCTACATATGAGCTTGTTACTGAAAAAGTATTTTTGGTAACTTGAACTGATATTTACCTCTTTAAAAGTACAAAATAATTTATTTACCATAACGATTACAAAGACCTTATGTTACATTATGAGATACTTAATTAATATAGATTACAGATAATTAAGAGAAAACATTGTAACCCGTGGCCCCCGCACTAGGCTAGGCCTGATAGTGATGGTAGATTTTCAAAATGGGATTTTCGATTAGCAAGCACGCTTTGAACTTTATCAATTTTCCGTGAAATTTTCAAGAGAATTCAATATTGCTTTCTATCGGATATCTATAGTAATATTATAGGTACGAACAATAGGTACGCTTGTTTCTCACATTATTTCGCATTTTGTTACAAAAAATAGTCTTGGAAGCCTTTTTCAGCGTGATAAGGTTGCCGCAGTTCAGGTATCAGATGACGACCTCGCGGGCCAATCGTTTGAAACTTGTGGGAAGCCGTTTTGTCATTGTAAAATTGATCTAAAGGTTTAAGCATAAATTTGGATGCAAATTGTGTGCTGTGTGTTGGACTTATGTGCGCAGGGCTTAACATTGTACTTACTTACGTACTCACCTACATTTTCTTTTCAACAACACAACATCTGTGGCGCGGTGGGCGAAGGCAACTGCGACGCAGAAGATTGTGTGTTCGATTACCGCCTCGGGACAAAAGTGTGTACGATATGCAGTTATTTGTTTCAGTTGTTTTGGTCGTTTTCTATTTGTTCAAAATATTTATCTATGTAATTAATGTATTGTATTATGTATATCAGTTATCTAGTACCCATAACAAAAGGTCTGTCTCTATCTTCGAGTTAGATAATGCTGTGTGAATTGTCCAGCATTATCTATTTATTTATTTACATAACTCATTTTATGTCGATTTAATAACTGTAGCTTCAGATACAAACATACTTTTATTAAGTCCTAAATTATCTTTCGTTTTGGGCAATTAAGATCCGAATATTTTTCAGCGTTTGTTTTTTTAAAAGGTTCAATGATTTCTCAGCTATTATCGGTAAAACAGACGCTGAAGTTAAGCTACCAATGGAAACAACATAGACTGAAGTTTTTCTGTTAGGCAAACAATCGGAAAAAGCACTTTTCTCTGAAACTTTAAGGTTGAAATTCGTTTCACAACTACCAACTCCGTGTCTAAACAAACACAGTTCTAGTTCGTGCCAACGGTTGTTTGGACAAGAACTTCCGAAATGCTCGGGCGGGATTTGAAATGTTTCTAATAAATCAGTTTTATTAGTAATCAGACATCAAGAATAAAAATTAGATTTAAACAACTGCGTACCTATTAGTCGCCCTTTAGGCATATTGTTTAAAATGTTCGAAGCAAGTCTTTTAGCTTCACTTCATCCAATATTTTTTTGGGGCTTATCTCGATAAAGTATGCAAAAGGTGTAGTGAACTCTCAACGTTTTAGGGTTTCGAGATCGGTTTTGGGACCCTTTGAGTCTCGCTCTGTTGTTTTAACTTGGAATTTTAAATAGTAATACATTTCGTGCGCCATTACCGTTTTAGAAAAGAACTAAAAATAATTTTTTTTGAGACTTAGGGGGGCAAGTGGTAAATCAAATGAAAGGTCTTGGTTTGTACATTTCAAAACAGTTTTTGAAATTTCTGTAGGTTTCAAAGTTTTTGAAATATTTTGAAAAAAAATACCGGAATCCCCTTATATTGTATTATTTGTTGATTACTCATATCCAACTGACGTAATGACCACAGATGAATATGGCGTCCACTGTGTCAAGCGCGCAACTAGTAGATGTAAATTTTGCACTATCAATTGAATTACTGTGTATTTTTTTGTGGTTCATTAGCACTATAGAACCTAATTTAAATCTTATATCTAAATACAAAATAAACAGTCCAAAAGTAGCTGAGAGTGATTTCGCCCAGGCAACCGCGATACATTTGTATATACCTACATTTAGAGAGAACCAAACAAAACTTACTCATTAGAACATATTTGCAGTTTCCTACCGTGACATAGTTTCTAACTACAAACACAACATAAACGAAAGCTTGTGCAATCAAAGTTTTAAGTGTCTTGAGTAACTCAAGGAAACTACTAAACGTAAGTATAAACGTATGTAGGTATGTGGTTTGTACCACTGAAATTGCGGTAAAAGTCAGCTTGGGAATGTAAACGTTTCATAGACATTCCGATCATAGCCCCCGGCAAAAATGTTTCTGTTAGGTAGTTCACTTTTACCTTTATGTAAAGGAGAGGAAAATATTTGTGTAACAAATTGGCCCAACCTGACTGATTTATCGACCGGTATTCATTTGCTTGTCTCTGGTTAACCTACGAAGTCGTACATAATGTATATTTTCAGAGCAGTTTCTGAATTAAATACCGAACGTAAACGCACCGTTTCAAATTATTCACGTGGATTCTATAAATCTATGAATAATGATAATAATGTTGGACAATTCACACGGAATTATTTAGCCCCAAGCTAAGCAGAGCTTGTGTTATGGGCACTAGATAACTGATAAACATACAATACATATTTACGGCAAAAAATAATTACAACTAATATTTACACTCACATCTATTTTCTAAAAATCTAAGCCGTCACTTCATTCACTGTTTATATTTTACATACAAAGATATTGTCTATAATACATAGAAACGGGCCAGAACACCTTGAACAAATATCTGCAGATTGTATAAACATTTCTCCTGAGGTAGGAATCGAACCCGCAACCTCCTACTTCGCATACGAATCTCTGCCCGCCGCGCCACATCGGTCGTCTAATAGAAAATACAAATTTGAAATACTAATCCATGGAAAACGAATCACTTGAGAACGGCAACATGGATTAGATTTGTTTAAAAGAAAGAAAATGTTCATAGCTAATAAGGTAATAATAGTCCGTATCAGGTTCTAAAAAAAAGGAATGTTAGACCGATTTTTTTAAATACTGAAAGATATTTTTTTTGTGAGATCACGGATGTCGGTATTCAGTCATCTATTAATTATATTGAGTGACCTTCGCCATTTTGATAGTATTTAATGAAAATCACACACAAATCTAATAAACGTTTGATTACACGGTTAAGGGAGATGAAGATTAAGCGGGAGATCTTGGACCAAATAAATTATAGAACTACCTATGTCAAACTTTTTCAAGTGCTACGACTCAGCGCCTCCTACGAACCGTAGCTCTTCGGCGTAGCAATGAGTCTACGGCCCGTATTATGAAAGCTTGCTCAGTCATTGATCTAGCTGAGCAACGATTTTCTAAGGCATAAACGTCACTCAAGCGTAGATTGATGACTGAGCAAACTTTCATAGTACGTGCATGCGACTCTAGTACGTCTCGAATTAAATAATTGTAACTAATTCAATTTACTGGATTTACACACAGAATAATCTGGTCCCAAAGTCGGCAAACGTAGTGTGGACGCCCTTCGACCAGGTGGGATCACGATTTGCGAAAGACTGCAGGCAGATGCTGGATGCGGCAAGCTGAAGACAGGGCGCTATGCCGCTCATTATGACTGGTATAGGCTGATGATGTAATCTGGTCCCAAAGTAAGCAAGATGACTGATGTACGTGATACACAACCACTCAAAACCAGAAATGGAACTGAAATACGTTAAGATAATATCTACAATATTTTATAGGTATTAATTTGTTACTCTATTTGAGAGTTTATAATCATCATCATAACAGCCCATATAAGTCCACTGCTGGACATAGACCTTCCTCATACGATGCCACAAGTAGCGGTCCTCACCGCCTCCATTCATCGACTCCCTGCGACCGCTACGAAGTCCTCGTCGGTCCATCGAGTAGAAAATAATCAGTAGGGAGAAATTATGGCCTCACTTACCTGTGTTGTTAAAGATATATGTCCCGTTCCTATGAACTAGAAATCCTATGCCTATCTTTTTCACAAAATGGCGCGCTAAGTGCCCTCTTAAACTGTTTTTGTTTTCTTAATACACAGTGGAGGTTCTAAGGGCATACTTAGAACCTTACCAAATACTTTATTTATCTGGTTAGGATTATACTTGTTTTTTTGTAACTGTGTCTGTGTTTAAATCCATGTTTTTCTATTATCTTTTCTAATATTATAAAGAGTTTGTTTGTTTGCATTTAATAGGCTCTGAAACTATTAGACCGATTTGAAAATTATATCACTATTATAGTACATATTACAATATCCCCCATGAACATAGGCTAAAAAATATACCCGTAGCGGACCGCTAGAATTCTATAAATGAGCCGCGCAGACTACAATGAAAAATGCAATTTCTCTCGATGAAAAATGCAATTTCTCTCGAAGAAAAAGCTTATAATAGGTATCACAAACTGACCATTGATCATTTTGAAATTACCTTTGTCCAACGTAATAATAATAAAATAAAATAGGTGGCGGCACTAGTTTGGCTCGGGGTACCGTTTTAAGCTAATGCTGGGTGGTACGTTTCCCAGAAAACATAAAATACCTCCTCCGTTAACTTAACCACACATATAATAATACTACACTAATAACATAACCTTTTTAAACTGAGTGCTTACTGCCCTAGGATGAGAGTTGTCAAAATATTTCTGAGTTATGCCTTCTCTACATTCTGTAGTACTTATCAGCTATTTAATCCATTGTACTCGATTTCTCTTTTAAGAAAACATGTATTTACCCCTTCAGGAAAACCAGGGATTTCTTTTCATTCATTACGAAAGCGGCGGCACGGCTTTTTGTGCTGGCAACAATGGCTGATTACAAAGGAGATTTCTTAGCATGCAATAACCTATTAATTCTTTAATGATTGCGTGTGGAGGAGAGTGTAATCTTTTCGATATTAAAATCCTTGCAAACAAGAATTTATTTTTAATTTAATTTTAAAACTATGTGGTTATCAACATGATAAGCAATTATAAAGAGAATCATTTGTATTTATTGAAAACATTACATCTATTCTTACAGATATGACCTAATACCATAGAGTAGTCAACATAATAAATCACCAGCAAAATAATTAAATATAAGTGTCAATGAGAAAAATAAAATATTAATACGATACAATTTGTCAAGCCAACATCCATAATTTAATTTAATTAAACATCACAAATCTTCTTTAATATCCCGTACTTGTAGTAAAGTTAATTTAACATTACCTCCATAAATTTAACCTCTATGTATTGTTTCATTGTTAGAATTATTTTCAACGCTACCGTTACTTGTTTACTTATTTTCTTAAGTTCTATTACAAAAGGTTTTTATAAATAAAAATTAATAATGTTGGATATGGATTAGTAAATAGCAAAATTTTCACGAGCACGAAACCCAACTAAGAGCTTTTTATAGATGTTCTCCGAATATAAAACTGTTTTGCCGGCTTGTTGTATGACGTGTACGCATTGACTGATCGGTTCAACTCCCAGGGTTAGCAGCCAGAGAACAAACATTGGAATCGATAAGTCATTGTTAGCTATGGAAAATGTTTACTTCCATAGGAAAAGTACGAAAAGAATTTAAGAAACGAATACATACTTGTGCCAATAAGCGTTTGCGTACCACAGGCTAAGTATCTTACATATTAGGAACCTGGCATAATGAAGTAGTATCATTAAATCACTACATTTCATAAAATATTGAACGGATTTTTATACAGTTTTCACCGATAGACGGAGTGTTTCATGAAGAAGGATTATATGAATAATTTATGATCATCATCATCAGCCTATATTAGTCTACTGCTGGACATAGGCCTCCCCTAATGAGTGCCATCGCCCTGTCTTCATGTCGCATCCAGCATCTCCCAGCAATTTATGATGGTTTTGGGTAAATTGCGTGAAATACGACTATATGTTGAAGGTTTCATAAAAAAATCATACCGACTGGAAGCTTAACTGGCGTGCGCCGCGAAAACCAATCGCGTTTTATGAAAACAACGAAAATATTACGGAATTAATGATCTATATAATAATCTATCAGCAGAGCAGGTAGATTTTATTGATCATTTAGCCGAATAATAGACCTTTACCAGCAGAAAAGTTTTTGTAAATAAATTCATGAAATATGGAGCCCACATTAACAAAAGTCTTTAATTCGTAGAGTTCTTGAAATAAACTAACATACTTTACTCCACACACTCTGGAATCTGCGATAGCTATAAAATAGCGGCCTATAGAAGCCGAGACGCCTGACCCCGTTTATTTTACTATTGTGGGCATAAACCAGGATGATGGATCGTCTTCAGAGTGGATTTATCACATTTTACGTCCTTATGAAATACTCAAATTATTTTCATATGGATGTGCTTATAGCCCTCTTTCTTCGTGAGTCATTTTATTTTGTAGGGTTCCGTACCACAAAAGGAAAAAAGGAAACTTTATAGGATCACTTTGTTGTCCGTTTGTCCGTCTGTTGACCCTCTTTTCTCAGGAACGCATGGGGGATATGGAGTTGAAATTAACATCAAATTCTCAAGTCCGTAACCTCTTGGAACCTTGCTATGAATCAAACTTCTAAGTCAACGCGAACCTTGAAATTTGGCCAGAAGTGTCTTATAGCACAAGTGAAGGGATAAATCCGGACCGATTTGAATAATTCTTTCACCATTGGAATTCTACATTATCCGTGATGAACATATGCTTTCGAATATACCCGTGCGAAGCCGGGGTGGACCACCAGTCAGTTATATTTGCAGGTTTTATGTCACGAAAGTAATTTGTGATATAAAATAGGTTCAAAGAGAAGCAGCGCGTGTAATGAAGTCCTCGACTGTGTACAGTCAGTTACGTAAATATGTATACACTCCCGTTAAAGTCCGTTGTAAGTTTCCACTATTATCATATTGCGTGTTATTGCGCATTGCACAAGTCAACTTACGGTATAATAAGAATAAGAAAAAAAAATATTTATTTTCCAAACAGGACTATGTACACAATATAACAACTTAATTAAGAGTATAACCAAATTATCGCATTTACGTACTGTGAATGCCGCCTCCAGTTCGTAGAATCAGCGCGTTTGAAGAATGGCTAGACGATTTACAAAACGGCGCAATTCAATTAAGCTGTCATACTGATTGATAAACGATCAACGTTAAAAATTATTTCTGAACGTCACTTAGATCGTCATCTTGTCGAATGAAATGAATTAGGTGTTCTAAGCAAATCAGCCTCCATTTGTAAGCGGCCTAATCATTCTTCAAATGAGCTGATACTACGATCCGGCGGCGACAGCTACACTAAATTTAGCCAAATTGAAACTTTGGGAGTGTACCATATCTATACATATTTTCGCAGCTGACTGTACAAATTCAGAGTCTAACGTGGGCGGGCGCCAGCCTTACAGGCTAATCCTATAAAGTACAGGAGCAAAGATCTTTTCAATAGCGGTCGTGTGGAAATAGGTAGAATATTAGGTATGAGATTTTTGAGGATCATTCCTACATATTTCTTGTATAAAGTAAGAATTTATTTAACTCTCCTTCAAGGTCCATTGGAAAATTTTCTTGGGAAATTTACGGTCCAATGTCCTTTATAAACGGATAAGCAGGATCCAACCTCAGATTAATTTTTAATCATATTAGTTCTCGCACAAAGACACCGACGTTTTGTGGAAATAAGAAGTTGATTGATTAGTACAGCTTTAACTGAAAAAGTGTAGCAGCTAGCTACACCGTAATCTGCGTAGCAGCTGGCTACGTCGTAGATTTGGCGTAGCACCTACTACCTCGTAGCATCTAGCTACATCGTAGCAGCTTGCTACGTCGTAGACTTTGCGTAACACCAGCTAAGCGTAGCCGCATGCTACGTCGTAGAATATGCGTAGCACCAGCTACAGTGCAGTAGCCTGCTATGTCGTAGACTACGCGTAGCACCAAGAACAGCATAGCAGCTGCCTACATCGTAGACTTTAAGTAGCACCAGCTACAGCGCAGCAGAATGCTACGTCGTAGACTTTACGTAGCAGCTTGCTATGTCGTGGAATTTGCGTAGCATCATAGGTACCTACAGCGTAGAAGCTTAATGCACCGTAGCTTTTGTCGTAGCAGCTAGCTAAAAATCGAAGTAGCTGCGTAGTGCGTAGTGCGGGAATCAGTAATCTAAGCTTTACTTCGTCCACGTATTTTTAGGGTTTCAAAGATCGGTTTTGAAACCCTTATGGTCTCGCTCTGTCCGTCCCCGCTCTTTCTTGAATATCTCAGTAACTACTGCAGCTATTAACTTGAAATTTGAAATAATGATACATTTCGTGCGCCATTACTGATTTTAAGAAAAAAATATATAAATAAATGAAAAATGAAAATGAATATTTTCAGTACAAATTTTGATGTTGAAATTTCAAAAGAGACCTAGGAAGGCAAATGGGGTATCAAATGAAAGGTATCGTTTTGTACATTTCAAAACACTTTTTGAAATTTCTGTAAGTTTCATACTTTTTGAAAAAATTCAAAAAAAGTCGAAAAATTGACCATACCCCCCCCCCCCTATCTCCGAAGATTGCAGACCGATCCACGTACAATGTATTAGGCGTTTGTAGATATAGATCTATATTTTACAGGAAAAATATAGAGAAGTCTGTAATAATAATAGTTTTTGAAAAATGGTAAAAAAGGGGGGGAATTTTTTTTCAAAAGGGGGGGTACCTACCTATGTGGGGTATCAAATGAAAGGTATCGTTTTGACCATATCAAAACACTTTTTGAAATTTCTGTAAGTTTCATACTTTTTGAAATATTTCAAAAAAAAACGAAAAATTGACCATTCCCCCCCCCCTATCTCCGAAGATTGCAGACCGATCTACGTACAATGTATTAGGGGTTTGTAGATATCAATCTATATTTTACAGGAAAAATATAGAGAAGTCTGTAATAATAATAGTTTTTGAAAAATGGTCAAAAAGGGGGGGAATTTTTTTTCAAAAGGAGGGGTACCTGCCTATGTGGGGTATCAAATGAAAGGTATCGTTTTGACCATTTCAAAACACTTTTTGAAATTTCTGTAAGGTTCATACTTTTTGAAATATTTCAAAAATAGTCGAAAAATTGCCCTTTCCCCCCCCCCCCCCTATCTCCGAAGATTGCACACCGATCCACGTACAATGTATTAGGCGTTTGTAGATATCGATCTATATTTTACAGGAAAAATATAGAGAAGTCTGCAATAATAATAGTTTTTGAAAAATGGTCAAAAGGGGGGGGAATTTTTTTTCAAAAGGAGGGGTACCTGCCTATGTGGGGTATCAAATGAAAGGTATCGTTTTGACCATTTCAAAACACTTTTTGAAATTTCTGTAAGTTTCATACTTTTTGAAATATTTCAAAAATAGTCGAAAAATTGCCCTTTCCCCCCCCCCTTTCTCCGAAGATTGCAGACCGATCCACGTACAATGTATTAGGCATTTGTAGATATCGATCTATATTTTACAGGAAAAATATAGAGAAGTCTGTAATAATAATAGTTTTTGAAAAATGGTCAAAAAGGGGGGGAATTTTTTTTCAAAAGGGGGGGTACCTACCTATGTGGGGTATCAAATGAAAGGTATTGTTTTGACCATTTCAAAAGACTTTTTGAAATTTCTGTGAGTTTCATACTTTTTGAAATATTTCAAAAAAAGACGAAAAATTGACCATTCCCCCCCCCCTAGCTCCGAAGATTGATGACCGATCCATGTACAATGTATTAGGCGTTTGTAGATATCAATCTATATTTTACAGGAAAAATATAGAGAAGTCTGTAATAATAATAGTTTTTGAAAAATGGTCAAAAAGGGGGGGAATTTTTTTTCAAAAGGAAGGGTACCTGCCTATGTGGGGTATCAAATGAAAGGTATCGTTTTGACCATTTCAAAACACTTTTTGAAATTTCTGTAAGTTTCATACTTTTTGAAATATTTCAAAAAAAGACGAAAAATTGACCATTCCCCCCCCCCTAGCTCCGAAGATTGCAGACCGATCCATTTATAATGTATTAGGCGTTTGTAGATATCAATCTATATTTTACAGGAAAAATATAGAGAAGTCTGTAATAATAATAGTTTTTGAAAAATGGTCAAAAAGGGGGGGAATTTTTTTTCAAAAGGAGGGGTACCTGCCTATGTGGGGTATCAAATGAAAGGTATCGTTTTGACCATATCAAAACACTTTTTGAAATTTCTGTAAGTTTCATACTTTTTGAAATATTTCAAAAAAAGACGAAAAATTGACCATTCCCCCCCCCCTAGCTCCGAAGATTGATGACCGATCCATGTACAATGTATTAGGCGTTTGTAGATATCAATCTATATTTTACAGGAAAAATATAGAGAAGTCTGTAATAATAATAGTTTTTGAAAAATGGTCAAAAAAGGGGATTTTTTTTCAAAAAGGGGTACCTACCCATGTGGGGTATCAAATGAAAGGTATCGTTTCGGCCTTTTTAAAACACTTTTTGAAATTTCTGTAAGTTTCATACTTTTTAAAATATTTCAGAAAATTGATTGTCCAAATAATTGGCAAATGTTTGAAACCCTCGGCGCGCGAGTTACACTCGCACTTGGCGAATCTTGTTTTACTCATGCACGTCTTTTTGCTCTCTACGCTTTTTGGACGCCGAGTAAAATTTTAGGTATATCTTATAACGGGGCTAGGGTTTTAACAAAAAAATAACCATCTTACTTACCCGATTAAATAAGCTGGACCTTTTCGACCAGCATCATCTAGACCCTCAGCAAGCAGAACTTTTGATATGACTATCAGATGACTGAATTCTTCAACTTTCTTTTCAGATGACGTCCCACTGATCCGCAATGGGCCGCAACTCAGGCGGAGCGGCCGCTGAGACCAACGGGGAGCTTCGAATCTTACTCGTAGTGACCGTCATAGTCGGCCTTCTGCTGATGTTCTCTCTACTCATGTGCTACGCGTGTGTGCTGAAGAGGCTTTGTTGCGGCACTCCGCGGGAACGAGCGAAGAACGTGGCGTGTAGAAGAAATGAGAGCTACCCTATGGGCGATGTGACGTTGTTGTCACAACCGACGGAAAGTGAAAGGGTTTAGTGGTACTACTGATTGTGTTTTATAATCGTGTGCTAGTGTAGAATTTCACTGCCACCGGTTAACGAGAACTAGTCTTTAGCTCATAGTCTTTAGCTTTATTCGTATCTTTGGCTATTTGTGATGTTAAGAGCGTGTACACATTGGCATTGTTACGGTCGGCGCTCGTTGGACCCGTATCAGAACCTGATGGTTCCTAAGCCGTGTCTGACCGGAGTTAAGGGGCGTAATCTACCATTCGCTACGAACATGAAACGCCAAAAATCCTTTTCCTTGCTCGTTGCGAGCGCCTTCTTTTCCCGTACTATTGACTCCACGAACGCTAACTGTGTGACGCGTTACATAACGTCCCATAACGCCGGTCGGTACCCAGCTTTAAAACGCGCGTTACCAAAGCACGCGCAACAGTCAAATGTATGATGTCAATGAGAGTAAGGACGAGCTTCTAGTAATTGTACTTATAGTTAGGCGTATATACTATGTTTATATCTACTTAACCTTATACGAGTACTTAGTATAAATGAGTTCATTACAGAATACCTACATAATGTATTATTGTCACGTAGCCCAGTCGGGTTAGACGACAGAAGGCCTCCACTTTGCATTAATTCCCATCCCGACAGTTATTGCATCAGCGTTAACGTGCGTGGGTCAGTGGGAGTCTAAATTCAAAATGGCGAGAACTGAAGAAATAACTAAATTTATAATCAAAAAAAAATCAACTCATGTTCAATCATCACAGTTATGATTTTTCTCGAAAATTTAATTAGCAAATTTAATAACGGAAAACGCTTTACTCCCTTAAAACCAAGACGGCGGCGGCTTAAGTCGGGGTCCAGATTGGTCGCAATTTTGAATTTAGACTCCTACTGACCCTTCTAAAGGCCGATACGATACATTAATTGTCGGGATGGGAATTAATTCAAAGTGAAATTCTTACCCGACTGGGCCACCTAAATGTAAAATTGGTATTGTAAATAGCCTAGGTATTTGAAAGTAGACGATATCGGAAGTCTCACTATGTACGATCAGCCGTCTAGTCTTAGGGCTCTTTCTACCATACACTGCGAGCCTAGCGCGGAGGCGACGGGCCGGGCGCGAATTATCAAACATATGAAACCACCGTTTGCGTTCATAGTGACTGCGGCGGACGCCCAGCGCGGGCTTGAGCGAGTTAGCACCGTTCCGCAAAAGGTCCTATCCGAGTATTATGGCCACACTACGGGTCTAGTCAAACAGCGATCTAAAGAGCGGTTGGCAGGGGTATAAAAGCTTCTAGGTCTTGACGCGAGCATTTACAAAACAGCGTTACAATTTAACATATTATAAGATTTTGCTGCTGTTTATATCTATAAATGATCATCACAAGAATAGTCTAACGATTGATGTTGAGTAAGGTCATGAACTCCGAAATTTCAACGCGATCCTTTCAGCAGTTTTCTCGATTCAACCTTTTACTATATGCAAATAAACATAATATGTGTCCAACTTTATTTATTTCGTGCCCACCATCTCTTGCGTTCAACACCTCCCATCTCTGGATCGAACTGTCTAGTAAAAATAACAAACCTCGATCTGCCTTCCACTTGTTGTTTACGCCCAACAGGGTTCTTGTACATAACCTACCAATTAAAAACCAATGTGATGACAACAATAAAATATGTATTGAGTATTGAAACCCTCGTCCACGGTTTGCTAGACCTACAGTGGCTACAATACGTCTAAAAGCTACAACAGCCCGCGCGTCACAGTGACTACCGAACTCGCCCGCCTTAGCTTCAGCCACTCGCGTCCGCGCTAGGCCCGCAGTATGATAGAGAGCTTAGGCCCGTATAATGAAAGCTTGCTCAGCCATAGATCTATGCTTGAGTAACGACTTTGTTTGGAAAAAACGTTACTCAAGGATAGATCGCTATGATTGAGCAAGTTTTCATTATGGGCCTTAGAAAACAATAATCTATGTCAACCCACTTTTCAACTTTACTTAGATATGCAGCAGGGAATGATAAAATCAGTAATTACACATTAATATTCTTGAGGGATTTAATCAAACCCGGGTGGTGCCATTTATTTTAACAGATCCTTGAAAAATAATTGATTTGGTAAAATCAACCCAACAGTCCAAATTTTTTATGCGATATTTCTACATACTACATACAGCTACGCAGTGTTCCTTCACATCTTTTATTCTTCGTATCTTATAAATGAGAGGGGTGTGTATGTTTTATCAAAATCAAATTCGTATTTCAGTAACATATGAAAATATATATTTAACACTTCATTCAAGGCACTATACATAGGTAGTTTTTTTACATTTTGATCCTTTTTTATAGCATTTAATAACAGTTTTATATTGTGATTTAACCTCAATTGTAACATTAAGTAACAGGGATATGTTGTTTATAAAATAAAGGAGGAATACATACATAAAAATACATACAATAATATCTTAAAAATGTAATATAATGTAAACCATAGAAACCACGATCGATGACTTTGATTGATGGATATAATAATAATATATATTATGGGTTCCGAAAGTGAATATACTTGTCTTCTGGTAGCCATTGTTTTATTTATTTTTATACTAACTGACATGTCTGCCATCTGTATTTATTTTTTTATTTACTAAATTTATAATGAGAGTATGTGTAGGGCTTATTCAAAAATTAACATGAATTAATCGACTAAATATTTACGAATAATATGAGTAAAGATGAACAGTTTTTAACTTAATATATAAAAATATTAATTTATATATAATTAACATGTAAAGATTTTTATAATAAATGTGTTATTTTGTTTCATAAACATGTAAAATAAACAATAGAAAACTTTTCTTAAGCTTACAACTTTCTTAATAATGAAATATGATATGTTTGATTAATTAAACTAATACAGTCCTGTCAAAATAGACATAAAAATAGTAATCAATAACAAAAATTCCGACAGAGCTGAATTTTGGTAGAGACCTCACTGGGCACACCAGTACAATAAAGTAGCAAAAGTTCCCATAAAATAAAGTCGTCTCTCGTCACTTTTTTAGCACACATGGGGTGTGACGACTTTATTCAAAGACCTTTGAGGTATAAACTGTTAGGGTTCCGTAGGTACCCAAAGGGTATTTGGATTTTTCTCTATCGTTTTAGAGAAAAATCCAAAGTTTTGGGTTAGATTCTACATGACAGGTATGCACACATTGTATGTGCCAATGTTATTCCTCACACATCTCAGGATCTATGTAGACTTTTTCCAAATTTATTTCTACTGGTGTACCTACTTAAGGTCTCCACCAAAACTCGGCTCGGAATTTTTGTTAATTGAAATGTCTAATTTGACTGGACTAATAACTACATGAGTTCAAAGTGATCTTAAAAACAAGAATTTTTCATGGTATGTGATAATCTACACATAGGCTTTTGGCATGCTTCTTAGACATAGGTACCACTTTTACGTGGTAGACATACACTTTAAAATGATGCGAAATGATTTTTTTAGTTGTTTTTAATATTATAAGTTTTCATATATGGTATTAAAAAAGTGGAAACATAGTTATCAGCAAATCCTAAATCATTTTTACCCCGTTGCTTAACTAACTTCGATTCAATGAAACTTAAAAAAAGCATAGGGTAAATATTTAGATTTTTAATGTACATTCTCTCTTAAGCATTATTACCTATTTGCATGAAACCTTCGCCCGAGACCCATATTTATCGACTCTTGCAACTTGCCAAAAGCCGATGCACCTTTACACTAAAACAACGTAATAAAATGTAACTTTAAGTCTCTACCTTAAGGTGTATAGTTCTGTTCCCTCAAAACGCCGTGTACCATGGTCCTCAAAGACTGAGGCTTGCAGTACTCTTCGAGCCAGTTGAATACTCCCGCTGAAAACTCTGCGAAGTCCCGAGTAGGTACTGATTCGAATGACTCGTATAACTTGTCCATTATTCCCTGGAACTGTAATAAAAGTTTGATTAAATGATATAACAAGGTAGGACTTTAACTGTACAGCGTTTCTTATTCTCCTCCTACGATTGCAGTTTTACTCGCCATTTGTTTCTAGTTTCAAGTTTTTATTGCGTACATGTCATCATAGATCTTAAACTTAGATTAAAGTTCAATATAAACCCTGTAAGGGCACTACAATTTTAAGGTGGCGACTAATCTCATTATTTACATAGATAAGTAAGTAGGTACTTAAACAATTTGAAAATTAAATAACATTGCACATCTAAACCAAAGAATACAATAAGGCAATACTTTGGCGATGAACTTAAGAAATGACAGGAAGCTGTGGGACCTTAGCAAATGACTGCTCTAAATTTTGTGGAGGGTGTGGTTAATCATAGCTATTGTACAGATTTGCTAAAAATGAAAATCTGTACAATAGCAGACTAGAAAAAAAGAGGAAGTTCTCAATTCGGCTGTATGTTTTTAAGGAGAGAATGATCCCGAGGTGTTCCCACAAAAGCTTTCCTCACAAGGATTTACTAGGTTTCCCATTAAAGTTTAAAAAACAGTGTTTATATTCAGACTACTGGCACAACCAGCCAGGACAACTGGCAATCTCTGTGTGTTTAGGTGGTGCTAGGATCCTGTTTTGGTCACTGCGCTACATCTCAACAGCATCGCCGGTAAGTAATTAAATATGGCGGAATTGGAAGGAATATTTCTTTTTAAAGCGTTTAATTATTTGTATCAAACTCACCACTTGAAATTTGTCCTGGTCGCTTAGCCTTTGCTCGTTCATCCCCGGCACTGAATGCTGGGCCTTCACAATCTGTTCGTAGTTAGCCTGCATGATACGCAACGCCACTACGTCTTTACGTAGGGCGTTGCGTTCGTCCTCTTGACGACGGCGTTGTTGTAGCAAGTATTGGATGTAGTCTATGGATTTTTGAAGTACCTGGAATATTGTTTCACCTGTTAGTTTGCTTGTTTCTGGTCATGTTATTTAAGGTTTGGCAAACGTAGTGTAGGTCACCCTCCTGCCCGGTGAGATGGCGAAATACTGCAGGTAGTTGCTGGATGTGAAAGCTGAAGACAAGGTGCTATGGCGCGCTCATTAGGGGAAGCCTATATCCAGCAGTGGACAGATATATGCTGATTATGATGATGATTCAAGGTAGTTGACTACGCTATTATTATTATAATCTATGCATATAAATAAGTTACAGTTCTAGTACCCATAACACAAGCTCTGCTTAGCCCTTTAGCTTGATACTAGATGATGTTGTGTGAATTGTCCAGCATTATTTATTTATTGTAGAGTGGTGTAATAATGTGCCTCTACCCATACTAAATGCATGAAATACATAAATGCTTTTGATCTGACGCGCCACCACTGCAATAGTGTGGTTCTAGCTTTATACTGATTAAGTATGTAGTCTATTTTTTCAGCTAGTTTAGGGTATTTTACTTTGTATGAGAAAGAATCTAAACATATATTATTGAGATAGCTTAAGCAAGAAGCAGTTGGAAAATGTTCATTTTAGTTCATAAAAATAACAAAAAGTTTTTTGTTCTTTTATCTGTTTTTAAACACCGTGAAATAGTACTAAATATGGCCATAATATAATACCATTATGTTAATAAAAATACCTTTTTTAATTTGCGTACACAGCCGTTCATATACTCGGCCAGAATTCGTTTTTTTTTAATAAAAATTCGACTAAAACCATTTGTCTAAAAAACAATTAACTTAAAACAATTCGACTAAAAACAATCCGACTTTTTCAATTATACCTAATGCATTTTTAGGGCACATTTCGATTGTTTTTTTTTTGTATTTTTTTAGTGGTTCATTAGACCTAATTGAAACTTTGCAAAAATGGGTGTAATTAGTATTATACCCATTTTTGCAAGTAAGGTATTAGTACCTTCCCTATTCATTCTTGACACTCATGATGAAACAGTCTTATGACAGTTTCATTCGAGACAATATGAAATTTAAGATTTTATATAGCAAAATTCTGAAAGGTTTGCAAAACCAACAGCTGATAAATAGCTTGAATTATCACAACTCAACATCAAGGCCAGACGAGTATAGACTGTATAGATAAACTATCACCCTTGATTGTAGACAAAAGATAGCATTGTACATACTTTCAGCTTCAGAGTTATCAAAAGATTATAAGAAAGAAGCCAAATAAAAAACATAAAAAAAAACTAAAATTACAGGAAAGTCTGGTACTACATAAAAGGAAATCATTTTAATCATTAGAACTTAGAACAGCCAAACACTAAAAAAGATTTTTATATTTTTTTTCATGCATTGGGAACTACAAGTGTTGTTCAATATTTGAAGGCTCTTAAAGGTGTTGGTATGGGTTTGAGTTGTGAATCGCAAAACAACTTAAGCTCTGTGAAGTTAGCTTTAACGGCTGTGCACCACACAGTAAATAAAGCATTGAGGGGAACGAACGGGATGAGAGGGGATTTGTCTGTCAAAACCAGGGTTGCCAGCAGGAATATTGGCGTATTTTTATTTTATCGAGCAGATTTTGTTTTGCTTTAATTTATTTTTCAGTTCACTATTTATAGAATAAATAAAAACATCTTATACTCAATGACGGAATTTAAAACCTAAATCGTGAGGATCAAAAATTTTAAACACTAATCCCAAGTTTGATAATAAAAATGTAGCAAATTTATTAATAATCTAGTTGACAATGAATGCTTTTGAGTACAATGACTCAGCAAAGCCTTTGACGATTGTTCTGTGTTTGTTTTGTTGATTTGATAGTTTTTTCATGTTGTGTGGAATATTCCTTGATATTAGCCATTTCTCTCAAACATTAAATATGCATCGCGGGCGGTTTAACGTACTGCGTCGTCAAACACGAAAAATGAAAACTCATGAAAAATGATGTTTGATGTTATGCATCAAACATCATTTTTCATGAGTTTCATGAGTAATGAAGCTTTTATACATAGATGAATCATAGACTCCTCATCTTCAATGTCAAAAGCTCTCTTTCGCACAGGTGCGAAGCCAGGCTGGATTGCTAGTTAGTAAATATCACTTTTCTATTTGATTGTACCTGTGCACTTTTGCTTCTGTGCCTAAGCTCTCAGAGCTCAAGTTGTATTGTGTGTGTGTGGTGTGTGTACTCCCTTTTCCGCACTGAGACTCTATTGGTCCATTGTGCGTGGTTGTTTTGGCTCAAGTTGTATTGCGATCACTCTACCATACCTCGATAGTCTAGGAACAAGAAATAAGGAAGCTTAGATACTCACAGCTGCTTTGCTGGGCTTGTAACCTGAAGCATCAGTTTGTTGGCAAGTAGGAACCAGCTCTTGCAGAGAGTCATATCCCTTCTTTATAGCATCCCTCCTCTTTTGTTCTGCCTGTCAAAATATTTATTTATAAATTTTAATAATACAATTTTGTTAACACCAATTTTGTTGATGGGAATTTTGATATCACATCAAAATTCCCATCAAGAAATTGGTGTAAACAATCTATAAAGGTTAAGGATTTTTTGTTATAGTGCTTACCTGCACTATGCACTCTCCTGCTCTAAGAAATGAAATTAGTTTCCAAAAAAATTGACTTTGGCAGGACTCAAGGGTGGGGAGCGGATTCGAGTCACACTGAAGTTGAAAATTTTTGGGAACTTATATCATTTCTATAAAGGTTGCTATGGTCTGAACTGGTAGATATAAAATCAACTCTTTGTCCACTTCTGCCTCTAGCATTTACAGCTTTGCATTATCCAATTCGAGCAGTTCCTTCCTAATTTATTTTAATAAGTCCTTCCTAAATGTTTATAAATATAGAGGCTGAGGTTAAAATCTAACCTGTGTGTGTGCTTCCCTTCTGCGTTCCTTGAAGCTCAGTGCCGAAGCCTTGTTGTCACCACTGTCATCTTCATCCTCTGGAAAAAAAGTTAACACATGAACATCAGTCTCAAATGTTATCACTTAGAAATACTTATCTAAAACATATATGTAGATATATATACAAATAATTCGATTGAAAATTACCTGAATTGTGATTTGATGATGATGGTGTTTGATGGATATTGTGGAGTGAACCACTACTTCCACAGCGGGGATACATTATCTTGGCCAATACGAAATCGTGGTAGCTCAACTATTATCAAAAATTGCCTTCTATGGAGAAACTCTAAAATGAACACATTCAGGTCATGTTTGATAAAAATAAGATATTGCGACTTTACAACATGGATCACAAAACAAGTGATTTGGATCTTATTATTTATTTCTTAGTAAAATTATTAAATTTACGCACTCTACACAGTTTATTTCTTAGTTTTTCGGGATTTTTACATTAGTTCAATCACGCAGCAAAACTAACCCAACCTTCAATCAAATCAAAATCAAAACACATAACACAACTTACTACACTACACCCGTATTCCGTAGTATTTATATTCTCTTTGCTTATACCCAGTGTTGCCAGTGGCAGATAGTCAAATATAACATGAGATAGCTCAAAAAGTAACATTTTCCCGAGAAAAGTTACATTACCTTAAATTATGTGGAAAACGACATAAGTAATACACTGTGGCACTTTATTTCACAAAAACTAAAATAAGTTATCTGTCCTGTCCCATTTTGTACAACTTCGAAAAATTCGTAATAATAAAATTGTTTATCGAATAATCGACTGGCGATGCTGAAAAAGGAAAACATACAATTAATAATGTGTGTCTAAGTAATATATGACCAAGGGCGTAGCCAGGATTCTGTTAAGGGAGGGGGGGGGGGGGCAGGCGAAGAAGAACCAAGAATATACCCAAGGCTGTAGCCAGAAATTCATCTGGGGGAGGGAGGAGGGTAGAACACCAAAAAATACTCCAAGTTATGGGCGAGCGAAGCGAGCCGCGAAAACACAGTGTTTTGCTCTAGTTTTGGTGTATTTTTTGTTATGAAAATCTTAGCCACAAAATTCCTTTTTTTGTGAGTTCAAGTGGGAGTCCAGCACTGGACCATACCTACAAGATATTTTTGGCAAGAGAAAATATGGCCAGCCCAATGCCACTTCAGCTTGCTAATCCTTTGAGCTATGTCGATAACCTTGGTTCTCTGTCGGATGTATTCGTTGCGAATTCTATCATTCTGAGAAACTCCGAGCATAGCTCTCTCCATAGCTCGCTGGGCGACTTTATACTGGTGGACCAGCCCCACCGTGAGTGTCCACGTCTCAGCTCCGTAGGTCATGACGGGTAGGACGCATTGATTGAAAACTTTCGTTTTTAAGCATTGCGGTATGGATGACAAGAAGACTCGACGTAGTTTCCCAAACGCTGCCCAACCTAGCTGAATCCTCCTCTTGGCCTCCTTCTCGAAATTGTTTTTACCCAACTGCAGAATTTGCCCAAGGTAAGTGTATTCGGAAACAATTTCGAGAAGGCCACCTTCTCGACGACCGGTCCCGGATCAATGTGGCCATTGATCATGACCTTTGTTTTATCAAAGTGTTCATGTTAAGACCGATGCGTCATGAGGCTGAAGCTAGGCCGTCCAGCATCCGGTTAAGCTCCTCCAGCGACTCCGCCATCAAGACTATGTTATCAGCGAATCGCAGCCCGCAGGTGTGAGATGTAATCGCTGTTTATATTGATGCCCTTACTTTTCCAGTCCAGCGTCTTAAACACATCTTTCAACGCGCTTGTGAACAGTTTCGGGATATAACATCCCCCTGTCTCACACCTCTGCGCAGTTGGATGGGTTTAGACTGCTGCCCTGTACTTGGATACTCATGGTGGCGGCATCATTTTACATCTCACTCAACACCTAGATATAACGATGGTCTTCTTGGCAACGCTGTAAGGATTCCAGAACAGCCCAGTTTTCGACAGAGTCAAAGGCCTTTTCATAGTCCGCAAGGGCCAGACACAGGGGCTGATTATACTTGATTATTTTTTCTTATTATGGTCAATGAATGCATGCTTTTTCCATGCTTTTTGTAGCTCCACATCATTAACATCATCTTTAATGTTTGGGAATCTGATCACCACGCTAGATTAACGCTTTTATTTCAAATTTTTGTGCTCCGCTCGGTTGAATGATTTCTATATGCCGTATATTGGGTCAGAAAAATCATATCGTTGCGTTATTTGTTTTATTGATTCTGTGTAAAACATTAGACAAGTTCTTTTGAAGTTCCGTTCACGATAATATTTTTTTGTTTGCTGGAAAATATTTCTCAAGTTTATATATATTGACCTAAAAGTAACACAAAGTAACATGGTGAGTCGTGTAACATGGAAGTAACATGAGAGGGTCAAAAGTAACGTAAAATGTTACAAAAGTAACATTCTGGCAACGCTGCTTATACCACCAAATAAAAGTGCTACCACAGACTAGGTAGAGATACTAACGTATGAGTGCTACCAGATAAAAAAACCTACTTAGCGAGTTAGAGCTGTACAAAAAGCGCTACATTGTATGAAATTGGCTAATCAAAAAAGATCTTTCGATTTTTTTATTTTTTTAGGGTTCCAAGTCCGATAAAAGTCTGAATTTGCATGGTATTTATAGGAATACCCTCTACTTCATGCAAAACAACAGCTGCCATGCCATTTAGCGCTCTGACGGAGAGGTAGAGAAGAGACTGAAATTACCTTATATTCTTTCTAGAATCTAAAATGTATTTGCAGGCCCAGAAAGACTTAGATTTTTTGTAGGTAGGTATAGGTACTATATTAGTTTGTGTTTACGGTAGGTGCTATATTAGTTAGGGAGGTACAATAATAGTTCTCTGTCATATTCAAGCTTCTACCTGTTGCCGTGATCATTATCGATATCAAAAATGACAAATAAAAATATCAAAAATGAGCAAAAAAAAAACACGTTTGTTTTATGGGAGCCCCCTTAAATATGTATTTTATTCAGTTTTTAGTCATTTTTGTTAAAGCGACAAGAGATATACCTACATCATAAAAATTTGAAATTTCTAACTAGGTTCATGAGTTCATGAGATACAGCCTGGTGACAGACGAACTGACAGACAGACAAACGACGGAAGGACAGCGGAGTCTTAGTAATAGGGTCTCGTGTTACCCTTTGGGTACGGAACCCTAAAAATACCATTTCACTGTTAAAGTTAGGTACGCTTTGAGAAATCAGTATATTGTTTCTCCTATTCAACTTTATATCTTTGCTGATAAACAGCTTTTTTAATGGTAGTTCCATTTTTCAAATTCAAAATGCTAGAGCGATGCAAGAAAGAAACTGTCTACACCTTAGACAATTTAACCCGCTGTGTCTACACAAACCAAACTCAAACAATCTCAAAACCAAACAAAAGAAAGTGAAGTACCTCTTAAAGTAATAAGACATAGAGTGATAATTTCATACAAAATTCCGCTCAAAGTTGAAGCCAAAAAACAACCAATGTGTGCGTAAGCGGCACGTTATTACATTAGCCGACACGCACACAAGTGCACAAATAATATTGCAAGTAATTAACATTTTTCCCGTAAGGTCGGGAAATTGTAACATTTAGTAAGGAGTAAATGATTTGCACATTTATCACTTTTCTGTTAGATGATATTTCATTAACTTTATAATTAACTAGCGGCCCGTCCCGGCTTCGCACGGGTGGACATTTATTTCTAAACATTTTGGGATTAACGTAGAGTAAATGTATCTTTATGCAGGACAATTTATACTTTTATTCGACTACCTCGTTGGTCTAGCGGTCGCGTTTTCAACCGGTGATAATGAGGTCCCGGGTTCAAATCCCGGGTCGGGCCAAGATTTTGGGTCTTTTTTAGCAAGAAATTTTCACAGTAGCAGCCCGGTCGTGTCGGTCTGCCGTCCTATCGTTGCCCGCGTGCGTTGCTACCTGCGCTGAACGAGGCCACACCGCGCACCGGCCACGGCACGGGGTGGCGGGGCGGTGGCGGCGCGGCGCGGCTGCGTTTATTTTTATTATTTATTCGTAGTACCAGTGTAAAGTAGAAATAGAAAAAACAAAGAAGTACATATCTATGGGGTAAAATATTTTTGTCTATAGCTAGCAACATTTATTTGTAATGGCGTGTGTTTTGTTTACATTTTATTTTTGTGCATAAACTACTGTTTTACTCAAGAATATAAGATGCCAGGTTGTACTTACCCGTGAAATGGAATCTTCGGTTGTTTATGGTGGTTAAGTGAAGAGTTGTGACAGCCTTTCACTGCACAATACGTCATTTTTATTAAAAATTCGTAAAGCTATGTACTTAGCCTTTAAAGGCTAACTTGAAATTGCTTCACTTCGAGTGCGCCTACTAGGGTTCTATGCCTAGTTATTCTAAGAAGTACCTAAACAAAATATCTTCTTTTTATTTTTGGCTTTGCATCTGGTTGGGCCGGGGTGGTGCCCGGTGGTCGTAACTAAAATAAAAAAAAACTCTCAAACGAACGCAAATTTATTCTGAAATATGACATAAGTTTCGTAAAATATCAGAAAATAAAATTGTTGAATCAGAAAATTATCTGCTAGGCGCTAAAATTCTGAAATGCGCGCCAAACATCTCGAAAAAACGCTAGATCTAGCGTCAAAAACTCCAAAATGGCAGCACTGTAACAAATCAATCAACTGTCATTTTTTGATTGCAATGCCATGTCATTCTGTCATTTACATCGAGGACCCGTGGACGGAAAAAATCTCCTTTGGATTGATCGTAGTAAGGACCGGGGACTAAAATTTTCTTGCTAGGGTGCCCATTCCACTCATCCAACATCTTTGTCCAACCAATGTACTTTTGATTAAAGAACTTGGATGACTTCTTTCAAATTACTAGCAACACCTATTACTGCCCGCGGCTTCGCACGCGATGATTCTATGAAAACGTATCCAATACAGGTTAATTCTTTTTGAAATTTTATGTGTTGTATTGCCTTTGGTTGATTTCAGGCTTAAAGAATTTATAACTGGAGATGGCATCGCAAGGCGTACCCCTCTGCCGGCCATAAGGCGCTCTTGGTCACACGCGTTATACAAAACTACTTCACTCGTTACCCGCGCGGCCATTAGTAGTCGTTTTGTGTCGCGAAGTAGTGCTTAGTGAAAACGATGAATTGTGCGGTATTTTGGGGTAAAAGGCGACCAGAGACATAAAACTTAAGGGACACGGTATTTCCTATCACAAGTGTGATATTTTTTCAATTGTTTTTGTAATATTGTATAATTTAGATTTAAATGGAATACTAGTTGCGACAGTTTCAAGCGTCTTGGTAGGTGAGTATTGATTTCTTGGTAGAAGGCGTAGTGCGTGTTAGTGTGTAACTCATTAATGGTGTAACAACAGTCATTGTATAATTGTGTGCTTGTTTTGTGTTTGTGTCACAGCTTTTACTTGCGTGTGCGTTTGTAAGGACACTTAGTTTTTCTGCATTAGTATGCATGTTATGTAAATGTGTGCTGTACCGTATTACCTCGCCTTCCGCGAAAAACGGCAGAAAGATTTTAGTACTAAAAGTAGCGCTTGCCAACTCCCGTTATAAATGCTCTAAGGATTTCAGGTCAAAAGCTACACCTATAAAAATTTTGTGTCAGATTTGTTGAGAAGTTTTGGCGCTAAGAAACTAAAAACAAAAAAAGGATTAGGATTAGGAATCTCGGACAAAGATATTGGACGAGTGGAATGGGCATTCTTCCAAGAAACTTGATCAAATACTGGACAAAGAACTTGAACAATGATATTGGATCAGTGGAATGGCACTTAAGCAAGGACCGTACGAGAGATTTTTTTTTGCTCGTCGTCCGTACCATTATGCCATGCCGGCCGGAAGTATAGAACCGCACATTGGCGAAATAATTCCAAGCAAAGTAAGCATGCATACAGACCGTTTACCGTGTGCTTTGTATGTAATTAGAATTACATAAAAGACAGACATCTTACGGTGAACGGTCTGTAGAAGGTACCTACTACACGTTTAGCGCGTTATATAGTGGTACTACACTTTATGTGCGTTGGCTATCTTTCAGAGTCTGAAGTCTCACTCAGTTTGCCTATCGGAATACAATGGTTTGCATAATGTACTGTACATAGAAAGATATGCAGTCTTTTCAATTTCAACACAGAAAGATAGCTTTTAGAAATTTAGCGCTCTGACGACGGAGAAGTACCTACAAGTTGAAATTAAATCTTTGAGATCCTACTGCTGTTCAAATATTGAATCTAGGATTCTTATACTCCTGTAAGTACCTTATATTCCATTTCATTCTGTACAAAAGCGCCAAGATCAAGATTTCTACAAATTAAAAGAGTACTATTCAAGTACCTACCTACTCTTTTAATTTCTTTATTTTTTCCCACAGTCTGCTCTGACTCACTCCTATGAACACAAAATCCTATGCCTATCCTTTTCACAAAATGACGTCGTTAGTAGCCCCTTAAACCAAACGGAGGGGTGCTGTTAATTTTGCTATTTTTTTTAAATTTCTTTAGGACCACTGGAAATATATATATTTAATATAAATATATATATATGAATATAATACGCGCGTTATATTAATATAAACTGCCGTTATATTTTTTGTATTTCTTATTTTTTGGTGGTTAATAAAAAATCGAAGAGAAACAAAAATGACAGACCACTCTAAAGAGAAAAAATAGCGTAATATTAATATAAACTGCCGTTATATTTTTTACATTCCTTAATTTTTTGGTAATCATCGAAAAAACAAAAATGCTGCAGCTTTCTCTGATCGCCGCCGCCGCCGCTGTGTAAGCTTTCTTGTTGTTGTTACTATACTAACCCAATCTCACCAAACTTCAAAATTACTTCACAGGAACAAATCCGAAAAAAAAGAAATTTTGGGATATCAATATCTATTTTGAACCGACAACCGCTGGGGTAAACGTGTTCTTGAGTGGAGACCGCGACTCGGCAAACGTAGTGTAGGACGCCCTTCGACCAGGTGGGATGACGATTTGCGAAAGACTGCTGGCAGATGCTGGATGCGGCAAGCTGAAGACAGGGCGCTATGGCGCTCATTAGGGGAGGCCTATGTCTAGCAGTGGACAAATATAGGCTGATGATGATGATGATGATGAATATCTATTTTGCATGCCGGGCTCGCTTTTTTCTCGTTAAATAATAATTATATAATGTAAAAGTAGCGATATATCAATCAGCTAATATAACTCTTTTATCGACCACTACCCGCAGACTTGTAAGGAGAAATCACCAATTTCAGTTTTTTTTAATAACTTTTTAATGGTTAGTCATCACCACAGAACACATTATTGTATGTCATCCATGACAAATTGAGACAGCAAGACACATCGACTTTTTACCCAGTAGACTCATAATACCTATTTATTCGCTTTGCAAACAAGTCTGTCAACCAACTGAGGTGTGCGGGCGCGGGGAAGTGAGTGCTTATTGGTCCGTTCAAGGTTACGACAAATCATAAACATAATTAGGGATGGGGTACTTAGTTTCTATGAAAACAATAATCGATACTTGTCACAAGGTAGGTATATTTACTAGTAAGTATTTAACGGCACTTTTGCCCGACTGCGCCATGGCAAAGATTTTAACACTAATATGTGTACGTACATTACATACAAAATAATAGCCTAAGCATAGTGAAATAAGATGTAAGTAGGTAGTCACGTTAAGCTTCTAAGTTTAGGTATGTATTGTTTATTCTCTTGAATCAAGCAAACAGACAATGTACCTATTCTATGAATTATGTAAATCACCCACTGAAACTAAATAAATAACTAGCTTATATCCGCGGATTGGCCCGCATTACTTATAATTAATTTAAATTTTTTTTTTTTTATATAATTTGATTGATACCTCTTCCTGTTCCTTCATTTTCCGTACAGATACCATGTAGCAATGTAACGGTAAATATTATTCAAATCGATTTTTACAGAATTAATTATAATTAGTCCTGTATTGTAATAAACCCATATCGATATTCTGATCACTACCCGGCCCGGAACGGCACATCACTACTTGCACGCGCCTTGTCAGAGAAAAAAGGAAAGCAAATATAAAATTGGTTATGAAAGAAAGGGATGCACCGTTGGTGACGTCGACCGGCCAACCAAATTAAGTTGATCTCCGTCAAAACTAAATGAATTAGCAAATTTTATTCTGTTTATGAAAGAAATCAGCTTACCTGTGAAATGTTATTCCATCGGTTTTCAAATTTGAGGTCTTGCTCTCTTTTCCACACCATTTTATGCTACAAGGAGCCATTGCAGCTAGGATAATACGATATTTTTCGTAAGCCAGCACAGATGTTTACGGGTCATTAATCTGGTCGTTACTGGCCGAAAGTTAGAGGGCGTGGTTTTATATAAGATCTATTTTCCTGATGTGTTATCTGAAACCGTTCTCCAAATATTAGGAGTCTAATGGGTAAAAAGTCGATGGCAAGACAGGACGTGTGGCCGGGTTATCTCTAATTTATAGCCTGGTCACACATTTCAACTTGCCTGCGCAGTTCAGTTTGGGCAGTTAATATTGTGCAAAAATACTGAACACGGTACAAGTCAGATCGTGCAAACTGGACAGATGGACTGCGCATTACTGAATTGCAGTTTGGAAAAATTAGAATGCTTTTATTTCCCTATTTTCGATGTCACGATGATGTCGGCTTCACAAGAGATTTTTATTAATAGGAGTTTTCAATTTGTTTATTCATAAAAAAAGGAACACGCAAACAAGCAACGCATCGAAAACATTTTTTCGGACTGAAGTGCTGCGGCTTGAATAACCGGCCACACGCAGCTGATTCTTCAGCATAGCTTGCGCGAGCTACTGCCTTGCGTTCACACGCTCCATCTTACCGGCACAAACTAGTTTGTGCACGCATGCTTCCAAGTAAGAAGGAACTGTGGAACAGTGGCAGACTTATTTATAGCATTTTTAACCCTATTTCGAGATGCTAGCAACCCTATGTAATGCCAACCAAGCAAAACAAATATCAAACCAAACCAACCAACCAAACCAACAAAAAACTTTTTGTGAAAGCAAAAAGTGTGTGTAGCGTTTCTTTACATTGCGCTTCAGTTTGGTTATTTCGAATAAAGTTGTTCATATCACTAAAATCTAATAAAATGTGTATGAACTCTTGATTAGGTGATTAATTTTATACTAAACAACGTTTGCTGTAGATTGTGTTCTCAAATACTGTAAAAATAACTCAAGTGATTAGGTCCAATCTAGCCACCCATGGCCACCATCTTAGAATTTACGCGGTGCTCTCCAAAAGTAATTTATTTTATTCGAGTGAAAATAATAAGTTAATTTTAATTAGAATGCTCTGATCCGAACCCTAGATGTATCTATTTCATGATCGATATAACATTTCGTCGCTGACTTTTGTGTATAATTGAAATATCAGCGATTGAAAGAAGCAACTACAAATTAGTTCATTTTCAGAATTAAAATCTCTACGCTGGCTAAAATGGTGTCAACGAGGCAAATGAGTAGCGTCGGGGGCGGCAGCGGGGGTAGCGAGGGTGCAGGCCCCTCGAGCTCGGAGCCTGCAGCGGTGCCTCGCGTGACACGGCACTCCAGCGCGCTTCTCCCGGGAGGCTCGTCCCCACACGCCAGCACATCTAAATGTGTCGCCTTGCTGCCCGCCCCAAAAACTTTCACAACTAGCCTGATGGACCTGCCACTAGAGCTCATCCAGAAAATATTGTCTCTAATGGGATTCAAAAATATTTCTCAAACCAGAATGGTTAGATTTTTATCACTTATGCTATGGTTTTCTAGTTGTAGACTTCACAGGCAAACATGATGCCTTTGCAGGCTATGTTGTTTATATTAAAGTTTGGGTGTTTCCTCTTGAAAACTCACATGAAACAAGTTTACTCATCTGTTTCATGATTCTGGAGAGCATAATAGGTGCTGAATAACATAAACATTAAATCTCAATGATTATTATGAAAAACTAAGCCAATTATTCTTTAGAAACCATTCTATCATGACCTCAAACTGGGGCTATCAATTGTTATCCAAAGCAACATTTAATTTATACTGCTTGATTGAAAATAAATGCTATACATTATAGCATTTATTTTCAATTCAAGGTATTTTGTAACATCTATCCTAATTGCAATATCATTGTAGGTATTTTAGCAAATTTTGGTCTGTACAAGATCAAAAAATCTTGTTTATTGAAGAATTTCATTAAAATGGTTGTACCTACCTACAATATCTAAAAATCTTTTGTGTATGACAAATAAGGATCTGAATTTGGACACCAATAAAATAATATCATGATAAAAACATCTAGAATTCATATTGATACAATCACTGGGGCCAAAGAATGTAAAATATTTTATTTACATCTACAGGTAAACCGCCGGCTAAATGTAATTTGCAGTGGAATTTTGAATTCCACATTCAATCGCTTACAAAATCAGATGTTACATAGATTTCAATCTATCAAGGCAAAAATGCCGAGAAGAGAGTCTGCACGTAGAAGCCATCCCCTGGCATGCGAGTCAGATATAATTGAAACTCTTCACATGAGGTTGAGTCTCCTACAAATGACTTTTGGCAAGCATATTGAGAGGAAACACTGCTGTTTCTTCCCAGGAGAGGTAACTATTTGTAAAAAAAAATATAGACTTCTGTTGTAAGTATCCCCAATATATTTATTTTTCAAATAGACCAAGGTGTAAAAGGTTAGTACTAACATATAATTCATTTTCCTACAAATGAGTCACTCGTTTGTTAGTTGTAGATTATTAATTTATTATACAACGGCTTGGTATTGTACTTCCAGTTCCAATAAGTCAATTTGTAATCCAATAGTTTTCTAATTGGATTATTGAAGAGTTGTTTGTTTCTACTATATTATGTTTTAGATCTTAGATGAAGTATACAGTGTTCTTTCGTACCTGAAAACCACAACCAAGTTAGCCAGGCCTTATAAGGTAACGGATGAGCTGTTTGATCTTACCACAATGGCGATGGAATACTTCAAAGAACATATTGAACCAAACTTGCCAGAAATAACATATTTTGGAACAGATTTCTTTGATATACACAATGCATTTTCACGTAAGTATACCAATCACTCTTACTATGAAGTTTAGTATTCTAACTTCTGCCCGCAGCTTGGCTTTGGAGATGAGAAGTAGACTTAGTTATTTCCCTAGATACTGTCTACCTACCTGCCAAATTACAATTATATCCATTCTGACATAGGTATGAAAACTCAATTTCCCAGGAAATGGAGAAATTGTAATTTATTATAAAAACAAAGAAAAACCTTGTTTGAACATGAATGAATACTTATTGAGATTGGACAACAATGAGCAATATCTCTAAGCTACATAAACAAATTAAAATATTTTTTTTTTTCGGACAATTAAATAACATCAGAACACAAAGGACAGACATAGGATTTCGCGTTCTTATGAGCAGAGCAAGAAAGGGCATAACAATGCAAGTCCAAAAATCAAGTTTTAGCTTATTATCTATAAATTAGGACTTTACTTGAAAAAACCAAACCATATGAAATGTTTTTTACTTAGTTCTATTACCATGCTTATGGTCAAGAGCTCAAGTTCTGTATTTATTGAGAAATTAAGGTTTTAGTAAAAATTTTGAGATAACTTGCGTTTTTTTTCTATCGAATTTTTTTTTATGTTATCGTGTTTTCGAAACATAATGATCGATAGAGTAAGTCCTGAACTGTACCTACTATGTATAAATTTCAAAGTTAAATATTTAGTAGTTTGGAAGATATTTCGATCTGACGGAGTTGATTTTGAGGTAGTGTTATAGTATAGGCCCTTAAGACAAAGAGCTAAAGAAAGAAAAGAAACTATGAAAACTAAGAAAGAAACTAAAGAAATTTCTCTAGCTCTCGACTTTTCTCGAGCCGAATTTCTCGGGATCGAAGACGATAAATTTCCCAGCGAAACTTATTTTATATTTTATATGATATGGTCTTACGGAGCTGAGTTATGGGGCACCGCGTGTAACTCAAACCTGAACATCTTGCAACGCTTCCAATCAAAAATGCTTCAACTTATATCAAAATCAAACGCTCCATGGTTTGTGACAAATGACCAGCTGCACCGCGACCTGCACACACCTACTGTTATTGAAGATATCGCCACCAAACTGAAATCCTATGCCCAACGATTGGAAATCCACCCAAATGAGCTGGCTAGCAACCTCATGAAGCAAGACAAAACATCCAGACGACTAAAGAGAATAACTCCTCAAGACCTAATATAAAAACCTAAGATAAAAACATTAAACAAAAGGATATACCGATGGTCATATACCATACATGACATGGCTGGCAGTGGCAGCACGAAACAGACAAAACTCTTAGCCCAATGCCTAAATGGGCAGATGACAAGAAAAAAAAGGAGATAAAAAATAAACCCAGGAATGGAAACCCTATTTCTGAGGCACGGGGGTGTAACAATGCCGACTTCTTGACTCCGGGCTACTACAGTGATTTTTCCATGCAAGAAAAATCCTAATAACACATCTTGGTCCGGGATTTACTATGATTACCAGTTGAATTTGCGACCGCTAATCCAACGAGACAGTCTATTATATTGACTTATATAATTATAACTTATGTAAATGTTGTAGCTAAAAGATACATCTGAAACAGTAAATCTAACATCTTATATTTCAGCGGGTGAAAGCACAAAGTCCTACATGATAGACTCACCACCACCGAGCTTTGAATCGTCATCAGCCCAGGCGACGGGGGGCGACGGGCTTTCGACCGGCGATAGGAGGGTGTCTTCCAACTTCAATATGTATATGGAAGAAAGTTTGCCGCCATCGCCGCCGCCGCCGCAAAGCAATATGGTGCTCAGGAAACGGATACATCGTATAAAACAGGGAATGAAAAAGTAAGCTATATGATTAATATCAATCTTTAAAAAAGACATACTCTACAGAGAAAGGGTAATTTAATATCGCATTTTTAGACTAAGTAGGTACGTTTAATGTACCTATTGTTCAAAAACACGCAGCTGTGGTTTTACAATCTAATGTTGGTTGGTGCTGATTCTATCTTACTTCCTCTAGTAACCACTGCTATATTCTTTGTGTGAAATTATAGTACATTGTACACCTTGGCAAGAACGTGCCTGATTCCTATCGTGTGTGTTATTTGGGCCTTAAAACACACATGGTAGGAATCGCACTTGCTCCCGGGTGATTGATAATGATAGATAGACCTACGAGGAAAACTCGTGTAAATTTAAAATATGAACTCGAATTATATGAAAATCTTACGCAATAAATTCGCGCGTACTATTTTCACATGCTTTTGAGAGAAGAGACGGAATCATACAACGAATGTAAACATTTTTTATCGATTGTCTACTCTATGAAAATAACCATAGCTACTGGACTGCTTTTTCAGAAATTTTAAAAAATAACACGTTACAAATGGATTTCCCTACTCTTTCTCTCCCGCCAAATTCCTTAGAGTTTTCCGTCCCGCTTTTAGTACGCTTGCAATGTCGAACTTTCTAGGTGATATTTGGAACAGGGATAATCAACTGAGTGGGTGTAGTATAAAAATATAAAGAAAACCTAGATATTGTGATATGATATTATCACTACAGAGGTGTGTACTGACTGTGTAACATCCCACAATAACATTGTATAGTGTAATGTGTACATTATACATATTTTATTGTACACAAAGCTTGGCGTTGTCAGTCGGTGGCGCGCGGCCATAGAAAATAATAATAAATAATGCTGGACAATTCACACACCATTATCTAGCCCCAATCTAAGCAGAGCCTGTGTTATGGGTACTAGATAACTGATATAATTATATGTGTATACGATAGGTACATATATAGTTTTTTTTTATTGAAAACGACCAGAACAACCTGAACAAATGTCTGCAGATCGTACACACATTTGTTCCGAGGCGGGAATCGAACCCGCAACCTCCTCTGCGTCAGAGGGAGACCTTCGCCCACCGCGCCACAAAGGTCCTTATTCTCTAAAAGGCAAATGGCTTTCGCGTTGGCACCGCCGCGCCGTCGTCGCGGCGCCGCCGCCCGTAGCGTCGCGTCGTGATTTTTTCTTTACCGCGTCCGCCCACTTTTCCTTCAAGGGATTTGGGATTTGTAGTGTATGTTGAATGTGACTTGCAAAATTGAGATACCTTTTTCATATCCATAAATTGGGTACTTTATTAATGGCTGGATTGATGGATAAAGTTAAAGGTATAATTTAGTTCCTTTCTGTCCGCGGCTTCGCACGCGTTGTGGAAGGGTATTCGTATTCCTATCCTATTGGAACTATATTATAAAATAAAAAGTAGCCTGTTTTATTTCAGGGTTAGCTAACTGTATGCAAATTCAGCCAGATCCATTTAGAACTTTTGGCGGGAAGAGGAATCAAACATCCAAATTTCGCATTTATAATACTATACTTTAGTCATCCTAACTACCACGGTTGTCTGGTAGAGATCGCTCTTGAGCAATAAGACCGCCAATTGTTACATATCTGTTTTTTACTTCTTTTATTTATGATTGTTATGTTAAATTTGCACCACCCCAACTCTTCCCGTGGGTGTCGTTCGAGGCGACTAAGGGACATACATCGTGCGGTGGGCAGCAGCACCTCTTGCAGAATAGATCTACCACTGAACTGCGATCCGCAACCCACATGCACAGCGCGGGGATTATGGGCGTTACCCCCTATGAGATAAAAATCAGGTGGTGCCTGCGTCCAGCAGTGGACCATTATAGGCTGTTGAGAGGAGATGATGTTCAATTTATGTGTGCAATAAAAGCATTTTCTATCTATCGGTCCAACTAGTCATTGTTTTATAGCCTATATTCTTTTTGATTAAGGTCCTGTTTAATTATTTTCTCAGGTACAACGACCAACTATCGGCCCTCCGCAGTGATCTTCGCAGTTGTAAACGCAAGACAGCGCTCCAGCAGAAGCAAATTGGCGAACAGCAAAAGCAAATAGCCGAGCAACAGAAACAAACATTGGAGTACGCAAACCGCCTTGATGACTATGATAAGAAAAACGAAGAGACTAGCCGGAAATTTCAAACACTACTTCAGGTGAGAGAAGTTTTCTAAAAGATTTTTGTAACACTTTGTGAAGTTTAAATGTGATAGAAATAACAAAAATAATGCTGGACAATCCACATAGCATTATCTAGCTCCAGCTAAGCTGAGCTTTTGTTATGGGTACTAGATACCTGATAATATAAATAAATAATTCTGTACAATTCACACAGCATTATCTAGCCCCAAGCAAGCAGAGCTTGTGTTATGGGTACTACATAGTTACCGATATACATAATGCAATACATTACATAGATAGATTTTTTTTATATTATATAGTAAAACGGCCAGAACACCAGGAACAAATACCACCAAATCGGTACAAATATTTGTCCCAAGGCGGGAATCGAACCCGCAACCTGCTGCGTCGCAGGCGGACCTTCGCTCATTGCGCCACAGAAGTCGTAAATATTTATATTATGCTCTTAAAAAAGTAATAGATAATGAAATCATGTACATATCTAAATTGCATTTTCAGGAGCTAAACAAATGTAAAACGGAGCTGCAATATTGGCGATCAAGGTCACCGGCCGTGCCACCGCTTTGTGCTGAATGCGGGTCTTCGCTTCGATTGTCGCCAAACTCATTGGCCCAGGTAATTATAGTTTCGCTTTTTTTATTATTGTTATTGTGTTCTTGCTTTTTATCAAGGGAAAAACCCTTTTGAATGTTCAATTTATTTATGCTTACAAACTTTGCGCGTTAGCGTTTGTACAAAATCATAAATTTAGCTCGACTAGTGCTAAATTCGGAACTGTAATGTGGATATTCGCTTTGTTTGATGATTGACATATGTCTCCCTCCCCCCAACGATGGGGGGTATTGCCATAATCATCAGTGGCAGGCAGATTGGAAATCACTGTAAAGGGGTTAAAATTACAGAATGAAACTTTTGCCTTGTAGTAGGTACTTAGTCGACTCTAACGACATAAATGAGCTGAATTCTGAGTTGGCAGGGTCGGCCACTATTACTATACTGGTTGGCAAAGAACTTCGGTATACTATTCCGGCTTTATCAAATGAATAATGTTTTCAGTGGGAGGCTGGTGTGAGTGGAGAGTATGGAGAGCATGATGCGGCTGGGGGCAGCGCTGAGAGCGCGCCGCCGCCCGTCGCGGCAGAGGCTGTCGCCACGGAGGTGCCTCGCGTCGAGCCCAAGCCCGAGCTCAAACCTAAGACCGAGAGCAAACCTGAAACTAAAACAAAAGAAACAAAACATGAAAAAACTAAAAGTGAAGTAAAACCTGAAGAGGCGAAGTCTAAAAAAGAATCGAAAGTAGAAAAGACTAAAGTTGATTTCAAATCGGATTCCGGTAGTGAGTATTCAGCGACACCGCCGTCTCGCCGCCGCGCGTCGGCTGACCACAGTGCCACAGGCACCCCTGATCGCAAGAAGCGTCGATTCACACGTCCTAGGAAACTCTGAGCTAAGCTACATCCGGTGTATGCACGTTGTAGACGAAACATCTTGGTGAGTTACAGTTTTATAACAAAATCTATTTTATACCATCCATTGTACTTCGTTTTGAAGTTAAGTGTCTTTCAGATAAAATAACAACTGTAAAACTAATTTTCAGGGAGGTTGGTTTATATCTAACCTTATCAAAAAGCTAATGCTAATGGCGAGCTAATTCAATGATAACGTTCTGCGTAATCGCAAATTACTGGCTGCGTTTTATCCAGGTACCAGGTATGCGAAGCCGCGCGCAGAATCTAGCGTCAATCAATCTGATAATGCATGTTGGTAAAAGGAACTTTACAATCACAAATCAAATTTAAATACAAACCTTTATTGACGTGAGAAAATCGATGTGTGAGCTGAATTAAGTTGGTTTATCCATTATTAATAATCCTGAGCAATCGGTTAATACGACCGCAGGCGGTGAATGAATCAACAATGACTGTAATATCTAAAGCATCAGTTATTATGCCTTTGATAAGTATGGATAAAACCACCAAAATCTTGACCAAGCAATGGATATTATCCGTAAAGTTGTTTGGTACATTTGTACAATAATTATTGTAAGATGGAATTTCTTATTCCAGTTACAGGGTGTTCCAGCCTTAGAGGATTATTATATGTGGGGTAGTAAAGGCTTTGATTTTCCTTTTATAATTTTATGAACCACAGACTAAAGTTTACCATTTCAAATTACGCCCCTTTGTCCTACGTATCTTTAAAATAGTTGGTTTCTACATAACGTTCTTGGCGAAGGGGCCTAACACATCTATTCTTGCAACATCACAAAAATATTGTGGTTCTATTGAATTGAAGCCTACCCTCCAACCCACCAACCAAGTTTAACTCTCAAAGACAGGGACACCCTGTATTTAAAAAGTTGTTTGGGAGGACCGCCTCCGCCTAAACTCGCTTTTGACGCGAGCATAATGTAGTCTGATGAAAATTGTTGACTAATGTTATTATATAAAAACTTTATGTACGTATGCAGATCCGCATCCATTTTAAATTGAAGTCCAAAATTCTTCATCCTTAAAAACAAAGCCACTAGGTCTAGGATTGGTAAAGCTTTGGTCTCTTGTTCAGAACCCAGAACGCTGCGGTATGCGGCACAACGTAGAGTCACGACGATCGTTAACAGTCTGTGCGGAGAAGCGGTCATTTGATTTCGCTGCAGCGGTATGCGACACAAAAAAATCTATTGTTGATGCCGTGACGCACACTGCAGCGTTGTGTGGAGTACCCACTGCTCCCCACTTCACCGCGCTTGCACCGCTGACGCAGACTTCGATGAATCAAAAGTAGTCTTTTGTTTCATCGAACAATCTGTCAACAAATCGTCGTAGACGTTTTTCATACGATTAATGTGTGCGGCACCGCACACCGCAGTATTGCGCGTTGTGATCAAGAGACCAAGGCTTAACCTACACTAGTTTGGAGTCAGATCAGTGCTCAGTTTTACGACTTCGTAGACTCGCCTGATCAGGGTCACCATAGGCTTAAAGCCGATCTCTGATTTGGGTCTTAAAGAGTGTAGGGATTAAGATAGGTTCTTGTAGTAATAAAAAACTACACTGTCAATGCTAATATTTTAATGTTACAGTACAATGCAATAGAATTAAAATAGGATTAAATCAATATCACTTCACATTAAATAAAAATACCCTCGTTTGAGTTAAAACAGTGAACCCCGGTATTTATTTCAGGACAGTATTCAGATACCAAATGAAATAAAGAACTTAAGATATCCTGTGTAATATAAGATAAAATAAAATCAATAGCTCTAATGTTTTAAGAAGTGGCAGAAAGTTGTGTGTGAAGTGGAAAAGGTACTACATTTGTAGGCGGTAGTTCTTACGCTCAATTAACAAATCAATGATCTTCTTGTCAATAGTTATTTTTTTGCCATAGAAGATCATTAGTTTGTTAAAATTGCAAATGAACAACTGTCTGTTATTATGCTTTTCACTTCTGCATTACAGCTTCTTATCTTCTAATACTCTATTGTATTAGGTCTTACCTGTAATAATAGAGGTTATGTTTTAAATATATTGAAATAAATAAATCTTCAGCTGGTGGTTAGTTCATCTTCTTTTTTCACTATCTACATTTTATTTTCTTAGTTACAACAAATTATTTAAATTTGCAGGTGAATTTACAAACATTGAACTAATATTATTATAATTACTAAGCTTTTATAGCCCTGTTTATTTTAGTTTAAGTAGAAATAGATCTTAAAATAATGTGAATAGAGGTAAATGTTGAAATGTTGTGTTTATTTGTAAATATATTTGAAAAGGTAAATCACATTGTGTAATGTACAAAAAAGGAATATAACTATAAAGATACAACCTTGTAAATTGAAATATTTTTGGGACATGATGATGTAGTAAGGCGAAGAGAGGGCGTAAAGCTATTTTCTGTATGTTGTATTAAGGGATCCTTCAGGGCTTCACACAGTTCTTGCGTCATGTCACTCCATCAACAAACATATCAACCAATTACATCAAAGTATTGCCTACAGATTACCTTACCCATAATATATTACAAGAACACAGTTGTATCAAAATGCGCACAATATTGTAACAATAACAACATTGTTTATATATTTATTATTTTTATTTATTTAAATGTAGTTTTTTATTGATTTTCTGCAATTCTGTTTGCTCATTCACCTTTAATTATTAAATCAAAACTGCTTATTATTTTGTATTATTCTTTCGCTAAAGCGCTTCTATGATTCAGTCTATTCAATCATTACTCTCAAAAACGCCTTATTTTCTTGTATGTAAGGTATATTTGCTAATTAAAATGTATTTAGTGATGCACGTCTAACCCCAAGATAACAATATACGGGGCAAGTTTATGCTTGTCCTGATTTGACAATAAGAAAGTTACCATTCGGCGGCCGCGCTCACGCATTATTCGATTGTCTACACATATTTTTAGAACTTACTGTTGGTAAATACATGTTTATGAATTACATAAATCATAAATCGGATAAACTCGAATGCGTGCCCACGGTATGGCGCAGCAAAGCTCGTTTGATACCTTTGCCATTATATTTGTGTAAATAGTTATGATTGTACATACTATGTATGCCGTGTGTAGAGCTGTAGATTGTTTAAATTTTATAGAATTGTAAGACGAATTTACAGAAAGTACACTATGGAATAGTATTTCGTATATATGACGTTCAGTCGATGCTGAATTTCAGGTTCGTTTACCGGTACACATACAATATTAGATGTAAAGCGAATGTAACCCAGTTCTCATAATAATTATGTTTTATAATATGCACAGATTGTTATGAATATTCATAAATAGCAATAGCTATGATTTAGCAGTGGCATTCAAGTGATTTTTAATAAGCGTTTTAATAAGCAATCCGGGAGCTCTTTTCTATATTTCTTTTGTAATTAATTTTTCTATTAAAGGTGGATGTTACAAATAAGTTGATCATCATAAATTAGCAAATCTATTTTAATCTAGATCCTAAACCATGTACATAAGGTACATAATAACTTTAGGTTAAGTAGTCCACTTGAAATATTTTTCGTATGTGCATGGCGAACTTTTATGTAATAAAAATAAAATTTATAAATCCCGTGAGACTGGGTCATGTCTTGTAAAAGATAAAAAATGTATTTTGTTGTTAATTTATCTTTTAAAATATATTTTTTCTCGAGTTATGTACTACTTAGTTTCCATAGCAATGTGAAATTTAAAATCTTGTGTAGGATATAAAGAAATGTATGAGCATGTAAGTAGATTGAAGTACATTTAGTGCCGCCTCTAACACGATAACGTATTGATCAACCATCTTCACTCCGACACTAACTGTACAAATTATAATGCCGATCGATGTACTAGTTAAGTGTGATGCATTTAACAAATAGAGATACAAGTGCTATGTTTTTAATAGAATAATTTAAAAAGGTAATTTGCTACATCGCTGTTCATTGATTTCATAGCGCCGAGCGTGCATATCTAATTTGTTTCATGGCTTAAAAATGTTATGCATAGCTTCGTTTCATAAGTCATTTGAAAAAATATAATTTCATCTATTCATGAGCATAAAATAGTTGCTTAATATTGTATGTTCAAAAAAATGGCCTGTACTTGATAAACTCCAAAAGTTTCTGTGCTTCTATGTGCAACAGTGCAATAAATCTATGTTTTTAAGTAAATTTATCCATTGAATGGTGTTTTCGCTTATTCTTTCATTCAAAAATAGATGAAATGGGGTTATAAATTTAAGGTTCTTATTTAAAATAGTTTGATTTAGAAAAAAATTTTTTCATCAAAACAGGAGTTTTATGTTAAGCTCTTTGTGAGCGTGCAATAAGCAAATCTGTCAATTGCTGCACCCTCTTTTTAAAATAGTTTATATTAAAATATAGTATTTTTACTAGACAAAAATACAATAAATGTGTGAAGTCCAAAATAATATTTTGTTTTTCTTACAACCCAGTCAGTCAGACCTATCGAATTACCTATGTATATGTATAGTACCTACCTACCTAACTTATTATAATAAATAAATAAATAACGCTGGACAATTCACACAACATTACCTAGCTCCAAGCTAAGCAGAGCTGGTGTTATGGGTACTAGATAACTGATATACATAATATAATACACAGATATTTTTTATAATATGTAGAAAACGAACCTGAACAAAGGTCTGCAGATCGTAGGTACACATTTGTCCCGAGGCGGGAATCGAACCCGCAGCCTCCTGCGTCGCAGACAGACCTTCGTCCACCCCGCCCCAGAGGTCGTACGATTATGTTCACGGGGTCAGTATAATATTACTTATTTATATGGCTAATCAATCTATATTAAATATACCTACGACCTAAGTTTAGATAGATAGGCAGGGAGTACCCACGGTATAAAATATACTCTTAGTAGGTCCGTCGTATATTTCCCTGTTCTGTTCTGACAAAACCACAACAATTTTTCCAAATTGTACGTCGATTGTTATCGTGACTGAATCAAATTACTATGATCATTTTCATGTTATTATGTTGCCTGTCAAAATGTACCCATTATTATATTACTTTACTGTGTTTTTAACTTGAAATAAACAATGCGATGATAGTTCAAATCAAAGTCCGCATCGCATTTTCTTGCTTGACTCAGGCAGGGGCAAACAGTAAAATAAGTGACTACATGTAAGAATCACATTAAAGTGAAGTTATATTTCCACATTATGCCCGTTTTTTTTTTATTTTTTTTTCTGTTAGTCTTGGTACTTATTCAAACAATACATCATTCAGGTCACAGCAAATCCCGTTAAAAACGTAGTAAATAATACTCTAAAGATGGGCAGCCAGACCTAAACCCGACAAATACACGTATTATTTTAATATTTTCGTATAGTCGCAACTATTACCGATAAATCCTATACAAATTTTTGATGATTTTTTCCTGTTCAGATCAAAAACCGATAAATGTATTTTTCTTTTACACTGTCCTTTTTTTCAAATACAACACCCAACAGAACTATTAAACAAAAATAACTTTAAAGAGCTAAGTGCAGCAAAAAAACAAGACGTTAATAATTTAATGAAAAAGCAATTCGGTAATGAATGGAGTAGTCATGAGGAATAAGTGGTATAAAGATTTAAGAGAATAATAGATTTGAAAACGAAAGTTTTCAATCAGTGCGTCCTACCCGTCATGACCTACGGAGCTGAGACGTGGACACTCACGGTAGGGCTGGTCCACCAGTTTAAAGTCGCCCAGCGAGCTATGGAGAGAGCTATGCTCGGAGTTTCTCTGAAGGATAGGATTCGCAACGAATACATCCGACAGAGAACCAAGGTTATCGACATAGCTCAAAGGATTAGCAAGCTAAAGTGGCAGTGGGCTGGCCATATCTCGAGAAGAACCGACAACCGCTGGGGTAAACGTGTTCTTGAGTGGAGACCGCGACTCGGCATACGTAGTTTAGGACGCCCTCCGACCAGGTGGTATGACGATTTGCGAAAGACTGCTGGCAGATGCTGGATGCGGCAAGCTGAAGACAGGGCGCTATGGCGCTCATTAGGGGAGGCCTATGTCCAGCAGTGGACTGATGTAGGCTGATGATGATGAAAGATTTAATAGAAAATGAAAACCATCATGAGCATGAAGATGATGCAGACTTTTTGTGTGATTGCAATGAAGAAGAAGAAAGCAATGTTTTAGTATAAGAATTTGTTAATTTTGAAGAATGAAACGACAAATATATGATTAGAAAAATAAGCATGTATTTTACTTGTCTATGATGTATCCTTAATACAACAACTTAATATCGGTAAAAGTCAGAAATTATGATTAAGTACCGGGACAAAAGCCGATAAATACAATATAGCCGTTCAAATCCCGATAATTGCAGTATAGTTGGACCAAAACCCGATAATTCCTTTTTTAAAACTTAAATTGTCGGGAAACTATCAACACTATATTTTTTTTATCTAACCTATATAAAAGCCATTCCTACAAGCCAAATTTACGGTATATTAGTTTAGTTAACAGCATAACCAATTTTTCGTAAATCATTCTTTTGTATTTTCTGAAAAAACACGAAAAGTGATTTTATCGGTTTTTGTTCCGGACCTCCTCAAGTGGAAAGTTATCAATCTCCTGACGCTCCTAGTAGGGGAACCCTATTGACGAATCAGTTACGTAAACAGTGACAGTGGTTTGAAAGCTTTATTAAAATTTTATGGATACCCTAGCCCAGCCTACCTACTACGTAGGTACACTGGGAACGATGCTTCTATCGTGAATTGAGTTACATTTTCTTTGGAAAAATCTACTGCGTGAAAAAAGTTTAAGTTAGTAGGTGCCATCTATTTTATTGCGCTAGGTTAGTTGTTTGTTATCTATTCTATAATTCAGTTCCACAAGCCTCTGCCGATTTCAAAGAGAAGAAAGAAACAAGTGAAGCTCCTTAAAAGTGAAAGGATTTTGCTCGTCGCAGATTCTGGTTTGGAAGCTGTTTGTGTCAAAATCTAGCCCAATTAAGTATTATGTAGTATTTACTTCATGCGATTTATCACCCAACGCGAAATGCTTATTATTCATGGACTTGGAAACTACATACATTAGGTTGCAGTCAAGTCACTATAATACTAGGTTTGATATATTTATAGCTTCAATTTTAACTTCATGCATTTTCGAAAGGGGAAACTTGTCACCGATAACAGCTGACGCTTTCATGACAGGGAATTAGTTTGTAGCTGGTAATGTTATTTAGTTAGTAATTTGTTAAGTTGCATCCGAAATTCAGCGACAGCATATCTTAGGATGGAGAATGAAACTTAGCATGATTAAACTTCTTAATACGAGAAAGGAAATAAGATACGTTATCCCGGAATTTAGTTACCTACATTACATCCTTGGGAGAGAGAATAAAAGTCAAAAGGTGTACCTACTTATTTCAGATTAATCATCGCGTGTCCGATTCAATAATGCCTTTTTTTATTGGATTCAGTGTTGCAAGGTCGTAAAAAAACAGACAACATCATCATTGTCCACTCCTGAACACATAGGCTTCCTCTAATAATAAATAAATAATAAATAATGCTGGACAATTCACACCGCATTACCTAGCCCCAAGCTAAGCAGAGCTTGTGTTATGGGTACTAGATAACTGATATACATAATACAATACAATACACAGATAGATATTTTTTATTATATATAGAAAACGACCAGAACACCCTGAACAAATGTCTGCAGATCGTACACACATTTGGTCGTTTTATAATAATAAAAAATATCTATCTATGTATTGTATTATATTATGTATATCAGTTATCTAGTACCCATAACACAAGCTCTGCATAGCTTGGGGCTAGATAATGCTGTGTGAATTGTCCAGCATTATATTTATTTATTGGTTTATTTGTCCCGAGGTGGGAATCGAACCCGCAACCTGCGTCGCAGGCAGATGAGCCCCAAAGCGCCCTCACTCTAGCTTGCCGCATCAAGTCAATGAATAAAACGATCTACCAAAATACTAAGAATCTACCAACAAGTGAGCTACCCTGGTAGATATTTGTACCTATACTCGAAGGCGTCCTATTAACTACTCATTCAATCAGGGGAAGTTATAAGCGAGGGAAAACGCTAGCGGCGCTCAGTTGTCTACCACGGACAGAGTCACTTCACAACAAACGGTGCGGTGGTGCGTCGCGATTGCCGGTCTCGCTTTAATCACCATGTTTGTTAAATCGTAAAAATAAAAGCTCAGATCGTAAAAATATAGAGATCGATCTTAAAACATAGAGTCCGCGAGTATAGTTTGTTAAATCATGGTACATGTTAATATCATGACAGTAGTTATCATTTAAATAGCTTCGAATTAAAAATGAGTGTTTTGGTGCTTTCTTTTATTGTTCTTGGAATTTTGCAAGGTAAGCCTCAACTTGATTTTTAAATAAACTTAGCTGTAGTTTTTTCTTTTATTGTTCTTGGAATTTTGCAAGGTAAGCCTCAACATGATTTTTGAAAAACTTAGCTGTAGTTTTCTTTTTTTTGATAAACAAATAATAATGCTGGACAATCCACATAGTATCATCATCTAGCCCCAAGCTCAGCAGAGCTAGGTAGAATATGTATGTATATGTACATAACTTACCTATCTTTTCTAACCTTCAGCATGCTTTATTATTATTCTTCCATCTTCGGTTCGGTAGACAACCTGAATTAAGGTCGGTCTTTTCGTGCGTTATAAGCTTTTATTATTCAGTATTCTTTTGTTTATTGATTTACAAAAAAAATTCTTGGAGTTAGTTAGTATTAAATGTACCTTATAATATAACTTAGATCGATGACCTACCCTGCACGAGAGAGTATGGCATTATAATTCTAAGCTAGGGCCTAAGGTAAGACTTAACTGGTAGGTAACATAATATAAAATGAACTTTACTTACATAAAATATTTATTTTTTCTTCATTTTGTTCTCAACATTTTATATACGTCGGCCATTTATTTTCTTTTTGCTTTCAAATTTTTAAGCGTTGACATGAACGGATGTCCTCGTTAGGGAACTGATCTGGCAGTTACCCCACTCCAAATCGTGAGAAACTGCTGAGCCTGACGCTAATTGAATTACGTTACATCACAAAATAAATAATCTCGCGGAGTTGAAGGAAATGGGCTTCATGTTTGTGTCGAAAGTTGCAAATTAATAGACTTCGCTCTTGAGGTGAACGGCATTTGAGATCCTTTTAAATTTTCATTACTTGTGTAGGTACCAATTTTTTTTCAATTACCTGAATAATAGAACCTTTTTGAGTGGGTTTAGAAAATTGGTAAGGACATAGTTTTTTGGAAATTGAGTGTAATGAAAATGTGAGTCTAATCGTTCTATCGACATTAATCATCACCCTTTCAGAAGAATTATAAAAAAAGAATTATATGCACAGATCGCTTGTGAAAACAAGCGATCTGTGCATATAATTCTTTGACAGATAAAACAGGCAGGTATTCTAGGTCATTTGATAGATGCTTTATTAGGTTGGTAGGTAGGTACCTACTGTTAAATGACTACTGCCAACTGGTTAAAGTCCAAATGCCAATACCGACTAAGTCCCTAGAAAACTAAGTATATTTGTAAATAAATTACTTTGTATGACGTATAGAAGCTGAGCCTCTTTTCCCGGCAAGAAACGCTAGCGTTCGAATGCCTTTCTAAACAAAGCCTCGGGTTCATTAGCCGTTATAGAGTTTTTTCCTGCGCTCCAAGCACGTCCCATCAGCCGTCACAGGAATGCAGTTGAGTAATAATTCAAGACTCCTGACTGGCAGATCCGGGACAAAATATTCTATCACCCCTCCCCACTAATATTATAAATGCGAAAGTGCTTTTGAGTTGTATGGATGTTAGGTACTTCTTCACACTAAAACTACTGAACGGATCGCGCTGATATTTTGCATAGGTGTTATTAACTAGCCCTAATTCTCACGCTTCCAACTGGTATTGATATGGATCAGTTGAGCTACCTGTAGATTGTTTGCAACAGTTTGCAGATAGCTTAATTGTTTCTATTGTAAATACCAGTTTTAATTTAAATTTATTATTTGATTGTTATTTTCTTTCTGAATAAAGAACGAATATTTGTAAAAAAAAAATAGCCCTGTATAAAACTTATTCTACGTTTATCTCATAAATTAGTTTGGGATAGAAATAACGTAACTTTTTTATAGAAACAACTCGTGCGAAGCCGCGGGCAACAAGTTACTTATAAAGGCGAAAGTTTGTGCCTTTGTAACTAAAGATTTTTTTTGTTTGGCGGAAGACAACACTAAAAATACTGTATGAAATGAATCCATCTGAAATTACTCTCATAACGATCGGACCTGGTATAACAAAAAAAAGGTTCTTTAAATACCAAAATACGCGGGCAAGGCTTTTTTTATATTATCTTCTATTTTTAATTTTGTGTTTTTAAATTGTATTTTTTATGTATTTTTTTGTCGTAAATCTATGGACTATGTGTTGTCTGAAATAAAACCATTTTATTTATTTATTTTATTTAAAAGCCAGTATTACATTTGTTGTGCAATGACATGAATTCATACAAAAAAGCAATACTTAACATAAAAAAAAATGTTTTTGTAGCTCTACATAAATGTTCGAGTATTATTTAATTGGCACAGACAGCAACGAAAGTCGCAGAGCGCATACACAAGAGAAATACATTCTGTGAATTTTTTTACTGTCTGTCATTTACCTACTGGTCATGAGATAGAGCCCGCAGACGGACAGACAGCGGAGGATTAGTAAAAGGGTCCCGTTTTCACCCCTTGGGTACTGAACCCTAAAAACAGTAACTGCTAACCATCTGATAAGTACTTTAACACTTTCATAACCCAAGACGCACAACTGCAGAAGTCAATCTGCAGGTTCTTGTCGCTGCGCCCAGCCGCGCCACCGCCGCTGGCGAGGCTGGGCAGTGAATGCGTTAAGGGGCTACATACACTATTAAACCACAAGTAGAGCGAGATCAAAGGTTTCAATCGAATTTAAAGTAAGAAAAGGTAAAATACATTTCATCCTTTTAATTTACAATTAAATATTAGTTAGTATTAACGGCTATTCTTTCATTTATTTTTCCCTTCTCGTTCTCTCGACAGTTTGACATGTTTTTTTTTTGTAGGTAATAAAGTACTAGTAATCACGTCACGGCACGTCATGTCAAACATTGTTAGCCTTCACCCTAAATACCGGAAGGTGTGAATTGACGCTGTTATTTGATTTTTTACTGCATAATTAAGCGCGAGTCTGAACTCATCATTATCATCAGCCTATGGTAGTCTACTGTTGGACATAGGCCTCTCCTAATGAGCGCCATAGTGCCCTGTCTTCAGCTTGCCGCATCCAGCTTCTGCCTGCAGTCTTTCGGTCGTCATCTCACCTGTCTGGGGGCGTTCTACACTACATTTATCGAGTCGTGGTCTTCGCTCAAGAACGTTTACGTAACCGGTTGTCGGTTCTTCGTGAGATATAGTCTGAACTATGTAGTCTTAAAAAGATCCCTTTGCTATATAGCCAACTAAGAAAAGAGAAGGAGGTTCTACGTTCGGCTGTGTGTATGTTCGCCGATTACCCCGTCGTCAATCGTGGACCAATTTTGATGATTCTTTTACATGGAGTAAAGTCTAGAAGTCTTTAGTATGGACAAAAGTCCGAAGGTTTATTCCTGAGATTTTGTTCCGCAAAACATTAAATAACAATGTAAATGGAAGACGGTTTTTTTTTATTGTTTTGAAATCTATAGTCACGTTTTTTTTTCTCGAAGCATAAACAAATTGTTACAATACAAGTAGATCGATACTTCTCAGATAGGTTCCAACTAGGATAAAGAAAGGTTTTAATTTTTAAACTACGCTATATGCAATTACATTAAAATTCGCGTAAAAAGCTGTCAAATAAAAAAAAAGCCCACAGCACACGGAACTATAATATATATTAATATAGTAAGCTATATTTACAGTATAGCAAGCTTCCATAGACGGTGGCTAGGCTATGCTATAATATATATTTTTGCACTCATTAGCTCTGCGGCCGTCATGTCTTACTATACCAAAATATATCGTGCTATATCTGTCGACATTATATTTATGACGTAATAAAAATATACGTTACTAGCGGTCCGCCCCGGCTTCGCACGGGTACCTATTCGAATTTTTCTCACCTTTTAAACCTTCCCTAGACCTCCACGAATAATTCAAGACCAAGATAAGATAAATCCGTTCAGCCGTTCTCGAGTTTTAGCGAGACTAACGAACAGCAATTGATTTTTATATATATAGATAGCTCGGTCTGTTGTCGGCTTAATGTTGGAGTTATTATGGCAATACATCTTATCGATTATTTGTCTTCATTAATTTCATCTAGATTTGGGCATGGTCGATAAGATGCGCCGAAAACGCAACGAAAACACCACAACTTGCGAAAGATTCCTTTGATGGAGGATGTTACTTACTGTTACACAACAATAAACATTAATAAAGTAAGTTATATATATTTTTATTAATGATTTTGCATGAATTAGAACCTATTATCAGAATAAATTATCTAAAACTTTATTTTCACATGCTTAATGCAATTATAATCACTACATTATAAACAAAGTCGCTTCCCGCTGTCTATAGATGTATGCTTAGATCTTTAAAACTACGCAACGGATTTTGATGCCGTTTTTTTAATAGAATAGAGTGAAGAGGAAGGTTTATATGACAATACATGCATAATATAGTTCCCACGTACCCATGCGAAGCCGGGGCGGGTCACTAGTGATAAAATAAATATAATTAAATGGGTACTAGTTAACTTATGTTCATACATAGAAACTTTATTATGAAAGAAAATAACAATCAAATCATCATCATCATCGGCCTATATTAGTCCACTGCTGGACAGGCCTCCTCTAATGAGCGCCATAGCGCCCGGTCTTCAGCTTGCCGCATCCAGCATCTGACAGCTGTCTTTCGCAAATCGTCATCCCATCCCACCTGATCGGAGGGCGTCCTACACTACGTTTGTCGAGTCGCGTCAAATGATAGAATTAAATTAAAACTAGTATTTACAATTGAAACAATTGAGCTATTAGCAGACTGTTGCAAACAACCTATAGGCAGCTCAACTGATCCTTAACAATACCAGTCGGAAACGTGCCTAGACACTGGATAGATATATTTTATTATACCGATCGACATAGAAAACACACAGAACACCCGAAATAAACATCTGCAGACGGTACAAACTGTGTCCCAAGGCGGGAATTGAACTCGCTACCGCGTGCGTCGCAGGAGAACCTTCGTCCAATACGCCACATAGGTCTTCGATGTACGTATAAACCTTAAACTTGCGTTATTTTAGCAAAATGATGGTCAAGGTAGATTTGGCTAGGTCTGTTAGGTACCTACTGTACCTACTTGCGTATTATATTATTATCTCTGTGTAGAGGAAGAGTAGATTAATATTAATTAAGATTTTGGCACAGCACGATTCATTGCACTTTTCTGTCAGCTCTAAATCAAATAGGTAACCAAAGAATTTTTATTATGCAATTTGGATTAGTACCAAAACTAATGGTATGTGTTTTGAGATATCCGTCTTGTAGTTCAAACTAATGATGCAGTTTGATGCATGGGACTTGAAATAATGAAGGTCGCTCTTGAATAGAATTGTTATTTATTGCTTTTATAATTATTTCGAGGAATAACAACAATATATTAGGTATATCAGTATTCAATTGATTTATTTGATTTGATTAAATTGGATTATTTAATTTAATAAAATTATCTGGTTATTATATTATCATTAAAGTGACTGGTTCATGGTTATTAACTTTAATTAATATTTTCACCCTATTGTCGTCTATTAATTTATGGTAAGCTAGCTTTAAGATTTTTGATTTTAGGGTGTTGCCGCTATAACAGCAAATACTAAAAAACAGAATAACTAAATATTTAAATGGGCTTCCATACGACAAACGTGTTTTTTTTAAATATTATTATGGTACGGAACCCTTCATGCGCGGGTCCAACTCGCACTTGGCCGGTTTGTATTAAAATTACATAACGCAACGCAATCAAAGCTGCTATAATTGAATATCTTGTTTAAGGCCGGTCTTTCAAAAAAATCAACATTTTCATGATATTTGAGATCCTACTCCTCTTCAAATATGAAACCTAGGATTCTTAGACTCCTACACCTAATATTACATTTCAGTCTGTACAAAAGCGCCAAGATAGATTTTTGATTATTGGCATGTGTTTGAAGAAAAAAAACATCTAAAATATCTCAATTTTGACACATATTTTCCTTCTTCTCCGAATCAATATGAATTACTGACTTGATTTTTATATTGAAAAATAAAGCAAAAGAAGGGTAACAGATTCGCCAAAATAATTTTTTGATTACTAGAACAGTTTTCTTTTAATTAGAAGAAATGTATTTGGCGCTTACGACTTTAACTTCCGAGTATCTGCGGGGCCCTTGCGCGGTGCGAGGGACGAGCCGTCAGTGCCGCTCAGGCTTTCCTGGACGACGGACCTATGCTGCTCGTGATCCTACTAAAATATTATAATTATTTTCTAGTAACGTGACATAAAAATATAGCGTTTATAGATTTAAAAAAAGATGACCATGCCATGCCACGAATAAAAGGGCGATATTTGCGTGAGCTTGCCGTAAATTGTGAAATATTTATTACGTAGAACAATTACAACTAGTACCTATATAGGTACACGTATAAAACTAATATTTACACTTACTTACATCTAATTCTAAATGACTATTATAAATTTTTCTTGTCTATATTTATTATTTAGTTTTATCGCCGTAAGTCTCTCATATCACCTTTCGTTCATAGAAGTACCTATGTATAAAAATAAAAAATAAATCGAATAAGTACCTATATTCTACCTACCTACCTTCCTACTTACTAGCAAATTTTAGAAAGTCGAATGTTGTAAATTTCGTGTAAAAAGACGCGGCAACAAAGTGAATTTTAGGGGCCGTTTGTGTACCTACAAACATTCTACATCAATATTGGCTAGTGTATAATATGTCTGGGTACCTACTAGTGGGCAGTACCTACCTACAGACAGTAAGTACAGTGTACGCGCTAAGGTCGATGACCGCAGAGTCGGACTACCTCACTCCGCCGACGACCTTCCTTCCCCGGGCCCCCCATTCTAACGATAAACAACCGAGCAGAACATTACCAACCTTACTTTTTTGGTTTCGTTACCAAATCTGTCGACTTCAGATTCGATGCACAACACCAGGCATAACACATACAACATACCTACATCAACACTTGATTATAGGCTTAGATCATAATCATAACCCGAAATGATGTTGCTACATGCAGAACACTAATTCTTGCATAATGAATCAATCCCTAAAAGAACTCGCCCATCAAATCAAAAAAGATACATTTCGGATGTATTCCCGTTGTCCCCATTGACTCCGTCCCCATTTAATGGGGACAACGGAACTTATTTAAAATTTATGCCCGTTGTCCCCATTGACGGTTTACCTGTTAATGGGGACATCAGAACTCGATAAAATAACTAAAATGTATGCCTGTTGTCCCCATTGACGGTTTACCTGTTAACGTGGACAGTGAAACTCAATGAAATAGTTACATCGAGTGATGTTAAAAGGAATTTATACTGGTATAATCTATATATATTAAGGAAAAGAGAAAACAGGGTGACATATCAAGAAATCTCTGAAACTACAAGAGCTACGAAGCTGAAATTTTGCATGGAGATTCCTTTTAGGACGTAGGCACGCTAAGAACGGATTTTTGATAATTCTTATTCTAAGGTGGTTAAAATGGGGTCAATAATCATTTTTATAATAACTGCAGAACCGTAACTTTTGGACCGTCAAAATTTGGAGCGTAAAGAAACAGATACGTGTTTCAGTGTTTTTTGAAATTCACACCCTAAAGGTCAGGGGTGTGGACTCAAAGTCAGGCCAATTACTAACTTATCAAGTAATCTCAGGAACTAGAAGAGCTATGAGGCTGAAATTTTGCATGGAGGTTTCTTTTATGACTTAGGCACCCGCTAAGAACGGATTTTTGGAAATTTGAAAGCATAGTGAGAAAAATAATATTTTTCTCACTATGCTTTCAAATTACCCTATAATCTGAATCATTGTGAGTCGGCAATTTGCAACATCAAAACAAAGCGATGTGGCAAAGGTGATTCGTGATGCTAAAATAATTATTTGGTATGAGTATAAACCTGTTTATAGTATTAAATTTGGTTTATTCCCATTTGTCACCCTGATCTGTCCCCTTAGGGGGATGACTTGTCTTAGTGCTTATTTTGTAAGCCTAAAGAAATAAATTGTTTTATGGATGGCGTTACATTTCTTCTAGCCGGTGACTTCAGACAGACTTGACCCGTGGTACCAATAGGAAAAGGAGCAGATAAAGTAAAGGCCAGTCTGAAGTCGTCATATCTGTGGCCTAACTTTAAAATTCTCAATTTAGGATTCAATATACCGATGCATCTATATCAAAACTTACGTGCAGATGCATTTTCAACGCTTTTGTGTATATATTATATAATACACCATCGGGGATAGGTTAATAGTTGTCATTTGAGAAGTCGAAAAAAAATCTAAACTAACTAATTTGACAGTTAGATACCTACTGTCAAATTAGTTTAGTTTTGTTTTCGCGTGAAATATAGTATTTTTAAACGATTAAATTCAAAATGATGGCATCATTTTTAGTGTTAAAAAATTAGCATAGAAAATAATTACAAGAAAATTACAATCTTAATTTATAATTAGTGAAGATTATAGTGAGTGAAAATTTACTGAATCATTAAGAGATTTCTGAAACTACCAGAGCTACGCCTTTTAGAAAGTAGGCACTTGCTATGAACGGATTTTGGAAATTCGTATTCTAAGGTAGATAGAATGGGGTCGTTATCGAATAACTAATTTTTAAACAAGCATTCTTAGAAGGATGAAATGGGTTTATAGGTTTTCTATAATAACTTTAAAATCTTTGGATTGGTTGTTAAACTTTGGCGTAGTAGTTTACATGGAAACAACATTACTTGAAGTATTACTAAAGTCCACGTGAATGAAATCGTGGGCGGGTCAGCTAGTAATAATATACTCTATTAAGAAATCGCTGTTTCTTTTGTTTAAAAATACACATTGTTAATGTTACTGTGTAAAATAATGTAGTTTATTATTTCAAAATGTCCTTGAAACATCATGTAAAATGTACTTGAACTTGTGGCCGGCTTGCACGGCGCTGCAGCTAGGAAATAAAAGCGTACAAATACCATTGTTTTAACAAAGTTCTCATTGGCTTATGTTAAACCTCACTCCAGAAAATAATCAAAATAAAAGAAACTTGTAACTCACTCTGAGTACTTAGTTGTGCAGATTGTGCTGCATTTATAAGTGGTGCATGTGGTGTTGTAAGTGAAGGAGTAAAAGAACTCTTGTGTCTGAGTACATTTCTTACACAAACTACCTAGAACTTTAATTAATTAATTTTTCGCCTACAATAAGTAGTTTATGTATGTTGATTTTATTGTAGCATTGTATTCAGCTGAAGAAAAAATCAGTTTAGAACAAAAAAAGCGAATCCGTGGTCTTGTTATTCTTTCTCAGTATTTTATTAGCCACTTACAATAAACTGTAATTAAAAAATGTTTCGTTTTATGTGACCAACAATGTCACAAAAGCCTCTTGGCCCTTCGGGAGGAAGTAGTGAATTGAAATACTTAGATTAAAATAGCGACACAATAATTTTGCATGCTGGACAACAGTTAACGAAAAGGACAACAGTTTACGAAAAGGACAACATGTGGAGCAGATTTGTGGAAATGCTACTTGCGAAAAAAGGCAAGTGTACAATAAACCTTCAAGTGAGAATTTCAAAAAGTACTTTTTACGTATTTTGGTAGACACGCGCGACTTCGCTGCGTATGTTTCAATCTTTTTAAATGCTATTATTGTTTAAAGAGCTGTATTTTATCATAGTATCATGAATATTTTAGTGAAATTTAGTGTATTATAATTTATTTGTACCTTCGGTAGATCATTTATTTTAATTCCATTTATTTACAGGAAGGTGCCATTTTGAAGAAGACCTCATATACTTGTACACCGGATTCCAATAAAGACCCGCTCGACACTTATATGGAGGATTACAAAGAAAAAAATCGTCAAAGTCGATGTACCTGCCATACTAACAGCTTACAATACATGATATCTGAAATTATTACATTATCATCAACATTTGCTACGTTTAAGTATTTTTTTTATGTTGATTTACTTAATTTTTTCAAATTATTTATGCATATTAAGTGTTTTCATTTAGGTATTATGTTGATACTGTGATATAATTAATACTATTTAGTTGTGTTTTTATAAGTTTTTAAGCTTTTGTGAGTTTTTTATAAATCTTTTTTATATGTACTAGGTACAAATAATATCTTTTCTGTATTCTTTACTTAAAATTATAAGGAAATTAAAAAAATGGGATTTTGTTTAACGGTGCGGTGTTAACTATGTGAGTAATACCTACTTGTTTTTAACCATAACAACATCACAATAATTAATTTATACCTATAAATTAATACCTATAAATCTAGCAACAATGCTGATTGTGTGATATAAATTAATTATTGTGATGTTGTTATGTAAATATACAATGTTGATTCTACGATCCAAAAAAAATATAGTGAGGTTTTGTAATCTGTGTAGCTTTTTAAATCGATTTTTTGTCATTTGGTTAAACTCTAACTACGCTTATATCAATTATTTCATTTGTATGTATATAAACTATGGTTACATCAAAGGAGATATAAGGATAAGGATATTTTATATGTTCTCATTGGCCCATAACGGGAAACCGTCAATGGGGACAACGGTAAGCAAAGTTATGACTTCCCGCTGTCCCCGTGACGAGAAAACGTCCATGGGGACAACGGTAAGGAAAGTTTATGACTTCCCGTTGTCCCCATAATGGGGACAGCGTCAATGGGGACAACGGGAATACATCCCAATATACACCCCGTTCCGTTGGGGTGGCAGATGGGGGGCAAATCTGAAAAAGTCGGAATTTTCCCGAGGTCCCCCAGACCCCCTACACGTTTCCGCAAAAAAAAAAACTAGACCTCCCCATCCACCATCAAGGAGAACAATAATCAAGTCAATCATTGAGTCAATGGTAATCCATCTTTATTTATATTTGTATACATATATGAAATCTGTGCAAAATACCTCTGTTGAAATTACACGCTGAGTAAAATTCTATAATTTAGTGTAGTGTTCTCAAGTAGCACCTACCTACGCGAGAAACCTGCACACCTAAGCTAATAACAATATCTAATAATAGGTACTAGAATAGTTTTAGCATATTATGATGTAGCAGTAGGTAAGTCCTTATTTCGATATGACGGAAGCCTCGATGCGATGCGCGACCGCTTGCCATGAGCGGAGGCCGCAGTCTGCGTGCGTAAAAATGTAGCGGGGGTATGCGGTTGGCGCGGGGAAAATTTTTGACTCCGCCCGAATCCTCAAGGCTCTTGGCCTATACCCCCACCTTAAAATATAAAATTATTATTTCATGTTAAATCTACCTAGGTAGGTACCTACACTAAATAGGTTTCTATTCGGATATAAATTACTAACTCTGTTCGTACACCTACCTACATATTTTTTGGATTTTTGTTAAAGCATAATTTAACAAATTTTAATTGTTCTTTTAGTTCGGCATGGGAACCAAGTTTACCTACTGAGGTAACATTTTTTACTAAGCAATGTTATGTTGCCTCAGTAGGCGAGCTTAGGTACCTAGGTGGGTTTGGTACTAGATTGGTATTTTTTAGCCCATTAATCATAAATTAATTAATAAAGACTAGGTACCTGATAACCTAAAACTTTCTTTAAATTAGATTAAAAAATTTATCACGCACGTAAAATTTATATATGCTGGTACCAAAGCATTGCCATTCAACGTGGCAATGCTGCCAGTATTCTGGGCACTCTGCCTTCTGGTGACGGCTTAGATTTTTAGAAAATAGATTTCATTGTAAATATGACTAATATTAATCGTAATGTTTTTATTTTAAATAATGCTAGACAATGCACACAGCATTATCTAGGCATTCTATCCCCAAACTAAGCGGAGCTTGTGTTATGGGTACCTCTACTAGATACCTAACTGTTACACATAATATAATACAATACACATATAGATATTTTTATTATACATAGAAAACGACCAGAACACCCTGAACAAATGTCTGCAGATCGTACACTCATTTGGTCCGAGGCGGGAAACGAACCCGCAACCTCCTGCGTCGCAGGCAAACCTTCGCCCACCGCGCCACAGAGGTCGTCAATTTTTTTATTCTAACATTATTTTATTCTTTAATGTAACTTTCTTAATAAATGTTGTGTTTTGGTTGGTACCGACCTACTTAGTACAGTCAGCGTCAAATTGAAAAAAGCGTGAAGAGTAGTCAAAATGATCTGAAAAACATAAAAGCAATTTGAAATACGCAGTTTGAATGATCATATTGTTGTAGCACCCGATGTATTCAAAACATCTTACTACTCATTGTTTCATATTTATATGAGCAGTCAGAGTGATCAAAATTATCTTAGCAAACAAAGCTTTCAAAGTTATCTGTGCATAAAATGTACCATCTATCATGTACCATATATTTAGACTGAGATAAGTAATGTATTAATTTTAAGATTTATAAAACTTACTAGTGGTTTCTTTTTCGCTTCTTCCACTAGTGGACAAAAAATTGAAGCGAATAAAATCAATAACATCATATTTCTTATTTGATAATAATGACTATTTATAAACCTGTTTATAGTATAAAATTTGACTTGTCTAAGTGCTTATTTTGTAAGCTTAAAGAAATTAACGTTATTGATATTTGATATTTGATTTGACATCAAAAAATAATGATAATAACAGAATTGCAACAATATGCACAGATAACTTTGAGAATTTTGTTTGCTAAGATAGTTTTGATCACTCTGACTGCTCATATAAATATGAAACAATGAGTAGTAAGATGTTTTGAACACCTTGGGTGCTTACAACAATATGATCATTCGAACTGCGTATATCAAATTGCTTTTATGTTTTTCAGATCATTTTGACTACTCTTCACGCTTATTTAAATTTGACGCTGACTGTACTTGCATACTTATTTAAAGGTAGGCCTTACCAATATAAAGCGTGTAACAGAGTCGTAAATTTTGATCTGAAAGCTTTCAGTAACCATTTGGCCTACAGTCATAAAATTTATATTTCGCTTTAGCGAAAATACAGACAGACTTTAGTATGCAGTGCACGCTAACCAAATTGTTGGTACCTAGCACGACTCTCTTTACAGATCACAGACTATCGGGACAGGATATTCTGTAATTTGTGACTTATTTAGTTAAATATAAAGCATTCTTAAGAGGCCTGCCTATGATGATTTGGGGTCACTATAATGTACGACAATTTATTGTACGGCCGAATAATGTACACCCTGATAATCCGTGTCATGGCTTCCAATTTTAATAGGTTTTGACACGAATTATCAGGGTGTACATTATTCGGCCGTACAATAAATTGTCGTGCATTATAGTGACCCATGATTTGCCCATACAACCATACAACCAAAATGATTTGTAATTCGAGCATATTTCCACCATATCATGTTGTTTTTCGTATTCAAATAGTATTTATCTAGGTTATTTTTTCTTAATAATACACACCTATAATGAAATGTAAGCAAAAATATGCAAAATGCAATTTAACATAACTTTTCGTCGAAAATGACATGTTTCGTCCTATTTGTTTTGTATTAAAAACAACAATACCTTACGTTTTGTTTGATAAGTAACATAGCTTATACTGTCTAGTTACAGAATAACAACACCATGTCGAAAATACAAAAAGTTTTCAGTCATCATTTTTGGTATTAGGAACAATAATTTACGAATTGAAGTTGCGAGAAGCTGTTGCCGAAGCCACTTATTATGGCAGGTTCTAGGTCTCTCGCTAATAACAAGCAGACACACCATTGTTTATAAAATGATATAATAAAACTGAACAATGCTGGTTTTTATTTCGGTCAACGAATTAGCATTGCCATTCAACGTGGCAATGCTGCCAGCATTCTGGGCACTCTGCCTTCTGGTGATGGCTTAGATTTTTAGAAAATAGATGTAGGTAAGTGTGAATATTAGTTGTTTTATTTTTTGCTGTTAAATAAATATAGCCAAACTGAATAAACTATCTATTAACATATTATATACTTTATTATATCATCATCATCGTCAGCCTATACTAGGCCACTGCTGGACATAGGCCTCCCCTAATGATATATACTATAATCGGGGGTGAGTATGGATTGGATTAGGTAGATGATAGGTAAGTAATAAGTACCTACATTAACGCACCTTCTTTGAACTCTTCAAGTTTTATCATATGACTCGACATAGGATAGTGTTGAAGTAAAGTGTCTATTTCAAGAAACGCGATAAACTTCAAACAGTTCAGTATCTATCGATGAATGAATGCAAGTCTTTGATGTGGGTGGTTTGAAGTGTGACTAATTAACATTCAATACTTCACTTTGATGTCAAATGGCACAAAGAACAAAAGTAGGTACACTCGAGAGCAAAAAAAAATCGAACCGGAGACATAGTAGGTACGCACAAAAGTAGTTTTTCCGCATAAATAATAATTACTCAGCCGACGCACTTTGCACTTGATTGGTTTATTTTGAAAGCCTAAACCTTCAGTTTTACCACTACGATAAATAAAAAAAACATTCATTTTTGAACAAACCTCATGGTAGATATTAAAGGCAATTTTATACTAGGTAATGTGCAAATGAGTCAGTTTTTTTTTGCTCGCGAGTGTAGTAGAGATATTTGAACTTTTGAACCAGTAAGTTATCATTAAGTCAGAGTACAATCTTGGAGTCTTCAAATCCAGGATGATCAAGTTCCTTCTGGGAAAGCATGCTCCATCTTAGGCCACCATCATCACTTATTCAAGTGTGATGGTGGCCAAACAATTCAAAATCACAAAAAAAACTTTATGGACACCAAGAGCAACTTCGCGTCTCTGCCTAAACTAGAAAAATATAAGACTATTACACAGGCATTAAAAAGTTACATGACGGCACAATGCTACATGCGGCAAGCTGAAGACAGGGCACTATGGCGCTCATTAGGGGAAGCTTATGTCCAGCAGTGGACTAATATAGGCTGATGATGATATTATACGAGTGAAGCTTAAAAGTTTTATTTTAAATAATCCTGTGACCTAGGTTCGACAGCTGTCTATCCCTAATTTCTAAAATTAACCGAAGATAACAAAACAACCAATAATCAATAGTGCCAAAGTTACCTAAACGCCACCAATTATTCAAAGCTATTACGGTGCGGTATAATGTCAACCAAGTTATAATTACTTACTAACATAACTAATTATAGACTACAATTATTTTTATGGAAGCTACCTAAATTTATTTTTCAGCAGACGGCTAACAAAAGTTCTCAATTCGGTTGTATGTATGTATTATGTTTTCATTAATAAAAATAATAATAATAATGCTGGACAATTCACACAGCATTATCTAGCCCCAAGGTAAGCAGAGCTTGTGTTATGGGTACTAGATAACTGATATACGTAATATTATACATTACATAGATAGATATTTTTTATTATACATAGAAAACAGCCAGACCAACGGAACAAATTTCTGCAGATCGTACACAAATTTGTTCCGAGGCGGGGATCGAACCCGCAACCTCTTGCGTCGCAGGCAGACTCTCGCCCGCTGCGCCACTGAGGTCGTCGAATTCATTGATTTCTCCGTGAATTTTGGATCGATTATAAGAAATTCTTCGCCTTAGAATTTGCACCACCCAAGTATTCCCGTGGATGTCGTTAATCCAGGGCGTGTAGCGTCTCCTGCAGAACATAATATTATAACCAACGCTCGTCATGCGGGTTGGGGAACCCTCATGACCAGCTTTGGTTGGGGTTATGCGTGCCGGGAAGAGTTAGGTGGTTAGGTTGTGCAAATTCTAAGGCGGTACTTGTGGGTAATCTGTGGGCGGTACCTAGTAAAACTTGCCAGAAATTATAGGTATGTATGTAGTACTAAGTAGTGTAGGTATATGATAATAAAAAAAATGGTAGGCGATACTCGAGTAAAGCTTAACATGGTCGAATAGTTTTAATGGATACTATTTTTGGGATATAATTTTAATTCAAATGGTCGAATATAACAGAACCTAAAAGAGCACATTAATTTTACAAAACGATCATAATGTTTTGTATAGGTGGTTAACTATATGGCGCGGATTGCATGACCCGATGAAAATTAAACATTAAATCACAGGAATATGCCGTGACTAATAAATATTTGATAAAATAATACTGATAGCTAGCCTAGCATGGCATCGTGCCCTACATGGATCACTATTTAATTCATGGAGGTTGTTTCGATTGATAGGCTATAATGCACTTCCTTCCCCTATAAGTGATAGATAGGTGGATATTCTAACGATGACACAGTTGTATCGATCCTTGAAATCGTAAGAATAACTACCGTGAATAAATTCTTTTCCGTTTTCTTAATGGTCTTTTCTGATTAGTAGAAATAATTGAAGTATTTTTCCGATCTAATAAAATCTATACACTAGCCAAACTCGATGTAGAATATTTGAAAACAAACCGCCAATTACTCTTTGGCCGCATCTTTTTGCGCAAATTACAACTTTAATGCCTCAAAATCGCAAGCCTGCCTCTTCTCTGCAAAATAGAGTCCGTTAGCCCAGGTTCCTGTTTTCCGGGATGTAGGTACTCGGTGTTAAGCTCACACCAACTCTAAACTCTAACCTTCATCGAGTCAAAGGCTAAAACAGCAGCCATGAAGCTAGGAATCCTAAACAAGGTTAAGCGACTTCACACCGTGATAGCTTCTATGCCTTTATCAAGCTCGGCTTGAGCTTGATCAGTCTGGTTTCAAATCAGACTGATATTGCTGCTATGTTTCGGACGGCTCGGCCAAGTACCGGCTTCATTAGGAAATCAATCCGTGTGTGGAATTTTGTTCAGTCGTATCTCGAACCGAAGAATCGTATACATTATCTTTCCTTCAGTCAGCGAATAGTACCTATCTACCCACGCACCTAATACGGATGACAGTTTGCGGATTCGTCGCGGCCTTCACAGTAGCCAAAACAATGAATAAACCGCGTAATAGTTTCACAGTGGTATAACAAGACAATTGTTTTTAATGGGCATTCTCAGCGTTACCCCTTGATCGAACACGTGACTGATAAACAAAACCCATTGTTCACTTTTGGGTTAACATAACTTAACTCTAGCCTATAGGACATTGGTGAAAGCGATTTAAAGTTAAATGAGGTCACTGGACTGAGTTTCTAGGATAACTGGGTCTTTGAATCAGATTAGAATACTGGTTGTTGGAAAGTTCTGATACTTACTGATGGTTAATGTTTTATTTAGGGTGTTGTTTGTAGAGTGAAGTATCCGTAACTTAGGACACCAAACATAATGTAGAGTTATCATTATCAGTAACTTAGGACACCAAACGAATTGTAGAGTTAACCGTAACTTTCAACACCAAATAAAATGTAAAATAAAGTATCCGTGACTTACCTAGGACACCAAACCAAACAATATGTAGCGTTACCCGTAACTTAGGACACCAAACCAAATGTAGTGTCCATAACTTAGGACACCAAAAAAAATTTAGAAATATTAAGTGATCGTTAACGAACCAAAATAATATGTAGGTAAACTCAAAAAACACATAAAATCATGGTGAACATTATCACATTTATTACGTTTAGACTGTAGGTATATTACATATACCTTGTATATCATTTTAGAAAAAGTAGAGCTTATAAAATTATTTGCAGCAAAAAGAACTTAAACTGTCGTACTACCGAAACTTACATTATAAAACATTTTTACATTTTGTAGTTTGCTAAGTTCATAAAATCTCACACGTGATTTTTGTCGGCTTCCTCACTATAGGCTGAGCCTATATATCGAGGAAACGAGACTGGAGACTCGGATTTCATAGTTTATTTTACAGTTCAGAAATTATACTAATTATCTATCTGTATGTCACAAAAACTGTACAGAAAAATAAGCTTAATTCTAATTTTAGGTACAGAGATGGTTTTTTTATTATTATAAATATCATTATTATTCCATAAGTATAACTGCTCAGTTTCATCGTATGTTATTAAGGAATGCTATTTATTTAATGAACATTTCACTTCATAAATTGTTTTATGTTTTAGATGAAAAGATTGAACAACTCTGTTAAAAATATGTTTTTCATAAAACTACCTAAGCTTATCCAAGCGTCGGCGGCGGCGGCGCCCGGCAAGTACAGCTCTATATTAATAAATTTATGTTGCCTGCAATATATTATATTTCGAAAACATTAGTCTTACAGGATATAAAATACACTAAAACTACGGTCCTTATAAAAAATATATCTTAGTCTAACACAAATAAAATAAACCTTTTAACTACCACAGTAGTGTCAGCGACGTGAAACACGCAATATGTGCTGCGATTGATAATCCTCCACGAAAACGCCGGAACAGGACATTTTTCGGCCAAAATTCTTCCTCAGTGAAAGTCAAAATATTCTCAGTTGGAATACACACCACAAATGATTTAAAATCGTTATAACGCGACTCCAACCGCTCAAACCCTACCAAGGTTTTGATCTTCTTCACATACTCCACAATTTCCTCCACCTTCGTGATATTTCAATTAATTTATTTGCCTAATAAATTTTTAATGTTTATATTTTGATTTATTGTGTTATATTATTTTAAGTTATTATTAGATAATCATAAATAATCTGTTTTGATCTTAAGTAACTAGCGTAATTGGTTTTTTTTAATCGTGCTAATAACTGTAATAAATAAATAAATAAATAGTGATGCAGTGAAGCCTAGGCATGTAGAGCAACTTTGATGTAGAGTCGGCATACTCGGCATCTATGCAGCCTGTCCCATTGTCCCATGTTTATTTACCTACTATGTACCGGTATTGTAAAGCACATATGTACGTCTCATACTCGTACCTGACCATAGAACATAATTCCCAGCCAACACAAAGTGTAATTTAATTTACAAAGCCTGTTGGTAGATAATTATTTCTTCTGTGAAACAGCTTTGATGGATTTTTTTAAACGACCTCAGTAGATTCTTTAGAGTAGATTCTCAAATCCGCTGCAGGTATGTTTTCGTGAATGAGTTGTCAACTTCACTTTTGGATAGGGGTACAACTCATCCGAATCAAAAACCAAGAGAATTTTGATTCGGATGAGTTGCCATACCAAAAAGTGAAGAGGACAACTCATCTGCGGATGATTTTATTCCCGGATGAGTTGTACCCTTTTTTCAGTAGATAGGTAAGTACCTACCAACCTAGAAGCTGTCATGGAATGGAAATCGTTTATAAGAATGTCTCTGTTACGATTTCCTAATGTTATTTCCAGCCCAAAGCCGTATCTATTGGCAAGAATAAAAGGTCATTAACTATTATTAAAATACAGTTGCATTTATTTTTATCAATGGACTCGTCACGCGTCAATTCACGTTACGGTAGAAGTTGTTTGAATTAGATCAATTGTTGGCTATTTACTGGAACCTTTATGCTAAGAAACCGTGAAAATTCATTAAAATGTGTTAAAAATTGGCGTGGGGAAAAACAAGTGCAGTCAAGTGAGAGTGAAGCACGCACCGAAAGGATTTCGGTGGCAAGAAAGATATTTCATCTGTCTATAGTAGAAAAGCAAGTAGTCTAGTCAATAGTAAGTTCTAATCCTTCGTTGACTGGACTCAACTACAAGGTAGGTACCTATTTAATAAGTCCTGTGGATAGATGATAGTTGAAGTAGCTAAAAGTACCTTTAATGCAGTAGGAAGTAGGTTAATGGTGGTCAGTTGGTATTTAGGTACGTTATCACGCTAATATTATAAATGCAAAGGTTTAGATGGATGGATGGATAGATGGATGTTTGTTGCCAGAACGGCTGAACGTATCTGAATGAAATTTGGCACAGAGATAGATTATAGTCTAGAATACACTACAAAAGTCCATATATTTCTGCCATTCTACAAAAGTCTCCAAAAGTCCATATATTTCTGCCATATTTATGCCATACAAAAGTTCTACAAAAGTCCATATATTTCTGCCATTAAAATTTATAATAACCTACCATTAGAAATAAAAGAAATAGAAGATAATACGTTCAAAATAAAATTAAGAAAATATCTAATATCAAAAACCCATTATAACATTAAAGAATACTTTGACATAACCCCTCCAAAATTTAGATAATAATTATAATAGGTAATATTATTAATAAACAGGATTCCTATTGTTATGTGATTAAAAAGTGCAATTACTTTAATTTTTAAGTACCTATATTAAAATAATTATTGTATGTCCGAAAGGACAAACTGTTGAAGAACGTATAATAGTTCATAAGACCAACTATGTTACACAGTTAACAATAAAGATTCTTATTCTTATTCTTATAATAGCACAAGGCTATATTTTATTCCGACATTCGCACGGGATCTACGCGGGTGAAACCGCGAGGCGCTGCTAATTTATTTATAAAATGTTCAGAAAGTTTACAGCTAACTTAATGATTAATTAAGTAAGAAGGTATGTCAATATAAATTAATTTCATCACCAAATTAAAATAGCGTTAAATTATAAAAGTAGGTAAATAATAGCACGGACTGGTACAATCTAAAAAATATTTCTAATCCGCTTCAAGGCTCGTTATAAAACGGCCAAAAAATCAATGCCTTGAATTCAAGGTACGCCGAGGTGAGAAAGACATTGCTATTTTCAAGGTGGTAATTGATAGGGCTCTATTTTTAGCGATTTTATTATAAAAGTTTGAGATGAATAAGGAAATTACTTTTTACACTAACACAAGTTAGATCTAGGTAATTGCCTAGTCACTACCTACTATCTAACTTATGTTAGTGTAAGTATACTAGGTATTGAACATAAGTACTACTGTGACTATTTATAAACCTGTTTATAGTATTAAATTTGACTTGTCTAAGTGCTTATTTTGTAAGCTGAAATAAAGTTATTGAGCTGAATTAAAGTTAGCTGAAATAAAGTTATTGAGTTTTGAGTTTTTTGAGTAAGATATCATCTAACTTATGTACCTACCTAGTAAGTGTTTGTAAATAAGATGAAATAACTCGAAGTTACGCGGTGAAGGTAACCTTGTTCTTATTCTATCAAATCAATTTTATAAATCGTATTAACCTTTGCCTGTAATGATATGTTGTTAGAACCCAAGCAGGCATTACAGGTATTAAGAAAATAATACCTACCTGCGTTATTTTATTGCCAAGGTTCGACTACATGTCGGGTAATAGCTTGTAGGTAATCCATAGTAAGACTAATCTACGGTTAGAAAAACTTCCGTCATGATCATTACTACAGATTATAACAGCTGTACAAACAACCGTACACTCATTAATTATATTATAAACATAGGGGTCCTATTCCATCGACTAATTCCTTTGTCCAATATTTGATCAAATTTCTTGGACGATGCCCATTTCACTCGTCAAATATCTTTGTCCAAGATTCGTAAGTAATTTGCCTAGTTGAATTCAAATGAAATCACAATATTATAAGTTCGAGAGGTAGCATGGATAGATGAATTGTTACTTCTTCAGCCCAAATCTTATGAAGTGATTCAATATAATCGACCAAATGTAGATATTGGATGAGTGGAATAGTAATTCAGGTAAATTTTAATACCTTATCATCAATGATCAAAATCTCAAAAAATGGTTAATGTACTATATATATAAGGTAAATGTAATGGACACTGATAGGTATCTTTTTTCACTCAAAATATAAATAAATTTGCAGCAACCTGAATTGAAGTGAACAAGATATTCGATCATTTAATTACTTTGATTAGATATCAGCGCGCGAACAACCGGCCTAGAGTAAAAATACCAAAGATCCTAGGATCCTACGTTCCGTAGAGATACTATACTAGAATCTTTGAAAAATACCGTTACTTATCAACTTTTTTATTAGGTTGGTACTATTTTGAATAGCCTCTGCACCTGTGTTTGCACTCACATTTGTGCACTATTAGGTACTTACCATACTATTTCCTGTGCAATTGAATAATAGTCTTCGTTGAGATTAAGAGTGGCCGCTGCCGCTGCCGTGGCAGAATTTCAGCAAGGAGGCCATCTTTGCCACTATTTTGTTAAACAAATATTAATATAGGCGTGATTAAGTATACTTTATTAACAAAGAAAATTACAATCCAATAAAAGAAACAATTTAAAGAAACATTTTTAAGAACTAGTATTTAAAATTGAAACAAACTAACTAACTGCAAACTGTTGCGAACAATCTACAGGCAGCTCAACTGATCCATATCAATACCAGTCGGAAGCGTCCCCAAGACGCTGCTGGCTGGTATTGGCCCGCTGTACCCGCCCGTCAAAGAGTAAGACCACCTTTGTAGGTACCTTGTCTTCTCGTAGCATTTATTTCTGTACTGCTTTCTGTGTTAGTGTGGTACAATCTATCTATAGTTTTTGTAATTAAGTATATATTTTTTCAAAAACTCTTAAAACCTTTACGGAAAAAAACCCATAGCAGACAGAGTCACATCGCCACAATACTTCAGTTAGAATAGTCACGGGATTATTTTGATTGATAATAGTAATAACTATGTTCCGGTGTTTATGAACACAAAGGTTCTCACATACAACGATACAACATGACCAATCCATCGTATTCACACAATATTCATTCAACACATGGAAACGTTGAATTGATATTTATTTATTCTTATAGTCTTTGTCAAAACAAATTCCTGAAAAGGAGAATCTGTGTGTGTTCTAAAGAGGCTCAACCTGAACCCCGTAGGTATCCATTTAAAGATAGTAGGTAGGTACCTATCCAAACGTGCTCGTGACGTCATCGTACCTACATTTGTATTGGATTTGCGTGGTTCCCTATACTCACGATAGAGGCGCTGCTGTACAAAAACCTGTAGAAAATTGAGACGACACAATCACGTCTCGATACGTCTTACAATCGTCAAATTGACTCGGAGCTCTATTTATAATACCATGGAAGTAACAGAAAGTACTCACCTAGCTGTATCTTCATCGGTAATAAAATAAATCTAACTATTTGAACCGTACTAGGCCGCTGAAGTCTGCCTGTGAGAGTATCAATTTGCGGTCTCCATTGGAGAGAGGAATCAAAATGTAACCCTAGGAAAACAGTTGAGTCTTCAAGTTCAACAATCTCATCCTTTAGCATTATCTTAGTTGGGAGTTCTCTTACATTTGTTAACATGAATTTTAGTACTAGGTACCTTTACCTACCAATAAGGAATCATCATCAGCATCTGCAACCCGTAAAGCAAACTTAAGAAAACTGTCTTAACATTTTTTCAAAAGAATTATAACCAGTGTTACTCGGGATGATGTAAGGATTCCACCGAGAGACCAACATAATTATGATGATAGATGTAGGTAAGGTAGAAAGACAGGGCGCTATGGCTTATTCCCCTAATGAGCCATATGGGCCTATGTCTAGCAGTGAACTAATATGGGTTGATAATGATTGTGGTGATGAAGGTAAGGTATGTACCTAGGTACCTTACCTACATCTATATCTTAGGGAGGGAAGTCAGCTTGTTACGCAGAAGACTGGCATTGACGAGTACCAGACTCAAGCCTCACTGCAATCTGTTGGTAGCTATACCTACCATTGATCTGTTCAGGCATTTATGTTATGGTGGAATAAAAATCTCACATAAGTAACTTATCAGACCTTATCTAAATGAAAACATTACACCCCTTTTTTAAACTGTCGTGTAAAAGCTCAAAGTGAAAACCTCTAGCTGAATTTAACACATTTTTCAGCGATTTCTCAGGGTTTGCCTATGATCAAACCACAAAAATTGTAGGTTTGATCGTAATGGCAGTTTTTGTGTTGGTAAATTTGAAAGTCACTGAACTAACAAAATGTCCCTGGTCTTCTGAAGAAAAACAAAAAATTTGCTTTTGAACGAACGTAAAAAACATGAGAATAACTACTCAATACATCAAGTAGACAAAGGACAAAAAATGATTGAGTGGCAAATAAAATAATAATATTATATTCTTTGTTTTTTACAGTTCCTAAACTGACGCTCGGCGAGGACTTCGGCTACGATGGCTCAATAGGTATGTAGAACTAAAGTGACCATTTTCGAAGATTATAAATGTTTGAGAATACAATTGACGAGGGCGTCCTACACTACGTTTGCCGAGTCGAGGTCTCCACTCAAAAACACGTTGACCCCAGAGCGGTTGTCGGTTCTTCTCGAGATATGGCTAGCCCACTGCCACTTCAGCTTGCTAATCCTTTATGCTACGTCGATAACCTTAGTTCTCTGTCGGATGTATTCGTTGCGAATCCTATCCTTCAGAGAAACTCCGAGCATTGCTCTCTCCATAGCTCGATGAGCGACTTTAAACTGGTGGACCAGCCCTATCACGTGTCCACGTCTCAGCTCCGATCAAGTGGGATGACGATTTGCGAAAGGCAGATGCTGGATGCGGCAAGCTTAAGATAGGCGCTATGGCGCTCATTAGGGGAGGCCATCGACTTTATACACAAATATGGTGGTATATTAGGTATAAAGTCGATGGGGGAGGCCTATGTCCAGCTGTGGACTAATATAGGCTGATGATGAAAATATTGAACGCGAAGTTCCAGGGCGGAATTCTGTTATCAGCACCAATAGCTTTACTTTACATTACAAGGGAATGTCACAGAATCGTCCATTAGATGAAAGAACTCTAGATGCTGATGATGTTGAGTTTCTTTCCGTGCACGGTACGAGCACGAAGACATTGATATAGATTGGTTTCAACCTTGACACGTGTGAAGCGTCCCTTCATCGATTGTTTTAATTTTTTTATCAAAGGGAATTAAGTAAAGCAAGTCCGTTTTTGGCCGTAATTTTTGATAAGCATAGTTGTATTAATTAAGAGCTGTGGATTTATTTAATAAATAAAATAAATAAAGGTAAAATGCCAAATTGTGTCATTCTAAGAAATACCACTGTTAATTGAATTCGGTCCCCGAATTTAGTAAGTAATTTGAAGCCTTCAAATTACTTTTAAACTTGTCCTGAATCCGTCTATTCTTGTTGTTATAGATTTGCATAGCCAAGGGCTGGTCAGGTATTAGTAATACTTTTAGTTTTCTAATCAAGAAAAAACAAATATCTATCACTAATAATAATATAAATGTCACTCAACCTACCTTATCTATAATGTGGTATCATAAAACCTGTAGGTATATTCTGGTTACAGATTTAGGTTCATTACCTACCCATGTGTGTTACATAATGTAAATGTACCTAGGTACTTAGGTAGGTAATGTACCTATAAACCTATTGTTTCTCACATACCTTATCTACTTAATTTAGTTAGATAAATACAGAGGATGTTAATAAGTCCATTAAATCGAGATAAATAGTTAAGATATTTGCTTATTTATATAATGAAGCTGGAAAATGTACGCGTATTGTTTAGATTATATACCATATACCATGACGAAAATTTATAGGTTCTATCACATCCTTCTAGTAAAGTTAACTTTTGAGATAAAGTTACTTTAGTTTAACAGCATTATTATGTAATTGGTGTTACCGTATTAATTAAAGTAAATAAATAAATAGCAAGTAATAAATATTATGTAAGTTTAAGTATATATAAGTCAGCATTAATTCAACAAACTCCTTTATTGTTCATAGAAAAAACAAGTATTAAGTTCTTAAAGTTGTAATTAATAATGAGGCAGGTACTTTAGATTACGAGAAATATGAGTAAGTTGAGATCCGACTTGTAAATAATTTATGTAGGTATGTTATGTGGTAGGATAGGAGGATATGAATTGTCTAGATCCGGTAGGTAGCAAGTGGTTGTGGCGACCGTTGTAACCACTTTTGGTTTAGTGTTTTTTTGCTACACTTTTTGTAATTGTCAGCTTGAGTATGGAGATAACCTAAGTAAAGGGAAATTTTTGGTTTTGCCGTTAAGGCGAATTACATACAGTGCTTGTTCACACTGATCTGATAATCATGAAACGGCGGCGGTTATTTTCCAAATCACCTTTATCTATGAATAGAAAATAAATGTTAGGTGTCGTCACGTTAACTTTTTTGCTGACTTGTTGGGCGATTTGGTAAATTGTCCGTAAATATCCAAAATAAGTAGGTATAATAGATCCTCTTATTTTTCATGTTTACTAGGAATTACGTAACTAGCTGTTACCGGCGACTTCCTTTACATTTTTCTAATAACTTCAAGACATTATTGTGAGACAAACACGTTATTTTCTTATGATAGGTAGTACTATCTCTTCGGCAATATTTCTTTAAGATCCGCGCAACCGCTTATAACAAACAAACAGACATAAGTACAGAGATAAATGTTTTTAAACTTACGCGATCTGAACACATAATTATAAATACTATTTAACGGGTATATATACAGAGATAGGTAGGTAGTAGGTACCTATGCGAAAGTTCACATCAAACTTAAATGAGAAAGTCCAAATATATGTTTGTTAGTCCTCCAGGTCAATGCTAGACGCCAATACAGAACGAATTTAGGTGACAGACTGAACCCAGTGAGATCTAGACGCTTAAATTTGTATGAAAACAGAATGGCCTAGAATACGGCTAGACGGCTTAGAATTTGCACCACCCCAACTCTTCCCGTGGGTATCGTAAGAGGCGACTAAGAGACATGCACCGGGGGGGGGGGGGCAGCAGCGCCTCTTGCAGAATAGATCTACCACCCAACTTCGATCCCCAACTTGCATGCCCAGCGTGGGGATTATGGACGTTGACCCTATGAGATGAAAAATCAGGGGCAGGCATGCGTCCATCAGTGGACCATTATAGGCTGTTGAGGTGATGGCCAAGAGACACTTATCGTACACCACGCCATCCGACGACGTTTCCTCCATTTTGTTGCGTACGTTGCGTGGCGTGGGATCAGTCTGTTTCTACCTTCACCCGACTCATCATTATCATCAGCCTATATTATTCCACACCTGGACTTAGTCATGTTGATTGAAATAATTTTTTATTTTTTTTTTATTTAGGCCTCCCCTAATGAACACCATAGAGCGCAGCGCTGGCTTCAGCTTGCCGCATCCAACATCTGTCTGCAGTCTTTTGCAGATCGCCATCCCTCCGATTCACTAACCAATATTATTACGCCATGGACGTAATTAAAAAAAAACCCTAGGAGATAAAAGCCGATGAGGCGCTTTTCAGGGAGAGGCCTGCGTTCAGCAATAGACCAATATAGGCTGTTGAGATGAGGTCGACGTAATTTGTAATTTTCTGATCGTAAAATCTTCAGGTCCATCATACTGGGGGGAGCGCTACCGCGAGTGCGCCGGCAAGCACCAGAGCCCCATCAACATCAACCTGTTGCGCGTCAAGCAGGTCACGTTGCCAGACATCGTGTTTACAGGCTTCGATGACTCCATTGACGACGTGCATGTCAGCAACAATGGACACACAGGTGGGTGCGGCCCGATTGAATCTCTGATCATGATAAATTGAAACATTTATGCAGGTAGTACACACTGGCAGATACAGGTCATGCTGTGCACGAGTGAGTAGGTTTCGGCAGGATTTTTGTTGATTTCGATTTTTCGATAGGGATTACTATAGGTGGCTGATTCATATCCGGCTCAAAGGACCACGTAAACTGCAGGAATGAGAGGCAGTGCATTGTATTGTAGAGTTAAAAACACCAGGGTTTGCACCTTCAAAATTTATATTATAAATAAGTAGGTATGTACATGCTGCACACGTCACGCCTCGGGTGCCTCATAGTCTCGGCCTCACTCAGTTCAAATGAGACTAAGAATACGCACATGGTAGAGCATTGAGCTTATTCCTCCTCTCGCCTCTCGTTGAGATTATGGCCGCACGGCCGCACTGATATTACGAACGAGACGAGCAGACGTCTCTCGGCGAGTGTGTTGTGTAGGTAACACACTCGCCGACACACAGACGCCTTCATTATATTTAAAACGGAGTCCATAAATCAGGGTCACTAGACATTATCAAAAAATATGACATACCTTATTGTCAAATCATAGATGTAAGTTTTCCGAAAATTCGTAAAATAAAATAAAATATTATGTATGACTGCTTACCCACCAACTTATTTAGGAATATTTCTGAAGTTGACTTTGACGTGAGCTTTCTTTTGGGTTCCCAGACGTTTCACAAAAATAAAACCCCAAATCAAACAGCCCCACCATTGTATGGTTAAAATGGTATATTGGTTATTTAGGTAATTTAACAGTGATAGTGATTAAAAAGTCAATGACATGATAACCGAGAAACTGGACTGTGTGTATTTTAAAAGTTAATTTTTCCAAAAACTTTTCATAAACAAATTAGAATAATAATCAAATAAATTATAACTCTGAACATTCCACACAGCATCATCTAGCCCTAAGATAAGCAGAGCTTGTGTTATGGATACTAGATGACTGATATACATTACAAAGACGTTTTATTATACATATAAAATACCCAGAAATTTGTAGATCGTACAAACATTTATCCCAGGGCGGGAATCGAAGCCCGTGCAATCAAAACATCTCGTGCGTCGCAGGAGGCGGTCTTTCCTTCGCCCGCCACGCCACAGAGGTCGTCATTAAAATTATGTTTGGATAATGCTGGGATCAGGAAAACGAGACTCTTTAGAAACATTAAAGTTTTACGACACTGTTAAACTGATTGGTTACACGCAGGTATTTGCACTTAATTTTAAACAGCTTTCTATCTTTGCACTATCACGTACTACTTAGGCTGGTATACTTACTTACCTACAAATTTAATGTTGGTAGGTAGGTAAGGAACACACGGTTATTAAAGTTTGTACATTATTTTCACCTATTTATTATTTATTTATTTACTATGACAGAAGTATTGTCGTCAAATCGTCCATAGATGTAAGAAACTCGAGATAGTGCGCGCGATGCTATCTATGTGCACGGAGAGATTGATAGAGTGCTGCAAACGCACTACGCGACAGCGGCACTGCCCGTCAAATAATAACAAATCACCAAAAAAGCCGCGTAGTTCCGCTGACGCGTAGTGCGATCAGTCTCATAGGATTTTATACAAAGAATGCAGCAGTGGGAGAGCACCTGAAACCTTCACACTTTTGACACGCGTCCCTTTTTTTATCAAAAGTAAAATGCCAAAATGTGTCATTTTGAGACGGTACTCTCGTTGTTTTGGGAGGGACTCCAACGTCTCATCTCCCAAGCCAACCTAACCTGAACGTGGTTCACCCTGCTAGATAACGAACTAGGCTCTGGTGAAAATATCACTATATTGAATTATTAGAATTATTAGATTGATAATGATAACTCAGATATTTACAATTATTTTCCATTACTGCTTTTGCTATTTTCCAGACTGGCAGAATTGTGTCTAACCAGAAAAGGAAGGCATAGGATTTCGCGTTCATAGGAGCGGGACAGAGTAGAGCGGCATAGGTGCAAAAATTCTAAAAAATAATAGTAATTTTGAAAATGTAAATCATACACCGTCTGCGTTATATTATACTGTTTGTTTGCTGTACAAATTATCAAGGCTGATTTTAAAGTATTTATTAAATAGCGACGAATTATTATACAATTTAGAGTGGCTTAGATTTTTTTCTAATGATATAAACGTAATCGTGTTTTCGAAACAAGCATTCTATCATCAATCCTGAACTATAATACATATTAATCTGACAGTAAATGCTTCAGTATTATGAAAGATATATTATGTTCGCTAAGCGATTTCAGGTATCATAGACTCTTAACAAAGAATCATCATCAACACTATTGTTCTAGTGAAGCGATTAATTTAGTGGAATTAAGGCCCTGTTAGTTGTTACAAAACAATTCAATGAAAGTCGAAACAAAGGAAACTTCGAACGTCTTACCCAGAAATTATAATAATTGTAAAATCAATCGAAGTGGGTTGGCTATTGAACTATATTGACAGGGGATACCAAGAATTACCTACTCGCACACACACGTAACAAACTTAGAGCCTTATGGCATTGCTTTACGGTTCAAAAACGTTTAATTAATTCTGTTGAAGTTTACTACGTCAGATTTTCCTATGAACCGAAGTAGACCTACTTTATGGGTCGACGGGACAAAAAGAAACGTGTTGCATACAAATGCACTGCGTTGCGGTACATTAGACAGATACTGTTCACCATAATGCTGCATGGCATGACGTAATGCGTTCTGGTTGAGATCTGAGGAACAATGACAGAATGGTGATGAGTAGATATAGGCCCTGCCCAGAGATACGAACAAACTTAAAGGCAGCGCAAAGTAAAGCAAAATATCGTCGGTTATTGAACCAATTGGGGTAACCGACAAAACACGTAAAAAAGTTGAGTGTACAGATTTTCGTAGTTGTTACATTCGAATGACACAAGTGGTTTTTAAAAGAGCTAACCGCAGACTGTTTCTAATGTATTAAATCTAGTATTATATTAGAAGCTCTGCTAACTTTAGGGCTAGATGACGCTGTATGGTTTGTCCAGCATTTTCTTCCTAGAACCTAAACCACTATCATTGTTTTCCAGTGCTTATCGAGGTTCAGAACGAGCCGCACCCCCGAGTTCGCGGAGGACCCCTGGAAGGTGACTATATCTTCAGTCAGATGCACTTCCACTGGGGTGACAATGATACGTTTGGCTCTGAAGACAAGATCAACCACAAAAGGTAGGTACTAATATTATATTGTATACTAGCGGTCCGCCCTTCCGTCCGGCTTCGCAGGGTAGTTATTTTTTCGTCAATTTTCCAATGTTTTTAATACTTCTTATCCTACTCCGGTCTTAGAGATATCCAAAAAATCAAAAACCATGAAAATCGGTCCCTTCTTTCTTGAGTTATTAGTTGGTAGTAGTTAGTGTAACTTACCTACACGATTTTGTTTTCTACACATAATAGTGAGTTCATCTACTTAGGTCTTTCAGGGCCTTGCAGTAGTGAACCTCTTGCTCGTTCAGAATCTATAAAATATCATGGAGTCCTTATTGAACAAAAACTGTCACTTAAAGCTCACATTAGATTTCTCTATGCGCGTATAAGAAAGGTTATAGGAATCATGAAAAGCCTTCGGTATGTAGCAAGCTTTGACACCCTTAAATCAGTCCATTTCGCTTTTTGTCAATCAATAATTACCTACTGCATATCGTGTTGGGGTAGTGCTGCAAATTTTATGAAAATTCGTCTTTACAACAATGTAGCTTAACACTGTCAAATTAAGAGTCAAATAAAGTGTATGTGTATTAAAGATTGGCTTAGCACATTAAACTATCATAAAACTGAAGGAAGAACTGGAGGAGGCCTTTGCCAAAAGGCACACAGTTATATTAAAACACTATTTTATGGGTGATCTTGGTGTTAAGCCATCGGAATCATTTGAACAAAAAAAAAACAACCGTAGGTACTCATCCGCTCGCTAATAACCAAAACCAGAATATCCTTCAAGTCGTACTCATCGTACTCGGTTTATGGGCATACACCATACAAATCTGAGCCACTCTACTGGAGCTACTACTGGCTTAAACGAGCGGAGGAGTCTTACCAACCAAATCTAAATGAAAAATTTAAGAGCCTGTGGACTCGACCCGAAAGAAACATTAACATTTTTGCACGACAACCCAAATGGTGCAATGTAATGACTGTATGAAGGTTTAATTTCTCGTCCGCGCCAGCCAACACGTGCCAACAATGCATCAGAGCGTGTCAATGATCTAGTACACTTAGGTAGAAGGAATTAGGTTGGTTCTTTTATTTAGTACAAATGATACGACTGAAATGACTAATGTTATATTATAAGGAAAGACATTACGTTACCTACATACAATCTTACACTGTAACCATTTATATCCATGTAATGTCTCACTTAATCATTCAATTTTATTCTAGCGCTCCCCGTAAGTTAGTTTGTTTATTACTTATTACTAATAACAGGTATTTTTTTTATTTAGTAATGCAACGTGATCAGATGGGACATACCCTTAACTAACTACCTATTCTAGATTATAAACACCTCTGTTCACCTATACGAAGAAATTATAAAAAAGCCCGTTGTTAACTATTTTCTACGTTACATAGTATTTTGCGCACACAGTATTTGCTATGAATCTTTATAAAGCAAACTGAACCAATTATGCTTTTTAATAACTTCAAAAAGGAGTTTAATGTTCGGCTGTATATTTTTTGTGCTTATTCGTCGATTTCCCCGTCATTATGGACCGATTTGGATCATTCTTTTGCAGTTGTATAAAGAATAATGATCCCGAGGTGGTCCTATACTAATGTCATTCCCAATGGATGAGTAAATACTAACCCTTCCCGTCCCGCAAAACTTTAAAAAACATTATCAAACTGAGGGATTCGAAATCACTTTTTTTCAGAACAATCCAATTATAAAGTCAATCGACACAATGTTGATTTTAATAATAATCTTATTTTATGTCGACTGATGTGGCGCGGTGGGCAGAGGTCTGCCTGCGACGCAGAAGGTTGCCGGTTCGATTCCCGCCTCGGGACAAATGTGTGTACGATCTGCAGACATTTGTTCAGGGTGTTCTGGTCGTTTTCTATGTACAATAAAAAATATCTATCTATGTATTGTATTGTATTATACATACCTACATTATATCAGTTATCTAGTACCTACCCATAAAACAAGCTCTGCTTAGCTTGAAGCTAGAAAATGCTGTGTGAATTGTTCAGCATTATTTTATTTATTTATTTATAAGTGTAATTTCTTCCTGTTTCAGTTTCCCAATGGAACTTCACATGGTGTTCTTCAAAGAGGAGTACCAATCCGTCGCGGAGGCTGTGAAGCACGTCGACGGGCTAACTGTCCTAGCCTTCTTCTATGAGGTAAACCATCGCTCTATCTAACTTGATCGACGTGACGATAATTTCGACGTTAAAATAACCGGTTCACGTTGTAAATTAAATGTTTTGTGTGACCTTAGAATAGGTACATGTTAATGAGTTTCCGTAAAAAAAGGACAATTCTAGCTCTATAACTATCATAATGCAGGCCCAGACTTCATCAAGACGGATATGTCTATAGCGGAGACAAGAAAAGACGTTTTTCAGTTAGGGTGTCTCCACAGAAGCTGTGCGGAAATGCGAACTGGTTAGACTGGAGAGGAGATGTGCTGGTTAAAGCAGAGATGGGTGCTGGTTAGAGCGGATAAGCTGCGGCGAACGTCGGATGTTCGTTGAGATGAATGCACTAGCGAGCGAGACACAGCTGACATCCCCACTTCGTGATGTGGCCAGCTTACGAGGCCCAGCTAACATCTCCGCTCATCTTTTGTCGTCATCGCTGTTTTTTTCGCACGTTCTATTCAAATAAAAAACGATTTATTTCCATAAATACCAAAAATGGACACTAAGAAAACGTCAAATTCTTTAAATAAAAAACTCACACGGAAATAGTGATATTTTTAATAGGTGTCGCATCGGTTCGTAGACTAAATTAAACAAGCGACGAAGAAACCGCCTGTTATTAGCTCATATATTAGAACATGTTATAATAAGTATACCTATCTTTAGGAATGCTTTATGTTAGGCTTTTGGCGTTCCTTTCTAATAAATAAATAAATAAAAGAAACCTTCAGCCTGTTAGTTGTTAGTGTTCGAGTTGGAGCAAAACCCGTCCCAAGCTTTTTTATCTTCTAGATAATCTGATATTATATAATAATAATTATATAAATAATCTGATAGTAGAAAGCCTTTTTGCTCAGAAAAGTTTTGTCAATTTGTTTGAATTTATTTACTGAAAGATTATGCAACTCACTAGGAGTTTTGTTGTAGAAGCGTATACATTGCTTTTTAAAAGATCCATTTATCATGTGAAGCCTGGTTGAGGGCACATGGAGTTTATGTTTAATTCTAGTATTAATATTATGTACCTCTATCGCTATTTATTTGGGAACCTTTTGATATTTTTACGTGTACAACAAGTTTGCATAAATTATATAAAAATATATACCTATATATTAAATAAATAAATAAAAGAAACCTTCAGCCTGTTAGTTGTTAGTGTTCGAGTTGGAGCAAAACCCGTCCCAAGCTTTTTTATCTTCTAGATAATCTGATATTATATAATATTTATATATTATAAATAAGTATATTATAGTAGTTATAAATTAGTATATTGGTTTTTCAAAATACATCTGTTCTCCGCTCATCTCAGGTCGGTGGAGTATGGCCTTTAGTTAGTGCCATCTACCGCGGTCCTGCAGTGTAGATATTAACTTACTCTTCAAATTCCAGTTGGACCGGCACCAGCACCCAGCCTACGACGACATAGTATCAGCCCTAGGCAACGTCACGGATCCACACACCTCTGTGATCATGAGCCATCCCTTCTCGTTCCTTAACATCTTGCCTTACGACCTGAAGCGGTACTTCACGTACCGAGGGTCGCTGACCACGCCACCGTGCTCCGAAGTCGTCATTTGGCTGGATTTCGAACAGCCTGTTAGGCTGACGCATGAACAGGTTGGTCTTGAGTATTAACAAGCTTAGTTGCTTGGCAGATTGTGGTGGCCAAACCACAGATAGATTAGGTACTTTGATATTACTATTGGTGGCTACGACGGCAGATCGTACAAATATTTGTCCTGAGGCGGGAATCGAACCAGCAAGCTCCTGCGTCACAGGTGGACTTTCACCCGCCGCGCAACAGTGGTCTCCAAATGTTTAAGATCCAGCCAGAACAAAACACTACTGACTCGCCCTACCACCGAGCCTCTGGGACGAACCCACACTACCATTGGAGCTCTCCAACCACTAGGGTAGCATAATCATAAAGTTACAGTACAACAAGATATTAAAACACCAAAAATCTATGATAAATGATAAGACTTAGATTTGACTTAGACACCCAACACTATTCCTGCCCGCGGCAGCATTACAAAATCAATGTTTACCTAGCTTATGTACTTTCAGATTGAAGCCTTCAGAGAGTTGAAATCGGTGAATGGGAAGATAACACACAACTTCCGTCCCATACAGCCACTGGGCGACAGGGTCGTATTCTACAATATTGACAACAACTATTTCAGCTACAACGAAATTGACGACCCCGAAGAGACCGTTACTAAACCATCTCGAAAGAAAAATGGGAAAGGTTCCGGTCATATTTCACAAGCCAATTTAGTAAACTTATTATTATTAGTTTGTTGTTCACTAATTATGAAATTAATTTTAGCAAATTAATAGTTATCCAAGTAGAATTATGTAAAGTAAATATTGTGCTTAGCACACAAATCACTTAATAGCCTAGGTAGGTACCCAGTACTTAGAAAGTAGTTCTCTGTTGGTTTATGTAAATTAGAGATATTATGTATAAAATAGAGATTTAATAGATTATGTAGTCAATTTAGACAATAGTTTAGGAACCTAGTTTTATTTTTAAGCTTATTAACAGACTGACAATGTAAAAACATATTTATAATAATTATTGTATTCAAAAATTGTAATTAATGAGTTTTATCCTGTGATATTAAAATATTTGTTGGCGTCAATAAATATTACTTAATTAAAAATCGTTATTTTTTTTACCGCATTTACTTTTTACAATATTTTCAGCTTAAGTCATTCATACATGAAGCTTATCTTACATACCTTAGCCTTAAAATAAGCTGACAAGTTTCAGTCTTCGTCAACCACTCTATTATCAGTCATAGCAACTATTGCACCTAAATCATCCTCTTTTCCTTGTTTCAGTCGTTCCCAAATTAGTTCAGCAATAGCTTTTTGTGTTCGCCTCTCTAACTTCTCCAGCTTTTTTGCAACATCTCTTTTCAAGTCCCAGTCAGGTTTTCTAGGAGCTAAGCTTGATATGTCCAGATCTTGTAGAACTACCTGGAAAACATAAACAAGTTGTTTTAATATCACTTATTTTGTTTATATTCATTAAATTAATTAATTATTCATCCCATCTCAACAGCCTTTAATGGCCCACTGCTGGACACAGGTCTCCTCCTGATTTTTTATATCATGGGGGTAATGCCCATAATCCCCACTTGCTAATTAGATCTACCACTGAACTGTGATCCCGAATTAATTATTAAAAGACAAAAAAATTAAAAAATCATGAACAGCTAATGTATGTTGGCCGTTCCTCACAGAAGGTGTCAAATTTTGGCTGTTTATGAATTCAATAGCATTACGCACTTGTGAAGACTAGCACTCATGATGACTATCTCACAAAACTTACCAACTTATAAATAGTGGTATGGGAATTAACTCATTTATTACACTTTACACAAATAATGTAGGTTGTAGGCATAATAAATTAAATAATTTTCCATGGTTTTTGATCTTTATTAAGTCTTCAAACCATTACTACTGAAAGGATTAGGCTGAAATTATGCATATATGTAGGTCTAGACCTGGAATAACAAATTGGCTTCTTCATATTTTTATCCCGAAACAGTTCCCATGTGAAAGGAATAACCTAAAACCATTCTGGAGACACAATGTGTGTGAAGATGCGCAGAAACTAGTGATGTGTATAAAACAGAGAGACAAGAAACTTACCTTCTCTTTCCCGGCTTCTAGCAAATCCTTGACTTCTTCTTCTAGTTGTGCTGGTACAGCATCTTCCAATTTTTCATTTTGTAATCCCTCATCTTCTGGTGTATAACTTCTGAATTTTGGTCTAAAACATAGATTTGCAAGTGAAACTAAAATAGCAGATACGTAGATAGAAAGTAACTCTTTTTTGTAACTTCCAATAAAGTCAAATATAGGTACAACATAAAGAAAGCTGAGAATCGCAGATTATAATTATCTTATTTTAAGCTCTTACTTGGGGAGCAGTGCGATTTCGTTTCCCACGGATGATGAACTATTTTCCGGATTTTTTCGTTTGAGGTTTTTGAGTCTTTCTTTCCTTTTGAGAGCTTGTTCTTCTAAACCACCGACTGATTCTGGGATATCCATGATCACCATTGTATCGAATTGTTTGTGAACGCAATTACAAAGTCTAATCACCAAAGTTACTTGAAGACACTTCAAAATCTTAACAGCGCCTTTCAGTTTTCAAACTTTTTAATTTGTTTGTTTGTTTTATTATAATACCTACTTAAGTACTAGTTATTGTATACTCATTGCCATAAACTAAGAAGTATACTTCATAGAAAATTAGAAAACTATACTCCTAGCGGAGGTATACATAAGGTTTCTCGAAATCTTTCATAACATCTTTGATTGTTTGACAACTACGAAGATTAGTTTGATTGATTGAGGTTATGAAAGTGCTACCAGCTTGCTGGGTTAAAAAATGTATTTTCAAGAGTATGTGACCAATGATGTATTAATAAGGGTAACATTCCATCATCCAACTTCTTTGTCCAATGGATGGGTGGAATGGAGGCCCATTCCACTCATTCAATATTTCTTGTCTGTATCTTCTCTCTGTCCAAGATTCATACATAAGTAATACATGTAGTTGATTTCAAACGAAATTCCATTACCTTCATAACTCTAATATTAAAAATGCGAAAGTTTGGATGGATAGATGTAAAGTAAATGGTGAATAAAGTCATAAAGTGTAGGTAGGTTGCCCTAGAAAAGTAGGAGGTGTAGAGGTAGGTAGGAACTTATACGTTTCGGAGTTAAATTGATGGTGAAATGTGAATCTATTTTGCAATGCACCTCGCCAACGTCTGCTGTTGACCAATTCTACTGAATGACAGAACAGAAGAAAATGGAACGAAATAGCTAAGTGGAACTCTGGATGAGTTACCGTAGTAAATTGAAATGAATTTTACAAGAGAAGGTCATAGAAATCGTGTACATTTGGTCTCGCGATTCTTTATCGCAATTTTTCTTTCTATCACATGTGGTAAATAGCTTACCTATTAATAATGCATACGCTTAGACTTCTTTTTCTTTGTCTAGATAGGAATTTTTAAATAATGAAGAGGTTTTCAGTTAGTATGCAACACCAATCTTTCAATAATTCATTTACTTATGTACCTATATAAAATCAATGTCATTTTCAGAATGATGAGCAAATGGGTAAATGTATTATATATATGTAGGTATATAAGAGTAATTATGATGGGTACCTAAATGTTTCCTTCAAAATATTTCTTGATAGAGTAGTAGATAGAGAGTTTATGTCTCTAGATATTAATCTCTTGACACACAATGACCTGTTTATTCTATTCTAGCTATCACGAACTTTAAATATGAAGATAGAGAATATTAATAAGTACATAACTTACTTATTAATATTCTCTATCTTCAAATAGCTCCCATTTTAACAACAGGTTATGCAGACGTACAGCTTATTATCAATCAACCATCTTGTGGATGTTTCTTTCTTTCCCCTCGTAGGCACTAAGAAGTGTGTGTGTTTAACTCTATAACTTCAACATAATTATGTTGAAGTCGTCTGTTTTTGTTGTACAACCACATCCTGCCCCCTTAGCACTCTATTCTACCCTAGACACGATTGTTGTCTAGGGTAGAATAGAGAAAAATTACGTCACATCGTCATCGAATACGTAAATTGTTTAAAATGCAATCCTTCAACTTCAGTAATGTACGCAATGTATGGCGATGCGATGTCATTATTGTCTATAGACAAAAATCGCCATGCTAGGAGGACAGGGCATTTTTAAGGCAAGAGTGAATAGTGTCTTGAAGAGGCATCGTCAAGTCAGCTACATCATCACTTTCAGATCATGTTCACAGTTTCAGAGACAATTAAAAGCCATTTTGGAACAAAAATGTTATTATACTGTAAGTGACTTTATGGCAGACAAACATTTTATGGATAATACGAAAGTAGGTAACTAATAGGCTAAGTATATTATTGTTTTTTATTTTAATTCGGGTGATTTCTTTTTATTTCAATCTGTAATTTTAAATTTCACTATTTTATTTTAATCTATATTATTCTTTGATTTAACTCTTTATTATTTTGACATTGTAAAAACATGTTGCACGCCATACAGGTAGAAATACATTGTTTCCTTTATTAACATACAACACCTATGTACCTGACTCACATGTATTTGATGCAATAAAAATATTACTTACTTACTTACTTACTTACTTACTTTCAATCAGGTGATTGTAATTAAGCAAAGTTATATACAAAATAAAAAAAATATAAAGGGAGACAAACATGAATACTTTATGTGTCCTGATCTATCAAATAATTGTTAAGTTGGAATCACTGAGCCTTGTCTTCGTAATGTCACTGTCAGTGTGACGTAACGACAGAATAAAAAAGGCTGAAAGGCTTGGAGGAAGTAGGGTAAAAGGCTTTGCAGGAAGCAAGCGAGAAGCATCTTGCAAAACTTTTTTATTTTTAATCAAGTTTTTCTTCCGACTAGGACATCGAGTAGGTAGGTTGTTTTAATAGTTTAACGAGTTTTTTTAAAATCATTTATTTACAAAGGGATTGTTTGCTAAGGTACCATTCCACTCATGCCTAACCTTTGTCCAATGTACCTACTTACTTATCTACCTACTTTTGATTACAGAAATTGGTTGGCTTGTTGGTCCAATTTACTAGCAACATCATTATTTTTAATCAAAGGTTTGGAAACTAGTTAGTCTCGTTACCTACTGCCCGCGGCTTCACACGCGTTGTTTCTACTTTTCATTCTCATGTAGGTAATAGGTTATATAAATAGGTAGGTACCTACCTACCTACTATTGAATTTTTTTGATGTGATTAATTAATGATAATATTTGAACTCAACTAGGTAATATCGATATAGAGGAAACTTAGGGGAAAAGGAAAACAAAAAGTAGGTAGGTACCTAGGTAGGTAGGTACCTACGTGAAACCTAAACTAACCCGATAAATAAATCTTATCATAAAAGTTTAAAAAGTTTTAAACCTATATTGTGTAAGTTCGGTGGGATGGCAATTTCATGGTACCATCGACCTGGTCTGATGATGGAGATAGAAGGTCAGAGGAGGTCCTAAACGAAACGACTTAACCTACCCGAGTTGGGGTTCGTTGGATTTGTCTTCCCAGGCACTATGTTCCGATATTATTTAATTCATCATCATCAGCCTATATCAGTCCACAGCTGGACATCCGTCCTCCCCTAATGAGCGCCCTGTCTTTAGCTTGCCGCATCCAGCATCTGCCATTATTTTATTAGCTTGTTTTTAATCGGTATTTTTAAACATTATGATAGGTACCTATTTTCTGGCTCTAAAATGAATACAGGTACGGGGGCGGGAACGTTCTCGGAAGACCTTAACATCCACAAAACTACAGAACTGGGTGCCTATAACTCCATCTTCCAGGCGGAATGTGTGGGCATAATCCAGGCTGCGACCGCGGTACTACGGAGAAAGGTAACTGACCAAAGAATCAGGATCCTCTCGGATAGCGCGGCGGTACTACAGGCTCTGAACAGAAGAGAACACAACTCGGGACTGACCATACAGTGCCACCACCTGCTGGAACAAGTAAGCAAGTCCAATAGAGTTACCCTACAATGGATAAAAGGACACAGTGGATCCAGAGGTAACGACGAAGCTGATGCATTGGCGAGGAGAGGTTCAGAATCGCAACCGATAGGGCCCGAACCAATAATTCCCCTCCCATTCAGTCAAGTCCGCTCATGGATCCGGAAACAAACAGTCAAACAACACCAAGACTACTGGGCAAGTATCCCGGATTGCATGCAGTCGAAGGAGGCCTTCCCGGTTTTAAACCCGAGATTCTCCCGAAAACTCCTCAATCTGAAACGTGACAAATTACGGCAAATCGTCGGTATTGTCACAGGACACTGCATGCTAAACAAACACCTTTTCATATTGGGTATCACGGACAGCCCCCTTTGCAGGGGGTGCATGAATGCTGAGGAGACGGCCGCGCATGTGCTTGTAGAGTGCGATAGCGTAGCTTCTCCAAGACTGCAACACCTTGGTACACCGAGGACGCCTGGGGAGGCATGCACCGGCGTCAGCGAGCTGCTGGCCTTCCTAGAGGACATCGGGTGGCTAGATTAGCAGCCCACCACCCGACACGCAAAAAGGGCCCACCTGTGGCCTAGTTGCGGAAACCAGTCCAGAAACAAGTAACAAGTAACAAGTAAGGTACCTATTTTAAATATTAGGTAGGTATTTAATTTTTGAGTTTCCATAATGTGTGAAGGTGCTCTCCATGAGACTGCGCACTACGACAGCGGAACTGCGCGGCCGCGTCAAATCAGAACATCACCAAAAAGGCCGCGCAGTTCCGAAGATGCGTAACATCCCTTTAGTTTGTGGACGCGTAGTGCAATCAGTCTCATAGGATTTCATACAAAGAATAAATGGCCGCGCCTTGTCGCGCAGTTCTGTCACAGATTCCGTTGTAGTGTAGTTTCGCTCAGTGCGAGAGTACCTTTTATTATTTTTGAGTAATCATTATCAGCCTATATTAGTCCACAGCTGGACACAGGCTTCTCCTTACTTTTGAAGTTTTGAGTTAGTACCTAGATTTGTAAGTTTGTTTTATACAGGGTTATTGGTAAATTAGTAACACTACGGGAACTTCAGGTTCTGCCGACTGACTTCTGACTGGGAGTGGAAGTGTCGTTATGACGAGGAAACCTGCTCGCCGTCAGTCTTCGTGATGGTGAAATCGGAGCCGTACTTCTCGAAACCCCTTAGTCATTTGCGACGATATTGTTCACTTCCGGAAATTACGCAGGCATTTTGAGGAGCCCATCCTGCATTCGGCAAGCCGCCTGCCGCTTTTAACAGCTTTGAGACTATGTTTCTGGCAGGTGTCCACTCCCATAGCCCGATTACCCATCACAATAAGCTGGTTTTTCATTCCTTTCATTTTCCTTTGCAATCCCATTTATTTATTTATTTCATGTTTCAACACCTGGCGGATATTAGCTTCGGATGAAGGTATCATTTGTGCAAACGAGGATGATACCCACTATGTGTAGCTCTCGCCTTTAGATTAATTCTCATAAAGGGCTTCTGTGCTGTTAACTTCGGTCCTACCCAAACCTCCCAAATGACCGGGTCACTATAGATCATATACTATAGATCATTAGGCCCGAGATCATGGAAATGAGAAACACATAGTAGTAATACTGGACACAGAATTATCTAGCCCAAAACTTAGCATGAATATGGTTGATGCGGTGAACCTATTAAAATAAATAAATGGAACGACTCTTTCGTATGATTGATTTATTTATGATGACCGTGCGTAGACAGCGAGTTTGCTTCCTGCTAGCTGCTGTCGTCGTAGTAGCATCTCGGTCGACAGCGTGCGGTCAGCCCCATTTGAGGCGGGAAGCGTGCGGATGCAGCGTAGGATGAGCGTAGGAGTGGTGTAGTGAAACTATTGTATTATGGGCCTAGATAGGATCGATAAATAATAAATAAATAAATAATGCTGGACAATTCACACAGCATTATCTAGCCCCAAGCTAAGCAGAGCTTGTGTATGGGTACTAGATAACTGATATACATAATACAATATATTACATAGATAGATGTTTTTTATTATATATAGAAAACGACCAGAATACCCTGAACAAATCTCTGCAGATTGTACACATATTTGCCCAAAGGCGGGAATCGAACCCGATAAGATGAGATCAACAACTAACTTATTGTGGACGGATGAAACCACTTTCCTTGATACAGTCAACATCAATTTTTCTAACGAGTTTTTAATAATCCGGGTGGCTTGGATATTGGATTAAAAGAGTTCATTTATTTTTCAAGTATTTATTTAAATTATTTGCCTTAATGGAAAGTGTCACATAAGTAAATAGGTACCTTCTTTACCTAGGTGCACATTTATTTATCTATCCTGTTGTGATTGGTAGATTTCATAAACTATAACTGAAATTTTGAAATGATTTAAATTTCAAGACATACATTACAAGACATACGGACCAATACCATAGATGGGCAAACCAATAAGTGCACCCTACCTACGAACTGTTTCCATTCAGATAAATACCTTATTGTCGATTGCTATCTTTAATTATATCCTAAGAGTAACTTACACTTTTTGACCCTGTTTCACCATTCGAAGTGAAAGATATGCCAGTGATGTAGCATTTTTAAAAGAACCGAACTCTAGCTTTGAAACGGGTCCATGCCTATTTACCTAATTATGTTATCCTAATAATAAGTACTTATGGCAGTTCGTATTTAAGTAGAATAAATAAATCTTTAACTAGTATAATAAAACTTGTATACCCATTAAAGGTGCTCTTGACGGGGTTAAGTTCGAGTACCTGTATGAAAATGGATTTTATCAGTATTGTGTATCTACTAGGTTTAAACTTAAGTCTATCCACAATACCTTCAAAGTTTTACATCTTTGGTTGTAAATCTGGTGTTCCAGTTTTACAAAAGTCACATTTCATAGTTTTGTGAATTCCTCCTGTTTATTTTCCATATGCGTGTTTAATTTTGGATCTGATTAACTAAATACAAGTAGAAGCTTAGACATGCCGTCTTCTGTCAAAAGGTAACCTATTTGAGATGTTGTTATTGATTGGTATCCCATGGTTGAGGGATAGAACCTTAGAAACTATGTTGAGGTCTTCATGACCTCTACCGTTCAATGTGTTTTGTCCCAAGAGCTGCCTCAACTCTGCATCAGCGTTGTACTGATTAAAATACCGGGGGAAAAATGGACGATTGGAAAAAACAGGGCCAAATGTGTTATATCTGTTGTAGTTTGGTTGATTGTTGAATCCAAAGTTTCCTACTCCAGCTTCTTGTCTAAAGACACGAGTATTCTGCTTCAATTCAAAATCAGGTCTAAACTGATTAAAATTTAATCCCTGATGGAATGCTTGGTTATTAGGAGCCGGCTGTAAAAAAGTGACAATTCCTTGAGGAAGGTGGTTTTCTTGCAATGGAAATTGGTCACGCTGTTGGTTCCGCAAATGTATAAGAAAGTCTACCGCCTCGCGGTTTGGCAGCTGCTGATGCTGGTTATTGTTATGCTCCAGAGGTACGCTGGGCTGGATCAACACGTTTTGGGGGCGAGGTTGGTTAGGTTGGACAGATTGTTGTATTAAGAAGTTGGAGGGGTTGGTGGATGGAAGTCTTTGCTCTCCAGGATTAGGCTTGAGGGTGGGTTGGTTCTGTTCTGAAACAATTTGTCTCTGAACCTCCTTTTGCTGTAAAAGAAAATGCTGTCTACGAAGAAGTTCTTCTTGTTCTTTTTGCTGAATCAGTAGTACTCTGAGCTGCTCTTCTAGTATCCTCTGCTTTTCTTCCAGCTGTCTCTGCAGAGTAAGCTGTTGATTAATAAATTCAGGTTGTCTTTGATGAAAGTTATGGTTCACGTCGGGGCCTTTTAATAACGGTCTTGGTGTGTTTTTTAATTCATTTGTTTGTTGGTATATCGGTATGACCTGTTTCGGCTGTCCATTTATATCCTGGTGCACCGTGAAGGCTGCTACAAGGGGCGCTTGGAAGACTTGCACGTCACGCTTGTTTACGTCTTCAATGTTCTCTCCATCTTCGTTGTGTGTTGGCTTAGGGGTGGTGGTGGTCGTAGTTGTTGTTGTAGTAGTGGTCAATCGTGTAGTTTTAGGAATTGGCTTGTATGTTGTCTTTTTTTCCGTCTGAATCAAGGGTTTTACCGTACTGCCAATACTTCTCTGCTGAATATTTCCAGTGGCCTTAGCCTGCAGGATTTCGTTAAAAGGTGATAATGTAGGCTGTTGCGAAGGAAGCTGGTTCTCGACGTTACCGACAGTTGTGCTCAAGATAGAGAAATTGCTGTCAGTGAATGTTGGTGTGTTGTTACTGTTAAGGAAAGCTGACTGTCCATCGACTACAAATGAATGAATCTGAATGCCTTCTTTAGTTTGTTCCGTAGGTAGAACTTCTTCAATGTCACTACTTGAGCTCAGACTTTCTTCGAAACCCGTTGTTGGTTCACCTTCTTCGAGGTCGCTGAGTGCTTTGAGCAATGCTTTCCTTATGTAAGGATCAAGCCGAGCTGAAGGTTTCGCTTCTATGGCGTTCAGATTATCATTCACGTCCGTAGTTGACTCTTGTGCTGCACTCAGTGACAGGACAGCGATTAGGACAAGCGCTGGCACCTGGAACAAGTAAAAAACTAAATTAATATACTAATATAATTAATTATAAACAGACATAGATCATCATCATCAGCCTTTATTAGTCACAAAAGACATGGACGCGCTTGTTGCGCTCTGTACGGCTTCTACCGTGGTACAGTACCTCTACATTCGATATTATAATAGAAAAAAAACAGTGTGATGTGATGTGTGTTTGACGACCTCTATGGCGCAGTGAACGAAGGTCCGCCTGCGACGCAGGAGGTTGCAGTTTCGATTCCCGCCCCGGGACAAATGTTTATACGATCTGCAGATATTTGTTCTGGGTGTTCTGGTCGTTTTCTATGTATAAAAAATCTACTTATGCATTGTGTAAATCAGTTATCTAGTACTTCATAACACAAGCTTGGGGCTAGATGAATAAGAAGATATAAAATAAAATAATGCTGGACGATTCATACATCGTTATGAATCGTCCAGCATTATTTTATTTTTTATGTGATGGACTGATTTGTGCATGTCATTAAGATCATCACTGAAATATCTTCTTTTAGGATTATCAGAACAAGAATTTCCATAAACTCAAAGCTTATTCTCAAAGCTTAATATTCATTGGGTCGGTACATACTCTTCCACGTTTCTATTCGAAGTTTTTAATGTCTTCGGTAACATAATTTGTTCCCGTAATCTACAGACAATAGTGAGCATTTTCTTAGCTGAATACGTAACTATAGAATTGATCTGGTAAGTGGGTAAGTAAGTAAATCGAATTAGCTTGTATCGTGAGAAATTTATAGCTAAGTAGTAGTGTAGATATTTATTATGAGCCGAGCCACTAAGTCAAATATTTCCGTGTATAAAACCGCTTAATTGTTATATTCTATGCGATCTTTTGTTATAATACCTAATTATATAGGTACATATTTAAAGTAAAAAGCCAGTCAGCTGGTCACAAAGGAAGCACAGCTTTTGTTTTAGGAATACTTACATAAATAATTATAATACAAATACTAATAATTAAAATGCGTAATTTTGGATGTTTAGATGTTTAAATGTTTGGAAGCTTGTTATCTACCTCTCACGCAAAAACTCATGAACGGATCGGACTTTTTATCCCATAAATCAATTCCCATGGGATAGAAATAACCTTAACAGTAAACTAGTAAATAATGAATTCGTCAAACTACGAAAGTTTTTATAGTAAAATAGTAAATAATACTTAAACAATCGGAACAAGTACCTATATATTGGTACCTATACCTGCCGTGGTCGGGGAAATCGAGGGAATCGAACCTGCAACTTCCTGCGTCTTTTACGATAAGTCTTAGACTTTTTAAATTTATCACATACCGTTTTGATCATTTTACTATAAAAAACTATCGTTGTTTGACGAATTCATTACGGATGTAAGCGGGTTAACTACGAACCTTATTTGTGTTGGAAGAACACCAACGTTTCATTCCTTAACGAGGGACTTCTTCAGGGTGAGTGCGGTTCTAGACGCGCGCGTTCCACATCCCTCCAAGCACTCACGAGTCCCTCGTTAAGGGATGAAACGTTGGATTTCTTCCAACATAAATAACGTTTTAATCATTATTAATAAGGGGATGGCATGAACGTTTTGATAATGAGGGCTCCGTAAGAAGATACCGCTAGCGGTGTGGTAAATACCAAAACGAGAGAAACCAAAACCGTGACAACAGAATAGCCGACATTTCCATAAAGGGATGTAATTTCCAAAGGTTCTGCTAGTGAGCAAACGAGTTTCTCCTAACATTTCACCGTTGCATTGTGTTGCCAACATACTAAAGTTTGCCATAATAACACAAAAGATGATTAATACATTGGTGCTATATGACACTGGTATGTGAGTAAGTAATTATTGGAAATATTGTGCGCCTTCGGCTCTTTATTGCAAAACGTTGTCGGTATTATCACGGCACTTTCTCTGGTCGTAAGTCACGCACGGAGGCTTATAAGCTGCGAATGCCAAAATCAATACAAATCTCCATACTGCGCCCACGCATGACATAATCCTGTGAGACTGTGCTGTGACCCGAAACGCACATTCCTTACGACATAATTAGCTACTTACTATGATGTATACCCATAATATATTTATATTAAAGCATTTAAAGCGGATTAAAAACTATCGGTGATGGTTGATCTGTTGCACGCGGCTTAGCACGTGATCAAGTACTTATCGACTTGAGCGCCAGGTGCCACGGTTCTACGTAACTAATAGATTTTATTGAAATTTTGCGTTTTGGTTTTCAAGAAACAATGAAAGCGAAAGTAATAAAATCGCTTGAAAATGAATTATTAATATTTTCGGTTTCATTTAATGAGGATTAAGTATTTTTACTGTATAAAGGTCGCTGTTAATCATCCGATTATTTACGAAAAATTTCATTGCGTTAAAAGGGTTTACAAATTAATCGGAAAGTACGTTTGTATGTGAGCTTAGAGGTTCGCACCGTACCTTAAGGAAACTTACTAAAATTTTCAATTGAAACATTCATAATTGACCGAAATTATACTACGATAAGCTGAAGACAGGGCGCTATGGCGCTCATTGGGGGAGGCCTATGTCCAGCAGTGGACTCATATAGGATGATGATGATGATAGTAGTATCATACCTAGTATACAATGGAAAATTCTACAACTACATTATCTATTTTAAATCGTTTGCAAGCAGTTCGTATAACGCAGTGAATTTCTTTATATTATATTGACATATTCGTCTAAAGATGGTATCACAGGTCGAGCGAGGTGCTCGCTCTGTCGGGTCAAACTCACGATTGCAACTCGACTGGGTTTCTCTTGAACTCGTTTGTGCAGCTCAATATTTTGCACGAGGAAGTATGCTCTACCGCCTAATTATTTACATACAGAGCGTTTTCAAATTAGTGCACAATATCAAAGGACGTTATTCACAAAATTAAAAATTCTGCAAAAAAAACTTTTGCGGCATGGTTTGTTCACTAAATATTGATTTGCGGCAGCCGGTGATTAATATACTCCTAATAATATCCCTTATATATAACCCTTCAGTATTGTGCATTCATTTGAAAAGACCCTTTATGTAGGTACGAGCACGTCCATTGTGCATTTTTACGCCAGTCATTAATTTTAGCAATAGGTATTTTTTATTGTTTTCAGTTCGCGATCGCCTGTCACTACAGTTAGGTAATCGTTAAACATATAAGTTAAAATGTCTTATCTTGGTTTTTCTGATATACCCAGCTTTGTTACTATAGGTACCTATATCATTATTTTCAACGATCATTTCATTAGTAACTATAACGATCAACTATAGTTACTAATGAAATGATAGTGGGCCGCGATGAAATTCAAGTACTTAGATCGAAATCGAGGAAATTCAAGAATCAGTCGTTCAAGATGTTGATAATTATTTCTTATCTATAGATAATTATACATTTTGAAAGAGTGATATAACGGTAGCTATGATTTAAAGCAGATATAGGTCCAACAACCTGTTGGTTAGGTGTACCTAGACTTCGATAACATAACCTTTCAACCTTTTACTTTCTAGATCTCCCTCTCAGATGAGTAGGGACGGTACCTTACCTTAGTAACTTTGTATTACAAAGAATCTTATTAGATATTTTAATAACGTGTGACATAACATAACATTGGTCGGCAGATCTACTTGAATAAATCACTTCTGACAGTAATTATACTTATAAATCTCTCTAAGGCCTTAAAGTTTTTTAGCGATGCTCAATGCTTAAGGAACATGACTAGCTCTTTACTCTACCAACGATCGTGATTACATAAAACCTGAATCAAATCTGTGTTAGGAAGTCAGTGACATTTTAGGAAGTGCTCATTTCGCAAATTCATTCAGAAATACTTGTGGGTCAAAAATGTTCTTTGTTCAGATAGCTATCACGGTCACATACCGGCCTCAGCTTAAACATCCAAAATATTATGAAAGTACCAATTTGCGAATGTAGCCTTATTAAGACCATTAAGGACTAGGACATTCAAATATTGAGCAACATTTTAAAAGATACGAAATTAGGTAAGAAAGAGAAAGAAAGAAAGATATTTATTCAATCCCAAAGTTATAAAAAATTACTTACATTCTAGGAAATATTACTAGGTACAGATAAAACTATATACTTAAACAAAAAAACAAAAAACAAATGAAACAAAAACATAACAATGGGAAAAAAGGGTCCCTTTTTTTCTTTTCTTTCACCTCAGCATGTGTAGCATTTGGCTGCGCCCAATGCTACGCTGGTTTTCAGGTGGAGCCCGAGAGTAGAGTCCAGTAAAAATAAGATTTGAGGTCGCATAGAATAATCCTGAGCAAAGTTGTGAAAACGTTTCTTTACGTGATAAAGACCACGTCTGTCTGTCTAATACCTAAAATAGTATTTAACCAAAGATTTATTGCAACCTTCTTCTCATACAAAAAATCTATAATCTATATTGACTGGCCGTTGTGGGTACCTACACATATACTATATACTTACTAATATTATAAATTCAAATTTGGCAGTAAGGTAAATGGTATCCCGAGGAATGGCATACTGAAAGTGTTTATTTAAACTAAACTTAAATGGGGGGGCCATCCTTATAACCCTCTTCCGTTGGTAGTCGAGTAAAAAGAACTGCTAAAATTGTTGATTTTTACCTACACTAGCTTAGTTTCTCAAACTTAAAGTTTTGTCTCAAGAATTCAAGTATATAAGCAGTCTTGGTAGTTATAATTTAGGCGGTGACTGAACCTACGTGAATAATAACACCATTATAAATGTAGGTAGGTATAATAATAGTGTAGATACGGTTTCTACTTTACCATGGAATTAAAGACTTGTAAGATGATCGCACAAGGAAACACTAACAAACGCACATGAAAGAAGCAATTTACGCACAATGCTTCATAATTGCATAATTCTACATTGTCAACAATTTGCTTTCTATATTGTCACTTCGCGGTAATTCTGTGCATAGATCAAAGGATTTCGTTGAAGCTCACGTATCGATCGATTATTAAGGCATTCATGCCACGTATTCATCTCTTGTGGCGTCTTCACGACATACGAATTGACAGTAATCATTTGTTACGTCTTCGCGATTGTTAAGTGGGGTTTGGATAATGGCTCCATCGGGCATTGTGTTGTATTTGATTATGATGTCTTGCTGTTGGCTAATTGGCGGTATAAAATAAATAAGTGTGCAGGTACTTGATTAAAATGGGATTGTAATTTTCCCGTGCTAGGCAATGCCTTCACTTTACCTAGTGAAAGTGATTTAGTTAATTGCAAATGAGTCACAAACCTAAAACTAGTGTAAAAGTTTTGTCTTCTGTTTTATTTAAAGTAAGGGACTTTGACTGTTTTCTAAAAAAATGCTTTTATAACTTTTAATATATTTTGAAATAAAATCCTACTAATATTATAAACGCGAAATTTTGTAAGTATAGATGGATGAATGTTTGTTACTCTTTTACGTAAAAACTACTGAACGGATCTGGATGTAATTTGGCACAGAGATAGATTATAGTCTGGAATAGCACATAGGCTATATATTATAGACGAATTCCCACGGGAACGGGAATTACGCGGGTGAAACCGCGAGGCGCTGCTAGTATTCAATAAATAGATGTTCCTTGTTCTCTGTTTTAGTTTTAATGCTTAATAAGCTTTAGTACTAAGTATAATTTTGTTTCTTTAAGATATATATTTTTTGATGTGAGTGAATAGAATTAGTTTCAAATTTAACGTAATTTATTTAATACGTAAGTAAAGCCTATAGGTATATAGCCACCTAGCATTTATATTGCCTTGTACTTGCAAGATGTATGTTGGACGTTTGTTATTTTATCCTATGACCTACTGTAGGTACACATCATCATCATCATATCAGCCCATATATGTCCACTGCTGGACATAGGCCCCCATACGACGCCACAAAGAGAGAGTGGTCCTGAGCCGCCTCCATCCATCCACTCCTTGCGACCGCTACGATGTCGTCGGTCCATCGAGTTAATCAAATGGTCTTCCAACACTCCGTTTCGTTAGGTACACATGCAAGCAATAATAAGTGTTAAGTATACGATGGTCTGCTTTATTTTCTATCTCTTGCTTTTTCTGAGCTGATTCCTGTGATGAAGGAAATTAAGTCTTATATAAATACTGTGGAACATAATGAAGTCATTTCAAAACCTATAAACACAGACACAAAAGACTCTGTCAACGTAGGACGACGGGTCATAAAACTGTAACTGTAAAAGGCATGGTCATTATCGATTACATAGAGGCGAGAACTGAGTTGCTGCAATTACTGAGGCGCCGGCGCACTCCATCTATGATCCATTGTGCAACGAAATAACACGGTCAAAGCTCAACGTGGATGTTATAATTATCCAGGGATCACTGACCGCCTGGAGCAATCACACCTCTGGCCAATTACAATAGCCATTTGTCGTAAATGTGTATTCTTTTGGTCGTGGGTTCAAATTCAAAATTCAGGGAACCACTACTGCAGGCTGAAGGTTTCTTCGTCGCTTTCTTACTTACTCAAGCAACAGAAATAAAAAAAATACAAACGTGGTAAGTAATAGCGTTAAAAATTCACAATATAAACGAAGTTTGTTTGTTAAAGTCAAAGATCCTAGGATCCTACGTTTGGTTAAAGAAAACATTGTTCAAAATTCAAAGTGCTTCTTTTCCTTTAGACCTTACAGCACTCTTGGACACGTCACAAAACTCAGATTACATAAGTATTCGAGTTGGAGCAAAAATCGTCCCAAGGTTTTTTATCGTCTAGATAATCTGATATTTTATAGTATTTTTTTTTTTACAAAGGATGTGTTTGACAATTTGTTTGAATTTATTTATCGATAATATTTGCAACTCACAACAATTTGGAGTTTTGTTGTAGAAGCCGGAGTTAAGTCATATAAAGTATACAGCATATTGCATTGTGTCACCTCACTACCTTACCTACCTCATATCTACTATGTCTTTAGAAAATTACAAGGAAGCATTTTCCACAATGCTCACGCATGCTCTCGGCGCTGAGCGATAAGCTATAAAATGAATTGTTTTGAAATAAACGATTCAGGCTGCGGTTTGCGGGTTTCTCACCCACCCCTGGTCCATAGTTACCTACCTACCACATATCTACTCGTTTATAGTAAGTTTATTGGCTTATTGTTACACGAATGTGGAAGTTGAAGTTACCGCATTAAATTTTTGCAGAAAAATCAATTTAAAAGTGCACGAAACTTGCAGCTGAATTTTTATATTCCACCTGATAGCACCGACAAAAAAAATTTAGATTATTAGAAAATCTCTGTGCCAGTGGTGTAGGGTCCAATAAAATCCCTGCTGCCTGGGCAGCTTACTACGTTATTCTAACTTAACGCATTCACTGTCCAGCCACGGCGGCGGTACGACCCGCAGCCTGAGAACGGCTTTTGCGTCTTGTGCCATGAAAGTGTTAAAGTGCTAGTACCTATACCTACCGCTTTTGCCTAAGTGCTTATTTTGTAAGCCCAAAGAAATAAAGTTGACTTTACCTTTTGACATTGCAATGCAGGTTTACTTATTAATATTATCATAAACAAAGGCATCATTATTGAAAATGGTATCTCCACAGCGCAACGCTATGGAGATACCATTTTCAATAATGTACAATTTGTAAGTGACTGCATATCGATTTTCCTGTTACCCAACTAATTGATCGTCAATTTTTGATTACTACCTTATTCCTACCGGTAACCACATAAGAAAGATTCTAATCGAGTTTTGCTATACTCCTTTATTTATTTGTGTACGATCTGCAGAAATTTGTTCCGTTGGTCTGGGTGTTTTCTATGTATAATAAAAAATATCTATCTATGTAATGTATAATATTACGTATATCAGTTATCTAGTACCCATAACACAAGCTCTGCTTACCTTGGGGCTAGATAATGCTCTGTGAATTGTCCAGCATTATTTATTTATTTATTTATTTTATTTTTATTTTTCGTTCATGAGCTTTCAAGTTTATTGTTTTAAGAATACCATTAGATCTATCACAGATTCTGTTGTGAAATCAATTGGAATGCCATCGGATTGTTTCTAAGTCCCGTTAAACACGTGGGCTCCATGTAAACAGGTACCTAAGTAGGTACAGATAGATCTTTTCTGAGAATCGATTGCACAACAACAAGCTGATTGTTTGACTATGATGTGTGAATGAGATTTTGAACTTAAAGTAAACCTTATTGGATTTTCGACGCTAAATCTGTGGATTTAAAGTTAAATACACCCAGCTGTCAATATATTTATTGCAAGCACTTAGTTTACGGATGTTAAATGTGTAAATAAATGATACAAAAGAACCTCATTTGTTACCGACGACGTGACGTATGCATAGTTAAGCGGTTTCGTAAGCACCCATGAATTTCTCTTAAGTTTAGTAGCTATGAAGAATTTGCATAATTATAACCTGCTAACTACCATTGAAGAGACATATGTAAATATGTAAGGACCTATTAAAATTAAAATCAATACTTGAAATTGCGCACTCGTCGCGGAATAATTTAAAGTGTTGATTTTACGCAATGTTTTGTAAAATATCAATGTCATTTCTAAACACAAGGATTACTATACAGTTATGTAAGTATTTTATTCCCGTGAGAATGTCATCGAATCAACGAACACGTCGGATTAAGACATTGATATGAGATCTTTAACGTAGTGTAGTCTTTTGTTTTGCTGAATTTTCTAAAATAGTACCATTGACTTTACAATGTTCAATATGAGATCTTTAACGCAGTGTAGTCTTTTGTTTTGTAGAATTTTGTAAATAGAACAATTTATATTGACTTTAAAATTTTCAAAACGAGATTTTATTTGGTTTTTGGCACTTTCGAAACTGCACACAAAATTGTAAGTAAATTAGGCACGTGCCATATTCTTTTTCGCTTAGAATGGGTTCAACTATCAGGTATTGACCTAAGGTGGGTTTCTATTATGAACTTAGTCTGCCACGGATTCTCACGCAATCGGGTAAATAATTTGATTTATATAAAAAAAACTATGAACCAAGTTCGAATCCCTTACTTTTAAATTTTATTGATTTTTTAATGTTTAGCGGGATAAATACTGAACTTCGGGCAAAAAAATCATGGGACACTTCGAGATCATTTTCTACGCTTTTGCAAAAGAATCATCCAAATTAGTCCATAAATGACGTAGAAATCGATGCACATACGCAAAAAAAAATTTCGAAGTCGTTAAAAAGTATTAGTATACTTTAATAAATTTTACTAAGATCCGCCATGAAAAGGTAACACACAGGCATACAGAATAATTTTCGGATCTAAAATGCATATTAGTATCAACTCTCTAAAGTTCGAATTTCACCATTTATACCGTTTGTTTAGGGATCTCGATCTTGAGATGCATGTGACATGCAGTGCACTACGTGCTTCGCCTCCATGACATGTGAAGTAACTTTCCTCCGTGACTCGTGCGTAACCACCGAGCCCCGACTTTGGGAGACTTTAAACGGTATTACCAAATAGTTATCACGTCGATTCTCTACTATTGTAGAGTCGAGATTCGTCCGTTGAATCGTTATGAATATCGGAATAGCGCTCCAAAATCAGGGCTCAGCACTGGAGATGCGCTGATGGCACTTAGCTGAAGGCGCATCACGGCATCGGGCGATTACTAAATAGGTAAATACTAAATAGAACCGCTTTCTCAGCATTTTGAAAGGTATTGTTATATTTGTTATGAGATAATTGTCGGTAGCAACAATGTTGGTGAAAGACTGCCTTTACTTTTGAAAGGAAAATTCACTACAGTGTCGTAGGAAATGTTATTATTTTAATTTTAGCTACAACGCGTTTTATTCCTATGTACAGGTGATAGAGATAGCTTTAGCCGTGTGGTGCTGGCTTAGAATTTGCACCACCCCAACTCTTCCCGTGGGTATCATAAGAGGCGACTAAGGGGAAGCGGGCAGCAGCGCTTCTGTCAGAATTGATCTACCACCGAACAGCGATCACCAACCCGCATGCCCAGTGTGGGGGATTATGGGCACTACCCCCATAAAAGCTAATAAGGCAATTATCAGGGGAGGCCTGCGTCCAGCAAACCATTATAGGCGGTTGAGGTTGAGGAGGTGTCTTTATGGAAAGTATACCAGCGTTAAAATTGATATAGAACAACGATTTTGGTTGTGCAACACGATGCGACCGAAATTCCTTCAATACCAAAGAGTTATTGAATCATTTCATAAACTTATCTCAAAATCAATATGAAAGTCAAATACCGACTTATTAGGTAAGATAAATGCACCCTATTTAACAAGTTAAGATGCAAGATTAAGTAATCAGCCTACACAATAGATCTTGGCTCGTAAAAATATTAGAAATGCTATTAATTCGAAGCGGGCTAATGTTTCTCAGAGCTGTCATTACCTGTTAGATTGTTATCAATTTGTTCCGTGTTATCTCGAAATGTGGTGGAGATTTTTGTAATAATCTCCATGGAAATTTTAATAAGAAACGTACCAGCTTTAATGCTACAACATTAACTATGATTAAGTAATTCGAGTGCCGGACCTACCTAGCCCTTAATTTCTTATTTGAGTGAATGTTGGAAACTCATAGTTTTTAGGATTCTATAATTTAAATATTAGCCACTAATGTAGAAATAGAGAAACTAGATGAAAGTAATTTTCACTTTGGTTTCTTAGGTCGCCGCGAGGCTGAGCAGTGAATGCGTTAAGTAACAAATTAAGGTATAATGTTTTAGGTCCTATAGGTATAAAGCTTTTGTTAAAAAAGAGGAAACGCCTGAAATTACCTTATTCCATTTCAGTTAGCAGGCCCTTGTCGCTAAATAAATAAATAACTGTTCCTTAATAACTTTACACGGCTAGGTTCGGCGTATTTTATGCAATTCGTGAGTAAACGCGGTGACTTCACTTAGTCTAGTATAAAATAATTGAGATATACATAAACATCATTGCTAGGTACTTGTATAGCTAATTAATTTTTGCTTTGATAACAAAGAAAACTACAATCAAATAATAGAAACAAATTAGAACCAGATAAGTACTAAGATATATATGATGGGATAGATTTATAATATGATGGCATTTAGACTTAGTTTCTTTGTGACAATAATTACGTTATTTGTTCAGGGTGTTCTGGTCGTTTTCTATGTATAATAAAAAAAATATCTATCTATGTATTGTATTAGTATTATGTATATCAGTTATCTAGTACCCATAACACAAGCTCTGCTTACCTTGGGGCTAGATAATGCTGTGTTAATTGTCCAGCATTATTTATTTATTTATCCATGACTTGACGCCAAATTTGTGACAAGACGCTGTAAACGCGGACACTAGACAAACCTTCTCTGATTTATAGCTTTATAGTATCTTAAAAATAAATAAATAAATAATGCTGGACAATTCACACAGCATTATCTAGCCCCAAGGTAAGCAGAGCTTGTGTTATGGGTACTAGATAACTGATATACGTAATATTATACATTACATAGATAGATATTTTTTATTATACATAGAAAACACCCAGACCAACGGAACAAATTTCTGCAGATCGTACACAAATTTGTTCCGAGGCGGGGATCGAACCCGCAACCTCTTGCGTCGCAGGCAGACTCTCGCCCGCTGCGCCACTGAGGTCGTCAATCATCTTATAAGAATAGTATAAGTTGTAGAATAATAAAGAAATATAAATTCCATTCCAAAATCACGTTTGTTTTCTTTATGCATATCATTTTATTATCCACACTTTTGATTGTCAGGTTGGTTTCAATTTCTAGAAAGAAATTGTTATGTGAGCGTTCAACTAATCTATTACCGGAACAGGTCCTATCAGAATCAGTTTTCTGTTATTTGAATATTTATGAAGATTTTTTTATCAAGTTTCTTGAATAATACTTAGGATCATCGTACGAGAAACCGTAACTTATGAGAAGTTGCATCATTATGAATATATTAGAGTCAATGACGTTTTTAATATATTGATACTATGTTGCCGGATATATTCAAATTAATGATGCACATATAGATTAATCTGGTAAGTTCTCTGTGGCTCTCTTCTAAACTTTTACATCGAATACTAGAAACGAAGTGATAATCGGAGATCGTAACGCTAACTGAATTTCGTGTTGCATAAAAACCTCAACCTCCTTTTTTATTTATTGCCAGTGTGAAATACTCTCACGAACTAATAATTTGGCGCAATATATCAATTTGAAAGAAATTATTCTCGTAGGAATCGAGCAGGTCAGGGCAAGGTCAAAGTGTACTTTGATTCTGAGACCAATTAAAACTTTTTGTATCGCCTAACTCTAGTCCCTGCTCACACTACCACCTTCTACGACGAATATTTCACTGTACAAGCGACCCGTCTATGGAATGCTCTCCCCCTGGACATCAGACGTGCCAAATCACTCCTAACCTTCAAAAAACTGCTCTAACAGCATCATCTAACATTACAAAGTTATACATGTAAGTTTATTATAATTTCTGTAATTTCATAAGTATTGTTAGTATTATTTATTTGTTTTATTATAAGAGTGCCACCGTCTTTGTTGTTCTTAAATGTCCAGTCCATCCCAAGGTTGCCTGGAAGAGACCGCTCATAGCGATAAAGCCGCCTTTGTACTTCGTCTACTCATAGCTTTTAATTCTGTACTGTTTTCTATGTTTGTGTGGTACAATAAAGAATTATCTATCTATCTTTATAACTCTTCACCTATGTGTTACATTAAGGTGAAGTACGTTCGTAATTTCTAGACAAGGACGAGTGAAAGCGAGAAAGGGACGCAAGAGCCGGCCCGCGCGCAATTTCACTGCTTTTTATTTATAAATTTGATATTGCTCTAAAATAATACTCTTTCGCAAAAAACTAAAACCATAATCCTCTAAAGTGTTTAGTTAAGTATTTTTTAGACGATATTTCATGCAAATATGTTAAGTAACTAGCAAATGAAACTGGTTTTCCGTAGTAAAAATGCAAAATTTAGAGGAAACTTTACGATTTTTTTCTATCGAGTCAAGTTGAGTCAATCGTGTTTCGGCTCCCATAACATACTAACAAAAATCCTAAGCTTTCCGTGCTCATCAAAAAAGATTTTAAAAAAATGTGTTTTCTTGCCTTAAAATTGATTTTCCGTCTAGGCAAAACCTGAGTTTTGGGACCTACTTCACCTTAAAACAAAACAATTGTTTATTTTCATAGACCATTAAATAAGCTCTGCCTTAGCATGTAGGAGTGGTACTATATGATGTGGAGTGAAAGTTTACGTCATGGTGACGCGAGACACCCAGTGGACGTGCGAATTTTACGTAAACTGCTATCCACTGTTGTCTGCCGTTAAATTAGAAGTGGAGAAATTATTTTCTCAACGATTGTTTGTGGTCAACTAAGAATTACCATTCTTGGTGCTCTACCAAATCTACCTAAAGCTCTGCGCACATTCATTTGATAGCGCTACCTTTCAGCACAAAATTGTACATTAAAATATGAGCTCAATGCAAATGTAAACATTAGAAACATTTTACTAGTAATTTATAGTAATAATGATTACTAGTGGTAAAATGCCCACAAGCTTTAAACGAGTGTTCCGCGAGCTGATTCTCATCTGATGCCATTAATATCAAATACATCTAAATGTTACGAATTAAATATAATAAATAAACATATAATAAATAATGCTGAAGACAGGGCGCTATGGCGCTCATTAGGGGAGGCCTATGTCCAGCAGTGGACTGGTATAGGCTAATGATGAAGATGAAATAATGCTGGACTATTCACACAACAATATCAGCAGAGCTTGTGTTATGGGTACTAGAAAACTGATACATATAATATTATAATACAATACAATACAAAGATCTTTTAAAGAAAGAAAGTTACAATCAATAATAGAATTACAATAATACATACATATAAACATATCAATAATAAAATTTAATTAAAACTAGTATTTACAGTTGAAACAATTGAGCTAACTGCAGACTGTAGCAAAAAATCTACAGGTAGCTCGACTGATCCATAACAAAGATAAGTAGATATTTTTTAATGTATAAAGAAAACTACCAGAACACCCGGAATACATATCTGCAGATCTTACAAACATTAGGCCTAAAGCGGGAACCTAGTAATAATACTTATACTTCAATAGACATCTTTCTGCTGTCCTGCAGCAGTGCTTTCTAGCTGTGCGGTTTTGTGCTTCCATCGAAGATGGGCGATAATAGTGTAAGACGGGTTTTTAAACTGTTGTGTACTTATTATTTTACTGCAATGATAAGCATGCTTTTATGATTGATGTGCAAAGTTAACAACGGTTGGTATTTTCATCAACTCCAGACTGCCTAGGCGTTTGTTAGTTTCCCACCCACATAAAAGTAATAAGCCGACCCGCCAATCTTTCATCTCAATCCTCGATCTTAATTGTTTATCTAATTATAAATGTGCATTGTCCCATATTCTTAATCTTTAACATTGGAAACATCTTAGTGGTTGGTTTGAGCTCATTGTTTATAAGTACAGGTTGTGGTTTCACAACCTTTTTAGATGAAGCACTCAAAACCGACTATTTAAAACAATTACAACTAGTATTTATTTACACTTAAATACTTTTTTATTAAGGAAAAACAGTAACACTAATATGTACAACTAATATTTACACTTACATCTATTTTCTAAAAATGTAAGCTTTCACCAGAAGGCAGAGTGCTCAGAATGTATTCAGTATTCAGTATTTTATTGCTTAACAAAAATAATACAGAGTTATGTATGTATTCCTGCACCCTGTCAAATAGGGTATGTAGTTCTTAAAAGTAGAACTTATACATTAAATACTACCTATATTATGTATTTTGTATTCCTGGAAACATTGCCACGAAACTTGCCTATTTGCCGTCAAACGGCAAAAATAGGTACGCTAATCTTGACAGAGATTACCTATTCGAATTTGCAGATGCCGTTTGGGGTGGAAACCCTAGGTCCTTGTGGTCTTGGGGCACAGGCAATATACAAAGATCTTACAAAACTCCTAATAGAGTCCACAGGTGATCGGAATGCTGGCTTTTATTTCGGTCAACGACTTAGCATTGCTATTCAACGTGGCAACCTCCAATCAGCCTAAGGATCCTTAAGGTAGTGGCAGATCAGAGGCACTCTGCTCTTAGGCCGGCTCTGGCCTTAGGCCTCTTCACGTAACATTTAGTTCAATTCTGTATTGACGGTATCAGATGACAGTCAGGTCGCGGAAGACTCGCTCGAAGCTTATGGAAAGCCTTTTTCTCACGGTAAAATGTATCTAAAGCTGTGGTCTCGTATTTGTGTATCTAAAGTGAGTTTAAGCCCATGTCAACGCACGTTTTTGTGCTGGATGGTAGCAGTATAGCCATATTGTGCTGTCTTAGAATTTGCTCGACCCCAACTCTTCCCGTGGGTGTCATAAGAGGCGAGGGACATGCACGGAAGGCGGGCAGCAGCGCCTTTTGTAGAATGGATCTACCACCGAACTGCGATCAACCCTCATGCCCAGCGGGGCATTACCCCAATGAGGTAAATGACAGTAGGGTGATTATCAGAGGCGGCCTGCGTCCAGCAGTGGACCATTTATAGGCTGTTGAGGTGAGGTGAGGTAACAGTATTGTATTAATGAGCGCAGAACGTTAACCTTATTTTTTATGTTCGCATAAAACCTAAATTAAACTATCCTAAAATTGTTGCCGTCTCATTTTTTTCGATCGCAAAATAGGGGAAAGCAACATTTTTACACTAGTTTAGTTTAAGTTTTGTGCTTGGTAGTGATTCTGTTGACATAAAACCTAAATTAAACTATCCTAAAATTGTTGCCGTCTCATTTTTTTCGATCACAAAATAGGGGACAGCAACATTTTTACACTAGTTTAGTTTAAGTTTTGTGCAGAATGAGGTAAATTTAGATTTTAGTCAGACAAAACAGCAGATAGAGACTTGAGAGTAGGCTTTACGTTACAAAACACCATCAATGTGTAATGTTCGGCTTTGCATACAATTATAGTACATGTGTGATGTTCGTGATCCACGCAATTGCTGTAACGATTGATTATTATTACTGGGCGTAGGTGTATAATAGTCAATAGACGTACAAAAAGACGTACCCATAATACCCAACCAGACCCTTACTAAATAACTTAGAAAATTACCTACGTGGGTACAGTCCTCATAGCCGAGTCTTCGTCCACGGGGCGGCCAGTCTCAACGGAGCCCTAGGTGCGCAGGACATTATTAGTGCTCAAGTTGCGGAAACCAGTCCAGAAACAAGTAAGTAAGTAAGTTGTGCTCAAGTGTGTGCCCCGATACATGTGCACTCTCTATACCCTCTGAATACCTTCCGGACGACTAAATATTTAACTTTGACATTTATTTAGAGTAAAGTTCAGGACTTACTCTATCAGATCATAATTTTATGTTTTGAAAACACGATTCCATAAAATTAAAAAAAAAAATCGCAAAGTTACCTCTAAATATTTACTATTACTATTACTCAATAAATACAGAACTTAAGATCTTAAGAATAAGCATGTTAATAGAAGAAACATTTTATATGTTTTGGAATTTTATAATAAATTCGTAATTAATAGATAATATGCTAAAACTTGATTTTTGGGCTTGCGTTGGCGTATTACAACCCCCCCCCCGTGCAGGCTGTTACTGGTTACATTAGTTAGGTAGGCAAGTACCTACTTCTAGTCAAGTATGAGCACATTGCGTTCATCTTTGTTAACTGTTTGTTATACATAAAATAGCCTACCGCCTTGTTCGTGTAGGTACAGGTTCATATTTTGCAACAATGGATTCGTTTGCATACAATCGTTTGGTCTGATTTGACACACTTGACTATTATATTAGCCTTATTCTTTTTAAATAAACTGGCTTATACAAATTCACAATATCGAATGTAATCACGAATCGACCAAACCATATAACAATAGATTTTGAACATTGCATATAACATTCTCGTAAGTGTTTACTCGTGTCTAGTAAATAAGAATATTTCTTGTAAATACTATTAAATAAAAGAAATACATATACAGGGTGCCACGAGACATGTGTACTAAGCCGAAAGGGGGTGGTTCTGGACCCCGAGAGGATCAACTTTAACTCACTGTCCCACGAATACGAATTACTCCCACGAATTCGAAATACCTGCCGGAGAACGTATCCAGAAAGATCAGAAAAACGCACAACAATACACAGAAAGCACACGAGGCCGTTCACAACTTCGAAAAACTTATATAGACCAAAAGATCACGAGCGTGAAAGAAAGGTATACCGAAAGATCATGAAAACGAATGAACGCCTCGAAATTTTCTTCAAGTTTGTACGTTTATTTTGTCATACCTACCAACAAAATAACAAAAGTTGAGAGGTGTCAAGGGACACCCGGATGGAACGAAGTTCCTTTCTATAAGAGAGAAAGAGACAGACAGAGAAACATGCGCACGCCGCACGGGTACAATAGCTTACTATACTTACCAAAAGAGTTTCGTTACAACTTTTCGTGAGAATTTTTTCCGTCCAGCCCCCTTTCACAACGCGCGATAAGGAACTTAGTTACAAAAAAACTATATTCAAAAAATCTTTTAAAAGTTAAATAAATAAACCTTTGGGGTCCAGAGTCACCCTATTTCGGCTTAGTCTACACATGTTACGTCGCGAGCTGTGTACATACATAATATGGGACAGAAACTGTGTTTGGATACACCACGATGTTTACAAGCATGTCACTCATACGCATGTTTAGACCAGCCGTTCCGTTTTGTAACTCGAGTTCACACGAAACGAATATTGAATCAACATCAGCGAACTCTACTGGATCTGCGGCATCCATTACGACACCGTACAACTGATTTCCCAAAGGTCATGAGTAATTATATTTGGTATTGTGATCCGAAGTGAGTAGGAAACAATGCGTTCTACACCAAACATCATCAATCTTTAAATTCTATTTGATTTCTATTGTGTGTGAGTATTGACTTTATATCTGAATTGAATTTATCGCCTAGTCCATCTAAGTTATCGGCTTTTATGATTGAATAGCAGCTGTTCAATTCTGGTATACAAAAAAAATCAAAAATTCTTTATTTTAATAAATACAAAAATGTACACTTAGAACAAGTCAAATTCCTAAAATAAAACACTCACAAATAAAGTGATATTTTTGATTTCTGTCGCTTCGGTATGTAGACTAAAGTAAAGAAGCGACGAAGAAACCTTTAGCCTGTTAGTTGTTACTTTTCCAGTTGGAGCAAAACCCGTCCCAAGCTTTTTTTATCTTCTAAATAATCTGATATTTCGTAGTAAGCCTTTTTGCACAGAAAAGTTTTTATTATTTGTTTGAATTTGTGCACGATATATTATGCAAGATTCAAGCCTTCAATCTAAGTATAACTGACAATAAAATAAATGATTGGACAAATAAACAACCCTGACATGTCATTCGTTTTACAGCGTTGTCACCTACAGTACCTACCATATAGGACTTCTAAGCTCATTCATAACCTACTTTGATGCACGTTGTAGAGCAAAAAGGTTCATCTTATATTCACAGGTCGGAATTATAAGATTGAGCTTGTCTAAAACTGACAGATTTACTATTGTTAGTCAGAGCAATATCGGAATCAGGTATAACGGGTGTAACATCGTGAGAAATAGGGGTACAAGGGAGACTCCAAGATCTTGTCTCCCAAGCCAACCTAACCTGCACGTGGTGTAGGTACCCTGCTAGATAACGAACTAGGCTCTGGTGAAAATATCAACATTCTTCATAACTTGAAAACTCATATTTTACAATTATTTTCCATTACTTGACACTGGCAGAAAAGAGTCCAACCAGACTCATATTGCCATTAACAAAGAATCATCATCATCATCATCATCGTGAGAAATATTATAAGCGTCACTGCAAAATTATGGCCACTTTCTAAATTTCAAAGTCCCACGAATAGAAAGGTACAAAAATTTGTGTTTCTTTTGAATCTGATAAAGCTCCTCTTTTAACACCGTCATTATGAGTTCAAAGAGCATATTTTCAAGACAAAATTCATTAAAAATTTTAAAAAAAATGATTATTACCTTAGAGTTTTCATTGTCTAAGGCAGAGACACACTTTTTACGAACTTATCGCAGCGTGAAAAGTGTGAATTAAGATTATTCCACTTTAGTTGTGAAATCGTAAAAATTTAGTTAAATACACATCTATTATTTCAATATCTACTTAGAAGAAAAATTTAAAGTGGTACGTACATAGGTAAGGTATGCACCATTTTTGTCGTCGTATGTAATGTAAATTTTGATTCTATGCTTCTTTATAAAGTTAATCCTGTATTGGTCTTATGTTTAGTAAATAAGTATGTTAATTTTAGTTCTAAAGGGATTTGGATTGTGTTATATAAATGAATTATTATTTACTATACTAATACATTACTATAACCTACCTTCGCGAGAAGGTAGGTTTACTACTCACCTAAAAAGGACGAGTGAAAAACAGGAAGTTTTGAGTTCACAGTTGCCGAACTATTGCATAATGTCGATGCTCACTTGGACGAGAGCCTGCCTACATGCATAATTACACGTGACTACTTTCTACGAATCTAAAAACTATTAATAAATTTCCTGTCACGAAACTTATCAAGTTATCATGACCAAAGCTTTTAAGTGGAGACATAAAGAAACCAATAAGTGCATGTGTAAGTAACTGTTATCGATGCTTATAATTATAATTTAATGCAAAGCTATAAATTAAATTCACAAAAAATGCAAAACTCTACCATACAGCATATTCATTTACAGATTTTATTAAAAGTTTCTGTCTTAAAATATACTTTACGGTATTTTATCGCCAAGAGCACTTTTATGATCTAACTAGGCTCATAAATAACATCCAATTGTGTAAAATTAATCACATCTGGGTATTAGGCCATAGAGCCAGTAAATTGGGCTAATGGTCTTCGAACACGAAACGATGTAATAAAAACAATAGATTACATACCTACCGTGCTACTTACACTTGTCAGTCTCTCATATGGTCAAATTTAACAAGCAGTTTATAAGTATGTCGGTATTCGTAATAAAAATCAAAGTCGTGAGTCATCATTAACGATTTAACGTGAAAGGTAGAATCATCAAAGGCTGACAAATGCGCCATAGAAACTTTAAGAAGGCGTGCAGAAAAATAAACAACATTTTATGATACCTAGACTATTTGATATTCCTAAAGTCTAGTTCTACTAGATATAATCTAGATGCTGGCAAAAATGTAGAATTTCATATTCTTCCGGTCTGGTCATTTCGGCAAGTCTATAAACTTTCTGAGATTGCATTTCTTGATGAGGGTCAGATTCAATTTCTTTTCACGAATGCACATAAAGCGGATTATGTTTTCGACCGGTGCTTGTGCTGGCAGGCTCCGTACCAAACACGAAACAAAAAAACAAGGTACCAAAAATGCTCGTTTCATATAGATCATTGCATGGATTAGTTGCAGTTCGTGCGTCGTCGTTTTGGAGTAAACAACTCAATTAGTCACAGTACGTGCGTTCTGCTAAAAGGAGAAAAAAATACCTTAACCTTTAGTCGCATTTCGTGCGTGTTTTAACCTTACATTTATTTATTAGCAGCTGTTCCCCGCGTTGTCAAACGCATTACATTCAAATTTTACATTTCTAGGGGGGGATAAAAAGGTCTTTTTTCTCGTTTAGTAGTTATTCGTGAAATTTGTTAGGCTGTAAACAAAGGACGTTTTCGTATCGGACAAAAAAGTAGCCAATGTTACTCTACATCCTTTCAACTAACTCTGTGCCAAAAATCGACTCGATGGCTCGCTTAGGGCGTGAATTAAGGACAAACAAAGAAACAAACCCACTTTCGCATTTCTAATATTAGTTAGGATTAAATATTAAAGTGTGTACTGACCGATGGCGTCACGAGATTATTTATATAACGTGTTACAAAGTAAGCGTTCGAGCATTCAGTACGGGGAAACAAGGCGCTCGCAACGAGCAACGCGACGCATTTTATCACAACGCGTAACGTATCATGTTCGCTGCGAATGTTACATTACGTCTCTTATGACCCCGGTCAGTAACTATGTTAAGGACGTAATATCAGATACGACACCATATACGTACTTGTTCAAAATTGACAATGTTTAGGAAAGTTTGGCGTCGTCACTCACTACCGTTTTTTTAGACAAAGCAACATTCACCCGACACCAAGCGCATATGACCTGCTTACTACGTAAACACGCATAGACTATGCAGTCGCAACACGTGCGCGGGCGCATACGAGTAAATGATGAATCCTTAATAGCCGTCATTCTCTTTAGAGTCGGAATCTTGTAAACGAGCTCGCATCATCATCTCTTATGTAAAGGGGAAAGCGCATTGACAAATAAATACCAACTTTTGTATAACAGGTATTGTAAAATCACTTTTTGGCTATAATATATTTTTATTGTTGGTAAGTAGGTTCTTGATAGAATAGAATTATTGTCTCATAAGTTTGTATAAGAAACAAAGCAAAATGACATAGATATTTCTTAATAATTCTCACGATTTGGGCTATGTTAGACGTAATTAATAATTATACACAGATAATAGACGTCTAGAAATAGTCGGTTATGTCAACAAATTATAGATGTAGGTAGGTGGACAGAAAATTAAGAAAAAAAACAATACAATCTTTTTTTGTTTGCCATTCAACGTGGCAATGCTGCCAGCATTCTGGGCACTCTGCCTTCTGGTGACGGCTTAGATTTTTAGTAAATAGATGTAAGTGTAAATATTAGCTGTAATTATTTTTTGCTGTTAAATAAAAATGTATGATACAATCTCAGTTTAATTTAACGAAAAAAAAACAAAGCTGGTGGGGTTTTTTTTTTCATCCACAGTGACGTCACACATCCTGGCATTCAGTACACGAAAAATAAAAAAGGGATCGTGCCAGTTTAAAAAAATACATATTATGATTGAAAACTAGCTGACGCGCCCGCGAATTTATTCGCGTGGACTTTAGCAATACCTCAAATAAGGTTTGTTTCCATGCATGTCATCGCAAAAGATATTATTCCTTTTCTGAAACTCAACAAAAATCAATCTACAGAAATCTTGGTAAGTCTTTTATAATGCGAAATGTATATGCGATATTCAACATGTCTTTTTAGAAGATAAGAACATTGAGATACCTACTAATTACAAAAATACACAGAATATGTCAACATAAAATACAAGCTATCACAATTTTTTAAAAGCAATTCGAGCCCCTTTTCCACCCCTATCATACTAATATTATAAATGCATAAGTTTAGATGGATGGATGGATTGATGGATGTTTGTTGCTCAATCACGTTAGAACGGCTGAACGGATCTGGATTAAATTTGGAACAGAGATAGATTATAGTCTGGAATAGCACATAGGTTATATTTTATCACGAAATTCCCACGGGGACGCGAACTACGCGGGGGAAACCGCAAGGCGCTGTTAGTTGAAAATAAATTAAAAAAAAATTGTTCACAACGTTCACAATGATAACTACATCCTAAAAGGAATACTAAAGGAAATTTTAGCTGCACGAAATCTTTGAAAATGTGTGCTTTACACATTTTCAAAGATTTCGTGGTGAGTAATCAATAAACACATGAGCTAGATTATGACTACTAAAAATTCAAATATCCAAAAATCAGTTCTTCGTGAGTGCTTAGGTTACGTCCTAAAAGGAAATTTCATTTCATTTCATTTCCTCGTAGCTGTTGTAGATATAGAGATTTCTTGAGATGTCAGTCAGTTTTTCTGTGTTATAAATATAGACTAGCTGATGCACGCGGCTTTGCACATGCTTTTTGAGTAGCCTATTTCCCTCCTCGGGACACCATGTACCTCTTTGCTAAATTTCAATAAGATCCGTTCAGTCGAAAAGGTAACAGACAGACATAGTATGGATTCTAAGATTGAGTTTTAGGAAGTGCGTAAGAGCTTAGTTTGTTCTCGAACTGGTAATATTTATTTATTTTTTATTATTTGATAAATAACTAGTGGTCCGCCCCGGCTTTGCACGGGTATGTTCTATAGTCTATGTTCATCAGGGATAATGTAAGATTCTAAGGGTGAAAGAATTTTTCAAATCAGTCCAGTAGTTTCGGAGCCTAATAAATTCAAACAAACAAATCTTTCCTCTTTATAATGTTAGTACCCATAGAGAAATAAAAATGATCTTATATTTTATTAGCTTTAATCTCAGCCCCGTCAGAAGTGGTATATAATACCTACTTACTGTTTTTGTTTGTAAATAACTAAAGTTATGTTTGTAAATATATCATACTACAGATGTTTGAGTAAATATGAAGATTGTAAAACAACAAATTATCAAACACAGCAATGTTGTTCGGAGTATTCCGGTGTTTCATAGCTAGCATTGTCTTTTTTATTTGTACTTACTACCTGTGTGTCTAAGTTACTAGAATGAATTTTAACAACAGGGGTAAAACAGAAAACTTTTCTAAATTTTGAAGACCAGTGGATGATACCTACCACTGAATTGTTGAAGTTGTCAAATATATACTGCTAAACGAAAGTACAACGAATCATAAAAAATCATTTGACAACTGAAATCCAGTTCGTATGAAAATGTTGAATCGCAGTCATACTCTATCAAGTGTATCAATAGGTACCTACGGTAGATAAAAATATACAAAATATACAAATACTCTAAAAAGCAGTTTATTATTTATCGAGTAAGAGAATTGCATTGCCAGGCGTAAAATGAAGAAAGGGAACGAATATTTTTATAGAAACTATGCGAAACTTATCATAAGGCATTGCTTATATCAAAGAGGTTAATTTTATTTTACTGTAAAAACTACCGTAGTTTTACGAACTCATTACGGATGTAAGCGGGTCAACTGTGAACCTTATTTTAAGGACATCAACTTTTCGTTCTTATTGAGGGACTTCTTCAGGGTGGGTGGGGTTCTAGAAGGGTGCGTACCGCGTCCTTACGAGCACTCTTTAAGGTCTTGTGAAGTAGGTACTACACAAACGTGCAAATTTTTATGTCATGTATGGCCGGCCATGAAAGAGTATTCAATTAAAAGTATTAATACCTATTTAATAAAACAATACTGCGTACAGAAACGAGTCAGTAATAAATTTAGCATTCGTTACATTAACTGCATATCCTCCGAATATAATTAAATAATTATCTATATATAATATATATAATTAATTAAATTAGCTTTATTAACAAAGAAAATTACAATCAAATTATAGAAACAAATTAGATCAAGTATTTACAATTGAAACAATTGAGCCCACTGTAGACTGTTGCAAACAATCTACAGGTAGCTCAACTGATCCATATCAATAACAGTCGGAAGCGTCCCCAAGACGCTGGCTTCAATGCACCCCTACATGGCAATGCTGATGCAAATATAAGAAATCGGGCAAACATCCCTCTCAAAATAGAGCCGACAAACTGGCATGGATGGAGGAACGATGGATCTATTCCAATCATTCGTCCGCAAACATGTCGCAGTCTGGAAAAACCTCAAGTCACCTGTCAAGTTTAGGTAGGTATGTGTAATAAAGTATAAAATATCAAAATAAGATTTTTTTTCGGCGGGACTTGAAACCGCAAATCGGTGTAATCTTGATTTCGTAGAGGTTCAAGTCCCGTCAAAATGGAAATTTTGGTATTTTTTTGATATTATTAAATTTTTTATATATTACCCCGAGTGCAATGGTTTACGCACTATTTAGGTATGTATAGATTTCTCGTTAAATACTTTATGTGCATTTATTTATAGAGCTTATTTCCGTGTTCTAATAAATTCATTGCATTAGCTATCATAAATATCTTACGTAACATGTGAGCTACTGTAAATTTAAATGAATTAAATATTTTCTGTACAGTCTAAGTCGTAGACCTCACATTTCGTATTTTTAGGGGCTAGATAATGCTGTGTGAATTGTCCAGCATTATTTATTTATTTATTTATACGGGTTTTATAGCGTGGCGATAAAATTATCGAACGAAGTGCATTAATAACACTTGGTAGTTCAGCATTAATATTTTTACTGTATGTTGAGGCAGATAAGATAATAATGTTATATGTTTTGTAAATTTATCGAATACCATACAATCATAGGAATTATAAATTAAATACTTAAATGAAGATTTTGTATTAAAGTGCGTAAACCCATCTCTAAGAAATTTAATAAGATCCCTAAAAAATACATATATATAAATTTTCGATTTCGGCAGGGTCGAGTCCAGCTGAAATCGAAAATTTTTTGGAACTTATTCAATTTCTTAAATAAATGAAAGAGGTAATATGTCTCTTATTTTTAGACATTAACCAATGAAAGCGTATAAAATACAACCTCTTCATTAAGAAAATAGCCAAGATTTTAAACACAGAACCTACCAGGTAGGACATTACCTACTATGAAAAAACTCAAAAATGTTCACATGTAAATCGAGTAACTTGATTTCTGAACTAAATAATTTGAGGCCGACTGTCTGTTTATTAGCCGTTATTAGTGTGGCATACCGGAAGTACAGTGAGAGGTTTAATTTAAATAAACATGAGACGCACAAATTATATGTCTCGTCTACGACAAATTTAGTCATTATCATAAATTATTTTATATATAATATATATGTATATATCTATGTAACTAGTATAATTCTCCTAATATAAGCCTAAAACCGTAAGTTTGTAAAGTGTGAATTTTATTATGTTACACATTTTTTTCCAAAACTACTGAACAAATCAAGATTAAATTTTGCTTGCATTCAGAACATAGTGTAACTTATATTACGGGCAATATTTTTTCAAAGTTAGTTTTGATTATTCAATTTAATTTACCGACGTCTATTTGCTGTATATAAAGGTAAGTACGAATAAGTACTCAATTAAGTATAATTGGTAAGTATAATCTTCGCGTGGACTAAAATTTCTCTAGTATAGCTGATAATGAAAGTTATGTTAAATGTTATAACCTTCTTACATACTTCTTACAAACCTTAACACAACTACCTTTAGGTATATTCAATTATTACTTACATAATACTCAATATTTTTTTCCCTTAAGTATTCCCAAAATCCAAGCCTAATAAAAAAGTAGAGAAATTTTATTCTACGCTAAGATTTTAAACATAAAACTAAAAAATAAAATCACAGGTACTCACTGCGCGCAACATGGTGACACTCCTTTTTCACTACACTAGTTAAGCTTACAGTTTATCGACGAAACGTTTATCGATAGTAGATGAATGAAGAAGCGCGTGTAAGCACAGTGAAGCACAGCGTTGCACTGCTGTGTGAGACCCAGGGGAAGCGCGCGCGCGCCCACGACACCCAAAACGCCATCCGAGATGTTTGTAAATTATTCGATAATGTCTTGAATAATTCCAGCATTTAGAAAACACTCGGTGATTAATTGGCTACCGACACTTTCTTTTGTATTTCGTTTTTTTATTTTGATAACTGAAGTTTAAGCGTGTTGAACAGCATATGTGGTTCAATAATTAAAAGCATCGGAAAGCATAGTAAAATACTAAAGTGCTACTAGCTGTTTTTTTTTTCATCAAATTTATCAAAAAACGCGTGAGAGAAAGCGTGTTTTATTCCTGCCTGTGAAAATTATTACCCCATTTGCGACTTAAAAAGTAGATACTCCACCCTCGGTTGGTTGGATACATGTTTTCTGATCAGTATATGAAACAGGATCAGGTTAAGGTATTGTGTAAAATGTCCAATAACAAAATACACAATAACTATACTTATTTTGAAATTTGTGTATGGGGATTATAAATCCTCTAAAAATCATGGATAGTCTCTTATGACTATTTTCCTGTAGCTTCAATGGTCCAAAAGATCAGCCCTGCATATTTGCATGTTAGGTGCCTGGGTCACCATGAACCTTCCTAAATGCCTTTTCTAATCCAACAACTACGTTACGTACTTACGTTCACGACTAATCACGCCTCCCCAAAAAAGATTTATCAATAATCACCACGCTTGGCAAGCAGATTGGTCTTCGCAGTGGAGGAGTTAAAAATACAAATGAGGAAGCCCTTCCATTAGAAGCTCGGTTGACTTCGAGGCTAGCTGATGTTATGTGAGAGCATCATCATTCTGTCATCTTATCACACTATAATCATAAACTGTGTCATTATACAAGATTCTAAAAACATAGTTTCAAAGAAAATGAAAAAATTATGTAATTTTTTGTATAATTTTTGTTTTTATTAATTGGCGCTCATTAGGGAAGACTTATGTCCAGGAGCGGACTGAGATAAGCTGATGATGATATTTTATTAATACTATTTGTTACGTTCTAGTTAAATTATAGTTACACCAATAACCTCGGTTGTAAACAGTAAATTGTTATTGACCGCACGAAATTTAACATCTTTCGTAAACCATATTACAAGTTTCATCCATCGTAATAGGTAATAGCAATAATAGTCAGATGCCTTATCTAATTTCAGCACAAACAAGCCAGCAAATCTAGCACAGACATTTTGGTAATAGAGATAGATTATATGTGTAAGTGCGGTCAAAGGCATCTCGTAATAAAATCTTGGCAGAGTAGGTATGAATGGTGATTACGAATTAGTAATTAACTTTTCATCTAAAAGATGCCTGGAAGCGAACGGTTTAAGAGATAAGTCCGCTGATTGGGTTTCACTTCATTAAGTATTTTTCTGATGATTTTATAAGTTTTGACTTTTGTGTGCACAATACAGTTCTAATCTAGAACTGTATTATCATTCTCTCTATTAGAAATCGTTAAGTATTTTACACGAAAAATCAATCATAATCAAGGTTTCAGCAGAAAATCCAAAAACTTGTTTTTTAGTTTTTTCCTGAAGTTCGAACTAAGAAATCTGTAGGAGAAATAGCTTGCGAAAAGTTGCTTTGATCTTTCTCAAGGTTCCAGCAGAACATCCAAAACTTAGTTTTTAGTTTTTTCCTAAAGTTCGAAGTAAAAAATCTGTATTTCTGTGTAGGTAATCTGTAGTGTAGTTCTCAAGAAAAGTTTTCAATATCTACGTGTCTAACTCAATACCTCAATACTACTAGGCCTAACCTAGTACCTAGGCAGTATTGACCAATTAGTCACGCACGGGTGCGATTAAAACTTAGCACAATTCACAAACCAGTCAAAGAGCATCGTAAGAAACTGTTTAGCTTAACCGTTTAGCACATCACCGTAAAGCTTATAGCGTAGGTACATGCCTACGTAATAGCCGTCGACATACGTAACGTCTCCTAACCGTTTTCTCGTGTACTAACCTACCTAATACAAAACATACTACTAGAGAACTGAATGAGCGTGACTAAAAGCGAAGAATTGGACACGTTTTGCCATTTTCCGGGTTAAAATTTTAGTAGCGACTGTAATGTTTTTAGTTGTGGTCTTATTCTAGTCTAGTTTCAATTTGTAGAGAACTTCGAAGTTATCAATCTTGGAATTTGAATATGAGATGATTTTGGAACATGATCTGTTGCTGCTTTTCCCGTGAATCACAACCTGGTTCTCTTCAAGACAAGAATAAATAGGTATTTTCTAGACCTTCGTGATACATCGTCGGCCACATCTTCACTTTCCATCAAGTGAGATAGTGATCAAACAAAAGTCTATAGACTAATAAAATAAGATTCAGATAATTTCTGTCAAGGTTCTAAATAAAAAATAGCAAAAATCTTTCGAGTTTACCTACTTTATATTTTTACATACAAAAGACTTCAACGCGCACGTGCACTACGAGACGTCATCGAAATTGAACCTCGGTTAAAGTTATTTTTTTTATCCTAATTGTTTTACCTCACTTATTTCTAACATCATAATAAATACATAAATAATGCTGGACAATTCACACAGCATCATCTAGCCCCAAGCTAATCAGAGCTTGTGTTATTTTTACTAGATAACTGATATACATAATATAACACAATACATAGATAGATATTTTTTATTATACATAGAAAACGAGCAGAACACCCTGAACAAATGTCTGCAGATCGTACACACATTTGTCCCGAGGCGGGAATCGAACCCGCAACCTCCTGCGTCGCATGCAGACCTTCGCCCACCGCGCCACAGAGGTCGTCAATATTTAAATCATAAAGAATCTAAAATCGAAATCTTTTTACAAAGTATCCATGTTAGATAACTTCTAGTAAACGTCTGGCAAGTCATTTTCAATCTTCAAAATTCTTTGCGTTTCGTATTCGAATCAATTATTTAGGTAAACGCTTCTGTTGAAGGCAATCAAATGTGTGAATAGAGAAGAATTATTGTGCCGAGGTCAAAGCGCAGCGACCGGCTGCTCTATGAACGCTATGGACTTTCTTTTCCGACGATTGCCCGCTCGAGTGCCACTAACGACAGTTGTTTGAAATCTAAAAACTTATCTATGCGCATAAGAACGATTGAACCCGCTTACAACCGTAATGAATTCGTCAAACTACAATAGTTTTTATAGTAAATTAGATAATTAATTTGATTGTTTTGAAAAAACTAAAACCGACTTCGAATCTCTTAGTTTTATTTAATTTATTTATACAGTTTTTTATTAATTTTACGGAACATAACTAATTCCACCATATCAGAATCATTATATACAACAGCTAAAGAATCATCAATCGGTCTATAAATGACGAAGAAATCGACGAACATACATAAAAAACATAAGTACCTACCATGCAGCCGAACATAGAACCTCTTCTTTTTTTCTAAGTTGGTTAAAATTACGCCTATACATACGTATTCTTCAAATACTTCTGAACTCAATAAATTATTAAAATGTAAAGAAATATTTTACTGCTTAACGAACACGACATGGACAAGAGATTGAATGCCTATCCCCAGCAGTGGGTGAAGTAGGGTTTCGATGATGGTGATGATGATGGTGTACGGCATACCACCAAGTAGGTGTTAATGACCTGAAATTGAAAAGGTCTACAGTGGTGTTTATGTGTCACATAAAACAATTAGCCTTCTTACTAAATGATCGGTAAGCACTTGCTATTTTAAAAGTTTATATTATAAAAGTCATGGAAGGGTTATTTATAGATTTTATTAGTTAGTTACGTAACTAATAGACAACACTCACAGAAAACGTAGTACTTATGAATTCTAATAATAAAAACGAAAACGTTTTAGGCACGCAGATATTAGAGAGAGAGAGTTAATTGCCGCTTTTTTCACTGTTCACCACATATAATGATGACGTGGCGGGAATCACAAAACACATCATTTGTTAAATGAAATTAATGTATATTATTTAACTCTTCGAGCCTTACTTAGTTACCTGCCCCCTAGCACTGGGATTGTTGTCTAGGGTAGATTAGACAATAATGACATCGCATCGCCATACATTGCGTATATTATTGAAGTGGAAGGAGTGCGTTTCAAATAACTTACGCATTCTATGACAAAGTCACGTAATTTTTCTCTATTCTACCGTAGACAACAATCCCCGTGTTGAACAGTAAATGCGAGACGCACACTTGAAAGTATGGGGCGACGGAAATGCCCATATGGACACAGAGGTCGACATTCGCGGTTTCAACTCAAAAAAAAATCAAAATCAAAAATTCTTTATTTCCATAAATACAAAAATGTATACTTAGAAAAAGTCAAATTCTTAAAATAAAACACTGACACGGAAATAAAGTGATGTTTTTGATTTCTGTCGCTTCGGTGTGTAGACTAAAGTAAAGAAGCGACGAAGAAACCTTTAGCCTGTTAGTTGTTATTTTTCGAGTTGGAGCAAAACCCGTCCCAAGCTTTTTTATCTTCTAAATAATCTGATATTTTGTAGTAAGCCTTTTTGCACAGAAAAGTTTTGACAATTTGTTTGAATTTATTAATTGATAGATTTTGCAACTCACTAGGAGTTTTGTTGTAGAAGCGTATACATTGCCCTTTGAAAGATACATTTATCTTGTGAAGCCTGGTTGTGGGCACAGCGAGTTTATGTTTATTTCTAGTATTAATATTATGTATATCGCTATTTTTAGGGAAGCTTTTGATATTTTTATGAGTGTACAACAAGTTTTCATAAATATATTGACAGGGGACTGTCATTATGTTTATTTCTTTAAATTTATCACGTAGGGATTCTCTGGGACCCATATTATAGATAGCACGAACAGCCCTCTTCTGCAGCACAAATACGGTGTTAATATCTGCAGCGTTCCCCCACAGCAGTATACCATATGACATAATACTGTGGAAGTAGCTGAAATAAACAAGTCTAGATGTATCCACGTCTGTAAGAAAACGGATTTTTTTGACTGCATACGCTGCAGAACTAAGTCTCCTCGATAACTTATCTATGTGTGGTTATCTAACTGCGTCTCTTCTGTCTGTGTCCTAATCGGGGGGAGGGAAGGTGATGGATGAATGGGGTCGGCGAGTGTGTGGAACGGTGGGCTCGCCGGCCAAGTATGGGAGGAAGAGGGGACGCCAGCCGGGCCGCGGTAGGTTTTAATGTTCCCGCGGTTTGGCGAAAAAATGGAGAGAGAGGGTCACCGGAGAGGTTTTAGTGGGTATTACGTCCTTCTGAGGGCGTCGAGTCCCACATAATTTTGGTCTCCCCCAGACCAGTCTATTCGTAAACGAATTTCCTCGCCGCATAAAAAAGGGGGCTGTACAAGTAGACGTTTGCCTATAAAGTTTGCCATAGATGAGGAGGTATTAGAGGTACTAACATATCTGACGTGTCCAAGAATCCTTTAAGATCTAAATGATAATAAAGAACTTTGACTTTTCTTTTTGTTTCATTAAACTGCTTCAAGAATTATAAATACTATTTAACGGGTATTTATCGCGTTTAATTACCTATTTTTTCCCGACGTTTCGACAGGTTTACACACAGCCGTGGTCACGGGTAGGTAAATAAACGCGATAAATACCCGTTAAATAGTATTTATAATTAGACGACCGATGTGGCGCGGTGGGCGAAGGTCTGCCTGCGACGCAGAAGGTTGCGGGTTTGATTCCCGCCTCGGGACAAATGTGTGTACGATCTGCAGACATTTGTTCAGGGTGTTCTGGTCGTTTTCTATATATAATAAAAAATATCTATCTATGTATTGTATTATATTATTTATATCAGTTATCTAGTACCCATAACACAAGCTCTGCTTAGCTTGGGGCTAGATAATGCTGTGTGAATTGTCCAGCATTATTTATTTATTTATTATTTATAATTATGTGCTGATGTCGCGTAAGTTTGAAAACATTTATTGCTTCAAGAATATCAGCTAAAAAGTAACAACAGTAAACCACTTCGATATGCAGATGACACGATAGCATTCCATTCAAGGTAACATGACAGAACCACACCCTGTCAGCTCGTCAGTATTTTTAGTGTTTTACTGGCATTTCGTCATAATACAGGCTTTCTCCGACGCATCATTTACATATACGCGCATTTCTGTTTGCTATTTGGATTTCTCCGGACTTGGCCCACGCGTAAGCCTTTACCAGTAAAGAATTTAGTCAATAAAGTATTCGGATTAGGTACTATATGATTCTTGTCATACATAAGTCTTACATTCGTCCAAATTTTTTACATGTTACCTCAATGGTTTGATTATTTATTGCACGAGAAGTGTGCGGCCGACAGTAGACAGTACTTTTGCTATTTTTCTGTTAGAAATCTCAAACTGGGACGAATCAGGAACGTTTTCAACTTAAAATTTGAGTTTCTTGACTCGTCCCAATGTATTGGGACCAAAGTGGGACGAGACAAAAATAACTCAATTTTAGGTACCCGTCTATTTTCGATCTTCTTTTTTTTCTAAATATGATCTTCATTTGTTTATTTCTGTTCATATCTGTTTTTTTTTGTGTTGATCCAATATTAAGTAGTGGACACATTTTTTGAGACCTCTTTGTTCCTATCCTAATCCTACTCTAGAATATTGATGTTAAGTTAACATTCAACAATTTAGAGCCTAAGGCTCTAGTTGACTTATCTCTTAGTTCACCTTTAGTTCCCACAAAGAGTCACTAGCATCATACTTATCTGTACTTACCATTTTGCCATACATTCTTTAATAAATTAAAAAATCTTTACGTAAATTTTAGTAAAGAATTATTTTACAATATCCCTAACAATTGGGATTCAAAAATGCGCTATTATTGACCGCCTTAGGTGTGTACCTATGTTGTTTTTTTATTGGGTAACTGAGTCGTTTCCAACATCTCCAAACTATTGTTAAATTAAATCTAACAACAAAATACAAGCCTCTATAAAACAATAATAAGGTTTTTTACAGTTTGCGTAGGCGATTAGACATAATAAGTTAATCACACAACGGGTCATTGTATTGGGAAACAAACATTCTTTTTAGAACACAACACGTCGTAAATTTAACATTCTTGTTTGTTATTATTTATTCCGTTTTCTGTCTCAACATTAAGTTTTTTTAGCTAGTAAGAACAATGGATCATTATCTGCATGATTCTTTATAAAAAGCTCGTATTATATCGGTAAATTCATTATCTATGGAGGTATCTTATATTAACATACGTTAAGAGAGTTAATCATGCAGGAGAAAATAGGGCAAATTAAACAATCTTGTGGTCTTTCAATTATTTTATTATTTTCGATGCTAGTAGCTCAAGGCTATATACAATCCCTTAATCTATTTCGTGTTGGTAACACTACAAATTGTGAAACATTTCATCGACTTTAATTACAAGCTGTGGTTTTGCCCTTAGATAGATACCGCACTGTGATAGACACCTACTTATATTACAATTGAATAGTTCAATTCTTAATTTTTTTATAATTTTTAATATGTTCATACGAAAACCCTTAAATGAATAGTAAATTGATACAAATTTGTATGTACCCAGATAATTAAAATGTTTCCTGCTATTTGTACTTGAATTATTTTATATTTAATTCTTTGCATGTCCTTGAATTGTAGGAGAATAAATAAAGACAATAAAAATTGGCAACAAGCAATTGGCGACAATATAGTATGTCGATTAACATTGATCATCTTAGTTCGTTCTTCATTTTTATATTTGGAACCTTGTTTTTCTGCCCACGGTATCGAACGCGTTGTTTCTATGAAAACATTGAAATGTTATTTATCCTTTTATGGGAACTGATTTATGGGATCAAAATTCTTTGTCAATGCTTTTTTTGTACTACTTTTCTCAAGTCACACTACTACCTGTATATAAAATTACAGCTCGATCCGTTCAGAAATTTTGGAGTAAAGAGATGACAAGCATCCAAACATCTAAACGCGGATTATTCCAGAAATCCCCCTTGACAAATCCCCCTTGAAGGGGAAAACTGGAATGGTATTATTTTTAGGTCCAGAATTCCCCGTCATCGTTTTTTCTTATTCCAATTTTCCCCTTTGACTAACCGAACTTTCGCATTTAGAAGTAAAAGTTGAAGATAGGGTTTTGGATGTCAAAGAAAAACCTTTTCTTCAGCCTCCCCGTAGATCATGACGACTTTATAACGTACAATGATTGTTCGGCAGTTTACAGTGCATCGGCATAGTGAGAGGCGGGTTCTCGGTACAGCAGCTGAGCAAGATTACTTCGCGCATATCGGCCTCTCTGCTGGGGCGCGCCGTGACCCGGTCTCCCCCACAGCGATGCCCACGTCGCGTGATGCTGCCGCATCTCCTCTGCAGAGTTCAAACGATGCATCTGCAAACAAAAAAAACACTAAAAAATCAATCATTTCAGTAACCTCTTACTTCATTTAATAGAGTAATGGAAGTTTGTTTCCTTCAAAATTCATGAAAAACCATTTTACCTTTCATTGGAACAACTGCTATTATGAGAGCGAATGATCAACGTACCTTATTTTTCTTGCCCTGAGAAATAAGATGATGGAATTATAAACCACAACATGTATTTTGAAGCAATATTAGATAAGATCTTACGTAAATTATTGAATTCATTCAAAAAGAAAGTTCTAAGATTCTACATGAGAATTAAATTATAAGTTTCTACAAACAGAATGTTAAGAATAAAATGTCGTTAGTTAGCAATCTAGCCTGGTTTCTAGCGGAAACTAATGACTACGTTCCTTTCGTAGCTCTCACCTCTTTCTGCTGACATTTCAGCTGCATCTGGTGCTTGAGTATCCTTAGATGTTCACCGTCCAGCATCTCGCGCCATCTGCAACAAAAGGTATCCAACATTACTCGGACTTGTCTAGTTACTATCTGAGCCAGTGTTTTAGTAGGTATTTCATTCAGGTATCCACCGTCTCCTCCTTAGATATGTAGACTACAGAATGACACTCGAACTTGTCAAAGATTTTATTTGAAGCAGGCAGTTAGCGCGGAGCAGTGACCAGTTCTACGGTGAATATGGAACAACAAATTTATGAATTTATTTTATTTTAATTATAAGATAAAAATAAACACATTTTATATAGGAACAATCTAAAAATCATCCGTTACCTATAACTCATCTCATTTCATTTCATTTAGTAGGTAGGTACCTATACCTTCTTATTAATAAAATTATTAGAAATATTTTATTTCTACAACAAATAGTTTACAAACAGTTTAGGTAAAAAATCTCCCAAAACAGATAATGTTTCACGACTAAATTATATTACCCATATCGAATTTCACGGGCAATCTAATCGCTTATTAAATTTAATCTCTCAGCAAAGGGTCAACCAGTTCAACCTGGATTATAATGAGCCAAGATTATCTATAACTAATGAAATAGAAATGATCGTATACAAAAGGACCATGTGTACGAATCTTTGACGTGTAGTTGGCGATCTGTCTAATGAAAAACTATAAATCATCATATATGTAGTGTCATTTTACCATCGTAGAGTCATAAAAATGGTTAACGCCTTTCTGTTTTACCTTTATTTCAATAACAACTTCTCATCTCGTGATAAATTAATACAGCAGCAAGGCTAAAATCTAGAGATTAAGGCTAACACAATATGGAAATTTCAATATTTATTTGAAGGTTTTAAAATACAATATAATAATAAATACAAAATGTTTATTATTATTCACATAAGGTCCCCCATGAGACTGATCAATTCGATTTGGGGGATTTCCGGAAGAAAATTCCGGAAATCCCCCACGTGGGGGATGGACGTGGGGGATTTCCGGAATAATCCGTTCTTGACCTGTTGTAAACCATAGGCTACAATTTAACCCATTAAATCTTAGTTTCCATGGGAAAGAATTAACCTATATAGATACGTTTTCATAGGAACAACGCGTGCGAAGCCGTGGGCAGAAACTTGTATCCAAATCTTTGATCAAATATCGCTGTTGCTAGTCAATTGGATGAAGTCATCCAAGTTCATTGATCAAATGTGTATCGGACAAAGAGATTGCATGAGTGGAATGGGCACCTTAGGTTTTTTCATTTGCAGATATTCATATTCCAGTGGGTAGGTACGAACGTCTAGCCTAACTTCTATCTTTGGTGGATATAAATAGACTTCGTTTCAGTTCTGTGTTTGAACCTCCGCGGGCAAACCTCATTGTTCATACCGCCAAAGACTCTGTTGATTTTTGGTCTACTCTGGTCATGGCACGAACTGATAGAAAGCCGCGAAGCTGTCGCAATGGCCCCGAACAGAGATCGTTCTGCCATAAACATAACGCGAAATAGGAGTCGAAGCTTCACTGTAAAATAGTCCAAATTTATTGCCGCCTCTTTTCTTCCGTCTGTCTGTCCGTCTGTCACCAGGCTTTATCTCCTGAACAGTGATAGTTAGACAGTTGAAATTTTCACAGATGATGGTATTTCTGTTACCCGCTAAAACAAAAAATACTAAAAACATGAAAAAAAATTGAGGGGAGCCCTTGCAACAAATGTGACATTTTTGCCGTTTTTATAGATAATTAAACGGAACCCTTCGTGCGCGAGTCCGACTCGCACTTGGCCGGATTTTTCTTATCAGAAAAGGTTGTTACCATACATTTTTTCTTCTCAATATTGTGCCGACATACGAGTATATCTAAAAGTCAATAAGTTTCTATAATTATTTTTCTACTTCTAGATTGATTGCAACAGTCTGCAGTTAGCACCTGTTTCAATTGTAAATACTACTTCTAATTTGTTTTTATTTCGCAAACTTTCGCAACACCGCCAAGACCGCAATGAATTTTTGTTTTTAAATTCTTATTTTTAATTCGGACGGAAGAAATAAAGAATGACTCTAATAAATGAAAATAATTGTATGATGGGTGGACGTTTGTTATTTGGCGGTAAACTTAGAACGTGATCATACTAAAATTCTGCATATAGACGTAAAAGCTTTTTATAAAAAAAAAATAAGTGGCGCTAGCTTCTAATAAATAAATTACATTAGAACACAATATTATATTGCCAAAAGTAAGTTAGCTCACGATTTTGCCATATTCTTTGGATCGGTAGTGCATGAATCTCCATTTATAGATTTATATGCCTAAATGGTTAGGATGGTTGTAATTTAGATTTTAATCTGTTATAATGCGTAGGTAGATAAGTATGATAAATTAATGGTGTTACCAGTTACAATTACAACACCATATGACATTTTGCGAAAAAACTTTGCGATCAACATACCACCGACAACCAACCGTAACCTTTGCCATGTTGGGTGCCTCGGGCGAAAATACAAAAAATGATTATTTCCATAAGCAGTGTGCTGTGCAGTGGGCTAAATAGCTTTGAAGAGGTCAAGCTCCGTGAACTTACGAAATTAAGTATATTATATATGAACCTTGACTGCGTATCGCATCTGATGTCAACTAGACTTATTTCACAAAGTTTTGGCTATGTAAGCAAGGTATTATTACACTACAATAGGCAATAGGCTATTTACAATAGGCGTGAGATGCTACAATGGACGACCTGACAAAAGATATAATGAATTGTAGATGGCATAACACGGCTGTTCACAGCATTGGTTGAATGAAGAAGAATAGCTTAGTAGTTAGTACCTACCTACTCGTAATCTCTTGACTTAGTTATACTTACTGGCAACTATCTTCTGGAGGTCTAGTGACGTCACTAGATGGCAGGGTGCGTGCTCCGACCCTCCTCCTCCTAGCTAGCAAAGGCACCAGTTCTACTCCTCCAGTCACGCTCATGATCGCGGCTTCAGGCGTCGGCTTCTTCTCCTTGTAATTCGTGACATCTTCCATGTTAGGGCAGTTGTTGTAGTAATCATCGGGAACAATGCACCTAATGTCTTCTCCGTTCGGAAGTTTCCTGAAGTCGAAGTGACTTTTCTTGGGACTTCTTCTTTGTTTAGTTTTGTAACTTGGCATTGGGATCACCTGCCTGGCCGCACTATTCTCCCGCCTGATTTGATTTTCTCTTGAAAGGTCTTGCCTCACGTCTATTTCACCATAATTGTATGGGTTTCCTTCTCTTTCAGCGCTTTTAGGCTTTCTTAAGTTTGCACTGTTGGATTTGTTTATTCCTGGTAGTTTTTCAGGTTCTGTGTTTTCTTTATCTAATGCTTTTGTATATTCCTGGTCTCTTAGATCATACTTTACTTTGGGTAAAGTATGTGAAGAATTTTTTCGCCCTTGGTTCCCTTTCATTTCGTTGAGCATTTCATTGTTGGTCCATCCCTACAAATTTAAATCAATTATTACTAGATTACCTCAGCACGGAACAACATTTATTATGAAAAATTATTACCATAGACTCTGAGAAATTCTGTCCAATATCTTTGGGGTTCCTCCAACTGGCCCCACCAGGCCCTGGTTTACCCCATGGTACATCCGCGGCGTGCTAAAAACAAGAATAGAGTCTGTTATAAAAATCTCCAAATGTTTTACAAATTATTTTAAGTTTTACCATTTTGCGTTCGTTGTCCAGATTTCGCCTCATTTCATCGTGTAGAGCCAACTGCCTTTGAAGCACCATGTCGTCTGAAAATTGTTTTCGAAACTAAGATCCAGGTTATCTTTTCAGTAAGTAATTAAAATTATCAGCATCAATTGCTCGAATCAGTCCAGTATTGCACAAATCCTTCCGGAAAGTTTGTGCCATAAGGAACATCAACGTTGGGCAGACGGTTTGGTGACCGCAGTGAGTTTGTTCCTAGAGTTGTGTTAAAAGATTTCTGCAGTAGGTCTACTCTTAGGTAAGATTTCTTTACCTTCAAAGACTCCCACTGCTTGAGTGTGCTCTTAATCTTAGGCCGAGTAGTAGAAAATCTCTATCAATCAGAGTAAGTGAGTGTGTAGTTAAATTTACCTAAAGCGTTCTTATAGATTTGCTGCTGTTTAGCAGTGGTGCGGTACCGGAAGTCGTTGTCGACCGTCCTGCGCAAGTTGTCTGCGTAGAAGAGCTGAGGGTCCTCCCGGAGACGCAGCGAGCGCGGGGTGCGGCGGTAGCGACGAGGCGAGGGCTGCCAGTGACGTGAGGCTTCGAAGGAGTTTACACCCTGGATGAGACAGAAGAGTAATTGCTTCTCACAGTAACCTGGCTTACTTCGTTGTTAATCCTATTTAAGCGTAGGGAGCAAGGATTAGGTCTAGTAATTATATTATTTACTAGCTTTGCACGCAATTTTCGTGGGCGAAAAAGTAACCTATGTTTGTCCCCGGGATACCATCTATCTCCTAGCCAAATTGCATTGAGATTCGTTTAGCCGTTTAGGCTTGAAAACATAACAAATAGACAGACAGACTTCTTTTCGAATTTGTAGTATTAGTATGGATTTCAGGCATATAAGGTAAATGGTAGGAAAACATTTCTTCGGCAGCGTAGTGCAATGTAGAGCTTGAACTATTATAACGTTACATTTTATTAGAACAAAACTCACTTGTCACAGATGTCTTGCTGGATAATTAGGTGTGTGAGCCACAAGTAAGGTGGAAGCAATACCTACCACGAAAACCTGTTACCATTTCACTCCAAGACCTCAAACAATATTCAGTTAATCGCGCCGACAAATTATGTAAAAGCGGATGATGAAAACACGAAAACGGAATGTGGGTCAACTTGTATCGTCAACGCGCTGGGACCGGTCATTCATACATTTTACTCATCTTCGTTTCGCAACCCGTCCGTGTGGTCTTCGCCTTAGGTTATAGGTTAGACTTTTACAGACTTTTTACCATAGAAAGTATTGCTTTTTACGTTTTTTCTTTCAACTAAAGTCAAAGGGCCAGGATCTCCCATTTCCGTAGTAGATACTCTACAGGTCAATCATCATTATTATCAACAGCATTCATTATTTCAGTGCGAAACATGGGCTTCTGTCCCAAATGCCTTATTGATTCTTATAGATAGATAACTCTTTTTCCACACAAACACAAAAACAATTACAAAAGGAAATACATGGAATTAAGGAAGTACAAAAGGCGACCTTATCGCTTTCCAGGCAACTTTGGAATGGACTGTCTTATATTTAAGGAGTAATAGTATTAACCTATTAGTACTTACCTAGGTATATCTGATATTTTATGTACTTAAAACAGTACAATTATGTACTGAAAACAGACAAGTAAGTATGTACTGTTCAACTACTATTAATGTGAATAATGTGCCTAAATACTAATTGCCTAGGCATAGCTGATGCCAATGCATGGCGATGACAATAGAAAATAATTAACTTTATACTTTCCAAACCTATCAAAGTGACTATAAGCTTTCTATAGAATCCGCTTCTTTCGATACGATATCCATAGGTACATACATTTATTCGGTCATGCTCATGAAATGTTTAAGGGCACGCTACAAAAAGAAAGTACTTCCGTCCTTCGGATTTTGACAAGGCAAAAACCAAGGTTTTTAATAGAAATTCCATTAATTTGGTTTCAATGCAGAATGTATTCGAGAGACTACAGTCGAACTGAAAACAATTTCGAATTCTTTTGGAAGAAAATCACTTGATACCAATTTGATGGTTTTACTATAAAAACTATCGTAGTTTGACGAATTCATTTCGGATGTAAGCGGGTTAACTACTGCTCGAAGGGATGCGGAAAGCGCGCGCGTCTAAACCGCACTCACCCTGAAGAAGTCTCAACGTTGGTGTTCTTCCAACACAAATAAGGTTCGTAGCGCTTACATCCGTAATGAATTCGTCAAACAACGATAGTTTTTATAGTATAAATAAATTAAATAAATTTTATAGTATATATATATAATAACATAAAAATCTTATATCTAAATATAAATCTATATGTATTTATGTATTGTATTATATGTTTAAGAATTATCTAGTGCCCATAACAAGATCTGCTTAGTTTGGGGCTCGATAATGTTGTGTTAAATTTTTTAAAATGAATTAATTTATTCAGAAAGAAAATAACAATCAAATAACAAATTTAAATTAAAACTAGTATTTACAATAGAAACAATTAAGCTATCTGCAAACTGTTGCAAACAATCTACAGGTAGCTCAACTGATCCATATCAATACCAGTTGGAAGCGTGCCTAAGACACTGGCTGCATTGCCCCGCTGTATAGCAATGCTGATGCGCTGTGCCAGATACTCACCAGCTCTCGGGTCACGCGTCGCTTCGACCAGACGCTCAGATAATTTTTTGAAAACCCGGAGAGCCTCGGTACCCCACGAACCTAGGGTCTCGACTCCAAGGGGAGCAAATGTGTAGGCTCTGTCGAGACCTGCATATTTGCGCCTCTTGAGATCTTCGGCTAAATCTGCCGCCGCACCAGCCCTCACGGAAGTCCTAGGAAGATGGGAAGGCGCGAGTGTGTCGACACATGTAGCGTCCCACACAATAGGCCTCCCCAACTCCCATGGGACTAGAGTCATGCCGTCAGGCCTCTTACCATCGTCACGCAACAGACCATTCGGTTCGAGAATAGCTGGTACGTTAGCGGTGGTAAAGGCCCGCCGGATGATGTCGTTCAGGCTGGCATGACGAGATATCCGACCGGCAGCCCTAGTACACGATAATCCGTGATGACCGAGCTGTTCGACAGCAGTACCGCACTGGCATTGATGAGGCGCGCAACACCTTGCACCCAACCGAAGACAAGTTGCGACACGGAAAGTTACGGGATCCAATAAAGTGCCAGTGTTATATGAAGGAAGTGCTTGCAACCAATGTCCTGACTCCCATTTAGAAACGGCTAGAAGACGGGCACGATCTGCAGAGCTGGAGCACGTTTGTAACAAACAATTCCGTGTCAACTCACACAGAGGCCCGTCCCATTGCCGTTGGGACAAAAGAGATTTTGGGGGAGCAGCATCGGGGCAAGCACTATGCCAAGCAGATCGAGCTTCGTCTAAAAATGAAATTTTGAATGAAATTCCAGGTATAACCAAATGAGAGGGCTTTAAATTTTTTTCAACTAAGGAACTAGTGCTGTAGACAGAAGACAAGAACGCTGGTAGGGCTACACTTGAAATTTTGCGTATACCTAAGCCTCCCAATTTTACAGGCAGGGAGGCCTGCGACCATGCCTTGTCATCCAAATATATATTCAAAACCGATGATAAAGTATTCTTTGTTATGTGTTAAATTGACCAGCATTATTTATTTATTTTACACTAGCGGTCCGCCCCGGCTTCGCACGGGTACCTATTCGAATTTTTCTCACCTTTTAAACCTTCCCTAGACCTCCACGAATAATTCAAGACCAAGATAAGATAAATCCGTTCAGCCGTTCTCGAGTTTTAGCGAGACTAACGAACAGCAATTGATTTTTATATATATAGATAACTTACTCTCAGCTCGTCCTCTGGATAGATATCTCGCTCTCGGATATTTGTGAAACGAACTCCTCGAGGGTTCGGAGCGCCACCTCCTCCGCGACCCCAAGGATCGTATGAAGTCAGATCGCGGAGGGCCTACACAGAAAATACTTAAGATAACCATTAGTCAGTAAAATAAATTGGCGAATACTAAAATTGATTTATTTTTCAATTGAATGTCTCACTCGAACGAAAGTCACTTGGTACTGAGCACTTAGTTAGTGGCATTGGTTGTTTTAAAAGATCATCATTGTTAACAGCCACAACAAGAATGCTGGATACTCTAGAACTCCTCGTGGTCCTGCAACAGCTTTATCCTGGTTCACCTTGCGACGCAACGCAATATTGTTTAGTAGGTTCAAAGTAGTTTAAAAAGGTCTACAAAAAGTCTGGCTTATTTTATTGATGCTCTACTTATAAAAAAATCAAGGTCGTAACCACAAGCCTGCTTGACTGACACTATTCATGATTTAGGGCAGTTGGTTAAATGTTTCCCTTCTACCGTTTCATCCCCCTATTCGGGAAGTGTGTCAAGGTCTTTCACTAGCAGGGAGGGTGCATTTCATTACCCTCTTGCAAAACGGTATGCGAAATTGTGTGTGTCACGAATCGGCAAACTCACGCACAAGCAAATATTGTTAAGTTTTGTAAATTTTTTGTTTGAGATTATCATCTGAATATTTAGTAATAATGCGACTATGATTATGGGCAGTCCAGGAACCAAGACACTTAAAACAAATGTTAGGTGTAAAAGACTCATGACACTGAACTCGCCGACACCACCTGGCAGATCGGTTCGGTATTTCAGTGTGTGTAAGTTTGAATCATGGATAATGTAGCAGCCGATAGTGTTTTGTTAAGTTAGTCGGCGAGCCTTTAAATTTTATTAGTAAAATGACCAAACTTTTTTACTACTATAAGACCTGCAAGCCTTTACCACGATAACTAGTTTTACACTAAAAGAGAAGGTGGTCGTCGGAGTTTTCTTGCATCCTTGATAAAGAACTTTTCCTGACCATAAACCTAAGGCTTTTCTGGGTAACGTACTACAGCGCGGTTGCGTCAAAAAGAACCTAACGACATACATACCTTCTGCTGGGTGATAATCTTCTCCCTAGCTCTATGCTGCGCTCGTTCCCTCGCCAGTCTCTCCCCGTCTCTCCGGGTCAGCTCCGCTTGTGCCTTCTCTTTCTGACGCTTCAGGGATCCCCAGTTCGGCGCACTCAGTCTCCTGTTACAAATCAATGTCTTTTTTGGTTAAGGTACAGGGAGTTTAGAATACGGATTAGTAGCCGCTCTTGCTCTCTCTTTCTTTCTTTATTCGTCTTCTATTCATAAAGAATTCAATTATAAATTAATGTGACAGTAGTTTGAGATGTTTGCTTTTGTCATAGATTTATAAGTATAGGTACAGGCTTTTGTAAATAATAATAATTAATATTAGATAGGTACCAGAAGTTTAATATTCACTTAGCAGATCTGTGGCGAGATACGAGGATCTACTTTTAAACACAATTCCATGTATTATTAGACCATGTTTGATAAGAATAAATAATTTATTGAACGAAGTTACTTTGGTGACTGACATGTAGGTACCTATGTATGGCAGTGGCAGTGCCAAAGGCATGGTTGCTGTAGGTCGAGTTTCCATTATAGAAATAAGATCTGCTCTTCCCGTTTCAAAATAATTGAACAAACGTTAGATGAAGGTGGATTTTTAATGGTGACAGAGTTTTTGAGTTAGGTACGTACCTTATTATATTATTATTATAAAAATACTAGGTTCCTACAATGAAACCTAAGTTTGATGAATCATGAATGAACAACAAACGTCCTGCTTAGTAACTTACAAGAGATTTCTGTCAAAATATTCGACACAGTCCATAGCATTGATAGATATCATCGATGCTGTCACAAGAGCCTCTTCTTTGTGGTAGTCACAAATCAAGTTGCTGACCTTTCAATTCATTCTCTAAATTCTATTAGAAACATTGTACTCAAGCCTTATTCATTTAGAAATCACTTCTCTACCATTAAAGATCTTACCTACGCAATCGGTCTGAGTGCAAAGCAAACATTGAATAGTTTCACTTGATCCAACAACGCGAAGTCACAGGGAGAGGTTGTAAACTCTGAGTTATATGAAGGTAGGGAGGATATATAGTATGAAGGGTATCATAGCTGAAAGGTCGGACGGCTGCTTGCCGACTGGCAGGTTGGCAGCTCATGAAAGGTTTCGCGAAGTCGCGGGAATACGGAATGATATCGTGCACGCTTTGACGCTTGTTTCCACTGACTCACGGCGTGACTTAAACGAATGGTTCCCATCACGCCGATTCCCCTAACGTCGATTCCCGCAACGTCGACTCTACATTATGTTGAGCATCATTTAAGGTAGGTAGCTTTAATTTTCCTGAAACAAGCAATCGGTAATTGAGTTACTTAAGTATTAATTCAGAAATATGTTTTACGAATAAAATAAACATTAGACATGACTAGCAAAAGGGATTTCACTACCTAATGAACAAAATATTTTTTAAGAAATAGGAAAACTCCTTACCCCGGAAAAGTTTGGTATTTTCACACCATAGGTTTTTTGTGACTTGGATCTCACATTCGGGAACTTCAGCATGGGTAGGTAAAGGCATGATTTACCTACTTAATTTTCCATTTTTGAAGATGGCGACCAAAGCTATCGTAAATAAATAGAGCCAAGGAAACAATGATATATGAATAAGGTGTGTTGGCTAGCGTTAAAAATTTAAACCAACTGCTATTATAGTTTCGAAGGCGCTCATTGTCTTAAGTCTAAATAAAGGATCACTCTATTTCAAGACTATTTAGGTTCCTGTCGGTCCACTGATCTACACTCATATCGAGCTTTTGACTCTTCAGTCTGTCTTGAAAAATGCTTAACTAATGCTTAATTTTATTCGCTTGCTGAGTTATGGGTCAAGTCAGCTAATTGTACATTGAGTGCTAAGCTAACTTCACGCACAATCTTTCTTGTAAGAAAGAATGACCACTTCATATTGGTAGAGTAGATAGCAGTACCTATGTAAACATCGTAAGGAACTTAACCAGCCAGCATCTTCTTGATAAAATAATTTCAATAACTCGCTTATTATGTGACATACGACTACGAAGACTATTGTCGGTCAGTGGACCGATAATAGTCTTGAAATTAAAAAGGGTTAAAAAATAACAATGCTATGGATTTGTACGCAATGCCGTGCATAGCAAGTCTGTCGTATGTCACAAAACTCATGAGTTATTGTAATAATTTTATCTAGAAGATGCTGGCTGGTTATGTTTCTGACGATGTTTACATACTGCTATCTACTCTACCAATATGAAGTGGTCATTCTTTCTTACATCAAGAATTGTGCGTGAAGTAAGCTTAGCACTCAATTTACAATTAGCTGACTTGACCCATAAGTCAACAAGCGAATAAAATTAGGCATTTTTTTATGATAGACTGAAGAGCCAAAAGCTCGTTATGAGTGACGTAAACAAATTCTTATTCCCAACTACATTGGGAGCTCTACCGTATCTTTACCTACATACGTAAATGTGTGTATGTAAGGAAGGCAGCAATGAGTATAAAATACCTAACTACCTACCGTAAGAAGTTAAGTTACCCATGTTCATATAATGCGGTAAAATCAAACGTACCTACACGAGTTTTTGGGTAGGTAAGTAGGTATTTATGTCGGCATTTAGTAGACTACATTTTTCATGTACTTTTCCAGCTGGTTTCGTCCTTTCGGTGCCGGGCGCGCTATCGATCGTCGCAGACCTACTACAATACTGGCCGGCTTGCATTCAATAAGGCCTACTTAGTTAAGTAGATGGCATATTTTGGAGAAGGGAAGGTCGCATCGATCGTTTCCGTGCAGTTTCCTCGGTTTAGCGCAGATTTTATAAAAAACAGATTCGTCGTCACACAGATTCGTTTTACGATTGATTCTCGCTGTAGATTATTTTTGGCGTCTATTAGTAGGGCGTGTCGATCTATCTACTATATCTTTTATAGGAGAGTATTATGTATATATTTCAGGCCCGGTAGACTTAATTCACCTGGGGTAAGTCACCTGGGTGCTTTAAGAGCTACGCAGGGTAGACTTAGTGCACCTGAAATAATCACAGCTTTCCATAAAGCAGCTAGACCTGCATGTATGAACCTACCTGCCTAGATAGATATTGACTTTGGCCAATACCTGTTGGCGATTTAAAGATTCAAAAACCTGATTATTTTTTGTAAACAAGGGTGTTACAAAACCCAATGAATATTGGTTGGAAATATTAAACTACATAGAACCAAAGTCAGCACAGAAGCTCAAAACTAATTTTGGTTTTGAAAGCTATCATTTTATTGACTTCCGGTTTGTTTTCGAAATTAAATAAAAAAATACTGTGCGTGTGAAATTATGCATTGCTCAAGTTTGTGTTTTTAGTGATAACCTTGTTTTCTGTTGTTGGTATCAGTTTTTGTTAAGTTTTATTCATAAATGTCCTTGTTGGCATAAACTACCTAGGGTTCTAAATCAGAGTACAGACATGACGTTAGCCAATACCTAGGTAGGTATTGTTTTAGGTCCGAAAGGGTTGGTTTGCATTAATTGAAGCACTACTTATATAGGTAGAGATACATGAAATAGAATCATTCCAAGGTAGCTTTGGCGCCCAACGCAGTTTAACAAAAATAAAACAATATTTTTGTAACTATTGTTTATATTAAAATTATTCATGATTTAGCATTTTACAAAATAATAGGTAATATTTACAAACGGTATGACCTACGTACATGTCTAAATACATATAAATAAAATTCATTGACTCCCATTACTTTAAATGTACAAAAACATACGAACTTTTCGCATTTTTTTTTTTCGTATTTATACTACGCGACGACTAATCAATCATAATAATAATTAAAGCCATTACTATGAAAGCTTACTCAGTCCTCGATCCACGCTTGAGTAAGGCTTTTCTATGACATAAACTTACTCAAGCATGGATCGGTGACTGAGCAAGCGTTCATAATACGGGCCTTAGAGTTCATGTCTGACCAATATCTTTAAGCTCTTCAACATCATATTCATCAGTCATCGCATAGATTGTATAGACTTTACATTAAGTGACTAATATTTGTTAAATAATAAGAAAGTAAAGAAAAAGTACAAAAAATACTGCGCTCTTGTGCATTAAGAGGTACTGTATATCATACCTCCATAAAATTCATACACAAACACGGGTGTATAGTTTCAGTGACACTGAAAAAGAAAAATTATTTACATCTATAGTAGCTAATTAGCTAATACGCTTATTTTCTGTATAAGTGGACGGCTCCAGTGTAGGTGCGGGAAAAAATCCAGACACATAGAAAACAGATGGGAGCGAAGAGCACAAAAATAGTTTTCGGGCTTTTCGCTAGCCAGTCCCACAAACTAAAGCCGCCCGCTTGCTTCAGACGATCGCTAAGACATACGCGGAAACGAAAATGGAAGTTTCTGGTAGCGTACTTTGAATCGAAGTTGACGGATGACGTCGATCGCACGAAACGAACAACCTTACCACCAAGTTGCTCCGCGTCACTAACCGACCTTTCGTTTCGGATCTCCAACAAATAAACGACAGAAACATTTTCATGGTAAGGTCATTGAAAGAACGGATCGGCCGTCCTTCGTTTTGTGCGTTTCGACGTCATCCGCCAACTTCGTTCATATTTTTCAAAGTTGACCTTCTGATTCGTTTTCTTGCAAAACCTACTTTTACACAAGATAGTATTTGCACGAAAACGAATAAAAAAACGACCTGTTTCGTTTTTACGAGGACGGCTGTCTATTATGCGGCTATAAAACTTATAATTTAATACTAAAACAGAATGTAATATATACACCTCCAGTACGTAACGTGTACACTAAAGAAATTGAGGTAATTGGTTTTGAAGATATTACACGGGTAACTTATCCAATGACTCTCAGTATTTACACATCATAAAATACATACGGGAAGCGACAGCCAATCATTTAATTGTGTGATGTTTTTTATATTATGCATTGCAACACAGTCACAGTTTAACGCTAGGGTACCACTAAAATAATTTCACGATACACGAGTAAAAGAAAAAAATACATAAGTGACGTTAAATCTATGTACAACATTTATAATTTGATGTTTACAACTTTTAATCGATTAAACCGAAATAATATTGACGCTAAAAGTGACTACAGTCTAAATCCACAAAAATAATTAGTACCTAATCACGATTCGCGGATGCATAGCTTTTATCAATAAAATATTCTCTGACGAAAATATCTTAAAATAAATCAGGTCACACAAGTGAAGGACGCAATAAACACATGTACAAACTACATAAATAAATACATTCAGTATCGATAAATCAGTTCGACTGATTGTTATAAAATTATAAACCTACATAACAGTTATACGTGAATATAGTTTTTTATAATATATAATCTGGGCACATGGTACTTCATGTAAAATATTTAGTATAAACAAAACATCATATCCCACGCTATCGTAGCAATTCACACACTATAAGTCTCCGGTCGAGCCGGGCTCACTCACGACACATTGTAAAACAGCAAACGCTGTTAAAGGGATCCATAGCTCAAGCACTCGACTAGCCTTTGTTAAAAAGGCAACGAGTTGATTGATCGCTCAATACGTGACTATGGGGTAACCAACAAGAGTTATACTACCAGTTGGTTCAGAACTGTGGATGCCTTTCTGTGGTAGGTTATTTGATCCTATTGAGCACTAGGTCGGCGGTTATCACGAGTCCCTTCTGGTAGGGGGAGTCCGCCAGATCTGCCGCCAGTCGCGCGGCCTCCGCGCCGTGCTTGCGCGCCAGGAAGCGCGTTTGTTCGAGGCCGCGGGATTTGTGGACCAGTTCGAAGGCCTTCTCCACGTCGCCGGCTTCTTGGAACCGCCTCATTATCATTGGGTTCAGTTCTGGGTACTGGAATGAACGAAAGAGGCACGTTGTTAGAGGTTTTAAGACGTTGTAGGTTAGTTGCTTGACTATTTTGACTGGGTTGAATCCTGGTTTTATAGAAACAATAGAAATAAAGAGTATTTTGATTCTGAAAGGTTTGTGATGAATATTTTACTTGGTTGCCTCCTGGTTTTATAGAAACAATGGAAATGAAGAGTATTTTGATTCTGAAAGGTTTGTGATGAATATTTTACTTGGTTGCCTCCTGGTCTTATAGAAACAATGGAAATAAAGAGTATTTTGATTCTGAAAGGTTTGTGATGAATATTTTACTTGGTTGCCTCCTGGTCTTATAGAAACAATGGAAATAAAGAGTATTTTGATTCTGAAAGGTTTGTGATGAATATTTTACTTGGTTGCCTCCTGGTCTTATAGAAACAATGGAAATAAAGAGTATTTTGATTCTGAAAGGTTTGTGATGAATATTTTACTTGGTTGCCTCCTGGTCTTATAGAAACAATGGAAATAAAGAGTATTTTGATTCTGAAAGGTTTGTGATGAATATTTTACTTGGTTGCCTCCTGGTCTTATAGAAACAATGGAAATAAAGAGTATTTTGATTCTGAAAGGTTTGTGATGAATATTTTACTTGGTTGCCTCCTGGTCTTATAGAAACAATGGAAATAAAGAGTATTTTGATTCTGAAAGGTTTGTGATGAATATTTTACTTGGTTGCCTCCTGGTCTTATAGAAACAATGGAAATAAAGAGTATTTTGATTCTGAAAGGTTTGTGATGAATATTTTACTTGGTTGCCTCCTGGTCTTATAGAAACAATGGAAATAAAGAGTATTTTGATTCTGAAAGGTTTGTGATGAATATTTTACTTGGTTGCCTCCTGGTCTTATAGAAACAATGGAAATAAAGAGTATTTTGGTTCTGAAAGGTTTGTGATGAATATTTTACTTGGTTGCCTCCTGGTCTTATAGAAACAATGGAAATAAAGAGTATTTTGGTTCTGAAAGGTTTGTGATGAATATTTTACTTGGTTGCCTCCTGGTCTTATAGAAACAATGGAAATAAAGAGTATTTTGATCCGAAAAATTTGTTATATATATTTTTACTTGGTTGACTCTTGGTCTTATAGAAACAATGGAAATAAAAGAGTATTTTGATTCTGAAAGGTTGGTTGATATGTGGGTTTAAATGGCACAAAACATTTAAAAAAGCTTTAATTTAAAAGAAGCTGCTGAAAGTATTTCAATGACACTTAAAAATTTTGTAGGATATTCTCAGAGTAGACTTTTTTTGTAGCTAGTTTTTGAGTAATGAAATGACGATAAAAGAGTAATTAGTCCAATTTCACCGTGACATAGTGAATTAACGTACAATTAGAGTCGGTGAAATGTTGCATTGTGTTTTACGTGGCGGGAGAAAGTCACATTTGCAACGGACTTTATTTAAAATAACATTAAAGTTTTATAGTAAGTACCTACCAAAATTAAAATGATGATAGAGAACATTTTAATTAAGACTGAATCTTACATTTAGAAGTTTCTCTTTTATATCTATTAGTATTGTATTATGAATATCAGTTATCTAGTACCCCATATAACACAAGCTCTGATTAGCTTGGGGTTAGATAATGCTGTGTGAATTTTTCAGCATTATTTATCTATTTACTAGCAACGCTGTAAATAGATAAATAATGGTTTCACTCGCATTGTTCCCGTTCCCGTGGGAATTCCGGGATAAAATATATAGAAGGTTCATTTTAGTAATAAAAAAATACTTTAACATAATAATTAGGGGAAATTAGTATGAGTAATAATAAATGATAAAGAGGCCGTGTGGCTTAGAATTTGCACCTCCCAAATCTTCCCGTGGGTGTCGTAAGAGGCGATTAAGAGACATACACTTGAATAGATCTACCACCGAACTGCGATCCCCAACCCGCATGCCCAGCGTGGGCATTATGGGCATGACCCCCCTATAGGATGAAAAAAATCAGGGTGACGCCTGCGTCCAGCAGTGGATCATTAAAGGCTGTTGCGATTGAGTGTGGGTACATTACCTTTTCGCATGCGAATAGCACAGGCGCGGTAGCAAGACCGAGCTTTAAGTCGGCGGCGGTGGGCTTGCCCATGGCCTGCGCTGAAGACACGAAGTCCAGTAAATCGTCTACCAGCTGGAAGGCTAAGCCAAGGTTCCTTCCGTACTGGAAGCAAAGCTCGCATGTGCTCTCATCCGCTCCGCTCAGTAGCGCCACCTGTGAATAAAAATAAGCTTTGTTGTAACCGAATATTATGATTTTTGAATGTGATCTTTGTATTAAAATATAACTCAGTGCTTTGTTTACGATTTTACGAGTTCGGTTTTTGGCGAAAAATGGTTACAAGTTACAAATATAATAGTTACAAATCTGCCCGGCATGCCACACGGTGCGCTGAAACAACGTGCATCGAAACAACGCACGCGCAGCGCACAGGGAGTGAGGGAGACAAGGCGGGAAGGGGTGCTGCGGTGCGACGACGCTGTGCCGATGTAGGACAGCGCAGTATTGTTTAGAATATCGAAGCTGACATTTGTGCACGTTTAAAATAATTCGTGTGAAAATGAGCGTGGAAGATGTTGATTTAGATTATCTTATCTTGACCCCAATGTCATTTAAAGACTACATACAATTTATATACATCTACGTTAACTTTACGACGTCGGAAAAAGCTGCGTTGCGTTGCGTCATAGTAGCGCTCGTGTTGCACTAACTGTGTTGAAGTCACTGCGTTGCGACGTCGCAGCGCAGCGGCAGCGCCCGTGTGGCATCTCTCTAAGGGACATACACCGGGTGGCGGGCAGCAGCGCCTCTTGCAAATGGATCTACCACCGAACTGCGATCCTAATCCCGCATGCTCAGCGTGGGGATTATGGTCATAACCCCCCATGAGATAAAAATCAATAAGGCGCTTAGTAGGGGGAGGCCTCCGTACAGCAGTGGACCAATAGGTATAGGCTGTTGAGAGACCTTCGTGATACATCGTCGGCCACATCTTCACTTTCCATCAAGTGAGAGTGTGGTCAAACTAAGTTCTTTAAAGTATTTCAAAAAAATCTATACTTTAGCCTAATTAAATTTCATTATTGATTTATTTCCAAAACTATTTTATTTAATCGTAAACAAGGTCAAATTGTTTCGTAGGTCGATATGATAATATGTTCATTGGTCTAGTTTTATCAAGGTTAATTAATACATATCAAATAATCAATTATCTGCAAGCTATGCAGTTTTGCTATTTAAAAATTTACTTTTTATGGTTGCTCTAAAAATAACATGTTAATTTTTATGTATACTAGCTGCGGCCGCGTCTTCGCACGCGTTGTTTAAGGTTATTTAGATCCCATGGTTACTAATTTATTGGGATATAAAATACTCTCCATCCAATCAACTATGTCAAAAATCAAGTCGATTGGTTGCTTATTTAGGGCGTCAAGGAAGAACAAACAAACACACTTCCGTATTTGTAATATTAGGATAGATTAGTATTTTTTAATATTCCATCCGTAAAATATTAAAAAAGTACTATTTAATAAATGCAATTAGAAATTGAGTTAAATTATAATGAAACTAGCAGCGCCTCGCAGTTTCACCCGCGTAATTCCCGTTTCCGTGGGAATTCCGGGATGAAATATAGCCTATGTGCTATTCCAGACTACAATCTATCTCTGTGCCAAATTTCATCCAGATCCGTTCAGGCCCTGCGAATCGCACCGCCGAGACTGGGCAGTGAATGCGTTAAGAATTAATGATGCTTTACCCAATAAAATACTTATTTATTGGAAAACCAGAAGCTTAAATTAAACAGAGCAATATGAAGAAATATATCCTAGAAAGTTTAAATTAAGGTTTTCACGAGTAAAAAACAGTGTAGTAACAATTAATAGAACTATGAACATAATCAAAATAAAAGAACAATAAAGGATAAGCAACATAAATCTAACAGAAGGTAACAAGTTATCATTGTATATGTAAATTTGACGTTAACGTTAAAATTGACGACCTCAGTGGCGCAGCGGGCGAGAGTCTGCCTGCGACGCAAGAGGTTGCGGGTTCGATCCCCGCCTCGGAACAAATTTGTGTACGATCTGCAGAAATTTGTTCCGTTGGTCTGGGTGTTTTCTATGTATAATAAAAAATATCTATCTATGTAATGTATAATATTACGTATATCAGTTATCTAGTACCCATAACACAAGCTCTGCTTACCTTGGGGCTAGATAATGCTGTGTGAATTGTCCAGCATTATTTATTTATTTATGTAAATCACACTACATTTGATGCAAATATTCCCTCAAAAAAAATTCACCGCTCAGCCGCCGCCTGGCCGAAGAGACACTGGTGCAAAATAAGTCAAGGTCGAATCGTCTACATAGGGTATTAAAGTTGTCACTTATACGTCGTAGATCTTCTAAGAGTAATGTACTAACCGCTTTGACTGAGTTGGCGATAAGTGAGGCCGTCTTCCTGTAAGTTTTGGTAAGGTAGTGCGCGAACCGCTCGTTCTCAGTTTCCTTACTGCCGAGCTGCATGAATTCTCCTTGCACCAGGTCCGTTACCACCTGCAAGGGATAATAACAGCATGAAGATATGTGTCAAAGATATATTATCCTTCTAATATAGACGACCTCTGTGGCGCGGTGAGCGAAGGTCTATTCGATTTCCGCTTCGGGACAAATGTTTGTACGATCTGCAGATATTTGTTCAGGGTGTTCTAATCGTTATTTATATAATATTGTATTAAATAAAATCGTTTATTTCAGGCAACATTAGTCTAGTACAGGGTGTAAAATACTATAATCTACGGCCCATGTAAAATATATACCTTAATCTAACATACATAAAAAAAACAAACAATTAGTATTATATTATGTATGTCAGTTATCTAGTACCCATAACACAAGATCTGCTTAGCTTGGGGCTAGATGATGATGTGTAAACTGTCCAACATTATTATTATTATTACATGAGAAAAGGCGAAAGTTTGTCAAGATAAGCTCTATTCATCAGTCAAAACAACTGATGATGCCGGCTGGTCTTACATATATACATATGGACTGGGCAATTGGGCATATATGTAATTAGCTCTAGACCTGAATTAGCATATAGGTTTTATATCCCGGATAAACGCGTGCATAGCCGCGCGCTGAGCCTGGTCAATTATGCGAGCTTAAAGAACTGTTATTATATTACACAAGGACTAGACACTTATGCATAAAAGGTATTTGAGCGGAGAAATCACAAAAAATATTATAATATACCAAACTAGCATTATCTAGCCCCAAGCTCTACTTAGCTTGTCTCTCCTGGCAGCCTCTTTAGGCTGCAATCTCCAGAAGACAAGCTTTCCGACCATTCTAAATTGAATTGTTGTGTGAATTGTTGTTTTTGTCTGCTGGAGATTGCAGCCTAAAGAGGCTGCAATCTCCAGCAGACAAGCTATACATAGTATGATTTTGTAAAGACTTAGTACTGTTTTAAAAAGCTATAGTTATAAAATACTAAATTCGACGACCGATGTGGCGCGGTGGGCGAAGGTCTGCCTGCGACGCAGAAGGTTGCGGGTTCGATTCCCGCCCCGGGACAAATGTGTGTACGATCTGCAGACATTTGTTCTGGTCGTTTTCTATATATAATAAAAAATATCTATCTATGTATTGTATTATATTATGTATATCAGTTATCTAGTACCCATAACACAAGCTCTGCTTAGCTTGGGGCTAGATAATGCTGTGTGAATTGTCCAGCATTATTTATTTTTATTTTTTTATTTTTATTCTTTCATCTACATTCATATAGTTTTTTGAGCCCTATTCGCAGTTCTCAAAAAGTTTTCTCGAAGGCTCTTGTTCGTATGATGAAAATGATGTTAAAAATCCATTGTTATTTTCAGATGTGTGCAATGATAATGACACGGGAGGTCGAGGTCACAGGATGCATCGTTTTATTGAATTATCGTTTTGAATCGACCCGGATCGTGCAAAGCAAACAAAGAAATACAAATGGTTATCGCATTTGCAAGTAGTGGAGACATGCGATCGATATTTGAGGGATTTTTAACTTTTACGTTTCAAATATCAGTAAAAGGATCTCAAAGGTTCATGCAACTGATGTTTTCTTGGTTGAATTCATCATCATCAGCCTATATTAGTCCACTGCTGGACATAGGCCTCCCGTAATAATATAATGTGTTCCATTCTTCAGCTTGCCCTATCCAGCATCTGCCAGCAGACTTAACAAAGTCTAAAGTTAGTCTTGGGGTAAGTGTTCTTGCGACTCGGCAAACGTAGTGTAGAACGCCCTCCGACCAGGTGGGATATACTATATTATACATGGAATGACGATTTGCGAAACACTGCCTAGATTAATTACTGCTTATAAATTTAGATTCGGTTATTAATATTAAATAAAGATTCGGTTATAAATATTTAACAACGGTTATTAATTATTATAGAACGATAAAATAAAACATTAAACGATACCGTTAATCGTAATTAATCAAGTATAGTAATCCTTTTATTATTATTAACTAGCTGGGTCCGCTGCTTCGTCCGCGTAGAATTGTAGTTTTTTGCGCGGAACTAAAATTTATGATAGTTATTTTGCTATTCGGGTCGGAGATAAATCCAATAAATCAATGATCATAATAATCTGTCCAGCCGTTCTTGAGTTATAAATGGTGTAACTGATACAACTATGTAGGCTATTTCATTATTTGGGTAGTCGAATAAACACTATTTCTAATAAAAGTTGTGCAAATATTATTCATATTTCTATACAATACTTGTATTCTTGATAAAAATTATAGTGAAGTTTGAATAACATCGTGGTTCGCCTATACGCTTTTCCATGGCTCCGGTCACGTGACTCGGTGACGGACGTCATAACAACAAGTAGCCATCACGTGACTCGGTGACGTCATAACGACAAGTAGCCATCACGTGACTCGGTAACGTCATAACAAGTAGCCAATAGAGACCCTAAAAATTACATGTTGTTCTATGTGTTTAAATAATAAATAATAATAAAAACGTTTATTTGAAACTTATAAAAAAACTGAATAATTGCATGCTAACTTAAAACTACAATTCATCCTTAAAATAGGTATGCAAAAAGAAAGTAACAATTATATACTAGTCAACATAGGAACCATGATCTACACACTAGGATTCCATGAGTCGTGTGTGATAATATGAGGTACGTAGATCTATGTTTTTACTACTCCCATGATTTTGTAACTGATACTATATTTTTATACGATTTCGAAAAAAAAATATTTCGGCTCTATGTATGTTTTCAAACTCTTGTTTTAATTTATATTTGTCAATTTCTCCTTCAATTATGAACCGGGAAATTCTTTCGTTATTGCATAGAGTATGATCCCGAGATGATCTAAAAAAAATGATAGTAGTATTTGACCTAATAAACATAAAACAGGGTAGGTACAACTAAGGGATTCAAAATCTGTTACTTATTACTTTTTTTCAAGACAAACAAATTATTAACATTTGGTTATGGTAGATATTTCCAACTCCCCAACACTCTTTTTATGCAGAGATAGATTATAAATATGCGAAAGTGTGTTTGTTTGCTTGTCCTTCCTTCATGCCCTAACTAAACAACCAATCGATTTGATTTTTGGTATAGAGTTAGTTGAAAGGATGGAGAGTAACATAGGCTACTTTTTATGCCATAAATTAGTTCAGTTTTCAGTGGATTGAAATAACCTTAAACAACGCGTTTGAAGCCGCGGGCAGCTAGCACCAAACTAAAATAGGATGTCACTCGAATACGCCTGAATCTTGAAGGATAAAGGAAGCGTTAATAAATAAATAAATAACGCTGGACAATTCACACAGCATTATCTAGCCCCAAGTTAAGCAGAGCTTGTGTTATGGGTACTAGATAACTGATATACATAATATAATACAATATTAATGTACCCTTTTTGGAAAGTTCTGAGTGAGTACAAATCTACAACCCCTATTTTTAAACGTATTCCTCGAGGTGCCCGCATCTCTGTCGCTTCCGCTCTCTCAGAGGCCATTAGGAATGCTGTATCAAAAAACACCAAGCGAGCTTGGGAGCATTTACTAGTTTTCCCTTATAAAGTACTACATGTAAAAAAAGATTTGGCAAACAATTCTTCAATAACAGTTAGGATCAAACAAAATTGTGTTAGTTATACTGCATGCGAAGGGCAGCCTATTTCTCTCGATGGTCAGGACACACAACAAAATTTAAATTCATATAAACCATTGACTGATTCTACTGTCTACAGACTTGTAGAGAGTAAACTCAGTGATGGTGATATCAAAGGTGCCTCTCGCATACTCTTCTCTAGTGACACGATGGCGCCAAATAACGATGATACGCTCATATCTCTTGAGAGTAAGCATCCACCCGCAGGGGTCGATCTCCAACTCCCCGATCCACCGCAAGAGAGTGATGGCGCTATGGGCACGACCAGCCAGGACGTGCTTAAAGCGGTCATGTCTTTTCAGAGTGGCTCTGCCGGCGGCCTCGATGCTGTGTCTCCACAGCATCTAAAAGATCTACTTTCTGGCGGGTCTGGCCATGCAGGTGAAGTCCTTCTGGAGGCAATGACCTCTCTAATCAACCTGATGTTGTCAGGCCGAGTCCATAGCGAGATCACAGAACTCCTGTACGGTGCAAATCTTTGCGCACTAAAAAAGAAGGATGGCGGCATAAGACCCATAGCCGTGGGCACCACTTACCGCCGCCTTGCGGCTAAAGTCTGCTGTCGAAAAGAAGCCGACCACCTAGGCGACTATTTCCGACCAATTCAGTTAGGCTTTGGTTCGCGAGGCGGATGTGAGGCCGCAGTACATTCCCTTCGTACATTTTTGAACCAAAATTATGGGGAGGTAGTTCTGAAGGTAGACGTCAAAAATGCCTTCAATTCCGTAGACAGGGGCGCCTTGCTAAAAGAAATTAAAGACAAAATTCCAGAAATTTACCCTTTTCTCTGGCAGTGTTATGGTTCACCCTCAAAATTAATTTATAGGCACAATGTCATTTCATCCGCTGTTGGCTGTCAGCAGGGCGACCCTCTTGGTCCGGCCATTTTTAGCCTTGCGATCCAACCTATTATTCAACGTCTCCAATCCAAGCTAAATGTTTGGTATTTGGATGACGGAACTCTGGGTGGAGAGGTGAACACAGTTTTTGATGATTTAAAAACCATCACTGATGAATTTCAAAAAATTGGATTGGCACTAAATTTTTCAAAATGCGAGCTTTTTATTTCGGACTCTTGTGTAGATAAAAACAATATCATTGGTAAATTTAATAGTTTGGCCCCCAACATTTCAATTGTAGATAAATGTTCACTTCGACTCCTTGGGTCACCAATTCTTGATGAGTCTTTTCAGCCATTTGTAGATGAGAAAATTCAAAATTTTAACAGAACTTCAGACAGACTTCTCAAAATTAATAGCCATATGGCTTTTACAATTATTCGGTTTTGCCTGTTTGTACCTAAATTTACTTATTCTTTGAGATGTTGTCAACTGTGGAAACACAGCGAGCTCTTGGAAGGCTTAGACAACATAATAAAGAATACTTTATCATCGGTTTTGAATATATATTTGGATGACAAGGCATGGTCGCAGGCCTCCCTGCCTGTAAAATTGGGAGGCTTAGGTATACGCAAAATTTCAAGTGTAGCCCTACCAGCGTTCTTGTCTTCTGTCTACAGCACTAGTTCCTTAGTTGAAAAAATTTTAAAGCCCTCTCATTTGGTTATACCTGGAATTTCATTCAAAATTTCATTTTTAGACGAAGCTCGATCTGCTTGGCATAGTGCTTGCCCCGATGCTGCTCCCCCAAAATCTCTTTTGTCCCAACGGCAATGGGACGGGCCTCTGTGTGAGTTGACACGGAATTGTTTGTTACAAACGTGCTCCAGCTCTGCAGATCGTGCCCGTCTTCTAGCCGTTTCTAAATGGGAGTCAGGACATTGGTTGCAAGCACTTCCTTCATATAACACTGGCACTTTATTGGATCCCGTAACTTTCCGTGTCGCAACTTGTCTTCGGTTGGGTGCAAGGTGTTGCGCGCCTCATCAATGCCAGTGCGGTACTGCTGTTGAACAGCTCGGTCATCACGGATTATCGTGTACTAGGGCTGCCGGTCGGATATCTCGTCATGCCAGCCTGAACGACATCATCCGGCGGGCCTTTACCACCGCTAACGTACCAGCTATTCTGGAACCGAATGGTCTGTTGCGTGACGATGGTAAGAGGCCTGACGGTATGACTCTAGTCCCATGGGAGTTGGGGAGGCCTATTGTGTGGGACGCTACATGTGTCGACACACTCGCGCCTTCCCATCTTCCTAGGACTTCCGTGAGGGCTGGTGCGGCGGCAGATTTAGCCGAAGATCTCAAGAGGCGCAAATATGCAGGTCTCGATAGAGCCTACACATTTGCTCCCCTTGGAGTCGAGACCCTAGGTTCGTGGGGTACCGAGGCTCTCCGGGTTTTCAAAAAATTATCTGAGCGTCTGGTCGAAGCGACGCGTGACCCGAGAGCTGGTGAGTATTTGGCACAGCGCATCAGCATTGCTATACAGCGGGGCAATGCAGCCAGTGTCTTAGGCACGCTACCAACTGGTATTGATATGGATCAGTTGAGCTACCTGTAGATTGTTTGCAACAGTTTGCAGATAGCTTAATTGTTTCTATTGTAAATACTAAGTAGTTTTAATTTAAATTTGTTATTTGATTGTTATTTTCTTTCTGAATAAATGTACAAATGTTTTTAATTAGGTAGAATTCATAGTATACACAATTTTTTTAATACGTCAAATTATAATATAATAATAAATATTTTTATTATCTAATTAAAATATAATAATTATAATTATAAGATGTAGGCTTAATTACACAGAATTAAATTAATACTAGTATTCACAATAGAAACAATTGAGCTATCTGCAAACTGTTGCAAATAATCTACAGGTAGCTCAACTGATCCATATCAATACCAGTATAATATGAAGTAATATACAAATTGATATTGTTTGTTTAATACGCAGTAAAAATAAATGAATATTTTATCAATACCTTTAGATATTCATAATTGACAATATTATCCTGCATGATTTTAAAACGTACGTCATAAAGGTTGGTCTATAAGTACCTACGTCAACGCGAAATCGTTCGCATATTTTGTAACACATCGTAATATAACTAGTATATGATCTTACATGAATGTTATGCGAGGTGCGTACAGGCAGCTTGTGGTTACCCGTTTAAGTTGCAACCAGCGCGGTAGTAACCACAAACGGTGCTTTTAATAGCAACCGAGTGTCAACCAGATTACAAAAATCTAGCCTGATATCCTTTAGCTACCCACATTAAAATGTTCCTGTCGCTACTGTTTATTCTGTTTGTTAGAACGAGATATCCTCAAAAAATAATATTTTCATAAGTTTTTCACCAATGACAAGAGTGATTCATAAACTGTGTTCATAAAGAAGGTTTAGGTGTACTACGCTAAGGTTTCTTTTGTTTAAATTGACCAAAATATGAAGATGGCAGTGTCATGCCGACAGGATCTAACAACGGTTTATGCTTAGCTACATATACGAAGTCGGGTAGAATGCTAGTCATTTATAACTTACAGTTGGAACATTTTGAAGCCCAGAGCGAGATGAAAGATTCAAATCTAATCTGTTAGGTACGTGGTTAGTACACTCGTGAATAAGCAAGTTGTTGTTTTTCGCGTTGCTGGCGATATTAGACAACTTATTTTCCTATATGGGCCGGTTTTCACCATTTCGGACCGGGGATTGGAACAGTGTAAAATCTACCTATTGAATTTTTAATTTATATCGTTATAATGATGTAAATGTCAAAGTTTAACGCTATATTTGCCGCCAAATTTTGACACATCTCCGCTTCTTCAAGCCTTGTAAGGTTTAATGCTACAAACAAGTATTTGATAGGAAAATCCCAAATATTTTATTATTGTTCATATGCAAATAGATCCGGTAACTTGGCTGGTATTCCAATAATGTCAACGCTCCGAGTATCATGTTTTTCCAAGGGCAGATCCTTTGAAGAGGATTGAATAGAACTACCGGTTTCAATTATACTACATATGTAATTCAAATGGAAATGTCAGAATGACGTTTGTTTTTAACTGATTTCTAAACATATATTTTTTAAATGTTACTGTATTAATTGATACGATAATATTTATAAGCAAACCAAAATGAATTGTATTTATCTAGATTATCCTGTAACAGTAACAGAGTTCTACTCGCAAGGGTCTTACGTGCGTAGGTAGGTATGCGTCATATGGTTGGCTCTTTACTGCCTCAAAGCAACAAAATGGCATAACCGATTTGGTTAATAAGGTATCAAAACACACGTCTGATTTCCGGGAGTTCTTTACTCTACATTTGAAGGTCTTTGTGCTCAAAAACTGCATTCACATTTTGCGAAAAAAAGTAAAAGAACTGGAACCGACGCGGGTTTTTTATAGATTCATTACTTTATATGATTTGTTTTCGGACTGAAATTATGCATCGATGTTCTAAAAATCTAAGGAGAGTTCTTCAAAAAGTTACCCGGACAAATACATTGCAATTGACGTTTTTGACAGAAGTTTTCAAACATCAAACGTGAAATTCAACCGCCGCGCCGAAGCTGCCGACAAAGACTTGAATGCCAAATAAGCAACTTATTCCGTTGACAAGACAACGCGGTGCGCTAAAGCTGGTATGTTTTTTCATTCCTAAACGCACAATCTGAAACGGGCATTGGCAGAATAGTGTCAATAAGACACAGCCATAAAAAAGAATATGTACCTGGCTGAGAACAAGTGTGACGTCATCGCTTCGCAGACGAGCTATCATCATCGACGCCACGGCGAGGATGAAGTCGCCGGCCATCGCCACCTGGAATGTAAGATAAATAATTATTCATCATCATCAGCCTATGTTAGTCCACAGCTGGGATATACACATAGGGCTCCCTTATAAGTAAGTACTATTAGTAAAATCTCATTTCTTCCCGCGATATCGTCGGATATCATGTGGTTTAAGTAGAAGGTACAGATAGAACATATGGTAGTAATATACAGATATGTTGTTTATATTATGCACTAGCTGCTTCCCGCGGCTTCGGCCGCGCTTTCCTGCCAAATTTCATTAATATGTTCAGCCGCATAGGCGTGAAAAGGTAACAGACAGAGAGACAGACAGAGTTATCTCAGTCGTTATTTTTTTTATTGTTTATTTATAATATAGTGTGGATAAGTCCGCTTATCAGGGGGAGGCCTGCATCTAGCAATATAGGCTGAAGAGATTGAGGTACCAGAGTACCCTGCCTTAGGTACCCAGGCCTGCTGGACGCAGGCCTTCCCTGATTTTTTCACACATGGGGGGGTAATGCCCATAATCCCCACGCTGAGCATGCGGGTTAGGGATCGCAGTTCGGTGGTCGATATATTCTGCAAGAGGTTCTACTGCCCGCTGCCCGGTGTATGTCGCTTAGTCGCCTCTTACGACGGGTGGTGCAAGTTCTAAGGCGGACCACACTGCTACCGGCTGGGTACCTAATCTCTTTAGAGAGAGCTTAGAAATTAATATCCCACATATTTTCGGCGGGACTGCATAGACGTCGGCCTAGACTTGGACTAACACTTCGGCTACTTTTTATCCCATAAATCAGTTTGCATGACATTGAAAATACCTTAAACCTTTCCATAGAAACAACGCATAGGAAGCCGTAGGCAGAAACTAGTTAGCTGATCATTTATCTAAATGCGCATGAGTTAATTATTTATCTCTCATTTAACTGCGTCGGCTTTCCTTTCAAAAGCCCATCACCAAAAAACCATCAACAATTAGTAAATGTCACGTCACAGATCAATTGAAATTACAATCAACATGCAAGCGGTCGTATTTATAAATCAAACGGAATCAAACACGCCATTAATTGTAATAAGTATCGATGGCATTTCTCCGGCAGCAGGAATGTCGAGAAAGTTTTGATGCTACGTCCGGCCGCATACTAATGCCGTGCTGTGCCGGTTCCATAGGGGATGGATCTAGGATGCTAGTAACGTGGGGCAAACGTATTCGCTTACGAAACTCTCAACTCCACTGCGCACATCATAAATAAGGTAAATAAAAAAAGTTTATTGTTTACTTTCTTCCGAACTTAAATCCTGTACACTTTCACACATCATGGGCTGTTATGGTGTCCATAACACGAGCTCTGCTTAGTTTGAGGCTGATTATACATAATACATGACACATATACACCCAGACTTTGCACATATCGTATCGTATATTATACACTGTAGATCGAACTGATGGTGGAACTAGGTGGAGGAGCGGGCGAACGCACCACAACCGTTCGTCCGCTTTGCCACCGAATTGCATGGGGCATTATCTTATCTTACGCGCTGGATAAAAAGACAAAATAAATCCATGCGGTTGATAAAACTGCATAAGCATCTCTGACTTGATGTCTCACGAAAATCATAATTTATTTTATGTTTGGCTAATTTGTTGGATTAATTATTTGATCATTATGTTTATGGTTGATGCTCACTCAAAAGTTTCATGTATGTTTCGTTAGTTAAACGAACATTAAATTGGCAAATTGACACCATGTTTTGAGTTTATTTTTTAGGGCTTAATTTATGATAATTGTTTCTATTTTGTTTTTACCTCGAATCAATGACTATTAAAAGTTTCAGAAAGCGCTGGAATGAATTTGCGTTTTTATTGTCTTTTGAGTTTGGTAAATAAGCGGTCTGCGCACTTTTGCTTTTTTAATATGAGCTTATTATCAGAACAGACTAGTTGTCCACGTAGACCTTGGGCGGTAATGATAGTGATTTGATTTGACCTGTCCTGATTGCGTCCCTGAGCGGGCAAGTGGGCATGCTACACTGGGACTGACAACCTCTCTCATTAGCTCACTGGACACTCGTTAGCCCACATGGCCTGACCGGATTTACGCATGCACGTAACACCTTGTTATAGGGGTCAGCGTCACGATGCCCATATCTAAATTAGTCAAACCTGCTCCATCATATGGAACGCAATTATTATAATTTGTATTTCAACAGTTGCTAACTAAATTTGGATTTCAACAGTTAAAATCGACGTCCAAAGTTCAATCATTAATGATTGAACTGAACTTTCGACGCAGATTTTAAATTAACAGGAAGGTTAAATAAATACCCAGTTATTAGTCAAGTTGCTGGCAGAATGGAATTGTGGCAATAAGAGGAAAATCTTTTATCAAAATTATAAACGTGAAAGTAATCATTGATCTCATGGTGTGATAATAATACCTGGACTCATAAAATAGTAGGTATGTGAAATAATAAATAATTTTATGGGTCCGGTTTTTGTAAGTTGCCTTGTTATCGAATTGCTGATGACACCATAAAGATGCCTTAAAGAAACGAATGGCGAAGTAAATAGTTAATGATCATTTTGATGGTCTTAAATCACATAAATATGATGAATGGGTATCTCTACATTACTTGTAAAGCACTTCAATCTCGTAATCAAGTATCATCTAATGTCAAGTCTATTTGGAGATTGAGAACAAGTTTCTGAACGGGATTACGTTTGGAGGCAGCTAGCGCATGCCGCGTTGTAGCGTATCGTATACGCTTCGTTGCGCAAATCGGTGCACGCATTAACACACTTTCTGGCATTCGTCGGCGGGCTAAAAACGCATCCGTTACGAAGAACGCCGCCCGCGCCACTGCACCGCGACGCAACAAACTGCATTCAGCGATACTCTTGCAAAACCAACGACCATGCTTTGACATATGGTGCAATTGAAACACGAAAATTAATGGATATTGACTCATACTTAACGATCGCTCTGAAGGACAATCGCATATCCAATGAAGACGCATAACGACTAAAACTATGCAAACACGCGTGTGCTCTCTGATAAGAGTGAAAGGCTTTTACAAGAACACGTTGAAAGTCTGCCCAACGTGAGCCACATGAATAATTTACCAGAAAAATCTCTACGATTTCACGTCGACTTAATTCCGAATGCGTTGTGGTTTCTATTCTGTAATTCATTTACACCCATACCTACATTGTAATGCAAGTTCGCAACCTTACTGAATATATTGCGCAGGATAAATGGAAGTCTGTAATGGTGATATCAACAACACATAAATCTTCCCATCTCAAGGCGTTTCGGTGTCGATAACCCAACGACTTGAACGAGCATTCCAGTATTGCAATGTTAATGAAATAAAGACAGTTACTTTCAGTCGTAAAAACTTCCGCAACATCTCGAATGACAATAAGTGTTATCCTTAGCATCCATAAATGGAATGTCACAAGGGAAATATATGGACATGTCTAGAGAAATTAATAACGAGGAAGCGGACAGGGTGTAAAATTAACTTTTTAATCGGAATGGACATCACGCCGACAAAGTTGAAGGCCATTACCGTAAGGTAGTGGCTGATTGCAACATGGCTTGAGTGGGTTTCGTCTAAAGTGGTGTTTCACAAGGTAGCCTTGACAATGATGTTTAGGCAGGTGGTGGCGGCGGCCGGCGCAGCGGACGGAAGGTGAATGTAGCGGGATGTGTGTCACGCGGCCGGCCTTGACTCCCCTCTCATCCTACAAACCAGTTGCGCTCCGATCGCCCACCAAAACGAAGGCATTCACTTCATAAATCACGTTCAAATTTTTAACCCAAACATAGACGGTTATATCAGAATTATATTACAACTATAAAGTTCAACCTTTGATCAGACCAGGTGCACTGGATTTAGCTATTAGGTCATGACTCAGACTTGATACCTCCGTCTTGGGCACGGCAATGTTTTACCGTTACTCATAGAAAATGAAAGTTTGGCAAGTCGTATCGGTCAAATTAGACAGCTAACACTTGATGGCAGGGGCATTAACATGATACTCGTATTACGAAGATTATACGACTGCGCAGGAGATCAATCAGGGTGATCGATACATGTTCAAATTACAGCCGATTGGGGTATTTCGTATTGAGTGAACGGAAGGTCCAATAGATTGCGAAACTATTGGGTATCTAGTGGCGATTAGTGACCGACGAGTGGGCATCGTTTCGACACACCTGCCTAGATAGAGTGCCACCGGTACCTACCGATAAAAATCCGGTTTTAGTATAATACGCGACTGTGTAACCTCTGGTCCTATTGAATCGACTGCATCGTGAGCGCACAGTCACGCTATGCCTTAAAGTCGTGAAGACGTCGCACTTTTCAAAAGAACTGTTCTGATTCGAATGTCTTCATTAGTTGCGAAAGTAAAACTTACGCAAACGAATTAATATTTAATTAACAGATAAAGTTTCGACGAAATCAATACGGCCATCGCATACCTCCTTATCTTGATAGAACGTTTAGACGGTAACTATTAATAACAAACGATTCATTTAAAAGAAGAGGTCAAGTGGAGCTGTCACAACTTCCCAGCCTATTTGAACTGTTCAAGCTTCTTCACACCATCAAAATACTAACAATAAAGCAAAGATCAGGCGACCTTGACATACCAACTCAAGGCTGTTTGTATAGTTCTGGTACTAGAAGGTAAGGTTCAATAAATATATTAACAAAATATTACGTAAGTACCAACATTTTCTTTGTCAGAAACTATTTCAAAATGGGGTCAATGTATGTATAATTCATCTCTACATTGGCTATATGATGATTTTAAATGAGTGTCACTGTAGTCACTAATCATTCTTTTTGCAACATTTTGTAATATATACAAACTTTAGTGCTTATACTTTAAGCAAGATGTATTATGTTTCAAAATAGCGCAGTGTAATTTATTTTAAATCGTGTACACTTCAGATTTACGCCTCGGTATTAAACGTCTGAATGCAGTTAGTAAAAGTACAGTGACGTTCGTAGATCGGTAACCCCCCGACGCGTTCTTAGTTCCCCATACGGGTTCTCGTAATTAAATTAGTATAGCTTTCATACTATTAGAATTCTTACTTTTATATAAAACAACTTGCTAACATCATTTTACCGAAACATACAAGTTGTAAAGTATTCCTATATTTGTATAAATGACGTCAAACGAAACGGGAGAGGTAACCTTTCGATGAACAATATTCTACTCACTCCTATACGCAACACAACACTGGGAGCTAAAATTACGCAGTGTGCTAAAACCTCTGAAGGTTTTTCTAAGTCTGTGCAATACTCTTGCACCCAATACCAGATTCTCAGACATAGTAGAACAGTGTCGTTTTCACACAGACATAACTATCGAATCTCATGAGGGTCTAATCAAAGCGACTACAAGACAAGGCGGCGCGGTCGTTCGACCTACATCCAGCTCCCCGCAAAACAACAGTAAGAAAGACCAGTTTTTACTACACACACTGTATAAAGCACACGCCGGTGGGTCACCCGACGAAAGTGTTCGAATTTTGCTTTCGACGGAATATTCGGTCATCGGATGACGAGCCAATAGAAAGTAATAGTTAATCAGCTTTCGTTCATTCATTAATGAGGTTATTGAGGAAATTACTAGTAATTTGTTGATTTTTAATGTAATTGTATGTAACGAGATTTTAACATGTTATAGAAAAGTATTGAGTAAGATTTATGGTTAAATAAAGCAGTAAGCAGTCGTCGAGATTTCCGCGCAGTACAAAAGACATCAACGCGCTCCTCGTACCATTTTGTATTTTTAAATAAATCAAACGATTAAATTTTATTCGATTCTATGAAAAATTATTCCCGATTGCTGATATCTCATTTAGATATAACTACAAGAATTGGACTAACTTGTTCATAGAAAAAGAAATACTAAAAATGATTGGCCAAGTCGAGGTTAAATGAACATTAAGAATAAATTGGCAAATATAAATTTATTAATAAATTTTTAAATCGCCAGCAACGTTAATTTCTGGTTCTTTTTTTAAACTTGTTTTCCTGTTTTTTTTTTAACTTGTTTTAAAGCAGTATTTGTAGGTAAATATTCTACTATCGATAAAGAAGCCAGCAGCGTTGGAATACAAATTACAATGCACACTTTGTTACAGTCGTGTGCCCGTCAAGATGTTTATGTAAACGCAACTGGTGCATTATGTACACTGAAATTGTGTAATTTAACCAGTTACACTAATAAAACATGCACTACAGTAAAACTATACAGACCATATAAAGTGAATTAGTGAAATTACAAGAAATAAACGAACATTCATTTTAACAGAAAGTTTACCGAAAAATTCAACGTAGTTTTTTTTTAACAGCTAGAGTTTATCGACCTTTTCAATTTTTACAATCGAAAATCGCGCTAACTAACCGCCAAAGATTTTCCTTCCGACCATTCCGAATAACAAGTGTTATTATCTTTAATTCTCGTAATCAATAACATGCACGTTCAGTGACCGATCAGGTGTACCTGCACTGCATCCGTATCGCGTAGTAACTTTTACATATTCTATGTATATGTTGATAGATGGTACCCCCGCTCCCCGCTCGCCGCGCGGTGAAAGCTACCTCGCCGCGCCGGTGCCTCTCACGTCCTTAGCGACCTCGAAGCGACGATATCTTAATTTTATCAGTAACCTATAAAATTATACAAGAGGTCCGTCATGCGGACGCAATTCATCTAAACCGATACATGACCTGATCTGGTCCACAATGTAACGAAAACTGACACCTATTATCGATCGAAGAATTTTCGTTTTAAAATTATTTCATCATGCCCAAAAGCAGGTCATTATTATAAAATATTCGACGACCACTAACATAAAGTCTGTCAAAGGTTGTAGCATAAATTCATGTTCTTATGTAATTGCTAATTTTGAATTCACGTTGTCTGTCCGAAAAACAAAAAGGTGCGGTCTGATGGAAGACGGAATGAGTGGGTGTTGCGTCAGGTTGTCCAACTTCGAGATAACCATGGGTGACACCACGCGGATCTACGAACGTAGTGTTGAACCTTTTACGAATCAAAATTTCCTGCTTCTCACGGCACCAATAAAAATATTACTTAAAATGATAAAAAGTTGAACAGTGTATAATGATGACTCTTCAGGGATTCAAATAGCGTGCGCACCTCATTTAAACTCGGCATTCTATACCAAAGCAAAGACGATACAGACAATAAGGTTCGCGACATATTCTGAACAATAGTAGCAGCTACGACAGGAATCTGCAATTCGCCGCTGACGTACGCACATACCAGCGGTCTGTGGATCGCTCTACCTATTATGCCTACATACAATCATTTTAATGTAAATTGAGCGAATTTGGGTTATTAAAAAAAAAAATTTTCTCCGTCATCTTTATTGTAAAAGCTTTGAAATAAATACATAATAATCTATGGGATACAAGGCAGGGCGCACCTTCGATTCGAAAATAAAAAAAACTATTTTAAATATCAGAAATAATTGTGCAAAGTACCATCTGTTTTTTTAGTTTTTACTATTTTTCTCCTAAACAATCAATCACAAGATTTTTTTATTGTCATCACCATATTAAACAAAAGAATACCGAGGGCACCTTCGGCTTATTTTTTTGAATTAATGTCTTAATTAAATAAAATCATTGATTCAATGATTTTTGAGCTTTCACCGCACTGTTCTATCCCGCTCCTTTAAACGCGAAATCCAATGCCTATTCACAAAATGGTGTCATATACCTGCCTCTTTAACAGAATATTTAAATAAATTTTGCAGTCTAATACGCAGTAGAGGTCAACGACCCGTAGACCCGATGGGGACTACTATTACAAAATAGAAATTACATAACAATGCACACGTAATAAATAAAGACGTAATTCTTTGTATAATAAAATTCAAATTAAATAGATATGTATTTATGAATTTTTGACGTAACTATGAGTAAATATTCTACATCCGCGCTCGGCTAGGCAACATGGTCGGTCATAAATGAGCTAAAATACATACAGGCGCACCCTGTTACCATGTTACTGTATTTGCACAAACGTTTAAATACGCACGCATATGAGATAGGACAGACAGTACTTACAGAACTAACATTTGAATGTTTGAATTACATACCTAAGTCAAATACGGATTATTGGATCTAATACTCTAAAAGCGAATTACTCCTATGATAACATCCGCTAAAATAGAAATATTTGTCAAGGCCGACGGCTTGGCTTGGCCACGTGAAATTGCTTTCAAGTTTTCAAAACGATCTAAAAGGACCGGTTCAATTCGATACGGCCGCTTTTCAAAAACTAGTTTTAGGTTCTAATATACATACATACAGGGACCAAACAGTGGCGTTAAAAAAATGAATTCCTCATCCCCAGGGGTACCTACCTGAAAATACCACATGCATGTTTCCCGATTTTTCATAGTTCATCATTTTTTTACGTTTTGTTTGACAATTTTCTGGCGGAACGGTTAAAACGTTTTTTTGAGGAATTATAGGGGTTTCTTTGTGTCAGTAAGACAAAAAAAAACAGTTTGACATTTGTACGACCTCTGTGGCGCGGTGGACGAAGGTCTGCCTGCGACGCAGGAGGTTGCGGGTTCGATTCCCGCCTCGGAACAAATGTGTGTACGATCTGCAGACATTTGTTCAGGGTGTTCTGGTCGTTTTCTATGTTTGTATAATAAAAAATAGTTATCTATGTATTGTGTTATATTAAGTATATCAGTTATCTAGTATCCATAACACAAGCTCTGCTTAGCTTGGGGCTAGGTAATGCTGTGTGAATTGTCCAGCATTATTTATTTATTTATTTAGTGTCACTGTTTGGTCCACCCTTTATAATGTTGATTGTTTTGCACCTAGATCCACGCGATTACCATGTTCGTCGGAACTCGTCGGAACATGGTAATCACAGGACATGAGCGTTTTATTCGTGAAGGACGACCTAAAACGCTGAACGCCTACAAGTTGAGTTAATAAGGTAATGAACGTCGAGCTGATGCAATTTCAACGTACCATCAAGGAACTTAAATACATAAAAGAAACTGAGATTCATTGTTCTTCATACATATTCAAGGCATACGCATGTTCTTTGTTCAGTCGCTACCAGTCAACGCATCAAGGGCTTTGAACGCATAGTATCACACTAAAAAGAAGTAAGGTACATACTTATTTTTAGCATCACAGTATTATCGTGCTCTGCAGACTATTTCGTGCACACATAACATGTCTGAAGTCTCGAAGACTGTACATACAGCGCGCAGGGCAATGCAGCCAGCGTCTTGGGGACGCTTTCGACTAGCATTGATATGGATATAATATAATGTATCAGTATCTGTAATGTATCAGTTGAGCTACCTGTAGATTTTGCAACAGTCTGCTCAATAGGCTAGTTTCTTAAAAATCTAATTAATCCGTCAGTTAGATTATCTTTTTTTCCACTCACCACATTCCACATTCACACACTTTCCACATTCTTTTTTTACACATGCCCTATTGTTTTAACTTTATATATCTAGTTCTATTTGGTTTCTATTCTTTGGTTGTAATTTTCTTTATTTTTATTAAATCCACAAATTAGATTGCAATATCTGGTCTGGTAAAACAATTACAACTAGTATTTACACATAACCTGTTTCCTAAAAATCTAAGCCGTCACTAGAAGGGAGGAGTGACCAGAATGCTAGCAGCATTGCCACGTTGAATGGCAATGTTAATTCGTTGACCGAAATAAAAGCCAGCATTCCGATCACATGTGGATTCTATGAGAAGTTTTGTAAGATCTTTGTATAGGTATTGCGTGTGCTCCAGGCCCCCAAGGGCCTAGGATTTCAAGTTTAACCCCAAACGGCTCAAATAGGTACCCCGGTAAAGATGAACGTATTTTCGCCGTTAGCGGAACTCTGCTGCGGAGCCGGCAATTACTGATATCCCAGCAAGATGTGAAGACGCTAGGGTAACTAAACACGTGGCATCCCAAAGTAAAGGTACACCCATCTTCCGAGGAATATCACACCGTCAGACCTTTTCTTTGATATTAAATAATATTGATTATACATTACTTAGAACAAGTACGACTATTATAACGCCACAAATATAATTATTTGTGACATGAAAGAGAAGCACGACTTTCACACATGATTATAAACAGGTCTTGGCTAGAACATTAGCCGTTTATTGGCATTTAAAAGAATCAATGAATTCATGGTACGAAATCGAAAGTAGTATCCCAATATTGGCCGCGGCGAGTCGTTGTCACAATCATTACGAAAATCGCCTTGACCATACCAATAGGTATAATAGGTTTAGCAAATATATTTATTTAAAGAGGGAATATTACAAAATGATCGTGTTTCAAAGATCATACGTAGTGCCTCGTTTTGTGTTTACACACTAGATGACGCTGGCATTTAACATCAGAACATTGAGAACTTTGTATTGTCACGCAAAAATTAGAACATGGGTACATTCCAAGACGATTAATAATTCGTGGCAAACAATTGACACCTAATAAACAGCACATTCAATTCAAATTATTCAGGCAACTTTTCGATACTGAGAACACTGAAGTATCAATAGAATAGAATAGAAAAAAACATCTATTTGGACACGGACACAAAAATACATGTATAAAATAAACAAACAAAAAATACTGTTAATATGGCAGCAAGTGACACAAAAAGGCAAAAATTATACACCTGACATTGCGCCGAAATGAGGGTGGGTGTGTGGTGAAAATTTTATGTTCAGCGTTGTTTTTCAGCCTAATACGTACTAACTGACGTTACGACAGTAAATAAACCGACACAAAATTGTCGGTTTTCTTTTGAGCTCTTCCATGGAATTGAGCGTATCGAAAAGATCGGGCAGTATCAATATTATAAAGTGATGAAGCCGGCTGGCACTTTCACCGAGGGTCGCCTAGCTTTCGGTCTATCGCAGGTATGTGAGACGTCGCTCAAAGGCCACTCACTGCCCGAGCTGACCTCTCACTCCTACACAAGGGTAAAGAAAGAGACATAGCTAAATATCGATACTACTATAAGCCGATTGAGGCAGCTCCGTAACCATGTCGGCGTGTCACGGTCTACTTCCCACACATTTTATATTTATTTAATAAGAAAACTTGAAGTATGTTTCATGCTCTCTAATCTAGGTTGTACACCTTGGAATTAAAGTAATTAGGAACATTAGAATAACGATGCCATATTTGTAGTTTGAAACTTGTTTATGCAAATAAAAATGTGTTATAATTGCTGGTAAGATTTAAAAAAAAACCGGGTATCACTTTCTATTTCAAATGAAAAAGCGAAATTGAAATGCGATAGGCAATCTCACGAAGATCAATATTTGCCCAACAAATGGGTAAACAGCGCCGTACAGGCAATGACCAAAATAAATATCGATATAGTCTAAATTAAAAAGTTTTTATCGTAGTTTAGTACTTCCTCTTCGTAGCAGGATGAATGAAGCATTGATGTGTTTAATTATAGTAGTGATAAGTAAGTAGAAAGTTTTGCGAGAGTAAATCGTGATATGAACAGGTGCGTAAGAGCACCGCGAGACTTCAATGAACCGCTTTGAATGACTCGTGATCTTAACCCAGTTATTTGACGACCGTAACCTGAAACATAAAAGAACTACGAGAAACGCTAAACTACAATTTGATATAATTTTATCTTGTTTTATTTTTACCGGCGCGGTGACTTTTTGTTTTTATCGGGTGTAAAAAATGAGGAAAATGTGCTTTTATAATTAGGTAAGTAGGAGTAGTAACTAATTTGCCAGTATAAAGGATTTTTTCCTTTAAATCAATAGAACAAATTCATTCGGGCTGAAAGTATTTTAGTAGGACTCTGTTTTGTGCCATGTGTTGTTAAGAAAGAAAAAAAAAACAAGAAACGTAACTATTTTTACGAACGTCTATTTCTTAGTCCAATTTTTTTCGTCACTCTTCTTTAGGAACGAAGGTCTATCGACAGTAAAAAGCGATACCAATCCGTTTGAATAAATACCTAACCGTGCTTTGATTCTTCTGTACACTTTGTACGGAAAACCCATTATCTCATATTCAATAGTTCCCTAGGCACGTAGCGCTGAGAGATCTTCCATAGACAATCAATCGAATCTACGTGACGTGACGACATGTTGCCATGGCGGTACGGTTTACGCCATGGCAACACCTATCAATCGAAAATAAGCAATCAATCTAACCCATAGCTAGCACGCCGCTACTGATTAACAAAAGATTGAAATACTTATAACTGACATCAAATACCTACATTTTGACACTATATTTTTTTGTTTTGTAGATTAAATAGTTAGTAATGAGATCACCTCGAGATGATTCTCTATAGAAAAACAAAAGAATTATCAAATCGGTCCACAACTGACGGATGCATTGGTGAACATACCAAAAAAGCATACATCACAAAACATACTACATAATATATTATACATAGCATAGACTATTATACATAGCTGAAGAAAAAAAGGTTCCATGCCTCCTTTTTTTTTGATGTCTGGTACAAAACTGTGCCGCCATGGCAACACATGAAGCCGTTCCTTTTATCATGTACACTTTCCATTCGCGTGTGATCGGACGACGGTCTACACATACTAATTGTTGATTTCAACTATAATTATTTTAAGTTATCCCAGTACAGACAGTGATTTGATGACAAAGGATGAATCAATCACCGAAGAACTACTAACCTTAATGTGGTTTCGATACGCACTACTGACAAAATTTGTAGAATAAACAGTGTCGCCATGTGGTCTGGCACGTAGTGTACGAGGTGCACAATTCGACCCCTTAAACTAAGCCGGTAGATGTCTGTCGTAAGAGAAGACTAATGAAGGTTTCTCATTAGTTCATCAAAGGAAGAGCAACAGCTTTCTTTCGTGTTTTTAAAACTCCGCTGCGATCATGTCAAGCAACCTCTTGGATGGAAAGCCAAACATTTATGGGACCACCTCAAAGTCAAATCTAGGAAGAATTAGAGAAAATATCACTAAAATGGTTGTAGCTAACCCTGATTTTTGAAAATTTCATGTCGTTTTTAAGCTTGGCGGGATAAATACGAATCCAAAAATGATATATACATATTTATGGGACCATATCGAGAATATTGTCTATCTATACTATGGCAAAAGAATTTTTAAGTGGTTCAGAATTGACGGACAAATCGACGAACATACATAATAAAAATACATACCTACAGCCGAACATAGAACCTCCTGAAGTCGGTTAAATTTATTATCGCAGTCTTAAGCTATTAAAAATTCATCGAAGCTGTTCGTCAATCTAACACATCTAAGACAAATAAGGCCTGTCTAGTCTAGTAGTCTATGGTCTGTACTTTGTATAAATTAGACTTGTAACTATTACATCAATTGACTTCAGGGGTCTTAATGAATGCTTGCAGAAATTTATATTCATATCACGGCTGGAATTTCCTGATGGACGCTAGGTAAGTATATCATTGCATCTCGGACCACATACAAATGTGCGACCTTCAAACTGTAGATATAGGTAATCTTAAACGTATTTGGGTAAATACTGACCAGAACAAAAACCAGGAAGTTAAACTGAATTTTCCTTCTTTATTACACAGTAAATCCTGGTCACTGCACATAAGTGTACCAATCATGACGCAAATAATTTGTATGATTTTTTCGGGTATTATAGTGCACAAGTGTGAATTTGCCATAGGAAGTAGAAACAATATGATATAAAACACATTTTACTCAAAGGGTATGATCGTATAAATAAAAGCGTTAATCGTTAAATAATATTTTACGTTTAGTAAAATTAATTCGCTTTATGCTCTCCCGCGGCGCAATGGTCGGTTTTAATCGATTGTCGATTAAAACCGTATGCCAATCAAATGCGATGTTAAATTATGTCTGTACATTAACGTTAATTAATCGAAGACGATGAGGAATGTGAGGAAAATCGACGCAAATAAATATCACTGTAAAAACTTCTTAGTTAAGTGGCATGCAGACTGGGGCATTTTATAGCATACTAAGCCAGTAGGCACCTTAAAAGCGACGCAATCATTGCAATATTGATCAAATCATAATTAAAATGATTTATTAGACAAATTCAAAACAGGTCTTTAAAATCTATTACGAAGATTTCGTTGCCTGATGTTATAATCCTATCGACATCACCATTAAAATGTTAATAAGGTTTTAAAACTTACGTACCTATTTACCGCGATTCTACCCGTAGAATTATCATTAGGTGATACAATATATCAATGATATTGCGCGTATTCGTCCGTTTGTCGGTTGTGTAGTCATAGTCACCACCACTGTCGTAGCGTGTATTCACCAGGCATACCATCACGCATTATGAAGGGTGAATTTACGTCAGTCAACATAAGACAGTCACCCGTGTCATAAGATATATCGATATTTATAGATTAATTCACATTCTGTCGTGCATAGTAAATTAAAGCATACGTGCGGATTTTACATGATTTTTACGTTATTATCAAGCGTTAGCTCAGATTTTCATGACCAACTTGTACGAGTGTTGAAAGTAAATGAGGGTTTTATGTTTGACTAAGCTGTTCCGTGTGCCTATACGATGTTTCATAGGTTTTATTCATCCTATTCTGGAATTAACGACCTTTAGTATTTTCCTAAATTATAAATCAAAGTTAACTAAATTGAATAGAGGTCTCGATCATTGGCCTCCTTTTACACAAAGCAAAAAACTCGTAGTAAAAAGTTCAATAAACAAGAAAGCCTACCTTTTTGTGGTTCCAGAGTACGTTGACTGAGGGTTTGCCGCGACGGAAGTCGCTCTGGTCGATGACGTCATCGTGGATCAGCGACGCGGAGTGGATCATCTCGCTGATCATGGCTACCTGTCGCTGCGACGCGAGCAGTGCACTGTGGAACAAATACAATGACGCATAATTTTCTGTGGATATCAAATTAAGAGCAGTTGCGGCGTAAGAATCTACCCCTTCAACTCAGCTTGTGGAAGTCGTTTGGAATAAAAAACCGTCAGATCGGATCACCAGTCAGATCAGGCTATCGATAAGGCGTACGAGGGAAAGGAGAAGTTTTCAACCATCGGTTTGAAAACTAGTCTGGGCTGACAAAAGGAATCAACGAATTCTCGACGCTACCAGGTGGCGAAAGATTTCAGTACCGAGATGCCTCGAGAAGTATTGTGTCGGAGGCCTAGATCGACTTTAGGTGGCTAAGCAACTGGAAGCAAGTATTAGGATGCAGGATGATGGAGGCGGCTAAGGACCGCTATTTGAAGCGTCGTTTGAGGGAGGTCTTTGTTCAGCAGAGGACGTACATGAGGACTGATTTAACCAACCATGGGTAGCGTTCTCTCTTTGCGAAAGCTTCTGTATATTTTCAGCAGACATATCACTCTGATCTTGCTGGCAATCTTTGAGATGCCATCGACTTATGCGTCAGGTGGTCTGCCATCAAAATCACTAACCATAAAGCTTTCGTTACACTGCGTGTGGTCACAAATAATTAGCGAGGTTTTATTGCTATATCTTCATATTTTCTGTATATTGCCTACATACCAATAATCACATTTGTTTATTACCCCGTCCTACAACTTAGCTTCACGTTCCACGATTTGACATGTATTTATATTTATTTTATTTACGATTTATAACATAGGTCTTTATACAAGGCCAGTAAGAAATTGTATACATTTAAAAGATAAAAACATATTAACTAATAATTATTACACATTCACTCATAATTCATAAATCATAAAAAATAGGTTAAAATAAAATTTCAATTAATTCCATTTCATAAAGTTCAATGTGTGTTTTATCATGTTTTAATATTATCAAAAAAAATGCTTGATTACGTCTTTATATACCTACTTCAAAAGTGTTAATGTTCGTATTGATTATTATTGGTAGTAGGTATAGTTTATTATATTATTGTATTTTAATATGTTCTTTATTATGGAATATAATAAGCATTGTCATCAATGTCCTTTTAGTAACACCTGATTTTAATCTGAAAATTGCATAGTTGTCTCTTCCTAGTCTTAGACACATTTAAATGTGTGATCAACATGTGACATGGTCCCTTCAGTGTGCCTAGTTCTTCTTGCATATATGTATATCGCATTATAATACTTTTATTCGCATTTAGTAAAATGCCGTTTGCCTCAAACTAGTTTGTAAGTACCTACTTGAATTGAGTTTTCAATGTTCTCTTCTAGTTTATGTTCAGTATTATCTTTAATCCTAACAAGTGGGTCATCAGCAAAGAGGTTTATGAACGCCCAGTCTGGTACACATCTGGGTAAGTCATTGACGTAGTTAAGGAAGAGTACATAGTCCCATATCGACCCTTACGGTACACCTTCATTTTTATATCATTGGTAAGAGTGAATTCCTTTTATATTTAGGTACGAGTGTCTTATTGCTTAGATATGTTGTCATTAAATTCAATTCTGTTTTCTCACTTCTGTACTTTAAATTTCCTAACAAAATGTCGTGCTTTAGGCAATTAAACGCCTTGGATAGGTCGCACCACATACTTCAGTACTTATTAGAATAATCCAACGCCCAAAGTACAAAAAAGCTGACATTCTTTATAGCCATATCAGAGGATTTTTTGTCTGAAGCCATACTGAGCCTCAGTAAATTATTCATTATGGTCAAGTATCATACTATTTAATTTTTAATTACTGATTCTAATATTTATTATATAGTCCACACATAACACCACCAAACAATTTAAATTAAAAATAATTTAATTTACTCACTGCCTGCCTACCTCATTTGCTATTATTATAGCTATAGGCTCGAGAAGGTACAAGAGAAGTTGAACACAGGTAGGTCCAATACACCTCCAATACAAATCATCAGAGAGTAATAAATATTCTTCGAGTTGTCATTTCATTATCTCAAATGACTCAAACCTATCCCAGAAGTACAATAATCTTTCTGAAGATAATTTGTCCCGCGAAACAACTTTATTACTTCCTTATACAGATTTAATCAAATAAATAAGATGCAACGAACAATAGCTGACTTGCTCTGCCAAGTATGATTGTCGCTTATTTTAATTCTGGGTTGTTATTGAAGATTCTTCTTAAGGTACCGAACATCTACCAAATCGTTTATTGTATTGTATGTATGTATTATGTATATCACTTATCTAGTAGTCTAGTAGCTGCATATCAGTTGTCTAGTAGATGTGTGAATTGTCCAGCATTATTTATTTATTTATTTGTTGCTTTTTAACGCCAAATGAAATGGTGCATTATGAGTAAGAAAGCGCTTCAAATCATCAAATAATAAGCTGTCGCTGAGTTTGCAGGTAGTGAAGCCAGCGTGTACTTGGTACTAGGTGCTTTATTTTATTTAAGCTTTACTTTTTTTTTACTTATTTCATTTCTCCTCTTATGTAGGTATTTAGATTAACATTTAGTTTTCCTGAAGTTCTAAAAAAAATCGTTGTTTTCACGATTATTTTTGTTTATTTCTAATGTTGAATATATGTATGTATGTATGAACGATGTTTCCAGCGCAACAGATATTTAAATAAAGGTGAATCATATAATAAAATTACTTAAATTTTCAACCGATTTTTCCAGTCGTCGTTAGACTCGATTTAGTGGCGAAAATATGGCAAATTATTTTCGCTCTCATTTAATGATGATTATATTTTTTAAAACTACATGAAGTTTGTGCTACTACAATTAATTAAGCATAATTTCATTAAAATCGAGAATTTCGTTTTCAAATAAATCTGAGGGTACGTTCGTATAGGGGTTTAGGTATACGCAGCCTTCTAAAGTAGATAAAAATAACTGTTTGAACTTGCCCCATTGTACGAATCAATTTGTACCGACAATATCATAAAGAATAACCTCGACCGACTCGTTGATATGCACAAATTGCAATTCGTGCGAACCGTGTTTAGTTAACCTGTAATGAAGCAACATTGAATATCATAATATGCATATTTCTAATTGGGTCAAAACTTACGTATATTAATATTACAAGTACGATTAACGAAATTTGAAAGGATTTCTGCGGAAAGGACTTCGTTTGAAGAAAAAGAAATAGAAATATTTTATTAGGTCATCTTATAAACACCATGTAAAACTATATATTATAATAAGGTTATAATTACAATTAAAAAACAAACAAAAAGTTTACAAAAAGGCTGAATATTCAAGACGGGGAGGTCTATGTCCAGCAGTGGATGTCTTTTAACTGAGATGTATGTTTGTATTCAAGACAAGTAGGATATCGCACCGTCACAGAGAAGCGTGAAAGGTATAAACTGATTGTTACTCGTAGAAACTTGCTATTCATGTATTGAAATTGTTAAGATAGCATGCAGCAGAGGTTTTGTAGCAGCATTTTACTTTCCTCAAGATTGTTTAGATTAAGTTACTGAAATACATTATGTTGGAGGAATAAAGGGTGTAGGTAGGTAAGAAACTTTTCCTGTTGTTTATACCTTGGGTATTTTTGTTGTAGTATCGCTTTAAGGTCCAATTTCACTGTTGTTTTACTAAGTTTAGCTTGAACCCGCGTTCAACGTGCGCTATGCGCTGATCTGAGTCTGTCTTATGTTGATCGCGTTCAATTGCAACGGTGAAATTGGACCTAATTTAATTGCTGCGGTGGAAACCTCTCTAAATTTAGGTACCAAATTAATAGTTCACAACTTTAACTAAAATATATGCAAAATTACAATTTGTGTGATTGCGAACAGCTAACATTTGGCGCTATTAAATAACGCAACGATTGAATATCATAATTAACATACTGATTAGGTCAATTATCACTTTATGTAACTATAATTACAAATTTCTGAAATGATTAAAATAAGTAAGTAAATTAACCTACTATTATTTATTTATTAATAAACGAGTAGCCTGTGGCTTGTGTCTATATCAGACAGAGTCGAATTTATTTATTGCGTCGTATTGAGTTTTTTTTTTCTCGTAACCAGTTGTCGAGTTTATTCTTGAAGGCGTTTATTAATGTGGCTGATACAATGGCCAGGAAAAATCCAATAAAAAAATGATTTTAATTTAAATATTTAAAAACCTTATTCACAAGTTGATTCCCGCTGGGTTCAGAATCACCCTTTTTCGGCTTAGAGCACATGTTATGTGGCACCCTGTATAACGTCGCGGGATTCGCGAGAGTAAAAAGATAGAAGACAGTTACTGAGATTTTACTGATAGATTTTCTTCAATATTCACTGTAGCCCAAGAACTAGGATTGTTGTCTGGGGTAGAATAGAAAAACTGACATCGCATTGTCATTTATTGCGTAAATTATGTATAAAAATTTAAAATAAACTTAAAGGAATGAATGTGTTAAAACAAAGTTGTGTTAGTTACACCATTTATAACTCAAGAACAGCTCTACCGATTTTAATCAAATCAAATCAAAAATGCTTAATTTCCATAAATACAAAAATGTACACATAGAAAACATCAAATTCTTAAACTAAAACACTGACACGAAAATAAAGTGATAATTTTGATTTCTGTCGCTTTGGTATTTAGAGAATATTATTAAAGGTCTTTGATTTGTTAGATTTATCTCCTCACCCCGAATAGCAGAACGAATTAAAAAAATATGAAATATTCATATTATGAATAATATAAATATGAAGGCGGAAAGACGTTGTCCGGGCCAGCAAGCTTCAAATATTTTAGACATTCGATGACCATGTGTCGTATTTTTTCTATTCTAGTCTTAACAACAACTGCTTTGCTCGGCGTTCTGAATTTCAACACAGAACGTGTGGCATGTTAATGATTTTTCAATTATTCACTAATTAATATCTCAATCAATATTTAAATGACATTATAATAAAACGTGGATAAACAATTGGCACGTGAATAAGTATTGATTAATATTTTTAACACGTTCGTTACGGTGTTTGTTTTGTACTCATTCTAATTAGTTTTATCTTAGTGGAGGCAAGGCGTCAGTAAGGCGTCAACTAGTTAGCTCTTCTAGCTACTAGTTGAAGGTATGTACAGACACCGCCTAAAAGATCTATACATATTACATTCCATGTGATTCTTATAGCTGGTTAATCCGCTCGAGTCCAGAAGGCGTAGAACTTTCGAAGAATTGGAACGTTTCACTTAAATACGGTTAACTAGCGTTAAAATTCATTGCAGTAGCGGCTTTAGGAGTGGTGTGGTTTAGCGGTATGGTTTTTCGTGAAGACTCCAATACCCCGTGGTATTGAAGTCTTCATCTGTTTAACAAGTAAGTAAAAGGCTGTTTATTTTGCTATAATTGAATTAGGCTGTGACTGTACCCGCATAGCGCTGTTATAATTTGTCGTCACACCGCAAGGCACGTTTTTACCGTCACAGTAAAATAGGAAAGCAAAATGTATGGAATTGTATAAGGATTTCAGACGCTTTCACTGTCGCTAAAATTGTTAATAAGGGATTATAATTTAACATGATGTGTTTTTTGTCTTTACAACACATAATCATCATCATCAGCCCGTATACTGAACATGGGCCTCAATATAGAATAGCGACTCTGACCCTCCTCCATCCATCGAATCCCGAAATCCGCGAACGCTAGTACAATGTCGTGGGTTCATCGAGTGGAAGGTCTTCACACTCCGTTTCGCATTAGATTGTGGTCGCCACTAGATAACCTTTACTCCCGAATGGCTATCGATTTCAGCCAGTTTTGGCGTGAAGAGGTAAAAACTTCCATACATCCAAACTTTCGAATTTATAAGTGTGACTTGCATGTTAGTAACAACAGTTTTAAAAGCTTTCAATATCGTCTAGTCAGTTACTGTGAATAAATTATATAAATATAAAGTCTAAAAGGTGTCATTGGATTTATCTTATTTGTGGCATAATAGATGAACATAGACCTACGGCAGTCTAAGTAAGTCTAAGCTCAAAATAAGTTTAAGTATCAATTGAAAACATTGATATTGTCGATAATTTTTTTTTTTTTTTTTTTTAAATACATTAAGAAATTAAATAAGTTCCCAAAAATTATATTTAGATTACCCAGAATGCAAGGGCTTACGCACTATAATACAAAAACCTTATTATCTACCCTAATATTAGAAAGAGGAAAGATTTGTATTTTTGTATGTTAAAAATAAACTTAAACTTACTGGACCGATTTCAAAAATTCTTTCACCATTAGAAAGCTTACTTTTCAAGGAGTGTCATAGGCTATGTTTTATCCCGGAATTCTGCGGGTAAACCGCGAGGCGCTGCTAGTATATATATTTCCAAACAATTATAAAATTTAAAACATTGCTTATTACGTCAATCTACGGACGTAATATCGCTAAGGAAACGCAAATATGAATATAGACAATAGCTTGCACCATTGTAAATGTACTGCGTGAACTTAGTTGGCAATACCGCAAACCGCCGGTTGACCTACGCCTTTTCTAACTTTCCTAACCGTCTACATTTACATAGCTAAGGTGCTAAGTTTATCAATGAAAGCCATGTTAACTCTGCATTTGATAGAGCAGTTATATAAAAATAAAAATGGTGCAGTGTAATTGTGAATAATCAGAATTTTTTATTTTATTTTATCAACTTACTGAAATTTAATAGACGAAAGTTGGCGAGTCCCAATATTTTCAAAGTATGTCTCTACGAGAACTTGTTGTATCAACGACAAACAGTAAAATTTCTACTATTCTCGCTCTCGCCTACATAACAAAAAATACGTTTTATGAAAAACCATTTAGAATAAATAGGCACTTTATTGTTCTTAGAAACATAACAAAAATAAAATATCTTTTACTTAACTAAATCTAAAATATAAACGAACAATAGGCGGCATTATCCCTGAAACCGATTTCTCGCAATCTTGAAAGACCATAGAAGCAGGGGCAGATTTAGATGTGTCCGGCAGGTTGATCTTACTACAGAATTTAGTAACTGTTTCTAAGAAATTTGTGAGCTCGTAACTTCGTAAAACTTTGTCGGTTATAGAGTATTTAAATCGTTTCTTTGATCGGTGCTCAGTTTAATATTATTTGGGGGAGTTGCTCGGATGCATTAAAGTCGAGCAGATGCTTTATTAAGAAATACTAGCATAACATTATATTTTGTAAAATTGGGAACTCTGTACAAAATAAACAAAGGTTTTTTGGCTCTATAAAACTTTTCTTATGAGAAGGGAATTATTTGACGATAGCCACCGAAAACTGCGTTCACGCTGTTTAAAATAAACGAACCAACACTGCTATAGGCACTGTTTGTTCGTAGTAGTGAAAAGACCCAAGAGAGGATTGCCTGGTGTCAATTCCCTTAACATAACTTTCCGATAGAAGATTTTTCTTAGGAGAGATTAAGTAAACTGTCATAGAACCTGAATCGCAATGATATTTTGTAGATTATGGCCTATTTCTAAAACAAATCGCGAAAGTCGCCTAAACGTCGTCGCCTAAACGACGAACGTCTCGTTCAGAAGTATTTTCAGGACAAGTACATAGAAAGTTAATATAAAATAGTGAAACTCACCTGTTTTCCCCATAAACGTGGTAGTTGATAGCTCTCGCCATGAGTATCGCGACCATGGGCCGCAGAGCCTTGCCTTGCCCGTCGAAGTAGTATGTGGCTATGGTGTTCAGTTCTGATTGGTTCGTGTTCCGGTCCAGCTCCTGTCGGTCAGAAGGGCTACAGTCGGGTTGGGATCTAGTCTAAGTACAGTTTTTATAAATTCCCTATACATGCCATGTAAAATGTGTACTAGGTCGAATTAAAAAGAAATCGTATTATAACGTAATTAATCTCTTACGGATTAGTACAGATATTTCGTGGCACCTTGTAGAAAAGATTCTTAGTTTGACTAATTCACTATAAATATGACCGGGTTAACTAAGAACGCGCTCAACTAGAACCGCACTCTGAAGATGTCCGTGGTTGTTCCTTGTTAACACGACCATATTCATAAAGAATCGCATTAAAAATGGATGGAAAACTTAGTATTATAAAGAGAAAGCGGGGTAGTGTTTTATTGCACGATGGCTATAGATATTATCGTAAAAAAATATACAAGGTGGAGCACAGTGACGTCATAAAAAAAATGCCGGGGTGGAAGTTTAAGAGGCTGTTTTGTAAATTATAGAGAGCAGAAAATAATAAACACTGATATAAGAAATTGATCTCGCGCAAATAAATCGAACCACCGTCAATGATAGTTTACTACTCAATTAACACATGTTTACAATGAATATGTTTTTAAAAGAATCACTTGACACTAAAATAATCTAATTTCTATGTGTCATTTTCCTACAATGTCAACGTTATTGACCTCATTAAAACCGTAGCACTTTCGTAGCTGCATCGCATATGCTACGCCGTAGACGTGCTACGAAAGATCTTTATGAACGATCGTTACGATGCTCTTGAACTAGTTCATAAAGGGTTTCACTCATTTCCGTTTTTAGTAATAATGAATATAATAGAGGTTTTTTTTTTGTTCATTTACTTTTAACAGTTAATAACGGTTTTGGTAGCTTAAGAAGTATTCAATAACATATATAATAGTTCAAAAAATAACACTTATAGTAACAGCGTTTTGGAAGCTTTGGAAATAAGAATTCAAAATGTTTATTTATTTCAATAGGTATAATAATAGGATAGTCATTATTTGTAGAGTAAATACAGTGACATCTATACTAACATTATTATATGCGAAAGTGCGTTTCTTGCCTTCATGCCTTAACTAAGGATTTTTTGGCATAGAGTTATTTAAAAGAATGACAAGTAACAGAGACTTTTTATCCCATAAATCAGTTCCCATAGGATAGAAATAACCTTGCATGCGAAGCCGCAGCAGCAAGTAATATAATAAAAAATATGAATGGACCAAAATTGTTCAATAATATTAGGTAAAGATACCTTCGTATCTTTACTTAATATTGTGAATGAATGTGTGACGAAAATGATGGAAGCGGTTTTCGTAAGAAGGAATCCATTATTGGCAGCATAAACTGCGTTTGATGTAAGCTTGACGCAAGAATAGAACCTCAACAATGAATTTCGGCATATAGTGTACATTATCATTGTTTTGCATCAATTTTATTGTTCTGGTAATGACTGCATTTTTGTGATTGTATAGTTTACTTTATTTAATGTTGGCATGTTAATGTACCTAGTTCTTACTTTTATGTGCATTTAAGAACATCGAAGAGTTTCTGTCATCACGATCTGATCATTGAAACTCGGTTCAAAAACCTTAAATTACTGATCGTGATGGTGAACTCACTAATATTATAAATACGAAAGTTGGTTGGATTTTTAAATGGATGGATGAATGTTTGTTACTTCTTTACCCAAAAACTACTGAATGGATCGTTCTGAAATTTTTCTTTTTTCTGATAATCTCATTGATTGGATTTTTTTAGGAAAATAGCCTATTCTGATGGTATGGAAATAACCTTTAATCGTTTACATAGAAACAACGCGCGCGAAACTGGCGGAAATTAGTTATATATGTTCATGCATCGCCCTGCTCATACGACTTTAGGGCGGCGATAAATGTAAAATGGGCAAATTGGGGTTACATTAAAACAATTTTACTCCGTTATCTTTATCGATAAAGATTTGAAAAAAATGCCCAATAATCTATGGGATACAAGGCAGATCCCCTTCTTTTAGAAAATGAAAAAAACTAGGTATTTTAAATACCAGAAATAATTGTGCAAAGTACCATCTGATTTCTTAGTTTTTACACTGTTTCTCCTAAACTATCAATAACAAGATTTTTTTATTTTCATCACCATATTAAATAGAAGAATACCCAGGGCACCTTCGGCTTATTTTTGCAAACAAATGTCTTAATTAATAGATAATCAGCAAAGACTTGATCTTGAGCTTACGCCGCTCTGCTCTATCCCGCTCCTGTAAACGCGAAATCCTATGGCGTCATATATCGCCCCCTTAACCGTATGATTTAATACTGTATATTTTGCTAAAGCTACACGTTTTTAGTTCTTATATTTTTACATTACATCAGATCAAGACTCTACGAAAAAGCAGTCACACACACAATATTTGGAAATATCCATGTTTGGTTTCAAGAAATATTTAAAATCAATGCTATAAGGAACAGATTGATGATAAATTGTTAGTCGTCTGACAACAATTGTTAATTCATCTTATTAATGTCCTGGTTTTTAAAAGACAAAGCTTTATCGTATTCCGCACTACATGATTATGTAAATTATATTTACGTATGCGGTAGTAACTGCAAAGACAACGTAAAATATATAAACGAAGACACGTGTGGTGAATTCAAATTTGAGGACGATAATTAATTATTTATTATAAAATATTTGCTAAGATCTCGACATTTTAAGTTTATATAAATATTTGGATACAAGGCATAAGTGGGCAGCTATAATCCGGAACTTAACAAGTATTATTTCCACCTTTTAAAACTCCTTAGAAAAAACTATCTTACCTCAAATCAACTCCATCAGATCAAAACATCTTCTAAATAAATATTAGTAATAAATATTAAACTTTGAAATTTACTTATATAATGGTAAAGTTCAGGACTCTAAAATCATGTTTCGAAAACACGATTCCATAAAAAAATTAAAATAGCAAAGTCACCTTTAAAGATTTACTTAACATTAATTTCTCAATAAATACAGAAATTAAGATCTTGAAAATAAGCATGGTAATAGAACTAGTATAAAAAACATTTCATATGTTTCGGTTTTTTTGAATAAAGTCAAAAATAAAAAAAAAGTAAAAAATAATAAGCTAAAATTTGCTAGATTTTTTGGGTTGTTATGCCCTGTCTCGCTCCTATGAACGAGAGACGAAATCCTGTCTATTCTTTTCACAAAAATTTGAAGTTGTATCTTAACTTATCTATTCGTGTAACAAGAAAATACTACATTTTTATGTGTATGTAAGTTTATCATTAGTATAGTATAATGCATGTTAGGTATTATAGTAAGTAGTGTATGTATAATGTAATTATTTTATTTTCATATTACTCAAATGCCCCCGTCTATATTGTTCATGTCCAGTCCATCCCAAAGTTGCCTGGAAGAGACCGCACAAAGCGATAAAGCCGCCCTTTGCACTTCCTTTATTACATTTTATTACATTTTCTTTTGTATTGTATTTTGTATTTGTGTGGTGCAATAAAGAGTTTTCTATCTATCTATCTTAGCTAGGTACATAGTTGCCTTCGCCGAGCGTACATGGCCAGGCGTGGGATGAATCCACCATTGCAAGTTGCAAGCGAGTAGCAAACAACGAAGGAATGCAAGCTATTTGAGCACACGAGTATGTCACGACGCGCCTATTGACTTAGCTCCTAATGTTTTTAACACAACAACTTACCTTTGTAATTATGTAACATAATTAGCATTTGAAATGGACTTAGTCATCCTAGGCTGACCAAACCGATTCTAAGGGGAACCTAAGTTAATTCAGCTATGTCTTGCATTTGCATACTTCATAGTATACATAGATTCTGAAACGAATGTTTTACTTAAATAAAGTAAAGGAATCGATCCAGTAAATTCAATGCTCGGTTTTCATATTATTTTACCGTAGGTAAGTATATTTTGTCGCTTTCAAGGTATAATGTGTTGTCTTATGTGTTTATTTTACTACAAAAAATTTCTACAAGAATACGGTAAAGACCAATGTAACAGTACAAAAACTATCGGGAAGCGACGAGGACGGTGCGGAAGATTCTTGCATCGAAATGCTTATTTCCGATAATATGAACCGCAAGCATTTACTTTTTATGTAAGTCGATTGTAGCAATCAAAATACTGTAGAGTAAACTGTATTTCAGTCGAACAATTCAAATATCAACACTCCCGTGTAGTTGTATTGTGTAAGAGCTAATTGAAACGTCTTTGCCACCAAGGTCCTGAAGTTACGTGTATTTGGCAAACACCATGTGATAATTTAACAAATAAAGCACTGCCAAAAATGTATTATAGATTACCCCATTCTGTTATGTCTATGGCGACAAAAATACCAACTCTATTAACACTTAAGATGCTAATTAGATACATGCCTATAGTTTAGCGTAGTTCCCAGTTTGTATAATGTGAACGGAACAACTCTAAATGTTTTTAGATGTACTGATTTATAAAATCGGCATAGCAAACTCCGTATCATGAGGTCACACATTTAAACGTGACGCAACGGAATTGTAGGTATGCTATAACTAGTGTGTTCTACAGTAAAACTTTCAAAATGCATGTATACAATGTGTAGTAAAGAAATCTAAGTAGTTTGCACACATCCGCCTTTATCTGCAAGATCTGGCGTGAAATCCAGAATGTCGTTTACCGCGTTACAAGCCTAACATACGAAACGTTGGAAACCAGAGTCTAGAAATATGCAGTCGGTGCAGCAAGAGGGGCCTAGATTTAGACAAGTTTTCCAAACGGAAAGTAGGCGACCTGCCACAAACTTGGCGAAGACACTGGCGGCCCTACCCAGAACGAGTCTGTGCACTTTTGAAATACGCGATGTTTGTAAACAGTATCTACTAGATAGGTCCGGTTAGATTCCTTGTTTCCTTTTCCTTTTATAAAGAGTTAGAATTAACGACATCAAGTGTATAATAATACCTACGGTGGAAATAAAATGAAATGAAATTTGGAAATACAAATTGGAAATTCGCTGCACGCATGTCTAACTTACACAAACGGATATTAATAAATTATGAAAACTCGTCTAATTTATTTAAGCTTCTTGGGGACGCTTGCGACCCGTATGGTTAAGGATCAGTTGACGTACCTGGAGATTGTTTGCAACAGTCTTCAGTTACCTCAATTGTAAATACTAGATCTAATTTGTTTCTAATAATTCAATATGACATTATTAAAAGCATACGGGAATCAGCTTCGGAATTGTGGTAATTTAAATCAAGGACAGAACTCAAATTATATTGGCTAAAAGGCTGTAAAGCCTTTTCAAAAGTGCATGTAATTCGGCACACAAACTGTTGGCTTTATTATATTTAGAGGTTGAACATAATTTGTTAGACTTTGAGAATGTTTCGCATTCACATTAAGTTTCGAGAATATATATAACAGACTAGCTTCTGCTCGCGGTTTGACTGCGTTTTTTTCGGGATAAAAGAAACCTATAAGTTTAATAGTTTAGGTTTGGTTTACATCTATGCGTTCATCCTGTGTTGTCTTCACAAGCTTTAGCCTTTATAATAGTAGCAGGATGATACACGACAGGCACTTTTTGTAAAGAAACATTACAAGTGCAGTGGGTAATAACGGGATATCAAAGTAATCTGAGAAAAATAATTAAACTAACAATTACAGAAAGTAACCTTACGTTATTTATATAGTTGAAAATGTTGCTCTACAAAAGTAGCTTATTCGGTGTAAACAGTACATTCTTGGTATCAGCAATAGGTAAATGAAAAACGGGTGCTTCATCTTTTGTACGCATATCTATTTGTTTCCTAAACGCCGCTATATTTGCAAAACCACCAAAAAGTTTAAACGCACGAGTTGTCTATTACAATGTCCATCTAATCGTCATCCCTGTAAGATGCACAGAAAGAATTGCGCATGCGATGTTATCACAACGTAAATCGTAATTACCATCGAGGATTGCACAACCTGCGGTCATCGTGCTAACACGTCGTGACTTTGACACAATTGTTCATTAATGGACTCAAAGCGACTCAAATTGTTCGTATTATGTTGATTGGGTAAGTTCATTTACGACTGTGTTCCTCTGAATACTCGTATCTGAAAACTGAGTCCATCATAATCCACGTTTACTCTAGGTTGTCTAAAGTTTTATACATTCATCTATCAATGAAAATGTGAAGCTGTTAAAATAGAATTAACAATTGACTAGATAAATAGTTAATATGAAAAAGACGAAGTAACAAAAGTCTCAGATTAAGTGAGAGGAAAAGAATTAAATTAAAAAAACAAGGAAAATGACGAAGTGATGACAAAATCATCAAGATACAGACATCTCTTAAGAAAATCTTAAACAGTCTTGTAAAGAATTTACTCTCGTTGGCCTACTCGTAAGCCTCAAAACTTGTTTTGATTTCTCGAGGTGTGTCAGTGTAATTTGTTTGGCCAAGGTGTTCCGAGTGTTAGGTTCGCTAAACTGGTTAAATTTTTTAATGATCAGTTGTCACGGGACTTTAATTAAACCTTCAATATCGTTAAACCTATTCTGCAGGCCATTTTGATTTATACAATTAAATCAAAATGGCCTGCGGTTCTATGGAAATCAATATAGCATTGTTACGAGCTCTTTGATAGTCAAATAAAAAAAAAGTAAAAAAGTATTTATTACAGCAAAAGACATAGACAATTACATCAAGTGTACATCCTTATTAACTATTTATTTATGAATAAAACAAGAAAGGTATCGTATTTAGGAAGATAAACATTTAACGTACATACAAAAGAAGAGTAACAATATGTATGTCATAAACTTACTATATCCCATGAATATTTCAAAAAGTCGTTAGGGCTTAGTAAACAATTATAATAATAGACTTCACGTAAATACAACGATTTTCTTGGGACGAAAGCGTAGGTGGTGGAATATAACATAATATTTTGCAACTAAAATTATATATTTTGCAGAGATTTATTACAGAATAAATGCGGTATTTCGTCTGTGTTATTGACCGTTATTAAGTAGATGTTACAAAAGTATGAAAATTAACAAGCGCTCTCCATCCTTGGCCGTATTTCTGTTTCCTTTATTAGAGATTACGGCTCAATCAACAAATCAGCAACAACGGAACTGTTTGCAACTATAATTGATTGATAGGTAATCATGGTTTCGAATAGGCACAGTTACAGACAATTATTATCTGCAGACAGCGTCATCAATAGGAAGACCTCTGACCACTCTCGTAAAAATTTAAGCCATTCATAAAACTATATCACCACTCCTTTAAAACCGATTACCGTTTGTTTTACTTTATGTAAGTGTGATATGAACAAAAATTAAGTTTTATTTAAGGTGAGTGCGAACCTCTAAGCTCCCATGAATACGTAGGTACTTTTCGATTCATTTGGAAACTGCACCCTTTATTGCAATGTAATTGTGCATACAATTATCGGAAATTAAGTAGCTATGTTTGCACGGATTTAGTTTCTTTAAAACAGAATCATCATTAAATAAGAGCGAAAGCAGTAAAATCGCTTGAAAATGAATTAAATGAAATTTCGCTCTCATTTAATGATGATTATATTTTTTGAAAAACTACATACAAAACGGTACATACATAACTTTTTCTTTTCAGGTTATGAATGCAAAATTTCAATAAAATCGGGGACGTAGATAGTTTCCAAATGAATCGGTTGTATGGGGTCTTAGGGGTTCGCACCCATCTTAAATATGTACTTCTGAGGTGACCAAGGGCCGGACCCTTGGTCAAGTCTAAAAGAAGTCAAGCACTGAGTTTTAAACCTATCACGGAACTGCCTATTGATGAACGAAATTAAGTTTCATAGGAATACGACAAGGAATCGAGCCGCAAATCAATACAATCAAACTTACCGATCTGATATCCTCGTATATGCCATTGAGGTCGTCTTCCAGCAGACGGTAAGGGTCGACGATCTGTGCGCCATAGTTGGGCAGCGAGCCAGTGCTTGTGCTCTGCAAGCTTGAGGCGAGACGGCGAGACGCGAGGCCGGCGGTGGTGGCGGACGGACCGGTTGATCCGCAGGCTGGGCCGCATGTTGTGACCCTCTGGAATAAGAGAAGCACTGCTAAAGGAACAATTTACGATAGGGTGAAACAGCTCCGGTGTTTATTCATAGACAACGTAGAGTTAAACGTATGCAACCAAGGATTTAAAAGGAAACCGCCATGTAACCTTCATGGTGTGCGTATGTGTTGCTGTCAGCGACATCGTAGCTCAAAACGGATTATCTATTTCATGGATAATTTAATTGACTTTTTGTTTTTTGCATGGTGGTATTACTGATAGTGTCCTTAGCTATATTTGTCGGTGAATGCTTTCTATTCTAATGACAAGGAAGTTCTAAGCAAAATCGTCATCATTGGGTTAGAACATTTTTGTAAAATCGAGTTGTTCATAACAATTTTCCGATCAAATTGATAAAAATATATTATATTCGATTCCCGATTTTAAAATATGACGGTATGAGGTTTATCTTATACGTATCTATCTACGTATAAGATATACCTCATACCGTTATATAAGCTTATCTGGCCTCGCATAAAAATTGAACTGATACGACCAAATTAAATGTTTATTTCATTGAACATCCATAGCAGTCCATCATTGATTTGATAACACAATCTAATGCGATGACTTGGCGCTCCTTGCGAGATCCCTTATGAGGTTACGGTGACTCAATAATCCATCTATCTATTATATTTAATGGACCACGTTGCTGTCATGGAATAATATAGGACGAAACAACGTCTAAGCAATAGATAGATTGATAACTATTTGTTCAAAACCTAATAATATATTCGTTTCAGCGAAAAACGTAAATACTTTATAAACGATTACTTGTTTTGTTATTACTGGCAATAACTGGTAGGTAAACAAAACACTTAAAAAATAATACTTTTGAATTAGGAATTTTAGAAAGAGGTTGTGCTTGTTTCATACTGATTTGTACTTACTTAGCTTAATTTAAGAGGCGAACTTAACAGGTTATGTTCATCAAAATAGTAATCACGGGATCTCCGTGGTAAAAAAAACGAATTTCGTACAATTCGACAATACTTCTTTGTTTCTTTCCTCTTTGAAAATACAATTGCAAAAAAAAAACATAATAAAAGTGCACTGTTTCTTTCGCATATAATAAGGTCGAGATCTCAGGAACCCTGAGGTCTATGGAAATGGCTTGTGTTTTGATCCGTAGGTAAATACTTATTATTTAATCCTTCTAAAACAGTTTCATAATTAGTTGTGTAGTTTTCTTGTTATAGACAATAACTACTTATCGAGAAATATGAAGAATTAGGATGATTATTTTAATAAACAGGTAGTTCTATCTAGAGCTATAAGAGTTGGGGAATGTGATAATAAGATTGGGTCTCTGGAACATTAAAAATATATACTGTGTGTTTGTTTATTTAGCATAGCTTCATTTTATCGGAGACCAAGCATCCAAATCTAGTCTAATTATGTCCTTTATCCTAGTAATGCTACGAATTTCGTAGCACAGCTGCTACGAAGCAAATCTACGCCGCAGAGCTTTATTAGTAAATAATCTTTTATCTTTGTGGAATGCAGTAAAATCTGTTGGGATACCATTCCGCTCGGATACGATAAGGGTGCGGCAGTCGGCAGGTGCCCTTAACTAGTCTTGGTGTGCGGCAGTGACCGCGATACGAGTGTCGCAAGAGTTTATGCAACTGCAGGCGAGTGCAGTCAGGACCCGATGGACCCGCGGTTGCAAAACCACACCTATGTACCTACTAATTCGCACGTGCGTGAGTCGTACATACTCCACTTAAATTAAAACAGCGGTAGCCGCCGGTCAGCCTTCTAGTCTGAAGGTTTTGGGGTTCGATATAATGCATGCAAATTACACTGAGAAAACTGGCCATCATAAAAGAGGTGAATTCATCTTATAATTTGAGGAATCACTTTAATGGAGGAGCATAGTGATATCAGTAAAAAGTTCGATGATCCTACTATTTATGATGATAACGGTGTTTAAAATGACAGGTCACCATGGCTTTCGTAGAAGATATGGTTCCTTTCCTCATATATTCGGTTACGTCATATTAATGTTCCTACTATTTTTCGGTGACATCATCATAAATTCGGTTACGTCCTATTAATTTTCCTACTATTTATTGATGATATCCTCATATATTCGCTTACGTCCTATTAATGTTCCTACTATTTATTGATGATATCCTCATATATTCGCTTATGTCCTATTAATATTCCTACCATTTCTCGGTGACGTCCTCCTACCTCGGGTTATTTACTTTTACGTCCTACAATTTCGTAGTACGATCCCCTTATTTTTGAAGCTCAAGTATGATTCCCTTTGTATTTTAAACATGTTCAGTCAGGAACTGACTGACCATGTTTTAAATATACACATAGGAACCATACTTGAGCTTCAAAAATGAGAGGAACGCGTACGAAAATAATAGGTAGAAGTAAAATAACAGAATACGGAATGCTCACAAAACAAAAAACAGCAATTTGAATCATTAAATAACATTTATTCATAATACACAATAATTAATTACTACACAATTATTATTGTGCAGAACGCAGTCCCTACGAAGTACCAATTACTGTATTATCAAAGTACCTAATTTAACACTTTATCAAGGAGGTATGTCGAATAAACATCCGAGGAGTACGAGTATAATGGCAGCGATAATTTTGTCTCTGGTTTTGCATCTGAAAAGAAAATAATAATTAATCAATTTGAATCAACTGCCTCGCTAAAAAATAAGAGGAAGAAAACAGAAATTGCTTTTGTGTACGAAAAATACTATGAGCTACCCAAGTTAATACATTCACTGCCCAGAATCGGCGGTGCGACGACCCCCAGGGGCTCGCCGCTGCGCTGGCGCATGGCGGCGGCGCGACGAGTGCTACTGATTGCTCTAGAAACAAAAACAGTTGGTACCCAAACTAAATTCAAATAACTTACCAAATTCGTCGGGATGTTCTGGCAGCTAGACTCAGATGGTCCACTGATTATTAAGTTTTGTTGCTCCTTACACGTCTCCAAGTTATATCCAAGATCCAATTCACCTCCTAGAACTTCTTTCAAGAGAGACGAGTTGCATGTGCTATCCTACAAATTAAAAAAACACAACAAATTGAATTAGGTTGTAGTTAATAAATGATTAATTGGAACTCATATTAGAAAATCTTGAAGAAAGATATTTGACGAAGAAATAAATTTTAGTTGTCGACAGGGGCTCGCCCGAACTTACCTTCAAAATGTTGAATATAATGGGCTAAATTCCATTTTTTTAGTAAATTGCTGTTAGCTTCATCCATCACACACCTGTATACACTTGTACACAATTTAATTCAACCGACAAACAGGCAGGACCCAATTTTCAACCAATACGTACGATGCGATGTCACGAAATGAATATGAACGAACTAGCAGAGTGAACTTTTAAATGATTCATTCATTTGTCGTGCTGTCATCGTATGTTGGTATGACAATCCGATCAAATTTGTTACTTATTCTTAAATGAGGTACCGTAACGTATAAATATTAGGTAGTCACATAAAATAGCATGACTGTAAAATTATTTATGATGCCATTCTTATCATAATACGGTATGATGACTTCATCGTATTTTAAGAGATACTTCTTCTTATTTTAATAAGAAATCATTATAAATAAGGGGATACTTTCATTGTGTTTTATCATTATCATCTTATTTGTGGGTATCATCAAAATTTACAGGAACTCTGTAATTTTCTATTACAAAGTGTTATTATATGATGACAAGAACATTATTTTATGTGACGAAATTTTACGATTACGAGCATCATAATATTACCTTATTTACTCAAATAATTCGATTACGTTTTTACTCTTTTCAGTACATCATTATATTGACTTATTATCTGCTTATTTTAGGACAACGCACCTATTTTAGACCAACGTCATCTTATTTAAGGTTACCCAAAAATTACATTTTTCTCAGTGTACCGAATCAAGAACAATAAACACATCGTACGAGCTTGGTTTTTGTTGCTTCTTTCCTGACACGCACATATGGAATCGTACGTTTTAGCGTTGTATGATTGCATTGCAATTGATGTAAATTAGGTGCTCGAAAAATAAGGAGCTATAATAAGAACCGCTGAGCCTACGTAGATAACTCATAAAAATTAAGGAACGCGATAGTTAATCCCTTGTGACGTTTCACTGCGCAAGACAACATATTACTTCCATGTGATTTCACACCCGACATATCTTTAAACCCTCGGTAAACATTCAACCGACACTAGTGAATTATCGAGTTAACAGTTTATTTACTGAACAAACATCGCGGGACTTTTTACCGGACAATAGATGGCGACTTTGCAAGTCTGGTCATTTTCCTTGTAGCAAATTAACAGCGAGAGAATGTTTTGTACTTTTTAACCGGTACTCTTATATTATACTTTATTTGTCTTAATCTTGTTTCGTATTATTAAGAGTATTTTGTATTGCATCGTATATTTTAAGAATAGTTTAGCTGTTAAGTAGATTGGACACGGTTTCTTATCTATAGAAGGAAATTATTTTCAAGCTCTGCTTAGCTTGGGGCTAGATAATGTTGTGTGAATTGTCCAGCATTATTTATTTATTTATTAAGCTTTATGCTCGTAATACGTACTTAGCCTAAACAGAAAGTAAGTGATTATAGCACCGTTAGCTAAAAGTTTAAAAGTTTTTGTTAGTTTTCACCACATTCAAACAAAACAAAACCAATGAGATCTCTTAGTGCGAGTCTCCTTGGTCAACATTTCCATACGTATTTGAGTTTCCAAATTTAAACTCATTACTTCCTTGTCAATAATGAACATTACTCCTAAGACCTCTAAGGTTCAAAAGCCAGAATAAGAAACTAATGTGGAGAACGTTACTAAACTTTTAGTATTTACTCGCAGAAAGTGAGAAAAGTAGAGTATTGATTCTTCTCGTGTATAAAGCTGTCGTCGTCTTGATTAAATCCTTCTCGCACTCAGAATTTAAATAACAACCTCGCTTCGCTCGTGAATTTTTCTGGAATTCTGAGGTGCACTCGGGATTCAATGAAGCCCGTGATGTAAGTATGTACAGTACATTGCTTTACATACTAGGTGCTTATATTACTACGAGTCTACCATTATAACTACAAATCCAAGGTATTTAATGATAGTAAAATATAATAAACAAAGAGTTTTATGCGTCATTATTCTTAAGAAGTAACAAGTGACGTACTTTGGAAACTAATTAATGTTCTTTTCCTATGTAAGATCCAAATATTTGTATGTAATAAAATCTCGGTAATTTATACATGCCATTTCTAAGAACATCCGTGTTTGTTTGAGCTAGTGAATTCCTTTGAACCATAAAAAGAACAATTGCCGGAGAGAGAGACGCACAAAACAATTTTGGACGCTTGCTTTATTTTTTGGGTAAATATTATTTCCAAACCCGTGTCAAAAAATATTTTTTGCAAGTTTTTAAAATAATGCAACTTTTATAACATATAAAGGTAACATTAACATTATAAGAAATACACGTAGGAAATATATTTTAATGTAAGCTTTTCCTTTTGCTTTGCTGTGAAGGATAACAAATAGAAATATTTGAATTAAAATTTTAAATTTACATAGTGAAACAATGCGCATTAGCAGAAAACGAAGAAAATACTGAACAACATCAGCATCGGCTCACGTAAAATTGCATGAGTCCGCAGGCGTACATATCAATTAAAACAATAGAAAGTGAGCGTTTCGTACACTCTTGCGCATCAATTGACCGCCGTGCTTAATATAGAAGTGAACAACAATTGACACGTAGGTACCTAGACAGTTAATTAAAACGGATAGTACGTGGCTGGTGCGCTAAAGGGCTAGAAGTACGTTTGACACCTCGAAGAATGACATTTACTAGACAGGGATTACATCATGTAAATAACATCTACATCATGATTAAACTACACTGTTGTACCTTAGCTGTTTAATGATTAGTTCCGCCTGTTAGTTGATTTTAGCTATCGTGAAAATATCTTGTTAGGCGGCCATGAGCACAAACATTTGGTAATTATTAACGTTGCAGTTTATTTCCCAACAAATATTTAATAGCGAACGCGGTTTAAGGTTTGATCAAAGGATTCAAGATAAATTATAAAATAAAATAAATAATGCTGGACAATCGCACAGCATTATCTAGCCCAAAATAAGCAGAGCTTTTATTATGGGTACTGGATAACTGATATACATAATACAACAATACACAGATCACACACATTAAGTACACAGGTCTTTATCCTAAGAGATTATCCCAACCTGAATGACCTTGCACTGGGGCAATTTTCTAAGGGTTTAGATAACTTCTATAGGTATACTGAGGGTGAGGCGCGGGTTGGAATCGAATCCTGTTGATATCGAAATTTTTGGGACAATAAAAAACTATCGTAGAAAATTGACCCAAACATTACCCAAAACTAATTGCATGAAGAATAAAGTCACAAATAACAAACCAAAAAGCTATTTAAAGTGTTTCTTCCTAATGGTGATATTAGTGAATGTTTTGAAACAAAATCCTAGAAAGGATACTGACCACAATATTAAAAATAAAAACTGGCATTACTCGATTTACTTACCAACATTTAAGAAATAACCTTGAAGTCCACTTCATTGCAGGTTTTAGGCTAGTGCTCTGCTCAATCCTTTCTACGACGGAGCCTAATTATAATCAGTCTTTTATAACTGCCATTCAACTCTGTTTATTTTCAAAGACCTCGATATTAGCGTGCTAGGCTACAGCCTACAAACGTACGTTGTGGTAAGTGAAGTACACTCAAAGAAATAACAGTACACTACGGGTCACTATAATGCACGACAATTTATTGTACGGCCAAATAATATACACCTTGATATGGCGTGTCATGGCTTCCAATTTTAATAGGTTATGACACGGATTATCGAGGTGTACATTATTCGGCAGTGCAATAAATTGTCGTGCATTATAGAGACCCGTACACTACTTGATGCTCAAATTTTAAAGCGCGAATTGGACAAGTAGAACTAAGTACCTACAGATAATTCCAAAACGAGTTTCATGACGTTTGATTCTGACTGTATACGCAATGCGGAATCAATTATACTTATACCGACGTTCAGCATGAAAAATCGATTGAAAAAAATAAATTGACATTGAAACTTTTGAAAGGAACAAAAGGAGTCTTATTTTGTTTATTATTAGTCTAAAATTGTTTATTTCTAATAGTGTATCTCTAAAGGTTCATAATGAATCAAATGAGATATATGCTAATAAATGCAACATTAAATTAAAAACGAACTAGCAGGTTTTAAAAATTACTATAAGACAAGTTTCTTGCTTTCAAGGATAGCCAAGTAAATCTTTTGAAAGTCGACTGTACAAACAACCACCGTTCACTGCACCAAGCGGTTCTAATGATCGCACCTCAAGATGCAATTACTGTAGAGGTATAAATGGGCCCTGAGCCGTGGCGAGAGGCATTTGAGTCGAAAGACGGGCCCGCTAGGTTATGGATCAAGGACGAACGTGATCACCGTGGAATGTGGGAATAACTGATAATGTTCCATGGTTGTTCCAAATCATGAGAAAAATCTGATGGCTCAGCTATTGTTGAACTATAACAAAGCAACACCTTGTAGGTTACAGTTGCACACGTTAAATTGAAGGTCCATATTATAGTGTAGCTATGCAATCCCTGAACCTGAGCCAGTAGACAATAAATTAAGCTTATCACCTACATGTCTTACTGTATCTGCAAACTAGCTTTACATAAGTTCAATGGTGTGAAGATGATCTTAAGCAGTTTCAAATTATGTGCGCATTACTCTCACGCACGCGTACGCATAGGATTTTATCATTTCCCGTTGCATTTGAACGCGAGCAGATAGAAAGTTATGACATTGCTAAAATTATTGAGGAATATTTGAATGTCATACATCAATGTGGCACTTCTACCTAAAAAAAATCTTAGCAAGGTATATGATGACGCATTTTTATGAACTGACCTTTTTCAATATGTTATTTTGAGTCGGTTCACTCAGCTTTGTTCACTTTAGGAAGTTATTGTGGTTTCCTTACACGTAGGGGTTATGAATGGTATTACAAAGGGTTTTATAGATTTTGGCCCTAAAACATCGGTTAAAATGTTTTTTTTTAAATCGCAGCGCACAATAAAAGTTATATGTTTGGAGAGAGGACACTTATACTATCTAATAAAAATGTCCTATAAAATATGTCCTAAAACGACAGGTTCCCGAGATATTCATAGATGGAAAAAAAACATTAGAGCAATAGTAATATAATATTCATCTGTGAATATCTCAGAAACCAGACGCTTTAGGACATTATGTTATGTTTTTTTTATATTTTTATGAGTGTCCTCTATCTAAATATACACATTCGTTGTGAACTACGATTTTGAGAATAAAAGCGATCGAAGTGGTATCCGAATGTTAGGGCCAACATCCATACAAATATCTTCAAACTCCTTTAAGAATACAGGAAACATTATGTAAAAATACCCGAAGACCTTGAGGGTGAATAACGGACTGAACTTAAAAAAAACTTTCACTTAAGAACTTCCAGAACGCGGATATTCGACATCAATAACTTATAATTTCTTGGTAGGTACATCCACCTAAGAAAATTCACAAAAGTTCACCAGACATGATGAATATCTTCGACGAACCCGGTAGTAGTAGGTAATTGAAGAGACATTTATAAAAAAATATAATTTCGTCGCTTTATCAGGCATTAAAAAGTTAATTTGGTAGGCAAAACGATCCTTTTATGGTTGTTTAAACTCAGCATCTTGATAAGTCTATAGGGCTTTTATAGTTATCCACTCTTGCTATTTCAAAGATTTTTATATTATCGTGCGTAAGCCCTCGCACTCTAGTTATTCTCTAAAAAAAATCAATATAAGTCCCGAGCAGAGATGGATAATTTTATGTATGGATAATTTTTCATCAAAAGTGATGCTTTGAAATTCCTACCTGAGACAAGAAGTTCTAAGAAAAATATAAACGTAAATGACACATTACAATTACAACAAAAGATTAATGAGTAGTTTAATTACACATTATTCAAGGAACCAAGATTGCAGTTTAGCATCTCGATGGATTTAACCATAGGCTAATTAGACAAGACGAGGACATGTTCAGAGTAACGTGTGATATTAACCTAAAACCTACATTCCCAAGGTTATGCACATTTTATAATACAGATAGAGCAGAAGGAAAAATAATCAATGACGAAAATAAAAAATATTATTAAGTAGGTATGTAATGTAAGAATATATGTAATGTGCTGAAGACAGGGCGCTATGGCGCTCATTAGGGGAGGCCTGTGTCCAGCAGTGGACTGATGTAGGCTGATGATGATGTAATGTACGCTACGAATCTCGAAACGGACCATTATATTCTCTACGAAATTAGTGTTTGAGCTACAAGGTGGCAAGATTTTGATAAATTTAGCATGTTTGAAAGCAATAACTCGATAAAGTTGACGCAGGTTGCGGGTTCGATACCCGCCTTGGGACAAATATTTGTACGATCTGCAGGTATTTGTTCCGGGTGTTCTGGTCGTTTTCTATGTATGATAAAAAATATCTATGTATGTAATGTATTGTTTTATGTATATCAGCTATCTAGTACCCATAGCACAAGCTCTGCTTAACTTGGGGCTAGATAATGATGTGTGAATTGTCCAGCATTATTTATTTATTATTTAAAGTAAGGTAACAAACAATTTGATACTATTTAATGCAGCTTAGGATCTGTCCAAATTATAAAGTTTGGCATAGAGTACGCAATTTCGCGGATACTTGTTATATGGCAGCGCAGTTTAATGATAGATTTAATTGGGTTCATAGAAATATTATTCACTTACTGCAAGTGCAATATAATGTGTAGTTCGCCGAGTGCAACAACAGTAACTTCATTATCATCACTCAGTGGAATTATAGTGCGGTTACCGACATCGTAGCGTTACTAAATACGACCGTTACGCTCTCAAAAATTTGAAACTATTGATATACTTAGTATATGAATTTTTGATACTTCTGTATCTGATTTTAATGGTCAATGATCTGTTATTCCTGAGTAAAGAAAAATTATACAATTTTTAAGAAAATAATTACGGCAAATCGTAGTAGGTAAAACGTTGAAACTATTATAAATAGGTTTAGGCAATATTTCGTCTCTCGAAAGACGACCAATGTTTAAGTTAATTTTAAGGATTCTCAAAATATTTGAAGGATTGTATTGTGACGGGAATTGTAATGTACGAGGAATCAAAGAGTTATCTTATGTATGTAATGATAAATAATTGAATTACTTGTGTTTTACAAAATGTCATCAATCATTAATACTTAGACTGCGAGTATGATGAGTTCATTGTTTGCAAGTGGCAACCTAAATGGTCTTGCTCAATTATTCTAGGCTGGACAAGGTTAACTTGGCAGTTAGATTATTCGCCACTAAATAGCACATCATTTCGTCATCGTAAACTTTGAACTGAACTTTATAATAAAGCTCACGATCTTGGTGGAAGAAAGATTATAATATTTTTAAGTAACAACAGATTCCATTATGATGCGTTTGTTGTGAATGCGGATCTTTATTTGAGTTACTTAAATAACTAATCCAGATTGCGTTGAAACAGACTGGTATTGGAAAAACGGCAAAGTAAAAGCTGACAGTCTTAAGGCCCAAGGTTGTGGTCTTCGAGTGTCATAATCTTTAGACTCGCACTCGGATAGCTTAGTCCAAGTTTTGCGCAACTTACATTAAAAATTTAGTAAAACTGAGATGACCAGTGTGAATAATGTGATGACTTATTGCGAAAATAAATTTGGGATTTTCTTGTGTGGCAACAGTCATTATTGAATAACTGGTGACAAAGGTTATAGAGCCACCAAAAGCAAGATGTGGATGTTTCGTTGCAAAATCAAACTTGTGTCGCCAAAATAATTTCCTGGCTTTCTACGCCCTTTTGTATTGTCATCACGTAATTTAGGATTGAAGTAAATGTTGTAAGTCGAAAATAACATATGCTTCATCGTATGTATTGGCGCAAACTCTTATACAATGATGTCGACTGAACATATACATGTGTTCCGCATTTCTACTGAGCTTCATTTACGCAGGACGTTACGTGTGGCACGATTCATTCGATCCACCTAAATAACTCGTAACATCGTTCTATAAAAACTACTCCAGCTTTGGTTAAAAACGCTACTTCGGTGAATAACCACGTCGTTTCAGTACACGCTAACCTAAGCATTTGTACGCGCAGGTAGGTATACTGCGATTTTGAACTTTAGCCGTAATTCTAGGTCGAATGCGATCTCTATTCTGTGCAGCAGGTCTAGCCCATGAAACAGAAAACACGAAATAAAGGTTATGTTTGCGTAAAACTAGGGCAATGTTCGCCAAATGGACTAGAATGAAATAAGAAAGGCTATAAGCGCTCCTTCGACAGGTTAACTTACCCAGTTTTAGCGCTATTAAAAATTCAACGAATCAACTCACAACTTTCACTGTCAGAAGTGAGCTAGGTTTTTTTTTCTTTGATGGCTGTTTGATAGTTATTATTGGATGGCCAATCTTGTTAGCTAAAAATCTGCTTTAGAAGATATTGCGCGATTTGACTGGATCCTACCATCAACGTACGCAGGACTCGAGTGCATAAAATAAATTATTGAACGCGATGGCAGGTGCAAATGAAATATTAATGCGAAAAATAATTGTTGCTTAGAAAGTTTTGTGCGAGTCTTCGAGATTGGACATTGCATGCTCGCACGCTGCGCGAGAAAGCACGACGGCGAAGCGCGCGCGCACCGGGCGGTAGATTAGGGCTGCCTCCAGCATGTGACCTTCATTACTATTGTTTATTTATATCCTCAATCAGCTCTAGGAGCTGTAAAATAAAATGTCACGCTGCTTAAAATCTGAAATATGCAACAGTGTGGAGTTTGGACGCGACGCTTAATGGGTTGATAACAACTGCAGGGCAAGATGTGTGACAGCCCTAACTACAACTACGGAATTAATTGATTTAGGCACATAATAGTGCGAACTACCCACAGAAACGCACTTTTATTCAGAAACAGGAGCCTGGCCTAAAGCGACTATAGTTTAATTAAGGTTGTTGGATGTCCTTAGTCCTTTATAAATAAATGATTAAAAGGTTAGGGGTTACCTAGGCTAGGTCTACCTACATATCTAAGTAGAAGTGCCAATAGGTACCTATGCTGCCTAGATCTATCTGATCAACTTTACTAGCTTCTAATTAGAAATACCTATTATTAAGCACGTAGGTAAAATACCTTCCGATTTCCAAACAAATATCGCTTTGTTTGATGAAAGTAAAAGTTTTGTATATCTGACACTACTTGAGTGAAAATCATTGGACAAACCCAACAAACCTGTGGCGCGCGCGCTCGAAGCGACCCACTGCCCGCGCCGACTTGTGAAGATTTCACTTTTTAACATTTTCGATGAATGACCCCGGTCTACTCGTGTTTATGTGCTTCGTGTTCATGGATTTATAAAAAAATGGAATGCCCTTACGTAGTGTACATGGACCTACATCGGAAGAGTTTCAGAGGAGAGGACAATCTCTTGGCTGACGATCAGCTGACTCAGAGGTTAGCTGTCACGTTGTTATGTAAAAAGGACCTTTTTTATCAATGAACTGTGAATGACATAACACCCTAAAAATTAATAAAATGATAAAAATAATTTTATGCCAGTAAATATTTAAAACTAGGCTACTAACCTGACAAGTTTTTCCAAAAATCCTCAGGGGAGTTGGTCCAGGAGGTTTGAGTTTCACAAATACAGTTTGGTTCCGAACTCTATGTCCGAATTGGCACAACAACTTATCTTGTACACGAGCACAAAGCCTACTCGAACTTAAACACGCCATAGCTACAACTGCTACGAAACGCTTGAAGACATCAACTACATACACACCAAACAGCAAAGGCTCAGTCGGTCTTTTTTTCTCCCCACTTTACACCATTTTTAGACAGCAGCTGATTGTCAAACATGAAGTCAAACGCCATCTTCCCCTGTGTTGCTATATGAAAAAAACAATTCAACCATTTTCCACTTTATTTTTGACAATGAATTTTTTAACAATGTCACTGTTCGGGTGACACTGACTGCAGTCCAAAGTGGCACCAACAAGAAAATTAAAGTTGACATTGATCTGAGCCTCGGACGCTTAGATGAATTATACCTAGATGGTTGGCATGCGTGGCCGTGAAAAGAGACAGAGTATACGAAGTGGTGTTGCCATGCAATTTTTTTTACCCTGACTAGGTTCGTAATTTCATGTCTGGTAGAGCCGTATGGTGCAGGCTTAGAATTTGCACTAACCGAACTCTTCTCGTGGGTGTCGTATGAGGCGACTAAGGGGCATACACCGGGGGGCGGGCAGCAGCGCCTCTTGCAGAATAGATCTACCACCGAACCGAACTGCGATTCACAACCCGCATGCCCAGCGTGAGGATTATGAGCATTACCTTTCATCATCATCATCAGCCTATACCAGTCCACTGCTAACTACGGATTCCTTATTATTATTTATTATTTAAAGTACCTACCTTAGTATGCGGGAATAGGTAAACTGAGCATTGAAATAAAACTACGTTTAGGTATCAATTTTATTTTCTTAAATTTATTACCACCGCTAAACTTATACTACTAGCTACGTGAAGAAATAATTTCAAACTCTTTAAAATATTATACTTTATTTACTATTAACTTATACAAATAATTTTGAAAAAAATATTATTGCTAGGGAATCCATTCAAACACGATAAACAGGCACAGACTTACAATAAAAATTGCACTTTGGAAATCACATTTCTGCTAAGTATTTAATATTAAAGAAGAGGAATTGCCAAGGTAAGACAACCAGAACAAGAAATTTAAAAGCATTTTTACATTATAGGCCTACCTACTTCAGATAAAAGTGCGGAGAAAACCAAATAAATGACACTATTTATACCTCAAACACAGTATTACCTACGTCCTTGCTTATTTATACAAATATTATTATGTAATAATGACTTTTTTAATCCTTAGATAGTTATGTCAATATTTATTCTCCACAAATCATAGGATCACAAATCAACTGCATACCCAACTTATCAAAATGTAGGTTAATCAGTCTTATATTCAATTATATTAATATTATTAGTACTTATATACATTAGTATTAACAAGTAATTTATAATATTAGTACTAAATACTATTTTTTGAACATAATATAATATGCACATAATTCATAATATTGTACGTACACTTTATTAAACTGTACTTATTAATTTACACTGTGTGGTTGTATGTGTGTACTGGATTGTATTTCTCTTACAAACATAAAGTTTTCATGATTTCCTTCACGTACCTTTCCCGTAGTATTTATCTTACATGCCTGAAATAAAATGTTAAAGGAAATATGAATATTATATACATAATATAGTACCTAGTTTAAATATGGCAAGTATTAGTTACACCAAATCCCAATACCATTTAAATATTTTTGAATTTGATTTGAATGGAAGGTAGGTAGACTAAAACACAAAGTAGGTAAGAATATTGTTTAATCCAAGTCTCAAAAAAACTTTCAACCACTGTTGCACTGAGCCATTAGTTATGTATTTATTTATTTTACTTACCAGTCTTGTAACAGCACGAGGGAACAGATATGTTCGCTGTTTCTTTTTATAAAAACATTTTCATGAATGGTTTGATACAAATTCTTGTTTTTTTTTGTGTTCCCAAATTTTTGCGACCCGTGGGGCTTCTATCTATCCAAAGCAGACGTTTTCATTACTACGAGACGGTTCATTGTTTTTGGGAAATCTGTAAAAAATAAAAACATATTTTAAGTTAATGTGGATGTAAGTATTTATGAGAATATTTTGCGCCATGTTTGGGAAATTTTATTGTCGAGTGCAGGCAACCCTAAATTTTCGTAATTTTAGGTTATGTTTATTAGATTTAGCACAAAACATAATTTTTGAGCCTTTTCTCAATGGAAATCTATGAATCTATAAGTTTTGAACCTTTTTTAAGTCAAACGAACTTGTACTTACAAGTGGAATGATAAATTTGGCACTTTTCGTTCACCTTCACTTTAACATCAAATAACATTGCATCACATCATCTTTGCTTCAGGTATATAGTGTTGTGAGATGCAGGAATGTCCGTAGAGTCACTTTACCACATTTTATTAGCAAAAAACATTATAAAGGTTGAATAAACAAATACTGTGTTGAAGTCTATCGATGTGCCCGGCACATTTGTTTAGCTCATAGATGAGCTAAACAATGAAAAAACTGGCACGCAGGATGAAATAGGAATAGGGCTCATTCTATCTCATTTTTTCTCAGGCTATCAGCATATTTTGATCTCTCTCTTGTGTGAATGAGATGGGCATATACAAGAGCTCTATACCCTTCTTCCTCTGTGCTCGGACGCCTCGGACCTAGAAAATTTCAATTTCCAAGCTAGAGACCAAAGAGAATAAAACCACTATGCTAGAGACAGAGACCATCTAGAGCTCAGAGCTCAGAACAACTATCCTATGGAACTGCCCTAAGCATGTACTTTTCCTGGATACCTAAGTAAACAAATCGGTTGATAAACATGGCGAATTATGGTTAGATTCGGCCTGTTTTTGCTTTGGCATAGGCCACAGCCTGCTACAGAACACTTCATGGTAAATCCTCTATATGATTATCAATTTATATCACAGTTTTGCTCAATAAATAAGTCGAAAACACGGGGAAAACATAAAAATCTCACAATGACATCTCCTCACTCTAAAAAGTGTGTATGCTTTTTCCTAACGTAAAACCACTGTTGTGAGAAAGAGACTGGTAGTCCATTATTGCTTCCGTGTCAAATTGAACAATACGGCAGTTCCAAAGGATCGTTGTTCTGAGGCTCAAAGCAATAAGATCTAGAGACGACGAAGAATGAGTCAAGTCAACTGTCAAAGTCAAAAAGGTAGCAGAAGTTTAAGTGACCGGACCCGGAGAAAAAAAAAGTTTTTACGTTTTTCGTTTTTGTCTCAAAGAGAAATTAATTACAAAAATATACTCTCTTCGGCTTACAAGATGATTCCACGTCTATCAAATGTGGTACAAGTCCTGAAACAACTAGAAAGGCATGTATTTCACATGTTTGGACATCCGCCAAGAGGTAAATAAGCGTCGGATAAACATGACCAAAACATAATAATAACCTATTATTGCACTGTTCCCGTCATCTAAATAATTTGTTCCGAAAGAAAATTACAATCAAAAATTTTAAATTAAACCTAGTATTTACAATTGAAACAACTGAGCCAACCGCAGACTGTTGCAAACAAGACGCTGGCTGCATTGCCCCACTTGATTCATTTGTTCTGTTATACAACCTCTACAGATTAATTTATCACATCTTTTCAGAACTTGCTCTTGCTTACGTCCATGAAAAGCTGCCAACAGTAACACCTAAAAAGTTCAACCTCAAAGATCTTGTTGGAGATGGAATTTTGTTAGCTGTGCCTAAGTTCAGAAGATCATTGGAAAAACGATGGAAAAGAAAGTATGGCGACCCTAAGTATGTTTTGAAGACACTGGTTCCAAAAACCAATATACTTGTGTGTCATAACTGTGGGCATCATCATGAGAAAGGATACTTATGTGGTAATTAACAATCTGATCATTACTAACTAAAAACTATTTATTTTGAAAACCTACTTGATGTTTTGATTTGTTACAGAAAACTGTTATAAAAGAGTAGAAGAAGAAACAAAGTTGATAAAAGACAAAATAATGCAAAAATTGGGTAACAAACCTATTGAGCATGATGTTGTTGTCTTGTATGAAGGCGATAATGTCCCTGAAAAGGTACCTACCAACTGTTAAATGCAAAATGATCAGCCCGTACCCCCCTCAGAGGCTCATCCATATAAGCATGTTTATCATAGTCATTGTTAGTAATAAATAAGTATACATTATTTTCAATTTGTTTCAGCCCAAAGAGTTTTGGCAAGGAAAAAGGATAGTTGAAATGAAGAAAGAGCGGCCTCAATGGTTCAGTAAAAATTTACTTCAAAAATCAACACAAGGTCCATCTAAGTCGACCGATGTGAAGCCTAAGGACTTGGCTTAGTTTAGAGTACCTACCGGTTTTAGCTAATATTATAAGTGTGTAGAAATATATTAATTAAAAATGTTCAGTATGTACATTATTTTCGTTCAGACGCATAGTACCAGAAACGCAAATTACCTTATACGCGGATGGCCAGAAATTATTATTTTGTTTTTAAAAGTAATAAAACAAAATAAAATATATTATTGTTGATCACTATCAATAATTTAAAAAACATGCAGGTTGGCATTTGGCAAATAACTGGTCATATAAATTAAATTATTTAATATGTGCTTGTTTAATTGAATTATAGTTCCTTGTTACATTGATTAAAGGTGATCAAATCACATTACCAAAAGAATTAACATTTTCAAAATTATCTAAGGCTGAATCAACCTCACTCTCTCCCATAAAGTGCTTCTCTACATGAGATTGGAATTCTGTAAATGGTACATCTTTCAGGAATGTTTTTCCACACATTGGACATATTTTATCAAAAGGCTCTCTACCACTGTCTTTTTCTGTATCGGGGATATTTCTCTTGTAAATTGATGTATTGAGTTCATTCAAGTTGTTGTATGTAGTGGAATCTGCAGGTGTAGCAAAGTTTACAAGGCTGTCACTTGTTTCAATTTCTTTATTTTCTGATGTAACTGCTCTGCTGGTGTTAGACACACAAGTAGGACACTTGTAACCATCTGAAATTTATTAAATATTAGTACAATGAGATTGTTTACAAAATACTAAGCTTATTATTAATAAAAATCTTACCTTTGAAGACTGTTTCAACCTTTGCCAATATAAGTTTCAAATCGCTTTCTTGTTGAGTTAGCTCTTTCTTCATATTTTGCAAGTTTACTGTTTGGTTATGGATTTCTTTGAGTGAGTCAGTAGCATTATCCTCAAAGTAAGCAAAACCTATAGAGTCAGCATTCAGTAAGTTCTCACCTTCCTGTAGTTGTGCCATCTGCTCATATTGCTCTACAAGTTGAGACTTCTCTTGAATGTAACTATTTATCAATTTCAATGAGATATCTTCCAAGCTGGACTCTGAATATTTCTCTTGGTAATTTGCACTTGATCTTGGTGTGCTGTGAATGTATGTGTTAGTGCGTACTAAAGGGTGTTTAGGTTCTTTGATAGCAGACTTGTCTGTTCCTTTTAAGTTGGAAATTTTGTTCCACAAGTTTTTGTTTTCACATGAAACCATAAATACATGGTGCATCAGTTGCGACTTTTGTTTTTTAAGTTCTGCTAGCTTTTGCTGTAGTGTTGACCTTTCATCATCTTGTAGAGGTATATAAGAAGAGGTCTGATTGGTTTGTAGTTTTAAGCGCATGTTATCAGTCTCTAGTGTGTTTATTCTTCTTTGCAGTAATAAACATCGGTCTCTCATTGCATGGAGAGCAAGTTCATGAACACTGACATTATTAGAATCTCCTTTCAGGGTGGTTTGGAATGTCGAATCATTGCTAAAACTAACAATGGATGAAGAGTCCATGGCAATTTCACTTCTAATTCTTCTTTGTTTTCGCAAACGTCTTTATGAACTGTGTCCACACTGTGTCTCGCTGAATTGAAGCTTTGTGTCTACAATAACGGGCACACAAAGCACAGCATAAGGCATATACTTACTAGTTTATGATAAGCCAATTAAACCACAAGGGTGGATAAGAAATACAACAAGAATCAGCTAAAATATAAGTGAACTACACACCATGATTAGATCGCGTAGCTTTACACTCTTTCTTTGATTAGATCTACCTAGCCAACTGTTTGTTCATAGACTAGTAAGTAGGTAAGTATACTACGCGTTTGTTAGAATTAATTTATGTAGCCTATCACCTACCACAACATAATTAATTGATAAAATAACCAGAAAAAGAAAATCACAAACGAACGAAAAGATAAGTTTCAGTACTATAAAAAATCTGTGATAAGTTTCGAAGAGAACATACGTAGTATACTTCTTAGTTTAAGGAAGAGAATATAAATACTACGAATGTAAGGCTACGCACAAGTTCAAGCCACAGAATATTATTAGTACGTAGGATGTACTAGGGATGCTAACCTCAGAACAACGATCCTATGGAACTGCCGTATTGTTCAATTTGACACGGAAGCAATAATGGACTACCAGTCTCTTTCTCACAACAGTGGTTTTACGTTAAGAAAAAGCATACACACTCTTTTTATCAGCGCCCTCTTCCTGATTTCGATGTACTTTTGTTGTCACGGACGCCATTTTATTCTACGGTTTTGTTTACATGTGAGGAGATGTCATTGTGAGATTTTTATGTTTTCCCCGTGTTTTCGACTTATTTATTGAGCAAAACTGTGATATAAATTGAAAATCATATAGAAGAGGTACCATGAATTGTTCTGTAGCAGGCTGTGGCCTATGCCAAAGCAAAAACAGGCCGAATCTAACCATAATCCGCTATGTTTATCAACCGATTTGTTTACCGATTGTATCCAGGAAAAGTACATGCTTAGGGCAGTTCCATAGGATAGTTCTTCTGAGATGCTAACGCATGTAGTTTACTTACTAGTCAATGATTAATTAGTAAGAATCTTAGATGGTAAGATTAAAGCCACAGAACTATAGTTATAAACGAGGCGTGTATTTTAGGTAGTGGTGAGTGGTTTTATTCTAAGGGTTTTATTCTCATACCTATGGGAAGCTTTGGTAAGGGTCGTAGAGATGTAAACTTAGAGGAAGAGGTATAATTCATCTAAGGATGTAAATCTATCCTCTGTCCGTGTTTTTGTTTGTCCAAAAGATGACATTGACAATCTTTGGAAAACTGACACTGACAACTGATCGTGTTGTCTTTCCGGGTCTGTAAAAACGAGGCTCATCAGGGGAGGCCTATGTCCAGCAGTGGACTAATATAGACTGATGATAATGATAACTGTCAAGCTGTTGTGGATCATAAAAACCACCACACCAATTTTATAAATGTGAAATTTGGATGGATGGATGGACATGAATAAATAGATAAATAAATAAATAATTCTGGACAATTTACTATTAGACATTTGTTACTTCTTCTCGCCATTACTATTGAATTGATCGTGCCGAAATTCTTCATAGTTGTAGGTAGGTCCTGTCTTGGAAAAAAAATACTTATATGATTCTATGATCTTATCCAACTGACTCATAAGTTACTGATTTAGTTATTTAGTTTCCGTGAATAGAAATACCCAACGTTTCCATAGAAAATCCAAACAAATTTAAATTTAATTAAACTGTAAATATTTTCTGTGTATACAATAATAATAACTAACAAGCTTGAGGTTTCTTCATTTCAGCAATATTTTCAATCAAATCAAAAATGTCAAAATAAATAGAATCAGCAATAACAAATTCAAGTAATAATAGTATTACTTTGTAATAATAATACCTTAAAATAAAACTAATACCATGCAGTCGTATTATATTATAAACCTATCAATTACCTATCCGAAAATATTTTAACAAAAAGACCTATCGATGTTCTCCTTTAATCGATGTTTCACGCAAGTTAATACAAACGGCACATCACTGGTAAAGCCGCCATTTTATGAAGTTAAATTATTTTAGATTATATAGGAAAATTTCGTAGATAGAGCCTATCTATACAGGGTTATTTGTAATACACTTATAACCTTTTGGGCGCTATTTTTAAACATAAATTAGATTTCGGTTAAACAAGAGTAAAAATCTCAAAAAAAAATGTTTTATCTCTAGTCCGAATATGTTACGGTACCCTAAAAAAAGATTTTGTCATTTTTGAATACTGAAGATCAAAGCTTTTTTCATTGCCCTTCGGTATGTGCTTCGGTACAAGAACAATGATTCTTTTTGACCCGACGAACTTACGAAAACTCCAGCAAAAAAAAACGCAAAAACCGTTGATGGAAAAAGTCAGCGTCCAGTGCCCGCAACTAGGTCACACAAGATTAACATATCTGTAGGTGTAGATGTAGTCTGTTTCTAGCGCCTTTATATCTTTTAAATAGAACTCCAAGTGTTTCAAAAACAATCACTGAATAATTTAAAATAAATTGAAGAACATAATTAGCCTTTATTTCCTTTATTAGAACTATTGTAATTATATCAATATTATGCATTTATTGATACAAATGTTTTTGTGACGATATTATATTAAAGCAGTTTCGTGATGACATCTCACTGTTTTCACCTCGATAAAATGAAACGAATTTAGACTATAATTAGATAAGTTATTTTAGAATAAAAAAATATTTTGCAGATGATTAATATTACAGCACATATTCAAGCAAAAGAGTCACGTTCATTGGCCAGTTCCCACCAATCTACCCGGAATGCGTCGAAATCAACTTGCCAGCATCTTCTTGGCCTGCTTCGCAATTTTATGATTTAAAATTGAAGACCTACAACAAAATTTTCGTCAAAAAAGCCGTCGCTTGCCATTCATCATCTGAGGCATCACATTAACTAGTAGATTGAGTCTGGTTTTGTTTTTTTCTGCTAAATACTAGATAAAATGCATTGGGCTAGTGGCTGAAACATGCATGAAGAATAAGTATAGAATAGAAGATTTATTTGTCTCTCAAAACTTATATATAGGTAACAGACGTCAGAAAGCTGACGTTTGGCAATTAGATAAATTTATTTCACAAGAAAATTATTTGTTAAGAAAGGATTTATGAAAATATACATATTAAAGGGGATCTCAAGTATGTGCAGTATAGTATTACTTTGGGTCAGATTTATATCAAATTATTAATTAGTAGCATAATTTAATCGCCTTTGGAAAAAGAAGGTAGCATGAATTTATTAATCTCCGCGAGCGAAGCACACAAAATGGGTCAAGAAAAACACTTACTAAGAAGTTTCGTGACGGTACGGTATGGCATTGTCTCGCAATGTAGTTCAATTCATTCGTCATTAAAACATGGTTTTTCAAAATAAGGAGAGTAAATGAAACCACTTTGTGAGTCTTTGAATTTTCCACGCCTCTTTTACGGCTATTTTGCTAACCTAAAACGAAAAAATAAAACAGTTTAATATTAATACACTAGGTACATATTTTACACTTGAAACATCAATATCAATACCATAGACTAGTAAGTATATCGATATGAAAAATGCTTGAACTTTGAAGGGATTTTCGCAATTTTTGACCGCAACCTACTTGTTTTTTTTTTAGAATATCAATCTTTATTGAGAAAGGAAATTACAATCAAATAATAAATTTAAATTAAAACTAGTATATACAATTCAAACCAATTAAACTACTTGTTGCTTTTTTTTACATAGGTTATAAAATAAGTAAATAACTTCATACGAAACAGCCTCAATTTAAACAGTTTTAGAACTTAACACTACAAATGCAATACAACTTGCTTTGACAGCTTAAACGTACTTTTTACAGTGTGAAACTAAAATGGCGAACCGGCCTCAATCTTTTATTGCTCCGACGACGACGTCACTTTTCAATGTTGCCAAAAATAGGTCACACAGATAGATGGTTGTCTCTTTTTCCATGGGGTATAATGAGTACAATGTCGAATGATTTAGGTAGATCCTACTTGTATAGCCATATAGAACAATACGCCCCACCGCGCCATGCGCCAGCTTCTTTGTACGATTGAGGCACTACGGAACGTAGGATCCTAAAATGATCTTTCGTTCCGAGACAGAGGTATTGTCTTGTCTATGGTCATCACCATCTTTGTGTGTGGGTGGTGTGCGTGTGCTCCTTATGATTTCTGCACTCTTTGGTTAGTCGTGTGTGTGCGTGCGTAGTCTACTTTAGTTTGGGTAGTCGAACGAGTTGTTGTGTTGTGTTCAATTCAATCAACTCCAATTTGTTTTTTCATTTTGCTTTGTTCTTCTCTGTAGGACTTCAATCTAAATCATAAAATTCAGTGCTACAAAGACAAACAAATAAAGGGCTGCGATACAAAAGTACGCCAACTATTCGTGTGTGGTTAAATTTTGTGAACTGTGATTCATGCGAATAACATCAACCAAGGATTTCTTGGTCTTGTCTCCACGTAAGTCAATAAAGTTTACTCATCATCAGTTTGTAGGTTTCGCGGCTTCGCTTTTTTCGGGAAATCTCGGCTCTTATTTTCAGCTGTGTTCTTCGTGGCCTAGATCTACATTTAAGCTGATCCATTCCTTAGAGTATCTAAAAATCTAAATTCTCATATAACAAATTAATGAGAGTAATTTCATGAAGTGCAGCCATAAAATATTGCTTCTCTTTGTCATAATTACAAACATTCTTCTAACATTATCATTAGACATGTAGAACATTAATGTGCCGAAACCTTTCTTAGCACACATATAATACATAATGAAAATTTATTCACCCAAGCTGTAAAGTATTTCAGGTTTTTCTTAATGTTTTTTTACTTATTTATTGTGATATTTAAAACAGTATGGTACCAATGCATACTGTATCAGATGAATGTTGGTCTCCAATATTTAGAAATAATTATCTGTACCATATTTAGACAATTGTTTCCATACTATAATTATAATAATTTACACCTTAACGTCTTGAAGATGGTGTGGCATGAGTTTGATTGTTGAAGTGAATAATCAAAATAAATAATGCTTGACAATTCACACAGTAATATCTGACCCTACACTAAGCAGAGCTTGTGTTATTGGAAAACACAATATAAATAATAACAATTTGTAATTTTATTGTCATAATCAAACTCTGTTTTCTAGAATAGAATATCAACCAGCAAATGCAAATATCCAAGTCAATAATCTTATCTGGAAATTTTTATTTGACCCAGTATAAAAACAAACAAAGTTTTGCTATTGTGGTTCTATCTGGCTCTATTTTGTTATATTGTTCACTTAGTAACTGTTAAATTTAGGGTAAATCTGGTTTAAAATAAAATTTAAAATAAATACTGTGCGCTATAGTGACATCACCATTTGTAGGTACTGTTTTTTTTCTTGTAATCTTTACAGAGATTAAAAGAAAAAATCAGTGACTACAAATGGTGATGTCGATGTTTAAAAAGAGAGGTCAAGTAGGGTATCAACTTCCTTAATCTCAAAAACAGATTTTAGGTTTTCTGTAGGTTTCATACATTTTACCCCATGACATAAAAAAAAAACAGGGGGAGGTGTGGAGGGTGGAGGCTGTTGCGGATACTTTTTTAGATATGATTTTGAAAAATGTCTTAAAATGGACTGTTTGCCCCCCCCCCCTTATTTCCGATGTTTACGCAGGAATAAATCAGAAATGCATGTACCGTTTGTAAATACGGATCTATATTTTACAGGAAAAAGATGTAGGTAGAGATTTTTAAAATTAACACTGAAAAATTGGTCAAAATTGGAGTATACCTTTTCAAAGTGGGAGGCTATCCCATCAAGTGGGGAATCAAATGAATCAATCAGTTTGTACATACTAAAACAGTTTTCGAAATTATGGTGGATTTAATACTTTTTGTAATATTTTAAATAAAACAGAAAAATTTACAATACCACTTTTATCTCCGAGGTTTGAGCGAAGGGGGATCTCACCCTACTTTTTTTAGATTCAGCGAAGTCAGAGACTTCACTAAATATCTAGTAACTAGTACCTTAGTTAAATAAAATCTGATTAATTTGTCCGCTCGCGTATAAGTATCTAATCTATTATATAAAAAATCTTGCATTAGTACATAAACATGGTGAGACAACCAATAGTTTATTTTTTTGAAAAAAACTTGATAAACATTTAATTTCCTGAAAACATGTGGCCAGCATATACATATTTGCCCACCAGTCTTACATAAGTTTCCGAAAATCGCACATGTGCTAAACACATTTAGTTTGTTCAAATTTTTGGAATGTGCCACTAAATTTATACTGTTTATATAATTCAAAGATCCTAGGATCCTACGTTCCATATAATTGAGTTACTTCTGAACTTTACAGACATAATCTATTAAAATGTCCCACGCAAAGAAATTAAGTTTTCTTGGGAGCTGTCGACTGTCAAATTAATTGCTTTTTTAACACTTGACATGCAGGATGGGAATGCGTGTTCTAATCCTAGGCGTAGGAATACCTAATAATAGAAATAAAGTGGTTTAAGTGAAAAGAGAGCTAGAAAACTATGAAACATCCAGGCAGATAAAATATAAAAATTAAGTTTTCTTGGGAGCTGTTGACTGTCAAATTAATTGCTTTTTTAACACTTGACATGCAGGATGGGAATGCGTGTTCTAATCCTAGGCGTAGGAATACCTAATAATAGAAATAAAGTGGTTTAAGTGAAAAGAGAGCTAGAAAACTATGAAACATCCAGGCAGATAAAATATAAAAATTAAGTTTTCTTGGGAGCTGTTGACTGTCAAATTAATTGCTTTTTTAACACTTGACATGCAGGATGGGAATGCGTGTTCTAATCCTAGGCGTAGGAATACCTAATAATAGTAATAAAGTGGTTTAAGTGAAAAGAGAGCTAGAAAACTATGAAACATCCAGGCAGATAAAATATAAGTACTACACTGAACGCTGCTGGTTGTTTGTTGCTAATCATGATAATATCTTTCTGTTTAATGATGGCGCAACCTATTGTTAATCGGTATAAAGGATGTACGTATTTTTTTACTAATAGGTAGTTCAAATTAATTAACGGCTTAATGGCGTTACCCCGATCCAAACCAGCGCCACCTCCTATTTAATCTTATTATTAGTTGAACAAAGGAAATTTAAAAAAATATCTTGGCAGTTTTTTTTGTATTTTGTATACCTAGTTTAGGCAGAAATACGAAGTTGCCCATGGTGGCAACCAAACAATTTTCGCATCTCTGTTTAAACAATACAAAAATTACTATTTACCGCCATTGCCATTTAAAAAAGAATAGGTACAACAAACTGTCCAATGTTTTTTTTTAATATCCTTTGTTCAATGTAATACCTAGTAAGATAAAATAGACGGCAGCGCTAGTTTGGGTCGGGAAGTGCCTTATTATTAATAGTTAATTAGTAGGTATAAGCACCTACTTCAAAAACAATACAATGTTTTTAATAAATTTTAGCATTACGTACTAGTTTGCATTTATTGATATTGTAATCTTTCCTCCCACGCCGTATGCGTATGCGAATTCCGATTACCGTTGTCGCTCCACTTTCGTTCCTTGCACCAAATGTCTGCGTGTTAACCGCCACGCTTTACGGGCTATGTGTGTACCCACACGTTGGTGACCTGTTTTACTCATACATGACGCCCAATTGTTTTAAGTACCCAACCAAATGTGTAGAGAATATTCTATCAGACTCTGCGGGTTTGACCTGGCTTGCAGAATTTTGACGATATACTAATTGACCTACTTTGAATAGAATGGTTGAATGAATATTTTAGAAGTCAAGTTTATCGAACGGACTTCGAACCGGGCGTTCTACTTTCTAAATTTTCGTAAAACAGAGCGTAAGAAAAGTCTCACTGCATTTAAAAATATGATAAACTAAATTCTATCCTAAGTACGTTAGATTTTAATAAAGCCCGCCAAGTGCAAGTTGACTCGTACAGAGAGGGTTCCGTACCATCTTACAGAGCAATCGCAAAATAAAACCCAAAAAGTCAACATGACGCGGTCAACCGCCCAAGTACTCGCCGTACCCATCGAAGATCGGTACTCAACGTGGTATAGACATAGGCCCCCCATATATTATTCAATTGATTTTATTTTTATTATTTGTTGTTATAGTGGCAGTAGTAACACATCCTGTCAAAATGTCAACTATCTATTACAGTTCAAAAGTTTACAAATTACAGCCTTAAAACGTGGAGTAAAAATAGCAAATGATGTGGGAGCTCCTTTTTATTATTTATTGTTATAGCGGCAAGAGAAATATACATAAGGTGAAAATTTTAAATAATTACATTTCACAGTTCATGACATGCCCGCTGACAGAAGCACATACGGACCGACCGCGACGTGACAGCAGCGGAGGCTTAATATTAGAGCCCCGTTTTCACTCTTTGGAACCCTAAAATGTACCACATACAGAATATCCAATATCCATTTAAGTAACTTAGTAAAGTTTTATTAAGTGGATGCATGGTATTTTAAAACTACTATTAACCGGTTATTTTAATTGACTTGTATTGCAGTGCTACGTAGTACTTTTACAAATACCTACCTACCTTCGTATTTGCACGAACGAATACAAGATATTACTAAGCGGACACATAAGAGAACTTGCAAGCTGTATGTATATGTAATGTTGCAAAACACGTTAAGAATTTGCTAGCGATCAATAGGTATAAAATAGTATAAATAAATGGTATAAGTAGAACTTATCTTTCTGTCGCGTCGCTTTGTCATCATAACCAAGTAGTAAAACTACTGACTAAGGCGCTATGCAGACAAACCAACTATTGCGGCAACAGGCAACTTGCGAAAAGCTGTTTACATACAAATTTTGACGGCGGTGGTGGCGGGTGCGGAGATGTCACTAAAGATGTCACTAACAGGGGCGAGGCTTGGCAGTGAATGCGATAGGTATACTAACACTTCCATGGCACCGGACGCAAGTGTTTGTGTGAATGTGCACCACCACCACCACCTAGAGAATACAATCCCGAGCATGTTTTTCAATCCCGGGCTTACGGGATTTTTGAAGCCTTTTCCCGGGATCCCGGGCCTATCCCGGGATTAGACTATGTGGTTTCTAATTGGGCTAAAAAAAAAAAAACAAGAGTAATTAAAAAAAAATGTCTTTAATGTCTTTGCACAACACAAATAAAAATAATAAAGAAAAGAAAAAACACAAACCAAAAAATACCATACTTTTGCAAGAAATTAAAAAACAGCAACAAATAACTATTTAGAATTTCGAAAACATAATCGCAGAAATATCAAAGCATCCAATGTTTGACTTCCGAGCCTGCTTCGTAGTTTATTTCCAACATAAGCAGCAGCTGAAAACGCTCGTTCAGCTTCTACGCTGGTTGGAGGAATAGACAATAGATACTTATATGCTGTTTCTAAGTGATATCCACGAACTCCTCCATTTTCGAACAGGCTCATTTCACGTCAAATACTATTTGCCAACCCCAATTCATTTTGTACTTGTACTTCAGGATCTGGGGATTTCATACTCTTGTTAATTTCCAGCAGTAACTTTTCCTTTAATGTCAATTGGGGTTGGGAGGTTTCTGACCTTAGCTCATCATCTGTTTGTGATCCTGACCTTGCTTCTTCTTCCGTGTAATCTCGACTATTAAGTCTTTTAACAAAACTCTTTATTTGCTTCCTCACTAAAGCCTGTGTCGGAACTGGAAATAAGTCGTGCCATTCCAAATCCGATAATAACTGATTTTCAACATCCATTCGTGGATTTTGTAAATAATTTAACACCCCAGGCAAGGTTATTTTCAAGGCGCAAAGGACTACGGAATACAAACAAGACTTGTTTGTGGCAATCCCGAAAATCCCGAGATTAGCCAAGTACAGTCCCGGGATTTTCGGGGCCAGAAAACGGTCGGGATCCCGGGATCCCGAATCTCGGGATCCCATTGTATTCTCTACCACCACCGCTGGGCGTCGCCGCCGCGCGCCGCCTGACGTAGCTTGGCACTTGGCAGTGAATGAGTTAACGAAAAATAATAAAAGTTTTAGCAACTTTGGCAGTTTCTTCAACTAAAGTTGTTCTGTCTGTATAGCGCCTTAGTATCTTAATTTTACCGAGAACTCCTCACTGGAAGCGAGCTGACATAATAATCGGTAAGGCGACTCGAGTACCTACAGCGTAGGTTTAGGTTTATTCAGAGATTGAAACAAAATCTTGCTTATCTGGAGCTCCATCCTCTCGTAGCATACCTAATACCTATGAACCACAGATAACAGAATATTAAAAACAGCATGCTAGGCACTTGACTCTACATTAATTGCACGAGTCTCTTTAATTCTAGCTAGAGTGCTTTGCCTTTAAATAGCATCAAAACAGTCTATTAATATATTTTTAGATTGCTCGGCATTGCTGGAGTTTGAATGTAGTTTTATTCGTCAACATTGTAATAAGACATGGTGTACTAGAATTTGATAATTTTGCAATTCAAGACTTAAAATAAACAAAAAATATACCTATAAACTTTTATATTGGCTTTGTTTGCAAAGACAATAAATGTCTTGTACGTGCTGTTTCTTTTATGACCTTCATTCATTACCGGTCATTATCATCAACATTGTCTTAACTCACTTCGCCCAGTGCTGGATCTATTATTACCTGCTGCAGCGACAGTTAAAAAAAGCTTATAATAGGTATCACAAATTGCCCATAGATAATTTTGAAATTACCTTTGTTCATCGACGACCTCTGTGGCGCGGTGGGCGAAGGTCTGCCTGCGACGCAGGAGGTTGCGGGTTCGATTCTCGCCTCGGAACAAATCTGTGTACGATCTGCAGACATTTGTTCAGGGCGTTCTGGTCGTTTTCTATGTATAATAAAAATAATAATAATAAAATAATAAAATTTGTTTATTTCCTCTTCACAATAGGTACTTAAAAACTAGTTATACAAGCACAGTGCGTAGAACTATATTTAACCTGTATTGTGAGAGGCTGGAGCTTGCTATAGGTTTTATGAAAAACCTGTAACTACAAGTCTCCAGGACCTCCACTCCACGGATTACATATAATAGGTGACATTTATATATAGGTAGGAAAAATGTAACAAATTAATATTCTATGTAAGGTAATAAATTTTGATATTAAGATCAAGAGTAAAAATTAAAGGAAAAAAAATATACTTATACTAAGACTACTAAGAAAGTATAGACAGACAGACCTAAATATGTGTTGTCGTGAGTGTAGTATGTAGCCAGTGTAGTGTATGTGTGTGTGGTAAATGCGCATGGTTGGTAGGGTACTCCTGAGGACACTGTCCTCTTGGGAGGCCGACAGCAGAAACCAATGCAAATGTATGTGTAGGTATTTGTGTGTTGTGCGTATGAGTGTGAATTTTAGTATTATGTTCATCATGCAGACCCCAACGTCCCAATCAAGATAGAAAAGACCTAACCGTAAGGTCAAACAGACTGATAATTGCGGGAACTTAAAGAAAAACAACGAATTTAAAATGTAGTGAAGATTATGAAAGGGTGGCTAGAAGATTTTCGGTTTCTATGTAGTTAAGTGTTTTTAGCCATTTAGCTACTTCTGCTTTACACTTAATCCGCGGTAGGGGAAATATGTTAAGTAAAACGTTCACCTTGTTGTAGATGTAGGGTCCCAAAAAACAGCTGAATTTGTGAGCACGGCTGGTGTTAAAGGACTGACCGGCGGCGCACACCTTACCTTTCCTACGGTTGTTTTTAACCAACTGATTGTAAACGAGTTGAGAGTGTTTCTTGAGTATGATTTGAAGAAGGAAGGTTTGCCTTACAGTAAGAAGATTCCATTCCTTGTAGAGCTGAGCGGTTGGATAACGGTAAGGAAGACGCGCACTCACCTTTAACACAGACCTTTGGGCTCTCTCAATTTCAATAAGGTGAGTCTTTGCCGCGCCACCCCAAGCAGTGATGCAGTAACGCAGGATAGAGTCACACAACGCCGTGTACACTTCCCGGACAGTTTTACGATCTGCTACATTCCTAAGCCCCTTAAAGACGTAAATTAGCTTACGCGTCCTGCCCACCAGCATATCGATTTTTTTTTTTAATAAAAATATCTATCTATGTATTGTATTATAATATGTATATCAGTTATCTAGTACCCATAACAAGCTCTGCTTAGCTTGGGGTTAGATAATGCTGTGGGAATTGTCCAGCTTTATTTATATTTATTTATTTATTCATCGAAATATACCTAATAAGATAAAATAGGTGACCGCGGCGCTAGTTTGGCCCCGGGGTGACCTTTGCTGGGTGCGTCTATACTATCTTCTTAGTCCCCAAATTCATGTGCAGCATCCACAGTGATATCTGTGGCAGCATCTTTAAGAATGTTATTAATAAAATAACTAGCAGTTAATACAAAATTGGTTCTCTTCGTAGAAAATCTATTTACTTAAGGGATCTGCGGATGATGATTTGCCCAAACAAACGTGCTACCAAAATGATTTGTAATTCGAGCATATTTCCACCATTATCATGTTGTTTTTTGAATTTGAATAGTATTTTTCTAGTTCCCTGAGTAGTTTGTTCTGAATAATACACACTTATAATGAAATGGAAGCAAAATATGCAAAATGAGATTTTGCATAAGTAATGTCAAAAATAACAAGTTTTCGTCCTATTGGTTTTGTATTAAAAACAACAATATCTCACGTTTTCTTTGTGGAAAATAGCTAGCTACATTGTCTTGTTACAGAATTACAACACAATGTCAAAAATACAAAAAGTTTTCAGTTATCATTTTTGGTATTACGGAACACAATCATTTACGAATTGAAGTTGCGAGCAGCTGTCGCCAGATCCTTAAGGGCTTGAACTACCTCAAATCAACTCCGTCAGAGTCAGACCTAAATATCTTCCAAACGGCTAAAACAAACAATTTCAAAGTTAAATATTTAACTTTGAAATTTATCCATGGTACAGATCACTTATTCTATCGATCATATGTTTCGAAAACACGATTCCATAAAATTTTCTCGATAGAAAAGAATCGCAAAGTTACCTCTAAATTTTTACTAAAACCTTAATTTCTCAATAAATACAGAAGTTAAGATCTTGAGAATAAACATGGTAATAAAACTAAGTATATAGAACATTTTATATGTTTCGGATTTTTTTAATAAAGTCCTAATTTATAGATAATGAGCTAAAACTTCTCTAGGGGCGCCGCGCACAAGACCACGTGGGGACGGGGTACTCTGTGTCGGATCCGCCACTCAAATTGAACCTAATCAACTCATATAGGAAAGCTCTGTATCTGGTAGTTCTTTTTCGATTTTTGGGCTTGTATTGCTATGCCCTGTCTCGCTTGTATGAACGCGAAATCCTGTCTGTCATTTAAAAAAAAAATGAGAAAATGATTGTATAGGGTCTTAAGTCTATGCGTGTTGTTGGTGTCATTAGATTCGCGACAAACTACGTTAACTATTGTTCTTGAAAGCTAATTGCAAAACAGTGTCCTAAGACTAACATACATCCGCAAGCACAAATTACCAAGGTGGACACAAGATTTGTTTTTATTTGCTTTTTGTTGGACTCAATTATGGCTCTTGAATTCTTGATGTTTCATGCATAAGATCGCCCACACTAAACAAATAAAACCGGCCAAATGAAGTCGAACTTGCGCACGAAGGGTTCCGTACCATTATCTATTAAAACAGCATAAAATCACGTTTGTTCTATCCCCCATTTTTTTTTAAATTTAATAGTTTTTTTTAATTTATAAATTGAATATACCTGCATATAACTAAATATTCTAGTGCTCTGTGATTACTTAAAAACAGAATAAAATAAATATTTAAGGGGGCTCCCATACAACAAACGTGATATTTTTGCCATGAACAACAAAATCAAATCTTAGAAACTAAATTAACCTAATGAATGACCTAACATTACAAGTTGGTTCAGCGTTCTAGCTGTGTCCGAAACAGGCTTACCTAGATCGCTGTTGCAGTGACCTATTAGTTTTTACTATAATACTTCATTGGTATTCTGTAAACATTACGTGAGAAATTTCAATACTTCTCATTTATTTCAGCATATTATGAAACAGTTATTGATTTTTGGCACAATGCCCTCTACACACGCTCTCTTATGTGCATATTTCCGCGTATAACTAGTAACTAGACAATTTGAAATGGCGATAATATTGTATACTTTAAACGTGCCTTCTACAATGCTGTGACAAATTTCTCATGTTGGCCTTGGTTTTTATGCTGGTTGATCTTTGTAATGTGTTTTTAGTTTTTCCAAGCGACACAAAAACATTACACACAGATTACAAACAGATTTATACTTAGACGAACTCAAAACGTTTTGAAAAGAATGTTGATCGTTTCGGGTAAGCGCCTGATAAAATTTTTGGTGGTGTTTAATTGATTTTAAGTTCTACAAGGAAGAAACTAGCGAAAAATTAATTTCCCGCAAATCTAATGAAAATTTTCACCTCGGTTCATTGGCATTTTACTTAGTTTTCTAAATAAATAGGTACATATAAGATCTTGAAAATAAGCATGGTAATAGAACTAAGTATATACCTATGACAAATCTTTTATATTGTTCGAATTTTTTTCAAATAAAGTCCTTATTAATAGATTGGCTTGGGGTTGCTATGCCCTGTCTCGCTCCCATGAACGCGTAATCCTATGTCTAACCCTTTCACAAACAAATGAGGTTGTATATAGGCCCTTCAGTCGTATGTTTGAAAGTATTGCTAACAATAGTTTTATTTCTTTTCAGATAACCGCTGAAACAACGAAACAAAACAAAAAACAAAGGAGGATTCGCGTTTGAATGATTGTTTTTCCGTAAACAGTGGTAATCAATTGATTCGTTATGGGGTCCTGTAAGAGAGCGTGAACAGAAGTCGTAATGTGGCGTGTGAGTAGCACGCTTCTGGTGCTTCTGTCGGCGGCACAGGCGTTGCTTGAAGGACCAAATGTGTGCACCAGGCAGGAACCGTGAGTAACTTCTTTACTTATTCTTTATTGCACTAATAAAAACAAATATGTAAACCATAACAAGAAAGGTATCGCAAAGGCGAGCTTAATCCTACAAAGAGTTCTCTACCAAAAAACCTTTCTCTTTCAACAAACCTTGTTTGGAGAGAGAGACAAGTTTATAATAGTTGGTATGTGTGTATATACAAATAGAAACCTTTACCTTTAAAACATATAAAATTAGCATTTTATAAACCGAATAACATACCTAATAAATATATATTTTTTTATTACTTTATACCTTAGACAATTTAACCCTCTGTCAATGGACGAGGCTCGCGTGTTATACAAACAAAATATTCTGCTATTTTTATCGGAGGAATGGGGAAAATTTGTGGTGATACTAGTGTCATGATTACACTACCCCATAATAAAATCATAACTTACTTAAATTTAATATGATAATTTGTGAAATATTGGAACTAAGTTCCTTATCGCGCATTGTGAAAGGGGGCTGGACGGAAAAAAATCTCACGAAAACTTGTAACGACACTTTTTGCAATAGTAAGCTATTGTGAGCCGTGCGGCGTGCGCATGTTTCTCTGTCTGTCTCTCTCTCTCTTTTATAGAAAGGAACTTCGTTCCATCCGGGTGTCCCTTGACACCTCTCAACATTTTTTTGTTTACATTGATAAAATTCTATTTTTACATTTGATAGGTTAAAATTAATGTCTATGCAAACTAAAGCTTCTTGGCGTTACTATGTTTTTGTCTGAAGGAAATCATGATGTATTATTGGACTTACTCAAATCAATACATTAGAAAAAATATTGCATAAATTATTCTCCAGAAATTACTTTTAACCAATGTCCATACTACCAAAAATCTGTGGAAAATATATTCAGGTATTACTACTGCATGAAACTCAAAAGTTCGTAGGGGTAGATAAATATCGATGCTGATTTCCGATGTCGATGTTTTTCACATGGTGGTGAATTAAAACAACCATTTTATTAGGTAGGTATATGAAAAGTTCATTGTGCATTGTTTATTATGTTACTTAAATGTTATTAGTTAGTAATTAAAAGAACAGAAATATTAAAAAAAACTCCTGGTAAATTCTACCGCATTGTTCATCAAACGCGACGCAAATTTTCTGGTCTGCCTAATTCGTAAAAAAAACCCGACTTGAAATCAATACCTAAATTATTTATCTTACTACGTACTACGTACATATAATATCCAACATGATATAAAACTACAAAACTAAAATAAACCTGATTAAGAAAATACCAATCGGCCGGAGCTAAGTCAGTTTTATCAATATCGATTCAGAGTGAAAAATTGCAGAGTACATCATCCCTTTAGGTAGTCTCGGTACATAAAAACACAAAGCTTGTAGAAGTCAAAATTCAAATTTAGAAATTCGTACCTTATTGTTATTACTAAAGCATTAAGGTCAATAATGTTTTACTCTGATATGCGATTTTATCATAAGTTACCATAAGTATAAAACTATCTCGTGTACAAATGCGTTATGTACGCCCTAGTCTCGTGGGGAGTACCCATAGAGCTTGCGAAAAATGTTAAATACTCGTTTAATTGAACATTGTTAAACAAAATAAGACTTATTGCAATGGTGATATGATTGAAAATAAAATATAACTAGGACGCGAGGGTATTCGATTTTTTTCATCATATCTACTCGATTGTTTAGGAAAATAGATGCACTATGTAAATAATTTGCAACGATTCAAATTGGAGGAAATAATCATTAATTACACTAAAAAAATACTCCATGTGAAATGAAACACCATCTTTTTGTCTGTTCGAGGTGTTTGATTTTTTATTACAGACGCTTACCGCACAGGTAGGCATTTTTATCGGAGCTTACTCGGCCATAACGATACTCAGATTGATGAAATCGATTATAGAAGTAGTTTTAATGAACGACATTGATCAAACATCATGGTCCTTGGCAGAGGGGTAAGATCCTTCAAGGCGAGTCCTTTGGTTATTTTGTCAAAGCTTTATATACGCATTTATAATATAATTCATCATCATCATCATCATCATCATCAGCCTATATTTGTCCACTGCTGGACATAGGCCTCCCCTAATGAGCGCCATAGCGCCCTGTCTTCAGCTTGCCGCATCCAGCATCTGCCAGCAGTCTTTCGCAAATAATATAATTATAATATAATTATACATATAATAATAATAATAATGCTGGACAATTCACACAGCATTATCTAGCCCCAAGGTAAGCAGAGCTTGTGTTATGGGTACTAGATAACTGATATACGTAATATTATACATTACGTAGATAGATATTTTTTATTATACATAGAAAACACCCAGACCAACGGAACAAATTTCTGCAGATCGTACACAAATTTGTTCCGAGGCGGGGATCGAACCCGCAACCTCTTGCGTCGCAGGCAGACTCTCGCCCGCTGCGCCACTGAGGTCGACATACCTATAATACCTTGTAAAGCACAAGGTACTCAACTTATCTGGTTTACTTTTAAATAAATAAATATTGTGTGAATAAGGGGACGACCAAAAGCCCTCCCCCTCATTAATATAAACCAATTTTTTATTAAACTTAATGTATGAAGACAAGTAAAATGTGTTTATCCTCATTTGTGGTGAAAATTGCAGCAATGATTCACTAGCTTTTATTTATGTCATGTCCTACGCATTAATCCTAAGTATTCGACAGATAAAATAATAACTTATAAGTTTGTAGTTTTAAAATCAATGCATTTTCCTCAATCAAATACAAGGAATAATTAAATAAATAAATATGTAAATTGTGCTGGACTATTTACATCCAAGTCATCATCTAGCTAGCCCCAAGCTAAGCAGAGCTTGTGTTATGGTAATGGTACCCTATTAGATACAAATATAAATAAATAAATAAATAAAAATAAATAATGCTAAAATAGCGGTCCACCCCGGCTGCACTTGTAGTTATTTTTTCGTCAATTTTCCAATGTTTTTAATACTTCTTATCCTATTCCGGACTAAGAGAAATCCAACAAATCAAAAACGATGAAAATCTGTCCCGTCGTTCTTGAGTTATAAATGAAATGGCGTAACCACGGAACATAAAAAACAAGTGGAAGTGCTATGAAACAAAATTACTATGGGCACCGGTGTCGCCAAACTCACACAAATAAACCCTTAATCTTATATTGCATTACAAAGAAACAATTCGTTTCATTGGTAGTTAAAAGTTTAGTCAAAATTAGCCAACGTCACAGATTAGAAAATAAACCTTGAATTCTACCGTATAAGATTTATTTTACTTTAGCAGCAGAACGTATTTACGAGCTACACTCACCAAACAGCAACTTGACGAGTCAATTCTGCTATTTGACCATAGATGGCGGTATTGTCAGTGCTCGCAATTGTAAACTTAATTTCCTTAGTTATATGATTGGCATTCGCGTGATAGGTCGCGGACCTACTCACCAAACATATGACTGTCGAGTCAATTCCGCTACTTCACCATAGATGGCGGTATTCTCAGTGCTCGCGATTATAAACTTAAATTTCGTCAGACATATGATTGACATTCGCGTGATAGGTCGCGACTCGACTAAGGCTGCACCAGGTAGCACAATGAACTACTTTATCGATATCGATAAATATTTTGCCACAGATTGTAGGCGACGACGGAACCCTTGTATTAGGATATTTAGATCTAATTACACTCTTATTGGTTAGTTTATCTTAGTTTGTGTCTATTTAGAGCATATAAACACTTTTTATAGGAATTTGGTAAGATATTACGATTTATTACGTAAGTTGAAAATGTACTTTTTTGTTTATGGTCATTTTGTAGTAAAAACAGTACAAAAAGAAATGTTTAGGCCTAAAACTAGTATTACCGCTTGTATTAGGTAAATAGGATAATTAGTTTTAAAGTTATTTACCTTTTTGTATAAGGAAAAATGTCTCTTGTTGAGTTTTGTTAGGTTTTAGTTTTAGGCACTTTTTATTACTTATGAATGTCTAGATATTGTATTTATTTATTGATAAGGTATGTTTTAGGCCCCAAGTAAACATGATTTGAAGTATCGATCAAATCAACAGCCGACTTGACTACATCACTAAACGAGTAGCGAAGAACATTCGAGAATAGAAACAATCCAAAATCAACTTTATGCTAATCGCATAAGGTCGATTTTGACTAACCGTTCTAATAAATTATTTGTAAATTTTAATAAAATAAGATTTTATGACAATGCAATGAAAATGCTACCTATTGATGGTGTAAAACACCCTCGTTTTCGAGATTTTATCGCCTACTATAATTTTTACACTCTAAAATGGAACAATACGGCATAGCTTCGGAAAAATGAATTCGCCGCGAGACTAGTAACTCGACGTGATGTAAGAACACGACTGAGAGCAGTTAAGCGTAACTACGCATAATTGTGGCACGCGTGCCACGCCCACATAACACTTCCACTTATTTTTTCTGTTCCGTGGGCGTAACTAACACGACACAATTATATTTTATTAAGTATCAATTATATTTATGTATATCAGTTATCTAGTACCCATAACACAAGCTCTGCTTAGCTTGGGGCTAGATAATGCTGTGAATAAATTGTCCAGCATTATTATTATTATTTTGGGTGTGAGTTAGGTACTGCCCTTCGGGGCTATTCGGATAAATAATAATCCTTGTTGACTTGATGACCTGATATAAATTTGAATACTTACAGATTAGCTCTTTAGGCCCTTAGCATACCTCCGCTGCGATACCATAGCAGCGGAACCGCAGAAGTTTCGCCATGACTTGTCCGTTGTACGTCAAGTGGAACAGAGAAGAAACTGCCCGCTCGGACGCCAGCTAATCTCCGCCGTTTCGCTGCTATACCGCTTTTGTTCCGCATGTATCTTGTGGCAGTTGACATTGTATATACCGCTACTCGAACACCGTCAAATGTAGTAATGTTGCACAGCGGAACTCGTATTGCGGTTATGCTGCTACGGTTTCGCGGCGGAGGTGTGCTACTGGCCTTATAGTAAATAATAATAGTGGTCGATACCAGCCGAAAGTTAGTCATGTCATGCTTAATAATTCGAGTAGCTCACCTACCCGTTGTCTAGCTTCAAGACAATGGTGTTATTTATGAAAACTCTTTCACAACATTCAATTATACCATTACAACACAAAACGTTTTGTTTTATGTGTCCGACATACTGCTTTCGATTCAACAACCCCCGTTATTTGTTTATGTAAAGTACGTTCAATACCTAGATTGGATGGATGATGACGTGTGCAATACGTACCTATACATACAACGAAATGATAATGTTTGACGTTCTGTACTATGATAAAGTAGTTCCTCAAAACAGGAAAATATACTAGACTAGAGTATATGTTGTTGAAATAAATATTTCGATAATGACAAATTTACATTTCAACATGGGAATTATGCGGATTGTGGAAGTATTAAATGAAAAAATAATAACGCTAATATTAAAAATGCGAATGTTTAGATGGACGGCTGGATAGATATGTTTGTTGCTCAATCACGCCAGAACGGCTGAACGAATCTGGATGATATTTGGCACAGAGATAGATTATAAGCTAAATAAGTGCTAGTCATTATAGATTTTTGACATAATGCATGCATACTTTATATTTTAATAGTTTTTGTCCGCCACTTCGCACGCGTTATTTCTATGGAAACGTTTTAAGATTATTTTAATCCCATGGGAACTGATTTATAGAATAAATGTAGCATTTGTTTTATACCTATAAACTTGTATTCAATTACAGCCCGATCCGTTCAGTAGTTTTGGCGTTGAAGAAGTAACAAACATCCATCCATCCATCCATCTAAACATCCAAAATTATGCTTTTATAGTGCCAAGTGTGATAATAAGTAGTTAGGTACTATATTTTCAAGCCATAATGATACTTTTGCTCGTAAAATAAGAAATAAACTGGGCTCTGATTCCACTAAACTAAATGAATCGCGTCACCATAACAATGATATTGAACGAAATGATATCTCAGTATTACATATTTTGGCATTTTATACCTCTGATGAAAAAAAATACCTACAGACCCGGAGGGACGCGTGTCTTAAGTGCCAAGGTTGAAAACCTTGACACTTAAGACACGCTCGAGGCGATACCATTGTTATGGTGAAGTATGATTAATTTCGTGGAATCAGGCCATTATATCAATATCTCCATGCAATAACACCTCGCGTACTATCTAGAGGTAATTTCATCTATGAACGATTCTGCAACCATAACATTGTCAAAGAAAAGCGAACTGTTAGCAGAATTGGCCCCTGGTTTATCTACAGTAGTAATTATAGAGGAAAGATTTGTATTTTTGTATATAACCAATAAACATATAAAGTACTGAACCGATTTCAAAAATTCTTTTGCATTTAGAAAGCTATATTATCATCACTGAGTAACATATATAGGTTTGGTTTAAAGATCTACTCTCAAAAAAAGACACAGTCACTTATATGAGAATAGTTAATAAAAGTATGGAGAAGTTGTTGTTGTTCGGTCTGTAGTCGAATATACCCGTGCGAAGCTGGGGCGGACCGCTAGCAGGGTTGATAAAAATCATGATTATTGTAAAAAAATCCAAAATATGAGATTAATTTGATTTAAATCGGATTTATTTGATTTTAATCGGATTTTTTTAATTATCTGATCGTTTTCAGTATGAAAGTCAGTTATTTATTGAAAAAAAAAACAACTTATTTTTGGTTATATCAACATAATGAAGTCATTCTTTTATTAACAAAACGAAGTAGCATATTTATTTGCCTATTTAACAAAAAATATTGAATTAAATTTATAAAAAATGACATTAACGAAAATCAACAAACACTATATTCTTCTAAATGTACTTAAAAAACACTTCCATTTTGTAATATCTAACAAAAATAATAATAATTAAAATAAAAAAGACAACATTAACAATGATATATATAGGGACTTCCCCCAACATAGTTTATGTTTTTTGGCTGTTTTGGTTGCAGTAAAAAAGTACTGATTTCAATCAACGATTTTTTTAAATCACTTGCGCGATTTAAATCACTGATTTTAATCAAATGATTTAAATCATATCATACCTGACCGCTAGTATCTTATAATTAAGCTCTCACCTATGCTCATTATTGCAGATGCTCTGCTAGACGAAGTGACATCCATAAGATAAAAAGATTAAAATGTTTTCTTCTTCCTGCTTGCAACGTTGCATCCATTGTTCTTTGTCATCCGTCGTCCATGGTCCAGTTAAACCAATTATTTATTTACTTCCCAACCAGCAGGGGTGTCTGAGTGTCGCCGGTTACTCACCGGTCAGTTAACTTTACTGCTTTCAATCGAAGCATTTCTTTTTGCATATGTAATTACATTGTAAGAAAGTTGCATTAATAATAATAATCTTTATTGAAAACAAACACAATTTTAGACTTATTAAAATTAAGCCCTGACTCCTAAACCTATTACCTGTTCGTCAGGAATCAGTTCCTTCCTACCCATGTAGAGAACTGAATTGTCATTTTTTTAAATTAATTACTGATTTTGTTTATGAATAGAATATAGTAAGTAGACAAAGTTAATTAATGAGTATAGATACCTACCTTTCCATCTGCAAAACACGAATAAATAATCTTATAATAATAAACTTATTTGGTACCAAAAAATAGATTTTTGTGAGTTTGTGTGATGGGTCTCCCGAAGACAGCAGTCTCTGTCTCTTGAGAGTCTGGGCAACAGGGGACCCTGTGAGCACTGTAAGTGTGTTAGATAGATAGAGAATACTTTATTCATCACCTTTAAATAACTGATCTTTTAAATTTGACGCCGTGTGATGCTAGTTTATAATTTGCACCACCCCAACTCTTACCCTGTGTGTCGCAAGAGGCGACTAAAGGACATACAGGCAATCAGAACGATTGTGAGAAAATAAAGGATACAATTTGCATGATTACAACATGCATAAATGTAAGTTATAAATATAGTAAGACACGCTATACCTGATAATCTATTAAACTTATACCTACATAGGTACAACAAATTAATTATACTTAGTAACTCCAAGGGACATACCTGTTTGCGTTGGTGTGTTTGGGAGTGATTTTGTATTATAAAACACTGAGTTTAGGTAGATTTCAATTTTTATTTCTCCAGAGCACGTGTACAATACCTACTAAACAATCTAGCGTGTGTTAGGTAGACATTCTACTATTTCGACGACATCTGTGGCGCGGTGGGCGAAGGTCTGCCTGCGACGCAGAAGGTTGCGGGTTCGATTCCCGCCTCGGGACAAATGTGTGTACGATCTGCAGACATTTGTTCAGGGTGTTCTGGTCGTTTTCTATGTATAATAAAAAAAATATCTATCTATGTATTGTATTATGTATATCAGTTATCTAGTACCCATAACACAAGCTATGCTTACCTTGGGGCTAGATAATGCTGTGTGAATTGTCCAGCATTATTTATTTATTATTTGCATTGCTCAGGCTTCGTCTGTGCTTAATGCTTATCCCTCAAGTAGGCTGTACTAAGACATAAACGGCTTGCTGATGATAAAGTTATCTCAAGTTTGTTGTAAAACAATATGAACTGCTTATGAATCACATCACATTAAAATTATAAATGCGAAAGTTTGGATGGATGTTTGTTCCCTCTTCACGCTAATACGACTGAACGGATTCAACTGACATTTTTGAAGCGACTTTTTATTTATTTATTTATTTATCAAGTAGGCGTAGCAATATGAGGTTACGATAAAACCTTTTTTCGTTTCGTTTCGTAACGTTTCCATAGAAACATCGCGTGCGAAGCCGGCTGTATAAACAAGTTCTTTCAGCAACAGAGTAAATAGGTAGACTAAGAAGTAGGCTAAATGACGTATTTATGATTATTTTCTTATTTCCATTACGATGACCTCTGCACCGCGATTATTCTATACGTAAAAGTTGACTCATGCATATCTAATACCTACTCTATATTATTTCCAGCTACACAACAACAATACGCGTCTCGGAAAATGAAGCATATCAAGTAAAGGAATACTCTTGGTGTCTGAACGTGCCACCGCGTTGCACGAAATACAAGATCAAATTCCGTCAAGTTTTTAAAACGCAGAAGTTGCTAAAGCACCGGCCTGTGGAGGAATGCTGCGCAGGGTACGCACCTGATCCGAAGGGCAAGCAGTGCGTGCCGCTCTGCGTGAACACATGTGTGCATGGCCAATGTATAGCACCCAACACTTGCGCCTGTGCGCACGGGTACGGCGGCCCAGCGTGCGACATCTGTAAGTTAAATTTCGTTTTCATTTTAACAAAATATTTTTATCGTGATTTGATTTTTGAATTTTCCAATATTTCGGACAATTCATGTGGTAATATTTGTAGAAAAAGACAAAGATTGAGGGTAGATCGGTCTGCCAATAAAAACCAATTCGCAGTGACTTTAGTTCTTCCGTGATCATGGCACATGAAACTGTGTCGAAATATTGAAAAACTCGAAAATCGAATCATGGTAAATATCCCGTTAGAAATGACTTTAGGTAATAGTAATTTCAAATAATTTCGAATACCTATAAATACAAATATATATAATCATAAAGACGGTTTACTATGTTAGGTCCTATCGATTACTAGATATTATATTCACTGCATCTTACCCTAGGGACCCTACGGGCATGAGAATATAATCTAGGTTCTTGTGAGATTAATTAAGCTAGGTATTTATAATCACAGAAACTAAAAAAAAATTAATGAGAAGTTATACATACAGTTTCAACGTCTATTAAATGATGCAATGTAAAAATGTCTCTAAAAACATCCATATTTTTAATAACCAAAATGCTAACTTACCAACGTAACTTTAATTTTAATGTTTGTTTTTGATATTTAATCATTATTCACATAGAAAATACAATCAAATAAGAAAATTAAATTAAAACTAGTATTTACAAATGAAACACTTGAGTTAACTGCAGACTGTTGCAAACAATCTACAGATAGCTCAACTGATCCATATCAATACCACCAGTCGGAAGCGTGCCGTGTCCAATATGCTGACTGCATTGATAATATAATTTTAATTATATTATTATTATAGCCATTAGTAAGTTTTTTCTCAAATAATATTAACAAAAGATCTTTAAATGAGTTTGGTAATTTATTATAGACGAATAGCATAGATAATAGGAGTTCCTTTTGTGTAAGTATGTCAAGTTTAAATCCACCCTCATTATAAAAGTACCTACCTACAGTAGATTCATTAGCGAGAATTTTAAGAGTACATAGGTAGGAGTTGTTGAAAACAGGATGCGTGTAGGTACTCGACCCTTGATCGGATGGGTAGGTATTTCAGTGTAATTGTTATCTTGCTGTTGATAATACCTAAGTACCATATTTTCATTGTGAAAGTGAATGATAGAGGAAATTTTTGTTTACAGTTACGCTTGTGTAGAGGTACTTACCTATATTAGTGAAATAAATCTGGTGGCTTTTGAACAAGTAGAAATTGGGATTGTAGGCAGGACATGCCTGATAGAGAAACATGATGAAAAATTGTAATTTATGGACAGGATTTTAATAGCATGACAATAAAAAAATTATAACATCGTATATTTGAACATCATAAATATATTTCTACTAAACGACTAAAAAGAGTAAGAATCCCTTAGTTTTAAATAGTTTTTTAAGTTTTACGGGATAAATAGGTACTAATTGCTCTCGAATCAAATTTTGATTAGTACTTTGTATAGGATCACTTAGGAATCATGCTCTACAGCTGCAAAAGAATCATCGAAATACGAGAAATCGACGGACATACATAAAAAATCATGCAGCCGAACATAAATAATAACTAATTAAATAAATAATAGAAGCAATGCTTTGAGTGAAACTTCTAAAATTCTAAATTCAAAGTAACCTACATATAAATTCGTTCATACTTTCAGTTCATTCTGTGGGAATCACAATTCACGTTCAGTTTAATGTTTCCTCGAAACTCTCCTACAAACCAGACAATAGGCCTCGGTAAACATTTACCGTCGCTGTTTATCAACATTTCATGGACAGACAAACCTATCCTAATAAAGAAAGACCGGATGCGTCATACTGCACGTCAACAATAAAGATAAAGTCATAATTTAATTGTGTCTAATTATCCCCACTGCAAAGCTAGCAGTAATAATACTGATAAGAATGTCGTTGCTAAAATACTCAATTTAACGTTTATCTGCCTCATTACGGAAAAAACATGATTATCAATTTGTTAGTCCGGGAGTTCCCGAAACTTGTCTGCAAAGAATTATACATTACCTAAGTCGTAGGTACTGCATTATTTCTAATTTATCTACGCTTCGCAACTTCACTTAGGCCTCTATTAAAATTATACATTACCTAAGTCGTAGGTACTGCATTATTTCTAATTTATCTACGCTTCGCAACTTCACTTAGGCCCCTATTATAATCGCTTGCTCAGTCATTGATCTATTCTTGAGTGACATGAGGCTTGAACGTCACTCAAGCATAGATCTAGAGCAAGCTTTTAATAAGGGAATAAAATTATAAACAGGTTATTTTTGGTTTGTTTTTAAGTAGGGGTAATCTCAGGCCGCGGTAGGTTTTAATGTTCCCGCGGTTTGGCACAAAAATGGCGAGAGAGGGTTACCGGAGAGGTTTTAGTGGGTATTACGTCCTTTTCAGGGCGTCGAGTCCCACATAATTCTGGTCCCCCCCAGGCTAGTCTATTCGTAAACAAATTTCCTCGCCGCATAAAAAAAGGGGTAATCTCAGGACAAGGCCCGGTTTTGAAAATTCTGTCACTAATAGAAAGCTACATTGTCTGTGAGTGACATAGGCTATGTTTGTGTTTTGCAGCTTGATCAAAACCGCGAGAAGCTACCCGAAGTATTCCTTTAAGATTAAATTGAATGCAGCTTTTTGATACTAAAATTGTTCAAACAGAACTATAAAATCTAATTTAAGCTGAAACCTTTATGTAACTCAAACTTTTTTATTCTTGTACTAAGACAAAAATGTTTGTAAATAAAACACATATTTATTTTTCACTAGTTCAGAAACCTGTGGACTCATTATAACTGTAATCTATACTATATGATGAAGAAAAACAAACTATAATAGTTTTATTATTGTCTGAAAACTACATAAGTATAATATTATGTCATCAAAACAAATGTTTACTTTTGTCTTACTTTTATTTCATTACTGTACTGGTATGAATTTAATTTACAAACGAATGTTTCTTGGTCTATTTTGTAAAACGAAAAATCCCATTTGAACCCTGACTCTTCTGAGGGAAAAAATAGAGAGATTGTTGTCATAGTTTGTAACTGAGGCGGTCGTGGCGTAAGTATCGAGCCCTTCAATTAATGCCGCAAGGGAACCTAGCAGAAGAAGAGCGGCAGCTTTCCTTTGTGTTTTTTTAACATCTCCCCAGCGATCAACAAACCCACCTGCCAAGCGTGGTGATTATGGAAAACCTTCTTGTTTGGGGGAAGCATAATCAGCCTTGAACTTATGTGGGATAATAATATCATTAAATTGTATCTCTTTTTCAGCCTGCCCTATCGGCAAATGGGGCCGGAACTGCCAGAACGAATGCCGCTGCCTCAACGGCGGGACTTGCGAACCTCTGACAGGCCAATGCTCTTGTGCGCCAGGCTGGCGCGGCGAGGCCTGCGAGCGAGCATGTGACCCTCCGTCCTACGGTGACAACTGTGAGGAAACCTGCCAGTGCGCGGCTGGATCTACCTGTGACCCCGCCAGTGGAGCTTGCACTTGTTCTCCAGGCTTTACCGGACCACTGTAAGTTAGATTCTTTCTAACTAGGCAATGCTTTTGTGTGCCTGGTTGGCGAGGCAAGGTCTGCGAGCGTTCCTGCAACCCTCCGTCTCGTCAGGCTTTACCGGACCACTGTAAGTTAGTTTCTCTCTGACAATGTTCCTGTGCACCTGGCTGGCACGGCGAAGCCTGCGATTGACCCTCCGTCCTACGGTGACAACTGCAAAGAAACCGCCAGTGCGCGGTCAGATCTCCCTAAGACCCTGCGAGTGGACTTGTGCTCCAGCCTTTACCAGACCACTGTAAGTCCTCTTCTTATTTCTTAGAGCAATTCATAACAGTGATATCGGTGCAGAGGCAGACTGGTTAATGAAATCCGTATATTTAATCTGCTAGGTTTGCATCAACTCTGATTGGGCAGTTGTAAACTGTGCCCGGAAATGGTAAAATTACCAACAGGTGAGCCAAAGCGGCAACGCAAGAGATATTTAGTTTATAAACTTTGGTAAAAGGGTAAATAGGAAAAAGAAACGCACTACCGACACCTGGCTTAAAGGCATTAAATTGGGTATATTTGGTACTCCGAAACCAATGTGGTATGCAAACAATGTTGTAAAATATATAAACCACATAGTTCTCGAACTAATTAGGAATGCTATGCTTAGATTACTTTTTATGTTGCTTTAATGAAAACACTTCATCAACCGAATTGAACGCTTTTGTGGATTTACCTACACGCCGGAACGGAAGGTCTATGCGTTTAGGGTCAAGGGCTGTTTCTGTGGAACCAATATTATCTTTCACACAGATTATTGGATTTCGATGTAGTGTTCTTAGCTGGATTTAATAAATTCTCATGCTAAGACGGTATTTATTTGCTCTGTAATTGATTTTCCAAGTAAAATCCAAAATTATTAGTAAAATCGTAAATTATAGATTAGTTACTTCTTAACCGATCGTAATTAAAATTGGAAGGGATATACATAGACAGTATCCAGGGAAGACCAGGCAATTTTTGTCTGCCCTTAGTCACCAATAGTCGCTTTACTGTAAAATGATCTTGCGAGCGCGGTGTTTCCCGGTATCAGGACACTTGCGCTAAAGACAATTGCGCGAAGGAAATTTTCGCGAAGGACATTTGCGCGAGAAGACATTTTCGCGAATGGACATTTGCGCGAGTGGACATTTGCGCGAATGGACACTTGCGCGAAGGACATTTGCGCGAGTGGTCATTTGAGCGAAGGACATTTGCGCGAGTGGACATTTGCGCGAGTGGACATTTGCGCGAATGGACATTTGCGCGAAAAATCATAAAACTCCTAATATCTCTTGAACTAGACGTCGCACAGAGTTGCGGATTTCACTACTGTGAAGGAAATTTTGTTTTTTTTCTCGTGATATATTTCATCTTGCCCTAACCCTCCCACTTCCTTCCCAATAACGAAAAATATACTTCAACGTAGACCTTCGTAGCACATTCTACGATGCGTAGCAAACAAAAGACATCAACGCGCACGCACCTCCTTATTACACAAAATGTTATTTTGTAGGCCATCGTAGCACATGCTACAATGCAACGAGGGAAATATCACAAGACTCAATTTACATATTTTGAAATAGATGTCGCAGAGAGTTTCACCACTGTGTAGGAAAGTTTACTCTCTTGCGATATATCAAATTTTCTCCTACCTCTGCACTTCCTTCCTCATAACGAGAAACATACTTTAAAGTAGACATTCGTATGATGTTTTGCGTTGCTAGATCACATATATTATATAATAGTCCGCCTCGGGACAAATGTGTGTACGATCTGCAGACATTTGTTCAGGGTGATCTGGTCGTTTTCTATATACAGAGTGATTTTTTTAAATGGGACAGTATGGGGAAATCCGAATCTAAAGGAGATAGAGGAAAAGTGTCTAAGGAGACATTAGGTGTTTTTTTATGTAAACAAATTTGGCTCGTTCAAATTTGTGGTCAAGCGTGAGTTGTTCTTAAAAAATGATAAAGTTGGTCAATTTTTTTTTTGACGCGGATCGACTCTGTTTCATGTAAGGATTATTTCATTGTTTGGAAAGAAAAAAATCTGAACAGCAGAAGTTGGTCAAATTTAATGAAAACTAATCTTCATACAGTTGCAGTATTCGCCTTTTAATATTGTTACAAGTGCCTAGGCGTGTAAAAAAATATTTAAAATTATTCCATTTTTAAATTTTGATAATCGGAGCTCCAGATGATTCAACCTGGATGGCAACCGATAGTCTTGAAATTATAAAAAAAAGAATTCAAATTTGGAACGTAAGTTATTTCTGCAGCTGTGATTTTGTTTCCAATCAGTTCATGCTTGTAATTTTATTCATCATGGCGTTAACTAATTCACATAAAGTTGATTTGATTGAGGTGTATTTTCTTAATTATCGCAGTAGAGATAATGCACTTAAGTGGTATCAAGAACGCTATCCTGACCGTGTAGTACCGAATCGCAAGATATTTGATAGTTTAAGGCCCATACCGGACCCAAAGTGGCGCCGCCACCTAATTTATCTTATAATTCTGTTTAACAAAGGAATTTTCAAAAATCCTTCTTCCAGTTTGTGATACCTATCATAAGCTTTTTTTTAATGCCTCTGTAATAGTTTTATTCTATTTAGTTTAGGAAGAGATACGAAAATAGATTTTGGTGGCCACCAAGTGCAACTTCGTATCTCTTCCTAAACTAAATAGAATAAAACTATTACAGAGGCATTAAAAAAAAGCTTATGATAGGTATCACAAACTGGAAGAAGGATTTTTGAAAATTCCTTTGTTAAACAGAATAATTACATAAAGTAGGTGGTGGCGCTAGTTTAGGTGCTGTATGCGCCTTAATAAAGAACCTAAGACAGGAAGGCTGTTTCAAGCCTAAGCGTAAAAGGCCGACAATAGTCAATAGTGAGTTTATAACTATTGCCGTATTGGGATATTTTGAAGCATACCCAAAAGCTTCGTTACGGGAAGCAGCTGAAACTATCGGTATTCATAAATCAACTGTAAGGAAGATTGAAGGCTCATAAATACAAGTGTTACATAGAAGGTCGACTTGTACAAGCGTTACTACCTGGAGATGAAGACCGCAGGTTACATTTTTGTAATTGGTATGTGGCTCAGACTATTAGAAATAGATGTTTTCCTAATTTTATTATTTGGACTGATGAATGCAACTTTTCGAACAATGGCATGTACAACAGGAGAAATAACCATTACTGGTCAAAAATAAATCCGCTAAGAACTACAGAAGCCCACAACCAAATCCGATTTTCTTTTAATTGTTGGTGTGCGATATTACATAACAGAATTTTTGCTATCAAAATTTACCAAGGAACGCTAAATAGTGAAAAATATCAGGAAATAATGAACATGGCTGCAGATTTAGTGGATGAGACTATTAGCTTAAGGAACTTTGGTAAGATAATCTACCAACAAGATGGTGCACCAGCCCACAACAGTAGGGCAAGTAAACTATGTTTGGACGAGCAGTTTCCAAACCGTTGGATGGGTACATATGGGCCGATAAAGTGGCCCCCACGATCGCCCGACTTAACGCCATTAGATTTTTTCTTATGGGGTTACCTTAAGGGTCGAATTTATGTATCCCGATACAACTCCGTACAAGAATTAAAAGATGCTGTTTACAACACTTTAAACACAATTCACCATAAGTCTCTGTTAAATGCAACTAGAAGTGTCTTGAAGCGTGCTCGTACCTGCATAAGACAAGACGGCGGCCACATCGAACATTTACTCAAGTAATAAACCAACTGTATGAAGATTAGTTTTCATTAAATTTGACCAACTTCTGCTGTTCAGATTTTTTTCTTTCCAAACAATGAAATAATCCTTACATGAAACAGAGTCGATCCGCGTCAAAAAAAAAATTGACCAACTTTATCATTTTTTAAGAACAACTCACGCTTGACCACAAATTTGAACGAGCCAAATTTGTTTACATAAAAAAACACCTAATGTCTCCTTAGACACTTTTCCTCTATCTCCTTTAGATTCGGATTTCCCCATACTGTCCCATTTAAAAAAATTACTCTGTATAATAAAAAATATCTATCTATGTATTGTATTATATTATGTATATCAGTTATCTAGTACCCATAACACAAGCTCTGCTTAGCTTGGGGCTAGATAATGCTGTGTGAATTGTCCAGCATTATTTATTTATTATTTTTCCGGGATGAAAATTTGCCTAAGTCATTTTCTGACCCCTAAACTACTACTACTTATCCAAACAATCATGTCGATCCTGTTTTCTTTGAAAATTAAAACAAATCTATCCCACGACAACCACTTTTCTTTTCAAACATTTTATCTGGATAAAAAGTAGCCTATATGCTATTCCAGACCATAATATCTCTGTGCCAAATATCATCCAGATCTGTTTAGCCGTTCTGGCGTGATTGAGTAATAAACATCCATCCATAAATCCATACCTTCACATTTATAATATTAGTGGAATTTCAGGTGTGAAGAGGCTTGTCCAGACAACGAGGTATGCTACCAAGGTTGCAGATGTCAGAACCACGGGAAATGCAGCGTGCTTGCGGGAGAATGCGAATGTCCAGCCGGCTGGACCGGAGAAGTTTGCGCTAACAAGTACGTACCATACTAGGCGACTTACATGTTTTTGGGTTTACTGTTTATATAGATTTGTTAGTAAGGTTTATATTTTATACTAGTTTGTGCTCGGGGCTTTGCACTCGTTGTTTCTAGGGGAAAGTTTAAAGGCTGTTTCTATGCCATGGGAACTGATTTATGGGATAAAAGGTATTTGTATATCTATGCAATATATCAGTGCTATCCATTCAGTGCCGTGCCGTGTGGTGCCGGCTTAGAATTTGCACCACCCCAACTCTTTCCGTGGGTGTCGTAGGAGGCGACTAACCCCCGAATACTCAAACGAAACTTACATTTAAGCGCGTCTTATGTCGCGGTTTTTTGACATAATTTAATGAAAATGTGTCAAAAAATCGTCACTTGAGACGTGCTTTAACCTGAGACGCGTTTGAGTATTCGGGGGTAAGAGACATATAGGCCGTTGAGATGAGATGAGATCCGTTTAGTGAATTTGGCGTGAATAAGTAATAACTATACCTACATCCTTATTTTTGTACCAGCACGGCCAGAGAGTAAAATGAGCTTCCTGCGTCTGTTTTCCGCCTGAGTATACAGAAAGAATCTTTAAATCCAGACTGAATAAGTTCCTTCTAGAAAAGCGTACTCCATCTTCGGGCCAAATCTTCACATACATACTTTAACCCCTAGACTCTTCTGGACCACGGTCGATTTTTGACTGTGTAGACCCAGATCAGGGCTTATGCGAGTCTACCGTACTCGAAATACCAAACCCTGAGCTCCAAACGAGTGTTGGAGTTAAGTGAAACGTTGGCCAACCCTCGACCATTATCAATGTGCCTATAAAAAAAATTGTGGTGAAAACCACTTCTGTCTCTTTTAGTATGTTATGTGGCCTAGGTGTTATCTGTTATAAACGTATACCTTATTTTCACATTCAAGGTTCCACGCCAGAATGATAGCGGCTACCGGAATTGAACCTAAGACCCAAAATGAATCTTAGCATCGTTGTAAAATGATAACGCTCCTATAAATGTATTAACTGAACGCTTTTAACGTATTCTTCTCAATGCAAAAATAACAACTCATTTTAACAGGTTCCCTGTCCCCATACAAAGGTGTCATTGAAAGGTTATACGCTCACTTATTAATTTCAAGATTCTCTTTTGTAACTTGTTAAATCTGCAAAAGTTCAATATTTTTGTAATCGCTCTAACACTAAAAGCTCGTTGTGGCTTTAACTCCTCGCTCTAAGTTCTAGACTTGTAATGTAGTCGCAATAGACACCGTAGAAGATGAGAAAATCGAGCCCAAGAGTCATTTTCATAGCCCAAAATTATCAATAATCTTGCCTTACAGATGTCCAATGGGAAGATGGGGTGAGAACTGTCAAAAAACCTGCGAATGCGGCAATGGCGCTGGTTGCCATCACGTCAATGGTCACTGCCAATGTGAACCTGGGTTTATGGGGGAGAAAGTAAGTCGAACTTAAACTTGATTTTTTATTGAATGAATGCTGATTTTGACTGATATGCGCGAGCGGTGTAAATGAGCTACAACCTTAAGTATGACTGCACATTAGTTACTTTTGCTTGGGCAACTGGTAGATTCCGCCCAACAATGCTTAAGCTAACGTTTGGTAGCAACAGAATAGACGCTTATAACGGTAACTACCTAGTTTTTTGTTAGTGATTTCATGTCTAACAAGGGAAAATTGCCTTAATTTACAGTTAGTTAGTTAGTCTCATTCTTACCTTAATTAATAACCAAATTAAAAAGGATCATCATAAATTAATATTGTGTAAAAAAAATGGTTGATAGGTACGTTGTTCATATTAAAATGTCAAATATTTGTTTCAGTGCTTAGAAGTATGCCCAATCGGCTTCTACGGTTTAGACTGCGTAAAGCAATGTAAGTGTGAGCACGGAGGAGAATGCTCGCCCCGGAACGGAACCTGCACCTGTAAGCCAGGCTGGCAAGGCGAGCGCTGCCAACAGAGGGCGTGCCCGGACGGGAAATGGGGGAAAGGGTGCGACAAGGAATGTGAATGTGAACCTTCTACTACTGACTTGTAAGTATATATACTTGTCTTATGTAAATAATTTACTTACACTATTTTAAACATAGTGCAAGTAAATTATTAGGTTAACATATTATGTTATTAAACATAGTGCAAGTTAATTTACTTGCGCTATGTTACACATAGTGCAAGTAAATTATTAGCTTAGATCCCTTTTTCGTATTTCCACCGGCGTGTGAAATTATAAGTTTACTTGCACTACACATTTGATTTTTTTTTATTTGTTCGTAAATTATTTGGTTCCTTGAACTGTTTTTCATAGGTTGTGTAGTTTTCTTGTAAACAAGTAAAACTTGATTTTTGCGCTTACGTCGTTCCAAAAAAAAAATACTCTCTTCCACTTCTATGAACGCGGAATCCAATGCCTGTCCTTTTCACAAAATGGCGCGCATTGCACCACCAATTAACTGTCTATCTGTCTGTTTAGAACACAACACACAAGAACACGTTTACCCCAGCGGTTGTCGGTTCTTCTCGAGATATGGCCAGCCCACTGCCACTTTAGCTTGCTAATCCTTTGAGCTATGTCGATAACCTTCGTTCTCTGTCGGATGTATTCGTTGCGAATCCTATCCTTCAGAGAAACTCCGAGCATACTAGCTCTCTCCATAGCTCGCTTGGCGACTTTAAACTGGTGGACCAGCCCTACCGTTAGTGTCCACGTCTCAGCTCCGTAGGTCATGACGGGTAGGGCGCACTGATTGAAAACTTTAGTTTTCAAGCATTGCGGTATGGATGACGAGAAGACTCGACGTAGTTGTCCAAACGCTGCCCAACAAAATATCATTTATTTATCATTTTTTCCCAGGCCGTGGTGGCCGTGGTTACTACAGGAGAAACATTGAAGTTTTATCCAAACCTGCTCATGACTAAAGTTACGTTTAGTACGATTGATGAGAGGTGTCGCGTTGCTTTTTTCGCACTGAGATTAAATAATTTAATTATGAATTGTAGCCCCCAGTGCGAATTGCGCACCATAATAACAAATAATAAAATAAATAATGCTGAACAATTCACACAGCATTATCTAGCCCCAAGCTAAGCAGAGCTTGTGTTATGGGTACTAGATAACTGACATACATAATATAATACAATACATAGATAGATATTTTTTACTATACATAGAAAACGACCTGAACAAGCCTGCAGATCGTACAAACATTTGTCGAGAAGCGGGAATCGAACCCGCAACCTCCTGCGTCAAAAACATAACAGCAAAAACCCATTGACATCATTGAATTAATTTTTATTACTTTTTGTAATATCTCAATTAACACCATGTTTGTTTGTTTCGTCTCAGGTGCGATCCATGGACGGGCACGTGTGAATGCTCGGCGGGCTGGGGCGGCGAGACTTGTTCGCGGCAGTGTCCCATACTCACATACGGCAAAAGCTGTCGCTCTACGTGCCGCTGTGAGAACAACGCTCTCTGCTCGCCTATCAATGGTAATGTACCACCATCGTATAGGCCATGGCTCTGGTAGATAAATAATAATAATAAATCAGCGACCATCATCGTCCCAATACTTGTTTCGGTTAACGGCGTCATAGCAAAAAGCCTTGATCAACATCTGAAGAGACTCGCTAGGAAGTTGGATCAAGGGTCAGAATGCTGTACTCCTGAATTCGGCGCGTATCATCAGGAAGTTCCTTTATTTGCAGCCCTAGTCACCGGCTGCTTGAGCCTAGCTTCGCGGCCAGTGATCTACCGTTTTGATATATTTTTTTACTGTAATATTTTTTTATAATATTTTATTTTCAATAGTGAAAAATATATTTTTAAGAGATTTAAAATAAATGAGGTGAATAATAATAAATAATAAAATAATTTTATTCAAAAATATCTTAGGACAAAAGTTTAACAATAGATCATCGGCGGCGAAGTTAGACTCAAGCAGCCGGTGACTAGGGCTGCAAAGAAAGGAACTTGTGACGATACGCGCCGAATCCAGGAGTACCGCCTTTTGGATCTGACCCTTCATCCAATTTCCTAGCGAGTCTCTTCAGATGTTGCTCAAAGCTCTTCTCTTATTATTATTATTAAAATCATTATTAGGCGCGCTCTTTTAACCTGAGTTTTGTTTGTAGGATCCTGCCTCTGCGCTCCCGGGTACCGCGGGCTCCGCTGCGAGGAGACTTGCCCGCCTCACCGCTACGGCGACAACTGCAAGCATGACTGTGACTGTCAGAACAACTCGACATGCTCGCCTGAGACGGGAGATTGTACTTGTGAACGGGGGTGAGTTACATACTATACTTCACCCATTTCGCCTTCGAGCAATTCAGCTTTTGAAATTTGGAAGAATGGTATGTAAGACGCCATATTGGAAACCAAATAAAAGCCTGCAATAAATCTATAATAATAAAAAAAATGCCAGCACACAGCATTATCTAGCCCCAAGCTAAGCAGAGCTTGTGTTATGGGTACTAGATAACTGATATACATATGATACAATACATTATGTACATAGATAGATATTTTTATTATACATAGAAAACGACCAGAACACCCGGAACAAATACCTGCAGATGGTACAAATATTTGTCCCAAGGCGGGAATTGAACCAGCAACCTCCTGCGTCGCAGGCGGACTTCATCCAGATCCGTTAGCCGTTCTGACGTGATTGAGCAACAAACATCCATCTGAACTTTCGCATTTATACCATAGTGTGACGACCTCTGTTGTATTATTTATGACAGTTATCTAGTACCCATAACACAAGCTCTGCTTAGCTTGGGCTAGATAATACTGTGTTAATTGTCCAGCATTATTTATTTATTATAATGTTTCGCTTGCAGATACGATGGCCTGAAATGTGATCGGCGTTGCGACGGTAAAACGTTTGGTATCAACTGTCGCCAGCCTTGTAACTGTGAGAATAACGCATCTTGCGATCCTGCGGACGGTACGTTATGCTATTTATTTATTTATGTACTAGCAGTCCGCGTCGCACGCATTTAGAATTGAATTGAATAATATTTGATTTTAATAGACTTCGAAAAAAGGAGTACAGAAAGAAGGAATTGAGTGTATATTATATACAACTTAATTACATAGGAAAAGTGAGAAAAAAAGGGATAATGAGATAAAAAAGGACAAAATTAATAAATAATTACAACTTTTTTAACATAGAAAAACTATCGTAGTTTGACGAATTTATTACGGATGTAAGCGGGTTAACTATGAACCTTATTTGTGTGGGAACAACACCAACGTTTCATCCCTTAACGAGGAACTTCTTCAGGGTGAGTGCGGTTTTAGACGCGCGCGTTCCGCATCCCTCCGAGCACTGCGCACCTCCGCTCGCTTTGCACGAGCCGCGAGCGCCGGGGGCGGGGGTGGTGGGGGGTGCGCTGCTTCTTGGTGATGTGGAGGAGCATGAAATACATCTTCTCGCGGAGAGATCGTTGCGTCGGGAGTTATTATGATCTGGGTGCATACGGAACTAACAGTATCTACACCCGGCACTATATACTGCTATCTAAAAGCATGTAAAGTTTGTCCAGCATACACTCACAAATTCGAACAGTGAAATTAGATACCGACCTACCTATCGTGCAAGCTACTTATGCTGTGCTTGGGTCAATAAATTCTTTTTAAAGAAGTTTTCGTGTAGGAGTTTGTATTTGATCGGTCCGCCTGTAAATTACTTGGATGAAAATTGGAATGCAATTGTGGTACGTATGTACTTACCTATGGTCCAGTTCGTTGAACGCTCGCCCAATAGGGTTCCGTGTAGATGTTTTGGGTTTGCAAAAGAGATGTTTTCAGATACGTAGGCTTTTTTATTTAATTTTAAATGTTAAATAGACTCGTGTAGCAGTCCATTGCCAAATTTAGTGATCATTTCGATTTATTATTAAAAAAAAAACGTTGGTCCGGGATTTTTTTAAATATTTTCCAGGATTCTGTGATCGAACCTGCACCGCCCCTGAAAGTTTAGTCCTCCATTTTTGTTACACCCTGTATATAATTATTAAATTTTACCCAAATTTATATTTTTTCACAGGCACTTGCATATGCGGCTCAGGGTACACGGGTCTTCGCTGCGAACACAAGTGCCCTCCCAAATTCTTTGGGCAAGGGTGCGACTCTCTTTGCAATTGTTCCGTGAACGCGATTGGCTGCGATCATGTAACCGGGAAGTGTATTTGCAAGCCCGAGTGGAAAGGTTAGTTCGGTTTATTTTTATCACTACTGTAAACGAGCTAAGGTGTTTTTATTGCTGGACAAATACACAGCATTTTCTAGCCACATGCTAAGCAGTTATGGGTACTAGATAACTGATACACTTAATACAAACTACACTACAAACAAATAAATAAACAAATAAATAAATACATGTTTATAATACATAAGAAATACCCAGAACACTCTAAAAAAAAAACTGCAGAAGGCGGGAATGGAAACCCCCAACCTCGTGCATCGCAAGCGCACGCTTGCCCGTTACGCCTCAGAGTTCATCGATTTTATGGTGGTTGGGTGATGCTGTTTGAATTTTTCCTGCATTTATTTTTAATTTTTGGCAAAGATCATCATCAGAGCAATGAAAATCCTGAAGATATTTATATTTATTCGAATTCGTCATCAGTTTTACCCCCCCGTTAGTTTTAACTACCGACTTATCTTATCCATCCCAGGATTTCCTGGAAGAGTTTGCTTTTAGCGATAACGTCCATTGTGCCACACTAGTTAGTATTAAGTTCTTGTTAATTGTTTTTTTGTACTGATTGTGCAATAAATTAATAGTCTATTGTACTACTATTTAAATGACGGAGATTCCACTGGTTACTAGTTTTCAAATGTTTCATTATCGCCTCATTTACTCAGGTCTATCACGGAAAGGTATGGAGATATGCACGAATCATTCATTCTAAATACTAATTTTTGGATGTTTATGTTATGAACTTACCTTTTGCATGATGCATGTATGTTTAGTCAACAGCAGCTGAATTGGACAGTGTAAACTTTCTTAAAGCTTTTTATAGGTGTTTACAAGATTTGCAATATGTCGTTGACCAATATAGGCCAGGCAACGAAAATTTATAGAGAGAAATATTTGGAACACAATTTTTGACTTCTTCTTAACCTTGTCTGGATTGGGTAGGAGGGGAACATATCAAAAGTTCCCGCCTTTAGCCCTTGAGCCGGGGGAAGGGGGGAGGTTTGAAGGTCCCATTTTTCGGTTTTTATCACAGAAACTATGCGTCTTAGCGACTTTACCACTTAAACAAAATGAGCTTATTAAGCTTATTAAATTTGCTACAAGTTTTACTCAGTCAAGTTTTTTGATATCTTGTATAGATTTCGAGATATCTGCTCTTGAAAGTCTATAATTTTTGTAAGCATTTCTCTCTATTACCATTTTTTGAGCATTCATTGCCTGGCCTAATAGTCTATTGGTCAACGACATCCTGCTGACAAGAAATATCGACGTCAATGATCAGCAACATATCGTTGACCAAACAAACACTAGAAAATGTCAATAACATTATTCTTGAAGTTTGATAGCTGTGTGAATGTCTCGGTGAAAATACTAATTTTACTATGTAATTTTTTTTTAATTCCTAGCTCTTCTATGTTATATTTGGTAACTACCTAAGTACAGCTCTGCTTACTTTGGGGCTGGGTGATCTATATGAATTGTCCAGTATTATTTATATTTTTCTTTGTCTAATTGAGAACATTTTGCTTCCCCAGGCGTAAACTGCGAGACCCTAGCAAAATGCAAGCCGGGTACATTCGGCCCGGAATGCTCTGAGCGTTGTCCTTGCGCCAACAACTCGTCCTGCATCGCCACCACGGGAGAATGTGCCTGCGCCGCCGGCTGGACCGGGGATAATTGTACGGAGCCCTGCCCGGTCGGGACCTACGGCGCCGCTTGCAGCCAGCGCTGTCCGCACTCCCCATTAAGTAAGAGAACCGTATTTTAAGGCTCAATAAACCCAATCTAAACCTACTGAAATGCTGAATCGATGCTGGTAAGCACCAAAAGACCTACTTCGCTACTTCAGGGACTCGTGATACTAGTCAAGGTCTGGTTAAGCACAACACACACTTATGCTAGACATAAGTGCATATCACATTTCTTCTAATTAGAAATGGGCTAAAAAATATCTCACGAATCTTTTCCACTAGATATGGGACGTGTCGGTGTGATGATAACTGAATTTGTCTATCGAGACGCTCAACTTCAAAAAGGCATAGGGATTGTCTGCCCTGAAAAGAGATCTTATACCCAGCAGTAAATGCTAATGCTATGAAATAAAACCTAGCTTAATAGTTTGGTTCGAAAAATTCGTTTATGTCCGTGCACATCTGCAGGGCTATTCTCGATGTCTAGGAATGAAACCGAGGCTGGGGTTCGAAAACAGATATGCGCGAAATTCAAATATTTTCGGCATATTGATAGGAATTAAACTACCAGAAAAGAAATTTTCCACAAATCTTAAACATATTTCTATGCGCAATAGGTAATTTATGTTGATTTTTAGTAATAAATCTCTTTTAATAATAATTGCCCCAAAAGTAGCTATAAATCCAAACATACATAGGTAACTTCTTTTTTGGTAGTTTTATTCCTTGCAGAACGCAGAAAATATTTATAACCGCGAATTTCCCGCGTATCTGTTTTCTATTCCGAACTTCGGCTTTATTACGAGCCATCGTGAATAGCCCTGCAAGTCCCGTCTACCACTTGTTTCCATTGTCCCCTTTTAACACGCAATATTATACTTCCAGATAACAAAACCTGCGACCCTGTGACCGGCAAGTACACGTGTGACAGTGGTTTCACGGGCGCGGCTTGCGAGTTCCCTTGTCCAGTCAGCACATACGGAATGGAATGCGCCAAGCATTGCACTTGTAAGAACGGCGCCGACTGCCATCATATTACTGGTGAGATATTTACGTACTGGCTATGCGGTTAAAATATTACTGCATAGGGTAAAATTGAATATTTTTACGGGAAGCTTCGTTTTCTGTTATAGCTAGAGTTTTGTGTTCTTAGGAAAGTAGGTTAATATCATTATTTTTAACACAGCACACTAATAATATAAATGCGAATGATTGGGTGTTTGTTAACGGTCTCTTCCCGCCAAAACTACTGAACGGATCGGGCTGAAATTTTGCATACAGGAGTTCTAGGTCTGGAATATAACATAGGCTTTTATTTATTTATTTAAAACTTTATTGCACTAACGTACAAACGGTGGGCTTAATGCCGAGGCATTTTCTACCTGCCGACCAAAAACATTGTTTTACAGATGGTTGGCGTGCTAATATTAGTTTTACTAGAAATATACTACTTACCTAAAAATATACTAATAAAGATATACTATAATATATATAGATAAACCTTAAATAGCTAAATTATAAGAAAAGAACAAAAACTATTTGTGAAACCTCTTTAGAAAATGCCTGCGCACCGATTGCTTGAAAGCATCTCGTGTATCTGCCTTTCTAATGTCCAGAGGCAAGTCATTCCACAACCGCACTGCCTCTACAGAAAAAGAATTTCCAAAGAAGGAGGTGTTATGCATAGGTATAGACAAAAGAAGATTATCGGAGGAGCGGAGATTTCTACTGTGATCTTCTGCCAGGAATTTAAAGCGGTCCTTTAAGTAAGTGGGACTCGCAGGCTCTCTTATGACTGAAAACAGTAGACAAAGAATCCTGAGTTTCCTTCGTTCGCGGATAGGCAACCAGTTTAGCAGAGCACGGTATTTGCTTACGTGATCATACTTGCGGAGATTGTAGACGAACCGGATACACGTATTTAGTAGACGGTCTAGTTTATTTAAGAGATTCTCGTTGAGATCAAGGAAGACAATGTCGGCATAATCGATAATTGGAATGAGGAGATAGTTGACAAGTGTGATTTTAGTAGGAATCGGGAGGAAGTTTTTAAGACGTAGCAGCGAGTGTATAGAGGCATAGAATTTTCTGGAGATCTCTTTTATGTGTGGAATCCAATTGAGCTTACTATCGAAAATGACACCCAGATTTTTAACAGTGGGGGAGAAAGGAATAACAGTACCGTTGTATTGACCCCATCAATCAGTTCCCATGAGATAGTAATAACGTGTGCGAAGGCGCGGGCAGAAACTAAATTGAAACTAAACTAAACTATAGCTATGAATCAAAAGCTTCTCGCAAAGTAAGATTTTTGAAAAAAATGTAAGCCTATGAAATAGAAAACGGACAATCGTCAAAAAAACTGGTCTGGATCGTTTATTTATCATCAGGAACACAGACTTATCAAATCTAAAAACTTAACCAATCTAATCGTAAGATTTAACAAAAAAAAAACATTTTTGATATCTACAACGCCAGTTCCGGCAAAGCCGCTTGGTGACGCCAAGCTTAATCAAATTCCACCTTGTAACCATTATGTTTATTTTAGGTGAATGTCAATGCCAGCCTGGCTGGCGCGGCGTGTCGTGCGGCGAGGCGTGTCCTGCGGGGTGGTGGGGCGCTGGCTGCGCGCACGCCTGCCGCTGCGCGCGCGGCGCCGCCTGCCGACAGAACGACGGCTACTGCCGCTGTACGCCCGGATACACCGGCCTCTACTGCACGCAATGTTAGTATACTACCACCCAGTACTAATTCACAGCCCTTCAAAAAGCCGACCCAGTGACCGGCAAGTAGACATTTGACAGTGGTTTCACGCGGCTTGCGAGTTCCCTTGTCCAGTCAGCACATACGGCATGTATCAAATATCAATAACGTTTATTTCTTTAAGCTTACAAAATAAGCACTTAGACAAGTCAAATTTAATACTATAAACACGTTTATAATAGTAATTATTATCAAATAAGAAACAAGGTGTTATTGATTTAGTCCACTAGTGGAAGAAGAACATGGACTGCGCCAAGCATTGCACATGTAAGAATGGCGCTCCCGGACTATACGACAGGTGTATTGTCGACCCATCGTGCCAGTGAACTGCTCACCAGAAATTAGCCACTTAAAAACTACTTAAAAATTAGGCAAATTTCTAAGTACAATGGAGTGACGACATCTACACTTATTTTGATCTTTATGTCTTATTCTAAGAGAAGATATTTATTTCCCCTACAGTTTGTCCAGAAGGCTACTACGGCGACCACTGCATGGAGGCTTGCAACTGCTCTTCCGTTGGCAACTGGGTGTGTGATCCGGTGCAGGGCTGCGTCTGCCATCGCGGATTTATTGGGGAGAACTGCGATGTACCGGCGAGGGACGCCATCCACATCGACCAGGCTCACGGTATGACTACCTTAAAATTAATAATAACACGTAGGTAATTCGCCATAGGTTCTCATTTAAGATTTGAGAGTTTCGAAGTGCCGATTACCAGAAATCCAATTGAAAAGACAAATGCAATGCATGAGACCTTTACGGGTAATAAAAATATTCATTTAGCAGCAAGGAAATACTGTGAACGGGACTTACGCGTTTTGTTGAAATGTCGTAATTCATGACCTCTATAAAACTTCCCAGGCATCGGCTCCTCGGTACTGATCTGTCCCTCGCTAAAACTTCGGCCAATCCCGTAAATACGATGCGGAGCGGTAGCGACAACTACGCGAAACTTTTCCCTTGAAAAGTTCCCGCGCCTCGGTCACGCAGGTGTGCAAGGCGCTATTGAATAGCCATTGCAGCATCCGCTGCGACTCAATGCTGCTGACACTTCGCTTCCTGCGTCAAACAGGCGGGACTGTTTTCGCGCAGGTTTGGCCAACGACGCGACGCTTAAAATACGCTTAATATAGGATTTTGCGTTCATAGGAACGAGGCAGGGCATATCAACGCAAGCCCAAAAATCACGTTTTGGCTTATTATCTATTAATTAGCACTTTATTTGAAAAACCGAAACATATAAAATGTTCTTTATACTTAGTTCTATTACTATGTTTATTCTCAAGATCTTTGCTTCTGTATTTAATGAGAAATTAGGGTTTAGTAAAAATTTTGAGGTAACTTAACGATTTTTTATATATCGAGAAAATTTTATGGAATCGTGTTTTCAAAACATTGATCGATAGAGTAAGTTCTGAACTGTACCATGTATAAATTTCAATGTTCAATATTTAGTAGTTTGGAAGATATTTCGATCTGACGGAGATGATTTATGGTAGAATAGGCCCGGCCCTTAATAGCATCGATCGAGCTCGCGGAGATCGGCTTTCATTTCGTCCATCCAGCTATACTTAGGCAGCGGACTGCAGTACACCTACGTATAATTACATTTCTATTTTATTTATTTCTTTGCAGCAGGATCCTCCGCCGGCCTCACAGCGGTAATGGTGATTCTTGCTCTTCTCTGCGCAGCCGCCGCTGTGTTAGTTCTTCTCTATTACCGCAAGAGGGTACGCAATCTCAAGCGGGAAATCGCCCATGTGCATTACACAGCGGATCCGAATGCACAGCCTGGTAAGCTAGATTGTACCTTATGTGTTTCACAAATGGTAGCTTTTTGGTCTTAAAGATGGGTGATGGTACTCTTGATAGTACGTATGGCGTTTAGTGGAAAAAAATAATTATACTTGTTTCAATCTGCGATTAGTGACTTCGTTAAGGCGCATACTAAGGCAAAAACAAGAAAATTAGGTGTTTTCGAACCCGTTTTCCGACGAAAATATTGATTGTGGAGCTCTGAAATTTATATATCCTGTAACACACATCCTGAAAGGTCCCTTGGAGGTTCCAAATATTTGCTGTTAATCATAGTGTAGTTGTTATACTGTTAGTTATAGTGTATGTGTAGCGGCTTCGAACCCACTTTTTATCGGCGTCTCAAATTCGATTAGTACCAAATTCAGTATAGTGATTCACATAGCTCATACCTACCGCTTGGAGGTCCATTAGCTTCGAAAAGCAGTCAAATTAATGAAATCAAACGTAAAAACGTATTTGCGCCTACAAAATCTGTGATTCAAACCTGACCAGTTACTCGTCACCCAACCGCAGAGGATCCTATTATTTGGTTGATTATGGCACTACATAGTATGCTGAACCGAAAACAAGCACTCTTTGCTGCATAAAGGCGCGCGGAAAGGTCCAAGGTCATTTGCCTTACTATTCGTCTTAAACCATAATATCACCGGATGGTAAATTATGACGTGATTGACCATGTATGAAGGTCTACTAGAACAAACCTTATCACCTTACATGAGCTTGAAAAACTCAAGGTCACGGAGCATAAATTAAACAGGACTATATTCCTTTTGGCAAAGCGTGCTACATCTTAGGCCACATCTTCGCTTTCTTATGTGTGATGAACTGATGAATACTGATTATGGCCAAATGCTATAATTTTACGAAAAAAAAAAAACAAAAAAAAAAAATTAACACGTTAACTATGTTTTGTTTAATACTAAGTGTCCAAGAGTCCTGTAAGGTCTAAAGGAAATAAAGCACTGAGTTTTTTTTACTAAACCAGATTCGGTGTTTCCAGTCATAGTATAAATAATCTATGTTTACGTTCACATAAAAATAAATTTATTGATTGCTACTTTACTATAAAAACTATCGTAGTTTGACGAATTCATTGCGGATTTAAACGGGTTAACTACGAACCTTATTTGTGTTGCAAGAATTATTATTATTTATTGCTTTTGTCTTCCAACAGAACAACAACATTTCGACAACCCAGTGTACGCGTACCAAGGCTCCACTAGATCTGACGATTCCACAACGTTGCTCAACAATGGCACGCACATTCTGAACAACTTGGGCCCGGGTAAACTAAACAACGCCACTTTGGAGAAATTGCGGAATCATGCTTCTAGTTCAGTTGACAGTGAGTAATCTTCTTATACGACTCATATACCTCAAAAAAAATCTTATTTTGTAATCAACTGTTTTATAGACAGCTATTCCCCGGGGTTTTACCCGCGTCAAATTGGAATTTTACATTTTTACGAAAAAATATGAATATTTTATTATATTATCTTCCAGAACATAAAGTAAAGTAAAAGTAAAAAGGTATTATTTTTGTCACAATAACACAAATTAAAAAGAAAAGACAAACAATGAAAAATAAAAAATAAAGTCTATGTTACTCTTCATCTTTTCAACTAACTCTAAGCAAAAAATCAGGTCGATTGGTTGCTTAGTTAGGGCGTGAAGAAGGACAAACAAATACACACTTTCGCAAGTATGTACAGTTTTTGTGAGATTTTTTTATAAGAACTTAACTAATTACTCTTTTTAGAAAGATCTGACAGGGCTGCAATAGTGTTAAATGCTATTTGTAAACACATATACTATTGTAACTGTTGGTCTTGTAAATAAATAAATAAATAAATAATGGACATTCACACAGTATATCTACGCCCAAGCTAAGCAGAGCTTGTGTTATGGGTATTAGATAATCGATAGATAGACAATACAATACATTAAAATGATAAGACCATTTTAGTATACATAGAAGACAATCAGAACACCCGGAAAAAATACCAACAGATCGTACAAATATTTGTCCCAAAGCGACAATCGAACCCGCAACCTCCTATAGGCGGACCTTCGCCCACCGCACCAAAGAGGTCGTCAAATAAATAATAATTGCTGGACAATCCACTCAGCATCATCTAAATAAATAGACATCATGATTTATATTGTTATAGTTGATATTTTGTATCTGATTTGATTTTTTATTATTTTTGAATTTCATTTGATTTTATATTTTCAGGTTACGACGGCCTCTCATCTCTGAAGAACAAGGATGCTGACGCTAACAACCCCAACTTGTACCAGTATGTAGACGACAATAAACTGGACCATGTCTACGATGAGATCAAACACAAGGAAGGATATGGTTAGTGCTTAGGCATTCTACAAACTGATTCTACGATCCAGCGGCGACATATGTATATAATTGAGTTGGCTCTCACTAACTGCGCAGTTCTTAAAATTGTATCTCCTTACAGAAATGGAGTACGACCATCTCAACTACACTCCACCGGCCAACAAATGGAAGCCTCACTACCAACGCATGGCGAACGGCTTGCCTGTGCCCAACGCCCAGTCGTCGGTGACGTCACGTGAGCACTCCCCCATCCCTCCCATACCACCATTACCAAAGCTCAACGGTGCCCCCATACCTCCTAAAAGAGACCTCTCCCAAGAGGATACCCTATTAAACCCACCAAACGAACAAGATATATCAACCTCCAGTGACAATACGGAAGCCAATACTCCGTGATATGGGTAAGCTCACTTACGTTAATGTTTTACTAAAGAAAACATTATTTTTTTGGATCTTTTATGTCTGTTTGCATCAAGCTAAGAGCTGAATGTATCTGTCTGGCATTGAGTGGATATTTAACTTGTTGAAAGACTTCGTAGAATTAAAAGGCATAAGTGAAGTTTGGTGCAAAACAGCATGTCGTTAAAATATTTTGATATGATGTTTTTTAAGTGGTTAGGACGTAGTTGTTGTGTATTGTTAGTGATCTCTCATTAATGATTTAACTAATATCCACTTAGTACGGATAAACAATTACTAGAAGACAAAATATCGCGAGGATTCCCGAGCGGCCGATGCTATAGCTCGGCGAGTACTACTGAGCAAGACGATGCGCAGGCAGCCGAGCACGATTTTGTAGGTATTTAGGTGTTTTGAAAAATATTTGTATGGCATATTAAAATATTTTCTAGTGATGCACTGCGTAATAACGTTTGCAATGTTTTGGTATACATTTTGTGTCATTTTATTCATTTTTCTATTCACACTGATCATTCAAAGTTTGATTTAGAGGTAACTTTGTAATTTTTTTCTATCGGGTGAAATATCACCAATCGTGTTTTTGTCTAGTGATGCACTAGAAAATATCCTCAACTATAATATGTATGAATTTCAAAACTATAAGCCTTATAGTTATTGAGGTACGGACAGTTAAAAATTCCGAAATCCGGGAATCCTCGCCTTAGGTTCCTTTATATCCGAGTTATGTCTAATGTTGTATTTGAAAAATATCTTATTTTTGCGGTCTTATGAAATAATTTTATAGCTGAATCTGAGCTAATTTGAGAAGTTCTTTTATGTTTCGAAATAGCATTTTATTTTTCTAATTTTTATCAATGAAATCTTTTATGAAAATAAATAAGCTTTAACAAAATTCTTATTATTATGAAATGTGATGTGGTGTAGAGGCTTAATTCTAAAAGTCGCGTAATGTTTTCATCATAAGACCATTTTGTAGGTTGTTTCAAACATATCTTAATCGAAAAAGAAACATTTTTATAATACGTCTTTTAATATTAATCAAAATATCACATTTTATCATGACATTCAATTACAAAATAAAATCTATATATCTAATTTATATTTTCTATTGTACTATATAATGCCGCCATCGGATGTTTAAATTAGCCCGCTAGTTAGACGGCTGTAAAAATCGCCAGCATATTCAGTTGACCGATCTTTGAAGGCACGCGAAAGAAGACTAAGCTTCGCATAGTATGAAAGATAACCTTCAATATGCACCCTTATCAGCACATAACCCCTGACTAGACACTGACCCCTTTCTACAGGCACCCCTTCACTAAGCACCCCCTTTGTGTATGTAATACAATATAATAAAATAAGCCACGTCATAAAACAAAATTTTGGCGTTTTGATAAACAGCCTCTCAACCGACGTGCTACTTGAAACATCCAACGATGGCAAACATTTTACTCATTAAATACGTGTATCAAAAGCAATTTTGAAATATCATTAGATTAATTTATTATTGTATTTACTGTTATGTTTAATCAATCACCGTCATTCTTCTTGTCCTCTGGCGTGATAAAGGCGTGCAGAACGCAATTCTAAGTCCAAATTGGCGAGCGGTCACCTTCTGGACAGACCTCGCGATTATTCACTGTGTTTTTATTTACATGTGTGAGTGTACCTGCGTACACTTCCTACTCTCGCTGCCCGTCACCGGACAAGAAGTTTGGTGCCAACTATACCACTGAGTTAGTCGTCAAAAAGTCGAGTGCATACACCGATTATTTATTCATTAAATTATATAGGTAGATGAACTTTGTTATCACAATATCTTTCAGCAATACATTATTATCAGAACAGAAATATACAAAACAAATCCTCAAAACTGCATTTGAAAATTTTGCATTTGAATTGCCAAAAACTGTATCTGGATGTTATAGTGAATTTGAAAATAAGGTTACAGTGTTCAATGTAGTGTTAGGTATTTTGTATTAAATGAATTTTACGAGTAGGTATATTTATAGGAGATAAATAAACGGCGTGCCATTTGTTGGCTAAATATTAAAACTGAACAATATTAAATGTAATCTGTGAAAGTATTTAGTATTATATTCAACGTACGTTTATATTTTATTGTAATTTTATTTTATAAGTAGTTCAGCTCCGCCAAGCATTGCCAAAACAGCTTCACACGAAGGCAACACATTATTTTATTAGTTACTTTTTTATAAAGAATAAATGAAGTGTAACATTCCAATGTTAGTATCCTACTGTTTATTCTATACCACTGTTTTATTTTGTACTTTATATACCTAATTTATTTTTAGATTTATAGTAAATCAATTCAGTTTTATAAAGACTTATATTTTGTTGAAAATCATATTTTTATTAAACCTATATACATAAAAAAGCACCTTTTGATGTACCTACACGCTGTATACGTACCTGTGTAATACATATTTATTTGTTATTTATTAAGAAATGTATAAAATCGTTGTAGCTAATAAAATATGCTCAAGCTGTGCCAAAATGCAGTTCTTATGATCTGACAGCTTTGCAAATAAACTGCCTTTTACAACATAACCGGAGATCGACTTTTATAATACAAACTTAAATGTAGGTGCCTTTTCACACGTCCCGTTCGCCCGGTGCCAGCTGTGCGATTACACTCAAATATCCATTTTCATTGAATGAGCCATCCGGGGAGAATGGTCACAAAAGATTTCTGTCGTCAATAAGGTACCAGAAAATACATACCACTTAATTTTTTTTAACCATAACGTCAAATAACCTTTGTCAAAGTCAATTGTTAGATCAACAAAAATATATATATCAGAACTATTTTTGTTCGATTACAGCAGTTCTGATTCAAAGTTACAAACAGTAAATAACATTGGAGTATTGAAACAATACAAAACAGCAATACAAGGTCATGTGTGAGTAACGTAAATATAAGGTTTAACTTAAGATATCATAATAAAAATAAACCATTACAATTGAGTTGGACATTTGTGATATTTTGATGTTGTTAGCTTGGTCGTCGATCAGCTCCATCTTGCCAGAAAATTTTATGTACTTGTTTTTGTACCATGTGATGGAACCAATATTGCTTATACTCAAGTCTCCCCGGATGGCGATCCATTGAATGGGTTATTTTACCGTAATCGCACAGCCGATGGTAAATTGCATGCAATTATGCCCATACACTATGACATCGACTACCCGGCACCGGCTACGCAGAAACCGGGGCGTATGGAAATATGCTAACGCCTGAACTAACGTTAAATGCAATATCTTAAATATTATAAAATTGTTCAATTAATATTCACACATCTGTATCAGTTTATTAGTCAAATATTTGTGTGACAATAAATCATTTTGAACCTTTTGTAGATTTTAACAAATTTAATCTTATTGTGATGATAATTTTATGTGTGAACGTGACTATTGTACATGAACACCTAATTAAACATTAGTGTATTGGCACACTTTATGTATACCATTTAAGACGTTTTAAAAGATCAAGGAAACTATTTTATTAAAATCATGTCGCGTTTCACACGCTGATATCATGACGGCCGCTTTGTGTTTTCACTCCCAAGGTGTTTTGTAGTAAAATAAGTATACTTTATGTGATATATTGTAAGTAACTCATAAATGATATTTGCTAATTACGGAGTTCTTTGTTTTATCCTATCCTCTTATTTACCGATTTCTTTTAAATGTAGCACGGTCTACACCTTTTAATACATAGGTGTTTAAACAGTTGGGTCATACGTATACTTCAAAACAAATAAGCACTACGTAGTATCCTTTTGAGGCACGCTATTAACAGCGAAACTTAATTAGTCCATAATCCGCCTTGAATTGATAAAGTTGCAAAATCGATAAAAACACTAAAAATTGTTCGGTTAAAATGAATACGAGAACTGCAGTGATAATTATTTCTCTGGTGCTAACACAGCAGGTAAATATATATATGTTGTATTTTCGTTAAATTATTGTGTTTAAAATGATTTTAAACACCTTATCTTTCCAGACATCCGCTTCGTTCTTCGGCGAAGTTACCACCTCTTGGAGATCATGGAAATCTAGTGTCGGTAAATTGTTCAGTGATGCAGCAACGGACTTGAAGGATACTTTCGATTGCACAGTTTTAGCTATTCGACAAGTATACACGGGAAACAATACAGTGCCCGACTATTATCAAAAATGCCAAGAGCAAGAAGCTCAAAATGAAGCTACCTCCATTCAAAGCCATAGTACTACCAGAACAACCATTTCACCGAATCCTACCACCGTCACTCAAACTACAAGCACCAAAACAAACCAGCCAAAACCAGTAGAAAGTACGGCCCAAAATATTAAAATAGAAAAAGAAATAAAAATAGTTAAAAGCGACTTGCTCACTAAAACTCGTCTGCTCACTGATATGAACGTAAAACTAGTTCAAGAACTCGGAGATCTGTCGAAGCATGTGAACGAAAACTTTGTAAAACTTCAAATTGAACAAAAGAAACAGTCTATAGAGAAGATCATGGGACAAATTGATAAACTGCACGATGAAGAAGTAATCCACGAAAATAAAACAGAACACGAAATCAATCAGGTTTTCGAAAAAGTGTTGTCCAAACTAGATAATAATAGCATTGATAAAATTGAATTAAAACAGGAAATAAAATTGTTCCTTGAAGAATTGGAATTAAATAAAACTACGAGTGTAGATCAGGAACTGAAAAAATGGAAAGAAGAAGAACTGAGGGACTTAAAAGAAGTGAAATATCTTTTACAAAGACACCATAATGTCATAAATCCGCCGAAAACTCGGGAAAGCATACCATCTACTGCTCTTAAGTCCGTTACGGACGAGAAATCGTTTGAATCTGCGACAAGTAGCAAGCAAAGAGTATCTACAAAATATGATCTTTCTGAATCAGTTACAACTCCGACAAGCAGTCCATCTACGACTGCTATGCCAGGGACTACGGAGAAGTCAACTATAATATTTACTACCGAGGGTGTTCCTCCTAAATCAGCTGCTACTACTCAGACAATCATTCCATCTACCACTTTAAAACCTGTGACTACCGAGACGTCGACTGGAACCGTTACAAGTAGCAAGCCAGTTATTACCACAAGAAGTGCTATATCTGAATTAACTCGTACAATTAAAACGAGCATACCTTCGAGTACAGAAAATCTTCCTTCTAAATTAAATAATGCAACTCGGGCAAGCACTTCATCTACTATAGAATACGATCCTTCGGAATCAACTGATAGAACTCAAACGAGCATTTTGTATACCACTAAATATGTTGCTTCTGAATCAACTGATACATCTCGGACAAGCATTCATTCTACCACTGAATATGTTCCTTCTGTATCCACTGATACTATGCGGGCAAACATTCCTTATACTTCTGAAAATGTTTTTTCTGAATCAACTCGTACAACTCGAACGATCATTCCATCTACCACCAAAAAGTTTGCTTCTTCATCAATTGACACAACTCGGGCGAGGCTTCCGCCTACTGCTGAATATGTTCCTTCTGAATCAACTGAAAATACTCGGGCAAGCATTCCGTCTACCATCGAATATGTTCGTACCAAATCTCCTGATAAAACTCGGGCAAGCATTTCGTCTACCACTGAATATGTTCCTTCTGAATCAACTGATAAAACTCGGGCAAGCATTCCGTCTACTATGGAAAATATTCCATCTGAATCAACTCGGAGGAACATTCCGTCTAACATTGGATATGATTCCCCTGATTCAACTGATATAACTCAGATACGCAATTCATCTATTTCGTCTGTATCTACTGAAAAATCGGTTGAAAACTTGACAGCCAGCAAGCCTGTGTTTTCGACAAAAACATATAAATCAACTGATACAACTCGAGGAAGCTTTCCATCTTCAACTGTGAAATCTGTAAAAACTGCGAGAACAACTAAAATTGCGAAAAGACGCAAACCTAGGATTTCTACTAGAAAAGTTCCTGTCAAATCAACTGTAAAAACTCGGGCACGTAGTCCATCAACAACTGTAAAATCTGTTTCAACGAAGAAGTCTATTAGAACCGTGACAAGAAAAAAGCCTATGGTTTCTACTAAAAGAGTTCCCTCCGAATCAACTGTTATGACTGAAAGACGAACGCCAACTCGTATGATTCTGACTACTTCAAAACCACCTCAAAATACAAAAAGTTCCACAACAGCTTTCGACGATTACAACTCTCTGTTGAGTAGTGATAAAAAAACCTTAGATAGCGCTCTAAATTTATTTGGAAAGAGCAGGAAAGCCGCATCAATTATGGCAAGAGTGCTGAAAAATACAAAAACAGCATCAAGTGTTTTTGCTACGCCTGAATTGCTAGGCGGGTGAAAGAAAATTATTAAAATAGCCTAGTTTCTATGTATAACGGTTTTATTAACAATATAAATAGGTAATTACAAACTTATTAGTCTACAGTTATTATTGAGCCGCGCTACTCTACAGCGAGCAGTCAAACGTGCTTAATTGTCTATTCGTAATTATATTATTTCATAGTTATGGTAAGTACCTAATGCTATGCACCAACACATTCTATAATCGCTCTTAGTAGGTACCTATTCTAAGTGCCTTCGTAATTATGTCGTTGACATTTATTTTTCAGATTATGTTTACATAATAAATTTTTATAAGTTTGTACAAACATTTCATTTTATTTTATGAAAAGTCACTCAAAAGGCTCTCAATAAAATTGTCAATTCCTTTTCGAAATTTGTTACGAATACTCTCACACATGCAACGAAACATTTTGCAATATTTACATATAATTAACATATTTAAACGAAGTAAAAATTGCAAAACATTTGAAAAACAATACAGCGCTTAAGACAATTATGTAATTTGAGTATTTGCCACAGTAAAAATTACTCATTTCTAAAATTGAGCAACCGTCACTTAAATTGTTACAAATAGGTATTTTACGATGTCATTAAAGATTAATGGTTTGTTTGATTGCTTTATAAAAATATGCAGTGTTGAACTATTCGTAATGGTTCTGCCACAAAAACCTAGTTATAAAATTTGGCAGTAAAACAATTTTCTTCGCGTACATTACTCACAATCATTTGACTAAAATATTACATTTAAATTTCTTAAAATATATCTTCTAATAAAATCGTATCATATATAAAAAGTCCATGTTCTATTCTACGACAAAATAATCACATACACCTAGAAGAGATTGAAGAGATTGCCTACTCTGATAGTAACAGTAAGACTTATCAAGTAGAAATGATTATCATAGATTCGATGTCTACCTAAGCGCTAATATTATGAATACGCCTAAGTTACTTGTGACAACTAATTATTTAACTGTTAGATAAAGCGTGGTGCGTTGAGGATACTTCACGGTACTATGAATGTTTCGTAAAGAGATATGCTCTACGACGCTACTATCTAAGTACAAACATTTACTGAACACAGACAATATTACTTGGTGGTGTATCGTTTCTTACACTAATTTCAATATCGGTGATGTGTAAGTTTATTATCACAAAGCTAACGAAATAATTTTCCTATTTATTGTCACATTACGAAGTTGACAATCGATGGAGAATTTGGGGTTTGAGCGTAAGAAATTATACTTACAAGTTAAGATATGAAGCGTACTAGGTGCAAGAGTAAGGAAATAGGAAAGATGAAATATTATAAGTAATTTAATACTAGGAATAGATAAAATGTCGTGTCGTGGAATAGAACACGTTGCGGTCGGGACGGGTGTGCGTTGTGTGTTGCGATGCAACGGCGAAGTATCTTTCACCAGCGATCCGCTCGTGACTCCATTAATTTCCATTAGTCTTAAATACCTATAGTGACATTTTCCGTTTGAGAAACTTGTATTGTTTTAATGGTTCTGTTCACGAGCGGGCCGCGGAGAATGCCGCTTAATTTCTCTTTCTTACTTATTGCGTCTGAGTTGACACGACACCTGTTTCAATATACAGATCAATTGATTTACCGTGTAAGTATTACAAGGCTGTCTGTGAATTATCGTGTTGTATCAACGCAAACGTAGTACGACCAGGATATCTGTGAAATAACTGAAATTTTTAGAATGCTCAAGCCATGCTCGTGGTAGTTTGTAAGGGTTAATAATTGGCAACACAAAAATCCAAAATTCTTTGTTTGTCGCCGAGTGATTTTTAGGCCAAGTATGAGGGCAATGTAGCGTTGGATTGCGGAATGAGAAAAGGAGGCATTTGCCCAGCTGTAGATAAAATATAATGGGGGCAATGATTACAAATATTGTGTCTTGAGTTGGCCTGAGCATGCATTCGACTATCAAATGCTTTTGGTTGGCTATCATGTCAGACGCTATAAAGTTATTGTGACGGGAGGGTTACATCGATAGTAAATTCACAGATATCTTGGCAGAACTAAATGCTATGAGGATTACGTGGGTGGTGGACACCGCACGAGCGTGGAGGTAGCGTACTGGTTGAAGTGCTTGTCGATGGGCACTCTATCGTCATAGAGCGTGGGCGCCTGCAGGATGATACCGGCGGTGCCCACGAGCACTGCCAGCGTGAATATCCATAGGAATAGGCGGTCGAGCACCATTGCCACGTACTTCCAATCTTCTTTTACCTGAGAGACGATTTGAAAATTTTAATAGAATTCATTACTCCTCAACACATATACGTCCACGCCTCTGCCAAGCATGGTTGTTTTGACAACGACGACTCCTGGCAGGTGGATTGGTGATTCGTATTGGAGGTTTAAAATACAAAGATGGAAGCTACTGCCTAGAAGCAGGTTCATATTAGGTCGGACCGAAAGTTTTTCCGGAACGATAAAGGTTTCGGGTGCATTATTGACATATTTCAATGTGCGCTATGGGGTAATCTGTGCGCTATTCACATTATGGCGACCCAATAAAACTGTATCAAGTGACCCGACACAGTATAATCAGGTCGCCTTAATGTGAACATTGAAATACCTATGCGACCTAATGTGAACCTACTATTAATGAGCTCTCACGACAGCCGCGGGCTAAGTGTGCGGGGTCGATTCTTTCGCTGCGACCGCCACGGCCATTCGGGATAGAATATTTTATTCTAATGAGGAAAAATCTTACAATTTATTTAGAGATAGCCTAGGCAACAAGCAGTTGAGAAATCTTAGTTTTAGTCCTTTAAGTGGAAAAATAAATTTTAATATTCAATTCAAAGTTTTTAGTTTTTTTTATCTGTTTCACATCATAAAATAGTAGGTTCAATGTTATTATATTAACTGAAAAGTATCAACTGTCATCAGCGCATTGCTTAGGTACCTACCTAAAGCAAAATTACGTCATGACCATAGCAATATGGCGTCCACTGCGTCCAGCGTTTTCGTCAATCTACGCGCTCAACTTGAAAATGTAAATTTTAAATCATTGAGTGACCACGAACATAATTTGAATTCCACTTACTTTGGTGGACTCCTCGAGCATCCTCGTGTGCTCCGCTATGAACCTGACGCAGAAGCAAGTCCGATGCACCTCGGGCGGGCAGGTGGAGTGGCTGAACCCTGGCGGAGGATCCGGCACAGGACTTAGTGTCTCGTCTTCTGTGCTCGCCAGCCCGGCCGCGCCGCCCTCGGTCGAGCCGTGGACTAGGCAGCTGCCGCCGAATCTGTTGCTGTCACCCATGCTAGAAAGAGAAGCTACGTTTAATCGAAGTAAATTTTTAGTCATCAGTATTGCCAAACAGCGGGGTATTGCAGCTAAGCGTCTGAGGATCCGATCGGAATTGATTGCAACCTCCAATCTCTCTAATCTCTCGGTTGCAGCAATCTGTAGATAACTCAACCGTTTAAATTTTAATTACTAGTTGTTATTTGTTTTTATCAGTTGTGTTGAACACATATGTATTCTTTGTCTTTGTTAAACTTCATTTTTGAGTATAGTACATTTGTATATACATTCTAGTTTCGGCCCACGGCTTCGTTTAATGTTATTTCTATCCCTTGGGAACTATTTATGGGATATAAAGTAGCCTATGTTTTATTCCAGGCCTAAAACTACGTGTATGCAAAGCCTGATCCGTTCAGTATTTTTGGAGTGAAGAGGTAACAAAACATCCATCTAAACATTACAAGGTAGGATAATATTAGGGTGAAAAATTTATCTATTGACTTATGTTATCTTCACCAGTTATTGTTTTCGAATCATAATTTTTTTTGTTTCAAAAGTTAGTTAGTCGGTTTTTATAACTTTTAAGTTTGCGTTTATGTTTATAAGGACACATAACATAATTGTTTACCCATATGAGGAAACTGCTAGGCTTAAGTTACCTATAAATTCCAACCATTTACTGTTAAAAAACAACTTATTTATTGGAAAACAAACAAATTAGAAATTAAAATTAATTTAGTGTAAGCCCTGAAACTGGTATCCGATAAATAAAACGGTACCATATTCCCATCCTATAAGATATTTCCAAAATAAAAGCGATGAAGTAAACTTAATACTCATATTTAAAAGTGCAATTAAAATAACAATTAACGAAGCTTGATATAAGCTCAGGTAGAGCACCTGTTAATGATATCTCATCCGAAAATTAAAACCGAAAACCGAGTTGGGGTGTTTGAGGTTTTTCGTTAAATAATTAACACTGCCCTTAACACAGGAAACACATCCGTAGGGCAAACAACTTTTATGAAATTGTAAACATTTATTGTATGTACAGATGTACTGAATATCATCAACAAACTCTTATTGGTAGACGATGTAACACGTAGAAATGAATTATTTTTTCACCATGCCATCAGATTTTAATGATATTGCAAAATCCCTCGATGTCACGTAACGATTACGATAGTTGTGGCAAGACAATTTTCACCCAAGTATTGTCGTATTGTCTCACTGTTGCTGTGTGTTACATACATCACAGAGACCTATGATCTTGCCAGTACAGCGGAGTGATTTCGGTAAAATCTCCTATTCAATTAATCACCATCCGGGGAGACTGGGTGTAAGCTATTTGGTGTCTATCATTTATGTTACAAAATGAATCAGAATTACTGAAATCGAGCAAAAATATGGCTATTATAACAATTGACTTTTACTTGGGTTAAATTTTGACGTTGACGTTAAAAATTACGTAGTCGATCGACCCCATCCCGCCAAAAAATTGTATGCATTTTCAGTGCCATATTGGCATCGTTTATGGCATTTCTCCCCGGATGGCCCATTCAATGGGAATGGGATATTTTACCATAATCACTCGGCAGGTTGCATGCTGAACGGCATGACTTACCCAGAGTTTAGGTAGGTGGTATGTGTGAGGTCCTCCTTGCTAGGCGTCCGAGTGAGCGGTCTCGGCGGCGGCGCGGGCGGCGGCCACGCGCCCGGCGCGCAGCAGTCGTCGTCAGCAGCTGCTAGCCGGTACGGATACAGTGGGCGGGCAGCGCCGCCACATCTGACCACTACGCCGCATGCTGTGTATCGTGACCTTCACAAAAAACAAAGAGGTATGTCTTTATGGTAAATACTTTTATTGTATTGTGACCTAAAAGTTTTTAAAAGTGACTTTTTTGTAAGTTCTTTTGGGAAGTTTAATTTCTTTAAGAAGTTATTTTGTCTGAGGTTATTAACACTTTCATGGCCTACGCGCATGGTCTATCGGCGCGGCGGACAGGGCGCCTCTGCGGCTCGTACATTTGAGGCTGGGCAATCAATACGTTGTTTAACGCATTGACTGCCTAGCTTAATAATAAAGCCTTAAATAACTCGTTATAAGCCTAGTTCTCACCAGGAAAAATGTTTCATTCCATCAGTTTCGAAGAACGAAACAAAGTAAAACGCATTTGACAATCGTTTAAATACCAGCGAACGAATTAAACAACAAAAATATTTTATTCTAACTGATTTTATCTTGGGTACGAATCAGTTGGCACAGCAGTCTAGTTTTAATCAGTAAAAAGTTATCTGAATATGGAAATTCTGTTCCGTGATCAGCATAATTTGCCGGAGTTTACAGTGGCTTGACTTTCAGCACGAACCTCTGTTAATGCACATCAAACACACGAAGCATAATCAGTTTCGAGTGAACAGCTGCTTCGCGTTCTGAATTAACGTAACTATTTCCTCGGTACTGATTTTTGCATTTTTAGTTTTCCACATATTGATAACATTTATAATGAGCTTTGATGAAGAATTCATGACGAAAATTGAAACCAATGGCTTGAAGTGAACGGCAAAAGTAAGAATCTTATTTACCTACGTACCTAAACCTATGCACATTTCAAAACACAGTCAACACAAATGGAACATCTGGTTGCAGGAATAAACTTTTATATTTTTATTTGAATCGTTCATTATTGGTAAATTAATTCTTGGTAATCAAACAACTTTTTAATGGTTAAGTAAAAATGCACTATTTTAATCGTTCAATGCAGAAATTGTAATGCAATGTTCAATTCGTAGCGCTTCAACAGCTGGCCGGATACTCTCGTAGCACCGTAACGGCGTAGCACGTCGTAGCTCCGTAGCTATGAATCGTAGCACTAGTTTTTGTCTCGTACACCATTGAATTGGTTGGGCGGAAATTAAACGTCGTCGGTCGTAGCGCTTCGGCCGGTACGGATTCAGTGACTCGACTATTCATACAAAAAGAAATATCGCGGGAAACTGAGCTCGGTTATACGATGAATGGCCATTTCAAAAAGGAAACATTCATGCCAGAAAATTAGTTGTCATCCTCTGTTTTATTCCGACAATGGCTTCCTTTTGGCAAGGTCTTGGCAATCATCTTAGTAAGTTACTCGGCCTTGTTTACAAAAACCTATCAATATCTGCTCATGTTCGTGCACAAGGCTTTTCCAGAACTCTAATAAAAATAAGCTCCGTCGTAGACGAGAAAACAATAACCATTTGCCGTAAATTGCAAGTTCCCTCCCAGCATTTAGTGATTTTCGCTTTTCGGAATGCGCCGAGCTATCGAATTAGTCACAGTAATAGGGAGGGAGGCTCGTTGCCGACCCCGGCTCCGCCAATGGCCACGTTCATAAAGTCACTTCGAGATTGATTTGGACTAGGCTCCTGCGGCTAATCTAGCCGCGGCGATCCATTTACGTAATGTTTGGTAACTGCGGTGCCGGCCTATTAAACCACTCGCCACACTAATAGACTCGAGTGAATTACAAAGATGACTGGTGAAACCGCCCGCAAGAATCACCCGTGAATTCCACTTCTCTATAGATGCCGCTCCAAATATGCGGTCAATGTTTCGCATAATTGCTTGCCCGTGTTCACAACTTAATAATATTAACCCCTGTCGCTGTTAATAAGCTATAATGGCTCAATTATCCGCTTATCTCGACAACCGGAGTGATCATTAAGCCATTGCTCCGTTCTTTAGCAAAAGCTTTGATAATTAGTTAATTAAGACCTACATGTTATTATGAGCACCCCCAATGCCTCTAAAATATTTTAATTAGTACGATATTTATTTGATCGGCGTTAGAAATTGATGTTCTTTTAATTTATTAATTTAAGAACATTCTACAATCTAAATTTCAATTCCACATTCCCTTGATTGTTGCTCTGAAAGTTAGAATTAGAATTAAAGTTACACCTTGGCAGCGAAGCAAACAATAAAATCTCTCGAGTTTGTGTTTTCAAACATTTGCAAATTTAATCTGGTTACAAATGTGCGGTTGTTACGGCAACCCGCTCGAATGAGTGGGCGCATTACACCTTTGTCGCTGAACTCGCTTTTAGATAAGGCTATTTCACACCAGAGCTTACGCGCTTAAAAATACGTAATCATTCAAATATGATGTTATTAATGTAACGATTATTCTTCGTAAGGAAAAATCTAACTCATAATAAGAGAGGACAAAGTAGTTAAATGTCTAAAGATAATCTGATAAACTTGAGTGTGGACGAGTCTTACTTGTTAAAGCGACCCAGATGAAGTCCGAGCTAATTTGACTTTAATTGTGAGGTTGAAGAAAGTTTGGAAGTTAGGTGCTCAGTCTCACCTCTAGTGTCACACTCGCGCTTAACCCGTTTGGACTCTGAAACTTACTGTGTCGTGTTGTTTTAGGAGAAAGTTATCTTAAATAAGATTTAGACTTGTATACGACGACCTCAAATGAAACTTGAAACCTTTTTACTTTCCACGACATCCAATAATAATCCTTATTATGGTAAAAACAAATACAATTTAAAATATTTCCGAGGAAAAAAGAACGTCTTCGTAGAAAACCCTAATAAAGGAACAATAATACTTACCTCGTCGTATCAAACTTGTATTGCGGCCGTTTCATAAAGAGCAGCCTCGGCAAGATATGGATAAACACCCGCTTTACCCAGGGCGCCATGCGGTGCGTTTGTGGAGACCGGAAATGAACGTTTAACACCACCACCGTAACGCATATACTGAAACAGGAAAACAGATCATATCCATTTCAAATGGAAATGAATTGGCTGAATCCTATCCTACAGGTAAAGCAATGGGTCTTACGGCATTTTGTGATAGTACCATCAAATTGAGTTACTTTACAATACTTGCTGCGCGTTTGAATTTATCGAAAATAAAGGATAACACCAGTACTTCAACTCCAATACTGAAACAGGAAAACAGATCATATCCATTTCAAATGGAAATGAATTGGCTGAATCCTATCCTAAAGGTAAAGCAATGGGCTTACGGTATTTTGTATTGTATTGCCATCGAACTAAGTTCTTTTACAATACGCGTTTACGCATTTGGTCAGAAATGAACGGTTAATACCACCACACAACCGTAATAACGTAACGTATACGAATCAGGAAAACGTAAAATTATGCTTTTGAAATGTAAATGAATTGGGTTCACTGAGTAAGGTACAACAACCTCTTCTTTTTAGGGCTGAAGTATCTATTTAAGCTGAGTTCGTTATGACGTTGTTTGCTTATTTGAAGATTTACAGTAAAGAACCAAACACTCACTATTTAAGGTTAATAATGCATAAACATACTTAAAAATGTGTTAATCGTAAATTACATTGATTTCTTGAGAATGTAAAATGTAAGGTAGTTACTTAACAATAAATCATATTTTTTATCAGGTCTGATTCAGATTATTTTAAGGAATACAATTCACATGCATGAGAAAACAAAATTTAACTTACTTTATCATAGGGCTAGCTCGTACTAAATAATATGAAATAATGTGGGTTTTACGCAGTTATCCTTATTCTTTCAATTGCAAATAATAGGTCTGATTTGTTTCTATTATTTGATTGTAATTTTCTTTGTACTAATAACAATAGTTTAATTAATGAATCAGTTCAAATAAAATTTGCCTTTTATCCGATTTATTCCATTCTAATTAACAAGACGGCTCAAGCCCTCGACTAATTGGTTCACCGATACGTTTAACAGTATTGATTCCAATTTACATCTTCGTTACAATAAAACTCGTAATTGCGCGCAAATACCTCATTAGAATAATGCCATACATATTCATCAGCTCCGAGATTTCTCCACAGATAAGCACGTGAATCTCTATGCTACCATACAAACAGTTAAGGATATTATTTAACTTATTTACCGACGTATTTGAACTTATGTATTATGATCTAGATTGATATTTACTACCTAAACACGATAATGATAATGCTTGGCACATTGTGGCAGATAAACGTTGAGATAAATAGAATAATCTGCTAACGTACGAATCTGTACGGAGTATTTTCCTGGAATTAAACTACCATCAAATTTAGGAATCGAGACTAACCTTGTAGGTTAACCTATTGTACTAACCTAATTGTATACAGTTGCAAAATATTTTGTAAAAAAATTAGGGTGACTAAGCTTTAGGTAGGTACTCGAAAAAAATCAACGCAAGCTCTAGAAAACCTTGAATTGCAACCAATTATTATTGCGTGTATACATCGAGTTAGAATACTACGTGTATATCTTAGATAGTACAAAAATTAAGTTCGGCGCTCAATAAAATATCCAACATCGTATAAGTAAACAGTACGTGATAACTATAAAATAATATTGAAAAGCGACCTTCAAGAGTCCTCCTCAATCGAGGTAAGAGTGAGATGTTCGCCCTAAATAAGTATTTTCTCTTTCACCCTTATGTGTAGGCTCGGGTAATAACTTAGAGACTAGTGATGTCGATCGACCGGTTATTTTACTTGTTTATTTTACCATTTCTGATAAGAAATTTAAATAATGTTATATAAAATATTTATTTATGGTTAAAGAAGAGACCTCCAAACTAACCAAAACCTGTATTGCGAATGTATGTAACAATGAACACATTAAAATAAGAAGTTAAATCTTAATCTGGTAACTAAAAAGATATCACTATAGATGCATCGTTATCTGACCAATTTCTAGTTATAGTCCAGTCTGTGTAGAGTTTACAGGGCTACCTACTATTTGAGATGGGAGTGGATGGCTAAATCCGAATCATGGGAGTTGGAGAAAAGTCGTCAAAGTAGTCATGTCCTCGATTTATGAGAAAACAAAACTATTAGTTTTTTTTAAATCTATTACTTTTGCAGGAAATCGAAATGATCCTTCCAAATAAAAATTTGACACTGAATTTTTTCAACAACGGATTTGGTTGTTTATAAAAAGTAATATTTGCAACGATAAGCATAATTGAAAAGGAAATGGCAATTTATATAATCTTTTCGAACAACTGGTTTGCTTGCCAGGATACTTAACCTGTATTTTAATGAGGTTAATCCCTAGAAAAACATTATTCCTAATAACATTTGTAAAAACAATATATTAGCAAAATAAGTGTTTTTATTTTCGCATACATTGAACTTAAAACAACTTTCACGAAAGATAAACTATTTATTTTTCTAACTTTCAAATTTTCTGATTTGGCCATCTACTCCCATCTCAAACAAACACCATGTATGGTATTAGTAAAGCTCTTTCGATTTCATACATTTTCTGTATTTTAATGTATCCAGATAATATTTGTCAGCTGTCGATACTTACCGCTTTATACAAACTTCTTCAGTTCGGGCCTTTCCGGTTTTTAACTTTAATGTCGTGTTTTGTCCGGCTTCTCCGACTTTCTAGTCCATACAGCAAAGCGGCATAACAATGCCTCGACTTGCTTCTAACGTAGCAATAACAAGCTCATTATGCCGTTCTACGTGTACACTGAGCTCACGTATAAAACGTGGATTTCGCTATATGAGTGCCGATTCGCAGAGAGAAAGCTTTTGCTTTCTTATGAACTCGAGTGAAACACGTTTCATTCGACAGTAGGTAATAATTAGTCTTTAGTGTCGAAAAGGTTAACCTTTCTTCATTTAACTAAAACGAATAATCGTGAAAAATTTGATTTAAACCAAAGTTGATGTCTAATATCTTGTTTAGGAAGAGACTTTTAATTTATATGGAAATTTGACGGATTGTGAAAGGCCCCATTTCGGTCGTATTTAAATAATTACTTTTATTATCTTTTGATGGTGGGCGTTTAATAAAATGCTTCGCGGAGTTTTATTTATGAAAGAATGAAACGGTTGTTTACAGGTTTACCTGCGGGTAATAATTACCTCATTTTAACTTTTTCAATTCCATTTCTATTTGACTACTTCTGTAGAAATTTTTAAGTTACTATTCCCAGCATACTCGGCAAAGTTTTGCACCTTAAGTGTGTCATATCATAAACATGGTACCTACCTGTATCACCAATTAATAAAAAAATAATTCAAAACCTAGAGATCCTTATCTAAGGCTTACCTTATAGAGACGAGTATCATAGCAAATATGAGATACTTTCCCAGTAGGGGCACAACCAATGACGTCGGAGGGATAATCTCTACGACCAGTAGGAAAAACACGTGGAGACTAATCAGAATTGATATGGAGAGGGTCACCTGTACAAAATAAAATTATTTAAACATATTTTTCATAACTTTTTAATACTTTTTCAAAAATTACTCGTCGTCATTTACTTAGAATCAATAAGACGAAAGCTTAGTACATTGAAGCTTGCTACGACGTAAAGTTCCTAGAACTCCGTAGACCCTCTACGAAAATGTAGCATCTTAGCGTAGAGGGTCTACGGGGTTCTGCATACTTTTAAAAGCAAATTTTATAGCTCTTTCTCCCAACTTTAAAATCATTATAATGTAAAATCATACCTTTTCCCCACTATCCGATGGTAGATAGAATGTCAGTACTGTGAGGAAGGATATCCCCATGCAAGGTATGATAATGTTCACCGTATAAAATAATGTCTTCCTTCGCATCGTGATGTTGAACGTGATGTCTAGGTACGGCTCGTCGCAACACGTGTAAAATTTCTCGTTTCTGCACAAAAAAACAAATTTCATGGATAGCGTATCATAAATCAATCGCTTGGATAGCATTGAAAGTGGAACGGAAATGTGCAAAAACAACCGAGAGCATCGCGAATATATAATGTGGTTCTATTTGGAACGATGTTATTTGTGCTAGCGTGTTCTGAAAGCCTCCCGAAAGATTGTAAGTTGAAGACTTTTTAAAGTTTTGTTTTCTCCAGCTATTGGTTTATCATACATCTCATTGCCTCACTTTATGGAATGTCAACCCTTAATTCGATTATTATTTCTTTCATGTAGAAAATTTAAATGCCGTAAAACCTAAATATTTTTATCGTACTCGTACGAATCGTAAGCCCGCCGTAATTTCAGTGAGTGGGTCGTAAAAGCATCGAAGGGAATATGAATATGACTTTTATAAGGTTTCAGGGGAAATCACTTTAGAAGGCGACACCACTCGCGGGCCTGGACACGTTGAAGGACACAACCTTCACTGTAGTATTTTACTGCCCACTGTGTGAAATTAAAGCAAAGTATTTTGCAAATGTGCGCATTTGTCCGAAACAATTTAGCAGTTGACATTACTACGAAAATTCCTTCAATTTGCTCAGTTGGCAGTCGCAACTGCGGGAAATACGAGCATGCCGACGAGCCGAGAGCTTACAACGATAACAAAAGGTTTTAAAAAGACATTGTTGTCATGGACCGGTTGTAAATGGATTTTCTTGTGTAGCTTTAAACCTGCACCGCTTTGCTCGGGGTAACTGCATTACGACTACGAGCGACAGACCTTGTTGTCAACTTTACCAAAGGAAACTTAAACTTACTCCTGCTGCAGCTGGCTCAAAGTAAATAAATGATGTTTTTACGCTCCAACTTTTTCCTAATTAGTTTTGGAGTTCGCGACAGCCTTTTTATACCTCGGCGAACAAATTTGTTTTCTTTGCAATGAAAAAAATAATAAAACCTTATAAAGTTGTCCCCATCCGATTTAAATTACTCGCAAAGTAACATTTCAGTATTAAACATCAGCCACAAAATCTTGAAAGCCTCAGGGGCCGACAAAGTTACACTCAGGCTCATCTCGGCTTCCTAAAGTGATTTTTAACATCAGATTAAGTCATCTTCTCACTTCAAAGCTCATTAAGCCGTTAAAATTCATGGTAAACGTATCAGACGGGGCCCTTTATAGCAAGCAAGGCTTAGCTCTGCAAAGCGGATACACGTCGTAAAAGCGATGTCGGGAGTGTCGCCCGAGTGACACGGGTAGTAATGACACACCCGCGGTGGGCCGTGGCTGGGTAACGGCCCGCCTGAGGCCGCTTTCACATTATCCACTTCTATTTTGTACGTATTTATCGCTTGCAACCAATATTCGTTGCTATAGACGCTATACGTTGCATATGGCGGAGGCGCAGGAAAAATACCACAATGCAACCAGCGAAGATTCTGCATTCGCAAATTGTAGGGTAACGTAACTGTTCAAAAACAAATGGTTGGCCATTGTCACGATATCGTACCGGATAATGTGAAGTGCATCCCGACTAACCAGAGTACCGACAAGCGACGACTTTTATGCTTTGTCTGCTATCTCCACTGTTATATTATACCACAACTGCATGTTTTGTGACGAAAAATATTTAAAAATTCTGTCTCGAGAGCTTATAAAGAGTAGGGAACTATGATAACAATAACAAGTGTAACGTTAATGGAGTAAAAATGATTAAGAAGGTAATTATTTACAGCATCAGCGTTAAAAAATCTATGCTGTAAGTGTAATTAATTTCCTGATTTTAACGTAATCTATAATTTAAGGGTACAAAACGCAAAACACGTTGTATTTTACATTTTGAGGCCGATAAAAAAATAACAAGAAACACACCTACGTTTAACGGATATATATTTTCGCAATCGCTCTATTCTCTTATTTTTCCTGAATGGCTTTTATTAATGACAGAACACTCAAGCAGACATAAATGGTTACAGAGAAGGTACTACGATGAAGGAAAAATGTATTGTGGCTGCTATTATGGACTATTTTCATTTATTATCTGGAACACGCTCCTCTTAAATGAAACTAAATGTTGTTGTACATATATTTTTTGCAGCACGTATTGGTAGTTACTGAGAAACTGGAGACCGATCATGAATAGCATGGATATACTTTTTTGTAAACTTCTAACAAAATAAGGTTCCTTGAAACTTCAACTTGAAAAGTAGCAATTTTGAGTGAATGAAATAATAAATAAATAGTGCTGGACAATTCACACAGCATTATCTAGTCCCAAGCTAAGCAGAGCTTGTGTTATGGGTACTAGATAACTGATATACATAATATAATACAATACATAGATAGATAGTTTTTATTATACATAGAAAACGACCAGAACACCCTGAACAAATATTTGCAGATCGTACACACATTTGTCCCGAGGCGGGAATCGAACCCAACCTCCTGCGTCGCAGGCAGACCTTCGCCCACCGCGCCACAGAGGTCGTCAAATGTTCTTACCTTACATCTAATTTTCGTAAGTATACGTACGAAATGCAAATACCATACAGTCCGTGCATAGGTATCCTAGCTACGTAATGTAAGGTAAGATCATTTCATATAATTGAGACATAAAACAAAATTGCTACTTTTCAAGTTACGCATAACTTTGAACTATCGCGATCGAAAAACTCTTCAATCAATGTCAACCGCGGTCCCGAAAGAAAAGTGGTTACGGAGAAACTAGACTTTATTACTTTCCTAGAAAGGAGTTACATGAAACTTTGAAAAGAACCTCTGGACCCTAAGTGCCCTGACACGAAACTCTCTAATACCATATTGAAGTTACATAGTTAACGATCGATATAAGTCGAAATGAATTAGTTCTTTAAGATCCTCCGGGGGCCGTTAACCTAAAACTTAAACAGAGACACAGGCAAAGTGCGTGGAAGTTTCGACTTAGTTAAGTAGGTAAGTTCCTTGACAATCTTGAAAGCAAATATTACTTTTGGCTTATACGAAAGAAATGGAAAAGTGTTTACTTTTTCGTATCTTTGAGAAAACAAGATTGTAGGTAAGCCGACGACACCCTGCTTATGTTTCTAGAGTATATGCTAGTCTCAAACTATATTCTATCGCAGTCTCACAGGAAAGCTCTGATATAAAGGACTCTTAATCCAGGCTTATCGAGGCCCATTTATTGCAAGTCTGTGAGACTCTAGATGATTTAGTTATCTTTAGACTGGTGAATGGCGCGGTAAAAACGTTTTTGTTACCTATCTAAACGTGCTACCAACCTGACTGCCGGTACTTCGAGTATGTCCCACTCTACAGACATATAGAATTCTGAGAGGTCTACTCCGACAGACACCACGTTACTGCCTGCTTGCTCATCCATGTGCCTGAGATCCACCTGTACAAACATGTACATTCAAACATCCATATTTACATTGTTTGGCTAGTACTATTAATTTGTTATTCTTTAGAATTATTTAGCATTCTCTATTTAAACTAATGAGATGATTCTTTTCAGAAAAATCCTTGAAAAATCTCAATTAAGATAAATAATTAGGTAAGTTTTTGATCTGTTGTGTTTGAAAGCTTACGAGGATAATCAAAGTTGTACTTACAACATTATTGTTAGTCAGAACTTACCAAGAACATGGGTTATAATGAAACAAACTTTGCCATTGGCTATAGTTAGTTAACTTATTCTGGTCTCAATACAGATTAATACATCTACCTACTACTTTAATTCATAGTATAGAGCAAAAATAAGAAGAAAATAGACTTGAACACGGTTATTATATTTGAATAAAATGTGTGGTAGGTACCTATCTAATTGTAAAGAATTTTTCTAATTTTTTTTGCTTTATACTATTATGATGATTAAATTTTCTATTTAGTTATTGCATTTATTTGCTGCTTTCACATTAGTTATTATTTATTCAGACGGTTATTAATACTTAGATACATGCACCCTGTCACACAATGTGTAGAATCTAAAATATTTAGAGCGATAAATATCCATTTGTATATTGCATCTAAGTAGAACGCTAAATGTGGAGCATTTCATCTAAAACTCAAAAAAGGTAGAAGGTACGTTCTGCCCAGGGTGTCCTTCGAAGTAAAATGCCACTAAACAATATCACAGAGTGTGCCAAGTGGGATGTACCTAGATAAACTGAGATGAAATCCTTTTACGACATTTTACCACACAATGAAGACAACAACAATATTCCGAATCATGCTAAGAAACAACAACGCGTACACAGAACACCGAAAAACCAATGATCGTGAAGTTTCAACAAGATTGTGTAGGACTCCCTCCGTATATCGTTGGTGGTATCGCTACACAGTGGCAGCGCTCCCACGGAGAGCACTCGATGTGTAACGATACCACAACAATCGGATACGGAGGTGAAAGCGCCGGCTCCGCCGCGCGTGTGTGTGTCGCGCGGATGCACCGTCCATCCAGCTTCCGCCTCGTGACAACACCCAACAAACATGCTACACAAACTGACTAATAGCTCTGTAACTATATCCGCGATACTACACAATGATACTTGAGATATGAGGCAAGGTGGTGACACCAGGCGAAAGCTTCCATTTTGTGTAGATCATGCAAAGACCGCTTCGCCAATAGAATTTTAACACATTATGTTCTGGTAAACTCCACTAGCGAACCGTTCGGCTAAGTACTTTATTTATGCTTTATGAACCCCGGATTTGACTTTGAGTGAATCACCATGTCTCACATCCAACGAAATGACACCTACGTGTACAGTACAAACAGATCATGCAATGGACTGACAGCGACACCAATATTAGAGCAGCCAGTGGGAAAGTCGCTAATAGGGAAAGGTATAAAATATGCAACATGATGACTATTATGCTCGTTTGTGTACTGAGCGTCATGTATGATTTATTTATATATCACAGTCTGATTCGACGTGCTGTGCTTATCCTGTTCGCGTGTAAGGTATCGTGTCAAGCTGTGTCTAGCCGCGACCGCGTCTTGCGGCTAGCGGCCGCCGTGATCGGGAATGCAAGTGGTACGGAGGCAAGCTGGAGTCATGCGGTGAGTAGTGTGTAACATCGACCCTAGGGGAGCATGCAGCAAGCAAAGTGTGCCCGGTGGTGTGTCCGCGCGGGTGTGTTAGTGTGTGGCGCGAGCGGAGCCAGCTATGGGACTGGGGAGGGGTGAGGCTCTGTATCACCTCGATCCGCGCTCTGCCGATTCATTATCGTAAAGATACCACATGGCTAATAAATTTTCTATTGGCATATTAAAGTGACGTTACGGTCTGTAGAGCGCGGAAAGAAGCAAATATGGAGCGGGATGTGTCGGAAAGGATCGGACCGAGTGACGTTATTGCATCCCATATCACCTGGCATTTTAATTTTATACCTTTCCTTGTCGAGCGAGGAAGGCCGAACGAGCTACGTGGAACCGGCCGAGGATATTCTGGAGCATTCGTGGTCACGCACGTCGACATACCGCTACTCCACATACTTTAAAACATCACCATCGCAATAGAAAATGTAAACTTGCAACATATCAGATCTAAGGAGCTAGCCGGGCGGGAAGCGGGCGGCGGCCGCACGCTTCACGCCGCGACTGTATGACTGTCGTACAGTCGTATGTAAAGTGAGTTTAACATACCACATGGACAGAAAAGTAATAATAAATTACACGACGAAATACGTTCGAGCCAACAAGCTATTGCATGGACAGATGCCGGAACGGCGGGCCCTACGCTACGGCCCGACGCGGCGCCAAGCAGCGTTCAGCGGGGCGTCACCTTGAAGCCGTCATACGTCCAGCTGCCTAACTTAAGCACACAGGTTTGCACGTCGTAAGGAAAGAACTCGACGTCGATCGAGCACGAGGACTTATAGACGGCGGGCGGCTGCCACACGACCATGCCGTTGTAGTAGACGGTGGCCTTCGTCATCAGCGTCACCTCGTAGTTGCCGTCGGCGCTGCGGACAAACAGAGCGGTCAGCGTGGATGGTGGCCGAGCCGCGCCAAATTACCTTGAATCCGTCGTACGTCCAGCTACCGAACTTAAGAACGCACGTTTGCTCGTCGAAAGGAAAATATTCCACGTCTATTTCGCAGGAAGACTTGTAAATCGCGGGTGGTTTCCATTCCACCAGTCCCTGGTGGTAGATAGTCGCCTTGGTCGCCAACGTTACCTCGAAGTTTCCATCGGCACTGCAATGTGAACGCAAGTTTACAAGCCAGCCGCGGCCTCCGGCACTCAAGCTGTCCTGCGTCGCCTCTACGCCACGTGCGCAGGTACCTCCGTGTTATTAACTCACGTGCGACCGTGCTCGTGTACTGTCGTGTCATGTGCCTACCTCTAATCTATTTAACATTTTGACAAATTGCGCTAAGGCTCTCTCTGTGGTTCGAGAACACCATTGTCGTAATATCTGTGAATGGTTAATGTTTGTAAGATAGAAATGAAATGAAAACGTGTGTTTGAACAAAATGCTTTTTGTGTACTTCGTTTCTTTTATTTATGAGAACGTTAGCTCATAGGGTTGTTGGTATAAGCTCGGTAAATTGTAACATTTCGTAGTCAGGCGCTGTAAATGGAAATGCAACTGTCACATTAGTTATTTATAAAGGCTCGCGGCGGACGTAATAATATCGGAAAATCGTAAAATTAATCCGATATAAGAGGTAGGATATCTAGGTTCATACAACACATATAAGATTAACAAACATGCATGCATCGAAACACTTTCGAATATTTAATTTTGTTTTAAATAAATTATTTAAAGAACTACGTATATTTAGAACACATTACATAAAAAATGTCCTGTGAGGATGTAAAGTAAAAGGTAATTGGTTTATAAGGGATTATTCAATTATAATGACTATAAAAGGGCCAGCACCACACATAGACTCAAAAGGACGGGGAAGCAAAAAGGTGCACATAATGTAGTCGGTTTCTGCGCACACAATTCGAAGGAAAGGATCGGAAATGAGTAACGATTGCTTGCCGGCCATTTATCAAAGTCCGCAGGAAGGTGGCACGTGGGACAAAATTACTGCCACATACAATACAAAAAAATATCTTTTATAAATTTATTAGTATTTTTTTGAGGGAATGAATACTTACAGTATTTTTGAAATAAAAATTCAGTATTAGCTGTCAGTAAATATTTATATGTGGTCTCTGATTACGTGTACAGCGTTCATTGTTTTGTACAGAACATCATTGAAGTCGTCTTTCATATCGTACCAAAGTTTTCCTAATCCAGACGTCATTTTGTGAAAAACATTTCTCACACCTTGCCAGTCAGGCTCTGCTGTGACCTAGAATTGATTTTGAATTTGATTTATCAATTAACTATTTTTCTAATCCATTTCATTCATCATAAAGTTCACTCACCAGATGAAATGCTAACAAAAAGAACGACAGAAACGTTAAATTCATTTTGAAATTGACACTACCAAATAACTCCTGCTAAAGTGCTTTAGGTTAAAGCGATAACTGAACAGAGTCGATCGCTTACAGCTGATAATGTTTCCTCACTATTTGTTGAGCCTCGGATTAATGTATTTGCACAATAAACATTGAATACAAAAGAGCTTGATATTGTCCCTACGTTAAAGCAATTGCGGTCCTGCATAATTTACACTGAAAATATCTTCGAAAATGTTTCGAGTTACCTCTGAAGCGATAGAATGAACTTTTGTGAAACTTGTTTTAACTTTACCGTTTCAGATGTTTTGTCTGATCTGAGGAATGTGGAGATTGCTTTTTTCGACAGTGTTGGGATTTAGTTACTGTATCAAATACAGAAATGAGATAGTAACATTTAATGCTTGTCTTGTAATTCAGTAGTGCTTCTTAATCTTTGTTGTAACTTTGGGAGGTAACTTGGATTGGAAGGTAACTAAGAATATTTTTGAAGGAGCTGTATTGGATGTAAAACGTGTCAATATTAGTACAAATCGAATAAATTCAGAGAAAATAAGTGAAAATAGGAAAACATTAAAATTGACAAACAGCGGTACACGTAATTAAACATTTATTTTCTATAACTTGATATCAAAATTGACGTTATTATCTAGGTACCATACCTAGTCGAGAAATAATCCACTAAATATGATTTGGCAAAGGGTGACTCGATGTAGACGAAGCTAGCAAAGGCCCTGAAGAAAAATTTGTTCTCCTAATATTATTTTAGAAGACATTTTCGGATCGTCAAGATAAAATGGATCTTCAATTTAATGTGGTTCACATCACGTAACACCGCGAATTCCAAGCAGAATTCCGAATTTATTAGAATCTTGAGAAAAGGTAAAATAAAGGTTAAAGGTATCGACCTAATGGACCGAAAAAAATGAGATCTATAGATAAAATGTGTGATGCTCTCATTCACTAAAAGCTTGGGTTAGCTTCATTGATAGAATTTAATAAAAAAAACTCATTTTGTTGTTCGTGTTATAAACGAGGAAAATGAAGCAAATTTAAAATGTATTTTGGAAGTTGTAGATGTTGAAGACTTACCAAATCAAGGTAATGATGTAGTGTAGGTACATGTCTATTATACAAAGCATCGCATCGAATATTTAGTGTCTTTGATGATTGGTGTAGGTATAATATATTATTTAGTGTGTATGTATTTATCCACAATTTTACATGGACCGCTGCTTGTCTTTAGTTTATCAATAAATTTTAGTGAATCATATTAGCAGGCATATAAGTAAAGAGTCGGTCTCACTTGTTATAAAGCACGATGTCAGGCCTCCAAATGTGATCGGAAGGTACGTGAAGCATGTGTACTCCCCCGTATTCTTTCGGCTCCCATCGCAGCTTGTAGTCGTACCATGACTGCTCAACCCACAGATTTGTCGTCATTATTTGATTCTTCAAATTCTGCAAAATAAAAGGTTTGGAGTTAGTTTGCAAAATAGGGATGTCATGTTTCAAAATTAATATGGAACATATTACTTTAAATTATTTATTTATTAATTATTTGTATATGTATACTGTTAGCTGTTCCCCACGGTTTCACCCGCGTTAAATTCGAATATCATATTAACGTAAATTTCCCATGGGAATTTGATGTTTTACCAGGACAAAAGTAGCCTAGATGTTACTCTTCATCCATTCAATATATAGACAAACAAACAAACACACTTTCGCATTTACAATATTAGTTAGGATTTATTTCCGAAAAGGAAGAACCGTTATTGGTCCTTTTTTTTGAAGGTAGCTAACATTTCTGGGAGTTTTCACACGTATTATGTTGTACGTTTAATAAAAAAACGGTAAGATGGTGATGATGATAAGTTCGCCTATTATAAGCCTAATAATAAAACTTGCTCTTTATAAGTCTACATCTATAAGCTGCTCTATGTATACACTGTTGGCGTTCCTTTCTTAATAAATAAATGATTAAAAACGTTACGATGTTTTAAAGTTATAACTTATAAATAACCTCTGACATTCAAAAATAATTATAACTGAAGAACGTTCATTACCCTAAAAGATATCAACTCTTTTATAAGCTACGCTATGCATTTCATTTCTCAACTACGGCGGGTGTCTTAAAGTAAAATTAAATTCTATATATATATCCTTTACGTTAGTACTAAGAAAAACCACTTTACCAAGAAAGCTGTCTGCATATTTTAGCGCTAAAATTAATTGCATGTCGTAGAAAATGTAATTAACTTTAATTATACAGAAGTGTCAAAATGAACTTTAAAATATAAACTTTTAAAGTTCATTTTGACACTTCTGTATAATTATAAACTTTGGTCTGAGAATACAGTACCTAACATAAACTACCATAAACCAAATTAAATAGATTTAATAGTAGAATCATCGAAAAACAAAGCAACCATTTATTCATTGCCAAAAATATTAAAACAGACCTCCTAAAGACCTAATTAAAAACCACTCATTATTCTCAAGACCGGACTCAAGCGAAGAAACGAGAAGAAGATAGCTGTCGCCGCCTGTCGTCTTAACAATAAATACAAAAGATGTAAACAAATTAAAATAGACGGTCTATGAACTTGAAATTCAGAATTAAATCAGACTCGTCTATTATGTTTACTCGTGAGTTTCTCTAATCTTGCCTTCAAATCAATCCTCCTTTTAAATGACTAATTCAGGGAGATCGTTATTTGTAGATACACTTGAATTATTCATCGTATTCTAAACAGATCAGTTTTGCATAATGATAACAACTACCTATCTATCTATACAACCTACCTAAACGTAGTACCTACTTGCTACCCTAATTTTTTTTTCACTGTTTACTTTTCAATTTGGTCGCATAAAGGAGGGAGTGTGGGGAAGCATTTCCCAGTGAATGAGACCCAAATGGCCCATAGTAAATAAATAATAGGTAAGCATTAAGTACCCTACCAAATAATTATCAGCAAAAGTACGCCTGTTTGAGTTAGATCGATTTTTGGGACCCAGAAAAACCGTAAGAGACTTAATGAATTCTCGCTTTTATATTCAGTACTTTTGGGTTCTGTTTACAGTGCAGAATAGAAAACTTTTTGTACTTTTGTCGGAAGCAAGCGCGGACTAAAATACAAAAGTTTCGAGTTCAGTGTGAACGAAACTCGAAAGTGTAACTTTTCAAAGAACCTCCTTTTTTTAAAGTTGGTTATAAAGGCCATGAGTCTTTAGGCTATATAAATAAATGAACCAGATTTCTCTCCACTTTCTCTCATTTCCTGAAACTCACTCAAAGTTTATAAATTTCCGTTTCGTAGAAGCTTTTTCCATGATTTGAAATACCTACCTAGGTATACTTTTAAAAACTCCAAGTTTTATTAAAAAAGCTTTTAATGTAGAATGAAATTTCATTTTTTAAGTATGTATTTATTTATTTATTACCCGCACGGCGTTCGCTCGTCCTTGTCTCGAAAAAGCGGGCCCTTTCGTCTTAAGGTAACATGCATGATATGCTACTCAGGACTTTACGTACACACACCACGTTCCACATATAATAAAATAAATAAATAATGTAATACTGGATAATCCACACAGCATCAGCTAGTCCCATGCAGTAATAATAATATAGGTGCTCTCTATTATTCTACACGAGTATATAATTAATTATACTCGTGTAGATCAATCAGTCTTCAACCTCGGCCTGAAATGAATTGCTATTCACGTCACGTCTCGATGATTTCTTACAAATGCTAATAACATATTTGCATCTGCTATTTGTTATGTTATAATCATTTTCATCCCATGCTTTTCTCAATGTAAGATTAATATTAGTCAGGCCTACAAGGTTAAAGGTCGTCACACACCGTAAAGGTGCTATAACATTTTATCTTTAGATACCTTACAATAAAATATTATAGCATCTTAAGTTATCACACACTGTTAAGATACGATAATATTATATTACGGTCTCATTATCTTGATAAACGGCGAAGGTGTCAAGGTATTTCTTAACATGTATTTATATTATAAAACATTTTTCAAATATTTTATCTCATAAATCAGTTTCCAAGGGATAGAAATACCATCTAACAGCGAAGCCGCGGACCGAAACTGGTTCATAAAATTAGTATGAAGGGCCTATGAAACCTTAATTTTTATGAAAAGGATATACATAGGATTTCGAGTTCATAGGATCGGGAGAGGGGATGGCAACGCAAGCCCAAAAATCAAGTTTAAGCTTATTTTAGCTCCTCCGCTGTTAGGCGGTCTAGCGCACGAGAAGGTCCGCGTCTGGCAAGGGTCGCGGCGACATTATTTCGCTGATTTCTCGATGATGTTGTATGCTATTGTACTTAAATGTCCATATATTTGGATTCCCCATGAAATTTTCTACAATTTTCATGTAAATATTCTGGAAATAGTTTAGAAATACGTTTACAAATACGTAATAATAAATTTTATTAAATTTAATTTTTACAATGTGAATTTTACGTTTTTTACATTATATTATAAACTAAAAAAAAATATGTACAGTTTGTGTTTTATTTTGTAGGTAGGCATAATAGTAATACTTTAAAAACAAAAAAAAGACGTTTCTAAAGCGATATCAATAATTTCAATCATTATTTATCAAAATTTTTGCAAATTTTCACAAATTTTCAAAGACCGAAATGTTTTTTTTTAATTCTTCTTCTTTTTAATTCGGACAGAAGAAATTAAAAAATAACGATATGCTTGTCCTCAACCCAATAAAGCTAACAGCAAACAGTTGCATTAAGTATTGTCTTTGATATCGAATTTTATAGTCGGACCGACAAATCGTCCTTCTCAGTGCTCTTGCCAGTGAAGGGGTAAGCTACATATCTATTAATAACGACATTATCTGAAAAAAAAAACAGTTACATATAAAATGTTCTTTACTAATACTAGTTCTAATACCATGCTTATTCTCAAGATCTTACCTTCTGTATATATTCTGTACATCTTAAGATACTATGGAAATATAAATATAAATATTAACAAATAGATAAACTAAAAGATAGGCTTTTATCCCATAAATCAATTCCCATGGGATAAAAATAATTTTAAACAACGCGTGCGAAGCCGCGGGCAGAAAAAAGTAGTTAATCAATTAATATTTAGGTACTAAAATATCATCATCATATAACAGACGACGTGTGCTTGTTAGTCAAATATTTAAATTGGTAAAAAAGCAACATCCTCAAATTTTATGTAAGCACTTAATAATGCGGTAAACTTTCATAAATATCAGTTAAGTAGTTTCTGAAATAACTTAGGGTAAAGTATTACAAGTAGATCTTCTCCCCTGGCTCCTTCGTGGTAATATAAATATACTAGCGTTTTTTTCTTCAATGAGGTTGTAAATATACAATTTAACGTCCGTAGGTTACAACTTGCTTCTATAATTCAGGGGAATGATGCTCGTCTTCGGTTGTATCTAAACGAAATCTACATTGTTAAATATTTTATTTCCACTGGGCTCGCTATCAACGTCTGGTATATCCCCGAAGGATATTAGATTTCTCACACGACAAACAGCGGCGATAGCCACCGAAAACTTTCTCGTTGTTTATATTGTTCCGGATAAAATGTATTCTAGAGAAAAGAGACCGAATTGATATCCTCCTAGCCGAATTCTGCCATGGCGGCCATAAGTCTCAACGGACAGGACATAATTACAGTGCACAAGTGTTTATATTGCAGGTAAACTCTTTATTCCTTTACTATGATATAATATCTTCTGTGATCTTCAGTGATCTTGGAGTCTACCATGACTCAAAGCTACTTTTTAACGCGCATATAGACAACATAATTAGTAAGGCTTCGAGATCGCTGGGATTTGTCATGCGAATTTCTAAGAGCTTTACAAAGGTCAAAACTCTTAAACTTTTATATTGCACGTTTGTAAGGAGTCATCTAGAATACGCATCTCAGATATGGAACCCGCGTTACCAGAAGTACATTGATCGTATAGAAAGTATTCAGAGGCGTTTCTTAAGATACCTGTGTTTTAGAGTAAAGATCCCTTACAAATCTTTAACCTATGATGAACTCTGCAAGAGGTTCCATTTCTTGCCACTCAAAAGTAGACGTGACATAGCTGATCTTTATATACTTAAGATTATCAACAACGATGTCGACTGTCCAGAACTTCTTGGCAAATTAGACTTCAATGTACCACGTAGGCAGCTTAGACACAATCCCTTACTACATGTCCAACATGTTGGAACTAATTATAGACAAAATTCATTTATAGTGCGAGCGAGCGGCACTTTCAATGAATTCAGCAAAATGTTGAACATTGACCCTTTCAACACCAGCATTCACAGGGCAAGGCGATGCATAACTCTTAACTTCTTTTGCACTTGATGTAGCTATATTTTTAATTTTTACTTATTGTACTTGTTCTTTTATTACTTTATTAAGTACGAAATTGTCGACGATTTTTTTTTGTTTTGTGTTCACACTTAGGTATTTTATTATGTTTCTATTAGCGAGTGCCTATTATTAGCTTTCTGTATCTATTTTAAGTTCTATTGTTAATAGTTAAGCTGATGGCAATCCGAATAAAAATAAATAAATAAATATAATCCAATGGGACGGCAGACCGACACAGGGGATAGGCCTAGCGCAGGACCAACGGCTTAAGAGGCAAGTATATGACGCCATTTTGTGAATAGGATAGGCATAGCATTTCGCGATTAAAGGAGCGGGATAGAGCAGAGCTCAAAAAAACTCAAAAATCAGGTTTTTGATGATTATCTTCTAATTGAGATATTTTTTTGCAAAAATAAGTCAAAGGTGCCCTGGGTATTCTTCTATTGATTATGGTGATAAAAATAAAAAAAAATCTTGTTATTAACACTCTAGGAGAAAAATTGTAAAAACTAAGAAAACAGATGGTACTTTGCACAATTATTTCTGGTATTTAAACAGTTTTTTTTAAGCCGAAGGGGATCTGCCTTGTATCCCATAGTTTTTTCGATAAAGATGACAGAGAAAAAATAATTTAATGTAACCCAAATTCGCTCAATTCACATCTATCTGCCATAAAGTGCTTGACGGAATTATGACAAAATTAAATGATTGTTTCACAATAAAGCAGAGATATGAACGTCCAATTAATTAAGCTTTTAAAATACGGTTAATAAACGATGGCCTGCGACATGAAACTGTAGAGCCACCGCAGCAATATGCATGCATTATTGTATACCTACCTACTTATACATGTTTATGTTTGCGGTTTTGTTCACATGACCCGAATATAAGTAGTCCATGCATTATCCCAAATTTTATTTTCTGTATGCCTAGGAATATACCAGTAGTATCCTGTGTAGTTAGGAAATTTTAATTTATGTGTGTGTATTTTTATGCTGCAAGCCGTACTTAGGTAGGTACAGTAGGTATGTAGTTTCTGGATTTCGTGATTGAAATTTACGCAGGTGTTATAAAAATTAATGACATAATTTGGCAATGGTTGATACTAAACTAACATCTACTAGATGTTAGTTTAGTATCAACCATTTTTTTTTGTCATATGGAAACTGGGGGTAGGTGAAACCATGTGCAATAGCTTGGCGGTTTTTTTTACCCTGAGAAGCCTGTCGGCTATTGTTAAGATTTTTTTTGAAGGTGATAGTTTTAATAGTATAATAGATTTTTTATTTGTTTGTTTCCGTAATTTCAACTATTAAGTGCTGTAACTTTATTTGTACGAAATATTATGACAAAAAGTTTTTTTATATTGTTATTATTACCTCAGACCAAATAACTCATTCTGAGATTGTAATTTACTTGCATTTGAAATTTTTTAATGGAGAGTTCAACTAAGGATCGAATTTACTAACTAATTTTTAACTAGGAACCGGCGGCGGAAGATCAGCTTTGCGTATATTTGGTCTACCTGTACACGTATTCATGCTAAGCCGGTTCCTAATTTATAGCTAAAACCCACACACAACATACTTTTCTAATGTACTAGTTTTAAGTTTATGTTTAACTGTGTAATTGGTTGTACCTACTTAAAATTCATTTATGTTCTTTCTTTCTTCTTAATTAAAAAAAAACAATGTGTCAAATCTTTCAAGCCTTTAAAATTGTTTTTAGTTCATGGTCATTTCAACGTTTAGCCACATGTGTCAAAACTACATTACACTAAAAACCAAACAAAATACGCGTTTATTAACTGCCATTTTGAATACCCTGAAAATTATTTACATTTGTCTCATAATCGTGATGTACCAAAGGCAAAAGGGTACCTAAGTGGAGGTAGGAAGCACCATGAGCAATAGTATGGTGGCAGTTTCAACCCTCAACTGCATCACTTTTTCATATTTAGTATGGTGGCCACAACTTTATTTCCGTGTCAGCGTTTTTTTTAATACCTTTTGTAATTTTACATTTTTGTACGATGGAAATAAAGTATTTTTTTATATGATTTTTTCCATTTGACAAACGCTGTGCCGAACACCCTGTATAATTGGGTTTATAAAACTGAGAGGTCCGTGGGCTAATATATCTTCCAGCTGCACAACCCTATACACATAAAGGTGTTCACAGACACTCCCCATGCTAGGAAACAACTGGGGACAAATTACGCCACCTTCAATTAAGCTTGGGAAAATGCTTTTAGGTGCGCAATAAGGCGGCTCTGCTTTTCTTTTCAATTTATTTAATAAAACGCTGCTGGTAAATAAATGAGGATCGGCGTATTTAGGAAAAGCCTCGGAGAACCCGCAATTTAATTTGTAGAAAATGATAAAAAATATACATATTTTCCTGTCAACTTTTTATTCTGCTTTATACCTCCTGTTCTAAGTATAAGTAAATTTAGAAGGTGAACGATTTTACTTGCGATGCACGACAGAGCAATCGACCTTTTCTAGAGTGATGCTTATCCCAAGCTAAAGACGTAGATACCTTCGTGTTATCGTTCAAATAAGTTTGTTGCTGGGGAAAATTCATGAATTAGCCTATAACCTAAGGACGTGACGTGACCCGCTCCCGTATCGTAACGTACCCGCTGTAAAAGTGCCAGCAATTGTAGGGCCAGTAACGTTCGTCCCCTTTGTTTCATTGTTGTCACGATGCAAGCTTGCCAGATTAAGGTCGAGGCTACCGTCTAAGCTGCGACCCCAGTTAATCCTTTAATCAAGGTGAGCCGTGACTACACTTTTGATAAATTATCGTCAGGCTCTCGGTTGTTCGAACAAGATAGACTCTGTGAAGTTTCAACGCTTGTCCGAGCAAAACAGTAAACTTTTGCTGTGAAAGAATGTGTGTCAATGTAAAGTTTTAGTGAAGCTATTTCAGAGGGGTTTCGCTTTATTATGACCAAATAGAAATAGGAAACATAAACATGCTAGGTATGCCTGCGGTTTAAAACTTCATTGCCTTTTTGGACGTTTGTAGAATCAAATAATTTACTCAATAATGTCACTTATTGTGTAAAGTAATGATCAAGAGCATCAAAGCACAGATTGTATTTCCAAAAGAATAGCCATCCATCAGATAAATCGATATTTTCCGGAATTGTAATTATTAACCATCTCCCCCGTAGCGACATACACAATGTTATAATATTCTGTATAACGAAACAATGGACTTATAACTAGTTAGCTTTAGGTCCATTGTTTCGTATACGATTACTCTATGTTCTATGATTCTAAGTATTTGATATATTTTAGTTTTTTTTATTTGAATTTGACAGTTTAATTGCGATATAAACTCAACAGATTCCGCTAATAGAGTTTGCTATAGTTTGTGGAAGTTATTCGGCATAGCCAAAATAGTTGTATTTTAGGCAAATAGATTAACATAAGGCTTGTAGATAGTTAAAACCCGTCTGATCTATTTCAGTGAGGTTAATATATGGGATAACGTTATACTTGTACCTGCATAGAGCCGCGAGACAGCGCGGCGCCAGAGAAAAATGTGATGTAGATGCGCTCTACAAACTAACAGCTCCGAAATAGAGCTAGATTCCGCAAAACTAAAGTGTCCTACAAAAACTGGGTCGCAAGCCTAAGGCGTTGATGCAATTCTTGTCTATTAAAAATCTAAATGCGGCGCGCAAGTGCAAGGTGTACTGTACACTGCACTCTAAAATATAGGATATAGGTCATCCTGATTTACCCTTAAGCACGTACATTTTGAAAGTGCGTTTATGTTTACAATGACAATACATGAAGCCACCGCAGAAGCCGAAATATACTTACGACATCGATAAGTTGACTCAGTTTGAGCTTGATGCAGACGCGCAGAACATCGGTAGTGTTGACGACGGGCCGGACGAGTTTGTTGTAATTGGAGAGGAGGTCATCGTAGAGGCGCTTGGCGTCGGGGTTGCCGGCGGTGGCGGCGCGGAGCAGGCAGCAGGCCGCCAGCCACCATACGAGCGCGGCCATCAGCTCGCCGCGACCATCGTTACGTAAAGCGGTAGAGTCTAACGGCGGACCCGGGCGCGGCGCGGCGAGGACTGCCGCCCTGCGCGCCGCCCGCCCGCCCCGCCCTCGCCCCTGCACCCGCGCCCGCGCCCGCCTCACAACACCACCACCCCCGACACACACTGTAAAATATAACACAGCCTTACAACACTGCAACCTTCATTCATACTTAGGATCTTACGACTTTCAAAAAGCCGTCGTTAAACACATTATCAACCTCGATAAAATAATGATAAAGTTCCGGTTTCTTCGATTTGGTGTAGGCGTTAGACAATGATATTCTATAAAGCCGATTGCAAAAGGCAGATCATGTACCTAATTATTGTATGAAGATGAATTACTGGAAAGCATTCGCACTAAGTTTACGTCGCTACTTTCTTTTGCATTGTTTGCTAGTGATCGTTTTAATTAACACTCCCTGCCAGAGTATTATGAAAGCAAAGCACTTTATTAACCATTTTTTTGTTACTCGAACCTCATAAATAATGAGAATTTTTGAATATAATAGAAGTCGAAAGCTTTTTTAATAGAGAGAATTTTCTTTCAATTAATTGTGACTTGTATCCAACAATCAGAAAATAAGGAAGAGTGAACGAGATTTGAAGAGAATCATGTAAAAAAACCCTTTCAACCTTTCATCTCACAATTATTTTGTATTTAGATTCAGAACGTACATATCGAATAATCCTGCATTATGTTAGTTCATAGACTCTGTGAGATGAAAGAATCCATAAAAGCAAAAAGATTATCCGCGTATTAAACATAATCCGTCCTCGGTCGTATTAAGCTAATGTTTCAATGACATTGTAATGGGAAAGGCTGGGGTGTGAAGAAGGGCGCGGGGGGTGCCAGAATCTGCCTGATCTGTGCCCGCATCGCTCGGTCTCCTCCCTCTATAAATATGCGAGTCGATAGCGCATCGCATTCCTTTGACCGTCCCTCATTTGAACAGTTACATCACAAGCCTTTTTAAAGGTCTTTCCAAGATTGCACACTTGCACAGGTTTCACACCTGAGAGAAGGCTGATGGAGAAAAACTTGCAATGAGCTCTACGGTGAAACCAAGTTTTCACAGAAAAAGCGCTCGAGTGCAAAGGATTTTATATAACGCGCGCTGATTTTTAGCTTTTATTTTAATCTCCGGTTTTTGAAATGAAGAGAATGATGTTCACATACGCTTATATTGAAAAATTTGCTTTTTCTTTCTTCCAATTCCCTGTCTAATTAACTATAATAAAAATAAAGTTTTTCTGACGGTCGAACCCTTGCAAATAATTTCTTAAACCATAATATGGTTTTAGCTTAAAACGGAAAGCCCTTAAATTACAACATGCGTTGTGATAAAACGCACAGCTACAATTTACAAGCTGCCAGCGTATCGCGGTAATAAACGAACCCGAATTACCGGCCATATAAACGCTCTCAAAGATGGTTTGCTGTTTCAATCCCGATAAGGTGTTGTTAAACAAGAAGCAACTCGAATTAATCCAACATGTTAATATTCACGCACTGCATTTTACCTCCAAACAAGAATATTCGCAGTTTAATGTTTCGAGTCTATTTTGAAATGCCACTCAAGCCAAGCACTAGCCGCATTTACATCACACACTGAGCCGAAAGCATCTCGGCAACGTATCTCGCATTCTGAAACGTTTGTAAAGTAAAGAGGGTCTTCAGTCCGACCTTTAGATCCAAGCTCGGGCATAAATCAAAATTTACACGAGAAACATCTTAGATTCATAGCGGCTAACGCGTGGGGATATGAAACTTTCTTCTTGCTGTTCGAGTTTTGTTTCTACATTACACGGAGGAGCAATGTTTTTGAATATAAAAGGATGTTTTGTTACTTGCTGACCTTTTTGGGTGGTATTTGGTTTTTGATCCGAACTATTTATACATAACTACTACCTACTTGCATATAAGTAATTCCAATAAAATGCATATCATTTGCTGTTTGGAAAAAACTAAGAACCACTTCGAAGCCCTTAGTTTTAGAGTGTTTTTTTTTAAGTTTTGCAGGTAAATGCTAAACACTCGGGAATAATAATAATCTCCTTATCGCTTAAAGCGATAAGGCCGCCAATTCCATGTCTTTGTTTAGGATAAGTATTTTTTTAATGTAATTTATGTTTTCTTTGTTAATGGGCTATGAAATAAAGCATTATCTATCTATCTATCATAGGTACATAAAAAAACATACAGACAGCCGAATTTAAAATCTCCTCCTTTTTTGGAAATGGATCATAAATGAAAGTCAATTTCGACTGTCGATAAAAACATTCAGGTTTCATGATCAGCATATGCTAGTCCGCTGCTGGACATAGGCCTCCCTTAATGAGCGCCATAGCGTCTTGTCTTCAGCTTCACGCACCAGCGCATCCAGCATCTGCCTGCAGTCTTTCGCAGGTCGTCATCTCACCTGGCCGTAGGGCGTCCTACACTACGTTTACCGAGTCGTGGTCACTCACGAACACGTTTACCCCAACGATTGTCGGTTTTTCGCGAGATATGACCGGACCACTGCCACTTCAGCTTGTTAATTCTTAGAACTATGTCAATAACTTTGTTTCTCTGTCGGATGTGTTCTTTACGAATCCTATTCTTCAGAAAAACTCCGAGCACAGCTCTTTCCATAGCTAGCTGAGCGACCTTGAACTGATGGACCAGCCCTACCGTTAGTATCTACGTATCAGCGGTAGGTCATGAAGGGTACACGCACTGATTGAAAACTTTCGTTTTCAATTCATTGCGGTATGGATGAGGAGAAGACTCGGCAAACGCTGCCCAACCTAGCTGGACCCTCCTCATAGCCTCCTTGTAACTGTAGAATCTGTCCGAGGTAAGTGTATTCGGAAACGATTTCGAGAAGGTGACGGCGACCGGTATTAGATCAATGTGGCCATTGATCATGACTTTGGTATTATCCAAAATCATGCCAAGACCGATGCGTCGCGAGGCTGGAGCTAGGTCGTCCAGCATCTGGTTCAGTTCGAGCGACTTCGCCATTAAAACTATTACTGCAAATCGCAGGTGTGAGATGTAATTGCCGTTTATGATGATGCCCTTTCCTTTCCAGTTCAGCGTCTTAAACACATCTTCCAACGCACTCGTGAACAGTTTCAGCATCTCCCTGTCTCACTCCTCTGCGCAGTTGACATCACATCACACATCCACTCCTGTGCAGCACTTATTATTATACTGCCTTATTATTATATTGGCACCATCCGTTGGCTATCTGCCAGGAATTGTTTGACCAGTATCCTAAAATTCATATGCCCACCTTTTACAATAATGAAATGAAACGTATCATGGAAAAGCACGCCAAACTTACCAACTCAGTATTCAACAGTATTTTGTGGTTCTAAGTTAATACGAAATGAATTCCACGTTCATTAGTTTTTTTTTAATTTGCTTTAAAAATGGAACGAGAAGTTGGTTGCCATGTTGCCAACCTATTTCTTCTATTTCGACCTATTTGAAGACCCAAAGAGTCACATGCCAATAAGGTTATTCTAAGGTCACGAAGGTTGGATATAAAGAGGTAATTAATGATTATGGAGTCCCCCCCTCGTCCCTAGCTAGAGTAACATGCTCAAGTGAAAGCCAATTTTAGCAATTTTATTTTAAAATTACTTTTTATTATATTAGAAACCGTGAAGTGAAATCTTGTTTGCCCACAAATTGCCGTGTTAGGTAAGGTAGGTAAACCTTTCGCAATATTTTCAGTGGGCCGAGTAATAGCTTTGCCACGGGAAAATCATGTTTGCGGCGGCGGCGTCCTCTTATATCAAAGCCTTTCATCACAGACAGTCTTTTGATACCTTAAAACCGGAAATTTGCTTACCCTCTCACGCATGTCACTTCAAGCTAGCGATAAACAAACTCAATACAATAAATTACTAAGATTTACTTAATTTTTTTTACAAAGATACAGAATAAAATGATACAATGAAACATCCAAACTATCGCATTTATATCTAAATAGTTCAAATCATAACGTGGTGGTTGAATTTTTATAGAATTCCGCACGTTATTAATTAAGATTATGGATTAAGTGACTGGATACATAATGCCATTCCGGGCGTATAGCAAATCCCTTTAGGCTGAGCTTATACAGACGAAATTATGTTGAATTCTGAAAGATCTGTCTGTGTTAAAATTCTGGATTCATTACTGAATTCAGACACGTATAAGACCAGTTTTAGATCGGTTAGATCTGCGAGGTTGATACTTCGGACTTGCTTTGAACATAATAATGATAAACAATTACCTACTTGTTATCGTAAAATTCATTAAATTGTTTTTTCTTTGTAGGTATAGTTTTATCTGTAGTAATAGTTCCTAGTATGTAAGTCATTTTATTCTGTATCTTTGGTATAAAACAAATATTTTTCTTCTTCTTCTAAAATAAATACCCTTTAGGTGGAATGATTGGTGGATTAAGTAAAATGCAGTATGGAAGATTATAAATGTAGATATAATTTTGCGCCACGTTCACACAATCAAAGCTACAAATGAGGGAATAATTTATGACACGGGTTCGATTTCCTCCTTGGGACAAATGTTTGTACGATCTGCAGATATTGGTTCCGAGTGTTCTGGTTCTATGTATAATGAAATATATCTATCCAAGCAGATATAACATCCTTCTGTCTCACACCTCTGCGCAGTTAGATGAGTTTAGACTGCTGTCCCTGTACTTAGACACTCATGGTGGCGGCATCGTACAGACATCTCAGCACCTTGATATAACGATAGTCTACTTTAAAGTCATTTAAAACGGGATATTTACCATGATTCGATTTTTAAGTTTTCCAATATTTCGTTTTAAATGACTTTATTGTTAATAACCATGATAGTTTTAAAAGTTTGATAGTCTACTTGTCATCGCTGCAAAGATTCCAAAATAGCCCAGGTTTCGACTGACTCAAAGAGTTGGCTTTTTCATAGTTCACAAAGGCACAGTGGCTGATTATTATACTCTTCGGACTTCTCGCCCCCGTAGAGATATTTTAATTTTTTTTTATTCTGTATAATTCTGGCTACAATTTATAGAATTGTTTAGCATAGAGATAATGACCTGACAGGTTACTTTTGTAATTCTATTCAACTATGTAAGAGAGTCTATGTAAAAGTCATCATCATCAGCATCATTCAGCCCACTGCTGGACATAGGCCTACCTAATGAGCGCCATAGCGCCCTTTCTTCAGCTTGCCGCATCCAGCATCTGCCAGCAGTCTTTCGCAAATCGTCATTCCAACTGGTCGGAGGGCGTCCTACACTACGTTTGCCGAGTCGCGGTCTCCACTCAAGAACACGTTTACCCCAGCTGTTGTCGGTTCTTCTCGAGATATGGCCAGCCCACTGCCACTTCAGCTTGCTAATCCTTTGATCCTTGTTTTTTATGTAAAAGTACCTACATATTATATTACACTCTACATATACAATACACTCTTACAAATATAGCGCAAGCTTACTGCCGTGCCTATAACAATAGGATTACGTAGTTGTGAATTCCGCGGATGATCCAAACTCTATCCGATATTACAATTGGGCCATGTTTGCTTTAATCCTAAATAAAACCGTATAATGTACAACATACGTGACAATATTAAATTGGATTTCGTATATTTGCTATGATATTATTATTATTTACTTAGTTATCATCTTATTATTTAAACTACATTATTACCACAATCCCTAACGTGCTTTAGTAAATAAAATAATCAATCGTTTCTGAAATTACGTATGTCTTAGTCTAGGTAATACTGTTATATAACTCTCTTTTGTAGAGTTATTTTAGACTATTGTGCAAAGATGTAGCTTTAAATAATTGAGTGTCTACTTTATACACCCTTTTGCCATTCTGTCAATTGATTCGTGTTGAATAAAAAAGTACAACCAAACAATTTCCTAGACATTGATCCTTCTTATTTTATATCGTTTGAATGTCATCTCATTCCATTACAGAAAGACGCCACATCACGTAGGGGAGAACACATTGAATTCATATACATAAGGAAGTACAGAATAGACATGTATAAACACTATTTCCTATTTCTGCATTGTCACTGCTCTGTGGCGGCTCCACTAATGGAAACAGAAAAGTTAGGATAGGATTTGTAGCGTAAACTCGTTATTGACTTTAATTTTAGTCAGCGCCTTACCACTTTGACACTTCTACGTTGGATTGAGTTACACAAATCGCATTTTCTTTAGAATAAGTAGATTTTAACGTGAAATGTTTTGCCTGTTAGATTTCTATCTAGCTAATAACTCATACTTGTCACAAATTTTACCAGCGATATCGATCAGGACCACGGACACAGATAGAGGAAATTTTAGGTACGTATGTATTTACTATGTAACCTTGGAAGCATGCTCATTTTATACAAATATTCAATAAGGTATACAAATATCGCCGTACCTTAAAAGAACAATGATAAACATAACTTTTATTGTGCTTCCTAGACACAATGTTGGGTACGACTGTAATAGGACTTCATTCATAATTCTAACCCCTCGGAAAAAAGTACAATATGCCCTGAATTTATGATCGAAGTTAAATAAAGCTCAAAGGAAATTGCTGGTTTTATTTCCTCAAAATTGCGGTTTAACCGGAGCAGCGGTCGTTCTTGTACGATATCTTTTCTCGAATTATTCAATTTACCCTTAACTCAACACCGTTTACGGCAGCGTTATTTTATTGTGTGTGATGTTGGCTAACGGCAGTCATAAAGTAACAGGTATGTACCTACCTACATTTATCAATATATCCGCTACTTTACCATGGTCAACAATTAACATAAATCCATGTATGGTTACATTATGAAACTAGATTATTTTCTAATTTGAGGTTCCGTTATTCAATAAGGCTCTTTTTATCTCGTGACTTTGTGAGTCAGGAAAATAACTTTTAAGCCGTTCAAATTTCCCCGCGCTGTTTTTAAATTAGGAGTTCAACGGAAGCTGCGGTCTCATCTTCTGAGCCTGTCCTAATCCTGATAACGATCACAGTAAGCTAAAAAAATATTGCCCTTCTTTGTAAAGCGAAGGCAAACTGTGATGACGCGACCGCTGGCTACCCGCTCGTTTTTCACTTCCCATCGGGTTTAACCAGAAACCGAGGAAATGCTGCGTTAAATTCACAAAGCTAGCTAAATTCCTATGTTTATTGTTATTGCCAAGTATTGTGGTTTTTAGAGTTCAGCGGCGTTCATGGTTATGGTTACCCATTGATTGTCTAGTCTTAGGGGTAGACCACGGAACAGAAAAAACAAGGGGTAGACTTCGTTGATTATTATACGTAAGTATGTTAATGGTATATGACACCATCATCATCATCATCATCATCCACAGCCGGATTTTACCCACTGCTGGGTATAGGCCTCCCTCAGTTTCCATTCACCACGGTCACCATAAATAAGTATTCTTTGTGTTTTAAGAAATAACAAGAAGCTCTACGAAGTTTTGAATTGTTCTCAAACATTTTCACGATCAATTTTGTAAGTTAATAGGCTCCGAGTATTAAACAAAACATTAGGTTCGTGCATCAAAGGCGATTTGGTCGCTTTATGTTTTCATTTCGGAGTGGTAACAACAATCAATCAGAAGAAGTAAAAGCAAATTCTATATTGTATAAATGTAAAATTCAGTAGGAACCTAACATAGGACAGACAGTCAGACTCATGTAGGTACAACTACAATCAGATTTAAACTTAGATATTTATTAGTTAATCAGTTAGGTACGAAGCTGCTGAATTTGCAAAGACAATTCGTAATAAATACATTATAGATAGTTATAAGTATAATATAATTGCTATAGTAAACTAATTCTTTGAATTAGATTTTAGTTTTAAGTTATCTTGTAGCGCCCCAACGGAGTACATGTTTGATACTTTTTACAACTACCTTTTTAAGATCCCCTGTAACAATATGTAACAACTGAATAAATAAATAAATTTCAGTTTGAGACTACAAACCCTTTATCAACATTGCTTTACAACGTGACAATGCAAATAATTCTAATTTATTCACAAAAAATAATTAGGTCAGTGCTTGCTCAACAAAAACGTGGTAGGTAGGGGAGTAATAAACTAAACGCAATCTGGTAGGGCAAATCTCGAGGGCACTCCACTCGTTTTTGTCAAATCAAGGGCCTGCTCGGACAAGCCTGCATTTGTGCCGTAGCCCTTTCGTGCTCCACTCTCAGCATCATTCACAGAGAGTTTTGTTTATATTGTCGTTCATTTGTTTTTCATTATCAAGTACCTAAGTACTGTCAATCTTTCTTCGTTTTCATTTTCGAGCAGGATTGCTACGAAAGTGATTTCTATCTAGGAAAAACTTCCGGACCGAAAACTTAGACAATTTAACCCGAAAATAATGTTTAACGACTTGTGGCGCGGTGGGTCGCGGAAGATCTGCCTGCAATGTTGCGGGTTCGATTCCCGCCTCGGGACAAATGTTTGTACGATCTGTAAATATTTGTTCAGGGTGTTCTGGTCGTTTTCTCTGTATAATAAAAAAATATCTATCTAAGTAATGTATTCTTTTATGTATATCAGTTATCTAGTACCATGACACAAGCTCTGCTTAGCTTGGGTCTAGATAATGCAGTGTAAATCAACCAGAATTATTTATTTATTTATTTAATCACCGAATCTTATATATCTGATATATGATGAAACCCTCAAAAAACATTAAAGGCACCTCTCAGACTTTTACTGAAGCTGTATGAAAATACCTCGCTTGAAGCTTTTAGAGACTTCCCTCGCAGAGATAAAAGTGGCCCGTGATGGATCTAAAGTGGGAGAAATATTCTTTGAAAGCATTTCTATTTCGATTCCCTTGTAAATTAAATCCTTACCAGTTCCATCGAACCTAATTTAAAAGTTTCTCGTATAACCTACAACCTAACTTCTTGCAACCAAAAGGAGAATTCCAAATTATATGAATGTTAGAGTAGCAAAATTTGAATGTTAAATGATAAAATTAATTTTGTGTTCCGTGGTTAAACCATTGTTATCTTTTTAAATATTTACACAGCTCACCCACCTGTTTTGTTCAAAGCCACAGCAAAGCGGGTCAATGTTTTGTATCGGTGTTGCTACATTTGGAAAAAAATAACACCATATCAAATATTTTTGAAAGTATAAAAACTGCATCCTTGTTTTACAATGGTTTTACATTTTTATTTTGACGACCGGGAATGCTCATATTATTAGATGGCACATTTATTTGTATTTTGTAGCATAGAATGTTGATAAAGGTTGATTTGATTATTCTAGCGAAAATATAAATATCATCATCATCATCGTCATCAGCCTATACCAGTCCACTGCTGAACATAGGCCTCCCATAATGAGCGCCATAGCGCCCTGTCTTCAGCTTGCCGCATTCAGCATCTGCCAGCAGTCTTTCGCAAATCGTCATCCCACCTAGTCGGAAGGCGTCCTACACTACGTTTGTCGAAATATACATTTCCTTATTAGTAAAGAAAATTTATATAATAGAATAGTAACAAATTAGACCTAGTAATTACAATTAAAACAATTGAGCTAATAACTGATCCCTATCAATAGCAGTCGGAAGCTGCCACGAGATGGAATTTAATATACTTAATGCAGAATTTTGAACGGCATAGCATTATGCTCGCAGCGCACAAGGATTTGAACACCTCTCTCTCTCTCTCTCAAAAGTCCACTGCTGGACGCAGGCCTCCCCCTAATAAGCGCCTTATTGGTTTTTATCTCATGGGGGATTTGAACATACCTAATCATATTTATATTTGACATAATATTATGTATGGTTTCACAAATAAGAATATATTCTTATTATGATATATTTAATCGCCTTCTTAAACTCATTTTAATCTTCTGCAAAAAAGAAAGATTTTCAATCAAAATCTTCATCATATAAGCATATGTTCGTCTCCTATCTGGATCCACTAATGAATGCCGTAACACCCTGTCTTCAGCTGGCGACATCCAGAATCTACCAACAAAAACGATATTGGTGTCAATTCTGATGTTTCCAAAATTAAACGAAACCATGCTTTTATTTCGATTGTTGTGAAATATTTCATTTAGGTACTTAAGTAACTAAAACAGAATGGGTGTAAAGGCCATTGATGATAAGATATACATTTACCAACATTTTGAGTGCTTTAAAATTATTTTATGTAGTTAACTTTTGGTAAATTAGTTATACCTATCTAAATTGACACCACAAAGTACTTTGTATCAGAGATTTTTTGTTATAGTACTTACCCGCACTTTGGGTCTCTAAGAATTTTTAACATTTTAAGAAGTTTTTATTCCGCCGAAGTCGAAAATTTTTGGGAACTTATTTCATTACTTCGTATCAGGATTAACACAATTAACACGGGGACAACTTACCGTCTTTTTACATTTGCTCGAGTTTTTTTTGACAATGACTGTCAAACTGACATGACATTTTGGATAAACAAACTGTTTCTATATCCATGGATCTGCGTTGTGCAGTTTCTGTTACCGATTGATTGGCTCAAAAATACACTGATTGCCTCGAACATACACTGACTGCACGAAGTGTAATTCATGGAATAGTGGTCTATCAATAAAAATATTTTCTATTCGAATATTTTGAGCTTTGTGGTTGTAAATTTATATTTTATATGTTTTCCATCAACTTGTTTGACAGAAAGTCTGTCTGTCGGTAGCAGTTTTTCATGGTATTTTTATTGAAGTTTAATTTGTTTCTAAAATCTTTTTGAATTTGAAATCTTTTAACAAATAAATATAATAGGCAAACAATTTATACAGGGTGTGCCGTAAAGACTGGTCAATAATTACCGGGTAGAGGAGCGTCATAAATGTATAAAAATTTAAAAATATTCCCAATGAAAGTCTCACGGTTTACAAGTTACAGGACATTTTCGAAATTTCTAACTTTTTTCACGCTTGTCCATTCTTTTCAATGCCAAGGTTACCGATCATGGATTTTTTAAAATCTCATTATGTCATAGCATTGTGAGTCGGGGTACCGCCTTAACGGTGAATAACCATGTGCGCAAGACATATTTTATAAGTGCATAAGTGTGTTTGCAAACACAGGCGCACTCTCGATTCTCTATCAGAATACCTAAATAGGATAAATATACCATTTAATATAGTAGACAAAGATGCTAAAGAGACAGAAAAATATATTTCAATTCAGAATTCCCCGTAAAGTTTAAGTAGACGACGCCTCTAAGGAGTGGAGTTCCAATTCAGTGAGTTACGTAATTAGTTACCGTAACCTCGCGCCTAAACTTGTCAAGATGGCAGCGATAGACTGGAAGCTTTATGACTGTTTGTCGTTTGCTAAATTAATTTTATTACGCCATTTAGATTTTGTTTTATGAACGAGATTGGAGGTAAAATATTGGTAAGTAACTCTGGTAAAGCGGTGAATAACTGTTTGTTACATTCAGTAGGAACATTATGTGAGAGTGAGAGAATTTTTCTATTTAGGTGGTTCCAAAGGAATACCTAGTTACCTATTTCAATGGACAGGTTCTGATATCCGATTCTGCGCGATTGCCAAGCTGTACTATGCAGTAAACGGAATGTGCAGTTAGAGAAATCAACGCGGATAACTGAAACCTTTCCAAACTTAAAGAACAATTTCTAGAGGTATTGATTTCATTAAAACTGGGATGATAAACAACAAAACTTCGACAATCATTGTTAAATCGTTTGATCGTGTCGACTTGTAGCAGAGTCACAATGGCCTACCCTTGATCTTCTTACCTCAAGCGAATGGGTGTCGAAGCAGAGCCTTAAGATCTAAACATTAAGATTTAATTACTGTCTTCGGAACTCCGTCGAAGTTTACTGGCTGGTATAATTTTAGGTAGGTACCTAAGCTCAAACCGCGAGAAACATTTTCCCGATTTCAATATTGAGATGAACTTTGATCTTGGGTTACAAAGCTGCTTTTCACACTGATGGAAGATTTGCTTACCAGTTTTACCACTAAGCTGAATCCTTGATCATTAATTTATGAACTACCCGCTCCAACCCACCAATAAATTTTGCTCAAAATACAGGATAAGTCAGGGTAGTCGGTAATTTTTGGGATATTCCAGGGACGAGGGAAATTTCACGGACGGAGTCTTAGTAAGAAATAAAGTGAAGCACTCAATAGTCTGTCCATGCTCTGTACGTACGCGTACGCACTCACACATTGACATCATAGTCTGTCCATCGTCCGCCATTACCACTTTAGACGCCTACTGTAGTGCACTGATTCAAACAAATTTTAAAAGTGAAATATGCCTGTTTGTGCGGTTAAATCTTGCCGAAATCACAGTCGTTTTGTCAAAAAAGAACACAAAATCACATTTCTCAGTTATGTTTCTAATTTCATCAACTTATTTCTTCGATTTAACGCAATATAATTATCAACAGAAAAGTTGGAATAAAAACTCAAATCTCACCGGTGTTGCCAACATGTAAACAAGCAAATTTCCTAGTAAGTGTGGGATATTAAAAATGTTTCAATACCTACTCGTATTTGTTCAATTATTAATAAGGTTGGTAGGTACCTGTACCTACCTACTTTAAATATGTAGTCATCATTTTTGATGATTTTTACATGGGTACAAATAAATACAAAGGAATGATTGTTTATAGTGTTAATTCAACAGTTTTTTTTATTACAAAATACAAAATACAAATTTCGAATTTTTGTTTTCCTATGTGTTTGTTTGAGCTAGACATATCATTTATTTGCCACTACAATTACACACAACATAAATTTACAATACTGAAATAAAAATTAAACACATTCATAAAAAATAAAGAACAATATTGCGAGTGAAAAACTAGTTAAATAACAATGAAACGGCTGGACCTATTTTGATAAAACTTTTACTGATGCTGATGCTACGCATGTAGCTGATGTTACAACAAAAATAAGGGATCCGCGCAATAAAATAATAGCTGAAAATGTAAATTTTGAAAGGGCGAAGCCGCGCGCGCGCGGCATAGCTAATGCCGCGTACCAACATACTCAAAGAACTTAAATGTATCATGCATTATTTATTTATTTTATTACTGGTCGGTTCGTGCTCGCGTGTAATCATCGCACCTTCCACTCTGACCTAGGTAGAAAGAAGGTAGATAGGATAGGAACAGGTACCTACGCAGGTATATTTACCTAGGTAGGTACCTAAGTAATGCTTGTGCGTGCAGATACCTACCTATTGCGTGTGTAGATTAAACTAACAAGAAGTGTCTACACAAATGTGTCTTTTGGTAGGTATCACAAAAACAGGTACTACCTATTTAGGAAGTAGGTACTAACCTTACCTACTTAGCGAATAAGACAAACTTTCACACAAAAAAAATTAAGTGGGTAGGTCAGGTACTAGGTACCTATTTACATAATAAGGTAGGTACCTACCCAGTACGCTTCCGACATGTATTAATATGGATTAGTTGAGCTACCTGTAGATTGTTTGCAATAGTCTGCAGTTTAATTGTTTCAAGTGTAAATACTAGTTTTAGTTCTATTACTTGATGGTAACTACTTACTTTATTCAAATAAATTAATCTACACTCGAGAGCAATGAATCCGGGTCACTCAAAGAATCCAAAAAATCTCGGAAAGTAAGAAATGCTAGGTTAATGCAATAAATTGTATATATTAATACACTTGATACTTACAAATAATTTTCAGTTCAATGATTTTAGATACTTATGAGAAAATTCGGGAGTTTTTGTCATCAGTTGGCAACTCTATAATCACACGCACACAATGACTCGTCCGCCATTGCTGTGCTTCACATTTGATTCGGTAGGACTCCGTCCGTGAAATTTCCCTCGTCCCTGGGATATTCTATATTTTTTTACTGGGTTAGTTTTACATACGTGTTCACAAAAACCTACCGACAAGGTAGAAAGATTTGGCCGTCTCCCGTCTCATCATACCTAAGGTGGGTGTTATCTTTTATATTGAATGTAGACGAATATGAAGGCTTGTTATGTATTCATATGAATATTATACGGCAGTTACCTACGATGATTACGGCAATTCGCTACTTACATCCTCTCAAATAAGCTAAAAAGGTTACTATGTTATTAATGACAAGGAATGGTTTTGTTCTCGTGTATTAATAAACAAAATGTTTACTTGGAAGCCTTTTTTCTTTACGAAGGGTTCCCATCTTGAAGCCAGACGATACGTAGTGAATTTTAAGGATCAATCGTAGGTATGGTTGAATTAATCTTCTATCTATCTTACTCATATCTTCTAATGTAGACCAATTTATTATCTTTAAACATTTATATATTTTTAAGGTGGTGGCCAAAGAGATTATTACAAAAGCTCAGCAAATCACGAAATACTGCTTTGTATTAAATAATAATAATAATAATGCTAGACAATTCACACAGCATTATCTAGCCCCAAGCTAAGCAGAGCTTGTGTTATGGGTACTAGATAACCGGTATACTCAATTTAATACAATACACAGATAGAATTTTTTTATTAGACAGAAAACGACCAGAACACCCTGAATCTGCAGATCGTACACACATTTGCCCCGATTTGGGAATCGAACCCGCAACCTCCTGCGTCGCAGGCGACCTTCGCCCACCGCGCCACAGAAGTCGTCAGCTATTATACTGCTATATTTACACCTACGCACAGTAATGAAATAGTTTGAATTGCTAAAGCATTAGGTACCTACACAATTCCACAGTCAACGTACCTTCGATCTGCAAAACCTTATTTAAAATCTCCAAGAATAAGGTTTAAAGTTAAATAGCGGGTAATATAATGGTATCTATATTTGACTTGCGTTTGAAATACTGTTATCTCTTCAAACTAGTGCGACCCCTAGACTAGACTAATGACCGAGTGAGTAATGCAATCGACCTAACAGCGACCTTAGCTCAGTGCCAAATGCATTCGTAATGTCTTAGTTATTCGAAAACTTATTGGCTCTAGGATAAAGATAATGGAGAGCTACTCATTTTAAGAAGAAAACAAGTTAGTAAAGAATAATCTGTCTCGTGCGCAATGAGCGTTAGCGCGTAGTGCTCAGAGAGATGCGGTACGCGACTGAACGAACCGCGTACTGGAAAGTGAGAGAACCGCACTCACCCTGAAGAAGCCCCTCGTTAAGGGATGAAACGTTGGTGTTCTTCCAACACAAATAAGGTTCGTAGTTAACCCGCTTACATCCGTAATCAAATGATTTGTCTCATTCTTCGTCAAGTCTTGTGCTGTAATGTGAAAATATAAGAATATAAGAATTAACATGCCATGTCATGTCGCATGTCTGTCTAGCTAAAGCAGTTTGTGCCGACCGCACAAGGTCCGGAAGATGATGATGATTACGTCTGTATAGCCAAAGTAAACATTGCTAAATGACTGGAATTATTATGCTGGCCAAATTATATCATTACCTTATCTACTAAACATTTATATAGTTTCAGGAGGATAACAGCATCGGATTCAGTGGTGTGGGTGCTTTATCCTAAAGGGATTAACCACGGAATCACGTTGATTTACGTTGGTATACGAGCAAGACATAATGTAACTAACCTATCGCAAAAAAACAGCCGCTGGTTTATTTTACAATTAATTATCAACAAAGTAGGTATATCAATCCAATCAAGTGTAATTGTGAATTATACTTTTGATAACATACAAAGTAAGTTCAAAAAGTATATAATATACCTTTATGCGTTCATGTCATTCTATTATTTCTTCTTGGACTTTAAGGCGCATACCCCACCCAAAGTGGCGCCCGCCACCTACTTTATGTTATTATTTCGTTTAACAAAGGAATTTTCAAAAATCCATCTTTTAGTTTGTGATACCTATCATAAGCTTTTTTTGATGCCTCTGTAATAGTTTTATAATAATATATATTATATAAATAAAATTATAATAATATGTAATAGTTTTATAATAATTTCACATATCTTTATAAATGTACGCGGGTTTACAACGAGCCTTGCTAGTATTGGAAGAACCTCCACCATCGTTTCATCCCTTAACGTCCCTCGTGAATTATGGGAAACCTCGTCCCTTAGAGATGGCGTGTTTTTAGGGGTGAGTGCGGTTCTAGTCGCGTGTGATCCGCGTCCGTGCGTAAAGATTGGTGTTCTTCAACACAAACAAATTTCGTAGTTAGGGCTCTATCTCACAAAGCTCTATCTATCAAACCACAGTGGCGCCAGCGGTGCGCCACCATGGTTAAGCGAATGGTTCCCTTCACGCCGATTCCCATAACGTCGATTCCCGCAACGTCGACTTTCGTAAAGTCGACCGCGCCTCAATTCCCTCTACATCGACTCTGTTTTTTTTCGATGGTACAGTCGGCAGCGACATCGGGAAAGTATATAAAAACTTTGTAAAACTGATAAAATTCCAATACCTACCTATGTTACCAAGCGAGAAACACCAAAAACAGACACCACCACCACCTGGTGGTGGAGTGAGTGAGACGCCAAATAGCTCTGTGCATATAAATAGCACCAGCGCGTCATTTGGTCGTCGTCAACAAATTTAGTTGCGCATCCAAGCTGATACCAGGTGATTTACCCTCCATACATACTTTGTCGGAAGATCGACCAGTGGTGGCGCCAACATTGGTCCCCGCTCATAGTGACAATAAATTCGTCCAACTATGATAGTTTTTTAGCTTATTTATCTTAATATCGAATACAGGGTGCAGTTAAATCTAATCCTATGTAAATAGAAATTCGTCATAACAGATATGAATTAGCTCACTAAAACTAGAACTAAAAAGAAAACACTATGTCATATGTAGATTTTATGGCACATTTCGCTTCGTTTCAGATTTCTAGGCTCTAGTTTTCATACATTGTTGACAAAATTTTACTTTAAAACTTTTTTAGTTTGATAAATTAATTTTAATAGTATGCGGGTTAACTATGAACCTAGTTAGCACCAACGTTTCATTAACGAAAAACTTCTTCAGAGTAAGTGCGTATTTGGGCGTTAACAAAAAAAAATATTTTGCGTCAACATTTCAGATTATTTTAAATGTATTTGTCATACAAGTATAAAAGCCTTGTCGTTTTACAATAAAAGTCTTTGATTTCCTGAATCCGATATTGGTATCTAACCAAGGATTATTACTAAGGAAACGGAATCTGCCGCCGCGAAGACGACGGCTCGGATTATTCTCTTGGATTTATTAGAATTAACAGGAAAAGGGATATAGTACGCCACGTATTTATATCCATGCAATCTACTCGTGTACGTGGTTTGGTCCGTTGATAATTTGACATAATTTGTAAATAGAAATTCACTTTTTTTATACATTGTGACAGGGCTTTATTTATCACTAGGTTCTACCGCAGCTTCGCATACGTTTTTACGGGTTAAATGTTATTTTATTTTACGGGCCTATTATGTTATTCTAAGTCCATAGGTTTACAAACGTAGTGAAAAAATTATATGTTTATGGTCTACTAGTCTATGGCTTAATTAAGGCAGATGGCAGATCTAATCAATTGTTTTTTTTATCTTCAGCCAAACTTCGTCATAAGCTACCGACTTTATAATGCAGATAATTAAATTATCAGGATTTTGGTATTATTAATATCGAATATTTATAGAGTGTAGCCAACTGGGATTAGAAAAGTCTAAATTTTCTGGGTACCACAAGTATTACCAAATAAATACCAAGGAAAAAATAATGTCTGTAAGTAATTTCATAAAAGTTGAATGATTGATGGCAACTAGGCAGCATTGCCTGCGGATGAACCGGATGTAGAATTAACGACCTTTGCCTAAGGATAGCAGCCGTGAACATGATTGATCGATTGATACAGGAACAATAAGATTACGAAGAAACTGTTTAGACGCCCATTTGTAGCCAAATATACATTCAGAATATTGTATTTCTTATATCTCGATTAAAATTTGCCACAAAATGATCCTCCATCTAAGTAAAAACCTTAGGTACCGTAGTTTGTTATAATGTAGGTCTAACTAAGTAAGAATAAAAATACTAACAATAAAATTAACTTCAATAGATGTTAATTCAATCTATAAATATCTTACAAAACTACTAATAGAGTCCACAGGTGATCGGAATGCTGGTTTTTATTTCGGTCAATGATATAGCATTGCCATTCAACGTGGCAATGCTGCCAGCATTCTGGGCACTCTGCCTTCTGGTGACGGCTTAGATTTTTAGAAAATAGATGTAAGTGTGAATATTTGTTGTAATCTTTATGAATAAATATACTCACCTCAATAGAAATGCTTATGGTCTGAAATAAATATTTATTTCATCATCATCATGATCAGCTTGCTGACATCCAGTGCTGAGTATAAGCCTGGCCTTGATCAACACGGCGAGGCAACACGCCAGTTAACTCGGTCCCGTGCGAGCTTCATCCACAGTCTTCCGGCCACCCCGACGACGCCCTCCGATCATCTAGCTGGTGGTCGACCCTAACGGGTTCCACTCCGCACAATCAGCACAGAACAATCTCTCCTGACGATAAGTGAACATGTAGCCGACCAAGTATCGCGAAGGTCTAGAAGAAATCCAGGTTGTAGAATATATTTATTTATTTCCTGTTTATTTATAAGTAGATGTGACAGATTCATTTGTTATATTTATATATAATTATATAATATATATAATTTTATTAAACAATAAAACGTTCTAGTCTAGAATTATATTACCTTGATTATATTTTGCTTAATTTTATTCTTCTAAGTATTGGGTTCTTGCTGCAGATAAGACATTAGTCGCACTCTAATTACGAGTAAGTATTTTCTGGACACAATAGTGTTTCGTTCAAGTTTCGTTCGAAGGACTGTTCTCACTCAGCCAAAGTTCAGAAAGATACAGCAAACGTAGTGGTTTTATTCTCTTTGCAGCAAACGAATAATGAAGATAAAAGTTTGCTAGCGCCATCTGCGAACACCGAATACAAACAGGAAGCGTTCATTCTCCTGAACATACAATCTCGCTGGCTCTGAGGAGGTTTTATCTGAGGTTCTCGCCTACCTTTAGAGACGTATACGGATCACAGAATTGTTGTAAAAAAGGTAGAGGTCGCGCTTAGTCAGCTCCAAAATAATATTCCAAAATTAGGTATATTGTTTTGTGGGTCGTATTCAAATGATGTTTAAATGTAGGTTCTGATAAAATATGGCATAGCAAACTAATTTTACATAAAAAACATACAATTGAATTGAGAATCTCTTCCTTTTTTTTTGAAGTTAGATTACAGGAGTACCTTAGATACTTAATAATATAGGTACCTACTTATAATTTGTGTCACTAGGGATGATCAGGATTATGATAGGACAACTATGTATTATCTTTATGAAATTTATATTAATTTGTTATCATATCAGTATAGATACAATGTAGCAGAAAAGACACTTTCCTTGAAATTGGCAGACTAGCAGGCAGATCGCTCCCACATTCGACGCTCTGACCGTCATTTCACACAAACAACTGTCAAAAATGTAGAGACAGGAGTAAAAGTGTTAATGTGGGGCAACATACTTTTACTCCTAAAAGTAAAAATTTGTTTTCATTTTGTTTTTACCCTGTAAAATTATAGGTCTGTTAGTGTTTTTTATTTTACGAGATTCAGCAATTATCTGTACATCCAAGTCATTCATAGTCATGCATGTTTACCTATTCAACACCTAGAATCAATGAATGAATAAGTGAATATTTATTATTAAAAGGTTATACATGTGTTTATCAATGTTGCACCATTAAACCAGAATAGGTTTGTATTGGTGCTCACACTCGTCTATACATACATTGTTACTTCAATTAAATAATGTTACATTGCATTTGGATCACTTCTTATAAATCTACGATACAATATAAAAAGAAATTCGATACCTAGTAACTTGATTTACGACAGCCTGTAGGTAGTTACAGGTCCTTACCAGAATCTCCGTTCTTTTATGCAAAGAAGTAGGTACTGTTTGTTTTTATTACAAAAACAGCAAACATGCAACCGGTGCATACGAAATACCTTTAATATTCTACTACCTTCCCCATATTATAAATTCGGATGCACAGGTTTTATTTAACTGCTTTATTTGTATCTGGTCAGTTTGATTGTTGATTTCATTTGTTCGTCATACAGATATGTTTTTCCTATAATTGGCTCGAATGTGTATTGAAAGTCCGTGAACAAAAGCATTTGATTATTTTCACTTCGGACAAAATAAAATACAATAAAACGAAATAGTCCTCAGAAGTAGACGTTATTATGTGACTTTTATTTGGGGTTTTTATTTTATGATGGCACCTTGCTGCGCACGTAAAACTAATTAATAGTTTTGGAGTAATAAAATCATCATAAACGGTAAAAATATGTAGGTATATGAATCGACAGTATTGTAAAGACATGCGATGGCTAGAATAGAATTTTAAAGTCTAGGTTTCAGTTACATATATAATATAGGTCGTTGAATTAGGTACCTACTTTAAACTGTTGAAAATCGTGTCCGATGTTAGTATACTTTACGAAAAAAAATTCCCTACGTGCGTTTTGTCCATGGGACGAACTTATTGTTTAAGATAATTTAAAAGGGTTTTGATTTTGTTCTGTTGACAAAAAGCCTGTTCTAGCTAAGCTGTTATAATTATAGGTAGAGCTATCGCATCTCTGTTATAATCACAGAGATGTGATATCTCCATAATTATAATTATAGATAGAGGTATCACATCTCTGTTATAATAATTATAATTATGGAGATGTGATATCACTATAATTATAACAGCATAGCTAGAACAGGCTTTTTCTCTACAGAACAAAAACAAAACCCATTTAAATTATCTTAAACACTAAGTGCCGCTTGCACAACGATAATTAACTTTCTTTCTTTCTTTTTTAATAATTAACTTCTTTTAGACATTTAAATATTGTTGTGCAAGTGGGGCTAAGTTTGCTAAAATACAGTTTGTCATTTTGGTCGTACTTCCCTTCTATTTAGGTATCACCCTTTATGTAACAGAACTATAAAGTTTAGCAAATTGTTTCATTATGCAAAAAATGTCTCTCGCAAGCGGAACCGCCAGAGGGTAAACGCAGTTTAATATCCTATTAGATTTTATTTTATTATCCATTAGAGCTTCCATCAGTTAGGAACTGCCAAGTCCTCCGTTTGCCAAAAAATGGTCGTGTGCTATCTAAACTTTTTACATAAAATAAATCTGACAAATGCTGGAAACTCTTTTGTAAGTTCCTTTATTTTTTAAGTCATAAGTTTATAGCCTACGGGTGCTAAAGTAGCTTTGCTTGCTTTATAACTTTCTCTCAGACGAAGGAATAAACTCGTCCGAGCTCTACGCTAAACTGTCAGTGACCAAATCCTAAGTCTATGGTCAATTCATATGTCGCGAATAAAAAAACTTAACTATATTGACAGCACTAAAAAAGCTTCTAAACTCATCCGCTGTTGTTTTTCCGTCAGTTTAAAAAGCAACAAGGATTGTTAAATAGGTACGTTTTATCTCGTGCAAAGAAAGCGGTAACTACAACTAGTCAACCTAGCATAAGTATTGTCTTCTGACCTTGTGTCCCCGTGACCCTGTTCCTTTCTATTTTAGTAAATCCTTATTTCGTTACGGTCTTCGTACATTCTGAAAGAGGCGCATTCCGCAAAACGACTTCGTTGATTAAAGAACCGGCAGGTTGTTTTGTAGTGAAGCATTAGTGTCACTACAACACATTCTGAGTAAGGTATTTCCCGATCCGAAGATGACTTTGGAGAGAAATATTAACCGGTATAAAGATATTTTAACTTACAATCATAAAATACACCATCGATGGTATAACCAATTATAAAAACCCCTTTTATGTTATAATGTAGGTTAGGGTTACGAAGTAACATTATTTTATCTGTGGTTAGGGTAACGCCAAAAGCTAATTTTTCGTCATTTTTATGACTGTTATGCTTCTTACATAAACCTACTTCTCAAATGCTTTTTAGAGATAGGCTGCGTTCAGATATTTTTTCATTGCAAAATTACATGCAATAGGTATTATAAATTTTTCTATTTTTAAACTATATTTGTTTAACAAGGATAGATAACGAACGATCATTGATTATTCCTCTGGGATCAAAATGATTAAACCAATTAAGTGATTAATTGACTTAATAGGCATTATCGAATAACCATTAATTAATTTCATGTTAGAATAAATCTGATACACCTGGGCGTAGGATTTCGACTGATTTAGTACACAGTAGTCGGTTTTAGAATTCAAGATATTTTTTGTGAGCATAGAGGTAACAACACCAAAGAAATATTAGTAGGTAATATTTACACCATACATAGTAAGTTTAAAAGCCAGCTTTAGTTAGATAGAGTTTGCAACAGTTTGAGTTAAATCAATGAGTTAAATCAATATTAGTTTTATATGTAAAGTTACAAGTTGACGAAGCTCATTCGTACCTAATTTCGAAGATTTCATAATTAGCTGTAGGCTGGGAAAGTTACGGATTTTCAGTTCCATTTATTCAAAAACAATTTTAATGTGAACGAATATAGATACAAATAAAGTGTACTTAAAATTTTATATTGAATAGAAATATATATTTAAAAACTTACGCGATCTGAACATATAATTATTTGCCCAATCGGATGCACAAAGAAAAACACGTTGAACTGACAAGACAGCCGGCGTTTCTGCCATACGTGAAAAGAGTGACGGAAATTTGAAACATTCTTATCATGAGTTTTTGAGAATTGAAAGGATTACATACAATGTCCATCAAGACAACTAATGTATAGTTTATTTGTATGGTTTGACAACTCACCAATCATTCTTCTGCAAGCGGAACAAATAATTTTGTTCAGTGGGTGGTTAAAGTTAAGAAGCTAAGTCCAAAACAAGACACGTTTGCAAGTAGTAAAATAGTGAGACAAAGTGTTGTTTCGAAAAATAAACTACTTGGCTGTAATCCAATATCAACGTCTCTTGCGAAATACTTTTATTGACCTCAAGAGGAAGATAGGCAATTTAATATTTGCCTTAAACAGGAAAAAAACATGTTTTCAGGTTGGAACGGCAATGCTTCTGTTAAGAAAACTACTGGTCTGTGAGACATAGGCTACCCTTCGTCCGCGAGGGTCCGAAAGGCAAGTTTTGAACAGGTTCGGCATACACAATTTTACATAGTTATAAATGCCGTTTAGTTCACCTGTGGTAACCGCCCAAACGACGTAGGTACCTTCCTACCATATCTCAGCCAAAACTTTTGTATTAGCGCTATTTAAACTGTTGACGCAAGAATACCTACCAAATTAGATTAAAGAGGTCAACCCAATCAACCTAATAAATGGCCTTATTAATCATCAATAGCATACCGTGCAGACTCTACTAAAACCAGACCACTTTAATCCATTAAGCATAAGTTAGAGCGATCCCTAGGGAACAACAGCAAAACCAGTGACACAGAGTGACCGCATCACGCAAAACCTGACCAAGGAACCTACCTTGTACACCGCAGTAACCCATGTGAAACACACGTCCTATCAAAATTTGACATGCATCGCCAATTCGTATTATGCTTCTCAACTGTGATACTTTTAAGCTTTTTGTGCAATGGTGCCGCGCAAAAGAGACTTGAAACTTTAAATTTCAAAAGTGCTATCATTGATTTAAATTCAAAGACGATTCGTTGGAGACATGAAGACGACATCTCCGAAATGGTATTTAAGCGGGACAAACGCGCGGTAAACAATAGTGACCCAGAAACGGCGCCGCGGATCGCTGAAACGGATGAACCAAAGAACACCAGCTCAGCTTCACTCAATAAGACTTTTGTCACACACGCTTTATTAGTTGCCCAGTTCAAGCGACTCTGGCCTGTATGGCGGTGGACGCAACACGGATACTTTTCCGACGACTATTTGGATTTAATAAACGAGCACTGGCTGCAGTACCCTCCCCCCAGTGAAACGGTGCAGAAGACGCTTGGAGGCCTGTATTTGTTATTTTCTACAGTCGGCTGCTGGGGAAATGTCATCGTTCTCTTTATGTACATAAGGTTAGTTATCGTAGTGGTCTAAAAACGGTAAAGCTAATGGACCTACTTCGCAGAAGCTTTCACAGCCAATAAATACCTAAAAAGGATATCATCATTTTCACTCAGTGCTTGGGCTTTCAATCAATTTATCTACTTAGAAATTTGAGAGAGAAACTTCCGTTTCTTAGTTAAAGGAAACACACAATAAGACTTTGATCTGTGGCCCCAGAAGATTGATACATTATTTTATGGTGCATAATAAATTCATAATCGCCGAGTTTCTGGCCGAGTAATCACAAACAACCTTAGACAATTTAACCCGCTGTCAACAACATTTTGTAATGACAGTTTGCAATAGTAGCAAAAGTCACAAAACAAAGACGCCTGAATTTATCAAGGGTTACTATGACTCGACCAATATAATGCGTATCTATCGAAATATAAGACCGAGTACAAATTAAGTATTTAACCACACAAATCGACGGTAGGTACTAGGTACCTACGTAGAATAATGAAAGTCGAAAAATCGTGTCTTTATATACATCTAATAAAGAAAAAAATGTAGAAAAATGTGTATAGTTTTCATTATAAGCAAGAAATAAAGTATCGAATGTGGTGTTTGCGCCATGCCGAATAGCGAATACCATGGAATCTCAATATTTGTCAGTTTACGCGGTGTTAAAAAATATGTAACCCTGACGAATCTGCTACATCCAATAGTTTATTCTGCTCCGTGCATTGATGTTTGAGTACAATTGCGTTTATTTGCTTTGAGTTGTTATCAAGTTGTTGACAGAGCATTTGCTCTCCTTAGAGTCGAGGTCCTAGGTCCGTGGGGACCCAGGTTCTCCAGCTTTTAAATAGAACGTCAAATGCGAGTCGGACTCGCACACAGAGGGTTCCGTAAAATTAAGAGTTTGTTGTGTGTTTTTGTTTCTTGCCAAATAGAATGATACTAAATCAACGGAAAGTAGTGCGTTATTAGATTTCGGTCACTAGCGAGATAAAAAAAATCTCAGATATTGTTTTGTCAATTTACGTAAACGTAGATTATTGAAACACGATGGAAATAAGTAGTTTCATCCATTTACTTCAGGTATAGTTGATGTTCCTTATCTTGCAATTACATGCAATTACAATCTTAACTCAACTTGAATTTTTACCGTGCTTTTAACATATTTGTATGATTTCTCGGACCTACCTAGTTAAAACTTACCTACCCAAAGTAAAATATGACCAAATTTGTAAACAAAAATCATATCTCATAATGGTTTGGATCTTTTAAGTTCTCGAAAGTTGGTCCATCAGACAATTTTTCAAATTAATGAATTCAATTGTGGCATAAACAATTTTGTAAAATATTAACATATTTTTTTTTTACATCAAAATATTTAATGTTTTGTGTTATTAGAACTTACATAGTTGAAATATAACATTATCAGGTTATTAAGTATGAATATGAAATCAAATGGCAGTTTTTCGGTTTTAGATTCATAAATTTTATGATTCAAATTCTATATGCTGACTATCTCACATTTCATGGATCAACTGAAACTTTACAATCATTAATTTTGACAGATTTTTTTAATAATTAAAAGCGGTAATACCTTACCAGAGCGTTTTAGTATTAGGAAACGAGATATTTGCAATAAATGTGTGAAAAAACGTTTTTTTGACCTTGGAATATCTGTAGTCGCGGACACCCTACGATAATTAGGTTTTGAGACAAGTTTTAAGATGTCAAAATAAAGTTTTATACAAGTTTATAGCTGACTATCTCACATTACGAGGTGAAACTCCTAATTTTCCTGCACTCCTGGATAGAATTTGAATCACTGACTGATTCTACTGCAGGTCCAATCTTGAGGCTTGCGTTGTTTATGTATATCGTCTCAGCTAAACATCTGTTTGAACTGAGACGATAAAAACAAAATTGCGCTTTCGTCAGGAAATCCCCTTGTTTTTCCACGTATCTAATATGCATTCGAGGATTGATTAAAGTATCGGGTAAATAACTTAGTGGTGAGAGACAACGAGTCTCCGTGTTTGAAGGCTATAATTACGGAAAAGAAGAAAGCAATAACGTGTGCGTTTATGGCTGCTCTAGGTACATATTTCATATAACATTATTGGAAAAAAAGGGCGTAGGTAAGTAGTTCTAAGACTTCGGTATTTTGTGTTTTGGTGATGATAATAATAATAGGAATTATATAAATATGTCGAAGGGGGACGTGTTGTGCTCGAATAGCCTTCATTCTCATCAAACACGATTTTTAATGCAGTGCAGTCGACCGTGACGCTCCAACCAAGAGAATCCAACCCTCCGTAAATCGCTCTGGATAACTTTTCCCTTTCTGTAATTTTTCTCTAAACAACCGTTGCCTAGTTACCGTTTCAAAAATGACAACTCAAACTGGTACGACCAACTTTGTAACCAGCGGAGGCTTAATACTAGGGTCTCGTTTTACTCGCTGCTTCAAATGTAGCATGATCATGTGAAATGATATCCCTCTAATTTTCTTTTTATGCCTCAGCTAGGCATCCACACGTGTGAACGAGACAAAGAAACATTTTTGAGCTCAGCGCGTCTCGTCAGACGCCTGGCCACAGCGGGTTAAATTGTCTAAGCCTGGCCATTAGAACAACTGATGCAAATAATTCTACTTTCATTGATTCCTATTAGATTGGGGGGTCTAGGTGTCCGCGAAATTTCTAGTGTTTCACTCCCTGCTTTTGTGTCTTCAATTCACGGTACAAAGGATCTTATATATAAAATTTTGGCCAAATGTTCACAAAATTGTCAAATAACAGATTTCGAGCAAGCATTAGCGTCTTGGAAAATAGCCTGTCCTGAAATTAAACTGCCCAAAGTCCTCTCTTCTCAGAGACTGTGGGATGAGCCGCTATGTGAGTTGGTACGGAAAAATCTTATTAATACGTCTACCAGCTCATCAGAACGCGCTCGTCTACTCGCTGTTTCCGAGTGGGAATCAGGACTTTGGTTATATGTTTTGCCTTCCAAAAATTTAGGTACCCTTTTAGACAATAACTCATTTCGGGTGGCTACCTCTTTGCGTTTAGGTTCTCCTTGCCTAGTGCCACACCGTTGCCAGTGCGGTGAAACCGTTGATAAGTTCGGTCACCATGCACTGGCATGTGTCTCTAGTGCAGGACGTGTGTCCCGCCATGGTTCAATTAATGACATCATTCGTCGGGCTTTTACCAGCGTCAGTGTGCCAGCTACTCTCGAACCACGTGGCCTAATGCGAGATGATGGTAAAAGGCCTGACGGTATGACTCTGATTCCTTGGAAGATGGGTCAGCCTTTAGTTTGGGATGCTACGTGTGTAGATACCCTAGCACCTTCTCATCTTGCAGGGACATCAGTAAGGGCAGGCTCCGCAGCAACATCAGCGGAGTTCCTCAAACGGCGAAAATACGCTAGTCTTGACAGAGGTTACCTATTTGAGCCGTTTGGGGTGGAAACCCTAGGTCCTTGGGGTCCTGGGGCACACGTTATCTATAAAGATCTTACAAAACTACTAATAGAGTCCACAGGTGATCGGAATGCTGGTTTTTATTTCGGTCAACGAATTAGCATTGCCATTCAACGTGGCAATGCTGCCAGCATTCTGGGCACTCTGCCTTCTGGTGACGGCTTAGATTTTTAGTAAATAGATGTAAGTGTAAATATTAGTTGTAATTATTTTTTGTTGTTAAATAAATAAACATGTCAAGGTTTCATTAAAAATAGTTAGGTAAAATACAAATTGTATTCTTCGATTAACATCTTAATAATATTAAGCTAATAACAAATACTTTCATTCAATTTCAAACTATTCACTATTGAGGCGCGGCTCAATCTGTATAATTCTATAATCTGTGGTTTCATGAAGCTTCAGATTGTACCTTTAATACGTTGTCTTATTTTTTTTTACCGTGCGTGGAAGCTATGTAAAGTATCAAATCATAGCCTAAGGTAGGAAGGTAGGCTTACCTATGAACTAAATTCAAAAGTAAGAAATAAACTCAATTACCTAGTAAGTCCGATAAGCCATCCAGTAAATTTAGCGTTATAATAAATTGAAAATTCAATTTTTTCTTTTTATTTTTAATTCACTTTAGAGTATCGTATTTTATTTATAATTGTAAGGATAATGATTTCAGATTTAAAACACACTGTTTTTCCCGAGGTTCTGTTTTAAAATATACAAAACCTCTGAAATACTGAGAGGGTCTAGGAGCTATAAAAATTAAATTTATTTCACGGATGGATGCGCGCATGGTATTTAATAAACGTAAAGATATTAATGAATGCGTGCTTTCAAATTAATTTAGGTAGCTACACTTTAATAAGGTAAACTTACCTAATTCATATCCCCTGAGAATCTCCTTTAATTTTGAAATTATAAGATGTAGGTAGATATTTTAAAAATAACTTTAAACCACTGCCTATTACTTATACAATCAAACTTTACAGTAATCTTACAAACTTTTCAAAAAAACTTTTCAAATCAACAATTAGAAAAAAGCACAGAAAAAGTACCTGAAATCGTACTGGTATATTCTTATTATCTTCGTATACTTTGAGATCTATTAAGTCTGGTTAGTTTAAAACTCATAATCAACAGTTTTGTGATCGAAAGTTTTATGTAATCGTGTTTTCGAAACAAGCATCAATCTTAAATTGAACTATAACATACATTCATCTCAAAGTAAATGCTTTAGTATTATGGAAGATATGATCACTGACGCTAAGCGATTTCAGGGATCATCGTCACTAAGCGCTAGTACGATTTAGCCAAGTTTACCGAAAAACGCTTTCGCGCTCAGTGCAGGAATGAGGATGCATGAAGATCCCTCACGTATGAAATGCATGAAATTGAATTTCAATACAATACTGGGTATATTTTACCTACTTACTAAATAACCTACATATTCCGAATTAACGCAAGGCCGCATTTGAAATAGACGCGTGCAACAAACATATGCGACGCGCGACGTGCGTCACATACAAACAGAAACTCCATAAATTTGTAACAGTCAATAAATATCACACAAAACTACCGCATCTTACGAGCAGAGTTGTTCCCGCTCCCGGTTTCCTCTCAACTACACAAGTCTAGTGTAACATTTTATCCCGGGAAGCTTCGCGGACGGTCGTGTCCAATTATCTCCCAGCCGCGCGGAAACTTTACTCATAACTAAATGTCGCATGCAATAAAATGGATTCTGATTGCAGTGATCATTCAGTGTGTGAATTTTAGCGGTTCTCAAGAAGATAAAAATATTATTAACGAAAAACATGTGTATAGCACCAGTGATATTGTAAAGAGATCTGTGTGTAACCCGTTCAAGTGTCATGAAGATTATTTGTGGCACCGGTTAGATTTGAGGCAGTGGAAAAGGCGTAGAAGGATGTCTAATCCTTTCATTCGGAAACTGAACGATAAGACTGTGAATGGCTCCGTGGGGGAGCTTAAAACCCCCAAGCAAATACTAGAAGTATATTCAGCGACGTATGTGACTCGCGACCTTTTGATTGAGAGATTTAAAGAGCGCTGGCCGGTGGACCGGTGGCGTAAATTCGGACTGTTTAGCGATGACTACCTCCTGATGATCAACCCTCATTGGTTGGAGTTTCCACCTCCGCATCCGGTGCTGCACTACTCACTTGGCAGTTTTTATTTGGTCATGCTGTGCATTGGCTGTTTTGGAAACATATTGGTGCTTTTTATGTATTGCAGGTTTGTTAGAATAATGTCAAAGTCAAAGTCAATAACTTTATTTCTTTAGGCTTACAAAATAAGCACTTAGAGAATGATAAGATAATGATGTTAAACATAGGTTGCATTCAGGCAAATATAGATAATAAAAGAATATAATGATAAAGACAACAATAAAGACACAATCTACTCCTACACTATGGAGACTGATCAAGCCTTATTTTTTTTGTACGGTAGGCTCGCGTAAACCTTGATCAGGGTCTACCTAGTCGAAAAACAACCTTAGATTTGGGTCCAAACGAGTCGAGGGGTTAAATTCTAATGGAATTAAACAATATTTGTATCTGAACTTGAAAACATGTTACTCAGGCAAAAATATTGCTGACAACCAATAAAATTTCAAATAGAACTATAATTAGTTCTATTTGATGTTTTATTTACAAGCCGAAGATGGTGCATACTTTAAAATAATTTACTAATGCTACCTACAGTAACTATACCTTTACTAAACAATACCTTTTGCGTCAGCCTATGCATATTACTACTATTAACATAACATAACCGAATTGGCGATGTGGAAATTATGTTTGGAAGAAGACACCACAACTATAACAACTTTGTTATGATGAATAGTTAATTCAACAACATAACAAACTGGCTATTTCTGCTAAAATAACATTGCTATACAAACATTCAAACATATCGGTGGTACCTAATAGGTTTATACTCTCTCGCCTGGCCAATTAAAATATCAACAAAATACTTAAGAAAAATTCAATTAAAAATATTAAAATAAGAAGTAGGTACATTAAAGGCATTCTGTGGGGAATTTTTCAAATTATTATGTTAAAACGAATCTTACAAGTAATAAAACATAAAAAATATGAACAATTAAAAATCTTATCTTATATCTGTCATATTTTGATAAGACCATTATTATCGTTGAAATTGTTGTGGAAAAATACAAAAACGTGTTTTTTCAGATTTTATTATTTCATATTATTATTGTATTGAATGTACTACTACATTTTTTTTATTTTACAGGAAAGTTATAATATTGAAGTAGTATTGGTTTTTAGTAGGTATGGTTTTTTATTCATTGTTGTTTTCTGTGAAAACCCCGCGCTCATTTTGTGTATTTTCTACGGTGATTTGTAATAAAAACTGTTTAAAACACAAAATAATAATGTAAGATAAAATATTTTATCGTGCAGATCAGATATTTGTCATAATTTGTGAATAGTTTATACTTATATTTGATTAGTACGGGACAAAATTGACCAACTTACCGCGGAGCCCCCTTAACAATCTAAACCTATTTGAAGATTATTTTGTTCATTGCACAAATGAAAGTGAATCATTCTGAAAGCTTGGCATAACATTTTTACATGATAATACTTGTAAAAGTTTTACGAGCGAGGTATTCTAAGGTATTGTACTCATCCTTGTCACGCACGACAAACGTCGCTTACCATAATCAAACAGCTGTGTTTATGAATGAGTGTAAAACAGTTCCTTTGTTAAAGTTTCGCGTAGCCCTCGTCTTAGTAAATAAATAACAACGCTTGATGAAACCTTTTCTGTTTTTTTATGTATTATTTTGATTATTTGTTTTCCTTTAATTAATTATTTTCCTTTGTTACCAGTTCATATAAGAATTCACATACTTAACCCGTCTTGGGTTGTAAAAAGATGAATGAAAACCTTTTCATGGTCAAATAATTCTGAAAATGTTCGCTTCGCTTAAAAGGAGTTTCTGATTACAAGAGCAAAGAGGTTTTATCAGTCTGTGGCCGAGATTGTAATTTCTGAAAGGTTGACATAGGTTATATTACCTATAGTCAGTGCTGAGTAGGCATGTAGTTAGTCATTTCAAAAGTAATTCAGATGATCTCCTATGCAGAGATTCATTTCCATGTAACGCTGTGAGAAATGCAAATAAGACATGCATTTAATTAAACCCGCTAAATATTGTCTTGGGTCTAGTTAAAGTTGTGTATTGCAAGAGTCTTGGTTGTGAACGTAAGTAGAACGTTCATACAGTACTTCCCACGATAGAAACTGAAAATCCAGTCTATCTATCATCTTATCAGATATTCAAGTATTTTATGATTGATGATGTCGACTTTTTCCAATAATTGTCATTGACATCCAAACGTTGTTCGCAATCTGTCAGACAACCTAAATTAATAAAGTTTTCTAGTTTAACCGTGTTTTCTCACAATAAGTAGGTATTACTCAATATGATAGACGTTCGTTTTAGCTTCGAGATACCGTCAAACTTCTAGAGAATTTAATCAACACGGAGCTTACTAAATCTAAATAATTATATAAAACAAAGTCGTGTTAGTTACACCATTTATAAATCAAGAACGACGGAACCGATTTTCATGGTTTTTGATTTGTTGGATTTCTCTTAGTCCGGAATAGTATAAGAAGTATTAAAAACATTTGAAAATTGTCGAAAATATAACTAACCGTGCGAAGCCGGGGCGGACCGCTAGTTCGATATAAATTAACAAAATTCAGAGCCTAAATAAAAAATCTAGTGAGTGACTCAATTTCCACACGTAAATTTTCCACAATCCGTTATACAATAAAACTTACTAAAAAGTTGCGTGGCTTTTCTCAGCTTATTTTTTCTTATTCATTTTCTATGATTTCCTTTGTCCTTTCTTTGACTCAGTTTTTCTGATCCAAATCTATTTGGAGCTATTAGTTCATTTAGGATGATTGTTCGATCGTCAAGTAGCTTTTAAATGGAGATTAAACGAGTGTTTTCCCGTTCCGTAGCATGGCCACTCGTAGGTAAGTAGTGAATTTATTTTGTGGCCGCTAGTTCAACAGTAGGTACATCCAACAAATGGAGTACATTCGATAAATGAAGTACGGTTTTAGCGGGCCGATGTCGAGTCAGTCTCTGATCCTTGAAATAAAAATGGCCGTAATTAATCGCGTTGGCAAATCAACATTGAACGTGACGCTGGATTTCAAGAATTACTGATTGGTTTTCGTGCTCATTTATGAGCCTCTTCTAGAGTCGAACTTTTCCGATTTTGGTAGAGTATTTAAAAACTAGTTTTAATTTAGGAACATCGAGTGATCGTGAAGATCGAACGATATTTTAACTTAAACGCTACTGGCTGTTAAAGAGCAGTATCGTAGGCAGCTTTATATATAAAAAAAAAAAAACAAATGAAAACGAGCACACACATTCATGGGGGAATCACACACTCGTCGCGCAACCACGAGACGGGCTTTTTCCTGTTCGGTCGAAAATACTGGCGAAATGGTTTTATTGTCTTTGGACGAGACGTTTCGACGATTGTTTTCAAAAATATTTTTGGCTAATGACGTCCATGGAACATTAAAACTCCTACCAATTCACTGATCAACAATTTATCAGATTAAAGACATATCCTGACAAGGCTTGTATTGGGGCTATTCAGGGGCTACAAAAAGTTTTTATTGATAAAAGTTAGAAATATCCCGAGTAAGTAATAAAGTTATCCACAAGTTGTGAATGCCGAACTCGAAGGCATAAACTGAGGTTTGGGGTAAAATGGACACTGGATAAATTGGTCGCCGTATAATAAATTCGGTAAAAAGGGTAAGTAACTAAGTTTACCAACCGGCCAAGTATGAGTCAGATTCGCAAACCAAAGGTTCCATTTAAGCTCAACGAAAAAATTTTTTTTACTATAGACTTCATAGAATTATACGTTTTTCATTAAACTTTATCATTCAACCATTTTTAATAAGTAAAGTTTATTGGTTAAAACCCTGAAATGAGCTGAAAGAAATAATATGGAATACTTTACTTTACTCAATTAATTACTGTAATGGCTGAGGTTGAGTTTGGCCGCTGTCCAAGTCAGACTACCTACCAAATTGTCTAATTGAATTAATTTGTCAACGGTCCACTCAGATTGACAGCCAACAAATGGTTATCAACTTGAAAATCTGTCCAGATTTCTCTATAAAATATCGATATTGCCACTTCTCATTAAGACTTCTTTTAGTCCTTATCAATGAAGTAAATTTATTATTATTTATTTAATTTTCCAAATTAAAGTACATTATATTTTAAATTTTCTGTCTAACTATACAACAGTTTGTCGGGAGTATTTATTTATTTATTTACAAGATTTTAGGAAAACTTACAGCTAGGTTTGACAATAGAATTAAAAAATGTAGAACATGCCTGGATAGACCAATGCATGTTTTTTGAAGGCTAATTACAAGTTTCCGCAAATAGGTATATTTAAAATAGATGATACAAAGTAAGTTGACGACTTATTAGAAATAACAAACATAATAAAACAAAGAAATAGTAAAGTAATTCAAAAAATAGGCGACATTGTTAGCTTACATTAGAAAAAAAATTGATCACTCAGTAAGCGTCTAAGCTTACTTGTACTGGTGTTGAATAGATCTACCTCATTGATTATCGATTATAGTTACTAAAGTAACATCTCATTGGACCGTAACATTAAAGAAAATTATTACACAAGAAAATTACAAGCATCATCATCATCAACTAGTAAACCATAATAATATGTCTTTGCCATTTATTTACTTAGCCGTGTGGTGCCGGCTTAGAATTTTCACCAACTGTTCCCGTCGGTGTGGTAAAAAGTGACTAAGGGACATACACCGGGGAGCGAGCAGCACCGCCTCTTGCGGAAAAGATCTACCACCGAACTGCGATCCCCAACCCGTATGCCCAGCGTTGGGTTTATGGGCATCACACATAACATAAAATTGAGATGAGATTTGTATTTTAGTCATTTGATCATATTTGCATCTAAATGTAGCTAATGGGTATTGAAACTCCCTAATTATCGTAAATCAGTAACGTACCTATATAACGCCTATTTGTATACCTAATAACTAGGAATGGTTGTTGGCAGCTTCTCAGTTATAATTAAGCTTAGTGCATACCACAGATAATATAATACTATACTGGTACTAAAGAATTACAATAAATTTAACTAAAGATCAAAACCTATGAACAACAAAAAATTGTCTAAGTGCTTATTTAATAAGCCTAAAGAAATAAAGTTATTGAGTTTGAGAGTTTGAGTTTTTCAAAACCTATGAATTTACCATGTCATATATCAAATTAATAGTTTGTAGTGAACTAGAATAAAAATAACGGCTATTATTTAAGTAAATAATATATTATATTTATAATATTAATAGTTATTTCCTCGAAGTAATATATTTATGTCAGTTCACGGCAGAAATTTTCTGTTTCCAAGAATAGAAATTTCTTGGAAACAAAATTAGTATCTACGTAACTACAGTCAACGCCATAAATTAGACGCTATTAGAACGTGGACAAGGAACAGAAGTCATAATGTGACTTCTGAACTTTATTACTGACTAGCGCTCCGCCCCGGCTTCGCACGGGTTTATATTATAGCTTATGTTCATCAGGGATAATGCAGGATTCAAATCGGTCCAATAGTTTCGAAGCCTATTCAATTCAAACAAACAAAGTAATCATTCCTCTTTATAATATAAGTTTAGATGTGAGAAGTCACTTCAAACAAAAAGTCGTAGGATTAGGTAGTGTAAACGACCATTGAGGCAATAATAAATAATGCTGGACAATTTACACAGCATTACCTAGCCCCAAGTTAAGCAGAGCTTGTGTTATGGGCAGTAGATAACTGATATACATAATAGGTACAACACAATACATAGATAGATGTTTTTTTATTATATATAGAAAACGACCAGAACACCCTGAACAAATGTCTGCAGATCGTCACACATTTGTTCCGAGGCGGGAATCGAACCCAACCTCCTCGCAACCTCCTGCATCGCATCGCAGGCAGACCTTCGTCGTCATGTCAATCCTACAATAGATTCGGTGGTACAGCTTTCTCAGGCTGTCCTCAGCTATTTTCATCGCCGAGTTTATCCACCCTTGAAATTAAATCCCGTCATTATAACTTGTTCCTGTATCGTTATTTGTTTTGGCATTTATTAATGAAGAAAATACTTGAATTACAGAATTTCTATTTCGAGTTGCTTAAGATCAAATATAAAGTTTATGTTTAGGTAAACAGTTTACCCTACTAAAAAGTTTTCACACAACTGCCCAATAAAGGAATGTAATAATTTTCATGATTCAAAGTGTGTATAAATAATTATAATAATGAATATTAAAAAAATCATTTATTACACAAATAACTTAGGAATAAACAGATTAAACAGTACTTTATCTTATTTATTTAAGGGCTAAGATAATGCATGTGCCTGAACTAGGTTAATACCTGTTTTTCAGGCATAAAAAATGCTGCCAATTAACAAAAAGATAATATTCAATAAACCCCTTATATTATAAAAACAATAAACTGACTTTAGAATTACTTATGCTTACGGCTCTAAACTAGTTTTAATAATAAATATGCTTGCAATTAGTGGCCTACTTTAGAACAGTAAATAAATTTTCTGTGTATAACCAACATTGTAGTATGTGTTGGTTGTGGTTTTTTATGCCAACATTACTTGTATATGCCTAACAGATTTTGATGTATGGGTTTACTTTAGAATCCTTACGCCCGAGTGACACTAGCTTTTTTTTAAGCTTTTGCCAGCATCATGTGTATAGCACTTTTTTCTGGGAGGAAGTCCTGTATCGTGATTACGTTTGTGTGTTATGTAAACAGGGATTTCTCAGAATGTTTGCAAAGATCTACCTATGAGTTATTTATTATGCTTTATGAGTCGGAGTTTTCTTGCATTGAGCACCTGCTCAACTATACCTACCTAAGTGTAGTTCAAATTCATTTATTTATTTAGACAATAACATAATTACATGTTTATAAAGAAAGAAAATTACAATCAAATAATAGAACTAAATGAATACTAGTATTTACAATAGAAACAATTGAGCTATCTGCAGGCTGTTGCAAACAATCAACACAAAAAAACGACGACCTCTGTGGCGCGGTGGGCGAAGGTCTGCCAGCGACGCAAGAGGTTGCGAGTTCGATTCCCGCCTCGGGACAAATGTGTGTACGATCTGCAGACATTTGTTCAGGGTGTTCTGGTCGTTTTCTATGTATAATAAAAAATATCTATTTATGTAATGTATAATATTACGTATATCAGTTATCTAGTACCCATAACACAAGCTCTGCTTAGCTTGGGGCTAGGTAATGCTGTGTGAATTGTGTATTATTTAAAAAAACTACAAGAACATAACATTAAAGAACAGATGCCTCCAAATCCTTACGCCTGGTAATTTAATTTATAGTGTTTTAAAAAACTATAACACTTTCTGACAATAATGGTAGGGCTGGTCCACCGCAGTCAAGTTCGCTCAGCGAGCTATGGAAAGAGCTATGCTCGGAGTTTCTCAGAATTAGCAAGCTGAAGTGGCAGTGCCGGCCATATCTCGCGAGGAACCGACAACCATTGGGGTAACTGTGTTCTGGTGTGGAGACCGCGACTCGGCAATTGTAATGTGGGACGCCTTCCGGCCAGATGGGATTACGATCTGCGAAAGTTTGCTGGCTGCGGCATACTGGGTGCGGCAAGCTGAAGGCAGGGTGCTAAGGCGGTCATTAGTGGAGGCCCATGTCCAGCGGTGAACTAATATAGGGGCCTGAGGATCCTGTAAATATCATAGATACTACAGACTTCTACAGAGCTAGCTTTGAATTCTACAGAATATTACTATTAATCTCACCTGTCTGTATTCCGGTGCAGACAACCTTCAACCCCTTCAATGAAACCCTTTTAAAAGTCATGTGATTTCGATTTCAATCCAATTTCTTTGCGGTCTAATCCTTTTATGCGTACAACCTTGTTGGTACAGAAAGGGAAGAATCTGGGACACAGGAGGGAACTGATAAAACCTTAGATTCAACCTGTCAAACTGTTGTATCATTATTTTTGAGAGAAAGAACATTACTTACAGTTAGATACTAGAAACATACTAGAACTACTTATAGGTAGTGATTCTGTTGGCACAAAACCTAAACTAAACCAGCGTAAAAATATTTCTGTCCCGTTTTTATCGATCGAAAAAAAAGAGACGGCAACAATTTTAGTTTAGTTTAGGTTTTATGCCAACAGAATCGCTATCGTCTGTCTAATTTAGGATGATAATTTTGACAGCTCGCGCCTATGTTGTAACGTATTTTTTTTATATACAAGAATACCTCTAAAATTATCGTAGCACATAGACGAGTACTCGTCTATGTGCTACGATAATTTTAGACTTACCGTAGTGAAGCGCCTTTCAAGAATACCGCAAAACCGTATAGACAAATGAATCAAATAAATCGAATTTAATTAATTTAAATACAAGTTATGTAAATTATTGAGTACTACAATTTACATCTCTAAATGAATTAGAAAATAGTGATTTTGATTTTTTTCGTTTGATATCACCTAAGGAACTCCTATTCTACCTCAACAACGATCTGGACGTGTAGGTATTCTTAATAGGTTGATTGCCGAATGAAAATGTGCTGGATGCGAAATCGTAGTCGTGAGAGGGATTTTACTGTTAAGTATACAAATATTTATAAAACTATTTTTACCAACTTAACTAAATGAATAAATAAAAAGTTTTTGTAATTTACTACTTATTAATAAAACATACCTACTAACTATCGATTCCAAATTCTATGGGAACGAAAATCGAATATATTCATTATACCTACGATATAATTCATAACGATTATACACTACCCCATCCTTTCTTAGAGCTGTCAAAATTATCATCCTAAATTAGACAAACTATAGTATTCATTGAAACATTTGAGCTAGCTGCAGACTGTTGCAAGTAATAGGTATCTGAACTGATTCATATAAATAACAATCGGAAACGTCAAGAAGACGCTGGCTGCAGTGCCTCTTTGGAAAAGGTTTTCAATAACTTTCTGCTGGGCCCAAAATATTTATGTACCTAATAGAACTCTTTCGTAGCAATAGAAAGCATAGAGACGTACTCGTAACAAGAAGATTAGACGTGCTTCATCCGGCCCTTGGGCTTTTACTCAATTATACGGAGAAGTCCCCGAGATAGGCATACAAGTAGGTACCTACCTACCTGAGTTCAGTTACTCGATTAAGAGTTGTTTTCGAGACGTTCCATTTTTTATCGCCTTCAGGAGGAGGTTCTGTGTTCGACTGTATGTTTTTCTTTTTTTTTCGTCGATTTCTACGTCAATTAAGGACTGATTTAAAAAATTCGCTATTGTGAAGAAGAACGATTCCGAAATGGTCCAATAAAAAAATATTCCCGAGAAATCAGTATTCGTCCAGTCAAGCTTAAATAACTACAAAATACTTCTGAAAAATCACGAGTAGCTAGACAAACAATTTTGGTAAAATTTTCATGATTCTTTCCTTGTTGTATACAGATTGTAACAAAAATGAAGGACCAAACTTTAAGGGGGGTTCTGTTTAGATCATAAAACAAGGGAAAAATATAAAAAAGTCCTACTTTTAGTTTTCGAAAGAAATATTAAAATCAAGATTTTTTTTAAACAATTTCTCATGCTCTCCCTTTATACTAGATTATACTAGACTAGCACTTTCATGGCTGAAAACACAGTGCGATATGCGGATTACTCGCGCGACGGCGCTAGCAGTGATCGTCAAAGCTTAATCTTTTTTATTCTTAACTACTACTTTTTTACCTTTTTCATAGTCGTTTGACCACAATCTCCTGATGTAAAGGGAAGATGTGGCCATCGATGTATCACGAAGGTTTAGAAGATACCTATTTGTATCTTGTCTTGTAATTGACCGAAAACAGCAGCAGGGAGCGTGTTCCAAACCCCAGCGACACGAATTTATTTATTTATTTACGAATGATGAAGGTGGAGGAAAACCGCTTAGTGCGAGTGGACGGTATATCCACCAAGTAGGGGTGGTAATGCGCTATGCGTCTGCTTGTCCTGGAGTGGAAGGGGGATGGTGATCTTGAGAAGGTCTCATAAAAGTTTGAACCCCTAGGGAATTATATGTGCGCCGCAAAACGTATCTAAAACATCACATGATCATTTTCTCAATTACCATTTTCACAAATGGTTCCATTGCAATGAGCGTAAGCAAACTAAATTATACGCGAATTTTAACGAGACGTCGTGCCACTTGGATAATTAGATCGTGCTATCAAAGTGTTCCGGGTTTACAACTACTTCCAAACCCATATCATTATTCAGGATCTTTATAGCAAGCGCCAAATTAGTTATTTATTTATCAAAGGGTTGGGGGTACGATTCCCGCCTCGGGACAAATGTGTGTATGCTCTGCAAACATTTTGTTCAGGGTGTTCTAGTCATTTTCTATGTATAATAAAAAAAACTATTTATATATTGTATTATGTTACGTTTCTCCGTTATCTAGTACCCATAACACAAGCTCTGCTTAGCTTGAAGCTAGATAATACTGTGTGAATTGTCCAGCATTATTTATTTATGCATAAATATAAGAAGGCCTATTTAAATTCTCTGAATACGCAATTGTTGCGTGTTTCGTTTCAGCCAATTGGTATTCTAATACACCGAAGTGGAGTAACAATTTGACTATAAAAAACGTAACAAAAATACGCAATTGAGTATTTTGGGCCTCAAGGTTCATTTAGAGCACGGTAGAGGCACTCTACTGTGTGTGTAGACACGGCACTACGCTAATTCTATACAACGTGTCACGCGAGACGACAGGAATACGTGACACGTTGGGAATATGCGCGTCTCCCGTGTGACGTTCAGGATAATTCACAAAAATGGAACATCTCGACGTCGAAACGATACTATCGAGCAACCGGACTCGGTTTACCTACCAGTACCACTTACGAACACCGAGCTTGTAATTTAATAAAGAAAATGTAGATAGATACACATTCTATCCACTATTATAAATCCTAGAAAGCACTTACTTCACTAATGTTATTAGAGGAACTTAAACCTCCTGTAAGTCGATGCAGAGTGCTTAGTATGAGATGTGCGCATTATCTTACGAATACTTTTATCGTTTTCGAGCCCTTTCATACATTAAGCGCCTTGTAGCGCCCCTACCGGATCGAGAGGAACTACTTTCTGTAGAATGACAGCGATCCAATTGTTTCTTACAAACTCGACGATAATTTTCAAATGATTTTGAGAGATTTGTTGCACTTTGACATGAAATGTTAGTAAATTTACTTACATAGCTAGGTCACACACAGAAATGCCTTCAATTAGTGCTTTAAGAAAAATATGAACACACTGGAAATCATTTCACTCAGTAGGTCAGTGGGTACTTGCACCGTATCTAAGTTGTTCCCTTTGCGATCAATGAGCGTACCAAGTCAAACGCAGATCCGTCTGTCATAGAGGAACACGCTAACTCCACAGTTCTTTAGGTTTCGAACGCAGAAGGAATCTATTTGTGAGTTGACAATTGTAATTATAACTACAGTGTGCTACAGTGCTTTCACGCACATTATACGAATAGGAAAATGAGACGTATTCATCGCATTTTTCTGGCTACTCATCTTTTGTGTCTACTACCATTCTAAGCCTTTTTCGTGTGAGACATCAATGGTTCTCGATTACTTTTATCGAATGCTTTTATTATTGACTCGGACTAAGGGTACATATGTATGTACCTATTCGTGAGTACATTCAAACAAATCGTCAAACATGTCCTTAGTAAATAGACTTACTACAAACTGTCAGATTTAGAGGATGAAAAAACTTGGGACGAGTTTTGCTCCAACTCAAAAACTAGTATTCTAACTAGGTATAGGGTTATTGTTCGCTTCATTTTTTTCATAAAAAGGTTAATAACCTTAATTTAATTTTACACAATTATTTTTAAGAAAACCTTTTTGTGAGTGGAAAATAAATGTCTCATTAAAATGTCTCATTATAAAAAAATTTAAGTGAATAAAATATCAAAGTTGTCACTTCATTTTCTCGTTTTACTAACGTTATTTAAATTATAGTGACATATCCAAAGAGTCCTGCAAGTTCTAAACAAAATAATAAAGCACTTTCATGTTTGATGTTTGATCTTATTCCACTAGTGGACAAAAAATTGAAGCGAATAAAATCAATAACATCATATTTCTTATTTGATAATAATGACTATTTATAAACCTGTGTTTATAGTATTAAATTTGACTTGTCTAAGTGCTTATTTTGTAAGCCTAAAGAAATAAAGTTATTGAGTTTGATCATGATGATCACTCATACTTATTCGTGAGTGGGATGAGTCATCCTATTTTTGTCGCTCAGTGAAAATATCACTCAATCTTCATAATATGATAACTCATAATTTACAATTATTTTCCATTACTTCCAACTGGCAGAAAAGAGTCCAACGAGACTCTTATTGCCATTAACAAAGAATCATCTTGGATTAAATTCTTTTGGTTTTTTTTCGTGATAAAAATGATAGCCGCTAAAATAGTGTCATTGATACACACAAGGATACTTCCCGCCTTAAGACAAATGTTTGTACGATCTGCGAATATTTGTTCCGCGTCTTCTGAGTATTTTCTTCTCCTACTCCTACTCAACAGCCTATAATGGTCTACTGCTGAACGCAGGCCTTTCCCTGATATTCGCTTTATTGGTATTTTCTATGTAGTGTGTCGAGTATATCAGTCATCTAGTACCCGCAACACAAGCTGTTTAGGTTGGGGCTAGATGGTGCTGTGTGGGTTATCCAGCATTAGGTATTTATTTTACTTATTTGTTAAATTAATTCATTATGTGCCTGAGAGATAGATGAGCATACAAGTCAGTAAAACCAGGTTTATACTTCACCCACACATATGGTGGAGTTTAATGTTAGCTTGAAATTATGCTAACAAATCCGAACAAAAAAACTTAAAATAACGTGCTTGAAGTTGAAGAAATATAATTAAAAAATTAATTTAAGTAATATCATTGAAATTACAATATTGCTATGAAGAAAGGATCTCAAATTGACAAGTTAATGTACCTAGTACAGTTTAAGCTGTGTTTAAAACTCAACAACAAGAAAGTTAATTTCAGGTTAAGTACTGCGGGGTTGTTTATATTTCTTGCAGATAATAAAAAATCCAGTACACAGTAAATTCATATTCTCTGCTCTGACAGAACAGCGGCGTTAACTTAGTCAATGTATTCTGGCAAGGCGGCGTCTAATCAGAGACCAGCAGAGCCAATCTAAATTCAAGTTTCTGAGTCGAAGACTTGGAATCTGGACACGGTTTCGTGCAATTTCGTACTTATTGTTTTCGTTTTCAATCTTTTTAATACTGTAGAATAGACAACGATATTTCCCGCAAATCGTAAACTATTTTCTATGATCTCAAGTTACAAAAAACTTCTATTTGACAAGCAGGTAGAGTACCACCTACCAGGCAAATCTGTTTAGCCTATTTTAAAATGTTTTTACATAATTTATCCATCTATTTGGAATTTATGAGAAAATCCGAACGCTATGTTCCCGTTAAAGCTAACGACCGTGTCATTGAAGTGGCTCAATTTACCTCTCCTTAGCAAACGTAAAAACAAAAAAGGTTAGGTACCTAGACAGGTTATTCTACCAATAACAGTAATTTTCTTCTTTTTCCAATGTTTTTTTTATTCAGCTGAAAGGTTTTGGGAAATCAATAGGTAGGTAACAAAAAACTTCGACACCATTATTTTATTGTATTTATGGAACGAAACCCCGAGTAAAATAATTAAGATACCGATGTTTATTTGTATGATGTATGACAATAAATGATCTGAATATCTGAAGAACCGCCGAAGAACATATACTCGGTAAACATTATCTTATATGGTGTTAATGTAATAACGAGCTTGCTCTACCGAACCACATGGTTCGGAAGAGCAAAAAAAATTTAAGTTTTCTATAATAATTTAATATACTACGGTTTAGACATTGGTAGAGTACAGCTTCTTGGGTACGCTTTACCAGCATTCTATATTTATTTACAAGAATGTTGGATATTGTGTACCGGTGCCGGTTTATTCCGGTGAGATCTTACACATTCCGCCAACCCAATACTGTCACAATGGACTTTTGTCGAGTGTTCGAGGCCCTTAAAACAGAGCTTTGAAGCCATACAACAATAGGTACAAATTTTCGACTTCAGATACACTTTGCAGGCTTGAATGGCTTTGCTTGAATGTGCCGATATAGCCGAGGAATTTTCTCATTTGTTTTCTTCAATTTCTTATTCATTGCTGGAAATGTAAACGTAGGTAGGTCTTGCGAGTGGAATTTTATTATTGCACCTTTTGAGGCCACGAAGTCACATTCACAGTAGCCATACATTTATTATTTGTCTCTTTCACTGTCATTATGACCTCATTTAAAAAAAAATCCAAAAACAAAACCAAAAAAATTGTGCTTTAGATAGGCAAGAAGCTTATATCCTGATTATAGGTATTTGTTTGTCTATGGTAGTGGGTAGAAGTACAATTTTTCAGTTGACTGACTTCAATCTTCTATTCTTTTTGCAAACACATTCTAAACTTTACTTAGGTCCAATTTAACCGTTCGCAGCCATAACTTAGCTCAACAGAACTAAATTCAGCGTAATCAAATTCTAATGTTGATTTTCATCTCGGTTTACGTAACACCGATTTCACCAGCTACATTTCGATCGCATTTACGAAAACGAAGTTTACATCCGATATATAATGTATTTATGTCAGGCTGTTTTTAGTTGCTGGAACGAGTCAGGAATAACTCTGTTTGACAAAGGCTATTTGACTATTAATATAGTCTGATAAAAAATAAAAAAGTTACTAATATTTCTGCAAGAGCCGTCTTGTTTGTGATAAAACTACTCGAAATTTAATACGATTGGGAAAAAATCTTTTTGTTTTGTTGGTTCTATTGTCGTCACACTAACAAGTTTATCGACGGAGTCACCAACCAAGTTTTGATATATTGAGAACTGGAAAAATAATGTACGAGTCGTGTATTGTGCCAGAATGTGAAATTATCTACCACAACATAGACACCAGAAAAACTATTTCTGTCGGTTTTTTTTTTAAATCTGGGTATTTTTAATGTATGATAAAAATATCTATCTATGCTATATATCAGTAACCATAACATAACAAAAGCTCTGCTTAGCTTGGAGCTAAATGATGATTAGTGGATTATCTAACATTATCTATTATTTTTATCTTAAGGCGCATACTAACCCAAAAACAAGAAAATTAGGTGTTTTCGAACCCGTTTTCCGACGAAAATGTTCATTGTGGAGCTCTGAAAGGGTTTTGAAGATTTTTGTATGGAAGGTGGCCCTAAATTTTGTTCATTTTTCAAAATCGCCGCGCACAATAAAAGTTATATATTTGGATAGAAGACACCAAAACAAATTAAAAATGTTCTCTAACATAATGCCCTAAAGCGTCAGGTTTCCAAGATATTCACATGTAAAGAAAAAATCTATTTATTTTCATCTGTGAATATCTCAGCAACCTGACACTTTAGGACGTTATATTATGGAACATTTTTTATTTGTTTTGGTGTTTTCTATCCAAATATGTAACTTTCATCGTACGCGGCGATATAATAAAACAAAGTGGTTGCCGATGTTAAGGTAAAAATCTCCAAGACCCCTTTACATCAGTACACACTGCATTTTAATGGTGGGTATAATAAGTTACAGACATCAAGGTAGCCTATCGAAAAAAACTAGTGCTGAAATCATTTAAACCGAAGGAGGATTCTTGTGCTAAAACCAACCATGGCATGAAAGAGGTTTTATACCTCAAACTCAGGTTCGTTACCTCCTTGGTTTCTATGCAAAATGAGGTTCTCACCACATCTTAAAAAAAAAATGCGCGCGCTTTTCGTTCTCGGTATAAACTAGAGATTGGTCTCGTTTTTTTTAATTTTGTTAAATAAAACTGTTATGTACTGTTTTATTTAAGTTTTTGTTGTTACTGTTGATTGTTAAACTAGTTCCTTATTATTTTTTGACAAAATGTCAAACCATGTTGGTGCCAGAACATGTTTATTTTGTGGAATCAGCACTATCCCTGGCCCACGGCAAAGATCTTCACGTCCTATACAGTCTAATTTGCTGACTGAAATCTTCATAGCCAGTCATCCAAGCATTATAAACTATTCACGGCACTTATTCGACGACCGTCAGGTAAGTAGGTACTTTTGTTTGACCTGGCATAGCTCATCATAAGCCATGAAAAAACATTTTAAAATAACTCTCTTTTTCAAATTGTTTTTTTATGGTAGTCATATTTAATTTATTGTTGTTAAAATCCTAGTAATTAATTGTAGTACCACATTTTAATTTTAATAAACACTTTCTGAATCAGTAACATTTGTTTTTTCTTTTCTTGTCGGCATATGCTTCACAATATACCTACATATAAAAGGTAGGCAGCAAAGATTCTAGCGGAACGTAGGATATTTGGGTAGGTAGGTACTCAAAATCATCAATCGGTACGTTGGTTGCTAGGCAACGTGAAATCTGATGAAAACAGTAAACGTAGATAAATTCATTAGAGCAATAGTGATTTTCATCTGTGAATATCTCAGAAACCTGACGCTTTAGGACATTGTGCTAGAGAACATTTTCTATTTATTTTAGTATCTTCTGTCCAAATATATAACTTTTATTGTGCGCGGCGACTTTGAAGAAAAAACAAAATGGCGGCTGATTTTAGGGCCAAAATCTTCAAACCCCTTTATATATCCTGTAACACACATCCTGAAAGGTCCCTTGGAGGTTCCAAATATTTGCTGTTAATCATAGTGTAGTTGTTATAGGTACTGTTAGTTATAGTGTATGTGTAGCGGCTTCGAACCCACTTTTTATCGGCGCGGCGTCTCAAATTCGATTAGTACCAAATTCAGTATAGTGATTCACATAGTTCATACCTACCGCTTGGAGGTCCATTAGCTTCGAAAAGCAGTCAAATTAATGAAATCAAACGTAAAAACGTATTTACACCTACAAAATCTGTGATTCAAACCTGACCAGTTACACGTCGCCCAACCGCAGAAGATCCTATTATTTGGTTGATTATGGCACTACATAGTATGCTGAACCGAAAACAACTCTTTGCTGCATAAAGGCGCGTGGAAAGGTCCAAGGTCATTTGCCTTACTATTCGTCTTAATTGGTGATGAATAAAGTATTATCTATCTATATATCAATTTTTTTTATCTGTAATGACTATTTATAGGTAGGTAAATCTATTAATTATAATTATTATGTAGAATTTTGTGTGGCTACATCCAGGTTTTAGGTACTGTTACGCAAGGAAGAACAGGTTAAGTACTTTTTTTCACCAATCTTAGCAGGCGGATTGGTGTCGCATTAGAATATGCCTGTGGGATTTAACACGGAAATTGTACTCATTTGTGAAAACGGGTAGGCCATTTCCAATACCTAGAATCGGTACTAGGTAGGTATACTTACACTAAAACAACCATGGTTATCTATACTTAGCTATACTAATATAATAAAGAGAAAAGATTTGTTTGTCTGTCTGTTTGTTTAAATTGAATAGGCTCCGAAACTAATGGACCGGTTTGAAAAGTTCTGTCACCATTATAATCCTACATTATCTATCACCGATAAACATAGGCTATAGTATATACCTACGTGCGAAGCCGGGGCGGACCGCTAGTTCTCATTAAAGTTAATTACGAAAGTTATTCAGTAATCATGGCGCATGAAACTATTCGAAAATATTGTAAAGCTCAAATTTACGCTGCTGTATTTTTTTTATATTTGTGTTCAGCAATTAGGATTGTTAAAAAAATTCGCAACCATAAATGTATTTATTTTCTCTAGGTTGCTGCTGTTGGCTTTTGCATATAATCTTCCTCCGTTTTTATCAGTTAAACTTTTTCTAGAATTCTTCGAGGATCTAATCTTTATAGAATTAACTATAAACACAATGCAAACTGCTGAACTTTCCTCCAAGACGTTTTTATTCGTCGCACTGTAATCTGTGATTCGATGATATAAATTCTAATGTCACCAGAGCGATGCAAATGCAACCAATCGCAGAGCGTTTTGGATCAAGTTGGCATCATACATCAGTAAAAATATACATTTTTTTTTAACCTAAAATAGTTATATCCTTACTAATATTATAAATGAGAAAGTGTGTTTGTTTGTCAATCAATCAAAAATGCTTTATTTTCATAAATACAAAAATGTACACTTAGAAAACCTCAAATTCTTAAAATAAAACACTGACACGGAAAATAAAGTGTTATTTTTTATTTCTGTCGCTTCGGTATGTAGACTAAAGTAAAGAAGCGACGAAGAAACCTTTAGCCTGTTAGTTGTTATTTATGTCCTTCCTCCACGCCCTTACAAGCATCCAATCGACTTATTTTTGGCATAGAGTTAGATAAAAGGATGTAGAGTAACATTCATACTATTTTGTCCTGGTAGAACATCGAATTCCCATGGGATATTAAAGGAATAATCCGCCTAAAAATGTGAAATTTGAATTTAACGGGTTTGAAACCGCGGGGTAGGTACAGCTAGTTTTTAATAAAAATTGACAAAATACCCTTTTTACGTTCATTGACTAGAATTATAACAATTTGCAGCTTATTTTTAAATAGTCAAATAACCTATTGTGTCACACAATAGGTGTGTCACAAAATTTGTGTGACGTGGCCCGGTCGACAAATCACCAAAATCTACATGGTAGCACTAGCAAACCGTTGAACTGAGGAACATGCTCTATTTACATTCAAATTTAATATATCCAGGTAGGTCTGAGAATGTCGTGTGCCGGCTTAGAATTTGCACCACCCCAACTCTTCCCGCGGGTGTAGTAAGAGGCAACTAAGGGACATACACCGGGGGGCGGGCAGCAGCGCCTTTTGCAGAATAGATCTACCACCGAACTGCGATCCCCAACCCGTATGCCCAACGTGGGGATTATGGGCATTACCCCCCATGAACTAAAAATTAGAGGGAGGCCTGCGTCCAGCAATGGACTATTATATGCTGTTGAGGTGAGGTCGAGTCTGAGATTGAGGTTCGTTTTAATGAGACGGATCCAGCTCCAATCTATTTTATTCAGAAAGAACGTGAACATTAGCTTCCAGACATATCATAATTAGGTTCACTGAACACGTACTTACAAATAAAAGCAACCTCACGTGAGCCCTTTAAATACTCATTTAATCGTTTGTCATTTATCTCCAACCCACGCTACTAAACCCGTTTAAATTAAAACTGGCTTATCTTGATAATTAAACTGGTATTTACTTCTTTATCGGAAGGGGAATCTGGCTGTGGTTGATAATTCATCCAAGTTATCACATTACCGTAGCTCATTTATCAGCGAGAGCAATGAGGTGCAAATATTAGTATCAACTTGAGTTGACACAATAAAATAAATAATAAATAAATAATGAATGCTGGATAAACCGCACAGAATCATCTAGTCCTACAGTTAGCAGAGCGTGTCTGTTATTGGTAGTGCTAGATAACTAATATACTTGACATTATATCTTAGTTAACTGACTCCTAAAATTATTAGTTACTAATCAATTTTCTTTAGGAAATATCGAACCTCAAAGTACCGCTATTTCGTCATCATTCACTGACCTGATATTCACTGACATTAACTGACTCTGACTGATCATAACATTTTAGGGTTCGTCGTCGCAAAAATTAACCCTAAAGTTTCTTTGTCATTTTTTTCTAGCATACCTACAATCTTGATATTTGTACATGTTCTAAAAAGGGAGAAAAATATAGGGAAATTTTATAATATATTTCGGGGTTCCACAGTACCTACCTAAAAAAAAGTATTACTTCATAATTTTTCTTTCTAAGTAGGTGCAAAAGGTTGCAGTACCTGCAAAAGTGAAGTGATCGGATATTTTTGTTAAAATATAGAATACACGCAGATCACCCAACCGCAGCCGTAATCTGCAGACCGAAATAATTCGCGATGCGAGATTAGCCACTTACAATCTCACTGTTTTCGTTTCATTTACTCAGAAACAATTTTAGCTATAGACTTGTTCACAACGTGTTCAGGCAATCGTTTAACTGAAAAGATATAAATATTAGACTTAAGAGTTAGGTACAATATAATATGCCTGTTTACATTAAGTGTACCTACTTACAGATTATAAAATTATCTAAAAAAATTCTTAGTAGGTAAGTAATGAAAATTTAAAGATGCACAATACCACAATTGTCTATTAAATGTTGAAATAGAACCTACGTTAGTCACAGATATCATAGCTTAGAAACATTGTAGTACTTAGGTACAGTTAATTGAAGTACGCAACGTAGAAAAGAAAACATCACGAAAATTTGCGTTTTGTCATCAATCGAATAGCACAAAATCAGGGTAACTTAGAAAGCTAAATTGGACTTGTGGAACCTGAATAGAACTGCCGAAGAACTTTAAACTTCATCTTACCACATCTTAATCACTTCGGTAACAGTTACTAACTGTATCCTAAAACTTCTCAAATTATAATTTACCTTTTAATGTTACCATGGGAAGATATCTATTTCGGTATCACGTTAACAATTCCAAGCCCCTTATGTAAGTATTACATAGGTTACAGGTTAAGTAAGGACAAAATACCCAATTTCAAATAACATTGTCCACTACTCACGTTACTTTCCGACTAGTTGTGTTTTTCCGTTACAAAAATTGCTGATACTTTTTTATTTCCAAGTAATCAGCTTCCTCTGCTATCGACACGGCTCGTGTTTTTATTTCAATGCAATCAAGAGCCAATGTTTGCTGCGCTGCTGTTTCATTGTTAAAAATATAGGTAGGTAGGTACTTACGTACTTAACGTAGGTACTTAACCCCGGTCGGGTTGCTATCACCCGGATTCGCACGGGTAGTAGAGCAGTTTAGTTAGATCACTACGCCATTCATGTCAACGTCAACCAGCTGTCACGTTTTCGTTCATTCGTCCAAGGCAAAATTTCTCTTGTCTATGTACTAATTGTTTTTTTAGTTTTAAGTGTGCAATAAAGTATTTTCTATCTTCTATCTATCTATCTACGTAGGCAGGTCAGGTATCACTTTTGATTATGTTAATTATTCCTCACTCGGGCTTCACCTGAAAACCAGCAGCAGCATTGGGCGCAGCCGAATGATGCGTTAGTTAGCATCCCTACTACATCTGTGGCCGAATGCTACACATGCTGAGGTGGGGACCCTTTTTTCCCATTTTTGTTTTTGTTTCATTTGTTTTTTGTTTGTATAGTTTTATCTGTAGTAATAGTTCCTAGTATGTAAGTCATTTTATTATCTTTAGGATAAAGTAAATATTTTTCTTATTCTTCTTCTTTCTTTACTAGATATATTTTTTGTTGGCATGTTTGTTTTGATATCTTCAACAATCATCATCAGTATCATATTTCAGGCAATTCAATTGTTAAAAACATAGGTACCTACCTACTTAACCCCGGGCGGGTTGGTAGCGCCCGGACAGCAGAGCAGTTATAATATATAATATAATAGGTCACTATATTTTTTTGTTGGCATGTTTTTTTTCGATATCTTCAACAATCATCATCAGTATCATATTTAAGGCAAATCAATATATGTACTTATTTGCGTACATAATTGTTACATTACAAACATTTGTTACATAAGCTTTCATAGATCGGTGATACCCTGACGGGTGCCAATTTCATAATATAAAAATTGTTGTTTTTATATTGAACAACTTGCTATCTTCACTGAGTAAACTAAGGCAAGTGTTATAAAAGCTTGCTCAGTCATAGATTATTCTTTGAGCATCACATATGCCACAAAAAAGCGTCACTAGCATAGATCAACGACTGAGCAAGCTTTCAAAATACGGGCCTTAGTGTACGTACGTATACGTACTAAGAGCACAAACGTACTAATATAGAGTGAAGTTTACTTCATATTAGTACCGAAAGATACTGGTCTCAAAATATTTCTGTATTGACTTTATACCTCACCTCAACAGCCTACAATGGTCCACTGCTGGACGCAGGCCTTCCCCTGATTTTTTATCTCATGGGGGGGGGGTGGTAATGCCCTTAATCCCCAACTGGACATGCGGGTTAGGGATCGCAGCTCGGTGGTAGATCTATTAGAGGCGCTGCTGCCAGCTCCCCGGTGTAAGTATGTCCCTTAGTCGCCTCTTACGACACTCACGGGAAGAGTTGGGGAAAAGTTGGATTGGGGAAGAGTTGGGGGACTTTGTACTTAACAGGGGATTCAATATAACACCTTCGATGAACGTCACTGAACCTTTCAAACTGAAATCCAGAAAATCGTAGAATGAAAATCCGTTCAATTGGATATTTGAGATTGATTTCAGATATTACAGATTTGACGCGGACTTGGTTTTACAATATTCAGTGTATAATATAATATCACTGTATATTGTAAAAACAACTCTCATTTATTGAAATATAAAAGGCACTGTCGACTCGCATAAAATAAAGTTAAAGTAAACTAATTAATTTCATAAAAGCCAGTCCAAGCCTTTAAACTGTCTACAGACAACAAAATACAAAGGATGAAAATGTTCCTTTGTTAATTTGTAAAATTACTTTGGCAGTACTAAAGGTTAGGTACCACATTTCACAAAGGTTAGACCTACCATTTCTTTGCTTTTTGAAACTACAATTCCTTACCCTCATGTTTGATCAATTAACACGTACCTACGTACGAGAAAATGTGCCTCAAAAAACTTTTCAATCATCTAGGTAAGCTTGAGGTAGGTACCTAAATTTTTCATTTTTTATAGTCTATAGAATAGACCTTTGTTTGACCACAATCTCACCAGACGGAAAGTAAAGATGTGGCCGACGATGTATCACGGATATCTAGAAGATACCTATTCACTCATGAAGATATCTCTCATACAAGCAAAAAACGAATGAAAACAAAACAGAAAGCATTTCGTAAGTAATTTGTAATTATTTGTTACATTCAATAAAAATGTTTCACAACGATGAAACAGAAGAGACTGAGAAGGTACTTATTATGAATAGTCGACAACTTGACTTATAAATTACTTATCTAAGATTTGCCGATGTTAATAATGTTCTTAGTTTTAATGACAGACAATCAGTCTAATTCTTAAACTTGGATTTCAACGTCCAATAAGCGAGTGCGGTCGGGTCAAACGCGAAGAGAATATTAATTAGCTCATCGCAAAATTATGAGCTTTTGGGGAGCTAGAGTATTATTATTTGTTATCCCAGTTTAACAGAGATTATTAAATTATGACTGAAACTTTTGCGACAACCGTTTCTCATCAAGCGAGCTTCTGTAGATAAAAACAATGAAATAAAAATAAACAAAGTCTAAGAATAAAAACAATCAAGACCTTGAGTTGGTAAGACTAAAATATAGAGGCAAAATATTTAAAATAAATAAATAAATAATGCTGGACAATTCACACAGCATTATCTAGCCCCAAGGTAAGCAGAGCTTGTGTTATGGGTACTAGATAACTGATATACGTAATATAATACAATACATAGATAGATATTTTTTATTATACATAGAAAACACCCAGACCAACGGAACAAATTTCTGCAGATCGTACACAAATTTGTTCCGAGGCGGGGATCGAACCCGCAACCTCTTGCGTCGCAGGCAGACTCTCGCCCGCTGCGCCACTGAGGTCGTCAAATTGATAATAAAAATAAAACGAAAAGAACTAAATGATCATGGTAATACTTAGGTCCTAAATAACTATAACCAAAGACACCTAAGTTATAGGCAAAATATTTTAAACCGAAAGAAAATGACCATGGTCATACTTAGCTTATGTATAAAAACAGAGGTCTGGATAACGGTCCTACATAACAATAACCAAGGACACTTAGATTTTTATTTAACTAACGAAGCAAAAATAATATGCAGGACATGCAGCAGTCTATTTTATTATGAGATGTACCAGCTCAGGAAGAAACAGTATTGGGTCACGACGTGACTTGTCTCTTCATACGTTTAGTATGGTCCGAATTACATAAGTACCTCCAGAGCCCGTATGTCATTGTAATGTATTAATATTTCAAATTTCAAGTTTATAGCTGCAGTAGTTACCGAGATATTCAAGAAAGAAGGGGACGGACAGAGCGAGACCATAAAGGTTTCGAAACCGATCACGAAACCCTAAATAGGAATCAATAACACTTACACTACAAACTATAATACCTACCTACATAGCCTACAAAATTCTAATCAACTTACATGAACACAAAGAAAAAGTTGTCTAATTTTACAACGATAAATAATCAAATCACATTTATTTCAGACACAGTAAGTACACATACATAGTCCTTATAGCTATAATAAAAATTAAACACACACAGAAACATATTACAATACACTAAGGATAAATAATAAATTAAATAATGAAGCAGCTTTTCAATGATAGGGAGAGATTTGTTTGTGTACAAACGACAATCGTATGCTAGCGACATTAGAGTTTGTTTTGCACTAAAGTAAATCAGAAACTTCGATATGCCTTTTCCGAGTTGGCCCCCGGGCTACAGCAGCGTATAGAACACATTAGTAGGTATATTACATACCGAATGTGATTCTAACCAAATGTATAAAACCGGTACAGTTCTGACGCGTCAAGACACAATAGTGTGTTGCTTTGCTACCTTTAAACCACGGGTGTAATCGGAAGCTTATAGATTGAAGATATTAATAAAACACATTCTTACTTTAGTATGTTTTATAGTGGCAAATCTAAGTATTCTTTAAAGTACTTGTGGATAATTTTGTCTAGTTCTGGGTCTACTTGACCCTCAGCCATAAGATGCCCTATCAGGCATTCAATCCCAGCGTTTGCCATCGTTGGGGTTATTTCGGGGTTGTTGTCATACTCCTCGCTTAGGTTTTTCATGATGATACATTTAACTTCGCCCATCAGTGATGTGGAACAATCCATGTTTTGGATCCAGGACTTCAGTTCTTTTTCTAAAAAAAATCGAAGTTGATTTATAGCATTTACTCTGACCTAGGAAACAGTTCCTACTAAGAATAACGTGTGTTTATAGCATTGACTAAAAATAATATTTCAGGTATTTAGTAAACTGTAAAATTGTTTCCTGGAATGGATATAAAATCAGCACAAAAGTAGGCTTACTAGTTTGTGGAAATTGTGAAAAATCTGTGCCGTTTCCTCCATTTTTCATTATTATTTTATGGTTAATGTTTTGCATCAGCTAAGAAATAAAGCAAAATGCTTACAAAACTTTGTTTGATTGTGTTTCACAAAGCAGTTAACTGAATAACAACTTCCAACCAGTTTATTCTGTCAAGGGAACATTTTCATTGAATGCCATGGCATACTTGAAGGATATTAATATTATAAATGCTATTATTGAAATCATAATAATATCAGAAATGTGAAAGTTTGTATGGATAGATTGATGGATGGCTAAAAGCTGTGTACATGTAGGCTCTAAACCTGGAATTCCTATACCAGGTAGGTACCATACCTTTAATTATTATAAAGTAAAGTAAAGTATCGTTTATTGCATGAAATACATGTAGATACAGTTGTTGTTATAAATATATATGTGAATCAATGTATCTACCTTTACGGTGTGCAATGTCAGAATACAATTATTAAGAAATTAAAAATTATAATAAACGAAATATAAATGAAGCTTGCAAAAAAAATGAAATTGAAAGGAATGCTTGATGATAGTAACTTCAAAATAAAGAATCTCATGTAGCAGAAAGATCTTTCTCAATTAAAAATTCATTTATAGCATAATAACATAAATACGATAATTTGACGTCAACATGTCTGGATGTTTGTTACTACTACGCCAAAAGTCCTGAACGATTAGTGCTGAAATTTTGCATAGATGTAGGTCTAGACCACGCGCATGTGGGCAGAAATTAGTTAGTTAATTTTATTATAAAAATTATAAGTACACTCACCTGCCTCTGGATTCAATAGTTCAAAGTGTTCGCTTGATTTTACACTATGTTCATGATTATGATCAGCGTTTTCCTTAATCAATTCTGTTCTTGATGCTGGATCTTTTGGGCTCGTGGGCGATACCTGATGGTAGTCGTCCTCCGAAGGTACTGAAAAATCTTCTTCTCCCACTACGATTGTAGCAAGACATATAAAAATTAAGACAATACTTTTCATTTCCGGTTCGGTGGATAAGTCGTACTTTGAATGAGTTAAAGTTAAAACTAACGATATCTTTACGTAACTCAATATTTTTTTGGTAAATCAGCTGTGTCAATACAGGATGCCTTTACATGAAATTTACAATATAGGGCGTCCATTTTTCGAACGTAGTTTAGTATCAATAAAAGAAAATTTGGGATATTGACTGTATTCAAATATAGGCGTATGTTTATAACATATCATTTTTTTCTCTATTCCTATGAACTTGGGTTAATTTTTGAAAAACATAACCTCTATCAAGACACGTGATCACAAACATCATGCATGACGTAGGTTAACCTCCTTATCCTATAGAAATGCCATCATGGCAACCTTATCGCTCAGAGAAATTTCTTCAAGGCAACCAAATGCGTGAGCTTGGTGAGCGAGAACCAACCAGACTTATATCCCAAGTTATATTGTACTGTCACAGTAGTCACATGAAATTACCTACTAACAGAAAACCCCAGCGAGTAAAAACGCGCTGCACCATCTCGTCTTCCAGGCCTACCTAACCTGCAAGTGAAACCTGCTAGATAACGAACTAGGCTCTGGTGAAAATATCACTCAATCTTTATGATTTATTACTTCTATTTACAATTATGATTTTCCAATACATGACACTGGGAGAGTTGTGTGACTAACCAGAACCAGACACATGAATGAATGAATGAATTCTGTCTGGGTAGACAATTTTGCCATTGCCATCAAGAATGAATCATCATCATTATTGGCGTTTTGGAGAGTCAAGACGAATTTAAATTGACATGGCATGATTTAATCAAAGCAGTAGTCGTACCTGTTTAAAAATAAAAAAAAAAATATTCCTACAAGTATATCAACTCAAAAAAGCAGGCCATACCTAACAGGAATATGACTGTTTTTCACAATAAAGGTATCAAGTTTCCAGGATACGTTTATTTTATTTCAAACTAGCGACCCGCCCCGTTTTCGCACGGGTACTATATTATCCATGTATTATACATATAAACCTTCCTCTTGAATCACTATCTATCAAACCCACATAAAAATCCGTTGCGGGAAGTAACTTTGTTTTACACTATGCAGTGGTACGTAAACAATTGTTTTCCTAGCAAAATATTTGACACTAGCGGTCCGCCCCGGCTTCGCACGGGTATATCCTATCGCCTATGTTCATCAGGGATAATGTAGGATTCTTATGGTGAAGGAATTTTTCTAATCGATTCAGTATTTTCGGAGCCTATTCAATTGAAACAAAGAAATTTTTTCTCTTTATAATATTATTGTTGATAAAATACATTTCTTTTACCAAAAGGCATATTATAAGGTCTTACCATAAAATACAATTTCAAAACAATTTTTAAAAGCATTTGTTCTTGAAACCTTTCAAACCAAGTTAGGGACGCCACATCGCGATATTATTGGCTTTTAGAAAATTCGTTTCTGATATCTTACCTTTTCGCAATCTCTTGTTGAGATAAGAACATACATAAAATCACAAAACAAATAGAATTCAAATCTATTTGTTCCGATTCGCTATTCAACTTTACCCTTTTCTGACAGCATCCTCAATGTACAAGGTGTACAAGTAAACTCCGATCTACAGTGCTGTCTAAATATTGACGAATCCGGTAACCTTTACGTTATTGACTCATTTTATTTTATATTTTCAGGTGCCGTTCTCTTCGAACCCCGGGCAACATTTTGGTGGCCAACTTAGCCCTCAGCGACTTTCTAATGCTGGCTAAAACACCTGTGTTTGTCTTCAACTCGTTTAACTTGGGCCCGGCCTTGGGGAAAACAGGTATACCTACTTTTATTTAGCCCTTAAAGTGCCGAAGGTTTTCCAATAAAAGTTGTCTGTCTTCGTCGTTCGACAGTGATATCTGTAGATACAGACCGACCCTTTAAAATTGTTTCAATGTACCTAATAAATGTAATAAAATATTTGTTTCAGGTTGTGTGTTGTACGGATTTCTCGGAGGCCTAACGGGCACTACATCGATAGCGACACTATCGGCAATTGCGTTGGACCGATACTGGGCCGTGGTGCGCCCGTTAGAGCCCCTGAGGGCCTTAACTGCGATACGAGCCCGGCTAATGGCAATAGTCGCTTGGCTTTACGCCGGAGCATTTTCTATTATCCCTGCCCTGGACATCGGGTACGGACACTATGTTCCCGAAGGGTACCTAACCAGCTGCAGCTTCGATTACCTCACGGACGAGCTCTCGCCGCGCTACTTCATCTTCGTATTCTTCTGCGCAGCCTGGCTTGCACCTTTCTGCACCATCACCTTCTGCTACATCAGCATCTTCAAAGTCGTCGTCGGCAACAGGAACATGATGAACGCGAACCAGGAAAATCAACTCTCTTCTCGACACGTCAAGGAAAGAACCAAACGCAAAGCGGAAATCAAACTCGCGTTTTTGGTCATGGTCGTTATTGCGCTATTCTTTGTTTCATGGACACCGTACGCCGTGGTAGCCCTCCTAGGAATATTTGGTCAGAAAGATCTAATAACTCCGACAACGTCCATGATCCCGGCATTGTTTTGTAAAACAGCCGCATGTATCAATCCTTTCATTTACATCATAACTCATCCCAAGTTTCGTAAAGAATTTGAAAAAATATTTTTCGGTGATAAATCAAGGCGAAAGGATGGTACTCTGAAAACTATCGGCTATACCACGGACGTGACTAGGATTCATAGAGCGAGTAGAGATTTGAGCGATACTGACGTAGAAGTTGTTGAAATGAAGGATATTCCATATCAGTCGGGCAGTTCGCCCCGGGCGGACGGCGACGCAAATATTAAAACTGTTTCGTCGAGAGTTGCGAAGCGCGAGAATTCGCAGAGAAGTATTACAAGTAGCATAAAAAGTTGCGAGGAAACCGTTGTAAGTCCCCCATCATGGTACTCGAAACCGCAATTCGCTAAGAAGAAAAGTTTCCATAGGCGCTCTATTAGTAGCAATGTTTCTCAAAACTCTGAAATTATATAAAATGTTTCATAGGTATATTAGATGTTTTTCTTAGACATCTCACATTTAATTCAATATTTAATTGCAGTAATCACTCTAGAAGTTAAAAATGTTTATCATCTCGTATAGTTCCTGTAGTGTTGTTTTCTACTTGCGACGTAGCACTCTACAGCGTAGCACTCAACGCCGCAGCTCTCTACTTCGTAGCTCCTTAGGTTGTGTAAAGATCTACGGCGTAGCACCGTAGCTCACAGTAATGTAAATAGCTCTCAAGTTCGTAGCCCACTACGCTGTAGCTCTCTACGGTGTAGCTCCCTACGACGTAGCACTCAACTTCGTTCCCTACACGGTGAGATGCACTCTACTTCGTAGCTTCCTACCGTGTAGCACTCTACGGCGTAGGTCTCTACGGTGTAGCAGTCTATGGCGTAGACCTCTACACGGCGTAGCTTTATACTGTGTCTGTTTTTGTCTACAGCATCATACATCCATTCTTTACATTCGTAACATTCTATTGTAAACATGTGGTGTTGCTCGTAAGGTAGTAGCAATAAAGACTTATTACAGTTCTAAACAAATTGCCTGAAGTTAAAAAACAAAAGCTGAAATTGGGCTTATATCAACCTATGTAAACAAAACAAAAAACTAAGGCAAAAGGAGTAAACTTTTTGGTGTTATGCATTAGTTTACAAAAAGCGCTGTTTTTCGATTTACCTACTCCGATCCGGTCATTCACCGAGAGGTTAGGGAGATAGCGGGATTATAACTATATAAAAAAGAACAATCACATCTTTACTTTTTACCTAGTAACTTGTAAACTTTGTACAACTTTCATAGATGATATACTACAAACATTTCCTAATAATTATGTTACGCTGGCGTGATCCCCTTTTGTTTTTCTCTACCGGAGGCTAGGATTTGGTTTGTGACGTCTCGTCGGTCAGTGTGGATGAAAAAATAAAAACAATCACGCCAGCTTTTAAACATTTACCGTAGGTAGGTACTTAAATTGTACTGCAAGTACCTACTTAACTATATGTGGTAGTTTTTGATTGCACATTATACTTACATAAATGTTGTTGTACTCACGATCTACGTAGACTGTCTGTTATTTATTTCCAGCATAATGTTGTAACTAAACAATAAATTGTGGCAATCATAAAAGCTGAATTTAATTTATAGTTCCATGAATAAAATTTCCAAAGTTCCTCTTGCTCAGATAATTTGTGTTACGGGGCCCTAGCGCCATCTAGTGGCAAAGCTTAGAAAAGAAAAGACAGAAACGGAAATGATAAAATGTTTGTGTAGGATTTTTTTTTCAAGTTGGCCCTACCATTTTTACGTCAAAGCTAATGTTATGTCACTGTCAAATGCAGCTGATTATTGTTTTGTTGGCAACAATGTTGTTTACGATTTCCAACCTCTCTCGTGGAATACGATTATTATCTAAAGAAAAATGCAGATACTTACGGTATTACAGCAGCAAAAGATCATACAAACTACTGTTCTTTGGTTCTGACAATATAGCTTTTAGCAGTCTCAAAAAAGTTAATGAATTCAGGTAAGTTTACACATAAATCATTTGTAAACACTTTGTTGGATCTTCTCGTACTAATATTTTTTTCAATTACTTAGAAAAACTGGGAACCTTATTAGCCGCCTTGATCTTGTGATAACTAGCAATGCCAAGAATAAGTCGGAAGTCCAGAAGTATGCCCAGGCAGAGTGTATCACTTCAAAATTATGGCCACTTCAAGGATTACAAGCTGGGGAGTATGACTTGGGACTGATTGTAGCGTTTGGCCATCTAATAAAAGATGATCTTCTTGAAAAATTCCCTCTGTAAGTAATATCATTGCTACAGATCTTGGTTCTTACTAAAACTTGTTCTGCCTGGACCTTATAAAGTGGGTGAACTGCCAGCAACACAGGATAACACAGCTGCCTACAATTTTCGTACAGTACTCTGAAATGTAGCACCAACAGCAACCAACCTTCCACACAACCCAGCTGTGACACCAACTTTTTATGTAGAATCTGGTTTACTTACTTATATTAATATTGAATATGCTAATATTGTACAAACAAAATGGGTACACCATTTAGTTTGTACTTATATCTATCACTTTGGAATGTCATCACATTTCTACCTACTTTCAGAGGGATGGTGAATGTCCATCCAAGCCTGCTTCCTCGATGGCGAGGAGCAGCTCCTATAATTTACACCCTGATGCATGGTGATCAAGTTACTGGTGTCTCACTCATGAAGATTCAAGCCAATGTTTTTGATGTGGGTAAGAATTTGAAACTTAATTATCAGAAGATGATTATGATGAATCTCAGAACACCCACAAGCTTCCACTGGCGGACATAGGCCTTCCACTGATTAAAAATAAATAATACTGGACTATCCACACAACACCATCTGGCCCCAAGCTACATAGCTCTTGTGTTATGGGTACTAGATGACTGATAATGATAAACTTAAAACAATACATTACTTACAAGGTATTTTTAAAAAAATACCCAGAACAAATATTAACATCATACAAACATTTGCTCTAATGTGGGAATCAAACCTTCAACCTCCTGTTAAACATTATTTATCGGGTATTTTACAACCTGCTGGGCCGCAGGAGTAATTTCGCCCGCGCCACGTCAGTTGTGTCTTAGTAATTGATAATTATCTCAATTGACATAGAACAAATAATGATACAAGGTTTATTCTTAGTTGAAACCCTTTTCTTTATTTTCAGGTGCAATAATAAATCAGAGAACAGTGCCAGTTTCAGAAGATATAAAACTACCTGAACTTACAGAGCAGTTGTCTGACATGGGAGCCGATATGCTGGTTGACTGTCTGAAGTCGCTACCAATGAGCCTTGAGAATGCAGAACCTCAGGGGAAAGATGGAGTTACTTATGGTATGAAAAAAAAAAACAACATAAGAGAGAACTGTTTTAACTAATTAATATTTAATGAGGTTAATCAAAAATCCTCTTTTTTAGCTAAGAAAATAACCAAGGATATAAGCGAGGTGCGATGGCATGAGATGACAGCAAAAGACGTTTACAATCTCCATCGAGCATTGTACGGAGTTCACTCTCTCACAACAAAGTTCAAGGATAGACAAATGAAATTATTTGAAGGTTTTATAGTAGATCAGTCTCCAACTGACTTAGAACTAGTCCCTGGGACAATTGAATACTGTAATAGAACAAACGCAATCAAGGTGCTGTGCAAAGACAAAAGATATATCCATTTCAGATCATTGAGATTAGTTGGTAAAAAAGAAATATCTGCATTAGATTTTTACAATGGCTACATAAAAAACATGCCTGTAGAAAAACGAAAGTGTATAGCATTTATAAACTAAATAAATAGATTCTACATAGTGCTTGTTTTTTTTAATTTCACAGAAATATAATAAGTATAGATAAAGTACAAATAAAATACATAGCTAGTACATTTATATAGGATATATAATTTAATACATATAAGTACATAATAATAATGTAGATAAAAGCCAATGATGCGCTTTACAGGGGGAGGCCTGCGTCCAGTATTGGACCATTATAGGCTGTTGAGGAAGTACATAATATAGATAAGTAGATTGTACATGTTTACTGCTATTAGGTACTTTCATTCAATATAATTTTTGTTTCAAGGTGGGAATTTTACAAACTAGATACAGCTAATTTGTACTAATCACTTGGACTATTTTAGGAACGTGTCGAAATACTACAACGGCCTCAGACCCTAACCCTGAAAATAAAAATAACATATTAGTAGTTTGCCAAAAGATAACACACACATTCAGATCAGACGGTGGCATTCACATACAACCATAGGTGTACCTATAGCCCAATAGGAAGGTAGAATATCTACCTAGATACATAATACGTATTAGGTACCTAATAATAGAAGCATAGTAAAAATCTTAAGAAGATTAGTACCTATTCAAATAGTAGTATGTGATAAGTAATAAGCACTTAACTATTCTGTGGTAACAAGAAAAGGACTTATAGAGATATTAAGGAAAATTAATTAAACGTAGGCAGGTAACACACAGAAGCAGATATATTTATGTTTATTATTTATTTATTAGGTAAATAGGAGTTAAAGTTAAGGGCAGCCAATGTAATTTGAAACGTATTATGATTTGCTACTTACCAAAGGTTAGTCACATCACATTCAGCATCTAAAGTTCTAATTTACACTACATAAGTACTTTTAAAACCCTATGCCTGCCCTACCAGTGTATGATTTTACTGAGTAGCTCGCGTGCCTCTTATTAAGAGCCAGGCTGGTGTGCACCAAAACATAATCGGACCGTTAGCAGCTACGTCGTCGGTTAACTTTGACGTAGGTATAATGTATGAAAACTTCCGTCAAAAACCCTCATTTTTACATAATGTTAAAACGCTCGATTATCTTTTTGATGAATACGTACCTTTAGTAATAAAGCGCTGTAACATTCATGACTGGCAAGCCGTGTAACACATTTAATTTCTATTCAGTGCAATAATGGGCGAAACGCAAATAATAACAGTTTGAAATGTACTTAAATGCATTGTATTTCTATTCATGATTAATATAATAATAAAAAGTTATTGTATTAATTATAATTTATCATAAAAACAGAAGCCTAGATCTTACCTTAGCATATACAGCAATGCGACTTTCTAACTATCCGAATCCTGCAAAAAAATCTTTGGGTACCAGCATGCTTTTTTACAAGGCTTCTGTTTTTCTGAATCCATATAGTGATATTTATAATGGCTATTTTTTTCGATAATAAGAAAAAACCAGAACGAGATGTTCTAAGTAACAGAGTTTCCATGACTTCGTAGGTAGTTCATTTTATTTCGGATTTTTTTATAATAACATGAACTGTGTTGAAGATATTACAAATCTGTAGCTAAGTTGGTCTTGACTGCTCTGGACTAGAGTAGACTCGACTAGACTCTAGGCTTGGAAACTAAAACGTTAACGAAGGTATTGCTAAGGGCTAACTACTAGTAATGGCTCGTGTAGAAATGAACATAACTCGCAGTGTTGATTAATTATTGGAGACTTCAAATTAGTGACAAAATGAAAAACAGGCATTATTTTATTGTTGAAAAATAATAAAAAAACAACGAATTGCTTATATCTAGTACCTATACTCTTTGCTTTACCTAAAGCCACGTGAAGTTCTTAAGCTTAATTATTCTTAAAATATATTTACCCTTTCTAGCAAAAGACTAGTTTTAAAATGGCTAAAAGCATACAATGTTTTTTTTTTTAGATAGACGCTTTGAACTACTTTTACAGCCACTAGAAAATAAAGGCTTATCCCTAGATTAAAAAAGTTTAAACTCTATTAAAATTCACTAATAAGACCTTTAAAATATTTTCTGATCGTAGATAAAAAAATAATAATTTGAACACATCTTTAAAGTAAACAAAACAATGTAGGGTGCGCGTCGCGAAGCCCGGTGGTAATAAAATAATCTTACACAAACTTTTTGGTTTTTAAAACTTACACAATAGGAATAAGACCCTATCTATCGCCAATTATTAACTTTTAGCTTGAACCTCGGACTTCGTGGCGCGAACTCGTCGTGATGGGAGTATTAAGTTTGGAAATCACGATGATCGAAAAGAGCTTGGAGTATCACAAGTTAATGCATCTGTCTCTCTCTCAACACATGGAAATGCACCTTATATCCTGGTCAGAAAGTCTATTGTAAAATCACTCCAATCAGCTTTCTTTTTCTAGATTTCACTGTCCTAGTTTTCTAAGACGTAGGTAATTCGGTATTAGTCAGATGATGATGAATGAGTGCATTGGGTGCAATGGATTCGACGACACACGATGTCCGTTAAGGCGGTCACAGGGAACATTTGATCGGCGGCTGTGCCCTAAAATTACATGTTAAAAAACAAATATTACTCTTTGTGTCTTTATCTATCGAAGATGTAATTAGGGTACATAGATCAAAGCGATCGCAAAATAATAGATGAACATATTTACAGCTAATGGTCATATCATAAGTCCGGATTCACAATCGATAAACGAAAGCATGATACGATTCCAGAAACAATTATTAGGGCCTACACACTACAATAACGTTATAAAGATGTAATCAGTTTAACTTAAGGCGCTACCCCGACCAAAGCTAGCGCCGCCGCCGCCTATTTTAACTTATATTACGTTAAACAAAGGATATTTAGAAAATTTTATTGGGCACTTTGTGATACCTATTATAAGCTTTTTTAATGACTCTTGTAATAGATAAATCTTGTTATTTTGAATTGTTTAGCAGAAATGCGAAAATAGAGTTAACTTTGTATCTCTGCATAAACTAAACAAAATGTTAATAGGCATTGAAAGAAGCTTATAAGTAGGTGTCACAAAAAGACAAAATGAATTTTAAGAAACTTCCTTTCTTCAACGTCATAATGAGATAAAATAGATGGCGTCGCTAGTTTGGGTCGGGGTAACGCCTTAAGCGTTAGACAAAATAAATATTCTTTTTATAAGTGCAAGGTGAAATGTTCTATGTTGACCTTTTTAGCTTTGAATAATGATATTTTATGTTAGCAAAGTAAAATCATAAAGACATCTGATTTCATGAAATATTTATTGCAATGGGAAAACATTGATTATTTGTAAAACCAAGCAAAACATTATAAAACACAACATGCATATAAAACTTAATGTAAACATATAAAAAATATATAAAGCGTCTTTGTTAGTTGACATAGCGGTTCTCTTTTCATTATTTTAATAAATACTAATATTCTTCGGAGCAAATCTGAAAGTTGTTAATATTATAAATAGGTTAAAAAAAACGGTAGGACTAGTTCAAAAAACGATTAGTCACTTAAACTTACAATAAAATTACCAATACTTCTATTAACTACATTTAATTCAAATTACGTTTATTCATTCTATAAATCTAGTAATTTCTTAAAATGAAATGTGCATATAATTTTTTAGGTGTATAACAACTAACAAGTATATATAATTATGTAAGTATATTATGTAATAAACAATATTATTGACAATATGTTTTTGTACTCGAGCTAAAGTTAGCTGCACAACATCAATAAACTTTATCTCAACAATAACCACTCCACAGTGTTCATTTATACCGAAGCTACCTACATAGTTAAACTGTATATCAGTGGTCAGATTACATTAAATGGATGGGTCCATGGATGGGTTATATTTTTTTTTACAATTAAATTGCAATACAATAGATAAACAATGATTGCCAGTTCCAGCCAAATCTGAAGCTCATAGTTAAACGAAATTAGCGACACAATTTTGACACGTAAAAGGACTATAGAGCTTGCCGATGGCGATTCTCATTCCCATTCCCAAGTGTCACATGAAAAAAAGCCCATTAATCTCCCTAATCCACCTCTTTTTCTCTCTCCTTTAAACCTTAATCTAACTTTTTTTTTGCTTGGGCTATTTTTATCTCTCGGGTCTTGTGTTTTGTGTATAACGAAAGAAATCCATTTACTGTAATCGAACGGCTGATCCGCGCCCGGCCAAATTTGGTTGCTCATTTGACAGATAATACATCAGGGACGATAACGGTCTTATCGCTCGCATTCAATAAGCGACGTGCGATATTGTTATTGTACTAGCTGTTACAATAACCGGCTAGGTGTTAATTTACAACAACTGGGTAACTACATGCTCTATGCAACAATTTATTACTTAGATATATATGACTGTACAGCACAGTAAATAATTCTTTTAGAATTTTATATAACTTTTCAAATGACTAGATTCGAAAGTTCACCAAGTGACGTTAAATACCATGCAGGGTGTAAGAGTAATCTCTATCAATAACATGCTTTTACCCAGAACAGGGACCTATTCTGCTAATCCAATAGCTTCAGTATGGTGAAAATCGTCTGTCACAAAATCGCCAACGTAGACACGTTTTGGTATTCCGCGATTCGACTGACGAGACCATTGTCATAGTAAAGTGATTCGTTTAACATAATTGAGCCCCGGTATAGGATAAAAAGCTATAATCCAATTTGAATATCCAAACCATCACCAATTCAAGCATAGCTGTACAGCCATAGAATCAAATTCAAACAAACCAATCTAAGTACTAGCACCCTGTAAAGAAAACCAACATACATATATGTTATGTACATAAATAAGTTAATGAATCTCTATTCTACGGTGTACATGGCACTAGTCATAGTTTCTATAAGCTGATGGGTCGTCTTACATGTGCTCAGGGTGGCTGCGGATGCAATCGATGAAATCTGACGGCTTCAGCTCCCCTCGACAGATGCGGAACACAGCGGTGAAGAGAGGGAATCTGTAACAAAGAAATTGTTGATTTAGTCTCTTTTTTATACAGGGTTATTGATAAATTAGTAACACTACGTGAACTGCAAGTAAGGTTTCAAATAAAACCTCTCTAATAAACGATTATTATTGAATCAAGGGGGACCAATACTATGTTTAAGAATCTTCACAAACGTGTTTGTGATAATAGGCAGAACCTGCAGTTCACGTAGCGTTACTAATTTACTAACAACTCTGTCGAGTCCCTTATTTCGCAAGAACTGTTACAATCAAAGACAATTCCACTAAGGTATAACCAGAAACTTCCTGTAAATAATCTGAGTTAAATTCGTAGGTTAAAATGCTTTCTTAGTAACTCAGCCACCGTAGGCTGCGTAGCCAAAATCGGCCGAGAGACATCATAGTTTGACCATGGTATTTTTCTGTTCAGTCAGTATAATAACATGGATAGTGTAGAATAAAAGAAAGAAGTCCTAATTTTGGCTTCTGATAGAAATAATAAACAGAATAGCGCACATAATAACTACCCAACGGTTTTCAATGTGCAGTGTGCACTGATATTTTTGTTATTTAATAGTGCGATCGAAATATAAGCCTGTGCTTAAAATAAATGAAGATCGGAAATATTCCGCGACTCAATCGGCTCATCTTTAAAGACCTCTATAAACTCGCACGCGAATATATAAGATAAACACCTTCCTATCAAAACTAACCATGGTAAACTCGCCAATCGGCTATAACTTCTATGTTATTATTAATATAGAAATATTATAAATACAACAATATAGATATAAGTCAATAAAATTCGCAGGATTGAAATATCTAAGATTAACACCCGATGTACACCGAGCAAAAACAAAGTTCAAAACCTTTGTTTTCGCTCTCCTGAACAATCTTGATTTTGCAGATTGGCGAGTTGTTTATTGGACCGACGATATTAAATACCCAATGGTCTTCAATGTGCAGTGTGCAATGATATTTATGTTATTTAATAGTCGATCAAAATATAAGCCTCAGCTTAAAATAAATGAAGATCGGGAAAATTCCGCGACTCAATCGGCTCATCTATAAAGATCTCTATACACTTGCGCGCGAATCTTGACGTGAAATGCCGACGACGGTTTAAACTGCCAAGGCTTCTACCTCCCAACTGCATGCGGGACAAAAATCCGACAAAATACAGGAACGACTCGTGAAATCGACGCGAAGCCGCGAAAAACATGCGAATTGGATCCACACTCATGTGTGGTGAGTGTGGAGAAGCCTTATGAATATTAAATTGACAGTTTCTTTCAAGCAGAAGTCCTTCAATTCACTGATAAAGTTTCCTCGACCTGAGTCGAACCGTGGAGACAAGCCAAGAGCAATGCATATTTCAGTTGCTATTTTAGTTCAACCTTACAATTTGACGTAGCAAAACAACAATGTCTTTAAAAACTACCTTCGGCATGTTTAAATGAAGTTGTTCTTGAACCCGGTTATTTCAGAGTTCAAAGTTTTTGAGCCGTGTATACAAAATTGCTCATAATGAAAAAAGAAAACGGCAGAAAAACGAGTAACTACTCATCAAAAGAAAGATATAATAGAAGTACCCGATGTGTAAAATTAACCTTAAGCAACATTCATAAATGTTTTAGGAAAACTACAGGAGACTTCAAACACACACGTCAGTTTTTGAATCAGCAAAAGTACAAAATAAATAAAATTTCATTGATCATAATAGGTATATACGACATCATACATACTCGTAGATTCATCATCATCAGCCTATGTCCACGACTGGACATCATACTCGTAGATTCATCATCATCATAATCATCAGCTTATACCAGTCCACTGCTGGACATAGGCCTCCCCTAATGAGCGCTCGCATCTTCATTGGGGGGTAATGCCCATAATCCCCACGCTGGGCATGCGGGTTGGGGATCACTCGTAGATTACTAATGTATTATATTATACCTAAGCCAACCTAAGGTAAACCGTAGTTAATGTGAATTCATCATTCAATAGACTGTACTGTTGTTTGTGCACCTTTAGCAAATGTTGTGCATGCCTGTTACCCCTCGTTTTAACCAAGACACTTGTTACAACTATTTGCATACAAAACTTATCAAATACTTATCCCAAACACTCTTTCGTTCACACTGTGTATGTAGTCAACAAGTGTTATCACTGCATAGTATAGAACAAAGTAGCTTCCCTCTGTCTGTCCTTATGTATGCTTAGATCTTTAAAATTACGCAATGGATTTTGATGCGGTTTTTTTAACAGATAGTGATTGAAGAGGATGAAGTTTGCGACATGTTCAAAACATTGACAGCGTTCTCACTATAAAAACAATCGTGTTTTAGACAAGTAATGTCTATTGGTGAAAACGAGGGCTGCGAAGCACACATTCTATACTATACTATAAAGTTTATGATTGTGATAATTGCTAATGTTTTATTATGTGTATTGTTGGTATTGGCTTGTAAGTAAATAAATAAACAGACTAAGAATAAACGATAAACACTACAATTACATTAATGTTGTTCTACCCATCATCTCACGCAAAGAGCGATAAATTGTCATACAATGGGATTTATAAATTATTTTACACTCAATTGTTTGCAGTGTTAGCATGACTTCTATGCATGAAAGCATAATGTAAACGGTGGTTCGACGTGGGTTGGTGAGAGATATATATTTTGTTGTGGTTTTTATTTTTTTCTCCGTTCCACAAGCAATCAAATTAGCGAAAAAGTAATTTGTTGTAAATCGATATATCAACCATCTTTGTATATTTGTATATTCATATGTATTTTGGGAGCATTTAGGAAAATGACGATTTTTAGCACACTATCTCATATTTTCCCACATGCTCCAAAAATATGTACTAGTTAGACGTGTGCGCCGCGCCGACCCGCCGCCGCCGCCGGCAAATTTTTCACGCCGCCGCCGCCGATCAGCCAATCGGCGTGAATTCGGCGTGAAACGTTACATCTTAGACCCTTTGAAAACTCCGTCGTTTTATAGATTGTTATTATATTTATTACACTCACCGACGACACCTACTAGTTACCTACAACCAAGGTGTCAAAGAAGGAACCGCGCCGCGCGTGCCGCCGTGTCAAAGGGCACTGCGGTGTCAGAAGGCGCCGCGATGTCAATGATTGCCGCAAACTCCGCAAAGCCGCAATTTCAAAGGGCACCGCAGTGTCAAAAGGCGCCGCTCATACAGACAGATACAGGTGCCGGCCGATATAGACTAAGAGAACACCGTTGGAACATTAACTTTACAAATATCAAGACAATTTCACTAGGAAGAGTAAGACTGAATTTATATCGTAGTTAATTATTTTTAAAACTTTACGAAGTTACCACAAATACTGTAACGGGTTCGAAACGTCTGGATTTGAAAAAATAATTTAACGCGATGTTAATACGGTATACATTAGTTTAAAATCTTTTATGACTGTAAAGATTTATTTATTATTTTGACGGCTTCTAATACTCATCGCAGAAATTTACAAATGTATCAACTCTGTTATCAAATGAACCTTTACTTTACATTGTGCGTTGCGCAATCCGATGAGATTTAAAATATATAAGTACTTATATTATATATTAAAATATAAAATTTTCCCTAAATTAAAAGAAACCACAAAATTATTTTAAGTTAATACAGTAATTTCATTTCATTTCCTTACTATCTTGTATATGACTCGATGAGGCTAGTTTGTCTACGACTTACTCCCGGACTAATATAAAGACGCCGCCATCAATCAAAGGATGGCACCGCACCGCGGTGTCAAAGGTGCCGCCCCCTTATAAAAGAAAATTAATTTGAATTGACACTTCACTTGCTCGCTAACTTTTGCGTAATCCACACAACAAACTACTTATGCTCGCATAAACACAATGGAAGGAAATCGTGATGTTAATGTTAACAAATGTAAAGTGAAGCACTTTATCATCAACCCCCTATATTCAAAATCAAAAAACAGTTTTTCATGGAAATATTTTGGCCAGCTGATACTTGAAAATGATGGAAAAAGAAAATATGTTTTTGCGGATCAAGTGTTTTGTTCAAGCTGCCTGGAAAAAGCAAAGGAGGAAGTGCCTGATAGCCCATTTGGATGGTGAGTTTAAGCTAATTTATAGGTACTAGGCAGTTTAATTAGACTTTAGATTTATGATAACAGAAGATATACATAGTAATACTTAATTCACGTTGGAATTGATACTACTAATATTTATAATAAATGTGAAAGTCTGTGTGAATGTTTGTTACCATGTATCTCTGTAACTACTCAACCAATTTAGATAAAATTTGGTATGTAGATAGTTTAGGTTCTAGAAAAACACATAGGCTAATCTAATTTTGAAAGATTAACCTTTGAAGGCTGGGGGGCGTTGTTCTAATTAAACTAATTAATATAATATTTTTATTTAAGTATATACGGTTAAAAACTTAGGTATTAATCTTGCTTTTTTTTCTTCTTTCAGCGTTAAAATTAAATCCTACAGTTCAAAGGTGAGCACAGGAAACTTGATGCGCCACTTAAAAGATGATCACTCTTTAGCTGAAGAAAAAACCCCTGCTACGACATCTAAAAACTTGACGACATTTTTCAATGTTTCCCGGCCTGGAAAATCGAGCTCGGACCAGTCTACAAAAACACAGAACAAATGGATTCTCGCAAGGGACTTAGCTCTATGGTTCTGTCGATCCCTTATGCCGTTCAATAGTGTCTGCGACGAAGGTTTAGAGGATTTCTTAAAAAAATATAACGTCATTTGTAAAAAAGAAGATTTGCCAGCACGAACTACCGTATCTCGTGAAGGCTTGAATGATATATATGAGTGCGTGCTAGCGCACATAAAGAACAATATATTGCAAAATGTTGGATCGCATGCAGCTCTTACAACAGATTTGTGGCAAGATCTGTACCGACACTGCAGCTACATAACCTTCACGTTGCATTTTATAGCTGACGACAGCAATGAGATGCAAAATTTCACTCTGGCAACGAGGGCTTTTGACGGAAAGAAGACAGGAGAAGCTTTGAGCGTATTCACCCAAGGTGTGATATCTGAATTTGGTCTGTCAGAAAAGTATTTGTGCCTGGTGACTGACTCCGGAGCCAACGTGCGACGCATAGCCCAAATTGTGCCCGAAATAAGAAGCCATTTATGTCTTGGTCATGGTCTGCATAATTTAGTAACTGTCGATGGCATAAAAAAGACTCCAGCTGTACACAAACTCGTACTTAAATGCAAAAAAGTGGTAAAAACTTTAAAATACCGATTGCCAGAAGTAGAAGAGGAAGCTGATAAGGAACAGCGTCGTATTTTAGCCGAAATTGACAACGTGCATGACCACTTGGAGGACGATGAAAACTTTCCACTTATTCAGGATGATGCCTCGGAGTCAGAGGATTCATATTATCCATCTAGAGCCTCGACATCTGCACCGGTGCCATCTATCAAGTCTGACACACCCACTCGCTGGCATAGTACTTTATCAATGTTGCAAAGTCTGAGCAGTAAATTTAACCGAAAGCCAGTTAATACACTGCTTGCAAAATATAAAATGCCGGAGCTCAAATTTGAAGAGCAAGAATGGGAACTTATTGAAGATCTAATTGAGTTTTTGGCGAAATTTAAAAAGATTGTAGAAATATTATCCGCTCAGAAAAATTCCACGATGAACCTTGCTTTAGTTTTCAGGTCTGAAATTAAAGAAGCCTGTGAAACATTGAAAGACAATGAAAAGTTACTGATGTTGCAGATGAAACGGAATATGGTGGAAATGTTAGACCACAGATTCCCCATAACAAAACTCACTGTGGCAAGCGCTTTACTGGATTGTCGATTTTCCAAATTAAAAGAAATAGATACCTACTTGGAAATCATGAATCAAACAAGGGTTGCCTTTTTAACCGAATTTATAAAAGAAATAGTGCCTCAAAGTGAACTGACTCAAGTAACCAGCTGTAGCACTTCATCAGCGGATGAAAAGAACAAAAATTCTTATCTCCTGGAACTTGCACAAAAACATACTACTGCATTTGAAGATGATGCACAAGAACACATAGAAAAAGAATGTTTAAAATATTTAGTCTCCTGCGATGCCACCGATTTAGTTGACGGATACGTTATTAAGTACTGGAGAGACAGACGAGCAGCATTTCCTTTGCTATATAAATTAGCAAAAGCTATTCTTTCAGCACCCGCTACGAGTACACCCAGTGAGAGAGTGTTTTCTATTGCCGGTCTAACAGTTACAGCGAAACGCTCAAGACTAAATTCGGCACGGGTGGACAAAATTATATTTGTGCATGACAATTATACTTTGTGTAAAGATGTATTTAATTCTAAGTAGGTAATTTTTCTTGTAACTTTTATTTTTTAATAAATGTATAACAATATGTAAGCATTTTAAAATTAATAATAACACATCCTAAACAAATACTACACGCGCCGAGTTCACGCCGAAATCACGCCGCCGCCGCCGATTTCAGGCCGGCGTCCGCCGCCGATTATTTCAACGTCGGCGCACATGTCTAGTACTAGTAAATCGTATTTGGTTTTAGCATGAGTTCATAGAAAATGATTTACGATTTGCAGCAAAATACTTTAATTAGTTTGATTGGTAACAAAACAGAAAAATTAAAAACCCCCAAAACAATTTGAATCTCATGCCAACACGCGCGAACCACCATACCTAAGCATGACATAATCACTCCTAAACCGTTTATCGCTCGTCATTCAAAATGGACTTCGCATCGAACCCATTAATTTAATTGTAATGGTGGAATATGTAAACAAGAAATTAAAACAACAATACAGTATCGATGCGGTTAAAGTAATTAATTCGAAATACATTTCTCACTACAACAGCAAGCGCAATAAAAAAAAACAAAGAGCTCTATAAAATCTCTTGATTACAACCTGTTTGGCAAACAAGCGTGACTATCACGTACCTATGTAGATATTATTTGCTGTTGCTAGGTGGATTGTAGTCGTCCAATTTTAAAATCCGTCGGTAGATGATAGATATAGATAGAGAATACTTAATTCATCACCAAAATGTTTAAATTTAACATATTTAATAGAACAGCAATGAATACACACTATACATAATAATCTATTACACTAATACATACAACAAATTAATTTTATTTAGTAACTCTAAGGGACATGCTCAATAATCTAGCGTGACGCGACAATTAAATAGTAGTTATATAAAAGATGAGACCCTTGTATTTCCCTATATACTGTTGTATGTATATGCGTTAGGGTATAATCGGACTAGGGTCTTGCCGTATTACATTAATTTTGTAGTCGATTTATGGTGGTTCGTCGCGGGTTGGCGCAAGTTTTTTTTTTTTTTTTTACTGCAATAAAACTAGCGGAAAAGTAATTTGCTGCAAATCGTAAATCATTTTCTATGAACTTATGATAAAATGAACTTTGATTCATTTGTATTTTGGGAGCATTTGGGAAAAATTTACATTTTTGCACTCCTACTTTCTGGAGAAGGTTGGAGGAGGCCTATTCCAACTAACCAACAAGCAAACGGCCCTACAGAAGATTAAGAATCATCAAATAAACGAATAAATTTGGAATAAAACAAATATTTATAGAAAACAGTGCATTAGTGTAAGAAAATTTGTAAATTTAGTAGATCGAATAAAAAGCTTTATTATTACAGATTTTTGCACAAAATTTAGTATTTTCTTAAATGCTGTGAAGTGAATCGATGTATGCAGTGAATCGAACGCAACCCGTGGTGAACCACTATTTTGTAATGCTGCAAACATTTTCTACGACGTTATTTAATGGCGTCGTCGGCGTATAATGTTATCAACATACTTAAATTTACATTATATTATTTATTTTGATATCAATGTTTTACATCTAGGAAATATCAAAATATTGTTTAAAACGACCCTAAATGGCCTGGCTATTTGGGTAGATAGGTTTTGCAGTTGAAAAAAATGTATGACATTTGTCACGGGCATTTTTGGCTATTTTACGTTTGAGTTATGAATTTATGATAATGTAGGTAGCACCTCCTTTATCTCTTATGCAATCTTCTAATAATTTATTAGATAAGTTACATATCTAATCTAGCTTAGCATTATCTTTGGCAATAAACGTGGGGTATTGTAATGATTTTTCAATGGAATTTACTTACTTATTTTCCATGTTCTTATTGGCAAGCATATGGTTTACTTCCTCGGCTGTGATTGGTCCCTGGAGTTTCTGTCCGTTTAGAAGCTCATCTTCCAACTCTTTGATCGAGCGGCCGGTTTTCACAAACGCCTCAGCGACCCTCCTGTTCCTACCACCTGTAAGATAATTTGAACTTTAAACTAAAGCAGTATGCATCAAACTCACTTCACACATGAACAGCCTATACTAATCCACTGCTGGATATTGGACTTGCCTGATAAGCGCCTTTTTGTTTATTTATTTTAAGGTCGTTGTCAAAAAGATAGGCATAGGATTTCACGTTCATAGGAGCAGGACAGAGAATGCGTTTTTGGAACGGCGCAAGTGCAGAAATGGAGTGCTTATTTACAAGAAAACTACACAACTTATGAAAAAACTGTCAAAAGGAACCAAGTAATTAGTAATATAATAATATAACCTACGAATCAAAGCATAAGTCATTTCAATAGACCGCAGGGTTCTAATATCTCGACCAAATTATGTGCTAAAAAGTACAATTTCATATTTTTTTGTATCGTAATTTTTTTTTATCGTCTTTTCACATTGAAGGAACCGACCTTAGTCGCTTACGTACGAAACCCGCGGTAAGAGTTGGTGCGGTGCAGATTTCAAGCCCACCCCCAAGCACCACACGATAAATGCATTAAAATTCTGTAATTTAATAATAATCTGCTTGATTAATGTTTAGCAACGTGTCAGATAGTTTCCCCTGATAATGAAAGTAATAAATGGACGTAACTAATCAACAGCTCTTATTACAATGCAGTAAGATTTACTATAGATGTAAGCAAACACAATCTGCCGATAAGTTTAATTGCGGTAGTATTTATCAAAGTTATCGAAGCATTATGAATTTATGACACAGTCATCATCAACGTAAACGCGCGTTATTCGCTCCTACTCCTTGCAAAACGAACGCAGGTATGCGCGTTTCACTGCATAGAATGACAAAAGCATATAATAGGTACTTCTCTGAAACTGATCCATTTGATACTTCACCTGCTTAACCATTAACAATATCTTAAGTTATTATCTGATATCATTTGAAATAAAAACATTGTACTATTGACTATATAATAACTTAATGTTTCATAAGTGCAATTACAAGATCTCCTAAAACAACCTTTTGTAAAATGTAGCTAGCACCACCCCTTTCTACTGTTACTTGCGGATAACGGCTGGTTCACTTCTAGAAATAAGTTTATCTAAGTTTATACTGTTAATATTTAAGTGTTACTGTTTGTTTTCCATAAGAAAATAAAATAAAATCATCAGCCCACACACGTCCACAGCTGGACATAGGCCTCCCTAATACGGTCCTGAGCCGTCTACATCCATTGACTCCCTGTGACCGCTACGATGTCGTCGGTCCATCGAGTGGATGCTCTCCCAACACTCCGTTGACTCCGTTGACATAGTATAGTGTAGCTAAGTCTAAAGTACGTATTATAAAAGCTTGCTCAGTCATCGGTCGATGCTTGAGTAACGATTTTCTATCGCAAACGAGTTACTCAAGCATACATCTATTACCGAGTATGGTTTTATAATACGGGCCTATTCCGTCCAAACTTTATTTAAATGCAATGTTTCGGTCTGGTTAGCCATTTATACCAATATTATAAAGAGGAAAGATTTGTATGTTTGAATTGAATAAGCTCTGAAACTACTGGACGGATTTGAAAAAATCTTTCACCATTCAATCCTACATTATCCCTGATGAACATAGGCTATAGAATATACCCGTACGAAGCCGGGGCGGATCACTAGTCACATTATAAAGTTCAGATAAATTTATGACAGAGGTCCCTCATAAGCCTGTCTTTATTATAGCATATTTTGCCAATACCTTCTCAAAAAGAGAACAAATTAAAATTGCCGTATTCTATTGACGCTAAGTATATTAATCATGAAATTATTTTTAAATGTGAATGAATGTAAACACATGATCTGATTTCAATCGAAACCCACCTTGAGTTCACAACATTAACCTTTGGCCGTCGAATGACAATATTTTATCATCTGTCTCCTCATAGCATACTTTGAACCGAGCACGGCATATCATTTACTTTATACAGAGTGTCCGGTTGGAAACAATTGATTTTAAATTTAAATATTTTAAAAACCATTGCGCGGATAAGCTAGAGAGAGATTTTCTTTCTTTCTTTTCTTATATTATTCGACGCGACATGAGAGCGGATTCTTCGATCCTGATGGTTTATACAAAGAAATACCATAGAGAGAGAAGTTTGCACTTCTCCATCGATTTTTTTAATAATTTAATTTCAATAAATTCCGCGAATGTGTACGCCGCCGTCGCGAAAACATTTTTATGGTATAACTTTTAACAAATTGAATCCCCACGTTTTATGTTGCATTTGGTACCTATTTAATAATAATAATCATTTATTTCAAACCATAGAAAAGTTACATAAGTTAATACTTGAAATTTTTACAATACAATACAAAAATACTTTATTGTACACCAGAAAAAGAACATTACAAAAAGACATTACATTAGGTAAGAACAATAGCAGCCTTGTCGCTTAGAGGCGATCTCTTCCAGGCAACCAAAAAATCTACATTTTATATACATTTATGTCATTTACAAATCCCAATTCCGAACCGGACATCCTGTATTTTAACAATCTACTATTATTATATTATTTCAACTTTTGCATGAATCATATTCGTGACCAGTCGTGAACTCTTCTGGGTACTCATACAAATAATTTACGCGAAATCAGACACTACCTACCTATCCCCGCTTTTATATGTATTTAATTTACACAGCTTTATCATCATCATGGATATTTACGCCGTCGTTTATACGAGAAATTCCGACAGATAAGTAAGGTCATCGTTTAAAGAACATTAGGTAAGAACTATGCACGGATATCACGTTAATCACCGTGCTTATGTTAGTAAAATTCATAAATATTTTAATCATATGTATTGCATTTGCATAAGTTTTATAAATCGGCCGAGTCAGTTATTTTATTAGTCAAAGGATTGGATGGGACAATGATTACTGTCCCATCCATTTATTATAATGAAATGACGTATTTACAAAAATAATATAGGCTGATCATGATGATGTACCTACAAAAACACTAACAAAAAAAGAAAAGAAAGTCGAAAGAATAACCTAGGATATATTTCCCGCCGAGACGACCTTTGTTTTTACTTATTATATTACTAACTCTGTCTTTCTTCCTCTATTATCGAAAGAATAACCTAAGACAGCTATAAAAAATATTTTCCGCTCGTGACGACCTTTATTATTACTAACTCTGTCTTCCTTTATCATCATAAGTCAAAGTGAGAAATAACACTGTGTAGCAATAGTTTTAAGTTAGCAAACCATTTATAATTCAATTCAATAACGTTTATTTCTTTAAGCTTACAAAATAATAACTTAGACAAGTGAAATTTAATAATATAAACAGGTTTATAAATAGCATTATTTTATATCAAATAAGAAAGGTGTTATTGATTTGAAAGAAATTGATTGAAGTGTTATAAAGGGTGACTGTAATAAATACCTACTGAATAAAAGTAAACTCACCATAGCAAGTAGTAATAAGGTCAGCGACCCCACAAGACTCGAAGAATGTGCTGAGCTTGCTGCCAGGGTAGAAGACATCGACGAACCTGATCATCTCCATCAAACCTAGTCGGATGACAGCTGCCTTCGTGTTGTCTCCATACCCGAGCCCGTCGACGAAGCCAGCGCCGACCGCTACGATGTTCTTTGGAAAAGTATAATAATTACTACAAAAACTTTTGAAGTTTGACGAAATACCTCGTCATGGGAGTCGACGTTATGTTCTTGTAACACAAACTAGGTTTGTAGTTAACCCATTACATTGATTGATAAATAACAGACCAAAAAAATCTAATTAGACGGGACTTGAGCCCGCAAAAAAAATCCCTGACATTAGAGATTCCCGTAAATTACTTACCATACAGTACAATAAAACGGACTTAGAAATGTGTGAGTAAGTTCTATGTGTGAATGTATGTGCTCCAATTTGTATGGAGCGATTTAGAATTTTTTTGAAAAGGTAAACTTTGTTTGGTCGCAAAAACGTTATGAGGGATTAACTACTGATTTTCCCAAAAAACTTAATATGCATAAAACTTATAGTAAGACTCCGGCGATTAAAGTCGGTATTTAGTTTTAAAAAAATCTTTAATTCACTTTATTGGGTTGATATAAAATAATCTGATAAGGCTTTAAATTTAAAGTGTTTCTGCAATAATGGTATTAATATTAAGCATGCAGGAACATCAATAACCAGTTTAAAACATTCATTCTGTATAAAAAGAGCGGCACAAGCCAGTTAAAGCGTAGAGGCTTTTCTTTAAAGCCAAAATACATTACAAGTTCTGACCTATATTTCTAGTCCCGGAAAAAATATTTTTTAGATTCTAGCCGCAACGCAATAAGCTTCATTTCAGCTTGTGTCTCTCCGTTAGAACTCTAAATCTTAAACAGCTGTCTTTCTGCGTCAAATAAGGTCCTTCTACACTATGAAAACTGAGCGACAATAAGCTTCATTTCAGCTTGTGTCTCTCTGTTAGAACTCTAAATCTTAAACAGCTGTCTTTCTGCGTCAAATAAGGTCCTTCTACACTATGAAAACTGAGCGAGACTTCTGAGCCAGAAAACTAGAAATTGCGCTTGCTGTGTAAACAGGCTATTATCCAGTAGTGGGTAAAGACCAGCTGATATGTAGTAAAATTAATAACAGCACGATAAGATAAACAATCATGAGTACCAGTATATATTATCCTACTAGGCATCATCAACGAGTAGATTGTTCAAGGTGAACAAGAGTTTGCAAAACAAGAATTTACACTGTTTTATTATGTGGGTTGTACTATTTTACCTTGATAGGTAGGAACCTACATGCAGGCATGAAAGACTGGCGTTATTGTGAGGGACTTTAAAGTTTTTGACGGTTTTAGGTTTTTATTATTTGTTATGTGTTCTAAAAGAAATAAAACTATCGGAAAATTAAATTGCCGTGAATGCTAAATTTACAACTAGGTTGTTAAAAACTTTGATGCTATTCGTCATGTTGATGTTTTTTTACGTCTAAACAGCTGAGCGGATCCTAAGCTAATTTTCGTCGTATTCAAAAAGGTCCCAAAAGTTTCATACCTTTTTGAATACGTTGATTACGTTGAAAATTACTCTCAATGTTAGTATAATAGTTTATGATATACAGCAAATACTATTCGGCTAGTTTCTACAGCTTTCCATCCCCGGGCGAAGGTCCAGAGGGTGACCCAGGACACGATGGAAATAATGTAATGTCAAAGGAAATGAGAGTGTCAAGCTTCCGAAGACGATGTCGAGGATAGAGCGAAGTGGAGGCAATCAATTAGAAAAGCTGACCACACCACCATATACAAAAACCAGCTGGGAAGTGCGAGACTTTTGGGCTAGTTTCATTCCTTTTGGAACATACAAACGTATTTTTTTTATTTCCCGAAACAATGTAAATCAATCCGCTTTAACGCCGCCTGATATGCCCGCTCAAGCTCTAATTAATTTAACACAACTGAAAAACTCAAGAGCCTATAGATAGAACCTAATTTTTTGTGAAAAGGACAGACATAGGATTTCGCGTTCATAGGAGCGAGACAGGGCATAGCAACGCAAGCCCAAAAACCAAGTTTTAGCTCATTATCTATTAATTAGGAGGGAGAAAATTTTATGGAATCGTGTTAGCAAACATAATGATCGATACAATAAGTCCTGAACCATGTATAAATTTCAAAGTTAAATATTTAGTAGTTTGGAAGATATTATTGTCTGACAGAGTTGATTTGACGTAGTATAGGCCCTTAACTTTAAAAGCAATGACAAAAATCTAAAAATATTTGCCCTTTTGTGGAACAGCTTCACTTCACACTACCTGATTATAATAACAGACATTATAAAGTTCAGCATAAAATAACATAGAACTCATCGTCAATGTAAAGCTATAAATAAATTGCAAACCTTCAGAGCACCGCAGATTTCGACGGCGTCTTCATCATCGACGACAACCACCCTGAAGTAGTCGGTCTGGATGATGTCGCGCATCGTAGGTGCGAGCATCACATCGCGGCAACCAATTGTTGTCTCACAGAACTTCTCGTCTGCCACCTACAGAAAAATACGTTATAATGAGGAATTTGACAGTAATCATGTCTGAAGGTGCTCTAGCATGGAGCGGAACTGCACTACAACGGAACTGCGCGACGTTTTTGAAAAATGGTCAAAAAAGGGGATTTTATTTCAAAAGGGGGTACCTAACCATGTGGGGTATCAAATGAAAGGTATCGTTTCGGCCTTTTTAAAAGAAAATTGATTGTCCAAATAATTGGCAAATGTTTGAAACCCTCGGCGCGCTAGTTACACTCGCACTTGGCGGATCTTGTTTTCTTATTTGACGCGCATTGCCGCTGTCGCGTAGTGCGAGGGCACCTTTATCTCTGTCTGTCTCTGTTTCTCAATTAGCATCAGACGGAGAGAATAGATAGAGGTCTTCGGGTAAACTAAAAACCTTAATTCTTTAAGATTCGTAGTAACCCGCTTCGCTTACATCCGTAATAAATAAATCTATATAACAATAAGTCAAACTACGAAAGGTTTTACACACACTCAACTGAGTGGACATTCACGTCACTTTTGGTTTCAGTACATAAAAATAAAATAATGTAAATTATTTTCTTCTCGAGATTTACCATTTGTATTCGGGAGCCACTATGGGTCTCATTTTGGGATCGATTTTGTTTATGTGTCAGGATAAATATTTTTACAAAAGAAGGAACAACTAGTCGCTAAGTTAGTATTATCATCTGCCTCCTAAGCTGCTTTTTCTATGGTGCAAACGCACTCCCCGGCAGTTAAACATGCGCGGAGCGGCACTGCGCGTAAAAATTTAACCAACTCACCAAAAATGCCACGCAGTTCTACTGTACTGCGCAGTGCGTTTGCACCAAAAGGAAAAGCAGGAGGCAGTGTATAGTACTCATCGATTTAATGATCTCATACGGTTTTATACAAAAAAATGTGTGTCGTGCGGCGCAGTAACTGTACCGCTGTAGTGCAGGCCAGTTCAGTGCGGTCGTAACTTTATTCTCGACGCAAACGACACATGGTCTGAATTGAAAGGTTAATTAAATCAGATTCAATTGATCTATCTATTTCTAGATCTACATCTTCTGAAAGGGTTATAATCATGTTTAGAGTAACAAAATAACTAGATTTTCATTTATCTATCTGATTTACTGGATGATGGATGATTGATGCTGTTATTAACCCCTCAACTTCAATAAAGGATTTTAATGCAGCAAAGTGTTTGTTTCAAGAGATGTTTAGTGGAGAATCGCTAATATGTGTTACTTACCTCAGAGGCAATGTTTGCTCCCATCAACACAGCGCACGGAATCTTTAGGGATCTCGTGACAATGTGAGAGATAAGGTCGATGCCGCCGCCTTCGGCAATGTCGAAGCCCTAAAAGTAAATAAACTATTACATGAGTTTTAACGACATCACACTTACACGCGAGACAATAAAAACACATTAAATTGTGTAATAAAAATTTACAGGCGCAGAGGTTTTATATAATTAAATTTTCGGAAATAGATAAGAAGCCAGGTTACATTTTAAAGATTTTTTCTTCTAACCTCTACAACTAAGGTCCAATTGAATCGCGGCGAGCGATTAAATTTTAAAGCTTTTTATACTTTATATTAATTAAAAACATAACCTGTATGCTGGAAAGGGACGCGCGCTGCCGCCGGCCCGTAAAGAATTTAATTACAGTAAAAACAGCTATCAACATCTTCTTAGGTATACGGTAAATCTAACCTTATTGTTTTAAACAAGATGTTTCCGTTCACTCCAAATGATACGAATCAATTTTCATCTACAACCGCCATACCTACAATCTACCTGAAAAGCACGGTGAAAATTTCAATCGGAAATTGAAATTCCGTAAGTTACCTTGATAAGGGACAACGCAGCAGCAGTTGGCTTGATTTTCCCGAGGAGCGTGGAGCAGAGTGTCCTCACAAACTGATGAGGGACGACGAAGATAAGAATGTCAGCATCATTTGCCGCGTCGACTACCTCCGGGACGGCCACCTGAGAAAAGAACCTACTATGACTACTTAACCTACTATGGTTAACAGATTGGCAAATTGCCAATCTGTGAACTACGGTAAACTACGAACCTTAATTCTTTAAGGTTCGTACTTAGTTAACCCGCTTAAGTTCGTAATAAATACTAAATCTATGATGAATTCATTCTGCTTTAGTAACAGAGTGAACATTCACGTCACTTTTGTTTTTAGTAGATAAAAATAAAATAATGTAGGTAAATGATTTTGCATTAGGTAGTCATTAAGGGTCTTATTTTGGGATCGATTTTGTTTCTGTGTCAATAGAAAAATGTTTGAACTTAAGAAGGAACATTTACATCATAAAACCTACTAATCCTATCCTACTAATATTATAAACGCGAAAGTTTGTGAGGATAGGATGTAAGTTTGTTTGTTGCTCTTTCACGCAAAAACTACTAAATATATTTTGATGAAACTTCACAATAATATAGCTTACATATCAGAATAACACATAGTCTACAATTCATAAAGATATATTAAATATATCCGCGGGCAGCAGCTTGTAAACCATATAGCAGGCAGAACAGCCTTTGATCTCATGGTAAACGTATGAAGGCCAGAACCCCAGGGTTGTCACAAGTAATTAATAATATAATTATTTAACGTAATTTACACCTTTGTGGATATAAAAATAGATGTCATTTTTGTAATTATCGTCCTAAAACAATGTTCGAGCAAAAACAAGTAAAAAGACGTCGCGTCGCGTCGTCGTAATATACGCCAATATAACCAATATAAAACCAAATATGAGACAGCCCTGAAAGTTATCACCCAAGAGTAAGAACTATGTAGCTCGGATACGCCCTTCTCCTGTCTCGCCCCTTGTCGCCCTTTGCCCCCGCAAGAATGTCTTCGTCGAATGGCTGTGTTATGTAGGGTGTGCTAATACCTTGCCTGATGATAATCAATCCAAACAAGGAAATCAAATCTCTTTCAGTCTCATTTTTGGTTGTGTGTGACCTGACCACCTCTTTTTGGTTCTTACAGATTGTAAATTGAATTTCTTTTGTTCAGAAAATAGTAATTGATATTCACAGATGTCATGTGTCGAATAGAAATTTATTCGTCCAAAAATGTTCTAGAATGCAGTTCCATTAATAAGGTTTTGTATTGTTTTTATGAGTGTTTAGTGGAAATGTGTTTTTTTTTTAACTTTTACTCACATTTTCTTCAACAAAACTATTACTGAGGCACATCATAAGCTAAAAATTAGATATCAAGGACTGGTGAAAATTTCTGATATTTCCATTGTACAACATAAAGGAATGAGTCAGGATTAACTCAGAAAAATAAGTGATGGCTCAGTTTCGCTTCTCCTTTGTTTTAACAGATGAAGGACAACGGTTTCAGTGGGCTTGCACCGGTCTGTATACTTAGGAATTTCGTGTGGATTATTCTGTTCTCCTTTTAGTAATGTGATTAATTGACTGATATGTTTCCAGAACTTGTTTATGGGGTTCTATTCGCAGAGGGTGAAAACGGGGCCCTATCACTAAGCCTCCAGTGTCTGTCCGTCTGTCCCTCTCTGCTTTATCCTTATTTTCTTAATCCGTCCTGGTTGTATCTCTTATTACAGTCTGATTGCAGGTTGCAGTTTAAAATTGGGCTGCATCCCATGAACTGTGAAAGTAATTCTAAAAATTTAATTTAATGGGGGCTCCCATTTTGGCTATTTTTGCTCTCATTTTTGTCAAGGCTATCTCTGTATCTGTGTCTCTTAAACCGTAATAGGAAGTCACATAATTTTTTTTAAAAGTATTATTTACTTTTATAATATTTTATTACATAAATTGTACAAACAACAAATATTAAAAATAATTAAAATTAAATATTTCCTAAACTTTCTGTCCCCGAACAGGCGAAAACTAGATACCGTGTTTTTAACGAGATTTCACTAATAAAAGTAGACGAGCTAGACTCTCACTTTATTTTTAAAAACTTTATTAGTAATCACCGCTTCATTTTCTAAAATTATTTTTGGAGCAGCTCTTTATAAACAGTTTGTGTATATTTCATTTCCTTTTAGATAACTAGTAACAATTTAAACAAGGAATAGAACAATAGAATTTGTTTGACCTTGACATACAATTTTACAAAATGGAATAAAACAGATTGTCTAAACATGTTTAACACAAAATTTACTTGTCAGAATACAGACCTACGATAGTTTAAAAGAAACTAATATACCTAGGCCTTATTAAAACTCTTATAAGCCAGAATACACAAGCACATCTCAAATTTAAGCATGTCGACACTGTTTTTGACAGTTTTCAATGAAAATCTGTCAAAATGTTGTCACTTAAATTTTTGTTGTGTATTGGGGTGATATGACTGATGCACATTTTTAAGAACTGCATTAAAATCTCTCCAAGCAATAGGTAATATTGCTGATTTAGTCATGCTTGACCTACTGATGTTAGATTAATAGTAAAAGTGAATTGTTGAATTTCATCAATTCTAGGTAAATTATTAAAATATCAGTGTTCCAATTCAAGTGAATCAAATTAATCCCAGTAAATAATATAGGTATATTCCAAAATAAACTAGGACGAAAGAATCTATGAAAATATTAATCCAATAGATCAAGTTGTGAGATTCCAACATAAGAAGATTAACATGGTATCTATAGATACCTACTATAGCTCATTACATAAGTAGCAATGAGAGGTGGCATTGGCAATGATGTAGCTACGTAAGGAAGTGTGACAAAAATAGAGTAGCTATCTACGAGGCTAACTACTCACAAAATGTCATGGTTAGTGCATATGAATGTGATTGTGATAGGGTTTTCTTTGCAAATAGCTTGTTGACAAATGTTACTAGAGTAGATACAATAATAGGTACGTTACTATTAACTTACTACCTACTAGGTATCTGATGACTACCTCAAATAAAATAGTACTTACCACATTCTCAGGCAGTTTATGCCCAGGCAAATATTTCACATTTTCATGAGTTTCATTGATGATTTCTGTGAGTTTCTTTCCATCAATAATTTCTTCATAAACCCACATTGCGACCCTGTCCTCAAAGTTCGGTAGTCTAGCGGCATTGCGGCCCACAATTTTTGCAATTGCAGATCCCCTAGGAAAACAAATAAATTTATTTAATTTTTTAAGCACTGGTTATGTCACCAAATAAGCTGATAAAGAGGACACCGAATTCAAAAAAAATCCAAGATACTTTCACGTAACATTGTTTTGGGTGCATTTTAGCTTAGTGTAATATTAAAAATAGGCTAGGCTGGTAACTAGTTTAAAATTTAGAAGCCTCACCAGTTTCCAGATCCAATAATGCAAACTTTATTTTTTATTTGTTTTTCTGCCATGGCTACTGAATTATAGATTTTTTTAATATAATATAGCTAAAGTTGCACACGGTAGCACTGAATATTAATACCGCGAAACACCGACTAAAAACAGTGTAAAACTAAAAATAATATTTTAGTTCAGTGCGTGCGCTGCTCCCCAGCCTTTTTCTATGGTAATCAAGTGTTGCCAGGTAATGGCTATAAAAATTCCTTAAAACCTAAAAAAAATATTCGCGTTTAACTTAGAGACTTGATAACAAATGCTCTAAGTTAATGCGCGTGAGGCGTATATTTACAAAAACTTAACCACGGATAACTATCCGTTTTTGTAATTTTACGTAAACCAATTTTTTTAAGGTTTTACGCAGTAGGCTAAAATAATAACTTAAAGTTTGATCAAACTTGAACAATCAAGATTGATTATGTTACGGTAATAATTATCCAACTGAATCAGAATCGGAAATAATAATAAAAATTATTTAAACTATTAAAACTGTTGCACAATATCATCATTCATCACCGTGGTAGGTATATAGTTATATCTAACAGACACACAATAACATAGGTAAGGTACTTTCCTTCATATCTAGGTAGGTATACATTAGAATGGTATATTTTTAGGTGCAATTGGCTTGGTCAACAATTCCAACCTTCAACTTAGGTATAACAATATAAATTTTAAGTAACGCGGCATTTTTTGAACATTTTAAGGGTTCCGTGCCCAAAGGGTAAAACGGGATCCTATTACTAAGACTCTGCTGCCCGTCTGTCCGTCGTCTGTCCGAAAAAAAATTAAATAACAACCAGCAGAGCGAGCCTGAAACGTTTACCGTTTGCCGAGTCGCGGTCACGATCACTCAAGAACACGTAAACGTGTTCCCAGCGGTTTTTTTGGTCTTTGGTCTTCACTGTGAAGGACGGCGTTGAACAGATTCTGTAGCTCCTGTATAACAGCGACTTCTCCTGCCCTCCAGCTCTGAAGTGATGCCGGCTTTTCCATATTCAAGATGCCTCAGAGCCATTACGATTTCTTCTTGACATCAGTCAAGAAGAAATCGTAATGGCACTACAACAATAAACTGACTGATGTCAGTTTATTGTTGTAGTGGCATGTCAGGGCAGTTCTGAAATCGTGGTCTTCCCGTTGGGCATGAGGGACATGTGCACTATATAAACGGACATAGACATCCTCTATCTCGGCAGAGATCTCCGGCTTCTACAATAAGGTCCTCCCATCGTGCGTTTTAAGCCTCGTCAGGTGGCTCCTACCAATCTGCTGAGTGAATACTTTGGACCCTCGGTTTTGCTCTATAGCCTTTTCAATGAGGCATGTGTTGGAGCTCCGAATGTCGCGCTGTACCATCGTACAATTTGCTTAATATATTTTTTATATTGTTCTTCCAAGTCCTTTTCCTTACTGCTAATACTTTTTATGTTTATTTGATTAGAAATAAGTCAAACTTCTGTGTAACTCACCTCACTAAAGTGCTAGTATACCCACTTACTTTGAATAGTTTTACATGTATACCTCCCATGGAATGAGTACACTGGTGACCTGTGCTACAGGTTTTTCATAAACCTATTACAGGCACCAGTCTCTCACAAATCACTCTCAGGTTGTATTAAGAAATTAATGCCTACACTGCCTAGTCTTAGTGTCACATAAGCTATGTAGATTAAGTATGTACCTTTATGAGAGAAAATAATAATTATTATTATTTTATGGAATTTGACGCCTTCGTGAAAGTGCTAAGTAGGCGTGGCACGCGTGAAACAATTATGCGTAGTTACGCTTAACTGATCTCAGTCGTGTTCTTTCATCGCGACAAATTCATTTTTCCGAAGCTTTGCAGTACCTATTGTTCCATTTTAGAGTGTAAAAATGATAGTATGCGAAAAAATCTCAAAAACTGAAGTATATGCCTAATACCATCGGTAAATAGTATTTTCATTGTTTTGAAAAAAAAATCTTATTTTATTAAAATTTACAAATAATTTACTAGAACGGTTTGGCAAAATTGTATTATTTCTATTAACTATTACGTTCTCGAATGTTTTTCGCTAATCGATTAGTGTTGTAGTCAAGTCGGCTGTTTGATCGATACTACAAATTATAAAACATACCTTATCAAGAATTAATTACAATAATTAGATATAAGTAATAAAAGTTCCTAAAACTAAAACCTTACAAACTCAACAAGAGACATTTTTCCTTAAACAAATAGTTAAATAACTCTAAACGGGTTTTCAAAAAATTATCAATTATACTATTAATTATATTATTTTATTAAAAATTATTAAGTATTAATATATTATTATCTGTGATGTTGGCTAATTTTTACTAAACTTATAACTACCAATGAAACGAATTGTTTGTTTGTAATGCATTATAAGAATAAGAGTTTATTTGTGTGAATTTGTCGACAGCGGTGCTCAGCCCATAGTAATTTTGTTGCATTGCACTTCCACTTGTTTTTTCTGTTCCGTGCCTTCGTCCATTAGCGTTTCGACCAGATTGTATAGGGTCTTATCAGCATCAACAATGGGATCACATCACAGTTGACATAGCACTCACTACGCATATTTGGAACTCGTCAAATTGTCGCATATTTGGGAAAATTGCATAATTCGTTAGTCGGTAACACTCACGAAGGGGATCTCATTTTTCATTGCACGACAGAGATAAGCTGTTGTCTTTGACTTGACTTCTTTGTTTTTGGCCTCAGAGCAATTTATTGCTCTGAGTTTTTGGCATTATGACGTGTTGTCTCTGTCTGTGACACTTTGACAGCTTAGAGTAATAAGACATAGAGTGATAATTTCATACAAAATTCCGCTCAAAGTTGAAGCCAAAAAACAACCAATGTGTGCGTAAGCGGCACGTTATTACATTAGCCGACACGCACACAAGTGCACAAATAATGTTGCAAGTAATTAACATTTTTCCCGTAAGGTCGGGAAATTGTAACATTTAGTAAGGAGTAAATGATTTGCACATTTATCACTTTTCTGTTAGATGATATTTCATTAACTTTATAATTAACTAGCGGCCCGTCCCGGCTTCGCACGGGTGGACATTTATTTCTAAACATTTTGGGATAAACGTAGAGTAAATGTATCTTTATGCAGGACAATTTATACTTTTATTCGACTACCTCGTTGGTCTAGCGGTCGCGTTTTCAACCGGTGACAATGAGGTCCCGGGTTCAAATCCCGGGTCGGGCCAAGATTTTGGGTCTTTTTTAGCAAGAAATATTCACAGTAGCAGCCCGGTCGTGTCGGTCTGCCGTCCTATCGTTGCCCGCGTGCGTTGCTACCTGCGCTGAACGAGGCCACACCGCGCACCGGCCACGGCGCGGGGTGGCGGCGGCGCGGCGGCGCGGCGCTGCTGCGTTTATTTTTATTATTTATTCGTAGTACCAGTGTAAAGTAGAAATAGAAAAAACAAAGAAGTAGGTACATATCTATGGGGTAAAATATTTTTGGTCTATAGCTAGCAACATTTATTTGTAATGGCGTGTGTTTTGTTTACATTTTATTTTTGTGCATAAACTACTGTTTTACTCAAGAATATAAGATGCCAGGTTGTACTTACCCGTAAAATGGAATCTTCGGTTGTTTATGGTGATTATGTGAAGAGTTGTGACACCCTTTCACTGCACAATACGTCATTTTTATTAAAAATTCGTAGAGCTCTTCCCAGTAGGCCTTGATCTTGAGCACTGACGCGTCGAGCGATGTACTTAGCCTTTAAAGGCTAACTTGAAATTGCTTCACTTCGCGTGCGCCTACTAGGGTTCTATGTCTAGTTATTCTAAGTTTGACAGTGTAAAAAGCGTAAAAAGCTAACGTGAGTGAAAATTGACATTATTTAAAGGCTGCCAGAATTGTGTCAAACAAGGTCAAACACTAAGGTCAAACCCCCACTCTATTTATTCATTCATTTATTTACCAGAAAGGAACGCCAACAGCGTATACATAAAGCATTCTTAAAGATAGGTAGGTATACTTATTTTGACAGGTTCATATATACGCTATACGCTATATACGCTAATAACATGCGTACACAACATTATAACTAAATAAACTATAAAATAACTTATTACTTATATATTATATACTATCGACGCTGACAGACGATTGTATACTTATAAGTCTGTGGACGATTTCTCGCCCTCTACACCAAAGAGGATGTAAATATATTTATTTATTTCTACACGTTGTTCGTATCGTAATCTTGTTTTTTTTTTGGTACGCATAGTGATCTTAGAGCGTTATAAATACCTACTCTAAGATAGTGATATTTCATTCTGTTAATTATTACAATGTGAAGTCGATCTCATACTCGATTCTAATTTCAATCTCGATTTTGTTCCAGTTACGTTAATTTTACGTTTAGTGAGATTGGAACTGATTCGGATTAGAATTAGATTGAGATTGGGATTGGATTCAAGGATAAGCCCGCTGTTCTGTGTTCGTAATCGCCTGTAATCGTCAATGACTAAAGAATATATAATCATCCATCATGGCCTTAGAGCATTTATAACGGGAGTTGGCAAGCGCTACTTTTAGTACTAAAATATCTGCCGTTTTTTGCGGAAGGCGAGGTAATACGGTACAGCCATCGACATTATACCCAGTAGACGCCTAATACCTATTTATTCGCTATGCAAACAAGTCTGTCAACCAACTGAAGTGTGCGGGCGCGGGGAAGTGAGTGCTTATTGGTCCGTTCAAGGTTACGACAAAATCATAAACATAATTAGGGATGGGGTACTTAGTTTCAATGAAAACAATAATCGATACTTGTCAAAAGGTAGGTAGGTATATTTACTAGTAAGTATTTAACGGCACTTTTGCCCGACTGCGCCATGGTAAAGATTTTAACACTAATATTATGGTGTAGGTACATTACATACACCAAGTACCTCTACCAAGAAATCAATACTCACCTACCAAGACGCTTGAAACTGTCGCAACTAGTATTCCATTTAAATCTAAATTATACAATATTACAAAAACAATTGAAAAAATATCACTTACTTGTGATAGGAAATACCGTGTTCCCTTAAGTTTTATGTCTCTGATCGCCTTTTACCCCAAAATACCGCACTATTCACCGTTTTCACTAAGCACTACTTCGCGACACAAAACGACAGCTAATGGCCGCGCGGTAAAGTAAAGAGTGAAGTAGTTTTGTTTGTATAACGCGTATGACCAAGAGCGCCTTATGGCCGGCGGCAGAGGGGTACGCCTTACGATGACATCTCCAGTTATAAATTCTTGAGAGGGGCTATGAAGTTTTCATACTAACTTTACGTTATGGCTTGACGTGGGATTGGCCTGACTTTGCCCTTCCTTGACTTGTACGTAGCGTCAAGTAAGCAGAGCCAGAAGAAGTTGTAGTTGACAATGACAGCATCCAATGACGTGGTGTATGTGAGGTATAGGCTATTAAAATAAGTGTATCTATGTTTTCAAGCGTTCTTTCGTTCTTCCTCTTCATGTCATACAAATAAGTAAAAGAGACGCAAGATAACGCTAACGTATCATTATAATTTGGTGGTGTAGCTTGTGGTCTGTAGTGGGGGCTGTAGAATTATCGGAATTTTCTAGAACGTGCACGTTTTCGATCGAACGAAACTCAAGCCTATAAAATTCAGTGTCGGTCGCTTCGTTTCGTTCGTCGTTGTGTCTGTGCAATAATCTAAACGTCCGTCTAATCAATTTTCTTTCAGTCTGTCAAGAGTGATTTTCTTTCTGTAACCCGTATTCAAGCTGTTTCTGTCCTATTTTACGTTTTCTGATTAAATCGACATTTCTGATTGTGTGCTAGGCCAAATCGTGAGAGGCAAAGTTCCTTAAGTTCCTATTGTTATTGATTGGTAAGTAGAGCTATTGGTTAAGGAGTCTGATTTACGAATCTCTCATCATTTCTTTGAAGAAAATGGTTATCTTGCGCAGGTGGGCTTAAGCGATTCTGCTGAGCCTTACATGCTTATGTCTTCTTCATCTTATGCTTGTACATTCAATGGCCATTCATAAAGAATGAGGTTATTTTAGAAGTGTAATTGTAAGACATTTTGGTGCATCTTCTAACCCAATTTAAACATGATACCAAGGTTTAAACTAATATACCATGATAGCTCAACCTAAATCAATTTGGTTCCATTATCATTACTGATCTAGTCATAAGACAAGTACCTATCTAGAAATTTCTAATGAGGCAATCTCTTTTACAGTAATACCAATTTGAAAGATGGTGAAGGAAACTACATTTTATGACATACTGGGTGTCAAACCTAACTGTACATCAGATGAACTGAAGAAAGCCTACAGGAAACTTGCTTTGAAGTACCACCCTGACAAAAATCCAAATGAAGGCGAACGATTCAAACAAATTTCACAAGCTTATGAAGTTCTCTCAAATCCAGACAAACGGAAAATCTATGACCAAGGTTTGTATGATCTTTGCATAAATGCAGCATTGGTATTTATATTTTAGAATACATATTTTTCATGTTTTGATGTCAATTAACAACATTGGTCATGGTTGCCTGGTAACAGTGGTAACTATCTACCTCAACCATGGTTAACATACATGTGTTACAAATAATAATTTAAAAATATTACGATTTGTAATACATACGCAGTTCATAAGCTGATTTATATCTTAGTCCCTTTCGGTGCATTTTAAATGTTTTTCGAGTTTATTTTTAAAAAAGTTTACTGAAGGGACACATCACTGATTCCTGTAACCAAATTACAAGTCTTCATGATGTGATTGGGCAATTATGTGCTCTCTTTCCTGGTTGGCTGGTGCTTGGCCCATGTTGCAGCTTCAGTGAGTGTCCTCTCAATATCACACTTCAATTGCAATGTTAATTTATTTTCTTAGGTGGGGAACAAGCTTTGAAAGAGGGTGGTGGTGGTGGCAGTGGTTTCTCCTCTCCCATGGACTTGTTTGACATGTTCTTTGGAGGAGGCTTCAGTGGGGGCAGAAGACGAGGCCGTGAGCGCAAGGGCAAAGATGTCATCCACCAGCTTTCTGTCACTCTTGAGGAGTTGTACCGTGGAGCTGTGAGGAAACTGTCCCTTATGAAGAACATTATATGTGATAAGTGCGAGGGCCGTGGTGGAAAGAAGGTAAGAAACACTTTATTCTTCCTACTACAGTTTTATTCAAGCAATGTATGCAGCAGTATGTGTAAATTTTCTACAAGTTTTAACAATGACTATGTTTTAAATCAACAACATCAATAAACACAAAAATAACAAACAAAAAAAATTACAAAATAACTCAATTCACACTGTCTGAAATAGACACATCAGCCACAGGCTGCTCGTCTATAAATAAATAAATGACAATATTTTGGTTATAGGGTTCAGTCCTAACTTGCCCTGCCTGCCGAGGCACCGGTATGCAGGTTCAGATACAACAACTTGCTCCAGGAATGATCCAGCAGATCCAAACTGTCTGCAGTGAGTGCCGGGGACAGAGGGAGATCATTGACCCCAAGGATCGCTGCAAGTTCTGCCAGGTATTGTCCTACTATCAGTACTAATAATTATGTCCACCGCTGTTCTTCTCTTTTTACTGTGTTAATAAGTATACACAGTAAAAAAAAACACCGATGAATACCTAATACTAAAACAAGTTAACCACTAGGTTGGTACCAGTACCAACCAACAGTAGCCCACTCAGCAAGCAGACGAGCGCGCGTGTGTGTGTGTCGGTCTAACAGGTCCTGACTAAATGGTAGGCCTCTAGTTTCCTCGTAAGATATCTACAGTCTATGTCGGGTCTTTTCATATGCCACAGCTATAATAAAATTTCGGCTTATTCTACGTTACTATACAATATTCATTATTTTAGGGCCGTAAGACTGTCCGGGACCGCAAGATCATTGAAGTGCATGTTGACAAAGGCATGACTGACGGCCAGAAGATAGTATTCAGTGGTGAGGGGGACCAGGAGCCTGATATGGAGGCTGGTGACCTCATCATTGTCCTTGATGAAAAGGAACATGAAGTGAGTACATCTACATAATATTATGTATTAATCATACATAATACGTTTATTTATCCTATTGCCTTTACAATTTGTTACTGAAAAGCAAAGCAGTGCTTGTTTTGTTCATGACAATCGCATTTTAATATACCTATTTACATTCGTATTAATTGTTCATTCCTCACCACGGAGCACTGCAGATCGGCATATGCACTGTGTTTTTTTACATTTGGATGTTATTTATAAACAAATATCAAAATGCATGATAATTAATTTACAGACATTCAAGCGGTCCGGCAATGATCTCATTGTACAACTAAACATTGAGCTGGTGGAGTCTCTCTGTGGTTTCCAGAAGGTCATAAGGACTCTGGACGAGAGAGATATTGTGGTAACTGTTATGCCGGGAGAAGTTACTAAGCATTGTGAAGTAAAGTGCGTCATGAATGAAGGTACTGTGCCATATTATATGAATTGAACAGGATCTAGTCTCCCATAAACCCATGACAAAAGGATCAGCCAACATCTATAATTAACTTCTACTTTTTATGGCTTTAAACTTTAACTCATGTTGGTGTTAAGCAAAAATAACACAACATTTCCATTTAAATACGGCAATTCATGTTGCTGAATAGAGTATCAAATGACAAGTACAAAGCTTTCCACTCCCAGTCTGGCCATTGTTACACATTGTGAATGAGTGAAAAGGAGGGCTTTGAACCAACTAATACGGCTAACACCACTAATATGAGAAATATGTGAATAAGAAATCTATAAATCCCTTGTAAGTTCTTAGAACGCAGAAAACGCGACGACCTCTGTGGCGCGCTGGGCGAAGGTCTGAGGAGGTTGCGGGTTCGATTCCCGCCTCGGAACAAATGTGTGTACGATCTGCAGACATTTGTTCAGGGTGTTCTGGATGTTTTCTATGTATAATAAAAAAAATCAAGCTCTGCTTAGTTTGGGGCTAGGTAATGCTGTGTGAATTGTCCGGCATTATTTATTTATAAGACGAATTATTTAGCTTAAAAATCGCCCATTTAGAAATATTGACCTAAGTATTGATCGATCATAGAATTATAGCTCAGTTACTAAAAGACGGCGCGATTCTCTTGTTTTTCGTTTACTAGAGACCTACTTCATTACGAAATTTCAAATACTTTCGTTCGATCAGAGGCCTTAGTCTGAGTTAATACAAAAAAACATTCGATAAACGTACATCAATGCCGCAAACGCTACATCATGTCAAAGTGCAACAAATCACTCAAAATCATTCGAAAACTATCAACGAGCTTGTAAGAAACGATTGGATCGTTGTCATACTACGATAAGTAGTTCCTCTCGATCCGGGGGGGTAGCAGTGGCGCTAAATGTATATGAAAGACTAGAAATCGATGAAAGTATTCGAAAGATAATGCGTACATGTCGTACTTGGGCCTCAGTTCTTCATTAGAACGAAAACTGAATTTTCGTACGAAGTCGACTGCCTTTTCATTTTGGAATGATAAAAGTAAATTTTTCATTCTAATTGATACGGATATTTCGGTCCTTAGAATGAATGCTACTCTGTTCTGCAACAAAACTCCTAGTGAGTTGCAAAAACTATCAGGAAGAAAATTCAAACAAATTGTCAAAACCTCTGTGGAAAAAGGCTTTCTACAAAATTATTTTAAGAATTTGACCTTTTCTAAGCGTACATTTTTGTATTTTTTTTTTGTTCATTTAAAAACGTATTAAAAAGTCAGTTAAGCGTAAAATTCGTGTGAATACAACGGCCCTTCGAACGTAAGCGAGTGTAGCTTACCTACACGTTGACTATTGCGGCCGTATTGAGTAACTGCGTTGAAAGAATTAGAGTAGGCTTCCTGTGCCTACAGATTAATGACGTCAGCATGGTTAACTGTATTAAAAAACAAGGAAATCGCGCCAGCTCTCAGTAACTTACCTCTGTATTTTTTTTTCTTTATCTCATTTACGACAAACTTTCTTATTTCAGGTATGCCTATGTACAAGAATCCATTCGAGAAAGGACAATTGATTATTCAATTCATAGTTACTTTCCCCAAAACCATTCCACCTGAAGTTATTCCCGCCTTAGAGAACTGCTTGCCGCCTAGACCTGTGGTGAGTTACTTTACTTTTTATAATTTTAAACCAACTTCAAAAAAGGAGGAGCTTCTATGTTCGGCTTTATTAATTCTCCGTCGATTGTGAAACGATTTCATAATTCTTTTGCTATTGCATAGAATAGAGAATGATCCCATGTTGTACAAAACAGTGTAAATGTAAAGTATTTTAAGTATATTTTTAGTTTTTAACAAAACAATCAAATTAATCAAGGAGCAATCTTCACTGGCCTTTGTGTGCCCAAAGGATGATTCAATTGGTGGCGCTATGCACCATGGACTTTCGATACATTATTAGATGATAATAAAGCTATCTTTAAAATACATACAAAATTAATGATTAATCATGCTTTAAGAGCACAAAATGCGTTATAATTTCATGATTCTGATAAGTAATCTTATCAGAGAGTTGTAGACCCGGCTAAAATCAGATCAAATCAACTTGGCTATGATTGTTTGTTTCTTACTCATTACATTACATAACACAACAGCGAGTGAGTGGGTAGACGGGACAAGGTTAAATCAATACCTGCGGAAGTAGGTCGTCGTTCACAGAGACTAATAAATTATGTTAAAATACAAGAGTTGGTGAATTTGATAAGATATATAACTAAAAAAAGCTTGGGACAGGTTTTGCTCTGACTTGAAAAATAACAACTAACAGACCAAAGGTTTCCTCGTCGCTTCTTTACGTAAGAACCGAAGTGAAGTGACAGAAATAATTAATGTCACTACATATTTCCAACCCAATATTTAATTTTAAGGCTTATATTATGAATGACTGCTCAGTCATGCATGTTCAGTCACTGCTCAGTCAGTTGATATCATCTATGCTTGATTGACGTTTAATGCTATAGTAAAGCTTGACTCAAGCATACATCAATGACTAAGCAAGCTTTCATAATACGGACCTAAGAATTTGAACTTTACTAAGTGTAAGTACATTGTACCTAAGAAAATAAAGTTTTAGCTCTTGATGCTTAAAACTCGATGAATATCGTCAGACCGCTTTCTCAATATAAGAGGCGGGTCGATTTTACGTAATAATATATTACGTAGGTATGCGGTACTAAAGGACTATTCTGACTGAACGACAGTGAAACATTTCACACTGTTTTGCGCGTTGATCCGCAGGGTTTTTGTATGTATGTATCGCTTAAGTATGCGAAAGCCGAGTATGTACTCGGCTTTCGCTACCGCTCTGGGTAGCGAATACCGCATAACCCTCAAGAGGCTTATATGTCTCTTGAAAGAGACTCATGGTGATGTTCCTCTCTCTCTCTTTGCTGTCGTTTCGCAGCCTTTCTCTACTTCATCATCATCAGCCTATATTTTGTCCACTGCTGGACATAGGCCTCCCCTAATGAGCGCCATAGCGCCCTGTCTTCAGCTTGCCGCATCCAGCATCTGCCAGCAGTCTTTCGCAAATCGTCATCCCACTTGGTCGGATGGCGTCCTACACTACGTTTGCCGAGTCGCGGTCTCCACTCAAGAACACGTTTACCCCAGCGGTATAGTCGGTTCTTCTCGAGATATGGCCAGCCCACTGCCACTTCAGCTTGCTAATCCTTTGAGCTAAGTCGATAACTTTAGTTCTCTGTCGGATGTATTCGTTACGTATCCTATTCTTCAGAGAAACAGCTCTCTCCATAGCTCGCTGGTTTCTCTACTTATCTGACATCTATGTTGTCTATGTCAACAGACGAACATCCCGGAGTTAGCTGAAGAATGCACGTTGATGGACCTGGACCCGGATCAGGAGAGGTGCAGGCGCCGCGCCGGCCCGGGACATGCTTACGACGAGGATGACGAACACGGCCCCGGGATGAACCGCGTCCAATGCGCTACTAGCTAGATGTACTAGCTGATTGTCATGGTGACACTTTGTTAACTACGGTAGAACATAATACTTAATTGGCAGAAAACACTTCTATCCACTCCAATGAGCTTCTTTCTTATGAAGGAAAAGCATTAATAATGGAATAATCATTATTGTATCCAATTCTTATATTAGATACTGGTACTTACGTAGCTTTTGTCATTATAAACCTAGTATGAGTAGTTTTCACTGGGTCTCAGGACTACAAATATACTGCGCTTTTATAGAGCAGTAAACATGACAGGTCAGGTAGTGTGGGTAGACCAGTAATCGGGTAAAGGCATAACAATGTGATCAGCATTAAAATAATTTTCCATTTATTTACAAATGGTTTAGTCTAATTCTATTTATTTATTTTCTGTGCAGCATAAAGTAGAACATCCGAAAACAGCTAGTGAAGGTACATTTTCATGTAACTAATATGTACACTATAAGGACCAATTTAACCTCAGGACACAGGTAGTAAAATATCATGCCAAAGAGCTACTGTGATATAAACCCGTTTGCATTGTGGTATTATGACTTTGAATTTGCTCCTATCTAGTAGAATCTTTTTAATTTCATTTTAGAATTATCATAATGCTGGTTTGCATTATATGTGTAAAGCTTCTTAGTACTGCCCAGTGATTATTCCTCATGGATATATGAATTAGAGAAACCATTATCAAAATAAGATACATTACATTATTACTTATATCCTAATTGATGTTAGAATATTTCTAATTCATGCTAAAACCCACATAATTTTTTACTAATTATTTGGAGGAGTAATTTCTTTGTTTGTCCTTGGTGAGCATTTAAATATTATTGTTTCATTAGCTGTTTATATGCTATTAAATAAATGAATTGAACTCATGTGCGAGTTATTATTTGCTACATCATTTCTGTGATGGACAGGATTTTTAGTTTTGAATTAGAATCTGCTTACATTTTGACACAATATGCAAAATTACGGAAATAAACCTTTTTTCAGATACTTTTGTGTTTAATTAGTTTCCTTGGAGGAGTATGTCTGCCTCACTCCGCATTTTAGATATGGATCCTGTACAATCCAGTAAGGCCACTAAGATTTAAGTTTTCAGTGCGTAAAGCGTCGGAGCGTCTCGCCTTAAGTCTACGTCGGGTGTATGGCACCGGAGCACTGCCAAAATCTTCTCTTTAAACTTTGTTAAAATGACATTTTAACCCTTCTGATGCTTCTGGCTGAGAAACAACTAACGTAAAATGTCCTTGTCTCAGAAGTATGACTACTGGGAGAAGGAGGATTTCACACACTATTTATACATTTACGTTAACCGAACCTCGTTTTCTATAGGAACTATTTCGGTTTTTAATGGGTACGCTAGCATAATGTTATTTTATAGTCTTGTTCCATATCTGTTCCTATGAGAGCAATCATTATGAAATTTTGCATAGCTGAAACGATATTTATACTCTATTATTGTGTATAAATTTTGTTGCTATAGTATAAGCCGTTTTTGAGAACGGTCGTGTGTACGCTAGCTTGATCGTTATGCTGGCGTACCCACAAACAATGGTCATTATTACCGGTCGTCGTACATGGCCACCAAAGAGTATAATAATATATAGGGAAATGGCCACCTCGAAATTTTTTCCGAATACACTTACCTTGGGCATATTCTGCAGTTGGGTAAAATCAATTTCAAGAAGGACGCCAAGAGGAGGATCCAGCTAGGTTGGAAAACTACGTCGAGTCTTCTCGTCATCCATACCGCAATGCTTGAAAACGAAAGTTTTCAATCAGTGCGTCCGTACCCGTCATGACCTACGGAGCTGAGACGTGGACACTCACGGTAGGGCTGGTCCACCAGTTTAAACTTTAAAGTCGCCTAGCGAGCTATGCTCGGAGTGTCTCTGAAGGATGGGATTCGCAACGAATACATTATCCGACAGAGAACCAAGATTACCGACATAGCTCAAAGGATTAGCAAGCAGAAGGGGCAGTGGGCTGGCCATATCTCGAGAAGAACCGACAACCGCTGGGGTAAACGTGTTCGCGTTGTGTGGGAATGGTGAAAAATGTAGGACGTCCTCCGACCAGGTGGGATGACGATTTGCGAAGACTGCTGGCAGATGCTGGATGCGGCAAGCTGAAGCCAGGGCGCTATGGCGCTCATTAGGGGAGGCCCATAGATTTAAATCGTTAGATAGGCCCCGACACCAAAAACTGTGGCTTTGTTTTTGAATGTGTGCGTTAACAAAATGCCGACGCACGCACACTAATGAGTAGTCAAAAAAACCGTGTTTCTGCCATTGTATGTACTTATCTGTTGCTATTACCATTTCGTGTGCCACTTTTCTGAAAAAAGTATTCACTTAGATGCCCTGAAATCGAAAATGTTTGAATGTGTGCGTCAACATGGCGTCCAAAAACTGTGCAATTTGTGTAGAAGGTACGGTCCGGTAAGTAGTTAGAAATAGTGTTTTTGCCAATAAACCTAATTATTATTATTACCATTTCGTTTACAATTGTATTGCACTGACTTCTGTGAAAACATAAAGGTCTTATTTAAATCCTGAAATCGAAAACGCGTCTGTCTAAAACGTGTGCAATCACACAACAAGTGTACTGAGAAAATAGTGTCATCTCTTTTTCTCCCACATTAGTTGCAAACACTACTTTCTCTTTCGTGCACTCGCCGTTTAAATTTGTTATTTTAGACAGTGCGGAAGGAAAAATAAAAGTTTTTAAATCAAATCGCAATACCTACTTACGAGCAAAGATTATAGTATACCTCTAGATGGATCGTTTTAAAAGCTACAATTTGAATCTGTTTTGACTCCTCTCTCCTTTGGGATAGTGCCATATCGTCGCTAATCTGACTAAGTGACGTAACTGACATTATGGTCATTTTACAGAATAAGCATTTCTGTTGAGAGTGGCATGCAATTGTGATTGTAAAACGCATATGTATCAATCGATTAATATGAAAATGCACACCAATAAACTTCAAAATAAGGCCTTCCTGATAACGTGCTTTGGCAATTTTTTTAACAATTGGTTACTTCAATAAATTAATTTAACGTAGATACGTCACTTAGTCAGAACTTCATTTATTTTTTTTGGCTTCAAATTTCTGATAGGTCTGGGTAAGTTTTAAATGAAATTCGTTAATTTTAAATGAATTACAGTTTAATCAAATAATGAAAGGTGGGTTACGATAAATCACGATAGCGTACTTGGTACGTTATAACTTACTTAGTAATTATTACTAAAGGAACATTTTTTTCCTTATAAATCGAAATGAGATCTATCGAAGATAATCTTTGAGCAGGTATTTAATTTATTATTAAGTTACTATTTTTATATAGTAGGTAGTTTTATATATAGTAGGACAGGAGTACCGATAAAAACAGTTATGTCTAAGATAATAAAGGCTTTTTAAAATAATAATGATAATTAGGTAACACGTTCGTAGACTAAGAGTATGTTTAATTGTTTCATTAATGCAATGAGTCTTACTTAATTTAATTAAAATTAAATATAACAACTGGATCATTGTTATCATTGATCAAGTTATGACAACTCACTGCAGAATATTGAACAAAGCAATTGCTGCATTTCCAGAGGCGGCAAATGGCACTGATAGAATAGCGTCTTCCTACTTAAACGGCAAGACCTACGAATTAATGCATGAAGAGGAAACAGTAGCGATCACCTCCCATGACGTCACCATATACCACATTTACACTGATGGGGCCAAGACCAAAACAGGAGCTGGTTGCGGCTACTCTTCATCTGATATAATACTTTCGAGAGCCCAACCACTAAACTCAGCCACCACGGCCTTTCAGGCGGAAACCTTGGGACTCCAACTGGCGGCAAATCATATGCTTCTGGACAAAACAATCAAAGAGCCAACCTGCCAGATGCAGCTGGTTTTTAAAACTGATAGCGCTGCACTAATAAATGCACTCAAAAGGACAGAAACGATATCAAAATCAATTGTAGAATGTCACAACGCTCTACAAAAACTTTCAGAACACGGTAAAGTCAGCATACAGTGGACAGAGAGTCGATCCTGTCCAGGAAACATAAATGCAGACAGACTAGCAAAGGAGGGAGCGAGACTAATCCCAACAAAACAGGACATCAGTCTCTCAAACCCGCCCACAGCAGAAGTCAAAAACAGACTAAAACTTAACTCAGAAAAGGAACACCAATACCTATGGGAACGACGAACAGACTGCAAACACACTAAAACAATATTTCCTTTCAAGGATAGGAAAACAACAAACACGATGCTCAAGATGAGCCGTGAGGACTTAAGAACAATGGTGGGTATCATCACAGGCCACTGTGAGCTTAACCACCATCTCTTTAAGACAGGAGCCACAGACAGCAGCCTGTGTCGTGGCTGCCTCCTGGAAGAAGAAACTGTGGAACACGTTGTGGTACACTGCGCGGCCACAGAGGAGGCCAGACAGAAAACGGGATTGAAAAGTCTCATAGAGACATCAAACCTGTCCACACCCATAGGAAAGCTAAAACGAAGCTGTCAAGCTCCAAAAGTCCTGCTCCGGTACTTCAAGGAGCTGGGCTGGTTAGGGCCTGGTTAGGCAGGGGGATAATGCACAATACACTCCTATGTGAGATGTCAGTGCAGATCCCAGTTTCCCCACTTAGAATTAGAATTAGAACTGGATCATTGTTATTTATTAGCTAGTAACGAAAAATAGGGTATTTTGCGTTAGTGTTTCTACGCAAGAATTATTGACATTTTATTCATTCAATCAATGAACATTGCTTTGTAAATCATCAATTTAATCAAGATGTGGAAGAGATTTATAAAAATTCACGTGCTCGGACAATCTAATGACCGGCGTATCACCAGTGGTTAGCGAGACCAAATCTTCGTACTTTTCTTTTGAGATTTTTGGTTGCGTTTATGGCTTGTTTTGAAGAACAAAGTGGTAGGATCTGTTTTACGAACTGAAAATTCTGTCATTTCGGTCCAGTTTACCTGAGATCCAACATCATCTTTTCGCACTGAGAGTAGGCGTAAATCAGCTGACAGTTTTGTAAAATTGAGAAAATCTGTGTGTTTTAGGACGGTGACATGGTATGGTTTGCTTCTTCTAGCCAATTTAAATATTGGCAGAAGCTGCGCAGGCACAAAAACATCTTCAGTTTTCTTTAGGGCGTAACTGATTGCACTGTGTGCTGAATCCCCTTCGCTTTGTATGGATGAAAATCATACTAAACGTCGTAAGTGTACTTACGACGTTTAGAATAATTATTATTTTTAAGAACTGTAGATACGTCACACATACTTCTAGACCCAGGATGAAGATACGGATACGCCGATTAGACAGAACGGTGCGTCTTCAAAAGTAGAAAAAACCAACATAAAAAAGTCAGTTACGCCAAAATGTTGGTTACGTCACTTAGTCAGATTAGCGACGATATGAAAGAAAGAGATAACTTTATTGTATCAGGTTATACTAAAACACAAATGTGGTCAGTTTCATTCCTGTCATTGAAATTTAACTAGGGATGTGAAATGTGCATAAGTATGGAAACTTATCGATAATATTCGGAATGGAACGTAGCGTAGGTAGGTGCTACCTATCTGCTATAGATGGGTACCTACATCTTTCTAATAACCGTGAAGTTTCAAATTAAAAGCTTCGGTAGGTAGTTACTGAGATTTAAAAGGAAAAAAAAAGACGATCAGAGTAAGACTTAAGCTTTTTATACACTAACGAAACCCAAAAGATTTTATAACAAATTATGGTTGATAGTTTCGCGGTGGCCGATAAAATAATAATAATCAACTACAATAAAATAACAGGCAACACGAAACGGCAGCACCATCCAGGCAAGATTTTGGTAATTAAAAATAATTATAACCGTATATATTATGCCGTGACTAAGAATCTACCGAAAATGTACCGACCACAATCAATACCTACCCAAAAAATCCTGTCATTCGATATAAGTCGGTACTTTTGTTAAGTAAGCTTACAGTCAGTCAGTCATCGATCTCACTTGAGTATGAGTAACACCTTGTCTTAGATAAGCGTTACGATGACAAAGTAAGCTTTCATAATAATTACCAGAAAAATTTACCTAGATATCTCCTAAACCAGTAACTAGTAGTCTCTACCTTATATGTTTTTACTTTTAACAGGTATTTATGTAATTAAATGGTGATAATTGGTTAGCATTTACAAGGAGCAGGGAAAGTGCCTACTTAGTAAAAAAACATATGTGATAATTATGGTCCATTGTAAAATTTTTACGTTATTTTTTTATTAAACAATAATAGAATATCAGCATCGTTATGTAAAATTCTTGTTTCATATCCGGTTCTATAACAAGAACTATATGCACGAAAATTCTTTGTGGGCTCCCCATCATGCCTTTTCAAATTTATTTTCCATTTTGTAGATAATTGGATCTTTAGGAAATCTGGAAGTGAAAAATAAGTATTAGTTGTGAGCTTCTAGTAACATTACGATCATTGGATTAGACTTTCATCTCACGAAATTGTTCTCAGGACACCATAATCTAGTGAATCCAACTCCAAGTCAGTCAGTCCATATAGGTACACGTACCAATCACACTGGATTTTTTTTATTGATGACGGTAAACCGTTTCGCCACCATGACTTAAGAATTTCTTAAATGTTATGTCTCAGTACAAGTAGGTGTACTTATGTATATTTTGTATTCAACTTATCGACAGTAATCTATCGACAACAACAGTACGTCACTAGGTAGCATCAATATGGTACATAAGATGTCATTTTATGGTTTGTTACCAAAATTTTTGTGAATTATAGAATTATAAGGCTAATGAGCTTTGAATAACTTTATGAAATAGCTTCAATATTACATTATTAAAACAATTCAACTTATTGCAAAGAAATTTATCACTAACATTAGCCAAAACACGTCAATCGACTTACCGATGGAAAGATTATTTGGTTTAATTCCGACAAAGCCATCATCCTGCGGCTTTTGCCGCCAACAACTGCACAGGCCATGATTTATATTAGTAATAAACACCACAAAACAAAGTTTTAAACACAAAATTACATAATAAACAGTATATTTTCTGTTCACCACCTGAGCCCAGCTGGGCCCAAACAAACAACGAAAAATATCAAAATGTGACACTCTGTGTTTCAAGATGAAATTGACGTTAGGATGTTGTCTCTTTCTTTCACATAGACAATTGTCATAAGAAAAAACGAAAAGAATGACTAATTATTTGTTCATTTTTTTACGCTATATCTACCGTGATATCTACCCTACGGAACGTAGGATCCTAGATCTTTGCTTACGAGTGAAATGTTACACCTCTTGCTTTATTTGTTTTTCTAGAATTGTTGTTGCACTTTAGAAAGGCACACGATGGCATTTTGTGACACTAAACTGCTCGCAAACGTCCTTTAAAACACGTCCGGCTAACACTGTGTTTGGATGTGCACTGATTCCAGGTTAGTGAGCCTCACTCTCTTCGACCGTGGAACAACACAGCGCGGTCTCACTGCGGTAAGGGCCTATCTAACGATTTAAATCTATGGGGAGGCCTATGTCCGGCAGTAAACTTATGTAGGCTGATGATGATCTATCTATGAAGACAAAAGGTTGACTCTGTGGTAAGTTCAGCTCAATGAATAGATTATTGGTGATACTATAAGTTTAATAATTCTTATAATGCTTAAGCCTATACAAATAGGCACTACCCTTATCATTTCCCAAGCCCATAAAACCACTGTTAGGGGAAAAGTTCACTGTATAAACATTATTCAAGTCAAAATTGTGTTCAGGAACATTCTTGAACACATTGTATGATGGGATATGCACAATTTTCAAGGCATTTGGATACATTTTAGATGCTATGGACAGCATCTCTGTGGTTTGATTGAACTTGAGATGAGTAATAGCAGTTCGCAAGTTAGTTATAGTTTTAAGAGGTAATGGGTCTGATGTAGTCAACTCTGATGTCTGGTAAATGTTAACTATGCCTTCTTGGCTACCAGTAGCTAATAATTTGCCGCAGATACTGGTTGCAATGGATGATGCGTTGACACATCCATTATCATTGAATTTCTTGATTGGTCTGTAGGTAGACAGGTCCCATACAGTGACTTCACCAGTACTTCCATAACAATACAGCTCCTTGCTATGGTGACTGAATGTCATAGTAATAACATTACTGTTGTGTTTCAAACATCTCAATAACTCATAGGATCCTGTGCGGAGCAGAAAAACTTCATCATAACCTTCACATGTAGCTATGAACTGGCCGTCACCAGATAACTTGAAGTCGAATGGGTTTGAAATTCTGGATGGTAGATCCACCAGTTTTGGTTCACCTCTCATCAGGTTGTACACACAAAACTGGTGGTATTTGGTGGATGAAAGATATGCTTCAGACCCATCAGGTAATATATTTGCAGAGGAGACATAATTCCATCCCGTCACTCTAAAGTTGTGAAGCTTGTTGGTTTCGCGTCCAATTGAGAAAAGTGAAACGGCTCCTGATGTCCCAGCCACTAACGCAACACTTGCTGTTGGGTGAAACTCAATGCATGATATTCTAGAACCTTCATTATTTGTACATTTATTTATTTTCGTAAGCCTCTTTAGATCTAGTAATTCTTTTCTAAGAATATGCTTGTCTGTCTTATTGTGTAAATGGCCAACAGTGCGTAAGATTTCATTGTTGTCTTCCTTTATTTTTAGTTTGGCCCATCCAGGTGTGCCTACCAGATTTTCATATTTTTGCTTGAGCTTGTCCTTGAACAGGGGTACATTCTTTTTGACGTTGGAAACTGTGTTGCCTTCGAACTGTACATCATCTTCATCCACCCATGCTGGTTTTTTGTCAACTTCATCCAAATTTTCAGTATCTTCTTTCACTTTCAGTTTCTTAATCAGATTGTCAGTTCTATTGAACAATAATTTGGATGATCTGAAAAGTAAAGTTTCGCTATGATTTTGCTCTATGTATAAACCTACCTAACCCACCACATGGAGTTCATCTCGTAAACAAAAGCGAGCTTACCGAGATTGATCATGATCAGTTTTGGAAGTGTCCGATTTTCTTTTTCCCATAGTAGAAGCTGTGGTTCTTCAGTCAGTAAATATTTAATTCAGCAAGCACTCCCTAAAATGCTCCTCAAATAACATGCATGCATTGATGCATGAAACCAAGAAAGAAATAGAAATAATAAATTACATGGGTAAAGTGAATTAAACACCACACCACGCAATCCTCACACTGAATAAGACAGTGACAATGACATAATGAACATTCACAATATTCACATGGTAGACCTAGGTGAGGGTGAGTGTTATCATATATCACATGACGATTGATGAGTATTGCCAACTTAGAAAAGCCTACACCTTTACATTTTTATATTTTACTAGCGGTCCGCCCCGGCTTCGCACGGGTAGTTATTTTAGCAATAAAGCTCAAATTGACTACGTTTTAGTTACAAATCATTTGTATGGGAAAAAGGGCTATTTTTAGGGTTTTTCCAGCAATAATTCTAATTTTTCTCGCCGTAAAAACCATCCTTGAACTTCAACGAACATTTTAAAAAAAGATTTGGCCAAATTGGTCCAGGCGTTGTTGAGTTATGCGCTTACCAACACATTTTGCGATTCATTTTTATATTATAAGATAGATAGATGGCCAACTTCTCTAAACCTAGACCCTTTTTTTTACGTAGTGAAAAAAATCTATGTCTATGCTTTTTTTAGATTAAAATAAAAAAGATACTATCTTCTTTAAGTGGAAAGCTCAAATTAGGTCCAACTAGGACCCTTAGTCATAGTAGGATCGGGGTGGCGCGGGCGCGGCGGCGGCGCGGCGCGGGGGGCGTTGCGGCGCGAAATAACTATTACGATAAGCCAATGACTGGTAAAATGTGGTTATTATCACAGATTACAAAAAGCTTACGTGTAGCTGTTAAGATCTCCTTTAAACAGATGATTTTGAGGCCGTTTTAGTGGTATGTTGTAGTTTTACGTCATTAAAGGGTTAAAATACAATACAATATCGTAGTCGCGGGTCGTTGACCAAACAACAACCCGCAACTTTATCGGAGCAGGCGACTTAGATGCGGTAGACGTTTATTTTCATCCGTTCTATTCTATGACATTAAGCACACTTACGTACCACTAATTGAATTGTCCAGTAATCATTTCGTTTTTTATTTATATTTTCGAAAACTAAATCAAAATATTTTTTATATTTTTCCCATGTTTTGTGTGTTATCTTATCAAAGCTCATAATAGCCCTAATAACTAATAATGCTGAAACCTTATTTAGCGAAAGTCTGTGAGGTGAACGCATGTAAATGTAACTATTTTCGCACTTAGGTTTGCCTTTGCACCAACTATAGGGAGATTTGTAAAGCGGCTACATTGCTCCAGGGTAATTTTGATTTTGAAAGATGTAATTAAGTTGACAATGACAGAGAAATACCAATTATTTTAGCTTGTACCTAGGAAGTCAAGTCAGCATTAATAGCATAGACAAAAATAGAACGTATGAGTGACGTTAAATGATTTGTCGGTAAAGCAGTGCAAAACGCTACGCATCCATTGCTGATATTGCTGACTCTTTCATTTGTCGTATGATTGCAAAGCGAAAGAAAAAGAGAACACATCATTAAAGTAGTGTGAATGAGGGAACGTGAATTACACATTATTAATGTGTGAGTGTACTTCAGTTTGGTTTCTCGTTGTCTTTCATCGCTTTCGCTCGCAGTGTTTCGCTTTGTAACATGTAAGCAAAGCATTGATATTGGCTTGTGAAATCTGCCTTTTCAAATAAATATTGAGACTCGGAATTACTCGACGCGTAAATAGTTATAGATATCCTGTGGACGAGATTGAAACAATGTGAAAAATCAAACTAAACAGTGATGATCGCTTGTCCGTGAAGATGAAGCGAACAATTCTCATTCGGTGACCTTTTTACAATATCAAAAGTGTGTCATTTCATTTTAGTGCTAATTAAATAAGTAATAAAAATAGGAGAGTAAAAATCAAGCTACCTGTTTTTTGTCGGATGCAAAAAGGTGACAATGGAGCCAATAGGGGCTCCACCATAAAGTTGTTTGTCTGTTTTATGCCCATCGTAAACCCATTACGATTGATGAGTTCCTATAAAAAACCGTCAAAATACGATGGTGCAGCGGCTCCACGGAGAGAGGCCACCGAGCAATGCTAGGGGTTTTGGAAGCGATGCCCGGTGTAGCGCCGTTCTGCGGTCCTGCGGAGGAGCGCGTCGCGGCGCCTACAGGTAGTGAGCAGTCGGGCTCCGCGGCGTGTGATGTGTGTGCACGATGTCAGGCAAGCCCGCCAGTGTGGGCGCGTCGCGAGCGGGAGTGGCGGGCGCGCCGCGCGTGTTGGTCTACGTGGAGCCGCGCCAGCTAGAGCCCGGCTCCGGCCGCCAGCCGCCGCCGCCGCACCCGGGCGAGCGACTCTGCGCGCCACCGCCAAGGCAGGCTCTCTACAGACAGCCAGACCCAAGGACCCTGCCCAGTACTCTCTACTACGCGCCCGCTCCTCTCAGAGACGACACGAAACATTCACTACATGGCTCTGCTGAAAACATTACCCAGAAAACAGAATACTTACCTTTATCTCAGCAGTATAAAGAACCCTGTCTAAATATAGAAGAAAGAAGAAACGAGAGGGTCTCTGGAGAAATACAGCAGGACTGTGTTGACAGAGTGGGTTTGGAATTCTCCAATACTGAATTTCCAAATAGAATTCCAGTTGATTCTGTAGATCTTGGGCCATATCAGTCGAGATGTTTGGGACCTTTAGCGCCTGATAATATGCCCTCTATGCAGCAAATAGCACTTCGGCAAGGGCATAATCAGTTCAGTGAGAGTGTAACAGTTCATAGTGCAGGATCGAATGGTGACAGAGAGTTGTCAGTAGGAAAAAGTTATGTGAACTATCAAATTTTAGAACAAAGTGTATCTCATCAATCGATTGTAAATCAGAGTATTAGTATACTGAATCAGCAAGTGGGTGTTAATCGAGGGATTAATAGTGAGAGTGAAGGAAACACACCACAACTAGTGCGAACTGCTGATGGTGTCGTTTTAGCTGTGCTGCCGGCTTCAAACACTGCACAGCCGACGGACACTCAAGATAATTCTAGAACTGCACAAAGTGATTCTCCAAATACTGTGACTGTTCCTCTTGGTTGGAGGAGAATCATTTCTGGAACTTCGGTCCTCTACCTGAGGTAAGAGGCTTGGTTTACAAATTCCCTTAGAGAATCCCCTGCAAAGGGGATTTGTATACTTTTCGTTTAAAAATCCCCTTGATTTTGCTGCGGTAGGGGATTCACTCTACAGTATATTTTGCACATATTCAATCCTTCCAGAATTAGGTGCAGACTGCGGGCTTTTATCTCTATAATGCATTTGTCATCATTTCCATTCCAATTAAAGTACCATGGTAATGCATTGTACTATAATTCAAACTAAAGTTCATCTTGGTACCTAGCACAATGAAAGGGTTTCTAAGCTTCACGATGAATGAGATATCATTGATACTATGGATGTTATGCAACTGTGACACAAAATATATTTTTTAAAAACTATTTCATAAGATATTGTCACAGCAAAACTATTGCTTTGTTTTTGAATACAAACAATGTCCATACCTAGACGACCTAGGTAATTATTTAAAAGCTGGGTCAGATACTTTGTTTTTACATTTATATTGAAGGTTTTGTGATGTCGTCAGCGTGGATAATTGTATGATAAAACAAAAGTCGAGTGCACCTAATTTTATAAATTTACATACATACTAGGCACCTTTACCTACTTTCACCTACTTAATTAGGAAAAGGAAACCATTGTTTCATTTTGCATGTCTGTTTGCTTGTTGTCTGTGCATAAATGTCTTGCTAAGTGCATCACTAGTAGAGCATACATAATTAATAATTATATGCAAAGCATTGAAATTTTAAAACATTTATAATTATTATTATCGTCTCGTCTCTTGTGAAATAAATTATTCCTTACCAGCTTCAAAGCATTTTTAACCAACTTCGAAAAAAAAGGAGGAGAAACATTTATGGAACGGTTTGGATGATTCTTTTTTAGTTGCATAGATAGTCGATATTCCTAAGCTGGTCCCATAATAAAAATATTCCCGAGGAATTCGTGTTTATACCGCAAAACTAAAAAAAAAAAACACAGTTTCAAACTACTTATGTAAAACGCTCCTTGAAATCTAATAGGTATATAGGTAGATACTGTTATATCGAAATCCGATCCGAACAATCAATGCTTAAGATAGTTTAATCGGTAATGAAAAATCTCGAGAACACTGCTCAGAGAGCTTACGTGGATCGTAAGTTAACGTTGAATCAATCCGCCGCAAGTGGACAAACCAGTCAGGCAGCTGCGAGACGTAGCTCTCGATGTAAGTGAGGAAAGATACACTGTAATGTGGTAATATGGCCCTGAGCAAGCTTCAAAACCAACCATAATTACGATTTTATCAATTGTTTCTCAGGAAGACTTGCACGTTTACACGTAATCAGTCAATCAGACTGCGCTAGACAACTTAAAGAAGTTTATGATGTACCTATTAAAAATTAATAATGTTTTGTTGACACGTTTACTGCAAACTTTTATGGAGTTGCGAGATGGCGACAGCATCTACAATCAACAGATTCCAGGTGGGCTGCACGTAAACTCACTGAAGAGCTTTCTATAATACGCTTTGAAATTAGACTGACACTCACTAGAAGACTACAACACAATGACATAAGAATGTCACTACGTTATTTATTCCATCTCGATTCTATAACGTTCAAATCCTAACGCAGTTAGTAGGCGTGGATTAAACCCAGGAGATTCCATTGTAGCGCGCCTTGTGCTCATTACGCGGTTCTTATCTGTCATTGGCAGTACAATGCATTACTCTACCGAACAATACTATACATTACACACACCTTTGGTAATAAAACAAAGCCCTGGGTGATCCCTTCGTGTTGACTGCTTGAGACATGTTTAAGTAAAGTCGAACTCTACTTTCACCTTCATCAAGATAGTATAAAAATAAGTAAGAGAATAAAATAACTTCAAGGATACCTATGCCTTGAATATTAATATTTAAACCATTTTCCTCAACGCATGTTGTAATCTGCGACGGTCTTATAAGGAAACGAAGTGTCAACACGAAACAGATTTCTAGCTCGTAAATTATTATGCACAATAGTAGCGTCCATAGGGAAGAACAGCTGACATGTATAGTTGTAAAATAAAAGACTTCTCACATTCTTCCGCTTTTCGAAGTTCGGGCTAGCTGTTGCCTAACTGATTTACGACCAGCACACCCAGAAACGACCCGGCAAGATAAAGAACACAGTCAACTTTTTCGAAAGTAGCATTGTAAATACTTGGGATTTCTCTGGCCTCCTTTGTTGCGATGGGTTGCACAATGTGCGTCTTCAATACCCATACGGACCGTTTCAATTGTTTCGACGAATTTGATGGGCGTCACCCGGCGGCGTACTGATCCGATTTACAATTCGTTCCGACTTTCCTTTAAAATAACAACAAAAGATTTCAATATTAACGTTGACACACGTTCCCACCCATCAGGTGGTCGACAATCGATAACTCTGTACGTACCTATAACAAGGATAAAAACCAGAAGAACAATGGGTAATTTGGCGACGGAATATTTTCTTCTTCTACTTCTGTCACCTAGTTAAGTGAAATATTTACGAAACTATGTTTATCGGCAATAAAACATTTCCTAAATACCTGTTTACCTATTACGATAAGCCGTGATCCTGACTTTTAAAACTTGAGAACTTTTTCGTAATAGTTTTATGGTCACTGCTATTTAACAAAAAAATATATGATCTTACCCTAACATCCCCGCAAGGAGTCAGTAAAATTTTACAATGTTCCTAATTTGAGATTTATGGTCCGTCAGATGATGAATGGCTTTTGTAAAATACAATAAGTAATAAAGGGCATATAATAAAACAAAAAGATGCGATTTCTGTGGTCATTTAAAAGATCTAAAGGCTTTACTGTACTTTTGTTCAAGTTAATTATTATGTGGCATTCTATAATAAGAGCTATTAGTAAACTATCCAAGGCGTGCCCTCAACCACCTGTATGGAAAATATCTATGGAGGGTCTTTTGCAGCGTCTTATTACTTCACGATACCTAATATTTTGACGAATAAACAGTATACTTACTTAAACATTATGTTCCTATGCTCTGAATAGATTAGCGTTGCTTATATCCTCTATAGAAATAAAACAATAGGCGGGACCTTGTCTGGAGTCTTAAAATAAATAGACACAAAGACATCGAAAGGCTAGATCACGCGTTGACCTCCGCAACAGCTTTTGACGCGGAAATAATACGGATTACGTAAGCAAAGTCGAACATTTTTTATTGCTCCATTAAAAGAGGCACACCGATACCGCTGGGTGGCAAGCGCTTCGTACAAATTAACGTTACATCATTAGCCTTCCTTTTACTAATAGCCGTGTTAATCCTAGACTTAAAAATATTGACATGCAAGTTCATAGTATATTTCCTTGCTACCACAAGAAAAAAACAAGCACCTATGAACATGCTTTGAGTACGAGGTTTACCAGTCTTATTTATGTGTTAACGAAGCCTGTTCTGGTAATAAATCTTTTAGCGCAATATAATGAGCTGGTAAATAAACAACTTAGGGCAAGGATGCAAGAGCCAGGCTCGCAACACAATCCGCCGGATGCGCTTGGCGCTTGCTCACATGGGCTCACATGGGCTCCAGACGGCACAAACGAAACGTGTACTCACGGTTTTTCCCACAGAAGCTCGAGGGGACAGAGTCAAGGTTGTCATGCCACTTGCCAAGCGAATAAAAAAACTGTTTATGAAGTATGCATTACAAAAACTAGGCGATGTTAAAAGTCCTATATTCGAGTAAATTTATTTGCTTTCCGATGCGGGGTGCTCGGCTGCGCTTGGCATGTGGCAGGTGCTACTCGCAAACCTGAACTTGGCTGGACAACATTTTATTCTCATCTTAACTGACTGTCCAGTTTCAATTCATCCATTATCTGTATCTCTATCAGTAAGTTTATTTATTAATTTAGGGTGTTCTCATGATGACATTTTAAGCGGCTAAATCTGTTCATTCTATTTAGTACCTACATACTCGTAACGAAACCGCTCTTCTTTATCCTGTTCGATCTAACTGTAGATTTTATTTCTATGGCAGAAATAAAATCTACAGTTAGATCGAACTGAGCTGTTATTGAGCTGTAAAGTGATAATAATTCTGTAAATACCATTGAATCGGGTAAGTAAATGCTCGCAAATCGGTGAAGGTAACGCGTGCTTCGCGTGCCCGTGCCAGCCCGCGCGGCCATTCACCTGCCTCTCTGCCATGCTATTGGATATGACAGGAGGTGCTTATAAATTCAATGTTATCTAACGAAGGAAGCTCATCGTAAATTTACCTAGACTTAACGCCACATCCAAGCATATGAACGAATTTTTTTCTATAGATTCCACAGAATAAATAACGTGCGTGACAAATAAATCGTATCTTCATTAAATCACAAAACAAATCATAAAATGGTTTATAAAGTACTAAATAGAATACAAAATAAACAGTTCTCATGTTCAACAATTTGTTGTCGTTTGAAATACGAGAAATAGTCCAATTACCGAGCAAAAATGTTCATAGCAACGCAAATAAAGCTAAAAGCCGAGCTCTTGAAACCGATAATCCTTAAAAAAAGTTGTTCGTGATAATTTTAGAACCATAGACCGTGAACGTTTTTATGTTGGTACTTAGTTGGTATGAGATATATAATTGATACTACTTACAGTATGTATTAGGTTCTATTTCTCATGTCTAATGAGTTCGTCGAAACAATGAGAACCGATCATCCGAGCAAAAACACATCCCTACTTTTTGTTAAAGGGAGTTGCGAAATGTGTCGAATGATGTGTCAGTAAAACAATGACGTGGGTAGAGAAATCCTTTAGCGGGTTTCAACCTAAGAGTGTCCTTTATTGAGCGACCCCGACCCATATCAACCTCGTTCCCCCAACATGAATAAATAAAAGCTCAATTTGTAGCTCGCGCGCTTAACCGACGCATCGATGTAAATGCTGCTGATCTAAAATGAACTCCCCTACTGGATCCCACGAGTCCTAAACTGAATATAAATAGGGAAGTTTGTAGTCTTACAAGAGGTCCTTTTAACTGGACACTCCTGTCAACAGGTTATGTTAAATCAATCGACTATAAATTGGCCACCCCCGGCTTAGATTTATATGATTTGCTTAAAAAAAGATTTAAGATCTGAACCTCATTTAGTTCCTATTTGAACAATTAATGCGAAATTTACACGTAGTCGCTGTCTGACTAGCTTACTCGCTCGTGATTTCATTCGAGTGTACTTTTGTTTAAAAAGGCTTCTTGGAATCAGCTGCATTTATCCATCCCTGCTGAAAAAACGTATTTTTGAAATTTTCTGAATTCCGGTTTTCATACTTTTATTTACTTACATACTTCTACAACTTCTGAGAGCGATTGTATTAGGTAGGGGTGAAGTTGGGAGACGGTAGAACATGTCAAGGACTAAGGACCCTCAACGTTTTTGCTGTGTTAAAAATAAAGATTACTAACAGGTTCGACTTTTTTGGAATTTCGTATTACTTACCTTTACCCAGGTAAGTAAATGCGAATTTCTTTAAAAGCCGTTCCTTATAGATGCCTACGTTCTTATAGGAACCTCCATGCAACAGCCAACAGTTACGGTTCTGAAGTTATTATCAAAATTTAATTTTTCCACAGACTTTATACTGGCGGCTGCGCCTATTTGTCCCATTTTAACTTGGGTACCATAGAATACGTATCGTAGTATCGTCCTAAAAAGAACTCGCATGCAAAATGTCAGCCTCGTAGCTATAGTTTCAAATAATTCTTGGATCAGTCAGGCAGTCTTTTCTATTGTATATTCGATTGATTACACACAAATAAACAAAAATTGTTTTTAATATCATTATCACTAACGACACAAAATTACCCCAGGGTTTTCCGAGAGATGACGTAGTCAGAGTAAATAATGATGGTTTTATTAGAGTTATCCTATCTCACGTATCAAGCGATGTGATCTGATAGTAGACTGATTGAATTACAGTTCATGACTTGCTTCTAACAAAACGAAATAATTTAAAACTATAAGTACACAAGTAAACATGTCTAAGAGTACGTGTTATTAATACTTAAGTTCTCGCCTAGCGCCGCCTGTGTGACTCGAGGGAAGTGTTCGACCCTATATATCCAATTACACTCTGTTTACTCCGCCAGGCTCATTTTGTTGTAAAGGGGAAGGATGACGTGTGCTGTCGCATCCAGTTTAGGGTAAACAATTGGATACGTTTGTCAACATATTTTGGAATCATTCAATTACTTATAAGATTTGGGGGAGAGATTTGGACTCGATAGATTTGACTTATTTCTGGGTGGTGCAACTGTGAACTAAACTTAATCCAGTTTGGTTCCCTAGTTTAACTGCTCATGGACCGATAACATATTTATATAATCAATCAATTCGTATGATATACTACTAGCTGTTTCTGGCGGTTTCATCCGCGTTAAATTCTAATTTCACATTTCTAGGGGGATTTTTTACGTAAATCTCCCAATAATAAATACAATACAATAAAGACAGGAATTTGATGTTTTAACAGAACAAAAAGTAGCCTTATTTATTTATATCAGGTTCTAAAATCACCTAGTAATGAAAATTACGTTTAAAAAAAACGCAGTAACGAGTTAATTCTAGATTTGGTATGGGCGGTTTGTTTAAAAGATTATTCATCGAATTTGGTTGGAATACATTTATTCATATATTATAAATGCGAAAGTGTGTTTTTTTGTTTATTCTTCCTTCACGCCCTAACTAAGCAACCAATCGACTTGATTTTTGGCATTGAGTTAGTTGAAAGGTTGGAGAGTAACATTGCTTTCTTACTGATAATGAAACTGTACGCCTAGCAAGTACTAAGTGAGTTTTAGTTTTTTGTGCCGTGCCGTGGTTTGTTCACATCGAGTATAGCTAGTATATATAGCGATGGCGATATTGTATAACGAAACAGTATTTAAACCCAATAAGCATCCTCAAATTGTTAAAGACAGGTGCAGTTCACTTAAAGCAACTTCACTGAATTACTCCCTGTGTTGTTTAAATCTTTAACCAAACCACAAACAACTCAACTTTTACAAACGAAACCATGCCGGTAATGACAAGTTCTTAAACATTTAATGATCTCCTTCAGGGGTTTTAAAATAACGCACATTGATCCCTTTCAGTGAGCTGCGGTTGAGCATTGCAAACTGCTAGTTAGTGAGTCATTGAGGGAAACCCTTCCGTGACTCACGTTGTTATCGGTGTGCGGGCATCGTCTCACCCCGTTGTTGATATTGATAAATAATGCATTAGACAATTGTTTGTTTGACGGTCCAGTCTTCTACAATTTGTCGTAATGAATGTCTATGAGAAACTAATTATTTAATTTCTATGAGAAATTAAATGAGAATCTATTGTTTATAAATACCTTATCTATCACTTTATGAAATTATATTAAGTTGTCCAAATCCATAGTAAATTCAAAAGTATTTGTATATATTAAATATAATAAAACCAGCCAAGTGCGAGGACTTGCGCACGAAGGGTTCCGTACCATTATCTAGAAAAACGGCAAAAAAATCATGTTTGTTGTATGGGATAAATATGAATTTTATTTTATTTTTTTATTTTTCGAAATGAATATATAACTAAATATTCTGTGAATATTTCAAGGGTTCTACCAGATACCTGTTCTGTGGTTCTACCTGTTGCCGTTATCAATATCGTATTTGAGCCCTTCTAAAAAAATATTTTATTCTGTTTTTTAGTATTTGTTGTTATAGCGGCAACAAAAATACATTTCACGTAGTAGGTGCCTTAAGCCTAAGGATAGAATATACGAAACAATTTTGTGCTTGTTTCTCTGTCTGCTTAAGCAGCTGAACGGAAAAAAATTCAAAAATTACTGAATTTCGGAATGAAATTCAGTAAGGATTTAGATGGTAACCCTGAGGAAGGACGTTAACTACTATTTATCGCGATAAAACACGCTCAAAACCGCTGGTGGAAGCTATTTTTCCATAAACAGAAGCTTTCGTGTTTATGCTCTTGTTTTTCTTATCAGAGAGTGTGAGACTAATCTTCCAGTACTTCACTAACTCTCCGTTGAACGCTGTTAACGTTGGTTTGGATGCGCCTATTTTAAGTGGATAATGGTAGTTCTAATCTTAACTGAGCTCATTCCATAAATAGTCGTAGATCTTAATTTGAGCTTTCTTTTACGAGTGATGTTATTTTTCACTCTAGCTAGACGATGTAAATGTTACTTACTTAAATGTTTTATAATGAATTTTATATTGTTTTATTAGGTATACAGGTTGTTCGGCAGACCGTGTGCCAAATGGTAACTGGGGGTAGTTGAAACCAAGTGCAATAGCTTGGCTGCATTTTAAACCATGAAAAGCCCCTTGGCTATTTTTAAGAATTTAAAGATTTTTTCCCAAAATTGAACTACTTATTTACTTACTACTGCAATATTTTTTATGTGACTCATTTTAGCTATTTTTTTTTAGGTTTCGTACCTAAAAAAAATAATCAATAAAACGGGACCCTATGACTAAGACTTCGCTGTTCGCCTGTCCGTATCTCACGAACCGTGATAGTTATATTAGCACAGATGATGTATACTAAAAAACAGAATAACATAAATATTTAAAGGGGGCTCCCATACAACAAGAGTGATTTTTTTGCTCGTTTTTGCTCGATATTGATAACGGCAACAGGTAGACACTTTAAGTATTCACAGAATATTCAGTTATATAATGACTCACGTACCTACTCACTTTAAATAAATTATTAAACTAAAATAAAACAAATGTTTAAGGGGGTCTCCCACACAACAGACATGATTTTTTGCCGTTTTTATAGATTATGGTACGGGACCCTTCGTGCGCGAGTCCGACTCGCACTTCGCCGGTTTTATTTAAATTACCTCTGTCATTGTCATGTATGATTCTATTCTATTAAAGGTGGAACACGCTTTCCATAAAGAAACTTTTGTTTGTTTAGGAGCATATGTTGGTCTTTAATAACAAATCTGGGCGCGAAATCACTAAATATTAACACTTCCGTTGAATGGTTTTCTCAATAGAACGGACTGTCGTGGTGCTATGTATGTATTGCAGCATCCATTGGCTGAGGGCCAGCAAATTTCACCTATTTCACATGACGCTCTGCCTCTATAGATGAAAGTTCAACAGCGTTAGTTTACTATACTCCATCCACTGGATTATATTAATTTTGACACATGCACGCCTAAGAAGTTCCCTAACTGTTGACAGGTGAGTGAGTGCAGAACAGACTGAATGCAATATTTCATAGTTCTTCAATGTTTCTTTTTCAAAATAGTGATGCGAATCTGTCGATTCGTAAAATATTCGGGATATTTATCGAGTCGACAGATAATGTGTCGAATATTATTCCAGTTGATTTTGATGAAAAAGTAGAGTTTACCACGTAGCTCTGCATTACTTTTTATTCCAGAAAAACGCGCATAACGCCGCGGGTATTAAAGCTTAGCAAATAAACAAAAAAATTTTTTTAGAGTCTTAGCTAAAGTAGTCTTTTATTTAATTAAATTATCCACTTTAGGATACTGTTAGATTTGTCGGATCCAACATGTAACCCTGTTTGTGTGCAATATATATATAATATAAATGTCAAATATAATACTATAAACAGGTTTACAACCTGTTTATAGTATTATATTTGACGTGTCTAAGTGCTTAGTTTGTAAGCCTAAAGAAATAAAGTTATTGACTTTTGACTTTTTGACATGATTAAACGGGGTTTAAGTTAATTTAAAGAAATTTAGTTATAAGTTAAGTATAATTTAGAGCGGTTGGTGTCAATAACGTACTCACAAATCCATTACTTGCCTGTTCAGCCATTTATATCATGTCTAATGTTTAAAAAACTACTTAGTTATGTAGTTCTTACTTGATAAAAAATATGACCGCCCAACCGGTTGCACCGGATCACCGATCGAAAGCCATGTTTCACACAGTGAATAGCTTCAATACATTTATTTATATATATTTGTACTTACATGTTTTGCACATAATGATATGTCTTAAGGGGGCAATAGACGCCATTTTGTGAATAGGATAGGCATAGGCGGGACAGAGCAGAGCGGCGTAAGCTAAAATATCAAGTTTTTGAAGATTATCTTTTAATTAAGACATTTGTTTGCAAAAATAATCCGAAGGTGCCCTGTGTATTCTTCTATTTTATATGGTGATAAAAATAAAAAAATCTTGTGATTGATAGAACTAAGAAAACAGATTTAAGTACTACTAAACAGACTTTGCACAATGATTTCTGGTACTCAAAATAGTTTTATTTTTTATTTTCGAATCGAAAGGGATCTGTCTGCCTTGTATGATATCTCATAGATTATTAGGTATTTTTTTCAAAACTTTATCGATAAATGAGACGTAGAAAAATTTGTTTTAATGAAACCCAAATTTACCCATTTCACATCTATCGTTACCTTAAGGTTCCTTATTGAAGGGGACTGGTGGACAGACAGGATTAGTCATTTGTGCAAATTTCAAGGATTTTGTGCGGTTCTGTAGTTCGTTTGTTTATATTATTTATTTTCTTGGAACGGATGACAAGTGATAATGACACACACCATGAAAGCTCCGGCTTAAATTGGATTCGAGATAAATAATTATAGCCTCGTTTCTGATCATAAATTGCTCTGCTAAGAATACCGAGCAATCAAGATATAAATTAGTCTATAACTCGTTGCATAACAATTTAAGCAATGAACTGATATGATTATGTTATGATTTAGAATAGGTCGCTGTTAAGCGATAAGACTGCCAAATGTCACTCCAGTTTTTATGTTGTTTTGGTGTTCATTCTTTATTTGATTTGCAGACAAAAATATATTTTATGTCTATTAATAAAAGTAAAATATAAAAGTATTTATACAAAAAATACAATGTGCACGCCCGTATGTATAAAACAAGATATAGGTAAGGTTTTTGGTGCTACGAATCCATTTGATTTATAAAACGAAATACCTACATACAATCACCACTTTAAAAATTCAATAATAGCGCGTGTGCAAGGTGCGAAAGGGTATGCGTGTTAAATAATTATTATCGGCAGCTGTCTACATATAAAGTGAACGCTCCCCCAAACGTAACACGCGATTTCATTACGCGAATTTAGCCCCGTTTACCCGTTTCGCGACCGCGAACACCATGCATAGTGATCAAAGCCGCAGACTTCGCGTATCAACAAAAAAGCGGGTAAACAAAAATCTTTTTTGCGGTCGCGGTTTAGTTTTACCGTGTGTACCAGACCGTGCACAATCGCCCAGAATTATCACGTGGCGCATATGAAAGACCTTGTTTGTTAGCGGATAGATTGACGCAGCAGCGCCATGCTTGCGGGGTATGTTTAGAACACATTCAATCATTCTTACCTACTCTACCATCTTTATTTTATTAAATGCTAACAGCTACATTATAACTTGTTATTGCTTTAACCTTCTTATACCCTAACTGAATACTTATTGTCATTTTCTCGCGAACGTTTAGCACTTAATAAATATGCAAAGTGGCTTTTTGAGACGGGACTGGATGTCCTCAATGTCCTCATCCATGTCAGACACCATAAGAGTTAGAGAAAAGTTGTGAAAGTCATAACCTCGAATTTTGTCAAAAAGCCACCCTGAACAGAACTAACACATTCGTTTTGTCAAAAAAAAACAAGTTATTGTTAACTAGCTGGTCCATCGCGGTTTCAGCCGTGCAGTTCCCGTTCCCGTAGGAATTCCGGGATTAAACATAGCCTATGTCAATCCCTGATATAAGCTTAGTAATGGTGAAAGAATTTTTGAAATCGGTCAATAGATCCCGAGATTACCTCCTACAACGTCACAAACGACTTACAAGATTATTATATATCTACCGACATCAGCCTAGGAAAGTGTAGGTTAACTTTGGGGTGTTCATTACTATTGCCTCGTGTAGCGATGCGATGTTAAAAGGGGTCTAGAAATTAAATATCGATTGACCGGGCCGCAGTCAGTTGGCCGCATGATTAGCTCTGCTGGAGTCCGTAAATACGCTTGACTAGGTCCTTTTGCATCGCTTTTCAGCAAATATCCACTCGGTCGTTTACACGAGTCAATGAATCGCACCCCTGCAGTAGCAGTGAGCGTTTATTACAACGAGCCTGTCTCTACACCAAGTTAACAAAATGAATATTAAAAACATTCACAGCTCGTTTATGCAAATTTTGACCGTGATAAAGGTAAATCATGCAGGCTGGCATTTAATATGTTGCACTATCTACACGTAATCAATATTAAGTTTTAAAGGAACTAGGTTAAGTTTTACGATTAGACGCCTTATATTACTTAAGTTCCAGATTACTTAACTGTTTACTGCTTTTGATTGATCGTTAAACCTTTTATGGTCAATTTTAAAGTGAGTCCAGATTGAAGATATAATTGAATAATTTGGCCTTTTTAAAAAACTATAAACCGACTTTAAATTCCGGTAAATAGGACATCTATGTCTCGAACTGTCACATTAGGTGGTTGCTAGGATGGTTTTTTAGCTTTAACGGGATAAATACTAATCCCTCGGGAATATAATTAATACGGGACGACCTTGAGGCCATTATCTATACAATAGTGATAGAATCATCAAAATCGGACTACTCTGTAAAAAGTTATTAGTGGTCTTACATAAAAAAAAGTATTCGCGTCAACTTGAGAATCTCCTCCGTTTTTCCGTCGGTTAAAAAGTTAAAGAACATTTAGATATCTGTTTTATATATGTATTAACTAATACAAATTCTTGAACACGCCAAATTGAACTCTCTAAATGTCTGCAAACAAAACATCTGTCTAACGAGCTTGCTAAAAGATTGATATTATTAAGAAGGTTTACCAAATTGAATCCTCAACACGTGTTCACGGACGTCTGTCTGTTTCTTATTATTATACAAATTGGGCAATTGCCTTCCTATATATAGATTTTTAGAGACGTGGACACTCACGGTAGGGCTGGTCCACCAGTTTAAAGTCGCCCAGCGAGCTATGGAGAGAGCTATGCTCGGAGTTTCTCTGAAGGATAGGATTCGCAACGAATACATCCGACAGAGAACCAAGGTTATCGACATAGCTCAAAGGATTAGAAAGCTGAAGTGGCAGTGGGCTGGCCATATTTCAAGAAGAACCGACAACCGCTGGGGTAAACGTGTTCTTGAGTGGAGACCGCGACTCGGAAAACGTAGTGTAGGACGCCCTCCGACCAGGTGGGATGACGATTTGCGAAAGACTGCTGGCAGATGCTGGATGCGGCAAGCTGAAGACAGGGCGCTATGGCGCTCATTAGGCGAGGCCTATGTCCAACAGTAGACTGGTATAGGCTGATGATGATGATGATGATATAGATTTTAAATTATCTTTTTGTTTACAGCCCGAGTGGGACAGCGTTGAGTACTTTGCCGCAACTTCGGGAGTATCTTCAAACGACGGGGACTTGTAAATGTGGACTGCCTTGTCCTCTTAGACCTGAAACGGCGTTCAGTTTCGATTCCAAGGTAAGATACTACTGTCAATGTCAAATATACAAGCTCAAGTCAATTGTCAATGTCAAATGTACAAGAAAGTAGGCACTCGCTATGAACGGATTTTGGAAATTCGTATTCTAAGGTTAGTTAAAATAGAGTCGTTATCGATTAAGTAATTTTTAAAAGAGCATTCTTAGAAGGATGAGATGTGTTTATAGGTTTTCTCTAATAAATTTAAAATCGCAAAGGATTGGTTGTTAAACTTTGGCGTTGATAGTTTATAAAAATAAAAATTAATCGAAAATAAAAAATAATTCTAAGATTTTTGTATTATAGAGCGTAAGCCCTTGCACTCTGGGTAATCTCTAAAAAAATTAAATAAGTCCCAGAATAATCGATTTCGCAGGTTTGAATCCTGCCAAAATCGAAGTTTTTTGGAACATATTTGATTTCTTATGAAATCATTGTTCTGGTCTCTGTATAGTTTCTCTACATTCACTTAAATCGACCAAAGTAACTTGTGGATTTTATACCATGAAAAATACAAAAATACGCCAGCGATTTGCGCCGGCCGTGGAATGCTATTTAAAGTTATTGTTTGAAGGTATTTCTACATAATATTCATAATAGGAAATATTATTATCTGTAATTCTCGCGGACGATGATAATGTTTGGAAATGCAGTTTATTTTTTGTTTACGATACTGCAACAGATGTCGGATAAGAAATTGATTGTTACAACAATCGTTTGAATATAAATTTTATTCAGTATTTATTTTTAGTTATTATATATTAATTTTTAGTTATTATGTATTATAAATTTATAATCTTATTTTTTATATTTAAGTGACATGTAATAATGGTATTATGAATAAATTCTGTATTCTGTAGTATTTGCGTATCCTGACTGGATAAATGAATTTAGACTCATAATTTCTAACCAATCATTTTCAATTTACTTAATCATCACGCCGATCGTCGATGAAATTCTCTGCTGCAAAATTGAGTAATTTTTAAGTACAGGTGCACATTTTATGTGGATATACGACCTCTGTGGCGCGTTGGGTGAAGGTCCGCCTGCGACGCAGAAGGATTCGATGCCCGCTGGCCTACGAATAAATAATAAGTCTTATTATTTATTCGTAGCCGCTGCCAAACATGTTCGTACGATCTGCAAATATTTGAACCGGATTTTCTGGTCATTTTCTATGTATAATAAAAAATATCTATCGATGTACCTATTTTATTATGTATATCAGTCATCTAGTACCCATAACACAAGCTCTGCTTATCATGGGGCTAGATAATGCTGTGTGAAATTTTTCCAGCATTATTAATTTATACAGGGTGGCTTTTTGAGATGGGAGTGGATCCGAAACTATGACTTAGAGAAAAATCGTGAAAGAAGTCATGGCCTCGATTTATGATAAAACAAAAACTGATTTTCAGTCAATCTTTGTAAAAATGCATTACTGAAAATGAGAGGAAATTGTTTTTTTTTTCTATTTCTCTACTCAACTCTTGGTTCGGCCATTCACTCCCACCAAAAAGCCACCATTACCTACCACATATACCTATACTGATTATACGATGATGATGACAGCTGTTGGCTAGCAAAATGATTTATAGGTACCTGACATTTGGTGTCGAAACAGGTTCTGAAATAGATGGATTTGTGGTCGAAATGCTTCTATCATTGCCATTTCGCAAAATGATCGAGTGAAGGGTCGAATTTACACAGAAGGCGAGGCAGACGTTTATAAATTAGGGCAATTACCATGCCAGTATTACCTTGACACATCGTGTGAACGATAAATTAGGTGCCTATCCGTTTTATGCAAACACTTATTTATTCTTTTTCTTCCAATTAAATATCAAAATTCATAAATTTTCCTAGCGACCCGCCATAGTTTCGCACGGGTACTATATTATGCATGTAATATACATATAAACCTTCCTCTTGAATCACTCTATCTATAAAAAAAAACCGCATCAAAATCCGTTGCGTAGTTTTAAAATCTAAGCATACAGAGGAACAGACAGACAGCTAGAAGCGAATTTCTTTTATACTATAAAGTGTTTTATACTATACAGTGATAACATTCAGTCCAACTATCTAAAAACCCATAACTTATTTTAAAACAGCGTATCCGTAAATAACGTTTCGACATGCTGACCACTGGATTTATGAACGTTCAGATCGTTTATCTTTTAAAATTCGTAATGGTGGAAATTAATTCGTTTTACGTGAAACCTTTGTCGAATGCGAGTCCAGCGTGTTCATTAAAACGCTATTTTCTGGTTTTATGCCTCAGAGAATTAAATTTAACTGTAACTTTAAATCGACTTCAAATAAATATAACAGTTTAAACTGACTTCCATAAAGGAGTTCTATGTTCGGCTGTATGTTCGTCCGTCATTTATTTATTTTTATTTGAATGATTCTTTTGCAGTTCTTTAAAACTTGTCTTTCGAAAAAATCAACATTTTCATGATATTCGAGATCCTACTGCTGTTCAAATATGAAATCTAGAATTCTTAGACTCCTACACCTAATATTCCATTTCATTTTGCACAAAATCGCCAAGATAGTTTTTTGATTAGTTGTATAAGTTTGATGAAAAAAAATATCTAAAATATCTCAATTTTTATACAAATTTGCCTTCTTCTCCCAAACAATACGATTTACTGACTTGATTTTTATATAGAAAAATAAAGAAAAGGCAGGGTAACAGATTCGCCAAAATAAATATTTGATTACTTGAGCCGTACTCTTTTAATTAGAAGAAATCTTGATTTTTGCACTTTAGTTTTGCACACGCGTTTTGATCTGTCCCGCTCCTATGAACGCAAAATACTATGCCTATCTTTTTCACAAAATGGCATGTGAAGAGGCCCCTTAAGGGATGGCCCCGAGGTGGGCGCATAAAAAAAATCCCGAGGGAGTAGTATTTATCCCGCAAAACTTACAACTAAGGGATTCCAAGTCAAGTAGTTTTGTTCTTTCAAAACAATCATATTGTTTGTAGGTATCTCTGTTTCGAAGCCTAACTACTTTTGTGACTGTATACAAATCATAGCACATCATTAATGTCGTAAAATTAGAACGCCGCAGTACGCGCCGAATCGTATATAGTGTGCTAGCCGTGTGCTGCCTAGTGGTGCAAACTGTAAAATTCGGCATTAACATCAAATAACCAACTGACCGAACAATTTTAGCAATCCATGAATGTGGCTGTTGAAATGAGAGCTGTATGAAGTTTGTACGAGTTATACTGTGGCTGAATTGAATTAAATGTTTAACTCCATCCACTTTACCTACATTCCGATTCGAGCCAATCTAAAAGGCGAATCGAAAGGCTGCTTATTCATCAACTTAAAACCCTGACTCCACCTAACGAGATGTAGGTACCGAGATGCCCGAAGCGGAGACGATAAGATACGTTTTTCAGCTACGGTGTCGAAGCTGTGCGAAGATGCGCACTGGCTAGTCTGGAGCGGAGATGAGTACTGGCTAAAGCGGAGGGAGATGTGTGTTAGCTAGAGCGGCTGAGCTACATACGGCGATTGTCTGATGTTTGTTGCGACGAATGCACAGGCGAGGCATAGATCACATCTCCGCTCATCTCTTCTCCACTCCGCTGCGTGACGTCGCCAGCTTGTGAGTCACATCACAGCCACATCTCCGCTTTGATATTTCCTTGTATCTTCGCATAGTAATACATCTCCGCTCGGTGATCTCCACTGAAGCTGAGCGGTGATGAGAGGTGTAAATAACGACGGTCTATTGGCTCTCAGCTCAGCTTTGATGGAGTACGATCCTATTGCTTCTGAGTAGACTACTCTATTAGACGCGTAGCCACGTCCCACGTGTCAATGATAACAAGAAAGGCATTATAAGGACTTGAGCGACATTATGTTTATTCAGAGAACACCGCCTGCCATTGCTTAACAAGTGACTCGTTATTTCACTAGTAGTTTGTTCCACTTTGTTTACAATGCTACGGCTTGTGCTATTCGGCTTGTACGATCACTTTATATTTATTCACGGACAGATTGGAATTGGAATTAACTAGCTTGTCTAGCAAAGCAAGTAAGCAATTACATTTCAGTCACATACTTTGCTCATGTTTATCTGTTCAAAACACAACTACAATGTAAGGTTCTTAACAGAACGTTCCAACAGCCGTTTAGAAACAAGTAAATGTGAAAGTCCGTTAAGTTTGAACTAGCTCGCGTTCGAGTCAGACGATCCAATAAAGGTGAGCCTTCGCAGTTGTGCGACAAGTTAATTCTGTCAAAGCTTGCTGCGACCTCCTCGCTTCGCCTTTGTGTGCACTTGAAATGTACAAATTGCACCGGGTACCGTGGGGGGGTGGGGGGAGGTCGGTGCACTCGTCTCCTGTACCCACACTCCGGCAATCTCATCGATTCCTCTTTGTTCTGAGCATTCGTCTTGAGATATGTACACTCGCTTGATCTCGATTTTATTTTCAGTAGAGGGAGCACTGAATTGATCCACTCGTTATCTTTTCATTCTGTTATTGGTGGATAGCTTTCTAGGGATATAATGATGCTTAAAAATAATTTGAATTTACTATGTTGCCATATGAACATGACCTACACAGGTTTACTCGTAAAAAAAAAACAGCATTTTTGGTTGTAATGATGTCCTCCTAGAAGTTCGACCACGGCGGCTATCAACAGCGATTAGCCAGGTGCACAGGACATGTTACAGTGCACAAGTGTTTGTGCAAACACAGGTGCACTCTCTATCCCCTCACTCTCATAATCACATTTTTGGTACAGTTTAAAACAATGAAATCAGCAAACTCCATTTATCTGCACTGTTTCAACTTTTCAAGTAACAATAATTTATGAAGAATAGGGAATAATACAAATATTTTATTGTTCCACTCGTACACGCTACACTCCGCAAATATGCATGAGATTGAGTCTATAAATAGATACAAATGCAGTTGAAGTGTCTCAATGCATACAATTTTTGTCTTGATTGTTAACTTACAGTAGGTACATATTTATCTTACACGGTCATCGTTACTCAACATGGTGCAAAGCGGCAGTGCTGGTTTTTGTTGGCACACGGACGGAGTATAATAAACATCATTTGTGCTGTAAATAAAAACACCTATTGCTTTTATGACGCTTGAATTTAAAATCTCCAGATCTCGATCGATGAGTCTGCGAATCTTATTTGTGGAATTCAATATTGCTTGCACTGAGGTGGAGCAGACAACTTTGTAGCTCGTTATAACTTGGGAGGTGAGTTTATGCAGGTATTCCTACTATCGGCAGGTTCTATTACAAGCTTTTCGCTTTTCCATCTTGTGCTGTTAGTGTCTGTGGGATAAATCTTGCATCTGAATTTTTGACTAGTTATCCTAAACCTATTGAGCTTAAATTTTACATTATGTAAGTTCGGTGATAATGCTATGTTATGGTACCATAGAGCTGTTATGATGTTGGAGTCAGAAAGTGGTCATATGATTTTCTAAACGGAACCACGTAACCCGGTCGAGTTTTTGTTCGTTGGATTAGTCTTTCCAAGCACTTTGTTTCTACGACATAAAAGGTTATTCAACAATAAAACAGTTATTCTATGTGTCGGTCACATTATTTCTAAGTTAAGAAAAACGTAGGGTAATTGAATTGTGCAATGAGGAGGAACTCTGGACTTCTAAGAAATGCAATTCCAGTTTTCCCTCACAAGGTTTTCTGGAATAACCCAATCAGCTGAAGAATATATCCAGCAGTGGACTAATGTAGGCTGATGATAATGTAACTGTCAGTCTGATCGGAGCGCGCTCACATTCGTCATTGTTCTGTTCAAGAGTTCAACTACTCGGTTATTCTTGTTGCAATCCAGGGACCGAATTCTGCTAGTGAATCGTTTTATTTTGCCAATGGTATCGTCGGAGAAACATCCATAGATGAAATAAATTCTAGATAGTGTATGCGGTGCGGCTATTTGCACGGAGACATTGATCATCCTCACCAGCTTATAGTACTCTACTGTTGGACAAAGGCCATAGCGCCCTGTCTTCAGCTTGCCGCATCCAGCATCTGCAAGCAGTCTTTCGCAAGTCATCTCACCTGGTCGGAGGGCGTCCTGAACTACGTTTGCCGAGCGATCTCCAATCAAGATATGTGTTTTTACACTTATGGGACGCCGCAGCGTGCACAAAATTTTTACTCAACAACTTTTCATACATAAAACTAACATGAAGGATATGAGGTCTGAGACATGTAACTATATCACAGTGTGTGACAAGAACTACCATTATACTAAAATAGGTCCCATTCATTGTAATCTAATAGAAGAAAGAAAGAGAAGCGCCGAAAAGGGTAGGTCACTAGAACATAATAATATACTAGGTATACTTGTTTATGAATATATACATTAAGAAAAATTAGAGTTTGGGTCACTTAAATTGCTAGGCTATTGTGAAGCGTTTAATTTAGTGGAATTCGATTGTTGCAATGCAATTTAGTTAACATGACAGCCTTCAGTCAGATTATGTATGTTCGATGTTGAGTTATCGGAAACGATGTATATCAACATACAAAGCATATTACCTACTGTCTCATATGACTGTTTTAAATAAAACTTGAAAATAATTTACCTGTAAACGAGGTGATAATTCTCTTCGCTTTCGGCGCTGTGAATTGTATAATGAATGACAATCATATAACACACTCGTATTCACCGCTTTGTATTAATTGCCCATTTTATCTAACTCTGTTTGAGCACCTGTTAAATAAATGCTCAAAATCATTAAGTTTATTTTAATTTGTTAAGAGTTGTTACACGAATTTAAACAAGTTTTTGCTCCGTCGGTCGTCAAGGTCGTTAGTTTTTATAGATACACGTTTATTGTACCTACGTGGTATCCTTGAAATGGACGTGTTGTTAATAGGTACTCGGCTAGGTTTTTTATTCTATGATATAAGTCGTTCTAGAACTTGATTTCGAAATTATTTCAATTTGAAATAGATAATTTAAATACACGTTTTCTTTGTTTTCCTTTATCTTACTGTGTCACTTGAAATCTGCTGGATTGTAAAGTTTTCTTTGTACAAGTGTTAAACCATAGTCAAATATTTATTACCCGACTGATCAAAAGGAGAGTTATTTGTAATGATGACTCAGATTAAACCAATCTTGTAAGTACCATAATATCAAAGCAAAAATGAAGTAAGTACCAAGTTCTTTACGACATCATAAAAAAAACATTTTGTACTGACTGACATTAATAAAAGCGCGATAATATACTTCTGCCTTTCGCAAATTGTCATCCTATTCGGAGGGCGTCCTACACTACATTTGTCGAGTCACAGTCTCCACTCAAGAACACGTTTACGCCAGCGGTTGTCGGTTCTTCTCGAGAGCATGCTAAAGTGGTAGTGGGCTGGCCATAGCCCACTGCTACTTTAGCATGCTAATCCTTTGGGCTATGTTGATAACCTTGGTTGATTGGTTCTCTTTCGGATGTATTCGTTGCGAATCTATATCCTTCAGAGAAACTTCGAGCATAGCTCTCTCCATAGCTCGCTGGGCGACTTTAAATTGGTGGACCAACCGTACCGTGGGTGTCCACGTGTCAGAACACGCAGGTCATGACGTGAAGGACGCACTGATTCAAAACTTTTGTTTTCATTCATTATCGATGACAAGAAGACGACGTAGTTTCCCAAACGCTGCTCGACCTAGCTGGATCCTCCTCCAGTAACAAACTAAATAAATAAATAATGCTGGACAATTCACACAGCATTACCTAGCCTTAAGCTAAGCAGAGCTTGTGTTATGGGTACCTACTAGATAACTGATATACATAATATAACACAATACATAGATAGATATTTTTTATTATACATATATAGAAATAAACGACCAGAACACCCTGAACAAATGTCTGCAGATCGTACACACATTTGTTCCGAGGCGGGAATCGAACCCGCAACCTCCTGCGTCGCAGGCAGACATTCGCCCACCGCGCCACTGAGGTCGTCGACTAAAGATAAATAATTGATTTCAAAGTGGTTTAGGTATGCACTTAGATTTTGCCCTACATAACCAAGTCTTGGAAAAGACTCAAAGAGTATAAATGTCCTTTTATAAAGCTTACAAACGTGATCTTGGAAACAGTGAGTCGTGAGGTAGTCGCTGTCCCTGAGGCGTCGAGCGGGCAACCCAGACGGATCCTATCGCACACACTTTCAGTTGCCAGGACATTTATAGACCATTATTCTAATATTTATTGTCTAGCTAGACGATACAGACAATAAATCAGCGATTTATTTTATTGTTTCTATTACTCAGAAGTTTTTATTTATTCTGTCTGCTCAACCGGATTCAGACCGCCGCCGCTTCTTCGTCAAGTCTTGTGGTGTAATGTAAAAATATAAGAATATAAGATCTTTGCTTTGAATTTTTAACCCACGAAAAACAAAGAAGGAGGAGGATGTCAATGTTCAGCATGTATTTCGTATGTATTTTTAATACAATACAATACAAGTACTCTTTATTGCGCACCAAATAAGACAGATACACAGGACAGGTAAGAATTTATACAGATACGTTGTAGAATGGGCGACCTTATCACTTTGAGCGATCTTTGCCAGGCAACCTTGATGTATAAGCTCGTCGATTTCTCCGTCAATTATATATCGATTTGCAATATTATTTGTTACGCTATTGTATGAAAAATGACCCCGAGGTGGTCCCAAAAAAATTGTTATTCCCGAGTAATGTGTTTTTTCAGAACTTAATTGAATTGAAAAAGAATTTGTAGTAGGTTTTTAGATTTATCAAAACAATCAAAATTAATTATTTATTTGTAAACACGTAGGTAAACACGCACAATTAAAATATGGTATAATAGTAAGTAACAATAATGTAAATGTTGTACCCGGTAACAGACCGGGTTTCGATGGACACCATTTACATGTACGCGGAAGGGCCACGAACCCGTGACATTTCAAAATGATACAATCCCTTCGGGCGTGAGTTAAACGATTTCCATTTATCGGAAAGTTCGCACTGTTACCGCGGAATCTCATTGTACTGTCTCGTCTTCTTGAGAACAAAGAAATTGTGTTTCTTCCGCGTGGCAACCGCACAGCACCAAGTGACATTTAACGGATCGATTGAGGTCATGATCCATGTATTCCAGCCATGTTGCCCACGAATTCCAAGCACAACTTTCGAAGCTTCAAGCAGAGTTGTTAATATTTATTAATTTTTTACTTGCGATGTTTTTTTGCTTTCTGCGTTGAGAATGAGAATATAATTTATTAATAAATCAACAAAAACAAAAATGTTTTAAAAATTAAAAACAAAACTGACACATTTTTGCATATCATTGTTTTATTTTTGTTCATTTGACGACCTCTGTGGCGCGGTGGGCGATGGTCTGCCTGCGACGCAGGTTTCAGGTTCGATTCCCACTCCGGAACAAATGTGCGTACGATCTGCAGACATTTGTTCAGGGTGTTCTGGTCGTTTTCTATGTTTAATAAAAAATATCTATCTATGTTTTGTGTTGTATTATGTATATCAGTTATCTAGTACCCATAACACAAGCTCTGCTTAGCTTGGGGCTAGGTAATGCTGTGTGAATTGTCCAGCATTAATTTATTTATAATTTTAATTTATTAAGTCACAAAACGGTCTCTTTCTCAGCATGAGTTAGGAACTAGTAATCACGTTACAATACAACCAACGCTGGTCTTCCGACAGATCGAATTAGTTTCCGAATATCCATATTATTATTCGTCTATATTGATAGTTTGAATAACATTATGTCGGTTGGGTTTCTAAACGCTGGCTTTCCCACAGAGCGCGGTGAAAGTGGCGAGCGCGGAGCGCAGGGCAGTACGTAACATTCCAATCCGATAGGAACCTTGTTTGGTATAGAAATTAGAAATCGGCGTAATAAATTTCACCTGGAATATATCGCTCGGTAATCAGGTAATACACATAAATCAGTTCACATAAAGATTGTCAAGAAATTTAGATTTTGCCATTTTTATTAATGTGATAGAATTTTCGATAATTCTTTGTGTTTTTAACGGTTTGACGGTAGTAGTAACTTTATTGTACAAGTTAGGTTACGTGTCTAATGTAATTAGTTTGACTCTACCTAGAATGCACATGATTTACCAATAACGGATACCAACATGTAAAATGTTGTGTAATATTTAATTATGTCATAAACATGCGCAGCCGCAGGTATTATTGCGCTACAAATTACATCGAGTATCAGTTGAATTTGGTAATCGCACTACTTTTATGTGCTTTAGATGTAAAATTGTATGAATCTCTTGACGACCTCTGTAGCGCAGTGGGCGAAGGTCTGCCTGCGACGCAGGAGGTTGCGGGTTCGATTCTCACCTCGGGACAAATGTGTGTACGATCTGCAGACATTTGTTCAGGGTGTTCTGGTCGTTTTCAATATATAATAAAAAATATCTATGTATTGTATTATATTACGTATACCAGTTATCTAACACAAGCTCTGCTTAGCTTGGGGCTAGAAAATGCTGTGTGAATTATCCAACGTTATTTATTCATTTATCTTTTGTATGTGTCCGTGACCCTAAACGGCCATGCATTCTTAGTAACTGAGCAGAGGCACTGACTAGAGGTACTGGTCAGCTAATAACATACGGCGCAGCGTATGTTATAAGTAACATGCGTGCATACATATGGCACAATAAATGTATTTACCGACAGCCGTAAGCGACACGCTTCGCCGCCCCTGTGATGGCGAGATACGGCAGCAAGCCGCCGACTCTGGCTTTGTCTACAATCTACAAGCTTTGTTTATTGACCATTGTAAGCCAGAGATCGGCTGCCGATGCGGAATGGAGCCATATACATTGACAGACTTATATGCCCTTTGACTTACTCTCTGACGTGTATATTGTTATTTTACTGGCCTTTTTACCCTTTTATAGTATTCAAAGGTACTCGGTACTATCGAGTACCGAATACCTTCGAATAAAAGTTCGTAGTAAAAGCATCGGCCTTTACTAATGCTTTAGAGAAGTCAGTGGAGTGTATCAAAATCTAATTACGTTCTGGGTTTTATATTGTATGCAGACGAATAAAAATAAACTCTGAGACTACTAGACCGTATAGAATGGCTTAGTAGCAAACTAGCTAAGTGCTTCTTTTAAAACGAAAAGGTTCAGCATTGAATATTCTCAACCAGTTATCATTGGATGTATGATAAGTATTCCCTTGCGGTGTATAATCATCCCCCTTCGGCCATGCTATCGAGGTCAAGGCCGTCGATATTCAATAATACGGCTCACGACCCTCACCCTTGCTACTCGGTTTTGTGTAATTGTATCAATACAAAGCAAAGTGCCTATTTAAAATCTTGTTGCTTAGCGGTGCTTAGGAACTTTTATCTCGTAACATAAAGAGAATTCAAATAAGCGTTCCAGATTTAAGCAAGTAAGTGCTAAGGGGAACTCTATTTACTTTAACGTCCGCTTGGCTCTCAACGACATTATAATTACTTTCGCTCGTCCGGCGTTTTAACATACATAATACAGTTTTGCATTTTTATGCCCCTTTAAAACAAGATCCCTTGTTATGGTGATGAAATATAGAAACGTTTTGTCAAATTTTGAAAGGCAGTCGGCTAGTTTGAATGCTAAATTATGTATCTCATTCGGTACTAAAGTGGGTTGAGTTGACTGTCTTCAACTGTATAATATGCGCTGGCACCGCAGGGTGGCTGAGGCGCAGGAAGGCTGATACCGGCAAGGTTTGGCAGCCGTAAATGTCCCCGTTAATTAGTGGTGAGCCTCGACGATGCGCCGACAAATTACTCGACATTCAGCTGCCGACGCAAATAAAACGACCAAAATTGCTCCTCGGCCGATCTTTCGTGGCTGTTGTTTTATCGACACAAACTTTCAGATTGATTAATGCATCAACTCTATTTCTATCAGTTACTGCGACTTCTCTTCATCTATTCTTGACTATCAATTCAGGTTTTGAAATTCCTGTTCAAGTGTTCAATTGAATTGACTTTCAAACGAAAAAAAAAACTAGTTCTTAGAGCTCGTTTAAAGTAGCGCAAAGAACATTCCTAATTGCAATTCTATTCCGTAATTGACAATGTACTATTACATTATGGATATAGTGTATGGGTATAAACACCTGCTCTTCCACTGAATCCTTGCATCGAATCGTATTGATACGATTCGATAATGATAATGCAATGCCATTAGTTAGCTCGACATGTTCCATGCAAGACGTGCCCTATGTTGCGTCCATCACGTTGATTGGATTCATATTGAAATGACCCGTCACATTGTGCAGGCAGAATGGCTTAAGCTGAGGACACAGTAGGCCATGAGAACCTACGAAGTATAACTACAAGTCAAGCTGACTGAATGCCACATAACGATTACTGTGTGAAACTGAAGTTATCTGTTGTTGACGATTTATCAGAACGTAACCTGTTATCACAATTAAATAAAATGTAGAGAATTGTGATTTCAAACATTTTGCGAGATCTCTCATTCAAAGGGCAGTTTTCAGATTCGTTATTGGCAATTGCCAACGTTAGTTCACACTTAGTTTCGTTATAATTATAATACACGATGAATTAGTAGGATTATAAAGTTTGGGAAGTTTGATGAAAATGGTTTTCTTTCTAATGTTATGGAATTCGGGGGTTTTGATTGTGAAATTATCTTTTCACCACTACCGTTCGAAAACGGCAATTTTGCTGCTCAAATACAGTGAGCAAAATCGGGTTTTGCTCACATGTGGAATAAGGATTATTCAACTTGTTGAAAAAAGTTATCTGAATTAAGATGTTGCACTAGATTTCTATGATGGTTCTCTATAGAGGGCGACGAAAAAAAGTACAAACCACGCAACTTGCACCAGGGGAGGTCCACATTCTCACGGATGGCAGTGCCATATTTTTGTGTACCTTGATGACAACTTAGCTTGTGAAGACCATTCTTCTAGACGGACAGGGCCATTTTTAAATAATCTCCCAAACATAGACTTTATATGGGAGTTGCACCTCTCATTTTAGCATATCGATGGAAAGAAGGACGTTAGGCGGCATTCAAGCCTTCATAGGAAAGTATTTCGTTCGTTCGCGGTTCGAAAGAGGTTTGGAGCATTCTAACCCTCTATGGTTGTTGATGAAAATGAGTTTCTGACATTCGACCTCCTTTCTCCTTCCTTTTATTATAGAACAAATTATTTTCTCTAGTCGAGAAGATGAGAAGTTGTATGTTTAACTCGAGAGCAAATGTTTTTTGTATTAGTAGTTCAGCAGTCTACTTTAGAGCCACTCGCTACGCTCGTAACTTTATTCTAGACTGCTTCGCTATCTCGGGATTTAATATCAGCCGCACGTTTAACAAAAATCAGTTTTACCCACTTGTTCAACAAACAACTACAACACTTAAGTTACAGTTAACCTAAAGTCCTGAACCTAGTGTGTCCCTAGCTTACATCTTATCTATCTGTCCACTCAGACGAGCATCCCATTAAGGTGGATCACTATTAACTTTCGCAGTAACAAAGACTCTATTGTCATCACCAGTAATTATGCCGGTTTGTTCCGAACCTTGCGAACAATGCTGAATCTTGGTATAGTTGACAACTAATTGCACCTATTATTTTTTACTTTGGATGTTGTATTATGTATGTATGAGCGAAGTATAATGACACTTCTTATTTAAACTTACGAACCTGGCAGACTCTGTGTAAGAATCGACCTCACCAGCTCAGCCCATGGATGTCTTAAGAGCCGACTTAGAGAGCCTACCCGAGAAAGGGCAGCAGCTGCCTTTTGTGTATTTTAACACCTCCCTGCGGTCACCGATTCGCCTGCCGAGCGCGGTGATTATGGCAAAACCATAGACATAGAATTTTTTCACTACGGGCAAAACTAACTTTGTGCGTTGAAGGCATATTCAGATATTTTTAATTTTGTTTATTTGTTCTACCAGTGGGTTTTACAATAATTCATGATTGAAAATACAATATCATAGATATAGTTAATTGCACAACCAGCTGGCCATATCTCTAGAAGAACCGACAACCGTTGAGGTAAACGTGTTCTTGTTTTGGTGACGGCGCCTCTGCAAACGTAGATGAAGATTTGCGAAAGACTGCTGGCAGATGCTGGATACGGCAAGCTGAAGACTGGGCGCTATGGCGCTTATTAGGGGAGGCCTATGTCCAGCTGTGGACTAATTTAGGCTGATGATGATGACAACCAGTTATAGGTGCATGCTTAATAGTAGGTTATTAGAGGAACAAAACAGGCAACACAAATTCAGAATCAACCGATTCATGAATTTCACCATCTTCAAGAAGTATATGTATATATTACGTTTTTTATCTGTAAATGTGTTGCGAATTCGCCTCCGAACGTCTAGAAATCATAGATTAGTAACAAATGATAGGTACGTGATTAGTCTGTCAATGCCTGTACAGCTGCTTGAATTTAATTACAGCACAACCTTCCGTCAATTGTCTGAATCTAACTGGTTTTATTAATTGCTGTATACTACAGTATTATCGTTTTGCCCCGTCCTGTAATTTCAAGGTAAGAAAATCACCTCTATTAATGCTTTATTGAAATTAGATCAAGATAACCCTATATACGAAATTGTTATATGATGACTTTCGAGGCTTTTATCGTTAAAAGCATTTTACGTGTTAATGTAGTTTTTATTTTATTTTCGAATGCTGCTTGTTGTATATAATTTGTCTTGTTTGAGTGTTTCTTTAGTAATACTAAAGAAATAAAGTTCTTGAAAACTGCTGTAATAAAGTTTGAAGGACACAAAGACCATGAAATTATAGACACGTGCGGATTGCTAACCGTGTTTCATGTCTTGCGGGCTACCAGTTATCATTTAAGAGTGCGTCTTATGCAAAAATCTAGTTAGTACTTTTAAACACTGATGTATGGTAAATAACGTAAATGTTCAGATTAAAAAAATACTATATCTAGGGAAAAAGCTTGTAGAAGTCGAGTAATCAAATATTATTTTAAAAACAAAATGGTTTCTTTAATATATAAAAAAAATAAAAATCGCATAAAAAAATTTGTTTCAATTGAAATAGGTACTTGAAATTATCAGCGATAACCATGTTTTGAATAAATAAAAGATAATAAGCAAAAAATTGATTATTGCACTGTCGTTGCTCTACTCTGTCCCGCTCCTATGAACGCGAAATCCTATGCCTATCCTTTTCACAAATGATTGCATAAGGCGCGCTCTTAACAACAGGTAGATCATTACGTTGCCCCGTCTCCATATCCAAAATAAAAAAACCTTGCAAATGAACTGCAACAAAAAAACAACAATATTTGCCTTTGTTGATTGAGATTTATAGCAGTCTTGTTTTGAATGTCCGTATAATTTGGTGAGTATCCGTCTGACATCTTCATTTTCGACCAGAACTGTTTCATTAAAATGCAAATAGATGTTTGCAGATTACACCCAACTTTATGAATGATTCAAAGACTCGAGAACAAGCGAGTGCGATATAATAAATAAAGTTGACATTTATCAAGCCCATCTAGTGCCCTTATTCCACTAAATACATCGCTTCACCATCACAATGGTATCGTCAAAGACTCGAGAACAAGCGAGTGCGATATATAAAGTTGACATTTATCAAGCCCATCTAGTGCCCTTATTCCACTAAATACATCGCTTCACCATCACAATGGTATCGTCCCAGTTTGACACATTTTGACATTTTACCTTGCCAACGCTTGCGATGAAATAAACTACAGATAAAGGGAAGCGATGGAGGGACGCGTGTCAAAAGTGTCAAGGTTAAAAGAAATTTATTTATCAAACTGAATCCACATCCTTTAACACATTCACTGCCCAGCCTCGTCAATGACCAACGGCGGCGCGCCGCCGCCCCGCCGTTATGACGGAGCCGGAACAGGCTCCTGCGTCTTGGGCCATGAAAGTGTTAGTATATCGCATTCACTGCCCAGCCTTAGCGGGGCGGTGCGACCCTTGTAGGGACGCGCCGCCGCCGCCGTTACGACGACGGAGCCGGAACACCCTTCTGTTTCTTGGGCTATGGAAGTGTTAATTAAAACAACTATGCTACTTATCAAAACGGCCCAAAACGGACTTTAAAATATGAAACCATTCTCCAACCAATCTCTATGTGCAAATAGAACCGCGCTCACGATTTAGCTAGAGTTTCTTTCATCAATGGACCATTCTGCCACCATTGTCATAGTAAAGTGATTGGTTAGTTAGCGGAATTCGGCCCCTGTATGTCATATAATTCGACGTTTAGTAATGTGATTGTCCGCTAAGGGGCACAAGGACGGACAGCCTTCTGTTTGCCACATGAAGCACTTAATTCTGTCGTGTTTATTGTGTTTCACGTTAATATTGATTGCTCATTTTGTTCGAATCACTGCAGTAATAAACATGTTATTGTGCAGCTGATCACTTATAAGACTCTTCAAGTCTCTATTTATAATTGTTATCTTATGTTATATAGCACAATAAACTATGTATCTGTTATGGTATGTGTAAATAAACTTTAATTTGTAAAGAAGCTCTAATATGCAATATTTATGCATAACAAGATTTAAACGTACATATTTCAAAGTTCTTGAAAGAACCGACTGTAAAAATTAAATAAGTTCCCAAAAAAATTCGATTGCGGCAGGTCTCGAACCTCATCATCATCAGCCTACATCAGTCCGCTGCTGGACATAGGCCTCCCCTAATGAGCGCCATAGCGCCCTGTCTTCAGCTTGCCGCATCCAGCATCTGCCAGCAGTCTTTCGCAAATCGTCATCCCACCTGGTCAGAGGGCGTCCTACACTACGTTTGCCGAGTCGCGGTCTCCACTCAAGAACACGTTTACCCCAGTGGTTGTCGGTTCTTCTCGAGATATGGCCAGCCCACTGCCACTTCAGCTTGCTAATCCTTTGAGCTATGTTGATAACCTTGGTAACCAAACCTTGGTTGGTGGTCTCGAACCTGCGTACCCTCAATGCGGGTGTAAACCATCCAACCACCACCTACAGGAGAAACATTACAGTTATCCAAACCTGTTCAAAGACTAAATTACAATTTACTTCGTTTGACGAGAGGTGTAGCCGTTGCTCAATTCTTAGGTTTTAAGGTTTAGAGAATACCCAGAGTGCGAGTATTACGCATTATAATACAAAAACCTTCAAACACACTGTTGTTTCTTTTGCGTTTATCTATAGCCACACTTTCACATATCTCGCTGTAACCGTTTTCTTATTAGCGTCGTCTTGCTAAAGTACCAGTTAGTTATGACGAGAACATGAACAATTTCCTCGTTTGTACAAACATCGTGTAGTGCTCAAATGCAGCGGGCGAGCTTGGAGCAATTTGCGTGTGCAACCGTGCACAGTGGGCGTTCGTCCGTAATGAATGGCGGACGCGCTCACCGATCTAGCACAACGGTTCACAACACTCGCAACCAAATCCAATAATGCACACTCAGCTTAAGGGCCTCTACTACCTCAAATCAACTTCGTCAGATCTAAATATCTTCCAATCTACTAAATATTTAACTTTGAAATTTATATAAGGTAAACTTCAGGACTTACTCTATCGATCATAATATGTTTTGAAAACACGACGTCATAAAATTTTCTCGATGGAAAAAATCGCAAAGTTACCTTTAAATTTTTACTAAAACCGAGATTGAGAAATAAGTTCTCAATAAATACAGTAGTTAAGATCTTGAGAATAAGCATGGTAATAGAACTAAGTATAAAACATTTCATATGTTTCGGTTTTTTCAAATAAAGTCTTAATTAATAGATAATAAGCTAAAACTTGATTTTTGGGCTTGCGTTGCGTTGTTTTCGCTTCGTAAACTTAATTCACCTGAGCTAATTCACCTAGGTGTATTAAATACACTTTTAGTAAACTTAAAACACCTGTACCGCTGTTCATAAAACAAAAGACATATATTTAAAATCACCCGTAAACTTTATTCACCTCAGTTAAAAATGGTTCTAACGGACCATTTCTAGAAAATGAACTACAGTAATATGTCCATCTAACAATGGGATATGAATTCATCATTTAATTGAACGCTAGATCTGCGTTCCCGTTACGCCGATTCCCCCAACGTCGATTCCCGCTACGTCGACTCGTAAAGTAGATTCCCTTCACGGCGACCGCGCTTTTTGTGTACTGTCGGCAGCGGCGGCATAGGGAAAGTAAATAAAAACTTTGTATGGCTGATAAAATTCTATTACTTTTGTTTTTAAATAATTAACGCATTCACTGCCCAGCTTTGGCAATAATGTGTGAATAATTAATACAATTGGTTTATTCATTTTATTTTTAATCTTGTGAAATCTACATTTTCGATGACAGCTGTCAAAATTGAAAAGGACCTATTTCCGAAACTACACACGCTATACTTTCAGCTAGTGGCTCAAATGAAAGGTGATAAGAAAATCTACATTTTCGATGACAGCTGTCAAAATTGAAACGGACCTATCTCTGAAACTACACACGCTAGACTTTAAGCTAGTGGCTCAAATGAAAGGTGATAAGGAAATCTACATTTTCGATGACAGCTATGAAAATTGTTCCGACAGTACACATCGAAAAAGCGCGGTCGCCGTGAAGGGAATCTACTTTACGAGAGTCGACGTAGCGGGAATCGACGTTGGGGGAATCGGCGTAACGGGAACCATTCATATAAAGGCTCTTCATCAAAGTGAATAAAGTATACTTAAAAGTAAATTTAATGCACCCAGGTGAATAAGGTGAATAAAGTTTTTTAAAAGTAATTTTAATGCACCCAGGTGCTTAAAGTTTACTAAAAGTGTATTTAATACACCTAGGTGAATTAGCTCAGGTGAATTAAGTTTACGAAGCGGTTGTTTTGGCATGCCCTGTCCCGCTTCTATAAACGCAAAATCCTAAGTCTATCCTTGACACAAAAAGTTGAGGTGGCTCTTAAGCGTACTGCGCTACCATCGCCTACGGTTAAAGGTGATTTGCAAACGCGAGCACAATACACTAATTTGCAATCCCGATACTCTAGTCTACCAGCTACACGTACCAATTCAAAATGTGTTGTGATTTAATGGTAGGGAGGTAATGGAGCCATTACCAATCTCGGAACGGATTGCATAACAAAAATATTATCATGAGCACAGCACGCGCATATAGAGGAAGCAATTTGTGAAATTGTTTTATTTTTACATAGCCAACCTGTTCATGAGTCATGTTTATGTTAGATCTGTGAATTAGATCGTAACCAGTGGTTCGCTCTGGTGTGAAATCAGGAAATGCAGTGCTCGATTATTGGTTAATGCCTTGGATTGGATGCGAAGTAGCCGTGTATTAAAACTACGTAACCGTTCTATAAATTACAGTTTGTACTGACCATATTTATTACTTAATTCATGTGTACGATCGTTGTCTGTTTTATTTCCGGAGCGGATCGTTTATTATTATATAAGTGGATAGGTATCTGCGATGTTTCTAGCATGTTTTTATTTTATACGATGTATTGTTGTAGCTTAGCTACGCAATAGTTTTTTGTCTTATCAAGATGTAAGTAGTTGTATATTTTTTTATCAGGTGGTGAGTAAGCCGTACCAAGCGGCCTCCGGTGCTGAGCTGACGAAGCTCTGCAACCACAAGCGGAAACTCCTGGCGACGCTGCAGGCGCGGGCGCAGTCGCCGGCGACTCCGCCCCCGCAGAACATTGAACCCAAGAAAGGTAAATTGAAATTCGATAGACAATAATTAAACTAGTTTTTAAAGCAACAGATCTGTTTATGTAATTATCCATTTATGAGGTAGAAATTATATGAAAAATTTAAAATTATCGTAAGTAGACTAGATAGATTATTTTTATTTAGACATCCACAGAAATGATCTTTTCTACACGATTTTTTTAAATGACTATCAAAAATGATTATTATCGTTAAAGTAAAATAAACTTGTTTTCTAGCAACATTATGAATACAGAATCATATACCTACGAACAACCATAAAACTGTGTAAAACACCAATTGATATGTAAAAAAGTTGATTCTGCAGTTAATGAGGCGTGGAAACGAAATTGCGCTGCGCAATAACGGACGATCGATTCATCATTGTAGCTGCAAAATATTCAACAACGAAATGTTCAAAGAGATGAAAATAGTCTGTTATTAACCGAATGTTCTCTGATAGACTTGGTTGGTACCTCTTAATCGTCAAACATCAGGAATATTGGAAATTCCCCATAACCCTCGATCAATCCATCATTTTAACGAGAAAATGTTGATTTCGCAAAATTGATCCTTCAATTTCCGCCGAGTTGCTTTGAGCCTTCGGGCCGGTAAATAAACATGACAGAACCAGAACACAATCTTCAATGTGACAAGTAAGCAACATAGAGCTGACATCACAATAACAACAACAAATTATGTATGAAGAAAGGGGAGGATAGTGTCTAAAAGAAAGAGATTTTCTGGCGAAACAACAAAGAGTAAATCGTATTTAAAGTGCATCAGTATTCATGCGATGCAGAGGGAAGCCGTAACGGCTTTTTTACTCCCACTTTATTTAATTCAGTTTATCATTTAGCTGAGTTTGTCCGGGAACGCGGTCCTTAAACTTTCATAAAGTAATTCTATAGCTTTATGTCTAAAGCTCGCCAAGCTAAGAATTCGTTTCGTTACGCTTTGAAACTCTATTGTTTGAATAAAGTTGGATAAAGTTTCATTGGTATGGAATTTCGAACTCGAATGCATGTTTCTTTAGTCGAATGAAATGGAAACCTTTACCGATGGAAATTTCTTTGTTTTTTATTGATATTAACATTTTATTACCCTTTACGTCCATTACTAATACCTGTAATGTCGCTATCAAGGGCTGCGGTTTGTGTAATGATAATGAATGATGATCCATATTCTCCCACGCATTATGTCTGAATGATTGCACAATATGCACAATTGCACATGCATGCGTATTTAAATTCACGAAGTTAAACGGCACGGGTTGATCTGAGAGCAGGTTCTTCGGGAGCATTATTATCCGATTAGCGGGCGGGAGTTCCGGGCGCAATCTCTCGGCCCTCCTTCATCCAATTACACGAGTGTGAACCGAACGGGATTAGCCGGGAAACCCTGCTCCCGTACATTACCGGCCCGTGCCGTTGACACTAACTAGATTCCCTCATTCCTCCGTCTTTTCTCATTACCAACTGATGTTCCGTTTGAGTTTAACCAACTATTTTGTTAATGTAATGGTTCATTCTCTCTTGAAAACGGTCCGGTTTAGGAGCTTAGGGGTCGTTTTGCTTCCTTTTGAGATTGCGACACGTTGACTTTGCATTGCGGACGTTTTAAGACGATTGCGCAGCGTCGAGGTCTTTGTTAAAGAATCCTTCTATTTATAAATTGGTACAATCCTCTAAGATTTTGCTTATGTCGGCATATTTTTGTTAACGCCCGTCAAAGCAGGTATGTTACCGCAGAGTTTGAGCAAGCTGTGCAAGTGGTTGTTCGGAGTCGGAGAACGGAGTTGTTTCTTATAACAAAGAGGGTAGAGCGGTCTCTTTGTTGTTAAGTGGCAGCTAGCGAGAGACGAAGGGGGTAAGGGGTGCATTTAGTGTGGCATGAATAGCGGGTAACTGCACTTCGTCAGTCGTCCGTCCGGGAGTAACAACCTGCATTTCACCCAACACCCCCTTTGCAATCCTAGCTGCCTTGTCCCCACCTCTATGTTTGTACAACAACCAGCTTTAATTTTATCCTCTTTTAAACTGACATTCGCAGCGTGTTGTATAATTTTGCTTTATGTTCGTCTTATACAATTTATGTTCTTGAACACTTGTAGGCAGGTAGGTACTATTTGGCAATTCATTTTCTTATTGGTACTTGTTAAAAGACCAGTTATTGCATTGAAAGCTTTGATTTCTGACAAGTCATTTCATCAACATGAGGTTGCCCCAATTTGGTTTTACTCAAGACAACCGGAAACCTTACATAGTTTTAGCAGGTACCTTCTTACATTGTAAGGAACTATAACGAACTATAACATTAATTTGTAAGCTCAATAAAAATGTACCGATCCATTTCGATAGGAGATAAAACCCGTAAAGAAGATTAAGCATCGTGAGCGCTAAATCGGGAAGTGTATACGGCGAGCCGCAGAATTGCGTAATTACCGTAAAGGAAGTCGGCCGTTTAGAGCAAACAAAAACTGCGGCGACTCGATCAGTGGCGGGAACAAAGGCGCGGGTGTAATTTGAAACAATCGGCGGTGGTGCAGAGCGGCCGGAGCTGGCGTGGGCGCGCACCCCGACTATTGATCTGCCAGTCGCGCTCGCCGCCCGCCGCCGCCTGCCTCCCCAAGGCCCACCCTAGCTGAGACCTGCCGCGCCCGCCGCCCATACAGCCCCTATTTTAATTGCAAATCTGCCAGATAATGTGCAAATAGATAACGGTATTATATTCGCCTCGCTAACGAATTATGAATCCTTATAGAATTACCGAAACGACTCTACATTTTTCAACAATATCAACTCCTTCGATAAATAAATGAATAACGATTTTAAATTAGGTTGATCGGTGTATGATTCGCTTTGTTTTAGCATTAATTAAAAGTTTGATTCGAGCCGGAACGAGTATCGATTGGTCCCGGCTGTCGAAGGCAGCGATGTTTATCGGCAGTATCGTTTTACATATAAATGGGTCAATCATTGGAGCTCTTTCCTCTTCCTATTTGTATTGAGACCGCGCATTTTCCATTTCCCTCGTTGGTAATCTGGCTTTTCGTGATTTCATTGGTCGGGATTCGGTTCAATAGAGTTAATTGAACTCTTAGTAGGTAGTCTCTACATTTGGTATATTTGAATCTAAGTATCTATTCTATTAAAATTAATCTTTCGAGGCAAACGCTTGACTTAATAAAAATAAAGAATATGGCTTCTAAACGAGTAATGCTCTTTAAGATAGGGACTTAAGTACCTTTATTCTTTGAAATTATTAGGTCGTCTGGAGAGCAGTACAAAGTCACCCGGTCGGTCCCGACCCCGACTCAATGACGTCGCGTACGTTTGTTTATTGAACACTCCAACTTCAATTACTTTTAGCAGATTGACCCCAAGGCTAGGTTGTTCAAATTGAGCACGTCTATTTATAAATTGGTACTTCGAGGTAATATTAATATTTATTTCTTGAGTTTACATTACCCGATTTACTGTAGATATTTCGAAATGAAACCAAAGGCGATGTGATATAAATCGTTTACGAGCGGCGCTTAAAAGTCGTCAAACGGTGATAAAGTTTATGTCGTTTCCTTTTTCAGTGGCGGGCACTGAAGTAGCGATGCTAAAGAAAAAAGTGAAGAAGAGAGCTGGTATCCCGGCTAACATGAGCGTCTCCCAAATGATGGTACAAAGGGAACGACCTCTCGGCGAGTTCAAGGTATGTCTGTGTGTTATTAAGTATTCATAGCCGTGATAAGAGCTGAATCGTTGCCAGCGATGCTTGCGCCTCTGGATATTTTCCTTTATTTGTAGTTTGCTATTTTTCCACTTTAGTAATGTATCATTTCGGAATAGCCAAATGGCCTCCTTTCTTAATGTAATTGGGTCGGGTACTGATCATTGCAGTTTAACTTTGTGTAATGCTAATTGAATTCTGAATAAGTATTGTTTTTTAATTTAAAACTGTCATGAACTTAATTTATGAACATACTTTAATCATTCAAGTAGATATTTCAAATCAAGTTAACACATACAAGTACATAATCTCTAATCAAATCTTATTTTTTTCAGTCTCAAGAGGAGGTAAATCCTCCGAGCATGAACTCGCGGGGCGCCATGGGCCATCATATGCCCGGCTATGCGCAGTCGCAACACATCCACAACCCGGCCGCTCCAGACGATCCTAAGGACACACATTTGCAGAAAAGTTCCCATTACATCACAGTCAACAGCGGCTGGATAACGCAGCAGAAACCCGACGGGCAGCAAACGGCAGCTACCAACAACTCCAACAACGGAATGCCCGTGAGAGGCGCCAATGGACAAATCATCGGCGTCAACAAAGGGTACACTTACCATCCCAACTACAATAAAGGCTCATCTAACATGTTGCCCCCGAACCCGGAGCAAGAACAAAAAGAAGAGAGAAAAGACAAACAAACGCAACAGAAGTATCCCAAAGAAGACGACACCCAAACCTTCTGCGGTCTCAACCAAGCGCTGACGCCGGAAGTCATGCAGAAAATCAACGAGCAGCAACAGATTTTCATCCAACAGAACCAGAAACAAATCGAAATGGCAATGAAGGGCTACAGAAACCAGATTCCCGATAACACGAGTCAGAACAATCCCCAGAATCAAGGGCAGTATACGGCACAAGGGCAGCTCGTCATTCAAAACGGCACGATAGTGAAAGCCAACCCCGCTAAGACGCCGCCGTGGCAAGTCAAGCGACCTGACGGCAACAACTCGCATCCCATCATGAGCCCTACTCCGAAACTACAAAAAATAGATAACATCGACTATGATGATCCTAATGCGAATATGTCGGAAGATTCATCTAGCTCGTTCAGCTCTTTTTCAAGCAATGAACAGAACATTCCACAAGGAATGTGCTCGCGTGTACCGCCTCTGCCCCAACACTACAACATGATGAACCAACAGTGGCCCGCGGTAGAAACAAAAAAGAAAAAAGGCAAAGCAGGCGCCAAGGGCAAGAAAAAGAACAGCGCAACTGAGAATAAACTTTTGAATTTCGGTAGCAATCTGAGGTTACCACACGATACAAAATTACACCCTATTGGAGACACGGGGAATATTATCCCATCATTCATGGACGACCCCAGCGGTTATTTAGCTCAGCAGACGGCACTACTTAACAACACCATTTCTAGACAATCCGGCGTGAAATCCACGTACGACGGAAGTCAATTTGACGGGTCGCATAGCAGCAATTTTGGTCCTCAGCACCAAATGGATAATCTAAGGAAGGCGAAGCCGGGAAAGGGACCCGTTGCGTACAGAAAAAACGCACCCCATACCTCAAAATCTCCCAACACTACGCCGGATAGCAGCGTGCTCTCTGACAAAGGACCAGATAACCCCATGCCACAATGCTGCAAGGGTTGTAATGTCTCCTCTAAAAGCAATAGCCACGAATTCGGCGACAACCAAATGCGGCTCAAATATATGAAACATAACATGTACCGCATGGAACTCGACGGTAGCTCGACCTCCAGTCCGAAGCACGGTTTCGACGACAATCCGGTCACATCATCCACTTTCATTGAAAGGAACGCAGTGCATGGCAACTGCAGTCCGATACAAGCTGGTACTGTGAGCACTAGCAACGTCTCAGAGACTATGCAACAACCCGAGCCTTCTCCCACGCTGTCAAACAGCTCTCGGAACACCGACACGCCGCATAGCAGCGGCAGTAACAGCTCGCAGATGCTGCCTACCAGCTCCTATCACATTCAAAGCCCGGCATACTCGCACCCTTACAAAGATAACTTCAGTGGTAACCCTTCGACCCAGAACAATCAAGGCTGCCCTTACAGCTCGCCCGGCCCGCCTGCATCGATATCCGGCACGCAAATGATGCATTTCATTTCGAACCATAACGTGAACAAAAATCTCATGGAGGTTGATAACATATCAATGGTCGGAGTGAAGCCTGCCGCGAAATCTCAGGAACTGATGCGGTTGGAGTCGCGAAGGAAAACCGAGAATTCGATGCCGGGGTATTGTCCACCACCGCACATGGGCGGTGGACCCGCATACTCGTTGATACAAGCGTGCTACGTCCAAACCTTTGTGACGACGATGGCGAGCGGTTTTTCTGTAACCAGGGATACGGTAACTTCCGTTTTGGCCGGTAAAGCCAACACCGCCACTACGTCCATAAACGCTGCGCAAGCGAATTTCGTGAGACCGCCTCCACCGCAGAGTGTCAGCATGGCCACGACCTACGCTATACCCAACAACCAACCTGATCCATTCCTCAATTCCGTCAATTTACCGACGAGCTATCCGCTCCATATTGCTGGAACTACAGCGCAGAACATGATATCCAAATCTCCGCTAGAAATGGTTCAGAACGTTATAGGAAGCATTCCATCAAAATCTGAGGCAAATAATACGCTATCTAACCCTCCGATGCACAAAAGAACTTCACCCGGACAGATCTTGATATCTTCCACAGGGCAGATTATCGTATCGAACAATCAAATGCCTCCTCCGCCGCCCAAGATGATCTCAACGGTAGCTTCGGGACACGGGGCAAATTCAGTCGCTAACGTCAGTGCTTCTGGACAGACTATGGCTCCTGTTGGTGGCGTACAATCTATGGTCAACCAGCCAACGGTCGTTGTGAATGCTCTACAATCACCCTTCGTAATTCAGAACCCCATGATGTCAGTCGACGGACAAGTAGTACAACAGAACACGGTAATGCCACAAATAGTCGCTGGTAACATCGTGTCAGGCCAGTCGAGTAACGACACCACGCGGCAAATGGAAGTCAAAAGCCACCAGAGCTTCATGCAGGGCGTGACTATGTTATCCCCTGAAAATATAAAGAAGCGAAGCAAGAAGAAGAAAAACCAAACCACTAACATAACGAACGTGTTGCAAATAACAGCGCCGCAACAGAATCAAGGCAACATAATGGTGCACTCTTCTCCTCAGCATAACACGAGCCCGCAGTTTTCTCCGCGGGGCTTCCAACTATCTCCGAATAATAATATCTCGCCTACTCCAATGTTGCAAGCGTTGACCATAGTTCCCGGAAAGTCTGGAACACCTGCGCATATCGTTATGAACGGCCAGGGAAACGCAAACAACTATGGATCTCAACAGATCATCACTAACACATCGCCGTCACAGCAGATCAATCTGCTTCAGCCGGTGAACTTGATCAATAACGCCAGCGGAGTGATGCCGAACTTCCCAGCATTCCAACAATTCATAGTGCCCAACCTTGGCGGGATGATGATGACAGCAGACGGTACCACCATCATACAAGATAACTCTACAGGAATGCCCATGCAACTGCAGCTACAGACCGTAAACGGGCAAAACGTCCTGACGCCTATACAAAACTCGGGTGTATTCACGGGCTCCAACGGTGGTGTCGTTATCAGAGCTCAGAATCAGCAAGGGAAGATCATTCAATCGCAGCACAGCCCCGGGGCTCAGTTCCTCTCTCCGAACAGCCAAGTCATGATGAACAGTCCCAATTTCAACGGACAGCTGAGCCCGCTGCTAGCTAACCTGAGCCCAACCAACGTGACTTTCAACACCGGGCAGCAAGTGAGGTCTGGCAACATGCAGCAGGAGTTCATACAAACAAATCAAATGGGCCAAGCGGTCATGGTGCCGGTTTCTCCGAAGCAAGCGACCAACAACAGAACAAACTCAACGTTCGTCCATCAGAACACAACTATAGTACAGCAGCAGACAACTCTAGTCTCCAACTCCCACAACACGCAAATGTCGTCACTAAATCTGCAAAGCGGGAATCAGTCGCGTCTAAGCATCGATCCGAACATGCTGATCAACAAGCAAATCGTACAGAAATCGCGTAACTTTATCGAAATGCCGCCGGAGCGCGTGCAAGAGGAAGCGACAGAAAACCTGGAGGAGATGAAAATTGAGAACGCTGAAGGTTACGCGAAGTTTATAAGCGAGTTTGGACCTCTAGAGTCTGGTCATGTTCGTCATTCTGTGTCTACGCAAACGCTCCGGAAATCTCCTAGCACTCAGGCTGTCTCGGGCAGCAGTCCGCCTGATACGACTACACACAGTCCGCTGGGCGCGCTCGAGGCGGCCGCCAGTCCAAGGCTGTACGCGCAACGGTGTGTTTCCACGCAGGGGAACTATGCCGACACTACGACCAAGTCACCGGAGCCGGCAGACGCTAATTCATCGGTAAGTTATGCTCATTAATAAACTTTTGTGTAGGTAACTTTGTTTTTCACAGTAATAACACAATGTATGTTTATTAATTTCGTCGGTTATTAGTTACAAACTGCTTTTTTAGTTGTGCGGGATAAATACTTCCCTTTTAAAAATAAACACGTCGGTCCTTTTCTTCCCGTCTGTCAATGTCATCACAGTTACGTTGATCTCTACCGCGGCCAACATCTCTATCATCATTTCCTCTGTCGTCGTCGTTTCTGTCGTCTGCCGCGTCTTCCCTGTCTTCATTTCTTCTGTTACCTTCGCGTCAGAGGGTGGTTAGAAGCTGCTAACCGCCCTTTGGTCTGTTCCCTCAGTCGGCTCTTGCGATATCTACTGGCTGAGCTTGATGGGTCGATTCTAAAGCCGTGACCGCCACGGCAAATAAAATCTGCCAAATAACAATTAATAAAAAAATACCGATGCATATTTTTTTAAATCGGTATTTATGTTATTTCACTACCGAAAAAAATATAACATACTCAAAATTTTATGTAAAGAAAAAAACTAAAAATAATAAAATTCCACTTCAGTTCGGGTTATAAAAACGCTGCCTTTTTTCTGTGACGTCACAGTTCAATTTGACAACTGTGACAAGTGCTGCAGTTTCATCAATCAAAATAATATTAGATACTTACAAATAAATGAGAAAAAAACATCACGTTTGTGTATCTAGTAAATAGTTTTCTTTATTTTATAAAAGATATCCCGCTAAACCTTCATGACAATACGGTGAACGGTGACGTCATGTTTAGAAATTTTTCGAATCTACTTTCAATAATCAAATTTCATAAAAAAAATGCACATATATTTCTATGAATACAGAATACAAATAATCACCTTTTTTTAAGTCTCATGCACATACCCTATTGGTCAAAATTACAATCTTACGTCCATTAGAGTTAGAGAAACGGGCTGTTTGTTTTTCTGGCCTTTATATTTTAACCAATGTCCTGTTATATTATTTCCAGGCTATGGTCCAATGTGTGTCGAGCAGCGAACAAGACATGGCAGAGGCGCGCGAACACTCGTGGCCGGCGCCCAGAAATGACTTCCATGCAGACAATGACTCTAATAGTGAGTGTGTAGTATTTTATTTAGTACTTTTCCCGGAAAAACGCGCACGGAAGCTGTTACTAGCTTCCGTGCGCGTTTTTCCGGGAAAAGTATCCTGGTATCCTCTCTGCATTTTAGTCCGACTCGTACTAGTTTTAAATTAAAGCGGGTAACAAACATGCAAACATCCATCCTAGCAATCGCGTTTAATATTAGTTAGTCTGACTGGTTTCGGCACACGGCTTCGTCACGTCAAATACTCCAGCTCGATAAACGGCTTCGGGAGACTTTACCTGGTTTAAAAAAAACCCTCGTCCCGTAAAATCATCCCGCCCGCCTAAGATATTCAAACATAAGATTGTTTGAATATCTTAGGCGGGCGGGATGATCTATTATATTTAACCTTCATATAGTGCAGTCTAAAAGATGGTTAATCGAAGAATTTATTTTTTACGCGACATTTAACAAACATTAAAGAGGAAAAACGACATTTCTACATTCAAGAGGAAAAACGACATTTCTAGCGCTAAATAAAGGCGCCTTGTATGACCACCTTTCTAGGTTTGTCTAAAACTAGACGCGGCGCATACATGCCAGTTCATTTACCTGCCTAATAGTCCCCTTTTTATATAAATTGTAGAGCTTAGCTCTTGTCAGAGCGATCATGCAATTTCCTCCACTTTTCTCTTTCCAATGCGATCTCTTTTACTTCTTATTAGTAAGTTGCTGTCATCTTGTATAAAGATATAAAAGAAACGTTGGAAAAGAAAAGTTTAGGAGTTTACATTATGACACCGACAAGAGACTAGGCTTTATCCATACTATAATATTATAAATTTGAAAGTAACTCTGTCTGTCTGAAGGGATTGTAATGCAATTTAGCAGAGGTATCCCTTGTGATAAAAGCCAATAAGGCGATGATCAAGTGGAGGCCTTCGTCCAGCTGTGGACCATTGTTGAGGAAAATGGTATCCCGAGGACGGACATAGACTACTTGAGAAGCGCGTGCGAAGCCGTGGGCAACAGCTACTAATTTATAAAATAAGGCCAAAGAGGTTTTCTGCGAAAAAATACTGACATAAAAATTGCTATTCCAGATATGATGAGCACCATGCCGATGATGCGTCAAGGCCGCCCCCACAACCCCGTGGAGTCGTCCGAGATACATTACAGCCAAAACATGAACCTACCCCCACACAACCCACACATGCCCATGGCGCCCAATTACTACGAACGCCCACAAACATACAAGAGGAAAAACGACTTCGGAGACGGATCCACATACAGATCGGACAAAATTATGCGCACGAACAGTTATAATATGGTCCACGCACCTAAAGAAAACGAGTACGATATGGGAATTCCGAATGATAAACCACAAACCAGGCATTACCAACCATCAGGGTCGAGCGCAGACCCCAGCCTGCCACGAGCATTTGATCGGCATAACTTAGGCGCCAATGACGGTAAGTAACTGTCTTTTTTATTATAAGCTTTGAAACTCTTCAACAATGGTTGCTGTCTGTTTATAAGTTCACAAGACTCACTCACACTCAAAGTCGTTCCGAATTCTTTTAGCGCGATAGCGACAGATGACAGATCATTCAGGGTCACTTTAATGCACTACAATTTATTGTACGGTCGAATAATGAACACTATAATCCGTGTCATGGCTTCCAATTTTGATAGGTTTTGACACGGATTATCAAGGTGTACATTATACGGCCGTACAATAATTGTCGTGCATTATAGTGACCCATCATTCACAGTGACCATGTTCGGTAGCAAGGGCGTTGTGAGTGCAAAAATGGTGCCGAATATGACGTTATCTATGACGTCATATCCGGCACCATTTGATCAATGGTAGACGTGCTAACGGAAGTACGGACACTTTTGTGAACGCTCATAAATTTTATTTATAAACGGAACGCAGCCAATGCAATGTCATAAATGTATACACGCACAAAAAATCAGATTCCATAAATGACGTAAGCTTAAGTCATGTTGTGAAAAAATTCTATGTCTATACATAAACCGGAATAGTCTTGCTAAATGCAGATTGCTAGTCGGAGGGAAGAAAACGCCAATCAACCAACGATGTCAATAAAGATATATTTGAAAGAGTTCGATAATTGGCACATATTTAATGCGTATTTACAGAAATTATATAAAAAATTAATACTTAAATAATAAAGTCTGTCAAATATTACCCAAAATAAAATATTCCACCGCAATAAAGTAATTAAAAAAATGCGTATATGCTAATGTATCAATGCTACATACTAACTCCTTTGGATAATCGAGATAAACAGTACATAATATAAATAAATAAATAATGCTGGAAAATTCACAGGGCGAGTAACGCACTATAAAGCAAAAAACTAAATTGCTGTGTTGTTTTAAATAAATAATGCTGGACAATTAACACAGCATTATCTAGCCCCAAGCTAAGCAGAGCTTGTGTTAATACATACAATATATTACATAGATAGATTTTTTTTATTATACATAGAAAACGACCAGAACACCCGGAACGAATACCTGCAGATCGTACAAATATTTGTCCCAAGGCGGGAATCGAACCCGCAACCTCCTGCGTCGCAGGCGGACTTACGCCCACCGCGCCACAGAGATCGTCAATTTATTACACATGATTGATAGATAGCTCTTGATTTTATTACATCACTTTTAATTTAAAAAATGACCAGCCTACGAAATATCAAAGATGGAATCTAATTAGTTGTGCGGTTAGCTTAAGTGCATAATCACAAATGTTTAAACTCAAAACAAAATGTTAAGTTCTTTCCAGCACAATATGACACTGGAGCCATATCTTCCATGTACAAAGCTTTCTGACCCTACTCATGATATTGTGTGACTTAAGGATATTCATCCAGCACCGCTCCCGCACGTCACAACAATAAGCTATTAAATATGGGTGTAAATACAGCTTTAGATAAACCAAAAAGCATTTACAATGCTTACCCGAAACTTCAAGCGAGTGTGACCCGCGAGCTGTTCATGCCGACAATATAAAAATGAATGTAAATGTTACGAGTTAAAGCCCATATTTGAATGGATATTTTTGAGATGTGTGGCAGTGGTGCAGTCCAGATCTGGGACAATCTATATCAATTATAACGCCACAACCTACTAATATCCAGAACCATCTCACGCTTCAGTCACATCTAACCAAATTCAAAATTTATCAAAGTCAAAGTAAATGACTTTATTGCCTCTATTATATAATGTTGTGTCTTGTATTGGTTTTGGATTGACTTTAATACCTGGCGTAGGTTGCGTCACCGGAAAAGTAAGCAATCGTGGAAAATTACCTCACTCTCTTACAAATACGAGTCAATCACTGCCTTTGTCGTTTGTGATAAATTGTTATGTATACAAAACATTATCAAAATGCACCATAAAATCTGATCTGTCTATCCATACACTAGCCAAACTCGACGTAAAAGGTTTGTAAACAAACCGCCCACTAAACCTAAAATTCACTCTGTTGCCGCTCCGTTATTTTTGTACGCAAATTACTTGGGGACTAGAGATCCTTTCTTCAATATAATTATATTGCTTACAATTATACCTGAAAATCGACGTCAAGTGAGCTTTAGTTGTTAGTGTCGCGTTTTGTTTACAAATGTTCTTCATCAAGGTTGGCTAGTCTATCAAAGTTAAATAGAAAAATGTTTTGCATAATTTAACAAATTGTCACAATAAAGCAAGTTCTTCTTGACTGATCTGATTCTTAAACTGCTCCGGATTGTGTACTTTTCCGGTGACAGAGAACGAAATTGAAATTGTTTCAAGATCATGAAGTTAACGAAATTGTATTGTGGTATATTTCAGCTTCTACATAACGCGATACTATTGGTCATTGGTTTTCTTTCGGTTGGGTTAATACAAGATACAGCTGTATAAATGGTCTAATGGAAAACTAATCAGAGTCGAAACAGCGAAAAACGTTCTCACCAGGCTTTCTGTCGCTTTCCATTGCACCACTAGAACGTAACAAAGATTGGCTCAAAATTGGGAATCCATTACTAACGCATCATTGTAAAGATCATCATATATTCATCGTTTCATTCTTGTAAGTAAAGCACAAATCTCATTTTACTGTACCTTTGTAAATCTTTAGAAAACAATGGAAAAAGGAATTCGTTTTGAACTCCAAACTTGATTTAAAAGTACATGAACATTTCTAGCCTAAAATTACAGAATCTTTTTCCATTGCCTTCATAAAACTATAATCGTTTCAGTTATTGTAACTTATGAAAACACTTTAATTTTCAATAATGTTGTAAACCACATCCGCAAGACTTCACAGCTTTAAAAGCTAACACACATGTGTCACGCTCACAATCACGATAAGTTAAGGGTGACGGAGCCGAGGTGGAGGGGTTTTCGTCATCAGCACACCACATCCACTGTTGAAATCGCCACCCCCAAAAAGGATGGTTTTGCTATAGGTACACCACGCTTGGCTATAGGCGATAGTCGGATTGGTGGAGGTTGTGAAACCGAAGCTAATAGATGATCGGTCGGTAGATGCGAACAGCGCCGGGGATGGTGAAAAGACCCGGAAATTCGATGTGGGGGATCTCGTTTGGGGTCCCGTGAAGGGGTACCCCTCATGGCCGGGCAAGTTGGCTGCGCGGGACGACGGCGGCCGCTGGAGCGTTCGCTGGTTCGGACCGGACAAGCCGCCCACGCTGGTCGACCACTCGAAGCTGCTCACGCTGACCGAAGGCCTGGAGGCGCATCATGCTGCCCGCACTAAGCATAGGAAGTGAGTCCGCGCGGGTTCGACGAGGATGTAACTACAAAGGAGTAAACACCAGCGTTGTTTTGTGCTCTGCTATCTATCAAGTTGTGTATGAACTGAAGCGCGTCTTGACCGCTCTTGTCCTAATTATAGGTTGTTCATACGCTAAAAATCTCTGGCCAATTCGGCAAGGGAATGAAGTATGTATTTGACTACAGTTTTTTTTAATTCATCGTACGAACAACCGACTGTTACTCTTTTGAAACCTTTAGCGGTCGACGTGACGACAGCGACTGTGTCATTTCATAGATATCGTAGTCGAAGTATATTCCTTTGTAGTCACACCGATGACATTTTGTATTCCGTTTTACCTTTAGAGCTATATTTATAACTATTAACCCAACCCAAAGTCAACTAATAATCGCTCGTTTAACAGATTGTGAAGCTGAAAACATTTACAGGTTTCGTTAATTAGAGATTTAAAGAATTGTTTACTGAAATGTTTATGTTTATTTGAACAGGAGTAGAAAACTGAACACCCTTCTCGAGAACGCGATACAAGAGGCAATGGCGGAGTTGGACAAAAAGAGCGAACTGAGAGACAACGCTCTTGAAGGCACGAGTGCGGAGCTCAGCGATGTTGCGCCCATCACTGAAACTCCGAAAAGATCAAAGAAACTCGAGAAAGTCAAATGTAAAGACAAGATTTCCAAGAAGAATCCAGTGAAGATAGCACCTAACCCGGTGAAGACGGGCGACGGTGCGCGGCTGCGCAGCTCTCGATGACAAGGGCAGTCGCGCGCGGCAGCTAGTCGCGTCCAGTGGCGCGCCCTGCCCTTCATCGTACCAGGGAACTTTCAGCGAGGTGTCATGGGCCTGTATTATGTTGAGAAAATATGACAGTTTTAGGCCTAAAAGCTTGCTTGTTTGCCGATCTATGCTTGAGTAACGTTTTACGGCATAAGCGTTCCTTAAGCATAGAGCGATGACTGAGTAAGCTTTCTTAAACAGACCTTGAACTCTCATTTTATCTCAGGCCAGAATAAAAGACACGAGTTGACAATTCCGAAGTTATGATAGTAGGATCTAAATCCGCCTCATTCGTGTAGTTTTACTGGGATATATTGCTGAATGTGCATCTTTTGAGACTGTTGTAACGCAGGACATCACAATATTTTATTCTTAAATGTTTTAGATTCAATGTTGTCATTTGTAAACATTACATCACATATTATTTATATTGATAACCTACGTGTTTAGATACTGAATAATTATTATAAATTATAGCAGTAGATAGAACAATTACGAGATTCAGTAATAGATTTATTTCAATGCCTAAATATATTGTTACTTGACAGTGATTTATCTACCATTCCGTATTGTAACTACTTCGGTCACTGTACATATTGAATTTATTGATGTTTATTGTATTTGAATTGTGTCATATTGGGTCGAAATTCCTTCAGAGCGTCGGAGGTTCCTAAAGTATTTTGTACAAAATTATATTATCATTGTGTTGCAGATGGCGAATTGGCGATCCATTAGTAGATATTTAGATTGTAGACGCACATGATTCTAAATCAATGTCGTCGCATTTTAGCTGTAAGATACATAGTTGTCTACATAATAGAGTTTTCTCAATATCAAATATTAAAAAACTAATATTACCTATTAATCAAAACCTGTCATCGATGTATTGTACAATGCTAATAAACTGTAAATTGATAAGAAATTATGCTATATAAATACCTTGTAAATGTTTATTTCTTTTGTTAGAAAATTAATAAGTATAACATGATTTCTAGTCAAATATTGAGCATATTAAAATGTAGGGTAGAATGAAGTAATTGACAATAACATGGGCCTAGAGTTTGTCGGCGAGCGCATCTCGCCGGAACATTCGGTTGTTTATGAATAAGTACAGTTCGATTATTAATTTATACATTTGCGGTACATTTTACGTTTATAATAATTATACTCATGTGGAAATATCTTTACGAACACTGGAAATAATGGAAAAAACTAATTTAGATCATGAGATTACGGTGGAAAGTAACAGGTAGCGCGGGAAATTAATACATTTTCTGGCTTTTCTATGTTCTGAGTTCTATAAGTTAATACCATCACAATAAGTAGATTTAGAGACAAACAGTGATAATGGAATCAAAATTTTGGGAAGGTTAGTAAATGATTGAAAATAGTCGCTAAATTACTTACCTGTTAGCTGTAGGAATATAGAACATTTTTGTATTCCACGCGCTATTGGTTACATTCCACCTTAATAGATTAAATAAAGTTTAATCAAAACCGCAGCCATTTATACATTTTCTACAAGATTTTTAAACTTTTTAACAATGGTGTTGATTCTATGACGTTATACACATAACCAATAAGTGTAGCTATAATGGTGTCCCAGAGTTTATACAATAGGATTTAATACGAGGCCGCAATAACTTAAAAACTGGTGTGGGCATTTGAAATAGAGGTTAACAGTTACTTACATAACTCACTTATCTAGGTACACGTAGGTAACTAAGATTATTGTCTGTTACTTTTTAATTTATTCTATTAGTATTTTCACTCTAAGTGTCGCTTAATCGATAAGTGTTTATTTGGGTTCCAATCAGCATCAAATAGTAAATACATTTTGCCCGATTGCGAAGGATGGTTATGTCCGACCAATGTCAATAAATATACCAACCAATATGAAATTTATAATGTGTGATGTTTGATGCTGATTGTATACCGAAGATTATTTAAAATATCAAATCTAAAACGCTTCAATTATTCACAATTCTGATAAATATTAATATTACTTTAAAAGTTGCAGTAGTATGCAAAAATGTAGGTGATTTGTTATAGACATTGTTAGATTTATTAAATGTGCAGATTACTTATATTTAATGATCTTGATGTCAGATTAATAATGATAATATAACATAGCTTACTGTTTTTATATCATCGTATTTTAAATATACTATGTAGAGATTCAATTTTTTCCTAAATAGTAATTGTGAATCCAGATATCGACATAGTAAGTATTTAATGTTAAAATGATATTGTTAATTATATTTAGAGAAATAGCCAGCACTTCCTTCTGAAATGGTATTATGTACATATTCTTACCGTAGTTATGTATAGTATTTTATTTCAATGAAATTAATGTTTTATAGACTAATATACAACATAAGATTATTTATTTGTTTTGCTGTGTACATATTTTTTTCAATAAAATGTACCTGTTTTATTTTTTGCGTTTTGTTTTCTTATTATATTGTCCTTAAATAGATCACAGGGTCTTACCAAGAACCAACGGTGGTTCTTTAATTTAATGCATGGTTATTATAGCTTTTCTAGTTATCATCCTTATAATGGTATATGTCACACGTAAGTACCACAAAAATATTGTATTTTGAATATGAATGTAATAAAAATCGTAGTCTATCTACGATATTCGTAGCCCTGAGTTGCGGCGTAGCAAATAAAGTGGAGTCCTATTAGCTACGAAAAGCGTAGCTCCAAGTTTCCCCGAGTGCTTTGTAATCCTCAATGAAAACAGAGATCCCCTTCGGGTAATTCTACTTTGATAATAAAATAGTACCTAGGTACTCAAACAGTATGTATGTATGTAATAATATCGAGAGTATTTTGACAACTTTTGAGCAAAGTCCACCTTTTGTTATGAAGATATATATATCGATGTTATGAAGTGACATTACATAATCTTTGCTTTCGTGCTTACGCTAAAAGGCGCATCAGCAATTTTTTTATAACTAACTTTTTTTGCGGCCAGCAATCGAAACCGCCGGCAGCAAAATATTGAGTTTAGTTTCCAGGTGCTAATTCTTTCCATATTTATGAACTATGCTGTTTTTTTATTAAACTACTCGCATTGCACACTTACACTGCCTCACACACACACACCCTAACACATGCTCACTTGGTTTGGTAGCTCCTGTTGCCCGGACTCTTATGAGACCGGTGTCCTCGGGACTACCAAACTGAATACAGTCCATATTTTTTTATAATAAAGCTTAACAAAGAAAATTACAATTAAATAATAGAATTAAATTAAAACTAGTATTTACAATTGAGCTAACTGTAGACTCTTGCAAACAATCTACAGGTAGCTTAACTGATCCATATCAATACCATTCGGAAGCGTGCCCAAGACGCTGGCTGCATTGCCCCGCTGTATGGCAATGCTGATGCGCTGTACCAGATACTCTGTACCAGCTCTCGAGTCACGCATCGCTTCGAACAGACGCTCAGATAATGCTTTGAAAATCCGGAGAGCCCTGGTACCCTACGGACCTAGGGTCTCGACTCCATGAGGAGCAAATGCTCTCTTGAAATCTTCCGCCAAATCTGCCGCACCAGCCGTCACGGAAGTCACGTCCAAAAACATAATTAAATTTAGTTATTGGAACTAAGTTCCTTATCGCGCGTTGTGAAAGGGGGCTGGACGGAAAAAATTCTCACGAAAAGTTGTAACGACACTTTGCTAAGCTATTGTAAGCCGTGCGGCGTGCGCATGTTTCTCTGTCTGTCTCTCTCTCTCTCTTATAGAAAGGAACTTCATTCCATCCGGGTGTCCCTTGACACCTCTCAACTTTATTTTTGTATTTTTAGAGTTCCGTACCTCAAAAGGAACAGTTAAAGGATCACTTTGTTGTCCGTCTGTCAATCCTCTTTTCTCAGAAACGCGTGGAGGTATCGAGTTGAAATTCACATCATATACCTACTCAGGTTCGTTACCTCTTGGAGCCGCGATATAAATCAAACTTCTAAGACAACGCAATCAAAAGTTACAGCCAAATATTTTGAAATTTCCAAGGGAATCACATGCACACAAAATCTATAGCGTAGGTACTTCCCATTGACCTAGAATCATGAACTTTGGCAAGAAGCAAGGTCTTATAGTACACAAGTTAAGGGAAAAATTCGAAAATTGGAAATTTGTGGTTAATTCTAAGAAAAAATATTTTTTGAATCTCGACATAGACCAAAAACCTATAGGCCCGTTGACCGACAACCATGAAATTTGCCAAGAAGCAAGGTCTTATAGCACAAGTAAAAAATCGAAGATTGTAAATTTGTATGTAATTAATTCTCAAGCTAAGCTTGCTAAAGTCTCGGCCATCATAGAACTATTTGTCGTCTCACTCGCTTGGTAGCTCAAGACGCCACGGTGGTGGCGCGACTGGTAGTGGCGCCACCGGTAGTGGCGCCACCATGGTATCATAATGAGATGGGGCCCTTAGATCCGCGTAGGTAGAGCAGATTATTCGCAGCAACTCCATTATGAACTAAACTAGAGTACCTAGGTATGTACGGCGTAGCAATAACGTAGGCACCATTATGAACTGAACTGTAGAGTAGGTATTTATGGCGTAGCAACGACGTAGCTCTTCCGTAAGCGTAGGCACCTTTATAAACTGAAATGTAGATTAGGTATCTACGGCGTAGCATTAACGTAGGCCTCAGCTTTGAAAGCGGAAGTACCCATTTTTACCGAACGCGAAATATTCTAAAAGTCCTAGTTGTGTGGATCGTAGAGTTGTTTTGTTTGCGTTGGGCGTTGTACGCATATCTATAGCTGCTGGAAACTTATTGAGACATAAACCAATGTTCAACCGAAATAAGAAGACCCTCCCCATGGCCGTCATACCTTGCAGATAACGAAATCTATTATCTTTTTCAGGATTTCATTTTATGCTGGCTCAGTTATAGTTTGGTATTTTGGGTTGTTGTACCAAATTTAATTATTTGCGAAGATAATATTATGAAATGAAATACGTTTTATGCAATGCTATTTGAAGTGTTGTTTAATTGAGGTCCGATGCGTTACTGGCGAGTAATGTTTACATTAGGGTTGTGCTTAACAATAGTAACTATGAAATAACCTATGGATGGCGCGTAATAAGAGTGTGTACAGATTATGATGTAGGAGGTATTGCTACATCTACACCCCCCTAAAAATTAAGTTTTTTTTTTATGAAAGCATAACTAAATTGTATGAGTTACATATACAAATCAAAAAGAAAGTTATGGTGATTTGAGTAAACAATAATAAAAATTAATGAGTTAATATCAATTAAAAATAATGAGTTGCTATACCTAAATGAGTTGAATAACTAATTCTAGTTGTTAATGCTAAGTTAAGTAAGGAAGTAGTAGTTAAGTATACAAATTTATGAAAAACAATTAAAACAACGAACACATGAGTAAAAATGATTAAAATTTAAAACTAGAAAAAATGCTAAATATAAGTTGATGTAGGCAAAATCGTAATACAAAATTGAAATTTTATGTTTACATTGAAGACGTAATTCGCGATAAGATGAGCGATGCACGTTCTTAAAAGTTACGACACTATATTTTAAATTTTTGCGCACCAACTGTGTGTTTTTTCATTTTTATAACACTGCACTTATATACTTATTAACACTATGCTGTTGTGCTGCTGCAATTTCTGCTGTTTGCTACCGATTACAATGGTGGGTGTCGGCGCAGGTAACGCCCCGCTGCTGCCGCCGTCGGTGTTGGAAAATTGTTAAAAGTGCGGAGTACGTACAAGGTGTTGTGTTGTGTGTGTATCTAAAATACACGTGTGTCAACAACACATGAATGAAGGTTTGTTGTCGTATGTGACTTCTTAGCCGTTGGTCTCTGGGTCATGCATGCGTGAGTGTCGGTGGTGTTAGATGTCAAATCTCACGGTTTTCTTAACAATGCGGCCCGATCTGGTAACTGTAGGCCTTTGTTGTGTTGTTTCCGTTACGACTTGAGTGGCTGTCGTTTGATTAGAGGTGTCAAGAGTCACGTTATGGTTATCCTGTGTCGGTTTCGGCAAAACAATAAGGCTAGTTGGAACCTCAAGTGTTTCACTCGGTATAGGATTTGTTATAGCGAGATAAGCAGGTTTGAGTCTGTCAATTGATATAACCGCGTCCCTAGAACCTATTTGAATGGTGTAGTGTTTAGGATTTCGTTGAATGACTTTATAAGGTCCTTCGTAAGGCGGTATTAACGATTTCCTTGCTTCTCGCCTAATAAACACATGAGTAGAGTTATTAAGATCATTGTGAATAAAAATATTCCTGTGGTCAGCTTGATTTCTTGATGATGGGCGCAGATTTTCCATGATTTGTGTCAATCCGCTGGTATAGTCGCTGTCATTGACGTTAGGCTTTGTGCTTATAAAAAAATCTCCCGGTAAACAAATTGATTTGCCATATGTCATTTGCGCTGGGCTGAGTCCTATGTCTTCTTTGATTGCGGATCTTATTCCCAATAAAATTAACGGTAGTTCTTTAACCCATTGGTTTGGGCTGCTGCATCGTGCCATGATAGCGGCTTTAAGTGTACGATGTAACCTTTCAACTTGTCCGTTTGCTTTGGGATTATAAGCTGTAGTGTGAATTTTTTCAATTCCTAGTAATTTGGTTAATTGTGTAAATAACATGGATTCAAATTGTCGTCCTTGATCGGTGGTAATTCGTGTTGGGCAACCGAAACGTGCTATCCAGTGCTCTAGCAGAGCTTTCGCAACCGTTTCCGCGCTTATGTTCTTAACCGGAATAGCTTCCGGCCATTTAGTGTTCCGATCGATGATTGTTATACAGTAGCTGTTTTCTTCCGATAGAGGTAGCGGTCCTACAATATCGATATGAATATGTTCGAATCTTGATGAGCTCTCGAACTCTCCCAATGGTGAAATGGTATGTCTAGATACTTTTGCTTTTTGACACGGTATGCAATTTTTTACGTATTGAGTGATATCCGTGTTCATTCCTGGCCAAAAATATCGTTTAGTTACTAATCGTTTTGTACCGAGTATACCTGGATGGCTTACGTCATGAATGGATTTAATTGCCGTTTCTCGGTATTGTTGCGGTAGATAAGGACGTGCGCTTGGAGTTGATGTTTCGCACGTTATCAGTTGATCCAATCCTGGAATGTTAACGATCTTGAAGTTTAAGTTTTCTTGAGATTGGATTTTTTTAAGCTCTTCGTCTGCCTCCTGGTCGTTAGCGAGTTGTTGGTAGTTAAAAAGACTAGGCATTTGTATTTCGCTGATTCTTGAAAATGCGTCTGCGACTGTATTGTGTTCGCCTTGGATATATTCTATTTTGTTGCAAAATTGTGAGATAAAATCCAGTTGTCGTAGTCGGCGTGGTGTGTCACAGTTTGATGCTTTTTTGGTAAGAGCAAAAGTGAGTGGTTTGTGATCTGTTACGACTGTGAGTTCGCGTCCTTCTACTATGTACCTGAAATGCATCAGTGCCATGTAAATTGCTAATAGCTCACGATCGTAAGTGCTGTAACGTTTTTGTGTGTCGCTTAAGCCTTTTGAGTAATAGGCTAGCGGTTCTAGTTTTTTATTGACGCATTGTTGAAGTGTGGCGCCTACGCACGTGCCAGATGCATCTGTCATCAATACAAGTGAGGCATCTTCAACGGGATGGACCAATAAGGTCGCTTTTTTTATCTCTTCTTTACAGTTTTTAAAAGCTAAGATTGCCTCGGCCGTCCAGTCGATTGGTGTCTTATCTTTTTTCTTTGAGTTGTGTAGGTATTTGTTGAGTATTGTTTGTGATTGTGCAGCGTTTGGAATGTTGCTGCGATAAAAATTTATGAAACCGAGGAAACGTCGCAATTCTTCGATCGTTGTTGGTTGTGGATAATCCGTGATGGCTTTTACCTTATCTTCGTCCGGTTTTACGCCTTGGCACGTGATATGATATCCTAAGAACTTGAGTTCTTTTTTGCCGAATTCGCATTTGTTTGTGTTTATTGTTACGCCGTATTCGTTGAGACGTTTGAACACTTCCTCTAGGTCTTCGTAGTGTGATTTTTCGTCGGTTGATGCTACTAAAATGTCGTCTAGGTAGCAAAATACGTTTTTAACGCCAGTCATTATTTGATTTATGAATCTTTGGAAGCTCTGTGCTCCGTTACGAAGACCGAAATTGACTCTTACAGAATTCATATAGGCCAAAAGGGGTAATTACAGCGCTTTTAGGTATGTCTTCAGGTGCAATAGGTATATGGTGGTATGCCCGTCGAATGTCGATTTTTGATAGAATGACTTTGTTTCTGAGTATGTATGTAAAGTCGAGCAGTCGTGGAATTGGATAACGGTCTGGCTCTGTTATGGAGTTTAGCCGTCGGTAATCACCACATGGTCGTAATTCTCCATTTTTTTTTGTTGACTACATGCAGAGCGTTGGCCCAAGGGCTAGTGGATGGTCGGCAAATACCAAGTTCGACCATTCGCTCAAATTCTTGCTTAGCTGCTTTATATTTGGCAGGACTTAGTGGTCGTGCTTTCTCGTACACTGGTGGTCCTTTGGTAATGATGTGATGTTGTACATTGTGCTTGGGTATATCTTTATAAGATTCAGGTTTAGTAATGTCTGGGTACCGTTTGAGAATATTGTGGTACGGATCCGTGTCATTGATTGATCGGATAGTGGGCAGATTACTTTCATTAGTGGTTGTGACTGCCATTGTCATTTTGGTTATATTGTCTACTAATTTCCTACCGTGTAGATCAACCATCAATTGATTTTTGGCAAGGAAATCAGCTCCTATGATAGACCTATGGACGTTTGCAAGTATGAATGTCCATTTAAACGGGCGTCGTAAACCGAAATCAAGTGTTAGTACTTTTTCGCCATAAGTAGTTATGGTTGAGCCGTTTGCTGCGTACAGTGTGTAGTCAGTTGCTCGTTTGTTGCGCCCTTTGCATGCTAGTACTGAGACATCGGCACCTGTGTCTACCAAAAATTGTGTGCTGGTGTGTCGGTCTGTTACGCATAGGCGATATGATGAATCGGCACCCACGCTCGCCAACGTGGATGTCGACTTTAGTTTCCCGACCTCATAACGCATTTTTCATGACCACATTTTTTGGCGTCGTTGTTGTAAATGTAGTGATAAAAACATTTAAAATTGGTATCTCCAGGCTGTGCTTGTTGTTGTTTGTATTTCTCTTGGTTGGTGATTCGCGAGCGTGATTGTGGGCGGCTTCTTGAGCACTCATCGTTTCTCTGTTTCTGCCGGTTGCGGTCGTTGGACTTGTCGCGCGAATTAAGAGAATTTGCGACTTGGTCACGCAGCGCTGCTACTTCAAGCGAAAGTTTTTGCAATTGTTGTTCTATGCTGTTGGATGATGATGATGATGAGCTACTTGTTGTTGGTTTATTATGATGTATGGTTGCGAGCTCGTTTAGCCGTGCAGTTTCCATTATTTTGTCAACCATTGTTGCGGTCTCGTCGAGTGATAACGCTTCGCAGGTCGCTACTACAGCCCTTACCGTATTAGGCAGTCGATTGATCCACAGCATTCTTAATGTGTCGTCAGGGAATTTATTTCTTGCTAAATCTCTCATTTTGCGGAGCAGAGTAGATGGTTTCATGTCGCCTAATTCTATGTCATTTAGTAATTTATGTATTTGTTTAGTTGCAGACTCTTCGTAGACAGATACGAGTCTTTCCTTGAGCTTTTCGTACATTTTGGTTGTAGGCGGGTTCATTATTATATCGGAGATTTGATCAATCTCCTCACTACCTAATCTCGCTATAACTAAATCGTATTTGCGGCGATCGCTTGACCTTGTCGAAGCTATAATCGACTCAAATTGGTAGAACCAAAGTCTGGGTGCATGTTTCCAGAAATTTGATATAACAGTGTTTATGGTGATAGCACTTGCCGTTAGTTCTTGTTGTAGAGGCGGCTCCGGGTAGCTGTCGTCGTTGGCGGCACCACTCTCACTGAGATCCACTTTACATTCACCATTTTTTGCCATGATTTTTTTTTGAAGTTGATTTGCGCGAAATTATAATGTTATTTGTGAGAGTTTTTATTGTTTTGTTCACTTAATCGCGGAGTACTCGCGGACACAGTTTGTAACACTTCCGTATTTATTTCAAAAGGTTAATGTTCAATTTAGGGGTCACCACTTTGGTATTTTGGGTTGTTGTACCAAATTTAATTATTTGCGAAGATAATATTATGAAATGAAATACGTTTTATGCAATGCTATTTGAAGTGTTGTTTAATTGAGGTCCGATGCGTTACTGGCGAGTAATGTTTACATTAGGGTTGTGCTTAACAATAGTAACTATGAAATAACCTATGGATGGCGCGTAATAAGAGTGTGTACAGATTATGATGTAGGAGGTATTGCTACAATAGTAAACAAATTCCGGTTGGCAAGTTTTTAAACATTTCCTCGGCCGTTACTCGCGAAGCGTGCCCTATCGTCCGTGACGATATTGCTTTCACGACTTATTGAGGCACTACAGAAAGTTTCTGTTGCCGGCTTTAACCACCATTGGAAAAATAAATTGGCATAACCGATGGTTTCCATTCCACTCTTTCAAACATATATCTGCTCTGCTCGCATCATAAAGATCATGCCAATATTTGCCCTAGATTTTTGTTATTTAGCCAGCTACCCGTCTGGTGCAAAACACGCCCGTAGCCTTTTTCCATTTAGGTTGGTGGCTCCTAGTTGACGCGATGACCAAACAAACATGTGCCACTCCACATAAGTTGTCCCAAAAACTTGTCGCCTGCAATATGTCCGGATTAAAAAATAATATTGCGCTTGTTTGCTTGGGGATAAACCGAAATAGGCGTATTTTTCATTGGTTTTTCGCAATATTTCCAGATTAACGCCACCGCCAGTAGGTAGGTAGATACCCATACCTTATGTATTGGGATTGTTTCTGACAAATGTTTTAGTTTTAGAACTTTGATGAATTATATTCTTTGTTGTGGTGGTGTAATATATTGTTTATAGGTAGGTACGTATGTTAAAACTGCCCTGATTTAAAAATCTGCAATCGGTTCAAAGGTAAATATGGTTAGGTACCTAGCTACTCTGATAAATAGCGTAGATAAAACTGATCTTCAGTACCTAAGTTAGTTAGGTACTTTTTGTTACCCACTGGATGCTTAGATCTATCTGACGCCGACTGTACCTACTGATTCTACTTTTTAAGTTTAGTAGAGTTTATACTGAAGCTTTAAACCAGAAATGGTGTAACTTTAAACTTAAGCTAAACTCAAATACTTATCTACGGAGCGGACGCGGGATTAGGTCCATCTATTAAGTGGTCGAGATAAGTGCAAAGTTTAAGGTGCTTAAGTTTTCGACTTTTTAATTGAGTACTTACCTACCACCTTACTTTAATAATAGAGACTTGTGTGACAATTGATAAATTTTCGAAAAAAGGTGAAAAGGTTTCGAACTCTTGTGCCACTTTTTAAAATATTAGGTATCACAGAACAGGGAAATTCCTTATAAGATTCCGCTATTCTGGTAGGTAGTACCTAAATTCGGCCCTTAGACAACCTACTTGGGCTTATCTCGTATATGCCTGTTTTATGTATGTACCCCTTCCATTTCAATTCCCATACCAGGGCATTTAACGTGTTATTTACGTTGCTATCTCGAAGGAACCCATGAAATATTGCTGTCAAAGACGGGATAAATTGAAGGTGGCTCTTCCGTAAGCAGAAAATCGAATAACCATTAATCTGGTAGGAGGACGGCCCGCCGCATGGATCGCAAATGAATGGTCATTGAAATGAAGATGTATGGGGCAAACATATCACTAGGAAATTTTATTAGCTGGTACCTACTCGTACTACCAATATACACAGACCGGGTCGGGGCCGAGACTCGGAAGTGGCACCATAGAAATAACTAGGCCATGAAACATATCAGTTTGACAGCTCTGTATTAAATGGTCCGTAGTATTGAGGAACACTGACACCAACCAGCAGTGCTGTGTTGTTTTAAATAAATAATGCTGGACAATTCACACAGCAGTATCTATAGCCCCAAGGTAAGCATAGTTTGTGTTATGGGTGGGTACTAAATAACTGATATAGGTACATAATACAGTACATAGATAGATATTTTTTATTATACATAGAAAACGACCAGAACACCTTGAACAAATGTCTGCAGATCGTACACACATTTGTCCCGAGGCGGGAATCGAACCCGCAACCTCCTGCGTCGCAGGCGGACCTTCGCCCACCGCGCCACAGAGGTCGTGAATCATTCGTCATTATCTAGCCCCAAGCTAAGCAGAGCTTGTGTTATTGGTTATTAGAAAACTGATACAGGTAGGTACAGATAAACAATACAATACATAGATAGAATGCAGATCGTACAAATATTTGTCCCAAGGCGGGAATCGCAACCTCTCAGGCGGACCTTCACCCAACGCGCCACGGTAGTCGTCGAATTGTTTTGAAAGTATCGTTTGACAAATGAAGACTGACGATCCGAGATGCCTACTGCTTTGTTAGGCATGATAGTTACCAAGGCCACTAGACATCAGGTGGCCTATTTCTACTTCCGACTCCATGTTCTAGCATGTAGTAAAAGTAAAGTATAGCCGACCCGTGCCTCATTCCGAACTCCCAAACATTTTTCTTTCAACTCTAATTGGGTAAAATGGTGCAGTCTGTAGAACTGTGCTGTTCTCCGAAGTTTGCGTTTGTACTTAGTAGGATAAATTACTCGCTAATGTGCTGAAAGGCAATGTTTTAAACAGAACTGTTTGTATAAACCTTACTTAACATTAATCTGTGCCCTAATTAAGCTTTTTTTATAAAAGCTGTGATGTTGTAAGTAGTTTCATGGAATAGTTTGTTTACGAAGTTGTAAAGGCAGGCTAAGTAATTTAGATCAAGAATATTCTTTTTCCCAAAACCGTATTGAAATAAAAAAACAAGATTCTTCTTTGTTCTACGCCACAATAGGACCACTAATGATAAATAATCAAATAAATAATGCTGGTCATTTCATCGCGCATCAACTAGTCCCAAAATATGCTTGAATTATGGCTACTACTATGTAGATGACAGATAATAAATAAATACTTAATGCTGGGCCACAGCATCATCTAGCCCCAAGCTAAGCAGAGCTTGTGTTATAGAATATTATTAACTCATTTATTTCAGATAATAAATCCATACATACAAAATCACAATAAAATCAAATTACATTAAATCTTAGCCTAAATAATAATAATTATTAAATTAAATAAACAAAACAATAATTATATAACATACCTACTTAATTAATTAATTACCTAACTAACCTAAATTTAATTTAAATGGACTGACCGATCATAATCCTCATCCACTTATTTTGGATGGGACAGTCCAGACAGGACACCATCATTTGCAGGATGCCGTTGCTGCTGGCTCGCGCTCGCTGAGATAGGGAAGCAACTTTTTTGCGAAATCGCGTAAAAGTCGTCCGTGCGCGCCTCCGCGAACATACTAGATGCGCTGCAAAAGCGAGGCAGCCGCATCAGCATCCTGAAAATGTTGTTATATTGAACTCGTAGAGAGCTGGCTGCGCGGCGGGTACAGTTCAGCCAGAGGCCGCTCGAGTAGAACGACTGGCAGTAGGTATGCCTTAAATAGCGTCACTTTGACTTCTCTCGAGCAGCGTGCGAACCTAGTTCGCTCGGTCTAGAATAGCAGCCGGATAGCAGTTAATCTAAATTTCTAGACTTCGCGCAATCAACATAACGAATCTTTGTATGACATTTCAGTTTCACGCCTCTCTTGTTTTATTCGGTGACCGTCCAAAAATGTAGCAAAGGTTACGCTTCACCTAGTCACGAATTCAGTCATGTTTGCCTTTGGGGAATATTTGCCAAATGCCAAAACGTTTCATCACGTAGGCCCATTTAGAATTCGAGAGCGCATGTCAAACAGTTGTTTAAATCTAGGTAACCAACTTAAAATCACTCAAGAATCTAACATAAGCGGTGGTAAAGAGAAGTCACAGATTACACTGTAAGAGAAGTGTAAGTGTAAGATGGCAGTTCGCGCCGCGACCGCGACCGGCGACCGAGACACGAGACAGGAGACAATGACAACCTCCGGTCTCGGTCTCCGGTCGCGGCGCGAACCGCCACCTGTAGACGTTGCTCACATATCTACAGTTCTGTAAATGAATAGGTATTGAAATATTTGTCATTAAGTCAAAATCCACGCGACGAAGTGCAAGATCAATTATTGGGATCAGCTAAATGACAACTACCAGTCTCTGTCTCCTGTCTCGGTCTCCGGTCGCGGTCGTGGCGCGAACCACCTTTAGGCGTTGCTCACATATCTACAGTTCTGTAAATGAATATTTAAACATTTGCCGTTAATCGAAATCCACTAGTCGATTAGCAAGACCAATCATTGGGATCAGCGGCACTAGAGCTCAGACGTGCCCTAGATACAATACAAAGTATAGAACCAATACAGAACCGACGTCGCGCGTCGTCTGACACAAAGACGTGTGTAGCAGGCATTGATGAATGAGTCCACAGCAGATTAAACTATTCGAGTTCCATTTGAATCATCGATACTCGTCTAAGAGATTGACTGAAATAGTCTGCAGTTAGCTTAATTGTTTCAATAGTAAATACTAGTTCTAATTCGTTTTTATTATTCGATAGAAACAAAGATATTCAAGTTCTGGAAAGTCAGCAATCGTATACGCCTTGAGCCTATTTGAAGTGGTTGCCAATGCGCTGTCATGTCACGTTATCCAGTATGTTAGGCCGGTAAGGGATGGGGGCCGCAGACCGATTCCACGATAAATGGAGGCGATGCTCAAACGAGCGTTTACAGGACAACTATTTACTGTAAAATATGGGGTTGCGTCGCGAGCCCACGATCAATAGATTCGACTCTACCGACCTATATGGAAATTCTTCAACGAAATATTGGAACGCATTTTGAAGATAACATATTCCATTGGTATTGACAACTCAGACTTGAATCCCGCAGTCTTTAAATAAACTTGATTTGTCTTTTCGCAGAAATTACACGATCCTTTGGCTTTGCCACGTTATTGATATAGCTGACTTCAAAGATTCAATTAAAATGTTATGTCGCTGGTTGATAGCTTTCTCAAACTGAATACCGTTAATTTGTTCAGTTTATTAGGCAGAGACATACTTATCTCTCCTTAACCCTGTTAAATAATAGGTAGAGATCTGCAATTACAGACAGACTCATCACCATCTTTAATAATATTATAAAGAGGAAAGATTTGTTTGTTTGTTTGAATTGAATAGGCTCCGATACTACTGGACCGATTTGAAAAATTATTTCACCATTAGAATCCTAAATTATCCGTGATGAACATAGACTATAGAATATACCCGTGCGAAGCCGGGGTGGACCACTAGTCTTACATAAATAGGTAAACAACTAATACCCCAACATTGAAGACATTTACAAACCAATCAGTCATTATGGACACATACGTAGGCTAGGTCTAGACTCTAGACTCATTCACTACTAAGATTAGAAGCCCCTAAAATGTCTACGGCGTAGACCCTCTACGCACATACCTACGACATTTACATTATGCCTCCGGCGAATCATGACGCACTTAATGGTAGCATTCACTTATCCTCTATTTACCCACCAAACCAGCATCGCAAATGTTGAAATAAATCTTCTTAGCTCTGGTACACGATGGATCACTTTAGAAACAGGAACTCAACTGCATACTTATGCAACATTAGGTTGGCAGCGAGCACAATACAACAGCGTTTGCTCTGGTAACGACACATCCCGCAATCCGAAACATTAACGTTATTTTTCCATGAAATAAAGTTTATAAATGATGTTTTATGTAGGTGATTACTCCCGAGTTGGTTGTTATACCAGGACATTAGCGAGGTCCCTAATGTGGTGTTGTGCCTGTGCGTTGGCAAGCGCAGCCCTGTCGATGTCCCCGCTCGAGATTTATCGTTCCAACTCCACCCTCGCAGCTCGACTTCATTTTAAGAACGACGATCGAGTTTCATTTTTCTTTTCCTCTCGTGACGGTAATGGACGGCTGAATGTCCGTCGTAAAGTCCAAACCGCGTAACGTCTGCGCACTCGGCGGTGGCTAGTTACTAAGAAATAGACTACGAATTCGAAGCTTCAATTGGAAAATGAAATTCGTTGAATTTCCCGATATTGCTGTGAAGCAACGAGCAGCCGGTCCGTTGCAAAATTAATGCTACCAGAGGGAAATGTTTCACGACATCTCTTTCTAACTTTTTACGTTACCTACCTATTTGGGAATTTAGAGCCGTGAGAGGTTTTATGGTCGTTGCTAGTATCCAGCCTTGTACGGCCCCATGAAAACCTCGTAAATGTTGCGTACTGCTTGTAGGAGTGAAATTTTCTACTTGAGCGACCGCGCGATCTACGGAACATGCAAAATTTTACGATTTCTGCTTCCACTCTCCGCTGCCTTCGCTCACCTTTTATTTGCAAACGAGCGGATGATAAACTGACTTATATGGATTGCGACGGGACGCTCAAGCTATGGCCATCAAAGTTCATTAAGAGGGCGCATTGCACCACATTTTGTGAAAAGGATAGGCATATGTTTTCGTGTTCATAGGAGCGGAATGGAGCATGCGTTATTAGAACGGCACAAGTGCAAAAATGGAATTTTTGCTTATTTACAAGAAAACAACATAACTTATGAAAAAACTGTCTGAAGAAACCAAGTAATTAGTACTAACCAACGAATCAAAACATAAGTCATTACAATAGACCGCAGGGTTCCTGAGATCTTGACCAAATTATGTGCTAAACAGTGCAGTTTCATGATTTTTTTCAATAGTATTTGTTATTGTTAATCATGTTTTCACGTAGAATTTTATGTATAATTCTAGTTTTTAAGCACGGGAATCCCGTAAATACTGATATCTATTCCTAATTTGACAAGCAAACACACTAGGTTCGCTTCTTAATAGTTAGTAATGGGTTTCCGAAACTTTTCATAACGCAGAGGTAAACAAGGCTTTAGCACTAGACGTACAAACGGTGATCATTAATGGAAACATTCTGACTGCGTTTCACAATTCGTGTTCAGCGCTCGGTATCTCAATTACAATAACCTCGTTCGTAGGTATTTATCAAGCGAATATCCGTGTATCGTAGTTATTATTCATGAAATATTGGAAATACGTATGAGATGTAGAGTCAGCAGGCATCTACAGTGAGAGATTTTGTTCAGTTTTTTCACGACTTCTTTGTGAATTTATTATCTTTGACTGAATAAAACTTGAGCTATTACACTATTTCTTGATGATTTATTTTATCATTTATTCTGTTGTATAGGTTACACCCACGATGCTTGTTGAATTAAATTATGAAATAAATAATGCTGGACAATTCACACAGCATTATCTAGCTTGTGTTATGGGTGCTAGATAACTGATATACATAATATAACACAATCCATAGATAAATATTTTTTATTATACATAGAAAACAACCAGAACACCCTGAACAAATGTCTGCAGATCGTACACAAATTTGTCCCGCGGCGGGAATCGAACCAGCAACCTCCTGCGTCGCAGGCAGACCTTCGCCCACCGCGCCACAGAGGTCGTCAATTAAAGACAATCTGTACGTATTTTATTACAGCTAATATACCGACTCTCAAACCAATTGCTAGCTAATATAAACATAAATTATCTACCTATACTAGCATGTAATAAATTGCTAACAGAATCCGTAATTTATAAACAAGCAAGTATAAAATTCATCTTCAGGGAGTTGTTTTGATTAACCCACCCTATTTAAATAACGACCGTACCACCCCGCACCAACAACCAACTATGATTTGTTACCACAGCCTAAGTACTACCTACGTCTAATGAGATCAAAGTCAAAACCGCAGGCAAATTAGGATGGTTTAATTTTGACAACAACTAATATCTACGCTTACATAGTTGATTAACTGATTGTAAGACGGGATCGATATGTTAATATAGTGTGAACTTAACGCGTTTATTGCGTCAAAGACATGGACATGAATATTAACGTGTATTCAGGGGAGAATTGATAGGTACAAATACCTACTGTATGTATAGTACCAATAGATCGTTTTTCCCGTGACTCCATCCGTTCCTACATCCGTTATGGGTCCTAGATAACTGATATACATAATACAATACATTACATAGATAGATATTTTTTATTATATATAGAAAATGACCAGAACACCCTGAACAAATGTCTGCAGATCGTACACAAATTTGTCCCGAGGCGGGAATCGAACCCGCAACCTTCTGCGTCGCAGGCAGACCTTCGCTCGTCCACCGCGTCACATCGGTCGTTTGTGAAGCTTAAGTATCATCAATTAAAAACAATGAAGAATATTTGCCAAAGCAAAAGATAAACCACGACGATCTTACGAATTAGAATTAGATCTCACGGATTAAATTTCTAAGTAGCTTTAAGAATTAGCAAGCTGATGTGGCAGTGGACCGGCAATTTCTCGGGAAGAACTGATAACCGGGATAAACGTGTTTTTGAGTAGACTCGGCAAACGTACTCTAGTCTAGTATAATCTAGTATAAGACCTCCTCCCGCCAGGTGGCATGACGACCTGCGAAAGACTGCAGGCAGATGCTGTATGTGGCAAGCTGAAGACAGGGCGCTATGGCGCTCACTAGGTCAGATAGTCATTTTATTGGTAAAGTCATATTTACAAGACATATTATCTAATTAAAAATTGGTAGGTACTTACTAACAAATTACACAAAAAAATTATTTATTTATTTATTTTCAAATTTTCGGAAAACTTACAGCTAGAAAAATTACAAATTAAGAAGACTATTTTTAGTAAGCACATGAGAATACAGTACCTACTTAAGCTGAGGGCTATTTACAGAGTTTACACTACTAGCAAAATACATTTATATACTTATTTCTTTTTATTCAGTACTTTTTATTTACATACTAAAATAATTAAAAATTGTCAATGTGTCTAATGTAAGAAATAATAATTCAATAACAATGAATACAATATGTAATCAATTAAGTAAATACTAATATAATGCCATCACACTTTTTTGTCGAGAAAATCTTCGACCTTATAGTAGGCCTTCTTAATGAGCCATACCTTTAGTTTGTTCTTGAATGAAACTAAGCTGGGTGCGGAGTAGCCTATGTCCAGCCGTGGACTAACATAGGCTGATGATGATGAAAGCCCAAGCAGGCACTAATTTCAATTTCTAATGAAGGTACATATGGTCTTATAACTCCTTATCTCAATACACACCTAAATGCACATGCTACAAGCCACATTTTGCTATCTAAATCAGCTGTGGTCCGGTGACCAAAGAGCTATAAATATTGGCTTTGTTGTCATTAGCTATGGGTAATCAAAGGAGACGGCCGTATAGCCAGCACACCACATGTTGCAACGATTAATTCAGACCCAGCTTAGCCAGTCTAATAGGCAACTAGTGCTCTGGCACGGCTTTGGTTGCAATAGGTCGCATTAATTTGGATGGACAAATGTAGGGAGATTCGGTCATCGCTCGATCATTATTGTTTCACTCTGTTGGACGAATCTGTTTTTAGGTATGGCAAGTTCTTGTCTAGGGTAGAATAGAGAAAATTGCATTATCATCATCATCATCAGCCTATATTTGTCCATTGCTGGACATAGGTCTCCCCTAATGAGCGCCATAGCGCCCTGTCTTCCGCTTGCCGCAACCAGCATCTTTAGTAATCAGAGTACATATGGAAATTGAAGGAATTAAGTTTACATTTTACGCACTTTACGTCGGGTTCGTTGTTTTGTGAACTCTAACTGGATAAGAATCGCTGTGATTGGCCTATAAGAAATAAATAATGCTGGCCAATTCACACAGCTTCATCGAGCCCCAAGCCAACCAGAGTCTGAATATGCCGCAATGGAACCTTGCGGTTATCGCATATAGCGGTATATAACCGAGAAGAAATCATTTTTCTGGATAACAATTTCCATGCATTTTTTCAATTAACTTCATTATAATTGGGATCACCATTACACTGGTTCTAATGGACAAAAAATATATTTTTAATTTAATATTTCAAACAAACTCTGTGGAGGGGGCATTGGTGACTAGTAACACAGGTTTTCAACCTATCACTGGCACCAGTCTCTCACAAACGGGTATGTATATTTGATTCACTATATTTAGCATTAATAACTTAACGATAAGAAGACCTTTTATGAAGAGAAAATAAGTGTATTGATTATTATTATATTAAAAAAATAGAGAACTGAAACGTCACTACCCTTCCTACTAGTCTGGTAAAGGTTGACACCAGCACCTCGCGACCACATTCATCACGTAGCTTCGGCCGACTGCTGTGCTCTATCGTCTAGCCATATATCATAATAAATCACGCTAAACGCTGCTCTGGATGGCGTCTCGTGCATGCCCTCAATTCGCCGACACAGCCCCTTTCCTATGCTGCCTTAACTATTTCAATAACATAATGTTTTAGTTATAACTATGCTCTATAGGGGTTCCCAAACTTTTAAGATACCGGAACACCCACCAAATACCTAGCTTTTATTAATGGTGATATATGACGCCATTTTGTGAATGGGATAGGCATAGGATTTCGCGTTTAAAGGAGCGGGAAAGAGTAGAGCGGCGTAAGCTTAAAAGTAAAAAATTTGCTGACTATCTATTAATTAAGACATTTGTTTGCAAAAATAAGCCGAAGGTGCCCTGTGTATTCTTCTATTTAATATGGTGATGAATAAAAAACTCTTTACTTTTAATGTCAAGAATTAAATTGTTTCTTCGTTTTATAATTAATTGCCTTATAATTCGGTTTTATATCCGACAGCTGTCTATGGTAATATCTAATATCGACCTGAATTCACTGAAAAACCTGCTTCATAACGATACGTAGTGGCTTGTGACAAATGGGAGCAATGTTAAGTTTAATAAAAACTAATTTCGCGGAGCCCTGTTGACTTTAAACCCACTTTAGGAATATCTTCTCTATAGATAGAGCTTTTATGGCTTATAGCTCTGAGCTTTGATACGAGACTATTTTGCTATAAAGCTAAATTGCTATAAGTCTCTACAGCTATAATGACTTGGGTACCGCAGGGAAGAGCTTACGCTTACCTAGCGAGAAATAGAGGAAACATTAAATATCTATTAACGGTGATATGAACCACAGGAATGTATGCGGGTAAAATAAGACAGAGCAGTTTGTTTAGTCCGTCCTGAGCTTGGAATGTATCGTATGGCACGTGCATACCTAATGTGATTGAACGCCGACCGTGGTAGATCTGTGAAATATTTTATGAGATCCAACATGAGGGATTGCCGAACAAGCCTTTGTTACAAAGAAACTTCTATCTATAGATGGGCGTCCTAAATAAATTATATAGGGTGGTTTTTTGAGAAAAGAGATGCCCAATTCCGAAATCCGCTTGAAGTTAAACATAAAAATAAAATAGGTAAGTAATTGCCTAAACTTAAATGGACAAAGACCTACGGACCTATAGACCTACTAAAATATATTAAGGTGTCTAACGGAATAATAATGTATTAATGGTCAGAGTCCACAACAAACAAAAAGTAACTAGGTATAATAATAACCTTACTAACATGGGCTTTAGGCGTATGGTGCTGGCTTGGAATTTGCACTACCCCAAGTCTTCCCATGGGTGTCGTAAAATTCGACTAAGGGACATACACCGGCGGGCGGGCAGCAGCGCCTCTTGCAGAATAAATCTACCACCGAACTGCGATTTCCAACCCGCATGCTCAGCTTGGGGATTATGGGCATTACCCCCCATGAGATAAAAGATTATAAGGCGATTATCAAGGGGAGGCCTGCGTCCAGCAGTGGACCGCTAAAGGCTGTTGAGGTTGAGGTAACATGGGCTTTGAGGCGCTTCTGAGTAATGTTACTTATTTTAAATGAATATTTCTAATGTCTACGAACAATTCAAGCAATCACGAGACACAAGTATTTATATAAGAATAATAATAAAAGTAATGATCTGTTAGCTGTTGTGAGTGAAGCAGCGTGTATAAATCATAAGAAAAACAACCGTCATTTTGCTTAGAGTTCTAACTCCATTCATCTCAGCATATTGTTTAAAGGGAAAAATATATAGGCCTGTCTATTTGTACAATAATTTTGTAGAGGCGTGAATGTGCTATATTTTAAATGTAATGGACGGCAGTTTGGCGCGAAATGAAATAAATTACTGTGCATTTATCTCGCACGACCCGATTAATTGGCCGTGTGTGCCGTGCGCTGTATTAAAATAACTTCTATCGATTTACTATAAACGGTATTTTCGTCCGCGTAGGCAGGTTTTCATTAGGGAAGTCTGGTTGTTTGTTGCTATTTTCGAAAGACCCACGTGATTAAATAAACAGTTCTTGGTTACGTTTAGGTTATGGTAGAGGCATCTACGAGGATAAGTACCTTACACGCAAACAGTCCTGTAGGTTCATAACTTACGACTTTAAATGCCTCCTACACAGAGCGAATCCATTTCCCGTCCCCCACAAGTTAACTCGTAAGTCCAAATCCAAGGCGCGCCAAATCGCTGACTCAGCATCTTGTACAAAACTCCCCCAATGGTGATATAGCTCAGCTTCTTTCGGCTGTTAAATATAAATCTAACTTAAGAATGTTGAAAAATCATTCTGCGCGTCATAAATTGTGCCGTACCAGGGGAGAGCGTCAGTGAAAAATCGCACACGCCATGTAATCGTTGCGCTGTTTTGTACCGAATAACAGGGTGCTAATGTTGCAGGTTACATTTATCTAGTTCCACATTTATAACTCCACTGACATTGACTCAGTGGTATGCCAGCGATGCCAATAAAAATGAAAAGTCGAAGATATTCGTTCCGATAGATATCGCCTGGAACTACGTCCTACTTTACGGAATTGAAGCAATAAACCAAAGTGTCTTTATGATAAATCCACGTAGACCTCGAACGGTAGGTAATTCAATATGATGGCTACGTTACACGAATTATTTGTAGACGCTGGCTGAGTCTTCCAGAGTTTGTGTTTGAGGAACAATGTTTTCTTAAGTCCGTCCAGGTTATTTTACAAGGAGTGACAGGCCGGCCTCGAGAGGCTCTTAAGACGTGTGGGCACGTCAGCGTCGCCGGTCCCTCGCGCCGTACCCTCGGGCGAATTATAAGCCTACAGCGCCTGAATACTAAGAGGGAAGGATAAAAATTCACCCCTCAGGTAGCCACATTTAAGCCGACAGATAAGTTCGTCTAGCGACCGCGAGACAAGGATGAAATCCTTAAGGAACAAATCAATCCCTCTTGCGTGGGTTTCGGAGATCAGCCGAACAAGTAAACAAAAATGCAATACAAGTTGGCTTTTCGAGTTGATTCTCGGCTAACAACGTGGAAATAAGGGTGTCAAAGCGGCTTCATTTGGCGGGTAAACAGAGGGGATAGTATAATGTGTCGTGTATAACGAGCGTGTATTGTTTAGGCATCGTGGAGTGCGGTGCGGCCTATTTCCTGTCACGTAGAAGGCGCAAACGAGACGCCACAAACGAGCTGACTGTGTCGAGTGCAATAGCTAAATATACGTCCACTACAACATTTGAAATGTACATACTTTAGTTACGTCTTTCAAACTCAGAAATAATTGGACCTTACTGGTATGTAGGTAGGTACCTACAGTTGGTACAGTACGACGCATCTACTAATTAGCTCTCATCTACTTCAGTGATTCAGGTCACTATTTGAATGAGAAATAGAACACTGAAAATATATGTAACACCTACACACCTATACATAAGTTCTAGAACCAAGAGCACGTATGAATGAATTATTATTAATAAGATGTTATTTATGACCATACATATGTACCTACCTAAAGATAAATAAGTTCTTTATGTATCTCTATTCCACACAAACATAAATAATTTATACCTAACACAGGCCTGAAGCAACAAACAAAAACTCGTGAAGAATATTAAGTGAGTACAATTTGCGCAAAACCGCTACTAAAGAATATTTGTAGATTCGTTCGAAATTATTATTCTTTAATCATTTATTTAGTTACCATTCAAATATTTTGACAATTAATTCAATGAATCTCGTGTATTTAATTCATTGGTACCACAAAATTAAAGTTTGTTTGTACTTACGACGTAATACCCCACACAATCGGCTTCGCCATGGAGTAAAATTCAAAAATAGGCAGGTAATAATATAGTTGGAAACTATTATTTTATGTTAAAATATCGAACGGCATTACATTCCCCTTCCGATTGTTAATTAAACAGATAGCACGGAAAAGTAAATTTCAGGAGGTGAATTCGTTTTACCCGTAAATGGAGCTCGGTTGAGTTTTGAAATTCCTGAAGAGTGGCGTAATGAGGTTGCGAGCATTCTCGATGCACTTGTACAAAACTAATTGGCTGGCGTAACTTCAACTGAATAAAAATCTATTTGGTGCACCATTTCACTTCAGCGACTCTAGTGTTGTTCGGTACACTATTATCCGCCATTCAGTGATTGTACGCGACACAAATGATTTTATCGGGGCGCACTGAGCGTACTGGACTTTGTTCACATTTAAATGAGCTCAATCCGCGGAAATCATTTATCAACGGATTCGCATTTCATAATTGAACGTAGTAAATTTAAGTTAAACGAGTTTTATTATCATATTTACAACTTATGGATGTTTCACTGGAAATAATATAAAGAACGAATGATAAATGCGACTGCTCGTGTGTTGCTTGTTGTGTGCAGAACAAATTGTCGTAGCTAAGACCTGACAGGAAAGCTCTTACAAGGATTACGGTGTCTGTTTACGAGTGATCGATAGATTGAATGGCACAGCACTAGTTGTCAGCAGTCACGTCACGTACGTAGCGCGCCGAATGAAGGATCTCACCGACCCACAGCCGCTCAAGAGCACCAGTCTTCCTGCTTGTGCCGCAATTTACAAGCAGATTCAGGATCCCAAACTAAATAACAAACTGTCTACATGTTAATGTAAAATTGACATGTAGAACTCTCTGGCATCACAAGCATCTACTTGCCGCAGTTGATTTCGTATTCAATACGAAACTATTTCTATTTGATCTTCAGCTTTATTGATTAAACCTTATATTGGTTCAATGGTTCTAATTATGGATCTTGTTGCTTGTAAACGAAAAGGTACAAATAATCCGAACTGCAAATAGGATTTGCAGTTCGGATAAACTAAGCACTTCTACGTTTATTGTATTCTCGTTGGACCGCTCACAGCTACAAAGTTAATTTCAAAAGAGCATTCTTGGGAATTAAAGCACAATGCGGGGAAACCCTGTTTTCAATTACGACAGCTTTTAAAAGTTGGAATAAAATTCGATGGATTGAAAAAGCTTGTTTTAACATTTACCTACATCAGTCAGCTGGTGACATTGCGCAAGATGTTAATCAGGATTCGATGGGCAATCACTGAATATGTGAACAGTGTATGTCGTCCGGGAACATCCTATCGAGACCCTCGCACATCCATTTAATTAGGCCGGTCCATTAGTGTCCCCGAAATAAAACAACTATTATGAATAGAGACCGCTACGAGTAAAAGTAGATAAAGCTGATTGGATAACCCACACACGCTGCAAAATAAATTGATAATTCTACCCAAAAAGCAGGTAAATTTACCGTGGATTCAGATAACTTGGTAACTTTATGAGTTCTAATATCGTAAAATTCTTGAATGCTTTTCGACTGTAGAGTGTATTTCTATCGTCAAAACATAAGCCTTTCACACTTTTTTTCATAGCGACTATTTTATATCCGTTTACTAACTAAATATTGAAGTTGCTGTAGGTATAAAGTAGGTACCAACAGTTTGGACCTAGACAAATGTTCGATGAACGATAAAAAGCAACCCGCCTAATCATGGAGGTTACTTTATAGATTCGCCAATTGTTATCCGAAGTTGATGATTCTTTTGCTTTTTCATGTATGATAATTTCGAGGTGGATCACCTCGAAGATCAGATCACATAGAAGTTTTATTTTCCTAGATTTTTCCTGGAAAACAAAGTAAAAAAGTTAGATTTTCTAACATCATCAATTTTAAAAATTACGTATCTAATTCAGATCGTAGATTAATGTTTTCCGTTGTGGCCAATGTGTACTCATTACATTCAAAAGACACCCATTTCCGCTTCGATATGCTACATCGTTACCTTTCAAAGGGGTGTAATTAACGGGTGACAGAGATAACGCTATGAAATTGTCTACAAAATTGTTATAAGCAATTCACCTTGGCCCAATTTTCCGAGCTATTGAATCTTATTGGGTATTAGGGTTTTCTTTATCCGTACTCAAAATTATGGTAGGTACGTAACTTACTGCAACAGAGTTTAGTTTAACTTTTAACTAATCACGACGACTAGACTAGAGATGTTTAGTTTAAAAGGATTTTTTCTGTAAACCTATTTTGTTTTATGCAAAGATTAGCTTTTGCCCGAGGCATGCTATTCCGACAAAGTCAGAATATTGCTCTATTTTATGAAAAAATCTATTTGTTTTTTATTTATTATTATTCTTCATCGTATCTGCAACTTTACAGTTTTATACTACCTATAAACCAATTCGTTACAATATGTACTCTTAAAATAACTTACCTAACACAACAGGCACAAACAAAGGTATAAATTACTAGACAACAACAACATTATGAACAAAATAAATTATCAAGATTCTAACTATGTACTAGATTCTAATAAAATATTATATCAAGATTATTAAAGTAATATTAAATGTTTAACTACATATTTATATCAAAAACAAAATATATGAATAAAATATAACACACTTACAGACCAGAAAATATATATATATAATAAAAATAATTAATTATTAATTTAAAAGACTTACATAAACGACAAAACACACAGAGATTTACGACATTATGATGAGTATGGGTATATCTATAATACTAGGGCTATATCTTTACCAAACAGTTCGGCCTGTTGTGATATTTTCCCCGATTTGCGAGCAAAAACACATGTGTAACTTATTTACTAAGGTTATTTTCTCTACATGTGAGTGAATTTGTAATTCTGAGTAAAAAAAACTAGCAACTTTCACTTGAATAATATTATTAAGAAATCATAATATATTAAAATGAAAATTGCAAATTTGTAAAAGCTACGAGGACTCTCATTTGCAATTTGGCAACAAATGAAATATTAATACTTTTGTTGAAAATAAAACAGGCCGCTCAAATGATTTCTGCGAAATCACTGGGGACTTTCGATTGTGAAACAAGGCTTCGAAAGACAAAGGGCTGGAGGTAATGTTCTGAACTGAATACATATTCTTCAGCTGGAATCGGACCACAATGCGAGAATACAACCTGAATGTTTGAGGATTCTAATAAGACCATTTAATGGAGACAATGGGACCTCTTACCAAACCTGAAGTCTGTCTTCAATACAAAATACAAGTAACATATTTGAAGGTAAATTGAGATTTACGACGTTATTCGTAGCAATACTTATGTTCCCTTTTGCGTGAAGGTATCCATGTTGAGTTGATTTTATACATATATATTTCACGAGCTTACCCGCTCGCGATTTGATCCTGTGGACTTATAATAAGATTTCTCGAAACTAATCTCAAACTTGAGTCCTCTTTTTAACACTGACCTCCAACCCAAACCACCAAGTTACATTATACAAGTAGAAGGTGTCCCACAAAGATTTCAAAATACTGTCTTATTTATAAACATTATGTATATCAGTCATCTAGTAGGTACCATAACTCAGTCAAGTTCTGCTTAGCTTGGGGCTAGATGATGCTTTGTGGACTGTGCTGCATTATTTCTTTATTTACACGAAACAAGTAAATGTGTATGAGAATCATCACCAGTCAGGGGTTTCAAAGGCATTTGTACGTAAATCGAATAAATCGTTCGGATTGCCGTGCTACAATCCACCAGTTATAGTGGAATTTTTGCGGTGGCTTGATTATCGAATATCAGCCTCGAGGGACATGCTTTGGAAACAAAACTGCGTTTTGTACGATTCGTTTCAATTTTGTACGTTAAATAGTGTCAGTGTTTGTTTACATACCAGCACTCAATTTACATTTGGTATGGTATATTCTTTGGTGTTTTACAATTAGACCAGGGTCGATAATTTTTAAAACCAAAAAAAAATAATAGTAGGATGAAACCCATTAGAAAAGGAGGGGAATATTATAAAAATGAAAGGAAAAATAATTTACGGGCGATCTGAGGTCGGGAAGGGGATGGGGGTGAGTTTTTAAGGGTAAAAAATGGTTTTTCTCGATTTCCGGCAAAACTAAAAGTCGTATCGAAAAAAATCAAATGGCAAAGTTGTAGGTAATAAAAAGATCTAAAACTTTTGAATATACACTTTTTTCACATAACCTCAAAATTTATGTGAAAAATCCAAAAAACCAAGTTTTTGGTTTTTTATTTTTATCTTTTACAAAAAAATTTTTTTTTTAACGAAATTTGGTGAAAACTTACCTTTTTATGTCCCAAATACGCTGTAATTTATTTGATTAAAAATATTTATTTTTTCACCTTATTTTGAATTAATATCAAAAAAACACCCTAATTTTCAATCGAAAATTCACCCGTCAAAATATCAGCTTTTTTCGAAAAGTTGGTATGGTTTCTGTTCGTTGAAATCTCTACTTTCCGATGGTGAAAAAAAAAATATATGTTACTACAGTAAATCTTCTCAAAAAATCAAAAAAAACTTGAATTCGAAAAATTGACTTTGACAACTTCGATGAATAAAAGCTGATGTCAAAGTCTCAAATTTTTTGTATTTATTGTCGATTCTTTTCTTGTTGGATACCACTAAACGATTCAAAGCTGCTTTTTTTATTGCATACACTTGCTTATCATCTGCCTTATTGCAAATGATACAAACAGATTCATCCATACTGATAATCTGAAAAGACAAAATCGAATTAATAATGCCTTCACTATTTTATCGTGAATAAACTTCCATGAAAAAAAAAATATTGAAGAAATAAATGTCAAAATGTATAAAAAATATATTATAAATGTATTAAAAATGTATTAAATATATATGGAAATCGGCCAAAAGTTTGTTATTAAAAATACATTTACGATATATATTTTATAGATTTTTAATATATTTTTTATGTACTTTGAAATATATTTTTTTTTTCATGGGATTAACTAAATTTGTTTGTTCAAAATTAAGGAGATTATTATTTTTTTATCTTGTACTAAAATATCATTTAATTTCAATCTTTAGGTTATGTTACGTTAAGCATACTATTTTTTAAAGAAAATATTACGATTTTTATGTTTGAGTTGATTGATACAGATAAAAATAGAAATAGTATTTACCTTCCTATGCAGATTCGAAAAGTTTTTTTGTTTTTTTAAGTAAACTTGTCACAATTATCTTCAAGAAACTTAGCGTGCACGTGTATTTTTATAAACGATGTTGTATACTGTACTGTATTTCGAATACTGGTTAGGCTAACGGTTGTAACAGCTGCTACGAAATATATAGTATATAATAGTAGGTATGTATGTAGTAAGACCCAGACCCGCCTAGCCCCTTCCCCACTTCTCCACGAAATACCTTTTGATGGGCTACAATTTTTCGTAGGTCACTCAGGTATATCTACTCAGGTATATATAATTTATCTTTAAATAGTTATAAATAGGCATCTACGCATATAATTTAAAGAAGATTCGACAACTTTCTCCAAATATTGTAGATGTCTTATTAAATATTAATTTTATTAACTTATTTGTTTGTTAATTATAGTAGTATATTTTTATTTGCAATTTTTTTGTTATCAATGTCACATGTAATCTAACGTTTTTCGAGTAATTAAAGTGTAAATTTTAATAAATAGCTCAAAATTATTTATAATAATTAAAAAATTTTTTTCGAATTCAAGTTTTTTTTTATTTTTTGCATTTTCTGAGAAGATTTACTGTAGTAACATATTTTTTTTTTTTCACCATCGGAAAGTAGAGATTTCAACGAACAGAAACCATACCAACTTTTCGAAAAAAGCTGATATTTTGACGGGTGAATTTTCGATTGAAAATTAGGGTGTTTTTTTGATATTAATTCAAAATAAGGTGAAAAAATTAATATTTTTAATCAAATAAATTACAGCGTATTTGGGACATAAAAAGGTAAGTTTTCACCAAATTTCGTTAAAAAAAAATTTTTTTTGTAAAAGATAAAAATAAAAAACCAAAAACTTGGTTTTTTGGATTTTTCACATAAATTTTGAGGTTATGTGAAAAAAGTGTATATTCAAAAGTTTTAGATCTTTTTATTACCTACAACTTTGCCATTTGATTTTTTTCGATACGACTTTTAGTTTTGCCGGAAATCGAGAAAAACCATTTTTTACCCTTAAAAACTCACCCCCATCCCCTTCCTGACCTCAGATCGCCCGTAAATTATTTTTCCTTTCATTTTTATAATATTTCCCTCCTTTTCTAATGAGTTTCATCCTACTATTATTTTTTTTCACTTTTTATTATTTTTCAAGGCTTCTACCCTGGTCTAAATAGGCTGTTTTCCTACTAATTTATAAAAAACTAATTCGTCCGTCAGTTAGATTATCAGAAGATATTAGATACCTACGTATTTTTTCTCCTGTCAATAAACAAAAAAATACAAATATAAAGCGCGTCAAAGTCCAATTTTGACGCCCCCACTCCCAAGAGTGGGGTCTCGTGACGGCACAGCCTTTGAAAAGTGGTAAAAAGTGAAAAAAATAGTAGTAGAATGAAACCCATTGGAAGAGAATATAACAAAATAGAAAAGAAAATTAATTTACGGGCGATCTGAGGTCGGGAAGTAGAAGGGTTTTGTTTTTAAGGGCAAAAAACGTTTTATCCCGATTTCCGGCGAAACTGCAAGTCCTATGGAAAAAAGTTGAATGACAAAGTTACTACAACTTTTGTATTTACACTTTTTTCACATAACCTCAAAACTCATGTAAAAAATTCAAATAACGTTTTTAGTTTCTTATTTTTATCATTTACAAAAAGATTTTTTTTCGAATTTTGGTGCAAACTCGCCTTTTTATGTCCCAAACACACTGTAATTTTTTTTATTTAAAATATTGTAAGTGTAAATATTAGTTGTAATTATTTTTTGCTGTTAAATAAATAAATGATGCCATTTAAAATATTTATTTTTTCACCTTATTTGGACTTAATATTGAAAAGGCACCGTAACTTTCAATCGACAGTTCTCACGTCAAGCTATTTAAAACAGTCGACGGGCTTTTTTTTTTAAATTTCTACTTTTTGATGGTGTAAAAAAATTACATTACTATGTTAATATATGTTATGTAAATGTTCTCAGAAAATGCATAACTCGAGCTTTTCGAGCGATCTTTGTATTTTTCGAGTTTTTTATTACGTTTTGTTTAAGAATTTTCTGGTTACACTAGTTTCTGTTCGCGGCTTTGGACGCGTTGTTTAAGGTTTTTTCTATGCCATGGGAACATTAATGGGATTTTTTTATCCCGTTAACGTATTTTATTTTGGTATAAAAGTAGTGTATTTTATTCCAGGCCTAGAACTACCTATTTGCAAAAAACCGGACCCGTAACAAACATCCAAATTTTGCATTTATAGATGGTGTGATTAGATTAATTTACAATGTTTGTAACGTTCGACGATGTCCCGTGAGGTAAAGGTACAAAAATGTTAGTTGGCATCGTAGAGGCTCGTAGCGCTACGAAGCTACGAAGACGGCTACGGCTGTCTACGGACAATAGAGTTGCTCGCTACGTAACCGAGCTCACAGGAACGTTAGCTGAAATCTTTTGAGCTCCCTTCGAATGGAAGAGACGCGAGGTTTCGTGAGCAAACACCCCTTGTTGTGCCAAGTGCTTACAACGTCTAGTCTAATTTCAATATGCCTTTGAGATGTAGAGCACGTTTGCTGTGATTAAATTTGTTATTTACCTGACGAAAATATTCGGGTACGAAAACAAAATATAAAAGTTTGTAATATTTTCAATGTTAGTTTCATAGCCCCGAAAAATCGCGACTCGTTAATTTGTTTCATGGCTGTGGCGAAAGAATAAAGTAATTAATTTAGGAAGCTTATTTTTTGCTTTTACTTTGCATAAAATATGAATTTTAAGTTGGCGATTTACGAAGTTAGTAACACTTCGTAATCTACCTTTGCGGGGATTAACCTGAAATCGACGGCAGCGAAAAATATTCTGGTCTGTATCGACGAAGCGAGGCGGCGGTTAATTACTCTTGCATATTTATTGGTCGTTTGAATAAATCGCTCGCAGCGGATAAGCCTTTAACTTGTATTATATTCATTTTTCCCACCGCTAATTTTGGGTTTTCTGGTCGGGCTTCCAGTGAAATCAATTACATTTACAACCGATTGCGAGTAACACGCTGTTTTCATTTTACAAGCTACTTTTACACCCTGTTCGTTAAAAACAAGAGTTATAAAAATTGCTTTATTTTCATACTAATATTATAAATGCAAAAATTTTGATGGATGGATGGATGTTTGTTACTCAATCACGCCAGAACGGCTCAACGGATCTGGATAAAATTTGGCACAGAGATAGATTATAGTCTGGTTAGCACATAGGCTATATTTTATCCTGGAATTCCCACGGGAACGGGAACTACGCGGGTGAAACCGCGAGTAGCTGCTAGTTAAAATACAATACGTTTAGATCGTAAGTGATAATTGTATAATTGAACTTTTAACGTTCGCAAAATAGATTGACCTTTATCAAACCTACGCAAACGCTAAACGCCCACGTTCGCACTTATATAAGAATCAAGTTCTTTGAATACTGTAGGCGTACAGAGCACCCGAAATTATCGAACACTGGCTTCCAGATCAGTTCGTAAAATGTAATGACCCGGCGGCAGATGGTACTCCTCCGGCGGTTACCGTAAGAGCTCTTAACTCGTCGCTATTGTAAATAACCCCTGTTTAGCAAACTCCGAGTACAGAATTACTTTCGCTGATCCCCGGAAAAGTTCCACTATTACGAAGCGCAAGTGTGATCCCTTTCGTATTACTTTTATGAGTACGCCAGCAGTTGACGGGACCTATGCAAATGTTATTGCGTTTACTAAGGAAACACCGCCGAAGACTGCCTAGCGCTGCCGAGATCAACGCGCAACAAAAATATTCGCCAGTAAATAAACCCACATTCGATACATTTTAGATTATTGTTTGTTAACGAGGAATGCTGATGCGTGATTTAAAATATTCGATTGTTAATTGACGAGGGATGAAACGAAATCGACATTGTTTATTGGGCGAACAAAGCTGAAAGGTGACGAGTGTCCTATTTGATAAATTACTTCGAAGCCATTAGTAAATTGCTCTTAATAATATTTTACGAATAGACGTTTCCATTTACGTAATTGTGCAAAAGAAAAACGCTAACATTTATTTTGTATGAGTCTGGAGAAGTTTCCAGTTTCTAATATTTGCATGCTATTCCCATGTCGGTGACTGCAAAAATGTCGAGGAAGCTTAGAGGGGTGCCTTCTTAGGGTATCATGCGAGACGAAGTCTTTGACTAGATAAATATTTGCTGACGTTGAGATCCTCTGTCTCGGTATTTGACTAGAATTCCGCGAGACGAGTATTCATTTATAGCAGGTACATTGTAGCGCCGCGTCAACCCGAAATGAGAAACCCTGTTAAGCCGCGTCTTAGTACCAACTCTGTGCAATGTTTATTTTGGGATGTCGTCTAATAATTTAGAGAAGTAAAGTTTCCGATTTCAGCTGTAAAGTATTGTTATGTGGGCGCTCGTGAGAGGCTGTGCGGCGCTGATAGGCAACGGCGGCGGCGGGCCCAGCACTAATGAATCAACTTTACTGGAGGTTGGCTGTCTGCCCGCCGAATTCAACTTTTAATTGATTTGACATTATTCCGTTTGTGGGACCGACCATTGCGACGGCCCCTTCAATTATAACTCATCTCTCAATGAAATGATCAAATGAAAATTAATTTAGGAAAGTTAAATGAAGTTATGGGACGTCGGGGAAGATGTCGTTTACGATAACAATCGATTTTAGTTTGGCAGCGAATTATCTTGCTTATTCGGGCGCGACATTGGCCCTCTACCAATTTAGAGTGCAGCGTCTTATGTCGGTAGCGAAAACGATCGAACGATTGCAATCTGCGAAGGAGGGCATAGAGGCTATTATTAAAAGCTTATGTTGTCTTGATGTCGCCGAGGAGATTACACCCGGGCGGTACCGGGGAACTAATGTGAAGCGATAGCGCCTCATACTCTCCGGTAAGTAGGAGTGGAAGTTGTGCAGAGGTTCGGTTCCAACTTGCAAATGAAAAGTTAATGCACAAGTTCGTGACAGGCGCGGTCGACGGAGCGCTTCGACCTCCTGACACCGCTGAAATGAATCTAAACTTTTTAATTATTTGCCGCGACAATGTCCCAAATATGTCACCGGAGGCGAGGATCGACCGCGGACGTCCCGTTCTAACAAACAAACTGCCACACTTTCAAATTTATATGCCGCTCCATTAATTGTGTATAATTTATGCATATTTTCAAATTACCTTTGAATAACTTTTAGCGAATTTTGTGCTAGAATAGCTTTATTCTCTTAACGAGTGAGCATTATTTAAAGCAGGGCGTGTGATATATATTTTTAATCTGTCTCAGTGAGCATGGGCACAAAGGCAGACCGAGTATGTGGTGAGCTTTATACGCGAGTTTCTCGCACGATTAGAACGAACCGCTGAGTCCGCACTGATTCTGCTACGGTGAGTTTCAAGCGGAAGCCCTGTCATATCGCTGGCGCAGAAAATAAATTAACAAAATGAGTGTTCTGCTGCAAAAGAAAACGTTACATTCTGCAAAAATGTTAAAAAATTCTACACTTTATGAACGCGTATAATTGACTTTGAAAGACCATCAGCCGGTTTTGTTTGACTAGAATAAGTAGGTACAGGACGATTTCGAGAGTTTCTTAACATTACTGAATTATGAGAAGGCTTAAAATACAGCTTTATCATCTCTATGACACTTAATTTTTTTAGGGAGCGAGTCATAATTTGTTATGTTTCCGAAACCCACAGCCGAGAGCGGAAGTGCGCCATCTTTCGTACCGCTTAAATTAAACGCACGCCCAAGGCCCGTTATAAAATAACATTAGCTTTATAATGCCGTAAAGCGCGGTCTGGAGGAGTCGATTAAAAGGGCCCATATAGAGATAATTATTCTGCACAAAATCCGTGAACGTGGCCTCATTAGGCGTGATATCGGGCAATATATACTGACTAATTACCTAATAAAAATCGGAGAAGAAATATTCGTTTTATTCACTTTATTTCCCTCGATAATGTTTGTAGAAAATCTGTGTCAGTCAACACCAGCCGAGTTTGGAGTTATTTGAACTGTGGTAGTAAAACTGTGAGGTAGGAATTTTGAAAATGAAATCGCCTATCGGTCGCATAAATTTGAAGCGTAGCTGCGTAGGCTTGATCGTCAACAATTCAAAAGTTATGAGCCCGGGTCCGGATTTAGGCCTTTGGATCTAGCGCAAATTAAATGTTCAAACATTGAATGTTTTCGTTTCCACTTTTTCTATTAAACTTTGTTTTCTGTAGATGCGGGATGAGGTAGTCTCGAGATTTATCTACGCGATACCGTTCTATTTGGCCGAGGGAAAATTCAATTTGGTTTTTACCTGAGGGTGGTTCGTGCGAACCCTCGCATCCTCTCTTTAATGTTGTTGGATTCTTCGCAAGAAAACATAAACGCGCTATTTTACTGCAAATTAAAAGTTTCTTTACGAGAATGTTTTCGGATTTCTTATCATATTTATCCCAGTAATCTTTTCCTTTGAAAGTTTCGCCATAATTATGACTGTACCTTTCTTTATTATGACTGCAAAACCTTTTCAGTTTGGTTTTTGTTAGTTAAGTAGTCTCAAGAAAATATTAATTTTTAAGTGTCCTACAGCAAAATTTTAAACTTTATAGTAAAAAAAAAAGTTTCTTAGTAGGGGTGCAAAATAGGGAACATTGTATTCCCCGCTAATGAAAAACCTAACCGGAAAAACAGCGGAGCAACTCTCAAAACGTTGCGTGATTTCTCGTACCCATACTAAAAACATAAAGCATAACAAATTAATTAAATAAGGGCTCTGCCTACTTTTCCGGGATGAAAAATCCACGCATAAATTGTAGACATTTCTGGGAAAATATACATTTCTTCAGGGAGTCTTGTGAAAAATGTCCGGTATAAATTCATCATCTAAATACTCAAATGTGCCATTCTTCGACTTTGTATATTTATGACGTTTTTTTCTCAACATTATGTCGACAATAGAGAAAGAAAAACAGTTGACAAAAGCGATTTTGCTGTTTTCATTTACTTTCCATTATTCTTTAACTCGTTTGTCATTCTTTTCTCTCCGCCCCGGGCGCGTAAAGAAGAATGACGGTTGTTTATATTTACGCAGCTAAGTGACTACGGGAGAAATAAGAAACATTCGCGGCAACGAGATTTGCACGCCGTTTTTCTGTTATCAACTTTGGAACGCCCACCCGAAGCTGAGAACTTCAAAGGTGCCTACATAATGTACGTATTCGAACGTTTTTTCGTCAACAGATATCGGAACTCGTCGCAATCGATAAGACACCTTGAATTGACGCAGGATATTTTGTTCGGGAGAAAGGTTATTCCGATGACGTCACTATATCAATTAATTTAATTATCAGTGAAATCAGAGCCGCCTTCTCTGTAGAGAGTAAGCGAGCTTCCGGGGACGCTATCTGCTCGGAACTCTGGTTCACTATCACTATCCTCTATTCTGGTTCGAAATTAATCACTTAGACAAGTCTCTCGTCTTGCGCGCTGAGATATCGTTAATTTAACACTTAAAGCGTTTTTATTCGAGTGGATAATTGCTAGGGGCGGCAGTAATGGGCCACGTTCGGCCTCGGCAAAGATTGATTGCGTGCTGTGTTAAAACATTAAAATAGCTCGCTTGAGCATTTGAATAAGAAATACTCGCGGACTTGATCGCCCGCGGGATTACACGATGAAACGATCGTTTGTGTTTTTGCAGGCATTTAAGTAAGTGTTCTGCGATTGAAGAAGAACTAAGAAATATTGAAATAAGAATCAATCTTGTTGGATAAATATTATACTAAGGACGCGGCGAAATACTCCAGCGATTTGGGCGGGTCAACTCCAGGTCGGGTTAGCTTTTTATTTCGATAAATATTTGCCATCGCATTCAGCATTATTGGCGAACCCGCGCCGCGCAGGGAACATCGAATCGGCAATTTCGCTCTATTAAGGTCGATTTATTGATGACTAGATAATTTAATCCTACCTTCGACATTTTGCTAGGGCTTTGTTGGCACGTATTGCTAATCAAGCGAGTCCCGGGTGCGTTGGGAAATTAATATAATATTGTGTGGGGAGTTGTGTACACGTAAATTTAAATGTTATTTCAGGTGGCTTAACGCCCCAGGCTAGGGTAGCTTGTTTACAATGTTAAGATAATGTTAGAAAAACAGCGATACGTTTAGGGGTGTGTCGGCCGGGGGTGCTTATCAGATGCTGAGTGAAAAGATTTAGTGCGCACCCTGCGATATACATCTCCCGTCTTTGACATTTATAATTCCTTCTGTACGGAGGTACAACTGGGCACAACAGATAGGTACAGCTATATCAAAATACCCATTTACCTACACAAATGCGGGTTTATAATTACTTTCCCTTTATGATGAATACAGATATGAACCTAATTAAACTTCAAAGAATATTTCAATTAAGATTATCAAATAAAAATAGCGTAACGAAAAAAGTAAAGTAATCGTAATTTATTGCACACTTAACTTAGAAATAATATAAAAAGAAATACGGTATCTACAGAAAAATCATTTATCATCATTTTTCATTGTTAATGAAATATAAAATAAAAATATAGACTTTTTTCATAAAAATTAGACTTTTTTGTAACTAGCTGCGCCCCGCGGTGTAACCCGCGATTAAAAAAAATGTTCCTTATCTGACCTGTGCATTTTTCCGGGATAAAATTTAGCCTATGCCATTTTCTGACCCTTAAACTACCACTACCTTTGCAAAAAATCATGTCGATCTTTTGCTCTATGAAAAATTAAAACAAATCTATCCCACGGGAACCATACATTTTACCGGGATAAACGGTAGCCAATGTGCTATTCCTGACTTTAATTATTACTATAATTAAATAAATAAATAAATAATGCTGGACAATTCACACAGCATTATCTAGCCCCAAGCTAAGCAGAGCTTGTGTTATGGGTATTAGATAACTGATATACATAATATAATACAATACATAGATAGATATTTTTTATTATATATATAGAAAACGACCAGAACACCCTGAACAAATGTCTGCAGATCGTACACACATTTGTCCTGAGGCGGGAATCGAACCTGCAACCTTCTGCGTCGCAGGCAGACCTTCGCCCACCGCGCCACAGAGGTCGTCAATTATTAAAAGATTGAAGTAAACAAAAAATCAAAGTGATCACTTTATTTCCTAGTTTTACTTTAAGTAGGTAATTTGATTTTTGTGACGCGTCCTAGAGTCCTTAAGGTCTAAAGGAATCTCCTTGGACCGAAAACCTATAGGGTACTCCCGTTGACCTAGAGTCACGAAATTTGGCAAGAAGCAAGGTCTTATAGCACAAGTAAAGGATAAAATCCGAAAACCGGAAATTTGTAGATAAAATTAAGGATTTTTTTTAACTGCTAGTGACCAAAATTTGTAAGACACTACTTTCCGTTGAACTAGAATCATGCTATTTGGCTAGAAACAAGAACACACACAACCAACTCTTAATTTTAAGGAACCATTGGTGCGCGAAATAAAACACTTTGATGTTTGATGTTGATCTAATAATCTATCTCAATGCCAAATTTTATCCAGATCCGTTTAGCCGTTTTGGCGATTGAGTAACAAACATCCATCCATGCATCCAAATTTTACATTTATAATATTAGTATAGGTGGTAACAAGCATTAACCGAACATGGTCCAAACATAACATTGTAACTTTTAATGGCTGGAAAACAAGGTCACGGGATATACCTACACCTGAACGACGAACTCATTTTTAACATTAAAAACTTCAGCAGCCACTAACAAGGCTCCACCGAAAACTACGAGAGAAACAAAGACAATCAAAATCAAGACGTTTGCCAAAGTTTTTTCATTGAATTAAAGCTTTACTCTACACGAGCTTTTACATAGTCGTTCGGAGGCTGGTCTGAAATAAAGTACCTACTTGTGGTCTAAATTGATCCCGTGTTGAATAGCTAGTTAGTTACTTTTAATTTAATTTTTCATTGTTTTGTTTTAAGTAGTTTTTTAATGAAAATAAGTTTATGATTAGTTCTTAGCTATCGGTTAAATCCTTATAAGGTTTAATCCTTTTTTGTCGTCAGTAGTCCGTGTCCACATGCACTGAAGGTCCTGCCGGAAAACCAGCGTTGCTCAACTTTTTGTAAAGCAACATTAAGCTGAGGTGGGGCCTATTGGTTCACTGGGCGGGCACTTGTTATTGTTTATGATAGTTTTTTTAATTTTGTTATACCAGTCTAAAGTGTTTGCCGTTGTGCGCTAAGAAACTTGTTTTCTTTCTTTATTTTCTTTTTTTTATAGATAGATAGAAGATAAAAAACTCTTTATTGTACCACACAAACACAAAATACAATACAAAAGGAAATACATGGAATAAAGGAAGTACAAAGGCCGGCCTTATCGCTTTGAGCGATCTCTTCCAGGCAACCTTGGGATGAACTTGACATAAAAGAACAATATAGATGGTGGCATTTGAGTAATATTAAAATAAATAATTACATTATACATACATTACCTACCATAATACCTAACTTGTATTATACTATACTAGTAATAAACTTACATACACATAACAAACTAGTATTTTCTTGTTACACGGATAAACAATACTGATGAAGCTGTTTTTTGAATATAGGAAGTGATTTTGCACGTCTGATGTCCAGGGGAAGAGCATTCCATAGACGGATAGCTTGTAGAGTGAAGGATTTTTCATAAAAAGTAGTAGAGTGAGCAGGAATTTTTAAGACGAGAGTTTCTGATGAACGCAACGAGAGAGAATGAGAGACATTATATGTATTTGTTCAGTTGTAGTGCACAATATTTGCAATATCGCATGGTAGGATGCGATGCAATGAGAAGAAAATACCCGACGCTCAAGGAGAGTATTGCTATTCGATACTGGCGTTATTGGAATTCTTATGTGGGATAATAAACATGAGGTTATAGGACTTGTTTGTCTTATTGAATAAGTGAAACATCGCTCTGTTACGATGTACAGAAAGTTTTATAGAAATCGCAACTTAGATTTTCTGTATATAGACGGTTGAGACGTAATGTTTTGCAAACAAATAAAACCAAACAAATAAATAAAATAAATAATGCTGGACAATTCACACCGCATTATCTAACCCCAAGCTAAGCAGAGCTTTTGTTATGGGTACTAGATAACAAGGTGAAATTTACACTTGAGCAAAGTTTTTGAGGCGTTTTCTTAAAAGATTCTTGTTTTTACCTTATAATTCAATAGATAAATAGACATTTTTGGACAATCCACACCAAGATGGCAGGGATATTTTGCGGCAGAATAAAGGTTGTGGAAGGGTCTTATCTCGTGTCTAACCATTTTAGAGTAAACAACTAGATTACTCCCATCTCGTGTCTATTTTGAAATGACGAAAAAAATACATACTCAAATAGTTGCATTTCGTGTCCTTTAGAGTGTCTCCCATCTCGTGACTAAATTGTACCTATCTATTGACGAAAAAAATACATACTCTAATGATTGCATTTCGTGTCCTTTAGTGCCATATCAAGTCATTTTAATTTAAAGCTTTTTAATTCAAACTAAAAGCGCCATCTTTTCAGTCTGGTAAAAATCATCATCATCATCAGCCTATAATTAGTCCACAGCTGGACATTATGCCTTCCATAATGAGCGCAATTGCGCCCTGTCTTCAGCCGCATCCAGCATTTGCTTGCAGTCTTTCGCAGATCGTCATCCTATCTGGCCGGAAGGCGTCCTATACTACGTTTGCCTGGTCGAATTATTTATGGACAAAATGATAACGCCCCAAGACAATAAATATCTTATAACGTCACATGTTTTTCTGAAGCGAAAAACAGCGTGGGTCCCCTTCAAATAGTCTGTCAAAAACAAGACTCGTAGATGATTAGGTAAGCGATAGGTACTCGGTTTTGATAATATTCCTATAATATAGGAATATTATATTAATATAATATTGTGTGGGGAGTTGTGTACACGTAACTTTAAATGTTATTTCAGGTGGCTTTTCGCCCCAGGCTAGGGTAGCAAGGTTGCCTGGAAGATATCGCTAAGCGATAAGGCCACCTTTGTACATCGTCTACTCGTAGCATTTATTTCTGTAGGTACTGTTTTCTGTGTGGTACAATAAAAGATTAACTATCTAATATCTATCTATTTACTTATCCACCGAAACCGCCGTGCACCGTCGCCAGCTGACACTCTGATTGCGTCATTTACACGTCGTCGCCGTAATCACAGAAAAACGTGTCATTAGTTAAGTTTTTAATGTTTTATGTATGTTAGTTTATGGTAGTTTATTAAGTTTTATTTAGTTTATTAAGATTTATTTAGTTTGGTAGTTATGGTTAGTTTAAGGTATATATTACTATGGACTGTAGAATAAGTTAAATAAGATCTGTAACTTTTCTATGGTCTCAAATAAATGATTATTATTATTATCCTATTTTTTATCAACTATTCACACAGCGGATCCGTTTTTACAGGACCGTTTTTTACGGATCCTTCGCTAGTTTAAACAGTTGTTCACTGGTGTGTGAATTAGCTCCTATAACTACGCAATCACTGAAAAAAACGGATCCTGTAAAACGGATGTTGTGTGAATGCGCCCTAAAAATAATATTACATAGAAAACATATAATAATAACCTTTTTACTGTCATAAAAGAGTCTGTACTGTTGGATTCGGCCTCACGCATTCCTCAAGGACCGAGTCACTGTATAAATAAATAATGGTTGGACAATTCACACAGCATCATCTAGCCCCAAGTTAAGCAGAGCTTGTGTTATGGGTACTAGATAACTGATATACATAATATAATACAACACATAGGATAGACATTTTTATTATACATAGAAAACGATCATAACACCCTGAACAAATGTCTGCAGATCGTACAAATATTTGTCCCGAGGCGGGAGTCGAACCCGCAACCTCTTGCGTCGCAGGCAAACCTTCGCCCACCGCGCTACAGAGTTCGTCAAATGTCAAAATATATGGTCTGAGATCGTGGAAGTGAGAAACAATAATGGATTATCAACTCCAATAAATGATTAGATTCAACAGGTATTTACCTATTATTCATGACGTTTCAACAGGTTTATACACTGTCGAGGTGTCGAGGTGACGGGGTTACTGCTGATGGGATGACCGTTAAATATTACTAATAAACTATGTTTTCAGACCTCACCAGCCCCCCTAGTACAGGGATTGTTGTCTAGGGTAGAATAGACAATAATGACATCGCATCACCATACATTGCGTACATTTTTGATGTGGAAGGAGTGTGTTTCAAACAATTTACGCATTCTATGACAAAGTCACGTAATTTTTCTTTATTCTACGCTAGACAACAATCCTCGTGCTAAGGGGGCAGTTTAAAAATATCTAAACTCTGCCCCGACCCGTGCGTCCACAAGACGTAACACAAACTACCTAAATATATTTTTGCCGCAAATTTCACCTTGTTACGCTAAGTAAAAGGCGCGATATTGGCGACCTATTATTTCTTCTTCTTTTTTTTTTTATTTAAATTACAACTAGTATTTGCAATAGAAACAATTAAGCTATCTGCAAACTGTTGCAAACAATCTACAGGTAGCTCAACTGATCCATATCAATACCAGTCGGAAGCGTGCCTAAGACACTGGCTACATTGCCCCGCTTTATAGCAATGCTGATGCGCTGTGCCAGATACTCACCAGCTCTCGGGTCACGCGTCGCTTCGACCAGACGCTCAGATAATTGCTCAGATATGTCTACTTAAAATTACTAATAACCATATTAATTGCCCCGAACTTCTTAGCAAGATATCACTTAACGTTCCCCAAAAAAGGGTCAGATTTAACGAAATCATTCACACTCCAAAAGTTAGAACGAATTATCGTCAGAATTCTTTTTTGTGGCGAGTTGGCGACCAATTTAATAAACTCTCTAAGCAAATAGAACTGGATCTCTTCTGTTCCAGCGTTAACTCCGTGAGACGGCGGTTGAGCTCTGATTTTTTCTCACCATCCGGCGAGGATGATGAGGATGATTCGATCGAGTAATGTAGTGCGAATTGTACATTCAATTCATTTTTTGTTGTTGCTTCAGTAATATTATTGCATGTTTTTTTTTCTTTAATTTATCATAATGTATAGATATAAATATTTTTACTATGTACGTAGTTACCTAATAAGTAGACTGTAGTATTGTAGATTATCTGTTTACTTTGCTTGTTCACACTTTTTATGTTTCTATTGTTTCTCTTACTCGTGAAAACCTTTTAATAGCCTTCTGTTTCTATTTCCTTTATTATTATTTTTTGTATGTGCTGCTGGTTTTCCTTTAATAAATAAATAAATAAAGCTGCATGTTCCTACCTGTGCGACAAATTTTCGTAAGAACTCATTAATTCCTCGAACTGCTGCTTTCTTTAACAGCACTTACAGCGCGGCTGACTTTGATCTCTTTACATCCAGAAGACCTAATCTATTTAAAAGAATAATTAACATCAGTTTTTTTTTCATCATCAGTTTCTTTGACACAAGACGATACCTTCCTAAAGCTAATCCTATTCGCAGCTGGGCACTCATTAAATTTTTATTTAATTTTAAGGAAGGCCTACAGCTTATATCTATACAAAATGAGTTACATGAACCTAGCAACGGAAAAGCTAAGCGAAGGCCATTTAGGCCTTCACGGCTAAATGACAGGTTGCGTGATAAATACGCTATACAATCGGATAGGAAATTGAAAAAAATTAAGTTAAACAAACGTCGAAATTAACGGAGATTGAAATTATATACTTATATTATATAAAGAGAAAAAAACAGATGTGAATGATGAAAATGTATTATATAAAAGAGAAAAAAAACGATGTGAAAATTTATTAATTTCATCATCATTATCATCAGCCTATATTAGTCCACAGCTGGATATAGGCCTCCCCTAACATCCTCCATCCCCCTAACCCTCATTCAGCATCGGCTAGCAGTCTTTCGCAAATCATCATCCCACCTGGCTGGATGGCGTCCTACACTACGTTAACCGAGTCGTGGTCTCCACGCAAGAACACGTTTATCGGTTGGTTCTACGCGAGATGGCCGGCCCACTGCCACTTCACCTTCCTAATTCTTAGAGCTATGTCGATAACTTTGGTGTTCGCTATTGATATACTTAATATAATTGCTCAAACTTTTAAGAGACTGGTGAGCGGAAGAGCACTTAAACACAAACACATACAACGCAGTGAGTATCTTTACACTTACCTATACCAATGTAGTTAACCTTTGTTGAAATAATGTATCAGATAGTATAATTAGAGCACTTTATCAATCCCAAACCTAATATTTCCTAGTAATAAGGTGTAAATCTTCTATGGCTTAATTTTAAGTAATAAATGTATTTCCATATCTTATTTATGTGATGCTGTGATTTACCAGTAAAGAAATAAAATAAAATTTATATTTTCATCGATAAGTGTATGATAAAAAAAAAGTAAAACTTCACTTACATAATTCCATTTACTCTTCACATTTACAATAGGTTATATCAACGCACAAAAGAACACTGTAATCTCAGTCAGAATCGTCTTCAATAACAATCCTGCGTCTTCTTGTGTCACGTTTTCTCGACAGGATTATTTGTTCGCCCTCTTCGTTGTCTGCAAATAAATATTTGTAGCGAATTATGTCGTGAAATGATGTCGCGAACAGGTTATTCGGATATGTGTTAGACAAAAAGCAATGACGTTGATTGTGTACTCGGACCTAGAATCCAAAATGTTTTGTGTAAACAAAGACAGTCATGACAACGTAACAAAAAGTTTTAAGTTTTTTTTTTAACAATAACTGAAAATAGCTGTGACATTTAAAAAACAAAAAAGTGATGTGCTCCAACTGTACTGCACACGCGCAGCGAAAAAAGAGCATATTCGAATTCGAAAACGGACGACAGAATAATGAAATCTGTCATAGATAGACAAAAATTGACACGAAATTTTGCGTTTTGCTCCGATGACACTGGTCGATTAAGATATTTTTTTAGTGTTTCATTCATTTTATTTTCGCAGTAAATTGTCTGCATTTCGATTGCAAATAAGAACAAAAGAAAATGAATCAGTGAGCGGCTTAGGTGCTGCGCAAACGTAGACACTTATGTGTCTTGTGTCAGATACAAGCTACCGATTTGATTTCTATAGAAGCAGTATGAAATTATCCACTCCCTGCGCTTAAGTGTGTCCAGTGAGGATGTGTTAAGTAGGAGCACCTACTTAACACATCCTCATTGACGATCTAAAAATGTTCGGTGTCTGTAACTGGAAACAAAAAGTCCTCAGTTGAAGACACAAAGCAACGTTAAAAAAATTCCTTACTAGTACTGAGCTGCGAATTGTACCAAAGGGCCAGAAGTAGCGACCGGTAACTGTTTCCAATCACCGCTACAGGACACAGCAACTACGGTTCACTGTGATGGTAAGCCTTGTCAGCAACACGTTTGCGCAGCGCCTTAAATAGAACCTATCCCTAACTCATGATTACATCTGAATCCTTCAGGGGCTTTATTCCCTAAGACCAATCCAAGCGTGTTACACACCTAAGACAAGACTACGGCGTGGAATCAGTTAAAACTATATTCTCTATGACATTTTGTGATTCCGTGCCGTAGCACGATACGATTTACGCACGATTTGAACTGTCAAATGAACGCGTTTGCTCCAAGCGTGTTAAGGCACAGATTAGCGTGTTCCTGCAATAGTTACTACGTGTTTCTTGTTGTTTCTTTTGAGGTTATGTTGTTGTTTACATTACTTGTCAATTTGAGATCTATCCTCCAATAAATTTTGGATTTTATTCTTTGTACCTTTCAGCTTTAGTACTATACTTATAAATCTGTGCCTTTCAGAATGGTTCATCCATCACACTTGCATATTTGTGGAGGCTAACATATTACCTCGAGAAATTTATTAATTTCTCAATAAAATGCCTAGATTATTTATTTGCAAGTTGGTTTTTTGGGTGCGCTTCAGGATATTTATAATAAACTTTATAAATAAAATAAATATGCCAATTAATAATCTTTATTTAGTTATTTCGTTTGTTATACACAAGAGAGTTGTATGTGAGTTTTTTATGCTAGCATAGCCAGCCTAACTCCGTCCAGAAACGCAGAATCTTTTTATGGTCCTCAGGCGTTGCGGAGTTACTTCCACAAGTTGAGGATTTATGTTCACAGTGCTGTTATTCCCTCGCATTCCAGGACAATGTAGACAGTTGTCGTCACTGAGGCCACCTCTTCAGAGAGGGCAGTCAGTGATGCAGGATGGTGAATAAGGGTTTGTTTAGCGGGCAGAGCCCTGTTAGTGGTCAATTCAAGATTTTTAAATTGCCGTCACATATCTGAAAAAATACAGAAAATATTTTTATGGCATCAAATAGGAATAAATAGGAGCTATCCTTCTACTTTTTACCCACTGGCTTTTGATAGCCACCGGTGGCCAGGAAATTAAGTGTTTTAAGTAAGTAAAAAACATATGAATTACAACTAACATTGTAGTACTTAGTACCTTTATTTTGTTTGGCTGTTGATGTGACGTGGATGTGATTTATGGTGTGATTGATGATCCACCTCACATCAGCCTATAATGGTCCGCTGCTGGACGCACCCTGGTAGGCACCTTATTGGTTGTTATCTCATATACCAGTATTACTAATTATAATTGATGCACTTACTTTGATTTCTGGTGTTATGTATAAACACCTTTCAGGAGACCTTTCAGGATCCTGGTTGCAGGATCCCGCGTGCAAGAATTTAATTCTTTGTTAGCCTGCACGAACAATAATTCAGGTCCATTGATAGAAGTGCCACAGAATCCCTGAGTAGGTAACCTCCTGTAGGTGCTTTCTTGGCGCCAGCGTCGTCTTCGTTGGATAATATAATTTTTTGTTGCTTCACTGAATGTATATTGTACAAAGAGATGATAATTCTACGAAATAAATTGTTTGTTTACAAATAATTTATTTAGGCTATAGTATACTTCATAGTTTATGGGTTATGCTGAAAACTATTCGTTCCGAAACTAGTCATGCGTGACTTGAATGATAAAATTCATAAAACAATTCATTAATATTTGGATTCTAAATTTTCTAATCACACTATAATATTGTAAGTTATGATTATGCAAGGTTATAATTCCAGATATTTATTAATTAAGTTGAAAATTGGAAACAAAAAATAATTTTGAATAAAACCGATATTTTCCGAATAAATTGGATGAAGATTTTGAACGAAACATGCGAAACACAATAAACGGGCCATAGACAACTAATCTTGTCGCGTACAGAATACCATTTTTTGATTTCACACCCAAGGCACGATATGATCACGCTCGTGTTAAAATCACGTTGTGACGTAGCACGATTTGGGCAAGGAATCTATTTGGTCATAGGGAATAAAGCCCCAGCAGTGTCGATAAAATTTTCCAAAAAAGAGAAAAGAAAAAAAGTGTTGCATTCGTTGTATTTTTTATTCGTTACTTTTTTAGAAACCAAGACTTCACATTATTTTACAACGTTGTCTAATTAATTATACACGCAACATTTTAAAGGAACAGGATTAGTTAATCCAAGAAAAAAAAATGGTATCGAGAAATAAGTTTCCTTGAACTTAGGCCTTACATATTAGGTCTGGTATGGATTCTCCATACAAAATGACAATTTCATAGTTAAAGACCTAATGTAAGGCCCAGTGAACTGATGGTAACTAAACGAACAGGGAAATGGGAGAAAAGTTTTGATACTTTAAACGTAATTTGATTAGAGATGCTGTAAGGAAGATGCATTTAAGAACGTTTATACAAAATGTTTCAATAAAGAAGATGCATTTAAGAACGTTTATACAAAATGTTTCAATAAAGTGGCAAGACATACACACACACACACAAAGATGAAGAATGTCTTTGCATGCACACTAAGGCATTTTCAACGGGATACGGTATACTCGAAAAACTAATGCAATCACGGTCAACAAATTTTTGCGGGGTACGGGGGAAGTGATTTATTGCTGTTTTAGTTCCGCGGATAGCGTTGTCACTGTTTCACAATACTAGAACATGTTCTGTAGTGATTGACGTAGTCGATGAGATTATGCACATTACATAAATTGAAAACATCAGTTTGCCAATTTAAACCCTGTTACTAAGCCTTCTCTGTCTGTCCGTCCTTCTGTCAGCGGGATGTATCTCATAAACCGTAAAAGTTAGACATTTGACATTTTACATAATGTGTGCAAAAAGCAAAAAGACTACAAAACGCGGTCACCCTGGGTCACCGCGATGTTTCTTTTTTTATTCTTCTTTTTACGATCCATGACAACAAATTTCTTCATAATTTTCTTGTTTTTTTTTTTAAGTTTTGTAAGATGTTAAAAAACTCTTCGTGTGCGTGTCTATGTGCACTAAGCCGGTTTTATTTTACATAAACTAAAATTATTACAGAATTCGCCCACAAAAACTAATCATAAATATCGAAAGCCTAAAAAAGGTCTAAGGCACGTCAGATTTGTCAGTTCTCATTATATCTTACATGCCGATATTTCTTTCTTTTCGTGTTTCACTGAATCGCAAGAATTGTTTTTACTTGAATTATTTCTTGAAACTCCAACCAGTTTCAAGAAACAATTCAACGATAAAGGTGAATTGAATTGTGAAAATGATTAATAAATCATTCAGTATTATCAAAACTTTCTTCAACCGTAATTAAATTTTAGGTAACACCATTCTTTTAGGCCATGGACTGAAAATTTTAATTTGACTGTCAAGGACTCAACGAGTTATTTGAACAAACAAAGGCTCTCTATGCTGTTTTTATTAAATAAAGATTTTTTTAAAATTTTCAGGCATTCATTCATTTTAGAGACTTCAAACGCTCACGGTTTAGTAACTCTCAAAAATTTTCATCAATGCTATAGACATTTTTATACAGTTGTAGAATGATAGGTATTTTTTTAACCATATTTAAGGCTTACAAAACCAAGATTGGTGTGGTATTGGTATTTTCACAACTTGACATCACGTATCAGAGCAAAACGCAGTCTCTTTTTTTGTCGAGTCGAACTCGAATTTGCCTAAGTTCGCTGCGCGTATGTGTGATGAGAAGTTATTGTTTTGTTTTCAGTGGCTTACTTGCTGTTTTTAGTAGTTAAAACTTCATTCATAAATGGCTTGGTTTACACATAATATACATATATTTTAACGAATTTACCTGAATCTATATCATCCCTTGGAATATGACTCAAAATATCTTCTGTGTCGGGCAAATCTTCATGTTGTAACGTTTTCTTTGCAAACGACAGAATATCATCTTCATCATCAACGCCATTTTCATCATCTTCGTCAATCTTCTGCATCTTCTTGCTGTTGCCATCATCTGAGTCAGCACTTCGACTGCGTTTATGATTACGCGTCGCGCTAATAATACTTTTGGTCGCGCTATTACCGTCACTTAAATTACCGTTTGTATTTTTTAGTGTTTTAGTTCCGCCGTCATTTTCGCGCATTTTTCTCAAATTGTCAAACAAATCATTATCATTATCATCGCTGGAGTCGTTTGAGCGCTGGATGGTATCGGGCTTGCTAGCGTCAATAATAAGCTCTTTATGCACGGCTTTCATTATGATTTCCCGGCGTTTTCTTATCGTCTCGAAGTGGAGGCTACTGGGGATCCGCCAGTACTTTTCCTATAACAATTTTTATTTAAACAGAAAAGTTTTGCGACCGAGTCCCGGTTCCAATTAGATAAAATGTCGTTTTATAGACGACTCGGCGGTCTAATTTAAGGATCTCAGGGAAGAAAACAGAAAGTTTTATCGCATTTCTTAGTCCGTCGACAGTATTTCTCTTTCTTTTTACTGGTGATTTTGGAATGTACATAGATAACTAAATAATAATAAAATAACCTAAAGCCCAAAATTAACAGCAAATTGTTGGTGGACTCGCCTATTTGTTAAATAATAAAAATAAATTTACTGTGAATTATTATTTTTTCCAACACGCCTCTCATCAATTAGTGTAGAAGCTTCATTTTAATTTATTTTAATATCTGCCTCTCCTTGATTAAGATTTATTACGATCGCTACTAAGAATCACGTTTCATAATCATTTAAGACCGATTACTTGATTAAAATATTCTGACAAAAAATTTATTACTTTTCATTTCCAAAAAGAAACAGTCAAATTTTTCTAGAAATTTATATGAATAAAAACGTTTAAAAATGTAATTAAGTTTACTAATTTCTTTTTGTTTATACAGCTTCAATTTGTATGAATCCAATTAGGCAACTCACAGTAAAAGAAAAATAAAATGAAATAGCATACTCAAAACGAAAATTGGAATGATTCTTGGAATGGTGTCCTATAAAATTGCTAATGTCTTTACCTGTTCGTCATTGGGCGGGGTGACCCCGACACCTTCGAGAACTTTCTTGAACAGATCGCTGTCCATAGCTGCGACGGACTCCTGTGATATCGTGACCAGAGGCGTGCCATCAGCGGCCGGGTCGAACCCTTCTGCCTCCTGGTCCAACGCAACCTCCTCCAAATTTTCCGCCAACCATTTCAGCGCCTCCGATAAACCTGCCGACGGAAACGAAACCTTAGCAACAAGTAATTGAGTGCAGAATAAAATGCAGAATACAATCTCTTACCATTATCGACAGCTTTAACCAGCAGGCGGGCGATTTCATTAGCGCTGAGTTCGAGTTTCTTGGGTTTCTTTCTTTGTTTAGTTTGTTTTGGTTTCTCTCTGACGGGTGACGGGGCTCTCGAGCCGTCTGAGGACTGATCCGAATCCGATCCAGATGCGCTCTCTGCGATATTCAATAAGATTAGCTTTGAAAGTCATCCAATGATATGGAGATCACTTTGCAGAACGAGACTCGTGGATTTTCAATTTTATGTATGAACAATCGAATTTGAATACATATCAACGTGTTGTTTGCGAGTGGCGAATGTAAGAAATAAATTCTTTGAAGGATTTCAAAAGCACAAGAATGCAAAAACATTAATACCAATACGTGCATATTAAATTTCCACACACGTATTTTATTGAAAGATTTATAATGAAACCTTTGAGTATTCATGCATCTCTGAAGCGGCGTCTAGTTCAGTTGAATTTGAATTTAGCGCAGATGTTACCCGTAAATAAGATTACACAATCCGATTTCAAAATAGAAAACCCTTTATATTTAACACGAAAAGAGAAAATATAATAGAATTTATCTGCTTTGCGGAATTATCTATGCTAGACGCAAACAGTGTCCTCGAGTCTAATAGCGAAACTCACTTAGGGTTTATAAAAATGTAACGCAATAAAGCTCCGCCGCCCCGGGCGACTATTTACGTTCATAATAACTTCACAGCAAAAACTGTAAAACAAATTTCACGCAGAATTTATCTTACCAAAGGCTCATCTAAAGTTATTGGAAGAGCAAAGAAAAAGTCAACTGTACCCTCTAATGACATGGGGCGAAGCAATGGGTAAAAGGATAGAAGCGAACAAAGGGGGTTATGAGCTCTCAGCATCTAAGGACCGGACCACAAACGCCTAGGATTTATTAAACCAGTAACAATTTTGCCTACGCCCGTAGTTACTAGAATCAAAGTGCATTTAAGTAAATATAATTTTAATTATTTAAAAAAATATATAATTTAAAGTTTATGATTATAACAATTAGGTTTTTGTATTACAGTGCGTAAGCCCTCGTCTCTCTCTAACAAATTAAATAAGTCTCAATTTTTTTTCGATTTCGGCAGTATTATAATGACATTATTTATTAGGCAAGTATCATAAAAGCTTGCTCAGTCATCACTCGATGCTAGATTAACGCTTTTCTAAAGCATAAACGTTACTCAAGCATAGATCTGTGACTGAGAAATCTTTCATAATACGGGCTTTAGTTTTGTTAAATTAGTTGAGTTGCTGAGGCCACCTATAAATTAGGGAGCACTAGAGCTAAAAACCACTTCATTGCTATTTAATTTCTTATTGTGTTATCTCTATACTCTGATTTAGAATCCAAGATATTTTATGTCAACAAAGACATTTATGAATGAAAACTAAACAAAAACGGATAGCAATAACAGAAAACATCAAGGTAACAGAAATGTTATCACTAACTGCGAAAAATGTTTAAATTAGAAAACGAACAAGAGATCAATTTAATGATCAATAAAAACTTGTTTCGAGTTCGATGATAACAATGTCGTTATATTTTTTCTATCAAGTTTCCTCGGAGTGTGTGATCTCTTTGTATATAAAAAATATCCTGGTTTTAGAATCAGAGTATAACTTGTAATAGTTGGTACTCCTTACAAATAAATAAGCATTGAAGTAGAATTTACACTAAGTAAAATATTTAAAAAAATGTAGTGTGGGACGCCCTCCGACCAGGTTAGATGACGATTTGCGAAAGACTGCTGGCAGATGCTGGATGCGGCAAGCTGAAGACAGGGCGCTATGGCGCTCATTAGAAAGGCCTATGTCCAGCAGTGGATTGGAATAGGCTGATGATGATGATGAAAATATAAAAAAACGATCGACGTTTCCAGAAGATGAGTGGAAGTTATCTTCCACTTTTTTATAAAAGTAAAATTAGCAGAGTCACGAATCGCGTTGTGATCATGTGTAACCGGCTGAGTAAAGCAAAGCAAAGTTATTTAGCAACTTACCGTTAGATTTATCGTCATCCGTGCCGACGCTTTTAACGTTTTTCCTTTGTCTCTTTTTACGGCACTGCTTTTTGTCGGTAATGACGCCTAACTCGAGCAATCTGTCGATGTAGCTAACCTTCTGCCGTTTCCGAGGCATCCGCGGGATTATTGCCCCCATCGGATCTAAAACATTGTGTAAGTACAATAATATGAAAAGGAACTCGTTTGATACGAGTAAACGGCACATTCGATTTGCATGTCAATACCTTTACTCTTTTGTATTCTAAAATCACAAGGAGATATCAAAAAGTGAAGATATCTCTAAGAGGAACAAACGAGGTATTTGCTTGTGAAACCGATCTTTGAAAGCGATATTCAATTTATTTGGATGTGATGTCTCAAGTTTTTTTTTCCAAATCGTGTAGTACAATGATGCTACAAAAGGTTTACACAAATAATGCTGGTACTACAATTAAGGTAAGGGTATTGTCTGTTCATTAATTTTAATTAATAACAAAATAGCGCTCAACGATTTTCGTTCCGCTTATTTTGCGCGTTGTAATATTTTTGGTCGTTACCCGAAATAATGCTGAGATTCCTTTTTGTTAATGACCTTGTTTGTTTTGCAAAGGACGCTTTTTAGATTTATTTTCATGAACTATAAAATGAAGAATCCATGCTAAGTTCGTATTTAGCTAATTCAGGCCTTTGGAATAACATTTTATAAGTTAATATAATTAGATCGTTTATAAGCTAAAAATCAACTTCGATTCTCTTAATTTTACACTGTTTTTTAAAATAATAATCCCTCGGGAATAATTTTATCGAACGGTCAATTTTTCGACTTTTTTAAAAAATATTTCATAAATTAGTATGAAACCTACAGAGAAAAAAAAAACTGTTTTGAAATTTACAAACAGATCCTTTTGATACCCCGCTTGCCGCTTGAAATTTCAACATCAAACACATGTACCGAAAATTTTCATTTTTCATTTATTTATATATATTTTTCTTTAATTAAGTAATGGAGCACGACATGTAACAACATTTCAAGTTAAAAGCTGTTACTGAGCCGAACAACAGAACCTCTTCCTTTTTTGTAGTTTGAAGTCACTTAAAATGAAGAAACCCTGCTAATATAGTTTCACTATGCTGAAGAAAGCTGAGGCGTTCGTGGAATACCATTTTATAAGCTAAAACAGCACGGCCGCGCTAGTTTAGCTAGTTTATGAGTAAGAAGCTTAGAGGTAGCATCCTGCTGTGAATAAAACGCAACGGCATTATTATGGTGATAAATTGTTGTCTGAGGACATAGCCCGAGGGTTACGGGCCTGAATACTGTAGCTCATAATAAAAGAAGAAAATATCGTAAAGGCAAAAGCTATGGGAGAGCCACGCTCGCGGTTTCATCGTAATAAAATACGTAACGAGAAACGTAGTACCAAGTTCGTCAACATTTGATCCTTTCCTTTGGTTAAGTGGTTCTCTTAAGATGCACTATCCGTATAAACGTCCAATCAATCCCATGAAATGAGCCCGATTTTACGAGCGTCTCCAGAATTCTGGTATGGAAAGTGCTCCGAATAGAAATAGAAATAGCTCGCTTAGGAAAATAACCTTACTTAAAGTATTTCTTACTCTGTAGGGAGAGTCATACGAGAAATAGTTCAGTAGATATATCAAAAGCTGTGGTTTATCTACTAAAATGAAGTTTCGACTTACGAACAGGTATATATGTCTTGATTGTCGCAATCATCGACTTACACAAAAACAATTATTTATTTAATTAAAACGGTTATTAAAACGAATTACCTTAATTAATGTACAAGAAAACAAAGTTACACACATAAGTTACATACAAAACAATAATAGAAAAATGTCAGTAAACTTAATAAAAAATAACATATAAAAGCCACAGATACATACATATAATAATACTATACTAAACTTCAAAAAAAATAGGAGGTTCTATGTTCAGCCGTATGTTTTTTTATGTTTGCTCGTCGATTATGGACCGCTTTGGAAAAGTCATAAAAATCATTATGGAGAACGATTCCTTGTTGGTCCCATCAAAATTCCCTAAGGATGTATAGTATTCGTCCCAAAAAACTTAAAAATACAATGTAATTACAGACTAGATAATGCTTACTCTAGGTACTAGATAATTCAGTTTTCTTTCTCAGTAAGTAGGTACATACATACTTACAAAAAGTGGTGAGATCCGAACAAAAACATTAATGCTAGAAAAGTGTTGAGATAACGAGAAGAGCCAAGTCAGCCATTTTATTACCTTCGACTATGAAGTTGGCAAATTACCTACTAGAAACTTATCCTGAACTACATAATACTAGGTAATTTGCCAACTACAAAGTAAAATGGCTGTCTTGGCTCTTTTCGTGATCTCAACACTTTTTACGGCGGAAGTATTACGAGACGGACTTGGCATAATTTTACATAAATGTTTTTGTTTGGATGGTCTTTTCTTTGTTTACAGGAGATAAAATAAAATCATTGTCGCCAACAACCGCTTCTCACCTCGTCAATACTATTATTAAGATGCCTGAAATAAATGATTACTATACATTATGTATATATTATCAACGGCCTATCCACTCTGGATCTCTCTATCACTCTGGAGGTCTGAGTCCACTGCTGGACGAAGACCTCCCCGATTTTTTTCTCAATGATTTAATGTCCATATTCCCCGCACTGGGCATGCGGGTTGGGGATTGCAGTTCGGTGGTAGATCTTTTTTGCAAGAGGCGCTGCTGCCCCCCGGTGTATGTCCCTTAGTCGCCTCCTACGACACCCACGGTAAGAGTTGAGGTGGTGCAAATTCTAAGCCGTCATCACACGGCTATATATACATTATGTATTAAATAACTTACCGTTGGTATCACCATACTGCTCCCAAAGATCCTTTAACATCTGATCTTCCTCTTCAGTGAACTCCTTCGGTATTTTCTCCCGTTTCTCTGCGTTGCTCTTTTTAGTCGGCGCTTTGAATATAAGTCCCAGCTCTTTTAGTTTCTTTATAACGTGCCGCCGACTACGCGTCTGATCTATTAGATTCTCTAATATCCAGTCTATGACATCTGTTGGGTATAAGAATAACAAATAAATAAATCATCATCATCAGTCCACAGCTGGACATAGGCCTCCCCTAATGAGCGCCATAGCGCCCTGTCTTCAGCTTTCCGCATCCAGCATCTGCCAGCAGTCTTTCGCAAATCGTCATCCCACCTGGTCGGTGGGCGGCAATAAATAAATGATGCTGGACAATCCCCGCAGATGCTGGATGCGGCAAGCTGAAGACAGGGCGCTATGGCGCTTATTAGGGGAGGCCTATGTCCAGCAGTGGACTAATGTAGGCTGATGATGAATCCCCGCAGCATCATCTATCTATATTTGTAACTTTAGAAAATGTTGTCGTATTTCTCTACAAAATACAGAGTATTATTTTACAAATGGTAAATTCTAACTGAGTATTATACAAAGTGCTACCCATAAAAGGGTATAACAGCATTCGAGATAATAATGAAATAATGTGCATAAAATTATGTTAGCGAAGTGCACTACACAGTCGTAATTTAACAATTATGTTACAAAACCTTTTTGGAGGTGACTAACCGCATGCCTGGAGACAACATTAAATAAGGTTTTTGTATTATAGTGCGTAAGCCTTTCGCACTCTGGGTAATCTCTAAGAAATTATAATAAGTAATAATAGACATAAAATAAAATTTTCGATTTCGGCTGAGGGACGCAGGTTTAAGTCCTGCCGAAATTGTCATTTTTTGGGAACGTATTTAATAACCCTGAATGTTTTTACAAGAGCGACTCACGAAAAGAGTGACACTTTTCGTACCAATTAGTTTTATGCTCAGCATCACGAATTGTTAACTAATATAAACAATGAAGTACATTCCGTTATCGTAACTGGATATCAAGCAAGAAAAAAAAATTCCATGTTCGTAGCTGGTTATCAAAGATCGGCTACGAACGTGGACTAGAGGACAGCGAGTACACCAAAACTTACAAGGTATTTAGGTTATTAATTAGTGATGGTAAGTGCACCAACCTCTTACAGGCCGACACAGCATGCGTACGGCTTAAACTTTAAGCACTCTAATTCAAAGCAAGGGAAATAGATATAGATAATAGTAGCGTTGATTCAGAAGTTTGATTTATATTCCAGGTCTAAGAGGTTACGAACTTGATTATATGATGTGAATTTCAACTTAAAAATTTAATGAATCCGTTTTTAGGGTTTCAAACATCGGTTTTGAAACCCTTATGGTCTCGCTCTGTCCGTCCCCGCTCTTTCTTGAATATCTCAGTAACTACTGCAGCTATTAACTTGAAATTTAAAATAATGATACATTTCGCGCGCCATTACTGATTTCAAGAAAAAAATATATAAATAAATGAAAAATGAAAATGAATAATTTCAATACAAATTTTGATGTTGAAATTTCAAAAGAGACATAGGAAGGCAAATGGGGTATCAAATGAAAGGTATCGTTTTGTACATTTCAAAACACTTTTTGAAATTTCTGTAAGTTTTATACTTTTTGAAATATTTCAAAAAAAGTCGAAAAATTGACCATTCCCCCCCCCTATCTCTGAAGATTGCAGACCGATCCATGTACAATGTATTAGGCGTTTGTAGATATCGATCTATATTTTACAGGAAAAATATAGAGAAGTCTGTAATAATAATAGTTTTTGAAAAATGGTCAAAAAAGGGGGGATTTTTTTTTCAAATGGGAGGGTACCTACCCATGTGGGGTATCAAATGAAAGGTATCGTTTTGACCATTTCAAAACACTTTTTGAAATTTCTGTAAAATTCATACTTTTTGAAATATTTCAAAAAAAGTCTAAAAATTGCCCTTTCCCCCCCCCCTATCTCCGAAGATTGCAGACCGATTCATGTACAATGTATTAGGCGTTTGTAGATATCGATCTATATTTTACAGGAAAAATATAGAGAAGTCTGTAATAATAATAGTTTTTGAAAAATGGTCAAAAAGGGGGGGATTTTTTTTTCAAAAGGGGGGGTACCTACCCATGTTGGGTATCAAATGAAAGGTATCGCTTTGACCATTTCAAAACACTTTTTGAAATTTCTGTAAGTATCATACTTTTTGAAATATTTCAAAAAAAGTCGAAAAATTGACCATTCCCCCCCCCTAGCTCCGAAGATTGCAGACCGATCCATGTACAATGTATTAGGCGTTTGTAGACATCAATCTATATTTTACAGGAAAAATATAGAGAAGTCTGTAATAATAATAGTTTTTGAAAAATGGTCTAAAAAGGGGGGAATTTTTTTTCAAAAGGAGGGGTACCTCCCCATGTGGGGTATCAAATGAAAGGTATTGTTTTGACCATTTTAAAACACTTTTTGAATTTTTTGTAAGTTTCATACTTTTTGAAATATTTTAAAAAAAGTCGAAAAATTGCCCTTCCCCCCCCCCCCCCTATCTCCGAAGATTGCAGACCGATTCATGTACAATGTATTAGGCGTTTGTAGATATGGATCTATATTTTACAGGAAAAATATAGAGAAGTCTGTAATAATAATAGTTTTTGAAAAATGGTCAAAAAGGGGGGGATTTTTTTTTCAAAAGGGGGGGTACCTACCCATGTTGGGTATCAAATGAAAGGTATCATTTTGACCATTTCAAAACATTTTTTGAAATTTCTGTAAGTTTCATACTTTTTGAAATATTTCAAAAAAAGTCGAAAAATTGACCATTCCCCCCCCCCCCCTAGCTCCGAAGATTGCAGACCGATCCATATACAATGTATTAGGCGTTTGTAGATATCGATCTATATTTTACAGGAAAAATATAGAGAAGTCTGTAATAATAATAGTTTTTGAAAAATGGTCAAAAAAGGGGGGAATTTTTTTTCAAAAGGAGGGGTACCTTCCCATGTGGGGTATCAAATGAAAGGTATCGTTTTGACTATTTCAAAACACTTTTTGAAATTTCTGTAAGTTTCATACTTTTTGAAATATTTCAAAAAAAGTCGAAAAATTGCCCTTTCCCCCCCCCCCCCCCTATCTCCGAAGATTGCAGACCGATTCATGTACAATGTATTAGGCGTTTGTAGATATAGATCTATATTTTACAGGAAAAATATAGAGAAGTCTGTAATAATAATAGTTTTTAAAAAATGGTCAAAAAGGGGGGGAAATTTTTTTCAAAAGGGGGGTACCTACCCATGTGGGGTATCAAATGAAAGGTATCGTTTTGACCATTTCAAAACACTTTTTGAATTTTTTGTAAGTTTCATACTTTTTGAAATATTTCATAAATAGTCGAAAAATTGACCATTCCCCCCCCCCCCTAGCTCCGAAGATTGCAGACCGATCCATGTACAATGTATTAGGCGTTTGTAGACATCAATCTATATTTTACAGGAAAAATATAGAGAAGTCTGTAATAATAATAGTTTTTAAAAAATGGTCAAAAAGGGGGGGAATTTTTTTTCAAAAGGGGGGGTACCTTTCCATGTGGGGTATCAAATGAAAGGTATCGTTTTGACTATTTCAAAACACTTTTTGAAATTTCTGTAAGTTTCATACTTTTTGAAATATTTAAAAAAAAGTCGAAAAATTGCCCTTTCCCCCCCCCCCCATCTCCGAAGATTGCAGACCGATTCATATACAATGTATTAGGCGTTTGTAGATATGGATCTATATTTTACAGGAAAAATATAGAGAAGTCAGTAATAATAATAGTTTTTGAAAAATGGTCAAAAAGGGGGATTTTTTTTTCAAAAGGGGGTACCTACCCATGTGGCATATCAAATGAAAGGTATCGTTTTGGCCTTTTTAAAACACTTTTTGAAATTTCTGTAAGTTTCATACTTTTTAAAATATTTCAGTTTGAAACCCTCGGCGCGCGAGTTACACTCGCACTTGGCGAATCTTGTTTTTCGTGATGGCGTATGTAGTTGTTCACACGCCCGACAGATTCCTACATAACGACTAGCTTTACCCACTCGTGAGTTTGATAAGTGCGAAGACGGAAATTCCCGTCATTTTATTTGTTTATTTTTCGCATTAGTTTTACTCAGAGACACGATTTTACTCAATGATTAGTAATCTTAATCATTGAGTAAAATCGATTTTTTTTCAATGATTAGTAATTATTAAAGTCGTGTCAAACGTTACAAACTTGCAGTACGAATGCCACACTTCTAATAGTATGAACAATGTACCTACCCTCGCAATTTCAGCTTACTAGCTTCAGCGGTTTAGGCTCACCGTTGTACCCAGAAAATAGCTTGTCATTTTATATAATAGGTAAGATTGTTTCCAGTAACGAAGGGTCCGTAAAAAAACAGTCATGTAAGAACGGATCCACTGTATGAATGTACCTTTATTGTCGTATTTTGCATATCCTACTAAAATTTTATAGGCGAAAGTTTGTGAGTTGTGCCGTTGTAAAGATGTTTGGCCAAAGTAAACGCGAATACTACTGAATGGATCGGGCTGAAATATTGCACACATAAAGATCTGGGCCTGGAATAACATATTGGCTACTTTCCAAATAACGCGAGCTAAGCTGCAGGCATACGCTAGTTAAACTACACCAAATATTGTTAAGAGGAAAGATTTGTATTTTTGTATGTAACGAATAAATTTTAAAACTACTGCTAGGGGGTAGCACGGGGATTGTTGTCAAGGGTAGAACTGAGAAAAATTACGTCACTTCATCATCTAATGCGTAAATTATTTGAAATGCGGAATGCATTTCAAATAATTTACCCATTAGACTACATTTCAACTACATTATTGTACGCAAAAAAGTGTCGCAGAAAGAGACCTATGAAACGATGGTGCGACGACATTGAAAAGGTAGCCGGAAAGCTCTGGCCAAGAACCGCACGAGACAGATGTGCATGGAATCGTTTGGAGGGGGCTTTTACCGCCTTGGGCGGTCCTTATACTTAAGTTACTCTTTAGTTTAAAACCAATTTAGAAACTTGATCAAATATTAGGCAATGTAATCCATATTTAAAATTGTTATGTAAGTAAGGAATTAAAGTTTTTTTTATTTTATTTATTATATTTTTATAGTACGCAATGTATGACGTAGCGATGTCTTTTTTCTATATTCTACCCTAGACAACAATCCCCGTGCTACCCCTAGAGAAAATTGAAATCGGTTCAGCCTGCCAGCCGGCTGGACCGATTAAAAAAAATTGCCGTTAGAAAGCTACCGTACCCGTGCGAAACCGGGACGGACCGGTAGTTATTGTATATTTTTACGTATTTGAGTTTATATCGATGTTGCTGATTTTTAATTGACAAACCGAACGTACATTCATTTTATTATACCAAGCGTTGTGTGCAATGCTGCCGGTAGTTTTGACACGTGTGACGTGCACTGCGCGTATTCAGAATCCTCCGTATGCCGAAGTTATGATTGATGAATCAGGAGGTGCCTGTGCGATAGGCTGCCATCTAAGTTAGCCTGGTTAGGCGTGAATTGATTTATGTGTGAGAATGGAATTTCATGTGTGTTATCTTAATAGGGAAATGAAACTTTCAGTTCCCGTTGTTTTGATGTCACTAGATGATCACCCAAAACCGTACAAAAGTACATATTTGAAAAAAAAAGCTTCCAAACTTTCGTAACAATGTTGAAAACATTGTTTTTAGCCCAACTTTGGCGAAAATAAAAATATACGGAGAAAGAAAACTAAAATAAAGACCGTTCTGACATAGTTTAGTTATTCAAAAGTTGAAATAAATTTAGTTTGAAAAGTTTCACTCAATATACTTTTAGCACAAGGGTTAATTAGGTATATTCTGTTCACATTTTTTACGCGATCGTTTCAGGAATGAATCTTTGTGCATTTTAACCTAGCACCGGTAGCGTAACTACATGTCAGGTGAGATGGTATACATTAATGTTCTATTATTAATGTATTGTATGTGTGTTAGTATTGTTAATGTGCGAGTGTTTCGCCTACCAACGAGTTTGTGCCGTGTTCTTGTTAACCCTTAAGTGAGTTATGGTAAAGGGTGGTCATCGGCGTCATGGTGCCCTCATATGATTTTGAAGTTTGCAATTTCTCAAAACTCTAACAAAGAGTTGTTGTTTGACTGCCACTTGAACAAAATCCCAGAATACACATTACACGTGATACTTATGCATATAAATACCAAAACCAAACCATTTAATCCTTGTGCCACCATTAAAATACATATACCATTTAATCTTGAAATAATCTGGATTTTATAGAAGAACTTGAGTGCAAATAAACTAAAGTTTGTTCATTTCTTATGTTTAAAAGTTTCTAAGTCAAATTAAACTGTGTTAACGCATTCACTGCCCAGTCTCCGCCGACACTACATAGGATCAACAAGTGGTTGATCCGGAGCTCCATGAAAGTGTTAGTTTAGACCTTGCTATAATTTGTTTTCATTAAAGTACCTACAACATTTTTGAATCTATCCTATTGAATAATATAACCCATACTAATGTCGGCATATAATCATCAAATTATTATGTTTTATCATCTTATTTAAAATTTAATTAAAATTCTAACCCAAACATGTCAGCGAAATTGATGTGAGTTTAAATAAGAGCCTTTTGTTTTTAACTTTAAATTGAGTTTTAAATTTATCCTTTTTTCAGAAAAGGATACATTTTATATTAATTAACATCAATTTGAGCAAGATAATTGGACCGGAGATGAAATTACAGAATTATTTAAGTACTTCATATTATTTAAGTTACTTTATTTATCATTGTAGGTATCATTCGGTTGGTATCATATTTCATGAGGTTTTAGAATAAGCTAGGGTATTTTCTATCTAGACTAATATTATAAAGAGCAAAAAGATTGATTGGTTCACTTTTTCGACCTCCTGTGTTAAGTGTATTTAACTAACTTAGTTACGCCAACATTATTAAAGTATGATCAAACTTCAATACAAGTAAATTAATAAGTCCCTACCGAAGTAGGTCGGAGTAATTAACATACCTACATAATAGTTGCGAGTCTTATCATAATAACGTGTCTTGTACAAGTTTTTGAAATTCTAAACGCATTCTACATTATGAGTTAACTACAGTTGGAAACAAAACTAACCCACATGCATAACGATGCAACTTTATTACACTGTAATAAGGATCAAATTTACTCAAGTTATGTACAACAGTAGTTACGAACTTGACATAAAGCTAATATGCTTATAATAATCTGTCTCTCTAATTCTCTTGAGAGAAATGGAAGTGGGCTGACTTCGCTGTGAGATTCAAATTGAGGTATCTACGTAATAATTTGAGTAGGGTAGCAAGTTTTTGATTTTCTAAGTAGATGCTGGTGGAAATAATATCATTTATAACGCATGTGAGCAAAACCCAATTTTGTTCACTGTTTTTGAGCAGCAAAGTCACCGTTTTCGAGCGGGAGTGGTAAAAAGAAATTTGCTGCATATCGTCAACTTTTTCTATGTGCCCTAAATAATCAACATAGATTCAATTTTGTTCTAGGAGCATTTGAAAAAACGTTGATTTTATAGCACAAAATCTCTTATTTTCCCAAATGCTCCAAAAATACTAATGAACCGTGTTTAGCTTTTTCATAACTCGATAGAAAATAATTTTCGATTTGCGCCAAATAACTGTTTTGCTAGTTTTATTCTTTGTTGAACGCAGAATGAATTAAAAACAAAAAAAATAATAAAACTCGATTAAAGTCGATTTCCAAGAAGATCTTACGGCCAATTTTCTAAAGCTGGTCATGAGCCTTCCAACCTTTGTGAAAGAGGGTTTTAACCCTCACTCCACTACACAGTTTGGTTAATAGAGGTCAGTTATAGTAAACCATCAACTTTACTAAATTAAATGGAAGGTAAGATTAAACAAACAGCTCATATTTTAACCTTGGAGGCATTTTGCGTGGAATTAAATTATTGTTTTTTTCAGTAGGCCTGTAGCCAATACCTGTAATATAAAATAACCTGCCGACTACGATCGAATTATCTTGAGCAGTTCTGTTAGATAACTGATATATATAATATAATACAATAGATAGATATTTTTATTATACATAGAAAACGAACAGAACACCCTGAACTAATGTCTGCAGATCGTACAAACTTTGTGAGGCGGAAATCGAACCCGCAACCTTCTGCGCCGCAGACAGACCTTCGCCCACCGCGCCGCATCGGCTGTCAAGAATGACTGAACACGGTACAGTGGCCTAACGTGAAGTAAGCTCCTACAAACTGGACTGCGCAAAACTGAACTGTCAGTATGGAGAGGTTAGAATATGTTTTTATTTATCTATTTGTGGTGTTCTCTATGTCGCCTACAGAAGAGATTTTTTATTACGAGTTTTATTTTAATGTTTGCTGATAAAAAAAAGCAATGCACAAACAATCAACGTGTCAAAAACGCTACCCCGGACTGAAGAGCGGCTTGAATAACCGACCACACGCTCAAGTAAACACGTGTTAACTTTTGCGCAGTCGAATCTTCAGCACGTCAAAGATTGCACACGCCACGCTCCCTGGCTTGCGCAAGCTACCGTCTTGTCTACAACATGCTCCGTCTTACCTGCGCAAACTGGTGTGACAAACGGAGCGTGTGACCGGGTTATTAGACATCAATTTCGAAACAAGATGAGCTTTTTACGCATCATTAAGCGCATTAGTATTATGTATAAAAAGATTTCCTGTCGTGCGTTAGATACATCGATCGATCACTGTCGGCTTACAAACGTCTATGGACACAGTGCTTTCACATCGATAGGGATTGCTCGTAATCCACTATGGAAGCCCACTCGGCTTTTGTGGCTCAATGTAGGTAGGTAGTGTAAGTACCTAGGGATAGAAAAAAGCTGGGGCTGAATACGGCGAGGCCACTTGGGGTTACTAGGTTATCTAGATAGATTTATATTAAGAATAAATATAATATATTTTGGGCCTGAAGGTCTTGAAAAACTAATATTGAGTACAATGTACTAAGATAAGGAAGTATGGGTAGTATAGAAAGCATAGTAGGGAACTATTGTTTAGTTCAGAAATACCTATAAAGGAAGACGTTATCTATAGAATAAGCGTTTATGTCATTATTAATGACTTATATACGGAACCTTAAAAAATGATTTTTTTATTTTGTCATAAATTAAGTTCTTTCTTTCACGGCATTTCTCCAACTCTCATAGTTTGGTTATACACTCAAGTCTCAAAAAGACAGCTGTATAACTACCATAATATAATGGTACTTTACAGGCACGGTACATGAGTGATGTTTATATATTTATTGCTTCATAAAATCAACACAGAAACATTGTAGGTAAGGTAGGTAATACAAATTATAAATTACCGAGGTTTACCGGAATTAGGTTTGGGTTAATCAATCACGCCGCGACCAAAGTACCTAGATTAAAATTAGTTTGGAATTAAATATACCTATTCCAGGTCATGGAACCATGTCAGGTGAATATTACCAGCTATAAATTTATTAATTTACCTTGATCAGTCTGCGGGTTGGCCTGATTTTCCATGTAGAGATTAGTGAGCTCTTGTTCCTGCTCAACGGACCATGCTCCTTTCCCAAGTTTATCCCTGTACGAAGTTATAAATAACTTTAACACCGTCAAATTTATATTCAGAGCCTTAAAGTTAATTTACTCACTTGTTATCTGTTTCGTTATCGTAGCCATATTCAATATCGATAGCGTCCTTCGAATTTGTCCAAAACAGGAGCTCCACAAAGACCTTTGGGTTTTTCGAAGCAATTTCCGTGAATTTTCTGAATGCGAATATAGCGAATTTTTCCAGCTCCTATGGAAACGATAAAATAATATTACTTTTGATATGTAGGTATATGGTAAAGGGTAACAGTGTCTTATAGTATTAAAAAAAGGTTTGAGTGTACCGGACCACGCATTCTCAGTTAAATACTGTTCTTCATATTGAATGTTTGTATCCGCATGCCGTATGTTTTATTTGAGTTCAGCACTCAAAGTTGATACTACTGAACTAAGTTTAATAAAATTCTGCAACTAGGTAGAACACGACCTAAACATTGAGGCTACTTGACAATATTATATATTATTTAGAAACGATGGAAGCTAAAACGAAGGCAAAAAAGAGGCTTGTATTTAAAATGAACTTAATTTTGAACAAAGAAAATTTCCCACGAACGACTATTTAATTTAACGGAGCGCCATCGCCAACGAAACAAGTCGATACATATCTCCAATCTACAGACGCTGACTCCGTAAAAAGTAGAGAAAAAACATTTCTATTACGTGGAGATAGAAATCAAATTTTGCACAAGGTTAGTTCAGATTCCCGATACATCCGAGAGTCTAAAACACCCCGCTAGAACGCGAGGCGATAAAATCTGCCCCGCTTCATTTATACTCCAAGCAACGTATAAACTAAGGATAAAAAACCAACGGTGACACGTGCGTGGCCTCTTCGCTAGGGGTAGAGGAAAACGTGAAATGAGAACATACTGAATTTACGTAACTGCCGCCGCCGTACTGACTACCGACCTTGGGAGATATTTAGTGGAAACGACCTTTTCATGATTTACATTGGATTTGGGGAAGCGGCGTGATCCACTAACGACTTTATAGCGATTTATGAATACGTCACATGATGAAGATCCTTGACCTTGTACAAGAATGTTAGGATATCCAGCTCCGTAATATGCATAGCCGTTTGGTGCTGGCTTAGAATTTCCACAATCCCAACTCTTCCCGTGAGTGTCTTAAGAGGCGACTAAGGGACATACACCGGGGGCGGTTAGGAGCGCCTCTTGCAGAATAGATCCATCACCGAAATGCGATACCCAACCAAACATGTGGCATGCGGCCCAGCGTTGGGATTATGGGCATTACCCCTCATGAGATATTCTATTCCTCTATTTACCCACTTTTATAACTTGGTCTCTCTCTCTCCCAATAAGGTTTGCTGGAAGAGAACTCTTTTTAGGGTTAAGCTCGCCTTTGCCATATTTTTCAAATTTAATGTTTTATGTACCTATGTATTTTGTTTTTTTCTTGTGCAATAAAGAATAAATAAAATAAAAAGATAAAAACCAATAAGGCGATTATCAGGGGGAGGCCTGCGTCCAGCAGCCTACCAATATAGGCGGTTGAGGTAAATATGCATAGGATCATCAATATGTATTTTTAACCGACTACGAAAAAAGGAGGAGGCTCTATTCTCGTCTGTGTCAGTATTTATGTATGTTCGTTGATATCTCCGTCAATTATGGACCGATTTTGTAAATTCTTGGGTGTATTCCATATAAATATGATTCCTGAGGAAATATTATTTGTTCCTTAAAACTTAAAAACAGTGTAAAATTAAGGGATTTGAAGTCGGTTTTTAGTTTTTTATCTTTATTCATTTTTTATAGTTATTTATCTTTTTATTTTTATATGATAGATATTGAAATATAATGAGACAACGATAAACGGGTAGCACGAATCTACAATACGCTAGAGTTGTTTACTCTAGCGTCTGCAAGCGGCTACGCACGCACTTTTCCGGGATAAAAAGTGGCCTATGTCCTTCCCCGGAATATCGTCCCTGCCAAATTTCATTAAGATCCGTTGAGGCGTGAAAAGGTAACTGACAGACGGAACTACTTTCGCTTTTATAATATAAGTATGGATAGGTACTTGACAGCGTGCATACCCAGTTCAACAGAAATATCTGTTAGCTTATGAAGAAATAAATAAACTTCGAATGTGTCAATGCGTCAGCATATGGATAATCCATTCATCTCACGAAACAACTTTATTGGTCGTTTCGATTCAGGTTAGATTCAGCATTGACTTATCGACCGTAAATAGAACAGAATAGAACAGTAAAATAGTCGAAGTTATATCGATAAATAAGTCTACGCTCACACGGCTGTTGATTCTGCAGCTTTTATGTTAAATTTTTTAGTCCATAACTATTAAACAACGTCCAGTAAAATACTAACCTTAAATTGCGGCATTGGATTGTTCAGCAACTTTTGGAACACCAGGAACAAAGTTGCCTGGAACATCATACTCGGCCGTTTGCAGTCCCACGCAATTCTGTGCAGCATTTTAACTATGCAGTGGTTCGTGTGAGGCAGATTTTTGTCGTATTTTTCCAATAGAGAGGCACACGCGCTCACTGCCTTCGGATGACAGAACCTGCGATATTTATTCACATGAAAATAGCACTAAAACGCATTGAAAAGAGTGGTTTACTATTGTAAAATGCAATCGTTGACCTGTTGGCAGTGCGAAATAAAAAGGTATGTATTGAATGAAAAAATACAGCTGTACTACGATTCAAAAACCTGTACATTTTTTGTAGATAAAAGGATAACAAAATCCAAGGAATATTGGTGGAAAATATTAAACGACATCGGCATCAACGAAGCAAAGCACAGAAGCACAAAACACTTTTTGGTTTAGAGAGCATTTTTTTCATTTATCATCATTGAATTGATCTCTTGTTTGGTTATCGAATTCGAATTTAAACATTATTAATTGCACATGTGAGATTTTGCGTTATTGAAGTTTGTGTTTTAGTTTTAGTGATAACCTTGCTGTTACCTTGTTGACAACAGTTATTGTTATCAGTTTTTGTTAAGTTTTCAGTCATAAATATCTTTGTTAACATAAAATATTATGGATTCTAAATCGGAGTTAAGGGACGGCCTGCTATTAACTTTATGAAAAACATTTTCACTGCCGCGAGGATTTAAACGAAGCTATGTAACTTTTTTACAAAAAAACCATGTAGTTTCCTCGTCAGTACACATAATGTACGCTCACGCGGGTTGCCGTAATCACTACGCTTGGCAGAATGGTGACCGCAGTGGAGGTGTTAAAATACACAGAAGGAACTTGCTGTTCTTTCTCCGGTAAGTTCCCTTAGTCGGCTCTCTCGACATTCTTGGGCTAAGTTGAAGAGGTCGATTTTTACGCCGTGATAACCACGGCTCATGTAGCCAATGTAGTTTAATTTAATGTAATTTTATTAATGTACACATTAAGAAACGTAATAATATCCCCAAAAAATTATCTATTTCGACGGAACTTGATTCCTTAGAAATTACACAGAGCGTGAGGGCTTACGCACTGTAATAACAAAAACATCGAGTTTTTTAGTGTTTTTTAAAACTAGCGGAAAAGTAATTTGCCGCAATTTGTAAATCATTTTCTATGAACTCATGATATAACAAACTTCGATTCATTGGTATTTTCGGAGCATTTGGGAAAATAAGAGATTTTGTGATAAAAATCAACAACTTCCCAAATGCTAAGATATAAATATGATTATTATATTGAATTCATGAAAAACGGTTTACGATTTGCGGCAAATTACTTTTTCGTTTATTTCATTGCTTGTAGATCGCAGGAAAAATTAAAAACCAAAAAAAAAAAACTGCGTCAGCCCACGTCGAACCACCTTAATAAACTGTTTCTTAAAAAAAGCTTATTCGATTCTTGTTTGGTGTTGGAGAATACATAAAAAAGTAAAAAAATCTATTTCGTAGTTTTATGGATTCATTACGAATGAAAGCGAATTAACTACCAACCTCTTTTGAGTTGACACTCACTATGAAGGTCCCCCTCGTTAAGGGATGATACGTAGGTGTTCTTCCGTCACAAATAAGGTTGTAGTTAACCCGCTTACATTCGTAATGGAAAGTCAAAATTATCTCATAAGATATTCGTAAATTATTATAATATAATAAGACAAATTGTATAGATAAACTGTAGGCTAAAGACACAGTTTAGCACAAGTATAAGCAATATTAAAGGAGTTTGTGTCCAAGTTATGAAAACAGGGTAAAGTTAGCGAGTCTCACCTTTGCACAAAGTCTTGGAAATCGAAATCGCTCTCGACTATTGCCACTGTTTTTTCCTCCTCTTCTTCATCTGAAAGTTTTATAATGGCTTAGCGATTTTCAGGGGAAGGTAAGATCCACAGGGTTATAAAAAACCCATCATCGGAATTGACTCAACGAAATGTTTTGTAACACGATAAGTTCGAGGAGGAAAAATTTACGACCTTATTTTTGCAAGATTAATAAAAACTAGTGGTCCGTCCCGGGTTCGCACGGGTATATTTTATGGCCTATGTTCATCAGGGATAATGTTGGATTCTAATGGTCAAAGAATTTTTCAAATCGGTCCAGTAGTTTCGGAGCCTATTCAATTCAAACAAACAAATCTTTCCTCTTTATAATATTAGTATAGATAACACGACCATTATTAATTCTATTTTTTTTTAAACTATGTATTTTATTCAAATTATAAACAATACAGACTTATAATAAATAATAAATTAAAACTTAATAATCATCTAACACTTAGATGATTAGTCATTAAATAACCCGCCCCTGATCATCCCCGGTGCAAAGGTGCCCATAATGCTTGCAGCATTACCCCGCTGAATAGCGATGGCAATCCTTTGCTCCAAGAAAGACCCGGAGCGGGAGTCTCCTGTTGCTTTGTTCAACTTCCGGCCTAATTCTCCCACTAAACACTTCGCATCCACACTCCAACAACCCAAGGTCTCCACTGCTACAGGAACAAAATGGTAAAGCTGCTCCAAGGCGGCGTACTTTAGCCTTTTTTTTGAGCAGGCAACTTCGGCAGCGGCAGATGCAGAGAGCACGGTACGACTCAGGTGACTGACGGCGACAGTGCTGACGCAAGTTGCATCCCAGATCAGGCACTTTCCATTTTTCCAAGGCACCAAAGTCAGCCCATCTGGCCTCTTCCCATCAGACCTGCTGAGACCTGAAGGCTCAAGCACGCAGGGGACATTCGCCGATATAAGGGCTCTACGAATTATGTCGTTCAGGGCATGGTGACGCGGAAACCTCCCAGTACACCGTCGACAACTCAGAGCGTGATAACCATCGGCCTCCACCATGGAACCGCAGGTGCATATATGAGGTTCACACACCTTACAGCCCAGGCGGAGAGCCACCGCCACACGCAAAGAGTCATCGTCAAGAAGAGTGCCCAGGTGAGGCGAAGGGACCGCTTGTAACCAAGCCCCGGATTCTGGTTGCGACACAGCTCGCAGTCTGGCCTTATCAGCTCCCACAGCATCCTCTAACAATTGCTCCTGAAGCCGCTCTACCCCTACGTCATCCCACGCCCGCTGAACATGCGACAATTCAGGGATTGCTGCACCCGAGTTAAGGGCCGACCAAGCTGATACAGCATCTGACACAAAGGGTATGCTTCCCCCGTCACCATCAGAAAAAAGTAAAACAGTGACTAGGTTGGCAACCCCGTGCGCCGACGACAGAAAAGCCGGCAGACGCACCTCCTGAACGCACCGTACCCCGAGACCGCCACACCGGACACGGGATTTTATCTCTGACCTCACTCAACAGAACGTCTCTCTCCAAAGAGTTGAACGCGTTGCGAATATCAAGTTTCAGCAAAATAGAGTCTTCGTTCACCGGATTCATGAGAAATGTTCGCGTGGCGTGTATGGCAGCCTCGCAACCCAGGCGTGTGCCAAATCCTACTTGGTGTGGCTGCAAGTAACTGGCCATTTCCTCTTTGACGGAGCGGCAAGCCAGTTTGGCAGTCAAGCGGCGAAAAACGCTGCCCACCGCTATCGGCCTTAAACCACCATCTATTCATATCCATTATTAATTGGTATGCTGCCAATATACTCCAGCCAAATTCAACGTGAAAGGTTTCTAAACAAACCACAGCACAAAAAACAAGATTCGCCAAGTGCGAGTGTAACTCGCGCGCCGAGGGTTTCAAACATTTGCCAATTATTTGGACAATCAATTTTCTGAAATATTTTAAAAAGTATGAAACTTACAGAAATTTCAAAAAGTGTTTTGAAATGGTCAAAACGATACCTTTCATTTGATACCCCACATGGGTAGGTACCCCTTTTTGAAAAAAAAATCCCCTTTTTTGACCATTTTTCAAAAACTATTATTATTACAGACTTCTCTATATTTTTCCTGTCAAATATAGATTGATATCTACAAACGCCTAATACATTGTACATGGATCGGTCTGCAATCTTCGGAGCTAGGGGGGGGGAATGGTCAATTTTTCGTCTTTTTTTGAAATATTTCAAAAAGTATGGAACTCACAGAAATTTCAAAAAGTGTTTTGAAATGGTCAAAACGATACCTTTCATTTGATACCCCACATAGGTAGGTACCCTCCCTTTTGAAAATAAATTCCCCCCCTTTTTTACCATTTTTCAAAATTTATTATTATTACAGACTTCTCTATATTTTTCCTGTAAAATATAGATCGATATCTACAAACGCCTAATACATTGTACGTGGATCGGTCTGCAATCTTCGGAGATAGGGGGGGGGGAAAGGTAAATTTTTCGACTATTTTTGAAATATTTCAAAAAGTATGAAATTTACAGAAATTTCAAAAAGTGTTTTGAAATGATCAAAACGATACCTTTCATTTGATACCCCACATAGGCAGGTACCCCTCCTTTTGAAAAAAAATTCCCCTCCTTTTTGACCATTTTTCAAAAACTATTATTATTACAGACTTCTCTATATTTTTCCTGTAAAATATAGATCGATATCTACAAACGCCTAATACATTGTACATGGATCGGTCTGCAATCTTCGGAGCTAGGGGGGGGGGAATGGTCAATTTTTCGTCTTTTTTTGAAATATTTCAAAAAGTATGAAACTCACAGAAATTTCAAAAAGTGTTTTGAAATGGTCAAAACGATACCTTTCATTTGATACCCCACATAGGTAGGTACCCCCCCTTTTGAAAAAAAATTCCCCACCTTTTTGACCATTTTTCAAAAACTATTATTAATACAGACTTCTCTATATTTTTCCTGTAAAATATAGATCGATATCTACAAACGCCTAATACATCGTACGTGGATCGGTCTGCAATCTTCGGAGATAGGGGGGGGGGAAAGGTCAATTTTTCGACTATTTTTGAAATATTTCAAAAAGTATGAAACTTACAGAAATTTCAAAAAGTGTTTTGAAATGGTCAAAACGATACCTTTCATTTGATACCCCACATAGGCAGGTACCCCTCCTTTTGAAAAAAATTTCCCCCCCTTTTTGACCATTTTTCAAAAACTATTATTATTACAGACTTCTCTATATTTTTCCTGTAAAATATAGATTGATGTCTACAAACGCCTAATACATTGTACATGGATCGGTCTGCAATCTTCGGAGCTAGGGGGGGGGAATGGTCAATTTTTCGTCTTTTTTTGAAATATTTCAAAAAGTATGAAACTCACAGAAATTTCAAAAAGTGTTTTTAAATGGTCAAAACGATACCTTTCATTTGATACCCCACATAGGTAGGTACCCCCCCTTTTGAAAAAAGATTCCCCCCCTTTTTGACCATTTTTCAAAAACTATTATTATTACAGACTTCTCTATATTTTTCCTGTAAAATATAAATTGATGTCTACAAACGCCTAGTACATTGTACATGGATCGGTCTGCAATCTTCGGAGCTAGGGGGGGGGGGAATGGTCAATTTTTCGTCTTTTTTTGAAATATTTCAAAAAGTATGAAACTTACAGAAATTTCAAAAAGTGTTTTGAAATGGTCAAAACTATACCTTTCATTTGATACCCCACATAGGTAGGTACCCCCCCTTTTGAAAAAAAATTCTCCCCCTTTTTGACTATTTTTCAAAAACTATTATTATTACAGACTTCTCTATATTTTTCCTGTAAAATATAGATCGATATCTACAAACGCCTAATACATTGTACGTGGATCGGTGCAATCTTCGGAGATAGGGGGGGGGGTATGGTCAATTTTTCGACTTTTTTTGAAATATTTCAAAAAGTATGAAATTTACAGAAATTTCAAAAAGTGTTTTGAAATGTACAAAACGATACCTTTCATTTGATACCCCATTTGCCTTCCTAGGTCTCTTTTGAAATTTCAACATCAAAATTTGTACTGAAATTATTCATTTTCATTTTTCATTTATTTATATATTTTTTTCTTAAAATCAGTAATGGCGCACGAAATGTATCATTATTTCAAATTTCAAGTTAATAGCTGCAGTAGTTACTGAGATATTCAAGAAAGAGCGGGGACGGACAGAGCGAGACCATAAGGGTTTCAAAACCGATCTTTGAAACCCTAAAAACATGCTTGGTGTTGAATTTTAGACATAAATTTGTTACCATTATTTAAGAAGGATTGTGGATTTTATCCACAAGAAATGTCAGTTGCGTTCATAACACGGGAGTGACAAAGTGAGATTTCAGGTTAAGGATAGGTGGTTTGTTTGCAAACATTTCATTTCGAATTTGGCACCAGTAAAGTACCTACTCGACATGCGGGAGTAGATAATTCTACTTTCCGTGAAATAAACAAGTAACAAAACCATTTGGGAGCATACTAAGACGCCATTTTGTGAAGGCGAACCCTATGTCTATGGGTTCGCGTCCATAGGAGCGAGACAGGGCAGAGCAACGTAAGCCCGAAAATCAAATTTATGCTTATTATCTATTAGTTGGGATATAAATTATTTAAAAAAACATATAAAATGTTCTTCGTAGTTAGTTCAACAGCCATGCTTATTCTCAAGATTCTGTATTAATGAAATATAAAGATTTTAGTTAAAAATTTCGATTTTGGGTTCGATTCCCGCCTCAGGACAAAAAGTGTACGATCTGCAGACACTTGTCCTGGTCGTTTTCTATGTATAATAAAAACATCTATCTATGTATTGTATTATATTATGTATATCAGTTATCTAGTACCCATAACACAAGCTCTGCTTAGCTTGGGGCCAGATAATGCTGTGTGAATTTCCCAGCATTATTTATTTATAATTTAGAGGTAACGTTGCGATTTATTCCATCGAGAAAATTTTATGGAATTGTGTTTTCGAAACATATGACGAATAGTAAATCCTGAACTTTACCATGTATAAATTTCAAAGTTGCATTCAGTAGTTTGGAAGATATGGACATCCGGCGGAGTTAATTTAAGGTTGTATAGACCCAGGTTAAAGCGTTCACCGACTGCAATGTTGCTGCATGGTTTATCGATTTACAACTTAAATTTTTCGTCCGATTGCACGATTTGGCAACTGCATAAAAAGCAATTTAGCTCGTCCCACATAAGAGTAACATACACACATACATACATGCGAGCTATTTTCGGCAATCGTCGATAAGTCTGCGCTGAGGTGGAACGAAACTACCCACATTGAAGTTTGGTCTGCCTGCCCCTACGCTCGTTTTAGATCGTTTCCTTTTCCAGGATAATAAATTTGTCACCGTCGAATCTCAGCGCCGGAATAACTTGCATTATTCTTCAAATAATCTACCGCCATGTATGAATTTATTTTCGGCAAGTTTTCTGACTGATCTTTAACAAAACCGACCTCATTTTTTTTCATTTATTCTTTATTGCATAAGAAAAAACAAAATATATACATAAAACATTAAATTTGGAAAATATGGCAAAGGCGGGCTTAACCCTAAAAAGAGTTCTCTTCCAGCAAACCTTATTGAGAGAGAGAGAGACCAAGTTATAAAAGTGGGTAAATTGAGGACCTTTTAACCAATATTTAATAAACTACTACATTTAATACATTAAAATATATATATAATACTATAACCTATGTTGATAATAAAATAACAAATACTATAAATACATACATACGCATATAAACTTAATAAATACATAAAATAAAGCAGAGTTATGACATGAGTTATGATAGAAAATGTTCTTTGACTCTGTGCTTGAAAATTAAGAGTTAGTTAGAGACCAGGTAGCACGAATATCGTGTGGGAGATAATTCCACATCCTAACCGATTCAATAGTGAAGGAGCCACCGTATCGGCTGGAAGAGTGAGCAGGAAATTTAAGGAGAAGGGACAAAGATGATCTACATGGCCTATCACGAGGGAAATGAAACTCAAAACGTTCACGGAGGTAAGAAGGGGAGAGAGGATTGGTCCTCATATTAAGTTGGTATTATAATATTAACCTCTGTGTAGGTAAAGTAACACAATGTAATCATTAAGGGCCTACACCTACTACTTCAAATCTACTTCGTCAGACCTCCATATCTTCTAAACTACTAAATTAAACTTCAGGAATTACTCTATCGACCATATGTTTCGAAAACACGATTCTATAAATTTTAAACCTTAAAACCTTAATTTTTTAATAAATACAGAAGTCAAGATCTTGAGAATAAGCATTGTAATAGAACTAAGTATAAAGAACATTTCATAGGTTTCAGTTTTTTTCAAAATAAAGTCCTAATTAATAGATAATAAGCTAAAACTTGATTTTTGGGCTTACGTTGCGTTGTTTTGGCATGCTCTGTCCCGCTTCTATGAACGCAAAATCTTATGTCTATCCTTTTCACAAAAAAATTAGGTTGTATAGGCTCTTAATCAAAAGATTAGCAAGAAGTGGCAGTGGGCTGGCCATTTCGCGAGACGAACATACAACCGCTGGGGTAAACGTGTTCTTGAGTGGAGACCGCGACTCGGCAAACATAGTGTAGGACGCCCTTCGACTAGGTGGGATGACGATTTGCGAAAGACTGCTGGTAGATGCTGGATGCGGCAAGCTGAAGACAGGGTGCTATGACGCACATTAGGAGAGGCCTATGTCCAGCAGTGGACTTACATAGGTTGATGATGAATGACCACCATAGCGACTGAGTTATTTAAGTAAAAACATTTATTTACCTATGGCAATGATTATAATTTTGTAACTTACCATCTTCGTCATCTTCTTCAGAATTTTCCTGCGATTCCATTTCATCATTCACAATTTCTGTAATATTGAAATAACATTAAAAAGAGCCAAATACGTTAGCTAAATGGTGGACTGCCCAATGCAATATGGTAATTTGATTTTTCGATTACTAATTCAGAGAAAGTCTATGAATATGAAATTTTCCAGCGCAATTTGAATGAAATGGAATTTGATTTTTGGCCGTGGTTTTAGTCAGTGATATTTAGCTGAGTATGAACGTTATTAGGGATAATTTTATGTGAAGATAACTAGGAAATTGCACAGTTTATGCACTGAAGTCTAAAATGATGATAATACTTATATTATATGGTCAGAAGTAAATTAAAAGAAACCACAAGCCTGTCAAAGAAAAGTTTTTGTCGAACAAAGTGTTCATGATAGACGAGAGATGTTCACTGTAAAATATTGCTCAGCAAAGATTAAGGTGGTTTGTCGCGGATGGGCGCAAAATTCAATTTTATTTGTGGTTTTTAATTTTTTTCTTACCACCAGCTATACAACTAGCGAATAAGTAATTTGTCGCAAATCGTAAACGATTAATAAATGTTCTATGAATTTATGGTAAAACTTTGTGTTTTGATTAATTTGTATTTTGGGAGCATTTGGGAAAATGTAGATTTTTAGCACAAATTTCTTTTCCGATGTCAGTTTTATCACGAGTTCATAGAAAATGGTTTACTATTTGCAGCAAATTAATTTTTTGCTAGTTTTATTGCTTGTGGAACGCAGAAAAAATTATAAACCATAAAAATATTTGAATTATGCTCCAACCCGCGACGATCAACCTTAATATAGAAACTTACCGGCCTCTACTCCCAAATCCGTAATATAAACAGACTCCAGCATGCTTAACTCTTCGTCCTCTGGAATGCCGCTGGTTCCGAATATACCCTCGTCTGGCCATACTTCTCTAAAACACATTACACGTAAAATGTAGTGTAGGTCTACATACACTAAATGTACACGTATCACTCACTTAGAAGCCACTGACGCCTGAAATAGTGTACTAAATAGTTTGACAGTCTATGGATTCGCTTAGATTATTGTGTATGTTTAGGTACTTGTGGCAAATAAATTACTTTTTACTTATTTTTGTGGCATGTGCGGTCACAGAAATAAGTAAAAACCTGTGTTACATTAATCTTATTGTACATAGATATATTTAGAATATAGATTAAATAAATGGTAATCCTAAATTAATTAACTATATGATAAATAATAGATTCAGGCGTTACTTTGCAGATATCCATTGCATGATATAAGGATGAAAATATTTAGTAACAATTCCGCGCAAAACCTCCGATAAATTCGAGACGAAAATAGTTGACGTGTTGCTTTGATAGATTTTTTCTTTTTTTTAGTGTGTCGTTTATCTTCTACAACGTGGACTACATTTTGTTAGAACTTATCGGAGGTTTTGCGCGGAATTGATACTAAATATTTCCATTCTTTTATTTTAACTTTACTTTATCTTTTATTTTATTTTAACTAGCAAAGATTTTATCTTGAATATTTTCCTTTTCTGTACGGCAGTTTAGTATCGCTTATGGTACCCATTCGTCCCCAGTTCATTAAAAAGTTTGAATATTTTTTATAGAACTACTGAAATGATATCTCACTAGCATACAAGAGACAAGTCTACAATAGACACAACACTTTATTAAAGTACTAAAAACTTAAGTTACTTTAAAATGATACGACATGGCAGTCATAAAGTTGAAAGCACTAAGCTCAAAGTTGAAGAAAAACATCTTATTTGAAGGACGAATTCAAAGAAATTTTCATTGTTCTACTGTGTGAAAGTTAATGAAAGAGCAAGCAACGATCCTGACGAGATGTTCCCACAACGACCAAACTTTGTACCACATTCAAATTCTAAACATTCAAGATCTAGAAAGAAAAAGTTAATTTTGTTTCATAATAGAAGTGAAAATAAGCAAGCTATATCGTGCATTAAGGTATTACTAAAGTGGGGGTCTTATATGATTTCAAGAAATATAATTGAATGGAACTTAAGTTATTTGAGGATTAAATGTCATTTTTAACCAACAAACAACGAAAAGGAGGACTTACTTAATGTTTTTTTATGTAGGTTTGTTAGGATCTTTATATATACATATATTTGCTATAACATAACCGTTTTTGAATAACAAAACCAAAATCTTTCGTTTAAGGCGATACCCTGACCCAAACCGCAACCTATTTTATCTATTTTTATATATAATGAAGGGTATTTCAAAATTTTCATGCCTTAAACTAGAAAACGCTTTTGAGGTAGTCCCATAAAAATCCCAAAGGCAAAAAGGGTAATTAATACAGTGAACCGTAAAACTTTTAAAGAATAGTGTACCTGAATACTCAATACTTTGACGTTGGTTTTCATTTTTTGTAAAAAAACATTATACATTATATAGATACACTAGCAGCGCCTCGCGGTTTCACCCGCGTAGTTCCCGTGCCCGTGGGAATTCCGGGATAAAACATACCCTATGTACACTCTCTGAGAAGTAAGCTTTCTAATGATGAAAGAATTTTTGAAATCGGTCCAGTAGTTTTTAAGTATATTCGTTACATACAAAAATAAAGATAAAAAATAATAACGCTGGACAATTCACACAGCATTACCTAGCCCCAAGCTGAGCAGAGCTTGTGTTATGGGTACTAGATAACTGATATAGGTACATAATACAATACAATATACAGATAGATATTTTTATTATATATAGAATACGACCAGAACACCCTGAACAAATGTCTGCAGATCGTATACACATTTGTCCCGAGGCGGGAATCAAAATAACAAATCTTTCCTCTTTATAATATTAATGTAGATAAAGGTTTCATTTAGAAGTTTAATTATTAATATTAACAGATGTATCAGTAAAAGACACAAACCTCGCAGCTCGGAACATTCCCACGGCGTCTTCGTACTTGTGTCCCCTCATCAATTTCTGAATGTTTTTCATACAGCTCTCCCTGTGAAAACATTACTTAATTACGGATAAATCTTTGAAGTTAAATCTCAAAGGTCATAGAGTATAAAAATAGTAATTATTATAATAAATAAATAAAAAATAAATAATGCTGGACAATTCACACAGCATTATCTAGCCCCAAGCTAAGCAGAGCTTGTGTTATGGGTACTAGATAACTGATATACATAATATAATACAATACATAGATAGATATTTTTATTATATTTAGAAAACGACCAGAACACCCTGAACAAATGTCTGCAGATCGTACACACATTTGTCCCGAGGCGGGAATCGAACCCGCAACCTTCTGCGTCGCAGGCAGACCTTCGCCCACCGCGCCACATCGGTCGTCAAAGTACAATAGTTACATAAGTTTAGGAGACATGGTGTTTACCCGTGGCGTGGGTGTCGTAAGAGGCGCCTAAGAGACATACACCAGGGGCGGGCAGCAGCGCATCTTGCAGAATAGATCTACCACCGAACTGCGATCCCCAACCCGCATGCCCAGCGTGGGGTTTATATGGGCATTACTCCTCATGAGATAAAAAAATCAGGGGGAGGCCTGCGTCCAGCAGTAGACCATTATAGGCTGTTGAGGTTTTATTTTGAATTCTTTTTTTTTTAGGTTGAGGAACCCCCTCCCTCAACCTCAAAAAAATCGTCGTCGTGCGTCGTTCGAAAAATCATATGTGTCCAAGGGCTATGTATGAAAATTTCACACAATAAGACAAACAACAGAAAAGGTAAAGATAATATCGAGTATTTTGAGATAATATTGAGTGTGTTTATTACAAATGTTAACAGACCGCAAAAGTTTATTAATAACATATATTGTTTGGAGAAACCCAATTATGTTATTTATTAACGGGTTTTACCTACCCCGATATTATATTTTACCATACGTTGTTAATTTAGTATTATTATGAGAATTTACTTAAATAAAGTGGTGAGAGTAATCCAACAACTAAAGCAAAGTTTTTAAGGGGAGGTTTTGATTTTAGCGATAGTATTTTTTAGTACCTAACCTGGCGTTTTATTTTGTTAATATACCTTCGTTTTACTATAGAACTATTGTAGTTTGACGAATTCATTACGGGTACGTAACGGGTTAACTACGAACCTTATTTGTGTTGGAAGAACACAAATAAGGTTTGTAGTTAACCCGTTTACATCCGTAATGAATACCTTCGTTTGTTGATTGTAAACAAACGAAGTATTCATTACGGATGTAAACGGGTACCTGTTGGAAAGTGAAGATGTGGCCTTATTTGATTGTGTGGCTATACAACGCAACTGCATCACATTGCAGGTAACTACATATTATTTTCTTAAGGCGAAATAGGTTCGCTGTTTCCAGACAAGGACGAGCGAACACCGCGCGTTGATGACGAGAAAGGTAGGCAATTTCACTGGTTTTTTTTAATTAATTTGTTTTTGCTCTAAAATAATACTCTTTTGCACAAAATAAAACCATTATCGTCTAAAATGTTTAGTAAAGTATTGTTTAGACGACATTTCATTAAAATATGTTAAATAACTAGCAAATGAAACTGGTTTTCCGGAGTAAAAATTTCCGTCCCAGCTTAGCACGGGTATGTTCTATAGCCTATGTTCATCAGGGATAATGTAGGATTATAATGTTGAAAGAATTTTTCAAATCAAACTATTCAATTCAAACAAATAAACAAACAAATCTTTCCTCTTTATATATTAGTATAGAAGAAGACGTCAACAAAGATGGTTTATTTATTTGTAAATTTACTGCTTCCATGATAAGATATGAGAACCAATTAACAAGTTAGACATTGTTTTCAGATAGTTTCAATGGTTAATGTTGCTATAAATCACCCTTAGCAACAAGTCGCGATCGCTGGTCGCCGTCGTCGAAACGCCAACTTAACTTCTAACTAACTTTTAATTGATAGACCACTAAACATTATTTATAAAGCATATTAGTGTAAGTTAATGTAATCAAACTAAGCTTGCAATTAATGAAGAAGCCGTGTGAGTTATAATATGGTCTAGACGTTTTAGCCCAGATAACCCATTTAATAGTTAATTATAGTAGTGGATAGATGTCAAATTGGGGTGTAAGGGGGACTCCAAGATCTCGTCTTCCAAGCGAACCTAATCTGCACATGGCGCACCCTGCTAGATAAGGAACTAGGGTCTGGTGAAAATATGAAACAATCTTCATAATTTGATAACTCAGATATTTACCTATGTGCTATTCCAGACTATAATCTATCTCTGTGCCAAATTTCATCCTGATGCGTTCAACCGTTCTGGCGTGATTAAGCAACAAACATCCATCAATCCATCCATCTAAACTTTCGCATTTATAATATAACTGTGATTACTTGACACTGGCAGAACTGTGTCTACATAGACACATGTCATATTAAAACTTTCGCGATTTGATGATTCTTGGTTAATGGGAATATGACATGTTTAAGATTATTTATTTTATTTTATTGATTATTTATTCAAACGCGTTACAGCGATCGTGGTCACGGGGCGACCCGTGACCACGATCGCTGTAACGCGGTTGAAACGTTGGGCAAAAGAAAGCAAAAGGTACGCGATAAATACCCGATAAATAATCTTAAACATGTCATATTCCCATTAACCAAGAATCATCGTCATCATCAAGATGACAAATTGATAACAGAGCAGAATTATCTTAATAGGTAGGTATTATAAACGCGAAAGTTTGTGTGAATATTTGTTACGAATATTTTTAACCACGTATTTCCGTAACTACTTACCAAAAAATCTGCAGATCGTACAATATTAACATTTGACCCGAGGCGGGAATCTAACTCACAACCTTCTGCGTCGCAGTCAGAACTTCGCCTGCTACGCCACAAAAGTCATCATAATTAGAGTAACTTACTTTTGCTGATCAATAGGTACATCCGACGCAGCATCAAACGGTGGAGGGTACTCTTCTAAACCCCCTGATAAAACTGCAGCCAGCTGTGGTCTTACTTCTTCCCAAGGCGGGATTTCTACCTGAACTGGCTTAGGCTTGGATATAGCCTTTTTTGGTTCTAAATGAGTAAAAATAATAAATAAATAATGCTGGACAATTCACACAGCATTATCTAGCCGCAAGCTAAGCAGAGCTTGTGTTATGGGTACTAGATAACTGATTTACATAATACAATACATTACTTCCATAGATATTTTTTAATATACATAGAATAGTTGGTCTGGGTGTTTTCTATGTATAATAAAAAATATCTATCTATGTAATGTATAATATTACGTAGGTAGGTAGGTATATCAGTTATCTAGTACCCATAACACAAGCTCTGCTTACCTTGGGGCTAGATAATGCTGTGTAAATTGTCCAGCATTATTTATTTATTTATTATACATAGAAAACGACCAGAACACCCGGAACAAATACCTGCAGATCGTACAAATATTTGTCCTAAGGCGGGAATCGAACCCGCAACCTCTTGCGTCGCAGGCGGACCTTTGCCCATCGCGTTACAGAGGTCGTCAAATAAAGGATCAGTTTTATCCTTACGTTCGTGAAATAAAATGTCACACGCAAACGACAAAAAGCTGCACACAATGCTCAGTTATTTGCAGTCAAGAGAAAACAATAAGCAATAAAACGTGTTCGAAATGTAGAGAAAAATGTAAACCCTGGCTGTACTTAATTTATTGGACTTAGGAGGACTTAGAATGCCTAAGTAACTAACTTTTACAGGTGAACAATGTTATCGAATGTGAATTGAATTGTTCATCAAACAACCTACAAAGAAATCTTGGAATACTTTCTTTATTAGCTTTCTTTTGGTTCAGTGGCTGGATAATCAACTGCGTCATCCAATCAAAAACTTATGTCAAGCAATTTATTATCCGAAGACCCGAAGAGCTCGCTATTTAGGGCAAAGGTAAAGTGAACAAAACTTACTTTTAGATCTTGCCTTCTTTCTAATTTTCTTTTGAACAACCAGTCCGGTTTTTTTACAGTAATGCTCCAGCATTTTTAAGAATAGATGTACTGTCTCAATCAAGTCCACCAAGTAAGATCTATAAGAGATTTCGTAATTTGGGATTAGGTTACCCTTTGAGGAAAGCGCCAACGCGCGTATCGTACGGCCTTTCTATGTAAAATACTTTTAAGGCGCATACCCCACCCAAAGTGGCGCCGCCACTTAATTTGTCTTATTATTCCGTTTAACAAAGGAATTTTCAAAAATCCATCTTCCACTTTGTGATACCTATCATAAGCTTATTTTTAATGCCTCTGTAACAGTTTTATTCTATTTAGTTTAGGCAGAGATACGAAAATAGATTTTACTGGCCACCAAGGGCAACTTCGTAGCTTATTATGGGTATAACAAACTGGAAGATGGATTTTTGATGATTCCTTTTTTAAACGGAATAATAACAATTAAAGTAGGTGGGGGCGCTAGTTTGGGTGGGGTATGCGCCTTAAGCCGTCCGGTCCACTAAGAAACTATAATGAATAAGCCAGGAATCTGTTGCTCCGAAACAAAATTTTCGTGTACTAGTGAATTTGTTTAATAATGTTAAGAAACTTTCATACATAATACGGTTATGTATAAAAGTTTGCTCAGTCATCGACCTACACTTGAGTAATGCTTTTCTAAGCATTTTACTAAGCATCGATCTATAACTGAGCAAACTTTTATAAAACGTGCCTAAGAGTAGCTAAATCCGGCCAAGTGCGAGTCGGACTTGTGCACGAAGGGTTCCGTACGTATACAAAAACCGCAAAAAGATCACGTTTGTTGTATAGGGGAGTTGTGTGGGGCCCTTAAATTTTATGAAATAAATTATATATTTAATTATATTGTATATTAATATTTTTATGAAATAAATAAATTAATAAAAAAAATATTGCTTTTTAGTATGTGTTGTTATAGTGGCAACAGAACTACATCATCTGTAACAAAATCAATTATCAACTATCACGGTTCATGAGAAACAGCCTGGTGACAGACGGGCAGACAGACAGACGGACGAACAGCGGAGTCTTAGTAATAAGTTCCCGTTTTACCCGTAGGGTACGGAACCCTAAAGAAGAACTAGCTTTAGCCTTTATAAAAGGTAGCCTTTTTCCGTCCCCGGAATACCTTCTACCTCCGTGACAAATTTCTTAAAGATCCATTCAGCCGTACATAGGCGTGAAAGGTATAACCAGGCAAAATAACTTTCGCTTCTATAATATTATCAGTTATTATTTATTTATTTTATTTATTAGTATGGATTGTTGAGTACACTTTATCTATATTCATATATGGACCAACTCACCGAGGCATTTTATTGTCATCGTAATTCAAAAACGTGTTAAGAACAAACTCCCTGTATTCTAAAACATAGAAGATATTGCTTTTCAGTACTTTAGCTGAATCCTTCACAGTGGAATCAGGGCATGTATCCATGGCTAGTAGAGTGTTCAGCAGTTCCTTGTACGCTCTAAGGGCTAGGTTCAACCGTCGAACCCATGGAGCGAACTTTTTCTTCTCTACTGATATCATGTCATAATACTTTTCCATCTGTTGTTGTACGTAGTGAAACATGGGTACCGACATAGTTTCACTGAAAAAAGCGGAATAAGTTAATAGATGGCTCTTAAATTTTATGTATGAAACTTAAAAATAATAGATAACACCAAGGTATCAGCAATGTTACCACCACCAAATTAAAATCATTAATCAATAACAACAATTACATCAAATACTAGAAACAAATCAGAACTAGTAGATCTTATTTATTTCTAGTATTTGATGTTTTTTTTTGTAGTATTATCCTTGATAAAAAATATAGTATACAATAAAAAACGCATAATTGGACACGCGTAGCGAAAAAGATAAAGAGAGAGAGAGACGAATAAAAGTTGTCAAAACCAAAAATTGTTACGCACTTTTATTTTTTGTTCCGATGGTACCTACCAGTATCGTATATCGTATCGTTAAATATTTCCCATCAAAATTTCTTTGGTTTTGTAACCATTTTGTTTAGAAATATCTAGAATTTAAAAACTGAGTACTGTAAGTTATAAAATGACTACACCAAGAAAATCTTAACTGGGTAAATTACACAAAGTTGTAAGCTTTAACGCAAATACTAAGACAATGGATGACCTAATTGAATAGAGCTGCGCTGTAGAATGCAGGATTGGCATGTTCTAGTAATATTTCCCGGAGATTCAGTCTAATTTAATTTAAGATCTTATGCAACGATAGGATGTAAAAGTCGAACATTCCGTACTCACAGTAGCAGACGTCAGCAGCATTGGATGAGAATTAAAAAATATTTAAAACGTCGTAATAGTTTTTTCTTATTAGCTAATTAAGAGTGTATCAAATATTAATAACGTTTATTTCTTTAAGCCTACAAAATAAGCCCTTAGACAAGTCAAATTTAATACTATAAACACGTTTATAATAGTAATTATTATCAAATAAGAAACAAGGTGTTATTGATTTTGTCCACTTCCAATTTTTTGTCCACTAGTGGAAGAAGTGGAAAATAAACCACTAGTAAGTATGACTTACAAACTAATACAATATTTGCATATCTAAATAAATAATAATAATAATAAATAATTCTGGACAATTCACACAGCATTATCTAGCCCCATGCTAAGCAGAGCTTGTGTTATGGGTACTAACTAGATAACTGAAATACATAATACAATACATAGATATTTTTATTATAAATAGAAAACGACCAGAATGTCTGCAGATCGTACACACATTTGCCCCGAGGCGGGAATCGAACCCGCAACCTTCTGCGCCGCAGGCAGACCTTCGCCCACCGCGCCACAGAGGTCGTCAAAATATCTAAGTCTAAATATAATCTGATTTAGACACTAGCCAATATGTATGGTATCTAATCGTGGTAAAGGTTTGACCAAACCTTCACGTCAAAAAGGCGGGATGCGGGACGCGAAGCGGTAACGTCAGCCGCCCGGCGGACGCTGCAATGGCGCCTTGTCAATGGAGCATGTACATACTGTGATGGAGCCATGCACTGCACACCTACGCGACTGAGACGAGGCAACATTTGAAGCCTAGAACCTCACGGGTTTGTTTCCAAACTAGGCCTGAATCTCATACTCACGGGACCCCGTGGTAAATATCTCTAATTATTACATAAAATTCATTTTTTTTTGTTCCTTGAACTATAAAACACGATTTATAACAATAAACAAATCATGAAAATGCACTGTTTTGCACATAATTTGGTTGAGATCTTAGGAATCCTGCGGTCTATTGAATAAGTTATGTTTTGATTCGTAAGTTATTACGAATTATTTGGTTTCTTTGATAAGTTGTGTAGTTTTCTTGTAAATAAGCAAAAACTTGATTTTTGCGCTTACGCCGTTCAAAAAACATAGAGCATACGTTTTTGGAGTAACGCTCCTATGAACGCGAAATCCTATGCCTATCCTTTTCACAAAATGGAATTATTAGTTTCGCTTTGTTGACGCTCCCGTTTCGCGACCCGCATCTCGCAAAGTATCACGCGAAAGTTTGGCCGAAGCTTTAATGTGTGGCGTTTTTAAGGACATTACCGCGATACAAAACTAAGAAGTCTTGTCATCCCAAAAAGGTCCTCCGGTCCTGTTAAGCATGTTGAAAGATCATTAAAATAACCAGATTCTTGTTATGTGAACTACAAAGTACCATTGTCGGTGACACGTACCTAATGTGTGTGTACTAAGCCGGAGGAGGGTGTTTCTCTTAGAAGACCCCGTGAAATAAAACGAATAATGCAAAAAGTCAATAAAAAATTATGCAAAAAATCGTAGGACAAAAGTTTAGCTTAGGGTCCCGAAATACCTTATTTCCGCTCATTATTACACACCTATTACGTGATAGACTTCCACATCATTGACACAATCAGCTACAAATGGGAAAGAGAGATAAGTAGGTATTAGGCACTAAGCAGTGCGACCAAACAAATCGAAAAATATAATCACGAACCTCACAAGTCCAACTTGAAAGTTATGTCCTCTATTGAACTCCATAAAGAACTTCACAGCCCACAGGTAATAGGACTCGTCGTTTTGTTGTGCCTTCGCCCTTACGAGGACATCCTTCACATAATGCATCAAGGGGTTGTAAGAGCTGTTCAGGAACTCTATGCAAAACTCTTTTAGGAACAACCTAGAATATTTAATAGAAATTCAGTGGATTGTTATAATTTAATAAGAAACAAGCTTCGGCTTAGCAGAATAAGAAGCCTTTCAGTCTTTTACGTGTGAAATTAAAACATACAGTCAGTCTAAAAAACTTAATATAAATAATATAGTATAGTATAACAGTATAATTAATATAATATAGTAAGTAATTATTTTTTGGTGTTAAATAAATAATATAGTAAGTTTTAATAGAATTGACCAATTAAGTTAAGACGTAATAACTAACTCGATCTTCAAGCTATTTCAAAAATAGCCTTAAATTGGTATGACATTAAAGAGAGAGAGTGCCCCAAATAATCATGTACAATAAGGATTATGATAATGTCTAAATAAAACCAGCCAAGTGCGGGTCGGACTCGCGCACGAAGGGTTCCGTACCATTATATGTATATAAAAACGGCAAAATATTTTTTTAAGTAAATATATACGTAAATATTCTGTGAATATTTCAAGCGTCTACCTGTTGCCGTTATCAATGTCGAGCAAAAACGAGCAAAAAAATAACGTTTGTTGTATGGGAGCCCCTTAAATATTTATTTTATCCTATCCTGTTTAATAGTTTTTTTTGTTTGTTGTTATAGCGGCAACAGAAATACATCATTTGTGAAAATCTCAACTGTCTAACTATCATGGTTCATGAGATACAGCCTGGTGACAGATGGGCAGCGGAGTCTTAGTAATAGGGTCCGGTTTACCCTTTGGGTACGGAACCCCAAACAATACCAAAATTATGTATTTATCGAATTATATTTGAGCCATAGATTGCATAACACGATTATATTTTTTATTTTCATCGAGAAGTTGTGTCGTAGACAGACATCACCAGAATGGTAGTGTTTAAGAGTGAAATTGAAATTGCATTTTTAACAGCTCTATTTTTCCTTCAGTTCCTTTTCAGAATTGTGATTTATTTTCTATTCAGTAGAAATCTTAAAACACATCGGAGAAGTGTCTTAAAATCAGTCATCAATCAATTATCATGTGTATTATCATATCAGCCATAAACATTTTATTATTTTATAATTGAATACCCTCAGGCCTAAGCTAACCCTACTCACACTTGACTTAGAGAATTTAGACATAGACAGGGTAGTTAAAAATTAAATACCTGATAGCAAATGCAGATCTTCTCTCCAACATCCCACTTTCCACAGGCCTCCTATTCTTTGGTCTTACCAACTTTGATCTTTTACTGCCATTGAAGTCCAGATTTGATATTTTATTCAGGGGCTTCAGAGATATCATTTCGTTTTCTGACAGTGATTTCATGTTTTGGACTACATAAGTACCGCCAAAACGCGAGTGCCTAATAAATAAGATTATATAAGAAATCAGAATAAAAGGTCTAGGTCCAGCTGTGGACAATGTCGATTTTGAATAAAAAAGAGCCGAATAATATTTTTTTTTTCTCTTTTTGCAGCCACGATCAGTCATTGACTATAAGCGAATTTGTTGTGTGTGCTTCTGTCATTTAGGATTGGGACTCAGCAGTCCTTTTCCTTCTTCAATAGGTAATAATAAAAAATGAGGAATAAAAAGGGCGAGCATGTATCAGACAGAGCAATTTCTACGATGTCATGTTGTTACCATTTGGCACAAAAACCCTAAAAGCAGAACAAGAAAGATGTAAAAATTTATTCAATACCTTGAAGCTGAGTACTGTTTGATTTTATTGAGCCTCTGTCTATTTTCTGACATCCTTATTGTAAGTAGTTCTTGATCATCTCTCAACTTTTCATCGACACTCCTTTGAAGGGCAGAGTCAGCCAAACTGCTAGGGTTCTGCTCTCGGAGCAAATGGGAGATGATTTCTAGTATGTGCATAAAGTACTGCTTTTCATTCTCAGATGACATGTACAGGATTATATCCAGGATGCTTGACTGGTTTAGTGCCCAAAGAACCTAAAAATATCACTAAATAATCTTTTGGTCTTGACTTTTGGATCTTTGACTTTTAAGTGATTAATAGAATGATCGCTTGGTAGGTTCAGACTCAATATGTGGCTTTGAAATAAGTAGGTGTTGTTTATAACGAAAAACATTTAATCTGGAGTACAATAAATTAAAAAAAAAACTGGAGTCCCATATAGCTAACTGACTTACAACCACTAACAAGTTAAAGAATAAGTCATATGACCAACAGTGTAAAAGCAGAAATTTACCTGATCATGCACACTTGCATCATTCTCTGGCCGTCTCTCTCTATCGAGATCAGCTGGCACATGCAAAACATTTCTAATCAAGATTAAAATACGTTCAATAATAAGTCCTGTATCCTCATCTCGTTCCGACCAGTCCTAATAAAAAACAAATAATTAAGAACAATCAAGGTAAATAACAAGTTTGGCTTTCAGAATATACTAACGAATATAGTCACACTCACAATTTCTAAGATTTTTGCTAGTTTCTTCGAAAAACAATTCCATGTTTCGGCCTTAGTAAATGCCTCCTCTTTGTAAAACTGAAGATGTGAGAGAATCTGCAAGTAATTATGTCTAGCAGTGCGCTCTACTGGCACTTCTTCTCTATACAGCAGTAGAACTGGGTTTGTGAGGTTTACTAGCAACCTGTGGATGAAATTGGTATAAAGAAAGAAACAAATTGACAAAAGACCATTAAAGGCAGTAATACCTCTCTGAAATTCACTAGCTTTGGTACTACTACTACTCTACAACTCCTACACTGGTGTAAGGCTAAGACTTACCTAAGTGTGACATCAAATAGCTCATCATTTTCCCAGTGGTTAACCAACATTGGCAGCAAATCTGTTTGCAGAACTTTTGTTTGACCGAAATGCCGTCGAATCTCATGGTCCTCTCCATCTCGACGCAAGTATCTTATGAGATCTTTCACTGTATTTAGCGTAAATTCGTCTATCAAATATTTTCCGGTCTTTTTATCAAGAGTGCCCAATGCATTGCAGGTTGCAGAAAGTTCAGCCGACAGGAATGAACTCATTTTTGTTGGTCACTTCACTTTGAGAAAATTACATAACATAATCAAAAGCACTGCCAATATGATTTCAGTTAGAAATTATGAAAATAACCCCGAAAAACCACTCAAATGCAAACCGAATCAGCTCAGCCACAGAGTACTGTGTATATAGGAGCTCAGCTGCGCGCCTTTTGCTTTTGCCTTTTTTTTGTTTACATTTTTTTTATAAATCCATTGACAGTTGACATTGAATGACAGTCGACATGAAAAAGCCGCGAAACAGAATCGATTCGTTCAAAAATAGGGTGTCACTTACCCCACAGACTTTATACTTGCGGCTAGGCTGCGCCCCTAATCTCTGTGACTTACTTACCCACTATTCAAGGTAGCGATTTTTTTAAATCGCACTGATTATAATAGTCCGCTATTTCACTAAAAATAGATTTATCAATCACACTAGTATATTTTTAGGTAAGTAAGTGCGGAGCGTGTTCACTGAAACTCGACTCAAAGCAAGCTTGAAGCTGAGACTGGTAAACACTTGTACCTACACACTAATAGTCTTAGAGCATTTATAAATGCTGTAAGCTAATATTACTCAGATTGTAAAATTTCTGTAGAAGTCATAGTTACTTTTTGAAATATTTTGAAAAATTTACTGTTCTTGAAAAATTGAAGTTTGCAGAGCGATCCATGAAGTATCTGTTGTGGCGTTTGTAAATATAAATTTATATTTTTCAGGAAAAATATAGAGAAGTCTGTAAAATAATACCATTTCCATCAGGATAATAAAAAAATGGTACCTACCTACAGCTACTGAATCGGCATATCTGCCGATGATACCGATTTAAGTGACCGGTTTTTCAGCTTTCTGTTTTACGAAGTCATCGGCTACAATATCCTCGTATTGACGAGTAAGTACTTTTGCGCATGACGTCATCGGCAAACATAAGAGTTTTAAAAATACCTATATTTGAAATGCAAAATTCGGGGCCTATTGTAAATACTGACGACCACCTACGCGCCGCGTACGCTGGCGCTGCGTACCATGCTCTGATTCCGATGCGGTGGACGTATAACTTTATTTACCTAGTCAAATAAGCCGACAGTATGCTAAAAAAACAGAACTAAAACTCACCTTATTGTGAGGCGTGTGGTGGGCTCGCAGTTGACCCATTAAAATTTTCTTTTGTTCGCTATAACAGAATAAGTACTTGCGTAGTACCTACTTGTTCTGTTACGGTAGAAGTAGATACTTGGGTAAGTTTTGTGGAAGCTTTCTTTCTCCTTGCCGAAACGCTTTGTTTTAAAAGTTAGTTTATTCTTGTGACTCTGAGGGGAGTTCTAATGAATAAGTGCGCGATTAAGGGACAAAAAGGATTTAGGACAAAGGTCACCAGACGCTGCCGTTGCTGTTTATATTTGAAATGGTTAATGTCTCCAGATTTAATGAATTATAGTTAAGATAACTCGGTGTTTTTTGTTTGTCCGTGGTTGTTCTTGTTGAAGTCGCGTAGATCAAGACAAAGACAAAGACAAGTGAAATTGAAAATAACTAATTAGTTAAGTCCCTTTGAGTTAAATTGATCAATCAAGATGCGTGACAGCATGAGAGAGGGGTCATTTTCAATCCCAATTTATATCTATACGACATACCAACACCTACCAAGGTAGTATATCTAATCTAACTAGTTCAAACGACATATAGTACCTATAGTATAAATAAATAAATAAATAATGCTGGACAATTCACACAGCATTATCTAGCCCCAAGCTAAGCAGAGCTTGTGTTATGGGTACTAGATAACTGATATACATAATATAATACAATTCATACATAGTTATTTTTATTACACATAGAAAACGACAGGACACCCTGAACAAATGTCTGCAGATCGTACAAACATTTGTCCCGAGGCGGGAATCGAACCCGCAACCTTCTGCGTCACATGCAGACCTTCGCCTACTGCGTCACAGAGGTCGTCAAAGAGAATGAATATATGAACTTAAACAGGTGGCTGGATATCTAGTGCCAAAAGAACATGGTGAATATGGTCATAGTTTGCAATGAATACAAATCCATGATAAATCTTGCATTTTCATTTTCGTAAGAACAGACGCGAACAAAAGCACACGTCGTAGGCGACGCCATAAGCTTAGCCAAATACAATAAAAAACAAAAAAAAAAAGAATTTCGAAACCGGGCCTTAAGATACCCTGGCCCTTACTTGTATTAGGTACCTACACTAAAACTTTACGACTTGTAAAAGTTGTAAACTGACTATTTACCTACCAATAAAATTGTTTACACTACAAACTTCGAGAGGCACCGAAAAAGTTAGTACGCTTTTGAAATAGGAGGACGGACGAATGAAAAGTAAAATAATAGTCATATCAATTTTGTACATAAACTTTTTGGAAATGCATTAAACAGATCCAAATTTAATGTTATACTACTTTTGACTCTGCCTGTACCGTTAGCTACTGCTACTAGAACGAGATAATCCTGAAAATTGGTGCTGTGCCAGAACGTATCCTAAGCATTGTCGCGTTGGCGGCCGGCCAGGATAATGGACCCTATACCAAATGGATTTGCGTGTTGGACTTCGCACAAAATTGGCTAACTGCCGATTATTGCCTTAGCGTTTCAAATTCAATCCATATTTGTATTCTTTAGTCCTTGGTTATAGAACTCCCTTCTCCACCTTCTTCGTAGTCTATATTATGAAAGGCATGTAATTGTACATGGCTGAAGGAGAGTATAAAGTGCTACGAATGAATTACGCTAACTTGTAATGAAAGTTTCTCTAGTAGGTTTGGAAGCATAAACCTAGGGTAGGTATAGGTAGGTATTTGTGGGTACTCTAAAACACGTACTATGATGCTTAGTCGGATATGCTTGAATTACGCTTTTCTATGACATAAACATTACTCAAGCATAGATCTATGACTGAGCAAGCTTTCAGCCTTAGGTTTTTGTTTCCACAGCAATAAAAACACAAATAAACGGTTCTTTATTCTGGCACCTAATTATTGAAAGGCCTTTCACCTACCCTTTCACTTACTTTGGTATACATCTTTTTCAAAGCATTTTATTTCAAGTTTTCGTGTTAATATTTCGACCCTTTGGGTGCTATGCAAATAGGTGGTCTTTGATCCTTTAATTGATATTTTGTTTCGAGTTAAATTCCTGAATTTTAAATATCCTGCTAGCTAGAAAGTGTGATTCACTTGGGCTAGACTGCTGATTTAACCCACAACACCAACGTTTATGTAAATAAATCATATCACGATAGGGTAGAAGCGACTACGATTTTAGGATAGCCTATTACACAAACCTACTCATCAATAACTAATGCGTAGATAACAGTCTTTAAGATAGGATGTGTGCGTGCACCTAAATATACAAATAGGTTTCTATTAAACGATACGAGATGTGTCTATCGATTTATTTGGTATCGGCGGATTTACCTACTTGGGTCGGCGTCGACATATTCGATAGTAGATATCAAAATCGGAACCCGTGTGAACGAATTAATCACACTGTTATATTGTTTATTTAAGAAGTAGACCATTGGGCACGTAGCTGCACCCTTTCTGAATAAAATATAAACATCGGACTTCGACGAAACTTCTTTGTTTTTCATTTTCCCCATCAAATTTCCTTATTGAAAATTCTGAAACAGTACGCCTTTATTTACGAGAGACCTTTATGTTGATACTGGTGGAGCGCCTTCGTATTTACTTGTTTAAGGATTTTCCTGATAAAGAAAGAAAATGACAAAAAATTTATGTTGTTTTCTTCAACCATTTTTTGTAAATTTTAACCTAAAAAAATTAACTTAAATTAATATAGTTATGGACTCTTAGTTAGATCACTTTCCTATGAGGGTACCGTACCGAAAACATACTAATTAAAAAGTGCCTTGTAATAAGTAATTGCATCAAATAGTAAGGTTTTGCATTCCGGTTTACGGCGCATAAGCTGAGAGGGGACGGAAGGTGGGGTGCTCTTTGGGGACCGGCCACAATGAGCGGGCCATAATGAAAGTGTACCCAGAACGGCTCTATCATTTATTACTCGAGCTACTCAAGCCAAGACTCTACCTATTATAATGTAATTTGGAATTGTTTGAAGGAGAGATTTATTATTCATTAAAATGTCCTATTGCCTGTAATCTGTTTGAGAATGAAATAAGGGATGTCGATATTTTATGAGCATTACCTAATTTGTAAGTTGGAAGACAGCTTTCGGATATAATATAATTAAGTGTTGTATAGTTATGTCCTATAATAAACCTTTCACAATTCTTAGGAACAAATTTGAGCCTTAGTAAGAAATAATTAAAAAACACGGTAACTCATTGAAAGATATGTACGTTATTTCTGTAGAAGTGCTACGGCGTAGAGCCGCTACGCTGCGTAGCGAGCGCTACAACGCAACGTAGCAAATATACTGAATCTTATATGTATAAGATTTAGTATATTTGCAAATATCCCTATATGCATTAATTATTATGTAGGCAAGCTTACTAAAGTTTTTATTCTAACTATTATTTACTTTTCTTCCAAATTAATGATTAAGGAATACCTCATAAGTCTCGGTCTTCGGTCAAGCAAGTCACAAAAATGTAATCAAGACATTCGTTAGGAGGAACTCACTCGCATCGCTCAGCTCCAACCGTGGTGGTAGGGGACCGTGAAAGAATGATCACATTTTTACGTTTCAGTGATGGAAAGGTCAAACCTCTTTCGTATAATAACTACATACCTACATGTAAAAAAATTTAATTCACATTTTTTTTGCTTATATGGATGTGGATTTGGTAATTACTCAATTTAAAAGCACTAAGCAACTACTAAGCAAGCGAAGAATAAAAACTATCCAAAAGATTATTTTTTGCAGGCGGATTTCACTGGCATCCCGTAGTAAATAAAAGACATAGAGCTAGGCTAGGCTAATATTTAGAAGGATTTAAGTAATGTAGGACCTTATCTACCTACATGAAAACGAAAAAAAAACCACAAGAAAAATAATCTGCCATATTTAAGTACCACTTGTACATTTAAAAATTGATTATAATTATAAGGTTAGGTTAATAAAAAATCAGTTTAATGTTCCCAACTCCCTTCAGCTATGTTATTCCAGATTGCTACGGCAAAGCTTCATTCAAAATTTATTATTTACTCGCAAACTGTGCCGATGAAAAGGTTTACGTTTCACGCTGTCATTACTGTAAAATAAACAAAAGAATAAAGTAAAAAATGCGTAGATTTCAAGCGTAAAAAGGATATTTTATAGGTATACAGTCGGTTGCGTATTGCGGGGCTGCGGAGCCAGTGCTTACATACCGCTACTCATGGGTGGGTGCCCATGCACGACGTTAAATGCTACTCATTTTTCTATAGTTGGAGGAAAATTGCCGTCGTATTTCCGGCTCACATCTCCTTAAGCCGGAGACAACGAGATTATCCGTGGGGAAATAAAATGGAGACATGAGAATCATCAATCTTTCTCTCAACAACCTCGATGAAACTAACTTAATCGCTAAATAATTATAGACAAAAAATATAATCGATAGATTTATCAGACTTTCCTTATCCAGCACTTGTTATGTTACAAAAAGATTGTAATGGTCGTGGGAAAGTAATAAAAGTAATTACAGGGGAATAAGTAAAAGTTGGCGGCGGGCCCGCAGCCGTCGCAGTCGCTCGAGCCTAGCTAAACTTGTGCCAATTATAGATGAGGTGACCATGATCTTTGGTTCACAAGGGATCTTCGTCCGTCAAGTTTCACGCAAGTGAGTATTGATTGTTGTGTGCTCCACCCCAACTCTATCGAAAGAGGCGACTAACCCCCGAATACTCAAACATCTCAGGTTTAAGAATGTCTCACGTGACGATTTTTTGACACATATTCATTAAATTATGTCAAAAAACCGCGACTTAAGACGAGCTTAAATGTAAGTTGCATTTGAGTATTCGGAGGTAGGGTAAGGGACGTACGCCGAGGGCAAACAGCAGCGCCTCTTCCAGAATAGATACCACCGAACTGCTATCCAAACCCCGCATGCCTAGCGTGTTTATTACGGACATTCTCCACATGAGATTAAAACCAATAAGGCGATTATCAGGGAGGTCTACTTCCAGCAGTGAATAATTATAGGCTGTTGAGTCGAGAGTTGAGTATTGATTGTGATTAATAATCATAGTGCGTAAGCTAACTCCTTCTTATTAAAATAAATATAAATAAATAAATGCTGGACAATTCACACAGCATTATCTAGCCCCAAGGCAAGCAGAGCTTGTGTTATGGGTACTAGATAACTGATATACGTAATATTATACATTACATAGATAGATATTTTTTATTATACATAGAAAACACCCAGACCAACGGAACAAATTTCTGCAGATCGTACACAAATTTGTTCCGAGGCGGGGATCGAACCCGCAACCTCTTGCGTCGCAGGCAGACTCTCGATCGCTGCGCCACTATGAGGTCGACAGTAAAGTAACTAACAACCTAAACTAAAATCACCGCAATGTTTTCTACAATGTCCAAACCAGAAACTAGCTTTTGAATATGATATTGGACCATATTAAGAATCAAAAACTCTTTATTTTCTTCAATACAATAAATGTACACTTCGAAACGGTCAAATTCATCGTCCATTCATGTCCTGGTCCATATATTTTGAGTGTGTTTCTGATACGTTCACTAATGACAAGACCATTCCCGTTATAAATTATGCATAGCATAGTTACCTACTTAAATCTTCAGGAAATACTTAACCTATTAGATGGTTAACCGAGAGGATTTAATAGGCATTCTAATCCCATTTCGGAGACAGTTCGTGAAACTATGGGCGCGCGGCCACCCTGTTAATAGCAAAAGTAGCCCGCTAAGGGGCGCCGCAAGGTCTTATCTCGCCGGTCCCGACGACGTTTACTCACATTTAATTGTCCAAGTTTTATTGTAGCCACCCTAATAGCAATATTGGAGGCAAAGAACTGATACCGAAGCTTTGAATAACATTACGGAAACTGACTCCGCGGGAAGATAAGAATTGAGATAAGAGGACGTTCCGCCTACGTGTGAGTCTGCAGAATACGTTCCATCGCTTTGATAAGAGAACGTGCTAAGTGCCAAATGTCTTTACGCGCCCATACTGCGAGTGGTGATTTGCTATAGCAGTAAGATTTTTATCGACAGAAGCCAACTTGACTACCGGAAGCTACATCATGCCTTAAACATGAAGTAGGAAGTTCATTTTTGGACGATAACCAAGGTAAGTAGGTATTAAGGTAAGTCATTTGTTGAGTATAGAAAGGTACCTATTCATTAGCGTTAATAGTTTTTAATTAGTAAACACACGTTATATTGAGTAACCTTTAGTTTGCAGCTCTGAATCTCAAATTTGGTACGTAGGTTTTTTATTCCAATTCAACTAAATTCCAAATAGAATCGTAATACCTCTATTGTTGAATCATGTCGTCCTTGCATGTTTGAGAACTCAATCTATTTTTAGAAAATTAGTTAAAATTTTGACTAAAATGCCGAGAAATGCAAACTGTTTTGTTTGCCAATAAAGTAAAAAATTTAAACTTTAAAGTAAGTAAAGTCAACGGTTCTACAAAAACTTACACATACCTAAACCGAAGCACAGTGAACATAGACTTTACAATATTTTATGTTGTAACGACTTGGAAAGTAACAGGGGTAATAACCGGCAAGTTGGCAGTGAGGACGTAAAGTTAAAAATGGTCATTGGTGCTGCATGGAACAACAGCCGGGAGAACAATTCAATTTACTTTTATAGCCGGAGTTGATCCCCCAGGATTCAGGTTATCCGGAGCTGGGTGATCATTGCGCCGCCTTGATTCACCACACCTGAGTAGGAGGGTAGCTAATGGTTCAATATCGCTGTTCTTCTGTAAGTTATTTAAATTTTGTAAAACTAGAACCAACACTCGGAACCCTTCTTCAAACCATATGTACAGTGATGAAGGAAGAATAATGTTTTTGTGTACAATTTTTTTACCGACTTTAAATTCTTGAACATACATATTTATGGTAACAAAAAATATGATTTGACGACCTCTGTGGCGCGGTGGGCGAAGGTCCACCTGCGACGCAGAAGGTTGCGGGTTCGATTCCCACCTCGGGACAAACATTTATACGATCTGCAGGTATTTTTTCCGGGTGTTCTGGTCGTTTTCTATGTGTAGTAAAAATATCTATCTATGTAATGTATTGTATTATGTTTATCAGTTATCTAGTACCCATAACACAAGCTCTGCTTAGCTTGGGGCTAGATAATACTGTGTTAATTGTCCAACCATTATTATTTATTGGTAATTCGCAAAAACACTTTACAAAGGTAAGACTCGTACGTATAATTAATATAATGCAAACTTAATTAAGCTAATTCAATTTGAAAGCTCAGGTAAACGAAGGTTTCTCAATTTAAGTTATATGAATTTAACGAAAATTCCTTGTGTTTTTTATTTAAAATCATAGGAAAATTGCATGTTCACAAGATTTTTATGAATTAAGGAATGAAACTGTAGAAAATTGCTTACATCCTGTTACACATTATTCACACTACTATTATCTTAGTTGAAATTAAACCTAAGTAAAATTATTTTAATCCTATTTTCGGTTTTTGCTTGCACTTTTACCTACTAGAATTTAATTATATTATGTGAGTGTACTAAGCTAAGCTATATTGACACACTTTGTGAGCAAGAGAAGAGAAAAACTTATTTCATTTCAAATTTATAATTTGTGTCGTAAAGGCTATGCCGAACAAATGTTATTTTTTTTTTTGAGGAAAAAATAATTACAACTAATATTTACACTTACATCTATTTTCTAAAAAAATAATGTTAAATAACAAATGTTAGTTTTATACGACCACTCTTTTTCGTTATGATTTTCTGTACAAAATATGCAAAACTTACCAGAACTTTACACCACAAATGTATTCTCAACGTATAGGATCTTAGGATCTTTGATTCTCTTTAACCAAAATAATATGCCATAAAATGCATGGGTGTAGGTCATAAACATTTTAATATCAAAACTTTCACTATATTATTCGATAGATCTCCCATAGCTGATTACGGCAATATATATTTTATCCCTCAATACCGCCATTTTGTCCTTTACGCCAATTGAAATTTCCATCTAAGATTTATTCGTTTAGACCACGGTATTTTTTTTTGACCAGACCTCTAGACAACTGGCAATCTTGTTTTGCAATTAATGGTCTATTTAAGTTTATTTTAATAGCCTTTCATGTATAATGTTTTTAAACGTTTGACATTTCCAAGTGTTCCAATGTTTGTTCCTATGGTTTTATAAATGCACTAAACTGAACGTACTTATCTATATATTACTATTGCTTATCTATTATGTATGTTGAGCGTTTTAGCTCCCGATTAGTTACCAAGCAAGCTATATTTAACGGCTCTGTGTTCCCCACCATCCACTCTTTATTGTACCGAAGTCCTAACCCGAAACTTTTTTTTTTTATTTTATTTTGTTTTTTTATTATGATTATATATTATTATGTACTCGTATAATATGTATTGTACACCCCTGCCTCCACTGCCTGCACCACTTGTCTAAGTGCTTATTTTGTAAGCCTAAAGAAATAAAGTTATTGAGTTTTGAGTTTTTTTTTGCCTTTCTCATATTTTTCAAATTTATCTCCATCCAAAGGTTGCCTGGAAGAAATCGCTTCTAAACGATAAGGCCACCCATTGTACTTTTATGTTTAATGTCTATGTCTGTTTCTTGTTTTCTTTTGTGGTGTACAATAAAGAGTTTTGTATTGTATTATGTATTGTATTGTATTGTACAATTTCAGTAACAAGGTATTTTATTCCCTATTCCGCTAAACTTTTCAAAAAGTATTTTTGTCTTGCGTACGGCGGTTTCGCTGTTGTAGGTAAATCACAGAGGCTACAACTAACCAACAAACTGACGTATGTGTCTTCTTTGAAAAATCGCTCTCCGAGGACGCTCGTGCCGCCTTTTTCCTTCCTGTTCGTCCCGTCTAAACTACATTCCTTCAATTTACTTTATTCACTAGAGAAATGTAATAAGTAGGTGGGCTGGGTAGCAACCCAATTCTATGTTAAGTTTCGAGCAAGGGGACGTTTGAACGACGAATTTAGCTTTTGTTTTCAAAAAGAGCACCATTTTTTGAAAACTGTAAATTAAAAAAGTTATTTATTCAAGCCAACGAGACAAGCAAATACGAAGTCTACAATGGGTGAAGAAAATTCAACGGTCGGAATGTTTACCGAAGAATTAATGAGCCTATCTTCATTTTACTCATCCCTATTTAACTGGTAATTCGATTTCCAGGTTTAGCTAATGGATAAACTGTGTTTCAAGTGTCAGTAACTTCGGGTTGTGAAAGTTATTCTGGAAGTGTTAATTTTGGTCAGTTAAATTCATATCCGGGAAAATTCTCGGTTTGTAATAATATCGATTCGTCGAAAAAACCTTAAATATTCCGATCGAAGTAAAATGGCAGGGTCTCAACAGCTCATGTAAATTTTATCGTTTGTCGGGAACAAAGCGATTCTCACATGCTGCTTGTTACCTGCTAGGCATTCACTTGCGCAGCGAAGTGAATTGTATATGTGGCTACATATAGGTATAGTATTTGTGAATTTGTTTTGTCAAGAACCAATATTCTGAAGCCCCTTTAGCCGTCTCTATCAACATCTGGGTCAACTGCGAGAATATATAGGTATCTTTTGTTGTTCGGTGATATGCACAGATTGCGAACACCTTCGATTATTTCCAATAGTGTTAAAGAAGAACGACCCAGTGCGCACTTACATTCCGTGTTCAGGTTAGCGTTCCTTGGTATAAACTCGCCAAAAGTGAAATATTTACCAATGCTTAGCTTTTTGCTTTAAGTGCATTACTAACACTGGGGAATTTACTAATTATTTAAAAAACAGCCTGTTGATTTTACCTTTCAGAACAAAATACCAGACATGGTCGAAAATACCTAAAGCTGATGACACAGCGTAGTCTCGCGACCGGCCGGGGATCGTAACGTACATGGTGGTTGTACAGCCACACCGCAGACCACCACGCATCACTCCCACACTAGTACCTATACAACGAACACTGGATGGATTCTGGGAGTACAGGCCAACAGGGTGGTAATGCGGTCAACGCGATTGTCACTCACACTCCACTAGGTAGACAGGGCTCTCATTGCTTCCTGCTCTGTGTCAAACTCTTAATGTTAGTTCTTACTATATAGTATGTTATCTACCATACACGAAAATTAACAACAAACGAAAAGTAACAAAAAAATTCGATTTCAACGGATTTTTTTATCTCACTATTAAATTTTCGTGAAAAATTTGCCAAGTGCGAGTAACGCACTATAAAGCAAAAAGCTAGGTTTTCATAATTTGTATTTTTGTTACAATCTTGACTTTGAACATCGGTAGTAGTTTGAAAATAAAAGATCTACAAACTATCGTTTTTATAAATTGGAGTACCTATATTGGTAGTTGATTGCAACAAAAACAGTGGTTTCATAATCATCATCCCATAATAATCCACTGCTGGTCATTGGATTCCCAATCTTCAGCTTGCCGCAATTAGCAGTATCGTAAAATCGTGATTTGCCGGATCACTATTTTTACTAGGACCACTTTCTGTTATTAGTACCTAGTTGTCTACTTAGCCAAGTTTCCTTTTTATCAACGACGACGTCCTCCTAGCAGAATTTCGACCGCGATGGCCAGTCTCAACTGAGACTAGCCAAGTGTACCTACAGTTCATATTATAGGGCACAAGTGTCACACAGGTGCACTGTCTATTTCCTCTTCTTCATTATTGATCTTATAAACGAAGTTCTGGAAGCTGGCGTCACAAACAAATTGATTCAAGTAGGTATTTATTATGTATGTATGCGCAATCCCAAACTTTCCTCCTCGGCGTAATTTACTTTTTTACAGCATTATTTCCGTAATAAAAACGAAACTGATAAATAATATACGACGTATTTTCGGAGACTGTAAAAAATGCTGCAAACTCATCCCGCCACTTCAATATAAAGATAATGGGCAGGGTCAGAGTGGCCACCGAAATCTGTAGCTATTTATGGTAATAGAGTTAGACGTCCAAGAGTTGCGGGCCTCTATTGCTGATGTAAGTGGCTGGTTGCCCAGCATCGACATAACGTGATATAGGTAGGTGCGCCCGGCATAAATATTTCATAGCAATCCGAATTTATTATAGTCGTAGATTCCCTCAACAACATTTGGTTTACTAAATGTGTAGCAATAATTTTGCCAGTCAGGGTTTGGATTGCGTTAAAATAATATGCCACGTCATTATTTTTGTGCTTGTTTATTTGCTGCGTTTTGGTTCGATAATAAATTGCCATCGTCCCTATGTGCGAAATAGTTCAGTAAAATAATGAAAATAAACTTTTGAAATATGTAGATACCAAAACCTACGAACCAGGAAATTGATTGCATCTAATACTCTGCAGGTAAAGTGAGTTTAAGATGAAGCCGTATAAGAATTTTTAGGATCCTCTAGCGAGGCAAATTTTATGTGAAAAGCTATAAAACACATGGCAATACGCAGTATACATTTTATAGTTTTAATTATGAAAGATAAAACGGTCGTCAATTTCACTCTTTTAATTTAAGTTTTATAACTCTGAATGCAATTGGGTTAGGTACATAGGTACATACCATCCAAATTAAAGTTACACTTCTTTCGATAGTTAATATCTACCTGCCTGTATGTAGGTACAGTCTGCTTGTATTTTTAACATGTCTCCGACTTTCAACCCAACTATTAACGTACTGTTACCTATTACTTCTGCCCACTTGGCAATCGTGTTTGTAGTCCGATTGCGTTCTCGAAGATACAAGGCAGACGCAATGCCTCTAAGTTCACTCCACCCCTCCGTTTGCCTGTCAACACAAATATTGAAAATCCATTAGCAACCACCGTCGAAGCGCAATAAAGTCGATATTAAAAATAACAAAGAAATCGGAACGCACAAAGTTTACAGAAGGGAACTTTTTATTTCAACGCACGAGATTAAAACCAGGCACCACTTCTACTATTTTTGATGGGCTTTGTTCGGTTTTTGCTTTGATACAAATACCTAACAAAGATTTTTCATTTTTAAAACCAATAGGGCAGAAGAGCTTATTATTTCGAATATCAAAAACCATACACAAAACTAATGAGTATCTTTTTACTTTTGAATAATATTTTACAAATTCCGCTCATACATCACGGCTGCGAGAATAATCCGATTTATTCAGCACTCAATCATACTTTAGTAGATCATGAATCATACTTAACTTTTAGTAGATTCTATTGAAGAGTCGCAATTTCCTTTTTTATTGAAGCGTGGTTATTAAACAATATTTTTCAATTCGAAATAAAATTGAAAACATTTTTATTGATTGTACGAATGAATGAAACTAAGCTAATACTTACCTAGGTAGCCTAGGTAGTATTTTACCACGCTAGTTAATATCCAATTATATTAAGTTAACACTTACTTACAAAACGATATTTAAAAGTAACTTATACCTAAAAAAAATATTCTATGGACTTTCATAATACACCTCTTCTTCATCAGTATTCATACGTCCACTACTAAAGATGTCCCCCCCCATTCGAGGAGGGTCTTGCCATAATCATCAGCTTGGCAGACGGTTTTGTGACCACTATGAAGCTGTTAAATGATAATACAAAGAAGCTGCTGGCCTGCCTCTAGTTGAGTCCGTTAGTCGGCTCTACATTTTATTTCACACTTATCTTTGACGACCTCTGTGGCGCGGTGGGCAAAGGTCTGCCTGCGATGCAGGAGGTTGCGGGTTCGATTCCCGCCTCAGGACAAATGTGTGTCTGCAGATCTGCAGACATTTCTTCGTAGGGTGTTCTGGTCGTTTTCTATGTATAATAAAAAATATGTATTGTGTTATATTATGTATTATCAATTATCTAGTACCCATAACACAAGCTCTGCTTAGCTTGGGGCTAGGTAATGCTGTGTGAATTATCCAGCATTATTTATTAATTTATCTTTATAACCTCGTGTACTATACATATAAATAGACCTTATGTGAAACGTTTTCAGTTCACAAGCACACGCATGCAGTAAGAGGCAACAATGCAGTACAAATTGGCAGCAGTGTGTAACCACGCGTGCAGCTTCCTGCACGGCTCTGCTAATTGCCACACTAGTCACTAGATTTCTAGCTACAGCCCAGCGAATCAGAAATCGTACATTTCTTAGACGGATTTTTAACATCACTACCAATTTCAATGCTTGTTTATCTATATCTGCTCTAAATTACTAAATATTTCTAGAATTTTTTTTTAAAGTTACTTTTTTGGCGTATTTTTAATAATATACATATCATATTCATTATTTCATTGTCAGTGTCATTATTTTCATTCGACATTGACGACCTCAGTGGCGCAGCGGGCGAGAGTCTGGCTGCGACGCAAGAGGTTGCGGGTTCGATCCCCGCCTCGGAACAAATTTGTGTACGATCTGCAGAAATTTGTTCCGTTGGTCTGGGTGTTTTCTATGTATAATAAAAAATATCTATCTATGTAATGTATAATATTACGTATATCAGTTATCTAGTACCCATAACACGAGCTCTGCTTACCTTGGGGCTAGATAATGCTGTGTGAATTGTCCAGCATTATTTATTTATTTATTTTATTTATTTATTTCATTGTCAGTGTTATTGTGTAATTTTAAGAATTAAAAATTTTCTGGTATACCTATATTTATTGTATTTATGGAAATAAAGAGTTTTGGTTTTTTATCTTATATGCTACAACCAAGGGCCTCTATATACTACCGCAAATCAACCTCGTCAGATCTCTATATCTACAATCAATCAATCAATCAATCAATCAATCAATTTATTTATTGCATGAAATACATGTTAAAAAAAGTTGTTATATTAGAATGGAATGTCACAATGTATTCTGCCCTATTGGGCGTGCAATGTCTTAAAATTTACAAAAAAAAAAAAAAATCACAGTTACAAATTCTAAAATAAATAAAACATAATTTACATACAAAAAATTTACAAGAAAAGAAAGAATCATAATAATAATAACAGTCAATAGAACAAATGTCAAAATAAAAAATAGTTAAAATTTAAAATTGCAAATTAAGTTTCAATTATACAAAAAAATGTCCTACAATTTATCGGTCATAAATTCATTAAAGGAGTAATAGCATTTTATTGTCTACCAAACTACTAAACATTTAACTTTGAATTTTATATATGGTAAAGTTCAGGATTTACTCTATCGATCATATGTTTTGAAAACACGATTCCATAAAATTTTCTCGATTGAAAAAATTCGGAAAGTTACCTACCTCTTTACCTACATTTTTACTTAAACCTTATTTCCTCAATATATTAATAAGTTAGGATCTTGACAATAAGCATGGTAATAGAACTAAGTATAAAGAACATTTTATATGATTTTTATGTCCTAACTAACAGATAATAAACTAAAACTGAACTAACTTACTATGTCTAGCAGTGGACTGGTATAGGCTGATGATGATGATGATGAAGCTAAAGCTGTAGCTAAAACTTGATTTTTGGGCTTGCGTCGCTATGCCCTGTCCTGCTCCTATGAACGTAAAATCCTATGTCTATCCTTTTCACAAAAATTTGAGGTTGTATAGGCCTTATAGGCTTTTTATAGAAGTGCATACAGAAATAGCAAAAAAGAAAGACTTGATGCAATTAAAACGTTCCCTTTGCGTAGACACAACATTTTAAATATATTGTTTAGATAACACAGCAAAAGGTTTGAATAAGAGAATCAACTTTCGTAGTTTGTTTTTTCTAGTGAAAAAAACCAGAAGTGATACTGCATGTAAACAGTTCCAAATATCTAAGCCTTACCTTTACGCAGATTGCACGCTATTTTCGGATTCTAATGCGGATAGGGACGCTAACTAAGTACCTTACCTGCTGGCTTAACGTTAAACCCTATACATTTTTAGGCAGTTCGTGTCTGACTTGCCGGCCCTTACTGATGTCCCTGCAAGATGAGAAGGTGCTAGGGTATCTACACACGTAAATATTATTTGTAATTATTTTTTGCTGTTAAACAAATGACTGTATAGCTATTGAGTTTACGTATATCATAATTTAATTAGCGCAACAATGATTGCTTTGAACGCTGATATCCCAGGGGCGGCAGCACGTAGCGGCCCGTTGGGGGGCAGAATCCAGTTATCTTCGGTGATTGGGCCCACAACGCCTAGAAATGCGATTAGGCGGGATCAATATCAAACTAACCGGCACATAGCGATGGAACAATATAACAATATACCCACGCTGTTTAATATCGGCTTTGTTTTGAATGCACGGTTTAGACTTTGTTTGGCGTGGCCGTCAATGTTGTGCCGTCAGCTTTATCGTGATGAAATCATAGTGCACAAGCACAGCTTAGGACCCTACGGATTCTATTATAGTATACTGAAACATTGTAATTGTGTCCAATAAATTTTAAAGAAGATTTTAATGAAAAATATAAAGATGAAAATGTTTAGTAACAATTCCGCGCAAAACCTCCGATATAAGCTTTAACAAAATGTAGTCCGTGTTGTAGAAGAAAAAAAAAACAGACTAAAAAAAAACTAGTTTCGTCTCTTCACAAGATATCATCAGGATACCACACCTAATTAATATTTTGTTAGAGCTTCTCAATTTTGCGCGAAGTTGTTACTAAATTTATATTTTGCAATGGATTTCCGCAAAGTAACGTTTGGATCTATTTTTTTTATTTTAATGTTTTTTATTTTACATTTCTGGTTGGAAGTCGCCATGGATTAGGATTATCTTTATACATATTCATTGCTATAAAGGTATTTTGAATTTCGGCGTCGCCGACTAGAAACTTGAGAACATAAAACTTTCGAAATCAAACTCAGCCTCTGAGACACTTTAAAAACTGGATGTTCATAGCTTTTGATAGCCACCTGCCTCACAACGCGTCTTTGGAATAAAACTTTCGAGTGAGATCATGTATCGAACATCTTTACATTTTACCATCCAAGTACTTTGCACAAAGAACTTTCAGCTTTTCTTCCCGGAAAATAAGTGTGCTTCTTGAAACAACATACTAGAAGAAAGGCAAAACAAATTTGTCTTGATAAACTTTCTTTTGATGGATACTCGCATTCCTGATTTACGCAAGAATTCACTCGTCGAGTTTCCTTCAATAGCAGTCGTCGAAACTTTGCCCGTTGAATACAGTGTATTTAAGAAAAGAAAAGAAAAAGAAAGATATAAGAGACAGTGTTGCTGAGATTAACAGCTTCTCTTACGGATCAAACTCTTAGCAATAAATTGCATTCTTTTGTAAGCTTTCTACCACTATACGCTGAATACAAAACCTTTTGTAGTGGCTTTCTAGTGGTACTTCTATTAGTAGGTACCTAAAGAATATCAACCAATGTTCATCCAATGTTTAAAAACTGTTTGACTAAATGATTGTGAGTAGGTATAGTTCAGGTTATACTAAGATTATCGGCATAGCTCAAAGGATTACCTAGCAAGCTGAAGTGGCAGAGGGCTGGCCATATCTCGAGAAGGACCGACAACCGCTTGTGGTAAACGTGTTCTTGAGTGGAGACCGCGACTCGGCAAACGTAGTGTAGAACGCCCTCCGACCAGGTGGGATGACGATTTGCGAAAGACTGCTGGCAGATGCTGGATGCGGCAAGCTGAAGACAAGGCGCTATGGCGCTCATTAGGGGAGGCCTATGTCCAGCTGTGGACAAATATAGGCTGATGATGATGATGATAGTTCAGGTTAAAATTGAGGTTGAGTTTTAGTGTAGCACAACATAAACTATTTTACTACCACAGGGGAGGGATAAATGATTCAAAATATAACGCCTCCGATGCCGGCGCAACGTGCAGTTCAATTTCACTAATTAATGCACGCACTCTATACTGGGGGACTCAAATACCCAGACAGTATCCAGAGTAATAAATCACAAATTTATTAGCATATCAGATACTCTTTTAAATATAAACTTTACTCTGAATCGTTATTATATTAACCTATTAGGTATTTATTCGGATTTATAGTATTATTATATATTATTAAATGTATGAGTTTATGCAATTAGTGTAGGTATTTTCTATCTTTTTATATCTTTTGCACACTTACCCACTTTAACATACTTGTCTCCCTCTCTCATTCAGGTTTGCTGGAAGAGAACTCTTTTTAGGGTTAAGCTCGCCTTTGCGATACCTCTCTAGTAATAAGGTTTAAAATAAGGTTTTATCAGTGCAATAAAGAATTTAAGAATTACTTTTTTGCACGCTTTGTAAAATAAACATGCGCTTTCCCCTGTAATAAGCAATATTACGACTAACTTCGCTGTAAAATAATAATTTAGGTATCAGTGTTCGTACGGAACAAAATGTGAACCCTGGTGTTATGATAAGTACTTTGTACTTACTCGGCAAGCTTACTTTGCTTCTCTGGGCTTACAAAGTTTCGTCTTCTTTTCTTACAATATAACTTCGCTTTTCAATAAATAAGTATGAAGTTTTTTTTTTTTTTACATTACAAAGGTCTTTATTCAGAAAGAAAATAACAATCAAATAACAAATTTAAATTAAAACTAGTATTTACAATAGAAACAATTAAGCTATCTGCAAACTGTTGCAAACAATCTACAGGTAGCTCAACTGATCCATATCAATACCAGTTGGAAGCGTGCCTAAGACACTGGCTGCATTGCCCCGCTGTATAGCAATGCTGATGCGCTGTGCCAGATACTCACCAGCTCTCGGGTCACGCGTCGCTTCGACCAGACGCTCAGATAATTTTTTGAAAACCCGGAGAGCCTCGGTACCCCACGAACCTAGGGTCTCGACTCCAAGGGGAGCAAATGTGTAGGCTCTGTCGAGACCTGCATATTTGCGCCTCTTGAGATCTTCGGCTAAATCTGCCGCCGCACCAGCCCTCACGGAAGTCCTAGGAAGATGGGAAGGCGCGAGTGTGTCGACACATGTAGCGTCCCACACAATAGGCCTCCCCAACTCCCATGGGACTAGAGTCATGCCGTCAGGCCTCTTACCATCGTCACGCCACAGACCATTCGGTTCGAGAATAGCTGGTACGTTAGCGGTGGTAAAGGCCCGCCGGATGATGTCGTTCAGGCTGGCATGACGAGATATCCGACCGGCAGCCCTAGTACACGATAATCCGTGATGACCGAGCTGTTCAACAGCAGTACCGCACTGGCATTGATGAGGCGCGCAACACCTTGCACCCAACCGAAGACAAGTTGCGACACGGAAAGTTACGGGATCCAATAAAGTGCCAGTGTTATATGAAGGAAGTGCTTGCAACCAATGTCCTGACTCCCATTTAGAAACGGCTAGAAGACGGGCACGATCTGCAAAGCTGGAGCACGTTTGTAACAAACAATTCCGTGTCAACTCACACAGAGGCCCGTCCCATTGCCGTTGGGACAAAAGAGATTTTGGGGGAGCAGCATCGGGGCAAGCACTATGCCAAGCAGATCGAGCTTCGTCTAAAAATGAAATTTTGAATGAAATTCCAGGTATAACCAAATGAGAGGGCTTTAAAATTTTTTCAACTAAGGAACTAGTGCTGTAGACAGAAGACAAGAACGCTGGTAGGGCTACACTTGAAATTTTGCGTATACCTAAGCCTCCCAATTTTACAGGCAGGGAGGCCTGCGACCATGCCTTGTCATCCAAATATATATTCAAAACCGATGATAAAGTATTCTTTATTATGTTGTCTAAGCCTTCCAAGAGCTCGCTGTGTTTCCACAGTTGACAACATCTCAAAGAATATGTAAATTTAGGTACAAACAGGCAAAACCGAATAATTGTAAAAGCCATATGGCTATTAATTTTGAGAAGTCTGTCTGAAGTTCTGTTAAAATTTTGAATTTTTTCATCTACAAATGGCTGAAACATCAAGAATTGATGTTTCAGCCATCAAGAATTGGTGACCCATCATCAAGAATTGGTGACCCAAGGAGTCGAAGTGAACATTTATCTACAATTGAAATGTTGGGGGCCAAACTATTAAATTTACCAATGATATTGTTTTTATCTACACAAGAGTCCGAAATAAACAGCTCGCATTTTGAAAAATTTTGTGCCAATCCAATTTTTTGAAATTCATCAGTGATGGTTTTTAAATCATCAAAAACTGTGTTCACCTCTCCACCCAGAGTTCCGTCATCCAAATACCAAACATTTAGCTTGGATTGGAGACGTTGAATAATAGGTTGGATCGCAAGGCTAAAAATGGCCGGACCAAGAGGGTCGCCCTGCTGACAGCCAACAGCGGATGAAATGACATTGTGCCTATAAATTAATTTTGAGGGTGAACCATAACACTGCCAGAGAAAAGGGTAAATTTCTGGAATTTTGTCTTTAATTTCTTTTAGCAAGGCGCCCCTGTCTACGGAATTGAAGGCATTTTTGACGTCTACCTTCAGAACTACCTCCCCATAATTTTGGTTAAAAAATGTACGAAGGGAATGTACTGCGGCCTCACATCCGCCTCGCGAACCAAAGCCTAACTGAATTGGTCGGAAATAGTCGCCTAGGTGGTCGGCTTCTTTTCGACAGCAGACTTTAGCCGCAAGGCGGCGGTAAGTGGTGCCCACGGCTATGGGTCTTATGCCGCCATCCTTCTTTTTTAGTGCGCAAAGATTTGCACCGTACAGGAGTTCTGTGATCTCGCTGTGGACTCGGCCTGACAACATCAGGTTGATTAGAGAGGTCAAGGCCTCCAGAAGGACTTCACCTGCATGGCCAGACCCGCCAGAAAGTAGATCTTTTAGATGCTGTGGAGACACAGCATCGAGGCCGCCGGCAGAGCCACTCTGAAAAGACATGACCGCTTTAAGCACGTCCTGGCTGGTCGTGCCCAATGGTCCTAATGGTTCCTAATGGTCTCTGAGAGAGCGGAAGCGACAGAGATGCGGGCACCTCGAGGAATACGTTTAAAAATAGGGGTTGTAGATTTGTACTCACTCAGAACTTTCCAAAAAGGGGTTGCATCAGCCGTATAATCCGAGTTTTGTGTCAAAACATCTACCGCTCCTGCAACCGGAGCAGACAGCGGGATAATGGGGTCCTTATGGATTCTTTTTTGATGAATTTTTAGGCCTCTCTGTCCCTTGAAAAAGCGAGCCTGGGGACATTGTGTGCACTCTAAGCGAGGCTGCACAGACACGATGGGGTGGGTCTCCGTCACATTCCTAATCGCATTCAACGGTTGCGTGCATTGTATCATCACAACAATTTAACTTACAAAGGTAAATAAATAATAAACCGAGCGGGATGACAGCAGCGGCTGGCGCACGCGTGATAGCCCGACCGGGCTCCACGGCAAGCGCCTTCCTTACTGTAGGCAGAAAAGCAAAAACAAAAATTGAGCTTCTGTCAAAACCAACGTAAACAAACTACAAAGAGAGAATCCACCTTTTCAATTTATGTTGCGCTGAGGTTGTCCTCGGCCTGGAAAACAATACCTGATCCGCTCTAGGTGGTGGAAAGCCGGCCCGAGAGCTCCAAAGCTCGCGAAAGGCCGTAGAAAAGCGAATTCTGAAAAAATCAAACAAAAATAAGTTAGCGAGTTGACAGTTTTTTTTTTTTTTTTTCCGTATGTATGAAGTTGATCTTTTTGTGGAGCGGCTTGTTTTATAGACTCTAAACTCTACTCTTTATCTCGCTCTTTTTTTGAGCTACCTGTAGATTGTTTGCAACAGTCTGCAGTAGCTCAATTATTTCAATTGTAAATACAAGTTTTAATTGAAATATTTTATTTGATTTTAATTTTCATAGGTTAATAAAGAATTCTTTATTAAAAAAATCTAAAATCGACAGTTTTTTTTTGTAGAACTGCCAAGAAAGAAGTAAATAAAGTATATACAAAAGCAATTATTAATACAAGTACTTACAAGAAGAACATGTAAAAGATCACCGCACCAGTCCTGAAACCCCAAAATTATAATAATATATATCTTAATTCCAAGTATACATAAAACTAAATGGAATGACATGGCAAAAGACAATAGAAATTATACACACAGAGAGAAGATGTTAATAGTAATGATTAGCTACTTACAATAATAATTAAAATGTACATTATGAGTTTGACTTTAGCCTGTGTATTCTGATGAATGAGAAAAAAATCTAGACTAAAGGCCAAACACAGACACAAACATTTCAATATTAGGGTGTTTCCAACTCAGGTGTTTTCCGCGAGTTGCACAAAAGAGAAACAAAATAACGATTTCTATACAAAATTTAAACGGGATCCCAATAAAATTTGTAAGGGTAGAGACAGACAAAGAGCGATGGATATTGAATTTTCTTTATCCTCCAAATGTAATGAGATTTGCAGACATGCGTACGCTTCGTCGCCAGATCTTTGCAACTCCAAAAGGGATTTTAAGATCTTCTTTGATCATCAATTGTGTTCTTTATTAGCGCGATATACGCAAAACTCCATGGCCATAAAACATAAAAGTTTATGTTTTGTCTATTTGCAAAACATTATTAGAAAACGCTAACTTTTCTTCTTAGTCAAGTGAAAAAATGTGAAGAATGCTGACTGTAAGATGGCCAAAAGAGAGGGGAGTAAGGAGTAAAAAACATCCAACGTTAACATTGGTTAACAAAATGTATGAATACATTTCGTTTATCTTTATTAGCCAATTCCACTGTAGTGGTAAAAATCGTTTCAGAGTTTTGTATTGTATTGTATTTATTTTAGATTATTTATTTATTTTTATTTTGTTATTTTACATAGACCTTAAACATAAAATTACAATGGGGGCCTTATCGCTTAGAAGCCATTTCTTCCAGGCAATCTTTATTATAATAAAGGTAGTTTTTTAAGTTTCTTGGTAAAAGTGTTGCGCTCCATGTTAACAACTGTCTATCACGTATATAAATACAAAAATGTGAGCAGTTACAAAAAAAAATGTGTAACGGCAAAACGGTGTATTAAATTATTTAAAGAAAAAACTTGTGTGTTATTTTATTACAAATGAGCAGCTATTCCAGCAGGTTAAATAACATTTCGCGTATAAGTGCAAAATAACGTATTCGTGACTGATTCTGAGGGGTAGTTCCACCCGGCTCCAAGACTAGACTCATAAAACAAAACCGCTTGTCAGACAAGCATTCGTTTCCGCAGCCTAATAGAATCAACATCGTGTATGCTACTCCACACAATGCCTGTTATGAATACGTAACGAGACATTAGCCCGCATATGCTGTGAGCGTTTATTAGCTACACAAATATTATATCGCCCGGAGCTTTAAGCGTAAACTGTAGGAGTGTCCCTAGGGAGCACCATGCGAACAAGTCTCTATCTGAGTGGTAGATGCTAAGAATAGAACAGAAACTCCCAAGTGCTAAAATAGGACATGAACGTATCATAAAATCAAAATCGCATATTAACATGAAGCCATGGCTCTGTACATGAAAAGCCACTTTAGGCTGTACAATGCAGGGTTTGAAATGTTGCGTGTTTAATGTGTTTATGTATTTGTAGGCATTCTGTTGACGGCAGTCCTTGAGATCACAGATTTCCCTTTCTGGTACGTCCACCGGGTATTTTTCGATCACCGTCTACTCTTTATTATAGAGACTACACACTCTGCAGTATGGCTTGCTCGCTAAACCACTTGGTCTTAAATTGTTTTGTCTGGCGGTAACAAATCACCGCGGGAATGTGTTCAACCCGCTCGCGATATTGACCCTTTGTGTTGAGAAGAACCTGCTTCCCTAAGGTCGTCTTGTCGATCTACCATAAACACTAGCGTTAAGGTGTTCCGAGTTCATCCTACTTCGCAACGGCCCAAACAAAATGAAAATGGTCCGAATACGGAAAACTAAAGCGTTTAAAGAAAATCGCCTATTATAAAACACGCAAAACGACAAAAGGTTCAAAAAATTGTATGTTTAGTTTGCATATCATTTTAACAGCCAAACGACATAGACAGCTGGACATAGGCCTCCCCTAAGTTTGCATATAAGTGCGCATTAGTTACGGTTCTGCGGACCAGCCATTGTGAGTTTATACCTGTACCTTAACCTTAACTGCTGTTAAAGTGATCACTCGTAAACCTGAACTCGCGAATCCAATCAAATTAATGTAAGAAGTTATTTTGTACCAAGGAAATTAAATTGTATCGTACATTAAACAAGTGATTGCGCCAAATAACTTCACAGATTGATTTATAACGGGTTATGTTCAATATTAAAAAATAAATAGAAAGCCCGACGACGGTTCATTGAATAATGAACTTTAGACAACAATACAGCGTAGGTTTGTATGATGACTGCTTAGTTCAATTAATAGTAGTAAAATAAGAAGGCAAAGTAGAAAAATAAGAAGCCCTGGAAAAATCTTTAACAACAAAACACTTGAAGGTACTTATCATAAATCCAATACAAAAACTATTCAAAGATTTATATCAATAGTAGGTAAAGCAGACAATAGTAAACAACAATAGGCGAGTAGAATTGGACGTCAAAGTGAATAAAATATGTATACGAAAGTACGGGGGGGCCTTTTGTTGACGGCGAATTACGAGCTTGTATTTAGTTAGACGAATCTAATAAATTATATCCGTTATCTAATTTGCTTTGTAGTTTCTACCTTTCTGGTTAACTCTTGACCTCGCTAGGGGTGGTGCGTTTCCTAGATAAAATTAATCGGATTTTACCGTACCTATACTTTACGCGACTTTTGCTACTTTTCTGTTACAAATCTCAAAATGGGACGAATCAGGAACGTTCTCAGCATAAAATTTGAGTTTCTTGACTCGTCCCAGTGGATTCGGACATGAAGCCATGGCTCTGTACATGAAAAGCCACTTTAGGCTGTACAATGCAGGGTTTGAAATGTTGCGTGTTTAATGTGTTTATGTATTTGTAGGCATTCTGTTGACGGCAGTCCTTGAGATCACAGATTTCCCTTTCTGGTACGTCCACCGGGTATTTTTCGATCACCGTCTACTCTTTATTATAGAGACTACACACTCTGCAGTATGGCTTGCTCGCTAAACCACTTGGTCTTAAATTGTTTTGTCTGGCGGTAACAAATCACCGCGGGAATGTGTTCAACCCGCTCGCGATATTGACCCTTTGTGTTGAGAAGAACCTGCTTCCCTAAGGTCGTCTTGTCGATCTACCATAAACACTAGCGTTAAGGTGTTCCGAGTTCATCCTACTTCGCAACGGCCCAAACAAAATGAAAATGGTCCGAATACGGAAAACTAAAGCGTTTAAAGAAAATCGCCTATTATAAAACACGCAAAACGACAAAAGGTTCAAAAAATTGTATGTTTAGTTTGCATATCATTTTAACAGCCAAACGACATAGACAGCTGGACATAGGCCTCCCCTAAGTTTGCATATAAGTGCGCATTAGTTACGGTTCTGCGGACCAGCCATTGTGAGTTTATACCTGTACCTTAACCTTAACTGCTGTTAAAGTGATCACTCGTAAACCTGAACTCGCGAATCCAATCAAATTAATGTAAGAAGTTATTTTGTACCAAGGAAATTAAATTGTATCGTACATTAAACAAGTGATTGCGCCAAATAACTTCACAGATTGATTTATAACGGGTTATGTTCAATATTAAAAAATAAATAGAAAGCCCGACGACGGTTCATTGAATAATGAACTTTAGACAACAATACAGCGTAGGTTTGTATGATGACTGCTTAGTTCAATTAATAGTAGTAAAATAAGAAGGCAAAGTAGAAAAATAAGAAGCCCTGGAAAAATCTTTAACAACAAAACACTTGAAGGTACTTATCATAAATCCAATACAAAAACTATTCAAAGATTTATATCAATAGTAGGTAAAGCAGACAATAGTAAACAACAATAGGCGAGTAGAATTGGACGTCAAAGTGAATAAAATATGTATACGAAAGTACGGGGGGGCCTTTTGTTGACGGCGAATTACGAGCTTGTATTTAGTTAGACGAATCTAATAAATTATATCCGTTATCTAATTTGCTTTGTAGTTTCTACCTTTCTGGTTAACTCTTGACCTCGCTAGGGGTGGTGCGTTTCCTAGATAAAATTAATCGGATTTTACCGTACCTATACTTTACGCGACTTTTGCTACTTTTCTGTTACAAATCTCAAAATGGGACGAATCAGGAACGTTCTCAGCATAAAATTTGAGTTTCTTGACTCGTCCCAGTGGATTCGGACCATAGTGGGACGAGTCAGGAATAGCTCACATTTTATGCTGAGAACGTTTCTGATTCGTCCCATTTTGAGATTTCTAACAGAAAAGTAGCAAAAGTCGCACACTTCTCGTACAAGAAACCTTGATTACCATTAGTTTTACCTACCCAAGGATTAATCTGTGACTATTAGACTGTTCAGTAGACTAATAAAAAATAAGCAAGTAGTACAAGGTTGTCATAAAATAGAATTTGGGGTGTCAAAAAAAATAAGAAGAATAAAGTGATATGTGCCTACTCATCCCAAAAGCCCGTCGTCCTTTTATTCATATGCAAAAACCTTGGTTTACGAGTTTTCTTGGTATCAGAAGAGTGGATATGTGTATGGCCCGTGGACTAGAGTTGTAACAAGGTATTTAAGCAGAAGTTACGACCCCCGCCCCAATAGCCGCTGTAAATAACGCCCTATCTGCGAAGCACCGCCGCGCGCCTGCCAAATTGCTTGGCAGCCTTCTCAGACTTCCTCTTTGAATAATATTATAACGAAAAGTACAACAAAGCAAAAATAAAGTAAACAATTGGTCTGATTTGTTCGCTCACTCGCCCAGAAGTACTTAAGTATACAAGTCAGACAATGCTTTGGGCACAGATGCCCAAGGCATTTTTTGACTCGGCAGGTTACACTACATTCTGCTGTAAAGTAAGGTATTGTTTATTGCATGAAATACATGTGTTGTTATAAGCTGTAGTGGCAGTGGGCTGGCCATATCTCGAGAAGAACCGACAACCGCTGGGGTAAACCTGTTCTTTAGTGGAGACTGCGACTCGGAAAACGTAGTGTAGGACGCCCTCCGACCAGGTGACGATTTGCGAAAGACTGCTGGCAGATGCTGGATGCGGCAAGCTGAAGACAGGGCGCTATAGCGCTCATTAGGGGAGGCCTATGTCAACCAATGGACTATATACAAGTATATTGTTTATAACTATACTAACTATGTCAACCAGTGAACTATATAATATTGTCTATATATATATTGTTATAAATACATATATGTGAGTCAATGTATGTCCTACCTTTACGGTGTGCTGTGCAATGTCAGTATACAAATAATAAGAAATTAAAAATTATAATAAATGAAACACAAATAAAGCTTGCAATAAAAAATATGAAATTAAAATTTAAAGGAATGTGCAAAAACATTTTTATAACATACTCATGCACGTTTGTGATATGCACTACGCTAAGCCGGAATCTTTATATGTATAAATAGTAATATTCGTAGTATAATTATGTGTGAAGGGATACCAAAACCGCGAGACAAAACCAAAATATCCCACAGCAAATGCGTAAACACCGTAATACGAGTAAGTTTAACATTTTCTCATCCAACAAATCCATTTTCGTAATTGTTTTATTTTAATCTCAAACCTTTTGTCCCTGGATATTATTTTTTTAAACCAGCTAGCCAAGAACCTCGATTATTGACGAAGAGCGTTTTATTCTGAGAGCGTTTTATTTTAATTTGATTCGAGGTAGAACCGCTATTTGCTGAAACTTCTTGAGACTTTGCAAAGTGGAATTTCATTGGAGACATTTTTATAAAATCTACGACTCATTAGCTGACAGCTGTGCGTCAATTAAACGTAAAATATGGTCCTTGGAGACACCTCCCTCCCCGCAGACCCCAGCCCCTCTTCGGGATCTCATTAGTGGAGCTTGAATGTACAATTTGTTCTGAAACAGACACCGATTGCTACTTTTTAAAAGCTTGGCCCCTTATTTATTGGTTGCGGTTTGCTTTAAAAGTTCCCCGTTCTCCACTTCATGCATCTCTTTATTGAATTTGAGTTTAATATTTATAGAGTTTGCGTATTTGTGTTTATTAATACTTGAGTGCCAGCTCTAATGAAGCCGAGGAGCATTCGATTTGAATGTTGATTAAAAGAGCATTCTCAAACGACCTCTCCAGAGACGCATTCTATAATTTAATGGGCACTTTGCCTTGTATGTAACTACCTTGCTCAACACACCATATAAAACATGGGGTGTTAAGAGTAAATTTATGTTGTGGTTCGAACGTGTCTAGTTTAATCCGAGCCGAGATTTGCGGAAGCCACACAATCTAAGTCGAGCCTGTTAGAACTTTCATTTCCATTATTCCTCCATGGAGGCTCTCAGCTTTCTTAATCCGCCCGTCGCGAGAACCATTCCCACTCCCTTTGCAACTTACTAACTTTTCCTTTGAAAAAGTTTCGAATTAAGCTGAGAAAGCGACTTAATAAAACCCGATCCAAAACTACAAGAGTATTTTTAGCAACTCTCCTCTTCGATATTAAAGTCACTACGTACAGTATGTATTGATAGTATAAATAAATAATGCTGGACAATTCACACAGCATTATCTAGCCCCAAGCTACGCAGAGCTTGTGTTATGGGTACTAGATAACTGATATACATAATATAACACAATAGGTAATAGATAGATATTTTTTTATTATCCATAGAAAACGACCAGAACACCCTGCACAAATGTCTGCAGATCGTACAAACATTTGTCCCGAGGCGGGAATCGATCCCACAACCTCCTGCGTCGCAGGCAGACCTTCGCCCAGCGCGCCACAGAGGTCGTCGTGTATTTAAGCTATCCTTTAAATTATATGTGTGTGAATGTGTACCTACTCGTTTCGCATAAACGACATTGCTGAAGCTTGAGCTTCTCAGCTGGTAATTGTCTAGCTTTGACAATAGTTCAGTACGTCAACCATGAGTTTTATCAATCTATACTCGCTAGCGACTGTAGTTAAAACAAGATCCGTCAAGTGCGAGTGTAACTCGCGCGCCGAGGGTTTCAAACTTTTGCCAATTATTTGGAAAATCAATTTTCCGTCTTTTTTTGAATGGCTATATTTTGAAAAGTATGAAACCTACAGCAATTTCGAAAACTGTTTTAAAATTTACAAAATAATGCCTTTCATTTGATAAACCAATAGGTAGCCCCCCTTTCGATAAAAAATATCCCCCTTTTCGATCATTCTCAATATGTTTTTTTTTTTCAATAACGTTAATTTTTCAGACTTCTCTACTTTTTTCCTGTAAAATATAGATTATTATCTACAAACGCCTAATACATTGTACGTGGATCGGTCTGCAATCTTCGGAGATAGGGGGCGGAATGGTCAATTTTTCGACTTTTTTTTAAATATTTCAAAAATTATAAAATTTACAGAAATTTCAAAAAGTGTTTTGAAATGTTCGAAACGATACCTTTCATTGGATACCCCACATGGGTAGACAAAAGGGGGGGTCCCTTTTGAAAAAAAATTCCCCCCTTTTTGACCATTTTTCAAAAAGTATTATTATTACAGACTTATCTATATTTTTCCTGTAAAATATAGATTAATATCTACAAACGTCTAATACATTGTACATGGATCGGTCTGCAATCTTCGGAGATAGGAGGGGGGGAATGGTCAATTTTTCGACTTTTTTGGAAATATTTCAAAAAGCATAAAACCTAAAAAAAAAACAAAATGTTTATTGAAATGGTCAAAACGATACCTTTCACTTGATACCCCATTGGCCTTCCTAGGTCTCTTTTGAAATTTCAACATCAAAATTTGTACTGAAAATATTCTTTTTCATTTATTCATTAATTTTTTTCTTGAAATCAGTAACGGCGCACGAAATGTATCATTATTTCAAATTTCAAGTTAATAGCTGCAGTAGTTACTGAGATATTCAAGAAAGAGCGGGGACGGACAGAGCGAGACCATAATAAGGGTTTCAAAACCGATCTTGGAACCCAAAAAATGTATGAAAACTTTTAAAGCGCCTCTTTCGGATATTTGGGTACTAAAATTCGCAGTATGAGTCACGTAGATAACTATGCTACTGTGCAGTAAACTATACCACAGTCTCTGTAGTTTGGGCTTCATTTGTTTAGAATTTGGTAGCATGAGTTACAAATTTGACATAGCTCATGGTACCAACAAAGAAGCTAACTATACTATCTGCGTATTTACGTATCTACTGTAGTAACGTCAAGCGAACTAACTATGACAACTCATGGTAGACGTTCTGGTCGTGAATTGTGGTGCCTTCCAAGTAAACGGAATTGTTCTAGCATTAATCAGACCATTTCCTAATTAGGCCACTGCAACTCCGAAGATACTCGGATTGTATTTTGAATTTGCAGTGCTCAGATGTTTCTGCGAGTATGGTAAGTAAGCTTTATTTCTTATTGAATTATAGCTGTTTATGTTAATTCAGTTCACTTTATAAATACATTACACGATAATGGTAAATGAATTTGTTATTTTTGTACCAGTAGATAGAGATACAGGAAATGGACAGCGGTTTTAGTCACCACAAACTAAGTGCAGTTTAATTTTTTTTGCTAAATAATGAAAAAAAATTGTAGGCGTTTTATTTTTTTCGGTAATGTAATAAAATCGATCTAAAAATCAAAAGATCTGTGCAATAGGGTATGATATATATGATATATGCACAGATCTTTTGATTTTTTGGTCGAGAGACCAAAACAGACAGAAGGATTGTGGATCATCGTTTATTTTAACGCATTCAATGCCATCGGCACTGCGAACGCAGGATCGCGCCGGCGCCGCCCTTCTGCGTCCATGAAAGTGTTATGCTTATTTCGCCTAGTTTTGATATTGCAGCTATAGATAATTCATTTTTATAAATCAGTTTTATAAACTGAGACATCTTTTTTTTCCGTACAGTAAAAACAAAATTTCTAAAAGGGAGGTAAATATCAACGTTGTATTAATTTTTTATCCCATTAATCACATTGAGCATAAAAATCCTTCATCCGAAAGCATGAGATCCGGTGAGTTGTATCCTAAATAAATCCTGATTATATTTCAGCAAAATTTCGTTTTTAGACGGTAGCCGGCCGTGGTTCGGAATTGATGTCACTATGTATACCTACCTACTTCCTTTTAAAGAGAGGGCACTACGGCACATATGGCCTATGCCCAGCAGTGGACTAACATAGGCTGATGATGATGATGATAATGTACGCTATGTTATAAATAAATAAAATGTACACTTAGGTTATCTGTTCTTCTCGAGATATGGCCAGCCCACTGCCACTTCAGCTTGCTAATCCTTTGAGCTATGTCGATAACCTTGGTTAACTGTCGATGTATTCGTTACGAATTCTTATACTTCAGAGAAACTCCGCGCAGCATAGCTCTCTCCATAGCTCGCTGGGCGACTTTAATTAAACAGATAGACCAGCCCTACCGTGAGCGTCCACGTCTCTGCTACGTAGGTCATGACGGGTAGGACGCACTGATTGAAAACTTTCGTTTTCAAGTATTGCGGTATGGATGACGAGAAGAGTTAGACAGCGATTACTACATTATTATTAATCCGCATATTGCTTTATGCAGAGCAATACGTCGCAGTATGAAAACGTCACGTAACTTCCAACCTATCTTTAAAACAAGTACATTAGTTACGAATTAATAACTAAAGATTACAAAAAAAAACTTATTATGGAATAAATATAGTAGCGCTAGTTTAGAACTACTTTGAGAATTTTTAATGGATGTCTCGAAATTCTATCTCTAGATGGCTCAAAATGGAAAAAAAACATGATAAAGATAAAAACGATAAAAACAATGGTATAAATGGTATAAAACGACTCTTGTAACACCTTATTAATGTTTCATATCAAGAACTTTCTTTCTAGAGCACTCTCGAAGAAAACTTGTGAAAGTTGGTAGCTTCTTACTAAGCACCTAAGATAAAGTCCCTCATTGAGAATACTTAATTATAACTGAAAACTGTACCAAACAGTGTTTTAAAAACAACTTGATGGCGTAAAGGTGCTGTTAATCTGAAAGAAAACGAGTGACTGAAAAATTTAACATTATTAAATGTGTGTGTAGTATAAATTATTTAATTTTATATTGTTTTATTCATAAATGGTATTAAAAAATAGGTATTTAGATAGGCAAAATAACCGTCAATCTTCTAGCCCTCTGGCGAACCACGTGACAAAGATGCGTCAAATGCAATTCGAATGCCAAATTGATGGGCGGTTCTAGATGTGTCGATTATTCACTGTGAGTTTTTGTTTCAAACAATAAGATAGCTTATACCAAGACGTACCTATCTCTTTCGCCTGCTGCATGATCGGCGGCATATGAATTATATGCGTGAGTGTACCAGAGCAAACTTTCCGTTCTCGCTGCCCGTCACCGGACAAGATATTTGGCGGAAACTATAATCGGACATCTACTTTTCTATCATTCAGAGATAAAACTGCTGATTTGCTACGTAATCACCTTATTTGGTTTTAAACTCATTCAAAGAAAAGTTTGAGAGGGCTTTTTACTTATTATAACTTACCGAAATAATATTGAGAACAGTCCGCTCAGGCTCACTATTGAATGTACTTGAAGAGACACTGCGGAGAGGTTAAAAATACCTACTGATAATACTGAGAGTAAGCAATACCGTTCTATAACCTTCAGAGATTGCTGAGGTCAGCAATTGCTATTACCTACCCTTGACCTGTGTGTAATTTCGAAAAGGTTAATTGTTAATTACACATAAGTGGGTATGTAACAACGGGGTTGCCAGCATAGGAGATAGTAGTGACAAAATTTCCAACAAAGAATCGTCTTTGGGACCTCATTTTTTCATGATTTTATAAACGATCTGGTTCCATGTCTTTGTTGTAATTGTTTCCTTAATAAATGTTGAACAATCCACCCAGCATCATTTAGCCTCAAGCTAAGCTGAGCTTGTGTTATGGGTACTAGATGACTGATAAATTTATTACAATGCATTGCATAAATAGATATTTTATGTTAAACATAGATAATACCCAGAATACCCGGAACCAATGTTAGCAGATCATACAAACATTTGTCCCAAGACGGGAATCGAACCCTCCTGCGTGCCAGGTCCCCCTTTGTCACCTTCGTACGTCGCGCTTGAGGTAAAATCAAAGAATAGATACAAATTATAGTTTCCTAACTAACTGCAGACTTTAGTCTGCGGCAGTGGAGCTACCTCTAGATTGTTTGCTATAACAATCTAGATGTAGCTCCACTGCTAGCGTCCCCAAGACACTGGCTGCATTATGGCAACGTTAATGCGCTGCACCAGATATTCACCAGCTCTAAGGTTTTGCGTCGCTTCGACCAGACGCTCTGATAAAATTTTGAAACCCGGTGAGCCTCAGTATCTTAAAGACTCTAAAATCTACGTCAAAAAATACCTGAAATATTTTTTTTTAAACATAAACTACTCAGTAAGACGGACGAACTGCCTAATGGTTTCTTGACTACCCGCTTATAGAACTATTGTTATTTCACAAAATATGACACTGTATTTTTGTACCAACAGATTAGGTTGCTGATAAGGAATGTTTTATTTTAATGGAAAGGCAATGGCAAATTCGTACAATTCTATTTTGAATGTGGCACGCTTTTTGTATTAAAACAATTAAGATCATTTATAATTTGGAGTGTTTTTAAAATACTATAAACCCTAAGTAATGAAAATAGGGTTGGAATGACTTCTAAGGGCGAATTGCAATCCGTCAGCTTTAGATTTTGTTTTTCAAGTTAGACCTCTTGCTTACGCCCGTCGCCATGGAAACCATTTATTATCAGTTATTGTAAAAATTATCAAGCGATGATTTTTTAGATAGGTTTTATGGCGCACACATAAATTTCTCAAAGACCAAACTTTTATAGAACCACATCCAAATCAATAATCATCAAATTCTCTTAAGAATTAGCAAATATACCAAAATTATTGTAGCTGGTCGTGATTTTTTAAAAGTATTATATTGTTTTTTAGGCTTGACGGGATAAATACTAATAAAATCCCTCAAGATTTATATATTTTTTGAGATTATTACGGGATACTCTCTGCAAAAGTAAAAGAATTTTTAAAATTGGTCCATAATTCATTCATTGTCATGACTATTGAAAAAAATTAATTACTAGTCTAAAAGATCTCAACAAAATCAAAATTTAAAAGAAAACACTTAAGTTTTAATGGTAGGGCAGGTGTTTAATATTCAATCAGTGTGAGGTCGCATTGTGGCTGCCACTCCGCATTGAGTGGGGTAATAAGGTAATAAATAAACAAGTAGGCTGACGCCCCGGGCTCTATCTGCCCGACCGACGTCACACCGTTAAGCTGATGCATATTTGCTGGATACCCCATTAGTAGGTGATTAAATGTGAATATAAATGCTCTTAATTTCTTAAGCCCGCCGGGGTGCTCTTGAAAGGGTGTTAATTACAAGGTAATTAATTTGGATGACACGTTATAGACGCCTCCTTTGTTATTTGTTCGTTTGATGTAAATGATAATAGGAAATTTAAATTTTGATACAAATTACAACACAAGCTTAGCCTTACTTTGGCAGTTCAGTGTTGCGTAGTACAGTTCAAATCGTAGCCAAGTGCTACGGCGTAGCATATTGCTACGCCGTAGCACTTGGCTACAATAATTAACGTAGCTCGTAGACATAAAAGTATGATTCCATATAAATCTGTAAATATATGAACTGATTCGACCAATAATGAATACTCAAAGGGCATCCACAGTAAATCGCCGTCCTATCCTGTCTTCAGCTTCGTGTTTTAATTTCACTCCAGGTCTTTCCAGTGTACTTCACTTCTGCCAGAATCGAGCGTCTCCGGTCTATTTGGGACAACCAAGATTTAGTCTTGTGGGTTCAATTTCAAAGTTTCTCTGCGAATGTCCTCGGAGTACCCACGGAGAGTGTGGCCGATCCAGTTCCACTTTCGGCGTCTAATAGGTAAATTCGTGACATTTGTTCAGCAAATTAGTGTTAATGAGCGGGCTAATTTATTTGGTGGAAGATTCATAAGCATGTCTTATGAAATCTTATGAGTCATCCAAAAACAGTAGATACTTTCTGCACGTATAAAACGTTAAGTTCATAAAAGAACCTCTCGCAAGTCTTCCGCTGGAAGCTCCTGTAATAAGGCTCACCGCGCCTTGACCTCATTCCTAAGAAGACTAACGAGGCATTCGATGGGAGCTCTAATTATTTCGCTGCGTCCTGTCCCTGTAATTACACACGAAGTGAACGTGATTCTATTCCTAAATAATCAAGTACCCCACTAGCTTTACCCGCGATATTAACTGCAGAAATAAATCTTAAGGCTGTTGAATATTTATTTTTAAAGGAACATTTTTGGAAATATCAGTTCAGACGAGTAATGATTAGTAAAAAAAATATTTTAGGAGTAAACTGGGCAGGGGCCTTCGCCCACTTATTCAAATTTAGGAATTCCTGAAGATATGGAATAAAAGATTGAGTAAGTATAATTACAATCTATGTGTGACCATCAAACTTTAATATTCAATATAGACGAAATAATAATAATTGAAATATATAAATAATAATTTATGGCGAACCCCTAAGCCAACAGACAAACGTATTAACATGATGCCTGTAGATTGTTTGCAACATTCTGCAGTTAGCTTAATTATTTCAATGGTAAATGGAATTCTAAGTAGGTTCTATTGTTTGATAATAATAATATATTCATTATCTTTACTAATAGAGACGCCATAGAATAGAATTTACGAGAAGGTTGAAACGGAAAGCAAGGAGAGTTTTGTTCGTGAAGACGTTGAAATGTCGCCGACTGGATATAGTCGCGATTTCGGGGGTAAATGTACGGAATAAATTATACATACGAAACCTTCAGGTAATTTGAGAGATAAAGGGGAAACCTCGTCGTACTGTATGTTACTGTCGCAGTAAAATTAGGATAAGAGCTTTTTTCTGTTACATGAGGTGAAATAAAGATTAAAGAAAAAAAATACGTCGGATATAAACAGCATTCAAACAATCTTAGCAAACTTATCTCACTTTTAATCGACCGGGATAGTTCTACCTTAATTTTATTTCACATCTCTTTATTCCTTCCAACAAAGCAAGACTGTAACGCCATAGTATTGTAGATACGTATTGCAGTCACACATCAGCCAAACAAAAGACCTAGCTGATTCTATTCCAAGCACGTTTCAGAAAACACTGTGGTCTTGTAGGTAACTACCCTTTAGATCCTTGAAGATTAAAGAAACAAAGCTGTTCAACCTCTAAAGGTTAGGTCTACTCGTTAATAATAAAATAGCCAAAATTAACTTTCAAAGTTTCTCTACTTACTTAAACTAAACTTGGCATTATCCAATTATAGCAAGTATCAAATCGTCGGGGTACAGACTCGTGGCTATCTTCAAAGTTTCCCGAGAAAGTAACAATTATGCAGAAACATTGAAAAAAGTGCTCGGCTATCTTGCACTGGGGTACCAGTGCAAGATAGCCGAGAACTTTTACTAGGAGCGATCCTGCGCAAAAAGCGCGATAAGGACAATCACGAAATGGGGACATGGTCCAATCTAATGAAATTAACGTAAAGAACTCTACTTTTTGTTTGAGCTGTCTAAAAGGTAAAAAGAACCCAAAAAAAATATATTTTATCTCTGCTGCCAATACATACATGCATATTCTAACCAATAATATTAAATAAAATTAAATAATTCAAAATGATTGTGGCGAAAGTACACCTATAATTTAGTATTATTTTCAGTGTTGTCATTATTGTTTTAATTTCTTATTTACTGATATCGTAATTGTATCAAGTTTTTAGATTATAGTGTTTTAACTGTGTAATTCTCATTTTATATGGACCATTGATGTCTGAAATAAAATATAAAAAAAACAAATAAATAGAATCTACATAATATTATAATGTTTCAAATTTACCTACTTAATTCTCAATATACAACGTTTGTTGAATCTCAGCATTGTCCAGCAGCAACCTGTTTTCTGTATGAACTGGGCAAGCTTGCAAACTCATACCCCGCGCACTGGTACCCCAGTGCAAGATAGCCGAGAACTTTTACTAGGAGCGATCCTGCGCAAAAAGCGCGATAAGGACAATCACGAAATGGGGACATGGTCCAATCTAATGAAATTAACGTAAAGAACTCTACTTTTTGTTTGAGCTGTCTAAAAGGTAAAAAGAACCCAAAAAAAATATATTTTATCTCTGCTGCCAATACATACATGCATATTCTAACCAATAATATTAAATAAAATTAAATAATTCAAAATGATTGTGGCGAAAGTACACCTATAATTTAGTATTATTTTCAGTGTTGTCATTATTGTTTTAATTTCTTATTTACTGATATCGTAATTGTATCAAGTTTTTAGATTATAGTGTTTTAACTGTGTAATTCTCATTTTATATGGACCATTGATGTCTGAAATAAAATATAAAAAAAACAAATAAATAGAATCTACATAATATTATAATGTTTCAAATTTACCTACTTAATTCTCAATATACAACGTTTGTTGAATCTCAGCATTGTCCAGCAGCAACCTGTTTTCTGTATGAACTGGGCAAGCTTGCAAACTCTTCGGGAAACTAGTCAGAAAATTAATCTTATCTCAATTTTATCGTGTTTTCCTTCTCCACTGTTTAATTGTGCAAGTTTTAATTGCATGCAAACCGAATGCTGGGATTGAACGCAGACCGTTCACCGTATTTACGAGACAATTGCTCTTATAAGTGGGTTACGTTGGCTGGTTAGACGTGCTGGTTTTATATTTCCGATAAGTTGGAAAACTCTTATTAAAACAGTGAATAAAGTAAGTTTTATTGATAAACATTTACACTCTATGTATGAAGTAAATTAACACTCTTACTATTTCGCACGTCATTATCATCATCAGCCTATATTAGTCCGCAGCTGGACATAGGTCTCCCCTAATGAGCGCCATAGCGCCCTGTCTTCAGCTTGCCCCATCCAGCATCTACCAGCAGTCTTTCACAAATCGTCATCCCACCTGGTTGGAGGGCGTCCTACACTACGTTTGCCGAGCGGTCGTGATCTCCACTCAAGAACACGTTTACCCCAGCGCGGTTGTCGGTTTATCTCGAGATATGGCCAGCCCGGATTGTTTTTGGTAATAATAATTAACTAGCATTTACAATTGAAACAATTAAACTAACTGCAGACAGTTGTAAACAATCTACAGGTAGCTCAACTGATCCATATCAATACCAGTCGGAAGCGTGCCCAAGGCACTGGTTGCATTACCCCGCTGTATGGCAATGCTGATGCGCTGTGCCAGATAATGACCAGCTCTCGGGTCACGCGTCGCTTGGGCCAGACACTCAAATTTTTTTTTAAAACCCGGAGGATTTAAAAAAAACTCCTTGAATAATCCTATTATTTTATTGTAACTTTATTTCCACTCGTAGAATTAGTTCAACGTCAAACAATAGACGTTACGTTAGCAATCCGCATATACAATTGCAAGATATTTATGAAGGTTCCACAAGGCTTGAAGAGATACCGGACTGCTTATCATATTTACATCATCATTAACTCTGATATCTATAAATATATATATAAACATATGGATAGGTACCTACCTACATACTCGTAATACCTACTTATTTTATGTTTAACATATATTTTACATTTAGAAACACTAGTCAGAACAAACTTATTTATATGTTAATCACACAAACATTCGTCCCATGGTGGAAAACCTAGCAATGGTTGTCTGAAAGAGATCGCTCTTAGCGATAAGGCCGCCCATTCTGCAACACTGTTTTTATATCTTTTTCCTGTATTATTTTCTGTATTTTCTTGGTGTGCAATAAAGTGTATTGTATTGTATTGTACCCGCAACCTCCTGCGTCTCAGGTGCATCCCTGCTCACTACGCTTGAAAAGTCGACGTTATTGTAAAGCGGCTTGTGATTTTAACAATACAATGTTTCAGTTGCTGTTTTCTTTTCTATCACGAGTAAATGCGAGAGCAACCGAGGCAGTCATTAATCAATTCACATTCTGTTTCTAGCGAATATGAAAATGAATTATACGAATAATAAATTATGGCTACGCGAAGGTATTATTCCTGAAAATTGTTTCGGCAAACAAAACGTTGCTTTTCTAAGCATAAGATTCTCGGTGTTTTCTTTGGACTCACCATTACTAAGCATTCAATCATGCTTACACAGCCTGATTATTGCCTTTCATTCAGATCAGGGATTGTTTTTTCAGGGAAGTGGGTAGCTTTGTACAAGTTTTACATATCCCAAAACTAGTTATCCACTAACCCGAATTAATTAAGCAGAGTTACACGCGCGGAAACTCGACCCTTATAGTTTTTACGAAGGATATTTAATTAACATTTATATGGCCTTCAAACTTTTTTTGCCAAGCGGTATTTTAAAAAGATGATCATAGCCCAAGAGCGTGGGGTGACAAGTGCAATTTACGATATTTTTTACGGCTTGTAGAATTCATAACCCCTGCTTTATTGAAGAGTCCTTACTTATCTCGTAATATCTTTATGTGGAGTTTAAAAATCTTTTTCTTTCTCATTTCGTTTTTATTGCCAGCGTTTATTACACAATCGCACGTTAGCGGCGGCGTGAATGACACTCCAGCTGGGTTGAGTATGCCGAGTTGCATTAAAAAAACGTTCTTATAATATTCCCGTATTCCTCGTTACGGCTTGATTACATTTCAGACTGGAAATAAACGCTTTATGATGGTGTCATGTTTTTTAAATAAACATTTTTATAGTTCATGGGAGTAAATCGTTGCATATTGGCGTAGACATGGTTTCATTTAAAGTCACTCTAACTACATCTAAGGAAACTCGATTCAAATATTTATAAACAGTTCTGGCAGTTAGCATTGTGATTCAAAATAAATATTGAAAATTAATATTCGGCAAACGCAAAAAAGATGCTACTGATAAAAAGTAATAACGTTAGTCTATCGACCTGCTATTTCTATCAAGACTAGCAAGCCTTCGAACTTTGAGATGTATTACTAAGTACCTATTACATATAATACAGAGAGAATGATTCGCACCACTCGCCTGAGCCCTCGTAATGGGATGATCGTACGCTGAAAGGCGTCGATTTCTGATTTAATTTGTAACTGTGATAACATTTCTGTCTGGAGGCTGAGCGCGGGAGATAACTGTCTTGCATTCATACAGCGGCAATCCGAGGCGGCACACGGTTCATATTCACACAAAACGAGAAATCATTTTGAAGTAAATTTTACAAAGGGTTTTGCACAGCATTCTACGCTAGCAGTTTGAATAGGTACCTTATTAAAGTACTAGAGATCGGATGATTCTAAGAAATTAAATAAGTTCCCAAATAAAAAATATTTCGTCTGGAATTTCTTAGAGATTTTACAGAGTGCGAGGGCTTATGCACTATAATAACAAAACCTCGGAAGATTCTATTGAAAACAACCCAAAGTAAACTGAATGGAACAGATTCGATCATCATAATCATGTTCTACAGTTTCAGGACCATTGGACCTCGGAAGCGAACGGAGGCTTGTCCAAGGGTCGTTGTACAAAAGTAAATGGCAAGTTTATTGGCAGTGACAATGAAAGTGTCAGCTATAATTCTGTTGGCTCATTGCTCTTGGCGTCAATGGCCGGAAATTCCAGATAAGTCCAGGGTCCATTAGCCTCAAATATTCATTCTCAAATTTCAACCCACTATTTCACTCCCCCTCGCGAATAACGATTTGTTCTTAGTAGGTGATCGGTGTTCTTTGTTACGTCACATTTTCCGCGCCTCAGAAAATATATTTCTCCCGCATACGAGCGTGTTCATATTTCTATTTGTAATCTTGTCTCTATCGTTGATTTTATTGCGGGACGTTATTGAAATCTGTAGATAGATGTAATTGGACTTTATTGGACCCCGAGGTGGAAAAACTAACTTTCGTTTGTTTGCTCAGTAACAGGAGGGGTCGCCCTAATAAATTTGACGGTTGAACCCTAAAGGGGTGCAAATCCCTTTGCAAATGACAGGTCACATGACCCTATCGCAGGCTCTGAGGGCATGCGGAGGGCAACACGCTTCTAATCCAATCAATAATTGCATTCAAATGAGGGTTGCGAGTAGCTTATTGGCTTTCGCTCTCAAGAGGCACTTTATTCAAATTTCTATTAGCTCGATTAACTTCGCCTATTCTCTATTGATTTTCTCTAATGAAATTTTCGACGCTCAAAATATGCCACCATATTACGTCATGTCTATTTAATTAAACAACTATTTCGGGCATAATAGACCATTGTACGTATTTGTAACTAAATTACAAGCAAATATCTAGGGACGTTTTGATTGTGTGCTGATACGAAATATTCACGCCACGCTATTAAGATAAGGGTAAATAGAAATTAAGCTATGTTTGACAATGTATAAGGGAATTTACAGGCACGTCATTAAGTAATTCATTTAACTTTGACTATAGTTTTGTCTTTAGATACTCAACAACCTTGTAAGCAATTAGATACACTTTTAAAAGCTTCTTTTTCATTATTTTTATTTGTTATGACGCGTTATGGGCAAAACAACCAAGTTAAAACAAAATAGACAAGGTTAAACTGAGCTGACTTTCGTTCGTTTATTTAGAGCAAAATGCTTTGAAAAACCCGCGCTAGCTGAGATTTTCAAGCCAGCAAAGCTTTAGGTAGGTACTAAGCAGATACGAACTTAGTTTTATTCTAGATGCAGTGTCCTCGGCTCCAGACTCCCATGCGAACTCTTTCCTATCACAATCCCAGTTATTTGTATTTTAAAGGCTCTTTGTGCTCTATAAAACTTTTCCTTCTCTTTGAAGTCACTAGTTTTCGCTATCTCAGATGAGAATAAAACGTATTTAGTGAACAAAAAAGAGGGCACTTTACTTTTGTCATAAATAAAAGTAAAACAGAGATAACTCCAGCTAAAATATTACACTTTCTTTTGAAATGAAATATTCAACTATAAAGTAGCTCCTTTATTGAAGAGGGTTCTTCGGTTAGCATTATATTACCGCAGATGTAATGAGGCAGAGGTTATTCCATTAATGTTATTGAAAATAGTCGTTAGTGTGAGTGGCGCAGCAAGGGCGTCGGGTTTAGCGAATGGGAGTTAATTGGATTTTTCCGTTTGACAGGCAGCGTACGTGTGCCATGTGAATAATAAATACCCCGCTACCTATTAGGTCTTAGATATTTGAGCGCTTTATCCCACATGCTCTCACGCGAGTCCCGAGAATTTCAGATGGGAATTTTTCCTCGCAAGCATCATAATAGAGTCGACGCTTCTAATAATAGGTTTACGTTCACTTTTTACTTTTAGAACCTATACAGGGCTACGAAACCTCTTACCTAACAATAGCTGAGAGTCGCTAGTTTTTTTTAGCCAAGGCACAGATAATATAATATTATACTAGCCAAGGTGAGAAATACTATTAGGTAAAACTTTTAAAACTATCATGGTTATTAACATTAAAGTCATTTATAACGGGATATTTACCTTAAAACGATTTTTGACTTCAGTTCTTCCGTGATCATCACGCATGAAGCTGTGCCAAAATATTGGATAACACAAAAATCGAATCATGGTAAATTTCCCGTTATAAATGACTTTAATACTACTAGGTACTTAAAACTTGATGAATATTTACTACCTACTAAATATTTACTAGGTACTTTAATATTTAGGTTAGACGGTCTAAGTGACCCATAAGGAAGGCAACCAACATACGTAGATATATTTATTAAGTATTATCTCTAATAGAGAGCGCTTTCATGACAAGTTGTCCACTCTAAGTGAAAAGGGCCAATCACGTTTGACCTGCCTGACTGTAATTAATGACATGGTCATTCGCACAGGTAGGACAACATGGGCCGAGCGTGTGTCAGCCTGAATCAACGTCCACGCGCGCTAGATAACGCTTTAAGCTTGTTTGTCGATTTGCTCTGTGTTTAAAATTTATCATATTATTATTTTTAGAGTGTCTTATTAAAACTATGGGACTGTGTGATAAAAAACAGGGCGACTTTTTGGGATAGTGGATGGCAAATCCGAAACTTTGAGAGTTAGAAAAAAGTCGTGAAAAGACGCGTGCTAAATTTAATAAAATTCAAGAAAATAATAAAAACGGCATACTATAGCATATTACTCACATTCTTGTTAAATTTCGGATTTTTTTATTCAAATTTACAAAATCCATTAGAAGTAGATGTTTTATCGAGGATAAACCAACTACGTTAACATACAGACTGAGTATAGGCTAGCGACAAGCACACCAATTGTTTGAAAAGATTACCAGCCTACTTAAAATTGTCACAATGGTAGGAGAGTATTGAAACTAAAATTGTTCTGATAAGGTTAAACCTTATCAGCAACCAAATTGGTGCAAAAATCCAGGGTGTCATATTTTTTTAAATAATCAATCGGTTCGTATATCCTTGTGCATATCCTGCACAAGTAAAATCTAAAACGTGCCGTTTTTGTTTTCTCGGAACTCGAGTTCACGACTCCTTTCACGACTTTTCTCTCACTCTCATCGTAACAGGGTGGCTGTTACATAAAAAAAAATTAAATATCTAAGTAGGTAGGTATTTTTAAGTTCGATGTTCGAGCCATATTATACGTATCCTGATTAAAAAATTATATATAGTTTCACTCTTCTTTTCATCAATCAATGTGACTTTCATAGTCCTCTAGGTGGGTGCTAGCAAAACTATTCAGGACTTTTGTACCCAAATAAATTGTAAATGAAAAAGCAAATTGAAATAAAACAAATCTACAAGCAGCAGCAGGGCGGGCGCGGTCGGCGAGCACTGATGCGAGCACCAGATGGACGCTGGAAACTAAAATACAATTCGGCAATAAATGAAATGTATTTACAAACCTGTAAATGGCATCCTATACAAACGTACCTAGTAATATGATTTAATTAATTCATGCATGAAGTAGATTGGGACAGAGGGTTATTGGATCGTGTTGCAGTGTTTTCGTTCGATAGACACCTGCACGATTAAAATAAATAATGCTGGACAATTCACACAGCATTATCTAGCTCCAAGCTAAGCAGAGCTTGTGTTATGGGTACTAGATAACTGATATACATTATATTATAAAATACATAGATAGATATTTTTTATTATATATAGAAAACGACCAGACACCCTGAACAAATGTCTGCAGATCGTACACACATTTGTCCCGAGGTGGGAATCGAACCCGCAACCTTCTGCGTCGCAGGCAGACCTTCGCCCACGGCGCCACATCGGTGGTCAAATAATTAAAATGGTTGTGAACATTGCTCCATAAATGTAAAAATCACTATATTGATTTTGATTTTACGCCATTATGGCGTATACTAAGGCAAAAACAAGAAAATAAGGTGTTTTCGAACTTGTTTTCTGGCGAAAATATTGATTGGGGATCTCTGAAATTTATATATCCTGTAACACACATCCTGAAAGGTCCCTTGGAGGTCCCAAATTCTTGTCGTTAATTATAATGTAGATGTTATAGTGAGTGTGTAGCTGCTTCGAACACAGTTTTTATCTGCATCTCAAATTTTATTAGTACCAAATTCAGTATAGTGATTCACATAGTTCATACCTACCTCTTGAAGGTGTACTAGCTTCGAAAAGCTTCAAACGATATCAAACGTTAAAACGTATTTGCGCCTACAAAATCTGTGACATAAACCTGACCAGTTACACGTCACCCAACCGCAGAGGATTACATTATTTGGTTGATTAGGGCACTACATGACATACTGTATCGAAAACAAGCTTTCTTTGCTGCATAAAGGCGCGCGTAAGGGTCCAAAGTCATTTGCCTTACTATTCGCTTTATTAGGACGATTTGTGTTCTCTATGATAGTTGTGGCTTAGACAATTAGATTTCCATCTCTACGGCAAAACGAGAATATTGGATTTTTGTGTAATGAATGAGTTGTTTACATAATTTAAAAGTCATAATTGTAGCTTAGCTTAAAACTTTCATGGCCCAGGACGCAGAAGCCATGCTCCGGCTTCGGTGTAGTGGCGCGCAGTGCGACCCGCAGCGGGGCGCGCGGAGAGGCGAGGCTGGGCAGTGAATGCGTTAACAACGATTTGAGTTGGCTAGCTCAAAAAGACTCACGTAATGAAAAAGTCTCCCCATCCGTCTTATAAACTAAACCTTCAAACAAATTGATGTATGGGGTAGTAAATTGAAAATTCAAAGCACGTTATTTTGTTAGTGTCACGTGTTGTAGAAATGTGACAATCAGTGAACCGACGCACATTCGAGAAGTTCATTACGAGAGTCGCAGCCAACTTTCCCAGCTTATAATAAACAGAGACACGGAAAATTATTCACTAACTTTACCCTGAGCACAGAATTTATGGTACGATTACCACGAAATTTCTCAACAATGAACGAGTCGCTAGGGTTTTAAGCTTTACAACTTCAGCTCACGCAGTACCGAAGCCGCAACTATGTACATCTATTAATCAATGATAACCGAGCTAGGCTTGATGAACAATTTTGATCTTTGAATGTTGATATCGAAACTTTAGCTCATGGTAATTTATAATTATGTCTTCCTGTGCCACAATAACAACAGTGGCAAGAACTCAGAGCAGGGAAATTTAATGAAGTAGGCTACGTGCTACAAGAAGTTAACAACTTTAATAGGATAATGTCTTCTCGGAATGAAATGTGTGTTTAGTGTAATTATAAAACTAGCTTCTGCCCGCGGCTTCGAACGCGTTTTATCTGCAAAATAAGTAGCCTATTTACCTGGCTGTGTTCTAAATCTACGCCAAATCTCACCTGGATCTGATTAGTAGTTTTGAAGATGATAATAATAATAATGCTGGTCAATTCACACAGCATTATCTAGCCCCAAGCTAAGCAGATAAGATACGATCTTAGTTATCAATTAAAAATTCACAATTTACAAACTTTCGCTGTTATAATATTAATTAATATATAATATTAAGAATAGGATATTAATAATTATCGTGAGGGCTGGTGCGGCGGCAGATTTAGCCGAAGATCTCAAGAGGCGCAAATATGCAGGTCTCGACAGAGCCTACACATTTGCTCCCCTAGGAGTCGAGACCCTAGGTTCGTGGGGTACCGAGGCTCTCCGGGTTTTCAAAAAATTATCTGAGCGTCTGGTCGAAGCGACGCGTGACCCGAGAGCTGGTGAGTATCTGGCACAGCGCATCAGCATTGCTATACAGCGGGGCAATGCAGCCAGTGTCTTAGGCACGCTTCCAACTGGTATTGATATGGATCAGTTGAGCTACCTGTAGATTGTTTGCAACAGTTTGCAGATAGCTTAATTGTTTCTATTGTAAATACTAGTTTTAATTTAAATTTGTTATTTGATTGTTATTTTCTTTCTGAATAAAGATAATTATAATATATTATTTATAATTATAATAGTACCAAGTAAGTATTTCTTCGTGTGCTCACATAGTGATAATGGTGTTTTTGCCTGTCCGGAATGATGATGGATTGACATCCGGGAAGTCGACTGAAACATCATATTTTTTCCTTAATACCATAAAAATTGATAGATAGATCCATTATTAAAATACAAGTAACCTTAAAAGTATTCAAAAACAAAATTCTCTAATTACTTTAATTTATAACGTGTTCGAAGATAATAAAAAACACAATTTGGCGTGATTTAAAAAACTATAAACGAACTTTAAATTCTTGAATAATGAAAATGGGTTTCAAATTACTTCTAAGCCCGGAACACTCTGCTTACGCTCTCCTCCTCCTCAACAGCATCTAATGGTCCACTGCTGGACGTAGGCCTCCCCCTGATTTATTAATCTCATGAGGGGTAAATGCTTACGCCCGTTGCTATGGAAACCATTTGTTGTGTGATTGAGAGAGTGATTGAGAAAATGATCATGTGATGATATTTTAGATACGTTTTACAGCGCACATTTAAATTCCTCGAGGGTCAAACTTTTATGAGACCACTTCAAAATCAATCTTTATACAACAACGAAATAATAATCAAAGTATATTCATAATTGGCGAAGATATCAACAAAATTGTCGTAGCTAGCCGTGATATTTCAAAAGTATTAGGTTGTTATTAAAAGCTTGACTGGATAAATACACACTTATCTCACGGGAATACATTTTTTATGAGCCTATGTCCGAATCATTCTCTATAAATAGCAAAATATTTTTTTCAAATCTTTCCATGAAACATTTATGTATGTATACAGCCGAACATACATACAGTACATACAGCGGACAGGGTTGTTTTTGATGATGGCTTTGCAGATCTTTGTTGCACTAAATCGAATATCGAGTATGAATGGGCTGCATTTTGTGTCGTTTAAGGTAATAATTCAGTGATACAAAGGCAGTTAACAGCAGACAGCGATCGCAGCGATTTGTGGGCCACGTGTGCACGACCCATAATCACCAGCTATCGGTGTGGTATAGTCATAAATTAGGTTTTATCTGAGTGGTCGGCTCATTAGCATGGCATGTAGCCTCCTATCGCGATGCACCGAGTCTAGCCACAGGCTTATTTATGCAGCTGCCTCACATAAATGTAGGTAGGTAAGCCCTACTTTGCAGGGTCGACGATATGTATATGTCGTCACCGGATTGTAGAATCCGCACGTTAGTAGAAAGGCAGAAACGCAACACGAACGCTGATGTTTTGGTAGTTTGGGAGTACTTAATAAATTTCATTCGACGTTATGGCTATTTTGTTGTTTAGCCATTTTGTTGAACGTTGATCTTTCTGCAATCGGTATAGGCAATTAATTGAATTCATTGAACTTTGAACGTTCTATAATCGGTTCAACGATCCGGCGGCATCATATATACTTATTACGGAAAATAGTATTTGTAAAGGGGATTTTATATTCAATTCTTTTGTATAATAACGGATCAACCTCGGAATGAGAGATAATAAGCTGTAAACTCGTTTATACATTCATTTTGGTATCGTCTCTTCAAAAGTCTCATAAAATTTCGTGTCATTTCGCAATCATCTCAGTTTTTATAGCTACAATGATGTTAAATTCCATATAAAGTTGTAGAGCATAAAATTTGAGACAATTTTTTTTTTTTTTTTTTTTCATACGTAAAACCGTTTTTGAAATAGCACGCAGCGCTCAATCAATCACTGCAAAGCAAGGTCAACCGTGAATTTCAGTGAATAATACCTTGTATAAAGTTATTAAATTATTGAAATATTATTCATCAACATCATCGTCATTATATCAGCCCGTACACGTCCGCTGCTGGATATTCTGCCTCCTAATACGACGCCTCAAAGCGGTCCTGAGCTGCCTCCATAAATCGACTCCCTGTGACACTGCTACGACGTCGTCGGTCCATCAATTTGATGGTCTCCCAACACTTCGTTTCGCGTTGCATTGCGAATGCATTATTGGAGCTATAAAACCGACGTAATCGCGAAAAACTAATATTTATGACCTTTGACCTTGAATAAGTTACGGCGCAGATACGAGATTTTGACACAACTTTTAGGACATCACAATGCACTTTCGTTGTGAGGATAATAACATGTGAGTTTACATGCTAATTATCCCTCATTCCGAGGAGAAACCCCTAATTTAAGTGGACTATAGGATACAACTAAATATTGACAGACAGAAACTAAATTTTGTTTGAATGTAATCTATCAGTGGACTGTATTTTAAATAAACCGTCATTGCTACTTAGTCACGAACGAGCAGTGAGCACCATCTGTTTTTAAAACCCTTTAAGTTATGCTTATTAAATGTGGTTGAACTTTTGCGAACGGAATGGTTTTGTCTTGCATAAGCCAATTAAGACGATTAACTGAATAATTTGTCCATATTGTCTCTTTTTGGTATAAAATCTACTAATTATAGCCCAAAACTCAAATTTATTTTAATTAAATAATCATTCATCTGAATGAATACCTAACAGTATTAAAAAGCATTGTTGTGATTTAATTAAATCGAACACCAATTGTTCAATCTCAGTCCCTATTATTTACTAATTGATAGATTTTCGAGGCAAGTGCCTTTTGAAGAATATTTATCTATACCAAATTGATCAATCCTTAGAAGTTATTTTAAGAAACAGATTTTTAATGAGGTAATAATATAAAAAATACTCATTTATTCTACAGTATAGTTTATTCATGTACAGTAAAGAGTGGTCAAGGTTTTTTATTACATAAGGGTAACGGGCATCAGATCTGTGAAAAATAAAAAAAATACCCGTTAAAAGTCTCACGGTTTCAGAGTTATTATTATTATTTTTTATCATTATCGAAATTTTCAATGTTTTTTACCTTTGGTTAATGCTAACGCCATTTGTGTGATAAAGGAACAATTGTTCTTTTCCAGCATGTCAAACAATAATGTGTTTTGTTTTCTTTTTCCAAAAATGTGACCTCCTGTGGTGGAAAAATATCCTTATTTATAAGAGCGAAAATTATAAATGCTAACAACAAAATAAAAACGTCATGGGATATAATAAAATCAGAAACGGGTTAAGAGAGAGCAGGAAAAGATATAGTGATAGTATTCGAATTCATAATAAAATAAAATAATTGACTCAAGTTATATGAAATTATCCGAACTCATAAAAACATAGGTACCTAGGTTTTTATGAGTTCGGAGAATTCCGTTATTATTCGTACCATATTTTGTGGTCAACCGACCGACCGACAACGTAACACTACGTTGTCGGTCGGTCGTCTTCCTTGTTTGATCATATGTTCTTGTAGTTACACATCTTGTTCATTATGTTTGTGACTCGCAAATTCATGTTACAGCGGTTATGTAAGGAGAACCCTTTTCGGAGATTTTATTTTTAGAGATTTTTTTTGAAACTGTATATTCCTCTGAACCACAAGGTCGACACAAGAGCCAGTAAGTTTCTTACATGTTTCTTATTTATATTGCGTTCTCGTACTCCAGACTAACTAATTATGCTAATATTTGTGTTCCGCCGACGATATAAATGTGGTTAGGTAACCTGTTTAGGGAATCGCCTGGGACTTGAGGGCTCCCTAACCAAACTAACGAATTCTGACCAGAATACTGATGAACGGCGCCGCTCTATATGAAGATGTAGGCTTTTTTAAATGAGTCGTTAAGAGACTAAGCAAACGTGACACAATCATTTTCCAAAGTGTTTACTTTACCGCAAAGATACGTAGACTTTTATTAAGGTATCTGTCGTAGAATAGCAAAGTACCTAGTAATAAAATAAAATAAAACAGTTCCTATATATACCTCCTAGGTACCTGCAGTGGCAAACTTTTACGTCAAAATAAATTATTCACAGATAGAGCCGTCCATACGGAACCACAGGGTGGGTGGCGGCCGTTCGTGGGCTAATTTAAAATCAACATGGGGTTCTGTTGACGTGGCTATACCTCCAGCACTATTGGGAATGGCATTGCTTCGTGCGAATTCAACGTTAAATTGAATTGAATTATTAATACAGACGGAAATGCATTTGTGAAACACGATATCACGTTGAATGCTGAATCTATTGTGACAGCTCCTCATTAACTCTCGCTATCTGCAGTTTGATAAAATATAGAGATAGACACAAAGAGGGGGATTATGAGTAATTTTAAACACCATTACTATGACGTTAAAGTCGTTTATAACGGGATATTTACCATGATTAGATTTTTGAGTTTTCCAATGTTTCGGCACAATTTCATGAGCCATGAGTTTGAAACTGTGCCGGAATAATTCTCTTATTTTTTGATAAAAAAAATTAACCTAAGGTACCTTTGCTAGATATAGCAACGGTACCTTAGTTTAGATAGATTAGCTCTGCTATAAGTAGGCACCTAGGTGCGCCATGACTTATGAATAAAACCATTCACTTTGATAGTATTAGACTACCTATGGCTACCTACACGTAGACATCATGTATGTTATGGTAAGCCCCATTCAAGGCACGCATGATTTGGTTAAACTTCCGACCACGGCGTTGAAACGCTAATTACCCAACTTTTTGTTTGCTTCATCCGACATTCTATTCCGGGGAACTTTCTTGCTGTAATGTGACGCTTCAACACAATAGGCTCATTGTTTTAAAGTTAAGTGTATGACATAAAAGATTACAAAAGAGCTCTTGCCTGCTCTATACGTAATAAGTAGGTACATAACTTTAGGTTTGTAATTAGAATTCATTATCCGAAGCTTAATCATAGCAAAACCAACCCAGACAAGCTATTAAACTTGATAACACAAAGTTCTTTTGTAGTCTTATTAATAGGCTGGTAAATTGTAGGTTTTCCTAAATCAGGTTTATTATTTATCGAATTCTCACGATATAAGATATAAATAAAACGTCAAGTGCGAGTCTGACTCGCGCATCGAGGGTTCTGTTTAATTATAAGACCATGTTTCTTGCCAAATAACATGATTTTAGTTCAACGAGAAGTAGGTACCCTATAGGTTTTAGTTTCTCGCGAGAATCAAATATTCTTTTTGTGAATTAAGAGACTACAAATTCACGGTTTTCGGATTTTTCCCTTTACTAACGTTCTTATCCTGTCCTTCGTTCTTCCTTCTTCCCAAATACTATGATTCTTGATAAACGGGTACCCTAAGAAGGTTTTGTGTGTGTTTGACTCCTTGGGATATATAAAAAAATTCGGACTATATCTGTGACTTTTGATTGCGTTGACTTATAACTTTGATTTTTTTCACGGCTCCAAGAAGTTACGAACTGAGATTATGATGTTAATTTCAAACTATAAACTCCACGCTTTCCTAAAAAAGATTGACAATCGGAGAGAAGGACAACAAAGTGCTCCTATAAGTTCTTGATTATTTCTTTTGAGTTACGGAACCCGAAATAACAAAAAACCTTATTAAAAGAAACAACTTACCTATCTGTTACCAAAAACTACTGTCAATTGGCGCACCGCATTGCAGCATTATTATTTATTTAGTTCAGTGTGCTCCCAAACGGAGCATTTTACCTAACACGGCAAGTGTATGCCTGTGTTTTATTGTTCTGCTAAACAATTCAGCGCGGGTGTCTGAGATTGACGTGATTTAATCTGGCTGCTACAATCAACCGCCGCTCCTGTTCTCACATAACCTCTCCATTTATCATTCACGCTTATGCCTCTTAGACAACTAATATCGTTCATTCGAGAACGGCGCCTCTTATCGGGACCTTGCAATCGCTCTCATTAACATTTTTCTTTATTCACAGCTTTATTATACAACATAGGTGATACAATTGATTTCTTGGTACTTAAAAGAACCCTACCAATACAATCTAAATAAATGGTTTTATTCAATTAATACCAAGCTGGTAGTCAAGTCAATACCAGCCAAAGCTGTGCGATTTAGCAACGGTATCGTTGCTAATTATCAGCTAGTTTTTAACTGACGAAACGAAAAACAAAAGAGAAGGATTTCTAAGTTCAGCTGTACCTATGTATTTTAATGTATGTCGATTGATTGATTGGTTGCGGGCTCGATTCCAGCCTTGGAAGAAATATTTGTACGATCTGCGTTCAGGGTGTTCTGGTCGTTTTCTATGTTTAGTAAAAAAACTATCTATGTAATGTACAGTTATCTAGTACCCATAACACAAGCTCTTCTAAGCTTGGGTTGGGGCTAGATAATGCTGTGTGAATTGTCCAACAATATTTATTTATTTATTGATCGATCTTTGTCAATTATTGACAAATATCTCGAATCATATTATTAAGTGCGGTGTGGTGCCGGCTAAGATTTTGCACCTTGGGTGGTGCAAGCTAGGAGTGCAGCTCTTCCTGTGAGTATCGTAAGAGTCGACTAAGGGATATACACCGGAGGACGGGCAGCATCACCTCTTTCAGAATAGATCTACCATCGAACTGCGATCCCGATTCCGCATGCACAGCGTGGGGATTTTAGATATAACCCCCATGAGATAAAAGCCAATAATCAATCAAATGATCAAGGGAGGCCTGCGTCCAGTAGTGGACCATTATAGGGTGTTATAGTTAGAGAAATTATTAAGTAAGTGTATAATTTAAAAAAAAATTATTACAATACAATACAAAAACACTTTATTGTACACCAGAAAAAGAACATTACAAAAAGACACACATGAAACAAGTACAATGGGCAGCCTTATCGCTTAGAAGCGATCTCTTCCAGGCAACCTTTGGGATGGGAAGAATTATATGAATATAAGGAAGGCAGTTTGTGGCAGGTTTATTTGTACTATGTTTAACTAAGCATAGGTTTGATAGTCAATTGAGGCTATTTTACTCTTTATCTGTTACTCGCATTAGTTACCATACCACGACGGGCCCAGCCTAGTGTGGGAATCGTTGTCATTTGAGAAGTAGGTAAATCTTCAGGTAAATCACAGAAATTATTTGTATTAAGTAGGTACCTAGTTATAATTATGTGTTAACTAATTCTGTTTAAGCAGCAATAAACATTATTTCATTTCAGTGTGTTTCCCTGTTTTGAGAGTATTAGCATATTATTCTAACATTAAAGTTGCTAAAATAATTGTTATCTGTAGCAAGCAGCGAGTGTGGTGGAATAGTTGGCAAACACTCCGCATAGTGGTGTAGGTGTGCGGAGGCACTAAGTAGTAGTAACAGTGCATTAGCATTACAATATTATGGTAGCCGAAACTGCACTTGTGTCTTCCCAGATAATTGTTCCTGCTATCTGCAGCCGTAATGTACCCAAAGTTTGGTAAGTATACCACCAGTATCCCCAACATTAGTAAAGTTAGCTCAAGCGATTTACAAAATGGTGTTTGTCGGTGGAGAAAGTGGTCATGTTGTTAAAACAATTCTAGTAATTATTCTATTAAATAGGTGGTATTGTTGTTTCCTTCCTATTGACTAAAACATATCTTTACGATTTTAAATTCGTCATACCATCGTCACGTGACTGGAAACGACCCCTCTGGTCTTCACTGAAAATCAGCGCTGGGTGTACATCAGTGTGCACCCAGCACAATGCTGAGTGAAGGCCATATTTGCCATTGATAGTGCTACGCACAAAGCAAACTAATTTAGTTACTGAGTAGTGTATAATAGTTTTAGGATACATTTAAATATCTTCTAATCTATTCTACGTGGCTAAGAGCGAAGCAATTGAGTTTGTGAGAGGTAAGTACAGTCGAAAAGGTCAAAAAAAAACCTATTACTCATTGGAGCGAGTCCGACATGCAGATATGTCTAAGGTCCGTTTTATAAAAGCTTGCTCAGTCATAGATCTATGCTCGAGTTTTTTTTTATTTTTTAATATAATTTTATTTTCATTTATTTTTGTTAGGTCGTTTTTAGTTTCTAATACAGGCACAATTGTACTTGCTTTAAAAGGAGATGCCTTGGATCCTAAAAAACAGCCTAGGTTAATTTAGGACGCATTGCAATTGTGTCTAATAAATGATTTTTATGTTTATTATTTTATTTTTATGAGTAATGTTTATTCCATAAAAAAGCGTTACTCAAGCATAGATCGATGACTGAGCAAGCTTTCACAGCACGGGCCTAAAGGTGCCAGAATGTACTATTTTGTAGGTGCTCTACAAGGTAAAAAATAATACAAAATACCAACAACGCTCTGAATTATTTTGAAGACTGTTAATGTTGTCGTGGAGATATATCAAGTTTCCTGAGAGCTTATTTTTTCGCGGGTGACAAGAAGTATTATAGATTAAATTTATATAAAAATAAAAATATACTGTATAAGTACATGTTTATGTGTTATATAATAAACTTACTTATGGTTTATTTTTCACTTTTTCCAATATAGGATTAACAAATTACGAAAATAAAATTTTGCTCGATATAATTACTTTTAAATCATTTTTAAAGCTGTTTATGGTGTAAAATTTTGACTTGTGTAAGTGCTTGTTTAATATAACTTAACTAAATAACGTTTTCGAGTTTGAGTTTACAATAATATATACAGCAGTGGACAAATATAGACTGATGATGATATACTATTAGGTATATACAAAGACTATGCCATGACGCCTACAGCATCATCGCCGTAACAAGAACAAGGATGTCTTTATGAAATTATGTTTTGTCCTGCGCTGAGTGGCTGACGTTGACAAATGACAAGAGGGTTGTTTTTCACTGTCAGATCGATGTGACATGTTTTCCCCCGACTGTGAAGTGTGGAATCAGTGAAGTGAAATTACACGCGAAAAAACGCCAAAAAATGCCTACGATGGATCAGCGCGTTTTTATGTTGAATGAAGAACGGGTCCCAATTTCATTGTTTTTAAAAACGGCAGCAAGACTTACTAATATCCTATAAAACAATCACTACAGTTTATTATACTTGGAACCCTGTATACGTTCGTGAAAAAGGCTCGAACTTGAACCCTGCTGCGTACACGAAATCTTTGTAATTGATTGATAAAGTAAATACGCGGAGAGCGTCCGACGTCCCTCCAATCAATCCGAGGCGGCGCCGAGGCCGATAGGAAGGCCGATAACTGGCTGCACCCTCTTGCAACTACCAAATTGAATATTCCTCTCAGTCGGCTTAGCAAAAAACTTGGAATTGAATTGGGATTTCTTTTTTATTGGCGTGAGGTTGTTTATGAGAGTCACCAAATTGAAAATTAATTACGAGTGTTTTGGTTTTCTCTTCTAATTTTAGCAGCGAGAGTCTTGTCTAACATGGGTGGTAATATTTCTTTAATAAACTCAGGTTACGTCTTCAGAAGGGAGCGGGAGCGAAAGTGGAAATTTTAAATACCTATTAAACGATAAATAAACTGTAAATTGCTTGTCGTAGTCTTGAAGAGTACATCTGCAGCAGTTAAAAAAATGCACATTTAAATATGAGCTTTAACTCGTTACATTTACATCTACTTTTCACTACATAGTATAAAATAAAGTCGCTTCCCGCTGTCTGTCTGACCATATGTATGTTTAGATCTTTAAAACTACGCAACGGTTTTTTTTTAATATAGTGATTCAAGAGGAAGTTTTATGTGTATATTAGATGCATAATATAGTAACCTTGCTAAGCCGGGGAGGGGCGCTAGTATTTTATATTGATACCATCAGATGACAGACAGCTCGCGGACCAAACTGAAACTAGTGGAAAGCCATTTTCAGGTTTAAGATATTTTATTTCTCATAAGAAAAAATTCACTTACATGAGAAATTACTTAATACTAACAATAACATTTTGGTGGTCGTACACTATAGATTAGGTAGAAAAATACACAAATTACGTACATTTTACATAATTACCATTAATAGGACACTACATAAAACAAAGATCAAATCTTTGATCAATAATTGTAACATAAAACAATAGTCAATTATTGTCCACGAGGTCAGAAAAAGTAAACAGTTTATATTTTATATTCTGAATTGGCGGGTACTTCTTTTTTTTAAGCATGGTAGACAAGCTTCACTTTATCAATATTCCAAGCAAAAAAAATAGGAACCAAAGACCGCGCGTAACTGGAAGTGGCTCCGCGTTATGCATTGATTATAAATCAAGTGACACTAAAAATGTTTTTAATAGTATAGTTTAGTATTTTAGTTTGAGTAAGAGTAATTTAGGTGTCTTATTCATAACATTACACTTGAGAAGTCCGAAATGTTGTAATAGATATGACGAGAGATGACTCTTTAATATCTTTTGTTTCAAGTGCTCAAATCATACACTGTCTGTCATCAAATTTGTCACTGTAAAATGAGTATAACGAGCTTAAGCTCATATTTAAATGCACATTTTTGTGCTGGGTGGTAGCGGTATTTATTTATTATTTTATTTTAACATTTAGGTTAGCCTACAGCGAGTACACCAAATCAATAATCAAAATCTAAAAAACAAAAATCCAAATCTTACAAGGTATTTAAAATAGATTATAAATTAGTGATGGTAAGTGCACCAACCTCTTACATGCCGAGTGCATGCGTAAGGCTTAAACAATAAGCACTCTAATACAAAGCAAGGGAAATAGATAACATATATGGAATTAAACTTACTAACGAATTCATAAAGAAAACAGAAACAATATGCAAAAATAGAAATAAGAAAGTACATACGTCGCACAGTTGGATCACGTATAACTACAATAGGTTTCAGCTCTGGTAGCTATTGACATAATACCTCAGGCGGATAACGGTGGCCTTGCTCTCCCTTGCAACACCCTACTGATCAAACACATACCTGTACTACAGTAGATAGATACAAATAGTACACGAGAGTGCGGGGGTTAACCCGCTAATATCGCATTAGGGTGCGCCAGCTATCTGACGGCTGCTGGTCGCGTCCTGCCGCCTCTAATCCCGGAATCCCGGGCTCAATCCCGCTCCCCAGGATTACTTGTGTCTCGGCGATCCAAACAATATTTACTGACACGTATTATTTTTCTCTACTGAGATTGTAAAAGCTAATTGGGATATTGAAGAAAATTGAATTTTCCAGTTAGAAAATAAAATCTGTGAAGCTTTTGCCGTAATTGGGTAACACAAAACCTACAAATAGGAATGTTTATCTCATAGTAAGCATTGTAGCGCGAAAGGATCGATCCACCTAGATTGGAAAATCTAAAACAATAGTTTAACATCTCTGTTTTCGGGCAGTGGGTCAATCAATGAATGATCAAATCTGGGCTAAGGTATATTCCGGCAAGTCCCTTTCATGCTTTTCAGCGAGCTTAAAAGCTTAGCCAGAAATAGGTACCGCCTATTCATAACTGTCACCAGCTTACAAGCGATTTACAAAATGTGATAAACGAGTGAACGTCACGTGGCGACTAATCTGATGATATAAATGAAGTTATGGTTGTATTTGGACCGCAAGAGGTTTGCTCGGGCCGCGCTTTAGAGCGTCTTAGAGCCCGGACGATCCGTCACGCCGACGTCGTCTTAGCAGCCTGCTATTTCCTGTCACATTATCACATTCAGGGGAGATAGATGGAGAAAGTCACTCTCGCTAATATTTAGGGCCAGACTCCACCAAAGCTGAGCTTAACGCAGAAGAAATGTGTTTTAAACAACCAATAGAACGTCCTTATTCACATGTCTCCGCTAAGCTTCAGTGGAGACCATCATTGGCGTTTTTGCATGTAGGTACGTACTGGAAGTCAGCCGAGCACTTTATTGCATGACTGAAGAGACCTTACCGGGAGAGACAGCATCATCCGCATTTAGTATAATGGAACCCGTGGCTGACAGAGGATTAGCGGCACGTTCGTGTCTTAGCGCCCGCTTTTGGGCTAACGTAGCTAACCAGGCCTTGTCGTGTGCAACTACACCATCAGCGACGGTATTTCTCCAGGAGTTCCAATTTTCAATCTGGCTCTGAATGGCTCCCTGATAACAGTATCAATCTGCAAAGTTAACATGTCCTATCGATTGGATGGCCAATCGTTCGTTTTGCATTAGATACTTCTGACAGAAGGGTTTACCTCGGCAAACGAGAGAGGTACTTCCTGCGCACATGCCCTAGCCATTGCAAGCGCCGTTGCTTCAGCAGGGCGATAATTTCTGAGAATTTTTCTCTTGGGCTTTACTTAAACTAATGTAATTATACCTATGTTATTTTGAGTCGCCAAACAATCAATGAACAAAGATCACTGAATTCCCTTAAATTTAATATAATATATACATAGGTAATAATTTTAACTGGTTATCAAGGTGTACATTATTCGGCCGTACAATAAATTGTTGTACATTATAGTGACCCCTCGCAAGCTGTCGACGTCACATAGCGGAGACGAGAAGAGATGCCTCGCTAGTGCATTTATCTCAACAAACATCCTACGCTTGCCACACGTAGCTCAGCCGCCCTAACTTAACCTAACCAGCACACATTTCCGCTTTAGCCGACACACATCTCCGTGCCAGTCTAGTAGCATCAGCACAGCTTCGGTGGAGACACCCTAGCTGACAAAACGTCTCTTCTCGTCTCCGCTACGGACAACTCCGCACATGTCCGCTGTTGTATTGTTTTGAATAGTGATGTATGTAGTATGTGAATTTTTATTTTTTATGTTTTGATTTAAAAAAAAACAACTGTTTGTGCACTACCAACTCTTATAATTCTTATATCCTTTTCTCGATACCTGGGTTGCCTGGGAGAAATCGCTCTCAGCGATAAGGCCGCCTATTGTACTGATAGTTTTTAAATTTAGATATAACTTGGTTAATTTTTGTTATTTTTTTTAAGTGCAATAAAGTGTTCATTCATTCATTCATGTCCGCTTTGGTGAAGCGTGGCTTTAGGATGGTTTTGTTTTACTAAATACCACTAAACCTCAAAAAAGTTTATAAAGCGCGCTCCTCCCTTCGAACCGGAAGAATTTTGTTTCTTTAGTGTGAATTAGACAAAAAACAATATGAACTCTTACATAACAAGACATGTCGATTAGGATAAAGGTGCTCTCGCACGGAGCGGAACTGCACTACAACGGAACTGCGCGACACGGCGGCGCGGCCAGTATTGTATGAAATCCTATGAGACTGATCGCACTACGCGTCAGCAGAATTGAGGGCCTTTTTGGTGATTTGTTCTAATTTGACGCGGCCGCGCAGTTTCGCTGACGCGTAGTGCGAGGGCACCATTTTCACGTAGCAAATGTTTGTAAAACAAATGAGGGCAAGCTTCATTACCGGTGTTGGTGTATCGTAGGTGTAGATACTAAAAGATGTTTAATTAAAACCCAAGCGCTGATTTACGTTGCGGTCGGAAAACCATCGATTTATTGGGTTCTCTTATTTAAGGGCGTAAAATGGAGGTTAGTATAATTAACTGTAGAGGAGGAATAAACATTATATAGGTTTCTCACGCTGATTCACATTTGGCGAAATGGTTTTTGCTTGTGAATAACTTTTTTCTATTGGGTGTGTGAGGACAACAAGATAAGGGTGGTAGAGTCAATTTGCATGCAATAAATCGTTCGTAGAACTTTGATGCGTGAAAATATGATTCCGCCCTCGTTTTATAAGACTCAATTTCAAAATTTCAGCTTAGTAATCCGCAGGCACCCTCGATAAGCCATCAATTTACAAATCCTATCGCCTTATTGAAAGAAGTGGATGAGTTTTTAGATATCTTTAATAAAATTCGTCGCTGGAGGCGCATCAGCGGGTAATATTAGCAAGAGCCCTGTCAGGGAACCGATTGGCTCTATAACCGTAATTTCGTTCAAGTTCACGAAGACTGGCGCTACTTTTTGCCACCTTCATTTGATATTCAGGGCTCGAAGCACATAATTCCTGTCGGTGATCACGGTGCCTCGTTATCTCATTTTCTATTCGTCACATAACTTGAAATAAAATTGACATTACACGGGGAACTTTCATCGTTCGTGTCCTCCACTTACATAGATAATATAATCTGTAAGTATGTTTACGTGGCCTGTACAAATTAGCAATGACTGCTAGTCGTTTGGATCAGTTGAGCTACCTGTAGATTGTTTGCAACAGCCCTCCAACCTCAATTGTAAATGATAGTTTTCATTTAATTCTATTAATTGCATGTAGTTTTTAGTATTTAAAATTATCTAATTTGATTGATAAACCGGTTTCTTACTGCACAGTGCATTTTGCATCCCAATTGAGTTTATAAAATTGATTAAATTGACTAATATCAGACAGATGTAACAGAGCCAACATTTATTGAACTCGTCAAGAATAAGTACTGCCATAACGCAAACAGAAACATTAAATGAAATGCCTTTTAGATTATTGATATACTGCCAACCGTCCATTTCATAGCTTTCCATATTTGGAACCGAAGATCAACGCAGTGTGAAATTGAAATTTTTCAGAAACAAAGTGGCATGAATGTATTTTCTTCGGAGAGACGCCGTAAATTTGCGGCGCAGAGTAAGTTACGCCTTATTTGGCAGACGAATGTACTTGACTCGATGTGGAGTGATAGCACCCCTCTGCAACCCCTCGCAAGAGCACTCCTTTACACTAAATCGAAAGTCGTTACACAAAAACCGAGATACATTTTTCCCATCGCTTACGAAGCCGCGTCTCCCCCTTTTAGTGACATGCTTTGATGATTTTTCGTCTTTTTATGCCATGGTTTTAGTTCCGCTATTTCTGGTTCTATAGATCCGCTTTTGTGCTGCACCTCAAAGGACAGATTTCGCACCCGTGACAAACAGTTTCTGATTTTTATCTATCTATATTTTGATATAATTCTATTCATTCATTTTCGCTTACATGTATACAGCTTAGGTATTAATATTAGATACACACACCCTGTAGGGCACTGCAGGGTTTATATAAAATGGCAAGGATTGAATTTAAATGATTAGAGTTATTTCAATGTCAGGTAAATCAAGCATGGCAATCTTAATTAAAATTAAATAATATTGTAGTTTAAATTCAATACAATGTCACATTATTATATAAATACAAAGGTATAAAAAAACCTAAAAGTCATTAGTAGGTAAGTTATAATTGGTAGGTCTGCTAACAATCGTTACGAGTAAAATAAAATGCCAGCATATTTTCTTTTAGTTATGATTCAACGGCAGTAGTGAGCGGACGTGCCCTGTTATTATTAATAATGTCAATATTTGTGCTCTGAAGACGAGATAAGTACGAGAAACTTTGTTATTTATTTATCTGCAGCTAAGAATGGAACTATTAACTAATTGCTAAGTGAATTATACGTGTTAGAGATACGAATGAAATAAGTGGGTCTTGCTAGAAAAGGAGAAAACACGAATCACGTATTTAGGTCAAAATGAAAGCACGTATTTATGCAACTAACTTTTCGAATAGGGAGGGTACTTTTATTATGGAATTCAAATGACAACAACCGAAATACTAATAAGCAAAGCAACCCTTGCCATAATTGCACTGAGCAAGCCAACGCAAAAACTCAATCGTCTGAAAAGTAAATGCACAAAAATAAAGGAAACGGCGGAATAAGCGCGAAGAATGTAATTAAAACAGCAATAAAAGATCACGTTTTACAACGTTCACCCACCGTTGTATCTACGTAAAGGTTATTATCTGCTTTTTAAACTTCGCATTCAACTGCGTGGATTAAAAACGAAAATATAAAACGTTCAGCTTTAATTTCGTCGCCGTCCAAACAATGGGGATGGGGGACGTCTGTAGACTTTAACGGTTTCTATGGACACCTTTTACACTTTTTGTTGCTAGTAAATCTGGATAGTTTTGCTTGTATTGTGGCCCGCATTTATCCTCCGCCCCGTACTTGCCTTTATATCGCTTTTCGAAGATGCTGAAGCATTGCAGATTTACGTAAGAGTCAAAACAGAAAGTTACTATGGGCTTGTACTGCGTAGGTTATTTTATAAAGTGTTCCCCGATGCCAGCATAAGTAAACTTTAGTGGCTTACGTAACAGACTGCGAAATGCAAATGAGCGAACAGTTGTGGGTAATAGAAGGAGCGCAAACGTTTGGAGAGCTCTGTCGGGACGACGTCGCGTCAGCACTCACGACTAATCTTTTAACATAATAATGGTTCTATTTACTTGCTCCCACACCACATCGATTGGAGCATAGCATTGTCCTAGAAAGTGCATCGTATTTTCCCACAATCAGAGCTCTATTTGTCGGAGTTCAATACGTAATAGGCGAAGCTTTCGGTAGGTAGGTTTTAGCAGACTTGCCTAGAGGCGTTTCTAGTTTGGTATTAATAGAGTGACATATTTTTAAGAATACCATAACTACCACTACTCTGGTATCTACGTAGGGAAACTTAATAAACACGTGTAGCAATTTATTAGCAAGAGTCGCCAAAATGAGCATGGAAACTTTTTTCCGGTCGAACAAAATCCGAGGCAGCCTCATTTCCCGACGGAACAACGATAACGACCCTACTTGTACCTACCTTTTACCTCTGTTTTCAATTATTCATACATTAAATTTTAGCTACGGCGTGTTCTCTCGTCGGGGATTATATCCCTTTGATTACATTCAATGTTCAATCATTTTCCTCGCTGGCTTTAATAAAAGTTCCCTGCAGGTTTGATTGGGGCACCCTCGTAAATTGGTTTCAGAGATCTTAAACTCGTGATATTATCAATGAAAGGAACAACAATTTGTGAAGTTAATTAAGGCAACAAAGCGTATTCGTTAGATAACGATCTTTAGTATTGTTCTAAGAACAAGAACGGATGCGGTTCTCGACAAGTTTCTTATCGCCTTAGCCCGACTTAGCCCGAGCCCGCCTAACTTGTTCTAGCGCTAAAATCACACTACTATTAACCCACAATAATGGCTCCACTAATATCTTGCGACGCAGGATGATAAGCGCAGGATTACGACTGATGATGTAGGTATACCTATATGTATGATGCCTACCTCACGTCGAAGTCATGTTGACTTGACGTTTATAATAAATAGGGGTGAGCCGTTCTTTGATCAAGGGCAGTGCTGTCAACTTCCACGTCACAAAATGGGGATTTATCGGCTCAAGGCCGCGTATCACGCTGATCCGTTTATCTCCCTGTTTGTTTTGATATAAAGCCTTTGAAAGCCAAATGGACACACACTTTTTGGTTTTTTAACCGACGCGATCGGCACATGCAGGAAATATACTTACATATAAATTACCGGTTAGTGATTGAGTTAAGTTGAAAAGCACAGGCCAAATGGAATTATCGATAGGGGTTGGTAGTTTTACTGAGGTTGGGTAGATATCGTAGCAAACAATTTATCAAGTTTTCAAGGCAAGTTTCGCTAATAATAACCGTGCATGAGCTCAGACAGCAAATTAGTGAGATCTCATTTGGTGGAATCAGCAGGACCGACGTAGCCCAATGGAGTTCGTCCATCACTGTAATGTTCCGGCGGCAGTTACCCGGCAACAGTAAATTGCAAATGAACTCGCAAATACCTTCCTTGACTAACATGCTGGCGAGAGCTCGGCTTGTTTTGTTACGCGAAATGATATTATCTTTTTCGTTAGGACCAAATTTCAAATTATTTTGGTATTGACAAACTTTAACGTCTGATTTATTTTAAAGTACCTACTTATAGTTATGGTTTTAGTGTGACTTCTAGTAGTTTAGATTGATTGCAATAGTCTGCAGTTAGAATAGTAGTATAGAATAGAATATAACTTTATTGCATCAATACTTATAACAAAAATTAAACGGGAATTTAATACGAAACTACATGTATATCTCAAGTGGAAGAATCGGCTTAGCTCAATTGTTTCAATTGTAAATACTAGTTCTAATTTGTTTCTATTATTTGATTGTATATTTTTTACTGTAATGTATGTTATCTTGTATTTATAACACAAGCTCTGCTTACTTTGTTACTAAGATTATAATAAATTTACATTCTCTGCTTTGAGGCTAAGTGTTGCTGTGTGAATAGTCCAGCATTATTTATTCTATTTATTTTCTATATACATTTCCACAATTCGGACCACGCAATCAAAAATCACGCAGTCCAGACTTCTACAAAATATTTTTAAACGTAACATTTTAACACCACAAGAATTTCGTAACACAGTTTGTAAACTTTTTCGTATAACTGCTGTCATTCATGGGGCTTACGAAGAACTGCATTCAGTTAGTTTTCCGGCAATTTCAAAAGGTAATTTCACGGGAGTGAGCCCTCGGGCGATTGCTCGTTTTATATAAAACCAACTTTTATCTGAAGCAGTGTTTGTGCAGCTCTTCAAAGGATGACGCTGAAGGTTCTCAATACATTGGAAATGATTCCGTACTTTATAAGTGGCCACTTGGTTTAATAGCGCCATTGCGTTTTAAAAAAACGGGGCTCTTTTCAAGTTTTATTATTTATTCTGTTTTTTAGTTAGGTATAGCTCAAATACAATACTATCTTTGAATAACAATAAACAATGATAGACAATTCACGAAGCATCTTATAGCCTCAAGCTGAGCAGAGCTTGTATTATGAGTTGTACTAGATAACTGAAATACCTACTCAAACCACACATAAATCGACAGTTTTTCTTATACATGTACTTTTGTGAAAATACTGGTAAATACATATAAGTATCCAAATAAAACGACTTTCTCTGTTTTAAGTCCTTACTTTGTGAATTGTGATTTTTATTCGTATGTTTGTGTTATTTAAATAGGTACCGAAAAAAATATAACGCTCAATTTTTTTATTAATTAAGAAAAAAACGAAAATTAAAACTACTCTCAGAAATTTTGCGATTGAATCTTTAAATATATAATTTTCAGTTATTAAATTTCACTACAAAAACATCAATATATACAAAAATATATATGCATATAATACATACATACATATATAGGTACATATATATATTTCTATTTTAATAAAGCATATAGGTAAATAAAAATAATCAGCTTTTTAAAGTCACATGCATATTTCCTACCTTTTCTACACCATCAAGCTGAGGTTTCCCCAACACAAGGGTAAAATAATATTTGAGACTTTTGCAGCGACGAAACTAGGAAAATGTAAGCAAAATCTCGACACTCCTTTCACGGGATATACATGGCGCACGTTTTTGTAGCTCCTAAATACACTAGTGCACAATAATCCCGATATCGGAGAGCCGATAATGACGTCTCCCGTACGTGTGTCTTTGTGAGCAGCCTGTAGATACGACAACACTTTCGCTTTGGCCTCCACTACAAGATATACTGTTTTACTAGTTTGTAAGGTATAAGTTTATTGTACAAATGGAATCCATAGCTTGTAGGTACATCGAATATTATAATTGCTTAATATTACTGTTCAATATTAATGTCCATTAGCTTAGTCATGAGCTAGCAATATAATCCAGCTATAAGTCGTTCACATAAAGATAAATTAGAGAGGCTTACAAGCTCAGTAAATGGCTGCGGATAATGTACTAACTAACAGTTAGTTAGTGCATAAATTGAGACACCCTAATGTTGTAATAATTTCAACACCATGTATCAGATTGATTGTCAATAAATGTTAGAGAACGTAGCAATATTTCTATCGTTAGAGAAAATAAAGATATTAGATAGAATATCACGTCGCTTTGGGTAGTAGAGTTCGGGTCTAGCGGAGCCCTAGCGTTGACGCCAGCCTCTGATTCCGGCTGCCAATAATACGCACGTGATCGGCATCCCAACCGGCCAGCTTCAAAACCTCTCACAAGGCCTTATTGAAGAATACGTCTGTACATCCACACGAGCCAGCTCGTCACGTGCGGGTCCCCGGGACGAAATTACCTTGTATTCTTTCCGCAACATCTCTGAATTATAGCTGTTAATATTTCATACCGTCCGTATCACGAAAGAAATATTACTTACTTTATAAACTTATTATTAACCACCACGGAAGGTTGACAGACGAAATGTAGCTGGAGAAACCTTACCACGGAGCTACAAAACGCTAACGAGCGAAAGTGCTACGAAACGAACGGTTTCAGACACATGCTGTCACATTTTAGCTACTTCAAGGAGGAAGTTCTATGCTGTATTATTCAGGTTTTTTAAAACGATTTGTTAGGGTTCCGTACCCAAAGGGTAAAACGGGACCCAATTACTGAGACTCCGCTGTCCGTCTGTCACCAGGCTGTATCTCAACCGTGATAGTTAGACAGTTGAAATTTTCACAGATGATTTATTTCTGTTGCCGCTATAACAACAAATTCTAAAAAAGTTATAAAGTAATTGTTTAAGGGGGTTCCCATACAACAAACGTGATTTTTTTCCTCATTTTTTCTCGACCTTGATAACGGCAACAGGTAGACGCTTAAATTATTTACAGAATATTTAGTAATATGCTCACTTTAAAAATAAATAATTAAATATATTATAATTGTAATTATTTATGGATAATTTGTCGAGTTATAAAACAAACGTGATTTTTGCCATTCTTATAGACGGGTACGGAACCCTTCGTGTGCGAGTAGCCGGTGTGGCCGGTTTTATTTAAACACGACAAATTATCGTACAAAATTACAGCAACAACAATACTACGAGTAGGTTCACAAAAAAGCTCCCTGTAAATCAGTTTTTCAATAGACTTGGCAAAGACTGGTCGTTCGGGATTATTTAGACCACTGCAATGCCTAAGTGTACTGGTATGCAACTTATAAGTACTAGGTTTTGCCGGGTTATTTCATCTTTAATACGAAACCTCATCTAAGAATGTAATATAAAATAAATAACATCTTGGCAATATTTATTTACAGCCACTGCATGATTGTTAGGATTACGATGAGTATAAAAGAAAAAAATATGGTAAGAAAACTTTATGTCCCTCAAAACGATGTTTTTATTTGTATCTCTTATCATCAAAGCTCGCGCTTCAGATGGTTGTCATAAACAGTTATTAATCATCACGTCACCCGTATTACTTCAAAGGGCCAGTTAATCAACTGCGAACGGTTCCGCCTGTGAACCATTACTCAAGCTTCTCGTTTACAAATTCTTGTTTGACGTACGTCTTATCTACTATTCCAGATCTTCGAGTATCTCTACATTTACCCAACTCCACTCTCGAAACTTAAAAGTTATGTAACTCATCGGTTAAACGTCAATCGCTGGATCCAGCCATCTTTTAAAAGTTTCGCCGGGAGCCATGTTTCCATAATGCATTAAATGCATGAAACTTGCCCGTCTTAGGATAACTTACACAATGAGAAAGTTGAGCGCACAGATTCCAAGATTTTGTAGTTTCGTATCTCAGTACTGTATTAAAGTGTGCATTTTTGTAAGCTTCCGTGGATATTTACATAATGCAGCTCGTTATTTAAGAAGCTTAAAACTTCGTCCTCATTTATTTAACCAGTCAAAGTAACTCACTAAGTTGGACTTTCAACAAGCATCTTAGGTATAGCTACTGTTATTTAGTTTTAGTTTCTTTGCATTAATTTACGGCAACATTTCACTGTTTCGTTATCCAATATTGTTTCTGTGTGTAAACCCCCGTTTCCACAAGCGGTCTGAAATGCGACCATTTCAGACCTATTGCAGAGTCTATTACAGTCGATAAGATCCTCCAGGAATGTCTTCGAATGACTATTTCTTGCGTCTCAAAGGTAATATAATTATTAAAGGTTAACCATGGATCGAAACGCTCGCTTGTCTTCACATTGAATTCTGTATGATTCGAGATACAATCAAATGATATTGCTGTACCGTTTTACTAAATGACTACATGACGTATTTTTCAACATATATAACTCTTCTACTTTGACGAATACATTGTGTAAATAAGCGGGTTAACTACGAACCTAGTTTGTGTTGGAAGAACCAACGTTTCATCCCTTAACGAGGTACAGCTTCAGTGTGAGTGCGGTTCAAGTTGCGCGCGTTCCACAGCCCTGGGTGCTTACTTTGAAGTCGTAACGTTGGTGCTCTACCCACATAAACTAGGTTCGTAGTTAACCCGCTTACATCTTCTCGAATACCTATATGAAACAAATTCGTGTTAGTAGAACCTTTTATAAGTCAAAAACGAACAGCCCGATTTTAATGATCTTTGATTTGTTGGGTTTGTGTCCGTCCCGAATTGGAACTTATTATTATCAAAAGATTATACGCAAAGCGAGTAAAGCCGCGGGCACAGCTAGTTCATAATGAAAACTACATACTTATTTGAGATGACCTATAATCAGATATACGAACGGTGATTAGTGATATATTATAACCCCCTAGTTGGCTTTAATCTTTCAAATCCTCAGATAGAAATAAAACAGATTTTTATTTCCAAAAGTAAAATTGCGAGAAGTGGAGTCTTGGAACATGTCGCACGAAGTCGGTGGCGACTTTCGATAAGAAGTGAGATAGTCCATCTGGCAGTCCAACTTTGCCTACGACTTATCTCTTTATTTTCCAACTTCTTAGTTCTTAAATAGCAAGTTTGAATTGTCCCCCGATAAGGCTCTAATGTAATGAATGGGGCTTACCTGCCTTTGGTTAGTACGATTCGGAAAAGCTTCCCTCGAAATCCTGTTTTGAGGCCATGATTTATTTTGATTACGTTGAAATTTTTTGAAAAGTATTAACAGGGTCATCGGTAACAACAAACAAACAGTGTACCTATGTATCGGCAAGTTATAATAATGCTGGACAATCCACACAGCATTATCTAGCCCCAAGCTAAGCAGAGCTTGTGTTACGGGTACTAGATAACTGATACACATAATATTGACAATACAAAGTTAGATATTTTTTATTATACATAGAAAACAACCAGAACACCCTGAACAAATGTCTGCAGATCGTACATACATTTGTCCCGAGGCGGGAATCGAACCCACAACCTCCTGCGTCGCAGGCAGACCTTCACCCACCGCGTAACAGAGATCGAGGTCGAAGTTATGACACAATAAGGACTATGTTAGGCCAAACGAAAGATAGAATGACCTTGCCAGCCAACCCAGCTGCCCCAGTGATTAGGTAGGTATACGCACTAATAGAATGGGGCTTTTATTTCCGTTACTCGTTTCTCAGAATGAAATCGCCAACGTAACTATTCTCATCAGTTTCGCAAGGAATAGGCGCGGAAAGCTGTATCGAAAGTTACCAGAGCATCGGGGCGGAAATATCGTAACATTGTTGGATAAATAAGAGCATATTGCGAGCAATGATGGCCTCACATGGCTCGCTGGCCGTAGCAACACATCCCCAGGGACGAAACGAATCAGGATTACCCTAGCCGACTGCGAAACATTCCCCGCCTTAGATACCGTAATAAACCGCAATTTTTCACTCGCGAAAAACTTGAATGTTTGTCGCAAAGTCAAAGTCAAAAATTCTTTATTTCCATAAATACAAAAATGTACACTTAGAAAAAGTCAGATTCTTAAAACAAAACACTGACACGGAAATAAAGTGATCTTTTGATTTCAGTCGCTTCGGTATGTAGACTAAAGTAAAGAAGCGACGAAGAAACCTTTAGCCTGTTAGTTGTTATTTTTCGAGTTGGAGCAAAACCCGTCCCAAGCTTTTTTATCTTCTAAATAATCTGATATTTTGTAGTAAGCCTTTTTGCACAGAAAAGTTTTGACAATTTGTTTGAATTTATTAATTGATAGATTTTGCAACTCACTAGGAGTTTTGTTATAGAAGCGTATACATTGCCCTTTGAAAGATACATTTATCTTGTGAAGCCTGGTTGTGGGCACAGCGAGTTTATGTTTATTTCTAGTATTAATATTATGTATATCGCTATTTTTCGCTCGAATAATTCTACAAAATTATGTGAATATTTTGTGTATTCAATTTAAGTGTCCTTTTGAGGCGCATACCACACCCAAACTAGCGCCGCCACCTACTTTATCTTAATATTCCATTTCCACAAAAAATCTCGTTTAACATTCAGTTAAGTAAGTGTCAATATTGAGGATGGCTTCGACAGCCACTTCTCTGTTTTACTATTCGTACCCTTTTAATATTTAGTCAAAATTTTCGCTTCGTATAATTTAAAATGAAGTTATTAACATAATCTCAGATGGGCCGTAAATTTGCGTAAGAACACCCACTACGCGAGTGGTTACTGTAATCCCCACCCCTCTTGTCTCGAACATTCCACCGTCATTATGTTTTGCCAAAACGTTAGCGAGATAACCCGAACCGTTATGTAGAACCACGGAATAGATAAAACAAATGGAGAAGATTGAATTTTGCAGGACTACGTATTCAAAAAGTAAATATTTAAAAATTAAATGCCTTTAAAAATACCTAACTGAGCACAATGCTGATCATACTATCCAAAATTTAGACCTAAGACATCCCTCACCAAGATAAACTTTGTTTTGAATACTCGATTTAGATTCAGTATTTACATTTTATTACAGTAGTGCCCAAGTGCCATTCGTTTTAAAGTGAAATAGTTTTTATTCAGTAGTGCCCAAGTGCCATTCGTTTTAAAGTGAAATAGTTATGTCCTCGAATAAAATGAAATTAGTACCTCTTGTGCCCTTCACCCCACATAAAACATATTAGCCGATTAGCCCACTAAGGATACATGGCGTAGATAAACGTAGGAATCAGAGGACTATTAACATCGTTTTGCGGATGAGTGGCGACAGTAATTGCCGTGTCGGCGGCGGACACAATTTATGGCACCCACTGGATAATTGAGTCGAAACAGCTGCACTGTGGTCGACGCACCTGTCCCACCAGAAACAAACCGCCATTATACATCAGTTGCTTTCCAAGTGGTAACATTTATTAATCTTTGGCAATGTTGATGTATCATTTCTTAGGCGTAAGTTTCGACACATGACTCTCCCCTTGGATGTAGGACTTATAAGGAATTTACCAGATGAGCAGGACAGCAGCTTCCTTTAGTGTGTTATACAGCAGCTTCACTTTGATCACCAATCCACCTGCCAAGCGAAGGGATTGTGGCAAATCCCTCTCATTTGGGATAGAAATGTTCATCAGTGGACGTCTTAGACAATTTAACCCGCAAGGTGGACCTAGTGTTCTGACGATATCTTACTTACCAAGAAAAACATGAACCTAATTCACCAAGTTCTAATTGGTAGCCACATAAGCCGGTCGATAAATCGTCGTTTACCTCTGAATTGGCGGAGCGTATCACGTCCCGAAGTAACAGAGGCAGGAATCCCGCCCCGGGAAATGTTTCCACTAAAGCACAATAACGTACTTGCGAGGAGACGTAAGCGGATTATGAGAGGTTCCGAAGTAGGCTGCTTTGAAACTCGCAAGAAAAGCAATATCCATTATCTTGTGCGGGCTTTGTGTGGCGTTCGCGGCGTGCATTGTTGGTCGCTTGCAGCGGCCCGCGTATTGTCTGCCTCAGCGGGAATTCGGACCCTAGCTTAACTCGACGTAAAAAATTAAAAACCATGAGCCCTTTGTGCTTCCGCTGAATAGAAGGGTGTTTAAGCTATTCCATTTATGGGTAGGCACTTACATTTTGGGAATTCTTCAAAATACTTTTCTGGAAAGCTAGTTTTAAACGTGAGATCTACAGGTTGGTTAGATAAACTGAACTATCCCCAATGTAAATAAAATGTTTGCTTTATGCTGGTACTTTGTGTTACCAGAACCGTCTACAATTGCTTATTATTATGCTCATTTCGCGTCGAAGTGACGCTAATTTGACTCATAACATGACAAGTGGAATTCGATACCGATACCGGCAACACCTACAACTCTAGTGGCTAAGCGATTATTTGGTAATATGTAAATATTCCAATAAATGTGTTTGTATATATTTCACGGATTAAAAAAACCTTACATGTAGCTTAGCTTCCCTTATTCTGCACTACAAGAAAGCTCTGCAATGTGTAGGTAACTGATTTGAAACTTATCGCAATTATTAAAAGTTTCTTGGAAAAATAAATTATTATAGTCGTATCTTTTTTCTTTTAACAGATATTTACGAGTCCAGGATAGACTCGCCAATTATGTCAGACTCCTAACTGACTAAAAACCTGTGATGTTAATTCACTTCGATACAACTCAGACCATTAGAACGGCAAGCGCCTACATCTACGCCTCAGCACTCGTCACACACAGCGTTCGTCTTTCTCTTCTCTCTAAAGAACGGTGACGTGGCAAGCCACCTTTCTACTTCGCTTAATACTTCGCCCCAGAACACTCAGTGTGCCTTACAGCATTCACCTTTCTGCGGGTGACAGACTCCCGATCTTTCACCCTCAGGTTACATTATAGCCGTAAGTACCTAGTCCAAAGATCCTAGGATCCTACGTTTGACCTAGTCTAACTCCTCCATGAATATAAAACAAACTAACTGTTGTACAATACAAGGCAAAATGTACTTAGGAAACCGTAATTTCTACTTTATCCATAATACAAATTGCCAAGGCGTACTCCTATCAACAAACACACCTGCATGCTCCATTTCAAGTCGCGATCCCAAGTACAAACACCACCTACTCTTGTATCGGACCTAAGCAAATAGCTACACGGCTATTTACGTCTATGAACCAGAGACTCGAGTGTGGCACCCTGGGGGATGCTTTGATTGTTTTGTTCTTTTCAGGGTTTCGTACGAAATTAAGAAGGAGTTTTTGGGAGAGATACCTTTTACTTTAAAAACGTCCATTTTTTGGTACTAAATGTCCGTGATTCGCTTGAAATTAATACACTGTATACCTCAGTGTTAATAACTTAGACCTACTTCTAGATTCTTAAGTACTGAAGATCGCTCACCTGTTCAATACTAGATGTACTAAAGACGTAGATAAAATAACGTTAAACCTACTCTACGTAAGACAAGTTCCCATAAAATTTTGTGTCTCGTGACAAGTGTCGTCATAAAAAAACCGCTACTTTAATTCACGTTCAAACGCAATTCTACAGTAACAATTGTTTTCTCTATATAGTTAACTTATCAATCGTTGATCAAATCTCTTGACAAACACGACAAGAGAAAGAACTACTTAACTTTTGCTTGACAAGTGATTTGATCATGTTGCACACCTGAAAACCGGCTACTAACCAGTACAAAAAATTGCATTCAAATATGGACTTTAACTGTAACATTCAGATGTATTTTATATTGACGGCATCACAAGACTTAAAGCACTCATTGCCCGTGGTACAGTTCAGTTGTTCGGTCAACCACAGCTCGAGGACCACTCGTTTGAAGCTTGTGGGAGGTCATTTTGTCACTGTAAAATGTATCTAAAGTTATCGATTTTCAGTCCATTATTATGCTGGGTGGTAGCGGCGATTAATGAGAACCACCGGCTGTAGTAACTAATTTAACTGAGCGGCGAGCTCACAGCTACAGTCAAACAACAACAAATACCTAAATACTACACAAAGTATGTTACACGAATACATTAGATACACAACACCGAAGTAGAATAGAAGGCCTTATCTAACTACGATTGTTCTGTTACTGAGTTCAAAGTTCCTCCCTGCTTGCGCTGCACTAAGCCTATCGCCCCGAGACACCAAACATTTGTGTAGCACTTAACTGGTACACATTAGCGTTTGCTTAAAATCAACAGAATTTACCACGAATATTGTTTCCAGAGTTTAACGGACTGGTATGTAAAGTCTAGTCTTTTCTTGGTATTCATTAATATGTTAATTCGATTTAAATAAAGAAAGTAAAAAGTAAAGTAAAAGTGAAAAGGTTTTATTTTGTCACAATACCACTAATTAAAAAGAAAAGACAAACAAAGAAGAAGAGAAATAAGTAACAAAAAATCATCGCTCAGCATGTGCCCAGAAGCGATACAAATCGCGCGCTGGTTTTATGCGACTCTCAATGTAATGTAATAAAAGCCATTTGTGTCTCTAATATCTTAAATACAAATTACTTACTAACCTTACTACTTGTCTCTGTTTAAAAATGTAATTCATTAAGCAAAAGTAGTTCTAACGTCTTTCTTCAAGATCTCCTCAGGTTGAGAGCCTCAAGAGATTTCCAAGTATTGCAATTATAATAAAATTAGTAATCAAGAAACTCGGGTTCTCAAATTGAGCTCTTCTTCTCTCTGATCGTATCTGATTCATGCACAGCAAAGGAACAAAGAACCAAAGAGTAACCAAAAATTAACCTGTTGGTTCTTCACACTCCATGTACAAACAAGTCGGTACACGAAATAGATAATCTATTACTTCGAGTTCCAATGGCTTACGTATTTCTTACTATTTATTTATAACCCAGCCGTGTGGTGCCGGCTTAGAATTTACACAACCCCAACTCTTCCCGTGACTGTCGTAGGAAGCGACAAAGGAACATAGGGTGGCGGGCAGCAGCTCCTCTTGCAGATGAATCTACTACCATCCAGGGTGGGGATTATGGGCATTACCCCCATGTGATAAAACCAATAAGGCGCTTAACAGGGGAAGGCCTGCGTCCAGCAGTGGACCAATATAGGCTATTGAGATTGAGATTTATAACCCGACGTCATTGTTTTATTGTGTTCGTATAAATGTAGATATTTATTTAAAAAGTTTACCAAACTTAAATTAAGTCATGTTCTAGTATGCAAGTTACTTACAGGTAGAAACAGCATTTATAGGAATAACCTTCATAAATCTACTTAAACATTTATCTACACTACACAATAAGAAAAAAACTGGCCAAGTGCGAGTCGGACTCGCGCACGAAGGGTTCTGTACCATTATTAACAAAAACAGCATAAGAAAAACACGTTTGTTGTAAGCCCCCTTAAATATATTTTATTATGTTTTTAGTATTTGTTGTAATAGCGGCAACAGAAATAAATCATCTGTGAAAATTTCAACTGTCTAACTATCACGGTTCAAAAGATACAGCCTGGTGACAAATAGACAGACGGACGGACAGTAGAGTCTTAGTAATAGGGTCCCTTTTAACCGTTTTGGGTACCAAGCCTAAAAACGATAATCTAAATAAGGTACTTATTAAAGTAATACATAACAATTAACTATCTTATCTACGTACATGATAAAAAAAATGTTGTTTTTATTGATATTAAGACTTACCTATATTTAATCAGGCATCCTGTGGAGAATTCTAGAAAAAGTCCAGCGGTTTATTTTAAAATTTAGGAGCATTATCATTGAAAATGTCTATTATCATTTATCATCTTTGTGTTCATGAAGTTATCTTGGTTACACAATTTAATCTCACAGTCGGAGCCAGCAGGCAATTGGCATACAATTACAGAAAGGAGTACTTAGAATTTTTGGAAAAAGGCTTCTAGGAATTCTAGTCGGAACAGCTAACCCGATGCTCATGGTCATTGAGGAACAGTCTACTACTATTGTTTATGAAAACAACTAATCCTAGATCGCGCAAGCGCTTTATTCACAACTGATCTATTTACGAATATCCGACATCTACTGTTGGTCGAAAGACCACCGGGCAAGTGGACCAGCTGGGTCGGCCTGGAAAAGGGGACCTCTGCAACTATTTGGGGGAAATTCCACCTTCTCCCCCAAACTGACAAGACAAGAGACTTCAAGACAAGAGGTATCTTCTAGACCTTTGTGATACATCGTCGGAAACATCTTCACTTTCCATCAGGTGAGATTGTGGTCAATAAGGTCTATAGAATATTTAAAAAAAAATAGTGACCTCCGTCGTGCCAGCCGCCGACTACCTCGGACGACTTCTGCCGAAACCCGACGAGTGGATTCCTGATCACGATTTCTTCAACAAGCAGTGCAGCACTCCAGCCATCAACGATCATTATCATCCGCAGCAGATTTCTACCTTTGTCTCTTCTCTCTCTCTCCCTCAAGCTACGTTCCAGGCAACTTCGCAACACACCAGCATTATCCGTCTGCCTCCGCAGTTCCATCGCAGCCGTTTATTTCGCGCTTAGGTATAATAGAAAATTACCCAACATTAAAAAAAACCTACTTAGATCTTAGCTCTTGGGGCAATATATTTCTAACACCTTATATACATTTTCTTCGTACCATAATATCATACCGTGTAAAAAATGAGAAAAGAAAATTTGATTACATTAAATTAGGTCGCCTCTAAGAGGGTTTAATTTCAACCTCATCTCTTTTTACTGCAGCTTCGCAAAAAGATCCTCAGTGAATCGTAACCGAGATCTCGAATAATGCTCTTTAATTAAATATCAACAGATTCTTACTTCTCAATCAGTTTAAGAACCTATTCAATACGCGCCTAATTCTTCATCATCGTTAGGTTATGTCCAGCAAAGGACTCCCCCAATGAATGCCATAGCACCCTGTCTTCAGCTTGCCGCATTCAGCATCTGCCAGTCATCTTTGGTCATCCAATCTGGGCCAAATTCCACTAAATCAATCGCTTTACCATCATCACATTCATTAAGGCGCATACCCCACCCTAAGTGGCGCCGCCACCTAATTTTTCTTATTATTCCGTTTAACAAAGGAATTTTCAATAATCGATCTTCCAGTTTGTGATACCTATCATAAGTTTTTTTTTTAATGCCTCTGTAATAGTTTTATTCCATTTAGTTTAGGCAGAGATACGAATCTCTGCCTAAACTAAATTCAAAATTTCAAAAATCCATCTTTCAGTTTGTGATACCTATCATAAGCTTTTTTTTAATGCCTCTGTAATAGTTTTATTCCATTTAGTTTAGGCAGAGATTCGTATCTCTGCCTAAACTAAATGGATTTTTGAAAATTGCTTTGTTAAACAGAATAATAACAAAGTAGGTGGCGACGCTAGTTTGGTGGCCACAAAAGTCCCAGAATGATGACACATTTTAGTAGCTTACCACAGATTTTACCTTTGATGAAAGAAACTACAGATGGGACGCGTGTCAAAAGTAAGGTTGTACCCCTATAAATCAATCTCTCCGTGAAAATAGCAACGCGCGCACGATCTAACCTACTATCTTTTTTCTGCCTACGGAAAAATCTGCGACGACACCACTGTCATTTCCCAAGTAAGTCCCTATAAATACTAAATAAATAAATAATTAATGCTGGACAATTCACACCACATTATCTAGCCCCGAGCTAAGCAGAGCTAGTGTTATTGGTACTAGATAACTGATATACATAATATAACACAATACATAGATAGATATTTTTTATTATACATAGAAAACGATCGTACACACATTTGTTTCGAGGCGGGAATCAAACCCTTGAAAAATTAAGTGCGCGTAGAGCTAATATCACAGTAATTAATTTGCGTTGGTAACTTTTAAAAATAATATTTCTCTTTACAATGTACTATCGAAAATGCGTCACCAGTACAATGAGCTAGCAAAGGCAAACGTCGAGATGATCAAAGATATCCTCCATTTTAACCACAGGAGTGATATTTAGATTGTTTCTATTATAAAATAGGTATGTATAATTATTTTTAACTCTGATAACATCAAACAACAAACATCAATAGATGTTCTATCTCTAAGTCAGAGCGTTCCCAATCGAGAGCCGAAGAGAATTTTAAAACAAGAATCTGAGCTTGAGATCATTGAACATAGAAAATCTTATGTTGTGCAAATCGTAAGATTATTTGAATTATAAGTCTTCCTAACATATTATTATATTTTATTTGTTGTGAGCACATGGGTTAAACCAGTTTTTTTTTTTGTGTTTTTGTGTATTGCTTGTCATGTGTTTTGTGTACCTATATTAAACAAAATAAATTAAATGTAAGAGATTGGTTCTCAGAATTCGACCCGTGGTGTTACCTACATTCACAAAGTAGCGGTCTCAACCTAATTATACTCATTTTATGATAGGATAGCTTCATTTTCTGCCACTGTAACTTTACAAAATACCTACTACAAAAGCAGACTCGAAAAAGTCAACTCCGCTTAAGGCTTTAGTTGTTTTTCATGAAGTTTAGAAGTCGCTAATCCGTATATGCTCGGATCACACTCGAAGACCGCTTCCATGTTTATTGTGAAACAGGATTAAAAGGATAACACACATTAGGCTTTTCTAAAACATTAACCCTGCCGCGGCTGGGGATAAACGACGCGCGTTACGCTGCAAATGTGTCATTGTCGTCGCTGTGCTGTGACCCACCACAGATAAATGGACCCCATTTGGCCTCAATATTTTTGCTCGAGTTTCGGTTGTCACTGTGGTATTTCACATCACCAACATTATTTTTATTACAACTTGGTGATTCAGCTAAGGTTTTGCTTGTTTTTATGTGACTCACCTCTATATTACATAGCCCTGCGATCGTCAGCATGATATATATTTACTTTTTTATGTTATAAAATGGAAAGATTTGCATTTTTGTATGTAACGAATAAACTTAAAAACTACTGCACCGATTTTATAAATTCTTTCACCATTAGAAAGCTTACTTTTCAGGGAGTGCCATAGGCTATGTTTTATCCCGGAACGGGAACTACGCGGGCGAAACCGCAAGGCGCTGCTAGTAATACTGGATAATATACAGATACATATACTATGAGTACTCATGACTCCCACAAAGAGATTGTCTATCTATAACGCAACAGGTTTATATGTATTTCTATGACTGAAAATCCCATTCCAGCTTCAAGATAATAAAGACTTCTAATGGCTCAATCATGAGAACAAACGTAACTTAATGCATATGATAAGTTAAGCAGTCTCTTTATTAAAGTGAAAAGCAGTTTAGGCCATAATTCTGTAAGCGTCGACTGAGTTTTATTAAAATCATAAATCGCATGTCAAATGCACCCGTTGCCTCCAAGACTGGATACAGATGTACAAATGCTGAAGGTTTATAGAAATAATCACGTTAAAAACGAGGTTTCCACCATAAGAATGTGATCTTCATAAATAAAGAAAAACAAGATCCGTCAAGTGCGAGTGTGACTCGCACGCCGAGGGTTTTGAAATTTTGTCAATTATAGAAATAGGTACCAGTTAAATGATTGCTAAAGAAAAGTGATCAGTCTGAAATGTATGTCCATTTTAAATGGATCACTCTTCAAATTTCGGAGATAAGGTGTCAAATGTTAGACTTTCTCCAAAATATTTCAAAAATTATGTAGGTATATAAACTTTTTTAAAATAAATGAACGCATAGCTTTAGAAAATAATTCCCCCTTTTTGATTAAAATTAAAAATTCTGTATTAACATTGTACACTTAGGTAAAGGTCAAACGTATATAAAAAAGATAAATATACCTAAATGCTTAAAATTAAACACTGACACGGAATATAGTTAAATTTTTTTCGCTAATTATATCCATTTTTTTGCAGAAATGTGATTTATTTTTTACTAGTTTCAGTCGGCGGCTTCATACGCGTTGTTTATACATATGTATTTCTATCCCATGATAACTGTTTTCTCTGGGTCTGTGGTTATGTTTTATTACAGGCTTAAAAATATAAAACCGATCCGTTCAGTAGTTTTGGAGTTAAGATGTAACAAACATCCATCCATCCATCTAAACTTTCTTATTTTAAATAAATTATAAATAAATAAATAAAACTGGACAATTCACACAGCATTATCTAGCCCCAAGCTAAGCAGAGCTTGTGTTATGGATACTAGATAACTGATATACATAATATAATACAATACACAGATAGATATTTTTATGATACATAGAAAACGACCAGAACACCCTGAACTGACAGTCTGCAGATCGTACACACATTTGTCTCGAGGCGGGAATCGAACCCGCAACCACTTGCGTCGCAGGCAGACCTTCGCCCACCGCGCCACAGAGGTCGTCATTTATATTATTAGTGTGATTATCAGTCATCATGTTGTAATGTTACACTTTTGTGTAACACCAAGTTATTCGAGAAGCTTCCTACCTAATTTTCCTAGGCAGAAAGATCCTAACAAATTAAAGAATATTAGAAATTATGTACAATTTTAATTTTTATTTACAGACTTTTATAAAATTTTGATGCGAAGGTTTCGAGTTAAGCTGGAGACGTTACAGGTTTGAGGAGATGTTGAAGGTTTTGAGTGAAGCTGGAGACGTTGCAGGTTGAGGAGATGAGACGTTTTAAAGGTTTTGAGGTTAAATGGATGCTCTTCTGGGCGTAGAGGTCGACACCAGATGGTGGAGCTCTACGCCAGGTCTGGAACTTTGCCGTTTAGGTTTTTGAAGGTTTGAAGGGCTTTCTTGAGTTTTACGCCAGGTCTGGAACTTTGCCGTTTAGGTTTTTGAAGGTTTGAAGGGCTTTCTTGAGTTTCCCGGGCCAGCTGGGCCCGGGAAATGGCCTTTTAGAAGATATTCGTCGCGAAGTCAGAGGTAAACTGATCCCTTGGCCGTTCTGGCACTGTTTATATATATTCCGCCGTTCCAATGTAGTTCCAGAATTGAGAATTCAAAATAATGTACGTATTTCAAAATTTGTACGATTTTCTTTATAATTTCGTACGAGGTTTCATCCAAAACCTATGTTACCTTTCCTCTTTGCTTCAGATCGGAGCAAATTTTGACATTTTCAAAATTGGCATTTATGTCACAACAATCTTTACCAAAACAAATATTTTCAAAGAATTTTAAGAAAAAAGTAGAAAAAGAGACCAAAATGGATACAATAATTACAGATGTTATAAAAAACTGGATATAGAAGGTAATATTTACATTGTTATACAAAATTAGAGCTAGAACAGAAATAAAATATTACATTTTCCCCACAACCCCAGAAAATTTTCAACTACATTGAAAATTTTGAAGGTTAGGAATAACAAACTTGACCTTTCATACATCTTTCACAGCTTCTTCTTTCACGACTCCTATCATTCTTACTAACATGCTTAGGGGATATGGTTCACATTCAATGACGCATACTCCACAAGGAGTTATTCAAAAGATATAACGTAGGCTTCTTTTTTTTATTTAGGTGTCGTAACCCGCACCTTTTTGAAAACCCGATTAGAAAACCTTAAAATTAAAGTAGATATTTACAAAGTTAAATAAGTTAACAACACAAAGGCTTATTTAGTGAGTTGTGTACCGCTCATTGAGAAAACTAATCTCGGTCTCAAGGACATTAAGAGGAAATAACGAGGTTAAGATAGAGATACCTCGAGATAGTTTAAAAGTTAAGAATGACTAATGACTAAAAACTAAAAGTGTTAAAAATATGCCGAGAGAGTTTAGTTAAAATGAAGTAATAAACAGAATATAACCTAAAATAATTTACAGAATACACACAAAACATTTACAAAACTGACATAAATTACGTTTTTATATCTTTAATATGCCATTTGCCTCTCAATCCGTTAGGATCTTCCAGGATAAAAACAAGAGGTGAAAGCTTCTCAACAACTGTGGCTTTGACGTACTTCGGGGCCAATTTGGCGCTGAAGTAAGCACCAGCATTACTTTGAACGTAATTTTTACGCCAAACAGTGTCACCTACATTAAATTCTTTAAAACTGTGTCTCGTGTTGTAATGAGCAGCATTCCTTGCGTGTGCTGTATGTAATGCAACTTGTACTTTATCGAAGACGGCAGATAGTAATCCTAAATTAGCGGCATAGATATCTCGAGGAAGGAAAATGACGCTATCAAGGTTAGAGCAGTTAGTATAGAATGATCCACAAGATATTGTCTCTCGACCAAAGACAAGAAAAGATGGGGAGAAACCGGTTGTAGAGTTTACAGAACCATTTAGTGCAAATTGAATTTTATGCAAAAATTTATCCCATGATCGGTGATCATCTCCGACTAGCTGTGATAGAGCGGTGATAATTGTTTTATTATAACGTTCCGTGGGATTGACTTGAGGGCAATATCTAGGTGAATAAAAGATAAAAGGAACTTTATATTTATTCAGAAAGTTATGGAACTCATTAGACTGAAATTGAGAACCATTATCCATTATAATAGTTTGCGGAACGCCATGTATAAGAAATACAGAGTTTTCTAAATGCAGAATGATGTTAGAAGCTGTAGCGCGTTTGATAGGAAAAATAAGACAGTATTTAGAAAAGGAACAGGTAATCACGAGAATATATTGATTACGTTGTCTAGTCATAGGAAAGGGACCCATTAGATCCAATGAAATGTTTTGAAAAGGTCTTGAGCAAATTTTTGGTTTCCCCATAAGACCATAAGGTGAGTGATTCGAATATTTATAAGAAAGGCATGTCTCACAAGTGGAGCAGACTTTTGCTACATCTTTAAACATTCCCGACCAATAGTATCTTAAGCAAAGTTTCTTATACGTTTTAAAAATGCCAATGTGAGGACTACTTACTGAGTCACCATGACAAGATTTAATAAGATTTAGTCTCTCAGAAGGAGGTGGAACTTCCTTCCATGCAAAGTCTTCGTTAAGGTAGTCAGTTGAGATGTTGTAACGATAAAGTTTAGAATCAAGAATTTTATAATTCGGAAATGCATCAGGGTTATCGCGACAATTAGTAAAAATTTTATTAAAATGTTCCAATTGAGACACATTGTCTCCAGATATAGGTCCAGCACCACCGATTACGTTAGTAGCAGGTATTTTATGACGTGAAAGAAGATCAGGAACAACATTTTCCTTACCTTTTTTATGTTTCAGATCAAGATTAAAACAAGATAGACGAAGAGTCCATCGTGCTAGTCTTCCAGAAGGGTTAGACAGATTTTGGAACCATTTTAATGCTGCATGATCAGTGTAAACTGTAAAACGTTTACCATTGTCAAGATAACAACGCCAATGTTCAAGTGCAGTAATAACCGCTAAAGTTTCTCGTTCAGTAGTTGAATAATTTTGCTCATGTTTATTTAGTGTTCTACTCATATATGCGATAACCAATTCTTTATTGTCTTGTTCTTGAGTCAACATTGCACCTATACCAAAGTTAGAAGCGTCACAGTGAACAGAAAATGGGAGGTCAAAGTCAGGGCAAGTTAGAATTGGGGTTGAAGTTAAACACTCCTTTAGTTTAGCAAAGGCAGAATCAGCATCATCATTCCAGATAAACTTTTTAGGGGAATTTTTCCCAGAAGAAGTTAATTTACAGAGAGGTGAAGCAATAGAACTAAAATTAGGTATAAACCGGCGAAACCAACTACATGTACCTAAAAATTTCCTTACTTCTTTTTTAGAGGTGGGAGCAGGATAAGCTAAAATTGCTTCAATTTTACTAGGATCAGCATGTAAACCTTGTTCATCTACAATGTAGCCAAGGTATTTAAGTTCCTTACGAAAGAATTGACTTTTTGTAAAGTTTATAGTCAGTCCTGCGAATGAAAGTTTTTGATGGACTTTCAGTAGGAGTGAAATATGTTCTTCAAACGTCATACTGATTATTATTATGTCATCTAAATAACAGAATACTTTATTATCAAAGTCTGGCGTAAATAAACTATCCATGAGTCTCTGTTGAGTCGCAGGCGCATTAGTTAAGCCAAAAGGCATTACTGTAAATCTATGCATTCCTCTACCGGGTACATAGAAACCAGTCTTGTCTCTGTCGTCAGGATGTAAGGGAATTTCCCAAAAAGCTTTAGCAATATCAATACTAGACAAATATTTAGCATTTTTAAGATTATCTAAAATTTCTGATATAAAAGGAAGGCTGTAAGCATCTTTACGAGTAATCGCATTTAATTTCCGACTGTTGACGCAGAAACGCCATTCTCCGTCTTTTTTAGGTGTAATAAGTACAGGAGATAGCCAAGGACTTTCACACTTTTCAATAACTTTTAATTGTAGCATTTTATCAACTTCGTTGATTAGAGCCTTTTGTTTTTCAGGAGAGAGACGATAACAGTGTTGTTTTATAGGTAATGCATCACCGGTATTAATTCGATGACAAACTAAATTAGTACGACCTAATTCACCCGTTTGTTCAAAAGAAATATCTTTGAAACGTTGAATTATGTCCTTAGAAATGTCTATTTGATCATTTGTAAGGTGATCAAAAGAAGTTATTTTATTTTCAATAGCGCAAGTTGTAAAATCTTTACATTTAAGGTTGAGTTCTAGGGAAAGTATTTTAGGAGACAGTTTGAATTCTTTCCAAAAGTCCCATCCAAGAATCAAAGAAGGATAAATATCAGGAAAAATATAAGCTTTTATAAAACGTGTCTGGTTATTAAATCTTATTGGTAAAATAAAATAACCAGAAGACATTGTCTTTTGTTTATTAGCAACCATAACTTGAGTTGATGACTTAAATAGTTTGAAGCCTAACTTTTTAATATCTTTATGAGAGTTATTACCTAAAATAGTTATGCAACTTCCACTATCCAATAAACCAGAAAAAGGTAAATTATTGATAGACACATTTATAAAAGGTCTATTATAATCCTTCTCGCTATCATAAAACACAGAAGTTGTTTTGTAGCAGAACATAAAATTTCGGATAGTATATAACCACTTATTCCAATCAATAGGATCAAATTTATCATTTTTAGATTTAGTACTATTTAAGTCATCATTTAGTTTTTTTGTTGATAAGTTTGAGAACAATTTGGACAGTCATTGATCTTTACACCCTTGCGGCCACATTTAAAGCAAATTAGATATCTAGGTTTAGTACAATTCTGTAAAGAATGACCAGTTATACGACAGCGATAACAGTATAGATTGTTAGCGTTTTCATTGTTTTGAGAAAAAGAACGTGATTGTTTATATTCCTGTACTGTGTTAGTGTTTTTTAAGTTTGGAGAGAATCTAGAAGTCGAGGAGCGATAAGTAAATTCCGCAGCACAAGAAGTGTCTTCACATCTAGGCTCGTGAAAGTTTTTATCTCTTTCCGAGATTTGTTCGTAATTTTGACAAATTGAAATTAAAGAATCAATAGATTTGATATCTTTGAGGGCAACAAAGACTGAATAGCAAGGTCTTATATTGTGTAGCAAGATTTCCAATTGTTCGTTCTCGCTAAGTTTTTTTGAAAGGCGGGTAAACATTCCGAACATAATAGACACGTAAATAATAATAGTCTCAGTCACTCCTTGAGTTCTATTTCTTATGGCTTCTAGCATTTTGTAATCATAATCGTGGATTCCGAAATCCTTGATTAGTAAAATATGAATTTCGTTCCATTTTAAACTAGGGTTTCTATTATATTGGAAACGAAACCAATGAAGGGCATCTCCAGTGAAAATTTCAAAGGCATGTTTACAAAGCATTGCTTCTGGGATGTTTCTAGAAATCCGAAATTCTTCTATTTTTTGAAGAAATGATCTAGGACATGATTTTCCATTAAAAGAAAATGTTTTCAATTCTTTAGCGAAATTAGACGAAGTGTTAGCATTTTGAAGCATTTCGAAAGTGTGTGGCATAGAACAGCTAGGAGTAGTTGATGGTTCTAATGTTTGATTATTTTGAGAGGTAGGTAGCATTAATAACGACGGAGGGTTAGTTACAGCCTGAGGAATAGGGTTGTGAACTTCCACCATTTCCAGGACTTCGGATGGTTCAATTAAGTTTGAAGTTAAAGCGTCAAATCGTTTTTGGAGTAAGAAAAAGCGAGATCTTAAATTTGAACACAGTTCAATTAACGGAGGCGTTGCTGTTAAACGTTCAAGTCGATAATAAAGATGATTCATAAAAGCTTCAAGTTTCTTTATACCGCTTTTGTCATCATATGATTCAAGATGAGAGATTTTACTCTCAATGTAATTGAGTGTAGTCTCTGCTTGCGAAAGGTCATTTTTAAGAGGAATAGGGGAAGATTTTATATCCTCTGGGAGGACGTGACTAAGTTTTGTCAGTTGTTCTTTAAGAGTCGTCAAAGTTTCAGCTGGTTTTTCAGCCCTAATAGTCACTTCATATTCAAGTTCAAGTTTATTTAGTAACGCGTACTTGATTGGCCTAGCCATGATTAATTATGAATCAAGGTAAGCTTTATTAAGATTAAGTTTAAGATTAAGTTTAAGATTAAGTTTAAGATTAAGTTTAAGATTAATTTAAGTTAAGTAGTATTTTAAGGAAATCGCGTATTCAAGTTAAGTTATTATAGTTTTAGACGAATACGCATTAAAATTTAAGAAACAATTAAGAAATAAACAATTGAATTAAAGTTTAGAGTTAAGTAGAGCTAATAAGCTTGAGCAAAGTTATTTTTTGTTTATATACAGTGTAAATATTTAGTGAGCAATGTGTTATCAAGTTTAGTTTACCAATGATAATAGTGTTTATGAATGTATAGACTTCAGTTCCAAGTACTTTGGGTGTACCCCGAGTCGACTTCGAAAGTCTAGGAGTACACTTTAATGTAGCTTGAGAACCTGCGTGGACGTATTACTAGCAGGATATTCTCCTGTAGCACGCCGTATAGTCTTCCAAACTCCAACTTATCAGTGACCACTAAGGGTTTTCAACACTTCAAAGAGAAGAAAGGATGTAGATCACACTAGGCAATCAGGTAAGTGGTGCATGTGTGTGGGGTGCAGTATAACGTAGTAAGTGTACTGTTAAGTGTCACGTTTAGAGTGATGTATGAAGTAGCGAAAGAGTAAAGTTAAGATATGTCGAAAGAGCATCCAAATTTAACCAGGTACGTGTATTAGTATTTTTTAGAATTTAGAAGAACAGAGGGTTCGATTTAATTGGGCGCCAAACTGTAATGTTACACTTTTGTGTAACACCAAGTTATTCGAGAAGCTTCCTACCTAATTTTCCTAGGCAGAAAGATCCTAACAAATTAAAGAATATTAGAAATTATGTACAATTTTAATTTTTATTTACAGACTTTTATAAAATTTTGATGCGAAGGTTTCGAGTTAAGCTGGAGACGTTACAGGTTTGAGGAGATGTTGAAGGTTTTGAGTGAAGCTGGAGACGTTGCAGGTTGAGGAGATGAGACGTTTTAAAGGTTTTGAGGTTAAATGGATGCTCTTCTGGGCGTAGAGGTCGACACCAGGTGGTGGAGCTCTACGCCAGGTCTGGAACTTTGCCGTTTAGGTTTTTGAAGGTTTGAAGGGCTTTCTTGAGTTTTACGCCAGGTCTGGAACTTTGCCGTTTAGGTTTTTGAAGGTTTGAAGGGCTTTCTTGAGTTTCCCGGGCCAGCTGGGCCCGGGAAATGGCCTTTTAGAAGATATTCGTCGCGAAGTCAGAGGTAAACTGATCCCTTGGCCGTTCTGGCACTGTTTATATATATTCCGCCGTTCCAATGTAGTTCCAGAATTGAGAATTCAAAATAATGTACGTATTTCAAAATTTGTACGATTTTCTTTATAATTTCGTACGAGGTTTCATCCAAAACCTATGTTACCTTTCCTCTTTGCTTCAGATCGGAGCAAATTTTGACATTTTCAAAATTGGCATTTATGTCACAACAATCTTTACCAAAACAAATATTTTCAAAGAATTTTAAGAAAAAAGTAGAAAAAGAGACCAAAATGGATACAATAATTACAGATGTTATAAAAAACTGGATATAGAAGGTAATATTTACATTGTTATACAAAATTAGAGCTAGAACAGAAATAAAATATTACAATGTCTATAGTGCAATATTACAAATTCCGAGTACAAACTCAAAGGAATTACCGAAGTAGTGGAAAGTAGGGACGTCTGCGATGGCATTAGCTGGGATTATGAACTGGGGCGGCCCAGACGGGTCACCCGCAACTCTGTTACCGATCTTAAACGCTCCACCAAACTTCCGCCTGCATTTTGGTTCAATTAACAGGGGCTCTTGTAAGCTTACCCGCGATCGTTACGACGGGACCTCCGCTCATCAAACTGTATCCCTATTATGTGCTCCTCCGTCCCTTATCACGCAACACATGCTCTTTTGTTCTTTCATGATCACAGGATCGAGTTTTTTAATTAAATGTAATTGTATTAGCCCAGTTCACCATCGCCTGAAACGGCGCAAACATACATAACACGGGCAAAAATAACGCATCATTTGTATGGTTTTTTCGATCTGTTAAATTTTTATTCAAAATTCAAAGTAAGCTTACAAAACAAGCACTGAGACAAGTCAAATTTAATACTATAAACAGGTTTATAAATAGTAATTATTATCAAATAAAAAATATAGGTGTTATTGATTTTGTCCACTTAAATTTTTACCCACTATTACTTAGCCATTTAGCGACCATTATTAATTTAAGTAATTGGTTTGACTTACACTACACCTGGCATGACTAAATATTAATTCTGATACTTTAATAGATCCTTTTAGATACGTGAAGACGGTAGAGAGAAACCTCCAGACTTTATAGTCTGGTCAATAATTATTTATTGATTGATATTTCGGACCGTACTCATCTATAATACGATTATATGATATAATACGATCTATAATAGACCGTACCCATCTATAATTTATTACTTACTTGGTATAGTGCTTGATAGATTTATTCACATCGTTAGAGACTCGACTGATATCTGCTGATTAGGTTCTCGTAGCATTTTCTACATTCTAAATTTTGTGTTAAGAACCTAAAATCGAGGAGTATCTTGTTTAGCCACAGTCACGATTCAAGTCTAGTTTATTCACACTTTCGTTCGAGAGGCAATACTCTACGTGCTAGTAGCTGCTAGACACTGCTACGTTGCTACGCCGTAGCACTACAAGTGATCTTTTCAATGACATCGACATCACTTTAGAATAGCTGCTATTCTGCTATCTATGTACAGACGTATAATATCGCCAACAGATCCTTGAATCAGGCACTAAATGAATAGCTTCAAACCAAAGATCCTAGGATCATATGTTCCACTAGAATCTTTGCTTCAAACTAACAGTTCTATCGTCACAGAATGTAACATTTTGTCATTTTACCATTGATGAAAGAAATTACATATGGAGAGGCGTGTCAAAAGTTTCAAAGATGCAACCATTCTACTCAATTTCTCCGTGAAAATAGCACCACGCGCGTTAGCCTCTTTCATTCGACGATATCTGTGGCGCGGCGGGAGAAAGTCCGCCTGCGATGGGTTTGATTCCTGCCCTGGGAAAAACGTTTGTACGATTTGCAAATATTTGTTCTGTGTGTTCTGGGTATTTTCTATGCATAATAAAAAACCATTTAATGTATTGTTATGTTTATCATCAGTAACCATAACACAAGGTATGCTTAGCTTGGGGCTAGATGATGCTGTGTGGATTCAAGTGGATTGTCCAGCATTCTTTATTTAATTTTTATTTTATTGATATAACAGACCTACAGAAAAATCACAAAACATGAAATATTATATACCAAAGTTAGCTTTTTGCTTTATAGTGCGTTACTCGCACTGGGCAAACTTACTGCGAAAATTTAATAATGTCTCAAAAAAAAATTATTTCCGAAGATTACCGAACATTAGGACATTATTATATATAACAAAGTGTTCACAAGGTCTAGTGTTCTTCTAATAAAAGTGTGTAACTGATGGATCGACTAAACTTACGCCGACGCTTTCATCTATGGACATGGAGCAAAAACTCTAGCTTCAATAGACTTGTTCAAGCCCATATTTAAATATTCATTTTAGCGGTGTGTGAGAGTGACGTTAGATGTGTGAACGCCAAACTGTAGTCACTCGCCTGGCTACTATTAAAGTAACCAACTTGGCCACCTGCAAAGCCACCGTGGCCCATAAGCGATCAAAATCCATTTTGTAAAAATATATTACGTGCAAATAGTGACCGTATGAAAATATTTTGTTTACCAATATGTTTATCTAACATCAAATAGAAAATGTAAAACATACAACATTTTGTTTGTCACATTTTGTATCACATTAGCATTAGGTAGTTATTGTTTGTCGCAAATAGGACATTCTGTTGACTGCTATTTTGTGCAAACACAATGTTTGTGGAACAATTGACTTGGAAATGCTTAAGCCCACACACAAACGGAGATGTGATATATATTTATATAAATCATTATTGTAAATATTATTATAAATCATTATTATTAAATCATTATGGGCAACTTTGCACCGGGAATGGTCAGGAGCGGGTTATTTAGTGATTAATTCACAATTATTATCAATTATTAATTCAAGTATTAGATGGATATAACATATAATTTTATGACGATTAATGAGATGGCAACAATTTAAGGCCAGTTTAGTTTAGGTTTTGTGCCAACAGAATCACTACCAAACAAACACACAAACCTCATTAAGTAAACAATGGCAGTACTAGTACTAGTAGAATCACTACCATTGGTAGTGATTCTGTTGGCACAAAACCTAAACTAAACTAGCCTTAAATTGTTGCCATCTCATTTTTTCGATCGAAAAATACGGGTCAGCAACATTTTAACACTAGTTTAGTTTAAGTTTTGTGCAAACAGAATCACTACCATTGTATACTTAATGAGGTCTAACGGTCTAACCAATATTTCGCAGTTCTGAGGGTCTAACCGTTGTTTGCCCATACGTCCATTTAACACTTCGACTGCCACCAACGTACACCGTGATATTAGACAGCGTGTATAGCAGCGAAGCACCGCTCCGGGTCGCATCGGTAATGCTTGGCGTTAAGCACAGTATCCTGTTATTCAAACAGTTCGTAAAAACTCTCTGTAGTTACATAACGAAGCAACATTAAATTGATCCGTCTAAAATAATGAAATGTTCCGGTTGGATTAAACGAGCCAAGCGCGAGGCATTTCGGGACAACGTGAACTCTCACGTTTAGCAAGAACGCTACTTCAATTTGCTTTATTTGCTAATTAGCAAAGTTTCCCTTTGACGTTGTGACGCAGCACTCACGTGACTCCACGCCCCGAATGACTCTAGTGGGTGAAAACCCTACATAATTATTATCTTTATGTATTTATCACCTACCGACTCGGAAATACATCACTGTCACACGGTAATTGCGAAAAATTTATTACCGTTCGATGCCGACTACCTTCATATCCACCTGTATTATGATTATGAATCCATCATGATGACGCTCGATCGTTTCAATAATCATTGTGATCATTGAAATGATCGCAGCGGCAGTTAAATTACTGACCATTGATTTGTGCTTTGATAGTTCACATTCTCATTTCGAATGACTGATGAATCGATTGTTTACGGATAAAGCAAAAATCTGATTTACTGATTTTTCCATTCCTCGTTATATTGCCAACCGTATGAAGTTACCTGGTACTTGATGCCTAATGAGAAGTGACTGCGCTTGAAACATTCGCGCTGTCGGAACTTCACTAATGAGTGAAGCTGCATTTACAGTAACAAACCCACTGAAGTAACTCTCACATACAAAATTAACAGGCAACAGTTACCTACTAAAGTTCCTGTGTAGTGGAAGTATTGTTCGAACTCGAACAAAATACCAAATTCAGCTTGAAATTTATGTTTTGTCTCTGTTGCTCACTCACGTACCCTCTAGCTTGCCTCTAGATGCTTCAAATAATGCGCACTGTAAATCAGTTCGTACTTATCGCAGAAGATGAGTTCTGATAATTGAAAATTCACCGCGCGCCGGCGGGATTACGTCGGTCGGGACAGGCTCGGATAATCCGGATAGATGTTGACGTTATCTTTGTCGGCAATAGTATTATGATGGAGGTAATATTGAAATTAGTGGGTATTATTTTACTCGGGTGGAGGATTATTATGACAGTTCTTGAGTTCCATTTTGTGGGTTGCAAGAAATCAACATTTTGATTTGACAAAGATAATGTGCCTGTATGTTTTATGATCATGCACTTACTGCTAGACCTTGAATAACAAAAATGTAGGCAAAATTGGTATTTTTTTTAATTTAATTTTTTTATTTAATGCTGGACACATTATCTAGCCCAAGCTAAGCAGAGCTTGTGTTATGGGTACTAGATAACTGATATACATAATACAATACAATAAATAGATATATTTTTTATTATTCATAGAAAACGACCAGAACACCCTGAACAAATGTCTGCAGTTCGTACACACATTTGTCCCAAGGCGGGAATCGAACCCGCAACCGCCTGCGTCGCAGGCGGACCTTCGCCCACCGCGCCACCGAGGTCGTCATGGTATATGTGTTTAACTCGTACAGCTCTGTTTAATTTGTAAAGCGTTAATATTATTTATTGAATTCATCTTGAACATTACATTTTCTTAATGAGAGAAGCCATTGGGTCCTAAAATACAGTTTCCATCTGGTTCAGGAGTTTGTAAGTTAACTAGCAGCACCTCACGGTTTCACCCGCGTAGTTCACGTTCCCGTGGGAATTCTGGGATAAAATATAGCCTATAAGCTATTCCCGACTATAATCTATCTCTGTGTCAAATTTTATCCAAATCCGTTCAGACGTTCGGGCGTGATTGAGCAACAAACATCCATCCATATAAACTTTCGTATTTATAATATTAGAGTGATGAAAGTAAGAATGATACGTGATAATGATGGTGGAGAAGAATGAGTTTAATTTATTTTACAATAAAGTTTATTTTTTTATAAAACTAGAGTATTTGACGTTAAGCTGTCGCAACTCTTTGTAGAGACTGTTAATTACGGCTAACTGTGCTAACTCTACCCAAGCCTGCCATTTTGTTCCACGCTCATTAAAATAATGTTTTCATTCGATTGCGCTGTCGATCGCTTGTTAATTAATAGCGACTGAAACAATGTCGTTAATGAACTATAAACCATCGGAAATTTCAGGAATAAACCTTTAACGTATGTTTAATCTATTTGAAGTGTTTTTTCAGCAAAATGTTCTATCTAATCGACAATATTTAAGATACATTCCCTCCATGTGACATAGCCGTGGGACGCCCTGTATATGTATATAGCAGCATCAACTATCCAATTATACTTTTATGTATAAAAATTATAATCAAATAATAGAATTAAATTAAAACTAGTGTTTACAATTGAAACAATTGAGCTAACTGCAGACTGTTGCAAACAATCTACAGGTAGCTCAACTGATCCATATCAATACCAGTCGGAAGCGTGTCCAAAAAACTAATGAATATATTTTAACAAATTATCTAAATCTAAACAAGGTAGATATAGTCCTATGCGTCGACGCGACTATGCGACGTATGGGGGGACCTATGTCCAGCAGTGGACGTGTAAGGGCTGATATGATAATGATGATGTTGAAACAAGGTAGATGTATTTTTAGGTATTTCTCATTCATTTATAGACAGATCTGTTTGATAATGATTACTATTGTTTTGTTCGTTTGATCGCAATCCACATGTAACATATTTGGTAAGAATACATTTTTCCTTTATCAGCGGTCCAGAAATTGACTGTTAATAATTGATTATACCAGACCTTTGAGGCAAATATTACTTAGCTTACATATAATAATTATATTATCTACCTAGTAGGTAATACATACCTATTGCAGATGTAAGTGAATGCTACGTGAAACAAAGATCAAACCTTCCAACTCAATTTAATATCTGCTCATAGCAAATGTAATAACCCCGTAAATATGGGGAACAATAGAAGGTAAATTAGTTTTTGGGGAACACAAACTCAATTGTCAAAAAGGATTGCTGCGCTTCATCTACGAACTGTGAGATACGAGGATTTATTTATCAGGGGAGTAGGGTGGGAAGGGCTAATTCGAGTTACAACAAGTTGATTCAACACAACAAACAAATAGCTGAGGGAAACATCTTTGAACGTCGTACGTAGTAGGTAAGCTTTGGAAGGCTTCGTCAGAGCCACATAGCTCGTCGAAGTCTGGAACTTGATATTCTTATCAGCGAATAGCATTTTTTTTTTTTGTATAAAATAGTGGTAATCATTAATAAATAGTGGGTATCATTGTTAATTTTATGTCATCCGTTAAAATGACAAAAAAATACTTAGTACTCAGCGCATCAAAATTACGGACGTAAGCAAGGAACATTTTGCTAAAAGCATCATTTGGTATGACACTATTGTCTATCTGACTAGGTACTCCACAGAGATACGAAGTTGCCCTTGGTGGCCACCAAAATCTATTTTCGTATCTCTGCCTAAACTAAATAAAACAAAACTATTACAGAGACATTAAAAAACAGCTTATGATAGGTATCACAAACTGGAAGATGGATTTTTGAAAATTCCTTTGTTAAACGGAATAATAAGATAAATTAGGTGGCGGCGCCACTTTGGGTGGGGTATGCGCCTTAATTGAAAAAATGGAGGGTAACATAGGCTATTTTTTGTTCTAGTAAAACATCCTAGTATCCCATAAATCAGTTAACATTGGATATAAATAACCTTAAACAACGCGTACAATGCCGCGGGCAGTAGCTAGTAAAGTGTACATTCCTTTCCGTTGATTTTTAGACTCATTTTTGCAGTCCTTGTGGAATTAAGATCCTTTCTTCAAAAAATTATAGATAGATAGATTATACTTTATTTCATAGCCCATAAACAAAAAAAACATAAATTACATTAAAAAACTTATCCTAAACAAAGACTTGGAATTGGCAGTCTTATCGCTTAAAGCGATTTCTTCAGGGCAACCAATGTACACGGAGATTACTATAAGATGGCGGAGCTTATGCTAAGCTAAAAATTATACAAACCAATTATACTAATACACAAATACCAAATAATATAATAAACTAATACATAACAACATAATAAATTAATTCAACATTAAGAGACATACATGCTAACATATTAATCTGACACGATGACAGATTAATATGTTAGCATGTATATTTTCTATTGAAAGTTTGCTTTGATGTGTGATGTGTGAATAATATGGTATGATTTGATCACAATCAGCACTCTAAGCACGAGGATTTTCGTATTTGTTGATCATATAGTATAATTTGTAGCGATCTATAAGTTCGAGATATACTATAAGTTCGAATATAGGTGATGATTGTTCTATTTTTTTATGGCAGTGAAAAGTACTTTCCAACACTTTTTTCTCTGCCCTCTTTCTCATATTGGCATTGTATTACCAATGACCGAAGGCGGATATGCAAAACAGAAAGAAGTCGAAAAGCTGCTTGCTCGATCCATTGTGCTGCAATAACAGTCAAAAATTTGTCGTGCTATTGCTAGCAGCGTGTAGGTACCTATTTGGGTACAGAGTTCAAAGCATGAGTTATTGACTTAAAATAGAATGAAAGATTTTTTTTTTCTGCGACGCAAGAGGTTGCGGCTTCGATTCCCGCCTCGGGACAAATGTGTGTACGATCTGCAGACATTTGTTCAGGGTGTTCTGGTCGTTTTCTATATATAATAAAAATATTTATCTTTGTAAATTTATTTAACAGCAAAAAATAATTACAACTAATATTTACACTTACATCTATTTACTAAAAATCTAAGCCGTCACCAGAAGGCAGAGTGCCCAGAATGCTGGCAGCATTGCCACGTTGAATGGCAATGCTAATTCGTTGACCGAAATAAAAACCAGCATTCCGATCACCTGTGGACTCTATTAGTAGTTTTGAAAGATCTTTATAGATAACGTGTGCCCCAGGACCCCAAGGACCTAGGGTTTCCACCCCAAACGGCTCAAATAGGTAACCTCTGTCAAGACTAGCGTATTTTCGCCGTTTGAGGAACTCCGCTGATGTTGCTGCGGAGCCTGCCCTTACTGATGTCCCTGCAAGATGAGAAGGTGCTAGGGTATCTACACACGTAGCATCCCAAACTAAAGGCTGACCCATCTTCCAAGGAATCAGAGTCATACCGTCAGGCCTTTTACCATCATCTCGCATTAGGCCACGTGGTTCGAGAGTAGCTGGCACACTGACGCTGGTAAAAGCCCGACGAATGATGTCATTAATTGAACCATGGCGGGACACACGTCCTGCACTAGAGACACATGCCAGTGCATGGTGACCGAACTTATCAACGGTTTCACCGCACTGGCAACGGTGTGGCACTAGGCAAGGAGAACCTAAACGCAAAGAGGTAGCCACCTCTTTATCTGTATATTGTATTGTATTATGTATATCAGTTATCTAGTACCCATAACACAAGCTCTGCTTAGCTTGGGGCTAGGTAACGCTGTGTGAATTGTCTAGCGTCATTTAGTCATTTATTTATTTATTTTGCCGTAAAACTACACAACACAATAACTAACTTAACTCAATTAATCCTAGACTTAGTCTTAATTTTTTGTGCGTAAAATATAATTGTTCCATTATTTCAATTGTTCCGATGACTGACAAAATAAAGGTATGGCTGGCTACAAATAACTCTCTTAGTTACACATTCCGAATCCGATGTTTCTCTGAGTATTTTCCCAATGGTCATCGTTTTGTTGCAAAGCTCTGTCACAGCAAGCTGCTTGATAGGTCTCTTTGAGAACTCCGCAAACGGTTTTTAAGCACTCGAATAAGGTTGGACCGAGCCATCACGAGCAGACTTAATCGAGTGTTCTAAGCATGGAAAGTCTGCCAAAAGTGTGTTAAAATGTATATTTTTTGTTAAATACCTTCTCTATATCTATTCGTGTGAAGCCGGGGCAGGCCACTAGTTAATTCATAAAAATCGATTTAAAAAAAAGAGAAGTATTCAAAGTAAAAAATCTAAGTAAAAGTTATTTTATTACTAATCTTGACAATTATTTAAAAACCCCAAGTCATATTGCATTTAGTTTTCTTTTATAAAGTTTTTTGCCCAAACCGCCCAAACCATTACTCACCAAAAAGTAATGTCAGTGCCAATTTTATTTATTTAATTTAAATAGGACATCCAACATAAAATACACACAAGGCTAGTTAGTAGTAAGAAGTTAGTAGAAGAAATTTATTTGTCTCTACAATAAAGGACGTCTCAGCGTGCACAATCCTAATCCGAACTAATGATAGAAATGCGAAAGTGTGTTCGTTTGTTTGTTTGCTCTTCCTTCATACCCTAACTAAGCAACTAATCGAATTGATTTTTTTGCATAGAGTTAGTTGAAGGAATGGAGAGTAACTTTTTGTCCTGGTAAAACTTCAAATTCGCATGGGATATTTACGTAAATGTGAAATTCGAATTCAACCCGGTTGAAACGAAACAGCTAGGAACATAATAAGTCTCAACAATTAACAATGCTTTTTTTACTGGACGGACAAAGTTACCTAGCTACAAAAATAAAAAGAAGAGTAAAATACTATAAATGGAAGAAAAGTTGCAATACCAAACACCCTGTATAAAAAAAACTTATCATGTTAATTATATAACAAACCGAAACGCCAATCAGTCATACTTGACCAAATGTTTGACCTCTCATACATGGGCATAGATAGACAGACTGTAATCTTTTCTGTACCCGAATGCGGCAAAAGTTTCGATGTTTAGTATTGTTTTATTTCTCAGGCTGTTGTTATTTGTTATTCACGATGCGACGGAGACATCGGGCACGGTCCGGTAACATTCGTCTTGAATTTTTCAAAGTCCCAGCTTGAATTCGTAACCGAGGGGAGTGATACAGTTTTCTATTCACCTACTTACGTAATTCATGTCCTTACGTCGCAATACTTTGAGGTCACATACATGTTTGTGTTTAATTTTTGAGAAGGGAAAACTTTAGCTTAGTTTAAAAAAGTAACGCTCGTATCGACCAGCTCTCCTATTGACCACACTTCCACATGTTAACCTCCCACAATCAAGGGGGTTTTTGTTAGAATCACCACACTTAACAGACGGATTGATCGCAGATAGCTCAACAGATTAATAATCATAGATATCTTGTTAACAGACATGGGTTCTATGACCTAAGTTTGAAATTACTCCGGATCTAGGCAGTAAAACTAAAACGCAATAGAATAGAAATCAATTCCATAGCTCAATAACCAAAGCACCAACGTAGTTATGCATCCAGCCAGTAGAGACATCGTAACATTGAATGCCTAAAGTGCAAGCTTGCACAACTGGGTGGGCTCTACTGCGAATGTTTATCACCTCGCCTTCGCCCACGCGCGTCTGCGACGCGTCGATAGTACTTAGGACCTAAGTTTGTTTTAATTAAATTGTCATTCGTATTGAGATTAAACACGCTCATAGACGTCTCATTGTAAAAGTGATTTTTATTGTCAATCTCCAATAGATTTCATTTAAAGTTAGTTTTTAAAAACATCTACAACGTTCCTGAATCCTTTACTGGCGCAGCCGGGGCAGATTTTCCGAGTTTTCCACGCGAATTTCCGCGACTTTTCGTGAATTTTCCGACGGATCGGATCTGTTCGAACCAAATAAATTTGTGAAGATCCTGGGAGGCGAACAAGCATGTTGGTGACTGGCTGGTGAGTAGAATTTTCGCCATCCTTTCATACCCTTAGTGCTTTGTATTTTGTTATTCTTGGAATCGAACTTCTTCCATTATAACGTTTTCTGGTTCCTATTGTAGGGATTTTAGAATAAGTAGAGTTAAGTAAACTGTTCTTTAAAATTTAGTATAGAAATCGTTAAATAGAAATAAAAGTAAAATATAATAAAATAAAAATGACCACGTTACGGCCGATTCCAAAGGAACTATTGTGTATAATACCATTTTTTAATGGTAATAAAAGACATTTAAATCTTTTTTTAAAAAAATGTGATTATGTTGTTGATAAATATCGTGGCGAAAATGAGCAAAACATTTATGTTTTGCATTCGATAACGAGTAGGTTAACTGATGAAGCCGCTGCTTTAGCAAGTGAGCGAAATGATGTTGATACTTATGAAAAACTGAAAACACTATTGGTACAGCATTTTGGTGATCCTAGAAGTGAAGAATGCTTAGCGATAGAGTTAGAGACTTTAAAGATGAAACAAGGGGAAAGCTATCAAGAGTTTTGCAATCGTATTCAGACAGTTAGGTCGATACTTATCTCTAAAGTGAATCAGACAAACAATCTTAGCATGGCAACTAGAACCGAAATCTATAATAACAAGGCGCTGAACGTTTTCTTGTACAACCTGCCTGAAAATGTATTAAGACCAGTTAGAATGAAAAACCCACATAATCTAGAAAAAGCATTAGAATATGTGTTGGAGGAAGTGAACTTCTACGAGCAGTATACGCTCAGGAGTAAAATGCTCAAGCTTCAGCTTGCACCTGCAGCAACACCTGCAGTAACACCAACACTTAATAAATTCAATCCTCCTACGCAGAACATGCCCTTTCAGCCGAATGGTTTTAGACCAACACTCGCCCCTATGGCACCCCCTCGTTTTAACTTTGGGATTCCAGGAAACATGCAGTACAGGCAGCCTGCTGCCCCTCAGTTTGCCCCTCAGGCTCCTATGGGTTTTAGACCGCAGTTGATGCAACCACAACAATTTGGGTTGCAATCTCAGAATTTTAGGCCGCAACAATTTGGCTACCGGCCTCAAATTAATCAAGGCCAATTCGGTTATCGGCCTCAATTCCAACAAAATCAGTTTGGCTATCGGCCTCAGTTAAATCAGTTCGGTTACAAGCCTCCCAATGCAAAACTTGGAGATACGGATGTTTCTATGAGGACTGCACCTCCTCAAAAACCACAGATGCCGGCAACGACTCAACAACCTCAAGGGTTTCGCCTAAATGAATTAGAATTAGGCTATGGTTACGGATATGACTGGTATGGACATGAAAATGAAAATTTTGGAATCAATGACGGGTATTATAGTGACTTTGATTTCGTAAACTATTCTGAACCGCAAATAGATATGAATTTTTGGAATGAACAGCAGGTCGACTCTACCCAGTTGGGAGATACCCATACAGAGGAGAAGGCTGAAAATTTTTCAGTAGCAGCCTCGAAAGAGGATGTGAAGTGATAAAAATAAATTGCGATACTAAAATAAATCTTCCATACATATACTTACCCGAAATTGATGCTAAATTTATGATTGACACTGGTAGTACACGCTCCTTTATCAGTCCAGCGAAAGCATACCAATTCTTTGGTAACTCTATTAGGGGTGAATTATTCACAGTTATAAGCACGCACGCATCTAGCAACCACAACGAGGTTATCGAAATCCCCCTAATGCCTTCGTTTAATAGCTGTGACTATCATAAATTTTATGTGTATGATGTAGACCCTAAGTATGAGGGACTAATAGGAAACGACTTATTAATGCAACTGGAAGCTGTCATTGACTTAAAACATAACAGTTTTAGAACTAGAACAGTAGAGTTGCCTATAATGAGGTGTATGGGAAATCACGTCATCGAATTGAACCCGCGGTCTGAGCAACGCGTAAAAATGCCCACAAATTTGTATTCAGGCACAGCGATATTAAATTTTAAACAATTTTGTAACGGCATAAGAATGCCAGATGCAATAGTAAAATGCGAAAACGGATATGCTACCACCATTATCCAAAACGCAACTGACAAGTTGAGAAAACTAGTGATAACAGGTCCATTTGAGGTTGAAGAATTTCCCAATGATAACTGTGTAGGTGTAAATTGCCTTAATGACGTTGAAATGAAAGACATGGAAGTAGAAAAGATATTGGATGAAAATTTAACAAGACTTAGGCTAGACCACATGAACAAAGAGGAAAAAAATTGTATATCTGAATTATGTAGAGACTATAAAGATATTTTTTACAGTGATAAGCTTCCACTAACCTTTACAAATCAAGTAAAACACTGTATTCGTACGAAAAACGAAGATCCAATTTATGTTAGACCTTATAGACAACCCCCTATTCAAACACAAGAAATTAAGTCACAGGTAGAGAAGCTTTTACAAAACAACGTGATTCAGGAATCGCATTCGCCATGGAACGCGCCTGTACACTTAGTACCGAAAAAAATGGACGCTTCGGGTGAACAAAAATTTCGTATGGTCATTGACTACAGACGTTTAAACGAAATAACGACGGATGATAAGTACCCTTTGCCTAATATTACCGACTTGTTTGATAAGCTAGGCAAAGCTAAGTATTTTAGTACTCTTGATCTAGCGAATGGTTACCATCAGATAGAGATCAATGAAGAAGACAGGCAGAAGACAGCCTTCAGCACGGAAGCGGGACACTATGAATTTTTAAGAATGCCATTTGGCTTAAAAACTGCTCCCGCGACCTTTCAGAGAGCCATGGATAACATACTTAGGGGTTTGCAAGGATTACATTGCCTTGTATATATGGACGATATCATTATTTACAGTACTAGTATGCAGGAACACATCAGAGACTTAAAATCTATCTTTGACAGACTAAGACAAGCAAACCTAAAGGTTCAGCTAGACAAGTCTGAGTTTTTGAGAAAAGAGGTACTATATTTAGGACACACAATCACAGATCACGGCCTTAAGCCAAACGATGATAAAATAAAAGCAATATTAGACTATCCGCTTCCAAAAACTGTGACAGAAATCAAGAGTTTTCTTGGTTTAATTGGTTATTATAGACGATTCATTAAAGATTTTGCAAAAATTACAAAACCATTGACAAATTGTCTCAAAAAACAGAATAGTATCGTTATAGATCAGAAATATTTGGACGCTTTCCACCAATGCAAGGAACTTCTTACGCATGCGCCCTTACTACAGTATCCAGATCCATCAAAACCTTACATACTTACGACTGACGCATCCGCCGTAGCTCTGGGTGCAGTACTGTCACAAGGAACTGTAGGAACTGATCTACCTGTCGCATATGCAAGTAGGACATTGAGCATGACTGAAATGCGTTACAGCACGATAGAACGCGAGCTATTGGCTGTTATTTGGGCCATTAAACATTTTAGACCATACCTATATGGCAATAAATTCACTATATATACCGATCATCGACCCCTGGCTTGGCTAGATTCTATCAAAGAACCGAATAGTAAATTGACACGCTGGCGACTACGCTTATTGGAATATGACTTTACAACTAAGTATAAAGACGGTAAACAAAACACGAATGCTGATGCACTGTCACGTATTAAAGTAAATGCGTTAGATGGGTTAGATATGTTTGATGATGCATCTTCGGATGAATCTATGAAGGTCCAATTAGATGAAAAAGAACAAAAATTACAAAAACATCTTCACGAAATAACAAACAAAATTGTAGATTTGGCAAAACATGACAGTGATCAGGAAACACATATAGAGACAATCGTCTTGTCAGACGCATCTGACACAGAAGAAGCTCGTAATATTGACAAATTAGAACCTCAAATTCTACTTCCGCCGCTTTCACATAGTTCAGAAGGAACAATCCATTCAGCGGCAGATCTAGAGTCTGATGGAATTCCTATTTTAAAAGAAGCAGTAGATACCAAACCTAACCAAATACTTATTTTCACATGGCCTAGAAAAGAAATAAATGTAAAAGTTTTAAAAAGAGAACATCAAAAGGTTATAGAAGCATTTTTGCCATTGAATAGTGAGGAATTGATAAAGCAATTCCTTAAAGAATACATCAAACCAAAAACAAAATATTTTATTTATTTTGAGGATGAACAACACAGGAAAGAATTTAACGCCGTGATTATTAGGTTATTCAAAAAGGGTACGGTAGAGTTTTATGAATGCACGGAAAGGGTTATAGTAGTAGAGGATGAGAATGAGCAGAAAGCTATAGTATTGCAACATCATGAAGGAAAAACTTGTCATCGTGGCATAAAGGAAACCGTTATGAGAATAAAAAGAAATTTTTATTGGAATAGAATACAAGAAATCACAGCAGCAGTAATAAATAGCTGTGACGCATGTAAAAAAATGAAATATGACAGGAAACCCATTAAGCCAACTATAGAGTTGACTCAAACTCAGTCATCTCCATTTCAGGAAATCTTTATAGATATATTTTCTATTGAAAATAGATCTTACCTGACCTTAGTTGATGCTTTTAGTAAATTAGGCCAGGCTATTGAGATCGAAAATAAATCAACACCGGAAGTAGTACGTGCCCTGATTAAATACTTTTCAATGTATGGGGTCCCGACTAAGATCAGTAGTGACCCAGGATCCGAGTTCAACAATAATTTGATGAAAGAATTAGCTGAAATGTACAAAATTGATTTACATATTTGCACTCCAAACAATCCCAATTCGACAAGTATCGTTGAGCGTTTTCACTCTACAATAATAGAGATTTACAGATTAGCGAAATACGAACAGAAATGTACTGATGCAGCTTCTATAATGACGTATGCAATTATGGCCTATAATAATACAATACATTCAGCTACGGATTTAACTCCTTTTGAAATAGTTTTTGGGCACACAGATTCTAGTAAATTATTTGACGGAGAGTTTGAAAAATCGTACATGCAGCAATTGCTTAAGGATCATGCAAAACGAACTAAATATCTATATCAATACATTTCGGACAAATTGGTAGAGCGAAAAGAGAAAATTAGGGAAAAAAGATTAGGAGAACAGGTTGAATTAGAGCCAGGGGATGTCGTATATACAAAAGATATAAATACAAGAAAAAGCAAGGACAAAGCGAGATATAAGAAGGCAATTGTAAAATCGAGAATAGAACGAAATGTATTGTCAGTGGAAAATGATCAGAAACATTCAAGGGTCCCTATTAAAAATGTGAAACGCCCTTCACAGGTGGTGTTTGGTCGTACTGACCCTACTTCCCCAAAGCCGGGCCCTTCATCTACAAAAGATTGAAAACAATCCGGGTATATTACCTGTGAAAGAAGGACAAGCGTTCAGGCAAACAGATAAGTGGTTAATAGTTAAAACCTTAGATTTAAGTGGCATAGGTAATAATTTGGAGTTTCACATATTGAAATATAATGAGTTTATTAGATTAGTTGATAGTCATAAAGCTTTTACCCATGAATTTTTGGGCATAAAAACACAAGTAGAGTACGTACGGAATACAACTGTCGTGAAATTTCGCCAGTTAGTCCCATCGCATAGGTATAAGAGAGGGTTAGTTAATCCCCTTGGGTCATTTATTAAGGCTGTTTCGGGTAATTTAGACAATGAAGATGCTATTCGATACGATTCACTAATTTCACGAATTAGTTCAAAGGAAATTGCTACTGAGAAAAGAATAACGATGATCACCAGAATGTTGAACAATTTTGAAAACAGTACAGAAACTTTACAAGAAAACATAATTATATTGGATAAACGATTTAAGGTTATTGAAGAATTAATTAAACTGCAAAATTTCAAAGAAAACATCTGCCTCTATCTGACTTACGTTTCAAGTATGTTCGATATGTTTATAAGTACATTTAGGACCATGTATGTAGAGTTAAACGAGATAGAGACAGCGCTGGCATTCAGTAAAGTGTCTGTACTACATCAATCAATTGTAAATTCCACAGAGCTCTTGTCATTATTAAAAGAAATTGAAAATGTACACCATTTGGTTTATAAGGTGACTGAAAGCAATTTGTTAAAATTAGAAAGGGTTATTGAAGTAAAAGCTTATGTAAAACTAAACCAGATAACGTTCATATTGGAAGTTCCATTAATTGATGAAAATTCTTACGATTATTTTAAGATCTACTCATTGCCTATTTTCCAAAGTTCCTTGAATAAAACTGTAGTTGTTTTTCCTGAATTCCCATACCTTTTGGCGAAAAATTCGAAATACCTGCCGGTCTCAAAGTCATGCGAGAAAATTGCTGAAAACAACAAATTCCTCTGTCGCGACATGATGCAGTTTCCAATACTCACCTGTGCAGAGCAACTCCTAGAGTTTCAGCCAGACCCTACCTTGTGTGTACCATATGCTGTTGACATCGAGGATATCAAAGTTCAGAGGATTGGTGTACATACTTGGATTGTATTTACAAAGAAACCAACAGTTTTGGCGGAAAAATGTCATCATGAGAATAGTAGAGAATCTCTACATGGTACTTTCATCTTAACAACTTCAGAAGACTGTGAAGTATATTTGGGCAAGCTGAAATTGGGATATCTTAAGACGATTGCAGGAAACCTTCAGTATAAAATAACACCGATTGTTACTTTTCCTAAATTGAAATCTACAAACATTACTTCAATGACGACCGTTAATATCAAGAACATCGATTTGGAGGAAGTTAAATATTTTTCACGTATCTTAAAGCTAAAGGAAAATGAGATTAGTGAAAGTGAAAGTGAAATCAGCGTGGTGAACACCCAAAGCATTAGTTTAGGAACTGTTTTACTGTACTTAATTTTAATCTTTATTGTAATTTTTCTTATACTTTATCGTTATGTTTTGAAGCGAAATGATCGGATCAAAGCATCGGCAAGACCCGATAATTTCGCACTTGAGGAGGGAGGAGTTATGCATCCAGCCAGTAGAGACATCGTAACATTGAATGCCTAAAGTGCAAGCTTGCACAACTGGGTGGGCTCTACTGCGAATGTTTATCACCTCGCCTTCGCCCACGCGCGTCTGCGACGCGTCGATAGTACTTAGGACCTAAGTTTGTTTTAATTAAATTGTCATTCGTATTGAGATTAAACACGCTCATAGACGTCTCATTGTAAAAGTGATTTTTATTGTCAATCTCCAATAGATTTCATTTAAAGTTAGTTTTTAAAAACATCTACAACGTTCCTGAATCCTTTACTACGTTGGGCTCCTTCAATTAGCGAACAATAGCGATGTATCGGAACAGCAGCGGCCGCAAATCCGTATAACCTGCAAGATTATGACCCCAACTAATTTCAAGTTTCTAAACTTCATTACCCGCACCGTCGGAGATCCAAGGTGATGATAAAATTATAATAAAGACTTGTTAGGTACTGTGTTATGGCGACGGTGCTAGTTAATTTCACAGCTTGGAGACTTTGCTCTATAATGCCTTGTAATAAAAGTGACGGATGTTCCGGGAAGACATTTTTCTGCAAAGTTTCTAGAACTTGCTTAAATATTAATTACAACTCTTCTTTTCGAGTTCTAGTAGGTAATAGTCTGCGTGATCTGTCACCATTGCTTTAAAACGTTGACTGAGATAACCCGACGTGGTTCTAACTCTTAGATCGTTGAAAACAGGCTTAGAGCTTAGGACTTTATCTCTCTATGCTTTCAGAGAATGAAGGTTAAGTTCAGTTTCTACACAATACCCTTACGCTTGAGATTCCGGAAAGCATCCTCAAAGTTACCCACTACATATAAGTCCATGTATTTAGTACACAGAGACCCTAATAGTCCTTTCCTAGTTGAACAGCATAGCGTTTAATTACGAACACATACAGCTTTCGACCATCTTAAACTAAACACATACAAAAGCTTTAGTGTTCAACAACAGCTAACTCGGTACGAGTTTAGAATTCAAACGGATCAAGTTAAACCGATTCAAGTGCGCTTCTAAATCTAAATAGTGTCGGACTGTAGAGGTCGAACGTTTCCCTTCTCAAATATATACAAATGTCGATGAGGAGGCCTATTTATATAAATAATTATATAGATTTCGATGACGGTGACATTACAGATTCTTCTTTCTATCATGAGCCCTAATATGGCTCGTTAGACCGAACTCTCAAAAATGCATTGGTACCTCTGAAATAGTCTGGGGTCTTCATCGAAACGATTTTCAACAATACGAGTAACGTAATGTTTATGGGGTAGAAAACTTCTGACGAAATAATTTTTTTCCAGTTATACAGACGGTTATGTCGACGAAAACAAGCCAAATCAAACTCGATTTGACCTACCTAGCCAGAAACAGTTTCCTTCTGTATGTATTCTTATTTTCTTATACTACGTAAACAGAAAGTAATTTCATTTGTACGGGTCCCAACATAATCACAAATACAGCTTCATAATAAAATATACGAGTCGACATGTATTGCGTTCGAAGCTTCGTAATAGCAATAGAGACTGCATCGTTTATACGGATATAGTACCTAAATAATAGTAGGTATGTAACAGAAGGCATCTAGTGCGATTTCATTTCGTTTTATTTGCACTGCTGCCCACTGCGGGCCAACAGACTGTGACGTCCAGCACACCGCATCCGCGCTATTCTGATTATATGTGTATGTACGTAAAAGAAAATTACTGCATTCGGGACCTAAAACATAAAATAAATAGAGTAACATTTGAGACAGGCAATATATTGGGAAGCGAATTAATGGAGGAAACGTACTTGTCATCTTTTGGGGTAACAACTCTAAAAGTGTAGGCGTATGTCACTGTTCAAATTTTATAAAATCGGCTACATGCAAACATAGGGTGCCAACCTCGGAGAAGTCGCAAGATGCTATAGGCGTTTTTTGCGACTTGTCAAAAGCATTCGATTGCGTACACCATGAAACATTAATCAGGAAACTACATCACTATGGAATAATGGACTCCTCTTTGGATCTTCTTACGTCTTACTTGAGTGATAGGATACAGAGAGTTGAGATTAATGGGAAACGGTCTGCGGGGTCTGTAGTTACAATGGGTGTACCGCAGGATTCTATCCTCGGTCCTTTCTTATTTTTAGTTTATATCAACGACCTGCCTCATCTTGTAAAGAATAATCACGAGATTGTACTGTTTGCTGATGATACTTCTTTAATTTTTAAAATGAAACGACAGAGTACAAATTTTGACGATGTGAATAATGCAATCTCAAAAGTAGTCCATTGGTTTAGTGTCAATAATCTTTTGCTTAACGAAACCAAAACAAAATGTATTAGATTTATTCTACCTAATGTTAAACAAGTTAAGGCTGATGTAAACGTAAAGGGAGAAACGTTAGAAATTGTTAAAAGTACCGTATTCTTAGGAATCACTTTAGATAATAAACTTCAATGGGGCCCACACATAGATAAGTTATCGAGGAGACTTAGTTCTGCAGCGTATGCAGTCAAAAAAATCCGTTTTCTTACAGACGTGGATACATCTAGACTTGTTTATTTCAGCTACTTCCACAGTATTATGTCATATGGTATACTGCTGTGGGGGAACGCTGCAGATATTAACACCGTATTTGTGCTGCAGAAGAGGGCTGTTCGTGCTATCTATAATATGGGTCCCAGAGAATCCCTACGTGATAAATTTAAAGAAATAAACATAATGACAGTCCCCTGTCAATATATTTATGAAAACTTGTTGTACACTCATAAAAATATCAAAAGCTTCCCTAAAAATAGCGATATACATAATATTAATACTAGAAATAAACATAAACTCGCTGTGCCCACAACCAGGCTTCACAAGATAAATGTATCTTTCAAAGGGCAATGTATACGCTTCTACAACAAAACTCCTAGTGAGTTGCAAAATCTATCAATTAATAAATTCAAACAAATTGTCAAAACTTTTCTGTGCAAAAAGGCTTACTACAAAATATCAGATTATTTAGAAGATAAAAAAGCTTGGGACGGGTTTTGCTCCAACTCGAAAAATAACAACTAACAGGCTAAAGGTTTCTTCGTCGCTTCTTTACTTTAGTCTACACACCGAAGCGACAGAAATCAAAAACATCACTTTATTTCCGTGTCAGTGTTTTATTTTAAGAATTTGACTTTTTCTAAGTATACATTTTTGTATTTATGGAAATAAAGAATTTAAAAAAAATAAATAAATAAATAAATAAAAAAAAAAAACCTCATGACCCTCCTTCGTTGTTATAGTAAGTTGTCTAAGTGTTTATTTTATAAACATATAGAAATAAACGTTATTGAATTGAATTGACTCGAGTAAAAAATAGTGGTGGTCTATGGCTACTCAGTTCAAATCAAACGCAAGAATTTTTAAATAAAAATGTAGATTCATATTCAAACGTTCATTAAGAAAACGTTGAGCCCTTGATGGTGCGCAGGCGATTAAAGGTGATTTAAGTTGTCACAATAAAGTGGCACTAATGGTGATTGTGTGGTGAAATGATGTTGTTTCTGTAAACGAGGCCCCTCGGCCGAGCTGCATGGTTACCCTTTCCTGTTTAACTTAATAGGGTATTTTACTCTATACGAAAAAAAATCTAAAAATATATTATTGAGATAAAAAGCCTTCTGATAATGTTAGTATTAGGTCATAAAAAACTAATTTTATGATTCGGTTCAAAGTTATCTGTTTTTTAACGCTATGAAATAATAGGTGCAATGTTATACGACTGTGTAGGGTAAACTAAAACGTATCTGCCATAACTGTCATCTACAATATCAGCGCATTTGTTTAAGTACGTACACAGACAACTGACGTCACGAACACAGAACAATGTGGCGTCCATTACGTCCAGAGTTTTTCAACAACTTACACGCGAAACCTGAAAATATAAATTTTAAATGCATTTTTTGGCAAATATCGATAGAATAAGGTTTTCAAATTTGTTTCAGTGGTTCATTGGCACAATAGAATCTATTTATGACACGTTTCAAAAAGGGGTGTCCTGCCCTATTCTTCCCACATTTTCCTATCGATCGTTCAGGATTTTGCCAAACAAATACACTAGCGGCCACTAGGGCTCTTCAAAGCCCTTCGAAACTTTTATAATGATGTTAGAACGCTTTTCTACGGGTTATTTCTTAATTGGTTTATCGATTATTGGGTGTGGCGTTGGTCATTGTGATTTCACAATACGCGGAATGAAATCTGCTTTGAGTAAGCGTCCGATAAAACACGAGGTGGAATGAAGTGTCGACCTAACAAGAGTCGTAAGGATAAAATAAAAATAACGATACGATCTCCCGTGCTCGTTATCTCCACATTTCGTATGAAGTATTCGCAAACCCAGGGCCACTCAGGTTTATTATTTGAAAATCATCCATTTACTTATTACGGTTACGGGCTTAATGTGCTTATGTATGTGTTATAGTCAAGCCGTAAAAATGTCATACAATTTTCTTGCATATTGAATTTTTTTATTACACCACCTCAATGGTGGTACTTATTCGTGCACCGCACCTATTTTGATGTTAATCACAATAAAAACAGACAAAACTAAATTTTATCAAAGCTGTAAAAAGTTTACAACTTTGCCAAAATATTAGAGAGGGAGCAAATCAGAAGCACAACATAGGCAATCAAAATAATAAAGTTACTGAAAATGCGTCGCTATTTACATAATTTCACAATCCCGCCAACAATCACAGACTGAGCCAACAAACTTTGCAAAATGAGTAGACGTAACGCTCTTATTCTTCTCTCTGTAAAGGGTTTACCACACGAGCGCGTGCGGCTGGCGGCGTAGCCATGCTACAGCTGCGTAGCAACGGTGCTACGCCGCCGTAGCAATGTTGCTACGCCGTAATACACTCGCTTTACCTAGAATTAATAGGTGGTAGTTAGGTAACAGGGTTCCGTTAGCACCCTTTGGGGTCTCTTATGAACCGTATATAGGGTAACAGTTGGCATATTCCCAGTGTATTTGTTTTGCAGCTATAAGAACAAACAATAAAAATAATTTAAATATTATAAAAACAATAATATAAAAATTCAAAGAAATTAAAAGACCCCCTTTAATTTCTCCTCACAAGAAAATATATTTTTTCGGGTTTTTCTCGACCGCGGCTAGTCTTGAACCTTACAAATTTAAAATTTGCTAAAAGTTAATTTAATTTGTGATTAAAGGGGACCCCTTTAATCTCAATTCCCCTAATGAAACGGCTATAAAAGTATTTCCTTTTCTGACAAACTAAAGAGCTTCGTGTCACACTAAAGAAATGTATAATGCTCTTTGCAGATTTTATAACCAGAGGAACCCTTCGTATGTAAGTTTGACTCGCATTTGACCGGTTTTATTACAATACTCGATTCATTTATAGATATTTTATGCTGAAAGTTTTTGATGATTACAATTGCGTGACTATCAATCTCAGTGAATTCGCTCGTGTAGAGATTCCTAAGCCTACCATGTTATCAAAGTTTCCATCCACGTTGAGGTCACTGCGTACACCGCACCGAGTTGCTTTCAATTCGCATTTAATTACGCCTCTGTTGCGTATGAAATCGTAGAAGAGTTCTACTTTTCTGTATATTTTTCTTTTATGTGATTGCTAGCTTTATGCATCTTTTAATGTCATAATACCCACTCATTGATTAATTCTTCTTTGAGACGTGGATGTACCTACGTCAATTGGGTGATGTTAAAACCATTTTTCTAGGTAATCTTTATTAAAAAAGCTTCGAAAAAACATTATGATCCATTCGATACCAGGCAGCTATCTCATGGATTTATTAAGTATCAGAAATAATTGTGCAAAGTACCCATCTTTTTTTTAATTAGTACTGTTTTCTCCCAAAGTATCAATCACAAGATTTTTTAATGTCATCACCGTATTAAATAATATATTCTTTCGGCTGATTTTTGCAAATAAATGTCCTTATTAATAGATAATAAGCAAAAACTTATGAACGCGAAATCCTATGCCTATCCATTTAACAAATAGGCGTCATAGATCGCCCCCTTAAGCCATAAAAGTTGGACAGATAATAAGTAACTATTGAACGGTTATTCAGTCGTTTTGATTTTTTGTTTTTTATAAATAAAGTTGCATTAATAGATTAAATTTGAAAAAAAGCAGAAGTATCTTAGTTAAGAACGGGAACTTAATAAGGTGGAAAAGAAAAAGTTGCAGATAAAGTTTTTCGTAGCTGAGGATATTTTCCTTATGAAAACATCCGAGAGTTGGCTCGGAACTCCGGTTTATTTTGCTAGCGACTGAATTAATGAATTTACTTTTTATGTCTTCTAAATTAAGCAAGTGTCGCCAACTCTTTCAAATCGCCTGCCACTCTGTATTAAACAAATTGTTGTCACTGACTTTTTTTTACCTAAGTATTTATTTCCCTCGATATTAACCAGTTTTCCGAAGAGTTTGCTTGCCTAAGGGCCCTATAACATTACGACACCATGTGTATAAGTTAAAGATACCACGCTGGCACGACCGGACCAGTGGACGGACCTCCATGTTGTCCTAATGAGATAGGATCCTTAAGAGTCTGCGATAGTAGGCCCTGTAATGATTTCGAGGATGTAAAATTTCCCAAAGAAGACAACAGAGGGCTCTTTATTTACACGTAGACCTACACAAATTGACTATAACTAGAAGTGGCTAACATCTACCATATCAAAGAACCATATCAAAGTAAATTTCCTGCCGGTTTCATTTCAATCCTATTCCGATCGCTCGCAGACTAAGTACGATGGCGGCGCTACGATTCTGAGCCTCGTATGATGGCCATGATGTAGACGACAGAGGGCTCTTTATTTACACCAACCTTCGTTTATGCAAATATTAATTAATTTTTAGTTTTAGTTTTTTTTTTTAATTTATAAATGTTTTTGAACGAGCGTGGGTGAAGGAGAAGATGTCGTGTACACGCAAAAAAATCAATACACGCAGCTCCGTGCAAATAGCAACGCACATGCTATCTGTATTATTCCCTTATCTACGAGTATGTAAATAGTCAAATCGTAAGTTTAGAAAGATTTTTTTACTCATAGACATAGAATTTTTTCACTATGTTTTTACTACACCTAATCGGAAAATACCTATATTAGTTCTTACTTGAAACAAGATCCGTCACGTGCGAGTGTAACTCGCGCGCCGAGGGTTTCAAACATTTGCCAATTATTTGAACACTCAATTTTCCGTCTTTTTTCGAATGGCAATATTTTGAAAAGAATGAAACCTACAGCAATTTCGAAAACTTTTTAAAATTTACAAAACAATGCCTTTCATTTGATAAACTAATAGGTAGGTAGCCCCCTTTTCGATAAAAAATATCCCCCTTTTCGAGCATTTTCAATATGTTTTTTTTTTCATAAATGTTAATTTTTACAGACTTCTCTATATTTTTCCTGTAAAATATAGATTGATATCTACAAACGCCTAATACATTGTACTTGTACGTGGATCGGTCTGCAATCTTCAGAGATAGGGGGAGGGGAGGGGGTATGGTCAATTTTTTGACTTCTTTTGAAATATTTCAAAAAGTGTTTTGAAATGGTCAAAACGATACCTTTCATTTGATATCCCTCTTGCCTCCCTAGGTCTCTTTTCAAATTTCAACATCATAATTTGTACTGAAAATATTCATTTTAATTTTTCATTTATTTATAAAAAAAATCTTGAAATCATTAATGGCACACGAAATGTATCATTATTTCAAATTTCAAGTTAATAGCTGCAGTAGTTACTGAGATTTTCAAGAAAGAGCGGGGACGGACAGAGCGAGACCATAAGAGTTTCAAAACCGATCTTTGAAACCCTAAAAAGGGAAGAAAGTACGTAAATCCAAGCGAACAAATATGCGGGCGGCAAAAATATATGGGATTTTTTATTTTTTTTAATTTAAAATTTAAGGCTAGAATCAGGCGGATGCCAAAATAAAAAGTTTTTATCTCGAAGCCCACCAAAATGTTACTGGCCACTTGCATTTTTTGAGAAAACTTGGCAGTATGTGTTTTTGAGTTTCAATAATTGTAATAGTTTTATTTTAAATTACGAAGTTTAAAAACTTTTCAGGTTATTTCAAATATTTTTTTGTAAAAAGCCTGGTTATTAGATGAGTAGATTAATTATTTATTGACAAGCAGTTAGGTCACGAGGAAAACCCATGTTTTTACAATAAATAAATAAATATACCCATTCTACTCAATTGATAGGTCTGCCAATAAATAAAATCTTTGCAAATTCCATAAACGAAAACTGCAACTCAATATGGACTCTATTTCAATGATAAACGAACCATTGAACCTGCAAAACTAAATTTGTCGAATATCGTAATTCGTATGATTTTGTCAGCTGTCATCGTGAAAAAAGTAACGTGACCTCACGTCCATCCGAGGAGGCGTCCAGCCTCCGAATGACGTTGGTGGAAACGATTTTGGGTATTTGTCAAAGTAATATTCGATCTATAAGGTTCAAAATGGTTTTAGCAAAATACACACATGTTTTTAATTTGCGTTCGCACGAAGTAAATATGTGTTTTTACCTTATTACAAGATTATTAGACAACCAATCGAAAAATAAAAAAGCGTAACTAAAGAAGAACTTCTACCTTTTTTCTACAAAACAAAAACCCAACAAGAAAAGTGTGCTGTTCCTGAGATAAATAGCAAAACGTGTGTAAAACATCTGTTTTTCAAAAAAATAAACTATCGAGAAAATTTCACCAATCGTGTTTTTAAAAATACGTACTCCAATATAAAAGTTCGAAGTAACATTTCCCTAAATATGAAGGTGGTAGCTTTCACAGATTCTGAGATAAATAACTATTTTGAAACACAAAACTGCATATCATACATTCTTAAAGCGCATACCCCACCCAAACTAGTGCCGCCAGCTACTTCATCTTATTATTCCGTTTAACAAAGGAAATTTCTAAAATCCATCGTACAGTTTGTGATAGTTTTTTATGCCTCTTTATAGTTTTATTCTATTTAGTTTAGGCCGTGAATCGAAGTTGCCCTTGGTGGCCACCAAAATATATTTTCGTATCTCTGCCTAAACTAAATAGAATAAAACTATTACAGAGGAATTAAAAAAAGCTTATAAGAGGTATCACAAACAATGCGATGGATTTTTGAAATTTCCTTTGTTAAACGGAATAATAAGATAAATTAAGGTGGCGGCGCCTCTTTGGGTGGGGTATGCGCCTTAAGGTGAACAATACAAAAACGTTTCAATAAAACATTGGTTAATCAAAAAGTACGCTAATGTTATTCCAAAGAAAATGTCAGCGGATCATGGAGCCCTATAATAATGTGGAAGTTTCCCAAATCCCCGACCGCACGAGTTCTAAAGATACGCGACAGGTGTAAGAGAAATCAAAGCTTTCGGTTCGAACTTCTACAAATAGATAACCCTGGTATCAAGATAAAAGATCCCAGAGAGCTCTTAAAAACTTGAAAGCTTTGTGACTTGGGGACTTTAAAATGTAGGAATTTATCTCTGTGAAAAGTCGGGATCAAAAGTAGGTAATATAATCGAGTTTATGTCAACAAGTTTGCGAGATAGGACGTGAAAAGCGACATCAAATATTATATTTCTACATTTTCTGAAATAGAAAAATTAATGTAAGTAAACATTCAACTCTAAAACACCAATGTAGGTATGTTAAAAATCTATTACTCAAGTTGGACAGCGTATTTCACAAAATTTTAAAATTAGAAAAGTTCAAGCTTTCTAGATAGCCAGTAAGCCCTATAAATCAACCAGTGGGTGGACAGCGACGCTATACTTATCTAATACTTTACTCCGAAAGCAGTTTGAAATAGCATCACTTCTATAATGGAACACTATTGCTATACTGGGAAAACGCTGCAGTAAAACACTTTAACGCAAATTAAACGCTAGCATTACTTAGTACCTAAATATGTAGGACCGCTACATTAGAATGTTGAAATTCTTCAGACCCGCTGAAAAAGGCCAATCACCTGGAACGTAATATAAAATAATAACTTATCCATCGCGTAAAACTGACAATGAAAAAGGCAAAACTGGGAATGTAATGTAATTATCGTTGATCCGAAGCGATGAAGGCCTCTCGTGTAGTACGTAATAAAATTTACGAAATGCCCCCGAGAAAACTTCCTAAACTTTGGCGACGCGATAGAATATTTGAATTACATTGTCCTTTGTTATAAAAATTGTATTTTTGCGTGATAATAAGGATGTCTTGATGCATTTCAATGTGGACATAATATATTCAACGACCGCTTCAATTGTAATTTTTGTATTTTTGCAGAACTGTATTTTTGTAATTAGCTTAAGCAGCTCGTTTTTTTTTTTTGTTTATTAATAATAAATAAATAATGCTGGACAATTCACACAGCATTATCTAGCCCCAAGGAAAGCAGAGCTTGTGTTATGGGTACTAGATAACTGTTATACGTAATATTATACATTACATAGATAGATATTTTTTATTATACATAGAAAACACCCAGACCAACGGAACAAATTTCTGCAGATCGTACACAAATTTGTTCCGACGGCGGGGATCGAACCCGCAACCTCTTTCGTCGCAGGCAGACTCTCGCCCGCTGCGCCACTGAGGTCGTCGATTAATTAACCGTCGTATTCAATTAACTATAAATAATAACATGTACATAATTAAATGTAGGTACAGTGCGCGTCAGAATTAAGTATCCCCCTATCTCTATGTAGGATGTGGGTTCAAATCCTACCGCCAATCGTTGGAGATAGGGAGATCAAAACTACATGTCATTTATAATTTTCCTTTTTCTTTTGATATTTTTTGACGTTTCCAACAAAATTTGTATCTTTAAAACGCATTATTTTATAACTTGTAATTTTAATTCATTTTCATTTGAAACCCTTACTTATAATTCGAGCAGTTCAGTGTTGTGCATGTTGTGCATGCCTGTTAGAAGCACACATTCCATACTAAAAAAAAAAGATTGTTATGGTAATGTTTTATGATGTGTATTGTTGGTATTGCCTTATATATAAATAAATAAAGAAACATCTTGGCCATGTAGCAGTAACATGCAAATTATTACAAGATGAGAGTGGTCAGGGTTCGAACCTCGTGAACAATGATTCGTATTTTTTTTTCAAATGTTGTCTATATTCGTTGCACTATTTTTAATAAATAATATTTTTTATGGCCTTTGTGGCAAATTAATGAAAAAAACAATTTATTATTAAAATATTTTTATTTTATACTTCAATCGTCTACAACATTAAACAATCAATAAATGAAGTAATGAAATAATAGTTTTTGTAAACAGTGAATGGTTTTTTATAATAGATATTGATAATTTCTCCAAAATAATTTCTTTACATCGAAAGAACAGACATGTTAACTAGTAACAATTTCGATCTCTCGTTAGTAAACTAATGTTTTTAACAATCAAAATTCTTGGAGATACGCACAAAGAAAACCACAAAAAATAAGACGAGTGACAATATATTCTATTCATCATAAACAACAAAATCAAATCCTACCCGCAGCCATGAAATAAAAAAATAATGATTAGACCTGGGTAAGACTTGGCATTAAAAACTAGGAACTAATTAGGCCGATAGACAAAATTGGACGCCTTCTTTCAACAGCTAAATAGCTAAGTTGATTTAGTGTCGGGAATTCGTGTCTCGTTAATAATGGGTGGGTGGTTCGATCCTATGCGGCTTGAATAGTTTTTGCATTTGAAAATTGGTGATAAGACAAGCGAATAGAAGTTAGAAAATATTTTGTAGACAAGGGGGATACTTAATTCTGACGCGCACTGTACATGTATATTACATGTACATTTAATTTAATAAATTCTGTCTGAAATTCAGCTTCACAGTTCTGTTAATATTTTAAATAAGCGGACTAAAGATCGAGCACAACGCAAATGCAATATGTGGGAACTGTAGGTAGGTGTATAGATATCCATGCCATGAAAGGAAAACCGTGTTTTGTATTTTGCTGAGAATTCCCACATTATTCCTTCTAGAGGTAACGGTAAAGCAAATCTGGAAAAACACTAGTTTCTAAGGTTTCCAGATTTTGCTATATTCGACAAATCGGCCTGCCGTTTCGTATACCTAAATAATGAAAACTAACAAATTTTAATTTAGAGTTAAATACCGATTAGTTATACAAAGTAGTGCTAAAATTTAAAATTTCAACAGCAGTTACAAAAAACAAACCATTAGCCAAACCAAACCTACTAAACGGATCGGGCTAAAATGTTGTATAGATAAAGCTATTAGCCTGGAATCAGATATAAGTAATTCACATTGTGTAGAAATAACCTTTAAAGTAAACGTTTTCATAAAAACCACGCGTGCATTCCCGAATGTAGAAACTGCAGTGTTTCATAAGGGAGTAAATTATTATTGTAACCCGACGAAAGAACCAAAGACAGATGTGCTATGTTCAACTATATGTTTTTATTTTACGTAAGTTCGTCGATTTCTCAGTATGGACGGATTTTAAAAACTCTCGCTTTTGTATGGAAAATGTAGGGTAGCCCAAGGTAGTTCCATAAAAAAATTATCCGAGGGATAAGAATAAGTCCCAAAAAACCTATTAAACTGGACGCCAGACGTGCCAAATCACTCCCTTCTACAATCTTTAAAAAACTGCTTTATCAGCATTATCTATCGTTGTAAAATAAGACAACCTTATTTTTTTGTTAGTTTACTTTAATTATTAATTTCAAAATTACTTAAACAAAATATGTTGTGTTAGTAAACTTGTTTTCTTTAGATCTTTTTATTCAATTTACTTCAACTCTACACGTAAGACAAACTAGCTTCTGCACGCTGTTTCGTACGCGTTATTCCGAAATAAAAACGAGCCTTTTATTTAACTCTTATTTGGTACTGATTTCATCTTTATCTAGTGAAGCAATTGACGTACGCATATCCATATAGGTTTTCATGGACCTGCATGTACATCTTACTACAACGACAGCATATCACCATCATCATCAGCCTATATTAGTCTACTGCTGGATATAGACCTCCCCTAATCATTGTCATCCCACCTGGTCGGAGGGCGTCCTACACTACGTTTGCCTAGTCGCGGCCTCCACTCAAGAACACGTTTCACCCCAGTGGTTGTTGGTTCTACTCGAAATATGGCCAACCCACTGCCACTTCAACTTGCATGTGCACAACGACAGTTTATCAGTCTTTCATAAAAAAACGTTACATTTCAAAATAACAGTTGCTATATTTGAAGTATTCCTATATAATGTAGATCACCAATTCTAAGAGCACCACATTTGGAGCACCTTTTTTAATTCCCATTAAGAGCACCACAAAGAAGTCGTTTCTAGTGATGGGTTTTTGATATAACTAACTCTAACTTTTGCAATCAGATCTAGATATAAGATTTAGTGATATAAGATATACATACATAGTTTAAGAACTAGTTATATCCTATACCTAGTGTATAAGGACTTACCTAGGTGATACAATACAATACAATACAATGCAATACAAATATACTTTATTGCACACCAAATAATTACAAAAAAATACATATATTATACAGAAAACAAAAACAATTACAGATAATGTACAGTGGGCGGCCTTATCGCTAAGAGGTGATCTTTTTTTGTTTCTTTTCACAGGAAAAAAACGTTATGTCATAACATTTCCTCCTAATTTTTTTTGATCAAACACATGTATTTAATCTGGAAATTATGACAAAACGTTTCACCTACGTCAATGTATGTAGGTGGTCATAAAAACACTCTATCAAACTATATTGACGACTCGATTTTCAGACGGTAAACAACTGCAGAGTTCACGATCCAATGGAATTCAATGGAAGTCATCAAAACTTACTCGTTCGTAACCCACATACTGCCGAGACAAAGAATAAAAGACTAGAATGTAGAAAACTTTTGTAGAATCGCCTATATTTTGTAGTTTCAAAACTATTTCGAAAGTAGGTTTAATAAAAGTTGCTCGAAGACAGTAAATTGTAGTTGGATAACTTCACGGCTCATTTAAAAGCAAAGAACATAACTTCGAGTAGGTATAAAGGTGACTGTAACAAGTCGAAGTTTTTTTCTTTGTTTATTAAGAAGGTATTTTTTCATCAACAGTGTCCAAAACTTTTAACACGCTCACATCCCAAAATGACTAATTTTTTTTAATGTATAGTTTCTAACAACAAGGAAAACAAATTACTTGTGTTACTACTTATCTGGTCCTCTTTTTTATGGGTTATCTAATTTTGGGTTATCCGGATAGATTTTTGATATTTGACGACCGATGTGGCGCGGTGGGCGAAGGTGGTGTTCTGGTCGTTTTCTATATATAATAAAAAATATCTATCTATGTATTGTATTATATTATGTATATCAGTTATCTAGCACCCATAACACAAGCTCTGCTTAGCTTGGGGCTAGATAATGCTGTGTGAGTTCTCTAGCATTATTATTAATTTAAAAAAACTTAAATTTGAAGAGCCTTAGTTAATAATATTTTATACGATAAGTTATACCTACCTAATAATAATAATGACATATTTAATATTTGCACACCTGCTTGCGGGTCGAATGCTATGTCATCATGACATAGCTTTAAGCTCTTAGCATGTAATTATTGTATTCTGCAAATAAACGATTGATTCTGATTCTGATTCACGATGGAAATTTCTGAAAGCTTCTTGAAAATTGAAGCCTATGAACTTCAATGTCCCAGTAAAACAATGGAAAGTGCCATTTCCGAGGAAAATAGCTTTATCTTCTGATTTTCATTTATACCTACCCCTCCCCTTTATTAATTGGTACAAGTTTCAGCACAGCAGGCGAGGTCTTTCCTAACACGAGGCCGCGGCCAAGTTTCACTCGTTCCCCCCTAATTACTTTTATTGCTTTCTTTCCCCATCCATTCATAAGATCTGTCCCATCATTTAAATTTTACATTGGAGCGAAATTATTTTGCAAAGTTTTTCAATTAAAACCACTAATTGGGCATTTGACTAAACAAACCTTCGTTTACAGATAAAATGACTATTTGAGAAGTCGTCGCAGCGTCTAAATTTACTTTATACAAAGTTGTCGACATCTTTTATTCCAGAACATTCTGTTATTCACGAGTAAACAGCCTCATAAGAACGGTGAGTAACATACGTACCTTTATCATTTGCAGATGTTATGCAAAACATGTCAATTCGCTTATTCAGCTCCACCACTCCCATTTGTTGGGAAGCTGACCCGGATAAAGGCGTCAAATTACCGACGTCATATTCCAGCGGCACCTGAGCCGGCCCGGCTGGCGACGCCATTTTTATCGCATTCTGAGTTAATATTCCGTGGAGGTCCGACGGGAGTCGCTCCTGTAACGGACACCCTTCAGGAACGGTATGAATCAAATTCTGGATACCAATTACATTGTGTTTCTACATCAATATATTTTTTTATTGAGTCGTCATCGTCGTACGATTCTTGTTACAGATATTTATAATAAATCTTACTATCTTACTTACCTAAAGGTATGCAAGATAATCATATAGATAAAGTGCTAATACTTAGTTATGTATTACTTACAAGTTAGGAAACGACTCGTCCGTGAAAAAAAAAACATCCGCGGATGAATTGTTCACTTCACTTTTCGGTAGGAGGTACGACTCATCTGATTCTCAAAATAATTAAAATTAGCTTGGTTTTTCATTCGGACAAGTTGTACCCCTATCTGAAACCTATGGCCACGGTAAGTTGGCCTCAAGCTAAGCTTGCTATGGTCTCAGCCTTCAAGCTTGGTCATCATTGCAGCCCTTGCTGTCCGGCATAGGCTAATCCAAAAAGTGAGGCAACTCATCTGCGACATAACTAGTTTACATCATCATACTTATTCTGTGACGTTACAGAAATCGCATAAGTGGAAGTATTTCCTTTTAATTCTTAGGTGGATCTTATTCTATACAATAGATAAAGTACTTCTCCGAGTATAATCATTTACAAAGAAAGTCTTCTCGCTTTTTTCAGCAAGCTAATTTCATGGAAACCCAACAGGGATTATTCAATTATATTTGGCCCCTATAAATACCAAATTGATTTAAGTATTAGGGAGAAAAGCAGAATAATGATCCCAATATTGATTTCAACAGCGACCCTATTTGAATTACTTCCGTGAAATAAAAATTAGTTTACCGTCAAAAATGAAATATTAATCAATCGAAATAAAATCACGTTCCTGAGCGGAAGAGGAATTCATGAAAATTTATGTTAAAAGGTTCAACTTTAGGGACAATCGAATACTGATTCAATGGCGAATGAATTCAGTGGGTGGCATTGTCCTTACCATGCACCGACTGAGCTCAATAGCACCTACTGTCCAATATAGCTCGCGCAATGACGTGATTTACATTTATTGCGCGACGGGAAAGGACTCGATTCGATATAAAAGCCATACAAAACAAACAAAGTTTGTAAAGGACTGCTGCGTGGTCACTTTTATGCTTACCAGGCTATCTCACAAACTCTGTTCAGTAATAGATATTAAAAAACTTTGGCAACACGGTCATTATGTAAACGAATAGGGTAAATAGTCTGGTTTGTGCTACGTTAAAGGGTTGAAATTCCCTCAAGGAACTTTAAAAGTTTCTTTATGTCCATGGAGTTCGGGCTATGGTCCGCCCCTGGCTATAAACAACACCAAAAACATAAACTCGGGTAGGCTTACTGCTTGAATAATCACAACTTCATCTAGCCCCAATCTAAGCTAATTTTCATCTGTACTTTTACAATTTATTATATCCATGTTAATGTTACCACGATATTTATTGCAAACCAGCAATAAACCTTACATCAAAAAGTTGGTCCAATTCACTCTTCTCTACAGGAAAATTCGAACATGTTTTAAACGAATTTTTACAGTGTCAAACGATATTACTACGCTCTCAACCAAATTACCGTGAAATAAATATTTCACAAGGAGAGCTCACTCAACATTATAAACAGATACATAAAGTTAAATATTCACTTGATAACAGGAAAAAAATATATGTAAAAGCTACCACCAATACAGAGGTCTTGTCTCGAATCACGTGTGTTACACGAAGGTACCTACCATTTGGTAGGTAGGTACCTAGGTACCTACCTTCGTGTAGCAGCCACCTAATAAGTAATTAGATCCTTTTAAAAATTTAAGCAGCATAATTACAAAATAATTAGTTACACACAAAAAAAAATTACTCGCACCTGTTACCATTTTTGTATAAGCCATCTTTACCATACACCATCATATATGAATTTCGGGATACTTTAAGCTTAAAGCTTTACGTTAAAAATGTTTCGATAATCGGCATTTAAGGCGATACCGCAGGCAATCCTTACAATGATAGTGGTAATTTAGGTTTATTTTTAACTAGTTGCTACTCGCGGCTTCGCACGCGCTTTTCAAGTAGCCTATGTCAGTCCCCGGGTGAACAGGTAACATCCAGACAGACAGAGTCACTTTCGAATTTGTAATATTAGTATAGATATTATAGATTTTAGTGGAGTTGAAATAATCTGAGGCTATTAATATATTTTTATTTATTTATTTATGAATGTAAAGCCCAAGATGGGTTGTGGGATGTACGGAGAAACAGCCCGGTTATGAAAATTACAGCCATCTAATATACTTTATGGCGTTCACTGCCAAGCTGTCGCAAAAATTGTATTACCAGAAAGGAAAAGTTCGGAGCTAGTACATGTCTGTGTCTGCGTACAGAAACAAAAAGACATATGTGATTAGTATGTGGTTCATATATCCGTGATACATGAACGAAAGGAAAATCATAACTCTGAACGGACTACGATTTGGAAGTATCCATCAGAGTAGCTTTTGTTCAGTTTAAAATATGTACCTAACCAACCATGCACCTATCACGCCTGCTATAACAGTAATATAGAAAAACACCTCTTTGAATACGTCTAAATACGCTTTTTATTTTTGTGAAACCTTTTTTTTAAAACAAGATTTTTATCATCTAGGAAGTAGGAAGGAAGAAGGGAGGGAGGAAGGAAGGGAAAACAAATGCAACGAACCCAAACTCGACGGGGTTACGTCGCTTAGTTTATCAAAGGCGAGACCGAAGCGAAGGTCGAGGCCTTTATAGTGCGGACAGCAAGGGCTGCAATGATGACCAAGCTTGAAGGCCAAGACCATAGCAAGCTTAGCTTGAGGCCAACTTATCGTGGGCAGCAGGGTAGTCATTGCGGACATCGATCCGCTTGTATTGTGCCTAACTCAAACAATGGCCTGCCTGCAACGCAGGAGGTTGCGGGTTCGATTCCCGCCTTAGGACAAATATTTGTACGGACTGCAGATATTTGTTCCAGGTGTTCTGGTCGTTTTCTATAAATAATATAGAATAAAATAATATAGATTTGCGGGTTCGATCCCCGCCTCGGGTCGACCTCAGTGGCGCAGCGGGCGAGAGTCTGCCTGCGACGCAAGAGGTTGCGGGTTCGATCCCCGCCTCGAAACAAATTTGTGTACGATCTGCAGAAATTTGTTCCGTTGGTCTGGGTGTTTTCTATGTATAATAAAAAATATCTATCTATGTAATGTACAATATTACGTATATCAGTTATCTAGTACCCATAACACAAGCTCTGCTTACCTTGGGGCTAGATAATGCTGTGTGAATTGTCCAACATTATTTATTTATTTAAAATTGAACTGAAGGATTCGTCACTTGAAGAGTTCATTTGCACAATTTTTTGACGAAATTTGGATTAGAACGTCATCATCATCATCATCGGCCTATACTGGTCCACTGCTGGACATAGGCCTCCCCTAATGAGCGCCATAGCGCCTTGTCTTTAGCTTGCCGCATTCAGCATCTGCCAGCAGTCTTTCGCAAATCGTCATCCCACCTGGTCGGAGGGCGTCTTACACTACGTTTACCGAGTCACGGTCTCCACTCAAGAACACTAGAACTGAGGAATAGAACGTATCATGCCAAAATATTGTACGCGACGCGATGCTCTTTTGTCAGTTTCCCGTGTTTTCTTTTTTTTATCCAAACCAGCCAGTGAAGCTTGTACTGCTCAGTATGCATAAAACCTTTATACCTACACCTAACTATTATCAAAACAAAAAATTATTCGAAATTTTAAATACATTAGGGACCGCATAGAGCGGACAGTAATCATATTACTGTGCGCCTGTTCGGGTAGACCATGCGTTAGCATCCCTAGTACATCTGTGGGTAGACCCGAAAGGTCGACTTTGCTCAAAGAAGATTGTCGAAATAATCAGCGATATGTAATCGCTGATTATTTCGACAACCAAGCTATGTTTGAGTAAAAGCTTGTAATAAAAACGTATTAGCCATCTAAGAAAGTATTATATGGGTTCCTCACCAAGATGTGATAAATTACCATTGCTCTATTTCTGCACTAGTGCCATCCGTTGCATTAAAGCATTTTATCCATACTTTTTACAGCTTTGTCCTTTACTTGACGAGCCTTTTAAACGTGATGTGGGAGCACTTTGTAGCCCGATAATGTGAGTACAAGCGGCGCGAAAAGTGCTAGTTGGAGGGCACTATGTTCTGTTCGCGTCAACGACCCTCAACTGCACTGTTAATGCCACGGTTAATGCATTGCAGCTTGTTGATGACTAGTGTCATTCCAAATACAATGACATTTCACGGTCGGTACCGGAAAGTTAACAAACTTTTGTCCCAATACAAAATACCTTCTCAATCTATCCAAATAAGCCGGTAAAAACCCACCAAACCGCACAGTCCTTTCAACGAGGGCCCTATAATGGAAGACGAACAAAATAGAATCGTCCCATTGCGTTCACAAATCCATGCGGTGTGGACTAAGCTGATTAGCAAGTTAAAAGGATACCCGGCAGTAACGAATTTGGCCGAATTAAAACAATCTCATTACGCATTTGACGTCAGCATTGCTTTGGTAATGTTGAAGCCCTTCTTTATAAGCCCGTGGCCTATCGTTAACTCTTATCGCAACCAACAATCATGATTACCATATGAAAGTAACTAGAAATGTTTCAAATCGATGATTTTGTGGACGTTTAGAACGTGTGGGACGTTTAATAAGCAGCTCTCGACTCAGTTCTTATTTTAAGTCAGGACTATCGTCGGGCTTTCCTACATCATTATATGGAAGACGACCTCTGTGGCGCGGTGGGCGAAGGTCCTCCTGAGACGCAGGAGGTTGCGGGTTCGATTCCGCCTTGGGACAAATATTTGTACGATCTGCAGGTATATAATAAAAAATATCTATATATATAATGTATTGTATTATGTATATAAGTTATCTAGTACCATAATACAAGCTCTGCTTAGCTTAGGGCTAGATAATGCTGTGTGAATTTTCCAGCATTATTTCTTTATTTAATTTGTTAGGTAACTCTTTGGCTGTATTTGAAAACCGACTGAAGCTTCAATATTTCGTTGCTCATGCGTAGGAAATATTAAAATCAATATGCAATGTACGTACATCCTCGGTTATCCTGCAAACGTAGCTGCAGGCGAGAGCTAGTACGACATAATATTAAAGCACTCGGTTCACATAAGCACCATCGCCATGGGGATTAAACAGTGCCATATATCATTTCTCTTTTTCCTCTGTACTGTAATATTACCCCTTTTAGGGATCCGTAGCATAGTGCAACAAAATTGTAGAGATTTTGTCATTTGTATATTCTTGAGACTATTGATTTACAAAAATCGTGATTGAGAAGCCGCCGCCAACGGGACGTTATTAAAAAAATCTTTAAAACAAACTTTGTTCCAAAGACTTTGCTTCGAAAACTGACCGAATGGATAAGAAACAAGAAACTGCAAAATTTAAGGACGAATTCCGTATTTGCATTTTCTTCTTCAATATTTTAGTTTTAGATTGATGTTCAGAACCTTTGCTTAGCGCGGCTCACTACGTCATGGACAGTTTTGCTGCTTCATAATATTTTTACGCGGTGGGTTATTCGGAAAATTTGTTGCACTCGCTTAGCGCAAGCGTTGAGGACGTTAAAACCGTCCTGTTAGAAAATATGAGAACCGCCGGGCTTAGTGTAATGAAGATTTATTTTAACTATCTTTACGAGTAAATTGTTCTCTCCGGACGTTTTAATACTTTTATTACTGGCCTATCTAAAAAAAGCGTTGCATTCTTTTTTTCTGTTGTTTTTACTGTTAAACCTTTGATAGTAAAAATCGTTGCGTTTAGTTTGCAGCTTCGAACAAAATAATAATAATGCTGGACAATTCACACAGCATTATCTAGCCAAGCTAAGCAGAGCTTGTGTTATGGGTACTTGATAACTGATATTCATAATACAATTATACGTTACATAGATAGATATTTTTTTATCATACATATAAAACGACCAGAACACCCGGAACAAATATCTGCAGATCGTACAAATATTTGTCCCAGGGCGGGAATCGAATCCGCAACCTCCTGCGTCGCAGGCGGGCCTTCGCCCAACGCGCCACAGAGGTCGAAATAACGAAAAAAAATGAAAATAATGAAAAACTCGACTGTTTAATTCTGCTTTCGTAGCTCTCATGTATATTGATATTGGTTGTTGTTTTTTTAACGAAACCAGCTGCGGAAAATGGACGAAATGGAAAACTAAGTAATAGGAATGGTGTTCGGGTATCCCGAACCTTAATGTGTGCAGACCAGCCGACGAGGCGCGGTCTACCTAACAGCTGTGGGTACTGGGTAGGTACCTCTACATGTTCGTACAACGCTGATATTGTAAAACGCAACAAGGGTGTAATTTGGCAACGCGTACCGATGTTATCACCTCGCATTTCCCTGCAGATACCACGTTATTTAATGCCGCCGTTTGGCTCCCGTCCTACGACAAAGGAACAATTGCGTTTGCATTTTTGTTTCTGCATTAATTGAGTTTGTAAAGGGAATCAAGATGAAAATAAACAGTACACGTTATTCTAACAAATTTTGTAGTATCATATGGATTCTCTGTTCGATATTTTGGGATCAATTTATGTTATGCGTCACAATAGTAGATTGTCTTACAATAGGGACTAAAGCATCCCATTATATACGAGGTTGTTATACTCCCGAGCGTAGCGAGGGAGGATGACAAGACCGAATTATAATGGGTGGTTTTGGTCCGAGTAAAACACTCTACTTTTCACTTCGATCGCGAGAAAATAAAACAATTCAAATAAGCATCTTCACTATCACTTGATGACATTTTTCACGTTCACAATAGATATCTGTGATTTGGAATGAAGAAAATTCTAAAGACTTAGCGCCAATTCTATCTTTTTTTTTTTAATTTCTACACTTACAACGCAAAAGTGCGCATTCTACCATGACTTGAACCTTCATAAAACATCCAACAATCACCAATGTTCTATTTTCAAAAAAATTGTTTGACGGGGCACCAAAAAGTCGAGTCTTTATGTAAGAGGATGAATGCTTTGTAGTGTACTAAAATACTTTTTAGCCCTAGGGCTTATAAAATAGTTTTAGCCCCGCTAAGCTACACTATTATGATACACTTTTCGAGCAAGAGAAGTGAAAACAATATTAATTGCGGTTTCGTAGAAAGCTGTACCAACGTCCAAGCGTGCTATTTATACCTGATTGAAATTAAATAGTCACGACTTCGGTAACTTCAGTCAGCCCACAACAAGATGGAACTTATTCAACAAAATTACGAAGTTTCTAATAAAACTTTGTACAAAAAATCTGGGAATACTTAATTTGTTTGATATTTGCGTAGGTATTTTCGTATAAACTCGTTCACCTGGCATCTACTTAAAATTCTAAGACGTTGTGGGGCAGACAAAGCAAACTTGGGTAAGTTGTCGGAGTTCGTCGCTGCCCTGGGAACAGCCCCGACTTTTGACACCTCCAGTTGAACAGACAACAATCACCTTGAGAAGTTCCCGAACACTTTCACTGGCTTCCTTGTTTGTTATGCCCGAATTTTGCCCAATGCTCCCCTGTAGTTTTCGATCAATGCTATTTGCTATTCGTGCTCGCATTTGAAACGCGGGTCTTTACTGTTTGCGATGAAAGTAGGCCATTTATTCTGAATCACTTCATATTTTAGTCAAATGATGTAGAAACATGATTATTTATAAGTATTTCATAATAAATAATGGTGACACAACCACAACATTATCTAGCCCCAAGCTAAGCAGAGCTTGTGTTATGGGTACTAGATAACATAATAGATAATAATTACATAGATATATATTTTTAATCATACATAGAAAACGACCGAACGGCGAACACTAGCAACGAATCTGCACATCGTACAAACATTTGTCAAAGGCGGGAATCGAACACGCAACCTCCTGAGCCGCTGGCGAACCTTCGCCCACTGCGCCACAGAGTTCGTCGATTTCGTTTAGGCTCACTAGGATCTGAGTTATATTTATTTATTGATATTATTGTTTGACGTAGATAGTTGTAATGGGTAAAAAGTAATAAACAGCCAACAAAGACATCCTCCATTATAATTTTATTACCTGTTTTAAAACTTTTAATTAATAAGTTACGAGCTAGGTAAAGTTTCATTGCAGTCCAGAGAGTAGTTAGTTACGGAAAACGTGTTTGGGCTTCAGGAACTTGAAGGAACATTGTTCAGAAATAAAATAATATAAAAGGTATTTCTTGCGAAGACCAAGGTATTATTTTGTTACGCGCTGACCTCAAAGCGAGGCTACGGGCTAAGACGTAGCTTTGAAATGAAACCACTACGAGAATTTTATTAAAATTTGTCTTGGGATGAGATTTTACTAACGCCGGTTCCAACATATTTCCCTACTCATCTTTTTTGAACATTATATCTACGCAGTATTTACCTTTTACCCTACGTTCTAAATGATAGAATTTCTCTCTATGCTGCTTGCTATAGACGTTGACAAACCAAAGCGACCAGTGCGACCTCCATGAATAAAGCTGATATTCCACCTCACGCGCTGTGCACGGCCACGCGGCACATATAAAATGTAAAATATAAAATTGTTTTTTTTGACGTTTTCTACGCTTCCATTGTAGCACACACTATATGCACGCAGTGCCCGGCGCATTTTAGCTGCTTGTTTGACAACGTGGGTCTACGTGACTGCGTTTACGTGTACCGCGTGCATGTCGTTCTCGTATTCATGCGTAGCGTGTTCGTGAGTTGCAGTAGACGTTATCACATACAATTTGTACAAGTAGGTAAGTATTATATTTATTCTTTTAATTTTGTAATTTGCTGTAAAATGTTGCTCCAAGTACCAATGAGCCTAAATGTCACCAGAGGTGTGAGCCCTTGTGTCTAAATACAAGTTTAATCTAAACTTAGAGCAAGGTGTCATAATCGGTGACCCTGATAGGTTTAATACAAGTATGTTTGTACTACAGAGACTAGCAATCGTTGGGATAAGGATTAAAATTGCCTATACTATAAGTAACGACTTTGTAAACCTATCTTTTGTAAATAAATAAATTTTATTATTATTAATTTCTAGCAAAACGAAGCTCAAACAAAAGCGAAGACACGTGCGTGGCGGTGGGACGGCGGCTTAACTCGATGTAAACGTTCAAGCGCCATGAACCGGGCATTTAAAATGTTTTCTTTTGCATGGTTTCCCAGCTTGCGTTAATTGGAGTTCGGGGAAAACGGAAAACATACGAGAATGAAATAAAATGATATTATCAAGTACAAAACGATTTGTACGCCGCGGTCTCCGGGGAGGGCTGCGTCCGACTCGACGGGCGCCCTGCAAGCGCCTCTAATTGGATTAGTTCGCTAAACTTTGCTTTGAATTCTTTCGCCTTAAATTATCTCTAAAATAAATAGTTGCTTGGATACTTCGAAATTGGGACTGTGAACCTTTTTGTTTCTTTTTAGCAATGTAGGTACATTGCTTATATAGATAATATGTTTGTACACGAAAATTTTATTGGTTGTAGGATTGCCTCACCAAGCAATAGGTGAAGCCAGTTTTTTCTGTAGTTACTGCCGTCTAGTCTTAGTCTCGTGTTCTACTTTCAAAGTTCAATACTTAAGTTCAACTTATATGCAAAAAAAAATGTTTTATCGATATTTAAAGTTACGTCAAGGCGCTATGGCGCTCATTAGGGGAGGCCTATGTCCAGCAGTGGAATAATATAGGGTGATGATGATGATGACGTCAAAGAAAAAATATAACATCCACATTTGACACAACTCAAGTGCGCCTTCAATCAAAATAAAATAAAAACAAACAAATGATAAACACCATCTCATCATGTGTGTTGTTAGTGTCTATAAAAAAAAATCTTTAATTCAAAAAAGATATCCCGCTAAAAGCTTGATGACAATACAGCGAATGGTGACGTCACGTTTAGAAATTTTGAGATTGTCTTATTTAATTATCTAATTTTCAGTTATTGTTAAATTAAACCATAATAACATGAAAATATACAAAAGTAAATATGCAGATATATTTCTATATCGATAGAGAATAAACATAAAAACACTTAACTTTTTGAAGTCAATAAAAGATATTATGGCAATATCATACCTACAGGTATTTGCCCTACCCACACTAAGTACCGTTGAGTATGATAATAACAAAGGTTGAAGGTTCAAATAGGCAAGCTTTGCATGAAGCGTTTTAGTGGCTATTACCCATACAAATATGAAATATAAAACGAGTTCAACAACAGTTTTAACGAGCTAAAAGGTGTACCTACATAAACCAGAAGGTAAGCCTACCAGTGCTTTGCCCAAAACAATAACAAAATCGTTTACATGCTGTACCCATTAGGATTCATCGGGCCCAAATATTTCATATCAGAGTATTTTCCTATGCAAAAATCAGCCTGTAAATCTCACCTAAATGTATTCACGGCGTTATCTAGTCGAAGTTGGAAATTTGGACAAAGACATCACAAAGTTCTGTCAATTGAGATAAAGGGATGTAAAATTACGAGGACAGTAATGTTGGCAGTAAACCAACTTGGTCTACAATAAACTTGCTAACAAGATAGGCTAGGGATTCCGCTGCATGTTTATCTGATAGTTCCAACCAAATACATGTAATAAACACAATTTGTACACGGCCAATATAGTTTTAGATATGCGAGGATTCCCGGATTTCGGAATTTTTAACTGTCCGTACCTCAATAACTATAAGGCTTATAGTTTTGAAATTCATACATATTATAGTTGAGGATATTTTCTAGTGCATCACTAGACAAAAACACGATTGGTGATATTTCACCCGATAGAAAAAAATTACAAAGTTACCTCTAAATCAAACTTTGAATGATCAGTGTGAATAGAAAAATGACACAAAATGTATACCAAAACATTGCAAACGTTATTACACAGTGCATCACTAGAAAATATTTTAATATGCCATACAAATATTTTTCAAAACACTTAAATACCTACAAAATCATGCTCGGCTGCCTGCGCATCGTCTTGCTCAGTAGTACTCGCCGAGCTATAGCATCGGCCGCTCGGGAATCCTCGCCTTAATACCTACTATACTTGTTTTAAGAATCAAAGATAATTTATGTGGACAACATAGGTACATTTATGAATGAAAAATTACGCTCCTTGCCCGTGGTCCAGTTGAGCTGGTCTCGTTGACTTGACCACCGAAAATTATTTTTCGGTGGTCAGCTTGCTATACCGTAATATATCATCAACAGCTCATATTAGTCCACTGCTGGACATAGGCCTCCCCAAATGAGCGCCATAGCACCCTGTCTTCAGCTTCCCGCATCCAGCATCTGCCAGCAGTCTTTCGCAAATCGTCATCCTACCTGGTCGGAGGACGTCCTAAACTACGTTTACCGAGACGCGGTCTCCACTCAAGAACACGTTTATCCCAGCGGTTGTCGGTTCTTCCCTCAATATAATTTGTTATCATACAAACTATATACACATTCGTAACGGATTCTAAATCATACGTGGCACATCCATCTACATCGTAAAAAGTCATTTTGTTATTAAAATTGCTAATTAACGTATCCCATAATTAGCTCAACATTAATAACTACTTCCAAATTATCTGATAACAAAACCAATGTTTTCGCCAAATAAACAAAGAAATCTGCCTGATTTATTAACACAATTACGAAAGCTAGGGGCAGCTATGCTATTGTCTGATCAAAACACAATTCACCGAATCATAAATAACAGGAACAATAGTCAATAAAATTAGATAGCTATGGCTCTCGAAATTGGCTACGAAAATAAATAAGGTTTCTGTTAGAGGATATGAGATTCCACTTCGCTGGGATAAGCTGATAATATTCAAGTTGATACCAGAAGTAGGAATGTTGGCAATTCCGGAAGTTAGTATACTACCATCCTTGGAACAGACTTTATACTGGTGGCTGCGCCCTAAAGCTTTGGAAGAAGTCTTAGTATAAGAAAAGTTAACAATAACATACCCAAGGACATTTTTTTAACGTGAAATAGTGAGAAATACTACTAAAAAAATATTTGTTTAAGCGATTTATTCCTTGCAAGATTGTTTTGAACAAAAGAATAAATAATATTGGCAAGCTGAAAGAGAAAATTTTATTTATCTCCACTATAATAACCGAATGTGGTTTGAACCGAATACAAAAGAATAGAAGAACTTATTTAAATTATTTTTATCACACCGCAAGGTATGGTTTTTATGTTCCTAACTAAAATAAACGACTATATAAAAAGTTGTTTTTATTTTACGCTTATGATAGATATGATTTCTATTAATTTAAGTCAAGTGCATGTAGCTATTGTATTTTTTTCTTGCACCGAAAGTTCGCCATTTAAAGCGAATCTGAACCAAATCCGGCTCAAGCTACTAAAATTCGGTGAAACCGAATGTAAAACTAACTAATTTCGGGCCATCCCTAATAATTATACACTGCACAAACGTAATTTCTTTACTTTCTATCAAAAATTGCTTTACTTTTAGAAAGCTGATAATTTATGCTAGAAGGTATTATTCATAGTGTATTTCTTGGCCCATATTAAAAAAAACTCTAAAAGTTTACATAAATAAATATAAAAAATCATAACTCGAAAACTACAAAAATCAGGAAACATAGATGGGGTATTTTCAGGTTTCCCCGGTACATTAGTATTTTCCTCCGTAGCACATTAGTATTTTGATCTTAATGTAAATTTTATGTTGTGTAATTTTAGGGTTAAGGATTATATAATTACCTAGATATAAGATAGTGGCTTCCTCCTTGCGTCGCTTCCCCAATAAGTACTGGGGGTCGTGAACCATCATGGAAGCTGCTTCTTCCGAACGATGTCGCGCCATCTGCTCCGGATTTCAGCGACAATGCGACATGTATCGCTTCTGATATTTTGATGTGAGTATGGCGGCGGATCTGGTCAGACCAGCGCATTGGGCTCCTTCCCCTCGGTCTCTTTCCTTCATTTTTTCCCGTAACGATGAGTTTTTGGAGGTTGTCTCTGGGCTTGCGGGCTATGTGATCAAATAACTCAAGAATCCTTCGGAGGCATACCGTTGATAGGCGTTGTTTCCGCACTAACTTGAGCTCCTTGACTTCTAAGCTTACAAAGCTAATTTTTAAACAAGACCTATCCTTAGTCACCTAGCTTAGAACTTAAATACTAAGTACTTATCGTGCTGTGCCCTAGCCGGGTCTATTGAAAGTTAATATCTTATGTACCAACAATAAAATAAATAAATAATGTTGGACAATCCACACAGCAGCACCTAGCCCCAAGCTAAGCGGAGCTTGTGTTATTAGATGACTGGTTAACATATAAAACGATAATAGATAATAATAGATATTTTTATTATGCATAGAAAATACCAAGAATTCCCAGAAAAAAAAATTGTAGATCGTACAAACATTTGTCCCAAGGCAGGAAACAAAATCGCAACCTCCTACATCGCAGGCGGACCTTCGCCCGTCAGTTTGCTTTATATGGTATATGGTTGCAATTTAAAAATTGGTTCGATTTGATCTAATAATTAATTCGTGTTTGTGAAAAATTTAATGTATTTCATCTTACCAGGCCCTTGCAAAATTGAACGGTGACCAAAAACAGAGCGCACTTCGCTGAAACTTGGCAGCCGAATATGAAACGGAGAAATTTTCACCTCAATAATGACGATGAGAGAAACCAGCAGATAATTTAGTGTCTGGCAACACGGAACGAACAGATACCATCTAGCGGCACACTTGAATCATCCCACAAACTCGGGAGAATAAATAAAATGCATTTATCTTTTTGAATTTTAAAATCGCTTGAAATATTTTATGAGCAGGAACTCAACAAATTGTTATAGCTGTGGGTTGCTTCTTATGGAAACTGGACCATGAGAAGTGTCTCCAGCGAAGGCAACGCAGCAGGAATCTTAGCCAAACTGGATGATGAAGGTAAAAGTTTAAGGATTCTGTCTGTAACCTAAACCAGTTACGGACACAGCCTAAAAACTTTTACCAAAACCAAATATCGGTACAAGTCCTCCCTTACCGACTCTAGTAACGGCTTACGCAAATTGGTCCTAAAGCGAATCTAAAGAGAAAATTCTTAAAAAATATTTCCCCAAGTAGCCTTATTAATCCGATTCAAAGCTGGTGGTCGTAAGGATTAGAAGATGTAAACGATCTTACACACAAAAGGCATATCAAATGTTCTAATAACAGACTGCCGGAAATCTTCACTTGCAATAGCTCGCTTTCACTTATTACTAACTATCCATGTTTGACGAAGGTAGGCACGTAACTTGTGCCAATTTCGCCTGGCTCATGTCAAAGAGGTTTATTGCCTTTGCTCTATTGTCTGTCGTCCAATTTATGAAATTAAATATTTTTGACGAGCCTAAACTGCGACCTACTGCGACTATAGAAACACGTATATTCTAGGAAGATATATTTGGCTTTTCGTCATCCACACCGCAATGCTTAAACGAAAGTTTTCAATCAGTGCGTCCTACCCGTCATGACCTACGGAGCTGAGACGTGGACACTCACGGTAGGGCAGGTCCACCAGTTTAAAGTCGCACAGCGAGCTATGGAAAGAGCTATGCTCGGAGTTCCTCTGAAGGATAGGATTCGCAACGAATACATCCGACAGAGAACCAAGGTTATCGACATAGCTCAAAGGATTAGCAAGCTGAAGTGGCAGTGGGCTGGCCATATTTCAAGAAGAACCGACCACCACTGGGGTAAACGTGTTCTTGAGTGGATACCGCGACTAGGCAAACGTAGTGTTGGACGCCCTCCGACCAGGTGGGATGACGATTTTACGACTGCAGGCAGATGCTGGTTGCGGCAAGCTGAAAGGCGCTCATTCATTAGGGGAGGCCTATGTCTAGCAGTGGTCTAATATAGGCTGATGACGATGATATTTGGCAGGCTAGGAAGATCTATTTAGCAGGCTGGATATGCTCAGTGATGTGTTCAATGGTTAACTAATTCGGCGTATCGGCTGCACCGACAGCATTCCCGATTATGTCAGACACGCCCAAGTCAATCTTAATCAAAACTTGTTAAGTATATAATAATTAAACCGCGTTTATAAAACTGAGAAGCTGCTGAAACGGTTAGAAGAATTTCTGAACATAAACCAGGATTTTTTACGAAAAATAAAACTCGTGAACTTCGTCAATTTTTGTCGTCCTAATTTTTGAATTATGCTAGCATTTATTTGTGCTTAAATTTGTGCGATGAGCAAAGTGGACACAAAGTGCACTTGAGTCCATTAAGCGTAAAGTAACACCATCCACTTTTCCGCTGAAACTTTACGTCTTAATAATTTTAACTAAGAAATATCACCGGGATAAATTAATCTAGTGGATAAATACTCACGATGGAAAACTAGGTGTTATGCGAAGCAAAGTAAGGTCGTGACAGCAGAGCCCGTATGAATTATTCAACGCTGTTGAATGCAGACACCGGCAATACGTGGCCTCTGCTGACCACACCCTCCTTACAATGGAACTGCTGTTTAATTACACATTAATTCTTCTTTCATTGTCTCCGACAGAGATTAAAGTTCTCTACGCTTTTGTCGAGGAAGCTCATTAATATAATGGGACATACTACTTGGCGCCGAGATTTCATTAATGATGTAAAACTGAGGGGTTAGTTATTGCAGATTTTACAAATTGTTTATTTATATTGAAACATTTGGAACCAATTTAAAATAAATAAATATTGCTCGACAATTCTCACAGCATTATCCAGCCATAAGCTAGGCAGAGCTTTTGTGTTATGGGTACTAGATAACTGATATACATAATACAATACATTACATAGATAGATATTTTTTTATTATACTCGTACATAAATATAAAACAAACAACACAAAAAATGTTTGTATATTATTCGGTAGGTAGCCGTGTGGTGCCGGCTTAGTTTGCACCATCCCAACTCTTCCCGTGGGTGTCGTAAGAGGCGACTAAGGGACATACACCGGGGCGCGGGCAGCAGCGCCTCTTGCAGGATAAATCTACCACCGAACTGCGATCCCCAACCCGCATACCCAGCGTGGAGATTAGTGGCATTAGATACACCATGAGATAAAAAAATCAGTGGGAGGCCTGCGTCCAGCAGTGGACTATTTATAGACTGTTGAGGGTAGGTATACGCTTTCAGCATGCAAGTTATATTATAAGTATTTAAGTAAGATTGTGTAACAAAAGTAAGGAAATGTTTTTGTTTATTGTCAGCAAAGGCAAATTGTGTAAATATTTATACGAAAGAAAGTACAAACAATTCATACAAACTGGCAATTACTAAGTTGTACGATGAAAGTTTCGAGGTCCTTAGTAGGTAAGTAGGAATTTCACTTTGCTTTTCGAGTGCTTTCTTTCGTTCCGGCTAGCTCGCAAGCTTGGGTGGCTTGTCTAAATTTAACTTTAAATGTTTTTTTTCTGTTTGCCTTTCGTACAAGTGTTTTGTTTTTCTCTCTGTTTTATTGTTATTTTAAACATTTTTAAAGTGCCTATCCTTATCTAGTATAACATGTTTTTTGCGTGAGCTAATCACCAAGCCATTTTGAAAGCCATTTTCAAAGCCACATATATACCGCCTCGACGACCTCTCTGTGGCGCGGTGGGCGAAGGTCTGCCTGCGACGCAGGAGGTTGCGGGTTCGGTTCCCGCCTCGGGACAAATGTGTGTACGATCGGCAGACATTTGTTCAAGGTGTTCTCGTTTTTTTCTATGTATAATAAAAAATATCTATCTATGTATTGTATTATATTAAGTATATCAGTTATCTAGTACCCACAACACAAGCTCTGCTTAACTTGGGACTAGATGATGCCGTGTGAATTGTCAAGCATTATTTATTTATTTTATTTATAGTAACATGTTATTATCATAGGCTCATTTGATTAAAAAAACGTTACAAAACCTTAGAAAAACTTAAAAAGCGCAAGCCAGCTGTAAATCAGGTAAACCTTGAATAAAGCTTTTAATATAAAGTTTTTGAATAGCCCATCTTTTTCTAAACAATAAAATATTAGTCGATCCATAAAATATTATCTATCTAAGTTTGAAGAACAAAAGAAAGAGCCGTCGTCGTTCAGTTAGAAGTGGATGAATAATTCAGGGGCGTTGGGTCCGACCCAGTCCAGTAGATATGCTGTCTCATAATAACCCAGGTCAATCTTTAAGCACTAAAACTTTGTGCATGATCTGTGGTAAGAAAAGGCCACGTTTCCTAGACAATCAATAAATTTCTTAGCGGAAGGTAAGGCAGAAGTAATAATAAATGATCAGGGACCAAATTCTGCAAATCAGTCGCTTTACTATGGCAATGGTATCGTCGCAGAATTTTCCATAGAAGAAACGAACTCTATTATGGTAGATAGTGCGTGCGTTGCTATTTGCATGGAGAGATTGATAAATGATATGGTTTCAACTTTAACTTTTGACACGCGTCCCTCCATCTATAGATCAAATGAAAATGCCGAGATGTGTCATTCTGAGACGATAAAATTGTCATGGTAAAACGATTAGTTTAGAGGAATTAGTATTCCACTACGATCGACTTACCTGACTAATTGAAACAGATAAACATATTTTTTTTATCAGAGTAGAACGACATTAAATGACTCTTCTCGTAGAAGGAAATTGCACGATTAATGCGGCAAGCTGAAGACAGGGCGCTATGGCGCTCAATAGGGGAGGCCTATGTCCAGCGGTGGACTGATATAGGCTGATGATGATGAATGATAATTGTAAATCCTTGAAATTTCCCAACACACAAATCTAATAAACCCACTTCCTATTAGACTTATTAGACCGTGACATTACTTAATATATTTACTGTTCAATTTTAATTAAATGCTTTTATTGAAGCCCTGGATTAAAAGGGTCTGTGATATAAGCTCACCGAGATTAACAACCTTTGTCTGCTAGAATTATGATTTATTAAGTCATACTTTGGAAATCGGAAGATACCTGGGTAGTGAAATTGTATTGCCTTTTTAATAACCATTGGCTCACGGTGTTTTTGAATATATACCTACATGATATGCATAGTTACATTTTACAACAAGTCAAGTTGTGGCTCGGCGAACCGTACAGATGTGTTCAAAAACCTAACTGGTACAGGTCTAAACTAAACTAACTCAAAACCGAACTAATTTAGCTCAGCAGCGAACCAAAAAGGTTTTAATCATTTAATAACTGGTTAATATCGCTCTTCTATTAAAATTCAATAAGTTCATAATTGAAATCAGAGGCTGAGGTACATTGAGGCTATGGAGGAGTGAAATCTCCAAATATCAATATTTAAGCGAGCGGCTAGGCCCCGTCTGTTTGTCTTGTGTTCCACGACTCATAATAGCTGAAGGGCTGTTTACATTTCACTATACAATCTGGAATAACCTTGTTAACAATATTGTAGGGCTACTGCCGTGCTCTATCGTCATAGGAACCTGTTATGATAGTGTCGCCTCTTTAATTTACTTATCGGTTTTTGATATCGTCTGTTTTATTTTACAAATTAAAACCGAAATCACTCTAATATTATTAATGCAAAAGTTTGGATGTTTAGGTGTTTGGGTGTTTAGATGGAAGTTGATGTAGATGGACCTTTTCACACCAAAACAATGAAATTTTGCATACAGGTAGTTTTAAGGAATAAAACATAGGTTTTTTTATGCTTTAAATCATTCCTAGGTAGAAATAACATTAAAAAACGCGTGCGGAACCGCGGGCATAAACTAGTGTTTAATATTTATCGTAGCACTAGATAATCTACGTGTACGAGTTGACTGACTGTACTTACCTTGGTAGGTACATAGTATTAATTTATTATTATACTTACCATGGATACGTAGTGAAAAAATTATATGTCTATGATTGAGACAGAGACTCAGAGGCTTACGGACAAACTGAATTACGGTATAAGCTAGCTGTTAATTAAATGATTAGGTACTTACTGTAATAAAATTAAAAAAACTCACAGCAAACGTAGAACTGGGAATCCTCGTAACCGTAACGGTCTACACCTACGCCGTAGCATTAGAGTATTTTCTTACCGTAGCAAGCTACGACGTAGCGTACTGTTTTTAATTAGCTTTCATGGTTATACCTACTTGTATTGTACCTGATCCCGAAAAAAGCCTTGACAGTCACAAACTACTAGAGAAACAAAAATAGGTACTTCCTTAGCACTTCGATAACCGACTTTAGGGTAGACTTGTTGGAAACGATCCTCTTTCAGCTTAAAATCAGGTAGGTATTAGGTATAATTTAGACGAGATTTAACTGAGTTCGAAGTTGTAAATATAAGTAGAGAAGAGAACTAAAATTTAGGCCAACTATTGATCTAGTTCAGAATATGCTATCTCATCGGGATCAGAGAGTGAATCGCTTTTCCCTCAATCGATTGAACTGCGCTGCTCGCATTATAAAGTAGCACTTCAATATCTCCAGGATAAAAAGACCCAACGGTGTTACATAACAATGCTGAGAGACGATGAAATCTTTAGCTTATGTTCCATTCTGCGCAGCTTTGTAATGTAAGTGATTTATTATTTTCTCAGAATTAAAGAGCAAGTCTTAAAAATATATTATCCTGAATAAAACCAATTTAAACATCCTGTAGGCGAAGAACAGCGTAGACGGCCCCTTATTTTCCCTGTCAATACAAATATTGAAAAATCATTACCCGCGTTCACTTCTTTTTCTTTCATGTGAACGAAATTTCTCTTGAGATAAATTGCAAAGAAAATTATATTCAGTTCATTCGTTACATTTTATTCTTATTTGACACACGCTGAGAATTGTGTGTTCTGTGAGTGTTTGTTTCATTTATTTTATGAGTTTCAACATTGAAAAGACCTGATAAAAATTGATTTCTCTCAGGTATCGAAATTCTAGCTAACAAATCAATCTTTAAAGGTAATAAGAAATAAACATGTTTGAGTCTATTGTTTATTAAATCTTTGGCTATCGGTTTGTACATATAGCTACAATTCACGTAAAAACATTTATCTACATATTATTGACTTCAAAATGTTATATCAAGTTACAACCTTAGGTTTCAGTGAGATGAGACAAGATTTACATAAATAATTTGAACAATGACCATGAAATACAAACTATTTCTTATTTCGAACAAGTTAAAAGTACAAACAATCAAAAACTTTCAAAAATGTAAATATATAAGATTAAAATAAATTCAAAGCAGCAACGTAAATTTACAATCAAGATCTCAAGAAAGTCAAGAAATAAAGCTTTTGTTTCATTAATTTATTTGTGTGAAAATTGAAAGGCATTGAGATGCGTAAACGAATACTTTAAACTTTTATGCCAAATAATTGCAAAATAAGAAAATATGCTAAATAATTTAATAATGTTTTGGATTGGTTCGTGATAAATATAAGTAAAATTAATAGTTTAGAAAGGTACCACACGAAACAAATAAACGTGTATAATATAAATAGTTTTCTGGTTTGGCACTATTCGGAGTGAATGATAATAACGTTACAATTACAATAAAAGCTAATAAGGGAAGACATGATCTGTTTTTGCAGTTTTAGAGCAAAACACTTTGGCTACATTTAATTATCATACACACATTTATAAGTCTACCAATCGCTAGCGTTGGTATAATTTGAATGTTGAAATTAAACATAGTTCATGCAACATTAACACATAAAGCCCGCTCACGTGCCTTCTCCTAACAATATACTCACAACAACTACAGAGCAGTATAATCATCAAAGAAAAATCACCACAATTCTACTTATTCCTTTACACAAAAATATCTATAAATCTATTGGATTTCACAACTTTAACAAAACAATAATGTTTTCAAAGTTACATTACATAAGAGCAACGTTTTTTTAGTTACAGACCTAACACTCTATTTGTACTTATTTCATAGAAAAATAATATACGTCCAATTATATCACAAACACCACTACCGACCGTGCGCAGCCGACTGCTTCGAACTGAAACAAATAATGCAACACCTGTATTACCTGACACCTGAAGAGAAACACGTGCAGAATAGATCTCCCATTCCATCTTAGACAATAAGGTGTCTAACTTTATAACATCTGGTCTGGTAAATTATTCTAATGTTCCGAGTTTAGTTATGCACACCAAGACCTGACACATGACCATGACTGCATTATTTTTAGATGATATCAATACAAAGGCTCAGGATAAAAAGGATAGGATATTATAATAATACTCACATAAATGCTACGTCAGAAGAGAGTCATATTCGAAGGGTGTAGGGTCGGCTGCCCGCAGATGTCACCAGAGCACCCCGCCAGATATATTTGACACCTCTATCTGGTCTACACCCTCAGCGCCTACATCTGGCTCTCTCCTCCGGTACCGAAGGCGGAAGCTCAGCCAGAGAATCAGCGACAGCATTATTAGGCAGGAGACCACGGCAGTACCTATGTACTGCGCGTATCTTGTATCTGTGGATTTATACGGCGAGTACTGTGTTTTATCGTCGACGCTCGAAGCGAACATCTCAAATCCGGTAACGTTTACAGCTTCATTCAATGTTGCGGGTGTCACCACTTCATTTTTTATGTGATCCACCGCATGGCTCAAAATAATTTTGTTAGTATTATTCACGGGTGTGTTCAACCGTTTTCCAGACTTATTCTTTCGTACATCTTTATTCTCCGTGGAATTTAAATTTATGTCTTTCTTTACAGAGCTACGTAAATTTGTGGCGAGGGAATCGGCATTCAGAAATCTTTGATCAATGCTAAATTGGTCATTTCGCATTCTATTTTGATCCAAAATTCGGGCAGAGTCCCTTACTTTAGCAATTACAGACTCATTGAAGAAATTATTGATCGTTATTTTGTTAACATTCCTGGATAATAAAGAACTTTGTTCTAGTCCTGATTTTGATAAATGTTGTAGGGTATTGTCTAATTTAATTGTGGTAACTTGTTCTCTTTCATCATTGTTCCCAAGTTGTTTAGCATGACCATGTTTATTTTTGTCGTACCCTCGTTTGTTACTCTTATCAGTTTTATTATTCAGGTATCCATAATACCTCAGAAGTTTATTTATCATTTCGGTGCTATACAAGTTAACTGGTGGAAGACTTTCGCTAATAGTAAAAGTTTCTGGAAAAGTGCAGTTGTATTTCACTATTTCCGCTTTTGCTTCAGATGTTGAATAATAACACGTTTCCCCGTTGCTCATACTGTTGTTGGAGTTCATCCAGTCTTTCAACCATAGTTCAGCACTGCAATTGAATTTATTTCCGTGTAATCTTAACGTTTTGAGTTGACCCAAGTAAAATAATAAATCATTTCTGATTTCAGTTAAATTGTTCATTCGTAAGTCTAAATATTGCAAGTGAGAGAAGGCAGCCAAAGCTGCGGAGTCGGCCAAAAGTTGTCGGGCTAATCCGGGGCTCGACTGGAGGTGAAGCATTTGAACGCTTTCCGGCGACGACATCGGAAACGAACCATCCTGTTCCGGCACAGATAAGTTTATATAACAAAGTCTCAGATCTTGCAACGACAAAGGCCCTTCGAAAGTACTTGAAGTAAACATTTGGATTGGATTGTTCGAAAGGTCTAACATTTCAAGTGATAGCAAATCGTCAAACACATGATCCTGAATGTAGTGAATGTCATTATTTTGCAGCATCAATATCCTCAAGTTAGGTAGCCCTTTGAAATCTGGTACCGATATATTTTTAATCGCGTTATTATTCATAGATAGGTATTTCAATTCATCCGGTAGAGATCTTGGAACAGACTTCAACAAGTTTTTATTTAAGTTGAGAAAAAGTAGCATTTCCAATCTTCCAAGTGAGTCATCTTCGACGGTTACAACTTTATTATCGGAGAAATCAAGCGATTGCAACAGGGGGTAGCTATCCAAGTCTCCACAGCTGACCGCCGATATTCTGTTCCCTACTAGAGAGAGAAACCTAACAGAATGTGTGAATGCCTCTGGAACTTGATACAAGCCGGTCCTGGAAGCGTCTATTTGTTGCAGCCTCCGGCCCGTGCCGACGAGCAGCTGGGTGTCTAGTTGCGTGATTCCCAGGTGAGGATTATCCGTGAGGAGCAAACGCGCCAAATTCGGCAATAGCTGTAAAGCTCCTGGAGCCAATTTTCTCAAATTGTTATGCGAAACATCCAAATGCTGTAATAGCCAATTGTTAAAATAGTTTTCATGGATGAACTCTATTTTATTTCGACTTAAATTCAAATGTTGGAGATTTTTAAGAGGCTTGAATACGTTCGACAGTATTGTCAAATTGTTTTCCGAGAGATCTAAGGACTCCAATTTTGTTAATCCTTCAAAACTTTCTTCAAATAAATTTACAATTTCGTTTTTGCTCAAAATTAGTTTTCGAAGGTTCGAAAATTTGTCGAACAGGTCTTTGGTTATGTATTTCAATTTATTTGACGACAAATCTATTTCCCGCAAATATTGAGCTTTCATTTTGATCTTTATTAGGACAATACTGTTATTTTTCAAAGACAGCGATAAAGTTTCTAAAGGCAGGTCGAATTCAACAATGTTAGCATTGCATTTTTTATCGAAGTAAGCTGCTACTTCAGCAAAAGTTCTGTTCTCATTACTTCGTGACCAATTCGATAATACCTTATCCTCGTCACAGCATACAGAGAGATGGTGGTAAACATTGTTAGTCATTTCCTTCACGGTGACATTGTATTGGCACTGGTTTGGCACAACATTGTTGCTACTTGCACACACTTCAGGGCACGTAGAAGCTAAATTGGTTACTTGACATGTTAATATTATCATCAGACACATAAAAGCATAAGCCATTTCTGCAAAAGTTACTCTGTTTGTCCCGTTATTAAGCCGGATTCAACACAATATGATACTGCAATTTAAATAAAAAGTACATAGTGTTCCAAATCACAAGTTCACTAAAGTCTTCCTGCGTTCCACGTGCATGAATCATGTTGTAATTAGCACTCACACAGGCACTCAAGTCGGTGCGGTCGCAGACTGCTTAAAGTCACTCATGGTCGTAGCTAGCACACAAGATACGGGAACGCACGGGTAGAGTCGAGAGGAACGAAGCGCGAGGTGCAAAGTGTTGTGCGAGTGGTGAGAGCTAGCACAGCACGTGCGATCGTTGATATCGCGAGAGTAGTAACGGACGCGGGGCGGAGTGCCGGCGGCTCGGCGGCGCCAGCGGGTCTGCCGGAGACGAGCGCGCGAGCGAGCCCGACAGCCGCGGCGCCGGCGCCCTGCACCCGCGCGCCATTACATCCCTCACAGCCTCATTTTTATATAGTCAACTGACTTCCACACCGCCACTATTTATGTCATATTCGCCGCTCCCTAATACGTTATTTTGAAGACGCATACTATATGTAAGTACCTAAAGGATATATTTTAGGTCGGTCTTGCCTACTTCTCCGGTGTCCGTTGAGCTGACTGTGGTCCTTCGTGATTTACTTAAACTAAAATTCCAGTGGTTTCATTTACAAGATGGTTTTTTTCTTCTTAAATAATTCATAATTCATAATGTTTATTCATTAACAATATTAAATTGTATCTGAAATTTTATAAATACAGACATGCGGTCATCAAATAATTAATAAAATATAACAACACGTCATACAAAAACAAAAAAAAATATTAAAATCAAAGTACATACAAGTTTACAAATAAACAATAAGATAACAAACATTTGTGAATTCAGAGAATAATAATAACAGCAGTATTGGATCTGTACATACAAAAACGATGTGAGAAAAAAAAAAACATAATACAATGTCAGCATTAATAAAATCATCTAATGAGTAGTAACACCCCTTTAACAAAATATGCTGCTGCCAGAGTTAAACTTATTCATTATGGAGATTAACTAATAATTTAGTGCACGGTTCATATAAATTGGATGATTGCCACTCTGTAGAAATCTTCTCTTACATACTTTGACAAAAACAAAGATAAAGTAAATCTAACATGAATTCAAGTCACATAATTATGCTTTGAATCTTGACACATAACAAAATAATTCGACGTGCCGGTGCCGACTTCTACTTGTACAGACAATATTGACAAATTCACATCCTCACTCTTCAGAAAATAGAGATTTAGGGAAAGTTATTTCTCTTGAGGAAAACGTCAGAAAATACCTACTAAAAGTATTTACGTTCCCTCATCTGGTGGTCTTTTTCACAAAGGCAATCCAAGTACCTACTTGTATAGAAAAGGAAGGCATGTCAGTCGGATTTTTTTGTTCAACCCTTTATCTTCGTAGGTACAACGCGCAGTTTCGAAACATCTTCACCGAAACCTTCGACTAGCATTTTCATGAATCGTTCCCACAAGGCTTTTCGGAAGGTCTCTTTATTGCGCTCCTTAATTTGGGTTATTTGAACTTTTCTTGTCCTTTCCTTCCTGTACGTCCAAAGAGAAAAACATCGTATATCAGCCACCTTCATGTTAGGCTTTCGGATATAATACCAATGTTATGAGTTTTTATGACTATTTGCCAAGTCGAGTTGTTGCAAAGTGCTTTAGCCCCAATATGAACTGTCGGAATCTGAAAGGTAGGCAGGTTTATAGCTTTATTTTTCTTTCCCAAACTTACTTTTGCCATAAATTGATTAAGGTAAAGCATTCTTACCATAATCAAATAAATTTATTAAGGGATATATTTTCCCTTAAGTCAAGCACGTTAATAATCCAGACATTACCATACCAGGGGGTAAGACGTATATCATCTGTATATTAGGTTATTGCATCCAGAACATTCCCCATCCATTTCTGCGAGCACCTTTTCCGAATACATTTATTAAAGTGACCCTCAGCTTAGAGACCGCAAGATAAATCATAGTCAGAAAATGGCGGGCATTCGCGGTAAACCGAATAAAAAGGAAAAACCCTTACTAGAGTACCTACCTAATCATATATGTGTTTGTGTTGTTCCTTCGTAGCCTTAGGTATCTACTACGTATAGGTTACGTAGGAACAACATAGCTATGTATGTAACTATAAACCCTAACGCGGAATAGCCACCTGTGACACGGTTACATGGAATATAAGAGATGTTTTTTGCGAACAGCCTGTCCCCACATGAATATCATTACTACGCGAGATGGCTTCTGAACAATGTTCAACTTTGTTATATCTGACTTCTAAATATGTATTTCCATTTTCCGGAATACTCACACTTTCATAGCAAAACCGCAAAGAAAACGGCAAACTATTATAACCTTCCTAATAAGTATCTTCGAACATTTAGCGAGGACTAACTGTATTTTATTTAGGTACCGTAGTTAGATAGAGGTGATTAAGTAACAAAATAAATGTGGAACAAGCCGAAGCATTGGCCCATTAGCGACGGGTAATAGTAAACGGTTCCGTGGAACTAAAAGTGCGCCTTCGGTGGAACAAAATCGCTGTCATTAGGGTAACGAGGGCCGGTTGCTGACGCAGCGGGAGCGTCCGACCTAACTCTTTAGATTGCACGACCTAATGAACCGGCATCCCCTTGGCAGCCGCCTGACCCGTCTAGCGCTGATTGCTGTAAGCCGACTCTACACAGGTAAAAACTAAAATCTAATTCGTTCCGTTTTCCTAACTTTATCAATGGATAGCTAGTGTTCCTTCTAGCCGATCAGTAGCCAACAATGTGTGCTAATAACCATGATAGTATAAAAGTTTTCAAAATCTTTGTGTTATTAAAACGCTGGCAGTAGCGAGTAAATCTGTTTACGCTTTGTTAATCGGGCTGTCCAGCAGAAGGGTGAATCGTGGGAAGCGTAATAAGGGTCGTGGCGTAAAACTTTATTACTCGCTCCGCGTCGGCCCATGAGGCGGGATGCGAAATGGCTCTCATTCTCATTAACCTCGCCACGGCCGCCTTACTTTATATCAATGGATACACAGGACCGACCAACACACTATCTCTATTTGTAATGCTTTCAGGAAATTTCTCGACCGGAAAATGTTCACTTTACAATTTACTCTTAGATGTCAAATATAATACCGGACTCAATGAATAAAGCTGTAAGCACTTACTTTGCTAAGGTATTTGAATATAATTCCAGAACATTTACTTTACGTAGTACTAGTTCTGTCTCTGCCTTGAAATTAATTTTAGCTTTGTGATGACTGCAATAATTTCTGCATAGAACATTTCCGGGTTTAATATCTTTATTACTGAGTTTTAACTCTTAATTCTCAAGACCTAACAGCAGGATACTAATAGCCCATATTTCAAGAGAAATGGTTCAATGTACTACCATAAGTTACACCCATTTTATGACCAGCTTATAATACCGTTCTAAAAATGAACGTACCTAAATGGACGGATATCAAAAGACTTTAAAACGTGCTGAAAAAAACACACTGTATTCAGCACAAAGTTAGTTCACTTTTAAACGGGATTCACTCGTGCAGTAAATTTTTAATCAACATGATGAATGAGCTACATGAAAACCTGCGTAGTCTTATACATAACCCAGTCACCTAGCACTAGTCCATACAGTCCAAAAGGTCGAAGGTTTAATCAATCACATTCGCCTTTGAAATGCACGCACACGCTCCTGAAATATGAGTGCTTGTCTACCCCGGGGAACTAATGTTTTATATTCTGTCGTTGTATTGACAGTCGTGACTTATTGCCCGACAGATTGCGCCTTCTACCTACTCGGATTTACTGAACTTGTGCTGAGTTATGTTGATGAACAAGGTCTCACATGGAATACGTCAATAAAGGAAAGAACATACGCGCCTGAAATTCAATAAATTGCAAGATTAGAAAAGTTTGCCGTAAAAAACTATGAGATAATATTACCGACTTCAAGAGGCGGTTCTTGGTTCGGATGTGTATGTATTTTTAAAGAATGTTCATCGATTTCTTAGTTAATTGTGGACCGATTTCAAAAATTATTTCGGTATTCTGTATTGTATAGATAATGATCCCTAATTGGTCCCATTAAAAAATATTCCCGAGGAATTAGTAAATATCCCGTCAAGCTTAAAAAACCATCCAAGTGCGAGTCGGACTCACGCACGGTTCCGTATTCCGTATCTACAAAAACGGCAAAAAAAAATCACGTTTGTTGTATTTTATTCTGTTTTTAGTATTTGTTGTTATAGCGGCAACAGAAAAACATCATCTCATCTGTGAATATTTGAACTGTCTTACTATCACGCACGGTTCATGAGATAAAGTCTGGTAACGGACAGACAGGCGGACATCGGATTCTTAGTAATAGGGTCCCGTTTTACCCTTTGGGTACGGAACCCTAAAAACAAAATAATACTTTAGAAAAATCACGAGTAATAGTTACAACAATTTTGGTAAGTTGAGAGATCCTATTTCGTAACTGCGAAATCTGGACGAGATAAAAAGTATGTATCCCATATAAAAACAACATAATTCTTATAAAAGATCACGTCTAACAGTTTTAGTGCAATCCACACCAATGATTCTTTCCTTGTTATTTCAAACAACAAGGTTGATTTTGATGTTGTCACATAAAAGTTTGATCCTCGAGGATCACAGTTTTATGTGACCACATATATATGTGCGCCATTATGCATATCTGAAGCAACATCACAGGACAATTTTTACATCACTCGTAGCAAATAGTTTCCATGGCAACGGGCGTCAACAAGAGGTCTTTTCATTCGTGGTTTCCTTTATTGCTCTGAGGTGGTTTCTTTCGTGTGTCACTCATCATCACATCAAACCATAAAAATTCTATGTCTATGCATCAAACTATTTTAAACTCGAAATTGAACTACACTGTAGTATCTGTGTACTACTGTAGATGTCGCTATTTGAAAAATATTGCGTTGTGTAAGTGTTCCTTCCAAATCCATTTTCACTAATTAGAAATTTGGGTTAGTTTTTTATTACCATTTACCATTATTTCAATAAGTTGTTAATGGCGGCCGCTAAATTGGATCTAGAGAAACATCACTCATTTTATCGTTTTGTTTTCGTCAAGACTTTTCCTTTGACACCAAAAAGAAATGAATGCCAAGCCGCACAGGTCTCGCGTGTAACTCTCAATAAGTGGTTAACCTACACGACATCAGAACAGTAGAGAGTCCTTATCTTTATCAAGGCCACGATCAATTAGAAGATATTCAATTTAGATTGATCGACCTTTCAAAAGCGATACTCAGTAAATAACAACCAACATTTAATTATGAGGCTAACAACCGTTAAAAGTAGGTCTACTCGGCCGATTTCCTCAATCTGACGTTTTCCTTGTTAAGCCGCCTGGTCGACATTGATTTTTAGGATTCCTACCCTTTTTAACGAAGCCCTTGTGTCCGTTCGTCTTCCGATTTCGGGAAAATGGAAAAAATTAAAAAGATGCCTCATTTTTATTAAAGTTGCCACGGTTTGTTTTTATTAAATTTTCAGAGAAAATGTTTTTGTTTACTTCTCAACTGAAATATTCTATGTAGAAGGTACCTACTTCACGTGAGTGGTACGCGTATTTGATCAAGTTTTAGCAATTAGTAAGAAAGATCGTTTTGGGAAAAGGATCTTCATAAAATAGACTTTCCGATAAATAGTAATTCAGCAAAAAATTAACCATATTAGAAATTAGAATGTTTCCCATGCTGAAAATTTGTGAAACAGGAAAAGCATAAAAACATTTCGCACAACTTCATTATAAAGAAAGGCCAACCAACTATCGCAGTGGCACTATTAAAGGTCGTAAAAATGCTGCCGCACTTTCTTTCTTTTTTATATTTTTATAGCGCTCTGGGTGCCACCTACATCATAAAAAGTGAAATATCGTAGCTCCAAACGGATGCCTCTTCTGTTTATGAGAATGAACCAAAAACCAATAGAGATGTCACTGAGCCTCTATCTTGTTACCTTGAAAAGACAGCACCCACTCTGATACCCTAGCTATTTTTTGCTTGTACGTCTTGTTGGTTGAGCGAAAAGACCAGCTTTAAAGTTTTATGATACTTACGAAGAATTTTATTCTCCTCTCAAAATCTGCAAGTAGAAGTAATACTCGTACCTACTCTCCTTATTATTAAACTTGCCCTGTTAGTTAGTATAATATATGTGAGACAAATCTTGCAACTCAATTTTAGACCAGTTATCCTCAACCGATTAAGCTGATTTGACATACTTATGTAAGTTCGGTTCAGTGCAACGTTATGGTATGGTACATCATGCTAGTCTGATGATGGAGAAAGAATGTTTTTAAGTATCGGACAAATCTTGCAACTGAATTTAGACCTATCCTCAACCCCAACTCTTCCCGTGGATGTCGTAAGAGGCGACTAAGGGACATACACCGGAGGGTGGGAAACAGCGCCTCTTGCAGAATAGATCTACCACCGAACTGCGATCCCCAACCCGCATGCCCAGCGTAGGGATTATGGGCATTACCCCCATATGATAAAAAAATCAGGGGGAGGCCTGCATCCAGCAGCAGACTATTTAGGCTGTTAAGGTAAGGTTGAGGTATCCTAAACCGATTAAGCTGAAATTTGGCAATTGGCATACTTATGTAAGTTCGGTAACAATGCCATGTCGTGGTACCATCAAACTGGCTGATGATGGGGACAGAAGGTAGACAGAGGAACTACTAAAATAAATGACTTAACCCCGTCGGGGTTGGGTTCGTTGGATTTCTCTTCCCAATTACTTTGGTCCTAGATGATTTAGTAAAAGCATGTTATTATAAAAGTTTTCTAAGAGGATACATACATACGTAACATGAATACATACATAGTACGTAACATGCATACATGCATACGTAACCTAATCACTAAGTAATGTCACAGATTATTCTGTGACAATTATGCATAATCTGCACTGAAACTTTCTGATATAATAGTCATTATGACTTTAGTATGTTTTAAAATAAAGTAATATATACTAAATCATAATAGTCATTATGATTTTAGTATGTTTTAAAATAAAGTAAATACGAATAACTAGATTAAAAGGAGACACAGTTGAATTTGTGTTTAATGATATAAAAAGAATATTTTATAAATTACGATACGGTCGGATGTAAAAAGGCAATGGCGCGCGCGAACCGATATCTTTGTCCGAACGTAGCTCTTCTTATTTTATCTATCACCTACCCTTTCGTTAGATCAATGCCTGACTTTGCATATAAAAGAAGCCGATAATAATCCTACTTCTGTATGTACCTCTATGAGGACATTCAATTAACATAGCACGCTAAATCAAAATTATTGTGGTATCTTATAAATAACAAAATGCAGCAAAAGTACAATCTAAATCTAAATTTGTCAAAACATGGTTTCATAAAAATAGGTTATTGATTTGTAAGTAAAAGAAGTAAAAAGGTTTTATTTTTGTCACGATAACACAAATTAAAAGGAAAAGATAAATATAGAAAAAGAAAAATAAGTGGCAAAAAAGGTTGCGTCGCTCAGCATGTGCCCAGAAGCGATACCTACATATCGCTAATGCGTGCTGGTTTTATGCGACTCCCAATATTTTCTGTTTTTATTTGCTGCAAATTACTTTACCGCTAATTAAAAAACTTTACTTACTATCTCGCTCGCTATTTCAAATTTCAATAACTTTATTTCATTATGCTTATAAAATAAGCACATAGACAAGTCAAATTGTTAATCGGACCATCTAAAATTGATCCTTTATTCAAGACAAGGAAATAACTTGATATTCTGACAAGTTTACTAAACATTCACTGTATCTAGAACTTTTACGAGTATTGCGTAATTCCACCCTCGCTACTCCATCTCCTAGTCCTAGAAGTTGGGACGTTTTATGATGATACTACAAATCTCATTGCTCTTAGCAGAACAAACATACCCATGCAGTTTATTCCCGTAAGCTATCGGCGACAGAGCGTCGACGTGCAACTTTTACTAATAAATAAGGCGGCCTTTATTCACTTTGAAACTAACTTAACTTTGAATTTATCTACTGGCAGATAATACCTGACTAATATGATTTGATGTTTCTTACTAATAAAAACCTACTTTAGTAACTATACCTAATACTTCATTAACTTTAGATGTAAGTTTAAAGGGACAGAAAGTAATCATCCCTAAATAAAACTTTTTCGATCATGTAGTCAGAATGGATGTCATCTATTCGTAACTATGCATACTTAAGTAAACTGGTATCAATTCAGATTTCGCCAAAACTAAACTAAACCAATTTACCCCTTTCTTATCGATCAAAATAAAAGGATGGCATTATGTTAAGTCCCGTCAAGTTAGTTTAGTTTGACGACATCTGTATTGACCTCTCGTGGTATTGACACTATTGGGTCGTTATGACCCAGTGGTGTCACGTTAGTTGACATAATGTCGACCTTACAAAGACGTAAGGCATTCAAATCTGAATCTACTTAGTTTTTAAACATCTTTGCTGACGTAATCATTATCCAGACCCTCGGCCCCCACGTCATCGAGCGTACGCGTGGCCGAAGGCCTATCGGGCGTACGAGATATCGCTGGAGCGACGTAGTCGAAAATAACCAACTTTGTGCCATCGATTGTACTGAAACGGCAAGGTACCACCGGGATGACCGACTGGCATTTTCTGGTGTCAGAGGCCATAATCCACTTCGGGTTATTGCGCCACGTCAGTAAGTAATAAAACTTTTTTTGGCTACCTAGCTGCCTATGAATCATTCTCTACCTACAGAACAGCTATAGAAACATCAAAATCGGATTACAATAAGCGAAAATATCGAAATACAGAAACACAATTTATTGGTAAAACCAATTTACATATTGAAGTTCTATAAAAATAGTTATAATACAAATAGTATTCTTCGATTCATATCGATTACCAAATTAAATTATTGTGCAAAAAAGTAATTAGATGTTTTAAAAGTGTTTAAAGTCGAGTTGTTACTCGATATTTTCTTTTGTTACTTAATATGCTTTTTGCTATATTACAATATAGCAATAAGCAAGTAAGTTCAATAAGTATTGAATTTATGTACCTATTCACTTAACATAAAAAACCTACTTCTTTAAGAAGGTTGAAAATTTTACTGCCATCTGTATTTGCATATCAGATATTCGTGAAATGTTTAAAAACAGTTTAGTAAGCCGAGGGCCAGCTTGTGGTTCTGCTTTGTGATCATCCCTCGATCATCTTGATAAAGAATTTCGCAAGCTTAGATTTTTCAAGAAAAGATACTTCATAGCTAATGTAGAGCATCGATTTGGCATCCGCACGATATCTCAACGATGTGTATCTCGTCTTCTCAGATTGTACATATCTACACGTACATAGAAAAAGAATAACGATAAAAATTTGAACACTTAGAAAATAACAAAAATACAGCTGAAGTTTTATTAAAATCACATGCTAGAAAACGTTTCAAGGAGAAGACAAGGTGGTCGCAATTCCGGAAAATTTTTAGATGCCGCATTTTAGGTGAAAAGCAGTAGCGATTAGATAGTAAAACTTCCGAAATAATATTATTTTATTAGTAACTACTACAATAAAACTTTTCGAAACTCAAATTATGTTAAATATCCCGTCATAAATGACTTTCAATGTTGGTCGACGCGGGTTACGGCGAGTTTTTTTTGTGGTTATAGTTTTTTCTGCCTTCCATCAGCAATAAAACTAGCGGAGAGGAAAAGTAATCTGTCATTTTTCTATAATTCATGATGAAATCAATTTTGATTAATTTGTGTTTTGGGAGCATTTGGGAAAATAACAATTTCTAGCACAAAATCTCCGATTTTCCCAAATGCTTCAAAAATACCAGTGAACCAAAGTCCGCGTTGAATCACCTTAAGAACTAGAATGTTGCCTTAATGCCAAAAATATGATAACTTAAGGCTTAATAACTTATATTTAACATGGATCTCGCTAGAACTGTCTTATCTTAGTACAAGTAAATATCTAGCTAAAAAAATATCAAAGTACATATTTAGTGAAAATAAAGGAAAATGATCTTAATCCAGATAAGAGACAGACAAAGGCACAACGAAAGAAAAAGATAAATAAATAAATAATGGTTAACAATTTACACAGTACCTATTATCTAGCCCCAAACTAAGATAACGTTTCGACTTATGGGACCACATCAAAAAAAGTAGCCTATCATGACTTGGACCCGCTGTTGAGATGTCTTCGCCGGCACATCTGCGACGTCACCCGTTCATTTGTAGCTAGAGCGACTACGAAATACTCCATTAGAGCGCAGCTGTCGGACGAATTCCTAATTGGCAAGTCCAATAAATATTTCCCGGTAATGTCACACCACCCTTTCCTAACTGACACTGTGAAATCAAGCTGGCGCGATTATCTCATTAGTTCGTACAATTCCTTGGAAATTTCGTAGTGGAAATTGTGCTTTGCTTTTATTCGTATCTTAGGTTAGGTATTTTATCTGTTATCATGGTGTTAAAACGCCATTGTTAATTCAAATGTAAAATGTAACTTATTAACTTGAATGTAAACTTTGATACAATATGTACCTAGGTAAATCTATAATGTTCCTACCTATAGGTACTCCGGTTTAAAACCCGGATTTTCTTTTGTATACAAGGGGGTTACAAAACCCAAGGAATACTAGTGAAAAATATTTAACGAGATTGGTATCAACGAAACAAAGCACAAAAGCTCGAAACAATTTTAGTTTTGAAAGCTTTCATTCATCTTGTTCTTTCGTTCGTTTTCGATTTTTTTACGCACATGCAAGTTTACCTATGCGTTGAAGTTTTTTAGTTTTTAGTCATATCCAGGCTCTAGTCTTTTTAACACTACCTACCTACATATTCGGCGCATATAGTGCACGGCACATTCATTTGTTTTATTTAAATATGCACTTAATTAACATCAATGCATAAATGACAACAAAAGAATCTGCATTCAACGCCCATACAAAGAGTATACAATAATTAATTCTCCCTTAAATCAAAACAACGCGCGACGGCGTTCCACGATTCACTTAAATTTTAATCGTGGAAGGGAGGAAAGGTACTTACGTTGGTACTTAAAAATTGTTCAAGTAAATGGTAAAGGCAATAGAATTAATTCAATGGAAGGCAATAATTGAGTAAGAATGAAAAAAAAAACTTTGTTTGGATAGGCATGTGTCACCAGTTAACGTTAGATATGTGAGCTGTGTTTGAAGTGTGAATAGACCAACTTTTAGTAGACTAGAAAATCGCATAGATGCACGAAGGATTAGGGTACTCTTTCAATGAAATAACAATAATAAAGATCATCATCATCATCATCCACAGCCGGATTTTACCCACTGCTGGGTATAGGCCTCCCTCAGTTTGTGCCATCCACCACGGTCCTGTGCTAACCGCCTCCATTGCCGCCCCCCGACGCATTATTATCATTATTATTATTATGTTATTATAATAAAGATACCCGATTATCATTATTATTATTATGTTATGATAATGAAGATACTTAAAAAAAGAGGTATTCCGCGTAGCGCACCCAGATGAACCGCACCCAGATGAACCGCACCCAGATGAACCGCACCCAGATGAACCGCACCCAGATGAACCGCACCCAGATGAATCGCACCAAAGTACTTCCACATAGCGCACCCGTTTTGGTGCGCTTCATTCAGTCGGTATAAATGTTTAATTTTTATTCCTCGTAGCGCACCCATAACAAAGTAGGGTCTAGTGATGGGGTTGTCTTCATCTAATTAGTAACCTGTAGGTGGAAATTTATAATTGGCTTTCAACTTGCATATGTACCCAGTATGTAAATAAATAAAATTAGGATTTAGGTATTTAAAAGTAATAAAATTATAATTTAAAATGTTTTTTATTGTTTAGATGATTGGATACAAATTTTAAGATATACAGATTACACTTTTTAGAAAATCAGTCTTACAGAAAACTAGAACACACTTAACAGTTAACACTTAAATATAGTAGGTATTAGATTTACGATTTCACAATCAGATTTATTATGTATACATATTTATATGACTTATATATTGATATAATATTTATATCTACTTACTCCTACTTATATTTCTAAAATCACAAATTGTTTCATTTTGAGTTCTTGTTTTATTATTCACTCTTATTAAACTTTGTTTACTAAAGATCACGTTACTTAACAATAAATATTTTTATTTAGTTTTGAACAATCAGTCTTACAAGTATATTATCCTAATCTAAGCCTGACATTATTTTAAAAATAGTAATCAAATGAAAATTATCATCAAATTATACTACAATTTAACAGTATTGTTTGTTTTTCTTCAACTGCTTAAAGTAATAAAATTATGTAGATGTAAAAAAACAAACATAACTTTTGAAATGACCTGTAAATATCGTTCAATGGAACATACAAACATTCAGAACATCAGTCTCACGTTGCTTATATCCCTTAGTCTAGTTGTACTTAAATTTAGATAATCACATCAGTTCCATTGTTAATGATAGTTTACTTTTTAAGTACCTCGAGTAGTATAAAAATAAAAAAACGACGTTTTTTTTAATGAAAGCTAGATAATTTTGTAGTAACATTTTATACTTCCGGTCCTATTAAAATCGAAGTTTCTCTAGGCAATGCCCTAGAGATATTTGACCATTTTTGTATTCTTGTAATATTGCATTTATAAATTCATTTCTCTTTAGCTTTTTTTTTTTTGTTTTGAGATGTTGGCATTTTTATGCGAGTAGCAGAAAATATTTCACATTGACAAACACGAAGACAATTTAGACAAGACAATCACGTAACGACCGTTGGTCAGTTTAAAAAACTTGAACTAAACAAAGTACGAGTACCGTGCGACGTAAACAAAGTTCCCGTGCATTCGGCTGTAGTCGGATGGACTCGTGAAATGCAACCAAATCTGCACTAAGCCGTTGTGCGCTATAGTCGCCATGCATGAGCCACCGCTTCCCGCTATAAGAACTTTAAGCACTTGAAGAAAAACAAACAATACTGTTTAATTGTATAATTTGATGATAATTTTCATTTGATTACTATTTTTAAAATAATGTCAGGCTTAGATTAGGATAATATACTTGTAAGACTGATTGTTCAAAACTAAATAAAAATATTTATTGTTAAGTAACGTGATCTTTAGTAAACAAAGTTTAATAAGAGTGAATAATAAAACAAGAACTCAAAATGAAACAATTTGTGATTTTAGAAATATAAGTAGGAGTAAGTAGATATAAATATTATATCAATATATAAGTCATATAAATATGTATACATAATAAATCTGATTGTGAAATCGTAAATCTAATACCTACTATATTTAAGTGTTAACTGTTAAGTGTGTTCTAGTTTTCTGTAAGACTGATTTTCTAAAAAGTGTAATCTGTATATCTTAAAATTTTTATCCAATCATCTAAACAATAAAAAACATTTTAAATTATAATTTTATTACTTTTAAATACCTAAATCCTAATTTTATTTATTTACATACTGGGTACATTATGCAAGTTGAAAGCCAATTATAAATTTCCACCTACAGGTTACTAATTAGATGAAGACAACCCCATCACTAGACCCTACTTTGTTATGGGTGCGCTACGAGGAATAAAAATTAAACATTTATACCGACTGAATGAAGCGCACCAAAACGGGTGCGCTATGTGGAAGTACTTTGGTGCGATTCATCTGGGTGCGGTTCATCTGGGTGCGCTACGCGGAATACCTCTAAAAAAAATAAGAAAAGACAGCAAATTGAGAACTTAAGAGCTGTTTTTAAATTAAATTTTACCGTTGAGATGGTTTCTAATTAACGAGCTTGCCATGCTATCGTTCAGTAAAGAATTCAATAAGTATAGAAGAATGGTTGAAGGTTGACCCTCCAACATTCCGGCCCCTTCCCTTGATAAGATCTCAAATGCCAATCATAATCCAAATATTATATAGATAATTAGAAAATAAATGATGGTGCACTTTGTTTGACTATAGGTAGGTGGGTACTATTCCAAGAAGATACACTTCCGATCAAAAAAACACCGCTAATGTTTGGTTTTGAATGAATTTTATGTACTTTTTTAAATTGAAGAAGTAAAATAATAATAATGTCAGTTAATTGTGAATAATAAAAGGTAACATTTATAGAAAATTAATGTTTGAAATATAAATTACAACAGGTTTAACAGTTCAAAATTTTCTTCCTAAACCTTTAGGAAAAAATCGTCATATTTTTTATTTAAATGCCGCCTGAATTACCGTTTCGAATTTTTTAATAATAAATAAATAATACTGGACAATTCACACAGCATCACTTAGCCCCAAGCTAAGCAGAGCTAGTGTTATGGGTACTAGATAACTGATATACATAATATAACACAATACATATTTAGACATTTTTTATTATACATTAAAAAGGCCAGAAAACCCTGAACAAATGTCTGCAGATCGTACACACATTTGTTCCGAGGCGGGAATCGAACCCGCAACCTCCTGCGTCACAGGCGGACCTTCGCCCACCGCGCCACAGAGGTCGTCGAAATGTATATGTCGTCGTGATGTGAAGTGTATTTTAGAATGCAAATATAAAGGACTATAGAGGAAACCTATTTTTATATGTATATGATGCTGCTTTTATAACAACTCTCATTCGATCAACATCATAAATGATGTATCGAGTAGGTAGAGATTTCGAATAGGAATTTATGGAAGTAATAAAATCAAATTATCCACACAAAATCAAAACCAATGAGCATGCCAATATTCTTGCTTTATTTCCTTCACCCCTCCATCCATGCTAAAATTCAATAAAAAGAGTCGGAAGTGGGACGTACATTCATTATCGACGCACGCCTCTGACGAATTTGTTAGCAGATAGCTAATATTCCAATTTAAGGGCAAATTCCTCCCTACGAGGCTTTCCTACCGTGTAAGCCGCTTCATTTGCATATTACGCAGTTGATGACAGGAAATAGAATGCTTCCCACCTGACTAGATAATGTGTAAGATAAGACAAGGTACGTCGCTAATATATTTGCTAATGTTAATACAGAGATGTCAATAAATTAATAGCGAAGTACGCGTCTTAAGGGGCCTCTTCCCATGCCATTTTGTGAAAAGGATAGGCATAGGACCGACAACCGCTGGGGTAAACGTGTTCTTGAGTGGAGACCGCGACTCGGCAAACGTAGTGTAGGACGCCCTCCGACCAGGTGGGATGACGATTTGCGAAAGACTGCTGGCAGATGCTGGATGCGGCAAGCTGAAGACAGGGCGCTATGGCGCTCATTAGGGGAGGCCTATGTCCAGCAGTGGACTGATGTAGGCTGATGATGATGATAGGATTTCGCGTTCATAGGAGCGGGACAGAGGAAAACGCGTGTGCAAAAATCAAGATTTCTTCTAACTAAAAGAGTACGGTTCAAGTAATCAAATATTTATTTTGGCGAAAGTGTTACCCTGGCTTTGCTTTATTTTTCAATATAAAAGTCAGTAAGTCATATTGTTTGAGAGAAGAATGCAAATATGTATAAAATTGAGTTTTTTTAGATATGTTTTTTTATCAAACTACAACTAATCAAAAAACTATCTTAGCGCTTTTGAACAGAATGAAATGAAATATTGTGTAGGTGTCTGAGAATCCTATATTTTATACTTATTTGACCAGCATTATGATCTCAAAGATCATTAAAATGTTGATTTTTTTGAAAGACCAGCCATAATTGGTCACATTATCTAAACTACGTGTCTGAGATGCAAATAGAACGAGCAACGACATTACGAAATTTTTGACAAAAACCATGCCTTTATCAATCTCATGGTCAGCGTTATCTAATCATATAAGTAAATAGACATGCACATTTGGAATATCAAGTCTCAATTTTACAGAGGTTATCAACCTTTATCTATTCTTTATCACTACGTCAGTTATTGAGTATTTTTAGTGTTATGACGACCATTTGAGTTTCATATTAATTATAGTGTTGCGTCATGCATGACATGTCATGGTGCAGAGGCTTGTTCGAAGAGGCGTCGACTAATTGACAATGGGCGAGTTAGGGGCGAGTGGCAGAGCCAACACTACTACCACTATTAAGTTGCCCAGACTCTTAAGAGACTGGTGCCTCGTAGGACCCCAAACACAAACACGCACACACAGACACACGTACACATACCCTCATATACGCCAACACACGAAACAGAAACTTTAAAGTATTTGTATTAGCCAGTAAAATAAACATTTAGTAAATTAATAAATAGGTAGCTTTTAATATTAGCTTGTAAATAATTATTCAGGAATCCAGGAGTTGAGCGTTGACCATGCGTTGACACTACCACACAGTTTTTAAGCTTCGGTAGTGTCATCGTTTCAATAATATCAGTGTAGCTTTGTAAAAATGATCTGAAAAATAATTTTATTATTTAAAAAAAAAACGGTATCTTCTAGACTAGAACGTGACAGACTGCCTTGACGCCCGTAGCAAGCATAGCAGCGAAACCAGTAGTTTCGCTATGACTTGTCCGTTGTACGACAAGCGAAACAGAGGCGACACTGCCTGTTCTAACGCATAGATTTGACTATGATTCTCTCTTTTTTATTTTTCCTCCACCTTTATCATTCGTACCGCTGGAGTTTGGAATACACTCCCTGCTGCTGTTTTTCCCGTAAATTACACCCTGGGTCTCTTCAAGACAAGAGTGAATAGGTATCTTCTCGACATGATACATCGTCGGCCACGTCTTCACTTTCCATTAGGTGAGATTGTGGTCAAACGGAGGTCTAAAGTCTAAAAATATGAAACGAAAATTCTAAAGTTTCAATCCATATTATTGATTTATGATTAGTTGAATCACCTTTTTAAGACCATTATACATATTACATATTCATGTTTATTAAATTGTTTTTTATGTTCCGTGTGTGTTTTTAATGGGTGAGTGCGTGTGGTACGTGCGCCCATAACCAGTACCTAGAGCTACAGGGATATTTGTGTAGAAACATCAGCTTTTTTCATAATTACTATTTGGTTATAAATAAATTTGATGATTAAGCCTGAGAAGCGCCTAAAAATAAGAATAATTGATTAACACATTTTTGATGCAGATCGACTAAGTTTCATGTAAAGATTATTTCATTAAGGTATCGGTAAAAAAAACAGAAGCGAGTAGTAGGTAGGTATTTTTAATTATTTAAAGGACTTCGAGTCAATGGTATGACAGAGTCAGTCCCGTAATTTAACCCAAACAAACTAAATAACCTAATATTTAAAAATAGCCGAAATATTTTTATAGCAGTGAATCAGTAAATTAGGTTAATATTGTACAAATCCCTAAGCTCAAATCTTATAGACTCGCTCCGCTCACATTTAACTTAATAAAATGACAATATAGGGAAAACAGAACCATACGGATGTAAAAGAACAACTGTCTTTTGAAAATTTAGGTATTTGCTTGTGAAAATGATTTAAGCATAGTACATTTTCTTAAGCATAAGGTGCAGTAACAAAATAATATTTGAAAAAATTTATCGGTCGACTCGGTTCATGGAAGAATCATTTCATTGTATGAGACGAGTCATTTCATTTCAATAGATTTTTTTTTTCATTATGAGTTTGAGCTGTGGGTGCCACAATACTGTCCTAGTTATACAAATAAACACTAAAGAACTTGTAAGCAACCCTGACACTGAGCTCGGAGTGGCAACATCTCTGGTGGGACTCTGCGTTGTAGCTTGGCGCTCCCATTGTCAGGGTCGAGTATTGTGGTGTCCTGATGATGTCTCGTGGAGAGACGAAAATAGTTGACGTCTTGCTTTGATAGATTTTTTCATTTTGTAGTGTTACCTATCGTTTTTTCTTCTACAACGCGGACTACATTTTGTTAGAACTTATCGGAGAAGGTTTTGCGCGGAATTGTTACCTACTAAGTATTTTTATCCTTATATTTTGCAATGGATTTCCGCAAACGAACGAATCTATTATTTATTTTTGTAAGTTTCAATAAAAAAACAAAACGACGGAAACAAACGCCTACGTTCTAGGCAAGTAGACACATCCCTGGAAATGGAACGGCGGATGCGGTTTGAAGGAATTAATTATTATCGGGCCAATGTTCCAATCGAACGCCTCCGGCAACTCCACCCCGTAGACGCGACGGCGGAAATTTATCTCAAACTTCATTTCAAAATGCTAACCTTAGAGCTCGAACCCCGAGAAAAATGATAATTTCCGCAAAGCTTCTTCTCACCTTTTATAGGTAAAGAACCGATCTGTGAGGCAAAGATCGAACGCGGTAAACAAATTGTGTAAAAGCAAAACGTAAAACCGTGGGTACCTACTCAGTTTTGTAACGCAAGCAATAAAGATTTATGACGTCTATACTACGTATATTAATAAACCGTATTGTTCTCTCGAAAATGTAGAAAATTATTAGTAAAAATATGAAGATACTCAGCGTACTTTAAACTGTTTTCAATGATAAAGTTGGAAATATCAGTTTTAAAACTATCAATTGCAGTTTCGTGAAGATGGAAAGTTTTGGAGCGTTTGATTTTATGATAAAACTCGCTGTGCCCGCTGCTTCGACCCCGTAGAATTTACATTTTTATGTTTTTTTTGCGTGTGACAGTAACCTGCTGTAACCCAGCCATCAGTTAGTGAATATCCCGCCAAAATCAGTCCTGTCTTTAAATGTAGGTACATTTTTAAGTACGGTGTGATGCAGATGGTTTTTAAATCGCGCGTTACTTAGATGAGTGCTTTATAACGCCAAAGTACCTACCACCCACTTCCCAAATTTAAATCTTTACCTAACATTTTTGTTTGTTTGGAATAATGTCTGATAGAACAAGCCCGATAGAGAAAATTATTTCGGAAAAAAAAATCACCCTGCCTCGGCAGGCGGTGTGACCCGCAGTTTCACGGTGCTGTGCGTCATTTCTTCATGGGCAATGAAACTGTTAGTATCAATGCCCAGCCTCGGCGGTGCTCCACGAAGCTGAGCGTCATGGGCAATAAAGGTGTCAATAGATAGTTACATTATCCCTGCAAAGGTTTCTTTTTATACGGTTGCCACGTGAACGGAGTCGCGAGCAGAGACTAGTTTCCAATCAATTCTCAGTTACTTTTTCCTTGCACATAGCACGGTTTTGCATTCTGCCCATATTTTGATTTTACGACAATGTTTTATTGTGCTGTATAAAATTCTTTTACCTAGTAAAATGGTGTACATAAAAAATAACGATATATTTTATTTATTTTTATATTTTATATTTATTTCAAAATGGTGTGCAGCTGAGGACACAGACATTGCTGATGACACGTATGATTTTATTGTTATAAACATAGTTACATAATATAACTAGTTATAAATTCAATTTTTATTTTGCAACAATAGCATATTTGTTCGTCAAGCGTAGTGTAGGATGCCCTCCAGCCAGGTGGGATGACGTTCTGCGAAAGAACACAGGCAGATGCTGGATGCGGCAAGCTGAAGACATGGTCCTATGGCATTCATGAAGGGAGGCCTATGTCCAGCAGTGGACTGATATAGGCTGATGATGATGAAAATGTTTGTTTATTTTTGAAAAAGTATACACCGTACCGGCGACGGCTATTTAATTATAATAATATATTTCAGAATAGATCAAGCTACGACAGCAGCAACTGAAGCATTCTCATCTTTCAATCAACTATTCATTCAGTGTTTACTTTCTAAAACGGCTAGCAAGAAGTAAGTCCTATACGTATTTGTTTAAAGCTGGTGCTTTTGTGTATTTTTTTTAATACAAGTATCCACGCTGACGCGACGTGACAAATCTAAGCCTCCAGTATAAGAAAAAGAAAAGGGGATCTCGCCAGCTTTAAAAAAATACCTAGGTATACCAAAGTTCTAACATATTTACAAGAACGTAGATACAAGTAGATATACTCTATGGTGTGTGTACTCCCTTTTCCGCACTGAGACTCTATTGGTCCATTGTGCGTGGTTGTTTTGCTAGCTTAGCCAGCCCAGCTCCGTCCAGAAGCGCAGAATCTTCCTGGGGTCTTCGCAGGCTTCGCGGAGTGACCTCGGGTGGTCGAGGATTTCGTTTCTTTGCGCCGTTAATATAATAAATAATAATAATAAATAATAATGCTGGACAATTCACACAGCATTATCTAGCCCCAAGGTAAGCAGAGCTTGTGTTATGGGTACTAGATAACTGATATACGTAATATTATACATACATAGATAGATATTTTTTATTATACATAGAAAACACCCAGACCAACGGAACAAATTTCTGCAGGTCGTACACAAATTTGTTCCGAGGCGGGGATCGAACCCGCAACCTCTTGCGTCGCAGGCAGACTCTCGCCCGCTGCGCCACTGAGGTCATCATCGTTAATCCCTTGCAGTTCTGCGCAGCTTTGTCACGTGGTCCGTCAGAGGACAAGAAGAATGGCGGTTATAAATATAATATATTATTAAATAATAAATATTATTAAAATAATAAAAATGACAAAAATAAAACCTTTTTTACTTGACTTTACTTTACATTCTAACTACACGCCAAGTATTAAAATATTGTTCGTCTTGTATGTTTATTTGAGTTAATCTCCAAAACGGCTTGACCTTGATTTTAACGGGACTTCCACTGGCAGATATTTGATAACATACCGGGTGACTAAGCTTCTTTTGATTTAGATAAATATTTTAGTAAAATTTTGGGTTCCACTCAAAAAATATAAAACCTGGAGTTATGAATTCAACGCGGCCGAAACCGCAAGTAAAGCTAGTCTATAAGTATAAGTACTTACTACGTGTTGATTATGTGGGTTCTCTCTCTCTCTCTCACTCTCAACAGCCTATAACCTAGTCCACAGCTGGACGTGGGTTTATATTGTTGGAATTAGTAGAACCAAATGATATGGCTACGAGGACTAGCTATAGGTAATCAACGTTTTATTTAATAAATGTAGAAAGTTAGCTACTAAATATCGCATCGCAATAAGATCTCAAATTCCCGCCTCAGGGCAAATGTTTGTACGATATGCATATATTTTTTTCGGGTGTGTTATCTATCTACACTAATATTATAAAGAGGAAAGATTTGTATTTTTGTATGTAACGAATAAACTTATAAAAACTACTGAACCGATTTAAAAAAATCATATATTATTAGAAAGCTCATTAGGGGAGGCCTATGTCCAGCAGTGGACTAATATAGGCTGATGATGATGATGATAATGTATAGGTATCAGTAATCTAATACCCATAACACAAGCTCTGCTCAGCTTGGGGCTAGATGTTACTGTGGGAATTGTCCAGCATTATTTATTGATTTATTTAAATCTAGAACAATGTCCGCAGCCTTCTACCGACTAATTTATTGTACAATTATAATTTTCTATTTGTTTTAGATTTTTAATAGATAACATACAACAGTATATCAACCGACCAGCTAGAACAACTGTCGGGCTAGCCCCTAAATTCACGGCAAATCGGAAATTCTTCGCGAATATGATCACCACATCAGCTTTCAAAGAAATGCTGGCTAAGGACGAAGACGAAATATGGGGCTCACTTGTTAAAAAAATTAAATACTGCGACCAAGTTATTATGGATCAAGACATATTGAAAGAATATTTTGGTAGAGATGATTTAACGAAAATATAATTATTTACTCTAAACCACATTTTATTAACTGAATTCCTAGCTTAGTAAACATGAGAAATACAATGAAGGCGGTTCGACGCGGATTGGCGCGAAATTCATTTTTGTTTGATAATTTAAATTTTCCAGCGTTCTACAAGCTATAAAACTAGCGGGAAGGTAATATGCCGCAAATTGTAAACCATGAGAAAATATGAGATTTTGTGCTAATAATCAATATTTTTCTAAATGCTTTCAAAATACAAATGAAACAAAGTTGATTTTATCATGAGCTCATAGCAAATGATTTGATTTACGGCTAATTACTTTTCCGCGGAACGCAGAAAAAATTAAAAAACACAAAAAAGAATATGTCGCGCCTCATTTGTTGTGATAGTTCCAGTATGTCTACAGAAATCCGTAAACCTACATAATACCGTTGTTACCACTTTGTTACTTCTTTTGTTTTTATCATCAGAAAAACCATATAAGTGGTTATAAGTACCGAATCAGAGTACCTACAGTCTCACTGGCCTTGAATGACCGAAGACTTAAACGTTTAGCTAGTGTATGAACAAACGAATGAATCGATTCATTTAACCTTAACGATGATAACGTAACATAGAAATACACGATTAAGAACTAGACTTTGACACCGACCGGTTCTTGTTGGTATGGTAACGAAACGACAAAGTGAAAGTTCAACAAGTTCATTAAAATTACTGCGCAAGCTAGTAAGGAAAACTCTTTGAAGAGAACACCTACGCACCATAGACAAAAATATCGACTTTTTTAATTTATTTATGTACATCACTAGTTACGACAGTCAAGCATCGTTATCATATCTGCCCCCACCCCACTTTACCAGTCCCTCCGATTAAGTGTAGTGTCATCAACGTGTTTTGTATTTTTGTAGTGATAAAACCTATTTAATTTTTTTTTCTCATATAACACACACGCGTCTTGCGGTACCTACCTGGTGTAATATAACACAATATCGGTGAATCGAGTGTTTAATAACCAATATGAGTGGTGATGAAATACTGCCTTCTCTAGAACAGGTAAAGTTGAACCTTAGAATGAATTACGTGTAGGTACTATGTAGCTAATCAAAGTTACATTCTCATATAACTACCTTAGTTTTTCCTCTAAAGATGTTTTATAATATTTTTTTAAAATGTATTAAAAAAATGCAGACTTGCGCAGACATGTTTGCATTTAAGTACTTTGTACTCTTTGTATTTTGATAAAATCTAGCTGTAAATAAACAAAACAATCAGTGCAGTAATGGTTCTGTTATGAACCTTTTGCTATCTAGATTTATTAATTCAGTAATTCGACTGTCAAAATACTTACATAATATAAAGATAATGGCATACTTACCTACTCATGTAAGTATTTTATGACTTGTTTATTGTGTTTTCAGACATTATAGAATTTAAGCCTCAGAATGAATTCCATTCCTGATGAAAATAAAAGTTTGGTACACACAACAGATGGGCCAGTATTAGGATACATAGAGAGAAATCATGGAAGAATTTACTATAAATATAAGAGCATTCCCTACGCTAAGCCACCCGTAAAATGGTTACGATTCCTGGTATGTATTACTTAACATTGCACGATGATCTGATAGAAAGCCTAAGAATTTACTAAATTCTAAAGCTTTCTATCCGATCATCAACATACTAAGACAATTTAAAATTTTATGATTTCTCGTGAGCGCCATCTAGAATAGCACAAACTGCTACGAAGAAACGTCCACGCTCTGGAAAAACTCCTCCGTGATTCACTCAAAATCTCTGATACAACCCTTCGATAAACGGTACGCCAACCGAATCCAAGCGCTAAGCAGATGCAACCTTTTGCATTATGACAAGAAGCCTTACCGAACACTGTCACCTCAACGAGCACATGTTCAAACTGGGGCTAAGCGACACAGGTTCCAGCAGATTCTGCGAGGAAGCGGAGAAAACGTATCTCCGTCTGATGGGAGAGTGCAGAGCACTGATGCAAAAACGTAGAACGTAGAATTAACCTGAGCAAGCACTTGCACAGCCCAGGCGAGCTAAGAGACCTTGAAGAAAATCCTACAGTTCCTAGCAGCTGCAAGGTATTTGGCAAATTATGGACGCCGCAGCTTCAGGGGTGAACACATAAAGTGGCGATCACAATACGCCTATCATTGCCGCAGTGACACAAAAGCCACCAAACGCATATAAAAATATATACTAGCATAAAACCGTTGTTTCTTTATAACAATTGCGGAATCAGACTCCCTTATTTTCTTTTGTGTGTAATTTTTTTCATGTTTGTTTCAGCCACCAGTTCCCATTCCACCGTGGACTGAAACTAAAGATTGTACGAAAGATGCAGATTTACCTTTCACTATTGATATCGAAGGAAAACTGATCGGTTCAGAAGACTGCCTTTACATAGAGATATTATCACCGAATATTAAGCCCGACAAACTTTTACCAGTCATGTTCTGGGTTGGCTGTTATTGTTTTGCATTACATTGCGATTATAATTTCGATCCATCATTTCTTTCGGATCAAGATATCGTATTTGTACGCTGCGGCTACAGATTAGGACCGTTCGGGTTCCTCTCGGTTCAAGACTTGGAAGCCCCCGGTAACTGCGGCTTGAAGGATATAGTGATGGCACTGCGATGGGTGCAAAGGAACATATCGTCTTTCGGAGGAGACCCCACTAACGTGACACTATTCGGGAACAGTTCGGGCGGTGCGATAGTGCACTTCATGATGTTTTCCCCGATGGCTACGGGCCTATACCACAAGGCTATATCGCAAAGTGCCTCCGCACTCAATAACTGGTGTATGGACAAAAATCCGTCCCAAACAGTTCTAGAACTATCTAAATTATTGGGCATCGATAAAACATGTAAGAGTGAAATTATAGAGGAATTGAAGAAATTACCCGCTTTGGAAATAATGGATGCTTTTTTATTGATGAAAGAATCGAAAGAAGAAGGTAATGATAATATGATAGATGCCATTTTCAAACCGTGTATAGAAATCGAATTCGAAGGGCAGTCTGCCTTTTTGACTAAAAGCGTTCCGTCGCTAATAAAATCAGGAAGTTTTAACAAAGTTCCGTTTTTAATAGGCAGCAATAACATTGAAGCAGCGATTTTAGAGTACAAAAAACAAGACTTTTATGATTTTCAAAAGTTCAATGACAACGTGTCCCTTCTGGTCCCGAAATCACTCGGAAGGGAGGAGGGGCTCATTTCCAAATCCATTGGACAGCAACTTGTCAAGTTCTACATGGGAGGTGAAGAAAAACTCAGAGAAGATACCAAGACTCAATACTTGCAAATAATCAGCGATTACTATTTTCTGTACTACGTGAATAGAACTGTGAGACTGCATACAGAATTTGCTCCAGGCGTGCCTGTCTATTATTACATCATGAACTATGCTGGAGAGTGGACGGTTCCCAAAGAATATGATTTTTTAAATTCAATGGGCCACAGTGCTGAAATGCCATTCATATTTGGACTTAAATTTCATGACGGACCGATAAGTAAAGGAAGCCGTGACTCCGTGAAAACCAGAAGCAGAGTTGTCAAAATGTGGACCAACTTTGCTAAATATGGGTAAGCTAAGCATTCGATATATTGTAATCGAACTCGATCACCAAGTTTAATAACGGCAAGTATGAGCCGATATTGCAAATACGCAACTAACTAAACAATTTAATAAAGAAGAATTTAGTTTGGCGTGTTTCACAAATTTTCATATATACACGAATAACTTGGCACTGACTAAGTTGTCTTCCCAACTATTGTTGCTTTCTATACAACCGACAGTTTGTATAGAAAGCAACAATAGTTTATCTTATAAAATATAAATATCAAATAAACTACATTTGATATTTTCCTTGTCTACGGAAGCCTATAACCTAAAAGCCTGCCAGAAAACCAGAGTTGGTTGTAACGTATTTACAACCACCTCACGCTGAGACGGAGACCGTTTTGTAATTCAATGTAAAAATAAGTTTGATTGTCGCCTAACATTTATATTACTAATCCGTTTGTTTTGGTTTGAGTTACAAATAAAAATAGTTCTTATCAGGTTTTGATAAGAGGGCATGTTGCAGCCATTTGTTCGAATAGGATAGGAATAGGATCGCGTTCATAAGTAGGAGCGGGACAAAGCATACCTTAAGGATTTTTGTTACAGTGCTTACCCGCACTCTGGGCGTCTCTAAGAAATGAAATAAGTTCCCAAAAATTTTCGACTTCGGCGGGACTCGAACCCGCGTCCCACCCTTGTCGAAGTCGAAATTTTTTGGGAACTTATTTCATTTCTTAGAGATGCCCAGAGTGCGGGTAAGCACTGTAACAAAAATCCTTAGAATTTAGCAACGGCAACACCTCTAGTCAAACGAACTAAATGTAACTTTAGTCTTTGAACATCGGAAACTTTAATTGTTTTCTCTGTAGGTGGAGTCACCGGCGCTACACTCCGTAAGAGGTCCCAAAGATTTTCGACGAGAACCGACAGAGACTTCGTGGCTTAGTTGGTTAGAGCACACCCGTACTAGGGGTGGGACGCGGGTTCGAGTCCCGCCGAAGTCAAAAATTTTTGGGAATATATTTCATTTCTTAAAGCATACCTTTTTGGAAAGGCGTAGCGCAAAATTTCAAATGATTGTTTATTACAAGATAACTACACAACTATGCCCCTTTCACGAATTTATTTTATATTTGGTGTAGGCACGACTATTAACTTATCTTGTAATTGTAGACAGGTATTAAGTATTGCATAGGCATAGCTACTTTATACAGATAAATATGCAAATCTGTCTGCTCGAAAAATATGGGGACTTACGAAATTTTAAATTTTTGGTCGCACCAACATAGTAAATGTAACGAAGATAATTCTAAGTGATTTTTACATGAAAAAGCATTAAAAGTAGAACATAAATTATACTTAAATATTTATAACCTACGATAAAAATCATAAGTCATTTTAATAGACCTCAGGGTTCCCGAGATCTTTACCAAACGATGTGCGAAACTTCAACACTGTCAAGAAATAATGTTTGAATTTTATGTCATTCGAGTTTTATACCACAAAGATCCCCGAGTACGTAGTTATAGGCCTAGCTTGACAACCTTAACCATATCTGGCATTTCAGGAACCCCACTCCGGACGATGATGATCCCTTGCTGCAAATCACGTGGGATCCGGTCGAGAGCATACACAAACTGAATTACCTCAGCATTGGGGCTGAGCTGACTAAAGGCAGGAACCCCTACCAGGAACGAATGGAGTTTTGGGACAACCTCCATAGAGACAACGTTTTCCTCAGAACACTCGTTCATTTCAATGACTTAGGAGTGCAGTGGTAGTTGTCTATAGCTTATAATGCGATGATCAGGGTTTTAAAATAAATAGGTTAGATTATGAGATTATTTTGTATTATAATAATTGTTGATTTAAAATAAAATACCGTTTATTGTTGGTACCAATTTTTATATATTTTGAAAGAAAGTTTATCACATTACAATATACAAAGTAGGTAATAACAGAAATCGGCACTAATGCCAACCTACGATAAATACAAAATAAATGAACTAGATAATACGCCATTATCTACATACAATATATAAAAATAAAAGGCGATCTTTTGTTATAATAACATAAATTAAACATCTAATTAGATACGTACGTAATATTATAGCATACATAAAGTCAAAATTAAAAACTCAAATAGTTAAGTGCGAATATGTGATTGTTTTTAATTCTAATGTGATAGATCTAACTGCGTATAAACTTACCCAATTATAAAATATTACATTTAAAAATGATGTAACATTTGTCAATGGCCAGGCCTTTCAGATGAATACGGTAATGGCCGGCAAATAATCTCACACAAAAGCAATTGATCACTTGATGAGCGAAATTATTCCATTCGAATTAAGATACTACAGCGGAATCTGGCGCACTAGTGAACAACAGACCACGGATCTAATAAGGCTCTATGTACAACGTTAATTGAAATATCACTAATTCATTATCATAAATAATGTAAACATGTCACTGACGCTTTAATACCGAAGCCAAGACGTAAACAAGACCTCCCACTACGCCTACTATCCCAGGCTTTCACTAAAGACGTACATTTTACAATTGATTATAATTGGAAACTTAGTCAATTCGTTATCAATCTTTAATTCAATCGAAATTAGATTTTGATACAAGTAAATACATTATTTCATTCGTAAATTCATCTACGCTTTTAGAGAAACCGTGATTCAAATAGTTATCCACATTAAATAAAGTATGAACACACATGCCAGCGGCACAAAAATCAGCCAATTGGCTGGCTATGCAGCTAGCCAATTGGCTGAATCATTTCGTACCACTCAGCACTGGACACTCTTGCTCGCATGCAGCGGTACCGTCGTCGATAACCAACCTTGGATAATAGCAGTAAGTGGATACCTTGGAGTTGTTACAATTGGAATCCACCCATAGGCACAGATTGGTCGGCGCTGAACTCGTATTGGTCGGTTGTAGAAGACACCGCTGGCGCGAGACGAACGTCTTCTTCTTCGGAGCCGAAGTAAACTTCGATCATCTCGAACGATTTCTGGTAGATGTCGAGGTTCTCGTGTGACTGCAGGAATTCTATCTTGTCTAAACCTGTAACAAGAGTTTTCATTTTCGTTTCAACTTTGTATGTTCTGCCGACTTCAAACCGCAGATGAATCCTAGATACTTATATTATAATGGCAAATGTTTGGGCCGTTGTGAAATGTTTGACTATAGACAACGCCATTTATCGAATATAGAACATATTTGTTTTTTTTATTAATAATGGACAATGTTTTTTTTTTTTCATGTTCAAATTTCAACTTTATATTGCTCAAAGGTAAATTCTTCACTTTCGAGCAAAAATTTTGTAATTTTCTGGAAAGCTGATCATTTTATACAAGAAAGTACGATTCAGAGGTCATGTGCCAAAAAAACACTAAAATTCCACAAAAAAAATATAAAACAGTTCCGCCCGAAAATTCTCAAGCTAAAATCATATCTCGAAAACTACGAAAAGTCGGGGAAAATACATGGGGTATTTTCAGGTACCGCCGGGGGTACGGCTTTTTATTGACGTCACTGTATGGTCCACCCTTTGAATAAATATATATAATTATCTCAGACTCTTAGATATCACATAATATAGAATAAAAAGTAAAGATAGGACTAATGTTCTGAATAAATACTGAACTGAAATACGTTGTGAAATAATAAATAATGATTCAACAGAATTAGTGAGACGGATAAGGTCTCAACTGAATCAGCCCTAAAATTAGCACTCGCATTTTGTTTACACCTTCCCAAAATGATATGTTGATTATCATAATAGATATGCAAAGTCATCATGAGTTTTAGAAATAAAATATATCTCATGTCTTAATGTTAAGTTGGTGAAAGAAATCATTTTTTTAATCATTTAAGTATTAAGGGTTTGTTCAATTATTTGAACATGAAAGAAATCATTGTGTCTAGGTAATCACTTTTCTAATAGAGTAATCTGTGTTTGTTCATATCTGTTGTCACAGATATCGGCTAACGAACTAATTTTTCCAGATGTATTCATGAGTATGGAATTTTCTGTTGTCACCCTTCAACTGTTTTCAATATTCCTGCATATCTTTAGTACTATTTGACCGCGGCTTCTCACTGGATGTTTCCGCGATAAAAACTAGCCTATCTATACAGGGTGTAAGAAAAATGAGGCACCAAAGTTTCAAAGTTTCAGCTTCGATCACAGAACACCAGAAAAATATTTATTTCGGAAAAAAGTAGATGCATGTGCTTTATTGTCATAGAATGCATCTAAGGCGCGTCGCCCACTCCGATGATGTCACACAAAACACCTTGGCCGCCGCGGTCAACGACCCGCGACATAGATGTTTTTTGTTTTAACGGGGATATAAACAGTTACGTAGACCTCTTTTTTTAATGACAATGTTTAAATCCATCATTCTAATGACAATTTCATTTTTTTATTTTTAAAACTTCAATTCTGTTTTTTTTTTATTTTTATCTAATTCTGTGTTCAAGCAGAAGCCTTGGCCGAACTAACAAGTATCCATCCCAAAATTTCGCATTAATAAATTAGTGTAAATTGTGTGTTTGGTGATGATTAAAGACAGTGGAATGAAAATATAGGTTTTCCTTACCAAAGCATTCTTCTATGAGCACGGCATAAGGGTTGTCTCGTTGGTCGGCGACTTGACCAGCTTTCAGAATATTTTCTAGGCCATTGAGCGCTACTTGCACGGTCTTAGGGTCGGTCAATGTAAGTAGGTCGCATAGCGGAGGTATACATCCTTCGTCAACTAGATACCTGAAAATAAATAAATAATATTAACACAGAATAATATTCAGTTGTAAAGAATATTAAGAATGCGAGGGACATTGCGGCCTGCAAATAATAATAAAAATAACACCATAAAGTTATTTCTATAAATGGGCTTTAGTGACGGAAATTGAGAGGAGTGGCAACAGGAAGGGAGGGGATTAAAGATCTGTGCATTAATCCAACACCGTTACCGCAGAGCACTAAAATGAGCATTTAAATATTGTTACGCCGGTGGACTAGACCATAAACTTTGGACGGCAATTTCAGTGCTTTAGAAGCGTTTTCAGCAGGCTGAAAAGTCATTTCGGACCGTTTCAGAAGTAGCTCTATCACATACTGGAAAATCAAAAATCCACCCATGTTGCCGTCGTTTTCAGGCGGCTGAAACATGTTTTCAGTCCGTTTCAGGCCACCCTCTATCCGATGACGCAATAACCTGAAAACCCGTTTTCAGGCGTTTTCAGGACCCCTTATGGGCCTTTGAAGTACATTTCAGTATATGGCAAAATTTTCAATAGGAGTGAAAGAGAGCACTATTAGAAAGAGATTGACATACTCGGAACATTCGAGACGTCATCAGTGACAAGGACAGCACCATTAGAAAGAGATAGCTATACTCAGAATATTCGAGACGTCATCAGTGACAAAGATAGCACCATCAGAAAGAGATAGCTATACTCGGAACATTCGGGAAAGTTCGTGATGGGTCCTTTGGAGACAGCAATGGACGAGAACGTTCGAGAGAGTTCTTCGGAGTATAAAAGACAGCAATGGACGAGAATGTTCGAGAAAGTTCCTCGGAGTATAAAAGGCAGCTGACTGCCGCCACGCACGGAGTTAGTTCAGTTCGAAGTGCGATACAGTGAGTTCAGTTTTAACCGTGATTCAGTGAGTTGTGTAGTGAGTGTGATACAGTGCGTTCAAAGTGATACTCAGAAGAAGGATTGTTATAAGTGCTCACTGTGACTAGTGGATTTTTCAAGTACAGTTTGTGTTAGTTCTGTGTTAAATTTGTAGTAAAGTGTTTGTTTTAATAAGTGGATTAATTAGTGCATTTTTCTATTAAACCCGAACCCCACGCTCGTAACAATATGGACTTAAACTATTGGACTAATATTTTATATTAAACTACTAGACACATTTTATAGTGACAAAATTGGTTCCCACAAGCTCAAACTGTCATCTAATACAGTCAATATGAAATGCATATTACGAGCCCATATTTAAGAGGGTCCAATGCGCGCAATTTTATGAAAAAAATTGGGATAGGACTTCGCGTTCCTAGGAGCGAGACAGAATATAAATTTTTGGAACGGCGGCGTAGGCGCAAAATACAAGTTTTTCCTTATTTACAAGAAAACTACACAAATTAGGAAGAAACTGTTTGAGGAATCAAGTAATTAGTAATAAATAAAAAAATAAAATAAATAATGCTTGACAATTCACACAGCATTATCTAGCCCCAAGCTAAGCAGAGCTTGTGTTATGGGTACTAGATAAATGATCCACATAATATAATACAATACATAGATAGATATTTTTTAACATACATAAAAAACGACGAGAACACCCTGAACAAATGCCTGCAGATCGTACAAACATTTGTCCCGAGGTGGGAATCGAACCCGCAACCTCCTGCGTCGCAGGCAGAACTTCGCCCACCCTGCCACAGAGGTCGTCAATACCTAGGTACGCCAATAACCTACAAACATCGAGTTATAATGCCTACAAATCACAACATACAGTCGTGGTCAACTAATCAACAATCTCTAGTTAGGCCAAATTGTGTTTTTTTTTTTTTTTAACGAGTCTTAAAAATATTCCATATCTTTTACATGTAAGTATAATTAGTCATTGATGTGCCCGATTATACAAACAATAACAACTTCTTAAACATTAAACCTCTTTACAGTATAGCTGATAGATTATCATAGTGCTATTTGTTCAAATATTGCTGGCAGGCCATTTAATTAGGGACACTGAGATATTGCGTTCTATTTTCAAAGTTTGAATCTCAATACTTTTTTACTTCTTCTCTTATTGTTTCGTGGTAGTTTTGGCGGCAATCCCGATTTTTATTTTAAGTTTTGAAAAATATTTTGAAGAAAAATGGGCAAAAATAAAAGTTGCGATCCAACACTACGAAAAATTATCATGAAGTTTGTTGTCGAGCATGGTTGGCCATACCGAAGGATAGCAGAACATTTAAATTGTTCAAAAACTATGGTATACAATGCAGTGCAACATGTCAGACGCAATAACACAACTTTAAATGTGCCCAAAACAAAAAGATCGAGAAAAACAACTCCGCAAGAAGATAGAATGATAACCAGGTTAGCTAAGAAAGATCCGTTTCTAGGCTCTATTGTAATTAAACACGAAGTATTTGGGACAGACGAAAGAGCTGGTGTCTCAGCGAGGACCGTTCGACGACGTCTGGTAGAAGCAGGGTTGTTCGGAAGAGTGGCTCGCAAAGTACCGTTGTTGAAGAAAGAACATAGAAATGCTCGTTTGGCGTTTGCACGTAAATATGGACATTGGACCTACGCCCAATGGCAACATGTATTATTCTCTGACGAGACCAAGGTTAATTTGATTTCTTCAGATGGAAGGCAATACGTACGGCGTCCAGTAAAAGCGGAAATGAATCCAAGATTCACAAAAAAGCAGGTGAAACATGGCGGTGGAAACATTAAAATGTGGGGTTCATTTTCTGGACGTGGAGTGGGACCTGTGAGGAAAGTTCAGGGTAACTTAGACCAACATCAATACAAGGCAATATTGGAGGAAACGATGCTTCTCTATGCTGAGGAGCATCTCCCTATTATATGGACGTTTCAGCATGATAACGACCCGAAACATACCGCCCGTTCAGTCAAGTCGTTTCTTACCAGTCAGTCAGTATCGGTGCTAGATTGGCCAGCAAATAGCCCGGACCTTAACCCAATCGAGCACCTTTGGCACGAAATCAAGAAAAAAGTTGCCACTTATCGTACCACAACTTTAGATGAACTTAATGAAGCTTTTTGTGAGGCATGGGCAAACATTCCTGTCGAAACATGCCAGAAACTGATAATGTCTATGCCACATCGGTGTCAAGCGGTAATTACTAACAAAGGTTTTGCTACTGGGTACTGATTTTACACGCAATAAAATGGAGCTGTTAAAGATAATATAATACTGCAGATTATTAGTTTTGTTTAACTCTATTTTTCATTATAGTTTACTGTCCTTAATTAAATGTCCAGCTACAGGATTATACCTTAAAATTGAATACATGTTCAACCTTTGATATTAAATACTTTTTTCTATTTATTTATTCTTTTATTTACAGCCATTTATAGCATAATAATCGGACCAAATTATGCAAATAATAGGTGCTGAGAAATCAATATGGTTTTATATTTATATGTACATAACCGGTTATTGCTCTTCACTATCTTGAAAGTCCCTAATTAGTTGACCACGACTGTAGGTCATTTCAATAGAGCGTAAGGTTACTGAGATCTCTACCAAATGTGAAAAACAGTGCAATTTCATGATTTTTTTCAAATAAAATCAGTTGTTTACCTGATTTGAGTGTGAGTGCCTCCGCTAGTCGCATTGGTGATAGCCCACGCTGCTTCTTTCCTTGTCTTAAATTCGGCTGTTCTTAGAATTTCGATTAACGTAGGGAAGATGTTTGCTTCAATCACTGCCTGGAAACAAAGATTAATTGGTGGTTTTGAAACTTCAGAATAGATTCAAACTCAAACTCAATAACTTTAAGTTTATATAAAACTTAAAAATAATACATTATCTCAGTCTAAATATAATCTGACTTATGATTTATTGAAAGAATAAAGAATCGAACTCTTTATTCAATATAATAAATGAAATTGAAAATGACCTTTTTTATGTGAATAGGTCAAAACCTATTCACATAGAAAAGGTCATTTTCAATTCAGGGGGAGGCCTGCGCCCAGCCGTGGGCCAATATAGGCTGTTGAGAGAGAGTAAATTTTTAGGGTTTCGAGATCGGTTTCGAGACCCTTATGGTCTCGCTCTGTCCGTCCCCGCTCTTTCTTATCTCAGTAACTACTGCAGCTATTAACTTGAAAAATGAAATAATGATACATTTCGTGCGCCATTACTGAATTTAAGAAAAAAAAATGAATAATGATAAGAAGAAATAAGAATATGAATATTTTAAATAAATAAATAATGCTGGACAATTCACACAGCATTATCTAGCCCCAAGCTAAGCAGAGCTTGTGTTATGGGTACTAGATCACTGATATACATAATACAATACATTACATAGATAGATATTTTTTATTATACATAGTAAACGACCAGAACACCCGGAACAAATACCTGCAGATGCAGATGAAGATTTTCAGTACAAAGTGTGATGTTGAAATTTCAAAAGAGACCTAGGGAGGCAAATGGGGTTTCAAATGAACGGTATCGTTTTGTACATTTCAAAACAGTTTTTGAAATTTTTGTAGATTTTATACTTCTTGAAATATTTCAAAAAAGTCCTAAAAATGGACCATTCCCCCCCATATGTACAATATATAGGGCGTTTGTAGATATAGATCTATATTTTACAGGAACAATATAGAGAAGTATGTTAAAATGACCATTTTTAAAAAAAAGTCATTTTGAATATGGTAGAAAAGGGGTGATTTTTTTTCGAAAAAAAATCACCCCTTTTCGACTGTTTTGAACCTTCTTGATTGGGGTATTGCAAATGAAAGGCATTGTTTTGTAAATTTTAAAACGGTTTTTGAAATTTCTGTAAGTTTCATGCTTTTCAAAATATTGCTATTCGAAAAAAGTCGTAAAATTTATTAATTGGCAAATGTTCGAAACCCTCGGCGCGCGAGTTACACTCGCACTTGACGGATCTTGTTTTTTTATTACTTTACATTTAAAATACTTATTTATCAATTTCACCTTTTGTAATGAATAAATTCAATATGAGTGGGATAAAATAAAAAAAAAAGAAATTAAAGACTGACACAGAAATAAAGTGGTATTATTTATGTCTTCGGTATGTAGACTAAAGAAAAGAAGCGATGAAGAAATCTTTAGCCTGCTAGTTCAAATTCGAACTACGGGAGCTTAAATAAAAAGATACCATGTTATTTCAGGTATGTTCATCTATGCAAAATTTCAGTCCAATAGTTTTGTTGTATAGAGAGAGATGTTTAGAAAGTTTCGGTGGCGGCGCCCAGCAGTGAATGTAGGTTCGTGAGCGGCTGGTAGTTGAACTACTGCGTTTGCCTTTGACTCATACTATGTTCAACTTATTATTTAATACCTGTATCTGCGAAGCATTGCCCGCAGTGATGTTAGAGAGGGTCCAACAGGCCTCTTTGCGCAGAGTTTCGGCGCCGGCGCGCAGCAGCGAATGCAGGTTTACTAGCGGCTGGCAGTTCAGCACAGCCTGCGTTTGTGCGTCGTTGCCCGTCACAATGTTGCCCACTGCACGCAACGCTGCTGATACTACGGTAGATTTGGTGTGCCTGTTCAAAGAAAATACACGTTGAGTAGGTGTCATTTAGAGGTGACTGGCACAATAACAAGAGACTATCGACGACCGATGTCGCGCGGTGGGCGAAGTCTGCCTGTGACGTAGAAGGTTGCGGGTTCGATTCCCACCTCGGGACAAATGTGTGTACATGTGTGCATGTGTGCGTTCCGATCACACCGTAGGTACAAGAGTACTAAAGCCTGAATGGCCAATTATACTGGCTGAAATAAACATCGAACGTTATCCCGCCGCCGAGTGAAACATCTGTGGTTAAAGTTAATTATTCTTAAAGAAAATAGTAGTAAACTTATAGAAAAGTTTTAGACAAAATAAGTACCTATGTTTTGTAGCAGTCACATTTTTTTAAACTTAACTCTGTAAATAAACAATTCAGTATTTTCTTAGATGGTTGTAGCAGTACCAACTCATATTCCAAGAACAAACCAAGAACACTAATGGATTCTTTAACATCATTTGTTAGTTTGTACATTATGCATACCAAGACTTTGTAGGCGATCTAATAAAACCACGCTTGCTTTTCAACGTCGGTTGAAACTGGGATGCAGGCAGAAGACGTTGAAAGGTGTGTTTCGAAAATTACTCAAAATTTGTTACGGAACCACACTTAGAGTGGGCAATCGTTCTTGACTTCTCTCAAGTTGCTCATCTAATGCTACTTTTCTAAGAATAAACAATATTCAACATAACTTACATGAGCAGCTCAACAAGTCGCCTGCAAACGCCCGCGTCAATAACAGCCTGGATCTTCTCGTTTGGTCCATCGGACAGATAAGAGAGCGCCCAGCACGCGTCGCTCAGGACATCGGGCTCGCTGTGGTGAAGCAAACGAGCTAATACTGGTATACCTGGAGAAAAAATAAATACATAAGGCCTGTAGCTGCGCTGTATTCGCTGCCCAGAGCGGTAGCGAAATCGTAGCGTTTATCCAATTATCACTAAAATTCTCGGCGAATTGCATTATTGGATCTTATCAGAGACGGTTTTGCATTGTTACTAATATTTTGCAGTAGACTTCCGGAAAACAGGGGGTAACTTTGAGGAAATAATATTAATTGTATTCTAAATGTTGAGTTGAGACTTGCCTGGTGCAACAGCCTCGAAGTTGGTAGGAGGGTTCTTGCCTCGGCAGAGATTCGATAATGTCCACACAGCGTTTTTCGTCATGGATACTTTTGAGTATTTGTCTAACATCCTGCAAATAATTGTGAATTTACATAACAACAACTTTCCTTTACGAGGCTTTGAGGAGATTTTAAAAGGCGATAATTAAGCTCTGATTATGAACCAATCAACAAACTAGAGTAACAAACTAGAGTTTAAACCAGCAGGCAACCTGCTGGTTTAAAAGGCTGTCACGGCCCAGAAAATATTTTTTTTTGTTAACTTTTACTTCACATTTCTTTTGTTTCTAACGTTAAACTACTGAAATAGCTTTTGGGAGATTGGTTTCGCGCAGCTATTTAATGTAAACAATACTGTGAAGTAAAATTTCTTCTGAAGTAAAACTATCGTAACTCACTCGACTAGCGGTGGCAAAACTTGCGCGGCCAACACAGCGTCGCGACAACGCGGCGAATCCCCAGCGATGTTGCCTAACGCCCACACTGCTTGTTCTCTCACGTCGTCAGTGCACGCGCCAGAGACTAATCCAACCAACACTTCTACTGCCCCGCAGTCGAGCACTACACGTGTTTGCTCTGACGAACCGCTCGCTATGTTTGTCAGTGCCCATGCAGCTTCGAACTAAAAATAACAGCACATGTTATAATATCAAAGAATTTTCGTGATAGTTTTTGAACTTGTTATTAAATTCGTAAATAATACTGGATAATGCACACTTCTCGTCATCCATACAACAATCATTCAGATTCAGATTCTCTCTCATTCTTCGGGGCTGGTCCACCAGTTTAAAGTCGCCCAGCGAGCTATGGAGAGAGCTATGCTCAGAGTTTCTCTGAAGGATAGGATTCGCAACGAATACATCCGACAGAGACCCAAGGTTATCGACATAGCTCAAAGCATTAGCTGAAGTAAGTAGAAGTGGCAGTGGGCTGGCCATATCTCGAGAAGAACCGACAACCGTTGGGGTAAACATGTTCTTGAGTGGAGACCGCGACTCGGCAAACGTAGTGTAGGACGCCCTCCAACCAGGTGGGATGACGATTTGCGAAAGACTGCTGACAGATGCTGGGTGCAGCAAGCTGAAGACAGGGCGCTATGGCACTCTTTAAGGGAGGCCTATGTCCAGCAGTGGACTAGTATAGGATAGGCTGATGATGATGAATGCACCCAGCATCATCTAACGTCAAATCAAGCAGAGCCTGTGTGTGTGCTAAATAGGTTCTAGATGACTAATGTACCTATACCTACATACGAAAATACCCAGACATGGAACAAATTTATGCAGATCATACAAACAATTGTCCCGTGGTGGAAATAGAGCCCGCAACTTTCTGTGTCGCAGGCGTATCTTTGCCCACTTCGTAACTGAGGTCATCAATTACATTATGATTCATACAGGCTAACTGTGAGGGAGCGCCTTTGTATTAAGCTAACTTCACACTCAGAGATTTGATAATTTTAACTTACCTGTAGAGTAGCATTCGAACTATTCTTGAGAAATTCTACAAACTTGGGAACTATTCCCGTTCGTATAACTTCATCAATGGGAGGATTGGGCTCCTGACTGAGCAACTTCCTGAACTTTTGTGTGGCCATAATCTGCTCTTGTGGGTTGTCACTGTACAAAGCTGTCACCATCTCAGGTGTGATGTCATCTGACGGGGTAATATTGACGTCTTCCTGAAATAATAATACAAATAAACAAAGTTTTAAGGTATATATTACTATGGACTGTAGCATAAGTTAAATAAGATCTGTAACTTTGCTATGGTCTGAAATAAATGATTATTATTATTATTATAAATGCTTGGTACTTGTGCCACATACTAGCAGCATAGCTAGTGCCAATATTTGAAATTATAAAAGGTTTATATGAAACCCATAAAAGAACTCTCAACCATAAAATAATTACAGATGGTGACCCAGAGTGCAGGTAAGCACTATAACAAAAATTGGGACTAGATAATGCTGTGTGAATTGCCTAGCATTATTTATTATTATTATTATAGATTGCATGTTCTGTATCTAGAAGACATGTCAGCATGCATTACATCTTCATCCTCATCATCTGCTGCTGGATATTATTCACTGCTATTCTGACTAGAAGACATGTCAGCATGCATTATATCTTCATCCTCATCATCTGCTGCTGGATATTATTCACTGCTATTCTGAATTTCATCTAATGGTTTTATTTTATAATATAGATATTAATGTAAATGGCATGTAAGACAATTCTACTATATAATTAGATAAAAATTTTGGTTGTAATTTTATATGTTATTAAAAGTATATTAAAAAGAGAGTCTGAAGTTATTTATTACCTGTACAGTTATATCTGGAGCATTTTCAGTGGGCAGATTAACATTCCTCCTTTTAAAGAGTTGCTGTTCTCTCTTCTGTTTCCTGAGCTGAACTCCCTCCTCTTCTCGTCTGCGACGGAGCTCGTCAGCACTGAGACTAGCATTCTTGTAACGATGCTTGTGACCTCCGGACATCTAGAAAGTCACGTACTATAACCTTAATATAAAAATATATAAAGTTGTTGCCCCTATGGAGTATATCTTTATCACTATTATTGCTTTATTTTATGTTCTATTTTTCAGATTGCATTGACTTGCATATATTACGTAAATGTATTATTTTTATTTAATTTTATCATGTTAGTACCTACCTACATTATGTACTTACCTATGTACAAAAAAGTGACATATAGTTCTAGAAATGTATGAAATAAATGATGATTATGATTAAATACTAGAACTGTGATGGACCCAAAGATTTAACTGATTTATTATGTATGAATTTATTATAATGTAGGTATTATTATTTTTGTCAACTAATTTGCCATTTCAGACAGCAATGCTGCCCCACTGGTGACAGCTTAGGAAATAGATATGTGTAAATACTAGTAATTGTGTTACTCTGTTAATGTACTTTTCTTAATAAATGTTTTAGTGTAGGAAAGTATTTATGCCTTAGATTCTAAGGGGAAAGTAGGGAAAACTTACCTAGAGTATGATGTGTTCAATTGAGTAACTTTTGATAAGCACCTGGGTACTTAGATTGGTTGATACATAGAGTAAAATATGTTGGTGTCACAGGGTTGATGCAAATTAATTTTCTACTATAACTACATAAAAGTACATTACATACATTCAACCACAACAGCTGATTTATCAACCCATAGCACTGTATTTTCTGATACCAACTGTATAGCCACGACAATCCTGCCATTTTTGACAAGGTATGGTTATCAAATTATTCGTAGTGGTGACTTCAGACACCTAAAGATATGGATTGATTTGATCATTGCATGGATCTTGAAGATTGTTGTAATGTAAAAGCATCACCATTAGGCTCGAGGTACCTACCTCACTATTTCACATCCCAATATCTTGAACAGACAAATATTCAGCAGTGTACTTACCGTCTCTTCTGTATTATGTGGCGTTAAACAAATTACTTTGACTATCAATACACCAGTTTATCCAGTAAATCGTTAAAAATAAAATCAATCAAGAAAGAAAGACACAAGCAAGAACAAGCAAGACAGACAGACATGACAGAATCGATCAAATGAATGAAGGTAGAGAAACTTGACAATTACAGTAGATTGGATTTGAAGGCGAAGGCACCATAGAAGGCACCAATCATTAATTAATTTTTTGATTAATGGCAACGTGTCTGGTTAGACTATTCTACCCAATGAAAAAAGAAATCCCCTTCGGTACATGGCATGGTAAGGCCAAAACGTATAGTTAGTGTGAAAACTCATATTCCATGGCGGCCAGCCATGTTATAAAGTTAAAAGTCAACCATGCTCTATGTTTTATTGCTGTTTATGGATGATCGATTATTAACATCTAGCTAGATTGTATCGGATTTGTTTTTATTCATTAATTGGAATTTAGTTGTCGAACTAGGTAATGTTTTAAATTTGGAATAAAAAACGTTGTGTGAAAACATTTTTTTGTAAGGTTATTTTTGTTCGTGCATAACTGTCGAGGCACATCAGGGGAGGCCCATGTCCAGCAGTGGACTAATAAAGACTGGCGGCCTTATCGCTTAGAAGCGATTTCTTCCAGGCAACCTTTGGATGGAGATAAATTTGAGAAAGGCAGGGGTGTACCATACATATACATAATAATATATAATTATAATTAACAATTATTCTCTGGGAAGTAGATTTTTATAAAATATAGAATAATATATACGGAATAAATAAATACCAAGAACAAAAAATAAATAAATAAAAGTACCTACCAGTGTTCACTTTTTCGATAGATAAGAATCTTTGACGCGAGCTTTGAAGACAGGTAGTGATTCAGCTTTCCTAATGGTCTCAGGCAGTGCATTCCACAGCTTTACGGCCTGGATGGAGAAGGATTTGGCATAAAAAGTGGTTCGGTGGAGGGGCATGTTCAATACCAGATTTTCTGCTGACCGAAGAATGCGAGAAGGTCATCCTTCTCGCATTCTTCGGTCAGCATGGGAAGAATGAAGAAATTTGAAACGCTCCTTTAAATAGAGTGGAGTGTGAGGGTTGAAAAGAATGTTATACAGTAGAGAAAGAATGTGAGAATCCCGGCGAAGACGGATAGGGAGCCACTTGAGCTTTGTGCGGAACTCCGAAATATGGTCATATTTGCGCAAAATTCTGCATTCAAACTTGGTAAAAAAAGTTATGAGGCGTATCCTCCATATTTGTGTTTGATATTTTAATTTTTATTATTGTACGGTTCTATCGATGTCAAAATTACTCGCTAACAATAACTGTTTTTTTTTAAATCGTTTCCTTAAGTTTAAAAAAGCAAAGTCGAATTTGATTCTGAATTTTTTAAAAACTTTTCTTTTCTATCAATTTCTATCCCCTTTCTAACGGTATGCATGAGTCGGTAATCATGCCATGAAAACCTTTCGCTACCTTTACTATTTTGCTTATTTTGTTCATCGAGACACCTTTGGCTGATATTTGATATTACTATTTTTTGCATAATAACATAAGCTAAATAGCTAGTAGGTAATTGCCATCTCTCTCTTATGCGTTTAAATCTATCTACTATCTTCTTTTTCGATGAGTACGATCGAATTATCTGACTTAGATTAACAGACTTGAAATAAAAAGCACAAATTCAAATACAAGTTCAAATTTAACTACCTTTTTTAAAAATTACAACTTTTGTTTAAAGTGCCGTTGCGAATGCACGCGTGAAATCTTCGTTTAATTTGTTCGTCGTAATCTTTAAACGGAATTCGTCCTTGATCGCGACGAAGGCCGCTTCTATCCGTGTCGTATATCTGTCAGAGTGTCATAAACTTCATTAAGGCGAAGTACGTTCGTATTTTCGAGACAAGGACGAGCGAACACCGCGCAGTGAAAGCGAGAAAGGGACGCAAGAGCCGGTCCGCGCGCAATTTCACTGCTTTTTATTTATAAATTTGTTATTGCTCTAAAATAATACTCTTTCGCAAAAAACTAAAACCATAATCCTCTAAAGTGTTTAGTTAAGTATTTTTTAGACAATATTTCATTCAAATATGTAAAGTAACGAGCAAATGAAACTGGTTTTCCGTAGTAAAAATGCAAAATTTAGAGGAAACTTTGCGATTTTTTTCTATCGAGTCAATCGTGTTTCGGCTCCCATAACTTACTAACGAAAATCCTAAACTTTTGATGCTCATCAAAAAAGATTTTAAAAAATTATGTTTTCTTGCCTTAAAACTGGTTTTCCGTCTAGGCAAAACCTGAGTTTTGGGACCTACTTCACCTTAACATAATATGTTCGATTTGCCGAAATAAAATCGAATAATTTTGCATCGAAATAATTTTGCTAAAAGAAAACTTAGCTCTAAGAAAGAAAAGGACAACAAAACATTTAAAGCGCATTATCTAACTTGAGATCTAACCTCAGAAGATCTATCCTATGGAACTGCCCTAAGCATGTACTTTTCCTGGATACCTAAGTAAACAAATCGGTTGATAAACATGGCGGATTATGGTTAGATTCGGCCTGTTTTTGCTTTGGCATAGGCCACAGCCTGCTACAGAACACTTCACGGTACCTCTTCTATATGATTTTCAATTTATATCACAGTTTTGCTTAATAAATAAGTCGAAAACACGGGGAAAACATAAAAATCTCACAATGACATCTCCTCACATGTAAACAAAACCGTAGAATAAAATGGCGTACGTGACAGCAAAAGTACATCAAAATCAGGAAGAGGGCGCTGATAAAAAGAGTGTGTATGCTTTTTCCTAACGTAAAACCACTGTTGTGAGAAAGAGACTGGTAGTCCATTATTGCTTCCGTGTCAAATTGAACAATACGGCAGTTCCATAGGATAGTTCTTCTGAGGATCTAACTAAAGCAAAAATATGATGATGATTCTTAGTTAATGGCAATATGAGTCTGGTTGGACTCTTTTCTGCCAGTGTCAAGTAATGGAAAATAATAGTAAAATATGAGTTAGCAAGTTATGAAGAATGTTGATATTTTCACCAGAGCCTAGTTCGTTATCTAGCAGGGTACACCACGTGCAGGTTAGGTTGGCTTGGGAGACAAGATCTTGGAGTCTCCCTTGTACCCCAATATCATAAATTACACAGACATTTGCTGAATTGACACTGAAATAAAAGTGGCAGTGGCACATACTTGCTAATGACATTTCCATTTGGACGTAGTTATGCAAAAAGGAACCAACCCACAACTCGGTCAAAATGGAGTTAAGTGCACAGGGAGGTTCCTAAGCATGTATTCTATATGTTCAAAAAAGATCCTGGCCATCTAACGGCTCTTAGCAAAGATATGAGTATATCACAAGGGAACTAACCCACATTTCGACATTTCATATTTTACAATCTAGAACCATGCTGCGTGATTTACTATAATGAGCTGATTTAATATGTTAAATGAAACCATAGCATATGGTATATAACAATGTCACAATACAACCGGCGTTATATAATATAGTAAATAACAACGCCGGTCAGTATCCGAATTTATAAAGATATTAAAAAAAGCCTAAACTATTTAACTTAACTATATTTTAACTTTGAATAACGTAAAAATTAGAAAACATGTTTAGCATGTACCTGAATGAGAAGATTGTTTGTGCCACTTTACTTAGCTGTGTTCAATATTTAGTTTGTTTAGTAGTTAAGCATTTTTTTTAAATAAAACATGAATAAACCTAATAATTTGCTTTCATTTCTTTTTGTAACAGGGAACCAACCCACAAAAACTGCATTTTGCATTGGAACCAACTGCAATTTAATATAAAAACAACTACTTGTGCCCAAAAAAATCTTAACTTTTTAGGCTCTGTATAAAGCCCTCATTACCCTACACAAGACTGTAAAACAATAAAGGTAATAAAAGCTACCTAGACATTTCTACACAACTTTATTCTTTAAACTCAATTATCTCGAAAGTAACATCTTGAGGGTTGGTTCCTTTTTGCATAACTACGTCCATTTAACAAATAAGTTTTCAGCAGTGTTTGCGTAGCGCTAGTAATCTAGTCGAGTTAGAGTCGAGTAGAGAATAGTATGTAATGAATAGTACACCCCGGTGGGAATCGAACCAGAAACTACCTGCGACGCAGGTGGACCTTCTTCGCTCGCCGTCGCATCGCCGCACCTCACATCGGTTCGGTCGGTTGTCATTAGAACTAAATTACCCGCACCCGCTACGCTACTCGACTAATTTACTAGCCTAATTCGAACGAGGATCGAGATTGTTTGTTTGTTACGTAGGAGACTGCTTGTGTGTGGATTGATAAAATCATCAAATCAATCAAACTAAAATATTGTGAAATGAGCACCGAGTTTAAAATCGTGTGCAACGTGTTTTTAACACGGGACTGAGCGTGAGCGAGCGAGCACGAGCAGATCAAGTCAAGAGCACTGGCCCGTCTGGCACTGTTACGTACCTACGTACTACGGTCAAAGATCTAGGATCCTACGTTCCACGGTCACTTATAACAGGGTATTCTGTGACGGTCACGTAGTTTCTCTTTGGTTGGATGGAGCACTGAAATAATCTAATCACTCCCAGTACCACTCGGCTGGGTGAAAAAAACGTAACTAATTGTTGTCGGATGCAAGCGAAAATTAAATCATGAATCGTATAATTCTATTTCGAAGGAGCATGGAATCACTAAGACGCGGTATGAGCACTGCTGGCACACCTAAACCACCGGTGGTGGCAGAGACGCCTTCACCAGCTGCAGCTGCGCCGGAAAATTTGGACAATCCTTCGAGAATGCTTAATGCAAGATTCAGACCTTCAAATTTTGAGAAATTTGTATTAGTATGGACCAAAAAGTACAAGAGCAAAGAAGAAGTTCCAGACTTTGTATCGTATGTAGAAGTTGTACCTATACATGTTTTTGTTACCTATATGACCTAATAGGTTCTTTTTACTTGTGAAGGTCATAGCTTTTTTGTGGAAGGTAGATTTTTGTGAGACTAGCGTCTGCCCGCGGCTTTACACGCATTCTCTGGGATACCCTCTACTTGTAAATCCAGGTTTAAACTACATCTGTTCAAAATTTCATGGAGAACAAACATCCAAACTCACATTTCTAATATTCTCTGTGATAATGATAAATACTTTTTCAGAGCTGACCTCATTGAGCGGTCCCGTAGTCAAGCTAGAATCAAGATCTCCAACATCCTCATATTTCTGACCGCTCTGGCTAGCTTTGGTGCAATATTAGCTGGTAAAGCTGCAGCTAAGAGAGGAGATTCAGTTCATCAGATGAATCTTGACTGGCACAAAAGTTACCAAGATGAACATAAAGATAAGGAAACTGCTGCTAAATGATTTTGAGAAAATCTAGTGACATCCATGATAAAGAAATATATTCTAATGTTGTAGCTTTGTAAGAGTTCTGATTTTGTAATATTATTATTTATTACAACTTTATTTGCATAGTTTTCTTCTTTACAGATGGCTTTGTTTCTTTGTAATTACATAGTTAGCAAAAAAAATCTTTCATTTGTATATTTTGGAAAACCCAACTACCTAAATATTAACCTATACTACTGTTATTACTGTGGTAGTATCAAGTAAACAATTATTAAATAACAGTGGCTATCTATATTTTATTGGCTATGTACATTGTAAATTCGAAAACAAAAATGCTTTATCAGTCTTGAAGAAAATTCTCATTCTGGTTTGTAATGAGATCTACATTTTTCAGCGAAGAGTTTTTGAGTTTTGTCCTGAATAACTTCTTCCACACTCAATTCTGTTTGCAGCAGCCGTAACTGAAAAAATAAATCAATTATATTGGATGGAAGCAATTAATTATTGCAATGGCTTCACAGAATTTCCAGGATAAAAAGTATTTCACAACATCTAAGCAAAAAAAAAAGAGGTCTTTATCCAACTCTGCCTTCCTTATCAAAAGTGCAATAACTCAGTTTTCAGGCCAAACAGAGTTATATACATATTCGTGATCAGTGAAATGAGTTCTAAATTTTCTTCTTAGACTCTTTTTACGTATCTATTGCCGATTCAGTTTTATTAAATAAGCATAACCGCAAAACGGGATTTAGTTTTGGATACATAACAAGAGTGAAATAACTTGAGTTGTGGCAATGTAAGCTAAAATAATACGTTATATTACAAGTGATAACTGCAATAAGTATAGTTATTTTCTTACTTTTTAAGTAATTGAGAAATTTGTATGCTTCTTTTACTAGACATAAGAGCAATAACTATAAGTCATTGCATTTTTACTCAGCACAATATATTTTGTGAGCCTGTCCTACTAATCAGCATTGCAATAAGTTGTTGAGTTATTTCCATTATGTTAAGGAATGCCATAAATTTTAATTAAATGGTCACCAATATTTAGTATAACTAGTATAGTTATTGCATTTATGTTTAGGAAAATTACACATGAATCACATACCCTGGCATAATAAATTCGAAATATATTGCTAAGCAAGCACCTATTTTTGAACCCATCAATGATGGTGAGGGGTACGGGGTGAAATTAATATTGTCTCTTGATGAAGATGAATGTAGCAATGCTGAAGGAATGCTACACTTATATGAAAATTCAGATATTAGGGTAGATTCCGACAGTGACTCATCCATCTACAACGAATCAAATGATGATATACATCAGAAACCCACGTCCAAAGAACACGATGGATGTTCAGAAATTATAGAAGCATTTGATGTAATTGGGACCAAACAACGAAGAGAAAAAACAAATGATTTGTCAATAATCAACCAACATGCAAAGACTGACACTGTTACGAGTGAAGTAATCGAAACAACTTTAACAGAACATGAAGAAGAAGCAGCTGTGAATGTTCATTCATTCACAGCTGCTTCTCCTTTATGTTCAGTTTCAGGTCTATCATTATCAGAGAGCAAGCTTCTTCCGACAAAGAGAATATTATTTACTTTTCTGTAGATTTACAGAAATTAATTATGCTTCCCAGAATGGAGCAGCAGTTTAAATGTGCTATTTTGTCCATGTATAATTACAATTAATGAAAGTTTCGTTATATTCCTTGTTTCTGATATCTGTGGTTATATCGAAAAATCCTGATTTACTAACAATAATTGCAATAACTACACTACTTATTACGGTTATGACTAATAAACTTTCTGTTTATTTATGAAACAGTCCTAAACATTAGTACAATACCGTGAGTTTTAATAGCTTAATTAACACATTTAGTGATTCTAGGTACAACTTATAATATTTTTTTTTTTATCTATAATCTTGTGAAAGTTTTGAGTTGGTACCTTATACGGTAATGGAGATATAAACAAAACAAAAATAAAATCTTCTAAAAACTGCGTTTTTGTCAAAAGTACCCTGAACCTAGTTATTGCACTTTATAAGGACAGCAGTAACTGTGGGCTCATGTAGGCATATAATGACAATGCAAAATTTAAGCAAAAATTAAATAACCAAACTTCGATGGATTTACAATTTCACATAATATTCACTACATTTTAATTTCAATATATCAATAATATTGGTATTGAAAAATTATTGTAATGGCATCACAGAATTTCCAGAATAAAAAGGATTTCACTACATGTAAGCAAAATAAGAGGCCTTTATCCAACAGTGGAATAATATCAGCTAATGATGACGATGCAAAATTACAGCACAAACGAAATATCCACACTGGTGTATTTATAATTTTAAACTCATGCACTTCTTTGCCCTTCTTTGAATATTTAGATACTACACAGTTTATTAAGGGACTCTGGAAAAACTGTTAATTTCAGTATTTAGGTACCTTTCGCTGTTCAGCTTTTAGATCCTTCAATGTATCTATGTCATCTGGCTTACTCTGTTTGGCTTCTCTTAATTTTTTTACAGCATCTGCAGTAACAACTATGCAGTTTTTGATGATATTCTCTCTTTCAGTATGTCCTTCTTTGATCCTCGTGAGTAAATCCTGACATACAAGAGCAGTATCCACTTTCTTTCTGAATGACTCAGTCGGTAGAGAGGTGTTTAGAGCACAAACTATTTTATCGTCTAAAACTCGCATTTTTTTCAAGATATCCTGGATGGAAGTACAATAAATCATTAGTGAATGAAATGCAGGCTGAGAAGCTAAAGGTCATCATCATACAATATAACCTCACTTGAAATTCCATAAAATCTGGGCAAATCATTTCATCAATATCCTGTTATTTCGTTTTGCTAATGTATTAAAACCAATATAATCTTTGAATAACTCTTGAGTACAATAGTCTGAGGTGCAATACAAATTGCAAAACTAAGTGCAAGTTTTGGCCTGGATTTTTTGCAGGTTATGTTTTGATTGATTCGATTGTTTTGAAATGAATGAATGAACGAAACGTAACGACGACAACAGGCCACATCAAGCTCGCGTTATGTGTCTATTTCACTCATCCATTATCTTTGTCAAAGTTCTTTGTCCGATACAAAGATTATAATGTAGTATACCTCGTAGTATACCTACGGAACGTAGGATCTTTGGTCCGATATTTGATCAATTTTCTTGGATCTCTATCTATTTTATTTTCATTGTTCGCGATTACCATAAAAGACCGTTCACCACAAATTTTTATGTATAGTAGTAAACTAGTATACCTCAGAAGGCCACTGAAGAGAATTTCAAAAAGCTAATCCAAGAGAGTCGGACCCAGGGAGGGTTGTCTTGTCTAAGTGATCAGCGGAGAAGCTTTGCAAGGTTGCAAATTCCATTGGAGCCAAGTTGCAAATTGCAACTTGGCTCCAATGGAATTTCAAACCACTTGCAACAGACAGAACCCCTTTGTTGAGTCTCTAAGAAATCAAATTAATCACATGCAGCAATAACCGTTCCACCCATAATAACCACCCCCTTCCACTTTCAAGAACTTGCTTTTCACTCAACAACGATAACTACCTATCAGTCTTACACGCTAAAAGAATCAACAACAGCTCGCGTATTCACAATAATTCACTCAGCTACACGAACATAACGCATTCACGATTCACTCACTGTCGCGATCGATAAGTCTAAAGTGCGCTCCACATTCTCGCGAGATTCTCGCGAGAACGCAAGAACGACACGAGAAGCGTGAATGTGGAGCCGATACACATATTCGCCGCAGGTTCTCGCCTAGTTCTCGCGTAGTTCTCCGCTTTCTGTCGGTTTTTTGACGCGAGACAAAGGGCGCGAGAACGCAAGAACAGGCGAGAACTTGTATTGGCTCCACATTCGCGTGTTTGTCAGTAGCGAGCGACTCGCCGATCGAAGCAGTTGTGCGCAGGAGTAAAAGTTTTCTGTTTTTGTGCGTTGCGTGAGTGTTTAGGTATTTATTCAGCTTGTCCATCATGAGCCGAATCAATTGGACAAATGAACTAGAATTGAGTTTCATAGAACATTTTCAATCTGAACCATGTTTATGGAATATAAATTTAAGAGACTATAAAAGCAATAAGCTTGTCGCAGCAGTTACTTCGGCGTCCATCGTGATCGAGCGCGAGAGCTGTAATGAAAACCTTGCGAGTGTGGATCCAATAAAGTTCTCGCCGAGGTTCTCGCGAGATTCTCGCGAGAACCTTGCGAGTGTGGATCCAATAAAGTTCTCGCCGAGGTTCTCGCGAGATTCTCGCGAGAACCTCGGCGAGAACTTTATTGGATCCACACTCGCAAGGTTTTCATTACAGCTCTCGCGCTCGATCACATGGGTTGATCATATGGGTTGATAAATATCGTCGGCACTGGCTCCAGATGCTTCTGATTTCTTTACTTTATTTCGATACATTCTATAGCTCGCTAGTAAAGATTTTTTTTTTGTTTTAAGTTCTTCTATTGGTATTTCCATTAGAGAACTAATTCAGTTTTTATAGTCTCTTAAATTTATATTCCATAAACATGGTTCAGATTGAAAATGTTCTATGAAACTCAATTCTAGTTCATTTGTCCAATTGATTCGGCTCATGATGGACAAGCTGAATAAATACCTAAACACTCACGCAACGCACAAAAACAGAAAACTTTTACTCCTGCGCACAACTGCTTCGATCGGCGAGTCGCTCGCTACTGACAAACACGCGAATGTGGAGCCAATACAAGTTCTCGCCTGTTCTTGCGTTCTCGCGCCCTTTGTCTCGCGTCAAAAAACCGAAGTGCGCTCCACATTCTCGCGAGATTCTCGCGAGAACGCAAGAACGACACGAGAAGCGTGAATGTGGAGCCGATACACATATTCGCCGCAGGTTCTCGCCTAGTTCTCGCGTAGTTCTCCGCTTTCTGTCGAGAACATCGACGAGAATGTGGAGCGCTCTAGAGCGCTCCACATTCTCGTCGATGTTCTCGCCGAGGTTCTCGCGAGATTCTCGCGAGAACCTCGGCGAGAACTTTATTGGATCCACACTCGCAAGGTTCTCGCGAGAATCTCGCGAGAACCTCGGCGAGAACTTTATTGGATCCACACTCGCAAGGTTTTCATTACAGCTCTCGCGCTCGATCACATGGGTTGATCATATGGGTTGATAAATATCGTCGGCACTGGCTCCAGATGCTTCTGATTTCTTTACTTTATTTCGATACATTCTATAGCTCGCTAGTAAAGAATTTTTTTTTGTTTTAAGTTCTTCTATTGGTATTTCCATTAGAGAACTAATTCAGTTTTTATAGTCTCTTAAATTTATATTCCATAAACATGGTTCAGATTGAAAATGTTCTATGAAACTCAATTCTAGTTCATTTGTCCAATTGATTCGGCTCATGATGGACAAGCTGAATAAATACCTAAACACTCACGCAACGCACAAAAACAGAAAACTTTTACTCCTGCGCACAACTGCTTCGATCGGCGAGTCGCTCGCTACTGACAAACACGCGAATGTGGAGCCAATACAAGTTCTCGCCTGTTCTTGCGTTCTCGCGCCCTTTGTCTCGCGTCAAAAAACCGACAGAAAGCGGAGAACTACGCGAGAACTAGGCGAGAACCTGCGGCGAATATGTGTATCGGCTCCACATTCACGCTTCTCGTGTCGTTCTTGCGTTCTCGCGAGAATCTCGCGAGAATGTGGAGCGCACTTTATACTCGTAAATAGTTAATAAATACGTTTTACTTGCGCGTCGGTCGTTGCGATGTTTATAAGCTAATAAGGTGGTTCGTCGAGATAAAATTGTATGGTGGTTTTTATTTTTTTTTGCTTTCCACAAGCAATACAACTAGGGAAAAAGGAATTTGCCGCAAATCGTAAACCATTATATCTATGAATTTATGATAAAATCAAGGTTGATTTAATTATATTTTGGAAGCTTAAGAAAAACTGTAGATTTTTTGCACAACATTTTCAATTTTCCCTAAGGCTTCAAAAATACCAGTGAATCGAAATTAGGTGTATTCATAGAAAATGGTTAACGATTTATTACCGGCAAATTACTTTATCCCTAGTTTTTTTGCTTGTGAAAAACAAATTGGTCAAGTCAACCCCCGACGAACAACCGTACGACGCTATTTTCTGAAAAGGATTGACATAGGATTTTGTGTTCATAGGAGCGGGACATAGCAGAGCGGCGGCGGCGCCACAGAGGAAGAAGGGTAGGTGTGAAGTGCAAAAGTCAAGTTTTTGCTAAAGATCTAAAAAATAATATTAGTTTGAAAATCTAAAACAAGGTGAGTGTTTTCATCATTACTATTATATCTACTTTATATTCTGTTTGTTAACTGTAACAAACTATCAAGGCATACTTTAAACTTTTAAAGTATTTATTGAATAGCGACGACATAATATTGTAGAGCTTAAAGCACTCTTGGATTTTATTTATTGAGAAAATTTTAAAAGGTATTTTCAAAACACTGCGTTCGAGCATCAATCCTGAATTATAACAAATTGTATTAATCTTTAGGTTTTTTCTTTCCCATGGGAACTGATTTATAGGATAAAATGCTTATGCTACTCACCATTTTTTCAACTAACTCTGTGCCAAAAATCAAATCGATTGGTTGCTTAGTTAGGGCGTGAAGGAAGGAAAAACAAACAAACACTTTCGCATTTATAATATTAGTACTTATAGAAGATTGCTGACGTTTATGCGATTTCAGGGATAATCAAGGTTAACCGCTGCCCCAAAAAAAATTACTACTGACACCTCTGAGTACCTACTGAACTGAAACTAAACAGATACTAAGGGAAGAACTGATGCTGATATTTTGGGTGTAATGTTATATTCAGCGCTATATGAACATTATGATGGTATGGCGCAACCTCTATGGTTGTACAGCTCTATGATATTCACCTGTCAAGTTTGTCTTGTCACGAATTTTACATTGGAAAATACGTTGTTATAATTTCTGTTATGTTTTAAATAAAAAGGTATTGTATTGCAAATGATATATTTATATTCCACGCCCATCAATTGGTAGCAGAGCGTGGTTACCTGCATAAATGCCAAAAGAAATAAAGTAACGTAAAAATGGCGTCGTCCGCATACCGTTCCATAGAAACGTTAACAAGAAATAATTACGACACCTGGTGTTTACAAGCCCAGGCAGTACTGATTAAAACCGAATTATGGAATTACGTTAGCGGCGAAACAAAATTATCGCCAACATCGAGCGCCGACGAAAAATGTAAGTTCGAGAAATTTGACATACAAGCTAGATCGGAACTCATTCTGCTCATCTCACCGACGGAATTAAAACAAATAAAAGGGTGTAAAACGTCAAAAGAGATATGGGATAAACTTAAATCCATACATCAGAGCACTGGTCCGGCGAGAAAAGCAACGCTGTTGAAACAACTGGTTCTCAAGAAAATGAGCTCCGAAGAGGATATCCGCGACCATTTAAATAATTTTATGGATGTCGTCGGAAAGCTGGAGGACATGGAAGTTAAAATCCACCCGGAATTATTGAGTATAATGATGCTCTATAGCCTACCAGCAAACTATGAAAACTTTCGCATCGCTATTGAGTCACGGGATGTGCTACCTGGCCCAGAAGAATTACAAATAAAAATTATAGAAGAAAATGAGGCCAGAAAGCAAACAGAACCGAACGAAACCTCATCAAGGTCTGAAGCACTTTATGTGAAACAGAAGAGGAAGACCGTCGTCTGTAAACACTGCAACAAAAAAGGACACACTACAGAGGCATGTTGGTCGAAGAAAAGAGCCACTCACCTACAGAAAAAGGAAACCCATGAAAATAACTTCAATGTATGTTATTCATCGGCAGAAAGCATTGGTGAAAATCTATGGTGCCTTGACAGTGGCTGCAGCTCTCACATGACTGGCGAGGAAGAAAAATTCGTAGAATTAACCCCTGAAGTAAGCATTTTAAGTCTAGCGTCGAAGAAGCACACCACACAAATTAAAGGGCGAGGAAAAATTAGCATCTCGACCAGCGACGAAAAATATAATTTGAATGATGCGTTGTACGTACCAGAAATAGCTACAAACCTCATATCAGTCGGCAAAATAACCGATAATGGTTACAAGGTACTATTCGAAAAAGGAAAAGCATCGATCATAGAAGAAGACAATGTCGTACTACAAGCTTCAAGAAATAAAAACGGGCTTTATTATCTGGATTTCAAACCCGAAGAATCAGCAAATTTTACAACGAAGTCAAAAGATGAATCAATGTTATGGCACCGAAGATTGGGTCACATAAACGAAAAAGATCTCAAAATGATGGCTACGAAGCAGATGATGAGAGGACTAAAATTAAAAGAAGTAAAGTTAGATACCTGCGAAACTTGTATAAAAGGTAAATTTTCATCCTTACCATTTGCTAGCCATGACCGATTGTCAACTGAAATTTTAGAAATTATACACAGTGACGTCTGTGGACCTTTTGAAACGGAATCGATTGCTGGGTCCAGATACTACGTATCCTTCATTGATGACTTCACCAGGTACTGCTGTATCTACTTCATTAAAAAAAAGAGTGAAGTAATCGAAAAGTTTAAGGAATACAAAAATGGAGTCGAACTGTTCACAAAGAAGAAAATCAAGCACTTACAATCGGATAATGGTGGCGAGTACAGAAGCAAAGAGTTTGATGACCTGCTCGTAAAATGTGGCATCAAAAGGAGACTAACAGCACCATATACTCCGCAACAAAACGGCATAAGTGAACGAAAAAACCGATCACTGCTGGACAAGGCTAGATGTTTAATGATGGAAGCGAATGTACCCTCATACTTATGGGCCGAAGCAATAAACACAGCCAATTATCTAATAAACCGGAGTCCTGCAAAAGCTTTAAATGGAAGTACTCCGTACGAAAAATGGGTTGGCAGAAACCCGGCCGGAAACCATTTACGCATTTTCGGCAGCAAAGCATTCATCTTGAACAAAAGACGAAGAGGCAAATTCTCCCCTAAAGCCATAGAAGGAGTATTTATGGGATACGCCAAAAATGCAAAAGGATTCAGAGTCTATTTACCTGACCAAAACGATGTTGTAATTAGTCGAGATATAAAATTTCTGGAGAAGATGTACTATGATGATGAAACTCATACAGAAACAGTCCTTGGCGACAGCATACGGAGACCTGAAAAAGAAAAAGAAATGGTGATACAACTTAACAATAAGAAAAATCGTCAAAATTCTAACTTACCGATTCAGGATCCTATTCCCTTGACAGATATGTCCACCTCAGATGCCACCAACAATGAAACAAACCTTAATGAAAATCTGTTACCATCTGAGGATGAGGGGGCTGAAACTGCTGATCAAGACCACACCTCATTTGAAGAGGATGAAGGGGCTGAGAGTGATGGATACCAAACTCCACACGAAACAAATGAGAGAACATCTCAAAGACCCACAAGAAATCGAAAGAAACCCACATGGTCAAAAGACTACTACTTACAAGATGATATGGAAGAAGAAAGCTTGCTCGTGTCGCATATGTTACACTTGTCTGAACAAAATGAAACTGGAGACGACTGGCACGACGCAATCAAAGCTGAAATGAGAGCACATATCAAGAATGAGACGTGGAAAATCACGAAGAAAACCACTGGCATGAAGCTCATTGACTACAAGCTTGTTCTTAAAACAAAAACTGGACCGGACAATACGGAAACTAAGAAGGCAAGACTTGTTGCTCGGGGATTCACCCAAAGACCTGGAATAGACTACAATGAGACTTTTGCGCCTGTGGCCAAGTTAAGCTCCATCAGAACCGTCGTTGGAATGACTGTCGAAGAAGGCATGAAATTAAAGCAGATGGATGTCACGACAGCGTATCTGAACGGCGACATAGAAGAAGATATCACTATGAAGGTACCTGAAAACCTGGAAAAGTATGTGACAGAAATTATTATTGATGAGAGCGGAAATAATGACCTGACTGTATACAACAAAGCTAAAAACATGCTAAAATGTATTAGAGATATCAAAGGAGAAAAAGTCTGTAAACTACAACGATCTTTGTATGGTCTAAAACAATCCGGGAGGCAGTGGTATATCCGATTGGACACGGAATTACGCAATATTGGTTTTATCCCATCACAAGCAGACCCGTGTGTGTACATACTACAGAAAGGAGGAGCTAAAGTAATCACAGCCATCTGGGTAGACGATTTACTTATAGCTTACAACTGTCCTAAGAAGATGCAAGAAATCCAAACAATGCTTGCACACAAATTTGAAATAAAAGATTTGGGAATACCACAGAGAATGCTCGGAATTGATTTTAAATACACTAAAAATACAGTGAAACTTTGCCAAGAAAAGTATATCAGGGATTCTCTAATTAAATTTAAAATGGACGAATGCAAAGCAACGAATACGCCTATAGAACCAGGGCTATCGCTTGAAGCTGACAAAAGTCCAAAAGATAAAGAATTGCCATATAAAAGCCTGATTGGAACACTTATGTATCTAGCAGTAGCTACGAGACCCGACATTATGTTCGCAGTCAGTTATCTCTCGCAATTCAACGATAGCTACAATGCCGAACACTTTAAGAGTGCCAAGCGTGTGTTAAGATACCTAAAGGGCACATCTAGTATCGGGCTAACTTTTAAAAGAACCGAACAAGAATTGTACGGTATGGCAGACGCAGACTGGGGCGCCTGCAAATTAGACCGCAAGTCTTTCTCCGGATACTGCTTCATATATGCAGGAGGCTGTATCAGTTGGTCATCGCGAAAACAAAAGAGTGTAGCGCTTTCAACAGCCGAAGCGGAGTACTGTGCGTGCACTGAGGCAGCAAAAGAAGCCATACACCTGAATTTGTTATTTAATGACCTGGGGATTCACATAGATTGCGTCCAGATCTCAAATGACAATCAAGCCGCATTGAAGCTCAGTCAAAACCCTATAGTTTCATCAAAATCCAAGCACATCGATTTGAAGATGCACTACATAAGGAACTGCATTCAGAATAAACAGATAAGTTTGGAATATTTGGAGACAAGGAAGATGGCGGCAGATTTACTGACGAAGGGCCTACCAGGACCAAGGCTCAAGGAGCTGATGATCCGCTTCGGGCTGGCATAGAGTCGCGAGGAGGAGTGATGGTATGGCGCAACCTCTATGGTTGTACAGCTCTATGATATTCACCTGTCAAGTTTGTCTTGTCACGAATTTTACATTGGAAAATACGTTGTTATAATTTCTGTTATGTTTTAAATAAAAAGGTATTGTATTGCAAATGATATATTTATATTCCACGCCCATCACATTATGTATCTATTTTGGGTGCCTTGGTCCGTTTCTATTTTCAATCCAACTCAAGCTCACTTTGCCAACCACCACGGAAAAATACTCAATTCATTAAGTACCTATTGAGAATATTTTGGCCGTATTTTATTGAAAAAAAACTCGAGATAGTTTTACTACATTTTAAAACGTCATTAAACTTACGACCCCCTTGTAAACAAAACGGTGTACCTACCTAATTTAAAACCAGTTGAACCAGGTGTAAATAACACGAGATAAAGATTGGACACAGTGCTTGACGATCTTTATTTGTGGGGCTCGGAAAATTGCTCGGAAAGGGCTCAGAGTTGTAGGCAGCCCTTTTTGACAGTAGTTTGACTTGACATGGACATTTTTAAGTTCACTTACTCAGTCTTGACAAGTGCTTGCTTTGCTTGACAGATTTTTGTTGTTCTCCTTTTCTTTGCAGAAGTCAAAATGAAGTACGTTTTAAATGTTTTCGCTATTTTACTTCTAAAAATCTGAGTAATCTTGATAATTTAGTACATAAATGTGAACGGACTAAAATGTGAAGTGTGCTGTTTTCATGATTTGTGGTTAATTTTCAGGATCGGTCTCTGCGCGTACAGTGGATACAAAATCTATCCTGGCCATGGCAAAACTATGGTCAAGGTGGACGGCAAGGTAAATATTCACAATAATCCCCACTTTAGTACAGTTTCTGGACCCTTCCATCTAAACCTTTCAAATATCTATCCCGTATACTATACATACTTCTGTATTATACCCTGGTATACAGAAGTATCTACCTACTTCTGTTTCTTCTTGTGTACTCGGTACTACACCTTTTATAACCTATGATTTAGCTTAATGAATCCTTGTAAGATTGAAACTATTCGTTTGCGGCTTGGTTCGTTCACTGAATAAGAATCTGGTAGGTAGCAGATTAGTGAAGACATCTCTCACTATTTTACACTTTTTGAAAACATCCTGATAAAAACCTTTGAAATAGGAAACCTCGAAGGTAAACAAAGTCTGAAGCAGGTTTGCATTTTAGTATGACTTGCCTATAGTCCTATAAGACATTAGTAGGTATGTAACCCTGCCTTGACACTGAAGTTGATGACTGTGGTCCAATAAGCTCTCCATTAATAAAATGAATGATGTTAAAATGCTGTTGGTCCATTAAATACATCATGTTTAATGCCTACTGCTGACTATGCTATAAACAGGTTTATATATAACTATTATTTTTTCAGTCTTTCACATTCTTGAACTCAAAATGTGAAGCCGCTCATTTGATGAGGAGGAATCCTCGTAAAGTAACATGGACTGTGCTGTACAGGTAAACAGTTCTCATTTTTAATTAAGACAACTCATTAAGTCACTGCAAAAGCATCACCATTTTCTGCTTGGCTTTGCAAGTTATGGATATAGAATGGGCAGTCAAAAAATTAATAGGTAAAAAAAGCTACTAATAATGAGTATTTCCAAAAGTAATAGTTCAACCATACCACTGTGTATTGAATGTTGCAGAAAACCTAAAGCGAATGATGTGTGAAATTGTAGTTCCAATATAATTTCTTCAAAAGAGAATTATTACAAGTGTAACTGTAACGATAATAAAAAAATTAATTATGCTAAGGGATCTATAACTTTGTAAATGTTTCCAGGCGCAAGTTCAAGAAGGGCCAGGAAGAGGAGCAGGCCAAGAAGCGCACAAGGAGGACCCAGAAGTTCCAGCGTGCCATTGTTGGTGCTTCCCTCAGTGATATCATGGCCAAGCGTAACATGAAACCTGAAGTGCGCAAGGCTCAGAGAGAGCAGGCTATCAAGTAAGTGTTGTCTGCCACTTTGAAGTTCAACCTTTTGAAGAAATAAAATTCTGGAAGCCAAGCAGATCTACTACCCTTTTACCATAATAATGTTTATATGGTAAAGGGGTAGAAGGCTGCTTGGCTAGCTGTGGGATGGTATGAGGTAAAAATGGACATTTCAGTTTCTAATTATTATTCTTGTAGATACTCAACCTTGGCTTAGTCAGCTTTCATATATATGAGCCCTGTAAATGTTTATATAACAAGAAATAACACAACAAATAATGCAGTTATTGAATAGGTCAAATAACTTACCCCAACATTGGCGAATCACACATCAGAATATAGATGTTAGTAAAAATACAAAATTCTTTTTCAGAGCTGCCAAGGAACAGAAAAAATCAACAAAGGCAGCAAAGAAGGTCACTACAGCCCCTGCTAAAGCGAAGGCACAGCCTAAGACCAAGGCTGCGAAAGTCAGTCAAAAGTCAGCCCCTCGTGTTGGTGGAAAGCGATAAAAATAAGAACAATACATTGATAACATAAGCTGCAAATTTTATTTTTTATTTACCAACCTTTAGTTAGGCAAACAGTTCTCTAACTAAACAGTAGGCTAATGTAAGTAATTAATGATAGATCTGGCTGGGCAGCTTAATGGTTCACCATTGTTCACTGATGTGACTCAACTTAATTGTTCAATTGGAAATAATTAGAAACTACTATTCACTTCTATGGTATTGGCAATATTTATCTTGATTTATTTACAAAAAATGCTACTGACTAAAAAGTGGCAAACTACCACTTTTCAGTCAGTGACCAGTTCATGGAATTTTCAGTCTTGGAAAAACAAGTGACTACACCAACAATGAATAGGCAACCTGGGTGTCACAATCAAAGAAGTATATATGGGTCAGCTCACACCGACATTTTAAAATCGAGACATTTGCAACCTTATTTACCACACAAAAACCTATTTTTGAAAAATGCAACTCAGCGCCACGGGTAAGGCCACCAGGATCCCCCAGGGCGCCACCGCACAACTCTTCGAGATGTCTCGCGGCGGCAGAGCGCGACGTCTTCGCGAGGCCACTGAAGTTACTAGCAGCCGATGCCCCGACGACGACGTTGCCGTAGAACCTAGTATCATTCTAACTTGTTAAGACCATGCTAAGGTCCCCATCTGTTTGGTGATATTCAGGGTTCTTGGCGGCGGCGGCGGCAGAGTCGTCGTCACGGAACCACTGGCCTTTTCAAACATCGCGAAAATAAGTTTTTAATCTGTGCGTCCTACGTCCTACCCATCAGTCATCACATCACGAACTATGGAGCTGCTGAAATGGCAGTAGGCCGGCCATATCTCGCGACAACCGCCAGGATAAACGTGTTCGTAAATGAAGACCGCGACTTGGCAATGCAGGTGTAGGGCGCCCTCCGACCACGTGGGATGATGACCTGCGAAAGACTGCAGGCAAATGCTGGATGCATAAGCTAAAGACACGGCACTATGGCCACAGTATACGTACATATCTATGGCGCTCATTACGGGAGGCCTAGGTCCGGCAGTGGACTGATGTATGCTGATGATGATGTTGACTGGTTTTTAGGGTTCTGTACCCAAAGGGTAAAACGGGACCCTATTACTAAGACTCGCTGTCTGTCACCAGGCTGCATTTCATGAACTGTGATAGTTAGGACTCTCTGTATTTGTTCCGTGTTTACTTGTTAGGGGCTGTTGAAATTTTCACAGATGATGTATTTCTGTTGCCGCTTTAACAACAAATATTAAAAAACAGAATAAAATATTTTTTTAAGGGGGCTCCCATACAACAAACGTGTTTATTTTTTGCTAGATATTTATTGAAAACGGCAACGTTTGAAATATGCACAGAATATTTAGTTATATTATTTCATCGAAATATAAGTAATGTAACTCGGTGTAATTATTCACTATAAATTTTTGGTTCGGATGTGTTATATTATACGTACCGTCAAACGGGGTGGCTATGTGCCGGGTAGGTGACTTTGTGCAATGGGGGCGTTGGCATGAACTTTAGATTATTTCTCTGTCATTGTACTTAGACATCACAATTTTTAAATGGCAATTGCTTAATAGGATATTGGAGCCCATTTTGGGGTATTCGTCATCAAGCTGCATGCAACAATAATGTCATTCGGACCGACTGAAGTCTTGAGGTGAAAAGTCTAGTTTGTCAAAACACATGAAACTTTTGGATGAGGAACCACATTCACAGCTCGTGTCGTTGTCAGGGTATTTTTAGCTGGTAGTACATTTTGTTGGCATATGAATGCGTTAATATCAATTCGATATCTTTATATTTGGAGCCAGAAAATAAAAACAAGATTCGCCAAGTGCGAGTGTAACTCGCGCGCCGAGGGTTTCAAACATTTGCCAATTATTTGGACAATCAATTTTCTGAAATATTTTAAAAAGTATGAATCTTACAGAAATTTCAAAAAGTGTTTTGAAATGGTCAAAACGATACCTTTCATTTGATACCCCACATGGGTAGGTACCCCTTTTTGAAAAAAAATCCCCTTTTTTGACCATTTTTCAAAAACTATTATTATTACAGACTTCTCTATATTTTTCCTGTAAAATATAGATTGATATCTACAAACGCCTAATACATTGTACATGGATCGGTCATCAATCTTCGGAGCTAGGGGGGGGGGAATGGTCAATTTTCCGTCTTTTTTTGAAATATTTCAAAAAGTATGAAACTTACAGTAATTTCAAAAAGTGTTTTGAAATGGTCAAAACGATACCTTTCATTTGATACCCCACATAGGTAGGTACCCCCCCTTTTGAAAAAAAAATCCCCCCCTTTTTGACCATTTTTCAAAAACTATTATTATTACCGACTTCTCTATATTTTTCCTGTAAAATATAGATCGATATCTACAAACGCCTAGTACATTGTACGTGGATCGGTCTGCAATCTTCGGAGATAGGGGGAGGGGAAAGGTAAATTTTTCGACTATTTTTGAAATATTTCAAAAAGTATGAAACTTACAGAAATTTCAAAAAGTGTTTTGAAATGGTCAAAACGATACCTTTCATTTGATACCCCACATAGGCAGGTACCCCTCCTTTTGAAAAAAAATTCCCCCCCTTTTTGACCATTTTTCAAAAACTATTATTATTACAGACTTCTCTATATTTTTCCTGTAAAATATAGATTGATATCTACAAACGCCTAATACATTGTACATGGATCGGTCTGCAATCTTCGGAGCTAGGGGGGGGGGAATGGTCAATTTTTCGTCTTTTTTTGAAATATTTCAAAAAGTATGAAACTCACAGAAATTTCAAAAAGTGTTTTGAAATGGTCAAAACGATACCTTTCATTTGATACCCCACAAAGGAAGGTACCCCCCTTTTGAAAAAAAATTCCCCCCCTTTTTGACCATTTTTCAAAAACTATTATTATTACAGACTTCTCTATATTTTTCCTGTAAAATATAAATCGATATTTACAAACGCCTAATACATTGTACGTGGATCGGTCTGCAATCTTCGGAGATAGGGGGGGGGGGAAAGGTCAATTTTTCGACTATTTTTGAAATATTTCAAAAAGTATGAAACTCACAGAAATTTCAAAAAGTGTTTTAAAAAGGCCGAAACGATACCTTTCATTTGATACCCCACATAGGCAGGTACCCCTCCTTTTGAAAAAAAATTCCCCCCCTTTTTGACCATTTTTCAAAAACTATTATTATTACAGACTTCTCTATATTTTTCCTGTAAAATATAGATCGATGTCTACAAACGCCTAATACATTGTACATGGATCGGTCTGCAATCTTCGGAGCTAGGGGGGGGGGAATGGTCAATTTTTCGTCTTTTTTTGAAATATTTCAAAAAGTATGAAACTTACAGAAATTTCAAAAAGTGTTTTGAAATGGTCAAAACGATACCTTTCATTTGATACCCCACATAGGTAGGTACCCCCCCTTTTGAAAAAAAATTCCCCCCCTTTTTGACCATTTTTCAAAAACTATTATTATTATCGACTTCTCTATATTTTTCCTGTAAAATATAGATCGATGTCTACAAACGCCTAGTACATTGTACATGGATCGGTCTGCAATCTTCGGAGCTAGGGGGGGGGGGAATGGTCAATTTTTCGTCTTTTTTTGAAATATTTTAAAAAGTATGAAACTTACAGAAATTTCAAAAAGTGTTTTGAAATGGTCAAAACGATACCTTTCATTTGATACCCCACATAGGTAGGTACCCCCCCTTTTGAAAAAAAATTCCCCCCCTTTTTGACCATTTTTCAAAAACTATTATTATTATCGACTTCTCTATATTTTTCCTGTAAAATATAGATCGATGTCTACAAACGCCTAGTACATTGTACGTGGATCGGTGTGCAATCTTCGGAGATAGGGGGGGGGGGGTATGGTCAATTTTTCGACTTTTTTTGAAATATTTCAAAAAGTATGAAATTTACAGAAATTTCAAAAAGTGTTTTGAAATGTACAAAACGATACCTTTCATTTGATACCCCATTTGCCTTCCTAGGTCTCTTTTGAAATTTCAACATCAAAATTTGTACTGAAAATATTCATTTTTATTTTTCATTTATTTATATATTTTTTTTCTTAAAATCAGTAATGGCGCACGAAATGTATCATTATTTCAAATTTCAAGTTAATAGCTGCAGTAGTTACTGAGATATTCAAGAAAGAGCGGGGACGGACAGAGCGAGACCATAAGGGTTTCAAAACCGATCTTTGAAACCCTAAAAAGTAAAAAATCAGAACTTGGTAGGTGACTTTGTACCTACCCGCTATACAATGAATTTATATGTCACATCAAAGCATTGTCGTAATTTGGGTTTCTATTACGCCATTGGAGCTACGCGTCATCACCCAAACCGATTTGGATCAACAGGGAAGGAGAGTGAATTTTTTTTCAAAAAGTCGTTAAATAATCACATGTATTTTGGTACAAAAAAATTTAAAATTTCTACCCATCATAATTTTCGATTTTTTCATAGCAACACCTTATTTTTTATTTTTTTTTGCCTAGTTTAACTTGTCTATTTATGCTACGGGTAGGGGACTTTGGGCTACTACCAACCGTTTAAGAGAAATAAAGGAAAATGTAAAATGGCACATTCTCACCCCGACCTGCGAAGGTGAGAATGTGCCACAGAAAACATTTTTTTTCTCAATATTTATGATAGATATGGGTTTGATACATCGAGTTATGGTTCGATACCTCATTATTCTGAAAGATGAATAGTTGGTTAACGTGAGTGTATTTTTTTCGACAGCGTAACTGCTCTAGTTTTTTCTGAAAATCATGAAAACCTCAAAAAGTGGCACATAGCCACCCCGTTTGACGGTAATATAATCTTAATTTAGAAAGGAACAAGCGTTTTCTGGGGGACAACAACGCCCTGCCCAAACCACTGAAGCTAGAAAGCTGATTGGAGGGTAGGTACTTCTTTAACCAGTGGTTCGATTTGCTTGAAACTTACAGAGAATACTAAAATTATTGAAAACGTATTTCAAGTTTTTTTTTTTTTTAATTTTAGATTTTTCAAGATTTTTAAAAATATTTAGAACGTCCTGTTATTTTTATTACAAGTATAGATTTCTATGCTACCACCAAATTTCCGTATATTTGTTCAGCGGCGGAAATTAAAACGATTGCAAGCTTCGTTCACTGCGCCATGAGATCTGGGAAGAATGAGAATGAGTATGAATGAGATCATGGGAAGTCAATGGGGTGGTTTGGAATATATCTAGCTACCTACCCATGGAGGTATTATGGCACAAGCTGCCTACCAATCAGTCCTAGACTACTAATAAATGTTACTGAAATAAAAATAAGAGTTTTCACAATCCTCCCAAGATTTATTATGTTCAACAGTCATAGGTAGACAATTGTGTAGTTACATAACTGGCAGTTACATTACCTGAACACAATTTTTACTCTATACATCTTGAGAGAAAAGATTACCAGAATGGATAAATTACATTGATCACCTACTTATACATAAATACAGTTCTTAGAAGATTAGACATTCTTAGCTAGGGTATCAGCCTTGGCAATAACTTCCTCAATGGGGCCAACCATGTAGAATGCAACTTCAGGAAGATGATCATATTCACCCTGTAGGATCTTAGAAAAGCCCTTGATGGTCTCCTCAAGGGGCACCAGCTTGCCTGGGTGACCAGTGAACACTTCAGCTACCTGGAAAGGCTGAGACAGGAACCTCTGGATTTTGCGTGCACGGGCTACGGTCAGCTTGTCTTCCTCAGATAACTCATCCATACCCAGGATAGCAATGATATCCTGGAGGGACTTGTAGTCCTGCAAGATCTTCTGCACGCCACGAGCTACGTTGTAATGCTCGGCGCCGATAATGTTGGGGTCCATGATACGGGAGGTGGAGTCGAGGGGATCAACAGCGGGGTAGATACCCAGCTCGGCGATGGCACGGGACAGCACAGTAGTGGCATCCAAGTGAGCGAAGGTGGTTGCAGGGGCGGGGTCAGTCAAGTCGTCGGCGGGCACGTAGATAGCCTGCACGGAAGTGATGGAGCCCTTCTTGGTGGTGGTGATGCGCTCCTGCATGGTACCCATGTCAGTAGCCAGCGTGGGCTGATAACCTACAGCGGAGGGGATACGACCCAGTAGAGCAGACACCTCTGAACCAGCCTGAGTGAAACGGAAGATGTTGTCAATGAAGAGTAGCACATCCTGACCCTCCTGGTCACGGAAGTACTCGGCGACGGTGAGTCCGGTGAGGGCGACGCGGGCGCGCGCGCCAGGGGGCTCGTTCATCTGACCGTACACGAGGGCTACCTTGGAAGTCTTGTCTGTGAGGGAGATGACACCAGACTCAATCATTTCCTGGTACAAGTCGTTACCCTCGCGAGTGCGCTCTCCCACTCCAGCGAAGACGGAGTAACCACCGTGCGCCTTAGCAACATTATTGATGAGCTCCATGATAAGTACAGTCTTGCCGACTCCGGCGCCGCCGAAGAGACCGATCTTGCCTCCCTTAGCGTAGGGCGCGAGCAGGTCGACAACCTTGATACCCGTGACTAGAATCTCTTGCTCCACGGACATCTCAACGAATTCGGGCGCCTCTGCGTGGATAGCGGCCCTTTTGTCGGTGGGGATGGGTCCGCGCTCGTCGATGGGCTCTCCGATCACGTTCATGATGCGGCCCAGAGTTTCGACGCCGACGGGGATCCTGATGGGCGAGCCAGAATCAAGCACAGGCTGTCCGCGCACCAGACCCTCTGTACCGTCCATGGCGATGGTTCGGACAGTGTTCTCGCCGAGATGCTGAGCCACCTCCAGCACCAGTCGGGACGAGCGGTTCTGCACCTCGAGGGCATTGAGGATGGGGGGCAGGTCGTCCTCAAACTGAACGTCCACTACGGCACCGATGACGGCAACCACCTTACCTTGCCCTTTGCCTGGTGTCTTGGCTGCATAATCACGTTTGTTCACAATGGCCCCGGTTACAGCAGGCGTTTTTTCGGTGTTGTTTACTACCGCCCTTGTGGCCAGGCGGCCAGCTCTGCAGACGGTAGAGAACATTTTTTCGAATTCAGAACTCGTTCGAAAATGAGCAAAGCAGATGATTTTGATGGGGTTACGAAAAATCACGAAGTTTTTACGTAACAATCCGGCCGTCTGATCGGCTGGATTCTGCTTCCGTTTTGCTCAAAATTGCCAGTAGAGAAAATGAAAACTTGTGCACAGAAAGCTTGCTATTCACAACGTAGTCTCAACCCCCAACGCCTTAGAGCATTTAAGCCTTAGTTAGAGCATTTATAACTAGAGATGTCATCGCAAGGCGTACCCCTCTGCCGGCCATAAGGCGCTCTTGGTCATACGCGTTATAGAAAACCACTTCACTCGTTACCGCGCGGCCATTAGCTGTCGTTTTGTGTCGCGAAGTAGTGCTTAGTGAAAACGGTGAATTGTGCGGTATTTTGGAGTAAAAGGCGATCAGAGACATCAAACTTAAGGGAACACGGTATTTCCTATCACAAGGAAGTGATATTTTTGTCAATTGTTTTAGTAATATTGTATAATTTAGATTTAAATGGAATACTAGTTGCGACAGTTTCAAGCGTCTTCGTAGGAGGTGTAGGTGAGTATTGATTTCTTGGTAGAAGGCGAAGTGCGTGTTAGTGTCTAACTCAATAATGGTGTAACAACAGTCATTGTTTAATTGTGTGCTTGTTTTGTGTTTGTGTCACAGCTTTTACTTGCGTGTGCGTTTGTAAGGACACTTAATTTTTCTGCATTAGTATGCATGTTATGTAAATGTGTGCTGTACCGTATTACCTCGCCTCCCGCGAAAAACAGCAAAAAGATTTTAGTACTAAAAGTAGCGCTTGACAGCTCCCGTTATAAATGCTCTAAGATTTAAGCCCAACGCTTTTCCCTCACAGGTCTGTATATATTGGTCGATAATATTGCATGTATTATTGCGATCATGAGGTGATAGCGATACTAACAATAAATAATAACACATAGGTTCATATTTTCACTTTCCATTAGGTGAGATTATGATTAAATGAGAGTATCAAATACATAGTTTAAAAAATCTGTTTATCATCCCATTTTGTGTTGTTGTGGATGACCAACAAGGGCGTAGCCGACCGCTGGCCTTGAGGAGGAGAGTGGATATGGAGGATGGATGAGTATAAATTTTGTAGGTACAGTCAGAACCTCGGCCAAGAATTTATTTTGGGGGGGTGATTGAGGACCCAACCCAAACTACTAAACGTTATCGGCTGGCGGAGTGAGCCGCAAAAAATAAATGTGTCATTTACTTCTTGTTTTCCATGTTCTTAATCGAAGAAATAGGTTTCTCGTCTAGTCGCGGTTTTAATATATATTATGCATATTGAAAAAGTGTCAAAAAGTCGTCACTTCAGGCGTGCTTAGACCTGAGATGCGTTTGAGTACTCAGTCGTAGTTTAAAATGCTGTAGGATTTAATGTACTCTATGACTGGATGTTTAGTGTAGAGTAAGCTTTAATTTCGTTACGCCCGGAACCAAATAAACTGGCAATTTTTTTGGTCAATTTGACTTTGACATTAATCAATTGTCAAAATCAACTCATGTTGGTAGTGTTTCCATCAGAACATCACAATTGGCTAGAGTAAACCTATGTGAAGGCAGGTAGGTTCTATACAAGTCAGAAAAACACAAAATCATGTGTTTAACGAATGGTTTCTGAGAAAATAATGTAATGTTTTAACATTATTTTGTTTTTCTGATACTGAAATGAATTAAAATCAAAATACGTTACTTATACATATTCTAAAAGTATATATTATAATATGTTAAAAATTTATTTAATAAAAAATATATACATGCAGGTTGTATTATGAAGGCGTGGAACAGTTTTGATTGTGGGTCTTATTTCAGAAAAACAAAATAATATTAAATTTAAAAATTACTTATTAAAGAAAAAACAAAATATTATTACCTTTTTTAAAATCTTAGATAAGTGAGCTAACTTTAAAGAGAACATAGCCAGCCTATTGTGGTGGACTTTTTTTTCAGTATGAAGTGTCAAAGTCAATCTATTGAAAATGAATTATTCATAAATAGAACTAAACTGAAACATATTGGTTGCAAAATATGAGCAATATGTTTTTATTTAGTACTAAAATTAATGGAAGAGTTATTTAAATTTGTAATACTAAAATAAGTCACAAAATGTTGACATCTGTAGTCACAGCATAGAAAGGTTTGACGCTGGGTAGAGAATTTTTAATTTTTCAGGAAAAACTTATAGCTCAGGAATCATTGGAGATACACTCATGTTTTTATGGTTTATCTAGGTCGTCAATAACTCACATGTCCTTTTCGGCTTGACATTGATTTTCGGGACACTGTATATTATATTCAACAAGTGCAAATGACGACATCTTAGCTGCTGCGTGACTTTGATTAATGTTTTGACATGCAAAATATAACATCATCATCAGCCTATACCAGTCCACTGCTGGACAAAGGCCTCCCTTAGTAAGCGCCATAGCAAACAAAAACATATTTTTTCTAAACTTACTAATTTTTCTGTCTACTGATATATAACAATAAGTATACAATAACTTCGATTTATAAGTCGACTTTCTACTGGTTTTGTCCTGTCCTCCAATGAGTATACAATAACTTCGTAACTGTCCTCATTCGATCTGGCAACACTGATCTTAATGTTATGTTTTTGCTCTCGGGATATAAAACAGCAATTTTGTAATTATTTTTAAAACTACACGAATATATTCTTATAAAGTTCTTTGCTAAAAATGGAGTACATTTCACCAGAAAATGAGCTAACAGCCAACACTCGTGTGTAAGTTACAATATTAGAATATTGTTTGATTGTAGGTTATAAACATGCCAATTCTTCAAGCACATCATCAAATTCTAAATTATCAAACCCTAAAATAATAAATCTTACCTGAGATATTTCATCCCAAACTATCCGAATTACTACTTTTTATTTGCCTCCAATATGTTAATGACGACTGAGTAGACATGAAACTTAGGTAAGTATCTGGTGATATATTGTTTAATTCATTTCCAGACTCTGTTGCCAATGTGCTGTACCCATCGAGGCGAACCCCTCGAACATGTGTGTGGCTTGCCTACGGGCTCATGTAGACATCACAGAAGGCATTCCAAAACAAGCCACTCTCTTTTTTTGTCGAGGATGTGAACGGTAAACATAATAATTATTTTATCTCTAATGTTAATGTTCAAGAATTTCCAGTGCGATAGCTCATTGTCCGTATTATTTTGTGAGCAGTGTACACCAATTATACACAGATAATTTACTACAGAAATATTGCACAATTTCTTGTAATATACTTACTACAAAAAGATAGTAAGTATAGGTAGTTGCATTAATTGCTACCTACATCCTTATCCTAACTAATATTATAAATGCGAAAGTGTGTTTGTTTGTCATTCCTTAACACCCCAATTAGACAACCTCTGTGGCGCGGTGGGCGAAGGTCTGCCTGCGACGCAGTAGGTTGCGGGTTCGATTCCCGCCTCGGGACAAATGTGTGTACGATCTGCAGACATTTGTTCAGGGTGTTCTGGTCGTTTTCTATGTATAATAAAAAATATCTATCTATGTATTGTATTGTATTATGTATATCAGTTATCTAGTACCCATAACACAAGCTATGCTTACCTTGGGGCTAGATAATGCTGTGTAAATTGTCCAGTATTATTTATTTATTTATTATTATTAATTAGGCAACCAATTGATGTGATTTTGTGCATAGAGTTTGTTGAAAGGATGGAGAGTAATATATGCTACTTTTTGTCAAATTGTTTGATAAAACATTCTAATCAAATTAAGAACCGCTAGGAACAGGTAGTAATTTGATTTATTTATAAATACCTACTTGTTAACCAAAAATTTTTAATTAAGATACATTTTTCTGTTTACTAGAGAACTTGAGGACCCTAGTCCTCTTCCACTCTAGGTACCAATAGCAACCCTTCTTGGGTACAATTGTGTCTAAAAACTTTACCTAAAATAGATACAAATGCTACAAATGTACACAATAATTGCAATATTATTTAGATAGATAGCAAGATATAATTTATTCTTAAAGAATTGTTATGTAACTGGATTAGTAGTGCCTTAAAACCTAAAATAAAAATTTATTATTCTTAACCATGCATACCTTTAACCTTATAAAACAGTACAAGAAGTATTATTTTGTAATTGATAGTTAAGTTTGGTTCTATTTTATCCTAGTATTCAATCTATAGAACAGTTGAGCTACCTGTAGATTGTTTGCAACAGTCTGTAGTTAATAGTTTCAATCGTAAATACTTGTTTGAATCTAGTATAATTTACTATTATTTGATTGTAATTTTCTTTGATAATACAGAATCATGACAAAAATACAAATTGACAAAAATAAAAATTTAAAAATTTATTATATTTATTTTAAAAATTTAAAAAATTACCAGAAGATTAAAAAGAACTAAGTATATGGAAATGTAGATGGCTACTTGAAAAATACTGTGAACAAAAATATATCTAGAAATTGGAATTGTAACTTCCTTAAATGACTAATATAACTTATTTTATTATAATTATATGACTTACATAATATTTCCATGCCTGCGTGCAGGCTGAATACAATTACTAAAATAGTTATAATATAAAATAGATCTGACATATTTTTGTATGCTGCAAATATACGAATTGATTAGATTTGAGTAATAATAATAACTGAACAAAATGGACATTCCAGATATCTTCAACCACCAGCAGAGTGGGTGGTCTGCGCTCTAGAGTCGAGGGAGCTCTTAGCTCTTTGCTTGAAGCGATTGAAAGGCTTGAACCGGATCAAACTGGTTGATGCTGGTTTTGCTTGGACGGAGCCTCACTCTAAAAGGATAAAGGTAAATCAATAGTATATCAACTTTAATAAAGCAGCAAAAACACTCTTTATATCAAAACTTTCTGATTAACAATGAAATTAACATTGACCAGGTTAAACTTACCGTACAAGGTGAAGTGTTAGGCGGGGCTGTTCTCCAGCAAACGTTCATTGTGGAATACAATGTGCAGCACCAAATGTGTGATGCTTGCCACCGCTCTGAAGCGCAGGACTACTGGCGTGCATTGGTGCAAGTAAGACAGAGAGCTAACAACCGGAAGACGTTTTACTATTTGGAACAGTTGATTTTGAAGCACAAGGCACATGAAAATACTTTGGGAATCAAACCTAATCATGGTGAGACATTGGTTCCTATATAATTCTATTGTCATGGTCACTGGGAATCCATTTTTTTTAAATAATGCTAAAGCATCATGTAGTCCCAATCTAATCAGAGTTTGTCTTATGGGTACTAGACGACTGATATACATAATAGAATAAATTGTTATTTATGTTTCTACCCAGAACACCCGGAACAAGTATTTGCAGATCATACATACATTTGTCTCAAGGCGGGAATCGAACCGGCTACCTCCTGCGTCGCAGGCGAACGCTCGCCCGCTGGGCCATAGAGGTCGTCGTCAAATTTATATCACTGTGACAATATTTTCTGTTTTCCTAGATGGTTTGGACTTCTTCTACGCATCAGAAAACCACGCGCGAAAAATGGTCGACTTTATTCAATCAGTGTTGCCAATAAAATGCTCACATTCCAAGAAGCTGATATCCCATGACATCCACAGCAATGTTTACAACTACAAGTTTACATTTATCGTTGAAATTGTACCATTGTCAAAGGACAGCTTGGTGTGCCTTCCTAAGAAATTGACAAACCAATTCGGAGGGATATCACCTATATGCCTAGTCAACAGGGTTACAAGTACCATTCACCTTATTGATGCAAGCACTGGACAAGGTAAGAACATATAAAGACGACCTCAGTGGCGCAGCGGGCGAGAGTCTGCCTGCGACGCAAGAGGTTGCGGGTTCGATCCCCGCCTCGGAACAAATTTGTGTACGATCTGCAGAAATTTGTTCCGTTGGTCTGGGTGTTTTCTATGTATAATAAAAAATATCTATCTATGTAATGTATAATATTACGTATATCAGTTATCTAGTACCCATAACACAAGCTCTGCTTACCTTGGGGCTAGATAATGCTGTGTGAATTGTCCAGCATTATTTATTATTTATTATTATTATTATATTTGTTCTAATTTATTTTTATATCCGGCTCATGCCACACTCGTATAAACACCTCCAAGAAAGAGAGGCTAACCCACGTTTATTTCTTTAGGCTTACAAATAAGCACTTATAGACAAGTCAAATTTTATACTATAAACAGGTTAATAAATATATATAATAGTTATAGTTTATAGTTACATAATGTAATAGTTATAATTATGATCTAATAAGAAACAAGATGTCATTGATTTTGTCCACTTAATTTTTTTGTCTAGTGGAAGAAGTGGAAAATAAACCACTAGTAAGTCTATAATATATGATGACTTATACGTCATTTACACGTCGTCGCAGTTATCACAGAAAAACGTGTCATTAGTTAAGTTTTTAATGTTTTATGTATGTTAGTTTTAAGGTATATATTACTATGGACTGTAGAATAAGTTAAATAAGATCTGTAACTTTTCTATGGTCTTAAATAAATGATTATTATTATTATAAACTAATACATCATCATTTGCATATCAAAGTCAAAATATAATGTGATTTAGATACAGGTCAATATTTATCTAAGACTAAGCCTAACATTATTTTCCCTAAATAATATTGTCGGTGCGGAACTGGGTGACATCTGGCCAAGAATCATTGATGTAATCATGTATATAATCTCTTTGGCAGTATCTTAAAAATATTATATATACTCCATATAATATTTTTAAGATACTGCCAAAGAAAGACTCGTTTGAACTCGTGGACAGACGTTATAATTACGAGTATAGGTAATGGTTCTTCACCGCAATTCGGTTAAAGCGAGCTATTAATGTCTAAAATTTTTATTAATATTTAATTGGTATCGTTTTTTGCAGTTTCTGATGTGTCATCGACGGTCTATTGGAGAAATCCATTCTCGCCGATATGCAATCCTAAACAGCTTGTGGAATACATTGTTATGGATATTGACGTTTTGAAAGAACATGTAAGTTGAAGCTTAATTAATGTTTACCTTACCACCCATAACTTTTTTGATAAATAAAAAAAAATATAAGTGCAGGTGATAAAAACGCTGCCCTTTTTCTGTGACGTCAATGTTCAGTTTGTCAACCAAAAGTGCTTCTGTTCCTTCAATCAAAATAAAATGATAAAACTCATTCTGGTTGTTGTTTGTGTGTTGTCTAATAATTAATTTTTATTTCTTTCTTTCAAAAACGATATCCCGCTAAACTTTAGCGGGAACCGTTTACTGTGTTGTCAGGAAGCTTCAGCGGATCATCAATAGAGAATATCAATAAAATAATCAGCTTTTTGGAGTCACACGCATATTGCCCTATATTTTGTCTTTGGAAATGCGTTATACGCATCTTTGTCACCTCGTTCGTCAGAGGACAAGAAGAATAATACGGTTATTATACTAGGACAACACTATTTTGGTGCTATGTTTTCGTCCCAGCTACTACCTATTTGCTATACGCGGTTTTTTAGTGAAAAATATCTTGCGGTTTTCGATGTCGTGTATAAATTCGATGTTTTTTAATTTTTGCAGGAAAAGAAATCATTCCCTGGCCAAGGCGTGGTATCTAATAAGCACGTTATAGCGGACGTATGGGTGGTGAAGGCGAGTGAACTAGGTCTCGATGTAAACCCTGTGCACACTAAAACTCATCTCGGCCATATTCTGAAGCCGGGAGATACTGTCTTAGGGTAAATATATCTGTATAATATGCAGGTCGCGACAGAGCCTACGCATCTGCTCCTCTTGGAGTCGAGACCCTAGGTTCGTGGGGCACTGAGGCCCTCCGGGTTTTCAAAAAATTATTTGAGCGTCTGGTCGAAGCGACGCGTGACCCGAGAGCTGGTGAGTATCTGGCGCAGCGCATCAGCATTGCCATACAGCGGGGCAGTGCCGCCAATGTTCCGACTGGTGATATGGATCGGTTGAGCTACCTGTAGATTGTTTGCTATAGTCTGCAATTAGCTCAATTGTTTCTGTAATTTTCTTATTCAATAAAAATGTTCGATTATTACAAAAAAATATACCAATAAATCAAGTTTGCTTTCTTATCACTGCGAACTGAAAGGCTATAGTAATTGTGATCGCCATTTTATGTGTTCACCTCTGAAGGTGCGGTGGTCATAATTCGCTAGTTACTCTTGCAGCTTTTAATCTCTAAAATGAAGATCTTAATAACTTAGTAAAATTATTTTAAGTAAGTGATTCATTTCGCTCAATTCTTCACAGATACAACCTCAGCGAGTCAAACGTAAACGACGCAAATCTAGACAAACTAGACAGCAGCGTCATACCCGACGTCTACCTCGTCAAGAAGTTCTACGGAGAGCGCACCGCTAGGCGCCGCGCGCGCACTTGGAAACTGAAGCATATGGCTGCAGAGCTGTTGGACGGAGTCAGCTCTACTAATGAGTAAGTTTGACGTATAGTCAATAGAGCTTCGTTTGACCAATCTCACCTGATGGAAAGTGGAGATGTGGCCAACGATATATCACGAAGGTTCCTTTTCACTCTGGTCTTGTAGACCCCTGCTGTTATTGACTGGACAAAGAGTTCAGTCAAATTAGGGGTTTCACCTCAGTATGAGAGATAATAAGCTGTAAACTCTTATACACCTGCAAGCTCTCTGCTATCTCAAAAACGGTTGGACGTATGAAAAAAAATTGCATACAAAATGTGTTGCAAATTTTATGCTCTACAATTTTATAATAGAACTTATAAATAAAATAAATAAATAATGCTGGTCAATTCACACAGCATTATCTAGCCCCAAGGTAAGCAGAGCTTGTGTTATGGGTACTAGATAACTGATATACGTAATATTATACATTACATAGATAGATAGATATTTTTTATTATACATAGAAAACACCCAGACCAACGGAACAAATTTCTGCAGATCGTACACAAATTTGTTCCGAGGCGGGGATCGAACCCGCAACCTCTTGCGTCGCAGGCAGACTCGCCCGCTGCGCCACTGAGGTCGTCATTGCAAATTATCTCATTTCGAGATTGACCCCTTTTTTGCTTATTTGACTGGACTTCAGCAGCAGTGAGGGTGTTCCAAACTCCAGCGGTACAGATGATGGAGAATACTGCTTAGTGCGAGAAGTATCGCTTAACCTTGTTTAGGATCCCTAGCTTTATTGCTGCTGTATAACAAGCAATAAAAATACTTTTATCCTTTTATATTAACCCTGACTATAAAGTTTTAAGCAAATTACCTCTGTAAGTAACTCGATAAGCCAAAGATGATGAGGCCTAAAATTAAACTTACTTTCAGGGACTACAATGAATTCTTAGACGACTTAGAAGAAGACCCAGCCTTCCGTCAGAACATCAACATATTCCGCGACTCGAGCAAAATCGCCGTGGACACGGACGAGATAGACCCTGCACTGCCGAGAATCACCCTGGCAGAGATGTTGGATGACTTGAACATTGAGGATGTGGAGATGAGTGATGTTTGAGATATTTATTTATATATTTATTAGGTTGTAAAAAGTGTGAGGTTAATAAAGTTAAGCTATATTTTAGTTTGGATTTCTTTTTAAACTATACTTATTTAAATCACTATTATACATAATAATATTATAATGATATAATGAATTAAAAATAATATTATACATACGAAAGTTTGTATGCTGAACGTCATAAATAAATAATGCTAGACAATTAACACATCATCTAGCCCTGAGCTAAGCAGAGCTTGTGTGCACCCAACTCTTCCCGTGGGTGTCGTAAGAGGCGACTAAGGGACATAAACTGGGGATGGGCAGCAGCACCTCATCATCATCAGACCGACAGCCTGATGATGAATCAGCCTATATTAGTCCACTGCTGGACATAGGCCTCCCCTAATGAGCGCCAAAACGCCCTGTCTTCAGCTTACCGCATCCAACATCTGCCAGCAGTCTTTCGCAAATCGTCATCCTACCTGGTCGGAGGGCGTCCGTTTGCCGAGGCGCGGTCTCCACTGCAGCGCCATGTAGAACAATTAATACCACCGAACTGCGATCCCCAACCCGCATGCCCAGCGTGGGGATTATGGGCATTTCCCCCCAGGAGATAAATCCAATGAGGCGCTTTTCAGGGGGAGGCCTACGTCCAGCAGTGGACCAATAGTTAGGTTTTCTGAATCACTCATAAAAAGTGGTAACAAGTAGGTGTTCCATCACGCAGCGCAACGTGGAGGGCGACGCGCAGGACATGATTTGATTAGTGTACAATTGTTTGCGCAAACACTTGATATGATAAATACTAGGTATGTAAATATATGTTAGTTGTTGATAGGACCTTTGTCAATCTGTGTACAAATACAATATTACATTACACTGCCTACTAAGTATATTTGTATAAATAACTGAGAAGTTCATGATTCTCAAACTCAACACACCATCATTTATTGCATTCTATAGGTGTAGGCAACGAATACATCAGACAGAGAACCAAGGTTATCGACATAGCTCAAAGGATTAGCAAGCTGAAGTGGCAGTGGGCTGGCCATATATCGAGAAGAAGCGACAACCGCTGGGGTACTAAACGTGTTCTTGAGTGGAGACCGCGACTCGGCAAACGTAGTGTAGGACGCCCTCCGACCGGGTGGGATGACGATTTGCGAAAGACTGCTGGCAGATGCTGGATGCGGCAAGCTGAAGACGGGCGCTGGACATAGGCCTCCCCTAATGTGCGCCATAGCGCCCATTAGGGGAGGCCTATGGAATAGAGGAATATAAATAATAAGGCCAATATTAAAATCGATCAACGCTTGAGTAACGATTTTCTATGGCAGAAGCGTTACTCAAGCATACATCGATAACTAAGCATATCAGATTCATATCGTTTCATAATACGCGCCGAAGTACAACTAACCTATAGGTATAAAAAAATAATATATAACAATCTTGTTATTTTTAATTCGCTACTTACCATAATGATAAAAGTGTTAATCAAGGATTAAATTCTTTCGATTTAGTTTATCATTTCAGTATAAGTAATTAAAATTATTGTCTGATAGAAAATTAACATAGTGGACGAAACTCCATTAATATGGAGAAATTATTTATTGTATAAACTAACAATTATTATTTATGAGAATTAATTAGGTAGTAGATACTAGTAGGGCTAGCTTGGGGTTTCTTGTCTAGGTTGAAAAGATATAAAATGATACCTATTTTAGTGTTCGCTAGCATTTCGCTAGGGAACACTGAGCGGGACGTTTGGAAGAATGAGCGGATGGAAAAGTTTTCTATTCTACATTAGAGATGAGTCTACTGATGCGGATCAAATTACTCTTTTCTTGATTGTTGAGAATAGCAACGTTTCTTTCAAAATTGTCTAGGTTCCACCCGAGACCTAAACAAAGTCTTTATTCCTTCACATCTCTCACTATTTGGTCGTTTGGTTATTTAATACCATTGAACTACCATTATTACTAGCGTAGTAATAGTAACTCGGTGTTTAATACTCCTTTAGTCCAGTCAACGGATTGTCGATCGATAGAAAAGTCGAAAGCCGAAAGTTTTACTACGGAACTTTGTTTGATTAGGAGCACTTGGAGACAAATATTACCTACCTACTAAAAGTCCCTACCCCTGTGGAGTGAGCCCTAGGAGTGGGGGCACAAAGAAGGTCCCGTTTTTAGTTTTTTCCTTACATCTCGTAAACGATGCCTCATAAGAAAGGAAATTTCGTTATTCTACGTAATGAACACACTTTTTACCTATTCCCAATCATATTTTTAAACCATAGATAACTATCGCTAGTAGGAACCTACCAGCGTTTCTTCCAGTCGGTATCAAACGTCATTTTCTCCTTCCATCAACTACAGGACCGAGCAGCGATGAAGCACTATTTCTGTAGCTACTTACCACCAGGTCCAAGCTTGGCTTGGACATGATCTTTCCCCTGAACTCTAGGGATGGTTACGAAATATGAAAGAAACCTCTTGCTTAATGCCCAAACCAAAGACCCAGCTGCACCGCGACTGCGAGAAATATTGAGGCAAAATATTTTGGCGGTGCACCACTGACTGCAGTAAGATGTGGATGTAGGAAGGCCTCTATGCTGTGCTCTACCATCTACCACAATCAATTGCCACGAAACTTGCGTAAAAAGCATCCCCATGATAGAGGACAACGATGACACTGGTGATGAATAGCTAGATGGCTTTCGCTCCATCATCTGATCATAATTCGACAGATGAGTTTTAAGCTCTATATGCTGGACTACTTGCTATTTTGGGTTTTTGTGACGAAACGAGACGGATTTTAGCACACAGCGTATTATGCTCGCTGCGAATGGTAGCGTCTCTTTTTCGGCGAAAGTTGTTGTAGTTGGTAGGTTCAACGCAGGTGTATAAGTATATTCACGTGTAACAACAAAAATCGACTTCTGCGCATTCAACTCTCGCGATACCGGACGCGACCTAACGCCTTGAAACATCGATCACCGGCTTAAGAAATAAAACAAGTGCCATTGATTGATTTAATAGCTTTCATGAAAAATAATGTTTAGGACACTAACGGAACCTTGAACATTTTTTTATTTACACTTGACCGATTTGTGTACAATTACAAAGGGCTATAGATAGGTAAAACAGCTAAGCGATATGATAAATTGCACAGCTATCTTAGTAGCGCCCGCATAGTTGGTTACAACACCTGATATTAAATGTTGAAGTATTTGAACAATTTGCAGCATTTCTCGAGGGCTCTCTCGTTCCTCTATAAATAGGGGACTTTGCCCTAATAACACCTACACAATAACGAGAAGGCACAATGAAAGTGTTGGTGGTTCTACTGTTTTTGTGTGCGGGTGTTTTTGCTGAGAAGCTGATTACGGAAGGTGGTTATTTTGTTCCTTGAAAGTTACCTCAGATGTTTACGAGTGCAAGGATAGTGTTTTCGATGTGTTTAATATACATATTTATATGTGTGTGTAACCTTAAAATATTCAACAACCGCAAAGAAAAGCTTTAAGCAGGGACGAGAGAAAGCCTGGATTTCTCTTGTCCCTGGTCCCTGGTATACTTATAAAAAAAATATAATGTACGTTTTTATTAAAGACCTCTGTATTTTCCAACATTCTAATATTACTAGTATCCATTGTAACATATGTACACAATGAAGTAAATGAATAAGAATGTTAAGGGTGGTTAAGGGTGATGTGGTCGCTAAGCGATATTTTTTTTTTAATAAAAATCATCGATGTAGAATCTTGATGAAAAAAATATATAATCTAACTTAGTCATAAAATAATTAAGCTCATAACTAGTTGATCTTTCTGTTTTAGACGAAGTGGAATATTTAATAAAGCAGTTCGTAAAGGGAAATTTGACGGTGTCTGAATATGAATCCTTTGAAGATCTTATTGAAGTTTTCCACAGGCAGCAACGGCTCTCAGCGAAATCACTTTTTCATCACGGGGAAGCCAGAATGGTAAGGTTTACGTAGTTACCTACTTTAGTATAAGTAGGGACAGTCAGCGTCAGAAACATTTAAAATTATAGGTACAGCCAAAAATATAGAACTTCCAAATATTCAATTTCAGATTCGTACGCTATCGGAGAGGTCATAACTGCTACCTACCTATCTATCTAAGCATTTAAAGTGTTCTCTAAATGCTTTTTAAACATTTTTTTATGTGAGTTTAGAATTTCTAATTTAAAAATAGCAGAATCATCTACCAATATTATAGAGCACTTAGTAAGTTTGTAAGTACCTACGTATAGGTAATTTATTTAGGTACCTACTGTGTATGACACTGTGTTATATTATAGGTACCTCAACCTTAACAGCATATAAAGGTCCACTGCTGTACGCAGGCCTCCCCTACTTATCTCCTTATTGCCTTTTATCACTGGGGGGTGCCAATAATCCCCACGCTGGGCATTCGGGTTGGGGATTGCAGTTCGGTGGTAGATCTATTCTGCAAGAGGCGCCCGCCTCCCTGTGTATGTCCCTTAATCGCCTCTTACTACACGAAGAGTTGAGGTGGTGCAAATTCTAACTTTTGGAAGTTCTACGAGTATATTTTTGACTAGCTGAAAGCTTAGGTGGAAATGTTTCTGACGTGACTATGTGACGGCCGAATATAGGAAATTGTCTATTGATGACTACAAACCAAAATTGCAGGATATGAACACAATACAATACAATATAAAACACTTTATTGTACACCAGAAAAAGATCATTACAAAAAGACATATAACATGAGACAAGTACAATGGGCGGCCTTATCGCTTATAAGCGATCTCTTCCAGGCAACCTTTGGATGGAAAGAACTTTATGAATTTAAGAAAGGCAGGGGTTGTACAAAAGATAAAATAAACATGAATATTACAGAACATATTATATATTGTTTATCACAACTGTCTTTTAAAAAAAAAAAAAAGACAAAATTTATTTTATTTTCATTACTTTTGATAGATACTTACGATTTTAATGATACTTTTATTAGATTTCAGTTTCCTTCAGTTTTTCATAATAAAGATACCCAAAATGTTTCCAAAATATGAATAAGTACCCACCTACTTATTTAGTAGATGTCCGACGAAATTTCAGGCCATTGACTGCGTGTTATGCAGAAGTGTATTCGCAGCCGGGTTCGAGGCTATAACAGAAGGTCAGACTTTGGAGGAAATCACCACTGCAATATCTACACTGTGCACTGTCATAGGAATACAGACTTATGCCGTTTGCGAAGGAGCAGTTGGACTTAATTTGGTACGTACCTAAAGAAATTACATTATACTTAACTAAAACGCCTATATACGGCGTAGTATACGGCGCCATTATTAAAATTACCTGCATCGCCAAAGTGTAGGTAACTTTCTTTCAAACAATGATTATTGTAGCCACTTGCCATGCAGGAGTATTGTAGTAGTGTTATATAATTCAGCCCGTTTTTGCGATAGCTTACCATAATAAAAGTAATAGTTTTTGTGTTAGCACTTCGTGATTGACTAGCAAGTGCGAGCGAACCTACTTAGAAAAGTAAACCGGGCAAAAAGTAGTTATTTATATTTCCTGTCATTCTGTACGAGTTCCGTAGTGTAGTAAAATCAAGATCTTAGGCGGTTATCTAATCTGAATACTCACCGAGCTATTCAAAAGGCGTCTTTTTTCAGTTAAAAATAAAATACATAGTTGAGAATTGAGATCTAGCACGCCGCTGCGGCTCTGTAACCTAAATACTCACCTAGTTATTCAAAACGCGTCTTTATTTTCAGCCAATAATAAAGTACATAGTCGAGAACCAGCCAGCTGCTACTCCAGGCACCATATGCGGATTTGTCCTGCAATCAGGTCATGTTCCCAATAACGCAATGTGCCCAATCGACGATGACCGGTTTGATTGGGTTGTGGAGCTTCCTCCAGTGTCCACTGTTGCTCCGGTAAGGTATCAAAATTGTTATATTTAAGTAAGTTTTTAAGTAGGTTCGTTAATGTTATAAGGGATTTATCGCGTACCTTTTGCTTTCTTTTCCCCAACGTTTCAACCGCGTTACAGCGATCGTGGTCACGGGGCGCGGGGAACGCGGTTGAAACGTTGGGGAAAAGAAAGCAAAACGTACGCGATAAATAATCTTAAATATGTTATCAAATCGCGAAAGTTTAAATAGTTTTATCTAAACTGTTGGTTAGAACTTAGAAACTTTTTCACAGACATTCCACGCAAGGAAATTTTCATAATCAAGGAAGGAAAATTCTTCCTCAGTTAACTTGCGCGCGCCTTTACGACGATAATAAACTAAACGGGCTAAGACAAAATTAAGAGCGAACCTAGCGCCACTCCTAAGTATCACGTAAGACCTTGGTAGAGCAAGAGCTTGGTAAAGCTAAGCTCTACAAATAATTCACCCTTCGAATGCAAAGAATTTTTGATAATAACAAAGTACTAATCATGTTATAGGTATTAATAATATGTAAAAAAAGTAGTAGTGCTAGTTTCGCTTGTTTTAGTTAATCTCTCGAAGAACTCTACAAAATAGCAGGTCTTCCTTTTTACGTTAAACTTTACTGTAAGAAATAGGTAGGTACCTACTAAGTATAGAATATAATACATACATTATCCCAATTGCGAGGGCTATTCTCTTTAATAACGAAAACTTTACTCTGTAAAGAAATAAACAAAATAATCCTGGAAATCCACCACTCTGCAGTTATCTCAAGTGTTTCAAGGGTAACCAGAAATGACGGATGCTGCTTTAAGACCTCAAGAACCTGAACTCTCTCGTGAGTTTTAGAGCTACCTAACCTAGGTACCTCTAAAACTGACGGTCATCATATTTCTAGGTGGTAAGACACGAGCCGCCACTAACAGTGGCAATACTGACAGACTTCCACATCGATCCCTTGTACGAACCTTATGGACAGGCGGATTGTGATGAACCTACCTGCTGCAGGATCGGACAGAGACCAAGGTCTTTAGAAAGTAGAGTTTTCGATGAGGCACCTTTACTCAACCAGACTGTTGTAAAGGTAAGGTCGCAACCTTTTTCGTTGAAGCAAAGTTTAAGTAGAAAAGGATACAAAAATTTATTTTGAATCAATCATTTACGAGTTTACATACTTTACGTTACAAACATTACCTACACTACGTTATGTATATAAATTCACTACGTTATTTTATTTATTACATATCTAAAATGTAAAAGATCATTTATCCTACATACATTCTATTTCTGTGTAATACAGCTTAACTTCTTAGTTAAGGGTGTCGTAGGTGCTGGACGGGTAGGTACTCTACCTAAATCGTACGAAATCCTATCTAGGTGCAGGCACCTTTTATTTTCGTAGATCAACTCGCACTTGACCGGTTGTTCAAATTTAATGTCTTTGTTCATCATTTTACTGGTTGCATTTTGTCATTTTCATCGCATTGCATTTCTAAAGCTCCTCAGATTTTGGTAGAGTTGTATGACTTCATAAAGAGGCATTTGTGTCATTATCACCACCATCATCATTAGGCGCTGTTGGCCCACCAGCATTAATCAAATGAGTCGTTTAAATTAAATTAATATTATAGTGGTAACTTTTGCAGCAGTACCTACATTCTTATAATTTGGCGCCTTTTTAGCTGAAAATAATCTTTTTATGTAGCATAGCACTGTCATCAGCACCGAAATCGTTGAACTGCATTAACACTTTCATTAACCACGCACGATAATATAATTATACCCAACAATAATGATTCAATCAAAGGCAGGCCCTTCGCTAGATCAATTATGAATTTGGCTGATGATTACGCTTTCTTGTCCGGCCAATTATTTGTTGCTTCCAAAATATTAAATCTTACTGCGTTTACGGCCAGTGAGCGGTATGTCTGGATCATAAATGTAGTGTATTGTTGTATTTAAGATATGAAGTTTGCCATGAAGATATCCATCATTTCTAGGAAATTTTTGTATAAGATTGCGACCATATGTGTGGTCATCACTAAAAATACCACTACTATCATTAAAACTATCGTTTCGGTGCGCGAACGCCTTCTTGCAGGCGCCGCCGCCGTCGCCGGCCCCTGCATTTTATGTCTTTCACGTAGTCACGGTCCTCGTATTTACACGAATTTTAAGCCCACTTGCACAAGAAAGAAGTTAATTTGCAGGTGGGTACAAACAAACACCACATTAGCCGCTTCTCAAATTGAGAATTAATAAACTAAATCGGTGGCAGACGTTGATAACCGAATAAAACAAGTTACGTATTCCTAGGATAGTCCTAGCCTAGGTTGAGAGGTATGTGTTTGATTGCGCGCGCAACCTGGACCCAGCATTATTGTAGCGCGATATTGATTACAGATTACCTTGAGAGAGAAAATAGGTCATCAGGTCAAGGCTACGAATAATTTTTTGTTAGTTTCTACACAAAAATGTTAATAATTTTTCTTTCAACGGGACTTTAACCCTACCTAAGATCCGGCAGTATTCTAACTAATTTATCCATGAGAACCGTCACACGAGCTTGAAACATTCGAAAAGCTGTTAATTAGGAACATGATTTTTACAGGACGGCAAAACAGTAAAGTTTGACCTGGATATGGCTCCCAAACTAAGGGAAATGAGGAGCTTTGCTGAGGTTAGGGGCTCTGCGTCAAAGCAGTCAGAGCCAGCTGGTTTCTGGGGCGACTTCAGGGACTGCGACACCCCTCTGTGGGCGTTTGATGACGCGATTGACAGGATTGCGGAAGCACATAAGGTACTTGGTCTTTTATTTTATAAATGTTCATGAAATTTACAGCTAGTAAGAGAATAAGGTTCTGATAGCTACTTTAAAATATCCACAAAAATCTACTGAAAGTTCAACGTAAACGAAGTTACTTGTTATTGGGTACTAACTTTTGACCACAGCTTCGAAGCTAGAAAAGTACTTCGTCCTAAGGTTAGTCGAACTTGTGGTATAGGTAAAATGTACCCTATCTATTCCTTATCTATTCCATTCTCCGGGATTCAATCAAACTTCTTCCTTAGTACGTGCCATATTTCATTAGTACGCGTTTAGTATTTAAAAGGAACCAAACAGAAACATTTATTTTCGAATTTAAATAATGCGTAAAGCGTCGAAGATGTAGCATTAGTTTCTCTTTCCATTTCTCTAATTATTTCCACCTTACAATCCAACCACCACCCCGCCACAAAGTATCATTATTAGAACAAGAAAATGTACCAGTAGGAAGTACCTATAAAAGTATTTTCTTTAAATTTCCGTCCAAATGTCAGATTGGAACTGAGTAGGGAGATATTTAACTAAAACGTTTCCATTATAACAGGATATCGATGTAGTCTACTACATTGGAGACACTATCGACCATTTCGTCTGGGAGACTTCTTATGAATCTATCAACGAAGTGAACCGCTATGTCATGGACAAAATGCGGTTGAGCTTTGGAGAAAACGTTGTGATCCTACCGGTGATTGGCAACCATGAATCTCAACCGACTAATCAGTAAGTTTAATAGATTTTACACAACAAATTCGGCGACACGCGGTTTGGTCCGACATTTCAACTTCCCTGTCCAATGAGCCATATTGTGACTCACTAGAACGTTTTAGAATAACTTCATAGACACCGGTGACTCTTTTCTCTATACAATACAGATAGAGATTGGCCTGTAGTTGGAGGGGTCAGTCCTACTACTTTTTTTGAGAACAGGTTGAACATTAGCAAGCTTCCATGATGATGGCACCGGACCGGAAGAGACAGGCGGAACAGGCGTGTAAGAATCGGAGTCAGTTCGACTTCTTCAGCACTATCGCCATCAGAACCAATGGCTTTGCTAAAGCCTAGTGAGAGCAGTACTTTGAGTACTTACCTCCTTCTGCTTGATGCAAATTTCTGGTATCACTGAACCGCAGCTGGAATGTATAGGGGGTAACTCAGTAGTAGTGGTATCTAGACGTAAAGACTCTCTAACTAAGCAATTAGCTTTTTGACCACTATAGCATTATAGCACTATAACATCAGGTATCCTAGTTGCATCATTAACCAGCTAAGAGAGGTTAATTATTGAGCACTAACTGTGCTCAATTCCGAGCTTCTCTCCCAGCGTGAACAATGTCCTTAGACGGATGTAGCCAATCCTGGTGGTGAGCATTAAAGTCTCCCAAGAACTCCAGTTGGGCACCAGGGAATTTTTGCAGAGCCTTATCAGTGCCATGCCAACGCTTAGGTGCTGAAAGAAGGAAGTTGTCTCCGAGTCCTATGATGGTAAGGTATACACCGGCGGCGTAAAGAATTTTCTCTATGCCAGTGTCAACAAAAATCCAGAGAGTAGAATACGCGACTACGCGAGTCCTCAAGATATCTAACTAAGACGACGAAAGGAGATGTCTTCGCGAATAAACAAGCTCACGCCCGCTTTTTGCTATTTTGACCTCTATCTCAAGCTGAAGGTTGTTGTACGAATTCATGTCAAAAATTGTGTAAATCAGAATTTTTTATCGATTGTACGAATTAGGAATTGTACGAACTGCCCAGGATGGAAATTGGTAGATATTTTTAGTATGTACTATGTAGGTAGGTACATATTCTTTGTGAGAAAAAACCCAGATCGCTTGCGTCTAAAATTAAATTTCATCTTTAAGGTTTGCTCCGTCTTCAGTGAAAGGAGAAAAGGTCAACTCAACGTGGTTGTACGAAGCACTGGCATCAAAATGGAGTTACTACCTCCCTCCTGAAACCCTAGACACGTTTAAACAAACGGGGGAGTACTCGTTACTACTAAGGCCTGGATTGAGGGTCATCGCGTTAAATACTAATATCGCTTATAGATATAATTGGTAAGTCTGTATTATATTTACGACTTTGCAAAAGGGTACTTTTATCTGCGTATTTTTTTATACCACCAAAGCTTTATTTTTGGAGCATTAGGGATAATTATGACATGTGCTTAAAATCTACATTTTCCCAAAGGCTTCCAAAATAAAAATTAACTATGGACACCTACAATATGCCTTTATTATTTTTATGGGGTATCATTTTTCAAACTCATCCATACTCAAAATTATAAATACGAAAGTAATTGTCTGTCTGTTACCTTTTCCTAAACGGCTGAACGGATCTCAATGAAACTAGGCAGGAAGGTAGTGGTATCCCAGGGACGGACATAGGTTACTTTTATCCCGGAAAAGCGCATACGAAGCCAACTACTAGATCAATAATAGTCACTTTAACCCCTTCGAAAACTGGTATATTTCCCTGTTCTAAACTTCTAACCAAAGATATTTTTATCTTTGGTTATAATATCAGTGGTAACAATACCTACATACCTTATAATGTATGTAGGTATTGTTACCACTAACTATCCACTATAAAGTTCATTTGAACTTTATCCATTGCAGGAAAGTTGTTCGGGTTTGTAGTAGGCCCAATATAAGATGTTCGTAAAAACGAAATAGGTATGGTTGGTATCCTTGCCCCCTGCAAGTGGAAAAGGAAAATTGAAATTTCTTATTATTTTCGTGCAAAACCAACTCTTACATCACTGGCATAAGATCAGCGTTTGTACGAAAACGAATCAGAAATTTCGTTTTCACTAGTAAGGACCCTGATACTACTTTGCCAACTTTACCCAAAGAGGCGTCTCTCATCGTATTTAAATGTCTACTCCATGGTCTACTCTATCTACAGGTGGCTAGTCTTCGACCCCCTGGACGCTAAGAAGCACCTGGATTGGCTGGTTACGGAATTATACAAGGCAGAGCAAGCCGGAGAGAGTGTTCACATTCTGTCTCATATTCCTCCAGGAGTTAACGATCTCACTCACACTTGGACTAGGGAGTATAACAGGATTATAAACAGGTAACTACTTATTTCATATAAATCAAATAAGAAAAAGAACCTTAAAAGTAAGAAATGATCAGAAAACTAAAAATTACTTATGTTGTAGGCGTTGCTTCTTGGATAAAATCTGAATTGATTACCCACCGGTAAAATGCTCCAACTTTTTCTTTTGCAGATTCTCGTCAATAATAAAAGCTGAATTCAACGGGCACACTCATTCGGATGAATTCAAGTTATTTTACAATACGGATGGCGAGCCAAATCATGTTGCGTGGGGTGCTGGCAGTGTTACTACTTATGCCTATTACAATTTAAACTATAAAATAGCTCATTTCGATGGGGAGAAATATGTAAGTATTGTTCCGCTTAAAATGAAAACGATGAATATTTCCTTACCTTTCTTAGAGCACAGATTAATTAAGGCGAAGTAGGTTCGCTTTTTCGAGACAAGATGGAGCGAACACCGCGCGGTGAATGCGAGAAAGGGAGGCAAGAGCCGGCCAGCGCACAAGTCCCCTGCTTTTTATTTATAAACTTGTTATTGCTCTAAAATAATACCCTCTTTTGCAAAAAAAAATACATAATCGTCTGAAGTGTTTAGTCAAGTAGGTATTTTTAGACGACATTTCATTAAATTAAGTTAATTTTTTCCGTAGTAAAAATTAAAATTTAGAGGAAACTGCGATTTTTTTCTATCGTGTCAAGTTTAGTCAATCGTGCTTCGACTCCCATAACTTACTAACTAAAATCCTTAACTTTTATGCTCAACAAAAAATATTTAAAAAGATTGCGTTATATTGCCTTAAAATTGATTTTCCGTACAGTCAAAACGTGGGTTTTGGGGCTCATTTCACCTTAAAGACCTTCTGGTTGCCTGGAAGAAATCGCTTTAAGCGATAAGGCCGCCAAATCCATTGCTATTCTATTTTATATGTAAAATTTAAAATAATCTCTTTTTTTATTAATTGGTGATGAATAAAGTATTATCTATCTATCTATCTATCTAAAGATGCCTTTTCTTTAAACATATTTTTTATTCACGCGTAATAAAACCTTTCTTTCAGGAGCTTCAAGGCATTGCAAACTACATTTACAACCTCACCGAAGCAAACTTGACTCCAAACAGAAGACCACATTGGTTCCAACTTTACGACATGAAAAACACATTCAACCTTCCGGATCTCAGTCCAGCATCGATCAACCGCTTGCTTTACAATATGGTCACAACCGAAAGACATTTACTAGATATCTACGCAGCTTTCTTCCCGAAACTGAGCGAATCTCGAATGTCGTGGTGCTTTGACGAGTGTAAGCTAAATATGGTGTGCAATATCGTCGTGACTGTGCTATGGGAGAGAGAGAGATGCGAAGAGCTGAGAAGAATATTTTATTTAAATAAGAAACATTGAAGGTCGTCTGTGGAGAACATCAAGAAAATATGATCATATTCAACTCCTATTACGACCTTGGGACTTGCGTCATTTTAGGAATTTGTTTTGGGAACTTTCTTTCTATGATACTTAATTGGTAATTACACAAGTGAATACGGCGCCTTTATCTATAAGTAGTAAGAGTTTTGTTGTAAATATAAAAAATGTGTATATAATAATTTATGGATCAATTGTGGGTCTGAAATAAATGTTTTTTTTTTAATATCATAAAGAGGTAAAGTTTGTGAGGTTGTAGGGGTTAATCTCTGGTTTTACTGAACCGATTTAGAATTTTTTTTACGAATAGAAAGCCACGTTTTTTGTGTGCCTATTTATTAACTCGAAAAATAGTACACATGAAAAGCACGGGCAAAATCGCGGACAGCAGCAAGTAATAATACTTCATTGTTTTCTTGTTGTAATAAACCGTAAACGTAAAAGAGTGCCCTTTACAACCCCGCATTCGACCACATCTTCATTCCTTTACAACCCCGCATTCGACCACATCTTCATTCCTTTACAACCCCGCATTCGACCACATCTTGTGATTGATCGGTTACAAAATAGTTGGACCTTGGTTCTTGTTTTGTTAATTAAGCGCAAGGACCTTTAGTACCATAGCTCAAATAAATATACGTTCACTATAACCTTACCTATGTATCTACTCAGATGTAGAAAAATGCATTATGTACCTGCATAGAATTGTTTGTTTTTATAATTTTTTGTTTACACAATTTGATCACCATGTCGCCAACTGTATCTATAAGATTCTAAAGATAAACGATATTGCAAGAAGGTGGTTATGTGATCCCTGACGATATTTGTGGTTTCATTTAAATATTTTTTATTGAAACAGTTCCATCTCTTAGATTCATGAGAGTAGTAACTTAGAGTTAAGTCATGTGCCAAAACCGCCGCGAGAGCCGCTAGATACTTTTGGCTAATAGGTAAAAACCATGTCGTTGCAGTAACGTTTTCAGACGTTACTGCAGTGAAATGTTATTTTCTCGAATTACTCTGTAACCTTAATGCGCACAAATTTAATTTTTGGGGCTCAATCACAGGGCATACCGCTCTGATTTTTCTATATATATTCATCTTGATCCGAGTCCACATGTCGCTGGGGTAACGCACACCCAAAGCATGTCGACATAGAAGATTCTAAAGATAAACGATATTGCAAGAAGGTGGTTATGTGATCCCTGACGATATTTGTGGTTTCATTTAAATATTTTTTATTGAAACAGTTCCATCTCTTAGATTCATGAGAGTAGTAACTTAGAGTTAAGTCATGTGCCAAAACCGCCGCGAGAGCCGCTAGATACTTTTGGCTAATAGGTAAAAACCATGTCGTTGCAGTAACGTTTTCAGACGTTACTGCAGTGAAATGTTATTTTCTCGAATTACTCTGTAACCTTAATGCGCACAAATTTAATTTTTGGGGCTCAATCACAGGGCATACCGCTCTGATTTTTCTATATATATTCATCTTGATCCGAGTCCACATGTCGCTGGGGTAACGCACACCCAAAGCATGTCGACATAACGACGAGTACCAGCTATAAGGTTGTGCGCGCGCGCGTTATTTGGTGATTTTAAGTATAACATATAATAAGTTATTTATTTCAAACGTTTATGACGTAGTAAGTATGAAATGTCTATTAGGGGCCATACAAGAGTATTCCTTGTAGGTACAAATTAGTTTGTATTGCACTTTCTTTTGCATTTTTTTATGAAAACAATTTTTATGACAAAATCATTGGATTTCTTTAAATACCTAGAGACTTAGGCAAGAATTAATTGTAGAATCTTTTCACGTAGAATATTTATTTAAAGACCTATCTGGACCTATAGGTACCTTACGTAAGTAAAATTTTCTCTAGTTAAGTACTTACAACAAATTATGTTAAATAAGCTTGGTTTTTTAAGTAACTTATTTATAGGTTTCCGTACCTCAAATTGGAAAAAGGAAACCCTTAAAGGATAATATGTTGTCCGTCTCCGTTTTCTTGGAAACGTGTGATGGTATCAAGTTGCAATTACTTAATTACCTAATTTAAACCGATTTCATGAAAAATATCGTTAACATATTTTTCATGAAAGCATTTGAAGTTTTATTTATTATAGTTGCACTAATTAAAACTACGGAACCTTGAAAAGAAAAATACTATATTAACACTTGACCAATTTGTGTACACATTTAAAGGGTTACAGATAAAATAGCTAAGCGATATGATAAATTGCACAGCTACATACCTAACTCAGTAGCAACCGCATAGTCGGTTACATTACAACACCTGAATCCTGATGTTAGGTAAATGTTAAAGTAGGTACCTACCTATTTGAAAAATTTGTAGCATTTCTCAAGGGCTGTATCGTTCCTCTATAAATAGGGGACTTTGCCTTAATAATACCTTCAAATTAACGAGAAGGCACAATGAAAGTGTTGGTGATTCTACTGTTTTTGTGTGCAGGTGTTTTTGCGGAGAAGCTGATTTCGGAAGGTGGTTATTTTGCTCCTTTAAGAACCTATAGATACCTAAGATTATAAAAAGTTATGTGTGTTTATTTACATGTGTTCCACGTGAGTTTTTTCGAGATATAGGTACTTACCTAATGCTTTGGTAGAGTTTCATCCTATAGGTAGGTATTCAACATAACGTAAGATTTAAAAAAATTCCTCAATAGCCAATAAAGCTTTAAATAGTTGTTTATAAATTAGACTGGTACTACTGTAATTTTAACATTCTAAGTGTCATGTGGTCGCTAAATAACAAAATCCTTATATGCAACAAAAAACATTCTACCAAACTTCTAATAATGATCTTGCTGTTTTAAGACGAAGTGGGATATTTGATAACGAAGTTCGTAAAGGGTAATTTGACGAAGTGCGAATACGAATTCTTTGAAGATCTTATTGAAGTGGTGCATAGACAGCAACGGATCTCCGCGAAAGCAGTTTATCCTTATGGAGAAGCCAGAATGGTAAGGTTTACCTTTGAACAATAATTACGAAACTAAGTACAAATAAAATAAATAAATAATGCTGGACAATTCACACAGCATTATCTAGCCCCAAGCTAAGCAGAGCTTATGTTATGGGTACCTACTAGATAACTGATATACATAATATAATACAATACATAGATAGATATTTTTTATTATATATAGAAAACGACCAGAACACCCTGAACAAATGTCTGCAGATCGTACACACATTTGTCCCGAGGCGGGAATCGAACCCGCAACCTTCTGCGTCGCAGGCAGAGTTTCGCCCACCGCGCCACATTGGTCGTCGATTATTTATTACCAACAAAAAATTACATTTAGACATACATTTAAAGAAAAATTCTAAGAAAAAAGTAGATACATAGGAGCTAACTATAGTAGGTATGTCTAATAGATTGGCGACGGCCCCCACACTAGGCTCATGGCCCGTGTCGTGGGTACCCGTGCACGATACTCAGAAAATTTAACTGTCTCTAGGGTATGACACAAAACTTTACCGATTAAATATTGAGTAGAGTAATACTCAGTAAGTACTTACTCAGGTACTAATAATATTGTAAAGGCGAAAGTGGTGAGTTGTGCCGTTGTAAAGATGTTTGGCCAAAATAAACGCCAAAAGTACCGAATGGAACGGGCTGAAATTTTACACACATAAAGATCTGGACTTGGAATATAGGTAGGCATCTTTTTATCCCGAAAAAGGCATGCGAAGCCGCGGGCAAACACTAAGTTTAAATAAATACCATTTGGCAGGTTTTAAGTAGAACTTGTGCTCATATATTTGATTACAAACATGAGTTTATATTGACTTGATATTAGGATCTTTTTTACAATATTTTTTACAAGATTTGTTTTTCTTGCCCCTGATATCCAAAAATCTGTAGGTACTACGGTGACAATGCAATATGGGACCATGGAGCTGGTCTGATAAACGCTTAGAGCTGAGTGATGAAGAACACACGACAGTCATTTTGTCATTTTTGACAAGAGTATTTTTTTTTATTGCGTCGTACCATTGGTCACATTGATCCGGGACCGATCGTCGTACATGGCCACCTCCTCGAAATTGTTTCCGAATACACTTACCTTGGGCAGATTCTGCAGTTGGGTAAAAACAATTTCGAGAAGGGGGCCAAGAGGAGGATCCAGCTAGGTTGGGCAGCGTTTGGGAAACTACGTCGAGTCTTCTCGTCATCCATACCGCAATGCTTGAAAACGAAAGTTTTCAATCAGTGCGTCCTACCCGTCATGACCTACGGAGCTGAGACGTGGACACTCACAGTAGGGCTGGTCCACCAGTTTAAAGTCGCACAGCGAGCTATGGAGAGAGCTATGCTCGGAGTTTCTCTGAAGGATAGGATTCGCAATGAATACATCCGACAGAGAACCAAGGTTACCGACATAGCTCAAAGGATTAGCAAGCTGAAATGGCAGTGGGCTGGCCATATTTCGAGAAGAACCGACAACCGCTGGGGTAAACGTGTTCCTGAGTGGAGACCGCGACTCGGCAAACGTAGTGTAGGACGCCCTCCTACCAAGTGGGATGACGATTTGCGAAAGACTGCTGGCAGATGCTGGATGCGGCAAGCTGAAGACAGGGCCCTATGGCGCTCATTAGGGGAGGCCATGTCCAGCAGTGGACTGGTATAGGCTGATGATGATGATGATGATGACAAGAGTAAAAATACGAAAGTTGTAGTTAACTAGTGTTGTATTTTAGTTGATGTCCATTAAAACGAAATTTCAGGCTATTGACTGCGTGTTATGCAGAAGTGTATTCGCAGCCGTGTTCGAGGCTATAACAGAAGGTCAGACTTTGGAAGAAATCACCACTGCAATATCTACATTGTGCACTGTCATAGGCATAGAGAATTATGCCGTTTGCGAAGGAGCTGTTCGGCTTAATTTGGTAAGTATAAGTATCCAATGAAATTAGTTAACGCCTACGCCAGCGGGATTTTAATTATCTGATTTCCTACATATTATTACCGCATTATTATCTATTCTTATGATGACTCATATTATAACACAAAGAAAGTGTAACAGTCCCTTTTGACTATGAGAGAACGCAAAGCTTAGTAGGTAAGTAAAGTACCGAACTAGGTAGGGGAGAGTCGGCGGTAACGCACCCCTATGTGAGAATGCCTAATCTTTAGGTTGGAATAGAATTATGTAAAACCTCCGACCTATGGAGATGATTTTCCATGTAAAGGTATTTACTCGAATAAGTCAAATAATAATTAATAATGCTGGACAATTCACACAGCATTATCTAGCCCCAAGCTAAGCAGAGCTTGTGTTATGGGTACCTACTAGATAACTGGTATACATAATATAATACAATACATAGATAGATATTTTTTATTATATATAGAAAACGACCAGATCACCCTGAACAAATGTCTGCAGATAGTATTATACACACACATTTGTCCCGAGGCGGGAATCGAACCCGCAACCTTCTGCGTCGCAGGCAGACCTTCGCCCACCGCGTCATATCGGTCGTCAAATAAAATACGCTAGCGATCTAATATCTCAAGAGGCGCAAATATGCAGGTCTTGACAGAGCCTACGCATTTACTCCCTTTGGAGTCGAGTCCATAGCTCTATACAGTACCTATTATAGTACCATAGCTCTCCGGGTTTCCAAAAAATTGTCTGAGCATCTAGTCAAAGCGACGCGTGACCCGAGAGCTGGTGAGTATTTGGCACAGCGCATCAGCATTGCCATACAGCGGGGCAATGCAGCTAGCGTCTTGGGCTCGCTTCCGACTGGTATTGATATTGTGCTAAGTGGCTCTAGATTTATATAATACGCAGATGCGTGTTTCGTTTTGTCCAATGTTGGTACTTTATTACACCGACTAAGAGTAAAAATAAACACATAACAAAACCGAAATGTAACAAGCAATTGTATTTTGGAGATAGGCTAGATCCTGTAACCAAAATACTCAACTAGCTATTCGAAACGCGTCTTTATTTTCAGCCAATAATAAAGTACATAGTCGAGAACCAGCCAGCTGCTACTCCAGGCACCATATGCGGATTTGTCCTGCAATCAGGTCATGTTCCCAATAACGCAATGTGCCCAATAGACGATGACCGGTTTGATTGGGTGGTTGAGCTTCCTCCAGTGTCCACTGTTGCTCCGGTAAGGTATCAAGAAAGGAAATGCTAGAACCAAGGTAGGATGATATTCCTTCCTTATACGAAATCTTTACAGGTAAGCAATGAGACATGTTCTTAAGTGGAGACTGCGACTCGGCAAACGTAGTGTAGGAGGCCCTCCGACCAGGTGGGACGAAGACTGCTGGCAGATGATGGATGCGGCAAGCTGAAGACATGGCGCTATTGCGCTTATTAGGGGAGGCCTATGTCCAATAGTGGACTACTATAGGCTGATAATGATGATGGAAGCAAAGAGAGTTCTTCCTAAGTAAAGTCGCGCGCACGCAGGGCTTGGAATACCGGTACATATTTTATAATACCGGTTCGGCTGACCTTACGTGGTACCGTACCGGTACATCTTTGGTAGGTCTCGATATAAATTATTACAACGCACGGCGGCGTTTATATCGGTATATACCGGTATATTTGCCGATCTTATGCACGTAATTTTTTTTTATTTTTTTTTATAAATTTGCTTTTTAATGTGTAGTGTGTTAGATTTGTTTTAAATAAGTACTTACCTACTTTTGCCTTTAAATACTTACCTCTACTTTTGTAAGTATCGTTATTCAAGTGCCCCAGCCGGGTCCATGTTTGGAACTGTTTTCTAATATAAGACCTACAAACAACATAATATCAATAAAATAATAATAAATGGAAAACGTTTGAATTAGAGTCTATAGGTACTTACCTATTCATGAATTAGGTAGGTACCTAATCCTATAATCATCACATTTCTAGGTGGTAAGACACGAGCCACCACTAACAGTGGCAATACTGACAGACTTCCACATCGATCCCTTGTACGAACCTTATGGACAGGCGGATTGTGATGAACCTACCTGCTGCAGGATCGGACAGAGACAAAAGTCTTGGGAAAATGAGGTTTTCGATGAGGCACCTTTACTCAACCAGACTGTTGTAAAGGTAACCTGTTTAATTTTTTTTTGCTTTGTCCTTCTACTATGTCTATTGATGCTGAATCAGTGGGAGGTGCGGGTGACTCCACTCTCGCAGGAGAAAAACCGATTAATAGAGAGGAGACGCTTGTTATTTTTTATGCTTCCCAAGTCAAAAGAGTCCTGAGCAATGATGAGCGGTGGCAAGTCTCCGGTCGTGACGGGCTCAGTGTTAAACATTTAAAGCATGCGGGAGTGCATCTACCGAACAGGGAAATAAAACATTTTTATTAATATTTATTTATTTAGCCTATCACAGTTTAGTTGGCGGAAAATGACGAATTTTAAGTTTAAAAAGAATCATACTAATACCTACAAAAAAGCTACTGCTCAAAAACAGTAAGCAAAATCGGTTTTTTCTCGCGCATGTAACTTTTTTGTCAACAAGAGCGAGAGCAAAGTTGTTTTTTGTGAATTGTGAAGTAGCCAAGAATAAAGTCACAACAAAAACGTAGCGATTGGCCCTAAACAACCTTATAGCAGTCGAAAATAGAGTCACAAGACAATACGACAACAAGATTGTAAGGGTGCTTATGTACCTACATACTGCAAAGTTAAATGTAATGTAGTTTAGGTACCTAAGCTCCCTTGTTTTTATTTAACGTGGTACCTATACCTACCTACTTAATTTGGAATGACCGTGGCGTAGAGAAGTTTAGATCAAAGACAAGCTGTTTTTCTTTAGATTCAATTGAAATATGGACTCTTTGGTTTAAACTTTTACTTTTCCAACACGTTGCATGTTGCATGCCAAAAGCTGCTTTATTTGCGAAAATCCCACGTAAATATTTTGGATAGCACGGTCTATTAATGTGTCGGACAAAAAATTGATCAAAGCCATGACTTTTTGTAAATAAAACAACCACACGTAGGTAACAGCTACACCATTACCTTCCTTGCGCTACAAAAACATTATACGTACTTAAGAATCCTCAGGGTTGAAAAAGCCTTACCTGCATTACTACCTGCGATACTCCGAGCGAAACTAGCGCCGCCGCCACCTATTTTATCTTATTATTTCGTTGAGCAAAGGTTATCAAGCAGTTTGTGATACGTATGATAAGCTTTTTTTTAATGCCTCTTTAATAGTTTTATTTTGTATAGTTTAGGCAGAGATGCGATAATCGAGTTTGATGGCCACAAAATGCAACATCGTATCTCTGCCTAAACTATACAAAATAAAACTATTCAAATTTTGAAATTACCTTTGTTCAACGAAATAATAAGATAAAATAGGTGGCGGCGCCAGTTTGGCTCGGAGTATCGTCTTAAGGCACGTTCGTTCTGCCGAACACTGTTTATCGGTGAAGGACCACCGCTGCACCGGTTAGATCATGATTTTTACAGGACGGCAAAACTGTAAAGTTTGACCTGGACATGGCTCCCAAACTGAGAGAAATGCGGAGCTGCGCTGAGTTAAGGGGCTCTGTGCCAAAGCAGGCAGAGCCAGCTGGTTTCTGGGGCGACTACAGGGACTGTAACACGCCTATGTGGTCATTTGATGACGCTATTGACAGGATTGCGGAGGCACATAAGGTACTTCATTACTCGTCATATACATGATCATATCAGACTACACACGTCCACAGCTGGGCTTTGGAATTCCCCTACTACGCCACTTATAGCGGTCCTCTATCGAGAGGAGGGCTTACTGACGTTACGGACACTGTCCGAAATGACACATTTTAATTTTATTACTTTCTTCACTGACGTTTCGGACACTATCAAAATATTGATCTTGTTTTGTACAATCAGTTAGTGTTAAAGTTTAGTCTAGGAGAAATAAGAGTTGAATTGTGTTTAGAACGCCTAATTTTCTAAAGCCATAAAAAATATGAAACATTTGCAAATGCTATGAAACTACTGTGATTGTTGTAGATTTTTGCATCCACTACGTCATTACAAAATTTTATTTTTAACCGATTTCGTTAATAGATACGTTCTATGTACGGCTGCATAGTAAATTTGCTTTTATGTATGTTCGTAAATTTTTCAGTCGCGTCGTTCTGGACCAATTTTGGTGATCTTTTCCAGTTGTATAGGTACAGATGGTCCCATAAAAAATTATTAGCTATTATTAACTATCCCGCAAAACTTAAAAAAAAAAACAAGTTACAAGTGAGGTTTTTGTTATTATACCTAATGCTTATTACTGTGTGAATTGTCCAGCATTATTTAATTTAAAAAAAAAAATCGCTCTCTGGGTAGGTATCTCTAAGAAATGAAATAAATTCCCAAAATTTTTCGAACGGCGCTAGAGCATAGATTACTTGATTTTACTTGCTTGGGACCGTAAGAAGTCGCAGAGATTTTCGATTCGGCGAGTACTGATTTCGTGGCTTAGTAGGAGTATAGAGCACACCCTTCCACTAGTGGACAAAAAATTGAAGCGAATAAAATCAATAACATCATATTTCTTATTTGATGATAATGACTATTTATAAACCTGTTTATAGTATTAAATTTGACTTGTCTAAGTGCTTATTTTGTAAGCCTAAAGAAATAAAGTTATTGACTTTGACTTTGACCCGTACTGAGGGTGCCTAACGAGTTCGAGTACCTAAGGTACTCGAACTCGTTAGGTACTACCTACCGCCAAAATCGAAAAATTTTGGGAACTTATTTCATTTCTTAGAGATCTTATTACATAATATTTAAACCTATTTCATATCTTAGTAGAATTTAAAACGAAGGAATTAGAAGTCGGTTTTTTTCAATAGTTACAATCACATTATAAAAATGCCTACACTGAACTGAATAGGTAGTAAGTATGTCATGAATAGGTATGTCAAAGAATAATAAGTACATATAGTTCTGATAAGTACCTACTTACCACATTATGTAGGTAAGTACTTAACATCCCTACTACCCATTTTCATCTTCTACCTAATAAGTAGATCAATTTATTGTCAAATTATTCCAAATTACCTACAGAATTGAAATATTTTTTATGTATTATAACAGGATATCGACGTAGTCTACTACATTGGTGACAATATCGATCATTTTGTCTGGGAGACTACATATGAATCTATCAAAGAAGTGCACCGCTATGTCATTGATAAAATGAGAAGCAGCTTCGGAGAAACCGTTCCAATCCTACCGGTTATTGGGAACCATGAATCTCAACCGACGAATCAGTGAGTTTTTTTGTTCCAAACGTTTTTTGTAGTATGCGCCCATTTTTATAATTTTCTATAGTAGCAAGAGAAATCATTCTGCTTTCATGGTTCAGGAGATACAGCTCGCTGAAGGACGGACAGACAGACGGAGGCTTCTGTCTGTAATATAGTCCCGTTAGCAGCATTGGGACACGAAACAAAAAAAAAAACAATACACGAGACGACATGAGCGGAAATGCGTTTTTTTTTAAATAAAGCCTGCACCCATTTTACACGGGTGCTGACCGCGTTGTGTGTGAGCCTTTATTGTGACGTTATCAAACCTAGAGAAACTACGAGCGAGCGTTTTGAAATCGCCGCGAAAACTTTAATAACTTCGACACTTCTTGGTGGATTTTAATTAATTAAAAAACAAAATGATCAGAATGTTATAGTGCCTCTGATGATCCTCATTAAATTCCCACCTTCAGATTTGCACCATCATCAGTGAAAGGAGAAAATGTCAACTCAACATGGTTGTACGAAGCACTGGCATCAAAATGGAGTTACTACCTCCCTCCTGAATCCCTAGACACGTTTAAACAAACGGGGGAGTACTCGTTACTACTAAGGCCTGGATTGAGGATCATCGTGTTGAATACTAATATCGCCTATAAATATAATTGGTATGTATTACACTTATGAATAATCTTGTTAAGGCGGTACTCCGACACACACTGGTACCGCCACCTATTTTCTTCACCTTGTCTTCGCACGTGTGTTATTTTTTCGTCAATTTTCCAATGTTTTTAATACTTCTTATCCTTTTATATTTTATTGCAAGGATAAGTATTAACTTAACTTATTAATTATTTACTTTTATATAATCAAAAACCATTAAAATCGGTCTAGTCTTTCTTGAGTTGTAAATGGTGTAACTAACACCACTATGTTTAATTAGATTACGTTAAACGAAGGAATTTTCAAAAGGACCAATGGGCAGTTTGTGACTTAATGTCTCTGTAACAGTTTTTATTTTGTAGGTATAGATTAGGCAGAGATACGAAGTTGCCCTTTGTGGCCAACAAACTATATTTTCGCATCACTGCCTAAACTATACCAAATAAATTTACTGAAAGGCATTTAAAAGCTTAGGTAGGTACTTAGTTATCACAAAATGCCCAATAAATTTTTCGAATTTCCTTTGTTCAACAGAAATAATAAGATAGAATATAATAAGAATAAGATAGAATAGGTGGCGGCGCTATTTGAGTAGGGGAAGCGCGCCTTAAGATTTTCGCCTATCTACCAGGTGGCTAGTCTTCGATCCCTTGGACGCTAAAAAGCACCTGGATTGGCTGGTTACGGAATTACACAAGGCAGAGCAAGCCGGAGAGAGTGTTCACATTCTGTCTCATATTCCTCCAGGAGTTGACGATCTCACTCACACTTGGACTAGGGAGTATAACAGGATTATAAACAGGTAACTACTCATTCAAATCAAATGAAGTACGAAACTCTACGTGCTTGATAAGACATCCATTGCCCATCATGACTCGAACATATCCCTTCTCCTTTCTCCGCTCGGCGGCGGCGCGGAGCGGGTTGAGTCACCTCGCAGTGAATGCGTTAAAAATGACCAAATAACGATATTCATACTAATATTATGAATTTGAAAGTAACTGTCTGTCTGTCTGCTATCTTTTTATACCTTAACGGCTGAACGGATCTTTATGAAATTTGGCGAGGAGGTAGACAGTATCCCAGGGAATGACATAGGCTAATTTTTATCTCGGTAAAGTGGGTGCGAAGCCGCGGGCAGAACCTAGTTATATTATTTTGAAAAGAACTGTCTGTCTGTTTTACCTTTTCACGCCTAAACTGATCAGATCTTAATGAAATCTGGCAAGGAAGTAAATGGTATCCCGGAAACACAGGAGATAGGCTACTTGAAAAGCGCGTGCAGAGCCGCTGGCTGCACCTATATGTTTTATATAGAGCCAATATAATATATCTTTTTCTTGTTTCTACAATGTAGACCTCCTTAGATTCTGTATTCTGTCAGAATTGAGATTAGTGCGAGTTATTTTAGACTAATTCATTAAATAGGTGACAAACCTTTTAGAGAGTTGAACCCCAAGCAAAAACAGTGATTGTATCGTTTAATTTTCTTGGGACGGGTTTTGCTCCAACTCGAAAAGTAGGTAACAACTAACAGGCTTAAGGTTTCTTCGCTTCTTTACTTTAGTCTACATACCGAAGCGACAGAAATCAAAAATATCACTTTACTTCCGTGTCAGTGTTTTATTTTAAGAATTTGACTTTTTCTAAGTGTACATTTTTGTATTTATGGGAGTAAAGAATTTTGAATTTTTTTGAATTTTGTCAATTGATGGATAGAGGCATATGATAAAACATTTTCTTTTGCAGATTCTCATCCATAATAAAAGCTGAATTCAACGGGCACACTCATGCTGACGAATTCAAGTTATTCTACAATACGGATGGCGAGCCGAATCATGTTGCGTGGGGTGCTGGCGGTGTAACTACCTTATCCTACTTCAATTTGAACTATAAAATCGCTCATTTCGATGGGCAGAAATATGTGAGTATTGTTCCTTATTGAATAAAACGAAAAAAAAAATCTTACCAAAAAGATAAGTAAAGTACCAATGCCGCCCTCCTTTTTTCATTTTCAACAAACTTTGAGATGAATTTCTGTTCGCAGCTATGTACGCATTGACTATAGAAATTTTTCAAGGATTTCTTTCTGACGGTAACTGATTTACGCGATAAATCAAGCCAGTGTTATTCCAGGGTTAGACTTAGTTTAACCTACATCTAAACAAAATTACAGCCCGTTATGATCAGTAGTTTTAGCGTGGAGAGAGTTAACAAACATCCAAATTAGTGTGTTTTAGTTACGCTTAGTAAAACCTTTCTGACTTTCAGGAACTGCAAGGCATGACTAATTACATTTACAACCTCACCGAAGCAAACTTGACTCCAAACAGAAGACCACATTGGTTCCAACTTTACGACATGAAAAACACATTCAACCTTCCGGATCTCAGTCCTGCATCGATTAACCGCTTGCTTTACAATATGGTCACGACGGAAAAACATTTACTAGATATCTATTCTGATTTCTTCCCGAAACTGAACGAATTACAAATCTCGGGGTGTTTTGACGAGTGTAAGCTAAATATGGTGTGCAATATCGTTGTGACTGTGCTATGGGAGAGAGAGAGATGCGAAGAGCTGAGAAGACTATTTTATTTGAACTAAAACATTGAGGATTGAGTCAAAATTTCAAGAAAATATGATCATATTCACCTCCAGGGAGGAGGATATTAAGTCGTATTTTCTTCCTCTTACTTCAGGAATAAAATTATTAACTCAGGAATTTCTTTTGGGAACCTATAACAGTCTATTTTTATGACATTACACGTTTATGAAGGAAAACTTAGCAAAACTAAAATAACAAAGAACAACAAGGTAACAGTAAAGTAATTACTAAAAATACAAACACCCAACATCGCATAAATACAGACGCGATGAGTAAAAGTTACAAATTCGAGATATAAGATACTATCAGCGCGTTGCGGTTTCACCCGCGTAGTTCCCGTTCCCGTGGAAATTCCGAGATATACTCGTAATTAGCCTATGTGCTATTCCGGACTATAATCTATCTCTGTGCCAAATTTCATATAGATCCGTTCTGGCGTGATTGAGCAACAAACATCCATTCTATCCATCTAAACTTTCGCATTTGTAATATTAGGGTAATAAAAAAGAAACGATGAATAAAAGCTTTCATAACCAAAAACCTTTTCGACTTTCGTACTTACGTTAAGTAAAAATACCAATATTTCTGTGGTTTTGTACCGTCTTCGTCTACAAAAATATTTAGTACCGTGAGAACCGTGTAGTGAATATCGCACGTTTTGTGTGGTACATATAGAGTAAGAGTTATCTATTTAAATGTAATACAGAAATGTAAAGAATAAAACTTACCTTACATACAACGATGTTTTAATTTATCAACTCTATATATAATTACATTGCAAAACAGTTTTTAATTTCATTACGCATGTAAGCGAGTTAACTACGAACCTTATTTGTGTTGGAAAAACACCAACGTTTTTGATGTCTAAATCTTCTTAATGCTTATCCATTTGATTTCTGGTTGCCATTTCATGTCTTCACTTGGTATTTTGTCCAGTATTGATAACTGAAAAGAGCAAGTAAATCATATTAAGACGGTACCCCGAGCCAAACTAGCGCCGCTACATGCAATAATTGAGTTTGGTGGCCATAAAGTGCAACATCGTATCTCCTCCTAAACTATACAAAATAAAACTTTGGTAGTGGCATTAAAGAAAAGCTTATAATAGGTACCACAAACTGCCCATTGAAAATTTTGAAATTACCTTTGTTCAACGAAATATTAAGATAAAATAGGTGGCGGCGCTAGTTTGGCTCGTGGTACCGTCTTAACTCCTTGACTCATATAAAGCTTTTAAGGAGTAAATATCCATTTTAATATCCTTTATATATCCATTTTAATATCCTCTATATATTCTTTAATATCCATAACAGAATAATGATTTAGCTTCTGCCCGCGACTTCGTTCAGGCGGTAGCTGGATAAAACCTAGCCTTTGTCACTCAGGCTGGAAAAATGTAGGATTCTAGTAGTGAAAGAATTTTCTAAATCGGACTTGTGGTGGTAATTCCTTTGAACCCCTACTCACTAACAATCACATTTAACCTCTTTTTATTATCAGTGTACATTTTCTTTGCTTATCTCATACATATATCTTGGCTGCCTTGTTTATAAGAAAATCTTTCATTTTTCGGGTCAGATTATGGTCAATAAAATATTTTGAGTAAGTAGCTTTAGCCCACGGCTTCGCACGCGTGTTTGAGAATAAAAAGTAGCCTTTAAGTTATTCTAGGTCCAGATCTTTATGTGTGCAATATTAGAGCCTGATCCATTCAGTAGTTTTCGTGTCTACTTTGAGCAAACATCTTTACAACTGCACAACTCACAAGCCTTTAAAATATTGCTGAAAACAGCTGAAATAGGTGTAGAAAGTCTAATTTCTTGTGAGTATTATCTTACATAATTTGGATTAGGGATAAAAAACAGGGAAACAAACTTACCTGATGTCTAATATATTTGACTATAGCTTCCACATGTTCTGGATTAGTGTCTGGTGAGAGTGAATAAAACCTCCTCCATATTGCAGCAGCCAAGACTCTGTCATCCTCCAGCCCTTCATCATAGCCTACTAGCGCTGCTTGAAACTGCTCTGATAATTCTGTTACTTGCTTCCTGGCTATAGCTGGGTTTGCACCCTGGAAAGTACAGGGAAAATTTATGACGAGAAAATTATACTTTTTTATTTATACGGCAATGACAACAATAAGATAAAAGGATGAATGATAGGATTCGCAACGAATACATCCGACGGAGAATCAAGGTTATCGACATAGCTCAAAGGATTAGCAAGCTGAAGTGGCAGTGGGCTGGCCATATTTCAAGTAGAACCGACAACCGCTGGGGTAAACGTGTTCTTGAGTGGAGACCGCGACTCGGAAAACGTAGTGTAGGACGCCCTCCGACCAGGTGGGATGACGATTTGCGAAAGGCTGCTGGCAGATGCTGGATGCGGCAAGCTGAAGACAGGGCGCTATGGCGCTCATTAGGGGAGGCCTATGTCCAACAGTGGACTAATATAGGCTGATGATGATGATGAATGACAACAATACACATAATAAAACATTAGCAATGAACACAATTATAATCTTTCTACTTTAGGGCTTATACAACCTCAAATATTTGGGAAAAGGATAGACGTAGGATTTCATATTTAAGATTATTTATCGGGTATTTATCGCGTACCTTTTGCTTTCTTTTCCCAACGTAGGATTTCATGTTCATAGGATGGGACAGGGCATATCAACACAAGCCCAAAAATCAAGTTTTAGCTTATTGTCTATTAATTATGACATCATTTGAAGAAACCAAAACATATAAAATGTTCTGTATACTTAGTTACATTACCTTGCTTATTCTCAAGATCTTAACTTCTGTATTTATTGAGAAATTACCGTTTTAGTAAAAAAAATTAGGTAACTGCGATTTTTTTCCATCGAGAAAATTTTATGGAATCGTGTTTTCGAAACATGATCAATAGAGTTAGTCCTGAACTTTACCTTATATAAATATCAAAGTTAAATATTTTGTAGTTTGGAAGATATGACAGATTAGATGAGAAGGTAGTATAGATCCTTAAAGTGTATATCAAGAAAGTTGATTTGTCCAGCAAATGTTTTAAAATTTTTAATATAATTCATTGCAATGAAGAACATTTTCCACCAGCTTCAGTGGTAGGGCAGTGAATGTGTTAAGGGTTACTGAGTAATAGCCACTGATAAATAGTGATGAATAGTGATTAATATGAAAGAATGTAATACCATACCTCTAAAAGCTTAATTTTATTAGCAACATCTGCCCAAAGTGCTTCAACTAGACAATTTCTGACAAAATGTCCATCTCCTTTGATGTACTTTTTTTTTTCAGTCTGTAGTGCGAGATCTTCAGCCATGTACCGCACCATAAGCATCCACACATGTAGCTCAGTGATTATAAACCAGGATGCAAATGTGTCTGGCAGACCTAGTTTTTCAAACCAAACTGCATATGTTAACTTATCTGGTATTCCTTCATACAAAAAGTAGCCAGTGAGTTTTAATTTCTGAAATAAATTATCATAGATTAAGTTGAGATTATTTTTACCACTGCGCAAGAAGGAGGTTTATATATATTTTTAAAGTGCGTATGTATATTATTTTAGTGACATTTATTTTTCATGTACTTACCCTATTCTTTTATAGAAATTTATCTTTTTTGTGTAGATGACTGCTACTAAATTCTTACTTACAGTTCTGGATTGGTCCATCCAGCCAACAGCATTCATAAACTTCTTGATGTAACTTGCATCAACAGCAACAGAGCTGTGTTGTCTATTAACATACTTGTTGTGAATGAAAAGGTTTGTACTAGGTCTCACATAGTTGATATTACTTAAATGCATTCGCTGCTCCTTTATCACCTGAAACCAACAAAAACAGGAACCACTAAAAAACAAGAATCGAAGTAGTTACCTACCAAAAATTGGAGCAAGAATTAGACCTTCCCTACAAGTAGGATAATGAAGGTTATTAATCGATGTTATTATTACTGTAAAACTATGTACATACGCGTGTTATTATCCTGCTTCGTAGCATATTATTACTTTATTCACTCTCTAATTGAAATACGTAGTAGCATGTCTTGAATATAAATTACGCTCCAAGTCCATCGGCAGCCTTTCAATTCAAGCAGGCAGGCCGATTTACATGAAATTCCTTTCCTTGAAATAGATTTTCACTCACACAAACCAAAAACAGCTGATCGACCACAGAGGAAGAGGTATATCTAAGTGATCGACAGTAATTGACAGTGACAGCCCGTAAAATATTTTAAGGTCAATCTCTATGTTGCCCTATAAAAAATTTGGTTTTTGGTTTGATGGAGACTGTAGTATCGTCTGAAACAGGCCTAATTGAACGACCCGTTTTGTACAGTCAATCGAATCAATAAAATTGTGTTCTCTGTGGAACCGAATAAAGGTTATTACATAAGTGCGGGCGGCCACCATAAAATTTCGCCCAGAAGAACCTGTTTTCTAAAATGTTGGGGGCTGTAAGTAGGGTTGGAAGCGGTTTCTTAGCCGCAAAATCAGTTGCTGAAAAAACCCTGGTAGAATGTGGCAAAATTGCTACTGTTGCTGTTAGCCAAAGGGATTACGCAGCCAAAGCGGCAGGAAAGGGGCAAGGTAAGGTGGTAGCTGTAATCGGTGCCGTAGTGGACGTTCAGTTTGAGGATGACTTACCCCCCATCCTCAATGCCCTCGAGGTGCAGAACCGCTCGTCCCGACTGGTGCTGGAGGTGGCCCAGCATCTCGGCGAGAACACCGTCCGAACCATCGCCATGGACGGTACAGAGGGTCTGGTGCGCGGACAGCCCGTGCTTGACTCCGGCTCGCCCATAAGGATCCCCGTCGGCGTAGAGACTCTGGGCCGCATCATGAACGTGATTGGAGAACCCATCGATGAGCGCGGCCCCATCCCCACCGACAAGAGAGCTGCTATTCACGCAGAGGCGCCCGAGTTCGTGGAGATGTCGGTGGAGCAAGAGATCCTAGTCACTGGTATCAAGGTCGTCGACTTGCTCGCGCCCTACGCCAAGGGAGGCAAGATCGGTCTCTTCGGCGGCGCTGGAGTTGGCAAGACTGTACTTATCATGGAGCTCATCAACAACGTCGCTAAGGCGCACGGTGGTTACTCCGTGTTTGCTGGAGTGGGAGAGCGCACTCGCGAGGGTAACGACTTGTACCAGGAAATGATTGAGTCCGGTGTCATCTCCCTCACGGACAAGACATCCAAGGTAGCCCTCGTGTACGGTCAGATGAACGAGCCGCCCGGCGCACGCGCTCGCGTCGCCCTCACCGGACTTACCGTCGCCGAGTATTTCCGTGACCAGGAGGGTCAGGATGTGCTGCTCTTCATTGACAACATCTTCCGTTTCACTCAGGCCGGTTCAGAGGTGTCTGCTCTACTGGGTCGTATCCCCTCCGCCGTAGGTTATCAGCCCACGCTGGCTACTGACATGGGTACCATGCAGGAGCGCATCACCACCACCAAGAAGGGCTCCATCACTTCCGTGCAGGCTATCTACGTGCCCGCCGACGACTTGACTGACCCTGCCCCTGCAACCACCTTCGCTCACTTGGATGCCACCACCGTGCTGTCCCGTGCGATCGCCGAGCTGGGCATCTACCCCGCTGTGGATCCCCTCGACTCCACCTCCCGTATCATGGACCCCAACATCATCGGCGCCGAGCACTACAACGTAGCTCGTGGTGTGCAGAAGATCCTGCAGGACTACAAGTCTCTCCAGGACATTATTGCTATCCTGGGTATGGATGAATTATCTGAGGAAGACAAGCTGACTGTAGCCCGTGCCCGCAAAATCCAGAGATTCCTGTCCCAGCCTTTCCAGGTAGCTGAAGTGTTCACCGGTCACCCTGGCAAGCTGGTGCCCCTTGAAGAGACCATCAAAGGATTCTCCAAGATCCTACAAGGCGAATATGATCATCTTCCCGAAGTTGCATTCTACATGGTTGGGCCAATTGAAGAAGTTATTGCGAAAGCCGAGACTCTCGCAAAAAATGTTTAGATTAAAAAAGTTATGTTCGTCGATCGAAATTTCTATTAAAGTTAGTTAAAGTGAATATGAGTTGTTTTTTTATCTATAACTATTAAATTTATTCTAGTCTAATCTAGTATAAAAGGTAATGTAGGCGGTAGGCAGATCTTAATGGTTGAACTGGAGTTTTCATTCAAGATTCAATATTGTAATTGAGATCATACTGTACCTATCTACATTGTACAAGAACGATGTTCATAATCACCAGTTTAGTAGACGCTTTAAGAGTTGTAAAATACAGTGGTACTTACTTATTTGACGTAATGAAATAACACGCATCAGATTATTATATTCCTCCTAGTCATTTCAACTAGATACTAGGTTTCCTTATGCAAGAAGCACAACCTATGTAGGTGTTTAGTAAATAATTAAGTAACAGTCGTGCAATTATAATTTTAGCCTAGAAAATGTATTCCCCCAGAATTACCTAATACTTACATAAAAGTTCTAACTTTTACAAATTTCGAAATAATTAGTTTTCTATATGGACTATCTTTATAAATTTGAAATATTTCCCGATAGTCGCCCAGATTTAAAATAAACAAATAAATAATGCTGGACAATTCACACAGCATTATCAAGCCCCAAGCTAAGCAGAGCTTGCTTGTGATAAGGGTACTAGATAGCTGATATACATAATATATATATATATACATATATATAACACAATACATTAATAGATATTTTTTATTATATATAGAAAACGACCAGAACACCCTGAACAAATGTCTGCAGATCGTACACACATTTGTCCCGAGGCGGGAATCGAACCCGCAACCCGTAGAATTCAGCAGCATACATAGAAGAACTTGCAACTTCTCAAAAACTACATAAAATACTACAAAATATTTTTTTAGAATAAATTCTCCAAGATCCAGTAATGACCACCACCATGAAACAGTAATTAAATTGATTCTCTTCTTAGTCGCTTTTGATTATAGATAAATTCAAAAATGTACACATGGCCTTATTCCAAAATGAATGATTTTAAAATGTTATTCGTTCATCCGTTACAAATACTTCCGGTATAGTTGAATGTTTCCGGCCGGAAATAAAATATGCATTCTCTGTTACCCACGGACCACAAAGTACTTTTTAACACGGTCGCGGTCCACGGACCAAAGATGCTAACGCATGTTATCCTTTTCTTTAATTTTCCTTGATATTTCAATGCGATTTGCAAAGATTAAAAAAATACCTATCATTCCACACGCACATGTATCCCCACAAAGCTTCTTAGTCCACATTGGTACGAATTAACCTAACCTGTTGTTGTAAGTAACTAGATATAATACTTAAATAAAGTACATCTTTTCCGCAAAAATATATACCTAAAAGTAAAGTTCTACCTTTATCTAGGGAGCCCTAGATAAAAGTACCTAACATTATATTTGTGTGAAACTCATCGAATTTTCATTGGAATTTAGAGCTACATCCGTCGATCCATAAAAGCTACCGAAGTTTTAAATTGTTGTACGGTACGGAACGGAGGTAGGTATCGAATTCCAAATTCCTTGAGCTTTTAGTACCAGACTAGAAGTCCGGGCACAGAATAAGTAATAACTGATACTTCGTAACCGGGGTCTGACTAACAACGCTTCAAGGAGTTTAAATTTTTTATTATACCTAATCGATTAACACTGTCAACACTAGGGAGGTGAAGTAGGCCTTAGGCGTCATAATCATAACCCATAAGTGTTGGTACTTCGCTACTCGTTCTTTGTATGAAATGCGTCAAAGAAAACTAACTCTAATCATTTTGCTGCATTTTTTTTGTCTATTCGATATTATTTTTAGGTTACCTACCACCTACATAAGATATTAAATTTTGAACCTCGATTTTTGGACTCCGGTAGGGCACAACAGACAAGTACTAAGTACCTAACCTACCTACTTAACACGATCACTGCTAGCGTCAGCGTGATCGTCGTCGCGAGACTGATCCGCATATCGCACTCTGTGTTTTCAGCCATTGAAAGTGTTAGGTTCGCTATCGACTCGCGCATTGCCGCAGTTTCTCCTCGACAGCGTAGGCGTAGAAACGTCTCTACTGTTTATAGCAAAATAAGTTAAAAATCAATTAGCATGATTCTAGAATAAAAGAAAACAGTTTTGACTTTGTTCTTTCTGATTTTATTACAATTTCACTGGTACTTAATATAACACACCTACAAACATTATATTTGTACCTATATTTATAAGGCATATTTCATAAACAAAACATCATTCTTTTCTAAATCTGCAACATAAAAGTAACTTAACTTCTAAGTGTGTATCTATGATTTTATTAATCAAGGATGTGTGTGTATATACAGTGCCTAACATTATATAAACTACATAAGCTAACTAATTCCATTAGTAGAAGTGGTAGTTTGGTTTTCTATGGTTTCAACAATTTGTTTTTTGTCTAAAGCACTATTACAGTCTACTCTCCTAATGTCTTCATCGCAAAGTAAATTAACTTCACTACTAACACTGTTTTCTTGTCTAGCTTCTTTAACATTGTCTATTGACACTGCTTCTGGATGCGTAACTATTTCATTTTGACCAGCAACAACTGCTGGTTTTTCCATAATTTCTGCAGGTTTTTCTGTGATAGCCTGTTTTTCCGTGGTTGATTCGGGTAATGAGAGGACTATATTTCGTTCAACATTTGGTACCTTGACTACTACAACTTGGTCTGATGACTTATCTTCTCCAGTTGATTTCCTGCTTGGGTCTTTGAGTTTTATAGTCTGAAACTTCAATGGCGAGTTTACTGGCTGTGAACCATCTTTCATTTTGATGGGTTTAATGACTAGAATCTTGGTTTTCATTCCAGCTTTAGAGAATTCTTTGATATTCTGATTGATAAGTGGATTTTTTATCACATCTATGCTTTGTTTTCTGAACTTTATAGGAACAACAGATTTGATTGTTTTGTTCATTGGATTCTGTACTTTACTGGTGGTTGCCCTATTACTTGGATTAGGTAATTTAATTTCTTTAGTAGGCGTAGCATCATTTGCATCCGTTGCCATGGACTTTTGTTCTTTATTTGTATTGGAATTTATAAGCAAACTCATTCCTTTTGCTTTTAGGTCTTTATTTTCAACCGCGACTTCAGAGGGCGGTTCTTGTTTTGCAGTTGCTTCATCATCATTTTCATCTTTCAGAAGCAGTTCGATGACTTGTGTTTTATTCTTATTTTCTTTGCTTAGAGAACAGTCTATTTTCTCTTCGTTCAATTCTGTCTTTGGAGTAGTTTTTTCCACTTTTGGTACTGTCTTAGGAAGCATTGGTCTGGCGAATACATTGGAGGGTATGTATGGACGTGTCTTTTGAACAGAACAAGAGAAGACGGCAAAGCCAGACGTTTTCATTTCGGCTCTAGCATTTTCAACAGCTTTTCTGGATAGAGTGTCCATTGCTCCTGAAGATTCTTTGTTAAGAATATCAAAGCTGATTGCGTCTGCCTGTGGTTTTTTCTTGGTTTGTTTTGAGTTGTTAGAATTTGAGTTTGTTTGATTTTCTCTATAACCTTGAGCTTCCATTTTGAGCAAATTAGACAAATCATATTCAAAGTCTGCATTCTTAGGCTTGGCCTTTCTACGGACTGGCCTTCTGGAAGCAACTGATGATACTTCAATAACAGGTGTCTTTTCGACCTTATCGCTGACGTCGTAATCAAAGTCTGAAGAGTTCTCTTCGCAATTCTTCTGGTTGGAAGAGTCATTCTCGTCAACACTATCATCCTTGTTACCTGAAACGAGTTTTGAAATATTAAACAAAATGAAACAACGCTGCTTACTTACTTTTAAAGTAAATATATAATGCAGAACAATTCACGCAGAATCGTCTAGCTTGGGGCAAGCTAAGCAGAGCTTGTATTATGGGTACTAGATACACTTTACTACATAAATATTTTTTGTTAAATAAACATAGAGAACACCCAGAACAAAAATCGGCAGATAGTACATTTTTTCCGAGGCGGGAATCGAACCCGCAACCTCCTGCGTCGGAGGTAGACCTTCAGCCGCTGCGCCACAGATTTAATTTTTTTTATTCCACCGTTTAGACATACATTTGATACGTTGAAGTCTTTTTGTAAAGGAAATAAGGACTATTGAATGCATGTTACCTTTAATAAGGGACTCCCCCCTCTTTCTTTTGGCGTTACGACTATTCAGTGCCACCTTCCGCTTTCTGCTATCAAGTTTCACACTGCTCGACGAGCTATCATCAGACATCCGGCTCGAGTCACTGGAGCAGCGACTCGGCTGTCTCGACTCAGGGCTTCCTTCATTTCTTTCCTCAACAGGATCTTCCGAGAGCTCCATGGCCTCAGCGCCATCTAATGCCTTAACGGTGCTGAAGTAAAAGTCCTTATCGCCTTTTAGTTTATGGACAGTTTTCACGTGTTCTGGTAACTGCTCAAAGTGATAATGTTTGAAGTTGCAAAGTTTGCAAGCGTAGCGCATCCACTTGTAATGTTCGGCGACATGGTCGTACAGACTTCTGATGTGGTCGCAGTGTGTATTACATCGCTTACAGTTCAGTTTGTTCATCTCGATGTCGCCGATTATCCTCTGTCTCAATGCCATAAGGTTGCTTTTCTCTGCGTGTTGTGCGAAAGGTAGTCTCACAATAGGAGCTTGCGGTAACTCTACGTGTTCTTGTGTCTCGTTCTTGTCTGGAGATACTGACGCGTTCGATTCTACTTCGCTCTGTCCAACTAAATCCGTGGAATTTTCTTCAACTTTCTTTGTATCTACTTCCATCATCGTGGGCTCTTGCTCTACCACCTCTTTCTTTGCCGTCTCTGTTACTGCCGCCTCTTTTTCGAGAGCTTCTTTTTCAGGAACTTCTTTATCAAGAGATTCTTTATCAAGTGATTTTTTCTCCACAGCTTCTTTTTCCGATTCTTCAACTGTCTCGTCTTTGGTTTTGCTTTCTGTGAACAATGTAAAGTAAGCATATAGTGCATACATTCTCTTTGATAAGACCCTCATTAAGTGAGGGTCTTATCAAAGAGAATGTATGCAAAAGCCATAAGAAAATGTTCATGTGACTTAGTGCCTGTGCACAGCTACCTCACCTCAACAGTCTTTAATAGTCCACAGCTGGACGCAATGATAATCGCCTTATTGGCCTTTATCGCAAGGGGGTAATGCCCATAATCTCCACGCTGGGCATGCGGGTTGGGGATCGCAGTTCGGTGGTAGATTTATTCTGCAAGAGACACTGCTGACCGCCCCCGGTGTATGTCCTTTAGTCGCCTCTTACGACACCCACGGGAAGAGTTGGGGTGGTGCAAATTCTAAGCTGGTGCCACACGGCTACAGCCTGGCACAATTCCGCCCTGCGCCGCTAACGCACGGCCATAAGAATGGCACACTTACCGACAGTATCCGCCAGCTTCAACAAATTGAGGTTCGCATTAGGCCCCTTGTTGTAATCCTTGCGGATCTGTATTTCGATGCGCTTGGTCTCGGGCCGGCGCGTCAGTGCGCGGCTGCGTGGCTGGCACGTGTGCGTGTGAGCCGCCAGCGCCGCGCGCCGCTCGAATGTGCGACCGCAGCCACCACAGCGTGATATCTCGCCGTCGAATTCCATGTTGTCCATCCATGCCTGGGTATTTGTGAAATTTTTTAAAAAGGTTTTATATAGGCCGTAGGTACTTTTCCTATTGTGTCGAGATATTACACCTATAACTAGCTAATGCCCGCGGCTTCGCAAGCGTTTTTAAGGTTATTTCTATCCCATGGGTACTTATCTATGGGATAAAAAACCTATGTAATAATAATACTTTATTTCAGGCAACAAAGAAAGTGTACATAAAGTAACTTAATTAGGGCCCATATATTAAATACCTTAGAGACTAACATAGATAAAAACATAAAAAATTAACCGAGTCATCGACGCTACGATGACGCACGCGCGGTGTCGTTTGACAGGCGTCCAATTAACTTTCTAAAAACGACACCTTTCGGCCAAAACCCACACCCACTGTCCATATACGTAGAGTCGATCCGTTGGCACCCTTACCATAAATGAACCGAAATTCACGTCACGTCTATGTTACTCTCCGTCCTTTCATATAACTCTATGCCAAAAATCAAGCCGATTGGTTGCTTAGTTAGGGCGTGATGGGAAGAACAACTAAACACAAAGTGTGTTTGACGCATTTATAATATTACCTAGTATAGATTTAAACGCCAAACTTATAAAACAGTTTGAAACGAAGGGATTCAAAGTCGGTTTAGTTTTTTCAAAGCAATCCAATTATTCCAAGGCTCGAGACGAAGAAGTATGAACGACCGCTTCCACAACGCATCCAAAATGGCATAATGGCGTATCAAAGCAGCTGTATATCACGCAGGGCCTCATCCCTAGCCTATGTCCATCCCTGGCATACCATTTACGTCCCTGCCAAATTTCATTAAAAATCGTTCAGCCGTTTTGGCATGAAAAAGTGAAAGACAGATAATTAATTTCTCTTTTTAACCGACGAAACTAAAAACAAAAGAGGAGGAGGTTCTATGTTCTGCTGTTAAATTTTTCGTTCGTCGATTTCTGTCAGATATGGTATACAGATATGAAAAATCCTTTCGCTATTGTATGGATGATGATCCCGTAGTTGTGTTTAATTTTTTTCCCCGGGGATAAGTATTTGTCCCGGAAAATTTAAAAAACCTTGTAAATATTAAGGAATTTTTAGTCTTTTAATCTTTTTATGTTTTGTCAAAACAAACTGGTATATTTATTTATCACACTAATATTATAAATGCGAAGGTTAAGATGTTTGTTAGCTCTTCACGCCAAAACTACTGAACGGATCGGGCTTTTTTTTTACAGTTAGGTTTGGCCTGGAATAAAACGTAAGCTATCGTGGGCATAATAAATCAGTTTCCATGGGATAAAAAACCTTAAACAACTCGTGCGAAGCCGCGGGCAGGAATCTTCCATTCTAATCCATATACTAATAATATAAATTCGAAAGTTACTCTGTCTGTCGGTATAGGTATCTGTCCATCTGTTAATGTTACCTTTACACGCCGAAAAGGCTGAACGTATCTGAATGAAATTTGGCAGGGATGTAAATTTTACCCCGGGAATCACATCTTAAAAATCGTGCGAAGCCGCGGGCAGCAGTTAATACTCTATAAACTAAAGCCCAGATATGCTGTTTAGTGGACTACAGCTGGTGCTTGAATCTGCTTGCGGGTAGAAGTTAACACTTTCATGGCTCAAGATGCAAAAGCCGTGTTCCGGCTCCGTCGTCACAGCGGGAGACTGGGCAGCGAATGCGTTAAGAAACACAAACTTTTTCATTTTCAGTTCAATCAAACTTTCGTAATTGTTAACATATTAAACATATTAAGCTCTGCTTAGCTTGGGGCTAGATAATGCTGTGTAAATTGTCCAGCACTATTTATTTATTTATTATTATTAATTATTAAAGATTATTAATCGGTTATTTATCGCGTACGTTTTGCTTTCTTTTCCCCAACGTTTCAACCGCGTCACAGCGATCGTGTTCACGGGGCGACTGGATGTGACTGTGTGTGTGTAACGCAGTTGAAACATTGGGGAAAAGAAAGCAAAACGTACGCGATAAATACCCAATTAATAATCTTTAATATTGTATTGTACCTGATTCTCCTGTTCAATTCTCTCTTCCTCAGTTATTTTAGGCGCTGCGGATGTTTTCTGGTTGTTCTTGCGTCTTTCGTAGAATGCCGGCGGGTTGTTCATTTTGAATGCCTTCGCTTGAATCGACTCTCGCAGTCGCCTTATTTGTGCGGCCGATTTCCTGAAAATTAAGGAACAGTTAACATGCGTACAAACTTACCTAATGTACGTACCACGCAATGTAATGCTATTCTATTCTATAGACACATATACATAAGACTTATATAAAGACAACCTTTGTGGGGCGGTGGGCGAAGGGCCACCGCGACGCATAAGGTTGCGGGTTCGATTCCCGCCTTAGGATAAATATTTGTACGATCTGCAGGTATTTATTCCGGGTGTTCTGGTCGTTTTCTATGTATTGGAAGGTCCGAAAAATATCTATCTATAAAATGTATTGTATTTTGTACCTATATCAGTTATCTAGTACCCATAACACAAGCTCTGCTTAGTTTGGGGCTAGATAATGTGTGAATTGTCCAGCATTTTTATTTATAATTATTATACAGGGTGTCCCGAAACTCAACATCAATCCGAAAACGGAGCACGGGTGGGTTCACGACGACCCAGAAAAAACACAAATCGGTCTGTCTCTCCATGATTTTTGTTATAGGTTTTTTCGTGAAAATTATAAATTCTCTACTCTTTTAAAAAAAATAAAATGTATTCTATTCTATTCTTATTCTTTTATGCTGCCCGCCCCCGATTGTATATCCCTTAGTCACCTCTTACGACGCAACGCCCACGGGAAGAGTTAGGGTGGTGCAAATTCTAAGCCGGAACCACACTGCTGGTTCAACCTCAACCTCAACAACCTATATAGGTCCACTGCTGGACAAATATCAAATATCAATAACGTTTATTTCTTGAAGCTTACAAAATAAGCACTTAGACAAGTCAAAAGGACGCAGGCCTCCCCCTTTTTTTTCACATTAGGGGGGTGCCCATAATCCCCACGCAGGGCATGCGGGTTGGGGATCGCAGTTTGGTGGTAGATCTATTCTGCAAGAAGCGCTGCCGCCTGCCCCCCGGTGTAACATACACCGGGGGGCAGCGCCTCCTACGGGAAGAGTTGGGGTGGTGCAAATTCTAAGCTGGCTACACACGGACACGGCTGCTTCGCTAGTCCATAATTAACAGAATATATTGGATCACTATTGAATAGACTTCAAATCCACCACATGATAACTCTTTCACTGCCCAAAACGCACATGCACATCTTTACTAGAGTTCCATGTAGCAGGCGCGTCTGTCCGGGTCGTACCGCGGTGGATGGACAGTGAATGTGTTTTGTAAAGAATATAATAAATACATTAATGATGCTGGACAATTCTCACGCCATCTAGCCCCAAGCTATTTGGGTTATGACTACTTAATAGATAAAATATAGTTAATGACAAATGTCAAAAATGTACTTGTGTTATCCTACATACTCCCCCCCCCCCCCCCCACACACACACACATATACATCGGTAACGCCTGTTGCCCGGACTCTGACCGGTGTTCTCAGGAGCACCACACTTACATACCTACAAACACACACACACCCTCACCACACACACGCATGCACACGTAGTAACTCCTGTTGCCCGGACTCTTATGAGACCGGTGTCCTCAGGAGCACCGCACTAACTCACATGACATGTACACACAATAAAGAGAAACATCCTCATTACTTTGTACGCCAAGGAGGGCGCTGACTTGTATGATAATTTAAATGAATACATTACATACTAGGCATGGTTTTTATTTATTATAATACAGATACTAGCTGTTGCCCGCCGATTCGCACGCGCTTTTCAAGTAGCCTATGTCTGTCCCCAGGATACCGTTTGCGGCCTTTTATTAAGATTTATTCAGTTGTTTTGGCGTAACAGACAGACAGTTACTTTTCTAATTTATAATATAAGTATAGTTGTACATACGACGACCTCTGTGGCGCGGTGGGAGAAGGTCTGCCTGCGACGCAGAAGGTTGCGGGTTCGATTCCCGCCTCAGAACAAATGTGTGTACGATCTGCAGACATTTGTTCAGGGTGTTTTGGTCGTTTTCTATGTTTAATAAAAAATATCGATCTATGTATTGTATTGTGTTATGTATCTCAGTTATCTAGTACCCATAACACAAGCTCTGCTTAGTTTGGGGCTAGCTAGATAATGCTGTGTGAATTGTCCAGCATTATTTATATTTATTTATTACATTGTAAACACCCAGAACACCTGAAACAAATATCTGCAGATCATGCACAGATTTCTACCGAGGCGGGAATCAAACCCGCCTTCTCTTGCGTGGCATAATGGATACATACCGATGTACTTTGAAGAGATGCCGGTAGACGCTCCAAGAGGTGGAGAATATCTCGAGACAGTCAGGGCAAGGATACACAAGTCTACTCTCCACGTGTTTGTACTTCATGTGGAACTTGAGGGTCTTCTGAGTTGAAAACTGCATATCACCTGGGAAATAACAAAAGTGATGATATTATATAAAATAAAAATATCATAGTAGTATTTAACTTAACTCTTGTAATGGAATAAAAATTATAAGTCCTGGACCTGGAATAACAAAAAGGCTACTTGTTGTCCAGTAATATAGCGAGTAAAGCTGTGGCTGGAACCTAGTCACTTTCATCTCATAATGCGAAAGTTTAACGCACCACATTACACCAAAATACTTCAAGGAGTTGGGCAGGTTAGGGCCTGGTTAGGCAGGAGGATAATGCAAAATGGAGTGTATTTTGCATTATCCTCCTGCCTGATGCGAGATGTCAGTGCAGATCCCAGTTCCCCCACTTAGATTAGAATAACACCAAAACTGAACGGATTGGGCTAAAATTTTGCATAAAGGTATTAGTAAGTTTGATTTAATATATATGCTTATTTTTATTTCAAAGCCGCAGGCAGAACTACTAAATACCACTAACAAATCTTGCACTTCAACTCCATAGTGTCTGTGCTGTCTTCATCATCGCTAATCTGTATAACATTGTTGTCCATGTCAGCGGAGCTCTCTATCTTAAAGTGTCCATCACTCTGCATCACTCCCATGTCTTTGGACATTATTTTCTCAAGCTCAGTGACCTGAAAGTAGTGAAATTTTACGACATAAGCCTAATAATAATGTAATATTATAATATGATGCAAAAAATGGATGAATTTCATAAAATAAAAATAAACAATGCCGGACCATCCACAGAGCATCATCTAGCCTAAAGTTAAGCAGAGGTTGCGTTATGGGTACTAGATGACTAATGTATTTATTACAATGCATTTCATAAATAGATATTTTCATTAATAAACAGAATAAATATTTGTATATCGTAAAAACATTTGTCCCAAGGCGGAATCGAAACCGCAACCTTATGCGTCGCAGGTGGATTTTCGCCCGCCGCGCCACATCGATCGTCGAAAATATAAGCCCAAAAAAACTTCTAAATTAATGAATAAATAATGCACAGTACCATCTAGCCCTAAGCTAAGCAGAGCATGTGGTTTGGGTACTAAATAACTGATTTACATAAAACAATACATGGATAGATATTTTTAATTCTACATGGTTGATTATATACATAGAAAACACCCAGAACATCCTGTACAATTTCAATGATAAATATTCATAAAGAATGCTCATGTGCAGTCCTTTATTTGATTACTGTTCATAGGTGTAAAGTACTGATTGGTTGATTATTATGTAATTGTGTGGAAGCTACTTACTTGATTCAACATATTCTCACTATCTTTCTCCAAGCCGTTTTCAAGATTTTGGAATACAGCCACTGATGTACTCGGTATCTCTTGCAAAGCTACTTGGAAGTCCTTGGTGCTCACATCACTTGACCTGTTCTTAGAGATTTTCTCAACAATGGTGGTAAGGTCTTTGGTCAGTGGTATGCGGTTATCTTCATCGATAGTATTATTGCTTTTTAAAGACTCTTGATAACTTGCTTCGGTTTGCTGTATTTTTTGCATCTCAATGTGCTGGAAGATTACACCAAACAATCAATACTAAGCAACATGTAATAATGAAATATGGTACAGTTGGTATTTACTGTCAACATGCTTTAACTGTGAAGCTTGTACTAAAATACTTATTAATACTTTCTGAGTACCTAACAATCTCTGTTTATGTGTATTTTTTGTGTGTAGAAGTAAAGTTTTTTTAAACTATGAATGAAGATATAAAACTCATATACCTATTAACGTTAATGCAACTTACAGTGGGTGTTGGCTGAATAAAATGACCATGCTGGTTTGAATTAAATGTATCCTTGCAGTAAACCCTTTTGTGGGATATAAAATTAACCAAACTTCTGAATATATTCCTGCATACTTTACACTCATAGAGAACATCACATTCATCTGATAGAAGTTTTTTAATCTAAAACATAAAAATAAAGTTATACCAAGTAGGTAAGTACTGTGAATAGAGGGTGGTCCTTAATAAAGCCAATTCAACATGTTTATTATTAGGTACTTACTTCTTCAGTAGCCAAGTCAAATATTTTTCTGGCTTGGCCTAGTCCAGTAATGCTGGTTTGAATTGGTTTTCTCAGCAATGAAAAGTCATAATCTTCAATGTCTTCAATGTTGGGAATAATAGATGTACCCTTGCTTTTGTCATACTTCCCTTTCGCCTTGTTGACCTTGTTACCAGCCATGATAAATCTGTTAGATAATAATGTACCTACAAGTAAATAAACACAAACTCAAGAAAATTATCGTAAGTCTTCGCATTTGAAATCTTTAAATTTACCTACTGAATTCAACACAACAAAATACGACGCGATGTGTTTTGATGACAGGTTCGTGTTGGTGCAGTTATAGGTAGGTACATTCTGCTTATGCTGACCAACTAGAATGACAATAGACATATTAAACTTTACACTTCTAGGCCTGATTTTACAATCGAAGAGAGCAATTCTCAATTTTATTATGTAATAAACGTTACCAACTACATGTACCACATAGATCAGTCAATGCAAGCAACAAGCATGGTCGGACCACGAACTATACCTACCAAAGTTCCTCGTAGTCTCTCCCTTGAATAAACTCTATAACATTGAATGGAACACGTAAAAAAATATTGTAACAGATAACTCCGATATCCTAGATTACGTTAGTGTTTGAATTTACACAGGACTTACTTGGAAAGCTTCACAACCGCGAACTTGAAAATCTCAATTTTCCATCAAACGCAGGACAATCACGCCTCCATTTTCAACAAATGAATGAAATGTGCCGTAGTACGTAAACTGGTCAAACGCGATATACACATAGTAAGATGTAGTACGTAGGTAACATAGCAACATTGCGATATTATTTTTGAACTAGTTTAAAAAAAATCGAGGATTTATTCGAATGGATATTATTTTTGATAGTCTATTAAATTATAAAAAGTTTGATTATGTACTTATTGCTTATTGTAATGTTTTTCCAGCCAGAGTGTAAATAAAAGCTTGCAAATCTCAGAAAAGGTTCAACCGTACTTTTAGATGCATGGGAAGAGACTCGTCTAATTTAGTGTTCTCACTAGCTAAATCTGTCTTTATTAGCTTGGAAAGCATAAATCTATAGAAAACTAGTGGATTTTGTAGAGATTTCTTGTTTTTTAAATCCATTTTCAAGCTAAAAAATCTTTCAAGGTTACATTTGTGTAGTAAGTTTCTATCTTTTCAAAAGGTTCGTTTATTTAACCCGCCTCGATCCCTCATCATGTCTTGTCATTATGTCAGAGCCATGTGTATGTCATTGAATGAACGTGACTTTGAAATCAATACCCTAAACGTTGATGGAGTATTACCTAGTATTAGACTAGAATAATAAGTATGAGTATTACCAGCCGCCTTCTAATGAAGATGAAGTTGAGTTTGAGTTGTTGTATCAAGTACAATAACCTTTTTTAAACCTCTGAGAAGTTAGCCGCCAAACTTTGTCTCTTCAAAATTTCGATTATGCTAATCATTTGAGAGAGTTTGAGAGAAAACTATGATTGTTTGAGAGTGAGAGATTCTCAAACGAATGAAACAAAAAAATTATGTCCAAGTAGGTACAGTTCTGCTGGAAGGGCGGGTTTATTGTCGTAATCCCCACCAAGCCGTCCCCACCAGTGGAGATTAAGCCAAAACGCAATTTTTTTTTGGCTTTTTAATATTGGTTGGTTATTACGCCAAAAAATCTAAATTTTTAGTGTCGTAATCCAATCCCCACCAACTATAAAATAATTAAGATTTATTTTCTACTATCACTTCACACTTCTAAAATGAAACGAAAATAAACTTTCAATAAACTTTTTATTAAACTTTTTGTAGGTGACTGATAATAATAATCAACAAGATTAAATTAAACTATATTACTTACTATAACAAATTAAAGAAATCGACTAGATTGGTAATCAACATCACATTTTTATCTTGTGCTTGCATTAAAATTTCACTAATAATCATAAACATTTTAAATCAGTTGTATTTCAGTTGAAATCGAAAGAGATTTTGACACATTTTAGGCAAACCACTGATTTAAAATCTTTCTTATTAAGAGAAAAATAGGCCAAGTTCACACAAAAAATTTGCAGCGTTTTTACATAAAAAGTAATTACTCTGTGAGCAAAACTAGCTCAACCAACCCGCGCAGTCACCTATACATATATAGTCTGTGGCTCAACTTCTTACATAATATCCCTTTTAGTTTGTTTTGTGCTCCGTTTGTGATTGTGATCATCATTCTTAACTTAGATTCTCATACAAGGCTGCCGTCTCTTCTCTTGTAACCCTTGTAATTGTAACGTAGTGGTTTTATTCTATCTTAGATACAATAGTTATTATACTCCAATCTCTGAGACTCCAATTCTCTTTTTTATACTCCATAGAGTACATTATATATCTTATACTCTTTTGTACTTACTAGTCTATGATACTAAAAAACTATCTATCTAAATATAATATAATAACTATATATATACAGGGTTACAGGAAAAATCGTGCTAGATCCGTTAAGGGCGTGGAGTACCCATCATTTCTGACGTATTTTGTGTATCTTATTATTATTATTATTGCATTTTTACATGTGTAATAAGATGCTTTAGGACGTCAATCATTAAAATAATGCATAAATTAATTGAATAGACCGTAGTAGAAAAGTGAAAGTTAAGAAATAAAAAAAAAATTAGAAAGTTTATTTTTCTCTAAGGGATATCTAAAAAAAATATTATGGCAATTCTTCGGCAGATGTTTTTAAAAATATCTACGTTTCATCAGCTATCTAACGAGGTATAACAATCTAGGGTTTGTATTACATTTCGTGGAAAAAAAGTAGTTGGGACGCTTCAGGTAGGTTTTCAATAAAAAAAATAAAAGTCGAATATCTCGAAATGGGTTAAGTTTAGGGTAGGGGGTTTCATAGTGAAATAAGTCAGAAATGATGGGTACTCCACGCCCTTAACGGATCTAGCACGATTTTTCCTGTAACCCTGTATATATATATATATATAATAACTGTACCGTTTTACCTCGCCTCCATCAAAAAACGGCAGAAAGATTTTAGTACTAAAAGTAGCGCTTGCCAACTCCCGTTATATTTATAGAGAATTTTCTCTAAGCTTGAAACTGTCGCAACTAGTATTCCATTTAAATCAAAATATACAAAATTAATAACAAAAACAATTGACAAAAATTTCACTTACTTGTGATAGCAAATACCGTGTTCCCTTAAGTTTTATGTCTCTGATCGCCTTTTACTCCAAAGTACCGCACAATTCACCGTTTTCACTAAGCACTACTTCGCGACACAAAACGACAGCTAATGGCCGCGCGGTAACGAGTGAAGTAGTTTTGTATAACGCGTACGACCAAGAGCGCCTTATGGCCAGCAGAGGGGTACGCCTTGCGATGACATCTCCAGTTATAAATTCTCTGAGGTTTCAAGCATCTTGGTAGGTGTAGGTGAGTATTGATTTCTTGGTAGAAGGCGAAGTGCGTGTTAGTGTGTAACTCATTAATGGTGTAACAACCGTCATTGTATAATTGTGTGCTTGTTTTGTGCTTGTGTCACAGCTTTTACTTGCGTGTGCGTTTGTGTGTGTGCTGTACCGTATTACCTCGCTTATCGCGAAAAACGGCAGAAAGATTTTAGTACTAAAAGTGGCGCTTGCCAACTCCCGTTATAAATTCTCTAAGGATGAACCCGTAGACAAGACCATAGACATAAGATAAGTCCATTATTTTTGTTCGAAGATAACCTGCCGTGCGTAATATCTCTGATTGGTCTGTGACTAGGGCTAAATTGGATGTCAATTATTGTCATGTCAATAAGTATACCTACCACGAGTATAACAATAACTTCGTTGGATGCATCCCGAAGTAGTTTGTGGTTGGATGTCAGCGAGCCAGAGCAAGCGGTATTTAGTAATTTTCGAAGGATTTGAAACTTCAATCAAGTAGGTACTTACGGTTGGTTGGTGATACTACTTATAATTTGTTTTGTCCGGATCCTGAAAGAGTTACCAACACAGCAAGCGCTCATGGCTGAAAAGAAAAATGACAAGTATTTTGTAACTATTGAGTATTGACTGAGGTTTGCCCACTTCATCATCAGCTCGTAGAACCTTCATCAAGAAACTTGAAGTATACCTTACCTAGGTATTAATCAAATTGAAGCAACAATGGCAGATAGTGTGATACAAGCAACTGAAATATCTGATAGCCAGCATAAAAGATGGCAAAACATACGAAAGATTTGCGAAAGGACTGGGCCTTTCTGTCATCCAGACTTTGAAGCTTCTCCAGACATTGTTGAGTTCATAATGGAATCCTGTAAAGTGCTGATAGTAGGAGCTGGGGGTCTTGGCTGTGAGTTGCTGAAAGACCTTGCGCTAATGGGATTCAAACAGATTCATGTTGTGGACATGGATACTATTGAACTGTCCAACTTGAACAGACAGTTTCTGTTCAGGAAGAATGATATTGGCCTCTCTAAAGCCAAATGTGCAGTAGACTTTGTTAACAAAAGGTAAGTAAACAATGAAATTACAAAGTAAATTGAAATTTTCATGGATGATGTATATTTGTTGCCGCTTTAAAAACAAATCCTAAAAATGAGAATAAAATAAATATTTGAGGGGGGGTGCAAATATTTTCCATAGAACAAATGTGATAATTTTTTTACGGTTTAAATATTTTTTGTTTTGTGTTTTAAGTAATCACTATAATTATAACTGTTTGTTTTCTTTATACATTAAAAAAAAAACATAGAACCACTCCTCCTTTGTTTGTAGTCGGATCATGGAAAATATTCCTTATTTTAATTTGCATAAACATTAAAACAACTGTTTTAGGGTGCCTGGAGTGGAAGCAGTTGCACATCATTGCTCAATCCAAGATTTAGATGAGGGGTTCTATCGACAGTTCCACATTGTGGTCTGTGGACTTGACTCCATTGTGGCTAGGCGCTGGCTGAATGGCATGATGGTATCATTACTGCAGTATAATGATGACAGTCAGTATTGCTCTTTATGCTTATTATCTTCAGATACTAATTTAAATGTCTGTTACTTGGTTATCTATTGTTTCTGGTATTTGAAAAGCTCTGGCATATCCCCAGATTTACAGCTTCCTGTGAAAGTAAAGCAATTTTATAAGATGTGTTTTTAAATTATACTTAATTTTCAGGAAGCTTAGACCAAAGCAGTATAATTCCCATTATTGATGGAGGTACAGAAGGGTTCAAAGGGAATGCTAGGGTCATTCTGCCGGGCATGAGCCCTTGCATTGAGTGTACCCTTGACCTCTATCCTCCACAGAAAACATTCCCACTCTGCACTATTGCTAATACCCCCAGGTTTGTTTTAGTGTTTGTAAAATCCTTTACATAATTAACCAGAAGCTCTTAAACTTTTTGGAGATCAGGCTGTCTACTTGTTTAATGTAAATCCAGCATAACACCATTCAGGTGTTGTACTGGTAATTAAATAACCAAAATAATACATACTAGTATTATAAATTTGAAAGTAACTCTTAAAAGGACCCTTCCCGGTCCTACTATCGTCAACGCGAGCGTGATTGAAAAGCTTGTTGTTTCATCCAGCGCAATGTTAGAAAAAGAGGCAAAGCGAAAAGAGAGAGAAAACGCCTGAGCGCTCGGTTGGCATTCGGTTACTTTCGGTTTTTTTGAGAACGCAATAACATTGAACGAAAAATAGTGTGCGGAAATTTCATAAAACATGTTCCAGGAAATACGTGATTTTTAGTAAGCCTTACAAGTTTGTTAAATAGAAGTTTCTCGTTTAGAATCTCCATTACATTTGCAAGGTTTCTATCGAAATATTTTCTTTATTTTTACAATTTAAGAGTACATTATGAACGCCCAAAGTTCAGGTAAAATTTTTGCAAAAAAGCAAATTTTTGGAGTCTTATACTGAATTTGTTTCTTCAAATTTTGGTTTTTTGTTACAATAGAAACCTAGATAATAGTGCACAAGATACCTATTAGTTAAAAGTTTCAAAGAAAGATCTGTTACAACAACATAATCATGTACGAGCGTTTGTATCAAAAGTAAGACGGGTTGGCCGCTCTTAACTGTCTGTTACCTTTTCCCATCTAAACAGATAACAGGTCTTTATGAAATTTGGAGATGGCCCCAGGACATTTATTACCACCCTGCCTTAAGTACATAAGTACATAGGCTCCTTTAAAAGCAGCAGCAGGCAGAAGCCAGTTTTGAATAAAACATTACTATAATATTTAAATGAAAAGTCCCACACAAAGTCACAGCTAAATGCATAAAAAATGTACATGTCAATATTTTTGTCCGTTTTTTGACATAACTTGTATTTTTCAGGCTTCCTGAACACTGTGTTGAGTATGTGAAAGTACTTCAGTGGGCGAAAGAGAATCCATGGGGAGCCACCACTACATTAGATGGAGATGACCCACAACATGTTGCATGGGTCTACGAAAAAGCCCAGGAAAGAGCAATCAAACATGGCATTGCAAATGTGACATATAGATTGACACAAGGCGTGTTAAAGAATATCATCCCAGCTGTGGCAAGCACTAATGCTGCTATTGCCGCTTCTTGTGCCACTGAGGTATTTTAAAGCAGCAGGTTTAAAATAAGATTTAATATGTATTTGCTGCTCATAACCTTTTTGACACTGTCCAGTCTTAACAGACGAGTGTCGCTTATAAAGTTGGAAAAAAAGGCGCAGCCACACGGATCCAGTCCTCAGTGACGCCGCTGTTCGCTGCCATTTAGGTGTGAATTGAGTCTAACTCTAATCAACCTTTCCAGGTATTCAAGCTAGCAACCTCTTGCTGTGTTAACATGAACAACTACATGGTAATGAATATGGCAGATGGAGTATACACTTACACATTTAGTGCAGAAAAGAAGCCTGACTGTGTTGCATGCTGTAACAGCACTCGATCCATTCGAATTGAGCCAGATGCAACACTTCAAACTATTTATGATAAACTCTGTGAAGATCCTACTTACATGATGAAGAGTCCAGGTAAATTGTTTCATTTTCTTCAAGCCCACAACAGACAGAGCTATAATATACATATATTAATATAAATCATAGCAAGGTTTACTACGGGATATTTTCTATAGTGATCGGCGAGTGACCACAGACAGCTATAACGTAGGTTATATTTTTATTATGTCACTAAAATGTGTCGACAGACATAGCACGATATATTTTGGTATAGTAAAACATGAGGTCCGTAGAGCTCTGGGTGCAAAAATATTATTACCTGTAATATTATTAATAAATGTATTACCGAGGACTTGTGGCGCGGTGGGCGAAGGTCCGCCTGCGACGCAGCAGGTTGTGGGTTCGATTCCCGCCTTGGGACAAATATTTGTACGATCTGCAGGTATTTGTTCTGTGTTTTGTTTTTTTTTCTGTATACATAAAATAAAAAATATCTATCTATGTAATATTAGTATTGTGTATAGGTATCATCACCCATGCTAGCTCTGCTTAGCTTGGGGCTAGATAATGTTGTGTGAATTGTCCAGCATTATTTATTTATATATTACGTAAAGCATAGCCACCGTCTGTGACAGCCAGCATGCTATACCGTAATTTATAGCTTACTATAATAATATATAGATATTATTATAGCTCCGTATGTTGTGTGTGGTGTTTGTTCTTCAACTATAAAACATTTTTTAATTGTTTTTGTAAGTTTGTACCTAACAATTTTTTTTCATAATTGCAGGTATAACTACAGTTATCAACGGCCGTAACAAAACACTCTACATGTCTTCAATTAAAAGTATTGAAGAAAGAACTAGAGATAATCTAAAAAAGAAAGTTACTGAATTAGGACTGTATAACGGAGGCGATATTTTAGTTGCTGACGTTACTACGCCCAATACAATAACAATCAAATTAAAATTTTCAGAAAATCTTGATGTTGAAATGTCTCGCTAATATTGTAACTAGCTGTGCCTAAGTGTGTTTCATGTGTTATATTTTTTTCGCGGAACCTTAAATATTATACAATAAAAGTAGCCTAAGCTATCCTCTAAAATATCTGCCAGTGAATGTCCCATCGCAATCGGTCCAGCCGTTTCGGAAATTGGCCAGAACAAGCAAACAGACGATAAAAAAATTTTTAGATGCTCCTTTTGTTTTAACTTAATATACCTTTATTAAAACTATATAGTAGTTTGACAAATTCATTCAACTTGCCCCCTTCCGTCCGGTCCCACCGCAAAGGCTGGGCATGGAATTTTGAACACCCAGCAGAGTGACAAAATATTATCAAACTTTGTTTTTTCGTTAGCTACCAGATTTTGTTGTGTTTTGCATACCTACCTACATAACATACTGACCTCAAGCGATCCTTTAGCACCAGACCACAGCCAGAAGGCAAAAATGTCGACTGCAAGCGGAGCGAGCCGCGATTTTTGCTGTATTTTTTTGCAAACTTGGCTAAGGTTCGGTCGTGGGTACGGCTAGGTTGGAGTCCCGGACCTTAGCCAGGAGCACGTAATAGGTTTTCATTTTCATTAAATTTTTGTCAAAGATTGGGAGTGAGGGGCTCGTGCGTGACGTCACAAAGTCGCTTAAAATTGTTGCCTGGCGGCGGCAGCGGCGTGACGTCACGCGGAACCTTAAGAGGCAGGTATATGCGTAGGGTATATGCCACCATTTTGTGAATAGGATAGGCATAGGATTTCGCGTATAAAAGAAGCGGGATAGAACAGAGCGGTGTAAGCTCTAAATTCAAGTTTTTGCTGATTATCTTTTAATTAAGACATTATTCAAAAAAAATAAGCCGAAGGTGCCCTCGGTATTCTTTTGGTTAATATGGTGATGACAATAAAAAAATCTTGTGATTGAAAGTTTAGGAGAAAAATTGTGAAACTAAAAGAACAGATGGTACTTTGCACAATTATTTCAGATATTTAAAATAGTTTTTTTTTAATTTTCGAATCGAAGGTGCCGTGTCCGTGATGGTAGCGTAAACATAACCGAATTCGAGTTTGTTTGCCTAATTTATAGCGTATAAATAGAGTAAAATCAGTGCAAAAGTAAAATAAATAGTGCCTCCTTGGTTTAAGAAATAATGACCATTGTTTGTGGGTATGCTAGCATAACGATCAAGCTAGCGTACACACGACCGTTCTCAAAAACGGCTTATAGCAACAAAAGTTATAGGTACACAAAAATAGAGTATGAATAGCGTCCGAGCTATGCAAAATTTCATAATGATTGCTCTCATAGGAACAGATATATGGAACAAGACTATAAAAATAACACTCGAGCTGGCGTTATGCTAGTGTCAATCATAAAATCAAAATCCCCTAAAATCCTCACAATGTTACTGTGATTGATTCATTCACTCGATCGAGAAAAAAACAAGTTTCATTCACTCTCTCTGTCAATCTGACATGACTGACGTGGTGGTGGAGCTGGCTGTCCAAGCAAGTTTGATAGCGACAAGTCGACAACAGCGAAAGGATAACCAAAAACCTGGCTTTGTTCCTTTATTTTAGGATAGTTACTTACCAAAACAAAGATGTTGGACACTTTATTTGATGATGTGAAACGTATGAACAAGCGGCAGGTAACTGTTCATTTATAAACATTGAAATGACGGTAGCACAGCACCGGTTACTTATTTTCACTTTTCTGCTTATTTCCAGTTTATCTATCAAGTCCTCAGCTTTGGTATGATAGTGTCGTCTGCGCTGATGATATGGAAAGGTCTCATGGTCGTCACAGGTAGTGAAAGCCCCATTGTTGTGGTACTTTCTGGCAGTATGGAGCCCGCATTCCATAGGGGTGATTTGCTCTTCCTCACGAACTATCCTGAAGAGCCTGTGCGTGTGGGAGAGATCGTAGTCTTCAAAGTAGAAGGTCGTGATATTCCTATCGTACACAGAGTTCTAAAACTCCATGAAAAGTAAGTTTTTATGATGTTGGTGGCCACTGCAGTCATGCCATATAAACATAAAATTGTTCAGTTGTTTCACTTTTGAATTGGAATCAATGCTTATAATGTAGTGTATAAAATACAGACAAAGCCTATATCATACAGAAATTAGTTCTTACTTAAATTTTTGATAAAACTAGTTTTATTCTATTATTTTACAGGAACAATGGCACTGTGAAGTTCTTGACCAAAGGTGATAATAATAGTGTAGATGACAGAGGTTTATATGCACAAGGTCAATTATGGCTCACAAAAAAGGATGTTGTCGGTCGTGCACGAGGATTTCTGCCATACGTTGGAATGGTCACAATTTATATGAATGAATATCCTAAGTTTAAGGTAAGAATTTGTAGTATAGATAAAAAAAATATACAAACTGGGATAATTCAGACAGAATATACCACATAATTCCCCATCATTCCACTTGCAACCCATTAGAAATTTTATAAATTAGTCCCCTAATGAGAAATATCACTGCTTAGCTTCTCTTAATTAACAGATTAAATGAATGAGTGGGTAGGTCTTGGTCAGGAATAAGAGGTTGTTTATAAATGTAGCGTATATAAAAATAATCAGTCAACTCCTACACTCGTTTGGAGCCTGTACAGGGCTCGGTTTTACGACTACGGTAGACTCGCAAAGTCCTGATCAGGGTAACCTAGTTGTAAAACTAACCCTGATTTGGGTACAAATAAGTGTAGGTAAGGTGTTAATGTTTTTTCTCATGCAAATTGTCCTTTACCGTATGAGTGAATCACATAATGTTTCTTTACTATTGTTTATTACTCTGCCCATATTCACTCGCGCTACAGTTTAACACTTTCATGACTGAAAACACAGAGTGCGATCTGCAACTCCGTGTCCCGACGGCGCGCCCCTGCGGGTCGCACCGCCGACGCTAGCAGTGATCGAGTGAAAAAGTAGCAGATTTATATGATAATCTACCACATAAATTTTGATACCTTACATCACAGTTCACGGTTACAGCAGTGGACTATTATAGACCTTTTAATTCTAAATTATGAAATTTTTCGATACAACATTACTTAGTATAATACACGTTTTCCACCTACTGATTTGGAAACAACTAATCATGTAAAATAATTTCTTTCAGTTTGCTGTTCTCGCCTGCCTCGCAATCTACGTCTTAGTCCACAGAGAGTGACACAGTTTATTTGATCTGAAGTGTAGACAGCGTTGGACTCACTGGAGTTGTGGTTGTTCACAAAAATATTTAAGTACTAGCATAAACTTTTTTCTAATTTATTTTTTGTGACTTAATAATAGTTTTATATCATCAAGCTGTTGAAATGCTGTCATACTGGTTTGTAATTCTTATTCTAAGTGGAGATGATAAATCTTAAAGTTACATGATGACTTTTTTTTTGAGGTAAATCAATTAGGTGATAATATATTAATAAATATACAGGGTTATTGGTAATTTAGTAGCGCAGCTGCATGAACTGCAAGGTCTGCCCATTATAACAAACAGGTTTATGAAGCGGTATGCGTCAAATTAGCGCCGCCAACTATTTCATTTTATTACTACGTTAAACAAAGGAAATTTCAAAAATCAAACGTACTTTTTGTGATACCACAGACCAGTTTGTATAACTGGAAAAAAAAAGCTTATAACAGGTATCACAAACAACGTTCGATTATTGAAATTTCCTTTGTTCAACGTAGTAATAAAATAGGTGGCGGCGGCGCTAGTTTCACGCATACCACCGCCTTAAGCTTATTCTTAAACTTAGTTTTATAAGTTGATATTGATACCCCCCTCCATTCAATAATTGTTCTATAAGAGATGCTTTATTTGAATCTTTAGTTAACTAGTGTGGGAGATTGGTATTTCGTAATTTATTAGGTTCCGGAAAGATGTTTTTTTTACAGAGATGATTATAATTTTTTTTGGAATCAAGTTTCTGCGAATGTGTTCGTAATGATGGGAAAAACCTGTAGTTCACGCAGACTCAAGTGTTATATGTCAATGTAATGTAATCAATAACCCTGTATATTTTGTAGATCCAAAATTTGCATTTTATAATATTTCGACACTAACAGTTTCGGTGTACTTCTACAGAAACAAGCAGAGTATTTCAAATCATTTCTCAAAGAAGTACAAATTTGTTATGGCCACACCATGGAACAGAGAATGCTTCACTACCATACATACACCTTTTAGTTATCTCCTACGTTATCCTACAGCGATACTATTTTACATTTTTTACTAGCTACTACTATAAGCTACTTTGACGACCGATGTGGCGCGGTGGGCGAAGGTCTGACGCAGAAGGTTGCGGGTTCGATTCCCACCTCGGGACAAATGTGTTTACGATCTGCAGATATTTGTTCAGGGTGTTCTGGTCGTTTTCTATATATAATAAAAAATATGTATCTATGTATTGTATTGTATTATATCAGTTATCTGGTACCCATAACACAAGCTCTGCTTAGCTTGGGGCTAGGGCAACTTCGTATCTCTGCCTAAACTAAATAGAATAAAACTATTACAGAGGCAGTAAAAAAAAGCTTATGATAGGTATCACAAACTGGAAGATCGATTTTTGAAAATTCCTTTGTTAAACAGAATAATTACATAAAGTAGGTGGTGGCGCTAGTTTAGGTGGTGGTGTATGCGCCTTAAAAAACTTCGTTATATTCCGTAAAGTTCATTGTGTCTGCTGCGTGTTACTAAAAAAAAGCAAAATAATGATTTAGTCGAATCGAGAACTAGTCTGATGTGTGTTTTGCGATTTAGACTTCCTTGTCTTTCCGTGCTATAGAATTTAGATTGGTTTTAGTTCAATCAATAATAAGTCATCGTATTGAGATCAAAGCTTAGATCCCAATACGATATGTATTGAGTAGTGTAAGTTTCCGTTTACTCCCACTTGTTCTGTTAAGTAGGTCTGTTGACAGAACTACTGGGTTTTTTTTTTTTACCATTAGTTTTTCATCAAAATCCATCCAGTAGGTACATGTAGGGCTAAGATGCGCAGCGAGACAAGCGTATCTGGTTTCTACTGGATAAATAAATAATGCAGGGTTCTTGTATCATTTGGTTCTGCAGCGCGCTACATTGTGACGTTAGTTATTGCTGAAATCACTAGGTGGCGTTGTCGGAATAGTGAAATGTAAGTTTGATTCCCGCTGTTTCAAAATGTTGCGGGTTTTTTTAGCGGGTTGAATAACATTTAATGTTTGTACGATCTGCTCTGCGGATATTTGTTTTGGGTGTTTCTATGTGTAAAAAAGAACTATCTATGTATGGTATTGTATTGCATTAAGTGGTTCCTTTTCTACCTTTTGTACTCGGTTAACAAGTAGGTACCAACCAAGGCATGAATTATCCATTATTTTTTTCCTCCATAATCTACTGTGCATTCTTCCCTACTAAGTTTGTAGTTCCTAATTATTCTTTTCACATACCGATTTTCAAATAACACGCAAAAATAACGTGAATAAATGGACTGAAATTCATTATTTCATAGATGTTCAGGATTCATAGATGCAGAATTTAAACTAGTTTTACTTGATGTCATCGTTTTTACTAAATTATTAATATGTTTAGCGTCAATTTTTATTAATGAAAAATTGACAAGGCACAACTGACCCCGTCATGGGGCTGGTTGTTCCATCGTTGAGGCAAGTTGTCTCGGCAGCAACTTCAATTGTTAATGTCGCAGTGGTAGTACTGGTAGTGTATGTATAAATCAAACACAAAAGTACCTACCTAATTTGCAAGTAAAGTTACCTACATAATCTTTTATACCTACAACTATAATAGGACTTTATTTGAAAAAAAAAAACAACAAACAAAATGTTCTTTGTACTTAGATCTATTACCACGCTTATTCTCAAGACCCTAACTTCTGTATTTATTAAGAAAGTAAGGTTTTAGTAAAAACTTAGAGCAACCTTTAACTAACTTTGCTTTTTTTTCTATCGAGAAAATTTTATGGAATCGTGTAGGTATTCGAAACATGATGATATGATCGATAGAGTAAATCCTGAACTGTACCATGTACAAATGTCAAAGTTAAATATTTAGTACCTAGTTTGGAAGATTTTTAGTTCTGACGGAGTTGATTTGAGGTAGTAATAGGCCCTTAAATATCCGGCACGTTTACGTTTGGGTCTGCCTAAAAGCAGCCCTCTGCTTACCTACTTATGAAACAAAACAAGAGTTTCAAAGCACACTTGTTTCAAAGCACACTTGTTTCTCCAAAGAAACTACTCGAAAATCGTTATGAGTATAGCTAAGCAGCTACTTTACCGGTAATTGACCCACCTATGCCGGGAAATCCATTAAAAATATTGTGAAACCTTTGATTGATGTTTGATCCGGGATCGACACTTTGTTGAAACTGGTAATGATACGGACCAGTGGTTTGATTTAAACGATCCTGGCGCGAAAACTGCCCAGTCACTGAGTTCGCTTGGGGTCAAGCCACACTGATAGCCAAATGCTTTAGTTGATTGCGTTGACTTAGGTAGAAGTTTGAGTTATATATCGCGGCTCCAAGAGGTTACGAACCTGAGTAGGCATATGTGAATTTCAACTCGATACCACCACGCGTTTCTGAGAAAAGAGAGATGACGACGGACAACAAAGTAATCCTATAAGGGTTCCTTTTTTCCTTTTGAGGTACGGAACCCTAAAAACGTCTAGTGCGTGTCGGACACAAGCAACGAGGGTTCCGTATAAATTATAACGTAGCCTTAAATATGTATGACCTTTTTTTTTTATAAATTTAGTTTTTTTTTTTTGTTCTTTACGACCCGCTTACCTATTGCCAAATTTAAAGTAATATGCACATTACGAATTTCCTATATTTTTTACTTGCTAATTTACTACTTTTCTTATAAGAAAATCAGGGGGAGGCCTGCGTCCAGCAGTGGACCAGTATAGGCTGTTGAGGATGAGGATGAGAAGGCTCATAAGCTGATGCTTGTATATTTATGTATATCTTAGTCCTTGTCACTACTTTAAATAAATATTTACTTACTATACAAAATGTCCAGTATTTTTTTTTCTCGGGGGCACTTACCACTGAGTCCGTTAACAGGTTCCAAGTCTTCACGACCCGATAGGACAATTGTACCTTATCATTTGTTTGCTGGTTTAGCCGCGTTGCAGCTTCAGCGAATACTCGTGCTCGAAATTCGCGTGTATTCTTTTTTTATTCATTTATAATGATTTCTTATTTGCAATAGTTAACGTCGTGGAGATTAAGGTCAAAATGTCGACTTGCATTGTACATTTTCTAATTTTAATTAATAAAATTAAAATTAAAAATAAATATAAAAAATAAATAAAAATAAAATTAATATAATAAAATTTTAATATTAAATAATAAAAGCGTTTATTTCAGAATTATGTAAATTCCATATTGAGAATAGAAAAGGTACGGTACACTAACATATCAAATAATTAGGAATATACAATACAATAAGTACTACAAGATACAATGAAACATTATTATATATATATATTTAGGTGGGACTTAAATCTTACGTTTTGCATTCAGTGTGGCTTGACCCTTACCTGAGGAACCCAGCTCATAGCTTGAAAGGTGACGGTGGGGTGAAGAAGGTTACCACTTCTACCCTTATAGTAGACTGCTGCAGGACTTGTCCAGTCACGGCAGGGAACAATTTGTCGTTACCTGCGGTTGTATGTACTATAAGGTTTGATGTGATTACTATTGGCATAGATATGTTGTATTCTATAGGTACTAAAAAAAATATGATTGCAATTTCAAATGTTAAGGAAATTATTTATTTTGGTATGACATAATTAACTAATATTATAAGCTGGAGAAACCACTGGCTCCTGAAACACAGTTTTTAACTAGTTCAGTAGCCTATGGACTCAATATTGTTGGTCAAATTTTATTATGTCAATAAAACAATTTTTACTTTTATTTCTGTTACTTCATTATGCGTATTGTTGGTATTGCCTTATGAATAAATAAATAGATATAACAAGCTGCTGTCCGCGGCTTCGCCCGCTTAGTTCCCGTTCCCGTGTGAATTCCGGGATAAAAAAGATAAAGCATAAAACATCATAAACTGTTGGAGATTCTTAGAAAGCTTATTTTCCAGTGAGTAACATAGGCAATGTTACTTACTGGAAAATAAGCTTTCTAAGAATCTCCAACAGTTTATGAGGCGCATGCTGGAATAGCTCGCAGATGACAGATTTTTTCAGATTTTTTTGACTCATCGTTATATTTTGGATAATATACAATATATATTTATGAATAGCCTATGTGTTATTCTGATATGTAAGCTATATTATTGTGAAGTTTCATCAAAATCCATTTAGTAGTTTTTGCATGAAAGAGCAACAAACATACATAGGTACATACATCCTCACAAACTTTCGCGTTTATAATATTAGTAGGAAGTAGGATAATACTTAATAAACTAGTGCCATTGATAAGTATTTCTCTAATTACATTGTGCGATATTTATATATGTAGAAATTATGGAGAAGAATAAGGGTGGAAGGTATGATGAGAAGGTTGAACAATTCTGCCTTTTTTGTCATTTAAAAATACCACTGAACTGGTTGAATCTAGCTGCTTTCGGCGTCACACCAAAAGGTTGGAACATTTATCCTTGTATCTAGATACAAGGATAGTGGGCTGGCCATATCTCGAGAAGAACCGACAACCGCTGGGGTAAACGTGTTCTTGAGCGGAGACCGCGACTCGGCAAACGTAGTGTAGGACGCTCTCCGAACAGGTGGGATGTCGATTTGCGAAAGACTGCTGGCAGATGCTGGATGCGGCAAGCTGAAGACAGGGCGCTATGGCGCTTATTAGGGGAGGCCTATGTCCAGCAGTAGACTAATGTAGGCTGATGATGATGATGATGACAAAGATAGGTTTAAAGAACTTTATTCTCATACAAACACGTGGTTCACTTATAATGAGATACATAGAAACAAATTAATATAGGTTTATAATATTTAAACTTAACTAACCTCTGGTACCTAAAATTATAACTAAGTAGATATTATATGTAGCTAAATATAATGTAACAATGTTTTGTAAATAACTAACTCTAACAAATAATCAATAACTTTAACAATAAAAAATAAAATAAAAAATAAAGTAAGTAATTGAAAAACTAAATTGGTAAGTATGAAGTCCATATATTATGTATTTTGATAGTAATATTAGAAAGTTAAGCATTTTTTATTCGTTTATTGTTATATAGTTTGTACATGTAATTTAAGTTTATTTTTATATGCATTAAAATTAACACATTCCTTTATATTGTTTGGCAGATTCTTAAACAATTTAGCTCCCTCTGATAATATTGTTTTTTTACCATAGCATAGCTAGTACGTGAACTAGTTAATTGTAATTTGATTTTATTTCTTAAGTTGTATTTATTTTCTCTTAAATGAAATTTAATTTTTGATTGAATGGAGTTTGAGGTAATTTTTTTAATTAAAATACAGGTATTGTAAATGTAAAGTTTTTCTATATTAAAAATATGAGTTTTGTTGTATAATTCTTGAGTCGGCGTAAAATAGTCAAAATGGTATAGGACTTTAATAACCTTGTTTTGGGTCCATCTAGCTAGATAGATGGCCACAATCACATCACTCTAGTGTTTGTATATTGAATATTTGAATCTATGGACCCAGTATGTAAAATATAGTTATAAAGATGTATGTTCCATATTGTATGTTATAAGATTATTTATAACATGACAAAATATTATTTTGGAACTGGAAACTATTACTTACCTAAATTTCACCCGGGCTCAAGTTGCAGCTTGTACCTAATTCTAAGACCTTTAATGTACATTATGATGGCATTCATTATTCATTACGGATGTAAGCGGGTTAACTACGAGCCTTATTTGTGTTGGAAGAACACTAACTTACCTACATCCGTAATGAATTTGTTAAGCTACGATAGTTTTTATTGTAAAATAATATGATGGCAAATAAGAATTTTGAATCGTGGTTCACAGCAGGTAGAAGTTCACAGTTGGTCGGTAGAACGTCATCTGAAACATATCTTGTCTTGACAGCATCGATGGAATAATACTGAGAGGAAATGTCAGCTCTCGTCAGCCTGATTGCAGCGCCTCCGGCGCCAGCTTTCTAGTCAGTCGGTGGCACAAAGCAAAACACACGGATATATCGACTTACATCATCATCGTAGCCTTTATTAGTCCATCCGGACATAGCTTCCCTAATCAGCGCCATAGCGCCCTGTCTTGAGCTTGCCGTAACCAGCATCTGCCTGCAGTCTTTCGTAGATCGTCATCCCATCTGGGCAGAGGGCGTCCTACACTACGTTTGCCGATTCCCGGTTTCCACGAAGACGTTTACCACTTGCTTATTCTAAGATCTATGTCGATCGATAACTTTGGTTCTCTGCCAGATGTATTCGTTATGAATCCTATTCTTCAAACTCCGAGCACAGCTATTTCCAAAGTAAGCTGCCCGACTTTGAACTGGTGGACCAGCCCTACCGTGAATGTCCACGTCTCAGCTCCACCAAGCACGTAAGGTTTAGCTCTGCTGTTGTGGTTTATTTACAAATATTTCACATCGAATTTGCCTAGAGTATACATATAATAATGTAGACTAGAAGAACGAAATACATTCTATAGGAGTTATTCCTGTCTCGTTCCACTTTTCTAGATCTACCTATAAATTTTTAAGGGTTGTTTGTCAAACATTGACGACCTCTTTGGCGCGGTGGGCGAATGTCTGCCTGCGACGCAAGAGGTTGCGGGTTCGATTCCCGCTTCCGGACAAATGTTTTTTTTATATAACAAAAGCTCTGCTTAGTTTGGGGCTAGATAATGCTGCGTGAATTGTCCAGCATTATTTATTTATTTATTATAATAGGCTACTTTTTATCCCATAAATCAGTTCCCATGGCGTAGAAATAACCTGAAACAACGCATGCAAAGTCGCGGGCAGCACCTAGTACTTCAATAAATCCACGAAGTCTACTATCTACTGTCTCTATGAACGCCTGTACTAAAGTACCACTATCTTTCCCATGGCTTATAGGCCAGTTAGATACAAAATAACCACTTCAGTTTATGCGAGGGTCGCAAATGGTCACAATATTGTGTCATTCCAACCACGGCTGCAGTTTCGTAGGCAATAACAAACCACACTCGTATACAAATTCGAAAGTATGTATGTAAGGTTATGAATCATTTACGTCAAAGCCACTAAAAATGATGGAAATGAAGATGTTCATCGTTCTCTGGGATACCATAGGTAACCTAAAATATTAGTTTTGGGACTTACTAAAAACTAGAAATAAGTATAAACTTGCTGTGCCCACAACCAGGGTTCAGTTGCAAAATCTATCAGTAAATAAATTAAAACAAATTGTCAAAACCTTTCTGTGCAAAAAGGATTACTACAAAATATCAGATTATCTAGAAAATAAAAAACTTGGGACGGGTTTTGCTCCAACTCGAAAAATAACAACTAACAGGCTAAAGGTTTCTTCGTCGCTTCTTTACTTACTCTACATACCGAAGCGACCGAAATCAAAACAACACTTTATTTCCGTGTCAATGTTTCATTTTAAGAATTTGATCTTTTCTAAGTGTAATTTTTTGTATTTATGGAAATAAAGACAAAAAAAAAATCTTTGAGATTACCCAGAGTACGAGGGCTTACGCACTATATACAAAAACTTTAGAACCTAATATATGTTCAATCGCTCTACATTATCTTTATTGTATCTTTTCACATACCCGTGAATAGTTATTATGTAGGTAGGTATAACGTGTTCTGATGTTCTGATAGGGTAAGCTTAAAAAAATTAACTGCTGTACGTCACGTCGAACGTCTGCCGCGAAGGGTCGACGATATCCGTAATCTGTGAGTTACCCCTGGCCCAGACTAGCGCAGGACCGAAGCGAATATCACAAACATTGACACAAAATCAATGGACTGGGTAATTTTCATATTGCATTGTTAACTTTATCAAAATTTGTGTTTTGTCTTACCATCTTAAAAATTAAAGTAATAAGTGAACATTAGTTAATACTTTCACAGGTACAAGAATAAGCTATGAATTGAAAGCGCTCTATGGCTAAAAGTCTATTAACTAGCTCGTTAAAGACAAAACTTTTATATAATTAACTTTAGTTACATTCAAAGTAGGATAAGCACGACTGCAACATTAACTAGACTAGACTTACCTGCTGAGGGAATCAGACAAACTTTTTTATGTGTTTATGTGCAGTAGTAAAAACTTGTTTTATGCAGTTATTTAAAGTTTTTACGTCCGCATCTATGGCTTTATTATAGCTCGTGAACATTATAAGCCTGCTGAATTTTGTTTCAAGGAAGGCCTGTGAAAAGGTGGAGTGGCTTTAGATATAATTATATCTTTATACTTGCACGAGAAGTGTGTGGACTTCAGAATTTTTGCTACTTTTCTGTTAGGAATTGTTCAATATACGGACAGACGACTGAAAGGATCGCTGGTTAGTATTGCACTGGTTTATGAATACGATCTGGAGGGGGTCGAAGCCACGCTTCATACCCGACATCCCTCCCCTTATTACAATACTACTAAACTTATTTACTGACTAACATTGGTTAAAAATACTCTTTGTTACGTTCGCGTAACAACATCTTCCGCGTTGTAACGCCCAGGACTGGTAAGTCGCTCGGTTCGGGATCGGCTCCCGTTTCCTGAAATTCATCATCCGAGGTCCTTGAACTATCCGCAGTTGTTGCACCAGAGTTCTCAGACTCAGTAGGCACCACCACATTGCACACATTCTCTTCTTCCCCCGAGACTGAAGAACCCGTTGGACGGCCGGTTGAACTCTTGCCGTCTTCCTTTGACCAAGCGCACCGTTGTGATACTCGGTGAGTCCAATGTCATCGGGCATTCAGGCCTTTCTGGTGAAACCTGTGGCGTTGACGGCGTGGACAGTGGCGGCGAAGACGTCGAGGTAGGTGAGTATAGGTGAGGTAGGCGGCGGTGACGACAACGCTGGAGCCGGCGACAGCGTTGTGGTGGCGTTAACTGTCCAGGTGTATTTATGTCTCTATTTTGTGCTTTACCATCCCAAAACCTGTCCCTTTTCCATGTTCGGTACCATTTTGAGGCGATGTGACGAACACACGTAGATAGAAAGATAGAAAACTCTTTTGTACCACACAAACACAAAATACAATACAAAAGGAAATATACATGGAATAAAAGAAGTACAAAGGGCGGCCTTATCGCTTTGAGCGATCTCTTCCACCCAACCTTGGGATGGACTACGTGATGTGATGGAGTACGTATGTAGATTATAAAAGTATTGTACTATCAAAACTTATAAAAAAAATATACATGAATCTAATATCTACTAATTATTTAGCTGCATACATACTTTCAATTTATTCCTGATAAAAGAAAGCAGGATATTATAAATTTTTGGGAACGGAAACGAAAAAAGGTAAATATCTGAGTATATTTTATACCCATGGTTAAAAGAGACTTATTTCCATAAGCTAAATGCTTAGAGTAGTAATAATTATTGTGTTTACTTATGTTATCGTAAGCACCTCAACCTCACTCTCAACAGCCTATAATGGTCCACTGCTAGACGCAGGCCTTCCCCTGATTTTTTTTATCTCATGGGGGTAATGCTCGTAATCTCCCCGATGGGCATGCTGTTTGGGGATCGCAGCTCAGTGATAGATCTATTCTACAAGAGGCGCTGCTGCCCGCTGCCCCAGTGTATGTCCCTTAGTCGCCTCTTACTGTGGTAAGAGGCGACTAAGGGACATACATAGAATTTGCACGACCCAACTCTTCCCCTGGGTGTGCCCAGGGGAAGGGGTGTGCCCAGGGGAAAAGTTGGGTCGTGCAAATTCTATGCCAGCACCACACAAAGACCTAAGCATCACTATTTAACTAAAAAAGTGAAACCGTTAAAATAATAGTAAAAAAATAAGTGTTTATCCGATTCATAAGGTACTTTCAGTGTAAGTAATGGGAACTTATCAAAATCAGAATCTATTCAAACACGAATCAGACATCGTTAATTTATAATTCATGGTAAAAACCACGGTATTTTGTTGAAAACATGATACGGAACTGAAATTACTGTGTTTAAGCTTGGGGCGGTCATTAGATGTACCTAAGCAGATAGGTATAGGTATCTACCTACCTACAAATACAATTATTTTATGAAAAAGCAACCTTTACAACATCTTCCATGACTTTTCATGAGGTTTAGGCAAACCGAGGACGTTCTTACGTACCCGATTTAATATTTCAAGTCAGATATCCGCCGAAGTGCCTACTGTATGTTATTATGGGCTATGCAATGGAAAAAATGTACATGATGTCTGAGGAGATGATTTGTATTTCTTGGCTCTATTATTCTGTGCCCTAACCTACTAAATGTAGGTATAAAATATATTTTATTATTAACTAGATTTTGCCCGCGGCTTCGCATGCATTGTGGAATAAAAAGTACCTAGCTTATGTTACTTGGCTTATATCTTTGTGTATGCAAAATTTCAGCGTTAGGTATACCTTCAGATAGTTTTGGGGTTGTCTTCGGCCAAACATTTTTATAACGTCAAAATCTTTCGCCGTTGTATTATTAATAGGATTAGTAAATTTATTTATTTAAAGATTTATCGTTTATGTATCATTCCAAAGTATTTTCGTGGAATAGTATATATAAAAACAACAAAGTATTATACTTTCTAAAGCAAAACATAATAATTTTGGGGCCTATGATTCAATTTAGTTGATTTACCCTTAGATATGAATTCAATTCTACCGTACGATAGTCCCCTCATAATAATTTATTAATATAATTTTTGCCAACTTGCCCCATACCTATTTCTTTACCTAACCGAAAATTTCCTGAGCTACGTGGGGTAACAAAGTGTCAATGTTGCTGAGAACCACCATTAATCCGACTTTGAATAATTTATCCAGCGACTTTGCCTGAATTGCCTGATTCACGATTAGCTCTACGAAGCGAGTTTTCTTTATTTATCGGATTAGGGTGGGCGTCTCTCAAATGGAGTTCTTTTTGAATCGTGTTCACTTTATTGTCTGTTTTATTCGTCTCGTAATCCTTCATCAGGGTTTTTAATTCGTTCTTGTCTGTGAAATCCTGCTAGGATCCTGTTTGATTGCATTTCCTCAGCCGGTGTTTCTTAGACCCAAAGACCTAATTATTATATTGAGCCCGTACTGCACTACGGCTGGTCAAATCACTTGCCACCTTCCAAACCTCTTTGCTTTGTGCAACTAGGTTCTGATGAAACTATGCTGTGAATTAAATTTATTCCCGTGGCATTAATTTGCTCACATGTGAATTTGAATCTACGAGAACTCTAGGAATAAACTTGTCTCTCTCCCAGTAGTAGCAGTACCTACCGAAAATATTAGTTTCCTCTCGTGCACGAAACAAATTTTGAACAAAATGAACCTAACGTAAAACCTAGCTTTCAAAATATGCAACTGTTTCAATATTTTAGTTTTTCAATACAAATTTTGTGTCCCAATACATGAAAAAGTAACGTATCCCATCATTTATTCGGACATTCGGGCCCCTGCGAGGCAGTTTTCATAAACAAATGCAGGAAAGTTTGGCAGGGTAACTTTTTGTGTATTTACGGCGACGCTGTGGGGGCCCCGTTGCATCCAAATCCTTCTATCATATGCTTTACCTACCGAGGCTTTTGGCAAACGAGACCAACGTTAAACATACTTTATAGATCAACTGTAAAATAGCGAATCGCATACTTTTCGAACCGGTAGGGACTTGCAGCATTTTTATTTCGCCTCAGAATTTAAAAGCTACATCAAGCAGTTTGGCGTAACTGGGCGTATCAATGATACGTCGTAGAACTTAGCTTCAATCAGAGACTAGATTATTTTAAGTACTTTGGTTATATGTCTTGCCTTCCAAAAATGTAGGTACCTACCTACCCTAATAGACAATAGCTCGGGGGCATCTCTTTACGTGTAGGTTCTCCTTGCCTAGTTGCACACCGTTGCCAGTGCGGTGAAACCGTTGTTTGTCTCTAACCAAGTAAGCAACTAAATCGGTCACGTGCTTCGTCGAAAATCTGCGAGCGAGTTACGCACTTTAGTAAAAAACCCTAAATCCAAAGCTGATCGGAATGCTGTCTGTTATTTCCGTCAACAAATTAGCATTGCCACTAACGTCTCAATGGTGCCAGCATTCTAGGCACTCTGCCTTCTGGTGACTCAGAAAAAAAAATAGATTTTAGTGTAAATACTAGTTATTATTGTTTTATTCTGTTATAACACCCAGTAACTATATGGGTCTTCGGTTCAACTATGTATACTATATAACTATATATCTTGTGCATCATTTAATCGATTATGCTACGCTTACCATAATATCGTATTCGCAGCATGCGTAGCCAATACTACGCCGTAGCACTCTACGGCGTAGAGCCGTAGCACGCACGGCTAATGCTCAAAGCAACTAAAACATTGTCTAGATTTAGATTAGATTAGATGTTTTTTTTGTTAAATGCTATCGTAGCATCTCGTTCATTGGACATCTTAGATATTTTTCTTTTTTTGGTAAAGATGTCTGTCAATTCAAGCCCTGATTACTTCGGGGCTAGCTATAAAATGATGCTGCGTGGATCGTCCAGTTATTAGGTTCCTACTGGCCCACTCTACCAGATAACTAACATAGTTATTGTATACTCTTTGGAAAAATACAATAATGAATAAGGTTTTTTTGTTTGTATGGTCACTTCCCCATTCTTAGGCCTAGAGAGGCCTAATTTACGGTACATGGGGCGTCGCGTATTTGGTGTGGCATTTTCTGCACTCTCTCGTACTCTCGTTGCGGTCTATTGAAATGACTTTTGTTTGTAACACATTAATAGGAGATGTTTTAGTACCTCTTTTGCCATAGCTGTCCTGGACTTAATCACATTCCTTATTTTTTTGTGTCCTCATTGACTTTGATAACAGTGGAGATGTTTAAATTACATAAATAAATAAATTATGCTGGACAATTCACACAGCATTACCTAGCCCCAAGCTAAGCAGAGCTTGTGTTATGGGTACTAGAAAACTGATATACATAATACAATATATTACATAGTTAGATATTTTTTGGTAGACATAGAAAACGAACAGAACACCCTGAACTGCTGTAGCCTGTCTGCAGATCGTACACACATTTGTTTAAAGGCGAAAATCGAACCAGCAACCTCATGCGTCGCAGGCAGACATTCGTCCACCGCGCCACAGAGGTCGTCAACATAGAAAGAAGCTGATATATTTTCTTCTGTTCGTCTTCTTAGTCGGCTCTTATGACATCCACGGGCTGAGTTGTAGAAGTGGACTCTTACGCAGCGATTGCCGCGGCCTGAAATGTAAATCCATATGACACATTCCCCACGCATCCGTCGCTAAGGTTTATGCCTCGGTGTTTGCTACCCACGGTCATAACTTCCATTCTCGGATAGCATTCGTACTGCATTCGTAGTATCACTCGCGCCGCACACGTAGCTTATGATTTGTAAAGCAAGGCTGCTGGCGGCCCTCCAGGAATCGGCCTCGAATGTATTTAAAGCACTATGTTGGTTTGTTTGTTTGTAACAGACGTGATATCTTAAATTAAAATGGGATCAGGATGGCTTAAAATGGGAAAATGTTTTGGTAGTTGGTGGTAGTTGGTTTGTAACCCGGTGTTTGGGTAGGTATGAACAGAAATGGATATATGCTGAAGATGAAGGAAAGAGATAACTCATACAGTCGTAGATATGTAGGCCCCTCATGAAGAACTCTATCAACCTATGTTAGTCCACTAGACCTCATCTAATGAGCGAGCCATAGCGCCCTGTCTTCAGCTAGACGCATCCAGTAGCTGCCTGCAGTCTTTCGCAGGTCTGGCACTGGCCTGGCCGAAGGGTGTCCTTCACTACGTTTACCGTCTCATAGGCCCCTATTATCTACGTAATGTACTTACATAAAATGTGTGCAGTTTAAGTGTAGTACGAACATTACCCGGTAATAAAAAGTAAACAGTAAACTTAAAATTCCTTGATCTTATTTATGATTCAAGTAATATGTATTCATAGAGTCTTTTGAAATATAGAAATTACCGTAGCGTGGTCGGTCCAGTAACAAATTCAGAGCAAGAAAGTATATTTCCCTAGAGACCTTTTACAAAGTCAACAAGCTGTAACTTGGGAAATAAATAAAGGGCAAGCTACGATTAATATTAAACATTCACAATTTTTATTTTTAGCGAATGAGGGATTTCAATTTGGACACTGAAGACAACTGCTGTGGTTGTCTGTTATGTTGGTGTCTTTTATTTAAAGTTGTGTCTGTTATGTTGGTCTTAGCTGCCTTTTTTTTTTGAGAAAAAGCACATAGAATAGCTATTAGGTACGAACTACTGCTTGCGGCTTCGCACACAATTTGCAGGATAAAAAGCAATAAGTTAGCAAAAGATTGCATGATACATTTATGCAAATTTTTGTTACATTCGTTCACTCGTTTTAGTTGAATTGGTTTATTATAAAAAATAACCAAACTTTTGCATTTATAATGTAAGTGTAATAGTTAATTACACACATTTTGTTTAGAAAAACACAGTTACTCCTTAAATATTAAATGACTCATAAAAACTGAAACCGCAAAAGTGTGCGTTCTACCCATTCACCACCAGAACCATAAATACTTGAGCACGTAATACCTCCAAATAGTTTTGAATATACAAAAACTAGTCCTCCAATTATGGGTGTAATTTACAGGCACAGTTTGGGCACCGGTCGCCCATTATGTGGGTAACATTTCACTGCCTCATTAAGTATGTCTCACGCGTTAATTAAACTAATCGGTACCTAAGGTTTGCACTGAGATATTACTGGGCAATTCTTCACTTGTTTACGGTAGAGCCTTCGTGGGCGCAAAGTAGTAAAACTAAATAGGTAATAAGAAAACGGGGTTGGAGAAAATAGATTACTTGTTAGTGTAAAAGACCACTCAAGTTGCAAGCTTGCAGGCACGTTTCTGTTATTTTCAACTATCTGTTTTTACGCGACTTCCCAAAACAGAAGTGTAATGATTTCAAGGTTAATTTCTTAATTTTACGATAAATTTTAAATATTTCAACAGATTTGGATCGATTAAAAATTCTCATAGGTCCCAAATGACACCGCTTTTGTTTTTAAGTAATAGGTACATAAGCAGAGTTATTTTACTTTTTGTTAAATTATCTTATTTATTTTAACATCGTCAAACATCAAAACGTAACACGTACACTTCTTTGGAAAAAATAATTTTAAGGACTAATAGAAGCTAATGTTTCTTAACATCACCCAATAGAAGTTTTATCTAACCCAACTTCAAAAAATACGGCCCAATCTCAGTAAAATCAAAAGGTTATTTATAACTCTTTGGACGGACACGAAATACAAATTCCTAGCAATGGCCCATTTGGTGGCACTTCGTAGAAAAGTTTAGCGAAGACAATACCACTGCTCAACTTTACAGCACAAAGCATTTAGCTACACTAACACGTTTGACCGAGATTAAATTGCAGAAACACGAGTACCAACGTAACTTTTTAAACATGATTATGAAACACCGCTTTAGATGTAGCACGTATTTGGCGTTGTTGTATTTTGATATCACTGTAAGAAGTGGCGGTACCTGCGAGGAGTTGGTCTGATTTTCAGTGTATTTTTGTTCGATGTTCTATTATTTGAAGATATACACTCGAGAGCAATGAATCCGGGTCACTCAAAGAATCCAAAAAATCTCGGAAAGTAAGAATGCTAGGTTAATGCAATAAATTGTATTTAATAGACAATTTAATACTCCTTAAATGAAAGTTAAAAAAATATGAGTCACCATACATTTTATTTACACAAAATTACCTAAAGAAAAAAAACTGCTGATCTCTCTTTAAAACAAAAATAGGAAACATGAAATTTTTGAACTTTATGACGATTTTCTTGAATTTCAATACTTCGTATTACCTCCTCGTGCTTCCATTACTGCGTTTACGCGGTTTGGCATGCTGTACACCAAGTTCCTTATACGATTTTGGGGAATATTCTCTCCCATTCCTCTGTGAGAGCAATTTTGAGCTCAGGAAGCGTGATTGGGGGAGGGTTTCGTTGTTTTACGCATCTCCCTAGCTCGTCCCAAGCATGCTCGATCGGGTTGATATCCGGACTGCGCGCTGGCCACTCCATACAAGTAATGTTCATCTCTTGAAGGTAGTCATTCACAATCCTACCTGTATGAGGTCGGGCATTGTCATGCATAAATATAGCATCCTCACCCAAATTGACCATAAATGGACCAACGTGTTCGTTGAGGATTTCTTCCACATATCTTACGCTAGTTAAAGAGCCGTTTTCTATGATCACCAGCTCTGTGCGACTTTCAGAGGAAATTCCGGCCCACACAAGTACAGACCTACCACCGTAGGCTACTTTTTCTTCGATGCATGCTTGCTTGAATCTTTCCCCTGGTCTTCTATACACTCTGTGTCTTCCATCGTGCTTGTAGAGCATAAATTTTGATTCGTCGGAGAACATAACTTTCGACCAATCTTCAATACTCCAATTTGAGTGACCCGGATTCATTGCTCTCGAGTGTATTAATTCTTAATTAAGTTAAAAGTCGCCCAGCTAGCTATGGAGAGAGCTATGCTCGGAATTTCTCTGAAGGATAGGATTCGTAACGAATACATCCGACAGAGAACTAAGATTATCGACATAGCTCAAAGGAATAGCAAGCTGAAGTGGCAGTGGGCTGGCCATATCTCGAGAAGAACCGACAACCGCTGGGGTAAACGTGTTCTTGAGTGGAGACCGCGACTCGGCAAACGTAGTGTAGGACGCCCTCCGACCAGGTGGGATGACGATTTGCGAAAGACTGAGAGGCAGATGCTGGATGCGGCAAGCTAAAGACAGGGTGCTATGGCGCTCACTAGGGGAGGCCTATGTCCAGCGGTGGACAAATATAGGCTGATGATGATGATGATTCATACATGCATACATACACGTAGGTATTACAGAATTCGTTTTATTCCGTGATAGCGGATGTTGTAGGAGCAAAAAACAAATCCGCTCGGTAATGCTTTCGTATATCTACTTTTTGGTTTCAGACACAATTATGGGAGCACAAAGCAAAAATTACCTTTGGTGTGATTTTATTTAGGAAGTAACATTTTCCACTAGAGCCCAAAGCTTAAGATACTGTAGGTAAGTATAGTAGATCTAGTGCTTGCTAACGCCAATTAATGAGCTAGTCCTTGCGCTCATCGCCTTGCTTTATTGAGGATAATCCTTAAGGCTCTCTTAGAAAACTCTGCTTATTAAACGATACTTATGTTTCTAAAGAAAAAATATTTTTATAATCCGAAGGTAGTATTATTTCCTCAGTTTTATTAGGTTTTACCTACAGCATGTTAAAATAGAAATATTAAAAAGGTTTTAATCGACTCTTGAGATTGGTACAATACGATGTTAGGTAATTGGTTATATTAAAATTAAGTAGGTACTTTATATAAATACGATGTCAATTTGTTGCATTTTTATAAGTCATCTTTACTTTTTGGCTCTAATAGTTATGTATAAATCTGTTATGGTATGTAAGTTTTTTTTTCTAAATTCAGCCTAAAAAATCTTATTATTAAAAACTCAGAATCGGAACAATGGTTAGTTCCAATGGGTCGAATTTAAAAATAAACTGAGGTATTCAGAATGTTCAGAATAATTGTGCAAACAGTTTTTGTGCAAACATTTTCCAACGTAGATATAACATACCATACGCGCGCTTTTCTACTTGCTGAGTGGGCTACTTAGTACCAGTACCAACCCAATGGATTATGTTAACTAGTTTATAAATAATTCAATCCTTGTTTTCTTAGTTTAAGTATGTACCTACTTTATTATCTAGTAGGTACTTAAGTAGTCTTATGTTTAACTATATCTGTGTACTAAAGTTTTATTTGTGTGTTGTGCTGTGTTGTGTCTAATAAATATTTTTCTTCTTTCTTTCTTCTTCTACCTAACAAAAACCATTATGTATGGTTTTTGGCAATAGTTCCATAAACAACAAAATTGAAATATGAAGGATTGGTGCAGAAGTAATATTAATTTAAAAGCACATAAAATTTATATTAAAATATCAGACTTCCAGCGGCACCATAATTCTTCTTCAACTGACAGCAATGAAATGTCTAGTCAAGATAATTTGTAAAGCAAATAAATTATGCGCAATAAATGCATGCAGTAACTCAACATTCTACGAGATTTAAAAAGAAATAAAACAAAATCAAAATACATATATTTAATTAAAGATTTTCATGCTGTTAGACACGTGTGCTCATTCTCGGTAGATAGCTGTTTCTCGATCAACGCTCCTCAATAAACTTAGCTTTGAAAGTCTTAACTCTATCAAGCACAGCTTAATTTTATGTTTAATGAATGCGATTCTAAGACGAACTTGGGATAGCAAAGGACTTTGGAACCCATCCAGGTTGATTGAATAACACTGCACCAAATATTAATAATAAACAGATTTACTAAATAAAAACACATGTAAATTTGAGATTTTTGTGACATAACACACTTATAAAGCGTATAAAAAACTAGCTTCTGCCTGCGGCTCGCACGTGTTTTTTGTAATAAAGAATTGCCTATATGTTACTCCAGCCCTGAGCTTGTAGGCATTTTATACATAATATATATACCATATATGCAAATTTTACGATCAGAATCGTTACTACTGATATTTAATACAAACACTACTAACACTAAAATACATAATGGATCAAGCTAAACTTTTTGCTAAGAGCAAAAATACCGTTGTCTTCGGATATTTCCACAACGGCACAACCTTTTTCCGTTAAAATATCAGTAGGACAGGATATATTGCATAAGATAGGATAGGATTCTTGATAATTATAGGTTCTTATTATGTAGAATTAATTTCGGGTGATTGCTTTATTCGTTTATCCCACCCTTTAGATACTACCGCAATCTTGATAGATCTTCTATCAGTCTGCATGAGTTACATGCACTACACTGTATAAAAAATTCAAGTGTTTCAGGAACGAATATTTCCCGTTATGTTAAATTATTAAATTGAGTAATAATGAACAAGTCTATATCGACATTTCTCCTAAAAATATGCGCTTCATTCGCCTGACACAGATAGAGAGTATGAGTTTGCAAAATACCGTATCCAAAAAATTATTAGTTTTCGAGAGCCTGACTTTTCCAGTTACTTAGCAAAGATGGCAATTGTTCTGTTAAAATACAAAAATTAATCACTATTATTCGAAAACTATAATCGAGTTCGGATAAAAATATTGGATGGTGATCCAATATTTTCATCCGAACTAAATTATAGTAAATAGTTCTTCTCAGTGTACGGCAGAGGTACTACAAGGAACTAAATTATTGTATTTTGTTTCTATTTTCTATTCTCTTATTACACATGTTATTGTTTTTAATTATAGACGAAGCTGTCTTAAAACTCTTAAATGAGAGGAGAGGAAATAAACATTTATAGTTTTCGTAAACCATGCAAAACTCATACAACGGCCTCGGAACCGACTAAATGAGCTTCCTAATGAATCTCCTCTGATCAACCTGCTTTTAGATGACATACACCGACATGTTGAGCCAGGACTTACGTCACGTCAAATGGATTGTAAAATGCAATCCTGGCAAAAGCATGGCCACACGGTGAATCCCAGTGTCCTGTGCCTGAAATATTAACAAGGATGCTATTTTTATTTCAGGCTATGCAGCCTTAGTAAATAAGTACTTATAAAAGCTTTGTTCAAACAGCGGCAGGACGTAGCGCGCGTCGCTTTTGAATTTTATTTAAATAATTGAAAAGTAAGGCACGAGCATATATAAAATGACATTATTTCGCCATTTTTGTGGAACCAGCTGTGATCTCATTAACCGACAAGGCCGTGTGAATGGTGGATCAAAGGGATGCTCATGAGAAGTCCACTTGTTGTCGAGTGGTCGTTTCAAATGAGCACACCCCAACGCTTTGACTCTCCTTTTGATAATCTTCAAGAAAGGCGAAATTTCATTAATGCGATAATAGGTATCCTAATTCAAAAGATTGTGGTTGAGCAGCGTTTAAGAATGCGCGAATTCTATTATGATATGTCTTAAATTATAATTATTCATACTATTTAACAGGTATTTATAACGTTCATTTAGCTATTTTTCCCGACTTTTCGACAGGTTTACACACTGCCGTGGTCACGAGGTGATTGGTAAAATAGTATTAACAATTAGGTATGTGTTCAGATCGCATAAGTTTATAAATAACTATCTTAAATTGTTTTACTTTTGATTTTTTTTAAACCAAGCAATTTTATTCTGAACGAGGGACTAAGCTCATTCAAAATTCATGAGGCTTATTCAAATTGGTATCGACTTGCTAAGTAGAGATAATTTGCGAATATCGTAACATACGCAAATACTGTTTCTGTTGTACCTATGCATGTGAAATGTAATCAAGAAAGGGTATAAAATATCGGTTATTTTCGATATATCTTCAGGCTTCAAAAGCAAATACAATAGTTAAGTCTTACACTAATTAAAAAAAAACCCGGCCAAGTGCCACGAAGGATTCCGTACGATCTATAAAAACGGCAGAAAAATAATGTCTGTTGTATGGGAAAATATTATTATTATTTGCCCTTCTTAAATATTTTTTTTAAATTTAATTTCATAATTTATTTTTAAAAAGAATATAAAACTAAATATTCTGTGAATATTTCAAGCGTCTACTTGTTACCGTTATCAATAACGAGCAAAAAATCACGTTTGTTGTATGGGAGCCCCCTTAAATATTTATTTTTTTGGTTTTAGTATTTATTGTTACAGCGTCAACAGAAATACATCATCTGTGAAGATTTCAACTGTCTAGCTATCACGGTTCATGAGATACAGCTTGGTGACAGACGGACAGACAGACAGACAGACGGAGGGACACCGGAGTCTTAGTAATAGGGCCCCGTTTTACCCTTTTTGTACGTAAACCTAAAAAAATGTGTACATAGTGAGACACATCTTAACTTAATCGTGCAAGTTAGTTCTAAAACTTGAGCACCAAGCGACTAGCAAATGAACCAAAAGCGCGAACTTACTATCCATACCCGATAACGGTATTTGCGGTCAATAAAGAGGTTGATATTAGAGTCCATTTGTTCCCGAAGTCGTAAAATTTGCCCTAAAATAGATAGAATGTTTTGAAAAGCGGAATAAGAGCCGCACTCGGCTGTTTCCACAGTTGGTCGTTTGCAACTTTTCTTATAGGACGTCTGATCGCACCACCGAGGGACTCGTAAAATGAGATTGGCTCAATCGGCGAAGGTTTATTGACTTATTAAATAGATCTTTGACTCCAACTTACTCCGAATCGCGTGAAAATCTTCCAATTTCGTTTGTATAAACATTTTACTCGAAGTGAAAACAAAGTTCGACGAGTTTACTTTACCGATAAATATAAGTGAGCGTTTGAATATTTATTAGAATACAATAAATATGATAGATGTTTATTGTTACCCTCTCGACTCCCGGGGGGTATGCTCGAGTATAAGGCCTTTAGATCTAATAGTAAATTGATCCCCAAAAGTCAATAAATAACGGACTGCGTGACCACGTCAAACAAAATCTGTATTTATCAACGTTTCTTGTTATTTATATCAAGACAATTAATCTCTGACATTTATTTCTGTTCCAATATATTACCTTCTGTAGCGTCTAGGATATAAAATTAAAAAAAAACAGAATTAAAGGGCGTGTGACAGAAATATCAGACTGCTCTCAAAATGTGACGAAGCCAGAAAGGTTTTAGCATAAAATTTATGTTTCCGGACTCGTCCCATTGGATTGGGCCCAAAATGGGACGAATCTGGAATAACTATATCAAAAAGGTAACTTAACTTAGGTGAAATACCTAGTCTGACACAACTTTTTTTTTTGTATTATTTGGTAAAGATTTGGTCCAATTTTGAATTAGTTGTCTGAGTTCTAACAGTCTGTCGAATTCCGGATGTTTACGTAGCAAATTTTAGGAATTGTCATTGAAATGTATAAATTGACGAATCTTTTCAAACAGGCATTATTTCTTGAATTATTTTGCATTATTGTAACTCCTTCCAATGGTGCCGTTCCAATGACTGGTAACTTGAGGAAGATGAATCAAAGACATGGTATACCCTCATCACATCAGAAATTGTACAGATATGTTACACGGCGCTACAGAGTTTGGCAAAACTGTGTGTCATTGTAAAAGCTTTCATTCAACTGAATCTTTTACGTTTTATAATAGTGTTTCATAAGAAAGACCCATCTATCAAGACAACATGCAAACAGCTTAAGTTTCTACCGATCAACAACAATCAACAAGGACTTTCGTAAACGTAACATTTAAAAAACGGCCGATAAATAAGATTTCGGTATTTTCTACTTTTAAAAAACGGCTTACGTCCGAAATCGATGCTTTAAAATAGTTAACTGACTCAAACCCATTAAAAATTTATAAAAGCACCAAGTAAACCAAAAGCCATAACCCATACAATCCTTAAAACGTGTGATGCATTTAAAATGGACGTAGGTAGTGGTTTGCGGCCGGCGAACCGCATCGCTTCGGTAGGGACCTTAATAAAAGCAACATAACTTCAAAAGTCGAAGGCCGATATTGCTTCGGGAATTTTAAGCGTACTCTTGCTTGATCCGGCAATTTTTCCACTATATCCGGCCGTTCGTAGTCCCTTGCCCGTATTATTAATTACCAACTGCCCGAACGTTTAATATTTCACCTGAGTGCACGATCGCCCACCGCTTCACCAGTAATCCCTACTTAATTCCCCATATTTCGTCGTTTTCAACGTTTACCCGTAGAAAAACACATTTTTAAATTGTATTACAATTAGGCTAGATTTTTCAGCGCTGAAGTTCCCACAGCTTTGTAAAGCAGTGAAAATGTCTCATCATCATCAGCCTTTACTTGTCCACTGGACATAGGCCTCCCCTAATGAGCGCCATAGCGCCTGTCTTCAGCTTGCCGCATCCAGCATCTGCCAGCAGTCTTTCGCAAATCGTCATCCCACCTGGTCAGAGGGCGTCCTATACTACGTTTGCCGAGTCGCGTCGATTGAAAATGTCTAGCTTTTCGTAATGAATACTAATCCGATTTCTACCAAATTAAACAATAAATACATAATGCTGGACAATCCACACAGTATTATCTAGCCCCAAGCTAAGAAGAGCTTGTTTTATGGGTACTGGATGACTGATAAACTAAATACAATTTATTACATACCTACATAGATTATTTTTATTATAAATATAAAATACCCAGAGCACCCGGGACAAATAGTTGCAGATCGTACAAACATTTGTCCCAAGGAATCAAACCGGCAACCTCCTGCGTCGGAGGCGGACCTTCGCCCGCCGCGCCAATTTATGTGTTCCCGTTGTCCCCATTGACGCTGTCCCCATTCAATGGGGACAACGGAACTCAATGAAATAATTCAAAAATATGCCTGTCGTCCCCATCGACGATTTAAATGTTAAAGGGGACAGCGGAACTAGATAAAAGAATTTAAAAAATATTCCTGTTGTCCCCATTGACGGTGTCCCTGTTAACGGGGACAGCGACACTCATTTAAAGAATTAAATTTGTTGTTAAGCCGAGTGCCGTTAAATGGAGTTTACACTGGTATGATATTATACAGGTGTACCTATCTATTATTAAGTAATTGCTGTGATTGATTATTTACCTATTTATTGATTATAAGCCCTTTTAGCATTGATTACAGATAATTATGAAGGTGCTAAGCGTAAATTACTAACAATAATAGTAATAACGCTGGACAATTCACACAGCATTATCTAGTCCTAAGCTAAGCAGAGCTTGTGTTATGGGTACTAGATAACTGATATAGATACTATATAGGTACAATACATAACATTGTTTCTTTTTTATTACACATAGAAAACGACCAGAACAACTGGAACAAATACCTGCAGATCGTACACGTATTTGTCCCAAAGCGGAAATCGAATGACAAACCTCTTGCGTCGCAGGCGGACATTCGCCCACCGCGCCACAGAGGTCGTCAACATAAAAAAAACCTTTGAAATTATAGCTCTAAAATGTCTGCATCTTCTTTTCCAGTAGGAAATCAAATAACCTATGTATCAAATATCAATAACGTTTGTTTCTTTAAGCTTACAAAATAAGCACTTAGACAAGTAAAATTTTGTACCATAAACACATTTATAATAGTAATTATTATCAAATGGTGCTATGGTTCTTATTTACATCAGTGAATGATATCTATTTTTATCATATTCGTTCTACTTAAAAGTAAAGAGTCCTGTATAAGGAACACGTGCCCGCAAGGCTTCTGTGACAGACGACATAAAGTATATCGAAATATTTGATGTAGAGAAACGGCATTGCAAATGCAATTTTATTGGTTCCTTTGTAGGTTCCCTTACAAATGACCAGTTTAGTGAATTGCCACTGACTTTTGATGATTTTAAATAATGTCATTTAATACAACTTAGGCTGAGGCGAATCGAATGCCGGCGAAAATTTTCCCCAAAAATTTTTTTAATTTGCGCACTATAAAGCAAAAAAAATAAAAGCCTGTTATTTAATGTTTGAATGTCTGTTCTGAGTTAGTTTTAACTCGGATATACGTAGATGTCCGCAAATTAAAAGTATAAATCAGCACAAAAAATATTATATGGCTTGTTAGGGTTCCGTACCCAAAGGGTAAAACCCTATTAGGACCGGGACCCTATTACTAAGACTTCGCCGTTCGTCCGTCTGTCTGTCTGACCGTCTGTTACCAGGTCTCATGAACCGTTCTAGTTAGACAGTTGAAATTTTCACATATGATGTATTTCTGTTTCCGCTATAACAACAAATACTAAAAAATTAAATAAAATAAATAATATATAATAAAATAAATTATTTAAGGGGTTCTCTAGGGGTGTATACAAGAAACATGATTTTTTGATGTTTTTATTTTTTATTTGTACGGAACCCTTCGTGCGCGAGTTCGACTAGCACTTCACCGGTTTTTTTCATATTGGTTCCCCATAGGTAGAAAACAGTAAAAACGTATAGGTACGCTCTTTTATCTGGGATATAAACTTAATTTGACGAAGTGCAATATGAATTCGTATGAGAGAGAGCTCAACAAAACCAACAAAAATGTACCGAAGTCGAAAGAACAAATTAATATACAAAGAATGGTTTACACAAGTTCGATCAAACTGAAACGCTCTCGAATGCAATATCCGCTTTTAAACGAGTTTTTGGTCCAAAAAACTATTCGGTTCAGGTATATATAGGCGGCACTAAAACACGAACCAAGCTTTTCTTTCTATAGCCTCGCCCTAATTTGATTGCTAGTTGATATTCAGGAACTTTGAATCAGCAAAGTTCGAACAGCTGCTTCCGAACAGGGGAATATAAATTAAAATATGTTTTTACTGATTTATGGCCCATTACTAGATTCTGCTGCTGAAAAGATTTCTAGAGATCAGGTAAAATCTACGGTTAAATGTATAAAGATTTTCTAGGGCGTCATTAGGTTTGAAAGTAATAGAAGTGCCACATAAAAAACCTTTGTTATAATTTGATAAATTAAGTAACAATAAAGTGAATACGTACCAGGTGGGACGACGATTTGCGAAAGACTGCTGGCAGATGCTGGATGCGGCAAGCTGAAGACAGGGCGCTATGGCGCTCATTAGGGGAGGCCTATGTCCAGCAGTGGACTGGTATAGGCTGATGATGATGATGATGATGATGAAAGTGAATAAAAATCTAACGATATTCCTGTTTCTGTTTAAATAAATAGCTCCTCAATTTCTGTATAAATATTAATTTCTTAGCCAGGTATGTTAATGGATAATTGGGAGTAAAGGAAAAAAGTGACTGAAAAAACTTACGGCTTCTTTGTGAATTTCGAGGGCTTCGTCTGAATTCGTAACAAAGGAAAAATTCAGAGGGAATATCCGTAATTTCCCCTCATTCTATTGGAAGGGAAGTTTTAACAGGTGTCGATCTCATCACCGCTGAATAATTAAACGTTGTCTTACTTTAATCGAACGAGATCAACTAAAGAGTGAATCACACTGTATTGACGTCAAGTGAATCACACTGTCTTATGAAGTATACGTATTCGTATCGGTAGATAATTGGGCCAAGAGTCAAGAGTGTTATTGCAAGAGTCAAGAGTATTATTGTCGAATAAAATGCCAATAAAGAGGCCAAGAGTATTATTGACGAATAAAATATGTACAATGTGTTTTTATCATTAAATCAACATTCGTGTATGATACTCTTATATTATGTGTATTATTCGCTAAAAGCTCACATATCACTCACATGTTAATTAATTCTGGTATGGAGACCAGAATTAATATAACACTCAGTTCGGGAACGTTGAAAGTATTTTTACTTTTAAGTAAAAACTTTATTGGAGATTGACAGTAAAAATTACTTTTACCCACCCAGTCGTGCAAGCTTGTACTTTAGGCATTCAATGTTGTGATGTCTCTACTGGCTGGATGCATAACTACTTAGTAACTAGTATTGTAATCTATACGCAAGTCATAAAGGTCGCTAAGAGCAATAATCAGTGTGCACAAGCCTTAGAGGCCACTAAAACTACCCCATGAATATATGAGTACTTATAAGTTCGGAACTTTCTGATACAGTCAGAGACAATTTATTATTGACAGATGCCGTCAGTAAGCAGTTTGGACACATATCGTCTATTAATGAGATAAAGGTCACATCTTTCATTCAAGTTAATTTGGAGAAGTCTCAATAAAAATAGCTAGGTGACAAAATTACTTATTCAACAATATTGTACCTGTGCTTAAAAATTGTGTAAGGGAAGATGGTCTTTGTTTCCAAGTATTTTAATTGAAAGATGTCAAGGCTCACAGAAAATGTTAATAGTAACGAGAAAGCAAACTAGGGAAATGTTAATTGCTAATGAACTTTTACAAGTAGATACTTAAGCATTTCAAGGGGACTGTTTACAGCCTCATTGGTGTTTCTCTTGACGTGTGATCGTAAATTTTTTACGTTGCGATTGAATGGTCCGCCCTTAACTAAAACAGGATATAAAGTTTCATGATTCCATTTTATGGCGCCCATTCGTGTTCATTTTATAAATGATGCGCACTTCTATTGGCATTTTATTTATATTATCAATTTGCACGTTTTGCTTCACTTTATGTGCTTATTAAACAGATAAAACCTACACGGTACTGTAATCTATGAGCTTTTAATGACAAATCTTGGCCTTTTCCTTTTAAATTTCCTTTCGTTGTAAATGGATTGGCCAACGGACAGGACATTTTACCAGATGTCGCGTCGTCGGCCGGAAAAAGGTGGATATCACGTCTTCGGTTTATTACACGTCCGTTATTTTGTACTCGTGACCCTGTGTTCCGATATACGTGTCCGATTTACCGGTCCGGCCCGTCACATTCTACAAAACAATGTAAAATACACACACAAGATTTTTCTGAAGCAGGCTTTCCAATCTCGGTAATGCATTTTGTTTATTTTATTTATTTTTTTTTAATTCTTGTTATCCTAGCACGATACATTATCATTTTGATGAGACATTTTCAAATACGAACGTGAAATATTAGAATTTAGAGTAGTGATTGTTTTGTTTAAGGCCTTGACTTCTGATGTAGGTTTTTGAAGTTTTTTTGTAGCGTTTTGCCTAGGAATTTATTATTTTTTCTAGTGACTTTACAAAAATTCGTATTGCCTCGAGTTCGAAGCCATACAAAGCTGTATTGTGGTATTTTAACCGACATCTCGCTACGACATTTTAAAGAATGAGAAAACCTGTAAATATTCCTTTGTAAAGAACGTGTATATACGCTGAGAAGTAAATCTACAGCGTTTTATTTCCCTCGGCCTTCTGAAAGCCGTCGTTACTCTGGCATGAAAGCTGTTTTAAATATTGCGTCCCGATTTACTTCACTAAAGCCCGCTTACACATATATTACCTAACATGAGAATTACTTTAGGGAAATAATATTTTTCTCTATTGGGGTGTACTTTACGAATTCGTAAGCTAGCGTGTTATGTTATGCTGTCAGAATTCTGAAAAATGTGTATCTAATATTTTGTTACTGTAGTCATACTCTACCTTCGCAACATTCTGATAGCTATAAGATTTGTGACATAAAAATTACGTTTAATATAGCAATTCCGGACAATTTGCTCTCATGACGAATCGCGTTGCGGGCCGTACCGACCTCTATTGAGAGTGTTTTGCTCTAAGAACGAACCGCTCGTTACTTAACCAATTTTCATCTTCCCGTGACATACGGCCGATTTTTCATCCATTTGTTAAAATTTGATATTACCTGTAATGTTTTTGTTATCCTCTAGTGTGTTTACTTGTGTGTGGAGAAACCAAGATTTGGTTCGTAAAATAAATAAACAAAACACTGAAATGTAACATTTCCCTTTCAATTGACATTTTAAAAGTATTACAATGCCAGATTTGGCAACAAGCGGAAAAGTTACTCACACAGCATATCCCGCATACGGAATCCGTCATCAATAAATTTCAGTAGTAACAACAATTTAATAAAAAGGCGTCGAACTGACGCCTACAAAGGGCGTCGGACGGCTCTGCCCGACGAGGCGAAAACAAATTAATTGCTATCGGTTACGTTCCACTGTCGTAATTGCTTTGTTCTCGCGGGCCAATCGATCAAGTGAGAAAAATTAATTGAAATACTTGACAAACCTATATTAGACGTCTTTAATTTTTTTATTGTTATTCGGAACTCGATCAATTCGCTTTTGATAGGCCAGCAATTAAGGTTTCTTCGATAATTTCGTGTACTTACCTTACCTAGACTTCTATACGTTGTAGCACTTCGTAGCAATGCTACGCCGTAGCAATACTGCATTGTTTCCTGTTATAATTTTTCTTACATTATTATCTTTTAAATATTAAACATTCGCTAATATTCACAACAAACTACCTGTTGATTTTAACCTTCGTGTATATTTAGGAGCTTGTTTTTAATTAATTAAACCCGCAAACATATCAGCTTTAATTCATAAATATTCATGATGTATCTAAGAGTACGTGGGCCTGAAACGTGAAAATCAATTTGGTTTCTTTAACAACTCGATGTGAAGCCACTGAGTCGTAGAGAACCAGTTATGTACATACATAAACGATTGCTTACTTACGCAAATCGCTCGTTGAATATGCAACACCTAGTTTAGGGGCTCAGTAAGCACATGCTTAGACTATTAAGTTGTATCTGTAACGCTTCCCAACTATTTCTATCAAGGACGCGACAGGGTAGCTCTATTGTTTATACTAATATCCTGTTTTCATAGTGCATTTTCAAACATTACTAGCAGTTCTTCTCGCGGTTTTGCCTCAATTTTACGGGAATAATTGCATAATTTTGTCCTTACTCTGGATACCGTCTAAATCCTCGTCGAATTTCAATAAGACTCGTTTTAGTCGTTCGGTCATAAAATATTATAGACAGACAGACACAGAGATAATATTAATCTTTTAATAATATGCAAGGGATGTTAATTATTTACTAATAGTTAGCCCCTAACCATATCGTCGTGATCGTTTTAGTGTCAATTTCATATATCTGTAATAGTTAGGAAAACCGGCCAAGTACGCGTTGGACTGGCATATGACACGAAGGGTTCTTGAAAAATTACGTTTTTTGTGTGGGAGCCTTAATTTTGATATTTTATACTAATATTTTCAACACTTGTCGTAAGAGAAATACACACCCTGTGAACATTTAAACTGTCTACCTTTTCCGGTTCATGAGATAAAACCCGCTAATAGACGAACGGACGGACGGACGAAGAGCGGAGGCTTAGTAATCCCGTTGCCACCCTGTTGGTACGGAAGCCTAAAAATGTTCAAAGGTGACTTTCTTCCAAGACGTAATAACAGTAAAATGCGTAGAGGAAATCAATGACTTACTATTTGATAAGTTAAACCTTGACGAAATTGGCAGTAGAATAAATTAGTATTTGGTTAACTTTTGAAACGGTCAAAAAGACGAACTATTTAATTTTGTTATAAAACGCGTTCTAAATATGTAAAGTAAAACAATACAAAACAAATGCAATAAACTTCCGTTACTGAATTTATTTTAATTTATTAGTTAACAATCTTTTGCACGTTGCAAGTTTTCTCAAAGTCAAAAAGTAGTTTTTGATACCAAAAAAATATTTTATCATTGTTAATAATGCCTAAAAATTAACAAAGTGAATTGTTAGGAAGTGTTTAGTTCCTTACAGTATACAATACTAAGGCCCTGGAGGTTCTCTGGTGATTCAAGGGAAACGATGGTAAATCCAATTAGTTGGATAAACATTTAACTAATGTATACTGTATAATATTCTTGAGATAAGCTCTATTTACCTATTGAACGTTGATAAATGCAGATTTGTTAAGTTGTTTGCCGCCATTGTGTTGATTACAAGGAACCACAAATTAAGCACCACTTTGCTCCAAAACGTACTTAACCGCGAGGAGCTGATTCCAGCAAATTTGTTTTCATGTAAGACTACAATAATACCGTTAATTTAATTGACAGTATATAGGTAGTTATTTAAACATGACTTGGCGTGTTTAATCGTACTTGTATAAAAAAGAAGTTGAAGTTGAACTGTGAAATATCCAATTGTTGTTTTAAAAAAATCTCATCTTAGTCTATTGTGGTTGGTTTTGTAATTTTAATTCTTTTGATGTATTATTTAGTAGCACTTAGTTTTAGTATAAATAGTGCATGCCTTGACGAGGCAGAATGTATAGTGTAAGCTGTAATCTTAAGACTATATTTTATCTACATTCCTGCAAAATAAACAATTATGAATTATGTAAATTCCAGTGAAATAATTTTGGAAAGCAAAACCGCGTTGAAATGACAAAGCCCCTTTGTAACAAGCATCCGTGTTCAAAAAGCGTCTCTATCTCGTAGATTCTTATATTTCTTCGCGCCCGCATAGAGCGTAAGACCCTTGTCAGGTCCTACCGGGATGTAATTCAATCTAGGCCACCCCATCAATCTGTGAGTTCTCACGCATATATTTCTGTTGATTTGACAAATGAGTAGGGTGTAACTATGAGATAGGAAGCCGACTGATAACGTATGCCTAACGTCTTAGTGATGTTACCTGCGAATATATTGGAATCGAAAAATCTTATCTAAACAGTAGAAGGATATGGGCACATTTTTGTTTAAGGTGAAGTAGGTCCCAAAACCCAGGTTTTGCCTGTACGGAAAATCAATTTTAAGGCAACAAAACAGAATTTTTTAAAAACTTTTTTTAGAGCATCGAATGTTTAGGATTTTAGTTAGTAAGTTATGGGAGTCGAAACACGATTGACTCAACTTGACTCGATAGAAAAAAATCGCAAAGTTTTCTCTAAATAAAAAGCATTTTTTGTGAGTCTTTTAAATCTACAAGCATCGGTACTATATTACTATCAAAAAGCCATCGTTGCCAAAAATGATGACAGAAAAAGAAAAAGTTGAAATTATCTTCTTGTTTTGCCCAAAAGGCTGGGTCTAGTATTAGTTCCTATTAACAATTTAGATCAACTCATGAATCTGTGATCAGTGACCATCACTGTTCACTGGTTTAGTCACTTTTTAGTCCGAGAGTATGGAAATAAGAAACAAATATTATCGAAGAAAAAAAAATCAAAACATGTGACATTTCACTTCAATATTAATAGTACATATTATGCCGAGAGTTAGCGAGTGTTAATATCGACAGGATCGCGGTAATGCATATTCATTAGAGCGACAAATTAATTAGAAGATATGCTCGTGAGCCCTGCACGCGACTTGCGTGTCACGGATACACGTTTATGAGGATTTACTACTGTTATTCGTATTATAATGTTATTTTCTATTATTTCTTACTCATTCATATTTCATCATATATCATAAAATGAATGTCCAAGAGACTTGTACGGTCTAAAATAAAGCACTTTGAGTTTAGAGTTACTTGAATTTTTACGACTTTACTCATGGTTTTGTGAATGATAAAGCTTTGATGAGCTTAAAAGTCCCCAGCACTGTTTCAAAATATTGCAAGATCTGGCTAGTATTACAAAGTTAAGAAAAATACTCGTACAATTTGATATTTAATATATTTTTATATTTTGGCAATGCTGCCAGCATTCTGGTCACTATGCCTTCTGGTGACGGCTTAGATTTTTAGAAAATAGATGTAGATTTTTAATTATTTTAGAAATTTCTAGGAAAATATACTCTGTACCGGTAGTGTTGGTGATCCACTTTACGTGCGTATGAATGCAGAACAAACGTGCGTAAAATCTTCAAACAGGCTGTGCAACATACTGAGTTGAGTTCATAGCCCCCCGTAGGCCGTAAATTACGCAACTCGCCCTCATTACCGCGGCCGCCCATCCGTGGATGATACGAGGGTGAAGGGCCTTGAGCCCTAACTGTCTATGAGCACCACGCCTGACTTGCGGCCGCCAAGTGCGCACTGCAATGGAGAAGTCCACCGCACCTGGCAGCCCCTGCCTCAATATAACTCGCATTTACATACTTTATTAATCTCAATTTACAAGGTAAAAAGTCAATTTCCAACAAAGGTACAATATTTATCCGTTTGGTATTTGAGAGGTGAAAAAAACATCCTCTCAATTAATTTCACCCCATTTCAAAGTTAATTGCTTTTTGCCTTTCTTCCATCGGCGGAAGTTCATCGGTTGAATTATAATTTGTTCAAAGAAACTTCTATAGAATCAGCTACGCTATAAACCCATCTAAAAAGTGCTAAAATGAAGAATGATTCATGATGCAGAATTAACACGAAAAATTCAAATGAAACCCCTTTCACTGTAGGAGATTTATTACAAAACAAACAGCATTGTATACGGTTTTAACGTTTTTTATTTGCACTGTTTCAAAATGAGTTTCGCTGTCGGTTAATGTTAAAAATATAGCGCGGTATCACATTTTGTGTAAAATGGAAAGTTGTCGGTGCCAGCGGCGTCGGGCTGCGGTGTCCGTGGCGTTCCGTGCAGTCGTTAGGTAAGTTTTATTTACACGAGGTATAATGCGAGCGGATCGGCCGGCGGCGGCGGCGCCCGCGGGCTCGCCTAATATGTTATTATGTGGAATAAAACGCGCCACAACCGCGCCACAAACGCGCCCCTCACCGCAACGATGCGATGGGTAAGGACCACTTCACACGGGATTCGAGCGTGAACAGCCTGCTGCTTCAGTATGCACTGACTGGTGAAGACTGGAGCGTGCATGGTTTCCTAGTTTCAATTTTATTTTCGTATGATAACTACGGAAAGAGTTGGGGTGGTGCAAATTCTAAGCCACACGACTAGCCACACGTCTGAACTGCGATCCTCAACCCGCATGCACAGCGTGGGGATTATGGGCATTACCCCCCATGAGATAAAAAATCAGGGGGAGGCCTGCGTCCAGCAGTGGACCATTATAGGCTGTTGAGATGAGATGATGATAACTACAGCATGAGGTTTTTTTTCGTAAAGTCACAACCAGATTTAATAACTATAGGGCTATAAAAGAATACTGAAAGAAAACTTTTTCTAAAGTTCGTAAAAATGATTTCTATTCAAATAGTCGATCATTTTATTATATAATAAGTAGAACTAACTGTAGAACTAAGATAAGAATCGTCTTGTCGTTTCTGGCGGTCTATTTAATTTAATTCTTCGTCATAATTCCTATTCATGATAAATTACATGCAACATCATATAACTAATTGACAAAGTAGATATGCAAGTTTGGGCATGAATGCATACTATTTATGCCCTCTACACACATACATATATAATGTATACAAAGCTGTTACAATTTACTGTTTACAGCGTCTTAAATTTTAATTACATTTTATCTACCTATAGATAACCAGGGTTCTCTTATTAATATATCATACGTAGATGTATATACATATGCTTAGCCTTACGAAATGGTATTACTATTTCTATCGAAACTATCGACTATCTTCAAAGTTTCTGGCCGCAATGTGCCAGCTCTTTGCGCTCACCACCGCCGAGCACTTGGTTCGTCTTATCGACTCCAAGAGCGCTCATAATTAAAATATATGGCTGCCACTTAAGAATTCTTTCAAGACTCGATATTCTTTCGCACAAAATGAAAATTTATACGAGTATTAAATTGTAATAAAAATTTATTACCCTTTTTGTGTTCTAATTGTTGTGTACTGCATAATAATAATGCGCGTATTATTAAAAATATTGCTAATATTCTTGTGTTTGGAATGGTTTCTTGTACAATAATCACTAATACATTTATTCAGAAAGAAAATAACAATCAAATAACAAATTTAAATTAAAACTAGTATTTACAATAGAAACAATTAAGCTATCTGCAAACTGTTGCAAACAATCTACAGGTAGCTCAACTGATCCATATCAATACCAGTTGGAAGCGTGCCTAAGACACTGGCTGCATTGCCCCGCTGTATAGCAATGCTGATGCGCTGTGCCAGATACTCACCAGCTCTCGGATCACGCGTCGCTTCGACCAGACGCTCAGATAATTTAATTAATACATAAAATATAATTATCGTAACAACACCCGGACGCGCAATCATCGATAATGAATTTTCTTAGAAAATCACTGATAATATCAATTCTACTGATCTATACTTTGCTGATATCTTTCATTTTTATATGGGAAATAAATAAATATATCAGCCAAAAAGCAGCCTATGTTTTATGACGACCTCTGTGGTGCGGTGGGAAAATGTCCGCCTGCGACGCAGGAGGTTGCGGGCTCATTTCCCGTAACCTCCTGCATCAATGTTTGTACGATCTGCAGACATTTGTTCCTGGCGAACTAGTAGTTTTCGACATTTAATAAAAAAAAACTGTTTGTGTTGTGTATTGTATTATGTATTTCAATTATCTAGCACCCATAACACAAGCTCTAAACACACTTTAAAGAACCATGGCAAGTTTCCCTTACGGTTTGTCCAACGTAGTGAAAAAATTCTACGTCTATGGTTTGTCCAAAGTTTTCAGAGCTATCGATTGATACTCGTACTTATGCGATCGATGCCCATGATAGCTCAAAATTCTTGCTATCATTCATTAGTAATATGAGGATGGATTACGAAACAAGAAAATAAAACTGAAAAATAACTTTGAAACTTACTACGTGAGTTTTAGGACACCAGGAATTTTTACATCTTCACTAGTGTCCGACCGAACGAAACGAATTGATATTTTTTGTTTGAAATGTTCGTGATGGTTTGAAGGTAAACCATCAGGGGTAAAATTAGATTTTTACACAGATAAGTACTGAACGTAGTTCAAACAGTTACAAATCTATTAAATACTAGTGGTGCGCCCCAGCTTCGCACGGGTTTATTCTATAGATATATATCATTTTACTCAGTGACTGATAACGTAGTTTTCTAACGGCAAAATAATTTTTACTGTTGCATACAAAAATACAAATCTTTCCTTCTTACAATATTAGAGTAGATGTACTTGTATGATTATACACTAATGCATAAAATGCAAATATGTACCATTAACATTTTGCCGGAGACTCAGAAGCTGCCGTCTAAAACGTATCACTTTATTTGTATTGATACATTTCACAATTTTATTAGACACTTAGAATAAAAAACACAGTCCTTTAATTACAAACTAGGTTCGTAGTTAACCCGCTTACATTTACAATGAATTTGTCAAATCACTAAAGTTTTAATAGTAAAAGAAAGAATAAAACAAATTCTGGCTATAATTGGTACTTCTCCGCAGCCTTGCACTTCGTGTGCATTTCAAAATTAATTTATTACTAAAATGTAGACATTTTTGACCGAAACCGATACCCAACCTTCGGTTGGACAATAATCTTCATAGGAATAATACAAACAAAATCAGATAGATCTTGAGTATTACAATCTCGTAGAAGTTGCTACGCTTTTGTAGACATTGCTACGCTTTCGTAGAAGTCGCTACGCTTTTGTAGACATTGCTAAGCTTTCGTAGAAGTAGCTACGCTTTTGTAGACATTGCTACGCTTTCGTAGAAGTAGCTACGCTTTTGTAGACATTGCTACGCTTTCGTAGAAGTTGCTACGCTTTTATAGACGTTGCTACGCTTTTGCAGACATTGAGTAGCTTATTGCTACGATGACGGGATAGGAAGCGTGTGTATTTGACTTCTTTTAACGGGTAAATTTTAGTACTATCCAGTCATGCAGCCGTGACCACAACATAAATACCTAGTTCGTTTGTTTTGGCTCGTGAGTTCTTCAGATTGCCTAAGTTAAAAATATTCTTCTAACAGATTTTACAAATTAAGCCTTAAAGCTCAGGTTTCAGCATTGCATAGGATTGTAATTTATTTTATGGTGAAAACTTCTAAGTATTGGCGTGTTAGTCAGCTACGAGTTGCACGCTATATTCAGAGTTTGAGGAGAGGAGCCGTGCCTCATTTTGTTTGTGCATCTTGTCTTGCACAGAGTATGGCGCTAGCGCTCGCGTATTTTAATAAACATTTCAATATTCATTCAGCTCAGATGTCAAGCTGAGACGTTTCAAATAAGGAATGTGTTCGACAGCGCTGTCACGTTCGGTTGGCGTGTTGGGGTGCAATTTGCCAGGTCGCACCGCCTACTGTAATAACGACTTCCGTACCCTGTCGTGGCGCCTCCTCAAATTGGTCGCTTATCACCAATCTACGGTGTGGAGTAGAATATCAGTTGGGCCGCTTGCAATTTGTCAACAGAGCGCGCCGTTAGTTGTTTCCTAGTTTACAAATTGCCATACGGTCGACGTCGATGGCCGTCAATAGGCTTTATTGAAAATGTTTACGCTTGTTAGTCGGTTTATGATGCTGTAGTCATTTATGGTTTTAACTTCGAAAGAATATTTACGGATAAATTACTTGGGTTTTCATATCCTGTGTAAAACACATTTGATAAATATGTGTGCATATCAGTCAGAAAATTTATAAGACAAGTAAGAGCCTAGCAAAACATTTTATGATTTAAAATATCGAGGAAGGAAAATATTGTCGATAAACATATTTCAAGATACAAATTATGCTAAAACCTAAGCCGCAAATTATTACCTGCACGCTAAGTATCCACAAGTTACGACTCACACTGAAAACTTTGGTATTTCTCAAGAGTATGTTCCAACTTGCTGGTTTATTGCTTCCAGAGATATTATTTCAAAGAACTCTCGGAATTTATTCCGCACATTCGTCTGGGAAAGGTAATCCCAAAGGCTTTTATTCGGCTACTTAGTTTAAATAGTAGCTTTGGATGTGGGTACCGAACCAAACGTCGTCGTTTGTGAGTGCTTGTTGAAACTTGTTTGATCTTATTTCTCTAACAAACGCAAGAACCTAAAACACACTCACTTATCATTCTAAAATAGAATTGTAAATTGTTTTGTGGCAAGAAATGAATTACGCCGCCGGATTTAGGTATGAATGTATTATATCTAGCGGGTTCAAAGCTCAAATTTTATATAAGTACATCGAAATCCACAAATATCGTTAGGCCAAGAATTACCACAAAAACGGATACATTCCAAGTAAGTTCAAAGTTGGGTAGGTTATATAATGACCAAGCAGAAAATACAGTTATCGACACGCATACATACTGTACTATCGGCTGAGAAGAGAGCTCGGTATAATGAATCTTTAAATCAATGTAGAGAAAGTTCAAATTTACTTGTATGCGTTGTCCGAGCCGATACCCTCACTTAAGGCCCGTGTAAACTCTATCAATCATAGGAGAGGGTAGAGCTTCCCTGTAATCATCGGATCAAGTGTCAGATTTTAACGATCGGAGAATTAGCAGGCATCCCGAACTCACTTGTAAATGTGAAGATTTATTTAAAGACTAGTTTATGCCCGCGGCTTTGCAAGCGCTCGAAACGAAAAGGGTATTTCTTTCCCATGGGACCTGATTTATATAATCAAAGTAGTCTATGTCTTATTTCAGGTTTAAACCATAAATGAAAATGCCAAATTTCAGGCTAACCTGTTCAGTAGTTTTGCCGTGAAAAAGTAACAAACATCCAACTTTACTTTCACATTTTTAATATTAGTGTGATTAGAAACGATACCTGATCGATGGTTCAACAATGTATGGGGAACAAAAAATCCTATAGGGGTTGCGTGATCTCTGGCATCACTCTTATATTTTATCACAGCGGCTACTCTGACAACATGTGTCAAAAGAATTTGTTGTCTGAAATAAAATTACTTATATTCATTCATTCATTCATTCATCAGTGCTGCCAGGAAAATATCTGCAGCCTAATTTAATGGAAATTATATGATTTTAGTGCGACTTTCAAAGTTATTTATTATTATTTAGACTCTATCTCATGTGTTTTGTTAGAAATTGTTTTTTTTCTCCGCTAGGAGTAATAGTTTTCTGTGTTGAACCTTGTCAGAAAAGATACGTAGTGATTCTATTTTTATCACAGAATGCTTTAAACAAAAACAAATAAAACACAATCATAAGATTGTATACGTTGAATATGGACGCAAATGGAGGTAACCTTCGAATACTATATTTAGTTTTTGTTTCATTGGTATTTTTCCTTCGTTCGTTACATTTCTTCATTATTTTTAATTTCCAATTATCTAGAGGTAACTTTTAAACTCAAATGTCGCCTACAAAAAGTCTAATCTTACCAATTTAGATATGTAAAATGTTTTTAGGTTATATTTTTTAAAGGCAAGCATTTTCTTAGTATCAAAAACGTACCGCGCCGCCTCACGCAAAGCGTTGGCAACCAAAACCAAACTAGAAGGTATTATTAGGGTATATTATTAAATAATATGTCTGTCTGACACGCACATATAGTTACTGGTGACATTCGTCAAAATTACCTTTTACAATCGTACAAAAAATAAGCCACGGAAAATGTAGTAACCACAAGGTTACTTCTAATGAATTTTATGACCCTATATAAAAGATTTTCAAAGATTCTGATTGCGCCCTACTTGTTAAGAACTAAGAAAGAATAAAAATAAGTGTGTTTTTTTAAATTAAATTAGAATCTACGCAGGTAGCATAATAATTATTATTAGTAAAATCATCTATCTACAAAGTATGTAAAATATCCTTAATTTTGTATTGTACCTTATGTGTCTGTCTGTGCTGTTCTTGTTATGTCAAATAAATGTATCTTAATTTTTATCTTTCAAAATACGAGCTCGTGTTTTTGCCGTAAAGGAAAATGCATTCGTAGATATTCCAGTTTGTTGCAATCAACCGACGTATGTACTTATGTTTTCTATTTTTATAGGTATCGTAAGTAAACAAAAATAACACAGCAAGGACATTTTAGTCGTAAACTGAGTACAGTAGTAGTCTGCATTAGCCCTGCGGCTGTATTAAAAATAGGAAATATGTTATGAAAGTAAAAATTAATAAATGTTTGCAGCGTGCATAACGAATGCACTTGTGTGTCAACGCTCACTGACAGAACAACAATCTGGTTCAGCAGGGTTGCTTGACATTATCACGAGCTTTATTAGCTCACATGTTGTTTTTATATGACTGCCCAAAAAAGAAGTTTAATGTTCATAGGTATTTAAATGCTTACGGGCGTTCTTTTACCCTAACTTTCGAACGTCTGATCAAATTTGTATGGGATATTGTTAGAATCTTTACACCATCGGGTGTGACATGGTATTTTTTAAACAAAAATAGCTAGACATTGGTAATGTTTTTTTCGCTAGGGTTTACGTTTGGATCGACAGGGACTCTTTTATTACCTCAAAGCTACTGAACGGCGATTTTAATGAATTAGCTATCAAAACACTCGTTTGAATTCTGAAGTATCTGATAATTTTTTTGACTAAAGATAAAGATTGATTGATAAAGATGTTTTCAATTGATAATAGATTGTTAACAACAGTCTGCAGTTAGCTCAACTGTTTCAAATGTAAGTAATAGTTCTAATGTGTTTCTATTATTTGATTGGAATTTTCTATGTTAATCAAGTCAATTGGTACAAAAACGTAATATACGCGTACCTATTAGTTTTCATACACATACAAATCACAAATTACTTGTAACGAAATTAGCTTTTGACTAAGTTATCCGTACCTAAAAGGGACATCCCTAGGAAAATCCTATCTCGTACTGTTTGCAATGCGGAATGTTTAACTAGAGACAAATCTTTGCGTTAAAATAAAATGTGGGTACATTATATGATCAATCCAGCTCGCTTAAATTGCGGTGAGTTCCAATATTTTTAAAGAGACCTCAGAGAACCAAATGTTATTTATTATTCTTCGATTTTATTAAAGAAAAGGTATTAAAATGCTTTTTACATTAGAGTCACTTTCTGTTGCTGTTTTAAGGCGCATACAGCACCCAAACTAGCGCCGCCACCTAATTAGTTTAGGCAGAGATACGAAGTTGCCCTTGGTGGCCACCAAAATCTGTTTTCGCATCTCTGCCTAAACTAAATAGAATAAAACTATTACAGAGGCATTAAAAAACAGCTTGAAATGGATTTTTGAAAATTCCTTTGTTAAACGGAATAATAACATAAAGTAGGTGGCGGCGCCACTTTAGGTGGGGTATGCGCCTTAAGCGAATTTTCATTACTGGTTTCTACCGCTTCAAAATTCTTGCCTAAACAGCAATATTTAGGCTAGTTTTCATGGACATATTACCTAAGTCCTTTGCTGCTAATAAAGTTAGACCTTTAAAGCTTTAAGTAGGTACATATTTATAGAGTTGTTCGAGTATTTTATAATGCTATCGTAAAAAGAACGGGTTTCTCTACTTTCCCAGCAAAAGGTACCATTTCAAAATTATAACCGTATTCCCTGCGTGACCACTGTGCACAGCCAACCTAACATTACAGAGGTATAATAAGTAAATATTTCGAGATTTATGTTCGAAATAATTAAGCAAAATCGCTTTAATAACACGATTTTTTCTACCAGTTTGTTTTTCCATGCGATTGACTCAAAGAGTCAAATTACGGCTTGTTATTGAAATAGATGGAATGGAGATTGTCGCATGTTTTTATTACTGCTAATTTGGAGTTATTTTCGTTTAACCATAGTGCGATCCACCATTATCACCACACTTGCCAGTTATAATAACTGGCAAGTGTGGTGATAATGGTGGATCGATTTACATTGCGCAGGGGACACAAATTAATTAGGTACAGTTTAGTATTCAGTCTCCTTTCTAGAACAAAACTAGTGGGAAAGTAATCTGACGCAAGTCATAAACCATTCATCTATCTATACAGAGGAGTTAATGGATGGACCATGGATGGACAGACAGAGAAAATTACAGACAGACTCGTTTTAGTATTAGATTGCTTACATTTTTGATTATTCTATCTGCTATTTTACTTTTATGTATGTAGAGGTACCTCTTTTCTGGTCAAGCACAATCATCCAATACGTAGATCAATGAGTTGTGTGTCTGATATGTAGGTGATATCAGCCATGACGCTACGTAAATAGTTTACATATGTTGTCTACCTACATACAAGTCAAAAAGCAGATAGAATAATCTAAAATGTAAGAAATCGAATACAAAGGCCTTCCGCGTCTGTCTGTCTGTATTTCTCTCTGTCTGTCAATTTACTAACTTCTCTTAAACTATGTAACGGATTTTCATATCTACCGTTTTTATCATTGCACTAGAGATTCAGGAGAAAAGTTTGTGCAGGTATAATAAAACCGGCAGAGTGCGAGTTGACTCGTACAAGGAGGGTTTCGTACCATAGTACATCGCAGAAGGAATCCGAAAAAACGCCATCTTGTCGTGGTCAGGTCACCCATCCAAGTACTGTCCGCGCCCGACGTTGCTTAACTTCAGTGATCAGGACTCAACTTGGTATAGACATGGTACCAAGAAAAATTCATATTATTTCTGTTGACTTTCAACTCTGTACCTTTTACGGTTCATGAGTCGGAGACGGACAGACAGCGGGGGCTTAGTAATAGGGTCTCGTTTTCACCCTTTGGCTACGGAACCCTTAAAATAATTAAAGTTTTGTTATAATTGGCTGAAATAGACAAATATTGTTGAAGATTTCGGGAAAAACATTCCGTTTTTTTTTGGTGAGATTTACTGAGATGGCATCGCTGCCGCGTACAATAACTAACTACACGTGCGAAGCCGGGGCGGGTTGTTAGTAATTAATAAATTATGAACATTACTGTCAGCGAGGAAGATGAGTAACGTAGCTACTTATGTTTCTAAAAATAACCGCTTATTTCTCACAGAATTACCAAATACAGGGCCACTTGCGTCCTAACATCAAACGTCCGAATAAAAGGTCACATTTAGCTTCACACAATAGAACGTCTGATGTAGATCTCGGGGAAAAAGTTAATACTCCTTTGACATCTAAATTCTGCCTTCCTGAAACTATTTAGCAGTGGGTGGTACGAAAATACACAAATATTTTACGAGAATCAGTAGCATGAGTGTTATTAGGTGTAGGTACACGTCGTTCCTTTGCATATTTATATGACAGAGAGGGGTCTGGAGGCCAGCCGTCCGGAGCTTCAAAAATGCCTCGAAGTCCAAATAAAGTAACACGCTAGTAAGTAGTAAACAGATAGAAGTAGACACGCTAACAGATGGCGTTGTTGGAGACCGGATCGAACCACGAACGAATCAATGCAGAGCAGCGCGGCGCGGCGGCGCGGGCGGCCTGATCTCCGACATATAACAGCGGGAAACTCATCCTAGATTTCAAAAACTTGTAAATCATTTAAAATTTGGGTTTTTTTTGATTGCGTGAGTCACCACGACACGGCTGTTGATCTTATAGAATTGTTTTTTTTTATTTTAGTTTTCATCCACCTATTTAGTTTTTGCTTTTATACTTTTAAGTTGACTTCCTCAACATGTACTCAACAGCCTATAATAGTCCACAGCTGGACCCAAGCCTCCCCCTGATAATCACCTTATTGGCTTTTATGATAAAATTTGGGATATATGTATAATACACGCTGTTCGGTGGCAGATCTATTCTGCAAGAGGCGCTGCTGACCGCCCCCCCTATGTGTGTCTTAGTCGCCTCTAACGACACCCACGGGACGAGTTGGGCTGGTAAAATTCTAAGACGGCACCACACGACTGCCGCACGGAATGCTTTTATTATTTGACATTTGATTTTAATTTTCTATGAATTGATGCCAAACCAAACCTTCGCGATGTAGCTAAGCTAAAGCTTCTAGTGCTATCCATTCCAATTCGTTTCCGATAATTTCCAGAACTGAAAAAAAATTCCGTTCCCGAGTTGCCCCATGTTTGGTAAATTCGCAGGTATCAGAGCTTACCTGAAGAGATGTCGATCTAAGGTGCCCATTCCACTCATCTAATTTCTTTGTACATTTGATCAAAGAACTTGGATGACTTCATCGAATTTACTAGCAACACCGATATTTGATCAAAGATATGGATACCAGTTTCTGCCCGCGTATTCGCACGTGTTGTTTTTATGAAAACGTATACAGGTTAATTATTTCCCACGGAAACTGAAATTTTATGGGTGAAACTGTGGTCTATGGTTTATTTCAGCATATAGAGCAAACCTATGCAAATTTTTAGCTCGATCTGTTGAGAAGTTTTGGCGTAAAGAAGTAACAATTATCCATCTATCCATCCAAACTTTCGCATTTTTAATATCAGTTTGTTGTGGTGTAATTTCATATAAAATCAACTACAAATTACTTAGGAATCTTGGACAAAGATATTGGATGAGTGGAATGGGCTTTCATCCAAGAACTTTGATCAAATATTGGACAAAGAACTTGGACAAAGATATTGGATGAGTGGAATGAGCACCTAAGCCTTGTTAAGTTTGTGCTTCCTCGCGGAAATTTTTCGCGCGAGATGTTTGCTCATGGTTGTCAACGTGGAATTCTCGGCTTTTGTTAACTTGATACTGCATACTTAACTTACCATATGGAACATACTCACAAAAGATGCTTTCAAAGTATTAAAGCTACACATGTAATGTATGTTTTGTGTCGGTAGTCTAAATGAATATAGACATGTCATTCTAGTTGCTATTGCTACAAATAATAATCATTTATTCAGACTAAAAAAAAAAACTTTACATAATTCATAATTTAATATCTTATTTAACTTATGATACGGTCCATAGTAGTATATACCTTAATAACATACATATAATATTAAAAACTAAATTAATGACTCGTTACTTTACGGCGAGATGTGTAGATGACACAATCAGGGTGTCAGTTGAACACGGTGCAAGGCGTTGTCCCCTTGCAGGCGGCCAGTGAACCGTCGGAACTACAAATGTGTGGTGGTTCCACTTCCCCCAAGAGAAGATGGCTCGATGAAGGCATCACGTGTTGACTTGACTAAAAGTTCCCTGTGAATTATTATGGTATGAATAAATGAAATGAAAATGAAAAAGTGTCATGCTATAAGATGAATCGATGTTATTTGTAATTATACTCTAAGCTTGCTCAAAGCTCAAAGCTTTTTATGTAATGTGCTGTATCATTTTAATTAGGAATTACGTAGTCGTTGCTTGGAGGATAGGTATCATACGAAGAAAATGCATAGTCGAACACTTTATCTGTTTCTATATGGTAAAACTAGAGCAAACACGAGCCAAAATGCCTATATTATAAGTAAATTCATACCAGAACGTAGATCAACGCGCCGGCACGAATTTACTTAGGTATGCATATTCCGTAATTCAGTATGGTACTATGGTACCAAAGTGCAGAAGTTGCCGTCGATCAAGCCTAGTTAGATAGCGTGCATGCTCCGGGCGCGATAAAGTTTTTAACAGCTGTGTAACAACTCAACTTTATGCTATCCAGAATGAAGTTTGCTATCAAGGGAATCCACTGGCTGTTTCCAAAATAAAAGAGAATTTAACAATTAAGCTGTAGTTTTCTACTTTGCGGGCTTTCCGGTTTGTTGGTATCTGTTTGGAAATCTATTACATGGTTTAAAGTTTTTCTTATCTTTAAAATAAGTTTGACGACCTCTGTGGTGCGCCGGGCGAAGGTCCGCCTGTGACGCAAGAGGTTGCGGGTTCGATTCCCGCCTTGTTACAATTATTTGTACGATTTGCAGGTAATATTTGTTCCCGGTGCTCTGGTCGTTTTCTATGTATAATAAAAAATATCTATCTATGTAATGTATTGTATTATGTATATCAGTTATCTAGTACCCATAACACAAGCTCTGCTTAACTTGGTGCTAGATATTGCTGTGTGAACTGTCCAACATTATTTATTATATTTATCATTTATTATTATCAATTATCTAGCACCCATAACACAAACTCTGCTTAACTTAGGGCTAGATATTGCTGTGTGAACTGTCCAACATTATTTATTAAATTTATTATTATCAGTTATCTAGCACCCATAACACTAGCTCTGCTTAGCTTGGGGCTGGATAATGCTGTGTGAATTGTCCAGCATTATTATTTTGGATTGCGGTATACTGCAAATTATGTACTGAACTTAAAATTATGCTCTTTAATTATGTCTTTAACAAATCTCTTATAAACATAGTCTTTTGTTTTGTTGTGTTGACGTAAGTCAGAGTGAGAAAAAACACTGCTTAGCAATGTTTAAAGATGACAGGCAAGGGGTACAATAACCTCTTTGACAAAACAACCAGCCAATATGACGTTACCATGTAGAATATATTTAGTTACTTCCTCAAATACCTTGTATATTTCAGTCCATACAACCTACAATCCCTTATCTACACAAACCAGAATTGTTGTCATTGGAAATCCGCCACACATTGTTAGGCTAATCACAAAAGTGTACTCATCTAGCAGGCAGCACAAACAGCCGTTTACGCCCATTGTCCTCAACTCTGTTTGAACAACGTGTGCCTTCAATCATGGACCAAAACATCTATCGCTTGATCAAGCCATCATGCTCTGTTTAGATAATGTAATGACAGCTGAATTGGGTTGATACGTCTTGGAAGTGATGGCTTTTGATTATTGATGACAACAGGGTGAAGGCGTAGGAGTGTGTTGTATGTGTTTTACCGTATCTAAATAATTACCTAAGGCAGCATTGAATTATTTGTCGTGTGTATTGCGAGGGGTGAGTTAATTCTGGAAAGCTTGTCTATTTCTAACCAATTGTAATGTTTTTTTTTGTAATTTCTTATGACCTTTTGAAACACATGTACACGAGTATGCGCACATAGATGGAACAATCCTGTAGGCCGCCATGTATGCTGTTGCTAGGGTCTACACTTGGCGAACCAAAGCACCTACTAACATGATGTAAGAAAACATTCCAAGCCACGTGGCAACTATAAAAGACCCACAAAGAGTTGTTTCGCTTCACTCATAAAACTAACAATATTGTGCGCGGTAACAAGACAAGAACGTTTCTCTTGAGCCCACATTCGCGCTCTATTGTCTCGCTCAGTAGACTTTAGGGGCTTGAGTCCGCAGTGTTAGACTCTACAGACCATTGTTTAGCTTCCTTCACCTGGCAAGACGGATCCCACACAAAGGCGACGCTCGTTTCTGCACTCGTGTTTGTTTTTGTTATGCAATTGCCAGGTTTTCGAGCATTTTCGAGCATCCACACGCCGCGTGAGGGCGGATCTCCGCTCGTTTGTGAATTGGAGTGAGCTCAAGATGCTTCATCCTGCTATTATCAAACGAACGAACGAGGATATGTTCCTTACTTGCATGCTTCGGTGCTATCGTCTGAGGTGTAACTGTAGGTATTTATGCTAACGAGGCGTTGTTTTATTGTACCGGCGCCAAATATAAATTGGGATATTTTAAGCGTTTTAGTTTTATAACTACATAATCCAAGTTAACAGTGCTCAGCTCAATGAAATAAGTAGATATATATAGATAGGCTCAGGTGGGCAAAACGAGCTAATGAAGCTCACTTATCATATATTGATTAAGACTATGGAGAGCACTAGACTTGTGTACAGTTGTATCCTTACCTAATTTATAACTTGACAATAAAAAACATAACAGGGTCATAAATTGCAGCCTATATTTGTGTTAGGTTTTGTTCTCTGAAATCATAACTCCGATTTCTATCTTAGTGCTGTATTTTAAATTGGTTACTATTAAGGTCTGTTCTCATTTCTATGCCAGGCAGTTATGGCTATCAAATTGCTGATGCTGAACTATAATTTCCGAATATAAAAATAATTGCATCACGAGGAACCACGTAAACTGCAGTGGTACCAATATGAAGCGAGCAATTTACATTTTATGCTTCACCGCTGGACTAACAAACGCTAGTAAAGACCACTGGGAAATTTAAACTCAATAAAAAATGCTAGTCTTAAATTTAAAATGGCAAATAAAACGAAGACGAATAGCCGTAGTTGCCTCTCACAGACCAAATGTCGTGCGATGCTATGACTGATGAATCTTTCAAATAACAAATCCAGTTCGAATTAAATTTGTTATTTTTTATCCTTTGAAGGTCAGATCCCAAAGGGGCATCAGTTTTTTCAACAGTAATAACTGTTTTAAAACTACCTTGAAATCGTTTGCATGAAATAGCAACCCTCGTTTTATTCATAACGTGAAACGTATTTTCCGTTTTTCAGAGTTTCTAAAATTTTGTAAGTTTTCTTATTTTTTTACAGGTATCGCAACGAAAATTAGTTATGAATTTGCTCAAGTGCATTGAAACGAGGCGTAATTCCTAATAACCTCAGTTTGATTTGATTTAGTACTAGTAGGTACCAAGTCTGTTCAGATAATTCCCAAAGACGGGCTGATAACTCGATACCACCATCGTCGTACGTAAATGTTTACTTAAGAAGGTGTTGATGTCGGAAGTCGGGTGAAATGAATTGATTGCCTTCTATAAGATTGAGCGCGCAACTTCATCCCGTGGGGAATGGAGTCAGTAAAACGAGATAGTTAACTAACTTGTTTGCACTAATGATGGATAATGAATGATCGGACGTTAAAACTAAAACAATCAAGGGTGTCGACGAGTATTTGTTGTTGGCAAATAAATAAAAATGTTATAAAAAAATAACAGTTATATTTGAGTTCTATAAAGGATGACTCACGCTAGACCGTGCCGGGTCCTAGCTGAGTGTCGGCCGACTTCTCTTTCGTTGACCGTTGCTCGGCCGTCTTTCGGTTGCCACTCGGTATAGCGTGAGTGTGTCCATCAGTGTCCATGTACAAAATATATGTAATATTAGTTGACCGTGCTACGGCCGACACTCGACTCGGACCCAGCATGGTGTAACGTGAGTCATCCAATTCTTGGTATCTGAACGCGGATCAAGTTTAATAAACCTAATCATTGATTGCATACAATAATTTTGACGTTAGACAAAAACGCCAAATAATTATTATCGATAAGGAAACTCGTGTGGTGCCGGCTAGAGGCGACTAATGTATACCTAGTACCTACCAGTGGGATAGAAGGTTATAGGGAATAGAGAAAACAGATTTACCGTGAGATCTTTAACCCGCATCCCCAGCTAGGGGATTATGGCATTATCTCCTAAGATAGAAGCCTATAAGGCACTTACCTATCAGAGACCTATGTTCATCAGTGGACTGTTGATGACCGTTGATATGATCTCATACATACATAATATGTTAATACGTCCTTAATATCTTAAGGTATGAAACGTGAACCTCTAAGCTCCCATACAAGCGTACTTTTTGATTAATTTTGAAACTGTCTCCGATTTTGATTAAATTTTGCATACATAATCGGATAATAAATTAGTTTTTTTGCTTTATAGTGCGTTACTCGCACTGGGCAAATTTCCTACGAAAAAAATACATAATAATCATTAAATGAGAGCGAAAGCTTTAAAATTGCTTGAAAATGGATAAAAATAAATTGCGTATAAATAAATTGCGCATAAATATCTCACTTATTGATGATTATGTATTTTGAAAAACTAAAACGATAAAAACAGAGCTATTTCTTATCCGATTATGAGTGCATAAATTCATTGCAATAAACGGTATAGTTTCCATGAATTGCAAAGTACGTTTGTATGGAAGCTTAGAGGTTCGTCCACACCATTAATAATAATTCATGCAAGTATCTATTTTGTTTTAGGGCACAGTTTCACCAGACGAAAACCGCTCGTGGAACCTTACCTTGGTAACCTATATTTTAAGCGTCGTTGCTAATACCCTACGCCATATTTACGCTCTCGGCAACAAAATGCATTAGAACAGCAATGCTCCGGATTCGTTGGATAACTTAATTTAATACAAAAACTTAGATTTTATTTTATGTACCTACCTACTTGACGCTTAATATTTCACTTGACAACGTGGGATGAAATTCGTGGCAAAGAAGAAATTTTTAGAGGTTTATTATGTGATAAAAAAGCCTGAAAGCCGTGCTCTCAGAATTTCTTTGAATCAGACCTAATTTCTAGATCTCCACATATTTTGTTTTCGTTCGTTTTCCATCACACAATTTAACCAAATGTCTTTTACCTCCACCCCAAACATCAGTTCGCTAGCAATATATCAGTAGCTATCGAATGGCATCCTTTCTCCAAAATGCATAGTTTGGTCACCATCTGGCGTGTGCCACTGTAGTCGCCACGCTCGTAAATCTACACGTGAATTTACTACACAGACACGTGCGATGTCTACCTGTGTACAAGGTGCTGTGGAGCGCAAGGGTTAAGCAAGTATTGATGTACTCTGCTACCTAGCAGGGGTCACTATAATGCACGACAATTTATTGTGCGGCCGAATAATGTACACCCTGATAATTCGTGTCAAAACCTATCAAAACCTATTAAAATTTTAAGCCATGACACGGATTATCAGGGTGTACATTATTCGGCCGTACACTAAATTGTCGTACATTATAGTGACCCCCTAGCAGAACCAAGTCTACTTGGGCATGATTCTAAAAGATATCTGTAGTGGCTTCGAGGACAATACAATAATGAATCATGCAAAGCTACAGAATTTCATGTACCCCTAAAGTGAGAGCTTTTATTAGATGGATAGAAAATACTTGATTTCACACTTAACTCAGATATAATAAAAAGGAATACGGTATCTATAGATTAGATCCATAGCAACACCTAAACCCAGGACAAATATTTAAAAGCCCATTTGTAAAATTTTACTACTGGACATAAGGTAAATAAATATCTACAGGCTATTGTAAAAATCCGAATAAAGGTTTCATGTTCGTATTATACTTATGAAGCGTAGCCTAAAGGGTTTTTGTGTGATCATAATAACTCATGTTTTTTTCAGGATTTTTATTCATACGTGAAGCCAAAAAGAAAGGGATTGAGCATAATCTTTGCGACATACTTGTCGTAATAGAAACGTTTAACCAAATCCACTTAATGTGGCGTAAACAAAAACTCAGAACGCAACCAACCCACCATTATATCGTTTCTAATAAATAAAATGTAAATAAAATTACGGAACAGAACAAAGAGTATGGTGATTTGCATAATGCTGTTCACCTTTTAGCTTTTCGACATCGCCTGGGCTCGAGCCAAACCGACTCCATTATATGAGAGTCCGAAGATTATAAGCTTACGTCCCTTCGCTCCGCGTCGCCAGAAAACATACCAAATGGTGAAACTATATATTTTGACTGATCTTTACGAAAAAAAAAAAAGAAATTTACGCAGGAAAACTAAAAAACTAGAGAGGCATAAAAACGTTTTTGATTTAAAATATAAATGTTCATATTTACCAGATGTGTTCCGTAGGTACATTATGAAAGGACTGCCTATGTAAAACATACCACTTTAAAAACGAGTGAAAAATTTGCGAAATTATAAAACCATTGCTCATACCACGAACAGAAAACTAGTTTGCAGTTAATAAAGTGAAGGTACCGCAAGATAAATATTTTGTACCATAGTCGACAGAGTCGCAGGTTCAGTTTTTATTTCCAGTCATGAATTATGGCCGGCGAGAGACTCGTTAAAAAGAACACGATCTAGTATTACCCGACTACCCGTTGGCTAGTGGAGCAACCAGCTAACCCGCTTTATGCTCTCTTAAAGCAGCTTCCGAGACTGGTTTCATCCACTCTATCCAGCTTAACGCGCGTCTTAATTCAAGCTTCAACGACTACAAATAAAAGTAACCGTACCGAACGAACTAAACACGTAGAAAGATACGAGACATTCTCAAGTAATCTTAATTCCTTTCTGAAGTTGCGTGATGAAATGAAACAACTTTTATTGTCTTGCTTTAAAAAATGTCGGTTCAGGCCCTGCCGGACTCTATCAAGGTAGTGGTTTCCTTGTTTGTGACAGAGGTTGGTGTAATCAGAGCCACAATTCAACCAGAGCTCGTACGGCGATGTGTGTAGGTACTCACTTCGACTCACTGCACGGCCTACTTTATGTTCATTACACAATTTACAAGTCATTTAGCGTAGTAAATATGGCATATTATAAAGTCAAATTCAGTCAAAGGAGTCACAAAACCAAATTGGCTATTTATAATTTCAGCAATAGACCAAACTAAAGTTTGATAGTAGAGTCGGTATACCTCGAATGAAATCATTGAAAACTTTCCAGTCGCTAGTTGTGAATTGATTACAGCGCGGTTTAGTTGCGACTTGTTCACACTCCGTGACAACTTCTCTTTGACTTTCGATGAGTTGCCCAATAGCCATGCTAGACACAATTTAATCCATAAGAATTTTGATGACTCTATCACAATGAAAATCTATAGGTGACGTATAGGTGGTGTAAATATTAAAAGTATATAGGCAGCATTGCCATACAGCGGGGCAATGCAGCGTCTTGGCGACGCTTCCGGCTGATATTGATATTTATTTTATTAGATTGTCATTTTCTTTGTTAATATATATAGTTATATAAATAATAAATAAAAATATTTAAGGGCACGACACTAAACAAAAAACATTTGCTCTGAAGTTAGGCAAACTACATGCTTTTCACCGCTACTAGCGAGAAGATTATTTTCTTATTTTTAAAAGAGATCGAATGTCAGGAACTCATTTTGGTCAACAACCATGGAGGGTTAGAATGCTATGAACCTCTTTCAAACCGCGAACGAACGAAATTATTCTTTTCTATGATGGTTGAATTTGATCTTATTCTACCTCCTTGTCTTGGATAAGCTAAACAGAGAAAGGTGCAACTCCCATTTACATGTACCTGTTATTTGGGAGATTATTTATAGATGGCGCTGTCCGCCAAAAAGAATGTTCTTCACAAGGTAAGTTGTCAAGGTTCACAAAAAAGGCCTTTCGTGAGAATGTTGACCTCCCCGGTACAGATTGCGTGGTTTATTTATTTTCGGCATTTTCGATATTTGTGCATATTTCTGAATACAAATTACTTTTTCCAACAAGTTGAATATTATTCTTTATTCCACATGTGAGCAAAATCCGATTTTGCTCACTGTTTTTGAGCGGGAGTGGTGATAAGTATGTAGGTAGTAGGTACCTACTTATTTTAAGCTCAAAAGCGAGCTAAACATTTTCTTTTCTGATGTTCATGTCTCAAGAAATGTTAAATAAGGCGGCATAATGATATAACTTTCCCAGAGAGCAAACGTCTAGTTTCCTCAAGGAAACTCATGTCAAAAATTAATTGGTACCTAAGTGTTAAAATAAAATATTCTACAGTTTTTCTTCAAAGCTGTCCCTCAAATCTTTTACTTTATAACAGGGGTTGCCCTTGTTATAGGTAAGTTAAACAAATTTTCCCTAACAGACTTTTCGTGACTCACCTAGAGGATTTGCGAGATATCGGAGGTTTTACCGTTTGTTTTTGTGTTGTATTTATTTACCTTCCCGTTTTATGTTTTGGTATTGAGAGACTGTTCGTTTACATCTCTCACAGAGTCTAAAACCTTTGTAATAAAAATTACAATAACAATTAGAAAATCATGCCGAGGGCGTATTTCTTTGTGTATTTATTTTAACCCATAGGACACATGTTTTTTTAATTCTTTTCAGTTTTCCAATGGTAGCCTTTTGTATGTAATGTTTGGTTTGTGTTTTGATTTAGGTAGTACATTATGAAATACTCTAGAAAAGCGATTTTAATAATAAAATACTCGTATAGCCATGTCATTAGTATTCACCACGAACGGTTTCCTAAAACTGCGGTGCCAAATGTTTTGCGCGTAACTCATCCACTCCAATATCAGAGAGATTGAACGCTAAGTTATTGCTGTAACAATTTCATATTGGCCTATAAAACCTCACTTTCGCTTTATTTATACGCAGTAAAATGATCAATTTTCGGTATTGCATTTAGATTGCCGCATTCACCAATATCTACCTACATCTTGTACCTGTTAAAACCCAATTAAGTGGGCACAAAATAAACAATACTGGACAATTCACTCAGCATTCATTATCAAGCCCCAAGCAAAGCAGAGCTTGTAATTATGGGTATTAGATAACTGATATACCTACACAAAATACAATACATTACATAGATACCTAGATATTTTTTTTTATACATAGAAAACGAGCAGAACACCCGGAACAAATACCTGCAGATCGTACAAACATTTGTCCCAAGGCGGGAATCGAACCCGCAACATCCTGCGTCGCAGGCAGACCTTCGCCCACCGCTCCACAGAGGTTATCACAATGATATAAAAACGTATTTTTATGTATTTCGTGATCATAGGCATAGGTTAGTAATTTCGCTCGAGCTAATAGTGAAGTGTTTCTAAATTCTATTGAATCTAGATAGATTCAATAAACGATCTCAAAGCTTTGACTACTAGTTAGTATTCAAAGCTTTGAGGTCGTTCAGCAAGTAATTTAGGTATGAGACTACTTTGTTGGTTTACAGGATCCTGACTTCCACAATCGAAACAAATTTATGGTGTCATTTATCACACAGCGAAAGTGCGTATTCTGTGATTTCCCTTGGAACACATCTCGTGGGTATTGTATCCTCTCTATTTCCTATTACAGCTGGAACTATCGAGCTTTCACGGTATTTGTAAATTCTTTAAACATGCATGCATGACAAATTAGTCAAGTCAGCCCAGAGGTAGCAAGCATTTCGTGGTTCGCGGTCCTCTTGGTAGCAAAACACTTCTGGTAAAACTATAGATAGACATAGAATTTTTTCACAACGTTTGCTAAAACAATACATCATTGAGGTTTTAGATACGTACTATAAATTATAGTACTTTTTCTAATTCAAAATGAAGCTAAGCGGGTTTATTACAAACTTCGTTTATGTTGGAAGTACACCCAAAACTCGCTCTTGATAAATAAATAAATATAAATAATGCTGGACAATTCACACAGCATTATCTCTAGGTCTGCCTTCGATTCCCGCCTCGGGACAAATGTGTGTACGATCTACAGACATTTGTTCAGGGTGTTCTAGTCGTTTTCTCTACATAATAAATAATATCTATCTATGTATTGTATTATATTATGTGTATCAGTTATCTAGTACCCATAACACAAGCTCTGCTTAGTTTGGGGCTAGATAATGCTCTGAAATTTTCCGACATCATTTATCTCCATATTTCTTGTTTATGTTATTTAAAAGTTCTACATTTTTTTTTAATTTTGTTTATGAGCTTTAATTGTCTAAGCTACGAGCAGATACAAATTGGATAGTAAAGTTTTCATTCATTTTGATCAAATGAACGTACCTATAGTGTAGATAAAAATAACGAACCAATAATAAAAACATTTATGAACACGTCTGGTTTGTAAACAATGCTAAAACCAACAAGGCATATTGAATTGCATTTTGATTTCATTTGAAATTCACGAGGCTTTTCCATGAAGCATTTTTGCCTGCATGGAAAAAATAAGAACAATCAGATTCAGCGATCAATAAGGTAATAAAAAGAAGAGATGGAAGAAATCGCTTCTAAGCGATAAGGCTGCCCGTTGTACATTTATGTATAATGCATATGTCTGTTTCTTGATTTATTTGTTGTGTACAATAAAGAGTTTTGTGTTGTTTTGTAATACAATGCAACACATTTATATTTTTTTTATTGAATATAGAAAACGACCAGAACACCCGGAACTAATACATATGTGCAGATTGTGCAGATCGAACAAACATTTTTCCCGTGGCGGGAATCGAACACGCAACCTCCTGCGTCGCAGATGGACCTTCGCCCACCGCTCAACCACAGAAATCGTCAAACATACCTATGTAGCAGTTTTTAGAGGTAAGGCGGAAAATATATGTAAAGATTTTATAGGAACATAAAATAATTAAAACAGGACTCCAGTTTTTTTTCGCAAAACCCTAGTTTTTATAAAAATGGCTCGTGTGATATTTGCAGAGTTTCACACGTTATCACGTGAGTTATACCGCGGGAGATAGAGATAAGCGCAGGATTCGTGGCCTCACATTATAAGCTCGTTAGCCTTAGGAAGCTTTCGCTGGTGAGCAGGCTTGACCGGTTATGGCTTTAATGATTTTTATGCGGGTAGTATTTTCATATGTAGGTACTTTACGTACCGTTTTGTTATTTTGCTTCCTAGTAGATAGCTAATACTATGGTAATATCATAAAGATTTTTGTGAGATTTTATCAACAGAAGGTTAATTATTAATATTTATTTGGATATATATTTAATTAAAACATATTGTTTATCATCTGACTGCCTGTGTTCATAAAAATATTGTATAAAAAGTAAATCCGTTTTTTGGCCGTAAGTTTTGTTATGTATCATAGTTGTATTAATTAAGGGCTGTGGATTTTGTTTAATAAATAAATAAATAAAGATTTCTTAGATAGAAAGAAAATATTTTAATTCCACACTTATAACTAAAAAAACAATTTACACAAAACAATTATAACATAAGTGACAATTGGCGTTCATTATCGCTCAAGAGCAATCTCTGCCAGACTACCTGAGGATCATCGGATATACATGGGGTAAGATCTGTGTTCATCTGATGGTACTACTTAAAAATATATACATATTAACTCAATATTTTATTTATAACATATATAAATATATGCATACTTACTAATCTTATAAATATACATTATTATCTACTTACAATAAAATATGAAAACAACGGCGTGTTCAGTGACAAGAGGACAAATAGATAGATAGATTATGTCTTTATTGCAACATCAGTCAATTTACAATATTTAATAAAGATAAAGATAAAGATACATTTATTTGACACAACAAGAACAGCACAGACAGACATACACAATTACACACAGGGTAGAATACAAAATTAATGATATTTACATACTTTGTAGACAGATGTATCCGTGCTGCCCAAGGATGGGCCAAAAAGGGTCAAACTCAGCTATGTGTTGAACCGCACTGGTGCGGATCAACGCTGGTTTTCAGTTTGACCCTGTTTTGGTGGCATCACGACACGCCAGAATATAATAAATTAACTTAATACTGACTATAATATAGTGGCACAATCGGCGGCCTTATCGCTAACAGCTATTTCTTCCATTCAACCTTTGGATGGTGTTCAAATAGTTTTCCTTTACCATGTCCGTGTGTCGCATTGCCGGTCATAGTGACCGGCAATGCGTTCCATAGCTGGACAGCCAGCACAGTAAATGAGTTGCCGTAAAAAGATGAAGAGTGGACAGGCGTTTGGAGCGAAAGGATTACTTTAGAGTGCGAGGTCTTACGCACTATAATACAAAAACCTTAAAACTATGGTGATATTTTGAGACTGTCAAAGGTTACTATGACTGTGTGAAATTTCATCAATAAGGTCGTTCTAATTTTTTTATGCTTGAAGACCTCTTTGTGCTGTGGGCGAAGGTCTGCTTGCGACGCAGGAGGTTGCGGGATCGATTCCCGCCTCGGGACAAAATATGTGTGTACGATCTGCAGACATTTGTTCAGGGTGCTCTGATAGTTTTCTATGTATAATAAAAAATATGTATCTTTTATTATGTTATTTTATGTATATCTGTACGTCTACCATGAGTTTTATCAAACTATACTCGCTAGCGACTGTATTTAAAAAAATGTATGAAAACTTTTACAGCGCCTCTAGTGGATAGTTGGGTACTAAAATTCGCAGTATGAGTCACGTAGATAACTATCCTAAGTCACAGTGTAGTAAACTATACTACAGAGTCTGTAGTTTGGGCTTCATTTGCTTAGAATTTGGTAGCTCGAGTTACAAATTTGACAGGTGTCATAGTAACGTACTATTACTACTGTAGTTACGTTAGTTAGTTAACTATACCATCTACGTATTTACGTATCTACTGTAGTATCGTCAGGCGATCTAACTATGACAACTCATGGTAGACATACAGTTATCTAGTACCCATAACACAAGATCTGCTTAGCTTGGGGCTAGATAATGCTGTGTGATTTGTCCAGCATTATTTATTAATTATTTATGCTTTCTGGTTTTTCCTTACCTACTTGGACATACCTATACATATTTCATTTATTTCATAGATTAAAAGATGCAAACACGAGTTATCTGTTTTGGTGGCAACAAAATAACAGTTAGGTACAGGTATTTTAGCTTATGGGTATGTGAGGTACAATCCTAAAATAAGGAACCAACCGTTAGCATTGGATTCTGGGCACGCTCCCAAATGGTTACTATTTGGATCAGTAGCGTGATCTGAAATATTACATTTTTGTAGTCCTAATATTCTTGATATTTTATACCTGCTGTGATATTTGAGATAGGTAAAGAGTTTGGAATTCTACGTTGAAAAGCGAACGCAATTGACTGATGACGTCGGATCGCACAAAACTAAGAACGGCCCATCCGTTCTTTTATGACCTTACCACTGATATAACAATAATATACTAGACCTTACTGTGAAAATGATTCAGACATTTATTACTAAGAGATACGAAACGAAAGGTATCAGTTTGGTGACGCGTCCGAAGCACCTTGGTGGTAAGCAACGTTTCTTGGGATCGACGTCATTCGTTAACTTTCGTTCGAGTTTCAATGCAGACCTACAGGAGAAGACGAAGAAGAAATACATTTATTTATAACAACAATACAATACAACAATTAAATCAAGACACACTTATAAAATAGATACATGTATAAAATTGACGTAAAAAGTCCTAACTCAGCAAAATGGAGGTCTGCATTTCTGCGTCCTCATTCTTGATTTCCGTGAAAAAGTAAAAACATAGGCACCATTTGTAATAATAACATTATTATGCCTAAGGATTTTTGTTACATTGCTTACCCGCACTCTGGGCATCTCTAAGAAATGAAATAAGTTCCCAAAAATTTTCGACTTCGGCGGGACTCGAACCCGCGTCCCACCCTCAGTACGGGTGTGCTCTAACCAGCTAAGCCACGAAGTCTCTGTCGGTTCTCGTCGAAAATCTTTGGGACCTCTTACGGACTGTAGCGCCGGTGACTCCACCTACAGAGAAAACAATTAAAGTTTCCAATGTTCAAATACTAAAGTTACATTTAGTTCGTTTGACAAGAGGTGTTGCCGTTGCTAAATTCTAAGGATTTTTGTTACAGTGCTTACCCGCACTCGGGGCATCTCTAAATTTAATTATTTTTCTCTATTTTTAATTATTATGCCTCTTATCATCAGAACTTAAAACTTGTAATGGATACATCCATTACAATATCGATACGTACTTCGCTACTGAAGTCTTATATTTAAAGAGAAGTTTCAAGTTTACAACATTTATCTCTTCGAATATCATGAACAAGTTTAGAGTTGCAGTCATAAATAACAATGAACCGTTGTACGCAACTTTATGATGGAGAAAAATATTAAATTACTATTGAGGTATTTAATGTACAAGGTTTTGATACTTTATCTATAGCGCTATCTATATCACTACCTCTTCTCCTATAGTGTATATAGTACATCTACTAGTTACAGAATACAATAGGTACATCCGAATTCGATGCTATAATTGTGTAACGTAATTTTTTTAGTATGGGTTTTTGTTTTGGATTGATCATCTCACCTCAACAGCTTATAATGGTCCACTGCTGGACGCAGGCCTCTTCCTGATTTTTTATTTCATGGGGGTAATGCCCATAATCCCCACGCTAGGCATGCGGGTTGGGGATCGCAGTTCGATGGTAGATCTATTCTGCAAGAGGCGCTGCTGCCCGCTCCTCGGTGTATGTCCCTTAGTCGCCTCCTACGATACCCACGGGAAGAGGTGGTTTGGTGTTGAATTTATAATCACACTAATATTATTAATGCGAAAGTTTAGATCGCTGGATGGATAGATGGATGTTTGTTGCTCAATTATGCCAGAACGGCTGTATAGTCGGCTGATTATAGTCTCGAATAGCAAAGAGGCTATATTTTATCCCGAACAAATTCTTGAAATCGGTATGTTATTTACTGAAAGTATGTTTTGATTGTTTCTATTATCTTACACTCGAAGTGAAAAGTACCTATCGTTTTAAACTCGGGTCAAAACCACCCATTATAACTCGCTCTTGTCATAATCATAAACAACTTCGTCTATAATATTTATTTATTTATTAATAACTTTGTTGCACTAAGGTACAAAGAGTGGGCTTAATGCCGAGGCATTTTCTATCTACCGACCAATAACACATGTTTTAACAGATGGTTGGCGTGCTAATAATAGTTTTACAAAATATAGATACTAAAACTTTATTACTTAAATATATATTATACATAGACCTAAAAATATACTAATGAAAATAGGTTTAAATAGCTAACCGGAAACAAATAAAAAAAAACATTTTAAGTAAATTAATAACAAGGAAAGAAAAACAAAAGCTATTTGTGTAACCTCTTAAGAAAATGCCTGAGCACCAATTGCTTAAAAGCATCTCGTGTATCTGCCTTTCTTATGTCCAGAGGCAAGTCCACAGATTTATAAGTATAGTACTAAAGGGCAAGTCATTCCATAACCGCACTGCCTCTACAGAAAAAGAATTTCCAAAGAAGGAGGACCTCCTTCTGGAGGTGTTATGCATAGGTATAGACAAAAGAAGATTATCGGAGGAGCGGAGATTTCTACTGTGATCTTCTGCCAGGAATTTAAAGTGATCCTTTAATAGGGTGGTTTAATCCCTAGTTAAAATATAGAGGCCAGACACACGTGTGTAACCTCTCCGCTCGTTGGGGTAGGACAGCGGCTTAAAGCAGCTAATATTTTTCAGTTGTTGATCTGTCTGTACCTATTGACGTTTTTAAGTCTACCCACGCGGTACTCGGTTAATTATGCCACTAAAATGATTTATATCAACCGATTGTTATGCTAAAGAATGTTGAGCTACGAAAATTGGATTAGGGTTCATGTCGACGGAGCATTCAGCTACGTGATACAAATCAAAGCCTTTAAACGGGGGGTGATTGTTAGAGGAAAAGTCAAAAAGGTATAGTTACTTTACCTATGATGTATGGAAAAAATAATACTTTTGTGCTGGAATATCGAGCAAATAAATATATTAACACTAGACAATGAACACAGCATTATCTAGCTAGCCCTAAGCTAAGTAGGTCTTGTCTTAAGGGTACTTTAACATAGTTATTATAATACACTACATACATAGTTTTTTAAATATTATACATAGATAATATCCAGAACTTGCGGAAAACATATAAATAAAAATAAGATGAGTTTTGGTGCACTTGAAAGCGCTTTGTTTTGCCAGCGACTTCAAAAGCGTTGTTCTAAAAATTGCACGGGCATAAAGGCTATTCAAAATGCGCGTGCAATCGTGTGTCCAATTTCATTACGATCCGTTCAGCCGTTAAGTCGTGTAAAAGTAACAGATAGACAGACAAAATTTCGAATTTATAATATTAGTATGAATTATAATATGTCATTTCGTGGTCCTATTGGCAACAGAGTATGGCACTAATTGTTTTATGACGTAGAGCAAAAAAATATATCTTAAAAAACAGATACATTTATACATATATTATCAGTAAAAAATACCCACTTCAATTCAATTATTGGTCGATACCAATAATAATTGAAGTGGGTATTTTTTGTAGGAAGTACATACCTACTTCATGTTCTAGTCAACGAAGTTCGTACCAACTACATATGTTAATTATGCCTTTGCTAGACCGCACGGTCACTTGCCTTCGTTTGCTTACGTGATGGTGATCGGTGAGCTTACATAAGTAATCCTTTAATCATATAGATTTAAATCAATAGTGTAGGTACTTAAATAATACCATTTTACAGACTTATGACCCTCATATTAACGCATTCACGGCTTCCTGCGGATCGCACCGCCGCTACATCATCGGTGCCGGAGCACTGCTCCTGCGTTTTGGGCCAAACAAGTGTTAATTAACAAATAGGATAGATTCAATTGGGGAATGTTCAATACATACCTAGCTTTGATCTGTACCCATAGTCCGAGTCAACACAAAAAAAAATTCGATAAAAGACAAATAAGTCTCATTTCCTATTCGTATTTTTGCAATCGTATGCATGAAAGCACTAAATTTATATTATGCACACATAGATTCGTTTTTGATTTCAAAATCAAGAGAATTTTTGAGTGAGCATGTTTTACCTCTATGACCTGTTGGGTTAGACTTCAAAGGCTCGTAGATCATCATCAGCCTATTTAGTCCACAGCTGGACATAGTCCTCCCCTAATGGCACGTAGATCGCAAGGGAAATACTTAAATTCGGTGTAAGAAACGATTGGATCATTGTCATACCACGATAAGCAGTTCCTCTCGATCCGGTAGGGGAACTACAAGGCGCTAAATGTATAGACTTAAATGCTAACGCTAAATGTATCGAAATCGATGTAAGTATTCGTAAGATAATGCGTACAACCCATACTAAACACTCTTAATATGCGATAAAATTTTATCAGTTATGGCTTCTAAGAAAGAAACGCAGGTACCTAATGCTGGGCCATTGATTGAAAAAGCCATGAATGTAGTTCGAATTCAAAGACTGCCTTTTGAACATTTTCGCATCTACGTTAATATAATTACTTAGTTGAATAACATATTCTATACGATCCCAATTAATGAAAGATTTTAATTAATATCATACGTTAGCTGATGCTGCGTACTAATTAATTTTCCATAGAATTCATTACAAGATACCCTAAAATGCTAGTAAGATAAGTTATTTAGTGATAACCTAGTAGTGCGTGCTAGAATGTTATTAAAATCGCAATGGAAGCCACTATATTAGTATAAAACGCCATTTTTTATTAATTTACTTTCTTGCCTAGGTATCTACTCAGAATTGCAGTTTCAATCACGACCTAAAGTGCTAAAATGATACATGACCAGATAATAAACACTATCAAAATCACATGAAACACCCATCCTTTATAAAATAAACCCAAGTATAATATTATTATACATATCTGTGCTTAAGTTCATAAATAAAGCATTGAAGGCGGAAAGTAGTAAGTCAAGCTACAAACCTTGTTATACCGAGCGGAACGGATTTTCATGAGAAATGAACCTTAAATGGCAATAAAAAGTATCTCGGTCGTCCAGTTGGGTTATGCTTTTACCGGTAAAGTATACTTTACAGTATTACTCTCAGCGTCCTGCCCGCGGCTTTTATATATGGGATACCTTGGAAACAAAATAAAGTGAACGTTGGCCAGCTCTGGCACGTAATCAGGAGCTTTTTAATAGGGCAACGGGGCAACTGAGTTCACCATTTAGTGGTCAACACACCGACCCATGGTATGCAGGTACTTGTTAAAAATATAACTAACACTTTCCAGGCCCATACACTTTCTTAGCCGTGTCTTGGCTTAGACTTTGCACCATCCCAACTTTACCCGTGGGTGCATGTCGTAAGAGGCGACTAAGGCACATACATCGGGGGCGGGCAGCAGCGCCTCCTGTAGAATACATCTATCACCAAGCTGCGATGCCCAAACCGCATGCCCAGCGTGGGGATTATGGGAATTACCTCCCATGAGATAAAAACCAATAAGGCGATTATCAGGGCCCGGGAGGCCCGCGTCCAGCAGTGGACCAATATAGGCTATTGAGGTTGAAGTTGAGGTTTGCCCACATGTTATAACGTCTAGGCGGTGGCGGCGGCGCGCCCCTGCCGGCCCTAGGCTGGACAGTGAATGCTGTACAGATATTACTAACACTTTCGTGGCTCATAACATTGGTGGTCCTCCAGGCGGCGACGGCCGCTGTACAGTGAATGCGATAAAACTAAGTTTTAAAGAGAGTCAAATTTATGTAGTCAACAATCATTTGATGGGACAACCAACACAACAACCGTATTGTGGTTTTGGTAAGCTTTTGTTGCTTGCTACTGTAAATGTTTACGTGGTATTTATCAAACTTTGGTACGAATTAGTCTGACTACAATCGCACTTAATATTATAAATGCGAAAGTTTAGATGGATAGATGGATGTTGGTTGCTCAATCACGCCAGCACGGCTGAACGGATCGTGATGAAATTTGGTACAGAGATAGATTATAGTCTGGAATAGCACATAGGCTTATGGATATATTTTTTCCGAAATTCCAACTATACGCGGGTAAAACCGCGAGGCGGTGCTAGTTGGCTCATAATTGTTAAAAGTCCTTATTGCGTCACTGCCCAACACGGAAAGATAAATGTTTCGGCCTCCTATTTGAATTAAAGCTCTTTGACCCATGCTGTATCATATTATTTATCTAAATCCTTTCTTTTTTATATTATGAATGTTGTTCAAATATTCTGGATTTATTTACGCTGCATCAATCAAGCCATTCAGTGTGGATTTTCAATAAAAATGCAATCGATTTTTGTGCATATACGACGAAAGGTTGCGCCAAAACTGGGATATTGTATCTGTGAAATGAAATTTCATATGTTGGATGCAGGTGTTGGTCGTGGCTATTAGTATGAGTAGGTAAAGCACTAGCTAGTGCCTTACTTCTTTACATAGCCTTTGTTGAATATATACGTCTTATAAGTTGATTATATGTAGATAGAAAATAGTTTGATTGCACACTTAATCTAAAACCAATTTACAAATTAAACACATAAACAATAAGTACAATTGGCGGTCTTATCGCTCAAGAGCGATCTCTGCCAGACAACCTGGTATGGATAGGATCATCGGATATACATGGGGTAAGACCTGACCTTATAGACATGTTTCTATTACAAGAACAATACCTCAACCTTAACACCCTATAATAGTCCACTGCTGGACGCAGGTCTACCCCTGTTTTTTATCTCTTGGTGGTAATGCCCATAATTCCGCTGGGCATGCGGGTTGGGGATTGTATGTAGTTCAAGGGTAGATATATCCTGCAAGAGGCGCTGCTGCCCGCCCCCCGGTGTATGTCCTTTAGTCGCCTCTTACGACACCCACGGGAACAGTTGGAGTGGTGTATAAAACATGTCATCACCCTTTTCTTGTGATCTCATTTCGTAAGCCAAATATAAAAAATATAAGTAGGTAAATAAGTACTTATATCAATCTGTGTGAGATATTTATATGGTTTATTTATTTTCGATATCTGTGTTGAAAAAGTAGAGCAATTGTGTTATTTATATTGCCAATGTCGAAACCCTTCGAAGTATCTTAATAAAATATAATTTGTTTTCCAAAATAAATCAAGATATAAAGGTACTGAAATATAAATATGTGTATGTTACTGTATGATTCTTAGAAAACTATATAACTTTGTTACCAAATAAAAACATCGAACCGTCGTTCAAGTAAAAACTGAAGTGTTCTCATAAAATCTGCCTCAGGTATAACAAGACACGCAGTTTACGACAAGACAACCATTCACGCCTCAATCTTCACTTGTTCCCGGGATATGGTAACATTCGGATGCAGTAACGGACTAAATTGGGCTCCAACATTCTCGAGAAGTTTGCTACAAGCTTCTGGGAAACACAAGCACGTTGGAAACACTAAATGAGCCAGCAAACTCTAAAAGAGCGGAAAAGCTTTTAATTTTCCATGTGTAGATGTTATCCAGGCATTGTTTTGTAAATTTTAAACAGTTTTCGAAATTGCTGTAGGTTTCGTACTTTTCAAAATATTGCCATTCGAAAAAAGACGTGAAATTGATTGTCCAAATAATTGGCAAATGTTTGAAACCCTCGGCGCGCGACTTACACTCGCACTTGACGGATCTTGTTTTAATATACTTTTTTATTGTGTTTGGCTTTTAAATCTTTGTAAAGCTTCTACTTATACTTAAAAGCTTGGACGGCTTTAAGATCACAAAACGTTTTCTTAAAATAATACTTTTTGTGTATAGATTCAAGTAAGCGTACACCAAAAAGATTTACTTTATAACAATGCCTCAATTTAAGTCGCTTCTAGAAAAGATAGATTCTCGTGAGTCTTGTGATAGGGTGCGGTGTGGTGCCGGTCCGTGAAATATTTTACGATTCCTGAGACATAAGCCGAAGGAGCTACGGGGCAACCTTTGCTTATATGTCCCCCTTTGGCTATTTACAAAGATGTAGTGGCACTTCTCTATATATTGATATTTGGCTTTTATTTCATCGTAACTACAATTATTTATAACGACAGAAGATTATTAGATAGATCAATTTATGTTATGAAGCTTTTAGGTATAATAGAGAGATTAAATATTAATTGGTTGAAAATACCTGTTCATTAGTGTTTGTACACAGATTTTTTATAGATATAATAATCCTGAATAACCTTTCAGTAACCAAAGCAGCTTAAATGGAGGTCAATTATCAATAAAGCACATTTATTGATTCGGAAAATTACAATGGAATATCCTTGGGCATGTGGAATGCGCATTCCGTTCCGGGGGTGTGCACGTGCTTACCTAGTGTTCAATCAAGTTGCTTTCCGTTGAATCAACCCAATTAATCCCTTTGTAATTTAGTTCACTTGGTGGCGTGCATTGGTTTCCCCCGGTCGTCTTGGGATGACATTCAAGTTATCCCCTGAGGTCTGCTATTCGGAAAATAGCTTTGCAATGTTTTTCTCTTGCTGGGTTTTGACTTTTCTGACCACTAAGCAATCGTTATTTGGTATTTTTATTTATTATCTTTTACCATCCTATATCTAAAAACAACGGAGGATAATAAAAATATTTGCCTACGCTTTTTATAGTCTGTTAACCATCACCACCCTATTTTCGTACCAATTTGTGCGAATTTATTAAAGTTGGAGTAGTTCACATAATCTTGAATGGTATAACGCCCATCTTGACATTTTCCTGGTTATGGGGGAAAACAAATTTGCTGAGTAGATTCTGACCGAATTATTGTACCCTAGGGCGCATAAATATTGCATCCCCTTTGAAGGGAAACACGTCCTAATCGGCACATCGATTTTGAAGTAACGCCGCAGTGAAATATCGAGCATTACTGTTTTCGCTAACTACCAACGGCCAAAGGTGATAAAGCTAAGATTAAAATTTAACAGCCGAAACTAGGACTCTGTGACCAACATTTATGTATATGTATAGATACAACATCGATTTGTAGTTTTGTACATAAAACTAAAACACTAAACGTCCTGTGATCATTCACCTAAAACAAGATGTAAAAAGAAAAACAATGAAGTCCCGTTGCAAAAACTCGTGCCCATTAAAGTAATTGATTCGATAAGACATGGAAAAAGTTTTTATTTGACAAGGGATCGGCTCTATGAGGAACGTGGATTCCCGGGGAATTGAAAAGGGAAATAGATTTACACAGTCTTTATTTTTTCAAACAATAGACAGGTTCGGGGATCCCAAACGGATCTGTGGATTCTAAACCTACATTGCTTTCGCAAGAATGCCGTGATCGAAAGAACTCCCGAGTAAATAAAACGTAGTGGTTTACCGTTTCTTACATGATTTGTGTACATTGTTGCTAGGCCATTAAAACTTTGTGACTGTTTAGTACTAGATAATATAATTTGTATACAGAATTAGGCAACTTTATTATGATATTTACAAACGTACGGTATTAAGAGTTATTCATAGCAATGATAAATTAATGTCATAAACAAATACCTGTGTCATTATCTGGACCTAAGGCTATCGCGTAAATTTGGACTAAAACATTCATTTTCCAAGTATTTGACGCGAACCTAAGGCCGTTCTATCTAAGCTTATTCAGTCATCGAATGTTAGCTATGGACGGTGGGTTACGTCACTCAAGCATAGATCTATAACTGAGAAAGCTTTTAGAATATGGCTCTCTATATTGTACGTTAGTACTACCTATTTGGTTATTCTGTGGTAGTACCTACCTCTACATTCCTATGACGTGAGTACTACGTAGATAAAGGATAAGTAGAGGTACAAACACTTTTGTTGACCAGCAAACAACGTCTGTTTAAACGGAAAAATGTGCTCGAATTTTAAACAGTTGCGTTAACTCGCGGAAACAAAAGCGACGTGTTTACCGTACGAAGATAAGTTTTGTTTGGCGTTGGGCAGCCTTTTGCGGGATTGCAATGTAAAAATATCGTATGAAATGCGAGTTGCATTGACTCCCGGAGGGTACGATTTGGGCGCATTACGCACTGGGTGATTTGATTGCGCGCTGAATGTAGGCCAGCTGGTTCGAGCGGGATTGTATTATGCAAAGTGGTATTACATGTATCATAAAATTATTATCTTCAGTGAATGGAGCATATAAGCTTTGCTTTATTGGATTTCGTTTAAACATTTTATTTGGTAATAACTTTTTATTTTAATTATTTTATTAAATTATTTTACATTCACTGTAATTACTGTTATTGACAAAATGTTTTAGCTCTTACTGTAAAAATCAGATAAACCTATTTAAAACATACCTGAATCGAGCCCTTCTACGGTATCAAATCGACAGACAGTGGCCTGTGATCATAACTGCCAACATGATCAGAAATGGCTGTAGCAGTTTTCTAAGAATTTCCCGTTGCGTTTTAAGTCAGCAGTGCGAGTGGACGGCTCGCGGCCCAGCGCGGCCGTAACTTCACGCGCGGCCGCCGCCGGTAACGAGCATACACATAAAACAAAATGCCAGCAGAGGAGGGATCCTCTAAATTTGCTTAAATGCCAAATAAACTGCGAATTGCTTCGCCATTTATGAAAAAGAACCCCGAATTTCCATGCTGTTTTATCTAAGAAAGTGGTCGGCACCCCTAGCAATCAAATGTAATATGAATCTAACTGACTGACCTTTACGGCTGAGTCTGAATTTGAATAATTGAGCGCTTAGCGATTATTGTTACCACTAAATTTTTAATTTTATAGTTCTTAAGCGGTAAAAACTAAAGCCATATATCAAGTGAAACTGCAATTAAAAGTATCAAGAATCGTTTTTCTTATGAGGTCTGGAGGTCATTATATAGATCGCGTGATATATAAAGGTGGGGTAAATTAGCCGGCACATAAGCGGCAATAAAGCCAAAATAGACGTATCGTAAATACGAAACGTTTTATAACGCCCTCTGCTCCTACTTGCCCTCCGATTTGTAGCGAAGATAACAAAAGTTTGATAAAGTCAATTCCTAAGAGTAGTTACTGATAAAGCTACAGTATAAGCAGAATAAAGGTATGAACCGAGTTCGTTCGTAGCCACCGACTGTAGACTTTCGTAGCTCTTAAACTGTTTGTGAATTTTCGTAGCAGTTTGTAGAGGCATTCGTAGCTATTGAAAATAAAGTTTCCTGAAGTCGTGGTTTCGCATCGCATTTCCTCATCAACCTCAACAGCCTATAATCGTCAACTGCTGGACGCAAGCCTCTCCCTGATAATCGCCTTTTTGGCTATTATCTCATGGGGGTAATGCCCATAATACCCACGCTGGGCATGCGGGTTGGGGATCGCAGTTTGGTGATAGATAAATTTTTAGATCAATTCCATTGACTAATATGTCTGTATTATGATAATTCAACTTGAAATTACCTATTCCGAGATTTAGTGCATTTTTATTCAATCAAGCCAGATACGTTATTTATGTTAGTGTGAAGAAGTAACTTTGCATCCAGAATCCATAAATCACTCTTGAGAACTGACCTGACCAGAGTTTATTTTCTTTTTTCGTAGGTAGTTTGCTCTTTTACTCCCAGTCTAATACAAAATACTTCAGTGTTGTACGCAAAGTTTGTCGATTTGCCGAAAAATGAGGAACTTGTTTATAAACTACTGGCAGTTGCTATAGAAATATCAAATGAAGCTTTACTTTGTATGGATACAATTTGGGGTGAACTGAGTCCCAAAACCTACATTTTGACTGTGTGGAAAATCAATTTTAAAGCAATGAAACACAATTTTTTTTTAAATTTGAGGAGCATCAAAAGTTGAGGATTTTAGTTAGTAAGTTATGGGAGTCGAAACACGACTTTTGTTGACTCAACACAAAAAAATCGCAAAGTTTTCTCTAAAATTAATTTTTACTGCGAAAAACCAGTTTCACTAGCTAGATATTTTACATATTTTAATGAAATGTCGTCTTAATAATACTTAACGATTAGGGTTTTATTTTTTGCGAAAGAGTATTATTTTAGAGCAATAACCAATTTATAAATAAAAACTCGTGAAATTGCGCGCGGGCCTCTTGTCTCCCTGTCTCGCCTCCACCACAAGGCGTTCGCTTGTCCTTGTCTCGACAAATAAGATACATTCGCATAAAGGAACAAGGACTTGAACCATACCTATTTATTTACCTTAGTAGGAACTAATTAATAGTTATATAATACAAGTTCATATTGGTAATGTATTCTGCTAAGTCGTTCTCTCTTGACAGACTGGTCATGATTATGAGGAGTCCTGATGAACGGCTGCACGTGTGATGCACCACCATCATTCCCTAATGTCAGAGAGGTGATGAATTCTGACCATCTCGTTGGAGAGCGACCACGAGTCACTCCATCAAGTCTTCATAGTTCATCATCGTGCCTCAAGATTGTGATGACCGACTAGCCTTCACACTGTTCCACCACACTCGTTACTGGCACTGCATGAACAAAATCTGCAGCTGACGTAGTATCAGTTAATTAAACAGGCGCTATGCAGACATATCAACTAATGCGGTAACAGGCAACTCGCCACTAGCTGTTTACATAATAAACTTCTTCTTAAACTGTCCCTTTAAGACCCACACAGTTTATGTAGAATTAATAAAAAAAATATCTTTACTTCTTAAATATCAATATCTTAATTATTTATTAAACTTTGTAATAAATAATTAAGATATAACATAACTAACCTAATCACAATTTGCCAATTGTAGTGGCAAATTTAACAATAATGGTTACAATGGTACGTACAGTCACGCTAACATAATAAATCTTGTCATAAATATAAATTTTCAGTATTTTCTATACTATTATTATCAATAATAATAAAAATATAAAGAGGTAAAGTTGGTACTTTGTGAGGATGTAGGGGGTAATCTCTGGATTTACTGAATCGATTTTGAAAATTCTTTTACCAATAGAAAGCCACGTTATTTGTGATTGTGAGTGTCATGTGCAATATGAAAAGCGCGTTCAAAGCCGTGGGCAGCAGCTTGTCTTTATTATGTGCATTGATAAACAGTTCTTAATGTAATCGCTGTAATTACATTAAAAAATATTTTTTTTCAAACTAGCTTTTTCTAGCTTACTTATTTTTATTTCTCGAATTGTAGGTATCTGTTTTTCGTAAGTGCAATTTGCGTAGCTATGTTTTGTTAGTCAATATTTCTTTAAAAGCTTGCAGTTTAGGTAAGTTTATATGTATTTTATATTAAAATTGTTGATGAAATCCATCCTTACCGTATACACGCTTATAAATCATTTGTAATGTTGTACCGGAATCAACGTGCGTCGAACGAAATGCCAACGCTCAGTGTGTACTCGCTCAAACTAAACCAAATCATCAAAGAAAATCAAAAACACCTTCTCTGCATAATATGAATAGTAGATAGCAATAAACCCCGTGTGTTCTGTACATAAATCACACACGTCATAGTTTAATAACGCTTGACAGATTTGAGAGCGCAGCAGATCCCAGCAATATGTCACGCGCCGGCGAAGCCTTCTCTGTCTACTTCAGCCCGGAGTTACTATTCGCTGCCTACTAATATAAACGGTTTTTTTTCTTCACATCACACATACTGTTATAAAGGTTACGATGGATAAATTGATTAAGCAATGTTTAATCGAATAAGTAAAAAGAAGGTTGGTTTATTTTCGGCTGTTTATGTTGTTTGCTTTGTAGGTACTATTTAAAATGGTTTTGTGGTGCGATTTTGGTACGAGGAGATTTTTTACAGTTTTCACTCAAATATTCGGGGTTTTCGTTAGTACTCATAAACAACCTACTCTTTGGAATATCTGTATTGTACTATATAACTGTATTTCTTTACTGTCGTACAATAATGCAGATCGCAGATCGAAAGCTAAGCTAACTACATAGTTTAGCTTAGCTTGTATAGCTAAATGCAGATTTTTATGCTACATAACTTTGCCTATTTAAGGAACAATCTGGCAACTATTCCGCGCAAAACCTTCTCTGGTAAGATCCAACAAAATGTAGTCCGCGTGCTCTTTACAAACTAGGTAGGTACTACTAAAACTAAAAAAAAAAACAGAACGTCACCTAAAAAGGGCGTATTCACCCAAAAGTCAGGGCAGTTTTTTTTAAATAATTAAAAAAATTGTGGGTGTTATATTTTTCAACGGTAATGAAATACCTAACAAATAATAATAATAAAAAACTATTCATACCTATACCCTATTAGGTAGGTGTTTTGTATTTTGGCAAAATCGAAATCAAAGTCGGTATTCCAACAACATTGTATTGTAAATTATACAGAAGAGACATAAAACAAAGTTCCTAATGTTTCTCTGGATTACTAAATTTGCATTTAACCCTCCATCCTTCAGGCTAAAGGAAATTTCTCAATCTCAAGGGAAAGCAGCGGTTTGAACATAGTTAAAAAGTGGAATTGTGTCGATATATTTTATTTCCTTTGACAGGGAATCTAGTGGCTTTTGTATATTTTTGTATGTATATGATTGAAGCTTCTAGGAAGATATTTTCGATTGTGTCACTTTTGGTAAGTTTTTATAATAAATACATACCTATTGAATAATATTCTGTACGTTACATGTTATGGTAAAGGTAACTTTCATTATCAGTAAAGGATCTTCTAAGTCATCATGTCAAATGTCAAAAGACTTCTTATTGGCATTTCATACTGGTTCTATAGAAATTCATCGGTAGCTTGTATCTGACACAAGACACAGTGTCTACGTTTGCACAGCGCCTGTGTCGTATTTTACGTCATCTACAGGCTATAGTTTAAATAATAATTTAATTTGTAGTGAAATAGTTGCTGTCTCGCTTAGTAGTTCAATGTTTGAAACACGACTATTCAAGACAAGTCAGCATTAAGTGACGTAACGGGTGGCATTGCACATTCTACACCTACGTAAGCTGTAAATACTATATGCATTGAGATTTGAGCTCAGAATGTAATTAAAATTACGTACGTAGATCGTAGATAAATATATGACAGTTTATTGTACCACACAAAAACAGATTATTTTTAAATTTTTAACGGTAAAGCATTTGCTCGGAGTTTCTCTAAAGGATAGGATTCGCAACGAATACATCCGACAGAGAATCAAGGTTATCGACATAGCTCAAAGGATTGGCAAGCTGAAGTAGCAGTGGGCTGGCCATATCTCGAGAAGAACTGACCACCGCTGGAGTAAACGTATTCTTGAGTGGAGACCGCGACTCGGCAAACGTAGTTAGGACGCCCTCCAAACGGTGGGATGACGATTTGCGAAAGACTGCTGTCAGATGCTGGATGCGGCAAGCTGAAGATAGGGCGCTACGGCGCTCATTATGGGAGGCCTATGTCCAGCAATGGACTAATGTAGGGTGATGATGATGATGAAAGCATTTGTCCACCACCACACTTAGGAAAGTGTGCGAAGCGTGTCGCGAAAAATGAATATACAGAAAGAAAGGTTTAGAATAGTACAAAGTTCACGGATGACCTTAACGCTAAAAGCGCTCCAGGCAACCTGGAATGGACTGGATAGGTACCTTACTTGTAAAGCCGTATTTAGGTACTTATAGCATTCCACAAACATGCTCCAGTAAACATCACGGCTTTTCGTCCTTATCAGCATTTTTGGGATGTTTTTTAGAAGAGCATGAAAAGCCTTCACGACATATTGATTTTACGCATGAATGTTTTTGAAGTCGTATTTGAAGAAATTAAAGGCGAAAATGGTCGAAATGTTGACATGGCGTAAGAAACGATTACACGGCTGCTTGGGCGAGGTTTACTTGCGATATTCAACGAGTTTGGTCTTAAGTTACCTATTTGTTACTTTCTGGGTTTTCAATTTAAAATATATATTTTTTTATGGGGCTCTACCAATTTCATTCTATGTAAATGACTACCGTCTGCCTGCGGTTTTGAACGCAGTTTTCGGCACAAAAAGAAGTCTATTTTGTAAAGTTACTTCTCGGCAGACATCATCAACTTTGATATTTAGTTGAAATAACAATAATATATCCATAATTAAAATATTTACATTAAAAACTAGCAGAGCCTCTCGGTTTCACCCGCGTAGTTCCCGTTCCCGTGGGAATTCCGGGATAAAATATAGCCTATGTGTTATTCCAGATCACAATCTATCTCTGTGCCAATTCCATCCAGAACCGTTCAGCCGTTTTGACGTGATTGAGCAACAAACATCCATCTATCCATTTAAATTTTCATATAATATTAGTGTGATTATGGAGTCCACTTTACTTTTAAGTTATTCCAGATTATTGTATGCAACATTTCCACTAAGACCTACTTAAAAATTTACAAATAGTTTTTTTTAATGTTACCTTTGGTTTTGTCTTCGGCCATACACAAACATTTCACATCGTAATTATAAGTACTATTTAAAGGGTATTTATCGCGTTTATTTACCTATTTTTCCCGACGTTTCGACAGGTTTACACACTGCCGTGGTCAGGGGATGACTGTGTTTTTATAATTATGTGTTCAATCGCGTAAGTTTAAAAACATCTATTTTCACAACGGCAAGTACTTTTGCCGTGTTTATAGGTCTATCGTTTTCCGACTCTACTAATGTAGACACAGGTAATTTACATTAATTTAGATACAATACAATAACACAATACAATACAATAAGTTTTATTTCCAAAAAGCTTATAAATTCACCTTTATGAACAAATAGTTACTTAATTTAATTTAATATGCTTCAGTGGTAATAACTTAGGTAGGTACTTAAAAATTAAAGATTACCAATGACCCCCGCACTAGGCTAGGCCTGTTTCGCGGGGTATCGAGTGCATAGTTAGTTTGCCATCATAAAACAGAAAAAGGTAGTGCACTAACAAATGATCTAGGAAATTAAAAGAGAGATTAGATATTTATAATTAGGTTACGTATTCTAAATCTAATAGGTTTAGGTGGATGAGAAATGTCCGCCTGTCTTCGTTTTCCGGAAGCCATGTAAATGTCAGTAGTCATAACAAGACGTAGTTCAGTGTTACCGTTACTTGTCAATAATTGCTATCTCATTAGTAAGAGCGGGGTGCCCCAGAAGTAGTTATTGAAGTAGGTATGTAAATTGGCATCCTACCAGGTGTAACCTATGTTCCAGCTTTGGGCTATTTTTAAACTAAAGAGGCACTTAATAACACATCCGACAAAAAAAAAACAATCAAATATCTCTCGTTTCTGTAGGTTTTTGTGAATTGAAAAAATTCTATGTCTATGAGATTTTGTGTTTATTTTATTTTTAAATCTTTTCACTTATGTCATATTTTTTATCTGTAGACGCAAGTAACTACTAACTCATAGTTACCATAGAATATTAAAAATTACCTACATTTGTGTATCAACTTAAAACTACTATTCCTTGTCAAACCTAAATGTATCTACCTGTTTATGGCGAAATAAATGTATCTTTACCTATATATTTACATAAATAGAAGAAAGAATCTATGGAGGTCACGAGAATTTATTTTGTATTCTTATTTTGCGCACTCATACTCAGAATCCAGTTTTAACATAAAAGCAACCAAAGAAATCACCCAAGGAAAACTCTACGTATTTTACTAAATCTGGTTTTACAATAAAAAGTTATCTCCAAATAATACAAGATGTTTTCTGAATAATGCCTAGTACCTAAATGTGGCAAACAAGCCGAACTTCTTTAGGTTGACTCAACTAATTTGGCTGGGCGACCGTTCCAACGGAACCAACAACGCAACGGTTCAATCGATGTTGCAACCACTACAACCACTAGTGACGTATGCACGGCATATTTATTAATGGCAGCTCTAGCGTTCTAAGGCTAGTGGGGACCTGCAAGAATTCCCCATGGTTCCCAGAACTCAATTCCATGGCGCCGGCGGGCCGGACATTATTTACTGTTCACCCGCACTGCGAATCGAATTGTCTGTTTACTAGTTCCGGGCTGCTGTATAGCGTAAAGCTCTCTTTGTTGGAATATGGGTTTAAAATTAAACACCACATGCGGTTCATGCACGAATGCGCTTTATGATGCATACAATATTAGGTAATTCTCATACTTATTGTCATCATCACATCATTATCAGATAACTACAGCCTTCACAAACTGCTGGGTTACTTCCAAATTTTACCACTCCCTACGGTCCTGTGTTAGCCTTATCCAGGTTCGCCGTATGACGTTTGCAATGTCGTTTTACCCAGTGTGATATAAATTTTCATTCAATAATGCAATGGTAGTGTAAATAATATGGAGTTATATATATATATATATATAAATAATATTTGACAACAGCGCGTGCAGCGTCATAGCGTCATCTAACACCAAGATTGTGATACATTAAACAGAAAAAACATGGTGTAAGCTGTAAAAAGTTAACAATAGGCATGAATGCTTTTTCGCTGTGCAGGCTTTCAAGTACGCTTGGTACTAGGAAACAATGAATTATAGGCAGCTTTTTAGAATCCACTCGTGTCCACGGAAATAGTTTTGCTTCAGCAAGAACATAATTATGGTTAGCAATGTCATGTAGTTACGTGGCACTATTGCCAAAACTGATCTTTGTATTTGAGCTAGATTTTAGTACCTTTCTGTGTCACCTTATACCTATACGTAACTGTTTTTGTCTTCTGTTTTTTTCATTTTATACTTCTGTCTCTTTTATTACTTATAGATGGATATATCGTTTTTTTATTGCACCATGAAAACTTATCGTAATCAGATCATCGTTTGTAGATCTTTCTAATATAATCATTTTACGTACCTATATATATTTTACTTGTGATAGTAGATGACGTCACAACACACCGTGTGCCTTAAAAAATACACACGAAAATGTAATTTAAAACAGTGTAAAACTCTATCTGTAATGGTATACACACTAAAATCAGCGACATAGTCCAGCGAATGTGTGCAACATTTCAGTGTATGAATATTGTAGGCAGCTGATAGTGCTTTGGTGAGTTGTCGGCAGCCCGCCGACATTGACCTCCATAACATACACTTCTCAACAAAACAACATATATTTCATTTCATACATATTAACATTAAGAGAGCAGAAGTTACATATAGTAATCTATGTAATACGATTCACCTTACTAACGATTCAAGCAAATAAGTTTCTTACATGATTAGTTAAGACCGCACAGTCGACAGTAATTTTGCCTGCCTTAAAAAGTGGGACGAGTCAGGAACCTTTTCAGCATAAAATGTTAGTTTCTTGACTCGTCCCACTTTGGGCCGAATTCAGTGGGACGAGTCAGGAATAACTCATTTATTTCAACCAACATTGAATTTCTTTGAAAACTCCTAGCTTTTCTGCGGAGCGCCCCAGCGCCACTTTAATTCTAACTACGATACAAATCAATAGATTCGCGTTAATCATGATTTCTTTCATCGAAGCCATAATTCATTCTAAGAAAGTATTCAATTAATGGACAAAATGAAACGGAAAAGTTTTCCGCTATGAACTTCGCAAATGTTCCACGAAAAGGATAATTGAACCGTAATAAAACATGATTGTTGCGAGTTCGAGTCCTGCGGCAGTGCAAATGTTGTATGATTGTGTGTAGTCACTAAGATTAACACTTTCAGTGCCCATGACGCAGATGTGCTATAATCTCTATGTTGTAGCTACGGTCCCTACGACGCGCACCACTGAGGACGGGACATTTCAATTACCGTTATAAATGGTCAAGGTTGTTCTTAAAATGCCTATAGTACCTACTTTAGTTCACATGCACTGTTACATGATATAATCAATCAATTTTTTAAAAATTGAGAGTAGTTATTACTTATATTATATATTTTATAATACATAATATATTATTATATAGTCTGTCAGTAATCTAGCGCCTTGTTTTCAGATAAGCAAGCTGAAGACAAGGCGTTATGGCGCTCATTATAGGAGGCCTATGTCCAGCAGTGGACTAATGTAGGCTGATGATGATGATGATTACTATATAGCCCTGTGGCTTAGAACTTGTACCACCCCCCAACTCTTCCCGTGGTTGTCGTAAGTGACTAAGTGACATACACCGGCGGGCAGCAGTGCCTCTTGCAGAATATATCTACCACCGAACTGCAATCCCCAACCCGCATGCCCATCGTAAGGATTATGGCCATTACCCCCATGAGAAAAAAAAATCAGGGGGAGGTCTGCGTCCAGCAGTGGACCATTATAGGCTGTTGAGGTTACTATATTCTGTCTTAGAGATCTTCTACCCACGGCTTTTTGGGTGATATACCAGGCCAAGAACTACACAATATGCAAATTTTAGATCAATCGGTTCAGAAGTTTTGGCGTGAAGAGGGCAACAACATTCATTATACGAGTATTTTTGATGTTTATGTACTAATGTACAAAAAAGTAAAAAATTTGAGAAGTAGGCATGTTTTTTACAGGTTTCAAGTTACAGTTACTCTTTGATGGTTATTAAAGAGCTACAGAATCAATAGCCCAGTAAGGCTTCTTTGCGGTGAGTCTTTGTAATAAAATATCATTTTGCTGAGGTAGGAAATACTTGCTCGAATTTCCATGACCTTTTATTAGGGCAGCATTGAAGTGCTAGTGATCTTATTGGAACCCTAGTTAGTAGAACCCATCAGAAAATCTGGTAAATGTGTCCAAACTCTGTCAAGAATTAGAACATTGAATACGTTTTACTATGTTTTACTATAAAAACTATCGTAGTTTGACGAATTCATTACAGATTTAAACGGGTTAACTACGAACCTTATTTGTGTTAGAAGAACACCAACGTTTCATCCCTTAACGAGGGACTTCTTCAGGGTGAGTGCGGTTCTAGACGCGTTTTTACCAAGATGTTGGTATTTCCGAATAAGTAACCTTTCATTTGCAAATATCAAGCGAGTTTCGAGAAAGAACGTGAGCTTCCTCATAGAAAGGGACGGCGATAAAGAAAGGGGGTGGCGCGCTGTAAGCTCGTCGCGTCGCGTTGCAAGCTTGCACCAGTCATCGCTGAGCCTTCGTCAGAGGTGGTCGCGTGCGGGCTCCCAACCAACTTCGCGTATCAAACTTTTCACGGGAATTCGTCGAAGTATTTTCCGATTTTCGGTGTAGAGCGCTTCTAATAGCTTTTTTGCGTGTGTCCAATATAATCTACGGGACAATTTGCTGTAGAACAATAAACGTTTTGCTACCTAATTTTCGTATGTGATATTGTTGTTTCACGAAGAACATGATTTGGTTTCATGATATAAAATTTCAACGAAAATAAGTTTTGGCGCCCAACGTGGTGCTTGTAAATGCAGTGTGATTTTCTCTGCAGTTTAGGTAGATTCCGGTCTAAAAATATACGTATCTAATTACAAATATCAACAATATATCACTTTAATGAACAATGTATTGCCTAGGACAGCAAAGTCTGTCGAGAAGTGTGAAGATGTTGCTGGCATTGCTAGTGCTGGATTGGTTGCTGGCTGATACTACCGATGCTACAACGCGTGAGTATTTTTTTTCTTATATATGCATTATCAAAAGGATTTGTGTTATAATGTTCTTTCTCACTATAGGAATCTTATCAAGAAATCAGATATCAATTCATTATCCTCGTATGATTTTCATTCATATGTATGTATATGCTTATCCATACGTGCATACTAATATTATAAATTTGAAAGTAACTCTGTCTGTCTGTTACATTTTTACGCCTAAGTGGCAGAACGGATCTTAATCTAATTTGGCAGAAAGTCAAATAGTATCAAGCGCAAGCGAAGCTGCGGCCAGCAGCTACTATTAATATAAATTCGAAAGTAACTCTGTCTATCTGTCTGCAAATTTTCACACCTATATGGCTGAACGGATTTAATGAAATTTGACAGGTTTGGAGAGAAACGGTATTTCGGGGCATAGGCTAATTGAAAAGATAAACAAACGAGTACCTTCATATATTTTATAAATAGCCGAATATATTGACTGACGACCTCTATGGCGCGGTGGACGAAAGTCCGCCTGCGACACAAGAGGTTGCGGTTCCAATTCCCGCCTCGGGACAAGTGTTTGTGCAATCTGCAGATATATGTTCTGGTCGTTTTCTATGTGTAATAAAAAATATCTATCTATGTATTTTATTATGTTATATATCAGTTATTTAGTACCTATAACACAAGCTCTGCTTAGCTTGGAGCTAGATAATGCTGTGTGATTTGTCCAGCATTATATAAAAAACAAAAAACGAACGTGGATTGGTTAGGTATGACAAGAAGCTAATCTAGTGAATGTTAATACTTAATTAGTACAACCATACCAATATGGTTATTATTTAGGACAAGTCAACATTGGTATTATCAGTAATACTGTTTTAAAATGTGTAATATCGCTCTGTAGGTGTAATTGAAGCACCTTTATGTTATTCCTTTTGTCCACTACTGTTGATTTTTGTACGTTAGCAATGCGTTCAAAAAATACAAACCTAGTTTGGAATTGTTTTTGCAACTTTTTGTATTTAAACATAGCACGGTTTTATTGAACGAATGTTCTATGTAAAGGACAGCTCTTCTATTTTATTGATATACAGGGTTATTGATAATGTATTAGTAACTCTACGTGAACTGCAGGTTCTGCCCATCGCCACGTACACGTTCGTGAAGATGCCAGGTCTTCATTCTTAAAAAAGATTAGAAATCACCTCTGATATTATATTATGAAGAAACATCTTAGTCTCGGACCCCACGAGTTCAAAAAAAAAGATCGATCTTCCAATCGCATACCCACTGTTGATTCAGGGCAGAACCGATTTTATGCTAAGCGTGAAATAAAACCTCTTTATCAAACGACTATTGAATCGAGAGGAGTACCTATTGCCAATACTTAGATAGAGAATTAAGACCTGGCGTCTTCACAAACGTGTTTGTGATGATGGGCAGAAACTCCAGTTCACGTAGTGTTTCTAATTTACCAATAACCCTGTATATAGTCACATATCCACATTTCTAGGACAATCACCTCACTAATTTCAGGTATACTTTGATAGGTGAAATCAAATATTTTCACCCTAATGCCAATATGTTAAGGTCTATAAGTGATTAGGGACTTTCCTGACACCATTAGTAATAGGGAGTACAAACTGTATAATTTATGATATGACTGCTGTTCGCAGGTAGTTCCCAACTTACCAACAAGTTGAGACTAAAGTTAGTTTTAAAGTCTCACTATTTACAGCTTAATTAGCGTGCATAAGTCATGCGTGTAGCTTGTCGTAAGGTTGCAGAATGTGCAATAGCTTAGCATTTATTTTATTTATAATTTCTTGAGCTTCTGTTTTATTACCGTTTGAGCGTTTTCGTTTGTTTGTAATAAAATAAAGCTTTACCGTGCTACGTCGAGCACAATAACGTTAAGAAATATAAAACAAACATCTAAAGAAGTTTTCCTAGTATTTTCCGTTCATTTTATTTTGTTCTCGTTTATTTTAAGTGTATCAGATACCTTGTAGGTACTAATAACTATATAACGCTGAGTGCATTGTCCATCATTATTATTATAATTTTGCTATTTTCAACCGACGTAAAAAACGGGAGGTTTTCAAGTCGACGCGTGTTTTTTTTATGTAAGACCACACATAACTTTTTACATAGTCCGATTTTGATGATTATTTCATTATTGTATATAGATAATGATTCCGAGGTGGTCCGATATACATTTAATTGGTATAATATAACCCGAAGGATTAGTATTTATTTCTGAATGTGACAGTTCTGGACATAGATGAATACTATTTACAAATTATGAAATTTGAAGTCAGTTAATAGTAAAACAGGTTAAATTATTGCTCATCAAATAGATATAGTTTGACTATATTAATCTTGAGTGAATAAAATGCTATATAATCAGAAAATTTAACCTAAGTATAAAAAAAGCTAAATTTCCACAAATCAGAATTTATGCATAGATAGATTTAATGTATAGATAGATAAATAGAAAATGCTTTAATGCACACATAAATTTAACATAACAAACAAAAACATAAGAAGTAAAAAACAAATATGTAACAATTAGCTTTCTTACCACTCGAGAGCGATCACTACCAGACAACCGTGGATGGATAGGATCGTTGGATTGAACGGGGATTTATGTGCATAAATAAGAAGCTAATTACAAAATTCTATATACAATTATATAAATACTACTGTTGTATACTTACTACTGAGATAAACATTACTGCATTTTTTGAGTTGTACATTTTAAGGCCGGTATGAAAGCTTGCTAAGTCATAGACTGAGCTGACTAAGCTTGAGTGACGTTTATGCCATATATTGATGACTTTTCAGCAGCTTTCATAAAACGGCCCTAAATAGTCTTTGTGACGTTCTACTCTATCAAATAATCGACTGTATTTTTATTTAAAACAACCAGTATTTAAGAAGGCGACCCGAAAGTTCTTCCCGACTTTCCGACACTGTTGTTTTAAGCAATAGGAAAATAAATAAAGGTTGACAGCCTAAATTGGGTTTGATCAGATCAATAAGAAAAAAAGGCTTGGTTGAAAAAACTCTACGGCACGTGGAAACTAGCTTTTTATCTATAATGGGTTTCAAAGCTTAGAGAATTGGGAATCCAATTCAATTCGTGTTGAGCCAGGTCTGAAAACTTTGTAGTTTCGAGACTTTGCTGCATACGTTTGGGACTTTTTTCAATATGGTGAATTTAAGCTGAACTATAATAAATACATAAATCTCTACAATTTATACGAAGGTTGGTACTTTTTTATTTCATCTTTACATATAAAACTGCATAAAAAAACTCTGTATATTTTATTGCATTACTATTTTATTTATTTATTCAGTTGTTACATGTTGTTGCAGATGATCTTAAGTAGGTAGATGTAAAAAGTATCAACATGTACCCCGTTGGGGCGCTACAAGATAACATAAAACTAAAACCTAGTTCAAAGAATTAGCTTACTATAGCAATTATATTACTTATCTATAATGTATTATGTATTTATTACAAAGGCTTTTATAATATATTACTAAGTCAAGCAGCTGATTGTTTTTACGCTGTGTTTTACTAACTAATCAATCATTGATTCTCTCTTTCTATAATAAAACTCTTGTCAACGTCAATTCGTTAAGAGAAAGAAATATTTTATTTATATATAGATTTTATTCATTTAGTAGTTTATAAGTGTATGAACGACCAGCTGTTAGAGGGAGTTAGGAAAGAGCATACGTCTAAACGTTGTCTCTGTAGGTCTAGCCTAATGTCATAGTCTTAATCTGTGGTTCCTAAAATATTCAACAACGCCAGTCCTAAATTAATTTCAATCGGGGCCGAGTTCTGCTAACCAATCGCTTTACTATGGCAATGGCACTGGCAGTCATCGCAGAATCGTCCATAGATGAAATAAGCTCTAGAAATCTAGACTCTAGAGTGCGTGTTATTTGCACAAAGGGCGAGATTGATAGAATGGTTTCTACATTGACACTTTTGACATACGTTATGGGCACTGTGTTGTAAACTCTGTACAGACTGTTCACCGTAAGTATCCCCTGCCATGACATATACCCACTCGACTTTGGTTGCTGCTCAGGGTAGCTAAAACCCCGTAGGTCTGAATAAATAATTAATGCTCGACAATCCACAAAGATCGACATCTAGGCTTAAGCTATAAGCAGTGCTTGTGTTATGGATACCTTGGTATTTGCCAACATCACGGCAATTACCAAGGTCTTACGGTGAACGGTCTGTAGTTTGTCTTACATCAAAGGTAAAATGCCAAAATGTGTTATGAGACGATACTATTGTTATGGTGAAGTGAGTAATTTAATAGAATTAGTCTCCAGGTCCACAAAAGTCATAAATTCTATGAGCACGTACCCAGTAATTATTTAGCTTGTTAGTCAACCTTAGTAATTGACTTGTCTAGCATTGAACTACTTCAGTCCTCGGATCGGGCGGTGCGTAAATAAGCAATCTGTTTATTTATAGGGACTGGAGCTAATTGTCCAACACGGGCTTGCTCTCGACTGTGGAGAGTGTATTGTATGTTACAGTCAACAACAGAAATCTATTGCCCGCCTGGCTATTTTAAAACCTTTTTAGTAGAGAGAGAAATAGACCAATCACAGTAATTTTCTATGCCTTGCTGTTTGCGATGTTGCAGCAGCCTTGTTTAGATAGGATTAAGCAATTAGCGTCGACCTAAGTTTTCGATTTTTTAAGTTAAGCGTAATTTCCAACTAAAATTGACTAATACGTGCGGCAGGAATCGAACCCTAGACCACGAACCTATATCTAGGGTTTAATACTCACCGCTAGGTTTTTGTCAATCGATCTAACCAGACCATAAATACCATCACACTCAGCACCTATCTAAAAACCTTCTACTCAATCACTACCTTTAAATATCATATGTATGTAAATGACTTATAAAATCACTTTATTATCGATTCACCGTAAAACCATGTTGTTTTTGAAAGAACCTGTTTCAGAATCACTTTCCACGGTGTTTGGATTATCGCGGCTAAATTTGACGTGCAGTCAATTAGTGGGGGCATGGCTCGCGGTTGTAATTTGTCAGTGACAACGTCGGAAGTGTATCAAATGAGCCTAGTTTAACGGAACCATAGTGGCATCCACACCATTTATAACTCGGTAAATCAAACAGCTCGATCGCTGGCACTATTTGGCCTTTTTAATCTAAAACAATTCATCTTGATTGCCTGTTTATCTTCCACGGTCCTGTTTTCTGAAATGAATGTATAGGCATATTTATCGCTCAGATATTAAAAATCAATCAGAACTCCTCGATGTGACACACAGTCATTCTCAATAGGTATACTAAACCAACTCTGAACTAAGCTACTTTCAAATAAGTACTTTTTGACATGGTGCAAGAGACTCTTGGAGTGGAAACCAAAGAGGAATCAAAAACCGGTGGGACAACTACAAAACTGATATCAAGACGAAATCAACAAGACATCGTGTAGCAACTTCTTCTTCTGGAGACGAGAGCTTGATAAAATGAAATGCTTGTTGAAACTTTTTGAAAAGGTGATCAAATTTCAATGCCAAATCTTCAAATTTTCAGAAAAAGTAAGTGGCTTGTTATTTTGCTGACCAGTAAACTGGCGTAGGCCTCCTTCAAACACTAAAATTTCCAAATTCAATCTACTTTTAAGTCTTGAGCACGCTTCCCACTGGTATTGATATGGGACAGTTGAGCTACCTGTAGATGGTTTCTAACAGTCTGCAGTTAGCTCAATTGTTTCAATTGTAAATACTAGTTTTAAGTTAATTCAATTATTTGACTGTAATTTTCTTTTTAATAAAAAACATACCTGCCAACACCCCACAACACGGATCTTTTAACTTCAAGTACACATTAGATGGATCGGGGAACTTGTTGCAGACGTGATAAGGACTGATCGCGATTAGAACTGCCAGTTTAACTAATCGAAGCGAGGTAAAGGAATGTCCCACAATTTAGACTAAACCAACTTTGATGATACAATCTAGAGTAAACTATTCAGAGAGGTAAAACTATTCATTTTGGCAGATTAAGTGCGAAAGATTAATTCGGTGAAACCAATTTGAAACTTTGTAAGTGAACGATTTAAAAATAATAATAATAATCATTTATTTCAGACCATAGAAAAGTTACAGATCTTATTTAACTTATGCTACAGTCCATAGTAATATATACCTTAAAACTAACATGCATAAAACATAAAATAATGCTAGACACTTCATTATCTGACGTAAAGTAGCTGTCCCGCGACGTGAATCAAACCCGCTATCTTCTGTGTCACTGACGGACCTTCGCTCACTACGCCACTGAAGTCAAATTACTATCAAAAAATTGATGCTGACAAACCTGAAAGATTAAGTATGTGATTTGAGTTAACTTTCATCGTGCTTAGGAACTCAAATAAAATCCTTTAATGATATTATTAAGTCATTGTTATCGACCTTAAAAGGTTAAGTTATTAAGCAACTTTGTTCGGATTGTACCAATTATTTGACCGGCGCAACGATTAGGCACAATTACCTCAACGAGACGATCAAAACTTTGCTACTCCTAATTTCAGTAAGTAGCTAATGTTGAATGCGTGCGTGCGCTTATTTTTATTGAACACAATTACATTTCACAGTATAATTAGGCCCAAAAGTAGAGATCGTAGATCGTAGAGTGACTCGGGTCGTGAATTTCCTTCTGTGTATTTTTAGGGGAAGGCTTCGGTTGGCACAAATCTTAAACTAAACAAGCGTAAAAATGTTGCTGTTCCCTATTTTTCGATCGAAAAAATGAGATGACAAGAATTTTAGGCTAGGTTTAGGTTTTATACCAACAAAATCACAACCACAATCTTCAGCTGTGGACGTATATGCTATATCAGATGCGGAGATGTTCCCAGCAACGTCTCACTAATTGTCACACTATCAAACATTAGGTATGTATCTATATAACCCATTTGCAAATTATTCGAATATTTAAGTAATCAAAATAAGTGAGGGCTTGCTTACAATACAATACACTTTATTGCACACCAAGAAAATACAGAAAATAATACAGGAAAAGATAGAAAAACAGTGTTGCACAATGGTTTTGCGGCCTTATCGCTAAGAGCGATCTCTTCCAGACAACATTGGGATGGACACGAAGCAGTTGTACACGTATTGTACACGGTGGCGTATTACTCAAATATACTCTTACAATACATAAATAAATATAAATAATAAATAATGCTGGACAATTCACACAGCATTATCTAGCCCCAAGGTAAGCAGAGCTTGTGTTATGGGTACTAGATAAGTGATATACGTAATATTATACATTACATAGATAGATATTTTTTATTATACATAGAAAACACCCAGACCAACGGAACAAATTTCTGCAGATCAGATACTAATAACAAATATTTAATAATTTAATACGTAGGTATTTGTCCTGTGATCGGCATTGAATTGAAAACATCATGCGACTCAATCAGATTCAGCCACTGGACGCCACAGTCTTCAAGTTCCTTGTCGTGATTTTCGTCGTGATTTTCTTACAATAAAAACAAACAATGTTTAGCTCAGACCTTGTTTCGTTATTCATATTATTTTAAATCTATAATGTCAGATATGACCTGATTGTGTAAGTTTCGTGTGTCGCGTGCCACGAAACTAATTTAATAAAAACATGGTATATTAAGGGTATTTTGACATTAAACGCTCAACCCCTAGTCATTCGCCAACTTTGTGTATTAAGCTCTATTGAATAATAATTTTATACGACTGATTGCTTATGTAGAAAGGTAAATTATACTTGTATTAAATTGATTAAGCTGTTGTGAAAATTTCTGCAGTTTATTTACGGAATTACAACTGCAAACTGTAAAAGCTTTCAACTTTCGGCGTTGAGTACAATTGATTTGTGTTAAAATGCGTACAATTTACCTATACCTACGTATTTTTGTACAGCACACCTAGCGTGCTACGGAATTACAGTATTCTGTATCAGATCTGATCAGATTTAAACAGTATACATCTCAGACTAGTAAAGTGCCTATCTGCGTTTATTTGTATTACATTGATTTTGTAAATATTAGGGGGGCGTTATATGACGCTATTTTGTGAATAGGATAGGCATAGGATTTCGCGTCTATAGGAGTGGGACAGAACAGAGCGTAAGCTGAAAAATCAAGTTTTTGCTGATTATCTACTAATGAGGACGTTTATTTGCAAAAATAAGCCAAAGTGGGTATTCTTCTATTTAATATGGTGATGAAAATAATAAAACTGTGAATGGTAGTTTAGGAGAAAAGTTGTAAAAACTAAGAAAACAGATGATACTTTGCACAATTATTTCTGGTATACAAAATAAATTTTTTTTACATTTTCAAAAAGAAGTAAATCTGTCTTGTATCCCATAAATTATGAGGTATTTTTTTCAAAGCTTCATCAATAAAGATGACGGAGAAAAATTGTTTTCATATAACCCAAATTTGACCATTTCACATCGATCGCCGCCTTAATCAAGACGACCTTTTGAATTATATTAGCAATATACTAAGCGTGTATAATAATAAGTTTCTTCAGGAACCAAGTAAATTATTTTAAACCTTTTTCCAAATTTAGGAAAACTCCACGATATGCGAGCTTATTTTCGAAGCGGTTACGCTTAATTAAAACCCCCCTCAAGCCCAAACAAACTTGATGATTTCCCTGAAGGTGAAAATACTTTCTTTCCCCTCCGATCTTCGGGTACCAAAGTACCTAATGTGTTGATATAGCGTGGGTACCTACAGTTTGACAGGATTATATTATTAAGATTTATTTTAGGTAACAGGCAGTAATTTAAATACCTCTGGTACTATTCTATTCGGTTGTTAATGAGGTTCATAATTCGGTTTAAAAAAGAAAAAAGGAACTTCGTACTTCGTAATTGATCATAATAGAAGTTTCACTGATTTTGGGTGGGACCGAACCTCTAAGCACCCCTACAAACGTACTTTCCGATTCATTTGAAAACTATACCGTTTATTGCAATGAAATTACGCACTCTTAATCGAGAAATATCTCGAAATATCTATCGTTTTAGTTTTTCAAAATATCTAGCAACAACCTAAGCAGAACTTGTGTTACCTATGGACTAGGTGACTGATATAAATGTACTTAATATAATACATAACATAGATAAATATTTAAGGAGGCGTGCGTTGCGAGCTGTGTACTGGGTGGCAATGCGGCCTACGTGTGCTAAAAAACTTCTTATTTATAAAAAAATTCGTCAGATGTAGCAATATCAAAAGATTTGTTTACTTAATGCTGAGTCGACGCCTTTTTGTAGCTATAAGAGCATATTTGTAAGTGGGTATTATATCATAAATAGTTATGTTTTGTTGTTAATTTAAGTTAATTTTAAGTACATAATGTTAATGGTTACAAGCTACAAATAAAGTAATTCTTATTCTATAATTTTTTGTTATTTTAAAATATTTTTTTGTTCCAGACGAGCCCGGCTTTAGTGCGCCGATAGCTAATGTCACCGCGCCGCTCGGTCGCGAAGCAATCCTCGCGTGCACTGTCCACAATCTCTCCAGCTACAAGGTTAGTTCATGTCTAGTCTTAGTAAGCAATTTAATAGGGTATTTTATTCCATATAAGAAAAAATATTTTACGCACGTTATTTATGAGTGTCTTAGACAAAAAATGGGATACAAGCCATTGTAAAAAAAACGACTACACAGAGTTTATACATCTACATATAACTGGGTTCAACAAACCCAGCCCATCTTTCTTTTCTACTACAAGGTTGGTTCACATTTAATCCGAGGGTGTCTGATATGATACACATTTTAATTTTGCACTATTGTACCATTGACCTAATTAAATGTTAAAGTGAAGATAAAGTTGTACTTTCGAAGCTCTTAGGAAGCTCTTTAGGTTATCAAGAGCAATTATACTGTTAATTGGTTTTAAAAACCATTAGAAACCTGAAAACATGAATAACCAAAAGGTGTCAATTAACCTAAATGTGTATTCTTTATCTAGAAAAGGACCACGAGTTATGAAACCTGTCTCATTCAATATGTTGTTTAGTAAGACTGCTTTTAAGGATCCAAAGAAAGTTTATTTACGCTTAACAGTACTGAGTCTTTTTAATATTCCTTGCATAAAACTTTTGAAATGATATGCAAATAATAAGTAGAAATACTAAAATACAGTATTGTGACTGGAGATGAAGACTTTCAACAATCTTCTGAGCGCTATCATTTTTCTCTAAAAGCTGTTCTAGTTACACAACATTGCAAAACAAAAGTATTAATGCTCTGAATATTAAGTGGCGTGATTAATCTTTACTCTTACCCCGTCTATACACCCCGTCAACAACCTAGTCCACATTTAATAATGTAGTCTAAGCATGACTAGCCAAGTAGTCTAAGGATTACCAAGCTGAAGTTGCAGTGGGCTGGCCATATCTCGAGGAGAATCGACAACAGCTGGGGTAAACTTGTTCTTGAGTGGAGATCGCGACTCGAAACGTAGTGTAGGACGCCCTCCGACCAGGTGGGATGACGATTTGCGAAAGACTGCTGGCAGAGGCTGGATGCGGCAAGCTGAAGACAGGGCGTTATGGCGCTCATTAGGGGAGGCCTATGTCCAGCCGTGGACAAATATAGGTTGATGATGATGAAGTTCTCTATGCGGTGGACAAGCGGTGATAGAGATGCAAATCTGTCGATGAAAAAAATTTGAGGATTATCGCGGCTTGTCCACCGCCACGTCATCTGAACGTCAACGTTATCGAGATGACATCGACAAAGTAGCGTTACGTACATTTACGTGTGTTATTGCTGCTTGTCAACCGCACGCACGTCACCCGAGCGCCGTCATCCGAACCCCGAAGAATTAAGTAGTTCGGCGGGACCGCTAGAAGTTTTGGTCTGAGATTGTGACTGACCGGATTTATGTTATAAGCTTTCTCTTGATGCTGACGTGGCGGTGGACAAGCGGCGTTCAGATAAAGCATCGATAAAATCATTTAGACATCTGTAAAGCAATACAAAATGTGATGCAACAAAAAGAAAATCGATTAGCTACAACTTCTTCATAAACAAAAACAATTGTAATAAAAAATCGGGGCAAAGCATGAACAAGGGCTACTAGATTGTCAGTCGAACTACCAAAATTAAAAAAAATCATGAATCTCATCTTTAGAAAGTTCTAGAAGCTTTAGAATTCTCCAATATGTTCGACAAATCTAAATGGTTTCGTGCCTTACAATTTTCGGGAATATCTTGTATGCTTTGTTTTTGGCTGTATTCAAAAAAGGAAAAAAGTATTGAACAGAAATGGCTCCACACATATCGACACTTTGAAGCATCATACGAAGTAAAAATTTTTTCGAATTTGACATTCCTACATCACTGCCCAGCCTCGGCATCGCGTCATTGCGTCAGCAATGAGCGGGAAACAGCAGACGGGACTGACTCCTTTTTAAATGAAGATTAGATTTAGATTTTTTTATTTCCACCGCAAGGAAAATGAGTGAGATGAGAGCGGAGGTCATTTCAACGTTTTCTGCTCGCTCAGTCATTTTCGAAATACAAGTATGCAGCTTGGTCTTGCTAGCTGAACCTGATCCTTAATTGGTCGGCTCTGTTCTCGGTAGAAACCGGGCTTAACACTAAATACTTTGTTCATCTCTTTATGTTGATGTTGTAGTACAGATAGAGACAGATTGTTTAGTCAACTATTTACTCGAAATTAACCCAGTTTGAATACTTTGAATTGCTTCGAACTATTCATAACTTACTCGATATCGGATTAATTTAAAGCCCTTAGCTTATCAGGGCATCTACAGCGATTAGAATTACTAAATAGGCTAGACAGGTTATGTTAATAGTTATATTATACACTAAATTTAATTAGAATTCTAGCTAGAAGCCAATGCACTCAAATTCTGAGTAATTAGTTTATCGAAATAGTAAATAACAGAAATCTAATATATTTTAGTTTTCGGAAAAATAAATAAAAACTAAATGATAGACTATAATGTGCTAAAGTGTCATAGAACCGAGGAAAACTGCATTTGTGGCCACACCTACCGCATCAAAGGCGCGTCGCCCGTTCTGATGATGTCGCGACCCGCGACGAAGGTGTTTTGTGTTGATAAGATAAGCTAAAGATAAAGAATATTTATATCTTAAATTACAGTTTGAAATGGGATGTAAACAGTTACACCTTTTATATGTTTTTCAATAACAATACTAAGCACATGCATCAGTTTGGAGGTAATTTCATTTTTATTTATTTTTCCGAAAACTATAATCCGGTGATTTTTTAAAAAAATTCCCGTGTTTTGTTGTGAAATTGAACCCCCCCGTTAAAGTTTTGTCCTTAATTTTTGTTACACCCTGTATATGATTTATGCTACGATATCAAATTGAAAATATTGGTTACCTTAATTACAAAAACAAAACACGGAGCAGTTACCTTTATATCGATGTACGGACTTGTAATGATTGCGGATAAATACGACAAATTGATTCGGTAAATACCCACTGCTTTAAAAAGCTCCCCGTCCTTGAAATTACCTTTTTCTGAACCTTCAAACCGGAACAGAAATGAAAGCTACTAATTGATGTTATAAATCGAACTGCTGATTCTAAATGGTTCATGGCTCGAGGTTTGAGACTCGAATCCAAATGAGTAATCGTGCCAACCTTGAACTTCCATTTACTAGGCTTAACAAAAAAGCTTCAAGTCGACTATGATGCATTACACTACGTAATAATTTAGTAAGTAAGTAAATCATTTATTTGTCACTTAAAACACACACATACAATTGGTTTTTTACATATCAAAAGTAAACATAATTTAAATATAAAATAGAAAAAACAATGATGTAGAGGCATTTTTCACTTAGGAACGGGTAAACGAGCTTAAACACAGGGAAACTGCCTACAATACAAAGCACAAAAAATAAAAACATAGTACAAGAATAAGCATCCGCCCACACTCGTGTCTATAAATAAAATAACAGTACAAATAGCAAGGATATTTCGTCTGCTAATAAAATTAAAGTTATAGCATGTTCATTGGAAAGTGCGTCACTAGAACGTCTGGACTGACTTTTTAAATGTTCGCCATAGGTATTGATTACTTAAAACTATTGAGCTACCTGTAGATTGTTTGCTACAGCCTGCAGTTAGCTCAATTGTAAATACCTACTAGTTGTAATTTAATCATATGGTATATATTTACATGCAGTTTAAAGTCGCCCATGGATGCGATAAGGAGAGAGCTTTGCTCGGAGTTTCTCTGAAGGATAGGATTCGCAACGAATACATCCGACAGAGAACCAAGGTTATCGATATAGCTCAAAGGATTAGCAAGCTGAAGTGGCAGTGGGCTGGCCATATCTCGAGAAGAACCGACAACCGCTGGGGTAAACCGGTTCTTGAGTGGAGACCGCGACTCGGCAAACGTACTGTAGGACGCCCTCCGACCAGGTGGGATGACGATTTGCGAAAGACTGCTGGCAGTGCTGGATGCGGCAAGCCGAAGACAGGGCGCTAAGGCGCTCATTAGGGGAGGCCTATGTCCAGCGGTGGACTAATGTAGGTTGATGATGATATTTACATAATATGTACTTTTAAATGTTTGATATAGTTTCTATGGAACTTTTCAAATACTTGTCGGGTCTGCTAGTTTTTACATAAAATGTATACAAAATCTACTAAAATGTACTTACCTACCATGTCTCTGTGAATCTCTTTTTACTCGTAGGTACTTTTTTCCCTACCATTAATAAATGAATAATGCTGGACACTGAATAAGACCTAAAAAAGTAAAGTCAATGAAACAAACCACAATTAGGAAGCTATAACTCTAAGGCATTAAGGTCTATAAGACCGTTTACTTCCATAAAGACTTAAGTTATACAGCTTTAAAATATATGACCAAGTGAGTAAAACGCGTTAATATTTTTATTTCTCTAGGTTGCGTGGTTGCGGGTAGACACGCAGACCATTCTGACAATCCACACGCACGTGATATCGCGTAGCCGAAGAGTGGGGGTGACCCACAGCGACCACAGGACCTGGTTCCTACACATTCGGGAGCTGAGGGAAACTGATAGAGGGTGGTACATGTGTCAGATCAACACGGATCCAATGAAGAGTCAGCTTGGATACTTGGATGTCGTTGGTAAGTGGTTGGATTGCCAATACATAATAAAGGTCAAACTCAAAAGTCTAAAATGCTTTAAGTTCATGTTGCTCTATTGTTGGATGTTAGGAAAAAATAAGGAGACCCCAAACTTCATAACATACGACATAAATAAAATCGAATGTTAGAAAATAGTCCTGCAAAAATATACTGTACAATTAACACAGATACTATAAAAATATAATAATGTCAAGTTAAAATTAAAACTATACAAAATAAAACTATTATAGAAGCATTAAAAAAAAAGCTTATAATGGGTATCACAAACTGCCCATTGAAAATTTTGAAATTACCTGTGTTCAACGAAATAATATGGCGTTTTTGGCTCGGGGTATCGTCTTATGATCTTTATGACAAATAATAATAATAAATTTAAAAAGACAGCGAATTTATCGCTTTCCTTTTGTTTCAATTTCTCTAAAGTTTCTAAGCCGCACGAGTTTTTAGAAGGTTTTTTTTTATGTTGGACAATTGACGCAGCATCATCTAGACCCAAATAAGCAGAGTTTGTGTTATGGGTTCTGAAAGACATAATACAATATTATTACATAGATACATAGTTTTTTATTTTAGGTAACAAAGAGAATACCCAGAATAGAACTTATGAAAGTTTCTTTACTCTAGTACCACTACAAAGCTCAAAAAGTCATAATTGAATTCAACCACTGTGGCGACCTATGTGGCCCGATGGGTGAAGGTCCGCCTTTGACGAAGGAGGTTGCGGGTTTGATTCCCGCCTCGGGACAAATGTTTCTTCGATCTGAAGATTTGTTCTGGGTGTTCTGATCGTTTTCTATGTATATAATATAAAAGTATCTATCTTTTTATTTAGATAGATAGAAGAGATAGATAGGTAGAATTGTCCATCATTATTTTGTTCATATTATTGTATTTCTATGAAAAACCTTTGACCATTATGGTATTATCATTACCTTCGGAAGCTTACGTTAACAATCGATGATTCTGAGTACCCCGTAGTAACTGATAATGCTACTTATTTGTAACGATTTCTAAGTAATTATATCTTGAGAACGATTGCCTTTTATCATGATCACGTGAAAGTTAATACGTTACAAGTTCAATCATATCGTACAGGAAATAAATATTAAGTTGAATTGAGCTCAAAGTCGAGAAATAATATGTTAGGTCTGGTCAAATAAACATATTTAACTGGCTTAAAATATGATTAGTGGGTTGTTAATACAAATCCGTCAAAATTATAAACATTATACAAATAAAAACCTTTGTAGAAGCTAAAATATAAACTAGAAGATGAAATTACTTTGACTTAACTTTGCAGGTTCAATTTCTGCAAGAAATTCCAAGCCCTGAAAATACAAAGTAACAAAACTGAACATTGTATACAAAGCCACAAAGCCCAATGCATTTAATATGGTCTTCTATTGAGTTTCTCAATTTATATAACTACCTAAGCTTCAAAATGTAAACGTTCTATGAAAGTAACGAGTAAGCACTGGGAGAGAAAAGTATCTATTTTTCCATTTTCATAAAGAATTAAAGCTGCACACTGGCGGTCGGTGTATAGTCTATTTGATTTAGTTACTTCTGCTGAAAATATTTACACTGGCAGTTTGCCTTTTTATTTTCTCTAGTATTAACTTCAAAGCATGAACATTGAAATCTTTTCCTTTATTCAGCGACATATATCAGAGCCAAACTACGCAAGCAAATTGTTTGAACTTTTTTCAATTAGTACTGAAATAGTCAGGTAACTTTAAACCAGTGTTACGTTAATACTTTATTGCATGGAAAAAAGGCTGGTATTTTTTTAACGCCACATTTTGTGAATGTCTAAATGACACTCGGAGGATCTATGGGTAGATACTTGATAGGTATTTTAATTGATGAGATGCGACCATGGGTGGTCAAGGTCTAGCATCACGCTGAAGACAGGGCGCTATGGCGCTCATTAGGGAAGGCCTATGTCCAGTGGAATAACATAGGCTAATGATAATGGTAATGATGCGACCATCGAAGGAGGCGGCGGATGCCTGTTGCTATTAACTTCTTATTTGATTTGAGTAAGGTAAATTTTAAAAGCTGGCAAGACTGTTTTTTAATTTAAAATAAAATTATCAACGCTGACTTCACAAATCCAGGCCTCCAGAATACGAACAACAAAAGGGGAACACACCTCTTAAAAAAATGCCTATTATCGTTTGGCGTATCGTGCCTCCAAAGGCTCATCTTTAATAAGGTTTTAACAAAGTTCAACGTTTGTGACACCTTCACTATTTCTGCTATCAAGCGTGATGATAGTGGCAACACCCAATTTTCTTGAGGTAGGCATGTTAAGCAAATGAAGTACCTATTTAATTATGCAAGGCATCACGGTACATTTCTACATATTAGAAATGTATGTGTGCTGACAAGAGATCAACATGGTATTGCTTGTCAACAGTACCTCCTGACATTTTGGATCGCGGCACGAGCACCGACCAGACAGTGCGAGAAGGTGCCTCAGTGAGTCTGACCTGTGCTGCGACAGGCTCCCCGCATCCGCAGATAACTTGGAGACGAGAGCACTCCAAGCACAGCACTATTGTGGATGGTGTTCAAGGTAATCTTTATACTGCTTCAAGAAAACGTATCTTTTATTTACACCCATTCTGTTATTTTATACCTAATTTTAGCCATTCTAACTGCTACGGCGTAGACCTGCTACGCGTGTTTTTGCACTTCGTCATTGCAGAATAATCTGGGCCTCCTGAAAACTAATTATTTGTTTAAAATTAAAACTAAACTGAATTCTCGAATATTTTTAATTATAAAAAGTCTTTATGATTTTAAGTCAAAGACTGATGTCCGTGTAAGAAGAAATCAAATAAATAAAAAAACATACAAAAATACGTTATTATGGGTAATGAATGACATCCTCAGCTTATCCTCAACAGTCTGCCTGTAGCGTCAGTGGGTTCGGTGTCCCGTCAGCGTTTAGCTTTGGTTCGGTTTCGATTATTTGCACAAGTACAAAACTAAACGCTAGCCGTCACCGGAGCCCTGAATTATTGACTAAACTCCTGTAAAACTCTGTCATTTTGACGTTGATCGGCGTTTTCTTATGTTATTCTATTCATCTAACGATAGACACCAAACCACGAAAGCCGATCGGCCCTAATAATTTAAGGTAATTAACTACACATAATTCTAGACTTCAATGTAACCAGACAAAGGCCTAATCAGTGTTATCTACAGCGTCGTCACTGGAGGGACCTGTGCTGAACATCAGCCGGGTAGGGCGGCAGCATGCGGGCGCGTATCTCTGCATAGCTTCCAACGGCGTGCCACCCACTGTCAGCAAACGGATCATGCTTACTGTTGAATGTAACTATACTTTATTACTTTTAAAGTTTATTTGTTTTTGATAGCCATCAAATAAAAAATGTCTAATAGAGCTTAAAATTCTACAGAGTATATAAATTATCGCATCGCATATAATTCACTGTTATTAGGTAAGTTATTTCAATGTGAACAATGTGATAAAAATCTCGTACTTTCTGAAGAAATCAGGTACAAACACTAAAAATAGTGATTTATTTATTTAAATAGAACTTGGTGTCTGTGAGATCACAAATCAGGTTATATAACAATTATATTTAATTGTTTTTTATTTAATACGCGATTCCAAGAAATAAAAATCCTTATATTCTTAAATATATTGATATTTATCACGTAAACAAACCTTCTTTTCCAAAAGTTTCAACACCATAAAAAGGGTAACAAGCGACAGGTTCCGATTTTATAACCCGTTTTTACCATTTTTCTACAAAACCCTTTAAAAATGTTGAATTTTTCAATTGAAACTTTTTCTGCTACGGGAACATTAACAAATAAGAACTTAACTTTCTTGTACGCTCTATTTCTTTTATGAATTATTCCAGTTTATTTTTAGTAAGAGTTTGTTTCGTTAAATTTCTTATTTGGTACAAGTGGATTTATTTTTCTTTGGATCAGTAAGGCAACGTTAAGTTGCTCGTAAAGTAAAAAAAAAATACTTTCACAATTTAGCAGTTTGCTTAAAGCTTTCCTATTTACTTATTCCATACATTCCAATTCAGTTACAGTAAGCCAAATCATCCTGAGTAAAAGTATTCCATCAAAAGAAAGTAAAATAATACGCAAGGATCAAACGCCGTGCGTACGCCAAATATTCGTGGAAGCTAGAGGTTTTTGAACGCACAGAGTGGATTTTGCAAAAGGTTAATGAATAAAACAGTTTTTTTATTTATTAGATGAATTTTGTTGCTTGTTTGCACCCTAGCAGAGTTCTTTCTGCTAGGGTGCAAACAAGCAACAAAATGTGTCTATAGATGACGCTGTAGGCAGGTATGTCTAATATCCATTCCACCAGCAATACAATAACAATGTTAATGTGATTTGCCAGTTCCGCCGGTGATAAACATAAGGAACCAGCTGGTGGGGGCGGCGCTGGGCACGGACCTCGTGCTGGAGTGTGCGACGGAGGCCTATCCTAAGCCCGTCAGCTACTGGAGCCGGGAGACTGGCGAGATTGTTCCTGTTGGTAAGAACTGCTTAAGTCGGTATTAGCTTAAATTCAGATAGCATGAAACTAAACTAATTTGACAGTACTAAAAAAAATTCTCTCCCTGTGTAGATAGAATACCTCGCACCGAATCTATATTTTATTGTAGTATAGTATTTCCTTTTCGGCCTAATAAGCGTGCCAAAATGACCTATAACCTCTAACCCAAACATGTCAATCATAGAGGTAAAAGGCTTACTCAACAATACTTAGAGCCCCTACATCGGCTTGTAAATGTTGAGTGCCATGTATTTTAAAATTATTAACACAATTATGTGACACAAAAAGTGAAAGATATTCGGTGGTCAGTAATTGACAAAAATACACTAAATGGTTACTAATGATATGAAAAATACGATTAAGGCACCTACTTCTATAGCAAGTTGAAACCTTTTTCTATCTTTATAATACAATGATGAATTGCTTTGTCAAACTGAGACATTTAATAATAAAAGTTATTTATCTATGCGCGTTATTTCATAAACGACAGGCTTTTAATCAAAACTTTATCGTTTTCATTTGTAAAGGTAGGTACTGTAACTAGACTCTTTTGTTTCATACAACATAACTTTGGTTTAATATACTTTTTATGATCTAGTATAGAGTGGCTGTTCGTAATCACTTGTCATAATAAATGTCTCTGCACATAAATTTAAAATATTAATTAATTTTATAATAACAAATATATAAATCACAATAGCCCTCAATGAAACGAAACCAAACTTAAAAAAAGTATTTTATATGGATTGGTATTATGCTACTTTTAATTTTGAAGCTTTTGATCATCAATTAATTGTCATTAATAAACAAAAGGGAAAAATAACTATGAACCGACTATAATAAATTATTTACTCGTAAGCAAGGAAATTCTAGCTGTGTACTTTTTGTATTTTCCGGATGTCAAATCGGATTTCCCAAGTCCTAGCTAGCGGCTTCGTACGCGGAAAGAAAGGATTTTGGAAATCCTTCTCTTGATGGTTTGTTACTTCTAACAATCAACATTAGAGATAATAGCAATTTTCATGACTGTCTGTCACTTCAAAACAAACTTCCGTTCAAAATTTTATCTCAAATTAGATCGTAAAGGATTTTGGGGAATCTTTTTGTCCTTTTGACCCGTGTCTTTTTTCAAGCTCAGCTTAAAATTGACGTAGACATGTTACAAAGACACTTTAAATTTAAAATATTACAATAAATATTATACAATAAGCAAATACGATATCTACCGGTGACTGTGTCTGTTACACTACTGCTTAATTAAACTGTCAATCTGAATAGCAGGTAAGACTGTAAATGACTTGTTAAGAAATTATATTTCCACCCTTTGTTCCCTCGAAGGTAGGATTTATGTAAGTCTATGGAGAACCAATATAGCCTTTGTCATCGTGCTGTTATTCTATTGTTTAATTGTTGATAGTGGCCGTAGTTCGCAGTTTACCCTTTAAATTTTAAATCTATTCAATCTAGATAAAATTTACATATTTATTTTCAAGTAGATATTCGATTTTTTTCACTATATATTACTATTATAGTACTACTATTTATTTTGACTATATAAAACCAATACAATAGAAAATCAATCAGCTTTATATCTTGTGCATTTTAAAGAAGATCAATAATTGTGTCTGGGATACGCCATTCAAGCCTTGCTAAAATTAAACACAACCGATCTTCTATATTAAAAATTAAAATCGTGGCTATTTGAGCGTTGATTTATTTTTACTATTCTCGGTATCTCATTGTGGTTCTCGCGCGAGTATTCGTAAAATTAACCGTTTAATTTTTAAACTTTGAGTCCATTTCTGAGTCGCGAAAATGCAGAGAAAGAAGAGGATGTAGCTTATTAACGGAAATGAAACTGTTGAAATGAACTACTGCTTTTTTATGTAAATATTATAAAAAAAATATGAAAATTTCACCCACTTCCAAAAGCTCTGCTAAGTTTAGGGCTAGATGACGATGTGTGAATTGGCCAGCATTATGTACTATGTATAGCCTAATCATGATATTTTGTTGGTGTTTTTGCTAGCAATAATCAGCAATAATTTGTTGACACATCTTATTTCACACTACGAAAACTTAAGGTTAGTGCTTGTGCCTTAATGTACAAGAGAAAGAGAGAGAGTTAGATAGATTGTAGGACTGTATAGATGAATCACCCAATATTTTTTTTCCCCAATCATTATATTCCTATTCGCCTTTTTACCCATATTGTTTAATTTCCAGACATCATTATCACCAGCTTATAATTTCTCACGCTAGGTTGCAGGTGACTAGGTATCCTATTACAAACTACCTAGAAATATATCATAATAGAGCTAACACAAATCTTCGACACCTGTCTGTTCTACACGATTGTTGTGTTCTTTCTCGAACAAAACATAAATGTACATTTCTTGTCTAGGTGGAGGACTGGAACCGCAGAAAATAGATGGATCGTATAGATCAATGCTTCGTCTTGCAATCAGAAGGGTCACCAGCTCAGATTACGGCACCTACAAATGCGTTTCCAAAAACTCACTTGGTGACGCGGAGGGCACTATAAAGTTGTATCGTAAGTAATGTGATATATTTCTGGAAACTCGTTTATTCTTGGTTATAATAATAATAGGTACTTTATTTCAGGCAACAAAGAAAGTGTATAAAAGTAACTTAATTAGGGCCCATATAATAAATACCTTAGAGACTAACATAGATAAAAATATTAAAAATTAACCGAGTCATCGACGCTCCGATGACGCACGCGCGGTGTCGTTTGACAGGCGTCCAATAAACTTTCTGAAAACGACACCTTTCGGCCAAAACCCACTGTCCATATATGTAGAGTCGATCCGTTATAATAAATTGCTAGCGAATGTTTAGTAATGACCAACTTAAGACGTTTGCAGGGCTTGGACAATGATTATTACGCATCTATTATAAGCTGGTAAACAAAATAGTAGTTTGAAAAGCATAATGCAGTATTTCGAATGAAATTAAAATGATGTTATCCTTAAAGCATGCTTGTAAACTCCACTCCATAAACACAATAGTTGAATTTGATATTTGTTCTCTGTGGTAAATAATACGAAGTTTTTGGAAATTGGCTGAAATGTAGGTACCTATTTTTTTCCATAAATTCTATCTTCATATAAACACTGTACTGATTCAAGTCTGCCTTTTTTTCGTTCACCAAACTCGCTCTAAGACACGTAAAAGTGGGGTCTTGTTTCCTAAACTTTGCAAGCTGTGAACTGCAAGCGCTTGCAAGTTATTATAAATAAGTTCATTTGAAAAAAAATACTTTAGTGTATCCAATAGTCAATCCGTGAAGTCAACATGCATAAGGCCGTTAATTTATTTCAACAACAGGTACTTATAAATAACAAAAGACAACAAGACTTATTTTAATAACTCAGCTCTAACAGAATAAAGTATTCAACTATCTTCCAAGGAGGTCTCCTTCACAAGATGTTATTACGAATAACTTTCCATTTGCAATAAAACTTGCTTATGACTTGTTCATTGTCTCATAAAACATAGGTAAACTTCCCTCTGAGACGGTAAAACAGAATTTACTGTCTCTTTTCTGGTCACTGAATCTTGAAAACATACGAAAAGTATGTTAAATATCGTTGAATTAGCTTCTCCTGTTCAGACTTATCAGTAATCTAGGTGGACTTAATCTTTTTTCAAGACGCCGCCGCGCAAGTTAAGATTAGCAGTTTTTCCTTCATCTATAATTCAATGTAAAGTTCCTAGCGTAGGTTCAAAAAACAAGTTTAGAAATGTTCATCATGTTTAAAGATTTAATTGGTTTTGCAGCTATGCCCTTGCCAGCGATGGATAATAAAAATAGTAAGTTTTATGGAATTTCCAAGCCTATTTATATAAAAATAGGATTAAAAATGTGTGGGTTTATCATTCCTTATTATATTTTTGACTCGCTATAACGTTTTACTTTAGGCTAAAAGACGCAGGTTTGAGCATATTATGCCTAGCAGGCCCTGCCAAAAATACAAAGATATTTAGAAAATCAGTCATCAGTCATAATTACCACTCACAATATAAAAATCAGTTGTAACAAACCGTAAACTAAAAAAAAACCCACTTAAACGGTAATTCCTTATTTTCGTTGCAGTTATTCAACGGTTGAACATCATGGCGGAAAAAGCATCGGAAAGTACTCCATTTGGAACTCAAGGTAAATCACACCAATTGGAATAAAAAAAAAAAATAGAATAAAAGTGACAATTAATTAAAAGCTTGATTACCTATAATTTTACAATCTAGAGAGCATATTCTATATCCAGACTAAAAAAAAGAACTAGATTGTTGCTGTACTTGGTTTTATTAGAGTGAGTGAATCCGCAGAAAATTGCTAGTAACGAGTTTATTAACCGATAAATAAATAATGCTGGACAATTCACATAGCATTATCTAGGCCCAAGCTAAGCAGAGCTTGTGTTATGGGTACTAGATAACTGATATATGTACATAATATAATACAATACATATATATTTTTATAATACATAGAAAACGACCAGAACACCCTGAACATATGTCTGCAGATCGTACACACATTTGTCTCGAGGCAGGAATCTAACCCGCAACCTCCTGCGTCGCAGGCAAACCTTCGCCCACCGCGCCACAGAGGTCGTCAACCAATATACACCTACATTCAAGTGGATATTTTTAGCAACAAGATAAAACAGCAAAGTATTAGCATAGTTCGTTAAATCATAAATGCTCGTAACAGAGAAAATAGAATAACCACTATGAAGCTGGTGGCAATCGAGAAATAAAATCCCAGTTGCCACCAGTGGTGGTGATAGAGATTTTTTTATTCCCAGTTGCCACCAGGTTTGCTACCACTGGCGGCAATCGAGAAATAAAATTACCGATTGCCACCACCTGGTGGCGACTGGGAATTTATTTCTCGATTGCCACCAGTGGTGGCGTTGATGGTGGTGGCAACTGGGAATAGACGTAATTGATGAGGCATTTTTTTTTAAGAATTCAATAAAAACTGCCGTTGTACTTTTTAACGTAAGGTTTCATAAACTAATTACCGCAATGTTTTTCAGATTTCAGGTTACAAGATTACAACAGAGCTGCCCGCAGGGATTTTTACGGATACGGTTTTCTATTTTCGGTTATAATTTTGTTGAATTTAATATAGAACGAGTCTCTTTTTAAAAAGCTTTAGAAAAAATTGTTTAACATTAAATAACCACGATTAGGAACTCCCACTGTGGATAATTCCTAATGAATGCACTAATATGTTATTTTTATAAAAAATACATCTTAAGGTCTATAATTCCAAAGTTTAGTATTTGGGTGTTATATCCTACGATGAATATTTAGATTAAAAATATCCCAGTAATTTTTAGACAAAGGACTAGTAAATACGTATCATTGATGTCTAGCGGAGAAATTATTTGTATTTCTATTGTGTAAATACAAACTGATAGGAAAATTTATCATTCCGACATATCCTTGAAAAACTATTATTAACTAAGCTATGTTCTAGTCAGTACCGTAGATATAAGAAATTATATAAAAGTATTAATAAATATAGACTGAAATCATGTTAAGCTTGTACATAAATCTTAGTTGTGGTTAGTAAGCTGTTCTTGAGATGTGTTGGTGAAGGTTAAGTAATGACTGTCCCTGAAAGAAATAAACAAAATATCTTTTTATTAGTATTATTTTGTAAATATTTATTGTTCATTTATAATTTTTTAGAAGAATTTGTTGAACAGGTTTAAAATGCTACTCATACCACCCAGATTTTATTTAATAATAACATGTTTTTTTTTTCGTTAACATATCGTTAACTAAATAACATTCATAAGAAGTATTTAATATGTTTCTGAGTTATGCTATTTGGTTTTTGCTATATCCTTATTGCAAAAATTGTTGACATAAAATAAAAGTATTTTCACAGAACGCCTTGTTGTGTGTGTATTTATTTATTTATTTTATTATTTATATATGTATCATTTTTGTCTGTTAATAGTTAGTTAAGTTATTGAATTGAATTTACTAAATGCTTCCTTAGCTTAAACGATGGGAACTACGAGTAAGAATTGAATCTGTTTTTATAGTCAGCTGCAAAAATACAACTCTTTTGCATTTATTTTTGTCCAAATAATAGCGTAGGCATGGACGTTATCTGTCCGTGTTGAGCTTGTCATGACATGACTGTATTTGTTCATGATTTTAAGTTAGATGAGTGTGAAATTTTGCTTTACTGAGAAACGGTAACAACATTTTGAAAAATCGCTTACGTTTATTTGCAAGTTACGCGTGTCATAAAAGTGATTATCTGGGAGTGTATAAATATTTTCGCAGCTGGCTACTTGACACCCATTGGTTTGTCTATATTTTACTCGTAGCTTAAACTGGAAAGGAACGGCTCCGAGGTGAAATTATAGCTGTAAATCGTAAATAAGTAAATACATGTTACATGATAAATTTTTAGTTATAATGCGGACCATATTTTACGTTATTTGTGCTTTGATTATTAAAATTAGATAATACTATCATGTGTTTCATTTATTATTCACCCGAAAACGGAGAAAACTTGCTGGTAGAAGTGGATGAACTTTTTTTAAACAGTAACAGAGCCGCCATCGAACGTTAGCTTGATAAAATCAATAGTACCTGTTTGAATTTTGTAATAATAGTTAGACACAATTCTGCCAGTGTCGAATGATGGATAATAACTATAAATAGTTATTTATAGTTATAAATAGTTATTTATAAGTATAAATAGTTATTTATAGTTATAAATAGTTATTTATAGTTATGTTCCTTTATATAATAGTTATTTTTATTAGAATTTTCAAGTTAATATTTTTCATCATAACCTAGTTCGTTATCTGCAGCGTGTACCACGTGCAGGTTTGGTTGGCTTAGGAGATGAGATGTTGGAGTAAGGGACTCCAATATCTCGTCTCCTAAGCCCCGAATGTTGTAATTAATATGTGAACTTGACATTTCAATACAAAACACGACTGATTGCTTTTGACATTTGATATCATCCATCGATGTAACCAATACTCGGATTCCCAACCACTAATTAATAGATAATTAAGATAAATTAACGATCGCGATGGATAATAACTTGTAGCCTGAAGGGAGCTAAGTAGACTTTGGATGTTAAAGTACACAAAAGGATTCTGTAATGTAGGATTTAATCGCAATAAACGCAGAGAGTGTAATTATTTATATTCTATACCTACTGCAACACCAGCCTACAGCAATCCACAGTTGGACCCAGGCCTTAATAAGAGCCAATCCGGCGCTTAAGGCGCATACCCCACCCAAACTAGCGCCGCCACCTACTTTATCTTATTATTCCGTTCAACAAAGGAAATTTCAAAAATCCATCGTACAGTCTGTGATTCTCATTATAAGCTTTTTTTTAATGCCTCTATTATAGTTTTATTCTATTTCGTTTAGGCAGTGAATCGAAGTTGCCCTTGGTGGCCACCAAAAGCTATTTTCGTATCTCTGCCTAAACTAAATAGATAAAACTATAATATTTTTAAATTTCCTTTGTTAAACGGAATAGTATGATAAATTAGGTGGCGGCGCTACTTTGGGTGGGGTATGCAGGATTGCAGGGGACAGATTTTTTGCACGCTGCTGCCCATATGCGGCCATAGAATTTAGCATTGTCTTTGTGGACTGCGCTGTACCGCAATCAGCCTATCTGAAGAAGCAGAGCCGTGAGCGGGAAAAATGGGACAGGATAGCCGGTAGGGGTTTATGGTATTGCCACGGGGATACGATGGAGGTAGCATTAACTGCTAAAGACCGCCGCTGCACTCGTTGGGCAAGCTATCGGACAGATACCTGGCAGATTAATCGCCAGGTATCTGTTCTATAGCTGGTACAGGGGTTACAATTGCATAATAAGAAGTAAGAAGAATATGGTGTGTTCCCTAGCATACAAGCTTTATCTAATGCTTATGAACAACAAACAATAAAACTCAGAAATCAGTAAACTACACTTGTGTAAATACTATTGTAATAAATTAATATATATATAATATAATCTATTTCAGTACTGAGTGTACCTACAGAAAGAAAGGGTTTGTTTTTATTTAGTGATATTTCATTACGGCTTTAAGCGGGTTATCTCCGAACCTTAGTTGTCTCGTCTCCGCACTCACCCTGAAGAAGTCCCTCGTTAAGGGATGAAATGTTGGTGTTCTTCCAACACAAATAAGGTTCGAAGTTAACCTGCTTACATCCGTAATGAATTCGTGAAACTACAATAGATTTTTTAGTGATATTTATTCGTATAACATTTAAGTTATAGCGGAGAACATTGTGTACCGTTCTACTTTGTACAGCAGGTAAATAAAGAATGCAAAATAAACTTCAGCAGAACAACAGCAATGAGCTTATAAAAATAATAGCTCACGGTGATTCTTAGTAGCCCCGTAAAACTAACTTTACATAGAGTTTTTCACGTTTATCCACCAGGAAATTAGAATGAAGAAGAAAAATACATAAATATTAATTTTGACTGAATAATGTTTTTATTATCACCCAGCAGGTCGATTTACTTCACTGTGTTTGTGAGTTTAAAACTCAAACTATTTACGACGCTCATTGGCTGCATTTTGATTTCGAACAAGAAAATAAAACAGTATTGACCATAAGCCGCCCTAGCACGGGGATTGTTGTCTTGGCTAGAATAGAGTAAAATTACGTCACTTCGTCATAGAATGCGTAAGTTGTTTGAAACGCACTTTTTCTACTTAAAAAATGTACGCAATGTATGGCGATGCGATGTTATTATTTATTCTACCCTAGACAACAATCCCCGTGCTAGGGGGGCTGCTGTAGTTGCTTGATATTTCCATAAAAAATCATGGAGTTATAGGCAGTGTATCCAAGGTTTAAAAATAGGTTGCTAAAATCCGCATTCGTGTGGCAAAGTGCCCAACATTCTGTTAGTTGCATACTAGCAAGTAAGAATGTCTATTCTTGCAGAGGGCTAAGTGTTTGATAACAAAATATGTTCCGAGTAAATACTTTAGGTCCGAACTTTGAATAACAAATGGTTTTGGTTCACACAAAGTTAAATTATGAATAATGCAAATATTAAGATAAAGTTTAATTTCTTGCAAATGGTTAGATAATTTTTCGAGTCATGTCGAGGCATTTTAACTGTAACGGGTTTCTTTACGTTATAAGATCTACTGCGCTAAATGGTACAATAGATAATAAATAATGAATGCCGTACATCCTCTGTAATCCGTATGTGGGCTGGCCATATTTCGAGAAGAACCGATAACCGCTGGGGTAAACGTGTTCTTTAGTGGAGACCGCGACTCGGCAAACGTAGTGTAGGATGCCCTCCAACCAGGTGGGATGACGATTTGCGAAAGACTGCTGGCAGATGCTGGATGCGGCAAGCTGAAGACAGGGCGCTATGGCGGTCATTAGGGGGGCCTATGTCCAGCAGTGGACTGGTATAAGCTGATGATGTACATCCTCTATGTCGTAGCTATTCTACGCTGCCCGTAACCCCTCTACGTCATAGCTCTGCTACATCGTAGTGCCTATTTACATCTACGTAATATATAATAGATTTTAAGCTCTCAATGGATATTCTTGAAAATCATGATCAGTAGATGTTTTACATTATATTAAAAAGCTCACTGACTTTTCGTGAGACGTTGTGACTGAGCACATCTCACGTGAAATGTTGGGAATAACCCTACAGATCTTGTTTTTTTTACTCACATATAATTATTTATTTCAACACCTCCTTAAACTATGTCGCTGAATAAATATGGTGGGTGGTTTTACAGAATGTCTTTCAAGGCATAAAGCCGACTTTTTATACCTAGTGACTTACAGGAAGAATGACCAGAAAGCAAATCATCCGCAAAATAAGTAGACGTCAACTGAAAATGACATAAAAGCAGAACGTCCTAAATATGTACATTGTACCTATTTTAATAACTTATTACATTCTGTCCATCTGAACACTGTTGCAGTGGGTCATTGACCTACAAATTTTTGTACGCGAAAAAACTGTCAGAAAAATTAAATTATCAAAAATAAAGTGATGTGTTTGAAGCTTCTGTTGAAGGTTATAATGATAATCTTCATACCTGCTTCGTTCAACTTTAAACTATCAGTGGTGTAGTTAGTTAAGCTGTTGAGCTCAAAGCTTGCCAGAGGTTTTAGTTATGCTATTAAGTAATTATTACGTCAGAACTGTTTTCCTTCCCAGGTGTTTCGTTGGAGCTATCGTCGGTTATCATACTCAGGTTATTTACGTAATTGAACTTTACCCAAGTCAGTTATAGTTTGGTTTCATGTTTACTTTATACTAAATTTATGCGTCTACTGTACATGGCATTGGTATTTACAAATAGCTGATAGGGTGTGTTTATACTGCTTTCGGATTTTGCATTGGCAATTGGATGAAGTATGTACTTTCCAAGCACTACATTTTGCCGATGACGTCATCCGCAACAATATCTTTATAGTGATGAGGATATTGTTGTGGATGAAATCATCGGCAGAAATACCGGTAGCTGGCATCGCTATCGACTTTGCCGATCAAGTGCACGATAAATAAATAAATAATGATGAACAATTCACACAGCATTATCTAGCCCCAAGCTAAGCAGAGCTTGTGTTATGGGTACTAGATAACTGATATACATAATATAATACATTCCATAGATAGATATTTTTTCTATACATATAAAACGACCAGAACACCCGGAACAAATACCTGCAGATCGTACAAATATTTGTCCCAAGGCGGGAATCGAACCCGCTACCTCTTGCGTCGCAGGCGGACCTTCGCCAACCGCGTCACAGAGGTCGTCGATGTAAATTAGAAATATCTACAAAGCGACAAATCCTTTTGCTTCGTATGCTCAAGTATCGAACTAGTATATGGGTAACTTTAGGCTGACACAGTGATGGCAACGTCGCAACGCGGCTGGCCGCCGGCCGAGGCGCTGTGCTCGCCACGTCGCTAAGCCCGCTGAAATTCCGGTGTGAATTGAAGTTTTAAGAATCATCTACTAAGTTCACCTCTTATTTATCTATTACATGTGCAGTCCATCTGAAAGTAACTAAAATAAAACCAAGTAAACAAACCTAAAGTATAGAATGACGTTCGCAAATTCTGAATGGCTTATCTGTTTTTTGAGTCATCGCAAACTTCCTTTGTGATAACAGATTGATCGTTCGTAAAAGGTAAAAGGCTTGCCATAACTTGGGCAGCATGAAGAACTCTAGCAGATCCATAGTAATAAGTATACGCTCGAAAGTAGCTCTGTCTGTCTGTTTGTTAAAGTTTGGAACTTGCTGCTGGCTTTTAGTTTACCTGCCAACTACAACGCTTCTAGAGTTTCGTGATACATCGTCGGCCATATGGTTACTAAGAACAGAAAAGATATAGTCAAACGAAGATCTGTTCCCTAAAGAAACATTTAAACGCCTAAACACCTGAAGAGATGTTTATGAAATATGGCAAGACGATGAATGGTAGAATTAGGTAAATCCAACTTTGAAAAAAGGGTCAGCCGTCGAATCCAACTCGGATGGGCAACGTTCGGGAAGCTGCGCAATATCTTCTCATCACAGATACCTCAGAGTCTCAAGACGAAAGTCTTTAATCAGTGTGTGTCGCTAACTATAGGCCTCGTTCAAAAGCTTAAAGTAGCTCAGCGGGCTATGGAGAGAGCTATGCTCGGGGTTTCTCTACGTGATAGAATCCGGTATACGGAATTCCGTAAAAGAACTAAAGTCACCGACATAGCTCTCAGAGTCAGCAATCTGAAATGGCAGTGGGTAGGTCATATAGCTCGCAGAACTGATAACCGCTGGGGAGTAAAGGTTCTCGAGTGGCGGCCGCGATGCAACGCAAAGCAGAGTAATGGGAGACCATCAACTCGATGGACCGACGAAATTGTAGCGGTCGCAGGGAGCCGATGGATAGAGGCGGCTCAGGACCGCTCTATGTGGCGTCGAATGGGGGAGGCAATGTCCAGCAGTGGACGTGTATGGGCTGATATGATGATGATGATGATGATGATAATGGACGGTATTCCAAAAAAGGACATATGAACTACTTTTGTTTCAGAAAAACTTGTGCAAAGCCGCAGTCAGAAGCTCGTTTCGATATAAATCTAAGGTTTTTCACACTCCGTTTTTATCACCAAGATTACTGAACTGAAGAGGCTAATGAAAGAACACAATGGAATAAGCATGGGTGTAAACTCAGTAGGATAACTGGAGGGCATTAATGCGAACCCGGGATTATCTACTCGGGATTGTTTTGAATCCGATGCTAGAGTCACCATCCAGGGGTTAATTTAGATTTTTTGACTTATAACGGTTAGATATGGTATTGTTACACATATTTTTTGTATGAAAAGGTAGAAGAAGTTACGTAAAGTAAGTAATAATAATAAGCCTGTTGTTTCTCTGCTTTTGGTTTAGTATTTATTTTATACATATTTGCTAGTGGTTTTCAGGGGTCTTTTTTGGGTATGAGCCTCCCCCAGTTTGACCCATTTATCTTGGTCTTTTCTAATATTCGTCCAGTTCTGTCCGGCTGTTCGGATGATATTGTCGGTCCATAGTTTTTAAGCCCGATCAGCTCTTGTTTTGCCGATTGGGCCTTACCATTGAATTGTTTTTTTAGTCTTAAAGAAACCATTTATTGGAAAAGCCCAAGCGGCCAAATTCGGCTAATCTCGCTAGCTCGCTACACTGATCAGAGGTTGATCCTTTGATCTTTTTGTCAGTGTAGCAAACTAGCGCGATTGCCTATTTAAGAAAGTCATCACAATAATTACCATCAGCCTATGTTAGTCCACTGCTGGACAAAGGCCTCCCCTAACAAGTCATGACTGATCTTTATGGATAATAATTAATATTTCTTGTCTTAATTTAGTCGAAGGTATCTCGTAATAATACAAAAACAACGTAGGTGTTTTTTTTTTGAGTTTGTACATACAACAAAGGAACGTTTTAGAATCTGATAAGACTTTTTGGAAGGTTCGTTTTCCCGCTTACATCCGTAATGAATTCGTCAAACTACGTTAGTTTTTATAGTAAGAAAAGACTTTTCTTCCATATATATGACTAGTTTCGGGCCAAAAACGTTAAAAGGTTATTTGTATCCTATGTGTACCTGATTAATAGGATAAAAATTAAAAGCCTAGGTTTTCTTCCAGGCTAAGAACTACATACATGTATGCAAGATTTCAGCCCGATCAGTGGTTTTGGCGTGAAGAAATAACAAAAATCTATCCATCCAAACATTCAAATTTAAAATATTAGTGTGATTTTCTATATTCTTCTAAACGTAAGCGCATTTTTCAATATTAGATTAGATACACAGACAGACACGAAAGGTAGGTAGAATACAAAAATTGAGGAGATGTTACTTATGTAGATAGATGACAGATGTATATCAGCGATAAGGTAATAAGTATGTAGGTATAGCAAAGAAATAACATAAAGCTTATTTTGAATCAGACAAAACGCAAGCCTAGTAAAAAAAGTATTGAAAGTATTTAAAAGTATTATAAAGTATGAACCATCTAAGCTTTGCTATTACATGAAATTACCTTTGTCCATAAAAATATAGGAAGCTATTGTACAAGTATTAAACAAGGTGAAAAGGCAATGGAAATTCCGTTAAAACCCTCGTATACACAAAAAAAGTTGGGATTCCATGAAATATATTGGGGGAAAAGGTCCACACGGTCGATCATTAAAGGTAAATTGCGCTGGTTTATACCGGTTGAAATGTAAAGTGCTGGAATGTTTTCGCAGAACGCTAGATCAGGCCACTGCGAAGGAATGGGGGCAGAGGCTTACATTTACAAGTAATAAAGTAAGGCCGGTTCTTTGATATATTTACGAAGAAAACTGGGAAGTTCTTTAATAATTTGCCGTAGTCTATAAATAAATAAATAAAATAAATAAATAATGCTGGACAATTCACACAGCATTATCTAGCCCCAAGCTAAGCAGAGCTTGTGTTATGGGTACTAGATAACTGATATACATAATATAATACAATACATAGATAGATATTTTTTATAATATATAGAAAACATCCAGAACACCCTGAACAAATATCTGCAGATCTATATCTATAACAGAAGACCTTCTAGTTAATTACATATCCCACGCTTAATTTAGATTCTTTTTATTGAGATTATGCGTAGGTCTGAATGGCTATCAATCAATCAAACAAAAATTATTTATTGCCGTATATACAATCACTGTATAAACACCCACTCATAGAAAAGGTCAAATTGGTAAAATTAAAATAGAGAAGCCGCGTTTCGATAAAAAGAGAAGCATTTGTAAGAAAAGTTATATTTATCGTGACGTCAAAAGTGTTTAAAAGCACGATATACGAATATAGGATGATGTTTTATGGTTGGCTGTATGTATTTTTTATGTACGTATGTTCGGCGATTTCTCAGTCAATTTGGTATGGACTGATTTGGATTTTTTCGCTAATGTATGGCGAATGACTATGAGATGATCCCATACAATTTTAAATTTTATTCCCGAGAGATAGGTATTTGTCACGAAAAACTTTAATAACAATGTAAAAACTGAATGAATTTGAAGTATGTTTTAGTTAATAACCATGATAGTCTATGTCATAGTGAAACACCTCACTTTTAGAATCTGCAGTATTTACAATTGAAATAATTGAGCTAACTGCAGACTGTTGCAAACAATGTGTAGTTTACAGACAGCTCATTATTAAAAATAAATATTATTAGCTATGTAAACAAAAAAAAACTAAGAAATGAAATAAATTCCCAAAAATTTTCGACTTCGGCGGGACTCAAAATTTTTGGGAACTTATTTTATTTCTTAGAGATACCTAGAGTGCAGGTAAGCTCTATAACAATAATCGCTAAAAAAACTAAGCTGTCACTAGAAGGCCGAGTGCCTAAAATGCTGGTAAGTAGACTACAAGGATCGCTTTCTGGCAGCATTGTCACGTTGAATCGCAATGCTAATTTGTAGACCGAAATAGAAGCCAGCATTGCAATTACCTGTGGACCCTATGAGAAGATTGGATATGAAATCTTATTAAAGTTAATTTTGCAGCTTGTATTCCTACTCGAATTAGATTTTATTAATATTTATTTGTTAGTAGATAATTCAACGATTAGCCGTGTGGTGCCGGCTTAGTATTTGCACCACCCCAACTCTTCCCGTGGGTGTCGTAAGAGACTAAGGGACATACACCGGCAGGCGGGCAGTAGCGCAACTTTTAGAATAGATCTACCACCGAACTGCGATCCCCAACCCGCATGCCCAGCGTTGGGATTAGGGGCATTACCCCCATGAGATAAAAAAAACAGGGGGAGGCCTGCGTTCAGCAGTGGAAAATTATAGGCTGTTGAGGTGAGGCTTAATATTATAATCTTAATATTTTTTTAGCTGTGCCGCAGAGATCTGAAAATGGTTACAAGTTATGTTTTAAATGAGAATGTTATAAACGTAAAATTAACCTAGTACTTCGAGCTCCTGTTTCCGTATTATTTCCTACTAACTGTTCCTGCGATTTCACCCGCGAATTTCAAATTTCTAGGGGGATAAAATACGAATATCCCCGTAACTCTCCCATGAGAGAGAATTCGATGTTTTGGCAGAACATAAAGTAGCCTACGTTACTTTTCATCTTTCCAACGAACTCTATGCAAAAATTAAGTCTGCTGGTTGCTTATTTTGGGCGTGAATTATGGACAAACAAACACACTTTCACATCAATAATATTAATTAGGACACCATTTATAAAAGCGATTGTAGCTCTATCTCTCTGTCAGTCTAGTGGTTGTACAGATTTTTATTGAAAAAGTAACCTGGAGATATCTTCAGAAAATTACGTTCGAAGCTGCGCAGGAAAGCTACTAGGTAGATAGATAGATAAACTTTCTATTTGGTTCACACACAAGATGCACAGGAAAAAGTAAATAACATACATAACATAATTACCTATACATTAAAATTAATAACACATAAAGACATACCTAAACAGAAATAATAATAATTATAGAAAGTTAAAAAAAAAAACTGATGGCAGGGTCCCCACGGCAGCGCAGAAACAGGCGGGTGTTTCTGCGCTGCCGTGGTGAGCCCAAAAAGGTCAGTCTCAGCTTTATGCTGTTCTGTGGGTAGTATATTTATGTTATGGTAAATGTTATCAGAATTTACCTTGATGTTTGCAACAGTACGTTTATTGTCATTTTATTCTTTGTCGTGTAACCTTTCTCCGGAATTGTCTGCCCTTTTCGCGATTTTAAATTATCTGTTAATGATCATCCGGTACATATAACAGGCAATTGTTTTAAGTAACGCCTTTCTGTTTTGCCACGTGTTTTTTTTCACCCTCATACACTACGTCCGTAAAGGATAATGTATTTTCCTTTTTGCATTAAGTGTTGTTTTCGTTGGTGAAAATGAGGAAATTCACTTTTATAACTTTTATTTCACGTTAAAAAGTTATTAAAGTGAAATATGTACTTGCTTCTGGTCCTTTTCGTAACAAAGCTTTCGTAAGCTACTGAATGCTTTTAATTTTAAATACTAGTTGTTATTATATTATACTTAGTAGCCTTAATTTTATTTAGTTTACTGGAATGTTATTTTCTTTGTTGGTTTGTTTTAGGTTGTTCTCGGCTTTTAATAACCGTCGTAATTTTAAACGAGTTGTGAGTCTTTAACTTTACCCATGACGGAAATGTTGATCTGTAGCGCCTCGTTACCTTAGCCCTCCTCAAAAAAAAATTGCAAAGTTACCTCTAAATTTTTACTAAAACCTTAATTTCTCAATAAATACAGAAGTTAAGATATTGAGAATAAACATGGTAATAGAACTAAAGTGTAAAGAACATTTTATATGTTTCGGATTTTTATAATAATTCCTAATTAAAATAGATAATCAGCTAAAACTTGATTCTTGCGTTGCTATGCTCTATCTCGCTCCTATGAACGCGAAATCCTATGTCTGTTAATTAAATTTTTGTGAAAAGGACGCCTAAGTTAAGTTTTTAAGTGAAGTTTTAGTTTTAAGAGCCTATGCTCTTAAAACAAAAACTTCAACACACGCGCAGATGTTTAAATTTGAGATAAATATCGTAATAAGAGACGAGAGACGAACGAAATGATGAATGAAAGCTTTCAACACTAAAATTATTCCAAGCTTTTCGTGCATCGTCTTATAATAGGTAATTACGTTACACCATTTTTTTTACTTTTGTAATATCTTTGTTTACAATCAATATCTAGGATTATATAACCTTTTATTGGTCGGACATTTATATTGACAAGGGCCGATGCCATTTTGAAAACGAGGCTATTGTGTGAAAAATGTGACGACAATTATTTATTATTCCCATTCTGAACATAGAGGGCGTAAAGATACGGGGTGTTTTTTCCCACTTATGAGTCGGTTCGACTTCCATGCAAAGCAAGTAATTTTTAGAAAATCATGAATGCAATTATTATTAAATAAATTAAAGTCTCCTTTCAGTAAAATATCCTATCTACAATATTTAACGTACTTTCCCTTTATGTCGCATAGTCTTGGGACGACGCCTTGTTTAAGAATGTATGAAATAATTATTAAGTGTAAATTATAATGACAGAATCTCCGCTCTCAACACGAGACATTTAACAAGACGTTGACGAGTTCAGAGACATACATACCTAACCTACTATGTGTTCCGCTGACATGAGCCCCGAGGGGTTTACAAATAAAAGACACATATGCCCCAACTTTTCATTGTTACACGTCCGTATTTTGACAATGTACATATTTAAATATTTAGACTGGTTTTGTAATAATAAGCCGGTAATTTGAGATTCATCGACTGACATAAAAGATTCGTGGAAAAAATTAAGATTCGTTTTGTACACTAATATTATTGAGGTTGGCTCCACCATACACGAATGAACTACGCTACCGGTAGTTATTGTATACTTATTGTCCGCTACTAGCATCAATATCATAAGTAAATAATAAACAAAACACAGAATAGAGTTCAATAATTGCATATCCAAGTAATCCTATTAGAAATCTGCAGTCTAGTTTTGGCGTGCTTAAAATTAGAAATATAACAGAGCAAAGTATTAAAGTCTTTAAACACTCGCACGGAGCCGTAAGCCATGAGTATCGCAACCATTCGCATATTCTTCACGACTATGCTTCGCGGTCACGCTTCGTTCCCGTAGTTTGATGGTTTTTTATCCTGCGAGGAAATGGTTCTTCTAAGAACCGTTTATATTTCTATTTCCGTTTGTATTTCTAATTTGTTATTTTCTAAAATAAGAACTTACATTCCATTTAACGTAAGATGTTCCCTGCCTTGGGAAGAATCCTTCTCAAGGCAGAGGACATTATTACGTTAAACGGTCTGTTAGTGTCATTACATAACATAAGATGTCATGTGAGAAGGATTCTTCACAAGGCAGGGACATCTTACGGTGAACGGTCTGTAGTGTCCATTTTATTATAGTTTTTATCTTCCTCTTCTTATATATGCCAAAAGAAAAAAGTTTCAGACTTCTGACTGAAGTAGCCTGAATAATTGGTAGATTCTTTCGGTCCGGCCAGGTGTGAGATTCCTTATAGACGGAGATTCAAACAAGGCAAGGCGTTATAAGTAGTTTTCCTAGTACGGCCCGACAACGGTTGAATTGTTAATTACTCTGTTCAAGTTTTCCACTTAACGTACTAAAGCAATCTTAGATTTGTACCGACTTCAAGGAAGAGGTGCTATGTTCGGCTGTTTGTTTTTTTAATGTACGATTTCGATTTTTCCATCAGTTATAAAGAAGCCCTTTGAATCGATCGGAAAAAATTATATTCCCGGGGGATTAGTATTTATCCAGTGAAGCCTAAAAAATATTAAATCACTGTTGAAAATCACGACTAGCTTCACCAATTTTGTTGATATTTTCGACAATTTTCATAATATTTCTATAATTTTTACAGGTTGATTTTGAGGTGCTCCCATAGAAGTTAGTGCTTCAGGTATTTTTATGTGTAAATAAGAGGTCTAACAAAGTTGACGGATGACAATCAACAATTATCAAGTTTCAGAACAAGCAATGCTAATAGATAAACCAATAAACATTATTGCAGGAGAACTGCATGTAATAAACGTCGTACACCTGACTATAGTCAGAAATTCTAAAAATTTCATTGACGACTTGTGATTAGAGTTCTTATTCTCTACGGATATTTTTATCAGAGGACCATATTATCACAAAGATTTTGCTTAACTCAGTACCTAACAAACAATGCCTACAACTTTTGAAATGATTCCCAAAAGTTCGGCATCTCCCAAATCACCTGTGAACATTTTAAATGTAAATGCGCTTCATGTGCTCGTGTCTAAGCCGAGAGTTCCGAGGCTTATCCGCCGAAAACTTTAATAGTTAGACGCTTATGCAAGATTAATAGCTCCCAGCTACCAGCAGCCTCCAATCGAAGCGGTCTCTTGAATAATGTTTGATACGTAATGAACCAAGATGGTTGCTCTATTCTGACTTTCAGGGGGGCTAATTATTTATCTTATAACTTGCAAATTGTGAGCCTTATTGGTATACATCGAACCTACCTTACTTCAATCAATTTATTGTTGGATGCCGATGTTGTTTCAATTTATTTGTCACCCATCACTGAAGGAAATTATATTGAGGAAACAAGTTTGCGAAGCTATAAATCTACCTATACCTAGATGTATAAAATTTTCTTTATTAACAGAGAAAACTACAATTAAATAATTTAAGCATAATGGATTGATTGTTTCTAATTTGGTTTTTTTATTTGATTGTAGTTCTCTTCGTTAATAAAGATACTTTATAGAAAGTATAAAAAATAATTAGAAATAGTATTTACAATTGTGCTAACTGCAGACTGTTGCAAGCAATTTACTAAGTCAACTGATCCATAACAATACCCGTCGTATTTGGGGCGCTTTGCCCCCAAGACGCTGCGCTGGCTGCATTGCCCCTCATGTATGATAATGCTGATGCGCCGCGTCAGACACTCACCAGCTTGGGGTAAGCGTCGCTTCGACCACACGCTCAGATAATTTTTTGAAAGCCTGGTGAGCCTGGTTATCCCACGGACCTAGAGTCTCGACTCCAAATGTTGGCTCTGCTGAGACCTACATATTTGCAATATCACGGATCAGCCCTCACGGATGTCCTCGGAAGATAGAAAGGCGCAAGTTTGTCGAAACATGTAGCCTCCCACTCATTTATCCTTCACAACTCCCATGGGACTAGTGTCATACCGTCAGGCCTCATACCATCGTCATGTAACACACCATTCGGTTTTAGAATAGCTGGAGAGTTAGCGGTGACAAAAGCCGGAGGCTGGCATGGCGAGATATCCGTCCGGCGGCAGCGGCGGCCCTAGTACACCATGATTATCAACCTGTTCAACCTGTACAGCAGTACCACACTGGCATAGAAAAAGAATATATTGCATAAAAAAAAACTGTACCATAATAACTAAAAACGTTCTTCGACTTTTTTTAATGCAGAACTTATAATTTTTAAAATCGAGCACGTAACTCCTAATATGACTTTTCAATAACTCTCACGGTTTCAGATTTATTTCAGTGGCCCTGAAAAAAAAAACTCCGTATAACATATAATTGTATCTCAATTTATATATCTAACAAAAAACAATGTTATTTCTTAGTTATTAACCTTCACAAACTTGAGTCCGAGAAATCTGCTATTCTGTTCCAGTTTTTAGTGTACTTTCGTACAGAGTTTCAATGTTCCGAGAAAGCAATACCAATATATCCCTGAAACCATAACATTCAAGTTTAAACAGAGCCCGATGCCCAACACAATTGTTATGTTCTCCATTTCACCCAAGCCCACGCGTGTATCCTTACAAATCTTACCTTTAACTGCATCAATCAATGCCCTTTTGCCGTGAATTATTTATGACATGGTGGCATAGAATCATTGCGTTGCAATCTTTCCAAGCTTGGCTGTCAAAGTGCTGTACGGTTAGACATCACTTATAAGAGAGTTATTCCCGACTCGTCCCACTTTGGTCCGAATCTAGTGGAACGAGTCAAGAAACTCAAATTTTATGGTGAAAAATTTTGAGATTTCTAATAAAAAAGTAGCAAAAGTGCTGTCGGCCGCATACTTCTCGTGCAAGTAATTTTGATTACCATTGTGTCCGAAGGATTTTATAACCATCTCACGCAAAGTACCAGGAAGGTAGAAATGAATAGGAGATTAAAGTACCTAACAAAAATAGTATTTTGATTCCATAAGGATCACATTGAACAACGTTTATCACACTCAAAGTACCAGGCGGGTAGAAATGCACAGGATATATGTAAAAGGTCTTTTCAATTTTCATCTGCAATATGTAGCTCTGCGAGTATTTTTAGGTATAACAAAATATACCTAAGCTACATAGAATGAACTGAATCTCTGAACAGAGCAGTCAGTTATGTTCTAGTATGTTAATTTCCCGTCCAAAACGAACCTGTTATTGCATCCGTCATCGCTGCGTAACAACACTGCTATTTGAATGTTTTCAATTGCTGCTGTGTAGGTAAACATTATTCTAGGAACACATGGCTCATAGGACATTTTCCTGAAACCGTTAATGGTTATTCAATGGTTTGTTCTCATAAAGACAGCTTCTCAAAAAGACAGATTTCCAAAAGGGAAGATAATCAAAAGGATAGATTATCAAAAAGACAGAATTGGTACAGGTGAGTAATCACTGTTTGAGATTAGTCACTTGTCTTTTTCAGTTTGACTTTCGTGACTAACTAGTTTCTACCCGCGGCTTTGCACGCGTCGTTTTATGACATTCTTTTCTCTCTTGTTGATATGTTTTTTGTATACAGGTTTCGACGGAAGATCAGCGTTTTAGTAGCTATAACTTGTGGCTACAACATAATGCTGAGTCGACGCCGTTTTGCAGCTTTAAGGTACAGATTTTATAAGTGGTTATTATGTTAAAAGTAGTTATGTTTTGTTGCTAATTTAAGTAAATTTTAGTTCATAATGTTAATGGTTATCAGCTACAAATAAAGTAATTCTTATTCATATACATTTCCAATGTTGAAATCCTCCTAACGTTCAATGTGACTTCACACAAGCACATAAATATCTCGAGGTTCGATCTAGTAGAGCTGTGACAGATTAGACAGGTCTAGGCTAGAGCTGGCTAGAGTCTCATCATTTAAGACTGATAACATTATTATTCCCAATGGGGACTGGTTTATTTAGGAGTGTTCAGTTAAGATATAGGTTATAAATATTTTACCGAGAACAACACCATTAATCCTCTCGCCTTTGTACATAACCTATTAGTTAAGTTCTTTTTATGTATTATTTTTTTGTGTACAATAAAGAATTACAGAATTAAAATACAGGTTAAGTGTCCTAGCTTGCGGCAAGTTCGCCAGTTTCTGCCGACGGCTTTGCACGCGCTGTTTAAGGTTATTTCAATCCGATGGAAACTGATATGGGATAGAAAGTAGCCTATGTTACTCTCCATCCTTTTAACTAACTCTTTTGCCAAAAATGAAGTCGACTGGTTGCTTATTTAGGGCATAAACAAAGAAACTTCACTTTAGATTTTCATCTAAATGCTTAGTAGGAGTAATATTCAAACTAATATGATAAAAATAGCCATTTTCTTTCATTTTCAATAGGTAGTGTATTTCTTTGTAAAGATTGATCCTTGTCAGCGACCGGGACTGTTAGGTTGTAGTTACCTATAATTATTCAGAAAATGAATCGGAAGGAAATCGATTTCTTGTGAAAGTAAAACGTAACGTGAGGGTAGTGTTATCAATTTACATGTAAACTTTTCATAAACATAGTTTAAAAACAAATTGTATCGTTAAATTTAAATCGATTAACAAATTAACATTAATGACTGTATCTCTTACTGGAAGTGGACATTATTGAATACAGTGAGCACTATTACACTTGAAATTACTTGGAATACCTAAGTCAAATTGTGTCGTGCAATGAACTTGCGGAAACTATTAGAAACTTCCAAGAACAGAGGCCGTGGTGCCTGAATGACGGGAGGCGTGCCAAGCCAACCCCTATAAGAATTTCTATCCATAAAACTTCACGAATGAACATTTCTCATTTCTCGATACAATACTGCTTTTGCATCGCATGCAATTGTGTAAAGCACAGTATACTCCGCAATATGACGTAATTTATCTAGATTTTAGCCGTGATACTTTAAGTGATAGAAAATACAAAATGACTATTCTGCGTGCACTATTGGTTAGTAGGTAGGTGCCTATTATTATTTTTAGTTATTTTGCTTTCACTTTAGTTTTCTTTATTTTCTTTTCATCTACACTAATATTATAAAGGGGAATGATTTGTATTTTTGTATGTAACGAATAAACTTAAAAACTACTACATCCATCAAAAATTGTTCTGCCTATAGAAAGCTACATTATCACTGAGTGGCTTTACCCGTAGTGTACCGCTTGTGTGTTAAAAATATGTAATTATGTACTTGCCAATTAAGTTTTGGTGCCTAAAATATTAAGATAGGTACTTTTCTTTTGTAACTTTTACTGTGCTAGACTATCTTTCTATCAGCGGCTTCATGATAGATTGCCAAAAATTTGGTAAAAAGAATACATGCACAACTTACAACTAACAAAAATAAAAGAACATTTTAACTACTTGGTCCTATGACTTTTATTATTCTAGTCATCGTAAGGGCTGCAAAGTGCGGCCCTTAAACGGAAAGTGCTTTTTGCGATGGATCAAATAGTCGTCAAATTTAATTAAGCTATAATTAAATTTGGCAACTATTTGATCCTTTGCGTCTTGTAAAGGTAAATTTTGAGAACACCGTCAAAATGCAAAGGTCAATTAGTAAAGCCGTGAGATTGCTTTGATCTGAACAAAAGACCTTCCGGACCGGTTTGCTTCTTTAATATTCGTCGGACGCCAAACAGATTATCCACTTTTGTTCGCCAGCTTTAGCATTCTTAATGAGACATTTCCACGGGAAATTTCCAATGTTCAATTTAATCTTGTTCTTTATAATCTTAGGAATCTAGTATACCAGTTGAATTTACTTAGGTGATGACTATTTTTCCATATGTAAATTAACGATGAATGTAAAATAAAATAATCAATGCTTGTCTAAAAGCATCACGGCAGATTATGCTCGATGCCTCTCTTGAGATTACACTCCCTGGCTTAACGGAACCTACATATATCTATTACAAACAGCCTTCAGTCCCTATGGACGCATTGCTATCAATGTATACCTACATTTACATATATACAAAAGAAAGATTTTAGGAACTATGGACGTGAAGTGAAGTGACTGTGGGGCACCATGCAAGCGCATTTTTCAGTATATAATATTGGTTTAAGACGCAACCTACGATTTTTCTTGTAGTGACTATCGTGTCCAAATGTGAGCGCGACATGGCCAGCACTTTTTGAATAGGTAATATGACGTCACATTTATGTCGCCAGAGAGTGTTTGCCTCTTTAGTTAGATTGCCAGGTGTTTATGCCCCAGCTCAGCAACCACTTCTCGCAAGTGTTAACTGAGCTGACAAGTCGCGTTGCTGTTAAATTTAAGCTTCATGCCTTCGTATTCTGTATGAAATTAGAATTTCGCAACGAATTTCGCAAGTTGGCACAGCGTGAAATTGTATCTGGCTTGCAGTACGCTTCAAGCTGACGCAGAAATACTTCCCTTGGACAGACGTCATAAGTTTTGAATATTCTACTACTAAAGTACCTATTTTAAGAACGTGTTATATTTAAACTTGTTACGGTTCAAATGCTGCTCTATTTAGGTTATTGTTCCGTTATTTAACTAGCAAATCACTGTTAAAAGTTTACCAACCTGTCTAATCAAAATAAACAAACGATAAATAAAAAAATAATGACAATTGCTTCGAACCAGACGCTGTACTGTAGATATAGTAAAAAAGTTGAAGTTGATTGTTTGTTTAATTTTGGCCAGCAGTGGACTCTGAATGTCTCTGTATGACTCTGTATGATAATATGATAAAATAAGAAAAGACTAGAGGTTCAGTTAATTACCTACCTACTCGAATAATTGCTGATGTTGCTGATTCAACAGAAGGTTTCAATTAAAATAAGCGCTTGTTATTTGTGCATTGTGCTGGTTTTGTTACTGCAACGTTGGTCCATTGTAATTAAATAGGCACAATCATTTTAGGACTCCTGTTTTTCTAGTGTACGCTGTTTGACATAAAAATGTTTTCTGTTCGACGTTTGTCAATAAAAATGTATTCGAGGTAACACAAGACTTTTGCGCCACCACCGCTCCGCTAACAGTACCAAAAAAAGATAATGCCATGAAAAAGTATAAGTTCTAAACAGTTGAAAACCTTCTCCACCTAACATAAGTTCTAGCAAAATATCTGGTATTTCGTAATCAACTTTTATGCAGCAACGAAAGCTATCAAAATTTAACCACCAAAATTGTTTTAGCTAGTCGTGATGTTCAAAAGTGTTTTGTTTTTTTAAGCTTGATGGAATAAACTCTTTTCCCTGATTTTTTTATGGGACAACTAAGGTTCATTCTCTATACAACAGAGCATTTTAAAAAAAAAACGGCGGAGAAATTGATGGACAAACATAAAGAAGAACATAGAAATTCCTCGCTTTTAATTCGTGAAGTCGGTTATAAATAGTGTCGTAAGGTCTTCATTGATCTTATTTACTAGAATGTTTGTCACATAACGGAAAATTTAAACAGATTCTAGCTCTCGGATACAATTTCATCGAGCGGATTTTTGTTGTACTGAAATCATAGTGTTTTTGCCCATTTTTGTAGAGGTAGAGAACCTTGCGAAATAATTGCAGCCAATTTATACGTGACAGGGACAATTACCACCTTATTGGTCATAACATTGTGATTGGATTCATTACTTTTTAATAAGATTTGTTTTAAAGAAATACTATTTAATATTTAATTTATTTAATTTAAACAGCAAAGCCAGAATCTTTCTATATTTTTCTTTAAATAAATAATAACCCGTGCTACTGAACTACTGTTCGATTTACAAGAAACAAATGATACACAATAACAACCGCCTCGCATCATACTGAATTTACTGAACGAAATCTTTATCAAACTAGCGCCGCCACCTACTCTGTTATTATTCGGTTTAACAAAGGAATTTTCAAAAATCCATCTTCCAGTTTGTGATACCTATCATAAACTTTTTTTAATGCCTCTGTAATAGTTTTATTCTATTTAGTTTAGACAGAGATACGAAGTTGCCCTTGGTGGCCACCAAAATCTATTTTCGTATGTATGGATTTTTGAAAATTCCCTTGTTAAACGGAAAACAGGGCGCTATGGCGCTCATTAGGGGAGGCCTATGTCCAGCAGTGGACAAATATAGGCTGATGATGAAACGGAATAATAAGATAAATTAGGTGGCGGCGCCACTTTGGGTGGGGTATGCGCCTTAACATGAACATCCGCAATAATTTTTGCGGATGCGGATGCGGTGCGATGAAATTAATGCGAAAGCCCCGATTGCGGATGCGGTTGTGAAAATTCGTAATATCCCTGTATTCAGCCATTCATAGTGACACAGGTTTTGAGGTTTGCAACTAAGTTTGTAAATATAGCAGTGAAAAATATCAAACTATTAAAACGAAACCCAGTCCATGCTGGAACAGTAATAATACCTCATATTTTTTTTCAGAAAAGCGGTCAACTATCACTATTTACTACCTACCTGGTTACTATTTTTACGATTTGAGGATGACATCAAATCTACAGCTGGCACACCTACATTTTAGGACGAAAACCAAAGGAAAACACACATTAATCAGTAACGTCGATATTCTGTTTTGTGCTATGGAAGAATATGGGAGAGGCCTATACTGAGAGGCAAAACAATCAGGATTCTGAAACACAATAACTAAAATTCTACACCGATGTCTTACTAAGAATATTATAATGTACCTAAAGTAGATTAAAGTTTGTTGTAATATTCTGAAATTAAAATTGGCTACTATAGCATTACTCCCAGTAGTTACCAAACATAGTTAAATAATAAATAATGTTGGAAAATTAACACAGCATTATCTAGCCCCAAGCTATGCAGAGCTTGTGTTATGGGTACTAGATAACTGATATACATAATATAATACAATACATAGATAGATATTTTTTATTATACATAGAAAACGACCAGAACACCCTGAACAAATGTCTGCAGATCGTACACACATTTGTCCCGAGGCGGGTATCGAACCCGCAACCTCCTGCGTCGCAGGCAAACCTTCGCCCACCGCATCATAGAGGTCGTCCTCAAAGTTATATAGGTCTTTTTTTGGTCAATCACCTCATAAAAAAACGTAAGGTGCAGTTTTATTACCAAGCACCGTATCACCTTAATCGTGTATTATAACAATAAGCTTTGAAACCCCTTATCTAGAAAAAGCTCCAAAGAAAAGCTAAGTAGAGTAAGATACAAAGTGATTTTGTAAGTGGAAACGAAATCCCAGTGCTTTGTAATGTGAGCATCGCGTGACGGCGCTGGCGTACTAAGAAAGGGGTTATGGAACTTGTAGTTTCGCTGGATACTAAGCAAAACTCTTTCGGATAATCACTTTCATACCTGATAATTTCGTCTACGGTTAAAACTTTTCTGAGGTCCAATTGGACGGGGGGCAATTCACACAGCATTATCTACCCGTAAGCTAAGCAGAGCTACACAAGCAGAGCTACACAAGTAGAGCTACACGACGCTAGCTGACGACCTCTGTGGCGCGGTGGGCGAAGGTCTGCCTGCGGCGCAAGAGGTTGCGAGTTCGATTCCCGCCTTGGGACAAATATTTGTACGATCTGGAGGTATTTGTTCCGGGTGTTCTGATCGTTTTCTATATATAATAAAAAATATCTATCTATGTAATGTATTATATTATGTATATCAGTTATCTAGTACCCATAACACAAGCTCTGCTTAGCTTAGGGCTAGATAATGCTGTGTGAATTGCCCTCCGTCCAATTGGACCACAGAATAGTTTTAATCGTAGACGAAATTTCATATGTACTAGATCACTGATATACATAATACAATACCATACATAATGAAGACATTGTTTTGTTATACTTAGAAAACGACAGAACACCGTGAACACATAGGTATCTGCAGATCGTACAAACTTTTGTCCCTAGAAGGGAATCGAACCCGCAACCTCCTGGGTCACAGGTGGACCTTCGCCTACCACGCCACAGAGATCGTCAAATGTCATTGTCAATTATAACAATGGTATCGTCTAACGATTCTGCGTCGATACTATTCTCATAGTAAAACGATTTACTAGCAGAATTACGCCCCTGGACTTTAGTTTAAAACTGTTACATAAAATTGGTAATTTCAGTCCATGTCGCTGTACCTTAGCCAAAGTCCTTGTGGAATTATTTTCAACAAACCACGACACGAAATTTTTAAACTCACTTGCTTGGCGTCGTGATTGGGATAAAATTGTAAACAATATTTATTGAAGGAAGGATCTCAAATCGACATGTAATGTAAATTGCGTATAAACAAAAAAGGATATCGATAGAGATTTTTTATTTTATTATACATAGAATACTCCGAACACCCGGTATAATTTTTCAAACTTTGACAAGGTAGCAACGTAAGTTTGCTGCAATAGCAATATCAGGACGCGGCAACAGATTACATGGGCGGTTTGTCTACCTATGCTACTATTATCAAAAGGTAAAGTTTGTAAATTGTTTGTGACGTACCCCTACAAGGGGTAATCCCTGGATCTACTGAACCGATTTCAAAAATTCTTTCAACATTAGAAAGCTTACTTTTTAGTGAGTGACATAGGCTATGTTTTATTCCGGAATTCACACCGGAACGGGAACTACGCGGGCGAAGCCGCGGACAGCAGCTAGTTTACAATAATTCTACAAGAAGATAGGCTAAGGTCGTCAAAGTCATTTATATTAAAATAGGTTTGTTAAGGTAGTTATGCAATATTTCAAAATTAAACCATAGAGCAAACGTAGTGTACAACGCCCAGGGGCTTTATTCCCTAAGACCAATCCAAGCGTGTTACACACCTAAGACAAGACTACGGCGTGGAATCAGTTAAAACTATATTCTCTATGACATTTTGTGATTCCGTGCCGTAGCACGATACGATTTACGCACGATTTGAACTGTCAAATGAACGCGTTTGCTCCAAGCGTGTTAAGGCACAGATTAGCGTGTTCCTGCAATAGTTACTACGGCTCGTTTCTTTTGAGGTTATGTTGTTGTTTACATTACTTGTCAATTTGAGATCTATCCTCCAATAAATTTTGGATTTTATTCTTTGTACCTTTCAGAATGGTTCATCCATCACACTTGCATATTTGTGGAGGCTAACAGCATATTACCTCTAGGCACTTATTGAGAAATTAATAAGCTAGATTATTTATTTGCAAGTTGGTTTTTTGGGTGCGCTTCAGGATATTTATAATAAACTTTATAAATAAAATAAATATGCCAATTAATAATCTTTATTTAGGTATTTCGTTTGTTATACACAAGAGAGTTGTATGTGAGTTTTTTATGCTAGCATAGCCAGCCTAACTCCGTCCAGAAACGCAGAATCTTTTTATGGTCCTCAGGCGTTGCGGAGTTACTTCCACAAGTTGAGGATTTATGTTCACAGTGCTGTTATTCCCTCGCATTCCAGGACTATGTAGACAGTGGTCGTCACTGAGGCCACCTCTTCAGAGAGGGCGGTCAGTGATGCAGGATGGAGAATAAGGGTTTGTTTAGCGGGCAGAGCCCTGTTAGTGGTCAATTCAAGATTTTTAAATTGCTGTCACATATCTGAAAAAATACAGAAAATATTTTTATGGCATCAAATAGGAATAATTAGGAGCTATCCTTCTACTTTTTACCCACTGGCTTTTGATAGCCACCGGTGGCCAGGAAATTAAGTGTTTTAAGTAATTAAAAAACATATGAATTACAACTAACATTGTAGTACTTAGTACCTTTATTTTGTTTGGCTGTTGATGTGACGTGGATGTGATTTATGGTGTGATTGATGATCCACCTCACATCAGCCTATAATGGTCCGCTGCTGGACGCACCCTGGTAGGCACCTTATTGGTTGTTATCTCATATACCAGTATTACTAATTATAATTGATGCACTTACTTTGATTTCTGGTGTTATGTATGGATGCACTTACTTTGATTTCTGGTGTTATGTATAAACACCTTTCAGGAGTCACTATCCTGGTTACAGGATCCCGCGTGCAAGAATTTAATTCATTGTTAGCCTTCACGAACAATAATTCAGGTCCATTGATAGAAGTGCCACAGAATCCCTGAGTAGGTAACCTCCTATAGGTGCTTTGTTGGCGCCAGCGTCGTCTTCGTTGGATAATATATTTTTTTGTTGCTTCACTGAATGTATATTGTACAAAGAGATGTTAATTCTACGAAATAAATTGTTTGTTTACAAATGATAAATTTAGGTTATGCCACAGATGTACTAGGGATGCTAACTATGCTAAGGTTATGCTTAAGAAAACTATTCGTTCCGAAACTAGTCATGCGTAACTTGGATGATAAAATTCATAAAACAATTCATTAATATTTGGATTCTAAATTTTCTAATCACACTATAATATTATAAGTAATGATGCAAGGTTATAATTCCAGATATTTATTAATTAGATTGAAAATTGGAAACAAAAAATATTTTTTAATAAAACCGATATTTTCCGAATAAATTGGATAAAGATTTTGAACGAAACATGCGAAACACAATAAACGGGCCATAGACAACTAATCTTGTCGCATACAGAATACCATTTTTTGATTTCACACCCAAGGCACGATAAGATCACGCTCGTGTTAAAAACATGTTGTGACGTAGCACGATTTGGGCAAGGAATCACTTTGGTCAAAGGGAATAATGCCCCAGGTCGGATGACGATTTGCGTAAGACTGCTGGCAGATGGTGGATGCGGAAAGTGGAAGACAGGGCGCTATGGTGCTCATTAGGGGAGGACTATGTCCAGCGGTGGACTATTACAGGCTAAACGATGATGATGAAACTTATTAGATATATATACTATAGATATATACTTATAGATTTACCTGTTAATGACGCTGTCTGTACTAAAATGTGCTAATAGGCGTGGGCGCCGCGGATTGGGTTATGGAACATTTTAAACTCGCATATTGAATCGAGAGAAGTTGTTAATTGCCTGTAAATTACAATAAGACAGGTAATTTTATCTAAGTGAAAGTACTTAAAAAGTTTTAAAAGTACTAGGCTTATTGGCAGATTGTGAGCTTCGCACTATCCCTCACCCTTTAAACTCACTTGCTTGGATTCGAGTTTGGGATATATGTAAGGAATATTTATTGAAGGAAGGACCCCACCTTTAGGGTTGTCAATGCGCGTGTGATGTTTCTGATGTTACAGGCGTCCATAGGTTGCGATAACCGCTTTCTATCAGGTGGGCTGCACGCCTGTTAGCCACCTTGTTGGTATGAAAAAACCCTCATCTCATCCTCCCCATCTCTCACATCAACAGCCTATATTAATCCACAGAGCTAGACGCAGGCCGATCAGGCTAAGCGCTTTATTGGCTTTAATCTCATGTGGGTAATGCCTACAATCCCCACGCTGGGCATGCGGATCGGGGATCGCAGTTCGGTAGTAGAATTGTTATGCGCTGCCCGCACCTTGGTGAATATCCCGCATGAAGAGTTGGGGTTTCACACTTTTACACTAATAAATAATTGAAGTTGATAATTAAATTCGAAACTTTGAATGATCACTTCAAAAGTACTGAACGAATTGGGCTGAAATTTTGTATATAAGTGCAGTTTAGACCTGGAATAAAAATAATACTAGATTATCCCCGAAACAACGCTTGCGCAGGCAGAAACAAGTATTTAATCATATTTTTTTTCCATAATTATAATTTTTTTTTTCACAGCTTATCGTACTTTTATTTAAAGCAAAAAATATTTATATATACACATATTATTTTTCACAGCTTAAAATTTCTGCCGGCAATGATATTACTTGTATCATAAGTACTTACATCATAAGTAAAGTAAATTGGGATACTATACTAGTATGTTACCGGTAGCTTTTTTTGTTACTGGAAGGAACAAAGGGTCAGCACCACTAAACACATGCACCTTTTAGATTTTTAAACAGGTAAATCACACAGGGACTGTTTGCGACGCTAATTAACTACAGCGTCCCACCGAGCCGCAGTTACAGATGGACAGGCAAACCAATTAGACCGTGTAATTAGTCTAACCAACCGATATTGGACTAAACAGAAAAAAAATGGTAAACTTTGTTCGTGAAAGATATGAAAACAACGAGAGAAAATTCAAGACTAAAGTTTTCCTGGTATAGGTTACTGTGTAAATCGCGTGGATTAAAAAAATACTTTCTTTTAAAAGCGGATTATCATGCAATTGCCAACCACATTATTTTATGCTAATTATCTGCCCGAACCATTCTGTTTCAGCGTAAAATGGTAACAAACGTCCAAAAATATGAAATAGATGAGAACCCATTGCTTAGACAAACATAACATAGGCTTTAAGGGACTGCTAACTAACCGTGGTAGATAAATAGATAATGCTCTATTTCATAGCCTTAGAAGAATAAGGAGCATCATTAATTTTTACAGAAATGTTGGCCAGTGATTTTAAAATAGTTTACCGATACTACTAGACTTATAATAGAAGGAATAGAGAGTGCACTTGTGTAGACATTTGTTCACAATAATAATATATCCTGTGCCCAAGGCTTATCTCGTTGAGACTGGCCGTCGAAATCAAACACTTTCTAATCTACTAAACACTGCAACCGGGATCCGTTTTCAAAACTACTTTATTATCATTTCTTGTCGCCACGGAAACCGGGATCAGCGGGTAAAAAAATTTTTTTTTTTCGTTGGAATCTGAACCCGGTATCAATGGATACAACTTGGCGGGATCAGTGGGTAATTACACCTGATCCCGGGATCCGTGGACACAAACCCGGGCGTTTGCATAGTTATATTTTCTTATATTTATATAGTTAAATGTTGTTCGTTTGTTTTATATACTTGAATTAATCACTTGTTATCCAATAACAGCGATTGCCAAGCCACGAACTAGATATAGGTAATATAATTATCGTCCTGTCTAATTTCATACAGCACAAACATTTAAGTTCACCGTTCATGTCAGCCATCTTAATTCCCAATTACCTCGTAAATGTCAAGTGTAAGAGTAATTGCTTATGTAGAATTTACAACGTTGGTTACATTATTAAGCAGTTTTGAGGATAAGTTTTTAGGTAAGAAATCAGTTTTGATACCTACCGATATCAGTATTATAATGACTTTTACTACAACCTACTCAGAAAGTTGATTATTCCTGTTCCAAACATAAACAAGAAAGTCCGTCATTGCAAGCGTACTAAAAAGCGGGAAAACTCTATGGAATTTCATTTCTTACGCGTTTAGCGGAAGAGGAAAATGTATGGAAATCCATTTCAAACCCGTATTTTTTTTATAATTTCTGAAATAGCAGCCCTTAATTGCCAACGGCTATTTTCATAATAGGTCAAACGGCAAAAAGTTTTTACTCCGAATCCGTATGATTTGGCTTCTTCCGTACCTACCTGCTATCCTGCTACCTGCTATTCGTAAAAGCAATAGTGCTGTTACACCTATGAGGATTCAAAATCATAGGTATCACTCGGGAGAAAGCGCGATTCCAACCTCGTGTGTTTTGTGGGCCAGCGGAATGTATCTCACGAACAAAGAGATAGTCGGTTGATATTTGCACAGATTTAAAACGTAGATTCAGTAATTATGAGGGTCAACGTCCATGCCAGTTTGAGTACCGATCACCGATGTTAAACAACGTTGTACGCGGTCAGTGCGCGATGGCTTGCTTGGCCGTTTGAATTAGCAATATTCGATCCATAAAAAAAATGCGGTATAGGTAATTTTGTTCAACGATATTTACGGAACAGGCAATGCAGTTTTATACATGATTAATACATGATTTTTAAATTTAAAATTGTGCACCTTGAGTTTTACAGCGTAAGATAAATAAAATCTGAGATATGATACTGTAAAAAACATGTGGAATTGTAATTATTCCGAGTCTCCCACGCAATCACTATTAACAAAAAATAAATTAATTCCAAGGGTCATTTCTGTAATGAAAATGGCGTGCTCCAAGATGTCTCACGAATACGGCCAACCAATTTGGACGACACGCTTTAAAACTGCGAATAATAAAAGTTAATGGAACCGCTCTCTTCATGATTCCTGGCGAAGGCGAATGCTATTTCCCTGCCCAACGTTTGTTAATTAGCATTTGGCTCTAAAGAGGAATAATTTTGAAACCAAGATACTTGCAATCAGGTGACCGTGTGATGTCGCCAAATTGCCTATTGCATCTTGCAAACGATGTTAGAACCGGAGGAACACTAAGTGCTACAGTGCTTGTCTTGTTTCCGTTTATTTTTGTACCTAATGTTTACTTTGCCGTTGAAAATAGAAATAAGAATTTCGCCCCACAGACATCGGACTAGGTAACTACAGGTCGTAAACGACCAAAATCTCTTTAAAGCCGATAAAAGTTAGAAACCTTTTAGCCAAAGCTCCCTTTAAATTTCAAAGTAGGTTTTTAATTTAATTTAATTTCAATATTTTACATAAGATATAATGAACCTAAGCGGATGACGTTAGGGCAAACACTATAACCATAAACAATGTTTAATGTTCAGTGCAAAACCTTTAATTTCCGGACTACAATGTCTATGACTCGAACAATGCATTCATGCTATTTCAAATATTAACTGGTCATTACGGATGCATTTTCAGTCAATAAACCCACTACTCACAATCTTAAAAATAAGAATATCACGTGAAAAAAATTGGGTTTACATAAAAAAAATCGGACACCAAAGTGGTCCTATATAACCATACAAATATTAAAATCATACAAAATTCTTTTCTTTTTTAACAAATTTAATACTTACTAAACAAGATAAAAAAACTTTCTAATTAAAAAAATAATGACATTTTTAAATACGATAAGATTGGGTGCAGTGTAGAGCCTTTAATAAGCAGCAAAAACGGCGTAGAATGTCTTTATTAGATATATTCCAGCTGAAAACATTGTTCCAAATTACTCGGCCCGCATCGAGGTTTTTCGATAAGCTACAATGATGGAGCCTTTTCTTGCTTTTGTTATAAAACTGGATAAACTACAAGCCTTGGGATGTACAAGAGAATAATAGAGTTGGCAACCTAACAACAAAAAGGAACATTTTAAGTCAATGTGTGTTTCTTCCGATAATTGCCTTAGGCTTGTAAACAACCAACAAATTTATTTGTACAAAAAATACGACTAAATACACAATACAACTAAATTACAATTGGGATCCCCGATACAGTTTAATTGTATTTCACGACTCCACTTACAATTTCACATTGACTCTACTATTTCGCACAATCGGTTTATCCAGTACCTACTTAAATTAGCCAATTAACACAGCAATCGTCACGTAATTTAAAACTAATTAGGAAAGGAAAATGCTGGCTCTGGCCCTAAATGCTTACTTTCTGAGAAAATGGATTTTGTAAATATTTGCTGGAGAATAAAGTGACTCTGAAGGTTTAACTTTTGTACGTACTCAATTAAATAGAAAGCTCTAAATATAAATGGCTTTACTAAAATTATCCTCATAAATTGTTGCGATTTTGGTGCTGGTTTTTATCACGTAACAAGCCATCCGAGCCATTAGGTAGAAGAGCGACTTTTGTAGAAATTCTACAAATTGAGAAAAAAATAGGATGTTGAAAGAAACTTGTTCGATTTATTCATTTATTTATGCTTAGTTTAGGGCTAAATGATGATGTGTGGATTTTCCAGCATTAATTATTTATTTATTAAGAAAATCACTCTAACAAAATCAAATAATTACAACTAGTATTTATACTAATATCTGTTTTCTAAAAGTTTTAGCCGTCACCCGAAGGCGAGTGCCCATGTAAGTGTTCGATTTTTTTCTTTTTTTTCTTAAATTAATTTAATATAACAAACGTAACAAATGGAATAGCTTTTCATAACCGTTAGGTACAAAACATTTACGTGGAGCTAGGTTTAACAATACCTATACCTACCCAAATTTCAAGTACCGATTACTCGACCCTCCGTGCTACATGGCGTGCCATGCTGCCAAACCACGTACGAATCAAATTTTCACCTTCAAAGTTGTGACGTGACTAGTTCACATATCTCACGGCTGATGGCCCTGACTCCGAGAGGCAATGGTTGTGATATTATTTCAAACTATGTTTTTTTACCAAAATATAAATTAACGATGACACAGAAACAATCATACAATACAATACACTTTATTGCACAACAAGAAAATACAAAGAAAAAGTAAAGAGGAAAAGATAGTAAAAACAGAGTTGCACAATGGGCGGCCTTATCGCTAAGAGCGATCTCTTCCAGACAACCTTGGAATGGATACGAAGCAGATGAATTAATAGCAGAGAATCATACTATATGACGATTAGAATATTCAATAATCTACCAGAGGACTTAAAAAAGCTGCCAGGAAACTTATTTAAAATTCAATTAAAGAAATGGCTCCTTAGTAAATGCTTTTACTCTATGAATCAGTACTTTACTTGCAGGGACTTAGAAGATTTTGAATATAACCATTGACATTGTTTTAATATTATTTTTTATTAGTTAATTCATTTATTTTGTAATCAAGTGACCTGTAATAATATTTAATTTGTCAATTGTAAACTCATAAGTTAAAATATTTGCATGCCTACATAAGATAGAATATATATGGACATTATTTTAATTTTAAGACCAACACTGATACTTATATTCGTGCAAATAAACATCTTTAATCTTTATTATTCTGACGCATTTCAAGTAATTTGGAGAACGTTGCGAATGTATTCTGACTACGTTATGGCGCATAGTCGCGTTTGCTCTATAAGCTTTGTGCGGAATATCGTGCAAAATCCCTTTGCTTGTAATGGCTATCTGAACATCGCCGACTATGTCTGTCAATTTCATTATAAGTAGATTTCTACTACAGATCTACTTAATTTTCTTTACCCCCATAATCATAATGATCTAGCCCACCCAAACTAGCGTCGCCACCTACTTTATCTTATTATTCCGTTTACCAAAGGAAACCTTAATAATCCATCGTACAGTTTGTGATACCTATTATAAGCTTTTTTTAAATGCCTCTGTAATAGTTTTAGTTTATTTAGTTGAGGCAGTGAATCGAAAATAGATTTTGGTGGCCTCCAAGGGCAACTGCTAAACAGCCTATTTAACAATCCAAAATTAATATAACTACCGAAAAGTTTTTCGGGCAACCCCGACCGATCGGTCCAACGCACAACGAATCGTACACCAACCAAACTCCTTAACCTTAACTAAACTCTTCTTAGAATGTTAGTAAACAAACCGTCTATACTTTACCTAAAATTCACTCGGCTGGCGCTTTCTTTTATTCGCATTAGGTACTGTAGATTTGAGATGCTTCCTTCAATAAATATTGCTTACAAAATACATCTGAAACACGACGCCAAGCAAGAAAGTCTTAGTTTTTTGTGTCGTGGTTTGTTTACTAACATTCTACAGGGAGTTTACCTAGTGTATTCTATATTAGTATAATATTACTATTAAAAAAGATGGAGGATTTGTTTGTGTAAATCGAATAGATACCGAAACTGACCTATTTGAAAAATTCTTTCAGCACTAAAATCCTACATTATCCCTGATGAACATAGGCTACAGAATATACCCGTGTGAAGCCGGGGCGGACCGCTAGTATGTAGTAAATTAGGCGTACAAGCTCCGTCCCGGTGTCCGTCTATCAATCCTATTACCAATAATGAAATCGTACCTACGTTGTTATCGCTACTGTGCATATTAGACATGACTTTGTGCTTTATATTAGGTCCTTACATATGAAATTGGCGTTTTTCGTACTGGCCACTTTAATCACAAATTTCTCCTCTTTGGTAAGGAATTCCAAATTCAAATTTGTACAGCTATAGACTCATGTATTTGTGCTTCGATGATCGTCATTCATTTGTTTTTTTTCTTCTGTTTTTTTCTGTTTGCGTCACTCATTTTACAAAATGGAAAACTTAAAATATCGCATTATTTACGAGTACGAGTTCCGCCGTGGCACTAGTGCTGCGGAAACAACTCGAAGGGTGAATGATGTGTATGGCGGTCGTGTTGCAAAAGAAAACACAGTTCGTTTTTGGTTCCAACGTTTTCGTTCTGGAAATTTCGACTTGCAGAACAAGCCCCGTGGACGGCCTGAGACTCAAGTTGATAATGAAGAGTTGAAGGCTATTGTGGAAGCGGATCCATCGCAAACCACGTCCGAGTTAGCTGCAGGCTGCGGTGTTAGTGATAAAACTGTTTTAATTCACTTGAAGCAAATTGGGAAGATTAAAAAGCTTGAAAGGTGGGTACCTCACGAATTGACTGAAGCAAACCGGCAAACGCGCGTCGATTGCTGCGTTACATTACTAAACCGGCACAATAATGAAGGTATTTTAAACCGAATCATTACCTGTGATGAAAAATGGGTTCTTTACGATAATCGGAAGCGCTCAGCGCAATGGTTGGATCCTGGCCAGCCAGCCAAATCCTGCCCCAAGCGAAAATTAACCCCAAAAAAGTTACTTGTAAGCGTTTGGTGGACTAGTGCCGGTATTGTTCATTACAGTTTTCTCAAATCTGGCCAGACTATTACGGCTGATGTCTATTGTCAGCAATTGCAAACCATGATTTAAAAGCTAGCGGCTAAACAACCTAGGCTGGTCAATCGCTCCACGCCACTGCTGCTTCACGACAACGCTAGACCACACACTGCGCAACAGACGGCTACTAAATTAGAAGAGCTTCAATTGGAAAGTCTAAGACATCCTCCGTACTCCCCGGACCTTGCTCCAACAGATTACCATTTTTTTCGAAATTTGGATAACTTCTTGCAAGGGAAAAAATTCAACTCCGATGGGGCAGTCCAAATCGCCTTCAAAGATTTTATTGATTCCCGTCCGACTGGTTTTTTTAGTAAAGGGATCAATGAACTACCTATAAGATGGCAAAAGTGCATAGAAAATAATGGTTCATACTTTGATTAATTAAATATATTATATTAAAAAATATTCGACTTTTTGTTCCTCCCATACAAAACGCCAATTTCATATGTAAGGACCTAATATTAGACCTTTCGCAATAAATAAGTACGAAGAAAGTTTTTTTCTTTATCTTCTTTCTAGTTCTTCTAGTTTTATAAAACTTACTAGTGGTTTATTTTTCGCTTCTTCCACGAGTGGACAAAAAATTTAAGCGAATAAAATCAATAACATCATATGTCTTATTTGACAATAATTACTATTTTATAAACCTGTTTTTAGTATTAAATTTGACTTGTCTAAGTGCTTATTTTGTAAGCCTAAAGAAATAAAGTTATTGACTTTGACTTTCTGTATTTATTGGTATGAATAAAGTATTCTATATCTATCTATTGGTTTAGAAAATCGTTGGCCTTTGGTTGACAACGAATTTTCGTTGATTAAATAAACTCACGGAGCTCATCTACGAATGTGTTTTTTACGATTATAATAAATCGATAGATGAGTTCATAGCAACGATATTACATGATCCACATAAAAATGAAATGAATATCCTCTTCATTTGACATTTTGAATATTGAGCTCACTCAGCGAGTTAATTCAACAGCAAAATCTTTTGAAACTGAATAAATTGTGTTGTAAATTGAATTTTAAATCCCTTGAGCTTTGATTAATTTTTGAGCGGCATGCATCCAACGAAATCCATACCCACTCACTGCTGACATGGCTTTTTGGTTAATTAGTGTGCCTATAACGAGGTGGTGTAACTGTTTTTTTTTTTCCATTTTCACCAATAAAACTCTCAATGATTTAACTTCCAATTTATTTGAGAGTAGAAGTGATTTTGTATCTATTTTATGCAATAATTAATTTCGATGTTCTCGTTATATAAAAAGACCTTTATATCCATTAAAATGGTCCAAAAGTTAACCACTGTGTCCACGTCCTTTGTCTAAAGATAAATGTAAGTGTTCCGTCAACTGCCAGCGTGATTGATAGCAAAGATCTTCACAAAGACGCAGAGAATTTCACGAATCTCTACCCGCATCCAATTATTTGGACAGATTTACATGAGTGCAATTAAAATAATAAGGCTCAAATCAAGCAAAAGATAAGGGAGAATAAAAAATGTATGAAATCAAAATTATTATATTCTTTCGTAGCGCATCAGCATTCCCTACAGCGCAGCGGCGCAATGCAAGTCAGCGTCTTAGGGATTATTTTGACTGGATCAGTTGAGTTACCTTTAGATTGTCGCAACAGACTGCAGTTAGCTCAAATGTTTCGATTGTTAATACAGTTCTAATTTGTTTATATGAAATAAAATAATATATTGTCTGATAGTAATTTTCTTATTTGTTTTTCGTGTAGGTTATAACTATCTATTTATAACACGAATTTAAATTACAAGCTTCTTTCTTTAGAATTGTATTTTTTATGAAGGTATTTAAAAAATGATCCACACACAAATTATCTAATAGAGAATTAATCGTTAATAGAGTAAAAATACATCACCTTATAGGAATCTGTGCTCTAGATAATATTTATACCTAATGTAAACAAAATAAAATCTCTTACAAGCTTGCGAGGTTGCAGCAGGTTAAAAATACCTTCTTTTTACAAAGAAACCTTTTCACAGATATTTTCTGTACTATACAAAGTGTACAAAACAAAGTACACTTGTTTTGCAAAAGCGAAATTAGATGTAACTTTAAGGAAAAGTTGTATCTGTTAAAGTAATTAACGTGTTTGCGCAGATTTGACAAACAAAGAGCTTAACTAGCTTACGAGAACAGTTGATGTTTTGGTACAGGACAGTGCAGGACGAATACCCATTTTTGCTGTCGTCCAGCCTTGAGAGCACAGAGGTTCTCGAAAAACGTTCCCACCGCGATGCGTCATGGGAGCAAAAACGTCCTCAAACGAAAAAATGACTTTTATGTGAAACAACCGCTATTTAAAATGGATACGAAAGCAAAACGTTCTCGATTTAAAACGCGATTCTATGCAATGTTAGTTGAAATCCAAGCGCTGTTCGTGGAAAATGTAAAGATATAGATGGTAAGTTAAGTACGGAAGCCCGGGGAAAGGCAGAGGCTTTATTTCGAAAAACGCGGGTCGCTGGCGGGGCGGAAGCTAGTCACAATTGAAACTAATGTTATAAATGCGAAAGTGTATTTGTCTGTTTTTCCTTCCTTCACGCCCTAACTAAGCAACCAATCGACTTGAATTTCACATAGAGTTAGTTGAAATGATGAGCATTATGCAAAAGCATAGGCTACTTTTTATCCCATAAATCAGTTCAAACGGGTCAGAAATAAACGAAGCCGGAGGTAGAAGCTAGTAATAAGATTAGACGTTTAGGTTTAATACCTCTTCACGCTTAAAATGCTGAATGGATTTGTCTGAAATTTTGCATAGATAGAATTATATCTTTGCAAAATTTCAACTACATTTTTTTCGTGTTTTCAATCGCGTAGGTAACAGTTCTTGGGGGACGAAGTGACGCTAGTATAATATAAATTGAGAGGCAAATGAACATTTGAGCATCAATAAAACCACGGGGATAAAAAAAATAAACGATTCACTTTTCAGAAACTAAATATTTTTATTCATCCACGTATGTAGGTATAGTAAGAGACGTAAACTATAGTGAAAAAAACAGCCGAAATAAAACAAAAGCTCACCCACAAAGCATCGAATTGTGTAACTGGGTGAATACACAGGGGCAACATCGTTCACTTAAGCCCATTACTGGGTTGCCCCAACTTTGAGCCCAGTGAGGTACCAATGAAAACAATTGTGGGGCCTTGGGAGCCAACTTGTGGCAAAATAGTTCGGTGTAAATTGGCATACGGTTTGACTATTTTTTTTAAATTGATATGCGTGGGAGAACATTGGGCACTTTGAGGGTTCATCATCATCATCATCAGCCTATATTAGTCCAGAGCTGGACATAGGCCTCCCCTAAATAGCGCTCTTTTCTCAGTCTTTCGCAAATCGTTATCCTTTGAGCGATATTTTAATTTAATTGTAAAAAGTTTAAAACTGATTTCAGTTTGCGGCTTCGTACGCAGTTTCTGGATAAATCCAGAGTTTACGGTTATTTTTATCCAATGGAAACTGATTTATGGTTAATAAGTTGCCTATGTGTGGTTTTAGGTCTAACAACATCAATGCAAAAATTTTGGTCGATCCATTCAGTAGACGAATTAATAAGCATTCATCCAATCGAAATTTCACATTTATAATATAAGTTTGATTATTTCTAAATAAAAAATTAACATTTGCTTCTGTGACAGACTAGTAAATGATTTTTTGTAATAGATTTTCGTAATAGAAGTCCGACTTTTTATTGAAAAGTATTTTCGCAAAGTGCGAAGGATAGGAAAGGCGAAGGAAAGAACTGTTACAAAATAAAAACAATATTTTTATGACAAGTTTTTAAAAATATCATAGTCATTGACACTAAAGTCATGCATGGTGAAGACGTTCATAGCAAATGCCAAAAAATGAGGAAAGATCGGTTTATCTGCCAATAAAAAGTCATTCGCCTTCAATTATTCTGTGATCATGGCGCATGAAGCTTAAAACTCAAACCATGGTAAATATCCCGTTAGAAATGACTTTACTCAGGCTCAACGAGCTATGGAAAAAAAAACTAGGTAAGCTCGGAGTTTCTCTGAAGGATAGGATTAGTAATTAATACATCCGATACAGAACAAAGTTGTAGGCTTAGCTCAAAGAATAAGAAAAATTAAGTAGCAGTGGGCCGGCCATATCTCGCGAAGAGACGACAACCGCAAGGGAAAACGTGTTTTTGAGTGGCGACCGCGACTCGACAAAAGTAGTGTAGGACGCCCTCCGGCCAGGTGGGATGACGATCTACGAAATACTACAGGCAGATGCTGGATGCAGCAGGCTGAAAATAGGGCGTTAAATAATTGGTGAATTATCCAGCATTATGTAGACTTGTAATATTTTAAGATCCTTATACTAGATTTAACAGCAAAAATAATTACAACTAATATTTACACTTACATCTATTTTGTAAAAATCTAAGCCGTCACCAGAAGGCAGAGTGCCCAGAATGCTGGCAGCATTGCCACGTTGAATGGCAATGCTAATTCGTTGACCGAAATAAAAACCAGCATTCCGATCACCTGTGGACTCTATTAGTAGTTTTGTAAGATCTTTATAGATAACGTGTGCCCGAGGACCCCAAGGACCTAGGGTTTCCACCCCAAACGGCTCAAATAGGTAACCTCTGTCAAGACTAGCGTATTTTCGCCATTTGAGGAACTCCGCTGATGTTGCTGCGGATATGATGTATGAGTGTAAATATTAGTTAAAATATCTATCTATGTAATGTATAATATTACGTATATCAGTTATCTAGTACCCATAACACAAGCTCTGCTTACCTTGGGGCTAGATAATGCTGTGTGAATTGTCCAGCATTATTTATTTTTTTTACACATTATTTACACTCTGAATTTTGTCGCTTACGGCGGAACACAGTCGATTTCAGACTACGTTACTTTTTTTTTCACTCGTTTGTTGATTTTACACGCTACCCCTAAGTTTTCGTTGTTTTACAGAGCAGGTACATACATTTTTAAAAAGTGTCTTAATTATATTATGCTTTAATGCTTCATCATCATCATCATCATCAGCCTATACCAGTCCACTGCTGGACATAGGCCTCCCCTAATGAGCGCCATAGCGCCCTGTCTTCAGCTTGCCGCATCCAGCATCTGCCAGCAGTAGAAAACGGTTTTCGTCTCTCTTCTGTGCTTAATAACTGTGTGCGTCTTGATCCAATTGCACTGCAGGACAAGGTCAGAGTATAGTGTGCCGTAATGTGAATTTGGACATTCCAGGTTCTGATGACGAATTGAGGGTAGTCTTGGATACTGCCGGCATTCTCGGCTGTAACTCCGAGAGTACATAAGCAAAAATTATGATAGGTTTAAATCAAATAACATATTTTCAGCCAAAACTACAGCTACAAACTAGAAACTTTGATTTGAATCTGAAATTGTTAAAAATGTATTTGTCATGTACCTATTTATATGTAGTGTATTTATTTTTTAGATTTTCATTAATAGGTTTATTCAGAAAATGCTTACTTTGATGCTAGACGATGCCGTGTGTTGCTCGTCATTAGTTATGTACATATTTACCTATAGCTGGAATTATCAGTCCACTACCAATAACAAAAACGTGAAAATATATTATTATCGTGGCTGTACCTTAAATATTGTTATTATTTAACGTATTACAAGGATGATACCCACGTTGAACGTTTTCCCGGTAAATGTGATGATTCTCGTTCCATTAGGCATCAGTTACGATTCGTTCTCGGTCACGCGATGCCAGCATTACAAGGGTGAATAGAACATGTTTTCTTGTTTAGTCATTTTTTCTTGATAGTGGTACCGTTTGAGTACCTGCCTATTAACTATTCTTTTTTATATCTAGGCCCATCATTTTACGTTGTTTGTTGCTGTTAGCTGTATCTTTATGTGTCTTAAACGTCTATAGGTGTATTGTTATGCCTAGCTAGGCTATAAATAATTATCTTGCCTATTTACCCAGTCAGGTGGGCACATCACTACAGGTTTTCTTCTTTAAAAACTGTATAGTAAGTCTAATTCATTCTAAATGTAAGCGAGTTAACTACGGACCTTGTTTGTATTGGAAGGACACCAACTGGACTTGTTCCATTTACTTCTACCACTCGTTATTTCAGTACACACTCCTTTTCTACAGACTTCAGGAAGCGGTTCTTTGTTCCGTTGTATGTTTTTTGTGTATGTTCATCGATCTTTCCGTCTTATGTAACGATTTAAAAAAAAACTGAATTGGTCCAATAAATAATAAAAATAAATAAATAATGCTGGACAATTCACACAGCATTATCTAGCCCCAAGGTAAGCAGAGCTTGTGTTATGGGTACTAGATAACTGATATACGTAATATTATACATTACATAGATAGATATTTTTTATTATACATAGAACACCCAGACCAATATATACTTAATTTGTAGTTTTAGGGAACATACCAGAAGAAATTGCGGCAGGTTCTTTTTATGTATTTTAACACCTTTACTGCGATTACCAATCCGTCTGCCAAGCGTGGTCATTGTGCCAAAATCTCGCATCATTCTTCTTAAACTTATATTTATATTAAGCTAGGTATCGTCAGGACAAGCCTATACAAAAATCAATCACCGACACCAAAAATGAAACGACATAGAATAGACCTTCCTAACAAAATACACTTCAATCTATTCTGTTATTGTTTTACACTTTTTACCTGCATCGCATACGAATAGAAGAGGATTTTCAACGTAGTTTTGTACGTTACGTATCCCACGAGGATACAACACCAATGGACCACAATCACGGATAACTGCAGTGGAAAGTTTGTTTGTCGACGAAACATTTCTTTTATTTACAAAGCAACTTTTATATCTGCTCCTGAAATGGGTCATCGTCATGACACATTTGAGAAAATCTTTCACATGTTGGTATCAAATAATTACATTTTTAAACGAATTTACTGTAACGGCTTAAAATATATGTAACAAAGACGACAGGCAGAGTAATTTTCCTTCGCACGACTAATGTCCGAAAATTAAAATGTCCAAGTGTTCAAATATGCTCAATCAGTAGTTTGTCCATTCATAAAAATATCCAAATATAGAAATAACCGATCAGACACGACCAGCTATAATAACATCCAGCTATAAAAATGTCCAACCATTGGTATATTAGTAGAGATATGGATTTAGTTGAACCGACAATTCAAACCATTAAGTCTAGATTTTTTTTTCTGAATTCTTATTATTGATGTGGATCATCTATATAAGCACTTCACTTATATGGAGGAAGTTATGGTCAACCCTACGCCGTTTCAGATGTAAAAAAAAGGCCCCTTTGTTCGTTGGGTTACCACTCTTTTTTTCAAAATCGCGTCACACATGGTAGTTATTCTATTATACATATACTATATTTGGATTGAGGACACTTAAAATAATAAAAAATGTTGTGTTGCATAGTTTTCTAAAGCTTAAGGTTTCAGAGATTAAAAATGATTGTTTTTTTTATTGATTTGTAAATAAAAAATAATCGTTAGAGCAAAGGTTATTTTCAGCTGTGAATATCTCAGAAACCTGACTTTCTTTCTTTTATATTTCATCTATCCAAATATATAACTTTCATATTGCGCCACGATAACAAAATAGACGTAAGGACCATACAAAAATCTTCATACCTTATGGGGTTTGAAGATTTAGAAGATTATTACTATTACTATTTTGACAGAATTAGAAATGATCTCTAATCCGATCGTTATGAAAAAAGCGGCAACATTCAGTGCTTTCAAATAAAATTAGTTTAGTTTAGTGACATGTGAGTTTGCGCCATTATTTGTTTAGGCATTTTTTTAGTACTGTGCAGCGTACTGCATAACTAAATTCCTAAATTGTGCATTAGAATTAGCAGAATTTAAGCTATAAAGCCCCATATTTTTTTTATTAATTTTAATGTTTAAGCACAATGTTATGTATTATTTGCCACATTTACCACTTGCATTTATTCCCTACCGGTGTTTTCGACTGTTAGGCCAAAGTTAAATTAACTTGTGTCCTAAGTTATTATTTTAAGCTATAGCTTAAAATAATAACTTGCGTAAGATAATAGAATGCCGTCATCTCAGCAGGACAGAATGAGAGATGACGTCATTCTCAATCCCATGCTCTAAGTATGCATTTCATACGGATTATCTTACAGCTATTGCGGTACAAATAATGTAATGCCTACTAAAAACTAGGTGTTATTCGTGTTTCATATACATAGGTATGCATATTCATAGCTTCTTTTGGCTAAAAAACAGTCCCACATTATGATTTATGCCTGTTTTTTGCTATTCCACGAAAATATATCGAGGCCATCATTCCATAGGGACGGCGTACTTGATGGTGGCACGACGGTTTTAGTTATTCAAAAATCTTGACAACTTTGAGAATGAATAACTATGTTTTCAATTGTAGATTCAGAAAAAAATAACTAGAAGCATGAATTTATTTTTAAACGCGAACGTCCTTAAATGCGGGACCATATTGGGTAAAAATCGTCGGGCCAGAGACTCGTATGTACCAAAATGTGCTAGTAATAAATATTTTGTAAAGCATTATGTGCATTTTGATCTGTAATCTTTGAAAGACATTAGACAGTTTTTATAACTCCTGAAAATTGGCTTAATGTCCTGACATGCCTATGGAATTATGCCCTCGATATAGGTACTAACTATACTTCCTATGCTAATTTGGTGAATGTATAAAATTTGAATTAAGCTTGATTAGATCTTGATTTCAAAACTAGGTAATTTTGATTGATTTTCAAGATTTATTAATTATTTATTTATTGAATTGTATATTCAACATGACACAATACCATGACACAACAATTTAGGGGTCTTAATATGTCTGTGTCTCTATAATAGGACGTCACAGCACATACATAAAATAATCAACACTGGGCATAATATAATAAATCTACTTATTAACAAAACAAATTAAATTAACATAACTTTAATCAGCAGAATATCGAAGTGTACAACATTAAAATCAACATTAAAATCTACAAATACCCAATAATTTTGAATTCCCCTTACGAGTGCGTGGAATATGGGCTTTTCAAATCTTAAAACGTTTATAACATTCTATATACATAACATTACATAATATAATATTCTATATATTGTATAAAAGATGACAACCTAAAAATTCACCAGGTTTCTTAGGGTTCAATGCAATGTAATAATTATAGCTGTATTTCCACTAATAGGGAACATGATATTTTTGCCGGTACGAAATTGAATTTTCTTCTAGCCATGCAAGGCGGTAAAAAGTATGGCAAACACAAATATAGGGTAACATTGTAACACGAAAGCTCAAGTAGCCGTTTCCAGTTAGCGATCGAACGTTACGGCTCATTATAGGGCTAGTTATGAGGACCGCGTTATGCAAAATGCTTTACGTTATTTTTAATTTGGACTTATTTTACCGTAATTATGTCCCAATTTATCTTCTGGTAATTTGGACAACCAACAGAAAGACCAGTGACACAAAATTGGACAGAAAAATATTAATATATAAAAAATGAGTTTCTACCATCTGAAAGTGTATGACAGTGCTTAAGTAATTATTGTGTGAATTGTCCAACATTATTATTATTACCTATTTCAAAAAAGCAACAACACAAATGATTTCAATATAAATGAAAATAATGTAAATCAATTTGGGGCTTGATGAAAACTTCACCACAATATAGCTTCAATATCATAATATTTGTAGGCTTTTGTTCGGGGCATGAAACCGTGAGAGTCATCGACAAGTACGAGTAATATAATATAATAAGTTATACATATACACTTCTAAATGTATATCTATATTTTAAACAAGTGAGTTTTTTTTAATTTTTTTTATTCCTAAAAATAAATAAAAGTTATACGTGCAGGCAAGCTTTCTTTGCGTGTAGTCTGCTACAACTTCAGAATTAATAAATTGTAAAGTTGTTCTAACAACTTTCAGCACATATACTATTCGTACGTTTATTTATTTTTAATGGAACAAAGAATCCAAGAATATTTTTTTAAAACTATTTTTTTTATTGTCAATAGACCTTCGTTTGACCACAATCTTACCCGATGTAAAATATAGATGTGGCCAACGATGTATCACCACGGTCTGCAAGATATCTATTCACTCTTGTCTTGAAGAGACCCAGGTTGTAATTGGCAGGAAAAACAGCGTAAATTACATTTGGAGCGTGTTCCAAATACTAGCGGTACGAAGGATGAAGGTGGAGGAAAACCGCTTAGAGGCAGTGGACGGTATATCCACCAAGTAGGGGTGGTAATGCGCCGTGCGTCTGCTCGTCCTAGAGTGAAAAGGGGATGGTGGAATCAGGTCATGTAGTTCCTGTGAGCATTCCCCGAAATATGACGACCGATGTGGCGCGGTGGGCGAAGGTCTGCCTGCGACGCAGAAGGTTGCGGGTTCGATTCCCGCCTCGGAAAAAAATATGTGTGTACGATCTGCAGACATTTGTTCAGGGTGTTCTGGTCGTTTTATATATATAATAAAAAAAAAACTATCTATGTAATGTATTGTATAGAGGTTAGAGGTTATTTTTATTCTATAGTCCGATTTGATTGGGATAAAAAGTATCTTAAGTTAAATTAAAATAAATTCAATTCAAATCAGCACTTAGACAAGTACAATTTTATACTATACACAGGTTTATAAATAGTAACTATTATCAAATAATAATTATTATTAATAATTCCAGCATCCAAACTACATCTTTTCAAAATTTCAGGGTTCAGTAGTAGTTTTGGAGTAAAGGAATAAGAAATGTCTATCTTTTTATTTATCCATCCAAATTTTCGCATTTATAAATAAATAAATAATGCTGAAAAATTTTCACAACATTATCTAGCCCTAAGTTAAGCAGAGCTTGTGTTATGGGTACTAGATAAATAATATACATAATACAATACACAGGTAGATATTTTTTATTATGCATAAAAAACGATCAGAACACCCGTAACAAATATTATGCACATCGTACAAACATTTGTTTCCTGTCCCAAGACTGGAAATGAAACCCGCACCTCCTGCGTCGCGAACCTTTGCCTTCCGCGCCACAGAGGTCGTCATATTATATATAACATTACTGTGATAGGGCGATGTTGCATAGTGTTATCCATGGAGCAAGTGTACCTCGAAGCGTTGACCCTCGATTCGGTCTTGATAAGCCCCGAAAATACTTTGTCGAGCATACCGACAAAATTGGGTCGTATAAATAAATAATTTTACGATGTAACCCCCGCAACTAACACTTAATAGCACCCTTAAAACTGTTAAAGAAATCAAAGAAAATCTCAAATCTTTATGACGCTTAATTTTGAACTGCACGTCAGAAGAATATGAACTACAAAACAGGGGTACTGTTTGGTAATGTTAGGTATTACCTTTTCCTACTAACTTCTCTTCTGACAAAGCCTACGCATTTGCTCCCCTAGGAGTCGAGACCCTAGGTCCGAGGGGTACCGAGGCTCTCCGCTTTTCAAAAAATTATCTAAGCGTCTGGTCGAAGTTACGCGTGACCCGTAAGCTGGTGAGTATCTGGCGCACCGCATCAGCATTGCCATACAGCGGGGCAATGCAGTTAGTGTCCTGGGCACGCTTTCGACTGGTATTGATATGGATCAGTTGAGCTAATTGTAGATTGATTGCAACACTCTGCAGTTAGCTCAATTGTTTCAATTGTAAATACTAGTTTTAATATAATTATATTATTTTATTGTATTTTTACTAACTTCACATAATAGACTAGTGGTTTACTTCCTATAAGATAGTAAATTGGTATTCGTGATACCCCAGTGTAATGTTAGGATAATCTCAACATAAACAAAGTACAGTATGAAAATTGCATTGGAACCAAAGACTCGGATGCCATTTACAATAAATAGAAAACAGTCGGATAAACGTTCGGTTCTTTTGTCGTATTATAATTGCATTTTTGTGCTGGTAGCGAAGTTGTCTGCTAGCTATTTTAAAAATAATTTTTGTACTTATGTATGAATTTGCTATACATTTTATGATATTCAAAACTTGGCATTCTGATATGAAATAGCTATATAGTTAAAATAGTTTCGAGAATTTGGTACATGTTTGTACATACTGCGTGCAATCAAAATGGGGCGAAACCTTGTGAAAGTAAATATTTGTTGTTCAAGGCACGTTTTTCAAAATATGACCTTGATATAAGTAAATGTCCGACTGCCTTTGTTTCAGTTTGAAATGGTTTCAAGCTACGTTTCAAGCCATGCTGATCGCAGGCCAATTTAGGAACAGGCGTTGCTCACTGGAAGAAGAGTGGAGGCGCGCGTGGCCTCTATGCGCGATTGTAAAAGTTAGGTTTTCTTTAGAATTAAATAATGGTGCCGGCCTAAAATTTGCACCATCCCAACTCTTCCCGTTGGTGTCGAAAATAGGCAACTAAGTGACATAACCCAGGGGCGGGCAGCAGCGCCTCCTGTAGAATAACTAATATGTACCACTGAACTGCTATCCCCAACCCGCATGCTCAGCGTGGAGTTGATTGGCATTTCCCCCCAGGAGATAAAAACCAATGAGGTGCTTTTCAGGGGGAGGCCTGCGTCCAGCTGTGTACCAATATAGGCTGTTGAGGTGAGGTGAGTTCGGTTATATAGTGCGACTAGAGTCGCCCCATGGCCGAGGTAAAGGCGAGGGGTCGAGGCAGTGTTGACGAGAAGCCGAGGAGGAGGCGTTTTGCCCGCACAAGCCGGGACTCCACTGCGATATTAAAGAAGGTTGTATAAAATAAGCATACCCGCTCCTCGACCATAGGTGCATAGAGTACGCCTCGAATGCGCCACCCTATCGCCTCGGGTCCCTATAATGCACGATAATTTATTGCACGGCCGGATAATGTACACCTTGATAATCCTTGTCATGGCTTCCAATTTTAATAGGTTTTGAAACGGATTATCAAGGTGTACATTATTTGGCCGTGCAATAAATTGTCGTGCATTATAGTGACCCATCGCCTCGACGGTTGAGCGACGCGCCTTAGTTCGTCGTAACAGCATCATGTAAATGATAGTTCAATGCTTTGCACGTAGGTGTATTACTGTGCAGTTATTCTGCGGTAAGTGTAACAAACCATGCATTAGATATGCCTTTACAAAGGAGAAGTTGTAGAACTGTAGCGAAAATAGCCTTAACTTGTTACAAAGCTATATTCTAAGTGAGGTCTAAAATATGCATGATCATTGTATTACTTGTCACACTAATCATACTAAATGCGAAAGTTTGGATGGAGGATGGATTTTTGTTACTTCTTCACATCAACACTATGAATGAATCAGGCTGAAATTTCCATAGTTGTAGTTATTAGTCAGCTTCCATGGGATAGAAATAACCTTAAAACGTGTCCATAGAAATAACGCATTCAAAGCCACACGGGCCAAAACTAGAACATTAGTATGCGTTCAAGCATAACCACGCTATAAACATTTTCTGATTATAAAACAATATATGTAAATTTTGTTTTTATATCTCTATATAAGGACATTATTATATCGGTTTTATCAGTCACGAATGTAAGTGCCTTCGCGATGCTGATTATGTAAGTATATCATCTTTCACAAATGCAAATGTTATTATTGGTAAACTTCTGAGGAACTAATGCGTATTACGTTGTCGTAACGGGCTACGGAAAAGTCTTTGTAGCCAATATCAACTGCAGATCTTTAATTCGTATGACGAGTAAACATAAAAAGAAGCATGCACGAATATTATTTCGTCAAACTCCGCATATTTGCACGAACGTAGCTTAAATTGCTCGCGTCGTTTTGCATATAGTATAAATTCCCTTTGGTTAACTAAAATCACAGAACTTTATTTTCTTCAACGTTGCAAGTAAACATACCTTCTGAGGTATGTTTATACTCTTATTCAATCGATGTACAGAAAACATGAAACGTAAAGGTTCTTTGCTGACTGCAAAGAACCTTTACGTTTCATGTTTTCTTTGAATTGTACAATATTTTCGGTAATGGTCAAAAACGTGTAAAACCACAGGCTACAACGCTATGAGCTTTATTTTTAAAGTATTAAAGTTACTAATAGCATTGTATAAAGCTGTCAAAAACTTTTTTGTGAAGCGTTAACCTGACAAAAAAATTTTTGGAACTTTGCCATTTGTAAAAGTATAGATTGCGAAAGATCGACTGTCCATATGAACGCAAAATTTTCTATGACGGACTTTTTATCAAAAATAATCTAATCAGTTTTAAGCTGTCAATCTTTCTGACAAAGTCATAGCAATTTTTCACTTCAGATAGCATAGAATAGTGAGAGAGCAGAGTATAAAATATTGAGTAAATGTTTGACGAAGATCAAAGAATCGACGTTACGATCTGATATCGATGTTAATAAGTCAATAAAACGTCGCCGGACTAGAAGCAATCTCTTTTTACGAGTCCCTCGCCGGACAGTTACATTTCAGCCTCTCAAAGCTGCTAGGTAATGTGTTATAACGCGGACGTTGGGAAAAAACGCTTGCCGAGCGTGCTGTGCTTAGAAACTTCGATAAATTACAGAATAATCTGATGGGTTTTATAAGATGCTGCCAAAAATTTGGGTTACTTGGTGAAATTTCTACAAACGTTTGTGTAACCAACCGTATATCAATTCTGAATGTGGACTAAGATTTAAAATGCTCTCTTAAAATTTATTGACTGAATATTCAAAATTTTATAATCATACATTTGCTGAAATGTAGGTACAGTACATAGGTCTTATATTAAATAGTCTCAATACATTCTGCCTCAAAGCGTGCAAAATCAAACAGGCAAAAGCTAGCACACATGCATACATAAAATAAGTAGATTTAACATTTTTTTTTATTAAGAAGTAAGAAACCTTTTATTTCACTAATATTACCATACCTTTTGTTACACTATTACCACTATACCATATTCTATCACCATATACTATTACATCGATACAAAATCCATCCATGGAAATTTTACGAAATCAACTCAGGGTTTTGAGAAATATTTTGCTACCAAGTTTGGAAACATAATTCCCTGAATTGTCTACGGAATGTTAGGGCTACCTACTTTCCATTTCCCTTCCCACATAAACACTGTATGTTAACATGTAGGTGCCTTTAATTTTAACATAACAATAACTTTTGCCTGAATTTTGATTTGTAGCCCGAACGCTTAGCGAAACAAACTTTGCCTGTAACAACAATCGGACAAACAAAACAACGGAGTAATAACAATAAGTTTCAGAATAAAGATGCTTCTTCAATTGACATCTTTAAATAATGATATTATCGTTCATCTTATAATACATTGTTCTTGCTTTGTTTAAAGAGTTACTTAAAAACTTTCTATAGAAAATTATTAAAAGCTGCTGCTGATTTTACAATGATTGTCTTTGAGAAATCCCCTATTTGCTGCATATAAACTCCCACTAAGCAGATTTTAATAAAATTTTACAAAATTACGACATAAATCCTTATAGTATTCCAGTGGAATAAGGACGGATTGTAAAGGATAAAGTGGTTGTGAGCAAAGCCAAAAGCTAGCCCGCAAGTTGCGATTCCCGCAATTACGGAGCTCAGCGCAAGATGCATCGCCGACCGCTGCTCATATGTTAATATCGACAAGGCAGTTAAGCTCTGTAATTAATCGAAATAGGAATATAATTTGTCTTCGTCAAGGAGCAAATAGCTAATTCCCACACATTAGGCGTACAATGCCGCCCGGCCTCTTATTGATTACCGTCTATTGTTCGCTTTCGGCCTCCTCGAATGATACACTCGCCTCGATTTACGCGACAAGCACCGTTTTTGGATTAATGAGCTAATGATAGTCCCTTAAAGTTCTGCTATCCTAGTACCATTGTACTGTGCGATGAATGAAAGTCAGTACCTTAAAGTAGGCCCTTTGATAAAATTCTACCTGTGTATTTCCTATACGTTTTATACAGCCTAGGTGAATTTAATCAACGTAAAATTAAAATTATGAAATTATTTTGCAGGTACCTGAGTATGAATATAACTTTGCAATAACAAACCCTATTTCCACTCATTTAAATTGTGGAAAACCTATGTCTATTTCACAAAATCAGTAAATGTGATTTTGTGCAAAAAATAATAAAATCCTTGAAAACGTTTGTACCGAAAATTTAAGCCCAATATTTATTTCAGTTAAAAAAGGCCATTCAGCTCGCAGAGTTCGTTATTTCGAATGTTTAGTGGGCTGCTAATTAGACAAGTTTCCATCTGGAGCGCCCTCCAGTAGTCGAGGGTGCTACACTACGGAGATAATAGGCCTGGCCATCTATTACCATGTCACAATAAAACCGGATTGTTTGCAATGTTTTGTTTTGAATTTGTTCATTCTACCTACCTTTATAAAGTAGCTTCTGCCTGCAGCTTTGCACGCGGTTTTCCTATTGAAATTTTTCCAAATATATTTTATTGCGTTTATCTACATAGAATTACAGAATTTTGGTTTCTTCTGTGGCTGTAATAACCTCTCATTATTTCACGTCTTTACAAACTTTTACCTTATGATCTATACTAATATTATAAAGATACAAGATTTGTATGTTTGTTTGCATTGAATAGGCTCCGAAACTACTGGACCGATTCGAAAAATTATTTCACCATTGGTATTCTATATTATCCCTGATATATAATATACCCGTGCAAAGCCAGGGCAGACCACTAGTCGTTTATATTTATAGGCGTTATTTTACTTGAATGATCGCAACTAGACAAAAAGATGGAAATGCGATGAAAACATATCACTAATAATAGAAAACAAAGAATAAGGATTGGAGAGGCAGAAAGGAAAAAGCCCTTACCCCACAAGGTAGTGTTTTAGGATCTACATTGTTTTTGACATACATAAATGATCTTTGTGAGTCAAATATCCCTTATGGTAGCTTACGGTAGCATTGTTTCTTATCAGCAGACGATACCTCAGTTGTAAGTTGTTTACGGTCATCATGGGAGCAAGAAGTAAGAAAAATTATTACGAAATTATTGCTAATTGGCTCAACCTGAACCTACTGACCCTCAATGTTGAAATAACAAACTTTATGTGTTTCAGTAAACATGTACAATCGTACTCAACCTACTTCTAAATAAGATCAATGAGTGTCGCATGGGCAATAATTTGTAGTCCTGATCATCAATCATAAAAGTAGAGACCTGGGTGTCTATTGACACACTTTCATCCACATGGAAGCTCATCTGGATATTTAAAATTATTAAATATTATTAATACACATCACTACAATTATTAAATTTCAAAATAGAATTCCATGTAACTGAAACTCAATTCATTTAAAATTAGAATGCCAAGGAAACCCAGCTTGCAGTTCGATATAATGCATTTGTAGGTTAACAAATTTTATACAAATAAACCATTTTGAGTTTATTCGAGAAGATACGAAATTTTTTAGTTTAAACGCCTGACGGTTTTAGAAAACGTCGAAAACACGACCTCGTAATCTAGGAAGAATGTAATTGCAGATCGGCATTTAAATAAATAAATAATGCTGGACAATTCACACAGCATTATCTAGCCCCAAGCTAAGCAGAGCTTGTGTTATGGGTACTAGATAACTGATATACATAATATAATACAATACATAGATAGATATTTTTTATTATACATAGAAAACGACCAGAACACCCGGAACAAATACCTGCAGATCGTACAAATATTTGTCCCAAGGCAGGAATCGAACCCGCAACCTCCTGCGTAGCAGGCGGACCTTCGCCCACCGCGCCACAGAGGTCGTCAAAAAAAAAAAATAAGAACCATGGGCACAATAATATTATGATTTCGAAACTATTTAATTCTTACTAAATTAAAACCAGCTATGAATATATCCAGGGCTGGCTTCTAGAACATTCGCTCTACTCAATAATATCCAAGTGCAATGCAAACGCAATCAAACCTGACAAACTCAAACATAAGGGTGTGCTGAACGAGTATTCGATTGTTCAATTGAGCAGGATCTCGATTATTCCGCATTTAAATTGAATGGGGGATTGAATACTAGTCGAAGAATAAGCAGTCTAAAGTTTTTTTAACATCAGGTAGTTCTGATGTGTCTTTATTGATTTAGAAACGTCCTTTAAACCGTATCAATTATTCTGTAGAATTTTTTTTGCAAGAGCATTGAAAAGCAAATAACAAATTCAGAAATTAGGATGAGTGTGATTTAGGGTCAAATTTTAGGGACCTTATTAAATTTTAGTAGAAAATTGCCCAAAGCAAAAACCGAATAAAAACCGTTTATCCTAAATATATGTTTATATACCGGTTCTGATTTAGTATTCGAAATATCCTTAAAACCAAATTAATGATTGATTCGATCGATGAATAAATTGATCACCATAGCTGAGATTCCCATCATCATATCACACACATCATCAGCATTCAATAAGAGCACGGTAAAAAGGATTGCCGGCACATAGGGCATCCCTGATAATTGCCTTATTGGTTCTTAAAACCATAGCCATATTACCTACGCTAAACATCTCACAAAATCATAATATGCTCCGCTAGAAAAATAAGTCTAATAATGCATGATTTAGTTATGACCGAGGAGAAGAATACGTCGCAAAAGAAGTCTTCTCAGCATAAGCTAATTGCTTTTGTAAACAACTCCCACCATCCATTTTCGCTTTGTGGAGATATTTTATCGTCGCTCGTTGTATCTGTTATATTTGCTAAGCGTCTAATTACCCAGTGCCGACGTTTTATTCCGAGATGAAGAAATAATGAAGGAGACAGAGGAACACAGACATGGTTTGGTAAAAGAACTGGTAAAAATTTGCTTGTTTTTTGTTCGCAGAATTGGTAAGTAAACCCTCAACTTACTTTTGGAAGGAGACTTTTTATGTTTTGGTGGGAAGGTCACGTTATGTAGAATCTTCGTCGCGGACTCTTTGGTGTGATGGTTATGGTCTAAGCAATGAACTTGTCTAATGCAATGGTTTGTGTCAGTCACTGCCTTAAAGAGCTACACAAATAAAAAGGCTTGAAAAAAAGCAACCGCTAAATTACACTATTCCTAAAGCCGCAAAACCCGATCGTTTTTCTTTTTCCCAGTAAAACATAAAAGAGACAGACTCCTCATCATCCTAAAATTATAAGTAGTGTAATATTTCTAAATTCAACATCAATTGACCAAGGAATTTATATTCAATTGAGTGGAAAATTTGAAACAAGTAGATAATATTATCGATTTACGAAATGGAGTTTTCCTAAGATTTGAGTTCTGTTCTTCATTCCAAATGAGGGCAAATGCTAGAATGAACACAAAGTTTAGATAATGTCAATAGTGCGGAGGATGTTTGAATTTAGGATAATGATATTCCGGTTATTGTTGGATAGTTCGAGGGTCATGTGTAGACCTCCCACAGGATTTAGAAGGAGGTATGTATATATACCTAATGAAGTTATAGCATGAAGTAGAACACAGTTTTATAGCACAGTTTCCAAACAAAGTTAATTACTTATTCATACGAGTATAAAATATAACAGAAAATATCCAAAGAATGTTTTTTTTTATCCATCTTATGCAGAATACTGGAACGCAACGTGCTAATTGTAATTTACCTAGTACCTAGATGTAAATTCAATTTTTTTACGTCATCAGTAACAGTAGATACAGCTATGCAAACAACTCACCACTTTCCAAGTATTCAGGGTTTCAATGCGGTCTTCCAATTGCCCTAGTTGTTCAAGGTAGGCGCACCGATAGCAGTCACGGAAGTTTTCAATTGAAAACGAACCTTCAATCTTATTTGAATTTTTAGAACTGACCTCATACCTCTGAGCTTCTATTATGAGCTCTTTCGTGACAAAACGCTGCCTCTAGTTTTCTCTAGTCATTGTTAAAACTAAGAAAGGACCGTGGCATCTACACACAGAGACATTTAGCAACAAAAAAGTTTCAACGACAGTATTGATTCTTTCATAAAATAAATATTGTGGTTAGGTACTCTTATTGAACAATCCTTTTTACCGATTACGCCCTTTATATGCTACCTACGTTATTTTTCTCAAATATTATTGTAAATAAGTAATTCACTGACGAATTCTTTATTAAACCCGTCAAGAACAGAGCTGTAAGAAAATTGCTCGAATTTGGAGATTTAAAAAAAGGTTGAACCGTTTTATACCCTCCATTGGTACTACGTGATATTCTCACAACGTTGGAGTTCTTAAATTAAGAAAATATGCAGGCAGGTCTTTGTTTTAGGAAAATTCGTTAGCTCTTGGAATCTTGATTGACATGACACCCTACCAACCGATTAAATTTTTCCTAAGGTACAAGCAATCATTAATCTCTTTCATAACAACATTGGTATAACGTTCAGTTTGTTATACTTTTGCTATGGGTTGGTGAAATTTCGTAATACCTAAATTTTGGGATCGGTATTGGAAAAGTAGCCTGTTTTATAGCTCGTGTCAAGGAGTTTTTCCTTTTATTTTATAAAAAAGTGATATTGGTATTTTACTTAAACTATTTATTTAGGTATGCATACAATTAGCATATTTTTTTTTATTGATTACATTAATATTTTTATCGATTATTTTAATATTCCACTATTAGGTAGGTATTTTGTTATGTTAATGTTTATCTCAGATAATTTTTCATCCCCTGTCTTTCTTAAATTCAAACTCTTGCCATCTAAAGTTAGCCAGCTAGAAATTGCTTTTTATCGATTCTATTGTCGTTGTTATTCTGGTGTACAAGAAAGAATTATTGTATTGTACATATTACATAGCATTAGGTACATCTAGAATTATCACTAGCTCTATTCATAGGTTTTTCAAAAACTAGCTATTATTTATTTACCCACTGGCTGCTGCCCGCGGCTTTGCATGCGTTATTTAAGGTTATTTGTATCCCATAGAAACTGATTTATGGGATAAAAAGCCTATATTAGTAGCCAACAAGTAGCCCATGTTGCTGCTCATCCTTTCAACTAACTCTATGCTAAAAATCAAGTCGATTGGTTGCTTAGTTAGGGCGTGAGGGAAAAACAAACACACTTTCGCATTTATAATGTTAGTAAAGATTACAGTTTAGCAATGTTATTTCTCAAACAGGCCATGTTTCAGTTATGTTTAGTTAGTTTAATAAGGATGAATTTAAATAACAACGACTAAGTTTTTTCACTATTTCTTCTTGTCCAACGCTTGCTACCGATAGAATAACGTCACTGTAATCTATTATAAAGTACTTTTATGTATTGATAGTGTATTAATGTTATGTTCTATTATGTCTATCCAACCATCCATCCATCCAAACTGTCGCATTACAATGATATTGTAAATGCGAAAGTTTAGATGGATGTTCGTAACTTTTTCACGCCAAAACTACTGAACGGATCGGGCTGAAATTTACATACAGGTAGTTCTAGGCTTGGAATTATATGTAGAGTACATTTTATCTTATAAATCAGTTCTTGAAATACCTTAAGAGGACCGATTGCGAGGATGACTAGTTGCTAAGTTGACCGATCAAGAAGTTTACCGATTACGATGTCGTGAAAAATAGTGGACGGTTTGCTAAGTTGGGCATAAGCGATTTTTTTTTAAAAACGCGTGAAGAAAGTAGTAACACATATATTGTCAAAATAAAAGAAGCATTCGATGAGATGTATGCGAGAACGTAATACTCTTATCTCCATAAAATTGCGTATCAATTCCCAGACGAGTTGATTTGCAGGTTTATGAATTCTACTTTTTTATTTCGTCGAAACAATGTTTCATTGAGCTGTGATTCGGGAAACGAGCATAAAATCGCAACGACCAAATTTATGCAAATAAAATAAACCATCACGCTTCGTTACTCAGTCAGTTTTGCCATCGGCCGTAGAAAAGGAGTGAGCAAAGTTTGAAACGGATCTCCGACTGATTTAATTATTTAATTTAAATGCATTTAAATATAAAGTTCAAAGAAATTTTAATAAGAACAAGTTGAAGATGCTTGATAAAGTTTAAAAAGATTTTTTACCCATACACATTAAATTCAAATATTTCAGAAGCGGCTATGATAAATTTTTAAGACAACTGATTAATGTAGTTGTGCTTTATAGTCGTTAAGACTATAAAGCACAAGTATACTTTAGATAGGTCGAAATATGCCTTATTAAACCACATAATCATACTTACTAAGTTATATTATAAGTTGGAAACTATGTTTGTGTTGTAAGCCTAAACGACTGAGCGAGTCTTAATGAAATTTAACAGGAAGGTTTATGGTATCACGAGGACCGACATAGGCTACTTGGAAAGTGCGAGCAAAGCCGTGGGCAGCAGCTTGCTTAAATAAAACTTGTTTTACTGAAGTCTACTAACGCAGCGGTTTTCATTGTACCTACAACGTATAAATTTAAATCGGTTCTCTATAATTTCAATGAACTCTTTGTAACTCGAGGTAAAGTAGCCCAACCATTTCAATTGGTCTATGTAGGTAAATCCGTATAGTCGAATTTTATTTTATTTACCCTGAATAAAGGGCAACTTAGTAAATTACAGTCGCGCTGGTCACGTGCGGGGAATGCGAGGATGTACTTTACTTACCATCCCACTCCTTTTCTATTATTCAATCAAACAAGCATTGCTTTGATGTTTATTGCTCTAACCCTAAATGATGGGCGCTTCGATCGATGGATAATACCTTAGGGAAAAACCATGAGTCGTCGCGACTACGCGCGACGGACAGTAATGAAAATTCATGAAATTTTTACAAGGACCGTTTATATCTGACAATTTTAATAAAATCATACGGTTCTTTAGTAATTGCAGACCTAAAAGATTTTGCTAAGTATTAAATTCCATTCAGTTTTTTACTTCAGTTTTGTTCTTCATAATCACGATACCTAGCATTGAAATCATCTTCATCATCATCATCCTATATTAGTCCACTGCTGGACATAGGCCTCCCCTAATGAGCGCCATTTCGCCCTGTCTACAGCTTGCCGCATCCGGCATCTCCCAGCTGTTGAAATAAAAGCTAAATTTGACTTACCAGGATAGGAATTAAGTGTTTACATTCCGGAGCGCTTTGTCTAGGCGCTCTCTATAACGCCCTTCGAAAATACTTAGAAATTGATTCCCGGAGTTGGTTTGCAGAGCTGTTGACGAGACGTCCGATCGCTTTCCTTCATCCATATGACAAGTGAGAGGTTTCCGGTGGAACTGTATTCGAGTAGCCAGGAATATAGAGTTGGGATTATGGCCTTCAATTTTATTTGTGCTATTTCTTATCGTCTTTGTTTTAATTTGGGCTACCTTTAATTATCATCATCTTTATTGCTATAAGGTGCATTCAAAGCATCCGTTTTATACAGGGTCCGCTTTTTTCCGTGATGGCGTATGTAGTTGTAGAAGCGAGTTCACACACCCGATAGTTTCTGGATCCAGTAAAAGTTTTAAAAGTTTTCAGTAGTATCCGTTAAAAACGGTCCTGTAAAAACGCATCCACTGTGTGAACACGACCTTATTTATCGTGAATCTTTGACGCATTGGACGAAGCGTGTGTTATAGCATTCACTGCCCAGCATCACGGCGCGCTGCCGTCGCTACAACGGAGCCGGACCACGGCTTCTGCGTCTTGGGCCATGAAAGTGTTAATGTTAACTTATGCTGATGTTTATGTTGTCCTTAAGTGAGACGGTGTAGGATTCTATTATCGCTGAAAGACAGTGTGCTTATGACTTACCAATATTGCTATTGGTAAATTGGTCTGTGTGTTTTTTATGTAAATACTAAAATACATCACGCTAGATCATTTATACACCATCCACTAGCTAGCCTTAAAGTAAATAGAGCTTTATAAAACGTACCTACACCTATTACGCGATAGAAGTTTTTTTTTTTATCAAACATACAAATGGCAGATGCTGGATACGTCAAGCTGAAGACAGATCGCTCTGGCGCTCATCAGGCCTATGTCCAGCAATGGACTAATATAGGCTAATGATGATACAAAACTAATTTCTTGCTAATAACTTAATTATTTATCTAATATCCCACCTTATAAACATCAAACGTTTATTTGCGAAGTGAAAGAGTGAAAATTCAAAGAAACAATCTTTGTTGTCTATTTGATTAGTGTTGAGTCAAATGCTGAATCCATTAAAACATTTGAATTCATCTCGGCAGCGCAAATAATTCTGCGATCCTCAAAAACTGTTTCTCAAGGGATCCTTCCGATATTCATTCGGGAAATATTGCGGAACGCTCGTTCCGAATACAATAATGCGCAAATCTAGTTCCCAGTTGCTGTTCACGAACATTAAAAGGGAACAAAATTTTGTTAAACTGCTCGGTCGGAGGATAAATTATTCTTGCCTCGGGATTTCAGTTATCTTTAGTTAGGTAAACAAACTCTACAAATACTATTTTATTTTAAAACTAGTATTAACATCAAAAAAATAAAATAATTATGAAAGAAAATTATAATCAAATTTTTTATTAAATTAAAACTAGTATTTAAAATTGAAACAACTGAGCTAACTGTAGACTGTTGCAAACAATCTACAGGTAGCTCATCTAATCTATAACAATACCAGTCTGAAGCGTGCCCAAGACGAAGAAAAGAAGAATTAAAATTACAATTCAGTACACAGTAACACAAAACGATAAACACATGGAAGTGTAACACTTCCATGTGTTTATCGTTTTGTGTTATGTGGGTAAAGCTCACGAAGAAACGAAACTTCACTATGTAAGTGTATAAAAAGAAATAAAAATGTCACACCTCAATTTATGTTAATAACGTAAGCACCTTCGTCTACAAAACTTAGTGGCACTGTCGTCCTTAAATTTGATGTTAAGTAGGCAGGCGTATGCGCGAACACCGCTTTATGATTTACAAGCCAAGACGGGATTAGTCTCGAGGCCTTTTAAGAAATCTACAGAAATAAAGACATTCCCAACAAATGTTACAGAATGGTGAATTTATTTGCATAATTCAGCAAACCTAAAATCCTTTGTCCGCGGCCCGCCGCTGAAATAATAAATTTACTCCATGCTCTACACCCGAAATGTTCTATCTGAACAAAATTATTTAGCTATTTAAAAGCAGCCTCTTTTGAAGGGTTGTTTTCACACAGCTTCAATTTAAACTTCGGTAATCCGTGCGTTTTCAGTTTTTGAAAAAGGGTTTGCGGCGGTATTTGGGTCTTTGCGTTTTAAAGGACATCTGCGTCGACAAACGTAGATACGATGCCTACACAATGGAGGGTATTGGAACTAGTGTTATTCTTCACCCCTCTCACATTGAGTATTCCGCTCGTTTGCCGCTCGGCCGATTCCACCGCCAGCACAATATGTGTAAATTTCAAAAACGTTTTCGGCACATTATTACATTTAGGGATTCTGAAGAAAATTGCCTTATTACCTTTTTTGACTTCGATTCACAGCTCGGATTCAGTGGGATTTATAAGAGGCTTTCGAATACAGCTAAATTTGGTTTAATGGATGCTTATGTTAGGCGACTGAGCATCTTTAAAGAATTGCTTATCAAATAGCCAACCAGTTAGGAAAATATATACTAAGAAGACTATATACAAAAAAATATGGCACTTGTGTAAATGTATGTTATTGCAGAGAGAAAAAAAACGGATCTGACACACACAAAGTTTATTTTATTATTCAGAATAAGGATGTGTTCTTCGACTTCTGCATAATTTAGAAGGTCTATTACAAATCAAACATGAAATACTGAGAATCTCACTTAACCACTTGTTAACCAGTGCACGTATTAGCAAGCTGAGAAACATAAATAACAGCCGAAACAATTTACCTACGAGCGGGTGAGGTATTCTTACAACTGTTAAGTTTGTTCAATATATACCAGGCGGTTACGTGCTGTGAATCCTGCAAAAATGACCAAATTTGCTTTGAAAGCGTGTGGTTTTTTGAATTTACCAGGAACCTTATGATCACTGAACCTGCCACTGCTGCTCTTGTTGTAGTTGCGTAACGACCTGAAATGGATCTTAGCCTGGAAGCCAAGAGACTGCCAGATTTTTTGCACATACCTTACTCTCACAATGTACAACTGCCTGAAATAGATCTTTGCTTCTGGACTCAAGAGACCGCCAGATAAAAATCTGGCGGTTTCTTGGGTCGGACCATTACAAGGTTTCTTGATCTTGTTCTTCATGCCTTACTCTTACAATGTGCATAATTATATAAATCTATCTATACTAATATTATAAACTCAAAAGTGTGTTTGTCTGTCTTTCCTTCACACCCTAACTAAGCAAACAATCGACTCGAAAAGATTTCGAAAAGAGTTAGTTGAAAGGATGGAGAGTAACATAGAGACTACCTTTTATTTCACAAATCAGCAAAAGCTCCGCCATCCTATAGTAATCTCCGTGTACATTGGTTGTCTGGAATCGCTTTTAGCGATAAGGCCGTCAATTCCATGCATAGTACTAAATAGATGTTTATAGGTAGATCGTTTACATATCTCTCATGCATGTAGCAAATTTTTAATACGTAATATCCGGCGGTAGTTTTCTACAAAAGCTTTTATTTTCATTCGTTCGTTATTCTTACTTCCGTGGCTCTATTTGTCCAAACTTTGATCTTATTTGGTTTTTCACTACAAGGAAAAATTCCCTTGTTCCAAAAATCACTGCTTGAAATTGAAAGAAAATCGCAGCATTCGTTAACTGATGTACTGATGTATGACATATTAACCCCCTGTTTTTCCTGTGAATGCTGACAACTCAAGCTTGTTTTATGATTCGATGAGTGTTCTCTATTGCCTGTAAGTCGCGTGTGTTACGGCGTATCGCGATTTTATACGTCTATATTGTGCTTTATCCACGATTGTGGTTGAAATGTTTAAAGATGGGCGAGCTTTAAGGAGCTTAGTATCACCAACAGGGCTTTCTAGAATACATACGTTTCGATAAAAGCTAAACGAAAAATAAAAACAACATTTTGATTCGCAACTTTATATATCGGAATAAGCATTGTGATATTTATTTATTCTATTTTATTATTTCTTTATTTCAGTAGTTTTGAAATTATGGTAGGTTATAGTTTATTCATAAAAATAATATTGTACCTAAGTCATTGTATTTTGAATTTTGCTTCTTATTTATGCACACAGAACGCTGTTCAATCCAACGATCCTGCCATACCTATAAGAGCGATCTCTACCAGACAACCGTGGATGGATATCCACGGTTGTCTGGTAGAGATCGCTCTTGAGCGATAAGACCGCCAATTGTTACATATAATTTGTTTTTTACTTTTGTTTGTTATGTAATTTTTTGTGTGCAATAAAGCATTTTCTATCTATCTATCTATCTACTCTTGTACCGATGAAATTTCTGCATTCAATTCGTAGCTGCAACTAAGTTTTCTAGATTGATGACAAAAAAATAAAACAGAATACTCTTAGCCAGCGACTTAGGTAGTCTTAAACATTATAAAGCAATAAATGTACTTTAAACTGAACATGAGGAGGCAATCGTTCCAAGTTACTACTCGACTTAAAGATTCCAATCTTGATCGTGTTCTGGAAATGATCGTAAAGATTTATCATTATGATATCTAAACCGAAATGATGTATAGAGACTCAATTTTCCCTCATAAGTCAGGCCTCAGGGTCTGTTATGTTGGTAAGAAGAGCTTATGTACATTACTTTTTATTTATTAAAGAAAAACCAGCAGCACATACAAAAAATAACAATAAAATAAATCGAAACAGAAGGCTATTAAGGCGGTAGTATGCGTGAAACTAGCGCCGGCACCTATTTTATTTTATTACTACGTTGAATACAGGAACTTTCAAAGATCCATTGTACAGTTTGTGATACATTATAAGCTTTTTTAAGGCCTCTCCAATAGTTTTATTCTATTTAGTATAGCTAGTAAATCGAAAATAGATATTGGTGGCAATGGCAATCAAGGGCAACTTCAATATTCTGCCTAAACCTATTAGAATAAAACTATCACAGAGGCGTTAAAAAAAGCTTACAATAGGTATCACAAACTGTACGTTTGATTTTTGAAATTTTCTTTGTTAAACTTAGTAATTAAATAAAATAGGTGGCGGCGATAGTTTGATGATAGTTTGACGACCTCTGTGGCGCGGTGGGCGAAGGTCCGCCTGCGATGCAGGAGGTTGCGGGTTCGATTCCCACGTCGGGACAAATGTGTGTACGATCTGCAGACATTTGTTCAGGGTGTTTTGGTCGTTTTCTATGTATAATAAAAATATCTATCTATGTATTGTATTTTATTATGTATATCAGTTATCTAGTACCCATAACACAAGCTATGCTTACCTTGGGGCTAGATAATGCTGTGTGAATTGTCCAGCATTATTTATATTTATTAAAAAGAAGACAAAAAAATATGCATACTACCGCCTTAAAAGGTTTTCACGAGTAAGAAGACGTACAATATTACAATTGACTATCTATATCTTACGGTCCTTTAATACTTGTAACTTAGTATGTGTTGCAATTTCATGTTTGAGAATGTACTGTCAAGTTGAATGTATTTTTATGTAAGCTGCAACTACCTGTAATTGGGGGGTCATAACTGGCGATGCATTATGTGATTTTTACTGTTTTTAAAGTGAAATCCTCTGTTGGTAGTAAAAAAAAAAAAAAAAAAAAAAAAAAATAAATAAATAAGTATTTCGGAGTTAAGACCTTCCTAAATACCTACCGTGAAATGCACTGACGAATGAAACATCTTCTGTTTGATTGTTGAAGTTGAAGAAACCATGTACAAATGGATTCGCGATTCGTGTAGTCAATAGCCCTAGGCCTGCGTCTGAGTTGCAAATCTGTATTTCCAGGTGGCATTACCTAAATACGCCCATAAATAATGAACTTAGTCCTTTATATGAGATTGCTAGAAGAAAAGTCTCATATCAAACCAGGCTAACTCATTTTAAAATGACCTTACTTACGACCCGCAAACTTTCTTACTTGACCTTAAATTTGTGTACAAACTGCTAAGAAATCAGATTGACTGCCCATTGTTATTGCAGAAAAAAAATTTCAGGGCGCCCTCTCATTATCAAAACAGAGCTAGGCGCTAACTCTCCTATCCCTCGCCTCTGTAAGATCGTTAATAAATGTGATCTGCTGGATATCCACTATGATATGACAGTCTTGCTAGCTTCCGCCGTCACTTGCTTGGTACACCTGAATTATATTTTTTTTCTCTCTATTATTGGAAAATGCAATAAGAATCCGCTCAGCTGTCTGTTTGTTTTGTATATCATGTGTCTAATTAATTATTTGGCTTTGTTATTGTCGTTCCTTCATATAAGTACTTTCTTGTTTCTGTTTTTGCATAATGTTTTGGTTTGCTTTGTAAGTTATTTAGTAAGTTTATTCAACGTATGTTATCTTATCTACTAATATCTACATCTATTTCCCTTGCTTTGTATTAGAGTGCTTATAGTTTAACCCTTACGCATGCTGTGTCGGCACTCGGCATGTAAGAGGTTGGTACACTTACCATCACTAATTTATAATCTATTTTAAATACCTTGTAAGTTTTGGTGTACTCGCTGTAGGCTAATCTAATTGATAAAATAAATAAAATAAAAATGAGATAAAAAACAATAATATTACTTTATGCAACAAAATAGGTTGAAAATAATTGTATTTTCACTACCGCGCACTACATTGCTCGCGTGCCAATATCAAGTCATCCTCATCTTCCTAGCCGGTTGGTGAAAAAATTCAGAGCTATTATTATTAGTAAAGCAGTTATTAAAATTCAGAGCTCAACCGTCGTCTTACGGTTTCTGCGTGAGACGACGATTGGGCTCTGAGTTTTTCTCGCTGGAACAGAAGAGGTCCGGATCTGTTTCCTGCCCTGTCCTAGTTCTCTTTCGCACCTACATATATACTCCTGTAACTTATTTAAAAAGATCTAACAATGTCAATTAGTTTGTGGTTTGTGGAGAAAAGTTAATTTCTGTGCAAATTATGAAAGATGTAGAAAAGAAATTTCCAACAAATTATCAAGAGACCCGGAAGAAATTATTTACTTATTTGACATAACATTTTATGAACAACTTTATATTTTATGTTAAACAAGCGGCTGTCCATGTATTGCCACGAGTGTTTCTAGGAAAAGAAGCATACAGCCGAATTGAGAACAGACTTATTTTATTAAATTCATAAAAAAATTGCTTCTATTTTCTTTCCGGACGATGTCTATAACCCATTATTGTCATTCAAGTCCAGAACTAGCGATAGAACACAGTTTCAGCCCGAGCCATCCAGTTATTTTAGTAAGAACCAGTAACAAACATCCATACAAACCCATGCCCATGAAAGATTTGAAATGCTAACCTTTGAGACATCATCGTGTTTGTGTTGGTACTCAAGTACTCAGCTTTCAATACTCAGTTGTAAAGCTTGCACGTTAGCATGAAAGTCATGGAATTAGGGAAGTTGAAAATAATTAGGTGGCTGCCTCCATGAGCGTGAATTACCGGGTCTCACGCGACTGCTCCTTATTATTTTGCAGTTAGAGACGTAATTAAATGCTGGATTGTACCGAAATTATTATCGGATTGTGATACCGCTGCGTAATAAGGTGGTGAAGTGTAAAATTATAGCCGATTTTCGGTGAGCTAATCCTTGAATTTGGAGCAGGGAAAATAATTGCTGGTTCTGAATTCGTCGAAATGAATTCTGTAGGCTTTTGTTATATGTACTATTTAGTTATTCTGTGTGTGGTACAACGTAGGTTGGTAAAAACTGCACGTACTACCTTTATTGTAGTCATCGAAAATCAAATTTCTTCCTATAACCTAGAGGTAGGAATGCTTTAATCTAGGTTTTTAACATGCCTATTCACAAGATAAAAATAAGGCACAAAACATTTTTAGAAAAAAAACGGATATGTAGGTGAAATTAGTACGAGATGATCCCCCTAAGGAGACTGTGGCTGTGACTTATATAAAAAAAAATGAAATCGTATTTAGAGACAAATTATTTGGCCAGCTTACTGCATACTGGTCCAAATGCCGAGTATATTTATCTTGTTAAAAGTTATGGAGGTTTTATTAAACCTTGCAAATAACAAGGTTATCCCAGATTAACCTTCTATTCTAGCCCCAATAGAGTATAAGTATAGAATTTTTATAATACAAATTTTTCATGTACACATTATTGAAAAAATAGAACTCCCACAAACTTTGAAATAAAATAGGAAAAAACTAAAAAAAACTGCGCTCAGTTACGGGTGTTATATACGCTGTCCTGTTTCTCTGACGTCGCCGTTCAGTTCGACTTAGTGCTTCTATTTCTTCAATCAAATTATTATAGAAACAAATAAGTAACAAAAAGATGTTTGTGTTTTGTGTACAATAAATAATTTCCTTTCTTTCTTATTTAAAAAAAATATAAGTACAACAAATATACATATTAAGAGATTCATGACAATAAAATGTACGGTGACGTAACGTTTAGAAATTTTGCGATTGATCTTAAAATATCTACTTTTCAATAATTTAATTTCACAATAAACTCCTAAAAAAACAAAGATGACTACTTAGATATATTTAAAAATCAATAGAGAAGCCACATGCGTATACCATATTGGCCTGTTTTAGGTTTCCGTAAATAATCGAATCGATTGCCAGTTACATTAGCAAATATTTATTTTTAAAAAGTCATATTTTTTAATTCTTGCCATAATCTAAATTTTTAAGTCATAGTCACTATATATAACTTTTTAGTGTTGAACCAGCCCAATCAATTTGAAAACTCATAATTGAACATTATTACATCAAGCAAGTAAAAATAGTCAATTTTTTATTTTACTCAAATGTGTACATCAGGGACGAGGGAAGTGTACCTACACCTTACGTTTTGACTGAAGCGATGGAGTGAGGGACGCTACGTTTTACTAAAAAATCAAAATCTTTTATTCAATAACAAATTAACGGTTGTGTTTGAAAGCTGAATGGATACACAGCGTGGAACAGAAATAAGAGATATACGCGAAATTCAAATATTTTAGCAGTTATAAATATTTACTGCATTCTGCAAGGAATTAAACTACCAGAAAAGAAGTTTTCCATTAAAAATTTAACATTTTTTTTAAACCTATGTTATGATTTGATAAATTACGATTTATATATACTTTTGGAGCAACTATTATTAAAAGACATTTATTACTAAAAATCAACATGAATTACCTATTGCTCCATTATTTCAAACTTTATTGTAACACAAGTTCATAGAAATAGTTCCAACGCCGCAACGGTAGCCAAATTGCCTATTCCTTGGAACTTTGTGTGCATAAAGGTGACATTCCAGTCGATTCTCGATAATTTTCTCGAATATTTTTGAAATTGTTGGTAGCAGCGATATTGCCCTAAAGATTTCAAGTTCTGATTTTGTTCCTTTCTTAAATTGAGTATTATTGCAGTTTTTAATAGTTCAGGATAAAATCTGTTAATAGGTAAATACGATATTGGCTCTGCTAGGATGTTGATTAATGTTAAATTTATGGTTATACCGTCGTAGCTGTGCGATTGCTTCTTCTCCAAATTGTGAACTATCTTTTTGATTTTACATCCTTCAGTGTAACCAATATTCATGTCGTCGTTTACTCTAGAAGGCTGCTAAGTTACAAGTAGAGATATTTTCCGTTCCCCTATCAATTTGTTCACAACTGCCTGCGTTTCACCAACGGCTCTGCTATCATTAAATAGTTAAAGTTAATCGAGTTAACACTTCTCTCTCGACCTCTTTGTATGTTGATGGTTTTCCAAATTACAGTACTTTTGTTAGTAGACTATTGAACATTTCTACTAATCATAATCACTAAGGCGTTAATAGTTTCGGGGCCAAAATCGTGTGGAATCATCTTAGCTCGAGAGATACCCTAAATATCCTTGTTTTTTGAAGTCAAGTACCCAATCAGAGACTGCCTTCAGAGACTGCCGAGTGTTTTCTCTTTGCACCTGAATCTCATTCTGACTGGCCTTGTCTTTGAGAGAAATGGTACCTTTCCACCACAGTGCTGTCGTCTCACTCAGCGGTTACCAGCGATAGTTTATGTGAAGCAGGAACAGCGTGGCAGAGAGTCCTGACCGCTGAGGTAGCCCGGCGTTGATTGCAAATTGATCAGACGAGCAGCCATAAACGTACTTGCTTCAGAAAGGCACAAAATCAGTTACAGAAGACCAGTGAGAAAGTAAATCTGCTGGTACCCAGTAACATTGAGTGCGCAGACAATACTGTGGTGGATAAGTACTTTTAAAACGAAGTAAATAAATTCAAAATTTAAAATTTTTGCGCCAAGTACTCAGTGTGGGCCTGTGAGCCATCCGTGTTCGGCTATCGTGGTGATGAAGGACGGTTAGCTTCGATGGATTTCGCTAACGATCAGAAGGCTTTACCTGCCTATAGGGAATGAGGCAGGCCTAGCTCCCTGTCAGCCTATCCGGTCAAAACGAGCTTTCCTTAGCGTCTTCTTGAGGAACTAAGCGGCTTTGTTGTAGGCAAAGGAAGACATTCCTTTGAGATGTGTACTGATCCGGGTTTCATATTTTACTAACTTCATCATACCGTTAAATATATTTCCAGAATCATCAAAGTATGTATAACCTACCTTGCTCATCACTGTAAAAGTAGGTTAATTTCGTTTCCTACCGAACCGTGCAAATAAAACAGCCTACAATGAAATTTCGCTTGTTATAAATCTACAAAACCGTAATCAACTTCAGTCGAATGCAGCGAAAACGAAACTACATACGTTTTTCGTATGATAAACTCGCTCTAGGTATATGAGTAGGTTTTAAAATAAAAGTAAAAGCTATGCTAGTAGGTAGGTAAGGCGCTGTTTCAGATCAATTATGACCACTAATTGTTCGGAATATAAAAATATTAAATAATGTATTCAAATTAAAAAAATAACGGTAGACACCCTATCCTATGTCCTAAGTAAGTAGAACATAATTCATTCTCATAACTCAAACAGTCTCCTAACACAAGTTTTCTTTAATAATCGATTTCCAAATACACTGAAGAAAATTTTATCAACAATAGGGCAAATCAAAACTAAAATTGTGCTCGTGTATCCGGCAAACAATTTTCAGAGACCGCGAGCTGCAAGATAGCCGAAAAAAAAATTAGAAACTTACCTAATTGAATTGTTGCATTGGTCTCCGTTTCGGAAAAATCACAAAAATACGTAACTAATCCAGTCAATCAGACTCCTGAGACTTTTAGGCTCAATAACCTGGTTGTATAACATTTGAACCGGACTGTTGAGTTGTCAGTGATTTGTCGGTAGGCACAAAACAGCCCCTTTTCTTTTAAAATAGTTAAGGGGATTAAAAAAAACACATTTGAATAATTTGTTATTTATTGTTGTTGATTCAAGTCGTTATAATTGTTGTTTGTAGGTCACAACAATCAGAACTATTCGATTGGGTTGTAGTAATTGTGATGACGTTTTGTTTATTCGTTGTATTTTCACAATTGCACCATTTATTGCCTGCACAGTGGTGTCCAATTCGAGAGGATAAGCTTTTATTGTTTATAGTCACTTGTATTTTATTGATTTTCTCTAAATCATCAGATATGTACCAAATATCTTGGCAGCCTACGTAGAGTATGGGTACTTATATTATATCAGGTGTCCTATGGCCATGGGACATGGAGGGCAAGTATCAGAATATTGGTGTTTTACAGAGAGCAATCGTATTATTTAAAAAAAAACTGCTTTCACAGATTTTTACTTACTCGTACTTACCCCTATGTAAGTACATATAAGCAATCAATAAATGAAATGAAATGAAATGAAATGAAACGTCGTTTTAATAAGACTGTGTTGTCGAGGAGCTGGATAGTCTCATTCACGTGGTGATGAATTCTATGTTCGTGAGCTTCGGCTTTTTAGTTACATTAACAACAAGTTCTACTTGAAGGTTCCTGTGGAGATCGTCGTTTCTTATGTACCAAGGAGCATAAGTGATGCCCCCCAGTACTTTATTCTAAAAGCTTTTTTCTATCTTCTCTTATAAGTTAAAAAACAGGTAGGTATCCTTTATTTTATCTTATACTTACTAAAAGAGACTATTATATAAGTAAGCAATATTACTATCATTGATCATGATAAATCTTGGTAACATCGTCTCACATTGCTTGTAAATTGATTGAGTGGATTCCTTCGTGAAGAGATTAAGGGTTTTGTTATTACACACTTAGGCGCCTATTGCTTGCGATATTAATAAAAAGATTAATTTCTGGATGACTGAGTCGACATTAATATTGCCAGATATTGGTGTCACTTATATGATGTTCTTCTTTGATATTTGAACTATACCTACACTTGTGAGAGCTGCTTTGGTAGTCAACCTCTTGAATCTATACGCACGACTCTATCTAGACCGTTTTTTTCGTTGGAAGATCCATCGCCTGGTTATATTAATATAGCAAATGTTAGATCTACGACTGTTTGCATTAGGTACTGCACAGTTTACAAAATGGTTAGGTATGGGTAATTGTTAGGTTTTCTAAAATATATTAACACTTTCATGGCCCAAGACGCAGAAACGATTCACGACTTTGAAAGTGACGTTGTTTTGATAGAGATAGTAATAAAAATCGTTGTTGCATACAAGCTTGAAACAAATGCCCATAAACATACAGAATTACCTAGACAAATTACAAAAAAAATAATTGTAAGTGTATGCATTTTTGATTAGCTTTTACCATTGGTTATAGTAAAATTGCGATAAAGAATGTTTTATTTCATCCAGCAATCAAATTGGTAGTTAATAGGTCAATTGTTTTCGACGCAGTTTATTTGTTAGGGTAAATTCTAATAAAAAACATAAATACCTATTTTACATTACCTATTTTTATAAGGTAGTTACCTACACTAGGTATGTAAAGTAAGAGGCCTTTAATGAGATATATTAAGTAGAACACAATTTAATTAAATTCAAAAATTTTAGTAAGTAGGTATCAAAAGCAATCTTTTTAAATAGGTATCCAAATTATAAACTCTTTAAATAAAGGGAAAAATGTGACGATGTGAACCGTACAACATCGGAAAATTATTTCACTAACATTTTCATAGTTTTTGCATGGAGCACAGAAAAGTTTTATTTTGAGAGGAGAGAATGTTAGTAGAGAAACATTCAAGACAAGACTAATGTCTTGAATGTTGCTCTTGCGAATGTTGCCTAGAGTCTAGACGTAAGTTAAAAAACAGGTAGGTATCCTTTATTTTATCTTATACTTACTAAAAGAGACTATTATATAAGTAAGCAATATTACTATCATTGATCATGATAAATCTTGGTAACATCGTCTCACATTGCTTGTAAATTGATTGAGTGGATTCCTTCGTGAAGAGATTAAGGGTTTTGTTATTACACACTTAGGCGCCTATTGCTTGCGATATTAATAAAAAGATTAATTTCTGGATGACTGAGTCGACATTAATATTGCCAGATATTGGTGTCACTTATATGATGTTCTTCTTTGATATTTGAACTATACCTACACTTGTGAGAGCTGCTTTGGTAGTCAACCTCTTGAATCTATACGCACGACTCTATCTAGACCGTTTTTTTCGTTGGAAGATCCATCGCCTGGTTATATTAATATAGCAAATGTTAGATCTACGACTGTTTGCATTAGGTACTGCACAGTTTACAAAATGGTTAGGTATGGGTAATTGTTAGGTTTTCTAAAATATATTAACACTTTCATGGCCCAAGACGCAGAAACGATTCACGACTTTGAAAGTGACGTTGTTTTGATAGAGATAGTAATAAAAATCGTTGTTGCATACAAGCTTGAAACAAATGCCCATAAACATACAGAATTACCTAGACAAATTACAAAAAAAATAATTGTAAGTGTATGCATTTTTGATTAGCTTTTACCATTGGTTATAGTAAAATTGCGATAAAGAATGTTTTATTTCATCCAGCAATCAAATTGGTAGTTAATAGGTCAATTGTTTTCGACGCAGTTTATTTGTTAGGGTAAATTCTAATAAAAAACATAAATACCTATTTTACATTACCTATTTTTATAAGGTAGTTACCTACACTAGGTATGTAAAGTAAGAGGCCTTTAATGAGATATATTAAGTAGAACACAATTTAATTAAATTCAAAAATTTTAGTAAGTAGGTATCAAAAGCAATCTTTTTAAATAGGTATCCAAATTATAAACTCTTTAAATAAAGGGAAAAATGTGACGATGTGAACCGTACAACATCGGAAAATTATTTCACTAACATTTTCATAGTTTTTGCATGGAGCACAGAAAAGTTTTATTTTGAGAGGAGAGAATGTTAGTAGAGAAACATTCAAGACAAGACTAATGTCTTGAATGTTGCTCTTGCGAATGTTGCCTAGAGTCTAGACAATGAAGTATTATTGTTACTAAAGCGTCCATTAAAGTTTTATTTAATCGTCTAGGCCCTAGCTAGACGATTAAATAAAACTTTAATGGAAATAAGCGCCATCTATCGAGTTTCAGTTGATTTAATGTAATGTTCACGTTGTGCTTGTTCAACTGGCTGTTCAAAAAGTCATGGGATGCGAAACGTTTCTGAATGAACTGTTACAGGTGAGGTCGAGGTCTCGAACGTATTAGTTCATGTAGTGTAAGACAGATGGCGTTAATTAACATTGACAATGAGGTAGGTAGGTCCTTGTTATAATATCTAAAGTTGATGATTCTGCTGATATTCTTGTATTTTACATGCTCCTGATTTTTCATAGAGTGCCCAAAAAAGGAGTGTTATATTTCAAGGATCAGGTAGGCATGTAGGTATGTGAATTTATTTTATCACTTTAACAGATGCGGATGTATGTACCTACCTACCTTTTTCCATCTTATAATCTACTTGCCCGTGATACAAATGCAACTGAATTTTGGACCATATTATCTAAAGTTTGACATTCTAAATGTAAGTTTGGTGACAATCAATATGATGGTACCATTGAGCTGGTCTGATGATAAAGACAGAAGGTGGGCATAGGAACTCCGAAACGACTTAACCCTATCGAGTTCGTTGGATTTGTCTTCTTAAGCACTTTGGTCCTAGATGATATACTTACACCTTGGTAATAAAACAGTTTTCTTTAAATAGGTACCTATTAAAAATTAAGTTCATTTGATTTACGTTACAATTTTTAGGGAAATTTTCGTGTATTATATACACGAAAATTTCCCTAAAAATTGCGGATATTCTCCACACACTATTTTCTTTTCTTACTGCTCCATCCAAAAAATCCACCCTTATATAATCTGGCGTTTTTTTCAAAATCTAAACACAGTTTTTTAATTCTTTTATATTTCACTGATTAAAATAACCTGAAATAAACTTTAATGGGATTATTTTCTATTTAAAAACAAATAATCCATAGGAGATTGGTGAAGAAAATTAACTGAATACGAACATAACAGCAGGTTCTCTGTTTTGATTGTCCAATATTATTTAAATTGTTAGAATGCCTGACACACACAACGAAGGGTAATAAGTATCATTGGCCTGGCATAACTTGAAAAAAAAATGGGTAAGTAATTGTCAATAAAAAGTGTTAGGTATTTTGTTTTCGCTACGGTTAAGCGATTCTTGGAATCATAAAAATCTTTATCGAAGCCATTCATAAATGGATAACCCAACGTGTTATTCAAAATGAATAGCTATGAATAATTTTTAATTAAAACAATAAAATCTATTTTGTTCTCCTTCGCTTATTGGAAGTTGTGAACAAATAAATCAAAATTAGAAAAAAAATTTACTAACAAATGAATTTATACAAAAAGTCAAAATATTTAAATTCTTTGAAAACTTAGCTGAAATCAATAAACAGGAACCTAAGTACGGCTGCGTGTGAAATAACACATACCTATTTAAGAAAATATATCTTTTCAAGAAAAAAAATTGTTTAGGAAAAAGCAAAAAAAAAAAAACGAATCTCTAGGGGAAAGTGCGAAATTGGATAACTTTCGTGTTAGTTTAGTTCACATGTTAACCTGTACAACCAATAAAAAAAGTAAAACATTTTATATTTTTGCTCTCTAGTAATCTCCCAAAAAAAATGTTTTTCACCTTAATTTAAAAGGATTTAAAAGTTATATAATGATCGGTAATATAATGATCGCAAACACAGGGACCCCTTCGTTATCATTATCTTTTCAAAACGAAAGAATCAATAGGAGTAAGTATTATTAAAAATAATTAATAAAAGAATAATTAATAATATGATACGTGCATATGAAACTAGCTTAACAGGAAAATTACGTTAGATAGTTATTCTACCGCCGTAATGTCTGGCAAAACTTGAAATTAAATAATGTCTACATGCTATAAATATAAAATTTGTTTTCGCCACGGTTCTCGGAATCATTTAATCTTTTACTTTGAAACCATTCATAAACGGATAACCCAACAAGTAGTTGTTCAAAATTAACACTTATGAATAATTTATAATTAAAACAATAAAATATATTTTGTTCGTCTTTCCTTATTTTAGAAGTTTCCAATAAAATCAAATAAGATTGATAACAATCATAGGAACTTATACGAATTTTCTATTATGTGAACATTTTTTGCAAATTATCGGGGTAGTAATTTACAATTCTGTAGTATATATCATATTTATGTATATGTATTGTATTATATTATGTATATCAGTTATCTAGTACCCATACAAGCTCTGCTTAGCTTGGGGCTAGATAATGCTGTGTGAATTGTCCAGCATTATTTATTTATATCGATGTCTGTAGGTACCATTTTGTAATTGCCATATAGATTATATTATAGTGATTGAGCAAACATAGGCTTCGTACAGCCGGGAATTACACATGCCTGTAAAACAGAACAGTAGTGTAAAAATAGATAAATGTACAAGTCTGCGATAACGGTACACCTGCTATACTCAGAAAGCAACCCTAGATTGAGCTACATGACTCAGTTCTATTCCGTGAACTGAACGCCACTACAACATAAGAATGATATAAGAGGCGATTGGGATCAAGGAACAATCGAATTTTAATAGTCAAGATGGTTTTCGTCCCTATTCCTCATGGAATCCTGTGCTCATCAAGCACTACTGGATGCCTGTGCTAAATAAGTGTGTGCGTCGTGATCCGACTGTACAGCAATAGGACACGATTAGTCTTCTGTATCATAATGTTCTGATTCTGAAGACGAATTGAAAGTAGTTGTGGAAACTGCCGTCAATTCTCGACTGTAACTTCGAGTACCTACAGTCAGTTGCCCCGTGACCACGATAGCTGTAATGCGATAAGTACCCGATAATAAACCTTTAATTAGCATGTAGAAGTAAATGGCACACAGTGAATACATTTACAATACAATACAATACAATACAAAAATGCTTTATTGTACACCAGAAAAGAACATTACAAAAAAACATTTACATGAGACAAGTACAATGGGCGGCCTTATCGCTTAGAAGCGATCTCTTCCAGGCAACCTTTGGATGGAATGAATTTTATAAATATAAGAAAGGCAGGGGTGTACAAAAGATAAAATTAACAAATTACCCATGTATACATATACAAAAATAATATATACATATATAATACACTACTTAAATACATAAATAAATAATATGTGTTCACTATTCTGACAGGAAAAACTCCTTGACGCGAGATTTAAAGACTGGTAAGGATATTGCTTTTCTAATGGACTCTGGTAGTGCATTCCACAACCTTATGGCCTCGATAGAGAAGGACATACATTTACTTGTTTAACTTGCATGCAATTTGCGTAATTGCATGCCTGTTTCCAAGACGTATACGTAGGTACACTTACGTATGATTGTAGCTGGCACACTTGTTTTCTAGTTCACGTGTTACTTTCTTGTAATGGAAAACATTCTTAATTAAACAGTATCGTATTGCTACTAGCATGACTACTAACTAGAATGCGTGAGTAAAGAGGAAGCTTTCTTTACCTGCATACGCAGGTAAAGAAAGCTTCCTAAAATATTTGGTGTTTTCAAAAAATGCAGATAAAAAAAAGATTAATTGATTTGCAAAATGCAGTCACTGTCATAACTAAACAATGGAAAAAAACCTACTTTTTTGTTACTGGTGATCCATTTGCTTCTCTAGAAGCAATGTATAAAGAGTAGTCAAGTCGACGATTTCACAATTTGTTCCAGTTGTTTGTGGTGAAATAGTAAAACAATATCTTTTTATTAAAGTCTTTATTTTAACCAAATAAGTTAATTAAAATTTCTCCAAGATGCACTCAAAAAGTTCGGATGAACACGCATGAACAACGGTACTTTTTCAGGAGAACCAAGAACCAAAATACTTTGGTATTTGTGATAAACACAATAAGAGTATATTGTGTTTATCAATTACACACAACTATGTAAATGATAAACACAATAATACATTTTTTGAGTATATTATACACAATGGTGTTTATCAACTTAACACAAATAATCTCAGTAATTGATAACTGACAGAAGATTCGAATATTTAGGTGTAGGCTGACAATCCATCGGTAGATCAGAGTGGCACATGATGACGAAACTAACGCATCCGTGGAAACTGATCCACTAATGGATTAGCTTAGTGGATCTGACTGGACTGGAGGAGAATACGAAGCCGACAATTGAGACCTCTCTTTTGATATCAACATTTGAATTTTGTATTGTAGATCCAGCGCAAAGTTCAATGGTAGCGTTCTTAACTGTGCAGCAACACTTTGACCAAAATAATAAAACTCATCTTCATTGGGTCTTGGATTAATTGCTGTGAATATTTTTTCCAGGCGTTGAAGTGCAGTGGTTTCATTTTCTTCTACGAGTTTCCTCCTATTCTGAATGGATGGGAGCGCTTGGGAGGATGACTCTGGTGAGTCGATTGTTGCAGTGTTTGATGGAGAGGATGACTGAGATGGTTCGACTGTTGCAGTTCTTGTTTGTGAGGATGGTGCTATCTATAAATAACATTTTGTTATTGGATGTGTTAGGAGTATATTCTATATGTACTTAACAAACATTTTGTTTTTGCATCCCTACGGTGCAAGAATGGAAAGAGGTAAAACATGGCTTTCGAACTAAAAGCAATTTTCCAAGCTGTAATGGAGCTATCGACACCTAAATAAATGGCTCCTGAAGAGTTCAAATTATTTAATTATAAAGAACTGAGTCATCATCCACTAATAACTTTTTTGTCATTACATCACGTAACAGCAAATTTATCACGAATTAGAAATGGAACGAGAAATCAAATAAATTTTATTTGATCTCTCGTTCATTACATTCATAGCTCATAACTACATAGCTTACATTCATCATTTAATGATGAATGTAAGCTTTCTATAACAAGAAATGGTTTCGAGCTTCTGTGCTTCAGAATATTGATGGAAAATATTTATCTTGGGTTAAGTAACCCCTTTGTATACAAAATCGGAGTAAGTGTCGCAACGTATCCGAACGGCCATCGGAACAGTGCGTTGTTTCCGAACGCATTTTTATTGTATAAACTCAATATTGGCGACTATCCCAAGACTATTTGATTCGCCTCGTGAAAATTACCACTCTTTGTAACATTTTTATCAAATACTAATTTCTAAACTCTTGGAATCTTTAATTTTTGCATCACCCGGAAAGTACCCGAGCCATAGGTACAAGGTGTTATTTTGTTAGGTAATAGTTACTCTTTTCTTTCTTACCATTTACAAATAAAATTTTCTAATAATAACACTTACTTCTGTATGTATTGGCGGTCTAAGCACGACTACATCGTTCAGAAAATCCATTTCCTTAAACCAAGTCAGAGTGGGTTTATAAACGTCATTGTATTCAGCTCCGGATAGTTTTGATTTTCGCACTTTTTTCAATTCTTGATGGTAAGTACTCCTTAGACTTTTTATTTTATTTTTAATCTGTTTAAGACTCAATTTAAATTCCTCTTGAATTTTGGCGTAGGCTTTGTGACGGGCTATTTTCTTGTTATATAATGAGCTTCTCGGGTTCCAGAGACATTCGTATTTTCTGTATAAATGAATAAACTGTGTAGTCTTTTCATCTCCCCATCGTGACATGATGAATACAAACCAAAGGAGGCAACAACTTGGAACGAACTCAAAACTAACCAGAAAGAAAACGTGCACCAACGACGATCACTCATCGCTTACTGGCATGCCTGCATGCAGCTGTCGCGTGCGAACAACGCCCCGGTTTTGCAGCCCCCCGCGTCCTCCCGCTGACATAGCATGCCAGTTAATCAATAACCTACCCTACCCAGTACCCATGGACGTGTGCATGTTAACAAAATACTTGTATATTGTATGTAGGTAGATTATACACTATACAAGTATCAATACTCGAATCAATATACACAGTACCTCTTTACTTTATACATTAATACACAGTTACTCTTTAAAAACAGATTAAGATCTTTTCCAACTACACCTAAAGAAATGAATATTTACTTTATTAGCAAAGAAAGTTAAAACAACTATTAATTCGTCATCTGGTATTTTACTTTTTCTGAAGGCTTATACTACTTCAAATCAAGTAGGCCAGATATCCATATCTTAAAAAAAAAGTGAAATTTATATTATATGGTAAAGCTCAGGACTTACACTATCCGTCATAATAATGTTTCGAATACACGATTCTATAAAATTTTCTTAATAGAAAATATATAAGAAAATATAAATATGGCGTTTTTTGCGTTGCTCCACTCCTATATGAACGTGAAATCCTTGTCACAAAAAATTGAGGTAGTAGGACAGAAACAGAATTTGAGCCAACTGCAGACTGTTGCAAATCATCCAGAGGGTTCAAATATGATCAATTTAATAAATATTACCTAATTAATGACTTAATGAGTCGTTTATAACAGTTTCCTGTCTTGTTTCAGTTCAATTTGTTATCAGAAATACAATATTTAATAACTGCACAGGTGTGACATAAATCAGAAATTTGATCTTGTATCAACAAAATTGATTCGATAATGTGTAGTGATGCTATCGGGTTGAATGATATTAATCTAAACAATAAAATTTATTTATATATTATGGAAGATTAGACAGGCGGTTAACTTTAGAATATTATCTAAAGCCGATGAACTCCTGAGTATCATTTTACCACAGAGCTATCATTTTACTACCGTTGAAAAACAAAGGTAGGTAGGTAAGTAATTCAGTAAGTAATAGGTTAGGTACGTTTGACAGTGGGTTAGATGGTCTAAGAGATACGTACGTACATACAAATGCTCTTCCTGTAAATCTTCAAATGTAATGGCACCTATTTTTAGTTACAAAGAGTATTCTCTAGTTTAGTTGGTTAACCATTTCTTATGCTCTTCCCGTGAATTTGAATACAGAAATGGCACCTATTTCTAGTTTCAAAGAGTACTATTATCTAGTCTACTTGGTTAACCATTTCGTTAGATGTTGCAAAGTGATGATTATTTACCAAAACTAGTTGCAACTATTCACCCAGAGGCCAGGTGTCTCGATTCTGTTTATATTTCACATTATTTTCATTATAATCATAATGTGTTGTAGTTTTATGCCTTATGAAGTGAGTGTGAATCGAAATGTATTGGTTTTAACACCTACAGCGTTTATTTGATGTACAATAAAGGTAGAGGTGACGGGACGAGGTCATGGACGTTTGGTAACTAGAAACCATGTACTTTTCCTACCATTGCCCTTATAAAGAATCACCTTATTATTCTGAACGTTTGGTCGAAGCGACGCGTGACCAAGGGCTGGTCGGTCAGTTCTGGCGCAGGGCATCAGCATTGCCAGTGGGGCAATTCAGCCAACGTTTTGGGGACACTTCCGACTGGTATTGATATGGATCTGTTGAGCATCTAGCTCAACAGTCTATGACTAGCTCAATTGTTAATACTAGCTGTAATTTATTTCTTGTATTTGATTGTTATTTTCTTTATTGAATCAGATGAGCGCCATAGCGCCCTATCTTCAGCTTGCCGCATCCAGCATCTGCCAGCAGTCTTTCGAAAAACGTCATTCCATCTGGTCGGAGGGCGTCCTACACTACGTTTGTCGAGTCGCGATCTCGACTCAAGAATAAGTATTAAAAATGTCTTAATTATTTTTTTAATGTCTGTTTAAGTTTATGATCTAACGATATAAACGTTATTGATTCTGATAGCCATACAAATTTTATTATTTGGTATTATTACAAGGTTTTTACCTAAACATACGATATTTGTGCATCCATTAGACAATGTTTGAATACGATGTTTGGTTAAACACATTACATAATCCATCAGTTGTAGAGTACCTGTAGAGTCGTTGACATTGACTACAATCCTGAGGTCGCTAAACTAAACGATGCCTAAACGAAATAGGTACATACTTAGTACTTTTATCATGTTAGGTAACAATTGGTAAATGTACTTCCTAAATAGGTTCCAATATGGTTGCTATATTGACTTGTCGAACAGGTGATGTATCTTTTAAAGGAAAATGTATACGCTTCTACAACACAACTCCAAGTGAGTTGCAAAAATTATCAATAAATAAATTCAAACAAATTGTCAAACATATCCTTTGTAAAAAGGCTTACTATAAAATATCAGATTATCTAGACGATAAAAAAGCTTGGGACGAGTTTTGCTCCAACTCGAAAACTAACATTCTAACAAGGTAAAGGTTTCTTGTTCGCTTCTTTACTTTACCTTAAAAAGATTGAAGTCGACAAAAAATCAAAGTGATCACTTTATTTCCTAGTTTTACTTATGTAATCTGAGTTTTTGTGACGTGTCCAAGAGTCCTGTAAGGTCTAAAGGAAATAAAGCACTTTAAATTTTGTTTTTTTTTTTAATTTTGATGTTTTTATTGGTAACTTAGATAGGTATATATTTTTTAATCTGAATTCTACTTGCTTCTCACGCGCTTTTTGGAATAAGAAATCGCGGATAACAGATAGTTCTATTATAAATTAATAAACTGCTACGAAGAAATAATTGATACCTAATGAATGGTTGACAATCATTACCGAGACTTGTAAAATAACATTACTTTATTTAAAGTACTTAAAGTACATGCCAATACTTTAAGTACTGACATAGTACTAATTTAGTATTATTATGCTCTTTATTAATAAAGAAAATAAAAATTTAATAACAGAATTCAATTAAAACTAGTACCTAATTATTTGAGACCTATTTATTTCTTCAATTGAGCTGACTGTAGACTGTTGCAAACAGCTTAACTGATCCATATCAAACACCAGTCGGAAGCGTGGCCAAGACACTGGCTGCATTGCCCCGATGTATGGCAATGCTGATGCGCTGTGCCAGATACTCACTATCTCTCGGGTCACGCGTCTCATAGTATTATTATATCTTTGACTATAGTATGCTTCTCGGCGACTTTTACGTTGAGTATCTTTCTATAGGATCCAGCTACGTTGGGCAGCGATTGGAAAACTACGTCAAGTCTAAACTACTTCTTGTCATCCATACCGAAAACCAAAGTTTTCAATCAGTTCGTCCTACCCTTCATGACTTACGGAGCTTAGATGTGAACGCTCACAGTAGGACTGGTCTACCAGTTTAAAGTCGCCCAGCGAGCTATGGAGAGAGTTATGTATGCTCGGAGTTTCTGTACAGGATAGCATTCGCAACGAATACATCCGACAGAGAACCAAGGTTATCGACATAGGTAGCTCAAAGGATTACCCTAGATACTGTTCAATTTTCTGACTATCGTGCACGGGTTACCCGCGCGACCGGTCATGAGCCTAGTGTGAAGCCGTCGCCAATCTATCAGACATACCTACTACCTATTATAGTTAGCTCCTAGGTTTTGTTTTGTTTTGTTTTGTTTTATTTGGGAAATAAACAGTACATTATACTTAAAATTACGAAACTTAAGATATACAAAAACCAAAATAATTTCCTCCATTAAGTAACACATGTAAAGCTAAAGAACAGATCTATAAAAAAAAGAAATTTGACAATACACACTAATTAATTTTACAATCTTAGAAAGAGAAAGATAATACAGAAAGTTAATTACAACGTGATAATAATTTTAATGATGAGTCAGTGGCAACGCTTAATTGAACTTCTTTACGGTACTTCGGCAATGACAAGTTAAATATATCTATACTCGTAAATTTTTTATTATACAATTCACAAACTCGACAAAGAAACATATTTTTCCTGTATTTTGTGTTTACAGTAGGTAGGCTAAATGTCTTTTTATTACGACCAGAAAGTCGGGGGCAATGAAGATAAACATTTTCAAGCAAAAATGGCGAGTCAATTTGTCCAGATAGAATTTTATAAAGAAAAACTTGGTCTCTGACAATTCTACGGGTTTGTAGGCTGGCCATGCTATCCGTTTCAAAAACAGGAAACCGATACTTACAATTTTTAAGCAATTTGTTCTGAATCCTCTCAATATCATAGATGTGAATGTTATATTGCGGGTTCCAGACCGTTGATGCATACTCTAGAATGGACCTAACAAAACTATTGTATAAAAGTAACAAAGTGTCCAAATTTTGAAACTCTCTGGAGACTCTAAGAATAAAGCCAAGCATGCGATACGCTTTGGCAGTGATATTATTAAAATGAACATTAAATGTTAACTTAGAATCTAAATAAACACCAAGATCTCTAATTTCAGTAACTCTAGGAATTACAATATCATTAAATTTATAAATAAAAAATATAGGTTTTGGCTTACGGGTGAAAGTAATTATTTTACACTTTTCAGCATTTAGAAATATAGAGTTAGTTTGACAATAGTTTAGAAGTCTAGTCAGGTCACTTTGCAACAAAAGACAGTCGGATTCAAAAGCTACCTTCATAAGAATTTTGGTGTCATCGGCATAAATTAAACATTTTGAATGAAGAAAGGTTTTAGTGACGTCATTAATAAATAGTAAGAATAGTAACGGACCTAAATGAGACCCTTGGGGGACACCAGATGATATTGGTACAAATGTAGAGCAATAGCCTTTAATAGTGACAGCCTGACTTCGGCATCGCAAGTAAGAATCGAGCCATCTTAGAAGATCTCCATGAATACCTAACTCAAACAGCTTGTGAATCAGGAATGAATGGGATACCTTGTCAAATGCCTTCGAATAGTCAGTATACACAGCATCTACTTGAAAACCATTATCCATAGCATCCGATATAATATGCGTGAATTCACAAAGATTGGTCTCTGTGGAACGCTTGCTGATAAAACCATGCTGTTCACCAATGATCAGTGGTCTCATAACTGGGAATAATGTATCGTAAACAATTTTTTCAAACATTTTGGCGACAGTACAAAGTTTAGAAATAGGCCTATAGTTTTGGATGTCATGTTTATTACCAGATTTAAAAACAGGCACAACAAAGGATTGTTTCCATATTTTAGGTATGCAACCAGTGTGAAGAGACAGTCGAAATAAAAGGAAAATAGGTAATGTTAGAGCATCACTAAATTGCCTCAAAAACACCGGAGGAATACCATCAGGGCCACTACCTTTATTAATATGGAGACGACCAAGATATTTCTTAACTATATCTATAGATATTTCAATATTGCCCAGGGTTGTGACCAAATTCGAATTGCCAGTATTACAAATGTTGGTGACATGAGCACCGGGCGTGGCGGGCTCAAACATAGACTGGAAGTAAGAATTAAAAAAACTTGCAATTTCATTTCCATCTGTACTCTGGGTATTGTTATAGCACATTGAATCAGGGAGATCATCGGCCCTTTTTTTAGATTTTACAAATGACCAGAAATGTTTACTATTAGTTTTGATTTTATGTTCAGAGTTTTGTATAAAATAATCGTAGCACTTTAATTCACATTCCTTTTGTCTAGCCCTAAGCATGCTAAAAGTGTCATAATCAGTTTTATTTTTGTAAACTTTCCATCGTGTATGGTATTTGCGTTTTTCTTTAATTATTTTGATTAATGGTTTAGTATACCAAACCGGAAATTTATTATTTGCTTTATAAACTTTCTTGGGCACATGCTTATTAATTATGTTATTAAGAATTTCATAAAAAGATTGAACACCGACTTCAATGTCATTGACATTCAGACACGAATACCAATTAATTTCATTAAGGGCTTTATTGATAGCTTCTTGGTCAGCAGAGTGAAAAAGATAAACAGTACGTGGAGCTGCACGGATAACGTTACATTTGAGATCAATTAGTGTGAACTCAAGTGCAGGGTGATGAACATTTTCCGATACTAAGGGATAAGGAGATCTTACTAAATTACACATGAAGTTACCTATAATTAGATCTAAAAACCTATTATTTTGATTTGAAATATGATTCAATTGCTGAAATCCTGTGAAAGAGAGGAATTTGTTTAACATCGATGCATATAAGTCCATGTGCGAATTAACTAGCCTTGGTAAAGAACCAGATAAATCCCACTGTCCATGAGTAATATTAAAATCACCAGTAATAAGAAAAACATCATCTGGATTATTCATTAAGCTATTCGAGACCAAATCTAAAAAATGTTCCTCCATTGATAGATGATCTTTGCCATGTGGAAAATAACAACAGTAAATTCTCAGTTTAGTGCTATGATTTAAATCGATTACCACTTCAATGGCTTCCGCATAAGAATTTTCAAAGGGAACACATGCGAAAGCAGAAACTGGCAGCTCTCTACGTACGGCAATAAGCGTTCCACCACCAAAGGAATCTCCACGCTTTTTATAATCCCGATCACTCCTATAAACACTGTAGCGAGCATCAAAACACTCAGAACTGAAGATTCCATCCGTCAGCCATGATTCACTAAGGCAAATAATGTCAAAATCAAAACTCAACACATTCTTATAAAGAGTGTTACATTTGGTACGGAGCCCCTGTACATTTTGATAGTATAATTTTAGATCATTTATAGAATACATTGTGGTATTGAACGTAGCACAGAAAAAAATACATTTATCATACAAGTTGAAATCGTTACATACAAATGATAATGAATAATTTCAATAAATAAAATATGTCCAATCGAGCCACACAATAAAAGGTTAATATAGATTTTTTCATAAATTGATGTTACAAAAACGTTGCCGCATTCCAAAGTATAAAATATATAAATGAAAAAAAAATGCACAAAAACAAAATACCAAAGACTCAAAATGTGTAAACATAAAATAACATAATATAATTCCTAAACAATCTTTTTTAAATCTTCTTCACAAGAGAAATGCAGGACCGGACTTGTGTCAGACATACGGGCCATTATGGTACAGTGCTTTATACAGTGGTATTTTTCTCTTAGTAAATGTATGCCTAAATGTAACTTTTTGTTGGTAATAAATAATTTGTATTTGTTATTTGTATTATCAAGCTAAAGCGGCAGTGGGCCGGCCATATCTTGAAAATCACCGACAACTACTTTGGTACACGTGTTCTTAAGTGGAGACCGCAACTTGGCAAATGTAGTGTAGGACGGCCTCCGACCAGGTGGAATAACGATTTGCGAAAGACTCCTGGCAGATGCTGGATGCAGCACACAACAGGGCCCTATAACGCTCATTAGGAGAGGCCTATGTCCAGCTGTGGACTAATATAGGCTGATGATGATGATGAAACTTCCATAACAATGACACGCAATATGTGGGAATATTATACATGCATCCATAGAACTATGCATAATTAATTAAGTAGGCGTCAATGAAATCATAGAATTCATTCAGAAAAATAAAATGTGTAAGATGCCACCGAATTTGCATAGTTTCCTTTCTCATCGGAAACAATAGAATAGATAATGGCCGACTCGTGCTGTAAACAAACTCGACGATTGTAGAGTTGTCACGTGTCACGGGGCATGGAGCAAAACCAGTCAAAAGGTACACGTCTGTGACACCCATTATTGACAATCTCATAGTAGACAATGCCTAGAAAAACGGTAAATTGTAGGTGATTTCTTTTTAGTAATAGGTGTGTTTTAATATTTTTTATGATATTGTGACCTAAGCATTAGACAATAATGAATACTGAGTTGTGAACTAGATCTGCCAATTGAAGATAAAATACAAATCGTCTACATTGACGACCGATGTGGTGCGGTGGGCGAAGGTCTGTCTGCGACGCAGGAGGTTGCGGGTTCGATTCCAGCCTCGGGACAATAGTGTGTACGATCTGCAGACATTTGTTCAGGGTGTTCTGGTCGTTTTCTATATAATATAAAAAAATATCTATCTATGTATTGTATTATATTATGTATATCAGTTATCTAGTACCCATAACACAAGCTCTGCTTAGCTTGGGGCTAGATAATGCTGTGTGAATTGTCCAGCATTATTGATAAATAAATAAATTGAAATAAATATTGACATTATGGTAAATGTATTCAACATATAAAATGGACTAAATGACGCAACTTTACAATGTGTCAGAGTCACTAATGGAACGTCCAAATAATACCAATTTATTGAGGTAGGTATCGCAGGATTGAAATTCAGCTCAAGTTTCATAATAGTGTTTATTAAAATATAAATAATGTTAACTAATTTAACTATCAACGTTCTTACACTCTTATCTTACTAATACTAGAAGGCCATTATCGACAGCATCGTTTTATATAACATCACCGGACCTTCACACGTCATCGGCAGAGTATCTTACGTATATCTTAAACTACAGAGGATTCTTAAGTTCCTTGTAAAACCAAGGAATAACCACAATACTATGAACAGTTCCGAAACTTACTACGAGGGGTCTCGAATAATCAGTCAGGTAACAATATAGTTACCGTAATAATTTAAAATAAAGCTAATAATAAAAGAAACCACTCGTAGTTTATACGAAAACTGATCCGATTCTAAGTTGAGCTTTCGGTTTGGCGAACAAATTGGACGCGGTTTTGAAGATACTGAGAAGGGGCCTGTATGAGGTAGTCTCGGGCTGGTAATAGGTTTCGGGCTGCTGGTATTGGTACTGGTACTGGTTGTTAAATTGGTTGTAGTACTGGTTGCTGTACTGGTAGTTGAAGCCCTGGGTGTCGCCGGTGCTGTCGGGAATGACGTTCGAGATGTAGCTGTTAGAGTTGTCCAAGGTTTGGTACGATGTGGTGGACGTGAAACTGGTCGCTGCAACAATAAAAAAAACTATTAAGATACGGTCACATTTCGAGGTCTCGTAAAAATCTATACAATATGGTAATTCTTGCTAATGAAGGTTAATGAATCGAAATTGAGATTCATCCTGACCGGTTGGAACGGTTTTGCAAATGACACGAATAATTTTAAGCGATGACTAAGACACTTACAGCAGAGACCGGAGTATTTTCTGGACTCGGTGAGACCGAAGTTGGTGCAGGATGGATATCCCTTTTCGTAGGGGTTGGAGCCGATAACGTTGCCGCCAGGGCCATAGTTGCAGACGTAGAGTTTGGTGTAGCCTCTTGCAGGGTCGTAGTAGAAAGTGAATCCACAGCCGACTTTGGATGTCTCGCCCCAGACCAGCTAAACAACAGATAATTTTTATTAATACCATGAAATCAGATGATTGTTAACAGATTAATGCAGCTTGTTTCTGTTTGATTTTGAAGAACTGTAGGGCGCCGATTCCTTACCTGAGAGTAGTGCCCCGTGCCGTGTCCACCGCTGATAGGTTTGAATCCGTAGATCCTCACTTCATCAAACCAGGCTTTGATCTGCTTGTTGAAATCGGGGATGGAGTCAGTCTCGTCGCTTGGAGGGCGAGTGGTCCAAGTGGCTGCGAGGTTCTGGCCGACAGGGAAGCGACCGACGTCGCGCTGGGAAGCGCGGTCATGAGCCGGGACGCACTGGTCAGACCAACGCTGAGCTGTGGCTGCCAACTCATCGTCCCACACCTATGAACAAAATTTAAGCCTTTATAGAACTGTACCAAAATAAATAAATAAATTGTTATTCAAGTCGGTTTAAAACCTTTTAAGATGACCGCTTTATTATAAGGTGACATCAGACATTGAACTGTCACGAATTTCAATTTATTTCTCAACGGCTACAATGTCTCTGCCCTACAAGCTTCGTGAATGCAATAAAACTATCTGATTTAATATATTTTATAGGAGCTCGTTGAACACTCAAAATCAAAAATTTATTATCGCATTCACTTTTCGAGATAAGAGAATAAAAATAATAAGTCCTTGAATCTAAATATCAAACTATTAAATTATAAATCTGTCCATTTAATACGTACAGATTATTTAAAATTTAAAGTGAGGTAATAGGTAAGTATAAAGTTGATTTCTAGGAAAAACCAAGAGCCAAGGTACCTATTATTTTAAATAAAGTAATAAAGTAACTCACCATTTCCATCATGTTGGCTGCTGGAGGCTGGCTAGAGACCTGTCCCAAAGCCACCGATTGCCGGAGTCGATTGTGCGCGTCCACGATTGCTTGCTTTTCGTACGCCGACAATCCTCCGGACTCTAAAACCAAAGAAAGTGGTGTTATAGAAGGAGAATAATGACATTCTATAGGTAGAGCAGCAAGATTAATTGTTATAAAAAGTTTGTCAAGTGTGTGAACTTATGCCTTGTCAAATTATCCTGATTTATTAGACCGCAACGTGATAGCACAGGTGTCTGTCGATAAAATTTTACGATCGAACCATACAAGTATGTTAATAAGAAACATAATTTTGCCAAAAACTGGTTTTCAAATTCTAGACTGGGTGGCGGCGTTAAAATTTATGACTTCTAGTTGTCAAAAAGCCCTTTATTTTTAACATAATGAGCCCACACCCATGTAGTTGAAATATTATTAGAAACAATCAAGGACTTTATAGATTTAAAAGTAAGAGATGAAAGCGAAGCGCCGTCTAATGAATAGTCCTGTACCTATTACATTAAAGTGTTCACTTTGATTTTTAACTTCTCATTTTTTATGGCTTTTATTCATATATATTTTGTTATTCGGCTCAGCACAGCCGTAACATGCTTTTTGGAACAAAGCTCCAGTGCGGCGCATACAACAGCTTTGTGGAGCAGTTAGCAGGAATAATTCGGATAAGAAAAAGGGTCGCAGTGTAATGAGATCGATACAATTTAAATTTTACTTTCTTATACCTAAATCGGAAAGTATATGTGGACATGTTATATGTTAAATAGGTATCTACTAAATAAAAAATAACAAATGGACGGGAAAGATTTGATGTGGTTTGTACTTACTTAGCATTTGTTTTCCAAGACCGCACCCTTCTGTCAATGCGAGAAAACCTCCCAAAACAATCAACACTAAGGACATCATCTTGAATTGTTCTTATATTTTTCACAACACTTTGTAACTTAAGTTCACGCTGAAGCTGAGATTCGTAACTAAAAAAGTATCACTTTATTTACGAAACGTCAAACTTTATATAATTTATCTCCGGTGATCCGCTGCACGAATGTGCGGCGCGCTCTCCGGGTTAAAGCAATCTGTGCGGGTGGTGCGCAAGCGACGGCTTAAGTACTCAATGCTACGTTACCATGGAGACGCCGCGACGCCGCCGCCCGCCCCTGCGACCAGCGTCGCGCCTTGTCTTTACCGACTTAAATTTGTACTGTTCAATTGACACCTTATAAATCCCTGCATTCTATTCAATAACTTTTTTAATATATTTTGAGTATTTTTTGCGTTCCTTAGCTATTGGGTCGACCTGTATCTTCCGTTTCGGTACAAAGAAAGGTTACATGAGTACCGGTCGGCTACTTTTTATCTGCAGTAATAATTTAAAACTCATTATACTGTACTCGGCAGTAGTCAATGAAATCGAGTTCTTGTGATGGGTAGGTTCTGAGCGTGGAAATATGCTGACATGACAGATATTGGTCGTTGCGGAAGTGGTCTTTAATCGAAATTATAGGCAGCTAAAAAACAAGGAAAGCATAAGTGAAATCACTTTTGTCAACTTGTTATTGCTGCTGGTTGGATTGTTGTAGGTATTGAAGAGACCTTGTATACGCGAATTTATTATTTTGCTAACCTTTGAATTAACGAGAGTATAGTTGCAGGTTTTGGGTTTTTTAAAAAGTTTAAAGAATAAAAAGTTATTCACGTGTTAGAAACACGATACTAAAGATAAGCAGGAAAAATAAATTTCCGTTCCACATCGCAGAAAGTCGTTATTCGGACTAATATCGGACAGAGACTTATACATAGGTGACAAGTTGTCTGGTTGCCAACCAATCCGGTTTACCACCTGAGGTGAATCTACTCGTATTTTATTTGCATATTAATGATTTAACATTTCATCGACTTTTTATTTTATTTGATGGGATCCGAGGTTTACCTATTTTGTTACAATTAATTATTTCACAAATATGATTGTGTGTACCTACCTGCTAAAACGCTGAGAAAAATTTGTAAACCCGAAAAATCACCCGCGATTAGTTATAAATGAGACTTCATCAAGACAAGACAAAACCTACTAAACAATACACTATAATTACTATAAAAGATGGAATATGATAAGGTAATAGAATAAGATTTTTTGATCAATGAATAGGTGTTAAGAAAGTAAATAGTATACTTACCAATAAAGTAGGTATAGATTGCTTTAATACCTCTGTGGCACGGTGGGCGAAAGCCTGCCTGCGACGCAGGAGGTTGCGGGTTATATTCCCGCCTCGTTATCTAGTACCCATAACACAAGCTCTGCTTAGCTTGGGGCTAGATAATGCTGTGTGAATTGTCCAGCATTAATTATTTTATTTATAATTGCCGTGGTGCTCGCGCTGGTGCGGTGACACCTCAACACTAGCCTAGTGGGCATAAAGCTTCAAAAGGACTAAGGTTAAGTTTAGGGAAGCAAGCAGCCCGGTTCACCGCAAAATGACATCATTCATCATCAACTCAATGCAATTTTACATTTCTCACATCAAAAGGTTAAGGAACAAGTTTATATTGCCTTTGGTAAGGCCAATGTTCTTGATTGAGGTAATTAAGTAGGTAAATACTTGCAGATTTGCTAGTCTCAATTTTTTCCTTATCATTATCTCTCATGTTAGTTTCAAATCCTGTTTTTTCAATGTTCCCAGTCACCGGTGTCTTAGCATCAGGTAAGGGGTTAGAATATGTTTTCTATTTATAATAAAAAAATATCTATCTATGTAATGTATTGTATTATGTATATCAGTTATCTAGTACCCATAACACAAGCTCCTTAGCTTGGGGCTAGTTATTGCTGTGTGAATTGCTAATAATAGATAATGCTGGACGCATTATTCATTATTAATATATTATTATTATTAATAGAATAGCAACCTTTTATTTCAGAAACTATAATTAAACATATTAGAAACAAGGGAACATTGGTTAAATTCAGATTATTACACAACAAACCGTCGTGTGGTGCCAGCTTAGAATTGCACCACCCCAACTCTTCCCGTGGGTGTCGTAAGAGGCGACTAAGGGACATACACCGGGGGGCGGGCAGCAGCGCCTCTCGCAGAACAGATCTACCACCGAACTGCGATCTCCAACCCGCACGCCCAGCGTGGGGATTCCGGGTATTACCCATGAGATAAAAGTCAATAAAGCGATAATCAGGCTAGGCCTGCGTCCAGGAGTGGACCATTAAAGGCTGTTAGGGCGAGGTGGGGACACACACAGCAAACTATTAAAACTATGAGCATAAATTCAGATTTAAACCTTGACAATGGACTTCGGTGACCTCGTTCAGTTATTTACTTTTAACCTTCGTCGGAAATATTAGAAATAATATTTGCAAACATCTTTCGAGTTAGGAAAGCTGTATTGTATAATTATTCAATTTAGGGGCCGGTGAGGTTAAAAACTAATAATTAAACAAAAGTAGGTACCTTTAGCAAAAAACTCTAAAATATGCTAGATAGGTATTTATACCTTCCTTTATTTGAATATTCATAATGTTGGTTGAATGAAAACTTACCTAGCTATATGCTAGGTAAGTTTTCATTCAACCAGCAAACATCGAGTATTTACTAACCCAGCTATCGTAGAATTAATTACAATAAACATAATTAACCATTCATTTTATTTTACAGTGTAGTAATGCAGCCAGCGTCTTAGGGATGTTTTTTACTGGGATCAGTTGAGCTACTCGTAGATTGTTCGCAACAGTCTGCTGTTAGTTCAATTATTTCAATTGTAAATAATGTACTAGTTCTTATTTGTTTTTCTTACATAATATATGATTGTAATTTTTTTGTTAATATAGATTTAAAGTTTAATTTTATTCATTTTAGAATTTTAGGGAAACTGACATCTTGGTAAGCTTGCTAGTAAGCATATAGCTTAAGCTATTAACTATCTTTTTTTGAATTATTTTAACAAAATCGCACGTACAGCAGTTAAATATACTAAGCTTGTTATAAGGTTTTTGTTTTTAATTATTTTAACAAAATCGTAACTACATCAGTTACAGTTAAATATACTAGGCATGTTATCAAAGCCGTGGCCTTGAAGGAGGTTTTCAAAAATTTCTCAGAATACCTGATCATAGCGATGCGTGACCCGAGAGCTGATTGAGAGTGACTTTGTGAATATCAGGTGCTGCGCATCAATATGCGGGGCAATGCAGCCAGCGTCTTGGCTTGCGAAAGATTCTGATTGGCAATAATGTGGATCAGTTAAACTACCTTTAGGTTGTTTTCAAAAGTCTTTTTTGTTTCTACTAGACGTTTTATATTATAAAGATCATCACCACTTTTTTGGTTGAGTGTACTAAAATTCACCCAAAATAAAAGTGGTGTGAGTTGCAGAACGAAGAGTAGGACAGCTTTTTAACAATTCGTCAACTCATACAAGTTGGGAGAAGTTAGATGGTGTGAGTTGACGAATGACTCTGGATAATTATTAGTACTTAATTATAATAAAATATAACCGTGAGCCACATTTATATGACTATGTGAATCGACTTTATATATTTAATATATTTTAGCAATACCCATAAAATCGAGTAGAGCTCATCTTGAAAGTCACAGCCAGTTTGCTTGACCTTTAAAAGCTTAAATAAATGGCCTTATTAATATCATTATACAAACCAATGAAAAGGTTCAATAGTCTACCATCCCAATACGAAATAGTTCAGTTCAGCCTATTAATGTCAAATAAACTAGGACCTCGAAGAAGTTAAATACGACCTTTACATTATAGAACTAGAATCTTTTAGGTTAGTGCATATTATGTTTGATGTATCTAACATGTATGTAGTCAGTATATTGGTTATTTGAATGAACTTTTTATTTTATCAAACAATAGATAAGCGATTTATTTAAAAATAACTTAAAATAATGTTTCCTAATTTATATATACATCCATCTTTTATTTTAAATGCAAAGCTAACTAGTAGCTTACGCTCTTAATTTGCAAATCGAACCCATTAATAACAGTGTTTTATATCAAATACCAGTCAACGACGTCGAATCAAAAAGTAACTATAGTAAAAAGACTTGGTTAATAACCATGGTTAATAACCATTAAATGGCCGTAGTAAATAACCATAGTAAATAGCCATAGTAAATTGGGAAATGAAAGCAAAAGGTACCCGATAAATACCGGATAAATAATCTTTAATATACAGTAATTCACCATTAAATAATCATAGACAATAAGCACATTAAGCTATACCATCTTTCTCAGACATCTAAATTTACAGAAAATCGTCTTCAATAAAAAACGCATTTTATTTGCAAAGTTGCGATGAATGAAAATAGCTTCGCATAGCGGATGGGCGACTGCGAAAAGACCACTCGTGATGTGTAATGTCAGGTTGGTTCAGCTCGGGCAGACAAAGCGTCGTCCGCGCAACACTATCTTCACACGCATCGAATATGTAAAGTATTGTAAAGTCATGTATTAACGTACGCCGTGACTTATTTCTGAATACTATCGCGATACTGAGAGCTACATACATTTCACAGGAGATATATTATATAAACTTTTTTGGAAGTATATAATTATCGTATCGTTTAAGTTTTGATTGCGATTTTATCTTTACGAGATTGAAAAAGGTATGATAATTTAATTAAATGGGTAAAACGCGATACCTAAAATCTAAGGTATTATGGTATTCTAAGGTATAAATAACAAATTATGAACGGAAACGATAAGTTAATGAGGTTTATTGCTCTGTATTTCTAACTTGACAACCTTTTAACGACCGATGTGGCGCGGCGGGCGTAGGTCCGCCTGCAACACAAGAGGTTGCGGATTCGATTCCCGCCTAGGGACAATTTTTTGTACGATCTGCAAAGAATTTTTCCGGAGTTCTGTTGTATTTTCATTTTTATAAAAATATATGTAACATTTTGTTTTGTGTATATCAGCCACTAGCCATGAGTACAAGCTCTGCTTACCTTGGGGCTAGATGATGCTGTGTGGATTTTCCAGCATTATTTATTTATGCTTTTCTTCTAATTACCTTGGTCAATGTAGTAAAATAGTGTTATGTACGAGTACACTATTTATTATCAAGTTGTCACCTTATTGCTTTCCAGAATAAACATCTATATTTCCCATGAAGTAAGTAATATGAAGTTACTAATATTTCCCCATGTCATTTCAAAATGAGATAAAGAACTTCCCTACAACGAGAGTAATACCAGGAAACAGGGTATCACTGCTACATGCACAACGACAAGTAAATATTTTATAAGCAAACACTTGAATGTGTTAATTCAAGAATTTAAGGATTCACTCTTGAACTGCATGCCCGTAAACATATGCACCGATTTTACCTTTTCTTTATAATTACAATTACAAATTTTGGTATTTTTGTTTTAAACCTACTCAAGGTTTACCGGCCCAAATAGGTACGGCTCAAAGAGCAATTATATTATGTAGGTATATCAGTTATCTTGTACCCATAACACAAACTCTGCTTAGCTTGGGGCTAGGTAATACCGTGTGAATTGTCCAGCATTATTTATTTATTTATCTACTCCGTTATATATTAAGTAGATGTCTTACAAAATGTCCTAGTATAAAAAGATTTTACTACACAGGTTGTGTGTGAGTGAGTTTATATAAAAAATAATTTATTATCTGATGGCACTTTATAACGATGTTTGTTTAAGTGTCTCGTTGCGTTTGTTCAATACTAACACAACACATCCTGTTAGAATATTAATTTTTAAATTTGAAGGTACATTGTAATATGATAAATCTTTATTAACCATGAAAATTACAATCAAATAATAGAATTAAATGAAAACTAGTATTTACAACTGAAAGAATTGAGCTAACTGCAGACTGTTGCATAAAATGTACAGGTCGCCTAACTAATCCATGTCAATACCAGTCGGAATCGTGTCCAAGACGCTGGCCGCATTGCCCCGCTAATAGGGAAATGCTGGTGCGCTGTGCCAGATACTCACCAGCTCTCCGGTCACGGCGTCGCTTCGTCCAGACGCTCAGATAGTTATATTATTAGATAAAGGGTAAATCGTTAAAAGCCTAATTTATATTGCCTATAATTTAGTTTCGATACCTATACTACATAATATATATTATAGTACTGGCACTGTTTTGTGTTTTTTATTCTACGTTGGTATTTCAACTTATTTTTCATTATGAACAGAAATGTAATTGATACTTTATTAAATATTAGTGTGAATTGTCCAGCATTATTTAATGGATGTTATTTTGTTTGATATTAAAATAGTTCTTAATCAATTATCTAATTCTTATTCTAATATTAGATTGTTTGCAACAGTTTGCAGATAGCACAATTGTTTCTATTTTAAATCTTAGTATTAATTTAATTCTATTTTTTTATTGTAATTTTCTTTCTTAATACACATGTAGTATAACCTAATTTGTCACACACATCACAACATCTATATTGATGACTCTACACTGAAACCATTCTTATCAAAGAGCGTACTTTCAATTTCATTATGCCCAGGTGCCAAAATAACTTTTTGTTATATATTTTTTAAGAACATATGAACGTGTTATATTTTACTCAATAAACCATCAGATTGGTGAATGTCAATTTTTTATGAATAACAGGCGGTAATCATTGAAATTTATAATCTTCAGTCAGAATTTTTATAAAAAAAATATTAATAAAAACTGATGAGTAGGTAATCCTCAAATCTTGAAGACAGCATAATCCCAGACCTTTCAATTAATCTTATTTTATATTTTAAATTAAGCTCTATGTGATTTACAGTTTGATTAATGTTTCTAAGTTAATGGTCTTTTATGTTATAAAAACAGAAGTTAATGCCTATGCCTGTCACTTTATAAACTTCTTACTTTTTAACTCTAATCTTTTTTAATCTAATCTACCAAGAAGAATACTAATTTACTAGTATTAAGCTTAAAGTTTATCTTATCTTACCTTTAAATTCCTATCTCAATTAAAAACATTATACATAGCTATATTGCAAAATAATTATATATGAACTGATCTTATTGAAGTAGATCTTACAGTTTAGTCTGAAATTAGACAAAATTATGAAGTTTGGCTCATTAGGGGAGGCCAATGTCCAGCAGTGGACTGGTATATGGGTGATGATGATGATGATGAAGTTTGGCAGAATGCTGCCAGCATTCTGGGCACTCTGCCTTCTGGTGACGGCTTAGATATTTAGAAAATAGATGTAAGTGTATTATTAGTTATTATTATTATTATTTTTTAAGTAGAAACATTGATTTATCTTTATTCAGAAAGAAAATAACAAATTTAAATTAAAACTAGTATTTACAATAGAAACAATTAAGCTATCTGCAAACTGTTGCAAACAATCTACAGGTAGCTCAACTGATCCATATCAATACCAGTTGGAAGCGTGCCTAAGACACTGGCTGCATTGCCCCGCTGTATAGCAATGCTGATGCGCTGTGCCAGATACTCACCAGCTCGGGTCACGCGTCGCTTCGACCAGACGCTCAGATAATTTTTTGAAGACCCGTTTTTATTATATTAGATGTAATTATTTTTTGCCGTTTAAATTATATATAAAATCCTAATAGAATCCATCTATGTAGTTTCCTTCCTTTTAAATAGGATAGGACCATGAAATCTATACTAATATTTTATAGAGATAAAGTTTGTGAATTGTGTGTGACATTGTGTCGGGTAATCTCTGGATCTACTAAAACGATTTCAAAAATTCTTTCACCATTAGAAAGCTTATTTTTCAGGGAGTGACATAGGCTGTATCTTATTCCGGAATTCCTACTGGAACGGGACCTACGCGGGTAAAACCGCGAGGGGCTGCTATAGTATTGTAATTAAGACGCCATTGACGCGTCAGCCCTAAAAATTAAGTTGTAATAACACCTACAATAAATTTTTTACTCCTTATATACAGAGAAGTTTATCATAATGATTTACTTTATGATTTGGTTATGGTTACGATAACATATGTTGGGTTGTCATAAAAATATGGACCTATTGAAATCGATACACTTGAAACAACAAAAGTTTTGATTAAATCTTATGAATTAATACATGGATAAACATTAAGATTTAAGGACAAGTATACATTTTTAATGGTTCTTTATGCGAAGTCAGGTGTGCATTCATTTATATCATCTTGATAGCTTCTAAGAATTGATTAGATATGGATGAATAATTTGGTTTTATTTATAGGATCATAAGACAGAAAACTTGGTAATTAAAGATCTGGTTTATAAATAAAGACATTAATCTGAAAGGTTTATAGACCTGCGAGCCCATAAAATAAAATAAAACTAGTGTTCTTTTACTAGTTGTGTTCTTGTTATTTGTTTTGTGCAATATTAGTGCAAGATTGTGAATGACTGATTGCATTATGAAGAAGCAAAAACTTATTTTTAAAAGATTAGGTTGATACCATAAACAACAACGACAGTAAAAAACGACTATACGATTATTGTTAGTACGTTATTTTTACGAACGTTTTGATTTCGGGGCTTTTATGTTAAATACGAACAAGTCATTTTAAGGAGGGTTTCCTTTTTTTATAACATGGGAAAGCTAAGGACTCAACTACACTAAGCAAACATGAAGATTTAAATGTAGAGTATATCTGAAGCCGTCGTAATTAGTTTTTTAGATTATTTGTAAGTTTCATAGAGTTTTTTGGAAATAAATTTATTGGAAAGCTAAGGACTCTAGTACACAAAGATCTGAATGTAGAAAATGTCTGAAGGCCTTGTAATCAGTTTTTTAAGATTCTTTGTAAAACTTTGGATGAATGATATACATACATAGAAAGTAAAAGTTATTTGCTCATTTGATTTTTTGCGTTTATTATTTACTCGTTCTGAGAAGTGCTTTCGCCTCTAACACTTTATACGCCAATAATATAACACGTGATTGACAGCGATGAGGAAAAAGTCTTCGCTAAGTACTCTTACTTTCACCATTCTTTGTTTGTTAGAATTTGTCATGTGGTGATTAAATGGATTGCAAAGATATGACTCATTATTAATTAGATTAGGACTTCCGTGAGGACTGGTGCGGCGGCAGATTTAGCCGAAGATCTCAAGAGGCGCAAATATGCAGGTCTCGACAGAGCCTACACATTTGCTCCCCTTGGAGTCGAGACCCTAGGTTCGTGGGGTACCGAGGCTCTCCGGGTTTTCAAAAAATTATCTGAGCGTCTGGTCGAAGCGACGCGTGACCCGAGAGCTGGTGAGTATCTGGCACAGCGCATCAGCATTGCTATACAGCGGGGCAATGCAGCCAGTGTCTTAGGCACGCTTCCAACTGGTATTGATATGGATCAGTTGAGCTACCTGTAGATTGTTTGCAACAGTTTGCAGATAGCTTAATTGTTTCTATTGTAAATACTAGTTTTAATTTAAATTTGTTATTTGATTGTTATTTTCTTTCTGAATATAGTAGTATATTAGATTAGAAATATAATTATCTTAGTATTCGACCAATCAGAACTTACCTATAGGGAAAAGATATAAACATTATAAATCAAATACTAAGAAGAAGTAAAAGTATGTCGATGAGTGTGCTCCAAGAAAACGATTCAATAAATAAAATCGGTCTGAGCAGCCGCGAATGTATAATGATGAATCACATAATATTCTATAGGTAAAAAAATAAATGGGGTCGCCGGCCGCGAAGCTTTCGATATGCTGTCACTGATGTTACAAAGTGCTTTCATTTAAATAAATTGTATGTTTACTAAACTAATTCACTGACACCTTTTTACTAGCTGATTCATAGTCCTCTTATGGGGTTAACTGCTATCGTTTATGTGGTTATTTTGTGGTGAACAGATAGTTTTTTAACGAACTTATTACATATTTTTCTTACTTTTAATCGCTATATCCACCCTATTCACAAATTATTAAACATATCACTATGTTGCGTACCTATAACAAAAGATCACTACACCACCTGCCTTCTCGGTTTATAAAGTCAGCGTGCTAACCGATCGGGCAATTAATAAAAACTAACAGACACTGTGGATAAAATCTTTAGATAATGTAAACGGGATGTCTACATTGTCAACTATCGACCTGTTTCTTATTTTATAGTTGTTTAATAAAATTAATCGATGGCACCATGATTATACTACATTATCTAAATTAATTAAAAACAATTATTAATATTATCTAAGATATTATCGATTCAGGTAGTTGTCAAAAGGAGAAAACCTGTCGATGAGAAGCGCATGATAAATTTACTATGGGTATAATTATTTTGAAAAGTTATTAATTTTATTATTTCTTTCGCCTTTTTGGTGGATGTAAATATGTTTTATCTACTCAAGCTGTTTTTGTTTGTGTGATTTTGCATTACCTATGAACAAAGTTCCGAATCGCAAGCCATAGCAGAAGGGATCTATCTCATTAGGACACCATGGTGGCGTGACGGTCACGTCACCATCAGAAGGTGTACAGCTGTATGAAGGGTACCACTCCTGGTATCAGCTTGGTTGCCCAACCAAATTTATTAATTTGTTAGTGCGTTTTTTTATCATTGTGATTGAGGCACATTTGAAACGTAATCCATTTAGCTTCCACACCAATTTTTAAGAATAAACTCATAAAGTGGTATTATATGAAGACAATGAATTTTTTAATTTGTCCGTATTATAAATTTATTATTTTATTTTTTATATTTAAGTGACATGTAATAATGGTATTATAAATAAATTCTGTATTCCATTAAATATCTAGAACTAAAATCAAATTTATCCAGCGAGGTACGATCGGCATTCTAAAACAAACCGTTTTATCAGAAAAAGCCCATAAATCATAATCGGGCCAAACTCGCATCAGCTTCTAGGTTTTACCACCGCAAACTGCTGTAGTTGTGGTCGGTGTAGTTGTGGTCATAAAAATCGAGTTGTTAATGAAAAGCCTTGGCTCACCTGAGACTGTTTTCCTTATTTATAGAAAACGGCCCTGAAAGTTAAGAAGCTCCTCCATCATAGTTATAGATTTGAGCTCTGTTGAAGTCATAAAAAACATTATTGATATATTTCCTGCATCTGAAGGGCTTGTTGTAGATATAAATTACACGTCAATTATCATATTGACAGGTCTAGTATGATAGAAAAAGACTTTAATGGTACCCCTAATGAAGTGATCGATTTTAATCGCCCTCAGTTTACATGTTTTAACAATTTATTCGTACTTAATCTTCACAAATTGTTTTTTTCGTAATGCAGATGCCAAATGTTTTTGTGAAGAGGAGTTTTTGTAATCAAAAAGCAGATTTAAATCCAGTTCTTTTTGAACTTTAAGACTGTGTAATTTAGTACAAAAAGTAAAAGAAGAAAAAGCTTAAAAAGTCAAGTATGTTTCTAAATTCGGATAAAAGTTTTGGAATACGTTAACCCTTTCAAGAGTTCCATGCCCTTTTCGCCATATGTTTTACAGCCTGTTGTAAAAGTACCTAGGGCCAACAGCCTTCTAACGACAAGCCAGGATGCATTGCCGAAACCAGTTCATTTGTGATTAAAATAAATGTAGGGTCACGGGTTTAGATGTCACGACTCTCGTAAAGATGCAATGTTACAGCCTGAACGTCACATTTTTTATTGCATTGGAATTTATGTTATGAAATAAGTACGTTTTTGTTGAGACAGGATATAAAAATCTTTCTTGATTGTATTAGAAATATTATGTCAGGTGTGTTGCTGATGAAATATTCATGTTTTCAATTCAAACTGCGTAAGTACGATATTTATAAAACCATGCTGCGTGTTCCTTGTTACTTCGACCTCATATCTACGTACAATTGACCATTGTACGTATTTTTCAAAGAATTATGATTATACACAGTATGATCCAAAGTCGTGGATAAATTTAAAGAGCTGAAAATAAATTTGACCTTATGAAATTATCAAAATAGGTTTCTTAATAAAATTGATAAGTTGATAGCCCATACTTAAGTACGAATAAAAATCACTATGAATGACTTATGTGGTCTTAAATCTACATAACACATAGGAAGTATTTTCATCACATTATAATGCTTTAAAACGATCACATTGTTATCCTCAATCAGCTCCTGAAATCTTTACATCATTTTACCAAACACCCTGTAGTATCACATGCTTAATGGAAACGTCTGCTATGCTAAGCAATGTTTATTAAAAAAGACAATACCTTTTAGGATTTGCTTAGTAGTTTTTAAATAAAACATGTTTTGAATTCAATAGGCTTTATAGACTCATCAATCAATCACACACTGACTAGACACTGCTTATGCTAAGGAATTTTCTTAAAAATATTATTTTAAATTTGTTATTTGATTGTTATTTTCTTTCTGAATAGCTTAGTTAGTTTTTTACTTTTTATATTCTATTTAATATACGTATTTTTTGTTGATAGGTATCCTATGTATAGTATCTGGTAGTTAGTTTTATTTTACCTACCTACCAGAGATTAAGAGGAGAGTGGTACAATAAAGTATCAGTTTTTACTTTTATTTGGGACTAATGAACTCGCGGTTCGCACACGGGCGTGACTAATGTCATCCTGACTTTTAGTGCATCAAAGTCTTTGGCTTTATGTAAAATTCTCCATTTTCTTCGCTTTCATTAATATCAAATTTCAAGTAGTGTAGTGAATCTGATTAATTGGATGTGCATAAGTTTGTGAAATGTGCTGAGCAATGAAATGGGAGAGTAGTCTTTGTTACATATAAGCCTACAGTGCAGTGCTGATATTTTAAGGTTTCTATATTTTATTATGATTAGCTGTTTTGATGCTATTCCCACCTAGTATGGGAAGGGATAAGAAGAGCGAGAGAAGGCGTCGAGAGACGAATCAAAGTACCTACGGTAAAAAAAATACCAAAGCTGTCTAAACTAAAAATAGATCGGAGATTCTGCGAGTGGTTTTTCAAATTATATGCGATTATAAATAAAACCGGCCAAGTGCGAGGCGACCTCGAGCACTAAGGGTTCCGGACCATTGTCTATAAAAACGGTAAATAAGCACGTTTGTTCCCTCTGGAGCCTCCATTAAATATTTAATTTATTTTACTTTAATAACCTATTTTGGAAGTAAATTTAAATAAATATTTTAAATATTTCAAGCGTCTTTCGGTGTCCTATAAAGAGCAAAAACGAACAAAAAAATCACGTTTGTTGTATGGGATTCTTAAATATTTATTTTAATCAGTTTTTTTAGTATTTGTTGTTATAGCAACAACAGAAATACTTAAGGCGAAGTACGTTCGTATTTTCGAGACAAGGACGAGCGAAAACCGCGCAGTGAAAGCGAGAAAGGGACGCAAGAGCCGGCCCGCGCGCAATTTCACTGCTTTTTATTTATAAATTTGTTATTGCTCTAAAATAATACTCTTTCGCAAAAAACTAAGACCATAATCCTCTAAAGTGTTTAGTTAAGTATTTTTTAGACGATATGTCATGCAAATATGTTAAGTAACTAGCAAATGAAACTGGTTTTCCTTAGTAAAAATGCAAAATTTAGAGAAAACTTTGCGATTTTTTTCTATCGAGTCAAGTTGAGTCAATCGTGTTTCGGCTCCCATAACTTACTAACAAAAATCCTAAACTTTCGATGCTCATCAAAAAAGATTTTAAAAAATTGTGTTTTCTTGCCTTAAAACTGATTTTCCGTCTAGGCAAAACCTGAGTTTTGGGACCTACTTCACCTTAATCTGTGAATCATAATTTCAACTGTCCATCTATCGACAGGCGGACGGACAGCGGAGTCTTAGTAATAAGGCCTCTTTTTACCCTTAGGGTATACGAAACCCTAAAATTTATACGTCCTATTATTATGTAGGTATTGATATGTACATTCAACGTGCGGAAGAAGCTAGGTAGCTGTAAGTTAAATAAAACTTTATTTATTTAGTTTCCCAGATCAATATTAACTATCAATTATTAAAATAAATAGTTAAAGACACTTACTCTGACTGGGCTAATTATGGTAAGATTACTATGAAGTAGTATATATTATTAAATTTGTACTATGTCTTAATTTTTAAGTTATATCATTTATAATAATATTTTTTTTGTTTTTTCTTTGTTGTCAATGCATTTAAAATAATAATTGCTTTTAACCTCATCTTGCCTGGTGGGTTGCAATGATGAGGTCTACTCTGGGCACGCTTGCCTAGAAAGACGCTGACTCTTCTCTCGAAGAAACTAAGGTTAATCTTCTCTCGACTTGAGTCCCGATAGTTTTAAGACAGACTATAGCTTAACAAAATTACAACTTAACAAAGGAAATAGTCTGTCGTAAAACTATCATGACCCAAGTCTGCGCTCAGCTTAACACCCATCTGTTTTTTTTCTGATTCCTTTAAGCTGAGCGCAGACTTCATTTCATTTTCATTTCATTTATTTATTGCATCATATTATGGTAAATTTGTCACAACATAATTGAGTAGAATATACACACAATATGTACCTATTTAGGGTGTTGCAATGGGAGGCTTGAGTCACGATAGTTTCATCCGCATAGTTTCCGCGAGAATTTCGGGGTAAAAAGTAGCCTATGTGCTATTCCAGACTATAATCTATCTTTGTGCAAAATTTCATTCAGATCCGTTCAGCCGTTCTGGCGTGAGTGAGCAACAAACACCCATCTATCCATCTAAACTTTCGCATTTATAATATACATAAGTGAAAATTAAAAAAAAACGATGCATTGTATTGTATTATGTTTATCAGTGTTTTAGTACCCATAACACAAGCTCTGCTTAGCTTGGGGCTAGATGTGTGTGTGAATTATTTATATATTATTCAAAAAGAATTATTTATTTAATAATGTTATTTCTATTCGATAATATTCTTTATTTTCTTAATGAAGTATTTAGTTAATTCGAAATTGAAAGTAAGCAATTTCCTATTCTGACTTCGATCTACTAGATCAGCTAGTTAGACCGTTAGGTTGCCCCTTAGGCCAAAACATTTACTGGTACTATTCTTCTTCACTTACTAGCAATGCTAATGTTAAAATTTGTATAAAGTTTGTTTGCTTTTGTTTAAGTTCATATTCTTACATGCACATCGCAAATGGAAAAGCAAATACTAAGTTCATTAACATCTTGAAGTCGCTTAGTGAGAGTCGTGGCACCCCTTAAAATATGATAGTTACCATGTTGTGATTTGCCTGAATAACTTCGGGTAAAATAGGTTAATAAATGAGATAAATACTCGTAAATATTTAAAAGATACTAGCAGTACCTCGCGGTTTCACCCACGTCGTTCTCGTTCCTGTGGGAATTTCGGGATATAATATAGCCTATCTATGTGATATACCAGACTATAATCTACCTACCTCTGTTCCTAAGTTTATCCAGATCCGTTTATCCGTTCTGGCGTGATTGAGCAACAAACACCCATCTATCCATCTATCCATCATCATCAGCCTATAATAGTCCACTGCTGGACATAGGCCTTCCCTAATGAGCGCCATAGCGCCCTGTCTTCAGCTTACCGCATCCAGCATCTGCCAGCAGTTTTTCGCAAATCGTCATCCCACCTAGTCGGAGGGCGTCCTACACTACGTTTTCCGAGTCGCGGTCTCCACTCAAGAACACGTTTACCCCAGCGGTTGTCAGTTCTTCTTGAAATATGGCCAGCCCACTGCCACTTCAGCTTGCTAATCCTTTGAGCTATGTAGATTTTAATCCTGTACATATGGACAGAGTAACTTAATAAAGACTTAACTAAATAAATCAGTTTAGCTAAAATGTTGACCTTGTTTGATAACGATCAATGACGCAGTTAAGTGTGAAAACTTTATAATGTTGTCGGCGAGTCTTTTATGATGAGAAATTTATTGCTGACAACAGGTCACTAGTCAAAACATAAGCTCTGCGCACATTAATCCAATACCGCCACCACCAAACACAAAAATGTGTACTCAAATATGGGCATTCACTCTTTTTCCTTAGATATATTTGACAGTGACAAAATGGTTTCCCACAAGCTTCAAGTGGTCGGCGAGTTGTCTATCATGTAATACCGTCAATATATATTTTAGTATTGACGACCTCTGTGGCACGGTGGACGAAGGTCTGCCTGCGACGCAGGAGGTAGCGGGTTCGATTCCCGCCTCGGAACAAATGTGTGTATAATAAAAATATCTATATAATTATGTTTTGTGTTCTATTATGTATATCAGTTATCTAAGTACCAATAACATAAGCTTGGGCCTAGATAATGCTGTGTGAATTCTCCAGCATTATTTAAAATTCAATTTAGTAGTTTGTTTACAAATTATATACCGAATCAAACTCCTGAATTCTGATAAAATACAGCCTTCTGTCAAACAGAGGCTTAGAAATAAATTATGTTGGGACCCTTTGCGTACAAAACCATAACCAAGTCATCAGTCCAGGATTGGTCGTTCTTCATTTTAGGCGATCCGACATCCGTCAACTTTGTTAGACCTCTTGTTTACGCCTGTTGCCATGGAAACCAATAGACCAGTGAGTAAAATGATGTTTTAGATCGTTTTACGGCGCACATATTTCATTCCTGGAAAATTTCCTTTTTACGGGACCACCTCAAAATCAACCTTTATACAATGAAAAATCATCAAAATCTATTGAGAACGAAGATATCACCAAAATTGTTATAGCTGCCAAAAATGTCGTGATTTTTCAAAAGTAAGTATTGTTTTTCAAGCTTCACGGGATTGCAGATTGTTGAACACGGAGTTGCAGATCGCACTCTGTGTTTTCAGCCATGAAAGTGTTAAGGCATAGAACCTCCTCAGTTAGTTGTTAGAGTTTCATGGAGGCATGAAGTTGGTAAAAATCTATCGAAATGAGAATTGGAATCTTTTTTTGTGCTTCACTGCAACGGTGCTCTACAGGTGTGTGACAAGCTTTATTGCTGTCAGATTGACGTCACTATGATTTGTCTATGTAGCTCATATTTGGGCACATTTGGCACATAAAAGTGTGATTTATGTTCTGTTGATGCTTGACGTAGACACAAAATGGATATAATTTGCCATAAATATGACACAATAGCACTTTAAAGTCTGGGCAAAAAATTTAACTATCTACCTATGTGTTGTTACCTACTACACTCAAAACATAAATAACATCTTTTACTTACGTCGACCAAAAACTTCCAGGGTGACTCAGACAAGACAATCTTTTTTCCTAAATACATTTAGGCGTTTATGTAGGTACTTTTCAGTCATTGTGTAATCAATTTTAGCCGATTATTGTGGTTATTCCTATTAAACTGCACACATTTAAGTGGGTAATGCATATTTCGCGGTTTAGCAGTATACTTAAATTCCCATATTGTTGAATCATTCTTTTGAAACCACAATACAATCTACGAGAACTTATATTAAGCATTTTTAATCTGAGGAAACAAATACGTAGATACTAGCAGTGCTTCGCGGTTTCACCCGCGTAGTTCCCGTTTGCGTGGGAATTCCGGGATAAAATATAGCCTACGTGCTATTAAAGATCTATCTCTGTGCCAAATTTCATCCAGATCCGTTCAGCCGTTCTGGCGTTTGGAGCAACAAACGTTTATCTATCCATCCATCTAAACTTTCGCATTTATAATATACTTGCGACCCGAAATTGTTTTGATATAACCCAAATTCGCTCAATTTACATCTTTCTGGGCCTTAAAATCCGTTGCGTAGTTTTAAAGATCTAAGCATACATACGGACAGACAAACAGAGGGAAGCGACTTTGCTTTATACTATATAGTGAAGTGTGATGTACGCGTTATTTACTGAGAGTTAAAATGCTAACATCATAAGAAAAATCACCAAGTTGTACCTACCACAAAACTCATTTCGTACAACTTGGTGATTTTTCTTGCCAATGAGTAGACAGTAAGTTACCAGAAGTGCCAAAAGGAAGTTGGGCTCTGCCCTTTCTTCCATGTTTGTTACCACAAACATTCGGAACACGATTTTTAAGCTTGTATGGCTTTTATTGGTTTAACTTCCGTTATAAGAGGCTTGAAACAACACCACGCTTTAAAGGTCCGAATTCACCGTTTGATGGTGCACTTATCACTTTAATTTAGATTAAATTTGTAATTTACCTATTCATGACAGCTCTGAACTCGGTTTAGCGCTTGAATCGGATCATATTTATGTTGTTAGAATGAGCTAAACTTCTTTAACTGAGCTTATCTAGTATTCATCTCCAATCATAGTCCACTCCAAGACATAGGCCTCCTATTCATTATTAAACGCGTTCAATTGCAATGGTGTAATTAAACCTATGTTTACATAAAATAAATAAATATTGCTGGACGATTATCTATCACACACAGTATTATCTAACCCCAAGCTGCTTAGCTTGGGGTTAGATACCTTCGCCCATCGCGTCACAGAGTTCGTCATATCGTCGTTAATAACTCAGTACTCTAGCAATGCCCTTTCAGTAATTTTGACCTGCTAATTATGGCTTCTGTTAATGTTTTAAAGTAAGTATGTCTAGAATGGTTTTATTTACGCAATCGAATAAACATTGATTACGTATTATAAGTGCGTAACCACACATTTGGTATCCGGTCATGGCCAAATCAAAGCTACCTTGGCTCCAAGGAATGGTTAATCGAATCAAGTAATTTAATTAATAAGGAACACCTATTAATTATCGATATTATTTTTTAACTTATTGTTTCTATAGCTGGCTGTCAATATAAATTTAAATATAAAATATAAATGATTATCACCTAAAATGTAAGTTTGTAGTGTCTGCACGAGAAATATTTTTTAATCATCCTATTTGTGAGTGATTCGTAGTTTAATTTATTTATTTCATTACTTTTAAGTATATTTACTTCATAACATTGTAGTTTTAGCGATTATTGGCTGCTTTAAGAATTCTCATCAAACCTATTTTATTTTTGAAAAAGAACTCATTGATTCTTTTATTTTATCGACAAAAATAAAATGCGTGATACTTTCACGAATGCATTTTTAATAGGATACGTATTAGGTTACTGAGTTACTTAACATTTTTAATTATAGGTAGTTGATCGATTCTAATTGGCGCGAGGTTACTTTTTTGTGTGTTTTTTGCATTCTGCAAGGAATAATACTAGCTGATAAGTAATTTGCCACAACTCGAAAGCATTTCTGACTTACCTATTAAAAGACTAACTTGGATCATCGTTATTTCTGTAGTATTTGGCGAAATAATAGATGTTAGGCTAAAAATCAACATTTTACCAAATTTTCTTGAAATACAATTAAATCTAAATTTCATTCAACGTACATAGGTTCATAGAAAACAGTTTACGATTTGCGGCAAATTACTTTATGTTAGTTTTAATTCTTCTTAAAAACAAAAAATGTTTCTTTCGCATCAACCTTTTTATGACCAAAAGCTCTTGTTTTCTATATTGATCCAAGTTTAAGACCGAGTCTAAGACGCCTAATAATATAAATGTCCGGTGAGTGAAGCTGTTGGCTCGGTATAGTCAAGATATTTCGATTTTACTAGGAATGTTGATATCATAATTAACGTAGGTAATTTGCTATTAACCATGACTATTTCAAAATTTAAACAAAGGTCTTCCAATTTTAATTAATTATTAATTAAACATTTGTTTAACCAGTTATACTTTATTTTATCCAGACTTAGGAAGGAGACATATGATGAATGCTTATATAGATATGCTTCCGACTTAACAAGCCGGTACGATGTATGTTATTATTAAAACACGTTTTTCTTTACCAAATTGACACTTTTACTTACTTCCTGAACGAAACAACAATTATAGAAAGTATTTGATACTTTAAGCTAAATAATTGCCTACAATAATAACATAATAACAACTTCAGTGCTTTCACGCATAGCAGTAATACGAAAAGAAAGAAAAATGAAACATATTTATTGCATTTTTTGGCTACACTTCATTTGTGTCTACTACCATTCTAACCTTTTTCGTGGAAAACATCAATGGTTCTCAATTACGTTTATCAAATGTATTTTGTATTAACTCAGACTAAGGCCTCAGTTGATAGTTCAACCTAAGCTTAAAACCGCCTTTTCCAAAATCCAGCTTCTAGTTTGTGATACCTATCATAAGCTTTTTTAAATGCCTCTGTAATAGCTTAATTCTAGTTAGTTTAGGCAGAGATACGAAGTTGCCCTTGGTGGCCACCAAAATCTATTTTCGTATCTCTGCCTAAACTAAATAGTATAAAGCTATAACAGAGGCATTAAAAAAAAAGCTTATGATAGGTATCACAAACTGGAAGATGGATTTTTGAAAATTCCTTTGTTAAACGTAATAATAAGATAAATTACGTGGCGGCGCCACTTTGGGTGGAATTAAATTTGGGAGGTAGGTAAATGGTATCTCCATAGGCTATCATTTACCCCGGAAAAGCGCGAGCGAAGTCACGCGCAGTTCACACTACTAGTATAAATTTGAAAGTAACTCTATCTCGCCTTAATAAAATTTGGCATTGAGGTAGTATCGACATACACATCTTTTATAATGGAAAAACACGAACGAAGTCACGGCTAGTGATAAGTAAGGTATCAAAATACTAGCAGGACTCCTATAGTTTTCAATTAATTAATTATATAAAGTATTTGTTTCTTACTGACGACCTCTGCGGCGCGGTGGATGAAGGTCTGCCAACGACGCAGGAGGTTGCGGGTTCGATTCCCGCCTCGGGACAAATGTGTGTACGATCTGCAGACATTTGTTCAGGGTGTTCTGGTCGTTTTCTATATAATATAATAAAAAATATCTATCTGTGTATTGTATTGTATTATGTATATCAGTTATCTAGTACCCATAACACAAGTTCTGCTTAGCTTGGGGCTAGGTAATGCTGGGTGAATTGTTCGGCGTTATTTATTTATTTATTAATCCAACTTTGTAATAGTAGTGATAATAAAAATTGGATTGTCAAGCTGAGGTCTGATCGCTATGGCGCTCATTACGTGTGAGGCCTAATGCCCAGCAGTTTATTACCATAAGCTGATAATGATGATGATGAATGTACTGTAGGAGAACTTAGAGGTCTTTCATCATAGCTAACTTATTCATGCCCATTGATCAAATTTCCTTATGATAAGTCGCCAGCCATATTGATATTCTGAGAACCAATTCGATGATGGCTCGTAAAATAATGTAGGTATGGTATATCAAGTTTATTGATATCGTTTCTTCGATTACATAATATAGTCGATCTCTTATTATTAACTTGTTACAATATGGCGCTTGGATCAGCCGGGCGCCGAGTGCACAAGTAGGTTTGTTACTATGAGACATTTTTTTTGGCATAAGGGGTGAACCTGTGTGTTTGCTTTTTAAAGTAGCCGAAATCTCAGTACTCACGATAATATTGGTTAAAAACTTGATTTACATAAAATTCTACACTTTTTCTTTGGTTTCGTCAATGTGAAAACACAATTTAGGAAGAAAATGACGATAGAAAAAAAATCATGAAATTGAACTGTTTTGCACATATTTTGGTTAAGATCTCAGGAACCCTGCGGTCTATTGAAATGACTTTTTTTGTGATTTGTCGGTTAATCACAACACTTGGTTCCTTCAGACAGTTTTTCATTAGTTCTGTAGTTTTCTTGTAAATAAGCAAAAACTTCATTTTTGCGCTTACGCCGCTCCTGCTCCTATGAACGCGAAATTCTTTGCCTATCCTTTTCACAAGGTGGCACGCATTGCGCCCTCCTAATGAAAGATATAATAACCTATGTCCAGCAGTAGGGGTGTGTGGGCTGATATCATGATGACGAAACGATAGATGTTATAACTAGTATTTACAATTGAAGCAGTCGGGCTAACTGTAGATTATTGCAAACAATCTAATGTGCTGAACTGGTATACCAATCGGAAGCGTTCTCTAGACAATGAGTGCGCTGACATGCTTTAGATACCCTCCAGCTCTCGGGTCCACATGACCAGAACGACGTCGATCAGATGCCCTGTTAAAATTTTGAAACCCGGAGAGCTTTTCATGAAGTTTTTAAAAACAATTTTATTATCTTCGAAAGTCTAAAATGTAGGAAAGTAAATATTATAACCGTAGGAGCAGTTTTTTTTATAAATAAAACAGAGGGAGGCCTGCGTCCAGCAGTGGACCATTATTGGCTGTTCAGTGAGTGAGTGAGGAGAACTTTTTGAATGTTTGTGGAATGGAACGTAAGCTACCCGAATCGTTGAATGTGTATATTTTTCAAGTAATGAATCTGTCAAAAAAAAACAAACTCAAATTAGGAGGTTACAAAGCTATCTCCGAAAAAGGATGTGCTCACTATGATTTGGACCCTTCACCAACAAACGAAAACACACATTCTCATTAAATGTTACATAAGCGTAAAATCCAATGTATTGGCAATTAATATGATAATTAATTTAAAATATTGGTAAGATATGGTCCGATAGAGAAGACCGGTTTAGCCGGTATTTGGTACCTACTCTTGGTTTACCTACCTAGATTCAGAGTTAGGAATTAAAGGAACCTATAAAACAAAAATTACCAAAGTCATAGACATAACTCTTAGAAGAACTTCGTTCAGCTTACTAAGCTGAAGTAGCATTGGGCTGGTCATATCTGGCGAAAAACCGACAATCGCTGGGGTAAATGTGTTCATGAGTGGAGACCATGACTCGGTAAACGTAGCGTAAGCCGCACTCCGGTCAGGTGGAATGGCGACCTGCGAAAGACTGCTGGCAGATGCTGGATGCGGCAAGCTGAAGATAGAACGATATAGCGCTCATTAAGGGAGGCATTGGACATAGGTCCAGTGGACTAACATAGGCTGATGATGATGGGGGAAAAAATAACATATGTTCCATTTTGGCTGCCTCGTGACAATAAGTAGGTAAATAATAATAACATAAAGAAACCGGCGGCGCCAGCCTAGGCGCCCGTGGGGCTCTACAAAAATTTTGATTATTACCAAAACCATCTTTACCGTCTTTACTATTGGGAACATTTTTAAAGGAAAAATATGTGTTTTGCGTCATCGATGTCAACCGGCAGGCATAAAGTTTCCCCTATTCTGTTTTTCTACAAAAGTAATGGGGAAACGACAATGTAATGATATTTATGAAGGAAGAGCTTATCGCAACAATTTGCGTGTGCGTAGGTTGTCTCAATAACCAATGCACATTGTGTTGTGGTTGTGGTTAATACTCGTCTTTAAACAAAGACACTTACCTAGTATTTGGTGCTATATGCGTCACTTTTTCAACAACAAAGGCGTTTTTCAATGTTACTCTGAGATTATAAACAGGAAAAGTGATAATTTCAATATTGGATTTTTCATATTTATTTACTTTCTAGGTGCCAATTACGTCAACAGGTCACAAAAATATTGCATTGTAAAACCAAAACTTCACACTGGACACCTACGCAGAACTTAAGTCAATGTTTTGACTTATCAATTACTCGAAAGTAGGTATCACATACATTTTCTGTGAAGATTTGACGCAATTATTAAATAAATAAACACCCACTATTTATTCGATACGACGAGGGTAAAGTGTTATTATGAGTGAAAGATAGAAAATGATTTGATTGTTCAGAAAAAAAAGGAAAGTTGACTTCGAATCCATTAGTTTTAAACTGTTTTTTAATTTTTATTTTAATATGAATGAATAAACTATAAATTTTTATAAACAAAGAAAATCAATCAAATTAATATCTAAAAATTAAAAAAAAATATTGAGTTAAATGAGTTTGTTGAGTGTGTTCTTGTTTCTTGCCAAATAGCATGATTCTAGTTCAACGAAAAGTGCCTTATCCCTTTCAGGCCCGTCCAATACGATCGTGCACATTTATTTTAAAAATTCCCACGCTGCGCTCAATCAACTTTGTAGACCGAGACCCACTGCATACGATCGTGCACGAACAACGCGTTGTAGGTACATAGTAATAATTTTCGTGATATAAGATTTTGGACACTAGCAAAATAAAAATTCATTAATTTTATCGACAAACTTCCTATTTTCGGATATTTGCCTTTACTTGTTCTATAAGACCTTGCTTCCAGCCAAATTTCACGACTATAGGTCAAAGGAAAGTCCCTATATAAGTTTTCGGTCCAAGGGAAGAATAATGTTTTTTTTTTGTAATAAACTACAAACTTCCGGTTTTCAGATTTATCCCTTTAATTATTCAATAAGACCTTGCTTCTTGCCAAATTTCATGACTATAGGTCAATGGAAAATACCCTATAAGTTTTGGTCCAAGCGAGAACAATTTTTTTCTTTTGTATTAAACCACAAATTTCCGATTTACCAATTTTATATAAAGTGCCTACACGTACATACCTAAATACCTAATATTTTATAGGTGATGACTTGCAAAAAACAACTATGACGGATCAGGTAAAATATTGGTAATCTAGATCTAGATGGCTCTAGGCTACTATCTCAGGAGAGCAAACCAGACGCAGAAGCTAGTTATGTTTCATGATAAATTCAAGTCATACTTTGTAGGCATCAACAATCCAACATCTCACGCTGTATACCGTTATAAATACCGTCTCAACGCTATAAATTGTAAGATTTGCCTAATTTAGAAGGTCTTTCACCGTCCATTTTATGTTTACATCAATATGAAAATGGTTTCATTTTATGTCAATTTGATCTCTCCTGATCTTTTGTCTGATGAAATTAAGCTCATGGGAGTGAAGCTGTTAAGTCTCAACAGTCATCCAAATCAGCACCATCGAATAAACGAAGTATGCTGCTTAAATCAAAGTGGTAATTTCGTTGGTGGGATGGGATATTATATTTCCATTACCTTTACCTTAAAAAGATTGTAGTGGACAAAAAATCAAAGTGATCACTTTCATTTCCTAGTTTTACTTATGTAATCTGAGTATTTGTGACGTGTCCAAGTGTCCTGTAAGGTCTAAAGGAAATAAAGCACTTTGAATTTTGAATTTTCTTTGTTATTAATTATACTAGTTTTCATTTAATTCTACTATTTGATTCAAATTTTCTTAGTTAAAAAATATTTTACTTTAGTTATTTCAAAAAGTTTATATATTTGTTCGTTATTTATAATTACGCTTAACCTATAACTTATCCTTTGAAACCTGTTATTGTAATCTTATAACCTGATAGTATTCATAAAAATAATCTTATCTTCACTTCACCAATATAACAAATAAAAATTGTAAGTTTGTTTGAAGGTCTACGGATCCACCGCAGTGGAAGAAATATTCAACTGCGGCTATACTCCTAAAAAGGCTACTCTAGCAAAGCGGATACGAGTCGAGCAGAAAAGAGATGTCTTTCAAACAACCAATAGAAAGTCATTACTCAGATCTTGTTTTCAGCTTCGGTGGATACTACCGAGTGTATCATATTTAATAATAATAAATAAATATAAATAATGCTGGACAATTCACACTGCATTATCTAGCCCCAAGTTAAGCAGAGCTTGTGTTATGGGTACTAGATAACTGATATACATTAATATAATACAATACATAGATAGATAGATACTTTTTATTATACATAGAAAAGAACACACATTTGTCCCGAGGCGGGAATCGAACCCGCAACCTCCTGCGTCGCAGGCAGACCTTCGCCCACCGCTCCACATAGATCGTCAGGAGATGTCTTTTTGATGTTGATTTTCAATAGATGTGAGCGGGATTCAGTGAGCGGCGCTGCTAGTGCATTCATAGCAACTAATATCCGGCATCTGACGAGCACTCATCTCCGCTCAAGTCTGGCCACTACGCATCTCCGCACAGCATCGCTGGAGTCACCCTAGCTGAAATACGTCTCTTCTCGTCTCCGCTGCGAACATTTCCGCATATCTCCGCATTATTAGAGTCTGGGGCTTAGTTTCGACGTTCGTGGTGGTTCGTTTACCACGTACCACCTGAGCAAAGATGCGGGCTAGAGCTAGTCCCTACTAAAATAAAACGGAAACTTAAACAAGCGACAGGGGGCGCTTCGAATGTAGATGAACAAGTTGATGACATAATCTGGTAGGTCTAGGCAAGAGGCCGTGAAACAGTAAAGTTCAACGACTCTTCCATTTCACAAAAATTAGCATATTAACGTGAATTGAAAACTAGTGAAACTTACCTACTATGGTTATGGTGTGTGTAATCTTTTTTCCGCACTGAGACTCGGATTGGTCCATTGTGCGTGGTTGTTCTGCTAGCTTAGCCAGCCTAACTCTGTCCAGAAGCGCAGAATCTTCCTGGGATTTTCACACGCTTCGCGGAGTGACCTCGGGTGGTCGAGGATTTCGTGTCGTTGCGCCGTTACTCCCTCGCATTTCAGGACTACGTGGGTAGCTGATTTTTTGTCAAACAACTAGTAAATAGGAGGTACCTTATACATTATTAAATGAGTAAATGTACTTCGTCACTCAATTTAAGACAAACACATGAAGTTATACAAGTTGAATATAAAATGAGGAGTGCATTGAAAATTAAAATATTTTTGGCTCCTCTTTATCTTAAAATGCTTACAAAGTAAACACAACCTTTTCTCAAAACGAGCATAAGTAATGGTTTGATAAGATTTCCTTAAATGGATCAAAACTGTAATGTATTTTACAATTTGGCAATAACATTAGATGGGTCTCTTGTACTTATGTGAATCGATTTTGAAAATTTATTCCCACTTAACTTTTGAGACTAAAAACAGATATACTATATAGTTTTTACATCACACACTTATGCAGAAAGATTTCGAAGTTGTTTTTTGAGAAAGATCGACTATTATTACTATCATAGCACTATTATTAACTAATTGTTACCCGCGACTAAGTCCAATTGGATTTTGTTTTCTAAGCTTTAGGCTTTTGTTAAAATATTAAGATACATAGATAGATAATACTTTATTGTACCACACAAACACAGTAAATAGTACAGAATTAAATGCTATAAGTAGACGTTGTATAAGGGCGGCCTTATCGCTATGAGCTTCTACGCTTTTCCAGGCAACCAATTATAAGGCAATTAAGATTAAAGACTAATGGTTTGGGCTGTCGTTTTTGCTTTTCAAGTAACTGTTCTCTGATTCATCAAATCTATCAACCACTATGTTGCCTCATTATCTCTACCATGTCCATGTCACTTATCATAAGTTCTTTGCTATTCCGTCTGCATATTCTTAAGCTACTGATACACATGCTTTGTAAGTAGCACGAAAGCAAATGCTATCAAGTAGCACGTGTGTATTGGGCCTTGCTTGAAAATAGCATGCTAGCTCGTAGTTTGCTAGTAAATCGACCAACTGTTGATTTACTAGCAGACTACCTAAGGAGCGGGGCAGTGGGGGCTGCGTTAAAAGCATGTCTGAACGTGTTTGCTTTGTAGCATGCTTGTTAGTAGCAAGCAGTCATTGTAGTGCAAAAGGGAAGAGCCAAAGTTTACATTAAAAATGTTGAAAAGTAAAATTAAAAATTTAAAATCGATATATCATACAGAGCTGAAAAAAATAGAAAGTTCAAAGAGGTCCGGTTCTTCTGCGTCCAATGTATACAAGCCCACGAGTTAGCAAGTGTGACTGGTATGTTTGCTTCGAGCATGCTAATACCACAGTATACTCAAAACTAGCATGCCAATACGTAGCATATGTAAACATTACGATAGCATACTCAATATTAGCATGCTTTCAAGCATGCTTAGTAGTGCGCTACTTTCTAGCATGTGTATCTGTAATTTAAGACTGAATTTTCTAACCTTCTTTATTAGTGCTTACGTTCATATTCGTACCGCTTCCTTCAAACTCTTCATGACTGAAAAGTTTTAAGTCTTTACGAACAGCGGTTTCTTCTGTGCGTTATCAATGAGTTAGGACAAAGATTTAAAAAAAGAAAATACGATATTAGATTAGGAACACATCCTCCAAATGTTTTGACTGTGGTTTGTTTAACAGTCAGTATGTCAGACCACACTCATTTTTTTTTTATATTAGAGTATCGCTTTTTGACTTCCGCTTCCTAAAAATAATGAAACATTAACATCTACTCTTCTCCAGATTGTCGTAAAAAAAAAAAAAAAATATTGGATAGCAAATTCGATATGATGTAGATAATTATGATAATAATAATGTTGTTGACTATTTAACATGAATAGCTTTGTGTTTAGTCAGTAGGTACTTAAACAATATTTTATAAGTTTGTACAAATAAATATTCTTAAATATTCTTATTAATTAATTTCTATATTTTATGTTGTATTTAAAGGTGGATTCATTTCGAGGTTTGTTTGTCAAAAAGTCTAATACGGGGTTGCTGATTTATAATGAATTTTCATTTAACTTTCATCCGCCTTTAACCTTACTGGGTGTGTCTTCCAAAACGAATACACAATGTGTGTTGGTTTTGAAGGAGAATCTAGGTACATGTAAAATTTTGTAATTGGATTGCTAACGGTTTCTGAGATAAAGAGCATTTCGTCGTTTAATCTTTAATCTATTTGTTTAAACTCAGAGATAGGAAAACACCGTCAGAATTTCAGAACACGATGAATGAAATGCATTTTGTAAGGAGAATCTACATGTAAAAATTTGTAGTTCTGTTGTTAACAAAATACAGAGAATTTTTGTACCAGTTAAAAGTTAGAGTGCAAATTTTCAAAGTTCCTTTCTTAATACACACTTTCGTAGAATGACAAATTCTATATTATGTGGGTTAGGCTGTAGCTTGTCTATATGTCAGGACAAAGAGTTTTATATTAGCATAAATTAATTGTTAGGTCATAATAAACGTATAAAATACACATGGACGTACATTATGACGACCTCTGTGGCGCGGTGGGCGAAGGTCCGCCTGCGGCGCAGGAGGTTGCGTGTTCGATTCCCGCCTCGGGACAAATGTTTGTACGATCTGCAGACATTTGTTTAGGGTGTTCTCTAGTCGTTTTCTATGTACAATAAAAAAATATCTATCTATGTAATGTATTGTATTATGTTTATCAGTTATCGTACCCATAACACAAGCTCTGCTTAACTTGGGTCTAGATAATGCTGTGTGGATTGTCCAGCATTATTATATATTATATTATATTATTTGCCACTGTGTTTCTTTGTTTTTGAATACCCAAATAAACGAAAGCATTCTTGCATTATTTCTATTCCAAATATAGAAGTTGAAGAACCTACATTGTATCCACCTCCTAGATGTTGATGATCCGAAGCTGAATTGTCGACTTATATCTATACCACCTACTTACTTACTCTACACGATTCGCCCTCTATTACTCAAAGGTGAAATAAGCTATTGGTAACCCTCATATGTTATAACCATTAGAAACCCTACATAGTGACCATATTGTGAGATTATTAACATAATTAGCTTTGGTTTTGGTCGATTATACAATTTCGGGAAACACATTATATTCCATTATATATTCTTCAGTGTAATCTACAGCGACAGTTATTGGACCAATCATTATTGGGACCAACATTTGGGTCATAACATGAACATAAGTTTGTCCAGTTGAATTGTAAATTTGAGTTTTTATTAAGACACACGACAGTGTTTGAGCCAAGCTCGGAATAAAAGAACAAAGATGAACTGACATTGTAAAGGTAAATATAATTAAATTTACACGAATCGTTCAGGGTTCCAATCGTTTTTAACTCTCTTGTAACTCGAACACCTGTTTGGTTAAATTTCTATTATAAGATATTTCTTGCAGGAGCTAAGGTGTCGTCAATTCCTTCCATAAGTTTTTATACTCATTGGATGTAAAGTTTACGCAATGGCACAAGACAGGTGGCCCACTTAGAAAAGAAAAACCGATGTTACTGATTTATTTTCGTGCAAAATCAACTCTAATGTCGCTTGCATAAAATAAGCATTTGAACAAGAATGAATCAGAAACTTCGATTTCGCTTTTATGACCACGGGCCCCGAACTGATGAAGAAGCTGACAAGAACTATAAAAAAGGCAAATAAAAATGAGAACGTACAAGCCGACAAGAATCATGATAGCAAAACCTAATTCTGTGCAAAAAAAAAATTGGTACCTCTATGATCTCTCAAAGCCGTCATCCGAACTTGACCCTATTTCCACATTATTTTTTGTAAGAAGCTTTTTATGCCGTATCGTTTTTGATACACTAAGGTTTCCTGGTTTGTTAGATCAAACTTATTTAGGAAAGATAAGACGATTAATTAATACCTACTCTTATCTGTATCCTTGATATGGGTTTCAAAGCAAATTACTGTAGCAGTATTTCTTATTATTTTAAATAGGTACTAAAAATAAACATAAAAAGAAATACTACCCAAACATGTTTTAAAATTATATGCTTTAATCTAAGTAGGTACTAACATTTCTCTGTTGCAGATGTTGTTGTAAAACATTTTTAAAATAGTCAAATAACCCCAAATCGTGGCTAAAATTATTAATAATGTATTACCAGAAAAGTAAGTACGGTACTTTTATTTATATAGGTATAGACAGAATGTATTCTATAAGTAGCCAATGTTTTCCTTATAGGCTAACTAAAATACAAACTGATTTATGGCTTCTTATAACATTTCTAGCTAGTAATTTAAATAACAAATAGAGAGTAATTCTAAACAAGTTTCGCCAAGTGCGAGTGTAACTCGCGCGCCGAGGGTTTCAAACATTTGCCAATTATTTGTACAATCAATTTTCTGAAATATTTTAAAAAGTATGAAACTTACAGAAATTTCAAAAAGTGTTTTAAAAAGGCCAAAACGATACCTTTCATTTGATATGCCACATGGGTAGGTACCCCCTTCTGAAAAAAAAATCCCCCTTTTTTGACCATTTTTCAAAAACTATTATTATTACAGACTTCTGTATATTTTTCCTGTAAAATATAGATTGATGTCTACAAACGCCTAATACATTGTACATGGATCGGTCTGCAATCTTCGGAGCTAGGGGGGGGGGAATGGTCAATTTTTCGACTATTTTTGAAATATTTCAAAAAGTATGAAACTTACAAAAATTTCAAAAAGTGTTTTGAAATGGTCAAAACGATACCTTTCATTTGATACCCCACATGGGTAGGTACCCCCCTTTTGAAAAAAAATTCCCCCCCTTTTTGACCATTTTTCAAAAACTATTATTATTACAGACTTCTCTATATTTTTCCTGTAAAATATAGATCCATATCTACAAACGCTTAATATATTGTACATGAATCGGTCTGCAATCTTCGGAGATAGGGGGGGGGGAAAGGGCAATTTTTCGACTTTTTTTGAAATATTTCAAAAAGTATGAAATTTACAGAAATTTCAAAAAGTGTTTTGAAATGGTCAAAACGATACCTTTCATTTAATACCCAACATGGGTAGGTACCCTCCCTTTTGAAAAAAAATTCCCCCCCTTTTTGACCATTTTTCAAAAACTATTATTAATACAGACTTCTCTATATTTTTCCTGTAAAATATAGATCCATATCTACAAACGCCTAATACATTGTACATGAATCGGTCTGCAATCTTCGGAGATAGGGGGGGGGAAAGGGCAATTTTTCGACTTTTTTTGAAATATTTCAAAAAGTATGAAACTTACAGAAATTTCAAAAAGTGTTTTGAAATGGTCAAAACGATACCTTTCATTTGATACCCCACATGGAAAGGAACCCCCCCTTTTGAAAATAAATTCCCCCCTTTTTTGACCATTTTTCAAAAACTATTATTATTACAGACTTCTGTATATTTTTCCTGTAAAATATAGATTGATGTCTACAAACGCCTAATACATTGTACATGGATCGGTCTGCAATCTTCGGAGCTAGGGGGGGGGAATGGTCAATTTTTCGACTATTTTTGAAATATTTCAAAAAGTATGAAACTTACAAAAATTTCAAAAAGTGTTTTGAAATGGTCAAAACGATACCTTTCATTTGATACCCCACATGGGTAGGTACCCCCCCTTTTGAAAAAAAATTCCCCCCCTTTTTGACAATTTTTCAAAAACTATTATTATTACAGACTTCTCTATATTTTTCCTGTAAAATATAGATCGATATCTACAAACGCTTAATATATTGTACATGAATCGGTCTGCAATCTTCGGAGATAGGGGGGGGGGGAAAGGGCAATTTTTCGACTTTTTTTGAAATATTTCAAAAAGTATGAAATTTACAGAAATTTCAAAAAGTGTTTTGAAATGGTCAAAACGATACCTTTCATTTGATACCCAACATGGGTAGGTACCCCCCCTTTTGAAAAAAAATTCCCCCCCTTTTTGACCATTTTTCAAAAACTATTATTAATACAGACTTCTCTATATTTTTCCTGTAAAATATAGATCCATATCTACAAACGCCTAATACATTGTACATGAATCGGTCTGCAATCTTCGGAGATAGGGGGGGGGGGAAAGGGCAATTTTTCGACTTTTTTTGAAATATTTCAAAAAGTATGAAACTTACAGAAATTTCAAAAAGTGTTTTGAAATGGTCAAAACGATACCTTTCATTTGATACCCCACATAGGTAGGTACCCCCACTTTTGAAAAAAAAATCCCCCCCTTTTTGACCATTTTTCAAAAACTATTATTAATACAGACTTCTCTATATTTTTCCTGTAAAATATAGAATGATATCTACAAACGCTTAATACATTGTACGTGGATCGGTCTGCAATCTTCGGAGATAGGGGGGGGGGAAAGGTAAATTTTTCGACTTTTTTTGAAATATTTCAAAAAGTATGACACTTACAGAAATTTCAAAAAGTGTTTTGAAATGGTCAAAACGATACCTTTCATTTGATACCCCACATAGGTAGGTACCCCCACTTTTGAAAAAAAAATCCCCCCCTTTTTGACCATTTTTCAAAAACTATTATTATTACAGACTTCTCTATATTTTTCCTGTAAAATATAGAACGATATCTACAAACGCTTAATACATTGTACGTGGATCGGTCTGCAATCTTCGGAGATAGGGGGGGGGGAAAGGTAAATTTTTCGACTATTTTTGAAATATTTCAAAAAGTATGAAACTTACAGAAATTTCAAAAAGTGTTTTGAAATGTTCAAAACGATACCTTTCATTTGATATCCCACATAGGCAGGTACCCCTCCTTTTGAAAAAAAATTCCCCCCCTTTTTGACCATTTTTCAAAAACTATTATTATTACAGACTTCTCTATATTTTTCCTGTAAAATATAGATTGATGTCTACAAACGCCTTATACATTGTACATGGATCGGTCTGCAATCTTCGGAGCTAGGGGGGGGGGAATGGTCAATTTTTCGTCTTTTTTTGAAATATTTCAAAAAGTATGAAACTTACAGAAATTTCAAAAAGTGTTTTGAAATGGTCAAAACGATACCTTTCATTTGATACCCCACATAGGTAGGTACCCCCCCTTTTGAAAAAAATTTCTCCCCCTTTTTGACAATTTTTCAAAAACTATTATTATTACAGACTTCTCTATATTTTTCCTGTAAAATATAGATCGATATCTACAAACGCCTAATACATTGTACGTGGATCGGTGTGCAATCTTCGGAGATAGGGGGGGGGTATGGTCAATTTTTCGACTTTTTTTGAAATATTTCAAAAAGTATGAAATTTACAGAAATTTCAAAAGTGTTTTGAAATTTACAAAACGATACCTTTCATTTGATACCCCATTTGCCTTCCTAGGTCTCTTTTGAAATTTCAACATCAAAATTTGTACTGAAAATATTCATTTTCATTTTTCATTTATTTATATATTTTTTTCTTAAAATCAGTAATGGCGCACGAAATGTATCATTATTTCAAATTTCAAGTTAATAGCTGCAGTAGTTACTGAGATATTCAAGAAAGAGCGGGGACGGACAGAGCGAGACCATAAGGGTTTCAAAACCGATGTTTGAAACCCTAAAAAGTAGAACATGATTAGAGAGCTTAGGAATACATGTCAAAAGTCACTTGGTCACTGGTAGAAAATAGACGGTGTGTTTGTTATTGGTTAACGTGCTGACAGTTATCTCGATAAACGTTTCTCTTCTGGAACGTTTATCGAGATAACTGTCAATATTCGAATGTGGAATATTCGATTATGACTATTCGATTATGACATTAAAAGTGTTTTAACTAATTTGGTTACGTTGGTTGTGTTCTTTGAAGACTGATAATGGTAGGAACCCGAAAAGAGGGACAGTACCATTCTCGGCCATGTTTGTTTTATAAAACAACAGCATCAAATTGCCTACATGTTCCAGAGTTCAATAAATGATAACTTTAACTGCTCTACATTTGCAGATGTATAGTATACGTAGATATAATTTATAAATTAGATCATTGACCTCCACTTTAATTAATGTTTTTCGATCCATCGTTAACTTGACATGAAATAAATCTTAGTGTGATTTTATCTTTTTATATTGTTCAGGTGTGTATAGGATCATCTCATTTTTATTTATCGTTTATATTTTTTTGAATATTCTCTGGTTTAAGAGATATATTATGTAAATTACCTTATCGGATTGACTACAGACGAAGTGGCAACTTTTTAAAATATCTTCTAATAACAACCATTTTTCGGCGGATTTCTGAACATGTAACGCGTTGAGACATCAGTGTTTTAGAACTCTTCTGAGGCAATTTTTGATTAAAAAATATATTTTGAAAAGAAGTATATTCTGTTTTGAAATATATAAGTAGGTATAAGGATGTTCTATTTCCCGTGATCTGTTTGCTAACTGATTATTCCATGTGCATACTTTACAATTGATTGGAAAAAAAATCCATAATGAACGACCACCTAAAATTCTTTGTAAGTTTTCGAAAAATTATGTCTGTGTAGTGACCAGTGTAGAAAAACAGTGAACTAAACATGATTTTATTACAATTTTCTTGGCATAGGTACCTGGTTTAGTTTTCAAATAGGTTATTATCATTTCATCATAATAATGCGGACGTTGGCACACTTGTTAAATTAAGTTGTCGTTTTTGGGTCTTCTAAATAGGATTTATGAATCCGTTTAGACGTTTAGAAAAAATAATTTGTTTATAAAAAATGAAAATCTTTGTTTACTTTTAAAAGGTAATAGAGTCATAATTTTAAAACTTGTCGTTTACGTTTTTTCACCTACCGCGTCGTGATAAATTGTGAGGTCCCATAAATGCGTTAATTTTTGAGAGCGTTCAGAAAAGCTTTAGCACCTTGTTAGCCTTCGACGTTTCTGGTCCAGTCATCTGTCAGCGGCACCTACAGCAGCGTTATCATAATTTCTTTGATTGAAAGATTTTAAACAATCAATTTGTTTTTTTTATTTATTTATTTTTTGTTTAAATAGAGCTTTTGCAAATGTAACGTTACTTCATTTGGCTTCATTGTCGGCGACATCGCCCTCTCATCGTCTTCATTTTATATTTGGAATAGAACCAGTAATGTTGCTAATAGGACAAATAAAAACAATAAGAAGCCGTTAGTAAGATAAGAGTTTTATATTTTTATTGACAAAAGGAGGGGTGTGTTTAGTGAGTCAGCTACCAACTTGCTCATAATCTTCATCACCTATATACCTCGTTCTGTGAGTCATTTTATTCGACTCGATTAAAAACCACGTAATAAAAAACCATAACTAGTAGTGTAGGGTCACAAGTTCAAGCGCAGTATCAATAATTCTTATACTTTTTAACATTTTGTAGACATTTAAGTAACAGCATTATTTCCCTGTTCTGAGAGTAAAACAGAAAATGATGTCACGGCCAATGACTCATATCTTATTTGAATATAATGTCTAAAATTTTATACTTAAATCGGATATACAGTAGCAGGGTGCAGTTTTTGTACGTAGCTTTGTAAAATGGACTTATTACATTTTGAATTTGGGAAGGTCTTTCATTCATATCAGTTGATCTTCATATCACATAATCTTGGTAGAACGACTCATTACCCAATTTTTTTTTAATTGGATAATATGGGCACTGGCTTCAGTAGGTTGTACCTATTGAAACGCATACCATTTGTTACGTTTGAACCATTTTTACTTTTTCATTTCATTTTACCCCTTCTCCGCTGTAAACCTTAATTGTGTACCTTCTAAATCGCTGAATGGTATAAAATGGAAAAAAACACATGACTTTTGCATTTTGAACCATATTAAATTTTCACTTAGTACCAATGTATTTCGTTCTTCGCTATAAACAGTATGGGTCTTTTTGATTTTTATGATAGCATGGATTAAACATAAATCTAATAATAGATACATTTGGTAGACATAAAACAACAGGTGTACGCATAATATGGTGGTCACGCCTATTTTATAATAATTCTGATTTTCTAATAGGAATCTGTAGGCTGCTTATCCAGTTAACGAGACGAACAAAGTTATTTTTAAGCAATAATTTTATTAACAAAGGTAGAGGTTGACTGTATTATGTTTATTTATTATTTATGTATGACAGTTGACTCCCTCAATTATGAACCGATTTGAACGGTTCTTTTTCAGTTGTATAGAGCATAAAATGTGTGTTTCAGAGTGTAGTGTTTATGAAAAAAAATATATAACGGTTCACAACAAATGGATTCGAAGTCGGTTATGATTTTTTTCAAAACAATCCAACATAGCAGTTAGAATAAAAAGCAAAGCCATCTAATTTTTCAGAAAGGTTAAAGTTGGTACAAAATTACCAATTATTTAGATTTGTAGCAAGAACAATAAAAAACGTTTGATTTACAAATAAGTAAACAAATAAATTTAAATATAGGGAATTATTATCCGAACACCGTATAAACGATCTAACATCAAATACTTGACAGCGAAAATCTACATGAATTGGTGTTCATGTAGATTTTCGCTGTCAAAAAGTAAAAGATTGCACAACTAACTAACAAATTTATTAAAACTTGTACAACTAAAAATTATTATTTATAAGTCTATGGTTTCAAACGCGAAACTAAAATATTAATCGCAAATCAAACATAATGACTGCGCATCAAAAATAACAAATGCGCATCTAAGAAACTTATCTCACAACAGAATTTATTTAATGCGTTCCTATCACTTTGTCCTCAAATGTAAATGGTTTGTTCAAGAAAATACATTGAATAAATTTATTAAATTTAAGTGTTAAATTTGTTATTTGATTGTTATTTTCTTTCTGAATAAATTATTTCTTATTCAATAAATTTATTAATCCTTTACCAATTAAAACATATCGACCAGCAATATTTATTTAAGATTGGCTATTTAATTGAAAATCAGTTTGACAGATTGTCATCGCCTTGTTCATTGAATACAGCGCGGGCGGCATCGTGGGGTGGCAATTGGGACTAAATTGAACCTTTATTGAAGGATGTAAAAATACACTTTAAACTGTGACCTTGCCCATAAACGTAAATGAATGGAGAAATTGTGAATGCATTTGTTATTAAGCTAGAAATAAGGTTGAAAATGTCATATCTCATATATCCTACAAGTAAATGTACCCATATCGGACAAAAACGGTAACGCCCATTATTTTATTATATATATTACAGTATTCAAAATAATATAATTTTAATTTTCAACGTGATAATAAAATTAAATAGGTGGCGCCACTATTAGGGTCGAGGAAGCGCCTTTAATTAAATTTGTTGTGTTTTTAAATTGTTTATTTTTGGTCCTTAATAAGCTATTTTTGTGCTGTTAGGTCCTCATTCATAATACAAATCACTCATATATAACATATATTCAATAAGACTAAACTTAATAACATATGGAAATTTTAGTACGCATTCATTATTATTGACGTATATTATGTTCTGTGGGGAGAAATTAACAATTTTTGACGTGCGTTTCACTCACTCACTCACTCAACAGCCTAATAGTCCACTGCTGGACGCAGGCCTCCTCTGTTTTTTTTCTCATGATGACGTGCGTTTAATTACTACCATATGTAAATATGAAAACTGATTATGAGACTTTATCTTAATGGTATCGAATTAATTGTGTAAAATGTGTAATTATGCCAAAATAAGCTAAACATCATACATCATAGCTACAACAAATAAAAAAACCGCTTGTAGGTAAAGATAATTACTCAAAAACGTTTCAGGAAACACTGACATCAATAGAATAACGTGACATCTGCAAAAACTGCAAACACTCGAACGATTGAAGAATAAAAATAGAGACGCGTGTGTTTTTTATACACAACAAAAAATTTGCTAAACTTTAGTGAACCGCTAGTTAAAATATAAAAATATTTATGTAGGAAACGTTGAGTCGGCTTTTTTATTTGAACCATCATTAATTAGATGCCTTTTTATTGGCTCGTTATCGACAAAGATCTCTGATATGTGATAAGTGACAGATTTATTATTCGTACAAGGTTTGTACCTCTTCCTGGTTTTAAAGTTATTGTGCAGCAGGGCATCATTGAGTTGCGGATCACTTTAGATGGAGTTGCTTTTGGTTTCCTGAATATTATTAGTCTCAAGGTAAAAGAAGACTGCACTTCTGTCTATTTTGCTTGTGTTTAAAAACTAGAATTTTCAACCAAATTTGCTGTAGTGTGTGAAGAGTTTCAGTTTCTTTATTCTTAAATAAACACTAGAATAAAATGATCACTTAAAACAAGATACTAAAAGTTAAAATAAGTGAGATGTCATAACAAAAATAATTGATGATGTTAGTCATATTAATGTATGACATACTTCTTTTTGTTCCCTTATTCCTGATCCCTGTAAAACAAATTCGTCCCTAATTATAAAATTCTAATAAATATATCTGTAGTATTATAAAACACTACCTATATTTCTAAAACTTACTGTTTAATAATATATATTTAATTATATATAATTATCCATATAAGCATTTTTAGTGACTGACCAATATACTTCCTTTATAACCAACTCTAAATTACTTTCCGCATAGAAAGGTCAAGTTAAAACAATAACAGCTCAAGTCAAAACCAATAAACATCTGGTTATTATAGTTCCATTTAGGTAATCGCAAAATAGAAGGTGTAATTTTTTTTTACAAAAAAACATGTAGGTAACTGCCTAAGAATGGAGACGGAGCGCTATAGCGCTCATTAGATGAGCCCTTTGCTAGCAGTGGACTAATATAGTCGGATGATGAGGATGAATTGACTAAGAATACTGCTAGAATTAGAACCAGAAAGGTTGCTAAAAAAAGTTATAAAATAGTTTACAGTTTCGACAGCATGTCTTTAACAGACGAGTGAATGAAAATTTTGAATTTACATACATTTAATGGGTATTTTATAGGTCTCTACTTATTTTACATTTAAAAAACTTAAAAATGCTAAATGTGGTAGAAATCAAGTTCAAAAGTAGCCGCCTCTGAATTGATACCTTGTTCTGTTTTGTAATCGATGTGTCGCATAATTCATGATCTGACCGCGAGTTGAGTTTCGACTCTATCAGAAATGACGTTGTCATTAAACAGTACCAACTTATAAGATTAATTTATATCACACGTTATAAACTTTCCCTTTGTAGTAGGTATGCATTATATTTAATTTTATTCTAAAATAAATTGTATAACCTAAATTTAAAACTATGGACATTCAAAAGTTTTGCTATTTTTTATCGACCTATAGAACTTTTTTTATTCGCTTAGTAGCAAATTTATTGGATTTTTTGCTATGGTTTCAAGAATAGCTTTGGTTGGCTAATTATCATCTATTGAATTCAGTCTTTTCAAATAAAAACGAAACTTATTTATGGATAATTAGAAAAAAACAATTGTGAATACTTTACATCTTCCATGTCATGTCTTACTTTTGGTAGACCTACGTAAGATGGCGGATTATTCCACTCAAATCACCTGGGTGATAAGGCCCACCAGAGTACATGAGTGAGAAAGGTCAGGGTGGCACAAACTACACGGTAATTAAAGGTTATTTTTGGCGATAACCATCAGTAAAACAGTTACCTACCTAGGTACGTGCGTGAAATAAAAAAGTCGATGGTTACACTTCAAGAACCTTGCCTGAAGGGCCTTCGTGCAAAAAGTCAACGCATTCGAGAATTATCACTTACGGCAAAGTTGAGGGTTGTAGAAAATTCTGAGTAAACCAGAAATATTCTATGCTTTCATATTATAAGATTTTTTTTACAAAATACATTGAGTCACTGTAAAATCGACTACACAGAATTTGTATTCAATAAATTTTTCATTCGAAATTTAAGCCAACTTGTTCAAAATACCATGAAAGTTAAATCTTACTTTACGACGAAACAATAATTGTTAACATGAACTTTATTCGTGTTCGGAAGAAAGAGTTTTTGTGATGCATCGGCCAATAAATTGCGCCTCCAAGAACGTTCCCAGTCAAGGCAATTGTTACTTTAACCGATCAGTATTCAACTCAAGCCAAATTTGCATTTTTGTTCATTGACCTGTAACAAGCACTTGAATAACAAAATTGCAACAAAATTATTTCCTTGATATATCATTGTCTTGTATACCATACAATAAGATAGATAAAATTTAAAATATACATTGCTATATAACTTAATCGTACGAATTAGATAATAAGAAGCTATAAAAATATGCCATAATATTATGACCAGCAAAGTCTTAAGTATATTTTAACCGACTCGGCTAAATAATTTCAAATTACACTCAAAAAGAAAGTTATACATCTTAATAGGGATGTTAACAATTTTTTGGAATTGCTTTTATTTTGAAGATTGACTCCTGTTTAGCATTAAAAAAAATATATTCTTTAAAAATATTACTATTTTCGACCAGAAAATATACAAAAATAGAGTAATTTTAAATTTTGCCGCTAAAACACTAACGTCTGTCACGTAACTGAAAATGACGTCACTAACCGCAAAACATTGGTCGCGATTCATGACATGACTGTAATTATGTTTTATGTCCATTGTTCGATTAGGACCTGTGTTTTCTTAATTTTACTTAAATACAAACAATCAAGATGAACACAAAGTTTTATAAAACCTGTGCAGTGCCCCTGTGTAAAAGTACAACAATTACAACACCGGTAAAATTGTTTATTCATGTGCCAAAAGATAAGCGAATCAGGAGAAAGTGGTTAAGACTTGCTAGAAGAGGTATATCAGCATTAACAACAACAAGTACCGCCTATTTTTGTGAGGATCACTTCGATGTAAGATTTAATTACCTATATAAAATATCACAGCTAATTTATCGGAGAATGAATAGGTATATCTTTTATTTAACCTAACCTAAAATAATTCTTATTTTAGCTGCCACATGATATGGAAAATTACGTGGAATATACTACAATGGGCATGGTATCCAGAATTATCATGAAGCCTGGTTGTTTGCCAAGAAAATTTGCTTGTCAACCAGACCGGCCTAGTGCTTCACTTGATTTGTGGCGGCCAGCCATGCTGAAAAGGCAAAGACTGTCATTAATAAAAGAGTGTGAAGAACAAGAAGAAATGAGGGTTGATGTATCTCAAGAGTGTGAAAACTTAAGTATTATTCCAAGCACAAGCTCAGGTATCTATGGACATATTTGATTTAATATTCTCTTTGTAGTTTAACAAGATATTGCACTTATTTGTGACGTAGATTGAAGTGACAATTTAAATGATTTCTCTATTTCTTGTGGCAATGGTTATGTATCAATCTGTGTAAGACAAGATTATAAAGTATGTCATTAATTATAAGTAGCACTAAACATTATTTCCTTTTTTTCAGCTCCACCACCTCATGATAAACAACAAACAACAACAATCAACAAATCAGTTCAAGTTATTATTACACCCAAGTATAGGAGCAAGCAAACCCAGACAGTAATAAATTCACAAACAAAAGGGACTTCACCAATGAGAGTACTTGGTGTGTGTACATCTACTTCTCCTTTTAAAGTTACTGAGTTACAGCGGTACAAACAACAGCAAGTTCACCTCGATGTAATATGCAGACTACGAATAAATAATAAGTCAGGAAATCTAACTGCTTTCAAAAAATGACCCAACCAAAGTCGTGTCCAAGTAGGCGGGGCTTAAAAGTCGTGTCCAGCGCGTCATCAGTCTGTCATTTTTCTTGTTCGCGAGCACACGTGTAATCTGCGTAATTTTTCGTTATAATTTGTGAACTAGCTGTGAATTATCATGCCAGCTTGTGTTGTGAAATGGTGCAGGAGCCATACAAGACTAAAATGTCCAGGGATCACGTGTCACTAGTAAGTAATAGCAAAATTATAATTATATTCAAATACATTAGAAAACGACATGGTCAATACTATGCAGAATGAAGTCAGTAAATTTGGACTGACTTGGTATTGATTTATGACTTATTTTTTATTTCATACAAAACGATATGGTCAGTACTATGCAAACTGAAGTCAGTACCTAATTTTTTTTTCTTGATGAAATATAAAATGTAAATCGATAAACTTTAGATATTTTTATAACAGTAATTTATGTATTTTGTTTTCTTTTAGTTTCCCTGCTGATCCTATTCGGCAAAATAAGTGGATAGCTGCAGTTAGGTCAGAAAGACAAGAGAATGACTGGATGCCAGTGAAAACCAGCAGAGTATGTTCCGTTCATTTTGACGAAAATGATTTTTATAAAACATTAAAAGGATATACTATGTTACACAAAACTGCAGTACCAGTTTGCACAGTAAGTTCCTACTGTAAAATTATTAGGATATTTGTTATGTAAAAAAAAGTTAAAAAAATTAAGCATGAAATAATTGTTTTTTTTTTTCTTCAGATGATTTGTCCCCAAGAAAGATCTTTAAAAGATACTATGGAAAATAAAAAAAATTAAACAATAATAAACAACAACTACAGTTGGTGAATAATTTCATCATCATCAATATATATCAGTCCACTGCTGGACATAGGCCTCCCCTAATGAGCGCCATAGTGCCCTGTCTTCAGCTTGCCGCGTCCAGCATCAGCCAGCAGTCTTTCGCAAATCGTCATCCCACCTGGTCGGAGGGCGTCTTACACTAAGTTTGCCGACTCACGGTCTCCACTCAAGAACGCGACTACTCCAGCGACCATTTACGCGATATTGTAAAAATGAGCTGATGTTGCTGATGACAGTTCATACTTATTAGTACTTATCAGTCTGCAGTTAGCTCAATTGTTTCAGTCTGCAGTTAGCTTAATTGTTCCAATTGTAAATACTAGTTCTAATTTATTTCTTTATTTGATTTTAATTTTCTTTGTTAAAAAAGCGTATATAGATTTACTTATTAGTTTGCTACACAGCCGTATGACATATTTCACGGTGTTTAAAATAAGATTAAAAACAACTGAAACATTGAAAGATTTTTCCACTATTTTCGCCTTGGCTATCTCAATAATACATTTTTAGGAATTTTGTAATATACCTATCTAGTAGTATTGTAATAAATAACAAAACCAAAAATCTTAAAATAAAAAACGTTATACCTACCTTTCGTTTTATTATTTAATTGGTTCGATCCACTTATTGCATACATCGTCCACGCCGATATGACGCAACTGTCATGGCAGACATTGCAGCATGCGCGCGAACCAATCACTGCTATCGTTCAGAAAGCGCCGAACCAATCAGTGTTTACCTTCGATTTTAAACCAATCACCAAACATGCCTTTTTGTAACTTTGGATGTGATTCGTTATTTGAATCATACGTCGTTTTGGTTTGAAGTAGAACCACTTTTGGTTTGGTATTTGTTTTGAATTAGACTTCCTGACTTATTATTTATTCGTAGTATGCAGACTAGATAACAAATCAGATAGTGATATATCTATGTACACTCCATCCGTTGTTCAGTCAAAATCTACATCTGACACTAGTTGTTTTAGTGAACCTCTATTAAAAAAAGAGGATAATGTTGAAACAATGTTAAAAGCAACTATTCACAAAATCGAAAATAGACCACATTTTTACATTGGTGTACCTAAGGATTCTTATTTTTTGATTAAGATTATACATGAAAATACTGGAATTTCTGTTCCTCACATCTTAATGATATTGAAGAAAATAAGATTAGATACTAAATTTTCTGAACTAAGTGATGAATTTGCAATAACTGTACCATATGTTTCTAGAATGTTTAATGAAAATGTATCAAAAATAGCTCAAGTCATGCGGCCCTTTATTGTTAAATTAAATAAATCAGGAATTAAAAGATGTTTGCCAATAGCCTTTAGGAAAAATTATTATAATGTTAATAGTATTATAGATTGCCTTGAAATTGAGATACAGAAACCTAGCAATGCTTTACATCAATCTTTAACTTGGTCAGAGTACAAAAAGGCAAACACTGTGAAGTATCTTATTTCCAGTACACCAAATGGACTAGTTAATTATATATCTCAAGGGTTTGGAGGTAGAATAAGTGATGTCTGTCTAGTTGAAAATTGTGACTTTTTGAACTGCTTACCTAGTGGTTCAAATGTAATGGCCGATAGAGGCTTTAAGCATATTGAACCTTTGTTACTTGGGGTTGGGTGTCAGCTTATACGACCACCTAGTGTCCAATCAGGTAGTAAGCTTTCAAAAGAGGAAGTCAGAGAAACCAAGAAAATTGCTAGTTTACGGATTCATATAGAAAGGGTGATTAGACGTCTTAGAGAATTTACCATGTTGAAACCTCATGCTTGTGTAAATAACTATCTTTTAGGGAAACTAGATGATGTCATCACTATAGCTTGTGGCCTTATAAATTTACAAAGTTCATTAATAAATAAATAAATGTGTTTATAGGTTTAATTAGTCGCTAATGGTAAAATAAAAAACTGAAATAAAAATACTGGATTTTATTAATGACTTACATCTCTGACATTTTAAACAATAATGGATAGATATGGGTTTTCCAAAATATCACTAAAGTTTCCATTAAAGATTTGACATATGCTTCATCGTATTCTACACATATAATTTCAACTTCATAATTATTTTGAAATTTACTATCTGCAACACAAAAATAACATTTTTTTATACCACAAACATACATTTGTATTTGCATTTGTGAGTAAAACTTTTTTGTTGGTCTTCCATTTTTTATGTAGTTTTTATAAGTTTCTTTACTAAATGGACATTTAATTTCTATGATAAAATTCTGGCCTATTCCATCTGGTGAACCAGCAATCATGGCAAAATTTTTACTTATGAAAAGGCCGCAGCGTTGAATTTGTTTATTTAGCTTCTCCCGTACTACCTCAAGCACTTTTTGTTCCAAAACTCTGCCTCTTTTTATAGCTGGTGTATCAGGCATTTTGCCACCCATGATCAGCCCCACTAATGCACCATCACTAGTTTGACATTTACTGACTTCATAAGCTTTTGATGCTGTTATTCTAGCAAACCTTAGCTCGTGCCATAAGTTGCTTTCGGCCTGATCTCTTGTATTTTGTTCTGCCTTTATTAAAATTTCTGTAGTAAATGATGAAGATATTTTTTTAAGAAAATCTTCACAACTTTGATCTCGATACATTAGAGCTAACTGGTACATTGATATTGTATTAAAATCCTTCGGAATATTTTGGACATATCTTAGTAGCTCACAGTTTTTGATCCCTTTGGCTGTAGCTTCTTCCACAAATTTATCATAAACACAGGTATCTTCAGATGTTGAAGCTATTCCTGATCCCATTTCCAAGGCCGTTACATATTTTATTGATGAACCAACTTTGGATAATGTTGATTTTTTCCAATAGCACTCAACTTGTGTGCAAGAAGGTTCTTCACTTCTCCGATGCAACCACATCAAAAAAGCAACAGCATGCTTGCAACCGCCAGCCGCTGCCGCACAATCATGGCATGTTGAACTGATAACAGTATCGTTATTTACGTCCACAATAACAGTGACTGCGTATGGCTTAGAGCGAACTTTGTGTTCAGGGCATACACGACACTTAACAGTACACACATTTTGGTGTCTTCTTACTTGGACATATCCAACAGCATCATCGCCATATGATTCTCTTGAAGATCTAAAACAACCAACCAAACGAACTGTTACGAATTTATTGTTTTAAGCACATAACCTAACTTTGTAACGATGTTCTAAACACGATAAATTAGTTAAAAAAAGTAGAAAATCATCTATTACATATGTACTTGACTGTTATTTATGTATTTGTAGATAGATAAATTGTATTAAACGTAAAAGTGTACCTACAAAGATGTTTTCACGTTCCTGAATTCTGAACCACAAAAGTCTTCGTTTCTTGCAAAAAAGTTTGCCACCATCAACGAATCTACTTTTGGTAAGTTGGAACTATTCCCTTTATTGAATCCGGATTCCATCATGTATTAATATTATGTAATTTACAGACTAATTCGTCGTTATGAGAAAATGCAGAGAAGTAAACAAACAGTGCGACAGCTTGTTTTGCGGTTAGTGACGTCCTAAGCTTATAATGGCGTTTGCAGGCACTTGACAACAGATTATAAATATAGCATTTAAAATCATTTTTTATAAATTTAATAAGTTATATTATATTATAAAAATGTGATTTTCCATATTCTAATAATACAAATAATCATAAAATTAACACTAAACTCTAATTTGTGATTATGGTTAACATCCCTATTTCCAAGAGTTTTTTGACAATATATTGTACAATGTTTATCAGTCATCTAGTACCTATGACAAAATGTCTGATTATCTTGAAGTTAGATAGGGCTGTGTAGATTATCCAGCTTTTTTTATTACGTTATTTATTTATTAATGATATAGAGGTATAACAACTTCAAAAAGTGATTAAGTAGAGCCGGAATATACTTTAAAAATTTTGTATATTTTGAATAGTATATTTGATTAGCTTTTGAACAGTATTTAAGAAAGCAAACCTTGAGAAGTAAACCATTTAAATGGAAAGGAAATAATAATGATGATTACCCAAATGATCCCGTAAACGAAGGCTTGCGTGCGCGCAGGCAGTAAACACAACATCTGTCAAAGCTACACTGCAAGCCGCTAGTATAAAAATAAATCGGTCGGCGCAAATTAAAGGACGCATTAAAGCATCTGATTTACAGCCAAAAATTATAATACAATGTGCATTGTTGTATTTATATCTACTTATTCAATCATTTGGCTGTAAGCTTACGATTACGATAACATAGTGAGTAAAAAGTGTTCATTTATCAATTTTTTGGAATATTTTTTCCTGCAATTCTATTTTCATTATATAAATATATGAAGGTATCTATATATTTACTTGCACTTGGTTCTATACGGATCGAGGCTTGATTTACAAAGAATTGCTTGTCGTTTTAGTAAATAACTTTAGAGTTTTGCATCAATATGCAAATTCTAATGCAATATATGATAAATTGTTGGTTTTTATGGTTGATTAAATAACACAAAAAGAAGCTGCTGCATTTTCTCTACCTAGAAGGCTCTTAAGTAGACTCTTACGACAAATACACGGGCTGAATTGAAAGAGCCGATAATAAAACCTCAATCGCCACACCAAAATCGGTAAAACTTTTCTTTTTAATTTACCTGCAGCAATAAATATACTCACGCTAAGCATTTAAATTAAAAAGGGGGCCTGATTAGAATTCATTTTTATAGAATAATTACGACTAGCGCCAAATAAAACTAACAAATGAACACACAGGCTGTGAAAATTATCCTTTTACCTTATAGTGCCTCTTCTCGACCTGATTTAAAGTCGTTTCATTCTAAATCGCGGTCATTTGCATAATGTGTTTCGTTAATATATTACAGATAGCCATAAGGATCAAAATAGTGGTGTCATCATCTCCGGCAGACTCTTCGGCGTCGATATTTTTTAACACAAAAAGTAACTTTCAAGAGACTATATTTTATTATTCTTCATGGGCATAGATTGTCCATAATTTTGGCAATAAAAGGCTTGTATCTTGATGACGGACACCTGCGTAGATCTAATAAGTTCCTTTGATTGACTGTTTGTTGGTGAATTAAGAACCTCAGCGGTTATGGCCTTTGAATTATGGAACCTAATTTATATTTTTACAAGCCATCAGTTGGCAACTAACTGAGAAAACTCGAAAAGAACCTAATTTTTTTTAATAAAAAGTGTAAACAAATGAAAAAAAATTGGTAAGCAATAATTACCGATTGAATTTTCCATTTCTTTTTCTTATCCGTTCTATCTGAATTATTATTACGTGAATCACAGTCGATACCTATTCGATTTAAAATTGATTATCCTTGGAGGTCACATACTTGACCCTAGATTTATCAAGTAAATGAAGATTTCTTTTATTTGTCTCTGTAAATTGACTGGAAATATCTTTTTAATAAATACTCACATTCAAATTGATAGGACCTTTTATATTAACATATTGATGGCAATCATCAACTTTATATAAAAGTGATGATGTAAGTTCACTAATAATATACCCTATTAGTAAAGTAAGTAAGTAAATCATTTACACATTACACTACAAGTTACTTGAATCATTGGATTTTTTAGCATGATGCTAAAAATAAAACGCGAAAGAGAAATGAATAAGTTTCATCAACAAAACAATTCATGGGCTGTTTTATTTCCCTTTCGCATTTTTACTTCAACGTATTTTTTTCGCTGTGTGATTAAATGAAATCAGCGCCATCTTGCAGAATTTTCCTGTAACAGGTTCTATCGTGGATGTTCAACCAGTTTAGAGCTTTTTAATCAAGTTTTTGCCGCTGCTACGGTTAGCGTTCTCAATAGGCTTATTCAGTCGGGTCATGTAGAACCGATAGATGTCACTTTTTTGAACTTTTTAATTAACTTGCTGCTATACAGGGCGTCGACAAAAAATAGATTTGAAACTGGTAACCTTTTATTTAAATAAATTATTATTCACATACATTCTATGAAAACTGGATAGCAATTCTTCAAGTCCGCGTCAAAAACAGCCCTTGCCATAGGTTTGTTTGAGTTTCTAATTTTTAATACAGTTTTATTGTTCAGTATTACCTCGCTAAAAGGCTCTAGTATCAAGTTATTTGCGAATAAACTTTCCATCTCTTTGATCTCTTTTGCGTGCCCGCTTAGAAACCCTAATTCCCTACAAATTGCTTCTAATTCTGACTTTGTGTGGTTTTGGGTAGGGTAGCATTTAGATCGCCAGACGCCATGTGATTGCACGATCACTTGCCCCATTCCGTACCTGTAAACAATGTCAGATAAAACTATTTATTGGCTTATTTGATTCCTGGGTATTAACGTCTATATTTGTGAAAACTCAAACCGCAAGGTTCAAAATAAAAAAAATGCCGTTTATTTTCAGCTTATTTGATGATAAGCCAGTTTTTGGTATAGTAGCGATAATAATAACTTAAAAAAACTTACGGAGTGCCATTCGGTGCGTTCAGCCCGATACAATTCCGTTCATCTGCCCCGTTCGGACAGTCTCGCACACCGTCACAAACCATGTCAGGAGCTACACAGTGATCTTCGTCACTTAATTTCGAACCGCATCTAAAATAGGTAAGCATAATTTTAATTGATAGGTTTCTGAGCGCGGAAATACTTATTTATCGTCTGCATAAAGAAAAATTGATGTTGATTAATCTCGCAAAATCTTTAAAACTTCTTGAGCGATCAAAATTTTTTTTTTCGAAAAGCCGAAAGTTTGTAATATGTGTGTGAATTTTATTTTTTACCTAGGATCTCCAAAAGTACTGAACAAAAGATCGTTCAAGCAGTTTGTTGAATTTTATCAAATGTTGAAACTTGGCGTAGGTACACTTAGAACGTAGCCTAACTTAGAAGATAGGCTACATATACTACTATAATATACAGATAATACGCGTGCTAAGCAGCGGGCTAAGCTAGTACATCGTATACCGAAGTTCAACGGGTACTCTAGTCTTGAAATAAATGTCTTATGTACCAATTAATGCTCAGTAAATGCCTAGTACAGAGAAAAAAAATACTTACAGCCTATTTTATAACGTCGACTAATTTGTTAGGAAAACTTACTTGAAAGTTCGTTTTGCAAAGCACTTGCACAGCAATGGGTCCTCATCACTTCTATCAAGGCAGTGTACGATACCGTCGCAAAGCTTTGATGGCATCACCCTGGCTACGTAATTGGAGCAACCGTTGTATATCGGCTCATCAGTACCATCACCACAATCATCATTGCCATCATTAAACAGCTCCTTAGAAATACACTTCCCATTCATACATTTCAATTGGCCAAGCGAACACTCTGCAAAATAAAACATTAATCGTATTAAAGTTAACAAAACTTCTAAGTGGTCACTGTTAGCTTTCTTCGTAAACTTCATCCTCTGGGAAAACTTCGTAATTGATGTCTAAATCAATTTACTTTAGAATTGGAAACGATAGACGATCTCAGTGGCGCAGCGGGCGAGAGTCTGCTTGCGACGCAAGAGGTTTCGGGTTCGATCCCCGCCTCGGAACAAATTTGTGTACGATCTGCAGAAATTTGTTCCGTTGGTCTGGGTGTTTTCTATGTATAATAAAAAATATCTATCTATGTAATGTATAATATTACGTATATCAGTTATCTAGTACCCATAACACAAGCTCTGCTTACCTTGGGGCTAGATAATGCTGTGTGAATTGTCCAGCATTATTTATTTATTATGTATTATTTATTATAGACGAAAAGATCTGATAGTAAGCTCTTTGAAATCCAAGCGTCGTAAATGTAACATTAATTTATGTGTCAAACATTTAAAGGAAATTTGAGATTTGGTGTCAATATAAAGCTTACCGCATCCCGTGTGATACGGATCTATATCACAGGTATCCTTCTTTAAAGCGCAAGATTCATCAAATTCGTCTTTGCCGTCTTCACATTGAGTGACCCCGTCGCATACTTCTTTTAATTGCACACATCGCCCTCGGCTGCATCTGACCCCTTCACAGTGGTCATTGTCTGTTAGTTCTCGAGAGGCCACTTGTATAGTTTTACCTACAAAAATAATTGCTCACAAGACTATTTAAAGTTAAAGCTCAGATGTGCCCTTTTCTTTTATTATAAACATTTTGAAATCGAAAAGACTTAACTCATTATTTCACTACTCAACAAAAGTTGGGGTTGATTTATTGTTTTCGGCTTGGATTTCATCTGTTATGGCAAACTTACCTGAATAATACCTCAACTCTTGTTTAAGATGTTCAATACCAGTTGCGATGATAATTGATCCAAGACCACATTCTCCTCTACTGTCCACAAATGATGCTGCTGGGTACCAACCCTGTTCGTTGTGGCAGCTTATAAGACCTGCCCAATTACGACCGGAATGCGATCCGAGCTGTACACAAATAAATGTTATCTTGTAGTCATTTCAAAATCATTTATTGTTCATAAGATACAATTGTTCTTCTGTGTCTACATCATCATCATCCTACATTAGTCCACTGCTGGACATAGGCCTCCCCTAATGAACCTTTTATCTACATACCGGGCAAATATTTTCTTTCCCTTGACGTTCAAAACATCGGTTGCTCAGTTTGCAGTCCTTTTTAGTCTCATTTACAAAAATGGTAATTGTTTCATTTTTGAGATTCTCCCCAACAGCTATACATATCGTTTCTTGGTCATCATAAGCAAAGCTGAAAATAAGGAATACCGATTATGTTCCATCCTGAAAAACATTTCAGAACTGATTTCACAACTGCTTAATGTACAACATATTATGTGTAACACTTACGGAGTTGAAATAACCATTGGTTTTACGTTATTAGAATAGTCCGCTGGAACTTTCAAATGCAACAATATTGCTTTACTATTGTACAGTTCTTTTTTTTCGTCTACTTTGTGTGCTTTTTCGAAATTTCCAACTGATTTTATGGTTCTATGAGATCCAAGTAGCACTAATACATAGTTGACTGTGAGTCTGTAGAGTAAAAAAAAAATGAGTCAAAAGTTTTCAGTGATCTGAAAAGAAATAATAATAATAATAATCATTTATTTCAGACCATAGAAAAGTTACAGATCTTATTTAACTTATGCTACAGTCCATAGTAAAAAAAATATATAACAAAAATAGCAAAATAGCAATATAGCAATATATAGAAAAAAAATATAGAAATATAGCAGCCAATCAGAGAATGTTACTTACGAGGAGCCCCAAAGACAGGCACTACTAATTAAGACCCAAGATTGCTCTACCAATATACCCGTGCATTTATATTGGCCATCTACATAAACCTTTGCTACCCATGGCCACATATTTGTAGAGACATCATGAGGCATTTCAGCTGCTCTATTGTATATCATGTTTTGCGATACATCAAAATTGGTATAAAGAGATCGGTCGCAGTAAACGTATAGAGATTTACAAGTTTTTGTAACATTTGGAACACATTCTTCTTTCAAAAGCTGAGGCTCTTTTATAAGAATATTTCTCGCAGTGTTGTTGGTTTCAATAACACTTCGGTAAGCAAAATGAATACGGTTTTGATAATTGGAGCTTCTTATGAATCTTTTATTGCCTAATGTGGAGCTAACTAAATCTTCTTCTTTGACATTAATGTATTTTACTGTGTATCTATTTGCGGAACTGTAAAATAAAGAAAAAAGTGTATAGATAATTATAAATTATATCAAATTGAAAATCAGGTTGCAGAAGTTTTTTTTTACCTAAAGCCTAAATAACGGCAAATATGCGTAGAAGATTCCTCGAGTTGCTCAACTGATAACTGGTCTTCACAAACTACTTGCCAATCGTCTCTATTGCGCTCTGTGAGATATCCTTCCAAATTGATTTTAGGTTTTTCATCAATATCAAAGACCATCTCTCTTCCATTGGATAATGCGACTAAAATGAAAATTTATGTAGTCGATAATGTATTGTTATTGAACAAATATTTATTTGATGACACAAAAAAGTTGTTGTAAACTTACAACAATTCAGTTCGTCTTCACCCAATGGGCATTGAGTTTGTCCGTCGCACACATATTTTATAGGCAAGCATATTTCACTTCGTTTGCATAAGAAATGTTGGTCTGGACAAGTATCTAAAAACATTTTTTCTCGTTAAAATATATTTAAAATACTTCTCTACATGATAATTCCAGTACTAAAACTTACAGCAATTCATCTCATCTTGACCATCAAAACAGTCAAAAATACCATCGCAAAAGAGATTTGGGTCGTATGTCGATAAATAATCTGCACAAGCACAACCGAGCTCATCCGTACCATCTTCACAGTCTGCTTTGTTGTCACATCGCTGACTATATGGTATTACTTGAAAAATTCTGAAAATAAATTAATTATTGCACCTAATTACTTCGTTTAGTATTAGAATGTAAGTTATAACTTAACCTTCGTGACTATCGAATACATTTGACATCAATAACCGTTTAGTTACCTTTTACATTCAAAATCCTTAGGAACAAGATGTTTTCTTCTTATACTTGCTGGCTGAAGTGCGGGTAACTCAATATCTTCAATTTTATTTAAAAGGTTACTGAGATTATCACGATCAGGAAGATTTTTTGCCGATAATTCATCGTTACTGGTTTCAGACGGTACTTGTTCTGGACTATTATTTTCACTGGATGTTGAAACGTTAACAGTTTGTTCAACAACTGTTGTTTCCAATTTTGGTAAAAGATCAACAATCAATTTTTCAGAGTTGTTTTTAACGATATCCAGTCCTTTATTGACTTCTGGAATGGTATTATCTAATGTGACCAAATCTTGGTCATCAATTGACAAAGGTTTTCCGAATTCTGTTTTGACTGTTACAAAAGTAGACTGAGATTCGTTATCAAGCATATTCGTTGGTGTGGTCGTAGTCGAAGGTATTTCATCTCCTATTATTATATCTGTTCTTCTAAGATCATCATTATTCTCAATAACAGACGATTTAGCTTCTAATTTTTCTGGCAAAATTGTAACTGTGAATATTTCGGAGTCCCCTCTTTCACTATCGACGACATTATTTAGTATTGCAGCATCTTCAGTTATAGTTTCCGTGGAATCACTGTCCGACTCATAACTTGACGATGGTGAAACTTCTATAGTTGATGCATGCACAAAATCTGGCGTCTTATCTTCAACCGTATTTTCTGTGGGTTCGTTTTCATATGCGCTATTGGTTATAATTGAAATTTCAGTTGAAGTAGTTATAGTGTTGGGATCTACCGGTTCTGTAGTAGCTTTGAGGATAGATGAAACTGTCTCACTTGTTAAAGCTATGGGACTGCGGATAGATTCTCTTTTCTCAGACGATTTATTTTCGTCAGTTTTGTGTATTTTAGGGAACATTTCATTCACCGACCGCAAATTAGTGAAATCACAGCCTATTTCGTCTTCAGCATTTAGACAATCTACTATCTTGTTGCATTTTCTTCTTAGCGGTAGGCATTTAGATATCCCAGACTTGCATTTGAAGCCGGGACAATCTTGAAGTGGCTTTACCAATGGCAATGTTTTCGATGCTGTAAAAATTGAAACAAAAACTTAAATATTTATTAATCGAAATAATTTCAAATTACCTTGCAGATACAAGTTAATCGATAAACTTACATGTTTGATACTTAATCCACTTGACGAAAAGACTCACTCGTGTATAAACACCAGGTTCATTTTCACGAGCACACCCGTCGCCGTGGCTTACGATTCCCGCTAGGTACCATTGTTGGGAATTCAAAGGATTCCTACATAAAAGCGGTCCTCCACTATCACCCTGAAATAATCCGATAAAAGATAGGTGGTAGGTAGGTGCCTAAGTAATCATACCACGTTATTGTTCCTTGAAAATGTACAGCCTTAAATCATACCCAAAACTATAATAGAGACCTGTTCACACACTAACCTGACATGCATCTTTACCGCCTTCGTTAGGCCCGGCGCATATTTCTTTTCCAGCTCTATCTTCTCGATGTTTACAATGTTTCCAGATGGGAACGTCAACTTCTCGTAGATGATCCGCTTAAAAAAAATGTTTAAAATTAATTGAGTGTGTTTGTACCTAGCTCCCAAACAAATCGATTGAAAATATTCATAGCTATGTTTGAAAATCTGTGCAGTGTTCAAAAATGTTATGATGGTTCAAAGTAAAAAAAAACCTCTGGGTTTTTCGAATTTTTGCAATTATTTTTAGAATTCAGGACATTTATTTGGCTGTATTTAGTCATAACCTAGGAAGAACTTGCGTTATGTGTATTATTTAACTGATCTTATATTAAATAAGTAGAGATATTTTTATTATTTTGCATGAAAATTACCCAAAACACCTAAATAAAAAATTGCAGATCGTACAAGTATTTGTCTTGATGTGATAATCGAACCCGCAACCTTCTGCGTCGCAGGCGGACCTTCGCCTGCTGCGTCACAGAGGTCGTCAATGTATCAATGAAATAATTAGAGATATAGAATAATTTTAATCATCTCACGGTCAGGTCCATGTTCAACAGTAGCTCCCCAGCCTACTGCGGTGCATATAGTATTTTCCCGAGGACCCCAAAGCCAGTCAGTTCCAGCTGTATTGGGTCCGGGTAAGCAAATCGGTCGAACCCATCGACTAAACTGTATTGCTGGCTCCACTTTCAATAGAGAGAGATCACTCTTCATATCAATTTCGTTGTAATGTTGGTTTACTATTATATGAGTAACTCGGTGATTTTGCTCTTGGGGTGAGAAAGAGAAACGGCGAAGCATTCCTACTTGGACTTCATAGTAGTAATCCCAAAACCTAAAAAAGGCACATTCATAGATCAGATACGAACTAAATAAGAGATATCTTTTTTTATATTTTAGTTCTAAAATTAAAATATCCCCCACAACAGGCCTTGATTACCCAATTATTTAGTCTTGGAAGAGACATGTCCTATTAATTAAAGCACGCTTTGTGTTTCTGCCACTTCAATAAGACATTTGATCCAGATACGGCGACTAGAACCTCAATGGAACGTACGAAAACAAAAGACCGCTTTACTACACAGCTATAGTAATATGCTTTACATTTCGCATTGTTGGGTGTCTCTTTGTTCTGTTTTCTAGGAAAACGATAGGTACACAAAAACTGCAACAGGTCATGTATGACACTAATTGATGCTGTCTATAAGGACTCTGGACTACGTCACTCTCAATATTCAGGACCACAATAATAAGTTAAATTGGTAAAACTTACTTGGCTACGCAATGTGCGGCTGATATAACCCAACTTTGCGTGAAGACGACTCCTCCACAGTGGAACATTCCGTCCCGATAAATGGCGACCATCCACGGCCAATCAGCTGGTTGACTAGGCTTACCACCAACCACTCTACTCTCCGCGCGTTTATTTCTTCCATCTGTTTTATCAACCGACTGATTGCTATCCACCGCACGAGTGTCTCTTTTCTTTCGATTCCCATAAAACCTCATCCTATAAGGGTCATAAAAATACCCCGGAAAACTGGGATTTAAGTATCTTTTATTACGTCCAAAAAGTCGATTCTCTGCGTCGGTATTCTGAAAATAAACACAATGAAGAAAGAAAGCTATCGTGCACGAGAAAAAGTATGATATTTAACTAAAAAGTGGGTACCTTACCCCTCTCAATAACTGCAATGTACTTGATACCCTCGTTCCACAAATAAAATCAGGACACGTGACATAGACTGCAGATGAGTTGAAGCACGTATCACTTGACTGTATTGAATTCGCGGGTCCAGCATTCAAGTAATTCACTTTTAGCAGTGGATCTATCGGTACAATTTGAATGAAAGGAGGCCTGTAAATAAAATAATAATCATAAAATAATAATTTTATGTAATTTCTTTACATATTTATTAGGTAATTCTTGATTTTTGAAATGAGATGCCTTCAATGAGCAAATATTGATGAATGAAGCCAATGAGAGCCCTTCGTCAAGGTGTGACAGTAAAGGCACAATAAAATGATATTCGTAAAAAATCTTCCTTCAGTCTTTCAAACGAAGATTTTTCGATATTCTTTTGAAGATACCACATTTTTTTTTAATTATATGTCTTGGCCATATCACTGTCTATTGTGTGAAAAAAATTAAATAAAGGTAAAAAAAAGTAAACAATGTTAAGAGATTTAAAAAGGTTCCAGTGATGGACGGGCAGACCGAGCATCAGAGGTGGAAGCCGGTCGCGTAGGGCAAAGGTTATGAGGTCCCACCCTTTAGGCGCAGTATCCTAAAACATGATAAATCAAATCTTAACAATATAATAATCATACCTTAACATAAGTCCCGTCTCGTGCCTGCAAACATCGTGAGCCCACATGTACGGGTTCTGGCACACTGCATACCAATCACCTTTGAAGTTTCTATGCAAATACCCTTCAATACTTGAAATCGCAACTAGCTAAAACGAATATAATTTATTCATTAAAAAAAAGGTAAACGGTGAAGAGTTCAGATAGGTATGAAAAAAAATCCTGCATTTAGTATGAGATCATTATGATAAGTACAAAGATTGTTCATCATTTTGGTACAGAAAATATATCTTACAGGATCTTTCACGAGGCTCGGTGCAAGCATGTTACACTCCATTTCGTCTCTATTGTTGGGACAATCAACTTCACTATTACACCTTTGTTCTTTAGTGTAACACGTACTTTGAGATTGTTGATTGACGTCCTTGCAACTAAATGTATTTTCACTGCATCCTACAAAAAACAAACACGTAATTTCCATTTTCAAAATAAAATTAAGTTCTCCTATTTCGATCCCTAAGGTTGTTGGTTTACGACCACGCGAATCTGTTTACACCACATTTACATATTCGCATTTAGTTTGATGAGTTTTCTGAGGCCTCGAGCGCAATGTAGTTAATGTTCACCCCTACTCGCGGATGAATTTTGAAGCTTCAAATTATATATAAAAAATTGTAAGACATCAGTGGAGTTGGCAAACTTAAAGTGGGAGTGAGCAGGCCACGTACTAATCTAAAAAAATTACGACTTCTGTGGCGCGGTGGGCGAAGGTCCGCCTGCGGCGCAGGACAGGTTACAGGTTCGATTCCCGCCTTGGGACTAATGTTTGTACGATCTGCAAATACAATACAATACACAATACAAAACACTTTATTGTACACCAGAAAAAGAACATTATAAAAATACCTTTGGATGCAAATATTTGTTCCGAGTGTTCTGGTCGTTTTCTATGTATAATAAAAAATATCTATCCGTATATATGTATTTATTGTATCCGTATGTATTGTATTATATGTGTATCAGTTATCTAGTACCCATCACACAAGCTCTGCTTAACTTTGGGCTGGAAAATGATGAGTGAATTGTCCAGCATTATTTAACCCCGTAAAGAGACTTCATGCATGATTAATAAGACTCTTGGAGGGGAGCCTATGGCGGAGACCTACAAATAAGTTGGAATACCAACATTGTAATGCAATTTGGCAAGAAATGGACCTTAATTGCCCAAACTAGAAGCAAATGGAAAATGTTGAAGGACCCCATCTTTGCTGACCGATAAAGGCTAGAAAGAATAATAATATAGCATAGAAAAAGTCATCGATTTCTTACCAAAGCACCCCATCTCGTCCTCTCCAAACGGACAATCAAAATATCCATCGCAGAGCCTAGACTCATCCACTCTCGACTTGCAACTGCATCTGACTTCATCGCTGGCGTCCGCGCAGTCCACGTTGCCGTCACACCATTGCTTCTCGTCAATGCAGTCTTCAGATCCATCACAGGGTAATGCACCAGATGGGCAAGCCACTTCACGAGTAGTATGGTTTACTGCTATCTGGTTTTCACTGAATTCTGGTCTGAAAAATAAATATTTTTTTATATGTACGAGGAGGTATAATTTATGTTTATGATATTATTTAATTTTATTAAGTGCCTACTTACAAACTGATATTTAATTAAGCTTTATAATATTACTACAATACAATAGAATCTACCTTAACTTTGAAATTGTAGTCAAGTGGTTGCTTTAATAAAGATTGCAAAATTGGTTTCACGAAGGGTCGTTGAGTAAACATCGACCTTATTACTTACTAAAGTATGCGGACTAAAGTTATACTCGTATAATATAGTATCACATGTAGCTTTTAGTAAACTGTAGACCCAAAAAGGGCTTCAATCGTAAGGAAGCCCTTTTTATACGTGATACTTTAAAAATACAGATGATGAAGAGCCTACTCAGAAACAGATCACTAGCACTTTCAATTTTGCTGTTTCACTTTTTGAAGGGACAAAACAAGTTGCGATTTTTAATCTTAAGACTGACTTTAATATTTGAATGCAACTCCTTGGCCGAAAACCCACTAATGTTTAGACAACGACAAATCAAATATGATTTGCTGGCTTTCTAAATAATTAATTGCTATGTCTGTGTTTGTCCTTGATTCTCATTAGTTCCTTCATTTAGCCACAACCCGTTTCAAAGCTATAGCTTCAATATTTGATTATTAAGATCAAAACTAGGACCGAGGTATTTAATGTCTATTTTAGCTTGATTAAACCATTAATCTCTTACTTAGGAGTCAAGAAGCTCATGAAAATCTTGACGTCTTGTGGATGCAGCTCATGCTTAGGAGTTTCACGACTTTGCATGCCAAAGGGATTCGTAGATGGTTGAAAATACCTGGAAAAAAACAATTTTAAACAACTTGCATGTATTTTATACCCTCAATACAAACTCTAGTTAAACATATACCGCATATGAGGGTGTTGATTCTCTTGTGGATCCATTGATTCCTGTGGCAAATCATAGATGCCTGCAATAAAAACCCAAAATCAATATATGGTTTATGATGATAATGATCATGATATTGTTTATAACACTTAGTATGACGACCGATCTGCCGCGGCAGGTGATGGGTCTACAAATATCGGTTACTGTTATTTTCTATGATAATAAAATGTGTATTTATGTAATGCATTATAAATTGTATATCAGTCATCTAGTACCCATAACACAAGCTCTGCTTATCTATAAAAAAATATTGGCTATCCACATATCATCATCTAGTCCCGATGATGATATGTGGATAGCCAATCATTTTTTATTTTAATTAAATTCTTGCATAGTCATGGTTTTAATTATTTTACCAAGTAAATGAGGATAGCTTCGCTTTAACATCTTAGTTAGAAGGCAAGTATCAGTAATTTTTGGTGGATCACCCATATGTGCATGAGGTAACACATTCGTTGGATTCATTTCTAAGTAGATTGGAGCGTGTTCTTGAATGACAGGTGATCTCATTCTCGCTAATTTTAATGCTTCAAGTTTTTCTTGATCTATTGGGGTGATTCTGCCTTCATGGTGCTCATCAATGTTTCTTTTCATCCCTCTTTTTCCCTCTTCACTCATATGTCCTTTTTCTTCGTTTAGCCGTATAATCGACTTGAGTTTCTTAAAAAGATCCATGCAAAAACCTTCGTTTTCTTTTTTGTGACAAAGAGTTTGATGTTGGGATATTATTTGTTTAGCAATTTGTAAGTCTCTTTCATTCCAATGATTTAGTGATTTTTCAATGTGATCTGTGTTTCTTTTTCTTCTACTTCTAGAGTTACACGTTAAATTTGCTATCCTCAAAATAATTTGTATATCGTTTTCATAGAGTGTGAGATTTGGCGATACTTCAGATCCTGTTACTATTATTATTTCTTTACATCGGCTGCTGATATCTGTAATTAAAATAAAATGGAAAAAATGTATTTCGGCTAACATTACCAATAAGTTACATTTATTTATATATTTATTTTTTTGTATATCAGATATCTAGTAATCATAACATAAGCTCTGCTTATCTGGGCGCTAGATAATGCTGTGTGAAATGTCCAGCATTACTTATTTATTTATTTTATATATTAAAGTAGAGCTTACCGGGGCTTTCTAGGAGCTTTAGCAATAAAACGTACGTGCCAGCACTAAATATTACAATAAATAAGAAAACAAAAGCTTTTTGTAAGGTTGGGTACACACAGCTGTACAGAAAACGAGATCCACGTTCTGGAAAAAAAGAAAAAGAAAAATGTTTTTATTTAATAATATTCTATTATACTACTAACTAAACTATGTTTATTATAATTTTGTAGGATAGATGTTATAAGTAGTGTAAGTATTATCTATTTATTTATTTTTTCAAGTGCCACCGTTTTTGTTGTTCTCACATGTCCAGTCCATCCCAAGGTTGCCTGGAACAGATCGCTCATATCGATAAGGCCGCCTTTGTACTTCGTCTTCTCGTAGCATTTATTTCTGTACTGTTTTCTGTGTTTGTGTGGTATAATAAAGTATTATCTATCTATCTACTAATATTATAAACGCGAAAGTTTGTAAGTATGGATGGATGTTTGTTACTCTATACTATAACGTAAAAACTACTGAACGGATCTGGATGAAATTTGGCACAGAGATAGATTATAGTCTGGATTAACACAGAGGCTTTTATTTTATCCCGGAATTCCCACGGGAACGGGAATTACGTGGGTGAAACCGCGAGGCGCTGCTAGTGAATAATATAGTCGTGTGGTGTGCTCTTAGAATTTGCACCACTGCAACTCTTCCCGTGGGTGTCGTATCGTATGAGGCGACTAAGAGACATACACCAGGGGGCGGGCAGCAGCACCTCTTGTAGAATAGATCTACCACCGAACTGCGATCCCCAACCCGCATGCCCAGCATGGGGATTATGAGCATTACCTATCATGAGATAAAAAAATCAGGGGGAGGCCTGCGTCCAGCAGTAGACCATTTTATAGGCTGTTGAGATTAAGGTTGAGGGATTAATAATATTGATAAATTCGATTAAAAGAATAATGAAAAAATATAACTGAAAAAATAATACTCAAAATTACCATTTGAAGATTCTGCTAGTTCCATTGGTGGCAGGCCGAGTTGGTCTAACGGTGGACCAATTTTGATTGTGTCAGTCATTTTCTGAAAATATAAATTTTAAACTGATGATGGTTCATGAACACTATTGGTAACTCCTTTTAAAGAGCTCTTGTTGAAAGAAACTGTGCTTCAACATTGGAAACCATAATAAAACAGGTAAGTGCGTGCGAGTTGGATTCGCACACGATGGGTTCCGTACATCTAATAGTTACACAATTTGCAAACAGCGCTGTCAAGTTCTTGATTGTTGCGAGCCTATACAATCTCAAGTTTTTGTGAAAAGGATAGACATAGGATTTAGCGTTCACATGAGCGGCACAGAGCATGCCAAAAACAACGCAACGTAAGCCCAAAAATCAAGTTTTAGCTTATTAGTAGTTATTACTTCATTTTAAAAAAACCGAAACATGAAATCTTCTTTATATATTTAGTTCTATTACCATGCTCATTCTCAAGATCTTAACTTCTTCTATTTATAAGAAATTAAGGTTTTTGTAAGAATTTACAGATAACTTGCCATTTTTTTCTATCGAGAAAATTTTATGGAATTGTGTTTTGAAAACAAATAAATGATCGATAAAGTAAGTCCTGAACTTTACCATATTTAATTTTTAAGGTTAAATATTTAGTTAGAGACCCTATTACTAAGACTCCGCTGTCCGTCCGTCTGTCTGTCTGTCTATCTGTACGTCTGTCACCAGGCTGTCTCATGAACCGTGATATTAATAACTTTAACTGCTGCGCTTGAAATATTCACTGATTATTTAGTTTTATATCCACTTTAAAAATTAATAATTAAAATAAAACAAACATTTAAGGGGGCTCCTATACAATAGACAAGATTTTTTTGCCGTTTTTAAAAATAATGGAACGGAACCCTGCGTGCGCGAGTCCGACACGCACTTGACTGGTTTTTTTAGTAATCCTTATTATTGCATAATGCGCGTTGTTGATGTTTTGCAACTTATTTATTAATGTTTTTCCATATTTTCATTTTCCATATTTTTTTCCTAAGCCCATTCAAAGTAATGATTGATTGATGGATGGATTGATGAATTGATAGACGGATGGATTGATGGACGGTTGGATAGATTCATTGATCAAATAGATAAGTAGGTAGTAGGTATTGACAATAACATTAATGTAGTCAGCAGCGTAGGCTGCCAAACATAATTAGGTAAGTATTAATTAGGTACGGAAAATTGGTTCTTAAACACTTACGTTGGTTCTTCGCGGGTTGGCGCGAGATTCAATTTTTTTCTGCGTTCCACGCACAAGATATAAAACTGGAAAGTGATTTTGCCTTAAATTAAACTATTTTCTATGAATTCATGCTAAAACAAACTTTGATTCATTTGTATTTTGGGAGCATCTGGGAAAATGTATGGAATTCTCTGCCACATCATATTCATGCTAGTCGCTCACTCTTCATCTTTAAGCGTAAAGTCAAAGAGCATTACCTATCTTCATGACTTCGATGAAGGTAAGTATTTATGTATTTATTGTATACATAGAATCGTTATTGTATTTAATAGGTATTTTATTGGGATTTATAGCATTTTATATAATTATGTTTTTATATTATTTTATGTAATTTATTTAGGTATTTTCATTGTAGTATCTTTTGCACACTTTTGCGTTTACTGGAAGAGAACACTTTGTAGGATTAAGCTCGCCTTTGCGATACCTCTCTAGTTATAAGGTTTTAAAAAATGATTTATTAGTGCAATAAAGCAAAAAGGGCCCACCTGTGGCCTAGTTGCGGAAACCAGTCCAGAAACAAGTAACAAGTAGTGCAATAAAGAATTAAGAAAAATCTCTATTTTTCTCAAATACTCCAAAAATACAAGTGAATCGAAGTTGAATTTACGATGAAATCTGAGTATAGCGAATCGTTTGCGTTTTGCGGTAAATAACTTTTCCGATAGTTTTATTGTTCGTGGAACGCAGAAAAAAAATGATTTCGTGCCAACCCGCATCGAGCCACCAATTTGTGCCGAAACGAGCATAAAATATGCACTAGTCACTCACCGCAATTTCCAATCAAATTAGCACAAATGAAAATCACAAATCACTAAATTACACATCAGATAAATTCACTCTTATTGAAACATTTTGACAAAACGGCCAGTAGTGATGCAGTCATGCAACTGACACATTTCTGCTGATCAACTAACTTGCACACTAAACAATTCAAATGCTTGCATAGCAGTTTGTGACTGTAACACGTAGGTAACCTACTAAGGTGTTTTTATTGTGCTTTTAAGTTATTTTGCGCTCCATATGCAATACCTATAACTAGCGAACATTTGCCACTTTTAACATTATGATAAGATCAACTTTAATTTGTTAACTGAGCGAGCGAAGTGTCACTGCATCAACTATTAGCCAAAAAATGGATTCTGTCAGAATATACGTACTCCACAGGTCGTGTTTTACGACTGATCTAGACGAAACTTGGTGTGCAGATTTTACGATTTTATAGATTTTTTTAGACATCGGGGGTTTTTAGATTCAAGGGTTCTTCAAAAAAATGGCAAAAGGGGGCTATCGAATATCTCCGCTATGACATCTGATTTCGATGATTATATTTTAATTGAAAGGTAATAATTTTTATTTGTTCTCATAAAAATGGTAATGATCTGATAAGGATTTTTACCATGACGAGCAAAATAGCTCTGCAAAATGCAATAATAAGCATGAGAGCATTTATCGCAGCTCCACCTATAAGAACATCTTTGTAACACTTCGAAAGCTGGTAGGTACTATGTAATAGCCCGGCCACAGGTTTCGTCTTCATTTTTCAGTTTGCGCATTTTTTTGATGGTGCTAATGCTACTCAACATATCTGATTTGTGAGATTTAATTTTGAAGATCATTATATCAGCCTAGTAACTATTATTCGTTGGGAAAAAGTTAATTGCTCGCGAGGTCTACTGTTCGTAGAACTACTAGTTTGTATTTTGGGAGCATTTAGGAAAATGTAGATTTTTAGTTTATCACAAAATTTCGCATTTTTATCGCAACAACCTGCATCGCACCACCTTATCGATTTAAAATAAGACATTATTTCTATACCAACTACGCTCATAAAAGGGAACTTTCCTACCACTCATAATAAAATTGCTTTTTCAAGACTCTTTCGAGCCCAACACGTGTGAGTTTGTCATGTTCCATTATGGTTTATCAAGAGGCGTGGTTGCATAAAACAAATCAATTAGTATCTAATAGGCGATTCAAGACACGTTCTATCCATTAGCTAATTGATCTTTAGTCCTAGGTTTGTGTGTTTTCAAGTTCGCTCACTATGTAAAAGGAATATTACCTAATATACAGGGTTATTGGTAAATTAGTAACACTACGTAAACTGCAGGTTCTGACCATCATCACAAACCCGTTTGTGAAGACGCTAGTTCTTATTTCTTAAACTTGGTATTGGGAATAATTAGTACGCCCCTATTCAATAATCGTTCGTTAGAACGGTTTTATTTGAGATTTAACTTAAGAACGACTCTGCCCTTATATAACAGCGGTTATGGAAGTAGGAGATCGGTCTTAAGTAACTCGTTGGGCTCCAGACAAAAGTGTTTTTTCATTTTGTATCTGAGGTAGTTAATACTTTTTTTAAGAATTAAGACCGGCCTTCACAAATGTGTTAATAATGATGGGCAGAACCTGCAGTTCACTTAATGTTACTAATTTACCAATAACCCTCTAAATAGGCGTTTTAAAGTCAATATTCCTTTTATGCGGAAAATTAAATTTAGAGATAGGAGTAATATATCCAGTGTTTCTGATTTTGGTCTAGGTATTTCATTTGGCGCTAGATGATGCTGTGTGGATTGTATAGCATTATTAATTTATAATTATTTGAAACTGCAAAACATGAGTGAGTATTGAATAGGCCGATTTTAATGAAACTCGCCATTTCAGTTACAACGCACCGAAAATCAGTTGCCATTTTTAAAACTACCACAAAACCTATAGAGAAAATAAAAAAACACACAAACGTATTTTCGTTTACCTACATTGCACACAAAAACAAAAGATCAAAGTATCCGTTGAGTCTAAAAGGTTTCTAATCAACAATAGGCGTGTATTAACATCAAAGAGCAGAAGCTTGGGTGCTGGTAGATAAGCTTTATCTCGTTTCTGCAAGGATATGGACCGGAGAAATCAAATAATGAAGTAGGTACTCGCGAAAAGAAACATTGGCAGGGGAAATTCTGCGCTGTCAATGGAGACGATACGGGAAAATAATGATATTGTTCAATTATTTTCTATTTCCTATAATATTGGGTATGGTCAATCAACGTCATGGGTATGCACAGATACCTGCATTTTCCCATTCATTAACATGATTTGGTCGGTGACCATGTGGAAAATGGTTCGCTTTCCACCTACGTCGATGCATATAACGTATGAGGGTCAAATTTAATTTCCCATTCTATGTTCGACCTTGACTGTACGTGGATCTAGTGAATATTTTATTGAATAAAGTGCTCCGGGAAGCTACCGTGTTGAAACTTATAAGGTAAGTTGGTTAAAGTTCAGCGTAAGGTTTCAACAAAGTTCTTGTAAGTAGAGTTCAAAGTTAGTGCAAGGAATAGTTTAAAGCTAGGATTTCATTAAAGTCGCTACCAAGCCACCTACAGGTTCGAAAACATAAGCTTGAAAGATTAAAACGGTCACAACATTTTCATTTTTGTGAGGTCATGTGTAAATTATTACCGAGCGCGGCTAGTTTTACGACAAGTGAAAATTTCCCGTGTTATTGTATTTTATATTGCAGAGATTCCTGACGTTCCTCGAGAAATGGCAGTAGCTTGCACGAAATGAACTACGTGACAATGAGGATCCAGACCGTAGCTGTAATATCGCTATTGACTGTAGCCTTAATCCCGCTTTGTGAAACGCAAGGAAGCGACACAGACGCATATCTCAGCCGGTTCATTGCAGATTTATGGACCGAAGGAGCCGATGTCGTCAGGATTATATGGAGAGACTGCTCTAAGAAAGTATGTAGCTATAGTTATTCTGTTCAAATAGACCGGGTCAGTAACTCTACATTCACGCCTTCTAAATCAGTCAGATGTCAGTGCAGATCCCAGTTCCCCCACTTAGAATTAGAATTAGATCACATTTCCAGTAGATTGATCTCACTGCTTTAGGGAAAAATATTTAGGTTAATGCCTACTTTAGTGCGTAGGTACTTATCGACACTTATGTTATAAAGAGAAAAGATTTGTTTGTTTTTTGAATCGAATAGTCTCTCAGCCGGTTCATTGCAGAGTTGTGGATCGAAGGAGCCGATGTCGTCAGGATTGGAGAGACTGTTCTAAAAAAGTATGTAGCTATAGTTATTCTGTTCAAATATAACGGGTCAGTAACTCTACATTCATGCCTTCTAAATCTTAATTTAATCACTCTATTTGTCCCCATAACTTAGAAATATGAATAGGGACGGCTTCTTACAGAAACATTTCTTTTCAAAAAGATCACATTTCCAGTAGCTCTGACTGATCTCTCGCTTCATGGAAAAATGTTTAGGTTAATGCCTACTTAAGTAGGTACTTATCAACGCTAATGTTGTAAAGAGGAAAGGGTTGTTTGTTTTTTTTTATTCGAATAGTCTCTGAAACTACTGATAGTTTGGAAAATTATTTCACCATTAACATCCTACATTATCATTGATGGACATAGGCGACAGAATTTTCCCGTGCGAAAACGGGTACGGTCCACTAGTTGTTAAAATATTTTTTAAATAAATTGAAAAAATAAAGCAAGAGGAACCTACTCCCGTTGTGTAATTTATTTAGTAAATAGCCGGACTAGTGAAAGTAGAAATATAAATAATTTATTTGAGTCACTCAAAAATCTCAGAAATGGAGATTCTCGGGTCCATAACTTGTTCAAGACTTCTGAGAACTTTTTCAGAACTTCTGAACAGCTAAAATGTACAGAAAAAAATATGAGGATAATAAGCATAGATGTCCTATTTAGTTTTTCTGGTAGAGGCCTGCGTCCTGCAGTTGATCAATGGGCTGTTGAGGTTGAGATTCTATTCTTAGACAAATAATAGCGTTGATGGTTGAATTTTCGAAAATTTAATTTTGGTTTTTTGTTCTTCGATATTTTCGTGTTCAACAGTAGATACTCAAACTCTTTACCAAATCACGGTCTGAGAATGCCGTTGCCCAAATCCTGTGACCATGACTGCCTTGTTAATTCCCTCAATGGCCGAGCTCTCGATAAATCTGGTAAGCTAAGGTAGCTCGACTATGAAATCCTTTTGTTTGCGTCGTCGGTAAGCTCCATGAAATTTGAAAGCATCATTTGTCTGGAGCTACATCTGTGTCTTTCCTTGAAAGTAATTTATTGCATTTGTACAAAGTAAATGATAGAAAACTCATTAACAAATCTATACAAAGAAACTAAATTGTGTCTATTTGTGAAAAGGAAAAGAACAGAGCGTTTTCTCAGTCGTTTTTTCACATTCAAGAAACCAAAGAACACATGTTAAGTTTTATGTAACTAATTCGTTTTTTTTACCACGATTACTGTGATTTTGGCTTAGTTTGACAACCAAACCTAGTTAGGTTAGCCCCTGAAAGTATACACGGTACAATAATCATGTTCCGTGTATACTTTCCGTGTATATCAAAACACCAAAATTATTATTTTTTGATATGCTGTATGTTTTTGAGGTTGTCTCCGAAAGAGCTGAACCAAATTTGACTGGTCTTTCACCAGAAGATAGCTAATATTTTACAGGTATAGAAATGCATCTATTTTTTAATTAATTTTGAGAAATAAAATTGAAAAATAAATTAGAGGTACCATAAAAAAGTGCAATTATGAATTCTATGCGGCGAAGCCGCGAGCACAGCTTGTTTGAAAAAGGTTGAAAAACTTGCCTATTCTAACTTGTACATAATATAGATGGAATATGTAAGTACAAGATATTCAAAGCGATCTCACAGGGGAAATACTTGTCCGATTTACTATTTCTAGACGCGATTACAGGCACTTGATAGTACGAGTGCCGCATAATAAAACCCAAGAACTTCTATACAAATTGAACGTTGTCAACGGAATATTGAATGTCTATTCATATAAACTTTTCGTGTGCAAGTATCTTTTCATAGACTTGAGAAAATGTTTTCCTTTGATATAAACTGTCGAGGAATATTATTAAAAATTCTTTGTATTCAGGTTGCTTTTAAGCTAAGTCTAAAAGCACTTGTTTGTTGAATAGCTCTGGAGCTTTCTAAATAACATTTAACCGTTCAAGGTTTTAGCAACATTATTAAACTTGAAAAACACATTGAAAGTTATGGTAAAAACCTATTTACCTAAATAATAAAAGCTAGCGGAGTCACCTGAGAATATACAGAGATAGACGGACTCAAAAAATCTCAGGTGTACTTAAAGTGGCAACACAAATCACGTTAGGTTGTCTCATCATCATCAGCCGTATATTAGTCCACAGCTAATAGACATAGGCCATAATGAGCGCCGTTAGCGCCTCACCATCAACTTCAGATTGCCGCATCTGCTCTCCTGCCAGGTGAGCCTGCAGGAGAGCTTCCTACACTAAGTTAGATTTGTTAAATTGTATAATATAGGTTTTTGCTTTATAGTTTTTTAATACTTCATTAAGAAAGAAAATTACAATCAGATAATAGAATTAAATTAAAACTAGTAGTCACAATAGAATATACAGTGAGTATTTCGCACAGGTGCAATTTTCAACGAAAATTTTATTATATCCCAAAAAAAATATATTTCGGCGGGACGCGAACCCGCACGTAACCCTGTTTATTTAATCTTTGTTCACAGCTGGTGGATGTTAAAGACGTTATAGACCACAAGGAGTACTTTCCCAAGTTTGTGCGCTGCATGAAACGGAAAACGCTCAGAGCTTTTGATCGTGCCCTGAGCCCCGATATAGTACCCGTAACAGATGGCGTCAACTTGGTGCGGTTCGAACTAGTCGATAAATCTGGAAACATTCTTCCCGAAAATGATACGATCAGGTAGGAAACTGATTCATCTTTTACTAATTCTAATTCCTAGACTTAACCTAGCATAGCGTTTATTCATGTTAATACCTAGGTAAATTTTTTACTTATAATAATAATATCGTTTATTAAAAAAGAATTAAGACTTAGCATTGATACAATCTTTGACATCTAAACTAGGATAAACTTGTATCTTGGGGACCTCAATTTTTTAGAGTAGTGTTTTGTTGACATTTCACTGGAGATATATTTTCAATACTCCTATTATGAAACTGTCTTTCTTACAATGTAGTAAGCGAGAGCGAAAGTTCTCTCTCTTTGTGAACATGCCTCCCCAAACAAGGTCGGTATTGTCAAAATCACCACGCTTGGTAGGCGGATTGATGATCGCAGCGATGGTGTTAAAAATACGCAGAAAGAAGAAGAATTTATTTATTTATCCTACATATTATTTGAAAAAAACCATCATTTTTATCGCTATGTTTATGTGTTTATGTGTCCATTTGATTATCGCAGCGACGGTGTTAAAAATACGCAGAAAAAAGAAGACTATTTATTTATCCCACATACTAGGTATTTGAAAAAATCAATCTATATTATCGCTATGTTTTCTACCATTTACCAATCAAAATAGCGAGGTAAGTAGGTACTACTGTAAGTAGATACTTACCACGCTCTCAGTATAATAAATAAATAATGCTGGACAATTCACACAGCATTATCCCTGAAGCTAAGCAGAGTTTGTGTTATTCGTACTAGAAAACTGATATAAATAAAACAACACAATACATAGATAGGTATTTTTTTATACATAGAAAACGACCAGAACACCCGAAACAAATACTTGCAGATCGTACCTACAAATATTTGTCCCAAGGCGGGAACCCGCAACCTACTGCGTCGCAGGCGGACTTTCGCCCACCGCGCCACAGAGGTCGTCATAATGTTGGTTAGATAGATAGCTAGCTATGTGGTTTTGACTACAACAAACATGTTATAAGTACAAACATCTATGAGCCTATAGTCCAAAAATAAACCAAAACAAACTTTTCCTACAATGGATCCTGTAGCGATCTGTTTGGCTTTGGGCTTGGGCTTATAGATTACTTGTTCTCTTTGGGAATCCAAATCGATATCCTGGTTTATTTTTGTCTGTCCTCTCGAGTATTCTACACACATTCCTCAAAGCCTGCCAAATATAGATACCTACGTAAACCTTCCCTTTGAAGTTCCAAGAGAAGGTCTATAATTTTTTATGGAGTGCCAATCTCAGCACTCTGAAATTATTCACATTTCAGAGTGCCCATATCAAATAATATATTTATTTATTTATGTGATGACATTACTTAAGGCGCATACCCCACCCAGAGTGGCGTCGAAACCTAATTTATCTTATTATTCTGTTTAACAAAGAAATTAGAACAGAGATACGAAAATAGATTTTGGTGGCCACCAAGGGCAACTTCGTAGCCTAAAATAAATAGAATAAAACTATTACAGAGGCATTAAAAAAAAGTTTATGATAGGTATCACAAACTGGAAGATGGATTTTTGAAAATAGCTTTATTAAACGGAATAATAACATAAAGTTGGTGACGCTAGTTTGGGTGGGGTATGCGGCTTTATTGGTAGATATCTAAAGCTAAACGCGAGGCGCGAGGCGCCTGGCGAGGCAGACGCGGCATTCCCGAGTCATTCCCTAGTCATCGAATTTTCTAAATCTTTATATAAAATGTTATGCAGCATAGCTCATCTATCAGCACCAAATGCGTGGCATTTCAGTAGAAAAACGGCAATGCCGGCCCAGCGCCCACAGCGCCGATAGGTACGCGCTCAGCTTTAAAAGTCAAGCTCGTCTTTGAAGTTTTTTCCATCATAGTATCTTTGTGCTCGAGGCAAGCAATTATATCTATTTTTAATTTGCGTAAATCACAAAAAATCTTCAAAAGATTTTTCTATTTGTGTACGTACCTCTGTTATGTTTTACTTGAAAGCCTTAAATACAATTAATTAATGTAAGGTAAGGTATTTTATGACGGAAGCATGAAGTTAACCTGTGGGCGTTGCGTGGGTTTCAAAGTTAATATTACTTGCCTATTTAACTAGTGAAACTACACTTGCGAGCTATAAACTGGAATCACTTCATCGCTGGTTTCTGCAGACCATATTTTACAGTTTCCATGGAATAAACTGCAGATTGGTGTATACCATTTGAAATTTACATCATACAAGACCCACCCCCATATGCCACTGTTTCCGCTATACAGCATTGTGCGTATCGCTCTCCCGGTCTCCTGTAGACTCTCCGTCGACGGTCGCTGCCATGCAGGCACATCCTAGTCTCGTCCGCGAACAAAACTCGGCTCCATTGCTGTATATCCCAATCTAAGTGATCACGAGCAAACTGAAGTCGGGCTTGTCGGTGGGCTGTAGACAATTTGAGTCCCGTTGCTGGCCTTTTTGGGGTCAAGTTAGCTTCTTTGAGTCTTTGCCTCACTGTCCACTTGCTGACAGTTCTCCCTCGAACTTCTCCGAGCTCCCGCTGGACGTCAACGCCGGTTAGATGTCGATTTCGGAGAGAAGTGCTGACAATAAATCGGTCATTTCTTGTAATTCCAGTATTTTGAGTGACGTGATATATTGGACTGATGACAAGATTGCATAAATTCCCAGTTTTTATAGGGATTATCCAATCATTCCATCCATGGATCCAAAAATTTGTCTTTTGTTTTCACGTTCCATGACATATGATGAACATTTTTTTCGCTATGATATCGAAAGAGTTTGAAAGTTAATAAAATTATCTTTAAAATAATATACCACAACCTACAGTTTATTGCATGGAAACTGTAAAATATGGTCTGCAAAAACCAGCGATGAAGTGATTCCAGTTTAAAGCTCGCAAGTGTAGTTAACGACTTTACAGACCATTACTGAAAAATTTCATTGCTTCTCAGTAGTTATCAATAATTTGTACATTATTTATAAATAATTTGCACGCTTAACGATCCATTTACTTGGATAATAAATTAAATCAGTAATATTTATTTACAAAACTAGCTGTTACAAAGCGGCTTCGTTTGCGTTTTTCCAGGATAAAAGATAACAATTAATGTTTTTCTAAGTTTAGAACTAGTAAGTACAAGTACATAATATTGGTACCTATGCAATTAAAAAAATATAATCTTTATTAATATTACAAAGAGGAAAGATTTGTTTGTTTGAATTGATTAGGCTCTGAAACTACCGAATTGAAAAATTCTTTCACCGTTAAAATCCTACATTCTCCCTGATTGACTGAACATAGGCTATAGAATATACCCGTGCGAAGCCGGGGCGGACCGCTAGTAGTTTATATTTTAAAATGTGAATAGTCAAAGATCTTATTTTTTTAAATAAACATATTAAAAGTTAGTTATTTCTGATTATGAACAAACCATCCATCCATCCAAACTTTCCCATCATACTAATATAAGATATAACTGTGATGAAGTGTTACCTGAGTGATCTTAAAAGGTTTGTGTTGACCCAAATGTCAGCTAACAAATACCCTACTAAGACAATACATAATCCAAGACATAAGCAAAATATACTTAAACAAAGGTTGGGTCGGTGACCGTATGACTATTCGTCAATGTCGCACAAAAATGGGATTGTGTGTCGCAACACCAACGCTCCAGTTTCGATAAAACGTCAGTGTAGCACGATCTTGCGTGAAATCACCACATTTTTGCTGAAACACTTATTATTTTGGGCGCCACTGGTTTGTAAAATTGGCTATCTATGCCTACTTGGGATCTGAGTCTGTAGCAGAATTTCGGGGAAGCTAATGATAGTGACTTATGTGAGCTAGATATTCTAGGGCACTTACGAGTAGGTTAGAATTAGAATAGAAATACTAAATGCAGCAAAAATAAACTCACTGACGCTACATTAGGCATACATACATCCGGTTAATAGTAAACTAATTTCATAAAATTTGCACTAAGGATTTTAAATTTCAAATCTTACCCACGCAGAAAGTTTTTTTTTTTTTATTGATTATAAACATGAACATCTATACTTGCGGGCACACCTATACAATAGAGCAGCTTATATATTAGTCTAGCCTAGTCTAGTCAGACATAATTAATATAAAAATTAGAATGTCAATTGTATGTCAATGTAAAAATTAGAATATAATATATTCATCGGGATACATTATCATACATTATTGAGTATACAGCAGACGGAAATACAGCTCATGTGCAGCTTGCGTGTTGCTTGGGCTACTTATATGTTTAGTTGCACCAAGGCCCATGGCATGTGTTAACATATGTTCTGTATTTATTTAAGTCAATTATATCTTTATAAATAATGCTGGACTATACACAAAGCATTATCTAGCCTGAAGCTAAGCAGAGCTAGTGTTATGGGTACTAGATATCTGATTTACGTATTACTATATATTACATAGATATTTTTTTATTATACGAAGAAAACGAACAGAACAACCGGCACAAATATCTGCAGGTTGTACAAATATTTGTCCGTGGCGAGAATTGAACTCCCAACTTCCTGCATCTCAGGCTGACCTTCACCCACCGCGCCACAGAGAACGTCGTCATCAAGTATGTATTTTTAGGGTTTGACAACCCACTAATTATGTTTTAGCCAGTCAAAATATTATCAATAATAAGAAAATATAATTGCACAAGCAGGGCTTTAACTACCTATCGGCAATAAATCAAATAAACTGGCCGCTAACTTCCATATTTACACATCAAAAAAAAATTGATATTGGTAAAATTTAACATTTCATGAGTAAAAAATCGCCCATGTTGCCCTCTGGCTCAGAAAACACAATTTCGTAATTATCGGAAAACGTTAACAAACTCACATTTTACGCATCATCAATAGCATTACACTGGCAGCTGCGAAGAGTTTTATTCAAGAGTATTTAAAATATTGTTTTCGAATATCGAAGACCTTTAACCCTTATTAAATTGTTTACATGAGTAGTAAACAATTTAAAGAGGTCTTTGACTGTTAAAAATCTTTGAATCACAATGCCAATAATTTAGCCTGAAAATGTAGTGACTAAATTACCCCTTTTTTTACTTACATATAATACCTACACACACGTATAATAACTATCTAGAATCCTGCCTACACGTATAATACCTAGCTAGAAACCTGCCTACACGTATAATACCTAGCTAGAAACCTGCCTATACGTATAATACCTAGCTAGAACCTGTAACCGTATAAAAAAATAAAATAGAACCTGCAACCGTATAATACATAACTAGAAACCTGTAGCCACTAGATAATATTCAAAGCAAACCTTTAATTACTTAAGCTTACTTAAGCGGGTAAACGTTCTGAAAATCAGGCATCAGCTTACGTTGCTCGTATCTTTAATTAAATAACTAAGTCTAGTCTCCCATAATTAAGTTGCTACCTTTGCTTAACATTATTAACCGAGTGATGAATCATAATCTTATTTTGAATGGATTTGAGCATTAAGCTTCATTAAATTTAAGGTTACGTTTTTAAAACACAGTACTCTATAGATAGATCTTCTTCCGTGATAGGTGGAAGTGAAGAAAATCAATTAACACTACATTTCGTATGTATATTTAGCTGAAATAGCTTTTATGTAATCTTAGAAAAATGAACGTTATTTGATTAGGATTTTAAGCGTATTTTTCAATAAAAGATGAAACCCGCATTCCAAAACTTTACTTAGGTTTTGTAATATAAATTGAAACTGGAGAAAAATGTCACCAGTAAACTTTGTTTCAGCACTTGGACGGAAAAAGAGTTGGATGAAGGGGAATGGCGAAACCTCGCTTTGCAGCGAATGGCAAAAGTTCTGCGGACCCATGTTGTCAAATTTGACTTTGAAGACGGAAAGGCTCTTGAAAAAGGTAGTTTCTACACTTCAATCATAGTAGAAAAAAGCTATTATTCTATTTATTTGGTTTAATTTCATGCTCGATTAGAATCTAAATAGATACAACCATTGACTTTGTATTATACCATTCACTTTATACTAGACTAGCACTTTCATGACTGAAAACACAGAGTGCCATCTCCAATTCCCTGTCCCGGAGGCTAGCAGTGATCGTGTTATTTTCTTTTTATTTTGTCTTTCATCATCAGCCCACTACGTCAACATACGCCCACTGCTGAACGTACCTACCCCAAACCCCCCTAAAACCCCACTTGGTTTTGCCATCACCACCGCGCAAGTGGTGATCGATTGTGTAACAACTATTTTAATAGCTGCCAAGAGTGGCTTAGTTATGATTATATTGTCATGTTTATGATGATCAACTAAATTGTGTTGTACTTTTTTGTAGTTGAGTATCGCGGCCGTCGTCGCCAGCAGATGATGACTATGATGATGTTCGGTGTTGTTTCCATTGGCATGGTCGTGATTCCAATGGGCTTCCAATTTCTTGCCGTACTCGGTGGAAAGGCACTTCTTCTTGCCAAAATGGCTCTTATCCTCGCGTCCATACAAGGACTAAAAAAGGTAAATATTATCACGACATTATCTTAGGTCAATGCGAAAACATTGAATTTATTTGAAGTGATTAAACACAATGTATTAACCCCATTAACTTACAGATATCGCTGTCACAATAGTCTAACCTTCATACTACGTATGAAATCTAACCGTATCTCGAAATTAGCACAATAAAATTCATCTCACATTATCACGCTCTCAATTTCGTCAACATAGTCATTAACATTTTTGAGATAAACTGGTGCTACTAACATTACAATGGAACATTTCTTTTTAGGCAGAGACTAATAATGAGGGGTATCATGACAGGGGGAAGGTATGATTTTCATTACCAGAATTTTTCCTTTCTTGTTTCACTGTCGTATAAAGGTGTACGGCAACCATTCTTTGTACGACAATCGAGACAGTGGTCGTTATTTTTATGTTATTTTCTTCATAATCAAAATCAATATACAATGGTATTGTTTTGATATCGGCTTAAGGAAAAATTATAATTTTACTAAAAATGATGTGCCATCTGCAACAAAGCATGCAAAACAAAGCTTAAAACGTGACTTGCAACTTTGATGTTGCTACGTGCATTGTCACAGACAGTACGCTGTAAATTTAATTAACCTAGAATAATCTCACCGCTAGGCTTTATAGCACTTTACTAATACCATGTGGATAACCGGTTAATAGATGTTCTGTTCCAGATCGCTACTAGTCCGTTGAGCTATGGATTTTACCACACGTACCCCCCTTATGACCACTACGAGCAGAGAAGTCAAAACGATTGGCCGTCTCCGGCAACAATGCCTGGAACCTCTCCCCCAGCCACGTCTATCGACGCTTGGAACAACAACGTCAAAATGGATAGAGTACACATTACAAAACCCGTAGACAAAAGCGAAAAGAAAAATGGTGTCACCTGGAAACCGGAGCTGCCTAAAGCGATCAAAAAGAAATCAGAACCTAGACTGTACCCTATATTCTCTGGACCAGTGGAAACATCCGTGCCAGTGTTCACGTCTGTAGATGCTCCTATTCCTATTGTTGATTTGACTACTAGGCCTGGAGAAGTGCAGGCGGATTACGCACTAGAAATGCCTTTCAATGGGTTTCGTGTTCAAAGTCCCGCTACTGTCGTTTCATCTTAATGTGTTGGTAGGTTTGTTCCGATCTCTTTTTGATATCATTCGAAACATATTCTGGTACGCAGCTCAAGTTTTGTTTCCGAATAGGCACGTTGTTTATTCTGTTTATTAATTATAAATAATTAAATAAAAACCTTTATTCAGAAAGAAAATAACAATCAAATAACAAATTTAAATTAAAACTAGTATTTACAATAGAAACAATTAAGCTATCTGCAAACTGTTGCAAACAATCTACGATAGCTAAACTGATCCGTGTCAATACCAGTTAGAAGCGTGCCTAAGACACTGGCTGCATTGCCCCGCTGTATAGCAATGCTGATGCGCTGTGCCAGATACTCACCAGCTCTCGGGTCATGCGTCGCTTCGACCAGACGCTCAGATAATTTTTTGAAAACCCGGAGAGCCTCGGTGTATAATAATTAAAATAATTTATAAATTCTACCTGTAATTGAGGGGTCGCAACTGGCGATGCATTTCGTGATTTTTACCGTGTTTTCGTGTTTATTCTCTGTTGGTAGTTCTAAATAAATAAAGTTTACGAAAATATTATGTAGCTATTTAAAGCCTTTTATCGATATAAAGATTATCTTCTATCACTGACGCAAAGATTAAGAGATTACCTTTATTTCTGGATTAACAAAGCGTCACTGGTGCTTGAGAGGTCAATGCAATGGCTTTTGACCCATTAGGTAATCGAAAGGCAGATCCGAAATCTCTCGCACTAATTCTTACTGAAGTAACTACCTAAAAACCTCTGTGTAATGTACCGTCATATTTATAACTTACGTGTAGTAGTTTTATATGTAGAAAAGAAATTAGTAAATAAATTTTAATACAATTTTGTTGTTTTCGTACTTAACCCTTAATAGGTACTGCATTGTTAATGCAGGCTTCAAATCATGCAGATGCCAGTAGAAGTGAGAATATAAGTTTATCTGATGGAAAATACAATTTATTTTCTATTACTGTGCTATCAGCAATTTCCGATTGCTAGGCGCAGGCAATATGCTTTCTAGTTAAATCCGGAGTAGGAAATAGCAAACGTTTGCCTAATTGTTGGTATATGCACAAGAAGTGAGCGGCCGACAGTACTTTTGTTCCTTTTCTGTAAGAAATCTCAAAATGGGACGAATCAGGAACGTTTTCAGCATAAAATTTGAGTTTCTTGACTCGTCCCAATGAATTCGGACCTACGTGGGATGAGTCAGGAATAATTCTCTAATTATGCGGTGTTTTGCAAAATAAAACAAATGAAGTAGGCTTTTTAAATTCTTTTGTTTATTTAATTGCAATAGGTGTCGACATTCGTTATACATCATCCACCGCATCGGCATCCTCCGGCCACCTTATTATATATAATCAATCATTAACATGCTGATTGAAACAATAGTGGCAACTGACTAATAAAAAATTATAAAACCTTATGTAATTTTCAGCTAGTCTGGTATTTAAAACGTTTTGTAAACCTGTAACGGATGCGCGTTTTAATTATAGACATTTTAATAGGCTATTATTTAATAGGCTAACCTAAAATAAATATGGATAATAACATAATGCAATAGGGTATTTGAGAATTTTTTTATTGAGATTGGCTTATGCAAAAAGTAGTAGCAGGAAATTGTTCGTTTTAGTTCTTAAAATAACAAAATATAATTAAATTCAATGGCAAAAAAAAATTATAAAAATTAAATTAAAAAAATTCGTGGCAATGCTGCCAGCATTCTGGGCACTCTGCCTTCTGGTGACGGCTTAGATTTTTAGTAAATAGATGTAAGTGTAAATATTAGTTGTAATTATTTTTTGCTATTAAATTCAATGAATTATTAAATAATGTATTAAAGGTTTCAGTTTTTTCAGATAAAAAAGGTAGTTTCGTAGATTTTAAACACCATGTAATATTAGGCGCGCTGTCATACGGCTGTGTAGCCAAGAAAAAAGTATGAACTGTCATCATTAGCAACATCAGCGCATTAGTTCAGATCTCACATACAACTGACGTCATGGCCACATAGCAATGTGGCATTCACTACGTCAAGCGTTTTCGTCAAGTTACGCTCACAACTTGAGAATGTAAATTTTGTATATTTCTTTTTTGTCGTTCTTAAGCACTACATAACCTAATAGAGACTCTTTGAAAAAATTGGTTTAATAACCTATTAAGTGCATTTCATGTCGATGGATGTAAATAAAATATAATTTATAGGCGCCAAGAGTTTTATTATAATGACTTGTAATGGACGACCACTACCATTAAATAGAAGTCGTTAAATGTCAATTATCATTGTTTTGTTTCTATTTGCACCTTCGTAGGATATTTTATTGTGGCAGCAAGTAAAATAGAGACAGTGGGTTTAAAGCCATATCTATATCTAACACTTTCAAGGGTAATTTCGATTAGCCCACCGTTTTGTAAATACGCCTAAATTGTAGTTGTGGTAGGTACAGTCAGTTACTCAAATATGTATACACTCCCAAATTTTCATATTTACGTACTTACACGAACCTTTCAAACAAAAGTATACACCACAATTTTTCAAAATTATTTAGTAATTGTGCTTGTCAAAATGCTGTATACAGTTTATCATAACAATGTATACACCATTTAGTAAAAAAAATGTATACCGTCGAAAATAACATAATATTGTATCAAAGACCACGCCTTAAGCCGACAACAGACGGAGTATTAATAAATATTAATTTAAAACATATTACGGTATATTTTCGATAGTAATTGGCGAGTAACCACAGACGCAGCTATAACGTATATTTTTATTACGTTACCAAAATATGCCGACACATATTAGCACGATATATTTTGGTATAGTATGAAATGATGGCTGCAGAGAAGAATATTTATTTTAGCATAACCACCGTCTGTGGCAGCTTGCTATAATGTAATACATAGCTTACTATATTAATAAATATTATAACATCATCTGCGCTTAAATGATGTATGCTAATTTGTGTGCAACAAAGATGTATGTACGTATGTAGTGTACATAATAGAAACAATTCCTAAATAATGTTAACACAATAAAGTGGCACAGAATTTACATAGCATTTTGTAATATATTTTTCATTATCATGTAGGTAATGATCATCAAATGTTTCATTTTATGAAAACGGCTGTTTACTAAAAATTCTACAAGTCCTCAAAAATAAGTCAACATGACCAAGGCTGAAAAATAACACATAAGTAAATACAAGTGCCACAATAAGGTATACAGTATTTTGTACTAAATTTTTCAGTGTCTTGAATGTGTTATTATTATGTACGAATATTATGGACCTGCTCTACCATCTAAGGGCTCTTTTTCTGTCATACGTATTATGCTGCTTTGAGCCATTTTCCACCAAGATGAAGGAAGCCCACTCTTATTATTCGTAGTAAAAGTTGACGTCAGCAATTCATAAAAAAAGTAACTCACTTTTTGTGACACAATAGCGAAAACTTATATGTTTTGTCTTGTTTTATTTCCAATATACGATCAGAGCAAATATACGAGAAGGTAATTATATACAAAACGGTAGGTACCTAATAAAATGACTTTGTCAGAGCTTACCTAATCTACCTTTTGTATTGTACACAAACAACGGGTGAAAAGAAAAACTTTTTTGTTGAAATTGAGTTTCTCATTCTTTCGGAACGAAGTTTTTAACAATGTTTATATTTGATCAATCTGTTTTATATTTTAAACCTGGTATATCTACTTAAATGAAGAATAGATAATATTTATGATAATTAAACTAATTTAACAAATAATATTAAATGAAGTAATAGAAACTAAATTGCAAAGTGTGTTTGTTTGTTTGTCTTTCCTTCACGCCCTAATTAACCACTAATCGACTTGATATTTGCCATAGAGTTAGTTGAAAGATTGAAGAGTATAAGAGTATTTATCCCATAAATAAGTTCCCATGAGATAGAAGCATTCTTAAACTATTAGCTAAAACAATTTCACTCTAATGAATCAAAGTGGGTTTGTTTGACTATAGCATAATAGAACGCGCCAGCGTTACTCACACTGCCACGCTCGCTTCTGTGTGGGTTTGAATTACCTAAACATGACATCGCGCGCTAGGAGTAAAGGCTCTTAAAATAATAAATAAATAATGCTGGAAAATCCACACAGCATCTAGCCCCAAGCTAAGCAGAACTTATGGTATGATGTACTTAATATAATACACTACATGGATACATATTTTTTTTTATGAGTAGAGAATATCCAGAAACCCCAGAAAAAAACATTTGCAGATCTTACAAACATTTGTCCCTAGGCGGGAATCAAACCTTCTGCGTCGCAGGCGGACCTTCCCCCACCGCACCACATCGGTCGATCGGTCGTGTCTAAAGACCAAACAAATAAAATGCAAAGCGGCTCAGGATTTAGCCAAATAAATACCTATTTTGAAAATCATTTTCTTGCTGATTCTGTAAATTAAAATATTAAATAAGTAAGTTTTTTATCGATACTTATGTTTATTACTTTATGAAAAATTTCCTGAGGCGTCCTGTAAGCCCGGGGGAAAATTTCACCCATACTTATTTAATAAAAATGATAAGCGATGAGCTTAAATTTCATTCAGTAGGTAATGATCAAATTGGCTCTGGGCTTATCCTTCAAGCCAAATTAAATCGAGCTTTTTTGATATAAAGATACAAATTACTTGTTCATTATATTTCAGTTTACTTATTAACCGACTTTAGGTGGAGATTTTATGTTCGATGTTTTTTTTCATATAATTTGTTCGTCAAATATTCTGTCAACTAAGGACCGATTTAAAAAGTTCCTTCAATATTAAATAGATAATTAATCCGAAATTTTCCCAAAAAAAAATACTTGCACGGGCTTAGTATTTATCCTATCAAACTTAAAAATAACAAAAGTAATATATATGAAAAATCTAATCTCTATGACTAGCTACAATAATTTTGGTGATATCTTTGCCCATTCGTAATAGATTTTGATGATTCTTTTTGAAGCATTGTATTTTGGGACTACCTATTCGGAAAAAAATAATTTTTAGAACAAAATTTCATATTTTCCCAAATACTCCAAAAATACCAGTGAATCTAAGTTGTTGTTATTATGAGTTCATCGGACTCGTTTACAATTTGCAGCAAATTACTTTTCCGCTAGTGGTATTGCTTGTGGAACGCAGAAAAAAATAATAACCACAAAAAAAAATTGAATCTCGCGGCGACCCGCGACGAACAATCTTAAGCCGATATCGCTACAGCCACAAAATACCGTGAGAAAATTTTCAGCATTATTTATTCATTTATTTCGTCGCTGAAAAATAGTTGATCTGGATTCAAGAGGATAATTCAAGTACTACGGGATGACAGTGGGTTATAGTTTGAACAGCCAAATTGTATAATGAATTTTATTCCTCAACCCTCTTCGATGAGTAAAATGATTAGTTCAGATTAATTTTAAAGTTGCAGAGGCTGATAGGTATGTAACACTAGCTGAAAGTATAGGTACTCCAGAGATACCAGGTCTCGGAGATATCCTTCATGCTGAAGGCCATCGCCACGCTCATCGACAGCATGAAGAAGGCTCCAGCGGGGAAGGTAGATCTGTCGCTTGGCAGTACACATAGAATATTTTCAACATATGATGTGACGCAGGCTTAAATATCGGAATCCAAAAATCTAAATAATGCTTAGATTATTACTGCAGTTATGTATGCTTGCTAAATAGGTAGGTAATTTCAATACACATTTTAATGCACAGAGCATTACCATCCACTCTTCTATTTCTTCTATTCTATTTCTATTTTCTCGCACAAAGCGGTTTTCCTCCACCTTCACGATTCATACCCCTGGGGTTTGAAACACGCTCATGTTTTTTTCCGGTTAATTACAACCTGGTCTCTGCAAAAAAAGAGTTAATAGATATCTTCTAGACCTTTGTAATACATCGTCGGCCATATCTTCACTTTCCATCAGGTGAGATTGTGATAAAATGAAGTCTTTAACAAAAAAAATTTTATTCAGAGATAAAAACCTAATATTAATTTGATAAGTCTCGTAATAAGTAGATAGATAGTGTGAGTGATCCATTTACTGTGTACCTACTAGTTACTACTTCGACATGAACGTACAAAATATTTACATAGCAAATAATCGTCGTAGATAAAACCTCGCCCGTGCCACAACTGATAACTCTTTACTCTGAAATACACTTCAAAACTTCATCTAAAAACCCGTCAATATGCATCTTCGATGTGCCATCATATTTTTACTAAAAGCATCAATTTTAAACGAGATTAACCTATTTTCAGGGAAATGAAACTCTAAAACCGACAGATTTCAAAAAACTGTGGTGAAAAACTCATCTAAAGTGTAAAGGGTGTTCCAGCGCAGTAGAAAGTGCGCAGTATCAGCCAGTACCTAGTCATATAAAGGCAAGGGGAAACGTTTCCCATTCACAAGTTTGCGTCGACGTCACAGGCCGGTCCGATTCCCGCCAGTTTCGAACCAGTGTGAAGTGAAAAACTTAGTTGTAGTAAGATGAAAGCGTTTTTGTTGTTTGTCGGGGTTATATTGGTATGCGACAGTGCGAACGGCTTGTTTTTGCCGGTGAGTATTGCATAATTAAGAAAAATATAAGTAGTTTATGTAATTTTCTTTTTTTATCTAATCCACAATCCTTAAAAGGACATTATTTCTTTAACAGCTAAAAATAAATACAACAAACATTCACATTTTCATTTTTTTTCTTAAAAATTTGTAAAAATATAAATTTAATAATATAAAACTTGCTGTTTCCTATTGGTAAAATTTAAATTTCATATTTCTACTCTTTCAATGCCATAGAAAGTTAAATTATTTATAATTATTTTATTGTTTTGGAAAAACTAAAATAGGACTTCAAATTCTTTAGTGCTTTAGCTGTATTTTGAGTTTTGCAGGACAAATTATATTCTCATTCGAGAATATATTTTTTTGGAACCACATCAGGATTATTTTCGGCGAAAGAATCTTCCAAATTGGTTCGTAATTGACGAAAAAATTGAAGAACTTCGTGAGGTTAATAAAAAAATACGAGCAGAACCTCCTCCTCTTTGTCTATAGTCGGTTAAATAATGATAGATGTAATTAAGTTTTTAACGAAGATATTTAATATATTTTAATTTGATAAAGTAATTAAGCACAAAAATTAATAACATATTGTGAACAATCTTCTAATCATGTTTAAATTATGAACATACATATTTTTTGCTATTATACATACTAAGTAGTATGCATAATGCATATTATTATTACTCTTTGTTCCATAATTCTCTTGCGTGAATAGGTAGTTTAATGATTTGTATCGGAATTAATCAAAAGCATTGAATGAAATCTAAACATTTTTGAATTAACATCGAAAGTGTTAAAAATCGTCAACAACTAAAGGAAAAATACAATAATGAACGTGTACGAAGTTTTGTATAATCATCAAAAGCATAATATTTATACTTTGTACCAGCAGCGTAGGTAAGATAGATTTAAAATTAATTTTTTATTTTTATTTCATTTTAAAAGACAAGCTAACCTCATAATAAATCTGGCATTGAATTTTCAAGTCAGTCATAACTCTCTCACTTGCACAGTCGGGTAAATTAATGCTGGACAATTCACACAGCAATATCTACACCCAAGCTAAGCAGAGCTTGAGTTATTGGTACTAGATACCTAACTGCCATACATAATAATATGATACAATACATAGATGGACATTTTTATTATAACGACTAGAGCACCCTGAACAAATGTCTGTAGATCGTACACACATTTGTCCCGTGACGGGAATCGAATCCGCAATCTCCTGCGTCGCAGACCTTTGCCGACTGCGCCTCAGAAGTCGTCGAAAAAAATACCCTCCACCGGAGAAAAAAACAAAATAAAGACGACTATCCTTTCCAACAACACCAACTTTCCAAATTGGTGCCTCTTAAAAATACCTTTGTAAATCAAAGGATTTACAAAGGTATTTTTATCACATTTTATTCGAGAACGTAGGTTTTATGGCTGGACCCTATTAGACAGCGAGCGGTCAGACCCATGTTGAAGGGACTTTTAATCTGTTCCTATGTAGAATAGATCGCCAGTTCCTTATTTATAAACGTGATCGGTTGACTAAGCTAAATTGAAATCAGTGAGTTTTCTGTTGCTAATTGGAGTTCTGGCGCTTCGTTTACTTTTGAGATAGGCACTTAAAATTGGAGTCATGAACTTGCCAAATATTTTGATAGTGTAAATTTTAAATAAATATGATTATATTATTGGCCGATTCACACCATCACCTAGTCCCATGTTAGGCAGAGCTTCTGTTATGGGTACTAGAAGATAACTGATATACATAATGCAGTACACAACATACTATATAGACATTTGTTATTCATAGAAATACCCAAAACACCCGAAACCAATATTTGCAGATCGTTCAAACATCTGTCCGAAGGCGAGAATCGAACCTCTAACCTCCTCGCAGGCGGACCTGCCGCGCTACATCGGTCGTCAGTATTTAACAATAAAATTGAGATTTAGATGAAATAAGCATTTGAGAAAAGAAATTAGGTATTTTATTTATTAATTTCATAAATACTTATTAATACGTCGTCGACCGTCTGTTTAGGAATAGTATTAATAACAATATTAAATAGGCGAAAGTTTGTAACACCTTCACGCTCAAAAGACTGCACGTGTTTGAATCAAATTTGGTACCAAGATGGTCCTGTTATAACTTCTGATCCCGGAAAATGCAGTCTTCTCGCGGGATGATCAAATACTTACTGACTCCTGTGGGTCAGTCCAGTCCAGTCAGACCCGGAAGCCAAGATCCACTTTGGGTCGCCAAGTGGATCTTGGCTTCCGGGTTTCTGATACTAGACTTCTCCAGGCTTCTCTGTTCTATGAGCTATCTTGCCAGCTATAGGCGTCGTGTTCGCAGAGCTTTAACTTCGTCGATCCAGCGATACCTAGGCGCCTAACTGACGTCCCGATGGTTTGCCTTCATACCTACGCCTTTTTAGACAGCCCTCCTGTTCCATAGTATATTTGTTACTAATGCGGGTAACACCGGTGGGCGCAGCTAATACACAACGAAACTTCGTGGAATACCTTAGTAACTTTAATACTTAAGTTACTGAAATATAACTAAGATAGTTTCAAAAACTTAATACTGAACTTCAGTCGTTAGTGGTTATTAAGGAAGTACCTACATACTTGCAGACTAATTATTTAAGATCTGAACTCCAAATGAAATTTCAACTGTGGCTGCTTTCAAACAAAGTTACACGTGGATCTTTTTTTTAATCTGCTAGAAAAGGGTTTTAGAAAAGGTTTTCATCTAAATTCTTAGCACTTTCATGGCCAAAAACGCATATCATTCATCTGTAGGTATTTGATGCAGGGCAGTGAATGCGATATACTAACCAAGAAACAAATGATAGTCGTTAACGAGATTAAAGAAAAATATATTATAACAATACAAACGTTCCGAGATAGAGTTAAAGTCTAATGTAGCTTAACGAGGCCGCAATTTTACCGCGCAACATTAAAATGGTTGACTTCTTTATATTTGGCAATATACATTAAAATGGGCGTTTGATCTCGTAATCTTTAGATAGGTTCTCATAATTTGACAGTGACAGCATAAGATATTAGACACTTGGTAAGCGCGCTTGCCACAACCTAGTCACTCGTTTACGCCTTTCTTATGGCAAGCCGAGTGGCCAGCGCACTGTGGCCATCTAGCTACGTCGACGGCCCTGCTTGTTTGAACCAGGTTTTTTGACCATTTATTTTGACAGCGAGCTTTAGGATAGCGGTAGGCGCTTGAACGAGCGGTCAGATGAATTCGATCATATTTAATACTTAAAAAAAATGTGCAAAGCTCGCCCTTTCCGATTTACATAAAATAGCTCTTTCGAAAGAAAATGAAATGTATTTTAAAATCAAGATTCATGCCACATTTTGTTAACCGTATTTGCGACAGGCAAAAATTCAGTTTAGTTTATATTGTTGACACGTGTCACAGGCCAATCTATGCAGATTTGCGTCACGAACAGAGTCGCACAGATAAGAAAGAATGGCTAGGTTTGTCGCGAATATACAAACCTACGCGGTAACGCACCACAGTACGTAAAGACATGTATTCATTTTACGAAGAGCTATTGCTCCGATTCAAAAACGTCAAATCTTGGATTGGATATTTTTTGTATACAAAGGGGTTACTAAAACCCAAGGAATATTGGTGGACATTATTTAACGACATTGGTATCACCAAGCACAGAAGCTCAATTTTCAATCAACAAAAACATTTTTGGATTTGAATTCATCATTTAATTCAAACTAAACATTTTTCACTCCACACGAGATTAGAAATTATGCATTTTTTCTGTTTGTAAACTAGTTTAATGGTTACCTTGCTGTTACCTTATTGTTTTCTGTTATTGTTATATTTGTAAAGTTTTCATTCATGTCTATATAATGCTGGGTAGTGAATGTCAAACTTTTCATACATTTCCTTTTCAATTAGCTCACTGAATCAAAATCTACTTATGAGTTTGGGAACTACGGTGCCACTGACAAGCACGTCAAACACTCAAAGACATTCGTTTTTTTGTCTGGGGTTATAATTAGATTGATTCTATAAAATATGTTGTAAAATTTCAGCTACCATGCGTCTATCAATATAATTTTAAATTGAGCAAGCTGTTTGAAATAACCTGCACGGACGGTTGCATTACCCGTGTTGTAGTAAAATATTGGAAATATTTACCGGGATACTCAGGGCACACACATCATGTCAGGAATAGGAACTATACAAAATAAAACTATTATAGAGGCAATAGAAAAAAAACTTATGAAGGAAGTATATGGTATATAGGGAAGTACTGTCAGAAAAAGAGTGGAATATGCTAGAAAAGATATAAATAAATAAATAATGCTGGACAATTCACACAGCATTATCTAGCCCCAAGCTAAGCAGAGCTTGTGTTATGGGTACTAGATAACTGATATACATAATATAATACAATACATAGATATGTATTTTATATTATACATCACAAACTGCACATCGAAAGTTATAAAATTATCATTGTTAAACGAAATAATACCCAAGATAAAATAGGTGGCGGCGCTAGTTTGGCTCAGGGTATCGTAAGTTTTTCGAGATAAAAACTTATTCCTCGGAAACAAATACCGGACAAATCACAGAAAAAGGAAATAATTTTCCAAATCAATCCAAATCTGACGGAGAAATCATTCATAGAACCGCCTCTTTCGTTTTTGATCGTTTTAAAATGAATTCTATAAAACAGTAGGAAGATACAGTCAACTCGTACACTTACTAACGTTAACTAAAAAAAAAGAGTATGCACACGCCTTAATTACGCAACAGAAAATAAATGTAGGTATCGATTGGAATTGGCCTGGAAGTCAAGCCGACCGCAAGTAGGTGTGGAGTACATACAATCGGCTGTCCATCATAATGTTGGATATCAATCAGCCAACTACAAAAGTAGTAACACCAACTTCTTAGTTATGAGAGTACAAAAGTATTTCAGAAATCTTTTTGTTTTCTTTTGGACTCTATAATTTTATTTGGTAGGGATATTTACTTAAGGTTGCTTTCCTTTGGCAATGAAACCGGAAACTGCTTTAATATAAAACAGCATGTAATAAGGTCACCCAATGCCTCATGCTGGTTTGTGCCTAATACACTTTATTTACTCGCAAGATTTTAGCGTTGTAAGCCTATTTCCAGAACAAAAATTATGTCTGTGGCTTGAGGCTAAAACGTAATAAACATGAAATCTTATATATTGAAGCAAAATTTAATATAATTCAGAGACTTAGGCTGAGCACAGACTTGAGTCATGATAGTTTTAAGACAGACTATTGCTTTACAAAAGTTATAATTATAACCTTACAAAAGCAATAGTCTGTCTTAAAACTATCATGACTAAAGTCTGCGCTCAGCCTTACAGAACTTCAAGATGCAAGGAAGCGCATAGAAGGAAACTTTACTTTTATTCATTCACTTTCACTATCCGTTTATTTAAAACCTCGTTTAACTGACTGGTAACCCAATTCAAATGCTAAAACATTTACCATAGGCTTTCAATGGTTTCATCTGACAATGGCCTCGCGTCGAACAGCTAAAGGGCGGATCTGATCACTAGTACTTTCAGTGCCTATATACCCTCTACTACACACCTTGTTAAATGAATATAATATATATACTTATACTTGGTTCTACAATCCTACATACTATGTGTAAACAAACAGATTACAAAATCTAAAAAGATAAATAGATAATACATTATTGTACCACACATGCACAGAAAACAGTACAGAAATAAATGCTACGAGAATACGAAGTACAAAGGCGGCCTTATCGCTATGAGCGATCTCTTTCAGGCAAACTTGGGATGAACTGGACATATAAGATAGATAGACACAAAGTAAAGAGCTACAACAAAATTGTTCTTAAAACCTAGTGAGTGGCACAATACAGTGGAGTCGTCAGAGAAGATTAAACATGTAGTTACACAATTCTAAAAACCTTAAGTATATGACCTATTAAGTTTATAACCTTAAGAACAACAAAGACGGTGGCACTTGAAAAAATAAATAAGTAGATAATACTTACACTACTTATAACATCTACATAATCTACAAAATTATAATAAACTTAGGCACATGAACTTAAGATAAGTTAAAGTCATTTATAACGGGATATTTACCATTATTCGATTTTTGAGTTTTCAATTTAAATCGAATCATGGTAAATATCCCTTTATAAATGACTTTAATGTTAATAACCATGATATTTTAAAAGTTTTATAAGATAAGTTGTCTGATTTTATAACGATAAATAATGCCAAATAAATTTTGGTTGAAAATATTTAACTTTTACTGGTTTCATGGAAGCAAATCCCAGAATTTTGAAATATTTCAATTATCTCTCTTGTCAGTTTTCAAACGCGTATTCGAACCAATTACGCGCGTGTGCTGCTATTAATTAATAAAGTTTGTGTTTTTGTTTTATTACGACATTACTATGTCTTCGTTAATATAAAATATTTTAGATTCCATATCCGACTAATGTATGTGACGTGAAGGGGTTACTTACTTTCACGACGCCTGGTCTAAAACCAAAATATAGACTTAACCACATGTGCTGCAGCAACAAAACTAAGGACGTGACCAAATAAATGTAACTCCTCAACAGCCTATAAAGTGGTCCACGGCTGGACGTAGGCCCCCCCTCATAATCTATCTCACTAATAAATCTAACTACATAAGATTGTCATAAGTTCAGAACAAGCTCTGCTTACTTTAGGACTAAATGATGCTGTGTAGATTGTCTAGCATTGTTTATTCATTGTCAATCAACAGTTAATATAAATCCAATATAAAACTTTCGATAAAAATAGCTCCCTATTGAGCCGTATTTTTAAACCATGCAGCAAAAAGCTGCACGGTTTCGATGCTATTCTCATCTGGAAAGTTTCAAAGGGTTTTGTTGGAAGCTTTGTAAAATGTTTTCAGTTTCTTTAGTATCTGAACTTGAAGTTAGCAGTTTTAATTAGAACTTGTAAGTAATACTTTACTGCTTAGAACTGGGGTAGATTAAAGAGATTATGTGCTTGTGTTGTGTGGTTACTTGTAGTAGGTACTTACTAGTAGGTTCATCTTTATAGGTATCTATTGAGTCTGAAATGTTCTCTATTTAGCTAAAAGAAACAGCAGTGAAATGAGAAAACTGGAGGAAATTGTATCATGGCACCAACAAGAGCTGATTTGCTCTTTAATGTTAAATTATAAAATACATAATATTTAGTAGACACTCTAGATAACTAATTATTCAACGACTTATCTTTTTAGTTTCTAATGGTAATAATCGAGAAATGCAATTTTCTACCCTAGATATACCTAACGCATTAAATATCATGGTTGTAGATATTTATTTCTCAAACGAAGTACTATTATTATCACTTACAGAGAAATACTTAAAATTAAGGTAATATTAGTGTGCCTTATAATTATAACATTTTAAACAGTAGTAGGTACGTATTACAATAGGATTTTACCTGAGTTACACAATTTTACGAAGATATTTAAGTATTAAGATTAAATTTAAGTTACGAAAGTTTTCAATCAGTGCGTCCTTCCCGTCATGCATGACCTACGGAGCTGAGACGTGGACACTCACGGTAGGGCTGGTCCACCAGTTTAAAGTCGCCCAGCGAGCTATGGAGAGAGCTATGCTCGGTGTTTCTCTGAAGGATAGGATTCGCAACGAATACATACGACAGAGAACCAAGGTTATCGACATAGCTCCAAGGATTAGCAAGCTGAAGTGGCAGTGGGCTGGCCATATTTCAAGAAGAACCGACAACCGCTGGGGTAAACGTGTTCTTGGGTGGAGACCGCGACTCGGAAAACGTAGTGTAGGACGCCCTCCGACCAGGTGAGATGACGATTTGCGAAAGACTGCTGACAGATGATGGATGCGGAAAGCTGAAGACAGGGCGCTATGACGCTCATTAGGGGAGGCCTATTTCCAGCAGTGGACTGGTATAGACTGATGATGATGACACAAATTTAGTATATGTATATATATATATTTTTATTACTTTTCCGTTTATATACAAAACTGCTCCGTTAGTGAAATGACTATTTATAAAACAGTACGCAGCTGTAATGCTGTTACAGCACAAATCGTGACATAGTCATCGTCAACTCTATTTAATTTACATACCTACCAGTCGTTTAATCGCCAAATTCAGAGAATTATTAATTTTGGATGTGTCATCGTAAATGAAATATTGCCGTGTCAATTGTTTTCATTTTTATGGGCATGGTTACGAGTTGTATAGCAACACTTTCGGTTGGTAATTAAGTAGGCAACGAATTAACGAAACCTTTTGCCATAACTAATGTAATAATCTAAATAAATAATAATAATGGATCAGTTAAGCTACCTGTAGATTATTTGCAACAGTCTGCAGTTAGCTCAATTTTTTTAATTATAATTACTAGATTTAGAACCGCTTATACAACGATAATTAACTTGCTTAATTTTGATTAGTTGATTAGTGAGTTGTCAAACCATACAAATACGTCAAAGTTAATCAAAATTAGACTTTTAAATATTGTTGTGCAAGTGGGGCTTAATTTAATTCATAAATAAATTTGAAATGTATTTTTGAAATGTCAAAAAGTTGTTCTACTACAATCATATAAAAAAAATACAAAGTGAACAGTAAATAAAGAAAAATATTTTTTCTGTGTTTCCGTTTGTCCCGAAACTACTGGACGATTTTGACAGGACATTCACTAGCAGATTGCTGATTATAAAGCGGTCATTAAAGGCTACATTTTATTTTATAATAATAATTAGTGTTCCGAACTAAAATAACACACAAAAACAAAACTCCTAATATAGTCCACAGGTGATCGGAATGCTGGCTTTTATTTAGGTTAAATTACTAAAACTGCGATTCAACGGGGCAATTCTGTTAGCATTCTGGGCACTCTGCTTTCTCGTGACAGCTTAGATTGTTAGAAAATAGATTTGAGAGTAAATACTAGTTGTAATTGTTTTATTCTGATAACGTAATTTTCATATTAAATGTGAAGGTGACACTTAGGCATGATTATTAACTCATAAAATAATAATATTAGGCCCTTAAATAAGAAAAGGCAGTAATTGCCTAACCCATCCCTACTACGAAACTGCTGAAATCCTGAGTGAAACCATATTTTCTTTAGATGTTGGTTTTGTGACATGCAATGCACGTACGGCGGGGCGTAAGTGAGCTTTTATATACAGCTTACATTCGAAATCACTTAGCAAGGTTTTCTATCCTGAATTTATATAGGTATCATAGAAATCCTTTACAAAAACACACAAAAGAGTTGGGTGCCTACCCATACAATTTATAAAAGAGAAGGATTTTTTCAAGGGATACGTACCTTTTCTAAAGCCATAATCCTAAAGCCAAACATATGGATTTTATTTTGCTAAAATTATGATCACATGTCATAACAAAATTGATTCTTTAGATCTCATTTTTTTTATTAAAGTAGATTACAGGGTGTGTCATAATGAGTGGTCAAGCCTTTACCTACGGGTAGAGTTGACATTTTAACTTCCCAGAAAAGAAAAAAAAGTACCTTGATAAAGTTTGTAAAATAAATTTTCAACTTTTTTCACCTACTCTTGTCCAATTTTTTTCGGTGTCCGCAGGTAACAAATCCAGTAATTTTCCCAATCTGTTTTTATTTGTTATAAGTATGTATGTATATGCTTTTTTTGGATAACTCTCCTATCAAATGCTAACAGCCATTTGTGGGTCAAAGGATAAGTAAAATGGCAGTTATTATTTGATAGCACAGATATCCAAAATTGCTAGAACAAACACAAATTGAGAAATTTCCAACAACTCAAAAATCGTGAGACATTTACTGTGTACCTTTTTTTTATTTTCTGGACCGGTTTAATGACCCCTATGCATATTGCATAGGTAAAGCCATGTCCACTCTTTACGACATATATATATCTGTATATGTAAGTAAATGCATATTGCATGCATATTTTAATAGCTCAAATGATTTCTGTGTACACTACACATTCTTATCAATGTTCTTATAATGGATTCTATTGGGTGTTGAAAAATAATGTACTAAATATTGAGATAGGTAGAAATCAAACAATCACTTACAACAAAAACAGCCTTTAGTAGCCTCCTACTGAATATAGGCAAATAAAAAAATATCACATAATATCTAATTGAAAAGTAATAAGATTATCACCGGGTTTGTTTTTTTTTTCAGAACAAAGAATACGGAAGGCTGAGGAGCGCCGCACCTTCCATGTCATGGTTTTCAAGGGTTCGAAAACTCTCAAGACCATCACACAGGATCATAGACCCCAGCGAAGGTATGAATAATAGAATACAAAAACACTTTATTGTACATCAGAGAAAGAACATTACAAAAATACATATCACATGAGACAAGTACAATAAAAAGTAAAAGCGATCTCTTCCAGGCAACATTTGGTTGAATAATAGCATAACAAAGCAGGAACCAACATAATTTTCTGATTTGATTATTATTGATGATTGTTTCGTAGGTTTTTTTAAAATAATGATAGGTGTCGTAATTAGTAGATAAGTACAATGACTGTATTGAATTTTGATAAAAACCACACTGAAGCTGAAAACAGCACAGTGCTAGACGGAAAATATAGGTAAAGCTGTAAAGTTAAAAACATAAAATTTTGATTTGTTATAAAATTTGTAATAATGAGAACTACGTTGGCAACTGAATAGAAAAAACCACATTCCATGAACCATAAAGTTTTAAATTGGTATAGGAATACCTATTTAAAACTTTATGATTCTTTACCTTGCTATTTGAGGCGATCAAAATAGGATAAATTAATGTGATCGCCTCAAAGTAACACGAACGCCACCTAGCGCCAATAAAAAAACAATACTATGAACCTATGAATCTCTATGATATTTTAATTCTTACTCATAAAATAATGCGCGTTCCTGAGAGAAAACTACCGAGGTTAGTCATTTATCTTTTCCAACCCTTTTACATAATTTGGTTCATCTAGCAAGGGTTCAGAATCTCAGTGAGTAGAGGTTACTTACTTATTCGTAATCTGATCTGCAAGCTAATCTGCATTTATAAAGAAAACTAATTTCCTCTCCGGATATTATCACCAACGCGGCTCCATCTATCGACCCGAAAATTGCTATAACAGTTTACCTAATTGTAATTAAAATTTATTAATAAATGATTTCAAAGGGTATTAATTTATAAAGTTGATAACAAGTTCATCAAGGATACTTTAATTTTTAATTACACATTTGTTTGGAAATATATAATATTGACAATTATCAGTAAGCGGATGCGTTTGTTAAAAATAAGGGTTTAATAAAAAATAAACTTTTTAGAAAAATATACATGATTATGGTTTTCGCTTTCTTATGAATCGAGGTCATGCCTCGCCTTTCACATTTTTTTCTCTAAACCTCATGGATCTCCTGTTTCGGATTTGACCATCCACTACCATCTTAAAAAATCACTTCACATAGTTTCGCAAATGTATTCGCTTTCCATGTGAACCCTGAAACGCATTAATGTCCACACAGATTGCTTCTTAGTTACGTCAGAGGAAGGGGAGTTGTTCTTCAAATCGCCATCTGATGAGCCGGTGGTCTGCGGTATATATATGATCACGGAGCCAGACAAGCGCATCGAGGTCATCTTCAATTATATTGATGTGCCATGCGAGAACGGAGGACTTGTAGCGGTAAGCATTGTAAAGCTGCACCTTACAACCCTAATTATTATTATTTAAAACGTTTTTTGAAGAAGTACACAAATATTTGGCATAATGCCAAACATTTCCTGCCTACCAACCACACAAGGTCAAAAACAACAAAAATTTGCTTGCTTTTATGTATGTAGTATAAAAAAACTAAATTACAGAATAAAACTATATAATAGTACTTATCATATATTATACAATGTACCTGACAGATTACTGTCAATTCATTTATTATAAATGAATACTTTTTTGTCCTTAACAATTGCAATATTAGTGTCATCTGATAAATACTAATGTATGCCTAGCCCCAGGTACCATGAAAAACTAGTGCCGGCAATACGATTTAGGAATACCTAAGCTCTAATATCCTTTGATCCATCCAGATTTTTAAACAAAAGGTATTAATTTTTACATCTGACTCACAGATAAATTTGTATAGGGAGGCCAAAAAGGCGACGTATTTTTTTAAGATAATCCTGATTTACGTTTCGTTATTTTATTATCCTATATATCACGGTGGTCAGGAGAAAGATGCCATAGAATAAGATGCTGAACTCAAGCACCACAAGTATGTTTTATCAAAAAAGACATTAGTTAGGTATTTCTATTTGTCTTTTTAACATCAAAGGTTAAAACTTGAAATAGTATGAAGCACTTCACATCGTTTTCTCGAAGGTCGTTTCAGATAGCCTTCTGAAAATTACTTAGGTCAACGCAGGCACTAGTTTTTCTAAGGAATATTATATTAGTACCACAGATTAGTACCCATCTAAAGAATAATGTCAGGTACCTAAATATATTACACGTGCTCTACCATTCCAATGAAATTAACGAATGAAAATACCCATATTCGGTGGTTTATCAAATTTCGCTCGAGAAAGCTTTGAAATCGACTTTGCAAATTTTCATACCTAACGAATTTTATATGGAAGTATCTACTTATTAATATATTTCTGTCACCTCAATATGAAAGAGATGTATATAGAGCACCAACAGAATTAAAATAAGGTAGAATATCGTTTTAAAGATAGATAGCTACCGAAATAAGTACTTTCCGAAAATACCCCAGGTTTTATCAAATAGGTAGAAAGCCTTAAATGCCGAGTCTTTTAACACTTTCATTGCCTACGACGCACACATGGTTCTTTGAGTCGGAGTAGCTAGAGGCAGGGCAGTGGATGCGTTATAGATTGGCCATAGCAACATTTATTTTAAAAATGATTATATTTTCTTGATATTAAGTTTGTAGGTATCTTTTCAACCTAATTTAAGATGTAACAGATAACAAAGTCGTTACTGAGAACTCATCGCTGTGATTGATCGACTACCTACGTAATCATTGTTTTAAGTTTGATATTTTCCCCTACCAAGACATCCTACGTACAAATTATTTTTTCATCATTTCTTTTTGAACATCAAACGATAATTGGTCAACATAAAAATATTTTCACCGTTGTTAATATTCTGGCTAATGTTAGAATAATATCAGCAGCCGACGGTCTGATTGTACCTATCATAATCGTTTGTTATTTTAGCAATGTATTTATGCTTTACGTTACGCGAAACTGCCTGCCAAGCTTGTTAATTATGAAACATCCCCCATACATTGACCTTTGGGAGACACCTACGTCCACAGCAGGCTGAGGTGTATGTATACCAGTGGTAATGTAAGAATAGTCCCTCAGTGAGTTGACATATGTGCGACGTACACCACTGCCAAAAAAACGTTACTAGCAAATCTCAATTTAGTGTATTGAACGGCTGATTTGTCATTTAGTTTATTTTTCTGGTGACGTTTTGATATTTTTGAAAACATGATTGAAAAATTCACAAGCTGGGTTTTTTTTTGAAATTGTTACGTACCCTTCTCGGTGCATCAATACGGACTATATGGATTGAAAAAAATATAAAGAAATTATGAAATTTCTTAGAAAACTGCTTCAGTCCGAGGCTTACACATTGTAATAACCTTATAATTAATGTTTTAATTTTGTATGCGTAGTGGGTAGACGGCTGGGAGTTAAACGGCCAGGTGTGGCCAGCTGATGCATGGGACGATGACAGGCTGGTAGAGTCCTGCGGCCAGCGTCCCTCGAAGAAGCTCGTGTCCCATCAGAACGCTGCTCTCATTCAATACCGGGTGCCGGCCCAAGGAAAAGGCTTTGCCGTTACTATCAGGCATCTGAGGAATGCTAGACGTAAGTAAAGTACTTGGACATGCGAATCCTAAAATAGGTATTAAGTTTAGGTAAGGTAGTCTAAGTACTGATAACATTGTAGCGGTTGCAGGAAGTCGATGGATGTAGGCGGCTAAGGTCAGCTATTCGTGTCGTCGTTTGGGGCCGGCCTATGTTCAGTTATGGACTTATACGGGCTGATGATGGGCTGAAGTTTTCTGGATTACTATCTGCATGTCTAGGCGTAGGCAATTTTCATTAGATACCACATTAGTAGGGTGAAGCGTAAGAAAAAAGCAACGAGAAATTTTCCTTTACCCCCAGCGTTGTATGAGGACTATATTTAACAAACTATAATACCTTTAATGAAACATAATGAGGTAAGTACAACCTACCTTGTATTATATTATGACTTTAACGCAGTAATAATTTACACAATATTCTGCCAGTAAGGTTGTGAAACTGATAAGTTATAGCTCTATAAGCAAAGCGTTGTTTCTTGGATATAAATAAAATTGCGTTAACGACTTCATTGCTGACCTACTCAGATTTATTTTCAGGATAGATTTACATAAACAAGGAAATCGAAAACTGCCAGCTCTAATTTGTCCCGAAAATCACTTTGTAATTGAAAACAAACAAGGTAGCCCTTTGAATCCATAAATAAACAACAATTTCATTTTGAATCTAGCCTGTAACGTGATGCTGTTCGGCGCTGAGGGGGTGTTTACACTGCGGAACCACGGAGTGACCGGCAATTGTTCTTTGCTGGCGGTGTCTCCGGCCACCGTTCACGTGCTGGACCTCAATGTGGGCCAGACAGTGGAAAGACCAGGCTTGGAAATTGAGACTGGGACCTTACACAATGTGAGTTAATCCACCAATGAATTGTAGTTCAAATTCTGAGAAGAAGTTAGGACCTTGACTGCGCTGATATCTTAAGATATGAGGGGGTCGGTTATGCATTATTTTCTTTTAGACCATAATAACAAGCAAAACAATTTCTCCGATGAGTCTCAAGGAAAACTAGGTTGGTAATGTCACAGATTTATCCTTGAGAATTCCCATGGGTGTTTCTATACCTATAAACTCAAATCATTTTGTTTGTTGCTGAAGATGTCTTCCCACTGTCAGAGAAACTACATTGTTGGTTTTATTAAGTTATCAAATAAACAACAATAACTTAACTACGATGATAAACATAATGATTATCATCGTAGATAAGTAATAATGATACCTTGTTAGATGACAAGGTATTTATTCTACGATGATAGGTACCTTGTCATCTGCCTGGTATGACAAGGTATCATCGTAAAAAGACAAGATGAAACGTAACGTAATGGGACGTCAGTATTCTGCTATAGTTATATTTTAGGTAAATCACATCTTAAACATACTTTCAATCTGTCTACAAATTTTTAACTCTCATTAGCACTTAAATTGCTTTCAAAATTAGCCCTTTCGCCTGAGACAACCACCATTAAATGACTTAATCTTAGATCGTTTAGATAATTTACATAATATGAGGGTAGAGATCAAAGTGACAAACTTGGCTTAATTGGCCTGTCATGTAATTATACCCGTTATGGAGGCGCAGAAAGGCAAAATGGCATTCTGGCACACGATTTGATTAGGGTAAGCCTCATGTCTATTGTTTGTTGAGATTTTCTACTTGACTAAACTGAGTTGGCACCTCGGGTCAAATGAGACTGCCCTGGGAAAGGAACGGCGGATTTCCTCTTTGAAACAAGCCAACTAAACTGGTGGTTTTGGGCTCATTTGCATCTTGAAATTACGAATCATCCTTTGACGTAATACGGTACCGGAGAATCAAGGTAGTGGTTGGGCCGGGATAAACCGCAGTTGAAGTTTAATATCTACTGTCTCTGTCGGCTTCCTTTGATGATTTGTACGAGTCATGGATTATAAAAATCCATATTTAATATATTCATAATATTATCTCAACAGCCTATAATGGAGGGATCAGGGGGAGGCATCCATCCAGCAGGTGGACAATGATGGTCCACTGCTGGATACATGCCTCCCCTGATTTTTTTATCTCATATAATACCCAAAGTCCCCACGTAATATATAAACCCGAATTAACTTTGTCGCTCTGTCTATCTGTCTGTTATCATTTAACGCCTAAACTCCTGAACTGATTTCAGTGAAATTCGCCTGGGAGGTAGATGGTATCCCGGAGACATACATAGGGTACTTTTATCAAGTTTACAGTTAGTAAACTTGATAATTTAAAGGCTTTGTTTCATTTAACTTAACGAAACGCTGTTGTTTTAGTTAAGGCATTCGAATAAAATTATATAAAAACATTTCAAACAGATTTAAATTACCTATTTGTGAATTATGAAAAGGGTCCGAACTAGACAAACAAAATCGTGACGCTCGTTTTAAAATTGAACCAGGTTAAATATCTTATCTCCTGTACATACTTCCAATTTTTTCTTTCACTTACAATTTTCACCCATGCATGATCGCAAAATGCTTTTTTGTTTTGTTAACTTGAAAGGTAAAACGCGCTGCTGTACCCTTTGACCTTCATTTTAAATTCATGGTTGTTTTTTATTTTTTAAGTGCCTTTCAAGCGGACTCAAAGGGAGTCTTTATTAAACTCCATTGACAGGTACATTTTTTAATACGCGGTACTTGCCAAATGTCGACCCCGTTTTCACAATACGCTAATAATAATAAATAATGCTCAACAATTCACACAGCATCAGGTAGCCCCAAACTAGGCAGAACTTGTTTTATGGGTGTTATATATTTAGTCGTTTTTATACATTGATATACAGGGTGTCCCAAAACTCAGCGTCAAGCCGAAAATGAAAGACAGCTGAGCTAATGACGACCCCGAAAAACTAAAAATTCATGGGTCTATCTCCAATGGTTTCTGAGTTCGTCCGAGTTCCCATGGGATAGAAATAACCTTACAACGCGTACGACACCACGGACAGCAGTTAGTATAAAAATAAAAACAGAAAATATTAACATCGTCACATCATAGAAAAGTTTGGCACCTGGCAGAGAAAATCTGATTTTCAGTAAAAAGCCTATAAAGCCTAAATGTACATCATGTCAGAGACCTGTATAAAGCGTTCCCTGACATAATGTACTTTGTTTCTTTTTAATTTACAAGATTTTTAACGTTACGTAATTCTATGCTTGTGTTATTTTTATTGTACAGAAAACACTCAGAATACCCGGAAGAAATATCCGCAGATCCATATTATGCTACATAATAATGATTGTTTAATTGTATCACATGTGTCTTACAGTGCATAAAACGTGGCCTACCCGACTATGTCGACATCGGAGGCGCCGCTGGTCTCGACCACACGAAAATGGAGGTACTCGACAATATTTGCGGACTCGACTCTAATGAAGGTAAATCGCAAGACGTCTGCTACTTTTTTATTTGTATTTGTTTAAATTTAAAACTCTACATTCCAAACCAACGTTCCTATAATTCCGAAACGAATACGTGGGTGTTTGCATCTCACGTTTTTTTGTAGATTGAAGGTATTATACATTTATTTTTATTTATTTTTGTATGCCGTATTTCTACAATTTTCTAAATACAGGGTGGAACAAACAGTGACTTAAAATAAATTTGAACGCCTCACCCCCAGGGGTACCTGAAACTATTCCATGTATGCACCCCTATTTGTCTTACTTTTCATGTTATGATTATTTAAAGTTTTGTTTGAGAATTTTCGGGCTGAACGGTTTAACTGTTTTATAATATTTTGTTTTTTTTTATCGATTCTATTGTTGTTTATATTTTTAATTTAATGTTGTAAATTCAACTTTGTGTCGCTCAAACATAAATTCTTCACTTTCGATCAAAAGTTTTATAACTTGCGTAAATACGATAGCTGAAAATTTTGTGCAAGAGTACTATTCGTAGAGGTCATATTACAACAAAAAATCCCCAAAACTTTAAAAAATCATAATTCGAAAACTACAAAAAATCGGTGCACAAAATATATATGTACTTATATGGGTTATTTACTTATTACCCCCGAAAGTGAAGCATTTAATTTTTTTATGACGTCACTGTTTGGTCTTCCTCTATAAAACAAATAGGAAATTACCATTAGAATTCTCAAAGGCACATCGCTACTTCAATTACAATGGTGGAAACCATGACCACTAAATGTCCCATTTCCCTTAGGATCGGTCATGTTAAAAGCTTTCCGCCCTCCTAGTCCTAAATACGGCACTCGTGCTTTTATTTCCCTCCCAACGATTGTCGAAAAGTACTCAAGCTGGAAACACTTTTATGGATATTGCATATTTACGATAAAAACTATGAATTCAATAGGTACTTCTAGAGTGGACCGCAGTGGCCCATTATCATAAACGTATTTATACGAACGAAATTTATTCTTGCAAGTTTTTCACAGATGGGTTTAGCATGGAACATTATCATACTTTTGAAATATACGTATTCCAACCTTGCTACTTGAGAATAAAAGGGCATCCAGTGACAATCCCATTATTCAGTTTGCTCTTTACTTTGCGGGAAATCTTTTGTTATCTGATCTCAACTCGTTTCAATATGCTAGAGACTATTTGCCATTTCTTTCTTATTTTATTCTGTGACTACAACTATTACCTAATATAATAAGAAAGACACCCACGAATAAAACATATTGCTACCCACGCCTGTGACAGAATCACTTCAACTAAGCAATAATAATGTGTGGCTGTGGATACGTAATGTATGCTCATAAAAGAGAGTACCTACAAAAACTACGTTATAACTCTGTCTACGGGTATGTTTTCTTGGACTGAATGAGCGAAAGCAATATTTTATAGGCTCTGTCTTTTTAAAAATAAGCCGGTAAGACAAAAGCAGACACTTGCATAACAGCTCCTTGCACGTGTCACCTGTCATGTGTAGTAAGCAAGTAGATCGCAAGCAATTTGATTTACTGGCTGCAATTTACTGGCTGCCATTTCCTGGCTGGAATTTACTGGCTGCAATTACGCGGGGATTGCAAAACCGGCACGCGTGAATGCACGCGACAGCTACAAGGGATGTTAGATGTCAGATTTTTACCCAAAACTGCCTTCCTTCTTCTGCTAGTAGCGATACGATAAAATTTAATTAACTTTTGAATGGTTTCTATTGCTTTACAAGATAGATAGAAAGGGACACGTAAATTAGAATGAATGTGGGTCAGCTACAGTCATACCTAGGCCTAACATTCATTCTATTATATACGTTACGTACGTGTCTATACGTTTTGGAAAATACCAGACATGCAAGGAAGAAAATTGCATGCAAGTTTAACTTGCAAATGTATTCACTGTGTGCCAGATATTTCTACATGGCGCGTGCATCCTGTTCCATTTTACAAGTAGATATGTGTATTCCCGGCTATATCAATACAAATCTGTCGACTCGAAAAATATCGGGTCAAACGAGAGCTTCGATATTCATCGAGCTGACAGATTACGTGTCTATTAAAATTAGCCTTCTTTTATTAGGTCAAAGAAATTAATAAAATGCCCACGCGTGACTTATTGAAAGAAAGCAATATTCGAGTGTTCGTGACGTTAGACCATCAAATAATACTATTTGTTTTCACAAATAGTATTATTTGGTGGCACAGTCATTGGCTCCAGAAAATTACCATTTGTAGTTTCTTTATACAACCAGTACTAGGCTGGCATACTGTTTTTTCAATTTTGAAACTGTTAAGTTGGTATCTGACCCTTCATTTTACTTTTAAATTAAAATAAATTAAAGTAAACAAATACCCTTTATTCAAATACGTAGGACGCTTTAATACCTAGAAAATAAAGGTCTGTGTTTGGGTGGGTAGGTAGATATTCAAATATCATTTTATTATCTTTCGTACATGAAGTTATTATAGAAGTCAGAAGCCAAAGCTCGTTAATTCAAAGTTAGGTGACGGGTGATTAGAAACAAATGAGCCCCTATCTAAATCACTGGCTGAATAAATATTCGACGATGTTCGATTAATTTGTTGTCTACAATACAATGTGCGGCTTTCGAAATTTAAACTCCGTAAAACAAACGTCATGTTTGAAATTTAAAATAAGAAATATGACTACGTTTGGTAACCTGAGAGGTAAAACTACAAAAGGATAATCTAAGAGGTAACCTAAGACTAAAGCGAGGAAAAATTGGCACCAGAACCTTTTGTTTTCAAACGATAACGAAAGTAATGATAATCTAAGAGGTAACCTAAGACCAAAGCGAGGAAAAATTGGCACCAGAACCTTTTGTTTTCTAGCTCGCCGCCCCCTGTACATCGCCTGCGAAGACTCGGTGGTTCGACTGGTGTCTTCTGGCCGCTACCACAACTCCGTGACTTTGGCCTTCGCCCCGCTACCCATGGACGAACTAGATCATGCTGATCTGCTTTGCGGTATGAACGACATCGAGAAGTAAATAATCGAGAAATAAATAAGTAAAGAAATAAGCATACCTTTGGAAATAAGCTAACGTATTCTCATCTTCAACAAGAAGTAACGCTGTAGTTGTAATATAGAATCACTTTCGATTATTTGTGATATTGCTTTTTCTCTAGGTATTACGACGTACCTACATTATGTGCGTAACCTAAGTAAGAGGTTTATTCATACGGAACCAATATGTAATAAGTTGAAAACCTATTTATTTTAATTTCAATCCTTACCTTTTTAATATTTTTTCCGTGCATTATATTTTCTACAATACAAACGAGATGTTTTTGAAAAAAATCAAAGTAAATTTTTAAAAATCTTTTGAGTAGTTATATTATTTTTTATAGAATTACATAAATTTTAGGTATGTAATTTAATTAAAATTAGATTTATTATGTTTATAATGTCAAAGAAAAATTCTCACATACAAAACCTAGGTGCTTTTATCTACATGTATTAAGTAATACAACACTTTTAACAAACTTTAAAGGTTAAAATAAATAATTCTATGTTACGTACTGTTAATTTGAAGTAAATGTAGATTACCAAATCTGCAAATTTTATGCCTTCCATCTGTCACACGATTCTAGTCTAGTCAGTATCTAATTAACATTTAAATATTATAATAAAATAATTAATGCAATTGTTATCTTGTAGCGCACCAATAGTATTTGTCGAAATAAATATCCGTAATGATATTCAACGTGGTTTTTATTTCATCGTAATTTATTTGTTTGACATAATCATCACCTGATTTTAGTTAGCATAGGGTTCTAAAACGATCATTTGGTAATCTATGAGTGTTTATACATACAATCTTCATTTTAAGAAAAAAGAAATAACACAAAATCAAAAAAGGTTTATTTTAAAAATACACCTACATAAAAACAACAAAATATTTTTTTTTACCCTCATACACAGAAACTTTTGGCACAAAATAAAACAATCTATTCAAACACAATACTCAAACAATCAGTTTACTATTGAGACTAGTTTGTTAAAGCTTTGAAAATGTTGACACAGTCCTATACAAACAAGACCAAAATAAATAGGACTCTTTTCTAATTCTCTGCCTTTTATGTACCTACGTAAGTTTGATAAAATTCCTAACATAACACAACAGAGATGTAACATAAATAATGTAATTTAGTGTGATAAGGTAACGTAGGTTCCTAACGTTATAACCCAAAAAAGAGTTCTCATCATCATCATCATCAGCCTATACCAGTCCACAGCTGGACATAGGCCTCCTCTAATGAGCGCCATAGCGCCCTGTCTTCAGCTTGCCGCATCCACCATCTGCCAGCAGTCTTTCGCAAATCGTCATCCCACCTGGTCGGAGGGCGTCCTACACTACGTTTTCCGAAAAAAGAGTTTTAGCATTTATATTTTGTTATTTTATTTTAAAAAAATGCATAAAACAATCATCCGCATACATTGCAACTAAGATAATACATTATGACTCTCTTCAATTGTGCTAAGTAAATTAAAGGAGGTAACCAATTCAAACTCTGATTATAAAACAGATTTCAACTATATTTTATTGATTTATTACACATAATGATCAAATATTTCAAAGGAACAAAATTATATCTATTGTTTTATATTTTTTGTTATTAAATATAATATTTCGCTACAGTGTGAAATAAACATTCGTGCAACTGTACAAACGAATTTTCCTTAGTGAAAAACATCTAAAACATCTAATCATTTGACAAAATACATTTTAACTCTAAATAACAACTAAGATGAATACATAGTTATAGCTCCTTGTGTAGAAAGCTTAGCGCGTGACGTTAAATTACTTTTTTTTTCTACAAAAACCACTAAAAATGAGCACAATGCGAAAATATAAAACAGACATATTGTCGACGTCAACCGCATTCAAGTTGTTAAGATTAATAGTATCAAATGAATAAGTGCACACTCATTATGTATAAGTAGGTATATAATTAGCACCTAATTTTAAGCAGTTTCTACTCTATAAATACCTTATTTTCCATATTATAATATTAAAAGCTTTTGCTATTTAAAACTAACATTTAGATACATTCATTAAAACGATCATTTTATTTACTTAAAGTGTGTTATGTGCTTGAAAACTCGACGTCCTTATATTAGTATGTACGTGTAAATAAAAAATCGAGTACCAATGTACAATCGCTTATCTATTCTGAGTGTACATTATCCAAATATCATCCTTTGCAATCACATTCTAAACTTATAAGTATTTTACCATAAAAATTAATGTTAGGTTTATCAATATTTTTGAAAAAAAAAAGAAAATTGACAAAAGACCTTACAACTAGCTAGTCGGACAAAACAATCTACAAGGCTATCACATCCATCTAAAAAATACGCATAACTAACTAGACTATAAGATACCAAGAGGCATGTTTATATACTTAATATAACAAACTATTACATCAACAATTAGTACCTACACATGGAAAAATAGCAACAATGAAATAATCAGAGAGGAGTTCAGAAAGAAGAGAAAGAATGTAAACTGATGAAAGAAGAGAATCACGAAGCAAGAATTTATGCGTTTTTGTTCATATTGATTGATGCTACTACACCTAATTTAACACCAACAACTCAAATTTTTACGAAGACATATATTTATAATTTAGATTTTATTTTCGTCTTCATCTAACGTTTACCAAGCAGTACCGTACATGTCGGCAGACAAAACAAATTACTTAATTTGTAATATGTACCTATTTACTTAAATTACAATATCAATCTCTAACAAATCATCTAATTAAAGCTATCCCATACAACTTTCAATTTGTGCAAAATCATGGAAAAAGCAAAAAGTGTGGTGCAGTTTTTCACGGTTATATGTTACTTTATCGTGTAGGGTTTTCATTGTTTATAGTTGGTTATTTATATCGAATGTTTTTTTTTAATGTTAAGTATATCGAAAAAAGAAATAGTACATAATCATATCTGAAAATGGTTAGTATTGATATGTTAGTATAAGAAGGTATAGATATTGGGCAAGCCTTTATATCATGTTTCAGGCAATATACCCAACCGTACAAGTAATGTTTTAGTCGTATAAACACATTAGACTATATTAATGTCTTAAAACTTTACTACTACAAGACGTCTTAATCAAAATTTTCCGAAATGTTAAAACATTCATAGATATTTTTGATGAAAATGTGGAAATATCATTAACGAATAACGACGGACCTGTAAATATATAAGGAGGTATACTCTGAGTGTTCCCAACGCTTCTTAAGCCCGCCAAGGATAGTAATTGACATCGCATAGATACAAAACTACTTCTAATTTTAGTATAAATATTAAGAAAAAGTATAAAATTGTTACTAAGTTCATAAGACATTTCTCACTTAAAGCGTCAATAAGCTACAAATTACTCAGCTATTGAAAAGGTGAATTTAAACTTGATGGGCAGTTTACCTGAAACGTTAATTTGTTAAAATGCTTACATAGATAACTACAGTTAATGCAATAATGGTCTTTAAATGTGTCACTGTAAAGATAATATTATATTTATGTTGGGTACTAAGTAATGTTTTAAATGTGATGTAGATTCTTGCCGATTACAACCTAATCGTTAACTACATAATATTTGTAAGTCTATTTAGTGATCGTAAGATCGCATCTAATCTTTATGAAAGGATTATTTACAAAATATTTTATTATTTGTTTTATAGTCATAAGAATTTTGAGTTCATAAGATTTTAAGTGGTACAAATAGCATCTAATACAATAGTAAATATATCGATAAAAAATTATCTAACTGTATACATTCGAATAATTATTTTACCAATATAAAATCATCAAATTTTACTACATTAAGATATGTATGTTTGCTATTCAAGCAGAGGCACACGTTGATATGTTTAGTGATAAATCTCACAGCTGAGTGAAAGCAACGCTTCAGCGATCAAAGCTGACGATTTTTATACATCTTCTAATAATATCATCTTACACACGCGTATTCATAAAATAAATAATCTTACGAAACTTATTAATTATGCATTTAATAGACCTAAAAGCATCATTAAAATTTTGAACATGAAATTGTCAACAATTTTATTGATTGCTTTCAAACTAAAGTTAACAATTTATATCAAGGAACATAGTGAAATAAACCTAAATACGTACTTATTGATATAACATTTAAGATTTTGCTATTATTTTACAATACAAGACATAATTTTAAAAATATATTACTTTAAACATAATTTCATCTCACCCAGAGCCAACCCGAGTTTTGCTTCCATTTTCATCAATTTCTTTCAAGTCCACACAATGTTTAAATCACTATAAAACTCTCATTCAACATTTTAGCTCATATAAAATTATTTTATCATTTGCGAAACTTATTAATATCCTAGATAAAATATTTATTTAATTAGAAGCTTCTTCTGAATAATTTACAGAGCCAGTGTAGTGGCGAGTGTGGTGAGCAATACTATAGGCAGGGTCGTGCCTGCGACGCTGCTGTACGGGCCCGTCACTGCTCCATCACATGGAACATGCTCCAGTTCTGAAAGAATTATAAAAACTGTTTACGTACTTCTACGAAAATTGTCTGTCCCAAAAACTTTCGAATCCTGTCGTAATCGATTTTTTTTTGGACATTATTTCATTACTGAAAATTTCCCCAGTGCGAGTAACGTACTATAAAGGTAAAAGCTATGTTTATGTTTTTTTTCTCATTTGTTACTATTCTATAGTTGTAACTCAATGTTAATAAATATTTATTTATTTTTCGTGGATGCGGCAAGCAAAAGACATGGCGCTATGGCGCTCATTGGGGGAGGCCTATGTCCAGCAGTGGGCATATGAGCATATGAGCCGAAAACGAACAAGAGGCAAATATAATGATAAGAAATTGTTTAATCTGTACAACAGTTAAAAGAGAAGGAGGTTTGAATACAGAAATCCGTGAAAATTTTGGGGACATTATTAAATTTTCGTAGAAAAGTTAATAGAGAACCCCAACCCATGTTAATGTAACCTACCTAGTTACAATAACATGGGTTGGGGTTCTTTTAAGCGTAATTATGCTTGTGTTATGGGCATTTCCTCCCAGGAGATGAAAGCCAATGAGGCGCTTTTCAGTGGGAGGCCTGCGTCCAGCAGTGGACCAATATAGGCTGTTGAGGTATGCTTGTGTTAGAGAATCGTCCTTATCATTAGGTGATGAAGATGATAACAAAGCTTTTATTTCTTATGCCTTTGTGAAACCTGTGTCTTGTATTGCTTTGGTTCTGTAATTAGAACCGACTACCTTTACATAGGTTTTTATCCTTTGGATGCTGAGTGTGTAAAGTAACTTCTACAAACCATTCAGTTTGTTCAGGAAGTCGTTCCAGAAAGCGCAGGCCGAAGCCCTAGGCCCGCGAGGCCCTGCTGGGCCACTGGCGCTGTCTGCCGTGTACACGTAGTAATGTGGCAGGGTCTTTGAGTACAGCGGCCATTTCTCTTCAGGCTTGTGCGGTTTTCTGAAAATTTATAGTACCTATAGTTTATAGTTTTGGTTAAAAAATAACAGCAGAGTATTCTCTTTAGACAATGAATTACTAAAGGTGTGATTAGCTGAAATCCTCTGTCTTTCGCATAACTGCGACTTTAAAAGTTGGAGAGGATAATAGTTCTAAAGTATATGATTTTTGTTCATTAAATCGATTGCTTTTTGCTAATGGTTCCGCATAGCTGGTCCTGTTGATTGAAACAATAAAAAAAAAACTTTGTATTTCTTGCTTATGATTTATGTACATGAATACCAAAGCGAGTCATTCTGTGACGATGACACTGTCATAGTCAAAAGATTCGTTTAGTAGAATCTCTATTCTACTAAAGGAATCTTTTGACTCCCAGCTGAACGGAACCACGAGTAAAAAGCGAAACCGATTATATTTATTTTCGAATCTTGTACAACTTCTTGACACTGGCGCTTCGAATCGGGATTATTTCTCCCATTTTGAAGCCAGCTACCAAATCTGGCTACGAGATAGGACTAAAGACCTGAGTCGTATCTAAAAGTCGTGTGGGCAAAGAAGCGGAATCCCCGCGTAGATGGTATTTGATTTGATTTAGATTTTCAATCCCGTTCTTAATCTAGACGATTTATACACAATTTAACTATCTAAATAAAGGTCCTACCAACTTATTAAAATAGTAACAGGTCTATTTCTGCGCATTGAAGTTTTTTTTGCGCAGCGTTTAATAATAATGAGAGAATCATGGTCAAATTAATGTGAATAAGCCTGCAGCTATGGCAATCGCTAACGAAGTCGCGGGTACAGCTAGTGTATAATAAATAAATAATAAATAATGCTGGACAATTCACACAGCATTATCTAGCCCCAAGCTAAGCAGAGCTTGTGTTATGGGTACTAGATAACTGATGTACATAATATAATACTAATAATATGACGACCGATGTGGCGCGGTGGGCGAATATCTGCCTGCGACGCAGAAGGTTGCGGGTTCGATTCCCGCCTCGGGACAAATGTGTGTACGATCTGCAGACATTTGTTCAGGGTGTTCTGGTCGTTTTCTATGTATAATAAAAAAATATCTATCTATGTATTGTATTATATTATGTGTATCAGTTTTCTAGTACCCATAACACAAGCTCTGCTTAGCTTGGGGCTAGATAATGCTGTGTGAATTGTCCAGCAATATTTAGTTATTTATTTTATTTTAATACAATACATAGATAGATATTTTTATTATATATATAGAAAACGACCAGAACACCCTGAACAAATGTAATGTGTTAATAATTTGCTATATTCAGGTGTTTCAGTTAGGTACCTAGTAAGAGTACCTATATTTAGTGAAAAACTGCATTATATGCGACCCGAGCTCTTAGCTTGATTTTCGGTTATTTTATTATTTTAGTTAGGTTTGATCGAGACGTCGACGCAGAGACGGTCTGTTCCTAGTATCGGATTTTCGTAGTTTCATGTTTGCACGCTAGAGACTGAACATATAAGACTGTAGGTGCCAATCTAATACAAAAATGGTAGTATTCGTTAGATAATGCGTACAATTCAAATTAAACACACTGTAAAACCCAACTTTTATATAAACTATCATGGTTATTAACATTAAAGTCATTTATAACGGGATATTTACCATGTTCTTCTAATCATGGCGCATGAATCTGTGCCGAAATATTGGAAAACTCAAAAATCGAAACATGGTAAACTTCCCGTTATTTCCTTACCGACTTTAATGACCCTTCTTTAATGTAGAATTTAAGTCACTTAGTAGGATCATCGGCCTTAATTCCTTGAACAATTACAAGATGTGTGAAAATGTTATTGAATGTGAATAATGCTATGAAACGCGGATTCATTCAAATTAAACAGAGGCTGTGTACCCAGTTAGAGTAAATCTGGTGAAGGACTGCATTATATGCGCGGCCAGATTTTGCTCCCTAGTGTGGCCCTGTAGGATTTATTTAGCTCTACATGATATGTACAAGAAGTTTTACCTAACCAATAAGACCTTATCTACTGAAGAACTGGCGCTGCCAGATTTTGCTTCTTAGTGTGGCACTGCAGGACCTATTTAGCTCTACATGATAAGTACAAGAAGTTTCACCTAACCAATAAGAGCTTATCTACTGAAGGACTACATTATATGCGCGGCCAGATTTTTCTCCCTAGCGTGGTACTGCAGGGAAACATTGAGCTCTACATGATAGGTACAAGAAAAAAATCAGGGGAAGGCCTGCGTCCAGCAGTGGACCATTATAGGTTGTTGAGGTGATAGGTACAAGTTTCACCTACCCAGTAAGAGCAAATCTTGTGAAGGACTGCATTATATGTGCGGCCAGGTCTCGCTCTCTAGTGTGGTACTGCAGAGACATATTCAGAGGATGTCCGAAGACGTATTCCATCTCATCGCCGTGCATCACGCCCATCCACTCTCCCCACAGGCTGGTGCTTGTTCGCTGGAATAAAACAAAAAGATACTTAATTTTTTTATTAGTAACTCAAGAACGAGTACAATCATCATCATCATCATCAGCCTATACCAGTCCACTGCTGGACATAGGCCTCCCCTAATGAGCGCCATAGCGCCCTGTCTTCAGCTTGCCGCATCCAGCATCTGCCAGCAGTCTTTCGCAAATCGTCGTCCCACCTGGTAGGAGGGCGTCCTACACTACAGCTCAGCGAGCTATGGACAGAGCTATGCTCGGAGTTTCTCTGAAGGATAAGATTCGCAACGAATACATCCGACAGAGAACCAAGGTTATCGACATAGCTCAAAGGATTAGCAAGCTGAAATGGCAGTGGGCTGGCCATATTTCGAGAAGAACCGACAACCGCTGGGGTAAACGTGTTCTTGAGTGGAGACCGCGACTCGGAAAACGAGTACAATAAATTGATAAAATAGAACAAAAAATAAGTAATGTTGGACAATTCACACAGTATTTATCTATAAGTTTGGTTGAGTCACAAAACGGAGGATTTATAGATTGTTGCAATAACGTACAATTAACTGTGGTTTCTACAGAAAAGTTGTCCAGAAATTGGACATCAAACAGCGAAAGAATACAAACATAGCATCTCAATTGGGCTTGTCACCGTGGGAGAGCTGGACCACAACCCCCCAGCTAACGAACAAAAAGTATGTATGTATATAGAAGAAAAATTTTAAAAAACGTCTTTGAACACTTTTGAACTAGAGAAGAACCGAACTAAATACTCGTTAAATTATAATATGCACGTATAAATTTTAAATAAAATGATATTGTCAAACCAATATATTTATATACATTATATTCAATCATACCTATAGGTTTACTAAATAAATATTGCTGGACAACTCACACAGCATTATCTAGCCCCAAGCTAACCAGAGATTGTGTTATGGGTACTAGATAACTAATATACATAAAACAATATAATATACTTAGAAACGACTAGACAACCCGAAACAAATATCCGCAGATCGTGCAAACATATGTCCCGAGGAGCGAATCGAACCTCCTGCGTCACAGGCGGACCTTCGTCCATCGCGCCACAGAGGTCGTCATCATGCATGCTTTTGTTATTTATTTTTATAAATCGATAATATTCGACGATTAGTAGTCGGTACGGTTTTATATCTTTGATATTAAGATCAGGGATTGTTCATCAGACGATTTTTCTAGCTGCATGTTGATTCACAACGAAGCTGCAGTAGGTGCTAGCCATATGGTCTTCTCGGCTGTTTTTACAACTCACACTGACATATCCCAGAATTTTCACTCCCTGGACAAAACCAATCCCAAAGCTGTTTATGTAAATGATTCTTCTGTGATTTTTTTATTCCATGCATGTTTTTTTGTTTTTTAAAAGTTTCTAATTGCACCTTCATATACAGATGGCTAAACTTATTCACTTACAAAACAGGACTTTGGTCAAAATCTCTATAGACAAGTAAATTTCCATTTATTTCAGTAAATTTCGTAGAAAAATACACGATAACAGAATGAATTTTAGGTTAAGTATAAAAGCTTTGTTTAGAAACTTTGCACATCGAATTTGGCAAGAGTATAGTTACGTTTATATTTTGCTTCAATCATTACGATAAATTATTTAGTTTTCAGGCTCCAAATGTGCCGAGCAAACGTTACATCTTTTGTTACGTTCAAAACAATATTTCCGAGTTTGCCAAAGTTTTAGAGACGTTCATTAATTTAAAAGGGCCCGGTCGAGAAGCCTTTTTAATAATGCAACCAGGCTGGAGGTAAGCCAACATATGCGTTGTCATGCATAAAGCTGAGGTTGCTATGCTTACATGCGTGAAAAGGTCACCCCACATAAAAATAATATCTGGTAAAGAAGGCCATACTGTTAGGATCTTTTTGATCAAGCCTCTTAAATATTTATTTATGGTAGCTTGTTACTAAAATTAAACGAATTTTTCGAGTAAAGCTAAGATTAGCTTTTAGCTGACGATTTACTTGCAAAATTCGTACGGCTTTATTATTATACCTAATTCTTAATTGTTTAATTGTAAATACTAGTTCTGTATTTAATAAACTCGGTATACCTAACTAAATGACATAAATATTATAAGATACTAAATTTTATATTATAACGGTTCTACAACACTAAAAATTTGTATAATTTTAGAATTAACTTTAAACATAAAAAAATATATGATTCGAGATGTAGAGCTGGATTAACTTTAATTGATTGATTTAATCCTAGGACTTACTTACTTAAAAACATAAATTGTGAGGATTTTTAAGAAATAGATACTCGGCTTATTTAAAAATTGTGAAAAATGCAATAATTGCATAAGATCTAAAGCTATTCAGAGAAGCATACCAACATAAAAAATTAATTAAAGATTTACATTTTTGAATTAAACTCGATTTATTAGCCTTTAACTATAATAGCGACTTTATGAAGACTTGTTAAAGTAATCAATAGTCAACTTTTATAAGAACTATGTACGTAATCATTTGAAGTTTCTACTATTTTCAAGAAACACGTGTACGTATAAGTATACTAACTAGGCCAAGGTAAAAGAAAATTAAATTGACAGGTAATGAAATAAGTATTATAATGTGGTAAAAACATTAAATTCAGACTTTTATAGGCAGTTAAACTCAGTTGAGCCGTGAAATGAACCACTTACTTACTTTTAAGTGTACAAAAACCTACGCACTAGGTCCCTACGGCTGTTTCTTGGACCATCATACAAGTTTTAGTAGGGTTGTAGTACTTGTTATTGTAGTCTAAAAGGTTATGCTTGCTGAAACGTGTCAAGCTCTTCAAAATCCGTCTTTGAAAGACCACCCACGCTTACAATAACAACGTAGGCAGTTCAGTAGTATTCTGTACAGTTACACAACGTGTTTTAGTACGGTGACTCATTGTTTTAACTTTGCATAATGCTTAGCTTTCCGCTTATCAAACAAAATATTAATTTCTTGAAATGACATGCCAAAATTTCATATTCATCAACAAAAATTACCTATTTATATAGGTCCTTGCAATTCGCGTAGGTACTTATAATAGAAATAGAAATAGTTTATTAAGTTATGTTATGAACACCATGTATACTTAAAACTATTATTAGCATAAAGGTACAATAAAATTAAAAAATAACAAAAACTTTACAAAAAGGTGAAAACATTCCAACAATTTGTTGTAAAACGCAAATTTGCGGTAGTTTAGTTTTTTAAGTATACAAAAGTAAAGAGCCTCTATCACCCGTGCTAGTGAAACACTGTTACGGTATAATCAAATCAAATCAAAAAGTTTTTATTTCTATAAATACAAAAATGTACATACACTTAGAAACGGTCAAATTCTTAAAATAAAATATTGACACGGAAATAAAGTGATATTTTTGATTTCGGTCGCTTTGGTATGTAGACTAAAGTAAAGAAACGACGAAGCCTGTTAGTTGTTATTTTTGGAGATGCAGCAAAACCCGGCCTAAGCTTTTTTATCTATGACAATAAATTTCTTTTCGGACCTTTATCTAAATCGAGGAGAGTTTTATCTCAAAAGCAGATTTGGGAAATCGGAACACTAAAAGTGTTTCCGAAACTAACTTTACGAATGTCAGTACAAAGTTTGCGAATCTTTTCGAATTCCCCTTGGGACCAAATGAATCAGACTCAGGAAATGTCCGTCTGATTATAAACTAGACGTGGTGACGGGAGCAGAAATGGAACAGAGACGGGTCAGATCCGAAATAGCCTTTGTTAATCTGTGACCTTTGCTTTGCCGGCAGTCTGACCCATGCTTAATTTATTAGGTAAAGCCTAAACCATTCGTTTTGATCTTTAGATAGTTCACTAACATTTGTATTGTATCATTTATGAAACAAGACGACCTTTGTGGCGCGGTGGGCTAAGGTCTGCCTGCGACGTAGGATGTTGCGGGTTCGATTCTCGCCTCGGGACAAATGTGTGTACGATCTGCAGACATTTGTTCAGGGTGTTCTGGTCGTTTTCTATGTATAATAAAAATATCTATGTGTGTATTGTATTATATTATGGATATCAGTTATCTAGTACCCATAACACAAGCTCTGCTTAGCTTGGGGCTCGATAATAATGTTGTGTGAATCGTCCAGAATTATTATTATTATTTATGTTATAAAATTTGGTTCACACACTTTGTAAAGCTCAAATTCGAATTGTTTTAGAATTCAGTTAAATATATTAATTTTTTTTATTAGTCATCAAATGTCTATGAACGATGCAGGTCGCTGAATTTTCTGAACACACAAGAATGTGAAAAGATAAGTACCTATGTAGCCAATGAAGGTTGGCCTTGTTTATTGCTTATGGCTTGACTGTACCAATCTACTGACATTAGTGGCATTATTAGCATTATTTATAAAATGATGCTACAGATACAATCCTAAAAATAAATAAACTTCAAAGCAGAATCCAAAAGATTCGGAAGGTTGGCCTCGTTCATTGCTTATGGGTTGACTATACCAATCTACTGAAATTTTACGTGAAGTTTACCTACTCCTACAAATCCAGGAGTCCTTTTATTATTCAAAGGTTGGCAAGATAAATAGTGGAACCGCCGTGTCGGGGCAGTCGTCGTAACTTGTTTTGGTGACTCGCGAACCCTAAAACTTTATAGCTCGGGAGCCACTAGGGACTTAAAATGTCACATAACACTTTAAAGAATGTCTGAGGTATTTCAAACGATAAAATAAAAGCATGTGAAACGACTAATAAAATATTACTATGAGGTCTTAGTTAGTTAGTTTCATATAAATATTGAGTTATATACAAATTAGATTATATTTAGACTGAGATAAGTAATGTATTAATTTTAAGATTTATAAAACTTACTAGTGGTTTCTTTTTCGCTTCTTCCACTAGTGGACAAAAAATTGAAGCGAATAAAATCAATAACATCATATTTCTTATATGATAATAATGACTATTTATAAACCTGTTTTTGTAGTATAAAATTTGACTTGTCTAAGTGCTTATTTTGTAAGCTTAAAGAAATAAACGTTATTGATATTTGATAATTAAAATAAACTAGACTGCATCACAGAAAATGTAATGGTAATACGTACCGTTACATTATCACATGTACCTAATGTATCGGTACTTTCCACTTCGGACTAAGACACTTCGGTACAGGGGACGAATTTTCCCAACCGATCACATTACAATGACATTATTGGTATCATTGCAGAATCGTCCATAGGTGAAAGAAATTCTAGATAGTGCGTGTGGTGCTACTTGCACGGCGAGATTGATAAAAATACTTTCAACCTTCACACTTTTCACAGGCGTCCTTCCATCTGTAGTTTTTTTCATCAAATGCTTATAATATGGTGAAACTTTTAGTGGAATTAGGGTATCGACGGCGAGTTTATGCTAGATTTCAATGTATGGAAATTGCAGACTGGCAGTGTTTTGCCAACTTGTCGGGGCGGTACGGTGAAATGCTGTATCCTTATAAATGCAGTATGACGTACAAAAAAACAACTCGGACTTCCCGACCACACCGACATCGTTTGTCAAACGGTTATTTCAACGACAAATCACCAGTGCCCCGTACTTCCGAATTTATTGCCGGTCGTCAATTTTGTCAGACTATTAGCATCCCTGGTTTATTTCATTAATTCTAAATTGTTTTGTTACATGAATTGAACTACGGTATACAAGAACCCATAATTAATAGCCTTTCATTCTATGTTTTTTTAAAACGTAAACAATAATTCCATTCTTAGACTTGTGCTACCTATCAGCAATCGTCTTTATTATGTATTGTACCAATTATGTATATCAGATATCAGATCGTACCCATAACAGAAGCTCTGCTTAGCTTGGGGCTAGATAATGCTATGTGAATTGTCCAGCATTATTTGTTATTTTTATCTTTGAACATAAACAAATGCAGGAATTATTCAAGTTACATATTATAAAGTACTAAGTCTATTTCTATCAATAAGTTAATTATAGTAATATCTTATTTTAGAGGACCGGAATAATATAAACCTGACCGCCACATAAAGAACCCGCTCTACCGTAATTACAGCCATAAAATACATAGGAAGGAAGCGAAGCTATTCACCTGAGTACCTTCGGCCCTAATGAGTATAGATTTGGGGCTTATGGCCTGTGTTCTTGGCATAATGTTCGAGGCGAAAAATCTCGGAATAAATCGGAATTGACCTAATAGATTTAGGAATACCAACCAAGGTTTTTAGATTGATGAAATACGATAATGGATATCGTTATGGATGGCATTGATGGATAGAGTACAAAAAACATATTATTATTCAACGTTGACGTTTCATGTTAGGCTAATACAAATTGGACGTAGTTATGCAGCAGTCAACCACCCTCAATTTAGCAAAAAATAGAAAAGTTTTACTGTCTGTGGCGCGGTGGAAGAACGTCCGCCTGCGACGCAGGAGGTTGCGGGTTCGATTCCTGCTTCGGGACAAATGTTTGTACTATCTGCAGATATTTGTTCAGGGTGTTCTGGCCGTTTTCTATGAATTATAATAATTCCTATTTATTTAATGTATTGTATTATGTATATCAGTTATCTAGTACCCATAACACAAGCTCTGCTTAGCTTGGGGCTAGATAATGCTGTGTGAATTGTCCAGTATTATTTATTTATTTATTAAATGACAACTCAAACCGGCCTAATTGGTCAGAACTCAAAATAGTGTATAGCACAACGATCATAAGCCATATAATAACTTATGATGTACGTCAACAACAGTAGAAACACCAGACAAAAGAAGTACTTCTGTCTAGGGAATTGAATCACAAAGGGAGGAAAATACCCGCCGGTGGACCAGCACAAAGGGTTCATGCATTCAATGATGGATGGAACACGTGCTACACCAAAGAAAGAACCACTTGAAGAACTGGCATCTTTGCAAACAATGCGAATTTTAAATAGGGTCTTTGCAGGTGATACCGAAGCGACCGAATTCAAAAATATCACTTTATTTCAGTGTCAATGTTTTACCTTTTCTAAGTGTACATTTTTGTATTTATGGAAATAAAGACTTTTTGATTTGGTAAAATACAAAGACGTAGAAGAAAATACCTAATAGAGACTGTGCTATTCAAACAGTTGCTTCTTTCCGTAAACTTTCGTAGTTTACATGAAAGAAATACCGTCCACTCATTATAGCTGTACTTGCACTGCACGGAGTAATAAAATCAATACAATTTTAAGCAATGGTAGAGACCATATCCGATAGAACTTTAGCTTACTGAATCTGAAGTAGAAACCGCGTGTGAGATACATCAAAAGAAGCTTCACTAACACAGTTCGTATCCCATGAGACATTCTGAAGAGCACGCTTTACTGACGTCTCGTGACATCTGACTGACGAGCATTTCGCTGTGTTCCTCTGACGACGTACCTACTCCAAACTGCAAAACCGGTACCCAACGGGATAATGCTGTGAGTTACGTAAAGGAAACGTGGTGCCACTTTTAAACCGTTGGTAAAACAACAGTTCAACGTTAATATTGCTCTGAATTCCTGATCGAGTGGATGGATATTTAGGATAATAATTATTATACAGTTATCAAAGGTCATGGCAGCGAATGAGTTAGTCCTCGATTCATATGTTTAGTTCCTCTCTTACATAATAAATGGTTATGCAGTGATTTTTTTCTCCGCGTTTAGCCGTGTGGTGCCCGCTTAGAATTTGCACCACCCGAACTCTTCCCGTCGGTGTCGTAAGAGGCAACCAAGGGACTTAACCGGAGCGGGCTGCAGGGCCTCTTGCAGAATAGATCTAAGAACTCCGAACCCCAACTCGCACACCCAGCGTCGGGATTATGGACATTAGGTACCCCTCATGAGATAAAAGCCAATAAGTCGATTATCAGGGGGAGGCCTGGGTCCATTATAGGCTGTTGAGGCAGTGTTTTTCTCATTTTCACTAAACAAAAAAAAACCAACGAGATTTCTCAACTAAGCTAGTACCATAAAATGAGAAGAGTAATACGGAAGAGGATTAGTTGCATGTTTTGTAAAACTTTATGTCGAAAGCAGCACGTTATTCCTTGCGTTACCTTAATTTGGCTAACGAACCAGAAGTGAGGACCCTTGCAGAGCCGCTTTTTGCTCTGACGCGACTGGATTCAAAGAGATTACGTCTACCTGTGCGGAATAAGTATTTTATGTGTACATGATTCTGGCATGTTGATTTTAAAACACATTTTGCCGTCAGATCTGAGGGAAGATTACCTGGCCACACATTATAAATATTAAACTTTGTCGGATTTCGGCAGCCCTATATTCTTTAAGGGTTAACATAGCCATTACCTACTAGATTATTCACGATGCTAGTTTGCTTTATCTATCTAAAGTTTTGTTTGCAATAGATCAATAGATAATAACGTTGAAAGCCAGGAGATTCAGTTAGTCACAAAATATAGAGTGACGCAAAAAGTTTTTTAAAATAAATAATGCTGGACAATCCACACAGTATCATCTAGCCCCAAGCTAAGCGGAGCTTGTGTTATGGGTATTAAATGTCTGATATAATTCATAAAATACATTACATAGTAAGATATTTTTTACTGTAAATAGTAAATACCCAGAAAATAATAAAAAATAATAATAATAATGCTGGACAATTCACACAGCATTATCTAGCCCCAAGCTAAGCAGAGATTGTGTTATGGGTACTAGATAACTGATATACATAGAATAATACAATACATAGATAGATATTTTTTATTATACATAGAAAACGACCAGAACACCCTGAACAAATGTCTGCAGATCGTACACACATTTGTTCGGCTGTTCATTTGTAGGCGGGAATCGAACCCGCAACCTCCTGTGTCGCAGGCAGACCTTCGCCCAACGCGCCACAGAAGTCGTCAAATAAAAAATATATATGCAGACGAGGCGGGAATCGAACTCTCAAACTCCTGCGTCGCAGGTGGACATTTTCCCGTCGAGCCATATCGGTCGCCAAATATGAATATCAATAAATCTCTTTATCCTTTTTCTCATCATCATGTTCTTAGCACGATTATCTTTATAAGTAGGTAAGTACATATTTATTTGATATAATCACTCGAGTAGGTATAACAAACAACCTCGTCTGAGTGCTTACTAAACTACAACCGTATTGAACAAACAGATGTCTCAAATCCCAGCATATTATTAGATATTCCTTTGTCGAGGTTTTAGGCTAAGCTTGACAACACAAAACGATGATGGACTGGTCTAAATACTCTGTGTTTACGTCCTTGCTTAGTATAATAGCACTTAGTTTGCTATTAGACATGATTTTATAGCCAAACGAATATTAAGTTAGGTAATATGTAGGTGAATCATATATTATCATTTATGTAATATTTTCAATAATTTTTAATCTCTCTGTCCAAGTAAATCGTCTTGCTCTTTTGTTTCGGTTCCTAATTGTTCCATCCCATTCTGCCTAGGCAGTGGAGTTCAAGTCTAGTTCAGGACTGTCTTCAGGACCCTACTTATTCTGTTTACTATTTTATACTGTAACACTGTTATGTGGGAAAAATGATATTTACAAGCTCTTATTCTACTTGCCCTTTTAGTCAGTGTGCAGCAAATCTTGCATCTGAATTTTATAAGAATAAGAATATCATTATTCGTAGCTTAGATACAGTCATAATTAACTAGGTACTACTTCTAGACCAGTTGTCCTCAACCGATTGAGTTAAAATATGGGATAGGTACTTAAGAAACTTTGGTGACAATACCATGAGAAGATAACATTGAGCTTGGTCTGATGATGGAGGCAGAGGTTATTATTATGAGTGGTAAAAATCTTGCAACCGAATTTCAGATCAGTTTTCCTCAACCTATTGACCTGAAATTTGGCATACTTATGTAAGTTCGGTAACAATGCAATGTTGTGGTGATATCGAGCTGATCTGATGATGAAAACAAACAGTGGCCATAGGGTGGAACTCCTAAACAAAATGACTAAACCCCGTCGAGTTTGGTATCTTTAGATTTGGCTTTCCAAGCACTTTGACCGCACATTTATGCATGTTTATTGTGGTCTATATGACTCTGATGGCACTCGGCCTTCTTGGGTTTGGTTCTTTGGCTGTGCAACACAAACTACCTACTTACGTGGGTGAAATAATAGTAGTAGACGTCGACACCCGACTCTGCCAGCACCTCAGCGAAGTAGTTAGTGGGGCACACGAAGAAGTAATCACCGACCACGTCAGCAATCATCTTCTGGTTCAAGTAGCCGTCTGTCAGCTCCTCCCAATCGGTGTACTGAAATATGACGTTGATTATGTTAATTTTAGATGACTACAGTAAACAAGATCCGTCGAGTGCGAGTGTAAATCGTGCCGAAGGTTTCGAACATCTGTCAATATACTACAAAATGTACTCTAGGTACAAGTTAGAGACTTTGCTATTGAATGAATACCGAAAAATAGTAGTAAACTTAAATTTAAGATGGATCGCTCTGAAAATTTTATGAGGTGTTGTTATTTTCTCGACTAAGAATAAACTTAATAAATTAATAAGTATGTCACCTACATAAATTTTAAAAACTGTGTCGAAATGTATAATCTTAAACCTTTCATTTGATAACCCACTTTAGTTTATGGTCTCTTTAAAAAAATGTCTACATAACAATTTATACCGACTGAAAGTATATTTTTTAAAGTTTAATTTTTTCTCTAAGTCTGTACAAGCGTATGAAATGTATTATTATTTTTATAGCTGAGGTAGTTGCTGAGATATTGCAACAGTCAACGATTTCGTAACCCAAAAAAGTTATTGAACATCAGAGCAAAGCAAAGTTGTTTTTAGTTTAGTGCTATTTAAACGCGTTTATTTTTCTCCGATATTTTCCGAGTCACTAGATTCGCATCACTAAGTATATGAACTAAAACGTCAAGTGCGAGTTGGACTCGCGCATCAAGGGCTCCGTACAAACTTGTAGGTACTGTTGTACTGATTTATTACTGATAACAGATTTGGTCACAATAAATAAAACATTATAAAAAAACGGGTTATAAATTTTTTCCTTTACTTGTGCTAGAAACCTTGTTTCTTGCCAAATTTCATAATTAGGTCATTAGGTCAACGGGAAGTTCCCTATAGGTTTTGTGTGCATGTGAAAAATTGGGCATATACAGCTGCAACTTGGTTGCGTTGACTTAGAAGTTTAATTTATATCGCGGTAATTTATATCAAGAAGTTACGAACCAGAATATATGATGTGAATTTCAACTCGGTACCTCCACGCGTTTCTGAGAAAAGAGGGTTGACAGACGGACAACAAAGTGATCGTATAAGGGTTCCTTTTTTCCTTTTGATGTACGAAAACCTAAAAACAGAGTCTATGAAATATTGGATTTTTGCATTCGGTCAAAGAAAATAATTGTGTTGACGGTGTATAAGCTCAGCAGTGAATTTTGAAGCCACTCGCTCGTTACTCTTTATCTGACTGCTTTGCTAGCTCGGGGTTAAATATCGGTAAAACTACATCACACATTGAAAAGGAAAACTCATGAGCTCAACCTATAGAATAAATTGTGATGTGCCTGTGCAAGCTGCTTAGAAGACTACAATTATTTGAATGTTAATAGTATTTTTTTAATTTAAAATATTAGTATGTATGCTGATCAATACTCTCCTGTTTTGACTATGGAGTTAACCCCTTTTGAGATAGTAAAATCTTTCAAAGTACCTACTACACTTTGCAGAAAAACTTCGGTTTTAGTCTGTTTTGAAGTTCTTTTTTTGTGATTCAGGTGTGCATAAAAATATACACATAAAAATGATCTAAAACCATAAGTTATTAAAAATGTGGTTATTGAGTAAATATCTATTGCTACTATGCTTCTTGTCCGTCTCTAATTTCTACTAAGGATGTATAGATGTATATGTGTATAGACCATAAAGACCATTATTGTTACCAGATAATATGTCTGGATAACTGAGTTGAAAGTCAAGGCTAATTGGTAAAGTAGCATTCAACGCACGGTTTTGAGTTATTACGGTAATTTGAGATGGGATATCCTCATCAAGGTTTTAACTCGAGTAATTTTAGGATAGGGGATAAAGCCTGAAACATTCCCTTACTGTTTTAACCTGAACTGGAATTCAACAATGCCTTTAACACTGACTTTGACATACTTCTTGCATTCCCTCTTAGCACAGTCTCAGTTGGTGGTTGACTGGTTTTTCAGTTGCTTACATGGTCGCCGGCAGCGAGTCTAGTCTTGTTTTGGTTGGTGTGATACTTCTGTCGATAGAACACTACCTGTACAAGGTAGTGTTGTTCTATCGCCAAAACACAAACTATAATCATTCGTGTGACGTCAAGAATCTAGTGATTACGTTTGACTGCAAATTTTCATGGCGTCCTCAGCTTGAAGTCACTCGTAAGAAGATGCTTCAGCAGGTTCTCTTAAAAAGTTGCGGTACTTTATGCCGTCCCAATCCCTTCTTCTTCCCGTTCTGGACTATGCCTACGCCTCCTATTTAGACCTCGTTGAGGAACAGCTAGATAATCTTGAGCGCCTTCCAAATTTCTGCATCCGGTTCATATTTGGTTAACGCAAATACGACCAGGTTCCCCTTTTTGCATCATGCTCAAGTGGCTCCCTATTCGACTTCGCCGGGACATGCATGTTCTTTCTCTTCTTTATTCTATTCTCTTTCATCCTTTTTCTCCTGCGTATCTTAAAGTAAGGTATGTGTTCCCTCATTCTTCTAACACCCACAATCTTATGTCATTAGATAACTTAATACTCAAAGTTCCCACTCATTCCCAAACGTTGCCTGGGAGAAAACACTATGAGCGATAAGGCTGTCTATTGTACTGATCATGTTTTAAATTTATTACGGTTTATTTTTTTATGTTTTAAGTGCAACAAAATGTACATTCATTCATTCATTCTCCTGACCGGTTGATTGCGGTACCTATAACCAGAATAGACCGAGCTGTTGTATATTATAGCCATCAATGGGTGGCAGCGTCGGTATTGTCGGCATTGCGAGAAAACTGTCCTCTGCGATCCCCAACCAGCGTGGGGATTATGGCATTACCCCTAATAAGAGCCATTAAAATCCTTCTAAAAATAAATATTTCTCTCTCTCTCTCTCTCTCTCTCTCTCTCTCTCTCTTCTACGAGGAGGCCTAAGTCGAGCAGTCGACTGTCATAGGCTGAACTTACATCATGCTAGCGTGACCTGTATGTATGAATAATGAACAAACTAAGCTTCAAATTATACAATTTATCTCCGGATTCGCGGTAAAAAGGTCGACCCTTAACTTTTAAACCCTCGTTACAATGAACCTAACACTTAACAAGATAAGCTTTGTGACATTTTAGGTAATTCTACAGAAACGATAATGGTAAATGCCTTTTGTGTTTATAAAATGATAAATGATTCTTTTACCATTGTATCTGCGTGTGATACAAGCAGTTGTTCATCCTTTATCAACGGATATGAGTTATGAATGAAATAGGTAGTTATTATGCTCTCTTCTGTTTTGTTGCAATTTCATACTCCTTACCGACCTATACGAATTAAGTAACCATAGTCTCTATCTCTTAAGAAAGAATAGGCAGCAGACTATCTCATTACAGGATCTTGAATATTTTGGTGAATTTTTATACTTACTTGAAACACAATCGCCTCTCGCTTGATCTTAGAGAAATCCTTGAATATGGTGTCGACAATCTCTAGAAACTTCTCTCGCTGTAGAAAACTTGGGCCGTCTTTCTCGAAGTAGTCCAGAAAATCGTATAGAAGAAAATATGTCCCTGAAAGAAAAAGGCATAAAATATTAGCAATTTCATTTTGTGAGGGAAGTGAAATTAATTTCCACAAACAAACAAAGTGTCTTTCATTATCTGGTTAATGCTCACAATTTAAATAAAAAAGTATTTTGTTACAGCAAGACCCAAACCGTCAAGGCGAAATATGCCTGGCAGATAATTGTTTCAAACATTTGTTTCATTGTTTTAATTTGTTTCTTATTTTCCGACATCCGTATAAGACTCATGCTTTTCGAGCTAAGTTTTTTGAGAGTGTATGACCAAATACTTACACGACTTCTCTTCAATTCCCATAGTTTCAGATTAATTGTCTATACACTCCCGTCTCAAAAAGCTATCCAAAGAGAATACGAATGCTGGATTGCCTGCTCTACATTTTTATCAAAAAAACTACAACATAATGGAAAAATTAATTATTACTTAACTTTGACTAAATTTTTCAACCCCATATACTTTTATTCCTACTATTTTATTATTTAAGGCTGGGGCGCTGCCCTCCGTTCGTTTATAAAGAGACCACAGCGACCCGGTTTATTTCATTAAATATGAGGATTTGTTTCACCGGCCTGGCTTTGCAGGGTGTATGTTTGCTGACAACCCAATTATTGTTCGTGTTTACGATACCGATAACTCGCTAATATTCTTTGTTTTATCATCCATTTTGTTCATGTTTTCGATAATGCTTGGCTTAGCTTGAGAAAAAAAATGGTTTAGTGTTTCACGTTTAACAATTCTCTCTCTTTCTATCTCTATCTCTATATGTATCTATCATTATGTAAGTGAGTTTAATATCTCCCTCTATTCTATGCGGTAGGACGAGCTTTGCTATAACTAAAAATAATACAATCATCAGGCTAAAGCGTAAAATAGTGTATAATAATATAGGCTCATCTTCGACACTTCTTTATTTTAGTGTACATATCGAAGCGACAGAACTAAAAAAACATCACTTTATTGCATTGCCTATTTTAATTTAAAGAATTTGTCTTTTCGTGATCCACGCTTGCACAGGGATTATTAGCTGGCTTATTTATGATTTGTGAGTTGTCAAATTATACAAACACTTCAAGTTTTATCAAAATAATACAATTATAAATCGTTGTGTAAGTGGGTCTCAGTGTACTAACAGGATTTGCTGAAATGAAGTGTTTTCGATTCTTGATACTTTTAAAAAGGCTTTCTACTATCTACCACAAGCTAGTTATTTAACGGCTTCAGTGGTTCTCAAGATAAAGTATCAAAGAAACAGGTGCTCATTCTTATAACGAACTGGAGTCAATAGAGCCAACATCTTGAGTGAAACAAACCGGAAACGCTTGTTAGTATCTGGGACAAAATAAAACAAGACATTTTAGCTACAAAACTATGAAAATGAAGAGCTTTTTGCTACGTATTTCATAAAAGATAATACGCGTGCTGCTTGAACTCGAAAAGTCTGAAAGTAAAAATGAAAAGAAAAACTTTATCCGTCTCCCTGGAAAGTTCCGCTTTGCGAAATCATCTTCATTTTCATACTGAATGTTCATCCTGATCACGGCATTTATCTTTGATTACAGGTTTTAGCACAGACTTTATGTTAACATATTTACTTTATGTAACATCAGAAGGTAAACTTACCTGTGTTGTTGGTTTTATAATAGTGGGAACTTTTCTACCCATGGGTTGAACAGTGGAAAAAAATATTGGGTAGAAAAATTATGGGTTGAACGGGGAAGCACTCCTCTTTTAATAAAAGTGTATTTATAAAACAGGAAAACTGATTAATACATCAAGATATCTCTAGAACTACGTTTGAACTACGTCTGTTTCGTTTAGGACGTAAACATCCATTTAGAATGGATTTTTGGAAATACTAAACAGACACGTGTTTCAGGGTTTTCTGAAATTTACACCCTAAAGGTGAAGATAAAAGTTGAACCAAAATGCCTCAGCAACCGTTAGCAATAGAACTACCAAATTTGCGTGTAGATTCCCCTTACAAAAGGAACACACTTTTCACTCACCATTATCTAAAATTCTAAAGGTGTTTTCCTTATTTATACTAATTTCAGACTCATAGGCAAGCTACAGCCCAAAACACGTATCGTATAACTTTGATTTTTTTTATTTGTGTATGTTGTCTTATGCAAGTTCCCTTTTGAATTATTCAGAAAAAATACTCAAAAAACACGAAGCATGATAAAATGATATTTTTCCTCAAGTCATAAACAACCCGTGTAGATTTGCCTATGACATTGAGCAAAAAATGTGATTCATTGTTTTCGGAAAATTTCCTGAAGACAGATTAATTTAGTATCCCGTATAGTCTGTATTCAGGAACTACGTATCCTGAAATAAGCTCGGCACGACTTTGGTTGCCAAAACTTTGGGTTGATAGTTTGCATGGAATAGTTTTCAATACATAACTAATGTTAGTACATTAGTTGGGTATTTCTAAAGTCCAAGCTAATAAACTTGCGGATGGGTCTGCAAGTAACAAATTTTGAGAATATGTTGGGTTTTTAGTGGAACGGAGTAAAGTACTGATCATGGGTTCCATTATGATCGTTCTAATAAATAAATAAAATAACTAAATTAATAATGTACAATAACAATTCACACAGCATTATATAGCCACAAGCTAAGCAGAGCTTGAGTTATGGGTACTGATAAACATAATACAACCTGTAGATTGTTCGCAACAGTCTGAAATTAGCTTAATTGTTTCAATTGTAAATACTACTTTTAATTTAATTGTAATTTTCTGTGTTCATAAAGGTTTTATCCATCGCAGTTGAACATCATCATCTTCATCAGCCTAGTCGACAAGTCAACAAGTCGACTGCTGGACAGGACGTAAGCCTCTTATAATAAGTGCCATAGTGCCCTGTCTTCAACTCGCCGTAAGTAATTGTTCAATTACAATCCATTTTTGACGACCGATGTGGCGTGGTGGGCGAAGGTCTGCCTGCGACGCAGAAGGTTGCGGGTTCGATTACCGCCTCGGGACAAATGTGTGTACGATCTGCAGACATTTGTTCAGGGTGTTCTGGTCGTTTTCTATATAAATTAAAAAAAACTATCTATGTAATGTATTATATTATGTATATCAGTTATTTAGTATCCGTGTGAATTGTCCAGCATTATTATTATTATTATTTATCAAAGATCGATAATTGACCAACCATTTCTGACAACGGACGGATGTTTTATCCGACCAAAATGAATAAACAGTGTTTATAAACATTGCCCCCGTACTTAAACTAAAAATCTTTATTTTCATGTCGAATACAAATACTGCACTACTAGTAAATTTGAGCCCTTTCCTTCACTACATAGCGCTGACAATTAAATCCACTCACGTCTCTTAAAACATGTCTGACTATCCAAAGTGTCCTGCCAACTTTGATTTGTGGTGCTGATACATGGCGGCTCACTAAGGATGTAAGACTAAAGGCACTGAGGAGCCGTGGCCGAGAAACGGTTGTAGGGGTTTAGGATTTCCGCCCTAGCGCTATGGGTCTACGACATCCGAAAGAACGTGAGCTACAGCTTGCCCAGGCTAGCAGGACTGAGGCGAATGGCATAAACATGGACAAAAAACAACAAACAAACATAAACATTTTGACGACCTCTGTGGCGCGGTGGGCGTAGGTCTGCCTGCTACGCAGGTTGCGGGTTCGATTCCCGCCTCGGAACAAATGTGTGTACGATCTACAGGCATTTGTTCAGGGTGTTCTGGTCGTTATATGTATAATAAATAAAATATCTATCTATGTATTGTATTGTATTGTATTATGAATATCAGTTATCTAGTATCCATAACACAAGCTCTGCTTACCTTGGGGCTAGATAATGCTGTGTGAATTGTCCAGCATCATTTATTTATTATTTATTTAAACAAACTATGCCCAGCAGTGGGTCAACAAGGGCTGATGAGTTGATAGTTGTTTACAAACATTGTACATTGAGAATGGCTGGAGTAGTAAGGATCTAATACGCCCCGAGTATGCCTTAATTCATACCGTGTTTACTGTTCGCAAAGATATTTTAGCTGTGATTCTCAGGCATGTAATTTCCTACAACGTCTGAAAGCGAGGCTGTATAAAGTAGGATGTCAACGAATTTTCCTGTTCTCATTTTTGGTTTCCCTTTGACTTTGTATGTAAAACCATATTAGTTCTAAATTATTCTGGGGTTAAACTTTTATATTGATTTCAAAACACAGCTATAAGATATGTATCTAAGTAGATTTTTTTGATGGGGCAGTAAGGGGTGTCTAGAGAAAAATAAAATTGTCTTAGGAGACTATCAATATTTAAAAAAAAAATCTTCCTTTATTACAGATTTTAAAAAATACAAGTTCCGTTGAATCGGATTGTAAATATAGTTACAGTACGGATACTTCTTTGTTTTTATCTTTATCTGTAAATGAGGAAAAAAGGAAAAAAAATCTTTGGAAAATTTAAATACGGAAATTGTCAGGATGACGACAATTTTATGAAAATTATTTTATGAATCTGTAGGAAACAGAATCAATAACGATGATTTCTCTAAGATCCAAGTCAACATACTAAATACAGTAGGAGTAAATAATAGATAACTACTTAATAATTAGGTAAGTACTTCGTAATATCCTGTGGATGTGTGAACAAGTCACATAGAACAAGTGATAAATACCCTTGCATTAGTTAAAGTGTCCGGTTTCCTTTAAACAGGCTCTGCATGGGGTACAGCGGAACCTTAAAATCACAGACATAGGATACACTGGAACCCCACAATTCGCTTCACAAAAGCTGAATAGCTAAATGATCATCCATAAATCCGCGCAAACATTTCCGGCGCCATTGTGTCGCGGGGAAGGTCAAGGCAAACTTCAAGTGACCAGAGGGTGAGACTGGCTATGTTTATATATTTATTAGGACTACCATAAACGACAAAAAAAAGTATATGGCGTATAAGTAATAAATGTACTTAATTATTAAAAAGTATATGGCATATAAGTAACAAATGTAATTGTTTTATTGTGTCATTGTAATTTTCTTAACAAATAAAAAAAAAATAACAATGACAAGGTTCTTAAGTTTAGTGCTCTCCGACTCATATGTGGCCGCAGCATACGTATAAATCAAGGCGATGTTTGTATCTTTTTATAATGACAAATCACTTTCCCTTTTTTTTATCTTTCTATTATTTAAATGGCAGACATGTTTGTTTGTTTGACCATTACGCCTATGTCGAGAAATTTAGGTTATTTATCTTTAACACAATTTCACGCATTCATTCTTGTGTTTATACATTTTATACACTATCATTTAAAAAAAATAATCATCATCTTAACACGTCCAACAGGGAAATATGATCTCTTTGAAATACTTAAGACAGGGACTTGCACCGCCCAAAGTTTTACAGGATGTAATTAAATCTTTTAATCGAGTTTAGTTTTGAACAGCTCACAGTGCGCTCTGTCAACCACACCTAGTTTTAATAGACAGGTCTAGTTAAAATCGAGGGATTCTGGTTAAATTATCAAGTTCAGACAATTTATCGAGGCCAGACGGTGTACCTAGATTCGTCTTAGGGTTGTAGCATAGTAAGACTGCGACGGTACCACACAGCGCATATAAAATAAGCAAAGAATTCGCTATACGCGAGCGTGCCGCAACTTAGCCACTCGTTGGTTTACGCCTTGCTTACTGCAAGCTAAAAACTCGCTTGCTAAAAGATTGATGCGTGGACCGCTCGCTTGAAGTTAATTTTACGATCATACGAGTCTTTGTCGATCGGGCGTGGTCAGCAAGCTTGCTACTAGCTGTCACCGCGTGGTCAGCACGTAGACAGCGTGCAACCACAGTTTAAGGTTCAGGCGTGCTGGAGCTGTGCGGTATCAGTTGTTTTCAAGTGAGCCCTTATATTGAAAGCACATCTACTTGAATCGGAAGCAAAAACTTTATCTTAAAAAACAAATTTAATATAAATATTCTGAAGACTCGTCCGACTTAGCGCGGACAGGTGTTTGAGGTCTCACAACGTTGTACATCGCATTCAAATTTTTTATTAATTCTGCTTTCTTGGCGCGTTGAAAAGGTGAGCATTCTTGTCAAGTTTATCATTTGTATATAAATATTCTCTAGTGAAAAAAACTAGAGAATATTTTTGCCTACAGTTCTTCAAATTCTACTACATTTTAATTTACTTGTGAGTGTGTAAATACAGTTTACTCGTTCAAACGATTCGTAAACAGTAAACACTTAAGAAGATGAAGTCAACGGTAATAGGAGCAGAGCCTTGCCCTGGAGAAATGTTTTAATGATAGCTATAGAATTTCTACACAGTGTATCCTCAAGGGAGTTTTCGAATTTCCAACGGTAAATAATAAACTCACCTCAAATAAAATCAGGATTTTATAAAACGCAAGCAGATCTTAGAAATTCAGTTCCTACGTGATAGGAGTTGTATAAAAGGCTTCAACTATTCTGTAGACTCAAATTTACCTACTTTATGTATTCAAGCTTATCTCTATAGCACACGTTGCGATGCGAAGTGCATGGAAATGCTTTCAAGTGTCCTGGTGTAGTACCTACGTTGCATTGTCCAAATTTCCGCTTCACTAATGGGCACGTTCCTAAGCCACAGTTGCTTATCCATGCTGTCTCTATATCTAACATTCTCATCTTTTTAGGCTAGAATTTTACGTTGTCAACTTTCTTTTGCCACATCAATTAGCCATAACGCCAGGCTTGCGTGTTTTGTTTTTACGAATCCACTATCATAATAATTTTAAACAATGTCTTGATTGTTATGTTCTTCTGTCACGTCACTAAATGTCTGAGTAGTAATAATCGTATCAAGAAAATCGTAGAATCTCCATACCTCGATAATTCCGATATTTACAAAAAAAAACGTTTACTTCTACTGATACTGGCAAAAAAGTGTCAAACGAGACGCATTTGGCATTAACATACTAAATACGATTATATCATTGTGAAGTCGATTTCGAATGTAAATAGTTCAGTCGTCTAGAGAATATTCCTTTTCAGAACTCGTTTTTAAACGTTAGATAGAGTTGTCTCAGGAGAGGTGGGGTGCGTGGCAACAGTAGGTACCGTATCTATAAAGGGGGGTGGGAGTCGGGTGGTCTGGGAGCGCCGAGCGACGTGGGCGAGTCTGTAGTACCTGGTAGTACGGCTTAAACCCACAGCGTGTTATTGTTGTGTCTACATAGATTTGCGCAGGCGTAGAGCCTGTGGGTACCCGATACCAGCTTCTATACGTTTGGAGTCCTCGAACTTGGAACGAAATGTATCGACTGTTCGATAGTTATTTGACTTTCAAGATTCTAACTTTGCAACTTTTCTAAAGGTAGGTACCATACCTGCTTATAGCTACGAGATAATAATATTGGTGCATGACTAGAATACCAGTCAAAACATTCAGTGAAATGCAAATTTGTCATGGATTCTAGGATTTTTTAGATAATTTATAAAATAAAGTACTAAATAACTGACTTTTAATGGCTTTAGCGCGACAAAATGTAAGAAAAAATATTGTAATTAAAATGAAAAAAATAGGTAGTAGGTACAGTACCTACCTAACGGTTTCGAAAATGGAACATTGGAAATAAATGTATAACCAAGCCGACACCGAAAAAATTGTATTCCTAAAATCCAGTTTAGGAATTAAATGACTAACTTTCGCCCTTAAAAATTCAAATATAAAAGTTTTAACCTTCAAAGTATCGAGCCCCTCACCCCATGCGTGAGAAATATGAGCATAAATTTACGGCTATAAACTCACCTTCGTCTTGATTGCTTCCTAAGAGCACTTCAGCGTTGTGAAATTTGCCTTCCTTCATCATCGTGTCGGGGTCCTTAGGGAGGAATACGCCGTCGACTGTCGGCGCAGAAGGAAAGCCCAGAATGCCAGTGTACGAGTTCCACTGCTGCACAGATATTGTCTTTGCATCAACACCTCGCATACAATCCATCACTAGACTAGGATCAGCGGCAAGCAAACTACTATTGCAATTGCAATCGTCAACCAAAACCTTTCCAATATCCTGGGCTCTCTCCCCTGTCATCCAACTCCAAGGGGCATTCAAAGTGCCAGATTGCAAAATTCCTCTCTTGAACAATCCTTTCATTTCAGGAGAGAGCATGTGCAGACTCACACTGCCGCCCCCGGCCGACTCTCCAAACAACGTTATCAAATCAGGATCTCCACCAAAAGCCCGGGCATTATCCTTGATCCAACGTATCGCAAGTTGTTGATCCCATAAACCCATATTTCCAGGCGCCTCCTCGCTTCCCGGCGAGAAATATTTATTCAAATATAAAAATCCAAACGCACCAACCCTATACTGCATGGAAGCGACTATAACATCACTGGAAGAAGCCATTATGTCCGCTTTATATAGGTCAAGTGTCGCCGTGCCACTCATGTAGCCTCCACCGTAAATCCAAACCAGTATTGGCACTTTAGGCCTCTCCGCAAGAGGTTTGTCTTGATGATGACGTACTCTCAAGTGCTGTGGAACCCAGATGTTGAGGTAAAGACAGTCCTCGGAGATGTTTGTATTAGGGTTCCACATTTCCTCGCCTTCAAATCCGGGGAAATATTCGTATCGTTCTTGGTAGCAGCTGTTGGGCATCGCTGTAGCCTCGAGAACACCATGCCAAGGTTCTATGGGCACCGGTTTGCGGAATCTCAGCGGTCCCAGGGGCGGTTTAGCAAACGGAATCCCGGTGAAGATGTGAACCTCACGGCCCATTACCGTTTTAGCGTAGCCCTTAACGAGGCCACTCTTTGTCTCGACAATAAGTGGGTCATTATGAAAGTTTTTCGGCACCGGGCTCGTAGTAGGGGTGGTCTGAGTGGTGGACGTTGTCGTGTCATGATGATTTGCCCAGGATCGCGCCCACGCCCCAGAAAACAAAAAGCACAGTAAGAGCTTTGTGAATACAATTTTCCTGTTGTTGATCATCTCGATGCTTTTATTTGAGCCCCCTTTAACGAGACGAGTCAGAATTTAATCTGAAGTAGTCCGCCAGCTTAATGAGGTATTTGTTGAAACACATTTCTATTGCGCACTTGTTAATGGAAATTTGTATCGTACCTGCAACAAAAACAAATTCATTACTTTAACAATTTATGTAACAAAACTTACTCAAACATTTATTTTTATCATAACTTAGCATTTCTGAAGAAGAAGGTCTGCCTGCGACGCAGGAGGTTGCGGGTTCGATTCCCGCCTCGAAACAAATGTGTGTACGATCTGCAGACATTTATTCAGGGTGTTCTGGTCGTTTTCTATGTATAATAAAAAATATCTATCTATGTATTGTATTGTATTATGTATATCAGTTATCTAGTACCCATAACACAAGCTCTGCTTACCTTGGGGCTAGATAATGCTGTGTGAATTGTCCAGCAATATTTATTTATTATTATTTATTTATTATTTCTACATAGGAATAAAAGACGTTCATTGAGATTGTTACAGTAAGTAAAATGAACTTGCATTGTGCTAGCAGCATGTTAATTGCTAATTAAAACTGTTTACTACGAAGACGTAATACTCCCCTTGGACCTATAAGCTTGCAGGTTGAGTTTTTACCACACCTAGGTTGTATTTTAGCCTGTTGGCTGATATGTCTACGTACTATGTAGGGGGAAACGCTATGAAACGAACCCTTCATTATAATGTACTGTAGTTAAAAACTTAGTCTCTAAAGAATTTAAGGGTTATTATTTATTATTATACCACATTAACGGTGTGTCAGTTGGATAGAGTGGGTCACGCTCATATTGTCAAATCTATTGCGAGTAACGCAGCCGCTGCTTGCCTGCTCGCTCATATAAACCCTCCCCCCCCAACTCGCAATCCCTTCCTGGCTAGTTCCCGGGCGGCTGCGCCCAAGAGACGATGCACCACGCCCTCGAAGTGGTAACGCAAAATATTTTGAAATGTGAGTTTATATTTTTTTTATGATTGCTAACTTACAATAGAGATCGATAAAATTGTATTACTATACTGTGTGACCTTGTTATTACGCTGTGATATAAACAATACGTAATTATTGTTTGCATTTTAAATCGACCTATGGTCAAGGGTGGGTCTGATTCGCTGTGTACTCAGTTGTTCGCTGCTCACTAGTTTAACTGTTCTGCTAGTTTATTACTATTGCATGAACCATTATAAAAAAACAACATTATACCATTAGTAAAAATGAACCATTATAAAAAAAAATATTTTCTGACTTCGTACAATTTTGTTTTCAAAACAAAACCTTGCGAAACTTTTGTGTCATAAAATATACCTAGATAGAATTTCTATTTAAATTAGCAATGGGCCCAGTCGACTAAAGAAAAGTAATAAATTAAATGCATTAGGTCAACTGGCCCCGTAGGGAAAGTTTTTTCCGGGGCCAGTCGACTAAAGAGCCGGCGAAAAGATTAGTAAATTGGAATGGGTCCTGTTAACTAATCAAAATCGCGTCTGGGATCTTGAGTGACGATGACGCACTCGGATAATGTTTTCCTTCTGATATTATGTGGCTGTCTGATAGTCTTGTATAGGAACCTAGTTATTTCCCGGTGGTTGGATCCAAAACCAAAGTATTTGGTACACTTAACTTAGTTGCTTTGTATTTTGCTGGAGTCCCATACTCCAGCAAAGTTTAAGAAACAATGTTTGTCAACGTTGTCCACATAAAACTTTTATACTATCATGGTTATTAACATTAAAGTCATTTATAAAGGGATATTTACCATGATTCGATTCAGTTCTTCCTTGACCATGCCGCATGAACCTGTGCCGAAATATTGGAAAACTCAAAAATCGAATCATGGTAAATATCCCGTTATAAATTACTTTAATTGTCTACATACTTGGCCTACAAAACACATTCTTCATATAGACATACACCGGGGGGTGGGCAGCAGCGCCTCTGGCAGATGGATCTACCAATAAACTGCGATCCCCAACCCGCATGCCAAGCGTGAGGGATAAAAATCAATAAGGCACTTATCAGGGGGAGGTCTGCGTCCAGCAGTGGACCAATATAGGCTGTTGAGAGATGACTAAATACTTTTAGTCAACGCCAAAAAGTGAATTTTAGATTATTGATGGACCATTATAGGCTGTTGAGGTTGAGGTTATGTGATTTACTTAGAAACACTGTACCTGGAGAATGACTAGAGTATAATAGGACATACACATGCAGTGAGTGACTCTTTCGCCTTGGTTATTATGAGAAATATACGCGAGTGATTATTAAAGTATTAGTTCAACACTTGCACCAATAATCACAAAACTTCAACCAGGCTGGATGACAATTTGCGAAAGACTGCTGTCAGATGCTGGATGCGGCAAGCTGAAGACAGGGCGCTAGTGCGCTCATTAGGGGAGGCCTATGTCCAGCAGTGGACTAATATAGGCTGATGATGATGACCTAGTTCTAAAATTGTAGATTGTTTGCAACAGTTTGCAGATAGCTTAATTGTTTCTATTGTAAATACTAGTTTTAATTTAAATTTGTTATTTGATTGTTATTTTATTTCTGAATAAAATAATTTAAAAAAAAATGTATTGCAACGTTACAGCTAGTTATTATCTAAACCACATCAGTATATAGAAACTTTTTCTTGGCAGGTGCTCCAATTGGGAATAAAATCGACACTCCTAAATTGGTGCTCGCTCCTAGAATGGGTGCTCTAATGGGAATACTTCTTAAGAACATGTGAAAACCTCTGCGGCGACTAGTCTCCAAGACTAGAGTAGTGTGTTCGTATCGTAATGAAAAACGGGCCTACGAATAAGTGCCAATATCCTTGAGAAAAAGTCTTCCGGAAGTCTATGTGGCACAAACGTCCCATATTATCTTGCTACACTACACTCAAAAATTTCAACAAAAACCTTTCCATGTCGATTTCATTCAGGCCATCACGAAAACGTTAAATATTTTATAAAGTTAATTCACTATCACATACGATATCACATAACACTGGCCTCCATTAGCTGAATTTAAACAAAAAGAGTTTCTGGCGGGAAATGGTAAATCAATCACAATCAAACCGTGAGGGATTGGTCTGGGTAATAATGCTATCGGAGATAGGTAGGGTTCTCACTGTGAAGTAAATACTCTTTTAAATAATAAATAAGGTACTCCACGAGATTGTCCCTATTCTCTTCAGCGAATTTTGGTTGTGTAAAATAATTTACTTAGATTTTTATCATCATACTTTTTCTTTAAAAATGGCAAGCAGATAATTGTGAGCATTAATTTTTTTTGTATTCATGAAACTTCACTTTAAATCTGAAATCATTATTCGATCTGAACTACTGATTCGAAACAAGACAACAAAATTTTATTGACAGGTAATCAACTTCCCTCGGTTCATAAAAACTAACGATTGGTGGACAATTCCTTCATTTTATCATATTGTCTTTCAGGTATAGGTAGGTATTTGTGTACTTATCGTAACTATAACTATAGTTTTATAATATTTTCTTTGACATTTATGTCGTGTATTTATTACCGCAAATCTAGAATGCGATCGATTTCTTGTCAATGACTTAGGTATAGTCATTGACAAGAAATCGATCGCATTCTACCAACTAGGTAGGTAATACCTATGTGTGTAAACATGCCGTTCTTTTTTAATAAAGTATTTCATTTCATTTTCATTTCATTTCATTTCAATGGAGCCTAGCAAAGCAGACACAATATAAACTAAAGTAACTTTGAAAGGTCTTCAAGCCTTTGAGCTACTTCATACTAGCTATTCATCTTTACTAGATCTGAATGAAAGGGAGTAGATCAAACTAACTTTAGTTACCATAACTCAAAAGATTTAGATAGATTTGGTTAATTGAAGTAGGGTCTATTTTACTTTAAGCTAGTTACGAACTGAATTCTGAAAATTAGCCTAATAAAACGGTTACTGTTCACAGATATTACAATTCACCGATACCTAATGTGGATTTTTATGAAATATAATGGAGGGGAACATGGAATATTGGCAATAGATATTATAGCTATCGGCAGGTGCATAACCAATTCCAGTTATGAATAGAGGCCTAACCATCACGTATACGATAAGAATACGTGATGTTTAGGCCTAAAATAATGATAGATAAATAATGCTGGACATCATCTAGCCACAAGGTAAGCAGAGCTTGTATTATGGGTAGGTACCTACTAGATGACTGATATACTTAATATAACATAATTATGTTTTTTAAGTATATCATTTCAAGTATATCAATTATGTTGTGGGTTCGATTCCTGCCTCGGAACAAATGTGTGTACGATCTGCAGACATTTGTTCAGGGTATTCTGGTCGTTTTCTATGTATAATGACAAATTTATATCTATGTATTGTATTATATTATGTATATCAGTTATCTAGTACCCATAATACCCGCTCTGCTTAGCTTGGGGCTAGGTATTGCTGTGTGAATTGCCCAGCATTATTTATTTATTTGTAGATCGAATAATTTGTTCCAAGGCGGGAATCGAACCCTGAACCGGTAAACCGCCCGCTCCGGCACATCGGTTGTTGGCAGGCGGGTTAATGATTTAATAAAGTTGTTAAAAATACAAAGAACAAAGTTACTGACAGATAGTGAGCTAGCAACTGAACAAAGAAACGAAAAAAAAAACAACCCCTTAACTCACGTAGCAAATGTAAAATGGCATTCGTAAAGATATTTCACCTTACATTCAACAGATAGTCGATATGCGTTATCGTCAATTTATGTCTGCGTGAGGTCAGGAGTTGGGCCTACCGCCCCGATCGTGTCCGATCGAGCGATCATTATTTCATCGGGCGCTCGGATGGGTCACATGGGACGCATAGGGCAGCTTTTGGGTTCAGAGGTTACGCACTGAAAGAATAATGGATATGGCTTCCCTATTTCGTTTATTGAAATGTTACCTTCAATAGGATGGAGTTACTTTGGGCAATTGAAATGTAGGTCTTTAGAATTTAGCTTTAGTTGATAAACCTTAAAACACTTATTAAGGCACATACCCTACTCAAAACTAGCGCTGCCACCTACTTTATCTTATTATTCCGTTTAACATAGGAAATTTCAAAATTCCATCGCTCAGTTTGTGATAACTATATACAAGCTATAATTTAATGAATATGTAATAGTTTTATTGTATTTAGCTTGCGCCTTAACAAAAAATTACAATCAAATGGAAACAAACTGGACCTAGCGTTTACAATAATTAATTGAAACAGTTGAGCTAACTGTTGCAAACAATCTACAGGAAGCATCCCCAAGACTGGCTCATAGGATTATGCAAGCTGAAGTGGCAGTAGTGGACTGGCCATATCTCGAGAAGACCCGATAACCGCTGGGGAAAACGTGTTCTTGAGTGGAGACCGCGACTCGGCCGGACGCCCTCCGACCAGGTGGGATGACGATTTGCGAAAGTCTGCTGGCAGATGCTGGATGCGGCAAGCTGAAGACAGGGCGCTATGGCGCTCATTAGGGGAGGCCTTTGTCCAGCAGTGGACTAATATAGACTATATAGGCAATGCTGATGCGCTACGCCAGATACTGAGCTCGGGATTCGTGAGTTGATTGATTGGTACATTAGTATCTGTTAAAATCTATTTTGATGAAACAGAGAAAATTTGCCTTCACTGTACCATGCTATGAGGCAATCATCAATACCAATGCTGTAAGTAAAAACAGAGGGTATCCAGAGTAAAAGAGCTGACCATCCTGATTCCAGACCATCCAGCCTATATATCTATAAGGCAATGGATTGTCTTCTCATGGTGTCATTGTGTCATGTCTCATTGTGTCACTTTCATGGCTGAAAACACAGAGTGCGATCTGCAACTCAGTGTTCCGACGGCGCGCCCCTGCGGGTAGCACCGCCGCCCGACGCTAGCAGTGATCGTGTTATATTATAAAAGCAGATGACCTAATGCTTGCTCTGGTCCTGCCCTGGTTACGGAAAAGCTCAAGAGTATGACCGCTGACTTTCAGTATTGAAGAGGTAGTGCCTCTCATTCAGGTGTTTGAATGCTGTGTTTAGTCTAACATTATTTATTTATTTTATATCTTGAACATGCTAGTTACAGAATATTTGAAACCTCTAAGACTAAGGAGCTCGCTCTTTCGTTCGCATAGAAAATTTATATCAAACTAACACCAACTACATACCCTGAATAATGTAACTGAATTGGAGCTTAAACATATAATGAATAGATATGAGTAGTTATTAGAGGGCTTAAAATTCAAATGATAATTGTTTTGATTGCTTGTATTTACATGATTGTGTACCTAATGGACTGAGTACCCAACTATTAGAAGTCAATTAACTTTACTTTTCAGGTCAGTAAACAATAAAAGAGTCTAGACATGGACTTGTGATTTAATAATGCATGTTGTAAATACTTTTTGGTGCGAAGTAAGTGAAACAATTCGATAATTCTGAAGTCAGAGGGCAATCTGACCTCTACTCTGTTATTTTATTGGTAAAGTGCGAACAAAGTGATTGATTTTATTAGCAGCTTATAAAAAATTATAATGTCGTGATTAGACTTATTATTTATATAATATACTTTTTTTATTGTTAGTTTCACAAACTGGTTGTTACACAGGACAGAAAACTAAAGATAACCTAAGCTTATGTAAACTAGAATGAGTGTAGAACTTACTCGTTGTGAACAAATCTTGGTTAGAGTTTATGAATGAGCTAAAACATATAATTTATAAAACAATAGGAAAAGAAAAAGAGTAATACAGATTGAATTTTAAAGAGATAAAGAATTTATAGACGTTTAAAGACTTGTTGAAAACAATTGCAGCCATGATGCTAATACATCACGCAACTTATCTTAGGTACCTACTCTATTAAAATTTGTATAGGAACATTATGCAAAATAATATTGTAGTAGAATCGGAATGCCCCCTGACCTCGATATGTAATGTAAAAACCATTTTGAATATTTATGTATTTATTCAATATACTAAAAAGTACAGAAATGGAAAGTGACGGATATTAATGCCGAAGGCGATTTCTGCCTTCCAACCACACAAGGTCAACAACTACAAGAGGAGTGAGCTTATACTATGCAATACTTATAAGCAACATTATAAAGATATATAGTCCTCCACATTAAACATCTCCGCTTCATTTCTTTCTTCTTCAATAGCTTTCCCTTCCAACTGATTTTGTTCTAAACTTTTAATTTAAAATGAGAGTCTACCTAATTGTTTTAGTTAGAATTCGAAACGTTTGGATCATAATAAACACCTTTTCATCGTACCTACTATTGGTATACCTATGTCTAGTTTTACTATAGGAAAATAATATTCTATTTGGTACCTATAAAACAGTTTCCGCAACTTTCACCTTTATTAAAACTTTTGTCCAACTGCCAAACTCGACAAAAGCACATAACAAACAACAAAACCGCTACGTGCTTTGAATTAGGAAATATTCTATGGGGCCTTAAAAAATTTACCCACTCTATTTTGCAAGAAATCTACCATAATGAAGCTGACTGATTCTTCCGATAGGTGTACTCTCAAAAACACATTAAGTTTTAGTCTGGCTAGATTCTGAAGCCAGATAGAAAGCACTTAATCTTTGCTTACTTACGAACCTAAGTATGTAGAGATAGCCAACAAATATGCTCCAGTTCAGATTGACTTTCGCGTTTATCAATAGCCAGAAATCAAGATATTTCTTAGACAAAACTCACCACGTAACTTCGCGTTTACTCTGCTAGTTCAGAGTCCACTGAATATCAAAGTACCTATGTTTGTCAGGACTAGCTGAAGCTCCCTCGAGAGATATATTCGCTCTAAATTAACTTAGGGTTACTCTGTATGCAGACTGTCGTGTCTTCTAACAAGGTCCGAGACCCCACGGTACTCGACTATGTAAGTTTACGTCCTTACTTTAAGTTGTATTACTACGGTTTAAAATTTACAGTATTGCTGTTGGAAACGCTTTTTGGTTTGACGAATTTATGCTTTGGTATTCTGTTCTGTAATAATTTTGGTAACTAAATTTGATCCTGTTTTTCTACTTCATGGCAACCCTTAACTTGTATACCCAGTGTGCTGGATCCTTATGACATTACAAGAACCAACAAAAGTGCTTCATTTTCAGAAATATTGTGAAAATCATTTTCATTATACCCGAGAGTAATTTATCATACTTTCGCAGTTGTAGATTTTCTGCTTCTGAGTAATCTACAATCAGTTCTCTCTAGCCTCTCTTATTACGTTTGTACATTTACCATTTTGTATTTTGCAAGTTTGTTGCAAAGAAAACATGTTCTTACTTTTTAAATACCTGCTGATATTTTTGTAAGGTTTGCAGCTTTAATAATTGTTAACTTTAAAGCCACTCATATACACTTTTTATTATATTGGATACATGCCTTCTATGAAACATCAAAAATCCATTATCAAGTTTCAGACCGAAAAAAATACACCTCCTCCGGGCCCAAACTAATAAGACATGACATCTTGCTCAAAAATTGAAGACATTTCCCCGAAAGAGTGCTCAATCTTGGGCAAACATCTCGACATTTACAAGAACTGCTTTGATGAAGTTCCTGCCCTTGAGAAAACATACTTTCGTTTACTTTAGAACTTTGGACTCATCTTCAAAGAAAATAAATTAGATATTGCACTGCTACAGAAAGTTCTTATCTACTAACAGGGAGGTAATAGTAAAGTTATCTAAGTTATGAGATTTGAGCGAGTGCCCAAGTAACACAGTGAACTAGATAAAAAAGAATATACTTTAAAGAAGTCTTTTAGCTGATCAAGAAACGGGAGAAATTCATTGATACAATATTGAGCTCATGCATAAAAATATTTTTCAAAGTAAAATAAAATTGTGAGCAAAATTGCCTCGAGACTTTTGTCGCAAAACCCCAGATATCAAAGAGATACCCAAACCTCATACACGTAACACCGCGGGCCAACTCTACAGTCATACACACGTAAGGTACTCAAGACCAATTTCGATCCAGCGAGCCATACAAGGGCTCATAATAGAAAGAGAAATCCGTTATATCAAGTCACCTTTAGAGAAGGAGTATTTACATATTTATTTAATTCTTTCTATAGTATTGTGTAACTGTATTAACGTAGTGTAGGACGCCCTCCGACCAGGTGGAATGACGATTTGCGAAAGACTGCTGGCAGATGCTGGATGCGGCAAGCTGAAAACAGGGCGCTGCTGTGGCGCTCATTAGGGGAGGCCTATGTCCAGCAGTGGACAAATATAGGCTGATGATGATGATGATGATGTCCTCTAAAGCTCTAAGCTCGCTTCAGTCTACGCCCAGCACCCGCTGCCTCTCAGCCGGGAAAAGAGCCGGGAGGGCGCGGGGGGTAAGAGGACGGCGCGCGCCGCTCGATATATCGACCACCAGTAGGTAATACAATACTATGCGGCGCCGGCCTTGAGCTCTGCAGTCTGCAAGACACACCCCCGCCAAGTTCATTGCCAACACATCTTCATATCCTGCCAAGTTGCCAAATTAAGTGTCAGGTACCTATCTACTTATAGTTGCGAAATTCAGAATCAAACTTGTTCGGGGAAGATCGCGTGAAAATAAAAAATAAATTTTTGCCAAAATCTATATGGGAAACGGTACACCCTCAGCTCAACAATGAAACTAAATGCTGGATCATCATCATCATTCCAGCTTCAGTTCTCAACAGCCAAAAACTAGCAAGATAAAAAAGCTAAAAAGTTGATGGACCAACCCATTGCATCTACACGTTGCTAATTGAGATTTGCACGTAGAAGCGTCATGCGTTGAGAAAAAAGTTCTTAAATGGGAACGACGTGGCTACGAAGAACAGACCGAAGAGACATGTGGTCCAATGAAATTGTCAATTGGAAAGGAATCTGGGAGATAGTGGTTCATTGGCTCAAGACTCGGTACAGACAGCATCATCAATAGGAGTTATCTGTAAAGTTTGAAAGTAAATCCTGTTGATCTAGAAGGATTTTACAAGGCAGGCGCCTAATTGGAGACTAGAGTCTCCAATCAGGCGTTTAGCTACCTTGTTAGGACAAAAAAAGCGTAATTGCGCTTTTTTGATGACGTACACAATTTAAAAAGTAAATTAAAAAAATGGCGTATGGTTAGTGTTTAAAACAAAAAAAAAGAGTCCATACCATAAGTTCTTGAACCATTTATGACGCCAATGAAATATTTTGATTATAGTTACATATTAAGTACCTATGACGCTGCCTGTATCTACTCATCTAATTCAGGAATGCCAATGTCCAGCTGTGGACTCTCTTTTGTGATGATGGTATTGCCCCGAGCACGTGACTGATCCAATTTACGAATTAGGAGCACCGCCCACACTTGTGGAGACGTCATAATACCGACGTTAATGTTCAAGCACGTTCAAGTTTTATCATGTGCCAAATTAACGGTGATATAGCTCATAATTAGTGATTTTAAATCACCCTCCTGTGGTTAGTTGAAAGATTTATGAGTTTGGGTGGGCTTTGTTGAATTGTAAAAAATGAATGACTTTGCTTACTTATTGGCTAATTAGGTAATGGATTGGAATAGGTACGTTTTCCAAATTTTTCTTCTTTCTGTAATAAAAACAACGATACGAATATGACTAAAGGAATCATCAGCTTTCTCTTTCTTAAAATTCAAGGTAAAGTTCAAGGTGAATTTAAATTTCATATTGCAGACATCCACTCTAGATCGCAAGTACCTAATCACAGTCAATCGATTGCTGATTGTCACGAAAATTGCTAGTAATTTTCTTCAAGAAAATAATATTGGGTAAACCTTGAACGTGAACCTGGATATCATCCAGGACTTAGCTTTTTGCTTTATAGTGCGTCGCACTGGGCAAATTTTTAACAAAAATTTATTTATGTCCCAAAAAATTTCGATTTCGGCAGGATTCGAACCCGCGCCCCACCCTCAATACGGGTGTGCTCTAACCAACTAAGCCACGAAACCACTAGTCGTGTGGTGCTGGCTTAGAATTTGTACCACCCCAACTCTTCCCGTAGGTGTCGTAAAAGGCGACTAAGGGACATACACCGGGGGACGGGCAGCAGCGCCTTTTGCAGAATAGACCTACTACTGAACTGCGAACCAAAACCCGCATGCCCAGCGTGGGGATTACGGGCATTACCCCCATAAAAAATCAGGGGAGGCCTGCGTCCAGCAGTAGACCGTAATAGGCTGTTGAGGTGAGGTACTGAGGGTGGGGCGCGGGTTCGAATCCTGCCGAAATCGAAAGTTTTTAGGACATAATTAAATTTTCGTAGATCATCCAGGACTATTGGTGTTGCAGGACGATGCAGATTTACATAGGACCATAGGCATTTTATTCGTGAGAGATTGATGATATTTTAATCATAACCATCGCTGGATTTATGCCTCACCTAATGAGTACCATAACGCCCTGTCTTCAACTTGACACATCAAGCATATGCCTGCAGTCTTTCGCCATTTCTTATACTACCTGGCCTGATTTGGTAAAATGATATCGTTAGAATATCACATTTTTTTAACAGCAAAAAATAATTACAACTAATATTCACACTTACATCTATTTTCTAAAAATCTAAGCCGTCACTATCATTAGAATATATACCTTCTTATCTAAATAACATCTAAAAGATGCCCATACCTTAAGGGCCTCTACTACCTCAAATCAACTCCGTCAGATCCAAATATCTTCCAATCTACTAAATATTTAACATTGAAATTTATATACGGTAAAGTTCAGGACTTACTCTATCGATCATATGTTTCGAAAACACGACTCCATAAAATTTTCTCGATAGAAAAAAATCGCAAAGTTACCTCTAAATTTTTACTAAAACCTTAATTTCTCAATAAATACAGAAGTTAAGATCTTGAGAAAAAGCATGGTAATAGAACTAAGTATAAAGAACATTTCATATGTTTCGCTTTTTTCAAATAAAGTCCTAATGAATAGATAATAAGCTAAAATGGCTTGCGTTGCATTGTTTTGGCATGCCCTGTCCCGCTTCTACAAACGCAACATCCTAAGTCTATCCCTTTCACTAAAAGTTGAGGTTGTATAGGCTCTTAAGTGAAGGTCTTTTTTTCAGATACCTATATACCTACAGCTTAGTAAAGCATTCCTAGAGACCTATACTTAGTAGCCTATTTATAATTTACTAGGTGGGCAGAATAAATAAAGGTGCCATGTTATCTAATTTTCCTAAAATAAATGTTTTGGAAGTTGAGTTGCTGTTGATGCAACTGACAAGCCGTGGGCGGTCTACCGACGACGTACAACTTTGTTTGGGACGTTATCTTAAGAATCTTTACAGGCACTTATTTGTTTGAGGAACCTATATTTAGCAGTGGAGGTATACGAGTTGATGTGGCAGTGGGCTGGCCATATCTCGAGAAAAACCGAAAACCGCTGGGGTAAACATTTCTTGAGTGGAGACCGCTACTCGGCAAACGTAGTGTAGGACGCCCTCCGACCAGGTGGGATGACGATTTGCGAAAGACTGCTGGCAGATGCTGGATGCGGCAAGCTGAAGACATGGCGCTATGGCGCTCATTAGGGGAGGCTATGTCCAGCTATTGACAAATATTGGCGGATGATGATGATGAAGGGAACAATTTCCTATGATGAACGAACTTTCTTAAAATTATATTGTTATTAACCTCGGGCACGTCTATCTTCATCCCTGCATAATTATTATCAGCAATGTTTTTGCAGTAAACGGACAAACAAAAGCGTTAAATCCTTTTATTTTGCAAACGTTGTATTGTCACTGGATTGGTTCCAGTTCATAAATTTTAAACAGTAGAGTTTGGTGGCCTAGATACTAAGCTATCGATCTGACTGTATTACGAGTGGCGATAAAGGTTTTGGATATTTCTATTTGAGGAAGCGTTGGACGGCGAGTTGACACGCTTCTGAGGTATTTTGTGTAAAGATAGTTTGGAAATTAGAAAATTAAACGCACGGAAAGAAAACCTTTTTTTTTGACTAGGTATTCTGTTGGCTACGGAAACAACAATAAAATTTCTTCATTATTCGTTAATTTTACACGGGTTTTATTTTCCTTAGCCAACTATTGCTTTGTCTGATCAATATCAGATTTTTTTCCCTTGCCAGCATGTGACCCAATATCCGATATTAGAATATCGACTAAAAATAATGCCCATTTGCATTTAGATCAAGTATTTTGAGCAGAAAACGCCCTTCACTGCCTTGCTTGGAAATAGAAACGAGGCCGGACGCCGAGGCCAGTGTATAATTTATTTTTCAGGTGGGTATTAAATAATTAACTACTTAGAACTACAATAAGTCGCAAAGAACATTCTTGAGGACATATACATATAAATATTTCACAGCAAAGTTAGATGGAATTTTCCAGGCAACATTTCTCAGATCCATATCAAAAACGAACTAAATACTAAGATAAGTATAAAATTATCCAAAAAAAAAAACGACTTCGGCCGTTGTGAGGGGTTATGCTCTGTACATGAAATACCTGTTAACTTCTAAATAAAAAAAGCATTAGATACTTAAAATTTTACATTTCATACTTTCTTTGGGGTACTTTCAGATTGTTCGTTAGGTATCTATTTGCACCTGAGATAACATTTTTGTAATACATCTTGGTAAAAAAATAAGTTTTCTTAAGGTCGTCCCAACTTTTACTGATGATAAAATGCAGGCATAACTAAAAACATCGGTCAGTCAACACTTAAAATAATTAATTTCAGTATAGCTAAATCCGACCAGATCACCGGCTGATTACGTCAGGAGAGTAAGATTTACGGAGGGTATTATAGCGAAATTAAGCATTTCCTCACATTCTGTTACGGCTCTTTAGAATTGACATGCTACACTAATGCTGTGTAAGTGAGTGCTGACATTCAGTCACGCTATGGTTTGTAAGGATATATTTTACAATTTAAAACGAGGTGTTTTGACCTTACTGGACCTTAAAGTTTAACCGTTTTAGTAATCTTACAATCAAAATCAAAGATCATTACAGTGGATTAAAATTAGTTTTAAATTTAGTTTGTAAAATCAGTACCTAAGTATGGGAATGCAATACCAAAGTCCTAGAAATAATTAAGAAAAAAAAAAGTTTTTCGTAACTCAGGAATTAATGATGAGACTGGCAACATGAATCTCGGTGTACTTAACTTAAAATAGAGGGAAAAATTATGATTATTCAACTAAAAAATCGTAAAATAATATGATTTGCAGAATGAAAAATGAGCAAATGAAAAGCGTTGCGACGGTACAGTCGGTCATACGAATCAAACCCCATTGAATATTATTTTGAGTTCTAAAGTTATAGTTTTAAGCTTAAAATCTCAAAGCTATAGTTAGGTAAAAGTAGGTTTCTGACTACCAGGTAGAAATAAATTACTTTTCTGCCTCTAACTCTAATATTTAAACATATTACTGGACAAGGGATTATTTAAATCCGTTGTTAAAACAACGGATTAATCTCTTGTTTTCCGATTACTCAAACATTGAAATACTTTCTTTTAAAAATATTTAGATCGACCACGCTTGTCACCATCTACCTACCTTCGACTCTGAACGAAACGTCGACGTTAATTCGTCAGGTCGCGTGCCCATAATTATTAAACCGTAAAACCAGGTTGAATTCCTGTCGAGATTCATGATAAATAACTTACCTTCCCCCATGGAAACGATAATTTACACTACCTGGGCAATTTTTCAGATTTTCTGTTTAGCAGGCGACTTTTGATTTCAAAATCATGGCTACTTATATTTTAAAGATATAATGCAGTGATATGTCCTGATATCCACGACATAGGCTTGTCCTAGTACGGATGTGACTGTTAATTTATGTTTTGTATGACTTTTATAGAAAAGATTACTTAAGTATAGAATTATGTAAAGTCTGACACAAGAGCTAATTTTCAAAACGAGCTCTTTTTCAAAAGAACTTTTACTACCAAAATCTGAATTAAGATTCAACAGTAATTTTAGTGTACCATGGAGCAGTCACGGCTTCATATATGAAAAACCATGCGAAAACAGACGCTCCGTAAACTCCAATCTATACATTGGTCTCTATACATCTATATATTGGTGTATACCAATGTACAAACGTACAAAAATCTTGCATTTTTTATGTAAACTCACACGCAAATAAGCGCCCCAAGACTGTTGTCTCATGAAACTCGTAAATCACACTTAAATTCCACCCCGGCCTCCCGAAGCTTCGTGGACTGAATTCATAAAGCATTTTGTAAGAAAAATATTTTGACACCGAATATAATGCAAGGAAGCTTCGACAAGGTAATTTTTTGATATCTATAAAGATGGTTTGTTTTCACACTAATATTATAAATGCGAAACTTTAGATGGATGGATGAATGGATGCATAGATAAATAAATAATGTGATGGATGTTTGTTGCTCAACCAAGCCAGAACGGCTGAACGGATCTGAATGAAATTTGGCACAGAGATAGATTACAGTCTGGAATAGCAGATAGGCTATATTAAATTTTATCCCAAAACTTCCGCGGGAACGGGAACTACGTGGGTAAAACCACTAGGCGCTGCTAGTTGAAATCATTATGAAGAATATGATTTTCCAACAAAGTCATTTTGAAGGTACTAAGGTAACCTTTTTATCTACCAATACAAATATTGTAGTTCGATAAACTAAAGAAAAACAAAATTTTGCTTGTAAGTGCGTCATTTTATCAACATCGACAACATCATTTTTTAGTAAAGATGTATTTTTTTTACTGTGTAGATTTTAATTTCTTAATAGATATTTAGTTCAGAAGTAGCTCTTGTTAAGCTTAGTTAGATGAGATAATGTATTAATTTTATGTTTTATATAAACTTACTAGTGGTTTATTTTTCGCTTCTCCCACTAGCGGACAAAAATTGAATCGAATAAAATCACATCTTATTTAATAGTAATAACTTCTTATACAGCTTTTTATGTATTAAATTTGACTTGACTAAGTGCTTATTTTGTGAGCCTAAAGAAGTAAAGTTATTGAGTTTGAGTTCTTCCTTCTACTTTTCTTCTAAGTTACTATGAAGTTGTCAAGTCGTATAACATGTCCAATCATTCTGCCCATTCTGTTTTGTTTGGAATTTTGTTCATCAAAAACCTTTTCTCCTCAACTCTTTTCAACAGCACTTCATTAGTAACCTTCTCCGTCCAGCTAATCCATTCAATCCTCCATAATAATTTCCATCTTCCAGTAATTATTGTAGTTCGTGTTAATTTAAATCCTGTCTAACCTTACAGCTTCTCCACATTACCACTGTTGGCCTTACCCTAGTTGGTTTTGCGGCCATGTAAATGGGAACACGCTTCTTGCCTCACAATATAATGAATATTATATTTCAATGCATTGTATATTGGTTGTATGTATACTTCTAGATACGATGAACTACAATATTTCAAAATGCTATATTTTGACAACCTCTGTGGAACGGTGGGCGAAGGTCCGCTTTCGACGGAGGAGGCTGCGGGTTCGATTCCCGGCTTGGGACAAATATTTGTACGATCTGCAGGTATTTATTCCGGGTGTTCTGGTCTTTTTCTATGTATAATAAAAATATCTATCTATGTAATGTATTGTATTATGTATATCAGTTATCTAGTACCCATAACACAAGCTCTGCTTAGCTTGGGGCTAGATAATGCTGTATGAATTGTCCAGTATTATAAATGTTTATAAAATATGTAACAGTGGGCAACAAGCTACATTCTCATACAGAATAAGCTCCATATTTTAAATACAAAATTAAGCTATGGTTAAAAAAATCTTAACTTACATTCACAAAGGTTTATACTTTTAGACTAAACACACTTTAATTTAAATACAAACGTTTCGATGGATGAATGTTTATTCTTTTTGTAGTCAATAACCCATCGTTGGATATATGTTTGTTATTTCTTCTGTTGATTGATTTTCGTATGTTTGTTAAATATTGTTACTGAAAAGATCGGGGTAAAATTTTGCATAGATGTATGTCTAGTCTAGAACCAACAGACTTCGTCTAAGTGCTTATTTTGTAAGCTTAAAGAAATAAACGTTTTTGAATTTAATTGAACCCAAATAACATAATATGCATTAATATGCAACATAATATGTATTCTTTTTATCTTGTAAATGACGTTCCATGGGATAGCATAAACATTTTGTCTCGTAAATATGTTCCATCTGATAGTAATATAGTATAATATTACTATCAGATAATCAGTATTATAGATATTACAACATAAAGCTGAGTCGACGCCGTTTTGTAGCTATAAGGTATATATTTTGTAAGTGGGTATTATGTCATAAGTAGTCATGTTTTGTTGTTAATTTAAGTTAATATTAAGTACATAATGTTAATGGTTACAAGCTACAAATAAAGTAATTATTATTCTAGTAAAACCTTAACACGTTACGTGAGAAATAATGCGAGCGAAGCCGCGTGAAGAAACTAGTTACACTCGTTATAACAATAGCTCTTTTACTGCGTAGATTCTGTTGCATAATAAATAATAATTGAATAATCTGTAGCGTAGCGTAGAATCTAGGTAGATACCTAGTTGAAATATGTACGTAGAGTCCTAATGGTAGTGTCCTCGCTGTATGTAACTATCAATTTCTGATAGGGTTGCCAAATAGCAAATTTAAAGAGGCATCAACGTCGTCGGTGCAAAATTTCGCACTTCAAATTTAATAATTTGATTGTTTTCAAGAAACTAATAAAATAACCGACTTCGAGTTCATTACGTTGGTACTTACATTGTTTTTTTTAATGTTTTTTCGGGGAAAATACTTATCCCTCGGGAATTAAACAACTTATTATTAAAAATAATGTTGGACAATTCACACAGCATTATCTAGCCCTAAACTAAGCAGAGCTTGTGTTATGGATATTAGATAACTAATATAACTAATACAATACATTACATAGATATTTTTTTTTATTATACTTACATAGAAAACGAACAGAACTCCCAGAACAAATCATACAAATATTTGTCCCAAGACGGGAATCGAACCCGCAACCTCACGTAGGCAGACCTTCGCCCACCGCGCCACAGAGGTCGTCGTAATTATTCTTCACTTCAGGATTATTAAATCGGTCCATTACACCTGTGTATTGTGATGATTCTGCCGAGTTCAGTAATAACAAAAGTCTCCTTTATGTCAAAGACGTTACGTAGGTCTATGACATGCCTAACTATTAAAACTTCTAACAAGTTTTAAGAAAAGCAATTTTCTTAACATTCACCAAAAGTGTCTTTAGAAAAAATGGCGTCTTACAAAATAAAATGTAACTTAACCTAAAAGGGCCATTATCTTTTCGCACTCTGTAATGCCCAAGGCAATGTAATGAATATGTTCGGTAATGTATACCCGTCGACAGGTGGCTTTGAAAGCAACGTAACCTTTATTATTTATTAACGCTCGGCTAGGTGCAAACTACGCTCACTATCAAATTCATTACAACCCGGTGCTGTGGTTTACCGGGTTTGTAAGGCAAGCGGCTAAGGGGCAAATTTATTCCTGTTCCTGAAAACCTTTTTTTATCTATTTCAACTAGATAAAAAAACGAACTAATTTGACTTTTGTAAACCAATAAAAAAGATAAATGTAACATTATATAAATATTAAATCAAATAAAATATACTTAAGACTTTTAAAATATATCAGGAATTGACTCTACTCCATGGGAGAGTCGATTTCTAATGCCAGCGTTTGTAATATAGAGCTGTTTTTTTTATTACACTAATTAGACTTCACTACGAGATCAGAATAAAACCGAAATCAGCAAAACTGAAAAGGCAAGGTCAAAATTTTTATCAGTAGGTCCTATTTTACGGAGTTCGTGTTGGCCACCAACATTATAATTGTATATAGGGTTATTGGTAAATTAGTAACACTACGTGAACTGCAGGTTCTGCCCATCCACTAAAACACTCACGATCACTTCACAAACGTATTTGTGATAATGGGCAGAAACTGCAGTTCACGTAGTGTTACTAATTTACCAATAACCCTGTATATTATGTAGCTATATTTCTATCAAATCCCAGAAAAGTGTGATCATTTGGCTTTTTTTTTTAAATTTATTTGGTGCCAACCCTATGAAAACCGTGTGAAGTGGACTGAGCATTCCGACCCCAGTTACATACGGAAACCTATAATATCACATTCGTCGGTCGGCACAACGTCACTGTGAGGGATCAATTGAACCAATCATGATGGTGTTTCAGGTAGGTGACCATAGGTGATAGTGGTCACATCAACAGATCGACCGTCTCATTTGCTCTTAAGGCATGTAGGTTAGACCAAAAATATGATACGAAGCCAACATTTATGAATTTATAAAAATGTATGGTTTCTTGATTTGTCCCCCTGACCTAAAATTTTGTACCTTCAGTAAAAGCGATTCTTTCACACTATTGTAACAGTTAAAGTACGCACGTCATAAAAACCATGCAATATTTTTGTGGTATCGATAAACAGTAATTAATTAAGGAAGTAATTTAAACCACTCATCAGGAACTTATTGTACGACTTGTAGGATATCACATATACAGAGTGGAAAGTAAATTCGAGACCATGTATCTATAGTACTATATTTTTGTCCATTTTCTTTATAATAATCCTTTCTAACCATTACACATCGAATATACATCACTTATGTGGTACTATATTTTTGTTAAGGGCCCTCGTCCCTTTCACCCTATATATGTGATATCATACAAATTGTACAGTAAGTTCCTGATGATTTATTTAAATTACTTCCTTCCTCTTGAGCATTTATACGTCCACTGCTGAACAAACAATAAGAAAATTATAAGAATGAGGTTGGTAGATACGAGTTTAATCCCCAACGCAAGTTACTGAGTGGGAAATTAAATTAGCTTGCTATTTGCAGCTTTCCAAAGACCGCACCGGAAGCTTTCAAACACCAAACATCGAAGCTTGTAGCTTAAGTAACAGTAGCGACGGGTTGAGGGATTACGTAAGATAATCAAAGATTTCACGTCGGCCCCTTTGTGCCTTTTATGTCTGCTGTCGGTGTATTAAAGTTGACACTTCGGAGGTCCTACTGTTGAATAATAGATGCAAGGTTCTTTCAAAACACAGAAGAGTCCTTACCTTCATAAAAATATCAGAAAATATTCAGCTCGTAATAATGGAAAGTAATCTGGAAATTTCGATTTTCCTGCTACAACAATCACCTTTTTAGAAGGTGAATCTTTTATTAACACGTTATTAGAAGACAATTAGAACTAATAGATACAAACAACGCGTGTTTCACAGTAGAGCTTACTTCAGGCTGTTATAAGCGATCTAGAGGTAGCGCTACCAATCTTAATCAATACCCGTCGGAAGCGTTCCCAAGATGTTGACTGGTAGAATGGTTTACTCTACCAACCGCTGTATATATTGATTGATATATATTGATTGTTTCATTACATATCCTTTAGATGGTTTTTTATTACCTGTAAAGCTGGTCAAATTTGTTTTTGTCTTTTTATAAAGCGTAAGTAACTAATTATAAATCAAGTGCTGTTCGCCGTTTTTAGGGTTTCAAAGATCGGTTTTGAAACCCTTATGGTCTCGCTCTGTCCGTCCCCGCTCTTTCTTGAATGTTTCAGTAACTACTGCAGCTATTAACTTGAAATTTGAAATAATGATACATTTCGTGCGCCATTACTGAATTCAAGAAAAAAATTTATAAATAAATGATAATGAAAATGAATATTTTCAGTAAAAATTTTGATGTTGAAATTTCAAAAGAGACCTAGGAAGGCAAATGGGATATCAAATGAAAGGTATCGTTTTGTACATTATTGAAATTTAGGTTTTAATAATAGGTTTTATACTTTTTGAAATATTTCAAAGAAAGTCGAAAAATTGACCATTCCCCCCCTCCTATCTCCGAAGATTGCAGACCGATCCATGTACAATGTATTAAGCGTTTGTAGATATGGATCTATATTTTACAGGAAAAATATAGAGAAGTCTGTAATAACAATAGTTTTTGAAAAATGGTCAAAAAAGGGGATTTTTTTTCAAAAGGTTTGTAGATAGGGATCTATATTTTACAGTAAAATATAGAAAAGTCTGTAAAAATGACCATTTTTGAGAAAAAAACATTACATTTAAAACAGTTCGAAATTGTTGTAGGTTTCGTACTTTTCAAAATATTGCCATTCGAAAAAAGACGGAAAATTGATTGTCCAAATAATTGGCAAATGTTTGAAACCATCGGCGCGCGAGTTACACTCGCTTTTGACGGATCTTGTTTGTTATAGTGTTGTCTTAGTCCTGTTAAAATCATGAAATTATAACAAAACAGTAAAATTACTATTTTTATGAAACCTTGACATGTAAATAATAAATTGTTTTTCTGAAGTAAAGAAGGAAAATGGTAATAAGTACAACAAAACTATAATAAGCCATTTGAGCGTTCATTTGCGAAGCGACGATGCATTTCTGTCAGCGGCAGGCGACGATGTCTCCGCTAGCAATAGGACAAGATAGGGCGAAGACAGAAATGAAAAAATAACGGTGAAAAATGACAACTTAAACCTCTTTTTGTTTTAATTTTTTTTAATAAGACAGAAGGAGCAGATACCAGTCTGTAAAAAGGTCATGCAAGCGTAAGCGTGTACTTTGAGCTTCTTCTTCCAAATTTGGATTCGGATTTGTTTAGGGCTCAAAACACAAAGTGTGCCAATAACTAAGCCTCCGATGTCGTACCTGTCCGTCCGTTTGTCAGCGGGCTGGACCTAATGAACTGTTAAAAGTAGTCAGTTGCAACTATCAGAGAGTGCACTTCTTTTGCCGCAATAAGAAAAATAATATTTTAAAAAATCCAGACAAAAAACATTGTTCTTTGTAGTTTTTTGTTCGATCTTAAAAATTGCTGTAGGTATCTCTTGAACATTAAAAAGTAGACAATTGAAAATTTGACAGGGTGTGTATTTTTACTGCCACTTTAACAACAATTTAAAAAGGCGAACGTCCATACCACGTTGACTACCGATCATCGAAGTTAAATAACGGCGGGCTCAGTCAGTTCTTTGATGACAGCATCGGATTTTTTTTCGATACATTAAAAAAAAAATTATGTCATAATTTTGTATGATGGTACGGTACCTTTCCTGTGCGAGTCTACTCGCACTTGGATTGTTTTATTTTACCGTATCAAATTTATACATTACAATGTGCATATATTTGTATTAAAACTCCGTATCATATAAGAAGCGTAAGCTCAATTTACGTAAAAAATTAGTAGGTATTTTTATATTTGCCATATACCGAAAAAGTACTAATAATCTTTGAATCCAAACTAAGGCGGAATAATAAAATGGTTTATTTAAAAATTTACCAAAATCCATACTGAACCGGTAATATTAAAAAACCTTTGAGTGGTAGGTATTTAAATAAAGACTCGGAGTTGAGTTAACCGATAATCTTTATAGTTTCCACTGGTAAAGAATTCTATAACTTTATCATGCTGGTTTTTGAGATCCACTCAAACTAGAAGCAGTAATTTTGATCATTTCGTTTGTAATATAATCGAACCTTTAAAATCGAATAGCACTATCAATGATGTCTCGTTAAAGGATGAATATATCTGACAAATCGTTATCATATATTATCATCTATACCAAGATTATATTTGTATCTAATTGAATTATCAACCATTAAACGCATAATGCATTTTTCTGACAAGCAATCAAGTCATATTCGAACAAACTATTTCTTGTTTCCTTAAAATACAGTTTAAAATACAAAAAAGATGTCTCAGGGTAATAAACAAATCATGGTTCCGTGATACTTGCAAACCCGATTTGTGAATTGTAAAGTCCTGCCTCTACTATGCATGCACATTAAAGAAGTCTGTGTATTTGTCAAATCTTACCCACCTTACTTTACTAAACGTGATGATGTTATGATTCGACAGAAAAGGGCCAAGTTTTAGAACTTGCTTTACAAACCTCAATGTTGTAAGGATATTTATAAGAAAAATGTTTTTAATGCACATGTTAAAAACATTTTTCTTATAAATATCCTATAATTATTTTTGACAAGCTACCAGAAAAATTGAAGGATTTGAATGGAAACTTATTTAAGAAACAGTTAGATATTTGGTTGCTTTCAAATTGTTTTTATAGTATTAACGAATACTTAAATTTGAAGAGCATTAGATAATGATATTTTATACGATAAGTTATACCTACCTAATAATAATGACATATTTAATATTTGCACACCTGCTTGCGGGTCGAATACAATGTCATCACAAAGCTTTAAGATCTTGGCATGTAATTATTGTATTCTGCAAAAAAACGATTTATTCTGATTCTTAGTGAGAGTGTGCTCCGAAACAGGATTCATCCTAAAGGATCGAGCAATTTTGTTTTGTTTTCTTTTGTTGACGCAATTTAATAGACAAAGATATCGAATGAAGCAGATTGTCTACGATTTTAGGTTATCATTTGCAAAAGCGAAATGACATCTACGTTTTGGAATATTGGAATGCACTAGAGCATCCCTAGAACAGCAGCTGTGAAGCGGAATGCTCTCTGCTCGGAATTAATTGAATTATATGAATGAATCCAACGCTTCCGGCAGTGCAGGATATACCAATTGCCGATTGTTATAAGCATGTTTGTTTATGCAGTGCTATGAATAATTGGTAGAGGATTCTTAAAATAAAATGATTTACTGATCACAAGATCGTTGCGAATTCTAGAGTATATAACAATAAGTAACTCTATATGACGGTATTATTTGGTTCTTTACTTTTTGAAAGGGTCCGTTTTATTGGTTTAAGAGAAAATTATACCAGAGAATCTACCATCCGGTAAAACCACGATGTTTTACCGTAATGTAGATTAATATAATATAACATTGTCCAAGGTCTGTAATGGGTGGATTGCTGGCCGCGGTTGGAGATGGCTGAAAGCAAAGCGTAGCGCAGGTCCAGGCAATCATAGTGCAGTCAATATTGCAGCCCTTGATGGCCAAGCTGAAATAAAGGCCATGGACGTAAGGTCGAGGCCTTTATAACGCGGACAGTAAGGGATAATTTAAATTTAATTGGAGGATTCGTCGCTTAAAGATTAGGAAGTATCATGCAAAAATTTCAAATTACAAATTTCACCACGATGCTCTTTTGTCAGTTTCTCGCGTTTTCTTTTTTAATTCTAACCAGCCAGTGAAGCTTCTACTGCTCAGTGTGCATAAAACCTTAATGCTATTATCAAAACAAAATAGAAATCGAAATTCTAAATACATTGCGAACCGAATAGAAATAGAGCGGACAGTAATAATATTACTGTCCGCCTATTCGGGTAGGGCCGAAAGGTCGACTTTGCTCAAAGAAGGTTCACGAAATAATCAGCAGATTACGTGCTATGTTTGAGTAAACCAATTAATATCTTATTCATTGATATGTAAATGACTACCTTTACAATCAAATAAGATAATAAAATAATTATACGCAATGGTTGCCTTTTGTCGGTTCATTCATTTGGATGGGATTGTTTCTAACTGGATGAAACATCTGCAGTATCTGCGCATAATATGCATCTCATGAAAACCTAACGACAACATAAAAGTAGATCTTTTTATTCTTTGTTTTCTCTGAGGCTTAGGTACTAACTGTGAAACAAAGTATTTGTCCGTAAGAGGTCCCAAAGATTTTAGACGAAAACCGACAGAGACTTCGCGGCTTAGTTGATTAGAGCACACCCGTACTAAGGGTAGTTCGAGTCCCGCCGAAGTCAAAAATTTTAGGGAACTTATTTCATTTCTTAGATATGCCCAGAGTGCGGGTAAGCACTATTACACAATTCCTTAAAGTATTTGTTGTCGCCTAAAGTACCTCACTCATCACTTCGGTAGCCCTATACCAATTTCTTTGGCACATTTTAATGCGCTTAAGCAGTTGAGTTTGTAGATATGTAGGTTATATGTTTTCATCTAACAATTACTCAGGTATATGTAGAGTCCTTTCCGAATGCTTCAAGTGTAGACAAATCGGGAACAATAGCCAACGTACCTTAGAGCGAGCCAGACCGGGTCCAATGCCTTGTTAGGTAACCGGAGATAAGTAGCCATCCAAAGGTAAGGCAGAATAATTGGTTCATCCTGGCCAAGGTTAATTAACCGTCAAATTAGTTGGGATCAATTAGTTAGGTCGACCGGCCTCACTCAAACTCCTTCCGTTGCTTGACGTGATTTCCATTTTTTTTAGTAAAAACTTTTTATTGATCCTTTTGAATATTGCTTATCCCATAACGACATAACTACATACCTACAATACTGCTAATATGATAAATTTTACATAATAATAGATTAAAATATAATAATGCGAGTATCTATAAAGCACAATCAAAACAAAAATTAAGCCAACAATATAATCTACGAGAACGAGCTATCGCTAGTATGAGTTAGAAGTAAAGCAAACAACGTTTATAAAGTAAGAATTTACAAAAATCAAAATGAAAACGAAAATTTCAAAAGTTTCATAAATAAATCAATTCAAGCAGCAACTAAACTAATAACTTATAGTACAACTTTACGAATTATGATAACTTGAAGTACAAGATATACGTACATATAGTATACAAACAACAGGTGTCAAATTGCCTAAGATGACCTTGGGTGGACCGTAGAGGGGGGGTAAGGTTCACACACACACTCGCGTTGTGTACTAGGTATATAGGTATTTACTGTGTGTGGCGCGTACGGTTTATCCCGTCGGAGGCACGGACTAGACTGAGCGACGAGGTACTCGCCCCGTGCCGGGGTTGCCAGTCAGGACCAAACGTTGTGCTTAATTTAACAGCACAAAAAGCTTTCGGTGGCGGTTGTTTTTCTCGGAACTTCTGTATTGTAAGGGTCGAGGTTAATATACTTGAGTTAGGGATTTTGTATGTAGGGATTTTGTATTTTGTTTGTAGGTAAGTACAATTATTTATTTACCCCGTTGGAAGCAAATTGTAACCAAATAAGATTATTACTTTAGACATGTACAGTTAGAGAGCTTTTGATCTGACAAAATTAAAGGCGTACAAATTACGATTTTTTAATAACCTTGAATTTGTCTTGGAGTTAAATTTATGGGACAGGTCAGATTTGCCACCACGTATGTTTGATAAATTTTGTCAAACTCACGTCTGGATTTCTGTATTAAAACTCCAGGGAGTACACTTATAATGGATTTAGGTACTTATGTGTCCATATAAAATTCCAGAAATTGTTTATTTTCCCCAAACAATGGGAAAACTCCGCAAACAGTGCTCCCCTGTCGTGGATGATCACTCTTCCCAACCGTTATCGCGCCCGGGGCACCCCATACGAAGACCTGCTACTGTGCAATCACACGTTAAACGATACCTCTACCAAGTTATCTACACATTGATGTTTTCTGGACTGCGCGGAAACGAGGATTCGAGGATGTAGCGCAATGTACTTTGTACAATGAAAGAGTTTGAGTAAAGTTTGCTAATACAGTTGCGAACCCGCAGTTTCCGTGGAGCAACACCTCGAAAACGATTAAATAATTGCAGATTCGCGGTTGAGGCTCGGCTCTTTCGTAAATTTTCGACGAAATTGGGGCATTCAGTGGGAACTTTCTTGATTACATTGAACCTAATGAATAAATAATAGGGAGGTTTTGTCGAAGGTTGTGCTTCAGGGTTGTTAGTTCAATATTCAGGGGCTGGCTGTAGTCTGTCTGCTTTTAAATGAGGTTGCGTATTCTTACATCCTGTCACTATTTAGTTAGAATTTTGTGAAAAGTTACACTCTTTTTTAATTGTTCAGCGAACGAATAACCACTTAGAGACATCCCATAATAGATGCCTATTGCCTGTTTATTTTATTATTAGTTTCGTATATAGAGGTAGGTACTCAAATAATAACTAAGAACATAAAAAGTATATGCTTTAATTTCTCCCTCACAATTACCCGAGGACAAAATTAATAGATATTCTACACGACTGCCTAAACGTTATTGAGTTCAATGTTTTTATGTACCTACATGTTTCTCAGTTTCTTTGTTTATTTATATTCTAACTGTTATTTGTGTTCCCGCGGTTTCACTCGCGTTAAAGTCGAATTTTACATTTCTAGGGGGATAAAAGTATTTTTCCCGTTCGGTAGTTTTTCGTGAAATTTGTTACATCGTAAAAGAAAGAAAAATTTTCGTATAAAAATACCAATATTCCCGTAAATCTCCTAAAGAATTTAATGTTCAAGCAGGACAAAAAATAGCCTATGTTACTCTCCATCCTTAAAATAACTCTATGCCAAAAATCAAGTCGATTGGTAGTTTAATTATTAGGGCGCGAAGAAAGGACAAACAAACAAACACACTATCACACTACTGTTATATAGTAGTTACTAATTAAAATTTTATATGGTAGCAGTATTACCATATTGAAATTCCATATAAATTTGTTCATCTAATTTGCAATGGAGACATCCATTGCAAATTATCATCAGACGATTATCAGGCGGCTTGTTTTATTAATAATGTAGATATTAGTTCCATACATTACTATATGTTTCGAAACAATGACAAAGGGAAAGACCACACTAACCTTGACATATGGGTACCTATTATCTCTACTGTAACACACAATAGTTGCCTTACCCTAAAACCGCCGCCCACGCTGAAGCCTACTTTCCGACCTCTTCCAAAATGAGCCTGCCAAAGCCTTGGCAAACGGAGTGTTTTCCGCAATCCAGTTCCAAATTTCACGCTGACGGAACACCCGCCAGACATCACACTCGTGACGTGACAAGGTGTACAGTCAGCATAAACCTAATCTCTTTATTCATAAACCTGGAAGATAAATCCCTATGGTAAAAGGGAGTCCCTAACTAACTGCCATGTTTTCTCACGATTTGCGCACTGATGATAATGACTCGGCCATGTAAAGTTGGAATAGGGATGTTAACCATAATCACAAATTAAAGTTTAGTGTTAATTTTATGATCATTTGTATTACTAGAATATCGAAAATCACATTTTTATAATATAATATAACTTATTAAATTTATTAGAAATGATTTTAAATGCTATATTTATAATCTGTTGTCAAGTGACTGCAAATGCCATTATAAGCTTATGACGTCACTAACCGCAAAACAAGCTGTCACACTGTTTACTTCTCTGCATTTTCTCATAACGACGAATTAGTCTGTGAATTACATAATATTAATACATGATGGAATCCGGATTCACTAAAGGGAAATAGTTCCAACTTACTAAAAGTAGATTTGTTGATGGTGGCAAACTTTTTGCAAGAAACGAAGACTTTTGTGGTTCATAATTCAGGAACGTGAAAACATCTTTGTAGGTACACTTTTACGTTTAATACCATTTATCTATCTACGAATACATAAATAACAGTCAAGTACATTTGTAATAGATGATTTTCTTCTTTTTATATATAATTTTTCGTGTTTAGAACATCGTTTAAATCACTGTTTACAAAGTTAGGTTATGTGCCTAAAACAATAAATTCGTAACATTTGCTTATCTTTTGGCACATGAATAAACCATTTTTCCGGTGTAGTAATTGTTGTACTTTTACACAGGGGCACTGCACAGGTTTTTTGTGTTTATTTTGATTGTTTGTATTCAAGTAAAATTAAGAAAACACATGTCCTAATCGAACAATGGACATACAACATACAGTCATGTCATGAATCGCGACCAATGTTTTGCGGTTAGTGACGTCATTTCAGTTACGTGACAGTTGTTAGTGTTTTATCGGAAAAGTTTAAAATTACTCTATTTTTGTACATTTTCTTATCGAAAATAGTAATATTTTTAAAGAAAATATTTTTTTAATGCTAAACAAGAGTCCATCTTCAAAATAAAAGCAATTCCGAAAAATTGTTAACATCCCTATTTCAGATTTCGCGTTACTTTCCTTTGACTGAACATAAAAACGAGTTCTAGATACCTGTATTGCTTTAACATAAACCCATTAAAATATGTTAAGGTTAAAATACATACGAAACCTTACTCAACGTAATCTAGTAGTAAGCAATTTACAACTAACCTAACCATTATAGCCCGAAATAAAAGTAATGCAATCCCTTTATTTCGCATTTCACTAAACGGTCCTCCTCCATAAATGGTGTTTTGGGGGATTTGGTAGAACTTTAGAGAATTCGATTTTTTTCAATGTGTTTCTAAATGGCAGACGTTTTTAAGCCATAGCAATGATTTTTCCAAAACATAGATTCATTTGTTTACTATGTCGCTGACTGTACACATGTCTACCGCATCTAATGGCACTTCAACGTCGCCTAACACATCTTGTAATTAGGGAGAAAACATAAGGTTCCGTTATTCAAAGCATTTTTAATACAGAGCTTTTGTTTCGTGGTCTATAAACCTGCGTTCTTGAAAATTCTGTAAACGGGCTGTAGTTATAAAATCATAAACTTCGTATAATCATCCTACAATAAACAAAGAATCACGAAACCCTGAAGTGGCAGTGGGCTGGGCATATCTCGAGAAGAACCGACAACACGGACGGTAAACGTGTTCTTGAGTGGAGACCGCGACTCGGCAAACGTAGTGTAGGACGCCCTACGACCAGGTGGGATGACGATTTGTGAGACGGCTGGCAGATGCTGGATGCGGCAAGCTGAAGAAAGGGCGCTATGGCACTCATTAGGGGAGGTCTATGTCCAGCTGTGGACTAATATATAGGCTGATGATGATGATCACGAAACATGTGTACCTACCTACTAAGACAAAAGTGTGAAACTGATATCGAAAGGGATCAACTTTTGTTCTACATTTCTTTTAATTAATTTAAGAGAATTGGGTACTATTTTCTTCACATTTAGGTTCATTTTCATTTATTCTTACATTAATATTACTATTTTGAAAATTTCCAGGGGTTTCATATTTTTTGTAGTGAAATTATTCATCTGCAGAACCAGTATTTTATTGTGACAAAACACTGGGTTTGCTTAAAAAAATATCAAAAAACATTATTAATAAGAGCGAGTGTTAAAAGATAACAAAAAGTAAGAAAATCAAACTGAAAAACGAATGAAAGTAAAAAAATCGTTTATTCAACTAATAGTTGATCCCCTCGAGGTCCAGAATCACCCCTTTTAAGCTTTGTACATACTATGTGGCACCCTGTATTAGTATACCTACGTATCTAACGACAGGCACGCATAATTTTGTTTTCAAACTCAGTACTACTCAATTTTCTGACAGTGAAGTGGCATGGCAGCCCATTATAATAATTAATCAAGTATAGTAAATTTATTTTATAAAAAAGCAACATAAAACTAAACTGCCTACATCAAACACAAAACAAGTGTTTGTCAGACTCAAAAAACACGTATAATAATTTGAGTACGCTACGAATTTCGTAGCACGCTCTACGTTTTCGTAGCTTCTCTTTCTGAGAAAAATAAGCTGATAAAACATCAAACATTAAAGTGCCTTATTTCCTTTAGACCTTACCTCTTGGTTAGACACATCACAATAAATCAAATTACATTATGTAAAACTAAGAAATAAAGTGATCGCTTCAATCGTTCGATCGTTTTAAGGTAAAGTAAAGAAGCGAACAAGAAACCTTTACCTTCTTAGAATGTTAGTTTTCGAGTTGGAAACCTAAAGTTTATTTAAAAACAGATCTGGTGCAATGTAGAAAATGTACTGAGAATTAAATTTAAAATGTTATTTCAACAACTGTGCTACATCAGGTCGTAGAATGTGAGTTATAAAAGCATAATGTGAGCTGTGCGCTGCGCTCCTCGCTGAGTATTTTTTACAATAAAGATACCCCGCCAGGTCATTTAACTTTTAGACAGTTTGTTAAAGGTAGTGGCATACAAGACGAAGGGAATTATAACGTCTCGTTGCAATTATTTAGGGATCATAAATACGGAATGTAGTCTCCAGCGGAATATCGTAGGGCTTCTCTATATTCTGCCACAAGGGGGTTGTTAATTTATAATTGGTTTAACCGTCACACTTCGTCAGTATTTGGTGCATTTCTGTAATATTATAGCTGTCCACACTAGTGTATAGGTTACCTTTATAGACATAATGTGGCGTAAATTATGTCTTATAATGTTACCTGGATGAAATTGACTGTAAGCGATGAGGTCCAGTGTACTTTTATGTTTGATGTTAATGTTGTATTTAATTTAGTTTTATACTATGGATTAAAGAGTTACGTGTTGTATTGTCTTTAACCTTCTAGACACCCAAATATTTTGAATTATTGGTTCTGATAACTCCAGTAATTAGAATGTTTAAGACAGGCCTTTCCCTAGTTGAATGTTTTTTTACTGCAAATGTGTATAGCACTGTAGCTATGTTGTGAATACATTTCAGCTTCTACTATTTCTAAGGCTAATTTCCATTATGTATAACTAGCAGCGCCTCGCGGTTTAAACAGCGTAGTTCCCGTTCCCTAGGGAAACTCTGGGATAAAATAATAATAGCCTATGTACTATTCCAGACTATAATCTATATCATTGCCAAATTTCATCCAGATGCTTTAAGCCGTTCTGGCGTGATTGAGCAACAAACATCCATCTAAACTTTCATATTTATCATGTTAGTGTGATGTAGTCGTTTGTTATTCCTCATTAAGTAGTAAATACTCATAACAAAAATGTGCATGACATTCTAATTATAAGTGGGGGGAACTGGGATCTGCACTGACATATCGCATGGGAGTGTATTGTGCATTGTCCCCCGTGCTTAACCAGGGCCTAATCAGCCCAGCTCCTTGAAGTACCTACCAGAATAGGACTCTTGGTGATTGACAGCTTCGTTTCACCTTTTCTGTGCATGACATACGTGATGCTTGGTGTGAGTAGGTTTTAATTAAATCAGTTATATTTAATTATCTTTGACAATAAAAGCTTAGTTGCACACACTACAATACATAAGTGCAAGAAGTTTAAATACAAATATTTGAGCCAACATTATGAGAGACTGGTGCTCTTCTTAGGCTCACAAGAAACTGTATACAGTTCACCAGTTCCCCTGTGTTAAAATATCTAAAACTAGCGGTCAGCCCCGGCTTCGCACGGGTATATTCTATTATGTACATCAAGGATAATGAAGTATTCTAACGGTGAAAGAATTTTTCAAATCGGTTCAGTAGTTTCGAAGCCTATTCAATTCAAACAAACAAACAAATAATAATAATAATAATAATAATGCTGGACAATTCACACAGCATTATCTAGCCCCAAGCTAAGCAGAGCTTGTGTTATGGGTACTAGATAACTGATATACATAATATAATACAATACATAGATAGATATTTTTTTATTATGAATAGAAAACGACCAGAACACCCTGAACAAATGTCTGCAGATCGTACACACATTTGTCCCGAGGCGGGAATCGAACCCGCAACCTTCTGCGTCGCAGGCAGACCTTCGCCCACCGCACCACATCGGTCGTCATCTTTCTTCTTTATAATATAAGTAATAGATAATCAAGTTTACACTTTACTTTAATAAAAATATTATTAATTATTTTTATGTGGTATGGGTTTTGAGCTTGTTGTACTCTTGCCTTAACTCTGCCCAGCTCCTTATCGCTCTCAGCCTAGGTCAAAAGAACGTAAAGCCTACATTTCAGGTCATATGGAGAGTTAACACGACATCACTGTTGTTTTAAAAATTCAATGTAAGAGGGTTTTCACTCAGGGTTTCACTTAGTAACAAAGGCTGGTAACTTCAAAAAGCTCTGATAATCATGGATTACAATGTAAACATGATGTTAATCTTAATCTTACCAGATCTTTTGTATCCTTTGAATATTCAAAAGGTTTTGAGGTGAGTTTGAACAATAAATTATAGTATTCTGAGCTTATATCTTTATAACAAGATAAAAGCTTCTTTTACGGGGCGTAACAATTTATAAGCAGTTGAAACTCATTTGACATTGTTCATGTATTCAACAGATAATATCAAAGTAAAAGTCAATCTCAATAACTTTATTTCTTTAGGCTTACAGAATAATCAGTACAGGTTTTTTAAAGAACCTAATTTTTATCAAATATGAGTATAGAAATAAAGTGTTATTGATTCAATTCACTTAATTTTTTTGTTGACTCATGGGATCAGTGAAAAAAAAACACTAGTAGGTATCTATATTATATCATTATGTGTCTAATACCTACATGTTATGTTTTAGATACATGTCAATAAAGCTAAGCACAGCATTGATTTTCCAACATACTATTATCGGTGAATATTTGGGCGACATCTGGCCAAGCATTAACATCATTGATGTAATCATCTATGGATAAGGCGCTGCGCTAACGTGGACACTGCGTCAGATACAAGCTAGAGATGAATATTTGATTTCTATAATAAGAAATCATCTGCTCCCTACGCATACGTAAACATTTTTTGTTTCCAGTTGCTCCCATTTTTCACGATCAAAAGTGTTCGGTGTCGGTAACTGGAAACTAAAAGTGTCAACGTTTGCGCAGCGCCTAAAGACTTTCTTGATAAGATTTCGTTTTATGTAGGTACTCATGAGAACAATGATTCCACAAAGGGGTTTACATAACAGAATGTCTAAGCTTGCCTTTCTTAGAACCTAACGAAGTTCTATATCTACCAACAGTCTAGGAATTGCAAAAAATAGAGTAGCTCCTTGAATTTCCCAAAATACCCGTTTACTCCCACCTGTTCTGTTGAGTAGTTCTGTTGACAGAACTACTGAGATTTTTTTTACCATTAGTTTTGTCCACAAAACAAATGGGAATACAATTTTCACCTGTTCTGTTGAGTAGTTCTATTGACAGAACTACTAGGATTTTTTTCTGAATAGTTCTGTCCACAAAACAAATGGGAATACAATTCTCACTTGTTCTGTTGAATAGTTCTGTTGTGATTCAAACTATTGCAATCAATTGTCAAGTACTGGCACTTGAGGTACCGAGGTCCGAAAAGTTTTCTGCCATCAATTAAAAATGTATCACATGTGATGAGGTCTACGATCGATAGACATTCTATTTTCTGCTGTCCGTGACGCAAAATATCCGACGTTCCGTTTTATAATTATAGAAAGTTACAATCAGGTATGGTAGAGGCAGGGTTTTGAACCGAAATCACCTAGTTTCTAGTACCTACCTCCCTACTTTCATGATAAAACAATATAGTTACACAGCCAGCGTCTTGGAGACGCTTCCGATTTGTATTGGTATGTATCAGTTGAGCTACCTCTAGATAAATGCAACAGTCTGCAGTTTTTTTGTTTTTATGGTGTTTACTTACCCTGCACTCTGGGTTTTTAAGAAATGAAAGACCCGCCGAAATCTAAAATTTGAGGGAACGTATTTCTTTTCTTAGTCTGCAGTTAGTTTAACTGTTTCGTTTCTATTCTGTAATAAAACACAAAGGTAATGCATAAGTAAGTGAGGTCATTAGGTAGGTCCATAAAGCTTGACATAAAATGTCTTGTGATAAACCAGTTTCTAAACTAGATCTTTTGCAAATAAAAATCTAGGTTGTTTTTTATAAAGAAAGTTTATTAATCATGTAGATGACAACTGATCAAAGAAATACCAGCATTGTTACAAAAATAATTGTTATACAAACTTGCTCAAAACCATATTACCTATTACACTTTCAGCCAAAGCTATTTTATATTCTCACATAAAAGGCCTTTTTCAGAAATAAATTTCTATTAAAGCTCGACTTAATATAGAACAGGGATGCAACCACAGATGCAACCATGTAATGACCTAGAACGCAAAGTAGGTTATGGAGTTACAGCGTGCACTAACGATGCGCCCCGTGTGCACCTGAGGGGGCGTTGTAAACCTGAAACTACGAAACTACAGTTAAGGCTGGTATTTCGAAAAAGAATTCCGTCATCTTTGAGATCCTACTGCTGTTCAAGTATAAAATCTAGAATTCTTTTACCCCTCTACCTAACATTTCGTTTCATTTTGTACAAAAGTGCTAAGATAGTTTTTTGATTAGTTGCTTACGTTTGATGGAATAAAATATCTTAAATATCTCAAATTTGATACATACCTACCTATTTGCCTTTTCTCACCAATATGACTTACCGACTTGATTTTAATATTGAAAAATAAACGCAGGATTACTGATAGGCCAAAATAAAAAATTGATTATTTTAATCGGTCAAGTGCAAAAATCAATGTATCTTATTGATTTTTGCACTGTGCTCTGTCTCGCTCCTATGAACGCGAAATCTGTAGCCCCTAAGTCATGAAACAGCCACCCGTGGAACTTATTAGGGATTCGTCCCAAATTTTTGACCTTATTGTGAACCTTTTTGTTTCTCACGGTCTAGTATACATACATATGCCTATGTGGCACGGTGTACAAACTAGTGCCTATTAATAATTACAGACTATTTTAAAATCGACTTTATGTAACAGAGTTAACATACCCCGCAATGTTTGAAAACGAAAGGTTTCAATCAGTGCGTCCTACCCGTCATGACCTACGAAGCTGACACGTGGACATTCACGGTAGGGCTGGTCCATTATTTAAAAATGGCTCATCCATTTATGGAAAGAGCTTTGCTAGTTTCTAGGATATAGGATTCGTAACGAATATACGAGTACCCATAACACAAGCTCTGCTTAGCTTGGGGCTAGATAATGCTGTGTGAATTGTCCAGCATTATTTATTTATTTATATGCCAGAGCTGAAGTTGCAGTAGGCCGGCCATAATTAGGTATCTCGTAAAGAACCGAAAACCGCTGCGCTGGCGTATACTTGTGAGTCGAGACCAAGACTCGATAATTGTAGTAAAGGCCGCCCTCCGTGAAGTGATTATTTCAAAGCATAACAACTATAAAATTAGCTATTAAATCAGTAAATTACAAGGTTCGTCCCACTAATACCCATCGGTGACGATTGATGTGAAGAACGGGACATAATTTTTAATCAGGCTATTTAAATCCCATTCGTCCCACTAAAGGTGCGAACCTGGATGGACGAACCAGACATCACGTTCTTAATGTAGGAAAAAAGCAGAAAATGGCCGCACATCATCATTTCAGCCCATACACGTCCAATGCTGGACATAGGCCTCTCTTGTACGACACCACTAATAGCGGTCATGAGCCGTCTCCATCCATCGACTCTCTGCGACCACGACGATGTCATCGGTCCTTAAGTGTCCCAAGACCCCGTTTCGCGTTGCATCTTGGCTGCCACTCGATAATCTTAACTTCCCTGCTGCACATATTATGAACCTCAAATACTTAGGTACATAATGGTAGTGATTCTGTTGGCACAAAACCTAAACTAAATTAGCGTAAAAATGTTGCTGTCACCTTTCTTTCAATCGGAAAAAAGGAGACGGCAACAATTTTAGGCTAGTTTAGTTTATGTAGGTTTTGTGCTTACAGAATCACTACCATTGTGTAGGTTGTAGGTAGGTAGTTACCTTACCTATTCATAAGTACTTACCAACAAGTCGTCGGTAACGGGTCAGCGTGTGAAATAACACTCACCATTTGAATCTACGAGGAAAATACAATAAAATCACAAAGCTCGAAAGGCTGGGAGCCGTCAGGTGTCTGAAACGGTAATCCATTTCCAAGAAGTTCGTTTTCCGCCAAGGACACCATTCTAAAGCGTTTGACTTCTTTATTGAAGTGATGGTCAAAGGTAAGGGATCTGGAAAATATAATATTAGCTCTAAGTAGGTACCTGCCTACTGAACAGGTATTTAGTATTGTATTAATTTGTAGTATTACCAGAGACAGTTGTTTATAACTTTAAAAGGAGAAGCCTTGGATCCTGAAATGCAGCCTAGGCTAGTTTAGGACCCTACGAATTCAATACCTACCTATTATACTGAAACACTGTACCTAATTGTTTTCAATAAATGATTATATGTTTTATGTTATGTTTATTTAATGTACCTACCAATTTCATGGTAGCTACCTAACAATAATTGTCTTTGTAGTTATTACACTAATTTAACAAGCTAGTTTCAAAAATGTTTTCCAATTGACTGTATGAAATATTCAGAAGAAATGTATGGAAGATCTTCTACCTAGGTACTTGACTTGGTATGTAATGTACCTACCTACATATAAATACACTTTGATCAATTAAAATTGCCTATCTAGGTATCATACTTGGTTCCATAACCAAAGAACCATAAATATTTTATGTAAGTACCTAGTAACGCTTCTTTTTTCATATTCATATTTTCTTTTGTCAATATTAGGTAAAAAAGAAGAGTTAGGTACTAGAGTTAGTATTGTGTTTTGTAAAGTTTACAATCATCATTTACCTAATTCATCTCTCGTCCATTCTCGAGCTTGAATTTGAAGATTTCGTACTTAGACCTGTTGTTATCTTGTTATTTTATATTTCTGTTAGTGTAAAGCTTCCATTCTTAAATGTCTTTATTGTCAGAAAATATTTTGTTTTCTTAAACACAGTAGATGAAAAGGAACCTAAGTCCTAAATCTCTCCACGGATAGGCACCTAAGCATGCGACCAGCGATCGATGGCACGACTAAGCTTGCTTTATTAACCCAAGGTAGATAGGCCATTAGTATTCTAAGCGGGGCGGCGTGCGAGCAGACACGTCCGCATCACGAGGAATATCGATTTAATGGAACCAAATCAATCATGGCCTTTTTCATCTATACTAATATAATCTACTTAGATAGCAGGTTGGGTACAGTCCACGACAAAAGTCGCTAAGCTAGGTACCTTGTCTCCCACTTGTTCTGCGTAAGTGTAATGTACCTACCTACCTACTTAAACGAAGCTTAGGAGTCCAGCAAACTTAAAATTTGTAAATGCATATTTCTCTTAATTACTTATAAGTTCTTTTTTAAACCAACTTTTCTCATTTCTTACATTTTTTGTTGTTTAAATATTGTACAATCAGCACCAAAAGTCTTGGACTTGATATTTTTAAGATACCTACGTTAAAAGACTACGGCGGCCGTCTGAGTGCCGTAGGTAACTCAAAATTATTCATAATAAATTTAATAAGTATCTAGGTAAGGTATTATTTTATATTAGTACCTTAGCCCGAATAGGTTTTCTGGCAGCTTCCTTTCCCAGAAATGTTTGTAATATTTTTTCGAAGTTATTATTACTTAGAAAAGTACCTAATGATAACATAAGAGGGTCCTGCCCCTTCAAATTTTGCGGAGCTATGAAAACAGGGTGTAGACGAGGGTACGTAGGTATGCGTAAAATAAAACAACATAATTATATTAATGAAACAAATGTATTTCATTATGAAATTAATTTACCAACAAATCCATGTTCAACACTTTCAAACCATTTTCAATTATAATAGGGAAATGTGCCTTGTTTTAAAGTGCCAAATATTTAATATGCCATCGAAAATATGGTGACTGCTAATACGATGAGATCATTGATTTATAACAACACATTAATTGAACAATATACTTACTGTTCGTCATTAATAACAATAACCATATTTTCAGAGCTAAAATTTTTACGCCTAATGGTAACACTACAACACACATATTGCACATTTAGAAATTTCATAAAGTATTTTTGTCTTTTTTTTTTCTTATTTTTAGAGATCCAAGACATTCACTATAATTTTGCACATCAATATTAATGAAATAATATACACAATAGCATTTTAATTTAGATTGTGGTATAATACACATCCAAAATATGGAACTATACCTACCTACGTTTATTTGGACAATGGACAAACTATTTAAATAAAATGGACTGACTCGTAGACGAATCATTTTCATATAAATAAATACCTATTAGAAAACAAAAATAAAACCTCAAAACAAGTAATAGTTATTTGTGTTAAATACTTATAAAACAGGGTTATCTGTTCAACAATAATAATTATCTGAAATATACACGTAAAAAAAATATATTATGTAACAGTATGTATTATTAACTAGTGTAATTAATAGACTGACCCGAAACATTATGTATTAATTTAATCAATACATGTCAAAAAATGATTAAAAATGTATTTCGACTAAACTAACCTTACATGATAGAACTAATGGTACAAACTTACATAAAACGCAAAAGAGAAGTAAATTTTGCCTGAATTAGATGATAATATTACAGAATATCTACAAAATCTATATTTAGTAATATATAATAAGACGTAATAGCCGTAAGAACAAACCTCAGACACTCGAGAGTGAGTAATTGACCCCATTCAATCAAATCTTAAGACCGGCCTAATGAAAATTTTCTAACTAGCGCTGACTGACATTACACATTTACATTCCTAATCATTCATAACTAATAAAAATTGGACGTATTTTCATGAAAATAATTAAAAATGTCTAATTAAACGCATCACCTGTTGATACTTGGTCGATTATCTTGAAGAAATAAATATGCATTTAAATACACGATTAAGAACATAGTGGAATGGTCATACCACACATACGCATTACGAATTTATATGCCTTACATATTGGATACTTTGGTTTCTAAGACATTATTTAGACCAACCATTTGTACACCATTAAAGATACTGGACAAAATGAATCCTTATGTAAAATTACCTAAACCAAATTATTGCTGATGTTGGTACATTAAATTGTAACGTGACTATATTTATTTAACTATGGAAGCTTCAATAAATAAAATGTCTCTGAAGAACAATTTCTATCACATATCTTTACACATTGTAGCACCACACGGTTAATAGACCATCTACGTCTACGCTTACCTCTATTCTTGTTGTATATTGAGATGTATAAAAATCAATACATCTGATAAAATAATCTAAGGTCCATATATAAAAGATTCTGTATATTTATGTTTAAAAATTAAAATAAGTAAACTCTTTTTACTGTAGTAAAACTATTGAGACTGTATTTTGGCTTTTTAAAACGTTATAAAATCAACACCTTATAATTACTTTTATTGACTGCGAATCTGGCGTACTATTACTTCTATCCGTATATCAGTCTATCTACTTTCAATCGTCGTTAGCTAGATTCTGGAGAGACTTCGATGGTTTGTTCTTTATCGAGGCCACGATTAAAAATAATATCACATTCTTTCCCATTTGCGCCTTGCTATGCATCCGATCCCTTCATAACCCGTCACTTCGATATGACTATTCAACTCAGCCTCCTTTATGGCTTCCATTACAACTTTTTCTCTATCACCAACACTAGTGGCGATTTTCATAGGCCGACAATGAAACAGTATAATTAAAATCATAATATTGAACATGTGTTATCCCATAGAAGAATTTTTACCAATTATTTGATTAAAATTTTTATACAACGTTTATAGAGATATATAAAAGTATATGATATACTTTTTATATCTCTTGCAAAATCTAAAATGATCTAAATTAGGTAGGTATACTGTAAACCTAATGGTGGCATGATTTTGAAAGTTTATCAAGTAGACATACACATATAAAAAATAAATAAGTAGATATAGAAAAAGACAGAATGCCGGGCATCAGTCTGTGAAATTATCGTGAAACCAGACACAATGTTGAATGGACGGAGACCATAATTATGAAACGCTTAAAATGTGTTAAAATTGTGCGTCGTAATAGTTCACATCCTTTTTCTTATCAGAATAACAAATACATCCCGTTGAAAAAGTCTTCAAACCGAAAAATATACATTAAATAATGCCCGTTTTTCACAGTCGCTAAAAACATTCAAAAATAATAATAAAATAACGTCAAAAAATCATCAATATGTACCCAAATGGCTTTCTGTCGTGTTTACATGAAAATGAAACTTATCTAATGTATCACATTTGACCTGGTAGCACACGCAATATTTACAGAAAGTTTGCCGTGCTTAGAAATTTAGAATTTATTATAAATTAAAATTATCTATAAATTTAGAACTTTAAAATTTATGTTACACGAACAGATATAAAGTATAACCACACCAATTTTATGCTACGAGAATTCAAAATAATTGACCACTCAAAGTCGGCTACATTAAATCGAAATTGTTGATTTCTCTAGCCACTCTAATCTTCAGGACAGGGGTCTCGAGTATCGGATGACTTTGAGTGGTTCACCTTAAGCCTATAAGACACTAAATTACGCCACAACATCAAGTAACTACCGGATATAATTATAAAAACAGTCAACATCAATTTCGAATAATATTTTTATGTTATAAATTTGACATAATGGCAAAATATCTACATTATTTTACACATATGAATGCGTTACATTGTTTATTTTGTAAGTAATATTTATAAAAACAGATCAGCGCAGATATTGAAATAGATCTATACTTACTGTAGATCAGGGAAAGTCCACCCTCAGTATTTGCGCTGATGACATCCAAAGAGTATTTGAGTAGTAAAAATAAAAATTCAGAGTATTGCTTCTCGTTTATACTAAAAGTTTTCCACTATCTACCTAATTAATATCCCTCTGGCAGATATTTTAAAACCACACAATATCAATTCAATTGCAACATGTATGTTCTTCAAGAAAATAACTGACACTATTATGTTGAATATCTCAGTTTTAAACCGGTGTTATATAACAGTAGGTACCGTAGGTACTAACTAAATCTATTACTTAATATAATATTAAAATATTCGTTAAGATCACCTGCACCTGGTTATTTCGTTGCATTGACTGTGTCTTTAAAATGGCATAAAAATAGTAAATCTTTAAAATATTAAAGGATGCTTGCCCGACAACTCAATCTGATTTTTAGAAAAATATTATAACTTCTTATTAGGTATAAGCAAAAATATTTTCTAAAAGCCTTTATGTCCACCTAGAAATTATTTTAAAATATACTTATAACAAGTTTTACTTATCCTATAGCTAGTTAATTGACAGTATTCGTCCGTTTAGAAGGAATCCTAATATAAGAATAAGCATTTTGAATAAATAAAATGTTTATACAATGTATTTTGAGCAAAATTGTACAGAATTGGTTTTCCGACAACCATTATTTCTGTAACTAGGCTGTTTGATGTAAACTTTTATATTTCTGTACATGTGCACCTAGTTAAAAGTTTACCTATGAATAAATAAATTATCACAATGTCGGCAGTTAGTAAATATTTAAGTTTTAAAATGGTGTTAATTTCTAGATGGACATTACATTACTTATTAAAAAATATTATTTAGATGATCCGGCATTCATTCTTTAAAACATTTTGCAGCAAACCAGTAATTCCAGTAAAATATGGATTTTAGTATAATGTAGATCGGTTTTGCTAAGTCAATAAACTCTTTTATTGTAAATACTAAAGTGAATTACCAAATTTACTTTATGCATGTTTGACATTCCAGTTACATATTCGGGAAGTCAGTAAAACCATTAAAAAACAGTCAAAGAAACCCTGTCAAATAAGGTTGAACTAAAAAAATCAACTTACGTTACCATTAGACAAACAATTTTACTTCGGGTAAGTAACCTGAAAGAAAATTGATTGTTTAGGGCTACAGTTTTACAGAAGATGATTATGTTTATCTGTTGTCAAACGGCTGGCTGTTATGGTTATCTTAAATAGCTCTGAGGTATATTTGGTAATACACTTTAGCAGTAATGTCAAACACTATAAACAAATTGTGTACAAACAATCGATAAATTAAATTTATCTACATATTCAATGTTTATTTTATGAGGTACATATTTTGGCACAGAGAGATTTCTTAGCACTATATTTAGTTTATGTATACCTACATGTGTATATCTAAATTGTTAAACACCATTAATTTAATTAAAATTACAATAAAACATTTATTTTTCGATGTTTTAAAACTTGTTTGACTGGTCTTATATCGTACAAATCACAGTTTACATTCTGCTACTTATCTATCACCGCCACTACCGACTTCCTAGTTCCTTATAATTGGAATGAGTTAACAAAATATGGCAAAAGCAACCCAGGCGCATTAAACGGCATGTCTTTAAAATTATATGATCAAAATCAAATTAAGAAAATAATCAAACGTACGTGGTGCATCAAAACGAATAAAACGCCTAATTTCGAGTATTTTGCAAATCAAACTCGGCAACATAAAGTTATTTTTCTGTTTAGCTGGTGACTCATTTAGATTTTTTTTTTCAATACAAAAAATTCAAGTAATTAGTATAACAAATTTATTGGGTTTAGGTATCAGCAAAGAACCGTTCCTGAAATTTATTTTTCAAAATGTTGTAGGTAACTACGGTTAACATGGTTCATTCTGTAGTTTCAATTTTCGTCCGAGCTGCCTATGTAGACCGCAATCACGCCATGATAACGGACTCTTTGTTACTTGAAATTGGAGTCCATGATCTTTAGGACATTTGGTACCAACAAGACGGCGCCACTTGCTACACAGCAAGTGATATCAGGGCTTTATTGCGAGAACAATTTAATGGATAGTTGGGCGCCTAGATCCTGTGACATCTCACCACTAGACTATTTTCTTTGGAGTATGCAAGCCCAAAGTTGACATGGCATGGATAATTAGCAGAGATTGAGTAACTGGAAGGCAACATCACTCGCATATTTCGCCAAATAAACCTCGAATTTTCTCACTTCAGAGCTGATCAAGTTAACCGAGGTTACGGATAACATTTGAAATAAATAATACCTAGGTATTAAATAAAGACAAAAACCCATTTTTTTCCTAATGACTTTTATTTAGTTTAAGAAAATAAATAATAAATTCAGGCGTTACTTTGCGGAAATCTATTACAAAATATAAGGATGAAAATATTTAGTAACAATTCCGCGCAAAACCTTCCCCGATAAGTTCCAACAAAATGTAATAAGTTCGCGTTGTAGAAGAAAAACGACACCAACTATAAAATGAAAAATCTATCTAAGCAAGACGTCAACTAGTTTCGTCTCTCCACGAGACATCATCAGGACACCACAATACTCGACCCTGACTCTGAGAGCGCCAAGCAACAATGGCAGAGTCTCACCAGAGATGTTGCCGATCCGAGTTTCGCGCGCCAAGACTTGGAGAGGACCTGGCGATTTTTTAATTTTGTAGTTGGTATCTTTTTTTTTCTACAACGCGGACTACATTTTTGTAAGAACTTATCGGAGAAAATTTTGCGCGGAATTTTTATTAAATACTTTCATCTTTATATTTGTTTTGGAAAAAAAAACTTCGAAATGAATCACCCTATACAACCAGGATATTCTGTGAACGAAAGATGATAAAAGTAAAGGTGCTAAACCAAAACGGCTTTTCCTCTGTACGAGTACAAAAATGACTTATTATTTCTCATAATGCTCTGCTAAGCAAACATTGAAGACCATTCATTTACCTAAAATGTCTGACTGTAGAAAATTATGTTGTATATTAACTCCAAAAAGAAACCTGCTTGTAAATCGAATAAATCCTGCTTATAATATTGTAAAGTTTTAAAAATATTTTAAAAAATATTCGGATTTACTGTTTTTGTTAGGGAAGATGGAAGTTAGGACGGCGTTGTGTTTAGCGCGCGTTGTGGACGTGCGTCGTGAGATGTTTGGAGAGGTAGTCGGCGCGCGCGAAACACTTGCCGCAGGCCTCGCAGTGGTAGGGGCGCTCGCCCGTGTGTATGCGCAGGTGGCGCGTCAGGTCGCTCTTGCCCCCGAACGCGCGCCCGCAGAACAAACACACGAAAGGTCGCTCACCTGTGTGCTTCCTCACGTGCAGCTTCAGGTTCTCCTTGGATCGCACGCACTTACCACAGAACGGGCACGCGAACCGCCTCTCCCTGTCTCGCTGTCTCTCGTCGTTTTGCATGAAGCCAAGGATGCCCGAGTGCGAACTCGACGTCTCGTGCTTACTGTCGGGTCGCGACTCGTTCTCCGAGCTGTCAGCCATGGAACTGATGCTGGCGAAAGAGACGGGTACACGCCTTCGACCGTCCGACCGGTCATCGTCTCTCCTCGTCTCGCTCTCGGCGCTCGACGTGCGACCTTCTGCGGAATCATCGACGGTCACTATCGAGTCGGTGGGGCCGTTCGAATCGACCGTACTGTCCTGCTCGGCTTCGCCGATCGGATCTATCGGCGGTGTTCTCGATTCAGGTTTTTTCCGCTTCATGGACAGATCTATTTCCCCACCCTGACCGATGATAGCTTCATCAGTACTGGAGACTTGATCGATGCTGTCTGTGGGGTCCGCATTTTTCGTATGCAGACGCTCGAGCGTGTGGTTGAGTCGGTGTTTTTTGAAGGATTTCAGGTAGCGGAATTGCATGCCGCAGACGTCGCAAGTGAAGAGTTTGTCTGCGGGGAGGCGAGCGCGGTGATTCTGCTCCCTGTGCTTGACGTAAGCGGAGCGGTAGCGGTAGGACTGACCGCATTGCTCGCAGACAAATGGTTTGTCGTCGCAAGCCGCGTGGGAGTTGTGTTGCAGTGCGGCATGGCGCTCCAGCAGCCAGGCGGAAGGGAAGGACGCGAGGCAGACTCCGCAGCGGCGCCTCTCCGTCTGCATCGGGTGTCTAGGGTACGTCATGCAGTCGTCGCTGAGGTACCGCCGCAGGCGACAGGCTTGCAGCGCGAGTAGCGGAGACCACAGAGGGAGAGCCGAGCTCGGGCTTCGCGGTGGAATCGGACTCGGAATACCGGCCGGGTTGCAACTCATGTCCAAACACATCTGGAATAAAACATACAGCGCGTGACAAATGAGATGGGAAGATAACGAGAAATCGAAAAGAAGTTAATGATTGATAAGAAAACGTACCTGATGTATTGAAAGAGGGTCAGACCGATTAAAAGACGAACTCTGTAAGGATTGAATAAAACACAGGACAAGTTACAAATGAGATAGGAACGGATAACGAGATTAAGCCGGTTTTTCATCTGCTTGTTATAATTTCACAAAAGTTTAAACTTTTTGTTAACCTCTAGTCTTATTGCGTGTATGTGAAGGAACCAAGACTTGGTTCGTTAAATACAAAATAGACCTTTACGCATAGGTACCTACCACACTCCTATAAAAGCAATAGATAGCACTTAAAGCACATAACATATTAAAGTTTTGTTTATTTCTTTTACAGACGAAGTCTTGGTTTCTCCACACACAAGCAAACACACTACCTAGGTACTAGAGGTTAACAAACAGTTTAAACTATTGTCAAAATATAACAAGCAGATGAAAAACCGGCTGTTTAATGATTCATCAGAAAAAGTAGGTACCTACCTGATTTATTAAAAGGGAAGAGCCAAACCAATTAAAACACAAACTCTGTAATGATTGTAGAGCTTTTATTTGTCAAAATTGTATTTTTACAGCTATGATATGCTTACATTTGTTTCAAGTTTAATGATTATCAGCAATGGATATCTGTTAAGGGTTGTACAATTGACAAATAGTTTCACTGCCGATCGATCCACAGACTGTAAATCATTTTATAACAAAACTGTACTGCTCTCGGTTACATTTTAAACTATTATAATAATAATTGTTAAGGCAAAACAGTTTTTCACTAGTCTAAAATGTCAACAATGAATGTTAAATAAAACAGCTTAAGAAACATTATAACCATTGATCTCTCGTAATAGAAACAACGATTATCAAGCTCTATAAATAAACTGGACCTACGTTATTTGAACTTGTGCTGAAAATATATTATAGTAGCATAACATCTGGACCCTTGGTCCGAGGCCACTCGCGGTAGTTCTGCTATTATAATATTTAGTCACGAAATATTACATCTAAATAATTTATAATAAACACATTATAAACAAACTATACAATAATTAATACACCTACAGGAACTTAGAAAAATTGCAATAAAAGTTCTATATTTAGGTATGCCACTTAAGAGAACGGTAGTAATCTATCCAGTTCGTGTTTTTCGGTCTCTACCTCGATCGAGTCGAAACTTAACTATCTAACTCTATAGAAAATAAAGTATTGCTATTTTATATTGGTCATGAAATTAACTTTGCACTGGCTGTTCGTTTCTTATCATCACAAGATTGGAATGCGCTAACTACGGAGATACTTGTCACGTGATAATTCGAGTGCTTTGCTTTGGGACGCCTAGCCTCCAAGATGAAGAAAATTTACTACTGATCAACTTAAAAAGTTAAATGGACCCACCACTTATAAAAATAACCGCCTAGCATAGAAAATAGCAGTTAGTTACCTTGTAGGTAGTTAAGACGTGGTAGTAGAAATTTGTCTTTGTGGGCCATAACTTATCCAAGTCAAGGGTTGAATGAATTTGGCAAGTCACATATCATAACGCAACTTACAATTTTCACCATAAAATTAGTTTATTTCTCTATCAGCTACATATACTATGTATATTCCGTGATTTGCAGCCTTTATAATAAGTCTTGTATAGGCAAGAGGCACTCTAAATATAAAACTGTGGTCACAATTGATGATAAAAATGAATCTACTCGTATCGTATGTTGTAACTATTTAAACACCTGGAATATTTCGTGCTAGTGTTTCCTTAATTATCATGCTTTGTAGTTTCGAAAAAAACAGACAAACCTACACAATAAATATATATTTAATAAATAAGTTAATATTATTTGTGCTAACGGCGTGTGAACTGCAGGGACGTGGCAATAAGTGGCAAATGTTAAGATTTGAATAACTGCACTTGGGAAAAATATATTCTGTTCGTGTCACTATACATTTACCATTTTGCCTATTTACCTACACTATAATACATAGAATATTTACTCTACTACCAACATTACCTCAATAATAAATATGACTCTGAAAGTTAGGAAACAAAATATTATATTAACGGCATTCTGTGTGTACTAATATAAAAAACTATATCGATAAAAACTTGTACAAACTTGTTAAAAATTTGTATTCATTTAATTATTGCTATTTCTGTATATTATTGTAAATATTTAATCTTTCTTAAAACAAGAAGAGGAACATTTAATCAAGGTTAAAATATTGCTAGTTTGGTAACGTTTAACTCCGATAAATAAAATGAGTGTGCAGCTTTTCAAATAGCAACATGCTCGTGTTTCTTTTTTTTTTAATTTTATGTAATTTTTTCGTCATTTCCAAATCTAGCTCCGGGAAGTAGCGCATCTACCAATCTATCATCTAAAATGCAATAATTTAATCTTAATGTATGATTTAACAATATCAAACGAAAATATTTTTCGCATTCCCGCGTTAATAATTTCTCGACGAATCCGATAAAACTCTAGGTAGGTACACAAGTATGAAACTAACTTTATAAAACAGAGATTTATGTAGATATTTAAATTCACTTTTTTAAGATAGCTTAAAGGTCGCCTTTGCACTTCCGTAAATTTAAATATCTACAGATGTATGGAATGTTTGTGTTGATAGCTGATTACAAGAAAAATGATTTGCATACATCCACTCTAAACACGACAAAAAACTCACAACAAATGTTTCGAAAAATCTTAATTTACAATGTGCGATTGGGAGACTTTCCTAAGGATTCTACCAAATTACTCAAGACGTCTAAATCGTCACTCCATAAATGAAACTTCCGAATCTTGAGGCAATTCGATATGCTACGGTACTCGTGGTCACTCTCCCATAACCAACGCTTTAGGTATATAAAACTTTAATCGATTATGTACTTAAATCATTTTATGAAACCCTAAAAAGTATCGGTGGCTGTTGATTTTAATAATAAAATTCGTTTCCGGAATAATTTTGGAATGTTAGGCGTTTGCGAGTAAATTCCTAAAACAATTTTTAAACTACTGACGCCTAAAATTAATTACCTCATGAGATCTGTCTTTTTAACCTAATTTAGTACAGACGATCGCAATTGACCTTTTTTTCATACAATGGCCTATAATTAATTAATCTAGGTACCTATTGGGTACAGATTGCAGAACAATGTACTTACATTTTTTGAAATGTCATTAATTTTACTGGCTGGTAAACACAATGTTATTGACAGATTAATAAAAATAATAATTGAATTTATAAAAATAATTATGCTTTTTATTTAAATTTAGTTTTTAAAATGTTTTTGATAAATAAGGCCAAATAAAAAAGAAATTAAATTTACTATGAGTCATACCTAAAATCTTAAAGGAAAATACTATCTGAGATCGATTTCTTACTTCTCCCAGATGTTGCACTCTTACTTTTATTATATCACAGATCTTTTCCTATAGGTAATACCATAATACTTTCATTTTTGATAAAACTTCCGAAACATTTATTTACTACTAGTACATTTAAACGCCTACACGTGAATTTTTACCGATAAATTTAACTTAAACTTTTACTACTTATTATGTTTATGTGTAGATATATTTATTAAAATCAGTGCAACAATGTCGCTTTTTTTCTTGATAAGTATAATTATTTTACAAACTGATATGTTTCATGCATGACCGAAAGATTATGAAATGATCAAACACTAGTCTAATTAATACAAAATCAGTATTACATTAGTGATATTCTTAATTTTAAATTTCTTCTTTTCAATCCATACGAGTACCGGAGCATTTCAAAATTACGTTAATTTATAAAACTTACGTACTAAAGTGAGCCAACGTCCAATCAGTACCAAATCAAAGCTTTAGTTTTATCGGTTGAGTTTAAAACAATGATAATGAAGTAAACAACACATTCGATGAACAAAGAGCCTGCAAGTACTTTGTTTAAAGATTGTATTTTAAATCAAAGTTATGACATCAGTTTAAACCATACATTTTACAATTCGTAAAACATCCCTGTATTTGACTCTGTTGTATTTATTGAACACAGTAATTATTTTGGGGAGTTTCAAATATTGTGAAATTTTTAAAATTTCAAACAAAATTTTTTAACTCTCCAATTTGTTCACAGAATTTGAAACTACCAAAACAATAATAAAACAATGTGGTTCTGTTGTATGAAAATAGATAGATACATTTTTACATATTATAGAGATACCATGCCTCTTACAATTGCGCTGTACGGGTGTATAAAAACTCTTATAAATGTTATTGACATTATTGCTATGTTATAATTACTCTATTTAAAATCATATTTATTGAAAGGAAATGAGGCAAGTCGCGAAAGAAGAGGCATGATAAGCGGACAGAACTGAAACTTCGCTTAAAGCTTTGATTCCCATGATCACATCAACAAACCCCCTCTAACAAAGCCTGTACCTCCAATACAGGACTACCAAAGCGTTTACACTCTATCAATTTCCTAAAAATCCGTTACTATCAAACTATATGATATTTACATTTATACGTCAAATATTGCTTTCGAATTACCTCTGGGGAGCGTGCGTTACTTCCAAAAACACGAAATTAGTAAAAACCTCAAATCCTACTTTTTATTTATTATATACTACAGTTTGAGTGCATTTATCGTATGGTCTCTAAGATTTATGAATAAAAGCACTCATATATTCAATCTTTACTTTGTTTATAAAAACAACTGACGTGTTTCTACACAATAAATATGCAAGTTTCTAAAGATTATGATATCAGCTCTATATTAATGATATTTTACAATTAATTTAATTTTTTAAGCTTTGAAATGGCAACCAATTCGAAAACAACACAGTGAAAACTCTCAGAAAATGCACATACATCCAAATTAAACTGAAGCAAAGAAGTCAAAACGAAGCAAATTTATTTTGCATGATATCAAACAATATTATGTAAGTAAAAGAAGTTTAACTTCTCTGGCTAACTTTGGCTATGCCGTCTAAGTCGAAGACTCACCATTATCCATGAGTCTGAAGTTATCTTAAAGTAAAGAAAGCACCTAATGATGTAAAAATAATATGAGAAAAAACAAGCAAAAACAGAATCGAAACTTAAAAAGTTCGAGAAACATCTAAGTACCTATCAACAACTTTAGTGTGTCAATTTATCTATACGTGAAATATCAAATATTATTTCATATCATTCAGATCACAGTTGCGGCGTTTAAATCACATTCTTAACTAATTACAACATATTGTCCTCCCTTTGTTCATTGGACTCACTCGCGACGCGGGTGACAATTCCCTACACGTTATTGGCTAAAATAAGTAAGAAGACTAATTTGTGGGCTAATGTTTCCCGAAATCATTGATGTGGGCTCTCTTCTTCTGTGTCTACGGGGCTAGGCGATAAAAACTTGCGTGCATATTTGGGATAGTGAGTCTTTTCGTGCGCCTTCAATATAGTCGATCGCGAGAACGTCTTGCCGCATAAGCCGCACCGAAACGGCCGCTCACCTAAAACACCACATCAAATTAGAACTAGAGCCCCAAGTTTGGAAAGAAAATGTGACCAAATCTCATTACATCAGAAGTGAGATTATGCTTACCTGTGTGTACTCTACAGTGGTCCTTCATATGATGCCTCAGTTTGAAAGCTTTCCCGCAAAATTCACATTTGAAAGGTCGATCGCCGGTGTGGACCGGCAGATGCGTTATCAATGACGACACATCCGGGAAGCTCTTGCCGCAAAACTTGCACAGAACCACATTCCCCGGCTCGACCGGCCCTATGTCCAGGTCTATGGGAGACTCTTCGGCGTGCATCGTCAGGTAAGTGGGTTCATTGAACTGGCCGATCATTGGCAGGCCGAGCGGCGGCCGGCCGAGAATCGCGTCCCGGTACTTCAGCGTGTCTAGCGTGTGAGTGGTCAATATGTGCCGCGTCAGTTTGCTCTGGTGGGGAAAGGCCGCACCGCAGTGGATGCAAGGGTACCCCCGCTCCCCTTCCTCAATACGACCCCTACCGGACCCATCGTACTCCTGCAACCACAAAAAAGAACATCAACTTCTTTTTTTTCTCTTGTTCCATTTTTTACACGGACCAAACTGTGTGCATTATCTCTACCACTACGTTTCTAAATTGAGATGCAGTCTCGTCATTAATTTTATTTTCATCTATCTAAGTAAGAAGTTGACGCTCATTTTTGCCCAAAATGTGCAGGAGTGACCCAGGAGCCGGCCGCGAATGCCTTGTCGTAGCAACGCGCGTGCGTACAGAATCAACGATTCGTAGCGTTACGAGTGCATGGAAGTGGCCAAAGTTAAAGAAATTAAAATAAAAAAACTGCCCAAAATATATATGAAACAAAATGAATGGATATAAAAATGATGGCCAACAAAATGAAGGTCAACTTCTTGACAGCAAGGCATAGTACTCGATGTTCAATAGCGCAGCATATCAAACAAGCATGCATGTTAAATCAATAATATCAGACAACATTAAATAACTGATTACGACAGAGCTTGCAACCTCTACATTTGTTAGTATGTAACTATCTACACAACATTTACAACACCAATTTTACTTTTCAAATTACCATTTATTTTTTAATGGCTGAGTAACAATTACAAGGCACTTTTTCATCAATATTAAATATTAAATGACTCAATGGATAAGATTTTACATCTTACAAAATTATTTTAATATCAATGTACATAACTATGACATTATTAAGGTATACCACATCTACTGCACATTGATTAACATCAACTTAGCTTTGAAAATTAGTCTCTGACAAAATTAGACAACATGCAACACCAATATCCACATACAAGAATGTTAAAAGCACAAAAATGTAAGACACATTTGACATGCACAAAATGTGCAATGTATAAATTAAATTAATCATAAAGAAAGCACAATATATCTTCAATAATATTTGGTAAAGAATGTGTCTCACAAGCTTTTGACATTAAGATTTGGATAATATCCACAATTAATTTTTTGTGATTATTAACCAAAGTATTATTTAACTACGACATACAATATACAGACATCAAGAGGTAGGTTAGCAAAATACACACCGATTCATGTTGCAGCCGATAGTCAGTTGAGGGCTCTCCAATCTTATCATCAGGCCAGTCTATTTCTTTTTTCAAAGACTGAAATGGAAAAAAACACAAATAAAACTTTGTTATAATTTTTAAACAGTATGTTACTCTTTATTTGAAAACTTTGCTATGAATGATGAACATTGATGTGTTAATATGGAGTTGTGTCTCACGAACTCTCTGTAGCTCTCTTTTTGCCTTTGTGATGAATCAGGATACAGGATCGTGCTTTTCAAGCTTGTTTGTATGAGCAAGTACTTTTTTGAAAGGCATAAATGTTGCATTTCAATATATTTATATTTCGCTATCCCACAGAATAATATCATAATCGACTATTACGATAGAAGTAGGTAGATTTGTTTTTGAAATAATATTAGAATTTTTGTATTTGAAATATTTGTTGTAGAGCAGGTACGTAGAGCACCTCTAAAAAATTAAAATAAATCACAAGGTGTTAGGTATTCGTACTTCTCGAGTAGGTAAAGACTTTTGTATTGGATTAAACTGAAAACAAATTTTGGCTTCGAATATGATCATAACAAATCAATACTGATAATTTCGGAAACTGTATTACGATTCCGTTATGATACGAGCATATTGTTCTGTGATTACGTTCTTATTCACCTAAAAAATTACAACCTAATTTCGGTCAGACATACTGATGTCTGGCAGTTCGTCTGTATATTAAGTAGCCAAGGCAAGATTGTGTTGGCTCTGAGGCAGCTTAAAAATGGAAAAGCCCCTGGGGAAGGAATAACATCAGAGCTTTTGAAAACTGGAGGAACGCCTGTTATACAGGAATTACAGAACCACTTTAACACCGTTCTTCACAGTAGGAGAACTCTAAAGGCATGGAGCGGGAGTTTGGTGGTGCTTTTTTTTAAGAAGGGCGACAAAACCCTCCCTAAAAGTTACAGGTCCATATCGCTCCTGAGCCATGTGTATAAGTTGTTCTCACAAGTGGTAACGAATCGTTTCATCAGGAGACTCGACAAGTTCCAGCCAACGAAACAGGCCGGGTTTTGCGAAGGATAATGGTATCATAGACCACATACACACAGTGAGGCAGATTATACAGAAGTCCGAAGAGTATAATCAGCCCCTGTGTCTGGCTTTTGTGGACTATGAGAAGGCCTTTGACTCTGTCGAAACCTGGGCGGTTCTGGAATTCTTACAGCGATGCCAAGTAGACTATCGTTATATCGAGGTGCTGAGATATGAAATAAGTTCCCGAAAATTTTCGATTTCGGCAGGACTCGAAGTTTTAAGAACTTATTTAATTTCTTAGAGATTACCCAGACTGCTTACGCACTATAGATATTACAAAAACCTTAGAGGTGCAGATGTCTCTACGAAGCGATGAGTGTTTAAGTAGGTACAGGGCCAGCAGTCTAAAAAATCCAATTGTGCAGAGGACTGAGGCAGTGGGATGTCATATATCCGTAACTGTTCACAAGCGCGTTGGAGAAGACGCTAGACAGGAAAGGAAGGGGCATCAACGGTAACAGCGAATACATCTCACACCTGCGATTCGCGGATGACATAGTTTTTTTATGGCGGAGTTGCTAGAGGAGCTGAACTAGATGCTGAACGGCCTAGCTTCAGCCTCACCCACGACGCATCGGTCTTGGCATGAATTTAGATAAAACCAAAGTCATGATCAAAGGCCACATTGATCCAATACCGGTCGTCGTACATGATCATATTGATCACCTTCTCGAAATTGTTTCCGAACACACTTACCTCAGGCAGATTCTGGAGTTGAGTAAAAACAATTTCAAGAAGGAAGCCAAGAGGAGGATCCATCTAGGCTTGGCAGCGTTTGGGAAACTACGTAGAGTCTTCTCGTCACCCATACCGAAATGCTTGAAAACGAAAGTTTTCAATCAGTGCGTCCTACCCATCATGTCTACGGAGCTGAGACGTGGACACGCACGGTAGGGGCTGGTCCACAGTTCAAGGTCGCTCAGCGAGCTAGGGAAAGAGCTATGTTCGGAGTTTCTCTGAAGGATAGGATTCGTAACGAATACATCCGATAGGATAGAGAACCAAAGTTCAAATAGCTTTAAGAATTAGGAAGCTGAAGTGGCAGCGGGCCGGTCATATCTCGCAAAGAAGCGACAACTGTTGGGGTAAACGTGTTCATAAACAATTATTAACTATATAAGATAATATTTAGTTATATTTTCACCATAAAAATAAATAACTACAATAGGTATATAATACAACAGACATGTTTTTTTTATAGTTAATAGAATTAAACCCTTCGTGCGCAAGTTCGATTAGCAGTTTGTGTGTTTTATTTTAATTAACAAAAAAAAACATTTTTAGGATTCCATATCTCAAAAGGAACCCTTATAGGATCAGCTTGTTGTCCGTCTGTCAATCTTCTTTTCTCAGAAAAGCATGGAGGTATCGAGTTGAAATTCACACTATATAGCTACTCAGGTCGTAACCTCTTGGAGCCGCGATATAAATAAAACTTCTAAGTCAACTCAATCAAAATTTACAGACATTTATGCCCAAATATTTTGAAGTTTCCTAGGGAAACACATGCACAGAAAACCTATAGGGTACTTCCCATTGACCTAGAATCATGAAATCTGGCAAGAAGCAAGGTCTTAAAGCACAAGTGAAGGGAAAAATCCGAAAACTGGAAATGTACCTAGCAAAATGACCAAAATTTGTAAGGCACTTCTTTCCGTTGAACTAGAATCATGTTATATGGCAAAAAAACAAAAACACACAAAAAAACTGCCAGCCAGCCATAAATGGTTTTTTGATTCTCCTGATCAATTTAGTTTTCTTTTACTAAGACATTTTTCCATGGGGGCAGCGATTTTATTATCCTACTCAGACCCACTGCTAGATAATGAATTGTGAATTATAAAATTATTATTATTTGACTTGAAACCGGTTACCGGAATTATTGATTAATGCCCCCTTAGTGATCTCTTTTAAAAATAGATTGGACAAACATTAAAAGTGTATTGACAAGAACTAAGATATTATGTTATGTTTATGTTGTGTGTACTCTTTTCTCCGCACTCAGACTCTGTTTGAAGAACTAAGATATACACGCATAAGCTTTGAGCTGTCTGTCCATACAAATAATAATAAAAATATTTTGTGAAACACAGGTAGATTATAATCCGAGTCCATGTCAGTGCACTTTAAATAAATGATGTCTTTTTTTAAATGAGCTCACAGTAGGGGCACCAAAGCTTATGCCTCAGGCCTACTAAAAAGTCATTGTCTTGAAAACCAATGTGAACATACCAATGGCACTACCTGCACCGGTGGAAGCCCAGATGGGCCTGCAATTGGCTCACTCCTGGGGCTCGGCAGAGAAGGATGAGATGGGTGGGAGAGCACTGAGTGGCTCAGAGTATTCAGCACACTCAGTCGTTCCACCGGAGAGAACCTCGTGCCTAGTATACTGCTACTACTGTGACTGTTGATCGTCATGTTTAGTCCTGGAATCGGAAAATAGCTGTGTCAGTAAGCGCACATAATATGGTACCTACTACACAGGTAACTAAGTAGGAGTTTAGTTGGGGTGTAGCTGACGGGACGCAAGGCGAAAAAGACTTAGAATTTTTTTTACGATTTTTTTTATGCATAATTATTAATATATTTTTTCTTACGGTATCGTGAAGGGGGTTACTAGGGGTGCAAGTTTTGTTCAGGTCATTGACCTCAAAGTTCAATGACATCGGCGCTAGAGGTCAAAGTGTGTCGTTTAATTTCAAGGCAAAAAAATTATCACGATTTTTTTTTATGTAAGTTTTAAGACGATGCCTCACGACCTACCTTTTTAATAGAACACGAAGTTATTCTCATGAAATTACTAAGTTACAGAGAAAATTTGCAAACGATGGCAATAAGAGTAACGTCGCCGAAACTCGTTTTTCCCAAGTGTGTTTTCTTTTAGCATAAGCATCGCGTATTCTTGCAGCATCCTTTGATGATAAACTGTATAAAATTTGAAGCTAGTCATTTACTTTTGCCCAAATTTTGGAAGAATTATATAACAAAACAAACAAACACAAATCAATCCGATTTTTTTTAACTGTGACATCGACATTCGACATTTGATTCGGTTTTATGACATTGACACATGCTATTTGCAGGGAATTTATTTTTGTTCCAAGGCCAAACGACTTATCTTTAGCATAACCCTTAGTGACGTTCTAATCGACTAAAATCTCCACGATTCGCCCGCCGCCGCCGCCGCGGCCCTCGCCTTCTCGATCGTTAGTATCAAAAGAGGGCCAGTGTAACATGTCATTTATGCGAAGAGGTTTCAATAAAACTAGCTGAGGTCATGCAAACGATAGATATTGTAAAAAGGTTTGAGAAAGAACTTAGTACCCACCCATGCTATCGTTTTGTGCTCCGTTTGATCTAAGCGAAATAGTGTCGTCTTCAGGCGACGAAGGCCGCATAGGTTCGTCGGGTGGTTCATCTTTTAGTATAGTTGGATGCGTGGGCGTTACCGCTTCGGTTGATGTTTCTGACCGAAATCGCCGCACGGAAAGTAGGGGGGATATTCTCGGAGGTGAAGCTTCGGGAACCTCTCGGTGTTCCCGACTCTCACGATGCTCTCTAGGATCGCGGATTTCGCGCAAATCGCGCAGTTCGCGAACTTCTCTGGGGTCTCTGGATTCTCTGTGGTCCCGCATTTCGCGGGACTCCCTGAGATCACGGGGCTGTTCTCTGTCTCTGAAATCTCGAGGTTCTCTCATTTCACGAGGTTCTCTATGTTCTCTGTGCTCCCTTTCCCTGTGTTCTCGCGGTTCCCTCGCCTCTCTAGTATGGCCTTCTCTGGCATCGCGGCCATCTTTAATTTCTCGGGTTTCGCGAGCGTCCTTGGGTTCGCGACGTTCTTCCTTTTCCCGGGTTTCCTTGGTCTCTATCCTGTCGTGTGCCTCTGGGCACTCCCTCTCCCTTATATCGGGGGCTTGGCACTCTTCCATCGGTTCCGGGACGTTTCTTGTATCGATGCCAGCTGCGCTAAGTGTCGTCATTTCAGCAAGTCCTTTGACCTAAAACAGAATGAGGGTAATTTTATACATAGGTAAGTACTTGGTCCAAATCAATTGATTTTTTTAGTTTACAATAGACCAATACAAAATCTGATAATACGAAAACAACACTTTGCTGTTCAAATGTTGCAGGAACATCTGCAAAGACTACCTATTCCTAACCTACGTATCCTACTATCATCAAAGCAGGAAGAAGTTGGTGCAAAATGCACAATTATACAAAAGACCGGTCCATAAAAGAAAAACAAATGAAGGAGAATGGAAATTTAAGTAGGTACATAACCTTCTCCATTACCTAATGTGATGCTTTAGGAGAACTTATAAACGTAGGTAACGTAATTGCTCGTACCTGCAAACTCTCAGCAGTTTTGAGAAGGGCAGGCAGTTGACAATACTGTACGTTGACCTCGCCCTTGTACATGAAGTCGACGAGCGTCCTCAACTCCTCGAGCCCGACGTCCTTCAGAATCACTATCGGGTGCCGCGACGGGTGGTCCACGAATAGAGACCGGAAGTACGATGAGCACGCTGACAGCACTACCTGGAATTTACAGGTGTTAGTTGGATGCGAATTCAGACGACTGAGGAGTTTGACAAGGGCAAGGGGGGAGGGGGCAAATTTTGGAAAAATACATCCAAAAATCTTTTTAAAAAATGTAGGTCGTTACTGCAGTAAATACTGCAGAACGTTTTTCAATGATTTTCGGATCTCCCCGATCAATTTTGACCGCAGGGAGCCGGGGCCAGAGATTAGAGGGAGGTGACCAAAAATGTTAGACCCCGTCATGGAGTAGGTAACTACTTCCGCGGTTCCTGGAGACTGACTGAGAAGATTTAGGGTGTGATAATTAATTTATGGTTTATGAGTTGGTAAGTACCTAAGTAAAAAACACTTGTCAAAACTTTGGCCGTCCAGTAAAAAAAAGCCTTTGTTAATTGTTTATATTTATTCTATTTTATTGTGCACGCTGGCTGAGACGTCCTATATTAAAGAGACACTAAATTTAAGAACTATCACGCTTCCGACTGGATTGATATGGATCAGTTCAGCTACCTGTAGATTGTTTGTAACAGTTTGCAGATAGCTCAATTGTTTCTATTGTAGTAATACTTACTAGTTTTAACTTAAATTTATTATTTGATTGTAATTTTTATTTACTAAATACCAAAAAGAACTACTACAATCCTACCTTCTAGCTTAGACCTGCTTAGAACAGAATATGTACCTACATATGTATGTACCTTTTTAATAAGTAGTAAGTACCTACATACCTTTATACTATTTTATTTTGTTTTATTTGGGAAACAGACAGTTTTTATTATTTTATTTATACGTAGGTACTTACCTGACCTGGCGGCCTTAACACCTGTGGAACCCATCAAGATAAGTAAAAGAATACGATGCCCCCATGGTCTATGTAGGAATCAATCAGAGGACAGACCTTTGTTTGAGGAAATCAGCATTACTGGTCCTACACGTGTAGGTCTCCACACCTAGGTATATTCATTAATAGGCACGCTCCATTCCATTAGGTACCTATACCTACGTATTTACATTGTATTGTTCACTACCCGGCTTAGTATCGTAGATATATATATTAGATATAGGTACTATGTAGAAGCTAGGCCAGAACTAGGCTATTTTGTTTATTGAACTACCATAATGTTTCAATACCCAGTTTGCGGGAGCCAAGTTTGTGCTATTGGTGCAGTGCGTGCCTTAGGATTCCTAGATTAGGGGCCTTGCGCACTGCTTAGATCAGGTATTTATTTATTTATTTATTGATCACCAACATAGTGTACACTAAAACTAGCATATAGTTAGACCTTAATAAAAACATGTTAAGTGTCACTATAATTATAGATGAAAACAGCATGCAAAAAATAATCCTGAGCGAGTAACATATACCTAGATAAAACGTAAATAATATAATGTAAAAGTTAAATAATTGAATTCATTCATGTAGAGTACAAAAAATAAAACAATAAGATAACATAAAAATGGCTAAAAAATAACAAAAAAAATAATTATAACACAATAAATTTATGATAATAATGTCACTTATAAATAAAATTGGAGATTATAATTTTGAGGAGCAAGAACTACATTTTTTTTGTCGAAAAATGGCCTTGAGCCTATGCACATTGTCAGCAAATATATCTACAGTTGTGGATTGGCTCAGAGAGTTATACTGCCTTGCAACTCTAGTTAAGGGTGAGTGATATCCTAGGTTAGATTTAGACCCGTCCAGACAAAACAGGTTAAACCTCGAAGCCCTGGGCAGTTTGTATGGGAGAGAAAACGACACTGTAGCCAATAAATCTGGGGCGTCAAGGATACCGTTTACTAATTTAAAAAGAAACACCATATCGAGCATGAGTCTTCGGTCAGCCAATGTGGAGATCCCAAAGTGCGTTAATCTGTCCTCGTAGCTCAACAGCTTTTTGCCCAAATTGCAAGAATAAGTCAAGTGCCACAGAAAGCGCCTCTGAACGCTTTCCAGGCGTTTTTTATGAACTTCATAGAAAGGACTCCATGCAACACTTCCATACTCCAGTCCACTGCGCACAAGAGAATTGTAGAGCAAAATTTTTGTAGACGGCGATTTGAAATGTCTGCTATTACGCAAAACGAAACCAAGGCACTTAAATCCCTTGTTGGTAATGTTGTCAATGTGAACATTAAGACACAGTTTACGATCAAGTATGACCCCAAGGTCCCGCACTTCGTCCATATTTCTCAGCATGGTATCTTTGATGAAGTAATTTGGTCGCACACAGGACTTTTTGCGTGTGAAGAAGATAGCTTGACATTTAGAGATGTTCAGACACATGCCATTCGTGTCGCACCAAGTATCAAGCCTGTTCAAGTCTTCTTGCAACAAAGCGGCATCAAGATCACCATCTATGGAGCGGAAAATTTTTAGGTCGTCAGCAAAAAGTAAACTTTTTGAATATTTAAAGCAGTCTACAATATCATTGATAAAGATGTTAAAGAGCATAGGACCCAGAATTGAGCCCTGAGGCACCCCAGAACGAACCAGAAATGGATCAGAGGAACAACCATTCACCACAACAGATGACTTTCTTTGTAGCAGGTACGAACTACACCAACTCAACAAAGGTTCGACAATACCATGGACAGAAAGCTTGCGAATAAGGATTGTGTGGTTCACTTTATCGAATGCCTTGCTGAAGTCAGTATAAATCGCACTGACCGAAGACCGCTTGTCGAGAATAGAAGACACCCCGCTAACAAAGGATACAAGATTAGTGGTCGTGGATCTGTTCCTCATGAAGCCATGTTGTTGCTGTGTAATTATGTTTTTAAAGTGCCAAGATAACAAAGGATGTAATACCTTTTCGAATACCTTCGCGAAAGTAGGAAGTAAAGAGATGGGCCTGTAATTCGCAACAAGATTCACGTCACCAGCTTTATGGAGCGGTACGATGAGAGCTTCCTTCCAGCTATCCGGAAACGACCCGGTCCTCAGAGATCGGTTAAATATCAGGCACAAAGGGAAAGCTAAAGCTGCCGCGCACTTGACCGCAAAAATTGAGGGGATGCCATCCGAGCCGGCGCCCTTATTGCAATTGAGTCTTTTTAACACATTAAGGACCTGCGTGCATTCGAATTGGACAAGAGATAAGTAATTATTTGTGGCTTTGACATCACATGAAGAATACGGCTGAGGAGTAATTGAGCCATCGGTGTAAACAGAAGCGAAATTCTTGGCAAAAAGGTTACATATATCAACACCATCTGAAGCTTTTTCATCTTCAAAAGTCATTTGTGAGGGGTAACGACAATAACTATTCCTTTTATTTTTTATGAATGACCAGAAGAGTTTTGGGTTGGAGCGCAAACTGCATTCAAGTTGGGTTATGTACCTTTTGTAACAAAGTGATATAAGTTTGTGTGCTCCTTCCTTTGCGTACACGAAAGAAATTTTGTCGCGGGGGTTGAAATTAAATTTTCGCAATTTTTGGTGGTACTTATGTTTTTCGCGAAGTAGCTTAATAAGGTCATTGGAGAACCACAAAGGATATTTCTTGGAGCGCGGTCTTGACTTGGGCACATGTTTAGATATGGCTTTATGTAAAAAGTCATAGAAAACCTTTACCATTTCGTTAACTGTCTTGCAGAGAGAGAACTCTTCTTCCCAATGCACTAGATTCAAATCATTGACAATAGATTCGTAATCAGCCTTGTAAAAGCATAGGCGTGCTGTTGAATTGGCAGGCGCTAGAAAGCTAGACCCAGGTGAGATGGAAAACTCCATCGGAGGGTGGAGCACATCAATTACTGATAGAGGAGAAATGCTCTCGAGAAGATTCGTAACCTCAACGCTGCTCAGTACTAGATCCAATTGCTTACCTTTCATGTTTGGGATGTAATTATATTGTTTAAAATCATGCATAGCTATAAAATCTAAAAGCATAGTCGAGAATGAGCTATTAGTTATCTCGCCATTGAGTGGGCAAGTATCCTTCGAAAATTTCCATGTTATGGAGCTAAGATTAAAATCTCCAATGACAATGATGTTCTGAATATCGTTTTCATCAAGGACTCTATTTGCGTTGTCGATGAACTCATCAAATATATGTTTTTGGATAGGAGGCGGAAGATAAACTGCACAAAGATACAGTTCATAAATTTTACCGTTCAACAGGCTAACCTGCACACTCACCCAGAGATCCTCGCATTTCGATTCAAAGCCCTGCAGAACCCTTGAGTTCATATGTTTAGAAACAGCGATGAGGACACCGCCACCATTTTTTTTACTATGGAATCCACTGAATTCTCTATCGCGCCTGTAAACAGTGTACCGACTGTCAAAGAGTTCCGAGTCAAAAACGCTATTATTCAACCATGTTTCGGTCAGTATAACTATGTCATAGTTATTGCAAACAATGTTGTTATAAAAGTCTATAGTTTTAGTTCTTAATCGTCTTACATTTTGATAATAAAACTTAACCATGTAAATAAGCAAATTAAGTTAATAGTCAATACAGTAAAATGAAAATGGAAATGCAATATAATAAATTGATTACAATTACAATTTGAGAAACCTAAAAACACAAAAAAGAAGAAGCTACAGAGTATCTACAAGTCACAATATCTAAGATAAGCTATTTAAAATTTCTAGGCCTTTGACCAAGATGTAGCTTGAAGTCTCGGTTTTTCTCGTATAGACTTTACCGTCACGCACCCACACAAACTTATAATTGAGTTCTTTGGCCTTTCTTCGCGTGGCAGCGTGCAGTGCCTTCACCTCGGGGGTTAGGTGCTCGGCGACGAAGACGGGGGTCTTCTTGGTTCCACCAATTCCGAGGTGGCTAGAGTTCAACTTGTCGGCTCCGTTGCTCTTGTTGTATTTAACAACAGCGGCGAGGTAAGTATCACGTAGGCGCCGGCTGCTGAATTTCACCAGAATAGAGCGAGGCCTTGGGCTTTTGTTGTCTAGTTTTGCGATCCGACTACAGTACTGGATATCGGATTCTTCTAGCGGGCACTTGACAGTCTTAGCTAGTTGTTGTACGGTCTTGTACAAATTCTCGGTCTTATGTTCCGGAACGCACTGAATTTCAAGATTATTAGTGCGAGACAGTAGTTCCATCTGGTGGACTCTAGCTGTCAAATCTTGTGTAGCGACACGGAGCTCAGTGTTCTCCCTATTTAGGCCTTCAATGACAGCTCTCTGGGACTCAGTCTCAAGCCTGATCCTATCAAATTCAGCGCTAAAATAAGACAAGGATTCACCTAAGGTAGTGACTTTTGATTGTATATCACTGATTTGCGTGTTAAATTGCCTTCTTAGTTCCTCTCTAATTATATCCCGTATGGATTCAGCTGAGATGCAGTTGCAGCTACTGTTGCTGGTGCCACTGCTGCGAGCTTTCGTGCGGAGAGTGACGTTTTCGTAAGCACTATCGGCACCAGTTTTGTTAAGTACTGAGGCAGGATTAACGCGTACGGGCGTGTTAGAATTATTACCCTTAGGCTCCTTGCAACGACAGGAAGGACACACCCAATTGTCCTTGAAATCCTTTGAGAAACCCAGGAAATTCTCCTTTGTGTAATTCACACACTTATAGTGATATTTATCGGTACATCGACAACAGAGTAGGTAGTTTAACCCTTGAAGCTGATTGGTGCATCCAGAGCAAGTAGATGAAGTCATTGTAGGACGCAGTGTGTGTTATCTTATCATTCAACAAGTTTAACAAGAAATACTCGCAACGTTTTGTAATCGTTCGAGGGTAGGTATTCAAAATGAGGGTAGTGCTGCTGTTAGTTCAACAACGTTGAAAGCGGGACGCAGCTAAGTTAGACTCGCGTCCACCTCACGTTCGCGGCAAGAAGGTCGTAAGCGTCGCGCTGTTCGTGTCACTTACGCGTTTACCTCAGAACCTCGGAACAGTTGCACTTGTGTTGATGGATAATAGTTAATTGCAACTTAATCACTGTTTACACTTGGTTTTTTGTAATACTGCTTGTTCACTGGGTATTATAATAGTGTTCTTATTGTGAAAAAAGTAAGACAATTTAAGAAAGGGCAGATTTTACCTATTTAATCGAATAAAATTTACAGCGAAATTACGTGAGCTGTTACTCGCTCGCGGGCGCGGGTTCGCATTCCATAAAATGTATGTATATGCAAATATCACTGGATTGTATGTAGGAAGGTTCCATTTTGTGGATATCCAAGAGGGGTATGGTTGTAAAAGGAAATAATATAAACAGAACATCTACTTGATACAAATGTGCTCCAGCTCTGTAGACCGTGCCCGTCTTCTGGCCGTTTCTAAATGGTAGTCAGAACCATAGACATAGAATTTTTTTACTACGGTCAGGGTAGCGGTCAGGACATTGTTTGCAAGTACTCCATATAATACTAGCACTTTATTGGATCCCTTAACTTTTCGTACAACAGCATGTCTTTGGTTGCGTGCAAGGTGTTGCGCTTCTGATTGTTCCACCTTAGGCAATAGTTTTCACTTCCCGCGTATGAGCTAGTTACAACAAATACTTTGAAACTTGCCTTATGAGCCCTAATGGAGGCGCCCTCGGAGCAGGCTATCGTGACGTCCACGAGACTCGTCGTGCAGCAACTGGCTAAACACTCCCAGCAGGTTGCTCTGATGATTGTTCCACCTAAGGCAATAGTTTTCACTTCTCGCGTATGAGCTAGTTACAACAAATACTTTGAAACTTGCCTTATGAGCCCTAATGGAGGCGCCCTCGGAGCAGGCTAGCGTGACGTCCACGAGACTCTCGTCGTGCAGCAACTGGCTGAACACTCCCAGCAGGTTGCTCTGATGATTGTTCCACCTTAGGCAATAGTGCTCACTTCCCATGTCTGAGCTAGCTCCCGCCGCTGAAACGGAGAGAAAATAAGTTAGAGAACACCCGTACTGAGGGTGAGGCGCGGGTTCGAATCCTACTGAAATCGAAAATCTTTGGGATATTATTAAATAGAAGAGAAAAGTTTAAGATTGACGAAGTTTAGGCAGATTTCTGGGTTAAAGGCGTAAAGAACAGTCATAAGTGTGGGTTTTGCATAGTTTACGAAAGTTTTAAAAGTTTTCGTTTTCTTCTATACCTACGTAGGTAGGTACATTGAGCGCCTCTACAGAATACCTACTGAGAGGTTTGCTCCTATTCGAAGTTTGACGGCAATCGAGTTAGTTTCTCCAAATAAATAGTTTCTCAAGTAGGTAGGTAGTAGTATTTAGTAAACAGCCAAGTTCTAGAAAACTTTTTTCTATTATAAATAATTAATATTTTGAATAATTAATATATAATAAGCAAAAACTTGATTTTTGAACTGAAGTTTCTGTTCTGTCCCGCTTTTATGAACGCGAAATCCTATGGCTATCCTTTTCACAAAATGGCGTCACTAAGCGCACCCTTAAACATACATTAATAATGTTGCTTCGTTTTCAGCCTGCTTTTCGGCTCAACACAGGTGCTCTATTGAAAAGATTAGTACCTACCTACCTACCTACCTACCTCCCTTTATACAATAACAATGAACATCCGTGAACTTGACCTGCTATGTTTGGGAACCTGAGCAATTGAATTGAAGATGATGTCTAGACTCTATCTAGCTGACAAACAAATTGAAACAAGTACCTAAATAGGTACTCATACTAAAAATGATAAGACAAAAACAAATTTTTTGCAGTAATTTATTTACCTGCCAAGAGGAAACAAAAAAATTTGCTTGATGACTTAACTCAAATAACTCTTAAATATTTTAATTTTTTTCCATGATCCTACAACCTAGATCGATCAAATAAAGTCATAATAGATAATAAGCTAAAATGAAATGTTCTTTATACTTAGTTCTATTACCATGCTTGTTCTCAAGATCTTAACTTCTGTATTTATTGAGAAATTAAGGTTTTAGTTAGAATTTAGAGGTAACTTTGCGATTAAAACTTTTAAAACTATCATGGTTAATAACATTAAAGTCATTTATAACGGGATATTTACCATGATTAGATTTTTGAGTTAGGTATCCAATATTTCGGCACAATTTCATGCGCCATGATCAATCACGGAAGAACTATAGTCACTGCCAAACTGTGCTATAATATTGGATAACTCAAAAATCGAATAATCGTGTTTTTTGAAACATATGATTGATAGAGTAAAATCCTGAAATTTACCATGTACAAATCTCTACCATATAAAAATCAAAGTTAAATGTTTAGTAATATGAAATGGAGATCTGACGGAATTGATTTGAGGTAGTAGGGGCGCTGTGGTCAGATCTGTTTCTAAATGATCTATCTCAAAATGATTTTCCTGAAATAGGTTATTAAATCTGACTTATTACACTTTGACTATAACAAATTGACGTAACCTAGAACACGATTACAATACCTGGGTACCTACATGATGGTTTGCATTGAAATGAAATTACGTAACTGAAGCAGCGCCTACTACCTACCAAGGGCGATCATACACGTCCGATTTTTTTGTCCGTGATAATAAGCCTATTCGACCATGTGAGGGGTTGTTTAGCTACAAATCTTTTTGGATAGTTAAATATGACTTCCTGTAGACTACAATCATAGAAAAAAATAAGGCGTGAATGCTTGTTTACCTACCTACCTATCTCGATGTAGTGAAGTAGGTTTTATTTCACACACTAACATAAATTAAAAAGAAAAGACAAACAAAGAAATAGAAAAACAAGTGACAAAAATGGGGGCATCGCTCATGATGTAGGTATGTAGTATCCACGTCAGTTTTAAATTACCAAAAAGAATCACACATTAAGAAAGAGAAAGTTTGTATTGTATGTAGTTACCTATATTAATTCCAGTTTTACCCTTAAAGGGATATCAGTAGGATAAACTCGAATAACGTGTGTATCTTGTAACCTTGTAACTCTTTCACGCTCAAACAACTGAACAAATTTAAATAAAATTTGGTATCGTCTCGACCAGGATAGTTTATACCCTGGATTTAAACAGAGACTAATTTGATCCCAGAAAAAGGCAATGTTCCCGTGTGATAAGTAGCCTATGTCCGTCCCAGGGATACCATTATTAGGCCGTAAAGCTGTGGAATTGGAATGCACTGCCTTAGCCCATTAGGAAAGCTGAATCACTACCTGTCTTCAAAGCTCGCGTCAAAGATTCTTATCTATCGAAAAAGTTAATACTGGTAGGTACTTTTATTTATTTATTTTTTGTTCTTGGTATTTATTTATTCCGTATATATTATTCTATATTTTATAAAAATCTACTTCCAAAAGAATAATTGTTAATTATGATTATATATTATTATGTATATGTATGGTACACAAATTGAGAAAGGCAGGGTTCTCAAATTTTTCAAATTTATCTCCATCCAATGGTTGCCTGGAAGAAATCGCTTCTAAGCGATAAGGCCGCCCATTGTACTTTTATGTTTAAGGTCTATGTCTGTTTGCTGTTTTTTTTTGTGGTGTACAATAAAGAGTTTTGTATTGTATTGTATCACCTCCTTGCCAAATTTTATTAAGATTCTTTCAGCCGTTTAAGCGCGAAAAGATGACAGAGGCCTGTAATGAATGACGTAACCTTTTCACGCTTAAGACTAAAATAACTATACTTTTAGTAGGTCACATAGCCCGCAAGCCCGGAGACAACCTCCAAAAACTCATCGTCACGGGGAAAGAGCCCAACGCGCTGGTCTGACCAAGTCCGCACCACACTCGACATCAAAATGTCAGAAGCGATACATGTCGCTGAAAGCCGTAGCAGATGGCGCTATATCGTCAAGAAGAAGCTGCTTCCGTGATGGGTCACGACCCCCAGTAATGGGGAAACGACGCAAGAAGAAGAAGAAGAATATTAATAAGAATATATAATATTAACTAGTATGGATTGTAGACTAGTTTTAGCCGATGATGACGAGGATGAAGAAAATTTTAGTATTTGTAGAAGGTTAGTTTTAGTTCTACAGCAGTTTGCGCAGTAACTTTTTTAATTGGTTCTTCACGCTGCATTTAATATATTAGTACCTACTTAAATGTATAGTTTATTGAGCTAGTTTATTGTTTTTATTACGTATATCTACGAACCTATTTATGTTGGAAGAACACTAATGTTCCATTCCTAAATCGTTGTACTTTAATGTTTTATTTTTGTCGGATATAGTTTAGTTTATAATTAAAAAAAATAACTAACCGGTTCTTATATTATTTCCTATAATCTAAACTACCTATATCCGTCCGAGCACAACAGTCAATTAATTACCTGTCTCTCAATCTGATTTCCTCGATACAGGCTCAGTGTACCGACGAAAATAACCTCAGATTATTATATACCATTATTAAGAAAGAAAATTTCAATGTAATAAAACGAATTAAATCAAAACTAATATTTAAAATTGAAACAATTGAGCTAACTTCAGAATGTTGCAAACATATATTTGTATTTATTAAGCATATAACATCGGAAGTTATACAATGCAAGTCATGTTGTACAAAATAAACAATCTACAGCTAGCTCAACTGATCCATATTCCACCAGTCGGAAGCGTGATATTAATTCAACAATCTTTAAAAAGTAAATATGATTTATGGTAAAGTTTCGTTTATTTTTAGTGTAGATGTAATTAGTAATTGTATTTGCTGCAAATAAATATTTTTTTACTTTTTCTTTTCACTTAGGTACTAAACAAGGTTCGTAGTTAACCCACTTACATCCGTAATTATTTCATCAAAGTACGATGGTTTTTATAATAAATAGTTTGTTGTGAGCTTGTTATAGATGGTAGTTAGTATTGTACCTATACACGATGAGTCTATTACACGATGACTAAATCCTTACCATAATCAGTGTACTAGGTATGTATAGTATTCTCGGTGCCCAAAGAAATGAAGTATTTAGTACTATATACCTACCTACCGGAAATTGGTAACATCCTTTATCCCATCCTCATCACCAAGTATTTAGTACTATTTACGGGAAATTCGTCACATCCTTTATCCCATCCTCGTCACCAAGTATTTAGTACTATTTACGGGAAATTCGTCACATCCTTTATCCCATCCTCGTCACCAAGTATATAGTACTATTTACGGGAAATTAATTTCATCTTTTATCCCATCCTCGTCACCAAGTATTTAGTATTATTTACGGGAAATTGGTAACATCCTGTAGCCCATCCTCATCACCAAGTATTTTGTACTATTTAATGGAACTTGGTAACATACTTTATCCCATCCTCGTCAGAAAGTATTAAGTACTATTTACGGAAAATTGGTAAAAAAAGACGCGTTGCTTGGCTATCGTTTATTCCGGTCTGACACATCGAGAAAAAGGTTGAATCTACCCATAACTAGTGGGTTATTAATAATAATAAATGATAGGTTATAGATGTCACCGTCAGATGATAAGACCCGTAAAATTATAAAGTGACTAGGATTTTTATAATTTTATATCCTACGGTGACATAATTATACGCTACAATACAAGAGTATGAAATAAAAGCATAGAATAAGTTAGCTATCTAAAGTTCTCATATAAGAGTAAAATAAACATCTTATTACTTCAGATAAACGATCATCAATCGATATGATCGTGAAACATCATCGTTAAGCATACCAATACACGGAAATAAGAATCGTCTTTAAATTGCATAGAGACGTCTCCACAATTCAATTAATTTAGTTCATAAATCTGTATGTGTCACAGCTACAATGATTTTCATTATATTTCATACTAGCTTCTGCTTGTGGCTTCTTTCGCGATCTTCCGGGATAAAATAGTAGCCTATGTCTGTCCACGTGATACCGTATGACTGTATGTATGTCAAATTTTCAAATTCAACTGTCAAAAATCATTGTTACTTTCGAATTTATAATATTAGTATGCATAATTCATAGTTATATAAATAATAAATAGTGAATACTTACTCAATCTACAAAAAAAAAAACATTTTGATCCCTACATTTGAACAACCTTCGCTTATCAAACTCACTATCAGACAAAGATAATGACTTTACACTTTGTTAAAACAAGAAACAATAAAAAGTGCTGTGTTAAGTGCGTACAAACCTAATCTTGATTGCAATCGAATGTTTACCGAACGCACCAGAGGCGTTAATTGCTGCATTTACGCTCACCATCCGGAACTGTCAGCGTTAATAAGAACAAAACACCAGTCTGGTTGATAACCGTTTCGCGCCTACACGCGCGCTGTTAAATATAGGAGGTATAAGCGGTGCGCGCACGCATCGGCCGCGACGCAGCAGTCAAGATCAAGGGCGCGCGATTGCGCAAGAGTTGGCGGTCGCTGCGCACTGCAACTGTGATGTCATCGCGTTTGTGTTCCCCACGCCTCGACCCCCGCCCCGTTCTAAAGGCCGCCGCGGACACGGAACTTCTATTTTTAAATTTTTGACTTCGTATACAGAATAATTATTCATCGTCATCAGCATCAGCTTATATTAGTCCACTACTGAACATAGGCCTCCCCTAATGAGCGTCATAGAACCCTGTCCAGCATCTAAAGAGATAAAGAGATACATTTATTTGGCAAACAGGTACAGTTATATACAGGCTTACAGCAATATTAATAAATAGTTGTAAGTAGGTACATTTACATACATTTACACAAAATGGGTACAAGCAGAGAGTAGGTAGGGACGAGAAAATAAGTGAACACAGTTACATGAGACGAAGAAACTAACTTTAACATGCCTGCACTACACAATCTATTGCCAGTGAGCATCTGCCAGCAGAATAGTTATTATAGTACGTAGGTATGGTAACCTAATGTAATATAGAAGGTATAGATGGAGATTGCTTTGAAACTATCTGAAATCCACATACTCGCTTATCACTTCCTGTTTAGAAAAAAAGCAAAACCAACTTCAATGCGAATCCTCTTTCCTTTTCTTCTATTTTTAGAATATTTCTAATGTGAGCTACGCTACGCGTCCGGGGAAGTACCTTATTATGTTTTTTTGTCGTCAAGCATAGCTGTTTTGACTATAAGTTTATAGTTGCCTGTAATTACAGGCTTATTTGTACCTCTTAGAACAAAAAAATCTCTTCCAAATGATCCTTCAACCTTTACAATGTCATCTTTCTCACTGGGGTCTAACCAATGCGTCTTCCGGTATTTTATAATAGTCACACACAACTAGTGTATTTGGTAGAAGAGCCAAGGTCACAAAGACCTCTAAATTCGCAAAGTCAAGGCTCTCAAAGTTAAATATAACATCTTAATAGGTCAGATCTGATTTTTAAGTTCTTATTCACTAGCTTTTATTCGCGGTTTTCATCACGGATTCTGGTTACGTAACTTGAGGTTTAGTTGGTTTCTGTACGTTTTTTACTAGATTTTCTGAATATTTATGTCTCACTAGTATTATAAAATGCGATATTTTAGATGCTTGGATTTTTTTACCTCTTCACGCCAAAACTACAAAACAGATCGGGCATTTTGCATAGATTGATTTCAAGACCTGGATTTACTTATGGCACTATTGATTGCAAGAAAACACGTGCGTAGCCGCGGGCTGAACATTTAGACTAATTAATTAAAAATAGCTATTTTACATACCACATCGTTGTCATATGTTTTTATAGTTTGATGCAAGAATTGATCAAGGCTTACCAAACAAAGGCGCCTCTTGTCGTATTCCGAAATCTACACAAAATCACAACGTTATTAAAAGACCTTGACTTTGATGTTGAGGTAGGTATGATTTGTTTGGCAAGATATGTGCTGAACATATCTGGGCTTAAAAACAGTACCTACAATTGGCGTTTGACCACAATCTCAGCTGATTGTGAGTGACTATGTGGCCAACGATGTGTCACAAAGGTTTTAAAGACCCGATTTAGGTCTCTCTGGTCTTGAAGGGACTCCACTAACGAAGGTTAAATTCTGCTTACCATCACTTTACTATGACTATTTTTTATGGTATCGGCGCAGAATCGTCTTTATGGGACGATAAAACAAACCCTATATAGTGTGGTGCTATTTCTGATTTTTGTTTTATCCCACTCATATTGGATGTATGGATAGATGAATATATGGATATTTGTTGCTCAATCACGCCAGAACGGCTGAACGAATCTGGACGAACTTTGGCACAGAGATAGATTATAGTCTGGAATAGCACATAGGCAATTTTTTTATCCCGGAATTCCAACGGGAACGGGAATTACGCGGGTGAAACCGGGACGCACGGCTAGTTAGAGATATTGGTAGAACGATTTCAACCTTGACACATGACTTGAATGTCATCTGTAGTTTCTTTTGCCATAGGTAAAATGTCATAATGTGTCATTCTCAAGCGATACCATTGTTATGGTGAAGGCATTATTTTAGTAGAATTAGGGCTCAGGGCTCTGGTTGGTGTTTAGTTTTTGCTAAAACGGTTGTCTTTGTGAAAATTGCAATGTCTTCCTATCTACTTATCAGAATGATAACAAAAGAATGAATGTGATACAGTAGGCCTTTATCACTGATGCAATGTCAAAATGATAAAATTAATAAGGATGAATACATACGTACCTAGGTATTAGAGGTCAGAACCTAAATTATCATTTATCTAATATTCCAGATATGGGCCTAAACGTTACAAAATACGAGTTGCTGCCAGCGGCTTCGCGCGTTTGTTTCGGGACGTCTGAATTTCCCGAAAAAACTATTTACGGGTAAGCCTCACATTTATGCAAAATTTCAGTCTGATCTGTTGGGCCGTTTTGGTAAAGAGGTAACAAACATACATCCTTCCATCTAAACGAAACTGTGATGAAATGAAACATTAGCAATGAACTCATAATCATGATTTTTTTAGTACCTATATAATGTGTGATTCTAACAATATTAACAAGTTATATGGTTATTTATAATACAAGATGAAAAATTTACAATACAGTAAAGTAAGTAAGTCAGCATGAAAACCAAAGTTTCCGATTTATTTTCGTGCAAAACCTACATTTTCGTTACCCTTCTCATAATTTTATAATTATGAAAGGTATAGGTAGCATTTGTACTAAAACAAGTCAAAAATACGTTAAATTTCCTTTTTACGAGTACGGGTCCAGAGTCCGTAGTTGCGTAGTTCCCTGTCCGCACGATAGAGGCGCTGCTGTGCCAAAACCTATGCAAAACGGAGAAGTTGCGATCATAATATCGCATCGTCTAATGGACTCGGGTGCTCCGGTCTAGAACGTCAACTATTGTTAGTGGGTAGTGGGTAGGTGCCCAGCGTGGGGATTATGTCCATTGCCCTCCATGAGATAAAAAATAAGGGGGAGGCCTGCGCCCAGCAGTGGACTATTATAGGCTGTTGAGGTTGAGTGGGCAAATGTGTGTACGATCAGCAGACATTTGTTCAGGGTGTTCTGGTTTTCTATGTATAATAAAGAATATCTTTCTATGTATTGTGTTATATTATGACTATGTATATCAGTTATCTAGTACCCATGTAACACAAGCCCTGCTTAGCTTGGGGCTAGGTAATGCTGTGTGAATTGTCCAGTATTATTTATTTATTTATTGGACCCAGGACTTATTCATTCATTTCACTGAATTCGAAGTTCATATTGAGGTTAAACTGTACGTACTATTATATATTCACAAAACATTGCGCAATATAATATGTCCGTGTTAGAAATTCGATAAGCCCTTAACTCTAGACTGCGCGGCGCTGAAGAAATCTGCCGACATAATCTAATTAATTGAAATCATGTTATTAACGAGGAATGTAAGCATTTAGCGTAGCTCAACACTTTATAATTTTATACCTCATAAAATAATAATAAAACTCTTAGTCCACAGATCGGAATGCTGGCTTTTATTTCGGTCAACGAATTAGCATTGCTATTCAACGTGGCAATGCTGCCAGCATTCTGGGCACTCTGCCTTCTGGTGACGGCTTAGGTTTTTAGTGTAAATATTAGTTGCAATTATTTAATTTTTTATTGTAATTTTCTGAATAAATGTGTTTCAATTTCTTAGGGTAATTAGTTACGTAAGCTTAATAAGTATAACGCTAAGAACCCAAGAAAAGAGGTCTCCAAGATTCAGGTTTATCCTAGTTTGGGGATCAAAGATGTATTAAGTCTTAATTATTTTTCAATAAACGTTATCAACATAGCTCAAAGGATTAGCAAGCTGAAGTGGCAGTGGGCTGACCATATCTCGAGAAGAACAGGCAACCGCTGGGGTAAACGTGTTCTTGAGTGGAGACCGCGACTCGGCAAACGTAGTGTAGGACGCCCTGGTGGGATGACGATTTGCGAAAGACTGCTGGCAGATGCTGGATGCGGCAAGCTGAAGACAGGGCGCTATGGCGCTCATTATTATTATTATTTATTTGGGCCGTAGTTTTTAGTATATTACATCCTGTATTAGACTAATGTTGCCTGAAATAAAAGATTTTATTTATTAATTATTAGGGGAGGCCTATGTCCAGCAGTGGACTAATATAGGCTGATGATGAAGATGATTATGAAACGGTATTATTAAAATTGTAAATTACTAAGGCCATTCAAAGCGCGTTCAAATGTCAATATAGAATATGTGATCATAGCGAATTTCCACAGTGATTACAAAACAAAACTTATAACACATCTGGAAAAAATACGCTAGGATTTTGTAGTATTTGTTGTCACATCATGTAGGTAGGAGTTCTAGAGTCGTGACTCTAGATAATATAGCCATGTTCGACCTTCAGAACACAATGCTAGAGCATACAGTGTTGTGCCTAGGTTTTTATGACGTAAGGGTGCTTGTATAGAACTAAGAACTGTCAACGTTATGGCCATTGACTAAGCCAGAAGGTCAAAGCTGGAAGACTAGATCGACTTCTAAGTACGAAGACTGTCAGTATCATAAAAATATAGGTACAGACTTATGTATCAAAATGTTCTCAAAATTATGGGGCTCGAATTAGGTCACCTAAAATTGAATTTATATTCATATTTTATATTTATTTGGGAAACAAAAAGCTTTTAATTATTAAATCATAATACATTTCTAAACTAGAACAATTTCCGCTTATAGAGCGAAAATAATAACAGATATAAATAAAACTTTGCAACAAAATGACTACGTGCCTAATTTTAACGTAAAGGCCAAGTACCATTTAATTTAATTATCTCTCTCTCTCTCCTAGGAATAGGTGGAGTGCACCTGTGTTTGTACACACACTTGTACACATGGTTAGTCTCCGTTGAGATTTGCCATCTATAACAATATTCTTCTAGGAGATGACTAAAATAGGAGAACTAATAATAGTATGGTTGTATTGAAAAACAAAAAAGCAATTTAGAATCTTTTAATTTAACATTGCTTTAAGTTTTGCGGATAAAATACTAATCATCATCAGCATCATGTGCCTATGTTAGTCCACGGCTGGACATAGGTCTCCCCTAATGAGCGCCATATCGCCCTGTCTTCAGCTCGCCGCATCCAGCATCTGCCAGCAGTCTCTCACAAATCGTCATCCCACCTGGTCGGAGGGCGTCCTACACTACGTTTGGCGAGCCACAGTCTACACTCAAGAACACGTTTACCCCAGCGGTTGTCGGTTCTTTTCAAGCTATGGCCAGCTTACTGCTACTTCAGCTTAATAATCCTTTGAGATATGTCATTGGAACCTTGGGAAAAAATACTATTCCCTTAAAAGTAATATTTTTACGGAACCATCATTTTTAACACGAAACAATTTTCAAAGTCTATTCATAATTGAAGGAGAAATAGGCATATACATAAACAAACATACATAGGGCCGAATTTAGAACTTCCTCCTTTTTTCGATGTCGCTGAAAAAATGATGTCCTAAATAATAGATAATATTGATTTTCGGGCTTGCGATGCCATACCCTGTCCCGCTCCTATAAACGCGAAATCCTATGTCTATCCTATATAGCTTACATACGTAAGTACCTTAGAATCTTTATAAAATAACATACTGAGAATTATTATATATTCTCTACGCAGATAAACTGGGGATTACAGAAATTCTATAGGTAGTTTCAAAGCATAAATTATTGTAACATCGTTGACGATACAACTACAATGTACCCGTAACTTATCTACACATATATAAGTAAATATAAAGAAGCAGCCACGTGGTAAGTATTATCATAATCAATTATAAATAGTTTAAGTACTTACATATAAGTTTGTAGGTACCTACTTACGTAATAGCGGGCTAATTGCCATTTTAATGCATTTAATTTCAAATTAAGCATGTCGACCAATCAAAAACTTCTCTATTACCTACTATAAAGGGTATCTTTTTGATATGGGAGTGGCCAAATCCGAAACTAGGATAGTTAGAGAAAAGTTGTGAAAGAAGAAGTAAGGTTAATTTATGATGAAATAAAATTGCATAGACACTTATTTTTATTTTACATTTAATTCTTTAGCAATAGATGTTTTACCAATGAAATTCAGGTTAAGCATCCTGGCTAGCCGCAAGCACACAAGTTGTTTGAAAAAAAATATAACTTATTATTTTCACATTGATGCTTAGTTCGTAAACTAAAGTTGGAAAAACAGCCGTTTCTTTTCATTTTAAATAATTCATGTTTTGCAAAGATCTTTGATTTCCATTCCCTTGCAAAGATTGATTCTTAAAAGCAACCGAATTCGTTGGTTTAAAAATACAGAATGACATATTGTTTTGGAAAATCAATCGGTTCCATTTTCTGCACAAAAAAAAGATAAAAGGTAATTAAAGATAAAATATTTATAAAAAATCTAGATAGGCAGACTTCGCCCACCGCGCCACAGAGGTCATCACGTTTATTAAGGAACAAACAATTTAAAATATTCTTAAAATTAACAGTAAATATAGATGCCTCTATTAGAAACATTTAATTAAAACAACAACGTTACAGATGCTAATTTGGAAAATAGCAATAAGCAAAGTAACCAAAAAAGACAAATCATGCATGAATTACCGATACACTACGGAACGTAGGATCTTTTTTTATCTTAGGATCTTTGCCTATACACTTAGAAAATTTAACCCGCTGTCAACCTATACATTATAAAAAAGTTAACTTAAAAGAGAAACTTGTATTTTAAATTTATTAATGGAGAGCCAAACTATGACACATTCAGAATTTTTTTCATTCTGCAACCTACTTACTCTAGGAATAAAAGAACTGCATGACTAGTTTTTTGATTATTTAGTTTAAAAAGGTTATTTGTTTTACGAGCATTTTTTAATAAATGTATTTCTTCTTCTTTTTTTGGGATTATTCTATTGTAGAGTACACACTTCCTATGTTCTAACAACACTGTTGTGGACCTAGGCTACGCGTGAACATGTGCCATGCTAATTTATAAAATCTAAGGCTCACTACACACACGTCTTTACGTACTGGGTTCTTTCTAGTTCTAGAATACAAGATATACCCCCTAGAGTCCGACTTTTTTTCTATGATATAACAAGTTTTGAATGTTACCTATATTATTATTAACAACCATGAGAAAAAATAAGAATTTAAGAAAAAACAAGGGGAAGAAAACAGGGAGAAAAACAGGGGGATGCCTGCTTCCAGCAGTGTACCATTGTAGGCTGTTGACGTGAGGAGGTGAGGGGGGAATACAGTGTATATCTAGCCGTAATTTAATTTAAAACAATTGGTAAAACGGCCTAGAAAAGAATGTATATCCGAATTTCAATTGCAAATGTCTTAATTAAGATTAAAATTTTATCCTTCAAACTAATTCAGTAGTTTTTAAGTTTATTAGTTAAATACAAAAATACAAATTTTCCCTTTTTATAATATTACTTTAGGTTAATATTAATTTACCTAATTTGTAAGTTGATTTATAATATAAAATATAAATAACAATATACCTATAATTAACATTTTATAACCCTATTTCCTTTCGGAAACTGAAAACCTCAATGCAAACTAAAGATTTAATACATATTTTCCTCCATAATTAATTTCTTCTATTATTTTATGATTCTAAAACTTTTGTCGGTCACAAGTAGAATCATTCTGTAGTTTTCTTCCTGAAAACTTCATTAAGAATATTTATGTCGTAGGTAACAACGAACTTAATGGAGATTAACTTTTGACGTACACATATTGTAGTTTAGTTTTTTGGGTTCTGGTTCGGTGCTCCGAAGGGTCAACGTGACCCTATTACTAAGCTTACAACTATCACAGTTCTGTATACAACGTCTACGTCTGACTAAGGCCTAAGTATGTTTTCTTAAAAACTGACAATCTCAAAAAAGTATTTTAGAAATTAGATTCTCTACGTAGAGTAATTTATGTATGCGTAACTTATTTCCGATGCTTGTTAACTAAATATCTTAATTTCTTTTTTTAGAGAAACCTGGTGACAATTTGAACCTTAGTGAGGATTTAAGGCACTACAAAACAGAAAACATGCTATCGATTGACCAATAACTTTTAAAAGTAGGGATCCAATTTTCACTAATAAAGTGGGGCTTATTTTACTAATTTTACTTCCGGCATCTGACCAGTGATTAAAAATGCCCAGGCAGAATTAGCCAGATCATGATCTGGCTAATTCTAAAATCTATTAGCGACATGTCCATACCAATTAATGTGTGATGTAGTATTATGTGCACATTGTAGAAGTGGCCTTACAAACACGCGCGGAGTCGAGCTAGCTGCGTGGGGATCAAGGTCATTTAACGCATAGCGGCTGCACGAATACAATTCGCACGCCATACCTATCAGTATAGCTACCTAGATCTGACGATCTCAGTGCCGAGTTTTAGTTTTATAGCTCTATGGTCTGGCTTAGGATAGAGTAGAGATGCGTGAAGGGGATCTTTACCGAGTGTTGCCACTCGGTAAAGACCTCTTCTGGTCTCGAGATTGTTTGTAAGTCTATCTAACTCATTAACTTTTAAGACTAATTAAAGACTAGATCGTTCAATTACCTATGTACATGATGTTTCATTATTTCTAGTACCCGATGGTTTGAGGAAGTACTTAACAATTTCTAAATCTGCGGTCAAATTGGTCGTAAAAACGCACGTTTGTTTATCTTCGTGTATTGGCTTTGTTGGTTTCTACGCGAATGTCGTCGTTTTTCACCGAATTCAGGAGAAGAATCTATAATCAGCTGTATATTTTTTATTTTGTTTCGTCCATTCTTCCGTCAAATATAGACTGATATTAAAAATTATTTCGCTTTTGTCTAGGATATCGAATCATCAAAGTCAGTACTTATTCGTTGAAACTGAAAAACAACATAATACTTTTGAAAACTCACAAACATTTTGTAGTTATCATTGCCAATACTTAGGTTACTAATATATTTTGAAGATTCTTTCGTTAGTGTATTAGTTGATTAAAAGTGGTCCCATAAAAGTTTGACACTCGAGCAACGATGAGGATGTGCGCCGTAAAACGTATCTAAAACATCATCACATGGAAATTTTCACAATCTGACTGAACAAATGTTTTCCATAGCAACGGGCGTAAATAAAAGGAATTTTATTCCCCGTTTCATCCATGTGTCATCTTTAACTCATCACATTCACATCAAACTAAATTAAACTCGAATTTAAATTAGATGCAGCCTCTATCTTTTTTTTAAATTCTTATTTTCCAATTTTTTATATTTTCCAAACCCATTTTTATTATTTAGGAATTAGAAGTCGTTTTATAGTTTTTTTAAAACACACCAAATTATTGGCATATCCTATCAGGTTTGATTCAGCTTACCTTACAGTCACGGATCTCTTTTATCAAAAAGAAAGTTACTATCAGAAAAATATGCAAAGGTTATCGTGGCATTGTATTATATGCTACTTACGTTTATTATGAATAATCTTTAAAAATGTATCGAGTGACGAAAAAGTTGACAGATGTTAAAAATCCATACTATATTACAGAGCGAAAGTTACTGTATGTCTGTCTCTTAACCCTTTTACGCCAAAATGGCTGAACGGATTTTAATGAAATTTTACAGGAGAGGTCAATAATATCCAGGGGATAACCTTGTCTTCTTAAAAAGCGCGCGTGAAGCCGCCGACCGAAACTTGTGAAATTATAAATCTATCTCAATCAATAAAAGCGACGCGTGATCCGAGAGCTGGTAAGTATCTGGCGGAGCGCATCAGCATTGCCATCAGCGGGGCAACGCAGCCAGTGTCTTGGGCACGCTTCCGACTGGTATTGATATGGATCAGTTGAGCTACCTGTACATTGTTTGCAATAGTCTGCAATTAGCTCAATTGTAAATACTAGTTTTAATATTTGAGTTTTATTATTTGAGTAGAATTTTATTATTTGAGTTTAATTTTCTTTCTTAATAAAATTATAAAAGGCTTTAATATGATGATATTCTTGTGTACGACGTTCGTTTTATTCCACGCAGATTACAGAGAAGAACACTTTTAATAGGTATCTAAGTAGATTTGTAACCGTTTCTTTTTGGCACCACAAAACAAAAAAGAAATGAGGAAAACCCAGACCGCATTTTATGCTTTCAACAAAAAGCATCAGATAAAAAACTGCTTACGTTCACAGTTAAGTAGTTGCTTTATTCTGCGCTAGTAACCCACCTTCGTTTCGTTTTTGGCAAGTGTTTTGCAAAAAACCTGGTTTTTCCTGTACTTACAAACATTTTTTTGCGTTTGAAATATAATTGTGAAAAAACGCCGCTCGCCTATCTGTGTAGAGTGAATAGGCACATTTTATGAAGATGTGTCTGTCGGATTAATAACTTATCTGGTCTCCAAAATCAAAAGACGGAAAGCTAAAAAGAGAAATTTCATTGTCCCTTTCTTTGCCCCGAAGCAGGAGGTATATATTTGGTACCTCGTACCTACCATACGAATCCATACTAATTAGAAATTCGAAAGTAAACTCTGTCCGTCTATCTGTCTGTCTCTTACCTTTACACGCTTAAATGGCTGAACGGATCTCAATAAAATTTGGCAGGTAGCTAGATATTATCCCAGGGACGGACATGGGCTACTTTTTATCCCGTAAAGCACATGCGAAGTCGCAGGCAGAAGCTGGTATGTAATAATTTCGTACCACTGCTCATCAATGGTCGCCTAAAGACCCGTAAATATTGTGAATATCTTCGGATATTCACAATATTTACAGGCTGCCTTTATAATTTCGGCTAAAATAGAAAAAAAAAGACGCGCGGGCCGAAGAGCTAAATATGTTCTATTGATTTATTTTGAATACAACAGTTCGACCCACGCGAATAAAAATGTTGTAGGCCTTAGGCCTAATACTTATTCATTATTCCTGATTCAGAGATGCTCGGAGTTTGATTGAAGAATAGGATTCGTAACGAATACATCCGATAGAGAACCAAGGTTATCGACGTAGCACAAAGGATTAGCAAGCTGAAGTGGCAGTGGGCTGGCCATATTTCGAGATGAACCGACAACCCCTGGGGTAAACGTGTTCTTGAGTGGAGACCGCTACTCGGTGAACGTAGTGTAGGAAGCCCTCCGACCAGGTTTGATAACGATTTGCGAAAGACTGCTGGCAGATGCTGGATGCGGCAAGCTGAAGACAGGGCGCTATTTCGCTCATTAGGGGAGGCCTATATCCAGCAGTGGACTAATTATAGGCAGATGATGATGATGATTCCTGACGCCAAAACCCTTTCAAATATTATAAGATGTTAAAAAAACATGTTTGCCACTAGTATACAACTACGAGTAGATAAATAAGGCGTCAAGACGTAGAGTATTATCATAACACCATGAAATGATGTTGACAAAGTGCGAGGGCGTAGCACATGTAGCGCCTACACGCGTCTCGCAAAACGCTACGAGGTGCTACAGGGTGAGCCAGACGCAGTAGGTAATTTTTAGAAGAGAAACATTGAGGTTATTTTTATTCCTTCGAACCCTATATACCTATCGTTTTTTTCTGTTGGGTTGATACGCAAGATACGTGAAAGTAATTAAAGTAAAATTTAGGTATTTGAATTTTATTCTGATATTTCAAACAACTTTTATTATGAATTTTCATGTCTGTAGTAAGTTAAACAAATTTATATTTTTTTATAAATATCCTTGATAAATATACACAGGTAAAAATATAGAACATCGCAAAAACATTTTTTAATTAGCAACGTTGAAAGCTCTACTTTGTTCTCCAAACTTGTTAGTTCTGATTCACACACATAATAATTTGGTATAACGGAAGATATGTGTGTATGTAGGTACATTTTAGTGTATTCAAGCGTGTTTTTTTAAATGTCTAGAAGCTTATGATTTACCATTATTTATAGATACTTATTTGAGTTTTTCAATATTTCGGTATAGATAGTATGAGTTAGTGCACCATGACCCACGTCAAAAAAGTAGCTATCGAGAAAGTTGTACCTCTTCTGTTGTACCCTATACATCTTTTTGCTTGTGCACAAAACGCCTATCACCGCTCCACATCAGCGAGGCAATAAATCGTGTATCGCTGAAGACATCCATGTCACAGGCTGGTCGACAACCTTTCTGAATTTATATCTTCAAGCAATGAAATATAATAGTAACATAAAAATCAATAACACCTTTTGTTTATTTATTATATTATATTTATTACTATTTATAAACCTGTTTATAGTATTAAATTTGACTTGTCTAAGTGCTTATTTTGTAAGCTTAAAGAAATAAACGTTATTGAATTATGTTAGTAGGTACAGGTAGAAAACTCTACCTAGATAATGAAAAGTATAAGTGTTAGGGCACAGACTACAAATAATGATGATAATGAATTAATGGACCAAGAAATTGAAGACTTGAATAGATGATAAAATCTATAGCACCTTATTTCTTGTCCATACTAATATTAAAAAAGCGAAAGTAACTCTGTCTGTCAAAAGACAGACAGAGTTACTTTCGCTTTTATATGTTTTAAAATGTTTTTAGGTAAAAACCTTATCAGGCCTAAACGGCTGAACGGATATTAATGAGATTCGGTAGGATGGTTAACAAAATCCCGGGGACGGATATTTGCTACTTGAAAAGCGTGTATAAAGCCGCGGGGAGTGACTAGTTTAATAATAATCTATGGTACAAATTTTGACTAGTGGTTATGATGAGATCTTGTCTGAGTGCTCATTTTCTTCATGATAATCTATACTAGTCCACTGCTGGAAATAGGCCTCCCTAATGAGCGCCATAGGGCCCTGTCTTTTGCCGAATCCAGCATCTGCCAGCAGTCTTTTGCAAATCGTCATCCCACCTCGTCGTTAAGAAATAAAATAAATCAAGACAAATCTGACATAAAATTATTATACCGCACATTGCTTTGGTTCGTGCTACAGCGGAGAAAAAGTTTAAATAAACAAATACCAAAAAAAAAAACAATTTAGAAAAGGAATTCACCTTTCTACCTACTACTTAATTTATTATTGCTTGACAAAAAATTAAGCTCCCAAAACTGTTGGTGTTTCAGACAATGTTACAAAGCACCTGCTATACAATAAATAATAATTGATGTGAGTGTTTCTTAGGTCTTGATCAATTGAATTCTAATTATTTAGTTTAAAAAAAACTTGGTCGAAAGTAATCGTACACGCACGAGGGATAAAAAACCTAGGTACTTAAAGATTTTGTTTGCACAATTTTTACATTACAGTACCTACCTATTCAATCTTGAAAATGTAGTATTACGCTTCCGACTTGTATTGATTTGGATCCGTTGAGCTACCTGTACATTGTTTGCAACAGTCTGAAATTAGCTTAATTGATTGATATCTCTCAATTGCTCATTGTTAGATTTGTGATAGAGATTCATTGTAAGTATAGTTCTAATTTGTTTGATTTTTTGATTGTTATGTTCTTTGTTAAAAGATCAAAGAGTATTACACCAATTATAAAAAATATCCTGCACAATTATTATGTTAAAATGATAAAATAAAATTTAAATAAAAATTAAATTAATTTCAGCAAGATTTAGACATTCAGATTTTTTGTGAATATCCTTAGAGAACCAGTTTAGCTAGTTCAATACACGGTCGTTCTGTCTGTGAGAATTCTGTTTCCGATGCACATTTAAAAACTATTATGCGATTTATTTAATTGAATAAGTAAACAAAAGTAAATACAGTATTATACATTTTGTTCAACATTAATTTTTCGTGTATTCTAAAGACGTTTTAAGCTAGAAAAACTGTTCTGAATTGATACCTAGGTAATATATTTAATAACAAAGATAATAACATTCATAAAAGGAATTAAATAAAACCTAGTATAAGTAATAACCTAGGTAATTAATAGCATTTTTTCGACTTCGAAGGGCCCGCAAATTTCCCTGCGAACGGTTACGCAACATAAAAACAAAAAAGTTAGGTGGTTTTTAAAACTACATATACTCATATTAGTATAGATTTAAAAACTACCTACTTAGACTATTTATACTTAGTCGTTCACGAAGCGTTCGGTGACGTTTCGGATAGCCTATTTTAGAATAGGTTTACCTATTCTAAAATAGTATAAAAAAAAACTATTTTCGATTTAACCCTAAATAGGTTTAATCGAAAATATTTTATCTATTCAATTATTAGATTTGAATTGAAGCATAAAAATCGATACTTTTAAGCATTTGAAATGCAACAAGATTTGACTTTTTCGAAGTAAAATCTTGTTTCAGTTGATCGTTGCGTGTTGGCGTGAGTTTATAACAGTACATTATGATACAAGTGCTGTAAGGTGAAAATTACAGCCGAGGCGATATTGCTAGCCGAGTTTACAATTTGTAAACAATTATTTTTTCGTAAGTTTTATTACTTGTAGAACATAGGTAAATATTAGAAGCCACCAAAAAACTTACGACAACACAAAACGTCTACCATAAAACACAAGCCTCTTGTAAAATGACGATGGAAGTTACGATTTTAATTTACTTTGAGTTGGTACCTAGCAGTTTTTAATATTATGAACAACCATTTTTTATGGATTTTCGTTATTTATTTTTATTTTGCCCGTCGCTATTACGTTCCGGTCTACGCAAAAATAATGTTTTTGATTATTCAAAAGAAAACGTTTTCTATTTTTTACTACATAATATGAAGGCTAAAAATTATGTAGGCTTTTTGATAATTTAAGTGGCGTATTGACATTCTACAGCATAATAAATACCTATTCTATAGAGACACATTACCGCTAAAATTTTATTAGAATCTAGTTTTGTGATCTCATGTTGGATGTCCAATTCAATAAATAAATTAATTAATAATTAATACGTGGAGGTGGAAATAAAATTTATTTGATTTTTCGAATTAATTCGCTGACAAAATCTTGTCAATTGAAATGAAACGCAGTTTATCTGCCAGGGAGAACACTTAATTTTAAGAAAACGACTTTTTCATTACTAAAAAGTTCATCGACCATGGTCTAGTTTGAGAAAAACAAATCAAATCGGAAAAATAATTTTTATCTTGAATGTACTACAAATAGACACGATAAAGAAAAGTCTTATTGCACCCAATTTGCTCGTTATATTTAGTTATTGCAGAAATAGATCTTTTGATAATTATATCGCGTTTAAAAATAGATCTAGGCATAAAAAGTAAAAAGACGTAGAGATCTTAACACGAGGTCGATGTTCCCAAAATCCAAACGAATTATATGAACAAAGCACTCATCGGATTCGCGCTAGTGCGTGAAAAAATGTTGTAGCAACAAAGCACATAAATTAGCTGACGGACCGCTAAAGTGGCGACCACTAATAGTGGCGACCACAAACCATATCTCACAAGTGTATGGACAGCTTGTACGTTACAGAAGTGGTAAGAAGCTCTGGCTATGTAGCTCGCGATAACATATAGCTCTCATCAGATTTGTTTTCGGTCTATTATTTATTTACCTGTTTCCATCAAAATGTACTACTTTTAATATTGCGAACAGTTTTTTTTATAATATTTAATAATTACTAAAACTCGGTTTGGACACAAACGAACCGAGTTTTTAGTAATTATTAAAATACATCCGACAAAGAACCAAGGTTATCGACATAGCTCAAAGAATTACCAAACTGAAGTGGCAGTGGCCGGCCATATCTCGAGAAGAACCGGCAACCGCTGGGGTAAACGTGTTCTTGAGTGGAGACCGCGACTCGGCAAACGTAGTGTAGGACGCCCTCCGAAAAACTGCTGGCAGATGCTGGATGCGGCAAGCTAAAAACATTTGGGGAGGCCTATGTCCAGCAGTGGACTAATATAGGCTGATGATGATGAAAAACTCGGTTACTGAACTGAGGTTCGTTGTCTTTTGTGGAGTCTACTCAGAAAAATCAGAGGTCCAGTCACAAGTTGACAAAAGAGTCGGCTGCCACCAATATTCGTTCACATAAATGTCGCACCAACCCGCAGGCAAATGAATAAATGAATGTGTATATTTTATTGCAAAAACAGACTTTATTTCTAAATTAAAAACATGACCAGTACAAATAGGCGGCCTTATCGCTGAGAGCGATTTCTTCCCAGGCGACCCAGAGATTGAGAAAAAGATATAAGTATAATAAGAGTTAGTAGAGACCAAACAGTTGAAAATTATCAAACATAACATAAAAATATATACATACTACATACATACATCATCACTATGTCACCGGTCCTTGGTGTGTAGACTCCACAAAAAATGGTTTATCAAATGAAAAAAAAAACGAATGCGATTTGCTGTTAGGTCTACTACTAGGAAAGATATTGAAGAATGACGCCGATCGCACGAAACTAACAACCTTAACACCAAGTTTCTTCGGGCCCGTCACTAACAGACACCTTTCGTTTCGGATCTCTAAGAAACAAAGCCAGTGACTTGGGCACGCTTCCGACTGGTATTGATATGCATCAGTTGAGCTACCTGTAGATTGTTTGCAAATGTCTGCAGTTAGCTCAATTGTTTCAACTGTAAATACTTGTTTTAATTTAATTATCTTATTGGATTGTAATTTTTGTTTCTTAAACTTGACTTTTGTTACCCAAGAAACAAAAATGTCGGAATTATTTTCCTAATTAAGGTCATCAAAAGAAAGGATAGGTCGTCCTTCGTTTTGTTCAATCTGACGGCATCAGTTAACTTTGTTACACTTTCAAATTGTAATTATCATCGTATTGCCAATCACTCCAAAAGCAAAACAAGTTTCAAATAAATCCCTTTTATTCAAATGATTAAATCAACCACAACTTCCGGGACTTCATGTATTTCATAATTGGCAACACTAAGCAGGCGATAACCGATAACATTCGACGGTTAGGTACCCTAAAACTGGCTAATAATAATGAATGTCTGTGACCGTCTGGCTGGTCACAGAATAACGACTAATATATACGAGAAATAATCACTACTTCCAAAATTCAAAATGCTCTATTTAGTTTAGACCACAAAACTGGTACCTATCTAGATAGGTACAGTTCTGTAGTTGAGACATTAAAGGACTCTTGGGCACGTCAGTTATTTCATCACACTAATTAAAATAAATAAATAAATAATACTGGACAATTTATCACAGCATTATCTAGCCCCAAGGTAAGCATAGCTTGTGTTATGGGTACTAGATAACTGATATACATAATACAATACAATACATAGATAGATATTTTTTATTATACATAGAAAACGACCAGAAAACCCTGAACAAATGTCTGCAGATCGTACACACATTTGTCCCGAGGCGGGAATCGAACCCGCAACCTCCTGCGTCGCAGGCGGACTTTCGCCCACCGCGCCACAGAGGTCGTCGAATTATTATAAATGCGAAAGTTTAGATGGATAGATGGATGTTTGTTGCTCAATCACGCCAGAACGGCTGAACGGATCTGGATGAAATTGCACAGAAATAGATTATTGTCTGGAATAGCAAATAGGCTAATATTTTATCCCGGAAATCCCAAGGGAACGGGAACTACGTGGGTGAAACACGAGGCGCTGCTAGGATTACAAAAAAATGAAAACTAGAAAATGAAGTACCTAGTCATTTTTATTTTTTGTTTACGTCTATCAAGGTATCGAAAAAAGGCTTTAAGTTTTGGAGTTCTAATATATTTAAGCGAGCTATTGACTTCAAGAACTCGATTCATAACAAGCAACCAGCCGATGTCCTTCCATAAATTAGGTGACTACCTAAATTTTTTAAGATTTAAATTGATAACGATCTCATTTGCCACTTTATTCTGGAGTAAATGACTAGAATCTACCACTGCCGATCGTAACGCTTCTTAATATTTAAAACTTATATGAAAAGTAACTGTTTTTGAGATTGTGTTTGACCTACATACTGAAGAATGTCTCATTGTTCCACATGATGTAACAGACTACAATAAGAAAGAGAAAAGAATAAATTAGATCTATTTTTTCAATAAATATAAATAAATACTATCCACATATAAAAAAAACTTATTTTGGACAATTAAGAGTATATAAGGTAAAGGTTACATGTTGAACGAAGAGAGCACAAAAATTAAAAACTGCGGCGTAGTCTCTTCAATACTTAGACAATTTAACCAGCTGTCCTTCAATATGATTAAGTATGAATAATCCTAGTCTTCCAAGGGATCTAGTAATCAAGGTTATAATCTATCTATCTATCAAGGCTTTGTTTGTAATATCTGCGAACTTTAATTCGAATTTAGGTTTAAAGTGAAACAGGCATACTGCGGTTTCTGCATAGGTATAATTGTATCTTCATAGTGTGAGTCTAGAAAAAAACATTACCTCGTGACGCACGCTCACTACCTCACTCACTGACGCGAATAGGCTGAGAAAACAACTGCCTTTTTTAGGGTTCCGTTCCCAATAGGTAAAACGAGACCCTATTACTAAGACTCCGCTGTCTGTCCGTCTGTCACCAGGCTAATTATCATGAACCGTGATAGTTAGACAGTTGAAATTTTCACAGAAGATGTAACTGATACATCAAATACTATATTGATGACAACAAATACTAAAACAATATTTAAGAGGGCTCCCATACAACAAACATGTTTTTATTGCTCGTTTTCGCTCGATATTTCTAACGGCAACAGTTAGACGCTTTAAATATTCACAGAATATTTAGTTAAAGTTACATACACTTTAAAAATAAATTATTAAATTAAAATAAAACAATTATTTAAGGGAGGATCCCATACAACATGACATGATTTTTTTGCCGTTTTTATAGATATTGGTACGGAACCTTTCGTGCGCGAATCCGACTCGCACTTGGCCGGTTTTATTCTTAAGTAAGGATGCTGAGGCTAGCTGTGCCCGCAGATTTGCCCGCGTGAGATTCAAGAATTCATGGGTTTTTAAAATTCTAACTTTAAAAATAAAAGTAGCCTTAAGATCAGCTTTCTTTCAATGAAATCCCTTCAAAATCGGTAAAGACTTTTCAGAGATAAGGTAAAACAAACAGTCAGACAAAATATACATATTTTAATTTTTTGGCAAAAGAAAAATATAAAACACTAAGTGTTTTTTTTTTTGCATTTAGTAAAAGGCTGTTATTTTGAAATATCAAACAGATACTTAATTTTTTATTGTATGGATGTAAATAGGGGCCGGCCCTGCGAATTATTATTGAACTCGTTTGAATTAGAGGGGAAAATAGTTCCGTCAGTAGGTAATTAGTTTTTTGCTATATGCATTTAACGAGCGTGTAATTTTACTACAGACCTCTTCTGGAAATAAATGACACTTCTAAGGGCTCATTATTTACGCAAATTCGTCTTCGTATTATTGTTTATTAGGAAATGGTTATGCATTAGTGCAATTTTCTCACATTATGTTAGTAACGATATTATTCTATTTTAAGGATTGAGCAGGTCATTTAAAAAAAAATATTGTAATTTGTACGCTAAAGCGTAGCGCGTTGCTACGCGCCGTAGGCAAATCGCCCCTATTTTCCAACGCACATCAAAATAGTAACGTGCTTTTTGTAATCACAGTAAAGGCTTTAAGTAAGGCACTTAGAGTTTTGAAAAATTTGGGGCAGGCATTTTCCATGCACTGGGTGGTGGCACGATTTAATTGAAGTTTCGAGTTTGGCTAGGTATCCTTTTTTTCATCCAAACATTCTAGCCTAGCTGTAGATGGGGCTATTGTTGTAATAGATCAAACTTGTCTATGACATTGATTTTTATTTTATCTATAGACCCTTGATGTCTATGCCACAATCTCTATGGAAATAAATAGTTCCGTATCAGCTGTATATAGGTGTATAAAAGGACTTCCAATTTGTTGTACAAGCTAGTACAGCTTGTAGTACAAACAAAACTGCTACTTGTGTAAAGCTACAATGTGCTCTGTAAAAATAAGTTATCTTTTATAAAAAAATGCAATGGTTTCTCATCAATATCACCCCCAATCAGCCACCGTAACAGCTGTCGTTCAATATTTGTAATGTTTTAGTTTAAGATAGTGGGCAAATGTTCGCTGAATTCAAATGAATAATTAATTTAATATATAATTTTTACAAAAATGTAAATATAAAACTCTTTAATTCTAAGCTATTCAGTTGTCAACTAATTTTGTTGCCAATGCATTACGTTACAAAAAATTTAAGATTAAATAAGAACAATTTTTTAAGGCATTTACAATTTTTTTTAATTATACAATCAATAAATAATGCTGGACAATCCACACAGCGTCATAATAGCCTAGCCTATAAAGTAAGCAGGGCTTTTATTATGTTTACTAACTGATATATTTTAATAAATATAAATAAATATTTGCGTTGTCTATCTGAAAGTGTGTGCTTTCTAGAAATAGGTATCTTATTTTGCGAATGTATAGGGAATTTCATAACCACCGATAAATTAATAATTGTAATTACCATGCGTCCTAATGACGAATTTTGCTAAAAAAGGCTATCATATGCCTACTTTTCCTTTAATTATCCGGAAAGTTCGCTGGTATTTCCTAATAATCTTTTCCTGTGTGGTTTTATGCCAATTTAGAAATAAATTTAAATATTATAGATACCGTTAGTGTTGTGTGTCGTGATCGAATTGCGTTCGTAAATGAAACCGGTGGTAGTGGTAACTTTCGTAGAAAAAGACAAAGAATGAAGGTAGATCGATTTATCTGCCAATAAAAACCAACTCGCAATGACTTTAGTTCTTCCGTGATCATGGCGCATGAAACTGTGCCGAAATATTGGAAAACTCAAAAATCGAATCATGGTAAATATCCCGTTTTAAATGACTCTAATGTTAATAACCATGATAGTTTTAAAAGTTTTATTTTCTGGTAAATTGTTTATATTAAAATCAAGGAAGTTTTTACATAATTAAAATACAAATAGGAACAATTTAGAGAGAGGAAAGATTTGTTTGTTTGAATTGAATTATGCTCCTCAACTACTGAACTGAATTGAAAAATTATTTCACCAGTAGAATCCATTATCCCTGATTAACACAGGCAAGGATATACCGTGCGAAGCCGGAGCGGTTTGCTAGTTTGTTATAACTTCATAACTGTGTAAATAAAAAAATAAATCTAAATAAGAGCACTCATGACGTCAAAATTTAGCTATCATTGCGGTTTTTACTTAAAATGAGGATAATTTGTATTAATGGCATAGTACGTATTTCCGCTAAAATTGAAGTAGTGATTTTAATTAATGTGAGATTTTGTGAGCAATCGGCAGGGTGTTATGAAAATAGGTTTTCGAAACTTTTTGGGTTGAAAAAAATTCTAATCGTGATAGAGCTTCTTTTAAATTCAGCGCTTCCTGTAAAAGCTGTGGGTTTTGTAAACATGTTACGTAGAAATATAATGACTCAAAATAGTATTATGCATAAACGCTTATAGTCCATTGATTTGGTAGTTTTACCTGGAAAGTTTTCCGGAAGTTTTAAAATTGATAATTTTGTAGATTTCGATACTCTTTCCCAATTTCAACGTTGCCGCTCGCGCTGCCATATTCGAAAAATGGAGCATTATTAACAATTTTTTTTTCGCTCTGCTCGTCTTTTTTTGCCTCTTGAATACATCAGTAATTTTCGAAGCTCTTAACTTGAAACTTAAAAGAATAATAAATAGACAGCCCCATATACAAATTAAAGAAAAAAAAACTAAAAAAAAAATATTTTTTGTACCTGTACAAGTTGTGATGTTGGAATTGTAAAAGAAACCTTCAAGGTCAAATGGGATATCTTATTGATTTGCACATTTAAAATCAGTTTTATATGATTTTAGGTACATTCTTTCAAATATTTTGAATCAAGTCAAAGTTATGAACGTTTAGCCGGCCCCTAGCTACGCCGTAAGCGGCAAAGATGGTGGCAAAGTTGAAATTTAGAAAGAGCACGTCGAAATCTTAATCTTTAAAGTTATTTTCAATACCCCCGCAAAACTTTCCAGGTAACCTTGTATTTTTGAACCAAATGACTGCACAATTCCGTCTATTATAAATTCCGTTTGTACAAGTAGACAATTAGGAAGACAAAAATGCAAATGTTACGCATAACAAATTTCCTTAGCAACCGATACGTCCTTTTTGACCTACCTTTCGTACTTATCACCCAGGCAGCTGAAACCTATATGCGGATTATTCAGGTTATCACGTTTTTATCAATGCACCAATTCGGTGTGGAATTATCTAGCGTTTCGTGTGCGTTCAAGGGTAAAGTCTGTCCGCACACTCGCGCGACTTGCATGTCTGTGTGTAGACTCAGACTCAACGCGCTACGTCTAGGCCTATTGTGAGTGGTGCACATGTTTGCTAAGCGTGTGTGTGTGCCGGCGACGACTGAATTTTTCGATTGCAGATACAGTTGCCATGCCCGAAATATAACGCGGATGAATTTCGCGATGCTAATTGGTACTTGCTAGGTATCTACGTCGGCGCCGGCAAGGCACGACGCGCCATGGCCGCCTTGCAGCGCGCATTCTAATATTCGACGGTTACCTATTCATATTTATTTTTTGCTAGTCTTTTTACGATCCGAAAACCTGCTCATCAGGATTCGGCGCAGCTTACCTAGCCTAACTCAGGGTTTTTAGGCAGAAACATCGGGCATCTAGACATTCGTTTTCAGATCCGGTATTTCGAGTGATTATAGTGAATCATTTTGGTTTTTTTTTTTAATTAACTTTGGAATGACTTGTTGTACATGTTTGTAGACTATTTATAACATTTTGTAAATGAGAAATGTATGTGGTAATAAATACGTATCAAATTAAGGACGATAGACTCCCTCCATCCATTGACGGACGTATAGGTAGAGCACAGTTCGCTAGCGTTTGTTTTTGGATCTCCTTTCCTGTCCCACGATATATGTACCGTCGTTTACCTATGCAATCTGGAAATATTTCGTGAGCTCAGTGAGCTAAAGATGTTGATGGAGTCTAGATATTTGAATTTTTGAATGAATGAATGCATATTGATACTTCTTCACACCAAAATGGATCGGACTGATTGAATGATTTTATCAAAGATGTAGTCTAAACTCTAAACAATGTACGCAGTCACCATAGTCAAAATCGTCTGGGAAATATCATCAGTCTAATCCTAATAAAATATTAGATACTTTTCTACCCAATAAGCCGTGCAAGGCAGCGGGCAGATACAAGAAAAGCAAGAAACTTTGAACAAAATGGTACATTTTATTTATTTTAATGAAGTTTCGGTAAGATTATTCAATAACAACTTGTATTGGCTAATTTCCTAAAATGCTAATCAGTAAGCCTAAGCAATTGCAAACCAATTTTACGGTTTCTTTTGTTTATAAAGTTTACCCTATGTCGTTACCGAGCGAAACGCATAATTCCATCGAACTACTTAGTCTATGTTATATTCCTCTAGTAAGTTATTTGAGTCTTTATTATCAGAGATAATAACAATCAAAGAATAGTACCAAATTAGAAACTAGTATTTACTAAACAGTAGAGCTAACTGTAGACTGTTGCAAGCAGTCTAGAGGTAGATCAACAGATCTATGTCAACACCAGTCGGTAGCTTACCCAAAATTTTGGCTACATTGCCTATCTAATAAGTACATGAGTTTTTTAAGTTGATGATATAACCGAACCGACAATGTGTTTATTTGTTATTTGTGATAGAATAAATATGATAGATTTAATAGAAAAATCGATAATAGCCATATTGGCGCAGCCGTGGGGCTCATTTTAATCCGATGCGGGTAGTTGGTAGCTTCCTAGATTTTGAGTCGAAGGCATTTAGCCCATAATGGAACCGTAAAATTTTCTGACATGTTACCTCTTACAAAGTCAATGTCAAGTTACATTTAATATTTTTGTATAAATTTAAACAATAGGTATAATACCTCTAGTACCCATAGCACAAGTTTTGCTTAGCTTGGGGCTAGATGAAGCTGTGTGGCATTATTTATATATTTTTGCATGTTTGAATTATAAGTATTCACTTTTGTGTTAGGAAATTTAACCGCTCTCTCTTACAATCTTCTGCTTCGAACTTTTGCGCCCGAACAACTTGTAGGCTTTCAAGGGCGAGGGTGAATTTCAGGCGAGTTCAACAAAACCCCTTGTAGGGTAGGTCATTGGCTTACGTTGAACAGATACGCACCGCCGAAGTTATTAAAAAAGCACAAAATAAACATTTCAAGGCTAAACGACATATTAACCTTAAGAATAGATAATGCCAATTGATAATATTTTGGCTTATTATCTATGTATTTCGTAATAAATTGGAAACGTATGTTAATTTTGCGAATAGTCTCACGAGTTCTATTTTAAAAAAATCATAGCTTGAGTAATAAATTTTCGGCTTGGGTACCTGCCTTGAAAAGCTTTAGGAAATTATACTATATTCGTATGTATATAGTATTATATAGGATCAGTTAAGCTTCCTGTAGATTGTTTGCAACTGTCTGTAGTTAGCTAAATTGTTTTAATTGTAAATACTAGTTCTAAGTTGTTTCTATTATTTGATTGTAATTTTATTTGCTAATAATAATGTTTATAGAAATAAAACTAATAACGTTACTATTATAATTTCAGTCGGAACCAATGGGACATTGGCTATTACAATATAGCATCAAGATTTTTTATGAATCGCAGTAACAGATAATGTTTTTGTAGACTATTTCATAAAAACCGAGACTAATAAAAATTAAATTTCTTATTAGAAAAGGTTAAAAAGAATACAATAAGTATTTTTTTTAATAAATAAAGCCTAACAACCTAAGCCTAAACTAAGAGTTTTGGTTTTCTTTTAGGTTTCAGATGTGATCCATTTCTTGACTGAAGACATCAGATGCACTCACCTGAACCAGAGGTTCCGGTTAATCTAACGATGATTCAATCATAGGTATATCTATAATTCTAAACAAACAAATAGCATAAACTTGAAAAAAAAACCTTTGTAGAGCTCCAGCATAGCAAAGGATGAAGACAATAACGCAATTCAAACCCAAGAAACGAACTAAAGGTATGAATTTGCAGACTAACATTATATTGTTAGCTGATGCAAACACATGAAGACCTTAGGGAGACATCAACAATCACAATTGCTTTTTTCTCCGGTTAGTGGTTCAGTCTTTGTTTGAGTTCTACAATGAACAGACAGACAGTATATACAGACAGTTATATATATATTAGATACATACAAATCTAAAAGCAGAGCAAGACCCCATTAACACAGTACTGTATAAAGTTATCGTTTGATCTTTTGCAATCTATGATGACTTCAACTAAGTATTTTTTAAACTCTAGTCAAGTTTCAAGTTACTATTTGGTCCTTGCTCCACGTCATCAGCCTTTAGCTTGGGCTTTCCGATTACTTTGTGAAAGCGTTTGGTCTTTCCCTAAAGGTTTAATGTAACTAGTTGTTATTATCCTCTGTCTGGCTGCGGATGATGATGATAGTGGCACAAATTCATTTTTAAATACGAGTACTTAGGTAATTCTCCGAAATAACTTTCAGCAGCTGAATTCAAATAAGCAACATAACTGTAGCAATACTACAAAGTGGGTAAGAAGGTAGACTTTTTATCAGACATTTTATGAAAATGCTATTTATAAAAACAAGTTATTCCGCAAAAAACATTAATTGCTACAGTTCGAAGTATAACAATGAACAAACCACGTAAAATACACAAGTTCTACTTTGTAAAGGCATACCTTACCGACATATCAACGCATGCTTCGTAATCTTCCGCCGAAACAGCTTCGTAATTAATAAGACACGCACTGATGAATTAAAAAAAATACTAAAGAATTATTTGATATAAAAAAAAAAATTTTTTGAGTACTCGGAAAATGCCGGAAATTTCAGTACTTATTTGGTAAAACTTTCAAAACTGACTACAAACACAAAAATATGATGAAAGTGAAAACTATTTTTTTTGTGTCCTGCCGGAAAACGGAAAAGCAAGGGCTTGAGTTTTCCCGACAAATTAGAGATGCGTGTGCGTGCGATGGCGCGGTATTTTACATGAGTCACAGCGCGCCCCTCACGTGTTCTTGCACCTACCTCGGTGGAGTCGTCAGCGCGCTGGCGGGTAGGCGCGCGGCCGTCGTCGGCTGCCCTTGCACTAACACTCACAAACAAATATTCGGCTAACCTTGATGCGTTACGGCGCACTCCGGGTTCCATGGGACGACAGTCGTCGCTAGAGACGGGCCCTTGGGCTCGCTGGTGGTGCTGGACGGTACACGCACTGCTTCGCTCTGCGTCGGCTGGGGCCGGGCGGCCGGCGCATCGGGCGCGCCGCCACCGGCGTGTGTTCGCGGGGCTGCGGCGCGACGGCCGCGCTACATGTCACTGTGCGGCGAGCGCGCTCCTCGCGCCGTGGTCACCGACTCTCAGTGGCGTCGCCGTCCTACTGTCTGCGGGACGGCGGCCGGCGGCGCGCGTTGCACCGCCCCGCTGCACTCCGCCTGCCCCCCCCGCCGAGAGCGTCCCGCACCGCAGCGCGCGCCCGCCCCGCCCCGAACAATTTTCCGCATCGGGCGGGAAAAATCGATTGTGCACCGAGCCCCGAATAATTTCGGCAAGACGCACGGCGCCCTTGCGTCCTCCGTCTTCAGGCCGAGGCGGTCAAGCGCATTGCCTTTCACTCCGCGCAGCCCCGACGCCGCCGGTCTCATCTTACCTGAAACATTATCACTGTAATGAGTCGAAGCACTTATGCTCGTGAGTGCGACGACTCATATAGAACTTAAGAAATAAACTATTTGAATGAAAGTAATTGAGTAGTTAATGTATTAGGTACTTAGTTAAACACAAAATTCCATTTATTTTAATTGACCCTTAGAAGTCGAGATGTGACAAGTACGAGTATCAACCAAAGTTCGGAGTGGAACCTAGGAATTCCACGTACCTAGCAGCCGGAGAACAAACACCGAACATCGCCACTTACAGTTTCTGAACTTTGACACAGCAGTAAATGAATATACGAAAACCTTCAAAGTATCTAAACCAAAGATTTATCTAAGGAATGTACTTTTACTGTTTTTTTTATTTTGAGTATGAAATGTAAAGTCCGCAAAGGTATTGCTTTAATGGCCGTAATAGAAAATGTCTTTTAAGAATTCTTTAGGTAGTAAATCTTACCTGAACATATTTTATCTACAGATAGAAAAGTACTTATACAAAAAATAAAGTTGTAGTTTCTGTTTGTAATTCTGTTTCGTGGTTTGTAATGTCAAAATATCAGTTTTTTTCTTAAAAGTACATTCTACAAATAACAAAACAACTTTCTTTCTGTCTTTTTGTTAGAGCTAATCTTCGAAACGGCTGGACCGATTTAGACAGCGCTTTCACTGGTATAATGTTATAGGTACCTAACTTAAATATTTTTTTTCAGTAAAACAGCTAGTAGCCGTAAAATAAAAAAAGAGAATGTGAAATCTTCGCAGGCGAAGCTGCGGGAACTGCTGGTAATTCAATATTACCTACAAGGTTATTCATGTTCCAGACATTCCCCGAAGCTAAACACTTTACTTGAAATATTTTCAAGAACTGAGCTGTCTAGTGCGTTGAACTTCTAGTTCATTGGTTAAGTAAAGCATTAGGTAGGTATATTAAGTTAAGGAATGTCCAAGTCTTACTCTTTTAGCTACATCTATTAACAAACTGATAGATAAAGTTTCTAAGTTAAGTGTTCTAGTTTTGTTAAGTTTTTTGTTGGAAAACGTAGTGTAGGACGCCCTCCGACCAGGTGGGATGACGATTTGCGAAAGACTGCTGGCAGATGCTGGATGCGGCAAGCTGAGGACAGGGCGCTATGGCGCTCATTAGGGGAGGCCTATGTCCAGCAGTGAACTGGTATAGGCTGATGATGATGATGAGATAAAGTTTAAATTTTAGAACGCAATAAAATGGGGACATTGTTTCTTAACGCATTTGCTGCCAAGCTTCAGCTATACGAGTCGGAGGCTCGAGCCAACGTCGCTGTCTTAGGAAATGGCGTACTTGACCGAGTGTGTCGGTGGCAGTCAAAGTGTTAAATCGCTTAGAAAAAAGGAATTTTATAAGCGTGGGAGAGCCAGATGGTAGCGTATGGTTTACTCGCTTACTTGCACGATATTTCTAGAAAACATTTGGCGGTAAAATCAAAAGTAATTGGAACTAATTAGCGTTTAAAGCTAACTTTATTTACATGCAATTTCGTTCTTAGAATGTTACACAGTAACTTTAGTGTAGAGTTCCCATTTATAGGAAAATTGATTGGAATGCACTTGTTAGAAGTTTTTATTGACGAGTCCAGAATGATGTCATCATTTCATTGATAAATTGTGGTGTTGTGCTGGAAAAAAATGGAGGTTTCAATTGCAGTAGCTATAGGTAGGTATGTGGTTAGTTAATTGTTGCAGAGTAGTGTAAATAAAAAGCCACGGAGGGTTTATTAGTAGTCTGGTACCCATAACACAAGCTCTGCTCAACTCGTGACTAGATGATGCTGTGTCAATTGTCCAGCATTATTATTATTACTAATTGGAATTCAAATCTTAGGTCTTTGGGGTCTTGGGGCACACGCAATGTGCAAAGGTCTTAGAAAACTTCAAATGGAGGCCACAGATGATTGGAATGCTGGCTCTTATTTCAGTCAACGAATGAGCATTAACCATTCAACTTGGCAACGCTGTCAGCATTCTGGACCTTCTGGGCCTTCTGGTAATGGCTTAGATTTTTAGGAAATAGATATTAGTAAATAGTAGTCGGAATTTTTGTATTTTGTTATTCAAATGTGCTTAAAAATGGTTTTAGCCCTCCGAAAAAATAACGAAAAATTATATCCATCCAACACCAAACCTTAATAAACTTTTGAAACGTTGACAATTTATTTTTAGAGGTTATTTTATTGTGATCATGCTGCTTTTGTATAGGAATTAGGGCGCAGATGCGGTACCTAGTGAATTTTGAACAATATTTTAAGTGTAAATTTTTTAGGGATATAAAAGCCACTAGTAATTTTTTTATAAGGTGAACTTCACACGGACAAAGTAACGAGCAAAAGCTAATCACACTAATATTATAAATGCAAAAGTTTAGATAGATGGATGTATAGATGGATGTTTGTTGCTCAATCACGCCAGAACGGCTGAACGGATCTGGATGAAATTTGGCATAGAGATAGATTATAGTCTGGAATAGCACATAGGCTACATTTTATGCAGGAATTCCCACGGGAACGGGAACTACACGGGCGGAACCGCGAGGCGCTGCTAGTAACATAACAAAAAGGTATTTTTTTTCAATAATCTCTATAGCCCTTGATCCGATTTTGATAACTCTTACACTAACAGAAAGCTACATGATCCCTGAGTGTGATAGTGTTATCCTGTTACTGCGTGAGCGAATCCGCGAACAAACGCTAGTCTTGATAAAACAGGTATTTTCTTTAACTTGATACCAAAGTTCACACCTGCATTATTACGTAAAGGAGATGCGATGTTTTTGTTCGAATCTAAAGGTGTAAGGTACCTAAGGTAATGTTACTTCGGCTAAGGCACATTCAGCACGGCTGGTTCCGAGAAAACGTAAGATACAAGAGATGTACCTACTTAATGCCAATTGCTCATTCGTACATCATTCTTTTTATGGGGTTCCGTACCTAAAGGGTAAAACGGGACCCTATTACTAAGACTCCGCTGTCCGTCCGTCTGTCTGTCCGTCTGTCACCAAGCCGATGCCTGGTGACAGACGGACAGACAGATATCGTATCTCATAAACCTTGATAGTTAGACAGTTGAATTTTGAATTATAAAACACAGAATAAAATAAATAAATGCTCCCATACAATAAACGTGATTTTTTTGCTGCTTTTGCTCGATATTGATAACGGCAACAGGTAGACGCTTGAAATATTCACAGAATATCTAGGGATATTTTTACATTAAGAATAAATAATAAAATTATAATAAAATTTATATTCAGGGGGCTCTCATACAACATACATGTTTTTTTGCCGTTTTTATAGATAATGGTACGGAACCCTTCGTGCGCGAGTCCGAATCGCACTTGGCCGGTTTTATTTAAAAGTATTAGCAGCTTATCTGTATGTCTAATCGTTTGTTGTGGGCTATAAAATATCTCTGGAAGGCCTACCTCGTACGTCGTCGCTTTAGAGAAATAACCTTGTTCGATTTTTAATCCTCGAAATTAGAAATGATGAGCTTAATTTGATGTTTCATACAAAAACTAAAACTTAAATTACTAGAAATTCAATAAAAAATAAAAACAAACTGTGCTCAACGTAAAAAATCGGGAATTTATCTTTTTTTTTTTAATTTTGAGCACAGTTCTTTTTTATTTGAAATTCTCTGGAATAAAATATTCAATGAAAACATCTCAAGATCCATAATATCCATACAAAAGTTACCTACTTGGCGAAGATATCCAGTACAAAAATAAACGCAGATTTTTTTTTTGTTAAGTTTTGGCACAATAAATACCGTTTCCGACTAACTTTCTATCAAAGCCTTTCTATCAACATCAAGTATCTTTTTGTGTCTGGTCTACTCCAAAACTCCAGACGCGATAAATAAGCGAAGCCTTTCATTTACTCGATCAAATAACCTGAGCTCCTATTAGATTCGAGTGCGTGAGTGTTTGAATGTTCAGCCGCTTGCAGCGCCTCATCAAATCTGTATGTCTGAACGTTTTTTGTGAGCCGTCTACTTTTTTATCTCAAAAGGCGTGTTAGGCTGGCTGTCTACGAGCTAGACAGAGGTTACAGTTACGCGAACTCAGGCGCCTCACGCTGTGAGATGACGGATATAGGCGCCGGTAATAATGTGCGAGTAAATTGATTCGTCAAAATGTACTATAATGTGTACTGTCATCAGAAATATGCTTAAAGAGAGTTAGATTTATATTGCGCGGGAGATTAAATTTTTAGTATTTTTTAGTTTTTTTACAGCGTTCTACAAGGAGCAAAACTAGTGGAAAGGGAACTTGCCGCAAATCGTTAGCCATTTTTTATGAAACCATGTGTTCACCGACTTCGATTCAATGGTATGATTTTGGTTAGATTAATTAAAAGAAAGAAAACAAAGAAAAAAAAATTGTTACCTTAAACACCACATATTACAACACAGATTACAATTAAACATAAGATAAACTAAAAAATTAAGGCAATGGGAGTAATTTCAGCTTTTTGCTACATACAAATATTAAATCATCTAGTTTAGGTTTTTTTTAACTTGAAAATATGAGACAACGTGTGAAGCGCTTTTTGTCGCCAAGTGAAATTTAGCCTAAGGCTACGTTTTTAGATGGGCTATGGTATGTGCGTTCGTGACCTCGTCTCGATGAAATGTTTTATGCTTACCAAATTGCTTGTTCTGAGGAAACTTTGCATATTTCGAATAGGTATATTAAATTCAGAGTTGTTACTAACTTGACTATCACTTCCTTTTATTTTGGTATTTACAAACACGACTAACCGGGCAAAAAGTTATTGCATTTTAGTCTAGAGCTTTTAGGTCGGATTATTTCGAAAGAAACACCTCAAACTTCACGAACAACTTTAAAAACTTACACTTTTTTGACTTACATTTTTTTCCCTGTGTCACGTTAACACCTAATATTTTTTCAAGTCTGCGGACCTTTGTTTGGCCACAATCTCACCTGATAGAAAATAAAGAGGTGGACGAAAAATAAAATACAAATATAGTACATTATACATGATCGTTTCTTGGTCATGTTTATTGAATATTTTTCAACACCGTAAGTTTTACTATTTTGTTAAATGTTTAATGAACTAAAATTAAGTCTAAACAATAAAATTAAAGCATTTGCCTCTGGTTCTATTTTTTTATCACCAAAGAAAGTGTTCGGTACAACTTATCAAAAACCCGAAGCAGTAAAAATCTTCTCCTTAGATTGAAGTCTGATAAAAGGAAAGGCTCGTCTATTCCGAGGCGTTGCAGTAGACAATTACTTTAAACAGTATGGTCCAGAAGACGATGTCATTGACATATTGAGGAAAACTTGATAGTTACATAAAAAGATTGTGTAATTCACTTTGAAGTCTTAAAAACCATTATAAATAGACGTGACTGATTTGCTCTAAAATCACCAGATTAATAAGTAATCCTCGAAAACCCAAACGAATCAGAGCACTCGGTACGCTTAGACGGTGCTATCGAGACGTCATCGTGACGTCATTTTTTATGGAATATAAGAAGGTAGAGTCTCGTTAGAAAAAATTCGGACTCAGGGCTCAGATTTGTGCAGGTCTCAACTTAACAACTGTCATACCTACATCACCTGCTCAAATATAATATGTGTGGAGTTTTCGGGTGTTAACCTTCTAATAATCTTTCAAAATCTACCAAAGTCGCCGACGCGGCCCGCCGACAAGTACAAAAATCTAATCAAAAAATTCTGTAGCACCATAAATATGTTTAATCAATAAATAAATACACTAGCTAGTAGGTACAATTAAACACTGATAATGTTTAATTTTAAGAATTTGACCTTTTATTAGTGTTATTGTTATTAAAGTGATATTTTTATTTCTGTCTCTTCGGTATGTAAACTATAATGCGACGAAGAAACCTTCGCCTGTTAGTTATTATTTATCGAGTTGGAGCAAAACCCATCCCAAGCTTTTTTATCTTCACAGTTTTTTATCTATACAGGATGTCCCAAAACTCAACGAGTTTAGGTGAGTTCATGACGAACCAGAAAAACCACAAAAACAAGGGTCTATCTCCAATGGTTTCTGAGTTATAAGCTTTTTCCTGAAAAACATCAATTCTATGTCCGGCGTCAATTTTTTTTATGTGAATATTGAACAAGAGATATATGGAGTCAAATTTATTTTATTTGAATTATAGGTAAGTAGGTACCTGAAAATAATAAACACTGTTTTATATAGAAACAATCAGAAATGTTACCACACCTTTTACATTTCATTTCATTTGAAACCTTTTAACTATTAATTTATTTAGTTATATTAGTGTGTTCAGTTAAATTGACTACACAGAAGCAATTCGTGTTCGATTTAATAATATGAGCGTTAAAACGACTCTAGTTGAAATGGGAACCCAAAATATCAAAAGTGGTATTTTTTGATACGGGCGGTTTCTATAAGTGCTCATCGTGAATGTATGGTAGGCTAGCAGATACCTTGATCGAAGGGCGAAGGCCACTATAAGTGCTTTCAATGCCATTGAAATGGCTTTCAAATGACACTTATAGGATGGGCGGTTTTATCCTATCCCACAGCTGTTCTGATTGAACCAGAACAGCTGTGAGCGTGATGATTATGATGTCTCCCAACCGATTTCGAGTATAGTGACTGCGTTACTAGGCAAGCATTCTAACTCTGATTATTTACAGGGTGTTGTTTATCTACCCTTTGGTGCGCTCTTTGCTGGCATGAACACCCAAGTTTATGGCTAAAAGTAGGGCGCACTTTGGGAATGTCAAAATGCCACTGACGTAGTTGTAATGAATGGCTACTGTTTTGGTTCTATGTATAGAGTGGGTAGATACATTACCATTTCCAATACGAACTTATTATGGTTGGGCCTTTCAATTACTATGAGAATCATTTTTTGATAATTTTTTTACTAAACTACGAAATAAATTCAATTTTATATCCATAGGTCTTTTTACTCTTTTCTTATTGTTCACTCAGTAGTTTAAGACACCTTATACGAATTAAGTCGATGTATGGTTTAAAGGAGTTTCTCTAAACTTACATCAACTCACCAAATACTTAAATAAATAAATAGGGGAAAGTTCAAGGTTCAAATTATGAAACTTGAAAACAAAATTGCGTAACGTGTTTTTTTCGCTGTTAGTAAATATAATTATGAAAGGCAGTCCACGCCAACGTATACCTAGAGAAGGCCAGACTTGTAGACGAGCTGGTCAACGAACTTTATTTCACCGTCTATCTTGAAGCGACAGACTAGCAAAAATATTTTTACAAGCTGCAGAGTCTGAATAGAAAGCTCAAACAAAGCAAAAGCTTTGATATTACACAGTAAAAAAGTCTTGGAATAATTATAAACTTTTCGTGATAAATTTCAATGAAAAGTTACTGATATGGATTAGTTTAGCTACCTGTAGATTGTTTGCAACAGTCTGCAGTTAGTTAAATTGTTTCAATTGTAAGTTCTTGTTTTTATTTAATTCTATTATTTGATTGATTTGATTTGATTTGTAATCTTCTTTGTTAATAAAGAGTTATAATAACTTGCTCATCGAGATGCTAAAACAAAAAAATTGTTATATTTATACGTAGGTAATTTTTTTTTCTTGTTTGTATTTGAAGACATAATTTTTAGGTACATATACGTTATTCTTCGGTATATTTTAAATTACTCAAATCCTACTCAAACGCAAATTTAAGCAGCTTTCAAGTCGTGATATTTATTATTAGTTCTAATAAAATATTGTTTTCAATGAACATAATACACTTCAGAACTACCCTAACAATAGATAATACGGAGGTAGACGATGCAAAATAATAGTTTGATTTGATCTTAGACTATTAAAAACTAAGCTGAGAGATTATTACGAATTAAGAGAAGCACAGAAGCTTTCCGTCGTAAATCATCAAATTAGCAGACAGTAAAAAACAAATCGACGAAACTATTAAATAATTTCGAAATGGCGCATCGGACGTCGAACTGTAAAGTGGGACGCCAGACACATTAGCTAGAATTCCAAAAGCCGACTGGTGTGACTTCTTTTGTAAGGTCTAAGTCTAGCCTAAGACCTAGTCCCATTAATAATGACAAACGGTGCATGTCGAAGAGTTGAAATATAGAAGCGCTTACAGCGATATGATCTGAAAACGCCTCTTAGAATAAACAATTTTACTGGTAAATGGTGAGTTTAAGAGTCCGGAAGTTTTTGCTACTATAGAGGTGACATTGACATACATACAATGCACTATAGGATTTTTTAATAGAAACATTAAAATACGGTAGTAAAATCATTTCATATTAAGAATGCGCGTAGCGCCGAAAAAAAACAGAAGAAGATGGTGGCTCTGGGCTATGATTTTTGCTGGTATTTTATTTAATTATTCTAAATATAAGCACGAAATAAAACAATCTAAATTATTTTTCAAATAAAACATTAGTCTGGCTATGTAATTCGTAAAAAAATAATATGCTGTTGTCGCTAATAATTTAGAGCATTTCAATCAAAACAGATTTTTTAATGAGAAATTTGTATTTTTTTAAATTATTTTCATTTTATTTGATTACTCGGCATCCACGCGATTCTTCCCTCGTATTTTTAAATCTGAACATTTACATTCGTTACCATAAAACTAAGTATTTAAAATTCACATTTTGCTTGATTTTGGCAGTATCTTAACAACATTTCCATCTCCCTTAAGGAGCGTTTTCTGAACAAGTTAATGTTTCAGCTTAACCTTCAAACTGGATGGATAAAGCCTTTTAAATGCTATTGAAAACCCACTTAGCCTTCGCCATACAATAACAAATTACGAAGCCTTCGTAACTTGTTATGGCGAATGCTGGCTCAAATAGCTTTCAAATGTCAATTTTGGATAGAAAACGGTGGTTTTAGCGTAATTCCACAGCAGCTGTGCAGGATTCTATTGACTTAAAAAAACTAAATATCTATGACAAAAATTAAAACGAATGAGTTAATAAAAACCATTCCTTTGAATTTAAAGAAATATTATATGCCCTGTGATACATTTGGTATTGTTACGGTTTTGGCCGACTATGCCCAGATGTTATTACTCTGAGATTGCATTTTAAACTTTTGGTTTTAGAGATCTTTGACTTTAAACATTATAGAAATTCAAAATGCGCCTTTTGTTGCATTAAATTTATTTACCGTTAACAGTTTTACAACGATAATCTATCAGCCATCGTTAATAATATACATTTCTAACTTTAATAAAAGACTAGCTTTCTGTCCGCAGCTTCACACCCGTTGTTTCTGTAGAATCGATTATAGTTATTATGACTAAAGAAATCAACGGCACTAGAGCCGTAAGAGGTCCCAAAGATATTTTTGGTTGCTCAAGATTTCGTGGCTTAGTTGGTTAGAGCACACCCGTACTGAGAGCGCAGGTTCGAATCCTGCCGAAACCGATTTTTTTGGAACTTATTTAATTTCTTAGAAATTACCCAGAGTGCGCCACTGTAGCTAATACAAAAACCTTAAAGAAAAAAAGTTATGAACTTCTGTCTTCATTGTCCTCCATTCCCAAAATGTTTAGGTTGCAATTTAATCTAGACAATTCTATGATTCCATCAAAATAATATAATTTAGTATGTAGGAAAAGCCCATGATTCTACCACGCTCAACTTTGAAAGCTCTCAATAGAGCTAGCCATATTGTTGTAAAGCTGTGCTCATGAAGTATGTGACGTCAGAGAAAAAGCGGGAAACAAAATGCAAAGCTGAGAACATGTGAGGTTCGTATGGAAAACGAAAGTACGCGAGTTTCATTCAGTAGTTGGCTTGCTCGCGGCTGCTGCAATAGCTCAAATGTTAGAAACAAAAAAAATTGGATGAGGCATTATATAACTCACTAGCAAATACTAGACGAATTAATTGTCGATCATCAAATAGTAAAAAACATATACATTTTATTAGTGAAATAAAATGTTTGTTATCATACTTATCATTTACCATGGATATTTTCTATTTATAACTAGCAGTACGCCCCGGAATGGGTACATTCTATCGCTTATAAACATCAGGGATAATGAATGAGGATTCGATTGGAGAAAGAATTTTTCAAATCTACAAAAAATATTCATTAAATTTTCTACATTTAATAAAAAATTAAAATAAAAAAGGGCATCGCCCAAAGCTTTCATAACATGACTACGAAAGAAAATAAATTCAATGTAAGAATTACCTTACAATGAATTCATTTTCTTACATCCATGTTATGGAACTTTGTTACCAAGACTTTGTGCTTGTTACGTACGCGCCAACAAATAACTTCGTTTAATATAATTATTACGTACAATAATATTGGGAATAATGAGTACTTCTGCTTACCTTTACTTTTACAGTTAAAAGTTAAAGTTTTATCAAGAATTTTTACTTGAGTTCCATAAACAATCAAATTAAAATTTCATGATGATTACGAAAAACCGAATTAGGTAGTAGGTATCAATACCAAATGTTTTGTAAAAAATATCTGAGCGTCGTCTGGTCGAAGCGACTCGTGACCTGAGAGTCTAATTCTAAGTGGGGGGAACTGGGATCTGCACTGACATCTCGCATGGGAGTGTGTATTGTGCATTGTCCCCCTGCCTAACCAGGTCCTAACCAGCCCAGCTCCTTGGAGTATCAGAACAAGACTCTTGGTGATTGACAGTTTCGTTTTAGCTTTTCTGTGTGTTTGGTTGGATTTGATGCCTCTATGAGACTCTTCAATCCCGTTTTCCGTCTGGCCTCCTCTGTGACCGTGCAGTGTACCACAACGTGTTCCACAGTTTCTTCTTCCTGGAAGGAGCCACGGCATAGGCTGTTGTCTGTGGCTCCAGTCTTGAATAGATGATTGTTCAGTTCGCAGTGATTTGTGATGATGACCTGAGAGCTGGTGAGTATCTGGCACAGCGCATCAGCATTGCCATACAGCGAGGCAATGTAGCCAGCGTCTTGGGATGCTATAGAAGAATATGGATCAGTTGAGCTACCTGTAGATTGTTCGCAACAGTCCGCAGTTACCAATTGTTTCATTCTAAGTACTAGGTCTTATTTGTTTCATTATTTGATTGTAATTATCTATGTATAATAATAATTCTATACCTACAAGTATCTATAAAAACGAAAGTAAGTATACTTAATAATTATTGGTAGTAAGTAATTACCTTTTCACGCATACAACTGAACAGATCATAATGAAATTCTGCAGGTATGTAAACAATATCCTGGGGGGGGGGGGGGGGGCATAAGCTACTTGAGCTAGCGCGTGCAAAGCCGGGGCCAGAAGCTTGTTGATCTTCTGGTCCGTATTTCGTCGACTTATAATAATTTTGCGTAAAATGCAACCTTAATCCAGATAATGAACCTTCTTATCTTATCAGAGAATAAGACAGATGTTGTTTGGAGCATTGATAAAAAACGAAATTCCTTATCGATTTCTCTACAACATATACCTATCACTATTTTACTATAAAACTTTCGTAGTTTGACGAGTTGAGGGATGATACGTTGGTGTTCCTCCAACACAAACTTGGTTTATAGTAAACCCCTTTCATTTATAATGAATACCTATGACCTAACCCACCTACATAATTTTAACACAACCTGAAAACCGTTGAGTTTACGAAATACCGTCTATGGAAGACGTTTTGTATACAGTGTGGAAATTAAACTCAGGCCCTGGAGGGAAACTACTTAAAATCCTTAAGCTAGCTCATTTTACTTAAAGGAGACATTCCTTTATTTTTAAAAAGAAACAAATCTGCATTAAAATATTTTTTTAAACTCGCTTGCTTCGCCCGGGACTCGAACCAACTAAAATTTAAAAAAATAAACACTCTTTATTTTATTATACTAATCGGTAGTATTAATATTCAGGATAAAGTTTCTCTAAAAAATATTTGGTTACTGTTCACTTTTAACAAGTAAAAGACACGTAACAGTTCTGTTATCTCTCCAACACAACACGATTAGATGGCCTGCAAGAAGTCCAGACCTGACGCCCATGGACTTCTTTTTATGGGGTCATGTAAAAAATGTTGTTTATGAAACTTGCTATGAAACCGTTCAAGAGCTAAGGATTGCGGTAGAAAATGTTATCAGGGGCATACACCACAACACTTTGCTGAAGGCTACAAGAAATGAATTTCAACGGCGACTAATGTTGTGTAGCCGGAACGACGGGGCTCATTTCGAACAATTTATCAGTTAAATAATTTAAGTGTTACAAAATTGATAGTAAAATAAAGTTGATGTTAGATTTAACGATTATTTTTATTTTTAAGACCAAATGTTTGTTAGAGAAACTTTATCCTGAATATTAATACTACCGATTAGTATAATAAAATAAAGAGTGTTTATTTTTTTAAATTTTAGTTGGTTCGAGTCCCGGGCGAAGCAAGCGAGTTTAAAAAAATATTTTAATGCAGATTTGTTTCTTTTTAAAAATAAAGGAATGTCTCCTTTAAGTAAAATGAGCTAGCTTAAGGATTTTAAGTAGTTTCCCTCCAGGGCCTGAGTTTAATTTCCACACTGTATATAGAATTTACTAAAACCGATTCCATTAACTTTTTTAGATATTTCCTCATTACATTGAAGATGATATTTCTTCATTACAGTGAAGAAATGCATACAATATTTATTAAATTTTGTACTTGGGAATTGTTATCCTTCAATTATAAAAGTGAGCACGTGTATTTTCCAATAGTTCTATACAAAAATTTCCGGCAATGTGGCTTTCTGATATCACTAATTAGTTTCTGTGTTTCAAGTTAGCCACCTACCATTTTAATGATAGAAATAGACCTTATAAGGATTTTAAATTTTAATTGTGGTTAGAGAGGAAAATTAATCTTACTAATTAGGTTGGTTGGTAGAATGAATTTCTTTCAAGTTATTTTTATTTTAGTAACCTTTTTAGCCTTTATTAGTTGCTTTAGATTTGAACTATAGGCATCCAAGATGGTTCGTCCCTTATAGTGAACTGTCCCCTCATGTTTACAAAGCCATGAACTGAGTTGTTTACCATGTAATTGTTTGAGTTATTCTGACCAGGATGTATATCAAGTAAGTACTTGACACAGGCCCTAGGTGTCACACTTCAATGTCACGGATTGGGGTCTAGCCTTACCCTATGTACTATATATTATGTAAGTATATATACATAGTACTATTTCTATGAGCCACCCCAACGATTGTAATCTAGAGGGGCGAGCGTTTGAGGCGTACGGACCAATCGCTGTGCTCCCGTGACCAGAAAAGGGGGTGGAGTTTCGCACCCCTAGGTTTCTAGGGGTTAGTGTGCTTCCGCGGCCAACCTAGTTTGCCGGTCCCCCGCGCGTCTCGCCCGGCACCCGCTAATTTAGGGTTGATCAATCGGCCGCGCGCCTGTGTTACGTAACAGAGCACACACGAATTTCGCGCCTAGCTGAAATGCCTAGCTATAGGGCTCTGTGCAAAGATGCGACAACCCTAGCTGGGACCCGACTCTGACAACACTTTTTAAACATAAGAAATTAACAGCGACAGACGACCTCTGATTGAATTGCTTTCATTGGCAGATACCGTTTTATTTGGCAAGTTTTTGACTCAGATATTTTTTCATTTCCTAATGTCAGAGCCTAAAATAGTCACCCTCTTATGAGATAATGGTAAAAAATAATATTTCAATATTACCAGATTCCCGGTATAAATTTTTAGACACCAACTTTTGGACGTCTGAACTTGAAACTAAACCTAAATTAAGTTTGGTGAAATCAGCCCTATGTGATTTAGGGTTCTGCTACCATATTTAAAAACGAAATAGTTACTGGTTGATGCTGCAGTCCAAGTATAATCTAAAGCTATAGACCCAAAGTATGTACATATTTACTTATCGAAATGACAAGAAAATTACTAGCCAAGTCGCAATAAACGAGACCCCAATAAGAAATCAGAATCCCTTTGCCCTATAAAAGTCTGAAAACACTGTAAAGGCTCAAAACACGCTTGAATACTCGCAATATTTAAACAGAAAAACTATTTTCTTAACACCTCACAATAAACTACTAAACCGGAACATTCTGAAATTTAGCAGTGTCTTGCAGCTGTGCTTTTTACACAGAAAAAAAGCACGCAAAGCCGCAAACAGTCAGTTGTTATTCATATATTCAAGTACGGAACAGTTGAGCACATTTTCGGCTCCCACTTGATTACCTTCCGAGACCTTTTTTACTAAGAGCATGTTCCGCACGGTTGAATTAGGTTTTCCCCCGATTGCTACACACAGCCTAGGTCATTCACCGTCTAAGTCTATTTTAAACAAGCTGCATAGGTTATTATGCTTATTTCATTACGGCTTTTTAGACCATCATAACTGGTTTCCGCTGAACTAAAAAATATTGCTGTAGGAAAATTTCAGATAGCAGTCTTCGTGCGAACTATTACGCTGAACTCGTTTATTTTGGTGATAACTTTCATATTTTAATTGAATTCATATTTAACAGTTATTACCAACATAAAAGCTTAATTATCTAAAGATTAAAAATATTGAATTGCAGATTTGATTTGAACTTTCTCGAATTTTGCTTTGTATGCTCAAATCTGAAAGACATCAATTTTGAAGTAAATATTGAGGATCGTTGTCGTTATGACGTAACGTCTCTACGAACATTGCCCTCCACTTTAGTGTCTGGCTCCTTTTGATCAAGTTCAAATTACGAAGTAAGTCTGTCAATCATAACATTGGCATGCCATCTCAAGCTTGGTCGTTCGGTACTTACTTTACTTTCTACTGAAAATTTCTGTCAGCTACACCTATGTACATACACACTAATATTATAAATGCGAAAGTTTAAATAGATAGATGAAAAGAAAGATGTTTTTAAACTTTTGCGATTTGTTAAGTTATTAAAGATTATTATTGGGTATTTATCGCGTAAGGTACGCGGGTAAATAATCGATAGATGATAGAATAATAGATAGATGTATGTTGCTCTATCACGCCGGAACGTCTGAACGGATCTGAATGAAATTTAGCACAGAGATAGATTATAGTCTGGAATAGCACATAGGTTATTTTATGCTGGAATTCCCACGGGAACAGGAAGCGGGTGAATCTGCGAGGCGCTGCTAGTAAACTATATGCTTCAGAACTTTGCCTCCATAGCCAAAATAAGAAGGATATAAACGCGCTCATCTTGATTTTGAAGATAAAAAAGCTTGGGACGGGTTTTGCTCCAACTCGAATAATAACAACTAACAGGCTAAAGGTTTCTTCGTCGCTTCTTTACTTTAGTCTACACACCGAAGTGACAGAAATTAAAAATATCACTTTATTTCCGTTGCAGTGTTTTATTTTAAGAATTTGACGTTTTCTAAGTGTAGGTATGTACATTTTGTATTTACGGAAATAATGCATTTTGATTTGCTTTCTTACAGAATCCCTCGATTTTCAAGAACTTCAGGTCACTGACCAAAGCTAATAAATACAGCATCAGCAGTCCAAATTATAAATACCTTTGTCTATCTAACCCGTACGCAATAACCTCGAAAGCCAACTAAAAACGAAGTACCCCAGGCTGATCCGTATTAGGCGTGCAAACCGCACGGTTGAGGGTAGTATTTAATACTATTATAGTCCAATATCGGCATCGGCAGATAGCAGAGATCGTGACGCGGAGAATGCGACGCGCCTTATCGAAGCATCGGCTTCGTGGGCATCGTAAATAATGTGCAACTTTTCCCGCCACGCCCCCGTCGTGGTCACGGACACGGAAGACTATGCAGTCGTCTAAGTGAACCAAAGTCCAAAAATCTTAAAACCCAGGGTTATGATGGCGGTATAATAGAAGATTTAAAACCGAATCTTCTGAAGCTTCAAGGATAAGTACTTACATAGCAAAAAACAAAGATAAATAAATAAATAATGCTGGACAATTCACACAGCATCATCTAGCCCCAAGCTAAGCAGAGCTTGTGTTATGGGTACCTACTGCAGATCCGTACAAATATTTCTCACAAGGCGGGAATTGAACCCGCGACATCTTGCGACGCAGGCGTACATTCCGTACATTCAGTGGTAAAAAAACAGTCTCAAAAATGAGAATGAGTTCCAGAAAAGTCACCAGACTAATTGAAAATTTAATCCTTTTGGCGAATCAAGTATCTGATCTATTTCTAACGTTGCCTAGCATTAAACCCAACTCCAAACTGAGTTGCCTGCAGAGAATATTCCGTTGGGAAAAACCTGTTTGAATTTCCCGAATCTGCTTCGAAACACTCAAACTACTGGTCCAGTCCTCTCCACGGCTTTGCTAGACCACTAGACGGTGCAGCGGTCGGCCAAACCACGGTAACACTCTATCGCAGTCGTGGCCATAGCGTTGTTTTTGACTGAAAACGGTGCACGCGCGCTTCGTGCTTTACGCTGGGCTATAAGATCCGCGATTGCGTATAAGCGAAGGTTCTAGCCGTGTGGTGCCGGCTTAGAACTTGCACCACCCCAACTCTTCCCGTGTATCTTAAGAGGCGACTAAGCGACATACACCGGGGGGCAGGCAGCAGCCCCTCTTGCAGAATAGATCTACCACCGAGCGAATAGATCAACCACCGAGCTGCGATCCACAACCCGCATGCCCAGCGTGGGGATTATGGGCATAACCACCCATGAGATAATAAAAAAGGAAGAGGTCTGCGTCCAGCAGTGGACCATTATAGGCTGTTGATTTTGAGGAAGGTTCTATCTGGGATTTTTATTCTTTGGTAGAGTATATTTATCCCAAGGTTGCCTGAAAGACATTGCTCATAGCGCCAATATAAGGCCGCCTTTGTACTTCGTCTACACGTAGCATTTATTTCTGTACTGTTTTCTGTGTCTGTATGGTACAATATTATTATCTATCTGGGTTATTCCCAACGTCTCACAAAAATTAAGCACTTATATCTTTCTATCTTGATGTCTTTTGAATAAAAAAGATAGTTATTATTCTGTTTTATAGGCACTTAACAATTGACACTTCATTAAACTTACCCTATATTGCCTAAAACTAGGTATTGACTAGCTTTACTTAATAGGCGTTATGTAACGTGTCACACAGCGAGCATTCGTTCAGTTAGTAGGAAAGCGCTCACCATGAGCAATGGGACGGATTATTGTCGTTTCATGCTCGCTTCGAATGTTACATTACGCTTACAAACCCAATCACCGGTGACAAGTCAGTAACCGGCTTAATGAAATTGGTAACCATTTCCCTTAAAGCCGGAAAAAATAGGGATAAACAAAAAATATGCTTTACTTATCGATCAGAACAAATCCGTAATCAAAACTATATTTGTTATGATATAACACCCAAGTACCGCTCTTTTTATGAATCACGTTCAGGCACAACCAAAAAATTACGCAAAACCTCTTATTCCATAGCTCCAAAGCCTCCCTACAGCCGGAGAGTAGAGTAGAGACCTACCAAGAGCTCAGCCTCGACAAAACTCGGCCGTGTTTACACGAGATCCCAACCACTAGCCGTCGGCTACGGACGAAATCTAAGCTGATATTAAATTTGTATCGACCGCAATTTGAAGCTTTACGAGAACTATAAGGACATGGACAAACGAGACTTGTAAAGGATCCCTTTTGGATCCAAACTGCAGAAATGAGTACCACTAAACCTAAGAACTTACATCTTCAGAAAAAAACACCGCTAGATCAGACGAGAGCACTGAGAGAGTTAGGGTTCTCGAGACGTTATCGAGTTGCACCATTTTTATGGGATTTTAGAGTTCCGTTTCCACGCGCTAGCATCGCTGTACCCAAATCCCATACAAAAATTTAACGTCTCGATACTTCCAAGAAATACGTGAGGAATCTATAAATCATCTGCGGAATCAAAACATCAGCCATCAATCGGAAAAAGTCTTTTTGAAATCTGTAGCAGTAGTTTTAAAGTTTATTCGTTACATACAAAAATACAAATATTTCCTCTTTATAATGTGTTCCTCTTGAAAATAGTGATTGTCTAGGCTCTAGACAATCAATATTTTAAAGAGGTGATTGACTTTGTGTACCCTAGACTTTAGGGTACACAAAGTCAATCGCTGAAAAGAGCTCGCTACACATTCTCGCACCGCTCAGCTACCTCGCACATATTATCTTTGGAAACGCAGCCTAAGTCGGATTTAAGATCACGATATCATAATATTAACAGCTACGTCATAAGCCAAGTACAAGGCTACGTCATAAGCCTTCCGTTGTATATCTCTAAAACCATCAAAACAATGTAATGCGTAAAGATTTGCGGAGTGCCGCCAACTTTTATTACTCAGTTGGACATCGCCACCCGCGGTGAGTATTTCAATTGAATGAAAAAGTTATTTTTAAGCTGACTTTAAAAAAGATGGTTTACGAGTATGTTCGGCTGCATATTTTTTTTATGTTCATAAAATATTCGTCGGTTTCTCCGTCAATTATCGACCGACTTTGAAGATTCTTTTATCTATTGCATAGAGTATGAATTCTAGATAGTCTTATATTTTTTTATAATGTTTTTCTCATCATGTTTAAAAACAGTGTAGTCGTGAACAAATTTGAGAAATTGGTTTTAGTTTTTTTGAAACAATCAATTTAATGTTGTTATTGTTACATATACCTGTTATATTAATTCGATTGTTACGAAAAAACGAAAAAAAAAAAAAACGATTTTTCAATATAATTCAATTACGTTTATTTCTTTAGGCTTACAAAATAAGCTCATAGACAAGTCGCTTTATAATATAAAAATAAACAGGTTTCTAAATAGTAGGTAGGTAATTATTATCAAATAGGGAGAAATAAGGTGTTATTGATTTTGATGACTTCAATTTTTGCCCACAAGTGGAAGAAAAATAGCTATTAATAAAAAAAACAAATTAGTTTTGGTTCCGATTTCGCCTACATAAACAGTTTGGCGGGTTTGTAGAGACCTTGAAAGTGACATTTGAAATGCAAATTGGCGTCTGTCTGTATCTCTAATTATTACTTAGGCAATGCTATGCTATGCCTAACTGGCATTTTAGGGTTTCGTTAGTCAATATTGAAATAGTAAATATTGAACGGTTTTCGCGGTCAATCCGTTCGTCGATCTGTTACAATTATGTGCTACGATAGTTCGTCCATGGTGCTACCTAATGTGCCCATTTTTTTAGGATCCACTGGATACATTTTTTTAAACTTATAGTAGGTATTGGGGAAACTTATTAAAAAGCATGTAAGTAATAGTCATCCTTTTTAAATAAAATCGGCCAGGTGAAAGTCGACCAGCACACGGACGGTTCGGTGCCATCGTCTATTTCGCAAAAGAAACCCTTTATATTTTTTTTGTTGAAAATAGCAAAAAGCCACCATGACGCGGTGAACCATACAAGTGACGGCACCCGACATTGCTTAACTTCTGTGATCGCTACTCAACTTGGTATGGACATTGGACTATTCATTTAATTTTTTTTTAATTATTTGTTGTTATACCTAGTGCCAATACTGATCTACACCCTGTCAACATTTTGACTATATTTTAACTATATAATGTATATAACCGCGGCAAAAGAAGACAAAAAAAGTACGAAATAAATATATAAATTTTTAATGTGAGCTCCCTTTATGTTACAATCAAATAATGTCTACAAATTAGAACTAGTGCCAACTGCATATAGCAGGACACAATTTTGTTTTTATGTAGTCAATAGACCTTCGTTTGTACACAATCATACCTAATGTATGTTGAAGATGTGGCCTACAATGTATCAAGAAGGTCTAGAAGACACCTATTCACTCTTGTCTTGAAGAGACCCGCGTTGTGATTGGCAGGAAAAACAGCAGCAGGGAGCGTGTTCTAAATCCCAGCTGTAGGTAGGTAAAAATAATGAACGTGGAGGAAAACCGCTTAGTGCCAGTAGACGGTATATCTACCCAGTAGACGTGGTGATGCGCTGTGCGTCTGCAGTGCAAAGGGGATGGTAGAATTAGGTCATGTAGTTCCTGTGAGAATTCTCAGAATGTATCCTATAAAAGATCGTTAGACAAGCGACCTTGCGGCGGTGTTCGATTTTTTGGACCTCAGTCTCTCCAAGCCTACGGAACGTAGGATCCTAGGATCTTTGCTTCAAGCTACTGCTCGTCAATGAGCCTGAAAGTTCTTCGTTCTATCGAGTCTAAGGCTGCAAGCTGGTACTTGGTCGAGCCGACCCAAACATGGCAGCTGATACTCCAAACCAGACCGGACCTGTGCTTGATATAGGGATAGAAGAAGTTATGAGATGAAAGTAGGTATGTGAAGTATCGCTTAACCTTCATTATGTCATGGCTGCTGTTTTAGCCTTCAAACAAAACAATCTACATATAATTCAACGAATGAATATCAGTGATAGTTACTCAGATACCTACTCAGATAAAATACATAGCTACCTAACTAGTTTATAAATTTCAAAAAATCATGCTTACCGAGGACCAGAAAAAATGTCTAACCACCGAATACTCAAGGCTTGTCTATGTGACTCTAGCTTTCATTTGAAGTGAAGAAGATGGCTCTTATTAAAACAGTTGATATAAATTTCAATTTAAATATCAATAGCAAAATAATTGTCAAATCATAATTTTTTGTTATTTACCTTGAAATTAATAATTTTTAGGGTATTATTAGAATAATTTGGCGGTTCTATGCATTCCGACCTTCTCTACGGCCAAATTTATATTTTGATCAGAAATAGATTATATCTTGTTATAAATTCATAAATTTAATCTTTATAAAGGCCTAATTTATTAACCAATTCAACCAAACTTATAAAACGGGCGAAAAAAAATGTTATTTAATTAAATACAATTATATTAGTTATATTGTGTTTGAGATAGGTAAGTACTTAACCATGAGTTTCATGGTTAAGTACTTACCTATTACTTAAAAGCTAGAAATAGATTATTTAAGCCAAATTTATTTTTGTGTCGTAGTAGTCATATTATCTCCTTCATAAAATGAATTATGTCGCACACTTTTTCTTTCCTGCTTCACGCAGTGCCGGTTTAGAATTATTTAATTTAATTAAAATTAATTATTTAAATAGGTAAGTTTTTAGCTTCAGAAGATTGTTATTGTTGAAATACATTTGCCTGAATGTATTTTAGATTATGACATACAAAAGCGTTACTCAGGCATGGGTCGATGACTGCTTTAGCTTTTATATTAAGGGCCTATGTTTTTTTAGGGTTTCAAACATCGGTTTTGAAACCCTTATGGTCTCGCTCTGTCCGTCCCCGCTCTTTCTTGAATATCTCAGTAACTACTGCAGCTATTAACTTGAAATTTAAAATAATGATACATTTCGTGCGCCATTACTGATTTAAAAAAAAATATAAATAAATGAAAATGAATAATTTCAGAACAAATTTTGATGTTGAAATTTCAAAAGAGACCTAGGAAGGCAAATGGGGCATCAAATGAAAGGTATCGTTTTGGCCTTTTTAAAACACTTTTTGAAATTTATGTAAGTTTCATACTTTTTAAAATATTTCAGAAAATTGATTGTCATTGTTGTTGTGATAACAGGATAGGTATTGGATTTCGCGTACATTATTTACTATACATTATTTTATTAATTCAGAACATGTAAGTGTTATGTATAAACGATTGAAAATAATTTGAGAACAAGAAATAATAAATAATATTAAGAATAAATATGCCGGAATTCCGTCTGCAACTATAATTAAAACCACAAACTTGTTTATCTTCTCATGTAGTCCTCAACAACAAGATGATATTATGCAATTTATTCTGTAACTTTATTTAAGAGCTTAAGATTATTTATTATGACATAAGATAATTGCCAAAAATCTTCGATTTAGGTACGTCGAAAGCAAAAATGCATAAATACCAATCTCCTTTATACCCATAGACATAGAATTTTTTCACTACGTTCAATAGACTAACAAAGCGTGGGAGCGAGAGGTATTTAGTTAATACACACTGCCACGAGAGAAAAAGAGATAGAGACACAAGATATCGATATGTCATTGTTTTAGCTGAGTAAGAGGCCTTAAGATCCCGCGCTAATCCAAGTCGAGAAGAATTTTGTGCTTTTAATTAATAATCTTACGATTAAAACATAAAATCATTATTCTGCCACAATGGTGTCTTGTTCAGCGAGTGAATGTGACATTACAAACGTAATAACTCGCTTATAAACACGTTTTACAGGTAATTTATGACTGTTTTTACTGAAATCTTCATAATCATTATTTCGTCATTTGCTGTATGAAAATGAGGCAAAAGAGCTATTGAAAGCTTAGATAATAGGTTTCTCTTAAGACTTATCATCAAATTACATTGCTAAATGAAGAATTTTATGAAATTTTGAGTAAAAATTAAAATTGTTTGTTTACGATAGGGATTGACAAAGTGATGATGTCATTTTATCGATAGTCGATAATACGTGTCGGCCGGTAGGTTCGACGTGATTGGCTAGGATTATCATTACATTACAGGCTTAGATTTGTAAAGTACAATAAAACACTACTTTCTATTCCTGTAAAAAGAACGTAATGTAATGTACAGGGTGGTTATTATAACATAATATACAGGGCTACTAGCAACTCAGTACAATACTGTATTTAAGTGCTTATTGGGGAGGTACTAAGCTATGAATTGAGCGCCATATAATGTTCCACGATAATTTACGGTATTGAAGTTAATAAATTTATTTCGAAAAATGTACATTAAAAATGCATAGTGTTATTTTCTTTATAATTATTTATATTTTATTATCTTGTCACTTAGAAATTATATCAGAGTATTGTTGTAATTAAACAAATTAAATCTACTCGCACCCTTTTAAAAAATCAAAACTATAGATTTTTTTTTTCAGATTATTTTAAAAACATCTCTGTTTTAATATTTTTGCTTTTTTTTTAACCCCCGTCTTTGTTTCAGTGGGTCCGCTCTCTTTCGAAAGCTTTCGTTCGAAATATAAAAAAATCTGATAAGGGGTTATAATAGAAAACTCGAGTTCACAACGTTATCATGGAAGCTCAAAACACTGAAACCACCTTAAAACTAGTTAACATAAGACATCAAAATTTTAAACAAGCCTAAACAGAAGAAGAACATGAGATTATCTCTTTATTTAAGATTTTTATAAAATTTTTATTGAATTAGTTAGCCAATTTTTTTTTTTGTTTTAATAGCCATTATTTTTGGATATAAATTCTTCTTAGTCACAATGTGTGAATGTGATTAAGGGAGCATATAAATTTGTTAGCGGAAGTCAAATACTGGTAAAGTTATATTTTCATTTTGTGATGATGAGACGTACTTTTGACTTTTATTAAGTGCTTTACATTGCCTACTTATAATAAATGCATTGGACTTCAACTTTGGATACGTTTTATTTTACAAACATGGTAATAAACAGACACACAGAAATATCCATATTATATATAAACATACATTATTTCATATTAACTGAACCAAGTCATTTCATTTATAAATAATAGGTTACCTAGCTTTAGCTATGTTGCTATTTGTTTACCTATTTTAAACGTATTTAATTTTTTATATTATAAAACACTTTTTATATCACTTTGTTAAACTAACTCATTATGTCCTGTGACTTCGCCCGTAAGACTATCGATAATATTATGTTAGAGTCAAGGCAGCACTATTTCACGCACACATTTACATTTCATTTTTTGTATCACCGTTAATCTGTCACTGTTGGTCTTGTACATTCTAAGCCTATGTTTATACCACTGAATAACTACATATTACTACGTATATACGTACAAAAGCTTTACGTTATCTACACCAAAATTTTTTTCTACCTAACCTCTATCCTTTCCCTAAGTCTCTTGTTATAAATAATAAGAAACCTGTATCTTCCAGTTTTTCAAAAGCTTTACATAATGTCTTCATTAATCCAATGAATTTGTTTAGCAAACAAAAACAAAATGTCGCGTAATGACTTAATTTCAAGTACCTATGTATACTAGAAAAGGAGATTGTGTGGCATTTGACAATGCGAGAAACAATCATCTACGTAGCGCTGTTGGGAGGTATTTACAGTTTTTTCTGTTTTCATAAGTAGCAGATGTGCAAAGGCCACTGGGCAACGCACTGGTGACTTGACTTCCACTGTTTGGTCGGAATGTTTCAATTATTTCTACAAGTTCAGCTTCTACATATAACTGATCGAAGGTCGAATTCCGTTGAATGATCTAAGATGTCAGATAATTCATATAAAACGGATTCCCCAGACTTTCACACCGTAACTTAAAATGGCGCAAAAAAGTAAGTTCCAAAATAATGAAGTTTTCTTTATTTATACACAGTCGCTTTTATATTTTAGAACTTAAGGTAATTTGTAGTGTAACCCTTTTGTTACATTTAATTTATTATTAGTTATTTAAGCTGTTATTTAAGTTATTTAAGTGAAACAAAACGTTTAAATTTTGTTTCACAAATAAACATTTTCTATTCTATTTAGTTTTATGTTCTGCAATAACTATGTTCGTATGTATGGACAACGTAGGTACTAAAATCATCCGGTAGTCTAATAAAACACAGTTTATACAATCAATAGAAATTAAATACTTATCTAAAGTGTAACTTGTTAATATAAGATAATCACGTGTTTACCTACACTCGACTGTCAATGTAACTTTGTAGAAATACAGAACGCTATTATTTTGTACTTAAATAAGTTCACACTGTTTATTAATGTTCAGTTTTAGTTTTACGGTTTGTTATTTGAATATTTAGTAGGTAACGCATCGATGTATTGATCCGTTACTAACAATAACACCTTACAAATGGTAAAACATCGCATTCATTGTTGCGTGCAGTCTGTTTTGATGGTTATAAGCTTGGTTAGAAAGAATTTTATTGGAATTTTATACTAACACTCCCAAACGCCATTTATACCTATAGAATAGTACTTTATTCAGGATCAAGAAAGTGGCAATAACATTAAAGAAAGTTAAAATGATCATAGCGCCTGAGGCGCTTAACCTTATCATAAAAATTTCTCTTTTTATGCCCAAGAAAGAAGTAGCTACATTTCTTCGAATACCACGCGTCTCATTAGTCTAGTCTAGTTAACTTGATAAGGATCAAATAAAATCAATATATCTATTTAGTATCTATATTTTTTATCATTTACCTTCGGAAAGTGATACAAGAACATATAAAATTTTATTACACTTGTTTCAATGTCTTTGCAATTCTACAAACGTACAATCTCAAGCACCTGTCTTGGGGTAAGTTTAGACGCATTTTCTCACGAACAAACATAGGCATGTGATAAATTAAAATGATAAACACCAGGCTTCCTACCCTAGTCGAAAGCTATTTTTATTTTATTGTAATTGAATTTTATGAGCACAAGTTACAGGCAGCAGAAAGGCTTGATTAGTCTGACGACACACAGCTTTGCGTGAGTGAGATCACATTTCACCTTCGTAATTGTAACTTAAATAACACTTAATTATATTTCTTTAAGTTATACCAAGGTGCACCCCTAAAATGCCTTTATGAGAAACGTATGAGCAAGTAAAATGTCATCCAATGATAAAATTAAATACTGAATAAATGTAGGTAGGTACCTAGTTTACTTTAGCTCTTCTAGTAGGTACGTATTTATTATTTGTGTCTAAGTTTTAAACAATTTTATGTTTGTGTAAACGTTATATGAACGTTGCAGATAAAGCTCAAAAACTCAAAACTCAAAGTGCTTTATTTCTATTTGAACTTACAGGATTCTTGGACACGTCACAAAATTCAGATTACATAAAGTGGTCACTTTGATTTATTATGTCACTATCTTTTCAATATTAAGAAGCAAACCTTTACCTTGTTAGAATGTAAGTTTTCGAGTTAGAGCAAAACCCGTCCCTAGCTTTTTATCCTCTCAATAATCTGATATTTTCTAGTAGATCTTTTTAAAAAGGATTATGATAGAATATGATTGCCAATTTGTTTGAATTACCATTTATAATGATAATTTATTAATTATCTTCAAAAAATGAATTTTAATGAATTTTCTTGTACATTAGTATATTGCCCTTTAAAAGATACATTAATCTTGTGTAGCCTTGCGGGCACAGCGAGTTTATTCTTAATTCTAGTATTTAAAGATATGCGTGTACAAAAAGTTTTCGTAAATATATTGACACTAGGTCCTGACCGTGGCTTTGCACGTGCTTTTCAAGTATCCTGTGTCCGTTCCTGGTTGCCATTTACCTCCCTGCCAAATTGCATTAAGATCCGTTTAGCCGCTTAGGTGTGAAAAAGTAACAGAAATACGGACAGACAGAGATATTTTCGAATTTTTAATATTAGTAAGGATGGTACTGTCATAGACTATGCTAATTGAATAGGTATAAAAGTAAAAACTACTAAAATTACTAAAATTTTCACGAAAACAATAAGAATGCAGTTTATGTAACGCAATTCTGGGTTGCTCATTAGGGGAGGCCTATGTACAGCAGTGGATAAATATAGGGTGATGATGATGATAAATTCTGGGTTGCAAGTATTTTGGGTGAGTTTTAATTTTAATTAAGTAGGTCCCTAGATTAGTACTTTATGGAGGGACGTGGAATAATCCCCTATTTGTAAGGAAATTTGTAGGCGAATGCTGAATAAGTGAAAGATTCAAGAGTTCCAAAAATTCTATCAAGTGAGATAAATTAGCCAATTATGAAATCGACGTAGTAGTCGGTTACGTCCTATTTCCTAAGCTAGTCAATCTAGCAGGTTGTTTTTAGGTAATCATAAAACAACAATCATTATAGTCATTGACTTTACATTCAAAGTTCTTCCGTTTTTTTTTTATAAATAGAAATAATTGATATACAATATTTTAATAATAGACTTGCAAATTCTTTCACATACTGATCTAAAAATAAACTTGAATTTATTTATGATCCTAAAACTTGATGACCGTGTCAAACAAGAGGCCAAACTAAACTAATTTTAATATTATCAATGAAACAATCTATTTTAACCAAATGTCATATGATTCTCATGTACATTTTATCTGCCGAAACGATTAAATAAAGATTTTTTGTGATTTAAATGCATTCGAATGCTAGTTTGAAATCACTTCTTCGTTAATGTTTACTTGTTTCGGGACTGGTTTACGCAAAAAGGGCCCACTTGTGGCCTAGAACACAGGTGGGCCCTTTTTGCGTATCAGGCTGCTAGGTAAGACTAGCAGCCTGATACGCAAAAAGGGCCCGATGTCCTTCAAGAATGCCAGCAGCTCGCTGACGCCGGTGCATACCTACATAGGTGTTCTTTGTGTCCCAACTTCCCAAGGTGTTGCATCTTTGAGAAGCGCTATCGCACTTTACATGCTCATGCGCGGAGGTCTCCTCTACATTCATGCACCCCCTGCAAAGGAGGCTGTCCGCGATGCTCGAACTTTTTTTATGTGTAAAAAAGAAACCTGTTTCATTCCATTATAGCTACGTCTACGCAAAATTTAAACTCGATGCGTTCAGTAGTTCTGGCGTGAAGAAGTAACAAACATCCATCCATCCATCTAAACTTTCGCATTTATATTATAAGAATAAATAAATAAATAATGCTGGACAATTCACACAGCATTAACTAGCCCCAAGCTAAGCAGAGCTTTTGTTATGGGTACTAGATTACATATATACTTACATAATATCCCTGACCAAATATCTGCAGATCGTACACACATTTGCCTGCGTCATTTGCCTGCGTATCCTGCGTCGCAGGCAGACCTTCGCCCAACGCGCCACTGAGGTCGTCCAGGTCGAGGTTTTTTAACGAGGTTTGAAACAAATGAAGTCGTCATTTGTTTCAAACCTCGTTAAAAAATCTACTATAGGAAATACAATAAAATATTATAAAGCTATTCTACAGTAAAATATATATCAAAACGGTTGGCCGCGAAGCTAAGCTCAAGCACTCGGTGACTAGGGCTGCAAAGAGAGGAACTTCCTGACGATACGCGCCAAGTCCAGGATTACCGCCTTTTGGATCTGGCCCTTGATCCAACTTCCTAGTGAGAGTTTCATGAGCTGTTGATCAAGGCTCTTTGCTATTGCTCTATCGAGACGATGGTTATTAGGTTTTTATTATTGTTATTCGCCTTAGTTATCCCACTGTTGGGCAAAGGCCACCCACCACATCCATAAAATATTATACAAGCGAAAGTAATTCCATTTGTCTATTACCTTTTCGCACCTGTCAGAAACGGCTGAAAGGATCTTAATTAAAAACGAGGAGGTACACGGTATCTTGAGACGGGTTTAGGGTACTTTAAAACCGCGTGCCAAGCCAAGGAAGAAGTTAGGTTATGATAGATTCGTCAAACCCATAGACATAGAATTTTTTCACTATGGTCAAACCATAGTTTTTATCATCCTTGGTCGATAATGACAACAAGCTGAGGCAGGACCTGATTAGCCGCGCACATAGGGAAAGACCAAATTTTCTTACTCTTGGGACTCTACTATATATATGCTTATTTTTTTATAATGTTTAAAATTTTGATCACAAAAATTTATGTTATTCATTATCATGTAGGTACCTATGTTTTTTGTACAACATATTGTGTGTAGCTATGAATAAATTTCTTTATTCTTTTTATTCTTTATTCTTATAGTAAAATAGGCTGATAAAAATTTCATAAGCTAGCGAGTCATTAGGTATTGCGCCTAGGCGCATTACCTTGCATGTTGGTCTCGATCGCATAGACACGCAGCAACGTTGCGTGCGCCTAATGTTTGCATTTAGGTTGAAAACGGGTCAAAGATGGATTTTATATGAGGTGATTGTTCTCTTTTGACTCGTTATTTATGTTAATTGATGGTATAATAGTAGGGTGACGGGAAAAAACTGTTTGAAAACTTGTTTTTCGTGCACGCGCAGTATTGTCAACATTGGTGCAGTCTGAAATGACCTGTTAAATTTAATAATACGTGTAGTTGCTATGCTAACTCATGTAAAAAATATCACCTGTTCAACCAGCGTCGCAATTTGTTCTTTTTATTTCTTGATGAGTCGACTTTTTGACAATTGAAATCAATGAAAGAAGCCAAAACGTGGGTAAACAAAGAAAACGTAACGGTTAACGACGATAAAATAGAAAAATAGAGTATACAAAACCTAAAGTTGTGTTGCAAATGTCAGTATTTCCTGCAAGCCCGACTTGCTCAGTTCCCATGCGCGGGCGCAGCGCACGTCCTTAGCCATTATCAATTAGGAGGCGCGCGTGCGCCCTGTCATTACAGCGCGCACGACGCACTCGGACGCGTATTTACAACTATGTACTTGAAACTGAAACATGCAACTCGTCACAACTAAAACTAGTTATATATTTTTTTTTCTTTCTGGTAGGATGTTGAAGTTAGCCAGTTTTGTGACCTTCAGTAGGCCAACCACGGATATTGTTATCTAGGGTAGAATAGAAAAATTACGTCACTTCGTCATTGAATGCGTAAAATATTTGGAATTAATTCCTTAAACTTTAATAATTTACGCAATGTATGACGATGCGATATCAGTTTTCTCTATTCTACCCTAGACAAGAATACCCGAGCTTGGCCCACAGCTTTTGCAAATACGCGGCCAAGAGGCTGAATGCAAATGCGAGATGGCGAGATACCGACCGCATGCAGTCGAAACGTGTGCGGTGGCCCTTACACGGCCATCTGATATGACGGCTGGTTAAATTAAAACTTTTGGAATTCACACGTTTTCTAGGCCTACCTACAATATTACTCTTCAGCACAATTGCTGAACATGATGTCCTCCTAGGTAAATTATTGACCACGACGACGACGGCCAGATTCGACGGAGAATTGTCAAGTGCGCAGCACATAATGGTGCAAAAGTGTGCTGAACATGCCTCCCTCAAACAAGGTTGTTTTACCATAACCAGCACGCTTTGCTTGTCAATTGGTTATGGTAGTGATGGTATCAAAAATACACAGAAAGGGAACTGATGCTCTTTCTTTAGTCGGTTATTTTAGTTAGCTCTTACGGTATCCGTGGGCTGAGTTCAAGAATTCTAACGTCACGACCGCCACAGCGGTGGCGTTTCACTCTCGGAACCAGAACTTAAGTTTTGGATTGGTGCTAAGTTTCCTAACTGTTTTGTCTTAATTCTTTGAGATTTTTGAACGGTTGGTCGTTCCCTTATTTCTCTAGATTCCTTGGGCATAGCGAAGTCTGTACCATCCACCATAGTCCCTAAATCTTATGAAGGGAGTGCGAGAAGCCATGAGTAATGTGAAAATAATTTAGCTCAGGGCGCCCAGACGCTAGGTGGAGCTCAGGGCGCCCAGACGTAAGGAGGGTCAACAAAATTAGGTGCCTGCACGAGCTGGATCACGGGGAGTCAATAGAAAAGGCTAGGGACCATGGTGGATGGCACTGGGAATCTAGAGAAAACCAATCATTTAAAAATCTCAAAGAACGAAACTCAGCACCAATCTAAAAATTAAGTTCTGGTTCCGAGAGTGAAACGCACTAATTTGATCGGTGCTGAATATTTTGATGAGGAACGTGGAATGTGTATTTCAAATCTTACTACTGCAATCTGCAAAGTTCATAATTCTAATGGATAAGTATATTCGTAAAAACGTTTAAAGGCTGCCTTTTAACTTCTTTATTTTTACGCACATACTTACTATTGATTATCCTAGCAAAAATCCTAGACTAAACTCTACGAAAAAGAAATAACTTTAGTTAGGTTTGGTAAGAACAAAGGTACCTAGATATTATTCCTCCATGATTTTATGAAGGATGGAAAAATTTAAACAACCGTCAGCGACGGGACCGACAAGTATAACTATCACTCGTGGACCCATTAATGGGACAAAACAATCTGACCATGAAAAAACACCCCAAATACCGACCCACGTTTGTTATGGTTCATTTCAGAACCAAACTGTCAGAACCCGTGAGAATTTGCAACTTGTGTATAACCTACGATCAGATACGAGAAAATGAAACATTTAACGAGCTACGTGATTCGTCTGTACATTTACTAATTGTAAAATAAACAGATATTCTGTCTCTATCTTATTTTGAGGATACAGGCGACTGGGCCCATACATAACTAGGACCGCGGTCCCAGTTACCTGATCACATTTTTGAATCGGTCGACTGGGACCATATACCTAATTTGCTTTAATGTACAGTTAACAGAAAAATCAATGTGGTCATTGTGTCACTCTACATCCTGCCCGAAAGAACATAGAAATCAGAAATGAGCGTAACGACATCTTCACGCTATTATGTATATTGATAAAAAGAGGAATGGATGAAAGCTATAATATATTCCCTTACCTTTATTACAATCAAATGGATAGTTCATACAGCTTTATAAATTACCAAAACGTATAACAGCCATAACAAAATAGCCTGAAACATAGCCAAACAAGAGATAAATCGCACACATCCCACATTCTAATACCCGACTAGCAGAATACTTAACGAAAGCAGAGTCGTGCAACGCGCGTGGTCGTGACACTGCAGATAGTGGGGTCGCGGGGACGAGCGTGCAACCCTAGGAAACAAAAAAACAACCTTTCTACTAACAAAATAAGAAACAATTTCCAGAATTGAGAACCTGCTCGAATTAATTTATTGAGCTTCCTATTTGCCAGCCTATAAGGCTGGGCTCTACACGATTATAGGAAATTCGAGATCAGGAATTCTCATAGAGTTTTCATCATTTTGTAACACAAAAGTTTTGGTACTCATAGCCGTCTGTATCACAAACGGACATGCAAAAGAAGAACATTGATGGTTTATAACCATTTAATTCCACTTTGGGAACACAAAGTGGAATCAAATTAATCGATGAATGGATATATCAGCAGAAAAGCTGTTGTTGCATAGACTAACGTCCGCGTAAAATCATATTATTTAACTTCAAGGTTTTTGCAATTTCGAGGTTATTGACTGATATATAGACATAATATATCATTATTAACAAAGCAAATTACAATCAAATAACAGAATTAATTAGAACTAGTATTTACAATTGAGACAATTGAGCTAACTGCAGACTGTTGCAAACAATCTACATGTAGCTCAACTGATCCAAATCAATAATGAGGCTGGCTGCATTGCCACGCTGTATGGCAATGCTGATGCGCTGAGCCAGATACTCACCAGCTCTCGGGTCACTCTTGTAGACATAATTAGGTATATATTCAGGGAAAAAACATTATGGTTAGAATTGCCTTAAGGCGGTGGTATGCGTTAAACTAGCGCCGCCACCTATTTTACTACTACGTTGAGTAAAGGAACTTTCATAAATCCATTATACAGTTTGTGATACCTATAATAAGTTTTTTTTAATGCCTCTCTAATAGTTTTATTCTATTTAGTTTAGCCAGTTAATCGAAAATTAATTTTGGTATTGGCCACCAAAGGCAACTTCGATATTCTGGCTAAACCTAATAGAATAAAACTATTAGAGACGTTCAAAAAAAGCTTATAATAGGTATCAGAGAATACGTTGGATTTACTTTGTTCAACGTTGTAATAAAATAAAATAGGTGTCGGCGCTAGTTTGACGCATACCACCGCCTTAAAGCCTTTGTTAGGTTTAACAAGAAATAGATTTCTCACCCGGCTCAATTTAATTAGAGTTGCTGACGATTCGGACAAAATTTATTGGGACACAGTGTCCCAATTGACACTTTTGATTTTAATACTTTTTTTACTGTCGATTCGGACACCATCAAATTATTGAAGTATGACAATTTGTTTTACAGAACAACCAAGAAAAAAACGTACCTACCTCTTTTGAATGAAACTTACCTCAGGGACGAGAGATTACCATCCTATTTATATAAATTTACTTTCTTTTTCTAAAAATATTGAAAACTTTATTTTCACCTTTCTACAAACCAAAAGAAACAAACAAAGAGCAAGCATTTTGTTCTCATAGAACCAGCATATAAATAAGTCTGGGCTAATTACAAAATTGTCGTAAGAAAGGACTGCAAGTTACACTCCAATTTAGACGTAACTTGTCCAGAATGAATGTGAGACGTTTTACAAGATTATTCAAACGTTATTATTTGACCGTTGTACTTACAGAGTCCAAGCCTTTTAATTGCTTATTACCGCAAAGCTAAGCAAGCGATGGGTATGTTGTAAAATTTCTTAGTGATTGAGTTTAGAAATAGAAATTTTATGTTTTTTTATTACAGTCTGTGTTTTTGAAAGGAATTTATAAAATTGTGACTTGTATAAAAATTCGTGCAAAACGTGCGACGTGTATATTTTTTAGTGTTTTCTAAGGACCATTCTTATCTGGTTACAAAGAATTTGATTTATTGATTGAAATAATAGGAACATCTAGTCAAATATGCCGCTAAAATACCAAAAAATCAAAAGAATTCAAAGCTGTTGTACTTATTTTCGAACTCATCGTTACAAAGTAAAACACATTTAGTAAGTAAGACGCACTCGTTCTATATTAGGTACTTATCTTTTTTATTTTAACATTGTAGTGACGAATAACGTTTTATTTAATTTTTAAATTACATGTAGGCAGTTCTGTTTTTGTTATGATTTAGATGATTATAACTTACCCATTAATTATTTATTTAATACCTAAATGGCAATGAATAACAAATGAGCATTCATAACTGCTACCGTTTCGTTTTTGCAAAGCATTTTGTTTGATTCATAATTGTTCCACGCTTTAGCAAAAAAAGGGCAAAGCACGCGACGTTGTTTAAAAAAAATACAAAATTGTGTAGAATGCACACGTTTTCGTCTAAGTTATTATGATGTCTGCGAAGTAAGTAAATGTTTTTAAAACATCAATAAATTGTTACTATTATCTGCGTAGGGACGTTAGGGTTTCCCTTTTTTTTTTTTACTGCTTGAGACCGCCTTAGTAGCCGACTCAATTAGAAGCGCCGTGTGTCGAAAGGTCGTATTTTTTTCAGCGTAATAACCAATTATGCGTGTACGTCTCCTCCATTGCAATTAAAAGTATGAGTTTAAGTGGAAATTACAAATTCTCTTTTTTATTATTTGAAATTTATTTGTAGGTTCCCACTTAACTGGCATCTATGTATATACAAAATAGTCATGCCTACATAGGCATAACCTCTCTTTTAACTAGGTGAGTGCTTGCGTAAAACCAATACATTTTAACAAAAAACTTGGAATGGAGAATTATAAAATTGTTTACATTTAATGTTTCAGTCTCTATTAAAATATAATCTTTATTAACAATGAAAATTACAATCAAATAATAGAATTAAATTAAAACTAGTATTTAATACGAAACAATTGAGCTAACTGCAGACTGTTGCAAACCATCTACAGGTAGCTATACTGGTCCATATCAATAACAGTCGGAAGCGTGCCCAAGACGCTGGCTGCATTGCCCTCCTTGAGAAAAGTTTCGAAAAGCCCTGTTTCGGACGGACAATTGGAAGAATATTTCAACGATGCCGTGGGCAATGCCTATCATAATTAAACCCGTTTGAACGTAAGCCAGCTTTGAAGAAGGGCAGTTGTCTAGATCCCCTAAGTGAGGGAATTTAACGACACGTCTCAAGACGGCTCATTTATGAGTCAAAGTTATCCCGCATTGTTTATGAAGCATTTACGGTTTTTCACTTTTTTCTCCATTGAGAAGTTTATTTACTTAACGAAACGAGAGGTTTTAAGCGGATATTTCTCTTGTCCATAATATATTCACTTAGATATTCATTGTGTTATTTGTCAGTTTGTTCTTTAACATTTTAAGATTTGTAAATTAATTTTATGTTTATTGCTCTATTTCAACAAGTTTGTAAACAATTCACCTGGCTATTAAAAGTGTTGTTGATACTTAATTAATCGAAGAATAAAACTTTCAATGATGTTTTGTAAGAAAGGTGATCCTTATCACCCTTCTATGGTATATCACTACCATATCACTTAATAATTATAAAAAACCTCGTACGTAACCTAAGCTCGACTTGACTATAGGAACCGCCAAAGTCTAATCTAAATATTAACTCATCGATCGACACTCAGACATTTATAATGACCTACGATACTTTTGACGGGAGTGTCAATCGCGTGCAACGACACCTACCACATTAAATATTCAATCAAAGTGTCTGTAGACACTGCTGTTTTGTGCTACAACCACTGAAGCTTGCGTTCTATATCATTACTTAGCAGGGAAGCTCATGCGTCAATGGAAAGCGAAATCGTAAGTTTAAAAGTTGAAATTTGATTTCAATTTTATAAGTAGTGTCGCATAGTATGCCGCATTGGTACCGTGAATCGATTGTCCACTGCAGTTACGACCTCGACCACCTTAGGCACGCAATCGTCTCGATTCCAAATCCTGCCTAACAGTGGTATGACAAGGTCACTTTTGCTACAAAGTTTTGTGACAAAATATGGAAGCGCCAAATGCAACGTTACTTTCCAATTCGTACCTTACCAAATGACAAGATTTTTATGACGACAATGATGCCTAGAATGTTTTTTTTTTATCAATAAAAACTGGTATTTCATTTGAAACAATTGAGCTAACTGCAGACTGTTGCAAACCATCTACAGGTAGCTATACTGGTCCATATCAATACCAGTCGGAAGCGTGCCCAAGACGCCGGCTGCATAGCCCCGCATTAAGGTTACCTATAGCTAAAATGACCAATAAAAACACTTAAATATATAGGCCTCCTTGTCGATTTCGATGAGCTACCCTAGGCATTACGGATTCGTCTTTCTTTCTTGAACCATAATATGGCTAAAACACCTAGCCAACACGAAGTTCTAATATCTTACGACACAGCCGCTATCCTGTTTTTCTAAAAGGACGGAAAACAATAGATGCCACCTGATTACAGCCCGAGGCCTGATATTCGTATTCCTGTTGAATGGATTCTAAGCTATTCAATTAGCTGGCTGTATGTATATTATCTTGTATCTCAAGACAAAATAATGATATAATAATGTTAATACCTACGCGCCTCAAGAAAGTTTATTATTTCGCTCGAAAGTGTTAAAGTTAACGCCTGTAAGATGAGCCGCATTTACACGGAAAGAAGATGGTTGCAGGTTATTTTAAAAATGAAAAATATTGACTTATAATCTTCCCGTTCCTATACCGTATAATATGCAATTCCTAATGCTTCACTGGGATAAGCGCTTCAAGGACTTATGTTAGGCAAATCAAAATAAACAGGTATTAAATGAAAATTTCACACAACATCCTCTGGGCCAAGCAGCCAGATCTTGTGCTAGAGTAAAGTTTTTGAACGAACTACTTTATTAACACTATTGAAAATGATATTGTCTCTAATAATAGATATAATCTATAAAATAATAAAATAATTGTCCAACATTATTTATTTATAACTAAGAGGAAAAATACAAAAGGAAAAATCAAGCTACGAAAAAAATGCACATTCATTATCATTACCTAAATGTTAAAATTACCTATATGACACAGGAAGATTTTGAATACCGCGCCACCGAGTTAGGTAAGTAAATAAGAAACGGAACTAAAAACCAGTGCTGGTACCCTGATTTCTATGTAAACAGAAACAACAACAATCTGCATACAATGCCTGGAACCGAGACACGAGGACCAACGTTGACTTTATGTTAATAATTATATTCTTACTCCTGCAAATTTGTGTAAACGGGACACCTTACTTTCAACTAGGGAATACGCGGTAGCAGGTGTCGTTTATAAACACGTCAACAAAAGACCAGCGAGGTGTTGCATATACATATATATTATACAAGTAGAAAAGGTCAAGGTCGGGTCAATCGCATGTCAATATAATAAATAAATATATCATTATATATTTATTTATTATAAACAAATTAATTTGTGCTGGACAATTGACACAGCATTATCTAGCCCCAAGCTAAGCAGAGCTTCTGTTATGGGTACTAGATAACTGGTATACATAATTATATATACCATGATAACTGATTTATGGGATAAAAGTAGCCTATGTTTAATACCAGGTTTAGTTTAGAGCTACACCTATCAACCTTTCAGCTCAATCTGACAAGTATTTTTGGCGTGAAGTATTAACATACATCCATCCTAATCCATAATGCTGTGTGAATTGTCCAGCATAATTTATTTGTTTATACTTCCATCCATCTATCCAAAACAAATAATAGTCAAAATGTTTTATTCAACATAGAACACCCCAAAACACTAGGAATTCAATTCAAGATTTCAAGATTGTACAAACATTTGTCTCGGGGTGGTAATCGAACCTGAAATGAAAGGCGCACTTTTGACCGCTTTGTTACAAATGTCGTCAATACTCTTTGCAAGGATCAAAAGTCGTGAAAAACTTTCTACCGGAGCTCTATTTAGACTTAATCCTAGTCGTTTCTGAGTTTTCAGTTTTAATAACGCCTTCCGGCATAAAATATTTTACGATTTCTGGATAGATGCCAAAATAAGAGTATTTTTCAGTTAAGTAAATAGTTATAATAGCGTTAAGTTAAGGGAGATTCTCATGATTTAATGCGCACAATACTATCTACTACTACTACTATATCTACTACTATCTAAGACAGTTTTTTTTTTAGAAAGTTAAGTATCTAAGGCAGGAGCTACCAAATCAATGTTTATACTTTACATGTTTTTTTTTTTTTGACGACCTCAGTGGCGCAGCGGGCGAGAGTCTGCTTGCGACGCAAGAGGTTGCGGGTTCGATCCCCACCTCGGAACAAATTTGTGTACGATCTGCAGAAATTTGTTCCGTTGGTCTGGGTGTTTTCTATGTATAATAAAAAAAATATTTATCTATGTAATGTATAATATTACGTATATCAGTTATCTAGTACCCATAACACAAGCTCTGCTTACCTTGGGGTTAGATAATGCTGTGTGAATTGTCCAGCATTTTTTTTTTATTTATACTGGTGCAGTTTTGAAAATTCTTTCTTAATCTGTCAGCCATCGCTGTCCCACTTCAGGGCCTAAACCTACCTTCTCTTCTTCCATTCTTTGTGGTTAACGCTCCACGTGCTCTTTCGCTAACAGGAGCATACACACTATGATGGTAGGGATTCCTCCCGGCCTACCGTACCCTACCTAATCCCAGAACTATATCAAAGATCGTATTAACGACCTACCTATTAAGGAAGGCGACTATTTTGTCCACACATGAGCTAAGCACTGGTCAGAGTCTAGAAAATAAACAAATTTAAACATGCAAAGGTAAGTTATCATCATCATCATCAGCCTATGGTAGTCCACTGTTGGACATGGGCCTCCGCTAAGGTAAGTTAAACCATACAAATATTAACTATTTCAACACGAGAAAATTTTCATGATTCTGGAGACTGCAAAACCTATGTAGTTACGGGTGTATTTTGGAAGTACCGGTAATGCAAGGCGCATTACCGGTACTTCCAAAATACACCCGTGCCTTATTTTTGACGTGTAGTACCAACATATTATGCCTACATTCACGAGTATTACCTCACAAAGTTCACAAGCTTTCCGCGCATGACACTGCGCAGGTGTTTGCAACCAATCGCCTGAATGCGCCGCGTCAGCACGCCTGTAGCGAGAACCGTGTGTGAATCGCCCGCACATGCAGGTGACTCATGTGTTGAGAAGATTAGTTGTAGCGTGGGGTATTGGTCCCTGGGACTTATTATACTATTAAAGTGGATCCTTGGATGGGATGGGACCTTTAGACTATCTAAAGTAAGATGGTGGTTTAATGCTTTTATCATCATCATCAGCCTATATTAGTCGTAAGACGTAGGCCTCCCCTAATGAGCGCCATAGCGCCCTGTCTACAGCTTGCTACGAATAAAAATATAAGACTTTTTTATTTCACTACCTCTGTGGCGCGGTCGGCGAACATCCGCCTCAAGAGGTTGCGGGTTCGATTCCCGCCTTAGGACCAATGTACTACGACATACAAATATTTGTTCCAGGTGTTCTGGTCGTTTTCTATTTATAGCAAAAAATAAAATGTGTAGGTATTGTATTGCATTATATATACCTATCAGTTATCTAGTACCCATAACACAAGCTCTGCTTAACTTGGGGCTAGATAAAGCTGCGTGAATTGTTCAGCATTATAAAAAAAAAATTCAATAGACGGCAGATTCCTGAGATTTTGACCAAATTGTATGTAAAACAGTGCACTTTCGTGGTTTTTTTTTCTTAGTCCTGTTTCACTTTCTAGGAACCAAAGAAAAAAAAAATTATTATTTAACTCGATTTTTTAGGGATCTCGTGAATACTGAAATCTAGGCCTATAGTTTGACAACTAAACCCATGAGATTTGCCTCTTAAGAAGGAGTGAGGAGGCCACTCTTTGCAGAGGTTAGTCAGCCGTATCCAGTTGTCATGGTATTCATTATACAGGTCTTGCTTATTAATTTACCTACATTTTTGAATAATTTGTAGGTAAGGTAAATAGGTACGTAATGATCTGCGTGAGGTACTAACGCGTAACGAAGAACACGAATATGTTAAAAAAAATTAAACGGCTTGTTACCCTCGTTTATTTTTGCAGAATAAAAAGTGGGTGATTAACATAATGTGAAACATAATAATTTCATAATCATTTATGCAAATATATTGTATGACGCAAACGCAGTTACTTACATTATAAATTTAAATCATAACATCTTATTACTTTGGAGTAAAATAATACCTACTAGCCATAAAGACAAAAAAAGTTGAAAAAAACAATTCAGCCAGAGTTTTAACTTCACTTATAATGTAATGGTAGGACGAACGGGATATAAAATATCTTAAAATAGGTATCCCATATATTATATATCCCGTTCGTCCCACCAACACGCATCGATGACGATCGATGGGACGAACGGGATATACTTTTAATTCAGCCTATTAAAATCCCATTCGTTCATTGTTCGTCTCAACAACCTCGTCCCACTAGTGGGACGAGGTTGTTGAGACGAACAGGACACGAATAAACGTGAAGTGCAAGTTAGGAAGAGACTTAATAAGAAATGACGAGTTGGGAATGGACTGTTTAGGAAGTAGACAAAAGTTGAATTTAAGAAATGAAAATGCAGGAAAAGAACAAGACGATTTAGGAAGTAGTCAACTTTGGAAGTTGTTAAGTTAGGAAGTAGACGACAAGGTCGTCCGGAGGGATCTCATTAATCGATAAAACGTAGCTGTGCATTTCAAACCTTGCCTATAATTACAGACAGTTAAATAGGAGTTATGTTTAAAAAAAGTATTATTCATTTTTAATTTACCTACACATTTGAATAATTTGTAGGTAAGGTAAGTAAAAAAAACTAAAGTGGAAGTAAGGCCAACGTGATAGGAAAGTATGACGTACAAAAATTTATCAAATCGAACTTCTCAACTCCGCTGACCTTGGATGCGCTTGGATACACGCGTGTGGTTGAACACATGAACACCCAGCGGGGGTTTTCCGTGATTACCATGTCCACCTGGACTTGTGTTTGTAATTTCTCACAACGTAACTCAATTGTAAACCAAAGAAACCTCATTTTCTGCATGGACCATCTAGAGTTCGATGAAAATTCCTCAACCTGGTTGAGGTTGAGGAATTGTCATCGAACTGTAATATTATTATTATTATATATTAACAGCCTATAATGGTCCACATACGCCTAAATACGCCGTGAGACAAATATTTATACGATCTGCAGGCTTATATCCAATACCCATAATACAAAAAAGCTTTGCCTATTGTGGGGCCAGATAATGCTGTTAAAATTTGTGTGTCTACAAATTTACAGCCATCCACAAATTTGTCAACATTAGGTATGTGCAGTATTATTTTTATTCATTATGACATACCATCATTGGTTTTTTCATCAAAATTCGTTATAATATAATGTCCTTTTGCCTTTACATACCTACATATGCCGTTGTGGTCAACTTTACCCTACCATATTAATTCATAATTCCCAGACAACGCACAAAAAGCTACTGAATAAGCTGTAGGCAAACTAACAATCTATTTTCTAATTTGATAGCGATCTTGCTCACAGTAAAAAATCTCACAGCGTCGGCTTTTGAAAGAGCATTAACAATTAATTAAGTATGTATATTGTGGTAAAAGTTACAGGTTAATTACATAAAGTAATGAAACAACTGGACCGATGCGACTTCGGTAGAGCAAACCAGTATCTCACTTCTGTATAATTACCTGTGTATCTGTGATTTATTCCCATCTGTCACCCTGCTATGTCCCCCTAGCTAAAACAACAGTTGGGAAAAAACAGATCGATCTTTCCCCCTTTTTTGCAATGGTGGGACAGATAAAACTTGTAATAATTGAAATTTTTAATTGAAAACTAATTGTCCTCTGTCAGTGACTAGGACATATCGAACAATTTCGAAAATGTTTGATCTGTCCGTGTTTTAGCAACAGTGGGACAGATGAAACTTTTATTACTTATAAAGCTCTATCTGTCCCCCTAATAGTGATGGGGGGATAGAAAGAGTTTTATCAATTAATAAAAGTTTAAAATGTAGCAAAAAAATTAACTTACAACTGCGATCTGAAGCGAGATCTAATAAAATTGAAATATGGTTGTGTTGTGTGTGTCTCTAGATATTTTGGAACCAAGCTCCTTTTCAAAACCCTAGCTTTTTACGTGTCTAGTGTGTTTACAAATTAAATCTTTAGGGCTTTAGGCTTCTAGTTCACCTGAAATCCAGGGACTAAGCTTCCGCTCGCGCTGTCAAAAAAATTACCTTGAGTATTAGGTATCTAACCACTATCACCCATGACCCAACAATGGCCAATAACAATGGGACTATTTATGTCATTGCCACCAGTAGTGGCGGTTGGGTTTTTTCTTGATTAATAGAGATAGAGAGATAGAGATAGAGACAACTCACAACACAACAAACACAACAACTCTTCCCGTGGGTGACGTAAGAGGCGACTAAGGAACATCGGCGCCTCTTGCAGAGTAGATCTACCACCGAACTGCGATCCCCAACCCGCATGCCCAGCGTGGGGATTATGGGCATTACCCCCATGAGATAAAAATAAGGGGGGGTGGATGCGTCCAGCAGTGGACCATTATAGGCTGGTAGAGGTGGGGGCTATTGGGAATAGACGTACCTGAGCACAGAACGGACGGATGTAGCTGAAGTATATAATTCTAAGTGTGTTATATTAATTGAATATGGCACCTTACCTACATGACGAAAGCTAGCAGAGCGTCTCGCATAATTACTAAAAGGCGTAAGAGTGGGCACGGCCTACAGGCGGCGCGAGCGCATCACGCAAATGCGTTGAAAAAACACGCTTTTCATTCACCCACCACCCAACTCTACTATGCGAATAAAGACAGCAATAGTTGTGTGCTTTTACCTTTTAAATATGCAGGAAAGCAGACGTGTTACATTTCAAATTACGCTTATTAGATTTACGGAAAGAATGTAGGCTGAACGGTCAGGTGTCAGATTCCTTGCATGAATGGAAATATAAAGTACAATAAAAATAATGAGAATTTATGATTACTACCAATGAAAAGAGCCGTAAGTAATTTTGCTGATAGCAATCTCTTAGTTGAGACTTTGTTTTGTGTTATTTTGCGGTTCATAACTAACAAACGTGTACGCAAAAAACCGACGCTAAAATTTCAGGACATAATCAAAAAACTGATAAAAAATGAAGATAAAAAAATAAATCTAGGTACTTAGGACGCTTTGACTTTCGCGAGTCGTTGGTAATAGGTACCTACGTTTTGTGAGTGGTTGGAAATACTTTTCGCGAGACGTTGGGAATAATACTTTTAATTAAATAAATATTCACAATTCTAAATTTCGAATGAACGGCGGATATATTGTATCTTCACGCCAAAACAATTGAACGGTTCTCGCTAAAATTTTGTGTAGATAGATGTGGTTCTAGACGTCTAAGCCCGGTGACAAATTTACCCTTACCCCTTTTATCTCCGTGAACCACCTGCTAAGTCACGGGCAGAAGCTAGTTTCTTATAATTTCACCGGCAAATAGTAAACAAAGTTGAAGGTGAAATTACAGACAATCCTAGACTTTTAATTGCAATACAATGTCCATTCGCAAACAATGTGCGTCGACTCGAATGTTATTCTGCCGGTGCGTCGACCATGCAGACTATAAATAATCATTTATGGTGAAATTTAAAAGGTTAGGGCCATTACAGATGTTTTTGCACCGTTTTTGAGTCACATAAGCGAGTATAAGCGAGCCGCATTTCTCGATAACTGAGTAGGTAATTAAAAGTGCTCTCGATTTACATATTCCTATCAGGTTCCTTTAACAAAGGCAAGTTATTAATTTCGCATATATTATTACAAATGAAATTTGAACTGCATGAACTTTGTGAGAAATCGTAAACGCATCTTCTTTACGAACGACAGAGGTAACAAATTAGGTTCCTAAAGTTTAACATATAACAGTTCGAAAATCAGAATCGGCGCACGTAACTTGTTTATTCTGAGCTTGTGCCCGAATTCAGTCAAAATCAATACGCTGAACTGGTTCATCCCGCAGAGGTAGGTACCAGGCCCGCCTACCTTGCCAAAATTAACTAGCGCCAGTTAGCAAATCAATAAACAGAATACGCTGACCCACTGAAACTAGAACAGCTCTTCATATATAAATCCGTCTGCAACTTTTATGCAGAATGCCAATTTCAATTAACTTTTTACCCAGTTTAATCCGTTTACATTGAGAAGCTTTTAAAATAATGTCATTATTTATTGTCCATTATGGTAAAGCGCATGGATAATTCATGTTATGGCCATTTCAATAATCTATTTGGGATTTACTGTCCATGTTTTGTAGCTTAATAAAGTCTGGCTGTATATCTTGGCGTAAGTCTTCCGATTCAATAAAAATTTGAGTTATGAGAAATAGAGTTGATGGAGAAAGCGAGCTCCTGGTTTACTTATGTAATTTGAAATATCTAACATGTCTCAGCCCGAATTATCAAAGAATGCTCAATCCTAGATCTATGCTTAAGTGACGTTTATGCCATAGGAAAGCTTTACTCAAGCAAATATTGATGACTGAGAAAGCTTTCTGATGTTTAAAATTACATAACTAAAACCAGGACCTTTATTTCTCTATCATCTCTATATCTCATGAAGTCATACCATAACTAATAAAAAAAACGAAAGGGAGATAAGATAATAGGAAAGTTGAAGTCCTATAATTATCATCATCATCAGCCTGTGCTAGTTCACAGTTGGACATAGGCCTCCCCCAACGAGCGCCATAGCGCTCTGTCTACAGCTTGCCGCATCCAGCATCTGCCAGCAGTCTTTCGCAAATCGTCATCCCACTGGTCAGAGAGCGTCCTACACTACGTTTTCCGAGTCGCGGTCTCCACTCAAGAACACGTTTGCCCTAGCGGTTGTCGGTTCTTCTCAAGATATGACCAGCCTACTGCCACATCAGCTTGCTAATCCTTTGAGCTATGTCGATAACCTCTGATTCTCTGTCGGATTCTATCGGAAAAGTATTCGTTGCGAGTCCTATCCTTCAGAGAAACTCCGAGCATAGCTCTCTCCATAGCTCACTGGGCGACTATAAACTTTTTTAGGAAGAGTCCTGTAACTTTTTTAGGAAGAGTCCTGTATGGTCTAAAGAAAATAAAGCTCGGACTTTTGATTGAGTTTCGAGACTTTAATTTTATTAAGTTCAACCACATAATACTCGTAACTAGCGTCTTAGAGCTCTATCATAAGAGAAAGATAGAGAGATAGATAATCCCGCATTTGGTGCAAATTAAAAAACTCGCGCCCTTCTTTACTTCGCACCACAGAACCACCTATCTGGAAGCGCGCTCACACTTCAGCGATTAATAGAGAAATTCCTTCCAACTAAAACGCTCATTGTTCATCAGATTGATCAACCCGAGGGGTATCGCAAATGATTATTGATACATCGGACCGCTAATCGTCCGGAAAACCACTTCACTAGCCGTTGCACATTTCGATTTTTCTCCTTTGATGTGTTTAATAATGCATGAGCCAGATCGGTGGTTACCCACGCGGATGCCGTATTTACCACTATCCCTTACGATATATCACTATACAAAAGCGATAGCACAATTAGGTCTTCCCACTATCTAGTTGGAATAAATTTCACGAAATTGCCATTGAAGAAGAAAAGTACCTAACAAGCACGTGATTGGTTATGTTAAGGCGGTGGTATGCGTGAAAGTGGTGCCGCCACCTATTTTATTTTATTACTACGTTGAACAAAGGAACTTTCAAAAATCCATCGTACAGTTTGTGATACCTATTATAAGCTTTTTTCAAGGCGCATACCCCACCCAAAGTGACACAAAAAGGAATTTTCAAAAATCTATCTTCCAGTTTGTGATACCTATCATAAGCTTTTTTTTAATGCCTCTGTAATAGTTTTATTCTATTTAGCTTAGGCAAAGATACGAAAATAGATTTTTTTGGCCATCAAGGGCAACTTCGTATCTATGCCTAAACTAAATAGTGATGATGGATTTTTGAAAACTCCAGTGTTAAACAGAATAGTTTGGGTGGGGTCAAAGGTGAGTTTATTGTATTGCATTGCATTGTGAAAATAGGGAAAAATCTATAAATTTAAATAACATTACTTTTTCCGAATATCTAAGTAGGTAGGTACTTATTAAAAAAACGAGATTTGCAAACCTTCGATTGAGAATGTAAGTGAAGAAAAAGACCACATTACCTAACGACAAGCATTTCAGGTTTTTATACGTAGCAAATTTCGTGTCACTGCAGTGTTTTCAATTTTTCAATTCATTTTATTTATTTAATTAGAACGGTCCTACAGAACCACTTACACTAACTAATTTTAAGTAATACTATACAGATTAAGGATACAAATGTCGCATAAAAAACTAACAATCAAATCTAAATTAAGAATAAATAAATAAAATGATGTGCCTCTCGGGCGATGGTGATGATGTTCTCCTAGATGAGTTTCAATCACGGCGGCCAGTCTCAACAGAAACTAGCCAGGTGCGCAGAAACTATTATAGTAGTGCACAAGTGTGTGCGTAAACACAGGTGAACTCTCATAATCCGATGAGACGGCAGACAGACATGACCGAAGAGACGTCAGGCGGAGGATCAACGGTTAAGCGTGATTTCTGAGGCACGGGGGTGTAAGCGTAACCCCACCAACATAGGTACTGACTCCGGGCTGCAACTGTGCATTTATCTTGATAGGAAAACCCCAAAAAATACTTTGACCCGAGAGGGGATTTGAACCCAGAACCTCATTATTAGCGGTTAAACATCCTGACCGCTAAATTAATGCAGCAGTCACAGATAGTTGGTGTCTCTCCCATATCCTGCATACAAAAAATCAATGACCAGCTACGCTAAATATGAAATTAATATCTACCGTATGTCAACAGAAGAAAATATCTTAGCTATTTCTTAAAATGAAGAGACGATTTTAAGAGGGTAGTTGAAAGGTCTACCAAACAATCATGAAGAAATTTTTAAAAAGAACATGCCGATTAGATCTTCGGGCAACGGGAGCAAAGCGCGTCCCACTTCCCAATTCCCTGGAACTCTGCCACTAGTTTCACTTTATCCCGAGATTTGGTAGGTATGGCATGTACATTATTTACGTTTTTCTAATAATTTTCATGGAAGTATTTTCTATCCTATCGATAATTTAACCGACTTAAAAAAATGGAGGTAGTTCTGAATTCGTCTGTTTTCTTTTATGATTGTATGTATGTTTGTTATTTGATATCTCCGTCAGTGGTTAACTAATTATGATGATTAGAAAGAAACCCAGATCTTCTTTTCTTTTCTTATAAAATTAGGTACCTATATATGTACTCGTATCTGAGCGTCTGGTCGAAGCGACGCGTGACCCGAGAGCTGGTGAGTTTCTGGCACAGCGCATCAGCATTGCCATACAGCGGGGCAATACAACCAGTGTCTTGGGCACGCTTCCGACTGGTATTGATATGGTTGAGCAACCTGTAGATTGTTTGCAACAGTCTGCAGTTAGCTCAATCGTTTCTATTGTAAATATGTACTAGAAAAGCAATAAAAATTTCAAAAAGTTTTGTTGAGCTTTTTGCGCGCAGAAAAAGTTTATTGCTGACAAAAGTAGTTACAAACTAAAAAATATTACTTGACCACAACTATCGCAAAGCAATTTAATATTTAGAATAAAAAAATAGAAACGTGTGGTGCCTATTTAATGCGTCGCGTGCGTAAATATACGTGCGTGCGCGCACTCGCAATGAGCACGCCTATTCAATTACGGAAAGGTCACGGCGCGGCGTCCGAAGGCACCGGCGCGCGAGATTATCGGCTCTCACCTGTCGGGGCGCGCGCATTGGATTAATAGGCTCATGGACAATGCAGACGCTGACGTAAGGGCTGCTGGTACCAAGAAAATATAGGTCTTATCAAACGTGATTAAATTTAAACTTTTTGAATCAGTTCCAAAGTAAGCGAAGCTTGTGGAATGGGTAATAGATAAATAATTAGATAGTGACTTGATTAAGAATAACAAGATTATACTCATTTGGAAGACGTGCTATATCTCTATATTGTCTCAAGTGAGAAGGGGCCCAAAAGCTTTTCATTGACAAAAAAAATTGGTAGGTACTTACATATCTAAAGGCTTCTTAAGGTATATATACCTTTCTATGTTTATCAAAATATTTCAAAACCTTGACAAAAGTTTGACGTTTCAACTATAGCCTGAAATTCAGCATTTGGTTATATTGATGTATGAAAATTTAAGTATTAGCCTTATACTCAATTATTATTCCTCTTAATCGGTAAAACACTACCGCACGTAAAACGTAGGTAATCTAACCAGTAGCGCCATCTATTTTCAACGCCGGAAACTCGGTGCAGATATTACTAATTACAGTCACAGTATAAAGTCCTCTAGAGGCTTCAGCCAACCGAGTACTTCAGTTTCTGGTTGAAACCGTGAACAAATAAGTTTTTTGAAATCCTATTCCTATGTTATAATAATAGGTAATGTGGCAAAACGAGAATAGACGACGTGTGCGGGGTGCGACAACCCTATAACTAGAAACAGCCACATGTTTTGCGAAAAATATTATTGCAATGTAATTTGCGTGTTACCAAGGAAGCTAAGTACCTACCTACTTATGTAACGTAAGTAATGACAGTACAGTCATCCACATAACCAAGGTCACTAGCTATAAGAAATTAAGAACTAAATTCGAGGGTTAAAAATGGTATGTCAATCAAAATGGTGGTCAGGATTGAAGAGCACTTAAAACTAGTCGAGTGATAGCTAACTTGATCTTAACTTTATTTAATAGTAGTTTGAAAAAGATGGGGATACATTAACCTTTGCATTTTCCCTTAATGAGCTGAGTTTGTTGACGACTTTTAAATTGATAACATCATAAACTTAACTTGGTGTACATTGTGTCGTTGCCTGTACCTACGAGCATAATTTTATTATGACGACTTTATCAGTAGAATTGATCGTCTATTTTGCCTAGTTTAAGAAATAGGATTTGTAATGTATTTTTAATTAATTTTTCCATTATTCTGGCACAGCGTTTGTAATTTAATATTAATGATGCATTATCATTCTATAAAAATATTGCCAATTATTATTAGGCAATATACTATATAATTTTTTTAGTGGTTAACTCAGTAAGGTTTTGAATTCTAGGTTTCTAATTCCAGATAAGTAATTTTTCCAAATATGCTATTATATAGTCTTCAACTATCGAAGTTAGCAAATAGGAAACGAGTTTTTGTTGTACGAACACAGCATGCTGTGTGCTGTGTACCTGTCTAGGCAAAAGAAGGATGCCTACCTACAAACAATTACCTAGAAACTTACTTATTGCTAATAGGTAAACGTACAAAAAGTTAACTTAGATAGTAGGTAACCAATTTCAATATTATAATTAGTGAACGCCTGTTGCTGAATTACAAAGCTAGTCGTTGTACCAGCATTGCGAATATTAAATTATATATACATATATATAACACATATGTAGAAGAACTAAGAACTTTTGACGTTGCGTTCTTCAAGTTTTAGGGTATTACAATACAATACATTTTATTGCACACCAAGAAAATACAAAAGAAAGTAAACAGGAAAAGATAGTAAAACCGGGTTGCACAATGGGCGGCCTTATCGCTAAGAGCGATCTCTTCCAGACAACCTTGGGATGGACACGAAGCAGATGTACGCGTATAGTCGGTGGCTTAATATTTAAATAAACAATACATACATTTATTATAAATTATTATGAAATATCATATTATTACGTATTTTTAATATGAAATACTTGTTACCTGAAAGATACAGTGTAATATATTAAAATTTATTAAAAACATATTTCTAGAAATTCATGAAATTTAAGGAGTGCACGCTCGCATCTAATCAGACGCCCTGTGCGCTGTATTATTTTAATCTACACTTTGTTTAAATTAATAATACAAGATGAAAAGTTCATTTTGCAAGGCGGTACCAGCGTTAGTTCAGGGGTCGGGCTCGATGACCCGAAATAAGGCTCAAGGGGGTGGTATTGCACCCCCACTGAGCTGATGGGGGGTTTTATCCACCCCGCCTGCTTTAGAGCGCCGACCTCTCATTCATTACGCAATAAAAGTGTTCTGTTAACTTCTATACATGGAGACTTGGACTTACTGAAACCGAATTGCAGGATTATCTAAGTTTCTTGAAAAGGGTTCTAGGATTTTAGGGCTCCAACATGGACGCGGTGTGAGGGGACGCGCGTCACAGAACTGGTCGCAATTTGTCTCTGAATCGGTCAGTATTGTGTATGGTAGCTTGGATTGGATGGGTGGATTATTATTATTAACTGAAGTAACAGTAGTACTGAAACATAGTTACTGAAGTAACAGTAGCTAATAAGTAATAATTAGTAAGTAACAGCATCTGCCAGCAATAATGCAAGCATTATTGCTGGCAGATGCTGGATGCGGCAAGCTGAAGACAGGGCGCTATGGCGCTCATTATTGGAGGCCTATGTCCAGCAATGGACTGGTATAGGCTGATGATGATGATGACTGAATTAAGGGATATTTCAGTAAAGCGAAAAAATCTTCGGCGGTAGAGTGTCCTTCCCATCCATTGACCTTGGAAATTAGTCGAAAAGTTGTTGAAGAGTAAAATACTAACAATATAAAAGATTATGTTTCAAGTTTTTGGTTATGTTGTCACATAGATCATACAACTGGATTATAGATTTTTGTATTACAGTGTGTTAGCCCTCGTGCTCTGGGTAATCTCTAAGAATATAAATAAGTTCCAAAAACTTTCGATTGCGTCAGGATTTGAAACTTCGAATTGAGCAACGGCGACACCTCTTGTCAAAAGAATTATATTTTTCTTGTGTTTTTTTAGGACGTTTGATATTTTTAACGCACTTTGCTAAGGTCCTGTGTTATACATAGGTCTTCAAAATGGTATTGTTAACAAAAAAAATTGTCTGATATTTTGTGGCGAAATGTAAATTTTAAATAAATGATGATTTTTTCTTACGAATATGCATACCTCTTAAGTGTAAGTATATAGATATTAATGTTAAATGAGGATGCGTAGGTGACGTGGTTTATAATATATTTGATAGTTTCGTCTGGCAAAATAAGGTGACTGTAGTATGTGATAGTGCTAAATAAAGTCTAGACAACCTTCAGATTCTATTTCACGTTTTGTGTGAAAACGGTAAAATAATGTGTCAACGGCAGATAGTTTTTGCGTATCACACACGTTGGCTTATTAAATTTGGTATTTAACAACCATTATAATAAAATAATAATAAATAAATAATGCTGGACAATTCACACAGTATTATCTAGCACCAAGGTAAGCAGAGCTTGTGTTATGGGTACTAGATAACTGATATACATAATACAATACATTACATAGATAGATATTTTTTATTATAAATAGAAAACACCCAGACCAACGGAACAAATTTCTGCAGATCGTACACAAATTTGTTCCGAGGCGGGGATCGAACCCGCAACCTCTTGCGTCGCAGGCAGACTCTCGCCCGCTGCGCCACTGAGGTCGTCAATTATAAATATAAAGTGCCGCGATTTATTGTTTGTTCTAATAAAAAACGGATTCTCAAAACGATAATCTCAAAAAGACAGATACAGCTGCACATTTGTATTGATTACAATTTAACATGTTAAATTTTAGCTGTGGTTTGCGGAATTATTTTTTACTGTGTCTTTGATCATCTCTATCTCTTTCTCTGTGATCATCTTGTCTTAAGGGCGTTCGATATACTTTGCGCAGGAGATTCAACTTTATAGTTTATAAGGTTTCTTAAAGGGGCGATACATGACGCCATTTTGTGAATTGGATAGGCATAGCCATTGATACTTTAGGCGAAAAATTGTAAAAACGAAGAAAATAGATGCTAGGTAGGTTTTAAGCACAAGTATTTCTGGTACTGAATAGTTTTTTTGGTTACAATTAAATCAAAGTTTGTTTCATGGGTTCATAAATTATGGTTTACTAGCGACCCGCCTCGGCTACGTATGGGTACTTTATTATGTATGTATTGTAGATACATATAAACCTTACTCATGAATCTCACTCTATCTATTAAAAAAACCGCATCAAAATCCGTTGCGTAGTTTTAAAGCTCTAAGCAAACATAGGGACAGACAGACAGACAGCGGGAAGCGACTTTGTTTTACACTATAGGTAGTGTAAAAAAAAGTAGAGATGATTTAGTAGAGTACCCAAAAAAAAGCAATCGCCAAAACTTGCATCTCCCGTGGCCACTGGTAGCAAATAGCAGCCAGTGGCAAATAACTTTAAATAAAATACCTGCCTGCATAATAAATTAAAATAAACGTTCAAACTATCATAGATGCATATATTTAATAGACGCTGTATCAATTAACCTCACTATGACCACATAAACCAAACCTTGGGAGTCGAAAAAACGAATTAGCATCGATATCTATAGGCGTCTAGTTATAAATAGGATCTAGTATCTTCTACTCCGTTGACGTCTTTGATATAACTAGTGAGTGCACAGGACTTTGCTCTATAGAATTTGATAACATAATTTTTATCGGAATAACCAGAAGACAAAAAAATAATTGCGCAACGTCAAATTAAGGTAGTTCACATCGAGGGTTGGGAAATTCGAATATAATCAGATTTTTTATGCATTGTGTATTCTACAAATTTGTGTAGCGGAAATTTATCATTTACTCAATCACAGCATGTACCTAATCTGCTGATTATTTCGACCATAGACTTTACTTTTTTTACTTTAAGAATTTTTTCACTTCGCTAAGCCCTCGATTTCGACAACCTTCTTTGAGCTAAGTCGACCTTTCGGGCCTACCCGAAAAGGCGGACAGTAATATTAATACCGTCCGCTCTATTTAGGACCGTAATGTATTTCAAATTTCTTCTTTGATTAGATCATAGTTAGGCGCGTAAAAGTTATATGCATACTGAGCAGATTCAGTGACTGGTTAGAATAAAAATAAAAAATAAACGCAAGAAACTAACGAAAGAGGGGAAATTTTTTGCATGATACGTTCTATGTAGTATGAATTTTCGTGAATAATTTGTAAAAATGAACTATTCAAGCGACGAAGCCTTTAATTCAATATAAATAACTCGCATTGTTTGATTAAATCACTTTTACAAGCCTCGGTCCGCAATCACTGCCCTTCTGGCCACGATAAGTTGGCTTCAAGCTAAGCTTGCTATGGTCTCGGCCGTCAAGCGTGGTCACCATTGCAGCCCTTGCTGTCCGCGCTATAAAGATGATGAGATTGTTTTGCGTTAAGAAAACGAAAGAAATTTACATCACATGCAAATAATATGCACTTAATTACATTTAAGGTCATATACTGCGAAGTCCAGCAAAGAGATCATTTTGTCGGCTTTTGTAATCACCTCCTCAACAGCATATAATAGTCCACTGCCAGACGCAGGCCCCCCCTTTTTATGGGCATTTCCCCCATGAGATTATAATTACCTACCGTCTTGTAAAACAGTCAAACTTTTGCATTATTTAGATTAGTAGCGTTTTAGGAACGCACGCATAGCCTAGACTAGACTTGCTTAAAATCCTAATGTAGAGGCCGTTGACTCCTAAACGGCGAAATCCATACCACACACCTAGTTGCCAGGTTCCGTCACACTTTTTTGTACATTTAAGTTCTAACTAAGTTTTATTAGTGTGATCATAACAAAATGTAGAGAACTTGTACCTTCTGCAAACACTTATTTATTAGATCAAATAAACAACTTACTGTGGTTTTCCCTCACTCGTGTATACTTGTTCAGGGTGTTCTGGTCGTATTCTATGTATAGGTAATAATAAATATCTATCTGTATATTGTATTGTATTACGGAAAATCATGGCTTGAGAGAGCCCTGAACAGACAGCAATGGAAAATCTTGGAGGAGGCCTATACTCGAAAGGGGCCTAACTAATTAGTGTTCATTTTATTTGTATAATTAAGTATACCTATTATTGTAAAAATTAGTTAGGAAATAAAGGCTTTATTATTTATTATTATTATATTGTATTGTATTAATGTATATAAGTTATCAAGTAACCCACAAGCTCTGCTCAACTTGGAGCTTGATAACGCTGTGTGAATTGTCCAGCATTATTTATTTATTTATGTTGACTGCGGTGACTGCCTTCGAGTTTCTTGTGACAGACAAGTTGAAGTCATCTATGTGCCAAAAGACGAACAAAACTTATGTCATCGAGAAATCGATATAAGTTTTCTTTATAATCCTTCCACGAAATCTTATAAAACCTTGACGCCATGTAAATTCTTTTCACAAGCATGTCACCGTAAATAATTTCTAACAATATCTTGACAAAGCACGTAGCGTTAGGTATTACTTGCCGTGCAGTGCATCGCTGGGATCTTATCCAAACTTTTAATAACAACTCACCATCATAAAAAGGAAAGCAGAAACTATTATACCTAAAGTAAAATAGTGATGCGAAAGAGCTGTGAATTTATATTTATATTCTCTACCTTTGAGTTATAATAATTTACCGTGGCTCCGAACAAATTATAAGTTTGTAGAGGTGAGAGGTGATTTTAGTTTGCATTAAATAATTTATTTTCCATTTTGGAAAATAAATTATTTAATGCAAACTAACTTATTTAAATTATTTAATGCAAAATAACTTTTAAATGTAGAGAGTAACATATTTTATACACAGAAACAATTCATCATTTCAAATGTATTGTAGAGCTTATTTAGCTTATTATAGAGCTTCCAAAGCTAATCTTACAATTACAAACTATCCTTTTTAGGGTTCCGTACCCAAAGGGTAAAACGGTACCTTACTACTAAGACTCCACTGTCCATCCGTCTGTCAGTCTGTCACCAGGATCTGCCTCATGAACCGGAATAGTTAGACAGCTGAAATTTTCACAGATGATGTATTTCTGTTGCTGCCATAACAAGAAATACAACATGAAAACAGAATGAAATATTTAAGGGGGCTCCCATGTTTTTTTAGATACGTACGAAGCCTTTCGTGCGCGAGTCCGACTCGCGCTTGGCCGGTTTTATTTTGAAAAACCACAGTTTCTGTCACTAATTTTATATATTTTGCATTATGTTGTAATTGATATTTCTAATGGATAGACGACAAAATCGATTTTCATCATCAATCAAGATTGTATCTATAGCTGAGCCAAGAATATCAATTCAAAAACTTAGTTACATCTAAAGTCTATCATTATTTTTGGAAAGTTTTTATCTTACATATATGTACTTTGGAGCCGTTAGAGATATCCATAGGTATCAATATAATGAAAGTTACTCTACATGCAGTAAGGTGCCTACGTCCTACCCTACGTCTACGTCGTTCTTAGATTAAGACAAAGGCTTCATCTTAGAAAAAGATATGCAAAACCTCGGGTAGAATCAGCATTCAAGAGATTTGTAGATGTTTAAGATGCATACCCCACCCAAACTAGCGCCGCCACCTATTTTATCTTATTGTTCCGTTTAACAAAGGAAATTTCAAAAATCTATCGCACAGTATGTGATACCTAAACTTTATTTAAAGCCTCTGTAATAATCTTATTCTATTAAGTTTAGGCAGTGAATCGAAGTTGCCCTTGGTGGCCACCAAAATCTATTTTTTATTCACTGCCTAAACTTAATAGAATAAAACTATAACATAGGCATTAAAATAAAGCTTATAATAGGTATCACAAACGGTACGATAGATTTTTCAAAATTTCTTTTGTTAAAACGGAATAATAAGGTAAAGTAGGTGGCGGCGCTAGTTTGGGTTGGGTATGCGCCTTAACTGATGTAAAACATACAGTTGTCAATTTTTTCTAATTTTTAAGTGATTTGCCCTGACCCCCCCCCCCTATTCTTCCTTCCACTAAAAATTTTTAACACGCTATGCTTCGCTTGAGGTTAAATAAAGCTGTGTGATTTGTCCAGCACTATTTATCTTGTACTAGCGACCCGCCTCGGCTTTGCACGGGAAGTATAATATGCATGTTTTATACATAAAAACCTTCCTCTTGAATCATTTTATCCATCTAAAAAAACCGCATCAAAATCCGTTGCGTAGTTTTAAAGATTTAAGCATACATAGGGATATAGGGACAGAAAAGCGACTTTGTTTTATACGTACGATGTAGTGATAGTGATGAATGAATTTTTTTTTTTTAGGCTTCCAAATCTTTATTCAGAAAGAAAATAACAATCAAATAACTTAATAATATGAATGAATTAAATTTAATATTTAAAAAAATAGTGAAAATGAGGTTTTAGTCTGTCACATACAAAGGTTTTAAATATATACATATGTCGGGAACAGACAATTACTCTCATTTATAAAGTTTTCTAACTTATGGCGCTAGCAATATAATCAAAATAAAAATAATTGAAAAAAAATAATATTCGAAACGCCTAATTCAAAATGTCACAAGTCTCAATTGCGCTTGAAATGCCAGCCATTTCATTAAATATTCTATAATACTAGCTGCTGTCCACGGCTTGACACGCGTTATTTAAGATTATAACTGTCCCATGGGAACTGATTTAGGACATAAAAAGTATAGCCTATGTTAATCTCCATCCTTTTGACTTGATTTTTGCATAGAGTTAGTTAACTCTATGCCAAAAATCAAGTCAATTCGACGACCTCTGTGGCGCGGTGGGCGAAGGCCCGCCTGCGACGCAGGAGGTTGCGGGTTCGATTCCCGCCTTGGGACAAATATTTGTACGATCTGCAGGTTCCGGGTGTTCTAGTCGTTTTCTATGTATAATAAAAAATATCTATCTTTGCAACGTATCTTATTATGTATATCAGTTATCTAGTACCCATAACACAAGCTCTGCTTAGCTTGGGGCTAGAAAATGCTGTGTGAATTGTCAAGCAATATTTATTTATTTACTTACGGGTTTTCTTTTAGTTATTCCCTAATAGTCAGTTAGTAGAGGTAAGTAAGGAAACGTTTTAGCAACGATGCCAACGTCCTACGATTATACGAAGGAAAGAAATCTTAAGTTCCGTGTAAGTGTAAGTGTGAATTGTCCAGCATTATTATTTATTATTTATTTAATTAGTTGCTTAGTTAGGGCGTGAATGAAGGACAAACAAACTCACACACTTTAGCATTTATAATATTAGTATTATGATTTATGTATCATATTGTTTATGTAACTTGTCCCATCCCTGCTTTGGGTAGGTACCAAAAGCCCAGGACACTCAGAATGCGAACGTGCTGCAGTCAGGGTCCGCGACCCTTTACGTCCTCGCTCCAAATTCAGGTTATGAACTTAATGCTCCCTCTGGATTCCCCCTGTGGAAACGCTGCAGGGATTTTCTAGAACATTATGGAAGACGCTCCTCGCGTTACAGTGCGTTGACTTCGAACTACTTTGATGCGACTCACGTTATTATTTACTGGTGGTTGTCTAGATATTATATAAATATTCATACCTATCTAAGTCGACCAGAATTATTAATTTGAAACAACTAAAATAAAAACGGAAAAGTGAGCCACATTCAGAAAGCGATGAAACGACATTTACAAAAAAAGCAGTCACTAATTGAAAAAGCTTTATAAAGCAACAATAATGCCAATGAAAAAAGCGATGCCCTTTAAAATATTCAATTAATAAAGAATTAGTAATTATTTAATAATCGATAGTTACCACGCTTTTTTGCTTTCATGTGTGCTAGTTGAAATTGCAGGATCGCATGTTGCACTGAAAGCGCGCGTGACACAGCCCCGTTCATAACACGTTAACGACACCACAGCAAACAAAATGAAATAAAAACAAATATATTTTATAGTAAAAACATTCTTTAGTAGGGATTTAGTACTTTGTTTGGAAAGAGCTGGCTACAAACTACCAGATAACTCTTTATCTACTTAAGAATATGCATTTTCGAAGACCGCTCTGTAAACTGGACTGTGCCAGTCTTTAGAAACTTTACGAATTACTTCTTTGGTGACGGTGATGTTCGAAACCTAGAGAAACCAACTTTTCGCGTACAATTACACTTGTGGACGTTTTTATTTAAGGAAAGGATAATCTCGGAGTATACTTAGCAAATGGCCTATGGCGGCGGCTCTCAGCCTTTTGTATATGTAAACCACTTCGGTCCACCTGGGTATCAAATTTTTTTATTCTAAAATTCTAAAAAATAATACAGGACAGTTCACATATCATTTTGCATAACTTGGGGCTAGCCCAAGTTATGCAGAGCTTGTGATAATAATAATCGATCGGCTGCCGCCGAGTAGAAGAAAGGAGAGAAAGAGGCCAAGAAGGAAGAGTCTGAATCTGAAGATGAAGACATGGGCTTCGGACTGTTCGACTAAGTACATTCAAAGAGAGTACGCGATGCTGATCGTATTCTATACCTATGGTGAAAGAGTAAAATAAGACGGGTATATTTCTATGAAATATATTTGTGTACATTTTAAAAAATAATAATAAAATAATGCTGGACAATTCACACAGCATTACCTAGCCCTAAGCTAAGCAGAGCTTGTGTTATGGGTACTAGATAACTGATATACATAATACAATAAATTACTAGATAGATATTTTTTTATAATTAATAGAGAACAAATACCTGCAGATATGGGTATTAGATAACTAATTTAAATATAATACAATACAACACACAGTTTAATTTATTAGAAAACGTCATCAACGACGAGTCAACTTAAATTCTAAGCAAGAATATTTTCTAATAATAAATTCAGACGTTAATCAGACAGGCTACAATCATCTAATCGTAGCATCTAACCATTAATATACCTAGGTCTTAGAATCTACCATGCATAGGTATGCTATTACTATCAATTATATTATACATATTTTTCGCAATAACATGTCTGTCGCAGCCTGTGTGTGACACTTTAATAATACACTTACAGAATGCTCTTTTAAAATATTCTGAATTTGTAGTTTCATTCGTCGAATATATGTATATATATACCTGCTGTTTAGAACGCTTTAGCTATTATAAAAAGTTAGTACAAAATACACTTCGATAAACGGTACACTAACCAAATCCTAGTGCTAAACAGAGATAACCTTCGCATCATAACGACCGATGTGGCGCGGTGGGCGAAGGTCTGCCTGCGACGCAGAAGGTTGCGGGTTCGATTCCCGCCTCGGGACAAATGTGTGTACGATCTGCAGACATTTGTTCAGGGTGTTCTGGTCGTTTTCTATGTATAATAAAAAAATATCTATCTATGTATTGTATTATATTATGTATATCAGTTATCTAGCACCCATAACACAAGCTCTGCTTAACTTGGGGCTAGATAATGCTGTGTGAATTGTCCAGCATTATTTATTTATTTATTTATAACAAGAGCCCTGGACACTGCGCCTTAACAAGCACATGTTTAAATTGGGGCTATGCGACACAAAATCCTGTAGATTCTGTGAGGAGGCGGACGAAACGCCTCTCCATCTGCTAGGAGAGTGTGGAGCACTGATGCAAAAACGTAGTACTTATCTGGGCAAGCACCTGCTCGGCCCAGACGAGCTACGAGACTTCTCCCCGAAGGAAATCCTTCAGTTCCTAGCAGCTGCAAGGGTAGGTGGCGAGCTCTGAACGCCGCAGCTTTAGGGGAGAACACATAAAGTGGCAATCACAATAGGCCCATCATGGCCGCAGTGACACGAAAGCCACCAAGAGCAAATAAAAAAATTAAATAGTACAAAATATAAAGAAAACTCATTGAAGATTTAGGGAGCTATAATTTTATTTCTATAGAACAATTAATAGCCGTTCAGCAGGTTCGGTTTCCTAGCCGTGTGGTGCCGGCTTAAAATTTGCAACACCCCAACTCTTCCTGAGGGTGACGTAAGAGGCGACTTAGGGATAAACACCGGGAGGCGGGCAGCAGCGCTTCTTGCAGAATAGATCTACGACCGAACTGCGATCCCCAACCCGCATACACAGCGTGGGGATTATGGGCATAACCCCCTATAAGACAAAAGCCAATAAGGCGATTATAAGGGGGAGGCCTGCATCCAGCAGTGGACCATTAAAGGCTGTTAAGGTTGAGGATTTTCGGTTTTATTTTCCTATAATATAGTTGGATGGCGACATATAAAAGATATTGACCAAAAAGTCGGATTCAAACAAATAAAGCCATAACTTGTATCACCCGTAGGTACGAGCAGTAAAGCTCATAAGATGTTGTTTCAAATTGGCCGAGTTTTCGCCCTGTCCATTTTCAGACAGTTCGCAGAAATTCAGCACACCCTCAGTTTTTCATTGAAAATCGGAGAATATTCATTTTGCTTTCCCATTCCTCGGATTTATCCCTTTATTTCTCGCCACTTTTTAACCTACTTCGAAAAGTAGTAATAATAAGTTTATTTCCGAAAAAGCTTATAAGAGGCTCTAAATTCGACGTTTGTATTTTTTTCATAAATCGATTTTCAAATTTATTTCCATATTATCACAAAATGGTATAGAATAAAGAATGACTACGATGTGGTCTCTTAAAAAAATCTCAAGAATTTTACATATTTGTCACACAAAACTTAAAAACAGTGATAAATCTTAATTTATCACTGATTTAGGTCAAAATCAAATTACTTTTATATGGTTTATTTTTTACATGGTGAGCTATCAGTCCAAGTCGAATACAGTATTCTTGGTCTGTCTTAGTATTATGGTAGTGACCTTCGGGATTCGATTCTGTAACAACCTTGGCCCATGTCTCAAGTTTCATGCGAGTATGACCCGTCCAATTTTCATGTTCATTATTTAGTTTTCATGTTCATTATTTAGTATCTTGGTATCAGGTCTCAGCTGTCTAAGTTTCTCTAGGGTGGTAAGCCCTAGTTTTGTTTACTGTTTAATTATGTTGTAATTATTATTTAACTTAATTTTAAATAGATTACATTTTCTTATTTAGGTTTGCCTTAGTGCTTATAATCTCTCCTCGTAGGAATAGTTTAAGACTAGGAACCATTTTCGTAGCTCTTCGCTGCGCTCGTTCTAGTAGGTTAATGTTCTTTATATCTATTCGATAAAGATATGAGATATATATTCGATAAAGATTTTCTTATTCTTATTTTTGAAGTAAGGGCTTTATATCTGAAAAGCATACTCTAATAGGGGTATGTCTTGTACAGTTTTAAAAACAGTTCCCTATTGATGTGTGAGAAGGCCTTCCTTATAATGTACATTATAGAGTTCGCCCTTTCACTGTCTCTACAGTTGCCTGTTAGTAGTACTCCAGTAGTAGTAGTATAAAATTGGGGCATCTGGATCAACAGTACTCAAGTATTCAGTTTTCACACTTGGAAAACTGAATACTTATGAACTGTTGATCCAGATGTCCCAATTTTACCATAGATCTATTCAAGTTTTCGGGGCCAGTCGGATTGAAGGAAATCTAGAGATGCTTATGCCACTGATCTATTCAATTATACTATTCATTCAAGTAGGTTCCTAATCTATTCAATTTACTGTTCATAGAAATTCCGCTAAATATTCAGGTTTTCATGTCTTCACTAGTACAAACACTAGTACAAACAGATTTTTTTAGTTATCATTTTGTCTCACAGTTAACTTTTGAAAACAGTAGGTATTGCTATACTCAAGTTTAATGTTATTTTTAATATTCATCATTCATATCAGTATTCAAGTAGGTACCTATTCATCAATTAAACCCTTTATATAACTGCTTAAGTTAGTATCTATTCAATTTCCTGTCTTTCCCTAAAATTTAAATGGGCAAGGTATCTATTCAAATCAATGAAACTAAAACAAAGTTTAAAACGTTTTATTTTGATCACACCATTTTCTTAAACAAAGTACATTCTTCAAAGCACATATCTTATCATGACAAGCACAGCAATAAACATCATTCAAGTCTTCATATGTTTTATACAAGTCTGGAAGACTGGGACAATTCATATCTTCTAAATCATAAACATACACATTAGGGAGCGCATTCAATATATCTCTTATCCACGTTACTTTTTCTTTTCCTTTCGTAAAGATTCGATGTTTTCCTTTTAAAAGGTTTCCAACTATTTGTTTATGATCTTTATATTGAATGAACCCTTCATCCCAAAATATACCTCTATTTTTTTCTATCCAACCAACATGTCTTCTTTCTGATCTATTTAAGCTATAAAATGGAGATGGTGGTTTGAATAATAAAACAACTGCATGATGTCTCCCGAATTGGACAGCAATTTCTTTTAAGATAAATCTATTCAACTAAGTTATTCATCTATTCACTTATTCATATTTCATCTATTCAATCATGTTTTTCACCTATTCAGTATGAATTTCTATTTTCTTCATCTATTCGATCATGTTTTAAATCTATTCATCTGTTTACGAATAAATCACTAAATCCGTATTTTACTATACCTAGCTAGATAGACTATTCCAGTCAGTTTCTGCTATTCATTATATTATATAATAAATAAACTAGGAATTTGAAATAAAACTACGATTACTTAATGAATAAAGCAGGTACTTTATTATAATTACAAATGAATATAAATCGAATTGTCCATAGATTTTAAAATATCTCTTATTTTACAATAAATACTATCTGAATAGTAATTGTTAACCACATGCTGTGCGCATATCGTTGCTTCACATTCTGCAGGACGAATCTTCAATGCTAGAAAACTGGTCGGCATCATAGATTTCGATACGAATTAATTTTGAACCACAAGCAGTAGTTTTTAAACTCGATACCATCATCTAAGATTTAAATAAGTTGGCTGATATATCTTCAAGGTTTGGATGGTTTTCAGTGCTTCCTATGGAATTAACATCAGGAATTGGGGATCTGGATATAAAAGATATCCATCTACCCCAATTCCTTCTTTTCATCTATTCGTTTTTATCTATTCAACTATGTTATTCATCTATTCAACTATTCATATTTCATCTATTCAATCATGTTTTTCGCCTATTCAGTATGAATTTCTACTTTTCTTCATCTATTCGATCATGTTTTAAATCTAGGAGTGTCTGGATATAAAAGATATCCATCTACCCCAATTCCTTCTTTTCATCTATTCGTTTTTATCTATTCTACTATGTTATTCATTTCATAACGGTAAAGGATAAAGGTTGTTTTATTAGCTTCATTTTATTAATTGGTAAATAATAAATTTAGTAAGTACCTGTTGTGAAGCTACTCTAACAAAACCTGTTTAAAATTTGTAATGTTATCTGAAAGCGGTTACTTTATATAGGTACCATTTCTAACCAATTTGATCAGAACTGGTTTTAAGTTATAGGTAAGTAGTATGAGTATATACAGTTTATACATCAGTTCTGCCTGTAGTCATTAAACTGAACTGTTTCTTTTTAAGAAAACAGGTCTAACTAGATAAAAACGAATAGATGAAAAGAAGGAATTGGGGTAGATGGATATCTTTTATATCCAGACACTCCTAGATTTAAAACATGATCGAATAGATGAAGAAAAGTAGAAATTCATACTGAATAGGCGAAAAACATGATTGAATAGATGAAATATGAATAGTTGAATAGATGAATAACATAGTTGAATAGATAAAAACGAATAGATGAAAAGAAGGAATTGGGGTAGATGGATATCTTTTATATCCAGATCCCCAATTCCTGATGTTAATTCCATAGGAAGCACTGAAAACCATCCAAACCTTGAAGATATATCAGCCAACTTATTTAAATCTTAGATGATGGTATCGAGTTTAAAAACTACTGCTTGTGGTTCAAAATTAATTCGTATCGAAATCTATGATGCCGACCAGTTTTCTAGCATTGAAGATTCGTCCTGCAGAATGTGAAGCAACGATATGCGCACAGCATGTGGTTAACAATTACTATTCAGATAGTATTTATTGTAAAATAAGAGATATTTTAAAATCTATGGACAATTCGATTTATATTCATTTGTAATTATAATAAAGTACCTGCTTTATTCATTAAGTAATCGTAGTTTTATTTCAAATTCCTAGTTTATTTATTATATAATATAATGAATAGCAGAAACTGACTGGAATAGTCTATCTAGCTAGGTATAGTAAAATATGGATTTAGTGATTTATTCGTAAACAGATGAATAGATTTAAAACATGATCGAATAGATGAAGAAAATAGAAATTCATACTGAATAGGCGAAAAACATGATTGAATAGATGAAATATGAATAAGTGAATAGATGAATAACTTAGTTGAATAGATTTATCTTAAAAGAAATTGCTGTCCAATTCGGGAGACATCATGCAGTTGTTTTATTATTCAAACCACCATCTCCATTTTATAGCTTAAATAGATCAGAAAGAAGACATGTTGGTTGGATAGAAAAAAATAGAGGTATATTTTGGGATGAAGGGTTCATTCAATATAAAGATCATAAACAAATAGTTGGAAACCTTTTAAAAGGAAAACATCGAATCTTTACGAAAGGAAAAGAAAAAGTAACGTGGATAAGAGATATATTGAATGCGCTCCCTAATGTGTATGTTTATGATTTAGAAGATATGAATTGTCCCAGTCTTCCAGACTTGTATAAAACATATGAAGACTTGAATGATGTTTATTGCTGTGCTTGTCATGATAAGATATGTGCTTTGAAGAATGTACTTTGTTTAAGAAAATGGTGTGATCAAAATAAAACGTTTTAAACTTTGTTTTAGTTTCATTGATTTGAATAGATACCTTGCCCATTTAAATTTTAGGGAAAGACAGGAAATTGAATAGATACTAACTTAAGCAGTTATATAAAGGGTTTAATTGATGAATACCTACTTGAATACTGATATGAATGATGAATATTAAAAATAACATAAAACTTGAGTATAGCAATACCTACTGTTTTCAAAAGTTAACTGTGAGACAAAATGATAACTAAAAAAATCTGTTTGTACTAGTGTTTGTACTAGTGAAGACATGAAAACCTGAATATTTAGCGGAATTTCTATGAACAGTAAATTGAATAGATTAGGAACCTACTTGAATGAATAGTATAATTGAATAGATCAGTGGCATAAGCATCTCTAGATTTCCTTCAATCCGACTGGCCCCGAAAACTTGAATAGATCAATGGTAAAATTGGGACATCTGGATCAACAGTTCATAAGTATTCAGTTTTCCAAGTGTGAAAACTGAATACTTGAGTACTGTTGATCCAGATGCCCCAATTTTATACTACTAGTAGTACTCCAATGTCTTTCTATCTCTCTGCCTTTTTAAGCTGGCTACCATTAATTGAGTAGTACCATTGGTATTAGGTACTTTAAGGTCTCAGACCTTTTATCCAGCTCATTTTATTGATGTTATCAAACCTAAGCTATAAATAGAATATAAATACCTAGAAAGAAAACATCGGTGCATTCATAAAAGCCCGCGACATCGGAAAAAAATTGCGTGACGTAGGAATATGCCCGCGTTAGAACGGTCTGCGTGACTCAGTGAGTCGATGTTCCTAATGCACACAGAACTTGGGGTAGAGACCGACCGACAACTAAATATTAGATTCGGTTTCGGCCTAGCTCTGTTCTGTGTACTTAGGTAGGATAGTATAGTAGTGATTTATTATAGGTGTATTTATTTAATAGCTACGTAGTCTTAGACGTGGAACGCTAGGAGAATCATGAAAAATTCAGATTTTCTGTTGATTGACAGGTATTCATGTAAGTTCTCAGTGTTTATTGTATCTTTAGTTGGAATTAGTAAATGAACACTTTATTGTACTAAAAAATAACAAAAATAAAGAATTAAATAAATAAAAAAGTACAAAAGGTAATGGTAAGGTAATGTTGAGAGCAATTTCTCCCAGGCAACCTTGACCTATAACTTTAAGGGACCGCTTTCTGAAACGAGACTTTTACCGGACAAAACAGATTCAAAGAAAGAGATTTTCGTGGCTGTAAGAGGTTTCTACAAGAGGTGGTTCTGAAAAAAAACTTATATACAAAAATGTCAGCATTTCAGCCGAATCTGAAACCGAACATAGCCAGTCTAGTAGGTAGAAACTTTCAGCTTTTTATTTTAGAACCGACGCCAGTAGAAATCGTTGGTGCCACTAAAGTGCTTAGATATAATCTTTACCGCCTTTGTTGTACGAAGAATTTCGGTGTCTAGCTCTAAGTAGGTACTAAAGTTGAATAGGTAGCGCTGCTGTTACCCATTTGTCGATAACTTTATTATCCTATGCGATTGTTAGTATAGACGCCGTTAGAAACTCCTTTTTCGTTACGTTTTAAATTTATATTGGGTTTGAATACCTACCATGCGTCGTTTGTGGACCTATTGTTTTGGATGATTCTTTTGCAGTTATATATCGGATAGTTCCATAAAAAATCCGAGGAATAAGTATTTGCTCGACACCGCCTTGGGACAAATATTTGTACGATCTGCAGGTATTTGTTGCTGTTCTGGTCGTTTTCTATGTATAATAAAAAAATATCTATCTATGTATTGTATTATATATAGAATAGAATAGAAATACATTTAAGTATTTAGACATAGGTACACTAAAGTATAAAATAAACAGACAGAAAACAATAACAATTTAACATGGAGGTAAGTGATACAAAAAAAAAACAATATCAGTTATCTAATACCCATAACACAAGCTCTGCTTAGCTTGGGGCTAGATAATGCTGTGTGAATCGTCCAGCACTCTTTATTTATTCAAAGTCGATTTTTAGTTTTTTCAAAGTAATCCAATAATAATTAATTTGTTTAGAATTTTTTAATATAATATCACGTGTGTTTTTTGCATGATTTCCAGTTGAGTTGCCCTGCATGCCATGATTACAGGGTTGCATGCTAGGGACAGCCCTATTCCTAGTTAGGTACCTATTGCAATACTGCTGATTAGGCTGTGGTTATGTGAAACGTTGTAAAAAGTATGCTGTCGTGATATGCACTAGTAAAGTGCATGTCCGTTACAGATAAATACATAAAAAGAGTAAATACCTTAGCTTGCTAAGCAGCGCTTGTGTTATGGGTACTAGATAACTGATATGCATACATAATACAATACATTACATAAATAGATATTTTTTATTATACATAGAAAACGACCAGAACACCCTGAACAAATGTCTGCAGATCGTACAAACATTTTGTCCCGAGGCGGGAATCGAACCAGCAGCATCCTGCGTCGCAGGCAGACCTTCGCCCACCCCGCCACAGAGGTCGTCAAACCTTAAAATTAAAAACCTTATAGAACCTTTATAAACCTTTAACTACCTGTAAGTACCAATCCCAACTCTTCCCGTGGGTATCGTAAGAGGCGACTAAGGGACATACACCAGGGGGCGGGCAGCAGCGCCTCTTGCAGAATAGATCTACCACCGAACTGCGTTTTCCAACCCGCATGCCCAGCGTGGGGATTATGGGCACTACCCTATGAGATAAAAAAACCAGGGGGAGGCCTGCGTCCAGCTGTAGACCATTACAGGTCGAGGCACCTGTAAGTACCTTTTGTTCGATTTTTGAATCGAACAAAAGGGAAATATTTTTTGTAAACAAAGGTTTTACAAAACCCAAGGAATATTGGTAGAATATATTTAACGACACTGGTAAATTGGAGTCATCGAAGCAAAGCACAGAATCTCAATACAGTTGATAGTTTTGAAAGATTTTTAATATCTCTTGTTCGTTTTCTAATTCAAATTTAAACATTTTACGCTGCACATGTGTTGCATAGCAATGCATAAACTGTCTCGAGTTGCTGTACTTTGCTTCAATGATACAAATTTACCAATGTCGTTAAATATCATCAGAAAACAACAAGGTAACAAAAATAAAAGAATAAATTGCAATTTATTCTTTTATTTGTGCTACTTCGTTGTTTTCTGTTACTATTATCTGTTTTTGTTAACTTTTCATTCATAACTGCCTTTGTTGACATAAAATATCATAGATCCTAAATCGTAGTAATTTACATTTGAATTTCCATTTTTTCAACTACACGTAGAGACAACGACGAGTTCGTTGAAAACAGTAAAACTTGAGCTGAATCTACCTACTACTCAGTTTAAAACTGACTAATAAATAGGTACTTTATGACATAAGATTGAGGGTAAATTAAAATTACTATTTATTTAGTACAACTGTGTTGACTTTACTCTCAACAACACGAAAATCGTATTCGTTACAGAAGTAGAATTCATTCTAGCTGATATATGTAGTTCCAAATTATCTGCACCTAGGAATTAATTTAGGTTGCACTTACACATATAGACGTCTAGATGACGCCACTGCATCTACGTTTCACCAGCAAAAAATATGTACTTAATATTGTATAGAACTGAAATTCTTCCATATAACGTATGTTTTGGCTAGAAGCAACCAGCCGTCACCAAACATTCGAAATGCAAAAATAGATGTTTTTAGGGTTCCGTACCCAAGGGATATTAGATACAAAACCCTTCGTCCGAAGTCCCACTCGCACTTAGCCGGCGTTTTAATATTCCTTACTCATAAGAATAACATAGATTACAGCATAAACAACAAATGCGAGAAACCAAATGAGTAATGAAGGCCATTCCGTCTTGTGATTGATAAGTGATAGGTATGTAAATAAGAGTGTAGAACCGCCGGTCGGCTTTTATTAGGGGAGGATTATGGCCAACAGTGGAATATGTGCTATAGATGAGATGATAATGATGAGGTGCAGCGAGTTTATTTAGATTTAAATACAGCTTTTTCGTCAAAGCTAATCTGAAATTGTATTGGTCTCAAATTTCATTGGAGGGCATGGAGGATACCTACACAGTAAGTTTTAATTTACCTAATAATCTGGTAACTAATGAATGCTTTGAAATCCAATTTTCCAAATCAAACTCTTCAGTCTGGCAGTTTCAGTTCTCAAACTTTCATCACCTACGCCCTGTTCCTACGCTGCTGGTTTGAAGCTCCATTACTCCGATACATGACCGTGGCGCTTCGTGCAAGTAAATTGAGGATTTTCTTTCGACTTGCACCGAGCGGTCTCTGTAAATATAAAAAGCTCTAGTTCAAGTTTACGTAAGAAATCTTGATTAATCTTAGTGCTGATCTTTTACTTGTATCTTTTTCCACTATAATCATAACAATTTTATTAGTTTTTCACAGACAAAAGAAAAAACCCTATTTACTATTAAACTACTTCGCCCGATCTAGACTTTAAACAAGTTTATCTACTTAGATTAGCTTATGAAATAAACAAGTCCCTAATACTCGATAATAGACACAGTGTCATCTAGCCCCAAAGTAAGCAGAGATTGTGGTATGGATACCATCAGTAATCCATACCAGATATCGTATCAGATATTATATCAGGCTTACAAATTTCTGCCGATTGTACAAATATTTGTCACTTGACGGGAATCTAAGCCACAACCTCCTGCGTCACAGGCGGTCCTTCGCTCGCTGTGCCACTGAGATCGTAAGAACATAAACGAGGCAGGTAAAACAATAGAAAATATGATTTATTGATTGATAGAAAATGTCTCAGATATAAGGATGATGATGATTATGTAGACCTTCAAGGTTTACACGAGTCAGGTTCAAGAAAACTGTAAAAATAAAACCTTGTTGATAATCACTCCGCACGAACAAAAACGCACGTAATTTTCTTACAATGTAAATAAATTCGCACCAAGAGCCTTAGTAACTGATTATTGTCTCGTAGTACTTGAGTTAGTTTTATTATGAAACTGTAAGATATGGCAACTTTTCAAGGTCGAAATATTATAATTTAACAGTGCTGTTACTTAAGTAAGGTAACTTATCTATTGGCTTGTACATACTTACTTACCTACCTAATATGTTTCACGATTTAGACAAAAGATTTACGTTGTTGACTCGTTTTAGTGGTATTTTTTCTATTGTTTGTGTAGTTTCTGTTATACGAGTATTTATGTTAATTTGTATGTTTAATTAAGCAGGTAGGTACCTATTTTAACACATAAAAAATAAGCGAGCGTTGGAGACTACGCCCTGATCAAACTGCTGAAGCTAGAAAGCTGAAATTTGGAAGGTAAAGTACCTTTCACTGCACAACCTCCCGATAAGAAGGGATTTTTGGATTTTTTTTCGGTGTTTTTTGTTACTCTATAACCAGTGGCCCGCAGAGAACACTCAAAACATTAAACAATTGACGAAGTTTTTCAGGATTTTTCAAAATATTCCTAAAAAAGGGGTAAGGGGTTAATATTGTCTGGCTCCGTGATGAAATGTTTGTATTTTTTTATGTAATCCTACATTAGAAAAGTACAAGCGCTAATGACCTAAAATTCAAAAGTATTGATACAAATTTAAATTTAAACACGTGTTTTGGAATTTTCAAGACAAAAGTAGTAATAACACAAAGCATGTTATACACAACGATAAGATAACAAATACTAAGTAGGTAATTCCCTTTCTTCCTACTACCATTACCGGAATAACTAACGCAATAAAACGCCAGCGTTACTTTAATCTGCCATCAATTACTTAGGTAAGACCAAAACTTGCAGCCGCAAACTGCGCTCCCCGCATTATCCCCACTATTCCCTACTTAATGGGAGACGAATGTCGTTAGAACTCTAGTGCTCGTAAAACCCCACGGTTTGTACCCTTTCAGATTGTATTGGTGGTAATGAAGTATGCGTTTGGACATTTTCAGGCCTCTTGCAGTGTGGGAATACCGAAGATAGCTTTTAGTTAGCTGGAAGTTTTTAGTAGGTAGCGTCAAACATTTGCTAACGATTAGAAATTCTTAGACTATGTTGACATACATAATAATTTACTATCAGTTACCTACCTAACTATTATCGAAATTATGGCACATATTAACCACAGGATAACTCGATGGTTCATATAAGGTCTAAGTAATTAGGTAAGGTCTGGTGTGGTAAAGAAAACATGAATTATTAGGCCTTTTTGTCTAAGAAATTTAATAATGTCCAAAAAAGTTCGAAGAAGGATCAAATCAAATACCGTCGAAGTCGAAAAATCTTTGGGGCTTTATTAAATTTCTCAGAAAATTCCCCATTGCGAGGCTTACGCACCATAATAGCAAAATGTCTCCGCCATACATTCAAGTCACGATCATTATCAATTTCATTGACTTTATTTTTGTGATTGTGTTAGTGATGATGGGTAGAACCTGCAGTTTACGTGTTGACAATAGATTACTTTAAACCCTGTATTAAAATCGACTCGAATGCATGTTAGTCTCGCTAAAAGATAAAAACGCCTTGACCGATTTGATAATTATTTGTTTGCTCTAATACAGGGGTGATTTAACAGAGAAATAGAGGAAAGTGTGGTCATTGTAAATAGGGTTTATAGAGGAGCTAACGAAGTAGCGGGTAGTAGCTATTAAATTAATAACTATGCATAATTGACAAAATATCATCTAGCGGCTAGATGATATTGTGTCAATTATGCAGAACTTTTGCAGCTAAGGACTAGATTCTAGCCCTTAGCTAACCATAGCTTACTATTATGGGTAGGCTAGGTAACATACTGTAACTAAATATTCGTTATATTTAAGTTCTTTATTATACTACGTTATTGTTAGTTTATAATATGCAGTTTTTTCTAGTTTACTTGTTTTTCTCTTTGTTCATGTGTTTGCTTATGGATAAATCAAATGAATTTATCATATCTTATGAAGGTACACTAATATCATAAAGAGGAAAGATTCGTTTGTTTGAATTGAATAGGCTCAGAAACTACTGGACCGATTAGAAAAATTCTTTTTTAAAAACAATCCTACACTATCCCTGATGCACATAGACGATAGAAAATATCCGAGCAAGCCGGGGCGGACCGGTAGTCTAAAAAGTAGCGGTAGAGTGCATAGAAGGTGAGGTAGGTAACCAAATCGTCAGTGTTTCCAAACGACAGCGCAGCACCTCGCGTCATTTCTGCCCCGTAAGTTTCACTAGCTTTCCTCCACCACAAGGTCACAGCTTAAAGTTAAATCAGCTTGTGGACAGAGCACCGGATTGGCACGTTGGCACGCCTTACTGTGTAAAACTAACCTAACCTAACTTCTGAAGTTTAAAAACGCAGCCCGAAAATAGCTAAACGTTCCACACTTTACACTTGATTGCGATTTTAGGAGTGTATTTTTTTAACTGAGTGGCACACAACGCTCGTGTCTCCTCTGAGGCGACCTTGAATTACCCTATCTATACCAAATCATTGTTCCTACTGAAATTGGAGATCTGATGTTTCAGAAAATTTAACACATTTATAATGTACCTGGGTATTGCTGTGTTTTTTTAGTACTTGGTTTTGGGAGCTCGACTGGACTCTACATACTGAGCTGAGATTAACTCTTATGCAACTTTAACTTTGATGTATGATATCAAATCATACATAAAAGTATGACTAAATAGAGAAAATAACATTTACCAAAAACCTTGAATGATCAAGCTTTTCTTCTTTACTCACTGCACTCTTGCATTCGGGCATTATCGGGGGAAGTTGGGCATGGGCAAGTCAGGGCACTGATGTAAAAAGCGCCGCGTGTCGAGGTGCTCACCGGCGCCATCTAGACGTCTAGATTGGCGCCACTCACCACCCGCTAAATTAATCTCGGGAGATTGTAGGTAGTGCTTTCTGGCTGACGAGAAATAGTTTTTCATCAACAACGCAACGTGTTGTTTGCAGTTGTATTGCAAATATTGGGGGATAATTTTTCCATTGTTTCCTACGCAAGCAGCTGATGATGATAATGATAAATGATAAATAATGATAAATGATTTTATTACTGTTAAACTAGGTGGTAATGTGTACATTGGTCTTCAGTCAATCTCTGGTATCTCTAGTCTGCCTTGGTCAGGCTTACAGCATTAGGTACTAAACTAACATGCTAATAAAAAACAAGGTAACATTTTGCAATTCAAATAATATACAAAAGGGCGAGTGCGACAGCATAAAAATTTATAAATTACAATTTCAATAATATTTAATGAGAATGTTTAATGTCAATGATAAAGGAATTAAGTAAACCTAATGTCAAACGTAAATTTAGAAATATAATTAAAGTTTATCATGTAAGAATTCATCGATGTTATAATATACTTTTTCCTCTAATAGTTTGTTCAACTTGTTTTTAAATGCGATCGAATTACCTTCGGAGCGTATTGACAATGAAATTGATGCTAGGTGCCATGCCAAACACACTCTTCCTAAATAAAGCTGTTTTACATGAGGGGTGACGTAGGGTTCCCTCACATCGAGAGCCTACTGGAAATAGGTCAAATCGATCTTGATTAGCTTGGACAAAGTTTCCAACTTCGTATATGTACAGGGAAGGCAGAGTTAAGATTTTCGATGAAAACACCTCTGTTTGGCTACCTACCATTTCAATTGATCCTGATTACGTAATTATGTAGGTACCAACGTCTGATTTCTAGCCAGAGTGGAGTTTATCTATCTTGAAAAGTGAAGTTAGGATAGTTAAATAGATTACATTCCAGTTTCACACGATGCTCTAATTTCAAAAATGTGGTGTTATAATTCAACGTCATTCATTGCTTCTAAATAAAAGGAACCGATTTTGTTGTCATAGTGACTTCATCGAAAGTTTTTGTCTACTATGGGCGTATTGTATCGGGGAAATCCGATAGTGCCTACCTATATAAGTACCTTTGTGGTTAGGATCAATATGTTGCTATTCTAAGATGCAATAAAGTGTCTTCTTAATATACGTAAATGATGAACTATGACGGCATGCGGTACCTAGACCTATTACATTACACGTGTTTCCTATAAAGTTTTATGTTCACGCCTCTATTCTATAGGATCATAACTCTAAAATTATATAGGCGATTCTTACAGTACGCGTATTTACCCACTAAACGTTATTATTAAAGTTAATAGTTTATTATTTTCATTATACAATATTTAAAATTACATTTCCATACAAAATCAAGGCGTTAAAATATGTCCCTACCTAGTAATAACTAAACTAACACAAACAAAAATACATAGGTAAGATAACAATACAAATACAGATCGATGACAGACAAAAAAATCCACACAGAAACACAACATCATTAGAAACAAAAACCATGTAATTAAAAATAAGGACTCTCAGCGTCTCTATTACTATTATCAAACATGACCTTCATGCATTGCAAAGTAGGTTCTAATCCGAATCTGTGTGTGCAAAGTAAAGTAAAGTATCTTTATTGCGAAATACATGTGTTAAGTGGTCAAAAATACACGGTTTTTTTTAATCCGTTTGTTCTATTTCGAAGCTTTTGTTTTCTTATACATCGGGGTCATGACTCCTTTCATGCTCTTCGTTCACGGTTTCTGAATTGGCCATACACTCCCATCTTAAAAAGCCACCCCCTTAGATTGTTTCACGGATTTCAATGAATACATCTATCAAAAAATCGATGTGCTTAAACCTGAGTTGCGTTTGAGTATTCGGTGGTATTAAGTTGGTTACTTAGTTCCAGTCCCTACTAGGTAGGTACCTAAGCCGGAGCAAAACCTTTTTATTTTCATGCAGCTGCTACAAGACCTATCTAGAACGTTCCAGAACAGCCGCATCAGTCAGACTTATCTTTCTACAAATTACAGGAACTTTTCAGTGCAACAAAAACTGAACTGTTCGTTTGAAAGTTAGCTCAAGTCGAGTGGAGGTACTAGAGTGGTAGGTTTCTTGCTGCACCTGCATCAATCAACGTCAGGCAGGACCGAGGGATTATGGAAGATCCTTGGGCCACTAACGACTGTTTCGTGTGGGAGTTCTGCCTTCCAGACTCGATTTTACATTGAGTTGCAAGAATTTGCAGAGATAAAGAAATTGGACTGTCTAGTGCACAATCCTGCTCTTTTTTAGTCATAATCCGTCGGATTCGCTATGACTGCGAATCCGGCTGAGAACAACCGATCCTATTCCTGACTGTCTAGAATTGCTAAGCCCGAAACAATGAAAAGTAAGGGTAGATGGACTCCAAAGGCTAGTTTCACCAGCGCTGATAGAGCGGAGATGTGTATGTTTGTCATTGGTATCTCTTTTGATAGCTATCGTTTGATCAAATGAAAATACATTTACAAAATGATAACTTGTCAAGCAATTTATCGTCAAGATCGAGCTACTGGTACAAAAGTCCGGTTAATTTTTACAACCGGACTTCTGAGCTCGGCTCAGAAGCAGAGTGTTAAAAGTCTCAAAAGTCCAGTCGACTGAATTAGTAACCCAACTTCTGATATTCACCGTAATAATCTATCTATACTAATATTATAAATGCGTAAGTGTGTTTGTTTGTTTGTCCTTTCTTCACACACTAAGCAACTAATCGACTTGATTTTTGGCATAGAGTAAATTGAAAGGATGTTGAGAGTAACATAGGCTACTTTTACATAAATAAATTCCCATGGGATAGAAATAACCTTAAACAACGCGTATGAAGCTGCGGGCAGCAGCTAGTAATAAAAAAACATGGTGTCAAAAAATTATGTCATGTGACCATCACGCCGTATTCGAGTTTCTATGGGAGGTTTTTCACACATATCTCTGGTAGGTATGGTGGGAAACAGGCGTAAGACTAGTTTGACAGTATTATAACTTAAAATTATTACTACTGACTACTAAAATCCATATTCATAATATCCAAATCCATATTATTATATACCACGAGAGGAAATCCCTATATTTTCGAGAAATTATATCCTTTACACAAAGATCGCTCCACAGAATTAACTGAAGGAAGGTCCTTTATAAAGGAGCGTCCTCAGGTTCGATAATGCTCAACGGAACCCATTCACGTCTGTGTGAAGGCTGACCTCACGTCTCGTCCAGCTTTACACATTCGAATAAACTGAAGATTAGGTACTGCAGATTTCATAGGAAATTCCATGTTTCAAGACAAAGGATCTCGTTTGTAGGTTTTTTTTTAAAACGACAACTGATATTGGACATGAAAATTAAACCACTTGAAATGACATGAATAATAAATTGCCATATTCAGTAAATTTGTTCATCGTTGAGGATTTCGATAAGGTTGGTGTATAAACGGTTCGTCGTTCCACGCAAACATATTAGCGGGAAGAACCAATCAACGAATAATCTACTAGACTGGAAGGCCCTTTGCCGATAAAATTAAATCAAGCTGGCAAACTCATTTATTGAAGACAAGCACATAAAGTGAACAGATTTCGTGCTCCACCACAAAATACTAACTTATTCATAGCATTTGAACGGTCCGACCGAGTCTTTATAGAGACCAAACACGCTCCCCTTTTTAGCTTAATTCCTATTCACTTTATCAACTAAGCAAACAGCTTTAAGCTTGGTAAAAGCAGGACCGTCGTCCGAGCTGGACAGGGCCCCGTGAGAAATCGTTTTAATACTCAAAATCCGCTTGCAGTTTCAGCGTTTAATGAATTACGTCGGGAGCAGCCTCCGGCGCAAGACGTGCATCGATCAACGTCGCACGCCCCCGCCGCCCTAGCCCCCACCAGGAGGGGGTGGCAGGCGCCTCCGGCAGCCCCCTCGCTGCCCAAATAAAATATTCGCACGAGCGCCTGCACTTACTAGCTTAGATATGACAGTTGCCGTCATGTCATATGAAAAGTGTGGCTGTAATGAAATATTTATTGATTTCCTATTTCTTCATATATATTTCCGAATTCTTACACCTACAGGATCCCAACACCTTAACGGTTAACCGGCTTATAGGTTCAGACCCAGAATCGCGGACAAACCTTGTGTTGTGATGATGTTAACATCTTTTTTCTCGCGGTGGTTGATGATAATGACGATTCTTCAGATATATTTCAAATACCTGGTCTACAGCAATAAAACTAGACTGGTATTCCAATTATCTAGTGCCTACGATTGTATAACATGTCTTCTTCATAACATTTAATATTCATTACAAATTATAACGTTCTTTTCCTTATTATTTTAATAAACCCCTGACTTATTTATGTTTCCTAGAAATGTTTTTGTAAAGAAATAAGACGTCTCACTCTCACGCAAAATTATCGTTGCTTATTGCTTTACAAATAAATTCCTGTGAAAATTATACTAAGAGAATAATCAAATTAAATTGGAATCCAGTGTAAATGGTATTGTAATGGATTTTGAGTAGTATTAAGTATTTGAAAAGTCAGAAATCGTAAAAGGTTTGGTAAACTTGCTTATAGACCGAAATTTTACTAAAGCCGTTTCATTTCCGTCAAGTTACTACAACACTTTTAAAAAACTCTTTCTTTCAATACAATTTTCTTATTCCATTTTATAGGTTCTGTCCTGAGATAAAAAGACGTAACTGCAAATTCGCCTGCGTCCGTGTAGCTGGCCTCGCCTGGGGCTACGCTACGTGACGCTTCTGAATTATAAGAAAATGCATTTACAGCGCTCTGCCGCAGAGCGGACGGTTTTGTGCCTACGATGCGGCCTGTGCTGAGAGTCTCGTAAATTTTTAAGTGCCTAACCAATTTTCGGATGGCGATTTCATCTTGAAATAGAAGTCGATTCTTTTAAAATAGATAATGTCTTTTGAAATTCATTCCGCGATTTCAAGAGAAGTCTCATTGTCAAGTTATCAATTTAATTTTAAAGATAGGCATATTTCTAAAATTTCGTTAATCATAGATCAGTAAATGTTAACAATAAAGTTGCAGTAGGACTAGCAAATTGTAAACGAAACTGCTTTCACTAATTAATTTCCGTCAAGTCACGTTTCAACAGCTCCCCCCTAAACTTCCATTAAATCCTACAACACTTTGTGAAAATTCATCTAAAACCCGGATCATAATGCTGCAAGAAACTGTAGCAAGAAATGTATGCAGCTTACTTGCATCTGAGCTTATCGCATCTATCAACGTCCGAAGGCTTTCACGGCGGGCTTTGTTCGCAACGTGGGCGGCCCCCGCCCGCCCGCCCTTGCAAACAACTAGACTCCACATCGCCCAACTTCTTTGGGGGTTGATGGCCTTCAGAAAAGTAAGGAACGTAATTAGTGCACCTACGTGTATCGGTTAATACGATAACCAATTGGGTTTGAATAATGTATATACCTAAGGGAAATCTAGTACGAAAAGGTATAGGAGATAAGAATAGGTAACTTACCAGACCTTCGTGATACATCATGAGATTAAAGTCAAAAAAAGGTCTAATGACTTTAAAAAAATATTGAGACTGAGTTGTGTTTGAAGTTGCCTTCATACGAATACAAATCTAAGACTGGAGAAAGCTAAAACTATTTAAATTTTCTTAAGTATTTAGGTTTGTATGACTTTCAGTTTCAGTTATTTATTTATAAGAAACCAGCTGCTGCCGCGGCTTCGCACGCGTTGTTTAAGTTCTATCCCACGGGAAGGAACTGATTTATGGGATAAAAAGTAGCCTATGTTACTCTCCAACCTTTCAAATTACTCTAAGCAAAAACAAAACAAGTCGATTGGCTGCTTAGTTAAACGTGAAGGATGAGAAACAAACAAACACACTTTCGAATTAATAATATTAGTATAGAAGTTCCATTGTTCAAACATCTTCACTTAAATAATGGTATTACTCCCTTTTTCATAATAGTCTGTTAACTTAGAGCAATGTTATTTCTCACCCTGTCTTCTTCTATTGACATAAGCCAGAGTGAGAAATAACAATGCATAGCAACTTCTTAAGTTAGCAGATTATTATGAGATGATTATGAAAGAGGAAAGTTCCTACCTTCCGCTAGCGATGGACTTTGAAATTTATGTCGATAGTTTTGCCCTACGTCGTTTTGCCTATCCTATACCCTTATCTCTTAAAGTTAAGAGGCAGGTATATGACACCATTTTGTGAATAGGATAGGCATAGGATTTCGCGTTTAAGGAGTGGGATAGAACAGAGCGGTGTAAGCTCAAAAACCAATGATTATGGTTTTTATATAAACCAGCTGATTATCTTTTAATTAAGACATTAATTCAAAAAAATAAGCCGAAGGTGCCCTCGGTATTATTTTGTTTAATATGGTGATGACAATAAAAAAATCTTGTGATTGATAGTTTAGGAGAAAAATTGTAAAAACTAAAAAAACAGATGGTACTTTGCACAATTATTTCTAATATTTAATAGTTTTTTTTTAAATTTTCGAATCGAAGGTGCCTTGTATCCCATAGATTATTATGTCTTTTTTTCAAAGCTTTTACAATAAAGATGACGGAGAAAAATTGTTTTAAAATAACCCTAATTCGCCCAATTCACGTCTACCTGGGCCTTAAGAGATAAAGTTATAGGATAAGCTTGATATACCTTATCTAAAGTTGAGTTGACGTGTCAGTAAAACTTGAAAATTACCTCTGCCATTATAAAATTTAAGTGACGTAAAGTTTCCACCCAAACTGATGTTATTGGTTTAAAAATGAGTTCGCGTTTGAGGTTGCGTTGCGGGCTCGAGCGGGGCTGGCATCGATCAACGTCGCAGCGGCGACCGGTACTAATGGCACTGAAACCGAACCTAGCGCAGGCCTTAGACAGTCTGAAGTCCTATTTTATAAAACTACTTACAACGACCCGAACGAACTGTGGCGCGGTGGGCGAAGGTCCACCTGCAGCGCAGGAGTTTGTAGTTGGATGCCTTGGGATAATTATTTGTACGATCTGCAGGTATTTGTTCCCGGTGTTCTGGTCGTTTCGTTTTCTGTGTTACAATGTCTATCTATGTAATGTATTGTTTAATGTATATCAGTTAGAATTTTGCATCTGCGTCGTGGAGGACGCTAATAAAAGAAACAAGTAAATTATTGTATTATATATTATTTTATGTATTAGAAACAGGATTTCATTGTTAAGAAATAGATAACCATATAGACATTGTTATAATATATTATAGAATATAAAAATGTTAGAATTTCTGTACTAGTTTAAGAAACCTATTTATATAGTATATTATTGAATATATTCCATATAATATAGGATATGTAACATGACTGTAAAAATAACAGCAAAACTAAAACAATAGGTAGATAAGTATCATAAAGAAAAAATTTTGAGCGTTATATATAAATAATGATATATTGTTCGCATGAAAATAAATAAACTACTGTAAATATATATATCATAATATATGATTACATATTATGTATATATAGATATCCCCATGGGCACTTAGTTGATCAAACGTGCCATATAGGTAGTATTTATTTGATCCGTTTTCACTTGTTGATCCGGGTGGTATTAGTTGATCCAATGCCGCATCACCCGTACGTACGTGGATCCGAACGGAGCCACAAGTGTCACCATCAGAAATAATAATAATTACGTGTGTTTTATACAAATCCACCTTTTTGGCGTTTTAGCACTAGTTGATCCGATTCAAATGAGCCAATCAGAGCCAACCGAGCTCAGCCATTGGTTGCTTGCGCCCTAAGCCTTTCGTTTCACCTAAATCTAACATTTTAAATTATCAGTTTGATTCTTTGCTGATTTTATAAAACATCTTAGCAGATTATTGTTTATAGCAGTTTTGTTTGACACATTTTAAGCAGAACAACTAAAGCGCGGATTCCGGCTCTGATTTTTCAAAATTACATAGGAAATTTCAAAGGGTGTTAAAAATGTTAGTCCACTGCTGGACATAGGCCTCCCCTAATGAGCACCATAGCACCCTGTCTTCAGCTTGCCGCATCCAGCATCTGGCAGCAATCTTTTGCAAATCGTCATTGGGGGCGTCCTACACTACGTTCGCCGAGTCGCGGTCTCCACAAGGTCAAGAACACGTTTACCCTAGCGGTTGTCGGTTCTTCTAGAGATATGGCCAGCCCACTGCCACTTCAGCTTGCTAATGCTATGTCGATAACCTTTGTTCTCTGTCGGATGTATTCGTTGCGAATCCTATCCTTTAGAGAAACTCCGAGCAAAGCTCTCTCCATAGCTCGCTGGGCGACTTTGAATTAGTGGACTCTTCCTACCGTGAGTGTCCACCTCTCAGCTCCTTAGATCATGACGGGTAGGACTGATTGAAAACTTTCGTTTTCAAGCATTGCGTAATGGGTGACGAAAAGACTCGACGTAATTTCCCGAACGCTGCCCAACATAGCTGGATCCTCCTCTTGGCCTCCTTCTCCAATTTTTTTTTACCCAACTGGAAATTCTGCCCAAGGTAAGTGTACTCGGCAACAATTTCGAGAAGGTGGCTATGTACGACGACCGCTCCCGGATCAATGTGGTCATTGATAATGACCTTGGTTTTATCCAAGTTCATGCCAAAACCGATGCTTCGTGAGGCTGAAGCTAGGCCGTCCAGCATCAGGTTCAGCTCCTCCAGCGACTCCGCCATCAAGACTTATGTCAGCAGCTAATAGCAGGTGTGAGATGTAATCGCTGAGCCTGTGTTTAAACTGCTGGCCCTGTACTTGGATACTCATGGTGGCGGCATCATACAGACATCTCAGCACCTCGATATAACGATAGTCTACTTGGCATCCCTGTAAGGATTCCAGAACAGCCCAGTTTTCGACAGACTCAAAGGCCTTTTCAGGCCAGACACAGAGGCTGATTATACTTTTCGGACTTCTGTATAATCTGCCGCACTGTGTGTATGTGGTCTATGGTGTCATATCCTCCGCGAAACCCAGTCTGTTCCGGTGGCTGGAACTCGTAGCACTCCTGGCGAGACGATTTGTGACTACTCGTGAGAAAAGCTGATAGTTGTGGCTCAGGAGTGTGATGAATCTGTAGTTTTTAAGAGGGGTTTTATCTCCCTTCACAAAAAAGAGCACCACCAAGCTGCCGCCCCACGCTTTGAGTTGGGAGTTATACCACTGTGATGGAAGGTGTTGAACAGGTTCTGTAGCTCCTGTATAACACGGGCTGCTCCTGCCTTCAGAAGCTTTGAAGTAATGCCGTTTTCCCGGGGGCTCTTCCATTTTTAAGCTGCCTCAGAGCCATCACGATTTCGTCTTGACTGATTTCTGGCAGTTTGTTGGTGTAGTGGCGTGTCAGGGTGGCTCTGGAATTGTAGTCGTCCCGTTGCGCACGAGGGGCATGCATGTGCAGCGTATAAACGGCTATAGAAATTATCTATCTCGGCAGAGGTCTCCGGCTTCGACAATACGGTCCTCCCATCGTGCGTTTTAAGCTTCGTCAGGTGGCTCCTGCCATGTTGCTAAGTGAATACTTTGAACCCTTGGTTTTCGGCGTATGTTGGAGCTTCGAAGGTCACGCCGTACCATATTCGCAATTTGCTTGTTCAGGTCTGACCGCTCTGAAGAAGTTATTTGGATGGTTTCCCGTCTTTTTGCCATCAGACCGAGAGTCTCATCCGAGAGTTTGGACTTCTTTCCAGTGCGCTGCTTATTGCAGAACTTGATGCCCTCCTCTATCAAATTATGTAGGGTCTCGTCAGCGTCATCAGTGGGTTCCAAGGCAGCAAAACACTCCTCGAGAAGCTGCTGAAACTTCTCGGTGCCCGCTATGATAATGGACAGGGTTAGGTTGGAGCATGGACTTCATCAGACGGTTTCTTTCATGGTTCAAGTTGGTATTCAAAGAGCCTCGGAGGTGATCAGATGCTGTATTGAACCTGTTGATCACTGAGACATCTCTGAATATGTGCTTGCTGTCCGTTATGATGAAGACGATCTAATTTTTGTCTCAGTGTCGGGGTTTCACTATTTCCACTTCCTTAAAGGTAGTTCTTCGGGGGGCGCTGCTGCCACCCCCCGGTGTATATCCCTTAGTCGCCACACACCCACGGGAAGAGTTGGGTGGTGCAATTCTAGGCCGACATGACACAGCCAGAACAACAAACACCTTGTATTATTTATCACTTGATACGTGCGCACTGCGCAACATAATCGTAAACGTACACGGCGATTACATCTCACATCTGCGATTCGCTGATGACAGTCTCGATGACGGAGTCGCTGGAGGAGCTTAACCGGATGCTGGACGGCCTAGCTTCAGCCTCACGACGCATCGGTCTTGGCATGAACTTGGAAAAACCAAGGTTCAATGGCCACATTGATCCAGGACCGGTCGTCGTAAATGGATATCTTCTTTAAATTGTTTCCGAATACACTTACCTTGGGCAGATTTTGTAGTTGGGTAAAAACAATTTCGAGAAGAAGGCCAAGAGGAGGATCCAGCTAGGTTGGGACGCGTTTGGCAAACTACGTCAAGTGCGTCCTTCCCGTCATGACCTACGGAGATGAGATGAGGACACTCGCGGTAGGGCTGGTCCACCAGTTTAAAGTCGCCCAGCGAGCTATGGAGAGAGCTATACTCGGAGTTTCTCTAAAAGATAGGATTCGCAACGAATACATCCGACAGAGAACCAAAGTTATCTACATAGCTCAAAGGATTAGCAAGCTGAAGTGGCAGTGGGCAGGCCAAGAACCGACAACCGCTGGGGTAAACGTGTTCTTGAGTGCAGACCACGACTCGGAAAACGTAGTGTAGGACGCCCTCCGACCAGGTGGATGACGATTTGCGAAAGACTGCTGGCAGATGATGGATGCGGCAAGCTGAAGACAGGGCGCTATGGCGCTCATTAGGGGAGGCCTATGTCCAGTAGTGAACTGGTATAGGCTGATGATGATGATGTGATGATGACGTGCGCACACAACTCGACTTCTAGAGTCATAATGAAAACAATTTCAGCCTTCACATGTGAATGTGGATGCAGCAATGTATGGAGCACTGCAAATATTATAGATACAGAGCCAACAAATACTGAAGTTTATGCGAAAAAAATATACCTACCTTTCATAAGATAGTTTCTTATGTCGGATCAAATAAAGCTCTAATTTTGATAATATAAATAGATCAGATCAACATACGACTTTAGATTTGGTATATAAAACTCAGTCAACAAGTGTTTGAGCATTTCAAAATTTTGAACGTTACGGAGTCGTTTAGGTTTGTCTTCTCTAGGCGGATTTAGCAATGTATGGAGCTCTGCAAATATTATATAAACGGAGCCAACAAATACTGAAGTGTATTCGAAAAAGTTACCTACTTTACTTTATATTCAGTTTCGCTTTGTCGGATCAAATAAAGCTCTAATTTTGATAATATAAATGGATCAGATCAACTTACGACTTTGGATTTGGTATATAAATTGGAGCCAACAAGTGTTTGAGCGTTTCAGAATTTTGACCGTTACGGAGTCGATTGAGTTCGAGATCGTAACGAAAAAAATGTCGAGTACATCACTTTCTCGATGAATACGTTTGGCAACGTCGCTTTCAAATTTGCGCCGTTGCCACTCCGGGCGACATCTATGCAACCGGAGTCGAGTAATAAGGGGGAAAAGGTGGAGTCCGGAATGCAGGGAAATCGGGCTGGATCAACTTAGTGCCCAAGTTGGTATTTATATATAGATATAAAAGAATAAGAGAATTTAATCTGTTTAAAAGTATGTTAGTTATAATTACAAGCATAAGGAAATGAAGAGGAAAAAAAAAAGACAAAAAAAAAAAAAAAGATAAAAAAAACATGAAAAAAAAAAAAAAAAAAGGAAGATTAAAATATATTAATATAAGTATGCACCTACCTAAACATCGACACGACCATTTGCAAAGTTGCACTGATCGCTTATATGACTTAAACTTAACAGCTGCATGCAAAATGTTAGCCTACAAATGTCTCCGATCCATATCGGAGGAAAAAAGGCGGAACAAACAATAAAAAAAAAAAAAAAAAAATGTATATCAGTTACCTATATAGTATTCATAACACAAGCTCTGCTTAGCTTGGGGCTAGATAATGTTGTGTGAATTGTCCAACATTATTTATTTATTTATTTACTAGTTTCTGCCCGTGAATTTGCCAGTGTTATTTGGAATGTTTAATGAGTTAGTATTTATTTCCCACTAGCTACGAGTTTTGAAATCGTTCCAGTAGTTTTAAGTTAATTCGTTACAAATACATACGATTAAAGAATTTTTTTATAAAAAAATCTACATATTGATGATACCATGATGTCATACATAACAATGCACATGGCCAGCCTCAACAGAGTTTAGACATTGTGAACAAAACATCTTCGATATTGTGCACAGTTAATAGAGAGAGCACCGTGCTTGCGTGCACACTGCACGCAAGCACGGTGCTCTCTTTATTCTATCTACTACTATCATAATCTATTCAATACAAGCGCCTTGCGGTTTCACTACCCTGGAATAGCCTGTGTTATTCCAGGGTATAATCTATCTCTGTACCAAATTACACCCAAATCCCTTCAGCCGTTCTGATGTGATTGAGCAACAAACATCCATCTATCCATCCATCAATCTATGACGAATCTATGATCAATCTATGACGACCTCAGTGGCGCAGCGGGCGAGAGTCTGCCTGCGACGCAAGAGGTTGCGGGTTCGATCCCCGCCTCGGAACAAATTTGTGTACGATCTGCAGAAATTTGTTCCGTTGGTCTGGGTGTTTTCTATGTATAATAAAAAATATCTATCTATGTAATGTATAATATTACGTATATCAGTTATCTAGTACCCATAACACAAGCTCTGCTTACCTTGGGGCTAGATAATGCTGTGTGAATTGTCCAGCATTATTATTATTAATCTAAACTTTCGCATTTATAATATGATTGTAATGACCTCTCCGTTGACTAAACTGTTGCTGTGACATTTTAAAAAGGGTGATCTCGATCACAATATCGCCGATAATCTACGACCACGTACCTAAAGGCAATTAAGCTGCTTATAATTGTCGGCACTTAGCCATGATCAATAGCAGACTTTCTGTAGGTAACTTAGTCTTCTAGGAACACTATACAAACGCCCATCAATGACTTTAAGAGCCAATTATTCCAAAGGCCAATTTATAATCCGATATTTCCCGGTAGAAAACACGAAATGGCAAGACAAACAAACCTTATTAGAGTAATAGAACTAATGCTCTATGGTTCGCGATGCGTCGGGTAGGTGGCGCTGGCGGGCTGATACCATCGCCAATTCGCCACCCACCACCCTTTCTCTACCTTCGCAGCCTAAAGCAACCTAAAAGGAACAAAACTCCCCGATATGCAGGAGTCTGTTTTATTTGATTGGGAGCTAGAGAAACAGGGTGTGGTTATTCGCTGGTATTGTATTGGCATTGCTAATTTGCCATTTTATTAGGTACCTACGATTTATGAAATGTGCATTAATTTATGTAGGTATTGATTTCTGATGTCTGTATCTCTGTAGATACAAGACCATCATTTGTTTCTTGTCGGTTAGGATGACTCAACAAATAGGGATGATGTAATGTATAAAAATCACCAAAACTATGTATTTACCTTATCATGCGTAAGCCATAGATTACATTCGTACATAACGCATAGATTACACAGTTACTATAAGCAATATGGGACTACAGTCTATGCTGTATTCCTTGACCTCAGCCGAGCCTTTGACACGCTCAACCATGCTCTTCTGTGGGGCAAGATGCGAGAAGGCACAGAGGTACCGCCCGACCTTGTTGACCTGCTTGAGTACTGGTACAGCAATCAGGTCAACAATGTTAGGTGGGGTACGAAGCTCTCAGACAGCTATCAGCTGTCTTGCGGTGTGAGACAGGGAGGGCTCAGCTCGCCGGACCTTTTTAACGCTTATGTCAACGATCTGATCGAGGAGCTGAGCAGAACACCGGTGGGGCTCCGGCTTGATGGCAGATATGTCAACAATCTGAGTTATGCCGATGACATGGTTCTGCTCAGCCCATCGATCAAAGGGTTAAGGAAATTAATAAATATCTGTGAAAAATTCGCTAAAGAACACGACTTAATTTATAACGTAAAGAAGACTGAGATGGTCATTTTTAAATCGGGAAAAGGTCCCGACAATGTACCCGAGGTTTGTCTTAGCGGACGGCCTGTTAAAATAGTGGATAATTTTAAGTATCTGGGTCATATCGTCACGTCCACCTTAAAAGACGATGATGACATGGAGAGACAGCGAAGGTCACTGTGCGTTGTTGGGAATATGATCGCTAGAAAGTTCTTTAAAGCCTCGCCTGATGTGAAAATAACTTTATTTAAGTCTTTTTGTCAGTCGTTTTACACGTGTCAACTTTGGACTAATTATACCATAAGATCGCATAATGGTATAAGAGTGGCATATAATAACATCTTTAGGCATCTCATGGGCCTGAAGCGCTATTGTAGCGCTTCAGGAATGTTCACAGAAGCCCGTGTAGACTCTTTCAATGCCATCCAAAGAAAGAGAATTGCCTCATTCATGTCCAGAGTTGACATGTGTAAAAACGACATTATTGTAAGCCTGTCTGACCGTCTGATGTTATCAGACACCTATAGACGGTGGGTGTATATTGCCACCTGACGCACTGAGTACTTCTAACCTAGTACCTTAATTTTTAATATTTTTTATATTTTAATTTCTTTGTTTTTGGAATAATCCAATGTGTAAATATGGATCTTGTGTCTGCAATAAAGAATATATTATTATTATTATTATTTATTATACTTATTTTTTATTTTGTTCGAGATTAATTTATGTTATATTAGGACAAAATAAAACTAAAAATTACAGCTATCTGCCTTGAGTCATTTCATCACAAATTGATCACCAATCAGAGATTTACACTATTGTGACGTCATAGATGTAAAAAACTTTTCGGATTATCATCAATTCATCATGCCTATTGCATACAATTGCGAGCTCGCGCGGGACGTTACGCGAATAACGTTATTTTGGACTGAAAATAAAAGTAGGTACAAACTCATGAAATCCGATGATTATTTTACGAAGTAAAAGGACAAAAACCTACTTCCGACAGCTAGAAAACGGAACATAACTGCAGTCTGCATCCTTAATGGATCCCAAAAGAAAGATGTCTACCAATCATTTTGTAACCGAAGCGAAATTGGAGCGGCGATAAGAACGTAGACTGATAGCGGGTTCTCCGTCAAAGGGATCACCCGGAGCTCCACTCCATCCCATTTCAACCTCCCGACGTTTCATCCTCCATCCTCCCAACGTTTCATTCTGCCGAAGTTTCATCCTTCCACGTCTCTACGAACGTAGCCGTTTAATATCCGAATCTCCGGTCTTTGCTGTTTTTAACCGTTGCCTATCTAAAATAATTTATGGATAGCAGTGGATAATGAGAAATAACGATAACTCAAGGAATTTGTCAGATATGTCCCTTATGCATTTTCTGCTGTAGGAACGTTATTATAAAATTTTGCTAAATATGATACCTACTGACGGCTTCTGTTGCGCAGTGGGCGAAGGTCCACCTGCGACGCAGAAGGTTGCGAGTTCGATTCCCGCCTTGGGACAAATATTTGTACGATCTGCAGATATTTGTTTCGAGTGTTTTGGCCGTTTCCTATATATTATAATAAAAAATGTATATCTATTTAATGTATTGTATTAAGTATAATATCAGTTATCTAGTACCCATAACACAAGCTCTGCTCAGCTTGGAGCTAGATAATGCTGTGTGAATTGTCAAGCAATATTTATTTATTTACTTACGGGTTTTCTTTTAGTTATACCCTAATAGTCAGTTAGTAGAGGTAAGTAAGGAAACGTTTTAGCAACGATGCCAACGTCCTACGATTATACGAAGGAAAGAAATCTTAAGTTCCATCTTGGAACATAAACGATCAAAACCCACTGAGCAAGAACAGAGACAAGTCTGCTAATAATAGTTCAATTACAGTCTTGAAAGTCTTGAAACTGTCGGAAGGGCTGCGTTCGCACGCAACTTGCTCGCGTTAATTTTTCACGGAGCTAGCTCCAGTCTAGCCATTGTGAGGTGTTGAAATGGCCATTGTTTCCCTGACAATGGACCGACAATAGCCGTATCTCTAAAGGCCGGCCTCCGACCCGGGCAGAGCTTTCTTACTACACTATCGAGCCAAGCCTTTTGTTCAGGTATACGGATGATTTTGAGAAAAATCTTTGGTGAAGTTTGGCAGGGGTGGATTCCGATAACTACAAAACTGGTGGCCGAAAAAAATAACGACGTTTTCTCTTTAAAACAAATCAAGCTGCTTAGAGTAACAACTTTTTAAGTGAACAAATGTTTTACAAAAATTTAATAATAGAATAAAATTTAATAATGTCCCAAAAAATTTGGTTTCGGCAGGATTCGAGCCCGCGCCTCACACTCACGGGTGCCCTCTTACCAACTAAGCAACGATATCGATCACGTGCTTCGTCGAAAATCATTGGGTCTCTCTACCGTCGTCGTTAGCTACCTATAGAGGAAGCATAGAAGTTATCCAAACTAGCAAATGTTGTTTGCACAAGACCGGAGCCGAATTCTGCTAACCAAAAGCTTTACTATCAATGACAACAGTATCGTTGCAGAATCGTCCTTAGATAAAAGAAGCTCAAGATAGTGGTTGTGCTGATATTTGCACAGAGAGATTGATTATATTCTAATATTTCAACCTTGGCACTTTTGCACTTATGCCTCTCACCTGTATTTCTCTCATTAAAGAAAAATGCAAAAATGTGTCATTTTGGAGACGATAATTTTCTAGTTGACTGTACCAATACAAAAATATGAAGGCCATAGAAAACGGGTATCGTTTACAGTATTCGCGAATAAATTTGGCAGCTGTTTGCAGCGGGACAGATCTTTGGGTATAGATTACAGTCTCCCCCAAGCGATTAATTTAGTGAAATTTGGACTAGGCTTTCTTTGCGGCTAAATGATGAGGATCAAAAATATGACAAGCATTAATAGCTAGGTATTTAAAGATATTAACACCAGCGTCACCAGCGTCTCCGTGAAAGCATTCTTGCCCCCCATGCCATTCTAGCATGGGGATTGTTGTCTATGGTAGAATTGACAATAATGACATGGCATCGACATACATTGCGTACATTTTTGAAGTGGAAGGAGTGCGTTTCAAACAACTTACGCATTCTATGACAAAGTAACGTATTTTTTCTTTATTAGAATAGACAACAATCCCCGTGCTACCCCTAGCAGGAAGGGCAGGACGGGCACGACCTTCAGCAATGAAGAATACGACAAACAAGACAGAAGAAAGAAGGTAGGTAACAGTGACGCTTATGCCTTTGCTTTAGTAATCATCCTTGATGGAATTAATATACCGCATAATTAAAACACATTCAGTGCGTTGTAGGCCTGTACACATAATAATACAAAAGCTCAGTAATGCACAGTAATGATTTATGTACACGCTGCATGTCATTGGTGCAATTAGCGTGCCAGTAAATGGCGACGTAGCACTTTTTATAAATCAGATTGTATGGACTCACGCGGATATTCGATCACAGTATACCATTAGGTAAACATTGCAGGAACCTACATGGCTGTAGATAGATAAATATTAAGGTAACTCTTGGATAACTCTCGGAATGAAGCAGTATCTAGTGTCAACTGCGGACTACCTACTTACTGCTCATTTTCATATTATCGTAAACCTAAACAGGTACATATTATCAAACAGTTAAGTTACTATTCTATATTTATATACTTTTGTAGATCTACATAAAACATCATCTCAATTAGGTAACTTTTGTAGGACTGTATATTAGTTAGTAAACAAAGCATGTTAAGATGCTGTGATAACATTGAAAAACTTTCTCGAACTAGATCAAGGTTACTACGAACGAGCGCCAATAAGCTCAAGGATTTACTTTCTGAAGAAAGCGTCACGATATATGCACTAACTTGTAGGTAACTTAAGTAGGTTAAGTTAGATTGAAATAATAACAAACAGATAAATCTTTAGCTCGTGCAGATGCATATCTTGGGTGCTGTGTTTCTTGAAGTTCATACTTAATTAGTATTATCTTCACACCACAGAATGAGAGGGTGAAGACTGCGCAGTTTCCATACAAAAGTTTAAACGTGTAACGCCTGCAAAATCAGTGGTAGGAAAGTAGGTATCATCATCATCACCTATGTAATACCACAGCTGGACATATAGGCCTCCCCTAATAAGTAGGTATACCTAGTGCAAATTAACAGAGGTTTTTGTTTTGTATGGTTTTCTGAGTTCTGAATGAACATTTTCCAAGGTTTTTATTTTTTAAATAAATAATAATGCTGGACAATTCACACAGCATTATCTAGCCCCAAGATAAGCAGAGCTTGTGTTATAAGAATCATCGTCATATTATATAGGATTTATACCGTATAAATCACGATAAAAAAATACTGAATTAGGGTAATTTTTTGTCGAATTTAGGTAGCTATTGATACCTAATTTAATAATAAGATTAAAACTTGGATCATGAAACTTAAAAAACTTTTATATGGAACGCACATCCACCGCTCCGCAGACACCTATTCCCCCAAATGCCAGGTCAGAAAACCTCATAGAATGGTCTCCACAAAATAAGCAGTATCGATACGACAGTACGGTCTCACTACCGCCCAATTAGTCGGGCCAGACTTCCGCACGTTTTTGCCCCAACACTAATAGGCAAGATCCCAAGTAAAAGACCTTTACAATGCCTGTATAAACCTACTATGCATGCCATGATTTATGGAGCTATTATTCATGATGGCAAACGAACTAGATAAAAGGCGGAATTTATGGAAATTTTGTTGTAAAGTTATAATAAAAGCTGGCTAAATGTCTTTGGTTACTACTCCCTTTTTCTTGGATAGGGCACCGAGACTTCATAAAGCACTCCGCCAAGGGCAGTTGAAACATCTGATTTCATGTAGAAAAGCTTCAAGGTAACTGAAACAAAAGCGTTCCAATTCATTTACCTGTGCACTTTTTACGATTTCAAGTTGGACACTTACTCTCTTTATAATCATGATTATTTATTTTTCACAAGACAACTATTACTTTAGTTTCAAAACTTATTTTCTACATCTGTGCACCCAATATACAAAATTCTCCCTAAATAAACTACAGACATTTCTGTACAGGCAACATTTAGAGATATGGTGAGATGGGCAGTATCGCGAGGTATGAAAGCTCCTGCTAGGGATTACAGCCTCCACGCGGCAGTCGGCACACAATTACGCAGGTCAAGCGTGCACTCGACTCGCACTCACTCGCACTGCCACAATTCAACGTTGACGCCGGCAGAGAGAAGTTTATGTTAAACAGACTTTATTTTCAAAGACGGAAAGTCTGCTTTAGTTTAGCTCGGGGGAAGACTATGACTTTATACTGATTAGGCGATACAGATCGCTGGACTGAGTTCAACGAGGGACCGGAAAAGGTACCAATCTTACACGACGTTTCAGTATGAAAATGCTACCCATCTAAAACCTGTCTAATAAGTAATTACAAACTATTGATTTACGTGCCAAATATATGTAAATGCTTACAAGATTCTGATTCATGGGTTAGGGGACGTACGTAACAGTAATTTTTTTCAGGAGACAAAATATACCTAATATACAAAATAACCTTATTTATTTAATTTTTTTTATAAATATAGTGAACAGACCTTCGTTTGACCACAATGACACGTGATGGAAAGTAAAGATGTGGCCGACGGTGTATCACGAAGTTCTAGAAGATCTATTCACACATTAAGATAATCGATAATCTTCCTAATTCACCAAGCGCTTACTGAATGAGGTAGGTAATCCTAATTCACAGAGTATAGACTCTGTCTCAATTATATAATTGACGACGAACAGCAGCAATATTCAAATGCAACCTTAGGTAGGATTATGTTAAACTAACGATCTATTATTAAAGCACCGTTGCGAACAATGATGAGTTTCACAGAATTAACGTGAATATCTCAACGTGGGAAAGCCAAGAGCTCGCCAGCCTCTCCGTCATACAGCGATCTATTTCATTCAAGGGCTAGCTCTACTCTGAAACGAAATAGGCAATAATTAAAAGATGTGAAAATTTTATTTTCCTTTCGTAACACAGACGAAATTCTCATCGTGCTACCAAAAGTTATGTTTTTGTTTGCTGCCGTATGCATAAAGTATAACAGCCGATTAAAATAGATCGGTTTACAACTGCATAATGTTCATGAAGTTAGGAGTGCCTTTAGTGGTGTTAATCAGTACCTAGTAACAATAACTTTAACCAACTAAATTCATGTCTTAGTCATGTCTAAGTTCATTAAGTTAAGTTACTGCATTACTATGCATTATTATATATTATATGCTGCATTACACAAACATGTTCTATGCTACAAACAAAGAGTATCACAGTCAAGCCGAAAACAAACTCGGTTCTCGTGGGAGAAAGGAGAAATCGAAATTTGTACCTAATTAGCTGTAATTCATCAACTCGTTCAATTACAATTTTTTTTTTAAAACAGTGTTGCAAGATCGTTCAATATCAATCAACACCTTATCATCAGCCTATATCAGATCACAGCTGGACATAGGCCTCCCCTAATGAGCGCCATAGCACCCTGTGTTCAGCTAGCCGCATCCAGCATTTGCCTGCAGTCTTTTGCAGATCGTCATCTCACCTGGTCGGAGGGCACTACACTTCGTTTGTCGAGTCGTGGTCTCCACTCAATAACATTTTTACCTCGGCGGTTGTCGGTTCTTCACGAGATACGGCCGGACCACTGCCACTTCAGCTTTTATGAATGATTAATTAGTCTGCCATCTGCCCTGCCACTATGGCAATCGCAAAAGTCAAATAAACAAAAGTCGAAACTTTCACAAAATTTTCTAAAACAGATCTATAAGGATCTCGAGAGCAAAACTACACAAAAGCACACCGCGCGAATGAAAAGAAAATGCATTGTTTTCCCAAATTTTTCACTAAAAACAGAAATAACAAGTTACAGACCAAAGGGGTTGCAAAAACATAACCTCATAAGTTCAGAGTAGCTCGGTCATGGTGTACGCATTAGCTGCTATTCTTGAAATATGCAAAGCGCACTCACGACCCTCGGTAATAGCGCGTGATATGCTCACAGCTAAAATCTAGGAAAGGAAAATTCTAGAACCGCCCATGCATTAGGTAGGTTACCCGTTTTATTTACAAACTTGGGTTATGCTATTAGAGCTTTTCGGCCAAAAGCAAGACGCAATTACGATTCTTGTTTACGGTTTGGGTACAATGGATATCCAAATTTTTTTTCTAATAATTTTATTCAGAAAGAAAATAACAATCAAATAATAAATTTAAATTAAAACTAGTATTTACAATAGAAACAATTAAACTATCTGCAAACTGTTGCAAACAATCTACCTACAGGTAGCTCAACTAATAATAACTCATCTAATAAAAGAATTTGTAATTATTATAATGTAAATGAGAACACAAGATATAATTTCAACTAATATTTACACTTACATCTATTTCCTAAAAATCTAAGCCGTCACCAGAAGTCAGAGTACCCACAATACTGGCAGCATTGCCACGTTGAATGGCAATGCTAATTCGTTGACCGAAATAAAAACCATCATTCCGATCACCTGTGGACTCTATTAGTAGTTTTGTAAGATCCAAATTTATATTATGTTACTAGCAGCGTTTTGCGGTTTCACCCGCGTAATTCCCGTTCCCATGGGAATTCCCGATTAAAATAAAACCTATGTGTTATTCCAGACTATAATATATCTCTGCGCCAAATTTCATCCAGATCCGTTCAGTAGTTTTTACGTGAAAGAGTATTCCATCCATCAATTCTTACAAACTTTCGCGTTTATAATATTAGGATTCTCAGAGTAGAATTCTATAGCTAGAACATAACCAGAAAAGGAAAAGCATTTCGCCATTGATTTTGAGTTCATTTATCAGGAAAACGGAAACTCAAATACCTACATATTTTAATATTTCAAGAGACTACTATCAATTACTTTTTTTTTTTTTTGACGACCTCAGTGGCGCAGCGTGCAAGAGTCTGCCTGCGACGCAAGAGGTTGCGGGTTCGATCTCCGCCTCGGAACAAATTTGTGTACGATCTGCAGAAATTTGTTCCGTTGGTCTGGGTGTTTTCTATGTATAATAAAAAATATCTATCTATGTAATGTATAATATTACGTATATCAGTTATCTAGTACCCATAACACAAGCTCTGCTTACCTTGGGGCTAGATAATGCTGTGTGAATTGTCCAGCATTATTTATTTATTTTATTTTTTAATGTCAATTAGCCAGGTTGCGGGGTGAGCTAGAAAGATGAATAGAGTAAACGATACTCTATAAATAAGTGAACGCTCTTGGTCCACGGCACGCACGGCGCAGGCGTGGGTGCCTCAAGATATCGTTCGAAGGATATGCTCTACCGGCAATAAGTCTATGGGATATTTTATACGGGAGTGGATTTGGCATTCTATAACAGACTATACTTATATTTTTATCCTATAACTAGTCGGTTGAGAGGTATTTTAGACCTCATCGTAGCTCCTAACCAGCTGGTTCGATTCGGATTTTATCGATATTCAATGTAACGTCGTCGCTGTTGAAAGATTAAGATTTTTTTGTAAAATTAGTGTGTTAGATAAATACCTAGTTAAATTATAAATAGAGCAATGGTAGAAGCTAAGTAAGCCTGTATAGGCTTATTTAGGTAATAACAGCAAAGTACTAAATTGCCCCACGCATCCTCACCGTTTAAAATATCTAAGTATACTAAATGAATCTAATAGTAAATAAATAAAATAAAAATCCTTTTATTTCTTGCATACAATGCTTAAACTAAAATAAAAATAGAAAAAACTTAAAATATTAGTTGATAGCTTATACTAGTTATTTACATTTTATTTTACGTAATAAAACTAATTTAACAAATCACAAGGTATACTAATAAGGATGAAATTGTTTCAGAAAAATACAAATTTGCTCCAAATATTTCGCAGGAAATTTTACGAGGATGTGTGTTTTTTTTAGGTTTAATTACATTGCACTGATGAAAAAATATTCATCAAAGGAAAGAAATGATATTGAAGTAGGTACCTAGTAGTTTTAATGTTTTTTATTCATTTGGTATTTTCTGATCTGTCAGAAGCAGTAGGTAGAGCATGCACTCTACCTACTGATTTGAACTATCATCCTATCAGTACCTAAGTACTACCATGTATTTTTCTCCCTCAACGAATGTTTGCAAAAAGACACAAACAAATCGGAATATTGTGTTCGCTTAACTCGCAATGGTGCCTGTAATAAACAAATGGCGAGATTCTGCGTGCGCGATGGCACTGCGTGAGTCGTGACGCGCCCGCACACCAATCTCCACAGATTACATAAAGGGTTTCTATTTATTAAGAAAGTGGAGCAGCCTTGCACTATTAATTATTTCCAAGATACCTTAGGACTTAAGACCCACTCAATAAATGAATAACGAAGTCAGAAAGCCCACGCAAAAATAGGGTAATTTTCTAAGATCCAAGTTCTGTGCACAAAGCGTCTTCTCTACATATTTTGATTAAAAAAATTTAGGTAAGTAATGTGGATAGATAGATAAAATAAATAAATAAATAATGCTGGACAATTCACACAGCATTATCTAGCCCCAAGGTAAGCAGAGCTTGTGTTATGGGTACTAGATAACTGATATACGTAATATTATACATTACATAGATAGATATTTTTTTTATACATAGAAAACACCCAGACCAACGGAACAAATTTCTGCAGATCGTACACAAATTTGTTCCTCCGAGGCGGGGATCGAACCCGCAACCTCTTGCGTCGCAGGCAGACTCTCGCCCGCTGCGCCACTGAGGTCGTCAATAAATTCTTTCATTGTAAATTATTTCATCATCAATTCAAAAAATTTCTTTATTAAAACACATAAAAAACAAGTGACAATTAACGGTATTTTCGCTTAAGAGCGATCTCTGCCAGACAACCTGTATAACCGAACTAATATTTTTTTTTAATCGAGTGCAACATTATTTAAGTTTTAACCAAGGTCATATTATTACCTAATTACCCACCACAACATTTTTACCTTTGGGTTTTAACAGACTGGCGCATGGCGTATTGTTCCGAACAGAATTTATTGTCTCCTAGTTGACTTAACCATAAGGTGCTTTACTTCGTTCATGCATTTCGTTCGATCGATAAGTTCGATCTAGAAGAATAATATCAACGAAGAAAGATATATAGGCTAGGCAACTCTAGCCCTATCATCTTCACATAATTTGTCCAAGGAAAGCAGTGATCGTGTTCCGAAGCTCGCTCTGGGATAAATGAATGGTAGATACTGCGTGTGCGAATCTGCGTGAGCGCACGGCACGACCGCACACAGCTCAGCTTAGGCTTCGCTACAATATGAACTCAACCTTAGTGTGACCTAGCTTTCACCGATGATGAGAAGTATTACCTGTAAGTATTTTAAATTGCATGGATTGAAATTTCTTTATTATTCTTTTATATTATTATTTCTTTATTATAAATGCAATAAACTGTCTTGTCTGTATATCTGTCTGTCGCTTGTTTAAGCCTAAACGGTTGAACGGTTATTATTTAAATAAATAATGCTGGACAATTCACACAGGATTACCTAGCCCCAAGCTAAGCAGAGCTTGTGTTATGGGATAACTGATATACTTAATATTACACAATACATGGATAGATATTTTTTATTATACATAGAAAACGACCAGAACACCCTGAACAAATGAGGTGGGAATTGAAACCGCAACTTCCTGCGTCGCAGGCTTCGCCTACCGCGCCGCAGAGGTCGTCAAATGGGTCGTTCCAAAAAAAAAATGCAAGGATTCCCCGGATACTGCACATGCCCTTGGCATATATTTGGCATATACAGCAATATAAAATATAGTAGGAATGTAGCAGGATATAGTGTACTTTTACGTCTGAATGGATCTTAATTAAATTTGGCCTGTGGATAAATAGTATTCCGGGAAACCTTGTTGAAGAAGAAGAAAAGTAGGCTACTTCCCTTCAAAAGGTTATGGGCTGCTTCTTTTTACTTTTTGTTACGGAGAACCACGAGCGAAGCCGCGGTCAGATAATAATAATAATAATAAATAATGCTGGACTATTCACACAGCATTATCTAGCCCCAATGCAGAGCTTGTGTTATGGGTACTAGATAACTGATATACATAATATAATACAATACATAGATAATTTTTTTTATTATACATAGAAAACGACCAGAACACCCTGAACAAATGTCTGCAGATCGTACACACATTTGTTCCGAGGCGGGAATTGAACCCGCAACCTCCTGGGTCGCAGGCAGACATTCGCCCACCGCGTCACAGAGGTCGGAGATACTAGGATTTACCTATAAACTTCTACTAATAAGCACCTAACCTCCTCAAATCGGAAAAAGAAGAAACTTATCTGACTAAAGCCAACCTAGTCTGGACTATGAAATCACTAAGTACATTTAAAGCTTACAAGATAAAGCACAGAAACTGCTCGAAGATTTAAATTCAATTCAAGAGATATAGATAATGAATTAATTTTGTCTTGGGGCGAAGAGAGCGGTCATAATTTTCACCGTAAACGCAGACCGTTAAAACGATAAGACAAGTATTAACTACCGAGTGGTCGGAACTATTTCATAAATTCATCTTGCGGAACTTACTATTGAGGCACCCTTGTTTTTTAGCAGTTTTATGTTTTTTAGGTTCTGAAAATGAAATATTAGGTAATTAAACAATAACCTATTATCATCATAACCATATTACTTATTTATTTTATTTTTTATTTTTCAGCATTATTTATTTATTTATATAATAACCACCTATTGAAAGAACCAAACCACCATAAAGCTCCAAAACTAAAAAGCTAAAGCTCAACTTTGTAGCTTGCTTGAAAGTACCTATTGATATAGATAATTATTTTGCTCCACAACTACAAGATTCAATATAAAAGACACAAAAAAATGGAACTAGACCTCATAACACTAACGAAGTTAAGATAGGATATTTTTGTTGGTTTACAAGACACAAGAAAGCACAATGATATAAAAAAATACTTACAATGAGAAAAGACAATGCGAGGTCAATGACACAGGTGATGAACTAAAAAGGATTTTTGAAATCATCGCAAAAAACAGAACGCATTTTATTTTCTCGAATTCGTATTTTTTGACATTATATTGTAGTTTTTGTTGTTAGTAATGACTGTCTTTTTTGCGTCTAAAATTAAAGGGAACAAAATGAGTTGCACAAAAGGGAAGCCCCGTTGCAGTTGCACAAAAGGGAACTGCGTTTTTATCGGATTCTTTTTTTTGTTATTTTTTTCACCTAAAATGTTAACCGTAATTTTGACTTAGAATTTCTTATGATATACTTTTATCTATTTTACGATTTACGTGAACCTCGTTCAGGCAGATGTATATCCTTTGCGGTCACCGTTTCTATGCTTAGTTAAATAAAAAAAACTTTTATATTAAAAATGCGAAAGTGTGTTTGTTTGTTTTTTTCTTCCTTTGCGCTAAAAAAGCAACCAAACGACTTGATTTTAATAGATTTTGCATTTAGTTAGTTGAAATGATGCAGAGTAACATACCTATGCTACTTTTTAACCCATAAATCAGTTCTCATGGGATAGGATAGGAATAACCTTAAACAACGCGTGTGAAGCCGCGGGTAGCAGCTAGTGACACTTAAATTTAAAAGGGAAAGTAAAACAGAAAACAAGAAATAAGAGCACAAATCCAACAAAAACAGAAACCTCGATTGTACATATTAGTGCAAAAAAATTCAAGAATGTCCAAAAAATAAAGCCCAATAACCTTGCTACGGAAGACACATAACCCCATAAAAGTCGTTTACAGCTTAAATAGCCAAGTTGCACATTTTACACTGAGAACTCTGTTGCCCATTAACTGGCATTTAGACCATTTTGCTACAATTAGCTCATCCCTGAACCAGTTTATATGTGCTTTGCTTTAATATGCACGGGTGGGTTCTATGCTCGTTTACTTTTTAGCCTGAAACTGTGAAATTCCAAACAAGTTTAAAAAATATATTATGTGCTAATCGTTAAAGACAGTAAATTGGTATATTATGTATGGCACACACAGCAATAGATAATGATCTTAATATATTTGTTTCAAGTTTAATTGACTATCTTATTGTTCCGATTTCGAATGAAAAGCTTGATTTCTTGGCTGACGTATTATAGAGTGCTTTACTATGTTCATCTGATCCATTTTCTCTATTACAGTACCTTCGAAGGCTGGATAATCTAACCGTTATACAAGTCACTGCTTTGTTATCCAATGGTATCTACTTAGATGCCGTATCGGTGTCCAGTAATCGTCGGTATTGGATAGTGCGTTCAAATATAAAATGGAGATTGCTGTTCAGCAAGTGGTCCTCAACAGTTTTGGTGTTGCTCTTCATCTTTGGCATCGGTAATTTTTCCAAAGGCTTTAGTTTGGCAATTCAATCTTGCACTCTGCTGCGATTGATTCATTAGTAATTCATGGAAACGGACTCAGTTGTTCCCTCTCTTGCACTTTCAAATGAATGACAAGACAGTTTTATGTATTCTGTAGGTAGAGGGTGTCACTGTTTTTCCTAATGATGGTGCAGCGTCCTCCACTGCACTATCTTAGGAAGAACAGTGACTTATGTACACTTCTACTCATTCCTTCCGTATCACGCAAGTAAAAGAAATGTTCTAGAATGAGCCATATCAAATATGTTCCAGAATGAGCCTTTTGAAAGAAAGAACCCCGTAATAATCCTTTATTGTAAAACAAACTCAGGCTCGACAGGCCTCGAGCTGTGGGCGTGGTTCGATGGTAAGGCACGCGCCGGACCCATTACTCTAGCACGGTGCCTTGCCTGTAGGTACTGAGGTTTGGGTGCTGGTCTTACTTCTGGCGAGTGGCGGGAACAACATACTTTATATTATACTTTATAGCATTAGTTCTCATCATACGTTCAGAGCTGAACATGTTTTCCTTAAACGAAAGGATTTTTCCAAAATCACCACGCTTGGCAGGTGATTATGGATTGGCCGTCGCAGTGGAGATAATAAAGTAAACAGAACGAGCTACTGCCTTCTTCATGTAGGTAAGTTCCCTTACATTTATTTATTTATTTAGTAGACAGTAGGACCTATATACATCATACATGAAGAAGGCACTTCCTCTTTCGACTTCAAAGGGTTGAGTTGGAGGAGTGTGACTTACCAACATAACCTAACTATGAGTATGCCGTGTAAAAGTGCACCTGCAAAAGTATGGAACTACTGGGTATTTTCAGGGGGCATGGTCGCCATGGCCCCCTGTATCCGCCAAGGTTGGAGGTGCCGATTATCACAACCTCTGCTCATCTGTATCACATTATTGCATTGGCTGCATATCCTACTCTTTCTGATTTTTCGAATTTGCACGATGCCTAGGAAGTCACTTCCTACAATATCAACGACCGATTTTCAGCATGGAAGGGAGTTTTCATAACATTCAAATAAAAGAAAACGAGCAATTAGCTTATATTGAAAACTAATTTCAAGATGCCTGCAGAGTGAAAGCGGTGGTGGCTAAAAATATAAGAAATCATAATATAATTTCCGGTCCAGTCCATCGCTTTTCCGCCGACACTGCAACGAGTTCCTTGCAGGTACAGCGACACGGAAACACCATTATAGTATCAAAAGCTTATGTCACATAAGTTGGTGGAGATGAAAATCTTGGGCGTCAGAATATTATGAAAATCTCTCTTCGTTTGTCATAATCATAATTCGTTTATTTTGAACTGTTCTGGTTCATATTGCACCTTTAGTCGTGATGTATCTGAAGAGGTGGTTAGAAAGACGCTTAGGCTACGTGTAGTACTTACCTAGAATTAGACAAAGATAGTGTGTGAAATTGTAACTTTTTAGAGTTCGGAGACTTTTTCATCGCTAGAAATATTGCTAGATTCTCTGAATCGCTTACGTTCGCACGGATGCAGCCTATTAAACAAAACGAGCCTTATCTAAACAAACTCATTCGCACCCACAAATGTAATCAATCATGAAGATAAAAATGTTCTATTATTACGTGAAGATTATATCGTTGCATAACGAATCACTAGCAAATGCAAAGACACCTGGACTTGTACAAGCAACTGCATTTTTCAATCATGTTTTAAACCCATATGCGAAGAGTGTCTCATTTAGATTCTATAGTGTTAATAAACATCTAAAAAATACAAAGTTTTTATTCAATCGATAGGTGCCATAAAAATAAATTTAAAACTTACAAAAATGAATTCAAAACTTACTTTACTCAAAATAAAATATTAATATTAAATAATAGTAAAATATTATTATTATTAAATTATACAAATTTTAAATTAAACTTTCAAGTTTCGCGCGAAATTTGACGAAAACTCTGGACGCAGTGGACGCCATATTGCTCTGTGGCCATGATGTCAGTTGGATGTGTAGATATCTAGACAAATGCGCTGTTGATAGTTTTTGGTTTACCTACACAGCCGTATGGCGTAATAACATTGCGTCTACTATTCCATTGCTCAATAATATATTTTTAGATTCTTTCTCATACAGAGTAAAATACCCTATTGTTTGCTTGATTGTTCAGTTTATTTTTAATAATATTTTGTTTTGTTATTAGTTCCCGTAAGTATAGTTCTATTCTAGCATACGCTCAGTGAGCGAATGACAGCCAAGTCAGCGTTTGTAATTACACATTTGTATACAAGCTCCAGTCAAGCAATAAATTGAATAACGCGCAAACTAGCACCTCCTTTCAACTTAACCCGACTTTAAAGTGACAGTTATGATAACAATCATATGGGGCGCCTTTGCGTAGTCATTTAATTAATTAAAACCTCACATTTGCTGATATGCAATTATTAATCCTGTGTCAAGTGGACGGAGCTAAGTGCAATCACTAATCAAGATGCAGGTGATACTCACCTGCGTTTGCAGACGTTCATTTACTTAAGTGCTTCTAGTTTTAGCCGCATTGGTATCCGTGAAAAACAAAATTAACGTTTTCGATCTACCTGATTAATCCGTAAAACCTAATCCGTCTATGTCTAGGATAAAGTGAGGTCTTTAAGGATAATGCGGCTTAATTATTGTAAGGTCACCTGTTACTTTTTGTCGTCGTTAGGTAGCTGTATTTGCGCGTACAATATAATGTCAGTATTCCACTTTACTAGTTAGGTTTAAGTACATAAGTGTTCTGATACAAAAAGGAATATTCAGACGAATTCTTTGGTTTTTTTAACGCCTGCGTACAGTTTAGAATACAAATGAGCACAGTCATGAACAAGAGTTAGGGGATTTGATAAGTTAATATATCATTGCAAAGTTCACAGATGTTTTTCACATACGAAAACGCTTTGAGAAATTAAACCGTCGCCGTGAAAGGAGCGATGAAGACATCCCATAATACATCAGCCGGGAATCGTGCACAAATCGAATTAAATCACTCACTGGCTGAAAAGAATCGTTCCTTGGCACGAATGGACAACAATGCCTGTTATTAAAAAAAAGAACGGTGATAAAGAAGGTATAATTTGTACGGTAATGAATGCGAACGGTGTGACGGGGCGTGTGTAGCTTCTTATTTCGCATGTGGAAGCGTTCTGATTACCGGTTCAGAGTCGCTCGAAAGTCGATAAGACAAGATAAGGCCTTTTGTACAATTAATTGTGGCTAATTGAGATGTGAACGGCCATTACGCTTGTAATGTAATATGTAAATCTAAAGCTACCTGCGGATGTAAAGGATACCTAACGTAAAAGCCGCTGCCTTGAACAGGGGTTCGAGTAGTCATGCCAATTGTAACTTTTTAGTAATGAACGTTAAGGGCACATATCTCATTGAATTGTTCGCATGATGTCGTGAATAAAAATTAAAGTTATAACAGCGTCAATGTACGCAATCCAATGCGTTTTTTTATGCGCTTATACCTTCTGTCAAAAAGTTCGAGTTTTTTTTTGTACCTACCATACGCCCTACTCAATAAAGTATTTGACGACCTCTGTGACGCGGTGGGCGAAGGTTGCGGGTTCGATTCCCGCCTCTGGACAAATGTTTGTACAATCTGCAGATATTTGTTCAGGTTGTTCTGGGCGTTTTCTATGTATAATAAAAAATAAATATCTATATATCGTTTTATATTATGTATATCAGTTATCTGGTATCCATAACACAAGCTCTGCTTAGCTTGGGGCTAGATAATGCTGTGTGAATTTTCCAGCATTATATATTTATTTACCTCAACATGTCTGGATGTCAATATCTATGTTTCGAAACTTTCGAACTAAGTCTGTATTCAAATTCACGCAGCTTTTTATTTGTGAATGCATGTGACGTTTTGAATATTATCGCAGACATTGTAGGCGATAGGCGGTTAAAAATCCTATCCCGATGGCAACCGCGGGCTGGCATGTGAATTGAATTGCAATGTCTGGTCATTTTACAAATCCTGTTTCGGATCGAGCCCGAAATATGGTAAAAGGATAAAAAAGTCACAAAATAGATTTTAGAATAACAACATTTTTTATTTTATTTTAAGTATTTATTTGCCTATGTATCTACAGATACTTGGCACAGTTTTATCAAACATACATACATATTGTATGATTCTTCGGAAGCGGCAGTTTTTTTACACCAATCACAAAGTAGCTATGTCAGAAATACGACTTTAGAATAGTGCTACAATTAAAGAGCCCGATGCTGATAGTTACCTGTTCGCTTAACAAATCTCGTAAAAGTTACACTGAAGATCGCGTCAATCCATAGTAAAACAACAATCCATGAGTGAGCGACGCGAACAAATTTCTCAGCAGCTTGAGTGATTTGGCTGTATGGTGAAACAGTCACTTCGACCATAACTGCCCAACCTTTGATTTATACGTAAAATTGAATAGGTGTACAGATGATATGTGAAATTTATGCTGGTTTCCTAGTGAGGACAAATCCAAGACAAGGGGTTACGCTCTTGTCTCAAAAACCCCTTGACGGATTTGTCTTGACGGAATCAATCAATGAAATCAAATTTGCTCTCATGTAAAAAGTATACTTGAGTACATTTCAAAGCAGAAGAGTTTTTACATGTGCCGAACTCTGATAATTCAGTGCACACTTGATGCATTCATTTTAGAAGACCTACATAGTCGTTTAACATACCTACGACTCTCTACCAAATGAGAGCACTTGTATGTAAGAGTTGTAAGGTAGATCGAGCAGTCATTTGTTTTTTTTTTAACTACGAATTCGTACGCCGCAAAACAATAAACATAGCCAACCCTTGTTGTTGGATCTCTAAGAAATCAGAATATTGAAACTAAAACGGTCACATTTTAGAAGACCTACGTAGTCGTTTAACGTACCTACGACTCTCTACCGGTTGAAGCTTAGTACTTTTTACCTAATTTAAATGAGAGCACAAAACGGTCAATACGATTATTTTTAGGTGCTAACTACGTCACTTCTAGTTGAGTTGAGTTCAGATGCGTTTCACAGATTTTTTTCGATACTGGACAAATAAATAATTGAAAGGCAGGTAGGTATAACTAAGGTATCTAGAGTTAGACTAGACCTAGACAGTGATCAGTTAAGGCCGCCACAGACAGTGTGCAGTGCCTCATTAGCTCCGAGAGTGGCGTTCAATAGAGACCCTTCTAAATGAATGCCAATGAATGGTATTGGATGAGTCAAAAAGGTTTTCTGCCAGAAAAGCAATAATAAGAACATAAACAAATTATTTTGAAATGATCCGTTGCGCTAACCAATGATTTGAAATGTTAACGTTTCAGTTCTAAAAGTACCACATACCTTTTAACTGGCAACGGTATAGAATTTCATTTTTTGAAAGTAGGAATTTCTCCCTGAAATAAAATAAAAAATAATGCTGGACAAATCACATAGCATTATCTAGCCCCAAGTTAAGCAGAGCTTGTGATAGGGGTACTAGATAACTGATATACATATTACAATAATACACAGATAGATATTTTTTATTATACATAGAAAATGACCAGAACACCCGGAACAAATATCTACAGATCGTACAAACATTTGTCCAAAGCGGGAATCGAACCCACACCTCCTGCGACGCAGGCGGACCTTCGCCCACCGCACCATAGAGATCGACTCGAAATAAATATGATCGACGAATAAATATGGTCAAATAAATTTAATTCAGCCCGCTTCCATAATTAAACGTATTTAGCTAAGGTATAGAAAGTTCCTTTAGTAAGTTATCAAACCTTACGAACGAATACAGTATAGGTAACTTAAAATGGTTCTAGGTTTAATAGAGTAAATGACGCGTATGCACAACTGAAATAGAAATAGATACACATTTATTTAGACAAAGGTACACACAAGTATAAAAAAACAACCAATAACAATTTAACATGGAGGTACGTGATACAAAATATAGGGTGGTAAGGTGTCTCTGCCTTCATGACCCTGCGCCGAAATAGGGGTTGGCTCAGCGTGTGCTGAACAAATTTTATTTTTTTTTGCTCAGCGCTGTTTTTCGGCCAAGGACCTCAAATCTAACTGACGAAACGGACAGCAATTCGATACGGGTTAAATTTAATAGCAGGTAAATGTGTCATGTATTGTAATATCAAACAGGTAATGTACTCGTATATACTAGCTGACCCGTCCGCATTTTCATTCGCGTGGATTTTAGTAATACCTTAAGTAATATTGGTTTCCATGTTAACTATAAACGCAAAGTATAACAACTTAACAACCAATCCGATTTTAAAATTGTTATGAGAAAACCAACAAATTCCTCAATGTGAATTTATAAAAATCCATTCTTAGCGGATGCTTGCGTCCTCAAAGGAAACTCCATGCAAAATTTCAGCTTCGTAGCTCTTGTAGTTTCAGAGATTTCTTTAAGAGTCACCCAGTTTTCTCTTTAAATAGGACGAGCGTTTTACAAACATTCCATTAATATAGTCAAAACCTAGTCAAAACGAATTGAATCTCTTTAGTAACCCGAGTATTATTTCCCGAGTTCCACGCGTTTGAGACCACAGACACAGTAAATAAAAATTAATAACCGAAGAATGTGAATTTCAAAACAAAACTGTGTTTAGCAGGTGCAAATGTCCTAATTTAAACTTTCATGCAATAGCAGAAAAGCTACGACTTTTCTAGTTCCTGATATTTTATCAGTCTTCCAGTCCATCAGTCCGTCAGTCCGCCAGTCCATCAGTCCGTCAAACGGTAACTGTTCTGAAGTAATTATAAAAATAACCTTTGACCCCATTTTACTTACCCTTAAAATACGAATTTCCAAAGATCCGTTCTTAGCGTGCCTAGCCTACGTCCTAAAAGGAAACTCTGCAAAATTTCAGCTTCGTAGCTCTTGTAGTTTCAGAGATTTCGAATACAGCAGTATAAATTTTTCCTAGCAGTGTCATTGCTAGGAAAAAAGGCATTTTCGGTGACGCAAGTCACCCTTAGTTCAGTAAGTACACGGAACAGAAAAAACAAGAATAAGTAGGTATGTATAAAAACTTTTGAACAATGCAATCTAACAGATTTAAAACATGACAGTGAGTTGCAGGAGCGATTTGACATTCATTCATTATTTCAAAAATAACCAATGCAAAAGGATCTTATTCATGTCTTTGTTTTATTTAGTCGTAGCCGCTACATTCTATATCGCATCTCTGTTTTTCCACGCACGTTTTTGTATTTCTTTGGGTGCCTACGAGAGCTCTATTTAAAGTTGTTTCGACTCAAATCCGAATAACTTTGCATAGCATGAATCTCAACGGGGACTGTTCCTGCAGGATGTATGCAGACCGTACTGATTTAATAGAATATTGGCGAGACTGTGTTCTCGGGTTATTTAAGTTTAAATCTCATAACATGAAATAATGATAAATAAATAATGCTACACAATTCACACAGCATAATCTAGCCCCAAGTTAAGCAGAGCTTGTGTTATGGGTGCTAGATAACCTTACACATATATAGAATTTTATTATTATACATAGAAAACGACCAGAACACCCGGCACAAATTTCTGCAGATCGTACAAACATTTGTCCCAAGGCGATGATACCCAGACACTTTTGTTCCAATTCCAACCAAGTTATGGCAATATAAGGAAAATAATTAAGTAAGTAACAATTCCGCGCAAAATTAATACTTAACAACATCAAAAGAAAAGTAAAATTTCAATTTTACTTTTCTTTTTTAATTTTCTTTTTATTAACGCGGTATTGTTACAAATAATTTCGACCATATATTTTGAAATAATGAATATCGGCAAAAAAAAACACTTAAGTAATATGGCAATTTGTATTTTTTGGGATAGTTCAGGTACAAGTTAAATAAAATGCTACTATTGTACTAATGTACTTATTACTTTTTTTCTAAAATATTTTGTTGAATAACTCTTGAGTTCGCATGCACAGATTATTTTTCCATACTGGACATACCTACAGAACATTGAATGGCAGGCAGGTATGCATTATGAAATAACATTAATTATCGTATTTTTTTCTTTATCAAACATTAGGTAACCCCTCTGTCTGACACATTTCTTTTTTAAGATGAATAACGAAAAGGTTAACCTTATCTTTTGAGTAATTTTTGCCGTTTATTTATGACAACGATGAATTTTACGTTTCTTGACCTATGCGGTTAATGAATGGTAACTCAAACGATCTTTTTCCACCATCACACACACGATAACTTGTAATTTTAATTCAAACTAATTCACAGAAATTGTAAATTTGCTCTGCCATGACGTTTAACTTATCGCTTAGTTTTAAAAAAAGCTTTTGCTAATTAATTTTCTTTTTATCGCTCTTCAAAGGTCGATTTTTACTGCAGACAGATAGAGTAGTACATAATAATTTATAACAAGCGAATTAGCAAACGCAAAAAGCAAAATAAGTAGCACTATAGCTTTTTGCGTGGATGCGTATGGATTAATTTTTCGTGAAAGAACACTCTTTAACAAACAAAAAAACAAACAATGTTGTCGTGGGTTAAAAATCTATGATGCTGGACTGTTTCACCTAGCCTCACCTTAGTATTATGAGTCATCTGGTACCTACAGGCATTACCCCCATGAGATAAAAAAATCAGGGGTAGGCCTGCGTCCAGCAGTGGACAGGGTGTTGAGGTTGAGATACTTACAGATACCTGTAAGTATTCATTACTTACCTTCTGTCGTCCCATTCATATCGTTAATGTACATATTTCTTCGTGTAATCCCTAAGAATAGCCAAAGCTTTATAAGCGTAGTTCAATAATAGAAGGCCTAAGCCCTCGGTCCAGCGGGAGGCGGAGGTCGCGCGTGCGCAGCCTCGGTCGTTTCGCGCATGCGTCGTGACCGCGCGCGCGTTCCCGTCACGCGCAGATCTGCTCGCGCGCGCCCGCCCGCACTATTTTATCGCATTAATTGTTTGGAAAAGGATTCTCAGAGCGTAGGGTTGGTCGGATGGTTGGGCTTAAGGCTTACTTTAGCCTGCAGCTGATGTCAACCCTTGCTTGATTACACACAACAGTCGAGTGCTCAGTTCATAAACACAATAGCTCGGGTCCCTTAACTGACTCTCCCATTTTACTTTGACGATCGGCATAGTATAATTTTACTGTCTCGTCACTTTACTCGTGACATGTAATCAAGCATTAGGTACATAGTTAATGGAAAATACAATGGAAATTTCAATTTTCCTTTAACTATCTATTTAATGCCTGCCATATATTTTATACCAATAGTTATTTTTGTTTCAGGTTTATCTAAATTCCCAAATAAAGAGTTGCCGCTTCGACGCCTGTATTTAAACTTACTTAATTTATAAAAATACCTAACGAAATCGGTATTCTATGATGTGCAAAAATACCTTGAATTACCGCTTATTTAATTTGTATTTTTTTATGAATTCTTATGTTGAATAATTAACCTATTATTTATTATTTTTTTATGCATGTTACTAGGAGTAATGAATGAAATCTGTAATTTCTGTATTTCCGCACCAGGTATTGATTAAAAATGCCAAAGGTGACTTCGATGTTACTGTCATCATCATCAGCCTATATTTGTCCACTGCTGGAAATAGACCTCCCCTAATGAGTCTTCAGCTTGCCGCATCCAGCATCTGCCAGCAGTCTTTCGCAAAATAGAAGATGTTACTGTACCTAAGTTCATTCTGAAGCGTCAACTTGTACCGCAAGATAAAGCCACAATCCCATTATCCATGTATCGATTAAAAGATCAGCAGCAAGCTGGCAACCCTACAATGAAGCCAGCATTCTTGGTAAGTCTGTCAGCTGTGGGAACGTTTTCTAAGCATCCTCGGTAACCACATAGCTTGGACAGATTATGTGAGGAGATATTGAGGGTAGTTTGATGGATGGTATAATTATTGCGTGTGCTTTAGTCACGGTAATACCAATTAAATAACCAATGTTGCTGTTTCCGGGAAATGTGGGGTAGTTAAATTTATTTAAATTTAAGCGATTATTCGATTTCTGCAATTGAAATCGTGCGTACCAATTATTTTTTTGTGAGTACTAATTATTTACAATGTATTATTTTCGTAAATAAATGCGTTAAGTTACGTTTGCTTGACTTGCAGCTTTATGATTATGACCGTTCTAGTAAACTTATGTAGTAGGAAGTCTAGTGTGTGCTTAGTTGTTTTCTTAATAATTACTAAAGCTTATATTTGGCGACATAAGTACTCTGCTGTGCACCTAGGTCTACTTTATATTAAAGTAGGATAAAGAAGTAAGTATTAATAAAATGTATTATAAAATATGTGTACCTACATATACCTACATGATAAATACCTAAATAAATTGACTACCTATTAAAAGTGAAAACTAAATAATTTAAATTAGACTAAATTTTAGTACTTTAGTATTCGTCGGTACAGAATGTAAAAAAAAGCAAAAGCGTCAATTTTTGTAATTTAATAACTTTACTTTAATCGGGTGGGGGAGAACGGACCAGGAATACGGGATGGAGGGACTACGAAACGACCCCAAACCAAGCATAATCTCCTGCCGCGCCTGCCAGTCCAATAGATACCTGTACATTATATATATAAATAGATTGGCTGAAATATTGCCCATGATGTAGGTACATAAGTAAAACAAGCAAATAACGTGGTAACTTTTTAAGGTTCAGTACCCAAAGGGTAAAACGGGACTTACTAAGACTCCGCTGTCGGTCTGTCACGAGGTTGTATCTCATGAACCGTGATAGTTAGACAGTTGAAATTTTCACAGATGATGTATTCCTATTGCCGCTGTAACAAGAAACTAAAAAGCAGAATAAAATTAATATTTAAGGGGGCTTCCATGCAACAAACGTTTTTATAGACAAAGATTTTATAGATAATGGTACGGGACCCTTCGTGTGCGAGTCACTTGGCCGGTTTTTTATTTTGTACACATATTTTTTAGGTATTTTAAAGAAGTGTAAATGACACATTTACCTTGTTAGGTTGTTAAATTTCGAGTTGCAGCCAAAGCTGATCTAGCCGTGCGAAACCGGGGCGGGTCACTAACACCGAGATTAGTTAAAAACCCACCCATTTTAAACCACCGCTTAACACTTTCATGGCTGAAAACACAGAGTGCGATATGCGGATACGTGTCGCGACGCTAGCAGTGATCGTGTTAAAACAGCAGGTGGTATAATAATTTAGCCATTATCATTATTCCCACGTATATTTTGTGTGCAACATGAATTCCATGTTTTACGTTACCTGAAAAAACAAATAGCGTGTGCGTGTAATATTATTGATTCCATTGGCGAGGGCGAGTTCAGGTTGTGTTTGCTTTTAAACCTAGGGTGTTTTAGACTCACATATAGACACCGTGTGAGTAAATTGCAGGAACATTTAAGGTAAGTGTAGGGTACCTACCTAGTGTTTAATGGTATTAAGAGCGCGCCTAATGCAAAAATCAAGCAAAATTTGTAATTTAAAACTCTTAGATTTATGGTAACGAACGTCAATGTTCAGAATAAAATAATAAGATAGGTAAGGAAAATACCGGTAGAAGTCGAGTAATCGAATAGAATTTAAAAATTTAAACCAATGAGTTTTAATATACCTACAACATCATTGATTTAAACTGGTTTTTTTAATAAAAAAATTAAAATTCCAAAAACCATAAAGAAAACTTTTAAAGTTTCAAGGTTAATTAATAAAATAACTTATAGCTTCAGTAAAACTTCACAAACTAGAACGAAATGGTGGTAATCCTTTGCCAATATAAACCTAGCCTCATTTACATGAACCCTAGGCAAAAACGTAGAGTGAAGGCCACCTTATTAATTTAAGGCGTATGTATACCCCACTCAAACTAGCGCCGCTATGCCACCTACTTTATCTTATTATTCGTGTTAAGCCTTGGCCGTGAAGAACTATGACTGTCAGATTGCACGTTAATTTTACCAAAAGTAGTCGACAGAGGGCACTTATTTTTTACGTAGACTTATGCAAAGTTTATCATTTGAAGAAGATTTAAACTTCTTTTGTTTTGGTTGCTGGCACAATCACATGGTACTGCGGCTTTGCTATTTTGTAGGTACATAAATAAATCTGTATCTTGGCCACGCATAACGGCGAAAGTACATACTGAATGAACTCAAATAAAACTTGCAGAGGCGCACCGTGAGTTTGTGGGGCCCTGGTTTATATTACTTAAGGGCCTAGCAGGTCACAGCCAAAGGCTTTGCGGAGATCATTCTTCGGTTTTTAGTGACCAGTTGGGTTATAATTTAAGATTATTCGTGGGGTTTGAAGAAGTCGATAGTCAAGAATAAGACAACTAGCCAGGAGTGTTAACGGCGGAGCGAACGGCGATTTTTTTTTGGGTTTAAATACGCACCGACAAATATGGAAGAACGGTGTCTAGGGACTTATAAAGGGTGTCCCGAAACTCAAAGGCAAGCCGAAAACGGAGGACAGTTGTATTAATTACGACTCAGAAGAAATAAAAATTCAAGGTCCATCTCGTCCAATAGTTAAAGCTTTTTACTGAAAATCAGAAAATCGCTCCCCGGCGGCGCCAAACTTTTCAAACTGAAAAAAAAGTCCAACGCGATAGGCTGACATACATGACGCAGTTATCCTTGATTTCAAAAAAGTATATTTAGTAGGTAATACGTTTTACCTTCACAAATTATCATCATCATCATCAGCCTATACCAGTCCACTGTTGCATAGATCTCCCCTAATGAGCGCCATAGCTTCCTGTCTTCAGCTTGCCGCATCCAGCATCTGCTAGCAGTCTTTCGCAAATCGTCATCCCACCTGGTAGGAGGGCGTCCTTTACTACGTCTTCCGAGTCGCGGTCTCCACTCAAGAACACGTTTACCCCAGCAGTTGTCGGTTCTTCTTGAAATATGGCCAGCCCACTGCCACTTCAGCTTAAATTAAATAGCTTTAGCTTAAATTATCATAATTTTTAAAACGTGATAATATATTTTATTTTCAGTTTCGAGAGTCAAAATAATGCCAAATTCTAGAAAAAGGTGTATTTTTAAACACTTAGTTTAACTGTAACGAACGTAAATGATCAGAATAAAAAAATACGATAAGTAAGGAAAAAGCCAGTAGGAGCCGAGTAATGGAATAGAATTTATCTATATATTATATAATATAATCTATATAAATATTTATTCAGAAAGAAAATAACAATCAAATAACAAATTTAAATTAAAACTAGTATTTACAATAGAAACAATTAAGCTATCTGCAAATTGTTGCAAACAATCTACAGGTAGCTCAACTGATCCATATCAATACCAGTTGGAAGCGTGCCTAAGCCACTGGCTGCATTGCCCCGCTGTATAGCAATGCTGATCTATATAAATAAAATAGAACAGAAAACTGGGTGAAATATCAAGAGATCTCTGAAACTGCAAGAGATATGAAGCTGAATTTTACACGGAGTTTCCTTTTAGTACGTAGGCTAAGAACGGATTTTTGGAAATTTACTTGAAGGAATGTTTTCTAAAAAAGTTTTAAAATCGTAAAGGATTGGTTGTAAAACTTTGGCGTTGATAGTTTACATGGAAACCAACACATAAGGTATTATTAAAGTCCACGCGAACGAAATTGCTGGCTGGTCAGTGGTCAGCTAGTAATATATAAAGCGGAAAAATTTGTTTGATTGTTTGTTTGAACAGGATAGGCTCCAAAATTACTGGGCCGATTTAAAAAAATCTTTCACTATTAAAATGCTACATTATCCCTGACGAACATAGGCAAAATAATATACCCGTGCGAAACCGGGGCGGACGCCTAGTATGCAAATTAACTGATTTGTAAAAATAAAAAACCCACATAAGTTCTTTACGAATTACAGAGCCAGACTAATATGTTATTTGAGTAATCGTTTAGATTTTCTATTTCTTGCTTAAATTTTGAACAATTCAATAACTCCCGCCGAAAATTATAGACCAGCGCTCAAAGATCTACTTATGAGCTTCTACCTATTTTATTACTACGGCAATTTACAAAAAAATCATTGGCTAGTTTGTGGTACCTAACGTAAGCTTCGTCTGTAATAGATTGATTTTTTATTGTTCAGGCAGAGATGCGAGTTGTCTTGCTGGATACAAGTGCCTAAGTGCCTATTGTCTAATTGTCTATAGGTACTATACAATACAAAATAAAAGTATTACAGATGTATTTATAGAACCTTATGGTAGGTATCACCAACGGACCAACGTTTTTTTTTTTTTTTTGAAAATTCCTATATAATATAATATAATTAAAAAAAATATATAATAAGTGGTGGCGCTCGGGTAATGCCTTAATCAAATGATAAAAATAAAGTATTTACATTCAAGTATTATCTTATTTTGACTTGGATGGATGACCGCATACTGTATACGGCTTTTTACATACAAAATTGAATCCTTTTGCGAAATAGTTATGTAACCCTCGTATTTATAGTAAAAAAAATTTTTTAGTTTTTTATCAGCGCGTCCTACCTGTCATGACCTATCTATACGGAGCTGATCGAGACTTAGACACTCACTACAGGGCTGGTCCACGAGCTATGAAAAGAGCTATGCTCGGAGTTCCTCTGAAGGATAGGATTTGTAACGAATACTTACATCCGACAGAGATCCAAAGTTATTGACATAGCTCTAAGAATTAGCAAGCTGAAGTGGCAGTGGGCCGGCCATATCTCGCGAAGAACTAACAACCGCTAGGATAAACGTGTTCTTGGATGGAGATCATGTCTCGGTAAATGTAGTGTAGGACGTCTTCCGATCAGGTGGTATGACGACCCATGAGACTGCAGGCGGATGCTGGATGCGTCATGCTGAAGATATAGCGCTAATGGTGCTCATTACTGGCCTATGACTAGTAGTGGTCTAACATAGGCTGATGATGATGTATTGTAATAACTCAGTCACCTAGTAAGTACCCAACATCTTGAGTAATACAGATATTATAATACTAGTCTACATCTGGACCGTGTTTAAATATTCAGTAATATTTATTTATGTTCATTTAACTACTACCATTCCATTCTACCAAATTGATAACTCTGTCAATGAATAAAAATATTGCAAAATCCTTGTAACGTAGGTGCAATCCATTATATATTCTATTACAATGACAAATGAACTATTGAACCAGCAAAACAAAAGTTGTCGAAAATCGTAATTCGTAAGGCGTGTCCAGCTGTCATCGCGAAAAAAGTAACATGACCTCGCGTCCGTCCGAGGAGGCGGCTAGCCCCCGACTGACGTTAGTGGAAACGATTTTCAGTTATATACAAAGGGATATTTGATCAATAGGGTTGAATTTATCGTGGCAAAATATTACCTAGGTTCCAATTACTTCGCAAAACGCCTTACAAAAATGAGTTTTTTGGGATTTATTATTATTGTATTGAATTCTACAAAAATTACGAATGTTTATTAGAAAGATATGATGTAGACGTAGCGGTACCTGTATTTTCTTTTTCATCTGGAGTTATATATTTTATGTAAAGGCTCAAACGCCCTGCTATTTTTAAGCGTTTTTCTCCAGTGATTTATTATAAAACTACACAAAATAATGAAAAAAAGAGGTAGTAAAGATAGTTATTAGTTATTTGTTAATATAATGTGGTATTTTTCATCACTTAAATCGTTTGCACTTTAGAGCAAAACAAAAAAAGGTAAAAGCTGTTCGTCCAAGTAAGGCATCACTGAGGCCCCTTAACAAAGGAAATTTTAAAAAGCCATAGCACAGTTTGTGATACTTATTATAAGCTTTTTTATAATGCCTCTGTAATAGTTTTATTCTATTTAGCTTAGGCAGTGAATCGAAGTTGCCCTTGGTGGCCACCAAAATCTATTTTCGATTCACTGCCTAAACTAAATAGAATAAAACTATTACAGAGGCATTACACAAACAGTGCGATGGGTTTTTGAAATTTCCTTTATTATACGGAATAAATAAATATAATAATAAATAAATAATGCTGGACAATTCACACAGCATTATCTAGCCCCAAGGTAAGCAGAGCTTGTGTTATGGGTACTAGATAACTGATATACATAATAGTATACAATACATAGATAGATATTTTTTATTATATATAGAAAACGACCAGAACACCCTGAACAAATGTCTGCAGATCGTACACACATTTGTCCCGAGGCGGGAATCGAACCCGCAACCTTCTGCGTCGCAGGCAGACCTTCGCCCACCGCGCCATATCGGTCGTCGAATCGTCGGAATAATAAGATAAAGTAGGTGGCGGCGCTAGTTTGGATGAAGTATGCGCCTTAACGTGAGCCTGCAAAACCGCCGGGGGCATCGACTACACGTCCATTTAATATTTACATTGCACTAACTATTCCACTTATCTCTTTGAATACGCTTCTATAAAGAGGTCGTGAGTTTCGCATCTGCGGTTGTTAGCTTATTATCCCACGTTACGCTGAGCTTTTATAAAATTGAGACGTTTTATAAGATGGAGAGACAAAAGGTTTTAAATAAAGAATCACCTGCGTTATTTTATTCAATTACATTTTTCAGTTTATAATACTAATATTAGAAATGCGAAAGTGTGTTTGTTTATTTATTTGTTTTTCCTTCACGCCCTAACTAAGCAACTAATCAAGTCGATTGGTTTCTTAGAGATTTTTGGCATAGAGTTAGCTGAAAGGATGGAGAGTAATATAGGCTTTTTATTCCATAAATCAGTTCCCATGGGATAAAAATAACCTTTGACAATGCGTGCGAAGCCGCAAACAGCAGCTAGTAAATAAAATAATAAAGAAGTAAAGTTTGTGAGGTTGTAGAGGGTAATCTCTGGATCTACTAAATCGCGTTTGAAAATTCTCTAATCGATTCTTATTTGTGAGTGTCATAGACATATTTTAAACCCGAAAAATCGGATACATAAAAAGCGCAGGTGAAGCCGAGGGCAGCAGCTAGTGGAGAATAAACGAGAAAACACTCTTTACATAAATGCGACTTACGTCTTGTACTTAGACAATTTAACCTGCGTCTTGTAGAAAGAAGGGAAGGTTTTTGAAAGACTCTATTTCCATCTTTGACGTTAGAAGTTGGTATAGCCGTTGGTATGCACAATATGTTTTGAACTTATACCCCCAAATACTCAAACGCAACTCGCATATAAGCTCCTCTCAATTTCAGGTTTTTTGACAGTTTTCAATGCAATGTGTCAAAAATTCGTCACTTGAGACGAGATTAAATCAGTAATAAGATTCGTTTGAGTATTCGGGGGTAAGTCTTTGAAATGACAACTCTAGCTATTGATGATGTAAATAATGAAATAAAAAACAAAGTTATACTAATAATATTACAAAAAGGTAAAGTTTGTGAATTGTTTGTGACGTTGTAGAGGGTAATCTCTGGAACTACTGAACCGATTTCGAAAAATTCTTTCACCATTAAAAAGGTAACGTTTCAGTGAGTGACTTAGGCTGTTTTATCCCGGAATTCACATGGGAACGGAAACTACGCGGGTGAAGCCACGGGCAGCATCTAGTAAATAAATAAAATTGGATCTGTGCCTAATTTCTATACCTACCTAACCTGTTTTTGTTAGCTAAAGTCTGCAGTTTTGGCAAAACAACACGCAGAGTAGTGGAAACCTGAAATGGGATAAGAGGACGAGATAAGGCAGAGAAATGGAACGAAAAGTGACACAGCTCTCAGACGAACGGTGCTCTAGGATTATAGCCAGCTATTACACGGAAACTTTGCAGCACCAAGGTACGTAGGTAGGTACACTTTTCAGCACGTAGCGCACCTTGGTTCAATTCATAAGAAAACAGACGAAAAGCCTTCTACCGTAAGAATACCTGCCACCCTCAATGCTTGCAGTATTTTTCTTGAAAATACTAAAATAAAATTCTCTACAGAAATTAGTGAAGGTACTACTTAAACCTCGAAGAAAATCTCCGCACACAATTCCCGTAGGTCCTTAGCCACGTCGCGTTCGGCCATGCATCAGGTTTTATAATTGGGAAGCACGTCGCCAAAAATAGTCTACGTAGACGTTATCTACAAGTGGCAAAACTGGGAACGTTGCTATCTGGTTCGGCGCGCGACGGAAATTACATGCCTGGGGGGTTTCTTTTCAAAATTGACAATTAAAAGTTACCCTCAGTTTTTAACGAATTTTGCATGCGTGTGTGGTTGTTATAGGTACATCCTGTGAAAATTCTGTTTTAAATTACCGTTATGTCAAAATATGCCTCAATTTATGCGAAGGAATAAGAAACTGCTTGCATAAAAATTAATTTGAACTGTTTTTTTTTATTTAGTAAAAGTAATACCGATGCAAGCAAATGAAAACTGAATAAGTATCATGACATATCCCAATAATAACAGTGCGCTCAGTAAAAATCGAACAAAGAAAGCATATATTACCGTAAAGTATGATTTAGACGACCCCAGTCCTTACACAAAGGACATTATTGCGTAGTTTTACTACGCAGTTCCCGTCCGGATACTTAGAGTTTATCCGGATTTGTTCATATAATCTTCGACTTTAACAAGATCAATGGATCCGTTTTCTTTGACCATAGGTAATTTCACTTACAAATAGTATTTTGCAATAGGGCACCATTCACATAGCTAAGCAAGAGTAAACAGGGACCAGGGTTAAAGGACTTATGTATTTAACGAAGTATTAACGAAAGATGAGCCCATGCATGAATAAGTATTTGGTAAGAATAGCCCACCCAGTGAGAGCCCTGGATGGACTTCAACTCAACTCAACAGAGAAAATGGGACTAATTGTCAATACCTACTCTTTTCGTAAGTACTCGAGACTTATAAAATTTGAAATACGACCTTCCAAAGTCACTTTAAATTATGCAAGGATCCACCAGGGATATCCGTCTTCGGAATACCACGCGAAGTTGCAGCGATAATCATAAACTTGGGACACACGAACGGTTTTATGAACCACCTAAGCCATCGACTTCCCTAACATGGAAATGTTTAATACCACTCGTTGTGTTGAAATATGCGATTTGTGAATGTCCTGTAGAACAATGGAAAATTTGATTCCAGAGTACGATAGCTCGAATTTTAAGAAAATCAAATTTGAATTTTACGTTACATCGTTTATTTGTATTTCGTACCTACCCATTTAAATTGTTTTGAGATTTGTTTATGAGTGGTATTCTTTCGGAATAGAATATTAATTACGATGTAAATTTGTTATTTGATTGTTATTTTCTTTCTGAATAAAGATTTGTTATTACCGAAAAAAAAAAATTACGATATTAAAGTAATTGGTATTTGTATTTGGTATTAGGAAGGAATAGATCGTTTATTTGCTAGGATCAAAAACACATGAATATTTACTCATGTATAAGTTTTATGATCGTAGCAAATAACCGAAGCAAAAATAACGCAGCAAGTTACTTTTATTTCAGAAATGTGAAAAAAACGTACCTTTGAGAAAATTTAATTGTGAGACGCTGTCGATGTAAATCGGCACCACAACACCTATTAATCATAAAACACAGAAACACATTATTCAATCAACAAATCCCATTTGATATAACATGAATCAAATTCATACGGTTCAGTAAAAAAACTAATGAAGGCAATTGAACTTCTCATCGGTTCACGCCTCTCCTTAATCGTTCAGTTCACACGGCAGTTAATGGTCTACGGCGTAGCTGCGTAGCGCGTAGGTCTCTAAGCCCGGCCGTTGAACCCGTCTTGCCTCCGAATTCGTGCACCCTATGAACCCAAACCGCCTCCATCCCAGGTCAAAGTGTAATGCACTTAGGCCCAGCCCGCCTAATGACTGAACCACCAAACTTCCAAATAACTACCATCAAAATATCGACCAGCAATTTTCTAGTTGGAAGTAGGTATTTTTATAGGGCTTCGTGAAAGATATTGAGAATCTGAAATATCGAAGCTTTCGGATATTAGAACCTTACAATGACACACATACAAAGCAACAAATAGAGTTTTTCATTGCGTTCAAACAACATTCTCAACATTCAAATGGTCAGATAAAATCGGGAGAAACTCTGGGGGAAGTTGTTTGTATAAGCTTTATGTGTGAGTAAAGATCTTAATATTTTATAACAGATTTGAGACGCTGCGCTGCCTGGAATATATTGAACACTAGCAGCGCCTGGCGGTTTCATCCGAGTACGTAGCTCCCGTTCCCGTGGGAATTCAGGGATAAAATATAGCCCGTGTGCCATTCCAGACTATAATCTGAAAGATGTGCCAAACTTAATCATCATGAAGATCTCTTCAGCAGTTCTGGCGTGATTGAGCAACTAACATCCATCAATCCATGCATCCACCTAAACTGTCGCATTTATAATATTAGTGTGATTCAAACTAATCATCAAACTAATTTGATGAATGCTGAGTACGGTGGAAATAAAACTCTCAAGTCTATGAAAGCAGTGGCATATGTCTTGCTGCTAGGTTTGAATTCTTTCAAAAGCGGAACTTGCCAGTTTTCATCCGATCATCTGTTGGAGCAGAGCGCGAGAGCGACTGTAAGAATTCCACTCCTTTCTGTCAGCATGGAGCACCAATCATCGCACACTAAAACTAGGAACAGACGAACTTGCACGTAGCGCTCCGAATCCATCGATTTTGAGTGTGCTCTAATCGTTCATTTTTATCGAGTCGGGCCTCGGGCGTGATAGATTATCCTTTAGCTTCCTTTTTCCTTTTAGAGAGCGTCGACCGTCGGCTATAAGGGAGGAGGGAGTAAGGTGGGGGGTGGTTGGTTTGGTACCTCTGCGCTGAACCACCAACGTCATTGCCCTGTCAACTGAACAATACTAAGCAGGCGACGACGTTACGTACACCAGCCAATACCAAATACGTGCTAAATAGGGTCGATGAACTTTTTCGGATGTTTTTGGTGATTGTTCGAGTGGAAGCTGAAGACTATGTACGGAGAAAGGACAAATGTACTTAAATTCATAACGTTTTAATTATTTGAAGTTATCCTTTGTTTTAGTTAGAAAAGTATATTATACATAGAATTTCGCGTACATAGGAGCGGGACAGACAGAGCATAGCAACGCAAGCCCAAAACTCAAGTTTTAGCCTATCTATTAATTTGGAAATTTTATGAAAAAAAAACGAAACCTATAAAATAATTTATACTTAGATCTACCTGACCATGATTGATTATTCTCAAGATCCTCACTTCTGTATTTATTGAGAAATTAAGGTTTTAGTAAAAATTCAGAGATAACTTTGCAATTTCTTTCATGTGTGTGCTATTTAATGTAGAGGTCCTAAGTTCTGTTACTATGTCGATTAAAATTAAGTACCTCGATAAATTTACTTTACGAAATAGATGTTTCAAAGGCAGCCGTTACCAAAAAGATGTCGGATTTTAATGAAATTAATGGTATTTATTCACGACAGGCACAAAAACCTTAATGAATTGAACTAGCAAACGAACTATCGTTATAATAAGCAATTAATTAGACTCTTTAATTAGTAGTCAACAGCTGTTCGGGTGCAATGGGGCGATGCAATCATAATGCAAATTAATAGTAACTATCTAAGAGCAAAGGTCTTACACACACCTAGTGCAACGTTTGTGGTGAGAACTACTAAAGTAACAATCTGTCTGCAAGGCACAGACAGAACAAAGTCTTGGGTATTTATTTACTTATGGGAATTGGGTATTCATTAGTAGACAAGACAGAGAAGTAGGTAACTTAAACAACGTTTGTGGTGAGAACTACTAAAGTAACAATCTGTCTGCAAGGTACAGACAGGACAAAGTCTTGGGTATTTTATTAATTGGGTATTCATTAGTAAACAAGACAGACAAATAGGTAACCTAAACAACGTTTGTGGTGAGAACTACTAAAGTAACATTCTGTCTGCAAGGCACAGACTGGACAAAGCGTTGGGTATTTTTATATACCTTTTGGGAATTGGGTTCTTATTAGTAGACAAGAGAGACGAATAGGTAACCTAAACAATTAGTTTTCTCTTGAACAGTTTTTCTCTTTTATGTTTAATTTTCGGAAATTAATAAGGGCATTTTGGTTTTTGATGAAATTATCTGTTCTAATTATTCTGTTTTCCATATTTCATTGTTAAAAAAAATATTATGTAACAAACTTTTGTAAACATTAATGCAATATTTTTTTAAATGTGCTTTCAAAATATACTTATTCGGGCCTACTTATGTATTTAAGATGGTGTTCGGACCGAGCCTGTTAAACCAAGTTTTACTTCAGAAGTTTAGAGTGAGTAACATTAGGTCTTTCAGGCCGTCGCCGTAGGTACCTTAACAGACAAGTATCGCTCCAAGTGTACCACATCCTTTACGCATTAGGTATGTAGAAACTATCCTCCAGCTAAAGTTAGCTCTATTTGAATACATTGGATAATTTGAAATTGGGTAATTGTAGGATCCTCGAGGAAATTTCTAACAACGGAATACTATACCAGCTGTTCACGAGCCCCAAGGCTTGTGTTTGGATTGGGAGTAGGTACTTGCTACATTACCTCCTTTAGGATCCTTTACTTCGTTTTACATGCTACACGTAGTTTGACTTCATTTCATTGGTTTAAGTCACTAGTTGCAGCCCGCGACTTCGCAACCTTTGTTTCTAAGGAAACGTTAAAGGTTATTTCTGTCACATGGAAACTGTTTTATGGGATAAAAATAGTAGCCTATGTTTAATTCCAGGCTCAAAGCTACGCATTTCAGCCCGATCCGTCCAGAAGTTTTGGCGTGAAGAAGTAACAAACATCCATCTATCCATCCAGACTTTCGCATTTATGATATTAGCGTGATGGGCTGGTCTGGTTAGCCGTGTGGCTTAGAACTTGCACTACCCCAACTCTTTCCGTGGGTGTCGTAAGAGGCGACTAAGGGACATACACCAGGGGCATACAGCAGCGCTTCTTGTAGAATATATCTACCACCGAACTGCGATCCCCAACCCGCATGCCCAGCGTGGGGATTATTATGGGCATTACCCCACAAGAGATAAAAAAACAGGGGAGGCCTGTGTCCAGCAGTGGACCATTATAGGCTGGTTGAGGTTGAGCTGGTCAAGGCTAGGTACAGTTTAATGTGATGATTTAAATGTAGGAAGGTTACGTTAGAGAAAAAAATCGTTATTTTGTCAGAGCGTCTACTAAGTACCTATAAAGGTGAGTACAGCCTGGCGTTACGAGTTGTAATGTAACGCGTTACACAGCGAGCGTTCGAGCAGTCAGTACTGGTAAAGAAGGAGCTCACAACGACGAGACAGATTTTAGCAGGCACCGTGGCGTAGCGTATCATGTTCGATGCGAATGTTACATTACGCCTCGTAACACCCGTCAATACCGGTTTTATAGTTTGCAGATACACACACACACACATTACATAAATTGTTTTGTGCTACTTATATTTAGTATTGCTTGTAGAAATGTCTGTTTTCTTTTCAGTTTTACGTCTTCGAAAAAGTGAACAGCCAATACAATCATCAACCATTTTTATGACCGTACTGTAAAGCATCTTTACGACCCCAAGGATCTACGTGACATAATCACCAAGAAACGAAAACAGATAAATTGCAGTCGTATATGAAAATTAGCATGGAACAAAAGGTAGTGCGGCAATAAATATTAAGTCTAGACTGCCGTGCGTCACCCTTCGGTTCTCACGCAACGCTTTACCACCGCGTGCAGTCGGCACGGAACAGGTTATTATGAACCAGTAACGACGCTCAATCGCGCCCTCAACCCTAAATATAAGCCCGATTAAGGCGCATACCGCACCCAAACTAGCGCCGCCACCTACTTTATGTTATTAATCTGTTTAACAAAGGAATTGTCAAAAATCCATCTTCCTGTTTGTGATACCTATCATAAGCTTTTTTAAATGCCTCTGTAATAGTTTTATTCTATTTAGTTTAGGCAGAGATACGAAGTTGCCCTTGGTGGCCACCAAAATCTATTTTCGTATCTCTGCCTAAAATAAATAAAATAAAACTATTACAGAGGTACCTATTAAAAAACGCGTACGTACGCCATACTTTTATGAGACCACCTCAAAATCAACCTTTATACATGTCATTTACATGCAACAAGGGAAGAAAAATATTATATCTATTAATAAGTCGTTTTTTTTTTAATTATGTTGTTTTTTAAGCTTGACTGAATTGTTTATTCTGTTTATTGTTTATTCTGATCCCTTGGGAGTATTTTTTATAGGACTAATTCGAGATAATAATCTGTACAATAACATTTTTTTTTAATCGGCCTTTATATATGTACTACATATGTACATACATACATAAAAAACATACAGCTGAACATAGAATTTCCTCCTGAGGTCGGTAAAATTAATCTTCCCTACTGTTTTGAAGCTAATATACTGTGACAGAAGGATAAACAAGGCAGAGCGCCTTGATAAACATCTATCCATGAAAAACGTTAGGAAAAACAATAACAAGGCAACAAATGTAAGAGTTATAGGAAAATCATTAATTCGTTTCTTTGTGTACCGTTGAAAAGTACCTGCGAAGTATTTTATTTAGCCATCACGAAGAAATTTATAACGAAGCGTGGAGATGTTAATTAAACAATAAATGGACTGAAAAGGGACTTGAAACTATAAGAGCATTGTTGGGTTCTCAGATAACTTCAGATGTAAAATTAGCACAAATAAATAGGTGCATCAATCACTCCCTATCTTTAAAAAATTAATAAATAAATAATGCTGGACAATTCATACAGCGTTATCTAGCCCCAAGCTAAGCAGAGCTTGTGTTATGGGTACTAGATAACTGATATACATAATACAATACATTACATAGATAGATATTTTTTATTATACATAGAAAACGACCAGAACATCCAGAACAAATACCTGCAGATCGTGCAAATATTTGTCCCAAGGCGGGAATCGAACCCGCAACCTCTTGCGTCGTAGGCAGACCTTCGCCCACCGCGCCACAGAGGTCGTCATAAAAAATTGCTTCATCAGTCTTATTAATTATCAGTAGCATTTATTTCTAAACAGTTTTCTGTGTTTGTGTGGTAAAATAAAGAGTTTATCTATCTATCATTATTATATATTGTTCTTGGAAATGGAATATCTAACAACTATCATTAAAACACAAACCGAAACCAAACAAACTATTCATCAAGAAACCTAAGCAACCAAAATATAACAACGAAACCGTAGACAAAACCCGATGCGTCATAACAAATTTCTGGAGCTGTAAGCTCTTCGAGCACCCACGAGAACCACCCCCCCACCTCCTCCCGCTACCACCCTCGTTTCCCACGCAACGACCTTTGTGCCTCGGCGATGCACTTTGACAGACTTTACTAATTCAATAGATGGACGATGTGGGATCTTCACGTTACGTAATTATGCTGCTGTATTTTCATATTTTAATAAGAAAGGGGAGAGCGGACTGTTTGGGTTCTTTTTATAATGTTTGCAGACGGTGGAGCTTTGAGGGCTTTATTTGCGAAAAGGAAAAAAACTGAAGCAGATGTTGAAAAAAAGATAGGTAAGTTGAAATCCTGAAATAAAATAACTGCTTAGTGTGCTTGGTATTAGCAAATATAGAGGATGCAAAGTTGTGAGAATTAAAATGAAATTTCAGCCGTGAAAGCATTTATCAAACACCTCATTATGAGCTTGCACAACCTAACAGCCTGTGAACAATATAAATTAAATGATAAGTCTCTATTAACATAACCTCAGGTAACCCCAGTGTTTACAGAAACAAATTGGTGTACGGTGCCGTGTAGGTATTTTCCAGAGGATAATATCTAGTTGCCTGCAGGTACAAACTTATTAGCAACGTCTCCTCGTGTACGGATATAATCCCTAACAAGGTGAACAAAATTGGGGATTAAAGAAAGCCCGATGTAACATGATGTGAAAAACTTATAAGTATTTATTATAAGTATAAGTATTCATCTTGCAGGGACATCAGTAAGGGCAGGCTCCGCAGCAACATCAGCGGAGTTCCTCAAACGGCGAAAATACGCTAGTCTTGACAGAGGTTACCTATTTGAGCCGTTTGGGGTGGAAACCCTAGGTCCTTGGGGTCCTGGGGCACACGTTATCTATAAAGATCTTACAAAACTACTAATAGAGTCCACAGGTGATCGGAATGCTGGTTTTTATTTCGGTCAACGAATTAGCATTGCCATTCAACGTGGCAATGCTGCCAGCATTCTGGGCACTCTGCCTTCTGGTGACGGCTTAGATTTTTAGTAAATAGATGTAAGTGTAAATATTAGTTGTAATTATTTTTTATTGACATGGTGTTATTGTGTAATAAATTTGTATATTGAGTATTTATTAATATGTGTATTGAGTTAGGTAATTAGTAATATTTATTTAATATAATTATGTTCATCAATATTCAGTTATATATATATCTATCTATGTATTGTATTATATTATGTATATCAGTTATCTAGTACCCATAACACAAGCTCTGCTTAGCTTGGGGCTAGATAATGCTGTGTGAATTGTCCAGCATTATTATTTATTTTTTCTTTCTGTTATATTCATGTTTATTTTATCTTTTGTACACCCCCTGCTTTTCTTATATTCATATAGTTCTTTCCATCCAAAAATTGCCTGGAAGAGATCGCTTCTAAGCGATAAGGCCGCCCATTGTACTTCTCCCGTGTAATATGTCTTTTTTTAATGTTCTTTTTCTGGTGTACAATAAAGTGTTTTGTATTGTGTATTGTAATATTGCTGTAAAACCTGTACCTGTTTGCCAAATAAATGTATCTTGTATCTTTATCGATGCATAATTATATTGGTTTGTGTTTATGTTCAGATATATTTTTGCTATAACCAGCTGATGAGTGCTGACGACGCATACACATTAGATGTATTTTGAATATCAGCTGGAGCAGCGCGGCGGCGGGCAGATTTAGTAATGAAACAATTTTTTTTATGGCAGTGGGCCGGCCATATCTCGCGAAGAACTGACAAAGGTAAGCCGTAAACATGTTCTTGCGTGGATACCACGACTCGGCAAACGTAGTGTAGAACGCCCTCCGGCCAGGTCCCACCGTCCTACGACGCACGCACGACCTGCGATAGACCTGCAGGCAGATACTGGATTCAGCAAGCTGTGGTCAGGGAGGCCTATGTCCAGCAGAAGACTCATAGTGACTGATGATGATGATGATCCCTATAAGTACTATGAATACTAATAAGTACTTCGAATACGTTTCAAACAATCAATCATGGTAATATCCCGCTATAAACACTATCGAATCGACACCGAATTTATGGAGATACCATATCTATATTAAATTATGAAGGATATATATTCTCTGGCAAGTATTTCGAAACAGAAACATTAGTGTGGGGATTAGGGATTCTGATTCACCCATGTCTCCTCTACTGTGAAGCGCTCACAGGAGAGGAGACATGGCTGAATCAGAGGGGACATGAACTATGCACGATCTTACTCACTAATTACACAAACAACCTAATAACAAAATTGATTAATTTTGTAACTAATTAATTGAGGCTCTCCGGGTTTTCATAAAAATTATCTGAGCGTCTGGTCGAAGCGACGCGTGACCCGAGAGCTGGTGAGTATCTGGCACAGCGCATCAGCATTGCTATACAGCGGGGCAATGCAGCCAGTGTCTTAGGCACGCTTCCAACTGGTATTGATATGGATTAGTTGAGCTACCTGTAGATTGTTTGCCACAGTTTGCAGATAGCTTGATTGTTTCTATTGTAAATACTAGTTTTAATTTAAATTTGTTATTTGATTGTTATTTTCTTTCTGATTAATTGAAACATGATTTCAAATATACTAATAATAATGTTGCAGAGAGCTACTACTACTACTAGAGAACTAGGTTATTATAGGTTATTAATATTAACATATTAAAATTTTATATTATTGATCTAAGTAATAAAAGTATGCTCGTCCATCTACACAGCCCTAAAGTAAGAATCGCTGTAATCGAGCAAAAATGGTCAAGTTTGATTAAGGATTTTTGTTATAGTGCTTACCCGCACTCTAGGCATCTCTAAGAAATGAAATAAGTTCCCAAAGATTTTCCAAAAGATTTTCGACGAAAACCGACAGACTTCGTGGCTTAGTTGGTTAGAGCACACCCGTACTAAGGGTGGGGCGCGGGTTCGAGTAACGCCGAAGTCGAAAATTTTTGGGAACTTATTTCATTTCTTAAGTTTGATTAATCTGACAAATAACTTACCTTAAATCGAGTTAGATTATATCTTGACGTTAACGTTAAAAAATCTATCGTTGATATGTTTAAATCCCGCCTAAATGTTGTTATATGTATTTTCTGAGTACTACTTTCTTTTCTTTCTACTACTGTATTGGCAACCTAAATTGATTGTGACCAGTGTCCTCGGATGGTCCATTCAATGGGAATGGGCATTTTAGCGTAATCGCACAGCAGAGCTTAAAGCTCTGTTTACTTTGGGGCGTTTTGGCGTTTCTGGGTATGGATATTTTTTCTTTGAAGAACGCTATCAACGCATCTGGAATAGATAAGACGTAAAAAAAACCTAAGAAGAAAAAGCTTTTTAGCTGCATTTCAGACACATTTAGGTTTCAATCACAGCCTTTAAGTTTTTACAAGCCCACCAACATTAATATACTTTTTCAGGGATTTCAGTTGTCTGGCACACACAGATCGCTCTTGAGCGATAAGACCGCCAATAATAATAATGTCACTTATGATATATGTAATTGTTTTATGTGTAAATTGTTTTTTTTAGTTTTAAGTGTGCAATAAAAGTTTTTCCACCTCGACGGAGGCGGAAAGCGGCATTTTCATTTAGCGCCGCGGGAGGAAAATTAACGCTTTCCGCCCGGAGAGAAGGAAAAGTATTTTCCTCCCCATCACATGTTTGTCAACCTCGGCTTCGCCTCGGTCAACAATGACATGTGATCTGAGACTTTTCTTATTTTCCTGCCCTAGGTGAGAAATGTACCTACTATTCTATCTATCTATATCAGTCTGGCGCACTGCGAAATCATCAATTTCTGTATTTTTATCATTAACAGCACAGAAGCAATTTAAAATTCGAAGTGTCCTCGTACCATGAAATGAGCGTTGCGGAATGAGGTAACGACAGGCGAACGGGTGAGGGTGGCGGCTTGGTAGAGGGGTTGTTTTGGTCTGTTTGGCCCTAGGACGGCCGCACAAAGACGACGACCGATCCGCACACTAATTCAAAGGAGATCGATAGTGCACCCCCCCAATGCACCCTTTCATGCCCACCTCATGATGGCGTACGATAATTAAAATGTTTAGTTCTTTGGTGTGTTCGTAATTGGGTTCTAAAATTCCAAGTTTTGTTTGCTTTTTATTAAGCTCAGTTTTTAGTGAAGAGAGCTATGTATTTTCACATTGATTTATTGTTTTCATAGTTATCGGCAACTAGATTAATGAGCAACTATCTAACCAGGGAGAGCTCAATCAAATAGTTGGTAGAGCGCGAAAAAGAGTACAATTTCGCAGATTAGGTACTCTCTATCTCTCTCCATCTAGCATAAACATGGTTAATCCAATGCAGCGGCAATTTGTCTAGCTCAGAGTAAACATATTTTATAAAACAAAATACAAAATGAAAGTGTTCTGTAGCAGATTCATTTCTAGTAAGAAGTTTTGAACGACCTTCGAAGGAGGTTGTTCAAGTTTCAGTTTCAGTCGCAAGAGGGCGCCACCCACCCATCTTGGAAAATTTGCATGATTAGACCCGCCACGAGATGCATAAAAGAAACGCGAGCGAAGTGGTGGGGGGATAAGTATCAGAAAAAACTAATAAGTTAAAACAAAAAGCTGGTTGCATTTACACGGCTGCGAAAACCCTAGAGCTTTAAGCTTACAGGCTTTTACCAACTCAAAAGCTGAAAGTCAGCATAGGGTAGGTTAGGTTAGGTACCTACTTTTAAAGCTTGCCCAGGATAATGATCGCGGTAACAACAATACTAGACACATGTTGGGCCCTTTATGACTTGCCAGCCCGAACTTCCTTTTCAAAGCAAAGTTCATCTCATGAGCAGTTTATATAAGCCTACCTACGTGTTTGGTAGTCAGTACCTACCTACCCATACGTAAACGAACGTTCAAGCATAGAGCAAGTAACGTTGTACCGAAATTGGAATCCACAACAAAGGAACGTCAAAGAAACTAGCAAGTGCACGCGTGCAAGCCAGCATAAAGAGCGAACGGTGTAGGACCGAGGAGCCTCGTGCGTCCATTACCCCCTACCTCCCGGGAGGCAGGGGGCTGCCGAAAGTACGGGGTGGCAAGCGTCTCACTCGCACCCAAAGATGCATCGAATTTCTGGACGAAACCACATCGCTGCACATAATGTTAATGATATTCGACGCTGTACATATTTGTAGCCGGTGATTTGGGAAAAGAGACAATGCTGATGTAAGCAACGCCAATACATGAAAGCTAAAGCCAGTCGGAGTTGGTTGACAGAAAGTTCAGACGGGAACAACCTACAATTAATTTTCAAGTTTAACCAAACCCATCGCAATATTGCTTTCATTCGACGTAACAGTTTTAGCGAGTAGGATAGGAAGCTAAAGTAGAATTACCTACGAGTAGAAAGTACCATTCAAAAATGCCGAGGTACTAAACCGTATCATAAGCGAAGAGCAAACACAATACCTTTAGCTATGATGCAGGTATTGCGCTCAAAGCAGGTACCCTAGTCACGACATACCCCGCACCGATAAATCGCATTATGGCCCACGTGCAGCGAATACATTTTTAATCTTGTTTCCTTTATATTATCCTGCTTAGAAAAGCTCCAATGTCTGCTTTTGGAAGCAGATAGAAACACGCGATACCGACTACGCTTTTGGTACTTTTTTATGATCCCAGATAAAATCTTGAAGCTTCTTGAGATGAGAACCTTTGCAATTTTTGGTGAAAGGAATAAAAAACGAGGATTTCCCCTGAATTCAATCCCAGACGTAGAGAGAACATGAAAGAGGAATTTCGTCGGCGCCTTTCGTTGCAGCACTTCCGTTTAAAGTGAACAACACCGCGCATTCAACACGTAAACACATCATCAGCGAGCGAGACGTTACCAAAAACAAACATGAAAACAGAGCTTTAATAACCCTCGCGCCGCCATCCACGGCGGCAGCAATACAGCCATAGCTCTTTTCATTCGACGTGCAGCCTGTGTCAAAGCACGTAATTAGTATTTAGGAAGGTGGTAAGAAAGGCGAGGTCGTGGGCCAGACGTCGGGTATCGATCCGACCTGCCCCACGCTCACCCCCCGACGGGGAGGGAGACCACGCACATCGACCCACCAATTGACACACTTAAAAGGTACCTAATGCATGACTTAGAACATCGCTAGGTGATACTTGTCAGGGTAGCTAAGCTAGTGTGCTCACTTCATCTAGCCAATCCCTCATAGCAAACTTCGCTGAGTCTACGAATTAGCTTTGTAAGTATTGTCCTAAATTCAATTGTTTTAAAATAACTTCATTGCCATGGTATAAGAAAGTCAGAAGCAGTTGAAAGTTACAGAAAGCTCGACCCAGTTGGCTGGTAGCCCGCCTCCGAGTCGTTCTGGCATTTTGAAGTAAATAATAATTTGTTTAACCTTGCTAGGACTGCGCTTAACAATAACATGAGGGAATGAATAAGGAACTCATGCATGCATATGTAGGTAAATAATGATCTATTCGTGATAAAGCAAAGTATTAACACGTAACTTCTAAAATTTTGAAACATTGAGTTATTTTATACTAACTTCCAAATTAAAATTCTACTTACTTACCTACGCGGCTTCGAGCGAGTTTTTCCGGGTTAAAAAAGCCTATATTTTATTCCAGATCTAGAACTACATCTATGCAAAATTTCAGCCCGATCGGTTCAGAAGTTTCGGCATGAAGAGGTAAAAAACTTTCCAAATCCAAACTTCTGCATTTATACCTACTATACATAAGTGACTTTTTTGAGTGACACCGAGAGAGCCTATGCGGCTTACAGGAGATCCTATAAAGTTGTAGTGGTCCAGTCTAAAAAAAAATCCTATTTACTGGTAATAATTTGTAGCGAATGTTTAATTAACCTTATTTATAAATGTTTCTTACTAAACGTTCACCAAGACATAAAGCACGTCCAATTCCTTTTATCTCTCCTACAGTGCCGTTCCTCCGAAACTAAATTCTTCGTTCTTTATAAAGGCAATTTCCGGCAAAGGAATTACGGGTGAAAATAAGCAGAGCACGCAGATTGTCCGGAGCGACGTCGCGTCGGCGCTGCACTTCGGGGGAACCCCCCTTTAGTGGAGTTAGACATTGGGGGGGAGGGTGGTGTAAAATCACCCGCAATCATTTATACCCGAACTGCCTGCAGAATTACTAGCCGTCACTGGATTCACGACACCTACAAGCGGCGCGCCTTACATTGCGGCATCTACCATTTTGCTTGGTAAAATTGCATAGATCCTCGTAGAATCAGACATTTTACGGAGAACGCCGAAACAGTACTAGACAAAGACAATGCTCAGACAGTTGCTCGTTTGAAAGATAATAATGGTCTTGGTTAATTACCGTAATTAAATGTTTGGAATATAGTTTTGATAGCAATCGTGATTGGATATAAAAGAATTAAATGAGAATGTGATCTAGGTATAGGTATCAAACTGCCATCCATCTAAATCACCAAAAGCCTACCTAGCAAGATTAGCTACGAAATAGGAGTAGCTTATTTAAACTTTACTTGCCTAGGTAAATAATCAGCTGTTTGCTAAAAATTCAACTTAATACACCAAAACAAAACTAGTCTGCCAGTCTAATTTAATCTAATCTACACTGTTACGATGCGGTTGAAGCTGTAATCTCCAATAGATACGGTAGGTACATAAGATGCACAGTACATGTAGGTATATAGAGGGAATTTGAGAGGCGACACGAGGCCACGTGGCTAGATGCGACAGCTATTTGTGTCAGGAACCTGCCTCCATGACCTAGTTAGCAAACACCCCTTCCCGGTCTCCCTACTGCCGTATATTTTGGTCTAGGTTTTGCCAAGTTATATATTGGCGCCGTTACGCTCTTTCGTTGATGGCTTGGTAAGTACCCGTGGCGTTATCGAAAGTTAAATGGCGTTGTTGGTTTAGCGGCGCGAATAAGGTAAAGAAGTGTCGGTAGGTAGGTAATTGGAAAAGAAGTTACGATAGTTAGGTATAAGAACAGAATCTGTATACCTAAAATATTAAAGACATACTAACATATCTGTGAGGTTTATTTTTTAAGATTTTAGTGGGTTTGATTACAGGATGAAAGCAAATAGTTTTTCAAAATTCTGTAAAGGCAGTTCTATGTACTATTATTTTTAACAAAGATGATTATGTAGTACCTATCCGTTCAGTAAAATTTGACTATTTCGAGTAGCTGGGAGCAGCTTGCGGAGAAGTATATTATTGTACCATGGGTTGAATGAAACATCCTGTAAGTACCTAGGTATTTGAGACTTATTTCCTGATAATAGCGAATGCAACGGCCACGAGAGGGCAGCAGGGTGAATTTGCATTGGTAAGAATATAAGGTTGGCACCTTCTCAATGCCACGATAGCCGCTAATAACGAAGTTTTATTAATCGAATATCATAATCGTTGCATGCTGGTAGCATGCAATGCCGGATAAATCCTTTTCGTCCTAATTTCTAGATGGTACCTATACCTACTCAATCAGTACCTACCTTATTGAAGAATGTAAAGAAAGTTCATGAAACCGAATATTCAATAGAACCTTTATGACACTTACCTATAGACTATCACATTAAGCTAAAATGTACATACCTAATAACTTAAGAGTAATAATACACTGCCTAGTTATTCTAAGCCTAATAACAATATCGTTTAAGAAAATCAGACTGTGAGAAAGTTTGCTATCTTTTTATGCCAAACTACAGAATCGATACAGATATTTTTCATGTCGATGGGTAAAAGCAATTTAATTTAAGGCGCATACCCCGCCGAAACTAGCGCCGCCGCGCCGCCACCACTTTATCTTATATTATACCTAAACAAAGAAAATTTCAAAACTCCGTCGCACAGTTTGTGATACCTATTATAAGCTTTTTTTAATGCCATATCGTATTCTATACAACTCCATATCGCCCAGTGGCACTTTTGTATATTTGCCTATTAGCTGTCGAGATTAAGTCTACTTCTAAACTTGAATTAACATAATTATAGGCTACATAATAATCCGGAATAAAGGCTAGTGAAGCAATTAGAATGCATCACATTTGAGATTATATAAATTTCAGTAGGTAACTAAAACTGAAGACGCACTGAGCGCTACAAAAATATACGGTTTATTTCCCTGTTGAGGCTACCTCGACGCCGCCAATCCAGCAAATTAGACGCATACGTTGCCTGCACTGAATAATGAATTTAATCAGCAATAGAACGAATCGCTGCCATGCCATGCGTGCGACCGCGTGGAAGCTCGAATTTGCTACTGATTGCGATCGGAATGTATAAATTGAATTGTCTTTCTCATTGTTTTGTGCGTTATTCCCTACACATTGATCATCCTGTGAAACTTGCCTTACAACTTGAACTAAGTGTAATTTATAGTTCATTGCGTTGAAAACAAATATAACACGACGTGGTAGATCTTTTTGAAGAAAATGACGTTGTCTCAATCAAACAAATTTTAAAATACTTAACTATGTTCTTTTAATCAGTTACCGTGTCTAGCACATGTACATTATTTTTAACACTATCTTATAATTCATAGATTTCAAAAATAGTACCTACTTGTGAGTATGTAGGTATGTGTCTAACACATATAAAAGTTTCTAACACTTAATTATGTATCTTCTGCTAAATTATTGCAGATCATATTATTTCCATTAATCTACCTACAAATTATACACAAACAGTCGTACGACCGCATTTATGCAGGTGTTCGTTCTGATGGGCAAAACCTGCATTTCACGCAGATTCGTAAACCACCAATAGCTCTTTATAGTTGGCTCGTATAATACGCAAGCGTAATGCTAAGGTCCATGTAGTTTTGTGAGCACGGACTCAATATCAATATTTTGTATGCTCGCAGAGGTTAATAAATACTTTGTTTTTTTCGTATCTGAAGTGGATTCATCAGAACTGCTCGATCTTTTTCGCTTCTTGTCTTCTGCGTCTTTCTCTTTTCGTACTTCTTCTAACACAATATCTGTAACTGTCGTTACACTTGACGTTTCTACTTTTCTTGCTGGAGTACAGGCTTTCAGAGGTGTATCTAAACTTGTCAGTGTAGAATCAAAAATGTCAAAACATTGAGTCTTGTAATCTTTGTGCGGAGTATACAGCCTATCCATATTTATTATCGAACTAACAGCCATTTGTGTTTCTTTATAACTATAATCTATTGTCTCGACGTCAATAGGATCTTGATCAAGTAACAAGCTAAAAGGAGGTGCTTTCAATCTTACCGTTAAGTCATCATCAATGCAAATATCGAATGAGAATGTTTCTTTCAGCTTTATCGGTGATGCTTGCGGCATTTCTTTGGTATCATCGTGTTCAATAACAATAAAGTTCTTACAGTCTTCATTACATTCATAGCCCGAAAATACTACATCTTCTTCGCTGTCTGTATCTTCTGGGATAGATTGCTCGGATTTTGTTACAGCACTAGTAATTGCGACTATTTTTTCAGAAGGTGATTCTTCGTTTTGCGCTTGAGCTATTTCCGCTGTAGAAGATTGATTAGTTATGAGATTAGAAGAATGTGGACCCGAGGCATCAAGTAAATCTCTTTCAATTATCTTCGCAGTTTCAATATCGAAACCGCGTTTCATTAAATCCGCTTGGAAAGAAGGATGGTTTTCTGGACGCTGACTCCGACTAGAGTCTGTATTTTGAATGTATTTTTGAATCTGATAAATATCTTCACAATCATTATTGACTAACGTAGGTGGAGACTCTTTGTTACTATTTGTGTCTTGGGAACCGTCATCAGACCATCGCAGAGCTATTTGCTCGGCATCAGAGTCTTGTGTGACTTCACGTGACATATTTGGTTTCACTTTTACTGCCGTTTCGGGGGATGTGTGACTCGAGGAGGATTGGCGGCAATTAATTTTTCTGGGTGTTGATGACTTTCTGCGTGATTTTGTAGGACCGGCTACTACTAGTATCGTTGGATCGACATTTTTGACTTTATTTGTATTTCGTATGTACTTAATAGGCGTATTGTAACCAGGGGTTCCTATTTTCTTTTTACTTCTACTGGGGGTGAGTTTGGTAGGTGTTTGTCTTGGTTTTACTTTTACAGAAGATTTAGGTTTGTCTTTGACAGCGGGAGATTTTTTTCTCTTTGTGGTTACTTTTTTCTTGATCTCAGATTTGTTGATCTTCGGCCTATCTCTAGGAGTTTTTACAACAGGCTCATTAATTTTACTGTACATGGGATCAATAGAGTCGCTACAGGTAGAGACTGTCTCTAGGGTATCATCAACCTCCTTTGCCCTGTTAGTAGCATTGGCAAACCTATAATATGACACATTCTTGGTGCATTGTCTTTGCGGCCTTGTTTTCTTTTCGTCATCCTTTACTATTTCTATAGACTTATCTAATGATGTGTCTTCTTTTGACGACGACGACACTACACATCTTAAATCTGGTATAGGTAAATAATCTTGATCATCTGGTTTGTAATAAGAACCTCCACTTGAATAATCTGTAGGACGCGATGACCAAGACGAAGGTGTCGCCTGCATAGGTTTTGGGGTGTCCAGAAAACGAGGTGTTGGAATGTTGGTGATCTTTATATCAGACAAGGGCTCGCCAGGCAGATCAGGTAAAAATTTTGGAGTGCCCATTTGTATGTCGTATAAAGCTTGTTTGTAAGGGGTTTCGAGTAAATCTGATATGTTGAGCCTGGCTCCTATAACGTTTTGTAAAGAAAGTCGGTCTGCTTCCGGAGTTTCATTGCAATCATCTTCATTGATGTCAGCCTTGTTTTTAACGTTTTCGTAAGTTTTGTTAGTTTCTGGAGTAATAAGCACATCGTCGCAATTATCTTTTTTGGTAGTAGTTATTATATTTATTGTAGGTTTTACGGATGCATCTGGCTTTGTGGCTTCTTCTGCCACCGGTACATCTTCGTCTTCTATAACAACTTTTCGTCGCTTTTTGGGAGTTTTCTTATTTTTTGTTGTAGAAGCTTTGGGTGTTTTTTTATTTGTCTTGTCTGATTTCTCGCCAGCTTTTTTCTTCTTAGAACTCTTTTTGAACTTTCCAGTACAGCCCAAATTAGCTTCTTTGGCTACAAGGGCTCGTAAATCCGCATCCCAGTTAGATTTTTTAAATGGCACCATCATCGGTTGGCTTGTGTTTTCTTTGGCGGATCCAGTATCAGTATCACAGCTATCTGCATTTGGCACAGTGGTAGTACTCTGAACTGTGGCTGTGTTACTATTTACCGACTGATTTTGTACAACAACGGTATTATTTAAAGATATGTTTGGGCTACTACTAAGCACTACCTCAGGAGCTTGAGATGCTTGCTCAGGGCCTTGTTCATTAATAGTTTCGTGTAAGATACGTCTAGGTGTAGTGAAATCTAAAACCCTAACATGTGTCGTTCGCCGCGGAGTAGAAGATGATTTCCTTACCGGAGGCAATCCTTGAGGCGTTTTACTTGCGCATGAAGAATTGTCTTTCGGCACAGATGCGTTTTTAAAATCCACGGTTTTAACGAGACCTGGCTCGGAAGAAACTGGCACTATATTGGTCAACTTTGTGTTTTCTTCAGGCTGTGTTATAACGGCTGGAGGCGGTGGTAAATCAATGACCAGAGGGCCTAGCGACTGAGAAGATGAGCTCTCGTTTGTGGTCACATTACAATTGTGCGCTAGAATCGGCTGACACTGAGTGTTTGCTGGGATTTGTTGTGAACCTGAAATACAGCGTAAGTTACTTTACCGATATTTTGTATAATTTTTGTTTTGTTTTTGTTAGTAACTTTAGGTGTATCATTTTATAAATATTTACCTGAGGCTGGAACAACAATGAGCGTCGGCATCGCCATAATCTCATCTTTGGTGAACATGTGACTGGCAACTGGAGTATGCTTGTAAGCAGGAGTCCCGTTTATAACGATAGTTTGCATCTGCATCAATGGTGTCGTAGTCAACGGTGTAGATGTCGCATTTTTTACTGGTTTTTTCACCTTGACATCTGACAAGATTTTAACCTTCTGATCATCTGGTTTTGTTATAATTTTTGTGTATTTAGATGTGCTAACTGTTTTCAAATCAATTTCGTTATTTCTGTGCGAAACTTGTAAAAATATTTGGGATCCTATCGTGTTGTCCTTATAGTAGTCTTTGGTTAGAGGCGCCCTAAAAACCACAAATCAGTAAAAAAAAAACTTATGCCAATCCCAAAGTTATTTATAAAATCAGGCAAACATGTAAATTATGTAGATATTCAAAATTTCGACACAGCAGAATTGAAACAAACTACATCTATGTACTTACTGAATGCCCAAACTTTCAGAGGTGCTTGAATCAGGTACATTGGAATTTGGGTTTTCTCCACCTGTTGATACAAAATATGCTTTAGAAATTTTACTTATTTTAAATTAAAAAATTAATCAAAACTAGTATATTTTTTTACCAGAAACACCCATGGCAAAATCTTGGAATGTGCTTGCATTTGAAACTCTATTGTTGGACATGACTCCTGAACCTGCTACAGTATTGTTTTTGTCGACAATAGATTTTAAAACACTGTCAAACTCTTCTATCTTCTTTCTTGACTCGGTGGAATCAATGTCTTTCACCTAAAAAAACAAAAAATATAATTATCAGTTCAATAAATTATTTTATCAAATTGTTTTAAATATTTATAGGTAGGTATACTATGATGGAACAACATACTGGATGGTTACCTCAAAGAGTCGCCAGACCCGGCAGTCAATATAGAAAAATAGAAAGAGGAAAGGGCCCTATGGCCTGCAATGAGATTTTGTAGGTAAAGACCATATCCATCGAACACGCCATATCTCACCGTGCCACGGCGACTAAGCCGGCAACGTATTTAAACTATTTTATAGCAGATGATGTTGCCAAACCATTGTCAATCGAGTTAGCTGTCACACAATACAGAATGAAGAGCCGGGATGTTTCCAGCCATGACGTCGCAGTGGCATCCTGGTGTGATAAGGCTAATAATAATAAAACTTTACTTAATCAAGCACCTCCAATAATACAGGTCGCGTCACGGTTTAATAGCACTGAGATTGAAGCAGAAGTAGATTTTTGTTGCTTTGGCATGAATCGCTTGAAAGTTGACCTGTGCAGAGTGCCCCTCACTTTCACCGAGCGCTATTAAGCCATGACAAGACTTGTACCTCTAATGACAAGCCAGCGTAGGCAACTAACAAGCATTGGATTAAAAAAGGATGTTGATTTGATAATGATGATGACTTTTACTTACAGTTGAAAGATCTTTTCTCAACTGATTACTGTTAGTGCTTTGAATACTGTTGCTCCTACTATTCTCCACACAAAGATTGTTGGATAGTGAATGGTGACTAGCACTACTGGTTTGGCAAGCACTGAAATATACACTGTCTTTATCCATCACCTTTATCTGCTTTTTCCTGGTTGTTACATGGTTTCCTGTAAGAGATAGAAAGACTGTATTATGATTGGTGGAACATGGGCAGGCAGGGTATACTTTACAAAAAATAAAACGAAAAATATTTATATTGCATTAAGTACAATGCTGTGATCAACTGAGCACCACTGTGCTTAATGGCAGCATAGCAATAGCAGCATTGTACTTAATGGGGCCCTGATTACTATTCTTAGTAGTGACTAAGAATAGTAATCAGGGCCCCACCATTGCCATATGTTTGGGAGTCCCATGTCCTGCAAAGGATGTTATGGGGCTGATGTGTGATAGTTGTACTGAGTTGAGTCTTTGACTAAAGAGAATTATTCATGTCTAACAACTTAGTTTTAGGTCAACATAGTAAAACAAAAATGAATAAGTAAACTTAGATAAACTTTTACCTGGCAAATCAATCAATGATGTAGCTTCCAATGACTTTAATGTTTGAATAGAGCTATCGTCTATTTGGCTTGACTGATTGTTGAGCGCTTGTGTTTTCAGCTTGCTTGTACACACACAATTGGACAATTTCAGTGAGATACAAGAGTCACAGGTATTAGTTCTGCTGGTGCTGTTACTGTGATGTTTCTCAGCTCTGGAATTAGAAGAACAACAATTAGTCTCAAGTACTTAATTAGCAGAAAATTATAATATGTTTAGTTTTGAAATCCCTTGCCATTTATTCCGCTGTTTTAAATCCAGATTAAACTTTACTTAACTTGTATAAATACCACAGTTATTATAAGTTCTAAATGTTATTGAAACAATTTTAATCAATTAACTATCTGTATATGTAATATAATTGCAATACAAGCTAGTTAAAAAGCAAATAGCAAAGTTATCAATAGCTAATTATTTAATAATAAAAAAGTAAATGATAATTATCTATTTATCAATAGCTACCTATGGGTATCACAGGCTTCATGTGACTGGATTTTGCTGAGATCAACATTGGTCACCAGTAACTTTACAACATCCAACAGATTTGTACACTGGAATATCATCTTTCTCAACAATAACGGCTTGCATGTTTCCACTGCAATTTAAAATATGATTAAAAACACCAGAAATCTGAATGTGAACTTGTGAAGTCACCGGAATTAGTTATCAGCCAGACTTGTTGCCTGTGCGATGACAAAAATGGGACAGAATGTAATGTTATATCACAATATATCACAGATTCAAGTGTAACAACAAACATACAAATCATTGGATCCTCTTGCCTCTTGAAAGTTTATAGCATACTTTACTAGGTGACTTCGTGTCTACTCTACCTACCGAATATCTTCACAGCCCTGTATTCAGCCAGGATGCTCTTGAGAGACGTCATGAATATCCTATCATACTCGTTCTGAAGAGCATCCAAATACGGGCTTGCCTGTAGGAATTCATCGTAGGTGGTCATAAGCTGCTCTTCAGCAAGGTACCCTGTGCAGAAAAAAAGAAATTCATCGCTTAGTCAATTCAGTCCGTTAGAAATGGGGACGAGGTTCCCGCCAAGCGACATTTACCCAGGACAAGCTTCGCCAAATCCTGCGATGGGAAAGGTGGTATCGTCATTTTTCTGTTGTATTAAAGTACACTTATCACTAGAACCACTAAGAAATCATTCAATTTTATCAAATTATGCAGCAAAACGTAAAAACGCAAGTAAACACACAAATATGCCGTGAACTGCAGACAAAAAACAAAGCGAAAATAAATAACCGCGGTACAGCCAGTGTTGCCAGTTGGGTCTTGTCAAAAGCAACCCGAAAGAAATAAAAAAGTAACCTTTTAGACTGAAAAGTTACCTTTTATATTTTTTTCCATTAATTATGTAGTTACCTACTAAAAGTTTATATAAACATAAGTTGTTAATAGTCAATAAACCTTCGTTTGATCACAATCTCACCCAGTGGAAAATGAAGATGTGGCCGACAATGTATCGTGACGGTCTGGAAGACTATTCACTCTTGTTTTGAAGAAACCCAGTTTGTAATTGGCTGAAAAAACAGCAGGTACCTAGTTTCAAACCGCTTCAAACGCTTAGTGCGAGTGGACGGTAAGTAAAAACAAGTAGGGGTAATAATGTAAGACCATCAAAAGCCTGATGTTTTTTTTTTTATTAGGAAACAAAGGCTACATTTTTCATATTGAAAACTTTCTTCCTTTTCACTTTAGCGAATCATATTTTGTGACCTTATCAAGGATCTTATACATTAGTGCGAGAGAGATAGACATATTTTCAGGAGTTGCGCACACCATAATTATGTACAAACTATCAAAACATAAGAGCAGAGAACGTGTTGCCATAATTATTTTAATGTACTCTGTAGAGTTGCCTTGCCAGCGCTGCAAATAAAAAAAAATGACAATTTCCAAAATATTACCTTCAAGTAACCTTTAAAGTCGTGTTACCTAAAAGTAACCGGACGTAGTGAAAAATCACCTAAAAGGTAACAAAAGTTACCTTCTGGCAACGCTGGGTACAGCACAACGCAACGGCACCAAAACGGCACAATTCATTCTCTTCATTTCGCTTCGGAGTATCTTCATTCTCTGTTTTTCATAAGGAATACTATATCTTGTGTCTCGTTTTTACTCACTGGTATCCGTTATTTATTGGGATCTGGAACGCAATGAAAGCGAAACAATAAAATTATCGAGATCTTTAGTCGATTAAAAGTTCGATTATTTTTGATCGTTTCTGACAGCAAGCACTACGGCGCGTCATCACACACAGCTGATTGGTGAGCTGTCCAATCGGTGACAAACGTCAATCGACGCCATTTTTCATCATCAAATCAACGCCATTTCTTTCTAAAACTTGAATTTGATTTTATTTTAGGCTGTGAATTTCGTTTTACATTGTTAATTTAGTGTTTCATTGTTCCAGTATTGTTATTTTTGTGTAACCTGTGATTAAACAGTCCTGTATACCAATTTTATCAGAATGAGTTCAACATCGACACCTCTGTTTGCGTGTTCCCGTTGTTTCTCAAGACACCCTTTCGAGGAACTATCACCTGGTGAACAGCTTTGTAAGGTAAATGGATCTGGCAAAATACCATGCCTTTTCTGTACGGCCCACTATTTATTTTTCAAATTGGTGCATACCTATGCGTCACTGTATTTGGCAATCACTTATGTGACGCGTATTGTTTGGTGTTTTTCTAGGAATGTCGCGGATCATTCCCCGTCGTCAAGTGTACGTACTGCCGCTCGGAGTTTCAACAAACAAGGTCAGTGCAAAATGCCAAGTACAAGAACGTACATTACACTAGCGCAATAATTGAAGAAAGAGTATAACAAACTGGAAGTAGCCTACATTACCAAACATTAAGAAAAGCTTTATAAGGGACTTCTAGTTTAGGAGTCTCAGTCATTACTAATCTACCTCATTTAAAATAAGTCACAATGTCTTTTCCTCCACTCCGTTGAAGTGCTTGTAACCACTGACTACATTTTATCCAAAATTTTAACTTTTCTATCAAATTTTTTCAGTAAATCTAACACCTCATCTATCTGCAAGAGATGCGAAGCGAATGTCAAGGCTTATGGGAAGCCCACTGCTTGTGAATACTGTAACATCATTGCGGCTTTCATTGGTAAGATACTTAAAGTTTTGGATGCTTGCCTGGGAAGAGTCTATAAGTTTGATATTTCACACTGCTGCAGCTAGCAGCATTGTAAACACATAGATAAGCTCTTATAATAAAAAAAACACTCGTGTAACATTCAAAATCATTCAAAAATTTCATGAACTTATAATGAATGATCTTAATGAAAGTTTAGAATTTATTTGCAAGTCTGAAATTTAATAATATCGCAATAATTTATTTAAAAAAATAAACTTTGACAGGACTTGAACCCCCAACCCTCCCCCAGTATGGGATGCAATATAAGTAGAAAAATATTTATTTATTTGATTAAATAATTAAATTTCTTAAAAAATTGCTAGTGTGAGGCTTATGCACTATAATCTGTAATTTCTCTTTTTAGGCAACAAATGTCAACGCTGTGCTAACTCTGAAAGAAAATATGGCTCTGCTGTTACCTGTGAGCAGTGCAAACAGCGCTGTGCTTTCGACCGCCATGATGATAGCAAAAAGGTAAATATCTTGATTACACACAAGAATTACCTTTAAGAAATAAAACTAATACAAAAAAAATAATACAAAGCTGGGAGAGTCGAGGATCAGTCAGTGCTTACTAATGTTAGGGTAACTCACATTAATAAACACTTTGATGAGAGCAATGCATGTCTCATCATGGGTATAGTATTATTAAATCTGTGGCCATGGTAATATTTCTTTTCCGGATAATTAAATAGATTTCCTTGTTCACAATAAGCATTTAAAGTAGATTTGTAATATGTATGATGACATTTTAAAATATAAGTACCTCAGCTTTGAATATAGTTGGATGCCGAAAGGCACTTGTGTGCCTTTTGGCACACAATTCAAAAATTCTTTTGGGATCTGCCCTCAGCCACTCTTGACTTTTTCACACATACAGAACAATAAACTGTTGATCAAAAAAAAATTGTTTAAATTTTAGGTGGATGGGAAATTACAATGCTGGCTGTGTACCCAATCCCTGAAGCGTGCTCTGGCCCGAACCAAGCAGCATATGTCCTCTGTGGACAAGCATAAACATAGGAGCCACAAGTAAGTGCTTAATTACGTATATAACACAATGTCGCCGCTAGATTGTTGAATCAGCCTGTTTGTAAACCGGCTCCGTTCACAAATACCTGAATTACATATCTATTTGAAATTTAATTAAAATAATGGTAATTTCTAACTGATGATGATGATGATTCTTGTTTATCTTTTTTTGCAACTGTGTCTGGTTGGACACTTTTCTGCCAGTGTCTAGTAATGAAAAATATTTGTGAATATCTGAGTTATTCAGTTATGAAGATTGTTTGATATTTTCACAAGAGCCTAGTTGGTTATCTAGCAAGGTGTACCATAAAGGTTAGGTGGGCTTGGGAGATGAGATGTTGGAGTCCCCCTTATAACCCAATTTCTACCTTGCTAACAGTGCATGTAAAGTTTTTAAAAAAAATTGTTCTACAGAGTTTCACTTAGGCTGTATCATCATTTATTATTTATTTATTTATTATTATTTATTTATATATTTATTGCTATACAGCGGGGCAATGCAGCCAGTGTCTTAGGCACGCTTCCAACTGGTATTGATATGGATCAGTTGAGCTACCTGTAGATTGTTTGCAACAGTTAGCAGATAGCTTAATTGTTTCTATTGTAAATACTAGTTTTAATTTAAATTTGTTATTTGATTGTTATTTTCTTTCTGAATAAAGATTATTTATTAAGTACCTAACTTATTCTGAAAGAAAAATATTATATATTATGTATATAATAAAAGTTATATTATTTTGTATTTTATTTTAATTTGAAAGTTTTGTAATACAGTGTAGTTTTGTACACTGTAGTGTAGCATTATGTAGAACTAGTTAAAGGTTATTTCTATCCCATTTATATAATATTAGTGTTACTTACATCTATCTATTCTTGTTACAGATCAAAGAGAGACCACAGAGAGAAGCGCAAGTCATCAGACATGAGGAAGTCCATGAATAATGCTGATTCTTCTCTGAATGATTCCCAACCACTTGAGAAGAAATCTAAAATGAACCCCCTGCAAGGTGAGTCTCTTATAATAATTTTACTACTTAGAGAGATACCACACGGGCGCTGCGTCGTCGCTGCGACGTCGCAGCGTTGACGCTCTGTAGTTCTACATACAAATCTGCCCGGCATGCCACACGGTGCGCTGAAACAACTCACATCGAAACAACGCACGCGCAGCGCACAAGGAGTGAAGGAGACGAGGCGACGCAACGCAACAGCTTCGATATTCTGATTCAGAATATCGAAGCTGTTGCGTTGCGTCGTCGCTCGCAGCGGCAGCGCCCGTGTGGCATCTCTCTTACTGAACTAACATGGGATATTAATATTATTGCCCAAAAAATATACATATCTCAAGTGTGCCAATGTCCATCGTTTCATTACTGCTTGGATACCGAATACTAATAAGTATTAAAGTGAGTGTCACAACCAGTATTTTATCTAAAGTATTTATTACTAACAAGATTTTGTGAATCAAATAACCATCCATTTCATTATTTTCTCAACAGTTTGCCATGCATTAAAATTATGAGATGGTCGTTTTATTGTAATATGTTTAGGAATGTTATAAGTTAGTTAGATCTGCCTGATCCATAATTAGAGCTGAATTAGATTTATTTTAGAACGTAGTTGGTACAATAGTAATTTTAGCAATAAAAAAAAGCTGCAAATGCTTAAGGTGCACATGCTACGGCAAGGCGAACCTTTAAGCTTTCATACAAACGTATTCTCCAATTAATTTGGAAACTAAACCGGTTCATTGCAATGAAATTATGCACTCGTAATCAGATAAGAAATAGCCGTTTGTATCATTTTAGTTTATCAAAATACTGTTACGAGCGTGGGGTTCGGGTTTAATAGAAAAATGCACTAATTAATCCACTAATTAAAACAAACACTTTACTACAAATTTAACACAGAAATAACACAAACTGTACTTGAAAAATCCACTAGTCACACACACACTTATAACAATCCACTTATAACAATCCTTCTCCTAGTATCACTTTGAACGCACTGTATCACACTCACTACACAACTCACTGAATCGCGGTTAAAACTGAACTCACTGTATCGCACTTCGAACTGAACTGTATCACGGTTAAAACTGTACTAACTGTGTCGCACTTCGATCTGAACTGTATCACGGTTAAAACTGTACTCACTGTGTCGCACTTCGAACTGAACTGTATCACGGTTAAAACTGTACTAACTCCGTGGCGGCAGTCAGCCAGCTGCCTTTTATACTCCGAGGAACTTTCTCGAACGTTCTCGTCCATTGCTGTCTCCAAAGGACCCATCACGAACTTTCCCGAATGTTCCGAGTATAGCTATCTCTTTCTGATGGTGCTATCTTTGTCACTGATGACGTCTCGAATGTTCGGAGTATAGCTATCTCTTTCTAATGGTGCTGTCCTTGTCACTGATGACGTCTCGAATGTTCCGAGTATGGCTATCTCTTTCTAATAGTGCTCTCTCTCACTCCTATTGAAAATTTCGCCATATTCTGAAATGTACTTCAAAGGCCCATAAGTGATCCTGAAAACGCCTGAAAACGGGTTTTCAGGTTATTGCGTCATCGGATAGAGGGTGGCCTGAAACGGACTGAAAACATGTTTCAGGCGCCTGAAAACGACGGCAACATGGGTGAATTTTTGATTTTCCAGTATGTGATAGAGCTACTCCTGAAACGGTCCGAAATGACTTTTCAGCCTGCTGAAAACGCTTCTAAAGCACTGAAATTGCCGTCTGAAGTTTATGGTCTAATCCGCCGGCGTAACAATACATAAACATCAATAAGTGAAAGCGACTTTTTTATTTAATATTTTACCCGAATTTTTATTCCTTTTCAAGCGATTTTATTACTGTCGCTCTCATTTAATGATGAACTTGTAATTTGAAAAACTAAAAAGTTACAAACATGGCTTATTCTTATCCAATTACAAGTGCATAATTTAATTGCAATAAACGGTATAGTTTCCAAATTAATCGGGAAATACGTTTGTATGGGAGCTTAGAGGATCGCCCCCACCTTAATCGTCCATTATTAATTGTACTTGCATGCTCTAGTTCCCAATATTTAGGCAGATCTAGAGTAGTATTGTTAAGAAAATGTACGTATACAATTGTGTACCACTAAAAACTCTATGATAAAAACTTCACAAACAGTCTGAAGTGTTGAAGCCATTGCAACTTCGTGTTTATCGCTTTTTGTTTTGTTTTTATAAACTGACTTCTAATTGCATAATAGTGATATCCTTTTCAGGGGAATTGGACCCCAACAGTTCCGACCACGTGGTAGCGATGACGCAGCTTAAGGAAACCATCGCCAGCCTCCAGAAGAAAGTTCACCAGAAGGACTCAGAACTTCTCTCCAAAGATAAACTGGTGAGTACATTTATTTCGTTCATAGATGAGTTAGCTGTTCATTTGCAACTAATAGAACAAATAAATTGTGACTTTCAGATAACAGAGCTTAAAGCTCAACATCACAACACTACTTGCGATATACGCAATGAAATGAAAAATAAGGAACGGCTAAATGAGACAAAGTTCACTATGATGAACACAAAGATACAAAATCTACTCAAAGAGGTGGCAACTTTGAGCAAATCCGCTAAGAAAAATAATAAAAACACAAAGTCCGCTCTAGCCACTGCAGACAGCGGCAGCGGCACAGATAGTCCGAGCACTAACTAAATCAATAAGATAAATTAGTTCAAATATCAAACAGTGGAATAACTGTCCCATTATTTTTTTACTCTACAAATGGTTTTATTTGTAGTTTTTATAATGCTAAGCGTAAGTAGGATTCAACATAATGACATCTTGGTTTTTTTAATTTATTATTATGTATTAGATTTTTTATCGATCTACCTAAAAGTACATTAATAATTTATTTACTTGAAATAATTAATCATTTTTAATTTGACCATATTGTAGATTATTAATTTAGATAGATCAAGGTAGTGTCAAACTGGAGATTAATTTTTGTATCAATTATGATGGGAACCATTTTGTTTTGCCTCATAATATTTTTAAACCTATAACTCAAAGCTATAACTGATTTATACCGCACACGCACTCCTTCCTAAAGCAAAACAAGCATTCAAATATGGCTTACATTATCATATTCAATGTACTAGGCATAACTTTTTGGACTTGACTTACACTCTGTATGTATGGTCTTTTGTAAATATTTTTTTTAACTTGAATCAAACAATTTGTCAGTTTCCTATCTTTACGCAATAAAAATAATATATTGACATAAGTTAAACCGAGGAAAACCAAAATGCTTAAAATAAAGGCTAAGCTCTCACAGTAAAGTGTTTGTAAATGTTTAAGTTTGAGCTCATTATTCTGTTTATGCTGTGGGCGTTGTGGTATAAATGAGCTTAAACCTCAAAACTGATACCCGAGCTCAAACGAGATAAAAAAAAAAACGCGTAGATAACACATGATCTTCAAAAGTGAACGTGAAAAATTATATATATTATGATAGTATTTTTTCATCTCACCATTAAAAACATAGTGAAAGATAAGTAGATAGTTAAATTAATGCTAATTTATAGTTGTATTACAAAATGTAAATGGTGTGCTATTCGGCTATTGATCAAAAACATTACCTCCATGAACATATTAGTTAGTTAGTTCGCCCGGGAATGTACCATTACGTAAATACTAACATAAAATGATAAGACCCCTTACTGAAGACGGGAGATTTTATGAAATCACCCTTATATCACTTAAGCCTTGGCCGTGAAGAACTATGACTGTCAGATTGCACGTCAATTTTACCAAAAGTAGTCGACAGAGGGCACTTATTTTTTACGTAGACTTATGCAAAGTTTATCATTTGAAGAAGATTTAAACTTCTTTTGTTTTGGTTGCTGGCACAATCACATGGTACTAATTTTATTACTAGCTAATATTTGCCTGCGGCTTTGCTATTTTGTAGGTACATAAATAAATCTGTATCTTGGCCACGCATAACGGCGAAAGTACATACTGAATGAACTCAAATAAAACTTGCAGGGGCGCACCGTGAGTTTGTAGGGCCTTGGTTTATATTACTTAAGGGCCTAGCAGGTCACAGCCAAAGGCTTTGCGGAGATCATTCTTCGGTTTTTAGTGACCAGTTGGGTTATAATTTAAGATTATTCGTGGGGTTTGAAGAAGTCGATAGTCAAGAATAAGACAACTAGCCAGGAGTGTTAACGGCGGAGCGAATGGCGATTTTTATTTGGGTTTAAATACGCACCGACAAATATGGAAGAACGGTGTCTAGGGACTTATAAAGGGTGTCCCGAAACTCAAAGGCAAGCCGAAAACGGAAGACAGTTGTATTAATTACGACTCAGAAGAAATAAAAATTCAAGGTCCATCTCGTCCAATAGTTAAAGCTTTTTACTGAAAATCAGAAAATCGCTCCCCGGCGGCGCCAAACTTTTCAAACTGAAAAAAAAGTCCAACGCGATAGGCTGACATATCGCAGTTATCCTTGATTTCAAAAAAGTATATTTAGTAGGTAATACGTTTTACCTTCACAAATTATCATCATCATCATCAGCCTATACCAGTCCACTGTTGCATAGATCTCCCCTAATGAGCGCCATAGCTCCCTGTCTTCAGCTTGCCGCATCCAGCATCTGATAGCAGTCTTTCGCAAATCGTCATCCCACCTGGTAGGAGGGCGTCCTTTACTACGTCTTCCGAGTCGCGGTCTCCACTCAAGAACACGTTTACCCCAGCAGTTGTCGGTTCTTCTTGAAATATGGCCAGCCCACTGCCACTTCAGCTTAAATTAAATAGCTTTAGCTTAAATTATCATAATTTTTAAAACGTGATAATATATTTTATTTTGAGTTTCGAGAGTCAAAATAATGCCAAATTCTAGAAAAAGGTGTATTTTTAAACACTTAGTTTAACTGTAACGAACGTAAATGATCAGAATAAAAAAATACGATAAGTAAGGAAAAAGCCAGTAGGAGCCGAGTAATGGAATAGAATTTATCTATATATTATATAATATAATCTATATAAATATTTATTCAGAAAGAAAATAACAATCAAATAACAAATTTAAATTAAAACTAGTATTTACAATAGAAACAATTAAGCTATCTGCAAATTGTTGCAAACAATCTACAGGTAGCTCAACTGATCCATATCAATACCAGTTGGAAGCGAGCCTACCACTGGCTGCATTGCCCCGCTGTATAGCAATGCTGATCTATATAAATAAAATAGAACAGAAAACTGGGTGAAATATCAAGAGATCTCTGAAACTGCAAGAGATATGAAGCTGAATTTTACACGGAGTTTCCTTTTAGTACGTAGGCTAAGAACGGATTTTTGGAAATTTACTTGAAGGAATGTTTTCTAAAAAAGTTTTAAAATCGTAAAGGATTGGTTGTAAAACTTTGGCGTTGATAGTTTACATGGAAACCAACACATAAGGTATTATTAAAGTCCACGCGAACGAAATTGCTGGCTGGTCAGTGGTCAGCTAGTAATATATAAAGCGGAAAAATTTGTTTGTTTGAACAGGATAGGCTCCAAAATTACTGGGCCGATTTAAAAAAATCTTTCACTATTAAAATGCTACATTATCCCTGACGAACATAGGCAAAAGAATATACCCGTGCGAAACCGGGGCGGACGCCTAGTATGAAAATTAACTGATTTGTAAAAATAAAAAACCCACATAAGTTCTTTACGAATTACAGAGCCAGACTAATATGTTTTTGAGTAATCGTTTAGATTTTCTATTTCTTGCTTAAATTTTGAACAATTCAATAACTCCCGCCGAAAATTATAGACCAGCGCTCAAAGATCTACTTATGAGCTTCTACCGTGGCTTCTACCTATTTTATTACTACGGCAATTCACAAAAAAATCATTGGCTAGTTTGTGGTACCTAACGTAAGCTTCGTCTGTAATAGATTGATTTTTTATTGTTCAGGCAGAGATGCGAAGTTGTCTTGCTGGATACAAGTGCCTAAGTGCCTATTGTCTAATTGTCTATAGGTACTAAACAAAATAAAAGTATTACAGATGTATTTAAAGAACCTTATGGTAGGTATCACCAACGGACCAACGTTTTTTTTTTTTTTTTGAAAATTCCTATATAATATAATTTAAAAAAAATTATAATAAGTGGTGGCGCTCGGGTAATGCCTTAATCAAATGATAAAAATAAAGTATTTACATTCAAGTATTATCTTATTTTGACTTGGATGGATGACCGCATACTGTATACGGCTTTTTACATACAAAATTGAATCCTTTTGCGAAATAGTTATGTAACCCTCGTATTTATAGTAAAAAAAATATGGTTTTTTATCAGCGCGTCCTACCTGTCATGACCTATACGGAGCTGATCGAGACTTAGACACTCACTACAGGGCTGGTCCACGAGCTATGAAAAGAGCTATGCTCGGAGTTCCTCTGAAGGATAGGATTTGTAACGAATACTTACATCCGACAGAGATCCAAAGTTATTGACATAGCTCTAAGAATTAGCAAGCTGAAGTGGCAGTGGGCCGGCCATATCTCGCGACGAACTAACAACCGCTAGGATAAACGTGTTCTTGGATGGAGATCATGTCTCGGTAAACGTAGTGTAGGACGTCTTCCGATAGGTGGTATGACGACCCATGAGACTGCAGGCGGATGCTGGATGCGTCATGCTGAAGACATAGCGCTAATGGTGCTCATTACTGGCCTATGACTAGTAGTGGTCTAACATAGGCTGATGATGATGTATTGTAATAACTAACTAAGTCACCTAGTAAGTAAGTAAGTACCCAACATCTTGAGTAATACAGATATTATAATACTAGTCTACATCTGGACCGTGTTTAATTATTCAGTAATATTTATTTATGTTCATTTAACTACTACCATTCCATTCTACCAAATTGATAACTCTGTCAATGAATAAAAATACTGCAAAATCCTTGTAACGTAGGTGCAATCCATTATATCGACGATGAAGTATCAATATCTTCTATCTCAATTTTTTCGATTTTTTTTTTATTTCACCAATCGATGTATTTTTTCATTCTCTATCTCCTGATAAAAACACACGAATTTCGACTTAAAAACAACGTAAATACGGATCAAATGAAAATAATACTAACTCCGTTAGTTTCAAATCATGCTGGAAATACCTACTATCTGTATTGAAGAAATACCTCCTATCTCATATTGCGTAACTTATGCTGTGAATACCTCCTATCTCCTAGAGGCGCCTGCGAATCTGTTCGATGTTTTTGTACTAGATATCAGGGAGGGGGGTGTTTGCCCCGCGCGCACCTTCCCCCGCTCCCCAGATGCACTGTGACGCCTCCTTATGATGTCGAACACGTTAATTTTGATTTTGTCAAAAATTATGCTGATCCTGACACTTGGGTGTACAAAAGCATTCGTCCAGGACGTACAGGTGATCAGGTGATCCTCAAGTGGTCGACATAAGAGCAATTCAGTACAATCCAGATTTAACATTATTGATCAAGTTAAACTTTGATGACAATTGGATGGAGCTTCCACAAATACCCAGACCACTTAGACAAGTAAGTTATTCGCAGCTTAATGCGGTTACATATCATAATAACTAAAGCTATTTTAACTACTTTCGAGACAGCTACGGTCGATTCACCAATGTTCATAATGCATATTGGCCGACTCAAGTACTGTTTAAATAACATAGTTTTTATTAAACTAAAATTAATCGCACTAACGGACGATCAATCTAATGATTTTTAAAAATATTGGACGTTTGCACTATGTATGAAATATCTAATGGACAACTCGCCTACAGTTTATCAATGCAGCGCACCGCGCTGGATTTTTTCTTAAATGAGGGTGCCTTTTTTTTGAAAACGTCGTTTTATTTTGTTTTTTTTTTGGTTGCGTCTAGCATCGCGATAGCTCCGGCACTGCGGGAAGTGCAGCCTCTCCGCCATTGCGTAACAAGGGACAGGCGGAGGCTGCACTCCCTGCGCGCCTCCGGCTTATTAAATACACTCTACGCACAAGAACACGTGGGGTCGGGGTACTCTGTGTCGGATCCGCCACTCAAATTGAACCTAATCAACTCTTATAGGAATGCTCTGTATCGGGTAGTTCTTTTTCCTGAGGATAAACTTAGATAAGAGAAGTTTGTGTTTTTTTACTCTTATTTTGTCTATAAATATTGACCAAAGATCAGTAGGTGAGTCGTCCATTATTTCAATCAACCTTAGGTTACTTAATTGTAGTTGTTCAAACCGTAGATGAATAAACCGTAGGTGAATTCTCCTTTATAGATATAGTTCATTAGTTTTAGCAAAATTCTATGAAACGATCTGTAAGTATATTAAACAGTAGGTCTTTTGACCGTAGTTATTTCAAAAATAGTTGGATTATGTTTAGTTGTTATGTTTACTATGTAACCCTTAATGCTAATCCTCTCCCGATCAAAGGCACAAAATTTAACCATCTACAACAGCTAAAAACTGTTCTGCCAAGAGACTGCCACCATTTTTACGACACTTTGCCATATTTACAATAAGTAGCTTTATGGGAAAGCGTCAAAATATTTCTATTATTATGTTTGTCTTTTCGAGCACATATTACTTTGTTTTTGGTATAGTTTATCTATTGTTGTAACTTGCAAAGTATTTATTTTTCATGCGAATATGCTAAATGTTTTTAGGAAGGAGGTACCGCCAATTGTTAATTTCTTATTTTTGATAGTTTTATCATGTGACTTTTTTATTACTTTACTGCTGACACCTGCCTACCAAGGCAAATATTTTGTATGTTTGCTGTTTATGAGTCGCTGTATAAATGATTACAATAACTAAAAGATGCTTAACTTGTTATTTTGAAATAAAACTAGTTTTTAAAAAAAATACTCTTTGTAATTCCTCCTATCAAAATCATTCATTCATCCTAAATAGAATCAATACCTCCTATGTCTGATTATCTTCTTAATTAGATATCCTACTCATAATTCACTAATAGTAATATAATTGCCTCCAAAATAAGCTTCTTTTTGCATTAAAAAAATCTGATAATTGTAAATAAAATAAAAATTATTATGTTTTTTTCGCTTCCTGTAAAGTTGCTGATTTTGAGATAGGAGATATTGATACTTCATCGTCGATATATTCTATTACAATGACAAATGAACTATTGAACCCGCAAAACAAAAGTTGTCGAAAATCGTAATTCGTAAGGCGTGTCCAGCTGTCATCGCGAAAAAAGTAACATGACCTCGCGTCCGTCCATGGAGGCGGCTAGCCCCCGACTGACGTTAGTGGAAACGATTTTCAGTTATATACAAAGGGATATTTGATCAATAGGGTTGAATTTATCGTGGCAAAATATTACCTAGGTTCCAATTACTTCGCAAAACGCCTTACAAAAATGAGTTTTTTGGGATTTATTATTATTGTATTGAATTCTACAAAAATTACGAATGTTTATTAGAAAGATATGATGTAGAAGTAGCGGTACCTGTAATTTCTTTTTTATCTGGAGTTATATATTTTATGTAAAGGCTCAAACGCCCTGCTATTTTTAAGCGTTTTTCTCCAGTGATTTATTATAAAACTACACAAAATAATGAAAAAAAGAGGTAGTAAAGATAGTTATTAGATATTTGTTTATATAATGTGGTATTTTTCATCACTTAAATCGTATGCACTTTAGAGCAAAACAAAAAAATGTAAAAGCTGTTCGTCCAAGTAAGGCATCACTGAGGCCCCTTAAGAACTGAAAGATTGTAATTCCAATGTGGCACATTCCTGGACGAATACTTAGGTAAATATATTAATTAAGTAGTTAGTATAGAACCAAATTAGTTTTGTGTGTGAAGCAATATATCTGTCTCTGATACTTTTGTAAAATACCTCTCTTATCTGATACGGGGTTTTCTTTAATGTTAAGTTTTGAAGCATCCACGACAAAAAAAATAAAGGTCAACTAGACCATTCATAAAATACCTACATTAGGCCTTCCTTGTTATACGTTTCTAATTAAGTAATCTAACGATCCGTAAAATATTTTTTTTCCCCAACCATTGTGCGTGTTTTTGCCCCTCATTCATAATGGCTTACTATGGTATGCAATATGCATGTTTACGTTCTGTAAAAGTATTTAGTTACTCTAGGGTGATGTTCTTGGAAAAAATTCCACCAACTGCAGCCCTTAAAATTTAAACCTATGTGACATAAATTGTGATATGTAATTGTTTGTTACCTATCTTTCTTATTTCTACATATAGCTGTGTCTAAATCAAAACAAGTTTTTTGTTACTTAAATCAAAAAACAGTTTTCTGTCTCGTAATAATTGTATGAATCTGTATGTGTCATTTTTTGAGCAATAAAATAGCAATAACAAAATGTAGAGAATTTATTAAAATAGTTCTATTTTTTAAAGTGTTTTATTGCCCAAATTAACGATGTTTCAACCCACAAGCAAGCTTCTATTGAAATAAAGTAAAGCTTAATTTTTTTCTAAATGTTAGTGTTTAAGTTGTCCTATATTGAATTTATATGAACAAACGTTTTTTTGGAACTCTTAATTTAATAATCAAACTTAATGAATCTTGATGCTGTGTAAGAATTCCAATAAAGATATCTGTGGAAGTACTTAGTTAAGTAAACAATGTTAGTAATGAAACGAATGGAAATAAATAATGTGAAAGAAAATGACATTTTCATTCCATAACCTAAAATATTAGAAAGTACGCTTCAAATTTAATACTTGTTTCATGCCTTATTATTATTAACGCCTGAATACTCAAACGCTACTCAGATTTAAGCACGTCTCAAGTCGTGATTTTTTGACAGTTTTCAATGAAAATGTGTCATAAATTCGTCACTTGAGAAGTGCTTAAATCTGAGATGCGTTTGAGTATTAGGGGGTTAGTATATAAAAATAGAATGTGCATATCTTGACGATGTCCTCTTAGCCGAATTTCGACCACGGTGGCCTTTGTCAACGGAGACTAGCCAGGTACGCAGGACATATTATAATTTATAGTGAATAAGTGTGTACGCGAACACAGGTGCACTCTCTATTTCCCCCACTTTCATAACTGACCTAACTGACTAAACATATTTAAACATACAATACGGAGTGGAGTGAAGCTCTGCAGTAGGTACTTTCAAAAACTGTCTCAAGTACTTTCAACTTCTACACTCCGAAACACTATTTTAAGAGACTATCGACGTTCTTTTTAGATTTTATATCTGGTAAAATATCTGGCTAGCAAAACAGACAGAATAATTTTTGGTGTAACGATCTAGCTAGGACGGCCCGTAATATGAAATGAAAGCTTACTTAGTTATTGATGTATATGCTTGAGTAACGATTTTCTATAACAGAAGTGCTACTCAATAGATGGATCCTCAGCATAGTTTCATAATACGTGCCCTAAGATTATAAATAGTAGGTAGGTTTTTTTCGTTCCATACATTTAGGTACTAGAGAAATGATGTTAAATCGTTGAATGCTTGGCTTGTCCTACTAAGCTTTCATCATCATCATCATCAGCCTATACCAGTCCACTGCTGGACATAGGCCTCCCCTAATGAGCGCCATAGCGCCCTGTCTTCAGCTTGCCGCAACCAGCATCTGCCAGCAGTCTTTCGCAAATCGTCATCCCACCTGGTAGGAGGGCGTCCTACAATACGTTTTCCGAGTCGCGGTCTCCACTCAAGAACACGTTTACCCCAGCGGTTGTCGGTTCTTCTCGAAATATGGTCCACTGCCATTTCAGCTTGCTAATCCTTTGAGCTATGTCGATAACCTTGGTTCTCTGTCGGGTGTATTCGTTGCGAATCCTATCCTTCAGAGAAACTCCGAGCATAGCTCTCTCCATAGCTCGCTGAGCGACTTTAAACTGGTGGACCAGCCCTACCGTGAGTGTCCACGTCTCAGCTCCGTAGGTCATGACGGGTAGGACGCACTGATTGAAAACTTTCGTTTTCAAGCATTGCGGCATGGATGACGAGAAGACTCGACGTAGTTTCCCAAACGCTGCCCAACCTAGCTGGATCCTCCTCTTGGCCTCCTTCTCGAAATTGTTTTTACCCAACTGCAGAATCTGCCCAAGGTAAGTGTATTCGAAAACAATTTCGAGAAGGTGGCCATGTACAACGATCGGTCCCGGATCATGGGTTTTATCCAAGTTCATGCCAAGACCGATGCGTCGCGTCGTGAGGCTGAAGCTAGGCTTTATTGTTTGCTAATCTGCTACTTTGACAGAGACAAAATCACAAAACATGTTTTTATTTAACGCTATCGTACGTACCGTCAGCATTAGAAGATCCAAGCGTTCAGCCAAAAACATAAAGCTTCCAGAAGTTGAATGCGCTATCAATATATCAATACATATTAGGTACTAATATTATAAATTCGAAAGTAACTCTGTCTGATCTGCCTGTAACTTTTTCACGCCACCTAATTAAATTTGGCAGGAAGGTAAATAATATTCCGAGGACGGACATGGCTATTTGAAAAGCCCGTGCGAAGCCGTGGGCACTGGGCAGCCATTAGATAAATTTGAAAGTAATTATCTCTTGTCTGTCTGTTTGATACCTTTTCACCCCTAAAAGGCTGAACATGATGAAATTTAGCAGTGAGGTGAATAGTATCCCGCCGTGGACGGACATTAGGCTACTTGAATAGTGCGTATGAAGCCGCGGCCAGCAACTAGTCTGCATATTATAAAGGAAAGACGTATTTTTGAATGTGTCAAATAAATTTAAAAATTACTGGACCGATTTCAAAAATTCTTTACTGTTAGAAAGCGACATTATCGCACTTATCACTGAGTAACATAGGCTTATTATTAAGCTGGGGCGGACCGCTAGTACTATTATTATAAGCATCAAGTCTGCATCGAAATAGTCATAGTTCGTATAAATATTTAAACTAGATTTAGTTCATTTGAGGTGCTGCCGTTGCTCGATTCTAAGGTTTAGGTTCGAGTACTGCCGAAATAGATTTTTTGTGAACTTTTTTATGTTGTAACACTGTTGGCTAGCGCGCTGGACGCATAGATCTTTTTGACGCTGGCTGTACCTACACATCACAAACAACCATGTATTTGCTTGAGACAAACTTGACACGTTTCAGCTATTACAAAGCCCTGTCTATCTCCTGTTGTTCTGCGGCAGTCACATCAGTTGTCCTTATCAGTATTGTTATTGTTTCAAAATAGTTTTTTCTGTGAATTGTTAAATGAAAATCTTTGCTAGGGCTGGCAGCATTTTTGAGTTAGTCTTAAAATAAATTCCTCGTCGGGGTTGTCTTTATTATATGGTTATAAAATTAAATACCTTGTTACCTTACCTAGTTACCTTTCCCCTGGGTCTCGTCTAGAATCATAACCTCAGCTCATCTCAACAGCCTTTATAGAAACACTGCTGGACGCAGGCCTCCCCCTGATAATCGCCTTATTGTCTTTTATCTCATGGGTATAATGCTCATAATCCCCACTGGGCATGGCGGTTGGGATCGCAGTTCGGTGGTAGATCCATTCTGCAAGAAGCACTGCTGTCCGCCCCCGGCTGTATGTCCCTTAGTCGCCTCTTACGACACCCACAAGAAGAGTTGGGGTGGTGCAAATTCTAAGAAACAGTAATGTGCGATAAATTATTAAGTTTATTGATTGTCTTCATGTTATCCTAGTCAATATCAAATAGATAGGTAATTCGTTATTCACAAAAACTTGAGGGAGGGGGGTTGGTTGAGGATCTTCCAGTTACTTTTCAATTCATAATTACATACATATACCTTGTTGCCGACCGACCAACCTTTTTATATTTTATTTAGTTTTTTATGTTTTTAGACTTGTTCAAATTTGGAATGAAAAAAAAAGGAAAAATGACAGGTAGAAAAAGAAGTGGATATAATAATGTTTTTCTTCAAAAGTTATTGTTTTATTTTACGCGTTTTCATAGTCTTCATACCTAATAGGTATACATAAGTCATGGTAGGTACGCTAATTATATGAGGTCTTTGACACTCAATATTTTCACTAAACCTTTGTAATTTCTATTCTGGGCGCTATGAGGCGCATTAGGGGGAGACCTATGTTCCAGCTGTGGACCGATATAGGTTGATGATGTACATCATCAACCTATATCGATCCACTTAACGTCATACATACTTAAATGCAGTCGAGCGTAAATTATTAAAAAATATTTATAATTAAGTATCTAGTTTGGCATAGTTGCATTGATAATGTCATTTTTTGGATACCAAATTTTTTTGCAGTCTTGTAATTTTTCACTTTATGTGCAACACGTGTCGACTCGTGGTATTTAAACTTGTGATGACCGCGTCGCCCCTAAATCATACAATTATTGAAATAAAGAGATACGTAAGTCTGTCAGTGTTGTTTTTATATGAATTCTTAGTCACCGGAACACGATATGATCTAGCTACAACTTATATGTTTTTGTAAATAGTGGTTGAGCGCGGAAGAGTCAGTCAAGGCTCTGCTCTTGTAGCGGTCAGTTCTTGTTTTAGGTCGTTAACATAACAATGGACGTGCGTTTTGTTTTCTTGTTGGCCGTCTTGGGATTCGTACAGAGCAAGCGTAAGTGATTTTTTTCATTATTTTTAGTATTTCATGCGCTATTTTTCGCGATCAGGAGCTAGTATAATGTAATAATTATGTACGGCGAAATGCAGCGTATATTAGTGATTTTTCAAATTTATTTCTGTTTACATTCTAGATTATTGATTGGCTATCATGACTTTTTTCAGTGAGTTGCAGCACCATTAAAAAAATCATTGATGGTCACAACTCCAGGCGCCAACTTATCGCCCAAGGAAATGTGGAAAATCAGCCTCCAGCTCGTAAAATGAATATGATGGTAAGGAAAGAAATACATTTTCCGCTACATTTTTATTAAAGAAAGATAGCTCTATCCTCTTTGTTAATATTCTACTATTTTCTCTGATTACCTTTCCCCTGGGTTGAGATGATTTACGTTAATCTGATCACACTCGATTAAATGATTTAAATTAATAACAAAATGATGTTGAAAAAATAAATGATTTATTTTTTTCTTGTAACTAAAACAGCAAGTCAAAAATGTACAGGAAGGCACCACAACCAATGTTCGTAGGTAGGTACTCTCCTGGTTGAAGATTCATTCTTTTTGATTTAAATACAGAATACATAGAGGACATAGTAGAACTCAATCGAAACTGAAAAAAAAAATAAACAGAATAACACAAATGAAAATATTTCGACATTGGTGTGTTCTATTTCTGCTAGTACTTTGTGATTTAACCTTGGAACCTTCCGTACCTACCTAAAAAACCTTAAAAATTGGATAGATCAAGCTAATTTCATAAAAAAATAATCTAATTGAAGGGACCTAATTGATCGATTGGATCTAATTGATTATTACAAAAACAGTGATTTTTAACTATCCTGCCTTTCCCTAAGTCACAGAACCTAACCTACCTGTCTCAATTCCAATCAAACCAAAGATTTTCTGTCGTACAACATAACATGAAATGAAATTAATTTAGTTATTATCCAAGGCTTAAACTTTTAAGGACAGATTTACTTGTCAAATGGAACGAGTTCAAGGATTGTTCTCATCTCGTTTCTTTTTTTAACAGGTTTGGGATGAGCATTTAGCAGAGAAAGCTGCTGCATGGGCTTCCAACAATAACTTTACACACAATCCAAACAGAAACATTGGTAAGTTGTTTTAATAGTTACCTAGATTTATCAAAAGTGTAAATGTAAAAATATTAGAACACAGGTGGAACAAACTAGTCTACGAAACTTAATGGTCCGATTTGTCTCTGACAATACATGTAGCACCATCTAGCCCGGGAATAGGTAGCTGGTTTTAAGAGATCAACTGATATCTTTTGATCAACTATAAAATAGAATCTACTTTCATAAGAATTACGATACCATTTCAGATTCACCAAATTTCAGTACAACTGGTGAGAATCTTTACCAATTCAGCACCACTGCTCCAAAATTGAACTTCGACCCAGAAATGGCCCTTACTCCCTGGTTCGACGAGCATAAAGATTTTACCTTCAAACCGCTGGCATGGGAAGACTTTGGGAAATCACCGCCTATCGGCCATTACACACAGGTGAATTTACGGTGATAAAACAACTTGCTATTCTTCTATCCAATCTATCTATCATAATAATTATGCCATTACTTAGATAACCTAAATTAGCCAACTTATTCTAGCACACGTTTTCTGTAGGCCTAGGTGGGGAAAGTGATAACTTTTCTTTGTCCTCTAGAGGAGAGTTGTATAATACCGCGCGGTTGACTATTCCGCGCTTCTGTTTATTCAACGAACTAAGCATATTTATACAGCCAACTAAGCATAGCAACAGCCTGGTGTGCTATTAAAATATTAGCGCACGTCGCAAAACCCCTTGCGAAACGCGTCAGCCCGCTTCGATAGCTCTTAACTGAAGCACATGAGGTGAAAGATTTTTCTGGGGTGAAAGATTTTTGGTGGATCGACTATAAATCTTTCAGGCTGTATTGCTAAGATGCGAACTCATTATTGATAGACATCGAAATTATTTAAACGCTTCTATAGAAAAATACTGGAAATTTGGTGTCTGGTGTAGTTTTCTTCATATCCTTTCTTTTCATATAAGGTGACAATACAAATTTCGTTCTTTAGTTCAGTAATTATGTTGCTTAGGCATGGAAATGTTTTTAAATTTAATTTGTAGAAATGTGTTATTAACAGATTCGAGCACGTTTCTTTTTTTTTCAAATAAATGTCTGTCACGTCGTACGAGCAGTATTAACATACCATTTCGATAATAGCACGTTTTCCCATTTATTCATTTTATGTATTTAATTTAACGGTTTAGCCATATTATTACATGTATATTGTAAAGCTTAATAAACTTCTAACTACATTTAATTTAATCGAACAATTCCAAGCTGAGCAATAGGCATTCTCGCTTAGGAGCGCGGTAATATCCAGCTCTCCCCTACTTCTATATCTATCGACATCATTGAGACTGAACCCTAGTTTTCATTTCTCATTGAACCACTAGACATAATTTTCACATGATCACTCCTGTCTGTTCTTCCTCAACCTCAACAACCTATACTGGTCCACTGCTGAACGCAGACTTCCCTCTGATAAACGACTTATTTTCTGTTAACTCATGGGGGGTAGTGCCCATAATCCCCTCGCTTGCGGGCAGGCGGGTTGGGGATCGCAGTTCGGTGGTAAATCTATTGTGCAAAGGCTCATCTGCCCGCCCCCGGTTTAGGTATGTCTCTAAGTCGCCTCCTAAGATACCGATAAGGTGGTGGATCTTGTCTGTTCTTGAATAATTGGAGTTGCATTAGTCAAGCAACCAACTATGACGTTCTTTTTTTACAATGTTGTTGTTACATACAAATAATTGACAAACAGTGAATCATCGTCACAGTTAATATTACACCTTTCAATTATTATGGTTCAGTATTTTCGGAATACAGTGCAAGAAATTGCCTCATTTTGTATCGGTTATTAATAACAATTACTACGGCATTTAGTAGGTATATTAGTAAACATCGAAACATCACAAACAAGTCATAATACACCAAAAACAAAGCAGAGACGCGCAAAGTAAGATTTAGATTGAGGCTATGGCGAAAATGAGATCTTAGGTAAAATAAAGGTAAAGATGAAAATATTTAGTAACATTGACGACCTCTGTGGCGCGGTGGGCGAAGGTCCGCCTGCGACGCAGGAGGTTGCGGGTTCGATTCCCGCCTTGGGACAAATGTGTGTACGATCTGCAGACATTTGTTCAGGGTGTTCTGGTCGTTTTCTATGTATAATAAAAAATATCTATCTATGTATTGTATTGTATTATGTATAACAGTTATCTAGTACCCATAACACAAGCTATGCTTACCTTGGGGATAGATAATGCTGTGTGAATTGTCCAGCATTATTTATTATTATTATTTATAATTCCGCGCAAAACCTCCTCCGATAAGCTTTAACAAAATGTAGTTAGCGCTGTAGAAGAAAAAAACCACACCGAATACAAAATGAAAAGAAATCTACCAAAGTAAGACGTCAACTAGTTTCGTCTCTCCACGAGACATCATCAGAACACCACAATACTTTACCTTGACACTGAGAGCGCCAAGCAACACCGGCAGAGTCCCACCAGAGATGTTTGCCACTCCGAGCTCCGCGCGCCAAGTCAAGTTTGTTATCTGTGATCTTAGGTGCCAAGTTCCAAAGAGGTTCCTATAATATTCTTTCGTATAACGTTGTTTTCTAATAAATGGATATTTATTTTGAAACACATGTAAATATACTAGGGTAAAAAGTCGCTCGAAATGTTGCAGAATGCAGATGTCTTTATTATTGTACCTTGTACCTATATACTCGTAAGGCATAGCGTAGTTCTAAAGTAAAGTATTTTGTTTTGTTTTCAGATGGTGTGGTCAGACACGACATACGTAGGCTGTGGCCTGTCTCGGTTTAAGAAAGGGTCGTGGAGTAATATTTTATTTGTTTGCAACTATGGTCCAACGTGAGTATCATCAATTAACTGCTGTTAAAATATGAAATTTAGGATTCCTACCTAATATTTCATTTCATTCTGTTTATAAGCGACAAGATGTTTGATTAGTTGCTTGTGCAAATATATCTAAAATATCTCAATTTTGATGCATAGGCCTTCTTCTCCGAGCCAATATGACTTACTGACTTGATTTTATATAGAAAATAAAGCAAAGGCAGGGTAACAGATTCGCCAAAACGACCGACGACTCTGAGGCGCGGTGGGCGAAGGTCTGCCTGCGACGCAGGAGGTTGCGGGTTCGATTCCCGCCTCGGAACAAATGTGTGTAAGATCTGCATATATTTGTTCAGGGTGTTCTGGTCGTTTTCTATGTATAATAAAAAATATCTATCTATGTATTGTATTACATTATGTATAACACAAGCTCTGCTTAGCTTGGGGCTAGATAATGCTGTGTGAACTGTCCAGCATTATTTATTTATTTAAAATATTTTATTTCCTACTCTTATCTTGCTTTGTTAATTACAAGAAATCTTGATTTTTGCACATTAGCTCTGCTCTGTCCGGCTCCTACAAACGTGAAATCCTATGTCTATCCTTTTCACAAAATGGCTTTGTTAGCAGCCTCTATGCCAGACTATTATGAATAAGGCCCCACTATAGTATAAACTTTATCACTGTAACGTTACTAACGTTACAGTATCTAGTAGAAACTAAGTGAAAAAGTTAAAACAATTATTAACAGAAATACGGGTAAACGCAAAAGATTAAATAAGAAATTTCCACAAGAGACTAAAGTTAAAAAAAAAACATCATGTTTGACACGTATAAAAAACTAACTACACATAAAGGCCAATACAATAATAGCTGGTATGCATAAAATCACTGTAAATTGTATGAATTGAGTTTCGCTGTTTGAATCCAGGTACCAAGTAAACGTAGATCTGGACAGAAGCTTATTTCATATTATGTTATTAATTTTCAGTGGAAACTACGTAGGCGAAACGCCATACAAGACCGGGAAAGCCGGCGGGCGCTTGTATTGCAGTATTGGTGATTGCTCGCAAAAATACGGTGACAGGTGTTAACCTATATTTAACCAACTCCACCGGATTTCTGTATCTTCCAAACTACTGAATATTTATTTATATACCTAGGTATTGTAAAGTTCAGGATTGAAAAAAATCGCAAATTACCTCTAAATTTAACACCTAACTAACTAACCTTTTAATCTTATTATTATCTCAATAAATACAGAAGTTAAGATCTCGAGAATAAGCATGGTAATTGAACTAAGTATACCTTATGAATATTTTATAATATTGCGATTTTTTCTATAATGTCCTAAATAATAGATAATAAGCAAAAATAGATTTTTATGTTTGCGTTGCTCTGCCCTATCCCGCTCCTATGAAAGCAAAATCCTATGCTTATCCTTTTTACAAAATGGCGTCGGTGTTTGTGGTATGGTGTTTGTTGTAAACATTGAATTAAATTATTTACTTGCAGTTTGTGAGCAAGGTTACATACCACATAATATGTTTTAGTTTAGCCCTGTAAGGGCATTGTTCATTAGCATTAAATTTATAACAATAATTATACGTTGAAAATAGAATTAACTTCGTATTTTTACATAATTTGTAGCATATTATTTTGTATTTGTTTGTGTTATTTAACACGTCGTATGGCGATAAATTATTAGAAACAAGTAAAGTTGTTTTTCTGTGCTAACTGTCCTGATTAGTTTTCTTTTATGAGAAGACTGTTTCTGTTAAGGCGGTTCCCCGAAACTACTGCCGCCGTGCTGTCATCCTATTTTGTTGTACAGCCAAACATTTATAAAGGCATACCTATTTTTTGTTATAAGGCTAAGACATTCGAGTGCCGCCGAAGTCGAAAATTTTTGGGAACTTATTTCATGTCTAATAAAGGCATTAAAAAAAACTTTTAATAGGTATCGTATCACAAACTGCCCATTGAATACTTTTAAATTACCTTTGTTAAACGAAATAACGAGATAAAATAGGGGCGGCGCAAATTTTGCTCAGGGAACCGCCTTAAGAAAAATAAATAAACAGTGCCCACCTGATAAATTGTTTTTAAAAAAGTAGAATTTTTTATCAGCCGTATAAAACGATCTTGAATTCCTGTTGTTAATCTATTTTAATCAATCGATAAGACTTCTACTTGATAAATAAAATTAGTAGGCGATAGTATTTAGAATTAATCCCATACTCTTTAATCAGACGTGGATTAGTGGTGGTTATTGTGTTGAAATGGTAAGTAAACTTTTTATTTAATATTTTTTTAGTTCATCATCAGCCTATACCAGTCCACTGCTGGACATAAGCCTCCCCTAATGAGCGCCATAGCATTTTTTTAGTTGTTTGATGGTAATAGTATGTAGGTACTATGTAGTAATATGCATTCAGTAGGTAGGTACCTATATAATTGTTTTTTAGCTCATTTGCAAGTTTCGTAATTTCTTAAGCACTACACACAGGCCGTAATTTTTTTTTAAATATTTTTTATTACAATTTACGGAAGTGGTTGTTGTTATAAACTACAGTCGTGGTCAACTAATTAGGGACAATCTCTAGTTAGGCCAAATTGTGATTTTTTTTTATTTTTTTCAACGAGTCTTAAAAATATTCCATATCTTTTACATGTAAGTATAATTAGTCATTGATGTGCCCGATTATACAATCAATAACAACTTCTTAAACATTAAACCTCTACAGTATAGCTGATAGATTATCATAGTGCTATTTGTTCAAATATTGCTGGCTGGCCATTGAATTAGGGACACTGAGATATTGCGTTCTATTTTCAAAGTTTGAATCTCAATACTGTTTTACTTCTTCTCTTATTGTTTCGTGGTAGTTTTGGCGGCAATCCCGATTTTTATTTTAAGTTTTGAAAAATATTTTGAAGAAAAATGGGCAAAAATAAAAGTTGCGATCCAACACTACGAAAAATTATCATGAAGTTTGTTGTCGAGCATGGTTGGCCATACCGAAGGATAGCAGAACATTTAAATTGTTCAAAAACTATGGTATACAATGCAGTGCAACATGTCAGACGTAATAACACAACTTTAAATGTGCCCAAAACAAAAAGATCGAGAAAAACAACTCCGCAAGAAGATAGAATGATAACCAGGTTAGCTAAGAAAGATCCGTTTCTAGGCTCTATTGTAATTAAACACGAAGTATTTGGGACAGACGAAAGAGCTGGTGTCTCAGCGAGGACCGTTCGACGACGTCTGGTAGAAGCAGGGTTGTTCGGAAGAGTGGCTCGCAAAGTACCGTTGTTGAAGAAAGAACATAGAAATGCTCGTTTGGCGTTTGCACGTAAATATGGACATTGGACCTACGCCCAATGGCAACATGTATTATTCTCTGACGAGACCAAGGTTAATTTGATTTCTTCAGATGGAAGGCAATACGTACGGCGTCCAGTAAAAGCGGAAATGAATCCAAGATTCACAAAAAAGCAGGTGAAACATGGCGGTGGAAACATTAAAATGTGGGGTTCATTTTCTGGACGTGGAGTGGGACCTGTGAGGAAAGTTCAGGGTAACTTAGACCAACATCAATACAAGGCAATATGAGGAAACGATGCTTCCCTATGCTGAGGAGCATCTCCCTATTATATGGACGTTTCAGCATGATAACGACGCGAAACATACCGCCCGTTCAGTCAAGTCGTTTCTTACCCGTCAGTCAGTATCGGTGCTAGATTGGCCAGCAAATAGCCCGGACCTTAACCCAATCGAGCACCTTTGGCACGAAATCAAGAAAAAAGTTGCCACTTATCGTACCACAACTTTAGATGAACTTAATGAAGCTTTTTGTGAGGCATGGGCAAACATTCCTGTCGAAACATGCCAGAAACTGATAATGTCTATGCCACATCGGTGTCAAGCGGTAATTACTAACAAAGGTTTTGCTACTGGGTACTGATTTTACACGCAATAAAATGGAGCTGTTAAAGATATTATAATACTGCAGATTATTAGTTTTGTTTAACTCTATTTTTCATTATAGTTTACTGTCCTGAATTAAATGTCCAGCTACAGAATAATACCTTAAAATTGAATACATGTTCAACCTTTGATATTAAATACTTTTTTCTATTTATTTATTCTTTTATTTACAGCCATTTATAGCATAATAATCGGACCAAATTATGCAAATAATAGGTGCTGAGAAATCAATATGGTTTTATATTTATATGTACATAACCGGTTATTGCTCTTCACTATCTTGAAAGTCCCTAATTAGTTGACCACGACTGTATGTAATTGTATAAATATACCTATTGGTATTAAAATACAATTATTTCACTAGTTTCTGCCTGGGGCTAGTTTCTATGAAATGGTTAAAGGTTATTTATGTTTGGCTTGAATGTTATTATGGGATAAAAATATATTTCTAGGCCTATAGAACTACCTGTTTGCAAAATTTCAACTTTTGGCGTGAAGAAGTAACAAGTATCCACCCATCCATACTTCCACATTTACTTTAATATTAGTAAGATGTTAGATAGCTATCATTGCTAACAATACCACTTAGAACAATAACAGTCTTATCGAAGCAACCTAGATTTTTTTTGATCGACTATTTCGAACATTTAATAAAAACTTATATACAACTTTTATTTTTTAGATAATATTATTACTTCTGGGCTGCCTGCCCCTAACATGGGCAGATCTGCAAGGCAGATTAGTGGAGCCGCCGTTGCGTGTAGAAATGCCTCCGCCGCCGGGGGCTGAGGAGTCCAGCCGAAACGTCTTTCAGAGCTGGATGACCATGCCTATAGACCACTTTGACCCACAAAACAGTAATACTTTTCTAATGGTTAGTATGTCCATTATTATTTATATATTTAAATTTTTGGGGAGGGTTTTTTGAAGATTAATGGTCTTGATGAATTCATCAAGAAAGGTATAAGCTGACATAGGTATAAAAACGGATCCCAGAAATGGGTGCTGAGTTATGATAACAGTTCCAATCTCACCAAATACCAATTTCAATGTAAGATTCGTATACTTGTAAATCGATGATTCCGAATGAAATCGACCAAAAAGCTAAGTTCTGAGTCCGGTTACTCGGTCGATAGTACTTCGACGACGACGACGAGACGTTTTTATGGGATTTCGTACAGTGCTTCTATTGTACGGCCAAAACTACACAAATCTCATACAAACATAGAACGTCTCGTTGAGCCGATACTATCGATTAACCAACTAGGCTTTTACATAGGTAATCGTGTTCAAACCGCAGCGCAAAATTATACGCTAAATCGAGTAAGGTAAGAAATTAATATTGGAACCTACTGAATATGAACTGGCAGGGGCTTTCGATCAGTCTTGTTTAAGTTTCACAAAAAAACTGAAAGTTTTCTTGTTGATGATCTGTGCTTAGAGCTAACACGATCTCGACTTGGCTGATATCTGGCAGTACGTCGGTGTAGTTGCGTGTCTGGAATCGTGGTCGTCTTCGTTTCGTCTGGCATGTGCAACGAATAAACGGCCACAGAAATCCTCTACCGCAGCAGAGATCTCTGGCTTCGACATTACGGTCCTCCCGTCGTGCTTTTTAAGTTCCGTCAGGTGGCTCCTGCCAAGCTGTTGAGTGAATTCTTTGGACCCTCGGTGTTAAAGCTCCGAAGATCGCGTCGTTACCATTTTTGCAATTTCCTTGTTCAGGTCTGACTTCTCAGACGAACTCGCTTGTGTGGTTTCCAGTCTTCTTGTCTTCAACCCGAGAGTTTGGATTTCTTACCAGTATACGCTGCTTTTTGCAGAACTTGATGCCCTCATTCCTCAGCGTTTCGACCAGATTGTGTAGGGTCTCGTACATATCCTCCACTTCATCATCCAAGTGTGTCGATGTCCGTGCGTAAACCTGAATAACCTTCATGCTATATAGTTCTGATAGCCGAAGAATCAGGTAGGTACGCTACCCTCGTCAACACACTGGAGATTTTTTTGGACGTTTTTAGAGAGGGTCTTATTAACGAGGAAACCTACGCCACCCTGAAATGTTTTGGCATCCTCGCAAAAGTAGAGAAGATGACACGAGTCTAGGGTAACGGTGTCCTCCCCGTCTCTTTGGACTTCACATAACCCCAGAAGATGCCTTTTGATGTTCGCTAACTCCAATTCCAGCTGCGCTAGATGGTGGTCAAGCCTCAGAGTGTGTCCGTTGTACGTTGCCAGGATCAGTTGTTGCTTGGCAGCCTGTAGCCCGGTGATTCCTAGTACCCCCTGCCCTACCGTTAAATACATAGCGAGGCGGCCGGGGACTGGGTCTGCTGACCACCCCCCGGTGTATATGCCTTAGTACCGCCTCTTGCGACACCCATGGAAAGAGTTGGGGTGGTGCAATTCTAGGTCAGACACCACACGCCAGATTCACATGTTGTCTACTTTTAGGTATCTAATAAAACAGTTCTCATGAGATGAAACTAACGCGTTTAATACGCGTTAGTGCCATCTCATGGGAATGCGTTTCCAAAAAAAATGTGTAAAAAACGCTAACAAAAAGCGCGAATTTTTTCGACCATAGCTGAAAGATTATTACCTACCTGTTAAATAATCGTTTTTTTTTGTTTTACGTTATTTTATTACTACCGTTCAAAACTTGGACATTCCATACGACAAGAAGGGAGACCAGAAAGGGGAAGACCAAGAATTAGCTAGGTATAGGTATGAGTCAGTGAAAGGAGAAAGCCACTGTCATGTCGTATATACATAGAAGAAAAAGAGACCGCATTAGAAAGAAAAAAGTGGAGGAAATTGCATCATTGCACCGACAAGAGCTAGGCTATTTAATTTACTTTATTATGAATAATCGAAAATTACACTTCAGCGTTTCATGTTCAACGAAGATTTCTTTGTGCAAGACGGCTCGCCTATTTTCATCCTGGTGGGAGGTGAATGGGCTATCGATCCTGGCTGGCTGCGAGCTGGGAATATGTACGAGATGGCGAGAGAGAACGGCGGGTACCAGATATATACCGAGCATCGGTATTATGGACTGACTCAGCCATTTGCGTGAGTATTGACACTTAGCTAAATCATCATCAGCAGCTTTTACCATTTAAAAAGAATCTAAGATTAACAGAGCAAAACATTCGAATTAATCTAAACACAAAAGAGGATCTTAAAAGTAGGTAAAAGCTAACATAAATATTGTCTACTAACGAATAAAATCATTTTCCCTCTAGAACTAAGTACCTACTCTATTATAAATGGTTTTAGATTAAAGCCATTATAATAAGATTGTTCTTAAACTTAGGACCCTCAAGAAGTTTGAGGTATAGAGACAGGCTATTGCAGATTTTTACACCCCCGATAGATATCCCTTAATCGCATCACAGTGCTATTCGATTTTTTGGCGTTTCAACAAAATAGGCAGACAACAGACAATAAAATCAATGGCGAGCGAAGCGAGTCGTTTCTTCTTTTATGATCTGCCTGTACGTGTAAGTTTTCTTTGTCACCCCCTTCGGATTGGGAATGCTAACAAAGATGGCACCCCTCGGAGATTGGTACCCGGGCGGACCCCCGCCCCCCTTGCGTTGCTAGTTAGCACCACCACCTAACCTTCATTCATCACATAAAATCTTTTAATAAAATAACACATAAGAGGCAACTGAAAGCGCTAGATCAATGTATTCTTTTTATTTCCAGTGAGTTAACAGTCGAGAACCTTCGATTCCTAAACGTAGACCAAGCCTTAGCCGACCTCGCCCGTTTCATCGGAGAACTGAAGAAAATTCCTCGCTTCGCCGAGAGCAAAGTCATTCTGTACGGGGGCTCGTACGCAGCGAACATGGTGCTTTGGTTCAAACAGCGGTACCCTCATCTAGTTACCGGGGGTGTGGCCTCGAGCGGGCCGATCAAGGGAGAAGTTGATTTTACTGGTGAGTTTTAATATTTAAGTTTCCACGTACAGAGAGTGACGGACGTTATTTTGAAGTGTGCATCTGTGTCTGTTTGTTGCATCGCATCGCTTAAACGGCTACGCCGAAATTTGGTATTGGATTAATGTGCTCGGAGCTTTAAGCACGAAATCTATGTGGTCTGTGTTTATGAGAGTATTTAGTTTTTCCGTCATCTCATTTATCAGGCCTCGCTTACGGAGACGCGGGGCCTTGCCGCACTAAATTCAAACGTAATGGCGTTGTAGAGTGCAAGAGGGAAGAGAGACACCAAACACGACGCGAGACGCCCCGTGTCTCCCTCTCCGTTAGTGAGGCTTTACAAAAACGGAATCGAGGAGCATTCTGTGAGACACTAACAAAAAAAAATAGGCTTATCAAAAACCAAATTAACCTATTTATCTGATATTTTAGGGTATCTGGAAGTGGTTTACGAAGCTTTCTTATCGGAAGGCGGCGAGCAATGCATAGATCATATTAAGCGAGGAATCGACGCAACTATCGAAGCTTTGAAGACGGAGGAAGGAAGGGCACTAATAGACGATGCTTATCGGTAAATATACCTGCCTCTAGTTTTCATCCCATCTATTCGAAAAGGACGACTTGGTTCGCTTTTAAGAGCACCCAAAGGTGGTGTTTTCTACAAGAAACTTTTAGCACAGCTTAGCGCGCTGTAATGAGTTTTTAAGCCTCTTTATAAGTGCGCCGCAATTATCTTTGCCGGGCAATTTTGAGACCTCGCGACGACACAAGTAGAAATACATTAGGTATTGAAAGTACCTAAGAGCATGAGTATTGACGGCGCCATGATCACGGAAGAACACTTCTTCCGTGATCATGGCGCATGAAACTGTGCCGAAATATTGGAAAACTCAAAAATCGAATCATGGTGAATATCCCGTTATACCTAAATGACTTTAAAGATGGAAGCTTGTTATAGAAGCGTACGCAATTTCCCATAAATGATTTCCCTTACCTTTCGTAATCTATATGATGGGATGTGCAGTTCGTTCTTGTTTCTTGTATTTATTTCGTGAACATCAAATCCCAAAGACGCTGGCTCCATTACCTACGAACGTATGATGTCTTTTTTTTTAAACTTACTTTTTATTTTTTCCAGATTATGCAAGCCTAGAATATTCGACTTTGACGACCGTTTCGATTTGGGCTATTTCTCCGGACTTATCACCTGGTCGTTTTCCAGCTCGGTACAGACCGCTATTCCGGGCAGCTTGAGTACAGTTTGCAATAACTTTGCCAACAATGCTTACGGTGAGAGCTATAATTGCATAGTTATCGGCTGAAGTAAAGGGACATTTACACTGGCCTTTTAAATTATTCCTCTACTTTGCTTATTGTCCTTGAAAGCAAATTCAGCGCTTGGTGAAACGTTTATTAGCACCAGCCATCTCCCCTTTGTTGAAGTCTTGGAGCACGATTACTCGAACTGAAATTAACTCTATTGTGTTGCAGCTATAATCCTATACGTATTTTTCGCCAGCCAAGTAGGCATGCTAAGCTTGCCTGTAAGCCTGTTTTGGTGATTCAAGTACCTATGTAAAACTTTTTATAATTATATAAAAATAAATATATAAAACAAAGCTGGACAATTCACGCAGCATTATCTAGCCCCAAGCTAAGCAGAGCTTGTGTTATGGGTACTAGATAACTGATATACATAATACAATACATTACGTAGACATATGTTTTTATTAAACATAGAAAACGGCCAGAACACCCGGATCAAATACATGCAGATCGTACAAATATTTGTCCCAAGGCGGGAATCAAACCCGCAGCCTTCTGCGTCGCACCCAGACCTTCGCCCACCGCGCCATAGAGATCGTCAATTAAGAAAAATTTATTTGTTGCACGGAAGGATCTTAAAAGTACCTATAGTGCCAAACATGTACCTACCCCGTTGGTTGGGGCGCTACAAAATAACTTAAGACCAATGTACCTTAGTTTTAAAGTCACACAAATAACTCTTCAACTTTTGGTCGAAGCGACGCGTCACCTGAGAGCTGGTGAGTATCTGGCGCAGCGCATCAGCATTGCCATACAGCGGGGCAACCAGTGTCTTGAGCACGCTTCCGACTGGTATTGATATGCTATGGATCAGTTGAGCTACTTGTTGATTACTATTACCTATACTAATAGTTTGTTTGCAACAGTCTGCAGTTAGCTCAATTCTAAATACTAGTTTTAATTTTATTTTATTATTTTATTGTAATTTTCTTTTTTACCAACTCCTCTAAACATCAAAATGTTCCTGTAGATAATTTTTCAAATAAATGTCCTCTGAGTATTCTAAAAAAGGTTAAATGTTGGTGTTTCTATTGTTTTTAGGAAGCACACCAATGGCTCAAATAGGCGGATACATAGCTTCGGTTCAAAGACTTGATGAGACGAGCTGCTGGGCGCTCTCCTACGAGAGTTACATAGCGTCGCTGTCTCAGCTCATACCTACTGTATGTGAGTATTCATCTTATTTTGTACTAAGTGTCAAATTTCCCGCATGCGCACCGCGGATTCGCCCGCGTAGAATTCACAGCACTGTCGTAATATGTTGATCAAATAAAAATGAAAGTGTATAAAGTTACTTAGGCTAAGTTACCAGCTATCACATCAATCCTGTCAAAATGGGTGGAGTTGTTTTGGAGATAGTAGATATGTCTTACTTATACTTCAGCCAAAGTCGAGGTTGACCTGTAATAACCTAAAACTCTGATTCTTCTCGTGAATATTTTGACATAAATTTCATTAAGTAGTTAAATTTTTGCGACTGATTTGAGACGTGATTTGAGATCGTTTAAACTGTTCTATTTCGATTTGTTTATTTTGCTCACATTTACAGCTTCGGTCTTAATGTTAGCTTAAGTCAATAGTACCCAGTAGAAGGCTGCAAAAGTTTTTTTTTATGAAATGACAAAGATTGAGTTTAAATAGAACCTACCAACCTAAAGAACCGACAACAGCTGATGTTCTTGAGTGGAGACCGACTGCGACAGCGTAGGACACCCTCCGACCAGGTGGGTGGGATTACCTGCGAAAGACTGCAGCTAGATGCTGGGTACAGGCGCTATACTTAAGAGGAGGCCTATGTTTAGCAGTGGAATAGTCTAGGCTGATGATAGACCACGGAACAGAAAAAACAAGTTTTTTTTTTCTGTTCCGTGTGATAGACGGTCGAATCGTACCGATTAGATACGTAGTACCAGCACTCCTCAAAAGAGGGCGGAACTATGAACTGTACTAAAAAGTATAAAATTGAAATTAACACTTACCAACCTACCTCAACAGCTTATAATGGTCCACTGCTGGACGTAAGCCTCCCCCTGATTTTTTAACTCATGAGGGGTAATGCCCATAATCCCCACGCTGGGCATGCGGGCTGGGGATCGCTGTTCGGTGGTAGATCTATTCTGCAAAAGGCGCTGTTGCCCGCCCCCCGCTGTATGTCATTTAGTCGCCTCCTACGACACCCAGGAGAAGAGTTGGGGTGCTGAAAATTCTAAGCCACACGGCACAGAAATTAACACTTACTTTTGTATTTTCTAGCTCGTGCCTGGTATTACCAGACATGCGTTGAATACGGATATTATCAGACGGCGCCGCGGAGTGGAACGCCTTTCGATGTCCTACAATGGCTTTCCGTTGAGTGGTACGTGGACGTATGCAAGAGGGCCTTTGACGAACGGTAAGTTATAACTTTAAAGCAAAGTCTGTGCGTCAAGGGTGTGCTTACCTTAAGCCAGAGAATATAAATAACTAATAATAATCTACAAAATTAACCTTATACCTACCTCGTGCCACAACAATGTTTGTTCTAATTTTTTTTCTAATCTAGTATTAATGCTCGCCATTTTGTGAAAAAAATAGACAGGATTTCGTGTCCATATGAGCGGGACAAAGCACATGTTTTTGGAACGGGGTTAGCGCAAAAAATCAAGGTTTTGCTAATTTGCACGCAAACTACTGCAATTAAAAAGAAACTGGTTCAAGGAACCAAATAATCTACGAATCAAGACATAAGTCATTTTTGAGATAAATAGAGACCAAATTATGGTCAAAACAGCGCAATTTCATGATTTTAGAATTTTTTTTCTTAATCGTTTTTCAAGTAACCAAAAAAAAAATTCTAACATTTCATTTTACCTATATGTGCCATGTGGAAGTGGCTTGGAGTTTGCACCACCCCAACTATTCCTGTGGGTGTCGTTGGAGGCGACTAAGAGAACCTGGGGGCGGGCAGCCAGTCTTCTTGCAGAATAGATCTACTCCAACCCGCATGCCCAGCGTGTCGATTATGGGCTTTACCCTATTTATGCCCTCATGCATGAGATAAAATAAAACCGGCCATGGTATGGTGTTTGTGAAGTTTGTCTACAACAGACAAAAACTTCGTTATACAAACGAAGAAGGCAAAAAAGAAGTTTGTCTTATTAGGTTTCACACTAGTTAATAGTTACCATAGTGTGAAACTTAATAAGACAAAACACAAATTCAATATGGCGGCTACAAAGGCTCCATTGTCGTTATAATCATAATTTCCGTGTAGAACTAACTACCTACTCATTATTTTCCAGTTTCGACGAGCAGTTCGTCCGAAACGCAGTAGAACGGACGAACACTTTCTTCGGTGGCTTGGAGCCCGATGTCAATAATACGATCAACATCCATGGAGCCATCGACCCGTGGAAGGCATTGGGAGTCCGCGATAGGGACCTTAAAGATTCGTCTCCTACTTTCTATGTCCCTAGGTAATATATCTTTTTAAACATTGCTGGTAGGTTATAGGTACAGTCAGCGTCAAATTGATATGAGCGTCTAGAGTAGTCAAAATGATCTGAAAAACATAAAAGCAATTTGATATACGCAGTTCGAATCATCATATTGTTGTTAGCACCCAAGGTCTTTAAAATATCTTACTACTCATTGTTTACAACATGCACAGATAATTTTGTGAGCTTTGTATGCTAAGATAATTTTGAACACCTTGACTGCTCATATAAATATGAAACAATAGATGTTTAATCAAAAATACACCCTATTAAAATACAGGCTAAGTATCCTTCCACTACCATCTCAAAAAGCCACGATGCCCGAGGCTTCCATGCGTAGAATTCACAATTTCATGTTATTTTTTGTTGAGGTTTTTTTCTAAAACAATAGATTTAATCGTAGATTTTAAACCACCCCTTTATATATGAGACCGAGTTTTAATAGGTGGTTTTAACCAGAGTGGAAAACTAATTTCCACTTCGATTGCGAGAAAACAAAACAATTAAAACATGCCAGAAGGGAAATAATGCACGGGTTTTTCACTTCTCTACTCCACGAATTTATCTGTCTTTAAATATAATTTCACGTGATTTCGACCCCACCATTTCATATCTAGGTATCATGTTTTTGCCCTTCTGCACCATTTGCATATTATTGTCCTTATTTTTCCTTGATGGCAATTGTTAATTAATTTAAACGTTCATCTTCAATTTAATTTTTACTAAACAACGCGCTAGAATTATCCTTCCTATAAACAACCAACGATCAAGAAGAAGGCGCTTTCAGTTCCATCTTTAAAAATAAGTTAAAATAAAATGTATGTTCTTTGTTGATGGACCAAGAAGTCGAGTCTTTATGTAAGAGGACGAATGTCTTGTACAAGCTGATGTTTTCAGACAAAAATTAAAGACACCAACTTTAATTTATTAGCTCTATATAAACTCGAATTTTACGCCTGCTTCGTACCTACGCTATGATGACTGACACACTTTATTTCAATTTATTTATTTAATTACAACGGTGAGTTAACGTTGATTTATGAGAATTATGAGCAAGAGAAGTGAAAAAATGGTTTTAGGTTTGCCCTGAGCAAGCCGGAGGATGTAAACCAATTAGAATTAGTTAAGCGCTGATATTGTACCGAAACCAATTTAGATATTAAGTCCGCATAATTTGGGTAGATGATGTGTACCTAGATTTTCCAATAGGCCAAGCACAGTAATTGTTGTCTAGGGTACAAATAGGCTTAGGCTTATAGCGCCACTTATATCCTCGGAATGTGAGAACATACGTAATTACGTACCTACTTTGTGGCAGGGCAGAAAGGTTTCCATAAAACTCATACAACGTGAAATTATTTTTTACTTTGTTTTCCCCTAAGTTGATATCTAGGTAGGTACCTACTACATTAACCTTTTTCAATATTATCATCAAAAGCGAAAACAATGATTCCGGATGGCAAGGGGTTATCGTTTATCACCAAAATTTTCTTGACAAATAACTCTATCAATATAATAAGACCTTGTCATTACCTAATCGAAGTATTTAGTTAATCATTTTTTAAACAAAATGTTATCACGTAGTGATGCAATGAATATCTCTCTTGTGTGTTTTGTAACTTAGCGTCTAAGACTTAGCGTATATTTCTTTTTGTCCACAGGGCATCACATTGCTTCGACATGAGATCTTGGGGAATAACAGACACTATCCAAATGACTGGTGTTCAACAAAGGGCACGGAGAATAGTCGCTTCGTGGCTTTCAGATCAGACTAATTAAATTAAGTAATGGTAGAATAACCAGTTGATTTTTCTATTACTACTTTAATCCTATAAAAAACAGTAAATTTTTCTAATAAGTAATATGTTATTCTATAAATTCTTTCATTGTTTTTCTTCCGAGAAATAGGCCTAAGTTAGGATGTAAAATAGGTAGGTATACTACCTACCGCAATTTTTTTAGAATCACAGAATTCGTAAATCATGTGATAGGTTCGTTGTATAGGTATAGGAACAAAACTTTTTTGATTATGGTTTATTTCCAATAATGTTAACACCCCAAGACGCGAAGCCGTGTTACGGCTCCGTGCGGACTGGGCAGTGAATGCGTTAATGGTATGTGTGTGAATGTGAGAGCACCAAGTAAAATAATTGTGCAATAGTGTAACTTTGGTGTTTTTTTATATTGAAGTTGGTCCGTAAGAAACGTGTCGTCCTGGGCCATGGCGCATACCGCCTATAATTGAAAGATTTTTTACAAAATGAGCCCAATGGGAGGAGCTTGAATGCATCGTCATTAGTGATTGTCTAAAATTTACGCAATATAATGACGAGGAATGAGTTTCAAATATGTATGTAAGAACTTTACGCTTTTATTCAATGGCGATGTGACGTAATTTTCTATATTCTACCCTAAACAGCAATACCCGTGCTAGAAGGCCTACAAGCAGCTACAACCTTTCGTAAATTAGGAGTTGGTGCACTAACATGTTACTACGGTGGCATCTTATTTTCTCGAATTACTGAAACCAACGTTTGGTTGTTACACTACACACCCCATTAGTTCTGTGGTTTATACAAACTCAATATTTTATTAAGGCGCTGCGCAAACGTGTTGCAGACACGGCACACCATCATCACAGGGAACTGTAGTTGCTAGCGACTTCAAATACTGTAAGGAAATTTGTTAATGTTGCTTGTGTCTTCAACTGACTACTTTTAGTTTTCATTTTCAGTTACAGACACCGAACACCTATTGATCGTCAATGAGTAGGTATGTGTTAAGTGGGAGCAACTGGACACGTATACGCAGGGAGTGGATGATTTCATGCTGGTTCTATAGAAATCAAATATTTCATCGGTAGCTTGTATCTGACACAAGACACAAAGTGTCTACCTTTGCGCAGCGCCTAAACACGGAATGATGTGCCGAGACGCGAAGCGCCGGAATGCTAAATATTATTTTGATATTGTAGCAAAATTGAACATATAGGTCGGATGTAAGAGTAAAACCATTTTTATTCCGGTATCCCGGCAGACATAATTTATTAGTTTGAAATTCCACAATCGATAAATCCACAGAAGTTAATAGGAAACTTTAACAGGTCGAAATTGAAACTTTACAAAATATAATCACAAATTGATAAATATACTTACTACATACAAGTCCTAAGTCATACTTTTAAAATCTTTTTCTAAATCAGTGTGTAGGCAACATAACGCTAACTTTTCACTTAAACCTATACACATTGCATCACAATAACTTTATTTACGATATAAATGCACAGTGCACTACTTCTCTGGATATGTCGGTGTGTTTTCAAAATGGCTCTTTTCCACTTTATTCCTTTTCAGAAACACAACACAAATTGTACAGGCGGAAGATGATATAGACGGAAAACGCGTAATTTTTTTTTACCGGGTTATTATTTAGTACTCAGATTAAATTAAATGTACAATGGAACAACAACAATCATCTAAGCACTGTACTTGATTTGCAGTAAGCAAAAGAAGAGAAACATTGTAACTCCATTATTTGCTACACTGTGACGGCACCAGAGAAGTAGTCTACTCTACCTAATTTGTCATAGCACTTAATTGTAATTGAAACATTCGAGATTGAAGGCAGTCCATCATTTTAAACTTTGTCAATTGGATAATAATCAATCATAAATACAAATTCATTTGAAAATATCATTACATTAATAAAAAAATACATTGCATTGTTATTAAAATTAGGGCAGTGATAAACTCATTTTCATAAATTCATACAACTGTTGTCAAAGGTTACCTACTCTAAAAAGGACTGCCAAATAACCCCTGAGCTAACTCAAATTCAGAAATGACGGCACCTTGTTTATCTAAGTCTATAACTAGTGAATACTTATACTATGAATCTCGCATATGCAACCATCTTTGGATCTTGTAGTTCCACAGACGAGGTTCGATTCACATTACATACGATACGTCTAAAGAGAGCCGCGCGTGGCTCGAACTACAATGACACACGCAGAATAAGAGCTAACATACTGGTGGAATATTTACAATGTTCTAGTTCAGGTTTGGAGTCATTCGATCACGAGTGGCTTGGGGCTCTCCCACGGGAAGCCCTCTCGTCCAAAGTGGCCGTACGTACTGGTCTTCTGGTAAATAGGCGCTCTGAGGTTCAGCTCCCTGATAAAGAAAATAAACATTACTCAAAGTTATTGGGCAGTAACACAAAAAGCTATAATTAAAAGGTAATTAAAATTACTCTTGTTTAAATTTAGCATTGATATATCTACTCACTTGACGATTTTCCCCGGTCGCAGATCGAAGTTCTTCTGAACGATAGCAAGTAGTTGCTGCTGAGTCTTGTGCGATGTACCATAGTCGAACACGGTGATGGATAGCGGCTCCGCTACTCCGATGGCGTATGCAACCTGGATAAAAACGATTTCGTAATTTTTAAATTATGTGTAGGTCAAACATACGATGATTAATAAATCTAATCCAGAGGAAAGTTTATAAATCAATGGCCAAATTACCCCCAAATACTGAAACCACCCATTGTAAATATCAAGTCGAGATTTTTGACGAAAATCATGTCGTGTATTTTTAAGTAGGTATACCCAAGAAATATTGATGGAAAATATTTAACATTAGTATCATTGAATTATCTGTCTATCTATCTATCATTGAAGCAAAGCACCGAAGCTTTTATTTCTCATTTAATTGAGTTTTCGAATTAAATTTTAAACATTTATTGCTCCACATGTGATATTATATGTGTTGTTAGGTCTGTGTTTTATTTTTACTGATAACCTTGCCGATATCTTGTTGTTTTCTAGAATTTTGTTATGAGTTTTTGTTGTGCTTACCATAATAAATTTCTTTGTTGACATAAAATATCTTGGATTCTAAATCAGAGTATAGTTGTGGATTTGTACTTAAAAACATGAATTATAACCACTTGGCTTATTTAAAAACTTGTGAAGACTGCAATAACACCATGCGTGGTGTTCAAAACAAAATCCCCACATTTGGAGGAGGCATGGTCAACAATCAACAATGGGTATAAATGTGTGATGAAGTAACGTAGAAACCAACCATGCTAAGTAAATTCAGCAGATTCCTACCTGTACCATGCAGCGCCTGCAAAGGCCAGCCTTCACAAGCGACTTGGCGACCCAGCGCGCGGCGTATGCGGCTGAACGGTCCACTTTAGTGAAGTCTTTGCCGGAGAATGCTCCGCCACCGTGCGCGCCCCATCCTCCGTAGGTGTCCACAATGATCTTACGTCCGGTGAGACCAGCATCCGACTGTCATACAAAAAATATTGAATAAAGTTTTATGCTAGTTAATTTAAAAAATGCCAGACGATTTTACTCGTCCTAGTAAATCTGATTTGCGTCTGAACAAAAACTTCGAATCTGGCTAATACTGACATGCAGCCCTGCACCTTTATTTTGTAAAAAAAATGCGTTAAGGGTTGCTTTTATTGCTTACCTTTTCAATTGAAATGAAATTCCTACAGGTATAAATTATTACGACTTTACTGCTCAAATATGTAAATTGAATGAATCAGTAGGTAAATTTATTGTTCTTAATGAAAGAATACATGAAAAAATACAAAATCAAGTCATACAAGAATTTAGTAGTTTTTGAATAGACGGCCGTCGTCACCGGGAATCCTTTTCTCGGAACATTTAGAGGCACTTTTCAGCTATATTTATTTACCTGAGGTCCACCAATGATAAAGTTTCCGCAAGGGTTGATGTGAATGACAGTTTTCTCGTCAATGTACTGCGCTGGGATGACTTCCTTGATAACTCTCTCCTTGATTTCATCGCGAAGAGTTTCCAGAGAAATCTAGGACAAAAGGATGTCAAATTTTAGTAAGCCGTTTCAGTTAGAACGCCGGCCACCGACGACCACGACTGTCGAGACTTGCACTCGATCCTTATCCGAGATTTTTTATCTTTGCAAACAAAGACACAGCCCGTTGCGAAAGGATAGCAGCGAAACCGCAGTCTATTATTATATTCTATCTAAAACATCTATTTTTGATTTACATTAAAATAATAAACTAAATAGAATAAAACTATTAGAGGCCTTAAAAAATAGCACAAACTGCAAGATGGATTTTTGTAATAGGTTCCTTTGTACAACGTAGTAATAAAATAGGTTAGTTTTATGCATACCACAGCCTTAACGCTAAAGTAGAACTTTGATCAGTTCCGTTTCTGTTCAATAAACGACGAGTATAAATTAGAATATGATACCCGTAGGTAGGTACCTCCTTCACCTCTTGTTTGAAGCAATCTCAAATGTCTTCCTATTATAAGCAACCGTACGATAAGAAAAATGAGACCACTCCAAGACTTGTTGCTATGGTGGCGTCAGTATCACTAGCGGAAGCAATGATAGATGAGGCAGATGACCTCTTTTTAATTATTTTTGATGATTAGGGATTCTAAGTCAAGTAAAAGAATTATTTTATTCCGCTTTTGTAAAGTTAAGAAATCACACTAATGTTTAAACTATACGCCGCCGATTAAAAAAACCTGGGTATTGTAATTTTGTACACAAAGTTTTACAAAGGTTTTAACAAATTCCAAGGCATATTGGTAGAAAATATTTAACGACATTAGTGCTATCGAAGCAAAGCACACAATCTCAAAACAATTCGTTAGTTTTGAAAGTTTCGTTAGTTTCTAATTCAAATTTGAACATTTTTCGCTGCACATACGAGATTTTGCGTTTTTGAAGTTGTGTTTTAGTGTTTATTGATAACCCTTTCTGTTATTGTTATAAGTTTTTGTTAAGTTTTAAATCATAAATGTTGACAAAAAATATATTGGATTTTTAATCGAAGTATAGATGACCCCGACTAAGTTTATTATTATTATATCGGTGACCCTGTGAACTTCATATCACTTAAATTTTCTCTCATTTTTTTTAACTCTGGCTGTTATCATAAAAATGCTAGTGTTTTTCATAATGAAGTGGCATTTATCAATAACGAGGTGCTAAAGATTGAAGTAGGTAAGATATCCGCTAAGCATTTATGTGCAAGGTCATATCTTGAATTTTACATGTGCTCATGGATAAAAAAAACCGATAATATTTGACCTGCAACCTTTTATCAGTTACGTGTAGCAGATACGCAAAGAGGAAATAATATGAAACGCTTTTGTCATGCTAATTACGATAGAAAAATAACGTTAGCTTTGGTATACATCTTAGCTTGATCAAATTACCTTAGTAATGAAGATTACATGAGTATCGGTCATGATTCCTTATTCAACAACAGATTAGGTAAAGTAGGTACTTGCTATTGTAAAACATTGCACGCAATTTTTTGTTATGATGACGGATATTTTTGCATATCATATTGCCTGGGCCTGGGAGTGTGAGAAAGAGAACTATAGACAGGTTAATTCGAATGGTGCTGAGCTTTGCTACATTACTTTATGATTCCTTTATGACGCCTGTTTTGTATGTGCTGAAAATAAATATCGTCACTGGAAAGGAAGAAATGCTAAACCGCCAATAGGCTACATGTGGGAAATCAAGTTTCAAAATATTTTTTTTGAAAAAAAAATCATAACTCTTTAATTTTTTATTTTAATTGGTGTATCAAAATGTAATTTACTATTTTAAAATTGTATCTATTTTTATAAAACATTTTCAATTGTACAGCTCTTCTATATCATGAAATAACTGTCGCTTAAGCAAAAGTGTTCTAAAAGTTAGTCAGGAAAAAACTGCTTATCTACCGAAAATATAAGAAAATTAATAATTCAAAAATGCTTATGAATAGCATTTAAATTTTATACAGAAAACATAAAATGCTAAGTTACTTTAAATTATTAAAGTTTAGTAAAGAAAAATAGCTAACATATGCTGAATGAGTTGATATGCCTTAAAGAATAGATGCTAAAAGCCTAACACGTTTCATAAATATAATACATAAAATGGCTAAAATACAAATTTCTATTAAATTAATGTAAATAAAACTCACTTATGGTATTGGTTAACCATACTTTTTTGGTCAATGTACACTGATCTACTATGTGTCATTACAAAAAAAAAACATAAGATGTACTAATCAATCAGTTTTATTTATTTATCAAATAATCTTGACGGAGTATCCGGTTACATTGCGACAGTTCTCCATAATACTACGAATAATCAGTTGAAAAAAACAAACAAAGATCACTTATGCTAAAAGTAATCACTTACTAATTCTTATTGTTTTAGCTATTATTTATTCAAAATCACACTTACACTACAATATGAACTGTCACTAAACTGACAACACTTAATATGGATGCAAGCCAGAACAGTTTTATTTCGGTTCTGCCCTGGATAGGAATCGCAATATAAAAGTAAATGTTTTAAGGATTTACGTTCGTCCACCATTTGAATGTACTTAGCCAGAATGGTGCAAACTTCATTTGCACCATTCATTTGCTTTGCTTCCCTTCAACTTCGTTCCACAAGAAACAGAAGCCTTTTCTTGTTACGGACTCGTAAAATGTCAAATTGTATGTTGCGATCTTTCTACTTTAATAGAGCAACATGCTTTCTCCATGGGGTGTATTCAGCACTTTCTGTAAGTCGAACGTAGTGCAAAGTACGCCATTATCATGTTTGCGAAGGTCTTGATGTGTTTGAAACCTTGTGTATGTTTCTATTTTATCTGTCAAGTGTTTTTCCTTTTCTTCTTGATATTCATATTTAATGCATTTTATGCATTTATCTTTTCGGGGTACATGAAATGAAACGTTCATCATCATCAGTCCACTGCTGGACATAGGCCTCCCCTAATGAGCGCCATAGCGCTCTGTCTTCAGCTTGCCGCATCCAGCATCTGCCAGCAGTCTTTCGCAAATCGTCATCCCACCTGGTCGGCGCGTCCTACACTACGTTTGCCGAGTCGCGGTCTCCACTCAAGAACACGTTTACCCCAGCGGTTGTCGGTTCATCTTGAGATATGGTCAGCCCACTGCCACTTCAGCTTGCTAATCCTTTGAGCTATGTCGATAACCTTGGTTCTCTGTCGGATGTATTCGTTGCGAATCCTACCCTTCAGAGAAACACCGAGCATAGCTCTCCCCATAACTCGCTGAGCGACTTTAAACTGGTGGACCAGCCCTACCGTGAGTGTCCACGTCTCAGCTCCGTAGGTAATGAAATGAAACGTTAAATTCTGTCAAAAATGTGTTCCTGAAAACTTTTTCACCCACATAACTTTTCTATTCATGCATGTTCTTTTGTTTATAGATTTTGTATAAATTCGATAGATTTTTAAACTCTTGTGGCAAGTAACATTTTTTAGAGTGTTTCCGGCAATAATGTGAGGGAACTGCTGGTAGCTCTTGAGTATAGTCCCTCACAGATTGCATCAAGATTGGACGCGTTTTGTTCGCTGGAACTGCTCTACCTCTCTTATCTAGATTAGAGCTCCCTTCTTCTGCAGTGCTGATCACTAGATGTAAAAATCTTTGTCGAATATCCAAAGTTTTTATAAAGAAGCCTAAACAAACAGGCCTTTGACCTTCTCTTTCATTAATGAAATATGAATATGTGAATTTTCTTCGGCTTTCTAAATCTTTGGTTCTTTTTCGTTTCACCTTTTCTCTTTTAGTATGACTCACAATCCAATCACGCTGTCTTTCAACAGATAACGACCAATAATGATCAAAAATACATTTTCGTCTTTCTTTCAATATATCATGACACTTATATGGGCAAGTTTCTGGTTTGCAAGGGTTTTATTTCATAGATTTAGCTTCAACTATTTTTCCTGTTTTTGTAATGTATTCTTTGCCAGTTTGTTTTAAGTAGGATCTTTCTTTCGCTTTATTGATTCGTTTTTTTTTCTTCTAAAATTAGGGTCTTCTGTATTTGAATCATTTTCTGTCATATTAGGGTCTTCAGTCGTAGAATCATTTGCTGTCAAATTAGTGTTTTTTGTGGTAGATTCAGTTTCAGTGTTTTTTTTTCAGTTTCTATTTGTGACTCTGTGTCTGTTACTTCATTGCTTGGGTCTATTTGATCACTTTTCTTATTTCCGGTTTTTCTACTACGTTTCTTGGACTGCTTGTTATGTTTCCTAGTATTTTTGTTTTTTTCTTCGTTTTATTTTGAATGTATGACTGTTGTATGAGAGTGCGTTATAATACTAACACTACAGTAGTCATTACATCTTTTAGAATAAATTATCGCTAAAATAGTTTATACATTTAAAAAAACTCCATCTTTTTTCTAACAATGGTTTGACTATTTCATTTAACAAATGTTACTTTTACTAACGTAATGAAATTGTGTAGCTAACGCTAAACGAAAATTGCTTAAGCGCCATTGGTACTCAAAACTTATCCTATTATATTTGCTTAAGCGCCAAATAGTTTTTAACGACCTCTATGAATAATTGCTAAGACGACGATATAATAAATAAAATAAAAAAATCCAATTGCTTATGAAGCAATGCCACCTAAAGTAAAAAACAGGTAATATGCCTAAGTGATCAAAAATATAAAAACGTTAAAAGGAAAACATTCTTATGAGTTAAAATACTTCAAAAATGTAATACTTATGCCACCTCTGTTCAAAAACATCGTTTTGTAGTCGCTTAAGAAAAGGGAAACGAAGGTTTACTTAAATTTTTTGAAACGCTAAAGCGCCAAAATGTGGCCTGATTGCCTTAAAGCCTAAACAGATCGATGCAGAAAAAAAATTCTAATCCAATGATATATATAACTCATTTTGGCCATATTGGTGGATAAGCATTTTTTCTTTTCCATTGACGATATTAAAATAATTTCAATTTTATTTTTTTACAAAAAGTATTTTGTTTTATCTTACCTTATCAGAATGTTGGAGTGAGACGACAACAGTGTGAACTCTTTGTGGAACGGTCGCGCCACCCGCGAACACGTACTCTGCTGTCACCTGTAAAATAATAGAAAATGATGTACCTAAATCCATTTCACCAACCTAAACACTATTATTATAAATGCGACAGTTTAGAATTAGATGGATATATTACTATTTCAATCCAAAATTACTGAATGGATCAGGCTGAAATTCTGCTTAGATGTAGCTAGACCTAGCCCTAACCTTACAGGTTAATTCTTTCCCATGGAAACTGAAATTTTATTGTAGCCTATGGTTAATTACAGGTCGAGGTACACCTTTGCAGATTTTCAGCCAAATCTGGTAAGAAGTTTTAGCCTAACGAAGTAACAAACTTCCTTCAATTCATCCAAACAACGATGTGATGTAATGAAATAGAAGCTAAATTATGCAAAATGCGATTTTGCATAACTTTACGTCGAAAACGACATGTTTTCGTCCTATTTTTTTTGTATTAAAAACAAAAATATCTTAAGTTTAGTTTAAGAAGGAACATAGTCTACATTGTCTAGTTACAGAATAACAACACATTGTCGAAAATACAAAAAGTTTTCAGTGATCATTTTTGGTTACGGAACACAATAATTCACAAATTGAAGTTGCGTGCAGCTGTCGCCGGAGCCTTAAGAATCTAAGACAAATATTTATATTGGATGAGTGGAATATTACAGGGAACAGGCCCTTTTAGTAGAAAGAAAGTTAAGTACTTCCTGGGGCTAATCGTTTTACTATGACAATGGTATCGTCGTAGAATCGTCCATGAATTATTACTCTAGGTCTAGATAGTGGGTGAGGTGCTATTTGCGTGGAGAGATTGGTAGATTGGTTTAGAACTTGAGACTTGACATACATACATATATCTGTAAGTTTCTTTCATCTAAGGTAAAATGACAAAATGTGTCATTATGAGACTAGGTATACCATTGATAAGGCGAAGCGGTTAATTTAGTGGAATTCAGTCCCCGATCATAATGACCCTTTGATTGGCACTACTGAAATGCATGCTCAATCATGACACAAAAGAAGCACATTTCGCATCAATTGAGCATTGTGTGGTCGTCTCGATCTATCACGTTGTAAATTGATTGATGTTTCCTATCACTTGACACCAGAGACAGTTTATCATGACTCGCAACTTGAAACGCTGACGAGGGCCATCATGTAATCTAACACGGGCTCTGACTTAATCATTTTGACTCTACTAAATTATAATTATGCATGTTTGTTAGGATTGAAATATGAACAAGAAATCAATAGGCAAGGTAACCTTTAAAGACTTTTTACAAATTAATATTATAATGCAGGACCAATCCACTCAGCGCCAAGGTACAGCTTATGTTGTCTGTCACATTTGATCTTAATGAAATTTGGCAGGGAAGTAAATGTAAATGGCATCCCGGGGACAGGAACGGATGGCATCCTGCTGCCTCTCAGCCGGATCTTCACCCACCGTGCCACATCGATCGTTAATTTAGTAGCATATTCATATATTTCATAGCCATATCATATAAGCAAAGTCACAGTAAAACATAGTACGGAAATAGAATTCTAACGTCAATAATCTCGACTTTTGACCTGTAATATAAGCAAAGTTGTTCCTATTGTATCAATGAGCTGAACAATCTGGCATGTCTCGGTACTAGGTTATTGAATGAAGACAAACTAATTTTAACTACAGCCTTGGAATCAATGAGTCAAAGTAAGATAAAAAGTAATGCGTACAATTTTGCATCAGGTTCCTTAGTGTCATAAATGATAATTTATTTCGCAGTTATGTAAATATTTAGATGTTCTGGCTACCACAGCCTCACATCAGTGGTAGTATTATACATTTTATTATGTACTAGCGGTCCGCCCCGGCTTCGCACGGGTAGTTATTTTAGCAATAAAGCTCAAATTGACTACGTTTTAGTTACAAATCATTTGTATGGGAAAAAGAAGGGCTATTTTTAGGGTTTTTCCAGCAATAATTCTAATTTTTCTCGCCGTAAAAACCATCCTTGAACTTCAACGAACATTTTAAAAAAAGATTTGGCCAAATTGGTCCAGGCGTTGTTGAGTTATGCGCTTACCAACACATTTTGCGATTCATTTTTATATTATAGATATGGGACTTAAAAGTTGATTCCATCCACTCAAGTGCGCATCAGTCCTTCATTGTATATTATTTGTTTGTTTTTAAGTATATAAAGTCAATATTAAGAGTACTTTTCATAAGAGGCCAACACACTTCGGATAGTTAAACCATAGGATTATATAAGTAAATAAAGGGTGTTGTTCTTTGGTGCGGTTTAAGTACCTTTATGATAAATAATTTAGTAACAGAATAGCGTCACAAAGAGCACGCCTATTCCATTAGTACGTAGTAGTTTTCTGACTATACAGTTGGTGAAAATGATAAAAGTTAGGTTTAGCAGATCATTTAGTTTCTAACCTGTGTCTTTGAATCTGGGCGCGCCCACCAGAATTCGCCATTTCGCCGCAGGTCTGCGATCTTCTGGTTAAGTCTGTGTGCAAGCACTACCGTCAATGGCATGCATTCTTCAGTTTCATCTGTAGCATAGCCGAACATCAATCCCTGAAACGGCGACAATATTACTAAAAATCTAAAGACCGAACATTTACAGTTTTAAAAACAGAATATTAGTGTGGTTTGTATGCAGTTGCAGTTAGAAAACCCCAATTTAGCTAGGACCAGAAAAAATTAATATGCATGCATGATTCATGAAAGAGAATTTACTCAATATTATGCAAGTACTAATTTCTAGATTTTCTAGTCGAGTACATTTCTGGTAAATACAGTCGACCTTGCAGATTCTACCACATAATGGTTACAGCTTACAGGAGAACTAGTCCAGCGTTGGGGCCTGGCAGTGAAAACTTTGATTTTGCCAGTTCAAAGTATAAAAATGCTAGACAATCCATACACCATCAACTAGCCCCAAAGTAAGCAGAGTTTGTTTTGGTGTCGACATTATCAATACCTCAACAAATTTGTTCTGTGATTTTCTAAAAATGTCAAAACAAAAGTAGATCCTTTGGGGTCCAGAATAACCACTTTCAGCTTAGTACACATATTTAGTAGCACTTCGTTTACTTCATTACAATAGATAGTTTTTATTACGCATAGAAAGTGAAAGAATTATGTGCAATAAAAGTTTTACCTGGTCACCAGCCCCAACTTCTTCATCTAGCCTGTTCTCATGCACCCCAGCAGCGATATCCGGTGACTGTTGGTCCAGTGCAAGCATCACGGAGCATGTCTTGTAATCAAACCCTGACCCAACATGCCATGATTAGTGAACATGAAATTACAAACTATTAGGGAGTAGGTGTATTCCCAACCTGATAGGATGGCTTAGCTTTGAAAGTATGAGATTTGGTAATATTTCACACATTTTTCTGCTCAACTTAGCTAGCTGAATGTGAATTGATAGTCCATTAAAGTGGTGTATTTAGATGATTGAAATAATGTAAACCCAGTCAGCACCTAAAATATTTGAGGAGCATAAGTGGACCCGAAATGCTGATTTGTTCCATGCAAAGGAGAAATTATGGTCAACAAATGCGAATTGGCTATAAAAACCATTATGTTAAATCATAACACTTATATTTTTATGTGGCCTACTTTATGTTTAATTGTTCTACTATGTTTCACCGTCTAAGTGTTTTGTTTTCTATAATATTATAAAAAAGTAAAGTTTGTGAATTGTGAATTGGTGAGTTTGAAGGGGGGGAATCTCTGGATCTACTAAACTGATTTTGAAAATTCTTTTACCAATAGAAAACCATGTTATTTTTTAACATCATAGGCTATATAGAATATACCCGTGCAAAGCCGGGCCGACCGCTAGAAATAAATAAAGGACCATTTAAGCATTCATAACTAAAAGTTGATGAATCATTTTTCAACCTTGGAAGTCTCATTAGATTTATAATTAAAGATTTTTTCTCCATTATCTGTATGACATGACATGCATTTATATGAGTTTTTATTTGAAATTTAGTAGCCCAGGTTTTGTTTTCGTGCAGCAGGCTGTTTTCCATGTATACCTGATCTCCAGCCCCGATATCAATTTCCTCTCTGTCTGTGTAGACACCATTTGCAATATCTGGGCTTTGCTCTTCAATAGCCACTAACAAGTTCAGTGTACGCCAATCAAAACCTAGTTTATGGAACAATATTTAATACTAGGTACAAAATTTGGAATAGACTGCCTATTTATTTTCAATAAACATATCTGGCAATGCGCCAATGTACATTACTACTTCTAACAATCAAATAAGTCAAGGCTTACCTTTGGAGGAGTCATCATAGCCAATGTGCTTCACAGTGTCTCGAACAACTTTTTGGTAGTCCACATTAGCCTTTGAAGTGATTTCACCGCACAAAAGTACCATGCCAGTTTTAGTCACCGTTTCTGTAGAACACTCATAGTTAGTCGATGCCATTATAATATCATAACTTTCCCGATGCAACGAGTGTAATGTTTTGAAAACTTACCACATGCTACTTTTGCATTTGGGTCCTGTCTCAAGTGAGCATCTAAGATAGCATCACTGATTTGATCACACATTTTGTCTGAAAGGTAAACATTATAAATTTTACAAAACCTATTTTTGATGTTCAATGCGCGCCAGACCACGTGCTGAGATTATTTTGACTTGAGGAGTAGGATCGATTTACCGTCATCACATCAGAAACAATGATGTAACATCTCCGGTCGTTGTAGACCATGTGTTAAAGATATCATAACATTATGTAAATATTGCATTCCGAGGTTCCCAGAGGAGCCTAGCACTGGAAATAAAGGGAAATGTATTCGCACATTTCCTGCGCACATGTTCTGGGGCGGCCATTTTTCGTATCGCACAAATTCATGCATCGGCGTTTGAAAGAAACTAACCTGGATGACCCTCTCCAACAGACTCCGACGTGAACAAAAACACTGATCCATCTTCCATATCATAGCTGTGTCCGTTTGTTTTAGCGTATCCATTCATTTTTGCGGTCTCCGGCATTCTGAATTTAGAGTAAGCTCACAAAAATAACCCAATAGAGTCCCCCGAAATAACACTGTGGAAAAGAGGTTCGGCGCAAGACAGCACTGATATTTATAAGATTAGCGGGGCGCCACTGAGCTTCATCTAATAACCAATCAGCGCGTTTGATGTACGAAGCCGCTAGCGTTCCTATTGGTGGAAATTTTTGTTATGATTTTCCGACCTGCAACAGATTATAAAACTGAGCCGCCAAATTCAAACAACAGAAAAAATTAATCACGGGAAAATCATTAATTTTAATTTGATTTAGGCGCAAAATATTCAAATACTGGAGCAGTAAATCCTTTGTTGCTTTAAAATATGTATTTCTGTCATCGCACTACAAAAACACACCCTGAAATTAATTTTTACGTATGACTACAATAAATCGCCCCCATCCCCAGCGAAATAACAATTAAGATAAGAAAATTATTATTACCTGCAATTAAAACGTGCAATAATTATTAGAAAATCACTTGGTAGGTATAGGCAGGTTGAGACGATCACTTTTATGTAGGTACGTTACGTATGGATTATACAAACTTTGCATCAAATTGTAACTACACTATTCACCACTCTAGTTACCAGACAACTGAGAGAGTATTTTTCTAGGTTCAAGTTTATATACTTTGAACTTTCAGGGTTCAATTGATTACAATAAATACGAGCTTCTGCCAGCGGCTTTGCACTTATATTTTTATTTGAAGACCTACGACGACGTGGCGCGGGACTAGGGTCCGCCTGCGACGCAGGAGGTTGCGGGTTCGATTCTCAGCCTTGGGACAAATGTTTGTAAATATTTGATCAGCAAATATTTGTTCCGGGTTATCTGGGTATTTTCTATTGTTTAGTATACCTATATAAAAATAATTATAAGTATCTAGGTATGTAATGTATTCTAGGTATCAGTCATCTAGTACCTACCTACCCATAACACACGCTCTGCTTAACTTGGGATGAGATGATACTGTGTTGATTGTCCAGCATTATTTATTTCTTTATATTTTTCATACACATCGCGGGTTATCGTGATTTCTGTTTTTTGTTCGCACGCGGGCCGTATTGGAAGAAATAAGTAGAATTTATAAAATAAGTAGAATTGATCACTTAAAAAGTTTATTTTATGTCAGACACCTTTATTATTAATTTTAATCAATTTTGACGACCTTTGTGGCGCGGTGGGCGAAGGTCCGGCTGCGACGCAAGAGGTTGCCGGTTTGATTCCCGCCTTGGGACAAATCTTTGTAGGATCAGCAAATACTTGTTCCATGTATTGTGGTCGTTTTCTATGTAAAAATAAAAAATATCTATCTGTGTGTTGTGTTGTATATCAGTTATCCAGTACCTATACTATAACACAAGCTTACTTAACTTGGGGCTAGATAATGCTGTGTGAATTGTCCACAGGTAGGTACACCTGGTCTCAAAATGGTATGGCTTCAGACCACTCTGACGGTATGTACCGTTATTGTATGTACCGAGACAAATTTTTGAGGTCCTGCATCTTCTTTTGTATGTCCACCCCATTATAGACGACGTTGCCAAGACAGAGATACATATAAAAGTTAGTTTTGACCACGTGAAAAATGATACTTTTTACCTATTTACTTCGACTTTTAGAAAATATAACAATAAAAACTTACCTTCAGTAAATATTCCACACCGATTTAACTTCTTTTCATTCACTTCTCGATATCTTACGTGATTTCAGCCGCAACAGATAAATTGAAATGAAATGTGGGTAGGTACTCATGTTCTTTGTAAATGGAACACCATAAAGTCGAGCGAGTCTATCACAGAATAATATATCCTAACGAGTCTATAGGCAAGAGGACGAATGTCTGTAGGTTAGGTACTGGCTGATGATTTCAGACAAAAATTAAATAAAAAAAATGCTTGTAGACCCGTTAGGCCGCACTTTGATTAATGTTGCACTTTTTGAGCTAGCTAGAAGTGTAAAGAAAAAAAAAAAAAAAAAAATCCTATCAAAAATTGAAAATCATACAAACGTGCTGATGTGCCCTTTCTGTATTTTTAGTGTAGATTTAGTGATTCTAAACAAATGCCACTTTTAGCCGACTTCAAAAAAAGATATGGTTCTATGTTCGGCTACGTTCTATGTTCGTTGATTCTCTATCTATTCTTTTGCTTTTGTCATCATCATCAGCCTATATTAGTCCACTGCTAGACATAGGCCTCCCATAATAAGCGCCATAGCGCCCTGTCTTCAGCATCCAGCATCTGCCAGCTGTCTTTCGCAAATCGTCATACCACCTGGTTGGAGAGTGTCCTACACTACGTTTGTTTCTTTTGTAGGGAGAATAATTTCTGTGTTCATGAGATGGTTTCCACAGATAACTGATAGACATCTGATATATGATAGTCATTCCATGTTTTTTCAGAGGTGTTAGTTTTTTCCCTCAAAACTGACTTCCGTTTAGTTACTAAACGGAAAGTAATTAACACTGAACCTTTCATGTGCAAGTCTGAGTCGCACTTGGCTGGTCGCGATGGACGGTCGTCGTAGGGCTGGGTGGGACTGATTTAAGGGGTATCTTCATCTTTGGATTCCTACAACCTGACAACGGCAGACCAGACAAAAAGTGTGAATATTATGGAATTTGGGTAATAAGTATGGAATAAATTTATAAAACTTTTGAGTATAGTTTCATAGCTGTAGGTAGGTACTATAACCTACCATAGCTACCATTAAAGTGCATCAATGAAATAAGTTTGATTCCTTAAGAATTTTGTTTGAACAGGAGTTGAACAGGTTGAGAAATTAACCGAAGCCTACAATAATGCTTAAAATTTTGATACATTTTACTTAGATCTATGGCTACAAATTGGTAACTATTTACAATTTTACATATCATGTTGTATCGTGTGACATAACAGATTTGCTTTTATCAGTGATTTGTTTGTAAGTGACTTGTAAGTATTTATTAAATTTAAAATATTGTATGTACTTTTACACTTATTTCAGGCACACCACACTTAGTGCGATGAAACTGAGATGATGCAATAATCTCAAGGTTTAATAAGGTCATTGAAATAATTTTACTTATCATCATCATCATCATCAGCCTATACCAGTCCACTGCTGGACATAGGCCTCCCCTAATGAGCGCCATAGCGCCCTGTCTTCAGCTTGCCGCACCCAGCATCTTTCATTTTACTTATACCGTCATCTAATACCCATAACATAACACAAGCCAGTTTACCTTGGGGCTCGATGATGCTATGTGTGGTTGGTCCAGCATTATTGTTATTATTTACTTTCTTACCTATGTAGGTAAGGCCACAGATAATAAATATGGTTTCCATTAAACGATATGGTTTGTCCTAGATATTTATCTACATAGCTATTGATTTAGTTTTTTAAACGTGTATTGTTTCTTTTTTCGTTTGTCGTAATGCAGGTTTTTTCAGGATTCATTTTCAAGTACCTACTATACATAAGGTAAATTCCTCCTGGACTAAAAGATTTTTTAAAAAAACAATGGCGGTCAGACTCAACGGAGACAGCAATATGCGCGAGTTATAGATATTTGGTTGGTCTTGAGCTTAGATGAATTATTACCCTTCTTCCTCTAAGGTCTTGAGTCTTTAATCACCTACCATAGAGCAGAAGTTTATAATATGATACCTACTAAATTCTGCCCGCAGCTTCGCTCGCGCTATTCCGGTATAAAAAGTAGCTTATGTCTGCCCCTCGAATACCGTCTACATCCCTGCCAAATTTCAGTTAGGTCCGTTCAGCCGTTTAGGCGTAAAAATTTAACAGCAAGACTGACAGACAGACAGAAGTTCCTGTATATTTATAAAATAAGTTTGGATGGATATGGATTTAATTTTCATAAGCATATTATTTACTAACTAGGAAGCACAGAAAATATTATCGTGAAATATTGTACCTAACCTAGGTAAGTAGGTACATCATTGTTGATAAACAAATTTTAAACTCTTGTTTTTTATCGAGAGTAGGTACCTACATACATACGTACGTACATAATACTTAAGTACTAAAGTGCATGATGAAATGGACAATCGAGTTTGCGAACTTACAAATGAAAATAAAATAGGTAGGTAGGTATCGACATATTAATCTACCTAGTATGTCGAATAACCATCGAGATATTTGTCAACCGGTTTCGTTAGGGGTTATCACAGGTTCAGTGCGCTTACAGATTACATTACATCTGTCAGCGTAATATGAGGCGCGCTTATTCAGTAATGATGTCATATGACGTCAAAAAGCCACGTGTTTGGCTGCTTTAGAAAATAACTCAAAAATGCTTAGTTACTTAGTAAATAAAAAAAATTACATAGAAAATTACAAACAAATAATAGAAACAAATTAGAACAAGTATTTACAATTGAAACAATTGAGCTGAATGCAGACTGTTGCAAACAATCTACAGATAGCTCAACTAATCCATACCATATAAAATAAAACGTCAAGTGCGTGCGAGTCGGACTTGCGCATCCTGGGTTCCGTACAAATTTGTAGTTTGTACTCGTAAGCAAAGAAATCGACCCAGACGCTCACAAAAAAATCTGATTAGGTCACTAACAGGATATAAAAAATACGGTTTCAGATTTTTTTCTTTATTTGTAGGTACTAATGAACTTTGCTTCTTATAGCACAAACATCTTTGCTTTGAACTTTGCCACATTTCATGATTCTAGGTCAACGGGAAGTACCCTATAAGTTTTGTGTGCATGTGCCCTTGGTTTTTTTTTTTAAGTTTTATTTATATTGACCTCCCAGAGTTTACGAACCTGAGTAGGTACCTATATAATGTGAATTTAAACTCCAAACCTCCACGCGTATCTGAGAAAAGATGGTTTACAGACGGACAGACAGACGGACAATAATGTGATGTGATGATCATTTTGATTGTCTAAGTTTATGGGTTACTTTTTTCCTTTTGAACCTAAAAATAATAAAAAGGAAAATCTTATGTAAAACTAAAGAAGTGCTTTTGTGAAGCTCCGCTTCACTTGTTTCACACATTTTTTAAATCGTTTCGACGAAAGTTAACTTTCTAGGGCTCACATAAGTCCACTTATGTACTCAGCGGTTTTGCTCCACCTTCATCAATCGTACCGCTGGGGTCTGGAACACGCTCCCTGCTGCTGTTTTCCGATTAATTTCGACCTGGGTCTCTTCAAGACAATAGTGAATAGGTTCTTCTAGTCCCGACCTTCGTGATAGGTACATCGTTGGCCACCGTTGACCGTCTTCACTTAACATTAGTTGAGATTGTGGTCAAACAAAGTATTGACTACAAAATAAAAGTAGATTGTTTCAATGCTAATTTCCTACGCACGAGGCTTGTCTCCGTTGAGACAAGCCGCCGAGGACAAAAATTCTGCAGAAAAAAATTGAGTTTGAGAATGAATCATGATTGTTTTTGTTGCATACGAAAACAAAGATCCTAGGAGGCTGGATCCTCCCATGTTTCCACCACAAGCGGCAGAGACGGAAACACCCTGAGGGTTTTAGTGGGTTGGAGTCCCACATAATCGTACTGTCTCCCCGTGGCATTGCGATATGCGTGCGCACTTCCCTCAGAATAATAAAATAAAAAAAGGAGCCTAGGATCCTACGTTCATACGAAATTAATGGATTCTGATTCAAATAAAAGAATATCAGATGTATAAATAAAATATACAATTTTAGGCATATGCCTATCACCATATTTATTCGAGATAGTGAAGAAAATAGCGTACCTCGCCATATGGCGAGGTACGCTATTTTCCACTTGTTAGTCGGTTCTGATGCTTGACCTAGCTAGGGCAGGGAATAAGTACCTACCTACTGCTACATAATGTTTATGATTAAAAGTTAAGTAAGATAGCCTGCTGCAGCGATGAAAAGAAAAAAAACAATGAAGAACATAAAAAATAAGTGGGCGTGGCACGCGTGCCACAATTATGCGTAGTTACGCTTAACTGATCTCAGTCGTGTTCTTACATCACGTCGAGTTGCTAGTCTCGCGGCGAATTCATTTTTCCGAAGCTATGCCGTATTGTTAAAATTTAGAGTGTAAAAATAATAGTAGGCGAAAAATCTCGAAAACGGGGGTGTTTTATACCATCGATAGGTAGCATTTTCATTACATTGTCATAAAATCTTATTTTATAAAAATTTACAAATAATTTATTAGAACGGTTAGTCAAAGTCAACCTTATGCGATTAGCATAAAGTTGTTTTTGGATTGTTTCTTTTCTCGAATGTTCTTCGCTACTCGTTTAGTGATGTAGTCAAGTCGGCTGTTGATTTGATCGATACTACAAATCATGTTTACTTGGTGCCTGCCTAAAACATACCTTATCAATAAATAAATACATTATTTAGACATTAATAAGTAATAAAAAAGTGCCTTAAGCTAAAACCTAACAAAACTCAACAAGAGACATTTTTCCTTATACAAAAAGGTAAATAACTCTAAAACGAATTATCCTATTTACCTAATACAAGCGGTAAAACTAGTTTTAGGCCTAAACATTTCTTTTTGTACTGTTTTTACTACAATATGACCATAAACAAAAAAGTACATTTTCAACTCACGTAATAATACGATCTTACCAAATTCCTATAAAGTGTTTCTATGCTCTAAATAGATACAAACTAAGATAACCTAACCAATAAGAGTGAAATTAGATCTAAATATCCTTATACTAGGGTTCCGTCGTCGCCGACAATCTGTGGCAAAATATCTATCGATATCGATAAAGAAGTTCATTGTGCTACCTGGTGCAGCCTTAGTCGAGTCGCGACCAATCACGCAAATGTCAATCATATGTCTAACGAAATTAAGTTTATAATTGCGAGCACTGAGAATACCGCCATCTATGGTGAAGTAGCGGAATTGACTCGACTGTCAAATGTTTGGTGAGTAGGTCCACGACCTATCACGTGAATGTCAATCATATGTTTAAGGAAATTAAGTTTATAATTGCGAGCACTGAGAATACCGTCATCTATGGTCAAATAGCAGAATTGACTCGTCAAGTTGCTGTTTGGTGAGTGTAGCTCGTAAATACGTTCTGCTGCTAAAGTAAAATAAATCTTATATTGTAGAATTCAAGGTTTATTTTCTAATCTGTGACGTTGGCTAATTTTGACTTAACTTATAACTACCAATGAAACGAATTCTGTCTTTGTAATGCATTATAAGATTAAGGGTTTATTTGTGTGAGTTTGGCGACAGCGGTGCCCATAGTCATTTTATTGCATAGCACTTCCACTTGTTTTTTCTGTTCCGTGGGTTAAATTGTCTAAGAGTTTAATAAATCATACGTCTTCGAGCAGGCGACGACGGCGGCGGGGTACGGGGCGGCGCGGCGACGACGACGGCGACGGACGACGACGACGGCGCGGGCTAGTCGTACGCATGGTACAATAATATTGGTCGTACGTAGACAATACGCGCGTTTATGTCTTTTGTATGAAATGGTGTGGCGCCCGTAGCACCCATAGAAAGCTCGTAGAAGTGTCAACGGATACAATTAAGGATAAAATATCCTTAATTAATTACATCATTGATTTTTTTATGTTTAATATTCGTTTTCAAAGACTTTTTAATATAAACATTTAATATGAAGGTTTTTTGTTTTTATAGTTTTTTGCACTCTGGGTAATCTCGAAGAATTTTTGGGAACTTATTTAATTTCTTCGAGATTTATTATGAAAATTACAATGAAAAAAAGAATAATTACTATAACTAATATTTACACGTTAATCTATTTTCTAAAAATCTAAGCCGTCACCAGAAGGCAGAGTGCCCTGAATACTGGCAGCATTGCCACGTTGAATGACAATGCTAATTCGTTGACCGGAATAAAAGCCAGCATTCCGATCACCTGTTGATTCTATGAGTTTTGTATTATATTATATTTATATTATCTTATATTATTTGTACCTAGCTATTATAATTTGTTATTTATTTAAAGATATAAATTATAAGTAGGTCTAGTTTGTAATCCGTAGATCCAGAACTATATAAATAACTAGCATCTTCCCGCGGCTTTCCACGCACTTTTCAAGTATCTCCATTGAGTTATATTATAAGTATACGCTAGAAATAGAACTTCAATGGCTATCTCCGGTTTTTTGCTATTACAGTGCGCAACACGCACTGGGGAAATTTTCTACGAAAATTTATTACTGTCCCAAAAAATTTTTGGGCCAGTATTAAATTTTCGTATAAAATAGCTTAACTCCGTCCTGGATGCGGTTTACCTTCCTGTCAAATGTCATAAAGATTTGTTCAGCCCTTGCTTATGTCATAAAAGGGAACAGACGACGCGCGACGGACGGACAGAGTTACTTTCGAATTTATAATATTGTGAAGGTATAATATTCATGGGGTTAAAATTTGTATAAATACGTTACTTATGTGAGGTACCTACCTAAGATTTCAGTTTAACTAATTTATATACGAAGTCGCCTGCTCAAAAAAAAAAGCTAAAGTACGCCTCCTTGGAGCAGCTTCACCATTTTGTTCCTATAGCTGTGGAGACCTTGGGTAGTTGGATTGTGGATGCGAAGTGTTTAGTGGGAGAATTAGGCCGTAAGCTGAACAAAGTGACAGGAGACTCCCGCTCCGGGTCGTTCTTGGAGCAAAGGATTGCCATCGCTATTCAAGGAGGTAATCCTGCAAGCATTGCCTGCATTACCTTTGTACCAGTTATGATCAGGGGCGGGTTATTGAATGACTAATTGTCTAAGTACTAGATGGTTATAAAATGAAAGTTTATGACGATTGTGTACTATTTTAAAATTAGAATAAATATAACATATTTTATTTTACTCAAATAAATATTGTAAATGCTAGTTTAAATATAATTCTATTAATTACACACACACAATGAGTAGGTACATTCTAAATTTCTTATCCAAGGCTACATTAGTCTCATTCAGGAACGAGAGTTCGTCCCTGGTGTCATTTTGTAATTTTGTAGCAAAGGATATAAATAGATGCACGTCAAAATATACCTTAGTAAATACCTAGGTAATGTAGGTTGTCATGCTACCTAGCTAGTCCTAAGAAGCGTGGGTACTTACTTATCTATACGTACCTATACCTATCATAAGTACGTAGGTACGCTGTGGTAGTCTAATTCTAAGCACGTGTACCTACTCTTATTTTCGCCTGGTATTGGAGTTATAAAAGGTGTTTAGCCGAATGTGAACTGCGCAAGTGTACCTACCTATGGAAATCTGAATACAAGTTCAGAATTCCATACACTCAGCACTTTCGCATTTCCGGTTTTATTTTTTGTTGACAGTCTTTGGTACATTATAGGTAAATCGTAGGGTTAGAGCGCACCCGTACTGAAGGGTGAGGCACGGGTTCGAACCATGCCGAAATCAAATTTTTTTGAGTCAATTAAATTTACGTACCTAACCGTGTTTCAATTCCTAAGTTTCTTAAAACCAAAGATCCTAAGATCCTACTCCGGAATATAAAAAATTCGAAAGTAACTCTGTCTGCCGGTTACCTTTTCTTCCTGGGGTCTTCACAGGCTTCGTGGAGTGACCTCGGGTGGTCGAGGATTTCGTGTCATTGCGCCGTTACTCCCTCGCATTCCAGGACTACGTGGGCAACTGATTCTTCGTTGCTGAGACACCCCCTGCAGGGGGGCTGTTTGTTGCTTCGATGCGGTAAAGAGGTGTTTGTTCAGTGGGCAGTGTCCTGTGAGTGTCCCCACCACCTGCCTAAACGGATCAATGGGTTTCAATGAAATTTGGCAGGGAGCTAAATGGTATCCAATCCAGGGGACGGACATAGGCTACTTGAAGTATTATATACAAGTTTTGTATAAATATACGATAGACGAAGATCTAGTCACACCCTATCTGAGAGGGTGCATGAATACTTACAAAACTGTAATATTTTTGACATGCAATAAAAATACTGAAATACTGAAGTTTGTGCCTAGGTACTGCTGATTTAAAAAGCTTCGCACGCGTTGTGTCTATGGAAATGTTTATAGGATATTTCTATCTCATGGGATCTGATTTATAGAATATAACGTGACGACCTCTGTGGCGCGGTGGGCGAAGGTCCGCCTGCGACGCAGGAGGTTGCGGGTTCGATTCTCGCCTTGGGATAAATATTTGTACGATCTGCAGGTCCGGGTGTTGTGGTCGTTTTCTATGCATAATAAAAAATATCTATCTATGTATTGTATGTATTATGTATATCAGTTATCTAGTACCCATAAAACACAAGCTCTGCTTAGCTTGGGGCTAGATACTCGTAATGCTGTGTGAATTGTCCAGTATTATTTATTTATAACGTACCCTATGTTTTATTCCAGGCCTATAACAACCTCTTTGGAAAATTTAAGCCCAATGTGTATACTTTTTTGGTAATGTAAAGTAACAAACATCCATCCATCCATCTAAACATCCAAACTTTGATTAGTGTGATGTAGGCAAAAGAGAATGCATGGTTACCAAAGTGATTGAATTGGTCTAAGACAAGGTGATTTACTCTATGTATTCATACAAAATTGCAGCTCGTTTCTTCATAGGCGTCAACTCTGCAGGTCTCTGCATTATGTTTTATTTTAAGCATTTGATATTTTTGGTATTCAGTCGTAACGTTTTCTATGAATAATAAAAAAATATTTATCTATGTAATGTATTATATTATTATGTTGATCAGTTATCTAGTACCCATAACACCAAAAGATCCTACGATCCGACGTTCATAACACAAGTTCTGCTTAGCTTGGGGCTAGATAATACTGTGTGAATTGTCAATCATTATTTATTAATATTAAATAATAAATTTACCCATTTTATTATTATTCATATAAAAAATGCAATAAAGTCGATTTCGAAAAATGTGGTACTGTGTGGGCTTTTAGGACTTGCCATAATTTTAGATTCATGTTTGCTGAAATAATGATTTGAAAAAAATTGCACACATGTGATTGTATATGGTGTGTGCCTGCAAGTGTGTGTCTGTATGTTTGTGTTGTGTGCTAAATAAATCACTTAACTCAATCAGAATAGTTATCGACATTCCTATAAGTGTTTTTTTTTCATGATAAGAACTAACAAATTTTATCATCCGTTTTTATAGTCTGGATGATAACTCATTTGTATGTGATTTGTGTTGATTAAAATGATAAGTAACTATAAGCCTTTGCCTATAACTTTGATTACACATTTGTAAAGTCTAGTTTGGATAGAGTCAATTTCAAAAACTTTTCAACCTAGCAAGGTAAAGGTTTTTTATTTTTTAATTATTATTAAATAATGACGAAAAATATTGACGTGAACAAAAAATAAAGTGACCACATTTTTTCCAAGATATTGACCTTTATGGCTATTTTTTTACAGACTTCAAGAAGGAGGTTCTTTATTCAACTGCAAGTATTTTTTTATATGTAGGTACATTCATCGATTCTCCGCCGATTATAGAACGATTTTGAAAGTTCTTTAGCTATTTAAGAGTAAAAATGATCCCGAATAAAAACCGCGATAATTATGTAATCCGTGAAGCTCAAAAAACCACATAATACCTTTGAAAAATCGCGACTAGCTACAACATTTTTGGTGATATCTTCGCCAATTCACAGTTCATTTTGATGATTCTTTTGTTATTGTCTAAAGGTTAATTTTGAAGGGAGTACATAATAATATGTGCGCCATTAAACGTATCTAAAACATCATCACAATGATAATTTTACAGTTGCTGGTGGGTAACAAATGGTTTCCATGGTCTTTGTCGTTTTATGCCTGTGTCATCCATCACTCATCGCATCAAACATAATAAATTAAACGCGAATTTGAACTAGAGATCGCCATTTGTAAAATAAAATCGCGTTATCTTAGAGTTCCGTAAAACCCGTAAAAGCCATTTTCATTATTCAGGATTTGAAGTCGGTTTATAGTTTATTATAACACCACAAATTATTTAAATTCCTATAGATGAATTTATTTCTGTTCATCATACCTATAACACAAACATTTGTAAACCTATAGGTCATTATCTATATACATAAAGATATATATTCATAGGTACGTAGATTTGATTGTGGCCGATGATAATTTGTAAACACCAGTGTTGTTTAGTGAAAACGCAGTGGCTATTCTAAATACCCAACTGTTGAATACAATCGACTAGAACCTGTTGATGGTTGGGCTCGGGCAGGAATGTTCGTAACGTCAACACGAATTTCAGTAAATTTCTCTCATCAGTTGATATTGTGCGTGTGTTCGGGTTTGAAGTGATTTTTTCTTTAGAATGTGTCAGTGTGGAAGTGAATTTGAAATATGCATTGGGATTTCAAACTTTTAGTAGCGTGTTTAAGTGTTCTGTTCAGAACACAGGTGAGTCAAGATATCACGAAAGATTAGGAAGTTAATTAAGATCTTTGATTCTAGACTTCCTCATCTAGCTTTCACCAGGAAGTCCTATTGATAATTTAGTATACAAAGTAGCAAGTTGCGTAACCCTGAAAGAGACCTGGGTTGGGGCGAGTTAAAAATCTTGCCTAACTGCCTGTATACTTTTTAATCAACCTCTGTTGGATAAAGGTCACACCCACCTCCAAACTATCTTACTAGAAGAAAACTGATTTTTATTAAATACCTAGGTACTTTTATTCCAGCAAATAATCTACAGCGGTGACTGTGCTAATTTGAATGCTTGATTTTACGCGTTGTCGCGTCGGTTTCGGTTCTTTTATAAATTCAAGTACCTAAGTGCCAATATATTTTTGGCTATCTTGACTTCAGTCGTGATTTCAACACAGATAAAAATACTTGATAGGTAATCATTATTCGAAAGGTGTTTTGAAGAATTTAATTTCTGATGGGACGGTCAAGGTTTATGCTTAGGTAGGACATTGATTATCAGGCTGTTTAATACTATCAATGGCTGATTTTTTTAAAGACAACCTTTTTATGCGTGAAACCGAAAGGTTTGTGTTTAGGACATTGATTCTCTGTTTAATACCATCAATGACTGATTTTTTTAAAGACTATCATGCATGAAACCAAGAGAAATGAAAGTATACATCCATTCCTGAAAGGTTTGTGTGTTGTAAGAAAGGGTTAACAATTTCAATTCGTAGGTGTATGCGAATTCCGATGATTTCGGACTTTTTCGGGCTGGATCGGATGAGTGGCATCAGAGAGAAGCTCGCGTCGCGGTCCAAACGGAGCAGGAGAAAAGCCACCTAGGATGCGATAGACCCAACATCTACGTTTGCGAGGTAAGCGGTACCAATGTTTATACAGGGTTATGTTTAAAGACCAGCAACATTCGGAGACTAGGTTTCTAGCACCATCAGCAACAAGGTTTGTTCCTGTATAGAACATAATTTTTTTATAATATGGTGTATTCAGCAAACAAGAATTAAAAAAATAAGCGTTGAAACTTTTGCATGATCTGTTGCTGTGAGAATTGATTGCATTATTTATTTAATTGTTAGGTACGAACTACGACCTTATTCCAATGATGGCGCACTTATTTAGGTGTGAGGTGAGTGTAGGGTAGGGTCCCTCAAATAGTAGTAGAAAAAATATGTAAAATCCACAATTTGGCAATTGTGTGTGTCTAAAGACAAAGCCACTAACTACAACAAACGAAAGTTTGTAGGTACAAATGTGTATATATAACTCCTTCACTCTCAAAGAGCTGAACTCAATTTTTTGTGAAAAGGACAGACATAGGATTTCGCGTTCATATGAGCGAGACGGCATAGCAACGCAACCCAAAAATCTAATTATAAACATCCGTAACATAATTATAAAATGTACTTTATACTTAGTTCTATTACTATGCTTATTTTTAAGATCTTAACTTCTGTATTTTTTGAGAAATTAAAGTTATAGTAAAAATTTACAGGTAACTTTGCGATATAGCAAATTTTATGGAATCGTGTTTTAGAAAAATATGATCGATAGAATAAATTATGAACTGTGCCATGTATAAATTTCAAAGTTAAATATGTAGTCGTTTGGAAGATATTTAGGTCTGACGGAGTTGATTTGAGGATAGGCCCTGGAAGGACTGATGATATTTGGTTGGTACCGCATAATTATATCCTGGGCAAACATATACGCTACTTTAGACCCTGGAAATATCCCAAAAAAGTGGATTCAATATTTTTACATTTGTACAAACTTGTTCAGCTTCAATAACTCCGCGGGGCGCAGCTAGTCGATAGTCTATATTTCTATACTTATATTATAAAGAAGGAGCTACTAATATTATAGAGAGGGTGCTGGATGCGGCAAGCTGAAGACAGGGCGCTAAGGCGCTCATTAGGGGAGGCCTATGTCCAGCAGTGGACTGATGTAGGCTGATGATGATTATAAAGAGGAAAGATTTGTTTGTTTGTTTGAATCTAATAGGCTCCGAAAATAAACAGCTTTGAAAAATTCTTCACCATTATAAGCCTACCATTATCCTGATTATTTTAGATTATCCCTCAACAAAGGCTAGAATATACCTAACCGTGCGACGCCCTCGTAATTAATAACCTCAACGCGCCAAAGTGCTTTTGATTTCCTTTTAAATGTAACAAAGGATGACAACGGCAATTTATTACTAGACTAAAAATAATCACTTATTTTATAATGAACTGATAAGCCAATCATTTGGTCATAGTTCTGAATCAATTCATAAATCTATAAAATGTACATCACGCCCGTAATATAAATTCAAAGTCCCAAAGGACACGTTGCTATCCGCAATGGACTTCTTGAATTAGCTCTACATAGAGTAGAGAGGCATTGCTGTCAAGGAATGTTAGAACCTACGAATAAATAATAAGTCGTTGAATTGAAACGTAGCAATAAATATCCCCCCCCCCCGACCTTCTGATTAATGCTATCACAAAAGGTAGGTTACCTGTTTTTATTGTACCTAACCGACCTACAACCATATACATTGTACCTACATTATATATTTTATAAAAGAAAAAATTAAACTCAAAATATATGACTAATTTCGTAATAGTGTAGGTACACAATTGAAACAGTTGAACTGACTGAAGACGCAAACAATCTACATTTAGCTCAAGTGACTTATACCTTGTTGATTTTCTGCGTTGAGCAACTTGAGTTGACCAATGGGGAACAAAATAAGTTTGATAAGGAAGGGTTCCGTTGCGGAATTTGCTCAACTGAGTTGCGCAATTGAGTTGCACAAAAGGGAACGCGCGAGAATAAAACCCATAAAAAATAACAACTGCGATGAAAATCAAAATCAAGCTGTAAACGTTAATGCAGTCAGGGAGAGCCTTAGCCCTCACACTTTGCGAAAAAAGAAAAAAATCGGGGATAAGTCGGGTTTTTAAGTTTAGTAAGTACCTGTTGTATTTTATAAATATCCCTATACATACCTAGTTTAACTGAAATATCCTTTTTCGTTCCTAGGAACCACCAGACATCATCAATCTGCCAATAACAAAGACATGCAACTATCGAAACACGCGATACCACGAGCAGATCTACAAATGGGTGGCGGGGCGAGGGTGCCTCCTCTTCACGCCGGATTTCCTCTACCTGGCTGGCTACAACAACATGAACCTCACGGCCGCTTGTCTTTACGAGGGGATGTTCGCGCCTTGCTTGGAGATCGTAAGTGATCATATCATATTTGAATGTGCGTGTCATCATCATGATCAGAGCCTATATGTTAGTACACTGCTGGAGCGCCCTGTCTTCAGCTTGACGCATCCAGCATCTGCTTGCAATCTTTCGCGGGTTGTCATACTACCTGGCTGGAGGGCGCCCTACACTACGTTTACCGAGTCGTGGTTTCCACTCAAGAACACGTATTACCCCAATGGTGGCCGGAAGATTGCCACTTTAACTTGCCAATTTTGCTAACTAAAGAGGAAAAAAAATGGATTCAAATGAAACTTGGCATGCTATGACATAACATGGCTAACATGGCTTGGACATAGGGATACTTTTTATCCCGGAATTCAATACGTTCACTTGGGGGAGGGGATGAAAGTCAAAATGTGTACTTAGCTGTAATTCATTAACACGTTGTCCGATTTCATTTATTCTTTTTTTATTAGATTCAGTGTTGCAACATCGTAAAAAAGCTGTCATAATCAGCATCATCTTCATCAGCCTTTATCAGTTCACAGCTGGACATAGGCCTCCCCTAATGAGCGCCATAGGGCCCTGTCTTTAGCTTGCCGCATCCAGCATTCCCTGCAGTCTTTCGCAGGTCGTCATCCCACCTGAGGCTGGAGGACGTTCTACACTGCATTTGCAGAGTCGCGGTCTCCACTCAAGAACACGTTTACACCGGGGGTTGTCGGTTCTTCACGAACTTACTTATTCTTTGAGCTATGGCGATAGCTTTGTTGTCTGTCGGATGTTAACATTACAAATCGATTAAATCAAATCAATTAAATTTAGCTACTTCTGTACTCTTGTCTCGGTTGAACTCATAAGTTCACCAGGATCAGTTCAAACCCACTGCTCCAATGGATCTTGGTAGTCTACTCGATTCGACAAGCATTTGAAAAGGACTCTACCATTTCATAAGTTTAAATATTTTCCTAATCGTAATCAGGCAAAAGAAGACGGAACCTGCGGATGCTACCCATACGACCCGAGTTTTGAGGAGGTAGCCAACGCAGTGAAGGAGGCTGTGGTCCCAGCAGCTCTCGGGAGATGGGAGAAGTGCTTTTACACTGCCAGCGAATGTTGTAGCCACCACATGGACGAGAAACCAACAGGTAATTAACAGAGAACACAGGCTCATAAATTGCGAAAAGATTTAGGAACTTTCGTATATGAGCATCTTTTATCTTGCGCATAAGCAAGCATCCCTGGTTGTTTTACTATAAAAACTATCGTAGTTTGACGAATTCATTACGGATGTAAGCGGGTTAACTATTAACCGAAACGTTGGTGTTCTTCCAACATAAATAAGGTTCGTAGTTTACCCGCTTACATCCGTAATGCATCCCTGGTTGTTTTATGCGCAAGATAAAAGATGTTAATGCAAGAACTCCTGCAAAGCTTATAGGTATTACACGAGTGTGTAATTAGCCTCATAGCTAAATTCTGGACACTGACCACTCTTAACGGAGACTAGCCATGTGCGCATGACATTATTATAGTGAACAAGTGTGTGCCCAAACACACGAGCACTTTATATTATGATACACAAAAATAAATTAAGAAATCCTAGGTGACTAATGAAATAGTACCTATGTTAATGTTGATTATTAGATTTTAATTTTACAGGAGAAAACCATTGTGAAGCCACTTTTGACGGTTGGACCTGCTGGCACGAGGTGGAAACGGGCACAACAGCGTACGAAGTCTGTTCAGACTTCGCCTACTCCAATGTCAGGCCTTCCTGTAACCGTAAGCACTCTTCTTTACTTACATACCTTATAAAGAAAATCAAATGACTGCAAAAAACTTGGGAACGAGAGAAGCAATGCGAAATTAATATTTTTACCAGGGACGAGAAAATTCCTTTTTACATTGAATTTTATTTGTAACATATTGATTTAAATTATTGTTTATTTCACATGTAACCCAAGTTGATACCACTAGAGATCCTGAATCTTAAAAATAAAAGATTTTGATGATAGAAAATGTCAAAGCAAATATTCTGATTTCAGATTACAGTTCAAAGGAATGTTACGCCAACGGTACATGGGAGCAGCAGACCGAATACAGCTCTTGCAGCATCACTCCTCGCCTGCTGCGTCGGTACAGCTTCCACATCAACATCCTGGCGATTTCCATCGCCTCCTGCCTTCCTGCTGTCTTCATATTTTTCTTCTACCGACGGCTGAGAGTCACCAGGGTCGCTATGCATAGGAATCTACTGATTGCAATCATTTTTCGGAACGTGATGGTTATTATTAGCCGGAGCACAGTGAGTAAATTTAAAAATTATGTCATTAGGCTCCTTCATCATCATCGTCATCATCATCAGTCTTTATTAGTCCACTGCTGGACATAGGCCTCCCCTAATGAGCGCCATAGAGCTCCGTCTTCGTCCAGCATCTGCCAGCAGTCTTTCGTAAATCGTCATCCCACCTGGTCGGAAGGCGTCCTACACTACGTTTGCCGAGTCGCGGTCTCCACTCAAGAACAAGATTACGATCCTTGTGAACATATTAATTAAGTATCGAAATAAAGTAAAAATAAAAGCCCTTTATCCTTATTTCGATCAAAGTTTAGATATAGGTTTGAGACTAATAAGGTGAAATATTTACCATTCGGTTAAAGTACCTAGTCCAATAAGGACTAAAATTAAGGTCAAAAACTTTGGTACTTTCTAACCTGTTCAGGGTAGGTAATAGCAAAGCGAACGAAAAATCAACAAACAAAAACGGGCGTCACGTTTTTGGAGTCATCCAAAATCGGCAGGCTGCGCCAGCGAAAGATTGACCAGACAGTGTCGATTTCCTGCAAAATTTAAACACGGAAATATCACACCAGCTCGCGCGCTGTGTCAGTTTCATTAACTAATTTGGCCACGAGGAAACATCCTAAGCTCCATACTATCATACCCGACGCGACGTGCCGAATTGACGGCAAAACATGAAAAATGTCTCGTCAAAAATGTTACGTCTGAAATTTTATCTGAAGATGTATAAAAAATGACAGAGTAATCGTCAAAAACATCATTCGGACTCTTCAACAGATTTACATAGCCGAGCTGACAACCTCCGGGGACACAATAATGTCCAATCACAGCATCGCATGCCGAGTGTTGGGACTGGCGGAGCGAGCCGCTGTAAACTTCGTCTTCGTAGCCATGCTGGTGGAAGGAGTCTACTTGCACAGGATGATCGTCGCTGTGTTTCGGACGAAGCTGAATGTCCGGTGGCTTTATGGCGTCGGGCTTGGTAAGTGGCGTTTTTTTTATATTCGGGAATTCTAATTTACCTACTCCCCTATACAATAACTGTATGAGGACGCGTTGGTACCTACCAAGTTGTGTGGGATTGCGGAGTCACGCATGACATGATCTCTGCTGCGCAGCGGGCGAAGGTCCGCCTGCGACGCAGGAGGTTGCAGGTTCGATTCCCGCCTTGGGACAAATATTTGTACGATCTGCAGGTATTTGTTCCGGGTGTTCTCGTCGTTTTCTATGTATAATAAAAAAAAAAATCTATGTATTGTATTATGAATATCAGTTATCTAGTAAGTACCCAATACCCATAACACAAGCTCTGCTTAGCTTGGGGCTAGATAATGCTGTGTGAATTGTCCAGCATTATTTATTATTATTTACATACCGGGAGTCATTATCTAAACGTAATAAAAGCGGAGAAGTGTTTTAACTTTAGTTACACCCTTTAAAGTCAAGTGCTTAACTTGATGGCCGTGTGAGGGTATTTTGACACCATAGACTTGTCTTTTGACGACGATTATAGCGATGATTGGTTTTATAAATACACTTGAGTATAGTACCAACAGCCATCAAGTGAAAAACGAGTAGGTATAGGTAGGTACACTAGGTAGGTACCTACCATTGAATTGCCGTAGGCACCGAGACAATATTATCACAATGTTACCGAGATTTTATAGGCTGTTTATGATAAGAACGGCATCTGTAGATTTCGTTTATAATCGTCAGTTACTATAAAGAACCTTCATAAACACATTAATGATTTGATTATTTTTGAAAATAGGTAAAAATTCGATGTTTTTCATTTCAGTCGTAGCTCTTATACCAGTAGCAGTATGGGCGATATTGATGGGAGTTCTCAACGACCACTCGTGCTGGATAATCTACACCGTCGACAACGTTCAATGGGCTTTGGACGCACCGAGAATTACAATACTTCTGATCAACAACATTCTGTTTCTGGATATACTAAGGGTGCTTCTAACAAAGCTAAGAAACAGCGAAAATGCTAATCAACTGTAAGATTAATATTTAAAAATTGAAATGAAAGTTAGTTACTGTCAAAGAGCTTTCTTCTAACTAAATATTACGAATGATTTTAGGAGCACAACAAAAGCGACCCTATTTCTGATGCCAATCTTTGGAACCCAGTTTTTTCTTACTGCGTTTCGACCAAACACTACCAATTGTACCGGAGAGCAGATTTACTACTACGTTTCATATTCGATGGAAGCTCTGCAAGGATTCGTAGTGGCTTTGTTGTATTGTTACATAAACAAAGAAGTAAGTTTTTCACACAAAATTGAACACAAACCTTGTCTTTAAAATCTTTTTACACGTGGGTAATTGTTTTGGAGTGTTTTTATGTGGTTGGCGGACACTCTTTATTACCTTGAAGTATCAAAACGGCTAAAGTTCTGCGCACATTAATTCAATACCGCTACCACCCAGCACGAAAATTTGCATTCAAATATGGGCTTAGACTCGTTAATCCTTAGATACATTTTACTGTGATAAAATGGCTTCCTACGAGCTTCAAAGTGGGCAAGCTGTCTGTTATAGAAGGCCACCAATATAAAATACATAAATCCCTGAATGTAGGGACGTGTGTATTTTAGTTTTAAATTGATTAGGTACCTACTTGTTCTTATACTTTTTTTTGTGGATTTCAGGTCCGAGGCCTTATCAAACAAACATATCGCAAAACTGAAAACGCCGTTGTATCTCGCGTTCGTGCAGACTCAACAACTCGACCCAGCATGGGCCACTTAGATAGACGCCTCACGTGTTCTACTGCTCTACCCTCCCACAACGAAGAAGACAACAAAAACCAATACGCAACAATCAGACCACGACTCCACGTAGCAGAAATCATCTCTATACAAGCCAGTGAAAGACTTGCAGACATACTAGAACCAGTTTACGAAACTATCCAAACTGGTGTTGTCAACGAAGGTTATGATTCTCTTGAAAGATCGGAAAACAGCTCAGGTTACGTCCCAAGCAAAGGTCTGAAAGTAGAAGACTATTATGGATTCACCCAAGCTTCTAGCATTTCCATCGAATGCCAAGACTGGATCCGATGCGTGTCTTCACCTTCAAGTAGTATCTACAATAATTCCCTCAATGATTTTGAAGCCAGGTATTTGGAACGGAAATTTGCCAGCCATCCAAAGCTACAAGAAATAAATGAAGCTCGCGAAAGGAAGGCTGATGACAAAGAATCTAATGCAGAAGAGTTCAATGACTGTGCTGGTTCAGACGAACAAGCGCGCGAAAATAGTATCGATTCAGAAATGGACAGCGAAATGCTAGATGAAATAATGCAGTACATGGAACAGAATGATGGGGTTGTTTTGAACTCAGGGCTGCTTTCACCAAATAGGGACGAAGCTGATAAAATTATTTTTATAGATGACGGAACTAATGCCAATAATACATAAACCTAGAAACAGTACAGAAATCTAACCTATCAAAATGTGCGTGTCAGTAACTATCTTATCCCTTTTGACTTCTTCTCTCTGACAACCTTTTATAAGTAATATTAGAACCTGTCTCATATCAAAATTTATTAAAATAAGTTCCTTTATGAAATAAATAAATAATATTTTAACGAACAACTACATAGTTGATGTAGTATAATACTACACAATAATATGCGTTAGCAAAATATTAATAAGCAAAATAACCTACTGTTTTGTAAATTAAATAAAGCATTATTTATAACCTTTTATTACGCATTGTCATTCCTCAAGCCCACGATACGATACCCATGTTAAGATTTAACCGATTATGAAAATCATTTCATCTGAATGACTAACACCTTTACAGTGGGTATCAACATATTTGCGCAACATGTCGGTTGTAAACGGAGGTTTCGGCACACCTAAACCTCCGGCGTATGCGCATTAATTGATCTGTCAACTAGTTTAAGATCTAGATCCTTTCCGTTGGTTACAAAAGTGAGTGGAGCAGTGGGCCCGGCGCAGTCTAGTGCGGGACCTTTGAAAAGCTTCATACGTTCGTTAACGTTGCTCTTGTGTTTAAATAGACTACATTTCTATAGAAAGCCTTAATAACTTACAATATTTTTATTAGCATTTATTGCACTACAGCTGGACAGAGGACTATCTTTCTTCTTCTACGCGATTTAATACAGAATTAAGGATTTATTTTCAAAAATGCAATCAACGATTGTGGTGGTCCTAGTGCTTTGTTGGGTGGTCGAGGGTTTCCCGGATGGTGCGCCGATTGACACGTGTGTGAGGGAGCGGGCGAATCAGCCGAACCATAGCCAGCATAGGACTCAGCCGTTATCCAGTCTGCCTTATCGAGTCCTGGCATCGGGTACTGAATATGCACCAAATGGCCCTATCACAGGTTAGTAGCTTTTGTCGCCTTCTACTAATATTAGATAGATGACGGTTTGTAAATAGATGTTATTGTGCGTGGAAAATTTTTACTGGATCGGGCTGAAGCTTTAAGTTTATATAGATGTATGTTGTTTTAGTAAAAATAGTTGTTTTTGTGTTTCCGACGTCATTGTAGCGATCGCAGGGAGTCGATGGATGGAGGCGGCTCAGGATCAGGTCCCGCTATTCATGGCGTCGCGCCTTTGTATTTTGGGGGAGGCCTATGTTTAGCAGTAGACCTATACGGGCTGATGATGAGTTTAAATTCTGGAATTACGTATTTTAACCGACTTTAAGGTTGTACTACGCTCGATTGTATGTATGTATGTATGTTATGTATTTTCGTCGATTTCTACGTCGTTTATGGACCGATTTGGATGATTCTTTTGCAGATGTATAGAGGATGATTCTGAGGTGTTCCTATAAATTTTATTAAAGAGAGATTAGTATTCATCCCGCAAAATATTATAAAATCAGACAGCGAAATCCTAACAAAATCTTACTCTCGTCAGTTTCTACGGCATTAGCCCAGCTTTTCGGGGACTCTATATAATGAAACTTATATACTTATATACTTATAATAACTTATATACATATATTAGGTCCTTACATATGAAATTTTTGTATGGGAGGAACAAAAAGTCGAATATTTTTAAATATAATATATTTAATTAATCAAAGTATGAACCATTATTTTCTATGCACTTTTGCCATCTTATAGGTAGTTCATTGATCCCTTTACTAAAAAAACCAGTCGGACGGGAATCAATAAAATCTTTGAAGGCGATTTGGACTGCCCCATCGGAGTTGAATTTTTTCCCTTGCAAGAAGTTATCCAAATTTCGAAAAAAATGGTAATCTGTTGGAGCAAGGTCCGGGGAGTACGGAGGATGTCTTAGACTTTCCAATTGAAGCTCTTCTAATTTAGTAGCCGTCTGTTGCGCAGTGTGTGGTCTAGCGTTGTCGTGAAGCAGCAGTGGCGTGGAGCGATTGACCAGCCTAGGTTGTTTAGCCGCTAGCTTTTCCATCATGGTTTGCAATTGCTGACAATAGACATCAGCCGTAATAGTCTGGCCAGATTTGAGAAAACTGTAATGAACAATACCGGCACTAGTCCACCAAACGCTTACAAGTAACTTTTTTGGGGTTAATTTTCGCTTGGGGCAGGATTTGGCTGGCTGGCCACGTTGGAACCAAAAACGAACTGTGTTTTCTTTTGCAACACGACCGCCATACACATCATTCACCCTTCGAGTTGTTTCCGCAGCACTAGTGCCACGGCGGAACTCGTACTCGTAAATAATGCGATATTTTAAGTTTTCCATTTTGTAAAATGAGTGACGCAAACAGAAAAAAACAGAAGAAAAAAAACAAATGAATGACGATCATCGAAGCACAAATACATGAGTCTATAGCTGTACAAATTTGAATTTGGAATTCCTTACCAAAGAGGAGAAATTTGTGATTAAAGTGGCCAGTACGAAAAACGCCAATTTCATATGTAAGGACCTAATATTAATAAGGTTGCCAGACACTGTTTCATAGATTCCAAATCATTATCGGTCAGCCAACTTAGGTAAATATGCTGTTAAAAGTGGTTAGTCGCTCTATCGAATAATGAGACAGAAAGTTACTTTCAAAAGTCTTCTGATGTATTTACCTAATCATATATTTTATTTTCCTCAGTTATTTTTGCTCTAATTTTTAACTTTAGTTTTCACTTGTATTTTTGACCAGTGTTGTCAGGCAACTGAGGCTTAGGTAGGTACCTTCTTTATTATGTATCGGGTGTTTATCGCGTAACGTTGATTTTCCCATAATATGTGTCTATCGCGTTACAGCGATCGTGGTCACAGGGCGACTTTGTTTCAGTTTTTTCAAAACAAGCAAATTATGGGTCATTGTTGTATCAATGTTAATGCTTAGCTACTGCGTTATTCACATTAAACCTTAATAACTTTGATACCTGGTGACGCGTGCGAACCATGCGTAGGTATAACAAGGTGGTTCGACTCGGGTTGGCGCAAGATACATTTTTTGTGATTTTTAATAAGAATCGGGGATGTAGTTTACAAATGAATCTGAAAGTACGTTTGTATGGGAGCATAGAGATTCGCACCCACCACAAGTACCTAGGTATTGCATTAGTTAGCGCACCTAGATTTACCTACACCACAATTAAGTATTGCTTCATCTTCAAAATATATACTTAACCAGTCTGATTAGCATCATAAAACATTGCTTACATGCACATTTACAATAACAAAATAAGGATTGTGTAACACATGACTGACGCATTTCTTGAACATAGATCGAATCAATTTCATTGATAGATACAGTAGGTAGCAATGACGCAACGCAACCAAAGACCTAGTATACTTGTCTCCTGGGTTCTGCAGAGATAAGCGGTCGGTTAAATTTTAGTTGAAGTTTATGACAGACTATGATGAAACAAACGTTAAAGTATACAACATTAAATAAAACCGGCCAAGTGCGAGTCAGACTCGCGCACGAAGGGTTCCCGTACCATTATCTATAAAAACGGCATAAAATTCACGTTTGTTGTATGGGAGCCCCTTAAATATTTTCTTTTATTTTTATTTAATTAGTAATCTTTAAAGTGAATACCTACATAACAAAATATTCTTTGAATATTTCAAGTGTCTACATGTTGCAGTTTTCAAAATCGAGCAAAAAAATCATGTTTGTTGTATGGGAGCCCCCTTAAATATTTATTTTATTCTGTTTTTTAGTATTTGTTGTTATAGCAGCAACAGAAATACATAATCTGTGAAAATTTCAATTGTCAATCTATCACGGTTCAGGAGATACAGCCTGGTGACAGACAGATAGGTGGACGGACATCGGAGTCTTGGTAATAGGGTCCCGTTTGACCTTTGGGTACGGAACCCTTAAAAAAACCTATCTACAGCCGAACATAAGATTCCCTCGTTTAGTCGTTTAAAACTATGATTGATTCGCGAAGAATTAAAAGAAAAATTTGATTTGACCAGCAGCGGTAGAACATTAGCGGCTGGATTAAATAAAATATGTGTAAAGTACTTAGCAAACTGCTAATTCTCACTCCGTCTTTTTCTACTATCATAAGTCAGAGCGAGAAATTACATTGCTTAGCAGCTGTTATATTAGCAGACCATCATGAAGTGTATTTATACTATAATGCTAGGCTAGCCGACGACCACTGATTATTATGATTATCAAACTGCTTTCCACATTTAGAGGAAAACCAAAAGACACAGTGTTGAAGTCATATTAGGGGTTTTACCTCGGAATGAGAGTTAATAAGCTATAACAAAATAAAGGTGTATATAACTCGTATACACCTTTATTTTGGTATTCTAAAAGTCATCTGAAAAGTCTCATAAAATCTCGGTCTGCGCTAGTTATTCAAGATCAAACTTTGCTGAACTTTAAGCTTAAATAACTTTTGACTCAGACACGAGATTTTATGAGACTTTTGAGACAACTTTTAGAACACCAATATGAAGGTGTACCTACTTTTACGAGCTTACAGCTTATTAACTCTCATTCCGAAGTTGACCCCTTTTTAGGGTTCTGTACCTCAAAAGGAAAAAAGGAAGGATCGAGTTGAAATTCACATCATTTACTCAGGTTCGTAACCCCGGGAGCCGCGATATAAATCAAACTTCTAAGTCAACGTAATAAAAGTATAGCCGTTCTTGCCCAATTTTATTGAAATTTCAAAGGAAATCACATGCACACAAAACCTATAGGGTACTTCCCAGTGACCTAGAATCTTGAAATTTGGCAAGAAGCAAGAACACGTGTGTGTTCTTGTCTCTTAATTTTACGGAACCCTCGGTGCGCGAGTCCGACTCGCACTTGACGTTATATTTATATACGTATGCTTTATGTAATTATGACCAAATCAGTTTTTCTTGTGAACTGTGCGTCTGGGTTTATGTGATTTTATGGAACCTGATGCGCGAATCCAACTTGCACATGACGTTTTAGTAGAGCACAGTACACATATGACTAGAGTGATAAAAAATGTGTGCTTATACCTTATAGGTATACCTTACCTACTAAAGATTTAAAAACTTTCCAAAAGCATTTGCTGATAACAGTCTGCTAAATAAATATTGATGAACTGGGCCTTTGCTTAAACCCAGGTACCTATGGATTTGAATAATTGTCAAATAACCATAAAATCGTGGGAACAGAGCATTCGAGAGGGCTCTTACGCAAACCCGCAGTGTAGGTCAGTGAGCCTGCCCCTTGTAGGTACCTACCTAGTCAACCGGTTCACGACTGATGGACTAATAAACAAACACCTTGAAAGATCGTAAATCTTTCAATCTATCGAGGACAGGAAATAGGATGCGTTGCGTAAGAAATTACCGAAGCCGCATCTACAATAATCTACTTAAGGCCCAGGTAGATGTAAATTAGGCGAATTTGGGTTATTTTAAAACAATTTTTCTCCGTCGTCTTTATTGAAAAAGCTTTGAAAAAATACATTATAATCTATGGTATACAAGGCAGGGCACCTTCAATTCTAAAATTTAAAAAAAACTATTTTAGATATTAGAAATAATTGTGCAAAGTACCATCTGTTTTTTAATTTTTCCAATTTTTCTCCTAAACTATCAATCACAAGATTTTTTTATTGTCATCACCATATCAAACAAAAGAATAACGAGGGCACCTTCGGCTTATTTTTTTAAATTAATGTCTTAATCAGAAATCCTATGCCTATCCTATTCACAAAATGGTGTCATATATAATAAAAGAGCTGAGGTCAAACCATGGCCAAACGTTAGTAGATATTTGTTTGAGTTGTGAGTCGCGTAAATTGCGTACCTACTTTCAACAGAAATGACATCTTATCATGCACAAAACAGGACTCTAGAATAATCTGAATCTGTAAGTAATTTAGCTTCACATAAACTGTGTTTAATGTTAAGTGGGTTAAATTCGAATCTCCCGGGTATAATATTTTTATGAGACCACCTCGGAATCATCCTCTATTCAACTGCATAAGAATCATCCAAATTGGCCTTTTAATGAAGGAGAAATCTAACACACCTAGCCAAGCAAAACCTCCTCTTTGTCTCGAAGTCAGTTAAAATATAGTATGGTGGTTTGGTCCATTGATGTTTTAGTAAAACCTCAGTGGTTTGGTCTCAGCATGAACGTGCCAAAACCGCTTACCTACCGCTCGCATTTTACCCATGTTCCCACACTATCAACTGCTGATAGTTCAATTTCTACTGAAATCTGACCCCGTATCATGTTATTATTGCATAATCCTCTCATCAAAACAGAGTAAAGTAGGTACCTTGATTGTTATTATTACTGTTCCAGTTTCAATAGAAGGGGCCGAGCCCTTCAAAGGGTTCTTTATACAAGCGCGTTCGGTGGAGACAAACCAATGGTTAGGAGCGTGGGAAAACGCACCGAACACTACAATACACCCTGAGTGTGCGTCGATCACACACGCTGACCCCGTGGACAAGGTCAGGGCTACTTTGCTGTGGAGGGCACCGCCCAACCACCATGGAAGAGTTTACTTCACGTGAGTATCCGTAGACCTACTGAAGAGGCCACTGTGACCATTTTTGGAGATATAAAAGTTCAAAATAAACTTTCCGTACAAAAATGTAACTTAGGACCCCTAGGGGGTTGGGCAACAACATTCTATAGATTCGCTTTACAGTCTACCACCTACATGCATGCACCTATTGTACATGCTTACTCAGCTATGTTTGCGCTGACAATTAAGGCTGATGGCCAGAATACACCTTTAACTCATTAGTGCACCAACTGGGTCTAATCCTGCTCAGTTCACACGACGCAGAAAGATAGCTGTTCGATATTTACAAGCTGAAATAAACTGTTTTGCGAAATTAAATAAAATCTAAAATGTATTTTTTCGCGGCCTACAAAGATAGTCCAGAAATACTAATGTCAACAGGCCAATAGTTTTGAACCCAAATTACTATGATGATGAAACAAAACAACCTAATTACTATGATGATGAAGCAATGAATAGAGTAAAACTACGTACAGATCCTTCAGTTTCATAGGTATTGTAACTTGCGTAATCCCCTTCATATGCAGATGCGCTTCACGTCACAAATCTGCATTCTATAGATCGTTCTTGGAATAGTTATTCGACGTCATCGTTTCCTTTCAGATGCTTCGGAGAATGACACAAATTTTATGCAACGTTTCTTGCGTGACAATCGAAAACTGAAAACAAGTTTTCGTTATACTTGCAATGTTGACAAACATTGATAATGAACGATTTCACTATTCATTCCATTGGACTGATATCAGCACAAAAACAATTCGTAGATGTAACTACTTACTCACTTTGCGAGGCTTTATTATTATCTTCCAAACACTTGTGTTACTGTTAGTTTCGTTATCACTCCTAGTAAATGACGATCTCTGTACCGCAAGTCAGGACACGGGGGAAGAACGGGCGAAGTCGCACTTGAGACGCAGGTTGCGGGTTCGATTCCCGACGCGGGACAAATATTTGTATGATCTGCAGATATCAGTTCATTGTATGGTTTCTATGTAGGTACTTACTCAATAAAATACATCAATATTAATGTAGTGTAATAAAGGGTGTTTGGTGGAACGATGTAGGGATTGCAGGAGCTGATCAAGGGTACTAGGTACCTTAAAGTAATGGATGAATGTATTGTCTCAATTATAGCAGTAGGTAAATCTAGTGTGTGAAAAGTAGAAAAGCAGCAGAAAAGTATCTTCTAGAAGTGTTAAGATAAATAGTGCGATATATGCTGTAAAAATTTGCGTCAGGAAAAAGAATTGTACATGTCCCCGTTTTGGAATAAAACCTACGTTTAGGTACCTACACATACACGTTTTGCTTTGGGTTATTTATTTCAAACCGCGGCTTCGCACACGCTTTTCATGCAGCCTATGTCCGTCCCGGGATACCTACCATTAACCTCCCTGCCAAATTTCACTAAGATACTTTCAGCCGTTCAGGGTTCAGGCGCTGCTCAAACGTAGACACTTAGTTTCCAGTAACCGACATCGAACACTTGTGAAGGTGCAAAGTGGGACCAACTGGACACAAAAAATGTTTACGTGTGCGCAGGAAGTGGAAGATTTCATACTGGTTCTATAGAAATCAAGTGTGTGTTACCCCAGCAGAAAAGTATCTTCTAGAATGGTTACATAAATAACTAGTGATAAGCTGTGAATGTGCGTCATAAAAAAAAAATGTGTAGGTATGTCCCCGTTTTGGAATAAAACGCAAAATACGTTTTCTGCTGAGGTAACGTTTCTCTAGTAGGAAGATTCTAAACGAATGGCCCTAGACAAATTTAATCAAATTGTTCATCGGTAACTTGTATGTGTCCACGTTTGCTTAGCTAGCGCCTTAGGCGTGAAATGGTAACAGACAGACAGACATCGAATTAATAATATTAGTATATGGATAACAGTTCTAGCTGGTTCTAGGGTTCATAAAAGCATTATGATAATAAGGTTGTCGAACCATGCCCTGTACCTACTGTAGCACTAGTTACCTTTCACTAAGCTCACTTATGTAGTTGTGCAACATGCATGTGCTTAGCATATGACCCCAGATAATATTATTATAGCTTAGCTAAGCACTTAACGCCTTTAAGGCTCCCATTCCACTCATCCAATATCTTTGTCCAAGATTCATAAATAATTTGCGCAGTTGATTTCAAATAAAATTACATAACATCACACTAATATTAAAAATACGAAAATTTGGATGGATAGATGTTGTGTGATTGTTACTGCTTTACGACAAAACTTCTTAACAGATCGGACTAAAAATTTGCTGTAGCTCTTGACCTGAAAAAAAACCGTGGCTACAATTTAACCCATAAATTTCAGTTTCCATGCGAAAGAATTTACCGTATAGGTACGTTTTCATAGAAACAACGCATGCGAAGATGCGGGCAGAAACTCGTATCCAAATCTTTGATCAAATATCGGTGTTGCTAGTAAATTGGATGAAGTTTTCAAAGTTCTTTGATCAAATGTACATTGGACAAAGATATTGGATGAGTGGAATAGGCACCTGCAATGGAACTAAATTGACGACGCTAATGCATGGTACGGGTCATGCATTAGCGTCGTCAATTTAGTTCCAGCTTTGCATAGGATCGACAGTAGGATTATTTCCAAAAAAAATCTAATCAGTCCGTTACTTAGATTATCAAAAGATATTGGACACGATATTGGAAATATCTTCTGGCAGTTAGGGATTTTTAATCGTGTTTATTTTAACCAGTAAACCGAAAATAGATTTTGGTGGCCACCAAGGGCAACTTCGATATTCTGCCTAAACCTAAAAGAATAAAACTATTACAGAGGCGTTAAAAAAGCTTTTAATAGGTATCACAAACTGTCTTACGTTGGATTTTTGAAATTTCCTTTGTTCAACGTAATAATAAAATATAAAATAGGTGGTGGCGGAAAAGTAACGACGAAGAAACCTTTAGAATGTTAGTTGCTATTTTTCGAGTTGAAGCAAAACCCGTCCCAAGTATTTTTATCTTCTAGATAATCTTGATATTTGGTAGTAAGCCTTTTTTACACAAAGGTTTTGACAGTTTGTTTGAATTTATTGACTGATAGATTTTGCAACTTACTAGGAGTAAATATTGTTCTAATTTACGTACAACAGCCTGCTTACCTACCATACAATCATTAATTAATTTAATTTTTATCTTTACAGAGGCACAGTTTTGAAGAACTACGGGACATTTTGGGCGGATTTGATTGCTGAAGTACCTCAAGATCCTTCGCAGCTACAAATACTTGGCTAAAAAAAACCTACGTTTATGTTAATCACTAGTACCTGTCGTTTTGTGCCTACTTCAAGAGGAATATATTTACCACTGTGGGCTTGAAATAAAATTACAATTTGAGTATCATAAAAAGCATTTTATTAGTTAAGAGTAACATTCACATACAAGGCAACATTATCACCAATTACTGGATATAACCCGTTACTTCAATAATCAAATATCACTTGTAAATAGAGAGTTAGTTAGTTTATCTTTATTATTGCAACGTGTGTGCCATAGGTTACCGATAAGCGTTCAAAAACAAAGCACGACATTAGATATCTACGTTATTATGTCATCATTAAGTTAAAATATAAATATTTTCGCCAATGCTCGTGCGGCTTTCACTCGTTGCTATACAAAGTAGGATAAGCGAGTTGAACCTATAGCTTATGAAGGGCTATTGTTTCACGATCGGCCGCATTCAAAAACAAAGCAGGACTTTAGATTTCTACGTTATTATGTCATCATAACGTTAAAAATATAATTGTTAACGCCAATGCTCGTGCGGCTTTCACTCGTTGCTATACAAAGCAGGATAAGCGAGTTGAACTTATTGCTTATGAAGGGCTATTCTGTTTCACGATCGGCCGCATTCAACAAAGCAGGACTTTATTTCTACGTTATTATGTCATCATAACGTTAAAAATATAAATATTAACGCCAATGCTCGTGCGGCTTTCACTTGTTGCTATTCAAAGTTGGATAAGCGAGTTGAACCTGAAGCTTATGCTGGGTTCTGTTACATGACCGGTCGCTTTCACAAACAAAGCTCCTACGACATTAGATAGCCAAGTTATTGTGTCATCAATCATCATAGCGTAAAAAATATAAATATTTGCGCAACGCGACCTTAACTTGTTGATATAAAAAGCGAGTTGAAACTTGAAACCTAAAGCCTAGCTTAAGCAGGGTTTTTCTGTTTCATGACAGGTCGCTTTATATCCATGAGGTCGCAAAGTTCGTTACGAATGGGCCTCAGTTCCGAGACGTCTCTTTCCCAGTCCGTATCCGCTAGCACCGCCATTACCTGAGGGATAAAGGAAAAGTTTTATTTACATTCTCGCTTACTGTTGACAAAGTCACATTGCAACTATACAAAGACAGTACGTTACAATGTGATTAATGATAGATAACGTAAAGGTGTTGGTGTGTTACCAATGTCGACGGACTGCCGCATACAGACTTGTTGACAAAACACTGTCTGCTGTCTCCTATATTTAAATACTAGTTTCTGCACACAGCTTCGCAGTTGTTTCTATAGAAACGTTTAAAGGCGATTTTCCCTTAGGAACACCGACATCATCATCAGCCCGTGGACAACACTGCTGGGTATAGGCTTCCTCTTTTACACGCCAGTTAACTCGATCGTGTGCGAGCCTCATCCATAGGCATCCGGCCACCTCGACGATGTCGTCCGAACACCCAGTTATTATTACTATAATAATAATCGTTCAATGCATGGGAATTTACTTCTGGGGTAAAAAGTAGCCATGTTTGATTCCAGGCCTAGGCCTCGTGTAGGCAAATTTCAGCTCGATCCGTTCAGTAGTTATAGAGTGAAGAGGTAACAAACATCCATCCAAACATCTCAAATTTCGTATTTATAATATCAAGTGTGAAGTGTGATATTGACATCGCACTAACCCCGAACTGCCGCAGTCTTTAATGTGTAGACTCCTAGTTAGATTGTAAGTAGTTGTTACATTTTGAATTAGGCCGTCTTTGATTCTTAAAATAGGTCATAGTCACGGATGACACGTGTAGGACTAAATCGTTCGTGGTTCGTGACTTTTCATACAAGTTCGTGTTTATGAAATGCAAAATGATGATGCCTTTATTACTTTACTGTACGTAGGCGGCTATGTTGGCTGGTTGCTTCGCTTTCGAGCTAGCTACCAGGTCCGTGGCTTATTAATTAATTATACAGGGTGTCCCATAATCAGTGGATAACCTTGAAGATGCTTGAGAGGAGGGGCAAGGCCAATAAGACATAAACAAAAGCCGAAAATAGTGGAAGCGTTTGGGACGAAAAAACATGGGCATTATACAGTGTGTCCCTGGATAAAGTGCAACCCCGAAAGGGGGTGAAACTAGATCAAAAATTATCGACAAAAAAATAGAAAAAAATTTTAAAAAAAAATTCGTATATACTTTATTGATGAATTAAAATTTTTATTGCTCACTAATGACTCTATTTAATAAAAAAATGATTTCTTCCAAAGTAGTAGGTCTATTTTGTTAAAATAAAAACCATAATCATGTCAGATATGTGACGATGACGATAAAATAACAAATAACTCACAAACAAGTGGCTATCGTGACTTAAAGTTTAATTTTTGTATTAAAATTACATTTTTTATGCTGTTTTTTTCCAATAATCTCCAAAAATCTTAAAATTAAGCCTATAATACTACATATTTTTATGACTTTTTATTATTGTCTATCATAATAGCTTTTAAATAAAATAAAAACCTACGTTCTAACATAAAAAATGTGCTGGCTAGGAGCTTTTAAAGTTGACCACTGATTACGTCACCACTCAGGTAGAGACACGTTTTTTTTTACTGCTCAGGTAGTATTAAAAATCAAATGCCTTGTTGTGAGTCCTGTTTCGATCCCCACCCTTCCATCTTTCATAGAACAGGCCCAGCGACCATAATCTACAACAATATAAGTTAAAAAAGGGTCTCTACCTGAGTGGTGACGTAATCAGTGGTCAACTTTAAATGCTCCTAGCCAGCACATTTTTTATGTTAGAACGTAGGTTTTTATTTTATTTAAAAGCTATTATGATAGACAATAATAAAAAGTCATAAAAATATGTAGTATTATAGGCTTAATTTTAAGATTTTTGGAGATTATTGGAAAAAAACAGCATAAAAAATGTAATTTTAATACAAAAATTAAACTTTAAGTCACGATAGCCACTTGTTTGTGAGTTATTTGTTATTTTATCGTCATCGTCACATATCTGACATGATTATGGTTTTTATTTTAACAAAATAGACCTACTACTTTGGAAGAAATCATTTTTTTATTAAATAGAGTCATTAGTGAGCAATAAAAATTTTAATTCATCAATAAAGTATATACGAATTTTTTTAAATTTTTTTTTTCTATTTTTTTGTCGATAATTTTTGATCTAGTTTCACCCCCTTTCGGGGTTGCACTTTATCCAGGGACACACTGTATAATTCAGAAATAGTGATAAACTTATTTAAAAGAATTAATCACTCAGGTAATGTCTCTTTATATGTAGTTAGACGGCGCTATTCTAACTAAAATTGAAGAGGCAAAGGCGCTGCGGAGTCAAGACAAAGGCGCTGCGGAGTCGAGACAAAGGCGCTGTGCTGTCGAGACAAAGACGCTGCGAAGTCGAGACAAAGATCGATTCGATGCAGGAGCGTATTCCCAGCCCTTGTCGCGATTCCGCTGCCATGGAGAGGAATGAATTTGTCTGAAGGAAGCATAGCCGCCCGAGCCTCGACTCTACATAGAGATCACTGCACCGCGTCGCGACGCCGCCTCGACTTATCTTCCTCAAGTTCTAAAAGTTAATTTAGCACGGAAAGTTCACAGAAAATTATATCATAAACCTACGCTCAATTCCCGGACCTTAAGGTTATTGCGAACATGTGCGAGATTAATGGTGAAACGATAATAAATTGTGGAATCACTACAAAACTGACCTAATGACCAAGTGCGAAACATGGCAGAATGACTGGCGCTTGTTTATCGAGAATAGTGTAATCATTCACAATGTTATGAAATTATGTGACATTGAATTTATCCCCGAATCTCGAAAAACAACCAACTGGTGATATAGAGGTGGTATCAGTATGCGGTAGCTTTTTATTACGGCTTAGGGAGATACGAAGCAAAGATGTGTGGTGAATAGCGGCAAAGATCAAAGATAAATATCTATTCACGCTATTGCATAGTACTATGAGCGTAACGAAACGGTACATCAAGATACGTAGCGAACAGCGTAGCGCTACGTTCGTTTAAACCTTCGTTTGACCAAAATCTCACTTGATGGTAAGTCACGAATTTTGCCGAAGATGTAACACAAATTATGTCTAAAAGACGCCTATTCACCCTCGTCTTGAAGAGATCCAGGTTGTAGTTGGATCATCATCATCATCAGCCTATACCAGTCCACGGCTGGACATAGGCCTCCCCTAATGAGCGCCATAGCGCCCTATCTTCAGCTTGCCGCATCCAGCATCTGCCAGCAGTCTTTCGCAGATCGTCATCACACCTGGTCGGAGGGCGTCCTACACTACGTTTGCCGAGTTGCGGTCTCCACTCAAGAACACGTTTACCCCAGCGGTTGTCGGTTCTTCTCGAGATATGGTCAGCCCACTGCCCATTCAGCTTTCTAATCCGAGCTATGTCGATAACCTTGGTTCTCTGTCGGATGTATTCGTTGCGAATCCTATCCATTAGAGAAACTCCGAGCATAGCTTTCTCCATAGCATATGTAGTTATGCAGTGGCGGATAAAATACATTTTTCCCGCCGCTTCGTTCGCGTTACAGTCTTTTCAGTTCAATCATCCTTGATTGATTTCAAAGTTTGAAGTAAAACGTATATTACACGTTGATTGAATTGTGTGGTGGGACCTAATAACTTAAGTATATACTATTGTTCATTTTTTTAAACCTATTCACGACGGTAAAATTATTGACCAGAATTTGCCGCCCCCTGAAATCTGTCACCCTAGGTTCCAATATACTCTACGTACAGTATGCCTACGGTAAATACGCCACGAAAAATGGAGGCAGGCAGCGACTTCCATTCCTTAGCGGTGCGTAAGATGTGGTGTAAACCGCTTAGCGCGAGTGGAACTGGAATATCCACACGAAAAGGGTGGTAATGAGCCGTACATCTGTTTGTAAGGAGGACTTCACGATTTGATCCCACCTCCCAGCTCTCCTGGTGGCCTATAAGTATTCATACCTGGTCCAAATTATCCTGCGGCACAGAGCAGACGTCTCCGTACAACGTCAACGCCTCGTAGAGTCGCGCCGCGGCGCAGCGGCGCACGTAGCGATCAGCGTAGCATAGACAGATTACTAGCTGTCTTAGGGATTTGGGATTTGTTGATACTCGGCAGTGGGTGTTAGAAGTATCCATACCTGGTCCAAATTATCCTGCGGCACAGAGCTGACGTCTCCGTACAACGTCAACGCCTCGTAGAGTCGCGCCGCGGCGCAGCGGCGCACGTAGCGATCAGCGTAGCATAGACAGATTACTAGCTGTCTTAGGGATTTGGGATTTGTTGATACTCGGCAGTGGGTGTTAGAAGTATCCATACCTGGTCCAAATTATCCTGCGGCACAGAGCAGACGTCTCCGTACAACGTCAACGCCTCGTAGAGTCGCGCCGCGGCGCAGCGGCGCACGTAGCGATCGGCGTAGCATAGACAGATTACTAGCTGTCTTAGGGATTTTGGGTTTGTTGATACTCGGCAGTGGGTGTTAGAAGTATCCATACCTGGTCCAAATTATCCTGCGGCACAGAGCAGACGTCTCCGTACAACGTCAACGCCTCGTAGAGTCGAGCCGCGGCGCAGCGACGCACGTAGCGATCGGCGTAGCATAGGTAGATCACGAGCTGTCCTAAGGATTTGCTGCTCACTGTGCCACCGACCTGTAAGGGAAAAGCTTTAAAATGTCATGTCAGGTCATCTACTTGGCTACCGGCTTTTTATACATAGGCAGGAAGTAAGAACCTTGAGTCATAGTAATAGAATTAGGTTCTCCATGAATGAATAATGAAGCCATTTTTGCGAACTTATTACAATAAAAATCATTTTTGAATACAGAGAATAGGTACAGATCATTCCAGATCAAAACAGCCAAGCCATATAAATCAAAGGACGGAGATAGCAAATGCAAATATACCTACTCGTAACTTTTAACATAACTTACCTGGATTAGTTGGCAAAGAACATTGATAGAATCTAGTAGCTTATAGATGTTCTTGCCGCCTCTGAGTTCTAACTGTAGATGTTTTAAGATATCTGCAGCAAATGTTGACTGCGGATCATCTAGTATCGGGCATATAGATCCTGAAAACAAAACAAACATGATTAAAACTAAAAACAGAAAAAGACATGATGGTTTTGAATATTTTTATAGAGTTGACCCTGTTATTTTTTTGCAGGCAACATTTTTTAAGGTGGATTCGAATAAAGAAGTAGCATAAATCTTATCCTAAGATTAAAATGGTATATGTATGATTTACTCTTTTCTAAACTTTGCATTTTACCTATTCTTATTCCAAGATCTATCAGAGTAATTCTTTATATCGCAATAATCCAAAGGGTAAACTAGAAATGTTTTTTAATAGCAGCGGCTGCTAGAAAAAACAGCTGTAATTATGCGACATACTCCTATAACCTTGCGAAATTAAGTAGACACAAAATCTTGCTTCGCTTTATTGAAACAATTATATTTAGATTCAGTCGGCTAATATATTCGTTCACGATTCATTCAATAACACTAGAGTAACAATACTTACTAATGGTTACTCGACGGGTGCGATGGAAATAATGTTATCTGCGAGTGGGTTGGTAACTTTCGTATTTGGTTGTAACCATCCGTGGAGTTATACAAAATCAAATGATTTATTGAACGTTAAGAGATATAAGAAAACAGGTTTCTATGACAATGCTTATGGAACTCACTGTTGTTCATAGGAATTCTCTAACAAACCCGACAGCTGCTCGCAACTTCAATTTGTAAATTATTGTGTTCCGTAATACCAAAAATGACGACTGAAAACTTTTTGTATTTGACATTGTGTTTTTAATCTGTAACTAACCAAATACCGTGTAAGTAATGTCTCAAACAAAATGTAATTTATTGTTGTTTTTAACACAAAACAAATAGGACGAAAACATGTCATCGACGTAAAAATATGCAAAACGCATTTTGCATATTTTTCTTACATTTCACTAAAGATGTGTATTATCTACTAGTATAGTATTATATTATCTGTGGTATTATTAAGAGAAAAAAAACAACCAGGAACCTAGATAAATACTATTCGAATACAAAAAACAGCATATGTTAGAAATATGCTCAAATTACAAATCGTTTTGGTATTAAGTTTGTATCTGTTATTGCGTTGTAAGTTGCAGGCAGAAAAAGTGTATGACGCTGCTCTTGTGGGATGACGACCTGCAGGCAGATGCTGGATGCTTCAAACTGAAGACAGGGCGCCATGACGGTCTTAAGGGGAGGCCTATGTCCAGCAGAGGACTTACATGGCTGATGATGATGATATTGAGTCACGTGTTTTTTTATAATGTTTGTAGGTTATGTAAGTATTACAGTATTAGGAAGTATTTGTTTCCTTTTATTTAAATTTTTATTTTTTTGTTGTCAGTTTGTTTTTGTTGTTGTACATAATGTCCAGTCCATCCCAATTTTACCTGGAAGAAACTTTCATAGCATAAGGCCGCCCATGTCTGCTCGTGATTTCTGTGTTTGTGTGGTAGGTTGGTACAATAAAGTATTACCTATCGATATATCTATCTCATTAGAGATATTTTAGCTCATTAGGGGAGGCCTATGTTCAGCAGTGGACCAGTATAGGCCGATGATGATGATGATATCTATCTCAAAATTGCGTACCTGAACTGAGGAGTCTGTCCAAGAAGTTGAATATGGGTCCGGTGATTCGTTTGACGTGCAGGTTGTCCGCAAACACTTTGATGATGGTATCGCAGATGGATTTCAATAGCTCCTTGTCGTTTTCCAAAGTGTTCAGGTATGAGTAGAGAGATTGCGTTGTGTGTTTTACCTGAAATCAGATCAGAGATTGTATTTAAGTTTAAATTACTAAGAAAAAAGTATTTATAAAAGAAAATTAATATCAAATAATGGAAACAAATTAGAACTTGTATTTACAATTGAAACTATTGAGCTAACTGCAGTCTGTTGCAAACAAACTACAGGTAGCTTAACTGATCCATATAAATATCAGTCAGAAAAGTTCCCTTAAACGATGAGGGAGAAGGAAGACAAAAGGAGGGAAGGAAAAAGAAGGAAGGAAAGAAGTAATGAGAATAAAGATGAAAATGTTGAGGTTCGTTTATGTGTATACACTATGTAGGTATGACCATTTGGGTTCTTACAGGGATTTTATTGGATTCGTATGGTCACGTATGGTGTTCGAACGTGGTTTGAATAGGCTCAAAATATGAACCGTTTAGATTCTGATATTCCGGTTAGGTTTCGATTCTAATGTTCCTTGGTCGTTAAATTTACGCAAATCTATAAAACTTTTGAAACTATTATTTTGAGAACAAAAAAGCCATTTATATATAAACTATGATTTAATTTTTGAGCTACATAATTATTTCGGCACAGTTTCATGCGCTATAATCACGGAATAACTGGGGTCACTGCGAGTTAGTTTTTATGGGCAGACATCGGTATGTCTGCCCTTAATGATTGTAGGTTCCGTAGGTATAATATTATAGTATTTAACATACAGTTATATAGCCGTGTATGTTTTTAAGGGCAGACATCTGTCTGCCCATAAAAAACTGACTTGCAGAGACTTTTATACAGATATTTAGATAGATTTGTTTAGCAAGTCATTTATAACGGGATATTTACCATGATAATAAGTGGATAACGATCTACTCATAATCATGGTAAATATCTCGAATACGACTTTTGTTCTATAATCTATCTGTGCCGTTCTTGTTTAAGACGAATAGTAAGGCAAATGACCTTGGACCTTTCCGCACGCCTTTATGCAGCAAAGAGTGCTTGTTTTCGGTTCAGCATACTATGTAGTGCCATAATCAACCAAATAATAGGATCCTCTGCGGTTGGGCGACGTGTAACTGGTCAGGTTTGAATCACAGATTTTGTAGGTGCAAATACGTTTTTACGTTTGATTTCATTAATTTGACTGCTATTCGAAGCTAATGGACCTCCAAGCGGTAGGTATGAACTATGTGAATCACTATACTGAATTTGGTACTAATCGAATTTGAGACGCCGATAAAAAGTGGGTTCGAAGCCGCTACACATACAATATAACTAACAGTATAACAACTACACTATGATTAACAGCAATTATTTGGAACCTCCAAGGGACCTTTCAGGATGTGTGTTACAGGATATATAAATTTCAGAGCTCCACAATCAATATTTTCGTCGGAAAACGGGTTCGAAAACATCTAATTTTCTTGTTTTTGCCTCACTATGCGCCTTAAACAAACTTATCAATAAAAAAACTTCTATCTTTACAAAATCAATCAGCATTAATTTTATCTATTGGCATTTAACATACACATTCAATAGACGTAAATAAACTTACCAAGCTTTCAGTGAGCTCCCCACCGCTGACAATAAGTCCCTTGATCACGTGATACCTGTAGTCTTCGAAGCTCAGCAGTTGAACAAATCTCGGCATAGTATGTCCAGGAAACAGCCACAGAACTACGTTGGAGTTCTCACTGGTTGGTACTTCCTCTTCGATTTCCTTAGTAGGTTTTAGTTCCACCTCTTCGGAAGGAAATATGCGCATGAGTGCGTCGTGATGTGGAATGTTCGAGATTATTGGTTCGCTGTAAGGTTAAATGATATTTTTTAGAAGATAAAAATTTTGAAGATAAAAAAAATTATAAATGAAGACCCTATACTTAACCTAAAATCACTTATGTTAGTAAATATGGGATTAGTAGGTGTAAAATGTTCTTACTTATAAATAAACGAAGTAAAGACCCTGCCAGCATGCGCGCGAGTTCTGTCGATTTTCTCAACGGCTTGCTGAGCGATTCCGCACACGATCTCTCGAATTATCTGCGGCGAGTTGAGAGGCGGAGCTTCCACTGCGCATTGCCGGCAGATTGACAGGAGACCTTGGGAAAAAACTGTTATTAGATTTGGTTCATGTTTTGTTCAAGAGTAAAATTTCGTATACGTCGAATAAAAAAATAATTAATGCTAGACAATCGAAACAAATCTATTCCCAAGGGACAAAGTATTATGAAGGCAGACTATGCTGTGTAAGTCCAGTATGAAATTATTTATTTCATCTCATCTCAACAGCCTATAATGGTCCACTGTTGGACGCAGACTAAATTAAGTATCTATTTACATAAATATAAATAACTGTGTATAATAAAATTCAATATTTATTTACATACTAAATAGCAAAAACAAGGAACAATTCCTCGAGAAAATAGTTTTTGCTAGCGAATTCGCACGCTTGTTTTTATGGAAACGTTTGATGATTATTTATTGTCATCCCATGGGTAGTAATTTATGGATTAAAATGCTTGAAAGTAACTCCAGGTCTAACCGACAACTATTGAAACATTCAGCCCCATCAGTCAGTAGCTTTGGCGTGAAGAGGTATCAAACAGTTCTTTCGCATTTATAATATTACAAGCTGCTGCCCGCGGCTTCGCACGCTGGTTTTTTATATCCCGTGGGAACTGATTATTCTATGTTACTCTCTCCATCCCAACTAACTCTGTGCCAAAAATCAAGTCTGCTTAGTTACGGCGCGAAGAATTTTTTGCACAGCGTTTTCACTAAAATACTTAAAATATATGTAACATCAAATAACTTCAAGGCTCTGGGCTGGTAATACCAATAGTTTCTTACCAGTCATACTCGCCTCTCTAACCCAAGCGCCAACATCGCCGCGCATATCAATCGTGTACTCCAGTAAACTGTCTAACAGTGCCTGCACAATCTCCGACGAAAACTTCTCGACGCCGTTTACGATTCCTTGCGTTGCACACACCTGTGGATAAATAAAGTTCGTATACATTATTGGCATCTTTCTATATTGCCAAACCTACCTATGTCTGGAAATTTTCTTCAGGTTAATAGAAATTTTGTTACGAGATAAAAACAATGGAACTGCTGCTGTTTTCAATAGGTTTTAATTAAGTACAGGTAAAGATCACCTCACTGCTGGATGGAAGACTTTAATTTATTTTTACGGCGTCAATATGCTAGCTATCTGCCTGCAGTCATGTGTGAAAGAGACCGCATTAGAAAGAGAAGGGAACGAAATTGCAATATTGTACCCACAAGAGCTAGGTCTTTAAAATTTATATTTTATGGATTCTATCTAGATCTACATTTAATAACAATAAGAAAAAGGTCTGATTAGCTTGGAGTTAAATGATGCTGTATGAATTGTCCAGCATTATTTGTTTTAACGTAATATGCAGGTGGCAGAAAGAGTAGAGTTCTCAGAAAAATATTTTATTGCAGAAACCTATGGAAGCTGAAATAAATAATGAAAATAAAGCTGACTATTTATAACTCACTTCGGTTAAACCGATTACTGCATCGCGCCGCGCCTCGGCCCATTTCTGCGTGCTTTCTGTTACTTTAGTGCATTCTATCAGCGAGCGGATGATTATAGGCAAGTGTTCAGTTAACACGAACTTTGGGAGGGACCCTGAAATAGACATTTATTTTATGATAAACAAAAACAGGCACGACTATAAAAGGTTTGTGAAATTTCCTTTTTGCTGATAGTCAAGGAATTGTACAACATTCCGCTATGAAATAGACTTAAATTAGAGTTACGACTGCCAATGAATTGATATTTTTCAATGTTTTCTAACGTTGTACATCGGTAATAACCCTATAGCTACTATCTTAACATCTTATATATATTTTAACTAGCAGCCCCTCGCGGTTTCACCCGCGTAATTCCCGTTCCCGTGAGAATTCCGGGATAAAATATAGCCTATGTGTTATTTCAGACTATACTCTATCTCTGTGCCAAAATTCATCCAGATCCGTTCAGTGGTTTTTACGTGAAAGAATAACAAACATCCATCCATCCATACTTACAAACTCAATATTAGTAGAATAAACGTATGCAAACCTGCGGACGGAAGCTACTATCAAATTATAAGTGTTTGCAGAAAACATTCCCGCTGATGACTTCCAAAATTATGGCTGATCGGTTCCGACAATAAATGACAATAGGGACTATAGTTTTCAAGTATGCAGATCAAGCCCGCCGTCAGCGTGGAAATCATAACGTGGCCAAGGAAAGACACCCCCCCCCCCCTCTCTCTTGGAAACCATAACGTGACCAAGGAAACTTCATCCAAAAGAAAATAATACATACCAACAGCCCTCGAATACCCCATCCTCAGCACCAGTCCATTAACATTAGTTCTCGTCAGCTGTTCGCAATACTTCTCCACAAGCTGCTTCCGTTTCTCCTTAGCGGTCATATCTCCGTACTTGAGGTTATCATCTCGTAGGTACTGTTCGAATACTAGAGGTAGAGCGTGGATCGCCTTCTGACGAATTACTTGGACATCGTGCGAGAGGCATTCTTCGATGAGATTCAACCATTCATCTGCAAAATTATGATTACATTAGATAGGTGGCGCTAACGGCGCTATAGCCGTAAGAGGTCGGATTTTCGGTTCAACTGACTAGTGGATTCGTGGCTTAGTTGGTTAGAGCACACCCGTATTGAGGGTGGGGTGCGGGTTTGAATCCTGCCAAAACCGAAATTTTTGGGACGCTATTATTTTCCCAGTGCGAGTAGCGCATTATTAAGCAAAAAGCTAATGATTACATAAGATTTCAAGTCATCTATTTTAAATAACAGCCTGAAGATATCTCAACACAAAGCTCGATGGTCCTCGATGCGACTTGAGGGGGATTATCCACACTGTGAATAACAGTATGCGGTTGACGAACGAGATCATGGGTTTTGAGAGCTCTGTGTCCGGCGCTATGCCACCATTGTTTTAGTGTGTCTGTATATGACATAAATAATTGGCTGACAACATATTGGTCGGTAACCTGTGGTTGGAATCTCTAAAAAAACAAGAAATTCTGCAGATATTTATTCAGAGTTTTCCGTCGTTTTCTATATGCTGGATCCGGCAAGCTGAAGACAGGGCGCTATGGCGCTCATTAGGGGAGGCCTATTTCCAGCAGTGGACTGGTATAGGCTGATGATGATGTTCCGGTCGTTTTCTACATATCTATGTATTTAAAAATATACTTCTATGTATTGAATTAGGTACCTCTATTATGTAAGAGCTTATTATTTATTCGTAGATATCAGTTATCTAGTAGCTACTATACGACCTACGGTGGGAGAAGATTTGCCTGCGACGCAGAAGTTTGCGGGTTTGATTCCCGCCTCGGAACAAATGTGTGTACGTTCTGCAGACATTTGTTCAGGGTGTTCTGGACGTTTTCTATGTATAATTAAAGTATCTATCAATGTATTGTGTTAAATTATGTATTTCAGTTATCAGTACCCATAACACAAGCTAGGTAATGCTGTGTGAATTGTCCAGCATTATTTATTTATTTATATGCTACACTATGCTAGATGCAATAACTCTCCAATAGTATTATGCGAGTGGTAAGGCTGCACATGTATGCCGGTATGCACTGACAGCTCGCTTGTCGCATAAACTACCCGCCTAGACCCCGGAACTGTTGCCGTGCTCTCAGTCGAGGGACCAACTCTCGTATTTACCAGTTAGTCTTAATCTTAGGTGAGTTGTTATAATAACTCAATTAATAAATTACTCACCAATAGTATTATGCGAGTGGTAAGGCACCCCGGCTAGCGACAGCGAGGCGATGCACTGACAGCACGCTTGTCGCATCAACTCTCCGCCTAGACCCCGGAACTGTTGCCGTGCTCTCAGTCGAGGGACCAACTCTCGTACTGCTAGAGATACCTCTTCGGATATCAGGGTGTCTGCTTTCTTGCCTGGAAAGTCAGAATGAAATACAGAAGTCCGAATTATATTGAACGACAGCGTCATTCTTCTTCTTGGGCCAATACTACCTCAAATCAACACTGTCAAATAACTTTGAAATTTATATATGGTAAAAATCAGGACCTACTCTATCGATCCTATGTTTCGAAAAGACGATTGCATAAAATTTTCATACAGAAAAAATCGCAAAGTTACCTCTAAATTCTTGCTAAAACCTTAATTTCTCAATAAATACAAAAGTTAAGATCTTGAAACACATAGATGAAGCACATGTTAAACATATGTTTCGGTTTTTATAGATATTAATAGATAATATTATTAATAATATAATTAATAGATAATAAGTAAAAACTTGATTTTTGGGCTTGCGTTGCGTTGCTTTGGCATGCTCTTGTCCCACTCCTATGAACGCAAAATCCTATGCCTTTTCACAGAAACGTGAGGTTGTAGGCTCTTACTGGGAATTCTTCCCTTTCCGGGATGAGGGACCGCACTTGACAAATTTCTCCACTAACTGTTTAGAGGCAACAAACACCCTACGGCCAAGACGTAGTCAGAAATTCAGTGGTCAGGGAGGGGTTTATACTTCTTAAAATAAATAATACAACAGATCTGTTCTGTTGTTGTTGTTAGTGTCTGGCGTTGTTGGCTTGCTCAGAGGACTTGACACGCGTGATGAATATGGTTTTAGCAAAATCAATTAGCTAATGATCAAATGCATGGACATTGGTGGTGTACACTAACTTACCCTAACTAACCTATACTCCCTATTCAAAACCTGGATTGTATACAAAAGGGTTAAAAATCCCAAGAAATATTGGTGGAAAATATTTAATGACCAAAGTACAGAATCACCAAATAGTCCAGTCATTTAAGCTTAAATTAGGTAAGAATCTCGGAATTCGAGATACCCGCTGTAAGTCTGTAAATACTTGTATATTGACACCCTAAAAGTTGTCTCAAAACCTACATATGGTAGGGTGTACGCAACTATTAAATTTCAAGGTGAAAGGTCACAAAAATAGGCACCGGTTGATCTGAAGTGATGCTGTGACCGCGCGCTCTCCGCCCTCTATCTCGAAAACGGTTCACCGAATAAAAAAAAATTAAACAAAATTTGTAGAGAATTTTGTATTCTACAATATTGATACAATACTGATGAGATATTTACAAAAAAAGCGCAAAAAACCGAGATTTTTGTGACCTTTCACCTTGAAATTTAATAGTTGCGTAACTACACCCTACCATTATGTAGGTTTTGAGACAACTTTTAGGGTGTCAATATACAAGTATTTACAGACTTACAGCTGGGTATCTCGAATGCCGAGGTGAACTTCCTATAGTGACTGGACTAAAACCATTTTAGTTTTCACAACTAAAATAGCTTTAAAAAATTTCAGATAAAATATCCATAACACATTATCCAAATTACACAAAACCTATTTGGAACTTAAAACAACATAGGTATTACAATACATGGGATGTCATGAATAGAAATAAAGCAATTAATAGATCAATCGTTCGTTTTCGGAATCAAATTTTTTCAAAAAGTTCCGCATGTGTGATTATGCGTTGTTGAAGTTAGCGTTTAGTTTTTAGTGATAACCTTAGTGGTACTTTGTACTTTTCTGTTATTGCTATCCGTTTTTGTTATATGAAGCTTTTATTCATAAATGTTTTTGTTGACATAAAATATCTTGGATTCTTAATCAGAGTTTAATCCCACAGCGGTCTTATATATGAAATAATAGCGTTGGTATATCTGATAGTTAGTGGCTAGTTAAAGAATCAGCTAACATCGAGACGTGACCCAACGCTGCGCGCACTTTTATTGAAAATGTAACTTTATTTACAAAAAAAATTTAAAAGGTACAGATTTTATTGACATAATACTAAAACTCCCAGCGGCGCCGTGTTGCGCCGCGCTTGCGCTAATTTCTATCTTTTAGCGTAGTAAATAAAGTTATATTTTGAATCAAACAGCGGCGTGTCCAGTCTCGGTGTGAACAGACTAACAAGTCGCTAGATTACAGTAGTCTTTTTACCATCAGCCAGCTCAGTTTTAGACAATGCGTAGATACATTCGCCTATCGCAAGAATAGCGCCGTGCCTCACGTTCAAATCAATGGATTGCGACTTCTCAACTAACTTGGGCAACACAGTCGCAGCTACGTAATCCGGAATCTGAAATAAAATATTAATAGGCTAGTTACTAGGTAATAATATTTACCCACAGAAAAGCAGGTAAATCGTGGCCTTTACCTTAGTTTAGGAGTTTGTTGAACAGAAAGTATGGAAGGCACAGGCAAGGTAGAAAACATGAGGCAAAGTAATTCCATTGATGACAATGATAAAAAAATCCCACCTCACACATTTTGAAAGGCTTTTGAAAGGAACTATCGAAACGGCTGCATCCAAAACTAAATATTAAACTATAAAACTAACTAAAAATAAATAAAAAACTAAAACGATCTAACCTAGCCTACGACATAAATAGAAATAAATAAAAACGTCAGTGTATTCAAAACATCAGAAAAATGACATGGAAACTCAAATTTTATTTTTTTCTATCAGATATTGGCCTGTTTTAAAAACTTTATTCAAGTGGACCAAAAAAAGAAAATAGATCATTTCTATGTAGGCTGGATGGATACTGTACCTACAACCAAGTAGGTTGTAACTTTGTTTCGCACTAGTTCTGCGAGCATCATCATCATCATCATCATCCGTATTCGGATTTTACATTCTGCTGGATAGACTTCCCCAAATCTGTGCTATCTGTGCTATGCACTTAAAGCCGCCATTTAAGCGGCAGTACACACTCGTCGAGATTTGTCGTCCAATGCATCGGCCACTCGTCCTCGCAACAAGAGCCATGGAGAAGACAGTGACTTTGAGACACCCCCAGGCGAGGCGACTGCACCATGTACGGCGTGACCCGCCGAGCGTGTACCACTTTAATGTGAAATTAAGAAACCGTAAAAACTGAAATGAACTAACTTTATTCGTCAGCTTATTAAGCGCTTTAGCAGCCAGCTCCCGAATCGCACTATCCCAGTGTTCCACCTTCAAATCCACGAGGTGATCCACCAATGGCTGCGTGTATTCATCATACGCTGCTACTTGTGGCGCGATGAGTAGGTACGCGTTGTTTCTGGGACCGACTGATTGAAAGTCTGCGGTTATTAGTACGTCTATTCCGTGGGGGAACATGCCGTGTCGGCCAACGTTCTCTTGGTAGGCGGCTGAGGCCGCTCGGCGGCAGTTAATCTGGAAATAGCATAGGTGTAAGCTCACATACTTGCGAGGTAAAATATGGTAAAATGTAATATTTTTACGCTCAAAATTTATTTGAAAGGGAAATTTGCCCCTAGGTTGGGACTTGGTGCGATTGAGAGCGAGCCACTTAGATTTGTTACCTTTTTGTCGAAGCAAGATGTAGCTTTTAGTACGTTAGAAACTTACGTCGCGTCATATGCCAGGACGATGGTCCCACGGCGTGACAGTCTGCGTCTCGACCCATTCCATCCCTATATAGGGATAAAGCTTCTTCTGACTGTTTACTAAAGCCGATTACGCGTCGATGAACGTAGCTAGATCACAGGTACCTCTCCCTTAGCAAGATTGTTTACCTCGACAGCTATCAGATGCGTTAGCCAACTTAGTCGCGTAAAATGCTTGTGGGGTCGCATGATACGCTAGGACGAAGGCCCACGCGGCGTGACAGGCCGCGTCTCGACTCATTCCACCCTTATGTCGCAGGGACAAACATTTTCAGACTGTTTCTGAAGCCGATTACGCGTCGATGAACGTGGCGTGATAGACAGATAGGTACCTCGCTTACTACTTATACTTACTTCTCTATCGAAGCATGCTGTAGCTATCAGGGCGTTAGCCAGCTTAGTCGCGTAGGGCGCGAGTGCGTGTGCATCATACGCCCGAGCGAAGGCCCACGCGGCGTGACATGCCGCGTCTCGGGCCGCGCGACCACCGCTGCCAGCGCCGAAAGTCGCGCGCGGCTCGTCGCGCGACAAAGCTGATATGAGGCCGGCTATACCGCCGCCGACTTGTGCTGGCGACAGCAGTCCTCGGCGAGCTGAGAAGTAAAATAAGGAATTAGTTAACAACATTACAGGGCACTTCTGTACCTGTAATGTTGTTAACTAATTCCAGGCAGCGTTCAACAGTGTTTGTGATTTTTCATATCGTTTTCAGAAATCAAATGCAGCACTTTTCAGTGACATTCTTCGGAGGACACGACGGCGTTGTTTATTGTCTCTATTCTTATTTTGATTAAGTCCGAAAGCACTGGCGATCAATTACTGTGTAAAACATGTAAGCTTTATGTAGCGTACCCAATTCAGCGAGCGCCATACACCCGCCATGCCAGGCCGTTTCGCGCTCGTTCTCAGTGAACAAAGACAGTACGCTCTCGCAAACGTCCGCGGCGGCGACGGCGGGCAATCTCGCTCCGATTCTGCCCACGCCCTTTGCTGCTGACCATCTCACTACTGTGTCGTCGTCTTGAAGAGAGCAAAGTAGTAGTTCTACTACATCTTCCACCTGCAACCAGTAATAACACGATCCGTAAAAAAAGACAAACGTGTGCTAGTATTTTGGTTAAGTTATAAAACATTAATAATAATTTTAATCAAACACACATTTGGAGTAAGTAAATAATATTCCATAAATTTACGACTTGAACGCGTACGGAACGCAAATCACTAAAATGTGCAGACCTGTGCAAAAATTTACCGCTACCGCTCTGGGTATCAAATCACATGTCAGAGCCGACCTATAAGGATGTTTACCTCTTGCGGTATATCCTCATCATCATCAACAACAGGTGAAGTGACAGTATCAATGTCGCCGGCCGCCACTACTCCACCCAACGTCGTCGCTAAAGAGCGTGAACCTCGAGTGTATCGCCACGATGCCACCCTCGGCCGCAGGAAAGTCATCCCTGTGAAATGGAAACAAGTGTCAATTCTAGATTCTGAAGTCAACTACTTCAGTCTCAGAAATGTAATCATAGAAATCTAATCGAGTCGATCGAAGTCCTTCAGTGTCCATATTATCATCAGGGACAACATGTTTCCCACCAAATAGTTTATTTTTTAACTAGGGACTAAACCACCCCATTTTTACTAGGTTATACTTCAGTATTATATTGCAAAGAATTATCACTTCTCATGTAAAAACATACCCGCAGTATAAAATAAAATAATGCTGAGCTATCCACACTGCATTATTTTGCCCCAACCAAAGTAAACAGAGCTTGTGTTATGGGAACTAGATAACTGATATATTTAGGCCACTGAATAATCAATTTTATTTTTAAGACATGTTTATATGATAGAACTACTACAGACATTGCAATTGTACTGCATTAAGTGGTATTTCATTGTTTGGGTACTAGAAGGTATCTTGATTTTTAAGCTATGTTGTAGTTTGTTTGTACTTACCGATTCTCTGTACAATCTTTACTCCATACTTTCTAACAAGCATAGCATTGTGGTGCTTATATTTCTGAGTAGTCACCCAATCTAGGAGTTTTGGTGCATATGGCAAGAGGTCATCTCTTTTGCCATGTTTCAACACCGATGCTACAGCTGCTAAAACACCATAGTGGATGGTGTCTTCCTGTATATTGGAATGTAGTTCACAGGCCCAGTCGAAAAATGGGCCCATGTGAATTTCTTTCACATCTGACCTAAAAAATGTATGAAGATTTTATAATGTTGCCAGGAGTGTTGTAGCTCCTCTAGATAATTAGACATTTTGAAATTATCTTAATCTGATGAAGATTCCTAAAAGAATTTATGACAAACTCTTGTCTATGTCAGCCTCGATTGTCATAAGGTTAACCAAAATGTATTACAAAAAATTATCTACATAGTATTTTTAGAATACAATGTAAAACTCACCTTATGAGGAACTTAGAAACTAAGTAAGCACTTGCTTCAGCGCATGAATCCTTACTCATTGCATAAGTTTTGCAAATGTTAAGAATTCTTTCCATTACAGTCAGTTTTTTTGATCCAGCAGTATCTGTAATATATGGTGCAATGTTATAAATAAGTATTAATAGATACTTTCCGCAATCTGTACACCAAGCACCAATTATAGGCATTACTCCCCCACAAGGTAAAAGCCAATAAGAAGATTATTAGGGGGAGGCCTGCATCCAGCAGTGGACCAATATCGGCTGTTGAGAAGGTGAGGTGATAGACAATTCACACAGTATCATCTAGATTGGCTTGTTAGACATCATAACTTAAAAAATCAATCTTACTCTCAAGGCAATTTTTGGATTCATAAAATGTATAATATAAATAACTTTAAACTGTCTTACCACCTTGGCCGGGAGTAAATCCATCCAGTCTGCTCATATGGAATGGTATGATGACCACTATAGACAGCCAGAGAAGTAGCACAAACCTGCTGCGCCAAGTCTCTTTGTCATTTGGATCTTGTGCTTCCAAGTAGGCCAATACAGTAAGCAGGTCTGAAACCTATGTTAAATGACAAGGTAAATAAAATATATAAATTCTATATATTTTAACAGCTACTGAATTATCATAATTTCCTTACCTCATGGGGCAGATGCCTCACAACAATTTTGTACCCTCTGACTCTTATTATCTGATACATGTAGTTGAATACAGCATGCTTCAGTTCAAAGGGAGACTCTTTATCCTTGATCAGACACAGAAACTTTCCAAGAATCTTGTCCAAATGTGGATCTAGCAAATGTGGTTGTTCGTAATACTGCTTCACAATATTATACAATTTATCGTATTCAGCTTCATACTTTGAGGTATTGTATATATTTTTAACATTGTCGATCATGTTGAGCACATCTTCGACCTCTGAAAAGTGCTCCAGAGCGCACCCCAGGCCAATATTGTCGCAGTCTTCATCGTGGTTCGGATCAGCGTCAAGGGAGACCATCTCGATCAGCTAGCTTGTCTTCGCACAAATGATGCAGGGAATCAATACGTAATAGTAAGCCTAGCGTTTAGTTAATTGATTGAAAAAAATAATAACGTAAAACATTTATTTCGGCAAAAAAATATTTTTAAAATCACTTTTTTCTTTTCAACAACAACAAAATTTGTTTCTATGACATTGACAATTCAATGTTTTGACGTTTTCATTATTTTTGTTTTCACGACGTCAGTGTCTTCGACATTTCGAAATGCGAAATGCGGATAAGAATCGACTTTTACGGTTGACGGACTTTGACGGTTTTTAGGGTTTCAAAGATCGGTTTTGAAACCCTTATGGTCTCGCTCTGTCCGTCCCCGCTCTTTCTTGAATATCTCAGTAACTACTGCAGCTATTAACTTGAAATTTGAAATAATGATACATTTCGTGCGCCATTACTGATTTCAAGAAAAAAATATATAAATAAATGAAAAATGAAAATGAATATTTTCAGTACAAATTTTGATGTTGAAATTTCAAAAGAGACCTAGGAAGGCAAATGGGGTATCAAATGAAAGGTATACTTTTGAAAAATTTCAAAAAAAGTCGAAAAATTGACCATACCCCCCCCCCTATCTCCGAAGATTGCACACCGATCCATGTACAATGTATTAGGCGTTTGTAGATATCGATCTATATTTTACAGGAAAAATATAGAGAAGTCTGGAATAATAATAGTTTTTGAAAAATGGATTTTACTCAAACAATGGAAAATCAATAACTCAACACAATGAGAATTTCTAATATTCAACTACACCTAAGTACTTATCGCAACGATACAACAATACGCAAGAGAGTGAACGTCCGTTCAGCACGACGACGACTTGTAGCAGAATGGGCCTCAGTCCCTCGTTCCGTCGGCTAACGTAACGAGGTGTTGACTCCACGGGGCGACGACGCGCAGCAAAATGAGGGCGAGCTTTTTTTTCCGAGCCATGTGAAGTGCCACCATTAAATAAATTAGCTTGACATTGCTAAAATCAGATGTAAAGGTACAGATACACATGCTAGAAAGTAGGTTGTGAAAATTGTGTTTCTTTTAAATAAATTAGTTCACATTTCCCACATTTATCCTGATAAGTTTAAAAGCAAAATGAAGTGTAATTTCCTTGTTCAAAGTTGTGCGGGTAGTTTGTTTTATTCCACGCTTGTGTTGTTTGACGAAGTTATTTAATTTCGGTGCACCTTTATTGTGTTTTGCAGTGAAACAAGGACATGAGGACGAGCCTTTCTCGGTCTCGTCATAGAAGACGCCCATCGGGGTTGCAGAGCGACCGTTCGCGAGACAGGAATTCTCCTGGCTGGTGATCCCGCAGTCACACTCGTGACCGTTCTCCACATCGTGGTCGGCGATCGCGCAGTCTTTCGCGAGGCCGGTGATTGCGTAGCTATCCACGTAGATAGTCTCAGATCAATCGCCGCAACTGTCGGCGGTCACGTAGACCGTCACGTCAACGCTCGCATAGTGGCCGGTCTTCCCTACATTCCAGTAGTCATCACGACACCGTCGTTAAGGTTTTTGCAGTCATAGCTGCGATGAGGTAACTATGTACAAACTTAGTTTCCGAGGAGGGGTCGCAAGTGTTCGCACTCTTTTACGCCGGTGCCAGGCCGTGTCGGAAACATTAGAACCTCGTATCGAATTAATCTTAAATGAGACGAATTCGGAATGAATACGAAATTGATTTTTTTGATTCGGACTAGTTTGAGCCGAAAAACCTCGACGCGTTTTCTTAAAATTGCACGTTTTGCCATAAATAGGGTAAAACCGAAAGGTTATTTTAATAGATACGTGGCTAATTCTGATCCACCCGCTAATAACTTTCAAGAGTCCAGTCTGATGTACCTTACCTAACGAAGTAGGATGTGCTGGTTGTTCTGACGCAGACGTACAAGCTAAAATTAACTTTTTAGCATTGTAGTTTAGTTGGTGAAACTTGGAATGTAATTTTCCAAGCCGAAGGGGATCGGTTTAGCTTTGTTATTATTCCGTTTAACAAAGGAATTTTTAAAAAACCTATCTTCCAGTTTATGATACTTATCATAAGCTTTTTTTTAATGCCTCTATAATGGCTTTATTCTAATTAGTTTAGGCAGAGATACAAAGTTGCATTTGGTGGCCCACCCACCAAAATTTATTTTCGTATGTCTGTCTCTCTCTCTCTTATAGAAAGGAACTTCGTTCCATGGGTGTCCCTTGACACCTCAACTTTTTTTCACAAATGGGATGAAGTCATCCAAGTTCTTTGATCAAATGTACAGAAAATACACAATCATCATCCTCATCATTACTGCTATGCGGTCTGCCGCAGTCTTAGAGCATTTATAACTGGAGATGTTATCGCAAGGCGTACCCCTCTGCCGGCCATAAGGCGCTCTTGGTCATACGAGTTATACAAAACTACTTCACTCGTTACCGCGCGGCCATTAGCTGTCATTTTGTGTCGCGAAGTAGTGCTTAGTGAAAACGGTGAATTGTGCGGTATTTCCTATCCCAAGTAAGTGATATTTTTGTCAATTGTTTTTGTAATATTGTATTATTTCGATTTAAATGGAATACTAGTTGCGACAGTTTCAAGCGTCTTGGTAGGAGGTGTAGGCGAGTATTGATTTCTTGGTAGAATGCGAAGTGCGTGTTAGTGTACGTGTAACTTAATAATGGTGTAACAACAGTCATTGTATAATTGTGTGCTTGTTTTGTGTTTGTGTCACAGCTTTTACTTGCGTGTGCGTTTGTAAGGACACTTAATTTTTCTGCATTAGTATGCATGTTATGTAAATGTGTGCTGTACCGTATTACCTCGCCTCCCGCGAAAAACGGCAGAAAGATTTTAGTACTAAAAGTAGCGCTTGCCAACTCCCGTTATAAATGCTCTAAGGCCGCAGTCGATTTATTTTACCATGATATTTTTTATATAAGTCATGCAACATGAGATTAATAGTTTTAAATCAATGTCTCTTTAATAAGGGCCTTTATTAAGTCCCTACCTCAAATGAACTCCGTCAGATCTCCATATTTTCTTACAAAACTGCTGGCAAAGAGAATTTAACGCTACGCTAAAACTATTGGCAGAGTTGTGGCAGAAAGCAAACAAACATAACATAGCATAGCGAGCCAAAAAAATAAGAAGTTGAAGAAGAGACGGAACGAAACGATTCAACAATCGAATTTCTCGTAAAAATTCCAATTCTAATAGTCGAAAACTCGAAATCTCGCACAGACAGAAGGACACAGATTTATAAGTATAGTACTAAAGTACAGAAGGATAATTATGTGCACTAACACTGAAGTTGTGTATTATTAATTATTTATTCCGCAAATCTGCGTAGTTAGTGTTGTTACAAAATGAGCGGCCGTAAGTTCCAGTAAAACCCTTTTTGCCGGATGTCGCAGCCGCAACAAGCTTCGCCCATGTAGCTATTGTTGGCTTGCCTGGTTCAATAAAATAAAATAGTTAAGACTGCTTAAGAATACTTAGCTTAGTATACTTTGGTCAGCGTAAGGACTGACATCTCGCATATCTTGGCCATAAACCTGTCTTTTATTGTTGACCTTTACAGAGGGGAGAGGGCCTGAGAAGCGTAGAATTAAGCCAGTGGAACCAGGTACGCTGCTGGATTTTGATCTTGGTGAAGGAGAAAGCTCAGATGATTCGGATTTTCGCATAGAAGATCATGCGGAAGAGAGCGATGATTACTCTGTAAATACTGATGAAGACAATAGTAAGTATTACAGAACATCCCATTGTGATGCTGGCAGTGCACGGCAATAGCCTCTCGAATGGATCTCTTGGCATGTTACTTGACTACTAGGATAGGTACAAATATTTGACATTTATGGGAAACGTTCTTTGGGGTCTGTTGTTATAATGTATAGATACGACCTGCCTCATATTGTAAAGAATAACATGAGATTGTACTGTTTGCTGATGTTACTTCATAATTTTTTTAAATGTAACTACAAAACACTAACTTCGACAATGTGAATAATGCAACCTCAAATGTAGTCCATTGTGTTAGTTTCAATAATCTTTTGCTTAACGAAACCAAAACAAAATGTAATCGACCTTATGTTAAACAAGTTAAGGCTGGTATAAATGTTAAAGGAGAAATGTTAGAAAATGTTGAAAGTACCATATTCTTAGGAATCACCTTAGATATAAACTTCTATGGAGCCCATATGTATGGGCTCCATAATAAGTCTCTTCGATAGTTCATCTATGTAGATGAACTATCGAAGAGACTTATTTCTGCAGCGTATGCAATCAAAAAAAATCCATCATCTTACAGATGTGAATACATCAAGATTTGTTTATTTCGGCTAACTCCACAGTATTATGTCTTATGGTATACTACTGTGGGAGAACGCTGCAGAAATGAAATAAACAAAGTTGCTGTGTGGTAAAGGTTTTTTGTTCGCTTCTTTATTTTACCTTAAAAAGATGAATTGATAAAAAAATCAAAGCTATATTTCCTAGTTTTGTTTATGTAATTTGATTTTTTGTGACGTGTCCTAGAGTCTTGTAAGGTCTAACTATAGGAAATAAAGCACTTTGAAATTTGATATTTGAACATTGCGGGTCTTATTCACACTCATTGTCTTACTTGAACTGTGGCCGTGGCTAGATGTGAGATACCCCATATACCCACTCCTGTTCAACCTGTCTCAGGGTCATTCACCAAGTGTATACTGCTGGCATAAGAACCTGCAAATGTTTATTTATAATGAACAAGTAACAAATATGTAATAAATTATTACCCCATCTTTCAGAAAAGAAACTGAATAGTGAATCTTCTGGAGATGAATCTGGTTCTGACCTTGAGGAGTTCAAGAAGTCCAATAAGCTCGGAGCTGATGTTTCTATCACAGATGTACTTGAGAAGGCTAAGCAAAATGAATTCAAGGTACCTACCTATTTTTGTTTGGTGAATAGTGAATAACATGACAACAGCACCCATAGTTTTTGGAGGGTTTCTAGACTAAATTACGAAGTTTAGTACAACATGCAAAAAAGTACACCTCAATAACCCAGTTTTAAAGTTACAGACCAAATAAAAATCGTCTTTTCTTCATATTTCAAAAAAAAAAAAAAAAAGACTATAATTTATTAATGAAAAAATGTAGTAGATATTTACAATAGAAACAGTTGAGCTCACTGCAAACTGTTGCAAACAATCTACAGGTAGTTCAACTGATCCATATCAATACCAGTCAGAAGCGTGCCCAAGACACTGGCTGCATTGCCCCGCTTTTTACAAGGTTTATGTACCAAAGTTGTATTTTTTATCTAGGTAGACTAGGTATCTATCTTTCAAATGAGACTACTTCGAATTAAATACACTTTTTACTCAAAAAGAAACGAAGAAAGAACTAGATGAAGTAGTTTTCATCTAAAAAATAATAAAATCGGCTTTGTTTTTGAGATAGCTAACATGTAATTTTTCTTGAACCTTGATATATATATGATCAAGGTTCAAGAATACACATTGTATGGTATATATAGGACTACACTTCCTTCCAAAATAAGCAGTATAATGGTATATTATGCGCAAATCTTTATGAATTCTCGAAGTTCGGCTGACTGGCTGCGCACTAGCATATTTTAAGGTGTCGGGAGAGACGCACAAGGGCGCAGGGACCCCAATACTACCAACATTATAAAATACACCAATGAGCGCCCTTCAAACATAGTGAGCATGTGTGAGTGCTACGTTCATGCATGAAACACATGCGCGTTGCCATTCCGAAGTACAGTCTAGTCGAGTGTAGGTTATTTCGCATTGTTATTTTGTTACCTAGGTAGGTACTTGTTTTCATTATTGTTGTTATTTATTTTTTGATCTTGCCTTGCAGACGCTTTAATGTGCTACGTTGCCAAACTTGTAAAATGGTCTTTGACGAACACGTAGACAGACAGAAGTTAAAATTATTTGCAAGACTGATGATATGAATATTTCTTCTTCATCTGATGAAAATGTCCCTTCATATAGTCGGGAAGCAATGCATAGGTGTAAGCTCCAATAACAAAGTAAAAAATGTATTTGTTTTATGTTGTTAACAACTGTTTAGGTGGGTAAAGGATTCCGAGACCCGATTTGTTTGATAATCTTTCACATAGTAGGCAGGCACTTATATAGAACAAAAAACCTACATACTGTACCAGTGACTGGATAGGTAGGATATGCATTTCCTATAACATAATATTTTAATCTCTTACAGTAATGATCATGCACTCAACTGTACCATGTAGTTTTGCATTCATAAAGATATGCGCGATCTTTTACATACATCTAATCAAAAACAAAAATGTAAGATAAAATAGGTGGCGGCGCTAGTTTGGCTCGGGGCATCGTCTTCATACAATCTTAATTTGCATTTGTTTTAATGTTGGACTATAAAGTCAAGTTCATATTCCAAAATTATAGACTTTCAAGATCAGATATCACGAAAACTATACAAAATATCATATATACTTGTAGCAAAAACCAGCTTTAATTTTTTTTAGAAATCTTGTCGCTAGACACATAGTTTCCGAGATATAATCGAAAAATGGGCCGTTCAAATCCCACCGGTTCAAGGGTTACGGACTTTTGATATGTTCATCTCCTAACATAGTCCAAACAAAGTTACGAAGTCAAAAATTGTGTTCCAAACATTTCACTCTAGTATAACCTTTCGTTGCCTAAACTATACTTGCGGAGTTTCTCTGAATCTTAGGATTCGTAACAAATACATTTGACAGAGAACCAAAGTTATCAAAATACTCGTAGCGCAAAGAATTAGCAAGCTGAAGAGACAGAGGGTAGGTCATATCAGTTGTTTTTATGATTCATGTACTGTACTAGTCATAACGATTTAGATATAAGTATCTGTAATGTTATGGTCTTGTTTAATAAAATAAATAAATAAATAATATCCCGCGAAGAACAGACAACCTCGGTAGTAAAGTTATGTAGACATACTCGTTAATAACTTGGATTCTAGAACCAGTGGGTCTTGTAGTTTGTTAGATCGTCATTTGTGGTTGTTTTTAGTTTCCAGGTGAACTAGCAAATGTGATGATCTGCTCCGGATGCTTGGGATCCAGGAGTGATGATTTCAATGAAATTGTGGAGTGTGATGGCTGCGGTGTTACTGTCCATGAAGGTAAGTTAAATTAGGAAAAACACCTTTTAGAAATTTTTTTTCTAGCAGCTAACAAAAGGTGTAAGAGAGTGCGCAGCGAGATCACCGCGAAGACGCTGCTTGTTGCTGAACGTCCGCGCGCGTGCTCGTTGCGAACTCACGGCGAGCTTTGCGCACTCGCAGCGAGCCTGTTGCGCAATCACCTCGCTATGAACTCTCTCGCAAATCGCCAGTATGATAAAGCCCTAAATGAGGCCTAACAGAAAATATTTGTATTATAATATTAGTTTCTCTTTTCACGTTTATTACTTTCAGGTTGCTATGGTGTATCAGATGTTACCAGTGAGTCCAGTACTGTGAGTGATGCTGCTACCGAACCGTGGTTCTGTGAAGCTTGCAAAGCTGGGGTCAGCGACCCCAACTGCGAATTGTGTCCAAACAAAGGTATGTTACAAAAGTGAAACTTGTTAGCTTGAGTTAAGAGCTTCAAATCTAATATCTTGAATCTTTGTAGGAGGTATATTCAAAGAGACAGAGGTGGGAGCATGGGTACATCTGGTGTGCGCACTTTATGTTCCGGGAGTTGCATTTTCAGAGGTAAGCAACATTTTAAAGAGATCCAAAGATAGATCGGATCAAGAGAACATTAATGCTCTCTGGATCTACACTTTTTTACTACATCAACATAGTACAAAGAGCCTGTTAGTGCGACACGCTGTAAAGCATTCTTATCTAATGCTAGCACGTTAAACCATAGAACCTGAGCATGATCTCTTATGTAAATAAATAAATGTAGAGTGACCTGTGACAGTGACTCAATCTACATAATTCATAAGCACAGAGGAGCACCGAGCTGGGGTGGAGCAGCCCGGCAATGAAGCCTGTTATGTGGCATGCCGCAGAAGGAAGAGTTCGGGACAAAGTGCGTAGGATTTGTACAGGTTTGAGCTACCCGAGTGACTCACTCTGCATAATTCTATTGGTCACTCTGAGTGAGGGATAGAGAGTGCAGTTTTGCTTGCATACTTGTACACTTTAGGTAATATTATGTCCTGCACACATGGCTAGTCTCCGTTGAGAATAGCCGCCACCGTCGGTCGTTCAAAAATTCGGCTAGATGATAAAATATATTTTTTGTACTCGAGTGTTTAATCTAAACCACATCTTAAGGTGCCCCCGAACATCGAAGCTCCCATACAAACGTACTTTTCGATTCATTTGGAAACTACATGCCCTACTGATAGGAAATTTTGCACACATAATCGGATAATAAATAGCTATGTCGGTATCGGCTTGGTTTTTCAAAAAACATAATCATGATTAAATGAGAGCGAAACTAATTTTCCATATTTTAACCACCAAATCGAGTAGTTTTCAAGCGCTTTTATTAGCATGATAAACAACTTTATTCGAAAATCTGACTGGATACCGACATCGTAAATATATTCAATATTAGAAATGAACAATAATATTTAGGAAATCAATCCTTTATACAAAATGAATCGAAAAGTACGAAAAATTATCAAAAAATGGTGAAATTCCTTATAGATTCTGCAACCGCTCGCTCACACGCGGGGGGCTGTAAGACGCGGAGGAGGTGAAATCCCGAAATTAGGCGAGCGACGCCGAAGGGGCCAAGCCGATCGAGAACGACCTGTCGTCGGTCGCACTGTGTGTGATTTGACCTTATTTGCGGACAGCCTCGTTTTATATAAATTTTGAATACAACAAATCATTCAAACAAAACCACGAACACTAATAAACTCCCGTGACCTTATCTAAAACAGTTTTTGAGATATTTTCAACTTGCTAAATTTTACTAAGGGAAAAGTTTCTTTCGGAAATATAAATAAATTAATTTTTTACGAATGATAATGAGAATTCATCAAAAAATCTGTATTTCTAAAGCGATGTAAAATATCCGCACGGGTGTTCGATTTATTAATACAAAATGCACTAAATTTAAATATAAATCGAAGCTAAGGTCAAATAACACACTGTGGGTCGGCTCGGCCCGGTTGGTCGGCGCCAAAGAGTACCTACATTGAATGGACGGCGGCGACTGACAGACAGTCTCTGTCACAGTTCTCTGTTGTTACTTGCTACAGTTGCTACGCGCTCACTAAAATTTTAATAAAGGTTTTTCGTCTGATATTTTCCCGTAGGTACCGGGAACTGTGCATTTCTTGAGATGGAAAAACAAGCAAACAAAAAGGATTTATTGTGAACCGTGAATTACTGTAGCGAAACTAACAATTTTTCAAACTATCCCGAAACCGAGATTTAGCTAAATCAATTTTTTTATTCACGTTTCCCGGGAATATGAAAAAGTCGGGATTATCGAAACCCTAAATGTATTTCAAGGAAAGAAGATAAAACCAAAGAAACTGAAAACACCGGGTAGGTAGGGCGGCCGCACACGTCCGAATTTAGTCCAATTATCGGACGAGAATTAGACTAAATCGCCAAGTGCGAGTGTCACGACTATCACACGCGCGTCGAGAGTTTCGAACATTTGCCAATTACCTATACAAATATATTTTAGGTACCGGTTAGAAACTTTGCTATTTAATTCAGACTGTAAATTCGACTTTATTTATTCGACATTAATTATTATTAATTGAAAGTAAAGAAATTTACTACACATAATTTACTCCATGTCGTTATTTGTTATTTGTTAAATGACGACCTCAGTGGCGCAGCGGGCGAAAGTCTGCCTGCGACGCAAGAGGTTGCGGGTTCGATCCCCGCCTCGGAACAAATTTGTGTACGATCTGCAGAAATTTGTTCCGTTGGTCTGGGTGTTTTCTATGTATAATAAAAAAATATCTATCTATGTAATGTATAATATTACGTATATCAGTTATCTAGTACCCATAACACAAGCTCTGCTTACCGTGGGGCTAGATAATGCTGTGTGAATTGTCCAGCATTATTTATTTATTTATTTTAAAATTTCAACATCGTAATTTGTACCTACAGAAAATTTTGGTTTATTTTTTAAATTTAATTTTTTAAAATCAGTACCTACCTACCTACCTAATGGCGCACGAAATTTATTGTTATAAATTTCAAATTGCAAGTCAATAGCAGCAGTAGCCGAAACCGACCTCGAACCTCTAAAAACGTCATACGAATAGGTACCTAGGTAGGTATCTAAAATTCTAAAGAAAAATTAAATAAATGGCACACTTTACTCCGCGAGTTCCCGCCAAAAAGCCTCAAACACGAAACACGTTACAAAATTAATGATACCTACTAACTTTAGTATTGTAATAGTACACGTACCTATATAGTAAATTTATATGTTTATCAAATTGTTTTATTGCCGTAATGTCATACGTTACCGTACTAACTAGTAACAATTCTGTGCCGACGACGCAGAGTACCTACTACACACACATGCACGCAAGCTTCACATACAAAGCAGACAGCTGTATTTGATGGTTATCGCGCTTTCTCACTCATAACGCGCTCTATTTCATTCGAAGTGAAATAGCAACAAATACTCACGGGCCGGCCGCTGAGATTCGGGACATGTTCTGGCCATTCTTACAGTATACATTGCAATGTTTGTAGGTAGAACGTCTATCAGGCGTGACTCTATTCGAAATGGCGTATTCCCGCTGGGGCGCCCGCTCCTGCGCGCTTTGCGAGGACGCCTCGGTCGCCAGGACTGGTGTCTGTGTAGGCTGCGACGCGGGGCTTTGCAAGACCTTCTTTCATGTCACTTGGTAAGTATTTCCTCTACCTTGTGGTCACTCAATTAAAGTATTTGAGGCTATTCTTGCCAGGACTTTTAATCAAAATCTTAGCCAGAAGCGTGTCTAGTTAGTCTATTGTTGAAATTTGGACCTTAATTCTAATAAAGAACTCAAATCCCACGCCTGTCACTTAGTGTGAAATTGCGGCTTTTGCAATAACAACAAAACCAACACCTTGAAATTAAAATATTACAACACATTAAAATATTAATGGAAATTATTAATATTTTACAACAGTCAAAAATGCAAAGCATGAACATCACAGCATCCTGCAGGTCATTTCAGATCGCTACGATCTGACAGTAATGAAGGCTTTTATTCGGGTCAAATCATTTAAACAGCTTAATCAGGACAGGGGTATTTATGGGTCCTTAAACCTTCCTTTTTAATGTTTATGTATTGTGCTTTTGTGTTGTAACATAGTTTTTAAGACAATTCACTAACAATAATGGACCTAAATATGTTGTCTGAATAAATGGATTTGATTTAAAAATTAAATCAAATTCATTTATTCTTAAAAAAAGCCGTGCTATCTGCAACCCGCGCGCCCATCGTGGGAATTATGACATTGCCCTCTGTAAAATCCAGTTAGGCCAGGGATGCCTCTGCCCAGCAGTGGACTTGTATAATGCTGTTGAAGAAGTATTGACAGTCGGTCAGTAAAGGTATGTCCACAACGTTACCACATCTATAGCAGCACCGAGCTGGGGTGGAGCAGTCCGGCAACGAAGTATGTGATGTGATGTTGCATGCCGCAAAAGGGGGGGGGGGGAGGTTCGGGACAAAGTGCGTAGGATTTGTAAAGGTTTGACCTACCCGAGTGGCTCATTTCTTACAGTTTCGGTCCGTATAACTGCAAGGTAGGCACTACCATGGGAAGGTGGAGGGAATTGTACTTAAAAATAATAATATTTTCAGCGGACAACGCGAAGGCCTGTTAGCGGAGGCGCACTCAGAAGAAGCGGAACAAGCGGACCCGTTCTACGCGCATTGCCGACTGCACTCTGATAAGACCCTCATCAAGAAACGGAAACGAAACTGGCTGGCTCTGCAGCTCAGGACTGAGAAACGGTAATAATTTAAATGTTTGGATGATTATTGGCCTGAATCTATGAACATAATTTCGGTACTAGCGGTATCGTGTTCAACTGCAGATGATGTCTCCGATTCAAAATATTACAATGCCTATCCTCTCTTTGTATATCCTCTCTTTCCATAATAATATTGTGTGCCCAGCAGGGTCTATAGTGAAACTAAATACCTACGTAGATTTCGGCACCTCTGTACACCTATAGAATGCAATAAATGATTGAGTATTGAGTCCCCCGCCGATAGTAACTCTGTCTGTTACCTTTTCACGCCTAAACTGCTGAACGGATCTAAATGAAATTTGGCAGGGAGGTAAATTATATCCCGGATCGGATATAGGTTTGTATACCGCGGGAAGCAGCTAATAATTTATAAAGCAACAAAAAAAAGAGTACACCTGTGTTTTCGCACAAACTTGTCTATACTAATCTGATAAAGAGGAAAGATTTGTTTGTTTGAATTGGCTCCAAAACTACTAAGCCGATTTGAAAAATTCTTTCACCATTAGAATCCTACATTATCCGTGATGGACATAGGCTATAGAATATACACGTGCGAAGCCGGGGCGGACCACTAAACAAACTCCGCCAAGTCATCGGTATTGTCACAGGACACTGCATGCTCAAAACACTCCTATTTAATTTGGGTATCACGGACAGCCTTTGTAGGGGATGTATGAATGCAGAAAAGACGGCCGCGCATGGGCTTGTAGAGTACGATCGTAGATTCTCAAAGACTGCAACATTTTCGGACACCGAGGACTCCCTAGTGAAGCATGCACCGGCGTCAGCGAGCTGCTGGCCTTCTGGAAGACATCGGGTGGTTAGAATAGCAGACCCCCACGCAAAAAGGGCCCACCCGTGGCCTAGTTGCGGAAACCAGTCCAGAGACAAGTAACCACTAGTACACAATAATATGATGTGCTTCGCACATGGCTAGTATCCGTTAAGACCTGGCCGCCGCGGTCGAAAAACTCCCCTAGGAGGACATTAGTATTAAAACTAGCTACGACTTTTCATCATTTATTTTAATGCATAAATTATTAATTAATTTCAGGAAGTTTGAGTTACAAATCAACTTGGGCCCTGATGAGAAAGCCAGAATCCAGCGCAAGCTGGTCAAATACAGAAGGAAGTACTTGCAGCAGAAAGAGAACAGAAATCCGCCGTGGGGTAAGCATTTATTTTCAACCAGCTGTGCTGCCGGCTTCGCTCACTTGGTACTTAGATAAAACATAGCCTATATCTCTTTAAATTTTACCTACTGGGTAGGCAGGTAAAATTGAAAGCTAGTATGTGTGCTGTAACTTTGTTTCATGAATATGTGTGTAACCATAATACTTTTAATTAGGATAGTTTTTAAAAATCATCAAAGTTTTTAATTTTCTTGTTAAACGTTAATAAATAAATAGTGCTGGACAATTCACACAGCATTATCTAGCCCCAAGCTAAGCAGAGCTTGTGTTATGGGTACTAGACTAGATAACTGATATACATCATCATCAGCCTACATTAGTCCACTGCTGGACATAGGCCTCCCCTAATGAGCGCCATAGCGCCCTGTCTTCAGCTTGCCGGATCCAGCATCTGCCAGCAGTCTTTAGCAAATCGTCATCCCACCTGGTCGGAGGGCGCGGTGGGCGAAGGTCGACTGCGACGCAGGAGGTTGCGGGTTCGATTCCCGCCTCGGGACAAATGTGTGTACAGCAGACAGGTTCAGGGTGTTCTGGTCGTTTTCTATGTATAATAAACAATATCTATCTATGTATTGTATTGTATTATGTATATCAGTTATCTAGTACCCATAACACAAGCTATGCTTACCTTGGGGCTAGATAATGCTGTGTGAATATATTATTTATTTATTTTATTTAAATAACATAATACAATACATTACATAGTTTTTTTTTATTATACATAGAAAATGACCAGAATTCCCGTAACAAACGTAAAGTGTTGTGAATACTTGTCTTTTATTTAGTTCCGACCCAGAAGATGGCCCGAATGTTGTACAGCAGTGCTTCAGCTATGAGGAAGTTTGCACGCAAAGCTGAATGCATGGGACTAGACATCCATGCCTTGGAATTCGAGGACGCACAGGTAAATAAATATCTTTCCTTCCCTCCGGGCGGAAAGCGTCAATTTTCCTTTCGCGGCGCTAAATAAAAATGCCGCTTTCCGCCTCCGTCGAGGAGGAAAAAAGTATTCTCACCAAGGGCAGGAAATAAGAAAGCCTCAGATCACATGTAATTGTTGACCGAGGCGAAAGAATTAATGTACTATTATTTAGCTTTGGCCAATGCACTGCAGTATGTAACTAGGGAAGAGTAGATATAGGGTGATTCATTTGGTGGTTTGTTTTGTATACGCTTGTACAGCAAAACTCCTAGTGAGTGGCAAAATCTATCAGTAAATAAAATCAAACAAATTGTCATAACTTTTCTGTGCAAAAGCTCCATAACAACTAACAGGCAAAAGGTTTCTTCTCAGTTCTTTACTTTAGTCTACATAACGAAGCGACAGAAATCATTAATATCACTTTATTTCCGTCTCTGTTTTATTTTAAGAATTTGACGTTTTCTAAGTGTACATTTCTGTATTTATGGAAATAAAGTATATTTGATTGATTGATCATAGCTAAAAAAATAAAAAAGTAATTTATTGATTTATCAAAATAACCAATTATTGACATATTTTTTATAAATATTATTTATTTCAAATGTTGTCAGTAACTGCGGTTAACATGATTTTCGTTTCCGATGAAGCGTCCGATCTGAAAGCGATTCTTTAACACATTTAATCTATCTTCTTCATATCACCTGTACGCGGATGATCTACAAATCTACTCACAGGCGCAGCTGGACCGTATCAGCGATGCAGTAGATATCGCGAACTCGGACTTACGCAGTATCGCCCAGTGGAGTCGAGCTCATGGTTTAAAAGTTAACCCTGCTAAAACACAAACTATAATCATTGGTAGCTCAAGACTAATAGATAGACTGGACTGGAAAACTCTACCGCAGGTTATATTCGATGGAATACCGATTCCTTACAGTGTGACCGTCAGGAATCTAGGGGTTACGTTCGACCGCAAACTTACATGGTGGCCTCAGCTAGAAATCACCTGTAAGAAGCTTTATGCCTCAGCAGGTTCTCTTAGGAAGTTACGGAACTTTCTGCCGACCGCTACCAAAATTGGACTCGCCCAATCGCTTCTTCTTCCCGTTCTGGACTATGCCGACGCTTGCTATTTAGATCTCACTGAGGAACAGCTAGATAAACTTGAGCGCCTTCAAAATTTCTGTATTCGGTTTGTATTTGGTTTACGCAAATACGACCATGTCTCCCCTTTTCGCACCATGCTCAAGTGGCTTCCTATCCGACTTCGCCGGGACATGCATGTTCTTGCTCTTCTCTATTCTACTCTCTTTAATCCTTTTTCTCCCACGTACCTTAGAGAAAGGTTCGCGTTCCTTCATTCTTCTAACACCCACAATCTTAGGTCATCAGATAACTTACTACTCAAATTTCCCACCCACTCCCAAACCTTCTACGGCAACTCGTTTAGTGTTCAGGCTGTACGGCTCTGGAACAAACTGCCTGCTGATGTCAGACTTGCGCCCTCCATCAACTCCTTCAAATCGAAATTAAAGTCCCATTTCCTATCTTCAGCTACCTAAATATTTCCTTCACTCATTCTAATTCTGTAACGTCGGATGTGATTTGTGGTTTCATCAGGGACGAGATGTTGACGTTTTCCTCAAAATGTATTTCTGTTGTACATACCTATTGTATATAGCTATTTGTAGATAAGGTCTAGGCTAGTTTTAGTATTGTTTTAAATTGTGATGTATGTAGTATGTTAATTTTTATTTTTTATGTTTTGTTTATTCAATTTTTCAACTGTTTGTGCACTAGCTCTAATAACTATATCCTTTTCTCCATCCCTGGGTTGCCTGGAAGAAATCGCTCTCAGCGATAAGGCCGCCTATTGTACTGTTAGTTTTTAATTTTAGATATAAGGTTTATTTTTGTTATTTATTTAAGTGCAATAAAGTGTTATTATTATTATTATTATTGAGGAAATCAATCGCATGAAAATTTTTCGGCATGAAAATTATATGTTATTCATTATTCTTTATATATTATTCTTGGCAAAGAACTTCGTACTTACACAAAATTTCAGCCCAATCCGTTCAGTAGTAAACAAAGTAAAGTAGTTAGTAGAAGCATCTTACGATATCACAAATTTTCGGCTTTGAAATATTAGTAGGATAGTGGGAACGGTACAAAATTATAAAGTTTAACTTATCCACTGACAAGTTTTCCGTCTCGCCCCTGCGGGTCGCACCGCCGCCGCTCAGCGGTGGTAAATACGGACACGTGCGTCCGGGGCTATGGAAGAATAAAATTAAGCAAACAAAAACGATTCTAAAATTTTAAATAATTCTTCTTCCATTCAGATGCAAGCACTAAAAGACGTGTCTCGACGCTGGCACGTGCCCCCAGCGTTTTCAGTGGAATTCGTCGGCTACTATCTAGAACGGAACACCCGTGTGACGTCACTACGCGTCTCGCTCGAGCGTCTGACCAAGGAGAATGAAAAGCTGCTGGCGGGGGACGAAGTGCTCAGAGCTGATTATGATGATGTAAGTCCTCACTGGCGCAGCGGGCGAGAGTCTGCCTGCGACGCAAGAGGTTGCGGGTTCGATCCCCGCCTCGGAACAAATTTGTGTACGATCTGCAGAAATTTGTTCCGTTGGTCTGGGTGTTTTCTATGTATAATAAAAAATATCTATCTATGTAATGTATAATATTACTTATATCAGTTATCTAGTACCCACAACACAAGCTCTGCTTACCTTGGGGCTAGATAATGCTGTGTGAATTGTCCAGCATTATTTATTATTTATTTATTTATTATAAGTCACTTATACTGTGGCGGTCGCGGCGTAAGAATCGAACCCAATAACTCAGCCCAAGGAAGTCGTAATAGCCGACTTTTAATGTGGAGGGGCCACTGCGATAACCAGTCCACCTGCCAAGCGTGATGGTTCTGGCACAAATTGCCTTGTTTGGGGAAGGCATTTTTAACAGTGTAAGTATGAGTGCTTATTCAAAATTCAAAATTTAAAATTCAAAGTGCTTTATTTCCTTTAGACCTTACAGGACTCTTGGACACTCTTGGATTATGAGAATAGAAGTAACCTAGGTTAAATCTTAAATGGAGACCGCGACTGAGCACACGTAGTGTAAGACACTCTTCGGCCAGGTGGAATGACTACCGCAGATGTTAGATACAGCTAGCTGAAGAAAGGGCACTATCGCTGATACTCATTTGAGTATGAGTATGAGCGGCATAGCGCCATCAGGGAGGTCTTTGTCTGGCAGTGGACTGCCAGTATGGTATTCGCAACCGCTTTATAAAAATTGCCTCCGATTTTCTAACGCGGAGGTGAGGTCACATCCGTAACAAAATTGTGTTCCTGCGTAAATGTTTGTTTGTATTTTTCTGAAGGGAAGCGAGTAAGTTAATCGGTTTCTTAACTTTATGTTCAAAGGTGGACTATTATAGGCTGATGATGACGTAATCTTTTCAATATCAACCATTTTGTTTAAAAAAAACCTGACTTTATAAAACTGCATCTTCACAGGCGTCCGAAAAAAACACCGAAGCTCTAGATCTGATGACGGCAACCCGCCACGGCTTGCTAGGGTTGTACAACGCGATCATCGCTATCAACCCTAAGAAGACAATGCCGGGTATCATGGAAACCACGCCTTTGGTGCCGCCGGTCTTGCAACGGTCCATGCCTAAGGTTACACCTCAGCAGTTGCAGAAACGGTATGAGTACACCACACACACACGTTAAGGCCAAAGAAAAATGGCACCTAAATAAATTGATCTGTGGCAGATAATAGCGGCCTGCACACGTAAGGTTCTGACCTCGGGAAATCGCACGCGCCATTCCATCCCGCGCTGCGAATCGTACGTGTAGATGCGCGTGGCTGACAGGTCGACCAAAAGGCAAAACTTTTAAAATTTATAACGTTCCACGCGCCAGTCTAAACTGCAGTCGAAACTGTTGAAAATCTATTTGCACGCACAGATCGTATCGTTTGTCAAAATATGAAAGATTTACCAGCGCTCCAAACCGTGGAAACATTTTTAATCGTAATTAGCACGACAGTTTGATCCGCTGTCAAAACCGCCGCGGATCCATCTGCGGTTTGGAACGCAGACCAGATGCGCGGTTCGAACCTTACGTGTGCAGGCCGCTAAGCTGTTTGTCAGAGTCTACCAGAAAATACATGTTGCGTCAGTGCTTTCTACAAGAAAACTTCGTTTCTAAAGAGATAAAGCTACTACGGAAAACCGACGACGTCAAGTCTGACCGGTAACAGTCTGACCGGTCTGACAGGTTGGTGTAATTTTGCGCAATTTAATTTTTTTAAATCGTTCTTCTGGCCTGTTAAACCCCATTGCTCGAGCAATGCTCGTAGAAGTCTGTTGTCGAAGTGAAATATTGAGGTGGCGCTTCTTAAATCCGCGAAACCACTCTTACCCGTGTTCTGAGTAATTTTATGCTTTTCTGCAAACTCGAAAGCGGCGCTTTTAAACTTTTTAGCTGTCATGCTGAAAAACATAATATCATCCAGGGTTTTCAAGTGACCACAATTTCAATTTTTTTTTCTCGAAGTTTATATAAATTGTTGCCTACAAATGCGCTCCGCCGCTCTTCTAATAGTGTGCGCTGGGCCTAGTAGTAATTCATGCTAAATACTGCTAGGATTTTACCGCTTTAGACTTGATGTCGGTCTTCCGTAGCTTTCGCTGACAGCACCAGTGCTTGCTCTATAAACAAGTGACCTGGACCGCAATTTTTATTTAGCTACATCTATAGGCTACTTAAATCATTAAGGAACCCTGAGCTTGTTAAGTCGATCAGCGTCTCAGCGACGAGACGTTAATTTGTTTCATGGAAAACCTAGTAGTTCCATATCAAGGTAGAGGCACTGTTCCATATCCTATACAATAATGTCTCATCGAGACGATACTGATGACTCACCAAACTCAGGGCTCTAATAATAGAGACCGAAAACGGCATTAACATCACAATTCTGTATCACACATAATTGTGATGTTAAAGATGTTTTCAGTTTCTTTTCTATCATCAGATCCTGCTCGTTTGTGAATCGAATGACAATATTTCTAATGTGAATCCCATACAATTTTTAATGCCTTGTGATTGAATCGCTTCGACTTAAAATAGTCAATGTAAAGGGTTCGGTCTTGTTATGGTTTAGTCCCGAAACCCTTTGTGTGTTTGGTATTATTTATAGTTGGTAGGTTGGTAAAGTTAAAGTCACTCGTTTGGTATGTTAACACTTATATTGACACAAATATAACTAATTAACTAAACTGACTTAATTATGGTAAAAGTATGGTGATGGTAATGGTATTTAGTGGTGGTGAGCACGCGTGGTTTCGGTGGTATGCCCGATCGATGAATTTCGGTGAACAACCGCGAGCGAAGACGCGTAAATCGCTAACCAAGCAATATCGCGTAATTGCTGCGTGTTCGGTTTTAACTCGAACAGTCGATCTAATCCTCATACGTACTAATCACTTTAGCACATTTTCAATGAATTCAATATAATAATATTGTATTATGTACATCAGTTATCTAGTACCCATAACACAAGCTCTGCTTAGCTTAGGGCTAGATAATGCTGTGTGAATTTTCTAATGTGAATCCCATACACTTTTAAATGCCTTATGATTGAATCGCTTCGACTTAAAATAGGCACTAATCTTTATACGTACTAATCACTTTAGCACATTTTCAATGAATTCAATATAATATGCATATCAGTTATCTAGTACCCATAACACAAGCTCTGCTTAGCTTAGGGCTAGTTAATGCTGTGTGAATTTTCCAGCATTATTTATTCATTATAGTATAAAACAAAGTCGCTTTCTCTGTCCCTATATCCCTATGTATGCTTGATCTTTAAAACTACACAACGGATTTTGATGCAGTTTTTTTTAACAGATAGTGATTCAAGAGGTAGATTTATTTGTACAATACATGCATAATATATCACATGTACGAAGCTGGGGCGGGTCGCTAGTTTAATATAGAAATATGAAGGTGGCATGTTATTTCGTAACCAAAGTAATTTGTAATTTGACCAAAGTAAGGCTGCTATACAGGGTTAAATTTACCAATATGTCAATACCCTCTTCTTTTATCTATATTTGAAATAATAGGCATTTCAAATATAGAATATACAATTAGTGCGTGCTGCACTCTAAGAAATTAAATAAGTTCCCAAAAAAATTTTTTTTTCGCAGGATTCGAACCTCGAAACCCTCGAAATTTTTTGGGAACTTATTTATAGAATATATAGTTTTTTGTTAGGGTTACCTACAACACCCCGATGTTAATTTAACCACAGACAGCGCAAATATCGTGTTGCCATTTCAATCCAATATCTACAGCTTTACTTACTATATTGGTGTCGATTTGTTTGTTGCAAAAACTAACTCAACAGCAGTAAAAATGTAACTTTATTTCCATCGTAAAAACTACGTGACAAAAATTTCTGTCTAATTTGTAAGTTTTGGCTTGAACCGAATCGACACTTCTGCTTCTGTGCCTAATTTAACATCGGCCTAGAAACGTACAATATAAACTAAGTGCATGGTTTACTTTAAAGCGACTTGGCCAGCAGGTCAATGTCTGTTCCAACCGCGGCTGCACTTAAGATGGGCGTTGGTTTTCCTCTTAGCGACAATCCGGACGCTCGCCAAGGAAAAGTTTTGTCTACTTCTTTGGAAGGTAAGAAAATAACAACTCTTTTCTATGATATACAGTTGTAGTCAACTAATTGATTTACACTGATTTACATAATAATTTTTCGTTGTGGTGCATTGCAATTTGTATTTCTGACCATAAAAAAATCACGATTCTAATTCAAAATCTGGATTGCCGCCAAAACTACACAGAAACAATATGACAATAACTAAATCAATTAATTACATTAAACTTTTGAAAATAGAACGAATGTTTTCAGTAAGTATCCACAACACCATCGCAACTTTTGATGATGACACAGCAATTTTCACACCGCAAAGATTTTCAAAATGGCCACCTCCAACTCGATACAAACTTTTAAGATTATAATAAAACAAAATAACATCGTTATTTCAAAATTCGAAGAGCTTCGCATAAGCCGTAACTTACATGAAGAGTTATTGTAGTATCTTTAAATAGCCATTCAGCATTTTATGAACGAATAGCACTGTGATATCGATCAGCGTTACTGTAAAAAGGTTTAATGTTCAAAGAGTTGTTGTTTTTTTTTACATGTAAAAAATCTGCAATGCTTTTTAGATTCGTTAAAAAACAAAAATAAATTCACAATTTGATTAAACTAGGGAGTGTCCCTAATTAGTTGACCATGACCTGTATATTGAAAACTAGAGTAGAAGAGTATTTTGACTCTAAGATGTTAATGAGCATTGGAAAAGGCGAATCTTATTTTGTGTTACCATACACACAAATTATGTCGACGATGAAGTATCAATATCTTCTATCTCAATTTTTTCGATTTTTTTTTTATTTCACCAATCGATGTATTTTTTCATTCTCTATCTCCTGATAAAAACACACGAATTTCGACTTAAAAACAACGTAAATACGGATCAAATGAAAATAATACTAACTCCGTTAGTTTCAAATCATGCTGGAAATACCTACTATCTGTATTGAAGAAATACCTCCTATCTCATATTGCGTGACTTATGCTGTGAATACCTCCTATCTCCTAGAGGCGCGTGCGAACCTGTTCGATGTTTCTGTACTAGATATCAGGGAGGGGGGTGTTTGCCCCGCGCGCACCTTCCCCCGCTCCCCAGATGCACTGTGACGCCACCTTATGATGTCGAACACGTTAATTTTGATTTTGTCAAAATTTATGCTGATCCTGACACTTGGGTGTACAAAAGCATTCGTCCAGGACGTGCAGGTGATCAGGTGATCCTTAAGTGGTCGATGGCTCTTTAGAGCAATTCAGTACAATCCAGATTTAACATTATTGATCAAGTTAAACTTTGATGACAATTGGATGGAGCTTCCACAAAGACCCAGACCACTTAGACAAGTAAGTTATTCGCAGCTTAATGCGGTTACATATCATAATAACTAAAGCTATTTTAACTACTTTCGAGATAGCTACGGTCGATTCACCAATGTTCATAATGCATATTGGCCGACTCAAGTACTGTTTAAATAACATAGTTTTTATTAAACTAAAATTAATCGCACTAATGGACGATCAATCTAATGATTTTTAAAAATATTGGACGTTTGCACTATGTATGAAATATCTAATGGACAACTCGCCTACAGTTTATCAATGCAGCGCACCGCGCTGGATTTTTTCTTAAATGAGGGTGCCTTTTTTGTGAAAACGTCGATTTAACGTTGTTTTTTTTTGGTTGCATCTAGCATCGCGATAGCTCCGGCACTGCGGGAAGTGCAGCCTCTCCGCCATTGCGTAACAAGGGACAGGCGGAGGCTGCACTCCCTGCGCGCCTCCGGCTTATTAAATACACTCTACGCACAAGATCACGTGGGGTCGGGGTACTCTGTGTCGGATCCGCCACTCAAATTGAAGCTAATCAACTCTTATAGGAATGCTCTGTATCGGGTAGTTCTTTTTCCTGAGGATAAACTTAGATAAGAGAAGTTTGTGTTTTTTTTACTCTTATTTTGTCTATAAATATTGACCAAATATCAGTAGGTGAGTCGTCCATTATTTCAATCAACCTTAGGTTACTTAATTGTAGTTGTTCAAACCGTAGATGAATAAACCGTAGGTGAATTCTCCTTTATAGATATCGTTCATTAGTTTTAGCAAAATTCTATGAAACGATCTGTAAGTATATTAAACAGTAGGTCTTTTGACCGTAGTTATTTCAAAAATAGTTTGATTATGTTTACTTATTATACTATGTAACCCTTAATGCTAATCCTCTCCCGATCAAAGGCACAAAATTTAACCATCTACAACAGCTAAAAACTGTTCTGCCAAGAGACTGCCACCATTTTTACGACACTTTGCCATATTTACAATAAGTAGCTTTATGGGAAAGCGTCAAAATATTTCTATTATTATGTTTGTCTTTTCGAGCACATATTACTTTGTTTTTGGTATAGTTTATCTATTGTTGTAACTTGCAAAGTATTTATTTTTCATGCGAATATGCTAAATGTTTTTAGGAAGGAGGTACCGCCAATTGTTAATTTCTTATTTTTGATAGTTTTTTCATGTGACTTTTTTATTACTTTACTGCTGACACCTGCCTACCAAGGCAAATATTTTGTGTGTTTGCTGTTTATGAGTCGCTGTATAAATGATTACAATAACTAAAAGATGTTTAACTTGTTATTTTGAAATAAAACTACTTTTTTAAAAAAATACTCTTTGTAATTCCTCCTATCAAAATCATTAATTCATCCTAAATAAAATCAATACCTCCTATGTCTGATTATCTTCTTAATTAGATATCCTACTCATAATTCACTAATAGTAATATAATTGCCTCCAAAATAAGCTTCTTTTTGCATTAAAAAAATCTGATAATTGTAAACAAAATAAAAATTATTATGTTTTTTTCGCTTCCTGTAAAGTTGCTGATTTTGAGATAGGAGATATTGATACTTCATCGTCGATGTGTTATTTGCAGGTAAAAGTTTCGCAATCAAGTATCTACCAAAATTAATTCTAAAACTTTAGATTCTAGTACAAAGTCTTTTCGTCTTTCTATTCTTAGTTGGCACCAAACAAACTAAAACTTACAAACCCCAAGTTTTTGCCTAAAACCATCGTATTTCCCAGCGGTGAGTGAAAAAGACGAGGCGGTAGCGGGTCGCGAATGCGCCGCCTGCGGTCGGAGCAGTGAGCGCCATCTCATGGCGGCCTGCGACACCTGCCGCCACCACTACCACCTGCACTGCCTCAAGCCACCTCTACAGCGCCCGCCTAAGAAGAGCAAGCTCTATGGATGGTAAGGAAATCTTTCTATTAGAGTAGTAATTAAACAAAGGTGCTGTGTCACCTTTGCGCCATCTCATGGCGACCTGCGACACCTGCCGCCACCACTACCACTTGCACTGCCTCAAGCCGCCTCTACATCGCCCGCCTAAGAAGAGCAAGCACTATGGATGGTAAGGATGTCTTTCTATTGGAGTAGTAATAAAACAAAGGCGAGACAGCGAGCGCCATCTTATGGCGGCCTGCGACACCTGCCGTCACCACTACCACCTTCACTGCCTCAAGCCAAGCCGCCTCTACAGCGCCCGCTTAAGAAGAGCAAGCTCTATGGATGGTAAGGTCCATCTGCAGTGTGATATGCAGAGGAATGTGTCAATAACAATCAATGGAATTACAAACCCACGTGTGATGGAGGAAAAATTACCAAGATTTGTGTTTTTTTTAAGTTTTCTAATATTTTGGCACAGTTGCATGCGATGCGACACATCAGTTTAACCGAATACCATAATGTAACTTGGTTATTGGGTTGAAAATCCAGCGATCTCATTCGCTTCATTTTCTAACCTAAGCTCAAGCTATTAAATTAAATTGATCATTCAAACGATAGTCCACTCAAGTCATGTTTTCTTGTAGACAACCTAGCTAAGCAATAACGTCCATAGTTACAGTGAATTCTTTCCTCCCAGGCAATGTTCTGAATGCGACAAGACATCGGACTCCGAACCAGAAGTGCTAGAAAAGAAAGTGCCGCGCCGCTCACGCATCAGATACAGCAAAGATGGCGCCATCATCACCTCGCCACCCAGCCCTCCCAACGTAGAACCACTACCCAAACTAGAACTCAAACCAATCAAACTAGAACACAAATCAATCAAACTAGAACATAAACCGATCAAGCTTGAAACAAAGATCGCAACAACCGCCAATCAATCGCCAATCAAAGTGATACTCAAACCGTTCGAATTCAGCAGCGAAAACGAAGCTTTACTACCTGAAATGACGATAAAGAGAGAGAAGAAGAATAAAAAGAAACGCGACCACATATCGACCTATGAAGATTACAAGAAGCAGCATAGACGTAGCTTTACATCCCCCTCTTTGACCAACACTCCTCTAATGTCGATTACCCCTATAGTCGCTGATAGCCCGAATGATTCCCACAACGAAAACTCGAACGCCTCCACGAGTGTGGCCGCAGCCACATCCGCGCAAAGTCTTTCTTTCTCTTCACTCCTTGATAAAGAACGGGATAGCAAAACCATCGAAAGCAGCATCGAAAACACACTTGCCAATCTATCCTCCGACATTGCAACGTATAAGGCTAACAGAAAAAGAAGGAAAGAGAAGCATAGGAATAGATATTCGCCGGATCTTTTGCGTTCGCCGTCAAAGTCGCACAAACATAAGAGGAAGAAGAAGAATCAGGATTTTGAAAATCCGTCTGATCTGCCTCATCCGAGGATTACCATCAAGGTATGCAATTTTTTATCTTCATTCCTATTTTCTGTGTCATGTTTGTTTCCAACGGAAGTTTAACTTTGTATCCTCCACTGTAACGCTTACAGTGTAAGTAAACTTAATATACCACTCTATTGCCAAAATCTTATTTAAATTCTGAGTGATATTTAAGGCGGTGAACTGTTAAACCGAGAGCATGGTATAATTTTTACGCGGTTTTGTTTAAGCTATTTCGTAGGACGGCTATTTCATAGTGAAAATTAACTTTTCACGATTTGTTGACTTAAGGCGTGTAACCCACCCAAACTAGCGCCGCCACCTACTTTATCTTATTGGTTCCGTTAAAACGGAAATTACAAAAATCTATCGCACAGTTTGTGATACCTATTATAAACTTTTTCTAATGCCTCTGTAATAGTTTTATTATATTTAGTTTTGGCAATGAATCGAAGTTGCCCTTGGTGGTGGCCACCAAGGGCAACTTCTCCAACTCAACCAAAATCTATTTTCATGGTATTTCATGCTTTAATTTTAATAGTATCAATTAGATGTTTCCAAAACTAAACTATTAAAAATTTGCTGCACTAAAAAATTATGCCCACCTATTTATTTCTATCGTTACCAAAGGGACCGCTACATTTGTAGTGCTGGTAATTTTCTTTTAATATACTTTCGCCCCTTCTATATTTACAATAATGTCACTCAAAAGATTATATTTTTTTTATGAATAGTTTAAATCCCACAATTGTACGGTCGTGCCTTTATTAAGCTTCAGTCAAGTAACTTTTAAAGGACAATGTATACCTACGCTTCTACAACAAAACTCCAAGTGAGTTGCAAAAATTATCAATAAATAAATTCAAACAAATTGTCAAACATATCCTTTGTAAAAAGGCTTACTATAAAATATCAGATTATCTAGACTAGACGATAAAAAAGCTTGGGACGAGTTTTGCTCCAACTCGAAAACTAACATTCTAACAAGGTAAAGGCTTCTTGCTCGCTTCTTTACTTTACCTTAAAAAGATTGAAGTGGACAAAAAAATCAAAGTGATCACTTTATTTCCTAGTTTTATTTATTTAATCTGAGTTTTTGTGACGTGTCCAAGAGTCCTGTAAGGTCTAAAGGAAATAAAGCACTTTGAATTTAGAATTTTTCAAGAAAACCTTTTTCAACTCATCACTTTTCAAAGTAGGTCATAATAATACTATCATTATAAAATTGGTTTTAACTCGCACAGATCAAGCCGATCCCGAAGCCGGACGGATCACTAGACACGCAGATGTTCTACGTACCAACAGATAGTAACGATGGACTACCGCCGCCGCCGGTTATTATGAAAATTGCTAAGGTAATGCTGTACTAAAACTTTTGTGGATTTAAAAAGACTAACCCCGTATAATTTTCTATAACTCTCAAAAGCTCTAAAACCTTTCGTAGAACCTGGGTTTTTACCTAATAATTTTATCCAGGGTTTTAACTTTATTCGATGATCAAACTAAAAGGAAGGATGGGTCAAATCGATGCAGGTTGATGACCCCACTTCTCTTTACCTTGATGCATGGAACAATAAAAAATTACTAGTTTTTGTTTGATGACGGTAAATAATTGTTAAAATACATTGTGTGTTATGATGTTTTCTCTCGCAATAATATAATATCTTCTTCCATTACTACTGACATTTCATAATATTTAACTTTTATTCCGTGTTGTTTGACGCTTGTTATTGTTGTCCATCTAATATCGAGAGTCGTGAGTTCGGGGAGTCGATAGCATGGTCTCGAAGACGAGACATTACATTTTATACACAGGTACATATCAAAAATATAAATAAATAAAAAAAGCTTTTTTTTTAATTTCCTGCGGTCTTCACACAAGGCAAACCCTGTAATTTGACTTAACATAGAAATTTCGGACTACTGACTAGCTATAAACGCTGAAATAAAAAAACCCTAGTAATTCGGTAGTTTCATATACAAACGGCAGAGGCACTATACCGAATCCAATTCAAAATTGTAAAATTTCGTCATCAAGACTATAATATCTACTTACCGAATTCAGTGCTATGTGTCCAGTAACACCAAATTTCTATTTCACACTAACGAAATCGATATCCGATAGACCCATCCAGCGTGTCTTACAACATATACATCTATTTCTTTTAAGACATTTACATGCACAATAACTACCTCATTGTAATTTCCATTGGTGTGCCAGTGTTTAGCTAGTGTCAACTGTTTTGTAGAATGCGGAACAAGTACCAGAAGTAACGCATCATTCAACACCAGTACCTGACCCTGAACCAGAGTCTGCTCTGGATACTACACCGGTAAGAATTACTATTTATCCATATGGATAGGCTAGAGTCCCAAATGCAAGTTCATAGTTGACGACTTCTGTGGCGCGGTTGGCGAAGGCCTGCCTGCGACGCAGGAGGTTGTGGGTACGATTCCCGCCTTGGGACAAATGTTTGTACGATCTGCAGGCATTTGTTCAGAGTGCTCTGGTCGTTTTCTATGTATAATTAAAAATATCTATCCATGTATTGTTATTATATTATGTATATCAGTTATCTAGTACCCATAACACAAGCTCTGCTTAACTTGGGGCTAGATAATGCTGTGTGAATTGTCCAGCATTATTTATTTATAGTTCAACTAAGTGCCTTCGCGGACGGTATGATTCATGAGGAATTTCCTCACGCGAACATTCAGTGGCCGAATTATTCTAAAAATCACATTACTATGACAGTCCTATCGTCGCAGAATCGTCCATAGACGAAAAAAACTCTAATGTGTAATAAAATGCTAATGAGTCTAATGGATAAGCTATACGGACTTATTTTGAGTAACGAGTAAAAATTTATAGTAGTGTTTAACCAAAAGTTTTCATCGATATTAATGTCTATAATAACATTAAGTTTTTTTAATATCGTTCAAAGTTGAGCTTTAAATTAAATTTAGCTTTTTAAAAAACTAAGTTAAAAAAAATACTTCTAGTGAGTAATTTTGATATATGTAGATAGAACTGTACAACATCACAAATGACTTTATTCAGAAAGAAAATAACAATCAAATAACAAATTTAAATTAAAACTAGTATTTACAATAGAAACAATTAAGCTATCTGCAAACTGTTGCAAACAATCTACAGGTAGCTCAACTGATCCATATCAATACCAGTCGGAAGCGTGCCCAAGACACTGGCTGCATTGCCCCGCTGTATAGCAATGCTGATGCGCTGTGCCAGATACTCACCAGCTCTCGGGTCACGCGTCGCTTCGACCAGACGCTCAGATAATTTTTTGAAAACCCGGAGAGCCTCGGTACCCCACGGACCTAGGGTCTCGACTCCAAGGGGAGCAAATGTGTAGGCTCTGTCGAGACCTGCATATTTGCGCCTCTTGAGAAGACATCACAAATTAAAATCTAACATAAATTTGGGCTACACTCCATATTTTTTTTATTGAATTTAAGTTTAAATGCAAGTAAATTTCAAATGGACTAGATGAAGAGATAAAGACTTGAATCCACAACCTTTACACTCCATACCAGTATGTGTTTTTAAATTCCACCACTCACAATCTCGTGTTGCATAAAATGTGTCGGTTCAAAAAACCAAAATTAGCTACTTACGCTTTATTGTGATGTATAATTTTTGTGCAAGCGTCGCTTTTCAATACTGGATCGCCCGGTTGAACCGCAACCGCCGCCGTCGCCGCCAGCGCCGGTGGTAGAGCGCAAACTTAAGGTTAGTTCTATTGAATGAAACATGTTAGGTGTACTTACTTCTAGTCTTCTAGGGTGCAGCGCCCAGGAGAATGTCTTGACCTCCAATATGCGAAGAAGCTGTCACAAGTCTAGAGTCGTTTCATTTTAACAGCGCCTAACTTGTCTCGTTTTGTAGTGTTCACTTCATTATGAATATGAGCAGATTAAACCATTGATTATTTGATTATCAACGAACCAACTTGAATGAACTCGTCAAATTAAGAGTCGATTTCTATACTTATAAAAGTATAAGGTTGGACGGGTTTATTCCGCCAGCGGGGTTATTGTGGCAAATGGTCATTATCAGAATCAATATAAAATGAATTTAAAAAGTTATTTCTAAACTGAACCATTTAAGGAGATTAGAAGGATTAAAAGGCTCCATTTCTGATGTACGACCTGTAAGTTGTCCACATTGGTTTAAATAATATTATCACTTGAGAGGGGTACATCAAGATTTTATACAATTTGTTATATTACAATTTGTCTAAGCGTTTTTTTTAATATAAATAAACACTATGAAGAAAAAGGCAGATAAAAGTTAGTTCCCACCAATTTGTCAGTATTCACAAAACTCAATAATGGACAAAACCACTTACGTTTAAAATGTTGACTGATTTTTTTTTGTAGAGAATAGCCCCGCGCCACCTTACTTCATTATGAAAGTGTGTTTTGCATTAGGATGCGAGCGGGTTAAATAAAAACCATGTTCACGTTAAATGAGCTCGACAAATTTCTATAGTTTTCATACCTACTTCAAAGATTGTTCTATCGTTTCTTTTCTAACTAGTCTCGTTTTGCAGAGAGGACGCGATGCTCGTTCAGCACGAGGTTCCGGCGCGGGCGCCGCTGTCAACAAGAAAGCTCAAAATCCCATGACACACTGCGACGTGTGTGAGCAACCTGGTGATAACACCAATCTTGTACGGTAAGAACCACCTTTTTATGGATCACTAAGACATACCTAGTTAAATTTGTGACGAAATTTAACATTCACATGCTAAAATCATTTATGTATTATGTAGGCATGATTTTAGCCAGTAAATGTTTTAAGGATGGATAGAAAAAACATCAAAGTGAGAAGACGAAAAAGGGAAAGAATAAGCATTAACTATATTTATGGCTCGAATCACGGAGAAAGCCGCTGTTATATCGTATATAGAAGTTAAATAGACCGCACTCGAAAGGGAAAAGTCGAGGAAATTGCATCATTGCCCTAACAAGAGCTACTAGGTTCTTTAATTTAGATTTATATGAGAAACATCAAATTTGACAATTGTGAAAGAAACGTCAATATAATGTTCTGCGAAAGATTGGTGACAAATGCTGTAGCCATCATGCTGAAGACGTTATGGCGCTCCTTAGAGGAGGCCTTCTAGTCTGATGATACAACAACAAGTCAACATATGACACAACAGGGGTCTCAGAAGCCAGTTACTCGCACCATCATTAAATTTCTTATGTTTGGAAGGAACTTGATATCGTTGCTTGTTCTTGAACACTCCTTTAGATCGGACATCGATTCCGTCCAACAATAAACGTATTTTTTGTAGGCTCCAAACTTATAATACGGAATTAACCCGAGCTCGGAATCTAGTATCGTCTGGACGAGACGTTCCGTTTTTATATGGGATTCGGTACAGCATCAATATCGTGCTGACATGGGACTACTAGGTTTCTATACGTCTCTTTGCGTCGACGAGAGGAATAATATCGACTGATCAAACTCGGGGCACTGAAAATTGTACCATAAAAGCAAATCTCTAATTGTCTTCACGCAGGTGCGATGAATGCGCAAAGCGGTACCACTTCACATGCCTTGAGCCACCTCTCAATAAAAACCCGAAGAAACGAGGCTACTCCTGGCACTGCGCGGATTGTGATCCCACGGTAAGTGACTTTTACATGATACATTATCGATAGACCACTAAAAAAAGGTCACATGCGTTTGTAAGAGCGACCAACACGTGGCATTCTAAACTCAATGTGAAAGCTTTCTATAATAAACTGCCAAAGCATCATTGAAAAATGAACAAAAGACTAACGATATACGCAGGTGGACCAAACAATGCCGTCATATTTTTTATATAGTAAATAAAGAAGATTTTCAAAATGGGCACCTCCAACTTCGATACAAACTTGACAGCGTCTTAAAAATTATTTCGTTTTCTAGTAAAACGAAAACTAAGAGAAGCCGACACGAAAATCGAAGAGAACAGAGGCGCATTCAGAAGACTAAAAGATATTTTTTTAAGAACGTCAAGTTTGTATCGAAGTTGGAGGAGGCCATTTCAAAAATCTTCTTTAATAAGCTTATAGTTTAATTTGATTAATTTCCTATCCTAATTAATTAACCAAAAGAACAAAATAGACAATATTAAGTTGCTTGGATCAAATTACTAATATTTGGAATTTTCACCTGAGTTCTATTACCGATGACTGATTTCAGCAAATAATAGCGTAGGTATTAAGTAGCACTTTTTTGTAATATTATAAAAGCTTATAGTATAGGATCCCGCTATACAACGACCTTCACCGAGATGTGTATTTGATGAAACGTATTTTATCTTTAATTTAATATGTCAATAAATATATTGCATATGGGTTGTCTAACAAATTTCAGTCCAGGATATGATAAATTAAATTAATGATTAAAAAAAAAATTAAACATGTCACCGGCTTGATTATTAGACAAATTATATACCAATCGAAAGTATGAAGCCCATAGAATATGCAAATGTTAGGTTGCCTATTCTTTTCCGGTCACAACTCTCGGGTTGCCAGGTTTGAACAGGTAAATCGATAATATTAGCATTTTACACTGGTCTGATTATTGAATTAAAATTAAAAGAAAATAAAGATTATTTCATTAAGAACACGGTAGTATGCGAAAAATCAGTCCCGAACTACATCAATGCAAACAGAACGTGCAAAATGCAAATGCATATTTATTTTGTTTCAGGATTTGGAGGAAAACTTATAAAAGTAAGGACAAAGATAAAATTAATAAATCTCAATTCGAATAAATTTAAGTATTATTATAAATATTAGTATTATTATTAGACATATTCATCATTATAAATCAATGTTGTTGCATTTATAATTTAAGCCTAAGCTTTTTCATTAGGAATATCTATTTCTACTTGTTTGGATGTTTATTTTAGAAATAAATGTTGTGCAACCAAAAACAAAGTACTTTTATTTGACATACAAAATACCCTTACCATGGTTTTAAATCCTGTTAAAAAGTTGTTCTTATTATTAAACATCTTGTTAAAGAATAAGGCATTAGCGAGGTTTAAGCCGGTAGTCATTAATTAGTAAAATGCGGTAAAGAGCGCAACGTAATCTTCAAGCTTTTATTATTTGGGTTTATGGTTGTTGGCGGATTATTTCTCTTAGTAAGTACATAATTGTACGTTTACTTCAACAACACGGATAAAAACAAGGACGATACCGACTGACCTAGTCTGAATAATCCTTCAATATAGGGACATGCAAGGGATCGTAGAATCAGCCCGTTTATAGAATAAATAGGACCCTTACAAAACGAACGCTGATTTGTAGAGAACACCTAATCTATTGTATTCGACGAGATGTTTAAGTGATGCTTATATTGAGCGATGAACGTGATCGTTCAACAATCGGTATTGATAGACATTCGTCCCGTTTATAAAAACACCCAGCTTTTCTATAACAGGCGGATTCTACGATCCGTTGGCAACATACGTAACATACAATAATGTGTTGTTGTTATGTATGTGTAAAAAACTGTAATATCATCGTCGTAAACAGACTTCCTCTCATAGCCATCTACAGAGGCGTAGGGAGAGGTGTGTTTTGGGGTTTAACCCCCCGGAAATGTTAAGCCAGCTCACAGATTGACGACAATTTATTACGGTTAACTTCTATCCACTTTGATCATGGTTACCCACTGCGGCAATGAAAAAAATCGTGGCTCGCTCCGCTCGCCGAAAATATGTTATGATTTCTTTTAATTTTTCGTAGCTCGCTCCGCTCGCCGTCGACAAAACACTCGTTTCCCCCTATGACCCCGTATATGTTACTTGTTCCTGTTTCCTGGACTGGTTTCCGTACCTAGGACACTGGTGGGCCCTTTTTGCGTGACGGGTGGGGGGCTGCTATTTTAACCACCCGATGTCCTCCAGGAAGCCCAGCAGCTCGCGGACGCCGGTGCATGCCTCCATAGGCGTCCTCGGTGTACCAAAGTTTTGCAATTTTTGAGAAGCTACGCTATCGCACTCTACAAGCACATGCGCGGCCGTCTCCTCTGCAAAGGAGGCTGTCCGTGATACCTAATTTTAATAGGTGTTTGCTTAGCATGCAGTGTCCTGTGACAATACCGATGATTTGCCGGAGTTTGTCACGTTTCAGATTCAGGAGTTTTCGGGTGAATCTCGGGTTTAAAACCGGTAAGGCCTCCTTCGACTACCTACAATGCGGGCAAATACTTGCCCAGGCCCCGTATAGGACCTATCTAAGTTTACCATAACAAAAAAATACACCAAACTAGCAAAACACTGATTTATATGATAACTTGGACGCTTTTCTGATAGGGTCTTCAGCCCCCACAATTAGTTTTTGGCTACGGCCCTGGCCATATGTTAAAGTGAAGTAGGTCCCAAAACCCAGGTTTTGTCTGTACGGAAAATCAATTTTAAGGCAAGAAAACACACTTTTTAAAATCTTTTTTGATGAGCATTGACAGTTTAGGATTTCAGTTAAGTTATGGGAGTCGAAACACGATTGACTCAACTTGACTCGATAGAAAAAAATCGCAAAGATTCCTCTAAATTTAAATTTTTACTACGGAAAACCAGTTTCATTTGCTAGTTATTTAACATATTTTAATAAAATGTCGTCTAAAAAATACTTAACTAAACACATGGTTTTATTTTTTTGCGAAAGAGTTTATTTTAGAGCAATATCAAATTTTTAACAAAAAAGCGGTTCTTGCCTCCCTTTCTCGCCTTCACCGCGCGGTTTTCGCTCGTCCTTGTCTCGAAAAAGCGAACCTACTTCGCCTTAAGAGTCAAACACGTATTTTTTTCACTTTAATACCTACATAAATAGTAGAAAAAAAACTACGATTTCCCCAATAAATAAATACAGAGACACATTTCCGAAATTCATTCAGAAAGTGCCGCGTTAATATTTGTTGATGGCACGTTCCAGTTTATTTCATCGTTGGTTTACTCGTTTATTTGTATTGGCATAATAAAACCAATGTCATTTCAATGCTCGCAGCGAAGGTTTAAAACATAATTTATGAAAGATCTCGCACAATATTCGAAAACCAGTTTTCTCGGCAGGAAATTAAACCGCAAGTTCATAGTGCAGAGGAAGTCAAGGCTTCGGCCTCGTGTTTTGCTCATAAACAATTTATAGGTCATTTTGACTGTAAAAGGAGGAATGAATTCATACATACTTAGAAACTTCGCTCCGAAACTTCTTTGTTCCCAAAGGTCGATGGTGGAACAATCACTCGGCAGGTCTTTGTTCTAGGATTCGCCATTCGTTGCCAAGCACGTCTTAGAAACTGTGCAGACTCTATAATGAATTCTAATAACGAGCATGCGAACCACCGCAAAGTTGGGTGCTCGTTCGTGCCAGACGAATTCATTTGTTAGCTAATCTGAATAATCAACCCGTCCCTGTGTAAGTGGAGTTATCCCAACTAATGTTAAGCTGGGCCTAAGCATTTGTTTGTGGAGCTCTCTCAATAGGGTTCTTATTAAGAGGCGATAATTCATTAAGAGCACAGTACCGTAAGGCTGCGCTACGTTTCCATCGGAGACTCGTAGCGGGGAATGTTTTTTTAACAACCAATAGAATCATTTCTTCTCAAACATGGGCACTGACACTGAAACACTACCGAAAACTCAGATATTGCCAAAGAGGAATGGAAAGAAGCATGATGGGTGTCACACTAATGCATAGAAAACGAGCAGAACATATTAGATCAAGCATCAAAGTCGTAGACGTTATTAATTAAGTTAAACAGCTAAAATTGAGATGGACTGGTTACATGACAAGAGAGAGCAAAGAGAAATGGACAAGGATCATTACAGAGTGGTACCCACGTGAAGGCAAATGGAAAAGAGGTAGTCAGCTCAAAAGATGGGAGGATGACATAATAAAAAATAAAAAAAATAATGCTGGACAATTCACACAGCATTATCTAGCCCCAAGGTAAGCAGAGCTTGTGTTATATTGTGTTGTGTGTTAACATAAAGTAGGTGCTACGTGGTCTCGATCCGGACGCAGCAGAGAATACTGGAAAGGGCTGGAAGAGGCTTATGTGTCACAGGACACGCAATTTTTTTTAATATTAAGATAATATTATGTGTAATAAATATAAAGTACTGTAAGTTTTAGCAATAAAAGCTTAAATAAATAAAAGGATCACTTCTTTTACATAGCCTCGCTCAGCGCAGGGCTTGCGAAAACGGCTCCACGGCGAGGTTGTCGTATAATTATATAGAACAAGGGAAAGATGTGTTGCAAGGTGTCCTAGGGGCGGACGCGGGCGAAAGAATCGCGCTTATCCGGAAAGAGCTCGCTACACTCCCTCGCACAAGTCAGCTTGCTCGCACATCTCTAGTGGAAACACACACTTTGCTACACAGCCTCGTAACGCATCTTCGCACCGCTCAGCTTCCTCGCACATCTCTGTGTAAACGCAGCTTAACTGGTTGCAAAGGAAAACAAGTCTTTTCTTTGTCAAGTGATGTTCAAAATCGCTCTACCTGTCGCCGCCGCTTCCGTAAACTTCGACTGAATAATGTCAAAGCCATCTCAACTTGAATATTCGCTTAAGGTAGGTATCTTCTTCCATAAATATTTAATTCATCATTTCGTAGAATGTGCCAACTTATCGCCGTCGGAACGCCGGCATCACGCCTCAAGTTTGTTCATTTATTCCCGACAAACTTTCATTTCACTGCATATTATATCTTCATATAGAAAACTTCATGTTTTCTCAGTTTTGTTGTCGTGTGTGCTCTTGTTTAGTAATTTTGGCGTACGTTTCAGAATACATTATTCGCTTGGCATAAATTCCGTGCGTTCCACGACTGCAGTAAAACTAAAGTTTATTTAATTCTACTTTCATTGAGAAACTAGTTTTTGCCCGCGGCATCACACGGAAAGGTTTAAGCTTGATTCTGTTTCGTGGGAACTGTTCTATAGGATAAATAGCCTATGTTTGATTCCAGGCCTATAGCTATATCTATGCAAAATTTCAGTAGTTTTCGCGTAAATAAGTAACAAACATCCATCCATCCACCCAAACTTATGCATTTATAGTCTTAGTGTGACAGTTTCGCCTTGGATTGCGAGCACTAATAAATAGTAGGTAAGTCAAAGATAAATCTTTGAGGTAAGTACCTTACTTGAGAGCAATGCTTATAAACGTAAAATGTGTTAAACATTTTTGCAGTTAGTCTACTAAGTAGTTAGGTGCAAAATACGACCCGCAAATCCTGCAATAAATTTTAGTAAATAGGTACTTTGCATTATTTTCTCGTTCGAGATTCGTGGAGCAATATCGATGTATGAAGCGCAGCATATTGAGTGACCGACTAACGGAGCCCTCATCACCGAACTGCGCTCTCAGATGCATTTCGCTGCTGTATCTCGGAAGCCTGCGAACTTTGACACCTCTGTGGCGTGGTGGGCGAAGGTCCGCCTGCGACGCAGTAGGTTGCGGGTTCGATTTCCCCTATGGGACCAATATTTATACATGAAGGTATTAGTTCCGGGTGTTCTGGTCGTTTTCTAGTATTATAAAAAAATATATATCTGTTATGTTTTCTATTATGTTTTCTTTATCAGTTATCTAGTATCCATAACACAAGCGCACAATAATTAATGCTGTGTGAATTGTCTAGCATTATTTATTTATTTATTATAAGCCTTGTCCCAGCTGTGGGATGTACCGGGGCTTATAACAATGATAAACGAGATGCGATCTCTAAAGCAAAAAACCATTCATAGAAAGTTTATATAACCAAGGCTGCTAAATGTAGATAATATTGTAGCATAGCAGACTAGCGTGGCACATTCGTTAGGCTCTAATTCCACGAGTCTGCAAGTTTCCCGCAACAGTAATTTCCCAAACTCTGAACAGCAACGAACCGGAACAGCGGGATCAACGAAAAAGTTAGGTACCTAACGCAGCTCATATCCTTCGCTTATTAACGTTTGTATGGCAAAGAAAAAAAGGGTAGAATTTTGTTTCATAAGACTTCCAATAATTATAAGTACCTACTCACACAGTGTTTCACCTATTTCTGTATCAAGTTTTAAATGATTTTATGACCTCTGGCTAAACTCTTCTTCCGAGGCAAGAATCTTGGTTCGAATTGATATTTAAGATGTCATTTAAAGCTTCATAGATCCTCAAAAACAGCTTCAAAAATACGAATAACGAATTCTGACTGGTTCTATTTGTATATTTACGATGTCATTAAAAGCTTCCTACATCCTCAAAAACAGCTTCAAAAATACGATATAAAGAGAACGAATTTTGACGGGGTCTAATATTTTACCTAATCAGAGGTAAATATTTATCTTTATAAACAAACAGGCGCTCAGGCGTAAGTAGGTCTCTGAAATAAACTTTCAATATACGGTGGTTTTATAAAGGATGTTATTATTTTCGCTCGAAAGATATTCTCTCAGACGTTAAAGAATCATTGTTTATTTTGCATTACGCTCCAGCTATTCATTTACACGTTAACTCAATTTCGTAGGAAAATAGTTTGCCTTGTGCTCCGCTGTAGAAGGGACGCCTGCGGCATTCAGATTATTAAACTCTACTTATTGGGTCGTTTCATTTTCATATTTAAACGATACAATGCTCCACTCATAAACATTTTAGGGTAGGTACTTATAGGGTTACCTGTGTACTACCTAACTTACCTACAACACTCGTTAAACCTTTTTTGTGGCATAACATAACTCTTTATTTAATTTAATAATTATTATACTTTCTTAAAAGTGCTACCCTAGGCCGCCATTAGCGTTTTGGCCAAGAAAAAAGGACCTAGAAAAATTTACTTAATCTAAGTTAAAGTTTCAATGCAGTTCTTTTACTTCTACTTATGAAATTATATTATATACTAGCGGTTCGCCCCGGCTTCGCACGGGTACCTAGTTATTTTTTCGTCCATTTTCCAATTTTTTTAATACTTCTTATTATTCCGGACTAAGAGAAATCCAACAAATCAAAAACCATGAAAATCGGTCCCGTCGTTCTTGAGCTATAAATGGTTTAACTAACACGACTTTTATTTAAATATATATTATAAACCTAATTTCGTTCAGGGTAGAGGTTAGTTTTGGATAGTCTTGGTAGACCCGTAACAAAAAATACTAAGTAGAAACCCATTTCGTGAGGCAACCGATAATACCATAGTTTTATACCGTCATAAATAGTAAATGGCGACCGCAGCGGCTAAACCGAAACGTTTCTGCACATCCAGTTTTAGTTTGTTTTCACCCGTATCTGAGAAAATAGAAAACGGTACCTCCATTTATTGGGCCCATAAAATCACGGCTAAATGCCGGCGTGGAGTGGAGGCCCATTCCCACTACATCGAGCGTGCGTGGTACGTAGGCGTAAAATAAATATTGGTTGGATGGTCCGTTTCTGCGATTTTATTCTCGTAGCCCGGATATTGATTTGCTTTGAACAATTTAAAATGTAGAGAAGGTTTAGGTACTCTACATAGACATGTCGCCGCCGCATTGTAGAATCATCCTGTTTGTAAAATGGCTAGGCCGATTGCAAAATGGCGTAAGTAATTCAATTAATTGCATGTGCCGATTGTTAAACGATCAACGTTCAATAATATTTAACCGTTTGGCGTCGAATGAAATTAATTCAGGTAATTCCAACAAATCAGAGTTAGTTGTGCGTTCGGCCTAGCCATTTACAGACGGGCTGATTCTATGATCCGACGGCGGTGAAAGACAAAACGAAATGCTAAACCCTTTTTCTCAGGAGAGAATTAAATCTTTACAAATTTATGACTTTGATCGGATTTCGGATTGATAAAAACGAGGTCATTATACCTCTAATGACCTCGCTTTTCTCGTTTCCTTCCTAGATTCTACAGTAGCTATCAAAAAAGTGAATCGCTTTCTACGCTCGCTGTAAAGATTTTCTGGAACAGATTTGAATTGAATACGTCTTTCTCCCTTTTAGCTTTACCTAGCTTAAGTTGTACCTTGTGCGCTACTCCGATTGTATCTTTGAACTCTAGGTAGTTCAAAGAAAGGTACATCCGATTGTAGGTAGGTACTACCTACCTACAATCGGAGTAGCGGAGTAGCGGACTAGCGCGAACAGATTCCTTAACGCTCGACAAAGAGATTTCCATCCTGAAAGTTCTTAAAGCTGCTGTCCCACCGCCACGCACGGAGACGTTACGCACACACGTGCGTAATTTCTCCGTGCGTGCGTACTGGTGCGTACATTTACTCGCAAAGCGAAGCTAGTCAAGTCTAGCTGAAAATTAAATGTAATAATAGAGAATAATGACCATTGCAACCCACGAACATGAATACAAAATTGACATTATTGCTACACTCGTTGGCTTGCTTGAATATGGCACCTACGCAACTCAACGCTGTCAACGCTATGCACGCTGTACCCGTAAACCGGTAACGTAGACCTACGTTGTCAAACCAACGACTCCACGCAGCAAAAATGCGTAGGTACACAGCATGCGTGTATAGGGTGTGCTGCAGTGGAAACGTAGATCCACGATTTCAACCAAATGAACCCCGGCCACGCAGCTAAAGGCAGTGCACCATCGTATGATGCGGTGGGACAGCGGCTTTACGTCCGTGAACACGGAGAGGGGCCACTATAAAGCACGACAATTTATTACACGGCCGAATAATGTACGTACACCTTGATGATCCGTGTCAAAACCTATTAAAAGTTGAAGCCATGGATTATCAAGTTGTACATTATTCGGCCGTAGGTACAATAAATTATCGTGCATTATAGTGACCCGACGGAGAGCACAAACGTGTCACTTTGCCCCGCACTATGCTCCACTTCCTTGTAAGGCGCTTGTTGTAAGCGTTTGATCAGTCCTCTTTGGATCGTGCTTCGGAAATCCGGAATCTGGGAAATTGCGGTCCTCTTTGCGTGATTCGAAAAAGTTCTTAGGTAGGTAGAGATTTTTATCTTTGCTCGTTAGATGAATATTAGGTTAGGTACACAGATTTATAAGTATAGTACTAAAGTAGTTAGGTACTGATATGTTGTAGTAGTCATTATATTTATTTGCAAGATAATGTTCAAAAAATAAGGTGTCTATATAGATATAAGTTCATTATGTGCTACCATGTTAATGATGGCGAACCAAATTTTAAATTAAACGCAATTATACATTGAGAAAAAGGAAAAACGAGCTAATAATTTTTAAATTACATTGGTCAAAATATTCACTACCCCAGTAAAGGCAGAAGTCAAGAAACCAATTATACAACTTTGGTTTCAGTGTATTGATGGGTAGCTCCCTGAATCATCAGGTTAGAGCATTAAATATATAAAATAAATAAAATATCTATGCTATGTAGTAAGGGTATAAAAAAACAGTTAGGTACGCAATTTATTAAGCACCCATGACGCAAGCTCTGCTTACTTTGGAACTAGATTTTTTATTAAATCCTTTCGAATTTTACAAAGCTGCAGTGAATAACATTTAATGAGTCAAATGGATTTTGCCCTATTTTTTAAGTTCCATAGACACCGTTTTCAATCGAGTGGTAAAAAATAAGTTGTGTTTGCATACTTTGATTTTTTGTTAGAATAGCGCCGTTTAACCATTACGAACGAGCCATTATCTCAGCAATTTACTTTATTATAAATATCGTATTTTATTACCATTCTCAGAATACTCTTGAGATGAGCATGTTTTTAACGTAAATGGCATTTGAGATGTTAATACATTTTTTGTGGCATAACATAACTCTTTATTTAATTTAATAATTATTATACTTTCTTAAAAGTGCTACCCTAGGCCGCCATTAGCGTTTTGGCCAAGAAAAAAGGACCTAGAAAAATTTACTTAATCTAAGTTAAAGTTTCAATGCAGTTCTTTTACTTCTACTTATGAAATTATATTATATACTAGCGGTTCGCCCCGGCTTCGCACGGGTACCTAGTTATTTTTTCGTCCATTTTCCAATTTTTTTAATACTTCTTATTATTCCGGACTAAGAGAAATCCAACAAATCAAAAACCATGAAAATCGGTCCCGTCGTTCTTGAGCTATAAATGGTTTAACTAACACGACTTTTATTTAAATATATATTATAAACCTAATTTCGTTCAGGGTAGAGGTTAGTTTTGGATAGTCTTGGTAGACCCGTAACAAAAAATACTAAGTAGAAACCCATTTCGTGAGGCAACCGATAATACCATAGTTTTATACCGTCATAAATAGTAAATGGCGACCGCAGCGGCTAAACCGAAACGTTTCTGCACATCCAGTTTTAGTTTGTTTTCACCCGTATCTGAGAAAATAGAAAACGGTACGGTAACGGTTTAATGAGTCAAATGGATTTTGCCCTATTTTTTAAGTTCCATAGACACCGTTTTCAATCGAGTGGTAAAAAATAAGTTGTGTTTGCATACTTTGATTTTTTGTTAGAATAGCGCCGTTTAACCATTACGAACGAGCCATTATCTCAGCAATTTACTTTATTATAAATATCGTATTTTATTACCATTCTCAGAATACTCTTGAGATGAGCATGTTTTTAACGTAAATGGCATTTGAGATGTTAATACATTTTTATACCATAATTTGCTCAAACTTTGCTTGATTCGCACATGTAAAAAAACATATTTCAAGATCATGGCCAAAAATGAGAACAAAGGTACGAATTTCTCAAAAGTACTTTTTTAAAATTAAATACTAATGTTACCTCTTTTTTTGATTTTTGTTTTTGTGTCTGATTGGCCTTGCCCCCTCGTACAAGCACCTTCAAGGTTATATCATTATCTGTTCTCATGGTTATACACTCATTATACCCTGTATATGCACCTATATATGCACTATGTTATCTACTTAGTTTGTTAAAGATATATATAATTATATATATATATATAATTTATTATTGTTTTGTAAAAACCCTGACATGCCTTAACTTCATGCTCACAGTAGATAGGTGTGTATCTAATGTACCTATCAGTTTCAGATCCTTACGCAAGATTATCATTGTAAATGATAAATATCTGGTTAAAACTAATTATCTACCCATCTTATAATCGTTAGTATTAAGTCGATCAATAATTTATTAATCAATTAATTATAAGATAATAGATATACATATTATAAGATAGATTGACTATAACTTATTGCGCCATTAAATCTTAAAAAGCTATTACACAAGATTAAGTAATCTAATCATACAATGAATCAATTGAGGATACAAAATTTTGTGTGAAGTCATGTCACGTACCTACATCTTATCTGGGGTAAATCCAAGTAATTGTACCGTGATTTAAAATGTTTTTCCAATGCCATTATTGCATAATTGTGTGAAAGTTTTCAATTCTAAACTGTTATATATATATTTTTCATACACCGCCCCGGCTACGCACGGGTATTCTATAGCCTATGTTCATCAGAGAATGATGTAGGCTTTCTAATGGTGAAATAATTTTTCAAATCGGTCCAGTCGTTTCGGAGCCTATTCAGTTCAAACAAACGAACAAAACTTTCCTCTTTTTATAATATAAGTATGGTAAGTAACGATTTCCAATGTGATTATCATTACATATGAATACTATGTGAGTTAAGTTACGATTAATTTGGAAGCAACCCATCTAGGTCCTACCATCTTCTACTTCTATAAGTTGGATCCTGGTTGGATCAAAGTATTATATTGCATTAAAAGAAAGTTCGCTTCAAAAGTTTCAGCGTATTCTCTCAAACGGAATAGAGGAGGGAAAGCCCATTTAATCATCGGAGTAAGAAATGGTTCATTAGCCTCCGCGTCCATTCGACTACCACCACCTAGGTGTGGATCTGCTGATGTAACATGTCTCTCAGCACTCCAATTGCTCACAGTTCTACTGCGGAAATTAATCCTTATCTTCCTATGTATAAGACTTATTGAAGAAGTGGGTTTGGGTCATGTTACCGTAGAGTATCCACTGCGATGTGCATTCATTCATCCACCTCGTAAATTGATAATCGATTCCGGACCGAGGATAAAAGGCTTCCTCTTAATGCATGTGCCGTGAAATCGCATGCACAAGTGAGCGAATTTTAATATTGCATTAGCTGAACGGTTTTTTACGATCAACCTTTGTTGGATAAGGATCGTTTAGGAACATTACATTTTCCTCTTCCTCGCTGGGTTACTTTTGAGAGGTTTCAATTACAGTGAATCGATGACTTTAGAATACATCGTTGGTTTTTAGGGTTCCGTACCCAAAGGGTAAAAAAGGACCCTATTATTAAGACTCCGCTGTCCGCCCGTCTGTCACCAGGCTGTATCTCATGAACCGTGATAGTTAGACAATTGACATTTTCACAGATGAAGAGTATTTCTGTTGCCGCTATAACAACAAATACTAAAAAACAATAAAATAAATATTTAAGAGGGCTCCCATACAACAAACATGATTTTTTTGCCGTTTTTATAGATAATGATACGGAACCTTTCATGCGCGAGTCGACTTGCACTTGGCCAGTTTTTATTCCTTTCTTTTTTCCAGAGCGGAAGCATTAAAATACGATACTTTTTATGACTGATGACGTCAGGAAAAGATAGGTAGTACCTACAATTGTATTTCCCTCTCAAGTTAAAGTATTTATCAAGTAGGTAAATGCTTTCCGCTTGTTTTGATTTCATTTAATGTTCCGTTTCTATTTCTTGTACCATCGTTCATTTAATAGCAAATTTAAGTTAGATTTACATGGAATAAGCAAAATAGACCTAACATAATATATTGTAGGTAGGCGTTTCCTCTGCAAAAGTTTACACAAGCCGGGCATGTTTTTGACAGGTCGAACGTATCTCTTACGAGGGTAAGTGAAGATGACCATCGGCCTAGAAAATTTCCTACAATAAATGAAAATTAAGTTTCTCTTTCGGTAGAAACTAAATATATGCCGTCCACGGATATTTTCTATAATATAATTATGCATGCTCAGATGGGATTATATGATACCTATCCAATTAAAAGACCTAGTTAATACCTACTTATCGATCAAAAGATTGAGTGGGTAGCGAATCTTCCGGCAGTCGATAAGTACCTATTTTCTACGAGGTTGGTCCATAAAAACAACAAAAGCAGAAAAGAGGCTTGTTCTCAAGAAAAAAGTCGATTCTCAGCGGTTTAAAGCGGGTAAAGTGTTCATTGATTTTCGCGCGTTCGGCTCGTTAGGTAAACCTACAGCGACGTTCCCCGTTTATGTTGCCAATTAATTATCTTTTTTTAAAATATATATAGTCACCTTCCTTCCTACTATACTAAGGAAAAATCTACTGAGTGGATGAAGGCTGAAGATGAATATAAGACTTTATAGGAATATTAGGGTACTAAGAAAAGCCATTCGACTGAACCATGCCTCAGACGCACGCGTAGGTAGATTAGAATGCTTCCTGGAGATAATTCTTCCACATAATGACGGAAGGCGAGTGCACGAGTCCATAGTCTTGTCTCGTCTCGACTCGCCGCCCGACTCGTTATAGCTCGATATAAATTTATTGCTCCCTTTGTTCCCCTGTCTGCGTCATAACCTCATTCTTACCTCATTCGTTTCTCTTCGTAGGTATTAAGAAAATTCAGGCTTCCTGAAAATTTAAGGTAGGAAACAAAATTTAACGCAACGAAGTCTTCATAATAGAAAATCTAATTTTATTAAACCTTCAAGGTTTCACACGACACGTTCTATTTGGTCGAACTACCTTCCCAAAATTTTCCGTCAGCTGATAAAATATGAAGGTTTGGAAGGAAACGCCATTGTACTAAAGACATTATTAATGAAAGTTGTATAATATTAGTCAGACCGCACTTACGAGATAGAATGATGCTTCAGTATATTTGGACAGAAAACATTTGCTCTAGCAGTTACCACTCAAAAATATTCTTTCGTCCTACTTTTCAGCAATACGAGTACATTAATTATATTGTCAATTAGTTAAAAATATTAATAACTTTCCTTGCCTAATGCTTATTGGGTAAGAGAATATCAAAATGGACTTTTTGATTGACCTTTGAAAAACTTTAAACACTTTTATTAGAACGTGAAATTTTTTGCTTGTTGAACGTGCTATGACATCAAACCAAATGTCTCCGGCTAGCTTGTTAACATGTGTGCAATTAAGTTTATAATAAACCAAAAACGTGGACAAGTTCGTTCACTTGAGTAGAAATTTTATGAACTAGTAGGGTAAATTAGCTATTAGTTTTATTGCAGCTTAAAAATAAATAAATAATGTTTTAAAGTGTCATGCATGACATAATTTTTTTGCAGTAACAATTTCCAACAAACGAGTGATTTACTATGAACAATGGGAAGCACATAAGCAGCAAACAAGGGAGCTAGGGCACATTGGACACATTGCCCGAATTGATGCTTTGGACCAGAAGAATACTGGAATGGATTCTTCTGGTCCAACCCAGAGCCGACACCTGAGGACGAGGCCGATCACCGAATCGTTGGGGGAACGACCTTAGACGACATGGAGGTAATGACTGGATGAGACATGCCCAAGATTGACAGAAGTGGGGAAGAGGAGAGGTATGATAATAATGATGACTACGAACGATAATTTCCGCCAGGCTGAGTAAATTTTGCTTTGGCTCTAAATTGTCAAACTCTGATATGTCGCTGACATTTCCAATAATTACCACAACTTTGTGGAAGCTCACTCCTAATAGCTATCAAATGGTCGCGTCTAATCGTCTCGCCACTTCCCAGACTTATAATTACTTCTAAATGACTTTAATGACAGTTTTCGCTAAATTTACTGAATTTCCACCTTGGAATTTCCAGGAGCGTTTTGATGAAAAAACTTCAGGAACTTTTTTGCACTTTTTGCGATGATTTTTAATAGATAGGTACTGGTTAAAAATAGAATAGGCGAGGTTTTAGGTAAGTTCCTAAAAAAGTGACTAAAAGAAGAATAAAAATAATAGAAATAGATTTTAAATATAAAGGGTCAAAGCAAATACCTACTTATTTGTTGTTTGTATTATTTTTATTTTATTAATTCGGGGTAACAAACAATTACTCTCTTAGCCTAATTATAAAGATACTTATTTAAAGTGTTATTCTATTAGTGCAATCAACACCGTTACCCTCTTATAGATATAAGAAAAATAAATAGGGCAAAATTTATTAACGTAAGAACTATTACTACTTAAAAGTATAAATATACGATGACGTTGCAAGCAGGTAAGTACCAAGGTAAATAAATTATGAGTTGATTATTTATCTGTATACCTAATGAAATACGATCGCCGATAATTATACCGCAGACAGAAATTTGTGGCTATCGTAAATGAAAATGTTTGTAATGAATCAGTCAAATCAGTAATTTGGGTAGCTAATTGGTTAATTGTAAATGGTTTTGATTCTACATAGGTACATTTCAGCAGAACAGTATTTCATTTATCACGTTTCATTAATTGCAATCATATTTATACATAGGTATAGGTACCTGAATATTTTACCATTCTAACACTCTTAATTGGGTGGTAATGATTTATGTACCCGGTTAGGGTATATCAAAGGCAGAAGATTAGTATTTCAGATTATTCCGTCATTTGTTATTCATTTGTCATTATGCGTACGTTCTATTAAAATCTACAGGGTTATTGGTAATTAAGTGACACTGTGTTATCTGTAGGTTCTGCCTAACATCACAAAGAAGTTGAAAAAATGCTATTGGTACGATATTGAAAGGGGCCCAATTTCAATGTCGTGCTTTAGAATGAAAAAACATGTTTTCCCTTACACGTTTTTAAGTCTTATTTCAAACAAAGAGAGGGATATATTTAAAACTAGACTTAAAAACGGCTCTGCCCTGAATTATCAGTTGGTTTTGGAGTTGTGTGTCGGAAAGCTGAAGACAGGGCGCTCATTAAGGGAGACCTATGTCTAGCAGTAGACTAATATCGGTTATGGTTTGTTCGTCTGGGTGTTTTCTATGTATAATAAAAAATATCTATCTATGTAATGTATAATATTACGTATATCAGTTATCTAGTACCCATAACACAAGCTCCTGTCCAGCATTATTTATTTATTTTATTTAATATAATAATGATATGATAATATGCTAATGATGATGTGAGAAATCGGTGTTTAGTAATTCATTGGGTTCCGGGAAAACATGTTTTATTCATTTTGATTCAGAGGTGATTTACAAAAATAAAAGAATTCAGACGTAGTCCACGTCTGAACTTTTTTATTTTTTCTTCACGAACGTGTTTGTGGTGATGGGCAGAAACTGCAGTTCACGTATGTAGTGTCAGTGAATTACTAATAAAGGGTTATTATTATTAAATGGGTGCAAAAATAATATACAGGGGTATATCCTTACAGCTTTTGCACACATTTATACGGAAGCGAATAGGAAAAGACTTTAAAGCATCACTTATCAGAATAAAATGGGGCTTTTCATTTCTCATAATAAAACCAGGATATTTTAAAGAAACGTCATTGGTTTTCCATTCAGAATAAATCTTAGGTCGAGTCGAATTCTTAAGGATCACAGCAGACGAGCAACTTATGGCGACATAGACAATTACCTATTAGCATAGATAAATTAAAGACTTGTTTGTGAGATTACATAGGTTGAAATGTTGAAAAAAATGGTAGGAAGGTTTTTGTATTATAGTGCGTAAGCCCTCGCACTCTGGGTAATATCTAAGAAACTAAATAATTTCTCAATAATTTTCGAGGTCCCAAAGATTTTCTACGAAACCGACTAAGATTTCATGGCTTAGTTGGTTATATATAGCACACCCGTACTGAGGGTCTTGCCGAAATCGAATTTCGTAGAAAATAGTAGAATATAAAAAAAAAAGGTTTAGTAAATGTTTTGACGGAAACCAACAATTTATCTATGAGCTCTCATACAATCACGTTCAAGCTGAAAATAAGGCTGCATTTCGACGAAACAGCGGCAGAAAACACGCTTATGTCATCGACGCAAAGGTCGATGACCGTGCGCTCATAAGCGTACGGTCATCGACCTTTGAGGTCGTCAACTACAGAGGTCGGCCGTCTACTTGAACCCTTCGATCATAAAGTTGAAATGTAGAATACGGGGTTGGTGGAATGGAGTCGGGAACAAAGGTAGCACTCCCAGGGACATGTACGCACGCGTCGTTGGCCCGATCGCTATTCACTTGCAGATTCATGAATAGAAGCTGAATTTGGAACGTCACATAAAGGTATTGTTTTTGAGTCTGAATTGTGTTTTGTGTTTATGCGGCATGATGGAAATAGACTCTTCAAAATGATAATAATAGGTATCTATGTGTCAAACGAGGCTATTTTTCTCGAATTTATGTAAAACAATATGTTGTTTCTAGTATCAAAGTCTAGATAGTGAAGTACCTACCCTACCCATTTGATAGGCATAGAATGCGAGAGCTAAATCACCCTGAAACTGACTTCGATCATGACTTCAGACCATAATAATTGCTACGTAATTTAGTTCCTTCAATTCCTATCTAGATTGTATGGTTTCAACGTGGTTTCAACCATTCCTTGTTTGAATTTTTTTCAATTTAATTTCCTGACTGAAGCGAACTTCTCGAAATTGCTGCGAGTTATTTTTCAACAGGTCTACTAATATTTTCATGGTTTTTAATGGAGTTCTGTTTGCAGTAGAGCAACGAGCTTGCATTTAAATAGCTGTAGATTTTACTATTTTTGTTTTCGGTGCTGGTCTTTAAAATTATGAGCCGCTGATTTACCTACGCGATGAATTTTTTTCTTTCTTCGGCTTTATCATAAACCAGTTTCTGCCCGTGACTTCACACGCGTTGTTTATATGAAAACGTTAAAAGCTTATTTATATCCCCTGGGACAGTTCCCCCATGGGATCTAAAATATCCTATTAGGCTACATTTATCTCATAAATCGGTATAAAAAGTAGCCTATGTTTTATTCTAGGTTAACACCTACATCTACTCTACATCTATACTATCTTCTTCCGTACCTTATTCCACGCTAACTGTCATATATCTAGCTAGACCTTACATCTATGCAATATATATTTATTTATTATTACATTTTTCCAAACTTTGCGTGATAGTGTGAGTTGTGGTGCCTTACTGGGATTGGCTAAGGATTTTTTGGCATCTAACAGAAGCTTTCAACATTAAAAGGGCCAAAACATAAAAGGAATCTTTGAAGATCTTTACCAGCTTAGCACACTTTTGGAATTTTCCTCGTAAATCTTAGATAAAATCGTTTTATAAGTGCTATCTTGTGCAAGTCCCAGCTACCCAGTTGAAGCTTGTCGACTTTCTGGAGGGCACTTGCGAAGTGGAATCCGAATAGCGACAAATCTTAGCTGAAATTCTTAAAGCACGAAGAAAGAATCGGTTATCTTCGCCTTTATGGACATAGTGGTCGATGTAGGTTTTCTTCGCCTTTATGAACATAGTGGTTTATGTAGGACAAATTCTTGACCCTATAGTTACTTTACATTTAGGTTGTTTATGTTGTTTGTAACCAGTTCCGAAAACTTTAGCTTAAAACATTAAATTGTTTTCATGACGCAATTTACAAGCTGTCTCGTGGACCGAGAATAAATGAATTGAGTTACCAGTTTCGTTAAACAGAAACATTCAAATCCTCGTTGAAAGTTTATTTGACGTAAATAAACAGCACAAACGTTAAACGGACAAGGCCAAAGCCTTTGTAGCTGAAAAGTTAAAGGCGGTACCCCGACGCACACTAGCGCCGTCGCCTATTTTTCAAAAAAGACATTGGGCAGTTTGTGATACCTATCATAAGCCTTTTTTAATGCCTCTGTAACGTGTAAGTGTAGGCAGAGATTCGACGTTGCTTTTGGTGGGCACAAATTTTTGTTATCTCACTTCTGCCTAGGTACTCTGAGTAGAGAAACAAAGCCTATATTGTCGAAAACAAAACTATTACAGTTAAAGTCATTTATAACGGGATAACGGGATAACCATGATTAGATTTTTGAGTTATCCAATATTTCGGCACAGTTTCATGCGCCATGATCACGGAAGAACTCAAATCGAATAAGAAGAAAACGAATTATGGTAAATATTCCGTTATAAATGACTTTAATTTTAATAACCATGATAGTTTTAAAAACTATTAGTTGTTTAAAAAAAGCTTTATCATAGGTATATCATACTGACCATTTTTTTTTCAAATTCCTTTGTTAAACGTAATGATAAAATAAAATAGGTGGCGGTGTTAGTGTGAGTCGGGGTACCACCACGAGAGCTACAAACTAAACCACCAAAATCGTCGTGGTGGACCCGCACGATCGCGACATCCTGAACCCAAAAAATAGGACAACAAGCTCGCAGACCACCCAACCACGATAATGCGATGTATATTGAGAGTTTCTTTGTTTGCTCTTCCTGCTACCTTTTAAAAGTAGGAAGGGCACTTATTTATCTACAGTTTTTATAAGGTTGTCAATATTTTTTGTTAATATATTCGCTCTAAACTATCTCCATGTAAGACGATCTATAACGACTGTTGTGTAGTCTATGAACTTGGGACATGTAGGAAATTTGTATCCCACATGTTTAGGTATATTTTTCACTAGACTCAGACATAGTAGATAAACAATTGATTCTTTTGATATTCAGATAGTCGTTATCTTGATAAAAAGCGTACGCTTGATTTCAGTTGCAAATATCTACGTCTCTTGATTGACTCTTGCCAGCGGCAAATAATTTTCCTTTGTCTCTTTTGATGTTATGCAATTTCCTTTTGAAGTATTTCTTTTAGAATGCGAGAATTGTTTTATAATATCCTAATAAAGCAAATGAAGCGAATAGTGCAGTCTTTAGTTAGGTAGGTAGTTATCAAACATTTTATTGCAATCAGTTTTAATGAAAATGTATGAGTTTTAGAATATAACTAAAGATTTGGTACCTACTTAAGTCTCTCTGTTATTTAATATTGATGGGTACAATATTTTAGCTAATAACGCAGGCTACTAGGATCTTTAGTTGATATCAATTTCTGATAAACCCCTGAAGAAATATAATTTACGAGTAGGTACAGTCAGCGTCAAATTGAAATAAGCGTCAAGAGTAGTCAAAATGATCTGAAAAACATAAAAGCAATTTGATATACTCAGTTCGAATGATCATATTGTTGTAAGCACCCAAGGTGTTCAAAACATCTTAATACTCATTGTTTCATATTTATATGAGCAGTCAGAGTGATCAAAATTATCTAAGCAAACAAAGCTTTCAAAGTTATCTGTGCATAAAATGTACCATCAAAAAATAATGATAATAACAGAATTGCAACAATATGAATGATGACATCACTTTCTTTAAAAAGCTCAAAAACTTGCTAGCAGTAAAATGCTATTACTCTGTAAGCGAATTCCTATCCGATTTATCTCTGCGTGACATAAACTCGGATCAATGACCACAACACCTTACTTACCATTTTTGTGATATTGACTACCCTAGACGCCTTAGAATAGAATTTTTGCTTTTGAAATAATTTAATTCTAATTTTAATCATGATTGACATGCATGTTTTACCTGACATTGAAATAACTATTTAGATATTAATAAATTTGCCATTTTATATAAATTCTTTTGCAGTGCCCTACAGGGTGCATGTACTATTGACCTAAGCTTACTTTACTATCCAAGCTGTATACATGTACATGTGAGCAAATAAATAAATAAATAAATAAATTTTGATCACTCTGACTGCTCATATAAATATGAAACAATGAGTATTAAGATGTTTTGAACACCTTGGGTGCTTACAACAATATGATCATCAGAGATCGGAGTAGGTAGAATGATTTAGGACCAATGACCTCAAATGCTAAGTTAGTATGGATATGCCTCCGGAAATCCGGTATTTTATAATTATCAAGCCATTTTGCCATTTCAAAGTGAGAAACATATCAATATCATCATCATCATTCGCAGCGTAACTTCACCCACTGCTGGGTATAGAGGAGGCCTATGCCTCCCTTAGCATGTGTCAATCTCCACAGTGTTGTGCTTGTCTCATCCACGTCCCTTTCGCGATGGATGCTATGTTGTCGGACCGACGCGCCGCTGCACGAGCGACTAGTATCAATTTAACCATGTATTTTTTGCTTTAACATCCTAGGGGTGGCATATATGTAATCGGCACTCGGTAGTTAAAAACCTGTGGTATTGATAGACTTGAAGTTTGACTTTTTTTACCTACACTTTTTGGGTAGACCATAAAAAGGTTGTTTATGTAGACAAAGTAATGAGAATTAGGTAAATTTTCAAACATTGGTATTTTTGTTCACAAAGCCTCTGAATAATTAATGTTATACAAAACTATAGCGAACCGTCAACTTTATTTAGCAAAGTAGTCCTGAAGATTTTTTCATGGGAAACGTGTTTTCCGCGATTATATGCTTAGAAAACGTCACAAATTTGCACACATCAACTCAACAAAGCTTCAAATCAATCGGATGAATTTTATGGAATCGTATACGGCGGAAACAAAAAAAATACAAGAAGTCATTAGTCGACAGTAATAAAAATCAATTAACCTTTACTTTAACGTTTAACAATCGCTTCCGATAAGTTTCAAATGTAGTAGTTACTAAATTACTACTTTAATTATAATATTTAACTGAATCCGGTAAATATCGGAACATTCCGGAAAAAAAGCCATATCCATGCTATAAAACCATGATGCAAGTACGTAAAATCATTCTACCTACTCCGATCTCTGGATCATTCAAACTGCGTATATCAAATTGCTTTTATGTTTTTCAGATCATTTTGACTACTCTTCACGCTTATTTCAATTTGACGCTGACTGTACCTACCTCAAACGAAACTTCTAAAACTCCCTATAATAAGTAATTAATTGAAAATTATAAAAATCTTGACTCGGTCCTGCATTTGCACTTATTTTCGCAAAAAATAGAAAGCCTGCAAAATTTAACGAAGAACCATAAAGAACTCAATAAAGCCCAGACGACATTTTTAAAAATTGCTTTAGCGTTTTGGATCTTTCTAGGTAATAAAAAGCATCCGATAACCACACGAAAAATATAACCCTCACTTGGGTAAAAAGAGTATGAAGGCGAAGGGAAATAAGAGTTTTGAGGATCGCAGTTGTGCATCGTTACACTGTTCCCGACTTTTCTTCCTCTAAGGTTCCCGATGTCTGTCCCAAAAGGAACAAGAAATCACATTATTGACTGCAGAGCTTGACAAAGGCACCTACCCTCCACTCAAGATGAATGCTGCTTCACTGAGGGTCCCTATTCGCTTCACTATGATAGCTATTGTCACAGCATGTCAACATTTGGCATTCTACCTTAGATTAAAGAAACTACAGATGGAGGAACAGTTAAATAATGTTGAAACCACTTCACGCAAATAGCACCGCATGCAATATCAAGGTTTTGGGGTACAAGGGAGACTCCAAGATCTTGTCTCCCAAGCCAACCTAACCTGCACGTGGTGTACCCTGCTAGATAACGAACTAGGCTCTGGTGAAAATATCAACATTCTTCATAACTTGTTATCTCATATTTTACTTTTATTTTCCATTACTTGACACTGGCAAAAAGAGTCCAACCAGACTCATATTGCCATTAACAAAGAATCATCATCATCATCATATCAAGGTTTTTTTTAATCCATGGACTGTTACGATCCTTTGATGGTACCATTGCGCATTGATAGGAAAGCGATTGGTTAGCAGAATTGAACCCCTGGTCGTTATCATAAATTTCCAACATTTACCTTCCTTGTGAAACCGAGTTCACATCATGGAATTAATTCTGATGTGAAATCTTTGAAATTCTTCGAGCGGAATTTATTTATAGTATTTTCAGATACGAGAACAAATTATAAAACTTCCGGCAAAGTTCTAGAAGCTTTCCGTCGCGTCTTGCATTATGCATTTCGGATGCCGTGTGTTTTTACAAGTTACTTACCCAAGTGAGCATGGACAGAGCAACTTACGCGATCTTTTTAAGGGGACGATATATGACGCGATTTTGTGATTAGGATAGGCATAGGATTTCGCGTTTCAAGGAGCGGGACAGAGCAGGGCTGCGTAAGCTCAAAAATCAATTGATTATCATATAATTAAGAAATTTTTTTACAAAGTAGGTAAGCCAAAGGTGCCCTGGGTAATCTTCTATTTAATATGGCGATGAAAATAAAAAAATCTCTTGATTGACAGTTAAGGAGAATTTTTTTAAAATCTAAGATAACAGATGGTACTTTGCAGACTTATTTCTGGTATAGGTACTTAAATAGTTTTATTTTTCATTTTCGAATCGAAGATCATTTTCGAATCTGCCTTGTATCCCATAGATTATTAGGTATTTTTCAAAGCTTTATGTATAAAGATGAAGGAAAAATGTTTTACTATAACCCAAATTTGCCCATTTCACATCTAACGTCGCCTTAAGAGACACAAGACCTAAAATGGATGTCTACAGATGGACGTGTCCTATCAAATTTCCACGGTAAAATGTCCGCATTCTTCGCTACAAGAAAATAGTAAACTTTACTTCAAAAGTTGAATATGATCAACGCAAACGTTTCATAATATATGGCGCTCATTAGGGGAGGCCTATGTCCAGCAGTGGACTAATATAGGCCGATGATGATGATGATGAAACGTTTCATAATCGGTAAAGCCGCGTCCATATGACCGGATTTTTCGGCTGTGGGTAGATACGGTACCACAGCGCGTTGTGAATGGCGATGACGTGTTTTATTTCGTGTGAAAACTCCCTGTGACGATAGGTGGTTTAATGGTTCCGTACGTAAAGAGTGCGAACGAAACCCCATTACTTGTTTGATGATGGACAATTTGCAAAAATAATGGCTATACATTATATTGGTTTTAGCTATACCTAGGTAGGTACATAGAAAAAACCCAGTAGGACTGGGCTGGACTTGTGTGTCGTATGTCAGACCAGGGCTGTGTGGTGCCGGCCTAGAATAGTACAAACCCAACTCTTCCCGTGGGTGTCGTAGGAGGCGACTAATTGACATAAACCGGGGGGCGGGCAGCAGCGTCCCCTGCAGAACGATTCCAACACGAAACTGCGATCCCCAACCCGCATGCCCAGCGTGGGGATTATGGGCATTACCCCCCAATGAAGATGCGAGCGCTCATTAGGGGAGGCCTATGTCCAGCTGTGGACTGGTGAAAAAGTCCTTGCTTGGGTGTGGGGTGCTGATAACTTATTATTTTAAAATAAAAGAAACTTTTGGTTCGCGATATAAATTGAAAGAGAAAGAAAACAATGATGAGTGAACGAACACAGGAATGAACCTACGAATGAGTGGTTACAGATAAAAAATAAAATTAATGTTTTAACAACTGGTATAGGCTCGGATGATGATGTCAGACCAGCCGAGTAATTGCGGTAAAATATCCCATTCCCATTGAATGGGCCATCCGGGGAGAAATGTCATAAACGATTTCGGTTTCCAATATGGTACTGAAGAAGAAGAAGAAAAATATTTATTAGACACAACACAACACACAAATTAACCTTAGTACATAGATATAAACATAAGACTACTTATTTAGTACCTACTAGATATAAAAATAAAAAAAATAAAAATAAAAATTATTTTTAGATATGGAGTACTTATACTAAGAAAACAAGGATGGATTATTTAAATACTAACACATGACCATTTGGCGGGATGGGGGGTCGTTCGACGACGGAATTTGTAACGTCAACGTCAAGATTTAACCTAAGGAAAAGTCAATTGTTACTTACTCACACTTGCCCTTTTTTTTTGCTCGATTTCAGCAATTCTGATTCAAATTTACAAACAGTTTAATACTTTGCAGTGCGCAACGAAGTCGAGCAAAACAAAGTCAAGTGAGAGTAACATTAGTACGAGGTGTAATGTAAAAAGAAAAACATTATAATTGATTTGACATTTGTGATATTTTAACGTTTACAGCGTCGTCGACAATTCGTCGAAAATTCTATGTATTTATTTTTGTTACATAAAATGATAGGAACCGAAATAGCTTACACCCTGTCTCCCCGGATGGCGATCAATTGAATGGGATATTTTACCGAAATCACTCGGCAGCTATGCGTAAAGAGAATGGCTGTGCAATAACGGTAAAATATCTGATTCAATGGATCGCCAAGGATTTCGCTTTCCATCATATGGTAGTTACAAAAAAGAAATACTTACTATTTTCTGGCAGGATGGAGCCGAGCGACGACGAAGCTGTCAACGTCAAAATATCACATCTGTCAAAATCAATTGTAATGTATTAAATATTTTTATAAGGTCAATGTATTAATTTAACCTGTGCATATTACCTACATATAAAATATCCTAACGCTAAATTTCATACATAGGTTACTCACACTTGACCTTGTTTTTCCCGATAAAGTTTTATAACTGCAATTATATTATATACTGTATTCAGATACTGTTGTTCCTTTAAATCAGAATTGCTGTAATCGAGCAAAAAAGCTCAAGTTGATGTAATCTGACAATTTACTTTTACTTTATCTTGACGTTAAAAATTCCGTTGCCAATCGGCTCCATCCTGCCAGAAAGTTGTATATAGTTTTAAGAACCATATTAGAAACCGAAATAGTTTTTATCCACTGTCCTCGGATGGCTCATTCAATAGGAATGACAGATTTTAGCGTAATCGCACAGCAGCAGCGGGCGAAGATAGCAACTGACTGGGTCCCTAACGGACTATGGCCACATTGGCCAAGGCCGTGGCTGAGTTTGCGGGATGATCTCGACCTATTTAATAAAGAGTGGGCCTTCCTTGCTGAGGACCGAGATGAGTGGAAGGCGGGCCGTTGCTCTGCAGTGAGACACCCGAGCTAAAATATAATATGATTAGAAAAAAAAACAAGAAACAATATTTATTATAATAATTTGGCAAACTCAGTGGCGCAGCGGGCGAGAGTCTGCCTGCGACGCAAGAGGTTGCGGGTTCGATCCCCGCCTCGGAACAAATTTGTGTACGATCTGCAGAAATTTGTTCCGTTGGTCTGGGTGTTTTCTATGTATAATAAAAAATATCTATCTATGTAATGTATAATATTACGTATATCAGTTATCTAGTACCCATAACACAAGCTCTGCTTACCTTGGGGCTAGATAATGCTGTGTGAATTGTCCAGCATTATTTTTTTTTTTTTTTTTTTAATATCTACTGAACTTAAAAACAATTGTCTTGCGGCAGGAATCGAACCCGAATCCTGGATTGCAGGCCGCTGCGCCACTGAAGTCGACATTACGTTCTGACGTCGTCGTAAGTAATGGACCTACTTATCAGTGTCGTCTTAATTGGAGTAATAACGTTACATAGACTATTAAAATATGAGCCTAACATTTTAATGATAACTAACTGCTGCCCGCGGCTTCGCCCGCGCTTTTCATGTATCCCAATTTTCGAATTAATGTATAGCCATGACACTCACAAATAACGTGGCTTTCTATTAGTAAAAGAATCTTCAAAATCGGTTCTGTAGTTCCAGGGATTACCCCCCTACAACTTCAATACTCACAAACTTTCTTTTTTATTATTTGTTAATGTAATATGATTTGATAGAAGATATTAGTCTGTGGTAGGGTATCTCCATAGATTAGAGACTGTTAACTAGGTAGGAACTTCTTAGTAGCACTTCTGTTTCATCTATCTTTATGGTTACCTACTCCACGAGTTAGCAAGTGATTGAACATGTAGGTAATTTAGTACTATACTTATAAATCTGTGTAGGTAATGTCGTTGAAGTAAGTATGTACCTACTGTCAAAATAAAATACGTTGTGTTTCCCAAGATTCTATTTTATTCATTCAACTATCAGCCATGCACCATTAGGATCTCAACAATAACATTATATTGTAAATAACGAATGCTTATACAACCCAAAACTTTCAGTACTATATTGGTAGAGAACCATCGATGGGGGAGTGACACTCACTTTTCGCCCGTTTTACTATCTATACGACACATGTAGACAGAACATAAATTTTCTGAATGTTTCCTGCGCGATATTGATTGCCTGGTCTGGATTTTACCGAGGTATCACATTTTAATTAGGCGTCACCTCGAAAATATTCACAACATGGAATCGGTTTTAATACTACATGAATTCATTCGGAAATTAACGTCATTATGAACAATATTAAATAGGGCAGTCTGTGTAGTCTTTTTTTTGCAAGTAAGTTTTTAGTATCATCGCGATTCTCGACGATTAGTCATATCATAACAAGATAAGATACTATGTTGATATATTATTGTGTATAGCGGCGGCGTAGCGAATGTGCTACGCCGTAGCAAATGTGCTACGCCGTAGCAGTTTATTAGCTACGTTCACTACACAATTTTTTTGCAGAACAATTTTTTTTAATTCATAGCTCTGTAAGTTGTTTCTTTCATACATATTAGAAATTGTAGCTAAAGTTATGTCCTAAAATTCAAGCCCGTTTGTATCTTACGTCAGGCAAGTTTATTCACAGGCATAGTTTTGTCCCAGATGCTACCCATTCATCAATGTCTGTCATTCCGATAGTTAAATACTTGTTTCTCCTATTGTTAACGTATGAACGGGCTTGTATATTCTCCTATAATAATAGGTATTCATCAGATGCTTGGGTTGTGTGAAAATGGAAATGGGTACGTATGTAAGATGACGAAAGAAGAGTGGGAGAAAAAGACATGCTAAACCCACCTAGATTGGGGTTAAGGGAGAGGCAGAATAAAGCTTATTTCACTTTTTCAAATGGGACTTGTAGTTGTCCGTAACTTATTATTAAAACTTTTTCTATTAAATCTTTTTCTTAGTTGTTCACTCTTGGCAGAGTGCTCGTGGTTAAGATAGGGTTATGATGAACAGCTACTCTTGCAATTAGTCGCCTTTGTTGGTTGCGTTGTGGCAGCCGGTCATGATTACACAAAAAATAGAAATATAGTTCGGTGGTGGTCATGTTGACACAGTCCTCTAACTTTGACCTCATCACCTCTTGATCGGTGAAGAGCTCGGTGAGACCATCTAGTATATTAATATCCAGATTATATAAAGTATATCAATGCACTGGACATCGATGTTGGCGTGATATTTATCTGTAAAATTGCGACATTCCTCTTGAGACGTAATCTCAAAACATATTATGTTCACCTGCTGAGAGCTTGAGACACGTCCTCCGTGTCCGAAGTGCAATTCAATCGAAGTCGGACAACACGATTTCTCATTCGTTCAAATCGAATCTCTTCAATTTATTCTACTTATACGGTTTTGTGGACAAAATCGTTTTAAACTGAGAAAGATTACATGCTCATACATTACATATAACTTTTCCTTTTTATATCTCTGCCATTCAACGTAGAAATTTAAATTGAAATATTATTTACCACTCTGAAACAAATCATAAAAAAACCTGTATTATTGCTAGTTAAACAATAGACAACTATGTAGTAAGTAAAACTTGTAGTAAATAAAATAAATAAATAAATAAATAATGCTGGACAATTCACACAGCATTATCTAGCCCCAAGCTAAGCAGAGCTTGTGTTATGGGTACTAGATAACTGATATACATAATATGATACAATACATAGATATAGATATTTTTTATTATACATAGAAAACGACCAGAACACCCTGAACAAATGTCTGCAGATCGTACACACATTTGTCCCGAGGCGGGAATCGAACCCGCAACCTTCTGCGTCGCAGGCAGACCTTCGCCCACCGCGCCACAGTAATCTGTGGATAATGCTGTTGGTTGTACATTTAGGATCACATTGACTAAGAACATTATTTAATAAGTCTGTATTGTACAATTGTTTATTGTCCTAAATAAAGAAAATAAAAATAAAATACTCAATATTATTCTGCCAGTCTAAGGCCCGTATTACTTTAGTACTATACTTATAAATCTGTGGCCCGTATTATGAATCTTGCTTAGATGACTAATCGTCATTCAAACAATATAGATCGATGAAGATTTACGTTTGAATGACGCTTTTCTATGACATAATGACAGTCCCCAGTCAATACATATTAGGTATATGAAAACTTATTGTACACTCATAGAAGTATCAATCGGTTCCCAAAAAATAGCGACATACCTACATAATATAAATGCTAGAAATAAGAATAAACTCGCTGTGCCCACAACCAGGTGTATCTTTTAGAAGGCAATGTATACGCTTCTACAACAAAACTCCCAGTGATTTGCAAAAATTATCGATGAATAAATTCAAACAAATTGCCAAACGTGTCCTTTGTTAAAAGGCTTACTACAAAATATCAGATTATCTCTAGACGATAAAAAAACATAGGACGACTTATGCTCCAACTCGAAAACTAACATGCCAACAAGGTAAAGGTTTCTTGTTCGCTTCTTTACATTGCCATAAAAAGATTGAAGTGAACAAAAAATCAAAGTGATCACATTATTTCCTAGTTTTACCTATGTTATTTAATTTTTTTGGGACGTGTCCAAGAGTCCTGTATGGTCTAAAGGAAATAAAACACTATGTTTGATGTATGGAATAAACGTCACTCTGGCATAGATGACTGAGCAAGCTATCATAATACGGCCCGTATCATGGAAGCTTGCTGAGTCTACTGTCCTTTGTAATCATGAGTGTCTCTGTCTATCTATCTAACCAGCCGGTAACACCCACTTGCTAAGTGTAGATTTCTTACTCATCTCTGCACCCCTGGAGGTCTTGTGTCAGTCAGATCCACTGCTTCTCTACTGTGAGTCGATTACTAATACTAGTTTCGCAGCTGATTGGTTTATTTCCTTTTGTTTTTTATCCGATATTAAAATGCAGCTAATGAGCGGCGAAAATACTATGAGTGTAACTCTCACGAATACATCTGAAAACGGTACATCTGAATAGACCAGATGAATGCTTATTCCTGCCTTACCTCTTTGATTAAAAGTTACCAAAACAATTTCAAAATATGCAAAACTAAGGCCGGCTTTTTAGTGAGTTACACATAATTACAAAACTGAATCCCGGAGTAACCACAGGGGCACAATTGAAATATGAAATCCTAGAATTTATCTAACCCTCGTGAAAGGGCGAATCCTCGCCGAAATGGATGGATTAAATTTTCATACAACACGCGAGATGTGTGCGGGTAGGTACGTCGCCTTGCAAGTCTGACATTCGGCTATTTTTGAACTTGTCTTTTCAGAACTATTTTGATATTTTTTTTTACTTAATAAACTAAAATATCAAAAATGGTAAGCGTGAACAGAGGCCTATCTATACCCAGCAGTGGGTACCAAACGGTTTATGTTAATGATAGCAAATCATTATTATTTTTATTATTTCGAAATCTATATTATCTCGATAACTCAAGAATATACAGCTGCGCTTGGATATTCAACGTTTACCTAATTCATTTTGCGTTCTTAAAATACTAACATAATTATGAGACTAGGTTTAATTATTACTACATGTTTGGGCTAAGACAATTTAACCCGCTGTTGTCAAAGCGTTTGGGGAATAGAGTATAATTATATGTTGACGCACATCACAGAAGCTAGCTAAGTCAAGTTCAGATAGGTAGTCCATTACCTATGCTAAGTGAAGTGAAATTGCCTTCGATTGAACGCCTGTTCCGTATTATGCATTGTTTGAGATGCGGTTGAATAGTACTTGCCTTACAAAGGTATTGGAGGTTCCATTAGATTGTTGTGGTATAATTAGTCAGGTAGAAGTAATTCTAGCTTTATTTTATGGTTATTAGAGATCATAAGTTTTTGCAACCTGCCCGTACAATACGAAGTAAAGTATAATTTCATGCTTAAAAACGATCTGAGTTTGTCGAATTCATTACGCACGTAAGAGGGTTGAGATGCGATGCTCGAAGAGATGTGGAACGCCCACATTATAGAACCGAACTCACCCTGAATAATCCCACGTCTTTAAACACAAGGTGAGTAATCTTTACCCGCTTCCATTCGTGGTGATATTCATACTTCCTCTACAGCCCACTTACACATTATAGTGTTAGAGGTAGTTAGGCACAGTAATTTGTTCCTAACCTCCTAAATCTATCTATACTAATAATAAATGGGAAAGTGTGTTTGTTTTTTGGGGGGGGGCTGTGTCCATGCTTTAATAGTTGAAATGCCTAGCTTGCTTCGCTTTCCTAGATACCTAGTTTAGCTGCTTGCCTAGTATAGATACAGACCTGCCTTACATAACTCTTCAAGGAATGTAAGGCGCGAATGGCCTTAGGGGAGAGTAGCGCAACAGTCGCCGATCCCTAAGGCAAGTCTGGTGGGGTATCCTTCACGTGGTTGCCCCCTGTTATTGGTCTAATTCCCTCAGAAATAGACGTAACTAAAACCACCAGACGAACACTGCCAGGGATGAAGTTGTCATGTCCCGGCGGGTTCACCATCGGGCGATGAGCAGATGTTGGATAGAAATGACACAAACACCTCTCCCGCCCCTTTGATCAATTCCCATCCAATCCTGACCCATACTTCCGCTACGTAGCATGGTGGTCTAGCTTCGTGGGCCTGCCATCCCCGAAAAGAGTGATTGGCAGGTGGGGGGAGGACCACCTACGTTTTTGATGCTGAACGTAGGGGGCCCGTAAGGGGGGATGCAACTGGCCTGGTGGCTGAGCGGACAGATGTCTCTTCCGCAACACTCCTCTTTGGCGTGAATTTCCTCCGAAAACGGGAGGCCACGGTCTAACCAACCGTGGCAAATCAGCATGGCGGGCGGCCTTCAGCCACCGCTGGTGAGAGGGGGGGGTCGATGGGGTCTGCAGCCGGCGGTGCACGCCTTAGCTCGGTGGTGGTGGTCAACGCCGAGTATAGTGGTGCCGTTGAGGCTCGTAGGCAACGCGATCACCCGTTCTATATCGGACCGGCAACCCTGGTGTATAAAGCTATAAAATACACTCCCCTGGTTGGACTCCGTGGTGGGTGGGGCCCGGAAAGATGAACCAAAACCAAAACAGTATCATGAGCAATCAAAAAATTGACCACTTTGCGCCCTCAGCAGGGGAGGCGGTAGAAGCCTACGCAGCCATCAAGGTTGCTGAAGACTCTACCGCTGGCTTTGGATGGTCCACCGTTGGACCCAAGGCCAAAAAGCAACGGCACAGAAGGGAAAGGAAAGGGGCAAAGCCATCGGCAGGAACCTCCAGTACCGCAGTTCGAACCTCCGGGGTGGTGAAAGCCCCCCAAGGCAAGACCGCAGGGAAAGAGACGGAGCCATTGGCGGGAACCTCGACTACTGCAGTTCTAACCTCTGGGGAGGCTAACGCGCCCCTAAGCAAGAACGCCCGCAAGAAACTGCGGAGGCTACAACTTCAGCGGGAAGAACAGGAGGCTCAGAGCATTGGAGTACCCGTTCCGAACGCCGAAGGACCTAGCTTCTTCTTTAAGCAGCGACAGGAGAAAAAGCAGGGATCTGACTCCAAACCACAAGCCCCACCGGCGAAACCTACGAGCTTGCTCGTGGAGGCCGCCGGACCGGATACAGGCAGTGGTAAGGGGAAGAAGATCAAAGAAAACAGACGCCTCAATCGCCAGAACCGCGCAGCTAAAGCGATCGCCCGATCCGCCCAAGTCTCTGGCTCGGCTCCAACCCCGGCCTCGGCCTCGATCCAAGTGGAGCCAGCCAAGAGGACGCGGCTGGACGATACTGTGTCCCCGAGAGGGGAACACAAGAGGCAAAAAACAGACAATTCTCGTCGTGTTCCCACTACTAGCTACGCTGAAATTGCGCAAAGCAACCTTAGCGTGGCGGTGGTGAAGACCGACAACATACAACTGATAGAAGAACAGGCTAACGTACTGAAGAAGTACCTCCAGAGTCGGCTCATGGACGAGGCGCTCGACCACAGCATCGAATTCACACCACGCTTCCTGGGTAAACCCATCTTCACCGACGGGGCCCTGAAGCTGTGGTGTGAGGATGTGCCTTCAGTCGAGTGGCTTACAGACGCCATTGAGCAGCTCCCGAGCTCGACCTGCCCAAACCTCACGGTAGTCAAGCAGAGCGAGCTCACAAGGAAGGTACGTGCAGCAATCTTTTTCCCCGATTGTACGAGCTCCGTGGAGGCCGCGAGCGTACTACTGGGGAAACAGAACAGGTGGGCACTGGTAAATCAGTGGATTCTATACACCCACCAAAGGAAAGCTGATGACATCCTACTAGTGATAGTGGGGATACCAGAAACCATTATCCCTACTATCATGGAGAAAGGACGACGGCTGGCATTCGGGCTGGGAAGTGTCTATGTACGTTTCTACGGTCCCGAAGGGCAACTGCAAGACGACCCCCCGAGCAAGCCGATCAAAACTGCACCGAAAGGACCGGAAAACAAACCCGGCCCTAGTGAAGCAAGTGCGTCCGAAGGCCCCGACCCATCAATGACCGCACCTCCACACTCATCACCCAAACCGTCGTGCTCGGGAACGATGGAGGCGAGATGTGTGGAGTTGAGCGAAGACCTGATGCTGGCCTCGGACGAGGACGACAGAGAGGAAGAGAAGGGGGAGAAGGGAAACCAAGATGATGGTGACCCAAAGCCCCTCCACTCTTAACGTCGTCCAAGCAAACCTCCAGCACAGCCTCACTGCTACGGCTAACCTGCGCAGAGTGCTGGGGGCCCCGAACAGCGAGACCATAGCCCTGATCCAGGAGCCGTGGATTAGGGCAGGGCGTGTGTGTGGTCTCAGCAACCTCAATGGTAAGCTTATATACGACTTCACTTGCAACAACCCGCGCACGTGCATATATGTACCGCGCAACATAACAGCTGCCCCCTTAACAGAGTTCTGTTCCAGAGACCTGACGACAGTCAGGCTCAAGAGCGTCTCCGATGGGAAAACCGAAGAAGACGTAGTGATCGCGTCCGCCTACATGCCCGGCGACGAGGTCGTACCTACGAGAAGCGCTACGGATTTGGTAAGGCAATGTGAACTTAATAACTCTAAACTTATAATTTCAGCAGACACTAACGCGCACCACCCCATATGGGGCATGCCCGTTGCAAACAGCAGAGGAGAAGACTTGGTAAATTTTCTTTTTACCACCAATATCTCCATAGCAAACAAAGGCGCGGAACCAACCTTCGTGACTAGGCGTTGCCGTACCATAATAGATCTGACCCTAGTAACGGACAATTGCTCAGAATATGTGCGCAACTGGAGAGTATCGGAAGAAACCTCCTCGTCCGACCATAGGTGGATCAGATATGAACTGTCAATCAACAAAACGATTCCAGGACCCAGGCGCAACCCGCGCAAAACAAATAAGGTACTGTTCACAAACGCTCTGCAGCAGTACCTGAGTGCGAGTCCAGAACCAAACCTAAGCAGCATAGCAGAGATAGAAGCAGCGGTACAACATATTACACAAAGCCTTACCAAGAGCTATGAGGCGGCCTGCCCTCTCACCGTCATCAAAGAAACTGATGCGGGTAAGCAGGGCTGGTCTTGGCGTCTGGAGGAGCTCAAGGGTAAGGTTCGTAAATCTTTCAACAGAGCCATGAACACATACGACGACTCTGACTGGAATGCTTATAAAAAAGCCCAGGCTGAATACAAAAAACAGCTACGCCGTAGGAGTCGTCTGAAATGGAAAAACTATTGTACAAACATAGAATCAAATTCTGAAGCGAATAGAATAAGGAAAATCTTAGCGGCTGAACCAAACCGTGAGATTGGTTCGCTAAAGAAGCTTGATAACACCTACACCAAATCGACAACAGAAACACATGAACTACTACTTCAAACACACTTCCCGGGGTGCCTCATAGATGGTGAAACAGAGTGGAGCAACACCAGTCAGATCACACCATCGACGACCGATTGGGCAGTAGCAAACTCTGTGGTAACCGGAGATAAGGTGCACTGGGCCATCAACACATTTAAACCATACAAGTCGCCTGGGATGGATGGAATCTTTCCTGGACTCCTGGGATGGGGTGAATCACACATAGGCGGAGCGTTAACGTCTATCTTCAGAGCCTGCCTGGCATTCCGCTACGTACCGCTTATGTGGAGAGAGGTTAGAGTTCTATTCATACCAAAACCAGGAAAAAGCGACTACACCGAAGCAAAGTCCTATAGACCGATTAGTCTCACTTCTTTCCTACTAAAGACATTAGAGAGACTCTGTGATCGGCACATAAGGGACAACATACTAACTAAAAAACCACTGCATCCACAACAGCACGCCTATACCTCAGGCAAATCAACAGAATCTGCGCTACACACAGTTGTTAGCAGATTAGAACAAGACATTTCAAACAAAACACTTTGTCTTGCAGCCTTTATAGACATCGAAGGAGCTTTTGACAAAACGAACTTCAACAGCATCAACGCAGCCCTACAGAAGCACGGAGTAGAACCAACGCTGGTTGAATGGATCATTGGCATGCTCAGACTAAGGGCAGTACGGGTAGACACAGACGGAAGCACCAGAGGTGTGGTATCAAGGGGATGTCCACAGGGTGGCGTCTTGTCACCGCTGCTATGGAACCTGGTCGCCAATGATCTGATCACCAAGCTCAACGCCCAACGCTTCTTCACGGTAGGCTACGCGGACGACCTTGCGATACTCGTATCGGGACACTTCGCCAGCGTGGCGTGTAACATTATGAATAACGCACTAAAGGTCGTCGAAACATGGTGCATAGAGTACGGACTAACCGTGAATCCAACTAAAACAGAGCTAGTACTGTTCACTAACAAGCGTAAATTAGGAACCTACCAACTTCCGTTCCTTTTCGACACGCAACTTACACTATCTGACAAGGTCAAATACCTAGGTATTACCTTGGACAATAAACTGAACTGGGCAACTCATCTGGAAAGCAAGATAAAGAAGGCCACCATCTCATTCTGGCAGTGCCGCCGAATGATTGGTAGAACATGGGGTCTAAGCCCTAAGATCACCCTATGGCTCTATAACACCGTAATCAGACCCTCGCTGACATACGGCGCCCTAGTCTGGTGGCCTAGAACGAATCAAAGCACTACCATAAATAAACTACAAAAGTTCCAGAGACTAGCCTGTGTAGCGACGACAGGGTGCATGAGAACTGCCCCTACGGCAGCTCTCGAAGCCCTAATAGGCCTTACACCATTGCACCTACACGTGCAACAAGAGGCGGCCGCAGCCGCTTATAGACTCTGGGCTTTACAGTTATGGGAACACGACCTTAGAGCACAGCACACCCACATCATAGACGAGTATGCAAGGAGCAACCCCATGCTACTCTCACTCTGTGATAGGGTACCCAAAACATACATAAACTCTAAAGGCTTCACTATACAAATGCACGAAGAGCCAAGTGATAGCTCAAATATACGAGAACTACGCATATACACAGATGGCTCTAAAATGAATACAGGTACGGGGGCGGGAACGTTCTCGGAAGATCTTAACATCCACAAAACAACAGAACTGGGTGCCTATAACTCCATCTTCCAGGCGGAATGTGTGGGCATAATCCAGGCTGCGACCGCGGTACTACGGAGAAAGGTAACTGACCAAAGAATCAGGATCCTCTCGGATAGCGCGGCGGTACTACAGGCTCTGAACAGAAGAGAACACAACTCGGGACTGACCATACAGTGCCACCACCTGCTGGAACAAGTAAGCAAGTCCAATAGAGTTACTCTACAATGGATAAAAGGACACAGTGGATCCAGAGGTAACGACGAAGCTGACGCATTGGCGAGGAGAGGTTCAGAATCGCAACCGATAGGGCCCGAACCAATAATTCCCCTCCCATTCAGTCAAGTCCGCTCATGGATCCGGAAACAAACAGTCAAACAACACCAAGACTACTGGGCAAGTATCCCGGATTGCAGGCAGTCGAAGGAGGCCTTCCCGGTTTTAAACCCGAGATTCTCCCGAAAACTCCTCAATCTGAAACGTGACAAATTACGGCAAATCGTCGGTATTGTCACAGGACACTGCATGCTAAACAAACACCTTTTCATATTGGGTATCACGGACAGCCCCCTTTGCAGGGGGTGCATGAATGCTGAGGAGACGGCCGCGCATGTGCTTGTAGAGTGCGATAGCGTAGCTTCTCCAAGACTGCAACACCTTGGTACACCGAGGACGCCTGGGGAGGCATGCACCGGCGTCAGCGAGCTGCTGGCCTTCCTAGAGGACATCGGGTGGCTAGATTAGCAGCCCACCACCCGACACGCAAAAAGGGCCCACCTGTGGCCTAGTTGCGGAAACCAGTCCAGAAACAAGTAACAAGTAAGTAAGTGTGTTTGTTTGTCCTTCCTTCACGCCCTAACTAAGCAACCAATTGACTTTATTTTTGGCATAGAGGTCAAACGTCTCAAACTCTCCACCCTTTCAACTTAAGGGTGGAGAGTTTGAGACGTTTTATCCCATAAATCAGTTCCAATTGGATATAAATAACATTAATCAATGCGTGCCAAGCGGGGAGCAGTTAGTAGGAATATAACAATAGAACCTCTAGTAGGTTCTATTCTAATATTCCTACTAGCAGGTGAAAGTTTTTAGTTGGTTTAAAAATAAACATTGGATGATTTTAAACTACCGCACCGTGTGACACGGATGTAGAGTGGGATGTTTTAGAAGTCAAATTTGTACGAATTACCGGGGCACGTTAGAAAATAAATGACTTAATTTTTCTGTTCAACTGTTGAAATCCTTAACGTTATTGTCTTTCTTTTAGAGTTCAAAGTTAATGGGCTAAAAACCAAGCAAAAGAACTACAGCTTTTAATTAGATTTCAGTACTAAAACTATCGACGTGAGTTCAGCTTGTTTTCAAAAACAAAAGAGTGGAAGTGAATGAATTTACGTTCTTCTGAAGTAAACAAGAACCTGTTAGCTTTTTATTTTCCCGGGTAATTGGATCTTGGCTGAGGCTGAGGTGCCTTAGAGTAGCTGCAGACAAAAAACTTCGTAACGACAACATCAAACGGCATAAGCCACGTTATATGAATGAATAAATTCTTTATTAATGGCAACGTGTTTGGTTAGACAATTCTGCCAGTGTCAAGTAATGGAAAATAATTATAAATTGTATGACTTGACAAATTAAATAGCTTGTATGATATTTTCACCAGAGCCTAGTTCGTTATCCAGCAGGGTACACCACGTGCAGGTTAAGTTGGCTTGGGAGACGAGATGTTGGAGTCTCCCTTGTCCCCAAAGAGGTAATTATCGCGTACCTTTTGTTTCGTTTTTTTTTCTATCGCTGTTTCGAGATAGGTATGTAAACAAAACAAAAGGTACGATAATTACTCGATAAATTTTATTTTTATTTTATTTATTTTATTTTAACAATATTCAGGAAATTAACAGCTAACTTAAATATTAGGTAAACAAATGGGTACTAAAGGCTAATTACAAATTTCCACAAAAAGTTACTGAAATAATTAATACAAACAAGGTTTTAGGACGACTATGAAAAAGATTATAGTAGGTATTTAGGAATATATAGGTACTTAATACAAATGTTGCATAAATGATACCTACTTTTATATACTAAGTTATGATTACGACACAGAAAAGGAAGTAGAGTTACAAAAAAATTCACCACTTACTATACTTTTTAATTTAGAGGGGGAGTTATAAAAAATATCTAGGTTAACTTTTCTAGAAAGAACATTAAAACATCTGCATGCCCTGATTAAGAATGTGTTTTGCCTGTAGTTTGTTTTAGCCGTTGGTAGATGGAAGGTTTTCGGATTTCTGTGAGTTCTAAGGTTAGTGTTCAGTCCAAGCTGTTGCAGCAGCCCCGAGCAGTCCACCGAGCTATTTAAAATGCCAGACAGATAGCACAGATCGGCTATGGTTCTACGTTCCTGAAGAGGCAAAAAATGAAATTTTCTACATCTTGTGTAATAATCTGGTAAGTAGATTTTTGCGCGAAACTGGAGGTACCGTAGGAATCTTTTCTGAATACTTTCTAGGCGCGAAACATAAATATCGTACTGTAAAAAAGTAGTAAAAAAAAGTCTAAAACGTCAACGTTGGTCAAATAGTCCATACTTAAATTATCAATTCGAAAGTAATGTCTCTGTCCGTTCGTCTGTCTGTCTATTACCTTTTCACGCCTAAACGACTGAACGGATCTTAATCAAATTTGGCAGGATGGTATATCGGAGACGGATATAGGCTACTTGAAGAATGCGTCCGAAGCCGCGAGCAGCAACTAGTTTTTAATATGTCGTGGTGACTATGGGATGTAAAGCCATAGTCACCACGTTTGGCAGGCAGATTAGTGATAGCAATGGTTAAATTTTCCAATATTTTCTTTAAATAGTAGTTTTTGTTAGAGTTATTTACACTAATATTATAAAGAGGAAATATTTTTCTTTGTTCATTGAGGATGTAAGCGGGTTAACTACGAACCTTATTTGTGTTGGAAGAACACAAATAAGGTTTATAAAGTGGTTAACCCACTTACATACGTAATGAATTCGTCAAACTACGATAGTTTTTATTTTTCTTTGTATTTTTGTATGTAACGAATAAACTTAAAAACTACTGGATCTATTTTAAAAATTCTTTCATCATTAGAAAGCTTACTTTTCAGGAAATTTTCACGGGAACGAGAACTACGCGGGTGTGGAACCGCCAGGCGCTGCTTATCTTCGATGAAAAACAGTGAACTGTATGAACAAAGGGCACGGTAATGAATAGATGCCATTACTGTGCAAAAGGGCTATTTTCGTGGACAAAAGTAATGCGTGTGTAGGTAGATGTGTTGGTGGCCCGATGTAAATGTCGCGTTATGGTTGTTTGACGCGGGTTGGCGCGAGTTTGATTTTTTATAGTTGCTAATTTTTTCTGCGGCACACAACCAATAATACTAGCGAAAAAACAATTTGACGCAAATCGTAAACCATTTTCTATGAACTCATAACAAAACCAACATTGATCCATTTGTATTTTGGGAGTATTTGGGAAAATCTTGATTTTTTTACATCTCTTATTTTCAAAAATGCTCAAAAAATACCAGTGAATCGAAATTGATTTTACCATGAGTGCATAGAAAATGATTTGGCGCTGCTCAGAATGATGGTGTCGGTAGCTCTGGTAGTTGGGATTTGAAGCGGTTGTCTCCGACAGTGTTCTTAAAGTTTAGGGCGTTCCTTTTGCATTATGCCAAATAGCCGATCGAGAGCGATCAAGAGTGGCTCGTTTACGCTGACCTTAAGATGATGTGCAGCCTTAGTCGAAGGTTGAGGGAAGCTAAATGTCGTGAAGTAATCTATTTTTAAGTGAAATTGAATCCTCGAGCTGCGAGCGTAAGTCCTACCTGGCTGCGAACTCAGCTATTTTCTAAAAATAAATTCGGCCAACAAGCGTGGGTAACCCATTTGTTGTTGTTGTTAAAATTGTTGAGAATAAACGGTAAACGTATTTACTTGGGTTATTAGTAAACGAGCAGTCGTCGAATAGATAATCACAGGCAATATACTCGTCTATTGTTTCGTATTCTACCTGGGATTAGTTTCTGAGTGATTGATGTATAATTAGATGAATAGGCATAATCCAGATGGCTATCATTAAGGAAATAGTTATTAATGGGATCTCGAATACGAATTCGTAACGCTAGTGGATTAATAGATAGCGATCGACCTAATATAAAGAGTTTCCGCAATCGTACCTACATGCCGTACCGCCTGCGAATTCATTCGGTTGGACATTAGGATTACCTCAAATAATGTTTGTATTTCTTCACTTTCATGGCAAAAGATTTTCCTTCTGTAAAACTCTATAATACAATACTTTTCAATCAAATCAAATTAAATCACATTTATTTCAGACACAGTAAGTACACATACATAGTCTATATTAGCTATAATAAAAAATTAAACACACAAAGAAAATTTCAATGTTGAACATTGAAATTTTGAAAAGTCTTTTATATACGGGATATTTAAAAGTTTTAAAGAATCATCGAAATTTGACATGCCTTTTTCCAGATTTAGATAAAAACTACTAAGAGATATACACTACACTTAGGTACCACACCTCACCTCAACAGCCTATAATGGTCCACTGCTGGACGCAGACCTCCCTGGATTTTTATCTCATAATGCCTATAATTCCCACGCTGGGCATGCGAGTTGGGGATCGCAGGTATCAATTACTAAAAACGCAGATGTCAAATTAAATACCATCAAAAATTTTGAAAGAGGGAAAAACCAACTTTACTTTCATTCCTCTTATAAAGGAAATTTGGACAAGGCAAATTTTGACAGGCTAAAAGTTACGATTTTGAAGTTATTATCAAAATGACATATATTTTTAGTATATTTAGAAAACGACCAGAACACCCGGATCAAATACCTGCAGATCGTACAAATATTTGTCCAAGGCGCGAATCAAACCCAACGCAACCTCGTCCAACGTCGCAGGCAGACCTTCCCACCGCGCCACAGAGGTCATCAGAAGGTCACCTAAAGCTCAACCCTATTAAATTTCCCCTCTGAAGAATCTCGATCGAAATCTCGACCACACTCCACTCTATACTACTACACGCTATAGAATAGACGGACAAATCACTTCAATTAAACACACAAAGTGTTCAATTTTACTTTGTGTGTTTAATTGAAGTGACTTGTCCGTCTATTCTATAGGATAATTGTACCACAGACTGGACGGAGATCATACGAGGCATTGTTCTGAATTGTTATTTGCTATATCGCATTAGTATGAATGCAATCGCCTGTCCTGTACTCCGGGATTGGAATTATAAGAGCCGTAGAGCCGACGTAGATCCCATAGAGCTTCGAGGGATGAGCCACAACTAATAGCATCGATGCAGCAAGCTGAAGACAAGACGCTATGGCGCTCATTAGGGGAGGCCTATGTCCAGCAGTGGACAAATATAGGCTGATGATGATGATGAATAGCATCGAACAACAGCAAAACATTATTTTGCCACTTGGAATGTATGTACCTATTTGCGGTGATAGTGGACTCATGTTGAAAGCTGCATTTTGTTCGCAATCAAAAGATTAAAAAAATTGAAACATTCTAAGAATAAAGCCTTAGAAATAACTTAGTTGAGCTACAGCCGCTAGAACAGTAGCTAGAGCTACAGTGGTCAGTACGATACCTAGCCAAATAGCATCGAACAACAGCAAAACATTATTTTGCCACTTGGAATGTATGTACCTATTTGCGGTGATAGTGGACTCATGTTGAAAGCTGCATTTTGTTCGCAATCAAAAGATTAAAAAAATTGAAACATTCTAAGAATAAAGCCTTAGAAATAACTTAGTTGAGCTACAGCCGCTAGAACAGTAGCTAGAGCTACAGTGGTCAGTACGATACCTAGTCAAAGTTCTTTATCGACTTCCTTCAAAAGTAAACTTAGTGCAAGTAATTTACCAAGAAAATTCCCGTATTTATATTCGTATTATTCGTATCTATACCTGGAATTTTCTTGGAAACACATATTAATAAAACTAAACATTATTTAAACTTCATTAACTATGTAATGTTTGGAAGTAGTGTAACGTTATGGTAAATACTGAAATACTGAAAACATTGTTACTTGCATATCTGAGCTATCTGAAGATGCATTTATAAATAAATAAATAAATAATGCTAGAAAATACACACAGCGTTATCTAACCCCAAGTTACCTAAGCAGAGCTTGTGTTATGTTAGGACATAGAATATGGTTTTCTTTTTCTGACCCATTTGAACATTATACACAAAGTAGGTAATTCTTCTTCATCGTGTTCTTCATTACTGAAGGTCGTGCCCACTTTGAAAAGCCTTTGTTGAGGAATTGACCAGCTGCTTCCAAGCCACTCTGTCTTCGGCTTGTCTGAGATCAGTGTCACTGGGAGTCCCGTGATCTCTTTCACAATGTCAGACCAGCGGCTTGGTGATCGGCCTCGTGGCCTTTTCCCATCCACCTTGCCCACAACAACCAGTTTCTCCAGGTTATCTGGGTTTCTTCTAGCTATGTGACCAAAGTAGCTTAAGACACGTTGATAACAGATGGTAGAGCGCCTGGTCTGAAAGTAGGTACAATACAAGCATACTTAATAATAACTATGTTTCTTCTATGTTGCTTTTCTTGAGGATATTGCAGAACCATCCATTTCCTGTTATAGGAAGAGAAAGTTACCGACAATTTTAAAGCGGCACTGTTGAAGGTCAGAAAAAAGCAGTGAGAAAACACATCGTCAAGTATATTCTAACCTTAATAGAGCCTGCAGCTGTGTCCGATAGACCACGTCGTTGCCGTAAACGAGGCTTACCCGCTGATTGTTCTATTGATAGTATCTAACTACTGAAAACGGGAAAATGCTTTTGAAAATTGTGATTTTATCTGTACAATACAATTTCTGTACTCCGTATTTTTACAAGCTGCCTGTGCCATATAATTTTTTGTAACGTTGTCTTTACAAGTTGAGCGGTTCATGTCAGTAAAAAAATCTTCATCTAACGCCCAAATACTCAAACGCAACTCACATTGTAAAATGAAATATTTTATCGAGTAGATCAGATATTTTGCCTGTTTTGAGATATCGTTTATGATTTGTGTCACATCACACTTGTACGTATCACACTAATAGGTATGAATATGTAGGCTGTGCTAACATTATAAATGCGAAAATTTGGATGGATGTATGTTTGTTCAAAACTACTAAACGGGTCAGGCTGGAATTTGCATAGATGTAGCTCTAAACCTGGAATCCCATGGAACAGTTCCCATGGGATAGAAATAACTTTTAAATCGCAAAGTCGCGGGCAGAACCAGTTACTTATATTATTCTATTCGCTATCGAGACATCCTTAAAAAAGTAAAAAGGCTTAAAAGGACAGAATAGGGTAATTTTCCACGGAGCACGAATTGAAAAGCTTTTCATTGAAAACATAAAAAATTGCATCATAAGACGTGCTTAAATCTGAGTTTTTGGGCATTAGATAACTTTTTTTATATATTTTTAATTTATCACATTAACAATTACATTTCAATTTAGTACCATAAAAACCTTGTGAGGTTGACATCTCTAATCTCAATTTGTGTGCATAAATCCGTTCACAGTTGCATACACCTCAACACTAAACAAGCCTCGCCGCAGAGCCATTTTGTGCCGTCGTCGTATCTGGATTGTACGTTGTCTGTCAGTCAGTCAAGACAAAGCCAAAATACATGAAAGCGTATCACGAAAATTGTTTATAAAATACCTTGGATCTCACTGTTGCGTGCGCAGGTGTGTACAAACTTGAGATATTTGTAAATACATAGAATAGGTACCTTACTTACCTAATAAATAATTAGCTCTACCAGTCCCAAACTCAATTCTATCAGTCTTCGCAATTCCCATTTCCCTTCTTCATTTGTGTCTGCAAGCGCTGATATTAAATCATAAAAACTCACTGTAGCATTTTTATATTCCAACCGAAAGCTCCTTTTCGGGAAATAGAGATTTGAGGTCCACAAATTAGGTCTATAAATCACGGAGTATCAAATAAATTATTCAAATCTGCGTACTGCTATTTGATCCTTCAAATCTCATGAATCAGGGTAAGCGGAACTCGCAAGTTCTTAGATACTGTTGTGCTGAAATGACGAGGGTGTTATCAAAATACCTACTGTGTCAGTTTCGTGTGGGTGTTGTTACTTGATATAATTAAAGGGTGCTTTTGCTCACGTAAATGGTTATTTAGGGGTTTCGCACATGCCCATCCGTCAGGAGGTAAACTGAGTAGTGACTGCGCTACAACTGCCTGGGGTACTTTACTTTCGAGTAGGGAAGAGATAGCGTGGACGAAAATAAATTTTCTTTTGGTGAGAATCTTTGATGAGGTTTGGCGCGAGACGGGCGAAGGTCCACTTGCGACGCAGGAGGTGCGAGGTTCGATTCGCGTACAGTTTCTGAGTTGTTGGGGTGATCACCATTGCCAACTGACTCTCATTACCTACATCTCCCCTACGTAGATGACTTGTGAGAACAACACATGCGGCCGCTTTGTTGGCATCCTCCTCCTGCTCCTCGGTGGGTAGTGGTATTACTTAAAGAGTTAAATGAATATACGGTGATTCGAGTGAAATCTCACTCAGAACACCGTAAATGTTTCCTTAGTCGGACTATCATCATTGAGTTTTTTTAACCATCAACATGGAGTTGGTCAAATTACATAGAACTACCCTCATATTTAAGAATCTGTTTCAATAAACAACTACTTTGTTACCTAACTTAAACTTAACGACTAATAATCGAAACTTTTATTTGTTTTTATTAATGTTAGTGTGTAATACCCATTATACCTTATATGCCTACATTTAGAAAACTGACATGCCTAGTCACCTAGGTTATACCAGGCCTAGCCTTCTGGTATACCAAGTTTCTTTTCTTTCTTATTTTTTAATAATTCACTTCTTTCTTAGGATTAATCCTCATTATCAACCAAATCCGTTGGTGCCCATCGGATATGGTTGATGATCAAATCGTTGGTGCTAAAATACACATGATGTATTTTTATTAGTAAAAGTTAGTAAAAGTATTTTTTTTCCATAAATGATGACCAATATTTATGGAAAAAAAACTTTTATAAGAGAGCTCATGGAAAAGAGAAACATAGCCTTTTAATACTATTCTTTATTCAGATAAATTACTTAAATTGAACTTATTCTACCACATGTCATCTGTTTGGCATAGGCCTCTTCCATCATTTTCCACTCGTTTCTATCCATGGCGGTTCTTGATCATAATTTTCCAGCAATAGCTTTTAAGTCATCTTCCCACCTTCTAACTTCAACATCTAATTAGTAACACAGTATTATTTATACAAATCTAAATGTTGAATTCTTCTATTTAAAAAGTCATTTATTGCCTAATTTTATATTTCCGACTTCAATCTCGTTTCTGTGATCTTTCAAGCAAAACGAGTTTATACACCAACACTGTTATGATACCACCCAGAAAAGGCCCAACCCAATAAACATAGTGCGCGGTCCAAATGCCAGTCCACAAGGCGGGAGCAAAGGACCTAATCGGGTTCTGACTGGCGCCAGATAAAGGTCCAGCGGCGATGGTCGTCCCCGCTACCATCAAGCCGAACTTTATCGGCGCAGAGTCTTGGTTTACATCGTTTCTCGGATCCCACACAGAACAGCATAAAAATGCAAGTATTGATGTTGTGAACATTTCCACTGCAATAGCTTGAAAGGCACTCAGTTCGTTGTTCGGCAACGATAAACCGATTGCTCCTTCCGCCAGATTCACTGGAGACAACAGCATCAGTAATCCGTATCCGGTGATGGCACCTATAGTTTGCACTACAAAGTAGGCGATGCCGGTCCGAATCGTCAAGGTTCCCCACACTACAGATATCGTAGTCACGACTGGGTTCATGTGCGCCCCGGATATGTGTCCGAATATTTGCACTAGCACCATGACTATACATCCTAATCCGATTGGGGCGTAAAGGGGCGACTGTTCGGTTAATCCCGGAACCGGGATACGTGTCATACAACCGAAGAAAACAAGCAACATGGTCGCTAACCCCTCGGCCAGTAGAGCTGGCCGTTGTGCAACGAACCATTCCAATAATGTGGTAGTTTCCACATTATTCTGTACTTTTGTGACGGGGACATCCACCACTGATTGCTGGTTCTCGCTTGAAGCCATCTTGTGATTGAAGGTTATATTTGACATACCGTGATTATAAACAACTCGTGTTTACGTTATGGTTCTAGTACACTATTGACTGCTAGGTATTCTTTACTTGCTTGGAAGGATTAATACACTGTTTATTTATGTTTTATAAACGCATACGACCACTCGCCGCCGGGCTCTTGGTATAAATACTGTTGTCTTGCGACTGTCGTGTTAATACATCGCGCCGCATTTACTGATATCGATCATGTTTTGACTGTGCATTTTGTTATCAATAATTATATTACATTATATAAATATGACGACGTAAAACAGTTTGAAAACGAAGAATTCCTTGGAAATAACTATTTATTTCACTAAATTAAGGCTAATGACCAAAGATGCAAGCTGAGAATAATACACAAAGTCAGAAGTGATTACATAAGGAAGAAACTACATTAACAATGCTCGCTCTCAGTCTTCAATGGGCTGGGCGCCTACCACGTCTCACGGACAAAAGATGGACAGTGGAGGGAATCACATTAATTTGACCTCATGGTAAAAGAAGATCAGGGTGACAAAGGAAACCACGGTCTGAAGGTATTAAAGCTTCAGGTAGGCAATGGATAACCAAAGTCAAGAAAAGAGAGGTTTGGGATATATGTATACCTATGCTGGAGAAGGCCTGGCCAATATACCCAAAATGGGGTTCCAGTTCCAATCCAAGCAAACTACTAATTTTCATATTTTGTAAGGATTGGATGGAAACAGTCATTTATGGGGTTAATTTACAATGATAAGGATTTAAGTGCTTAACGCATTCACTGCCCAGCCCCGTCCCGATACGGACCCGCAGATCGACTTTTGCACCATGGGCTATGAGAGTGTTAAGTGTTTTCAATGCTTTGTAACACAAATCACATGTTGTTGTTTGAATAACGCGTTATGGAGGTGGCGCGACGTTTCAACAACAGCTATTATGATCAAACTAATTTGTAATCCTAAACAATACATTTGTAACTTTTAAGATTCATTACAGCAAAATGTATAATTTTTTATTTTAAAGACATGATTTTTTTTTTAAAGGAAACGGCAAGTGGCGCGTCGTTACTTTGTGAGCCTAGGTCGACGAAGGTTGTGTCTTGTGCAAGGAATAAAAACTTGGTCTCATGAGTGTTTTTGTTTATAATTTTAACATTTCTTTAGATATAGCGACTTCATTAAGGGTAGGAGATTGAGTTTATAAGATAATCTAAAATAAAATTTTCTGTTATAAATAAATTTGCTACGAGTGCGAATCCTAGTGAGAGTAGCGACGTTGGCCTTCAGCTTAGCTGGAGCAAGCAGTTACTTCAATATCAGAAGTGGGATTCACAGCGCCTTCTGCTAGACCATCTGATAAAAATAATGATATTTCAAACGCCTTAGATACTCGTAGCAGAGTGCCAATATGATTTTTGGCGAAGCTCATTCAAATGATAAAACACGTTCCAAGGTCAGAATTAACGACATATGTAGGTATGTTAGCCATCATAATATGATTCTGACATTAATAGGGGTTAGGGATTGGTGTCAAGTCAATATATGTTACCAGTGGTATGGACCTATAACTTGAGCGTTTATGATGTTAGAATGAAAGTAGGAAGTTTAAGGATTTTTGTTAGAGTCCTTACCCGCACTCTGGGTATCTCTAAGAAATCAAATAAGTTCCCATTTTTTTTCACGCGTGTTTGAGCCCCGCCAAAGTCGAAAATTTCGGTAACTTATTTCATTTCTTAGTAGGAAGTTTGCATATAGGTCGCGCAACGTTGTGGTTGTATCTACTGCCAAGAATGAATAGACGTTTTCCATTCTCGCGACATTTTACAGTTTCGAGAACACGTTTACGATAACACAAAAGATATCGCACCGTTTCTGTCACAAGCACGGATATTCTGAAAACACAACGTGGTTGAGGCAGTCATTGGTTGCATGGTGACGAACAGTTGAGAATCAACTTGCTAAATGCAAAAGTGCCGGAGCTGATTTCGCTGACGTCGCAATGGTAATTTTTGAAAAACCTAACTTCCCAAAGTCGCAACATAAAACTAAAAGGATTAACCCTAAAATACAAATATAAATTTACCACAACTTAATACTACTGATAGCTTATGAGGATACTTTTCAAATAAAATCAATGTTGTTTCTGGACTGGTCTCCGCAACTAGACCACTGGTGGGCCATTTTTGCGTGTCGGGTGGGAGGCTGCTTATCTAACCACCCGAATCACCCGATGTCCTCCAGGAAGGCCAGCAGCTCGCTGACGCCGGTGCATGCCTCCTCAGGCGTCCTCGGTGTCCCAAGGTGTCAAAATCTTAGAGAAGCTACTCAAGCTACGCTATCGCACTCTTCAAGCACATGCACGGACATCTCCTCTGCATTGCACCTCCTGCAAAGGGGATTGTCCGTGATACCCAATTTAAATAATGTAAAATAAAATAAAACCAATGTATTATGTATGTTATTAATAAAAATGTTATAAAGCTAACTTGAATTACTTAGGCAACCTCTAACTTTTCAAAAACTAAAATCAGAATTCTTAATTAAAATCAACATTAGTCATACAATAAGACTCAAATCTTATAGTAACGAACATTTTTCTTATTATAACATAACAGCCTTTCATCGGTCTGGTAAAAAAATACTACTATGTAAACTTCCGTAATTCCCTATATTTTTCGTTTGGACAGATTCGAATCTCTATCGGTCGAATGTTCCTTACTGTATGAAATACCTACTTCATTCTGCCACTGAGTCTGAGGTCTTCACTCACTAACCTGTCAACTATGATGGAAATAAAAAAAAACTTCATAGTGTTGCATCTCATACTGCAAATAAATGAGTGAACGGGGAACATGTGTTAGTCCAGCAGGAGTATTTAAATCGTCGGAAAGGCCTTCCTTCGCATTCGATATCGAAAATTTTTGACGAAGAACGCTAAACAATCGAAATCCAAAACCTTTTACCTTCAAATTGGGATCCATAGAATTGTGTCGACAAGACACAGAGCCAAAAACGAAAAGAAGAAGAAGTTTCCGACAGTGACAGCGTTGACTTTAAACATCTTTGACCTATAAACATTATAATGATCACGTTCTGCATTTGGATGTACCTAGGTAATTTTATAAAATCATCGTTTACTTTCACATTAAGACATAGACCTACACATAAACAGACCGACCCGCGTCAGTGTTTGGGTAACTCGTGTGCATTACTCAGAACCCAGTACAACGTCCACAGCAGTTCTGCTCACTATAGTCCGCATACCTAATCAGTGAGTAAATGGTTCATGTACATTTGCCCACACTAATTAAGCAGGAGTTCCGATCGAAGCTTACTGCCTCGAAATAGAAAATGTGATCGATTCGATCCACGTCAGTGTTTGGGCATTACGCAGGCACTCCTCAGTACCCAGTATAATGTCTACAACACTCCTGCTTGCTATAAGTATTGAAGATTATTAAAAAGTATTCTAACCTACTTGTTCACATACTTTTAAAAGCATATGAGCAAATGGTTCATGTAGATTTGCCCACTCTAATAACCCAGGCGCCTAAAATTGTGAAGCTGTGAGCTTATGTTTGAGAATTTATTGTGTTATGTCGAAATGTAAAGTTGTAGCATATTTAACATTTATAACGTGCCATAACAGTAACACGGCTATATGTATCATAAAATTATATTTCAGGTTCAGCCATACAGCTTATACTGAGGTTTAGCGTAAAACTATTGAATTGTGATTAATAATAACCCAGTGGCAGACGATTCGTAAATCTAAGCAACTTTCATAGAATCCGTATAGACTTTTCGTCGAGTTTTCGTAGACCTCTCGAAGGCCCTTCGGAGACTTTCGTCTACGAAAGTCCTAACTAGCGAATGTTAGATACCATCTCAAGCGACTTCAAAAAAGGAGGAAATTTCAATCCTATTTGGACTGATGCGTGTTTGGTATTCCATTTATTTGCCGATTCTTATCAGATGTTGATCATTCTTTCCCTTTTGTATAATACAGGTTACATATTAAATCCTGAGGTGCTAATAAGGTCCTATAAAGTATAATTATTTTGCAAAGCCCAACTAATTGTCCCGTAATTTGGCATAAAAACAAAAAAATTAAATCCGGTTTTAGTAATAGTAAAAAATATTGATATAAAACAAACTGCAATTTATTAATCGTTTGCATATCTTTAATGTTTTTTTTTTGCTTTTTTTTTTACATAAAATACGGTTAATATCGATTCGCATACAAAAATTTAAATATACGCACATGACTTTACCTATAAAAATATAACACCTGCTACAGACGATGCATATGACTTTGAACATTTTTTGCAAAGAAAAATGAATCACTTTCTCCATTTGGGAATACCTAGTAGCCTCTAGTATAATGTCCATAGCACTCCGCTCCTTTGATTTGATACCATAATAATGTAACACCCTTCATAAGTATGTATTATTGAAATGTTAGGTACCTATAATAAACATAGACTTAGCAGCTTTAAGAAGTATTTAGGTAGGTAACATTTAGATTTTACCAAGCCACAAGAATTGCACAGCCCTTTCAGCTAAGTCTAGAGTATAAACTAAGCTATACCTTTAAAAGCATGTTAGCAATAATTGCAGGTAGATTTATTATTACACCAGGAGCTACTGCTTCGAAATGTGAAGCTGTGAGCTCATATTTTGATAACATAATTATTGTGTAATTATTGTTGCCTTCTACATTTACTACTAAAGTGCTACTGTGTGTGTCCATTTTTTTCATGATCCGTCAAGTGCGAGTGTATCGATATCGATATACTCGTGTTGATTACGACCAGAGAAGAGCCAGTCCGGCCAAAAGTCAAAGTGACACAGTGGCACTTTAGTAGTAAATGTAAAGAAGGCAACATTACACAATATGTTCACAAAAATGAGCTCACAGCTTCACATTTCGAAGCAGTAACTCCTGTGTAATAATTAATCTACCTGCACTAATTGCTCACATGCTTTTAAAAGTATAGCGAGCAGGAATGCTATGGACATTATACTAGGGGCTTCTAGTTGGCAATTTAATTGGCAAAATGTTCGGGTTTCAAAATGCGAACATTTTCCGACGAAATTTTACGACGTTTTTCAAAAATTTCGAAAAGTATGAAAACAATAACCCTACAGAAATATCCGAAACTGTTTTAATACCCCACTCAGGTAGGTAGCCTCTCCTTTCGCAATAATCCTCCCCCCTCCCCCCTTTTTGTCCATTTTTAAATTTTTCAAAAAGGGTGGTTTCTACAGACTTCTCTATACTTTTTCTGTAAAATATAGATCTGTATCTACAAACGCTACATAGGTTTTGAACAAAACATGGATCGGTTTCTAAACTTCGGAGATAGGGGGCACGGTAAATTTTTGTCTTGTGTGTTACCCGCATAATATAACAATATCGTTCCTGAATCCACATATTATGCCCTTCTTTGTATAATTAAAAAAAAAACTATAGATAAATGTTGGCGATTTGTGATGGACTGACACAAAGCAGATGTGAGATTTGAATCGAATGAACATTGTAAAATAAAATGCAATGTTGCCATTTTGTACAAATTAGTCGTCGAACTAATGATTTGTGGCTCGAGAGCCCATGACTAACATTGTCTAAATTAATGTTAGGCGTAGGTAGTTTAAAAAGACATTTCAGTGTAAATTTTTTGATCTTTAGTCGATCAACAAATTTGGGATAATTAACGTGAAAATGTAGAATTCCAGCTTAGGTATGTTTTATCCAAAGTTGCCATGTGCTCTTTGATTTTGGATCAAAGTAGGTACCTATACGGTTTTCTAGAGTCGAATGTACCCATGATTATGGTGAATCTAAATTAGTTTTGAATTCGTACTGGATCAACAATTACCGTGAAAGATTACACCAACCAACAGCAGGATCTAAAGCTTGAACTCAAATGCTAGCGCCGGACCAAAGTAACTTTACCTAATACAGATTAGGCCACAGGGCCAGACCAGCGAAAAATCATAGCCCGTATATCCTCTTAAAGACTAGCTTAGTTTAGAATCTAGACTTAGCTGAAGGGGTATTCTTTGCAATTCTTGTGGCTTGGTAAAATCTAAACGTAACCTACCCAGATACCTTTTGAAGCTGCTGTCTATGTTTATTATTACATAGAAGGGTGTTATATTAGTATCAAATATTCTTGTATTAGCACAGAATCTAAATACTTCGTTACAGTAGTGTGACAAAAGATAAATATGTCATGACATAACATCTGCAAATAATAATGTCATTTAGCAAACGAGCAGTCGACAAATAGGTAAATATAGGTTATTGTCTGATTTCTATTTCTACCTGGGACTAGATACCGAGTGATTGATTTATAATTAGATGAAAAGGCATAATCGAGATGGCGTGTATCACCAGTTATTGTTATAAGTAACTCGAATTCGAATTCGTAACGCTAGAGGGAATTAAATATACCGATCAATCTTAGGTAATAAAATTAAGAATTTCCGCAGACGTAGTACATTTTTATGAGATGTGTTTAGTGAGCCTAGTATATTCTATTATATTTATTCGTCAGGTCAAAGGCCATTTTCACTCATAATATAAGTTTAAAGGAAAGTAAAAAAAAACCTGTTCTTCTAAGCCCAACCTCATTATATTATTTTTCTGAAGTATCTCGTTCGTAAACCTACCCACACTCTACTTGATATAGAATAGAATGACCGATAAATCACTTCAATTATAAGCACACAAAGTCAAATTAACAGAGATCATACAAGGCATCTGAATTGTTATTAGCTATATCGCATTAGTATGAATGCAATCGCCTGTCCTGTATTCCGGGATTGGAATTTTAAGAGCCGTAGAGCAGACGTAGATCCCATGTAGAGCCTGTAGTGATGAGCCATAACTCATGGCATCTAACATCAGCAGAACACATAATGCCACCTAAAATGTATGGATGCCCCCTTATTTGCAGTGCCACAGACCATTTTGTTCGAGTTATTCCTGACTCGTCCCACATTGGTCCCAATCCATTGTGACGAGTCGAGAAACTCAAATTTTATGCTAAAAGCGTTCCTGATTCTTCCCAACTTCATTTTGAAAGCAAAAAAACAATTGAAACATCTAAATATCAATAGCATCTGAAATATTATTAAGTTGCTATACATCTTTAGATAGGGGTTTAGAAATAACTCAGATGTGTCACAGTGTTGTGATAGCCAAAGCTATCAGAACACTTATAAATATTCTTCAAAAAACCTTATTATAATCTGTTATCTGTTTTTAATAGAATAATACTTTAAATAGAACATGCCAGCCCATCGGGGTGGACTTTTCTTTCAGTATGAGCAGTCAAGGTTTACCTATTGAAAACGATTGATGCAAAACAGAAACAAAACAGAACTTAACTTATATATTTTTTAATATAAAGGGCATTATTTTTTATTACGCAGCAAAATGAGTGTTTTTTGCATTGATATTTATGTACTTGAGTTTGTAAAACAAAAATGAAAACCATAATATAATATTGACAATACTGTAGTCACAACATATAAAAGTTTGAAGCCAGGCAGAAAATTTATGATTTTCAGTAAAAAAACTATAACTCTGAAACCATAGATCGTCATAACCCATGATTTTATATTTTTTCTGGGCCGTCATAAACCTACCTGTCCTCAATTTTCGGCTTGAAGTTGAGTTTCGGAACACCCTGTATATTTGGATAGAGGACATTTTATACATATAAAATCGTCATCGCCCCTTCAATAGAATTCCATTACTTTTCTGATTTTTTGGAATATTATTAAAATTTCATTTGAACATTATAGACAAAGGACGAACATAGGAGCCAAGACTCCGCTGTCCGTCCGTCTATCTGTCTGTCTGTCTGCCACCAGCCTATATCTCATGAACCGTGATAGTTAGACAAATTAAATTTTCACATGTGATGTGGTCTTGCCATAGCGTCAACAGAAGTACAGAAAACATCAAACTAAAAAACAAAATAAAACAAATATTTAAGAGGGCTCCCATACAACAAACGTGATTTTATTGACCTTTTTGACTGAACGTCATATAATTAAAGGGTGCTGCTGTTCCCACGTAAATAGTTAATTTAGGTGTTTCGCCATCTAAGATCCGCCACTAGGGAAACTGGGCAGTGAATGCGTTAAAGTTGTCTGGGGTAATTTCGTTTCAGTAAGCAATGGCGTTTGTGAAAAGCACGCAAAAACTTTTTTACTACTAGTCACTTACTAGTAGGTAGGTTGGGTAGGCTATTTAAATTTGCATGCCGTTTTCAATGGAGATGTCTCCAACAATCGAGTATGTATCGGTGCCTTGATCTATATGATACTCGAATGATTTATATGTAAAGCTTGGTGCCAATTGGTATTTGCATATCTATACATAATGTACCTATGGGTGAACATATTCGTAGATAAGTCTGGACCTATTTACTAGCAGGGTTGACGATCAGGGGAAGACCAATTATATGATTTTGAGTTCTCATTCACTAATGAGCATAGCATTGATGAAGTATAAAAGGTCCTCTAGTATTACGTAACCTCACCTCACATCAACAGCCTATAATGATCCACTGTTTTACGTAGGCCTCCCCCTGATTTTTTATCTTGTGGGGGGTAATGCCCGTAATCCTCACGCTGGGCATGTGGGTTGGGGATCGTAGTTCGGTGGTAGATCTATCCTGCGAGAAGCGCTGCTGCCCGCCTCCCGGTGTATGTCCCTTAGTCACCTCCTACGACACCCACGGGAAGAGTTGGGGTGGTGCATATTCTATACCGGTACCACACGGCTAACGTAACTACAATATATTGATATTAATCAGGCGAATACCTGCATGTTCCAGTCCTAGATGATACCTAGGTACTGCATTTAGTATATGTATATATACTAAATTCAGTATATAATATAATACTAAATGCAGTATATAATACATAAATAATAGTGAGTCTGAAGAAGTATGAATCAAATATTTCTTTCTTTATCATCGTATTTTTTTCTGCAAGTAAGATTGTCGCACTTAATAACTTCGAATAAACATGACGACAGACATAATTCAGATTAGACTCCCAACAAAACATTGGCAAAGCAGCAAAATTATATGCATAATTTCGTTTATCACCCTCACTAAGGCAAAGCGGCGATGTTATCGGAGAATTCTTCCAGCGGCATATTTCCGCGACAAAAGCTACGATCTATCTTTTTAAGAGGCTCGTTTTCCTAAAACATTCAAATTGAGTATTTTGTTTGCAGTACAGTCGACATAAATCACAGCCTTCGGGATTACACAGATTACCCGACATAATAGTGGGCCCTTTCCGTTCAATTTCGCAGATCGTGTGTCGACCGATCCCTCTGACGTATCGCATTCGCCCTACGAACCTAGTTTCATGATGGCAAATTGAATTCTTTTGTACACTATCCCAACGATTTACATTGATAGACGTCAATGATTTGGTTTTTGGGTTCTGCGACTTTCCTCACTCTGTTTAGGTACTCCACTATTTTATTACGAGTTTTCCTTATTTCGAAGTAGCTTTTCTGGTTTTTGTTTTGCAAAATGTTTCTGTTCTTTTTATCTGCGCATAGTAAATATAATATTATTTTTAAAAATATTTCCTACTATAAAAGGCTTTTATAACAACAAGATGAACCGAACTTGGTTCGGGTGGAATTAGGTATACCTATGTAAGATTTTTACGTCACCATCTCCAGCCTATGTTAGTCCACAGCTGGTCATCGGCCTCCCGAGCGCTATAGCGCCCTGAATTCAGCTTGCCGCATCCAGCATCTGCGTGTAGTCTTTCGCAGGTCGTCATATCACCTGGTCGGAGGGCGTCCTTCCCTAAGTTTGCCGTGTCTTTGCCTCTACACAAAAACACGTTTTCCCAGCTGTTGTCGGTTCTTCGCAATATATGGCCGGCTCCCTGCCACTTCGGCTTGCTTATTCTTGAAGCTATGTCGATAACTTTGGTTCTCTGTCGGATATATTCATTACAAATCCAATCCTTCATAGAAACTCCAAGTAAGTAGGTATAGCTCTTTCCATAGCTCGCTGAACGATATTGAACTGGTGGACCAGAGCTACCATGAGTGTCCCTCTGTGTGAAAACTTTCGTTCTCAAGCATTGCAGTATGGATGACGAGAAGACTCGGTATAGTTTCTCGGCGAGCCCCCTCTTGGTCACCTTCTAAAAATTGTTTTTACCCAACTACAGAATCTGAAGGAAAGTGTTTTCGGTAACGATTTCGAGGAGGTGACTATGTGCGACGACCGGTATGTCGTGAGACTGAAGTTAGGTCGTCCAGCATCTGATTCAGCTCCTTTAGAGACTACCATTAAATCTATGACATCAGCGAATCGCAGGTGTAAAGTAATCGCTGTTTATGTCTCATTCCTTTCCAGCACAGCGACTTAATAATATCTTCCAATGCGCTTGTGAACATTTTCGGGATATGACATCTCCTGTTTTACTCCTCTGCGCAATTAGATGAGTTTAGACTGCTGACCCTGTACTTGGACACTCATGGATTCGTAGAAACATCTCAGCATCTCGACATAACGATAGTCTACTAGAAATCGCTGTAAGAGCCCGGCCACACGTGTTGTGTTATTTCCTTAACAGCCTATTATGGTCCATTGTTGGACGCAGGCTTCCCCTGATTTTTTATCTCATGGCCATAATCCCCATGCAGGTTGGGGATCGCAGTTCGGTGATAGATCTATTCTTCAAGAGGCGCGGCTGCCCGCCCCCCCGGTGTATGCACCTTAGTCGCCTCTTACGACACCCACGGGAAGAGTTGGGGTGGTGCAAATTCTAAGCCGGCACCACACGGTTGTGTTATTTATGATTGCAGTTGGATCTTCAATGTCGACAATTGCACAAGCCACTCTTTCGGGCGAGCTTCAGTCTTGCCGTCTTGCCTGCGCAAACTGGTTTGTGCAAGTATGCTTGCAAGTAAGAAGGATTCTGTGGCCAGATTAATAGATTTCAGAACAGCCCAGGTTTCGGCGGAGTCAAAGGCGTTCTCATAGTCCGCAATGGCTAAGTAGGTACTTCATTCTTTTATTTTCATTCACACATACGCACATTTACTGAAAATATTTTAAGGAATATTTTAAGGGCTCCTGACCATGACCTACGAAGGAACAGTAGGTAAACAGTACCTACACAACATCTTACTGATTGAAACCGGTTGATAAAAGCTGCAGTGTTGCTGGCAATGAGTTATATTTAGTAACTACGAGTAGGTTTTATCAACCTTCGTTGGTCACTGGTATCATAAAATTAGGCAACGCCCAAATTGATAGGAAATGGAGTTGGGCAATTCTGATAACGTACATAGGTATCGATTGGGACCTAATTGTTATAAAATATGAATATTTTATTTATTATTAATTAATTAATAAGTTGATTTAACAGTTGTATAAAACTTCAATTGCTTACCGGTTTTAATAAGTGTATCTACCTCAGAAGTCAGAATGTTTTTGTTCAAACGTTTGAGTAATTATGGTATTAAAACGACAGACTGTTTAAATATGTACTAACTCACAGTCTAAATAAATAAATAATGCTGGACAATTCACACAGCATTATCTAGTCCCAAGCTAAGCAGAGCTTGTGTTATGGGTACTAGATAACTGATATACATAATATTATACAATACATAGATAGATATTTTTTATTATATATAGAAAACGACCAGAACACTCTGAACAAATGTCTGCAGATCGTACACACATTTGTCCCGAGGCGGGAATCGAACCCGCAACCTTCTGCGTCGCAGGCAGACCTTCGCCCACCGCGCCACATCGGTCGTCTCGCAGGCAGACCTTCGAACCGGACGTACGTAGTAGAACATCAGTACAAAATATAAAAGAACCTAATATATAAAAAGTGGGCATCTATGTAGGTGTCGCTCCAGTGCGAGCCTCATTCATATGATAAATTTTATCATTTTTGACATTTGGTGGCATTTTTGAAGAAACTGGCACATAGACACTGTATATGTACTTTACTTTTAATTGTTTGGTTTTTTATTTGTTCTCTCAAGGGGAAAAAGTGGAATAATAAAAACCGTTGAGAGGGAATTCTGGACTTATTAAAAATGAAATTTCAGTTTTCCCCTTGTAAATAAATATTTTCTCTAGCGAGAATACTGGAGCAAGAAAACCGGTGAGGAATTGTGGATTTTTAAAAAATAAATTGCAGTTTTCCCCTTAAACACATTTTCTCAAGGGGGAAAAATGGAATAAGAGAAATGTGTGTGGTGTTGGTGAATTCTGGACTTTAAAAAAATGCTAACCTCTTTTACAAATTATATAATATTTCCTCCAGTCTGATGTAAGCAGAAATAGACAAAAGATTATTACGGCTACTATAACTCTTCGCTGATGGCGAATGTCAATTGGAATGGCAATTTTTTTCTATTACGTCACTTTCCACTCATTCTTACATTCACACTTTCACTTACTCCCTTTAAAGTTTTTTTTTTGTTTTATTACAATACTACATAAATTGAAGCAAAATGGTGTGTCAAAAATAGTGTAGCGGGACGATAAATACCGATATCGATATCTATTATGTTCAAAGTATTATGCAGATATAGGTATTCATGAAATACACACATTGTTATTCGACCATATTTTATACGTGAATTTTTTTAACACTCGTTGGTATATATTTGAAATAAGTTTATTTGTAAAAAAGAATATCCATTTTATCAAACCATGTTCAAGATCTAACCTTAGATATTCCGTTCTCAGAGTTTCAAAGTTCAAGTCAAAATTTTCCACCTCCATGCTATGTATATTAAAATCGACAATAAAATCCCTGAATATATCCTAAGCGAAAGCAAATTACCCCGATTCAAGCCTTAATAAAACTATATTTAATAGAAAACATTTTTTTCTTTTTTGCAAGCTTTGGACTTTTACTAGATTACCTCTATCCTTGTTTCACTTTTTATTTTTTCTTAGAAAAAACTATATTTTAAATTTGTTTTAATGTTATACTTACCTACACACCTGATTTTTTGTCATTAAGTTATTTTTATGTAAATACTTAATAATTAAGTACTTACATAAAAATAACGTAATGCTTAAAATTGTTTTGCCCTAGCCGGGGCACATACATACATATACCTACATAATATAATACAATACCTGTATAGATATTTTTTATAATAAATACGAAAACGACCAGAACACCCTGAACAATGTCTACAGATCGTAAAAACACTAGGCGGGAATCGAACCCGCAACCTCCCGCGCCGCAGGCAGACCTTCGCCCAACGCACCACAGAGGTCGTCAAGTTTGAATCCTATAAATTTAATAAAGATCTTTTGTACAACACAACATGGTATAACAATGCAATACTTTGACTTTGACTCTATGTCTTATTAACTGTGGATAATTATCTATTTCAGGTTAAATTTAGAATATTTCCACCAGACGAACTGCGACTACTAACTCGCATGCCCAGCATGGGGATTATAGCACAAGATAATACTTCGAATTAGCTTGTTATAATTAACGGTGTTTTTATTGTTATCAATTGAGCCTTTAAAGCTCTAGAAAATAAGATATTTTATGTAATTTTCTAGGTAGGTAGTAGTAGGGCAGCTAAGCAATTCATCGATATTGATAAATGTGAACTAAGAGCAGCACATCCCTATTTTTTGTTGGTGTGGTAACATTGATTGTCATCTGTGACTGTGCTGGTGTGTGTGTGTGTGTCCAAATTGTTGTTGTTAAGTTTTCTCCGCTGGCCTAGTCATAGACATTGACGTTTAGTAGACTCATTTTACTCTATGGATGTTCCGCCTCTTCTTACGGTGTTATTGTATACGTACTCATTGATTTTCTTGCTTTTTGAGGTTAAAAGTTGTATGTTAACCTCGAGAGCAAATTATTTATTTAGTTTCGTCGCTAGCTTGCCTCTCATATTCGCATTGCACGATAATGTTTTGTTGTGATGTGTTTATCCATCCACAAACCTAAGCGAAACAACGGAGAAAAACTAGTAAAACGAATTTTACGACGCATAGAGAAAGAAACGATTAGATTTAGAAGCGATTATAATGTAGACTGAAAATATTACCTAATAACATTTTTGTATTTGCTGCCAACAAATATTTTTCATTTGTTTTTTTTTATTACTGTAAATTATAAAAAGATAAGTTAGGTACTTATTAAGATGTGATAAGACGAGAGAATATTTGGTAAGGAATTATCAAATATATTATGTAGGCACTTATTTCATCTGTTTAGGAACAGCTAACGGCCACAAAATGCTTAGTTATATAGGGTGTCCCAAAACTCAACGTCAAGCCGAAAGCGGAGGACAGTTAAGTTGTTGACGACCTATAATAACCACAAAAGCATGGTCCTCTCTCCAATGGTTTCTGAGTTATTATAGGTTATTTCCTGAAATTGATAAATTCTCTGTCCGGCGTAAAACTTTTCTATGCTGTGATGTGACTACAGATGTCAATATTTTGTGATTTTTATTTTTGTATTACAAACTCAAATAACTCATTCATGGATTTTAGTGCGAAAAAAAAATATAAAGCCGATATTTAAAAAAGTATAATATTAGTTTTGTTCCATTTTTGAATCAATCTTTTTCAATAGATAACTTCGATTCCTCATACTAAAACAAAGTTGATTACGATAGGCTGGCATGTTCTCATAAAAATATTGATAAATTTACCTACTGTCGTAAAGGTGTGGAAGTATTGAAAATGATTGATGCAGAGAGTATAAATAAACAATTTTTTTTAAATCACTGCGAAATGTTTTTATTCTGCAGTATAATTAATGAATAAGTATTTAAGTTTTTAAAACAAATACAAAACTTACAAAGTGTTTTTATCTGTAGTTACAGCATGGAAAAGTTTGACCCCAGTCAGAGAATTTATTGATTTTTAGAAAAAAGACTATAAACTGAAACGGAAATCCCTGAGAAAAAAATATGATTTTTATTTATCTGGGTCGTCATGATCCCATAATTTGTCCTCCGTTTTCGACTTGACGCTGTGTTTCGGGACAGCCTGTTCAGATAAATACTGATGACACATTATGTCTTATCTATTTGATTATTTTCATCTATTACATTATAAATGCAAAAGTGTGTTTGTTTGTTCGTCCTTTCTTAACGCCCTAACCTTTTCTTTTCAGAACCCAGTTATCAATCAGTTTATCTGAATCTACTTTTAATCGCGGTGTTTACGCCGACTCATTACCTATTCTAATAATTTTAATGTAGTTTTTAATCAAATGTGAAATGACTGTTAATTAATCGATCACCTCTGGATTAAGATAACAGTTATCTTAAAAGTAATCAGATTTCAAGGCGCTGTTCGATTTACGTTACCCACGATTTTTTTTAAATTCATCTGCGCTCTACAACTAAGGCACACAAACCTTCAGCAGCGCCCCCTGCAGAACAATTCCAACACTAAACTGCGATCCCCAAACCGCATGCCCAGCGTGGGAATTATGGGCATTACCCTCCAATGACGATACAAAAAAGCTATGGCGTTCATTAGGGGAGGCCTATGTCCAGCAGTGGACTAATATAGGCTGATGATGATGATGTATTTTAGAGGTTTTGAACTAAAAATCAACATTTACCAAATGCTTCGTTTTTACCTTATTACATTACGAACGTAACCAGGTCAACTACGAACCTTATTACTGATGGTGTTCTTCAATACAAATACGGTTCGTAGATTACATTACACTTACATTTGTAATGAGTTCATCAGACTACGATAGTTTTTTTATGGTAAAATACCTCATTACTTCGATGTTACTTATATCGTGGGTTCTTAGTAAATTATACCTACTAAAACACGATAGTACGGTAATTATAATAATACATAAAACTTCCCGTAAAGAGGTTTTTAAAAATAAATAAATAAGTCTATAAAATTGAACAGAAAAAGTCTATAATAGAGTCTATAAAAACAATATGCAATAAGTAGGAGTTTCGTACAGTGACAGTCTAGGTAATGAGAGGTTGATGGATTCCTAGTAGTAAAAACATTTATTTTACATGAGATTTAAATAGATATTATAAATATTTTTACAGGGTTTTGACTTAAACATTAGTTATTTACAATGTTAATTATTTTTAGCCTCTAATTATTTTGTAGTGGATACATTGTTTTAACCTACGTTGTCTCACTGCTGGGCAAACTGACCTCCGCACTTAAACCACACACTAAGCATAAGCATTACATTTAGATAACATACTTTATTAATTTCCATAATGGTCAAGAATTATAGAGTCATATGTCACAGGACGCCTAATCTAGATTAAAATTAACTTACACATCTAATAACACAAATTAATTATGCCTATCTAAATATTTAGTATACATTTCCGATTTCAATCTTGTTTCTGTAGCTTTTCAACGAAAAGGAGTTTATACAACAACACCGATAGGATACCACCAACAAAAGGTCCAACCCAATAAACATAATGAGCGGTCCAAATGCCAGTCCACAAGGCGGGAGCAAAGGACCTCACCGGGTTCAAACTGGCGCCAGTCAAAGGTCCGGCGGCGATGCTTACCCCGGCTATCGTCAAGCCGAACTTTATCGGCACAGAGTCTTGCTTTTCTTTATTTCTCGGATCCCACACAGCACAGCATAAAAATCCAAGTATTGATGTTGCGAAGATTTCCACTCCTATAGCTTGAAAGTCACTCAGTCCGTACTGCGGCAACGTCAAACCAATTGCTTCTTGCGCCAGATTCACTGGAGATAACAGCATCAGGAATCCGTATCCGGCGATGGCACCTATAGTCTGCATTACGACGTAGGCGATACCGGTGGGAATCGTCATGGAACCCCACATTATAGAAATCACAGTCACAATTGGGTTCATGTGCGCCCCGGATATATGTCCGAATATTTGCACTAGCGCCATGATTATCAATCCGAATCCGAGCGGGGCGTAGAGAGGCGACTGTTCGGTTAATCCCGGAACCGGGATACATGCCATACAACCAAACAAAAGGAGCATCATCGTCGATAACACCTCGGCCAATAGAGCTGGCCATTGTACGGCGAACCAGTCCAATAATGTGGCTTTTTCCGCATTATTCTGTACTTTTGTGACGGGGACATCTACTACTGATTGCTGGTTCTCGCTTGAAATCATCTTGCAATTAAAGGTCTTAAACTTGACCTACCGCGGTTTTATACAACTCGTGTCACCCAGTTGAATGACCGTTTACGTATGATTCAAATACACTTTTGACCGCTAGGTATTCCTTATTTGTTTGGAAGTAGGAATTCACTGTTCATTTATGTTATAAAAACGCACGCGACCGCTCGCCACCGGGCTCGCGGTATAAATATTGATGTCTTCCTGCCACAGCCGTGTTAATACAACGCGCAGCATTTACTGGTACTATCGTTCATGTTTGGACTGCGCGTTCTGTTATCAATACTTTCCGATTTACAAAAATATTCACTTTACAAGCTATTGCTACTCGTATCTATTGAGTAGGTAACACGATTGTTTAACATTAGGATTAGTAAAAGCCCCCGAAAAACAACAGATAGCGTATCAAGCAATAACGTGCATTTAGTTGTCTAAAGTCTATCCAAATATAATATGGCGAGTTTTAAAACTATAAACCGACTTCTGAATAGGTACCTACTGATAAAATACAGCCCGCTGACAGACGGATGGACAGACAGACATGCAGACAGATAGGAGACTTAGTAATACATAGGATATATTGGGAGTTAGGACCCTTTGGCGTTCAAAACCCTAACAAAATCATCAGTCCGGGATTGGTCGTCTTTCGTTTTAAGGGATCCCATGCGTCAACTTTGTTTACCTCTTGTATACCTACGCCCGTTGGTTGAAATAAAAAAGTATAAGACCAGTGAGAGAAAAATATCCGATGATGTTTTAGATACTTTTTACGGCACAGATGTAAATTCGTTGAGAATTTAACTTAAAATACAAAACCTCAAAAACAACCTTCAGGCTCAAATCAACCAAAAAATCATCAAAATCTATTGAATAATTGGCGAAGATATAGGTAACCAAAATTGTTATAGCTAGTCGTGATTTTCCAAAGGTATTAGAGGGTATGACACCATAAACTAAATTTACATGGTGATGCAGATTATACAGATGTCCGAAGAGTTTAATCAGTCCCCGTGTCTGTGCTCTTGTGGAAGGCCGAATAGCGCAGAGGAGTGAGGCAGGGGGGTGTCATATCCCGAAACTGTTCACAAGCGCGTTGCAAGATATGTTTGAGAATTAGTACTGGAAAGAAAAGGGTATTATCATAAACGACGGCGATTACAACTCTCGATTTGCTGATGATATAGTATTAATGGCGAAGTCACTAGAGGAGCTGAACCAGATGCTGGACGGCCTAGCTTTTATCATACCGATGTATCGGACTTTGCATGAATTCGGATAAAACCAAAGTCATGATCAATGACCACATTGATCCAAGGCCGATGGTCGTACATGGCCTTCTCGACACTGTTTCCGAGTACACTTACTTGGATAGATTCTGCAGTTTAATAAAAACTATTTCCAGAAGGAAGGCAAGAGGAGAATCCAGCTAGGCTGTGCAGTATTTGGAATACTATGCAGTCTTCTTAACCACAATGAATAAAAATTAAAGTTTTCAATCAGTGCGTTCTACCCGTTGTGACTTACGGAGTTGAGACGGTAGGGTTGATACACCAGATCAAAGTTACTCAGCGAGCTGTGTAAAGAGCTATGAAGAGCTAGAAGTCCTATTCCTATTCTATTTGCACAAATCGCTGTAACGCGCCTTCAGTCATAAATTTGAAAGCTCTTGGCTTCTCGAAAACTTATCTCTGCAAGAATAAGGCTTCCTTGTTATTTGCTAAGAAAATATTAAACAGTTAGTAGTCAAGTATTTCTTATTTTTCTTCAAAGTATTCGAAAAGTCTTCTGACTGGTTTAGCCGTTCTGCCGTAGATATTTTTACTAGGTACGTACTTACTCACCTCTATATTATGCTTTGATTTACATTTCTCATCGATGTTCTCATGCAATCAACAATTGTCGATAAGGTATGCCTGAGAAAGCAAAACACCATGTTATTTCATTGTTCGGTGTAAATTACTCTGACGAAAAAACTGCACTGCATAAATTTCAGTGTGTAACGTATCTTCTAGACTAATTGAGTTGTGAGAGAGAGAGAGAGAGATTTCTACAAACAATTAATAATTATTAAGTAAATGTGCGCCAAGTAAAAAAATTGTGCATGTTGCCGTTTTGTAATTAAACGTATATACGTTTTCTAGTCGAGAAAAAGAGTTTTATCAAGTACTTGTTTCTACTCACGGCTTCACACGCGTTGTTTCTATGATTACGATAATAATAATAATAAGCATTTATTTATCTCTCACAATAGGTTTTAGTGTTATACTATTTACTAACTAAATTTAAACACAGTAAGTATGCTAACCTAGGTAGGTCCAACGACTTTACAAAGACCTGTTTTGTGAGAGAACTGGTGCCTGTGATAGGTTTTTACAAACCTGTGGTACGGGTCACCGATAGAAACATAAACCAAGGCTATTTATATCCCATGGGAACTGAAATATGGGATTAAAACCTATGTTTTATTCCAGGCCTAGATTTACCTGTATCCAAAATGTGAGCCCGATCCGTTCAGAAGTTTTGGCGTGTCAACAAACATTCATCTATTCATCCAACTTTTCTTCCTTTGCATTAATAATAATAGTGTGCATCACATGTTCCTACCTTTACTTAGCTCATTGAAGAATGATCTCAGAGTAAGATACTTTTGACGTCCACGTGTCTACCCCCCGAATACTCAAACGCAACTCGCATTTAAGCACGTCTCAAGTCTCTGTTTTTTGACAGTTTTCAATGAAAATGTGTCAAAAATTCGTCATTTGAGACGTGATTAAATCTAAGATTCGTTTGAGTATCCTGTATATGTATGTATATGTTATGCTAAGTGCGTTCAAGCTGCAATTTAAGTAGAAAGGTTCACAAATCTATCCATTTTCTATGTTCGTTTTAAGATCTGCGAAAAGCTAATACCTACCATTTATTTGGTCTCCGAACGATTTCTTTATATTTATCCCGCCCGTCCCTCTCAAAGTCATTTATCGTGTCTAGGCGATACGTCGGGAAAAACGTGAAGTAATCCCTGCTATCTACTCTAATCCAGGGAAAGTGTCCGGCTGATTAATTGCTCCCTTTTACAACCCTTAAGGGTTTCCTTATTAAATGTAGGAAACAGAGTTTTACAACTAATTAGATGACAAGAATTGGACAAAAGAGACCGATGTCTGTTTTTTTTATCGTGATTAGTAGGGACATTCCTTTTTGTTAAAGTATAAGCACATTCTACTAATATTATACTGTTTAACGTTTGTAAAGATATGTGTTTTTCATCAATCGAGGTCAAAACTAAAAAAACGGATTGGATTGAAATTTAGGATTTTTTGCAGGTTTGCAAAATATTATTCTCAGAATATATACGGATGGCTCGAAGACCGATATGGGCACGGGAGCAGGGATTCACTCATTGGACCTTAACATTAATGTATCAATGACCTTTGGCAAACACAACTCCATATTTCAATGTGAATGTGTAGCTATAACCGAGGCAGCCACAGCTGTACAGAGAAGGGATATAGCAACCAATGCGTGCGGATCCTGTCTGACAGTGCTGCTACACTCAGGGCCTTGGCAGGGAACAGCTGTAACTCCAAGCTCGTATACGAATGTCACTTGGCACTTGAGAGGATTTCCTCTACAAACAGGATAACCCTGCAATGGATCAAGGGACATAGCGGATCACTGGGTAATGACGCTGCTGATGAATTGGCACGGAAAGGCTCGGAGACGCCGGCAATAGGCCCACCTCCGTTCCTTCTCATACCATTCTCCCAATTCAGATCATGGATAAGGTTCAAAACCAGAGAAACGCATACCGAACGATGGACACACCTACAAGAGTGCCGCCAGGCAAGAGCGGCACTTCCGACTGCATCACCAAGGAAGGCTAACCAAACACCTACTGAACCTGACCAGAATGGATCTACGCGTCCTAGTGGGGACACTATCAGGACACTGCCCACTGAACAAGCACCTCTTCACCATCGGAGCAACAGACAGCCCCCTCTGCAGGGGGTGTCTCAGCAACGAAGAATCAGCCGCCCACGTAGTCCTGGAATGCGAGGGAGTAACGGCGCAAAGACACGAAATCCTCGACCACCCGAGGTCACTCCGCGGAGCCTGCGAAGACCCCAGGAAGATTCTGCGCTTCTGGGAGGAGTTGGGCTGGCTAAGCTAGCAAAACAACCACGCACAATGGACCAATCAGAGTCTCAGTGCGGAAAGGGAGTGCACACACCATAACCATAACCATAATATTATTCTAGATTCAGAACCAAATAAAGGTTTCTTTTATTCCCAAAAAATCTGTGTGATATCGCGGGCAGAAATTTGTAATATTATTCATAGAAAACACCCAGACCACATTATGTACAGAACTGTGTTGATATCAACGATTGTTTGATCAAATGCGCCATGCATTTGAGTAAATAAAATTGGTCGGTAGTGGGTTAAACTCAAAAATAAATAAATTACCAAGTTCTGACTCAATAAAGTTTGTGACGATTCGGTAGACGATTCGTGATTATATAAAAGTACCTATTGTTAGAGCCAGAGAGCCGAACTTAGTTCATCCAGCTGTTTATTAAAAGGTTATGAAGCTATAAAATCTAGCTGTGCTCCCACCACAAAGCCTCCAAGTTTCCATTATACCATATATCAAAACACACATGTACGCAACTATAAAGTTCTTTACCGCTTTGGCACATGCGAAATCACAAGAACCTACACAAAGTTCAGCTTTGGAAGCTAGCACGGTCTTATGAAACCGCTGGATCACAAATAGCACTGATGTTTGTCAAAAAATAAAACTGTAGATACTAAGTATTCCACATTTGTCGTGGATGGCGGTCGCGACGTCTGTTCTTTTTTTCATTAAAACTGATTGGGGAACCTGCCAGAGAAATAGCAGTACCAGTAGTTTCATTCCATGTATTTTTAACACCTTCACATTCTTACTCAGCCCGTGGACCTCTTTTAAGCCGACTGGGGAACCTACCAAAGAAATAGCAGCAGTTTCCTTCTATGTATTTTTAACACCTTCACCTTCCTACTCAGCCCGTGGATCTCTTTAAAGCCCACTGGGGAACCTGCCAAAGAAATAGCAGCAGTTTTTCACTATGTATTTTAAACACCTTCACCTAAGAAAGTCAAAGTGATCCACGGGCTGAGTAGAAACTCAGCCCTTGGATCTTTTTAAAGCCCACAGGAGAATTCGCCGGAGAAATAGCAGCAGTTTCTTTCTATGTATTTTTAACAACAACAAGGTGTTAAAAATACATAGAAAGAAAGTATCGATCGCCAAACCGCCGGTCAAGTTGTGATAATAGCAAAACTCACTTTGCTTAGGGGAGGCATATTCAGCAGTGGAGGTATCTGTGTACTATCCATTGTACTAACTACTACCTACTGTACTTCTACAATACAGCATGCAGATCCTACCAACATTCCTAACGACAAAACATCCGGCAATTTGCAATTTCTCGTTAAACGATGATTAATTTCCGCCAATAAGCAGTCTCAAGTCAACAAGATATGTATAGCCTGCTGTAATGACAGCTAATATACCATTCTCCAATCCTTTTTATGGAAGCCCATGTATTTCTTATTTTCTTACAGTCTGGTAATATTTACTACATTACACTGCTTACGAAGTAACAATATTTCATCTGTGCCAATGCGTCGTTTAGTAAAATAGACCAAATGGGACCGACGACACCATACCATTGCGACGGACTATGTCACCTATCGTTAGCAGTTTCACCTACCGTCCGTCATCAAAAATTCAATCGTTAGTTAGAAATTCAATCTGCCTTTAAGTCACTATATTATATATACTTATATTATAGCCGTATGGTGCCGGCTTAGAACTTGCACCACTCCAACTCTTCCCGTGGGTGTCGTAAGAGGCGACTAAGGGACACACACCGGGGGACGGGCAGCAGCGCCTCTTGCAGAATATATCTACCACCGAACTGCGATCCCCAACCCGCATGCCCAGCGTGGGAATTATGGGAATTACCCCCTATAAGATAAAAAAAATCAGGGGAGTTCTGCGTCCGGCAGTGGACCATTATAGGCTGTTGAGGAGGTTGAGGAGATCAAGCCAGCCAGCCTGTAGACCAAGAAAATCATTATAATCAGAAAGATGAACGAGACTTATTAGGACTTATGAGGAATGTTTAGTCTCAAATATCTACAAAATAACAAAAGGTATGGAATGAAAGGATTACAGGTATTAAAGGTACAGTTGGCACTACAAACCCAGCTGCCAAGCTCACTGAGCTATGGTTACTATTCTGGCCACGTTCCCTGTACACATGATCCTTGGCCTATTTATGTAGCGTTATCCCACTCCGTATCTACCTAACTCAAAACCATAATATAACGGAGCTTATCCTTTATTTGCTCATACACTACACAAACATCTGTTCTTTACATCAAGCAATAGTTTGCAAACTAGAATAATTATATTAACAACGATTTTTACAGTGTGTTGTTTTGAATACGTCGCACATCCAAACGTATCAAATTTCCAGAAATTCCAACAATTAGATACATCTGTGTTTTATACATTATATGTATGTACCTACATATATCGCCGGATTGTAGAATCAGCCCGTAGAATGGCTAGGCCGAGGTATATGTGTATAGCCGTAAGACCTAATATTCATTATATTACTGTACTAGCTTCCGCCCACGGCTTCCAACGCAGTTTTTCAGGGTGTGCCTATGTCTTATTTTAGCTCTACTACTTCAATGTATGCTAAACTGTATCCCAATCCGTTAATAATTTTTTAAAGAGGTAACAAACTTACAAGCATCTAAACATTCGAACGTTTAAACCATGATGTTACGGACGGAGCAACGTAACCGCAACTATCGGATCGGATATCTGTAATTAGAAAAGATTATCCGTATCCGTAACTGAGTCCGAAATAAATGTTTCGGATAATTACGGATAGGACAGTATTTAGTAGTTTAAAATTACTATTGCTTATTCATATCATAACAAGTCAGTCATTGTGGATACAATAACATTATAATTTTACGTTTACGAATTAAATATTAATTATTTAGAAAGATACAAATAAAATAACAAAGTGTCTTAATTTTTTGAACAATGTGGTAAAAGAAAAAATATAAAAAAATAATGATTTAATATCCGTATCCATATCTGAAAATGGCATATCCATAACATCAGCGGTTTAAACATCCAAACTTTCGCATTTATAAATAGTTTGATATGATTGTTTTGTTGACGACTCACATCTAAACGTTTGAAATGCTTGGGAATTTTAACAATAAACGTATTAAGGAAAAAATACCTACTATTGCGTGAATTGGTATTCACGCACTGGTAGGTATTATAAATAATGTTACTGTGGCATATACATACGTTATGGTTACAATGGTTAGGTGGGTATATATATGCATGTTACCGTCTGATCCGTGATTTCAATGTCAATGTATTGAATAGCATTATTGATGCGTAACATTTACCTCATATTTTTACCTGTTGTGCGTTCGGACTCTTTTACCTCAAAGTATCAAAACGGCAAAGCTTTGTTTGAAAAATGAGGAAGTCAGCTGATTGAAAAATTGTTGGAGGACCTTCGGCTTGAAAAATCAGGACTGGTAAAGTCAGGTATGTTTTTTGAAAATAAATGTTGTATTTTGGATGTGCTTCGATAATAGTACATGTACATGTTACACCCACAAAAATACATACTGTTAGTAACATAAATAAAAATAAATAATAATAATAAATGTTCGGGCAACACCCTAATGGATCCATTCATGGTGACAGTGACAGAGGCGCCGCGGTCGCGCATGACACCTGTCAGACCGACAGCCGTCAAAAAAGGAAGCAAGCGGAGCACTCGGATCATTCATTCATATCAATCAATAAATCAATTCATTACTCATGTTTGAGAAGAAGCCAGCCGCGGTTTTTGTAATCGATAAAATAATCTTTACACCACTGTTTAATAAGTTTATATTCATTATAATTGGAGTCAGATCAAGAACAAGCCTTTCAATCCAATCCACCTTCCCATGATAAGGAACAATAAATAATGCTGGTCAATTCACACAGCATTATCTAGCCGCAAGCTAAGCAGGGCTCGTGTTATGGGTACTAGCTGATATACATAATATTAATAATAACACAATACATTGATAGATTTTTTTGAGATTGATTTTTTTATTATAAAACTTTAAATGTAGGTACTGCTATTTAATTATACTATGACCACCAATATTGAATTTTAAAGTAAACTAAACTGGTAGGTATGTATTTCGAAGAATTCTAGGGACTACAGGTAACAACGAAGCTAGTGCAAACTGGTATTGATATGGATCAATTGAGCTACCTGTAGATTGTTTGCAACAGTCTGCAGTTGGCTCAAATGTTTCTATTGTAAATACTAATTTTAATTCAATTCTATATTATTATTTGATTGTAATTTTTTTCTTGATAAAGATTTAAATTAAAGTACAAACTAAATTTGTTGTTACATTTACAATGGATATTAAAAATGTATAGTATTTTTTATATTATCTCTCCTTCCTTATTCTACGCTAGAGTAAATTGTAAAAGCACTCATTTATGTGAACAGCAAAGAAGCAATGAGCGAGAGTGCAGCCTAACTCATTTATTTTTTATTCCAACACAGCATCCGCTTTGCAAGAAATATTGGCTGTGACGGCCGTTAATTGGAAGGCGACCTGAGACGGAGGCACACCAAGACCAACTCTATTTTCAACTCTCTTAGATTGATTTTTGCTTACTGTATTTAATGACGAAAGAATATCACAAATTCATAATAACTATTAATATTGACGACCTCTGTGGCGTGGTCGGAGAAGGTCTGCCGGCGACGCAGGAGGTTGCGGGTTCGATTCCCGCCTCGGGACAAATGTGTGTACGATCTGCAGACATTTATTCAGGGTGTTCTGGTCGTTTTCTATATATAATAAAAATATCTATCTATGTATTGTGTTATATTATGTGTATCAGTTATCTAGTCTAGTACCCATAACACAAGCTCTGCTTAACTTGGGGCTAGATAATGCTGTGTGTATTGTCCAGCATTATTTATTTCATTTTTATACATTGCAAAGGTCAGCCTTCCTGTATAGAGTTCCTAGAATCATAAAGTTACGCTCTCTACTTGGGCTCGTCGGTCGAGCGCTGAAACTTTGGCTGAAACGCATACGCAACATTCTAAAAAATTTTGCCCCTCCTGCGCCGCCTCTTAAGGGCTGTTCAGGCTTGCGACTTACTCACGCAGTATTCGCTACCCAGATTGACGGCACCGGTAAATTTCCTTTCTATTTCGTCCGATGCTTCGCGCGGTCCACGGTTTTCCTTGTAGTATTTTGTGCGTGTGTATCAAATATCAATAACGTTCTTTAAGCTTACAAAATAAGCACTTAGACAAGTCAAATTTTATACTATAAACACGTTTATACGTGTATACCTCAGAAGAACTATCATATGGAACTGCCGTATTGTTCAATTTGACACGGAAGCAATAATGGACTGCCAGTCTCTTTCTCACAACAGTGGTTTTACGTTAGGAAAAAGCATACACACTCTTTATACCTACGTGTGACAGTTACTGTAGGATTACTGCATACCCACTTGGATTTATCTGTCACTTTGGGTAGAGAATACTGCGTAAGTCTGAGCAGGACTTTAAGACTATCTTAAAATTATTACTAATCACTAGCTAACCGCTGTGTCACATAAGGTCTTGTATACCTATTGTATAGCATGACTTCACAGCCCCAGCCTATGCTATGCAAAATCGGAAGGCATCCTTAGTTTCCGCAATACGAGTTTGCATTGCTTTGCATATCAAGTGGAAACAATGTGTGCCGGCTCGTTCACGGGATTTTTGGCTGTTTGAAAAACCCTAAATTTTGTACAAAATAAAAACCATTAAACGATAAAGCTAAATTTGCAGCACTTTTGTAAACATGTAAACCGATGCTTGTGGAGTCAACACATTACCTTATTGAGGTAATTCATTACAGTAGGTGGGTACGTACTGTAATGGCCCACAGCTCAAACACGTCATAGGTAATAAGCGCAGGTATTGTTTTGTAAGGTATGTAGAGTCATTTGATTGCTCTCAGATGGTTCGTCCGGGATAATTACCCGTTATACGCAAGATGGACGTGCATACAAGAATGATACTTCCTTTTGGAGTAAATTGAACAAGTGCTGTTTTATCATATAAGTAGCTTAATGCCCACTTTGTCCTTAGATGGCGTCATACGGAAATTTGTCGTCGTCTAGCGTTTTATAGGCTGAGAGATATTATAAAAACGTAGGTACCAATAGGCTGTTTGTATTCTATAAATCTGATGACCTCCTATTTTTGTAGAGCACAATTAGATAATCCGGTGTATCCAACATACATTGATATGTATTTCATCCAATATTTACACTTAAATCTATTTTCTAAAAATCTAAGCCAAGAGTCCACAGGTGATCGGAATGCTGGTTTTTATTTCGGTCAACGAATTAGCATTGCCATTCAACGTGGCAATGCTGCCAGCATTCTGGGCACTCTGCCTTCTGGTGACGGCTTAGATTTTTAGAAAATAGATATAGGTGTATCAAGATACTTTTAAGTAGGTTAGAAGGTGTTAGGTAAAATAAACTAGCTGTCATTGTGTTGAGAGAACAATCCTTATTGTGCAACGGTTGTTTATTAACCTTAATTCAGCGTGATTCTGATCACATCCATAACAAAAGCAAGCCCTCCAAGTACTTACGAACAATGAAATATTTTCATTAAACAAGAGGAATACAAAACGACTTTCGGCATTTATGCAGGGTAGGTATAAGTTAGACCGGAAATTTTAATTTCACTTTGTGAAAACTCATTATGCCTATCGCTGCAGCATTTATATTTCTGAAAACGCTACGTCGTTGGACAAAGCATAACTGGCAATAAACAATATTTCTCTCAAACTTTCGCAGATGGAACTTTAACTTTGATCAAACTGTTTGTGCAAGAGATAAATTCTAGCAGTACGATCTGGTTTGCAGGTTTGCTAGTCAGTTGCGAAATTGAAAACAACTTTATAAAAACACTTACGTTGATTTATTTACAAGCTGTGCACTTAGGATCTAAATCACATCGGCACACCCGAATGGGCACCGTTCCGTCGAAAACCTTACTATTATCCCATAGAACGGATACAGTGCCTTCAATGATTGAGGTATCAGATTTGTTTTCGAATAATACTGAGTCACAGATCACTTGGTCGATGACTAGCACCGCGCTAACCACCCTCGCCTCGCCTCCCACTTTTATGCTACATTTCCAAGGGGTGAACGCCATGTACAAATGTATTTGCGTAATTTTCACAATGACGCTGTCCCGCGCTCCGCTTCTAATTGTCCTAACATCTGCTTCGACAACTCGCGGGCAGAAGCTCGGTCCGGCCATCATTGCCGCGACATTGTCCGGATAAATGATATTGTCGTTCCCGCAATCCTGTTTTGTGCACTTGCTCTTTGTTACACACCAAACACAGTAACTTTTTAATATGCAGGACGAGCACGAGGTAATTTGTTTACATTCATCTTTTTGTGGGTCCTGTTGCTGGGCAAAACAAGGTGAGCTGATTGTGATAGCGAACGCAGCTAGTATAATTTTAATATTCATTCTGCCACTCCTGAAAATGAAAATGAATTTAATATTTTTTGGGGCATGGAAGCTTCGAATAAAATGTTACTTTTAACTAAAACCAATTTTGATCAGTTCAAGTGGTATAAGCTATTTTATTTCAGGCTGTACTTACTTTAATAACTGTTTTTCAATGTGCAATGTTTTATTAAGCACACACTCTGCGATCGGAACTGAGTATAAATACCAAGGCATCTAATCTGGCTAAGTTATAGAAATGTGAAATAGAGGTCAACCAAGTAATCATTTATCGCTACACGCTACGTCGTCGGTGATTTGTCAGTATACATTTACCTAAGATATGTATTACAATCAAAGTATTTATCTAAGTAATGTGATAATGATAACCATGTTATTTTTACATCTTATTATATAAAGGCAAACTTAGTAAGACAAAGAGCATTAGTTTATTTCCCATCAAAAGAAAGAAATAGTTCATTGCTTAGCAGCATATTTTGAAAAATGGCGATTGATCAGCATTTTACTCTGCAAAGGTTTAGTCACCTTGGCAAGTAAGTAAGTGACCTTGGCGTGGAATAAACGCCAAGGTTTTTTATTTATTAAACTGAATACCTAATTATGTTACTACAGAGTATCAAACAATAAGGAAAATATCAGTACCTAACTAAAAATCACCTAAATGACGTTTTACCTAATTATAGATTCATCATCATCATCATCAGCCTACATCAGTCCACTGCTGGACATAGGCCTCCCCCAATGAGCGCCATAGCGCCCTGTCTTCAGCTTGCCGCAATTATAGATTATAAAACTCATAATTAAGTTTTATATCGATCGAGTTTAATTAGAATTTTGATAGAATAAAACTACAAAGTATAGCAATCCGCCATGACACATCGACGTCCAATCAGAGAATACTAATTTATGACGTCATGCCATCACAATATGCAATGTAAAGGCACAGAATAACTGCAGGGAAAAGTCTGAAATTCTTTTCTTATTAATATTTCAGTTAAAAATAACCGAATGATACAGAAGTATCATCAGATGTTCATGCATCGGTGACGTCATAGACAGACAGCCACGTGTATTTATTTTATTTTTTAAATTTTACTTGTGTTGGATTCGTATTTCAAAATCAGTCATCATGCCTGTTCTATGTAGTGTATACCTACCCTATTTATCTTTTGCAAAAAAAAAAAACCCAATTGTACATGTATACGTACACAAAACATACCTAATTGATGATCCAGCCAGTCGCATGCGCATAACATTATCTATTTGGTAATTAGGTAATAATAATATATTCATCGGGATTAGGCGTATTAGGATTATGCGCCTTTTTGTTGATGTTGACCCCTTGTAGTTGGCAGGCAGAAAATGCCATCGGTATTATACCCCCCGATCGGTACTTTTTTTATTGTGTGCAATAATGTACTAAATAAATAAATGCATGTGAACTTATTATTATTATAGAAGTAGAAGAGGGTCATAACATAATTTAACACGTGATGCGATCGATGTTTTATCATCAATGCACTACCATAAGGTCAAAAGTGGCTGCTGAAGTGTCAAAAGCAAGAACTTAGCTCCGATTGCAGTTAAGGATTAAGGTTTCAAATGAGGTAATTTCCAAAAAAATGGCGAATACCTTTTACAGCAGAATAGATAAATAAATATAAATAATGCTGGACAATTCACACAGCATTATCTAGCCCCAAGCTAAGCAGAGCTTGTGCTATGGGTAGTAGATAATTGATATACATAATATAATACAAAACATAGATAGATATTTTTATTATATATAGAAAACGACCAGAACACCCTGAACAAATGTCTGCAGATCGTACACACATTTGTCCCGAGGCGGGAATCGAACCCGCAACCTACTGCGTCGCAGGCAGACCTTCGCCCACCGCGCCACAGAGGTCGTCGATGAGATTTGGTACTTGGGATGTTTGATAGATGTCAGACCCAAAATCATAAGGCGATTTTCAGGGAGAGGCCTGCATCCAGGCTGTGAACCATTAAATACTGTTGAGGTGAAGCTTACGACGATAGTAATATTATGTGAATTAACTTCCTGACACCACAGAATAACTATATAGTACTAATCTTAAATGACAGGGACATAATTGTGATCGGTTTTTCCTGTGCAAGTAATATCAGAGGAGAAAGGTCATCGGCATTTAAACGTGACGCCCTACAATATTTTATCATAATAACACATATCTTAAAGGTCAAAAGTGACTGCTGAACAATAAACTTATCTTACTATCAGTATGCTTGACAAATAAAATATAAGTACCTAAATAATAAATTTCTGGGTGATTTGCACAGCATAATTTAGCCCTAAAGCAAGCAGAGTTTATGTTATGGGTGTGCAAATAACTGATAATATATTATACTCAAACATAATATGTAATCTATTGATTATTTAACTAACCTTTGAGCAATATCGATATTTGCGCCAAAAAAAATCATAAATTTACTTTATTTCTCAATCTTTTCAATTGTAAATACTAGTTTTAATTTAATTTTATTATTTGATTGTTATTTTCTTTCTTAATAAATGCTCTATTCTATATAAATAGGTTCAATAATATAAACAACATTTATTCCCGCGAAACACTCGCTAAATTTATTCACAGTCAAATTCATTCGGTAAAGATTTAGTCATCCATAACTTTAGACTGATCAGAGCATTCTTCCAAAAGCACACATTTCTTAGCGGCCTCGTCCCAGTATTTATCGTCGAGGCAATCACAGCGGACATAGTCACAGAATGTGCCCAGGATCCTGACTTCATGGTGGCGACACGTTCGCTGAGACATGGTGATATTGTCACAGTCTGGCCTGTACTCGAAGGTGCCTACGGGACACGGCTCTACACCTGAAAGCGTTATAAGAAAATTAATTGTCCATTGACAACAACTGACTTTGCATGATGAAACGTGATCTGGAGATATTTATAATTAAACTATAAACTTTCTTGTTGGAGAACTATTATTCATTGGAGGAGTTTTGTGCTCGCAAATCTGACACTAATCTGAATCTATAAAGAATTAATTTGACATTCTATATAGTTTTACAAACAGTGTTTGTAACACATGTATTTTTTAATGAACTTGTTGATATTGAAATTGTTGATTGAACCGTGCACTATGTGAAAAATACATCTGAAATCAACAACATCTGAAAATCTCAATCAAGTTTTGAACGTACTTAAATATGTACGTACGTAGCTTGGAAAATAACCTTTAATAGTGATTTTAACAGTTTTTAGGCAATGGGGTAAGCTTGTTCCACTACTGAGGTGCTTATCCCTAAACATACCTTTTAGAAATAATTCGGAGACCTTACCAGTTTTTTATACCTCTAGTCCCTATACCAAAACCATAAATAATTTCGTCCCTTCCATACTTTTCATGACATTAGTACCAGTTTTTCAGTAACGAGATAATTTATGGTTTTGGTATAGATCCTTACCAAAACCATAAATTATCTCGTTCCTTTCTTAAAAATATTTTTCATAATAAGACACATCCAAATTCAACAGTTTCATATGATCTCAAAATATACAGTCAATTGTTTAAATGGTGTGAGATACACTACTGAAAAAAACGTAAAAACAAATTCGAGAAGCCAAGAGAGCCAAGAGGAGGATCCAGCTAGGTTGGGCCGCGTTTGGCAAACTACGTCAAGTCTTCTCGTCATCGATAAAGTCACCCAGCGAGCTATGGAGAAAGCTATACTCGGTGTTTCGGAGGACAGTTCTAATTTCTCAATTAATTTTAAAAAACACAACGAGTCGCTCAACCTCCCCACCTCAACAGCCTTTAATAGGACTGCTGCCTACTGCTGGACGCATGCCTCCCTCGGATAATCACACAATACCTACTTGGGCTCTTATTGAGCACAATAGCTTAAACAATAAGTTAAGTCTTCTTGCACTACTGAATTAGACTTTTCCGCTCCGGCTCTCCAATAATAAAAATACGTTAAAACATTGTCGATGTTACGCTGCACTTGTTGGAAAAAAATACTTATAACAATTTAAAAACTCACATATTCCATCCTCATCAGCATTTTGACACATCTCTTCGCTGCTCCCGAAATAAATAAATGCGAATAATAAAATCGGCACAAACAAACAACGAAAATCCATTTTGTTCGACAGATAGTTAACCTCTGCTATGAAAACTCGACAGCCGATGAAAGTTTTTATGCACAGGCTTTAAATAAGGATTGTTTTACGATTTTGTAGTTGTATAAAAACAAAAATAAAAGTGGAAATAGCATTTTATGTACCTAGTTTAATTAATTTAATTACAATTTCAAGTTGTACCTAATACTACTTTCAGTAGTTAAATTACAATCATTAACATCGTTTGTAAACGGGTGCTATAATGAAACCTACCGTTTTAAGAGGTCAAATAATGCATTAACAAAACTAAAAGTTTTAAAAACTTAATTTTATGGTAACGAACGAAAGGGTTCAGATTAAAAAATATACGATAGGTAGGGAAAAGACTTAACAGGAAGAGTAATCGAATATAAATTTCAAAAATAAACATAATTATTAAATAAAAAAATATAAATGCTCTGAGTTATCAGTGACTACACCACACTATTTTTACGCGTTACATAGCCAGACTTATGTTTTAGTTGAGTTATTGTTTAGTTTTTCTATTTCATGCTTACATTTTGAATAATTAGGTAAATGAAATTCTACCTAAAATTATAGCACAGAGCTCAAAGCCACCATCTTCATTAACTGTTTTTGTTGGCATTAGGCGCACTCTTGTTTTCCATCCCACATTAGTATTTTACACACAAAACCGTTACATCTACATCGATCACATAATTATATTACGACTTTTCTGTTTTTCAATATAATCAAAAAATCCTAGTTAAAAAAACAAATACCTAAAAGGGGGTTTGAAGATTTTGGCCTTAAGATCTGTTTTTAATTTCAAAATCACGGCGCACAATGAATAATGCATATGTATAGTTCGATATAAGACATTTATATAAATAAAAAAAGCCTATAACACAATGTCCTAAAGCGTCAGGTTTTTGGTTAAGTTGCACACGGCTGTAGCCATTGACGGAAAAACTTAGGTCACTAAACTGTAGTTATCTACGAATTTCAGTCGATTGACATAGTCGTTTGTATTAAAGCCTATAATTGCTGCAAAACAGGTCAGTTCTCTATCCTAAAATAACCCCCAGCGATATCATGAAAGCAAGTAAATTTATCTACTTTTTAAAGCAATAAAAATAAGAACTTTATCTGCGGAGATCCCTTGAGTAGACAAAAGTCAATTTGGAGCAGACGACGCCGCGGGCTGGAGCCAGATCGTAACTCGTAGCATACAGAAACGCATTTTATCAGTTTACGCAGTTTAGTGTTTATTTATTACTTGGGTAGGTAAGTATTAAATTGCGTACTTAGATACATGTAATATTTGCAGCTCATTACGTTGATAAAATTGATAATCATTTTTGAGGTTTGATAGCAGCAATATCTATCAAGATTAAGTGAAATTGCATTTTTTAGCTCAACACTTATCAATTCAAGTAACGGTATAGAAAAGCAATTCTAAACTAGTTTTCTTTCAGATAAGTCATGTAGCAGCATGAAATGTGCGTGAAATTTCCTATAGCACCATAGTCTGTCAGTTGAACAGTTTCAATGAAATAAACATAAAATTATATATCCAAATTTTATGAAAATTGCTTAGACTCACACATGTAGGTTAATAAAGGGTCTCGCACATGTCAGTTAATCATTTAATTCAAATTCATGGGGATATGTGTTCCGTATGAACGTGTAGATTCCAGAGTATGGATACAGAACATGGATACAATGCAGTGTGGTTTCCGCACTGGAATGCGAAATGCGCAGATCCTGAGTGCGTATTTTCGGATGGGACTACTCCAAAACTTAGAAACGATATTTTATGTTTCTCAAGCTTAATGAAACATAATTTTCTTTTCACTTTCACTTTAATTTTAGGGTTTTCTTAGGAATGTAAAGCTGACAATTTTGACGCAAAAATTAATTTGAGTCATGTAAAACCTACAAAAACAGCTATAACATATATTAATATAAATCATGGCAAGGTATACTACGGTATATTTTCTATAGTAATCGGCGAGTGACAACAGAGGCCGCCATAACGTATATTTTATTACGTTACCAAAATATGTCGACAGCACAATATATTTTGGCATAGTAAGACATGACGGTCTTAGAGCATAGCCAACGTCTATGGCACCGCTTGCTATACCGTAATATATAGCTTACTATATTAATATATACTAAAGGTCTGTCTGTTGTGGGCTTTAAATGTGTTTCTACATTAGTATAGCAGAAATATCAACTCATCCCGTGGCTCAAGCGACCCGCGACTCAATAGATGGCAGTTGTTTGACTTCATGCTGATAAAAATAATAAACAAAAATACTGCAATTTTGTTATCGATTGGATATTTTTATTCAGTACCTACAAGAATAGTATTTTAGATAATTTTTAGAGATAACTACAATAAATGGCCAAACGATTATGAAAGCTTGCAAATCATACAAATATTCGCTTGATGGTACAATATACGGATGATGCTGGTGACTTTGTACAAGCAAGACAAAATAACTTTTTACTTATACCTACTTTCTCAATTTGGGACTTTTCATAAGTCCAAGGAACTTACCCAACTGTAGATTTCCTTTCATCATCATCATCATCCTATACCAGTCCACAGCTGGACATAGGCCCTAATGAACGCCAAAGCGCCCTGTCTTCAGCTTGCCACATCCTGCATCTGCCAGCAGTATTTCGCAAATTGTCATCCCACCTGGTCGGAGGGCGACCTACATTACGTTTGCCGAGTCGCGGTCTCCGCTCAAGAACATGTTTACCGCAGCGGTTGTCGGTTATTCTCGAAATATGGCCAGCTCACCCACTTCAGCTTGCTAGTCCTTTGAGCTATGTTGATAACCTTGGTTCTCTGTCGGATGTATTCGTTGCGAATCCTATCCTTCAGAGAAACTCCGAGCTCATAGTTCTCTCTATAACTCGCTGGGCGACTATATACTGGTGGACCAGTCCTACCGTGAGTGTCATGACGGGTAGGACGCAATGATTGGTTGGATTGATAATAATTTATTAAGTATCTATAAAATACCTTTTGAAAAAGCCTTAAAAATTAATGAGCTGACATCGTCTTAGACAAACACAGCTCAAATGGTTTCAAATGGTCTGTGTTAGGTTCACCTAGCTTTTGCACCCTGTATATTCACTTTAAAAGTATATACAACAGGCATGATTTTTTTGTCGTTTTTATATGTAATGGTACGGAACCGTCCGTACGCGATTCTAACTCGCACTTGGCCGGTTTTTTATTTATTCTTATGGTATAAGATCATTACAAAAATCAAAGCCTATTTTCACAGTAAGACACAGAGCGATCTGCGTCAGTGTTTGGGCAATACGTGTCGGTATGTACCCAGTATTCCTGCCCGCCAGCTGTCTGGCATACCTGTAAAAGCATGTGAGCAAATAGTACAAGGATATTTGCCCACGCTTATTATTCAGGAGTAACTGCCTCGATGAGAAGTGGGAACTCTGAGATTTCATTTAAGAACCTATTTAACATAATAATAATAATAAATAATGCTGGACAATTCACACAGCATTGTCTAGCCCCAAGCTAAGCAGAGCTTGTGTTATGGGTACTAGATAACTGATATACATAATACAATACATTACATTAGATATATATTTTTTATTATACATAGAAAATAACCAGAACACCCGGAACAAATACCTGCAGATCGTACAAATATTTGTCCCAAAACGGGAATCGAACCAGCAACCTCTTGCGTCGCAGGCGGACCTTCACCCACCGCGCCGTTGCGCGTTGCGCGTTCGGTTCTCATCGCAATCGCACGCTCTCAGTGAACACTCCTTTCTCGCCAGCGGTCGAAGTCGACTAGTGATGGACTAAGGTGCTATCGATGACTTATCGATAGCTCGCTACCTTAGTCCAACATGAAGAAATACCTAAAGAGTGCAGCGTCCACCTCAAGCTTGGTGAACAAGAGGCAGAGGGGTAACTCTACGTCACCAAACCAGTGGTTACATCCGAAGAGGTTCAGCCCCAATCCTACTGAAGATCCAACGGAGAAAACAATGCCAACGAGTAACCGTTTTGATAGCCTTCCAGTTGATGAAGTTGCTCCAGAACTGAAACCCTACCAAAATGCTACTAAGAAGAAGTTAGCTAATAATATCCCACCTATTGTCATCGAATTTCAAGGTGAATGGAACCTAGAAAAGATTAGGGACACTATCAAGAAGTTCCTCCAGAAAGACGAATTTCATATGCAGTACAGGGGTCGGAAAATCGTCCGAGTTCAATGTTACTCCGCTAAAACACACCAACAAGTGAAGGATGGCCTCGTAAAAGAGAATGTGACCTTTCACACATTTACAAGGAAAGATGAAAAACTCCCTAAAGCAGTCATAAAAGGTTTGCCGAAGTATTCACAAACTAATATTCCGGAAGAACTTGCTTCGCTTGGATTTGCCGGAGCCACAGTGTCAGAACTAAAAACTTTCCATGCCTCCGAATGTCCGCCGGTATTAATCCAGCTTCCGAGTGGGTCGAACATGGCCAAGTTCAAGCAGATAAAGTATCTGTCAAATTGCGCTATAAACATAGAGAAATACAAACCTAGCAAGAAACCAGGCACTCAATGTTTCAGATGCCAAGGATTCGGCCATGCTTCAAAAAACTGCAACAGACCAGCTCGTTGCGTTAAGTGTGCACTGACTCATCCTACTTGGGAATGCCCCAAAAAGGATAGGGAAGAACCTGCTCGCTGCTGCAATTGTCAAGAGGAGCATCCTGCAAATTATACGCAATGCAATGAACGGTTGAAATACTTACAACGGATAGAGAGCAAACGCGAGACTTTACGTAAAGCTCTGACAGCTAACGCCACACGAGCAACACTGAGCGGCCAGAAAACTTGGGCTCAAATATCCGGTAGCAAAAGTAAGTTACCAGCTCATGATGTACCCGCTGAAATCGAATTGCCTGCTCCGTTTCTTGCTAAACCTCAGCAGTCCAACATTACGGCGAAACCAGTCATATCAAACGATAAGTCTTCATTGGATTTAGAGACCACCGAAATGCTGGAGATCTTAACGACCATTCAGGCAATCAAGCATGATTTTAAAAAATGTAAAACCTTTATGGAAAAGGTTATTCTAATAGTGACACACCTCGGTCAATATGTTTAGTTGTCATGAGTTACGTTTACTTTACTGGAACGCAGATGGCGTTCATAAGAAGCAGCAAGAATTAGCTGAACTTGCGGTGAGTAAACTTAGAGCTGATGTCATTGCACTCTGTGAAACTATCTTAACCACTCGACTAACTCTTAAAATCCCTGGATATGCTTGCTATCGCATGGATAAGCGGAGTAATGGTACCGGCCAGGGTGTAGCTATTCTTGTCCGCTCCGACTTAGCACATAAGGTGGTTCCCACTCCACCAACCCAAAACCTAGAAGCTATCGGTGTTTCGTTGAATATAGGTAATACCAACATGATTATCTACTCTATTTATCAATCCCCTAATCTCCCGCTGGACCCTACTGACATTGACCACCTCATGTCATCGGGGAATCTGGTGCTAGCTATGGGTGATACGAACGCTAAACATCCACTGTGGTCTCCTGGGACGGCTAATCATCGCGGTAAAACTTTATATGAGAATATGCTAAAAAATGAATATGTTATCCATGCTCCTAGAGACTTCACCCTCGTTCCCTACTGCGTTGAGCATAATTCATCCATTCCAGATATTCTCCTTTCTAATAACCTACCCATTGCCGAGATTACTACTATTCCTGCTCTATCTTCAAATCACTTCCCTGTCTTTGCTAAAGTTGGTATTAAATTTCAACGGCAGCCAATTAAGAAATTCAATTTTGCAAGGGCTGACTGGACCAAATACCGTAACAACCTTAATTGTCAAACTACTCTATTAAGCAATGTTTATAAGAATACACATGAAGTTGACCTTGAAATTTGTGACCTTCAACAGAACTTATTAAAGGCCAGAGATCTATGCGTTCCAGTTACGACTTTAAAGCCATGGACCTCAACCGGGTTACCACGATGTATAAAACGATTAATACGAGTTAAAAATCGTCTTCGGAGATATACTGTGACTGAATCAGATATTGTTATACGTAAATCGTTGAAAGAGCGTATTAAACAATTAAAAATAGAAATTAAAATTGCCATACAAAGATACAATGATAAAATTTGGGACCAAAAGCTACAACGTGTAGACCATCCGGGAACTGACCTTTGGCGCCTAGTCAAATCTTTGCGACCATCAACCAATGATTCAATACCTGCACTTAAGAATGAAAATGGCTCTTTGACTACGACCCAGAAGGAGCAATGCGATTTATTAGCTAGAACTTTCTCCAATAACATGTTGCTAACACACGACTGGTCCAGCACCGAAGATTCATTGGTCAATGATTCAATAACTACCTTGAACAATCCATCTATCTTAGATCACTCCTTGCTAGCACGACCTGCAGAAGTCAAAAAGCTTATAATGAGCTTAAAACTTCGTAAGGCTCCTGGCTCAGACCAGATTTCTAACCTTCTGATTCGTAACATGCCTCAAAAATGTGTGGTGCTACTAACCAAGTTATTTAACGCCTGCCTAATCTTGAATTACTTTCCACCCGTTTGGAAGCTAGCTAAAGTTATTGCAATCCACAAGCCAGGCAAGGACTCTGCTGAACCTGCATCATATCGCCCTATAAGTCTGCTGCCATGCCTTGGGAAGCTCTTTGAAAAGCTGATCTACAAACGATTGCTACGCGCATCTGGCAACCTTCTCATTAATGAGCAATTCGGATTTCGCCAAGGCCACTCTACAGCACAACAGTTAGCTAGAGTAGCTGAAACCGTGTCACATAACCTTAATCTTAAACAATCCACCGGCATGTTTCTTTTAGACATAGAAAAAGCGTTTGACACGGTCTGGCATGATGCTCTAATTCACAAACTCGTTTTACTTGGAGTCCCCATGTCCATAGTAAAAATTCTAGAGTCCTACCTAAGGGATAGAAGTTTTCAAGTTTACATTAATAAAGATAGATCCCACAAAAAACCAATGCCTGCAGGTGTGCCGCAAGGCTCGATCCTGGGTCCGTACCTGTTTCTCTTATATCTGAACGATATTCCGGTGCAGACACGCACTAATATAGCTTGCTTTGCAGACGATACTGCTTGCTTTACCACCTCATCTGATGTTGATTTAATAATAAGCCGTCTTCAACTCGCCATCGACCGTCTGTTTGTTTATTTTAATACATGGAAACTAAAAATTAATGACACTAAAACTGAAGCGATACTTTTCACTAGAATGCGTATTTTACCATCGAGAAAACTTAACATCGGAACCCATAACATTCCTTGGAGTCGATCAGTCAAGTATCTAGGTTTAACATTAGATAATAAACTTAACTGGACCGACAACACATCTAAACTACACTTGAAAGGTATCAAAGCCATCAATGCCCTGAATCCTGTCCTCAACAGGCGCTCTACTTTGAATAGCTACACGAAATTACGTATATACTGCACCCTGGTTCGGCCGTGTATTACGTATGCTTGTCCTGTTTGGAGTAGCACGTGTCGCACTAATCTTAACAAGTTACAGCTTGTTCAAAACAAAGCCCTCAAATTAGCATTCAGCACTCCGTTTCGAACCAACCTTTATAACCTACATTTGCTAGTAGGTCTACCAAGAATTGACACGTTTATTTATAAATTATCAGAAAAATTTTATATTCATAAAAACCCAAATAGTAAAAACCAACTTATTAAAAATTTATGTAAAACTCGTATAAGTAATCTTTCATTCATCGACAACTACAATCGTTATAAGTTACCCCATCACTTATTCATAGAGTGCAATGAATAGGCCGCGTCACTCGTATGAGTTCGCTCAGCCCGCCTGCCGCTGAGCGCACGCCAATCTCAGCCGTATTATCAGGTGATAGGTCGGGTGGTATTGGCGTGCGCGCGGGCGCGACCGGGCTGCGCGCTTGTGTGTGTGATTAGTTCACGATAGCTGCAACAATTCATAGTTCTTGTCGCTTCTTTACTAAACTACCCGAAACACTAATAATTTTACAATATTTGTATAAGACTTCCTCAACAATTAATTTTAAAAACGTAATTGCTAATTCTAAAGCTTATGTATTTTTTAAACCTATGTATTTGCTTTGCCCTTATTTAAACCCACCAGCTACTTATATTTTTTGAACTTCAGTGATAAAAGTTTATTTGTACAAGTGTAAAGCTTGCTAAACATTGTGTAAAATATAACATAGTTTGTAGAGCTAGGACTTATTAACACTAGCTTACGTACATACTGTAACAACAATGTATGATTTAAATAAAGAAATTTTAAATTGAATTGAAAACCCGTAGATTTTAGAAGCCATGCTTTACTATAAATTAGCTATAGTACTCATGTTCCTCACAATGATATGTACTCGGACATTTATTTTCGTTGTTTCGCTGAGTTGCCACTCTGCGAATGCTTGGCAATCACACACACACACACACACAGAATTTTCTATGACATTTTCTAGTTGACTGTACCAATTAAAAATAATTTGCAGGTCATAGGAAACGGGTATCATTTACAATATTAACAAATATGTTTGGTAGCCGTTTACAGCGGGTACAGAGCTTCGGGTATAGTACATATAGATTGCAGTCTCCCATTCTTGTCAAATGATCTTTCACTTCCACGTTCTTTCACTTTTGTATATTATAATAATCCCGAGGTAGTTTTATTTCCAAGAAATCACTATTTGTCATGTATCTAGAATTGTGAAGAAAAACAAGAATTTTAAAGACATTTTTTAATTAGCTATCGTAATAACCTTGAATATTGCAGAATCTCCTTCGAACTCCAGTAGCAGAATTATCGTTTTTGTTTAACTCTTGCACGTACATCGCGCGATCTACGGTCAACACTTCACGAGTCTGAGTTCGTTACGCCAATGCAGGCAACTAAACTAACATATTATTCTTAATTTTAAGAAACGCTATATTTTAAAATACATGTAGTATACATCTAGGTACCTACTAAATAGTTAGTGATACATGTACAGAAAGCAGCGTTTATTTTGTCCAAGCTGCATTCATAAGATTAAATAGCGTATATGATTGTTGCATCATCTGTAACAAAAAATGATCCTGTAAGTTTTTGTCGTACTGTCGAGCACATTGAGGTTCAGCTCTTAATAATTTTCTTTACAAACCGCTAACAGCTAGTTAAGGCTACCGCTGACAGACCGGCATCGGACGCTCCGCATTGACCGCATTTAGTAGAAGACTATTTTAGTAGGTATTCTTTTAATGGTTTTCTTTTTTGGATAACTTCATTCGGATTGCCGATCAGCGGACACACTCGCACGCCACTTTGTCCGCCTTTCCTCCCCCGCCGGGACACCGTTATTCGATTTTACAGATGACGAGTTTTTTGGCTATATTCGAATGATTTTTTTTGTTGTTTTTTTTATTTGTCAGTTTAAAACAGGAATTGTTAGATACCATTTTTTTGGTTAGTTTAATTGATTAAGTTGGATTTTTTTGGTAATTAATATAAACATTTCCATAAGTTGTTGATAAACGATAGCAAGAAGACTTATTTTATTGGATTTTCATTGCTTGCCTCAAATCTCGGGATTAGAAACAGGGACCAGGATCGAATTCTGTAGTCGCCACTGTTATCAAAAATTTCTTCCGTTTGCTTCGAAAAAAAAGGATATCATGTTGAAAATTCGTTTGCTTCGGAAATCCAGTTGCTGCGTTTACAGTACACGAACCACCCGGAATTAACGCAAAAAACGTCCTTTAATTAGTATTTTTTTCAGTCGTACCATTGGCATTTAAATGTGGGGCCTGCTGAGTTTGCCAGGGGTATTATAATCCCATCTATTTAAAGGTGGTAGGTAAGTGGCTGCATCATACAAGTAAAATGTCAACAAAATTTTACTCACAGAAGCGAATGTATCCAGATTCATGACACAGAATATGGTGCTTATACACAAAGGACGTGTGGCTCTGGTCAACATGAGGAGGATTGTTCGCCGGGTACTCTTATCAGGAACATTTTGCCACCCACTGCTGTAGATGGCTTCACGAAACTCAGCACTCTTGATGATGAAATGAAAAATGTATTTAATTTTTAAGTTTACACTGAATAGGTACTTAAGCCATGATACAACGAATGACACACAAAGAACATCATCATAATAAGAGAAAATATTATTAAGGAAGTACATACCCGTTCCATGAGTAAATCACTGAAGTAGCATGGCATTAGAAAATGTGCAAGAGCACCGCACAAAATTATGAAAAACTCAATATTAAATGTATCATTACGAATACCCTGAAAAAGAAGCGGAGCTATTTTTTTATGTACAACTGTGTTCCCACAGACGCGAAGTGGAGTGGACTCATGTAGATACCAAGATCTTGAACCACTGGAATTAAGATATTGTAATATAAAAAAGGATATTTAACCTGTAGTGTTTATTCTCGTCATACATAACTCAATGATTGAAAACGAAAGTTTTCAATATACTATATTTACATATATATAATATAATATATTATATAATACCCACATGACGGGTAGGACGCACAAGTATAAACTTCCCCAGCGAGCTATGGAGAGAGCTACGTTCGAAGTTTCTCTGAAGGATAGAATTCGTAACGAATACTCCGACAGAGAACCAAGGCTGTCGACATAGCTCAAAGGATTAGCAAGCTGAAGTGGCAGTGAACTGGCCATAACTCGAAAAGAACCGACAACCGCTGGGGTAAACGTGTTATTTAGCGGAGACCGCGACTCTGCAAACGTAGTAGTGACATCCTCCGACCAGGTGGTGGGACGATTTGCGAAAGAATGCTGGCAGATTCTGGATGCGGCAAGCCGAAGACAGGGCGCTATGGCGCTCATTAGGGGAGGCCAATGTCCAACAGTGGACTACTATAGGCTGATGATGTTTATTCTTAATGAAAATCAAGCTTAGGTGGATGGATTGGATAGGAGACACGAAATCAAAGAGGCTGAAAACTAAAGACGTGGAGACGTGAAACGCGAGAAAATGAAATGGAAAATGTTGGGGGAGGCATAAATTCAACCTACCAGATGGAGCAAGAGTGCTCCATCATAATAAAAAATAATTATATTGCTGAATGAGTAAAAAAATATAATCTTACATCGAGCACATTGAACATAGTCATAGGAATAACTAAAGTTGTGCCCTTCATGTTAAACTCGTACAGCAGTGCAAAATTTGTCTGCACTACGTTTATAAATCTGAAAAAAAGGAGAGTATCAGTAAGCTGCGTGCGGCAGTGAGAGTGTTTGTTTTCTTTTTAAGGTTTATGGATATTTCTTTTGAATCTGCTCCCATAAATAAATAATGCTGGACAATTCACACAGCATTATCTAGCCCCAAGTTAAGCAAAGCTTGTGATATGGGTCCTACTAGATAACTGATATACGTAATATAATACATTACATAGATAGATATTATTATATAAATCTAGGCAATGTTACTTACTCATACAGAGTTTGCAGTTTTATAATTATCAACTTCAAGTTTTCTTTTCTCTTTTCAGTAGATTCATCTCTACAAAGAGCTCTCGCCATTCTAGCGTTAAGAATGTCTAACTGCCCACATGTATGCAGTGTAAATATTGGTATCAGTGGATCAAACCCAATGTACATAATCCCGGCAAACACACCAAACGTAAAGCAATAAACGAATGTACAACAATAACCTGTTATATTGTTTTTGTAATTTTCTATGAGACCAGGGTACGTCATATCAAACATTGGTATTAACTGGTTTTCTTGGATCCAGAATGAATAAGCTGTTAAAACTAACGCCTTCAATGGGAATATCATGATGCCGGTCGATGCGCTCAGGCACCAGAATATGCTGAAAGTTCTTCCTATCTTTGCATATTTCTTGACTACTTCCTGTTCTTCAGGTAGGAACTGCTTGGCTAGCTCGTAGTCTTCCTCTATAATGCGTATGAGATTTATTATTGAATTCCTATGATATAGCAAATAAAAAAACTTTGCACCTGCATTCACGCAAATAAATGTCATGGCAATATTTTTACTGGCCTCAATATAGTTTTCGTTTCTTATATCATGCATGATAGCTGAGTTCAGCAGAAAATAGAAAATTGTAATTTTTAAGATAAACACAAAAATAACTTTATTGCACCAAAGTATGTTTCGGGTCAGGAATGGATAGGATCCATTGATCTGCATTGCTTTCACGGCAGTGTTGAAATATTTTTCAAATTGTATATTGTTATAAGACATTTTCGGTTGCGATGAGAGACATTACTTGTATCGTAAAAATATTTTCCACAAAACGCTCCGTCCGTAATAGTCTTCAGGTATAACGACACAAAAATGACGTTTATTAACTACTTACGTATGTCTCAGAAATAGTTTAAAGTTCATTATTATTACAGTTTTTATTACCAAGTAGGGTTGTAAACACTTGTTTGCAGAAGTTTTATTGTATTTTTAGATCTTTAGTCGACCCTTGTTCCTGCCGAAAAGCTATAGTTAGATTAAAAACAATACTAAATTATTTATTTCAGACAGCAATGTTAGAAAAGTATGGATAGGAGTCAAAAACCTAATTCTAAGGCCCATTTAAGAAAATACCTTACCTTAAAGGCCTTAAACTGACTATAAATTCCTAAATAAAAATGGGTTGGGAAGGAAGAAGAAGAAGAAATACATTCATTTACAACAACAATACAATACAATATAAATAATTAAATCAAGACACACTTATAGAATATGTAAATGTATAAAGTTGTTATAAAAAGGTCCTAACTCAGCACAATGCTGGCTAAGCTCCCGTAAGAGACCTAGCCAGCGCTGGTGAAGGAACACTGTGGAAGGAACACTTCGATAACGCGTTCTAGTTAAAATTCAAGTTTATTTTAGTTTGATGTGAAGAGATGATTGATGACATAATAATATGGATGAAACGACGAATAAAAAGACCTCTTCACGCGCGTTGCCATGAAAACCATTTTTATCAGTGATGATGAAAATTTATTATGTGATGTCAAAATCAAAATAAAGCAGTTAGACAAGTCATACCCAGAATATTATTTTTGTACTCTAAACAACTAATTAATTAATAGTAATTATAATTAATATCAAAAAAGAAAAAAGGTTATTGATTCTGTTCACTTAAATTTTTTGTCCACTGATGGAACAAGAAAAAAAAATAAGAATCAGTCTATTATTTATACATCGCATAATGTGTCTAATACAATGTATATTTTGATGCGATTTAGGTACAGGTCAATCTATACTAATATTATAAATACGAAAGTGTGTTTGTTCATTTGTTTGTTTGTCCTTCCTTTACGCCCTAAATAAGCAACCAATCGACTTGATTTTAGAGTTAATTGAAAGGATGGAGAGCAACAAAGGCTACTTTTTATACCGTAAATCAGTTTCCATGGGGTAGAAATAACCTGGTTTTTTTTATAATTCTCTCGTATAATTACTAATAGTTCGTGATCATAAAGAGAGTATTTAACATGGGATGGATTCAGCTTGCGCGAAAAAATGCGAGTGGTTGCCAAGCTCATGCTTTGAAGGCGTGCAAAAATTATGCAAATGGATTTCGTGATCAGCCTTTGACTTTGAAACAGAATTAGTCTAGGCAAAATATAACTCAAAAACAAGTCCGCAAGTCATCTCATCTTCAAATCTTTGGAAGGTTTGTCTCGCGTTACGCAATCCAAACGTCATTGCTGGAAACTCATATAATCTAAATAGCGATGAATAGTTAGATACATATAATCTACCTCTAAGCTTAACATTATTTTCCTTAAAAACTACTTCGGAGACATATTGCCTATCCAGGATTCTAAGGATGTAATAAAATTAGACAACGGTACAGCTGTTCGTGGAGTTTACGATAAAATACTTGTAGAAAACAATGCATAATATATTTTTGTTTGTTTTGTATAAATGATTGCAAGATTTTATGGGGTTAAAGTACGAGGACAACGGAGTAAAAATATTTTTTCAAAAACTACTTATTGCAGGAAATATTGAGAGTTAGCCTGTAATTGTCCACATATATCAATTCCTCAAGGAAGAATCATTTATACAAACGCCTCAAAATCAACTATTATACATTATCGTAAGAATCATTAAAATCCTTTAGGAATTGGCGAAGCTATCACCAATATTGTTGTATGTAGTCGTGATTTTTCGAAAGTATTATTTATTTTGTTGCTTGGCGCGATTAATACTGTCAAAGTTCAAGCGGCCCAAAACGTTTTACAAAGCAACAGCATCCTTTCAGAACCAGTGTCCTTGGATGCCAGGGCGCTGATAGAAATATATCGTGCAGTTAAAGAAAGATCAGAATGAAAGGATTCACACATGTCAGGTAGGTTCATAATTTCATTAGAGATTCATGAGTTTAGTGTCAGGTGTTCAGTTTAAACGTGTTCTAGATTTAAAACCACGGATATAATAATACAATGCTATGCTTTCTGCGGATTTTGGGATAGAACTTCACGAAAAGTTCGCTCAACGAGCACTTGATGAAAACTCTAAATTTTCTACTCATACCTTTAATGTTAAGTTTAGAATTTTTTATCTGCATAGATAATCAATTTTGTTGCACGAAAAACATCTAGTTTTCGATCGAGGCCAAAAAAGCGTATTTTTTGCATATTTTTTCATCTCTACTGTCAACAGAAATATCATTTCATGGAGTGGCAAAAGCAACTAACAACTCATTTACTTTCACAGCAATCCGCGTCAAGGTTTGGGTAATACTTGAGCAGAGCATGACGCAGTACCCAGTATAATGTCTACAGCACTGCTGCTCGCTATTAATCAGCATACCTTTTAAAGCAACATGTATGCAAATGGTTCAGGTAGATTTGCCCACACTAATAACGATGGAGTCCTGCCTCAAACTGTGAAGCAGCTCATGTTAGATTTTTTTTTGTTTGATTTTGACTACTTTACATCCACTTGGTGCTAAAATATCCTAGCAGTCAAGATATTATGTGCCCTAAATTAAAATTCGGGAGTCTCTAATTTAGGTTTGGACGAAGAACTTTAGCGTAACGCTCCGCCTCTTGTAAAACTCCGCGTCTACGCGAAGTCTACTTCGCGTTGACTTCCTCTAGTCCTCTTTTAGGCTTCTCGCAAAACTTTCGTACAGCTAGTGAATATTAGTTATCGATTCATGCTTGTTCGTAAAGATAATAATTTTTTTAACCGATTTTAAAAACGGTGGTGATTTCAGTCACAATTCGTATGTTATACAGCCGTTTTTATGTAAATGTGTTGTTGTATTTTCGTTGAAAATAAAACAACATTATATACTTGTAGGTAAATACCTAGTTTTTTCCTGGACCTTCGTTTGACCGCAATCTCACCTCATAAAAAACAGTTCGTGAATTCGTGATATAGAAAAAGCAGTGTTTATTTTGTCCAAGCAGCATTCATAAGATTAAATAGCGTATACGATTGTTGCATCATCTGTAACAAATGAATGAAAACATACAAAAATTGGACATAGACTTTCATGAAAATAACACACTGATCAGCTCCTAATACTTTTCAGTGTATTTTTACCCCAACGTCAATTGACCAGTTTTTATTTAATTTCATTGACATTTTTGATTGTGTGTGGATCATAAAATATCCAATATCATTTTTTACTTACAGAAGCGAATGTATCCAGATTCATGCTATAAAAGATGGTGTTAATACACAAAGGACGTGTGGCTCTGGTCAACATGAGGAGGATTGTTCGCCGGATACTTTTATTGGAAACATTTTCCCACCCACTGCTGTAGATGGCTTCACGAAACTCTGCACTCTTGCGCATGAAACAAAAATTTCAATTACATTTTATGATAAAAGACATTACTGAAGAGAAATGAAATAAAAAAAAATTCAACAGCCAAAGAGAAAGTAGTCGCTGCTACAGCATAACTTTGTAGGTAGGTACATTTAAGTAAAACATGTACCTTCCTATATTCAATGTACTCTTTGATGTAGGTACCTTACGTTTCTTAACTTCACTTACCCGTTCAATGAGTAAATCACTGAAGTAGCATGGCATTAGAAAATGAACTAGAGCGCCGCACCAAATTATGAAAAACTCAACATTGACTGTGTTATTGCGAATACCCTGAAAAAGAACCTGAGTTATTTCTTTTTTTATGAATGTGTTTTCATAGACGCAAAGCGGTGGGGATTCTACGAAACCAAGTAATCATAAAGCACTAGGACCAGCTATGCATTTCCACAATAGAGGTCATTTCAAACAATGTGACGCTTTGATTCCTTATGAGGCTTAGCCTCAAAGGTTTTGCACAGTAGGCCGGAAATCAAAGTGATTCAAAGCACATTAACGACTAAAATACTTTGACAGTGGTTTAGATACAAGGTCTTCAACTTAAAATTGGATGTGGCATAGTTATTGGAGACGTGAAACTGGGGAAATCGAAATGGAAAATATTGTATTGGTAGGCATAAATTCACTACTGAATGGAGGAAGCGATGCTCCATCATGATCAAGGATGCTGTTGATGATGATGAAGCCTGATAAAAGTGATTTCTTACATCGACAAAATTTAACATAGTTAAGGGGATGATTATAGTTGTGGTCTTCATATTTAACTCGTTGAGTAACGTAAAATTTGTCTGGACTTCGTTTATAAATCTGAAAGTAAATATTTTTTGTGAGCAGCAGATTTGACTGAAATTGATTGACTTCATACGCAAACCTAAATAAAAATACTTACTTATACAAAGTCTGCAGTTTAATTATTATCAATTTCAAGTGTTCTTCTCTCTTTTCAATAGATTCGTTCCTGGAAAGGGCTTTTGCCATTCTAACGTTAAGAATGTCTAACTGTCCACATGTATGCAGGGTAAATATTGGTATTAGTGGATCAAACCCAATGTACATGATTCCGGCAAACACAGCAAACGTAAAGCAATATGCGAATGTACAACAGTAATATGTTATATTATTATTGTAATTTTCTATGAAATCAGGGTAGGTAACATCAAACATTGGTATTAATTGGTTTTCTTGGATCCAGTATGAATAAACTGTCAAAACGAACGCCTTTACTGGGAAAATCATGATGCCGGTCGATGCGCTCAGGCACCAGAATATGCTCATAATTCTTCCAGTCTTTGCGTATTTCTTCACGACTTCCTGTTCTTCCGGCAGGAACTGCGTGGCTAGCTCGTAGTCCTGCTCTATAATGCGAATGAGCTCAATTATCGAATTCCTATGATATAGCAAAACGAAATACTTTATAGCTGTATTTAGGGAAATAACCGTCATGGCAATATTTTTGCTGGCCTCAATAAAGTTTCCATCTCTAACGTCATGCATGATGACAGAGTTCAGCAGAAAATATAAAACTGTAATTTTCAAGGTAAACACAAAAATAACTTTACTGCACCAAAGTATGTTTCGGGTCAGGAATGGATAGGATCCATTGATCTGCATTGCTTTCACTGCAGTGTTGAAATATTTTTCAAATTGTAAATTGGTAGTAGACATTTCTGATCATGTGGTCGCGATGAGACGCGGTCTTGTTTCGTAATAATATTTTCTACATTAGCTAACAGGAAAAAGTTTAATTCAGTTATAACGGATTAACAATTACATTTATTATGTACCTACTATGTACGAGTACGTATGTATGTCTCAGAAATTGTTTAAGTTTCATTATTATTTTATAGGGTTGTGTATATTATTTGGTGGCAGAAGGTTTTTATAGATCGTCAGAAATAAACAATCTCGATTTTTTTCAATCTGTTAAGTCCTATTTGGATGACTCTTTGGTTTTTGTGTAGATAAATGATCCCGTCGTGGTCATATAAAATTTTTATTTTCGTATGTTCACTATTTTTCATAAAAAACTGAAAACTTTAATAAATTCATAAATTTTAAAGTTGGTTCTTTTAAATACAACTTATCTTAAAAATATTTATTGAAACAAATTTTTATACAAAAATTCTAAACATTTTGTGAGGACAAATCTAGCGAATCCTAAATCGACGGAGTTTAAAATACAGTTGCTGATTTGTCCTAGACATACTAACAACCCCTAATTGGACCATTACACTAACAGGGCAAGTTAAATAAAAGTTTGTTATAACATCAAATTTATTGATCTCGATAAAAAGATTGCAAAACTGCTCTAGTGACCCCTTAAATTAATTTAAAAAAATAACATTTTAATATAAGACACCTTAACGATTCATGATTTTATCAGCACTTATATTACTTCCATATTCAAACAAAATCTCTTCTCAACCAAAACAAGAACTTGGCAACCATAGTATCGTAATAACAGTAATTAGCCAGGTTCCTATCTAATATAATTAAAGCTATAATATTACTCGCTGAAACGTCTGCACTACTTATTTTGTTGTCAAAATGACGAAGGCAAGTGGTATTTACGTCTAAATTAGAAATAATGAGTCCAATCATCACAAATGCCCGTAGGTAATCAAGAGGGGATTTGCAGTAAATTGTTTTTAATTTAATTCTTTCAATGCTCATGATGCACATTTCCATGCTCTGGCTAGATGCAGCGCGCGGATTGCACAGCAGTGCTTGCACTGCACAAGCCAGAATAATCATTAGCTCTCTTGGTATCCTCTTTCTCTTTCAATCGTCCCCCTTTCTCTCTCTCTCGTCTCTATCGATTTCAGTTACGTCGATTATAACGATTTATCACAAAAATTGGTAGTTGAGTCACATGTTCCAACACACCTAAGCATGGTAGCCCCAACAAAGCCAGCTTATTGAACAAAGCAAACAGATAAAGCAAAGAGCAGAGTGGGGCCGGAAACAGCGCCATCTTGGCTTCCCGCCTCTAAACTACTTCCGGCGACAACTTCCTCCTGCTTTGCGAAACGTGTTTTATTTCATTTACACTGCCATGCGGTAATTTACTGACTGAAATTGGCACGAATGTTGTCTTTCAGGGTATTTCTAGAGAAAGACAGAAAACCTTTTATATGTGACACGCACGGCTGATGAAGAAGTTAAATATCGTAAAAAAACGTAAACAAAGATACTCTTTACGTGCATAAACCATGATAGAGTTTTTGGTAAAATTGATCAAGCCCTAATTTTCACAGTCTCTTTCGATCCTGTTATATAGCTTAGTAAGTTTTGCGAATTCATTAATTATTTGAGGCAGATCAAATTACTTTTGTCATAAAAAGCCATTTGTCGTGATTATAGAACGTACGAATTTTAATGGCTGAATATTTGTTAAGGATTACTTCACGCCAAAACTGCTGAGTACCTTTGGATTTACAGAATATTGAAATATTAGCTACTATCCAGGAAAAACAAGTGCGTACTCGTTTGCAGAAGCTAATAAGTCTATGCCTTTATTTTTATCTGACAGACTGGACTCATAGAAATCTCGTTTTAATCTCAGGGAACAGATACCCCGGGGTAAATACAAAGAGTTGTCGTGTCCCCTTTGTTAGGCAACAGATAATGTCTGCACCTCCATTAGCATCCACCCTTTGAACGAATTTATGTAGGAAGCGGGTCTCCACAACATGTTCTGCTATAGACTCAATTTTTATAAAATAATCAGTAAAATGTTTGTATGTACATATTTAATATTCATTTAATATGTAGACTACCTGTTATAATGTTTGATGATCTACATTTATTCTTAAGTGTACACAATTTAATAAAGTATCTGGTTTTAATTACGTGGACAGAGAAAGTAATCCCCCATCCCCCAAGACCAATTCAATATCCATTAATATTATCATAAAAATGAACCTTCTTCAAATCTGTCACATAAAGTGTCAGTCGATATAATCCATTCTTTTTAGGCAGAAGTTTGTAAGTTGTGCCGTTGCGTTTTAAAGATGTTTGGCCAAAGTAAACGTCAAATCGACTGAAAAGATCGGGCTGAAATTTAGCACGCATAAAGATCTGGACCTACTTTTGATCCCAAAATCACAGACAAAGCCGCGGGCATAATCTAGTAAGAAATAAAAGATAGATAAAATGATGACATGCTATTTTTACTAAATTGAATAGTCTAAGAACTACTTGCGTAACGAAATTAACGGGCTGAATTTTGTTTAGTGAGTTGTCAAACTATACAAAAAATTAGACTTATATGTATATTGTTGTGCAAGTGGGGCTTAGAATCTTATCTACTGCTATGGAAAATAATAAAAATAGGTAGGTACTACACACAGGTCTAACATCACATAGGTACACTTTACCAAACTATGCATACTTCCACAATTACTTTCAACATCACAGCTTATTATTAGAAATAAGTGATCTAGTATTATGAATAAGTCTCACCTACAATAATTAAGTGTAGTTCGGTTTTTATATCACGGTTTTTTAACGTGACGTAGGTACCAGTAAATAAGTGCTTGTATAGTCACGGTTCCAGCAACCTTTGAGAATCCTTTGAGCGACTTCGTAATAAAAGAGCACGTTATCAGAGTCAGATAAAAAGGGTGACATGCTCGTTCACTTTGCGCGTCGACTTGCTCGAATATGAAAAAGAAATCGAGGTTTATTACATACCTTGTAACTTGGGATGTGAAAATGAAGAGTCCAAGGTCTCTCGATTTGTAGAGGCAAACAATAAAAGTTCCCTGAATTTTCGAATGTTTTTGACTTGTTTGATATTTGCTCAACTGAAGATGATATTTTTATAAATTCCTGATATTTTTATGTTTCCAACCAAACTTTTTTAATCTCACCTGGAGCGTTTCTAGAAAGTTGGGCAGAATAATTAAAATATAATGTTTCTTATAGCTCAAATAAGGTAAGCGACATGATACCGCGTTTAACGTCGAAATCTTCCAAGGTATTATCAAATTTAATTTCTTAGCCAAGACATGCTGAGCGTTGGTACAATTTTCTCCCTTGGATTCCCTTGGGCCACCGTCGTCGTTGCGAAATAGATATCCAGTGATCTATTTTCCCGGCCCAAGTACTCAATCATTCAACTCAGATATTTTATCAAAACTGAACTTTTCCGCCTCGTTAAGAGTTTTTCATTGAAACATTGTTCAAAAATTTATATTCCGTATGTATTATTTACGGACAGTTTATTCACAATTTCACAGTTTTTCAGATACATCTATTTGCTACGACGCTGTTGCTACGGCGTAGCAAGCTACGACATTGCTATTTGTGGGCATTGTGGTATGCAGTGGGCATTGTTGAATGCAAATGAATGAAAAAATTAAAGTAAAACCTAGAAGAACGAACTATGTGTCTGTGCTACAAAAAGTAGGGACTAATCACAATCAATAGGAAAGTGTTATAGAATTTTGTCTGATATACTATTGCGGTTCAAGAGACATTCACTCTCTTCCATAAATTGCGCCAAACGCAGAATCAGCGTATCCAATACCCCGAGGTACCATTTCCGGAAGATTTCTCTATTGGCCAGGTTTTTCTTATACAAATAATAAATTACTGGACATTTCCACTAGGGTTATCTAACCCATGAATTTATTGTTTTGTAAACACATCAGGCTTGCATAGAAAACAGACAGACATAAAAATTAAATTTGTTGATCTATAAAGAATATTCTCGAAGCGGAAATCGAACCAACAACATTTTGCACCTCAGAGCTTTGCATACTGCACGCAGTGGTCGCAGAATAACTACGTTATCCCCCATAACTTACTAAACTTTGCTAGGTAATACTCTGTATTTCTATAAAATTAGATGCTTGCTCTTTGGCCCATATTATAAAATATTGCTCAGTCATCAATTGTTGCATGAGTAACGCTTTTGGGTTATTCCATAAATCCCCCTTTACAAATCCCCCTTGAGGGGAAAAACTGGAATGACATTTTTTATAAGTGCAGAATTCCCCCTCATAGTTTTTTCATATTCCAATTTTCCCCCTTGAGAAAATTTGTTTAAAGGGGATTTCTGTGTTATAAACATCACTCAAGCATCAATTTCATAATACGCACATAGTCTAGCTAAGTCAAAACGTATAATAATGACGCACTTCTTGACTTGGTCCAGTTACCAAATAAAACAGGAATAATGTTTGTTTTTGCCATTCAAATTATAACAGCAAAGTAATACAACGCAGTGAATTCAACGAAACTTGGTAGTTTTGAATATTTAAGTGGTTTCGTGGTTAGTCGATAACGGCTGTTTAATGCCCCAAAGAGAATTCAGGCTCTAGTGGCTAGTGCAATAATGCTGCCAAACAATTCTGAACCTTGCAGATCTTATGTAGTGTAAAAACATGATGTAGATTTTGTACAGGAAAACAAAAACACAACTTCATTATCAACTTAACTTAAGGCCAGATAATGCTGTGTGAATTGTAAAGCATTATTAATTTATTATCTTAATGCCTATTACTATTTTACTCGCAAAGTGTAAAAGGACATGCAGCACCGCTACCGCATGGCACAACAATAAGCATTTCATCTTTAGGGACATACTGTGCATGCTTCGAGCGGGTTTTTCTGGCTTTGTCTGCTATTTTATGCCGTCACTGTAAAATCTAAATTCTAAATTTTGCGCTGTGTTGCAGTTGTGCCAGATCTGCAACAACCTTTAGTCAGCAAAATATCGATCAGATAATAAAGTAGGCTATATTTTGGGGAAATGGATTTCAATATTAGTAGGTACTTGGTAATTTTTTTTATTTCTTGTAATTTATTTCTTGGTACTTGGTAATTTTTCGGTCCCACTCTTTATTAATTTTTTGTAACACAGAACACAAATTATGGTATCCTATGCTAAAGCATAGGATACCAGTGTTAGCTAAAGCTAAGCTAGCTAGCTAAGTGAAGCTAGGTAAACCTAGCTACACTATACTCATATCTTTTTTAACTCAAACATCGAATCATGGTAAATATCCCGTTATGACTTTAATATACTCATGCCGTACAAGAAGCTACAATACTGTAACAAACTCTCTACATACAGTATCTTGCTGGAACTCGTTGGAACCTCTGGAACCTCGCCACTTGCAAATAGTTCAAATTAACTGAAACCGCCAACCCTAACTAAATGTTTCCAGAATCGAGTATGCTATCAAAGTTTGTATCAGTTGATTACTCAATTAATTTGATGATTCCAGTTAAATAGATATTGTGGGTCCGTTCAAGAGTTAGGAATGTAAACTGTGGAGTTGAGAGCAATTCAGTTTAAATTCATGAAAGTATCGACACAAGTGCATTATAGACGACTGTACATTAAAGACGACTCCACTGTATTGTGCCGCTCACTAGGTTTTAAGAACAATTTTGTAGTAGCTCTTTACTTTGGACAATAAATGATCTATCTATCTATAAATGTGTCAATGTCTATATGTACTTATTTATCTCTTTTATAGGCATTGATTAGTTTCTAGAACTATGAATGGTGTAGGTATGTAGTGTAGAGTAGGTATGTAGGTGCCCTATTTGATAGTGTTTTTTATATCTGTTCATATTTGTTTTCTTGTGTACTTAATTGATTGTATTATGTTGCTTTCGTATGTTTTGGCTTAGTTTCATGCATCATTGTGAATAATTTATCCGTAACGCCAACTGTGCCAATAGTGGCTCTGGCGGAAGATACACACGCACGTCACCCAAGCGCCGTCGTCATCCGAACCCTGAAGAAATGAGTAGTTCAGCTGCTAGAACTTGGTTTGAGATTGTGCGCTTGTTTCTTATAAGCTTCCTCTTCACTATCGGCGATGCTCTTCTGTTTTCAATTTACTATAACTTTATGTATAACTATGGTTTACTTAAAACAATACCAGCAGAGGTGCAAACGGTGAATGAAATAAACTAAGCACATTAAGTTCCTGAAATGCTGGATGGGCATTCAAGCCCCCATTTGCACTATAATTAGCGAGCACCTGCGCTTTGGCCATTACGACTGCTAAACCTAATTAAGCTAGGTACTTACTTACTGAGTTACCCAGGTTTATTCATGTGCACTAAATACATAAGTACCTACTTAAAGAACAAATCATTCATCAACATTCACTACTGTAGATTCAAGGAGTTTCTTAGCAGGGTATTTCATTAGAGGATCAAACGTTGTATCGCGATTGGGGGTTCCAATCTGAAATCGTCCATCGAATGGACCGTATCTTCCGTGATTTTTTCTTTTTAGGAACATTAATTTTTTTCTTCAGTAAATTGCATGTTCAAGACTTATATATAAAATAAATACATACATCATTTTAGACCGCGAAATAAAAAAAAAATGGCGTACAAAATTCTCCTACATCAACCTTGGTTTCCGCAAACATTGTCGATCTGATAGTGATCATCAAGAAAACCTTACAATTTATACTCTGGTTTAGAATCCAAGATATCCTGCTTCAACAAAAACTGATAACGGTATCAAAAAACCGGCCAAGTGCGAGTCGGACTCGCGCACGAAGGGTTCCATACCATTATCTATAAAACCTAAAAAAAACAAGTCTGTTGTATGAGCCCCCTTAAATATTTGATTTATTTTCATTTTTTATTCTAAAAGTGAATAAATAACTAATTACTCTGTGAATATGTTAAGTGTTGCCTATTGCCGTTATCAATATCGGGTAAAAACATGCAAAAAATCACGTTTGTTTTATGGGAGCCCCTTAAATATAATATAAATAAATATAAATAAACTGTCTAACTATTACGGTTTATGAGATACAGCCTGGACACAGACGGACAGACGGACAGCGGAGTCTTAGTAATACGGTCCCGTTTTACCCTTTGGATACGGAACCCTAAAATAATATGGCAAGATTATTACTTAAAAATTAAAACACATATTTCAACAACACATAATCTCAAATATACAGGGATAAATGTTTAAATTTGAATTCGAAAACGAACGAGAGATCAAATATAGTATGAATGAAAGCTTTCAAAACCAAAAATTATATCGAGCTTTTATGTGCTTTGCTTTGATGTTAACTATTTTCCACCAACATAATATTCCTTGGGTACCAATTATATATTATAATATATAATTTATATTATTTCATTCATTATACTTATTGTACCCCTTAGTATGCTAAAAATATCCAGGTTTTTTAATTGGGATCGGAAGTCTCGTCTAGGTTCGTTACATTGTCAATTTATTAACAAAGATTAACATTTATTATTAAGGAAAAAATAGAATTTTTTATTACAACGAATTTTTACTCATACCGACATCTATTTGCTAAAAATCTAAGCCGTCACCAGAAGGCAGAGTGCCCAGAATGCTGGCAGCATTGCCACGTTGAAAGGCAATGCTAATTCGTTGACCGAAATAAAAGCCGGCAGCCAGATCACCTGTGGACTCTATTAGCAGTTTTGTAAGATCTTTGTATATAGCGTGTGCCCCAGGACCTTAAGGACCGAGGGTTTCCACCCCAAACAGCTGGAATAGGTAACCTCTGTCAAGATTAGCATATTTTCGCCGTTTGTTCCGCTGATGTTGCTGCAGAGCCGGCTCTTACTGATGTCGTCCCTGCAAGATGAGAATAAATAAATAAATAATAAATAATGCTGGACAATTTACACAGCATTATCTAGCCCCAAGCTAAGCAGAGCTTGTGTTATGGGTACTAGATAACTGATATACATAATATAATACAATACATACATATATTTTTTTATTATATATAGAAAACGATCAGAACACCCTGAACAAATGTCTGCAGATCGTACATACATTTGTCCCGAGGCGGGAATCGAACCCGCAACCTTCTGCGTCGCAGGCAGACCTTCGCCCACCGCACCACATCGGTCGTCAGAATGTGCTAGGATATCTACATACGTAGCATCCCAAACTAAAGGCCGACCCATCTTCCATATTCCTCCATCTTCATCATGTAGGTATCCACTTTTAATACCACAATCCACAGTATTTATCTCGAGATTTTGTGAACTAACATTTCCCACACGTAATAAGCATATCCCGTTGTCGCGTCGTCCCACATCCATTATTAAATTCTTATTAAGCTCGGACCAAACGGACCTGTCCAATGGTGGCACAAAGACCTTTGCCTCCTAAAATAGCCTGCTTTTTTTACTCTGTGTAATAACATTTCAGACTAAATAATTTGCCAAAAATAGCAGCTTTGTATATCATTCTTTGTTCATAACTTTCAGCACTGCTGGACGATTCACACGGCATTATCTAGCCCCAAGTTAAGCAGAGCTTGTGTTATGGGTAATCTTTGACAGCGGGTTAAATTGTCTAAGTGGGTAATAGATAACTGGTGTACATAAAGGAATGCATAAAATAAAAAGTTTTTTTATTATACATTGAAAACGACCAGAACTACCCTGAACAAATATTTGCAGATCGTACAGACGTTTGTTCGGAGGCGGGAATCGAACTCGCAACCTCCTGCATCGCAGGCAGACCTTCGTCTTTCGCGCCATAGAGGTCATCCAAGATATTTGTTATAACTAAAACTATACAGCTAAAAATCACTAGTATAGCTCTTTACCCAAGTACTCCTTCGAATACTCAAACCTAAGCATATTTGAGTCGTTCTCAAGTCTCGGTCTTGCGACAGATTTTCATTTGCAAGTTTCATAGTGCTTGTGGGGTGCTATTTGCATTGAGAAATTGATAGAATGGTCCTAGATTTCATCGTCATTTGTAGTTTCTTCGATTTAGAATGCCATAATGTGTCATTTTGTGACCGTTCACAGAATGACACATTTTATGATTTATTGGTGATGATCAAGCGTTTTGTCACCATTTCACTTGAATAAGTTATGGTGCCGTCTTATTGAAGCACGTTTTGCAGAAAAGGCCCCAGTAACTATTTTTATAAAAGATCTTTCAACTAGGTACCTGTCGCAAAAAACTAAAAAAACATGACTTCAGACGAGCTCAGATGTGATTACCATTTGAGTATACGAGGGTTAAATTAATGTTAATATAAATGGTATATCAAAGACAGTCATAGTTATGTAAGCAGTAACTCACAGCGTGCCTTATGCACTGCATATATTCTATTATGTTTACATATACCAACATAAGTCCATTAGTGATGTGTGAGCCGTGTTATTCCGATGGTTTATGTTGAACCCATTGTATTGATCGACTGAATTTGCTGAATTATTCATACGATTCTATTTACTAGGTGTCGCATTCTAATGAGCTTGTGATAAATGATGTATTAATAGGAAATACTAAATAGGTAACTATTATCGTATTTTAAGCTAGAGGCAGCAATAAACCGGCTAAGTGTTTGTCTATTATTTATTCACACACAAACCACCGGATCACAAACATTTTTTTGTAATCTGGGGTACACTCTAAGTATTTTTAAATACCTAGTAATTGTCGGATGTTAATAGTAGTCACAGTAAATACGCTTGTGGTTCTGTGATGTGATGATGGGCTATGGAAGATAAAATATGTTGGAGGTTGTGGGTTTGATTCCCGCCTTGGGCAAATGTTTATACGATTTGCGGATATTTGTTCTAGCTAGGTGGACCAGCTCTATCGTGACTGTCCACGTCTCGAGTCCAACTTACACTTAGCTGGTTTTATTTCATATACTTATACATATATAAATATACTTTGACGACCAAAATTATCGTACCTACATAATTAAAATCAGCATAACGAAGGAAATTCACCAAAAGGACAATAAAAATGTTTTAAAATTCTTATCAACAAGAAACTCTGAACAGGAAACTAATTAAAAATTTATTTACATTGATAATGAAGGATGCCAGTTGAAATATATACAAAGGTAAAATTAAAAACACAAAAGTTTAAAAGTACGCTTTTTAATCAATCATTCGTCTCAAAGAAAACGCCATTTTTGAAATTTTATACCTCATTGAGATATGTGGACTGATTGACACCTAAATAATATAAAAGCCAATAAGGCGATTATTATGGTGAGGCCTGGACCATTTTAAGCTGTTGGGGAGACACTTTAATGTACCCAAGTAGAACGAAGAATTGTAAACATCTTCAACATATAAGCATTGTTTACAAAGTGTTTAAAATCAGCTGTGCCCTAAGTATTTTCAAATATAGAGTAGATTACTTAAAATAAACTTGCTCAAACGTTATCTTACCGTGTTACTTGGTCAGTTAAGAAACCGCCATGTAATCACATAACTCACGCAGCATACTGGGCTATTAGTGGTTGAGGCGACAGGTACCCAAACCGGAAACGGATGTTATCCCGCACCCGCCCGCCCAAGGCACTTCCGGTAAACAGCCGTCTGCTCTATCTGCCTAACAGTGATTAAACCATGGAGATTTATTACAATATAAATAAAATAATTATGGTTAAACATTTCACACATCATTAATTAAGTATTTATTAAGTATTTTTTTAATATAATCAATGAGAAATGATTAAAGCGCTGCGCAAAAGTAGACACTTTGACTTTCCAGTTACCGACACCGTTAACTTTGAGAGCAACTGAACACAAAAAATGCCTACGTTTGCGCAGGAAGTGGGTGATTTTATACTGGTTCTATAGAAATCAAATATTCATCGATAAAAGGTATCTGACACAGTATCCACGTTTCCTGCATTGTAAAGTGCATTATGCATTGCATTGCAGTAGATACTCCACACCTACATCTATGTAAAGTTTCAGCCCAATCCGTTCAAATTTTTTGGCGTTAAGAAGTAACATACACGCTTGAATAAAATAAATAATGGTGGACAATTCACACAGCATTAGCATCTAGCCCCAAGCTAAGCAGAGCTTGTGTTATAAGTAAATAAATAAATAATGCTGGACAATTCACACATGCATTATCTAACCCCAAGCTAAGCAAAGCTTGTGTTATGGATACTATAAATAACTGATATACAAATACATTACATTACGTAGATAGATATATTTTTTACTAAACGTAGAAAACTACCAGAACACCTGGAATAAATACCTGCAGATCGTACAGATATTTGTCAAAAGGCAGGAATCGAACCCGCAACCTACTGCGTCATCACTTGTCGTCGGCTTGTGTGATGAACAAACATCATGCATGAGTAAATGATTATAGGCATTACCACTATTATAGACGTTGATATGTTGCTTGATATGAACCTAAACTAACAGAGTTAAGGTTTTGTGTATTAAAGTAAGGGCACTCAATTATTATACGGTTTTGTAATTGGATCGTTATTTTTATTAGTACCTACTTTGTATTGTTACATACTTTAAAACGCAAATAAAGATTTTGAGTTTATTTTGTTGGTACGCCCTCCAGCTTCATACTCTAACTTCTCAACTCTGTAGACTCCGCAAAATACAAAGATAAGAACCATTTTAGTTCAGCTTACAAGATTTCATAGAAACTTTAAATAGCTTTTCCCTTCCAAGAGACGTACCGGCAAACGCAAATAGTTTCCAACTGCATTTTGCACATCATTTAACTGCGGAAACTTTATCATAAAAGAAATAGTTTTATATTTCCAGTTAGTTACACAGCACACGGTAAAGTTTGGCCACTCGTAAAATTACCGAACAATTTAAATGTTCCGGTTAACGGAGCTCAGTATCGAAATGCAAAATGTTTTAAAGCGTATTGTTTCGTAGACTTGACATACACATTTTATTAAAATTGTTTTGGAACAACTGAGCTTGTTGGTTTTGAATAATTTTATGCATGGTTTTATTCAAGTGAATTGTTAACATGATTGGAAAATTACTTTGGAACTGTTATCTAGCAAAATATTTAATAAGGAATGTCTCAACGGGAGCATTCGCATTATAATATAACATTCAGCAGTACCTACTGTCACAGGAAGGTACCGTACGCTGTAATGATAGCCATTTCGTATGCACTTATAAAAACAACTAAATCAACTACAGCACTAAGCTCAAAATCGAATCTAGATTGATTGTTACGTTACAAGCGAATGCTCGTCAGTCAGAGCATTATTATAATACTAACCAGCGAATTTGGAAAATTAAAACACATACAAATTTTGATTGGAATGTACCTGCGATAACTGACAATGCTTGCAGCGCGGCGAGCCTTTATGCAAGCAAAAATTTCATATTAAACACAGGGCCTAATCACTGGATTATAATTATTAAAAATTACACAAACACATCTGGAATGAAAGGCTAAAAGGGAAAGGTTCGGGAAGCGAGCAATTAAGAAACATTGTCGTGAAGACGGTTTCAAACTCTCTACTTCGTGGAATCCAGTTAGGTACAGCCAATTAGTGTACTCGTCCTAGACAGGTTTTCAGTACGTCGTGAACACTTATTGTTGTGTGTCTGTGCTGTGTGTCTGAGAGTATAGATTGACAAGCCTAGTTTCGAAAACCAAGCAGAGGTAGTAACAAATAATGCTTCCCCGCTTCACAGAGGCTGTAGCTCCAGTAAAATGGTAAATAAGTAATAGGTAAGTAATAAAAAAATGGTAAACGTGATAAATACTCATTAAATATTCCAGGAAAATATAACAATGTCCCAAAAATATTCGATTTCGGCAGGATTAAAAAGGAAATTTTTTGGGACAATATTAAATTTTCGTGGAAAGTTTGCCAATTGCGAGTAGCTCACTATAAAACAAAAAGCTAAGTTTACTCATTAAATAGTGCAAATTTATATAAAAAAAGATTATTTTTTTTGTCGAATTCCAACTGGCAAACCTGTAACAAACCAAAACTATCTATCAAGACTGAGATAAGGATAAAGCCGGATAAAGAAGAAAATACTGTAGCGAGTTCCGAGGAATTGAGTGAAAGTCTTGTCTAGTCCTAGATTAGCTGGGAGGCTTCTAAGAAAAGTAAGTTTGATACTAGGTACCTGCTCCAACTTTAACTAACTGACGTTATAATATGTAGCATCAATATAGGGATGTTAATATAATTACACACAATAAATTTTACTGAATAAAAATACAATGTCTACATTTGCTTCTGCCCGCATTTTCCTGATTGATGCGTGAGTACCTACTTCACCAACATTTTAATGGAGCTCCAGGTATTCCAATTCGTAGTGGTTTGCGTTAAAAAACTAAGACAGCACAAATTGTGGTGGTAGGGTTTCGTTCCAGTCTACCTACCACTATCACCAGGGGTAGGCTTGGATGGGTCCACAGTGAAAGGAACCACCCATTTACACTTTTACATACTCCTAGACTAGTTTGGAGCCTGATCAGAGGTTTATTTTTCGACAACGGTAGACTCGCACAAGCCCTTATTGGAGTCTATCAAAGTCGTAAAACCAACCCAAACAGTGTCGGGGTTAAATGTGAAAAATATTGTGGTGTGTTGTGGGAAAAAGTGATACAGGTCGCGTCACGGTTAAGTGGGCTGAGTTTAAATGCGCAGAAGTCGATTTTTGTTGTTTGCGTCAAAGACTCTAGGATCCGATTTGCTTTAAAACTTTTTGTATTATTTTTCTCTTTAACATCGAACTTATCGTATTATTATTTTATTTTTTTCATCGATAATTAATTCCTACCATATCGCAGTGGGTACACGGGTAAACAGGAATTACCCCTACACCCACCGGTGGGTGAAGCCAGTGGGTGCACGGGTCGCGGGTCGCGTGAATGTATGTACATCTGCGCAGAACGCACCCCTCCACTTTCGCCGAGCGCTATTAAACCGTGACGAAACCAGCAGGGCTATTCACGATGGGTCGGAATGAAACATAGGCTCGAAATCGAAAACAGATACCCTGCAACAGCCCTGCTGTACCCATGTACGTCTTTGAATATCAAAGCCACGTAACACCAACAGTGACAAAGTTATGTTATACAACTATAACAATGTAACTGCTGTTATCACCTCAAAATTACATTATGCATGTTAGCCTAAATGTGTTCGTTATTAATTTGCACTTTCACGGTGCTCTGCCGAAAGTTAGCATAATGCCATTGCAACCAAAATGACCTTTAACAAGGTGCTCTAACAAGATCCCCTTTATACTATAAACGGGTTGAAAAAAGCTAGCTTGTTCCTCACATATAATATCTGTGATTTTACATACCTACATAAATAGACTTTGTCTGTCTTGATAAACATATTTTTAAAAACGCCCTGCTGTATTTTATATGCTATTATAAAAAATAAAAAAGTAGGGTAAACATCGAGGATGTGGTCGCTGAAACACCAGAGGTAAACACCAGGTGAGGAAAAAGGGCACCCCCTTTTCGTCACCTGACGGTTTTATCTGCCATGCGTACTCTGCTTCAAGTGTAAATGCGTCCGTATTGCGGTGCTCTAACAAGGCCGTCTAGACAAAAGCTTCTGCAAGTGCAAAGTTTCGCTGTTAGCTCACAATGGCTTATACTCCTACTTATTTCACTTAGCACGCGATATAAATTATTTGCAAAACTGGGGAAGTAATTACTTTACAAGTTTTCACATAAAACTAATATTAACATACATATTCATTGGTCCTCAACATATCTACAGGAGGCCCCTTAATACTAGTAATATGTTGTTAAACTTTTTGGGACAAATAGTAATTGCTCGGGAATTATACTTTACCTCGGAATCATTTTCTATACAAGAAACGAAAGAAAAATAATAATCGGATAGAATTGGCAGAGATTTCGAGTAACAAACAAACATGCAGTCGAAGTTAGTCACAAAAGTGATAAACATTTGAATCTTGTTAAAAGTTTCGGCGTCCAACCGTAGCCATGAGTAAAACCAAGTTTACATCGAAACTTTCGCCTTTAAAGTATTGGTTTGTGTTAACAGAGTTTTGAAAGTTTATTAAATTTCAAATTTCTTCTTCTATAAAGTCAATTACATTTAAAAAAAAATAAGTTAAACTGCATTAAATTTATTGTTAGTTATGTAAGCAAGGTAATGTTTAACGTTTAAATTTTGTTTCACAAATAAACATTTTCTAATATACATTGTTTACACTGCTTGGAAATGTTCGAAACGGTGATCGAACCCACTACAATACTAATCCTAACTAATCTATACGAACATTATTATATGCGAAAGTGTGTTTGTTTCTTTGTTCGTCCTTCGCGCCCTAACTAATCAACCAATCCACTTGATTTGGCATAGAGTTAGTTGAAAGGATGGAGAGTAACATTGGCTTTAATTTGTAAATACATTAACTCCTAGGTGAAAACTTAATTTTACTTTTTAGGAACTTTCGTAATATGTTCTTTTACTTCTTGTTTTTTATTTTATTAGCTAAGTTCCTATTTAATTTTAATCGTTTGAATGTTGTAAGTTTAAGTTTAAGAAATGCTATTGTATCAATACCTACCTTATGTACCTAATGTCTATGTTTGATTTATGTGCTATCTGTGTTTTTTTATTGGAAAAAAACAAAAATTAGATAGATATAGATATTTTATTTGGATAAAATATCTATGTATCTATCTAATTTTTGTCCTGGTAAAACATTAAATTCCTAGGGAGATTCACAGCTAGTTAAAAATAAAAATCTTTATTCCGCGGCATTGTAGATTTCCTTTCTTTATGATCTTCTTCAAGAAAAATACTAATGCTACATATAGATGCTGTAAGCCTGTATTTTAGGAGCCAGACATATACGACAATATGTTCTCTCCTCCTTTGTCTTCGCCAGTTCCTAGCTGGTACTTTATTGATGCGGTTTTCGTACAAGGCCTGGCATATATCCTTCGCTAGTCTGAGTTAATTTATACAGGTCGTTTACATAGTCGAGACTGAGCTTCGGTTCAGTCTTTTATTTGAGCAATAAAAAGCAAAAGCGGTTGATTGACAGATGATCGTTTTTGTATGCAATATGAGTCTCAAGATGGGTACTGTCCGGCGTTGCTGGGCGTTATGTTACGTACTACACAGCGAGCGTTCATGCAGTTAGTACGGGGAAAGAAGGCGCTCGCATTAAGCAACGAGACAGAATTAAGAACGCTCCTAGTGTAAAAATTTGTAAAAAGGATAGGCATAGGATTTCGTGTTCATAAGAGCGGGACAGAACAGGGCAATGTTAGTGCAAAATTAAGTTTTGGCTATAAATCTATTAATTATTCAAAATAAAAATAACCATTAAATAGGATATATAATAATGAAATAGGAAAAACTAAACGATTACTTAAATAAAACAATAGTCTGGCTATGCAATTCGTAAAAATAATGTGATGTTAGACTTTTAGAGCATTTCAATTAAAACATTTTTAATGCGATTTTTAATTTTTTTTGTCAAGAAAACGGTTAATTTTTTAAAATTCTATTTACTTAATCGACTGTTACAGCTTTTTCTCTGCCTAACGTATTTTTTAATCTGAACATTTACGTTCGTTACCATATATCTAAGTGTTTAAAAATACACATCTCACGCCCCAATACTCAAACGAAATTCTGATATAAGAACGTCTCAAGTTGCGATTTCATGACAGTTTTCAATGAAAATGTGTCAAAAATTCGTCACTTGAGACTTGAGACGTGCTTAAATCTGAGATGCGTTTGAGTATTCGAGGGTTGATTTTTTACTTAGGCGCACTCTTAAGCACACAGCGTAACGGTTCATGTTCGAAATCACAACCAATAACTTTTATAAGGTACTAGTGGTCCGCCCCGGCTTCGCACGGGTGTATTGGGTATACGTGTATACGTCCATAACCAGTCAGTACCAGGTTTATAATTGACCAATTGCATTTTCAACTAACTATTAACAAATCGTCACTTCTGACGAAACTCATTTTCACAATTTACCAAATTTGTCCAGTGCGAGTAACGCACTATAAAGCAGAAAGCTAAATCTAACTTTAACTATATAATATATAACTAATTCCTCGGAGCATTATCTCAATAATAAGCTATACAGGTACTCGTAGTTGTACTTGCTACGCAGTAGCGCTACGGCGGCGTAGCGCTACGGCGTAGCACTACGGCGTAGCACTACGGCGTAGCACTACGGCGTAGCACTACGGCGTAGCACTACGGCGTAGCACTACGGCGTAGCACTACGGCGTAGCAAGTACTACGAGTACCTGTATGGGCAAATTTGGTACCCGTAGTGAGGGTGAGGCGCGGGTTCGAATCCTACCGAAATTGAAAGTTTTTGGGACATTATTAATATAGATATGTGCTAACAAATCAAAAGGTGGTTTTTATCATAAGCTCAAAGAGTGCATACACTAAAGTCATCGGCTCGCCGACAAGTTGAGAAGGAGTCTAGAAAACACTGCCGGCTGCCTTTAATATACACTAACTGAATTGTCGCACCAAAACGCCGCCGCCGGGCAGGTCAGCGAGTTCGGTGCATAGAGTGCATTAAGTTTATATGAGTATTGTTACAATTCATGGTTTTTTAAGATCAGCGGGGCGGTTATATGAAAATATATGTCGTGATACAATCGGCCTGGTGTGCCACATATTTGGTAACCTAATGTTGAGAAAAGGATTCTTAGGATTTTTAATTCTTAATTCTTTATTGCACTAAAAAAAAACAATATTTAAATCTTATAACAAGAAAGGTATCGCAAAGGTGAGCGCTTTTGTTATAGAGCTTATATAGTTATAGCACTCTGGGTATTTTCTAAGAAATGAAATAAGTTCCCAAAAATTTTCGATGGGACTCGAATCCGCGCCCCTCTTTCTGTACGGGTGTGCTCTAACCAACTGAGCCACGAAATCTTAGTCGGTTCCATCAAAAATCTTTGGGACCGTACCTTCATCTCTTAGTTGGTTAGAACACACCCGTAATGAGGTTGGGGCGCGGGTTCGAGTTCCGCCGAAATCGATACTTTTGGGAACTCCATCCAAGAAATCACAACCAGTAGGTACCTTTTATTAGATACATATATTTCCTACTCTATTATTGTGACAGATATTATGTTGTATCTGTAAGTGTGTCTTCGAAAATAAACAAACAAATAATGCTCTCAATATCAAATTAGGTAATTTAAAAAGCATGGTGCCTGTATCCGGGTAAAGTTCGCCAACATAATTTCATTACCCTAATATCTTGTTGTAGAGACCCACTTCCAAACCAAATTATCCAAAACCAGCCAACCGAAAAAACAAAGAAGGTAATTCCTAATTTATGTACCGTTTTAATTTTAGAAGACAAAAACTTGTTATTTTGTCTGGATGATTCTTCAGACTTGTTGAAATGTTGCGTAGGGAAAAACGGAGCGGTTTTGTTACCCGAAGCCAGTGTTAGATCAATTTCAATCCTATTTCATCTAATAATTGGTTATTACCGTTCGGCGTTAAGTTTATTGAACAGAGATACCTATACAGGGTTTTTGGCAAATCATCATTAACACATTTGTGAAGGCGGGAGGAGGTTTTAATTCTTAAAAAAAGTATGAACTACCTCATACATATACAAAATGAAAAAACACCTTTGTCTCTCCAGACAAAGATCGGTCCTTAGTACTAAAGACCGATCTTCCACTTCCATACCCACTGTTAAGTAAGGGCAGAGCCGTTCTTAAGTTAAATTTAAAATAAAACCGATCTAACGGATCACCTATTGTTACTAATTTACCAAAAACCCTGTATACGCATATGATATTCGACCTCATAGTATTAAATTTATTCTATTTAATAGTGTATATGCATGTAACTTCAATAAGATGAATAAGTATTTGTTTTATATTTATTCTCTATTGAAATAGAAATATACCTGAGGCCTTACTCTGAGATAATATAAAAACAATTCGATAAACATAATCGAGAACCATTGATGTCTTGATAATATAGGTACACAAACGAAGTGTAGCCAAAAACATGCGATAAAGTCTCATTTTCCTATCCGTAATACAAACACCGAAGTTGTAATTTTGTTTGTCAGCTCTAGATTCGTTTTTATCTTCAAAATCAAGAGAATTGGAGAGTGAGTAAGTTTTACCTCTATAAAACTTTTTAAACTATAATTACCTCTATAATAATAACTATTTTACCTCTATAATTGACGTGTTTGGGTGAGAATTAGTACGCTCATAGAACGCAAAGGAAATACTTAGATTCAGTGAAATTTTTCTCCGTGTGTTTTTATTTTTCTTGAATTACCAACTCAGTGAAATTTTTCCCTTGTGTTTTTTTTTTTCTTGAATTACCAACTGAGGCATTTCTGAGACCAAGCTATGTTGTAGGTGCTCTATCTACTTACTTTTACATAATATAGGTAACCGTTATTTTATGTCTAGCTGATAAAATCAATCTAGTTTAGTTCCTTCCTTTAATGTTTGGTAACTCTAATGTGTCGTGTCAAATAAATAATTTTCATTTCATTTCATTTCATTTCATTTTACAACATCAATGCCGCAAACTCAACTGCCGTTGTCATGTCAAAGTACATCAAATCACTCATAATCAAGTACAACAAAATCATTCGAAAACTATCATCAAGTTTGTAAGAAATGATTGGATCCTTGACATACTACGATAAGTAGTTCCTTTCTATCCGGTAGGGGCGCTACAAGGCGCTTAATATATAGAACGGACTCGAATTCGATGGAAGTATTTGAAAGATAATGCATACCAGTCGTACAAGGGCCTCTGCATTTTTATTTCTGTATTTTTTATGATATTATTGTGAAATTTAATAATTCAAAGTATAAGTTAGGCTAGCATATACTGGCTTATTGTCATTGAAAAAGTATAAAAAGACCTAGGTAGCTGTTTACCTCTAAAACATAAAACACATTGACCGCGGTTGTCAAGACCCGTGACATCATCGGAGTGAATTTTTACGTCGGGAATTTTTCAAATGTTTTTTTTTTTATGTTCTGTTTTATGCTAACCCCAGAGGGTGTTTGAATGTTAGCTACTTCACTTTTCTTTCACGCTGTGTACAGGAAGTCAGTATGTGAAGATGTTAACTAGAAATCTCTGTATAGCCCCATATGCTTGCACACGTATCAAAGCATATCCATGCTTCGTGAACAAGTCTGCATCGGGCGAGATAATATTGACAAATGGTTGACAATGCGCGAATCGGTTTGCTGAGTACTCCATCCTCTCGCGTGTGCAATGCGCGTTTGAATACGATCTGTTGTTTGTACTGTACCTAGTACTTAGATATAGGTACTACAGCGGGACAATGATACGTAAGCAGGCACTTGACATATCAAATACGTCGTCACGAGTTCAACGTAGACATTATTATGAAGTTTTAGGTGGGTTTTTTGTTATAGTTCTTAACTCCTAAGAAATGAAATAAAATTTCTAAATTTCATTTCTTGGTAGATACTTATGCCTCAATTAAACCAAGTTGGTTCTACGATGATGTTCCTATTTCAAAGAACATTTCATTTTTTTTTTCTTGAATGGATTTTTCTCGGAAACCTAAACTTTTATAGCTCAGTGATTTCACACTAAGGCTTTTTAGAATTGAAGTTTTTTTTCTATTATAAATAAATATAATGCTGGACAATTCACACAGCATTATCTAGCCCCAAGGTAAGCAGAGCTTGTGTTATGGGTACTAGATAACTGATATACGTAATATTATACATTACATAGCAACACCCAGACCAACGGAACAAATTTCTGCAGATCGTACACAAATTTGTTCCGAAGCGGGGATCGAACCCGCAACCTCTTGCGTCGCAGGCAGACTCTCGCCCGCTGCGCCACTGAGGTCGTCATTTATTATCTAGACACACTTAAGTGTGTCAGCCAAGTTTGGAAGGAAACGCTCGACCGAGTGTGTATTTTTATATGAAACCTTACCAGCCTCTTAACTTTACTGGTCTGATTGGCGTAGCTTAGCGTAGCGTAAGTTTTAAAGATGTAGGTATAAAAATTAATAATACTTACTACAAAGTAAATTGTTGATTCTTTTATAAATTTTACTTAAAAAACAATCTTTCAACAACAAGATTTAATAAACTCAAAATGATTTACAAACATTATAATTAAATTAAGTACAAATCAAGGGTAGTCTGAGCAGAGTAACAGTGTGTTTTACCAAGGTGTTGACCGTTCGAAGGCTTGAGCAAAAGTGAACCAGATACAGCGAACGCGCTGATTTTATAAGACCCTAAGATTTACCGTCATAAATTTCAAAATAAGGTTTCCAGCTGATTATATCATAACGAAGAACATTGGTTTCTAAAATAAGAATGAAACGAACTGTCAAGTAACTTGTACCCAAGCTCTAAGCTATTTTATCCATAAGGTCATCAATTTGACCATGTTTACACATTCATGTTTTTGTGACAGACAGTCTGTAAAATTGGTAATCATATTTTTATATATATCCACCCTAGATAGTGAATGATGTTTACTTCGCGTACCCCGGCTATATTTTACGATGGTCCGTAAATTGTGTGACTGTAGGGGTTATAAATTTTCATGTCATCCCCATTTTCCACCTTGTTTCTTTAGAACCTATTGACAGATCAAGCAGCTGGCTGAGATGTATTTCTCATATCAGAAGACACAGTTTTATCTTGCAAGGCTGTACAAAGGCTTTCTGCGATGCCCATGTTTAAGTAGATACCTACTCACCCACTACTAAGGTTTTGGTTTAAAGGTTTTTTGTTTTTAAATTTTCAAGTGTTTTCTTTTTTTGTTTTACCTAATAATAACCAACCTAACGTGGTAAGATTTCTTGTTGAATTAATTAGTTTAGTATAAAATATATTTAAGTGAACAAAAAAGTTCTGTAACCACGTTATTTTGTAGTAAGTAAGTAATTTAAAATTTCCGACGAGTCCGAAAGCCCTGTAGGGTCTAAGGAAATAAACCCAATTCAATCTAAAATCAAATTTTGATATAATTATTGTTTCCCTTGGTGATTATGATTTCAGTAACATTAAAAATAAAACGTCAAGTGCGAGTTAGACTCGCGCATCAAGGGTTCCGTACAAACAGCAAAGAAATCAACCCAGACGAATAAGGCACAATAATTTTCTGATTTGATAACGATTATGACGTAACTACGTAGTTACGTCCAACCCTAGGGTAACAATGTACTATTTTCTATGAATAAACCACAAATTTACGGTTTTCAGTTTTTTTTCCTTTACTTGTGCTATAAGACATTGCTTCTTGCCAAATTTCACGGTTCTAGGTCAACGGAAAGTACCCTACAGGTTTTTGGTAAATGAATAGAATAGAATAATCTTTATTGTGAAAGGTGAAACACATTAAAAATTATAATTGTACAAAATTTCGGTGTACAGGTCAAATTATCACATGGCGAGATTCGAAAATTATTTTTTCTAACTTTTTTTTTTTTAACTACAAATTTAATGTTTTCGGATTTTTTCCTTTACTTGTGCTATAAGACCTTGCTTCTCACCAAATTTCATGGTTCTAGGTCAACGGGAAATACCCTATAGGTTTTGGTCCAGGACAAGATTAAAAAAATATTTTTTCTGTGAATAAACTACAAATTTACGGTTTTCGGATTTTTCCCTTTACTTGTTCTATAAGACCTTGCTTCTTGCCAAATTTCATGGTTCTAAGTCAACGGGAAGTACCCTATAGGTTTTTGGTCCATGGCAAGATTAAAAAAATATTTTTTCTGTGAACAAACTACAAATTTACGGTTTTCGGATTTTTTCCTTTACTTGTGCTATACGACGTTGCTTCTTGCCAAATTTCATGGTTCTAGGTCAACGGGAAGTACCCTATAGGTTTTGTGTGCATGTGATTCCCTTGGAAAATCAACAAAAAATAGACATAAACAGCTGTAACTTTTGATTGCGTTGACTTAGAAGTTTGATTTATATCGAGGCTCCAAGAGGTTACGAGCCTGCGTATTATGATGTGAATATCAACTCGATAACACCACGCGTTTCTGAGAAAAGTGGGTTGACAGACGGACAGACGGACAGACGGACAGACGGACAGACGGACAGACGGACAGACGGACAGACGGACAGACGGACAGACGGACAGACGGACAGACGGACAGACGGACAGACGGACAGACGGACAGACGGACAGACGGACAGACGGACAGACGGACAGACGGACAGACGGACAGACGGACAACAAAGTGATCCTATAAGGGTTCCTTTTTTCCTTTTGAGGTACGGAACCCTAAAAATTAACACAAATGAATAGGTATGAATTTTAGCTCATATAATTTACAATCGAGCCACTACCGCATTAATTATTAAACATGAAACAATTTCTGCGGTGTTTTATTACAATTTTGTGAGTGTTTCCACGAGATATCGGTGTTTCGCTGATACCATTGTTTGCTAAGTTTAATTGAATCCGTCACCTGCATGCATCGTATGTGAAATGAGTATTGAATGGATACATAGGTAACCAATTTTGTTGTGTTTACAAATTGATATTCAGTAATTAGATCTCTTTGTATACACAAAGATACACATTTCAGAATTTTTCTACAGGACGTTTTGCATAGTATATATTCTGTTGCAAACAATTAGGTACTACAAAAGAAAAAACGCTAATAATGGCGAATATTCATAACGAATGGAGTGCGACTAATGAAAAAAAAAAACGTCAAGTGCGAGTTAGACTCGTGCATCAAGGGTTCCGTACAAACTCTACTCTTCAGCAAAGAAATCAACCCAGACGAATAGTGCACACTAATTTTCTGTTTTTAGGGTTTCAAAGATCGGTTTTGAAACCCTTATGGTCTCGCTTTGTCCGTCCCCGCTCTTTCTTGAATATGTCAGTAACTACTGCAGCTATTAACTTGAAATTTGAAATAATGATACATTTCGTGCGCCATTACTGATTTTAAGAAAAAAATATAAAAATAAATGAAAAATGAAAATGAATATTTTCAGTACAAATTTTGATGTTGAAATTTCAAAAGAGACCTAGGAAGGCAAATGGGGTATCAAATGAAAGGTATCGTTTTGTACATTTCAAAACACTTTTTGAAATTTCTGTAAATTTCATACTTTTTGAAATATTTCAAAAAAAGTCGAAAAATTGACAATACCCCCCCCCCCCTATCTCCGAAGATTGCAGACCGATCCACGTACAATGTATTAGGCGTTTGTAGATATAGATCTATATTTTACAGGAAAAATATAGAGAAGTCTGTAATAATAATAGTTTTTAAAAATGGTAAAAACGGGGGGGAATTTTTTTTCAAAATGGGGGGTACCTACCTATGTGGGGTATCAAATGAAAGGTATTGTTTTGACCATATCAAAACACTTTTTGAAATTTCTGTAAGTTTCATACTTTTTGAAATATTTCAAAAAAAGACGAAAAATTGACCATTCCCCCCCCTCTATCTCCGAAGATTGCAGACCGATCCACGTACAATGTATTAGGCGTTTGTAGATATTAATGTATATTTTACAGGAAAAATATAGAGAAGTCTGTAATAATAATAGTTTTTGAAAAATGGTCAAAAAGGGGGGGATTTTTTTTTCAAAAGGGGGGTACCTGCCTATGTTGGGTATCAAATGAAAGATATCGTTTTGACTATTTCAAAACACTTTTTGAAATTTCTGTGAGTTTCATACTTTTTGAAATATTTCAAAAAAAGACGAAAAATTGACCATTCCCCCCCCCCTAGCTCCGAAGATTGCAGACCGATCCATGTACAATGTATAAGGCGTTTGTAGATATCAATCTATATTTTACAGGAAAAATATAGAAAAGTCTGTAATAATAATAGTTTTTGAAAAATGGTCAAAAGGGGGGGATTTTTTTTTCAAAAGGAGGGATACCTGCCTGTGTGGGGTATCAAATGAAATGTATCGTTTTGACCAATTCAAAACACTTTTTGAAATTTCTGTAATTTTCATACTTTTTGAAATATTTCAAAAAAAGGCGAAAAATTGACCATTCCCCCCCCCCTAGCTCCGAAGATTGATGACCGATCCATGTACAATGTATTAGGCGTTTGTAGATATCAATTTATATTTTACAGGAAAAATATAGAGAAGTCTGTAACAATAATAGTTTTTGAAAAATGGTCAAAAAAAGGGATTTTTTTCAAAAGGGGGCACCCCCCCATCAAATGAAAGGTATCGTTTCGGCCTTTTTAAAACACTTTTTGAAATTTCTGTATGTTTCATACTTTTTAAAATATGTTTGAAACCCTCGGCGCGCGAGTTACACTCGCACTTGGCGAATCTTGTTTTTCCTATCATCGCCGCCACCGATGGTTCGCATGACGTCCGGCATCAGCTCCAGACATGCCACGGCGATCACCCTCGGGAAGCGACCACAAGATCGCTCTCATGCCGCGCGGTACAGTAGGTGCGGTACTGCAAGAGTTTCGCAATGACGTTGTGCGTTGTACGAGATGCGGAAAAGATGCGAAACTGCCGCAGACGTGCTGCGGAACCGAATTTGCGGAGCCGCAACATTACCGCGCGCGGTAATGTGGGACGGGCTTAAACGTTCATACTAATTACTCATCTCCATAAATGGGGTATGCCATTGCTTATAAGCTTGTAAGTTTTTAATTGTATAAGGAAGTATAGTTATTGCGTAGGAGGGGGCTCCTACGCAATAACTATAAAAGTGTCATTATAGTTATGCATTTTATTATTATATAAGTGTTTAAGTATAAAGTAAATTACAACCGTCATAATTTTTTTTATATCCATCTAATGCTGGAATTAATATTGAATGACAATTTAAAAATTTGTCATTGAATAACCCACCCCTCACCATTCCCGGTGCAAAGGTGCCCATAATACTTGCAGCATTACCTCGCTGAATAGCGATGGCAATCCTTTGCGTCAAGAACGACCCGGAGCGGGAGTCTCCTGTCACTTCATTAAGTTTACGGCCAAATTCTCCTTCTAACCACTTTCCATCCACACTCCAACTACCCAAGGTCTCCACTGCTACAGGTACAAATTTTATTATTATTATGTATTTTATACGTATAATCATCAAAGATAATCATACAGTATAATTTTTGAAAGTTGTACTTCATTTTTCATGTATTTATGCATGAACCATTCCATGATACTGCTCTACAAACTTTAACTATGCTCTTATAGAATTACAGCAAAAGGGGAAGCAATAATCAATCAGTCGATCATCATCATCATCATCATCATCATCAGCCTTTTTCAGTCCACTGCTGGACATAGGCCTCCCCTAATGAGCGCCATAGCGCCCTGTCTTCAGCTTGCCGCATCCAGCATCTGCCAGCAGTCTTTCGCAAATCGTCATCCCACCTGGTCGGAGGGCGTCCTACACTACGTTTGCCGAGTCGCGGTCTCCACTCAAGAACACGTTTACCCCAGCGGTTGTCGGTTCTTCTCGAGATATGGCCAGCCCACTGCCACTTCAGCTTGCTAATCCTTTGAGCTATGTCGATAACCTTGGTTCTCTGTCGGATGTATTCGTTGCGAATCCTATCCTTCAAAGAAACTCCGAGCATAGCTCTCTCCATAGCTCGCTGAGCGACTTTAAACTGGTGGACCAGCCCTACCGTAATCAGTCGATGGTACGTCTGTACTCCTTATTTTGTTGTCAAACCGACGAAGCCCAGTGGTATTTACGTCCGGGTTATAACGAGTCTAAACACCCTCACAAATTACCTAGAAATACTCGTAGAGGTAAGGTTTTGCAGCAATTTGTCTCTTACTAGCACGCCTACGACTAATTTAGCGTTCCTTGTTGCACCAATGTTGTTCTCGTTGTTGATCCCGGATAATAAAACTGACCGTTCTGATCATACACTAACTAATTGGGGCGAAGGTCTGCCCGCGAAGGTTGCGGGTTCGATTCCCGCCTTGGGTCAAATGTTTGTAGGATCTGCAAAGATTTATTGTGGTTGTTCTGGGTTTTTTCTGTTTAATAAATACAACTATTCAAATGTGTTGTATTATGTATTTCAGTCATCTAGTACCCATAACACAAGCTCTGATTAGCTTGCTAGATTTATTATTTCTGTGCAATACTTACTACTTTACTAATACTTACTACTTTCGTTACATTTTGTAACATTTTTTTTTAATACACATTATTGCGCAATAATGTGAATTAGAAAAATAAACCATGTACTGGAACAAAAATTTGAGATTGTTTTGTAGTTCCTTACTAGTAACTTTTAAATAGTCCTCTTGGACAATCAGCAAGACGTGTAAATACACGTCTTGTAAATATTTTAAGAGGGAAAATTGCGACATCATTTCCGTGTCTATTTAGGATAATCTTGGGATACTCTCTATTTTGTTCATCTGTATTCAGACTTGGTCGCGGAGAGCAGTCGTCGCTTTGAATTTCTTATTTTTGAATCTCAACGTCTTTTTCAGCTTTACACCACATTGCGGGAAATACGATACTCGAGAGAATGTGTTTATTTGTTATCTACATAATGAGGTTAATGTAGAAGCGATTTGACTACATTTAGAAAAGAGGATTTTACATTTACATAACCGTTAATGCTTTAGTCTGCACGCCTAAATTGGGAAAAAAGCTTATGTTAACATTATGCAAAGATGATAATGTAATGTATTCAGTATTTTTATGTGTAACTACATACATAAATATGACACAAACGAACCCTCCTACAATAGGTAGGTTTCATATTCGTGCTAACCGCTCACTCTTCATCTTCAAGCGTAAAGTCAAAGAACATTAGGTACCTATTTTCATGACTTCGATGTAGGTAAGTATTTTATGTATTTATTATAAATATAGAATCGTTATTATATTTATTAGGTATTAATTTATTCAGATTTATAGTATTTTATATAAATTTTTATATTATTTTATATAGGTATTAGTTTATCCAATTAGTGTAGGTATTTTCTATCTTTATATCTTTTGCACACTTGCCCACTTCTACATACATGTCTCCCTCTCTCATTGAGGTTTGCTGGAAGAGAACTCTTTTTAGGGTTAAGCTCGCCTTTGCGATACCTCTCTTGTAACAAGGTTTAAATAAGGTTTTATTAGTGCAATAAAGAATTAAGAATTTGAAAACTCAGCGTTCATACTTGAACGTACAGAAATCATAATATAGTTGGTACGTGTGTACGTAACGTACTAACGGGACATTCACTCGCAACTATGAAACCAATATACATCCATAATTAACAGGGACTCGACATTCTACCCGCATAATAAACAGGAGTTTATTTTGCATAAATTACTCCTACTCATTTCACATAAATATTGTTGAACAACTGCTAAAACAATATCAAACAAGCGAGTTGATTCGGTCGACGAAAACGTGTTGTAAATGCCCAAGGGTTCGAGGCCGTCCAATGGGTCATCGCAGACAGATTGATGGATTGCCTATAGTGGGTTGGGTGAAAGTCTGGAGTCCATTTTGCAAACGTCTTCAACATTTTTTCTACGTAAAAATAAAAACACTTGCAATTGATAAGTCCTTACGTGGTAAAAACATTATCAATAAAACATAAATATAAGAGAGAGAGAGAGCCTGACATATCATCGTCATCATCATCAACCGCCTACATTAGTCCACTGTTGAACCTACGCCTCCCCGAATGAGCGCCATAGCTTGCCGCATCCAGCATCGTCATCCCACCTGGTCAGAGGGCGTCTTAAACTACCTTATTCATTTACCGTTTGCCGAGTCGCGGTCTCCACTCGAGAACACGTTTACCCCAGTGTTTGTCGGTTCTTCTCGAGACATGGCCAGCCAGTTCAGCTTGCTGATCCTTTGAGCTATGTCGATATCGTAACTATGTCTATGTCTATTTCATATTTTCATTTTTTTTGCTTGCATGTAGGTACATTCATTAATTCTAAGTGAATGGTTAGTCAAATTGTCTCTACTCTTTACCCTGTAGGGCACCGCAAAACTGAGTTTGACTTTAATTACACAATTATCTCAGATAGAATTTAAAAAATCTCACATTATTTAACAAAGTCATGCAATCAAATCACTTTAATGCAAATTTAAATATTATTAATAAAAATAACTTTAGCTTTTTAGAAGAAAGTAGGTATATCTTTTAATTTTTAAGTATTCAGGTACTTTATTGTATACCTATTAATGTAAGTGAGTGTAGGTACAACATTTTACCAAAATAAGCCCAAAAACATAATAAACATCCTGACAGTTTATTATTTTCTTATACAGTCGTGGTCAACTAATTAGGGACTTTCAAGATAGTGAAGAGCAATAACCGGTTATGTACATATAAATATAAAACCATATTGATTTCTCAGCACCTATTATTTGCATAACTTGGTCCGATTATTATGCTATAAATGGCTGTAAATAAAAGAATAAATAAATAGAAAAAAGTATTTAATATCAAAGGTTAAACATGTATTCAATTTTAAGGTATTATTCTGTAGCTGGACATTTAATTAAGGACAGTAAACTATAATGAAAAATAGAGTTAAACAAAACTAATAATCTGCAGTATTATAATATCTTTAACAGCTCCATTTTATTGCGTGTAAAATCAGTACCCAGTAGCAAAACCTTTGTTAGTAATTACCGCTTGACACCGATGTGGCATAGACATTATCAGTTTCTGGCATGTTTCGACAGGAATGTTTGCCCATGCCTCACAAAAAGCTTCATTAAGTTCATCTAAAGTTGTGGTACGATAAGTGGCAACTTTTTTCTTGATTTCGTGCCAAAGGTGCTCGATTGGGTTAAGGTCCGGGCTATTTGCTGGCCAATCTAGCACCGATACTGACTGACTGGTAAGAAACGACTTGACTGAACGGGCGGTATGTTTCGGGTCGTTATCATGCTGAAACGTCCATATAATAGGGAGATGCTCCTCAGCATAGGGAAGCATCGTTTCCTCCAATATTGGCTTGTATTGATGTTGGTCTAAGTTACCCTGAACTTTCCTCACAGGTCCCACTCCACGTCCAGAAAATGAACCCCACATTTTAATGTTTCCACCGCCATGTTTCACCTGCTTTTTTGTGAATCTTGGATTCATTTCCGCTTTTACTGGACGCCGTACGTATTGCCTTCCATCTGAAGAAATCAAATTAACCTTGGTCTCGTCAGAGAATAATACATGTTGCCATTGGGCGTAGGTCCAATGTCCATATTTACGTGCAAACGCCAAACGAGCATTTCTATGTTCTTTCTTCAACAACGGTACTTTGCGAGCCACTCTTCCGAACAACCCTGCTTCTACCAGACGTCGTCGAACGGTCCTCGCTGAGACACCAGCTCTTTCGTCTGTCCCAAATACTTCGTGTTTAATTACAATAGAGCCTAGAAACGGATCTTTCTTAGCTAACCTGGTTATCATTCTATCTTCTTGCGGAGTTGTTTTTCTCGATCTTTTTGTTTTGGGCACATTTAAAGTTGTGTTATTGCGTCTGACATGTTGCACTGCATTGTATACCATAGTTTTTGAACAATTTAAATGTTCTGCTATCCTTCGGTATGGCCAACCATGCTCGACAACAAACTTCATGATAATTTTTCGTAGTGTTGGATCGCAACTTTTATTTTTGCCCATTTTTCTTCAAAATATTTTTCAAAACTTAAAATAAAAATCGGGACTGCCGCCAAAACTACCACGAAACAATAAGAGAAGAAGTAAAAAAGTATTGAGATTCAAACTTTGAAAATAGAACGCAATATCTCAGTGTCCCTAATTAAATGGCCAGCCAGCAATATTTGAACAAATAGCACTATGATAATCTATCAGCTATACTGTAAAGAGGTTTAATGTTTAAGAAGTTGTTATTGTTTGTATAATCGGGCACATCAATGACTAATTATACTTACATGTAAAAGATATGGAATATTTTTAAGACTCGTTGAAAAAAATAAAAAAAAATCACAATTTGGCCTAACTAGAGATTGTCCCTAATTAGTTGACCACGACTGTATATTTAAAATGCTGCCGGATCTAGCTCAAAAGAAAATTCGTTGAAAAAATATCAACAAAAAATTGAACTTTGATAGCCTACTTAATTAAAGATCTTACAAATTATTATGGCAAATTATCCATCGCCTATACAAACCGTGAAAGCAATTCTCTTCATTGTCCTGCAGTAAATGTGGGCTCCGTGCTAAAGCTGACTCATTGGGAGGGCATTTTCATTCCTTTGCGCTTTATTAAAGCTAAGAAAGGTCACGACCGTAGCTTTTAGAAAGAAAGTTATTCGTGTTATTCTTGGAATCTCTCTTTTACTTTAGCATAAGATGGAATACTATTGCGTTCAAAAAGACGCCGGTCGATTAAAATCTAAGGTATTTCGCAAGTAATTTATGCGCGAAGTGATAGGATGCTACTTATGGAATCTACCGAAATTTGGACCGTCTTTTCTAGTTATAGAAGTTACCTAACCTTTTTTCTTTGCTTTTCATGAATTCAGGAAATTCTGCCGTCCTCAGAAAATTCAAACTCTATAAGTTTATTTCTTCAAGCTTACAAATTAAGCACTTAGAAAGTCATATTATATACTATAAACAGCCTTATAAATAGTAATTATTATCATTAATTTATCCGCTGTCCCGTGTGCGGTGCGAGCGAGTCGGTACCGCCAAAAATGGCGACAAAAATGGCGGCCAGCGCACCATGATTGTGCGAGAAAATATTTTATTGTGGAGTTGTTGTCAATATGTCTACGTTAAAATTTTACACACAGCTAGGCAGATAACGACGCTATCACGCTATAATTGTGTATCATGCTAAGGTATTCAAGTAGAAAAACTTGAGAAAAAAATACAACATCCCATCGATTCATCCATTCCATCATTCTTTTTTTTTACATATTTTGATTTAAATACTGTGAATGATAGGTACCAGACTCCATAAAATAACACTTATACATGTACTCATACACTAATACATAATTATTTTGCCTAAGTTTATTATATTGATTATTAAGTTCATTATATTGAGCTAAGTCTCAATATAATGAACTTAATTGAGCTAAGTCTCAATATAATGAACTTAATAATCAATATAATAAACTTAGGCAAAATAATTATGTATTAGTGTATGAGTACATGTATAAGTGTTATTTTATGGAGTCTGGTACCTATCATTCACAGTATTTAAATCAAAATATGTAAAAAAAAAGAATGATGGAATGGATGAATCGATGGGATGTTGTATTTTTTTCTCAAGTTTTTCTACTTGAATACCTTAGCATGATACACAATTATAGCGTGATAGCGTCGTTATCTGCCTAGCTGTGTGTAAAATTTAGTACATGTCAGAAAATTTTTGTGTTTCGTTTCGGCCAATTGGTGTACTCTAATACACCGAACTAAATTATGATTCACTTAAAATTAAACAAAACAATCGATCGCGTATTTTCAAAAATGAAAATAGGTTTTCATTACCGCTCTTTGTAGCGTCGTATGGGGCAGACCTATGTCCAGCACAGGAAGTTTGTGGGCTATTATAATATAGATAGAAACTCTTTATTATTTTACTGCGTTTTCTGAATGAGCTGTTTTCGATTTGCATTAAAAAGAAAAAAATTGTTCCGAACATCTCAATAGATGGCAGGGCGACAATTGGGAATACGGTATGTCAATGTAAAATGAAAGGAAAACTTTGAATTTTTCAAATCGGTCCATTTTGACGTAAGGTTGTTTTCCTTTCATTTGACATTGACATACCCTAATTTCCAGTTGACGCCCCCTGCCACCTATCGAGATGTTTGGAACTATTTTTTTATTTTCAAAAATGCAAATCGAAAACCCCTCATTGTATTGATTTGTAAGCCGCAAAATACCCAGCCTTTTACATAGCGTAGGAATATCCATCTGGGAGGCTAACAACGTTCCTCCATATTAATTAAATTAACCTGGTAGATACCTATAAGACGGCTAAGCCAGCTTGACATTTGCAATCCGTGCTCAGCACATTGATCCATAGTTTCCGACCTTAACCTTTAATAGCTTTTCCTATTTTCAAAACCTTTGTGAATCTGTTTATTTTTTTGGATTCAATAAAATAATTCAATAAAGGTTTTATTAAACGGGTAACAAGGTAATTGCAGATTATGTGTGAAGAGACTCGCAATAAAACAGCTAAAAAGCTAGTAGCGAGAGTAGTTTCTAGTATTGTTTTGTATTGTGATGTATGTAGTAAGTAGGTATGTAAATGTTTTTTTTTATATGATATTTTCAACTGTTTGATTTACCAACTGTTATTAGACATATATTTTTCTCCATCTCTGGGTTGCCTGGCACCCAGAAAGACCCAGAATCACTCTCAGCGATAAGGCCGCCTATTGTACTGGTTATGTTTTACATTTAGATATAAGGCTTATTTTGTTAATGTTTTAAGTGCAATAACTTTTACATTCATTCCTTCATTCAAAAGCACACTTCAGAGCCAAAATAACACTTTTAGGTTACAAAAAGTGTACCTACCTAATTAAATTAGATAATATGTGTATGTAATTAGTAATTAGTTACAATTACAAAAAAATAGGAGAAGAAATTAGCCAAATATAATAAGATGTTGAGGAAAACCAAACGATGCAAACGAAATACAAAAAAAAATCTCTAAAACCCGCAAAACGATTTAACAGGGAAAGTTCCTGTAGCTATAAATCCTGTCAAAACACACTGTATTATCTGTACACCGCCTTTGAATTACTTTACATTATTGTTCTAAATATAAGTTCTGATGAAAATTGTGCATAAAGTTGCTGAAAGCGGCAATTACTTACAGTTTCTCATTCGTTGCAGTTGATAGTTCCTTTCCAAGTTGAACCGCGGTATTTGCAGGCTTCATCAGAGACGTACAAACTAGTTTGAAGACAGGGTTATTTGGTTGACGATGCGCCATCAGAACCATTGTATGGTATATTATGTTTTAGTGCAGATTTTTTTCAATTAGTTGTGTGAAAATTGTAATTTAATATATAATATTACTGAAAACTTTATGAAGAATTACTACAATTATTGTAAATACTAGTTTAATTTTTTTTTAATGTCTTTATTCAGAAAGAAAATAACAATCAAATAACAAATTTAAATTAAAACTAGTATTTACAATAGAAACAATTAAGCTATCTGCAAACTGTTGCAAACAATCTACAGGTAGCTCAACTGATCCATATCAATACCAGTTGGAAGCGTGCCTAAGACACTGGCTGCATTGCCCCGCTGTATAGCAATGCTAACTGTAGACAATCTACAGGTAGGTCAACTGATCCATATCAAATAACTAAATAATATAGTTATTTTATTATTTTATTTTCTCCGAGTCAACACAAATAAACAAAAAAATATTAAAAAAATATTGGAAATTAACCATTTATAAGTCTATCAAATTTCTTATAAAAAGATTTAAACTGTGGTTAAGTTAAACTATTTAACCGAAAACCTAACAGAAATGTTCTGATTCAATGAAGATTGCTTTAGGATTTTTAAATCATTCTGGGAACCTGCAAAAATAGACATCACATTGGTCTGTTATTGAATAGACATGTGTCTATAGGAACGTCCAGGAACTAATTGGAGAGGAAAGGGGAGCGATGGTAAAAAGTAGAAAAACTGAGGAACAAAAGGGCTGAAATTGGTTTTGTTGGTAACGTCCCGTCGGGTGGAATACCCACTCGAACAGAATGATTTAGCTGTTTTGTTTCGGTAAGAGGTTTTGGGATTAACTAGTTAAGAAAGTTGGTGAATTTCTTCAATCTCCAGACTAATTATTTACTTGGATAAGCACGAGGGATCAGTGTTCACAAAAAGGTACCTACGTATAGTTTCCACCTTGGTATCCATAGTAAATAAGCCAATGGACATGGAAATAAATTAATTAAGATGGCTTTTAAAAATCAGTTCCTTTTTAGGGTTTCAAAGATCGGTTTTGAAACCCTTATGGTCTCGCTCTGTCCGTCCCCGCTCTTTCTTGAATATCTCAGTAACTACTGCAGCTATTAACTTGAAATTTAAAATAATGATACATTTCGTGCGCCATTACTGATTTTAAGAAAAAAATATATAAATAAATGAAAAATGAAAATGAATATTTTCAGTACAAATTTTGATGTTGAAATTTCAAAAGAGACCTAGGAAGGCAAATGGGGTATCAAATGAAAGGTATCGTTTTGTACAGTTCAAAACACTTTTTGAAATTTCTGTGAGTTTCATACTTTTTGAAATATTTCAAAAAAAGACGAAAAATTGACCATTCCCCCCCCCCTAGCTCCGAAGATTGCAGACCGATCCATGTACAATGTATTAGGCGTTTGTAGACATCAATCTATATTTTACAGGAAAAATATAGAGAAGTCTGTAATAATAATAGTTTTTGAAAAATGGTCAAAAAGGGGGGGAAATTTTTTTCAAAAGGAGGGGTACCTGCCTATGTGGGGTATCAAATGAAAGGTATCGTTTTGACCATTTCAAAACACTTTTTGAAATTTCTGTAAGTTTCATACTTTTTGAAATATTTCAAAAATAGTCGAAAAATTGACCTTTCCCCCCCCCTATCTCCGAAGATTGCAGACCGCTCCACGTACAATGTATTAGGCGTTTGTAGATATCAATCTATATTTTACAGGAAAAATATAGAGAAGTCTGTAATAATAATAGTTTTTGAAAAATGGTCAAAAAGGGGGGGAATTTTTTTTTAAAAGGAGGGGTACCTGCCTATGTGGGGTATCAAATGAAAGGTATCGTTTTGACCATTTCAAAACACTTTTTGAAATTTTTGTAAGTTTCATACTTTTTGAAATATTTCAAAAATAGTCGAAAAATTTACCTTTCCCCCCCCCCCCTATCTCCGAAGATTGCAGACCGATCCACGTACAATGTATTAGGCGTTTGTAGATATCGATCTATATTTTACAGGAAAAATATAGAGAAGTCTGTAATAATATTAGTTTTTGAAAAATGGTCAAAAAGGGGGGGAATTTTTTTTCAAAAGGAGGGGTACCTGCCTATGTGGGGTATCAAATGAAAGGTATCGTTTTGACCATTTCAAAACACTTTTTGAAATTTCTGTGAGTTTCATACTTTTTGAAATATTTCAAAAAAAGACGAAAAATTGACCATTCCCCCCCCCCTAGCTCCGAAGATTGCAGACCGATCCATGTACAATGTATTAGGCGTTTGTAGATATCAATCTATATTTTACAGGAAAAATATAGAGAAGTCTGTAATAATAATAGTTTTTGAAAAATGGTCAAAAAGGGGGGGAATTTTTTTTTAAAAGGAGGGGTACCTGCCTATGTGGGGTATCAAATGAAAGGTATCGTTTTGACCATTTCAAAACACTTTTTGAAATTTTTGTAAGTTTCATACTTTTTGAAATATTTTAAAAATAGTCGAAAAATTTACCTTTCCCCCCCCCCTATCTCCGAAGATTGCAGACCGATCCACGTACAATGTATTAGGCGTTTGTAGATATCAATCTATATTTTACAGGAAAAATATAGAGAAGTCTGTAATAATAATAGCTTTTGAAAAATGGTCAAAAAGGGGGGGAATTTTTTTTCAAAAAGGGGGGTACCTACCTATGTGGGGTGTCAAATGAAAGGTATCGTTTTGACCATTTCAAAACACTTTTTGAAATTTCTGTGAGTTTTATACTTTTTGAAATATTTCAAAAAAAGACGAAAAATTGACCATTCCCCCCCCCCCCTAGCTCCGAAGATTGCAGACCGATCCATGTACAATGTATTAGGCGTTTGTAGATATCAATGTATATTTTACAGGAAAAATATAGAGAAGTCTGTAATAATATTAGTTTTTGAAGAATGGTCAAAAAGGGGGGGAATTTTTTTTCAAAAGGAGGGGTACCTGCCTATGTGGGGTATCAAATGAAAGGTATCGTTTTGACCATTTCAAAACACTTTTTGAAATTTCTGTGAGTTTCATACTTTTTGAAATATTTCAAAAAAAGACGAAAAATTGACCATTCCCCCCCCCCCTAGCTCCGAAGATTGCAGACCGATCCATGTACAATGTATTAGGCGTTTGTAGATATCAATCTATATTTTACAGGAAAAATATAGAGAAGTCTGTAATAATAATAGTTTTTGAAAAATGGTCAAAAAAGGGGATTTTTTTTCAAAAAGGGGTACCTACCCATGTGGGATATCAAATGAAAGGTATCGTTTTGACCATTTCAAAACACTTTTTGAAATTTCTGTAAGTTTCATACTTTTTAAAATATTTCAGAAAATTGATTGTCCAAATAATTGGCAAATGTTTGAAACCCTCGGCGCGCGAGTTACACTCGCACTTGGCGAATCTTGTTTATATTTAGCTTCTACTATGATTTGTCATTCAAACCTAAAATTTAAAACAATTTGCATAAACGAGGAAATGTCTAATGCCCTTATTTAGTATGTATTTATATTTAAATAAATTATTGAGTTAATATGCATAATATGTATGGACGACCTCAGTGGTGCAGCGGGCGAGAGTCTGCCTGCGACGCAAGAGGTTGCGGGTTCGATCCCCGCCTCGGAACAAATTTGTGTACGATCTGCAGAAATTTGTTCCGTTGGTCTGGGTGTTTTCTATGTATAATAAAAAAATCTATCTATGTAATGTATAATATTACGTATATCAGTTATCTAGTACCCATAACACAAGCTCTGCTTACCTTGGGGCTAGATAATGCTGTGTGAATTGTCTAGCATTATTTATTTATATTTTAAGCTAGTGCCATTAGATGTACACAGATCTTACCCCATGTACCCTATATCCTATGATCCTATTCAGTTATCTGACAGAGATCGCTCTTGAGCTATAAGACTTAATAATTGTCACTTGTGTTATAATTGTTTAATTTGTAAATGTTTTTAAGTTTTTAGTTTGCAATAAAAGTATTTTCTATCCATCTACAGATCCACATTTTAAATTAAAACATGGATAATAATTATCCATGATAGTTATCGTATGAAAGAATGTTTTTGATCGTTAAATAATTATTTAACGAATTGCTGAAGTTTCAGCCATCTCGTGAGCCATTAAATCGTCGCAAACAATTGTAGCTACGTGAGGTTCTCATTTCAGATTCTCTTGACAGCGCAACGTGTAATTATAATTAGCATCTGCCACATCCCGTCACATCCGTGTGTACACGTCCGGATACAAGGTTACAAAGCGTCGCGCTTCTAAGGGCCTAGGCACATGATGAATATATGCACGTCGATACGACGACGCGACGGCGCGTAAGTCCTTCACACGCACCCTCGAAGTATTTTACTAAAGAGCACGTTTTCGATGATTAACTTATCCATCAAAAACGTGCTTTTACGTAAACTAATCGATAGTTTGAAGTTGCGGTTTCAATTCAACTGACTTGACCTAAGGTAAATAACTACACATTATATTAGGTATATCTGTAGTTATTCTGTGGTATCACACTCATTTGTTAGGACGCTTAACATACCTAAACTTTACATAACATAATCAAAAATTCTTTATTCCCATAAATACAAAAAACACTTAGAAAAGGTCAAATTCTTAAAATAAAACACTGATACGGAAATAAAGTGATATTTTTGATTTCTGTTGCTTCGGTATGTAGACTAAAAAGTAAAGAAGCGACGAAGAAACCTATAGCCTGTTAGTTGTTATTCTTCAAGTTGGAGCATAAGCTCACAAGCTTTTTTATCTTCTAGATACTCTGATATTTTGTAGTAAGCCGTTTTGCACAGAAAGGTTTTGAGAATTCGCTAGAATTTATTTTCTAATAGTTTTTGCAACTCAATAAGATTTAAAAGAGTTTTTGTTTATTTCTAGTATTCATATTAAATATATCTCTTTGGGGAAGCTTTTGATATTTTTATGAGTGTACAACAAGTTTTCATAAATATATTGACAGGACAATTTATCCCCAAGGAATTGTCTGTGACCCATATTATAGGAAGCACGAACGGCCGTCTTCTGCAGCACAAATACGATGCTTAAGGCGCATACCCCACCCAAACCAGCGCCGCCACCTACTTTACGTTGTTATTCCGTTAAACAAAGGAATTTTCAAAAATCCATCTTCCGGTTTTTGATACCTATCATAAGCTTTATTTTAATGCCTTTGTAATAGTTTTATTCTATTTAGTTTAGGCAGAGATACGAAGATGCCCTTGGTGGCCACCAAAATCTATTTTCGTATCTCTGCCTAAACTAAATAGAATAAAACTATTACAGAGGCATTAAAATAAAGCTTGATAGGTATCACAAACTGGAAGATGGATTTTTGAAAATTCCTTTGTTAAACGGAATAATAAGATAAGTTAGGTGGCGGCGCCACTTTCGGTGGGCTATGCGCCTTAATAAATAAAATAATATCTGCAGCGTTCCCCACTGCAGTCATATCCTAATACTGTGGAAGTAGCTGAAATAAACAAGTCTAGTATCCACGTCTGTAATACAACGGATTTTTTTGACTGCAATATGCTGCAGAACTAACTGAACCAAGATACTAATTTTACTTTATTCTAAGCTTATCATAACAAATAAAATAGATGTAGTGTGTATGAGCCTTAACTAGAGTGTTGGCTCGTTAGATTTTATATTACTTTTGGTAACATTTCCCTAGAGTCACATAGTAGATACGCTATCACAATAAAATTCAAGGTCGAGCCATAAAATGAACATTATCACACCTCTACAGTGAGATGAATGTACTCGCATTTCTTGAATATCAAATATCAATAACGTTTATTTCTATAAGCTTACAAAATAAGCACTTAGACAAGTCAAATTTTATACTATAAACAGGTTTATAAATAGTCATTATTATCAAATAAGAAATATGATGTTATTGATGATATTGATTTTATTCGCTTCAATTTTTTGTCCACTAGTGGAAGAAGCGAAAAAGAAACCACTAGTAAGTTTTATAAATCTTAAAATTAATACATTACTTATCTCAGTCTAAATATAATCTAATTTGTATATAACTCAATATTTATATGAAACTAACTAAGCTTAACATTATATCCCTTATATACCATTGTCGGTGTGGAACTGAGCGACATCTGGCCAAGCATTTACATCATTGACGTAATCATCTATGGAGTAATATCTTGTACCTGTAATAGAATACTTAATTATTAGTCTGACTTAGTTGTAGGTGTCATACAATGTCATTTATAATCTGTAGAAAACTTTATAAAACTTATTTTAAATTATTTATAAATAGGGATCGCTCACAAAGTGAAAACTTAAAAGAATATAATGAGTATAAGCATTTTTCCAACAAAAACTTCTTAATTTGAGTTACGAAATATTCTTATCAGTTCTGCCTGTGAATGTTGCCTCAAATATCAATAACATTTATTTATTTATGCTTACAAAATAAGCACTTAGACAAGTCAAATTTTATACTATAAACACTTTTATATAAAAGGTTATCTATATTATCAAAAATTTTAAATAATAATAACACCTTGATAATGAAATAAGAAACAAGGTGTGATGTTGGGGTGATTTTGTCCACTTCATTTTTTTGTCCACTAGTGGAAGAAGTGGAAAATAAATGCCCGAGTCACACATTAGCCAGCGATCCTAACTCGCAATACATCATATTCATAATTCATTTTTATTTCTAATACTGATCACTAGAGATATTCGCTTAATTTCTGATATCAATAGACTGTCTTCATTCAAGCACGTCTCCCACGCCATTGTGTAATTAATCAAAACAGTCACTGTACACTGCAAATTGATGGAGAGCAAGCACAGCTGTGGGGAAGCCCCGGCTGAGCACTATGAAATTGGATTCTAAGATTATCCACTACGTAGATACCTTTGTATTATGTAGAGTGCCATATACCTTCACGAAAATACCCTTACGATTTCAGAGGGATTACATACTCATGCGTGAAAGGACATCTTTTATAAGATTACTTGTTACGTATCTTTACATTTATATTTCAACAAAGTTTTATGATCGGCACAATGAATAATACGATTAAAATGAACCCGGGAACTCAGTTTACGTAGGTACCCGCTGTTAAATGAAATATTATTACGCCGTTGGAACTTCAAAGAAGTGAAACAAGATCTAAAGTTTCCAAATTGAAACAAATAATTGTTGTGTACCAAACTTGAAGTTTTCAAAGCAAGGCGTAGGTTTTGGTACCCACCAGAAATCTACTAAGTGCACTTCAAAGGATCAAACACAAGGAAAGTACTTACGAGGCAATTTCATTTCATCTTTCTAACAATACCAATTTGAAGTCGGTTACAGTTACGGGTAACTTTGTTAAGGTTGTTCCTAATTTTGGACGTGTTCTCAATTTCCAATTGATTTTTCTGGATCTTAACAATTTATTTAGCCCTTAAGCATTGAGGCAAAATAAGGGTTTTATGTGGTTATCAATGTTATTTCATTATCACGTTGTTTGTATGTACCTATATCATCCTAAGCCTTCTTATAAGGTACCAGACCATCACAAAATGAAAACAAAAGTGATCTTTACGAACGTTGTATTTCCCTAACGAAATCATGAGCTGCACGAAAACAGGCCTTGCAACCTGGTAAACTAATTTTGTGTACAGAAAATCTCTTCTGACAGCACCAAGTCTGGCGTTAATTTTGCTGCGTTACAGGATTTAGCAACGTTGGAGTGATGTAGAGCAATCGTGGGAATCCATCAGCTTCTAACAAGGCTAAATAGAGATAAGGCCAGACTTTGTGGAAACAGTTTTGCTAAATTCAAGAACGCCATTGACTGTTTGAACCTTATCCTTACTTTTATAAATGCGAAAGTAATGAAAAAGAAGAAAAAGAAAATATTTTTATTTGCCTTAAAACTACACAACACAATAACCAAACTAAATGAATCCTAGACTTAGTCTTTTTTTTTGTGCATCGCAGTTTTTATGGCAAATATGGCCTACACTCAGCATAGTGCTGGGTAGACCAGGTGTGGTTTTCTGTTATTAGATAACCTGATACCATGTTATATTTCTTTAATTTATCCCAATCAGTAATGATAGGTACTACTTTGTATAAAATTCATACCCAAACTTCCAAAAAACTGAAACGAATTTGTAAATAAGTAAGGCTGCCAAATCAAGCTTCATCTATCCAACTTGTACCTGCCGTGTCAGCAGTTTGCTATGACGAAATTTATGACATCACGGTCTGCAAAAAATACCCTATCTACATGTCGACACGCAGAAATGGAACATGACACGTCCCAGTGAATCTGACGCAGAATTTTCAATTTGCGGACACCTAGCGCGGTCGCTGTTGATTGGCCATTGTGGTAGAGTGGGATACTACAAATTGAAAACGTAGGCTAATTACTTGTTACTTAAAGATAAGCAAAATGCAAAGAATTTTTCTTGTCTTATCTTTTATAGAAGAAATATGTCTTTGTTATGATATCACTGTGTTGTTCAGTTTCAGCATGTTGTGATAGCCACTATCATGCTCCAAGCATATGAGACCAAACTCACCAAATTTTTTCGAACAGTACTGTCGATTTAGTCTCCAATAATAGACTAAACCTAAACAATAAACTAAACTCTAATAAGAGACTAAGGCGATCATTTAGTTTTTTTCCCTTGACTATTAATACTGAATTTGATTCCTTTTGATTGATGATGTGAGTAGTTTTAAGTGTTTACGATTTGAATATTGTGCTATGGATTTATATCTATGCCTATGAGTATATTTTTACCTCACCTACATATTTCTAGTCATTTACACAAATTAATAAAATGCTACGTTCGGTTAATTTGTTAAAGGTCGATGTTTTTGTAAAGTCATCGATGATTTTGGACTCAAAATGTACAATGACTATTTTCGTGGGCTCAAATGACTTCCAGTTTCGCTCAATGTCCACTAATAGAGGTGGCGCTACAGAATCCGCTTTCGCAAATGGGATTCTACGGTCCCGTCAGAGTGAACATCGACTTTTGCAACTTTGTACAGGTAAAGAGATAAAGTTCATTTGCATACAGTTGCTCTAGTTACATGTTTGGGTAAAAGCGAGTGAACTGCAACTTCCATATTTAACGGAAAGCTCAAACAAAGCTTGCAGGATAATGAGCATGTTTAGAAACCTTAGTTTATAACAACAACAAATGAACTTACATCCAAATAACAGACTTGAGTTTATTTTAGATTTTAAAACCACAGGAGATTTAATTAAATTCTGTCGCTCACCCTTCGGGGCATGTTGTCGAAAAGTTCTTGTTTTACGGAATATTCAATGACCGGAAAAGCTAATTGAGCGAAAAATACGTGTAAAACGACAACGTTTTAGCAAATTATTGAGTTTATTGTAAGCTAAGGTGTAGGTAATGGTATTTACAGAATACTCTGCCTTTTTTAAGAATTTAGTTTTTACAACATTATTGTAACGTCCTTACAATGAGGTGGTTAAAATAAAATAAATTAAATTAAATAATTCTGGACCATCCACACAGCATCATCAAGCTAGCCCCAAAGTAACCAGAGCTCCTTGTTGTGGGATAATTGTATACTTACTATTAACTTAGACAGAAATCAGATTACCTAATTAAACAAGGAAAAAAAAGAACTTGGCTGCAAGCTATAAAAAAAATTTTTCACTCATTGTAGACCGCTGATCTTCAAGTATATGAATAGTCAGCATTAATCAAAATAAAGCCTACCTATGCCACGTAAGTACACGTAAAGATACCTACGTATTTATTTTCAATGAAACGTTTTTTTTTTTTTTTCTTTTTTTTTTTTTTTTTTTTTTTTTTTTTTTTTTTTCGTTGCTGGCAACACTGTCGGCAACACAATTTGTAAACACGGGATATTTCATAAATTAATAAAAACTACTAAAAGTGCTTATTATTACGAGTAAACAACAAAAAAAACATCGTATTTAATCGCGAAACAAAATACGCTAAAAACCACGAGTGATCAACATTGTTTACGGCGGCGATTTGGCGAGCAAGAAAGCCACACCACGGCGGCGGCGGCGTCATTTACAAACATGGCTGGCGTCTGTCAAGCCTGTCGTGAAATGATAGGAGTTACACAGAGACGCATCAAATGCACTACGTGTTTGCTGCTTTATCACTCGGATTGTATAAAGTACAACAACAATTCTTCACAAAGGGCTGAGTGGAAATGCCCTAATTGCGTGGCGGCCCAGCGAAAAGGAGGGAATAATTCTAACACGCCTGTCCGCCCGTGTGATAAAACACAGTCACAGAGAATTGAATCTACTCCGCGCACACCAACCGAAGGAACTAGTAGTGCATCACTTTCAAGCACCCTTATACAATCTTCGAACACCCAGGCACCACCTTCAAACATCCCAGTACAACCTACGTACACACAGACGCCAGGAATAAACCTCAATATCGGTGAGGAGGTTGGAGAGTTTGCTCGACCGAAATTACTGACTGAACTGGAGTCATTGCTGGACAGTAAACTCAACAAAATGAAAATGTTTATAATTGAAGAGCTCAAATCAACAATTGCCTCTGAGATAAGGAAGGAATTGTCTGCCGTAAAGTCCAGTCTTTCACAGCTTGAAGCCTCCCACAATGACCTAATCAACAACCATGAGAGTCTAAAAAAAAACTGTGATAGTTTGCAGAAACATGTACAAAAAAGTGATTGTTTGATTGCTGACTTACAAGCACAACTCAACAAGCAGCAACAGTGGGCCCGTCTTTCAAACTTGGAAGTTATAGGTCTACCTGAGAGTACTAATGAATCTCCCATCCAGATAATTGTGAAAATTGCCAAGCATGCGGGTGTGAATTTGCTACCAGAAGAAATTGAATCGGCTCATCGGGTCCAGCCCATGCACAAACTGGCAGGCCAGCCAAAGCCCATTGTCGCAAAGCTGAAAAACAGAATGGTGAAAGATGAGATCATCTCGGGGCTCCGTAAAACAAAAGGAATAGTGAGCCGAGACATCGGGATTGGAGGACCTACTCGGAGATTCTTCATCAATGAGCATCTTACTCCTCAAAACAAGAACCTACTGAGGTGTGTCAAGCTCCGTGCTAAAGAAAAATCCTACAAATTTGTATGGGTAAAAAACTGCTACATTTTTGTGAGGAAAAACGAGGAGTCCCCGGTAACCAACATCCAAACAGAAAAAGACTTGGAAAAAATAACATGAAACAAAACTACTATGGTGAGGTAGTATTTAATAGAATCTCCCTGCTGCCTGGTCAATCTGGTCATAAGCCAGTTATTACTTGTTGCTTTTATCAAGTTCAAGTACTTTTAATACTTAAAATCTTCTATCCACTATGTAAACCACTGCATCACACAAATAACAAACTTCATACTCTCCCATTTAACATTCACACTACACACATAAAAAAAACATCACACTATCCTATTTATCCCCTTTCCTCAAGACAAGACAGTAATATAACAATAACCTGCCCCATGACTGATTATTATGCAACATTTTTGACTTTATTAACACAACTTGTTTCTTATTATTGGCACTTTTTCACTCTACCATGTATATACTTATGCCCACAATTTTGTACAAATATAAAGCTTTACAATGATGTCAAATAAGCTGTACTTAGCTTACCAAAATGTTCGTGGTCTTAGGACTAAAACTTTAACTTTTCAACAAAACATCTTAGCGCATGATTATGATATTCTAATGATTACAGAAACCTGGCTAACGGATGGTTTCTATCAAGGTGAGATTTGTGATAATCGCTATGACGTTTTTCGCTGTGATAGAAGTGAAAAAAATTCAACGAAAAAAATAGGTGGTGGCACTATGATCTGCGCTAATAGAAAGTTGAATGCAGCGGCTAGACCGGAGTGGGAATGTTCAGGAGTGGAGTGCGTTTGGGTAACCGTACCTGCACGCTCGCTCACCGCTAGGGATAACCGCAACCTTCACATAGGTGTAATATATATACCCCCTGACTCCGGTCAGTTCGCTCGAATTGATTTAATTAGCAACTTGTTAAGCAAAATATTTCATACATGCTCTGATGATTATTATATTATTGCGGGTGACTTTAATATCACAAATGTGGCCTGGACTGATTCTGGGGCATTGCACCTGAAGCGGGGTTCCATTAATCTACAAAACTCTGTTACTAACTTTCTAGATGTATGTGCTCTAATGGGTGTAAGTCAACACAATAACATAAAAAACAGTAGCGACAATGTATTGGACCTTGTATTCAGCAATGTTACACTGGATATATCCCGCTCTCGTTACCCTCTTGTACCAGAGGACACCTATCACCCGACTTTGGAACTGAATGCTTCTGACATAGTTATTTCTAATCTCCCACAATATAATTCTGTGCAGCGTCAATTCCACAAGGGCGATTACACAAAAATAAATGAATATCTCTCTAGTATTGACTGGGACAAAGTATTGGACTGTCAATCCATCAATAATGTTGTATTAAACTTCTATTCTCACCTTTATAGCGCAATAAGTAACTATGTTCCATGCAGATTAAGCAAAAGAGCCATTTATCCGACATGGTACACAAAGCCATTAATAAATGTCATAAAGGAAAAAAATAAAGCACATCGTAAATGGAAATCACATAGTAATCCCCGAGACTATGACGAATTTTCTCTGCTGAGAGCACGTCAGAAACACCTACAGTCAAAATGTTTCAGATCACACATAGATGGTATGCAAACGTTTATAAAACAGAACCCCAAAGGCCTGTGGTCTTACTTAAAATCATTGCGTTCTAATAGCTCTAGTTACCCAAACACGATGACTATCGGCAACGTTACGTACGTCAGTGCTCAGGAAATAAGTCAAGGATTCAACTGTTTTTTTGAAAGCGTTTTCCAACCTCCTGCGTCATCCTATGATAGTAGCTTGATTAACTTTGAAGAACCTATGGATGTAATTGATAAACTTAGTATAACGGAAGAAAATATTTACAAGTTGCTTAAAACAATTGATGTTAGAAAGGGACCAGGAAGTGATGACATTCCTCCAATATTTATTAGTAAATGTGCCCATAATCTAGCTAAACCTTTACATATTATATTTACCAAGTCAGTCAATAAATTTGGTGAGTTTCCTGACGTCTGGAAACTGGCAAGGATAGTGCCAATACATAAGTCCGGTTCGCGTAACCATATCGAACACTATCGTCCAATATCCATCTTGAATACCTTTAGCAAGATATTTGAAAAAATCATCTATGACCGGATAAGCCATACCATCGTAAAAGCGATACCGGAGGAGCAACACGGCTTTATGAATCGGCGCTCTACTGTCAGTAATCTTACTGTATTTACAAACTACGTATTTCGAAGCATGGACATGGGGATGCAGGTGGATGTGATCTACACTGACTTTGAGAAAGCCTTTGACAGAGTGGACCACACCATCCTGCTTCACAAACTATACTCACTGGGTATACGTGGAGATCTGTTCCGATGGTTCAGTTCATATATTGTTAATAGAAAACAAGCAGTATCTATTGGTGGTGCTTGCAGCGACTACATTACGATAACGTCTGGTGTCCCTCAAGGGTCAATCCTGGGACCCCTCTTGTACAATGCCTATTTATTTGATATCCATACATGTTTTAGCGCCTCGAACCACCTCATGTTCGCAGATGACAAAAAAATTTACCTAGCAGTTAAAGAAGAATCTGATTGCCTAAAAATACAACACGACTTGCTTGAATTAGAGAAATACTACATTAAAAATAGAATAGCAGTAAATACAAATAAATGTTTGCAAATAACCTTTACCAGGAAAAACAAGCCTATTAATTTCACGTACACAATTGGTAATACGGCAATCAAGAAAGTTAACTCCATTCGCGACTTAGGTGTAAGACTAGATGCTAAGATGTCCATGACTGAACACATCGACGCTATTGCGGACAAGGCATATAAACAACTTGGTTTTATAAAGCGAGTATGCAAACCTTTTTCAGACATTGAATGCATCAAACTTCTTTATTTCACCTATGTACGCAGTATCTTAGAATACGCATGTAGCATCTGGTCTCCATGTTATATTATACATAAACAAAGGCTAGAATCAATTCAAACCAAATTCATTAAATTCTTAAGCTTTAAGGACTACAGTCTTCATGGTTCTTATAGTGAAGCCTGCAAGCACTACTGTATAGATTCACTCGAACAAAGACGTAAACAGTATGATGTCATATTACTTCAAGACATTTTGTCTGGACGATTGGATTGTCCTGAACTATTGTTCTGTGTACCATTGCAGGTACCTGCCTACCGAACACGACACACACCCCTCCTCTATGTTCCCCATGCTAGTACAAACTATGCCCAAAACTCTGTTCTGAGCCGAGCAGCTCGACTCTATAACAAAGAATACTCTAGTCTTGACATTTTTCATCTGTCTAAGAATTCCCTAAAATGGGAAATTAAAAAACTACATCGCTGTCAATAACCCCTCCCTTCCTACTACCACACGAATACACAGACACACACACACACCCTCTCTCTCTCATACACACACACACACACTTTCACATACACTGAGCACTGTATCAATCCCAAACCTAATATTTACCTAGTAATAAGGTGTAAATCCTCTATGGCTTCATTTTAAGTAATAAATATATCACCATATCTTATTTATGTAAAGCTGTGATTTACCAATAAAGAAATAAATAAATAAATAAATAAATAAAGGATAACAGAGTGCTCAAAAAGCTAATTACATTACATTACATCTTGATATTTTAACAAAATTTTGAAATATTGAAAATAATCATCCAATAATGGCAGAACTAATCAAAGCTAGTGGCACGCAACTCTACCATAGCAACTACAAGTGCTAAACTTTTAATTAGTTCGACAACTCTCAAAGAAGCATTTAAGGTTTCCTGACTTCCGCCTTGTGTTTGTTCTTGCCCCAATCTAAGCTTGGCTTCAATCAATACTTGAACCGTCAGTTACGTTAGTCTAACAAAAACGGCTATAGCAAAATGTTTGAAACTTTAATTTTCCCACAATTGATTAGACATGACTAGTCCTTAGAGCAAAAGGTTCGAAGCATCCTCAATTGAAAAAGTGCTTTCACTACAAAGCGAAATAACTTTTCTGTCAAACAACCGCTGTTTAAAATAGTCACGGAAGCAAAACGTCAACTATGTATAACGTGATTCCAAGCAAATCAACAAATCAATATTCTTTATGCCACATTTATTTCTGAAAAGACAAAAAAAACAAATAAAAATGTGTAATTTATGTTTCATGATTACTTTTAAAAACAATGGTTAACCAACTACGGGCATAAGCTGCTAAAATTATGGTTTTACAAGCAATGCCATAGAAATTTGGAATGGATAACTCAAATCCTCGATGCACTACGGAAAAAAGAGAAATGGAAAAATTTCGTTGAAGATATAATAAAAAAATCAGATAAAAAAACAATGCTGGACAACCCACTGGATCATTTAGGCCAAAAAAAAAACAGAGTTTGTGTTATGCGTATCTACTAGATAGCTAATAATATGTACTTTATTAAATAAAATTATATGTATATTATATATGGTAATCCTCCTAAGAAATTGAATTTTATTAGTTCATTTGAAATAAGGAAGTCAGTACATACTAATAATAGAAGACAATCCCATAAAAAATCAAACGTTATTTTTACTTTGTTCGTAGAGTTTTCAGTTCGTTCATTTTGCTTGCTTGAAGGACATTTTCATTTACGGACTATTTGCTTCCAGGCCTATATTTCTTGTGATCGATTTCGTTTGACGGACGTTATAATTAGAGGACTATATGCATCAAAGGGCTTTATGCATTGAGAATCAACCGCTCTGTATTCGTTTGAACTAAGCCACTTTAGAAAATAAAAATGACTTATCAAATAATCCAACGGAAATATGTTAAAACCAGTTCAAGACATGAAACACAAGAACCTGCCTACTATATATTCTGTAGGATATAACGGAAGCTCAAGAATGTGTTTAAGGTTTACCAGCACACGCAGCATTCATGCTGAGCCGTGCCTAATTCATAATCACAGTAAAATTTTTCATCAATTCAAATTTATTATCAAAGAAAATAAAAAATAAAATAGAAACAAATTAGAACTAGTATTTACAATTGAAGCACTTGAGCTAACTGCAGACTGTTGCAAACAACCTACAGATAACTCAACTGATCTATATCAATACCAGTCGGAAGCGTCCTAGACGCAGGCTGCTGGGCGGAATTACATATAGATACATAGCAAGTACGAACTGTTTGTAATATGATTGTTGTTGTAAATATTTTGACAACTGATGTGGTGCGGTGGGCGAAGGTCTGCCTGCGACGCAGAAGGTTGCGGGTTCGATTCCCGCCTCGGGACAAATGTGTGTACCATCTGCAGACATTTGTTCAGGGTGTTTTCTGGTCGTTTTCTATATATAATAAAAAATATTTATTTATTTATTATTAAAAACATGTACATCTATCATTACGGGCACACCCAATACAATAGAGTACCTTATATTCTAGCAATAATTCACAATTCTAGTAATATCTATCTATGTAATGTATTGTATTATGTATATCAGTTATCTAGTACCCATAACACAGGCTCTGCTTAGCTTGGGGCTAGATAATGCTGTGTGAATTGTCCAGCATTATTATTTATTTATTTTTTAATTTATAAAATTTTCTTTACATAAATTTTAATAATTTGTAATTAAAAATCTAATTAGTTTTTCATTCATGTTACATTATTTAATTGAACATTTCAATTTCAATTTATTATAACTATTTTATGGAAAATTTACATGTTAATTGATTTAAACAATAAATAATTTCTGTGTGTCCTGTAAATTTATTATCTTTCTTTCTTTCAAACGAAATTGAGACAAAATGTACCTATCTATGTCCCAGGAAATGAGTTCAGAAAAATGCAGCAATCTAATGGGATTCTCGAAAATAGGTATTCAGTCGACAGCTGTTGCTCGCACCAGATATGTGGAATAATTCGGACGGTGTAGCACGCAAGAGAAATTTCACAATGCTACATTTTCAAATTCACCGGGAACCATGGAATATTTTGTGAATAAAATGGCCGTCCTTTGCGAACCCAATATCAAATTCAAATCCTCAAAATGCGGTAAATTATTGCTGCAATACTGTACGCAATGATTTTGCACGTGTGATAAAAAACTTGTGTGCCCCTGCATTAGAAAATTATTTACAAAATTACTACCCCTTTTAAGGGGGCGATATATGATATGACGCCATTTTTTGAATAGGATAGGCATAGGATTTCGTGATTAAAGGAGCGGGACAGAGCGGAGCGGCGCGGCGTAAGCTCAAAAATCAAGTTTTGCTTGATTTGCTGATTATCTATTAATTAAGACATTTGTTTGCCAAAGTAAGCCAAAGGAAAATAAAACAATCTTGAGATTGATAGTTTAGGTGAAAAGTTGTAAAAACTAAGAAAACAGATGGTATATTGCACAATTATAATATGGTATTTAAAAAAGTGTTGTCATTTTCGAAAAAAGCGATTATTAGGTATTTAAGCTTTATCGATAAAGATGACGGAGACAAATTGTTTTAATGTAACCCAAATTCGTCCTTTTCACATCTAAGGCCCTGAGCCGTTCTGCGGCATACCTGTCTGGTATGCCGTCTGGCTCTCAGAACCCTTCTGGACTCCTGCTTCGAGGAATCAACCAAGCTCTGGAAACATTCCTCGGGCATGAGTCACTCAAAATCACTGATAAAAGCCTTTGATAAACGGTACACCAACCAAATCCTAGCGCTAAACAGAAGTAACCTTCGCATTATGACAAGAGCCCTAACTGGACACTGTCGCCTCAACAAGCACATGTTCAAACTGGGACTGAGCGACACACAATCCTGCAGATTCTGTGAGGAGGCGGAAGAAACGCCTCTCCATCTGCTAGGAGAGTGCGGAGCGCTAATGCAAAAACGTAGCATCCACCTGGGCAAGCATCTGCACAGCCCAGATGAGCTAAGAGACATCTCTTCGAAGAAAATCCTACAGTTCCTAGCAGCTGCAAGGGTTAGTGGCGAATTATGAACGCCGCAGCTTCAGGGGTGAACGTATAAAGTGGCGATCACAATAGGCCTATCATGGCCGCAGTGACACACAAGCCACCCAAAGCAAATAAAAAAAAAATCTATGGCCGCCTTAATAAAATTGTGAGCTTTAAGAAATAGGTATCTTTTGATGAAGAAATGTTTATAAGTGTTGAATTTAAACCAAGTAGAAGTTCATTATTTTTTCCCTTGTGCAAGAGCTTTGTCAGGTTCAGACGCATTGACTAGCTAGAGAAAACTTTTTATTCGGTGCCGACCAAACAAACATGTTATGCTGTCCAATAAAATAAATAGGCAACAGTGGCAGTGTTTCAGATTTATAGCCATAATATACAGGATGGCAGTGATAATATCCCCCGCTTCCATAGCAAATAGTATTTTTATACGGGATATTCTGAGGGTAGATAAGTAGGTACAGTATTTCCCTTGAAACGTTTCCTCGTTTTAGGAACTTACTACAAGCTTCTTTGTCAAAGATTTTTGATGTTATTTTGGAAATAATAAGAGTACTTGAGGGATTTGATAAACTGTATGCTTTATGCAAGTTACCTAAAACACAAAATTATTTATTTTACCATTCCTACTTTTTTATTACTTGGTAGGTATAGCTTATTCATTGCCCAGTCTTTGCGGTGCAGTACAGCCAGCAGCGTGAACACGTCCATGTGCTTCATGGGCTGTGAAAGTGTTAGAAGGAATACATGTTTATTGTATATTCGATGTATATTCGACGACCTCTGTGGCGAAGGTCCGTCTGCGACGGATGAAGTTGCAGGTTCGATTCACACCTTGGGACAAAATGTTTGTAAGATGCTGCAAATATTTATCCGGGTGTAGGTACTGGTCGTTTTATATGTATAGTAAAAATATGTGTACCCATAACACAAGCTCTGCTTAACTTGGGGCTAGATAATGATGTGTGATTTGTCCAGCATTATTTATTTATTAATCATTTATTTATATCCTATAAACTGCCCAGTCTCTTTAGTATGCTTGAGGTATGATGACTTGCATGCATACGTCATAATATGCTTGATGTAGGCTGCTAGGATCTTTAATTTATTTATGCAAACATTTCATTCTGTATGTATTGTAGGTACATTAACAAGCTCAACGTAACACTGATGATCGGTCAGCGTTCATTTATTTATTTTGTTTAGCTCGTGTTCCAAACTAATTACATTCCATTTGCCAAACTCGTGAACCTTGAGGCAGATGCTCTCATTGTTAATGCAAATTACTGTTTTATGGCGCAAAGTTGGCTAAATCCTCTGCTTTGTTCGGGAACCATTTTACGATGTTTTTAGGGTTTATAAAACTACGTGTGTTGATTGGAAAGCTGAAGTTGTTTTATTTACAACTTTCGTCGCAGGGTTGATGGTGTTTTTGTGTTCTGGAAGTTCCTTTGTGTATTATTTTTTTCGTAACGGAATAAAAGCCTTGCAATAAGCTGACCGCGGTACGTAAAAGAAAAATAAAGGAAATGGAGTCCTTAATCTCTTTGAAAAAGTTTTTCGGAGTACCTAACTTGCTGTCTGAAGTTTTCATATTGGATTATGAAATACAAGACTTTTTTGACTATGTTTATTTATGTAGATCACCGACCTATAGTTTGGTACCATGAATTGTTTGGCTCTATCATTACCAAAATTTTAATAAATAGGTGGTAGGCACGTATGACTAGTTAATATAATTTATCTATGTTTTCTATACGTTAAATTGTGAAGAGCTTAGATAGGTCGGGTCAAGGTGTCGTTTATAGTTGCTGGTGAATAAATCATCTAAATAGTTTAACGTAGGTGGATAATTTGATATTTCTTTTTTAACATTTCAGAACAAAGCCAATTATATATCCGTCACACTAGCGCTGTTTACCTTATTTGGGTGGTACTTCTTCTTCATTGTGCGGCACTTGAAATATTATCTTAGTAAACTTTAAACAGGTGTTTTATTGAGACTGGTTGTGTAGTGATAGGGTAAGCGATTATTTGGTAACTACCAAGTCAATGAGAAAACGGCACAAGCGTAAATTTGACGGCATAAAACCTAAAGTATAAACTGTACGTTGTCAAAAGTATGTGCGAAGACAACGCCAAAACTACAAAATAGATCGGGCTGAAATTGCACTGATAATTGTAGTAAACATATTTTAGTAAACATATCCTTTGTAAAAAGGGCTCATATAAAATATCACATTATAAAGAGTATAAAAAATATAAGGAAGAGTTCTATTCCAACTCTAAAACTAACATTCGGACATGGTAAAAATTTCTTGTTCGCTTCTTTACTTTACCTAGAAAAGATTGAAGTTAACAAAAAATCTAAGTTGTCCTGAAAAATATCAAGAGTACTTTAAGGTGGAAAGGAAATTAAGAACTTTGAGTTTTGAGTTTTGCGTGCCTGAAATAACATAATATATTCATTTTAGGCACCCAAAAAACAATTATAGAAAAACTATGTTATAGTCTACTTACTATACCGAAAAAACGCGTGCGAAGCCGCGAGCAGATGCTAGTCTTATATATCGCTTCTATCAATGTTTTATATCTAGATTTATTACATTGCCTAGCGTTCTTGGCAAATCGGATTCGGTTTCGCAAAGTACTTTCTTCGGTCTCTCAATTTTCCGCTCCGCTTCTTACTTGATGCATTTCACGGATGTTCCATTTACCCTGAAATTATACGAAGCTCTACTTAGTATGTAAAACTGTGTGGACATGGGTTTTAACAGTGTATCACCATTATACACTTCATTATACCTTGTGGTTTTCACTACCTGCGATTGTTTTAAAGATGGCACTGAAATTACTATAGTAAGTTTTTATATAAGTATTTATTTTCCAATTACTTTTGTAATAGGTGTTATGTTTTATGTTTCTGTTTCAGTTTTCTTTCAATATTGGCATTGCATTCCTGTTTTAGAATAAAGCAGCCGAATATTGTGTTTATAGTGGCAGACGATGTGGTAAGAGTTTTCCGTATCTCCATTAATTACCTTATTGTTTTTGCCCGCGAATTTGCAGGCGTTGTTTTAAAATAAACAATATCTATTAATATTGTTCCAAGAATACGTTTTGAGGTTCTTCAATCTCATGAAAACCAATTTTTTGGATTAAATTTAGACTATGTGTAAGTTCTGATATAGGCCTATGATTAAATTAAGTTCTATTTATATTTGGTTTTTGGAAAATCCCAAGATCAGACTTGGTATAAGATACTTAACCTATTTGCAGGGGTGGAACGACTTGAGCCTACATGGTTCGGAGCAAATAATGACGCCGAATATCGATTTAATTGCACTTCAAGGAATCTTACTCGAGAACTACTACACTGACGCCCAGGGGACGGCGTCCAGAAGTGCGATGTTCACAGGAAAATACCCTATGAGGATTGGTAAACTATTTCTTCAATTGACATAGGCACCCACCAGACGTACACAAAACCATTCCGTTTGCCTGTTAGAAAACCAAAAATAGAAGCAAGAAATCGTAAAAATACTTACTGATCAATCTAAAAATAAAACTGACAAATTATCTATAGCATTACTTCATTCAGCAGGCTATTTGCTGAAATAATAAATTAACGCCAGAGTTTGAATAACATCAAACCAGCAAAAAACCAATATAGGCTTTATTACTTTGAAAGATTTACTTTCTACCCAAGTAAACCTTTCAAAGGACTGAAATTGTACTAATGAAAACATATTTTTAGAAAAACATATCCTTTGTAAAAAGACTTAATATAAAATATCAGATTATCTAGCTAGAGTATAAAAAGGCTTGGAACGAGTTTTGCTCCAACTCGAAAACTAACATTCTAACTTTACCTTAAAAAGAAGGACAAAAAATCCAAGTGATCCTGAAAAAATCAAGAGTCCTGTAAGGTCTAGAGGAAATAAAGCCCTTTGAGTTTGAGTTTTGTGTGATTTAAATAAGCTGGCAGGGTAATTAGCTGGAATAATAAACTCACGCCAAGTTTGAATAACATCAAACACGCAAAAATTTAAATTCAAGCTTTATTACTTAAAAAGGTTTACTTTCTAACCAAGTAAACCAAAATAAATTAGTATAGTAATAATATTGAATTGCTGGACAATTATACAGCAACCTAGTCCCAAGCTTAGCAGAGCTTGTGTTATGTACCTATGGGACAGCTAGAAAACTAATTAGAGCGTATTTTTAATAGGAACTCAAGGAGTATCCATTGGAGCAGCAGAAGATAGAGGTATCCCTGTTACTGAAAGACTTTTGCCATCGTATTTGCAAGACCTTGGGTACGCAACACACTTGGTTGGAAAATGGGGACTCGGCAAATCGAGATAATATTTCCTTCCCATGTACAGAGGCTTCGATACTTTCTACGGCTTCTTGGGGAGCAGTGTCGATTACTTCACGTACAACCACGTGGCGGTGAGTGGAACAAGGTCCGAAAATTATGGAATCTAATTAGTAAAGCGGAAGAGGTTCGGTTAAAATGGGAATATTGCCAAGTAGTCACTTCTCGACTTACTACAGCTTAAAATATCTGGTACAAAACGGTTTTAGAACCGTTCATTTAGACCGTTTTACGGCCTATAATTATAATCAAATTTGGTCGTAGAGTTTGTTTACTTTTCTTACAATTTTTTGCTAAGGTTGCCTACTTTTATCAAAGCATACGGAATTAATGATTCTTTAATCATCTTCTTGCCTGTTTCGACACTGAATAAGCAAATGCGATTCATAATACATGCTGTTCGTTCGCAGAGTTGTAACGGCAGTGAGTTCTACGGATTGGATCTCTTCAACAATTCAGAGCCTGTGTTCAATCAAAGTGGACACCTCACTGAAGTTTTAACCGACCAAGCAATTCGAAGTGAGTTCTACTAAGTAATAATAATACGTTTTTGCATAATTTTTCTAGTGTTAGTGATGTACGAAATAATACTTTGTTATTTGGATAGAATAGAATAGCATTTATTTCGACACAAACACGTACATAAAAACCAATAAAAAACTAAACTTAGAACAAGAAGATTTATAAACTAAATTACACAAATGTTAGGCGTCAGCTCGAGTTTCAAAAGAAAAGTTCTTAAAGGATTAGCAATCTGAAGTGGCAGTGGGCTAGCCATATTTCAAGAAGAACCGACAACCGCTGGGGTAAAAGTGTTCTGGAGTGGAGACCGCGACTCGGCAAACGTAGTGTAGGATGCCGTTTGACCAGGTGGGATGACGATTTGCGAAAGACTGATGGTAGATGCTGGATGCGGCAATCTGAAGGCAGGGCGCTATTGGCGCTCATTAGGGGAGGCCTATGTCCAGCAGTGGAAAAATATAGGCTGATGATGATGATAATGAGATCGAGTTTCACCTCTTGTCCCTGTGCCGAAATAGGTGTTGGCACAGCATGTGCTGAGTAATTAGACAGATAGATAGATAGATAGACTTAATTTGAAACTTCAGACACACACATACAAAATACAACAATTATACCTACAGTACACTAGTAAAAACAAACAATAATAGAATACATTTATAAAAACAAATACTAAAATAATTAAAATCTAGGTAATGAAGCAAAAACACTGATTTTCAGCCAAGAACTATTGAGAGCCAGTAGAACGAGTTGCAACTCAAATGATATGTGCATCTACTAAATGTTTCGGTTTTTGACGCTCAACGCTGTTTTTCAGCCAAAAACCTTTATGTTGGTGCTACGGACTAGCTTATTTTTTCATATATTATGGATATTTTAGTTGTTATACAAATAATGCTGGACAATTCACACAGCATTACCTAGCCCCAAGATAAACATAGCTTGTCAATTCAACTCAATTCAATTTTTTTATTGAATTGAATTTAATGTGTTATGGGTACTAGATAACTGATATACATAATAGTTTTACTTTGACAAGGTTCTCTTCCATCCCATTGTGACAACTCACAAATAGAATGGGCAATGTGATGTAGAATACTTTATTGAACAAGATTTCGTACCGTTCTAATTACGCGCGGATTTTTCTGATGTTCCAGTAATAAAGGAGCATGACCAGCTAGTCCCCTTGTACCTGCACGTGGCCCACGCTGCGGCCCACACTGGCGGCGGCTTGGTGAATCTGCAGCCCTCGCGGTCCAGCGCCGCTAACGATCACATCGCTCACACCGCCAGGAGGCTGTTTGCAGGCAAGCTTATGTTTATAAACCATCCTTCTTATGGCGTTTCTCCTACTGGGGGGTTTAGACCCATTACATATGCATCTTCTCCCGTATGGCGCTTCTTCTGCTCTGTTCTTCAGCGACATGCACAGCTTCTGACATGTTGACGCTGAGTGTGGTGCACAGTTTATAAATACCTATCTGAAAGTGGTTGAAAATGTATGTGAAACTAACAGCGCCTCACGGTTTCATCTGCGTAGTTCCCGTTCCCGTGGGAATTCCGGGATAAAATAAAACCTACGGCGCGCCCCTGCGGGTCGCACCGCCGCCGACGCTAGCAGTGATCGTGATAACACGATCACAAGCAAATTATTTCTCGAATGCATACTACAACTTTTAACATTCAGTCTGATAGGTGCGCTGGTTCGACGCGGGTTGGCACGCGTTTAATTTTTTTTGGATTTAATTTTTCCTGCTTTTAAAGGAAAAAATTCTAAACCTATGCCAAAACACAAATGAATCAAAATTGTTTTTATCATGAGTTCATAGAAAATAGTTTACGATTTGCAAATTACGTTTCCGCTAATTTCATTGCTTGTGGAACGCAATACCGCAGAATAACTAATAAAGTACTACACAATACCTAAACTTTCCCTGTGTTTTACAGATCAAATGTTCACTCTCGACAAGGGCATCGGTGAAATCGTGTCCGCCTTAGCCGAAACAGAAATGCTCAACAATACCATAATCATATTTACCCTTGATCACAGAGCTCCTTCAACTGGACCTGATCAAAACTTCGGTTCTAATCTCCCTTTACGCGGCACTAAAGGCACACCATGGGAAGGTGCTGTGAGATCTACAGCAGCCCTGTGGCATAATAACATAAACCCTCGGATATGGAAGGGACTTTTCCACGTTTCTGATTGGATGCCAACTTTAATATCAGCAGCTGGAGGAAACGTAACAGATCCTATTGATGGAATCGACCAGTGGAACGCTATGATCTTCGATGAAGCGCCACCTCGCACTGAAGCTGTTATAGCAGTAGACGATTTGAAGGGATGGGGAGCTCTTAGAGATGGAGATTTCAAAATGATTGTTGGTAATCTGGAACAATGTGTTAGTGAATACTATGGAAAAGGACTTATGAAGACCAGATCCGAAGAGCCTCTGTATGAGAAAGCGTTACACGATTCAGTAACTGCTCTTGTTTTTAGAGAAGTATTAGACACGCATTTGAATATGAGTCAAATTTATATGAAGATAAATTCTTGTAAATTACAATCCTTGGACGATGAAACTAATGACACACAGCTTTGCATACCAACAAAAGGTAAACTAAATATATTCAAGTACTAACTAGGTAAATAAAAGAGTTGTAACCATGAATTGTTTAGCCATTTACGTGACTTGGTATTTAATTTTCAGCTAAGGGCTGCCTTTTCAACATAACAGCGGATCCATCCGAAAATAAAGATCTCTGGTACAAAAGACCAGACATTGTCAAAAGGATGTCTCTTCGTTTTCGCCTTCTTTGGTCTAAGATAAATCCTCGTCGTCAACCTTCTTGTGACGTCAGAGCTGATCCATCCGTTCACAGCACCAACAACTACATCTGGTATCCTTGGCTAGATGGTGATGAACCCGCACCCGAGCCCATTATTATCGAACCTCGATACCCGTTACAAGTGTCAAACGAACTATTCCAGTACTACGTCGATTTAAATCTAAAGAAGCTAAGAGAGAAATTGACCGCCTACGTAAAGAACATGACTGATTCATTTGTAGATAATATGAGCAGTTTATTCTGAGTTTCGAAGGTAATTACATAAATTTCTAATACCTAAAGTAAACAGATGTATATCGACTAGATACGTTAAAATTCTACATTTTTTTCGAATAAAATGATCTTGAAATAAACATGCTCCTTTGTGTATCACATTTTATGTCCTCAATTTATTCGTAAGTAGCCGGTAGTGTCATAAAGAAAATGTTACGAAGTTTGCGCAAGACGACGCTTGTTGGGGTGGCCTCGAATAACGAATTTTATGGACCGCCCGTCGGGGCATTTTGTCATCGCTTGGGCGACGGCCGTCCTTTGATCAGGCTCGTAGGCCGTGCATTAAAAGGAAAATTGGTCAGCTTTTAGATCTCGCATGGCTGGTAGCACACCTTCTAATTATAGGACCATTTTGACACCTGCTTTCGTTAACACTTCATCATCATACACAACACACACGCTTAAGGCGTATACCCCACCCAAACTATCGCCGCCACCTACTTTATCTTATTATTCCGTTGAAAAAAGAAAACTGCAAAAATCCATCGTGCAGTTTGTGATACTTATTTTAAGTTTTTTTTAATGCTTCTATTATAGTTTTATTCTATTAAATTTAGGCAGTGTATCGAAGTTGCCCTTGGTGTCCACCAAAATCTATTTTCGTATCTCTGCCTAAGCTAAATAAAATAAAACAGAGGCATTAAAAAAAAGCTTATCAGATGTATCACAAACTGTGCGATGGATTTTTGAAATTTCCTTTGTTAAACGGAATAATAAGATAAATTAGGTGGCGGCTTCACTTTGGGTGGGGCGTAGTTGCCAAAACATTCATATTCTAGTTTCGTCAAAAATAATGTCGCTACCAACAAAAAACAAAAGAACCAACATGATTCGCTCTAGAGCGATGCATGAATAAAACATGCTGCAGTGCTCGATCCAATTGATATCGTATAATTGGAATGAAATCGCCTAGGTACCGTATCAAACAACAAACAAGCAATAAATTATTTTGCAATTACTCTAGAGACCAGATATCATGGAAATCAATTGAATAGCCTGGTTCCTTTTACAATCCTACTATCAGCTACCGTTGATAAAGTTTCATCTTTCCGTTTCAATAACTTTCTTAATAATCGGTTTTCAATAAGATTTTTCAGCCATTTAATTAATGGCGAAAACGGTTCAGTGGAATAACAATCCACCGAATCGTGCCGAGAGCTTCCTAAACGTCTTGAATCGACTTAGTATTGCCTTCATAAATCTTTTGAATTGTAGCAGCGCACCACTCTAATCCAACGCTTCACGTTGACAAGAAATATACGAGCCTTCAGGAGATTTGTGCAGCATTTTTACACGGGCCGACGAGAAATGTGATTTCAAACGTTTCCTGAAGTAACGGTGACTTTCCGTTTGAACTTAAAGCGATACGAGTTCAAAATATTTAGTTTAGATAGGAAGGTTTTATGCGGCTACTTCGAACGATCGGGTGTACTCGTTATGTTGAGGAAGTCGATTCAGACGTATGCAAAGTTCAGCACTAAATAAAAAACGAATGAAAGCTTTTTGAAAGCCTTTGCACATGCAGTTCTACAAGCAGCTTGTTAGACCACGGCTCTGCTCTTACTATTAGAGTAGCTGTACAATATGGAAGTTAGCGGGCACACTAACGTAACGACGAAACGACGACGCATTCGGAGTGCACGGATCTGGAGCATTTTGGTATTTTGTCCAAAAGAGTTTATCATCGAACAGTTATCGCCGGCGCAAACTGCTCTGGCTTCCAGCCAGGGCTTGCTGTGCGCACTAACAACTTTATTATACATTACCCTGTGTCGTGTAAACCTAAATAAGCAACTTTTCACTTGCCAAGTTTTGGCGTTACATTTTCATTAGCTGCAGGTCTGTCATGGCGGCGGAAATTAACGCTGATGCTCAGCTTTTTATGGGTTTAGAGTGCTCCTGTGTGATAGCGATAACTACCCTTAATATACACAGGTAACAACCTTCACAACATTTAATCGTATCACAGACGTCGAAGATGCTATAGGTGGGAGCTCACTTTAAGATAAAATACCGCTCGCCATAAAATCAATATGACACACGGCTAATCTACACTAATAATACATAGGCACTATAAAAAGGAAATATTTGTATTTTTGTAGGTAACGAATAAATTTAAAAACTACTGGAAAAATTTTAAAAATTATTTTACCGTTAGAAAGCTGCGTTATCACTGAGTAATATATATACATAGGCTGTAGGTAGAATATACCTGTGCGAAGCTAGACCGGCCCGCTAGTATAATATATTTTCATATTACAGTATCTTAAGATACTGAGCGATAAGGCGAACTCATCTTATAATGCCTTGCTATGGAAATATATGTTATCAAATACGTGTGACTCCTTCGCCGTTTTTCGAGAGAATAAGATCATAATATATATTAATGGAGCTTAACAGTGTGTGATACCTTAAGATGCTATAGTATCTTATCGAAAGGTATCCAAAGATAAAATGTAATAACATAATTCACCTTTATAGGTATACGGACCAACATTGTTCCGTAGTTTGATAAATAAACGAACCATGCACTTTAACAACACAATCTTATTAGTTTATATGTAAATAAGAATTAAATCTGGAATCATCTGCTGGAATATTTGCACATTTCAGATTAATAAATGATCAGAATAATAAATATGCTATAAATAAAATATCGTTCAAATAACGAACTGAATTTAAGCTCTTCTTTGATCTGCTCTCTCGTTACCACTTTCATTATGTAAATCCAATTAAAATCCATTCAGTAATGTATGCAATCAGACTGGCGTTCGTCTAGATACTGGATAAATTCTTTTGATGAATAATTTTTTAACAAAAATATCTAAATCATAGTTATATTTATTTAGTTAAAATAAAGTTCTATTTTAGTCCCTTATCCTTTTATTTTTTAATCGACGGCGGTACAAACCGCTACTGCATCAAATGGTTTTAATCAGATAAGAACGCTGCATAATCTCTTTTTTCACAGTGGGTTTTTGCCTAAAAGTCTTATAAGTTCAGAATATGTAAACGCGGTGCGGTAATTGCGAGAAATGTAAGGAGACAAGTACAAGACAAAAGGTTTGAATCGTTAGTTAGCCCTTACCTGCACCGTGTTGTTACTACGCGGAGTGAGATAGGTCGCTCAATTGGAATTTCTAGTTCCGCAGACCGCTTGTTGTGACCGCTCTTGCACACTTTTTAAACGAAGACACATTTTTTATTTCAGGATATAATAGAACCTTTACGCATTTGCTCCCCTTGGAGTCGAGACCCTAGGTCTGTGGGGTACCGAGGCTGGCCGGGTTTTTTGAAAAAAATTGTTTGTTAAAAATTATCTGAGCGTCTGGTCGAAGCGACACGTGACCCGAGATCTGGTGAGTATCTGGCACAGCGCATCTGCATTGCCATACAGCGGGGTAATGCAGCCAGTGTCTTGAGCACGCTTCCGACTAGTATTAATATGGATCAGTTGAGCTACCTGTAGAAGGTTTGCAACAGTTTGCAGTTAGCTCAATTGTTTCTATTGTAAATACTAGTTTTAATTTAAATTTCTTTCTTAATAAAGAAAACAGATAATACTTTGCATTTTTTTTACTATGCAATTATTTATAGAACCTTTATTTTATATAGAAAGTGTGTGTAATAAATATGATATAATGTGCGTGCGTCGGTCTTTTGACGCTCACATTCAAACATTTTCGATTTAAATATCAGTTTTTCACAGAAGATTGTGCAATATAATTTTTCAAACAATGGTAATAATAACAGTTCGGTTTATTGGTCAAAAACACTAAGTTTAACTACTCATTAGTAGTGTGCGTGTGTCGGCATTTTGTAAACGAACACATTCAAAGACAATGGCACAGTTTACGGTCTCAGGCGCATCTAACGATTTATCGTTATCTTTGGCAGAAAGAGGTAATAAGCTCAAACCATAAGATGGTCCCCAGCTACAAATCATGCAAACATCAGTGTATGATCCAGACTAGCTCTATCTCAGGCTAGTAATATTCTGCATATCAAGCAAATAAGTCAAACTATCAACCTCTTCTGTCTTAGCCAGCTTATAGCCCAGTGTGTCACTAATGCTTGTAACAACAGATGTGATGTGAGTTTCCCCTAAGCCTAAATAATTGAGCAATCATCCAGACAAATGTGTAGTCATTCATTGTCCTTCAAGTTCAGAACGTTCATGGGGTCAAGAGACGTCATTACTTAACGGTGGTAAAGAACGAGCCTAATTAAGAGATTGAGCTGAAAATTCTAAAGAGTTTGCATTCAGCGAGGTAGCGCTTAAACAGCGTGATAGATGAATATTGAAGAGAAAAGTTAAAAAGCGGCGGCCTGCGGTGAAACTCTATTTTAATGACTTATATAATTTTACTTGTACCTTTTTATTTCAATTACCCCCGAATACTCAAACGCATCTCAGGTTTAAGCACGTCTCAAGTGACGATTTTTTGACACATTTTCATTTAAATATGTCAAAAAACTCAAAACGAGCTTAAATGTGAGTTGCGTTTGAGTGTTCGGGGGTTAATGTATAAATGACTTCAACACTAAACTTCTTTTAAAATTCCTATAAAAGAAAACAGATTCATGAATAATTGGAGCACATTAATTCCAAGATGTGCCCCGAGAACTACTTCCTACATAAACATGCTCATACCCTTGGCGTTAATTAACGGATAACCAAAGTTTTCAGCAATTTAGGTAGGTGCTACTGATGGACTAATTAGTTGCGAACTAACGAGCACCTCAAATATTAATGAGCTTAGAGACTTTGAGAGCTTCGCGCGCGATGGATTACCAGGGTTACACTGCTAGAGCATTCACTCAGCACTGAGATTATGAGCATTGCTTGATTGATAATATTAATCAGTCGTCATGTATAGGTATAAACTGTGTCGTACCTACTTAACCTAAATAGTCCTTGCTTTTAATGACTTTTTTTTATAATTAATGCCAGACAGTTCACACAGCATTACCTAGCCCCAAGCTTAGCAAAGCTTGAGTTATGGGTATTAGAAAACTTACATACATAATACAATACATTATACATCAATAGAAATGTTTTATCATACATAGAAAACGACCAGAACACCCGGAACAAATACCTGCAGATCGTACAAATATTTGACCCAAGGCGGGAATCGAACCCGCAACCTCTTGCGTCGCAGGCGGACCTTCGCACACCGCGCTACAGAGGTCGAATTGTGTTCATTATGCAGTTATTATGTAGTTTGACAACAACCTCTCTAGATAAAAGTGACTATCTGGCGACGCGTCGTCGGTGTGTTCAGGTAATCCAAAATCTTTGATGAAGGTAGAGCTTACTGAAAGAAAACTTCGTGGTATGTGAGTGTTTGTCGCCATTTGCTCGTACAGCCAAGTTACCTGTGAAGTGCCTTACTAACTTCGTCTCGAATTCGAAGGAAAAGTTAGCGGAGAAGTTTACTTTAACCAAGGACTTGACTGAATACTGATGATAAATGAAACTTTCAATGATGTATGTCTTTTCAACTTGTCTATCGCTAAGTAGAAACTGGGACAAAGTTCTAGATAGTAGAAGTTTGGCAGAATTTGAAGCCCTCGTTATATGATAATGCAATAATAATAGGATCCCAGTTGATGTTATTCCAAAGGAGAATTATCCAGAGAGCCCGTAGTTTAAGGGGCTGACCTGGCATTTAGGTCATTTTGATCCTAATTTCAGTTGTTTTATGATCTATTCAATATTGAAAGCCTAATATAAAATGTATGGCATACTATGGGTGATATAAATTCCACATAAAGGAAGCTATATATATCTAGAAAAGCGTTAAAGAAAAATACCTGTTTCAAGCAAACAAATACTAGTATCAAACAGAATACGGTAGCGAGGAATCAATTTATTTGTAACGGTGGTGATATGACACTTTGACATAAAAGCACAATTTTCCTTTGAACTGGAAGTAAAAATGCACAGGAATGCATTTTGAGATTTTGTCCGGTCCAATACTTCGTTTCGATGCAAATTGACAGTTTTAATTCGTCGACACAGTATACGGAATAAATGAAATGCCTACTGTCAGTTTTAATACTGTTTTTATGGGAAATGGTATTTTTGTACTGAATTAATGTGTTTCAGGCATAGGCTCGAATAGTTTTATACCTTAAAAATGAATGTTTATTTTTATTTAACGACCTTTGCCGCGCGGTGGGCGAAGGTCCGCCTGCGACGCAAGAGGTTTCGAGTTCGATTCCCGCCTTGAGACAAATGTTTGTACGATCTGCAGGTATTTGTTCCGGGTGTTCTGGTCGTTTCTATGTATAATAAAAAATATCTATTTATGTAATTTATTGTATTATGTATATCAGTTATCTAGTACCCATAACACAAGCTCTGCTTAACTTGGGGCTTTGTGAATTGTCCAGCATTATTTATTATTTTAAACCTTTACCAAGTTGTCTGTGATATTGTATTCCCATAATTTTATTGATCCATGTTACAAGAATTATGCATGGGATTAGAAACCAAGGCGCCATGTTTATCGGTGTCAAATCAAATATCAATAATATCATCAGTTACGGGGTTCCTCGCGGGCTGGCGCTAATTTTTTTTGTACTGTTTTTAATTTTTTTCTGCTTTCCACAAGCAATAAAACTAGCGAAAAAGTAATTTGCCGTAAATCGTAAACCATTTTCTATGAACTTGTGATAAAATTAACTTACCTATATCCATATGTATTTCGGGAGCATTTAGGAAAATTCTCGTAGATTAAAGTACAAAAATTCGTATCTAAAAAAAAATTCACCACAAAACAAATAATCTCGCGTCAACCTGCGACGACAAACCTTTGGTAAATTTATAGATAACTGGCCGCTGCCCGCGGCTTCGCAGGCGTTCTTTAAGGTTCTTTCTATCCCATGAGAACTGGTTTATGGGACAAAAAGTATGTTATTCTCCGTCCCTTCAACTAACTCTATGCCAAAAACCAAGTCGCTAGGTAACTTAGTTAGGATGTGAAAGAAGGACAAACAAACAAACACACTTTCGCATTTATAATATCAGTAGCTAAGAAATTTACAACATCTGTCACTAAAGAATAATGAGATAGGTAACACTCTCACAATACACGGTAGTAAAACCAAAGAGCAGGGGAAAGTTAGATTGTACTAAGACTCTTTATAGATATGAAAACAATAGACAATAATCGGTTCCTGTCTCGGCTGCGTCGAACAGAGTAACCTAACCTCGATCAGGTAAAAAAGGTATAAGAACCAATTGGCTGTTAAACGAGCAGGCAGGTAAAACGGTCTGAATGTTGGCGACTATTGTAGGAAAGATGATATAAATGACTATAGATGACCATAAATCTCCCATAATTATTTATATAATCATTTGTATACTGAATAAATAAATAATTAAAATCAATTTCTATTTGTTAGTGTCGCTGAAACATAGAAATAGCTTGACTAATTTGAATATTATTATTTTTTTGTTATAGTACCTATAATCGTTTCTTAAGGTGAAGTAGGTCCCAAAACTCAGGTTTTGCCTAGACGGAAAATCAGTTTTAAGGCAAGAAAACACAATTTTTTAAAATCTTTTTTGATGAGCATCGAAAGTTTAGGATTTTTGTTAGTAACTTATGGGAGCCGAAACACGATTGACTCAACTTGACTCGATAGAAAATAATCGCAAAGTTTCCTCTAAATTTTGCATTTTTACTACGGAAAACCAGTTTCATTTGCTAGTTACTTAACATATTTGCATGAAATATCGTTTAAAAAATACTTAACTAAACACTTTAGAGGATTATGGTTTTAGTTTTTTGCGAAAGATTGTTATTTTAGAGCAATAACAAATTTATAAATAAAAAGCAGGGAAATTGCGCGCGGGCCGGTTCTTGCGTCCCTTTCTCGCTTTCACTGCGCGGTATTCGCTCGTCCTTGTCTCGAAAATACGAACGTACTTCGCCTTAAGGCTTAACCAGTTATTTTTTTTTTACAACAGAATCTCCATATTTATGAAGAGCCATATGTTGCTTAAAGAAATTGAACAATTTCCCAAAAAAATTGATTTCGGCAGGACAGGAACCTAATTTAATTATCTTATTTAATTTCTTAGAGATTACCCAGACTGCGAGGACTTACAAAAACCTCAGAATGCCGCTAAAACATAGAAATAGCTTGACCAATTTATTTTTTAAGCTTTTTTTGCTATACATGGGTGGTTAATAAGAAAAAACCGTGGTGATACGAACTTAACGGCTCATCTAGTGATAAATATTTTTCTAAAGTCATCTTGCAAATAAAGTCTTGCATGTAATGTACATATTCGGTAATGTTTAAGAGTTGAAATATTTTCTTTGGTTCGTATTTGACTACAAAACGTATCATTATCGTGAGCTTTCTTATTATGTTCCTTAGGTAAAGTCCTTGAAAGCCACATTGTTTCAGATGCTATGAATCGAGGATTTCAGATCGATGTTATTTATACCGACTATTCCAAGGCTTTTGACAAGGTCTCTCATCCCTTATTGGTACGGAAACTGAGTGAAGCCGGCATTCATGGTGATCTCCTTCGGTGGTTAGATTCATATCTGCGTGACCGAAGTCAAGCGGTTACTATAAAAGGCTACTGTTCTTCATTTATGCCGATTCCGTCTGGTGTGCCACAGGGGTCTCACCTTGGCCCACTTCTCTTCTTGGTTTTTATTAATGATGTTATTAATAATTTTCACTCTTCTGATTGTTTAATTTATGCGGATGATACTAAAATATTTAAAATAATCAAATCTGTGTCTGACTGTTACGCTCTTCAGGACGATCTGAATAGGCTTTTTATGTATTGCAACCGTAATTCTATTGTATTAAACACTAAGAAATGTAATGTAATATCTTTTTCTAGAAAAACTAATGTCATCAAGTTTAACTATAATTTTAATAATAATATCTTAACTAGAGTCACAGAGGTAAGAGACCTAGGAGTAATTCTAGACTGTAAGCTTTCGTATATATCTCACTACAATAATATTTCATCGAAAGCCTTTAAGATGCTCGGCTTTGTCTTGAGAATTGGAAGGGAATTTAATAATCCTAATACATTAATTACGCTTTATAATAGTTTTGTTAGATCTATATTAGAATATGCCTCCGTGATCTGGAATCCTCGATACACAGTGCATAAACATGAACTTGAGAAAATTGAAAAAAGATTCTTGAAACATTTTAATTACCGCTTTCCGCTGGCCGCTTCTGATTCCATTTACAGCCTCCAAGATCGTCGAAAAATTAGTGACCTTTTGTTCCTGCATAAAATTTTGAATAACAAAATTGACTCCAGTGAGCTTCTTAGTAATATATTTCTTTTTTGCCCAAGGCCATCTTCGCGCAAGAAAAAAACATTTTGGACACCCACATCCAGAACCCAGTATCATGGGAATGTTTTCATAAATAGAGTATGTGATGCATACAATGATAACTTCTCTGATATTGATATTTTTGACTTGTCTGCACCCGAGTTTCGTAGGAGATGCTTTGCCCGCCTCGCCAATACTGTTCCTCATTAATTATAGCTTGCTTCTGTTAAATTCTCTGATATACTTATTCTAAATTTTATTAACTATTTTTATATTCGTATAAGATTGAATTTGTATCTCAAATAATGTACCTATGTAATTTGTAATTGTTAAGTTCCATACACGTCTCAGTGCCACTATTTTTGTATATATATTTTTTTTTTTTTTAATGGTGGAAACACTTATTGGTTTATGTATTATTTTTAAGTCCTTGTTGTAATCATTATTATTATAACTGTTTGTTTCCCAAATAAATAAAAACATAAAACATAAAAGCAATCAAAAATACATTAGTATAGTACCTATTAACGTTCCTTACAGGCAATTATTGTTTTTTTTTTACCTCAGAATCTCCTTATTTATGAAGAAATAAATTAGTTTCTTAAGTTACCTTAAGAAATTAAACATTTATCCAAAATAATCGATTTCGGCAGGACTGGAACATAATTTAATTACCTACCTTATTTAATATCTTAGAGATTATCCAGAGTGCGAGGATTTACGCACTTTAACACAAAAACCTTAGAATGAAGTTACCTTCTCAGTAGAAGTTCTTTTAAAATTCTTTAATGCTTTTTAAACTAATCTTAAAACTTGTAATAAAGCTTCCTTGTTGCATTATTGTGTTAACTGTTGAATCATCGTTGTACTCGTAAGAGCAATAAACTCTACGAAGGTACATAATTTCATTCATTTCGATTATTTTTGATTGACTGAGGTCGAAATCCGAGTCGATGACTAATCGCGAGAAGTAGAGAAGCAACTCGACTATGATTTATAATTGGGTATCAATCTTATTTGAAATATTAAATTAGAGCAAAATTTTTATTTCACTAACCGTTCTCAATTTAATTTATAATATTACTAACAAAACGTATGTCAGAATAAATGAATTTTCAATTTCGATTTCAATATACTTGACTTAATACATAAAACAGAAGAAGTTTTAAAGATAAAAATACCCTTTTCCTTTCGAATACATGTTTATTTTTATTGGTTTAAAAATGTTGTTTATTATAATTAAGTACCTACCTTTAACAATTAATACCTCTTTTTATAATAAAGATAAAGATAAAGATAATATATAAATATATAAATTATATTTATATAAATTTGAAATTTGAGATAGGACAATAATCCTACAAATCAGACTTAAACTGATCGGCCAACACCCTTCCCGTATTTGCTCAAACTTTCGCCTTCAAAACATAAATAGCCTTCCTCAAAGCCTTTGGCATTTTCAAATAAGCAGTTGGGCCAACGGTCATGATGACTAGGATGACCAGAACGAGGGGATAGGCAGGAGCGAGCGGGACGGAGTCAGGTTGTGTCGCGTCGCTCGCGAGCTCAGTCATTCGCCGTGCCGGCATTATGCTCAGCGCGTTTACCAACGAACACGGTTTATGAATGCCGCGAGTGAGTTCTTGTGAGTTTTCGGGACTTTTTGGATGTTTTAAAAGTGGTGCCATGGGGCCACTGGTGTTGTTTGTGTTGTGTTTTGGCCTCGCCGTGGCAGCTGATAGGAAAATGACGGTCTGGGAGAAGATACAAGACGATACTGATCTTTCGCAGGTAAGCAAACTTTCCAATAAGTTTATGAAGTTTGAACAAAGCTAGTTCGAAATTTAAAGTGATTGGGTGAAAAATTATTATGATTTGAGATCTTACTTTTAGTACCTATAAAATTTTACATCGAGTAAGGTCCAGAATAAAGTAAAATCGGTAAATATTTTGGATCAGGTCAGGCTTATCTTGTAGTTTGCTTACCTACTGCAAACCGGTTTTATGATAATTTTATCGGAAATTATTGTATACAGATTCATAATTAGTAGGTTAAGATTTAAGAACCTACAGGAACAATTATTAATTTGAAAAAAAAAACCTATTCTTACGAGTGCCTAATACGATTAACCACGGTTAGTATTATTAAATCTGTGTCACAATGAAGCGGTTAAAATCTAACTGTAAGTAAAAAGAGGAAGCGCTCTACGCATTGTGACGCATTTGTGACAGTACTTGTCACAGTATAGGGTATATTGCCCCATATTATAATTGGATTGGCCTCCTTACCTGTGAAAGAAAGGTAGATAAGGTAGAGTCCGTCAATTACTAAACATATAGCCTAGTTAGACCTATCATACTCATCCATAATTCATACTCGTGAAAGATGCTAAGGTAGAGTCAGGATACAGGTCTGTACCCTGCTAGTAGGTCTCACCGGGTACCCAAATGTAGAATGATCAATGGACTCTACCTTAGTATCTTTCACTGGTAAGGATTATGGAGGCTAATCCAATTATAATATGGGCCAATATACCATTTACTATGTTTCTTCCAGTCGTTTACTCTTCGCACTACTAGTCGACCACTCGGTCGTGGTTATGACGGGGTCCTGATGAACGGCTACTCGTGCAATTTACAGTAATATCCCTGAGTCAGAAAATTGGCGGTGTTACCCCCTCGTACGTCGGAATGCACGTTAAGCTTCTGGTCCTGAGGCTAATCTTACCTCGGTCGTGTCGATCTGCCGGTGCATTGGATTGTGAGAGTGAAGGCATATAGAGCGCACCTGTGTTTATGCACTATAATTTGTCATGCGCACATAGTTAATGTCCGTTGAGACTGATGTGCCCAAATTTCGGGTAGGAGGTCATCAACGCACGCCATCGTACTCTGTTGGTTGCTGGACGCAAGCCTCCCCCTGATTTTTTCATCTCATGAGGGGCAATGCCCATAATCCCCACGCTGGGCATGAGGGTTGGAGAACGCAGTTTGGTGGTGGATCTATTCTGTAAGGGGCTGCTGCCTGCCCCTGGTGTATATCCCTTTGTCGCCTCTTACGACACCCACACGGGAAGAGTCGGGGTGGTGCAAATTCGAAGCACACGGATACCGCACGGTTTGTGGAAGTACTCAGTCCACAGATTTATAAGTATAGTACTAAAGACTCAGTCATTTTGTATTGTGTGTTGTAGTCTATGGTCTTTGGGTCTGTCAGTGTCAAATAGGAATGAAGCCGGGCATTGACATTCACATCGAGATTCATGTCGTGTCGATTAGAAGAAACTGAAATAAAGCAATGGTCTCCAAAAAGGTCTTTCTTTAAATGGAACGTCCCAGCCTCCGCCTATCTCGAGACTAATAAATAAACATTGTGTAATAGGTTATGATTTCTAACCATCTAATTGTAGAGGAACCACGGGATCTCTTGCCCTCCATTCCATCCTGTTCCTATACAGACAGTACTTAAACATGATCAGGTACTTATTTCAGTGCCGCCAAATGTAAGTACTTAACTTACCTTCATTCGATTACGAGAAAAACTGTACAGTAAAACATTTAGTTAAACATAACAATCTTATGCAATTTCTCCATAACTGATTCATTGTTTCCTTTGCATAATACGATAACAGCTGCGTTTAATTATTGCGAAATTATCGCTTAATCAGCCATCTGGCTTTAGCTTTACTATGTGACTCACATAAGGTAGCCCTTTCTTTGGTCGACTCACACGGGCGATTATTTGTTACTCCACACACATATCAGTTGGAAACAGTGACAACATTAGCCTCTACACTTCAAGACAATACTGAAGAGATACCTATTTATTTATTTAAAATCTACTCTCTTGATTATAAATACTATTTAACGGGTATTTATCGCGTTTATTTACCTATTTTTCCCTATTTTTACGTCGGAAAAAATAGGTAAATAAACGCGATAAATACCCGTTTAATAGTATTTATAATTATGTGTTCAGATCGCGTTAGTTTAAAAACATTTTCTACTCTTTTACTCACGTGATTCAACTGTTTTCGGGCCAAAGTGACTCTATATTTTGACGTCACCGAAACGTCAACGAAAAGATCTGATAGGTACCGTAGACTCCACTGGTCAATTTGGTATCACCATAATTTATTTACACTAGGGTTTGCGCTATATTTTCGACATCACTTCTTGAACAACGAAAAGATCTAATAGGTACCGTAGACTCCACAGCTCAATATGGTATCATCATCAGCCTATGTTAGTCCACAGCTGGACGTGGATATAGGCCTCTCCTAATGATCGCTATAGTGCCCTGTCTTCAGCTTGACGCATCCAGCATGAGCCTGTAGTCTTTCACAGGTCGTCATCCCACTTGGCCGGAGGGTGTTCTACACTTCGTTTACCGAGTCGTGGTCTTCAAAAGAACACGTTATCCTATCCTTACAAGAAACTCCGAGCATAGAGCTCTTTCCATAGCTCGGTTAGTGTGTTGAGTTATTTCTATCATAGAGTAATGAACTCCTTGTGAAACATTATATATTTATTATTTATTTTCTGACTTCAACAACTTTGCTGTGTTTTGGCTTGTAGTTTGTGGTAGACGGTAAAATTACGGGCACATGAGGCTTTACAGCTCAGACACTGTCACAGGTTAACGGGCGCGGGTGCATCGCACTCTAAGTATGTGTCTTTCGAGGTTTAGATCCGGTTGTGATCCTGCTATGATTATACCACGTTACTTTATTTCAATCGACATCTCCGTAAATTATAAGTTGGGGCAACATTTGATGACAGCGGCTTTTTTATTTAGAAAAGTCAACCTCCAAAAATACATGATCCATTACAGCTATGTTATTAAATAAGTCCCAAAAATTTCGATTTCGGCAGGGTACGAACCTGCACCACCCTCAGTACGGATGTGTTCTAACCAACTAAACCACGAAATCTTATCTTGAAATGGATTTTTTTGTGACTTATTTAATTTCTTAGAGACATTATTATTATTTATTATGTTGTTCTGCTTATTCCACAAATATTGCAATTATTTCGCAAAATAGATGATCTGATTAAACTTGCTTTTGCATTTTACTAATTAATTAAAAATCATAGACCAAAGTATTGTATTTTATCACAGATCCATAAATTGTTTTGCCAGTATGTTAATATAATTATAACGAGAGCAAATGGAATATCTGCCACACGGGCCTACGAGGTCCACGATAAAGTTGCCCGATAACTGGCCCGTATAAGGAGCCTTACAAAATTTTACGGTCACGCAATAGGCTTTCATTCTGCTTCTTTGGAACAATTTTATCTCGGTCGATGCTATCGCATTAGGCTTTGGACGCCTGACTTTGCATGTGAAATTTATTGAAGAAAGATTGGAATGAATAAGTCTTATTAGATTAGGCTAGTTCAGACGTTATGCTAAGTCATTAGGGTTTTTGGAACTTGTGATTAAAAAAACTATGGGTCATCCTTTGTGATTTCTTACAAAAGGGAGGTACAAAATTCGAATGTGAGCGCAAGTCAACTCGCTCTTGACGGGTCATGTTTTATATTACTCCCTCAGTGGTTAGTAATTGATAAAATTCTCCGATTTTTACTAGAACTTTTTTTTTCTTCATCTTTTCTCCAAAATTAACGATCAAAATTAAGGATCGATAATTTTGGAAGACATTCCACTATTACTACATAAAAAAGTTCTAGTAACATAGTATGTTATATTGACGACCGATGTGGCGCGGTGGGCGAAGGTCTGCCTGCGACGCAGAAGGTTGCGGGTTCGATTCCTGCCTCGGGACAAATGTGTGTACGATCTGCAGACATTTGTTCAGGGTGTTCTGGTCGTTTTCTATATATAATAAAAAAAAAAATCTATCTATGTATTGTATTATATTATGTATATCAGTTATCTAGTACCCATAACAGAAGCTCTGCTTAGCTTGGGGCTAGATAATGCTGTGTGAATTGTCCGGCATTATTTATTTATTTATTATTATTTATGTAGTTATACATTCTCTAATGTAGACCTTAATTCAGGTTAAATAAAATTGGACCTAATACTTCCTGAAGTTGGTTTATGTTTGTAAAAAGTAATTGAGCATAATGTTATGTGTCAGCCTTGCCTATAATTGGATTTGCGGTTAATCAATAAGGTAATTATATTGATGTCAATGTAATTGGTTCACTGATCGCTACGAATATCAGAATTACGAGGAATTAGATCATGAATTTACGAGTAAATCTGGTAGCGGGTAGGTATTTGTGAAGTGGTGCCAATTTTAGATCTTCTACAATCATAAACCACGATGGGTAAAGTAACGCGTAAACGACGCGTTGGCAGGTGGAAAAATTCATGGTTGAGAAACATCCGAGAGTGGACGAAAATCGTCAACGTCGAAGACCTGCTTCGCTTGGCGCAAGATTGGGACAAATTTGCTGAGCTGACGGCTAACCTCCAGTAGTGGAGAGCCACCATAAGAAGAAAAAGACAATCATAAAAAAATCCTATACTTTACACAATAGGTAGCTAAAAGTAATTTCACACAAGTTTTCTTCGATTGAAATACGAAATTACCAACTTTTGTCAAGAGTTTCGCGGTCATGCCGCCGAAATTGTTGCGGACGTGCCGCCAACCTTATTCGCAGCCATGTCGGAAGGAGTCGGCCGGGCACTTTCGCCGACATGACCATAAAAAATGCTTCCGTAATTGTTGCTGAGTTGCTGACAAACCCGCCCCGGGCTGTGTCAGTGACGTTGCCGGCTTTGGTGTGTACCAATGTAGCTATTCAATTATGTCAACAGAAGAAAATAAACGATTCTTACCGTTTCCCCTTTAAGAAAAGCAATAGGGTTCTCTCGCTAAATGTCAGAAATGCCAAAATATTTACCTTGTTCCTACGATAATTGATTACCTAACAATTTAACACTTGTAGATACAAGAAATTATGAGAAAAGTATTTCAGTCTAGCTAATATTCTTATAAAAGATGAAAGAGCCTAATAAGAGCTTAAAATGACTGGATAGATATCAACCGCAGATTAAACTGAACTATCTTTGTCTTGCTCAAGTTTAATTGTTCTCGGTACAGTGAGTGCCATGGTTACATAATTGAGCGACGAGTTACAAACGGTTGCATCCGTTGTCTTAACGTTCCCATTGTGAGTAACTTTGTCAAAAGACGGGCACTACTGTTAGTTTAAAGACGCTTATAGCTCTTGCAGACTGTGATTCTAGGATTTAAATTGAATCATATGGTGCCTCTACATGTGTATCGTCAAATGACACGCCTTGACTTCTTAGAAGATGGATTAAAATAATAGTAGCCACAGAGGAGGTGAAGCTACAAAAATGCGACACGTCAATGCGTTTAAATTTTTCTATTTGTATACATTCGCGCGGTTGTGTTCGTAAAAGCACTGAAATCAAAGATCCTACGTTCCGAAGGGACTGAAATTATATTCTCGTCAACTCACGCACAGATTAGTTTTTGGCTGCAAAATCAAAGTAATTGTTGAATGACACTCTCGCGCTGATGTGAAAGCGGCGTGTTTTTTTCTCTATTCTTGACTCGCTTAGCTACAAATACTAAATTTAGGTCGGTAATCCTATTACGAAATAAAAAAGTGCCGATTTTTTCACACATTTTTTCTGAAAGCAGTCAAAATATATTTTTTTAAAGTTTGATTTTCGTTAAGAAAGAAAATTACAATCAAATAATTGAATTAAAACTAGTATTTACAGTTAAAACAATTGAGCTAACTGCGGACTGTTGCAAGCAATCTACAAGTAGCTCAACTGATCCATATCAATAATAATTTGCGTTTGAGTATTTGGGTGTGATAACCCAAACCTAGTCCTCAAATTTCACATATCTATACCCTTAAATAGGTACCTTACCTACTCTCAAGACTCAAGACCATTGATTTACTAGCAATTTTAATGGTCGCCTAAGTAGCCATTGCACTTAGCTACATTTGACTTGGACACAGACTAATTCGCAGTACGGTCTAATGCTTTCGACGTATTGAAGTTTCGATTGAAAGCCTCCATTCAGCTCGCTTTAACGCCGTGATTTATACCGTCGCATCTTGAAGTACGAAGAGAAACATCGTGCTACCTTTATTTCAATGGTTCTCACTGAGATCAGGATCTACAGTAAAAGTTACTAACTCGCCCGTACAGGACCTAACTAAAACTATGTGGACTCACTCTTTCTTTCCTCTTATTTATAGACATAGTTTTATGGCTCTAAATTGTTGCAAGCTTAGCCTGACATTTTGCACAAACAATAGGTTATGGTCTAGTTGAGCCCGAATTGAAATATAGTCGTTTAGAGTAAAATAGTGTGTTTCCATCCACTGTTTTAAACGTATATAATAATTATGTATATTTTAAGTCGAAGCATGATAGATAAGACAACCCGGAGAGGAGCGCGCCGATGACGCACAACGCGCTGTGTTCGTCGTGGGCATCCAAAGTGTTAATTAAGTGAGTGAATAGTTCTGTTGGTTGAGAGGACTCTACAAAAACGCTAAAAGGAACCTACTCTGATAGGTTTCTATATTTAGTTCCAAAATAAAATTAAAAACGTAAAATATTCTGGAGAAAAGATTTATTTTTCTTAATCAGACAATGAGTAGAAGAAACGTTAGCTACTCTACTAATCTAGAGTCATTGTTCTCGCAGTAAACGAAGCTTTGCCGTGCCTCGAGTTAAGCGGAAGTGACTTAGCATGCATTAGAGTATTAGTTCTATGGCTGGGAGACCACTTTCTGTTCCGTTGGGCGTAGGCAGCGACTTCCTGCTTTAATGAGCAAGCTGTTTTACAAGCAAATTGCCATGTTGTCCCTAGAATTATAGCTCTAGGAAGAAAAGTACTAATAGCCCCATCGATCTAAGTAAACTTCAGAAAATAGGCTCAACGTGGACTTTACAAGAGTATACCTACCAACATATGGCACGGCACATGGGCACGTCATCGTGGTTGTGCTCATCTTACCAACTTCCTCCAGATAATTAGCGTGGACAAGGGTTCCCTTCAATCAACGACCAGTTAAATAACATTAGTTTCCTTTGTGATTGCTGCTGGTGTTCGGTTACATTAAGTGGAACTCATGTTACTGAGGTTTCGTAATTACCCAGATTCCTGCCAATCTGTATAAATTTAATTTGATTGTTTTAAAATTATTGAAAAGCTATTTCGAATCCTTTATTTATTTTTAAGTTTGGGGGTTAAGTACTAATCCTATGGAAAAAATATGGAACCACTATCATCTAATTTAAGTATATACTTGCAATTGAAAAATAATCATCCAAAGGTAAAAGAAGAAGGAAAAAAGGTTCATAATTGGTGGAGAAATCGATGAACATTCTTATAGGTATATAAAAAAATACGTGAATACAGCTGAACATAGTACCTCCTCAATTTTGCGAAGTAGGTTAGTAAAATGAATTACAGTGCTTAATTTGATTGGAATACAATTAGGTTATATTAAATACTAGCAGTGCCTCGCGGTTTCACCCGCGTAATTCCAAAAAAATATAGCCTAAGTTCTATTCCAGACTTTAGTCTGGAATAGCACTTCGGCTTTTTTTATTTTTAGTTTTGGAGCACAGAGATAGATTATAATCTATCTATGTGCTAAACTTCATCCAGATCCGTTCAGCCGTTCTGGCGTGATTGAGCAACAAACATCCATCTTTGGATCCATCCATCTAAACTTTCGCATTTATTAATTATTAGTGTGACGTAGGTAGCTTTTATTTCTCCTACCTAAAACTTCTGCAGAAGATGTGGTGTGGTCTTTATGAAAGCTGCAAGAAACACTTTTTACTACCCACTTTATCAATATAAAAAATAAACGGCTTATCATGATATGACATGCACAATTCAAAGAACAATGTTTTAATGAAAATTGTTGCGTGTATTGTTTACCCGGCCATGGCAGAATCCTGTAACGTAAGTCAGCAAATGTAAAGTATTTTAATAATCTTCAGCCAAACTCCGGCTAAGTATGCTTTCAACTCGAAATGTAATTCACAAGAATGTGTTTTGTCATATCTGAATATGAATTTTGCGGTTTATGATCCGCTTCGTGAATTTATTGCGTTCCCAAATTCCACCTGCATCGTTAATCTTTTCATCAAAATACCTTTCCTCGTCATCATCAACATATAAAAGGATATACTTGTATTTAAATGCATTATACTAATAGCTCGTTTACTTTAACTAGTTTTTTATGTGTTACTTCACACCAAATAGATTCTAAATTGTACGAAATAAACGAATTTTATTTAAAAGGACATACTTTTATTTAAATGCATTATAGTTAGTAGCTCGTTTAATTTTACTTCGCAGGGTATTGACTAAGGGGATTATTGGAATAAGCCCTTTTTTGTGTATTACTAACACTATGGATTCAAAATTGTCCGAACTAAATTAATTTTATTCATATTTTTTTAATAGTCCTTGTTATTGAAATTCCTTTTATAAGTAATATTCTAGGCAATGCAGCCAGTGTCTTGGGCACGCTTCCGACTGGTATTGACATGGATCAGTTGAGCTACCTGTAGATTGTTTGCAACAGTCTGCAGTTATCTCAATTGTTTCAATTGTAAATACTAGTTTTGATTTAATTCTATTATTTGATTGTAATTTTCTGATATTATAGATGTCTTCTTGACCTTCGTGATACCTCATCCATCACTTACCCTTACCTACATTATGTACATAGGCCTCAAAATTAAGCCGGCACTGACCGAAACTCATTTCGAATGAATAAAGCCATTGAGATTCCTATCTCTAATTAGCTCGCACTCTTGCTCTTGAAAGAGTCGAGTTCTTTTATTTCGTACAAAGCTAAGAGATACCTACCTGTCTCGATAAATGTCGATTTAGGTCCAGAAAGGTGTAAGTACTATGAAGTGATTTAGGCAAAATATCTTACAAATACATGAGATAAGAAACTCTTTATTAACAAAGGAAATTACAATGAAATAATAGAAATTTTGCAGATAATAAAAAAAAATTATAATAGATAATAAGATAATAAAAATGGTAGCTCAACTGATCCATATCAATACCGGCCGGAAGCATCCCCAAGACGCTGGCTGATTCTAGGACCGACCTAGGAATTCTAGGACCTAACCCACCATCGGGGCCGCCGAAAAATTGACAAAACACTGTCGGCTGCCTACAAATATCATACACTCAAATGTCTCACCAAATTTGTTGAGTAAACTCAGTCACGTGTCGAGTAGTGTCACTCATGTATCACGGATAACAAAAAATCATTAACGACAAGACAATAGGCTTCTCTAAACAAATAATGCTGATGAACAAAATGATGCGGGTTAAATCAAGCTAAAACTAGCAAGTAGCTAAGTAGCTGTGTGGTGATTTGAATTTGCACCACACCAACTCTTCCCGTGGGTGTCGTAAGAGGCGACAGGCAGCAGCGCCTTTTGCAGAATAAGTCAAGCTAAAACTAGCAAGTAGCTCTGTGGTGCTTTTAAATTGCACCACCACAACTCTTCCCGTGGTTGTCGTAAGAGGCGAATAAAGGACATACACCGGGGGCAGCAGCGCCTCTTAAAGAATAGATCTACCACTCAACTGCGATCCCTAACCCGTATGCCCACCAAGGAAATTATAGTCACTACCCCCCACAAAAAGTCAATAAGGTTATTATCGGGGAGGGGGGAGGAAGCTGTGTCCACCATTATAGGCTTTTGAAGTGAAAACTCACGGAAGCAAACAACCCTCAATATTGCAAGTGATAAGGGCGTGGAAGTCGTTGTGGTTTTCCGCTGCAAAACTTTTCCTATAAAATGGAACCTATATCCAAATCGAGTTTTCGACGTTTGTGTCGGAAAAACCGTTGGTTGTATGCAAAGCTTTTGCGATTGCAATGAGTGCGCGATAGAAAATTTGAAGCTGGCCGCTGGAGCCTGCCGATGAAAACAAATGGTTTCTTTGTGCCGTGCTGATTTTAAATCCACTATGAAAATAACACTTTTTATAAAGTTTCCCTTGTGCTGGACCGGACGTGCAAAGAGAGCAGGTGCATCGTTTATGGTGAACAGTGTAGCTTATTTCTGACCATTTGATTGTTTTAAATAAAATGCAACAGACTAGCGCTGTTTTAATAATAGATCAGTTGATTGTTTTGCAAAAGAATGAAAACCGACTTCTATCGGGATTATCATATAGGTAAGATCATTATAATATAGGTAAGCAACGCTTGCTGTTAAACATAGTAATATCGTAAATGACAATAAATAGCGTTATATCTAAGATTAATATTTGTACTGTAGTATTCATTATTTGACATGCCAATATTAGTAATAATGTTATGGTGAATAAATTTGAATTTACTGAATTTATCTTCTATCCAACGGCCATTAAACAATCATCCAAAACGGTCCTTATAAGACGGAAAATTCGACGGACACACATGAAAACATCCATAATGTTTCTAATGACATGTTCTCTTCCTTTTTCGATGTGGGTAAAAAAAATAAGTAGGTAGCAGTCTGAGCCAGGCATCTAACAACCTACAGCAATGATAAATAAAACGTCAAGTGCGAGTTGAACACGCGCATCAGAGATTCGTTTAGCCGTTTCTTCGTGAAAAGGCAACATACAGACAAAGAACTAAACAAACCTGTTTATAGTATAAAATTTGGCTTGTCTAAGTGCTTATTTTGTAAGCCTAAAGAAACAAACGTTGGTTATTGATAATTGATTTGATATTTGAAATTAATTACTTGCGAGTTTGTAATATTTATGGGTTTGGATTACAGTATTAGTAATAAGTATTATTTCTATTCATAAGTACTACGTAGGCTGACTTCCTTCATCATTTAAAAACATCAAAGTAAAAAGCCGAGAATCTTCCTTCCCAAAAAAGGAAGTGATATTCATTGGGCCCACGACACGAAAAACAAACATCACAGTGTTTTATTTTTAGCCCAAGCGAACAGAAAATTCACTGAAGAGTATCCAATAAAGAAAAGAGACTTACGAACGTTCGCTACACTTCTTCACCAGCGAATCGTACAAACAGGTATTTGAATAATACAAGTGCGATATGGCAATATTTCACGACATTCTACCTTGGGCCTGCTTCCTGAGGTATCAATTGGTCGGGAATTCAATATAGGAGTGTTAATGCAGGCGCGTGGCGTGCGTGAGGCACCTTCTCGCTTTTTGATATTCTACTCCCGATCGTCACCTGAGATGTGTCCATAATGTATTCTCATCGTGAACTCACCTAAACGTTTTTCAACGGCTCAGTGGCGGTTGAACGCGGTCACAATTGGACATTACAAATCACGAAGTTGAAACTGAGACAGACGATTGAGAATTTGAATTAAGTATGATTCATTTCCGTTCCCCACGGCTTTTATGGACATAAATTAACGACGTAAAGCTGAAGCTATCGGCTAATATTACTCGTAAATACCAATATTGGAATGATAATTACGTATATGCAGAGTATTTACGTTATTTTACTGGAAATTACTCGACATGAGGTGTAAATAATTGTTTAATTGCAGTAAGGGACAATTTGCGCTAAATGTTTCAGGTAAAACTACCACTTACCTTAGCAATTCGTCGATATTATGTCATTTTACTTTTTAACGTCATCAACAAATTGCCGCAGAATTTTATGGGGAATTAACTACTCATCCTAGGTACTTACATTTTGAGGATAAAATATACGTACCTTTTTGCATTCCTATGGCTCGACGAACCTTAAGTACATTTGAGGTAAAAATATATGAATCTTTTAGCTTTCGTATGGCTCGACGAAAACACGAGTCACTTTATTTATGCACGATAGCATATAACAAACAAGGCACTAAAGAAAACCGTGAATATTTTCACCGCGATATATAAACCAATACGGATATTCCTCGGTGATTCAAATCGTTTTAATATTGTCGACGTCCCGAACCCCACAATGCAAATAACGGTGGGTCCGGACAGCGGTGACAGTGATGCGGGTGACATCCACTTAAGTGATACCTCTTGTACAGATTTATGTATACCAGTGTTTGCTTATGGCTTTTTCTGGTAAAATACAGAGGAAATATTTTGGGAGCTCTGAAAGAATAGGCATACTTTCTGGTATAAAAACTGAAGCTGCAAAAAGCTATTCTTTTTGGATACAACTTACGATGGCGGGTTGGGCGGTATTGGTGCTGGCTGAGTAAGAGGTTGTCAAATATCAGAAGAATCTTAAGGTATCACACACTAATAAGGTGATAAGTTACGATAATATATATTAAGGTCTCATTCTCTTGAAAAATGGCGAAGGTGTTTGAAGATTTTTTTTGAAACACTATTTAGCAAGGAATCTTAAAATGAAGTCGCCCTATCAGTATCTATCGTAATATAAAAATATATATTATATTAACCGTGTGTGATGGTTCATAGGGATTGTATGGCAATCGATATTTTATCTTAAGATGAAATATTAAAGCATCTTCGTAGTCTGTAATACGCAAAAGACACAAGAATCTTGCTGTAGCTGGGAATAAAAACTCTCATGAGTGAGTGTATTTTATGATATAGAATTGTATGCGATCGCAACAATGTAAAGTCTGCGGTGACAATTCTACGAAGCAAACTAGGTTAATTTAGTACGGAAGCAAAGTTGCACCCAGAGATGTGCAAGTTTGATTTCCATAACTTTGGCGCAGGTGCTTCTAATTGCCATGTTCCATAGTTTCCAAAGCGAGGGTGAAATCTGCGTGATCTCTCTTGAAATTACATCTTTGCAACCAGATTTACTTCAGAGTGGCTAGTATGTGTTTGAAAAATTCCAAATGGAAAAATTACTTATTAATATTTTTAATTCATTGAACGACCAGTTGGTAAACTGTGAAAACTTTTGCCATTCATTATTAATGTAACACCAAATTATACAATAAGTTTACGATAAAAGTATTGAGACATCTGAAAAAATAACGATACCATGAACTTAATGTTGTCAAATTCATTGGAAATCTATAACCGAATTTGTAAGAAATTATTGGAGCAGTCAAATTACTATTTTTTTTTTAGTGTACGTCATGTTGAGAAAACTGTGAAAACTTATATCATTATTATTGTAAGTCACAATAAGGTTACAATAAAAATATTCTGACTTTGAAAAATAACGGTTTAAGAATTTGACAAATCATTAAACATTGACCATGTTTAATGATTTGTCAAATTCTTTACTGCAAAATGGAACAAATCACTCAAAATCATTCGAAATCTATAACCAGTTTGTAAAAAAATATTAGACCCGTCATAAAACGAAAAGTATATGCTTGCAATAGTTGCAATCCAGTAAGGGGCTGTAAGGCGCTAAATTTATGGAAGGAAACGAAAACTCCTTTAATTTTCGTAATTAAATGCAAATCTCATACTAAGGTCTCAGTAATTTAAGTAGGTAAATATCTATTCGGGGTTTAGTTTAACTTGAACAACTCCACAGAAGTTTAGGTAATTTATTTGCCAAACCGATAGGGACGAGATTGGTGTACCCGATTAACCGTAACTTTCAATAATACAATTACATTTCGGGAATAATTTATGAGATTCTGGTAACCGTTTTGTAGGAAAGGTCTTCATTGTCTATTATGTCCCGTCCACGCATGTTTTCTATCTGAATGAAAGATTACAGTATTTCTTAGATTCTGCTTCTTTATATGAATAGTGATGCGAATCTATCGACTCGAAAAATATTGAGACTCACGACTATATGTATCGAGCCGACAGATTAATATATTATTGTATCTAAAATTATATTTATTCATTAATTCAGGGTAAATTAATGCGTGGACGGATTGTAGGAAAGTGAGATGATCACATAAAATAATGACGTGAGTCATATAAATCTAATGAGTTGAAAGAACAGTTATTATTATATATCATCATCATAGATAATCCGGTTCATCATCATCATCATCAGCCTTTTTCAGTCCACTGCTGGACATAGGCCTCCCCTAATGAGCGCCATAGCGCCCTGTCTTCAGCTTGCCGCATCCAGCATCTGCCAGCAGTCTTTCGCAAATCGTCATCCCACCTGGTCGGAGGGCGTCCTACACTACGTTTTCCGAGTCGCGGTCTCCACTCAAGAACACGTTTACCCCAGCGGTTGTCGGTTCTTCTCGAGATATGGCCAGCCCACTGCCACTTCAGCTTGCTAATCCCTTGAGCTATGTCGATAACCTTGGTTCTCTGTCGGATGTATTCGTTGCGAATCCTATCCTTCAGAGAAACTCCGAGCATAGCTCTCTCCATAGCTCGCTGAGCGACTTTAAACTGGTGGACCAGCCCTACCGTGAGTGTCCACGTCTCAGCTCCGTAGGTCATGACGGGTAGGACGCACTGATTGAAAACTTTCGTTTTCAAGCATTGCGGTATGGATGACGAGAAGACTCGACGTAGTTTCCCAAACGCTGCCCAACCTAGCTGGATCCTCCTCTTGGCCTCCTTCTCGAAATTGTTTTTACCCAACTGCAGAATCTGCCCAAGGTAAGTGTATTCGGAAACAATTTCGAGAAGGTGGCCATGTACGACGATCGGTCCCGGATCAATGTGGCCATTGATCATGACCTTGGTTTTATCCAAGTTCATGCCAAGACCGATGCGTCGTGAGGCTGAAGCTAGGCCGTCCAGCATCAGGTTCAGCTCCTCCAGCGACTCCGCCATCAAGACTATGTCATCAGCGAATCGTAGGTGTGAGATGTAATCGCCGTTTATGTTTATGCCCTTACCTTTCCAGTCCAGCGTCTTAAACACATCTTCCAACGCGCTTGTGAACAGTTTCGGGGATATAACATCCCCCTGTCTCACACCTCTGCGCAGTTGGATGGGTTTGGACTGCTGGCCCTGTACTTGGACATTCATGGTCGCGGCATCATAAAGACATCTCAGCACCTCGATATAACGATAGTCTACTTGGCAACGCTGTAAGGATTCCAGAACAGATAATCCGGTTGACATTGCCCAAAAGGTAAACCTAAAACGACAGGGAGCCAAATAGCTTTACGCCAGGATATAACACATAATGGAATCCAATAGCGTATACAGGATTTCGTAGCATGCTTCCGCAGTGCTTACGTTGAGATATGTTCTTGTTCCTGCCAGAAAAGTGAACTCAACTCCTATAAAATGTGCTAAGAGAGCAACCATGCCACTTTGGGTTGCGTGGTGACCACTCGTTTATTGCACACATATTTCTCGTTTACCGCTGAGTTAAGAATGCGCCGCATGCAAAAATGAAGAGCAAGATGCAAAAGCAAAATGTGTTTTTAAATTTAAACACTTAGATTTTTGGTTACGTAATTATTCAGGTTATAAAAATACAGTAGGTAGGGAAAAAACCTATAGAAGTCAAGTACCTAATGGGATAGAATTTATGAAAATAAACTCCTAGGACGGACGTAGTTACGCTGCTCCTTTAAATGCTAACCGCTTCTCACTACAATTTATATGTAACAGCCATTCTTTATTTCACAAGAAAAAGAATTGTTTGCGAAGTTAAACGAGCGATATGTCTCTTTATCTGGGCTATTTGCTGGCTGCAATTGTATTTCCTCTTGTTTTTGTTTGCAGAAAAATATGATATCGTTCGTGGAATAATTTTCTTACAAAGTTCTGCAAGATGATTTCACGATAGAACAGTGAGTGAACTGAATGAATATCTTCATGTTTTCAAATTTCCGTTTGCCAATACCAATTATCCGTATACATTACTTTAGATCAGCATCATCCGCAGAATTTATTCACTGCTGGGTTTAGGCCTCCCGAAGTTTGTGCCATCCACCAAGGTCCTGTGCGCCTTCATTGACGCCCCCCACTACTCCGTTTAGTTAAATAGACAGATAGAAGATTTATTTGGTTCACAAACATAAAACGTAACATATAAATTAAATAAAAAACAAATATTACCGTTATGTTTATGAAATTAGGGGCGGCCAATAACGTGAGGCGTTTAGGAGGGATCGGGCCAAATCTCACCTAATCTCACGTGGGCAAGTGGGGTGTTCTCGGGGAATATCACGTAATTCTTTTTCCGCGAATTTGAGCACATGTTCTTTTCATGTTGGCGCGAGATTCTCTTCTCTTGATATTCAGTAAGTATTTTATTGTTCGATTTTTTCACTGTGGTTTTAGATTACGTTCTTAAAAGTCTTAAATGCAATGCAATCAAGCACAGATTAACATACTCAAATTAAAATATTCGTTTTGAATAATCGCGTGAGATTTTTAGAGGAAGCAAAATCTCACGACATCTCACCAAGGGGAGCCCTGAAAAATCGCGGAAATCGCCTCACGTAATTAAAGAATAAATATAAATATTAGTTATATAATTTTCCGCTGGAATTGATAAAAAAACCATCAGTCAATTATCACCTGAACCGAATTCCTTGTGTAAACAAGGACTATGGGAACCATCAATCAATAAATGCCATCAGTAGTCCAAAGCTCGCCGAATCATGAGTCACTGAATTTAAAATCTGCGCAGTTGAAACCCACTCCAATCGTGATATCCATCTGAATACTGTTCCACTGAATAATAAATGCTTCCTAGCAGTAGATACACTCCGAGCACTGAATTTCAAGGATAACTTTGCCTTGATCTTTTGCTAGTCAAATCTATCACGTACCGGGTTTTTGGGAGTGCATGTGATTTGGTCACAAGCCTTGAGAGCTTTTATTACGGGACGCCAAAAGAAAACCTAAACCAAATGGTTTTTAGGTTTTGTTTGCAATGTCACATTAGTAGCTTTCTAAATCTCTGTAGGCGTAGAAATTATTCACAGATTGCTAGGTTCTTTTTAGGCTTTTAGCATTGTTACCTTCTAGTTTCCAATGATACTGTGCCCGTACAAAGGGCATCAGTAGAACTCCACTTGACGTGCAAGGTGTGAAGTGGCTTGCTGTGCAAAACGTGACATCACGAGGGAATTTAAAGGTGACAAGTACCGAACGAACAACTTATGTACATTTGTGTGGTGTCTGGTGCTTTATCTATGTTTGGTATATTGAGCTTTAACGTATTGAAATAGAGGTTTTATAAAAACGATAATACCTACTTAGTTTAACAAAAAATATCTATCTACGAGTATATAATGTATTATATTATGTATATCAGTTATCTGGTACCCATAACCACGAGCTCTGCTTAGCTTGGGGCTGGATAATGCTGTGTGAATTGCCCAGCATTATTAATTTATTTGTAAATGAAAAAGTTATTAATAATAAAAATAGTGGCCGTCTGAATGTTGTGTTCACCAATGATGAGTTCTTTCTCCCATAGCCGGTCACCGGCTAACACGGGCCGGCTAATCTACACTTCTACACTTATATTATAAAGAGGAAAGATTTGTATTTTTGTATGTAACGAATAAACTACTGGACCGATTTCAAAAACTCTTTTACCATTAGAAAGCTTACTTTTCAGGGAGTGACAAAGGTTACATTTTATCCCGGAATACCCAAAGGTACGGGAACTACGCGGGTGAAACCGCGAGGCACTGCTAGTAAATTTATAGAGACGATCAGAGTTCGAACTGTCGGCTGTTTATTTTTAAATTCTTCGTACAATTCACACAATTTGCTATCGCATACTAACGCTTTAGTACGTATATTTTTATTCAACACGGACGTGTTTCGACTAAATTCCGCCCATTCACAAATATATTTTAGCAAAAAACCCGACAATCTTGTTTAGGCAACCGTCGTTGTTCGTTACGTACGTACGCACGGGTTTGTTTGAGTAACATTCTCAACCGATTTTAAAAAGCGTGCATGGCCCATTAAATCCGTCATCGTCCTCAATTTATGGCCCGGTCCTGATGTCCCCACCAATAAAAGTCGATGATCCGTGATCTGTATGCCAAAACTTCCACAATGTAGCAATAACATGGTATTACTGAGGTCTACTCTCTGATGCGTGGAGGGGAGCAGTTAAATTAATCTATGATACTGCGTTGTAAAATTTCTGTAAGCCAATAAAAGTATGAATTATACATCTGTTCAAAAGATTCAATAAAGCTAATTTATTACTTTGTTAAGCAAAAGTCCTATGTTTTGTACACACGGAAAGTCGACCAAACTTACATGTTTCAATATCTACATGAATAAAATGTAAAAAAGCAGTAAAAGGATATTTATTGCAGTTACATGTAAAAAGATGGTAAATACAGTAAATGCGTAACAATGCAATTTACCCTTTTTGGGGAGTGCAAATTATCTTTTTTTATTTTTATTTACATGCAATAATATAAGAGATAAATAATGAAAAAATTAAAATTAATGTTACTTAAGGGAATTAAACGTTTCAAACGTTGAACTGCATTTGGCTTCCTATGATATTTAAGTGTTCAGCAACTCAAGTGAGCATGTTGGTGCTGGCCATTGAATTTTAATTAAAGTGTTGTCTTCAATGTCGTGGTAGATTCTCAAGTGTCAAGTACTTACCTACAAACCTAGGTACTTCGTTTGGGTAAACCTTTGTTAGCAAGTTGTTTTGAACTTTCCAAAAGATGCATCTAATGGACACAGCAATCATTGGAAAAAAAGTCTGCCATCTTTGTTTTTTCCATTTGCGATTCGTTCACACAATCTTATGGCAGTAGATACGCATCTCGGAAAATAAAAGATATAGGTAATCTTGAATCAACCCCACAGTTAGGGGATGGTTTCTATTTTCATAATAGTTTCCTCAATATTTTATTTACAAAGAGACCCTATTTTCTTTATGCAGTACATTTTTAGAACTTCCAATTTTACGAAGGGAGGCATGCGTTTGGTAAGGTACTTATTATATTTTCATTTCTTAGAGAAGTGATTTAGGTTGCGTAACAGTTACGACTATGTCCTTGTATGAATTTGAATGATTGGATGAAGGAATAAACACTTCATTGTACAACATAATTTTTTTTTTTATATCTAAATAAAAACTAGAAACACTAAAAAAAAACCTGGACAATTCACACAGCAATATCTAGCCCTAAGCTAAGCAGAGTTTGTGTTATGGGTACTAGATAACTGATATACGTAATATAAAACAATAGATAGATAGATATTTTTATTTTATAAAAAACAACCAGAACACCCTGAACAAATGTCTGCAGATCGTACACACATTTGTTCCGAGTTGGGAATCGAACCGGCAACCTCCTGCATCGCAGACAGACCTTCGCCCACCGCGCCACAGAGGTCGTCAACACTGCAATACAAATTTGTGCTAGTTCTGAGAGATATCAAAAGTTATTTTTCGGCTTTGCGTCTGGTTTGACACAATAATTCTGTATAATTTCTGCAGGTTTATAATATCATAGATCGATGAGGTATTATATCCATTAACTAATGTCAGACCTTTACACATTGACACTACAATACCGCAAAGGAATCACAGCTGCAGTATTGCATTACATTTGCCTTGAGATATTTATGAGATCAAAAGCTTGAATCGAAAGTCTATATGAGATTTCATAGCAAAATTCGCCGTAAATCCTGAGAAGGTTTTTGGCCTTTCCAAGATTTTATTTCATCTTCTGCATATTTTACAATTGGTCATGAAGAATGCGTTATAAATTCATAATACACTAGAGATCCGCCCCAGCTTCGCACGGGAATATTCTATAGCCTATGCAGCATTCTAAAGGCAAAGAATTTTTGACTGCTGGACACTGACCTCCCTAAGAAAAGCCATAGAGCCCTGTCTTCAGCTTGCCGCACCCAGCATCTGCCATCAGTTTTTCGCAAATCGTCATCCCACCTGCTCGGAGAGCGTCCTACTCTACGTTTGCCGAGCCGCGGTCTCCACAAATGATTAATATTAGTATATTTATCATTATTCGTCGATTTATATTTGTTATATTCAAAAATATAAATATTACCTCTTATAATATTAGTGAAGATGTTTGTAACAAACAATTCCGATATTTTAACAGAACTTCAGACAGACTTCTCAAAATTAATAGCCATATGGCTTTTACAATTATTCGGTTTTGCCTGTTTGTACCTAAATTTACATATTCTTTGAGATGTTGTCAACTGTGGAAACACAGCGAGCTCTTGGAAGGCTTAGACAACATAATAAAGAATACTTTATCATCGGTTTTGAATATATATTTGGATGACAAGGCATGGTCGCAGGCCTCCCTGCCTGTAAAATTGGGAGGCTTAGGTATACGCAAAATTTCAAGTGTAGCCCTACCAGCGTTCTTGTCTTCTGTCTACAGCACTAGTTCCTTAGTTGAAAAATTTTTAAAGCCCTCTCATTTGGTTATACCTGGAATTTCATTCAAAATTTCATTTTTAGACGAAGCTCGATCTGCTTGGCATAGTGCTTGCCCCGATGCTGCTCCCCCAAAATCTCTTTTGTCCCAACGGCAATGGGACGGGCCTCTGTGTGAGTTGACACGGAATTGTTTGTTACAAACGTGCTCCAGCTCTGCAGATCGTACCCGTCTTCTAGCCGTTTCTAAATGGGAGTCAGGACATTGGTTGCAAGCACTTCCTTCATACAACACTGGCACTTTATTGGATCCCGTAACTTTCCGTGTCGCAACTTGTCTTCGGTTGGGTGCAAGGTGTTGCGCGCCTCATCAATGCCAGTGCGGTACTGCTGTCGAACAGCTCGGTCATCACGGATTATCGTGTACTAGGGCTGCCGGTCGGATATCTCGTCATGCCAGCCTGAACGACATCATCCGGCGGGCCTTTACCACCGCTAACGTACCAGCTATTCTCGAACCGAATGGTCTGTTGCGTGACGATGGTAAGAGGCCTGACGGCATGACTCTAGTCCCATGGGAGTTGGGGAGGCCTATTGTGTGGGACGCTACATGTGTCGGCACACTAGCGCCTTCCCATCTTCCTAGGACTTCCGTGAGGGCTGGTGCGGCGGCAGATTTAGCCGAAGATCTCAAGAGGTGCAAATATGCAGGTCTCGACAGAGCCTACACATTTGCTCCCCTTGACCCGAGAGCTGGTGAGTATCTGGCACAGCGCATCAGCATTGCTATACAGAGCGGGGCAATGCAGCCAGTGTCTTAGGCATGCTTCCAACTGGTATTGATATGGATCAGTTGAGCTACCTGTAGATTGTTTGCAACAGTTTGCAGATAGCTTAATTGTTTCTATTGTAAATACTAGTTTTAATTTAAATTTGTTATCTTTCTGAATAAAGATTTGTTTTAAAAAAAAAAAGTGAAGATGTAGATAAATGCAATTATACCTACATAACACACTCACACAATTCCAATGTGAAGAAATTAAACCACGCTTTAACATTTCCGACCTTGAGGAAAGTAGGTAAGAATGGGCTACGATGTTTCCCTTTGTATCTGACTCTGCGAAAACGTGACTTTTACCGAAACCCCGAAATCTAAGAAAGTTTTTAGTTAGTTTATGTAAGGCGCAAGAACATCTTCACCGTTAAAGTTTTTTCAAAGTTTTCAACTTCGCCCCTTACAAGTTGAGGGTATGAAGTCAATTCGGAACTGTTGTTAGAAAGCTGCCTATCAAAATTAATGAGGCTGTGAGTGAATAAACTTGCTAAAGGAAGTATATTTTGCGGTTTGGAAAGCTATAAAATGAGGAAGTTTATAAATAATGGCGGTACAGTTATCGCTACGGGTTTTGAGCAATCGTCACTCAGATTATCGCCGGGTTAAATCAAAGAAGTACCAGTAAGTAAGTAGCTAAGTGTAACTAACCTCTCGTTATCCTTGTGTAATGCTCTCGTATCCTTACACGAGAGGATTCATTTGTTCTCATCAGAACAAAGGATGTCCGAAGGGTCAGCGATAATCTTTTGTTTTTTCTACCGACAAAGATAGTGTTTTGCTTGCTTGATCAAAAATACTTTTTGTGGGTTACCAATTATGTTTTAAGAATGGTCATAAAATTTAATTCATAACCTACATTACTTCGGTAAAGAAAATATTATGACTATGCCATCATAGTCACAATATTTTCTTTACCGAAGTATTTTATCAAGCAATTTATTTTGCCCGCAATCCTAGAATTACGTGTAACTAGGTAAATTTATAAAATTGTTCGCAAACAAGGCAGATGTTCCATAAATCACTAACACCAGGATTACTCCAGCAAATTACCATCATTGAACACCATTAAACATAACATAAGGACATTAGCAGGATATTAAGCTGCTTACAGACTACCTTTTTGATATTCTAATGACAGGCGCATTAGCAACCAACAAACATCGCTGTATCCATACTACGTAGTGTTATAAATGCTAAATAAGATTGTCTCTCTGTCTGTAGCACCTTTCATACCTGAGCACAACACGAAATTTGGTTATAACATTCACTGCCCGGCCTCGACGGCGCAGCGGCGGCGGTTTCGCCCCTATGGGGGTTTTGGCCCCCTAACTCAATATGGCCACAATTGGCACCCATCTGTTTACGACTAGTTGATGCCAAATAACGCCATAAACAAACCATATAAAAATTCAGGTCGAATCAAGGTGAAACAGGATTCATAAACAAATTTTCAGGTGTTCTCCGATACAAACAAAAAACTGTTTATTTTTTTGCCCTGCTTAATAGAACAAAAATTCTCAGTTTTGGTACAGTTATCGAATGGCGAATGAAGAACAACGAAATTTTAAAAAAACCTGTGTGTATGCGATTCCGGACCTGTGCCGCCGCGCCGCGCCGATGACGTCGCGCCGCCATTTTTAACGAGTCACGACAACGTTGAAAGTGTTAGTTATATCCCGCGAAAGGATATAGGTAACTGATCCGACAAAACGTGTGCGAAGCCGCGGGCGGAAGCTAGAAATGAGAGTGAAAGAGATAGACACCGAGATGCGTCACCGCCAGAACCCGGGTTCCATCGTTTGCTACGAGTTTGAAAGCACCATTATGTGCGTAATCCAGTGTTATTTGTCATAGTGGCTGGTTTTTGCCTTTAATCTCTTGGTTTTTTGTGCTGTGTTTGGGGTAAAATATTACGCTTGTTGTGTAACATGCTTTTGTTGAGCTAAACATCTGAATAGTTGGCTATTGTGATAGATAATTGAATATGCGGGTTGCTTTATAAATTATCGACGCTTATTTGGAAGCATATTTTGTTTGGATACATTGCAATGACAGAACATTTTTGGTTTTTGGCCTACAAATAAAATGTAGGCTACCTTTGAAATACTGACAATAATGTTTTTATCTTTCTTTGAGGAAACAGCAAAAATTTTTATACGCTATCTTAAATTTATAGGAAAAAACCTCGGTCTTCCTGCAAACAATTGAAAATAATTGCTCTACTTAGAAAAACAAAACAAAACCAAAGCACTGTTCACACTATAAATAAACGTTAGAACTTATGTACCTTTAAGGGGCCCTTGCACTGAGCGGAACTGCACTACAACGGAACTGCGCGACACGGCGACGGCGGCGGCGGCCCGTACAGTTATTCTTTGTATGAAATCCTATGAGACTGATCGCACTACGCGTCAGCGAAACTGCGCGGCTTTTTTGGTGATTTTTTCTAATTTGACGCGCAGTGCCTCAGCCGCGCAGTTCCGCTGTCGCGTAGTGCGTTTGCACTTTTAAAACAAATATAAATACTTAATGCTGGACAATTCTTATGGAAATAAAGCATTTTTGGTTTGAATTCACAGAGTGTTATCTAGCCCCAAGCTAAGCAAAGCTTGTGTTAGGGTACCTACTAGATAAATGTTATTGCAATACTAAATAGAAAGACATTTTTTATGAAGTATATGCATGGGAAGCATCCAGAACACCCGGAAACAATATCTGCAGATCGTACAAACATTTGTCAAGAGGCGGGAATGGAACCCGCAACCCGCCGGACTACAGCGGTCAAATTTATGTTTTTGATCCTACAGTGGTTTTATTTGTGCACCTTAACTCCGTCAGGTTGTTGAAAAAAAGTAAGTAAATTGAAGGAAACCTGGCTAATGCATGTTCCGGTTTTGAGCGAATTGGCTGGTGGCACTGCTAGGTTTTCCCACCGGAGCCGGTGTGGTGCCGACCGCAACCGACCAACCTGCATTATTACATGTATTTATATTGTGTATCTATATCACGCCTCCTTGGACTGGATCTTTTTATGTACCTACACTATGGCTTCGATCTGCCTTTAATACTATCAAATTAAATAATGTTGGACCATTCACACAGCATCATCCTAGTCCCAAGCTAAGCGGGCCTTGTGTTGTGGGTGCTTGATAAAATAAATGAAAAATACTGGACAATTCACACAGCATTATCTAGCCAGCTTAGCAGAGCTTGTGTTACGGGTACTAGATAACGGATATACCTAATTTAATACAATACAAAGATTTTTATTTTTACATAATACATTTCAATGGTTTCAATGGAAATTGACCAGAACATCCTGAACAAATGTCTGCAGGTCGTGTAAAAATTTGTCCCGCGGCGGGAATCGAACCCACAACCTCCTGGTCGCAGGCAGAGCTGCGCCCACCGCGCCACCGAGGTTGTCGATAACCGATTACATTACATAGGTAGATATTTATTTATTATATTACACCTAGGAAAAACTCAGAACACCCGTAATAAATACCTACATACCTATAGTTTAATGAGGTCGCCTCGCCATGATTCAATAAAATGTAAAAAAACAGATTTTTTGACACATTTTTCCATACCATTGTTATTTTAAAACATTCCCTGTCAAATGCAGGCAAATTTCTACGAAACAAGTCTTAATCCCAGCTTTCGCTTATATGGGCACATACTACTCGTTATGAAAGTAAATGCGTTCTGTTTTTGCAAAATAGCAATGGAACTGCAGCGTTAACTAAGCATAAATTAAAGATTGCAACCCATTTCCCGCTAACAAAAACTTCGACTTTTTATATGCGACGTCTCATTTTCAAGCTTTTTCAGCAAACATGTGTGTCTGTCTACAGAGTTTGCGTTGCGGTCGTTATGCTGAATTCCGTATTGAATCATTTGAATAAATACTTATTGTAGGTAAAAATTTGTTTATTTCAAAACTTCAAAATGTAAAAGACGATCTTAAAATAAATTGAATTAAACGTGTTTACTTACTTTTAGAATTTCTACCCAAACGGTTTCACAGAATGATTAACAGTTCAATGAAATAAATTAATGCTCTCGGGTGCTCTCCAAATTCTTCGTTCTGATACAATAATTTTGAATTCCAGGAATAGGTATCTGCCGTAAATATTGCCGGGTGAAATGAATGATTACAGTTTTCGCAACTCTACCGGGGATTTATTTGGGTCCAGCTGCAAATAAATGGTTCTGCGGCCATCAAACCATCAATAAAATGTTCGCAAACATATCGTTCAAACAACTTTCGGGCAAAACAAATATAAAAGTGACAAAAGACTGTGAATTTATTTCAAAAACAATCTGTTATCTATAAACTTTTGTTTAATTCAAATGATTGAAGTTTCATTTGATTTCTTTGAAGCTGCGCTCGTGGGTCTAGCTTCGCTTTGCAAGAAAATGTACGTGATAACATCCACTGCAACCCACGAACACGTTACGTCCGAATACGAGATTGTCAAACAAACGTTGAATACGTTTGTCTCGTATTCGAATCTTTTTCGGAATCTCGTAGCTAAAATGCGCCGCGTGGCCGTGCAAAGCGTGTGCACCATGATAGCGATTTTATCATTGTATCGAGTCTCAACAGTTACTTATACGGGGTATCAATAATTAGAAGTATTGCAGCTAAAATACCAAAGCTTGTACTTACAAATCGTGTCTGTCTATTTGGTATTTATATCAGTTCCCATGTCATTTATGTAACTGAACTTGTCCCCACCCTACTCGAAAACATGAAGTAGCTATAAAAAATATTTATGCGAATTTGCCGCTGGATAAAATAAAGTTCCAAAATAGCTAAGCACTGAGTCATGCATGAACGAATAAAAGTAAAGTGGGTTCTTTCACAATCTGATGGTACAACAATGGTGTCTTTGTCCTTAGAGGCTCATATAGAATGCAACCGAGCGCGCCACTTGGTGCAGACGGCGGCGAATCAATAGGGCTCGATCGTTCATTCTCACTCGGTGGTCTAACATCCGTACCGACCTTCGATGTGGTTTGATATTGAATCATAATTTTCAATTTCAAACAATTTTGGCATCGACACTATCGGTAAGTAGAGTAGATAGTCCTGGGGCCGAATTCTGCTAACACTATCTCTTTATTAAGTCAATGGTATAGTGTCTAAATCAACGCCTTTGACACGTTTTGGTATTGTACTAATACTATATTTTTCTGTGTCATAGTAGCTTTGACTGTTAAATATTGAGATGAATATGAGCCATTTGTGAAAAGGACAGGCATAGGATTTCGCATTCATAGGAGCGGGAGAGAGCATGAGTTTTTATTGTGCAAAGTGCAAAAATGGAGTTTTGGCTTATTTCCAAGAAAACCAAACAACTTATAAAAAAACAATCTGAAGGAACCAAGTAAGTAATAAGTATAACCTACGTATCAAAACATAAGTCATTTCAATAAACCGCAGGGTTCCTAAGTCCTCGACCAAATTATGTGCGTAAGTATGTACGTATTTTTTTACTTAAATGTATTTTCACGTTAGAGGAACCGAAAGATAAATTTAGAAGTCTATGTAATTTGAGATTTTAACCACGGGAATCCCGTAAATACTAAGATCTAGTCCTAGTTTGACAAGCAAACACGCTAGGTTCATTGAGGTTTTCAGACCTTCAACAAAAGGATCTGAAGCACTTGCTGATGGATTAATAATTTACCTCTGAAGCTAAGTCCAGACTGCTTAATCTATTCGGGGTTTCCAGTTTTGTGAGCACCTAATCACTGAACCTGAACCTTGCCGCAACTCCTTTGAACTTGAAAGAAGCCTTTCTCATAAATATATTATTACAGACCGAAATAGGCTTGTATTGTGTACAGATTTGAGAATTTATATTAGAAATTTTGGACCAAATTTGTGGCTGACATCGTAATATTAACCTATAGGTATGTTGCTTTTAATGTTAAAGTTGATCGTAAATTTGCTAATATATTATTATATGGCTAAAAGGAGAGGAGCGCCGACATTGTATTCAAACAGTCACGCGATACTAATATTAATGGTTTATACAACATTACTCCCGAATAGCTTTCTCTCAGTCTTTATATAAAAGTTATTTATTCCAGGATTCAAAAGGATATTTTCGCATAATTTCATATTTGTAATTGTAAAGCGAAAACGCTTGTAGAGGTAGATTATATACTTCAGTTTACTGTTTGCTATATCTAAGGTATTGTTCTGTTATTATAGCCAACGTAAACCGGTTTAGGGTCTGTAAGCATTTTAAGGTATATTGATTGCACGGCTATAAAAGCAAGCATAGAACCTAGCTCTTTCAATTGCATTGTCAAAACGTTTGCAATTTGTAAAAGAAACATTTTCCAAAACAACAGCTTCAAAATGAAAAGTCTGGTAGAATACGCGCCCCTATTGTTTATACGCCCACTCCGCCACGATCATCCGTCTGTTTGGAAACTTGACTTCTCTTGTCTATTTTTAGACTATTTAGAATTCAAAATGTTATTTTCTATAAAATGCTACTCCAGCGTAATGCTTTGTAGACGGGAATCCAATAACTGAAACGGGAAAAGCGGGTTAAATTTAACACTTTCTGGCAGATATTAACATGTTTTTCCAGAGTTTGTAAAATAATAAAATCTAATGGAGGAAAAACAATTCATTTATTATAATATAATTTCTTTATCAGCATTTTTTTGGCATCTTAGAAAATTCCAGTCTTTGTTGTGTAGATTAATTAGGTAGCCGTCTCTGCACAAATTGCAGTTACGGTTAGAAAATTAATTATTAGGTAAAATGTGTAAATAGGACCTTCATCATCACCACAACCTTTTATCTCGCAAATCAGTGGTCTCTCGGCTCTCGATTAGGTAAAATGAAGAACATAAAATATACTTTCATCGACTCTCGGGATTGCAGGACAAACAACCTTTTATCTCGCAAATCAGTGGTCTCTCGGCTCTCGATTAGCTAAAATGAAGAACATAAAATATACTTTCATCGACTCTCTGGATTGCAGGACAATCATTATTGGAGATACTAACGCACATAAAACGACCACAAACAGTCACAACGGCCAACTAATGTTTCATTCATCGCGGATGGAGGTCCAGCGAGCATCAGCGGATGATTGTTCATACAAGATTAATCAGGGCCTAATAACTTGCCCAGGCAGGGGTGAACAAATCCCAATGGGGATAAAGCAATAGGTACATACGACAAACGGATTAGACCATAACGACTTGCATTGTTGTGCATATGTCGAGTTAATTTTTCCAGAGCAATGTGTTGACCGGTGCGAATGTTGGGGTGGTCTGTTTCTTCATTCGTAATTTATTCTAGCTTTACCTACTGTTATTATTTAAATACTTTAGTGGCTGCAGAAAATTAGTTAGGTAAAAGTAACCCTGGAGAGTGTTAAGATCTTTTCCGCTCGTACAAATATAGTTACAAATCATCCAACTCAAATCACACCAAGTGGCAATACAATTTTATTAGCTTCACGTCTGGCCATCCAATTTACCCCAGATTGCGTAATTCATACGATTTCGGAGCCAATGGGGTTCGCCGACCCTGTTGACAGAGTCGGGTACAGCTGTTTAATCCTGCCAACGTCTGAGCTGGCGCCCCGGAGACTGGCCTGGCGCGACTCCCCGGCGCCAGTCTTCCCGAAGCTACGACCACGGAGATCCGGGCTATGATCATGCTTTTACACAGATCCGTAGAACAGCTTTTGTTTATTTGGGGTACCTCGATTTATATCGATCATATATCAAGCTTTCAGTTATTTTTAATTTTAAATATTTCCTAGCTTTAGTACTAATTAAATATTGAGCGTATAGGGTCTAAAATTACATATTAAACAAGAACGGGTCGATAGAAAAGTCGGTCTTCCTTTCTAAAGAAGATATTTAATAAACCACTTACGTGCCTACCTACAAGTAAGTAAATAAAGATACAAAACTTCATAAAAGCGTACTCATAAAATAAACAACCGAGCAAACACATTTTTATCACCGCTTTATTTCATTTTATGCGCTTTCGGATACCTATCTCAGGGCATGTTTCAATCGTAAAGTTATCTATCGATCGTTCACACTTCCCTAGATCTGGATGGCAAGGCAATCCACTTTGTTATTTGGCCTGTAGAGCGTGATTCTTGCTGAGGTCTCAACTTCTTGCTTCTCGCAGTAATTGAGATGACAGGATAATGTAGGAATCTGTGAATATGTGGGAACAACTTCGTTGAATGTGCTGACTGGTGCCAGCGTTGCGTATAATTGAAATCCTAGTTTGTTTGACTCTGGCTGTTAAATAACATATCTATCTAGGTTTGTATTTGTTTGTAGAAAACATGAGAATTAGAATTTCCCGATCAGACAAGACAATTAGGTAGGCAACTATGATGCTACCCTATATTTCATATGATTGTAAAGGCTCTGAAAGTGTAATTCAGATTAAATTTCATTTATACTACCAACGTGCGATAGAATCATTTCATTTCACGATTGATAATTTTCTTTTATGGTCCCATGCCTTTTTACGGAAGTTTCAAGATTGACTGCATTCATCAGGATTTAAAAGTTAAATGAGCTCGCAGCGTAACGGATTGTAGGAAGTTAGGTTCAGGATGGAGTTTTTTTTCACACACATTATGAAACTGATTTGTACATTTATTGACATATTGAAGTGCTAACCTAATTTTTATTGCTCGCTATGTTTATGTTTTTCGGGTGTTATAGTTATGTTGATAGCTGAAAATCTTTATTACCTCGAAACATTCACAAGGCCAAATGAAATAAAAGTTTGTTTGTCTAAACATATACCATTTACCTATACAGGTACCAGATACTCTATTAATGGGGTAACAAAATACTCGGCTGGGCTTCTATTACATTTATGATACATAACTGCATCTTGTAGGCCTTTGCCCCCTGACTTTACGAAATAAGTGAAAGAGCGGCTACTGCTTAAGTATTTTATGTATAAACGCGCAGTTATACAAATTCGAACACCAGCGATTTATAAAAGGGATACATTAAGCGTTTTCTATTTGCAAACGTTTTCCAAGCAATTTATCCACCCAAATTCATAGTGGGATAAATTTTGTAAGTCTCGGTAAGCCTTGATGCTTGAATGGTTCCGAGGTATTTCCTCTCGTTCCGATATCTTGTTTTATGGGCTGATTGAGCGCAATTTGAACGATTGGCACGTAACCTCTGATGGCATCTACCTTTCGTTAAGATACCCATCTTTTTACCTGCCTTTTTATAAAAATTCTTTCTAAGCATTGAGGTGGATAATTTTCATAAATTGCTGATCCTTTGTCTTCCTATTCTATATGGAGCTTTACTTACCGTCACAAAATCGCTGTAGTAGGTTTTAAGAATTGTTATTTTTAAGGTTTCGTTTTATTGTTATTTAGAGTGTGTTTAAAAAAAATACTTTCACAGATAAAATCCAGTGACATACCTAACCTTTTTCATTTTCTCCATCCTCCCATTTCTCGATTGAGCGCGATACCCTCGGAAGTAAAAAGCTTTGTCGTGATTTGTTTAACGACTGTAGCGACAGGTGAGTTTTGTTATATTCAAATCTACTCGCAGACACACCCGGGGTTCTCGGATACATTTCCGAAGTGGTTAGGTAAACTAAGTATACTTTATGTAAATGTACTTTGGTTTTGGTAAACGACAATAGTATTTTTCTATGGCATTGGTTTGCTTTTAGTCACAACATAATAAAGATATTTTTAAGCATCTTAGGGCTACCTTATCTGTACCTACCTATATATTAAGGTAATTATCACTAAGTACATCATTATCATCATCATCATCATCAGCCTATACCAGTCCACAGCTGGACATAGGCCTCCCCTAATGAGCGCCATAGCGCACTGTCTTCATCTTGCCGCATCCAGCATCTGCCAGCAGTCTTTCGCAAATCGTCATCGCACCTAGTCAAAGGGCGTTCTACACGACGTTTGAGTCGCGGTCTCCACTCAAGAACACGTTTACCCCAGCGGTTGTCCGATCTTCTCGAGATATGGCCAGCCCACTGCCACTTCAGCTTGCTTATCCTTTGAGCAATGTCGATAACCTTAGTTCTCTGTCGGATGTATTCATTGCGAATCCTATCCTTCAGAGAAACGCCGAGCATAGCTCTCTCCATAGCTCGCTGGGCGACTTTAAACTGGTGGATCAGCCCTACTAAGTACATATCACAAGAATATTCAGGACTTGCTACACCTATAAAATACGAGCACACGCTGTGATATTGCATTACGCCCGCCAGTCACCCTGAGACATAAAGTTCAAAAGTCTTCACTATGAATAAATTATTAGACCAGCATTCAAAGGGCTTCAGTAACGTTTTGAAATTCTACGTATAACATGTTCTTGTATGTCACGAACAGCAAAATTTTGTCTGTTCTAGTCTGTATGCTCAGGATAAATCTAGTAACGTAGAGCGTTCGCTATTTCCATTGTTTAGCTTTAATATCTTTGCCCTATCTGCAATATCCACACGATTCCATTATTAAAAGCGAATAAAAATGTAAATTTTATGGCCCTAGAGATTATAAGGCCTAGACGTTGATGCTTTTCAAATAACTGGGATTGGGCTTACTACCACCGTACCACTTAACCTTGAAGAAAGGTATGCTATTGTTTCAATAACGACAGCAAATAAACGGTATTCTGGAAAAAATAAGACTATTTTTAACAGAAAAAAATCATCAGTCATTTACGCTAGCTCAGTCAACTCTGAAAGTTTAATAATGTAGAAATTCTGAGTCAAAAATCTTACAGCAAATTAAGCTAACAAGCCAGAAAATCTCCGTTCGTTTCTCTTTTTAATTGAGCATAATAATTTATAACAGAAATCTACTTTTGCAGAGGGAACAGGTTTACTTTGAACACTGGTTAAATATACAAATTAAACGATTTTTTCATTGACGAAAATGTTAAATGGTTTCCTTTTTAATGTTGAGTTTAATTTTACTATTAATATAAGAGAACTTGCAGCGTTACAGTCAGTTGAACTGTGTAGTTTAGATGATATTATTTATATCATCATATCATAAGATAATTATATATAGTTTACGATTAAAAAAAAAATTGGTTTATTCAGACATATGATCCATTTAGTTAGTAACACATTTATGTAATTTAAATTGAGAATGAATATTGATTGTTTTCTAATTTCACTAACCGAGTAAAATTAGAAAACAATCAATATTAATTTTAGTCTCCTAAAGCGCAGCGCCTTATAGTGTAGTAAAATTCGTCACCATCCATCTCATATTATACTAACCAAATTTAGCGACAAAGATAGGAACTTTCACGTACACCTTCATTACAATAACACGAGTATTCTCCAAGAAATATTCTTCATCTAAGAAATTCCAGGCAGAATTTGCCAAAGCAATACTTTGAGGGAGGTTTTCCGTCAAAGAGGGATCCCTGTAATGCGGTAAGGGATTCTCAGTTAGATAGGTAGGTACCTGGTACACATTTCAATTTTCAATTTAAGCTGTCAGTCATACTCCCGCAACGAGAAAATTGAATAACTTTACTTATTGACGAATGATGTGCCTCGAAAAGCAAAGTTAATGTTGCTTCATTGGATTTAACCGTGTGTATTTTGTTACAGGTAAAATAATGAATGCTGACCGTAACAACATTGGTCCAGGTATCGTATACCTCATTAAATAAGTAATTATAATTTAACTAGCGACCCGCCCCGGCTTCGCACGGAAACCTCTAAAATTGTCAGTGTTCCTCTACTGCACTTCCTCTTACGCATGTATTATACATATAAACCTTCCTTTTGAATCACTCCATCTATTTAAAAAAACCGCATCAAAATCCGTTGCGTAGTTTTAAAGATTTAAGCATACATAGAGATATAGGGACAGAGAAAGCGACTTCGTTTTAAACTATAATTTAATTGTAAAAAAAAAATCAGACTTTCAATTAGTTAGAACTAGCTGTTGCCCACGGTTTCGCACGCGTTGTTTAAGGTTATTTCTATCCCATGAGAACTAATTTATGGGATAAAAAGTAGCTAATGTTATTCTCCATCCTTTCAACTAACTCCTTGCCAAAAATCAACTCGATTGGTTGCTTAATTGGGCGTGAAGGAAGGACAAACAAACAAACACACTTTCGCATTTATAATAAATTAATAGTATAAGTATAGTTAAAGATACAGGTTTAGACTGTTTTTTAGTTTTTCGAGATACTTATCCCGCGGGACTACCTCGGAATCATGCTCTACAATTGCAAAAGAATCATCAAATTCGCTCCATAAATGATGAAGGAATCGACGAACATTATGTTCGTTAAAATAACATACATGCATGCTGTCGAACATAGAAACTCCATCACTTTTGAAGTCGGTTAAAACGATGCGCAGTAAGTGGTCTTAAATCATAATGGATGATCAGCGTCATCATAATTAAAAGTTTTAATTGAGTAAAAGTTAAGTAGAGAGAGGCTTTTGCGGAGCTTGTGCAAAATGGCCAGTAAACAGAATTTTAGTAAAGTATGCTAAGCCAAACAAAAAGTTTTGATACAGCAAATTAAATGAAATTTTAATAGGTATTATTAGGAGCTAGCTACAGACAGCTAGTATAATAAAATTTTTGTAAAGAATGGACAAAAAGCTTACGCATTTGCGTGGAAAATGCAGAATGAAAACGCGGAAAACCGTTGAAAATAATTATGAAACCAACCGCCCCTGCGTGAACGTCGCCAGTAAACATGATTTTATGTTTCACGTAGACTTACTTTCAACGGCTGCGGCTGCTGAAATATTTTTTTGATGTTGGCGACAGACTGCGGCTTATTGCAAGTCACGATGGTATTTTTTATGATATTTGCATTGATAAAAAGGCCCGCTTTTTGTCTGATTAGATTTTATATATTAACCCTTACATCGCTTTCAAATCAGACACAAAAAAATAGATTAGAAAATATTTTCTTTAGCAGGTACAATTGCAGGTTTGTTTTCTAGTGGAAATTCTTTGCGATCATTATTATTGTGCACTAGCAGAACCTCGCGGTTTCACGTGCGTAGTTCCCGTTTTCGTAATAATTTCGGGATAAAACATAGCTTATGTCACTCCCTGAAAAGTAAGCTTTCTAATGGTGAAAGAATTTTTGAAATCCGTTCAGTAGATTCATATATTAACCCCTACAACATCACTAACAATAAATTCACAAACGTTACCTCTTTATATTAGTTTAGTACATACCTGGATGGAAATTTAATAACGTAGTAGGAATCTCTCGTTACCAAATAGAATACTATTGCTTGTATTGTATTTTGTATTTATTGTTTAATATTGTTTGTTTTCTTCTCTTGGCTTAATTCAAAGTGAGAAAAAACACTGCTAAGCAATTGTTTTGGAACGGTTGGTAGCTTATTCGGTTAACTTTGAAGTTTAATTTGTTGTTTTGGCCTATATGCATCATCATCATCATCATCATCAGCCTATACCAGTCCACTGCTGGACATAGGCCTCCCCTAATGAGCGCTATTATATATATAGATATTCTAAGCTACTAAATATTTAACTTTCAAATTTATATATGGTAAAGTTCAAAACACGATTCCATAAAATTTTCTCGATAGAAAAAAATCACAAAGTTACGTGTAAATTTTTACTAAAACCTTATCAATAAATACCGAAGTTAAGATCTTGAACATAAGCATGGTAATAGAACTATAAAAAACACTTCATGCGTCGGTTTTTTTTTTCAAATAAAGTCCTAAGCTAAAACATGATTTTTGGGCTTGGGTTGCTATGCCCTATATGTTATGAAGACTAATGAATAATTATGTTTATCCTTTTCACAAAAAATTGTGGTTGTATAGGCCCTTGTCTGAAAACTTCGGTCAAAAACCTCAAATAAATGAAATAGTCATATTTAAATTGTGGTGAACACCAGGGTAAATGAGACAGATACAAAATGGGATGGATACTAAATTAGATTTTACGTTGATATAAATAAATAAATAGTGCTGGACAATTCGCACAGCATTATCTAGCCCCAAGCTAAGCAGAGCTTGTATAACTGATATACATAATATAATACAATACATAGATAGATATCTTTTATTATACATAGAAAACGACCAGAACACCCTGAACAAATGTCTGCAGATCGTACACACATATTGATATGGGAGAACTAAATCATAATCTACAGGATTCCCGGCAATGTCATAACATTTTATCGCCAAAAAGGCACAGAATCCTCAACTGACGTAGGTACTCTAACTCGTTTCCCGTTATCTTGCAAAAGCAGAAACACATTTTTGCGAGGTTTCCATTAATATTTTAATGAGTGCCCTCTACAAAGCTAAACCCCAGTCATTGGGACGGACTCAGTCAAGAGAATTTGACTTACAGATCGACTCGGAGGCGAAATTGTTGTTAGCTTCTAACTCTCCACTTTATGTTTCAATGTGTGACATTATTAACGGTCGCAATGTCCACTACTTGGACATTAATGGATGTTAGGAGATGGACTACAATTTATGGTTTTACTCTTCTGTATGCATGTATAACCATATTAACCATGTTTTGTTTGTCTATGGTATAACTAACAACAGTTGCAAGCACGGGCATTCTTGTCTAGGGTAGAATAGACAATAATGACATCGCATCGCCATACATTGCGTACATTATTAAAGTTAAATAAATGCATTTCAAATAATTTACGCATTCGATGACGAAGTGACGAAATTTTTCTCTATTCTACCCTAGACAACAATCCCCGTGCTAGAGGGGCTGTTGTGTTGAGGGTAGTTTAGTAAGTATAGGTATCTATATACGCTCTAGAGTAGACTATAGACTCTAATAAAGTAGTTTTCACCCAGATTCGGTAGTTTCATTACACTACATGGTGTAGCCGTGGTTTTTAGGTTTCTGTAACCAAAGGGTAAAACGGGACCCTATTGCTAAGATTCCGCTGTCCGTCTGTCTATATGTCCGACTGTCACCAGGCTGTATCTCATGAAGCGTGATAGTGAGACAGTTGAAATTTTCACAGATAATGTATTTCTGTTGCAATAACAACAAATAGGTACAGAAAAATAGAATAAATATTTAAGAGCATATAATAAACCTGTTTTTTTGCTCGTTTTTTCTCGATTTGCTTCATCGATTGACAACGGCAACTGGTAGATGCTTGAAATAATCACAGAATAATTAGTTTTATATTCACTTTAAAAATAAATAATTAAATTAAAATAAAATAAATATTTTAGGGGGGCTCCCATACAACACACATGATTTTTTTGCCGTTTTTATAGATAATAAGATTAGCTGATTTTTTATCAAATCAAGTTTATATAAAACAGTAAATTGATAGTAATTCGCGAATAAGGTGTGCAGGATAGTCCGCTTGTCAGCTTGATTGTATTGTGATTTCGATGTCTCACCATTTTAATTTGCTAACGAGAAAGAGCAAGATGATATCGATTTGATATCATCTTTCTCTTTCTCTTGAAAAGTAAGAACTTTGGTGTTAAAACAAAATATTTAACTTTTTAATGAGAAGTCAAGAAACCGGCGAGTCAATCAATCAGTAAAAGTTATGAGTCTAAGATTTATTATTGAAACTTATTCGCGACCGCATTGTTTGTGATTTATTATATTTGTATTTGAAATTTGTGGCCTTCGAATACATACTTTGTTACACGGTTGTCTGGTAGAGATCGCTCTTGAGCGATAAGACCTCCAATTGTTACACATTTGCTTTTACTTCTTTTATTTTTGTTTGTTTTGTAAATGTATGTGTGCAATAAAGCATTTTCTATCTATCTATCTACTTTATACCTACTCTTACATACCTTGTAATACATTCATGTGAGATCGCTTGCTGAGAACAGAAGAGTTGATGATGAGTAAAGGTATAAAAAATAGCAAAGCGACGAATAATGCGTGACACTAACCGTGAGTTGGAGACGCCCAGGGTCAGTGACAGCGCACGTGGATGCTGTTGGAGTGCGAGGAGGAGCCGAAAACGTGGCCCGGGGCCGCCAAGGACGGTAGCCCGAGGGCCAAGGAGGCCTAAGAGGGCACTTGCGCAGCCGCGCTGGGTACAACGACGAGGCAGGCGCCAGTGGGGCTGCCGCCCGCCGCCGTCGTCTGCACCGTAAGGTCACTGTCTCCGCTGTGGAGAACAGTGAAGTGTAGTGTACCAGCAGAGTCATTTTGCTAGGATGTGTTAAGTGGAGAGAAATGATATTGGTTTTGGCGAGGGCAAATCGAAGATTTATGAGTATTTTTTAATTCCACGCTATCTCTTAATTATAAACAAAATCGGAGGAGTCTTTGTGGGAGTTTGTACCTCAAAATTGTATTTTAGATACCGGGGCTGATATAAACGCATGTACTGTCCTACGTAAGATTTGTATTAGCTTATAAAAAAAGCTTTATTGCAGGAAAGATGTGGGTTACAGAATAGCACTTACAGAAAATGCTTATGAAAACTAACAACCGTCGTCTCCTGCAATTGCCAATTGTCTTATCCGATGCAGAGATTTCTACCAGAAGACCATAACACAAGGGGCCTAATATCTTCCTGAGGCTAGACTTATGAGCTAGTTGCGTGGTAGTTGACCTCGGCCAGCAGTGGTTGTTAGCCCCCGAACTAGTTGGTAGTGTATCTCTCTGAACTTTACATGAAACTTAAATAAATAAAACATTACTATTTATTACATAAAGAAGTGGATATACGTTCAATAAGAACCGAGATTATAATGGTATGTTTGATTAGCAATAAGTAATTTTAACTATGGGCTACATTACAGCTCTGAAATTATACCTAATATATAATACTGGCCCTAGACGGTTCTACCACGTTATTATTTTTAATAGCATAATCTAGTTGGACCGCTGGGAAAGGATCTCCTTACCCTCCTTCCACACTTATCTATTTATTTTACGTGATTTATTACTTATTTTATTTAAATAAATAAATATAAATAAATAAATAATGCTGGACAATTCACACAGCATTATCTAGCCCCAAGGTAAGCAGAGCTTGTGTTATGGGTACTAGATAACTGATATACGTAATATTATACATTACATAGATAGATATTTTTTATTTTACAAAGAAAACACCCAGACCAACGGAACAAATTTCTGCAGATCGTACACAAATTTGTTCCGAGGCGGGGATCGAACCCGCAACCTCTTGCGTCGCAGGCAGACTCTCGCCCGCTGCGATTGATAGTTTATTTTTAAATTAATCTTATTCAAAGGAGCCTAGACTTTATCGCCCAGAGCCAACTTTAACAGTGTCAGGATTTCACATGTCATGTTTACGTCGACCAATTATAAGTTAGTAGGGCTGTCAACCCATAATCAGCTTAGATGGGGCAATGTGACGAATTACGGACTACAACATCGATTCGCAACGGGACTTTCAATATAAAATGGCCGAACGACCCCTTCTATAGAAAAAATTCACAATCTCCTGCTGTGCACACATTGAATTATATCAGATTAACACTTTAGTACTTCGTACGCTTTGTAAAACGCTTTCTAATCAAGATTAGGGGTGTCGCAGTGTAATTCTTTACATTTAAATTTCACTGACAACAAAGGCAGCTAAATCCGAGAGAAATAAACAATTTCACACGTTGATATTAGGGTGCCGTCGCCGTGCCGCGCCGCCGTAGCTCTCAGATTTTATCAACGAGCGAGGCTAACCTTTACGAACAAGCGAGGCTATTACTTTTACCCTGGTAAAAAGGCAGATGTACTTCTGTATTGTTCGAGTATGATGTGAAGATAATAAAATAATCGTTATTTACATTGCTAGACGGTCGATCAGCAGCGATAAAACAAGTTTTGCCAAGCCTTTGACTCAATGCAACAATGCAATCTTCTTTAAAATACTTGCAAACAACAATGGTACCTATCGACAAAAAATTTGAGAGGTGATTGCATGTACAGAGTTTTTAAGTTTGGCCTACGACCGTTGGGTAAGTACACATTCTGTGTATATCTCGATATGTGTAGGTAGATCTGTAGGGCAAGCACGGGGATTGCTGTCTAGGATAGAATTGAGAAAAATTACGTCACTTTATCATCCAATGCGTAAATTATTTAAAATGTATTTCTTCAACTTCATTGATGTACGCAATGTATGTCGATGCGATTATCCATTCTACCCTAGACAATAATTCCCGTCCTAGGCCCACTATAGTCCCTGCCCCCCCTAGCAAGGGGATTGTTGTCTACGTTAGAATAGACAATATCCCCGTGCTAGGGGGGCTGCTTGTAACTTAGGTAGGTTTACTTAGGGTAGCCTATTACGCAAATTATGCAAAATCCACAGAGACGACAACAGAAAAATAAAGGTGACTATATTGCCAGGAAACCTTTTTACCCAAAGAAAGGCTAGGCTGGGAGCGGAGCAATATTTGCAACATGCATAGCCTTTAACAGACAGTGGGAGCAGCCAGGCCGTAAACGATACTGGCTCACTGTTAACGTTAGTCAACAACGTAAGTGACCGACACAGTCTTACAGTCAATATTTATGTGCATCAAAACGTTTGCACTTTTGATAGCAATATCTATCAGTCTCAATGAAATATACACTAAAAGACACTAAAAATAAATAATAACTGATTAAAAATACAGAAATATATTATTAACAAAGTAAATTACAGTATAGTAACATAAACAAACTAGATATTTACAATTGTAACAAATGAGCTAACTGCAGACCGTTGCAAACTATTTACAGGTAGCTCAACATCATTGACCTTTTTTCATGGCTGAAGCTTATCCGAGAGCGACAGCATCGGCTGCATTCAGTACATATAAAGGATCCGTGGCTGGCAGAGGGTTAGCGGCACGTTCGTGTCTTAGCGTCCGTTTTTAGGCTAATGTGGCTTACCAGGCGTTGTCGTGTGCAACGACGCCATGAGCGACGGTATTTCCCCACGAGTTGCGATTTTCAGCATGGCTCTCCCAGCTAGCCGTATCAAAATTACAATAATGAATTTAAAACTACTAATAAAGTCATAATAAATATTATAAAACTTATCAAAAAGACTTATTAAGTATGTGCACTTTATAATTTGCTGAGCACAATGTTTGGATCATCTTCCTCACTAGGATGAACAGGGCTATGTACCGAAAAAATTAAACATTCATCCAAAAAGCTAACGTAATAAAAGTGGCTAGATAGACTTGCAATTGAACAACTTCAATTCCTCTCATGTAGCAACAAACGTAACAAATTTGCGAGTGTATTTGCGATTATTGGCAATTAGCACGTTCACGCTGAATTAGCTGCAAAGGGACTTAATTAGGTGATGTCCCTCCAGGCGTGTTTAGGCCTGAATTTCACGATTGGGATACGATACACATGTGTTTCTAATTGCACAAGCGGCCTTCGGGCTTACTGTAAAATTTTCATCTGTGTCAGAGCCGTTGGCTTTATATAGGATTTTTGTAAAACCAGTGTCTATATTTTGTGGACTATCTACCTTAATTCATGATCCCGTTTGTCTTCAAAATGATTTTTTGTATTATCGACTTTATTAGACGAGGAAATTGGTGTAAATATTTACGAGAGTTAATCGAATTTAACCTAGGGGATACCGTTTCGGTTAAAAGTGGTTTAACGTTCTTACAGGATACTTTTTACAAGTCTTACTTTTGCTTTCGATTTCGTAATGAATGCGCTACGAGGTTCTATTTACATTACACGAGTCAGCTGGATTTTAACGGCGCTTAAAGTTGATTGCGGTGTTTTATTTATGAGGTCAATAAAATGAACTGAGTTCCAAGTGAATCCTAAATTTTACGAGTTTAAGCTTGTAAAAAAATAATAAATGGAGTTGCTCGATTTTTGCTGATAATTTTCCTACAGTTCTTTATCAATAAGAGGTGGGAAAATTCCATCCTAAACTAGCTAGGCAGTGAATCGAAAATAGATTTTGGTGGCCACCAAGGGCAACTTCGCTGCACTGCCTAAACTAAAAAGAATAAAACTATAACACAAGCATTAAAAAAAGCTTATATTATGGGTATCACAAACTGTGCGATGGATTTTTGTTTTTTTTTTTTGTAATACGGAATAATAAGATAAACTTAGATGACGGCACTAGTTTGGGTGGGGTATGCGCCTTAAATGAAATTTTTACAGAAATATATCGGACGATCAAAAGAAAATTACGATCAGCATCGATTAAATTACAAAAATAAAAAAGTTGTTTGCTCGTATAAGTTACGCAACAAGTAGTATGTATAGTTAACGGTCATCCTATTACAGAGTTCGTGGGCAGACTCTAACTGTTATGTTCACGTTCATGTAAAGTTACCAGTCGTTTGAACCCCAGTTGCAGTTTCCTTTATAGTACAAAACCCTCAGTACTAATTAGTACGACACGCCACGTTTCACTTAGTGCTAGGAACGGAAACTATCGGCGATGCGATCTAAGCCTACTCCTATGGAGGGAAGAACAAAGACATTGTCTGCATTGTGCAAATTATGGTGGCGATAAATAATCTGAAATTCTGAATGGCTGCAGGATTGGAAGGCAATGGCATTTGAAGTGCCGACTGTTAAGGTGCCAACATGTATGCTGAAAATAATCTATACTAATATTATAAATTCGATAGTGTGTTTGTTTGTTTGTTCTTCTTCACGCCCTTACTAAGCAACCAATCGACTAGATTTTTGGCATAGAGTTAGTTGAAAGGATGGAGAGTAACATTGACCAAAGCTTAACATTACCTTTCATCCCATAAATCATTCCCATGAGATAGAAATAACCTTAAACAATGCGTGCGAAGCCGCGGACAGCTTTCATAAATGGAAAATTTGGAGGCTGTCAAGAGTTTTGACAAGTTTAAAACCAACTCTAAAAAAACTTCATGTTTTTTAAATAAGTAATTACGTAAATTACATAAGCAATGAGTTTGGGGTAACCTACGTATCTGAAGAAACCACAAACATCGCAGTAATTTTATAAGCTGTCACAGTAAAAAATATTATGTGTGAAAACTAACTGGAAACATACACTTAATATACCCGCGAATTGTACCAGGTTTCAAACATTTTCATACAACGAATTATCTAATTTTCTCCGTGTATTCAGATCAATAAATATTTTATTGATTAAAGTAGCACTATGTCTTAGGTATATTATTTCTGTTAATTAAGAAAGCACCTGTACCTAATTCTAACTACAAAACACTATTAAAATCATAAACAATCAATAAAAAAGAAAACACTATTGAAGTTGGTATGCTAACGTATTTAAAAGTAACAGTGTTAGCTATTATCATCCCAAACATAACCAGATGAAAAGAGTATACGCGTCTCAACTCGCAAGTATTGCAAATGAGTGCCACATTTAAGCCGCCGTGTCAGCATAAAGGAGACAGGATCCCTAAAGTAATTATACGAAAAACGTCTATTCGGGACGTTGAACCCACTGACAAAGAACCTTCACAGTAACGTAAGGAGTATGTTACAGAGATTTTGTCTTTGCTGCTCATTCCTACGTACGAGAAATTCACACCGCAACATAATAATGGCTTTAATGACCACGTTAATATTGTCACATTACAGTAATAAATACGAATGCGAATTATGTATGGATGGATGGATGGATGTTTGTTACCTCTACACGCCAAACTACTGAACGGATAAATCTGAATTTTTGCATGGATGTAGCTCTTAGCCTGGAATCATACGGCTTTACTTACATATATAGGCAAAGGCTTTGCATACTTTTTGTTCCATAAAACAGTTCCCATTGGATAGAAATAACCTTTATACGTTTCCATAACACAACGCGTGCGAAGCTGCGGGCAGAAACTTGTAAATAAATAAATTATAATCTGTGTGCGATCAGAATGGGACAGAAATTAATCCTGGGGATTGTTAATTTAGCCTTGCCCTCATTAAATTAGCTGTAATTTCCCGAATATTGTTCAAATAAATTAATACTAATTTATTTATGTCCGACCGCTTTTGTTTTAGTTAAAAATGGGTCAATCCTATTCTGGTCGCTTGCGGATTATACCAACAAAGTTCTATAAGAATTAGTCAAATGTTATTGACCTTTTGTTGAATTTTGTAAATATGGGGTTCGAGACGTCCGTAAATAGGGTAAGTTCATCCCCTTGTGCCAAATCTGCGGCTCCGCAGTGTCGCGCCACATAACCTCTCTTCCCCAGTTTTCGGGCAAGTCAATGTTCTCGTAACATGATTTTGTTGCCAGAACCTACTAGGTGTTTCTTGTTTTTCATTTAAATTTGAGTTTACTTTAAACAACTGTTTTAAGTTTACAGATTTTTATGTTATGTAACTATAAGTCCTTCTTTGGGTTAATTTCTGTAGCAATTATAAGAATCATTATCATTTATTGTGATTTTACGCATACATATGGTTCTTAGGTAGGTAGTGTTAGTGGGTACAAAAGACAATGCATAAAAAACCCTGTCAGGGCGCAACAATTACATACTTAGTTTACATACGTGTATATAATAAACGGAATCGGAAATTAGTAATAGTCACTAGAGGTTAAACATACATAATGTTAAAGCTTTGTCTTATAGCAGTAGGTATGCTTAGCGTCATACATACTACGACAAATAAAGTGAGAAATCCATCGTTATAAAATATGGCAGGTACCTACTTACGAACTTATATTATTGTCTAATAGGCAGTTCTGACTTAAGATTTACCTACACACATCAAATGTTTACGATACTGTCCTTTAGTTTTTTTTTGTGATGTTATAAAATAATTTGACGACCTCAGTGGCGCAGCGGGCGAGAGTCTGCCTGCGACGCAAGAGGTTGCGGGTTCGATCCCCGCCTCGGAACAAATTTGTGTACGATCTGCAGAAATTTGTTCCGTTGGTCTGGGTGTTTTCTATTAATTATAATAAAAAATATCTATCTATGTAATGTATAATATAACGTATATCAGTTATCTAGTACCCATAACACAAGATCTGCTTACCTTGGGGCTAGATAATGCTGTGTGAATTGTCCGGCATTATTTATTTATTATTTATTTTATTTATTTATTTAATTCGGAAAGCTTATCCGAAATTTATATAAGATAAATGTAAACTTCTTTAGAATTGTTGTCTACAACGAAGGTACATTTATGCTAGCCTAATTTAGTTTTATGAGCTTCTACAATAGTGTAGTTAGTTCTGACCATCAAGCATGAAATTTGGAATCACGAAGCACGAAACCTGATTTCCATGAAGGAAACCATAATTCTGCAATTTGAATACTATTTCCAAATTTGTAATAATGAGTACTTTCACTGCGATATTGTTGTGAATAGGAGTTAGCTAACATGCTTTCTGATAATCATCATGAAATCTCATTAAGTCACCTAAAAAAGTTTAAATAACCTAGGTAGACCAAAAATTGGCAATCAGAAATAAAGTAAGTTCAAGGACAATGTTAAAAGTTGTATTAATAGTTACTGATTTCTGCCCGTTGCTTCGCACGCGTTGTTTCTATGGAAACATTTTAAGTTTATTTCTATCCCATGGAAGTTTCGTACTAGGCTACTTGTTATCTCATGAAGACCTAGACTACCAGATTATAAAGTTCTGGGTTGTTTTAAAGAGTCAAATACAAAAGAAAAATGATTCTACCAAGACAAGTTAAGTGGATACCGACAATCGTTTTATATCTGATAACCCAGAAGTAATGCAGACTTCCATATTGCATCGACTCATCCATTAGCCGTTCAAAGAACGCCGTATCATTCACAGCAGAGAGTTAGTACCTATTGATGATATATCTGTAGGTGCTTACTAAGATATGTCATTAGTTATCTTGCTATCATTAGAAGATACTATCATTTAGTTATCTTAACCATGTTATGACTAACTCACGTAAAATGCCATTTATTCATATATTAAATCAGACAAAATAATTAGGTCCATTTTTTGTTAGTAAGCTGTCTCAAAAGCTATGTTAAAACTCAAGGAAAGCACAATAAATAAACATTACTAAGGAAGGTTTAAGGACTCTTAAACTTGTCCTAATCAAGCTGTCTACTTGGCTTTCTACTTGATTTAGCCATGCTTTTTATGGCGACCAATATGTCTTTTGAACTGTGCCTAAGAGCATGAAGTAAATTGTTGGTAGGTACATTCAATACTATTTTTACGCGTACATCAATAAAATAAACCATTCACTACCCTATTATTATATTAGTCTTATAATTATTGTATGATTGTCCACTTAATTTATTAAATATCTCGTCAAGAAATAAGTATAGAAAATATATTATAAAAATAAAATACTATAAAACTTCTACAATAAAAAATATATAAAACGGTAGATCACAGGCCGTTCAAGGCCGGCCGACTCAAGCAGCCGGTGACTAGGTCTGCAAAGAAGGGAACTTCCTGATGATACGTGCCGATTCCAGGAGTACCGCCTTTTGGATCTGGCCCTTGATCCAACTTCCTAGAGTCTCTTGAGATTTTGACCAAGGCTCTTCCTCTTGCTATTAGGACGATAGTCGCTGAATGTATAACCCACATGCTGACAACCTCGTTAGCCAAGTCAATATATTTGCTAAGTTTATCTTTCTCAGCTCTAACGAAGTTAACATCATGTATTTTGGTGGCATCAGCAAGCACCGCCCTGCGTTGTAACCGATCTATCAGTACAATATTAGGCTTATTCGCAAGAAAAGTCCTGTCTGTAATGATAGATCGGTCCCAATAGAGCGTGGCACGGCCGTTTTCGAGAATTAGCGCCAGTGTCTACTTAAAGTACGGAACTTCAGGACTAGTAAGGCCGTACCGGAGAGCAAGTTACTGATGTATAATTTTGGCTACTTGGTTGTGTCTGTGCAAGTACTGAGATTTAGCAAGGTGCGGATAACCCGAAAGTATATGACGGAGGGTCTCCCCAGGAAGATGACACGCTCGACAACTATCGATGGTGTCATCTTTCATAACATACTTTCGGTAATTCTTCGTCTTTACCACCTCATCCACAATTGAACAGAAAAAACCTTCCGTTACCCCGAAGAAGCCACCAAGACACCAAAACGTAGCCAATTTACTGAGCTTAGGAGATCTACATCAGGTCCTGTGAGTACCTTGTAGAATCTTCCATGCAGTGCTTTGTTCTACCATAAGCCCTGTCCTGCCTGTCAGCCTTCTGTCGTGAATGCTCATCACCGTAGATTTGCGCCTGTTCTCGTTAGCTAAAGAGAGAGGAGTAAGATTCTTATCAACTGCAAACACATCGCAGTGCATCTGGTATTTCATATATGTTTTATTAGTAAATATGAAAACATAAGTTATTTATAACATTTTATTGTTCATTTTCTCTTTACTACTACCAAATATTGCCGCAAATCTTACTTTTAAAAGCATTGTGTTGGATTCGAAACTGTTTTCAACCTGATTAGCCCTGAGATATTTGGTTAGTCATTAGTAAGCAACTCGTTCGTATTGTTTGGCCGGAAACCGCTCGTGCACTGGTATCGACCAGATCGTGGATTATCACTAATCCAGCAGCCGTATTGGCTGATTAGTTCGCGCTATACAGTTTATAGGAAGCCTAAGAAATCCCTAATGCTTTATTTTTGCAGACGTTGACTGATCGTCGTGTTCATGGTCGAAGCGTTTATTTAGTTTTGATTCATTGTTTTGGGCACTGACATATTCGGCCTCAGGTTTTTTCGGCTCTAGATATTATTTATATGAATTATTATTACGGTGGAGGCACCACCATTTTTCAATCTGGAACGTTGCGAAAAATAATACGTAACTATTCCTATCTTCGAATGGTCTCAATCTTCAAAAGGATTTAATTAAACAAAAGAATGTTCGCATTCCAATATGTACCTACATAACACTCGTTCATAGTACCTCACTACCCATCATTAGGTAGGTAAGTGATTTACGAGTTAACCTCACAATAATAAAGAAGGTGACTACATAGTCACGATACGTTCCAATTAATTCGCAATTTGTAGTAACGATAATTTGAATTTCATTCACGCTACGGTAGTTACCTATCGCCTGTACATTTGGTAGTTTTAGTAACTATAGGTGCTGCTAGGTTGATATTTGTTAAAATATGACCTAACCATGGCCATTTTCTTACCGTTTATTTGCAAAGGTGGTTATGTGAAACTATTGGATCTTTGTCATACAAAGTACGAAAAGAAAAAACTCTCAGTATCCACTAGAGGCGATGCAAGGCGCTATATACGAAATAAACGATTTTATTTTTATCATTTTATATACTCGTATATGGAATAAAATAAATCCTTTTTTTGTATACCTACTATGCACCACCACTCAAAGCCTCTGATTGTCATATAGTGTATCTAAATCACATTATATCTATACTTATACAAATGAAAAATATGTATTAGTTTCTAATACATACACTTACTAGTGGTTTAATTTTTACTTCTTTCAATAGTAGACAAAAAAAAATCAATAACACCTTGTTTCTTATTTGATAATAATTACTATTTATAAACCTGCTTATAGTATAAAATTTGACTTGTGTAAGTGCTTATTTTGTAAGCCAAGTAAAGAAATTCAATTCAATTCAATTTATTTATTTCAGTTTTTCACCATAATTGTTAGTAAACTACTTAGATACTATGTTAGTAACCATATCAATTTCAATTATTAATGTCACATCAATACACATAAAAACACATACATAATTACACAATCAAATCAAACCATAAACACATGTCACAAGAAATTCATTTAAAATTAAATTTAAGCACAAACATAAACATAAAAAATGATATAATTGGCACAATATCAAATGAAAAAAAAGAAATAAATGTTATTGATTTTTGATATTTGACATAATACAAGTTTGCTTAAAATACGCATAAAACAAGATGAGGTATTTTTAAAAGTGCCAATCCTGATTTTTTTAATTTTTATTATCAGTTTTTGGTAATATTAAAAAACAGGCAGTAATAAAAAAAATTGTATATTTATATTAGTCTCTGCGGACTAGTTTGATCATGGGCGCACATTTTGTCTGAATATTTGCTGTTAAATTATTCCCTATATCATTATCTCTGGGGCTTTACAGATTTGTCGCTAATGATGTTGTATGCATATGGGTTCGTTTTGAATATTGCCGCAATCAATTTGCGACTTCATTATGCTTTTTGTGTTTATAGTGAATTAATTTTAGCTATTCGAAATTATCACCAATACATAGTCCCTATGTGTAATTTGTTATAACATTCCAATTAAATTTCTAATAATTTTAACCTCCGTAATTTTGTGTGGTATTTAAGTGGTAACATATCTTAAGTGGACAAGTTAGAAAGAGACTTAATAGGAAATTACGAGTTGGGGAATGGACTGTTCAGAAAGTAGACAAAAGTTGGATTTAAGGAGTGAAAATGCAAGAAAAGAACAAGACGATTTAGGAAGTAGTCAACTTTGGATTTGGTCAAGTTAGAAAGTGGACAAGGTCGTCCGGAGGGTTTGTATCTTTTTATTATACTTACGATTTGTGTTTGTAAAGCCTTAAAAATAGGAAAATTAGAATGAAATTTAGTCACAGGCATTACCTAGGTGTAACGTTTGCAATTATCTGAAAAGCCCAGTTAATAAACAATGGAAAGGTATACAAACATTTTCCTTAAACAATTTTTAACTCGTCTGTCTACAAGTCTTTCCTGAAGCTTGTTGTATCTTTATAATGTTTTACCAATATCAGCAGTTTCTTTGGCATCATGTTCACATCTGTAATCCTTCAGGGCTGTTAGTGGATTGTATTCCCGCTGGCCATCCATTAGATTTAGCCGCCGGTTTTCCCACACACTACCCGCTGTCACTTCGGACATTTCAATTTACTTTACGTCTTCAAACTATCCGTTGGGTTTCTATGTTATGTGAAAGGTGGATGCTGGTAGGACAATACACGTATTCAATACGTTTGAAATTTATTTATTCAGAATATAAGTACTTTTTAATAATTTCTAACCAAATGATTTCATTACTATTTATATGTACTTATAACAATACAAAAATTGTTTATTCTACACCAGAAAACCACATCAGACAGAGTCATTATATAAGACAAGTACAATGGGCGGCCTTATCGCTTAGAAGCGATCTCTTTCAGGAAATATTTTAGTTAAAAGAGTTGTGAATTTAAGAAAGGCAGGAGTTGTACCAAACACGATCTATGATACATATAATTTTACATTATAAATACCTAATAACAATGAATAATATAATCAACACCTAATTATAACAATATTATTATAATGTTCATATTTTAAAGTTTTAAAAGTATCTAGAAACCTATATTTAAGGCAGTTATCGTGCGTGCCAAATTCGCAGTTGCCAGAATGTTTTCTGATAAAACTTGAAATGTTTGAAAAAAGTTATAACGAGATTTTGCAGTGAACAATATAAGTTCTCCAAAAAACTATTCGTTGTCTTGTGAATGGTCGTTATCTTATTTTTATTGCGAAATAAAACTACGATTTTCACACTAAAAAGGGGAATGGACCCTTTTGGAGCAATTGAATGTCTAATGTTGGACTGTTTTGAGCATTAGGACCGCCTCAATGGTCGTTTGCTTTGCAGACATCTATTACGAAATAACTTACATGTTATCTCACGAGTAGCTACAAAGCTGTTTAATATCAGGTTCATATTTTAAAGAGGTACAGTGTCGTCAATTGTTAAGTTACCCCCTCGCATGATCTAAGTCTCGTAATTATATCAGCATTGGTTTTATTTAATTAAATTTGTTAATTTTCTAAAAAACGATGCTTTCTTTAATAAACAGTAAAATTCTAGTTGTAAAATAGTTATGTATTCATATAAATTGTCTTAAACGTAACACTTCTTAGTCTTTTTATTAGTCTTAGCTTACCCCCCCCCCCCCCTATAAGCTAACAATGAACATACTGTACAAAATAGTATTTCACTCTGTTGAAAATTGCTTACTTGTCAGTCCCACTAACGAGTTTTCTCCACTTGAACATTCGTATTTCTCTTCACACCTAGTTAACCAGACCTATATTCTTGAATTAGGTAGCTGTCTACATTTTAACCGGTTTAGTGTTGACAGCCATCCAGCTAAAGTCTAATTTTAACTTGAGACAACAATTTTGCGGTAAAATGTTGACTCAAGTTTAGCTCGGTCTTGTTTGACGTCTGATTAAAGTTCAAGGGACAGTGAAGATGAATGGACAATGACCGACTTCCGACCGCATTACGACAATTGTCTCAGTTTAACTTACATACCTGCTTCTTACGAGTAGGTACCGTCCAAAAATAGCCACGGCTCACGTCTTATGCTTGCCGAATTCACTATGGACCTTTTTGGAGTTCAGTCAAGTAAGCAAACGGATTAAGACTTGACACTTTTTACGCGTTGCTGCCATACTATAGGATCTCTGATTCAGAATCCATTATATTTTAAGTCAACAAAGACATTTACGAATGAAAACTTTACAAAACGTGATAACAATATCAGAAAACAACAAGGTAACAGCAAAATTATCACTAAAAAGTAAATCACTAACTTCAACAATGCATAATCTATCTCACATAAAATAAATAAATAATGCTGGACAATTCACACAGCATTATCTAGTCCCAATCTAAACAGTGGAGCGAAAATCTTTTTAAATATGATTCAGAAACGAACAGATCACTTAATCATCATTCAACTAATGAATGATGTATGAAAGCTTTCCAAGACAAAAATTGTTTCGTACTTGTGTGCTTTACTTCCAAAATACAAATGTCGTTCACCATTTTCACCAATATTCCTTGGGTTTGTAACCTCTTTGTATAAGTACAAAAATGTCAAGTATTTGAGTCGGAGTATAGGCCTATTTATTGTGATCTGATTGTGACTCTAATAATCATCTGCTCTACCGCAAAATAATTCTACAAAGTTAAACATGAAAATGCCGAATTAAATATTTGCGGGAATTGAACATAAATAAATGGATTCATTCGTATTTCGATTTATGTACTTAGCGCTACATTAATCCCCGTCCCATATAACTTACTGTTTCGAATACTGGAACAGCGGGATTGGATTTTAATTTATCAATAAGCTCACATCATCCTCTGCGAGCTTTATAGCCAACTTTCTGTTTATTTCAACTGTTTTCTTTATAGCTTTTATTGTTTCATTATCTTTTCGTCTAGGTGTCATAATCTATAGGTACTAATATTATAAAGGAAAAGATTTGTTTGTTTGAATTGAATAGGTTCCGAAACTACTGGACCGATTTGAAAAATTCTTTCACCATTAGAATTCTACATTATCCCTGATGAACATAGGCTATAGAATATACCCGTGCGAAGCCGAGGCGGACCGCTAGCAATTAATAAAATGGCTTACGTTGATTCGGGTCTGTTTTTGGTGGACACCGTGAGAATATTCCTCCATGGCTAGGTAACGTTATTCTGTGTCTATGCATATAATCTTCAAAGAAATCAAACGTATTTGAACCGAAATCACCCGCTTAGAATAGAATATACTTTATTGCACAAAATCTGTACATAGGCGAGCATAATGCTAGATAGCATTCTCTACCTGCTAACCTTAGGGTAGTGTGGACAACAGTTTTATTAGGTAGTGCTACGTTACAGAATTTAACATAAAAACCAGAAATATATACATAAATTTAAATAATGTAAACCTAGCATAGATAAATACACAAATAAACAAAATAAAAGATACTGCTATATTTAAATTAACATGTTCTAATTTTTGGCTAGCATCGGCATATATATGTAATAGCTGTTAGGTATAGGTATAATTAACTTGCATGGACCATATAAACGTGCCAAGCTTAAACAAAGGGTCCACGCGCCTTCATAAAGGCCTTACACCTCTGTTACTACAATGCTGATGTTTGTACCTACCTGAGCCTTGTGTAGTGTACGAAGGGAAATAGAATAGTCTCCAGGGGCACCATTGTTTGCCACTGCACAAAGTGCGCAATACGTGATTTCTACTCGCAGGCTTTCTTTATTAGTTTCTCGACCTCTGTGGCGCGATGGGCAAAGGTCTACCTGCGACAAGAGGTTGCGGGTTCGATTCCCGCCTCGGGACAAATGTGTGTACGATCTGCAGACATTTGTTCAGGGTGTTCTGGTCGTTTTCTATGTATAAAAAATTTCTATCTATGTATTGTATTATGTTTATCAGTTATCTAGTACCCATAACATAAGCTCTGCTTAGCTTGGGGCTAGATAATGCTGTGTGAATAGTCCAGCACTATTTATTTATTATTTTTATGTTTTGTCTAGTCTGCCCAGTAACATTGTACCGGTCATTTAAGCCAAAAATATGTCGTCTTTTATAGTTAACATAAAGAAGTAGTCACAAAGCATAGTTATTTCAAAAAGATTTTCGGGACTCATTCTACTCAGATTGGAATAGATTCTGATAAATTGGTCTGATTGGAAGTCGTTTCAAGAAGATCTTATCGATAAAAGCATATCGGTTCTTGTGTCCGTCTAGGATAATCGAAGCTACGGTTCTAGGGAAACTCGGAGTTGTAAAGCACCGCCATTCTTTATTTTTTTACAATTGTAGGCAACCAGAAGAAATGTAAAAAAGCCAGCGATTTCTTCTAAGAAATCGCGACAAGGCCACCAAATCCATTGCTGTTCTCTGTAATATGTTAAATTTAAATCAATGGTGATCAAATGTATTCTCTATGGATTTGAGATTAGATAGATATCTAATCTCAGTTTACATCAGATTTTCTTTCTGGCATTCTTCTTATCTTTTTTCCGTATTTTCTGACTTACAAATGATTTTATGATCAACAAATATTTGTTTCAGATGTTCTGGGTATTTTCTATGTTTTATAAAAAATGCCAAAATCTTTATTAACAAAGAAAATTACAATAAAATAATAGAGTTCAATCAAAATAGTTTACAGTTGAAATAATTGAGTTAACTGAAGACTGTTGCAAACAATCCACATTATCAGCATGGCCTTACAGCGGGGCAATGCAGCCAGCGTCTTTTGCACGCTTGCGACTGATATTGATATGGATCAGTTGAGCTAACTGTACATTGTTTGCAACAGGCTAGTTTCAATTGTAAATACTAGTTTTAAAAATACTTATCTGTCTGTGCTATATCAGACATCACATAATACAAACTGCCATCTAGGGATTAGATAATGCTGCGCGGGTTGTCCAGCATGATTCATTTAATAATCATAATGAAATGCTATGTTCATATACTCTGAATAAGTGGTGCAAATTATTGTTTCAGTTCCTGGCCCTCCTTGAGCGCAATGTGATCGCCAACACCAGCCTACACTACAGACAGATGACTCTGTTCGCTCCAACCAACGAGGCCTTCCAGCGATATAATGGAGAGATGGACGATAACCTCGTCCTCTACCATATTGGTAAGATTTATTTGACATGACTAAACGGCGAATGAAAATATAGTGAGGAAATCCGCGGCGGTTCCGCATTTTTACCGTTTTCTACATAGAGTTGAAGAGTCATGTGTTAGGGTGACCGCAGACTTGAGTCACGATAATTTAAAGATGGACTAATACTTTTGTTAAGGCGCATACCCAAACTAGCGCCGCCACCTACTGTATGTTATTATTCCGTTTAACAAAGGAATTTTCAAAATCCATCTTCCAGTTTGTGATACCTACCATAAGCTTTTTTTAAATGCCTCTGTAATAGTTTTATTCTATTTAGTTTAGGCAGAGATACAAAAATAGATTTTGGTGGCCACCAAGGGCAACTTCAACTTTAAAATTCCTTTGTTAAACGGATATATATATAGATATATTCAAGAACCTCTAATAATAGTCGTGTGTTTCTCTAAAAAAACAGAAGTCAGTGGAAGAAGTCATCAAGTCGTCTAGCTCCCATAACACAAGCTTTGCTTAGGACTAATTTCACCGTTTCCTTTGAACACGTTCAACATAATATAAACAGTTTAGCACTTAAAACGACCTTCTTTAATCTTTTTAGTGAAATTATGTTAACTTTTCGTAATTTCAGTTTATTGTAAAATTTGCTTAAACTTGAACAACACCGACATTTCTATGAAAACATTCACTAAAACATGCAAAGTTGTTTTCTCTAATTGCATAAGAAATCAACTAGGTATGTTCACAAAAAGGATCATTATGCTTAACTGCCCGTTTTAATTATGAACCAGGAAGCATGCGACATTTACTACCTGGAATTTCCGTGACCCTCCTGAGCTTACAAGTTTTTATAAATTAACATGGTACCAAATTGGCTATCTCTCTTAACAGGACTTATCATGCAAATTACCTTTTATAATATACATATCATTCGTTAGGATGATGACCTATTTATCCTCCTTGCGTCTATTTCTTATTTTTTTTATTAATCTAATTAGCATGATAAAAGATGTACCTACATAATGTTTTGACGGAATGTGTCTGAAACGAGACACAGCGACAAGATTTAGATGTTTCCATGGTTTAAGCGTAGGTGTTTGAATAGCATTTTGTATTCCCGTACTCCGAGGAAGAAAAAATGCTAGTTTATTTGCGCGTTATGTAGTGTTTTGCATTGTTTATTTGTATGTATAGAATGGACCTCTTAAAGAAGTGACATAGTCACTTTGTGACAAAACTCCATTATAATAAATATTATAAAACTATCTAATTCGACATAAATCTAATGTGGCACCAGCCTCAGAGCGGAAATTATATTAACTTCTTTCAAGATTCATGTCAATTTACATAAGTGTTGAGAAGTATACAGCGTAAAGCAACCAAATTTCAAACTGCTAATATTTTTGTAACTCATTAGCAGATACTACAGTTAAGTGAAGATGTTACTAAAATGAAGTCGTCACTAAAACTAAAGAAAGGATCAATCCGAAACTTTAAAGATTATATAGTTCTACATTTAGAATAAAAACATAGGGGTTATGTACTTTTTATAAAGGTAACTTTCGTGCGAAGCCGCGGGCAGAAACTGGTTACTAAATACAGAACCCTATTCCCAACGACGTGATAACCTTAGACATACTGTCCCAGCTGGACGTCGTGTTAGCTCACCGTTAATCCTCAAGCACTCAACTACTGAACTTTAGCTGAGATTCCTCTGCCCCAAAGGATTAGGTTGCAATTAAGATTGACTTTATCGCATCGTCCAATAATAACTTGTCATTTTACTTGACAATTTGTGGTTTTGCAAATGGATAGAATCATTTCATCGGATTTTATCCCGTATTTTACTGCTTATTCTTTAATCCTCTTTAAGGCATACAGACTTGAGTTTCACTGCTGATTTGATCGTTAGACCATGTTTACTGTAATATTGGAAGAGGGCTTAGAAATAACTTAACAAATGGTTACCCATAGCTCTAGTATCGGAGCTAGAACATAAAAATAACTTAACAATGGGAACACGATTACGGCTTTTGAACAAGTCTCACCAAGTAAGATCAATTTAATATCAAAGTTTAAAACTCTTGAATGAATGAATGAATGTTTATTTATTAAGAAGGTTATACAATGTTTATCAATGTTGCACCATTAAACCAAAATAGGTTTGTATTGGTGCGTAGATTGGTGCTCGCTCACACTCGTCTGTACATACATAAAGTTACATTGCATTTGGATCACTTCTTATACCTAATCTACGATACATCTTCACGATCTTACTTAGTTTGTTAACAAAATCTATTGGAAATATATCGACTAAGAGAAAAACAAGTTTTTTTAAGATTAAGAGATTAGAATTATTAAATGTTAGCGAGCCCCTCGCGGTTTCACCCGCGTAGTTACCATTCCCGGCAGAGTTCCGGGATAAAACATAGCCTATGTCACTCGCTGAAAATTGAGCTTGATATTGGTGAAAGAGTTGAAATGAAATCGATTCAGTAGATCCAGAGATTACCCCCTACAACGTCAATTCACAAACTTTACCTCTTTATAATATTATTATAGATAGTGTTACAATAAAAAAAAAACAAGAGTATTTGTATAAAACTATCGCTGCTATAAACCAAATTCTCTAGGCACCAAAGTTCAACATTGTCTAGCGATCCGGAATGAATTGCCAAAACAGCTTTAGCGGTTTAGCGCACCCTGAGCAGATACCAACAAGAACTTGAAGTAGTTCAATAGCTTTGATACGACACATCGTAACTCGAAGCAACTTTGCCCTATGTTTAACCCGCGGTTTGCCTTCAGTGCCATTTGACGGCACTTTCTAAGCTTGCCAATCTTACACTCATATCGTTTGTTGTTTAAGTGTTCTGTTGGCTTTTGGCTTAGTTCCTATTGTTTAAGTTGAAGTTGAGAAACCACTTCGTAATTTATTAAGACAAGTGAAGGATTTATTGTTTGTATCTTTGACGAAAAATCCTTCCTCAACTCAAATTTGCTACGTAGTGTTCTAAGATTATCGTGTCCTAATTTTCATCTCCTTGAATTATTGATTCTTCTTGTACAATAATTAGAGGGTGGCACTAATATCATTTTTGTCTCAAAATCGCAAAACTGGATAGATGGAGATTGGATGGAGGAAAAAAAGCGCAAATTAAAAAAAAGCGTCATTTTTCTGAGATATTCGCAGATGATAAGACTATTTATCTAATGTTTTTTTAATATCTCAGAAACCTGAAGCTATAGTAAATTATGTTATATGACGTTTTTCATTTGAATATGTTTACCATATGTTTTTTAAATATATAAATTTCATAGCTCGTTGCGATTTTGGAAATGAAACAGTATGGTGAATCGATATTAGAGCCAAAATCTTCAAACCCCTTCGAACTTTATCTTCTTTCGCAGCGAACCTTGCAACAACCCTGACAAATCTGGACTACGCGATATCATCTGAACTGGATGGCAATCCACCTCTATGGGTGACGAGACGCAGAGATACAATGCACGATGACATCTATGTCAATAACGCTAAAGTCTACATTTCAAGATCCTACCAATCTGTAAATAGGAATAACAAGCGGCAGGTGAGTTGACCTTTGCCAAATAATTTACAAACGATCTGAAGCTATGAATTTGTTTAGGATCTTTCTTGTAATTCCATCTCTTAGAGTTAAGATTTCGGGGTCCGCCTTCACTCCGTTTCATCTCTTTAATTTGTTTATTGACTTGAATTTTTTTATGAGAAGACATCTTAATATTTTGCTTCTTCATTTAGTGGTTAGGTTTACATCAACAGTCATATTTATAGCTAAGCAAAGCAATGGTAATAATATTAATTCTACAAGTTTCTGCTGCTCATCCCTAGATGACCCATTTTTTTCGAAATAATTATCTGTTGTGAATAAACTTATCAAATTTATGACCAGTATGTCATAATATACTGGTCATAAATTTGATTAGTCAGTCTCTTTCACTCAAAATCCAAGTCCAACGACAAAGCTTGCAGCAGATTTATCTAAGTTGTCAATATATTGCAGGTCCTCCACGTAATAGACCAAGTGCTCCAGCCCTTGCAGCCACACGGCACCGGATCATCCAGTTCTCCAGGTCCGGTCTACAACCCCAACGCGATGCAATTCCTGGAACACTCGGATGTGTTCAACATTGGACAACATAGGCTGAGGTTTGATCTATTTCTTAAGATTCTCGGAATTTTTTACTTCCTGAGCATTTAAGTAAGACCTGGAAAGTATATTTTTTACTTTTATGTTTTTACCTGTTTTAATAGTTGCATTACATACCCCCAGGTATGTAAATGTCCCTACTTCGCATTTTTTTACATACAGAATTAACCTTTATGTTAAAAATATTAATTAAAATATTAAGTACAAGTATTACAACCGAGTTAAAAACCCACCTATTTGATTCGAGCATCACGATAAAGTCAGTTTTTTTTTCCTTTTATTTAATTGTGAAACCATTACGCTTGTTAAATTCAAACTTACTACTTTTAGCACAGTTTCCCCTTCATTACTTTTTACTGCACAAGGTGGGTAGGTAACTAATGACCGAAACAGGGAGGCAAGTTAAAAACAAAATGTTCGTTCATTATTTTTGTGTTTTCTATCTGAGTTTTATGATACAAATCACCAACCTCAAAACACTCAAAAACGTTTATTGTGCTCAAAGAATGTAAAACTTAAGTTAGTCGAGCTCGAATCTAGGTTACCATTGTAATTCGAGAAAATATTTTACAGGCTTACAACGATTTCGATTATTTAAATTGATATATTTACAGATCTTTTAGACAGAAGGTCACCCAACTCCAGAAGAATAAGGTCTTTAACGCTGATGGAAGACACACCTTTTTCATTCCTGTTGATGATGGATTCAAGGTACACTTTTAAAACAGTTCTTGTTGATTTAAAGCTAAAGTTCTTTTTTTTCCCTAAGACTGGTAATAGAAAAATTAAGTGCCTAACTATTATAAATCTTAAAAATAGAAACGAAGCCTATAAACGACTGCACTTGCATAATATGTCCGTTCGTCAATTGTTGTCAATTGTTATATACAATGAACATAAAATTTCAGCCTACTACCCGGTCAGATCTAATAGACGAGAAGGTGATCGACGGCCACGTGATCCCTCATCACGTGTTATTCACGCAAGCCACCCCCGATGTCAAGGAGTTCGAAACATTAGCCTTCGGAGATAATGTCAAGGTCATCATCTCCTTCAGCACTGCTATGAATGGGAGGGAGGAGATCAGTAAGTATTTTGTCCTTTTCATTCTTTAGAGATAAGTACTACCGAACATTCTTTAGTTATTTTAAACGCTGCTGGCTGATAAATAGCAAAATTATTCAAAACTGTTTCAGAATTAAACAATAATAATTCAGATAGGCTTTTTATCTTCGACCTACTTGAATATTGGACTGATTCCAAAACGGAATGTTTTTTGATTCAGACGGACATCCAATAACCCTATCTGTTGGAGATAGCAAATTAACTGTAGATTTATTATTCAGATAGCGGTGCATTGGTGAGCTTCCAATAATTAAACCTCTGTTTGGCCTACAAACCGGAGCTTTGCGTGCTCAGTGATTTGGGTTTCACTTGGTAATTTGTGGTTTTTCATGCGCTCTTTCCTTGCTTTCTTATTTGTTGTGGCCAGCATTGTACCTCATTGAGTCAGCACATTACAAATACAAATAGGTTTTGTTACTTATAACAAATTTTTAATTTCGACGTTTAGTTTGGTGAAGTTTTTTACTTTGGAAAGGTGCTTATAATCATGAAGTTATAATAAAACGTCTTTTTCAGCATACGTGAAATCAAACACAGTAGCTGGTGATGCCAAGCATAGTCGTGGTGTGGTGCTGGCTGATATCGTCAGAGCAAATATTCCTGTCAAAAATGGTGTGGTCCATCTCATACAACGACCACTTATGGTCATTGACACCTCAGTCATAGATTTTCTCAAGGTGAGTCATTATAATAAATAACCTTAACTTAATTTTCAATAGCAAATATTTTTCTCTTTCAAGATGAATATACAGGAATCTGCCAATAAGCACAAAATTATAATAACATAAAATGTCTTTGGTTTTACGAATATGCTTTGCTAGTCACACGAATAATATTACAATGTCTCGTTGAATTTTCGCTCCATTTTTATGGGAACCCAGGCAATGAAGGTAAAATGAAGTGCCTAATTTATTTATTTTTTAATCCCTGTGAGTGTCCTTTTGAAATTAATACATTGAAGCACGTTTTTATGACTTTTTATGTGTGCAGTGAAATGTAGGTCATGTAATAAAATGAGCTTATCAATACGATTAGAAATTGTATTTGAATCAGAGATTAGTTTTAAATAGACCCCATACCATTTTTAGTTCTATATTATTTTCCACTTTTATTTATTTAGGCACAGTAATATATTGCCGTGTCCTTTAAGCACGGCCTGAGGATTTTCTGTAATATAGAATAATTTTATAATCACAAAGGGCATGAATTTAATAACAATAATGCTTTGTTTCCCACGTAGGAATATTAAACGTAACCTTCATAATAACCCATTTAAACCATTCCAAAACAAAAGCCTACTTAACACAAACCATTAATAAGTTTTACAGTAAAATAGTTTATGTAAAAGTATTGTATTTCATATGTTTGTGCCTCCTACCCGCTCTGCCGCCGGACCCTGCATGACCTTGAAAACTTAGGGAATCGTAAGTATTTCCTAAAGCATGCCATTTGTAGAAACTTATTTAGATTCTTTTTCCCTTCGCAGTTTTAATAAATTGTAGCTATAATGTTTTAAAATCTCTTCTTTTTACAAACTTCTGTGCCGAGGTAAAGTATAATTAATTTCTTTGAAGTGAAAAACGCAAAGGAGTCGTCTAAGAATGGAAACTTTAATTGCGAGAATCTTACTCGAGGTTACATTGTTATACAAAGAGTATGTTCTTACGAAAGCAAAAATTGTTGCTTTGGGAAAACGGATAAAATTTAACTTTAAATAACATAATCAAGTTAATTCTACCAGGGACACAAATCGAACATTTCACATGCAAATTTTAGGAATCGTTTTTGAACTCCAGTTATACCATTTTTCCTACGCGTTGAAGGTTGTTAAAACATGGTTTTGTATAAAACAGGAGAAAGAGGATGGCCCTCTTTGCAAATTCTACGAAGTTATTATGGATTTGGGTGCGAACAACCAATACCTGAACGAGCTTACGCTAGCCAAGGATATCACTCTCTTCGCACCTTCCAACGAAGCCTGGAACGACATCAGCGTACAAAACATCCTTAGGTAAAAATAAAATGTCCCTTTCAACGTAAAAGTTGCTTATTTATGTAAACGACGCCCAATTTGTTTTGATGATACTCACTTTAACGCTTTATGCCCCTTTTTAGAAACCACCAGAAGCTGAAGGAGATTTTGAACCTCCACTTGGTTCGAGAGAGGCTGCCGATGGACCAAATTATTCACAACAACATGAATCAGGTAAATATTTTGAAATCGTTAAAACTCAGCTACTTTATCCACTTACAATGATAATATATTCATTGGAAACCATGTCTGTGACAATTTTAAAGCGCCATTTTTACATTATGTATATCCGATTAATATTTATTCCGTGTACCTACTGGATTTAATGCTATGGTTTGTGTGCTGCTTGCGGGACCAGCTCCCAGGAACTGTACGTTAATCCAATTTTCAATTCAATTTATTCACATTTTCTCGCCGTCGTTTTATTGTCGGGTCATTTTTGTTTTATTTATCGTTTTCCGATCATTACCAGATGCCAGTTTATTAATGAGTATTTCCTGTATTGCATGGTGGTATCGTCATAGGTCTGGGTAGCTTAGTTAAGTAGCTTTATTAGTATGTTCCGTTCTGGTTAATGTCTTAATGTAACTGGTATTTCAGATCAAGCATGGCTGTCTTCTTATTCTTGAAAATTTAGGTATTTCAAAAGTAAAAAATAATAATTTAACATTGATATGAAACCATTTTTACTTTATCATTCAACAACAATGAGTTATGAAACCCATCTTAACTCATTTTGTTTTTACTCTAGATTTACCAAGCTCCAACTGCTTTGATGCGTAAATATTTGTACTTCAACGTGATCAACCAAGGCGCCAATCAGACCCTGACTGTGGAAGGTGGCGGTGTCAACGCTACTGTGACTCTACCAAACGTTGCGGCCACCAATGGGTTTATTCATATCATCGATAGAGTGCTTGGTGTACCCTATACCACAGTGTTTGAAAAACTGAAGACAGATCCGATGCTAAAGTGAGTATGATCGCATAATAGCTGTGCCCCATTCTTTAGCAAAGAAATTCATAGGTTTTTGCTTTACAGTGCATAACTCGCGCTGGGGTAATTTTCTAAGAGTTGTAAGAGGTCCCAGAGATTTCCGAAGAGGCACGTGATCGATTTTGTTGCTAAGTTGGTTAGAGCGCACCCAAGCGTATATTATTAAATTTTCGTAGAAAAAAAAATCATGTTGTCTAATCAAGAAAGTTACAATGAAATTCCAATTTTCTACTACTGCCACTTCTCACCATCACCTAGTGAATTATTTTGTTTCTTAAAGCGTGTTGATTGTTCTCCAGCATCACATACAAGCTTGGCAAGCGTGAGATGTTCAACCAACAGCTTAACGACATGGAGCATCGCTACACGTACTTCGTGCCACGGGACCACGCCTGGCTCAAATTCCAGATCAGACACCCCTCGGCTTACAAGGCCCTCTTTAACGAGGACTTTGGATACTATGTAAGTTTTTAAACAAAACAAGCAAAAAAGACAAAATTTTGTAGGTACCTATATAAATTCTTATATCAATATTAATTAAAAATGTCTTTACCTGTTAGTAACATGCATATCAGGACAGGACGTAATTTAAGTTTGTTTTAATTCATTGATATGTTCGTGGATGGTAAGCCTTTTGTTAAAAAATATAATAAAGTAATTTTCATTTATTTATATAATTATTTTAAATTGACATCAGATGGTCAGTTCAGATGTATTTATGAGTTTATCGCTCATATACTATTATTTTGATATTTTGACTGATCATTAGCTCCATTTCGGTAACGAATAATACAAATAGTACGAATTATCCACGCACGATTTCGTCTAAATAACAAGCTAGCAAATTTTGTGTCTTAATCTGAAATTTTCGTGAGATAAAAGCTATACTACTACAGTATAGCTTTTATCTCACGAAAATTTCAGATGATCATTCAAAATGATAAACGATCAAAATTTGACAGACCAAACAGATCCTGGAGCGCCACGTGATCAGGGCAGGACGCGCATACACGGTGTCAGATCTGAAGCTGATGGGCAACGAAACGCACCCGTTTGTGCTACCGACATCACGGGATCCGCTGCGCCTGCGAGTCAAGGAGTCAGACAAAAGTGAGTTCTGCTCAGGCAAGCATTTGGTTTTTTTTTTAAAAAGACTATAAAATAAACCAACTTCAAAATTGATTTGGAAGGAACACTTCGATAGCACGATTTAATTTTTCGAATGGCGACATCTATGTAGTTAAAATTCGAGTTTAATTTAGTTTAATGTGAAAGACTTTATGTCTACGCACGTAGCCATGGAAACCAATGATTGTAAAATTATCATGTGATGATGTTTTAGATACGTTTTACGGCGCACATATCACTCAAGGATCCAACTTTTATAGGACTACTTAAAAAACAACCTTCATACAAAAACGAAAGAATCATTAGTACAAGAATTTGTGAAGATAATCAATAATATAATTGGGTTATTCCCGTCTGATCATATGATCAAATTGTGGTTGCATTTGATCAAATAAAAATTTCCCGATGGATCATTGATCCGATGCAACTCCTTTATTAATAGCATAAGCAATAACAACCGTTTCTATACGACTTCTTTGTACCTACTAACTATTTCTATAGTTCCTGCCTACAGGGCTGATATACATAAGTAAATATAAACAAGGGATACATACAAATCCTTCGAGATTTTTTTTATTGGGACCGATTCGCGATCTTGATCTACAATAGTAGCAAAAGAATTTTTAAAATAGGACCATTAATATTGTCGGAGAAATTGAAAATACACATAAAATAAAACATACAACAGCTGAACCTATCAAATCACATATATCCGCAAATTCTTAATTTGCGGATATATTATGTTAATTTATAACAATTACCTCGTCTCTTAATTTTACTCAACATTATACAGAGAAATTATTTTTTCCTGTTCCGATCCTTTGAAGCTAAACGCCTATTTTCTGAACCGAACGCGAAAACTGACTACGCTAACAAGCAGGGGATTTAAAGTTACAGCGGCTTTATTTTTTACAGACTACTACGTGGAATGGAACGGCCACTGGATCCACGTGTTCCGACCTGACGTCGAGTGCACCAACGGAATCATCCATGTTATTGACGAGCCGTTTGTTTTGGAAAGTGACATCAGAGCCACAGGGTCCTCGGAAAACCTTCAGTTCAACGAATGTCTTTTCATTTTACTTGCATCATTCCTCTTCACAAGGATCCTAGAAAATTAAACGTCCATTAGTTTATTTTATGAGTCAATTAATTCTGGTTTTAAAAGTGCGGGTGTTTGAAATGGAAACGTCCTAGACGAAATTGGATGCCCTCAACAAAATTTTACTTCTCTATTGAATGCATTCCATGTTGAAGTGTTTAGTTAAAAATATGTATAATTTTTAAAAAGAACGTACATACATCTATTGTATTATATAAATAACTTTTCAAAAATATGTTGAGGTGCGTAATTTTAGACAGGGTCTGATCTATGTTTTGATCTACTCTTAGGAATCTGAATATTGTATAGATACCTACGTTTTACGGTAGATCAGACCTTAGGTAACCGCAAACTGTTAATGTGTTGAACTTGATCGTATTTTTATCATTTTATAAGTACAGATACAATTTGTAGAGATTTTTCCATATAGGTAGCTAGATTTTGGAAGTTTAATACCTATTTATAAAATTATATTGATGAATATGTAGATTGCGATTGAAAGAAGATTACCATTTACCTACTGCCAGTATTTTAATGTCTTAAAATAAAAAGATAAAAATATTAAGAAACACATTATTTGATGAATGTTGTTCTGGACGAATAATGAAATTTTGCATTGCGTGTATAAACTTCCAGTATTGGAGTTTATATTGTGTACCATATTTTATTATCTTCACAATTATTGATACTTTGTGCCTTTTTTAAATGAAAATACCTATTTATAATTTTGTTAAAGTTACATTATAAGTATATTTTAACAAAAAACATAATACCTAATATTGTATGTTACATTGATGTCAAATTTAATTTGGTCTATTTATGTCCAAATATTTTTATCTATACATGGCAGAATATTTATTAATGTTTAGATAATAATTATCTTTTAAAGATAACATGATATTTTGAGCAAAAAGCATCTGAGGCATCAAAATTGTAATCTCTACTCATATTAGGTCTATGTAGATAAAACTGCATTAAAGAAATTTGGATGTATGTATAGGTAATCCAAGTATGATATCGCTATGCTTAAGTGTTCTCGAGTGTGTGTTTTCAACCAAATATTAAGTAAAATATATCAATAAGTATTACAAGGGTTTATACTACTTTACTAGCTAGTAGCAATTGCTCGGTAACTATCAATGTTTTTAACAATGTATTTAAGAAATTAGGATATTGCTTATATAATGAAGATGCATTTGTGATTTTCTTATGTTCTATAAGCAGGTGTAAATAATTTGTGTAAGTTATTGTAGTTCGTATAATTATATTATTTAGAAATTTATTAACGCGACTGAATATTTCAAAACACCGATTTGTACTGATCAATTTGCTAAAACTACAATTTTGAAGTTGCTTCCCGAAGCTCGCGATATAATTATTATAAAAATTAAATGTACTTACAACCCATATTTTAACAATTACATACAAAGTTTTTACCATAATTATTCGACGAGTGAGTTGCTGTTCTGCATAATTAGAACTCAATATCACAAAGACACTTACATATTTACTACATTGCACTGACTTGTTAAGTTTCTGAGCCAAAGCATTCCAAGGTCTTGTTACACGAGCTGCAAAAATATCTGCAATGAATGAATAACAACTATTAACTATCATTTTGGAAATTAAAACAAAATCCCACAATTTTAGTTTAAATTGTTAAGGAAACATTAAATATATGTAAAGATAAGGGACGAAATTACCCAAGACAATATACCTTTCTGACCATTGGCTAAGTATTGAAGCGTTTCAAACTCGATTTTAGTGAATATTTGGTGTATGTGCCCGTTGAAATATTGTCTACGTCAAATTAGTTCAATAATTATGAGAAAGTGTTTAAAGAAAAAGAATTTATGTATAAAATATACATATTCAAATTTATTTGTGTTTTTATTGCAACTCACATAACTAGGTTTAATCTTCTTGTACTTGAAAGCGCACAAGGCATCGAGATGGAAACAGAAAACCAGTCAAATACAGATAATGGTTCCTGCAGAGCTAGTGAAAATGGAAATGTAAGCTAGAAACAAAAAGTCGTAAATGCAATTTTCCACACTTCGTTTGCTACATTCCTCAAAGAAAAATTGTGCAATTTTGAAAAAGCCTTTACAGTTGAGTTTTGACTTTCGCCCCCGTTTTTTAACGGAATAATTGAACGGCCCCGAGGTCGCACGTTCATAATCCCAGGTTGGAGCGGCGACAGAACCCTGCCTAAGTAATCCCCCTGATAGATGAAGTAGATCCAGACGCGTAAACTCAAATTTTTGATCTAATGAAAACACTTCTATTTTGTTGAATTTGAGAAGTATTTAAATGTGATTTTCCAAAGAAACTAGTAATAACAGGGAGATTGACGTATTTTAAAGTAGGTATACCCAGGTACCTTGCACTGTACCTAGTCTTGCCTGGGATCCCACAGTTTTTTTATTGTAGGTAAAGTGTTTGACGAAGATGTGGTCTAGGGTGAAGCACACTATCCCAAAAGGAACTTATTCATTCGAGATTTAAAGTCTCATTTGCATGCATATAGGTAAAGATCATACTGGATTTCTTTAAATAAATCCTACTTCCTGAAGTCATTCTTTGTAATGCTAAAAAAAGTTCCACGATAATTTAATAATGAATGAATAAATTTTTATTTCAGACAACACAGTCCATATTACAAAACCAAAACAATGACATAAAATACAGAATAATAAATAACTAGGTATACTAAATAACTATTATAAGTAATAACTACTATCATGCTATTAAGTAGGTGCCTACAACAATAAAATATAAATATCTAATGGGAATATTAATTTTCTTACAATACTTTATGTATAATGTCCCAAAAATTTTCGATTTCGGCAGGATTTCGGAAAATTTGCCCAGTGCGAGTAACGCACTTGCAAAAAGCTAAAACTAAAAAAAGTTGATTGAATAGCTAAATATTTAACCGTGAATTTGTTTCAATAATAGATAGGACATTCTCAGTAAAGTAGAAAAAAACAGATAGGCGGTGTAGTATCAAGTTTATAAAAACAAATCAACAAGAGCTTTTTAGCCGCGCATGCCGCGATGGTATGTACATTGCAAGTTTTGGGTCTGTATCACAAGTTCGCAAACTTCAGTGCTTTTTCAACTGAAAACAAAATGCAATGACATGCAGCTAGGTGTCCTTTTAGTAGGTTTTCATTTGTTTTTTTATTAATCCAACCCCTGTGCCTGTGTGTTTGGACCCTGTAATGATAGTTATGTTTATCTGTTACCTTTTTACTCCTGAACCGATCTTAATCGACGACTGATGTGGGCGAAACACTGCCTGCGATGCAGAAGGTTGCGGGTTCGATTCCCGCCTCGGGACAAATGTGTGTACGATCTGCAGATATTTGTTCAGGGTGTTCTGATCGTTTTCTATTTATAATAAAAAATATATATCTATGTATTGTAATATTGTATATCAGTTATCTAGTACCCATAACACAAGCTCTGCTTAGCTTAGGGCTAGGTAATGCTGTGTGAATTGTCCAGCTTTTTTTTATAATTAAATTTGGCAAGGAGATATTTAAGATTATTTATCGGGTATTTATCGCGTACCTTTTTCTTAAATATGTTATCAAATCGTGAAAGTTTAAAAAGTTTTGGCAAGGAGGTCGACGGTATCCCAAGAAAGAGATAACTTTTACTTTTTACCCCTAAAATGCGAGTGTGAAGCCGCGGGCAGAAGTTAGTACCAAATATAAATGTTAAAAATACTTTACCTAAGCTTACCTACTCTTGATTTTAACTGTGCGGTTGGATAATGCTGTCCATCACTTATCTGATATTTATATCCCAGAGCTTGTAGAGGGTTAAGCGTGGGATTATCCCTTAAATGAGAATTAAATGTAACAGAACCGCGCTTTTGGGTCAGGTAGGTATCCGCATTAAATAATGTTAGCAGGTAAATAAATATTTTGAAACTAATGATAGGTAGTTTCAAAGTATTTTTTAAGAGGACAAAAGTTTTTAATGGAAGAAAGAAATGAACTGTTTTAATTGCTTAAATTATCAGGTACATTCTGTATTTAGCAAACCTCGAACGAATCTCTCAAAATGAATTAATAAGACTAAGGATTTATTTCACTGGTTGGGTTAGTAGGTAGGTATATACCTGTGGTAGGTATATACCCAACAACAGTGAATGAAATCTCGCTTTGGATGATGATGACGATAAAATACACACAGAAAACCGAACTAACTATCCAAGTTCATTACAAATGTAAGCGGGTTAACTACGAACCTTATTTGTGTTGGAAGAACACCAACGTTTCATCCCTTAACGAGAGACTTCTTCAGGGTGAGTGCGGTTCTAGACGAGCGCGTTCCGCATCCCTCCAAGCACTGCCAAGTATTGTTATAGCTACCTAATTTTAAATGACATCGTAAACCAGAACTATCGTAGATCTTTAACTTTGGTTTTACATTGAAATATCATTTTACATTCAAAGACTACTCCGATTTCGATCAAACATAATAAATAAGTCACCTTTAACAAAAAAAGTAAATCGGTTTGCCGTTTTGGAAGGTTTTATGCCACAGACACATACAGACGCAAGTCAAACTTTACTACCACTTTTTTGAGGTTCAGAAAAATACAGTTTCTTTCGATCTTGTTTTGTCTTCTATACCTTCTATACTAATGTTATAAAGAGGAAATATTTGTGCGAGAAACGTACTATAAAGCAAAAAGCTAGAAAGGATTTGTTTGTTTGAATTGAATAGGCTCCGAAACTGTTGGACCGATTTGAAAAATTCGTTCACCATTCGAATCCTACATTATCCCTGATGAACATAGGCTATATAACATACCCGTGCAAAGCCGGGGTGATCCCCTAGTAATTTTATAAAGAGGAAATATTTGTTTGTTTATTATAAATGAATAGGCTCCGAAACTGTCGGACCGATTTGAAAAATTCTTTCACCATTAGAATCTAACATTATCCCTGATGAACATAGGCTATAGGCTAAAATATACCCGTGTGAAGCCGGGGCGGACAGCTAGTGATTTATAAAGAAGCCAAGATAAATTGACATAACACAACCTACAAAGTGGATGGATATCCACAGACAATTTCAATCCACCCACTTTTTCCATGTCCTCTTAAATTCTCCGCGAAATAAATGCAGGCTGTTACGACGCGAGGCCAGGTAAGCAGGAAAATAAAAACATTTTACGGATTCAATATATCTCCCGAATAAAGTAGGAGACATTGTCTTGTAGAATTCAGTATATAGATGCTAAAACAGGCTGCCACGACACATATTGTGTACAAAAGAGAATTTTGTTCAACTTTTTTTATTTATATTTAATAATTTCGGTTTTTTTTTAATGGCTTTTTTCCTCATATTAGTTATCTCATACAAGTATTCTTACAATATTATTATTGTTTTGTAATTTCAAAGCATCTACATAGGTACTACATCATTTTGTTTAACAAATCCATGACAAAACACTGGTTTTTCAAGAATCAAACAAAAGCGAATTGTTTAATTTTTTATTAAATTTAATATGACAAGATTGCATGTAAAAATATTTGAATGTTTTTTTTTGAATTATATATATATTTTTTTATTCTTAATTAAGGGCTTTGTCGCACACGCGATTATGACGCCCTAAATATAAATTTTAATATTAGGTCCTTACATATGAAATTGGCGTTTTGTATGGGAGGAACAAAAAGTCGAATATTTTTTAATATAATATATTTAATTAATCAAAGTATGAACCATTATTTTCTATGCACTTTTGCCATCTTATAGGTAGTTCATTGATCCCTTTACTAAAAAAACCAGTCGGACGGGAATCAATAAAATCTTTGAAGGCGATTTGGACTGCCCCATCGGAGTTGAATTTTTTCCCTTGCAAGAAGTTATCCAAATTTCGAAAAAAATGGTAATCTGTTGGAGCAAGGTCCGGGGAGTACGGAGGATGTCTTAGACTTTCCAATTGAAGCTCTTCTAATTTAGTAGCCGTCTGTTACGCAGTGTGTGGTCTAACGTTGTCGTGAAGCAGCAGTGGCGTGGAGCGATTGACCAGCCTAGGTTGTTTAGCCGCTAGCTTTTCCATCATGGTTTGCAATTGCTGACAATAGACATCAGCCGTAATAGTCTGGCCAGATTTGAGAAAACTGTAATGAACAATACCGGCACTAGTCCACCAAACGCTTACAAGTAACTTTTTTGGGGTTAATTTTCGCTTGGGGCAGGATTTGGCTGGCTGGCCACGTTGGAACCAAAAACGAACTGTGTTTTCTTTTGCAACACGACCGCCATACACATCATTCACCCTTCGAGTTGTTTCCGCAGCACTAGTGCCACGGCGGAACTCGTACTCGTAAATACGATATTTTAAGTTTTCCATTTTGTAAAATGAGTGACGCAAACAGAAGAAAACAGAAGAAAAAAAACAAATGAATGACGATCATCGAAGCACAAATACATGAGTCTATAGCTGTACAAATTTGAATTTGGAATTCCTTACCAAAGAGGAGAAATTTGTGATTAAAGTGGCCAGTACGAAAAACGCCAATTTCATATGTAAGGACCTAATATATTCAAAGAATAGGTATACTTAAACGATTTTTGACATCACACGTTGATTGGTACCCCTCGGAGTACACAATCACCCCATTTCCGTTTAGCATACATGTTACGTGACACCCTGTAGGTACATTTTAACTGCTGACTTACCCACACAGTCGGTACCTAGGTACACAGTACACACTTTCTGCTTACCGGTCTTGATAATATTGTGTGAATTGTCCAGCATCATTAATTTATTTTCATTTACTAATTTTTATAAACGTAGAATTTTGAATATCTATATAAGTATAGTATAAAGCGATTATATGGTATGGATTATATGGTTCATTAGGGGAGGCCTATGTCCAGCAGTGGACTATTATAGGCTGATGATGATAATGATATGGTATGTAAGTATGGTATAGTATAGGTATCTATCTATAATCCACGCTTATCAAGCTACGTAAAATCATAATATTTTTATATTTTTCAATAAGCTAAATCAATTGAGGCTGTGTTTTTTGATACACTAAAATTAAAACGGCGTATTTTGCTGATAGAAATACGATTTCCTATTCCAATACATAATAGAACCCTACTATAAAAATGGAACTCTATTAATGGTTTTAAATTTTTTGTTCGGTACCTACTTGCAAAGTTTTTGTTAATTGGCGATCATATCATAAAAATACCAACTGAATCAATCACAAGAAGTAAGTAACAAGTTTTCATAACATTAATATAATAGTGATTTTAACATTAAAGCACTCACGTACGTAGCGATAAAAAAATAATGTTACCTCAGGATTTTTTAACCTTGAAAATTCCTTTTGTATAACAATAGCAAGCGTTTTAAACGGTTGCTATTATAATTTGCTAAGTAAATTTGTATCACGTTGGGAGCACAAATTGCGCCGAAGCGCATAATTTCGTTGCTACACGAAACTGCTGCAAACCGTATACAGTCCTTTGAGATTTTGTTCATTTAGCTTTAGTCAAAGCCAACTTGGTTGTATACAAGTAGCGGAATTTGAAGACGTGACATTGTAATGCGGGCTTGCGACATTCTAACCAGCGCGACGGATTTTCCCTGTAGTTAAGATATCTACATAACTACGTACGAGTACCTACTTAGTCCCTAGACAGGTCTACACGCAGAGACTAGCAAGATCTTTGAAAAACTTGCGCACAAGTTAAAGCTATGTTCTAAAGAATTGACTCCTTCGACCTGCGGCTTCGCACACTTTTTGCCTGGACGAAAAGTAGATTTTGTCCTTTTACAGGATAAAGTTTCCTTTTGCAAAATTTAATTACGTACCTATAGTTTTTACATTTTGGTGAGAAGGTTACAGGGAGACAGAGATATAGAAAAAGAAAAAAAAATTGACTTACATAATTTTTTCGCGTATAAAATATATATAATATATACCCATAATAAAATAAAGAGTAAAATTAGGCGTTACTTTCCTGAAATCCATTGCAAATTATTCAAATATCAATAACGTTTATTTCATTATGCTTACAAAATAAGCACTTAGACAAGTCAAATTTTAAACTATAAACAGGTTTAGAAAAAGTAATTATCATCAATTTATTAAATAAGAAACAAGGTGTTATTGATTTTGTCCAATTTTTTTTTTCCACTATTGGAAGAAGTGGAAAAAAATAATACAATGAAAACTATTCGCCTCGAAACAAATTTGTGTACGATCTGCAGAAATTTGTTCCGTTGGTCTTGGTGTTTTCTATGTATAATAAAAAATATCTATCTATGTAATGTATAATATTACGTATATCAGTTATCTAGTACCCATAACACAAGCTCTGCTTACCTTGGGGCTAGATAATGCTGTGTGAATTGTCCAGCATTATTCATTATTCATTTAGAACAAAGATATTAAACAATTTTTAGTTTTCATTCTTATAATTTCGCTTATGCATCATAATTATGAACTATTATGTAATGCATAGCAAACGCAGATTTTCTGGTTAGGTATCGGCCGGGCAGTATCTGTATCCCAGATCAAAATAGGCTGCGAAAGAAGATTAACCCAATAGCCACGCGCGCTCACAACAATTTGTCAGAAATCGCTACGAAATGCTACGGTTTTGCGAAAGCTCTGTAACAAAAATGGAGGACTAACTAGGGGGGGAAGAACTTAGCCCTGAGTCGATTTGACGATAGTACTAATTAATCGTATCGAGATATTTGTATGTGATTGGCGTAGTTCCCTGTCCGCGGATTAAAGCACTGTACCTTTGTTTCTACATAATATACTAGTTTCCGTAACTAGGCCACAGGTGGGCCGTTTTTGCGTGACAGGTGGGGGGCTGCTACTCTAACCACCCGATGTCCTGTAGGCCAGCAGTTCGCTGACGCCGGTGCATGCCTCCCCAGGCGTCCTCGGTGTACTAAGGTGTTGCAGTCTTTGAGAAGCTACGCTATCGCACTCTACAAGCACACGCGCGGCCGTCTCCTCTGCGTCCATGCACGCACCCCCTGCAAAGGGTTCAGTCCTGTCTGTGATAGGTACCCAATTTTCAACTGCGCTGTACCAAAACTTATGGAAAAATGAGACGTCAGAATCACGTCTTCATGCTATCTCAAATGGACTCTGCTCTGAATTTAATGAATTTCAAATAATTTGTAATCAATAATTTAAACTCAATCTACCTACGCAGAAGCTATCATTAAAAAGTTTTGAATGTTTTTTATATTAAAGATTCTTAGATTTAATAATATGTTTCTTACATATTTTCTATTTCTGTTATATCTACTGATTTCAGCTCATTGATTTATTATAGTATAGCATATAATTATGTTAATAGGTAGTTGATTTAGTTTTAGTAATATTTTATGAATAATGTTGTGTCTGCCTGTAATTATCGTATACCTACATATAACAGAACCTGTTTGAATAAGTCTACCTATCTACAAGAATGTTCTATGTATTATGTATAGTTTATATAAAAAATACATAAAAATCATGTATGATCATAATTTGAAAGGGGATTGTAAGAAATAGGAAGTTATTTATTTCCAAGATTGAAATCGTTTGTTAAAAATGAAAAGAGCAGATTGCGTTGCGTCGGAAATGAATGGAGCCGACAATTAGCAATGCAAACGAGTCTTAGAAAAAAGGCGCGATTGTATTTCTTAATTAAAAGAGCAAGAAAATTATTTTACCTTCCACCAGTGATTTACGTCGCATAATTTCTTTCAAGCTTAGGAAATAGTACTAATCAACTTTTTTTTCATAGCAGGACTTGGGCTACGTTGACGTAGCGGATTCGTTTTGATAGGACCGTTTTTAACGAATCCTTCGCTACTGGAAACAATAGTTTATTGGAATACTGTCGGGTGTATAAACTACGGACGCCATAAAAAAATGGATCCTAAAAAACGGATGCTGTGTTATTATACAAAAACCTGATTCTAAACTCAAAATATACTCATAGGAATGTCTATGCTCATAGGTATTAAAAAGAAGTTTGTAAAAATGTTTGTGATGTTATTAAAAATGTATGGGTAATCTCTGGATCTACTGAAACAATTTCAAAAATTCTTTCATTATTAGAAAGCTTACGTTTCAGTGAGTGACATGGGCATGCTTTATCCCGGAATTCACACGGGAACGGGAAATACGTGGGCGGAGCCGCGGGCACCAGCTAGTCATTTTAAAATTCCCAATCAAATTAGTTAAAGTAGGTATGAGTTAGTACGCAAAAATCTTTATGAATTCTTGGAAGTTGTACCAGCAGTGGCTGCGCTGTAGTGTAGGTATTTTAAGGTTTTAAAAGGGCGCGGTGTGCCCAATTCTCCACAGTATCGCATTCGATCTATGAAGCTATGTTCTCAGAATTTATAAAGATTTGCGCGACTCTATGTCTTTACATTATTCTGTAAGTTGAGGCAAGGTAGTCGAGGAGTTTGAATTACAAAATAATTAGGTAGACATACTTTGGTTACGTAACTATCTATCATACTAGTTAGTGTGAACTGAACTTGGACATTTTGCCGTCTATTAGCCATAGTTACCGCATGCCTTTAGGTGCATACAATGCGCATAGAACAACACAAACGGAGGTAACGAGCGGCTGCGGCGGCGCTGGCGGCGGTTTGAGGCTGCGGTGTGGCTGTGGACATAGTCAATAACGAGCCTCTGTCTTGTGATTTCGTGGACAAAATAGCGTTATTGTCACGTTATTTCAAGCGCTTTAGGCGATTTCAGTTGCTTGGTAAGGCGATCTAAGAAAACCTGCTGATAATAACAAAGAGTTTGCTCTATTTGCAAAAGCTTTTATTATTAAGCCAAAATGTTAGAAAATATCCTTTCATTAATTGAAAAAATTATCACTATATATACTATAATTACTATAATTATCGCTATACCAAAACCTATGGAAAAATTCGTTACTGGGGTTGAGCTACATTAAACCTAAATTGTTTCCACCAATATGCAGTTAGCTCATCTCAGTTTTAAATAGTTACCTCCTATTTATTTTTTAAATCTTTGTTAGGTATTAAAAGGTTCATTAAAACATGTTATATTTCTAGTTACTATAATCATTGCATATGTCAGTAATAAGAATACAGAAAAACGCTTGAAATCTATCACTGAACGAGACTAGGCATATAAATCATGCGTGCATGTGGTAAATGTTGTTAGACGCCGGAAGTGGTTGCCACCGGAAGCAGGTCACCGGAAGAGCGCCCGCTACATCCGGCTGCACTGTATCATCCGAGAATAACGAACTTAAATTCAGTCTAGAAATTGAAGTTGGAACATCACTACGTTCTGAGCTTTCACTTTATTAGGAATAGTAAATAAATACTTACCTAGGTACCTAATTAATATTTATCGACATTTATTTAATATCAAAACATTTCAATGCCATTAATATTTTTATAATTTCGTCAACAAGGAGTCCTTTAGACTATGTTGTAAGAAAAAAGATTAGCTACACGTAAGACTGACTGTAAGTACATATTATTAATTTGACAATGAAACAGGGAGCATCATTTCACTAGTTTGACCACGAGGAAACATAATTCCTCATGATCAAACCAGTTGAACAAAATAGTTTGACTACTTGAAAGTACCGTGCTAATTCGATGCGAAGAAGGTAATTTAACAAACGTACCTATCTCTTGACATCATCATCATCGGCGCTTTTTTATTGCTTATTGCTTTGCTTATGGCTCTCCACGCTTGCCTTGTAGGTATCTAGGTATTCCCTAAAATACTTACAAAACAAAAATTAAAAATACGGTGTAAGTGGAGTGGCGTGGCCCTAGTAAACATACCATAACCATCATCAGCCTATAGTCTAGTAAACATACCTACTAACATACCTTCTTTTTAGGGTTCCGTACCCAAAGGGTAAAACGGGACCCTATTACTAAGACTCCGCTGTCCGTCCGCATGTCTGTCTGTCTGTCCGTCTCTCACCAGGCTGTATCTCACGAACCATGGTAGTTAGACAGTTTAAATAACAGATTATGTATTTCTGTGAAGCCGCGATCAGAAACTAGTTCATAATGAATTCGTAGCTACGAAAGTTTTTATAGTAGGTAGTATAAATTAGGAGTTTTATCTTTTCAATTAGTATTTTTGGTAATTGTGTTTGTTTTTGTGCAAATAATTAGTGTAATCAATTCAATAAGTGAATTGAAATTATTGAATTGAATGTACCAATTATTTGCACAAACACAAAAAAACAGTACAAAAATTGCGAGACTTCGCGACACACAAGTTATGCTTTAATCGAAGTTATGCGTGATTAATGCATGGTGCATTAACCATGCATAACTTTGATTGATATTTTTATAGTACCTATACAAAGGAAATACTCAGAACACCCGACACGAATATTTGCAGATCGTACAAACAGTTGACTAAAGGCGGGAATCGAACCCACAACCTCCTGTGTTGCAGGCGAACTTTCACCCGCCGCGCCACATCGGTCGTCAATAAAGTTACTTTATCGTTTATTTATATTTTTGAGACTAGTATATGTAGATAATTATATGGATATAATAAATAATCCTTACTTTTTGTTTAGTCCAATGATAAACGAAAATATTGTACCATCATAATCTTCAATCTAAGGCTAATGAAACTGTGTATGCCCTTTGAGAACACAATTTATGAGGGAAAAACAAATTTTTACAATCTTGATTTATAAAATAAATTTCTCGTTACGTTATTTCCACCGGGAAGTAAAGTATGGTGAACCCTGGGTGTGTAAAAGTAGCTACACCATTTTAAAAGGTTTTTTACATTCTTGCTCAAAAAGTGTGTTAATAAAGCGTAGCTTAGCGGGAATAAAGTTCGTTTTAACGGTCTAGGGGCTTGGGTAATTTTTTTTAAATGTTTGCTTGATTATCATCAGCCAGTATATTCGTTTGAATTTTTGGTGCTCCATAAACAAATTGAATTTATTTTTGAAAATGGAATTGTAAGCGTCTTCTTGGTAATCTTTGGATGTTTTGTAGTGTGATTCTTCCTATAGGTAGAATGCGTAGAATATTTATATAGCGCATTGCGTTGCGCATAAACGATGACACAAAAAAAGTTGGTATAAGTCGAAATCTTTGAGATATTTGTTTTCTACGATTTTAACTGAAGATGAACTTTGACTTATTTAATTGAAAATGTCATATGAAAATTAATTTTATAAATGCAAATGGGACAGAATGACAATGAAATTATCAATATGATCTGTTGCGGTTAAGATCACGTAAAATATCAAAGTAAAATATGGTGTTTAAAAACTAAGGACCAATTTGTGAAGTAGAAAAGTGTACACCACTGAAGTCAGTTAGTTTCGATTGCTAGAAAAGAAAACATTGATTGAAGTGAAAAGTATCGTTTTTCGCTCGGGCCAAAATCACCCATTATAACTCGGCCTTGTCATCCTCCCTCGCTAGACTGAAAAACAACACCGGAGTATATACAACCTTGTATATAATGGGGTAGTGTAGTCCCTAGTTGAAAAAAAACTATTATGTAAATTTTTAGCATCTGTAGAGATCTGAAAAATTCTTAGGTTAGAAAAACAAGGTACACACACATACATACCTTTACGTCGTCGATGATAAAAAAAATACAATCAATTTATTGGAACTAGTATGTATTTATTAATCCTCACCTCAACAGCCTACTATAATGGTCCACTGCTTGACGCAGGCCTCCCCCCGATTTTTTATCTCGTGGGGGGTAATGCCCATAATCCCCACGCTGGGCATGCGGGTTGGGGATCGCAGATCGGTGGTAGATCTATTCTGCGAGAGGCGCTGCTACCCGCCCCCGGTGTATGACCCTTAGTCGCCTCCTACGACACCCACGGGAAGAGTTGGGGTGGTGCAAATTCTAAACCAGCACCACACGGCTATTATATTTATTAATACAGATCTAGAACCTTGGCAAAAATCCTTACATATCAATTTTTAAAGTGACGAAAGAACTTATTCGTGTTTATGTACCAAGCTTAAGTATAAATATGAACTTTAATAAGTATTTTAGTTTAAGTTTACGTAAGTACCTAAGGTATCACCTGCAGCCGAGTTATAAATATTTAAGCAATAAGGGAACTTCAACCTCAATTACGAGAATAATTCAGAGTGTTTAGTATGGGCTGTGCGCATTATCTTACGACAAGGTACTTCCATCGTTCTTCCTATACGTTTAGTGCCTTGTAGCACCCCTACCGGATCGAAAGGAACTACTTTTCGTAGAATGACAACGATCCAATCGATTTTTAGAAACTCGAAGATAGTTTTCGAACGATTTTAAGGCCCATACCCCACCCAAACTAGCGCCGCCACCTACTTTATCTTATTATTTCGTTTAACAAAAGAAAATTTCAAAAATACATCGAATAGTTTGTGATACTTACCTATTATAAGCTTTATTTTAATGCCTCTGTAATAGTTTTATTCTGGTGACCACCAAAATCTATTTTCGTATCTCTGAATAAACTAAATAGAATAAAACTATTACAGAGGCATTTAAAAAAAGCTTATGATAGGTATCACAAACAAGAAGATGGATTTTTGAACATTCCTTTGTTAAACGGAATAATAACATAAAGTAGGTGGCAGCGCCACTTTGGGTGGGGTTTTGAACTTTGACATGATACCGGCAGTCACGTTTGCAAGTATATAGAGCACTACCAACATAGATTGGTAATAGAAATGCCTTCAATTGGAGCTTTAAGAAAAATAGAAACACTCTGAATAACATTTTTATAACATCAGCGCTCAAAGCATACAAGGGCACGAATATGAATAGGAAAATGAGACTTACGTATCGCATTTTTTTGGCTACACCTCCTTTGTTCTACTATCATTCTAAACCTTTTTCGTGAAAGCCATCAATAGTTCTCGATTACTTTTATCGAATGTTTTTGTATTGACTCGGAGTAAGGTTTACTAACATGTCGAGAACTTCAACTTTATTGCATGATTTCAGAACTTGTTGTGTATACAAACAAACAACAACTTGTAATTTTGTTGTTCTGAAAATGCAGTGCTTCTTACTCAAACAATGCTTACGGCGAGCTTACAGCAGTAAACGACAAGCTGTGTGCGACAAGCTATGAATATACATATATATCAAGTTTTCAGTACTTATAAGGTTTTATTATGGCAATGCAGACCTTGCATGTAGGTATGTAATTTTCACTAGAAATGTGCCCTAAGTTTCAATTATTTTTTGAGTAAATATTGCTACATAGATCTTATAAATTATTTTTAGATCCAAATGAACCCTACACGCACTACCATCATAAAGAGAGAAGTTTCTATGTAGCGATTAATTTATTTATTAACAAAGGTATGTACTTAATACAGCCTTTGTTTTAAACGTGTGATAGTTTACAAGCAATAGTTAAATAATAACTCTGGAAAATTCATACAGCATTATATGGCCCCAAGCTAAGCAGAACTTGTACTAGATAAATGTTATACATACATGACACTAATATTATACATAAATATGCGAAAATTTAGATGGATGGATGTTTGTTGCTCAATCAATCACGCCAGTCCGGCTGAACGGATCTGGATGAAATTTGACACAGATTATAGTCAGATTATAGTCCGGAATAGCACATAGGCTATTTTATCCCGGAATTCCCACGGGAACGGGAACTGCGCGGGAAAAACCGCGAAGCTATGCAATAAGCAATTCAATCAGTCTGCAGTTATGTAAATTGTTTCAATTTTAAAACTAGTTTTAATTTTATTTTATTATTCGATTGTAATTTTCTTTGTAAATACAATACATAAATAGATTATTTTTAATTATTATTATTTTATATAGTAAACAAGTATTTATTGTTACTAATGATTAGGTAGCCAAGTTGTCCATGTATAGTTGTGGAGACGAGGAGCTGCTCGAGGGTCTCGGAATATTGGTTTACTCCTTGGTATTATTCTCTTCATCTCATCTTCCAAACTTGCTTGCAGTCTTAAAACAATCTCTGGAAACCTATCCGAAACATCTGTTCCTTCACATGGATCGTTCATGACGTTGTAAAGGCAAACTTTACCTGAAACATAATAAATTTATAAACTACGTCGACGAAAACATGAAAACGATTGAAAATGGTAGGCGATTACCGTTTTGCGGAAAACATATATCCCCTTTCATTTCAGTGCATTTAACTTTCATGTCGTCTCTGAAATTCACGTCATCTATTTTGAATGGTTTGCCGAATTTTTTTAATACACTATAAACTTCGCTTTTCTTTATAACATCGGTATAATTAAGGCCATCTCCGATAATGCCTCTTAGGTCACTTCCATAGTAATCACAATACTCAGATGAAGCATTTCCTGTTATTAGTTTATATTCACCAGAAATAATAGAAGCGAATCCAGTAAAATCATCTATCTCAACTATTTCTTCTCTGCCGTCCTTATTCTCAATAATATTTTTCCATTGATCTTCTCCATCGATACCATTTGGTGGTTCGAAGCCTGCAGCTCGTATAAGAGTAGGCACCCAGTCAACCATATGCATGTAACCATTCCATAGGTGATTCGTTACGTTCATGTTATAAGACCAGATGATTCCAGGAACTCTGACACCTCCTTCAAAAGGCGACATTTTGGTCCCTCTCAACGGCCAGTTAACAGCGTAATTCATTGAATTGCCAACTGTAATCCCACCGTTGTCAGACGTGAATACGATAATTGTATTTTCAAGGATACCCTTCTCGTACAATGATTTTATTATATCACCGACACTATCATCTAGTTTTTTCACCATGGCTGAAATAAATAAATAATAAATAAATGATACTGGACAATTCACACAGCATTATCAACCATTATTACCCAAGCTAAGCAGAGCTTGTGATATGGGTACTAGATAACTGATATACATAATATAGTACAATACATTGATAGATATTTTTTATTATACATAGAAAACACCCTGAACAAAATGTCTGCAGATCTTACACACATTTGTCCCCAGGCGGGAATCAAAGCCGCAACCTCCTGCGTCGCAGGCAGACCTTCGCCCACCTCGCCACAGAGGTCGTCAAAATGTATCATAAGTAATAAATAAGAATGAGAATAATTTATTGTTCTGGGTGCTACAAAACACGGGAATCTCTGAAAATAGCGTAAACGCATAGGTTTTGCGGTTAACTAATTTACAGTTGGAGGTAGCACACGTCGGCAAGCGGTGGTCTACCATTGTGGTGGCATCAGAAACGCAATGGAATACCCGCAACCGCGATATAATTGCATTAAAAATTCATAAAAGGCCATATGAAATCGTCATTCAATTTTCTAACAACATATCTACATATTTGCCACTTTAAAGATGGACGAGTTGTCAGAGTTTAGTTACAAGGATAAGCTACTACCCGCGGCTTTTCAGGCGCTTTTTAAGTATCCTATAACGTCCCCGAGATACCATTTACCTTCCTGAAAAATTTAATTGAGATCCGTTTAGCCGTTAAGGCGTGAAAAGGTAACAGACAGAAAGACAGATAAGACAGACAGACAGAGTTACTTTCGAAATTACAATATCAGTATGGATCAGTAGGTACGTTCTGGCACCTTGATCTCTTTTTTATTCTATGTGTATGTCTCTTACCTTTAACGAAAAAACAGCTGAACGGATCCCAATGAAATTTTACATACAATAGATTTATCACGGAAAATAAGTACCTACTAAAATAAAAATTCTTTATTTGGAACAAAGTGCAAGTTAAATAAACAACTGGTGTGAAAAAGATAATGCACGCAGTAGTTTAAAAAACTGGGTCGCAAGCATTAACGCCTTCCTCCGAACCGAATATATGGTTTTACAATGTTCCTTAGTTAATGGAGAATGCAGAACCTTAAGACTAAATATTTAGTATAGCAAAGGGTTCGTAAAAGAAGGTGCGCTGATGGCTACCTTAAAAACTAAGCTTAAATGAAGTTTTTGGGCAGGTAGGTACATATTATTGTGATAATAATTATAGATAATAGATCAAAAATGCCAAGATACTCTGAAAGTCTTGTAGGAATAAGGAATTATATTTATCGGAGAAAAAGGCTATATTGATACATTTTATGCAAAAATAGCACGTACGAAACCGTGAGTAAAAGCTGGTAGGTTCCTTATATTTTACCGAATGTAACTTTAAGAACCTGCATATATCCTTCTATCAGGGGACTCCACATGCCTCATAGCACGGACGTCCTCCGGTGAAGCCTGCAGCGCCGCACCGTCATTGGCTGAATGCGGAGCGTTATGGGCCACCATCAGAAACAAGGGGCTTGATGAATCGTGCTGGCTTATAACTGAAATATTGAGAGCATAATATATTGTAACGAATGTTGACCACCCAAAAACATTTAAAATTGTACCGTGTGTGTTGTATGTAAAATTGTACCGTAGTACAGTCTACGGAATCCCGAAACACGACGAAATACTGGTGAACCAGAAGCGCCTACAGGACCACACTGAGAAATTATTATTTCCTCATCAGCCTGTAATAGTCCACTACTGGACTTATATCTCCTGGGGGATAATGCCTATAATCTCCACGCTGAGCATGCGGGTTGGGGATCGCAGTTCAGGGGTAGATCTTTTCTGCAAGAGGCACTGCATGCTGCTCGCCTCCCAGGTGTATGTGTGATCCCAAAGATTTTCGACGAAACACGTGATTGATTTCGTTGCTTAATTGATTAGAGCGCACCCATAATGAGGGTAAGGCGCGGGTTCGAATCCTGCGAAATCTAAAAATTTTGGGACATTACTAAATTTTCGTAGTAAATTTTCGTAAGTTATATGCTAAAAATAAACATAGAGCAATCTAAAATAGAACAACCCTACTCTAAATTCTACTGGATTAGATAGAATACGACTTAGCTTCTCAGATGCGCATCGTCGTCGGCAACTTTAGATTTATATCCTCCAATGTGCCTCCAATTTAGTTAAAAGGATGCGGCTGGCGGGCTTTGAACTCTTGAGTTCTGTCTTTAGACGATTTATACTCGTACAGGAAAAACAAAATGGTATTTCTTCAATAATAGAGTACTTTAAGTTGTTTTAGAAACAAGCCGATAACTACAAGCACGGAACTGAAAAAACAAGTTTGTTTTCTGTTCCGTGACTACAATACAATACAAAACTAAAAAATAAACCACAAAAAAAAACAAGAAACAGACATTAAACATAAAAGTACAATGGGCGGCCTTATCGATTAGAAGCTATTTCTTCCAGGCAACCTTTAACTATTAAATCATGAGCTAGCGAAACAGTCTTACCTATCCTTGTAACTTTTAAATTGACTGCGTGTAAGTGAATTAATCGGTGGCACTCATTAGGGGAGGCTTATGTCCAGCAATGGACTAATAGGCTGATGATGAATGAATGAAAGTGAATTAAAAGGTAAGTTATTAAAAACAGTTGCTCTGTTGTAAATCAAACTTCTTAGCCCTCTACCATGTCATCACACCACATAAGCGAGAAAATATTTTACTTACACATGAGACCAATTACCACCATAATTACGTTTCTTCCCTTTCTGGTACGTTATTTAATTTAATTGAGTACAAAAGTAAAACTCTGATTTATAAATTATATGCTTTTGATTGACTCTACCTACTAGGATTTTTTTATTGGATTGTAAAACATGAAAACTTTTAAAACTATTATGGATATTACTAATAATAATACATTAAAATTATTTATATCTCAAAATTCAAATCATGATTTAAATACCCCGCTAAGAACCCCGTTAAAGGGTTACGTTCCTTCAAAGGAAAAAAGTAGGTAGGTATAGTGTCACTCTGTTGTCCATCTGTCAACCTTCATATTATGTATTTTCTCAGAAACGAGTGGAGGTATCGATTTGAAATTCACATCATACTCAAGTTTTTCACCTCTTGGAGCCGCAATATAAATCAAACTTCTAATTCAACGCAATCAAAAGTTAGCCGTTTATGTCCTATTTTTTTAAATTGTCTAAAGAATCACATGCACACAAAACCTATAGGGTATCCCGTTGATATAAAATCATGTTTGGCAAGAAGGAAAGTTTTATAATAACACAGTAATGTAAAAAATCTGAAAACTGTATTTTTTTATATTATTTATGTAATTGTGACCAAATCATAAAAAATAAGAACTGTGCGTCTGGGTCGATTCCTTTGCTTACTTAACGAATGATCAATTCTAATTTTTGCAAATAGGATGTAAGCCTGACTATGGCAGACTAGAGATACATAGAAAGACTCTTTAGTCATTTATTTATGTAGGTATCTCTTGTCTAGACAAATGTACCCTAGAAATGCAGGTACACATTGGCTGTTTGACAGTTTTTTTTTTTTGGAGTTGCGAAAAAATCTGTTCGTTATGCGGAGAGTGGGGAAGATTAATTTTGGTATATTTGTTTTTTTTTAATACTTACTAAACTTTGCCTCTTCGTTATAGATATCAGTGATGTACCCTGTGACGCCCCAATCTGCTGTCAGGTTTCGATACAAATCCAAGCCGAATACTCTACCAGAACTCCACTGTAATTAGAATAACATTATTTTTTTAGTCCCTTTCTTTGCGACTCTTTATTAAAACTGTTATACACTTATCTAATACCTATGACTTAATAGTGGTTACTACTACTCGGAATATAAATAAACATTTAAAGATATATACATAATTCCAAAGAATACTTACAAAAGAAAGTAATACAATACAAATTCATTTATTCCATTCAGATACAAAAGAATACTTGGAAAAGTCAGACTAGTTTCATGATAATTTTCAATCCTTAGGGGCGAACTGAAATCCTTGGTTCGTTAAACTAATCCTACATCTCAGTAATTACGGGATCCTCGTGGTAAAAAACTCAAGTTTAAAAAAATTACTTTGGTTCCTTAAAAATATAAACAAGATGAGAAAAAAAATGCGATAAAAAATAACATGAAAGTGCACTGTTTCGCATAAATTGGTCTAGTTTTCAGGAACCCTGCGGTCTATTCAAATGGCTTTTGTTTTGATTCGTAGGTTATTACTAATTATTTGGTTCCTTAAACCAGTTTGTTCATAAGCTGTGTAATTTTTTGGTAAAAGCAAAAAATTGATTTATGTGCTTACGCCGTTCCAAAAACGTAAGCTCTGCTCCGGTCCTAGTAGATGACCGCGAAATCCTACGCCTTTATACAAAAATGCGCATACGATCTTATAACTCAACAAATTTATAGCCAGGCATTCAACTTACAGTTTCTTGCGCAGTATATTCGTAGTAATCCAAAAATCCTCCTCTATGTCCGAAATGACTATCAAACCCCCTGTTTGTTGGCAAATATTTCTCCCTAGAATGACCAACGTGCCACTTCCCAACCAAATGCGTAGCGTAGCCTTTCTCCTTCAAATATTGTGGCAATATTTTTTCCGTTATCGGCAGTCCTCTGTCCTCGCCATTTGTCAGGGGATAACCTTGCATACCTGAGAAATATAGCAGTGCGACTAATCGGATTTCAAAACGTATGGGTTCGAATATCAAATATTTGAACTCGCAGAGAATTTAAACTTTTATTTGAAACCTACTTGGATGGTTAGGTTTTCAAAGAGAATTTATGGATGAGTGAGAATATATATGGATGGTGGCATTTTGACTTGCCTAAAATGCGCCCGTACATTTAGCCATAAACTTGGATATGCAAGCCATCAAAGAGCGCACCAAAGGGCAGATAGTCAACCAACGCCCTGTAATAGTCGGAGTTAAAATGCCTGCCCAGTAATGCAGTCACCGTAGTCGTAATCGGCTGGAAGACATCATAAGAATGAGTATTCTAGCTTGACAGAGAGTATCTAAAATTTCGTTTGAAGATAGATCGCAGCCAAAACTTTAGTATGTACCATCGTGCCAAGAATGCTTTTGAGACAAAGGATTTCTAAATTCTTACCTAAAGTATGAGCATATTTCCCAGTGAGGAAAGCTGATCTTGATGGAGTGCATATACAGTGGCTGTAATATCTTCCAAGAGCTACTCCTGTGTAAGCTAACAAATCGATATTTGGAGTTAAAATTTGATTGGAGCCGTGGAAACTTACATCGTCCCAGCCCTGAAATAAAAACAACAGAGTTCCCGTTGAGCAAGCGTATTTTTGTTGGTTTATGAAGTTTCAAAGAACGCCTTTGAACGATTTCGTTGCCTGGCGTATTTGAAGGATCAAACAAGAAGAAATCTAAAAACCGAACCGAAACCTACCTACTTGTTGATGGAAAATATTAACAAACACGAAAACTATAGAAAATGTATTACTTAATATTATAAATTCGAAATGTCTGCCTGTCTGAAAAAGTAACCTTTTTACGCCTAAACAGATATTGATAAAATTTGTCAGGGAGGTAAACCATATCCAAAAACTACTTTTATTTCTGTGAAATGTATGCAATCCCATAGCAAACGATTGTTTATGTAGGTATTAAAAAAATGCTGGACAATTCACACAGCATTATCTAGCCCCAAGTTAAGCAGAGCTTGTGTTATGGGTACTAGATAACTTATATAGGTACATAATACAATAATACACAGATATAATATTTTTTAAACATAGAAAACGACCAGAACATCCGGAACAAATATCTGCAGATCGTACAAACATTCGTCCCAAGGCGGGAATCGAACCCGCAACCTTCTGCGTCGCAGGCGGACCTTCACCCACCGCGCCACAGAAGTCGTCATAATGTATGAGTAATTTTAACAATGACATATTTACCAAATCATCCGCAATAATGATAACGATGTTTGGCGGTGTGGTACCTTCAGCTTTTACTAAATCACAGGCAAACAAAATAAAACTACCACACAGAATTAAAATTTTGGCAAAGCACGCGTTTCTTTTACACATTATGATACTGTTTTATGACATAATATACACTTCTCTGCACTCGAAACTGTCTGCTCTATGAACAGTGATAATATGATTCAATATTAATGCAATGAACCTTATCTCAGTAGATAGGTGAGTATTCTCCATAAATTATTGTTGTTTTGATAACAAAACATCTGGCTTTGACGGCTTTGATGACCGCTATGAAAGATTTTAAGAGCGGTTTTATTCTCTTTGGATTTTAATGGCCGTAAACTTCATACCAAAGAGAATTTAACGCTTCATACAAGCAAAACCTCAGAGCAAAACCAAAGCGTGCAGATTTATAGAACACAGATAATAAATTAAATTTAAAGGCTAAGACAAGCAGCGGAGCCCTGATATAGGCTCAGGCAATCAGAACAGGCCTCCGGCACCGAAAACTGATAAAATCGTGAGTGCTTTTTCCCATGGCCAGTCTCAAGAGAGCGATGCCCGCCATCTTGCATCCTCTTCTTTTTTCACCGACCGGGCAAGCCAACACAATCAGTTGTCAGTGTCAGTTTTCCAAAGAATCTTTTGGACAAACAAAACCACGAACAGAGGATGGATTTACATCTCAACGACCCTATGTATGAGAATAAAACCACTCACCGCTACCTACCTAAAATACACGCCTCGTCTACACGGCCAATGCCTGACAATGAGTCCGTCCACGGACGACGCTATAGTGTAACGCATACAGCCTTTGGCTACCACGCCAACAAACGCTGTCGGCTAGTTGTTGGCCACCTCAACCGCACTACAGAAAGACTGATACAGTTGTTGGCTGCCTTACGATACTTAGCCACTTTCACAACACTATAGCCATCTCCTTTCCAGATTGCAAGCCCGGAGGAATAGTCAGTCATCGCTTCGGCTTCGCCACACTCCCAGCCCTGAGAAATAGCCTCGTTGTGAACAAACGCAACGCAGCAATTAGCCGATTATGCCTTGTTTGTTGTTGTAGATGAAGATACACACTCCCGGCTTATTTACGCTCCATGTACTTACTACAGCACCCAAATAAAAAGAGGAAGACATCGCCATAACGCTATAGACTCGCTCGTCCAACCTGACATCATTCTTCTTGCTATGATCAATGCGCACACCAGGCAGACGCAAGCCGACACTGCAGCACGGACGCTCCGCCACCCCTACCAACCAACCGCACACATTACTCGCTGCAGCCGCGATCTGTCGAAAACACATCATCAACATGCAATAACCATTGGTACTCCAGCCAATTATACAAAGCTGTCCACAAACGTGTTTTTTTTTTAAGATCAGCCCGATTATGGGCACCTGCACACTACACACCGACTTCCAGCCTCTTAGCAGGTACATACTCTAGGTACGTCCTACTACCACCCGATCAACCATTGCTAGTTACCGACCACAGATGAGATCCACGGTGGCATCACCAGAGAGATGAGGGGACCCAAACCAGAAACACTCTGCTTGACCACAACACAGGTCAACACCAATTTCTTCAAGCAAGACACATGAAACTAGATCATAGAACAACAGACTCACAAGATGCAACCATATTCCACAAAACAACATCTGATCACCATTTAGAGACAACACAATATTTAGCTAGACGACTCAGACCACGACTAGAGAACCAATCTTGAATGAAGGAACTCAAGACACTCACCAGTTCTTACAAGCAACACCGTATGCCTGTAGAACTCATATTGAGACACCGTACTCAATATGCCCACACACGTCCTCTCAGATGGCCACCATGCGCATCCGGGACCAGTCTTGGGTGTAGGAACCCAAGACTATCTCACCAGCTCTTACAAGCAACACCGTATGCCTGTAGAACTCATATTGAGACACCGTACTCAATATGCCCACACGCGTCCTCTCAGATGGCCAACGTGCACACCAAGGACCAATCTTATCTTGGATGTAGGAACCCAAGACTCTCTCACCAGCTCTTACAAGCAACACCGTATGCCTGTAGAACTTATATTGAGACACCGTACTCAATATGCCCACACACGTCCTCTCAAATGGCCACCGTGGCCAACAAGGACCAATCTTGGGTGTAGTAACCCAAGATGCTCACACTAGCTATGCCAAGCAGCACCATAACCAAATAACGACACAAAGACCTCACCTTCCAGCAAAAACAGCGAAACAGAAACAAAGATCAGAACCAAACAATATCATCCTTAAAGGACGGATGCTACATGAACAAGAACTAACAATCAGCAAACTACAACAGAAATAATACAAAGTAGGAAAGCAAATGACATGATAAAGAGTCATACAAGATTTACACATAGCATGTGGATCAGTGTTTAGTGATCTGATCATGGAATTATTATAATAGAACGCATCTTAGCACCCATACTTACTCCATAACATATTGTATCAAGTTTAATCAAGGCTTGTCTTTGTAACATGTGTAACTGAACAGATACATGAACAGAACAACAAAATGCAAAACAATATTCAGGTTTTATAATTTTATCAACAGTAAACTAATTTTATTGTTTTACTTTCTATTTTTTCAATAAACATACACTTACTTTGGAATTGAAACAAATCTGATTTGTGAAGGTGTGACTTATCTTTATAATAAGGCGCCCCTGATTCCCACTCAGTCTATGCTTAGTAGATTCTCTGGCACACACATATTAGGCTCCGTCAATCACTAAATCCCTATGTGTCTCCATGACTGATGTGGTCTGCCAATATGTAGTGTCAGGCATCCTCCACTTCCATTGAACCCTGAAAACAATAATTCACAAGAAAACATTGCAACAGATGGGAAGGTTGTGTCATTGACAAGACATCGGCTATGATTATTAGCACTATGGGACATATTTACACCGGCTATGCTTTATCATTGGGCAACGCTACTCGATTAGCTTTGATTAGCCACCTATGTTGACAAAAGACATTTGTTTAGTTTCTTTCTTAAGATTCTTTAAAATCAATCAAATGTATGGTCACATCACAATAAACCAACTTAAAACCTAAACTGCTTGCATAGTAACTATACTACCTTTAGTATTTACAAATCAATCCAATAGAAGTATTCACAAAACCAACAATTTTAGCATGAAACGATCAGACCTTACCAGTACCTCTATTACAAACCAATTGCATTTCTGAACATCCATAGCACTTGTTAATCTCATTCTCATAGGATAGTAGAAGGAACTGACAATAATCACGTAACGTAACTTGGTAACTGGCGCAGAACTCCCGGTGTGGCTCAGGTGTGGATGTGCGAGTCAGACTTTTCCTAGTATCATTCGAGGTAAACCATCAGTGGGCGTGAAGACAGGGTTACATCCCACTTCTGATAAAGGCTAAGACAAGCAGCGGAGCCCTGATATAGGCTCAGGCAATCAGAACAGGCCTCCGGCACCGAAAACTGATAAAATCGTGAGTGCTTTTTCCCATGGCCAGTCTCAAGAGAGCGATGCCCGCCATCTTGCATCCTCTTCTTTTTTCACCGACCGGGCAAGCCAACACAATCAGTTGTCAGTGTCAGTTTTCCAAAGAATCTTTTGGACAAACAAAACCACGAACAGAGGATGGATTTACATCTCAACGACCCTATGTATGAGAATAAAACCACTCACCGCTACCTACCTAAAATACACGCCTCGTCTACAAATTCTTCGTTATGGTAGAATTTGTGTTGAAACCATAGGCTTAGACGTAGTGAAAAAATTCTATGTCTATGGTTGAAACCATTAGTGAAAAAATTCTATGTCTATGGTTAAAACCAAGAAGTAGAATTATATCTTGTGTTATATGAAGATTATACCTAAGCTTCTTGGTTGAAACCAACGTGGTGATAACACTGAAACACTAAACTTACTGAATTCACTTTATCATCGACGTAAATACTAGGTAAGTACAAAGTGCCCCGGAATAAGTGTAAGAAAGGAAATTTATTTCTACACTTTTAAACTACCATTTAAAAAAGATCATCAATCTTATTTAAAACTATCAAGGCCAACGTCGTAAATGTCCATCTTCGGGGCCTGCAGGCGCCACGCCGCCGGTTGCGCCCTGCGGGTGTCGTTTTGCCGAGGTTGGGCAGTGAATGCTTTAACAACACTAGCTTCTACTAAATGATACTAACTAGTGTTTCTAACTAGTGAAGTAGTGTTTCTAACTAGTAAACTAGTGTTTCTAACTAGTAAAATAGTGTTTCTAACTAGTGAAGTAGTGTTTCTTACTAGTAAACTAGTGTTCCTAACTAGTAAACTAATAAATAAAATAAGATCCCAAAATTTTTCGACTTAGGCGGGACTCGAACCCGCGCCCCACTCTTAGTACGAGTGTACTCTAACCAACTAAGCCACGAAGTCTCAGTCGGTTTCATCGAAAATAGAGTGAGTGCGGGTAACTATAACATAATGATAAAAATCCTTAGTAAACTAATGTTTCTAACTAGTAAACTAGTGTTTTAAATGTATACTAATCAAGCATGAGGATCACGGCAGTAACGTAGCGTGAGTCGACTCCCTATCGAATGAAAGGGATAGGTAGGTGTCAGTGTCACACCTGTATTGAGTCACCTTTTACAACTTTACAGAATAAAACCGGAAAGCAACATCACGGAGTTTTTTCAATTGGCGGGAACCCGTTGCGGTCCCAACTAGTTTCAAGCTAATTAATTTGTGCAATTTATATTACGGAGGATAGCGGAGAGCGGTTATCTCTTTCTTTGCTAATTCTCTTTTCATTAACTCACTTTATATATTTTTTTAAGTTATATGTTATTTGTATTTGCCATAGTCTCAATTTTTTTGAACCTTTAATTGCACTTTAATTTAGCTACCTAGTTTTTAGATAATAAGTATGTTTTTGTAGTTATAATGATACATTTTATGCGTATTTCCTAATTTAATTTATATACTAAGTGTAGAAGGGAAGACTGGTTCTCTGTAATACAGTTCAATTTGAACTAAAACGGAAACCAGGAACACCTGGCACTTTTTTGTATATATAAATTTGAAATAAATGATTTTGTATTTTGTATTTGTATTTGCTGTATTTTTCTTTATGCGAAGAGTTTTTATTCAATCTCAAATGACCATATTTGCATAAAACATAACAACAACACAGCAACAGTACCTACAACATCAACATCAGTAGAGATAGAAAGACTTGATCTTGTGTTAAGTATTTCGCTGTTAATGTGCACGAAAGTAACCTTATCAAATGGTTTGATACGCTTTCCTATTCCTCACCCATCAGTCCATCATCATCATCATATCAGCCCATATCCACTGCTGGACAGAGGCCACCCCTAATGAGCGCCATAGCACCCTGCCTCAAGCTTGCCGCATCCAGCATCTGCCAGTCTTTCGCAAATCGTCATCCCACCTAATAGGAGGGTGTCCTACACTACGTTTGCCGAGTCGCGGTCTCCACTCAAGAACACGTTTACCCCAGCGGTTGTCGGTTCTTCTGGAGGTATGACCAGCAAACTACCACTTCAGCGCGATCAAAAACCACAGTCCTTGGCAACTTGTGTACTCGACAAGTTAAATATTTAAGGTGATTTTTATCTAATCAGGTAGGAGAGCGAATTCGTTATGAGAATAAAATGTTGATCAAGGCCAGACGAATCAGGCCACGACCATTACGTGCGACACGAAAACTATCGCAAAAGTGATAAAACTAATATGTCACGATACAAATTGCAACACAAGGTACCTACCGGATAGTCAACTAAATTGTTGCAATTAATAATAAAATACACTTACATTAACCTTGAGCTTAACCATGACTGCTTTAAAAGAATTGGCAAACCCAGAAGCGAATATCGGTACCTACATATAAAAGTCAAACAAAAAATAATAATTTGCAAAAAGATCGAGTCGCATCGGTTTTTTTAACATTTTCATCAGAAAACTAATATTTTATATTAACAACCATTTCGTAAATTAAAATGTAACATTTTCAGTTTCTGAATTGTTGCCCAAAAAATGTTTCAAACCTAGATAACGTATTCGTTTGAAAGCTTTAATATTTTTTGAAGCCAAATAAAATTCGTTGAACTCGTTTTAGACTAGTCCCACTCGCGCACTTTTATTTGCAATGAAAAAAGCTTGATAATCTTCAAAGACTCTATTTGGTTTTCAGTTTTTTACCTCCAAGATTTAAATAAATACACAAATTTTAAGAAGTTTTAATAATATCTCAAAATTAAACCTTCATAACAACTTTAAACTTATCCTAGGTAATTAATTAAGTTAATGACAACAAAAACAATAGTATTGGAAAACAAATCCAATAGAAAATACATGGTGCTTTTTTTAGTTATCAACAAACACAAAGTAGATATTTGTTTTCCACACACTGAAGCACTGAAAAAGTTTCTTTTAGTTCACTTATATTCTAAAATTCTTCAATAAGCACAAAAAGTTCCGTATTCCGTAGGTCCCGTTACAACTAACGGCATTCGCTTGAGTGGAAACGATATTAGTACTCGTCTGGTTACTACTATAGTTAGCGTAGTTAAGAAAATTTAAACTGTCTATTGTATCTATCTCGTTTCTAGTTACAAAGGGTTCCCAGTTGTAATCGAAGTTGACTGGATCTGATTCATTTTTAAGGGCGATAGGGCCGCGCCTTTGTTGGAACGACCAAAGGCTTTGTAGACGGCTGGTCAGGAGTGCAGCAATTTTTTGTGCGCGATTCCATAGATCGTGTCTCTCTGAAGGATCACGACGCACGTTGAATAGGCAGCCGCGCGCTGAAATTAATAATATATTATGAAAATAGGATTACACTTTTTATAAAAAACATAATGCATCGAATTTTTCTACGAAAATTCTGAATTTGAGATTATTTAGGTGCTACCAGACGCTGGATGCGGCAAGGTGAAGACAGGGCGCTATGACGCTCATTGGGGAGGACTATGACCAGTGGACTACTAAAGGCTGATAATGATAATGACGATGGTTAGGTGCTAACATTTTTTGTTCATGTAAGTATGTAATAGATAAAACTGTGATCTTACTTTGCGATGGTATACAAGGAGTTACATCGCTTACAGTGTCTTCTTGCTTGATGGTAGCTTCATCCCTCATTTTTCTTACATGTTCAAAGCTTAAAAGTGCTCCCTCACTGTACTCAAATATTCTGGCGACCTGGCATGATCTAAGATTATCATAATATGCTGGTGTAGGTCCTTTTTTCGGCAGCAGCTCCGCTCCATAATATTCATTGTTCAAACCAGTCACGTTTCCAACTATAATCTTGAAATCACCAGCTCTGTAGGAGGCATAAACATTTCTATCGCTATCTTCAACTGTTAGTAAAACTTCTTTGCGTCTAGATTCCCGGTTTTCAACGATAGACTGCCATTGGTTTACTCCATCTATATTTTTTTCTAAGTATCCATTTGCAGCAGATACCAGAGTTGGTAGCCAATCGGTGATGTGCATTAGACCGTTCCACACTTTTGGCCTCAAATTGGCATGCCATATGAATGCGGGAACTCTGACTGCGCCTTCCCAAGGCGTGTATTTCGTTCCACGGAGTGGGAGATTCACCCCCCAGTTCCTAAGAGCGCCGACTGTTGGAGCTCCATTGTCGGATACGAAAATTATAATCGTATCTTCTAATAAGTTTTTGTCTGATAGCGCTTTCACAATATTTGCGAGACTGTTGTCGATGCTGGTAACTATCTCTGAAAGAAAAACAATATTTTTAGAATTAAGTTGTAGATTGGAGTCCCGGTTCAGAGGGTTTCGTAACTGACCAATTCATTCCCGGCGTGTTTCAAACTAATAGCCCCAAATTATCCTTTCTCTCAGCCTTCAAAAACTGGTTAAGAAAGAGTTAACATAATCCGCAATGGATATTACAATTGGCTGGCCCAATTTTAATGCCCTTTCACTTTATTAAGTTTGGTCAATTTTCGACTAACTGCTACCTATTATTGAATCTACTTATTTTCTTAAGTGTCCAAACTTACTGTTATAGTGCACATACCCGCAATAAACTTAAAATGATAACCATATTACCGACATAAACAGTTTTGATCGTAAAGCAACAATGTGTACCAAATGGACAAGTTTGCCTGCAAAATTGTATTCTAGAGTCAAGCGAAGTATCAATGCATACTGATTAGATACCTACATTTTCTACTTGTATAAAGTTTGATTGAATCCCTGGGAAGCTAAGCTAGTATCTATCAAATGAACTTTAGGATGACTGTACTTAAGTAAAGTGTCCATGAAGCTGTGAAAGTTTGTATCCAGGCATTACTATTATCCTAACCCCAATCCTAATATTAGTTAATGTTATAAATGCGAAAGCGTGTTTATTTGTTTCTACTTTCTTCACGCCCAATCCAAGCAACCATTCGACTTGATTTTTGGCATAGAGTTAGTTAGAAGGATGGCGAGTAACATAGGCTAGTTTTGGTCCTGATAAACATCAAATTCCTATAGGAGATTTACGGGAATAATCCCCCTAGAAATGTGAAGTTCGAGCTCAACGCGTGCTAAATTCGCGAATTTAACCCGCCGGGAACAGCTAGTACCTGCATAAAGGCGGCGATTAGAGTTGGCAATGTATCGATGATTGACGGTAGATTCTAGAGGCGGTTGAAGGGGGGCACCATCGTTGCCTGCGTGAGGTGCATTATGGGCTATATGTAAGAAGAGGGGCTGAGATCCGTTGTGGTTTTCGATTACTGAAAAAAGAAAAACAAAATTACTTATAACCAATAGGCACCGTCTATTCCCAGTTGCCACCACCATCAACGCCACCACTGGTGGCAATCGAGAAATAAATTCCCAGTCGCCACCAGGTGGTGGCTCGGTAATTTTATTTCTCGATTGCCACCAGTGGTGGCAAACCTGGTGGCAACTGGGAATAAAAAATTCTCAATCACCACCACTGGTGGTAACTGGGATTTTATTTCTCGATTGCCATCAGCTTCATATTCATATGCATAGATATTTCAATTGTTTAGAATGACTTCGTGAATTGTTTAGTGATATACGAGTAACTAGGTACCTAAACTTTACTAAGCCTAATAAGTAGGTGAATTTGTAAAGTTTAATAAAAAGTGGTTTGTTGCAAGTTAATCAGTATTTTATTTAATCAGTCTTTTAAGGCTAAAAACGCAATTATGATGAATATTATGCCTATCCGAACCGAACGCACCGCTAAAACAAAATCTCAAATTTTGCTGACTCGACTGATCACAAGGGTGCAAAGTTTCATACAAAAAAATAATTTGATTTATATATAAAATATAAAATAATAGACCATCTGCACCTACCCCCCTAGCACGGGAATTGTTGTCTAGTGTAGAATAGACAATAATGACATCGCATCGCCATACATTGCGTAGGTACATTTTAGAAGAGGAAGGAGTGCGTTTCAAATAACTTACGCATTCTATGGTAAGTTAATAATATTTCTTGAGTAATATATATTTCTGGGCTTGGTTGGCTCTTAGAGGTTTTAAGTTTTCCCTTACCTTGTACAGCTCGGTCTGTGATCGCGTCTACGATGTACTGCTGCTCCTCTGTCTGTGGTATATCGCCATCGAAAAGGTCCAATCCATACATCAACCTTCCGTTGGGCCACTGAAAGAAGTTTTGAACATTTTTTTAATCATTACTGTCATTGAGATGGAAAGGGGAAGTTCCGTGGAAGTTCCTAACAGATGGCTAGATGTAAAAGTAGGTGAAAGCTACCTTTGTCCAAAATCTTATTAGCTCACAAACGTCCACTACTGTCCACAGCTGAACAAAAACCTCTCACAAGCAATGCCACAAAAAACTGTAACGAGCCGCTTTCAACCAATTACTTCCTGCGTTCCCTACAAAATTTCGATGGTCCATCTAATCTTGTGGATGGTCTGTAAGACCCATATCTCATTTGGACACCATGGCTATGCTACCGGCCGCGCCAAAAATGTCTACAGTTGTATGGAGGGTACCTCATCTGGTATTACCGTGGTTGCTCAAACAAATTTGTTGCCTGCAACCAAATCATCCACAGGTGTTGCAAAAATAAATATGCATAGCTGTTTGGCGCCTGACTCTTTGCACTTCTCCACCACCGTGGTGGTATTGGTGTATCTCGCTTGATAAGCTCAAGACACCAAGGTGACGCGATTCGTGGCGCCACCTTGGTGTCCCAATGAGATAGGGGAAAACTCCGATGCGTGAGACACTTATTAAAGATATTTGTAGGAACCATACTCACAGTTTCAACCTTATTATACGTGTAGTAGTCGACAAACCCTCCTCTCATGCCGTAGTGGGAGTCATACCCTCGCGAAGTTGGCAGGTACTCCCGTCTTGACATACCCACATGCCACTTGCCCACCAGGTGGTTGGAATACCCAAGCTCCTTGAGGTAGGATGGAAGGAGCCTCTCTGTGAGAGGGATTCCACGGTCTTCAGAGTTGAATAAGGGCATTCCTTGCATTCCTGTAAGAGACTCTTGTTTATCAAATTTCATGCAATATGTTATGAATTAGTTTGACAAGCGATGATGGTGTTCACGAGGGTGTAAAGCTGGTCACACATCTGTAAAGCATTACTGCAGCACAGCTCAAAAATGTGTATTCAAATAAGGGATTTAACTCGTAACATTTAGATGTATTCTTATTTATATTGACGGCATCAGATGACTGACAGTTCGCGCACGGACCCCCCGTTGGAAGCTTGTGTGAAAACATTATGCTACTGTAATATATGAGTTAAAGCCCTTTTTTGAATGCACATTTTTGTGCTGGGTAGTAGCAGTATTGTATTAATATGTAGCCACCTTCCTGACTCCGGGCGTGCTATCTAATCTACATATACTGTGGATAGTTAAAACAAGCGTATATTTATACGTGTACATGTTTTTAGTTGGACTAACAACTCTATTTCTGATTTCCAGTTCCATAGAACGTCGTTTTCCAGTTTCCAATTTCCATAAAATCACAGCTGGAAAACCAAAAATCTATTTTCGAACAGGACATGTTTTCCCCTGTGATTTTCCATGTTTTAGTTATTTATCGCTGCAAAAACCTTCGGTTTGGGATACCAACTGCCTGTATATATTTAATTTAAGTAGGTACCTACCTACCGTCGGACAATGTTATTGGGCAACGAGTGGATAGTGACGTAAATTCGAGTTCGAAAATGGACGCGAGTTACTTAAAATCATGAATAAAAGTAATCGAAACCAAGAATTGTTTCGTACTTCTGCAGTTTGCTCCGATGATATCGGTGTAAAATATTTATTTAAAGGTAAGTAAAATATTTTCCACTAATATTTATCTGTTCAAAAACATAATTTTCTGTGGAAACTATTAAAATCTTTCAAATATTTCTGGCTTCACCGATAAAAGAGCCATCTTATACATAGAAAAAGAACTATCTCAAGGAACCATCATATTGTTCCAAGTTGTAGTTGCCCAGTTTCATAGCAGTTCCTAATCTTAGGCCCGTATTATGAACTATTGCTAAGTCATAGATCTATACTCGAGTGACGTTTATGCCATGAGCAAACATTCATATAAAGGGCCTAAAATTATTACGTTCTTTTATGCAACTTTTTTATCCCCCCCACATTTGTTTTAATGTTGAAGGTGTAGCAAATACACCGATATTGGAACCGTAAAATATAAAAAAAAGTTTGCGGAATTTTTCCTATAAGTATTAAAGTTTTTAACCCTTGATGAACCCTGCCTTCATACAAAATTTCAACTTCCTAGGTTATTTAGAAGTGGTTTACGTTTTGACCAGTCAGTTTTAAAAAAAATGGCACTTTTCGGACCTCGAGAAATTTATATATTTATTTATAAAATGAAGTACTCCTATCCTACTCTATTCATGGATCTAACTTAACTAGAAATACAAAATCGCAAGCCTGTTGGTTAGTTGTAGGTAGTTTGATAAAGTCTGAGTTATAGACGGGACCAAAAGCGTGCCCAATAGTTCATTCTCACTGCTGTTTCTTTCCAAATAAAAAATCGCATCGATTAATTTACTCTCGACCAGACCAAAGCTCACCCACGCCACGGCTGGGGCGTCGATGAAGATGATAAATAATATAGGTAAGTTATTATAGGAAAATATTAAATAAACGATAAGAACACACACACGCACATACACACGAAAGTTTGACTTTTGGTACCCCTTTGCTAAAAATACTTATCTTGGATTCGATAACCTAGTATGATAACAATTTTAATCATTTTATTGTTAAACTTTGAAAAGCAATACTTTTTCGGATTATGTTTACCTAGTTAATCAAAATTTAAATTAAAGTCACCAGGACACTTGTCTTCTCCGAGAGATACTAACTCGGACAATTGGGCAGCTCTTTGGCGTTTAATATAAAACTTCTGTAAAAAACCACCGTTAAAATATTATCTTGTTGAAAAACACATGCCTTAGTATGGTGATATATAAATCAAGGATCATACGACGTAAGATCCTTCTGAGCTACATCATATCGTACAAAGATTTCGTTTTTGTCAAATGTATATAACATTTGACAAAAACGAGGGTTATCTACCAGCACAGCCCCAGAGGTTTTGAGGTTTATACAAGGACTTGGTAAGTAGTAGGTATACTTACTTATTACGCCCATACTTGAGTATTGATATCACGCAACATTTACATCATAAATGCGAAAGTTTGGATCCTTAGATGGATAGATGTTATTTACTTCTTCACGCCAAAACTACTCAGTGGATCGAGCTGAAAATTTGCATAAATGTGCAAAGCCCTAAGTCTGGAATCAAAAATATGATTTTATCGCATAGAACATTTCCCATAGGATACAAATAACCTTTAAACATTCATAGAAACAACGTCTGCGAAGCAGCGTGCAGTAACCGGTAGTAGATAAAGCTATTGTGTACAAGATTTTCAGTGTCATGCATGAGTCATGACACTGAAAATCTTGACTCATGACCGTGGTGGTGTGTCACCGAGACGAAATTTATAATAGGCTTATATACTTGTCTTTGTAAAGTACCTACTGAATGTCACATGAAATTCTATTTTGTTATGAAAAAACCTTGAATTGTTGCATAGCATCCTTCGAACGTATTCCATTAAATTTTAACCATGCAAAAATCTGTTGTATTTAGGTAGTTTTTTTTTGTTTTGCTGATCTATCTAATGTTTCGTACTCTATATAGAGTGCTGTATTCATAGGTACCTATGATATGCCTCTTGTAAAGTTTGACTGATTTCCTAAGGAAAAAGAATTATATTGAAAAAGAATCCATTTTCTATAATTTGTTTCTATGTAAACGTTTTAAGGTTATTTCTATCCCATGGGAACTGATTTATGGGATGACAAGTAGCCTACGTTTTGTTCTTGGCCTAGAAATACTTGTAGGTATACAGAGTAAATTCCAGCCCGATCCGTTCAATAGTTTTGGCTTGAAGAAGTAACACACACCCATCCATCTAAATTTCCGCAGTTATAATATTAGCACCGAATAACTATAGTGAAGTTGAATATTTCGGTAAAATAAAGTTAGTCTAGAAATATGTTACTAGACTAACTTCATCAGAACCACAAATTTATTATTAAATAAAACCTAATGTAATTCAAACCATTAGTTTAGTTATATTCCACAACTTTATATTAGCGGCTGCGCCTGTGTTGTATTCGTTCGAATAAAAAAAATTGGTTCTATAATCTTCAATCTAATTTTTTTCTAATTATAATCATCAAAAATATATTTATTGACCCCGACGTGATTTGAACACGCAACCTTCTGATCTGGAGTCAGACGCGCTACCGTTGCGCCACGGAGTCTGCATGTTGTGCATTGAAAATAACGGCATGAATGCGGCAATGACGTCACCTTCATTTATGAGGAAGACAGAGGACGATCGTGATCTTGAGCAGAGCAAATAGGGCCAAGTGTGTAAATAAAACGTGTTGTGTTTCTTGCGCCGGCAAGGGTCACAAACCTTCAATTGTGCGAACTAGTTAAGTGTAGCGAGGACGAAACGAGGTCTTTACCACAAAGGCATTTGAAAACACACGTGCCTTGTAACCACAGCTAAGCCTACCGGAGGCTTAGTTGTAGACCTGTAACCTTCATTCAGATTACTTAGTAACGGTATTTTACTTCCCAACTAACATAGTAAAATGGAAAGTAAGATGATTTAGGTACCTATGCCTTATGTTATTATTAGATTATAATAGATATAAGATATATTTAGATATAAGATTTTTATGTTATTCATGTATTTTCTCTTTTTTGTACAATAAAGTGTTAATAAATAAATATGTTTGTTTAGGTACAATTCGAAACCTAAAATTTAGGACAAATGTATAGAAGGACCTCTGTTCTTTCCTAGAAAAAACCTAGAGGAGTTAACCCAGGCAATGCTTCATTATTTTCTTACCCTGTTAAAAAAACAATAAAAATAAATATTATAAAAAAAATAACATGCTAGAAGTAAAGAACTTACCCAATCTCATAGGATATTTCCCTGTCAGGAGCGCAGTCCGGGCTGGTGTACAAATCGCTTCACTGTAATACTGCTGGAGTATCACACCCTGGTAGGCGAGGGTATCGATGTTCGGGGTCTGGATCAGGTCAGATCCGTGAAAGGATACATCATTCCAGCCCTGGAAGGTATTTGAATTATAAGCAGACTCAAAAAAAGAAGAGGTACCTACTGTTATCTGAATGTTGTGTGAATGATCGATTGCTCCTCGAATTGTGAACCAATTTGTATGATTTCCTTTTGAACAGAGATTCCACGATGGTCCCATAATGAAATATTATCGAAGGATTCGTGTTTGTCTCGATAAACTTAAAAAAAACATTGTAAATTACAAGGAATTTTAAGTCGGTAAAACAATCAAACTATTTTACAGTGAGCTCTACCTGCTCTACAATGCATTATTCATTGTTATTATTATCATACATAATAATAATGATAGCTATTATAATCATAAGGTATTATATGTTATCATTAATAATGTTATTATATTTATTTATTTATTTTTTCCGACCGTTCTACCTGAAGAACTCTACATCGCGAATAAGCCTAATGCTACGATTGGCGACAGATATAAAACCAGCCAAGTGCGAGCCGGACTCGCACACTAAGAGGTAACGTAGATGGCAAAAAACGACGTCTCGGTACTTAGTTATAAAATCAGCAAACAGCATTATTAAGTTCTTGAGTGTGTTTTTGGTATACCCGCGGAAAAGGCAAAAAAAAACATTTTTTTGGGGAATTCCTTAATTTTTACCTTTACGTATATTTACATTATTTGGTTGATATATCCACACTTCCAGTACTTAGTATTTAAATTTTTGTATTGCTAACTGTAAAAAATTTGACCATTTTCGTAATTAAGAAAGCGAAGATGTGGTCTAAGATGGACCACGTTTTCTCAGAAGGAAATTATCTACTCGGATTTGAAGACACCGAAATTGTTTTCTACCGAAAAAACTTAGCTCAACGAATTCATTCTAAATGTAAGCTTATTAATAACTAGCACCGCCTCGTTGTTTCACCCGCGGTATTCCCGTTCCCGTGGGAATTCCGGGATAAAATAGCCTGTGTTCTATTCCAGACGTTGTATACATATATAATTTATAATGAAAGAAAATGATAATCAAATAGTTGGATCAAATTAAAACTAGTATTTACAATAGAAACAATTGATCTAACTGATGACTGTTGCAAACAATCTACAGGTAGCTCAACAGCTAATAAACATGTTTCGTAATTTTCTTTGTTAGTAAATCTGCAAAAAAAATATTTTTTATTAGAGTTTAAAAAACACGAAAACAGGTTTGACGTTGCCATAGCAAAGTCAGATGACTAAGATCGCCTTGCCGTGAAAAATAAATCTTTAATTTTCCTTATGAATTGGTTTTATGACTATTAAGTGGTTAAATTTTTTATCGTTGCACAGATTGGCACCAGGCTAAGAATAATTACGAAATATTTATTTAATAATTCTACACCAGATTTATTTTATTCTTTACTAGCTGCTGTCTGTTGCTTTACACGCGTTGTTTAAGGTCATTTCTATCCAAAGGAACTAATTTATGGGATAAAGAATATAAGCCTATGTTACTCTCCATACCTTTAACTAGGTAACTCTATGGCAAAAATCAAGTCGATTGCTTAGTTAGGGCGTGAAGAAAAGACAAACATACACACTTTCGGTTTTATAGTATTATAGTATAGATCCTGAAAACGCGATTGCCTATTATCTTCTTAATCGCTATACCACTCTTGATATGGTGGCAGTCATATCCCTGATATGACTGCCACCATAGTATAGCCATTAGCATACATACATATATATAGGGAGGAGACTTCAAAAACCGGCCTTTTTCTCGCACTGCTGCTTTTCTGGTACATTCATTTACAGGATGACTTTACTCGGAGCTTATTGGTACTTATAAGTCGTGTACATAAAGATTGGGATTGAAAAAGTCTCGATGTCCAGTTTAGATCATACCTACTTTTATTGTATGTTTGTTATTCTTCGCTTCCTTTTTTTGACACGCTAAGGTTATATTTCACCGTTTGTTAAACTAAAATAAGCTTCAACTGGATCATCGTCCGCTATGTCTTAAACTCGTTCAAAGCGCTTGAATTTAACTAAGTTTATCTTATAATGACCGCGTTCAATTGCAATGGTGAAATAGGACCTAAGATTTATTTATTTATTTATTTATTATTAAACACATGTACATCTATCCTTACGGGCACACCCAATACAATAGAGTACCTTATATTCTAGCAATAGCCTAATCTTATCATAATTAATCTTACATTAGAAAATCTTTATACATTATAAAGTTATGCAGTTAATGTTAAATTTCATTACCTATGGACAAGATGAAATTTATGACGAGATAAGATATGATAGAGATAAGAGAGAGACGAGGCTACCATTACCACCACTTTATATATACCACTTTATTTTATGTGTATATAAGTTCATACATTCACAGTTCAAACATGCCTATGTTAAGGCATGTTAGGTAGGTATTATTAGTACTAAGTAGTGTAGGTATACCTAATTATAATTGTTTTCTTTTCCTTAAATAACTCAAACTATTGTTCTTTTAAATCTAGTCTATTTGTTCTTTTAAATCTAGTCTATCCCAAGTTTGCCTGGTGGAGAACGCTCAAAGCGATAAGGGCGCCCTTGTACTGCCTCGATTCTCAGCATTTTTTTAAATTATATTTTGTGCTTGTGTGAATAAAGAATTATCTATCTATCTACTTATATGTAGTTTTTTCGGTGCTCGTCGAGCGTGTTTTCGATTAAATTCAAAACTATTTTTAAGTAAACAAAGAGGCGCTGTCTGTCGCCTTGCTGCATACACAATAAAGTTTAAGGTGCCTATTCCACTCATCAAATATCTGTGTCCAATGTACATTTCAGCAAAGAAATTGGACGACTTCTTCCAATTTACTAGCAACACCGATATTTTATCAAAGATTTGGATACTAGTTTCTGCCCGCGACTTTGCGTGCTTTTTTTATATGAAAACATTAAAAGGTTATTTCTTTCTGAAGGAAACTGAAATTTTGTAGCTATGTTGTATGTAGCCTATGTTTTATTGTAGTTCAAGAGCAACAACTATGCAAAATTTCAGCCAGATCTGCTTAGGAGTTTTTGCGTAAATAAGTTCAAATCATCCATCAATCCATCCAAATATTCGCAATTTTAATATGAGTGTGATCGAGTTATCAACTTCGAAATTCATTTGAAATCAACTACGCAAATTCGTAGGAATCTTGGACAAAGATATTGGATGAGTGGAATGGGCATCTATCCTTGAACTTCGATCTAATGTTGGACAAAGAACTTGGACAAGGATATTGGATGAGTGAAATGGGAACCTTACACGGCGCGGCGGCGACAGCGACGACGACATGGCGCGGGCGCGTTGAAACAGTTAGATGTGTTTGCTTTTCCTACTACTACAAGTAGGTATATTTGCCCGTCGCGTCAACTTAACCTTCACATTGATCACGTGCTCGAGTCATAAGAACATTTAAACTAGGGTTCACGTACTGATTATCAATTCTCTAAGCGTTACCGCGATACTGATCGGTCAAGGTCGTTCTTTTTAACTGGTACCCTATTCTGCTAAACCAATCTCTACACAATAATAATGGTATCGTCACACAATGACACAGTCTGTCAGTTTTAGTCCAGTCATTTAAGATTTCACCTAGCAATCTTACCATCTGGAATATTAATTATGCCTTCATTTTGGCGTCATAACAGTTGTTCAAAAGTCAAAAAAATATCACGTTACCTTCTTAAGTTATTCAATGTCATAAAATTGCTTTTTCACATTTGTCTAGGTTTCTATATAGCTCCAATGATGTCGATATCTCTTACAGACTTGTATAGAGCATACAATTTGCTACAAATTTTGCTAATTTTTTTCATGGGCGTTTTTGAGATAGAGCGCGCGTACACAACCAAGTATAATTACACTATTATCACTTAGATACGAAGTTAACAAGATACTTTGTTTTAGCTTTTGAGTTCTAAAAACAATCCTATTTGAGACAACGTTTATAGTTCCAAAATGAAGTCATACATGAGTTTCTAGCTGCTTAGCTCGGAATTGCTAGGTTGAACTCAATTTTTTAGCTAAATGACTGGACTGTTTGATATCCCGCCATTAACGAAAGAAGCTACTATAAATCTCTACGTAATAAAATAGCAACGCATGCTCTATCTAGAGTTTTTTTCATAATAATAATAATAAATAATACTGGACAATTCACACAGCACTAAAGATTCCACGTAATATATAGGATAAGCTATAACCAGAAGACCGTTTGTACACTTACATTCCTGCAAAATAAACGAATATGATTATGACTCTACAACCATACCATTGTTACAGTAAAGAGATTGGTTAGCAGAATTGCCCCCTGGATTGTTAGTCAATCGGTTATTATTTTGCGTGTGACACGACATTGTTAATCGATTGATTATCGGCTTGGAATTGACAATAGTTTATTCTACAGATAAGCATGAGTTTAGTTTTATTTTTATCATTTGATTAATACAACCTCTTCAAGTTAAACAGTCTAGTACAGTATAAGAGTGATTATGTTAATTCTGAACTTCATGATAGGTACATTGTCGGCCACATCGTCACATTCCAGCAGGTGAAATTGTGGTCAAAGGAACGTAAGCATATAAATAAATAATGATGGACAAGCCACACAGCATTATCTAGCCCCAAGCTAAGCAGAGCTTGTGTTTTGGGTCTAGTACCCATAACACATAACAATAACTGTTATATTTAATACACTACATGATTTTACATACAGAGATATATTAAATAATATACTAAAACACCCAGAACGCAAAAACAAAATATATCTCTTCTAGGTATCTAAACATTTGTACCGGGACGGGGGTCGAACCCGCAACCTACTGCGTTGCAGGCGGACCTTCGACCGCTGCGCCACTGAGATCGTCAAGTCTATTGACTCTAATTCAAAAAAAAATCTATACATATTTTTTCTTTTATTTTCTACAGTTTTTTTTGGCTCGCTTGTTTAATTTGGATTGGTTATAGTAAAAAGTCTTTCATGGATTAACTCCTGATTGATTACCGACAGGTAGGTTATAAATATCGATAATTTAACTTAATTTATTTATCCGGAAACAGAAAAATGCAGATCATGCCTGGCAATTGTCGCACCGTCTCGCCAATTTATTAACATAAAAACTTTGTAATGACTTGTTTTCAAGCTCTTTTTCTGACAACAAAACCTGTCTGTTCGTTATACCGTCACGCTTCAACCACATTCTTAATTTGTTTTTAAAATTATTTCATTAAAACTTCCTTAGATGGTTGCACAATGCAAAATAAATCAAATCATGTAAAAATTGTGGAACAAAAGTATGGAACGCAACAGAAATCCATGTGTTAGTGCGTCAGTTTTTGTATGGTGCATTTAAATTAGCGTGTTGAGTGGATCATTTTGGATTTTGTTGGTCTTTTTTTAGGGTTCCTTATCCAAAGAGTAATACGGGACTCTATTGCTAAGACTACGCTGTTCATCCGTCTGTCACCATGCTGTATTTCATGATCTGTGGTATTTAGACAGTTGAAATTTTTGCATAATGATATATTTGTGTTGCATAACAACAAATACTAAAAAATAGAAAAAAATACATGTTGAACAAACAAACGTGATTTTTTTGCTCGTTTTTGCTCAAAATTGATAGTGGCAATAGGTAGACTCTTAAAATATGCACAGAATAATTAGTTATATACAATTTACTTTAAAATAAATAATTTAATTAAAATAAAAGATACATTTAATCATAAAATCATCCCTTAGTGATAAGGTAAGTATTTAGTGTTCATAGTATTATGTAATGTATCCAGAGTTGCCAGGTATCATGCCTTTCTACTTAAAATGAATTTAATATTCTACTAGATTATACTAAATATAAGAACCCGCTATAAGTATCGTTGAAAAAGGGTCAGACTTTTATTAATTTGAATTTATCATTCAAAGATGGTACCTAAACTTGCCAGCTTCAACAATATTGAATCATGGCGAGTCAAGTTACAACAGCTCTGTCGCCGGAGACGTTAATTTCATTAACTTCAACCTCCCTTGCGGTTTGGAGAAATGTCTTTTTCCTTGTTACTGGTTTCCGTCATCTTGGCAGGTACATGCCCGGGTAACTTTGTGAATTTCCTTTTGCAAACCCTTTTGAATTGAAGTTTTAAGATAATATCTGCCAATGTCACTATTTTTGCAACTTTTTGGGGTTCCGTAGGTATCTCAAAAGTAAAAAAAGGAACCCTTATGGGATCACTTCGTTTTCCGTCTGTCAACTCTCTTTTCTCAGAAACGCGTGCAGGTATCGAGTTAAAATTCATATACTCAGGCTTGTAACCTCTTGGAGCCGCAATATAAATCAAACTTCCAAGTCAACGCAATCAAAAGTTACAGCCGTTTATGCCCATTTTTTTAAATTTTCCAAGGGAATCACATGCATACATAACCGATAGGGTACTTCCCGTTGACCTAGAATCATTAAATTTGGAAAGAAACAATATCTCATAGCACAAGTAAAGGAAAAAATCTGAAAACCTTAATTTTTGTTTCTATATCCTTTATGTCATTGTGACCAAATTAGATTATTTTTCTGAACTATGCGTCTGGGTCGATTTGATTGCTTACGAATACACGTTTTTACGGAACCCTTGAGCGCGAGTTCAACTCTCACTTGACAATTAATTTTAACGAAGATCTCAGTGACAACATGGGTGATTTTGCTGTAGAGTGAAATGGTCACTTCGAGCTATAGTGTCCAACTGGTTCCGATCAGATTTGCGAGTTCTCATAAGGCTTGTGAAATATGCTGGTAACTTATAGTGAGGCCAAATCGTGATTTTTGGGAACCCTTCGTGCCGTGTGCGAGTCTGACGCGCATTTGACCGGTTTTTTTATTATATTGAATAACAAGTTTAAGTTAAATAACAAGTTAAGTACGGGTATTCTTCATTTAGGTATTTACCTCAAATATGTAAATAAGCGCGATATTTATTATAATGGGTTTTTTTAAGTCGGTTTTGTATTTATACTTCAGATCACAGATAAGTTTAAGTATGATGCATAAGAGCCAGTCAATTTTCATTGTATTTTCAAAATGGCTATAGTATTTCTATCATCTATAGTTTTGGCGATAATACGAAAAAAGTTTTTTTTTGTTATATTGCTTACCGCACGCTGGGTATCTCTAAGAAACGAAATAAGTTCCCAATAATTTTCGATTTCGGCGGGACTGAGTGTGGGGCGCGGATTCGGGTCCCGCCGAAATCGAAAAAACCAAAAGCAAGAACGATCTATACTATTTGTTAATTTCCAGACTTCGTATAGGTAATTTTCTTTATGATTCTTTATTAATAACGTAAACTGAGTAGAAGTTCTCTAGATAAGTTAAGTTCCCATTTGTTTTCTTTAGTAGGACTATTGAAATAGAATCGTCTGCTCTAGGCTAGAGGAGACTGGACTCTAGACTTCCACATTTCTTCTTCTACATTTATATTTTGTGTATATGATTTAAGTATTTGTAATTGTAGGTTTATTATAAGTTTTAGTTACAAATAAACGCTTTAAACTAATCTAACTTGAAACTGTAACTCATGACGATAATAATTGGTGCTAAGTACTCATAGGAACAAGATAACTGGGGGAGACCGAGATGAGCAAAATAAGGGAAGAGAGGTCTTTGCTCAGCAGAGGCCTCTCTTCCCTTGAGGACATAATATCGGACTAACAATAACTTGCACCATTGACTAAACGCCATATTGTAATAGACAGTGTACCAGTGCCAGGCCAAAATATGTACCATTATGAGTTCAATAAATATCATTATTAGACCAAGAAACCTAATAATACTTAGCTAAGATAGCTTTTATAACATAACCTATTTTCATAGATAAGTCACTATTGACCTTTTTAATAAGTTCTCGTTTTTGACATTTGCTGTCACTTTTGAAATTGATTGTCACTTTGACATTTGATTCCATTTTTGATAAAATCTAATATGAAAAACAACGCGTGCGAAGCCGCAGGCAGAATATAGTTCGTCATTAAAGCCTTTCCAGTCTCCTAAGATAAACCAAAACAAGTACATGTGACACTGATCCCAAACAATGATGAGTGCACCTGTACAATTTCTTCTTTATTGAGAATCTGTCTTTTTGAAAACAAACCGTATAAAATACGTACCATATCGTCGACCATCATAAAAACAATGTTGGGACGTTGCCGGGGGTACGCTGATGCTGACATGGTCAGTAGAATCGTCCACCATTGCTTCCTGAAAAACATCAATTTAATGCTAAATAATAATTGTACGTAATAAAAAATCGTCACCTATTTTGTACCGATGTACCAAAAATTTGTACCAGCGGTCAACGAGGAAACAAAAGGGGATCGTTTTGTTTCCTCGTTGACTGCTGTCTGGGGAATACTGGACAAAACATCCAGGAACCCCTGCCGTTATTCCCTTAGCAATAATAATGGCAAGGGATTATAACATCATAACAGGTATATCGGCCTCCCCTAATGAGCGACCGCCCTGCCGCCGCCGCCCTGTCTTCAGCTTGACTAAAGACAATCTTTAACCTTCCTGTCCAGCCGTGGACTAACATAGCCTGATGATGATTATCTATAAATAAAGTCAGTCAATATTTTTTATATATATATAAATGATTTTAAAAGTAATAATTATCTAATGAGAAGGAAGGTGTCAGTTATTGTACCTATCACTTCAATTTTGGTCCTCTTGTGTAAGAAGTGAAAAAAACTACTAGTAAATTTATACATCACTAATAACTGTTTATTTTGCCTAAGTTTAAATATAATGCGATTTAGATACATGCCCCTATTAATATACAGCTAAGCACAACTTGATTGATTTTCCATACAAAGGTACTTTCCGAATCATTTGGAAACTATGCCGCTGATTCTAAGGAAATTTTGCATTCATAATCAGATAAGACATAGGTATACAGGGGGACATATGTTTTTGAGTTTCAGGAGAGCAAAAGTAATAAAATCGCTTGAAATTGAATCAAAATGAATTTTCACTCTGATGATTATGTATTATAAAAAACGAAAACGGTATAAACATCGTTATTTCTTATCCGATTGATTACGTATGCGAAATTTCTTTGCAATAATGGATGAAGTTTCCAATTTCGTGGTACGTTAAAGGTAAAGTACGTTTGTATGGTAGCTTAGGGGGTTCGCCCCCACCTGAAAAACTATTGTCCTACCTGTCTTACCTACTAAGGGTTTAAATTTAGGAATAGGGAGCTCAATTGCTTCAGATGGAAGCTTGTTTTATGGCCATAAATTCAATTGCCCAGAAATGATTTCCCTACCTTTCGTAATCTTTAAAATAGGATTGACTAGTTTGTTCTTGTTTCTTGTTGACACATCACAGTTTTTCAAAAAGGTATCTCTATTTGTGTGCGTTATATTTTCATAGATGTATTACGATGCTGGATGCGGAAGCTGAAGACAGGACGCTATGGCGCTCATTAGGGGAGGCCTATGTCCAGCAGTGGACTGGTATAGGCTGATGATGATGATGATTACTATGTTACTGTCAAAATATTTAAATAATTCTCTTGAAAAAGCGTGTGGCTTTTATTTCAAAATTTGCGGTCAGCCATATATTTTGGGATAGAAGCCCACGAAACAGAAAAAACGAGTATTCCGTGTAGAAGCCCCTCTAATTTTGTTATCCCGGAATATTCATTCATAAGTTTACAAATCTGTGAATGAGTAGTAAAAGCGCAGAGAAGCGCTCAGAACTTCTCTTGGTGGTCGGCAAAAACGTGCCAATAATAGTTTCATAGTGATTTTTCAGTTTTGTAACACTTTTATTGATCCCTATTCCATGCGCGACACTTTATTCCCGAAAATTGTGATCGTGCGCGGAAGTACTGGAAATGGGCTACGAACAAATCCTTTAAGAGAGATATAGAGTCCTCGGTAGCACTATTCACAGAAGAAAATGTAATTCTTTTATAAAAATCAGGTCTACATTACTACAGGTCAGCCTCGTAAATTTATGAAAATTAAAGAAGTCAACACACCGGCTTAAGATAGATTACTGACTGTACATCAAAGGATCAAGTAGGAACCATTTTATTTCTCTTCTTTAATTTAGTTTTTACCTTTGCTTCACAATTTTACTAAATCGTTTTACCTTGTACCGCTAGTACACTTAAGAAATGCTTAATGAGTAAGCTATTGTCAAGGTAGAGAGAGATCCTTCGTGTCCACATCTTAAACTGAGAGGGAGTAGCTTAAAATAGTGAACAGGGTCTAAAATACATTTTTAAATAAGTAAACCGTCAGAAACTGAACGATTTTTATTTATTAATTTAACTGGTGAATATAATGTATACGAGTACCATTTTTTTTTCAAATAGCTCGAAGGTTATTTAAAGGAACAGTGATTTTTTCCCTAGTGCTTACTTACCAACTAAATTCCAAATGCAACATGCTAGCTCTTTAAACCCGTTCCACTTAAAAAATTATATCCACGTTATCACTTAACTTTTTTGATATTTTCGCAAAGGCCACTTGAGGTGTGCGTTGCGCGCGCGCTTCTACGAGACAAACCTCAGAAACGCAAGGTTTTGCAATGAAATGCTCTGGAGGTCTGCCGAGGCCTTGACAATGAATTATGATAAATACTTCGGTAACAAGCGTATGTATAGACTTGTTCTTCTGTTCACTGTTTATATTTTTTATGGAAAAAAACAACAATAGTCACTTGGAATAAAGGAACTTAGGTGCCATAGAATCTGTAAACAATAAATAGGTATCGGTCGGAAACCATCTCTATGACCTTAGGGTAAGTTTACACAATATCCGTTTTACCGGATCCGTTTTATTCGACGGTGGCGAAGGTGGTTGCATGAGCGAGTTTACATACATTACTAGATCTGGAATCCAGAGTTTGTGTGAAGTGAACTCAGAATTTCGGATCTAGTACATAAGAGCCCATACTACGACGCCATTTTGCGAAAAGGATAGGCATAGGATTTCGTGTTCATAAAAGCGGGACAGGGCAGAACCACGCAATATTTAAAATGTTCTTTATATTAAGTTCAATTACTATGCATATTCTCACGATCTTAACTTCTGTGTTTATTGAGAAATTAAGGTTTTAGTAAAAATTTAGAGGTAACTTTGCGATTTTTTCTATAAAGAAAATTTGATGGAAACGTATATTCGATATTATATGAAGGATAGATTAACTCCTGAACTTTACCATATATCAATTTCGAAGTTAATTATTCTGTACTTTGGAAGTTATGGAGATCCGGCAGAGTTGATTTGAGTAAGCCCTTAACACTTTCATGGCCGATCGTTGCCTACGACGCGACGCACGTTGTCCCTCGTGTCCCTCGTTGTCCAGCGTGGGGTGGCGCGGCGGCGGCGTGGCTGTGCGACCCGTAGGGGCTCGCCATTGCCCCACACTGAAGGCTGGGCAGTTAATGCGTTAAACAATTGTTCCAGTAAGAGCGCATTCACACATGAAATCCGTTTTACCTGTTCTGTAAAAATGGATCTGCACCTTTAGGTTACGTTGATACATTAGACTGGATTCCAGATCCAGTAATATGTGCGAGCTCGCCCATTCAACTACATCCACCATCGCCGAATAAAAACGGATACGATAAAACGGATGTTGTGTGAATTCGCCCTTACTTTCTCATTATTACCTAAGTTCTATAATTAATAGATAATATTTATACTTTGCGAAAAATCTGAGCGTGTCTGGTCGAAGCGATGCGTGACCCGAGAGCTGGTGAGTCTGGCGCGGCGCATCAGCATTGCCATACAGAGGGGCAATGCAGCCCAGCGATTTGGGCACGCTTCCGACTGGTATTGATATGGATTAGTTGAGGTACCTGCAGATTGTTTGCAACAGCTAACTGCAGACCAGTTAGTAAATATAAGTTTTAATTTTGATATATTTATGATTTAAATTGTTTTTGTCAATAAAGTGGGTTCCTATTCTTTAACTAAATAATGCGTAAGCATTTCATTTGTTAGACGTTGGGTGGAAAACTGGATACCTACCTAACTACCTATTGAAGTTAGAATAAAACTATAGAATATTACCAGGCGACAGCTGCTAGCAACTTCAATTCGTAATATTATTATTTATTATGTTCCGTAATAGCAAAAATACAATACAATACAATACAAAAATGCTTTATTGTACACCAGAAAAGAACATTACAAAAAAACATTTACATGAGACAAGTACAATGGGCGGCCTTATCGCTTAGAAGCGATCTCTTCCAGGCAACCTTTGGATGGAAAAAATGTATAATGAAAAGTAATTATAAATACTATTTAACGGGTATTTATCGCGTTTATTTACCTATTTTTCCCGACGTTTCGAGAGGTTTACACAGGTCACGGGATGACTGGCGTGACCACGGCAGTGTGTAAACCTGTCGAAATATATTATATAATATATGTGTTCAGATCGCGTAAGTTTAAAAACATTTAGAATGAAAAGTTTTTGTCTTTTCATAGGTAGTGCTGTTATTCTGTAACTAGACAATAGTTAGATAGAGAATATTTTATTCATCACCAATTATAGTTGTTTCTTAACAAACAAAACGTAAGATACATAATATATTTTTGCTTATTATAAAAGACAAATAGGACGAAAACATGTCATTTTTGACCTGCCTATGAATATACAAAATGCGATTTGCTTACATTTCGTTATAATTTATAAGTGAGTATTTTGAAGAAAAAAACAACCAGTGACCTAGATAAATACTATTCGAATAATACAAAACATAACATCATTCATCATCAGCCTATACTAGTCCACTGCTGGACATAGGCCTCCGCCCCTAATGAGCGCCATAGCGCCCTGTCTTCAGCTTGCCGTATCCAGCATCTGCCAGCAGTCTTTCGCAAATCGTCATCCCACCTGGTCGGAGGGCGTCCTACATTACGTTTGCCGAGTCGCTCCGTTTAAAGACGCCCAGCGAGCTATGGAGAGAGCTATGCTCGGAGTTTCTCTGAAGGATAGGATTTTCAACGAATACATCCGACCGACAGAGAACCAACGTTATTGACATAGCTCAAAGGATTAGCGAGCTGAAGTGGCAGTGAGCTGGCCATATCTCGAGAAGAACCGACAACCGCTGGTCTAAACGTGTTCTTGAGTGGAGACCGCGAAACATTACATAATTTATGTTGGATATATGCTCGGATTATAAATAATTTTGGTATTACGTTTGTATAGACAATTCTTCCGACGATGGCCCCTTAAATTGCCTCTCTACTCAAACTCAAACCATGGTTTGCACAAAAGAAATCTTAAACAGCTTTAAAAAAGTAATTTATATCAAATAAGAAATAAGGTGTTATTATTTTTTTTTAAATATGATGTCTGATAAAAATAATACAAATAATGATTAATGTTGTTTGGGCCAAGGCCAGTAGTATTAGTTATAAAAACTAATTTTAAAGTTTGAATAAAATAATGGCGCGCCAAAACGATAGGTATTCATTGTCATGACTCCGGTGATATGTCATATGACTGATGACGTCACACCACACCTAACAAGTTAGTTGACGATGAAGGCTACCTATATTTAGTTTTGTTAAGTTTTAAAACTGGAAAAACTGTCTGGTATTGTGCCAGAACCACAACAAAAACGCCCGAATAACTATTTCTGTCGGTGCAAATGCTAATGGAGAGAAAAGTCAACCAAAAAGCTACATTTGCCAATTATACAAATAAGTACGAGTCAGCGGAGTCCCTCAAACGGCGAAAATACGCTAATCTTGACAGAAGTTACCTATTCGAGCCGTTTGGGGTGGAAACCATAGGTCCTTGGGGTCCAGGGGCACACGTTATCTACAAAGATCTTACAAAACTACTAGATATACTAGAGTCCACAGGTGATCGGAATGCTGGTTTTTATTTCGGTCAACGAATTAGCATTGCCATTCAACGTGGCAATGCTGCCAGCATTCTGGGCACTCTGCCTTCTGGTGACGGCTTAGATTTTTAGATGCAGTTGTAATTATTTATTGCTGTTAAACAAATGTACCCTCTAATAACAATAAACAGCATTATCTAGCCCCAAGCTAAGCAGAGCTTGTGTTAAGGGTACTAGATAACTGATATATACATAATACAATACATTACATAGATGGATATTTTTTATTAAACATAGAAAACGACCAGAACACCCGGTACAAATACCTGCAGATCGTACAAATCTTTGTCCCAAGGCGGGAATCGAACCCGCAACCTCTTGCGTCGCAGGCAGACCTTCACCCGCCGCGCCACAGAGGTAGTCGTTTATTTTAAATTTATATTTTAAACCTTTTTGACTTGGAATAGCGGCTACTTTTTATTCTGGACCCAACGCATTCGAGGCCGCGGGCAGTCGCTGTTTAGTACATAATCTACTCTTACGATGTGGGTGATTTTCAACTCTCTAATGGTGCGGTGACATGTATTTGACGTAAAACATTGAAATAAAACCTTGTGCTACAAAACTTTTACCTCAAGTGCCCGATTAAAAAATATGTTGGTTGGTATAGAAGCTTAAGAATAAAAAAAAACCTATTGCTACTTTTGAACAACAGACAACTATGTAGTACCTAAGTAAAACTCGTAGTAATCTGTGGATAATGTTATTGGATGTATATTTAGGATCAAATAGAATAAGCACATTATATAATAAGTCTATAACCTATTGTACAAGTGTTATTGTCCTAAATATAGAAAATAAAAATTACAATCAACTACCATAACACAAGAGCTTTAATATATATTAATATAAATCATAGCAAGGTAAAATATATAATGATGAAAATATATAGTAACAATTTCGCCCAAAACCTTCTCCGATAAGCTCTAACAAAATGTTGTCCGCGTTGTAGAGGAAAAAACGTCACCAATTAGGTACACCTTTTACAACACTGACAACATTTATTTAGAACTTATCGGAGAAGGTTTTGCGCAGAATATTTACTAAATATTTTCATTCTAATATTTTGTAATGGATTTCAGCAAAGTAACACCTGAATCTCATTTTTATCTTTTATCATTTTTTATATATTTTCTATAGTAATCCGGCCACCTGCGAGTCGATTCGCACACGGAGGGTTCTGTACCATCGTACAAAACTATTTCGAAAAAGGAACAATAAAATACTTTTTTTTTAAACATCAAAAAGCTGTCATGCCGTGGTCACCCATCCAAGTACTGACCGCGCCTGACGTTGCTTAACTTCAGTGATCGGTACTCAACTTGGTATGGAAATGGGACCCATTGATTATTGAATTTGTTTTACTTATGTACTTAAATATATTATTTTTAGTTATATTTACATTTCAAAGTTTTTACAAGGTGTAGTTATGCTTAGATAAAATTTCAACTGTCCTATTACGCTTCAAGAGATACCTACAGCCTCGAAAAAAGTACAGCAAAAATAGCCAAAAAAAATACTTTTTTGTGTGGGATAGGAAGGGAACCCCCTTAATTTTAATATTTATTTTATTTTTATGTAATTATAGCGCCACGAGAAAAACATATTCTGTGAAAATTTCAACCGTCTACGGTTCATGTGATACAAATACAGCCAACAGACGGAGAGACAACGCAGCCTTAGTACCTAATAGAGTCCCGTTTTCACCTTTTGGGTACGGAACCCTCAAAATGAAGGCATATCGATATATCTGCCAATAAAGGCTCACACGCAGTGTCTTTAGTTATTCAGTTTAGAAAACTCGAAAATCAAATCATGGTATAAATATCCCGTTGTAAATGACTTTAGTTCTAATAACCATGATAGTTTTTTTCCTTTCCTCTTGTTATTTCCCTTAGTCGGCTCTTACGACATGCACTGGTTGAGTTAGAGGGGTACATGACATGCCTAATTAGTTACTTTGAATTTTACGAAATTCTGAATTTAATCGCTCAATTAAAAGCAGTTTTGAATAAAGCCCACAACAGACGGTACTATATGTATAATATATTAATATAAATTATAGATATTACGGTATATTTTCTAAAGTAATTAACGAGTGACCGCAGACGCTAACACGTATATTTTTATTACGTCATCAAAATATGTCTACAGATATAGCACGATATATTAAGGTCAGACATGACGGCCGCAGAGCTAATGAGTGCAAGATATAATGTTATAGTTTAGAGATGTAACGAATATTCGCATCCGCATTCGCATTCGCGAATATTCGCAGGATTTTCAATATTCGCATTCGCATTCGCATTCGCCAAAATCTATGCGAATATTTGGCGAATGTTGATGGGGCAAAAACTAACCTAATATATTTAAAAAACTGTTCTCTTTTACATGCGGAATTATAAAAAAAACTCAGCACATCTCGTAAATAGGGATGATGACAGTAACAAAAAGCATCATTATTATGTATTTACTAAATTAAATCAGATCCATACATGACAAAACGCGTATTATAATTTTTATTTTGATCAAGATCAATTATTATTTTGATAAATAACATCTACAAAATACAATAATCCGCCATGACACGTTGAACAACAATTAGAGAACACAGACCCATGACGTCATGTCGTCACAAAGTAAAATGGAAGACACAGAATAACCACAGAAATAAGTAATAGTAAACGTATGACTTTCTTCAATCAATAGCTAGCTTCTTTGTTTCTTGACAATATTGTTAATACTTGTTTTATTATTTGATTGTATTTCTTTTTTATTTGTAAAGACATACTAATGAATATAAATATTATGGTAATTCTGTATCATAAAAATTTGTGCATCGGTGACGTCATAGACAGTCGCCACGAGTATTGTAGCGTTTTAGAGCGAAATTTAAATTACATTTTTAAAAACTCAATTTTACCTTCAAAATCCATGTTTTTTGTAGAAATATGTTTTATTTTCTATTCAGTAGATGTTTAAAAATATCAAGGAGTAGTCTCAAAATCAATCATCATGCCTATTACTATATTTTATTCAGGCACTCTTATTGCTAATTCTTTAATAAGAACTTTGTAAGAAACTTTGACAAAACTTAACTGAAAAAAAAATGTTGAACTGACTTTGATTGGGTGACTAGTGTTTGCACGCGTTTCTACGAAATTAAAGAAACTAAACGTTTAATGTTTATTTTTTCCCCATGGGAACTAATTTGTGAGATCGAAAAATAGCCTAGCCTTTGCTTTGAATGACAATGTATTGATTATTCTAACCCAGGGGTTAAGGTAACCTTTTAATGGCGGGAACCACTTGACAAATTTATGGTTTGTTTTTGGCGTGCACAGACCTTGATCGGAGGACCTAGGACAAGGCCGTCTTTTATTTTTTATTATTATGTTATACTGGTTAATAAATAAATATGAATATTTTAAATATTAAAAAAACAAGTTCATTTCTAGTTACACCCAACCCAAACCTCATAAGCTAGAAATCTAAAATTTTAAGCATAGGAGTTTTGGAAATTACACCCCCAAAAGAAAAAAGGATTGAATTTTTTTACGTGTTTCTTTTAACTCTACGAAGTGGCCAAATTTATATTGTATTTCAGGATTTTTCAAAATATTAATGAAATGGTTAGGTATATGAAAGTTTGAGACTTATAGTTGGGCTCCGACTTAAAAGGGCTGTAACTTTCTAACGCATAACGCTATTGTACTGAAATTTTCTGAGTATATAAAAAACAATAGATTGAAAAACGACTATCAGAAATTTTCAAGAAAACTCTTAATAATATGATATGCGTTTTTCAATCCATTCTTTTTTATAAACTCAGAAATGTTCAGTACAATAGCGTATTGTATTATATCGATAGCGTTATGTTTATGTAACTTTTAAACCAGTACCCCTATTTATAATTTTACATTTTACATGTTCCGCGTCCACTAAGTGAAATAAGTCTAAACGTGGTCTAAATTTTACTCATTGTTTTCATGGAGGCACTCACTTTTCCCAAAATAACATATAAAAGACAAACAAATCCAACTCCAACCGACAAATGTGTGGATATAAATATTATCAAACAAACTTGAGCAATTATCAAGATAGCAATTATCAAACGATTCATCTTCTTTAATTTTTGCTCTGCATCTGTTTTGATACAATTATGCCAATATCAGTTTCAAATTCTGTGGTTGTCAAGGTTGTGAATTGTCGATGTCATGAATGAATGAAACAAACATTATTACTCGTACGTAATTGGTAGTTAAAGATAGCTAATAGCAAACGTTGGTAATTGGACAACGCGCGCGCCAATAAACAGTACGTGAAGTTGGCGGCAAGTTCAAAATACCAACATTCGCATTCGCATTCGCATTCGCGAATGTGAGCATCGAATACTCGCATTCGCATTCGCATTCGCGAATGTCGAAAATTTGACATTCGTTACATCCCTATTATAGTTTATAGCCACCGTTACAGTAAATATTAATATTTTAGTGGGAACCGTTCGTCCCCATGTACATATATACATGGGGACGAACGGGAATAAAACTTCCAATTGGTCCCCATCGGGGACAAAGCGTGGGAACAAGCGGGAATAACCCTCTGTGGCAGCTTGCTGTACCTACCGTATACAATACAATACAAAACTCTTTATAGTACACCACAAAAAAAACAAGAAACAGACATAGACCTTAAACATAAAAGTACAATGGGTGACCTTGTCGCTTAGAAGCGATTTCTTACAGGCAACCTTTATATAGCGTACTATAATAATATACATATATTATAGCTCCGGGCTCCGTCTGTTGTGGACTTTATTACTGAACAATAGTGGTCTCCAGTGATTTGGTAATCCTTTCTTCGGCAGCAATGCGCATCTAAGTATTTCTCAACCGATGTGCATGGTCGGTTTTTGGTGATAAGTTTGCCTACTGTTCAACAGATTACAGAATATGATTTCCCAAGGTTGACGTTTTAAAAGTCATGTGAGATTAGACACTACCTTAGATGAAATTAAAAAGGGGATGAAAGATACGGTATGTTCTCCCAGCTGTAACTCAATAATGGCTGACATGTGTTGTGTTACAGCAACTTGTGTTATGGGTACCAGATAACTTGTATTGGTACAAAATACAATACAAAGAACACCCGAAACAAATATTTGCAGATCGTACAAACATTTGCGTCGCAGGCGGATCATTGCCCACCGCTACAAAGGTCGTCAAATAGGTGGCGGTAGTGTGAGCCGGGGTTAGCAAATGACGGAGGCCTATGTCCAGCCGCGCGGGTATCAACGGACTTGGGCGATGATGGTGGTGATGATGAGATGAGCCATCCATCTATTTAGTTTATTTTATGCATCATCATCATCAAAAGCCTTATTAGCTAAATAGGTAGGTACTGTACGGAAGTCCGTAATAATGTCAAAAATTGTTACCTGGCTTAACTTTACAATGCCACGCGTAATGAAAACGTCAGGCGTTGTGTAATTATAGTCACGCTATGTATGATAATTGATAACGATTATCTATTATCTTGCTAAGTCAGCTTGGTCTTCTTGTTATCGCAGCATCTAGCTAAAAATAAAACGTTAAGTGCGAGTCAGACTGGCGCACCGAGGAGGGTTCCGTATAATAGGGTATTTTACTCTAAATAGATGTGTAAAAATATATATTATTGAGATAGGTTAGCCAAAAAGCAGTCGGAAAATGTTATATTTAGTTCATAAAATCACAATAAATATATTTTAAATTCAATTTAAAGTTTTCAGTTTTTTAATCTGTTTTTAAACTCAATGAGTTAAATAAAAAAATGATGCTGGACAATTGGCACAGCATTATCTAGCCCCAAGCTAAGCAGAGCTTGTGTTACATAATGGGTGTTCGATAACTGATATACATAATAATAATATAACGTAGATAATTTTTTATTGCACATTGAAAACGACCACTGACAAACTGAACAAATATCTGCAGGTCGTACAAACATTTGTCCCGAGGCGGAAATCGAACCCGCAACCTTCTGTCAGACTTTCGCCCACTGCACCAGAGGTCAAAAAGTAGACGCAATGCATTGAAGTATTATTACGAGCGCACAACGCAATGTTATTATGCCATACGGCTATGTAGGAAGGCAACCAAGAACTATCAACTGTCATCAGCAACATCAGCGCATTAGGTTAGGTAGTACTAGGTACATAACCAACTGACGTCATAATCACAGAGCAATGAGGCGTCCAAAGTATCCAGCGTTTTCGTCAAGTACGCGCGCAACTTGAAAATGTAAATCTAATATGTATCTATTTTTATGGCACCTATCGATTGAATAATAAAAATTTTTGTGGTTCATTAGCAAGAATCTAATTTGAGACACTTTTCAAAAATGGGTAAAATACTCTAATAAAAAGACCTTGTTACTGACCAAGTATCTTATAATTCTAGGTCAACAGGAAATAGACACCATAGAGGTTGTATTCCCTTGCGAGAGTCAAAAAAGGTTCTTTTGTAAATTAAGTAGCTAAAAAATTTACGGTTTTTCGATTTTTCCCTTTACGAGTATAGTAAATGTAAATTCAGCGGTGGGTGAATGTATAGGTGTATAAAAAAATCTTCAAAATCACTCGTGTAAATTGAAATGTAAACTCGGATGATGTGAAAATCGTACGCAATAAATACACTCATACGATTTTCACAGAGGTTCTTTTAAAAAAAATATACTTCCGGATAGTACGGAAGAAGTCAAATCATACGGCAGAATCGGAGTACCTACCTAAACGCTTTTTGTCGTTTGACTTATTATGAAAATAACTATACTACAGGCTGCTATTAAAGAAATTTTAAAATATAACACGCTGGAAATAGTTTTCCATACACTAAATAAATACTTTTTTATGAATTTCCATAGTTTTCCAATCTGCGGGCTATTATAAAAAAAATACTTATAGATCGTAGTTAGGTAGAGCATGATAAGGTTGTTGTTTATTAAATTTACCTACTAGATAAAATATCAAATAACAAATCACAATCGCTTGTAAAGGGCATAATGTACCTAGGTAGCTGCAACAACACAAAAGCTTTCGTGATAACACGGTTTATTGCGAAATTCAAATGCAGACAGATACTTATCTACCTTGAATTTACCCGCTTAGGCACATTGAGGCTAAGGTGCCAGTACAAAGGTAAGGTAGGTAGGTATTAAAATCATTGCCAGCAACCAATTTCCGTGCCTAACTAATCCAACTGCACTGCAGCCACTGCACCGAGGCACCATCTCCGTACCAATGCGTAATTTAATTTTTCGGTCTGGACTTGAATACCTACAGTTAGAGAAGTAGGGTACCGTCATTAGTTTTTTATAGCTGTGTCCCACTGCTGTACAAAGATCTCTCCATCTCAATTCTTTTTTGCGGTCGCAAGTTGCGTCCCACCACCAGTCTTCGCGGAAGACTTCAGTGTCGTGCCCATCTTCTCTTCGGTCTACCTTGGTTGAGTCGTCGCCGCGTGTATTCGGACTCCACTGTGTGCCATCTATTAGTCTCAATCTCAATGCCTATTTTCCGGATGCATTCTCCTTTCGAGACGGCCCGCACCTAAACCGGGTTTCGATATACGTACAAGCTGTCGTAGACACCGGTCGTAGACGCTCTACGACGTAACGAGCGTTGTAGTTCGGCTACGCTACGGCATACGTAGATAGACTACCACCGCAGGCAGACAGAGATATTTATGTCCTAGCCTTAGTAAATATAAAAATCGCTGCTTCCTACTCGACAGTTAGCCATACCACATGAGTGAAAATAGTGATATCCTCTGTGGGTATCCTGTTGCGGCGTGGCACACACAGTTGCCCTAAGCACCTTCCAATGTAGGTATTTAAAGTAGCCATCAGTGTAGAATCCGTTACAAACCTCTGTGGTTTTTTGGGTCATATTATTATTTTTATTTTTAATAGGTACATAATCTTTAAATTGATAAATAAATAATAAAAAGATAGTATACCTACACTGGTAGGTACTAGGTTTGAATCTCAGAGGTTTGAATAAAATAGGTATCTACTAGATACCTACCTATTTTATTTTCCTTCGTGGTCAAATCCTTGGAAAAGGGTAAATATGTATCAACCAAAGAAATACCTTGATACCAACATTTTATTTAGCGAACAGCCATTACTTCTGTTTCCAGCAAAGAGTTTAAATTAAATAAAAACCTTTAACAGCCTAGTTTTAACAGGCCCAGTAATTAAGGTAAAAAAAAAATGAAACTCGCGCCAAACCGCGATGAACAACCATAACCAGATAACCACCCAGTAGACAGCAATAGCTGTGTATACAACTTCTCTTCTCTGCTGTCTATACAACTTCACAACTAAGTATACAATCTTTATAACTTTATCACATTCCCGACATGTTCTCACTGCGAGACTGCTGCTATCTGCTGTTTATTTTACACAGTAATCCATTGCGTTTTCATGGAGACAGCTGCTGTCTACACAGTAGCTATGAACTGCTGAGGGGCCAATTCTGCGTACCTATTACATGATATTTTATCAGCGTATTACTAGCTACTTTGTCACTCCAACACCCTGCCACGGCCATATTACAAGCCCTAGATTAAAAAAAACGTCTGAAATCTAAAATGGTTTTTACCCAACACAATGTCCAGTTGTGCGCTGACTGACCTGCCGCCACTGTCGCGTTCGTATGGAGCTATTGACTCATCAGTGGACAGTAGAATCAATAATAAATAATATACCTACTTGGTAGTAGCTGTCCGTCATTATCTAACCTACACTGTTTGCACGGCCTACTTTGTTTTCAAGGATCCAGTAACTGATGGACCACGGAGGACACAGTCGGACAGTAGCTGTCCTTCACTGTCTAGTAGCTACTGGCTCCTTGAAAACCACGCTTTATTTGGCGCTGCGTTTACTCGCACACGACTCAATCTGCTAGTGTCAACGTCAACTTGATTTGATTGTCAATATCAGTTTTATTGATTTATTTATTTTGGTTTGTTTCGGTTTTCTCTAAGGTTTTTCAGAGGATTCCTTGTTTTCACGGACTTGTTTTTCTTTTTATAGTTTTTTATTCCATTTGCAATTCTCAACTCAACAAGATGCCCCACTCTGAGATGGTGAACATAATAAAAGCTATACTACTAGCTTCGGAAAGAGCAGCGACTATCGTCCGATCCTGTAATTCCGAAGCCCTACTCGTGGACGAAAAGTTCAATGAAGATGCTAACGCGCGCTTTGACAGAGATTTTAAAACTATAGCTGATGTACTAGCCCAAGAAGCAGCTAAAAATGAAATAAAATTACATTGTCCTGCTCTAGCTCCTAATGTTAGAGGTGAGGAATGTGCAGAAATAGGTGGGGTCAAGATTGAGCTCAAAGAATCTGAAGAGAAAACTACTGAATTTCTAAGTACTCTGGTATCATCAATATCAGCAAAAAGTATGGCAAAAGCTGCACATTGTGAGGTAAAGCTTACTATTGAGGAAGTTCTGCCAGAAAACTATCCTGTTATTGATCCTTCTAATGTAGGTGTTTGGATTGATCCTATTGGTAAGTTTTATATACTACATACGTAAATTAAATAATACAGAAACTGACAACATCAAGCTGGTATGAATTATCTTAAATTTTTGCAGATGCTACTTCAGAATTTATAAATGGAATGAATGGAGTAGCAGCACCTAACAAAGGTCTTCCATGTGTGACTGTGCTTATTGGTGCTTATCTCAAGTCAACCGGAGAACCAATATTTGGAGTTATCAATCAACCATACTTTGAAAAGTGTGTTTTTTTTATACATGTATTTGCATTTGAAATATCTGTATGATGGTGTAGCACATTTTTTATCTTATTTCAGTGATTCTTCCCGTGGACGTCTAGTGTGGGGTCTATGCCATAGTCAAGGGGACATCCGCAAATGGGGAACTTCTGATAAAAAGGTTTACCCTATGACCAAGACAATCCTGATGAGTGCTATTGAGAACCCTGATATTGGTCACGAAGTCACACAGAGAGGATGGGAGATCAAAAATTTGCCTGGCGCTGGGAATAAACTCATGAATGTGGCTCTAGGTAAGCTAACCAAGTATCATAGTAAATTTTACCAAACTCTGATTTCATTTTGCTTTGCTAATTCTAATTCTAATTCTAAGTGGGGGAACTGGGATCTGCACTGACATCTCGCATAGGAGTGTATTGTGCATTATCCCCCTGCCTAACCAGGCCCTAACCAGCCCAGCTCCTTGAAGTATCGGAGCAGGACTTTTGGAGATTGACAGCTTCGTTTCAGCTTTTCTATGGGTGTGGACAGGTTTGATGTCTCTATGAGACTTTTCAATCCCGTTTTCTGTCTGTTTTGCTTTGCTTTTTGCCTTGATGAAAAATTAACCAAAAGCCTGTAATTTCCAGGACAAGCAGCAGGGTACATCCTCTCAAAAGGCACCACTTTCCGCTGGGACACCTGTGGACCCCATGCTGTACTCAAAGGCAAAGGAGGAGATATCATCAATGCCATTACTAAACAACCACTGATTTACAATGACCCGGATGGTTTGGGAACACAAGCTTATTGTAACTGTGATGGCTTTTTTGCCTATGGGAGAGAAGAAGTTTACCAGCAATTATATGATGTACTCGAAATTAAGAGTAAACAAGATAATTAAGACATGGAATGATGGCACTTAAAGTAATTTGACAGCACTGAAAATGATCCCGTCCCTTTCCTAACAATCAAAACAAAAACACAGCCATCAGTTTTAGTGTTGTTGAATTAGTTTTATTTAGTTTGAAATATTTATCGGCAGACATTTGTTCAGGGTTTTCTGGGTGTTTTATAGGTATAATAAAAATATTTAACTACAATACAAAATGGATTAAGTATATCAGTTATTTATTATAGATAACACAAGATCTGCTTAGATTGGGGCTAGATGATGTGTGGATTATCCAGAATTAATAATATTTATTTATTTATACCCTCTGCAAGATACGGATAGCATAGATGCCAAAGAGGATAAAAAATTAAAATATCTATTTTGTAAATTAATGATTCTGACCACTTTATGTACTTAACAATGGATCTCTCTATCATAACCAAAGATACAAATGTTGGTGTTCCTCCAATACAAATAAGGTTCATAGTTACATCTGAAATGAATTCGTCAAGATACGATAGTTTTTATAGTAAGATGGGACAAATGTTACCTATAGTAATTTTAACTTATAACATAACAAAAAAAATTCTTAACAATATGTTTCATTGTTATTTCATATCATAAAATTATTGATATTCTGTAAGTTTCAGTGGTATTTAATGTGGAATATGTGTTGATTACTTTATTTATTGTGTTTAACTATATTATACTATAAAATATAAGTATCTATCTCTGTTAATTACAAACTATTAGCATATGTAAAAGAATGTAGTACTTACTTATTTAACATGTTGAATGTTTTTAGCATTAAGTTAATTATTTATTTTAATCTTGTAAGCTGTTACAGTGATGTTAAATTTTATTATACTTAACTTTATCATAACTTATTGTCTTGTGTCTTCTGTGTAGAGTACACAAACATGTCAAACATGTTTTTTTATCTTTTTTTATAATAATTGGTTCTATTTGTCTATCATATTCATGGAACAGAAAAAACAAGTGAACAAACAACAACTTGTTTTTCTGTTCTGTGATCATGATCATATTACCTTCATAACATTCTATTATTCTAATTAATTGTAATAATGTTATTAAGTATTGAATATTTGATCTCATTTTAACTTATTCCCATAATAATATTACAAAGATAAGATGTAGGTAATAAAAAAATCCTGTAAAATAAATGTATTTTATGTATATTCCTCATCGAGTTAGATATTCCTACAATTATCCAATTACATTACTAGAAGAATCAGACCCTGAGCTTTTACTTCGCTTCTTCTTCTTCTTTTTCTTGTCTTTCTTCTTTTCCTTGCTTTTCTTTTTCTTTCTTTTAGGCTCTTGCTTTTCTTCCATTTCCTGAAACAGTAGCAAACTAGTTAATGTTAAAAAAATATGATCACTTAATGCATGATAAATCACAGGCAATTAAAGGCACACCTCTTATTATATGATACTAATCTGTTGTGAAAATATTTGTTCTGTAAGTACCTGCTTCACTTTTGTTTCTACAGGATCTATTGTGGGGGCACAACCTTCCATCCTTATTGCTGCTGTCAACTCATCCACTTTTGTCATGTCAGCATTAGGAGCTTTGTATTGTTCACAATGATCCACTCTTATGGTTCTGCCTAGAATCTGAACAAGCACAGAGAAAACTTATTATTGTGTTAATTAAGGATTCTAGAGACTGAACTGACGTCTATTGGCAAAGATAGCCTACCAACTTGTTTTCTTGGATGGAGGCTAGTACTCGACAGATATCGACTTCTGTATTGAATATGTCAAAGAATGATTAGTTTTATATCATTAAAGTCATTTATAACGGGATACCCGGGATCTCCTGCCCCACTTTCCATGATTCGACCAAACTGTGCCCAAATATTGGAAAACTCAAAAATCAAATCATGGTAAATATCCTGTTATGACTTTTTATGATAGTTTTAAAAGTTTTATTTTTATAAAACCTTATTTTCTCTAGCCAGCAACGAGCGCGTGACGTTGCGCCTGCAAGACCTTCTATCAATAGTAGAAGGAACTGACAATATCAATAACATAACTGTCGCAGAACTCCCGTTGTAAAAAGTCGCCTGCGACTTCCACTGGATCTGCGTGTCAGACTTTTCCTAGTATCATTCGAGGTAAACCATCAGTGGGCGTGAAGACAGGGTTATCATCATCATCCACAGCCGGATTTTACCTACTGCTGGATATAGCTGAAGACAGGGCGCTATGGCGCTCATTAGGGGAGGTCTATGTCCAGCAGTGGACTGAAAAAGGCTGATGATGATGATGATGATAGATATAGGGCATCGAAATGTTAGCAGGTATTCCTACATTAAGGTAAAATAAGTAAACAATAAATAAATCATAATTAGGAACCTTGATTCCGTTTAGATTATCAACAGCAAGAATGGTTGATCGTTGATCTTCATAGCAAATAAATGTAAATCCCCTCGACTTTCCTGTTGCTTTATCTCTAACCAAGTTGATATTAACAATTTCACCATATCTGTAACATAAAAAGTTGGGTCAATTGTAGTATCTTAGAATAACTAGGCATATCTGTCATACTAGGCATGTCTTATTACTCTTAAGTGTAGTATACCTAAGTTTTCTTTAAGGAAATAGAAACTCTGGTATTGTACTTACTGAGAGAAAACGCAAATGATGTCTCCTTCTGTGAGATCGTAAGGTAAACCGCCTACAAATATCCAGGCACTATCTTTATACTGGTCATGCCAGGAACTTTTAGAGTTGTTAGAGAGTTCCCTTTCGCTTAGCTTAAGCACGTTTTTTATATTTCTGAAAAAAAACAAAATGAACTTATTAGAATATACCGGTATTGGGCCGCGCTCAGGGCCATAATGGGGGATGAAATTAGGGGGGAAAACTTACGTCATAGGATTCATATTCACATAAATGTTTAATTATCACTCCACAAGTAACAGAAAGAAACTAACAAAACAAAGGAAAGTTAAAGTTTAGTGTTTGTTTGTTGTTTGGTTTGGTTTGATTTAATTTGTAGTATCCACAGATGTACTAGGGATGCTAACGCATGTAGTATCTCTCTCTGTCCTCTGAGTAGGTAGTCTGTGGATTTCAGCAAGCAAAGAGAATAAAACCACTACGGTTTTCAGATTTTTATTAATAAGTCTTATGAAGTTGCCGAAGTGTACAAACATTTGATTGGCCTGATGTAATTTTCCTAGTTTTAATTTAAATTTGTTATTTGATTGTTATTTCTTTCTGAATAAAGATATTTATTTTCCTAGTAATTAATTGCAGTAGGTGCCTGTGATATTTAAATTTTAATAAACACATTCTGAAATAGTAACATTTGTTTTTTCTTTTCTTGTCGGCATAATATGCTTCACAATATACCTACATTATAATAGGCAGGTAGGTAGGTACCTACTCAAAATCATCGAATGGGTACGTTGCTAGGCAACATGAAAACAGGAAACATAAATAAATTCATTAGAGCAATAGCGATTTTCATATGTGAATATCTCAGAAACCTGACGCTTTAGGACATTATGTTATTAAACATTTTCTATTTATTTTAGTGTCCTCTATCCAAAAAAATATATAACTTTTATTGTGAGCGGCGACTTTGAAAAAAAAAAAACTGGCGGCTGATGTTAGGGCCAAGCCCTTAGAGCATTTATAACGGGAGTTGGCAAGCGCCACTTTTAGTACTAAAATCTTTCTGCCGTTTTTCGCGGGAGGCGAGGTAATACGGTACAGCACACATGCAAACGCACACGCAAGTAAAAGCTGTGACACAAACACAAAACAAGCACACAATTATACAATGACTGTTGTTTTGTTACACCATTATTGAGTTACACACTAACACGCACTTCGCCTTCTACCAAGAAATCAATACTCACCTACCCTCCTACCAAGACTCTTGAAACTGTCGCAACTAGTATTCCATTTAAATCAAAATATACAAAATTACAAAAACAATTGATAAAAATATAACTTACTTGTGATAGGAAATACCGTGTTCCCTTAAGTTTGATGTCTCTGATCACCTTTTACCCCAAAATACCGCACAATTTACCGTTTTCACTAAGCACTACTTCGCGACACAAAACGACAGCTAATGGCCGCGCGGTAACGAGTGAAGTAGTTTTGTATAACGCGTATGACCAAGAGCGCCTTATTGCCGGCAGAGGGGTACGTCTTACGATGACATCTCCAGTTATAAATGCTCTAAGATCTGGCCACACTGCCCAAAAGAAAGAAGAAGAATCGAAATTATCAAAATATCAAAATTAAATTAAACAAAACAAACTTATAATCAGGGACGAGGGAAATTTTACGGACGTAGTCCTACCGCATCAAATGTGAATGTGTAAAAGCTGTGACACAAACACAAAACAAGCACACAATTATACAATGACTGTTGTTTTGTTACACCATTATTGAGTTACACACTAACACGCACTTCGCCTTCTACCAAGAAATCAATACTCACCTACCCTCCTACCAAGACTCTTGAAACTGTCGCAACTAGTATTCCATTTAAATCAAAATATACAAAATTACAAAAACAATTGATAAAAATATAACTTACTTGTGATAGGAAATACCGTGTTCCCTTAAGTTTGATGTCTCTGATCACCTTTTACCCCAAAATACCGCACAATTTACCGTTTTCACTAAGGACTACTTCGCGACACAAAACGACAGCTAATGGCCGCGCGGTAACGCGTGAAGTAGTTTTGTATAACGCGTATGACCAAGAGCCATCGAGTTAGAATACTATAGAGTAACAATCACAGAAATAAAATGTCCGCGCCGAAACTCTGCACAACCTACGCTACGTGCAGAGTTTTTGTTTAGTTGTACGGCGACCGCAGTCCTCGTACAACGTTCGCGATTCCTCCCTAATAACAGCAACTACGTGCAAAAAAAGGATGGTGTTTCGTATTTTAGGTAAATATCATAACAATTTTATGAATTTATGTATCCACAGTACGTATTTTCATGTTAATTTCAATAATTTTAAATATTTTCTGCAAAATAAAATGCTCACAGCTTGACCTTGGCACTTCGTAGGCGTATCTCTTTCACACGTTAAACAAATATGTAAGAGTAAAAGAGAAACAAAGTCTCGCGTGAGCTTGTGACGAGCACACTGTGTTCCAACGACAAAACTGTGGAGTTCATTGATACTTAATATTTTTACGAATTTTAAATTAATTATTATACTTAATAATATTACCATGTTGATAAATGCTTTATTTTTTCCGAACAAAAAGTAGATGAGTCGATAGCGTTCTATAATTTTATGGTGTAAATTACAATATTTTGTATGCCTTGTTTTTAGTTTTCCTCGAAACCCCGTAAGGTGCTCTGAATGGACAGTCATATTATCAAAAGCTCGAAATGAATTAAACTACAAGCCATGTAAGGGGTCGGTTGTTTGCTCCAACCACTTTCCCGCTTCAGACATATAGGAAACAACGAAAGGTTCAGTAGGCTTAACAAAAATGCAAAACCTATTTTGCACGTGAGTATTATTATTCCTTACCTATATTATACCTCTTCAATGCTTAAATGATAAAAAAAACTTTATTGCCAGCCAGTGTCTCGGGGACGCTTCAGACTGGTATTGTTAAGAATCTGTTGAGCTACCCGTAGATTGTTTGCAACAGTCGTTAGTTTGCTCAGTTGCTTCAATTGTAACTACTAGTTCTAATTTATACCTATTATTTAATAGTAATTTTTCTTTTTCAATATGTCTATGTGTATATGAATGATATAAAGGTATAATCTATAGTTCAAAGAAAAAAGTAATAAAAATTATATTATATAATATTAATAATTAATTAAAAGTAAAATTCAAAGTAAAAGGCAACGTTACAATAAATTAACATTGTTTCAAGGTAATTAAGTTATTCGTCAGTAGGTTAAAACTAGTACCTAATAAAACTCGTAATACATACAGATTAATTTGTTTTATTTAAAATTATTTGCACCCCCGTGTTTTCCGGGATAAAAAGTAGGTACCTAGCATAAGTGTTAGTCCAGAGTATAAGCTATCTTCATATTATAAGTGTGACTAGCTGCCCCGCCCCGGCTCCTCCTGGCTAAATAATATAATTATAGCCTATGTCCGTCCTGAAACCTAGATTCATTCTAAATATTGGTTAACATATTTTTTTAATCAGATGTTTAGTTTCGGAGTCCTCTTAGGTACATTATAAACTCACAAACTCACATACACATATAATGATATTACAAATACGACCTATAATATTATTTAGTACAAATAGCGTCTCCACTCGGCCTGATCCCTGTTCGTACGCGCATGGCCGTCGGTCATCTTCGGAAATCTTCGGTATGTCTTCGGTGCATTATTATGACATTGCGTACAAGCGACATTGAACATTATTCAACCAAGATAACGTCTCAATTCGCGTAAATGTCATTGTGAGCTATATAACAACAAATGTATAGGTATGTAGAACGGCGCTCGGACATTTTTTGAGTGCTGTCAGTTAGAGATTGGGACTCTATAATATTCTAACTCGATGCCAAGAGCGCCTTATTGCCGGCAGAGGGGTACGTCTTACGATGACATCTCCAGTTATAAATGCTCTAAGATCTGGCCACACTGCCCAAAAGAAAGAAGAAGAATCGAAATTAAAGTCATTTAAAACGGGATATTTACCATGATTCGATTTTTGAGTTTTCCAATATTTCGGCACAGTTTCATGCGCCATGATCACGGAAGAACTAAAGTCACTGCGAGTTGGTTTTTATTGGCAGATATATCGATCTACCATCATTCTTTGTCTCTTTCTACGAAAGTTACCACTACCACCGGTTTCATTTACGAACGCAATTCGATCACGACACACAACACTAACGGTATCTGCACACGGCTTGGTTGGTTCACCACTTCTTCGATTTTTACACATTCTCACCACAGGGTTCCAGGTTCCCGATAATTGGAAACCTTCTTCTCGGTTGAAGTTTCTGTGTTTGGTAATCTCAATGGCCTCCTGTACCAGTCTTGGTATGTAATGACGCTCTGTTGAAATTACTTGTGGATTGTGTAGCTCGATCCAGTGGTTTGGGCCAGACTCGAGAAGATGCTCCGCGATGGCAGACTTCTCAGTTGCCAGATTCTTAACCGCTCGTATGTGCTCCTTGACTCTGCAGGCAATAGTGCGCTTCGTTTGGCCTATATAAGAGCTTCCACAGCTACAGTCGATCTTGTACACCCCTGGTTTCTCAAGTGGGAAGGTGTCTTTAGGCGTGCGCAGGTAGTGTACGATCTTTTTTAGCGGCGAGAAAACGGTTTTGATGGAGGATTTTTGCAGGATGTTCGCAACTTTATCCGTCACACCTTTTATGTAAGGCAAGAATGCTGGTTTGCGTTCCACCGTACTCCTGTGCAGTTTATGGCCAGTGCCGTAACGAGATGGCAAAGAACGTAACTTATAGCCGTTCTTATTTAAAACATTTCTGACGTGGATCAACTCACCCTGTAAGCTTCTATCATCGCATAGGTCGTAAGCGCGGTTAGTGAGAGATGTTACCACCGAGTTAAGCTGGCGAGGGTGGTGATGTGAATCGGCATGGAGGTACCGGTCTGTGTGTGTGGGCTTCCTGTAGACAGAATGGCCTACGCTTCCATCATCACCGACCTGTACTAACACGTCCAGAAATGCCAAACGGCGATCATTCTCCATTTCGTAAGTGAATTTAATCTTACTATGTACTCCATTGAGATGAGACAGTAGAAGTTCAATCTCCTGTGTCCTTCCTTTTACAATACAGTAAACGTCATCTACATACCTCTTCCACAACTTCACTTGTACAGGGGCAGACGAGATGGCCACACTCTCGAAATGCTCCATCCAAATGTTGGCTACTACGGGGGCGACTGGACTTCCCATTGCTACGCCGTCAATTTGAAGATAGTATTGCCCTCTGTATATGAAGAAGTTTGTGGAGAGAATATGATGTAGAAGCTTGGCGTACTCTGCAGGGATACCGTTTTCCTGTATTCTCAACGCGATAACCTTCATACAGTCTTCTAGAGGGACGTTCGTAAAAAGTGATTCTACGTCAAAGCTGACCATCACATCAGTATCGTTTACCTCTATCTGCTCCAATATCTGTATAAAATGTCGCGAGTCTTTTACAAAGGATATTGTTCGTCCCACTGTTGGTTGCAACACTGCTGCTACATGCTTCGCCAACTCATAGGTAGGTGAGTCTATCTGACTCACAATCGGTCTTAGCGGAGCATTCTGCTTGTGCACCTTAGGGAGGCCATACAGCTTAGGCGACTGGATGATCTTAGGCCGTAAAAGAAACTTGGTCACCTCTTCTCCAAGGGCGTGTTGACAATCTTTAATCAACTTCTGGGTACTGCGATGCGTTCGTGCAGTTGGGTTGTAGTTGACGGGCTTGTAGGTATTAGCATCATTAAGTAAAATTCGGATTTTATCTTCGTATTCGGTGACGTCCATCACGACTGTGGCATTCCCTTTGTCTGCTTTAAGTACTAGCAAGTCTTCGTCCTGCCTTAATTCCTTAAGCGCGACTATCTCTTCTTTAGTAATATTCGGTTCTGGAGGCTTAGCATGTCGAAGGACGCTGGCGATGTCTTGTCTTAGACACTCTGCGTCACTATTTGGTATCCTGTTATACCGAATAACTTCCTCAACATTCCCGATCACTTTTTCATAAGGGATGCGTATCGTGGTAGGGGCATAGTTCAAACCCTTTTCCAACACTTTGGCAGCCGTGTCGCTCAGAATCTTGCTTGACAAATTGCGTTCGTAAATGAAACCGGTGGTAGTGGTAACTTTCGTAGAAAAAGACAAAGAATGAAGGTAGATCGATATATCTGCCAATAAAAACCAACTCGCAGTGACTTTAGTTCTTCCGTGATCATGGCGCATGAAACTGTGCCGAAATATTGGAAAACTCAAAAATCGAATCATGGTAAATATCCCGTTTTAAATGACTTTAATGTTAATAACCATGATAGTTTTAAAAGAATCGAAATTATCAAAATATCAAAATTAAATTAAACAAAACAAACTTATAATCAGGGACGAGGGAAATTTTACGGACGTAGTCCTACCGCATCAAATGTGAAGCACAGCAGTGGCGGACGAGTCATTGTGTGCGTGTGATTATAGAGTTGCCAACTGAGGAAAAAAACTCCCGAATATTTTCATAAGTTTCTAAAATCATTGAACTGAAAATTATTTGTAGGTATCAGTGTATTACCTAAAACTTTGAAATGTAATGCGAATGGAACATTTCACGATAAGTAAAGTAGGAAGCCTACCTTACCTACCTATCCAATTTGGCAAAACAATGATTTTTTTGCGTTGATGGAATGGGAAAACAGGGTTTTTCTGAAGGTAGGTAGGTACTAGGTTAATTTATTTGAATAAAGTAAGTAGTTACCATCAAGTAATAGAACTAAAACTAGTATTTACACTTGAAACAATTGAGCTAACTGCAGACTATTGCAAACAAACTACAGGTAGCTCAACTAATCCATATTAATACCTGTCGGAAGCGTACTGGGTAGGAACCTACCTTATTATGTAAATAGGTACCTAGTACCTACCCACTTAAATTTTTTTCTGTGAAAGTTTGTCTTAGTCGCTAAGTAGGTAAGGTTAGTACCTACTTCCTAAATAAGTAAGTACCTGTTTTTGTGATACCTACCAAAAAACACATTTGAATAGACACTTCTTGTTAGTTAATCTACACACGCAATAGGTAGGTATCTGCACGCACACGCGTTACTTAGGTACCTACCTAGGTAAATATACCTGCGTAGGTACCTGTTCCTATCCTATCTACCTTCTTTCTACCTAGGTCAGAGTGGAAGGTGCGATGATTACACGCGAGCACGAACCGACCAGTAATAAAATAAATAAATAATGCATGATACATTCAAGTTCTTTGAGTATGTTGGTACGCGGCATTAGCTGTGCCCCGCGAGCGCGGCTTCGCCCATGCAAAATTTACATTTCATCTATTATCTATTTATTATTTTATTGCGCGGATAACATCAGCTACATGCGTAGCATCAGCATCAGTAAAAGTTTTATCAAAATAGGTCCAGCCGTTTCATAGATTAGCTCAAACAAACACATAGAAGAACAAAAATTCAAAATTCGTATTTTGTAATAAAAAAAACTGTTGAATTAACACAATAAACAATCATTCCTTTGTATTTATTTGTACCCATGTAAAATCATCAAAATGATGACTACATATTTAAAGTAGGTAGGTACAGGTAGGTACCTACCAACCTTATTAATAATAATTGAACAAATACAAGTAGGTATTGAAACATTTTTAATATCCCACACTTACTAGGAAATTTGCTTGTTTACATGTTGGCAACACCGGCGAGATATGTGTTTTTATTCTAACTTTTCTGTTGATAATTATATTGCGTTAAATCGATGAAATAAGTTGATAAAATAAGAAACATAACTAGGAAATGTGTTTTCGTGTTCTTTTTTGATAAAACGGCTGTGATTTCGGCATGACTTAGCCGCACAAACAAGCATATTTCACTTTTAAAATTTGTTTGAATCCGTGCGCTACAGTAGGCGTCTAAAGTGGTAATGGCGGACGATGGACAGACTATGATATCAATGTGTGAGTGCGTACGCGTACGTACAGATCATGGACAGACTATTGAGTGCTTCACTTTATTTCTTACTGAGGCTCCGTCCGTGAAATTTCCCTCGTGCTTATAATAAAGCTTATTATATGCTTTTTCCTCTAAGTAATAAAGTCTCTTTTACATCCTCTTTGCTTGCTCGTACGTGCGTAGTCATAAACTAAGAAGTACGTAGTTGTCATTGTCACAACACAAACAAAGTAATTTTTAACACGGGAGGAAAGTAGTGGTAGTCTGTGGTAGTTGTTTTAATCTCTTTGTTTAATGTTTGGTAGGTATTCTCTTTGCAAACTTGTTTTGATGTGGTTTTGATTTGAGAGACTTTCTTGAAAGAAAATACATTTTCCCTATATTTGTGTATGTAGCATGTATGTAGGATCCTAGGATCTTTGGTATTTTCAATTGGAACTTTCTCTCGGACTCGGAGCTCCCACAGAAGACCGCACCTTAGAACATCGCCATCAGGGCAACATCTGGTTAGGAGGAAGAAAGTTTTTACATTTCCCTCGTCCCTGGTTTTTACCCAACAATTTTCAACCATGACAACACCAACTACTGAGATAGCTGAAAATTTTGACCAGGTGCAAATTTTTTCTAATCTAATTCCATCCTTTAGTCCAAAAGTTTTGTATCTCTGTTTTCTTTAGTCAGCTACCTTGATCTGTGAACAAAATTGTAACTTCAACATCTTTCATAATTATTATTGCTTTTAGAATGAAATGGAAGATGATGAAACTGAACTACAGCTTGGTGCAACTGCATCTGGTCGAAAAAGGCTTTTCAGCAAAGAACTCCGATGCATGATGTATGGCTTTGGTGATGACCAGAATCCTTACACGGAAAGTGTTGACTTTTTAGAAGATTTGGTCATGGAATTTATTACAGAAACAACCCACAAGTATGTTCTTTTTTACCTACAAGTAAAAAAACTAGTAAGTCAAGCAGAAGTGGCATACATCCAGTAGATACATCATCTCGCACATCCACTTCTGTGTGGAGATGTCTTAATTTTTAAGTACCTACTACGTAAGAATTAAGACTGGGCTCTCGCCATAATGTGAGCAATAATTTGTGTTTAGAGATCCAACTAAACATCTCTCATCTTACATAAGTTTTTGCCCAAAAGGTCTAGCTTCGAAGGTGCCTGCAAGGCCTTTGGTTTTGTGTGAATAGAAACGAAACCATTACGTAAATAAAATAATTGTTAGTCATTTAACCACATAACTAAAACAACTACATTAGTGAATAATCCAAAAATCAGTACAGCCTGGATCTATGTATATTTGGGTTAAAAAAATCTCAAAAAAAGTAAAAAGGTTTTGTTTTTGTCACAATAACACAAATTAAAAAGAAAAGACAAACAAAGAAAAAGAAAAATAAGTGACAAAAAAGGGGGCATCGTAAAAAGTAATGCTGTTGTGGGTTAAAAAGGCCACCATTGTATTGCACTTGGTTTTTACCTACCCCCACCTACTCTTTAGCATAAGTTCTACTGAACTAAAAATGCTTGATAGTAAGGAGTCAAAATTTGGGTAAATTTTCAGGGTATTCAAATTGCCAGATTTTTAGAATAAAGCATTTATTCTATTTTGTTATGTATTTTATGTAGTTTTGAAATAAAAGCAAATTTTAAAGTTGGTGGTAAAACAACAGATATTTTGAATATACACTTATTTTGTAATGTACTTTTGACACATGTAAACTGATGAACAAGAGTTTGTATTTTACAGTGAGTTGGAAGATCAAAGACACTTAGTTTTTTTAATATTCAATCCAAAGTTCGATTTTATAATTTTCATTCTTTAACGTTTTATATACTACATTAATTACAATTATTTCAGAGCCATGGAAGTAGGTAGAACAGGTCGTGTCCAAGTTGAAGACATAATCTTTCTAGTGAGGAAAGACCCAAGAAAATATGCCCGTGTAAAAGATCTGCTTACTATGAATGAGGAACTGAAGAAAGCGAGAAAAGCGTTTGATGAAGTCAAATATGTTGGTGAGTAAAAATGTTGAATCTCTGCTTTGAGTAAAACAAAATTGGCTGAAACGAACTGTGTAGTTTCTTAATGTACAAATAATGTGTTTTTGTAAACTTATAGAAGATCAACAATAACTTTGATGGCCATACCATGGGGGCCATGCTTCTAAGGCTGATGCAAGTAACCAAATCCATTGACAAGTTGCTTTTAAGTTCACCTTTGTTTATTTGCACTAATTATAACCATAAACCTAGCTACTTCAAATACTTACCTTTGTGTTAACATCACATACTTACTATCAAAGGCCCAAACTAGAAGTCCTTGATATACTTAAAGCACCATAATAATAATTAATGATGTGATGATGCTGTTCTACTGTGAATGTCTCTAAAGATATTTTTTAATCTGGCGTAATCTCCTTTTGTTTTTCGTGTAAGTACCTACTGGACGTCACAAACCTAGTCCGGGTTTGTGACGTCTTGCACCATGTCATGTGAGCTTGGATTGGATAACTGTATGAAAAAATAAGAGAATCGCGCCAGCTTTTAAAAATTGACTTTTGTAGATATATCTAATATGTAATGTCAAATTATAACATCTGATAATTTAGGTACCTAATGCTTTAACCAACTTCCTAAGCTTTTTAAACCAATAGGCTTGTTTCCTAAAAAAATCTATCTAGTCAGTCAGTCACATAATATCAGAAGATATTGGACAAGTATTTTTTTTGTCTATTCAACCATAAAAAAATCTATCTAGTCAGTCAGTCACATAATATCAGAAGATATTGGACAAGTATTTTTTTTGTCTATTCAACCAAAAATGACGAATATAGATAAATAAAGCCAGTTGAAGTTCCGCGTTATAACATCACGCTGTGCGACACTTTAGCACGGCGCGTGACGTCACGAGCCCCCACTCCCAAACTTTGACGCGCTTTGTTTTTTGAGCTGTTTGAGGCGGATTAATAAGATAAATTAGGTGGCGCCGCCGCCCGCAGCGCCACTTTGGGTCCCCTTCCAAAGTGGCCTAATTTATCCTCTTATTCCATTTAACAAAGGAATTTTCAAGAATCCATCTTCCAGTTTGTGATACTTATCATAAGCTTTTAATGCCTCTCTAATAGTTTTATTCTAATTAGTAGATACGAAAATATATTTTGGTGGCCACCAAGGGCAACTTCGTATCTCTGTAAAGTAGGTGGCGGCGCTAGTTTGGGTGGGGTATACGATTACACAATTTTTTGTTTGATCGACAAAGAAAAAATACGTGTCCAATATATTCTGACAACCTAACTGATGGACTTAATAGAATAATATTTTTTTAGCCACACTACCCTGTTCACAGTCTAAAATTATATTTGTTGCATAATCCCAATCTCATTGTATTATGAAAACCTACCATTTATCGCTGTTTTCTTGTTTTTTACATTCAAGCTATATGTATGTGGGAAAAGGTTATTGTTTTAATAGAAATCTCGATCTAAATCTAATGTACATTTTTCAGAATGAATTCAAGATGCATTTGGAATGGTTCTTAAGAATGAAATACTTTTACTAAAGACATTGTCAATTTCTGTCTGTAAAACAAGTTTTTGTATAAATTAAGATGACCATGGTCCCCCGACTTGTATTGCACAATAGGCATTGATTTAATACAAACAAACCTTCAAGTGTCTTGTAAAATTCAAATAAAGAGAATGGTAAAAAGTAAAGTGCGTTTTTTTAACCTAGTAAGTAGTACTTCCGACAGAGAACCAAAGTTACCGACATAACTCTCACAATTGGCAATCTGAAGTGGCAGTGGGTTGGTCATTTCTCGCGAAGAACCGACCACCGCTGGGGTAAACGTATTCTCGAGTGGAGACTGCGACTCGGCAAACGTAGTGTAGGCCCTCTGGCCTTGTCGACATGCGAAAGACTGCAGGCAGTTACTGGAAGCGGCAATCTAAGACGGGGCGCTATGGCGTTCATTCTAGGAGACCTATGTCCAGCTTTGGACTAACATAGGCTGATAATGATAATGAAGCAGTACCTTAGCTAGTCCACACTTCCATAATAATATTATAAAACCGAAAATAAATATTATTATGTCAAGTCTGTTACCTTTTCCTGCCTAAACGGCTGAAAGATTCCTAATGATTAGCAGGAAGGTAGGTCCCAGCCGGGGACATACATACATCATCATCGGCCTATACTGGTCTACTGCTGGACATAGGCCTCCTCTAATGGGAACAGAGAGACATGAGAATACATACATAGGTTTGATCCCGGAAAGAGGTTGCAAAGCCGCGGCCAGGAGCTAGTAATTAAATAAAATTAACAACACATTTTATGTATTTGAGATTGAGAACAAGTTATATTTGTGCACAGTGATAAAACAAACTTAAAAATATAAGATATTTGTCATACATAAATACATATGTACTTAAACAACAGAACAAACACAATGCTAAAGCAACAAACTTAAATAAATTAAGTATATTTTAGCTAAAAGCTTAACATATCTGTCAACATATTTATTATTTAAAACAAAATTTACATACTTCTGAAGTAAAATCAACATGATAAAACTTTGTGAATGAACAACACCTGTGAAACTTATTGCTACTATTATGTTATGTAGATACAATTAAATATTTATTAAATTTTCACATTTTAGGCAACTAGACCCAGGTTGTCAAAAAACAACCAAAAGTCTAAACTTTGGTTTTTATTTCACAACAGATTGATCTAACATCATAATTTAATTTATAAATAGGCCATTTGTGGCAGTGTTGTAACAGTGTATAGTGTAACATCTACTTATATCTAAGGTACTTTCTAAGCTCCAATAGAATAAGATATTACTCTTTATTTTTGGTAGAACCGATTCGATAACGACATTTAAAATTGGCTGATGTTTGGCCATTCAGGAAGACAGATTGAGCTTAATCTGATTTTGAGATGAATTAACATTTTACCAATATTTATGGCCACTTGAAATTTTACAGAATAACTATGGCGCATTCATGCACTACAAATTACAGATTTTTCAAAATATTAAATTGAATACTTGAAATAAAATAAATTTATCTTTCGTTTCGAAAGTATTACAAGAATATCACGAAATACAATAATATCACGATATGAATAATGTTATTACACGATTAATATAAACTTTAAAATGTATTAACACACGATTATAAGGCAAGTAAGTCTTGTAAATTAGATAAACCTTGATTTTTCGTTATTAGTACTAAGTCATATTCGAAGTTGTTGAGTTATCAATATTAAAACAGTTTCCTACCTTTTATAAATCTATACAAAAATTTAGATATTATTAAGTAGATGCGGTAAACACTCTTATTTATTCTACATTACGTACAAACGACAGAATTCACAGAATGTGTACGAATACAATATTGTCTCTCACTTTAGTGTTAGTAAGGTAGGTTAGTTTGAGTTATTCCAGACTCGTCCCACTGGATTCGGCCCAAAGTAGGACGATTCTGGAAACTTTATATGGGAGGGTTTAGTCTTGATAATACATAAGTAAACTCTTATTGGAATGCCTAAATATTGCCAAATAGCAGTGATCATCAAATTTTAATTCTATTATTTACGTAAAGATAAATAGTTGAACACTATTGTGTGAAGTCAAAAATTGAGATTTCTTCTACAGGCCAGCTCTAAAGGGATTCAGTGTTTATTAGTTATTTTAAATCTAAACTTTATAATAATATCCTCAAGACTCCAATTAGATTGAAAGTCTTATTGACAAGAGGTGGCGATGAAGAATAATAACTTACAAACAATGGATCCCTAGAAGCTCTGTTTAATCAGTAGGCGGATCCATTGCTGAAACGATGGCTTTCATGACTGCAGCGGCAGCCAGAGCCGCGTGCGGCTGCCAGTCCTTACCGCGGGTACCGTCGCGGTAATCCGAAATACCTAGAAAAACGAATGATTTAAAAGTTGGACTAAATTATACCTACCTAGGTATGAATTCCGATGTCACAAAAAATAAACAAATTTTACGCAAACGTTTTTGCATTCCCCTTTTTAATTGGTCATTTCATAATTAAAAGGATGGAAATGTTTTTAGTGCTGTCGAATTAGTCAAGGTTCGACGCGGGTTGGCGCGAGATTAATTTCTTCTTGTGCTTTTATTTTTTTCTGCGGAAAATACTATGGAAAATGTCGAGCAACTCGAGTTTAGTTTTTGTGACATATGAATTGACTCCAATAATATTGGAGTAGTCCCACTCGTCGACCCAGCCAACTGGGTACCTCTTACTTCGGTACCATTGTGTTTTGTGACCTAGTGTTATTTTATTAGTGATAATTAAATTAAAAGTTTGCTTAGTACTGGCAGTGACCCTCAACTGTGATGTACCACGTAACACAGAGACTCGTCATCAAAATGACTAACCCCATGTGAAAATTGCCTGAGAAATGGGAACTACCAATACTTTATTTTCCTTCTGAGGTAATTTACCGACCACGTGCTGTTGGTCATAGAAGAATGACGTTTGATAATGACTGGCAAAACTTTTATGCGAGTATACTGTGGTTGTGATTTTACCACCAACGAAGGAGTAGCTGGCGCCGTTGTTATGACTCATGTAGGCCAGGCCGTCTAAGGATTGCCTCAAAGCTATCCAACACAGTGTCTAGCTCATAACCATACGCCTTGGCTCTGACGTGACCAGCGAAACTATTATAGTTAGTTTAAATAAATAAATAATGCTGGATTCACACAGTATTATCTAGCCCAAAGCTAAGCAGAGCTTGTGTTATGGGTAACTCATATACATAATACAATACATAGATAGATATTTTTATCATACATAAAAAACGACTAGAACACCCTGAACAAATGTCTGCAGATCGTACACACATTTGTCCCGAGGCGGGAATTGAATCCACAACCGCCTGCTTCGCAGGCAGACCTTCGCCCACCGCGCCACAGAGGTCGTCAGTAGTATTTGCAGTTGATTCAGTTAGTCTCACCTCTTATAGATACGAAGCAGTCCTTTCTATTGCCCACAACGCTGTCCAACACGGCGTCTAGCTCGCAATCATACGCCTTAGCTCTGACGTGAGCGGCGAAAGCGGCGCGGGCCTCGCCGGCGCAAGCGACGGATCTGCCGCCTGCGACGGGCGCGCAATGGACGCGAAGACCGGTGTTGTTGTCACTGTAAGTATGAAACGATTTTAGGTATATTAACAGGATTTTTGACTGGTCGGTTACTTGACCTTGTGGCGCAATAGGTAGTTCCTAAGCTGAGTGGACGTCGAGTCTTCTCTTCTCGTCATCCATATACCGCAATGCTTGAAAACGAAAGTTTTCAATCAGTGCGTCCTACCCGTCATGACCTACGGAGCTAAGACGTGGACACTCACGGTAGGGCTGCGGTCCACCAGTTTAAAGTCGCCCAGCGAGCTATGGAGAGAGCTATGCTCGGAGTTTCTCTGAAGGATAGGATTCGCAACGAATACATCTGACAGAGAACCAACCTTGGTTCTCTGTCAGATGTATTCGTTGCGATAACCTTATCGACATAGCTCAAAGGATTAGCAAGCGTGGACAAAAATGTGTTAGTGTTTGAAAGACATAAATAGTGCCGGTAATTCAGTCATTGATGAATGAACTTTTATATTTCATTCATAAACTAGTTTTCCTGTTAATATTTTGCACTTAATAATAGAAACAGATAAACGCAAATAGAAGACCAAGTACAAAATATCTCAGAACTGTTTGTTGTTTACAATATAAAGTAACTTATAAAATTATCAAATCTCATTGGGGATTCTCTGGAATAGGGGACGGTAAATCATAGTTTTCCCTATACGACAGACATTGCAAGGCCGATTAAAATCGCATACGCAGAACTTATCCGACTCTCTGTATTATATTATTGAAGTTGCTTACCATTATTTTGGAAACTGAACAAACAAAATAAAATTTGGGTGGTGGCCAACCTGTACGTAAACATCAACTCTTCAAGTCACGCTACTTGTAAAGTGGTTCGTAAAACAAATTGCGGTTACTACATATACCTACCAGCCTATATCAGTCAACTTCTTCACCTAGGCCTTCCCTAATAAGCGCCTAATAGGCACATCCTAGGAGCGGATAATGAAATAATCTCCATAATCCCCTGGAGATATGGTTTAGGGATCACAGGGAACAGCTTTTGACGTTGCTGCACGTCGACTGCTAAGGGATTTCGATGTGCGGTTATAGGCTACGCTTTACAACAATCCGCCGGTAGAGTGGAAAATGGGTCTGGAATGGGGGGGGGGGGGGGGTTGAGATTGAGGCCTAGTTATAGTGCAGTAACATGTAATACCTACATTAGGCGCGGGATGAGAGTAAGGCGCTGTAAGGCGCCCTCGCCGACCTCCATAAAGAGCTAGTCCACCACGCTTTCTCGCGGCTCCTAGCAATCCGGCGCTCCTCTTAGACTATCTAGACCGGGTAATAGTTCAGTAACAAGTGATACGTACATTTGATCACGGTTGGGCGCAGGATGAGAGACTTCTATGTAGGCGCCCTCGCCGACCTCCATACAAAGCCGGTCCACCGCGCCTTCCGGCGGCTCCCATCGACCTGGCACTCCTCTCAGACGATCTAGACCTAGAAACGTAACATTTTTATGTAATTAGCCACCCTAGAATCTCATCTATTGTAGACCGATCCATGTACAATGTATAGGGCGTTTGTAGATATAGATCTATATTTTACAGGAAAAATATAGAGAAGACTGTAAAAATGACCATTTTTGAAAACTGGTCCCGAAAGAAAACCTACTCAAATGGGATATCAAATGAAAGGTATCGTTTTGACAAATTTCAAAACGATTTTGAAATTTTTGTAGGTTTTATATTTTTTGAAATATTTCAAAAAAGAAAAAAAAATACCATTCTCCCTCTATCTCCGAAGATTGCAGACCGATTCATGTACAATGTATTGGGCGTTTGTAGATATACTCGTAGATCTATATTTTACAGGAAAAATATAGAGAAGTCTGTAAAAATGACCATTTTTTCTGAAAAAATGGTCGAAAAGGGGGTTCTACCTACTTGATCAGGGTATCAAATGAAAGGCATTGTTTTGTAAATTTTAAAACAGTTTCCGAAATTTCTGTATGTTTGATACTTTTCAAAATATTGCCATTCGAAAAAAGTCGAAAAACTGACTGTCCAAATAATTGGCAAATGTTCGAAACCCTCGGCGCGCAAGTTACACTCGCACTTGACGGATCTTGTTTTTATAAGGGCTTTGTCACAAATGTGATTATGACGCCCTAACTATCTTCATGTAAATAGTAAAAGGAAATAGAGCCAATATCTATTTTCTGTAACAAAAATGAAGTCATAGATAAAATACAAATAATATTATCCTCAAGCAATCTTATCCCAATGGACACATTAACATTGTACTTTGATATAATTTATGGAGACGTCGGTTTCAAAATTTATGCGGCAATCAAACTCCATACATCAAAATTCACAGACACAGCTCTGCCAGATTTCAGAGGTCAATGTAGCAATAACCACCGAACTAAAATAACCGTCATTGTTGTTTTTCATTATTACAGCACATAAACAAAGCGAGTACTCTTTAGGAATAGACAAAGTAGACTAAACCAATTTTAGGTATTTATTATTATTAGGTACTAGTTTCTGCCCGCGGCTTCGCATGAGTTGTGTCTATGGAAACGTTTTGATATTATTTCCAGCCCATGGGAACGACTTTATGGAATAAGTAGCCTAGTTTTATTCCAGGCATATAGCTACTTCAGCCTGATCCGTTCAGTGGTTTTGGCGTGAAGAAGGAACAAACAACCATCCATCCAGGTACATAAACATTCAAATTTATAATATAAGAGTGATCTAATGTACTTTTATGACAGTGGAAGCATTGTTTTCGATGATACTACTTACAATGTTTTTTCTAAAGCCTTTACATTATGTCGAACAAATAGATTATGTCTGTATAGTCCAATGTCTTATTATAAATCATAGATAACGTAATAGAATATTCACGCCCCATAAAAGTTTTACGCCGAATAGGGAAGCGTTTGTTCCCAATCGTTAGCGCACATCATTTGTTTATTCATAGTCGAGTGACATAACCTCATCTGTGTTTGTTGCTGGTGAAACTTGACGTACCGGTAAATCTTTGCTATGAATATAAATTATATCGGTATACTTACCGATATTCCGCAAGAAATACTCAAAGTCACAATAACTTTATTTCTTTAGGCTTACAAACTAAGCACTTAGATACTATGGGTATCAACAATTCAATTTTGTGTAAGCAAGAGATAAATCTTGTTAGAAGATTTTGTGTTTGTAGTTAATAGCTTCCGTATGCACTGAAAATATGCAACATCGCGAGAATCGCTTTGAATACCGGTATTTTAGAGCAATGTATCGATAATTGAAAAGTGTCAGTACCCGAATTTACCGACAAGAAAATACCGGTATTATCGCTAATGTTGGTACCGGTATCAAAGCCCTGCCTTCACAGAAAATACAAAGAAAATCAGAAAAAACTTCGGGGGACCAGTGACGATCCGCTATATGTAATGTTTACCTTCATTGACATAAGAGTCCCATAAGCCCTGCGACTTGGTGAGTCGAATGGCTATGTCCTGTAGCAAGGGGTCAACAGGTTTGTATGGTTTCACTTCGTAATCCCAGCCGCCTTTGCTGTTCCTTTCAGATTTTTCGCAGAACACGTACACTGATCTGCGAAAATAGAAAACAAGATTCTTGATAGTTCATAATAGGTTAAGGGCCTATAAACTCAAATTTGTGTGAAAAGGATAGACATAGGATTTCGCGTTCATAGGTGCGGTGCGGAACAGGGCATAGCAACGCAAGCCTAAAAATGTAGTTTTAGTTTAAGTATTATCTATTAATTAGGAAATTATTTGAAAAAACCGAAACATTATAAAATGTATATTATATTTAATTCTATTACCATGTTTATTCCCAAGATCTTAACTTCATTTATTGAGTAATTAAGTTTTTAGTTCAAATTTAGAGGTAACTTTGCGATTTTTTTCTATCGAGATAATTTTATGGAGTCGTGTTTTAGAAATAATCGATTTTGTCACTGTCATTGTGATATATTTATATATAATAATAATTTTCAATGCAATGCAATCAAGTGTAAATGAACTTTTTTTATATAAAATACATCTTTGGAAAATCTTATACTTGAGATTAAGGGGAGGAGAGTGTCAAAATCTCACCTAAGGGACAAGACAAAGGTCGTAGAATCGCCTGTCATTATTTCTGGATGCCCCCGAAGCACGTCTCGAGTCGCGATTTTATGACAGTTTTCAATGAAATCTGTCAAAAATTCATCACGTGGGCCGTGCTTATATTCGATTTTCGTTTGAGATAGACCGGCTTTATGTTAGATGAGATAATCACGTAACAAATAATACTTGTTAATTGTCTTGTCATGCATTACGATGACAAAAATTTCCCACATCCCTCGAATTTAGTATATGAATACGGCAATGGAAACGAACCCTGACCTTTTACGGGTGTCATAAAATCATTTGACTAATTATTTAATTCCAACTACTTACAGGTACTGATATGGAAATAATTATGCATTTCATTCACGGTATTCCCTGTTGGCCATCGTTGTGACGTCTGTCTTTATCCGCCTCACGTTTTATTTTACATAATAATACAATTATTCCTTATTTAAGAATACAAATATAGTTTTACAAGGAATTCTCGCAATGGAAAAGATTTACTTGTTACCATTATTACAACCGCACGGCGAGATTAATATGTCCAAAATTGGTCCGTTTATACAAATTTTATCGCAGTCACTGAGTAATGCAAATAGTTCGAATACAAAGCTTTTATTGACGACCTTCAATCTCTTTTAGAATGTTTGGACGCGTGGGAAGGAAGTTATGGTCCTAAAAAAACCTACGTAGTACTATAGGTACAGAGTGTTCGTTAGTACGTGTGGCATTATGGTAACAGGTGGAACGAAGTGCAATAACTTGACGATTTTTTTTTAACCCTTTTCAGGGTTAAAGGCTCTTTGATCTAGATCTCATAGATCCTAGACTTTTTTTTTAAACTATTTAGTACAAATTAACATAACTTAATTTTTTTATTACAACTGCCATGTTAACCGGTACTGTTAAATTAATATTTACGTGAGGTCTAGGTAAATTAAGCAGCTATGGGCATGCATAGTGTTGGAAAATCAAAATCTAAAACATAAAAGAAGTAAACCGTTCTGAATTGAAAGCAAAGTCTCTGATCTTCCAATATACCTATGGTCATTGGTATGCCTAATGTGTCAAAACTACATAAAAACAAAAAATAAGCGATAACACCTGCCATTTTAAACCCTTGAAAATTCCTAATTTTTGTTTCCTAATCTTGCTGCAAGCGTGTTAATTTCGGCAGACCTTCTCCCAAAAGATAAGTGGGAGTGGGTGGAACAAAGTGCAATTGTATGGTGGCCCTACGAGCATCACTAGTTTAAATATATTTATTAGTATGGTGGCTTTCAGGGTTTATAATGCCGCCAAGTGCGATAGGCACTTGGTGCCACCTATCACCAGTTACCATTATTATGGCACACGTTCTGCCGAACACCCTGTACCGTTATTCTATGGTAATACATAATCTAATAAATATCTTACCTGTAGATTACGGTCATAAGAAATCCTACGCAGATAATTTGCCTAACGGTTTAACTCAAGTTGGTGTTTTATTTGGTTCTATTAGGCAGTAAAATCTCAACATGGACAAAATGGTACCTACACCTACCTATTTAGAAAGAAAATAAATAATGCTGGACAATTCACACAGAATTATCTAGCCCCAAGTTAAAAAGAGCTTGTGTTATGGGTACTAGATAACTGATATACATAATACAATACATTACATAGATAGATATTTTTTATTATACATAGAAATTATATTATAATACATAGAGTCTATTTTTGCTTAGCATTAGAGATCGGGAAGTTATCATTCAGCAAAAATAAACTCAAAGCTGACTCGAAATTGAAATATCACCCAAGTGCAATGTAATTTATAATTCGTTTTATTGTTATATTATAATGTCTAATGAGTCTCTCTCTCTCACAGAAAGCAGATAGAATTTTCTCATTTTAAGAAATAAAACAGTAGATCAGAAGACAGATCTATTCTGCAACAGGCGCTGCTGCCCGCCCCTCCGGTATATGTCCCTTAGTCACCTCTTACGACACCCACGGGAAGAGTTGGGGTGGTGCAAATTCTAAGCCGGCACCACACGGCAGTTTTCTCTAGTGTAAGTACAATACTGACTTGTCAGGCAGATCCTGCGCCGGCGTCGACACGACGACGTCGCCGAGTCGAACGTGCCTGTCGTAGTCTGTGTAGTGTGGCACGCCACCTCCCACGCCAACCAGAAACACGTATTCTACCTGGAGGAGATAACATTATTTATAATGTATTCTGAATTGAAAGGAATAAAGTTATCTATATATAGTTAGAACATTAAATCACACTCCTCAAGTCAACAGCCTATAATGGTCCACCGCTGGACACAGGCCTCCCCCTGCTTTTTTATCTCATGGGGGTAATGCCCATAATCCCCAAGCTGGGCATGCGGGTTGGGGATCGCCTCTTCACGCCAAAACTACTGAACGGATAGAGTTGAAATAGAATTTTGCGTACAGGTATTTCTAGGCCTGGAATAAAACATAGGCTACTTGCTATAAAGCAGTTCACATGGGATTGTATATTTCATTAATACGCCACCGTCTATACGTGTACAACTGCTTCGTGTCCATCCCAAGGTTGTCTGGAAGAGATCGCTTTTAGCGATAAGGCCGCCCATTGTGCAACACTGTTTTTATATCCTTTTTTTGTATTATTCTCTGTTTTTCTTGGTGTGCAATAAAGTGTATTGTATTGTATTGTATTGTATGGGATAGAAATAAGCTTTAAAAGTTTACATAGAAACAACGCATGCGAAGCCGACGGCAGTAACTACTTTATTTACATATTTAAGCGGAAGAAGAGTTCGTTTAGTTTACTCGATAGTTTCGTCAACGAGACGTTAGGTAATTTTTTTTATGGTATATTAATAGTTACCTATATGTGCGTCCGATAGAGGCGCGCTGTACCAAACCTCCTACAAAAATGTGGCGTCGTCGTTGAGACGATAATATCGAGTAGGTAACTGAACTCGGGGCTCAGATTACTGATGTGAATATTTTTTTTTTATATACTTACCTACATATATTTAAAAACACGAACATTGACCAACTTCAATAATGTGAAGTAAATCTTAAAATTTAAAAAAATGCTTTTAATTAAAATAAAACTAAAACAGTCAGTAAAATTCTTCTCTAGGGGTTTACCTGGCTATATGTGACAGTCTGACAATTCCATATAATTTGTAAGGAAAAAGAGTGGACATCGAGTAGGTTTACTTACCTACCTATCCGTCTCTCGTAAAACCCGTATCAAATACGTCTAGAATGCGCAATGGATTTCTTAGTGCCAAGCCTTGGTTTAACGCTTTCCCAGCATCGATGGCGGCGGTGGGGCGGCGCGATCCGCAGGGGCGCCCGCCGCGCCGCCGCGCCGCTATTATGGTGGCGCTCACCAACCACGAATCTTAGGCCGTGAAAGTGCTAAATGATGTTCTCTCAGCCGAATTCGACCAAGGCGGAAGCCAGTCTCAACAGAGACTAGCCAGGTGCGTCGAGTTACATATAATTGTACCTCAGTATATTTGGTTAGAGATGCGAAAAAAGACAGATTTTTAAATACCTATGGGCAGTTTGTTTAAAAACATTCCACTTGGAATTTGGCAAAAATGCAAACAGCTGGCAACAGTCGGTATTGGCATATCACGACCTAAAATTGTACTAATGTATCTAAACATATCCACCGTGAAGTTGAAGTCTTGAACCTCGCGATTGCAAAGAGAGCTTCTCTTTGCAATTAAAAATTAAACCTTTTCAAAACTAAAATGTTAAATTTTGTTGGGTCAAAAATTTATACTTATATTTTTTTTACTGTAAAATTTTATTTAGTTTACTATTATTACAGGGTAAATCCCACAGTAAGTAGACATTTTTGCCGTGCCGCTAGGAATCTTTTAGTCCAGTTCCAATATTTACTGGGTTAGGTACGTAAAGATAAGCTGCTCGATTTAAACGCCCATTGAGTCACGGTTATTTTACGCATCGGTACAAAACTGAGCAGGCTGGCATCTCAAGGGCGAGACTGTAAATCGATCAGATTAACAGCACCGCTCGAAACCGATACTGAAAATACTTCCACCTATTAGCATCGGTTGTAACATATGGTTGTAAGTTTGTAACCATATGGTATTCTAATTCGCCTTGCTATTTCTGACGGAATTTATTGATTTTATGATGAAGCACGAGATTAGTCCGGTCAATTTAGCCCGAAAATAAGGAGGTAGGCTTACATAAATTCGCATAGAGCCGAAAATTGGTATGAACGATAAAAACACCGTTGATTAAGGTCAACAAAATTTGAAAAGCCAAGGATCCCGCGTGAGCAAAAAAAAAATATTTAAGGTCTAAGTTCGCAAACTTATGTTTTTTTGGAATTTTCAGCCATATGGTAAGATTTATCTATCATAGATTTCTATGATAAATCTTACCATATGGCTGAAACTTGTAGCTCACACGGTTTTTTACAATGATCCTCACACTACTTTCCCAAGAAACACTATTTTTGAGATATAGCAATTCTTTGACCTAAAAGGATGGAAGAAAAAAGGAATATAAAATTCGCAGTACGCGGTTTTTTTAAAATAAAAATTGCATAATATACAATTTTGTCATAGGCATTTTATGATAGCTTACCGTTTGGCTGAAAGGTCTAAAAAACCTAAGTATGTTTGCGAATTTTGACCTTGAATATATTTTATTCACACATGGGATCCTTGGGAATTTATTAAAACTGATACAGGAAAAACCTTATAAGGATCACAGGCTAGGTATACATATACAAAAATTCATGTATCATAAACGGATACATAGAATTAAATTAGTAATTTGAGTACCTACGTACCGGTTACGTCAAAATCATCGTTGTGATTTGAGGTAATGGAATTATGGAATGCTCAAGACGCACTTATGATAAATGTGATAAAATTCAACTGATCGAAGAATATAATATAAACGTAAGTAGATGAAATCTTTGTCACGCTTTGCCTTGTTTTTACATGGTTGTCCTTTTAGTCATTTTAGCGTAAAACTACCGTTCCCGCCAACTCATGTTTTAACCAAAGGAATTGACAGGTCTTACACTGTGGGTAGACGTCAAATATGAAGTAGGTACCTACCTATGTAGGTACCAAATCCTTGCCTGATTCACATGGGTCAAGGAACAGGTAATTTTTAGCTAGTTCGTCACATCACTGAATAATCAAGTAAGGCCGATTATGTAAATGACTGCATAGATGTAAAACGGGGAAATTTGCAGCGCAAAATTTAAATTGCCAGGACGAAAATTCGTGGAAAATGCCTAACTATTACTCAAACGCAACTCTTTAGTCTCTGGTCCCGATTTCTTGTTCTTTTCGTTTCTAATGCATGGTCTGTCAAAAATTCGTAACTTTAGACAGCTTTAGACGTGCTTTTTATCTGTTTGAGTATTCAGCGGTTATTTTCTAGTGCCTGCAGTCTTAGTGCAGGCTTATTATTCGATCTTTTTGTACCTCCTAATTAATGAAAGAGCATCTGATAAATCCAAATTTCTGGGTGCAGAGATATCTACGATACAATCATCATCATCATCAGCCTACGTCAGTCCACTGCTGGACATAGGCCTCCCCTAATGAGTGCCATAGCGCCTGTCTTCAGCTTGCCGCATCCAGCATCTGCCAGCAGTCTTTCGCAAATTGGCATCCCACCTGGTCGGAGAGCGTCCTACACTACGTTTGCCGAGTCGCGGTCTCCACTCAAGAACACGTTTACCAAGCGGTTGTCGGTTCTTCTCGAGATATGGCCAGCCCACTGCCACTTCAGCTTGCTAATCCTTTGAGCTATGTCGATAACCTTGGTTCTCCGTCGGACGTATTCGTTGCGAATCCTATCCTTAAGAGAAACACCGAGCATAGCTCTCTCCATAGCTCTCTGGGCGACTTTAAACTGGTGGACCAGCCCTACCGTGAGTGTCCACGTCTCAGCTCCGTAGGTATGACGGGTAGGACGCACTGATTGAAAACTTTCGTTTTCAAGCATTGCGGTATGGATGACGAGAAGACTCGACGCAGTTTTCCAAACGCTGCCCAACCTAGCTGGATCCTCCTCTTGGCCTCCTTCTCGAAATTGTTTTTATCCAACTGCAGAATCTGCCTAAGGTAAGTGTACTCGGAAACAATTTCGAGAAGGTGGCCATGTACGACGATCGGTCCCGGATCAATGTGGCCATTGATCATGACCTTGGTTTTATCCAAGACGATACCAGAACCATATCATAAGGCACTATTCCCACCACCGCCAACGAGAAAGCGATTAACTATCGTCTATTTTCTCGCTCAAGAAATTTACAATAGATCAGATCACCGTCACAGAATAACTATAAAGTACCACAGATATAATAATACTATAGAGTACTAACGATCCCGCGTCAATAAAAGAGATAGAAAGTTAATAATTGAGTCTCGCCGAAGTCGAAAATTTTTGGGAACTTATTTCATTTCTTAGTTAATTAATTGATTGTTCACACTGCCACCTCCGCCTAGAACTCTTATTTCGACATAGTCTGTGACAGCGACATGAGCTGTCAAAGATAATATTCGCCGAGCGATGCTGCTCACTTGGCGTCCAGAACACTCGCCGAGAGAACTATTGTACCTATCTATGTCTCGGCCGCCCCAAGCGAATGGTGTAGGTAATCGCCCGTCACACTCGCTTATAGCCAGCGGCAAAGCTAGCGGAACCACACATCCCCCCCTTGTCGATGTCGACAATTTGTATCTAGTTTTTAGGTCTACTTGCTTTTCGTTCATCGTCGGTGATGCTAGGAACTTAACTGGCATAAAAGAAGGAAGAATGCGAACCGTGCGATATTTAGACTAAAAGATGAGGCAACTGTTTATGTTCTTGAGTATGAAATAAAGTAGAAATACATACCTTCTGGAAGATCCCTAGGAGTCTGGTGGTGGTATTTCCTGCGGCTGTCATAGCCTCGCGTGTGCGTCCTACGGAAGGCAGTTTTGTAGTCACCACACGGTGAGCGCCGATTGTACCCAGTGTGTACACGTTCGATTCACCTGTTCAACAAAATATCCTTTTAGGCAAGGCTCAGAATTTTAATTGGTTTCAATGTATGCTAATAGAAGAGTTCTGTAAAACAGCGACTTAATAAAACTGCGAGTTTAATATTTTAAGCGATTTTTTAAGAAAAAGGTACGCAATGGGGTAGCTTTTTTGTTTTATTTATACGGTTTAAAAGCAGCAATAAGCAATAAGCGCGGCATATAGTTACGCTACAGTGAAAAAAGGAGATATATATATATAAAGACAGCTTCTCCTTTTACAATCATGGAAAGTCTTTTTAGGGCAATAAACAAAATATAAGTCATGTTTATATCGGTTAACATTTTAACCATATAACATTCTCATAATACAAGAGTGACGTGCAAGCCTGGGCAACCCTAGGCATATAACTCGATGAATCATACAAATACAACTATATGTACAACAAACATCAAGGAAATTGTCATTATTGTCAAAGAACTGCTTATAATTGGTATAGTCCTCTTGGGACCACCAATAAATTTGTTTTACAAAATAAATAAATTTAATAGACAGTTACAGTAAATTAAAATCAGGTCAGATCATCTGATTTTAATATAAAACTTGTACTCTACTGAGTGAAGTGTTACATTAAAGATGGAATTTGTGGTGTTGATACTTTCTGTGCTCGCGATAACGTTTACTGTTGTGATCGCACGTCCGCATGATACGGAAGACCACACAAAGAACGGGTAAGAACGTTTATTATTTTTCCTTTTTATATTTTACATCAAAGTTAAATTTATTAAATAAGTAGGACTTTGTTCAATGATGCGATTATGTCGCACTGACATAGGTATTAACAGAAAATAAAAACAAATTACGAAAATGAGAATAAAACTAAACAGATGAATCTTACATCTAATACACATAAGTGCATACCTTACCATACGGTTCTATACCTCCCGATTTAAAAAGCTGGATATTTTTTGTGTACAAACAAAGGGAAAAAGAAGGAAAACATAAGTGGTTTTTTTACGGCATTTGTATCATCGAAGCAAAGCACAGAAGCTGGAAACAATAAAAAACATGGTAAGAAGGAATGTTGCTTACTTATGTTTTTTTTTTCATTTCAGAAAATATACAGAAGGAGATAGCAATGAACAATTCAAATTTATGTTGCCAGTGGCTGCTTATAATTTAGGAGAAAACTATGAGATCGAGATAAGTGGAACACTTGACCTGACACATGAAAAGTAAGTTACCCTCACACCTACCGTTTAACATTTCAATCAATTTATTAATAACTGTGATTGAACCCATTTAAAAGTTCACTATTTATTATTAACTGTGATTGAACCCAAGCAATCGACGAAATTGAGTTATTCGATATTAAGGGTGGTCACGCGTGAAAAAAAAAACTGCTTTTAACTATTTTCTAGGTTTCGTTTCGGAGTCTATTAGCTTATGGAGAGATTTATTACTAAAATAAATATTATGTCGACAGACTCCAAAACTAAAATTTATTAAAAATTTAAATTTTGTTTTAGCAAAGATTTATATTAAAAGGCTTACAATGTGCGAAAAACTTCTTATCTGCCATCCAAATTTCTTGTAGAATTTAGAAAATAGTAATAACCTTGTCTACTTTTTTTTCAGTTTCGCAGCCATGTTACTACCTGGAGTCAAAGAAGGTGCGTCTTGTAAACTGAATTATAATTACGAAAGAAATGAAGGTCTTAAAATTTCGTCGGAACTTGATGACTATGAAGAATTTATATCCTATCCAATGGGGGATGTCATTCAAAATAAAACATTAACCCCAGAGTTTAGATTAAGTTTAACTGCAATGGAAAATGAAGTTGGTGATAAACTGTTAATAATAATATTTCAAAATAGTGGGGCGGGAAATTGCAAGGTTAATAGTTTGGATAACTTGAGCTATATTAGTTTCAAGGAAGGCGTGAAAAAGATCCACAGTATAAAAACAAGGGCCACAGTAGTGGACCTGCCAAGTCGAGTAAGCGGCCTACAACGGCAACCATTTTCTCGAAACATCTCAAGGCACTTTTCGATTATCGATATCTTTGATAAAAATGAAACCTGAAAATTTCAGGTATGTGTAACTGCTAACCTAACATAGTTAGCCAACAGTAATAACCTGTTTCTAATCAATTAAGTTTGGGAAAAATCGACCCTTAAATTATCACTATCACGCATCACTCACTCAATGAGGATCACATCATATTTTGGTATTTCTAGCAGGGTTACAAACGTGAAATTCGGAATGTAGAATTATTGACCAAACTAAAAATTCCAAAACTATGATTTTTAGGGTTTCATCATCAAAAAAAAAAGAACCTTAAAGTGTCTCCCTTATGATCTTACTACAAGCGCACTTACCTTTAGATTTGAAATACAGGTTCTAATTAGTGGGAGAATAATGGGAAATTCAAAAATCATGTATTCTAGGGCGCAGTAAAAAAAGAACTCGTTATGTTTTCTTTCTCAGTAGACTGAGATCCGAACAAAAACATTAATGTAAAATTATACCAAGTCTCGTCAAAGTCTCGTCTCGTAATACTTCGGTAAGCCGTTAAAAGTTTTAAGATCACGAGAAGAGCCAAGTCAGCCATTTAAATACCTTCGACTATAAAGTTGGCAAATCACTTACCTACTCGAAAGTTTTCCTAACTACTATATACCTTCCTAACTACTGTAGGTATACCTAGGTAATTCCACAACATCATAGTTGAAAGTAATGAAATGGCTATCTTGGCTATTCACGTGACCTCAGCATATTTTACGTCGGAAGAATTACGATATAAGACTAGACCTAATTTTACATTAATGTTTTTTTGTTTGGATTAAATTTTTTTGATTTAGACAATAGCGAAGTTAATTCTGTTGATGAAACAGTAATGCAGTAGAACTTTTTGACTTATTTAGGCTGTAAAAACCCATTGTTATTATTTTTGAATAGACGGGCATTTATTTTGATAAAAGAAACAAGAGAGAATGAAAGATCTAAGATTAATATTTATTTACTTATTTTAAGTAGCTGTTTAATGAAGCGGCAGAACAAATGTTTTAGTATTAGTATTCGACTTAAGAATTTCTAGTCATTGATTGATTCAAGTTTGATACAAATTAAGTATTCGGCTGGGCCCGTAATAAATAAAATAAATAAATAATAAAATGTACTTAAACTGAACAAATTTGTTTAATTTTATCATAGATTATTAGGTACTAGTTTCTTTCCGCGACTTCGGCGTTGTTTCTATAGAAACGTGTATGACACGGCCGACACGGTGAAGATGCTATAACATTTCATCTTTTACCTTACGATAAAATATTATAGCATCTTAAGGTATCACACACTGTTAGGATACGATAACATAATTATTAAGGACTCATTGTCTTGAAAAACGGCGAAGGTGTCACACGTATTTATTAACATATATTTTCATAGCAAAGCATCTTAAGATGAAGCCGCCCTAACGCTTAGTATTTATTTATTTATTTAATCAGAGAGCCTACACATTTGCTCCCCTTGGAGTCGAGACCCTAGGTGCGTGGGGTACCGAGGCTCTCCGGGTTTTCAAAAAATTATCTGAGCGTCTGGCCGAAGCGACGCGTGACCCGAGAGCGGTGAGTATCTGGCACAGCGCATCAGCATTGCTATACAGCGGGGCAATGCAGCCAGTGTCTTAGGCACGCTTCCAACTGGTATTGATATGGATCAGTTGAGCTACCTGTAGATTGTTTGCAACAGTTTGCAGATAGCTTAATTGTTTCTATTGTAAATACTAGTTTTAATTTAAATTTGTTATTTGATTGTTATTTTTTTAAATCAGTATGTAAATAGTATCTTAGGATACTGTAATATGAAAATATATATATATAGTATGTAGTGATGGTAGTGATTGTATGGCGAGAGACATTTTATCTTATATTCAAGCATCTACGTCGTCGCTTAAAGGCTATTTCTATCCCTTGGGAACTGTTCGATGGGATAAAAAAGCTTATTATAAGGTTTTTGTATTATAGTGCGTATACCCTCGCACTCTGGGTAAACTCTAAGAAACTAAATCCTGGTGAAATCGAAAAAAAAATTGTGACTTATTCAATTTCTTTACAAAGCCTATGTTTGATTCCAGGCTTAGAGCTCTATCTATGTAAGGTTTCAGCGCGAACATTCAGTAGTTTTGGGACGAAGAAGGAACAAACATCCATCCATCTAAACATTCAAATTTCTTATTTATAATAGGAAACTGCTGGACATAGCCCTCCCATAGTGAGTGCCATAGCGCCCTGTCTCCAGCTTGCCGCATCCAGCATCTGCCAACAGTCTTTCGCAAATCGACATCCCACCTGATCGGAGAGCGTCTTACACTACGTTTGCCGAATCGCGGCCTCCGCTCAAGAATACGCAGCACGAAGCGTGCAGCTTGCAACAATGCATCCCACTCTTTATTTATTTGATTTAACACTTATTTTATTGCACACAATTATAAAAGTACGGTGGGCATAATTCTTATATTTCATTCTTATATTTTCACATTACAGCACTATAATTACAATAATATAATACATTATAATGCCGATGGCATATTCTGCCTGCCAACCACACAGGGTCAACATCAACAAAAGGCGTGATTTAAACATCACACAAAAAATTTGGTCTAAATAACAGATTTTAGCCAACTCCACTAACTCTATAACACCTGTGTGGTCTAAAAATATATAAAGACCTAAATAGGTTTATTCATAGTTTGTTAGGACACAAAGCACACTTCCCCTACATTCCTAAACAACAAATGCAAGAAAATAAAAATAATATAACAATCAATACAGTAAAGAAAAATAACCACACTCTTCAATTTTAAATAGGCGTTAATGAAAGTGTAAACAGCTTTTACTCAGCGCTTTCCAGTATTTTATAACGAGACCAGCCTATTAGCAGTCCTGTCCACTGCTCGACCAAGGTCTGCCCTAGTTAGCACCTTGTTGGCTTTTAGTAAGAGGTAATGCCTACGCTGGGCATGCGGGTTGGGTACTTGGGGATCGCAGGGTACGGATTCTCTTCTTGCTGAGAGCAGTGAGAAGGGGAAATGAGATAGAAAAAGCGGAAGGGATTTGAGGATACTAGTGTCACGGGGATAAGAGGAATGTGGCATTACCAGCTAGAGCAGTTCGAGATCGCACGGGACGCTAGCAGTGATCGTGTTATACTAGACTAGACTAGATTATACTAGACTAGACTAGATTATACTAGACTAGACTAGATTATACTAGACTAGACTAGATTATACTAGACTAGACTAGATTATACTAGACTAGATTATACTAGACTAGATTATACTAGACTAGATTAGATTATACTAGACTAGACTAGATTATACTAGACTAGACTAGATTATACTAGACTAGACTACACTCGGGTTTATACAATTTTCTTATTGTATCATAATAAAATACAACATTTATTTCGGCACAACTACAGAGAGTATAAAACAAACAACCTCAAAACAAAACAGTAACATGGATGGATATTTTCGTTAAGAAGAATTTAAGCATTCATAAATTAAAATAAATGGAATGTACAGAGGAATTATCTCAAAACCAGCAAACTATAAATGCCATAACTGCGTACGTGCTTATAATATTGTACCTACTACTTACATATTTGTGATGTTACTATTAACACATACAAGAAATAACGTGCGGTCACATTACATCAAACACTTCATGTTTTACAGCTAACCTTGCTTACAGTGATAGACAATTTGTTATTTATTAGTTAAGCTATGTTACATATTTTGTAACTTAGCTTGAGATTGTGATTCTTGAGATTAGTGTTGTATTAATTGTACTATAACACTAATCTCAAGATCTAAATATAATGATAAGATATATAAATCAATGATTTATTTTATTACATATAAACAAGGTAAAATTTCATTGTAAATAATCCATAACTTTAATATAATGCAAGACAATTCACACAGCATCATCTTGTCCCAGCTAAGCAGAGCTTGTGTTTATGGGAAGGTACTGATGCTATCTGATATACTTAAGACATTACATAGATAGGTATGTGCTTATTATACATATAATCCCCAGATGGAAATGATGTAATAACAGTTCAATAGCCTGAACGGAACGCTACGCCCGATTAACGGAAGTCTAGACGAGAATAGTCCACCTACTTATCCATAATATCTAATGCCCTGGCTTTGTTAATCCGAACGGATCTACCGAACTGATTAAAATTATTAGGTCTCTAATAGAATCGGATGAATAGAAACATAGAAATAGAATATTTTGTTTGCAACTGATACAAAAACATGCTGTAAAATAAAAGTTGTTATAGACGAACATACTGATTCTTGCATTGAGTCATAAAACGGTCTCTATCTCAGAATGGGAATAGGTAACGATACGCGAAAGAATGCTGTTCTATTTCATTTACTTAGGATACAGAAACATGCTGTTAAATAAAAGTTTGTGCAGGCAAACCCTATGAGCAAACCGACTTATTTTTGCATTGAGTCACAAAACGGTCTCTGAAAGAATGCTGTTACGTATTTTTTGTAGGTCCAGTGCTATAAAATTAGGAGACATGAGTGTGTCACTAGAGCAGTTAAAATGTAAAGACTTGTTTTATCAGCCTTATCAAACAATACAGTTATCGACTATCATTGAGTCAGTCTCATCGTTGACTTTGTGTGTTGAAGTTAATCTATTGATTTAATTTACAAAAAAAAACAGTTGTGCAATTCGAAATTGCAATTGCACCTTTAAACTTCCCAACGTAACGGAGTTTCGGTAAGAGAGCAACTTTTTTAAATGTTAATATTACTGTCCACTGTGTTAAGTAAGACTCAAATACAAAAAATAATTACTAATATAAATCTACGAAAATGTTTATTATTGTTACGTATACTAAATTGTAAATACACATTCTTGATGCAGCTGCCATAGCAACGTAACATTTCTAGTTTTCTTCGTTTTATGATGAGTAAGCGGAGTACCTAGGCGAGTCCTAATTTCCATAGACCGTATCAGTATTAAGTGGGATCTCAAACTATTCATACGTCCCGAATTTCTAAGCTTCTCAGCTAAGTGGTTAAAAAATGTTTAACAATAACATTTAACCAGCTAGTCCAGCTACCAAACCGGCCGCAAGGTAACAGTAAACTTCAAGGTGTTCGCGTAGCCGTGTTTGTTTTCATCTTACCTACGTCATCATTACATTACCAATCTGACCCTCCATCTTACGGAACGAAATGCCTTTAGTCGTCAAGGCGCGTTTGTCGCGGAAACAGGCATAGGCACGCCCAAAGTGCTTCATCGTTAAATGTGCATCAAAGTTATTGAAAATGTTGAAAGTTTGTTGGGATTGCTTAGCAGGGTATGATTTGATTGTTATTAATACTTTAGTTAAATTCCTAGACAGGTCTGCGTATTTATAATCTTCTGACATCATACATAAATAATAAATTTTAGTAGGTAAAACACGATGTGGGAAAACTTGTTTTTGGCGTTGTCGAATACCGATGAGGGGATTATGGAATGTTTGTTTTGCGCACTGGATTGCGCCTGTTTTTCTTGGCTTTCGCTTTGCGCAGTCTCAGTTAATGTCACTGCCAAGGCGACAGTGACAGTCATTTGACAACAAACCAATACCGACGTCAAATCAGAATATTTTTAGTACACAAAACTCAAAATCGCGTTGGTGAAAAGTGGAAACTGTACTACAAAGGATTATGAATGAATTACATTTTGGAAAATGTGTTTTGAAATCGATGATGAGAATAAGTGTTACTTACGAGTTGTTTGTAATTTTGTTCCCGACAAGACTTTAGTTTAGTTACAACTGGTCAAACATTGGTTTAGGTAGAGGTTTATGGTTTATTTGGAATAGAAAGTGTTTACTAGATTCATGAATTTGAGATAATAATAAGGCATTATAATCAATACACAAGCTCCGCTTAGCTTGGGGCTATAGATGATATTGTGTGAATTGTCCAGCATTCGTTATTTATTATTTATAGTTGGCAAATTTTCGGCAAAAAACAAGACTTTGTACAGTCAAAAGTCAAAATGTGTAGGTAAAATGAGTTAGTTAGAATACCTCTACTTTAGTACCGATTATAGTTTTTTTTAACACTAGTAATTGAATCAAAACCTAGGTATATGGTATGTTAATGTACCTTTTAAGGTTATTGAAATTACAAGAATTTAAAAGCCCACTACAATTCGTAAATCCGAAATTGTGCATTTATGGCTACATCGCCAAAAAATTATGCACGAGTTCGACTCGCCCAGTGCGTCAGTTTTTATTAGAACTGCAGAAGCCTTTATACGGAATGAACGGGTAATTTTATTTATTTTCTATTATGGTTTGTAAGGAAATGAATAGAGTGATCTTTACATTCCTTACAAAGGGCAAAAAAGGGCTAAAAAAGGCTAAAAAGGCTTTTGTATTGTAGTGAGCAGTTTTATGGCTTGTGATCTTGCTGCTTTCTGTCTTACAGATTATGGTTTGCTTTTCAAGCTCAAACTTTTTGATGGAAGTTAAGGTCCGTTTTTTTATGTGAACTTTTCGAATTTATATTTATATTACATCGAATTAGTAGGCCTTAAATAGCAAGCCCGTGTATAATTCAATTACATCTTAAAACATAAGGTCCTTTCTTTATACAAACTACAAATCAATAATAAATTACGATTTTTATCAGTTTCCTCTTTACACTATAGAAATTAAAAAAATTCTCATACGTTTGGTACTTAAATTCTTTGGGTACCTTACACCTACTCACCTATTAGTATTCCGTTCTGATACAGTGACGTATCGTGTGGCCATAAATTTCGTAAAGCGTAGTCACCGAGGGTTTTTCCTTTTGGAAAGCGTCACGGAAATTATAGCTTTGGATGCATTGCACCTTACTCAGTTATATGGTAGTCCACAAACCAACATCATGACTGAAGTATCTAATTTTTAATTGTATAAATCTACGTATAAGGCCCATTGTGATTTAATTTGTAAATTGAATTCGTGACCCTCGTGACCAATAAATAAGAATCTTATAAGTGCTGTATTAATTTTGTTTTCGCAGTAAGTATGTACATAAGTATGTCTTAGCAATTAGTTTGAGACTAACCAAGACAAAGTGAAGAAATAGTTAGATATACTTAGTATACTTTGTAGTAGCTAAAAATAGCCAGGTAATTACACGTTATTCATCATTATCATCAGCCTATATTTGTCCACAGCTGGACAAAGGCCTCCCCTAATGAGCGCCATACATTACACGTTATTATGGGTTATTACGGTATATAATAATAATAAATAATAAAATTTATTTATTCCAATTTACATGGGTTTACACTATAATTATATTTTTTTTTCGCATTCAGCGGAGCGGGTTAAATAAAACGCAAAAACAAAAGTATGTCTCACTCAGTGCATTTTTTTCGGTATAGTGTCGAATTATGCCCAAAAAGAAATTACAAAAACATTATTTTTATGTCCAAAAAGAAGTTACAAAAACAAGTGCACGGTATTGTTAGACGTCCCTAAAGCTTACTTTCTGTTATTTCAGAGATCAGAGGCAAACTGAAGATCCGTACAGCGTGAATCAGAACGGGGGAATTCAAATTCCACCTTGGCAGTCACTTAACGGCAATATGTTCCCGACGCCGGCAATGCGAGAAGGCAACGAGATTATAATCATAGGTCAAATGACAAACGACAACAGGTGAGAACCAATTTGACCTTACAATAAAGAAACTTTAGATGCGAATTTGGCAGAATTACACATTGTGATCGAGAGAGAATGAAACGCATTCTGATAAATATATAATTATCTATTCAATATTTTGCTGAACTCAAGGTTACTTGACCCTGACACCTTTGACCTTTGTTTGTTGTCAACAAGGCTCATACGAAATTAGATTATTTTGTGATACTTGCAATTTTTTATTGCTATAATTTTAGAGATATGGTATGATAGACATGCGGCGGCGGTCTCAAGGCAGACCACCTGCTCGATGGTCAGACGAAAATGTGGAGGCTTTAGGGAATAGAATAGAATACTTTTTTGGGAAGCAGTGGATCCGACTGGCGCAAGATCGTCAGGGGTGGCGAGATAACGAAGAGGCCTACCTAACCCACATATACTCAGCAGTGGTTAGATAGATAGATGGATAATTTCAAACTGGTCACTTTATTTCCAAGTTTATGTCTCTTATAATATTTTAAGGTTGTGAATTACATTTGTAAATGTTTGTATTCATTATTTTGTTTCAGGCTAAACATTAAAATTGACACAAGCAGCGGAACAGCGTGTGAGATAAACGTAGCGAATCGGCTGAATGAAGTACAATCTGAGGATTACGTACAAATAGCCGTCGGTGGATCCGAAGTGCATAGGACTGAAGCAAGTTCATGGTTCAGCAATGAAAGTAAGTTGTCAGTTATACAAATCCTACACTAGTATTATTAAACTGTGAGTTTGTGAATTGTGAACTGCAATTTTTTACCTAAGATCTCCAAAACTACTGACAGCAGGCAACAGATAAAGTAATTTTTTTAGATGTACATTTAGAACATAACTTAAGTTAGAAAATAGGCTATTTATTATACCGGACATACGCATGCGAAGCCGCGGGGTAGTATGTTGTTAGCAATATAATTATCATGAATTAATAACATATAAATACGATCATTTCTTGACTTACTTAATAATCTTAGAAACATCGAAATGGAATGTCACATTTTTAACTAAATTTACCAAATAAGTAATCATATTTTGAGTTTGGGCGCTGGGAGGTGCGACACAGTTCTATCTGTCTGTCTGTCAGACTACATTTTGTAAGAGCTTATCGGAGAAGGTTTTGCGCGGAATTGTTACTAAATATTTTCATCTTTATATTTTATTATTTAAAGGCTTAATTACTTTTTAAAAATGGGTGTAATGCCCTATTGCATTGCATTTCGAAGCATCAAAAAAAGTAATATTATTTACTGTTTACCTTTTTTTCAGCAGGAAACAAATACCTCTTCCGGTTTCAAATGACTGACAGCAGTATGATGGACATTTACATTGGCGCCTTTGAAGAATCGAGCGCTCAATTCTTAGAGACGGTCCAGATCGACGTGAACAATTTGAAAATGATATCGGCAAGTGGAAAAGTCGAAAAATTAACTTATATTTTCAAGTAGGTTATCTCTGTGTCGATATGACTATTTCCAAAGTATTATAATATTTAGTAAGTAAGGTATTTAAAAGCTTTCTGTATTGTATGAAAGTAATACAGTAAGTAAATGTTAGTTATTTTATATTTGCTAGAATAACTGAATATTATTGTGCCTTAAAGATGTAGGGTATTTGTGTTTGTCAAGTCAAGCGGTGTAAATGTTAAATTAATATAAAGTATATATCACACCTTAGACCCACATTTTAGAATACAATATGTCCCATGACCTGGGACATAGACGTATGTATATGTTATATGATTTATATTTGACAGCTATTAAAATAGCGGCTAATAGCAGGCTAATAGCTATGGAAATAGAATCAGCGTCTGTTACCTTGTTATGTTGGCATTTAATTCTCTAAATAGTAGTTCCTTTGGATGGTCTGTTGTTATTTTATTACTATATTATTTTTAGTAAGTAAATTGATCTGTTTTTGCTAATGCATTGGATTTTTATAAAATTGATAATTTTGTATTGTAAGTATTGATATCTTGTATTTTCGTATCCCACCACGTATGTGCCGAAGTGTTGAGAGTATATTTATGTAAGTTACAAAAACGTACATCACAATTTAAAGAATCTTTATTTTTGTTTTAATAACAATTTATTGAATATATTCCGATAAATTAATTGACTTTATTTTTATTTCCATATTTAAATCTAATATAAAGGATTGGTGTTAAAATGTAACCACAACGACCCAATCAGCTTTTTGTTCAGTATAAAGCTGTATTTTATTGTTTCTGAAATTGTTCTAAGCCAATGTTATTCTGACCATGATTCACTACGCTTATCTAAAATACATCATTCCGATTCATATGTCATAAAAGCAAACATAAAAAATGCTGACATGATTTCATAACAGTCACGCGAGATATCATTACGTGACTGACACAAAATTTAAGCACAGATCCCATGGTCTTGGCAAGGAATCAGAGCAAGTATGGTAATTCCAAGTCGCAGTATATTTAACAAAATGAGCTCTGAGTTTGGTTTCTTGATCGAGACTTCATCAAGATGTTCCATTTTAAATGGGATTTGCGCAGTATCATGTACCGGTTGAAACGCAGCTCTTGTTAGATTCGAGGTATTTTTTGTATCAATTCACTCATTATACCGTTTATTTTTAAATCTACTCCGGTATCAATTCTGGCTGATGCCTGCTGATGATGGCAGGTCCTTCTTGTTAGATTGAGGTTCGCGATAAATCCCACAAACTTTGAGAGGCCTATACTACCCAGCAGCAGTAAGGCGATGACTATACTTATTACTTCTATATATCAGCGACCTTGAGTGTAAATATGAGTAATAAGTCGCCATTAAATGTTCTTCCCGTCAATTTCCGCTTTAAAATCAATGGTACTGCTGGCGTAAGGCCTTGAATGTTGCTTAAACTTTTTAGTTTAAGCAACATTCAAGAAAAAACTTTTTAGTTCATTAGCCTATATTAGTCCACTGCTGGAATTACCTCTCCTAATGAGCGCCATAGCGCCATTTTTTCAACTTGCCGCATCCAGCATCTGCCTGCAATCGTTCGCAGATCGTCATCCCACCTGATTGGAGGTCGTCCTACACTACGTTTGCCGAGTCGCGGTATCCACTCAAGAACACGTTTACCCCAGCGATAGTCGGTTGTGGATTCTCTAGAAGAGAGATATGGCCGAATCACTGTCACTTCAGCTTGCTAATTCTTTGAGCTATGTCGATAACCTTGGTTCTCTGTCGGATGTATTCTTTACGAATCCTATCCTTCAGAGAAACTCCGAGCATTGCTCTTACAGTATAATTATTATTATTATACATAGAAAACACTCAGAACACTCGGAAGAAATATCTGCACAGCGTACAAACATTTGTAGGAAACGAACCCGCAACTAACTGCGTCGCAGGCGCACCTTCTCCCGCTGTCACAGAGGTCGTCAACTATTTAAACATAATGAAAGCACTTACCAACAGTAGTGTACCGCACATAGGTTTCTTGGTTGTCCATCATGGCGTCGACAGCTTGCTTCTCGCAATAAAGAGCGGTTATCACAGCTATGCTCGGTTGCCGCGACGAACATAGAGTCGGCATTTGCTTCACAACCTACGATACAATTTTAATTTAATATGGCTTCGTATGTTTAAAGGAAAGTTAATACTTTTTTAATCTACAGATCTACGGCTCAAATTCGGCGACAGAGATGGACATAATATATTATATATGTCATGAAAGTGTGTGTATATTATTATTTATGTATCATCATAACATCAGTTAACCCTAAAGCGATGCTAGATCATATTTATGGAACAGGGGAGTTTTTTATTATTAATGTAGGGTATTATTATAAGTTATGTTCACGTCCCTAAAGATATCTGCGCCAAGATATATTGGGTAGGTAAAAGTACTCAGAAAAGTCTTGTAAGATCCAGGACAAGTAGGAAAAGTAATATCGTCCAGTCTAATATTCTAGGATAAGCAGCTTCTACACGCTCAATTTCTTAGTAATTTTTTGCTTGGCTCACGCGGTTTCCGGCTAAAATTTAGTGCATGCCACTCAGGGATTAATGTAAATAATAAATAAATAGATATTCAAATTAATAGCCAAAATGCTGTTTCCACCTAGTTTTCTACGTTCGGGTAAGCGGGCGTTCAGGGAAATTAACCTAACGAATCGAAAGGTTTTTTTATAGACCTTCGTTTAACCAAAATCCACCTGATGGTAAGTGAGGATGAGACCGAATATGTATGTATCTGTTCATAGACCTTCGTTTTACCAAAATCTCGACCGATCGAAAGTGATAATGACATGGACATTCCGGTATTAGGACATAACGACCCTAAAGGATCAATTGATATTATAAATTTTCAGCTATATCCTCACTTCCCATCCGGTGAGATTGTGGTCTAATTGGTCTAACTAAAAGGTTCGATGACTAATAAAAAAAGTTGTATACATTTACGAAAATACTTATGTATTAGCCAAACTCCTTGTAGATTTTTTATAAACAAAACGCCTATACTTTACCTTAAATTCACTCAGTTACAGTGTCCTTTTATATGCAATTAAATTAATTGTCGATTTAAGATCCTTACATCAATAAATATTGTTTACAATTACATCTGAAACTCTAAGCCAAGGTAGTGAGTTTAAGTTATTTGTGTCGTGGTTCGTTTACAAAAAATCTACTAAGGCTAAGGTATATTTTGCGTAAATTAGTTTTGGCATGATGAATGTACAAACATCCATTCATCTATCCATTCAAACTTTCGTGCTTATAAATTACCTGCGTATCAATACTGTGTTGCCGAACATAGATGCCTTCCGACATGGCGCGAGTCAGACCTTTCTCTTCAAGCGCTTCCAACGCGTCTTTTACTTCCGTCTTTGACCATTTTCCAGCCCTGAAAATAACAAAAGAATGGTAAATAACACAGGTAGGTACCTATTAGGCTGCGTATTTAGAGAATGGTATTGAAAATGTCGTCATCTCTCATGTCTTAGTGCTCGTGGAAGTTAACTCGCGGGTGCGGTAGCGGGCGCGGGAGCGATAGTTTGGGCGAGCTCGTGCTCACAGGCCGCCAGGCGTTTGCGCAAGTGTGTGTGTTAATCTAACCTGACGTTGCAAGTAGATCGCGTGCTCGGCCGCTAGTTTAACGTTTAAAAAAACAATATCACACTTTTGATATTGCCGCGAGCGCACCGCACGCGCCAGTTGCGAGCTTGGCCGAAAACAATATCACACTTTTGATATTGCCGCGAGTGCACCGCACGCGCTTGTGACGAGCTTCGCCGCTGCGTACAACGCTTCTACGTTTCGTCATGAACAGTTCGATACTATGCCATATATTTGATATTTCGTGACCGCGCCCGTGAGTTAACGTGGACGAACACTTAGAACATCATGGACAGCTTATAGACGACGTCATCCCATATAACAAAATAACGGTATTCCAAGCCCTGGATCCCCACTTTTTGGAGGTAGGCCTCCATCCACCATCATCATTATCTCGGGCATCTAATTCTATGTGGGGGAACGGAGACCTGCACTGAAATTATAATAACATATGGGAGTGTATTGTGACCAGCCTAAATCCTTAACTTACCAGAGCAGAACTCTTGGTATTGGTATCTCAGACATACATAGGTACTTAATTCAAAGGTTGCCACAATAACCTACCGGCTTTGTCCTGCGCTTTCCCGCGACCTTCATCACAGCACGACTATGATGCACGCTGCGACAAATTTTGTCCACTGTTTGTCTCGCTCTTTTTGGCACAAAAACGGAAGACAAAATTACGTCGCATTAAGTATCATAACCAGGCAGAGGTCATCGGCCTACCTCGTCTGTTACCCTTGATAAATAATAAATTGTACTTACGCAACGAAGTCGTCTACATTCATTGGATTAGGGTAAGCCATTTCTATCATGTCCAACACTCTTTGTTCAGATATCACTGTAGTCTGGTTCAAAATACTGTCATCGATGTAGGCTGAAAACAAACAATACTTTGTCACTTTCAGTTAAAGTTGAATTTACTTTGAACGAATTGTTATTTCTTCATTCACGGTGAACTGTGTGCTTTGCGAAATATGTGGGTGGCATTCTCATGGTTTTTTTTTTCAAAAATGTGCTCTACTATGAAAGTACTACCCTACCTACTAATAAATATAAACTATGGGTGGAGTTATAATAATTACATGATATAATATTCATAAGTGTTCTGTCACACATAAACTATGTGGTATTCCATGCCTTTCTAAAAACTGTTAAATTCAAACTCATAATTGTAAGATAAACAAACTCTCTAAAATATTGATAATGTAGGTAAGCCAGACATACTACGATCAACAAAGACATAAATATGTACAAAAACAACAAATTTCACACATTTTAGCATGCACAAAATATCATACATTACATAAATTATAATAATATACATACACCCATTATGATAGTTGTATATTATGCTCTTATTGAGAACGCCATTCGATTCTGTATAATAAAATTAAAAAATAGAATAAAAAAGTGGTCCTTTGTTAATAATTCATATGGAATTATTTTGGAAACCAGTTCGAGGTAGCATCATCATGCGAGAGATTCAAGAATCGGAATAGGCACAAATCAAAAACCCCTTAGCCATTTTAATTTTTTATTTTTAATAATAATAAGTTACTGTATCTACTTATTAAGTTTATCAGTTAATTTAGTATCCCTGACAAAATCAATGCACCATTTGGGGCTATACTCCGATTTAGAAACCTAGAGATAATTTATGTCAATAAATACACTGAAAACAACAAGGTAACAGCAAGATCACAAAGAACACTATCACTAAAAACTTTACAAACGCATAATCTCATATGTGCAGTGAATGTGATGAAATGTTTAAATTTGAAATCGGAAACATATGAGGAATTCATTATAAGATGATTGAAAGCTTTCAAAACCAAAACAGTTTCAAGCTTCTATGCTTTGTGGAAAATATCGAAATTTTCCACAGTATATTGGATTTAGTATATTTTCTTTGAATCACACTTTGAATATAAAAAAATATCCAGGTTTTTAAATCGGAGTATTGATGACGCGCTGTGTGTATTTGTTCATCATTATTTATTAATTTGTTTCCACCTCAATAGTTACCTACCAATTAGATTCTTTTCTTACTACTTTTACAAAATTTTATTACTAACCTGGAGGAGGTGGCCCAGTTCCATCTTGCCTCAATTCAACTTCTAATATTTTCAACTGGTGATATTTATTCTGCATCAACTTTATTATTTTCTTGATGAATCCAACATAATCTGAAATGACAAAAATACCTATCTATAGAGTTCTCAGAGTAGTTAAGCAACTACATAAAATAATACAGTTATTATAAATCAAAAGCACAAAATCTGTTGGCACTAAAACTTTAATTGTCCTACTAACTAATCTAAAATAGTTGCCATGTATTTTTCGGTCGACAAAAAAGGGAGAGCAACATTTTTACACATAGAGCAATATTTTAGCATTGTATAAAAGGTAGAAAAAAGGTGATGCTACTTAAATAAATAAAGTTGGGCAGGCTCGCCTTAAGTGTGAGTGACTGAGTGAGTTAATTAATTATTTAATTAATTAACTCACTCTCTTATTTATTTATTAATTTTTGTCACATCTTGCATAACTAATATAGGCCAAAATAGATAGAATACACTTAAGTTCACCTTTCGGGAAGTCCTGAGGGCTCACCAGCTCTCTGAAGAAGGACTGTGCGTCATGGAACCTCTCATCTGGAGGGACTTGTGGCTTGAACCAGAACCGAAGCGCCCTCGCTTCTCGCGTGTGCGATCCATTCGCCGCAGACACGAGGAAGACGCAGAACTCCAACTGAGCGTGGCATGGCTCTGTCACACCGTTCTCTGTAATTTTTTGTATATTATATATATTTGTTTATAGACACAAAAAACAGAAAAAAGCATTCAAATTATGAGCTCGTTATCTTAAGATACGTTTTACAGTGACAAAATGATTTCTCACAAGCTACAAACGAGCCGCCTGTGAAATCTTTGCTTTTTTTTTATCCGATGCTAATACAAAACGCATTAAAATTTTACAAGTTACAGTTCATATTTGAATGCACAGACAGCCATAAGAGTCAACCCGTCCAACTCAGCTAGTGGATGTCGTAACTGTCGTAAGATTCGACTGAGATATGGACCACACTTGAAAGCTGCCTACCTTCCCCTTTAGTGCGCGCAGCTTCCATGTGTGACTCTTAAACATCTCACAACCACCAAACAGCCTGCCAAGCGTGATTGGCATTTCAAATTTCGCTTGTTTATAGGCATTTCCAGCAGTGGACATAATGATGATTCTTTAATTCTTGTCTAAAATTTAGTACCTACCTGTATCTGATCTATCTACTTTCTTTTTGTTACAAATTGACCTCAATTGACATTAATATCCTGAGCATTAAGCCATAATTAAGAGTCTCATTTGGTTATCTAATTAGTCTCGGACATCAGGCAGACAGATTATGGATAAAATTACATCACTGCAAGTTTATGGTGGACAATGGTCTATTGTTATATGATTCATCCATCATCAATAGAGAAATAGGCATTAAGTTGTTAAGTTATTACTTCATGTTTTCTCAGCACTCAGTTCCCACCACAATAAGCATGTTTTAGATAAGTATTGTTGGTGTATCATTGTGTAAACGAGGGCTGTACAGTACAATACTAGTTAAAAACAAGTTTTATACTCTATCCCTGCTCCACAAGTATCAACAACTTTAAGAAACATGACTGTCCAAAACATGTAGCCAACTAAGACAACAGTAACTGTTCACTAATACATGTTACTTACTACAAATTTTGTATACAACATGTCAAATATGTGTAAGTATACCTTGGTGAAAACGAGGGGTTGAATTGAATATACTTCTGTTTGACCACAATACAATATGTACATATTTGGTTTATTTACGAACTTTTATTAATGTTTATATTTCGAAAGATCGAGGACATATTAAATAATAGGTATTTACATTATATGATACAGACAGAAAACAGAGTACATGAAGTTGGAATATACAATTTCACCTATCATAGTCATTTACCAAACTCACACATTAAATTCAGTTCATAAAATAATTAATATGAAGTTGTTTCATACCTAAACATTAAGGAAGTAAATATGTGTTGTTTTAATGGTGAATAAATAACATTATCAAGGTCATGTAGATAACATTTTAATATAACAAAGTTTAATTGGGAATTTGAGAATTTTTCAAATACAGTACACAAGTTAAGATCAGTATAAAATTTGTTTCTGGACCAGTTTCCGCATAGTATTAGGTCGGCATAATTGTGTGATATCAGAATATATATAATAGCAACTTACAAAGCAGAAAGGAAATTCTGTCTCTGGTTACAGAGACATAAATGTAGATACTTATAAGTACCTGCGTGGTTTCTGTCTACCCTAAGTTTGGGCAGCCCAATTTTTAATTTCTTAGAGATTACCCATAGTGCGAGGGCTTACATAGGTAAATAAGTAATGTGTCACTAGTAAAGCAGCTAAGCACTGAAAAAGTAGCCTTATTTTGTTTATGAATAGGGTCAGATAAGAAATGAAGAATTACCTATAATGGTAAAAAACTTACCATAAACATTTTCTTTATTGATGATTATCCCTGTGTGGTCACCACCAGCTACATGGATTTTATCACTTGCCTCTGCCTCCACAGCCTTTCTTTCAACTACTAGGGTGGTGGATGTAGCAGTCTTACATTTAGGGGTCATAACCACCTTTTCTTCAACAATATCAGCCATTTTTCAAGACGCTTCTAACTAAGACCTGAGAACAACAAATCTGTGTCAACAAGTTGAAAATTACACCTATGAGTCATGCATCTCCCAATCACTTCTTTTTTTAAAGGTGAACTAAGTTAGCTGTTAGATCGAAGGATACTATGACTGCACCCTGTTATATCGATGAATACGTTAACGTGATTTATGAGACATAAAAGCTAAGGAATCGTAAATATGCGTGATACAGAATAATAATGTTGATAACCTTCACCTGGTTGTTGTGTCCTTTTTTTGTTTTTTTTTTTCAATGATATTATGTAAAATTGCTGACTAAAGTCCTGTAGCAGGTGTATTAATAAAAATACTTAGATATTTCCTTTTTGTTTACTTACGTTTGTATTTAGATTGCTCTACGGTAACGTCGTCGGTAACCGATTTCGTCCGTTGTTCTCTTCTCGTACATTCGTACATTCACGACACGAGAAAACTAAACTACCAAGTAAATAAATGTTTGTTTGGCACTTTGGCAACTTGCCAGGCAGTAGCTGACGGTGATGCCAGCTGATTTGTCTTTTTTACGCATATAAGGGGGCCAATTCTCAGTATCACGTGATATGCGAACGGGGTAGGACCACTCGTTGCATATCGAGCAACTTATCAAAGAAAAGCCCTCGATAAATATCGAATTGCAGATGTTGAGAATACGCTTGTTTGATTCGAAGCAATCACTCGATATTTTGACAGTTGTTGCCATATTTATCGAGTAGATATATTGCCAGAATTGCCTTCCATTTCTGCAGCCGCGCCGCGGGGTGCGAGCAGAAACTCCGTGTTATGCCGCGTACACATCTACAAACCGCGCCTGCAAATTCTGCAATGTAACATGCCATGCAAGGCAATTCGTAGGTGTGTAGGTACGTCTTGTATGAAAGAACCGCGCCTCTCACGCGCACGCTCCGTGCATTCAAGGTATGCGCGGCGCGCAGTGTGCACGGTTCGCAGATGTGAACTATTGTGGACGGGTGTGCCACGCGCGATCATGAAATGAAAAGTGTGGCTACAGCTATCGACGAATTTAGGCGTGATGACTGAGGCAGCCATACAATTATTCGAAGAAATTTTGTGAAACAGAATGTAAACTTTACTACATACTAGTAAGTAGTAGGTAGTGTAGGTACCTACTACTTTTTACTATTCATAATTCAAATACCTACGTAGGTAAGTAGGAACCTAGGCAGGTAGGTAGGCTGGTATGTGTACCTAGGTAGATAAGTAGGTTACTTACCTACCTAGTAGGTAATGTGTGCAGGTACCTAATGAGCGTGTAGGCTACCTAGGTACCTATCTCATCTACATATTAAGGTCCTTAGGTAGGTACTTACCTAACCTACCTTCAGAAAACCCTGTTCTACCAATCTATCCCCCAGAAAAACATTGTTCTGCCAAACAGGGTAGGTAGGTAGATAAGATATAGATAGGCCATCAACAACTGACCCTGGCAACGTACAACGGACGCACTCTAGGGCTTGACCACGATCTAGCGCAGTTTGAAGTGGAGTTAGAAAACATCAAATGGCATGTTCTGGGGTTATGTGAAGTCCGCAGAGAGGGGGAGGACACCGTAACCCTAGACTCGGGCCATCTTTTCTACTTTCGGGAGGGTGATAAAACATCCCAGGGTGGCGTGTAGGTTTCCTCGTCAATAAGGTCCTCTCTAGCAACGTCCAAGAAATCTCCAGTGTGTCAACCTGGGACCGGTCGTCGTACATGGCCCCCTTCTCGAAATTGTTTCCGAATACACTTACCTTGGGCAGATCCTGCAGTTGGGTAAAAACAATTTCGAGAAGGAAGCCAAAAGGAGGATCCAGCTAGGTTAGGCAGCGTTTGGAAAACTACGTCGAGTCTTCTCGTCATCTATGGATGACGAGAAGACTCGACGTTTCCGCAATGCATAAAAACGAAAGTTTTCAATCAGTGCGTCCTACCCGTCATGACCCACGGAGCTGAGACGTGGACACTCACGGTAGGGCTAGACCACCAGTTTAAAGTCGCCCAGCGAGCTATGGAGAGAGCTATGCTCGGAGTTTCTCAAGTTTCAATCAAGGTTATCGACATACCTAGCTCAAAGGATTAGCAAGCTGAAGTGGCAGTGGGCTGGCCATATCTCGAGAAGAACCGACCACCGCTGGGGTAAACGTGTTCTTGAGTAGAGACCGCGACTCAGCAAACGTAGTGTAGGACGCCCTCCGACCAGGTGGGATGACGATTTGCAAAAGACTGCTTACAGATGCTGAATGCGGTAAGCTGAAGACAGGGCGCTATGGTGCTTATTAGGGGAGGCCTATGTCCAGCAGTGGACTGGTATAGGCTGATGATGATGACGAAAATGAGTAAGGCATCTTGGATAAAGATATTTAACGAGTGGAATGGTTGCATCTAAGAAATTTGATCACTTAATCACATCATGGACAACGTTATTGGATGTTTTATATGCTCTAAGCTTAGAGAATTTATAACTGGAGATGTCATCGCAAGACGTACCCCTCTGCCGGCCATAAGGCGCTCTTGATCATACGCGTTATACAAAACTACTTCACTCGTTACCGCGCGGCCATTAGCTGTCGTTTTGTGTCGCGAAGTAGTGCAATGGAATACTAGTTGCGACAGTTTCAAGCGTCTTGGTAGGAGGTGTAGGTGAGTATTGATTTCTTGGTAGAAGGCGAAGAACGTGTTAGTTGTAACTCAATTATGGTGTAACAACAGTCATTGTATAATTATGTGCTTGTTTTGTGTTTGTGTCACAGCTTTTACTTGCGTGTGCGTTTGTATGTGTGCTGTACCGTATTACCTCGCCTCCCGCGAAAAACGGCAGAGAGATTTTAGTAGGTACTAAAAGTGGCGCTTGCCAACTCCCGTTATAAATGCTCTAAGGGTCTAAGGGATGAGTGGAATGGAACGCTTAGTTCCGTCATTGAATGAATGATTTCACTGTCAAGTTATGATGATACATTGACAACGTCACGTCACCCTTCCCTTGTCAATTGTCAAACAAAAAATATTTTGATTTTTTCCGCGTCGAGTCGTGTCCAACCAAAAATATTTTCAGATTTATTTATTTATAATAGGTATTCAACTACAAAATGCTTATCAAATTAGGTTTACTTATAGTTTTGTGCGCAGTGGTACAGTCCGATAGCTCGACTGCGCTTCGAATTGTGAGCGACGACGACTTGCTCGACCTTATCCGAGCAAAAGAAAAACTTATCGTATTGTTCTGTAAGTAATTTGAAGTAGGTACCTACATACCGCTGCATGTAAAGTTAATCAGCGTTAGTATAGAGAAGAAATTACCAATATGTTGACAAAAATAAATAACATGTTTTGTAAGCCTAGGAACTGTCCTATTTCATTCATGGTAAACGTTGACAAACTTATAATATTTTACAGCAAAAGAAAACTGTAAGCCCTGTGATGAAATAGAGAAGCACGTGGAAAGCTTGCACAATGACTTCCAGAAACATTTGAATGCAGTATCTGTCAAGGTGATGAATAGTCATTTGGCTCGACTATACAACCCCTCCAAAGAACCAGCTCTTGTGTTCTTCCGGCATGGTGTCCCATTACTTTTTAGTGGTATGTAAGAAAGATCTATTTATACATATACTGGTTCCGAGTCTTTCTTTTATCAGTAATTATTGTTTGTTGCAGGAGAGTCAAACGAAAATGATATCTATAGTTTCTTTGAGAAGAACCAATCCCCTGCAGTTAAAGAGTTAACAGACAAGATATTTGAACACATCACCCAAGCTGCAACAGGTGCCACAACTGGGGATTGGTTTGTCATGTTGTAAGTTAATTTGTCTATTCATTTACTAAAGCTGTGCTTACTTTGTGGCTAGATGATACTGTGTGGATGGATTGTCCATCATTGTTAGGTATTTATTTAGTCAAGCACGAGGTTATTGAAATCAAACTTTGTACAGACTGTGACTCAATCTAACAAAATGTTATATTATAATCATTAGCTGGGCATTGGCATCTCTATGTTTGCTAAATTATCCTGCCCTGTGTTAATAATTTTGTTTATGAATTGTTGAAATGTTTTCAGCTATGGTGCTTCCTGTGTAGAATGTCAAAGACTCCACGGTGTTTGGGAAGGCGTAGGGGCTACACTACGCGGCCGCATTAACGTAGCCCGTATGGATGCCAATTTAGCTGGAGTGAACACTGCGAAACGATTTCATGTGGCAAAGCTGCCTGCATTCCTTTTGTAAGTCAACTTTGACTTAACTCTTTGTTTAAATAGACAAATGTAGAAGTAGTGTTAATTTCTGACAATTAACTAACTCTATGCCAAAGTGAATTTTGGATTTCTGTATTGTGACTTGATTACAAACATTGTCAGTACCTTGAGAATGGCACAAGTATAGTAAGTATTATCTCAATCAGTGACATTAATTATCCCAAGATTATTTGAATCGGTTTGTGTTGAGTTTATATGTAATAGGATTTCTTGTTTTCAGCTTCCGGCTTGGCAAAGTCTACAGATACAACTTACCTAAGACTGATGTGAAATCATTTGTAACTTTTGCTCAAGATTGGTACAAAAATGCCAAGGGTGAACCTGTTCCTTTGCTTGCTTCACCATTGTGAGTACACAAAAATTTATTGAAAAAAGAGTAACAATTATTAAACTGAGAAGTGTGAATAGTTACAATAATTTTATTGTTTCAGTGATGAGACTGTTGATTGGTGTGTGGCGACACTCAAAATAGTTGTGGCTTATGCACTTCAAATACTAACTGAGCATCCATGGATCTGGCAAATCGGAGTGGCTGGATTCGGTTTAGTAGCTATTACTGCACTCATTGCACTCCTCAAGGCTGGCAGGTCAAAGCCAGTGAAAGAAACGAAGAAAGAAAAGAAAAGGAAATGAAGGCTTTTAATCATATAGGTTTGAGGTTAGTGATTGTAAACTTTGCATTTTTATACAAGGTCTCTATAGATATAGGTTCAAACAAAATAGATAGTACATAAGCATTTTTACTATACTTATTCAGAGTTCTTATGCTTCTATAGCTATTATTTAAGTATCCTATTTAATTAAGAAAGATTTTGTGATTGATACGTTTTTATGTATGGTATTGTCCGTCCTGTTAAAATGGTTCAAAAGTGAAGAAATAAAAGAATATTTTTTAAAATTCCTTTTATTTGAGAGCATTGTAGTAAGTACCTATCATAAAATCGCTGCTCCTATAATATCATTAAAAGAAGCTTGCAAACATGGCAACTATTAATTTAGTGCTAAAATAAATTAAGTGTAACTAGATTATGTACTATTACTATACCTTAGCCAAACACCTCAACAGCCTGTATGGTCCACTGCTGGATACAGGCCTCCCCCTTATAATCGCTTTATTGGCTTTTACCTTAGCCAAACTCGACCTGTGTCATGGTTTGTTTACAAACATTCTACTAAGAGTTTGGATAAGTATAGGATAAACACAAGGAATTACTGTTACAATACACACAATCACTCAACACACCATAAATAATGATATGCAGGTTAGGTTAGCTATGTGGAATGTTACTAATCATAAAAACCACCTAGAGATCATAAAAACTATGATAAAAACCATTACACACTGAAAAGAAAGATGGAATACATAAATCCTATGGAGATTCGGGCCTCCAAACCCCTAACTAAATTATGTGGTGATGGTGAAGTAGGCAGTCAAAAGCAAGCTAAACAGTGACCTACCAAATATGGTAGTCACACACACTCAAGCAGCATTACATATAGCTAAGGCTGACAAGATTCAAACAGTATCTACTTCTATATTTATTCTAAACACAGATGCCGGATCAGCTAATTGACTTGTAATAAGGTTTCTGAATTTCTCAAATATTAATGAGAAGTCCATCATGTCTCGAGGTTTCGATTCAATCCATAATCTATCAAATTCATAAAACAGATAACAGTAGAATTTGTGAAACAGTTTCATGTTGGGTAAAGTTTTTGCATTGAACATGTAAGTTTTAGCTGAACCATCTTTGAGTAAATTGTAGGCCATTGAAGTCAAGTTAATGCCCACAATAGCAAAGGTGTAGCCATATTTTGGGTGGTGGGAATGGCTTAGAACATGGCTAGATGCTTGGGGATACTCAGTGGCAAAATACAATAGATTCTCCAATCCAAGTAAACCCATTCCACGGAAGTCTGTTTTTGGATCATCACCCTGAAAACAAGCAAACGACTGAAACTATCACTCTATTTTAATAACCTCTGTTGTTAAGTGATCATGATCTAACCTGAAATCCAATATACTGCCATTGTTTAGTCACCCTGTTCTCAAGCTGTTCATTAGGTACCAATAAAGACCAAAGTTCTAGAAGTCTCCTCTCATGGTCCTCATTGTTAGAATCAAATTGGGTTTTGCGTAAATCCTCTACTTCATCAGCTAGATTTCTATAACTCCATATTTGCTCTATGCATTTCCTAAATGATATAATGAAAGCGTTGTGATATTTTGGGTTAATTTTCTTGGCTCTCAATATTATTGCTACGGATGGAGATACAATATCCCGAAAGTTCAATGGTGTAAACCTTCGTTCATATACTACTGTGTCTAGATAGTTGACGACTTCCCTCACGTCTCTGGTGCGTGATAACATCAACGACATCTCAACATTGCAGGTCCTTGCAGCGCCAGGTTTATCACCATAGCAAATTCTTTGCAGTTCACAAAGTCGTGTGGTTTTTCTCAAAAACCATTTGAGCAAAGGTCTAAGATACCACTGTACTAAAGACCAAAAGTCGAACATTATCATTTTATCCACAATATAATTTTATTTGAAACATTTAGAGAAAATCTTATTTCAAATCTATCAATCGAAAGTTTACAAAATCGGTCGTCATGGCCACAGCTGTTTTATTGACATATCCGCGAAGTCACTAAGTCAGTGTCAAAGTCTTTGGTGATTTAATTGTCAGTGTGAAACTGTAAAGGTTTTTTTTCGTACACAAATTATACGTAGTGCGCCATCTATTGTTTGTCCTTTTGTCCTAGTGGGTCTTAGATGAATAATTTGTAGTGGGTAGTGGCCCTAGAGGAAGAAGAAGGTAGTGGCACTTTTTACCGCCATCTGGCTATTAGTAGGATGCAAGCAAGCTCCCGACGACGGAGAAAAAATGTTGCCAACAACCGTTAGATGGCATCGTTGGCAAATAAAGGAACATTTTGTATGGTTTTGAACTTACATGTAGAACAAAACGTTTTTGGTAACAGGCCACTTTTTATCCCGCTATAAAGCAAGTGAAGCCGCGGCGAAAAGCTGGTACATAAACACTTAATATAATAGAGGGATGTCATTGAATGAATTGAAAGAGCGGTTTAGATCGAATTTGTGTTTTATTTGATGAAAATTGTAAGTAATCAATTAATTTAATTTTAAAATTATTTACAATGCCATTAATTATATCACGAACGGGCGGGGCGTCAGCATACTGACAACATTATTTACAAAAGGCAAAACGGGGCGAATAAATTTTACTTACGAATAATAAGAGTAGTAAGTATACCTACTTACTGCGAGCTTTTGGGAGCAACTTATGGTAATACAAGTGGGAATCCAAAGCTTTAAAATACAATATTAGTTATATATTTTACAGTCCGCACGAACGCATTTCTAGGTTTTTATGTACCTACCTACTACCTAATCAGTGCAAGTGCTAGCTTTTTCGTACCTACTTCGTTATACAAAATATTATTAGATGCTCTACCATTTAGTGTTAATTTGGTACACTTCAGTCACTTATGTACTCCGAACTCAATCATCCATAAGTGATGAATTCCTACCTAGCATATTTTATTTACCTACCTATGCGGCCCCTAGGTACATGAGTAGCTCAAGCTTTTTAGCATGACGAAAAAGTTACTTATACAATTCCAATATGTATTTTGTCGGACTCTAAGGTACTCTACGGTACCTAATATAAAATTGAATATGACTTTACATTACTAAATTTTGATTTAAATTTGCTTTAAAGAAGGTGGGTACCTTAGTAACAAAAAGTTGCCTATCCTTACACGTGTAGGTAAATTTAATTTTCTGTACGATTATAGCTTATGTACGGATTGAATATTTTGCGTGTTTTCACTAATAACGCCTTGCGTACGAAATTAATGTTATTAACAAATCTAAACGTGCTAAGGGCCAATAGCAATTCGCCAATTGCATTGGTTTAAGTTTTAAAGTATTTGGTCTAGTTTATCCTAAAATTCCGACAAATTAGGTAGGTATCTAATTATCATAGGTAAATCGTAAACAAATTAATCTTTTTGATTACTTAATTTAATTTTTCTCTCTCAGTTTTATTGTAGACGGAGAAATTAATCTAACGCTTTCTAACATTCAAAGTGCGTGTAATATTTAGGTTATCTCACTAGTGTCTTTTCTTGCTTTGTCATTTGACAGTCTTAATACTAATTAAGCTAAGTAGATGACTGATGCTTTCGGGGTTTCTACCCGATCGCGATTTAATACATTAATTATTCTCGGACTTTATGCTGTTGGTATACCGAGTCTTATTATTGTTGATAACTGCTATTTTTATATTACTAACTGACGGAACTACCAGATGTTGTGAAGGCCCGTAGTACATCTCCGTCGCGAAATCTTAGCGGAACCGCAAAGCGAGTTTCGCTGCACAATACACATTTGTTGCAGTTCGAGTAGCGGAATATAAATTGTCAACTGCCACAAGATATATATAAAAAACGCGTTATTGCAGCGTAATTGCAGCTCAAGCGCGGAGATGTAGCTGGCGTCTAAGCAATTTTGCCTCTGTTTCGCTTGTCGTAGAAAGGACAAGTCATGGCGAAACTACGGCGGTTCCGTTGCTATAATTTCGCGGCGGAAATGTGCTACGGGTATCAGGGTTCAGAACAACGCACTACAATCTCGTCCAAGAATACGGCTACTTGACGGCTACACATTCTGACAGTCCACAAAATATCATCACCATCGTAATGTTTCCACATCCAGACCGATAATGCTACAACCAGCATCACAGCGAAGCTAGGAACGTGCCCGATACATTGCCCTTTAATCTGAGCCAAATATATTAAGATGGTGGTTGCTGGTAGTTTATACAGGTTACCGTTATGGTGATTTTTAGTACAAAATCTACAATAAATAACCATTAAAAACTTTTTAAACTAACACTCAAATTATGGTAAATATCCCGTTCTAAATTATTTTTATACCAAATTTTTTCAAGCAAAGTTACTACATGCTTTACTGTTTGTATGAATGAAATTACTTTTTGGCTAGATTATTTCCTTTTCAACGCAAAAAAATATTAAAAACTTCACATTGCATAATGTGAAGTTTTAGGCATATTAAAATTGTTAACACGATCGAGTACACTTTATTCTTAAAATAAAACTCTGGAGTACGTACCTATAGAATTCATACTCAAACATGAAGTTTAATAATTTTTGTATCATTATCTGTTAAAGTAGATAATTTAATTTAATTTCAATATTTTTTTAAAGTAATCAAAGGTATTTTTAATAGAATCCCACCCCAGTTTCCTCAACATTACGATTATTCATATCTCAATACATTTTATCAATATACTACAAATAATATACAAAGCTTAAAGTAGGTACCTAAATTATTTAAAAAACAACAGAAACTTTTTGATAAAGGACTTATCTTATCATACACACTAAACTTGTTAACGTTTTATAATAAGGGTGCACTTACACAATGATGTTTTATCATTTCGAAACGGTAAGATAGTTCTCATAAGAATGCTTCAACTAGAAAAAGTAATTTAGGTATCTACTGAAACAGTTTATATAAATATATTTTTTATGTACAATTAGGAAATATGAAGACTAACCTACTAAGGCATGTGACTTTAACTCGAGGCAATAGGCATAGCTAGAATAAACATACATTACAAAATATGTTTATATTAAAATAATTAGAGATTCGGAAATATAAAAGTTGTACATAACAATTTTAAATACTTTAAGGTACTTATTAGCAACGGAGAATATATAATTTAACTTTATAAGTATAGACAGATACAATCTTATAAAGCGAATGATATGTTGATTTCACCTTATAGATAAATTGTATAATAATAATAACTCTTGAATTTAAACGAATTTTTTTAGCTTTCGTGAATATAATTGAAATTATGGCGTGTCTTTTTATAAACTTTGAATATTTTAACGGAGCATAAACTCAATATCATCTAACAGAAAATACGTTAACAATATCATAGGAAAAAATATTTTTAACCTTTAGGTTTGATTTGGCTTGCTTTATAATATTCGAATCAGCACGGTCGCTGTCAAAATTAGCTTTAGTTTAGTGACAGAGTTATTTATAAACTATTTCTACGGCAAACAGTAGTTTTAGATAAGTGATTTTAGAAACATGCGGCTGATATATAGCGTCCGTCTTTTATATTTTTAATATAAAGGACACTAAAATTTATTATTATTACAAACCTAGAAAATAAAATACCTCTTCGCGAAGCAAGGAAAAGTAACGGTACGTAGACCGCTGCGCTGCTGCTACAGCGGTTATATGCACCCGTAGCGCTTGCGTAGATGCTCTACAGCGTAGCTCTTACGTAGACGCTCTTCGCGTAGCAACGCGTAGCGACTCGTAGAAGTTCTACGGTCATTTGTAAAGAATAAAATTGACAATAAAATAAATTATTATTTCATACGTAGGTACAAGCAAATAGTTTTGAGTAACATTTGTTCTATGGTATAAGTTTTAGTTACTTCTCATTAAATGGAAAAATAAAATAATTACTAAGAAAGAATGGGTAAAAACAGTATAAAATACGATTTGCACCTACTCTACAGGAATCACATTAACATAGACAATTTTGAGTAAAAGCACAGCCAAAACGCATTTTACACTTAAAGTTTATTGTATAAAAAATCTATTTACCAAATCAGTTGACTCGTTGGTCCGCTCATTAATAAGCAAAAGGCAATAGTCGATGGTGATAGTGAATGATATATATAAATAATCAATCGTGGACGTATTTAGGTTTTTACATCGAGACCGCACACAAATTTGTCACGATACATCGCCGCATTTGTATGTTTAATTAAAAATGGGGAGGTACTCTGCCATTTTATCCTTTAGGGGTCACAGGGGTCACATAATGGCTTTACCGTGTTCACAAATTCGCTGTCGAATTTTGTATATATTTTCGTAAACATAAAATAAATAATATCCCATATCCGCTTAGTTATTGACTCCAAGAGGGCACAGATATTAATTTTTTCGATTAAATATTTGTCAATGATAAAACAAACTTCAGGCCTGCATAAGGCCTTAAGAGTACAAGTCAAGAAAAACGACGAAAAATGTGGAGCCCCAGTTATTTAAAAATCGACAAAGCTATATCATCGTGAAAAAACAAGGCTTTTAAAACATTTAGCCACATAGTAACACTACAAGTGCGGTCAAGAGCCTCAATAAGATACTTACGTTAAATCTACATATTGCAAAACGTGATGGTACTTAACAATTATGGTCTCACAGCACAATATATAAGGTACTACTTTTCTTACACCTACGTTTCAATATCTCACCTTTCGAACCTTTACGTATTGACAGGTGATCTAGGTTCTTATAATTATATATACAGCCAGCTGAAGTATCGTAAATACTGACTTACAAGGCGAAAGTAATGCTCAGAGAAGGCATCATGGTTTTTATTTAACAAATATTATAATTGATAAGGTGTAAACACATGATGTTATTTATAAATCTGTTAAAACTAACACTTATGTATCTATTGAACAATTTAACTTTGTTTAGGTACTCTTAATTCATTTTGATGATAGAGAGAAAACGCTAAACGCTGTTTTAACTGCATTGTATTTATTTGATATTAATGAATTAAAATAAATTACCTACGGTAAAATATTAACAACTTGAGCTTTAACTATGCTACAATATATTTTCAATAGGTATGCACAAAATAAATGTCATACGAAGCAACTGGGCAATTTTCTAATACATATCACATTTTATGCATTGCTAGAGTGAATAATAATATAAAATGTAATACAGTGATACCTATTACTCTACTTACATTACAAAAGTATTCATGTCTTTTCATTTCGACATTATATACTAAATAAACTTAAAAGCAAATCTTTGGACTGGTCTTTAGGTTTGAAATAGATTTCTGTATCTAGTAGAGACCACATTTTTAACTCTCACCACCATATCAGCCCATACGGGCGCCACATCTACAAGACATACATTTATGTAATTGATCCCTCTTTATATCATAAGTATAATTCACATATGTAAAACTTACTGATACTCTATTCAAGAACACTCCTTGAAAACTATTTCAAAACCCGTAGAAAAACGTCTTAATTAATAGAAAGCTTACGATTCCGTTACACCAGAGATGTGTTATTGACTAAGCACTGGAATGGAATGTGTCAATCGCGACCAATATAGTATTGCATAGCCTAACTTCACTAACTCAGATTTAATCACGTTTTAAGTCGGATTGACAGATATTCATTGAAATGCGTCAAAAAAACGCGAGTTTAAACGTGCCTAAATCGGAGGTGTGTTTTAGTATATAAGGATTAGCCGTTTAGTTAGTTTTTACACATTCCGACTCCTAAACCAGGTACTGAACGGAATACCATTCGCAACGAGCATGAAACACAACGCTACCGCCGCGTGCCGAAATCCGTCTCGTTGCTCGTTACGAGCGCCTTCTTTCGCGTTCTCGTATGTTCGCTGTGTCGCGTTACAGTACGCTCCGTTACACCGAGCAGTACCCGGCTTTAGCAACGAATACGTTACACATCTCTGCTGAAAACGCACATCTTCTGCGCTGAATGCGTCAACTTTCTATGCGGTTTTAACAAACGTCAAAAGGCTTTAAAGTGACGAGTATAGAACACAGTTCGTAAGCGGCCAGCAGGTGATTTTCAAGGCACCATTAAGAGAAGGCCTTATAGTGTATGAAGAAGAAGATGAGGAATACAGCGTAGGCAGTTGGGAAGGTGATCCTCGCGATCACGTCGATGGTTTTTGCCACTCGGATCGGGTGCGGTGGTTCTTTTTTGCGAACCTGGACGAAACATGGCTGAAAGAGATTAGTACGTACATGAATAATAATAATAATAAATAATGCTGGACAATTCACACAGCATTATCTAGCCCCAAGCTAAGCAGAGCTTGTGTTATGGGTACTAGATAACTGATATACATAATATAATACAATACATAGATAGATATTTTTTATTATATAGAAAACGACCAGAACACACACATCACACACAGATCACAGACACAGATCGTACACACATTTGTCCCGAGGCGGGAATCGAACCCGCAACCTTCTGCGTCGCAGGCAGACCTTCGCCCACCGTGCCACATCGGTCGTCATGAATGATGATTCAGTAAGCTAGTACTTGAGTGAGTACGTGAGGTGGGTCTATGCGTTAGCTTTGTCTACTGTAGATGGCCTGACAAGAATACTAAAGGGTTCTAGAATCCAAGGTATTTCTTGTGAACAAAAACATGAAACATAGCAATAACTAATAACAATTAAAGAAAGGAACAGGGTAATAATATTTTTGCGGTAACAACAAGGTAACCCATAAAAACGAAAACAATTACTTTAATAATGCATACCTAAGTTAATTGCAAATGGAAAAGGAGCAAATTTAAGTTCTAAAATCGACGAAAGACGAATTAATGAATTGATGAACGAAGGCTATCAAAACCAAAAACTTTTTGGAACTTTTGCAGTTCGCTCCGATCATAGTACGCCAAAAAACCACCAATATTTCTTTTGTATCGTACCACCTTTGTTTACAGAAAATATCTAGTATTCTAGAGTGAAAACTATAAATACCTAGCATATAAAATTGAATACTAGTTTAAAATGTCAGGGGAATAGGGGGAAATGTCTATGAGTCATGGTGACCTGTTCTAGTTTAATAAATCTAGTAGTTGGAATCGATGTGTTCGTGTTTAAAGTGTGAGCTGAAAACCAAGCGACTACTTGTAGTCTATGTCTGAGTTTTGTTGTATATTTTACGTTTAACATAAGTTACATATAAGTTTAACATAGCCAGTATACTCGAAATTATTACTGTTTGATTCGTGAGTTATACGTAACAAAATTTAAGGTACTTCTATTCTGATTTTCTATTTTTTATTACTTTGCATTGAGTCACGTATTGAATGCCGTAATTCTTGAATAAAGATAGTTATCAATTTAAAGATACAATACCAGATTTTGACGATGGAAGACAGTGTTTTATAACATCAAATTATTTTTGTTAATTAAATGATATCATCATTCATTATAACGACAGTCGGGTGATGTCATTTGAAAATTTGAAAATTGCCTTTCCATTTCTGAACGTTGTTATGTTTAAATGCTTGTTTTATTCTACCATGTTATCGTAAATAATGTTGTGAATGTCCTAAATGTTAATTATGCAAGTTTGTATTGTTACCTCCGCAACACCGCCGTTGTTAGCCGTGTGGGGACACGTTCCAGGTGGTCCAGTACAAGTTGTGCATGTCACGAGGTCTGCTGCACCGCCCGTGGAATCCCGCTTCTTATCCCCCTAAAAACGTGTAGACTTCATTTCTCAAACACACACACGAGACGTGAAATGGCTGTGTCGGAAGATCAGGCTCGATTTTTTTTATCGCTGTACCACTTTGCTCGATGTAACTCGATTGCAACTGATTTTTATATTAAATCGAAAATTTGTACTTTTTGTATTTGTGAAATAGACACATCTAATGGAAACGAAGAGGGAGTTTGAAATCAGAAATCACAATAGGACTACTACAGGTGATAACAAAATCGAGTGTTGGTAGTACGAAAACAAGACATACGTATTTTTGTATTATGGTGCGTAAGCCATCGCACTCTAGTTAATCTCTAAAAAAAAACTCTAAAGTAATATTATTATTATCATAAAATTTTGGGAACCTTTCATTTCTTAAAGACATACGTATTCTGAGGCCGTGACCGTTTTTTGGATACGTTGGTATCTACTATTGTTATTGTATACGCCTTTGAGATACCAATAAACGTTTATATTTCAATGACCACAGTCTAAATACAGATGTTTTAAATTTGTCGGACAATGAAACGAGAAATAAGCCAAATAATCCCCCGTTTAACGTTGGGTTTTCGGTATTTCACGCTCGGGTTTTATCGCGTTATATTCTGTAATTATTATTTTGCTGTGTAATTGCATTTGCATGTAAGTATTAGCTGGTAATGATATCTCTTTAACATAATTGTGCACGAAATTCCAAACATGAGAGACCAACTTTTAAAAACGAAACAAAGGGAGTTATCGTATCTATTCAAAACACTCCTTAACCTAATATGTCCTTATGATCATGATGACAATTCCTTTTCATAAAAAAAATTATGCAGAACTATAATACTATATAAAAGGTTTTATAAATGATATTAATGATCTTTAAGTGTACTCACAGGCTGTAGCAATCCAAGGCAGCGTTAAAGAAAGTATATGCGTTAGTTTTCATGATATCACATTCTCAATGATGATGGAGCTTAAGGTGGAGGTTTCAGTGATAAATCACTTACAGCGCCGCCACCGCTACATTCTGCTTGTGGCATCTCAGACTTTGCCCATTGGAGGAAAGCGACCGCCTCCTAAGTAAACAGCAAAGTTTTAGCTAAAGCATAACATAAAAAAAGCAAAAGCAACATAAAACGACGTACGTGTAACGGAAATTTGTAGTAACGTAAAAGCTTAACTCAAAACACCTCCACTGCGGTTATGCAAAAGCATGTTAAAAAAATGCAGAATAAATTGAAGCACTGAATTCTCCTGAAAAACGTAAAGAAGTAGACCATATGTAGGTAGGTATGTTGCGGATCCACTAGATACTCAGGTAGCACAAGTACTTCACCTAGGTCTCATTTTCTAGATAGATACCAAAGCATAAATTGCGAACTGCAAGCGATTTCAAAGCGAGTTCGCCGCCCACTTGCCTTGTCGCTGCTATTGCGTATAGCGCGCTTGATTCGCTTTGAAATCGCTTTTAAACTGCCAATGAGAAAAGGCTCTAAGATCATGCGAACAAATAAAATTATGTTTTTTACGATACAGAAATAATATTAAGGTCAGGGGTCAGATTATAAGCATTGCTTCATGCATCTAGGTTTCGGATTAGGGTAGGCTAATCTGGAACTAGTTGGAATAATAATTAAAAAGGTACCTATAATATTTCTTTTTATTATTATTGAAATCATAGAGTTGAGAATCATATATTTTGTAAATAAAACGAAAACAAAAAATAAGTTTCTTTGGATTTATCGAATCGTCAGTTACGTCTTAAGCCATAGAAAAGAAATATAATAAGTGACAATGTTTAGAAAGTGCCAATGGAATGTGGCGATCGTTATTCTTACCAAAGGGCTGGCCAGTATAATGCCAATTCTGCTCAGGACAGCGGGCAGACGCTGTGAACACATCACACACAGAATTTGTTCACACGTGATAGATGAACTGACTTTGTGCAAAACGTAGACTATTGTTGTGGCCACGGTGAACTCGCAATGTCTTTGCAATGTTTTCTTTGACACAGTACTCACAGGTACAAAGGAAATGTCAACAATGATAAAAAAAAGTTAACTCAAGTAAACAATGGTGTTATGGCCACACAAAATAGTCACATTATTTCTGTTGAGTAAGTGGAATACGAATAAAGACGTGATATGGCTTACCCGGTTATTGAAAATATATACCTACATGCAGGATTTTAAAGGTGAAGCATGCTGTAGAAGAAAATAAAACAACATGACATTGCTGATTAGTAAACATCTATGGATATTTTTAAGTGTGCTATATGTTATGTGTATCATGCTATGTCTTGTTGTTATAGGAGAAATGAAAACATTGCAAAGAGAAGGAAGAAATATAAAAAGTTTGTATCCAGGAAGGAATCTCAAAAATATCAGAGAGGCAAAGCAAGTTTCCAAGTTTTATGGACAGCAGGTTGGACAAAGAGCGGTTTAGTTATGGTTACAACAGTTTCTAAGTCAGTTAACAATTTCAGATCCTTCGTGAATGCATTTATAATGTCAGTTCTCGTGTTTGTTTTTCTAAATATTTAAGAAAAGGAATTCTAAAGGACCACCACTAGAATTTTGTTAGCGAGTTCAGTTCCAGTGTGTATTTACATAGAGTTTAAAATAAAATATATAGTTTATCTGTAAAACGTGTGCATATATAAATGCGGCGCTACGGACGACATTGAGCACACAACACCACAAAACTGCATCTTTTAGATGCTGCTATCGTTAAATACAATGCTTGTAGATGCAGCAAGGTTAACACGCTCCATATCCTTCCTAAAAGTAGGTTAAGGAACTTATAAAGCTCATTTAATTTTAAAATAATTTGGAAAATATATCTACACTAATATTATAAAGAGAAAAGATTTAATTTTTTGTATGTAATGAAAAAACTTAAATATTACTGGACCGATTTCAAAAATTGATTTTGCTGTTAGAAAGCTTCCTTTTTCACTATGTAACATAGGCTATAGAATATACCCGTGCGAAGCTTGGGCGGACCCGGTGTAGTAGGTAATTGTAACTGTTTATTAATATACTAGCATACTAATAAACAGTTACAGTTACTACACTCGACGAAGCTGATTGATGATCTCACGTTATAATCAAAGAAAAAAATACAAATCATTGTATACTAATGCACTCTGCTTCTACCAATTTTATTTATTATTAATGTTCCCCCAGTGCAGACCATTAGTAATAAATCGGTATATTCTAGCCTATGTTCATCAGGGATAATGTAGGATTATAATGGTGAAAGAATTTTTCAAATCGGTCCTTTAATTTCAGAGCCTATATTAAATTCAAACAAACAAACTAATCTTTCCTCCTCATAATATTAGTATAGATTAACTCGTATTACGTTGTAATATAAATGTTTATAAAATAACTTTTTCAAGAGTATCAAAACTTTATGGAACAAATCTATATATAAATACAATACTGTCATCACAAAATTGTTGCATATCTGTTATATTACAAATTGCTCTATCTTAGCACTTATTTTAAAGGTCGACTTAATATTCAGATTGGTTTATTTATAATAAATTGAAATGTCCCAAAATACAGACAAGAGATTGAGATGATTTTTGTACATCGGGTTTCATGATGCAAACAATAACATGGAGTCGTAATATAAGCTTGCTTCACCTAACACCAACAAAAGCGTCATCGTGTCAACCTTAAAATAATAATCACCTGAGTAACCGGATTTTCTCCTGGTCGGTACACGACGTTATGCAAAGGTCGCTTTCTGCCCACATAGTTCACGCACACGAACTCGAGCAGCGATGCGTAGATGAAACACATGCAGACACCGTCCCATACATTCATGGCAGTTAAATTCGATACCACAGGCAGGGTGGAACGAAACCCGTTCGATGTTGTGAAAAAATTCAACATTGTTGTTACACCTGTATAGAGAAAGAATTTTGTAACTGAAAAGTTCTTTAAAACACAAAAGGTACAAAAATATCAACTATCGTTTCATGAGTGTAATACGAATGGCAATAAAATTAAGTAAACTTTATCTAGATAGAGAATACTTAGTAAAACCCGTTGTTTAAACATTTTAGTAAATGTTGATGATTAAACAAAGAAGTTATTTAAATTACTATGATAAATTAACAAAAATTTTATGTCAATGAATGTTTAAGCGTCAATTAAAATCATATCATAGATAAGCAGCGTTTGAAGCATATTTTTTCATGCAAAATTAGTACCATATGTGAATAATTGTAGATTAACACTGTTCTATTATATAGAATTAAATTAAATATTTACATTCATCTATTTACTCACAGATATTTACCTACCGATGGAATCCCAACAGGCTTGACTAAACGTTAATTACAGACATTGACAGAGTTATTGGTACAGGCACAGCAAACAAACAATAAAACCAACCTATCATTACTCTAGCAGGCACTGCGTTCCATTCCAGCCAAAATGTAATGAACGATGACGTCACCAAAATAATTCCCGGAATAAATACTGTTGTGAAGTAAAATGATCTATCCCGCGTGAAGATAAGGTCCACTCTAAGGCAGCTGTAATTACCTAAAAATCAAGCAGAATAAAAAATAAATAAAACTATATGTAAAGCGTTTTACTGTGAGAGGACCCGTAGTTGATTTTCTAAGTATCTGTACAATGTACATTGCCATTCAAGCGATTCCTGCAAAAAGAAGTAGCGTGTCTTTTCAACAGCCGCAACCACATCTACAGAGATAAAAAGAAAGAGATGCAAGACGCAAGACGGAGACCGATTCCAGCCATGTTTTACCTATCATGGAACGGGCCGGGACTGCGTTCCATTCCAGCCAAAACGTGATGAAAGAAGAGGTCACCAGAATTATCCCAGGGATAAAAACAGTCGTAAAGTAGAACGCTCGGTCTCTAGTAAATATTAAGTCGACTTTTAAACAGCTGTAGTTACCTGTGGAGGGAATCGTTAGGTAATGAACACATAAAAATATTTACCTAGTGTATGGTTACATTGGTCAAAACAAAAAAAAATTGGATTCCCGATGTGAATGCGTGGATATAAAGATTCCAAGTAACTCCATTCAGAGGCCTTGTCATATTTATTTAAAGTCATAGCAAAACAAATCTATACAACTAGCTACATCTTATATGCATGAGTAATGCGTGTTGTGTCATAGTGTCCATGAACATACATATAAACCCTTGCAGGTTCGGAACAACAGAAGTATATCACACGTGCTTACACATCATGCATGGTAAAGATGAAAAGATGACAGTTTATCTTAAGACATGGACATGCTTTATGAATGGGTCTTCTGTACCTTTCATTGCTTCGAACATTGTATATAACACAATGACGCATTTACTCACACATAAGCGGAAATATTATCGTTACGACGACACCGAACGCCCCCTTGCGTCCGGTGCACTAAGTACCTTGCTCCTCAAAACGTCTCTGGCAAAGATTACATGTCAGCTCTTCATCTTCCTCGTAAAGTGAATTACCCTCAGCTGCTTGCAAAGACGTTAAAACTCTTACATTCTACTGTTAAAACATTCTAATTGCAAGTTCTCTAATGAGTGATTCTTGATATTTTTGAGATGCTAGCTAGGTTCCACTAGGTTATTAAAAGAAGGATTGAAATACCACAAAACGATCAACAAACTAATGAACGAACATGCCTCTAGCCAATCGATACCACGTCTCTAACTCACACATACAAACTCTACAAGCTTCTACTCCGTTCACAACTTTTAAAGTAAACGAGTAAAGAAATATTTTAGAGAAACCAAGACCAAGCTGAAAAGAGTTAATCAGAATTTCGATTATAATCATTGATCTCTTTGCAACGCATAAGGATGTGCTTGAAAACAAAATAAAAGGACTTTCGGGTACTATTCTACTTGACTTTCATTTTAGAGATCATAAAATAATAAAGTTCCGTTTTGTACAATGCTTCAATAAGCGATGTTCGGTTTGATGTAGTGTGATCGGGTGTAAAATAGTCATTTACCTCTCCAACTGGCCTTAATAGGACATGGTATTGTCTGGTTCTGGATCAGATATGCATTTAGAGTTGTTAGAGAAGGTGACTTCCTAAGCGTATCCTCGTCGTTCTTCCACACGTATGTGATGGCTGATTGTTCATAAGATACTGGAAACATATCATTCATAATTAAATTGTTACTGGGTTCGTAAGGCAAGAGGTTAAACTCTATGGGAAACGATATCTAATCTCAAAACTATGCAATTTGTTACTTACTACTTTCTAAGGCAAATGAACACAATGGGTCATCAAATGGAAAGATGTTGAGCCGTCCTTGGCAGGACAGGATAAGATGCCGCCGCATCAAGTAATTAATAGTACCATTGCGATAAATTCGCAACGCGAAATGCATCGGTATGATTGGATCCTGAAATGTAACGGCTACATTACTAAAAACATACTATCATACTAGTTGGACGAAACAAAGCGTCTACAAGGTAGGCTAACTAACTTCCTGAAAAAACGTCTATCAACGTGCCAACTCTACACCCAAATTCTGCAAATTGCAATCGTCTTATGAGCCTCTGGACCAGCTTAGAAGTGAAAACGTTAGACTGAAAATTTTTGAAGATAAAAACGCGTAAAGTAATGAGGCGAGTAAAAGAACAGTGCCAGCTATAATTATAAAATTGTTATTATATACAACACGGTCCATTGGGGTTCAAGAAGCATTGTATATAATTCGATAAATACCGATGAGTGCTCGGCAAACTCCTTCAGACGAAAGCATGGTGGAAATAATCAGGAATACAATTAAATATAACTGTCAACATAATCGCTAAGTTCTTGAGGAGGACTAGATAAAAGGCACTGACCTTAAAGTCCCCGTGCATGATAAAGTAGGTGTCTGGCAACCAGATGTCTTCGTGGTGGTGGATAGCGTTTAAAAAGTCGTAATGTGACTGGTTCGAATACCGTAACCTCGGATCGTACCACTGTTGTTGAAGTAGAAATTCCACTTCGTATTTCTGTAATATGTATCAATCATCATTTCTACTGCTAATTATACAACTAGAATAAGTGATATAGAAAGAAAGAAACTTACAAGACTAGATTCATCAGGAGATGCTAAGCTAAGAAGTAGCACGCTAACATTTACGGTGAGGACACCTGAAAATTGATACAGCCATGATATGGATCATTTCTAAGATATCACAATCAATACATTATAGACACATAAGACTTAAAAATAACACACATTACAACAATTCATGCTTTATACATATGTGCCAGTTTTAGCAAATAAAGTAGATAGGTATATATAATGGACTACTGTTCGTTTTCAGACAAGGGATGTGTACGGTAATTATATCTCTCTTCGAAACATAAAGAAGTAAAAAAAATTACTCATAATAAAACAAAAATTTCAATACATGTAGGTTCAAATAATAACAGCAAAAACTCTATGCAATATGGATTAAAAATACTAAAAAACATAATAAGGCAGATCCGGTTTTTGATTCGTAAAAATGAATGAATCAGATAATTGTGTCTAATGTTTGTGAAAAGAGAAAATCAGTATTTTAAACAAAAGCACAGAAAATAAGTAGGCACTTGTAGTTACAAAGAAATAATATGTTACTCGAATGGTTCAATGTAGGTCGTCCATGTTTTATCGAGATCATCAATCAATGATTGTATTACGAGTAGATAAAGTCTTACATTAAAATTCTGCAAACAAACTTGTTAGCTTTGTGTTTGAGCTGTGTGTCAAAACTATTTTAGCTTGCATTATAACTAGGTGCATATAAGATTAGCAGGTAGACAAAACACTAAAATTAATAACACATTACTAATTGATATAATGACTTATGTAATGGTGTTCGCTTGTTATATTGTAAAGCATAGGAATATAGATAGGTGTCTACATTTGCGTGTTAAACGTAAACAGGTTGCGTGCAAATAGTTGGTTGCAGTGGTACATAAACTGAAAGAATCTACGATTTACATAAAATGCAGGAAAGATTTCTCTTTTCATAAACATTGAACACAACGCACCGCGGTTGTGCGAGCGAGGCCGCAGCGACGAGAACCCAATCTTATTATGAGCCAATGAATCGTTCGGCGATGTGAGACCACAACAGAATTCTGGATCTGCAATACACCAATCTCAAATGACCCAAGAATCGCACCCATCAAAACTAACTCCCCACTAACCCCTCTACAAATCAGCGTCATTCCAATGTATTGATGATCTATGGTTAGTGAACAATCTAACACTAACAATGATGGAAGAACTTACCATCTACTGGTGGAAGCAGTCTTTTGTCATAGCGGGAATTTTTCACAAGATGGTCCAATATCTCTTTGTCCGACTTTCCCGCTGCGAAACTGAAATAAAACGTGCTACGTAAGCATACAACTAAATCGTTAAATTCAGTGTTCCGATCCGAACGTGCAATGGTCCGTATTTTAGAAGAAAGCCCGAACATTTGGAGCATTAAATCGCATATCGTAGCAAATTAAGCGTGTGGGAGCTACGTATAACGTAGGCCTGGTGGATATTGATTTTACATTAGCGCTTATTACCTTGAATTTAGACGACGTACTTTACAAGTTACTAAGCGGCACGTTGCCCTTTCCAACCTTCTAGTCGAGTTTGAAATTACACTTGTTTGTGCAAAGTTTTCGGGTTTGTCTCTATGGAGCTTGCCTCATGTTTCTTTAATTTCAGGGGCAGCCATAACAAAACAAGTTTGTTTGCTGGTTCTTTTCAAACTAGACCGAACAAAAACTGTTTTAATCTACATCTAAGATATATCTTGGTGACCGAGTAATAATCCTTCCTTTGATGCTAATTTTAGAATATCACGCAAATGATAGGTGTATTGCGAGCCAGGTTATAAAAATATAGATTCTATGTTTCCGTGCTAGGCATTGTGTTGAGTGCGACTACCAAATCAGCACCTAGATATTTAGCGAAGTTGGACTTCATTGTAGTGGAAGATAAAATTAATTGTAGTTCTGAGTCAGGACAGAATAACTGCTGTATTGTTGGCCGGGATTTTAATTTTGAATCAAGCTCAAAGGAGGCATTTTTATTTATATAGTTTGGAAAGCGTTTCAGTTTTATTCCCACCAGCGACCAACCATCTGTATGCATTATTACGAAAAGAATCATCATCACATTCATCACACACATGGTACCACAGTAAATGGAATTTAATGGCCTTACATACACGAAGGTTGAGGTTTAGGAATTCAGTTTTCGGATACCCCACCCAAACTAGCGCCACCACCTACTTTATCTTATTTTTCCGTTAACAAAGGAAATTTCAAAAATCCATCGTACAGTTTGTGATACGTATCCTACCTACCTAGCTTTATTTTAAAGCCTCTGTAATAGTTTAATTCTAGGTATTTAGTTTAGGCAGTGAATCAAAAATAGATTTTGGTGGCCACCAAGGACAGCTTCGAACCTCTAATCCCCCATACAAACGTACCTACTTTCCGATTCATTTGGAAACTACGTCCTTGAAGTAATGAAAAAGTAATGATCTTTTGAAAAACGAAAACGGTACAAACATAGTTATTTATTATCCGATTGTGTATGAAATAAATTACTTCTTTGCAATAAAGGATATACTTTCAAAATGAATCGGAAAGTACGTTTGTATGGGAGCTTAGAGAGCTTAGAGGTTTGCAGTTCGCACCTACTTTAAAGGACAAATGAAAAGTATAACTTAGACATAAGTAGATAGGTACAAGTTGAAACTGAAATACCTGAGTAGTAAACAGAGATACATAGCTGCCTGAACTTTGTTCATTACGCGAACTGTGGGTAAAAGTGATAAATGGAAGTCTGTAATGTACCCTCGTTAACATTTTCCATATTATTCGTTGGAAGTAGGAACTAAGTAAAGTTTTCTTAGTAGTATGCTTTTACTGCGTGGAGAGAATATGAGCCCATCCCATTAGGACATGGTGGCGCCACCAGTCACACCACCAACAAAATGTGTGCAATTGTGGAGGGTATCAGCTTGGTTGCGCAACGAATTTTGTTGCCGGCAACCAAGTCAATCAAGAAAACCAAGCACAATCATTAATATGTATAGAGCTATTTGGCGTCTCACTCACTTCACCAACAGTTGGTGGTGGTGGTCTTTGTTCCTTGCTTGACAGCTCAAGACACGACGGTGGCACCATGGTGTCCTAATGTGATCAGTCAATATCGGCTACCATGAACTGAGCTGTGACAGTGAAAAGAAGTCAAAGCACTACGCATACGCATACCCATCTACCTGAACTTTGTTCATTACGCGAACTGTGGGTAAAAGTGATAAATGGAAGTCTGTAATGTACCCTCGTTAACATTTTCCATATTATTCGTTGGAAGTAGGAACTAAGTAAAGCTATCTTAGTAGTATGCTTTTACTGCGTGGAGAGAATATGAGCCCATCCCATTAGGACATGGTGGCGCCACCAGTCACACCACCAACAAAATGTGTGCAATTGTATGGAGGGTATCAGCTTGGTTGCGCAACTAATTTTGTTGCCGGCAACCAAGTCAATCAAGAAAACCAAGCACAATCATTAATATGTATAGAGCTATTTGGCGTCTCACTCACTTCACCAACAGTTGGTGGTGGTGGTCTTTGTTCCTTGCTTGACAGCTCAAGACACGACGGTGGCACCATGGTGTCCTAATGTGATCAGTCAATATCGGCTATCATGAACTGAGCTGTGACAGTGAAAAGAAGTCAAAGCACTACGCATACGCATACCCATCTACGCAGGGAGAAAAATTCTGTTTTCGACGAGACGAAAAATACCACTGGGAACCATTTTTAAGTTAGTTAACAATTTGTTTAACTCGCAATCGTATTAAAGATAATTAATCGGGTATTTCTATATATATATATTTTGCTTACTTATCGACACGATAATGAACAGAAGCTGTAACGTGGTTGAAACTTTGGGAAAAGAAAGCAAAAGGTACGCGATAAATACTCGATTAATAATCTTAAATATGTTCGCAATCACAATAACAGATATCTGGAATGTCTTTGAACCATCTGCTTGTATTGTTGTTATCTAAATTTGACCCATACTCCTAAGTTTAGCTAAAATCACTCTAACTACAACCCTGTTCTATAACCGTCGCGTTTAGTTCACGGTTCGTCGCTCGCGGCACCGCGTTACGTGCACTTCGCTGGCCGCTGCTCGCTCGACACCAGACATGGACTTACCGGGTTTATTTAGCGATAGGTTAAACGCGATTTAATTTACATTTCGATAACTATGGCCATGAAAAGAAAATACAAGAAAATACTCGTATTACCAACAGCTACTTCTACTGAGTCATCCCGTGACCACGGCAGTGTGTAAACCTGTCGAAACGTCGGGAATAAATAGTTAAATAGTATTTATAAATATGTACAACAGCTACTTTTGCGTCTAACACTCGTTTAAGCGTATCCCGTTGTTCCAGGTTCGTCCCTCTCGCCTCGGCGTAAAGTAGTCCGAACACAGAAATTTAACTCTGAAATCGTTCCGGGTTCGTCCCATTTTGAGATTTCTAACCGAAAAGTAGCAAAAGTAATAATAATAATAAGTTTATTTATTTCCTCTTACAATAGGTTTACATTATCTTAAACATAGTATCTAGTGTTATAATTTGAGAAAAACCTGTATTGTGAGAGGCTGGAGCCTGCTATAGGTTTTTGAAAAAAAACCTGTAAAAGTACTGTTACTGTACAGAAAAGTACTGTAATGTTGATTACCACGTCAGTGGCCAGTTGTTCTGGCAGCCACAGTAGACTAACATAAATCAAGGTTTATGGGAAACACAAACAAGGATGATTTATAAAATATCCAGTTTTTTAGTTTGTACGCTACCACATTATACCTCCTATTGGAATTAAAGGATTTTCCTGGTCTCAGGCCCAACCATGTTGTTTCTTTTATACTGTATGTGGTGTGTAAAGTTTATCTACCTATAGCCAATAACAAGGCTAAATGGGAATTTGGATTGTATCATGCATTGGTTGTTATTACCTACCTGTTGTTAGTTTATTTTATACCTATTGTGTTAGATCCGCGGAGCGAGAGCATTGGTGATACAGGTTTTTAAACCCTTTTCAGGCACCAGTCTCTAACAAAGTAGGTTAACATTAAAGTCTAGTACCTATTCTAGAACGTGTTGTTATGTTTACTGTTATGTTTGCTCTCTAGTATTGATACTTACATGTCGGAGTTGAGAGCGGACACTCCTGTGAGCATCAGGAAAAAGGCCCCGGCGCGCGCCACGTCGCATGACCAACCCATATTAGGACATCTGAAGAAAAAAACAACCAGATTTTAGAACAAAACTGAATATCCCGTCAACGTTAATTTGAATATTGATAGATATGTACATTAGAACGGCTGCACTGTTTTTTATGGCTAAGAAAACCTTGATGATGTTCTATTCAAAACAAAAAACTTAATTAAAATCGTTTCATCCGTTTGGGACCTATTATTCCACAGACAGACTAACAACCTGACCCATATTTTTTATTAAATTTGATTGTGTAACTTCAATGTTTCCCCGGAAGATAGAGCAAACGGCAATTGAGCCCGTAAAAAGTTCCAAAGATTTTCGACTAATCGGATACTTGACCTGACCCTTGACTGGTTATTGCGTGAAGGTCTAGTCAAGTCCCATCTAAATCGGTTTTTTTGTTGGGATATTACACAATTTGTTAGAAAATATTCGCACGTTAAACTTGTAAAATATAAGTTTGACGTGTGAATAATGTCTAAGAATTTATCACACCCCATTTTTGACAAGCTTTTTTTTTGTAGCAGTTGTTTTATTTATATATTATAGAAAGCAAGATTTAGCTCAAACTTTTAATTTCTAGGTACTTATTACAATTGTACAGTATCTAAAACATTTTCTTTTCTTTCTCTAGAATTTCCACTTCAATCTAATCTGCATTATGTCGAAACTCGTACAGCGATGCAGTTAATAACATAAGCCCGGTGGAACGAGATAAGCCTGCCACAGATGGAATTTTACATGCACTATGCTGGGTTAAGCTGTGAACCTCCTTACAAAGCGGATCTAGTTTGCTCTATTTTTAGGTTTCATGTGTTGAGTTCTTAAAATAGATAGATAATAAATAATGCTGGACAATCCAAACAACATCAGATGAGAGAATTAATCAAATCAGTCCAGTTTCTTCGTAGCCTATTCAATACAAACAAACAAATCTTTCCTCTTTATAATATTAATTTTGTAGATAAAATTCACATAATATTCATTTTTATTTTATTATTTGTTAAATTATATTTATTGATTAGCAAGCTGAAGTGGCAGTGGGCTGGCCATATCTCGAGAAGAACCGATAACCACTGGGGTAAACGTGTTCTTAAGTGGAGACCGCGACTCGGCAAACATAGTTTAGGACGCCTCCGACCAGGTGGGATGACGATTTGCGAAAGACTGCAGGCAGATGCTGGATGTGGCAAGCTGAAGACAGGGCGCTATGGAGCTCATTACGAGAGGCCTATGTCCAGCAGTGGACTAATATAGGCTGATGATGATGATAGTTAGTAGTAGTAGACTTTCACTAAGTATAACTAATAATATTGTAAGTAATTGTATTTAGAATTTTGTAATTAGCTTCTTATTTATGCACACAGATCCCCGTTCAATCCAACGATCCTATCCATCCACGGTTGTCTGGTAGAGATCGCTCTTGAGCGATAAGACCGTCAATTGTTACATGTTTATTTTTTACTTCTTTTATTTTTGTTTGTTTTGTACATTTATGTGTGCAATAAAGCATTTTCTATCTATCTATAGCAAAATCATGCTCAGGGTAGGTACAGTATCGGGCCGTCTTAATGCTAAGCTCTAAAATAACTGTTGGCAAATTTTAATACACTCGGATTATACACAGCCAAAAAATAAATAAAACCTTCAAAATTGGTGTTGAGTTTGGGAATTTCCATTGTAATTCCTTCCCCGCAAGCCGGAGAACCAATTTTATGCCTGTCCCTTAGAGAATAGCTCCAAATCCCAGATCTATCTAAAATTTTACCTTTCCACGGGGTTAGGAAAAGTAGCGCAACTGTCGATTTGTTGTTAAAGTCAAATAAATTCCAAAACTTGAGAAGAACTTAAAAGTGCCGGATTAAATTTACCAAAAACTTGTTTATTCCCATGGCTTTACAATACAATACAATACAAAACACTTTATTGTACACCAGAAATAGAACATTACAAAAAAGACATATTACATGAGACAAGTACAATGGGCGGCCTTATCGCTTTGAAGCGATCTCTTCCAGGCAACCTTTGGATGGAAAGAACTATATGAATATAAGAAAGGCAGGGGGTGTACAAAAGATAAAATAAACATGAATATAACAGAATATTGAAAAACATAAATAAATATTACAAATTACCTAACCCAATATATTTACACATAAACTAGATAAACACATAATAGAAAAAAAATATATACATATATATATATAATATACTACTTAAATACATAAATAAATAAATAATTTGTACCAATATTCACAATTCTGACAGGAAAAACTCCTTGACACGAGATTTAAAAACAGGTAATGATATTGCTTTTCTAATGGGCTCTGGTAGTGCATTCCACAACCTACATGCGTTGTTAATAATGATAATCATGGTTATCTATCCCATGGGAACTGATTTGTGGATTGAAAAGTAGCCTGTGTGCTTTTCCAGGTCTAGACCTACTATTAACGGTTTTTAAGGGAAGAAATAACATTTACCCATATATACAAACTTTCGCATTGATATTATGTGTAAAGTGAAATTTCAGATACAGTAGTGCGGTAGATACGGTAGTGCCTCATGTCAATCTAGACTGAAAATACATAAATCATATTTCAATATACAATTATACCTAGTGTTATTCAGTAAATGAAACAAATCTTTAACAATATATTTGAAAAAGTTTTTATTGAAAGGTATTAAAAAAAGGAATACTTACAACACGAAAAGTTTAAATAAAATGTACGATTCTTTGAACTGTTTCTTTTGAAAGAAAATAATACCTACTAAAAATAAACATGTGGAAAAAAGAAAATTTTAAGTTAATACTGAATTCTTTTGCGGTCCGTGGCTGCGAGTTTCGACAGCTGCTAGGTTTCTTTTTCCTTGTAAGATAAAATGTTTCTTCGGGGAACTATTTTCTGTGAACTACATTCTAGATTGCTTACACATTGTTTTATACCTACTACACTGGCTATTTCTGATCATGTTTCCATCTAATAACCACAAAAAAGAATTTTTATTTTTCACACTTTTAACCACCATCATCACCTTGGTACTTATAATAATAATAATACCTACTTTATTTCAGGCAACAAAGAAAGTGTACAAAAGTAACTTAATTAGGGCCCATATAATAGCTTCCCTTAGTGTTTTAGACCCAGCTTAGCTTATTATAGCCGTGTGCTGGCGGCTTAGAATTTGCACCAACCCAACTCTTCCCGTGGGTGTCGATAAGAGGCGTCTAAGGGACGTACACCGGGGGACGGGCAGCAGCGCATCTTGGAGAATAGATCTACCACCGAACTGCGATCCCCAACACACATGCCCATGGGTATAATGGGCATTACCCCATGAGATAAAAAAACAGGGGGAGGCCTGCGTCCAGCAGTGGACTATTATGGGCTGTTGAGGTTAGCTTATTGGTTGTACCCCAATCAGATCCTTTTTTTAGGGTAAAAGACCTTCATTCGACCTCAATCTCACATGTTGGTATGTGCCGATGTTGTTGAAGCTGCATCACGAAATTCCAGCAGAAAATTATTCACTATTCTATTGAAGAAATGGAAATTAAGGATTTTTGAATACCTACTAAGTGGAAGTCATCTATATTTCATATAAGTATAGTTTTTTTTTTTTTTTTTTACATATAAATAACTTTATTTAGAAAGAAAATAACAATCAAATAACAATAATAATTGGAAGGCTTAGACAACATAATAAAGAATACTTTATCATCGGTTTTGAATATATATTTGGATGACAAGGCATGGTCGCAGGCCTCCCTGCCTGTAAAATTGGGAGGCTTAGGTATACGCAAAATTTCAAGTGTAGCCCTACCAGCGTTCTTGTCTTCTGTCTACAGCACTAGTTCCTTAGTTGAAAAAATTTTAAAGCCCTCTCATTTGGTTGTACCTGGAATTTCATTCAAAATTTCATTTTTAGACGAAGCTCGATCTGCTTGGCATAGTGCTTGCCCCGATGCTGCTCCCCCAAAATCTCTTTTGTCCCAACGGCTATGGGACGGGCCTCTGTGTAAGTTGACACGGAATTGTTTGTTACAAACGTGCTCCAGCTCTGCAGATCGTGCCCGTCTTCTAGCCGTTTCTAAATGGGAGTCAGGACATTGGTTGCAAGCACTTCCTTCATATAACACTGGCACTTTATTGGATCCCGTAACTTTCCGTGTCGCAACTTGTCTTCGGTTGGGTGCAAGGTGTTGCGCGCCTCATCAATGCCAGTGCGGTACTGCTGTCGAACAGCTCGGTCATCACGGATTATCGTGTACTAGGGCTGCCGGTCGGATATCTCGTCATGCCAGCCTGAACGACATCATCCGGCGGGCCTTTACCACCGCTAACGTACCAGCTATTCTCGAACCGAATGGTCTGTTGCGTGACGATGGTAAGAGGCCTGACGGCATGACTCTAGTCCCATGGGAGTTGGGGAGGCCTATTGTGTGGGACGCTACATGTGTCGACACACTCGCGCCTTCCCATCTTCCTAGGACTTCCGTGAGGGCTGGTGCGGCGGCAGATTTAGCCGAAGATCTCAAGAGGCGCAAATATGCAGGTCTCGACAGAGCCTACACATTTGCTCCCCTAGGAGTCGAGACCCTAGGTTCGTGGGGTACCGAGGCTCTCCGGGTTTTCAAAAAATTATCTGAGCGTCTGGTCGAAGCGACGCGTGACCCGAGAGCTGGCGAGTATCTGGCACAGCGCATCAGCATTGCTATACAGCGGGGCAATGCAGCCAGTGTCTTAGGCACGCTTCCAACTGGTATTGATATGGATCAGTTGAGCTACCTGTAGATTGTTTGCAACAGTTTGCAGATAGCTTAATTGTTTCTATTGTAAATACTAGTTTTAATTTAAATTTGTTATTTGATTGTTATTTTCTTTCTGAATAAAATCAAATAACAAATTTAAATTAAAACTAGTATTTACAATAGAAACAATTAAGCTATCTGCAAACTGTTGCAAACAATCTACAGGTAGCTCAACTGATCCATATCAATACCAGTTGGAAGCGTGCCTAAGACACTGGCTGCATTGCCCCGCTGTATAGCAATGCTGATGCGCTGTGCCAGATACTCACCAGCTCTCGGGTCACGCGTCGCTTCGACCAGACGCTCAGATAATTTTTTGAAAACCCGGAGAATTGTATTTATTGTTTTTTGTATTATACATAGTAGGATTAGTAAAAGATTAGCAAGCTGAAGTAGCAGTGGGCTGGCCATATCTCGAGGAGAACCAGGTGGAATTAGATTGGAAATCTTATGTGAAAATAATTTTAATGATACACTTTTTTGAGAGTTAATACTTGAAACTGTTTTAAGCCACTATATACACCAAGCATTGAAAGTTTCCAGCTTAAATAACAATACTTTACGGTACTATTCAACACAAATGTGACCAAAGCCAGCTGTTTGCTAACAACTATCATTAATTACGTAATTACGAGTATGAGCCAATTTACTGCCACTTACACTTCGCCATTCGTGATTTATTACACGACTATATTACATTAGGTTAGCCAAGATTAATTTTGATCAGGTAGGATAGGAAACGGTAATCGGGTTCAGTAGTTTGTTATATTCTATGTAGATAAATAAAGGTTGAAAGTGTGATGATGATATTCTTCTAGCCGAAGTTTTGGCTACAGCGGCTACCGATCCACTCGCATAATTTGATGAGACAACAGACTGAACGGATAAACGTGGGCGCGGGGGTGTAGGTAACATTGCCAACTTCCTAACGACCGCTACTGATCTTTTTTCTAGAAAATACAAAAAAAATTGTTCCGTCCTGAGATTTGGACAGCATGAAACATTCACAAAACAAACGAAGTCATCGATTTAATTAAATTTTTTTTCTTTGTCTGCTCGTTTACTTACTTTATAGGTAAATAAGCTGGTAAACTAGTCTTATTGGTATTACCCCCATGTGATAAAAAAATCAAGGGGAGGCCTGCGTCCGGTAGTGGAACTTATAGGCTGTTGAGGAAACTAGAAGAAGAAGAAATAAAACAAGAAAAGTGTGGGCTTAAACTCATTCATTTAGGTGCAACATTGCATTTTGCAAAACCAGCAACGTAACGTAACGTGAAAATACAGTCCGAGCATAACGGGATCACAGTGCATATCGAAACTAACCGGCCTTTTCCGCGATGCCGTCAATATATTATACTTCTAAATATTACGATTGGTGCTCAAATGGGAATGCCTTTGGTGCTCAATGCATAGGTGCCTTAAAAATAGGTGCTCAAACGGGAATACTTCAATTTTTCGTACTGCGCTGCAGAGCGGTGCTTTTCAGGCGTGCGACCAGCTTTTAGTTTTACAAAATCGTTCCAATATTTATAAACTCTCTGTCTATATGTCTGTCTGTTTCCTTTTCACGCTTGAACGGCTGAACGGATCTTATTGTAATTTGGCAGAGAGGTACAGGTACAGGTACGAACATAGGTTTCTTTTTATCCCGGAAAAACGTGTTCGAAGACGCGTGCAGATCATCACAGTTCTGTTCACGATTTACCTTGTAAGTAACTAACTCACAGAAATATTATTATGTCACTCATAAATATGATTACCATAATTATAAATGTTCCAAACGAATAAGTTCCAAGTCCAGCATGCAAAGCGCAGTGTTGTGCCTACTTGCGTGTTGCAAGGTCAAACCGTCGTGATTTTCTTTTATTATGACCACATTTACTCTGAGTGCTAGCTGAATTGTCATTTCTATCAAGTTTTCTATGTAACTACGGTTTACTATAATTTGCCTACCCTGGAATTGAATAGGTGACCTACTTTCAAAAGTTGAACTGCTGTGTTTATGACGTCAACGAAGATAGAGGATTATGACGCGTTGTAATATTTGAACACGCTGGTTAACTTGGATTAACTTGGGAGAATATGATACTCCCATGTTTACGTGTTTGGTTTAACCCCTTTGTATTTATTTTTAGAGAAACCTTCTATAAATAACCAGGGTTAAACCTAACGGTGGACTACTCTTTGGTTTAACTCATTTTGATTATTTTTAAACGGTGGTTTATAGTATATTCTTGTAGAAAAATTAATGAAAACCACAGTGCATCCGACATCTGCTAAATAAATAATGATGGACAATTCACACAACATTATCTAGCCCCAATCACAAGCTCTACTTAGAGCTTGTGTTATGGGTACTAGATAACTGATATGTACATAACACAATACATTACATAAATAGATATTTTTTATTACACATAGAAAACGACCAGAACACCCGGAAGAAATACCTGCAGATCGTACAAATATTTGTCGCAAGGCGGGAATAGAACCCGGAACCTCCTGCGTTGCAGGCAGATCTTCGCCCACCGCGTCACAGCTTAGAGATCGTCAAGCAGAAGCATATGATATGGCTTAACTTATTTGAATTGTCCAATTTGTGGTGGAACAATTATAGAACTGAAAACATCATTGACCTGCACTTAGTACCGATATGATGTGTAGGAATCGCGTTGTTGTAGCTAAGTACTACACGTATTAAGAAAACTTGCTCAGTCATAGATTTATGCTTGAGTGATGTTTATGCCAAGAGCAAATCGTTACTCAAGTATAGATTACGATTGAACAGGCTTTCATATACGGGCCTTAGTTTGGTACACCAATCTTGCAGAATTTCAGGTACAAATTTGTACTAATGGTCACAAAATGCAGTTTCCTACCTTTGTGCTGACAGCAGGGTTTTGTCGGCATGTGGAGAGATGGTTTAACCCACCCGCGCGAGCTTCGACCTCTGCGTCAACATTTTGCTTCTCTCATCTGAAACAATTCAGATAATTGTAAAAAAAATGCTAAAAATATGTCACATCACCTTTCTTGTATAGGGTTATATGTATTTTATGCCCTAGGATTAGGACAAGAAAATTGTTAAAATATAAGGTAATAAAATAAATGAATTTGAAAATGTAACAAAGGGTTTGTCAGATACAAAGAAGAAACAAAAACGTTCCTGTATCAAAATCTCAAAAAAAAAAATTGTTTTAAACCTGAAAATAAGTTCTTAACGTGTAAAAATAGAAAAAAGCCTATATTAGAGATCTTTTATAAAAAAACGAAAACGTTTGTATAAATTTATGTATTGATAATGCTGGACAATTCACACAGCTTTATCTAGCCCCAAACTAAGCAGATCTTGTGTTATGAGTACAAGATAACTAATATATATACTATATAGAATACAATACATAGAAAGATATTTTTATTAACATAGAAAACGACCAGAACACCCTGAACAAATATCTGCAGATCGTACAAACATTTGTCCTGTTCTGTGCTGGTAACTCAAGTGATATCTCATCTAATAGAATAAGTTGAGAGGTGTCAAGGGACACCCGGATGGAACGAAGTTCCTTTCTATAAGAGAGAGAGACAGACAGAGAAACATGCGCACGCCGCACGGCTTACAATAGCTTACTATAGCAAAAAGTGTCGTTACAACTTTTAGTGAGAATTTTTTCCGTCCAGCCCCCTTTCACAACGCGCGATAAGGAACTCAGATCTAATAACACTATCCGATAAAACGAAAAACTGCAGAACCTAAGCTTGCAACTCCGTTGTATGCTCCACTTCTTCGCTATTCGCATAATGAACTTTGAACAATCGATATTGACACACGACTTATATTGAGTTAAAATAACTTTTTATACCGAATTCGTCTTTGTTCTTTTCGTAAAAATTCTTGTATTTTTGTGTAGTTTGGTTTTCAAAAGGATTTTGTTTAACTAATTTCTGTTTATATGTAAACGTTATTTCTCTCCCATGTGAACTGTTTAATGCGATAAAAAGTATCTAAGTCTATGTTTGATTCTAGGCTTATAGCTACATCTATGCACAATTTAAACCCGATCTGTTCATTAGTTTTGGCGTGAAGAAGTAACAAACATCCATCCATCTAAACTTTCTCATTTACGTTATTAGTGTGAAGTGTGATTATCTCATATGCAAACCGTTCACTCATTCATTACGGTGGTGCTGAACATTTTCATCTGCAATTAAATAATTCATTCATTCATTTTATGTATTCCACCGTAGGTACCTACGTAATACCACCAATGTACATTTTAAATGCGCAGAGGTCTTAATTTTGCCGATGCGACTTATTAAAGTGGTCAAACCATAATGTTGATACATTGATGTCATTATAATCTAATTTGCTTAATTTAACATGTTACTTAATAATAGTTATTTATGCAACACACGTTTTATATGAAGGTAGGAAACACCATAAAAGATTGTATGTAAAAGAAAGGAGAAAGAGAAAGAGTCAGACAGGGATTCCTATCTAAACAGTTAAATTATAAAAAACACATGATTAACCGTAAAGGGGTCTTTGTCAAGGGGTCTTTTTGTCAAGGGATGTCATAATAATGTTTAACGTATGTTCATAGAAATTGGCACAAAATCTTAGATGCCAGTACAGTGGGTACAATCAGGCTGAATTGATGACGATAGTCGACCGATTATTCGTGTTTTTTTACTACCTATTGCCCGCGGCTTTGTGCTTTACAAGTAGCCTATGTCCGTGCCCAAGATACCATTTACCTCCCTGGCAAATTTCATTAAGACGTCACCCCGAGCCAAACTAGCGCCGCCACCTATTTTATCTTGTTATTTCGTTGAACAAAGGTAATTTCAAAATTTTCAATGGGCAGTTTGTGATACCTAGTATAAGCTTTTTTTAATGCCTCTATCATAGTCTATTTTGTATAGTTTAGGAGGAGATGCAACAATTGAGTTTGGTGGCCACAAAGTGCAACATCGTATCTCGTCTAACTATACAAAATAAAACTATGATAAAGGCATTAAAAAAAGCTTATTATAGGTATCACAAACTGCCCATAGAAAATTTTGAAATTACCTTTGTTCTACAAAAAATAAGATAACATGGTGGCGCTAGTTTGGCTCGGGGTACCGTTTAGGCGTGAAATGGTAACAGACAGACAGAGTTACTTTCGAATTTATAATATTATTAATATAGGTGCGTAGTTTTGGGATTATCTGAACTCTTCGTAAAACGAACAATGAAGCAACTATTTAAAAACTCTGTAATTATTTGGTAAAAGTTCACCCTCTCAGCAATTTAATTTCATTAATACGATAACATAATTTTGTGATCTATTTAGTGATAGAGCTCTAATTCAGTTTGGAAGAATTAAACTCTTTTAAAATAATAACCCACTCGTATCATTCGTGTCATGTAGAGATGTCACGTTGCTTTGCCGTAGATCAGTTTCCACTACATTACGACCTTGCGGGTTTGTTGCGAAGGATCATTAAACTAAAGCTGATTAGCAAATTGTAGCAATTATAGCTGGAACTTTGCCTAAAAAGTTAAATATTATAAAGGTTAAACAATTTTTTCACTTGGGAAAATAACCGGCAATTGTTGATGAACTTTGTAAAAAATATTGCGCAATACTGACCCTACATGATGCAATGGAAAAATATTGTGCAATAAAAATTAAACTCGCTCAAACTTTCGGTCAATCATTGCGCAATCTTCAGTATTAACCCTAAACGGTCAATAATATTGCACAATTTGCAATATTGCGCAATATAATTGACCATCTAGGGGCCGCCTAAAGAACAAACGTCAATAAATTCAAAGTCTATGTAATTCAGAAACCACTTATATTTATAAATCACCACGTTTCCTGAAAAATGTAGTCTGATAAAGCAATCCCCGAGCGGGTGAAATATGTCTTTAATTTTCTGGTAGCAGCCGTATAAATGTAGATGAGGGGCTGGGGCAATATAAACCCTTTTTTCGCGTCACGTACCGAGTTTAATTTAATCAACAACTTCTATTCGTACATAAATAACGCCTTCCGTTTTGAATTCACCGAGTAACGGCGCAATTTACTCAATATTGTGGGGACTTTTGACCACATTTGGCATCTCCAAATGTGATCAAAAGTCCTTTTGACCACATTTTCTTTTTACTTTGACTTTTTAAAGATAGTTAGCATTGTTTATTAGATAGAAAAAGCTAATATAGTGTTATTACATCCGTGGTAGAATGATTTCATTATTTTAAAAGAACTAAGACAACACTGTAACAAAAATGGCGACAAGCACTTAAAGACGTCACATCAAAAATAACAAATCGACCATTCGTGTCGAATAAGGTCTCTTGTTTATTTTATGTTGTGCCATGACATGTCGTAATGTGTATAATCAGTGCGTCCTAACCGCCATGCCATGACCTACGGAGCTAAGATCTGGACACTCACGGTAGGGCTTTTCCACCAGTTTGAAGTAACCCAGCGAGCTATGGAGAGAGCTATGCTCGGAGTTTCTCTGAAGGATAGGATTCGCAACGAATACACCCGACAAAGAACCAAAGTAATCGACATATAGCTCAAAGGATTAGCAAGCTGAAATGGCAGTGGGCTAGCCATATATCGAGAAGAACCGACAACCGAAGGGGTAAACGTATTCTTGAGTGGAGATCGCGGCTCGGCAAACGTAGCGTGGACGCCCTTCGACCAAGTGGGATGACGATTTGCGAAAGACTGCTGGCAGATGCTATGGATGCGGCAAGCTGAAGATTGAGCGCTATGGCGCTCATTAGGGGAGGCGTATGTCCAGCCATAACTACTTTTAATTATAGGCTGATGAGTCGTAATGTTGATATACTTACCTACTCCAATGTATGTACTTTTTACACGGTCTTGAACGAACGAGCGATGATGAGCGTTTTTTCGTACCGCCACGGCACTTGCAGCAAGGGAAGCGTAAATGTATTGAAGGTTGCGGGTTCGATCCCCGCCTTGGAACAAATGTTTGTACGATCTGCAGGTATTTGTTCCGGGTGTTCTGGTCGTTTTCTATGTTTAGTAAAAATATTTATCTACGCAATGAATTATATTATGTATATCAGTCATCTCTTACACATAACACAAGCTCTGCTTAGCTTGGGGCTAAAAAATGCTGTGTGAATTGTCCAGCATTACTTATTTATTTATATTTATGAAGTCGTACTGTTGCCGGGAGCGGTCAGTGGAAAAATATGCCACATAATCAGATACATTTTTCCTTTCCTGACGGCCAGCACCGGTGCCTTGCCGGTCAGTGGTAAAACGCCCTATTAATGGATAATGACATCGTTATAAATATCGACGCTGCAAAAGCCTAAATTGTAGGCTCTATAGCTAGAATATTTCTTGGTAATATGAAACAAGGTTATGCTATGAATAACCTTGTTTGTGCTTTTGTTTGACGTAGAACGATTGAAATAAAATAGTGCTGCGGAAAACCTCGAAAGGTGATTATGCTAATTTAAGATTGGTTTGTAAGGTCTTGAATATATATTCTGGTTTTAGAAAAAACATGAAGTGGGACCGTTTGAAAGAAATATGATAGTCTATTTAGATTTCTTTTTGGTATTCGATGAATAGGTCACGGTCAATTTATTACCGCTTTCGGCTGTTATGACGACCGAAGGGGTGAAGATCCGCCTGCGCCGAAGGAGGTTACAGGTTCGATTCCCGCCTCAGGAAAAATGTTTGTACGATCTGCAGATATTTGTTCCAGGTATTCTGGTGGATTTCTATGTATAGTAAAAAATATCTATCTATAATATTGTATTGTATCATGTAAATCACTTATATAGTACCCATAAAACAAGCTCTGCCTAGCTTGGGGCTATCGAACCGGCAACCTCCTGCGTCGCAGGCAGACTTTCGCCCACTGCGCCACTGAGGTCACCATAACAGCTGCAACACAACAATGTCATGAAAGTGGTATGTTTTGAAAAACTAAAACGATACAATCATACCTAGCTATTTCTTATCCGATTAGGTTCCCGTTTAATGAATCGAAAAATACGTTTATATGGAAGCTAAGAGGTTCGCTCGTTCGTTCCTTAAAATGACAAAACATGTGTGAGGCTTTCCTAGATATCTAAATGTACCTAACAAACGAGTCAAGGTTACTACGATATATTTTTAGACTGTAATAAACCTAATGTTTTGACGCCCAAACGTGACCGCATCGGTACCTATTAACATTGTTCATATAAACATATTTTATTTTATAGTCAAAATTTTTGGAAAACTTACAGCTAGGTCAAAAATAGTTATTTACTTACATAATACATGCCGGTAAAAAACCAGCGCATATTTGCTGAGGGCCAATTATGAGGTTTCCGCAGATATGTACTTCGATAAATAAACGACCTCTGTTGCGCGGTGGGCGAAGGTCCGCCTGCGACGCAAGAGGTTGCGGGTACGATTCCCGCTCTGGGACAAATATTTGTACGATCTGCAGGTATTTGTTCCGGGTGTTCTGGTCGTTTACTATGTATGTATAATAAAAATTATCTATCTATGTAATGTATTGTATTATGTATATCAGTTATCTAGTACCCATAACACAAGCTCTGCTTAGCTTGGGGCTAGATAATGCTGTGTAAATTGTCCAGCATTATTTATTTATTAAATAACAAATGACGTACAGAGAAAGTAGACGACTAAAAGGAAATACACAATATATAGTTATCTTATAAAGAATTCATCGCTAAGCAAGCGTTTAAGCTTGCTTACAGACATGTATATATATATATATGTATGTATGTACGTATGTTTAATAGAAAGTGTAATATAACGTTACATATCTCATATGCCTGATAATATTGTGTAATACGCGCCCGAAGCGCCAAATTGTAGCAATAATTTAGGGCAACCAAAGGCCACAAAGAAAAGAAAATACGACGGTCTAATGAAGAAAGTGGAAACGTGAACAGTCTTAAAACATCCGAACTACGGCTTAATCATGAAGACTTCAACTTTTTTGAATGTAACATCCACCCTAAAGGTATTGGTTTTATTAACCGACTTTAAAAAAAGGAGGATAATCTCAATCAGGCTATGTTTATCCTTACGAAATGTAACTTTACATAAGTTGCAGGAACATTATAATTAAGTTTTTTTTAATTTTCATGTTCTTTTATTGCGACCTTATTCTTGGGAATCATTTTCGTGAGATGTTGGGAATAACCCTTATTATTATTTTTACAGATAATGAGTCCCAAATATGGACACGCTTAGTGCACGGAAAGATGTACCTGGTGCTTATCTTGTCGTGCCGTGAGCGTTTATGTTAGTAACTTTGTAAGCTGAATAAAAAATCTTGGAGATCAAATCGATTGAGACCTCATTGTTAAAATCGGATGAGTAGTTTAAAGCGATCAGGCTACACATGACTGGAACTTACGTAAATACAAACAAGCTTATACCTACTAGTAAGCTCTGCAATGAGAAAGGTGTTCGAAGATATTGGCCCTAGAAAAACATTTTTCTAAAGCGTGGTGCACAATGAAAGTTATATATTATATTTAAATAGAGGATACTCACATATAATATATCATATAATTTTCTAAGGCATCAGGTTTCTGAGATAATCATTTTTTTACTTGATAAAGTCTTCTATCCAAATATACAGGGTTATTTTTAACGACCAGCAACCTTTGGTGACCAGTTTCCTAGCATCATCAGCTACAACGTTTGTTTTCCGACTATTGATAATTAGCTACTTTTTATTTTAGTTTAGGCAAACAAACCTAAGTTGATCACATTTCATCGTGCATCGCGATTTAGAAAAACAAAATAGATATTGGGCCCATAGACTTAGAATTTTTTCACTTCTGGGCCCACTCTCCATACAAAAATCTTAAACCCCTTTACTATGATTTCTGCTGGTTTGACTTTTCGTAAGTTTCGGCACAGTCTAAAAAAACAAACTTTCCTTTTGACTTTATCTTTTGTCATTCTCGCGTAAAAACGTCTACACGAAGCTAATTGCGACCGCCATTGATGCAAATTAAGGCTATTGCTGCTAGGCTTATCAGGTTCGTCGCTAATGCAATTACTAAGTAAAGGCGGGGCGAAGCCGCAGATCAAAATAACATTCAACCAGTATTCCAACTAATGATTTTGTTACTGACTCTTGCAATGCAGTCCGTTTTATCAAAGCTTTCTCAGTCGGCGATCTATGCTTGAGTAACGTCTACGCCAAAGAAAAACGTTACTCAATCACAGACCGACGACTAATACGCTTTGATAATACGGGCCTAAGAGTCTTTTGTCAAAACACCAAGAATAGTCAGAGTCAAGAATTTTTTTCCCATAGTACAAGAGTCATAAAACATCACTGGGTTCGGTTTAGATAAGATTTTCCATTTTCAATATAATATTAATATCAAAACATGGTCTATGGATGCGAAACATGGACTATGTCTATGACACTTTGTTATAGAGAGATAATTTAGGCGTTTGAAATGTGGTGCTGGAGGAGTATGGAAACAATTAATTGGGCGGAGAAGGTTACTAATGTATGCATAATAATATGCATGCATGCACGACGTGACACTGAAAGGTCCACTCTTGCGAATATACAATAGAGGTTATATTATACAGGGTTATTGGTAAATAGGTCTTTTTTAAGTAACTTTATCTAGTTGTTTTACCGTTCCTCCGTGTACTGTGGCGAAGTACGACGTAGCCCGTGGCAGAATACGCTACTGATTTCATTTTGTTACTCACCCTGAGTCTGTCTCGAATAAACTGTAAATTAGCTGCGTAGCTAAGAATCATTTTCTCTTTGTGTCGAAGTTTGCTTTCACAAGTTCACATTGTTTCAAAGATTTTTTATTTGTCGTCGGGAACAGTTTTTAGAGCCGTCCAAAATCATTTAGAGGTACTTGTTCATGTTTTTTTATTTTAATTTAGACATAGAATGTCAATCATACAGTTAACAGTTTGCAGTTCGCAATACTAGTTTTAATTTCATTCTATTGTTTAATTGTAATTTTCTTTATTAGAATTTAGTATTTTGAATATAATAATTTATACAGAGAATTCTCTCGAATTTCACTCAGTGACTTCAAGGCATTTCGACGATCATTTTTGACGAACATAAAATTAGAGGAAACTATTAATTAATTAGTTTCCTCTTCACATCTGTCAAAAAATCTTCTGTAATAGAAACAACTTGTCAAGGAACGATAATAGATTACTTAACACTTTATTTGTTAAAAAAGTATTCGGTAGGTACACCTTCATTTTAGAGGCAATTCTAAATTCAATTTCCGTTCTTGTTCGTAACAAAAACCTATCGAATTTAGTACAATGATGTTTTTATCTTGGCACGATCGGCTCGTTTGGCTTTAAGCCAAAAACGTGTGCATCGGCAGGTATGCAATACGATTTAGGTAGTGCTCTACAATGTTATCAATATGATATTTTACGTAGTTACAGATATTGCTACCTACTAGGTAGGTGTAGTGCTAAGAAGGACTCCATCTCATTAGCAAATCATCCGCCAATCAGCCACCGGTCGTGCCACCTTTTATTGCCACCTTACATTCCGTTTTCACCAAGGTGAACTTGTAGGTATTTGCCAAGTTTTGTAGTGTTTCCGTTTTTTGTTCTCACTCGTATACATGTTTAAAACATGTTGTATACATAACTTGTATGAAAGATGCATTTGTGAACTTCGAGTTGTCTACATGTTTTAAACATGTTTATTTTAAAAAGTAGGTAAATAGCTTTAAACTTTATACAACAAGGATGAATACAGTGTAAAACTTGTTAAGAACCATAAGAACTAGTATTTTACGGCCTTCATTCTCACCAATAAGCAATACTTGTCTAGAACACGCCTGTGTTTTGTAGTGAGAATGCAGTCAATCTATCAGACAAGTTTGAAACATGTCGTAGACATAAGTGTAAGAGCAGTTGTGTTTTTTACTTGTCTAATACTTGTCAGCTACTCAGCGTGAACGAAAGAATGTTTGAGACTAGTATTTCACAAAACTTATGTGCAACTAGTTGTTAACTTGTTTCTTGGTGAAGACGAGGGGTTAGTGTCTTCAGCTACCCTACCAAGCGAGAAACACGAAAACAAACACCACCACCAACAACTGGTGGTGGAATGAGTGAGACGCTACGACGAATACTTAGCTCTATACATTTTATTGGTTGCGTCATCAGCGCTGGTGATTTTTCTTATCTCTGCCCAACTCTAGTTTTAGTCGGGGTACCGCCTTAAATGCTGAACAATACCTGATTTTGTAATAATGTGACTGAGGTCACATGCACGACGATTTATTGCACGGCCGAAAATTATACGTACACCTTGATAATCCGTATCAAAACCTATTAATTAACATTGCAAGCCATGACACGGATTATCAAGGTGTAAATTATTTAGCCGTACAATAAATCGTCGTGCATTATAGTGACCCATAATGTGTTCAAAGTTTGAACATTATGCACACATAACACAGCCATGTTTTCTCGTTTGTTTGAAGTTCAAACATGGCTGTGACATGACATGACCCGATTAACTATGCCTTCTGTCAGTTGGCAAACAGATGGCATAGTGAAACTAAAAAGAATTTACAGTTGCATTACTAAAATTAATACCCCAGAGGAATTGAGATCACGTGAGATTACATTCTTTCCTTGTTAGGATTTTCTTTCATCACGATAATAAAGTAGGCATTTGATGGCTAGTTAATAGCATCACGCGAGCATAGATTGATAACCCTCTGAAAGCCTTCTTCAGGGAGAAGGAAATACTTCAGCTTAATTGGTTTTCTTTTTTTGGGGCTTATTCCAGTATCAGTGTTACGTCGGTATAGTAAATATTTCTCTAAGAACAAGTCACTTAGATCCAATTTCACCATTGTAATTGAACGCGTTTAATATAAGATAAACTCTAGGTACATAAAGTTGATCCTTTTCAAGCGCTAAACCGAGTTCAAGAGCTGTCATGTTACACAATATGTTATTACCTATTTGAATTCGATCAAGCTGAACCATATTTTATAGGTATTTGTTCCGGGTGTTCTGGTCGTTTTATAAAAAATATATAATAAAAAAATATCTATCTATGTAATGTATTATGTATATCAGTTATGACATGAAAAAGTAAGTGAAAAAGTAAGTCAAGTACCCTTGACACAAGCTCTGCTTAGCTTGGGGCTAGATAATGCTGTGTGAATTGTCCAGCATTATTTATTTATTCAGATTAATTTATTCATTCTGCTTCTTTCTCTTTCTTTCTGTTGGATGCAGCAACTTAGTTTTGGCAGCAAACGATGAAATTGGACCTTAATTTCGAATGTATATTGACGAATGTATATTCGAAATTACGGTTTGATTATGTATATCTTATACCTACATACATATCCACTCCAACTCTTATACAAGAACAATATTTTAAGCGCATCCCGCATCAAGTTTTTATCAATTTATGAGTCTACCATCTCTTCTGCAGCCATAATACGCATTTCAAACACTATATTCACGACCACGTTTCATGTCGCTTACACCGATTATCCAAGCAGCGAGGCATTTATCCGGCATTATCCGGTACCGACCGGCCATGTCCGGTCACGTCAGCCGGACTAATCCCACCGCATCCGGACCTGATCAGGGATTTCTCGGGGCATTACATCTCCGCCCCTTTATCCCTTGGAGTACATTTTTGTTTGATGCTTTTGATTGGTTCGAGTTATTTTGAATTCGCTATTTTTGTTTTGTCAGGTAAAATATTATATGCTTGGTAAAGGCAGAAACTTCTTTGAGTATTGCGATATTTTTAAAAAGTTTTGTGTAGGTAGACGATGGCTTTGAGAATGAAACGTTTTCCGAAAAAGCCAATAACCATTTGCCTTAGTATGGTTACTTTCTTCTACTAATAGATGGCGTCGATTTTTGATGGATCGTAGTGCATTTCACGACAGAAGATCCGGGTTCCTCTGAACATCATTTTTTTCTAAGGCGAAATTTATTAAATTCAAACGGTCGCTCGGCCGACAGCGCTGCGTCTAGGGATTTCTTTCGTCGAAAGCACTCTAGGTTGGGCTGTCATGTATAAAATTTATACATGACATCCCATGGCATAGAGTAGACCGTGCTTATTAAATAAGCACATAATCAATGCCACTATAATTAGCAGACCTACGTAAAAAGCGCTCACATTTCAGTGTGTGTGTGTCCTAACTATTTTTTGACATTTTATTTTACTTTTAAGAGTGGGTCCAGATTAAGTAACACGTTGTATAACTTATGTTATTAACAGCGTGTCCACATTATTAACAGGATAAAACAATTATATTTATCAAATCATTCATTCCAATTTTGTTATATAATCGTCCATACAGATAAAACATATAAAATTATTACTTTTTATAGCCATGTTTCCTTTTACCAACTCCAGAAGGAGGTTCTGTGTTCAGCTATTTGTATTTTTTATGTATATTCGTCGATTTTTCGGTCTAAGAATGATGGACCGATTAGAAAAAATATTTGATTATTTATAGGAAATTACCCTCAATTGGTCCCATAAAAAATATTCCCGAGGAAGTTGGTATTCATCCCGTCAAGCTAAAAAAACAAATTATTATGTAAAATCACGACTAGCTACAATAATTTTAGTGATATCTTCGCCAATTGTTATTAGATTTTAATAATTCTTTCGTTTTTGTATAACTTAGGTGTTCCCATAAATGAATAAAAGTTTGATCCTCGAGGAACCATGGTTTTCCATGGCAAAGGGCGTAAACAAGAGGGCTTTTCATTCGTTGTTTCATCTATGTGTCATCCATCAACATTAAACTAAATTAAACTCTAATTTTAACTAGATGTCGCCACTTGATAAAATTGATTGCGCTATCGAAGTTTTCCTTCCAAACTTACTTTCACTATATAGGAATTTGAAATTGGTTTAAACACACCAAATTATGTTTTTACTATTCTCGCAAGTTTTAATCTAGGTTTCCACAAAAAGACTGTCGACAACGAAACTCTAGCTCGAACGAACTCTTGAAGTTAGTTTGGCAGCATACTCAGGCGGAAATACATAGTACATGTTAGTTTATTTATTAACTAGCGGTCCGCCCCGGCTTCTCATGTTTATTCTATAGCCTATTCAATTCAAACAATCTTTAGAATACGAGTAGAATAGAATTTATTTGTAACTTTATCAACAATAACAAACATGACTTAAATTTTACTTTCCTTTTTATAATATTAGTATAGATGATAAAATGTTTTAAAATAAACTAACTTCAACTATTACCGTCTGCAGCTGTTTTATTCCAGAACTTGGCTCGGGCGTAAAATTAAAGTGATGTATTTTTAAAACCTTTTTAACGTGCATAAAGTCTCGACGCATTACTTAATGTGCGCATACATCATTCGCAGACTGCATTATAAAACTTGCTTTTCCTAGTTGATTATTAAGCTGGATATTTTTAATATAGGTACCAACGTAATACACTAAGCACATACAAATTATATTCTGTTTTGTTTTATTTGGGAAATAAACAGTACCTATATCATAATTATCAGGAAGGGTATACGTTATTTATTTATTTAGCTGTATTTTTGTATGTTTTTTAGAGTTCCGTACCCAAAGGGTAAAACGGTACCCTATTACTAAGACTCCGCTGTCCGTCGCGTCGGTCCGTCTATCATCACCATCAGGCTGTATCTTATGAACCGTAATAGTTAGATTGTTGAAATATTCCCAGATGATTTATTTCTGTTGCCGCTATAACAACAAATACTCAAAAACAGAATAAAACTAATATTTAAGGAGGCTCCCATACCAACAAACGTGGTTTTTTGCTGTTTGCTGCAATAACTGCCAATCAATAGAATGCTTTTCTAATTTTAAATTCCGTTACATGGGGAAGGGAATTGTTTCAAATAATAACAGCCAATCAATAAAATGCTTTTCTTATTTCAAATTCCGTTACACGGGGAAGGGAATTATGTCAAATAATAACAGCCAATCAATAAAATGCTTTTCTAATTTTAAATTCCGTTACTCGGGGAAGGGAATTGTTTCAAATAATAACAGCCAATCAATAGAATGCTTTTCTAGTTTTAAATTCCGTTACTCGGGGAAGGGAATTATTTCAAATAATAACAGCCAATCAATAAAATGCTTTTCTAATTTTAAATTCCGTTACTCGGGGAAGGGAATTGTTTCAAATAATAACTGCCAATCAGAATGTTACAAGGAGCGTGTTGAAAGCTCCGAGAGTAGTGGTCACGCGCATGGTATTCGCGTCATGATTACACCAAGCTTTGTTATTAGGCTGCTAAAAGGCAATCACATGTTGTTTACGGTAGCGTCATGTGGTGAATGTGTGCACGTGACACAACAATTTCCCCAAACATTGTTTAATTTGGCTAACATCAGCTGTATAATTGAAGAAAAACAGTTGTTCGTCCTAGAAAAGTTAGTCTGGTTATAACAATCACAACAAAATTAAAGAAAGGTATCCATATAAGGACAACTGTGGAAGGGAGTAAGGAGGAGTGTAGAATAGGGGGGGGGGGGGGGTGTCATTGAAAATAAATATGTATCCCTGTGTCAATCCTATGACTCGAATATTTACATCACAAGCTGAGATCAAAAGAAATTTTATAAAAATATGTTGATAGGTACTATGTTGCCATAATGTTGTTACCTAACCTACATCACAAGATTTTTATAAAATTATGATTAGTTGGACCTACTTAGAACAACAAATCGATTGTTTTCTAATGATTTCATTTATAAGAAACCAAATAATACCCCAAAAAAGGCCATTTTGACGAGAATTGTAATTATTTGATTTCTTAGAAACTATCCTGATTGTGAGGGCTTACGCACTATATAGTAGAACCTAACGATTTTTGTGATAGCCTATTAAACTAATCCCATCCATATTTACTGTTTCACATCATCATCATCTGCCTTGTAAAAAACTTCAAATGGTTAACGAATTAGTTCCGCTCGTGCTCATTGCAGTTTGTGATGTGGAACAGGTATTCAACCTCCTTGTTATCTATAGGTAGGTACCAGTCTCTTGTTCCATACCAACCGAACAAAGAAAAGTTCAGTTCGCGATGTTGGCTCTCCCAATTTCCGCAGAGCGTTTTGAGACGTGAGGTTCTGAGATAGGAGCTTATTTTGGGCTTAGTCTCTTGCTTTAATTTTATACTTCGGCCAAATTGTGAAATTAAACGGCAAGTCTTCTAGTTGTTGAAAAGTTGATGGAAAAAGCTAGTTTAATAGTTATTAATATCTTATTTATTACTTTCATCGAGCACATACCCATATTATTTTACTGACTAGACTACTTGCAATGAATATAATTTATTTTAGAAACTAGGTAGCTACCACAGATATCAGAAAGTAGCTACGTTGGGAATTGATAGCTTTTTTAGTAACCTATGTTAGACCTATGTCAGTTAAAAAGTACCAATTTTTATTGGATAATAATTGACTTGTAAATATGATTTAAGCAATAAAATGACTATCGCATCACATCATCATCCGCCTATGTTAGCCCACAGCTGGACATAGGCCTCCCCTAATGAACGCCAAAGCGCCCTGTCTTCAGCTTGCCGCATCCATCTGTCTGCAGTATTTCGCATATCGTCATCCCATTTGGCCACACTACGTTTGCCGTGTCATGGTCTCTAATCAAGAACACGTATTGATATCTACAGCGGCAGAAATGGAAGTGATTTTAGAAGTTCACCAAAAATGGGTCTTGCTATAGTCATTTGTTCAACCTAACATACCTAGGTTAGATACTGCATAAGTTTAGAAACTACTCCTATTTTACTAAGAAGTAAAACTGCGACACTGAAACTGGTAGGTATAAAAATATGAGCTCAGATATGACTGAAAATGCGGAATAATCGGATTGCTGAGTAAAGTGGACCACCTGCTATGTTACAGCGCCATTTCCCTTCAGTCTTCGTTATTTACACCGTTTTTGCAATAAAACAAACCCCGCAGAAGTCGGGAGAAAATCTCACACAATTTGGTCCAATCAGCTAACCCACTTGAAGCGGGATAGGATAAGTAGAACCAGACAAAGAGCTATTATTCCTAATTTATCTTGACTTACTTCGTCCGTTTCAGAATAAAGTTCCGGAGCTACACAATCTGTTTTGTCACAGAGTTTTATGATGGAATAACTGTAGGTACACTTTAATGAGTTTGCAAAAGATTTTGAAATAATTTTTGCGATATTCTGTTCAGTTTTGACATCTCCAAATGATATGAAACTGTAGCAAATAAAATAAACTTACTAAAACTAACTTAATAATATCGAAAATCATGTTGAGCCAATACTGCCAATAGGTTCCATTTGTACCTACTCATTTTTATGTTTTTATTGACGTGTGCAATCGGTAACAAATGGTTTCCATGACAACGTGCGTAAACAAGAGGTATCTCAAGATACTTTACGATAAAATATTATAGCACCTTTAAGTATCACACCGTATACCGTGACCGTAAAGCGTATCAAACGACGAAGATGCTATAATATTTCATCTTAAGATGAAATATAGCTCGCCATACAATCACTATGAGCCATCACACTCGGTTAATATAATATATTAAGATTCTTTTATAAATTTAACTTAAAAAAACAATCTTTCAACAACACAATTTAATAAACTCAAAATGATTTTACAAAGAACCATTATAATTAAATTAAGTACAAATCAAGAATAGTCTGAGCAGAGTAACAGTGTGTTTTACCAAGGTGTTGACCGTACGAAGGCTCGAGCAAAAGTGAACCAGATACAGCGAACGAGCTGCTTTTATAAAAATGCTACCGTCATAAATTTCAAAATAATGTTTCCAGCTGATTATATATATTTTCATTACGGTATCTTAATGATACTGAGCTATATAAGGCAACTTCATCTTAAAATGTCTTGTATAATAGCATATATGCCGTCTACTATACGCTTTAATTCATTGTTTTATCCATCATTCATTACATTAAATTAGACGCGAATTTTAGTTACATGTCGCCACTTGAAAAAATTTGATCGCGCCATCGAAGTGTTCCTTCCAAACCCGTTTTCTCTGTTATGGAAATTGAAGTCGCTTTATAGTTTTTAAACACGCCAAATTATTAACACCACAACAGCGATCACTAAACTTCCTGCCAAGCGTGGTGAGTATCCAAATGTTTGATTCGATTCCCATATAATGAATACCCAGCACAATGCTGAGTGTGGGCCATATTTGCACTAGAAACTGCTACGCACAAAAAAGATTTAGACTAAGTATAGAATTGATTTAGTTTAGTTATTGTGTTGTGTAGTTTTAAGGCAAATAAAAATATTTTCATCTTCTTTTCTTTTTCTTCTTTTTCGATTCCGGTTCGATTCCCGCCTCGAGATATGTAAATGTTTTGTACGATCTGCAGATATTTGTTCAGGGTGTTCTGGTCGTTTTCTGTTTATAATAAAAATAACTATATATGTATTGTATTGTATATGTATTGTAGTAAATCAAATTATCTAGTACCCATAACACAAGCTCAATTTGGGACTAGATAATGCTGTGTGAATTGTCCAGCATTATTAATTGACCTGCATTAGCAGTTATTTTTTATGTTTGGGAGGTATCCTCAGTAGAAGACGTATCTGGGTGTGTGCTGATGATATTTCATACGTTGACTTACCATCGCTCCGGAATCCTCATAAAACCGATTAACGAGGTAAGCTCCAGTTCATCCACGGCTTAAGGAAAGTCAGATTATCACAAAGTGTGTACGCGACCGGCAAACCAAATCATACCAATCAATATGAAGGTAGAGGTAGTCTGTTACGAGCTACTGTTCAAAGGCTAAAGAAAATTCATCCTTGAAACTATTGTGATAGGATCGAATACAATGCTAAGGTTATATCATAGTAGAATACACCTAAAGTGAAGGTGATTGGTATTCAGGATGTTCAGTCTCAAGTTACACCCGTCTTATATTAAACCTCAGTATTTACCGTTGGCAGTAATACACTTAAAAGTAAAATTAAGGTGGTTGTAGGGAAGAAAATCTAAATTCACGAAACTAATTACAAACTCATCAGCATCGTTTTTCCGAGATTTTTCCTTCCTCTCAAATTTTATACGAATGTAAAATTTGTCTTTTCACATCTTTATTAAATTACTTAATAACAATTAATTCTTTTTTTACAGAAAAGGTCTCTAAGGACAAACTTTGTAATAAAAAACAATCGTAAAAGAATAAAAACATACACCTTCCTAACTGTGAAAAATGTTAACGCCCGGTAGGTATGTCATGGAAACATTTTTTTATTTCAAATGGACAGCATACGCAGCAAACTGGAAAAATGTAGAAAAACCGAAGAAGTTGCGACAAAATGGTAGTTTTACTAACCTACCACCAAATAGGTAATAATATCTACCTACTCTATTTCGTTGAAAGCTAGGACTCATTTGAACATTTTGAACCATTGAAAAAACAAAACAATTGTAAGATGGATAAGTCGGGATTTATTTGAGATTCATATGTTTTTCTGGGTTACAACTATTTATCAATATACGAAACTTGTTAGCAACCGGAGTAGGATGGTAATACAATGTTCAATATTGAACATTGTATTACCATCCTACTCCGGTTGTGTGGAAACGGCAAAAGGTAAAAATACGGTATTTTTTGATTTTTTGTATCAATACCGGCATTCCGAAAAATACTATCTAAATACCGAATATATTATCTAAGAAAGACCACATTACTGTTTTTATTTATTTTTTACAGGAATCATCCAAGTATTTTAAATATTATGATTGTAAAATTATTATCAAAACGAACTTAAAAACGCTGTTTTTTAATTTACCAACGCTTTTGAGAATTCTGATTACTGGTTTTGAAACTAGTCGACTCTTACATGTTTTGCGTAACCACCAAAGTTGTTATATATGCAAGTAAGAAAATGCAAGGCATGAAAACAGTTATTGCAATGATATAAATAAAATTCAGAACAAATGAGGCGAATATGTAAAAACGTAGTTAAAATGTTTTTAAATTTACGCGATCTGAACACATAATTATTAATACTATTTAACGGGTAAATATACGCGATAAATACCCGTTAAATAATATTTATAATTAAACGTAGTTAAAATAAAACAATCTCAGTTTCAACAGTCACAATATTCTTGAATTTCTGTATCCAGCAAAACACTCAGAAATTCAAGAAAATTGTATATTTAAAGACAAGAAATGTTCAAATTGTTTTGATGAAACACTAAACAGGAGCAGATTACGACAACTCAAGACGGATTAGCGCCATTAAGGATTGAAAAGTGGGGCAAAAGTATCTTATTTCTACGATGATAAAAACAAAAGATAATACCGGAATCGTTCTTAGTTTTTTAAACAAATGGTGCTGAGTAGATCTCAGTTAATAGTCTTTCGAATGTCCATGTCCAACGACCTGTAGGCAAAGACCACTAATCTGTTTAAACTTTCGAATTATTATGTAGGTAAGCAAGCTTATCGGAATGGTAACCGTGTTGCGTGACCTAACATTTAAGTAGGTAGTAAGCTCTAGGTATTACCTACACCAAGTTTATGATATTCGGCAACTTGATTGCCGCTTTAAGTAGTTAAATATTAGGTACATAATGGAACATAAAAAAGCTAAACTTCAAAATATAGAATTTTGAAGTTTACGGCAAGATTCGGCACATGACATGTAAAACTCTATATTTTGAAGACTTCAAAATATATAATTTTGAAGTTTAGCTGATAGCTACATAATAACGTAGAAAGTACTTGCATATTGTCATTGGCTTTTACCAAGAAAAACAATGTCACTAGGTACAATGAATTGAGTTTCTAGAGGTTATCAGAATACAAAATTCAAAATTCTTAACAGTAAGTAATTTTTCTGTGTGTTGTTAGACAACGGCTTTTAATTCCAACCTAATAAAGTTCATATAGAGTGTCACTTGTTTGACATCAAGGGCTCCAAACGAAGACAAAATAAAAACAAACACCTCTTCATCCAAAATTTCATTTCATCTTAATTGAAGCTATTTCGCGCCTTCCCATTACAGCAAAGTGCCACTTAAAAGTTCTCTTCTTCATAATACTTTTGTGTTTTTCCCACAGTGTTGAATAAATAATATTCTTTTACTTTACATGAGGTTTATCAGGATTTACATATTCATGACGCGAGTTGACTTGACTTTCCAACAAAGAGGTTAAGTACAAGCTTGTAAATATATAATATGTTAATAGGTAGGTACCTAGTTACAGGGACAGTTTGTACACTAGGGAGAACATATATATTTTATATATAGGAGGACATCCATATTTTAAAGGCGTGTGTCTATTAGTATGTAATATTTTCATATCCAAGGTACTTCGTGTTATTATATCTGTGTTCAAGGCAATGTTTCATAATAGCAACCTGGACAATGAACCTACTAATATTAGAATCAGAAATAAAAAAGAAAGAAACGCATGCGGATCTTGGAACGCGGTTCGGACAGCACTCACCCTGAAGAATAATCTCCTTTAGGAATGAATGTGGTGAATGAAATGGCGATTCCACGCGGGTTATGTAAATCATTTTCTTAGAACTCATGATAAACAAATTTCTATTTTTGGAGTTTTTGGGAAAATTATGAGCTATGTGCTAAAAATCAACATTTTCACAAATGCTCCCAAAAAAACGAATGAATCAACGTTGGTTTCATCATGAATTCATAGACTTGAATGGTTTACGATTTGCGGCAAATTACTTTTCCGCTACGAAAAAATTAAAAACCACAAAAAATTTCATCCCGCGCTAACCCGTCTTTTTGAACATTCACAACAGAAACAAAGAATGGTTGTGTAGTGCCACATCATACAGCAGAATGTTCAAAACGTAGAGAGAAAATCGAAATCTTGTAAAGATTAACCCTTTCGTTCCGTAAAACCTGAAATAACATGTAAAGTAAAGCAGCTAGGGTTTGTTTTTAAAGGGCGTTTAAGTAAACGTCGCGATTCTTTGCGTGACTGTTTCCATTATGTTTGCAGTCCTTCGTTATGGGTTTGAACCTTGAAGGAGTGCCCCGCTTACCTTTATAAATCCACGCATTAATTGTAGGTACAGTTAGCTACAAAATAAATAGACTGGATTGATTATGGGTTAACCAAATTGTGTTGTTGATTGTAGTTTTGCGAACCGAAAACATTTCGGCCTTATTTATTATTTTTATAATTTATTTGTCTAGTATGGGTACTTATGTTATATATAGGCAATGGTACACAACTGGTGAAATGGATTTTATAACACACATAATAAAGATTTGGTTGACTTTACCTAGGCTATCTATTTCGACCACTGTAAAAAAACTGACCCTAACTATGAACCTGCTGGGAAATTACATGTAATTAACCTGTTGTTCGTGTAGCCTTTTTTTCTTTTTTTCAATGTATAATTTTGTTTAATCTTGCATGCCGTCATAAACCACGCTAAAACAATATCATCATCATCATCAGCCTATACCAGTCCACTGCTGGACATAGGCCTCCCCTAATGAGCGCCATAGCGCCCTGTCTTCAGCTTGCCGCATCCAGCATCTGCCAGCAGTCTTTCGCAAAGCGTCGTCCCACCTGGTAGGAGGGCGTCCTACACTACGTTTTCCGAGTCGCAAACAATATAAAGGACTTAAAATAATAATAATGAGCGTTCGCATTTTCTCCATTAGCAGTCGAGACCCGAGGTCCGTAGGTTACAGAGTATTTCCAGGTTTTTAAAAAGTATCTAAGCGTCGTCGTCTGTTCGAAGCGACGACGACGCTTAGATAATTTCTGGCGCACCTAGTTTTTTTTTTCTGGAGCAGCACATCAGCATTGCCATACAGCAGGGCAATGCGGCCAGCGTCTTGGGGATGTTTCCGACTGGCGTTGATATGGATCAGTTGAGCGACCTGTAGATTGTTTGTAACAGTGTGCAGTTAGCTCAATTATTTCTATTATAAATAGTAGTTCTAGTTTGTTTTTATTATTTGATTTTAATTTTATTTGTTTGCTAGGTTATTTCCTAATGCATGAAGAACTTAGAACTCATTTAATAGGAGTCATTTATTAGAAATTGACACAGGTTTTTTATAAAAACTGCTCGGTTTTTATAAAACCTCCTAGAAATTTTAATAACTACATGTTAGTTAGTTTATTTATTTGGCCACGACCCAGAACTAGAAGTCATTATGTAACTTTATGAGTTTAAAGTTGAAGGTTGTACTTCCAAGAACTTCATTACTCTTTGTCATCAAATGGGTCAGTTTTAATGACTGTTTTATTACAATTGAAATAACAAATTGCTGTCATTGCTGAAGACATCAACTCGTCTATATATAGAAACGATAATTTTAGAACTCAAACAAAGTGACAATTTTGTATCTTAATGCTTTGAATTAGATGCTTCCTTCCACACACTTGTGGCCAATTGACGAATTGTGAATATACTAGTAGTGACATCATGAGAAGATCATGGCAGATCTTGATTGTATAATTTGGGTTTGTGAACCCTCGCAAAAAACGGTAGGTTTACTCGAAGCAATTTCATGACGCTGAGTAGAAAATTATGGTACAGGAAGTTCAGTTCAAGATCAAAGATGCAATTCATGGCGGGTTCTATAAAACCAAGCAAGATATCACTTGATGTTTTTTTTTACGAAAACCGGCTTCGCTTCTTATTTTCATATTAATTATATTCTTATTACAATGTTATTAAGTTTGTGGGAGAGTCGTTAATCCCTCGGGGATAAAGTTTATTATTATTCTCTAGGGATACCCCGGTATCATTCTCTACACAAAAGAATCAACAAAATCGGCACACTCAACCTCAACAGCCTATAATGGTCCACTGCTGGCCTTCCTCTGATTTTTTATAATATCATCAAAATCGGTTGACTATTGATAGAAAAATCGGCAAACATAAATAAAATAAAATAACAATAATCAGCCGCATATAGAAATTACCTATTTTCTTCGAAGTCAATTAAAAATAGTACAGCCTTACTATTTCTAATTATCTGCTTTCCGGTTAATGTAGTGGTCGGTCAATCTTCGTTAGCGAGGCCTTAATGGGTGTCTCCGTAGGGCAACCTTAGTATTATCTCAACTCGCTATCTCGGGAACATTTATTAGACGTCGTGTTTTAATTTTAAAGCGTCCTTGGTGTGTGTCGCCCGGTATGTGCTGGATTTTTATAAAACAAACTAGATTTTCTGCTTTAAAAGTGTTAAGTTATTATAACTTTTAAATCTATCATGGTTATTAACATTAAAGTCATTTATAACGGGATATTTAGGTACTAAGTTATTATAACCTTCTCGGAAATTATATTTAATCAAACCTTAAGCTAACTTTCAGAATAACTTAAGTTGCCAATTAAATTTTAAAAGAAACCGCCTGTAAAGCAAATTCAAAGAAAGGGGTGGCCTAAAAATGTTTCGAGAAATACTGAAAAGGTCACAATAGCAGGCCAAGTTCATTGACTCCACCGCGGAACAAAACATACCTACCTACGTAAAATCGTCAAGTTTACTGCTGTATCGATCGAACAAAACAGTCACGTTTCCTACCAATGCGTATCTTTTATGTAGGAATAAAAACCAATTTTTAAACGTGTTCTTATCGTAACAATTTCCATTGAAAACACTTAAACCTATACAAAACGTCTTAATTTGTCCATTACACTATACTGTAGTATCTGTAATGTTATGGTCTTGTTTAATAAATAAATAAATAAATACCCTTCACGCCAAAACTACGGAACGGATCAGGCTGAGATTGCGGCCTGGAAAAAAACAAAGGCTAAAAAATTAGTTTCCATGGGATAGAAATAACCTTAAACACCGTGTGCAAAGCCACGGGCAGAAACTAGTTTTCAAATATTCAATTTAATTTATTCAAATATAAAACTTTAAACCCCTTAGCTCGTTTATATTCTAGCTGTGCAAGCTACGACCAATTGCCAAGTTTTTTTTTTTAATTTTTCTCCACACAACATAAGGCTTTGTCGCTGAGCGCTGCTACGGTTTAATCTCAATCTACCACAGCAAGATACGTACGAGTACTTACTACTACTACATACTGTAGACGTAATTCTACTCTTTCCTTATTTTAACAACTGATTGAAACTTCAAAGGGCGCGAATTACGGACGACAAAGATGCTATACTATAATATTTATTTATTTATTTATTTATTAAGGAACTACAAACAGTACTAACATTATGGTATAAACTAGATTATATATATATAACAACTAATGTTAAGGCTAAAGAATGTCAGACCCACAGCGTAGTCCACATGGTAAACATTAGCGGATGTGTGCAGGTGCGTTAAGCACTGTTAAGATTAATTTACATACTATAATATACTATTATACACATCTACTGCACGAAACAAGGGAGCACGCTTCCCTGCGTTGGTATTACATTTCTTTGTATAAAATACTTTGCGTGAACGGACTTGACGTACGTTACTAGATTTAGGTACAATATAGCACAGATGGTTACAGAGCTCAATACAATCAAACTTGTTGTTACATATGTTGTAAAGGAACATGGTTATGAGTAGTACACGTCGAGATTCCAGACTCAACACCTTATTAGACTTAAGAAGCTCTATATAGCTACTTTTGGGACGACGACACCTATATTGCATGGATCGTAAAAATTTTCGCTGTATGTTTTCCAGAGAATTGATATACTTTTTATAGAAAGGGGCCCAGACGGGGACAGCATGTTCTAGTTGAGATCGCACAAGAGTTTTGTATAGTATTAAGTAAGACGAATGGCGTTTAAATTCTTTCGAAGATCGCATGACAAAGCCATACAATCGATAGGCTTTATTTATGATGTTATCAATATGTAAATTAAGGTGTAGCTCTGAATCTAACAGAACTCCTAGATCGCGGACTGAGAATACCCTGGCAAGTTGGAAATCATTGAGTGTGTAAGCAAATGATATTATATTCTTATTTTTAGAGAATACGATTGTATTGCATTTTGAAAGGCTTAATTGAAGTTTGTTATTCCTACAATAGTTCGAGAGTCTATTTAGGTCCTCTTGTAGTTGAATGCAGTCATTAATATTTTCACACCCCTTATATACTTTTAAATCATCAGCATATAGTAGAAATTTTGCATTATGAAAGCATGTGCTAATGTCATTTATAAATAATATAAACAGCAGAGGTCCTAAAATTGACCCCTGAGGAATACCAGAAGTTACCAGAATACTATCAGACACATAGCCGTTCAAGACTACATTCTGGGTTCTATTTGTGACATAGGAAATAAACCATCGTAGGAGATTTCCCCTAATACCATTAAAAGCTATTTTGTCTAAAAGCAGTTTATGATCAACCTTATCGAATGCCTTTCTAAAGTCTGTATACACAGCATGAACTTGCAGGCGCCTATCCATATTCTCAAATAGAGTGTTAGTAAAAATTGTAAGATTAGTAGTTGTTGAACGATGTCTCACGAATCCATGCTGTTCAGGAATGATTATGTTATGTAAACTAGGGTAGATTCTATTGTGAACTAGTCTTTCGAATAATTTTGATAAAGTAGATAGAATAGATATAGGTCTGTAATTTTCAATATTGTGTTTATCGCCACTCTTATACACTGGTATTATATTAGCCTTTTTCCAGATATCGGGAAATTCCAGATATAGGGTATTTTATCTAAAGATAAAATATCGCTCGCTATAAAGTCACTATGAGCCATCAGCCTATCACACACGGTGAATTTATTATAGGTATATTTTCATTACCGTATCATATACTGAGCGATAGGTCGACTTCATCTTAAGGCTGTGGTATGCGTGAAACTAGCACCGCCACCTATTTTATTTTATGCACAAGGAAATTTCAAAAATCCAATGTACAGTTAGTGATACCTCTACGTGGCCACCAATAACTTCGATATTCTGCCAAAATCTTATAAAATAACATATTACAGAGGCGTTGATAAAAAAGCTTATAAGAGGTTCAACGTAGTAATAAAATAAAATAGGTAGCGGCGACGCTAGTTTCACGCATACCACAGCCTTAAGATGCCTTGCTATATATTTAAATAAAAATACGTGTGACACCTTCGCCGCTTTTAAATAGAATAAGACCGTAATAAACATTATCGTATCTTAACAGTGTGTGATATCTTAAGATGCTGTAATATTTCATCGTAAGGTATTCTAAGATAAAAGGTTATAGCATCTTCACCGTGTGTGACAACCTTAATTCTACTTTTTCCTCATATTGAAAACCACTGAAACTTAAGAGGGCCTATATCTCTTATGCCTCTAGCAAGGCTTTGCCTCGAAGCTCGCCCAATTTCTTGTTCGAACATCGAATACCCCCACCCTTTTACGCTTGCCAATGTCAGTCTTGTTCGTACCAGATTTACTTCCCTTTTGTTCATATATTTACTCCACTTATGTAGGTAAGCGAGTTACGACGATATTCGAGAATATCCTATTTCGTCGCGAGCTTTTTAGTCTACCTCAAAGGCCGCAGAAAAGGGTGCAAGGGGGACCAAATGCCCCAATTAAATAAAAATAAAATAAAATAAACAGCCCCCTGTTAAGGTAAAGAAGGTTTCTCTGTGCTATCTATAACAGAGCTTTTTGGGTAATTTTTGGATGATTCTCATATTTTATCTTCGGTTCATTGTCTTGCTAAGCTGCCTCACCAATTTGAGAAAATGCTGCGGCTGAGTCCTGCCGCCGATACCTATTTTGTATTAGTTTCTCATCAATTTACTCAGCCGCCACAAACTCTCCAAAATTTTCAGGTCTCGCTCCGCTCGCTGTTATTTATTTGTTCTTACTATTTTGGCCTTATTTGTAATAATTAAAAACAATTAAGTCATGTTAATGCCTACGAAAACTTACAGCATTCATTGGTTCAAAACTTTTAAAAAATCAGAAAACTACAGTAAACTGACTGGAGGAAGTCCGAGATAGAAAAGAGGACAGTGACCAAAAAAATTGCCCCTGACCTCCCGTCATGGAGTACTTTCGCGGTCCCTGGCTTACCTTCAACTATTTACGTTATTCGATAGTGTTCGAATGAAAATAAGTCGATTTCTGTACATAGTAAGTTACAATAACATGGGTTGGGTTTAGAGAACGCCGCTCTTCCGAATATTTAGGAAAAGTGAAGTGTCTTCACACCAACTAATCGTGGTAGGTAGGGATATACGTTACGTAAAACGAATATGTATGTAGGTTGCGAGTGTGATCTATACTTAATAAATTATAAAAATGCGAAAGTGTGCTTATTTTTTGTTTTTTTGTCCTTCCTTCGCGCCCTAACTAAGCAACCAATCGACTGGATTTTCGGCATAGGCTGATTTGAAAGAATGGAGAGTAACATAGACTACTTTTTGTCCTTGTAAAACTCTTCAATCAAATTCCTATGATAGATTTACGGGAATAATCCCCCTAGAAATTTGAATTTCGAATTTAACGCGGGTAAAACCGCAAGAAACAGCTAGTAACTCATAAAGTACCAACGACGACCAAAGTTGAACTAGGCTAAATCGAGTTTCTAACTTTGGGCATCTATTTCCAGGACAAGTGGGAGGTCGGTCGGTTATTTTTAAAGTTCCTAGGAGGAAAACTGTTAAAGAAGACGATTGCGAAAGACTGCTGGCAGATGCTGGATGCGGCAAGCTGAAGACAGGGCGCTAGGGCGCTCATAAGAAGAGGCCTATTTCCAGCAGTGGACTAATATAGGCTGATGATGATGACTTATAACTTCATGGGAAAATATCACGATTTTTTAAGAAGCACGTTTACCTACTTGAATTTGAGAATAGGTAAGAAAATATTGGATCTGAGCACCCAGATAGCTATAATTTATACCGGAATCGAATATCAAACCATACATAAATTTACGATAAACCTGAAAAGCGAAACGCTAGCGATTGGTTCGCTAGATATGTATCAATTTCAGTACTACCTTACCTACCTCGCTAAATGGTCTACCTTTTTTACAACACGAGGTAAATATGCAAATGTATTCGTGTATGGGAATTATGGAGACCCCATCATGGCCTTTCCAACTGGTAAAACAAAGAGGGTGTTCACTCTTCCGGAATAAGTATCTGGGCCGTTTTTCACGTCAGATATCTTTTGTTGAGCCGTTTTACCTGTCTCAGGCAATTTGGGCGGTATTATGGGCGGGCAATGCGTCAAATCTTCTAACTTTTGAAATTGTTCGTGTTAGAAACATCAATCAAGATATTCCCGTAGAAACCATTACACAATAACTTTCGTACCGTATTTATGAAAGTGTGTTACACTTTCATAAATACGGCAGAGATGTGTTATAAACTTACACTTTATCTAACATTTGTTGGAATAGTAGTATGAATATGTGTTACGTCAGTATTTAAGTATTAGTTTAGCTAGAATACGTGATTTGTTAAGTACATTTACTATATAAGTTTAGATATTTTCGTATATACCTACATTCTTACTTAAAGTATTATGTAAGTAGTAATAGTAAATTATTCACTAATAATTTTACTTACTGTTCATAACAATATAAAGTAAAAGATTAACAATAATAATAATACTTACATTTTAAAAATTCAATTTTACGAATATTATAAAGTACAAGCTCTGCTTAGTATGGGGCTAAATCTTGCTTTGTGAATTGTCCAGCATCATTTATGTATGTATAACCATTTATGTATGTATATATTACATATTGTTGCAGAATCGTCCATTGATGAAAAAAGCTCTAGATAGAGCGTGCGGTACTATTTGCACGAAAAACTTGATGGAATGCTTTTATAACCTTGACACTTTTGACTCGCGTGCCTCTATCTGTAGTTTCTTTCATGCAAAAATCAAGCAAATTGTGTATTTTTAAACCCTTACATCTATGGTAACGGACTTAAATATTCTAATTAAATAAATACGCTAGGTAGGGGAAAAACCCATAAAAGTCGACGAATAGAATTTTGAAAACGAATAGAATTTTGAAAAATAAACTGGTTTCTTTACAAAAAATTATACAAAAATAGCTTTAAAAAAACTGTTTTAATTGAAATGCTCTAAAGTAACAGTGACAACACCATATTATTTTTTACGAATTACATAGCCAGAATACTGTTTTATTTAAGTAAGCGTGTAGTTTTTCTATTTATTGCTTAAATTTTGAATCATTAATAGAAAAGAAGCAAAAACTTGATTTTTACACTGACATTGCTTTACTCTGTCCCGCTCCTATGAACGCGAAATCCTATGATGATCATATTGAGACGATACCATTTTCGAACGAAAGGAATTAATTTAGTAGAATTCGGCCACTGGCCACTGAACTTCTAAGCTCGCAGTAAGACATATTACAGTAACCGGGTTAGACTGGACAATCGAATAACGGCACACTCTCATTGATCACTACATTCTTCGAGGACAAGAGACGAAAACCATCTGTAAGATTAAAAATTCGGGTGATTGCGATCGCTTCTCGAGACGACTTTACTACGGAATACCGAAACTCGGAACACCACTGAACAATATCTAGAAAGTACAGAAATCAGTATAACAAAATCACATGAGCCTGAATAACAGAAAATACTAACAGAATAAACTATATCGCACCCCTAAAACAAAATGTACTAAAATTCACCCAAAGTAAAAGTGGTGTGAGTTGCAGAACGAAGAGTACAGCTTTTTTACGATTCGTCAACTCACGCAAGTTGGGACAAGTTAGATGGTGTGAGTTGACGAATGACTCACAGAATTACCTATGTCGAAAAATCTCGAAGTCGACCTTTCTGCATATTTAAATCTGTGAAATTTACACCGTTATTAACCAAATAGACAGTCAAATTCAAAGTCAAACTCAATTAGGTACTAGATGTCTTTATAAGCATACAAAACAAGCACTAAGAGAAGTCAAATTTCATACATAAAAAGCTATGTCAATAGTAATTATTATTATCAAATAAGATGTTATTGATTTTATTTCCCTATCATGGCCTTGAACATCTCTGTGGCGCGGTGGGCGAAGGTCTGCCTGCGACGCAGAAGGTTGCGGGTTCGATTCCCGCCTCGGGACAAATGTGTGTACGATCTGCAGACATTTGTTCAGGGTGTTCTGGTCGTTTTCTATATATAATAAAAAAATATCTATCTATGTATTGAATTATATTATGTATATCAGTTATCTAGTACCCATAACACAAGCTCTGCTTAGCTTGGGGCTAGATAATACTGTGTGAATTGTCCAGCATTATTATTATTATTTCTTCAATTTTTTGTCTACTTGTGGAAGAAGCGAAAAATAACCCACTCGTTACTTTGAATATCACATAAAAACTAATACATTATTATTTAATTGTAATTCGAAAAAATGATTAACTGGCGGCCCTCTACATCACTCTTTGTGAATGAATTATAGTGCGAGTTCATACTACAATAACATCGATAAAGTTTAGACCGAACGCTCACGTCACGACCTCGATTCAAACACATTTCTCACCTCGATTGAACAACACAATACAACACTCAATTCCATACAATAATTGAATTTGATATTGTATTCGATAAAGTACAGCGCATTTTAGGTAAAATATTCCGCTTCAGTTATTCTTCACGTTAATGACTGTGTTTTTGCGTTCACAAAGACAAAAGCCTCTCTCGTCTCCAACGAGCCACTACGGAGCCCTCAAGCCTTTAGCAGAAGGCACTTTACGGACTTCTTATCTTCAGAGAGCTTTCAACTCAAAACTTTAGTCTGTCCATCGCTGTACGAGTTAACTATAACATATTCTGTATCCTGGAGCTTAAGGGAACAGCGTAGAAGGGTCGGAATGTTTGCTGAAATAATTTATGGCTCGCTCAGCTGAAGAGAATGGAGCCGTTTTGCTTTGTGTCTGGGACAGCCATTAGGCAAATAACCATGTTTTGTTATGAATAATTTAGTTGTATTGCCCTGGTTTGTAAAGGTTTATAGCTGGTAGATCTTGATAGTCGTTTGTTTGTGTAATTGTTGACAACATGGGGCCGGATTACTGCGTATCTAGGTATCAAGAAGTTACAATCACCAAGCATAAATACTAGATCCCATTGTATTGATACTCGATAGTACCTAGAGCCTCATTTCACCTCATCTCAACAGATTTTAATGGTCCAGTGCGGGACGCAGGAATCCCCCTGATTTTTTATCTCATGGGGGTAATGCCCATAATCCTCAAGCTGGGCATGCGAGAGAGAGCCTCATAATGAAGGAATTGTTTACTAAATTATGTGTTTTCTTACCCCTAGGTATATACTTTCCACCAATGCGAAATATACGTATCTACTTTTTCACTCAATAATATATGTAAGAACTGTGTAAGAAGAAAATCTAATTTCAGGACCCAATATGACCCCAATATATAATTTCAGGGCCACGAAATATGTGTATTGGGCCGAAAGGGGTGATTCTGGACCCCGATGGGATAAACTTTTGTTCTACGATTTTCTTAATTTCATAAACTTTTTTATTTTCTTGAATACATTTTATCTTCATATTCATGTTCTTTTACGCGTATTCTTATATTATTATAATTGTTTTGAAATTTCAAAGATTTACTTATTTTTTTGTAATATTTTTATAGCAAAACAGTGTTTTGCTGGAAAAATCAAGCAAAAACATTTATGCAAATTATTTTTAATTACACCACGATGACACGAATAGGAATAAAAAAAAAAATAATCCTTATTCACAACTTTATCCCCTCGGGGTTCAGAATAACCCCCATTCGGCTTAGCAGTGTTATTATTAAGCTTAATACTAACATCAGTGTGGTAGGCAAATCAACCTATTACATCCAATTATATCCAGATAAGATTGACAAGATGTGAATCAGTTCGTGTCTCACACCTAATTGGCCTATGAATTTGTCATGAGCCAACATGCGTGACTGCCAGCGTCAATTTCAATATTACAGCAAGGAAACCTATCAGACGGTTGTCATGGGGCGCGTTGAAGTGTTGGTTTGGTAGGTATTTTGTTTTGATGGGACTATTTGATAAGGAAATATCAAAGATAAGTTTCTGTGGGTACCTAAGTAGGCAAGAATGTCTACGGTAACTACAAACATGTTTTGTTATAACCTATTTTGTCAGTTTAAAATCATCGAAGAGAAGAGGAATTTCAATGATATTTTCAAGTAGAATCACTTGAAAATATCATTGAAACTCTTCTTACACGATTAAAGTACCCACTGGAGCGAAACAATTGTATTACCAAAATTACTAGTTATGTTGGTACCTACAATTAGCATGCCTGGTTATAATATTTTATCCAATTTTATTGTCTACTAGCTGCTGCCTGCGGCCACACACACACACACACGCACACATATACACCACACACGCACACACCATACACAAACAGACGCACACATAGTAACTCCTGTTGCCCGGACTCTTATGAGACCAGTGTCCTCAGGAGCACCTGTGCGCAACCAATCGACTTGATTGTTAGAGTTGAAAGGTAACATAGGCCAGTTAACAGTAGTTAGTAAGTTAACATAGGCTTTTTATCCCATAAATCAGTTCCCAGAGGATGGAAACAACGTGAAGTGAAGAAGTGCAGAGAGAAACTGGTTTTAAAGTAAAAGGAAACCAACAGGAAAACAAAAGGAACTAACAGTACGTATACGTCGGCATTAGAGTCAAGAAGAGTTTTGAATTTGAAATCATGCGTACCAATAAAATTTGGATTTAAAAGGCAAAGCGACAGAAAAAGCAAACTTGTCAAATGATCGAAGATTGCTAAACTTTTTCCAAGTCGTAATGTCAAGAAACAAGCACCCTGAGTTCTCGCAATTGGCTAAATCCCGCAAATAAACCCGGCATGAGATTGTCTTACAAAGCTCAATGCCGTAACTTCATCTTAAGGCCCACAACACGACGGAAGCTATAATATAACAGACGGAGCTATATAATAATAATAAAATAATAATAATAATCGCTTAATTCAGGCAACACAAGACAAGTACTTACGTCTCAAAAGTTTATCTTTATGAAATATTTTAAGAAAACAGGATAATATTTGATGAAGTAGGTTATTAATATGCTTACCTTGGTATCTAATCTTCCGAAATACTTACTGCTTACTGTGTTTTTTAACCCTGAACAGTATGTGATTGATTAATTATAATTACGGATGTAAGCGGGTTAACTGCGAACCTAATTTGTGTTGGAAGAATACCAACGTTTCATCCCTTAACGAGGGACTTCTTCAGGGTGATTGCGGTTCTAGAAGCGCGCTTTCCGCATCCCTTCGAGCACTGCGCACCTCCGCTCGCTGTGCACGAGCCGCGTAAATGAACGCCGATGAAACGTTGGTGTTCTTCCAACACAAATAAGGTTCGTAGTTAACCCGTTTACATCCGTAATGAATTCGTTAAACTACGATAGTTTTTGTAGTAAAATAGTATGTGATTTATGATTTTTGTATGACAACTGTCCTAAGAAACGAATATTATTGTCGTACAATATTTTCCACCAGTTTTTCATAACTTCAGTGACTTCATTACAAAAAATATTTGATTCTAGAACCAGTATTTTAGTTTTAAAATAAAAAGATTTAGGTAGGGTTAACATCTATTTAGTACCTACATTAAACAGAGACCACTATTATCAACCTGTAGTTAATATTTAGCTAGCTACCATGCATTATATCATGATATAAGGTCAGTATGAAATAACTAGAGAAACGCGCAGTTTCAACACAAAAGGAATATGGAAGATTTATTAGAACTATCGCAACGGGATAAGATATAAATAACCGATATATCATTAATGTCCTCGACCAGATATTTCCATAAAACTACTATAAAATACATCCTTGTGACTTTTATTTCAAATAAAATAAATGTACATACATATAAAGTAAGCGAAATGGGATACAAAAAATTTCTTATTCGGATTTTTGATAGTTTATGAGTACCTAGGTCATAAATCAAAGTATAAAGTAGATAGATATTTCGACACATATTTTAATGGAGTGAAGTTTCGAAAATATTATTAATGTGTGATGTGTATTAATGTACAGTGTACCTACTCTACCATATACTCTTTCTCTCTCTCTCTATGTAGATCATTCGTCCACAGTTTCGACAGAAATAGGTAAATTTTTGGTAATCTATGCACAAAAATTGTAATGGAGTGAAGAATCGTTTCGAAAATAATATTTACGTGTAATAAATAATGTACAGTGTACTTATTCTTGCTCTATGTCGTGAAACGAAGGGAATAACCATCCTATTGTACACAGTTTAGTCTCTTTTAATTATTTTTCCTTCCAATTCGTCTACCACTTGCCCAGGCCCGCTTACACTAAACCCCAGTTAAACTGTAGAATAGACTGACTTCCAAGGTACCTAGGTGTGTAGTCGATGCCCACCTGGTCGGAGGGCGTCCTACACTACGTTTGGTGCTACTACCTCCGACCAGGTGGGATGACGATTTGCGAAAGACTGCTGGCAGGCTGAGGACAGGGCGCTATGGCGCTCATTAGGGGAGGCCTATGTCCAGCTGTGGACTAATATAGGCTGATGATGTCGATGTGGTTACGTCTAATACATGTTTACCTAATTTTAAACTGGTTTAAGTTGAATTCGTTTTTAAATTTGTTTTTATCGACCCTAAGGCAGTAATAATAACCCTGATATTCTGATTTCTTTTCTTACAGGTACATAGTCGAATGAAAGAGATGAGCCCTTTCATCTGTATGAAAAGAAACGCAAAGCCTTTTAGCTGAAATGGATAACACGGGCAGCATTCATTCTGATACAACCATCGGCTATTTACCATCTTGCAGTAAAAGCAAATGGTGAACCTTTTTATACCAAACTAGCTGATGCCCGCGGCTTCGCCCGCGTTTTCCCCGTTCTTGTGTGAATTTCGGTATAAAATATAGCCTATGTCACTCACTGAAAAGTAAGCTAAACATATAACCAAAGTCCTGATTCCCAATCGGAAACGGCGAGTAGACGAGCGCGTTCTGATGAGCTGGTAGACGTATTAATAAGATTTTTCCGTATCAACTCGCATAGCGGCTCATCCCACAGTCTCTGAGAAGAGAGGACTTTGGGGAGATTAGTGTCTGGACAGGCTATTTTCCAAAACGCTAATGCTTCCCCGAAACCTGTTTTTGTCAATTTTGTGAACATTTAGCCAAAATTTTATATATTATATTTAAATAGGTATAAACAAATATTATACATAAATATAAATGACTCTACTTGGTGAATATTATGATGAGGGATCATGACCAATAGGCAGCTTAACCGATCATAGGTAGACGATCATCATCATCACCCTGTGTTTAGTCCACTGCTGGACATAATATGCCTCGCCAATGAGCGCTATAGCGCCCTGTCTACAGGGTGCCGCATCCAAAATCTGCCTGCAGTCTTTCTCAAGTCGTCATGACCTGGCCGGAAGGCGATCGGTCCTACACTACGTTTGCGTTATTTGGTAGTCAATAAGTGTTAGTATAAATTTATGGTTTGATAGGTACAGTTCCCGACAGAAACCACCGAACAAGCGGCAATCATTCAGAAGTATTAAGGTAGGTAGCAGAGTTTATAAAAAATAATAATGTTAATAATATCTTGGTTCACTGTTTCTAGATAGAGTTTATAATGAAAAGCCCTGGATTTTAATGTTGTTCTAAAAACTTAGCTAAAAACTAGCATTGCTTACGATTTCATAGTAGTCGAGTATTCACCTAATAAGAGAAAGTAATATTTACTAAATGGAATAGTATCCATTTACATAATGAGGAACAGTCAAGTTGAACAAACTTTGAAACGATATTTCTGAAGATAGAGGTTTGCTGAACCACAACCTACTTTGTATCTAAATTACGGGCGGGGTAAGAAAGCTATGCCGCTCATATGATGCATATTATGTCCAGCTGTGGTCTGTGGACTAACATAGGGCAATGGTGATGATGATCGTCTACCATATTATTAGGTCTTATTATGAGCCTATACTGTTTCACTGCTGGCAAAGAGGCTTTCCAAATCTCTTGGTTTTGCACCACCCCGTCCACCACGTCCCTCTTTCGAAGATCTGGTGAGCTGCGAGATCGTTTCCCATCTCTCGGGATATTTTCTAGGCGGGATTTAACGACGAGTCATTGAATCCGTTAGTCAAACAAAATTCAAAGCTTTTGTATCCGCTGACCAACTAACCGCCGTTTTATTGTGAAAATAAAATATTTTGTTTTAATTCAGGTATGACAAGTTTAAAAAAAGCTCTTTGTGGCGTCGTATGGGGGAGGCCTATGTCCAGCAGTGGACGTATATGGGCTGACATGATGATGATGATGATGACAAGTTTATTATGATTATGTCATTTTGCGTATCATCTAGTAATTAGTATATAGGTGTATATGTGTATCAATTTTGTTAATAAAAAAATCTGTATATTTTCTTACGAATTTACAAGCTTCTATATTCTAGAATACACACGGATTAAAATCAGTGTTGCCATAATCATCACGCTTGGCAGGAGGATAGGTGATGCTTGCCTGCGCATCACCAAAAGAGCTTATCTTGTCTTACGCTAAGACGCAGCTTGAAGCTAACCTAAACCAAACACTCATATGAAAAAACAACATAAATCAAGTTTTTATCTAGCTAGTCTATCAATTCGTAAGGATGAAGGATCGCTATTTCCTGAGATGAAGGACAATATTTGTAGAACATTGAAATACGACCTACTTTGATAAAGGTTATAAGGAAAATCTGTATCCAAAGCCAGTGATACCTTTTGTTCTTGAACAAAGGAACAAAGAAAATCGAATTAAGCTCAGTTTATTTCTTTTTTATTTCTCCTGAAGCATATGTTTTTCCACAATTAGATTTACTTGAACTTTGAACTTTTAAATTAAATTTAAATGAATGTTAATACATATTTAAAGTTTATTGGGTCTGGGACCCACGTCCTCACTTTTAGTATTTTGCGTATAGTAAAGCCAGCTTGACAAAATGTAAATAGAAATAGAAACACCTACCTACTCTATAGAAACGCCCACCTGCCGTAATCTACTTAGTAGAAAATGCCTACTGCCCGTCTAAGCAAAATTGTAGTAAATGGTCCGCTCAATGAAACCCCAACCCAACCCATTCTCGGTCGTCCCAAATCTACGCATCGGGCGTCGCAGAAATATTATGACAGGGATGACAGGTGGATTTATGTCAAGGGCGACAACAGCACGCATTAGCCACCACAGAATAGGAATCAGTTAGTACAGACAAAGTCAAAGAATTAGGTATGTAAATAGTTTACGTATATCACGCGGAACATCAGAACACAATATACCTAGGTATGGATGCAAAAACTTTTGGCAACCTTATCTCAGTAGAGAGAGTAGAGTCGGAAGATGAAGCTTGGCGGTTTGCTCCAACTAATTCATAAGTGTCTTAGGAACCTAGTCAATTTAAAATGGAGAAAAAACGACGTCATAAATGTATTTAGCATTTTTTATTCACAATTTTATTATATTTCGAGCCATGAAAGCCAATTTAAAGATAATTTTAATTTCACGAGAATAGCCCATTCAGATGTCCAAGATCTGACTACAACGAAAGTGGGACACGGAACGGCTTTTTAATATGTTTTATAATAATCGGTTTGTATGGAAGAGATGTAGAGCAATTACAGAATGGGTTGAATTGGTTGTCTGGTATTAGAACAAATCTAGAAGCGTTTGTAGTTGGGGTACTATTCTATGAATCGAAAATAAATATTTAAAAAACAGATGAGGCAAAAAATTGTTTTAGAAATTAGTTTTTACTTTTCTCAATTATAGACAGATTTACCCAATACTGAATTTGTAATACCAACAAGATAAAAAATAGGTAAAGAACGGTTGAAAAACATCAGACACTTGCATTTTTGAAATATTTCAACCAATATGGTTCAACTAATTAATACTAGAACGTTATTACGGTATTTTATTTTTATTTTTAACGTTAATATGAGATACGAATAAAATTTTGAGAACATTGCACACACACCACACACAAGGCTTCATATGAATTTTTGAACCATCCATCAAATACAGATATTAACATGTCACAATAGATCAACATTGATCATAGATCCAACGAATACAGAATCTACATGCCAAAAGAGTGTCGCATCCCCGGATCGACCCAAAAGCACCTGGGGGTCATGCGAAGATTCTTCTGAATAATTTACACGGCATCACTTTGTTGTTAAAGGCGCTGACAGAAAGGAAAATACTTTCTATTCACTACGCTACATGCCCCTGTAAAGGGCACTCGGAACGGTGAGGGAAAAGTATAACCTAGCTGATATAAACTAGAAACGGTGAAAACTAACGCCTACAGCAAAATGTGACCACGCAGAGTACGATAGGAATATGGTTTACAATGCTTAAGGTCGGCAACTTCAGGTTTAAAGAGCACAACACACAAAAAGTCGCTGGCCCACCCCAGCAAGTTGACAATACGCTGGTAACTGACTACAATATTCATGCACTGAAATTTTAATGACGCTTTATCGAGTCGGGTTATATCGAAAGATTCGGTGTGAAATTCATAACATCCTCACAGATTCATAACATAACCCTATGTATATCAGAGACTCTACTGCAAATGACAAAAAGTTTGATAATGAATCAATTATTCAAAGTTACTGTCAAATGAAATTATGAACACCATAGTGTTGCGTGATAAAAATACATTTGAGTTGCAACGAAGTTTATTCGTGTGTTTTGTCATGAAGTATTTGAGTTCATGTTGTTTTAATAGCAATGTCGGCTTTTACTGTTTCTGCTAATCGTTAAAATATGTTTTAAAACTACTGTCTGCATGTAGCGATAAAATAATAATAAAAACTAGTCACCTTCTGTGCGTTAAAAGTAAGCGAGGCGAGAAAGGGAGCACGTATATCAAAATACTGGTGATTTTCGATTCGCTACTTAGAGCGGTAGCGAAATCAGAGTGGTTATGTGGTAATCTTACTGACACTAATATTCTTGACGGAATACCGGGGACCGCGAGTATTTGAGCGTGAAATACTAGCAAAATTTGCTGCTATCTGGGTAGCAAATACTGCGAAGATCTGAACATGCATCGGGCATGTAATAGATCAGCGGTCCACGCTGAAGACGTGCATTTTGTTTCTTGTAAGCGACTACATATTTTTTTGTCCTGTTGTCCTTGCTACTTTATATGCATATGCATATTGCAAGGAGTTTTCACACAATTGCTAGGTTTATTATAAAATATCTAGAAAGAATGCTTCGAGGAGGAGTCAACAATGCGTAATATTTTAACCCCAATCAAAATGGAATTAATTATTACATTATTAACGACCTCTGTGGTGCAGTGGGCGAAGGTCCGCCTGCAGCACAGGAGGTTGCGGGATCGATTCCCGCCTCGGGACAAATGTTTGTACGATGTGTAGGTATTTGTTCCTGGTGTTCTGTTTGTTTTCCATGCATAATAAGACATATCTGTGTGTCTAATATTTTATGTATGGTGGATAAAAACCAAATGAATAATGCTTTCACACATCATTATCTATCATTATCTGCTGGCAGATGCTGGATGCGGCAAGCTGAAGACAGGGCGCTATGGCGCTCATTAGGGGAGGCCTATGTCCAGCAGTGGACTGAAAAAGGCTGATGATGATGATGATGATGACATCATTATCTAGCCCCAAGCTAAACCGAACTAACTGATATTTAACAGTTATCTAGTACCTACCCATAACACAAGCTCTGCTTAGCAGGGGGCTTGATAATGCTGTGTAAATTGTCCAGCACTATTTATTTGTTTATTTTATAATTATTATATTTCATAGCTTTAAATGACTATCCCCGAATAGGTCCTCAAAAGCAGTTCAATTATAAAGACGGTTTTCAATGTTTCATGATTTGTTGAAAAGTTGAGATTAACTAAAACGAAAGTATTTTTGGGATGAAATCTGATTAGTTTTTAACCGACTTCGTAAAACGACCGATTGGCGCGGAGAGCGAAGGTCTGCCTGCGACGCAGAAGGTTGCGGGTTCGATTCCCGCCTCGGGACAAATGTGTGTACGATTTGCAGACATTTGTTCTGGGTGTTCTGGTCGTTTTCTATGTATAATAAAAAATATCTATCTATGTATTGTATTATATTATGTGTTATCTAGTACCCATAACACAAGCTCTGCTTAACTTGGGGCTAGATAACGCGGTGTGTATTGTCCAGTTTTATTATTATTTATATATTCGAGACATCGATTCTCCATATAGGTAATGATCCCGAGGTGTTCCCATAAATTCACTATTCCGCAGGAACTCGTTTATTTAATTCTCGCGAATGGAATGAGAAACAGATTTAAGAAAAAAACAACAATTTAATTGTTTTGCGTTTATGTATCATTTATTTATTAACACTTTATTGTACAAAAAAGAGAAAATACATGAATAACATAAAAATCTTATATCTAAATATAAATTTACAGTACAAAGGGCGGCCTTATCGCTAAGAGCGATTATTGATGTATTTGGGGTTATAGTTTGACATTTTCCATCAATGCACACATTTTTGGTAAAAAAAGGAAAATAGTATCTCTAGATTATATGCTAGAGCTACGAAGACATATTTTGTCAGTATTATCACGTCCTTGGTAAGGCCTTAATCAAATCGCCGTTGTTCTTGGCTAAGCTATAACGAGGGAAGAACCAATTGGATTACTCAGTTCATATTATGAAAGCAAATAGTCGACAACTGGAATGGCTAATAACACTTTCCCACATACATTCCACAATAGACGTCTAAAACCACGCTAATTTGTTTTAGAAATTTCTGGTAGAATATACGTTTATCCAGTTTGTGTTTTGGTAAATCACAAACCGTTATCCGTTATCATCACAAAACCTCTCTCAACTTTAAGCCATGGCTAATACTAACAGTGCCCATGACGATCATTCCCGGAGTAGAGCGTTCAGTAGCGGGGCGGCAACGCGCATCTGTATAGCGCCTAAGCTGGCTATGCTGATTTTATTCTAATTCGGAGGTGTTCCGATTTTATCCCAACGTGGTCCGAACGCGGAAAACCAAAAAAGCCGAAATCGTTCCGGTGTCGCCCACTTTTTAAAAGCAGGCAAAAGTACTGTCGTACATACTTTTTATGTAAGAAGCTTATTTGCTTGAATCGCTAGTAAGATGAATCCTTATTACATAGATCACTTAAAAGATTGGTTATAAGAATTTAACGCCAATAATGCAATTTACATTAAGTAACTTTTGTAGAGTTTGTTAACAAACATCTCCTCAATTCGACGACCTCAGTGGCGCAGCGGGCGAGAGTCTGCCTGCGACGCAAGAGGTTGCGGGTTCGATCCCCGCCTCGGAACCAATTTGTGTACGATCTGCAGAAATTTGTTCCGTTGGTCTGGGTGTTTTCTATGTTTAATAAAAAATATCTATCTATGTAATGTATAATATTACGTATATCAGTTATCTAGTACCCATAACACAAGCTCTGCTTACTTTGGGGCTTGATAATGCTGTGTGAATTGTCCAGCATTATTTATTTATTTATTATTTAATTTTGTATTATACCTTGTCTGTATGTGCTGTTCTTGTTGAGTCAAATAAATGTATCTATAACTTAATAAGTAACTTTAGTGGAGTTTTTTGTCAAATATCAAGGTACCTATTAGATATATATATATATATATTTGACTACATTAACCTTATGTTAAGGCGATACCTCGACTCGTACTAGCGCCGCCACCACCCTATTACAGATGTAATTTGAAGTTCTCGACTCGTCCCAATGAATTGGAACGAAAGCGGGACGAGTCAGGAATAACTCTTAAAAACAAGCTTAGGATCGATCAGTACCTACCACACAATCGAATGGTTTTCTGAAAATTGATTTGTTTTATAAAATAAAAAGGTGGCAGTGTGCGTCGGAGTACCGCCGACGCAAATATTGTATTTTGCAAATTATCTATCAAAATATTGATCATTACAAATCGTCTATTAGCTGTATACAAAGGCCGTATACAATTGATTGGTTGATGTCACATTATTGAATACCCTTGTTGACTTTAACATAGAACCAATTAATAGCGACTTTGTTAAAGTTTATGTAAAAAGTTTATTGTACCCAGTATCTATACTGAATTGGTCGTTAAACTAATCAAACAATCGTAAAACGATTTCAATAAAATACCCCTTAACCATTAACTAAAATAATAGTGGCCGGAAAATACATTGTGATGAATAAATAACTCAATTTGTATTCACTGTAGTTTCAGTCGCTTTACCATTTGATTGAATACAAAATAAATGGCAACTGGGAATTGATGTGTTTGTTTTATTCGTCCCAGATAGATCGATTCGCAGTTAGTCCAGTTAATCATTAATAATGCATTCACGATAGTCGTTTTTATATCAATGAGTCAATCGTGAGTGTTTAATGAACTCTTGAGTAAACTGTTTAAGGCCCATACCCCACCCAAAGTGGCGCCGCCACTTACTTTGTTATTATTCTGTTTAACAAAGGAATTTTCAAAAATCCATCATCCAGTTTGTGATACCTATCATGGTGGCGCTAGTTTAGGTGGTGTATGCGCCCGATGACATGTTCAATTCAATTCAGCGGTCCATATGTTTTTGTTGCTGTTTCAGGTCTAATGAAATTGAGCGCGTTATGGGTGAGAAAGCGCGTCTGACCATCAAAACATACATACAAAGCTGTGGTTGTGTGTATAGGTATCGAAGCCTACGTGTACTCGGTAGGTGTATTACCTTGTGTGGTATTTTTTAATATTTTTTCGTACTTCCCGATTAATTATGAATAAACTATTGTTATTTTTCAATTATTTTGAATATTTGTAATGTTGAAAATGTTTTCCGTTGGACAGATTTTCGATTTTGCATAAAATATCGCTTGAAAATTGCTCGATTTGGTGATTTTCAACACCAAATCAAGCAATTATTTTTTATTACAAATTATTTTAACTCTTATTCAAAGATGATTATATTTTTGAAAAACTGAAATGCTGCAAATATAGTTATTTCTTATTCAATTATGTACTTAAGCGAAATTTCATTGAAATCAGGGAAGTAGTTTTCAAATGAAAGTAGTTAGTAAAGTAGGTTTGTATGTGGGCTAGGGTTTTTACAGACTTCTTAAAGGTAATGGCGTGAATTAAATCTACTACTTAAATCTGGGAATCTGTGATTTCAATAGCAACTAGTTAAAGCAACATCTAAGTTTTTTGTAAAGTCTATTCATAGTTGTGACGAAAAATTATCACAACATAAACCACTCTTCGTGGACGTATAATCTATCGAGGATGATGTTCACTGTCGTGTAATTATTCCTCGTTCGGTTAAATTTCTAAAACAACTATCCGATGAAAATGAAATAAGTTCCCAAAAACTTTCAACTACGGCGGGACTCGAACCCGCGTCGCACCCTTAGTACGGGTGTGCTCTAACCAACTAAGCCACGAAGTCTCAGTCGGTTTTATCGAAAATCTTTATGCTTTATCTTTTATTTATTTTTAGAACACTGAAAACGAAACAATTAAAAGTCAACTAAACAACGAAAGAATAACTAAATAGTTACTAGAACATGAGGAAATTAAAGTATCAAAATCTGGTTTTCACATGGTTTTCAGTTGCATAGTTTGCCTTTTCCTCTCAAACCGGTTTTCACAAACAAAGCAATTGAAGGCATCTGCGTTGCAAAGTTCCCTTTGTTTTACTAACTTGTGATATTAATGGAAAGCTCACTGCTGTTGAAATTAGCATTGTTTTGCAATTTACACTTCATGCTGATTTATTTCCCTTTGATGTGTTCCGTCAATATTTAAATTATGAAATTTGAATTAAAGGGCCGAGTGATCATGCTTCAAAACACTTGAAACAGAATAGCTTTACTTTCAATTAAACATGGTCTTTGGAAATTGAGGCCATGAATTATTACGAAACTTTGAGCAGCAAGCTCGCATTTTATTATCATACACAATACCATAAAGAGCGAAAATACGAATATTATGGTTATATTTAAGGAAGATTTATATGAGTAAAGTGTGTTATGCCCGTAAACATAAAATCCTTTCCCGTACTTAAGCGCGCGTAGCAAAGTGAAATTCCTCTACGCCGTAGCGTAGAACCTCTACGGTGCTACGCAAAGCGTAGATCCTCCGTAGATCCATTACATAGTCTGTTGCCAAAGTTTTCACCGCTATTATTGTATTATCGTATTATCCACAAGCGGAAACTGCTAGGATTAAAGTACCCAGAAGTTCCAACCATTTACAGTTAAATAAGCTGTTTCTTTTACAAATCAATTAATATTTAAAAAAATAAAATTATCAAGAATTTTTTTTATCTTAAAGTACAAAATCTTTTATCTACAAATTTTCTTTGCAGCTATAAATTTCCTGCCTTTCACTTTTTTTATCGAGACTCCAAAAATCGCTCCATAATTTATGGCAGCGTGGTCTGAATACGAAAAAAGGTCCAATTACATCCAGCTACAAAGGATCGCAGGTAGGTGGTGCAAATACTTGTGTAAGTTTAATTAGTGGAACGTTCTGGCACGTGGCAGCGGGATTGTGGACCTCACAATGGGGATTCCGAACGTTTCTCGGCGGAAGATAGGGTATGCATCGGATCTAGCTATGGCAGTTGTAACACAGATAAGGTAATGTTACTTGGTTGTGGAAGGTGTGACTAATATTTTTTTTATTGCTATATCACTCATTTCCGCTAACACAACCTGCCTCTTTCGAGGCAAGGCTATATGATGAACGTTTCTCGGCGGAAAATAAGGTAATGACATGCATCGGATCTAGCTATGGCAGTTGTGGCACAGGTTAGGTATTTATGTAGTTGTGACTTGTGGAAAGTATGACTAATTGTAATAATAATTATGTAATAATAATAATCATTTATTTCAGACCATAGCAAAGTTACAGATCTTATTTAACTTATGCTACAGTCCACAGTAATATATACCTTAAAACTAACATACATATACTACATATGTTTAGATAACTGATATACATAATATAATACAATACATAGATAGATATTTTTTATTATACATAGAAAACGACCAGAACACCCTGGAAATGTCTGCAGATCGTACACAAATTTGTCCAGAGGCGGGAATCGAACCCGCAACCTCCTGCGAAGCAGGCAGACTTTCGCCCACCACGCCACAGAGGTCGTCTACGACAAATATTTTTTTGATTAATATATTATCATCTCCGATAACACAACATGCTTATTTTGAGGCTGAGATGATCGGGTGTTAAAATGTGCACAATAATGTATATACAGGGTTATTGGTAAATTAGTAACACTAAGTGAACTGCAGGTTCTGTCAATCATCATTAACACATTTGTGAAGGTGGGAGGTCTTAATTCTTAAAAAAAGCACTGTTACTAATTTACCAATAACCCTGTATATCTAATGGAAAAAACTAAGCAAAACTTTCCGTTGTTATAATGCAGTGCAGGTATTTTATAATTTTTATCAATTTTTTTAATGAGAAATTTGACGCGTTTGAAAAGCGAAAGTTCGTAGCAATCGTGTTGGGTGGCATCGTGGCAAATGTAAATTGTTCTCCGCCGAAAAGTTTTTGCCTCGGGAAAGCGTTTTTTTTAGGAGCCTGTCTAATGTCTATGTACCTACTGAAAAAATGCACAGTAAAAATCCCAATGATTTCGAATATTAATGTGGCATGTAAGCGGACATGTACATTGTGTATAATTTGTAAGTTCCGTGTTTAACCGGCCTTCAAACTGCATTAGGTACTGTTATAGCATTGGAAACAGAAACAAGGACATTATTCAAATCCATTCTACACTTTTCCTTGACACAAAGTATAAAATGATCAGCAGTAATATTCAGGTAAGGTTAAGAAAATAAATAGGTAGTGCTTTTTGTGTTTGAACTAGTTTACTGGGCTTTATACAGGGATGGATAAATTTGTGATTGTTTCAAAAACTCAATGATATTATTATACCTATGGTATTTTGTTGTAATCATTCTATCGTTTGAATTTTATTTTTATCATCGTTTTATTTATAAAGATTTTGTTAAAGAATTTTGTAACACTTAATACACAGATTTATAAGTATAGTACTGACTTCATATGTCAAAAATAAAGCCATACATTGACGAAGGTTTGCACGCCAGTACAAAGGTGTAATATGTTAGGTACATGTTGCACAAAGAGGCCACAAAAGTTAAAAACTGTGGCGTAGTCTCTTCGCTTGTTTCCGGACACGACCGATCGTCTAATTTTCCATAAGGCAATCTTCCAAGCGTTATGACAATAAGCTACAAATAAGACTCTGCGGCACTGGATTTTTATAAGTACCTAATAAAGAACTTGTTTCGTAAAACTTTTAAAACTATCATGGTTATTAACATTAAAGGGATATTTACCATTGTTTCGTAAAGTTTTGTATCAACCCGTCTTCCTAATCACGCCAATTGTATCTACAAGGCCCGGCCACGGCCAGTGTGGCCAACTTGGCAAGACGACTCGTTTAATTATATCGATCTACAAGTATATCACCTTGTTGTTTCTCTATCTCTCTAGGCCGTCCGTGTTTCCTGATTTAATTGCATGGCAAAAATTGTGTTTAAATTTTACACATGTAAAAGCTTGAAAGGATAATTGTTACGAGGTAGGTAGATGTTATTCCAATTGTATATATAATTTATTTATTTCAAAACTAAGTAACAAATGAAATTAACAAAGGTTAGTTTTATTTCGCGTTAGTGAGAAACAGAAAAAAAACGAAGAAAACATTTTTTTTTTTACAAAATGATTGTCTTTTTCTAAGAGACGTTAAAGCCATGCATCAAGAAATAAGTTATTTACAGTCAACGACGTACTCAAGGGTCACTCACTCTAGACCAATCAGATGTTCAGGGGTTCTCTCAAGTATAAATAGCCAATCCAAACAGATTTATCTGATAATTGAGATCATCGCGGTTAGACCTCGCTTTGTTTAGAAGCGACCTATATACAGAATGGATTAGGGATTCCACTTGGAAGTTTGTGGTTTGTTCCTAGTTTAGGCTATTGAACTAGTGACACTTTAAACTTTTCTACTTAACGTAAAAGGATGTAGTCAATTTCTCAAACAAGGTAACAACCTTGTTGTTTGTTTTAGATTTATTTTTATGTTTAATATTGGTACCTAAACGTTACAGAATACCCGAAACACGGGCTTGTCTAGTGCGAGTTTTGTTGAAATAAATGAATGTGTTTGTTTGTTTGATAGGTATAGCTTTTATGTTTTATACATGGAGTAACCCTGGACTAAGCGAGAGTAGGTAATGGTCAAATAGATTTGATTTAATAAAACTCGAAGAACCCACAATATTCAGATTCCTTACTAACTTTTTATTTCTACTTACGTAGTCTGCCATTCAATGTTTACGATTAGGGATAACACCATTGTAGTTTGTTTGTCTATAAGGTGACCTTGACAGGAAGAAAACAAACCCATGAAATAAATTCTGTTCCCATGTCTAGAAATAGGACTTGGCCAAACATTGAAATCAGTACGTATAGGCATTAAGTTGATTAAAGGTTTCTCAATCTTGGATATTTCTTTCTAAAACTTTCATTTAAAAATAGCCCACCAATTTTAACAAAGCTTTGGTTACAATGTTCTATTTGAATCTTCAGAAAAGAAAACGTCATAATGTTATTTTTCTTTGACGTCATCGTTCTAATGTTAGAATGGTAAAAAGTAGTTTTTTTGTCGGGATTTTAGATTTTTTATTAAATTATTTTGTAGTCAGAGAATATAATGTTAACGCTTCCACTGTCGTCGATACGAACCGGAGATGGTCATGCACGTAATGGACAATGAAATTGTGCGTTCAGAGGACGTTTCTCATCAAGATATCGATGTCAAACAAGAAGTTTGAGAGTAAAGGGTAGATCTAGGTGGTACCTACAGAGATTGCTGAGAGTAATCAGAGGCTGACGAACAAATACCAATAGACGTTCGTTAGCATGCATAGCTAATGGACAAACCAAGTTAGCCAATTCCAAGACTAAACCCGGCAGTTAGAAATACTTGTTTGGACTGAATCTGTATAGGTAGTGTTGCAGATGCGAAAACTAAGACATTTTCGCGTTCTAAGAGTCTAGAAACTACCAAATATTCCAGATAAAAGTAAAAAAGTACTAGTGAGTAAATAGCCTCAAGAAAAATATTGAGTCATTAAAGAATTGGCAGATTTATTTGATAGATACTACGGAACATCTACTGTTCGTCTCAAGGCAAGTAGTACACAACAACAAATAAAAAACATGTCCATAAACTGAAGAAAGGCTGAAATAAGCTAACAAAAATAGGTAAAGGACAAACTTCGACGATGAAAAAAATAGGTCAAACGTTCAAAAGACTAAAACGAAACATTCTTTACTATAAAATCTGCCTTTTCTGATAAAAGAAACTTCACCACTCATAAGTATTTATAAGCTGGGGTTTGAAGTGCACGTTCACATGACCTTGCTTGCGCCATTTCCAGAGTATTTACTATTACTCTACATTTTAGCTGGCTAATACTCCTGAAACCTACACACTCGGGGTAAGTAAGCTTGCTGCATAAGTAATATGGACGGAGGTGCTACGAAAATTGCTTGCTATGCTAGGAAAACTACTTAAGATATTACAATAACAATATCACGTTCAAAATATATAAAATCAGGTTCCTTGCCATCAGCAATGAAGTCAAGTCAAATGGGGTTCCAATGAAGTATACAGAGAGTTGCATAGGTAATGGTTGTACCTACAGCCGACACCCAATCAGCTTCGAATATGTAGTTTTTAAATGAGGGTAGGACGGTTCCATACCTTAATTTGAATTAATTCTTTATTGCAATAATACATAAAACATTTTTTAAACCTTAAAACTAGATAGGTATCGCAAAGGCGAGGTTAACCCTACAAAGAGTTCTCTTCCAGCAAACCTTAATGGGAGAGAGAGACAAGTTTGTAGTAGTGGTACGTGTGCTTATGATAAAGAAAAATACCTACAATAACTACATACCTAATAAACTAAAAATAAAATAATATATTAATATATATAAAATACTATATATCCGAATAAAATACCTAATAAATATAATACGGATTCTATATTTATAACACATAAAATATAACCTAACATGATTCTGCAGTAATTTTCAATATTGACTAGTTTGTAGGTTTAAAGCAATATTTTCAACAGAAATAATTACAAATACGACCAAAAGCTGAAGCGGGTCACATGTCCGTGAAACAACTGTAATTAACTACGAAGTCAATTTAGCGGAAAATCCGCTAATTAGCAATCCGTTTACAACATCCATATAGTTATTTGCTAAACTGCAATTAAACTTCGGAGCTGCAGCCGTCCGGAGCCAGGCCATTAGGCAGCTTTGTGAATACTAACAAGTTGTATTCATCAACATATTTAACGCCTCTCAACAGGGGGTTTAAACGAACTGTTGAATATTTTTAAACCTTTATCCAACGCCAAAGATTACATTTGTTCCGAAAAATTTCCATACCTTGCACGAATGTAGGATTTATCCGAAAAGAAAATTCTCATTTGGTTTTGCAATGGGACCTGCAATTAACGACTAGATAGATTTTTGTTTGCCTCTTTTATTAGAATGGTAAAAAGTTTACAATTATCGGCTTTTTCTTGTTATAACTGTTATAACAAGAAAAAGACGATAATTTTGTAAACTAAAAAAAAAAATAGTACCTAAAATAGTACCTGCCTACTTTACCAGTTACTGGTAAAGTAGGCAGGTACTATTTTAAGCCTAACGTACCTACCCAAAATGTACTAACGCGGAAAGGGAAGCTTAGTAATACGGTTCTGTCTAAGCCTCTGTTTTCTGATACATGATACATAGGTACACTATTAAAATTTTCGCTACTGCTGCTATAAAAACCAAGGAAATTACTATAAATTTTTGTAGTTATAATATGAAAATATTTAGCCCTCGCACACCTAAGGTTCCGAAATTCCTAAGTACACAAAATGTACTATAATACAGACTCTATAGGTGTGCGAGTCCACCTGGCCAGTTATATAATTCTGGTCATATATTTTGTTGAGAAACATTTTCATATTTTGCTTAGTAAAACACGTAACCGGGGCGAGTGTAGGTTTTTAAAGGGAGTTAGAGCGTAGGTCCGACATATCAAATACTTAATGCGCACCGGAAAAACGAGAGAAAACTTGAGCTTTTCGTGCTTAAAATATTGGATGGAGAGGAAGTACGGCTAAAATGAAATATGCGGACAAAACAACAAGGCACTTGTTTGTTATACAATTATGATGATGCCCATACGTATTGGGTTTGTGATAGTCCACAGTAGTAGAAATTATCGAGTAAGATTTTTTGTGAGCTTTTGAGATATTATGGCATCTTACCGCGCCAATATCAACTATAAATAATTTAAAATAGGCAGTTATTTTCCTATCCTTTTATAATAGTGTTGTCGGCAGCGACACGTTTTATTCGACAAAGGTTGGTAACTGGTCGTCTTTGATTGCGAAAACGCGTTCAACACAACAAACTCACGTTATATTACCAAACCATCGGCAGGCAAAGTATCAAAGAACCTTTTCTAATTCCATTTACACCCAACAATAAGCAGACATAAAGATAAATGTCGTACAAATTCACATAACGAAAATTAGGCCATTGGTTTCAAAGTAGCCCATTTAATTTGTGTCTTCAAAGCTCTGTTGCCAATTGTAAAAGAGGTTTAACCCTTAAACAGTATCATTATAGGCTCTGATTGTCCCTGGTGACATTGCCGCAGCTTGGTGCTTGCAATTATTACTTATATTCATTAGAGTCGGTAGGGGAGGCCTTTCATCATAGCACCGCATCGTTATGCCTTATTCACGCCGTGTCTTGTGAACCCTATGTGGGGTATGTTGTATAATACCACCCACTGAGCTCTACTCAGCTTCTTGATATCATTGAAACCGTTAGTTATATCAACGTATGAATATTATTATCTAATTATCAATATATTTTAAAAAATGTTACTGACATAGTCAGTTCAATAGTAGGTTTAGCTGCAAAGTTGACATTAGATTAGAAAGCTTTAGTACGTATGAATTTTGAATAAAACAGGGTAGTTATTCTATACACTTTCCAACCTAATACATGCAGAGGACTAGTGCCTGTTTTATATTCTGCATGCGTTATTCAAATAAGTCTAGGACACTAGATATTTGTTTCCGAGTTTAAAATAAAACCTTTTAAGGAGCTAACTGCACTTTAGTTTAGCTGCTTATAAAAACTGATAGTTTAGAAGCTGAGAAAATCGGTAATTCATTTCAATCACTTACCAGAGAAGGTAAAAGCTAATGAATGGAATCGGTACACAGGGATAACTAGCCAGGGATCACTTGTACATAACATACAATATTATTTATTGTATATTTAGCCCTGACTATAATTATTTAACCGTTTATGGCATCCGCCGGAGACTATAACAGTTTATATATACAATAATTTTTATACTTTTAATTTTTATTGTGTCTTGAATTAGCGGTCGGAAGTTACTGTAATGTTAAATTTTTGATTATTTACATTAACAAAAAAAATTCAACTACACCTAGTATTTTCCTTTTCTTTATTTTTTGTGATTTTTTATTATGTGCATAATGTGACGACTTACCTGAATATTGCTGTAATGTTACTTCTATGACTTCTTAAAACTAAATAAAAACAATAAAACACAATTTTAAATAAATTATTGAACGATAATTATGGATAATTAAATTATCGTTCAATAATTTATTTAATGAATGTCGTTTCTTCATGTATGTACTTTCTTGTTTCTGTTTTTGCATAATGTTTTTGTTTGCTATGTAAGTTAGTTAGTAAGTTTAATTCAACGTATGTTATCTACTATTATCTACATCTATTTGCCTTGCTTTGTATTAGAGTGCTTATAGTTTAAGCCTTATGCATGCTGTGTCGGCCTGTAAGAGGTTGGTACACATACCATCACTAATTTATAACCTATTTTAAATACCTACCCAATAAGGTTTGGGCTTGTTAAGGCTAACCTAATTAATAAAATAAATAAATAAATAGATAACCAACCATTTCAAACCCTGAATGCCAAAATTTATTAGACATAGGTAGATATTATTACAAACATTATTTATCATGCGATAAGAGAAACGAGGCATTAGCATATACGTGCCGTTTCCGACAAGACGACGAATACAAATCGACGAATATGAAGTTTCGTACGACATCGTAAGAATTGGACGACGATCACATAGGTACCTACTTACATTCAATTCCGTTTAGTTGAGGTCGCCGATGCTCTAGGGGTGAAGACGATATTTGAACAAATAAATATTGAGAACCTTATTCTAGAGCAGAGGTTAGGTTCACTGTCGTTATTTATAGAAAAATAAGGTCGTTAATTTTCATGATTTACTATCGTTTATCTAAAAAAAATAATTACAGCCAAAGGGCAGCGCAGAAGCCGGTGGCGATCTATTGTATCGGAGACCAAGACCCACTTCGGGGTCGACGCGCCAGGATAGTAAGTAGTACCTAAGTAAGTAAGTAATCAAAGCGTCGCGTCATTTAGTCAGAAGTATAGGTAATTAAACAATATTTCAAGCAGAATTCATAAAACCCATCGAATTAGATCAAATGAATCGTTCGAATGGAAACGAATAAACTATTGAGACAAATTGCCGTCGAAGGGCCGCTGAGTAACGACCGTTTCCGATCCTAAATGAGGTAATTTTGACAGCTGAATTGTAAGGATATTTTAAAAATTATCTTTTGCGTTTCGTTTTAATTGACCGCTTATTAAACAATACCTGTCTTGGAATTTAATAAATACGTAGGATTAGAGTACATTTAGAACTCTATTTAAGTTTGTAAGCCGTTGTAAAATCTAATTTAACGTCGTTGCATTTGAGACAAAGTTTGGAACGGATGGTATCGATGTTCTCAACTAGAAATGCAATCGTGAATCCGCAATGGGAATGAGAGCTTTACCCCAGAAATTTATTCATTACTGAGTTCAAATTTATATAATAAAACAAAATGATTCTTTTCTAAATTAAAGATATGTTTTGAGAATGCAACCGCCTAATGTCTATTACATACTTCAATTCCATTACCACCGTTCTGACCATTTGGTTTCGCAATAAGAAAGAAAGAGTATTGGATTTATCGTGGGATTCGAATGGGAACGCTTGGATTAGGGTTATTGGAGTAGCTCTATCGAGATACGTCTCTGTACCGATAGTGGGTATCCACAATGGTACCGTATTGTGTTGTCCATAAAAGTACCTACATGGTTTTGTTTCTGTTTACATGGTCAATGCTACATTATTCGTAACGAAAACTATGTAATAAATAATGCAGGAGATTTTCTCACATCATGAAAGTAGGCAGAGCTTTACAAAAAATTTCATAAACTTTCAAGATTTGTTCTTAAATTCTTTATTGTACACAAAAATACAAACATAAAAATAAAACAACGAAAATTTATGTACAAAGGCGAGCTTAACCCTAACAGAGTTTTCTTACAGCAAACCTAGGGGTATTGTTAATTGTTATTTGTTATCATATTAAAGATAATTTATCGGGTATTTATCGTGTAAGAACAATTTGCTTTCTTTTTCCCAAGAAAGTATGAAAAACATAATGTACGCGATAAATAATCTTTGGAAACAAAGTTAGCCGATTAAAATTTTGAAACCACATAGGTACTTAAATTAGATATGCACAGATTTAAGATCTTAACTATGTTTTAAACAAATTATCTGCTCCGGTTAGGATAATGATGATGACACCCTCCCCTCTAAAATCTGTGACGTCAGTCAAAGACGGTATGCTACCCATCGTAGCACCTATGCATGTGCGAGGGTCAGTCAGATGGTAGTCTCCATGAGCCTCGTACCACTACCTGGTCTCAATTCTATAAATCAAGCTATTTAAATGACCAAGTTAATAATAATTATAAAATGCAGTCAATTAACGAAACATAGATTCCTATTTATTAAGGTATATTCTCGTTGGGAGAAAGTTTATTATCTAGTTTTTTTTTTAAATAGACTATATAGACCTTGGTTTGGCCAATCTCACGTGATGATGTGACCGACGGCCAACCTTCTTGATGCATATCAAGAAGGTCTTAATTAATAAAAAAAATAAAAAAAACCGACTCGGTAGAACTCGGGGTGAGACTAGACTCGGGGAAACCACAAAATAATGAAAATGTGGGTCATTTTCATTATTTTGTGGTTTCGATTCATTGTTTCTTAACTAGGCAAAGTCTTTTAACATTTTGTATTTCTTATAGTCAATTAAATCGAATAATGGGTCTTGTTACGTTGAGGTAATATAGAGTCCTAAATACATTTGCTGATTATTTGATTAAATTCATACAACGATATATTATTTTCAGCGCCAATATAATCGACAAACCGCTATCGGTCGCGGCGCCGCCCAATTGTATGGATTAAAGTTGTCACAGATCAGAGGCTCTCTGCAATTAAATAATACGTACACATTTTTGTGCTGCGCGGCAGCGGTGTTGGATAAATATGCGCAGAACTTTAACCAATTTTGCTTGTTTCGTTGCTTTGCAATTTCACGTTTTATATCCGATGGAAATTCTTGGACTGTTTGCCAATTAACAAACTTCGGGCTGAGTTAGGAAAACGTAGAGTTGGCCTTTGTATATCAGCAGCAGAGCCACCAACTTGCCGTTTTGAAAGTTTTAAAGTTGATGAAAAGATCACGTCGATCATCTCTATTTACTTAAAACCATGAGGTTATTAGGTTCCAGGATCATAAACATCATCGGTACCTATTAATTACAATTTAAATCAATGAAGAAGACCAAAACCAACGAACTTGCGAATAAAGATCCTAATCTTCTTTAACAAGCATGCAAGTATTTTCGTCAAGATCGCATACTGAGGGTTCCCCTAGTGTAATAACATTCCAGATTTTGCGAGACGATTGGCGCAAATTACTCTATGCTCCCGTCTTGGCATGGACGAGTTGACCTCAGCCCCTTGCTTTTATGAGCATACAATATTCAGGGCGGCAAGGTGGGCCACGGTTGACTGACTTATGTGTGACTTATTCATACTCAAACATACTTCAGTGAAGTTAATACGACGAGAATAGAAACATCGTTACACTAATGTGTTTGGGAAATTAAATTAGGGGAGTGTAGAAGGAGTTCTGAAGTTTTCATTCTAAGAAATTCTGCTTGGATAATTTATTAAATGTGGCGAAACTCGGGAGCTTTTTGTTTTCACATTTCATTGTACACAGAGAAGTTTGCTTTCATTGCGAAAATCTTACTTTTTAAATAAGTAAAGGTTAAATTTTAACCTATACTTCAAAAGCCTTTACTTCAAAGTTTTTGTTGTTGTTAGTTTGTCGCAATTCTGATAAAAACTTGATTAAACATTAAAAACGATAGAAATACCTCATTGTGGCGATTAGGCACAGCTCTCTTTGATCAGTATCACTCATACCTATAAATAACAGCCTGAAGTAATGGACGAGAAAAGAAAATTGATTATGTTAAGAAATTGATATGTTATCGAGCATTGGATCTAACTAATCCAGAGCACAATTTTGGTTCTGTTTTCCTTAAATTCCCTAAACAATCACTTCATTAAAAAAACAAACTTAATAGAACGTAAACCAAACATGTTTTGCTTTCGTAAAGTGGTATAAACCGTGAGACAAGTAGCTTGCGACTAATCCCATAATCCAGCTAATCTTCCTTTGGCAAATTGGTCAGTCCGGACCGTGAGTGTCAATTAAATATTTGATTGGAGACTTGCCACTGTGACGTAGCAGTTTGATCTATTGCAAATGGTTTTATTTGACAGCGGGTTAAATTGTCTAAGTATTTGATGGACAACGGAAGAATTTCCAAGTTACCATGCAAATGTGTTTTGTATTGATTTTAAACAAATGTATTACTTAATAGCATTTTTTTGCTTTATATTGTGTTACTCGCATTGGGGAAATTTTCTACGAAAGTTTAATAATGTCCCAAAAATGTTTTTTGCCGCAATCGAAAATTTTTGGGATATTAATTAATAAATTTTTGTTGGGAATGTATTACTTTTTCTTATCATAATAATTATATCTATTGAAATTATTAGGTATTGATAGATTTATGTTAAGCACGGTAGAATATTATATTCTTATAGCATAGGACTGAACAATACTCTACCAATGCCCTTTCATGAACCCGCGTTATACCGATTAAGTTAATTATTCATAGGTTGCTTGCCACACTATTCTTAGTATATAGCTAAGTTATATACCTACAGGTGTGTACATGACGTGCTTGCATATTCCTACATAAATATTCCCCATAGATCGATGGGGACTACAACTCCGCATTGTCTAGGCTAAAGTTTTTTAATCTTGTGAAGCTTGATCCCGAAATTGCTTTCGAGCAGGTATCTGGGTGAGAGCTACGTCGAAGCTATCAAGGGACCGAGTTGAGTAAAACCGGGCCTAATTAAACTTTTTACTGGAAGTGGAAGCCGAGTTCGTTGTCATTAAGACTTTTTACTTTAGCTGGATTAACGCTGCTCAAATTTCAGAGCTAAGTTACTTTCGATCAATTATTTCGGTATTTTAAAGAGTGAAAATGTCTCTATTGGTAAATTACAGCCCTCGTTCTAATTGAACTTTTCGTATTATGTGAGCCACGACACACTCACCTTATTTTAGGCTCATTAAGTTGTCAGCTGTCGTAAAGTAGGCTAAAATAGAGGAGCTGCAACCGTAAATCAATATCACGTAAAGAAACCACTTCTTGGTAAATGGTTGAGTTTATGGGGATTGTTAGTAGTTAGAATACCGAATGCAATGAAATATTGTAGTTCCTAAACTCATTGCCCGTTGCCCGCATGTGCAAAATATTAGGGCATGTGGTTACAATGGAGTCATAAAACATGATGACTTAATCTAAACTTTATGATTGCTCGTGAAGGTGTTAATTTGGCCGACTGGTGATGCTTTCGACATCTTAAGTTAAGCTTTACTGCAAAACTTTGAAATATTGTGTGAATTTGGGAAATTCTGCGGATGCGGTGTAGAGAATATATAGGGTGGAAAAAATCTATGGGCCCCGGAGGCATAGATTCAAATTATTTAAATTATGGATCTTAAATCCATAATTTAAGTCATTTTACTGAAAAGGAAACATTCCTTTATTTTTAAAAAGAAACAAAATCGCATTCAAAGATCTTCTAAAAATTGCTTGTCTCACCTGGGAATCGAACCAACTAAAAGTTAAAAAATAAACCCTCCCCGGGATTATTATTTAGTAACATGAGCTACCTAAAGGTTTTAAGTTAGTTCCCCTCCAGGGCCCATAGATTTTTTTACAACAATGAAGTCATAAGAATAGGAAAAGAAAAGAAAAGGAAACATTTCTATTTATGAACATACAAATACCTAATGTAAATTCTCTATCTGTGTTTTAGACAAACATAGTAGCCATTTCGTCACAATGAGTGTTAGTGACTAAATTTAGCGTAGAACGCTCGTGCCAGCTTTTTATTTTTAAATTATCGATTCATGGTTCATGCAGGTATGAGCCTAGCCTACCTATGTATTTTCCAATGGGGAATGAACATGCACTGTACAGGTGATTGGCCTGAAAATGTGTTTCTCACCCAAGGGTAGTTTATTTTCCATGTCGAAGTAAAAATAATTTAGCAGTTCTGTAATTTAGCATTAGATACGTGTATGTTTACCTATGAATAAACAGAAATAGCGATGTTTTTTTTTTTCGTTTTCTAGGTGTGAAAGAACAAAGGTAAAAACATGGAAAAAAGTAGGTAAAAAAAGTAAAGGTTTGGTAAGGTTGAAACTTTTGAACCTACATAATTTTGTTTGCGTAGTTAAACTAAAACCAGGTGAGTTAGAAACGTTTCCAAGGCCATCAACTCCCGGAGGTGTTACAAAAATTAGTAAGCGGTCCTTACCCACCTAGGTTAGGGCAATATTTTCATTCAAAACTAAGTAAATAGTAAAAGTAAACGTTAGAGTGTAAGTTAAAGTAAAACTTGTTAAAAACATCTAAGGTACATGATAATGGAAGGCCAAAGAAGTTATTTTAGGAGGCACACTAAACCAAATTAGTTTGCTTAACGCACTATTCACACAGCATTATCTAGCCCCAAGTGAAACAGAGCTTGTGTTATGGGTACTAGATAACTGATACACATATCTAATACAATACAATACATAGATAGATATTTTTTTACTAAACATAGAAAACGACCAGAGCACCCGGAAAAATATCTGCAGATCATACAAATATTTGTCCAAAGGCGGGAATCGAACGGTCGGAACCCGCAACCTCTTGCGTCGCAGGCGGACCTACGCCCACCACGCTACAGAGGTCGTCTTTGCTTATTTGGAGAAAGGTTTTGTTGACTTTAGGTAGAGACGAAAAAACAAACCTCAAAATAGGCTGCGGCCTCATAAGATAATATGTAGGTACCTACCTGAGCACCCTAATAATTAAAGGCAGGATTTTATTTTGTTCTGTCTCAGTTTTGTTCTAATTTCAGACAAGCTTCGTAATAATTGTAAGTTCGGTCAAATAGTAGGGTTCACCTCTACTTTTACGTACAATTATGAAACTAGGTAGGCTAGAACGGGGTCAGCCATGTTTTGGTAAGTGCTGGTTACAAAAATAAATGTCGACGCGGGTAGACCATCTGTCAGTGTCGGCTGAATTAAAATTCAATGTTTTGCATCCTGCAATGGCAAATTGGTGAAAAAAAAAACAAAAATGCCTTTACATTTGTGTGATTGCCTTTATATAAAAGTTAAAAAAAAGCCTTCTATAAGAAGGCTTTTTTTAACTTTTGCATTTATAAATGTACATACATTATTTATTAGTGCTAATATTATAAATGCGAAAGTTTAGATGGATCGATGGATGTTTGTTGCTTAATCACGCTAGAACGGCTGAACGGATATGGATGAATTTTGGCACAGAGATAGATTATAGTCTATAACTATAATATATACCGATCTATACCGTGTAATTTATGAATTCTCACGGAAAACTCACGGGAACTACGCAGGTGAAACCGCGAGGCGCTGCTAGTATACTACTATTTATATAGACCTCAATCGTATTTATTTACAGATCAATAAATAATTGAGTATTGAAAAATTAATTATACGAAATTTGCGTAAAACTATGTAGAGCCAATGACTAAGCGATAATAATATGATAAAATAATAATATAATAACCCTGGGCATGACGAAGTAATATGATAAAACTAGCTTTTACCGACAGTTTTCGGGATAAAATAGAAATGTTACTAATCCAGGTCTAGGATTATATCCATGAAATATGTTCTCCCGATCCGTTCAGTACTTTTGGCGTTAATAGGTCAAACATATGATGATAATGAGAAACAGACATTCAAACTTTCACATTTTTTTTGCTGGACAATTCACACAGCTTTATCCAGCCCCAAGCTAAGCAGAGCTTGTGTGATAACTGAAATAAGCACATAATATAATACAATACATAAAATATTTTTTTATTATACATAAAAACCGATCAGAGCACCCTGAACAAATGCAGACATCTGCACATTTGTCCCGAGGCGGGAATCGAACCCGCGACCTCCTGAGTCGCAAGCAGATCTTCGCCCACCGCGCCACAGAGGTCGTCATAAATAAATCATATTTAATATTTTATAAATTAAGCGTGATAAAAAAAGAAAAACCCGGACAGGTATTTTAATTAACTGAAGCCAGACTGGTATTTAATGTCCATACCCCTAACAATGGGCCATCACCTTTCAATGACCCATATAGATTTTTACGGCCGACGTGTCCATCAATATTGGGGTCCATCCAGTTATGTCAATATGAAGAGTGCTTATAAAATACCCCTCCGTTTTTAGATCGGTTAGTAAATGTCTATTTATAGAATACCTACTCAGGTGCAATACAAAACTCTTTATTGTACACCACAAAATAAATCAAGAAACAGACATAGATAATCATAAAAGTACAATGAACGGCCTTGTCGCTTAGAAGCGATTTTTTTCTACGCAACCTTTGGTACCAGGTCCTGCCTACAACGTCACCGCACACGAATATTCGTTCCATAAAGGCTGGTACCTCAAAAGTCTAGAACATTATGTAGATATTGGGTACCTAAACGACAAACACAGTAGGTATCTATAGTTCCATAAACCCCTCGAAGGAGTTTTACCTGACTAATAACAAAGGCTCGGTTCTGACAACCAGCTAAAGTTTGATTAGGTGCTGCAAGTTCCCAGTAATATCGCCCTTGCGGTACATTGTACCATGTAAGTTAGCATCTGGTTACATTCGCCGTAACATTTCGTAGTGACGTAAAAGATTTTATAGTGGCTTCAGACCTATTTATTTGACCTAGTTTCCTGGAAGATGTACGTCATGCTTTGGCCATATCCCAATTTTGGAAAGTCTGCTACGCCGTAGACTCGTAGCACTTTTGCTACGCCGCCTTGTCTACGAGTTTCGTAGCCTTTCGTAGCAAAGTAATTACTAGCGGTACTTAGTTAACAACATTCTACTGGATTTTTGTATTCATAACCTTCCGCTTTTATTGCTGCAGCTGTTTGAAAATAGAATACTTTCCGACTAAAACAATGCTCTCTATTGTTCTTGGTATACTGAAGCGCAAGAATGTCTCTAAACAGAAACAAAAAATAATAGAGTAAGTAGAAGTATTTGGGAGACATTTCTAAGATCACGAGCTTCACGTAGGTAAGTTAAATACTATCAATTACATCCGGAATATTCAATAATAATAACTAACAGAAAAGTCAAAACAAGTTAGTCGGAAATATAACTTAAGCTAGTCTTATATAACAAAAACTTAACTCAATAAAAGTAATGAAAAAAACTTACGTTCGCCGCTCCCACCGCGGTATCGATTCCACCACGAGCTCGGCCCCCACCGGCACCAGCAGCCACCACGAGCCGCTCAGCAAAGCAAAACAAAGCAAATTAACACAACACCATCGAACGTCCACAATATCCCACCTGCGGCCGGCAAAAACCAATCCCGAACACTACAGCCACAGTCAACCAAACTCCGAAATAAAAAGCTGAAGCAGTTCTAAAGTCAACAAAAATAAATTTTAAGTGACGTCGGAAGTGAGTCGCGGGAAAGTTTTAGATTGCTCTTCGTCCCCCCATAGCGAGCGCGCACCGGGAGAAAGTTTTCAGCGAGACGTCGGGCGGCGAATGTGCTTTTGTTACGCAATTCACTGCGGCGCGACTCCGCTAGGGGGCCGACCGTCGCCGAGTGGCGCAGTGACGGGCATGCGCACTGCGCGCACATCCGACCGACGACGCCGTCCTATCGCTCCGCTTCACACAGACACTAAACCACTCCAACCCTCATAAATCTTTCACAACTCATCGTTCCTTTCACACAAGATCCTGTACAACTTAATTTGTAACAACGGACCCGTGTGGTCACGTACACGAGCGGAGGAAACAAAGGAAAATTTAATATCAAACCTTTTTTCGGTGTTGAGAAAAGTCAATAAAGAAACGAAGGTCAGGGCGCAAAGATATTGCGTGAAACCCCGACAATAGCAAACCAGCAGGCAAGCCCTATCTTTAATCTCCCTTGTAAATAAGGCTCCATGTTCATTGCTCAGGGTTTAAATCAATAAAAAGTTCCTGTTACTCTCCTTATTGGCATTCTTAGGATGTCACGAAAGACCCTTAACAAATAGATCATTAGGTTGAGAGTTGATCCTCTCAGTGGGCAATCATCACCCGCAGGGTTTGGCAAAAAAATGGAAAAATGCCGAGCATCCCCCAGGGGAACTATCGTATCGGCCGGGATGAATTCAGAAATGGAAACATGAAATGCTGTTGCAGTCATTCTTACCTTCATTCCATAGAGACAGGAACCCCTAATTAAGCCACCAACAAAAAGGCTGTTGTTGTGTGGTACCTATCTGTGGTACCTATAATCCGATTCAAAAAGCTGGTTATTTTTTGTACACAAAGAGGGAACAAAACCCAAGGAATATTGGTGGAAAATGTTTAATATATTGATCATCGGAGTAAAGAACAGAAACTCAACTATTTAGGTTTTGTAACTTTCATTTATTTTTATATTGATGTCTCGTTCGTTTTCCAATTCAAATTTAATTTTTTTTGCTCCTTATGAGAAATTATGCGTTGTTGAAATTTTATTTTAATTGGTTTTTAGTGATAAGTCCGTTAAGTGACCTTGCTGTTTTCTGTTCTTGTCATCAGTTTTCATTATTAAATGTCTTTGTTAACATAAAATATATTGAATTATAAATCGGAGTATAGGTATTTATTCAAAAACCAAACACCATCAAAGATTACTTCAATAGCGGAAGGGTCCGACAGGGCTCCTCCCTAGCACCAAAAGTTAAAGATCATCAGTTACCTAGATAACCCTAGGTCAACATCGACAACATCATTTCCCACCGGATTTGGAAGTCATTAATAGGTAAAGCGATCTATCAGCGAGGCCTTCAGGCTATTTTCAGAGTTCAACGCCACGTGCCCAGGTCGCGAGTTCTGCTGGTCAATTGATATTTAAATATTTATAGACATCGACGAACCTCTAGATAACTAACTTTTACTACAATATCAATCTACAGCACGAACAACACATTTTTATGTGTGACCTAACGTCGCATACATGCGTAATTTCATTTTACATCATGAATTCTAAAAATCATAGATGTACTGTATCATTTATGATTGACTGGAAGAATTTATATGACCCATTTACATTCATCCAAAGACCCTACATTCCCATTCATCCAATCGAATTAAAGTTGGTTATTCGGCTTCGTCTAGAATAGACAAGACACCTAATCAATACTCAACCGAAATACTTACCCTACATGGTTATTTATTCATGGGTAATAATATTATAAATTCAAAAGTAACTGTCTGTCTGTTTCCTTTTCACGCACGGCTACAAGGATGAAATGCAGGGATGTAAATGGTATCCCAAGGACGGACATAGGCTTACTTGAAAAGCGCGTGCGAAGCCGTGAACAGCAGCTAGTAATATAAATAAATAAATAATGCTGGACAATTCACACAGCATTATCTAGCCCCAAGCTAAGCAGAGCTTGTGTTATAGGTACTAGATAACTGATATACATAATATAATAAAATACATGGATAGATATTTTTTATTATACATAGAAAACGACCAGAACACCCTGAACAAATGTCTGCAGATCGTACACACATTTGTCCCGAGGCGGGAATCGAAGCCGCAACCTCCTGCGTCGCAGGCAGACCTTCGCCCACCGCACCATATATATTCTAAAGTAGCTTTCTATCTGTAACCTTTTCACGCCAAAACGGCTGAACGGATTTTAATGAAATTTGATAAAGAGATTAACAATATTCCGTTGACAGGCATATGCTACTTCAAAAACACGGGCGAAGCCGCGGACAGAAGCTAGCAGTTTATGATTTGTATCATAGATTAAGTTGAAACAAACCGACACCTACGCTTTGTAACATGTTATACTTCTAAAATAAAGTAGGGTAGTTGGAATGAAAGTAGTTTTTTTATTTACACACTTTATTGAATAAACATAATGAAAACAAACATTAAAGTCATAGTATACTTATTGTAAATGAACTATGGTCGCGGTACTACGCTGTAACCATAACATTAATACTAAGAAACAACATTTAGGCGCATACCCTACCCAAAGTAGCGCCGTTACCTAATTTATCTTATTATCCCGTTTAACAAAAGAAATGTCAAAAATCCATCGCACAGTTTGTGATACCTCTTATAAGCTTTTTTTTAATGCCTCTGTAATAGTTTTAATCTATATAGTTTAGGCAGAGATACGAAAATAGATTTTGGTTACCACCAAGGGCAACTTTAATTCACTGCTAAATAAATAGAATAAAACTATAATAGAGGTATTAAAAAAAAAGCTTATAGTAAGTATCACAAACTGTACGATGGATTTTTGCAATTTCCTTTGTTAAACGGAATAATAAGATAAAGTAGGTGGCGGCGCTAGTTTGGGTTGAGTATGCACCTTAAAATTTACCAATTCAATCCAAAATTGTATAGATATGTCGACAATTACTACTGTGATATTTTGTAAGATATGATTGTATCTAAAACGTGATTGAATATTTCTGAGTATTCACACAAATACATTGATTATTAGCTAACTATTTAAGAATCCCCCTACTGAATGATCAGCAACCTTTAAAATAATCACCAATTCACCTACGATAGTAGGCGAAAATAATATATAGCTAGGAAAATAACTTGAGTTTCTATTCCCATTACGTAATTCTTTAAGAACAAGAATTAGCTCTGAATTCAACATTTTTCAGCTCAAATTATTTCCCAAGTTGTGTTATTTAGACTGGTTCAGACAAATAATAATGGCAAACGCATCTTTCAGCTAGTGTTATGATGCAATTAAAAATTGTACATCGTAAATTACGAATTGCTGGCCTCCAACCGACTGACACGCTACGGACGCCAGCATCAAATTATTCAAAACTCAATAAAAAACTAAACGCAATTTATGCATTCTTTAAGTAAACGTGTAATCAATAAAAAAATAAATGCTAATTGAAATTGCAACGACGAATAGATCTTATTGACTTTTTGATTTTACATCTTATCTATTTACTCAGTCAATATACTTTTTTATTACAGTCAAATACTAAATAATAATGCAGGTAAGGGGATATTACCTTATAAATTACATGAAATGGCCGAATAATTTATACAATAATAAGGAAATATACGCACAACATTGACACCGTTTACATGCTAGGTAAATATGAATCGGTGTTGAGAACAAGTGGATTATTTTCATAATATACCAATAAGATAATGTGTAGTACTGTAAGAACATGAAATACTTAATTATGCAGTTGATTACAATATCGGGTGCGAACAGTTATTATTATTAGAGAAGTGCTTATAAGTATTTGACACATTTGTAAATAATTATGAAACTGCATTATTGAACTTCAAATTGTATCATAAAATAGTTGGTAAATTCGTAAAAACTGATAAAGATCTTGTACTCTTCTTAACAATTAATGAAGGATTAAAAGTGATTTCAGACGATCTGCCGACGAACCATAAGTACCTCTACATACAGTGCTTAAGAAAGAGTAGTTTTGCAACTTAGTTATAGGCATTTAAATATTTAGAGGTTATTTATGAAACGGTTACAATATTTACCCTGATTACATGAGAATATATTTTGTTTCTTTTAATAAATCATAGTGAAGCGATTTAACATATTGTTGATACACAACCCTTTTTACCCATACGTCCAAAACCTGTACTCCGGTATGACGACGTCAAAATACGGTATTGTATGAATAAATTTTGTACGATGAGAAATAAATGGATACAAAGTATAAAAATAATGCAGTCCTAAAAGTAGGTGCACATAATAAAAAAAGTATTGCAAAGCAAAACATCTTCACACCTTTACGACCTTGTCAGTTCAAGGCTTCTAAAGATTCCCATTTAAAACTAATAGCTTCTAGAAAATATTCCAATCTGGAAATTAAACCTTACGTGAATACTTAAAGTAATTTTTCAACATACGAAAACCGGCGCAGTCTTGAAAAGCTTTGGATAAAATTAAAAAAATATTGCATTGGTTTACTTTTAAGTAAATGAACCACCGTTTTCATAATTTCACCGATTCTAATTCACACGGACAGTATAAATGTTCATATTGCTATTGAACATCATAACAAACCAAATATATTTTCCGAAGCCTAGCTTACGTTAACGTTCAGAAAATTGAGCAAATTAAAATAACAGTAACAATAACTATTTAAGTAACTACGTACTCTAACACGAGTATAATTAATAACGATTACAATATTGATTTCATTGATTACCATTAAAATAATTGAACGTAATACACGTGACAAATTAATACTAATATATTTGCTACTTATTTTATTAAAATTGGATTGTACTAAATTTTAATATTTATTGACAACACCAATGACAAACTATTTTATTTGTTTATTAAAATTATGTATTTTTCTTTACAACTGCCCCTCGCTTGCAATATCAAAGATTTTCATCCAGAATGCCGCATCTCCCTTATGAAGCGTACTACGAGGCGACTGCCCTCTACTCCCCCTATCATCTCTAGTCAAGCCTCTTCACCCGACGTAGTTTTGCGCACAAAAGTACGTCCAATCTTAAATCACAGCTATTAAATCTCTTCTCTTCAGTAAAATGTATACTATATCCATCAAACTTATAGTGTCGTAGTCACACCTAGAGATTACTCTATATTACCTGTGTGGTACTCTTATTTTACAAAGCTCTATACATTGTCTTAATAGCAATTTAGACTATAAATAATTGATTTTATCAAAACTTTATTGCTAAGTTACAATAAAAATTTCAAGCGAAACCACACAAAAATAGTTTAAAACCCTACATGTGCAAATAAAACAAATTGAATTTCTAAAAAAAAAAACAGATTCAAATAAATTTTGACTAGATATATAATTTCATAATTTTGTCTTTTAGTACATTTTGACTAGCTTATACCGACACAATTTAAATAATACGGATACACATTTCCAATAATTTAGACAAATTTCCCGTTACACTCAAACCCATACATAATACATAGACACAACTTTGGCACAGTCACTCTTTTAATTTTATTTACTTGAAAATACTGAAAGAGGAAGACCTGGGGACATGTATAGGGATATGTCTCGAGATAATTTTAAACTCTAATTGCATTATCTTAGACCTAGGGTGCAAAATTAATGAGTAAAGGTGGATAATATAAGACAAATTGATTTAAAAGTTGACACATTTAGATTTTACTCGATACATTAAATACAACACTGAATATTATTAAATCGCCAAGGGCATTATTGGCACTCGATTACCAGATATGTGGCACAAGTAACTTACGAGCAAACCAACTCACTGGAAAGCGTTTAATACAGTGGTCCTATATTTACCTTAATACTACTACAAACTATTTTTTTTAGTATTTTTGAAATATGTAGATTCACAGGACTAAAACTATATGACAATCTAGACTAAAACAATGCGCAGTCCGGAGAGGGCGTTAATTACGTCAAATAAACAGCTTCACGTTAAATTCCTAAGTATAAACTACCATACTCTGACAATAATTTAGCGTAAATCCACAACATTATTTATGTTAAACAAAATTCAACAATCTTTGGCTTTGATCCCCACGATAATATCCTCGACTCGAAATTTCCAGTAGCCGATGTTACAAATTGCGTATTAGTTAGAGATCTTAATAGTTCAAAAGTAAAATAAATTAGAAACTATCACATTTAGCAATACTATTTTAAAACTAACGTCTTTTTTTGCAATCTTACCTCGATTTTTTGATTTAAGTAGGTATATGAAATGTTCACATCGTCTCTGTTCTCTTTTTTAATGTAAGTTCTCCTAAAGGATTTGATCCCACCGGTTTCGTATCGCCGCGCCGCGTTCTGCAGCGCAACTGTTACTGTAATACCTATATTTCCAGGTCATTACGATTATTTATTTACAAATATTGTCTTTAACCCTCTCACTCTGTTCGCTAATCTAACTACGCTACGGCGCACGCGCCGCGGGCGGGCGCGAGGTCGACCTAAACGCATCTACACCTACGTATGACTCGACTTTACATTACTTTGAACATTATTCCAATATTTTTCGTGCTCAGTGCCGATGACAACAATCAAAAATAAATCCATTAGACGATCGAAATACTCGAACGCTTAAAATCCATGGTAAATTCGATTTCAGCTTAGCTAACCTCGGGCGAGGCGGCAGCGTGTGCATGTGGGCGCCGTCGCCTCGCAGCCTCTAACGTCAGTCGTCATCAAGTTCAGATCTGTGCTATACAATTTAGAACCTACATCTGTATTCCCGCACCAATCAATTAAATAGAATACAGTGGAGAATAAATATAAGAATATCTAAAATACTTATAAACTCGTAACAAATGTAAACATATTCTCAGCAAGAATCTAATGAATTGCCAATTGATTCCCCCAAACCTTTAAAGATTGGTCACGATGTTCAGCGGAAAAAATATATCGGAGCCAGGGCCCGGTGTTGCGTCATCGTGGTGCGGTAGAGGGGTGCCGCAGGGGCCTGGGCTCGGAGCCCCATTCAATGGATGGGCGCCTTCACGATGTGGTTGGGCGCAATGTAGTGATATCCGGGCAGCGGCAAGCCCGCTGTCTCCATGGTGATCCTGCAACACACGACCGCACGCTCTAACTCTCGCCCGCTCACCAAGCACACAATCGACACAGTCGCACTAATTCAAGTCTGAGGTTTGACAGTGGTCGGATAACTCGGAAATGGAATAGGAGAAATTCAGGTCAAATCAAAAGTTTTCTTTAAAATTTAAGGGTAGTATCATAGAATTGGAATTCTCGGGTTGAAAATTAAAGTGTACAGGAAAATTCTTACCGGGATAGTGGATGATCCAGTGAGCTGTGGGATGTAGGTGCCGGCAAAGGTGACCAAACGGCGAACAGGTTACACGGGATATGGCCTGGGTAAGGTAGGCGTGGATTCTTGACGGGAAGTTTGGGCGATAATATATCATATTTTACCTGTACTTAAAACTCAAATTACTTTAATATGTAAAATAAAAAACTACTTCATACTAGTATTTTATTCAGTAAGTACGTACACAATGTACTTTTAAACAATACACTTTTGCTTAACAATTCTAACGAGTAATATAAACCCCGACACATTAAGAAAATGAATACCATAAAATAACATGATTTATCCATAAATAAACAAAATACACTGCTGCGTTTCTTATGGATCTAAATTTAGAAACATACGAATTGGACCTCGTTTTTAAATTCGCACTAATTAATAAAAGATTTACAGGCAGGTTGTTACGTGATCTTTTCTAAATGACTATGTCCGTTTCTAAAGCTATGAGATCACGCTTCTTGCCTTTACTAATACTAAAATATAATACCAAAATATAAAACAGTCCAATAATATATCCATACAAGAGTTCTACGGCAAAATTTTAACTGAACGAACATTCCGAATGAAAAAAACTCGCGACTACCTAAATACCAAACTACCAGAAATGCTTTAAAGACAGTTACACTATATCTAAAACCAGTCTAAATTTAATCGAACCGAACAAGTCATAATTATTGTAACCTCTTCATCCTACTGCTGGGCAGTGATCTCTTTTTGTGATACTTTTTTACGATTGTGAAAAATGGCTCTTATTATTATGATCTGATGACGACTACTGTGGTCCTTCGAGCCGGTTATTTTTCAATTAGTATCTCTACATTAATTTTGTATGGTAGACATCAACGTATCAAATATACTTAATCCTAAAAATAGAATGCAATAAATTTATTACTGGCTTAAACTACAAATTTGTCATTCCCAATTTCGTTTACCCAACCCTTTCAACATGTCATGCAAAATTAACACTTGTATTTCTATAAATAGAAGTTCATAATATGCAACCTTTATCATAATATTCATAATCAACACAGTAATATCATAAACTTTAAATATTTTACAAAATTTTGATGAAACACTGATTTTTTAAATTCATTGTAAAACAAATTTTATTCAACAGTTAGAGATTTTAACATAAATTTGATTTTAAATGTATGCATTGTAAATATGAAGCTTCGTTGCACCAATACACCAACGATATAGCACTGTTCAGTGAAATCGTGGCTTGTATTGTTTGTTTCACACACCCTGTTGTACTATTACCCTTTACCAACGGCGAAGCCTCTGTATATTTCTAGCCTTCGAAGCGCCTATATCTCCTACTATTGTCAAAATCCCTATCTTACTATCTCCCCCGAAGGTATGAACTAACCTTTTTTATAATTACAAATTAATGAACTCCATTTTACTTTATAAATGCCTGATGACTAGTCACTTCTGATTTTCTACAAAATGAAAAAACGAATTTAAATAATATTTTTTATTATTTCTCGTCGCATTAGCAATCGTTACATAATATGCTTTTCGAGGGATGAGATTCTATTAATTTTCTAGCAATCGACTTTACCTAACATAACCTTTATGCGATAATAATTTATGAAGTGCTTTAAACAGGGATAACGGATAGGGAAGTAGGGTAAGGTCTTAAGGATAGGACAAGCTTAGTTTGAAACATTATTTTATTATCCAAAAACAAGAAATTATGATTAGGATATAATAATATAGGTATCGATAAAACTTCACCTAAAATATAATAAAAAGCCAAACTCAAGTTTTTAAGCGAAACAAAATGTGACACATATAAAAACCTAACGTTCTTAAAAATATCATAATCAAAAGTGTAAATGATAAAATTATTCTTACTTCACTGCTTTGATACAGGTTGGATTTTGTCCCAGTATCATTCTATGATAATGCAAAATAATACATTGTGTACCTAATGCAAAGTGCAAATAACAGTTGGGATAATTTGGAAACATGGATTCAAGGAGAATAAATAATGTGAAGGATAGGGGATAACGACTTACACAAAACAAACCCTTTCCTGATTTACGCGAAAAGTACACAATCTAAATGCGACGAGATTATTTCTATACAACTTAAACTTTATTGAATCAAAAAAGATGCCTAACCATGATTAGATCACAAGTCTAATGTTTTGTTTAATTAGTCAGAAAAAAGTGATTTCTTAGATACTTATTCGTCGATCTTTAATCTTAGTGAAAACAAGGTGCTACATATTAATCAAAGCTAATAAAAAATGTACTGAAATGAGACGCACACGTTCTTAAACTACAGTTCCGAGTACTATGATAATTCCTCGTCCTAAAAGCTATTCCGATGACCGACATGCCTCACTATCAACGAAACGATTCATAGCGCAGCCGGAGCTACGACACATCCTTCCAAACGATCATTCTGTAATCAAAGTAGGCGAGGCTCTACCATCGACGCGTCCCTACGTCTATCCGCCCGTAATTTCTACACATAATTCCTACAAAACTAACATTCTTTGGCTGACAGTTAGTAAGGGTTGTACTTGCGACCCTTAGACGACTTATCGGGCGAATCGTCGTCCTGTCGGCGATTGTTGAAAGATTTGTGGTTTCTGTGGACGCCCGTGGTCTGGACCGGCGGGGTGGAGGAATTGGCGCCGCTGAGGAGATCGGTGAGGCCGCCGAGAGCAGAGAGGGAGCTAAGGGCTCCTAGGGCGCCGCTCTTGCTGAGGAGCTGCGCTAAGGGAATGGCGGAGGCGAGCGGACTTGCGGAGCCCGAGCTAGTGGCGTTGCCGGTGCCTCCAGCGGCGGACCCACCCTCGAGATTCGCCTTCTGGAGCTCCACACTGCAGGGCGGGATAGGACGGTATGTAGGCACGCACGGGACCGCTTTGAAGCGGGTGGCGGTGGACGGGACGCTGACCTGAGATGCCGTCAGCGGGGACTGGGTGGGAACGATTTCTTTGCTTACCTAAATACCATACTCTGGTATTTCTTGATACAATAACGTAGATATTTTTTTAATTGGGATTTCTTTACTATGATTTGTTTTTAACTATTGAAAAACTATTTACTGTTACATTAATTACATACGTATCATATTTACACGGTAAAGCCACGGACATACTTAATTTATTACTATTACGGACTTAATTTATTTAAATTTGTGGGGTACAAGATAAAAAGGTTTTCTCAGCTCAATTTAAAAAGCTGCACTTGGTTCTTTGCTGCTTACACTTCAGTAATTAATTATTTTTTACTCAAAGCGTCACTAAGCAAAGTGTCAAACCCTATTTATTAAGTTTTAATATCGTACAAAAAACCGGAATTGTGTGTAAATAAATGTGCAAAACGCAAGTGTTAGCAGTGTTTCACTTTTAAACCAACTTGAAACTTTTGCCTTGGACTTAAGTTATATTTTTGCTCACATTTAGCAATTTAACAGCTGTGTGATATCTCTCGTTGAGGAATGAGTAGAATCGTCACCTTCCATCAGGTAAGATAACAAACGAAGGTCTACGGATTATAATAAATTGCGTATCTCAGGTCAGACGCCACTAAGTATATAACTTAAGTATAAACCGACGACTTCGAAATGGTCCATCAGGTATAAATAAAAGGACAAGGATTCAAATAAATAGAGTTCATTGATTGATTCAGGTTAGGGGCTCACTTGATTTTGGAATTGGGTTGTTTAGGTAGGATGTATTGCTTGTCCTACATATGTGACTGCTTTATTGTGTAAATGGTTGGTGAAGAAGAGCTTTCGAACACCAAAGCATTGTTGGTAGCGAGTCAAGTTTATCGCAAAAGCTTCGCAGAAATCTGACATTTGTTAAATGCAATACAAATGTCATTCAGAATAATATTTGCCAGTCTAGAGCATCGGAACAAATCACCGAACTCAGGTTTCATTTATTTTTAGTTTCCATTACAAGAGATTATGAGACGGAGACTTGGCCAGCATGAAATGAACAATAATAATCCCAAACTAAGCAGAGCTTGTTTATAGGCACTGATATACTTAATACATCACATGGATGTCCATTTTTATTATACATTCAAAAATAATTTATATTATCATATTTTACTTCTCAAGTAGAATTATTTTGTAAGCCGAAAGAAGTAAACAATTGATTTCTGATTGCATAAAACTCAGATCACGGATACAGATCCGGAACAAATGTCTGCAGATCATACAAACATTTGTCCCGTGGCCACAATGCATCAATATCCGAAGCCCTTCTTCAGTATTAACTTCCTATCACACTTACCTCATGTTAATGAGATACTGGGCCAGTGCAACGGAGTCAGGGTTGCCAGTGATGGTGATGGTGCGATCTGTGGTACCACCTTCGCGCTCCTCGCAGTTCGATATCCGTATCATTGCGCCAGATATTTGGCGGATTTCAGCGATTTTGGTGCCTCCCTGGAATATTAAAATGAGGTAGAGGGAAATAAAGTACATTTTTGTGGAGCCAATATATGAATTTGATGTTGTATGGTAATAGTGTGAGCAGTTTTGGACAAACCGTAGCTGTCTCGGTCTAAGAACCTGAGCCCAATAACTCAATTATATTGAGTAGTCGTCGAGACGTTCCATTTTTATTTGTTAGTTCCATGTCCGCTCGGGAGAGGCGTTGCACCAAATCCCATACAAAATGGATCGTCTCCATTTCGAGACGCTACAATCGAGTAACCAAACCCAGGACTCTGGATATAACTCAGCCACTTGATGTTAAGGAAGAAAACTAAGAGAGAAGGGACATTCTGCACTACCTTAAAAAAAATCATCAGTTCATCACTAATGCTGAATTTTGTGAATGTGCGCACTATCACCAAATTTTCTAGTGGGGGCACAGGTCCAAAGTAGTTGAACAAAACTGACGCACTGAAGCATTATCGCCCTTAACACAACGCCATCTACCGCTTAAAGAGTGTATCTTGAGCGTACCTTGCCAATAATGCATCCGATCAGTTCATTGGGCACTGTCATCTCGTGAGACTGCTGATTGGTCGCAGCGGGTTGATTACGCGTCTGATTGGTCGAACGCAACTGAGACCCAGCCAGCGCCGCTAAAGCCGCTGCAAAAAGATTTTTGGTCATTGTATTATACATTGAAGTAAATTTTTTTAGACATTTCAGTTTTGCTGTGGTATGACTGAGAAATTTGTGTTCTTGATTAATAAACAGTATGATAGTAAACTAATTGTATATTATGATGCTTTTGTCAAGGAAAACTAACGGCACAGAAAGTTATTTATCGTATTTACCTGCAGGATTGAGTCCAGTGGTGTTGGCTGGTCCAAGACCGCCCAAGCCCAGCGCTGCTAAACCGGCCAATGGCGATTTAGCGAGACCACCCATCTTTATACAAACAAATTTTATTAGTTCACTCTGAAATACGGTAAATTTTTAATGCGGCAAATTTTGAAGGATCTTCCTTAACATTTGTTTCTCCATAATAAATTAAAATTGCCTTCAAAATCAAGCCGCGATTTAAAAAGAACATCATAGATATTGTTCTCTAGATAGTTTCTAGCTCCAGCTGCTTGTTTTCATCTTCGGTGGCAGAGCCGGGATGGGATCGCTGGATAGGGTAACCTGGGTAAAAACTATTCGATTCATAAAGTAAATAAAACAACACTAAGAAAATTCATCCAACACGGCGGCGTGTCGAATTCAGATCACCGTTTCGAACACACCGCAGGAATTACGAATTTTCTTAGATAAAAAAAACCACATTGTGAGTTGATTGGTGCTGCCCATGTTGGCACCGCAAGACAATGATAGGCATAATTTACTGAACTCTATACAACAAAAATAGTATCAACATTAAGCCATGCTAACATGGTTAATCATCAGTATTATTTTTGGTGATAACAAAAAGTAATCGGAAAGGCATTACAGGCAGAGGAGAGGTGCAAATAAGGGATGTAGTTCGCTTTGATGTGCGTGAGAATTGACGTACTCGAGGCTCAAATCTCGGCAATGCCAGAAAACAAACAGATAAAGCTTCAACTGTTATGTGTTTTCTCTACACAACGTCACGTCTATTGTAGTTTACCACGTGCTAAATACAAATTTACAAATAAATATTTAGATATAAAATTATTTAATTGGATTTCTACTGATACTAGCCCGAATTATGATAGTTTGCTCAGTCATTGATCTATGCTTGAGTAATGTTTTTCTATGGCATAAACGTAGACGCCATAGAAAAACATTACTCAAGCAAGCTTTCATATTACGGGGCTAAGAGGGGTTGCGTGCAAAAGAAATTACGATGGTTTCCAAGCAAAGGGGTACAGCGTAAATGAAAATATCGTAGTCACATCACCGGGGATCTAAGGGGTCTATTGAGATACAAGGTTAATTCATTGCCGCTACAGGGGTCGACCACACATCCAAACCAATCTGAGGGGAGTTTGGGGCAGCACCATTCACATAGTATCACTCTGGTCACACAACCTCATAGAGAATCATCGCCATAATACTGTTTCGACCGTCAATGTTGAGTTTGCAAGGCATAAGGTAGATATACTTTGGTTATAGGTTTTAGCTAATAGATTTAGGTAGATTTCAGACAGAGAAGATCATTAAAGTCTACTAGGGCGGGTATTTCGACCAAATACATTAGACTAATTACTTGCTTAAAACTAAACAGAACGATTGTTTGATACAAGTCTTAGTGTATGAGAGATGAATGAAAGTAATCTTTGTAAAATCGCGTGTTTTTAATGTTGTTACAGCATTTGTATTATGCTAAAACCAAATTTTTGCTAGTTTTTTTATTTATTTATTATATATTTTTTATTTATATATTCATTTGTTTAGGGCGTTACCAGCGAAAGTGTTACAAAACGATCTATATTTGTATGGAATTTGCGTAGTTATGTCCGTACTGATGTAGAGGCGTTGTACCAAATCCCATACAAATACCACCATCGCGGGTAAAAAGAAACGCCCTGATAACGTCGAACCAAAAACAGAGATCCGGACAAGTCGGGTTTTTTTACCCAGTTTTATAAATACATAATATCAACAATCGACTATTGAGACCTCTTCGACACGATTTGCGTTTGAATAGTCGAGGGACTGCAGTCATGAAGGTCCACAATAAAAAGGTCTGATTTCCACGTTTAGTTTTTCACAAGTAGCGTCATTCTCAATCTAGCTCTATGAGGTGTGGACCGTTGGCCGTGATACGTAGGACTCACAATGTGGTGCTCGTGTAGCGGCGGGTGCAGCAAGTGATGAGGGGGCAGAGCCCCGACCAGCGGCGGCTTCATGTCCAGCAGTGGGAGAGGGGGGAAAACCGGCGCGCACACCGCCTGCCGACCGCCCCCATACATATAACACTAGGCGATAGTCTCAACTATAGAAAGCTAGTCTCAACGAAAGAAGCATTGTCTTATCCATCGAGAAGATTAAAAAATCCCGTTACTAATTTGTTTCTGTGGTTCGTGATTTGATCTGAGACTTCGGTACATTACTAGTGACGAAGAGCGGAACGAAATTGACCAATCCGGAATGATTCGGGTTGTTGTGATGTTTATTTCAAAGAATGTGATTGGACGATTCCGCTCAGGTCCTCGAAAGCGGTAGCGCTCTTTAATTTAAGTCATTACCGATTGTTGATTCTTAGGCCCGTATTGTGAAAGCTTGCTCAGTCATAGGCATATGCTTGAGTAACGCTTTTCTATGGAATAAACGTCACTCAAGCATAGATCTATGACGGAGCAAGCTTTTATAATATGGGCCTTAAAGTGTTGTATCGCGGGTTGGCACGAGTTTTTTTTTGTAGTTTTTCTGCGCTCCACAAGCAATAAAACTAGCGAAAAATTAATTTGCCGCAAATCGTAAACCATTCCATGAAGTTATGATAATATCAACTTTGATTCACTTGTATTTTGTGAGCATTTGGGCAAATGTAAATTTTTTCACAAAATTTCGAAAGATGAAAAAAAATTAATCTCGCGCTAACCCACGACGAACCACCTTAAAGAATCTGCAGCGCCTTAAAAAAGTAGCGGTGAGCACTGACCCCTCCGAGAAAGAGCCTTTGGTAATGTCCCAAGTAGACTTATTAATTTTCATTTAAATAAGAGCCTGTACATTATATTGTTTTCATATTTCCAATACTGATGAACATAATTTTGATATTCCCTATTCTTTGAAAAATAATTTTCTTATTACGAGTAGACGTAGGTATCAGTTCGTCACTAATTCCATAGTATAATAGTTTTGTTACCGTGTGAAACTGGAACGAATAGAAAAACACGGCGTGAATTTATAACATGATATATTAGTTACTACTTACTTCATATTACAATAATAACGTGTACGACTTAAAATAACAACCACAGGGTGTTTTAAGTTTTTCCATTTACAATGGTATCAATTCAGATGTCACTAAAACTGATTTGTGAGCAGTAAAAAGAATACCATCCCTTATTTATCAATAGAAATAATAAATAAATAATACTGGACAATCCACACAGCATCATCTAGCCCCAATCTAATCAGAGATTGTGATACGGGTACTAAATGACTGATCTACTTTAGAGAATACATTAAATAAATAGATATTTTTTATTATACTTACATAAAAAATAAACAGAACACTCAACAAATATTTTCAAATACAAACATTTGTCCCAAGGCGGGAATCGAACCCGCAACTTCCTGCGTCGCAGGCTGACCATCGCCACAGAGGTCATCAATAAAAAGGATGGCATTATTTTTAAGCGACAGGTTTCAATATTTTCTGTTTCAGGTTTATTAAAAATATAACAGCGAACTCTAGTCACCTCCCTTGTCATTATCACACAGTTTCTACATAAAACATGGAATAGCAGTGAATAATCAGGAATACTCTGAATCGATACCTTTCGTTGGATAAATTTAACTTGTTCTATTTTAGATGAGATTGTAGTAATTTACTTACATCCTGGGCCGGTACTGCGTAGTTTCCTTGAATGGTGTACGCCTGGCCTCCTGCTAAGATCACTGGGCCGGCTACGTTTGGCTTTGGTCTGTACGGGATGGTGGCGCCTTTGGGTGGGCTCTGAAAACATCAAAGAATGTGTTAAACATTGGAAGAGAAGGGATATTAGAATCGGGGCCTTACTGGAACAAAAATAGCAAAGGTTATGCAAATATTTAGGTAATTTGTACACGTGAATAGGGTATATGAATAGGTTTTTTTTATTTTATACAAAAAGGAAATAAAAATGTACTCAGTTTCGGGTGATAAAACACCCTTCTTCTGTGACATCACCATTCAGTTTGTCAACTTAAAGTGCTTTTTCTACTTTAATCGAAATAAAATTAAAAACAAATAAGTTTTGTTGTTTGTGTGGTGTCTAATTGTAATTAGGTAGCTAATTAGCAATTAAAAATTATCTTTCTTTCAAAAAAGATATCCTGCTAAAAGCTTCATGACAAAAAGGTTAACGGTGCAGTCACATTTAGAAATTTTGAGATTGAGTTTTAAATTATCTGCTTTTCAATGATTAAATTTCCCAATAAAAACATCAAAAATACAAAAGTAAATATTCAGACATATTTCTATATCAAGAGAGAATACAGATAAAAATAATCAAATTTTTTTAAGTCACATGCTTGTACCCTTTTGTGTATGCAAAATGAGTGGACCTTGATACTAACAGGGGTTGTCTCAATCTTTTTTTACTGCTTGCTCAAACTGAAATACTATCGCCCAGAGATTAGTTACTCGATAATAGCGAGAAGTTCAATTTTTGTATGGAATTTCCGTGATTCCATATCCTCACGGTAGAAATGCGCGCTGTACCAAATATGTATGTACCAATATTCAAATTAAACTTGTCGTCTCGATACTAACGCTCTAATTATGGGTTGGGTCTGCCCTTACGATTTAGCACCAGCATTATTAAATTAGGACATCATGATGGCGCCACCGTAGTGTATTGAGCTACTAGAGAGAAAAACCAAAACAAACACCACCGCCAAACTGGCAGTGGAGTGAGACGTTAAATAGCTCTATACATAGCTTTTTGCTTTATAGTGCGTTTCTCGCACTGGGAAAAATTCACATTTTGTGGGTGGACCGGTGGCGCCACTATGGTGTCCTAATAAGATAATGATGTACCTCTATCATGACGCAGCAGATGTGATAAATGCACTGCGTGATAGCGTCGCAAGTTCCGCTGATTGTGACAGCTCTTTCAGTCGAGTTTGGCAGCATCTCACTCGCTACCTGTAATAAAAGAAAAAACAAAATTTTAGATTTGAAAGTAAACACCATTGACGTGAATGAAGGAATATTGTTGGCACCTACCTACCAACAACGATGTTTATTTTATTTTTTTATTTATTTTATTTTATTGTTGAGAGCAAGTTCCCCTTTTAAAGGTAAAACATAAAGCGAGATACAGAGAATTCCACTCTGCATTAGATACTCTTACGCTGGTTAGATAGATAAGATAACACATGATTAGAGAAGTGTTAAAAAGAAAGCAGTCCAGAATAAGATGGCGGCAGTACGACTGAAGGTGGACTCTGAAAGCGCATCGGAGAACTTTGATAGTGTATTGACCCCTCTTGTGAAGATGGGGCAAAAACGCTTTGGAATTTATCGAAATAAGCAAAAATATTTTCAAAATGTGTGACTTACGCCGTCTTAAGTCAAATTTTTCTAGAAAGTCAAGACACTGAGGTAATGAAAATGTACCTGAATGTTAGCTCCTGTGGAATCTCTGATATCCTTGATCTTGGAGCCTCCTTTACCGATGAGTGAGCCGCACTGCGAAGCCGGCACGATGAGCCGCAATGTGATAGGGGCGCGGGAACCAGCGCCGCCGCCCTCATTGAATTGCGAGCACCACTGAAATAAGACAATTTAAATGGACTTGTATAAAAAACACGCCAAATCACCTGAGAAAAGAAATAAGTTTTTGAGTCTTTAGTTTGTACAGGATCACTGTTAACAATTTTTTACAAATAAATCTTTACATTACCTACGATTCTTGTAAGCACCTAATTACATCCGCAAAATTTTTCATAAAATAAACAAACTATACTTACGTAGGCAAAAATGTGTTAATTTTTATGTAGTTTTAATTACCTCTTCAAACTTCTTGCAAATAAGAGTAAATGCCTTGAATATAGCGCTTGTGTTGCCAGTGACAGTAACAATGCGCTCTGGGCACGATCCATCTGATATATTGATTTTGGCTCCAGACTGAAATGGAAAATCAATTGTGAATTTCTCTTATTAATACTTAACTTAAACGTAATTGAGGGAAAATCAATGTCATACTATAAAACTAAACTGTTTGAAATGATCGAATAACTCACAATACAGAAACAAGTCGGCATTTAAAGTCGCGCGTGGCGTTAGGGCACTTAAAGTCATTCATGCGATTATATTGCCCAATAAATTATATACCAATTCATTACATGGATCTTAAAGCATACCTATTTTAATACCTAATACTAGTAAAGTGTACAGAAATTTCCACTTACTTCTTCTCTGAACCTTTTGACGATCTCTCCTTTTTTGCCAATGATACTACCCACCTCCTGTAATAAAAAAAGAGCAACATCAATTCCAGAGCATTAGGAATCGTGACACCGAAAATAGCCGAAGGGATAAGACATTGGCGCGTATTGTGCAACGAGTAGCACGTAATTAATGCAGTCTCGCTTAGATTTATCGTAGGTACAAAAGATTTCCCGTCTGGGTGCCAATAATAGTAGCATCGAGTTCTTTGCTGAGCGCATCGGGGCTGGATCAGGACAGTTTTAGAGACGAGACCGTTTGTTCCTGCCAACCGGCATGTTGACTTCAGCACAATGTGAACAATGCGCTTGCCCAACGTTACAGCGTGGACTGTCCGTCTCGACGACACAAATACTAAATGTTGATTGATGTTGAAAGTGTTCAGTTCAAAGAACTCGCGCCGTAACGCATTGATGGTCAGATCGGCATTAAGTATCTTTCTATCACTTTATGAATCATTTACTGGAAACTCGTGCTTAAATTTTAACTAATTGATTTACGATTTAGTGTAGAGATTGAATTGATAGGTCAATGTAATAGACCTAATACTCAAGACATAGTTTCGTTGGAAATATTATGTGTACTGGATTTTTTATTTTTTTATTGATTTGTTGTATAGCATCAGAAGCAAGGCAGGTATTAAATATTCGAAAATATTGATAGCTGCTATGCAACAAACTATTAACTCATCATCATCATCAGCCTATACCAGTCCACTGCTGCACATAGGCCTCCCCTAAAACTATTACCTATTCCAAAGTAAATAATAATTTTAACTGTTATGTATGTATGTAAAGAAATAAAAAACTTTTATTCACATTTGCAGTTCCGAAATTAAATAATAATTGAGGAAGGAGGCGACGCGCCTTTGTCCAGAAGTGGGACTGTGATGGGATTTTAATAATATTTAAAATTAGTAAAGAAATTTTGATTTATAAGAGTCTATAAGATATTATTGTTCCTACTAAAAAGAAACATGAACCATACATGACTATGAACTCTGTGTACTTGATGAGGAACAGAGAAAGACAAATTGAGTATAGGGCAGTAAGAAGACTAATATTCCAAACAAGAAAATCAAGACGAAATCCATACATCAAGTTTACAATAAGGAAATGTCCCAGCATGCAGTGACAACGTACACTAAACATTAATGCAATTAAAAAAGGTACAAATCAAAGAATTTGATGAACAGGGCGAGTGCCGATAGCTGGAAACCTGCCAGATGTACTTTGTATTGGATTACAGCCAATTAAAAGTACCTAGACGTAGGAGTTGGTCTAGCATCAATACATTTCACATGTCAGGCCTATCTAGCTGCATCAAGGTGTGCAAAATTAGTTTTGCAATAGTGATAAACACCTGAGCTTGTTTAATTTGATTAGAACACAGTAATATGATTTGTTTTTGCTGGCTCTCTTAAATCTATCAAGTTGATTTCAGACGAATTTTTTTTCTACCTTAAAATTGGAAGATACAAGCATATTATACAGAGTGGTTTTAACTCGCTGTAATTAACACAATTAGTAGGTCATTCATTTCTAATTCAAAGTGGAATGCCATCAGGCTTTGCTTCAGTACCGTATTATATCATCATCATCAACCTACATTAGTCCACTGCTGACTATATACCAAGTTATTACTGAAATTGCTCTTATTAACAGTTTTGTTACTAGGTCACAGTCACAACAGTGCAGATAGGAGAGTATTAAATATGTTGTGTACTAAGCAGATTAGTGCAATAACTGTGAATAATAATGAAAGCCTAGTCACTAAGCAAGCCTACACGGGTAGCAAACAGGATAGTGTTATGAATCCATACAAGTGTGTGTACACAGTGTGTACCCTAACAAGATTTAAATACCAAAGACATATTAGATTACCATATTAGGTTCAAGAATAGGTAAATAACTCTTTTGCTTGGGTTTTTACTAGAAGTTTAACTTTATTAACAAAGAAAATTACAATAATATTATTTTATTGTAACAGTGAAGTGTGAACAAACAAATTAATACTAGTATTTACAATTGAAACAATTGAGGAATGTTGCTAAAAATCCAGAGAAAGCTCAACTGATCCATATCAATACCAGTTGGACACTGGCCGTATTGCCCCACCGTATGGTAATGCTGATATACAGCTTAGTATATCATCTACATAGCTTTTTGAGATGGGAGTGGAAGGATTCAGGAGCTCAATTTATAGGAAAATAAAAACTGTATTAAAATAAGATATAAAAGCTTGAATTTTCCTTTAATTTCATGTGAGATTTTTCAAAATAAATAAAATAAAAGAACGAAAAAAAGAATTTTCTAAAAATGAATGAAAAAAAGATTTTTCTTTTCTTGTTGGCTTGAGATTCAAATTTATCTGTGGTGCCAACTGCATTACTCTCCTTCATTAGTGGTCAGGTAAAAATCTAACAATAAAATACCAAGATTGTTTGTTTCATGTTGAAGCGAGATTTAAATTTATTTGTGGTTTTTTTGTTTTTCCTGTGTTCTAAAGAAATAAATGTAAGGGAAAAGTTATTCACTGCAAATGGTAAATAATTTTCTATCCCAAAATTGAATCCCGCGCCAATACGTAAACAACAATCTTTAGTAGGAACTGCTAAAATTTATGGGAAAAATTATGTGGTACTTGCAGACTTCTTCTTTCTAAATCAGAGTAACTTTAAATGTCCCCAGTTTACTGGTTTTCAATAACAATTAAGAACTTGTGCAAAGGTGTTAGTTATTTTGGGATCTTCCATTTGATAGGCAGATTGACTAGACTAACAAGATTTATTACAGTTTGAAGCTATTAGTTCTGTATAATTACGGAAAGGAATGTCTAAAATGGTTACAATCTGGACGGGAATAACTATTAATACTACGTAGCAGTTGGATAGCTGTATGTATAAAAATGGAAAATGGTTGGTGCTGTAAAAAGGTTAAATAGCTACAAGCAAACAGTATTTAGAAGAAGGTAAAGTGTACACTTTCACGCTGAGATATACATCACAAATTTAAGATGAATGGTGCCAATCGTAGGGACAAATGTTACTTGATGAATGAAGTGTTGTCTTACCTTCCCCTGCATAATCAGTCTGATAGTGAGGATAAATTTGGAGTCTTCCTCTTGGAGAGTAGGGGCTTTATCTTCCATGCTGGAGGTGTCCGTTGTACCTCGCGGAATTTAGTCTGCGTACAGGGCTACGTGTGGGTGGACACAGGGAACACTCCACTCAATCTAATGGCTGGGACTCGGGGGCTCGTGGCACGCACTGCAGGCAGGGTAAGCTGGAAAACAGGCGCACATCTCAAAAGGAACGTCCATAGGTCGAGCCAACTAAAGGTAAAGGGGCATGGGCTATCGTCCTTGAAATAAGCGAAGCCGATTACCGAATATTTATTTACAGTGGCGGTCGGTGGCAAGCGGTACGGAATGAGGGCGGCAAATGAGGATCTAGACGCTATTATAAACTAACTGGTCGGAGCGACCGGATTCTGCGGCGGTAACGCGAGTCGGGCGACTCCGGCCGAGGAACCGTTACTTGAACTCCAGTACCTGTTCGCGGCTCGCGACATAACCTCAGCGACGCGCCTCATGGCTAGCCGACCCAGGTTATCGATCCCGCAAATCCCAAACAATAAACCCGGAGCAGATTCCAGACAGTGCTCTTACCTCGATAAGTTTTCCACTTTGCAACAATAACATAACAATCCTTAACACTAAATATCACCACGATTTGTATAAAAATCACACTTATCACAATATTCTTTGTAGTAAAGAAATGAAAAATAAAAATATTTCAAGCCGACGACGACTGTGACGCGTCGGGATAAATGTGAAGCGTAAACTGTTTGTAACGTCAACCGTCAAACTGAAGTTGATAATGACAGCAGCAACAATTCGACAGACGATGTACCTCACAAGCGCCACCACCGGAAGTTGAACTTGTTTATTAGAGATGTCGGTAAAGCAGTACAGTCCGCGAAATTTGAATGTGTCGAACATAAACTGGGTTTACTAGTGAAAAAATTCTATGTCTATGGGTTTACCTAATCTGTCTGGTGGAGGAAGAAAGACCCAGTTCGGTATTTTACGGTATTTGTACTGACTATTTCTCAATGTAGTCTGTTGTAGCGTAGGATCCTAGGATCTTTGGTTGTAGCATTCCTGCCTATTGTAACTACATAGGTACCCACATAAGTTTAAAGTGGATGTAAGGAATTTTTAAACGTAGGTAGTTTAAAAAAGTGAATCACAATTTAGCAGTTTTACGACGTTCAAAAAATACGACGGTAGGTACTTCTGTAGGTAGGTGGGTTCCTCGGTGGGTCCTATTTAACCTACTCTACATAGCATAGTACGTAGGTATATTTAACTATTTAAGGACTGGTACCCGTTTGTGTTATCCAACAAAAGTTTATTGAGATGATAATTAAATAAATAAATAATGCTGGACAATTCACACAGCATTATCTAGCCACAAGGTAAGCAGAGCTTGTGTTATGGGTACTAGATAACTGATATACGTAATATTATACAGTACATAGATAGATATTTTTTATTATACATAGAAAACACCCAGACCAACGGAACAAATTTCTGCAGATCGTACACAAATTTGTTCCGAGGCGGGGATCGAACCCGCAACCTCTTGCGTCGCAGGCAGACTCTCGCCCGCTGCGCCACTGAGGTCGTCAAAAATTAACTACCATGAGCACTAAATAGCACTAAACGGATTAAATGCGTAGATCAGATACCTACTCAAAATAATCACATAAATAGCGGGTTAAATTGTCAAAGCATAAATCACATAATCACGTAAATCTACCGTGGGTTCAGTTTTTAAATTTAGATTTAGCATTGTCTGAACCTGTTATTTTTATAACTCTACTTTTTAGTTAGAGCAATAGTTCATGCGCCTTCGTTTACATAATTTCATACCCAATAGTTTATAAGAAATAGTGCCAGTTGTTGGTATTTATCAAGAACCTGTTACATTTATTTATTAAAGTCAGCTGCTTTGCTACAGTCCAGACGATAATGTTTATATTTTATCTTAGTGAGTTATTACATCGGTCCATCTCCATTGCGGTTTGGGAAGATACTACCACTGACATTAATATTTCTCTCCGAAGGTGTTCTGTTGTTGTCATGTACCTACTAAAGTATACCTACCTAAATAGGTAGGTATTTTAGGTAGATACGAATAGAAACTACCTAATTTTAGGTAAGCGGAATGGAAAGTTAATAACTATTATAAACATCCCCAACAATAAAAAATAAAAATGGCATGGGAAAGGTTCTACCCAGGGACGAGAGAAAATTTTCTCGTCCCTGGTTCTACCTTTCCTCATTTCATTTGGTCGCCAACGGATTGGATTCGATTGGCTGTATTTACCTATTTTATGTACCTAACTATCTCATAAAAAATACCTTTTGCCCTTAAATTATCTCATAGTAAATAGCTGTAAGTACGTACCTAACCTACTCACCAACATAAATATTTAATAAGTAGACTTGTATGGGAAAGCGTGGAGCGTATTTTTAAAAACAATTAAAATAATTAAATTGAAGTTGAATTTAATATTTCAATATTTTCAATGGTTTTACAGTGACCACTTAATTACGACTGGGGTTTCGAGTCCAAAGTTATTCGCATCACAGGACGTTGATAAAAATGTCTAGCCGCTAAGTCAGCGATATTGCTCGTAAGGAATGCGTGGGTGAGTATAGTTAAACACGTCTATGGGACGCTGAATACGGACCTCGATGTCATAACTAAGTAAGTACGTGATTTAGGTGATGTATCTAATGTAGGAAGGTTGGAAGTGACTCAAACAGAAGGCACGACCAACCTACATTATTATGTTTCTAAATGTTAAACTATACTCACATTTTAGTTAGCTTGAAGAAATGTCTCACGCCTTTTCATTTATTACGCCAATGTTATTTTCTCCAATTTATTCCTTATAGAGATCTAGGTAAGTACCTGAAAAGATAAAAAGATTTTTGGTTTAGGTGCACGGATTACATAAATAAATATATAATTGAGTTAGCTCAGTGCCTCAAATGATAAAATCTTCAAAATTAATTACGAACCAATTAAAGTTATTTAATTATGCAAAAGCGCCAGCTTAAAGATAAAAATATTCACTAACTTTTGGTGCAAACTTTATTAATTTTAGGCATAAAATAGAACGTAAAAGACGGGCCTCACGACAATCTAATCGTCGACGTCTTCCGCTATTTCCTTCACACGTCATTTCCTGTGCTACAAAACCGCGTGCTACGCCAAGCGCTACGGTGCTACGATTTCGTAGAGCTTTTTCAATAAATGATAAAATTTCATAATACTCCACATTTTTATTTTCAATCATAGTAAGCGACACGGAATCGTATGGGTATCCTATCTTTCGACTAGAAATATATACTAGAAAGAAGGTTAGAAGATTTTTGCCGAGGTAAGTTATACTAAAATGTGGAACGCTTCACGATTTTGCGTGCCTTGAGCAGGATCCATGCTAATCTTCTCTGTAGGTATCGTTCCAATTTTAGTAGGTACCTTTATGTTTAGGTACTGCCGATATTTCGTAAGAGAGCAATGGTTAAGAAAGCTTAGATTATTTATTTGTCTTTCAAATGAAACGATAATAACGAAAAAGACTGGCGTTTGCCCGGCAGAGAAGAGAGAACAATATGAATTTTCATAGAAGGTCCAAAGCAATTAAAGTTTGTAATCCCCTAGAATAAGGGGCGATTTTAAATAAAGGCTCTAGATTTTGTTTGTTATCAATTTCAAGGATTAATTTTGTGTCTACTTAAGTACCGGTTAGATAAATTTAAAACAATATCAACAAATCACACAGATACAATTTTAAATATTTAGGCCTAGTTTTCGGTACTGTCGAAACTTCGAGCCTAACTAAACGGTCTGAATTTTCGAGCCCTATCTGAATTACAAATGATATTAGTTGAGCTACTTGTAGATTGTTTGCAACGGTCTGTATTATTTGATTGTAATTTTCTTTGTTAATAAAGAGATTATTCCAGTTTATTACAAATTCAGAGTTATTCGCCAATCAATATTGCCTATCATTATTGGTATGCCACAAATTCATATTGCTCCAAGATACCAACCCTAAGTAGAGTTCTATTGTTTTGGCCGCAGGAATCCATATGAGCATCACGTTGCGCAGTATTGATAGCATGCATTCCACTGTGATCTATTTTAATGCGGGATTCCAAGATCATTTGGGAGATAACTGGCTTATCTTCCTTCATATGATCTGCTTAGACTTGACTGTGTAGATATCATTCGAAGTACCTATGTGTTAAGATGTTGGTAGACGATGCGTATCAATAAACCGCTGCGTCTCTTTAAAAACAAATGAAAGCGCCTTTGCAAAAGCTTTAAACCTCCCGGGATATGAAAGCAGAGGGGCGAATGTGAAAAAATATGGCCAAAGAACTAAATGAACCCTCTCGCATATCTTTTATAGGTACATGAGACTTTTTGTGTTAGGTTATATCGCGAGTTTTTTTTTTAATTCTTGTATAGCAACCGAGTTTGCGTTTTTATTAAGGTGAAGTACGTTCGTAATTTCTAGACAAGGACGAGCGAACACCGCGCAGTGAAAGCGAGAAAGGGACGCAAGAGCCGGCCCGAGCGCAATTTCACTGCTTTTTATTTATAAATTTGATATTGCTCTAAAATAATACTCTTTCGCAAAAAACTAAAACCATAATCCTCTAAAGTGTTTAGTTAAGTATTTTTTAGACAATATTTCATTCAAATATTGTTAAGTAACTAGCAAATGAAACTGGAAAACCAGTTTCGTAGTAAAAATGCAAAATTTAGAGGAAACTTTGCGATTTTTTTCTATCGAGTCAAGTTGAGTCAATCGTGTTTCGGCTCCCATAACTTACTAACAAAAATCCTAAGCTTTTAATGCTCATTAAAAAAGATTTAAAAAAATTGTGTTTTCTTGCCTTAAAATTGATTTTCCGTCTAGGCAAAACCTGAGTTTTGAGACCTACTTCGCCTTAAGGACCATAGTTTTCTTCCTCCAATCAATCTTCACTACTACACAAAGACTGCAACATTAAGTGCAATACCGCTCGATTGCCTCACTGACAACACGAAACTCAGTAGGTATTCGTTGAAAGGTAAATACAAACAAACTATTTCAATATTGCTGGACTCCGCTCTCCAGCTTTGCGCCTCACTGACCACTGAATAAATAATTTATATTTCAGCATAGGTTCCTATATAAAATAATTACTTTCAACATATGATGACCTCAAGCGTGAATTACAGATTGCTGAAACTGAAATGAGTTTTGAGTTACTTATGCGAAACATTTCGGAAAATCATGTTTATAAATAATTAACAGCGGGAAAAGTAGATACCCCTGATATGCGAAATGATTTACCTTTGTACAGGGTGGGCCATAATTTTTTGCACTTTTGAAATTACTATATAAAATATAGAACACATTTTATTTTAGTAAATATTTATTGAAATTAAAGGAAAAACGTGGGAATTTAATTTTTTGAAAATAATATCGTCCAGGTGACCTCCATCTCGCCGCTGGCACTCTTCAAACCTGGTCCTCAGGCTTTCGAAAACTCTTAGACACAGAGCGCTGGGTATGTTAGCCATTTCTTGTCGAATGTTATCCTTTAATATATTAATATGTATTATGAAATTCGGAAAAACATACATACCTACTTGTAAGTTCCAAAATAAACGTGAAAATGTGAAGGAACCACTTGGAAAATGATATTTGGCGCATGCTCGATGTAGCAAACGGAAAGTTTTAATTGCTTCGTGTGACTCGTTCTCTCGTCATTCACGGTTGCCCAGAATAATATTGTAGCAAACGCTGAGGAGTTTCACTCTCGCAAGAAATAGTACGATTACACTGACTCCAGAGCTCCTAAGTAAAAAAAATATTTTTTTGAAAAAACTAGTTCTATTTCCATAGTAATTTACGTTTTTTGAGACAAATAATAGACCTTCGAATACAATTTTTATGGCAGCCTGGAATCATTTTACATACAATAGTGAAAAAAAAGGTCCATAATTGACGGAGAAATCGACGATAATCTATCCTAATATAAACAAATATTCTTATATTAGTAAAATAGTAATAAAATTATACATTTGTTTATTTGTTTGTTAGGTTTCGAAACTACTGGACCGCTTTGAAAAATTAATTCACCATTAGAATTCTACATTATCCCTATTGAACATAGGCTATAGAATATATATGCAAATATAATATGCAAAGCCGGGGCGGACAGCTAGTACATTGACTAAAACATACATAGAACGTCCTCTTCTATTGCTTTTCTTCGCATAAAAACGGGGCTTGTAAGATACAATTATTAAAACATATTTTTACATTTTTTTATGAAATGTTACATTTTTGTTGATTAGTGAGTGATGTATTATGCTTACAGATATGTACTAGAATGCTTGTCGTACATATTTTTATAATCCATCCATTAATAGTATCATCGATCAAAATAGTTACCTATTTTAATTGCTATATTCAAATGTATATTTATATAAATGCATATAATAATTTATCAATAGCTTACGCCTAAAAACGAGTGAAACAAGCGAAAAATCCCACACAGAACTTATTCTCGCCAAGATGCATGCAGCCCGGGTCCATTGCCATGGAAAAATCCAGGTAAGAGACGTCTTTCAATCGGAATACCTTGACATACAAGGCATAGGCAAAAATTATCTGAGCGTCTGGTCGAAGCGACGCGTGACCCGAGAGCTGGTGAGTATCTGGCACAGTGCATCAGCATTGCTATACAGCGGGGCAATGCAGCCAGTGTCTTAGGCACGCTTCCAACTGGTATTGATATGGATCAGTTGAGCTACCTGTAGATTGTTTGCAACAGTTTGCAGATAGCTTAATTGTTTCTATTGTAAATACTAGTTTTAATTTAAATTTGTTATTTGATTGTTATTTTCTTTCTGAATAAAGATTTTTTCATAATTAGGCATAGGTGTGAATGGAATATTTTAGTATAATGACGTACGTATTAGTATGGAAGCTCTACCAAGATCAAAAAAAAAGTTGAGAGGTGTCAAGGGACACCCGGATGGAACGAAGTTCCTTTCTATAAGGGAGAGAGAGAGAGACAGACAGAGAAACATGCGCACGCCGCACGGCTTACAATAGCTTACTAGAGCTTACTATAGCAAAATGTGTCGTTACAACTTTTCGTGGGAATTTTTTTCCGTCTAGCCCCCTTTCACAACGCGCGATAAGGAACTTAGTTCCAAAAAAAATCATCTCCTTGCAGGTATTATCTTGCTTCGTTCCAAATGTTATGAGCTTAAATCGTAAGCCCTAGAGTAGACACATGGCTACGAGTATTACCCACATTTCAACAAACTCTACAACCTATACTCTGCAACTGGAATTCCCTGTAAGCTTAGCTTAACGTACAGTATCTCAGCCTTGTCAACGTGGCATTGTGAAGATTGCAGTGTTTTGACATATTTCCCATGTGTAGATAGCCTAATACTGCGGAGTGGGTAATCGGATTAGGTGTCTTGTTGTCTTGTGTCAGGTGTCAAGTTACTAGGGCTTGTGTTTTGGCTGGAAAGTAGACGGAACTTGTGTCAACGATATAGTCTAGTGTAGAGGTTTCAAGAGTTGTTGTATTAGGTGTTGCCAGCTGTCTGAATGTTTATGTTAATGTATGATGTTTATAATTTTTTTCTTTATTAAATTTAAGCTTGCTTTTACCATATCACTTCTTGACTAGAGCCATAGCAAAAACTACTCATATTTAGGTACAAGTACATAGATTTGGCAACTATCACAGTGTCACTTATATAAAATATGGTAAGTTTGGATTTTTAGATGTATGGATCTATGTATGTTGATGATGATGTTAGTTTCTACTGAAAGGGCTGAAGTTATTTTGTGTACTGGTAGTTCTAGGCTAGAATCATTTTTTAATAATCTACAAATTACTATATATACTAAGCAAATACGCTAATGTTGCTGATTAATTTAATTTTAAAATGTATATTATTCTCTTATAAACTAAAACTAATATTTTCCGACTGATTTTTTCCCAAGCTATCTCAATGATATTATATTAAGATTTCTTCTCACAGTAAATAGCTAAGTTGGGTGTGGTTAAGGTTTTGGTGAACACTCACGGTAGGGCTGGTCCACCAGTTTAAAGTCGCCCAGCGAGCTATAGAGAGAGCTATGCTCGGAGTTTCTCTGAAGGATAGGATTCGTAACGAATATATCCGACAGAGAACTAAGGTTATCGACATAGCTCAAAGGATTAGCAAGTTGAAGTGGCAGTGGGCTGGCCATATCTCGAGAAGAACCGACAACCGTTGGGGTAAACGTGTTCTTGAGTGGAGACCGCGACTCGGCAAACGTAGTGTAGGACGCCCCCCGACCAGGTAGGATGACGATTTGCGAAAGACTGCTGGCAGATGCTGGATGCGGCAAGCTGAAGACAGGGCGCTATGGCGCTCATTAGGGGAGGCCTATGTCCAGCAGTGGACAAATATAGGCTGATGATGATGATGACGATGAAGGTTTTGGTCTCGAGTTTGATACACGGCGACCTTCCTTGTCAAGAGAACTTTGACAATCGTGACTGTACATGTACCTACCATATCCTAGACTTTAAAACAATTCTATTACCTACTGATGTAAGCGGGTTAGGCTTCATTAACTAAACGCTCTCTGTAGTTGAGCGTTTGTTTTTATTCCAATAGCTTTTGTCTAGTGATCAGAAATTTAAAAATCTCTGTTCATAACATGTAACGTGAATAGTTGAAGGTCTTTGACAAATTTTCTCGGTTGTTGGAGATATCCGAGATGGAGAATGATAGGCTCTGTACCGTCGTTGAAGTATGCAAAACTTTAAGAATTTAATTTATATATCGCCGTAGTAGACGACGAAAATGAAAATATTTATAGGGTGCGGTCGCTGAAATATCGTTTTAACGATACCTGGTAGGTACGACGATTTATGATAAAGCTGTTATTAGATTTTCGTACATTCTGTATTCGAGATTGCTTAATATGGTGTGAGTCGATTTTAATTATTTCATTCTTAGGTAGGTATAAGTTAATGAAAATTCGACATTCAGTTTAATTTTTTTTTCGCAGGGTTTTGTTACATCAGAAATTACCCTAAAATTAAGAACCAAATGGTCTGGCACCACACAAAAGAAAATTGGGTAAAGTTTTGGGTAATTTCTGATGTATTTGTTAAACCCTGCGGTGTGAAAATCAAATGACCGTTTCGCCGCACGGATAGCCGATGCGTCGTGACGCTACCTTGTGCCGTATACCGCAGCGTATTGTTTATTTATTTAGTTAAAACTTTATTGCAATAAGGTACAAAGGGTGGGCTTAATGCTTAGGCATTTTCTACCTGCCGACCAATAACACATGTTTTAACAGATGGTTGGCGTGCTAATATTAGTTTTACAAAATATAGATGTTAAAACTTTTTATTACGTCCCGATTAAGAGATCAAAGCATTTTCTAGTCCTTTTTTTTGCAACGACGCTGTTTAAATCACTGATATATTATGCCACTTCGAAGCAGTTCTACTTGTATAAGTTTTCTTTTGAGTTTGGATTAAAAGGTTACAGTGAAAATATAAATCCGAGAAGGTAATGATACAAGGGTCGCGTGACTAATCGTCTCGTTCAAAAAGCTCATTTCGTCTGCACATGATTAAGACGCGGGCGTTAGGTGTCTGATTTGCTTAATGTTCATAATTTTGCTCCAGCTCCACCTGTCTCTATTAAGAATAATTTTCCGGGAATCCACGAATTATCCTCATAATTTACTCGGGTGCCCAATTTTCTTGCGTTTGTTGGCACAATCGTAAATATTTTATACTACTTTTGTACTCGATTGTGACTTGATTTAGGGGCCTTTAAAGGTTAAGTTTTCTCTAATAAAAAATAGGTTCTTTGTACATTTTCAGAATAATGAACTCTCTTTTCTTACATCCAAAGGAACTGTATTGTGACCAACGTAGAAATGGCTAGGTTAAGTTTATTTCCAAATTCTGCAAAACGTAAAGCCGTAGGGAACGATAAGCGATAGCGTCTATAAAATTGAATTGTGACCCCCCGGTAAGGCGTAGGTTAGATAAAGGTGGGACGAGATTTGAGCGGACGGCGTTCGTTGGAGAATGCAATGTGGGCCCAAATCGTCCCGCGGTCCCGTGAATTAGAGCGTGGTGGCATTATAGGGTTAATGGCTCGCATTTCCACTCAGCGGTAGATTTTTAGATGAAATACAATGTTGGCTACTGATATAAGCCTACAGAACTACTTAACGATAAACAGAGAAAGCAACTGCTTGCAGCGCCGATTGGTGCGCGCTAAGCTTAATTTGGGGCTGTGTGAATTGTCCAGCACTATTTTTTTATTTATTCAATTCTTAATTGTTTTGATAATCACTGTTCCGGCCTTTTGTAGGTACCAGGTGTGACTCAATCTTACCAAACAAAACTATGACAAAGGCAGGCATTAAAAAAAAACTAATAATAGGTATCACAAACTGCCCATTGAAAATTTTGAAATTACCTTTGTTCAACGAAATAATAAATAAAAATAGGTGATGGCGCTAGTTTGGCTCGGGGTACAAGCACCTACGTATCTTCAATAATTTACAAAATTCAAAGCTGCTTACTCGGCCTAATTATGTACTTACGTACATAGCCTTGATTCTTAGAACATCTATGGGCAGTGGGCACCCACCTATATATCCATAGAATTTCCAATTTGGTTAGACTACCTGAGATCGCACCTGAACTATGTTTCTCTACATAATTCGCTTTGCTTCAAATATAAAATCACAGTTTGTATCCTTTACAGGGGCATTAAAGGAGCAAGATTCGTGGGAGTGAGGTGGAACTCATATTAATTTTGGCACGGAGCACAATTGCCCATAGACAAGTTTAATTCCTTTGTAAGCGTAAAAGAAATGAACTGACACCTCTGCCAAAATGAAAAGAGGCCTGATTTACGGTCCGCGTTAACCGGAGGCTGGGTCCTTATTAACATTACTTTTTATAACATGGAGGGTGTTAAATTGTAACACTGTAGACTGAAATTTAATTAAAACGTCCGAGGTGTTAAGTGGATTGTCAAGTTGCATGCTTGCGAGAATATGCATTTTATCTACAGCTTCGTCAATTTAAAAGCAGAAGCTTATACGACAAGCTTAAAGGAATCAATATCAATGGATGTTAAGACTATAAGCACCGAAATTAAAAATACCATTTCATTAAATGTATTTCTTTTTTCTTTCTTTTGAGTAGAGTCGATTTTTGACGACGCAGTGTTAGTGGTTTTGGTAATTTAATCCAGTAGTTATGTCAAAAGTATGCCTGAAATTCACAAGGTCTGAATTAAATAATTACCTCTATTTATTTTTTAAGTAAAAAAAAAAGAGCTTTATTTTTCAATACACTGAATAAAAAAGAATGAATAGAAAAGAATGGAAATGCTTTGAGGAGGCTTTCAACGCCACAGGCGGTCCATACACTAACAACTAGAATAAGATAACTAATTAATTAAGTGATTATAAAATACTAATCTTTTTTTACTTCTTTTATTTTTGCTTGTTATGTATATTATGTGTGCAATAAAGCATTTACTATCTATCTAACCTACACAACCTTTACTAAATTATATTTCTTATATTTTGTAATCAGTGTATTGGAATTTTTTTAAGTACGTTTCTACAAACCTACGATGTCCGTGTAGAGCTTACTCTTAAGTTTTATGATAATAGATAACAAAGCCAAATAAAATTTAGCTGCGGAATTCAAACCGCCCTTGTTCCGATTCCGCCATCAAGCCTCAGGCAGTGACCTTACATGCCCCTTATTAAAACTTGGTAAGGTAACTGAGGGTATGTAAATGAAATCAAATTAAAAATAAACTTGGTAAGCCAACTGAGGGTAAACTAAATCGAATTATAAATAAACTGGCTTAAGGTTGTTTGCATGAAGTTAGCACTTTTTATTATTTTGTGACTATATGCGGAAATTTAATTTACCATAAGAAGTAAATTATTTTCTAGGGATCCATAAAAAAAAACTTCGATTCAATGACTTTAATCTTTGGTACCCTTTTGGTAATCTTTGGTATCTTTGGTTTATGAATAAATTCTTTAGTAATGGTGTCTGGTTAGTCAGACACCATTACTAAAAAATTCATTCATATGAGCGGTAAATTTTATCAGGGCTTGGTTTTTAGGGTTTCAAAGATCGGTTTTGAAACCCTTATGGTCTCGCTCTGTCCGTCCCCGCTCTTTCTTGAATATCTCAATAACTACTGCAGCTATTACCTTGAAATAACGAAACATTTCGTGCGCCATTATTCATTCCAAGAAAAAAATATATAAATAAATGATAATGAATATTTTCAGTACAAATTTTGATGTTCAAATTGCAAAAGAGACCTAGGAAGGCAAATGGGTTATTAAATGAAAGGTATTGTTTTGTACATTTCAAAACAGTTTTTGAAATTTCTGTAAGTTTCATACTTTTTGAAATATTTCAAAAAAAGTCGAAAAATTGACCATTCCCCCCCTATCTCCGAAGATTGATGACCGATCCATGTAGAATGTATTAGACGTTTGTAGATATCGATCTACATTTTACAGGAAAAATATAGAGAAGTCTGTAAAAATAAACATTAAAAAAAAACATATTGAGAATTGTCGAAAAGGGGGATGTTTTTATCGAAAGGGGGCTACCTACCTATTGGTTTATCAAATGAAAGGCATTGTTTTGTAAATTTTAAAACAATTTTCGAAATTGCTGTAGGTTTCATACTTTACAGAATATTGCCATTCGAAAAAAGACGGAAAATTGATTGTCCAAATAATTGCCAAATGTTTGAAACCCTCGGCGCGCGAGTTACACTCGCACTTGACGGATCTTGTTTAGAGTACGGTAGACTCACATAATCCCTTACCACCCAGGGTCTGCCATAGTTGTAAAACTGACCTCTGATTTGGTTCAAACGACTCAAGGGGCTATTTTCCATTACTTGACACTGGCAGAATTGTGTCTAAAGACACAAATTGCCATTAACAACTAACCAAGATCAACAAATAACTTAAATTTCGAAAGTTAAACAGAAGCAATGTTATCGAATCAACAAAAACTATGAAGACATTGACAGGTAATAGTCTCGCATCGGGACAAGGGTAAAAAAAGGTCCGGAAAAGGATCTTACCCTTACCAAAATATTGAAAACAATCCCCTTAAATTGTCTCCCAAAGTGATATGCCAGGTATTCAACATTAGAGTTTATCTACATTGATTTATTTGTGATATATACCGGATACATTTTAGGAGAACTTAGCATAACGGATGTTTTGAATAATCACATTGGAAAACATCTAAAATTGTTTGCCAAAGTGAAACGATACATTGGATCAGTTTCCTATAAATATATCACAGGTATAATATTACTATATAGTATATGGTTGTATAGTTATATTATATAACAATAGTACTTAATTTTTTCTATTGTAAATACTAGTTTTAATTTCAATTTATTATTTCATTGTTATTTTCTTTCTGAATAAAGATTACCATAATAGTATACTTGCTTATAAGTACTAATATTCGATTTGTTTGTTTGTTTGAATGGAATATATAATAATGGTTCCGAAACCAGTGGACCGATTTGAAAAAGTCTTTTACCATTAGAATGCTACCTTATCTCTGATGAACATGCATGAATATGCACGCGAAGCCGAGGGGGACCGTTAGTCTACAATAATTTTGTTGCTCGTTCCTTTAGATATCCTATTTCGCACTTGAATAAATAATGGTATATGCAGTTTTTTTTATTTTCTTAATCGATTATTTCTCATTAATTTAACATTTCATTACCGAAAAAAAATATAACACCCACATTATTTTGAAAATATTAATATAATAAAACGAAAAATAAAAATGCACTCAGTTTCGGGTGATAAAAACGCTGCCCTTTTTCGTGACGTTCACTTTGTCAATTTAAAGTGCTTCTGTTCACTCTTCTTCTTCTCTCTGTCAAATTCAAAATAATAATTGACAGGTACTATCTCCGGGGTTAAAAGATAAATGAACCGCCGAAGTATCGTATCACAGAATCAGTCTATTCAGCGATAATAAATAATTACGGAACAATGATCTTCGCAAACAACAGCCTATGCCCAGTCGATGATAAAGCAGTTTCTGATATTGGAAAAATAATACGTAAACAATTGGCTACGATTTCGCTGGTTCCGTATATCCCATGGAATAATCCCGCTCTCATAGGTAGGTAAAATAGAATACACAAGATGGGAAGTTTCTGGTTGCCTGGAAGAAATCGCTTTAAGCGATAAGGACGCCAAATCCATTGCTATTCTATTTTATATGTTAAATTTTAAATAATCTCTTCTTTTTTTCTTAATTGGTGATGAATAAAGTATTATCTATCTATCTAGTTTCATGGTTTGGCTTATCGACATTCAATAAACAAGTACGTACCAACTCTACAAACGTTTGTAGGAACCTTCTGTCACTTTGCTCCAACTCAAAAACGGCTCCAAATCGAAAACTAACAAACTAACAAGGTAAAGGTTTCTTGTTCGCTTCTTTACATTTTTAATATAGATTGAGGTGAACAAAAGATAAAAGTGATCACTTAACTTCAAGTTTCACTTATGTTATTTTAATTTTTTGACGTGTCTAAGAGTCCTGTAAGATCTGAAAGAAATAAAGCACTGTGTGTACACAATGTTTGATGTTTGACTTCTATGTGCCTCCTAGTTACCTATCTATACTTTTGTTACCTACAAAAGAAAAACTGTAAGAAATATAACAATTGCCTTAAAAATAAAGTGTCGTCAGTTATTCGTTTTATACCCAACTTAAAATTGGAATGATATAAGGGACGGGTATTTGAAAAATCAGATGAAACCAGGTAAAAACTTTTTTTATTAGAATACAAGTGGTCTGCCCCGGCTTCGCAAGGGTATATTCTATAGCCTATGTTCATTACGGATGGTGTAGTATTCTAATGGTGAAAGATATTTCTAATCGGTCCAGTAGTTTCGGAGCCTATCCAATTCAAACAAACAAATCTTTCCTCTCTACAATATTAGTACAGATATGTGATGCTTTAATAATAATAATAAAAAAGTTGAGAGGTGTCAAGGGACACCCGGATGGAACGAAGTTCCTTTCTAAAAGAGAGAGAGAGAGAGAGAGAGACAGAGAAACATGCGCACGCCGCACGGCTTACAATAGCTTACTATAGCAAAAAGTGTCGTTATAACTTTTCGTGAGATTTTTTTCCGTCCAGCCTCCTTTCACAACGCGCGATAAGGAACTTAGTTCGAATAATAATTTATTTCAGACTATTGAATAGTTACAGATCTTATTTAACTTATGCTACAGTCCATAGTAATATATACCTTAAAACTAACATACACATAACCTTAAAAACTTAATTAATGACACGTTTTTCTATGATTACAGCAGAAAAACGTGTCATTAGTTATTTAAATATTCCAGCTCATGTAGAGAGGTACCTAGTTCTATCAAAGCAAAGGTTCATACGCATTTTTAGTCAATAAGAAACTAAGTACTTTTACCAAGTAACTTCCTAGTCCTACCGAATGTAAACTCTACTATTTAATTGAACTTTAAACTAAGTTATCAAATTCAGAAGTAGGTAGAAGCAGCCAAGTTTTCGTACCAAAATATTTACTCTCAAAGCTTATTATTTTGTAATCGAATGGAAGAAGTTTTGAGGCTACGTTCGCGGATTTTCTGAATAAAAGCACAATCCTGGTTCCGCTTAATCCAGTCCATAGACGATAAATGCTAATTCTACGCCAACTTCTGGGGAAGGCAAAAATCTGGAACACAGCTGACTAACTTACAAACTCTGTGGGTTATTGTATTTTGGAACGACTTTGACGGCACCCGGAACTCATAGAAATTAAAATAATAATGTAAAACCCTACAAATTCATAGATAAACTGAGTTATTTTACAATAAATATAGAAATACCAAATCAAAAATAAAAAAATACAAAACTACTAATAGAGTCCACAGGTGATCGGAATGCTGGTTTTTATTTCGGTCAATGAATTAGCATTGCCATTCAACGTGGCAATGCTGCCAGCATTCTGGGCACTCTGCCTTCTGGTGACGGCTTAGATTTTTTAAAAATAGATGTAAGTGTGAATATTTGTTGTGATCTTTATGAATAAATATCTCGATTTAAAATTGAAATACCATATCTAAAATTCTTCTAGATCTCCAGTTTTCTATTTAAGTCAATGAATCGACTGCCAAGGGTAGGTAAAGCAAGGTTGCTGGAAAATTCAAGAAAACTTCGCCTTTTAAGTACCTAGTTTCATTTTTCCATCTATTCTGCAGAGCAGCTTAATGTTACACTGTTCCCTTTTAGTTCATAAGCCAGTACACCAAGAATTAAAGTTTGGAAAACTATCGATATTTTAATCTTGAACAAGTATGTGTACTTTTGCAACTTCAGGCCAGAACTTTATGCTTTCGCGGTAGGCTAAGTCAAGTTTTTAAAACCACCATACGGTGTGTATATTTTAAAAGATTATTGCCGAGCGATTACGGCAAAGTATCCCATTCAATGGATTGCCATCCGGGGAGACTGGGTGTAAGCTATGTCGCTTTTTGGACTACGGACTACGTTTTATTACTGCTATGTTTTACCCACGTTTTACCTATCTGTTTGAAAATTTTAAACAGAATTTCTGAAATCGAGCAAAAAAGGGTAAGTGTTAGTAATGTAACAATTGATTTTTACTTAGGTTATATCGATCGACTGCGTCCCGCCAGGAAGTTCTATGCATTTTTAGTACCATATTGGCAACCGAAATCGCTTATGACGTTTCTCCCCGGATGGCCCATTCAATGGGAATGGAATACTTTACCGTAATCGCTCGGCCGTTTGTTCCACAAATGGAACTGTTAGATACTTACAAAAATATATGAAGATTGGGTTTTTCATTCATTGCAATACAATAAATCTTAACACTTTTTAACGGATTCACACAAATTTCAAAAACTTGGTTATGTAATGATGACTTCCCCACGTTTTCTTCCATCTTTTTTTAATTCCAAGCTTGCCTGGGTGAAATCACTCCGCGAGAAGGGCTTCTTTTATACTGTTTATTGTTTATATAGATGTTTGATTTTTGTATTTATGTAAATTTTTGGTACGATAAAGTTTTCATTCACTGCCTGCCATTTAAGATAATTAGGATAATTTTATTAGGAAATTGATCTAAGTGAAAATACTTTACTTTTAATTCAATTCTATTACTTGATATATTTGTTATTTTTATCTTTTATTTGTTAATAAAGATTACTTTCAGGTTTTATTGTTTTTGTCTGCGAAAAACGGGGTGTGACTATGGTGCTCATTAGGGGAGGGCCTATGTCCAGTGGACTAACATAGGCTGTTATGATGATGATTTTGTATCTATGTGATAAATAATAATAAAAATAATAATGCTGGAAAATTCACACATAATTATCTAGCCCCAAGATCAGCAGAGCTTGTGTTATGGGTACTAGATAACTGATGTACATAATACAATACTATACCCAAATAGATATTTCGTATTATACATAAGACAACGACCAGAACCCCGGAAGAAATATTTTTAGATCGTAGAAACATTTCTCCCAAGGCGGGTGTTGAACCTGCAATCTCCTGCGTCGCAGTCGGACTTTCGCCCACCACCCACCACAGAGGTCGTCTAAATTTTGTTTAATTTTAATAGGACGGAGTAAACGACAACAGACATAATGAAATATTTAAATAAACGATCTGCAGGTATTTTTCCGGGTGTTCTAGTCTTTTTCTTAGTATACAATAAAAATCTTTCTATGTAATTTATTGTATTACCAAGGTATAGCACCATAACACAAGATCTGCTTAGGATGGGGCTGTGTGAATTGTTCAGATTTTTATAAATTACTTTAATAACCTGAACAAGAAAAAAACCTTCAAACCGAGTAAGTAAGTATTGTGAATCATCATCCTATTAAAATATTTGGTTCCAATCAATTGATTATTCAATCTCAGTTAAGAGGCTCTCGCGTTTTGAATCATAAATTTCAATTTAGGAGAAAAATGGTGGGAATGAGATACCTTTGATAATAACGTTTTCCTTGTCTCTTTCAAGGTGAAATATTTTGATTCCTAAGCTTCTAGACGATGATTTATTGGTATTCAATTAATAAGCGAATTCTTATAGGTGCTTACTTTAACAAGATTGGTGGGTATTTTTTTATTTCTATAGATACAAAAAAAATATTAGTAGATAATATAATAATACAAATCCCAAAAAAATAAGACTGACTGCGTAAATTTTGAAGTATAAGGAGTGCGTTTCAAATAACTTACGCATTCTATGTCAAAGTGACGTTTGTTTTCTGTTTTCTACCCTAGACCACAATTGGCTTAACTTAACAATCTTGGCTTACAGTCAAGCACGGGGATTGTTATGACAATAATGACATAGCAACCTCATAGATTATATGTACCTACATCGTAGGATCCTAGGATCTTTGATTCTTGTACTTATATAAAAAAATACGTTACAACATAGGCGTGAGATGTCAAAATTATCATCCTAAATTAGACAAACTATAGTCTAAAGAATACCTCTAAAATTATCGTAGCACATAGACGAGTACCGCCCACTTACCATAGTGAAGTGCCTTGCAAGAATACCGCACTACCGACCATATACAAATAAATCGAACAAATCGAATTATACTAATTTAAATAAAAGTTAAATTAATGAGTACTACAATTTGCACCTCTAAATGAATTAGAAAACAGTGATTTTTGTTTAATTTCACCTAAGGGACTCCTATTCTACCTCAACAACGATCTGGACGTGTATTCTACGACGACCTCTGTGGCGCGGTGGGCGAAAGTCCGCCTGCGACGCAGGAGGTTGCGGGTTCGATTCCCGCCTCGGGACAAATGTGTGTACGATCTGCAGACATTTATTCAGGGTGTTCTGGTCGTTTTCTATGTATAATAAAAAATATCTATCTATGTATTGTATTCTATTATGTATATCAGTTATCTAGTACCCATAACACAAACTCTGCTTAACTTGGGGCTAGATAATGCTGTGTGAATTGTCCAGCGTTATTTATTTATTTATTTTATTCTAAATATGTTGATTGCCGAATGAAAAAGTGCAGGATGCGAAATTTTAGTCGTGAGAGGGCTTTTATCACAGTATATGATTTTATGTTTGCTTTTACTGTTAAGTATACAAATATTTATAAAACAATTTTTACCTACTTACCTGAAACAAAAGACAATGTTTTTGTAATTTACTACCTATTAATAAAACATAAATAAATAACGAACGATAATCGAAAAGATTCATTAACGAATATACACTACCCCATCCCATGTTAGAGCTGTCAAAATTATCATCCTAGATTAGACAAACTATACCTAAGTGACGAAACGAAGAAACCTTTAGATTAATTAAATAAAATTTTGCACAGATAGCCCGATACTCCGTGAAAAGGCGATCTCGCTAATAAATGGTCAAATACAGATATTTCCGAGGTCTACGTTGCTATTCAAAGCGATAACTATAACTTTGGTATTTATTTAGTGCCCTCGCGGGTAAGCCTGTGGCAGCGATAGCTTATTTGCCAATTTGCATCATTAATGTACCACAAATAATTGATTAAATATGTAAATATTGCGGTCAAATTATAGCTTGCCCAATTTTTGATAATCTAAATAGCTTTATATAGCGTGGACAGTGATATTATTCATGATGTTTTACTCGTACAGCTGGATTTCGTGGTTTATGAATAATGTTTACCTAGTTCAGAACACAGAAAGTACTTAAAAACTCTCTCTAAAACTACTCCACAAATCATGTTGAATATCCCGTAATAGGTGTCTCAGCATATCATCATCAGCCTATATTTGTCCCCTGCTGACATAGGCCTCCCCTAATGAGCGCGATAGCACCCTATCTTCAGCTTGCCGCATCCAGCATCTGCCAGCAGTCTTTCGCAAATCGTTATCCCACCTGGTCGGAGGGCGTTCTACACTACGTTTGCTGAGTCGCGGTCTCCACTCAAGAACACGTTTACCCCAGCGGTTGTCGGTACCGTGTTTACCTCAGCTCACAACTGGGAAATCCAAATATTTTCGTGAGTTATCATCATCAGCATATATTATTTCACTGCTGGACCTACATATGTCCAGCTGAAGACAGGGCGCTATGACGCTCATTAGGTGATGTCTGTCTATACATTACCTAATGAGCGTCATGGCGCCCTGTCTTCAGCTTGCCGCATCTGCCTGCAATCTTTCGTATTCTTGAGTGTTTCACTCATAGTACTCTGCGTTCATTGATTTTTATTATTATAATTCGTAATCAAAATACAGCCAACGAGCCTTGGTAATAGCTCTGGTATGAGAGATACTCACACAAATACACTTGTCCTTACTGGGCCTTAATTCCATTAAATTAATTGCTTCAGAATCTCTGAATAACACAATTTGCCATTTTACCTTTAAGGCTTGTCTTTCGAAAAAATCAACACTTTTCTGATATTTGAGATCCTACTGCTGTTCAAATATGAAATCTAGGATTCTTATACTCTTAATATACACCTAATATTCCATTTCATTCTGTACAAAAGCGCCAAGATATTTTTTTGATTAATTGTATAATTTAATGAAAAAAAATATCTAAAATATCTCAATTTTGATACAATTTGCCTTCTTCTCCCAAAAAATATGACTCACAAACTTATTTTTGTTTTTTTTTTGAAAAATAAAGCAAAGTCAGGGTAACAGATTCGCCAAAATAAATATTTGATTACTTGAGCCGTACTCTTTTAATTAGAAGAAAACTTGATTTTTGCACTCGATTTTTGAACACGCGTTTTGCTCTGTCCCGCTCCTATGAACGCGAAATACTATGCCTATCTTTTTCACAAAATGGCCTGTAAAAATTACAGATAATGGGACGCGTGTCAAAAAGTGAAGGTTGAAACCAATCTATCAATCTCTGAAATCTATCAAATCCGTGCAAATAGCACCACACGCATAACCCGCAGTTTCTATCATATATGGGCGTTTTTGAGATAGTACTTTGTCATAGTAGATTAGATGCACACAGGTCTTACACAGGTTTTATTTGTTGTATAGTTGTCAAACCATACAAATACGTCAAAGTTAATCAAAATTAGACTTTTAAATATGGTTGTGCAAGTGGGGCTTTATGTGGTAGAGATCAAAAATCACGACTCTTTCATTCGTGAGACGTCAAGTATGACCACGTCACACGTGAGACGTTGAGAATAACTCAAATTGAATAATTATTTAATTAACCCCAGTTTATAACGTCATTAGGTGATATTACTATTTGTGTAAATATTTAAACTCTGGTTCTCATTATCAAACCGAATTATCCGATCATTACTAATGCAAATTGACGATATAACAACATAGAAATACTTCTATATATAACAAGGAACTAACATTGTTCGCGGAAACCGACTTAGCCGCAAAACATACAGTAAGATTATCACTGTGTTTGCCTGTTGTATGATTTAGGTACTACCCTAATCATTATTCCCTTACCTAACAGCCGGTTGTTCGTAAGATGATAATCAATAATTAAATCTTTTGTATTGAAGTTAAATAATTACTTATTTGACAACAGTTTTCAAACAATCAAATTAGGATACCACGGGGGGCCACTAGTCGCGCCACCGTGGTTTCTTGAGCTAGCGAAAAACACTGAAACAAACAACATTATCATCAATACCTACTGGTGGTGGAGTGAGTGAGACGCCAAATAGCTCTAAACATCTAAATAATTGCGCCACCAGCGGGTTAGTTGGTTGCCGCCTTGCCGGCAACCAATTTGGTTGAGCAACCAAGCTGATACCAGGTGAGGTAGTAGGTGGCACGACAGTGGCTCCACCATAATGTCCTTATGAGATTGGATCCTAAGGGTTCTATATCATTAGGACACCAGTCGTTCATGTCAGCACAGTTTTTGGTACGTAAACTTTAAAAAAGCTTTAAACAAGAAAACTCTACATTACTTCTTATCGGAATCCATTCGACGACCTCTGTGACACAGTGAGCAAAGGTCTGCCTGCGGCACAAGAGGTTGCGGGTTCGGTTCCCGCCTTACTTCCGGCAAACTTTTGGTGATGGGATCTGCAGACAGTTTGACAGTTTGATTTGTTCAGGGTGTTCTGGTTGTCTAAGTTTAGTAAAAAATATCTATCTACATATGTATTTTACTATATTATGTATATCAGTTATATAGTACCTATAACACAAGCTCTGCTTAGCTTGGGGCTAGATAATGCTGTTTGAATGTTCCAGTTACTTATTTTTATTTCTTTATTTTCTTGAAGACAATACATACATTGAAAACTTTTTCTATCATAAGTTCTTTGGACAGGGTAAGTACCACACCATACCAAATATATCTATCAATGTTCACCTAATCCTCTTTGGATAGTAGACTAGACAAATATAGAATTTTGGGCTAAATTCGTTAGTATCTTAAAATACTATACACGCTGGAATCAAAGCTTGGAGTTGGGAATATTCTAGTACCTACCTACAAGGCGCACTAGTCTTACAATTCTTGTGATACACGAGTGGGGCCCGAATATTGCTGCTATTAATCAGTTTCCTCTAGGGGCAAGAAGAATGGCACACCAAACAATAACACCAACCTCTGGGCAGGAATGTAGTCCAGGGTATATCAGAATAAGTGGCAATAGAATTCAAAATGCGAAACTCCGAGGCGCGGCCAAGCGAAGATTGGGAAAGTTCAGACTTCGCAAATAAAAATTCTATTGAAATATGTAATAAATTGGCTATTGAATAAACACAGTTTGTTTTGGTAATCTTAATATTTTTTAATATGTTAACGCATTCACTACCCAGTCAAGGCGGTGCGACCCGCAAGGGAGCGCCATCGCCATACAGAGGTCCGGATTAACAAGTGCGTCTTGGGCCATGAAAGAGTTAGAACAGGCTACAAGATTAATTGCAATGGCTTTAACTAGCGAAGATAGAAAGTTAAAGTAATACCATCATTTTCTCTCTTTCTCATTCTTCGTACTTGGCGGTAATTTGGATTGGACATAACATCAAACTGCTCATTGATGTCGGCCATTTTTCATCAATAAAGAACACGTAAAGTACCTACTAGTAGGTAAGGTTCACAAAAGATAGTAAATTGTCAAATGTTTGTTGAAATCAAAGAATATTCTTATATTTTTTTGATAGGTAAGAAAGATCCCTTCATGCATTGCCTTGACTACGTCCCTGCTCAACCAAATAGCACCGCATATTTGTATGTATTCGGACGATACTTTACGTGGAATTATAAATGTTTGCACCTGACGCCTCGAGCATAGTAATGTGCAGCAACTAGCGAGGTAATATTTAACGGAAATTCCTGAAACATTTTGAACTACTGCTGAAAAAATGTAGCTTGTTTCAGGAGCAAGGAATTTTCCAGGTTCGTAAAATATTTTCAAGAATTGTCAAGTTTACAGATCTATTATTGTCTCCTATGTGTCTTCTGGCAAAAGAGGCATAAGTCGACTACCTCTGTGGCATGGCGCAGCGGGCGAAGGTCCACCTGTGATGCATGAGGTAGCGTGTTCCATTCCCGCCTCAGGACAAATGCTTGAACGATTGGCACAAATTTCTTATGAGTATTCTAGGTGTTTTCTATGTATAGTAAAAAAAATATGATCAAGTAGGGTAAAATCAGGATAGTTGCCTCAGTGGGATACTTGCCGCGGTTTTGAAAACGCTATGTTAGAGATGTCAGTGGCATTAGCGCTCTACTATAATTGTAAGCGCCCCTCCCGGTGACCTCATGGCCATGTGAACCGTCAGCCTCGGCGCACGCATTTCGTCAGTACGAGCAAATATCTTCCGCGGCGAAACTTCGACGGGCGTTGTAATTATATTGGTAAGTAATCTCTATTGAATATTTTTATTACTGTTTGTTGGTTCAGTCAACTTATTAATTCTTTGCATGTATTAGGGTTTAAATTACATTGTTTATTATGTTTTATTGTTCAATAGTTTGTATTTATTTTGCAAATAAAAAGGGCAAGTATCCGTATCAAAAAGGATAGTCGCCCTAGTTACTTTTACGGATAGTCGCCCTAGGGCAACTATCCCCAACCATGAATTCTTTAATTAGCGAAGTAATTTTTTTTTATCTTTGTGTTTTTAGGGTTTAGTTCGGGCACGAAACCCTTATGGTCTCGCTATGTCCGTCCTTTTTTAAGGTTCCGTATTTACGCAAAGGGTGAAAACGGGACCATATTAATATAATTTCCTCTTGAATACATATCTCAGCACCTACTGAAGCAATTAGTTTGTCGTAAACATTAAATTTATTGTAGTAAACATTAAATTTTGAAAGCGACTTTAAGGTAAAATGGGGTATCAAAATATTTTGATACCCCATTTGACCTTATAAGTCTCTTCTAAAATTTTTACATCACAATTTGTATCGAAAATTTTCATTTCTCGTTTTTTGTAAAAAAAAATACAAACTAATAACTAATGTTATTTAATTTACAAGACATTTCAAAACAGTTTTGGAAAAATTTCTAGTTTTCATAATTTTTGTAATATAATTTGTAAAAATCTGAAAATACATCTGTCTGAAATGTAAATCCTCTGCCAAAAGTTTGGGTACACTTGTATTTTTTTTTGTCACCAACTAAATATTTCATTAGTGCACATTGCCTGCAGTTTTGCTTGACATGACTATAACTTAGCTTACATTAAATAAATAAGTACTTACCTCATAAAAATGCATTCATTCTAGGTGAACAAAATGCCTCGCAAGTATCGGCGTAAACCAGGCGTGGTGCCGCGCCAAATAAGCTGGACAGAAGATAGTTTAGCACTTGCGTTCAAAGAGTTGGATAAACAACGCGTTCGACATTACCCCAACATACCAATTTATGTGTTTATAGTTTTCAAGAATAAAACTTAATAATAATTGATAATATTGATTAGTACTTAATAAAAGATTGTAGTATTATAATAAAGACTGATTACTTTAACTTATATAAATTTGTTTTTATTTACAAAATCTTAAGTGCGGGCATCTATCCCCACACGAGGCAAGTATCCTCCGAAGCATTTTTATCGGTAGGCTACTATCCGCTAGAGTAGGCAACTATCCCATTTTTGAGAGGTTAAATAAAACAGGATTTACTGAAAACCATTATTAATTATTTAAAAAAAAATAGGCTTATATAATAGGTCAAAGACCAATATATTGATATACATCTTGCATTATTCTAAATAAGTACATATTTTTTCGTAAAAGAGCTTTTTTGAAAAGTGGGGCAACTATCCTGATTTTACCCTATCCATGTTATTTATGAGGTATTTATCTTTATTAACAAGGAAAATTACATCAAATAATGGAATTAAATTAAAACTAGGATTTACAATTGAAACAATTGAGCTCACTGCAGATAGTTGCAAACAATCTACAGGTAGCTCAACTGATTCATATCAATACCTGTCAGAAGCCCTCCCAAGACGCTGGCTGCATTGCCCCGCTGCTGGATGGCAATGCTGTTGCACTGTGCCAAATACTGACCAGCACTTAGGTCACGCGTCGCTTCAATCAGACGCTCAGATATTTTTTTGATAACCAGGACCCCATGGAATGCATTGTATTTTGTTAGGTAAATCGATAAACTAGTAAAAAGAACAAGTAATTCTAGCAACAATACAAAACTCAATATAGCTTCGGGCTGAGCCCATCATGGTGTGTGAACTGTCACTATGCCACTTTGAATTTATTACATGATTGAGGCTTTACTGCACCAAGTACCTAGGATGTTAACCATCTGTCATGTATCAGAATAAGTGGTGTAGAATTGGTTTACGGATTATGTGTATGAGACACATAATACCTACGTATCAATCAACCAAATCTACTTAAATCTAGCATCTAAGCCGGGCTTAATTTAGTGTTATACGCTTACGACTCAAAATTAAGGCATGAACTATGCCTTGTTTTGCTGTGAATAGTATAGAATACGGCAAGATAAAATTAGACAAAGATACGACCTCCTTCAGCTTACCATGATGGGAAAAGTTGCTGGAAAGAAACCTGGTCGTAGAAGGAAATCGTGGCTGAGGATGGACGAGAATGGACTTGGATCATGACAGCCGTTGAAGTCTTTCGCCTTGCACAGGACAAGCAGGGGTGTATGTTCCTGTGAAAGGTGAAAGAGTTCATATCCCTAGCTTCCATATGCAACCATAATGCTGAGCTGAATGCCAACCTTCACTAATTGGAGGCACCCAAAGAAGAAGAATACAAAGTCACGTCATATTTTAGCAACTCATCAAACTTGTCTCGACTAATGATTGCCAAGCCAACGGTAACACCCACATGCGGGCACGAGAAATCAATTAAAGTTTTCCTCAAATTTTGGGAACTAATTTTGGTTAGTTGGACAGAGTCAGCACGGCCGATATCGGCAGGTAACTTGGCGACGGCCCCTCGCTAGCTGAATTGTTCCCCAAATTCATATCGGCACTTTTTAATTGAACCGTCTAACTAACGAGTACAAGTTCCGAAAGTTTTGGTTCGGGAAATGTTTGCAGCGGAATAAACAATAGCCTACATACATATAAACTGTCTATCTAGTAATATATTTTTAGTTCATTTTAGGGTTCCGTATCTCAAAAGGAAAAAAGGAACCCTTATAAGATCAATTTGTTGTTCGTCTGCCCGTCTGTCATTCCCTCTTTTCTTCGAAACGCGGTGAAAAATCGAGTTAAAATTCATATCAACTACTCAAGTTCCTAACTTCTTGGAGCATGCAGCGATCCCCAACCCTAATGCCCAGCGTGGGGATAAAGGGCATTACCCCCATGATATAAAAGCCAATAAGCGATTATAAGGGGCAGCAGTGGATCATTAAAGGTGTTGAGGTTGAGTTTGAGCTTTAAGGTCTTATAGCACAAGTAAAGGAAAAAAATCTAAAAATCGTAATTTTCTTTTTTATATCCTTTGTGTCATCGTGACCAAATCAGATTTTTTTATGAATTGTATATGTGTATGTGGGTCGATTTCTTTGCCTACAAGTGCAAGTTTGTACGGAACCCTGGGTGCGCGAGAGCAACTCGCTAAACATGACGTTTTATTACAATATATTAGACTACTCTTTATTTTTATGTTTAAATCTACCTTTTTTGTCATATCTGTTATCAACGACTTTATTTTTTTAAAAAGCCAAAATTTAAATACTATTTATGAATTCTTGTTTCCGTACCTGGCTTAAATTATTTTGTACATTCGCTTATTCTGATTTTCGCGCCTGAAGACTAACGTATCCTTATTAATATTATATATTGAAAAGTAACTCTGTCTGTCTATCTGTTACCTTTTCACGCCTAAATGGCTAAACTGTATCGGTAGACGGTATCCCAGGGACGGACATAGGCTACTTTATATCCCGGGAAAGCGCGAGCAAAGCCGCGGGCATAACCTAGTAATTAATAATAGGTACTTACCACAAATAAAGAAAAGAAAGTACGTACCTCACAACAAAATAAAGCGAGGGACCTGCAAAAGAGACAGTCTAATATTGACACTAATACGTGACGGACTTAAAAAAGTACTGCGCATTTTTGTCAAAAGTCTCCTAAAGCGGATAATTTAAAAAAAAGGAAGCCGGAGGTAAATTAACTTCTCAGTTCTCAGTGGCAGGTCAAGCGTTTTATTTTTCAGTTGTTTTATTTCAATTTAAACTGTAGTTTTCACGTTGGCTAACAAATAATTATGAACCGTTCGTTTGGTGCGCTGAGCAAACTTTGCCACTTTCAACTTCTAAATTATTCGTCGCATATAATGTTAGATGCACAAAGTTGTTGTTTTTGACAAAAATAAAAACTTAAAATACAGAAAATTGTTACGGCGAAGAGTGACTTAAAATCTACAATGACCAAACCACTCGTGTGTTCCCACAAAGCGTTAACAAAGCTTTGTACTAACCCATCTCCAAATTTTGGGAAAGCAATCGGTAGTTCTTGCCATTGATAGCATTGACTCCAAGCCATTGTTCAAATAGCAACAACGACTCTAGACTCAACTCACTAGAACAATAGACATCAAGAAACAAGGCCCAAGTAGCGTCCCAGATTTCTGACATGGGACACGATACTAGATCAACCACAAAGCCACAAATAGTTACTGATATCGAGCTGATTGAAAACGTCAACGCGATACAATATAAGTGGGACGGGAGGAAGCCTTTACAAACCGCATAGAAAGACTCGTAATGCGATAGTGGAACAGAGCTGTACCGCGCCTTCTAGGAACTTGGGCGGGTAGGGTTCAAACTTGGGGTCGCAACTGCCCATGTTGATCGTGGTTACTCTCCTCAAACTTTCAAGTAGGTTCAAGGATGGCTCTTAATTACTAGCCATTACCTTGTTCAGAAGTATCATTGACAAAAGGCTTTTAGTTAGACGAAAATATAAAGTTTTCCTCCCACAACTTATCATGTCATCGGATGTCTTATAATTAAATTTAGAATATAATTTATCATAATAAAATAAATAGTAAAAACATAAGAAGAAAAGAATACATTTAGAAGAGCCTCGATTAACATCTCAAGAGACTCTCGCTAGGAAGTTGGACTAAGGGCCAGATCAAAACCCAGTACTCCTGGGGCGTATCATCAGGAAGTTCCTCTCTTTGCAGTCCTAAAAATGTATTTTTAACGAAGATTTTAAATACTTAAATCATAAAATATGCTGCCGAACCATTGAGCAAACAACAACCACGAACCTGTTTATAGCAGTATTGAGTCCTGATAGGAACCGGTTTGGATTATTTATCCCTTGCCAGGCAAGTTGCCCCTGTTACGACTCTGGTGGGCAGATATAGGGTAGCCATTGTTAAGCATAACCGTCGACACTCACGGAAGCACTTGTCACTGTCACAGCGGGCGCCTTTAGATAAATGTAGCCTGGGCATTACACTGTTACGTTATGACGTGAGACATGACACTTTTAATGCTATTCTTTTCACATTTCTCGGCCATTTTACTTACAACGTTTTTTTATATCCATGACATGTTGTTCCTTCCTCAAATGAGAACGAATTCATAAAGATAAAATGAATTTGAAATACATATTGTTATACACAACAGTTTGTCTGATATTATGAAATATCACCAGAGAAAATTCTTGTTCAAACAACTAAGTATAAGCATGAGTTGCCTAAACTAAACTGAAATGCCTAATATTGGAATCTTGGAAATGGTTATTAAATTTCTAGCTAGCGCCTCTACCTTTTTGACCTAGCTACTGGAAATTTTGTCTCAATAATAATTAAAAATGCTAATAATTGAAAATTCGTCTCCTGGGTAATCAGGTATAAAACAACCAGGATATATATTATGTATAAAGACAGGCTTGCCTACGCTTAAGAATCGTTGTCTTAATGTATCGACTAGAATTAGAGATGCAAATTCTTTAAGCTCGGCATTATTAGCCGCATCCTTTCAAGGGTCTTATAAATAAACATGAAGGCTATTGAGCCCATGGGGAACCAATTTGATCTGATACCTACTAAATGCTAATTTAATTTTGAATGCGTATCAGCTACGGAAACATCCAATTTTCCCTTTTATCGTTCGTGAGATGTCAATAGAAAATTCCTATTGGTGCTGGTGCTTAGAATGTCGATGGTCCGTGATTTGGAATAAGTTGAGTGTTTTAATAAATTACGATTTCAATATGCTTTTAATATAAACCTCCGTTGCGTAGTCATTAAATATCTGAATGGGCTTGGTTATTCGTTTATACCTTCACAGGCCTGTGTTCACCCAATGCTCTCTCATACCTATACATTAGCAAAACTCGTTGTAAAATGTTTGAAAAACTGCTCATACTTAACCTAAAATTTACTTTGTTGTCGCGTCTTTTTTTACGCAATTTACATTACTTGTCTTTTGAGACCCTTCCTTCAATAAATAAAACTGAAACTCAATATCACTCAGGTGATTTTCTCTAATTGTGTTGTGGTTTAAAAAAAAATTACAATGAGTTCAGCTAAGGTATAGGTAGGTATTATGTACATTTTGCACGAAAAGGGGAAGTTGACACAAGTTAAACATTAAATAAATAAAATAAATAAATAAAATGTTTTCAAATAAACTTACGTAAAAAGACAAGACAGAGTGCACTAAAAATAAAAATAACAAACTTTAACAATTTAGCCTGAACTAGGTAATCCTGTGTATCAGGCGACTAGAGTGCTAATTATTACATAAAATAATCACTTAAGTACGATGTAGGCATTTAGTCTAACAATGTTGTTTATGGTAAACATTAGCTGGTAACAGTGAGCAAACTGCAAAAGCCTATCTAAATATCCATTTAGTAGGTAGTCTAGTATCAAGCGTACCCTAATAACGTTAAGTTAAGGCACACTAACTTTGGCACACCTACATCGTTCTAACTAACACACTTCGTGGCATACAAAATTGCAAGTCGTGAGTTGATTTCATGCAAAATCACGGTTCTGTAAACACAGACGTTGAAATTGTTTCACGTTTTCACGCTGAAGGTTTCTAACTGCAGCTGCATCAAAATTAGTTGGTTTGTTGTTTGATATTCATTAGTACAGTGAATGTCTCTTCAGGTACGTCGTTTGTGATTATTTGCTATGGCATTATCAGCAGTGAAATATAAACCGGCAAAGTTCGAGTCAGCGTGCTTCCGGAGGGTTCCGTACCGTCGTTCACAACTATTTCGCAAAAGGGAAAACTGATAAAAAAACTAAATCCCAAAAAGCCGATATGACGCGGTCACCCATTTAAGTACAGATCGCGCCCGAATTAGCTTAACTTCAGTGATCGGTAGGTACTCAACTAGGTATGGACATTGGAATCCATATATATCCATACATTTGTTATATTTATTTTATTTTTATTTTGTTGTTATACTGGCACTAGTGATCTCTACACGTTTTCAAACTTTCAACTGTCTACTTATTAAAGTTTATGAAATACAGAGCCAAAAATAACCATAAAAATTACGTATTTTGTGGGAGCCCTTATATTTTAATTTTATTTAGCAGCATACATATTCTGTGAAAATTTCAAAAGTCTACCTTTTACGTGTCATCACATCTGTCACACATTACAAAGGATAGACGGACAGACATCGGAGGCTTAGTAATAGGGTCTCGTTTCACCCTTTGAGTACGGAACCCTAAAAACATCGCAAGAAAAATTAAATCAACAAAGTATTTCAGGGCGATGATTCGGAGATGCTAGCGAGACGATTTATAGACTCATTAATTTCTGGTCGTCTAGTGGAACGTAGATGGCGAGGGTTAGACATAGAAAAGTTTGGAAGCGTTTGCCCAGCTGTGGGAAAGAGATAATTAAATACAAAAATATTTTTGGATAATGTACATGAATGTTTTTCTCAATTTTTCATCTTAGAAAAGACTTTGGCTTCCTACATTTTTAAAAAGAGTGCAATGTGCCATTGTAATAGTCGGTCCTGTAGATATATACCAACTTACTTGATTGTACAAGCACAAAGAGCACTCCAATTAACAAAAGGAATAATTTATTCTCTTTGAACATAGGCATATGTCTCATATTTTATGCAATCTTCCCTAATAATTGCTGAATTAATAATGAAATCTCCAGCTCAACGCTTCAATTCTCACTAAGTCTACACAATTTAAATATTAATACGAAATAATAATCAATCTAAATAATTGTAACATTAAATTATTATAAATCAAAGACACATTTTAACACGAAATAGGCTTATTTTTTCGAGACAAGGACGAGCGAACGCTGCACGAGGAAGGCGAAGGCAAGAGCCGCAGAATGGTTAGCCCGCGCGCAATGTCATGGTTTTTTATTTATAAATTTGTTATTGCTCTAAAAATAATTCACTATCCCAATAAAATAAAACCACGATGGTCTAAAGTATTTATCATAAAACACGTAGATAAAATTTCATTGAAATATTTTAATGAAATAGCAAATGAAACTGCTTTTTCCGTAATAGAAATGAAGATTTAGAGGAAAAAAATTGTATCAAGTCAACCTAAGCTTTGACGTTCATCAAAAGATGTAAAAAAGTTAAGTGTTTCCGTACAGTCAGTCGCGTGGGTTTTGGGACTCCTCAACTTCAACAGCCTATAATTAGTCCACTGCTGGACGCAGGCCTCCCCTGTTTTTTTTATCTCATGGGGGTTATGCCCATAATCCCCACGCTGGGCATGCGGGTTGAGGATCGCAGTTCGGTGGTAGATCTATTCTACAAGAGGCGCCTGCTGTCCGCCACCCGGTGTATGTCCCTTAATCACCTCTTACGACACTCACGACCGACGGCACCACACGACTATAATTTGGGACTACTTTCGCCTTAATAAAGAACCATCAAAATCTGTATTAAGAAACCAATAAAAACTTTCCTTCTTTTTGAACATCTTTAAATAAACTCTTGTAAAACAACCGAACAACGAAATATAATTTTCCGAGCGGAAGCGTACATCCAAAGTTATTCGTTATTAAAACAATAGACCTATCACTTTATTCCAATAAAGAAATGCTTTGAATTAAAGGAATGTGCGAAGCCCCCCGCTGTACTTACTTCCCAGGGGAATATTTATTCTTGTAGCGTAACTGAGGACGACATTATTGGGCAAATGTTTACCGTGCCGAGAGCTCGCTCTAGTGCCAACTACATTGAGTGCTAGTTGCTTTCTACTAACTGCACAATGAGCCAATAAATACGAACTAATAGCTAGTGTAACAGTGTTTACGTGCCAGCTGGTAAAGGGATTATTTGACCTTCGAAAATGTAATTTTGTTTTGCTGTTGTTGATGTGATTTTCTTTTATTTTGCACTAGCTTCAGCCCGCGGCTTCACTCGCACTTTTCCGAGATAAAAAGTAGCCTATTTTCCGTCACAGGGATACTATCTACCTCCCTACCAAATTTCATTAAGATCCGTTCAGCCGTTTAGGCTTGAAAAGGGAACAGATCAACAGACAGATACAGTTACTTCAAATTTATAATGCTATTGTATAATGTAGGTATAAGTAAGCATGGATGGAAAATTACAATCAAAACAGACTGTGTACGCAGGTACTATAAACTGTTATGGATGAATGGATTAGGTACCTATAAAGACTTTGAGTTTGTCTATGCCAGTCACATATATTAATAAGTAAAGTTAATCTAAAACAAAACTAAATCCTGTGGCGTCCCAGAAGCTGTGCAGCATCTTCTGGTGGAGTGCAAGCGGAACGCGTCCATGAGATCAAAGTTAATTGATTTGTACGGAGTTAACTTTATGGATACTGGTGTTAAGCAAATTATTTTGATCAAACCGCAGAGTGATTTGAACGTAGTGAAAAAATTCTATGTCTATGTGACAGTATGATAATGATGGTAATCTACACTAATATTATAAAGAGGAAAGATTTGATTGTTTGAATTGAATAGGCTCCGAAACTACTGGACCGATATGACAAAATTATTTCATCATTAGTATCTTACATTTTCTTCTCTTTCATTTTCATTATGAACATAGGCGATAGGATAGAACATTCCGTGGAAAGCCGGAGCGGACAGCTAGTGTAAATAATAGTATAATGTTTTGAAAAAAGAAATTTACAAATTAGAACTAATATTCACAATTAAAACAATTGAGTTAACTGCAGACGGTTGCAAACAATCTACAGGTAGCTAGAAAGCGTGCCCAAGACGCTGGCTACAATGCCCCGCTGTATGGCAATGGTGATGCGCTGTACCAGATACTCACCAGCTCTCGGGTCACGCGTCGCTTTCACCTCAGAAAAAAACTGAAAACTGACTTCGAATCCCTTAGTTTTAATTTTTCGGGAAAAACAATAATCCCTCGTGAATCATTTTTAAGAGACTGCCTCGGGATAATCCTTTGGACAATCGCAAAATAATAATTCGGATAACGAAAAACGACGGAGACATCGACGAACATAAAACCTACTCCTTTTTTTATAGTCACTTAAAAACAAAAATAAATAGATTTCCAAAGTATCTCCAATTTCAAAAAGCAGGCAGGTATGGCATGGTCCCCACCTTTTGTGGTATAATAAGATCCGTGACAAGAACTCTTTCTAAAGGTGTTCGTGTTATACGGTGATAAAACCGAACACCGATAAAAAACACTGGTGCTAGGCCGATTTCCAGTGACAATATCGCAAACCCCTGAACACAAATTGTAACAATATTCACAAGGATATTACGAGACGTTCCCTAGTAAACTTCTGAAAAAGCTCTCATGTGAGCATATAAATCTCGACGTGAAAGATAATCGCGTTGGCAGAACTGATTCGCTCTCAAATTGAATAAGAGGCAGGGAATATAACCCGGCGGAGCTTCGGGGCAGGCCTAAACTGCGAGACTCCCCATTTATAAGCAATAGCGCTGTGCTAATGAAATGTTCAAGTTAACTATACATGTGGTTGCAAGTTTAACATGTCCGGATGGTTATATAGAATTGAGCGACACAGTAGGTTATAGATAAGCTTCCTATTTATGACACAATCTGTGTTAATTTCCACTCACTTTTCTCATCGTAAGTGGGCTACTTAATAGGGCTATATTCAAGAGTCATAAATCCCTCGCTAACAGAATACAAACAAATGTTTCACAGAAAACGAATAAAACTTTTAATCCCCTCGAAACAATTACCACGTAGCAAACTCCTTATTTGAATAAAGTCAAACCAGCAAAATGGCATCTTTTTGCCGATCTGGGTCTTTTAAAAGTTCTTTTAATGTCTTCTCGAGTTTGGTGAGATCCCTGTGGAGTATTTCATTACTTTTATCTAATTTAGCGGAAAATCAAATCTTTCGATGGGATTATCCCGATGTCGGGAGGACGCTTCGACGGGTTAGCGCCTCGCAGCGCCTCGACGGACGCAGTGATTCCTTCTACCAATTTACTTGATACGAAATCTGATTATGTGCCAACGCAAGATACGAGTATCTCTGTTCGATAACTTAACTCCTGATAATAAATTTAATTGATAAATGTCGACTTTAGACTTTTAAAAGGGATTGATAGAAAAGTCTATTCGACATTTATCAATTTATCGATCTTCTTTTTAGTACTTCGTATAATAACTTTACTATCTAGGTATCAGTTGAATATTATTAAGCTTTTTTCTTGAGTTAGTTACAAACAGCACAGGAAAAAAAAGAAAAAAAAAGAAGAAAAGGAGCAGCAATGTAGTAGTCAGTATCTAATTCTAAGAAAGCCTAAATAAAGAACCAGTAATACAGTCCAAGTTGTTTAATTGGAACGTGGAGGAGAACCCTACGAGTAGGACATAGTACACAGTAGGAGCTAGGACCCTCCACAAGTTTTATATTATTTATATTTGATATGAATGGAAAAATTAAAATTAAAATAAACAACCAACACAACCAAAACCAAAACAACCAACACTGTCTTCCATCAGTTAACTACATCTACATCTTTCCCCTCTTACTATCTAAGACCAGTTCTGAGAGGTTAAAATTTAATCAAGTATGTATGTACGTACGTACGCACTCCATTTGATTATTTATTCAGTAAACATACCCATGACGACCTCTTTTACACACCAGTGAACGTCGCACGCTTTACGCTAATTTTGACTCGGGAGATTATTTTGATTTGAATATCCTGTCCTTTCTCTTACCAAAACACAAGCACAGGTAGCTCATTAAAAATCTCTTTGTAATAATAATATGGTCATATTTTATTAGGGTTCCGTACCTTAAAAGGAAAAAAGGAATCAATCCCTTATAGGATCTCTTTGTTGTCCCTCTGTCCGTCTGTCAACCCTTTTTTCTCAGAAACGCGTGTAGGTAGTAGGTATCGAGTTGAAATTCACACCATATACTCAGTTTCCTTACTTCTTGGAGCCGCAATATAACTAAATCAAACTTCTAAGTCAACGCAATCATAAGTTACAGTCGTTTATGCCCAAATATTTTGCAATTTCATAGGAAATCACATGCACACAACCTATACGGTACTTCTACTTCCCATTGATCTACAATCATGAAATTTGGCAAGAAGCAAGGTCTTATAGCGCAAGTAAAGGGAAAATCCGAAAACTGGAAATTTGTATATAAAATTAAAGTTTTTTTTATCTCGCTAATGACCGAAAACTGTAAGGCACTATTTTCCGTGTACGTAACTAGAATCATGCTATTTGGCAAGAGTCAAGAACACACACAACAAACTCTTAATTTTTAAGGAACCCTCGGTGTGCGAGTCCGACTCGCACTTAAATTTTTATTTTTATATGTACCTAATTACCTAGCTCCTTTTTGTACAGATACAACCTTTTTTGGGAAATAAGTTAGATTCACCAATAAGCGGGGTGCACCATACCTTTTAGATTTCCCTGAAAATTCTAGTGTAAAAGCAGTTGTTGTTAGTTAGGATATAAGTACCACAATCATTTTCTTCTATCTTATTGATGCAATGCAACAAAAGAGAAGAATAAAAAGCTTTAAAATCACATTGTCTATTGTTCTCCTTTCCGATTCGCGCGAATTTTACGCCAGCAAAAAGTCGGTTGGCTTTGATGGAATTAATTGAAGTTTTAGCGTGAAAATGCCTGACTAATTAGCGGTAGTTTGGTTACGGTCGCTGGTCGCTAGTGGTTTTCTCGACTGCAGGTACTGCCGTACTGCTACGCTCGAGTTTTACGGTTCACTCGGCCTACGTATGCACTGTGCAGTGCTGCGTGACGTGACCTACGCGGACTAAGCAATTGAAATAGTTTCAGACCTTTTATTATATACAGCGTGTTTCTATATTAGAGCACAATACTGAACGAGGATGTTCACCTGCTACCACAAATTAATATTCGGTGAACAAACTAAGGCGCAATTGATTGCCTTTTTTGCAGTTTTTTTTAAACTTTGTTACAATAATGCCTTCTTTTTGTAATTAATCATAATGCCATAATGCCATCCCAAATTAGGTGACCTCTTCGATGCAATTTTTTCTTCTCACCGCATCTGATGGTGACGTTTTCAGTATTGTGCACGAATTTTGTAACAGTCTATATTTGGTAGTACACATGTGAACCAAAATAAAAAAAATGTGGTAAACTTAATTTTTATAATATTTTACGAGTTGATTGGGTGATATCTCATTTTTCAACTTCATGTTGAGGATTGCTACTGTACTACTGCGAGAATGCTGTGGACTGGTCCTATTCATGGTAGTTCATTATAAAGATTGTCTGGAAGAAATCCACAGAAAGTACTTTTATGTTTAATGTTAATATCCATGTTTCTTTTGATTTTGTGGTGTAGGTACAATAAAGAGTTTTGCATTGTATTCTTTGTCATATCTGTTGGTTATAATTTGACTGTCATAGGAATACATTTCAAAAATGCTTTATTCTACACTAGAAGAACATTCCAAACATACATTGTTATACATTAATTGAGCACATAAACATGTTTGGTATTTCGACTGAAAATCGAGAATATTCATGTCCTAATGCTTTACTGATTAGTTTTTTATGACTTTCGATGAAATTGTAATCGATTTTGTTATTATTGCTTAATATTTTTGTTATTTTACAAACTATGCTACCTCAGGCCTCTGAATATTTTTAGTTTTTGAACCAGAATATATAATAGAATAAAATAGTTTTATATATGTTGTTTTATTTGCTACTTTGCTTTGCTCGAGGCATAATAGGTGTTTTTTTTCGTTATAAAAGTAAACTCGTAAATTTAAATTATTATCGGCTCGATATAAATTAAAATAGCAAGTCCCCATATTTTATCACGATCACTGCTAGCGTCGGCGGTGCGACCCGCAGGGGCGCGCCGTCGCGACACGGATCCGCATATCTTTCTGCGTTTTCGGCCATAAAAGTACTAGTCTAATATAAGACTTGACTGATTCGCACCTCTATGCGTCAAAAGTAACCGTCACTATGAAACACTTCATTCAGTAATTCAGTCTTCATAAACTGCCCCGCCAACAATAGAGATCTTCATAGTCGTGCTTATACCAAATCCATACTAATTTTGTAAATTTAAAAGACTATGTTTGTCTGCTTGTTACCTTTTCATGCCTAGAAGATAATGAAATGGATATAGGATACTTGAAGATTTGCGGGTGAAGCCGCGTTCTGCAGGTAATATAAAATAAATTCGTGAACGTTTGCAGAATTTTATAATATCATCTAACATTTATAAACACAGTAATGCCGTGCAATATATTGATATTTAAACAACTATGAATATTTTGTAGTGCCATCAATAATACCACTGCTCACAAAAGCAATTCATTTCTATTCAATGCATTCGTTTTATTTGAAAAGGATAAAACGTTTTCAAATCTAAATAAACGCCGGGCAATTCAGTGATTCAACACGCCGTAAAATACTCTATAAACAACAAAATGACCTGAAGTTGATCGTCTACAAATCTTGGCCAGAATGCTATCGATTCCCAACATTCAATTACATTATAAGATCCAAAGATCCAGCAGTAAATTCTTCACATTATTCGAGTATAAAAAGCCACTGAGGAAAGGGTCTCTTTATAAATATTTTAACAACTGCTGCGACTGCCTTATAAATACAAAGAAAAAAAACTCGTGAGTAGTAAATAAATAATGCTGGACAATTCACACAGCATTATCTAGCACCAAGGTAAGCAGAGCTTGTATTATGGGTACTAGATAATTGATATACATAATACAATACATTACATAGATAGATATTTTTTTATTATAAAAACAAAAAATTAGAAAAAGACCAGAACACCCGGAACAAATACCTGCAGAACGTACAAATATTTGTCCCAAGGCGGGAATCGAACCCGCAACCTCCTGCACCGCAGGCGGACCTTCGCCCGCCGCGCCACAGAGGTCGTCGGATATATACATAGTTATATCGGAGTTAAAACCTTCATAAATATCCAGCAATGAGCATATTTTCTATACGAATCGTAAACTTGGTTTGACGTTTAACTACAGGATGACAGGACTTGAGAAAATGGAGAATTCAGATAAGTGGAACTATATCAAACCATCAGTTATTGAATCATCAGAGATTGGTATAAGAAAGTTATAGAATCCATGTTTAAACATATCTCGCGATTCATGTAGTTAGAAGCCCTATTCTTGAGTTTGTGTTTCATAGCTGTATTTCCAACTGGCATTACCTAAATACGCCGGCAGTTGACATTATAATGAACCTACTCCATTATACACTAATATAGATATATCTACTGATATGTGAGAATACATATTTCTATAGATATATTTTTTGCACAACGATATTATCAAGGGACAAGTTAATAAACTTTGTTATAGCTCCGACGAGTATTATTGTTACGACCAGGAAAAGATTTCGTAATAAAATCTCTTTGCAGCGACTTAACTAATTATGCTTTAGCTTTTCTTTTAATCCGAGCTAGACTATAATCTTGGACGTCTGGAACTCAGATCTAAGAGCAAAAAGATTGTCACATTGCCGCAGGGAAATTGCCAAGAAAATTGAAACAGACGTGAAAATTATAGGTTTTTTTTTATTAAATATAAACATGTTGCCTGAGTTTATTTTTTTCTGTGTTCATTACAATCGTCTTCTGTTATGGCAGATTTGACCCCAAGTTATGACTTTGCCATAATAAAAGACAAACATTATTCAATAATTCAATAGTACTGCTGTTTGAGTCGTCCGGCATTATTTATTTATTTATTTAATTGCGATTGTGTGTTGACTTGACAAAATAAAATACGTACCTACAATTTATTATGAAAGAAATTGATTGAATATGATTAATAGTTAAAGACTGACCTAGATATGATGTAAACTTCACGTAGGTGTATGTAGGTACAACTTCCAATTCCGAAAATGATTTTAAAATATGAATATTTAATTTTAAAATTAATGTGAACGTGCGAGCGAGGTTTCGTACAGTATTGTATTTTCAGAAATGTGATATTTTGTTTTATTTGAATTTTATGTTTTGGTAGTATTTTCGATTATTTTACCGAATATATTAAAAAAATTATTTTATGTTTAATATAATAAATTAATTTATAATGACATCATCATCATCATCAGCCTATATTTGTCCACAGCTGGACATAGGCCTCCCCTAATGAGCGCCATAGCGCCCTGTCTTCAGCTTGCCGCATCCAGCATCTGCCGTCTTTCGCAAATCGTCATCCCACCTGGTCGGAGGGCGTAGTGTAGGACACTACGTTTGCCGAGTCATGACATGCATCCGTATTATTGTTACCATTAAAGAACTTGAAATTTGAAATATAACAAATAATAATAATAAATAATGCTGGATAATTCACACAGCATTTTACCTAGCCCCAAGCTAAGCAGAGCTTGTGTTATGGGTACTAGATAACTGATATACATTATATAACGCAATACATAAATAGATATTTTTTATTATACATCGAAAACGACCAGAACACACTGAACAAATGTCTGCAGATCGTACACACATTTTTCCGAGGCGGGAATCGAACTCCTGCGTCGCAGGCAGACCACCCACTGCGCCATAGAGGTCGTCAAATAAACCTACTATTAGAAAGGCGAAAGTTTGTGCCGGCGTTGTGAAGATGTTTGTAGCCTTGCCGGAGTGCAAGGGCTGCAATGACGAACAAGCTTGAAGGCCGAGACCATTGCAAGCTTAGCTTGAGGCCAGCTTAGCATGGCCAGCAGGGCAGTCATTGCGGACTGAGGCTTGTATAGTGCTTCACTCAAACAATGCTAGTACATTAAATAAAACTAGCTTATTACATGATCATCATATATCACTTTAAAATTATATAAAGTAACAATTAATGATAGTTCGCTAAATAAACAAGAAAAACGTTTTCCGAAAAAGACTGACTTTCTTCCGATTTTCCACGGCGTAAACTTTTTGTACACAAGTTCATATCTTCCCTTTGAACTTGGTGGCAATAAATTTTCAATTACTTACTTACAATGTTTTGAATCTAGTCGCTTGAAGACTTAATTTTCACAGTTTATTCACGAAAATTGAATAGAACATGCAAAACATTTCACTGCGATGCTCTTTTGTCAGTTTCCCGAGTTTTCTTTTCTTATTCCAACCAGCCAGTAAAGCTTGTACTGCTCAATATGTATAAAACCCTTATGCACCTAACTATTATCAAAACAAAATAGAATTCGAAATTCGAGATATGTTCATTACGGACCGCATATAGCGGACCATAGACATAGAATTGTTTCACTACGTAGCGGCCAGTAATAATATAGTCCGGCAGCTCAGGCGACTTTGCTCAAAGAAGGTTGTCGAAATAATCAGCAGATTACATAGATGTTTGAGTAAAATTTATAACGCTCTCGCATGTTTATATTTTATCGACAACGACGGGATTAATGAAACATGGTGCTGATTATAAATTGTGGTGTCAAGGGAAATCTTGCTTAAGTTCCGGCCAACAATGGCCACATAAAATATTCTTACTAATATTCTCATTTATTTGAAGGCTCTCGGGACGTTCCACTATTCAATGTTACTTGCTAACACTTTTATGGTTTGCCACTTGACTTAAGTGAATCTTTAAGTATTCGTGAAGACGTTAAGTTAGTTCCCATAAGTTCAAGAAATTATGTTTACTGTTACTCAAATAGAGATCACAGAATTATAAAAAAATGCTTACTTTTCATGTCTAATAATTATATTGTTCGTTATTATTATTCTATGATATAATAACTGGCTAAATATTATTTTAAATATTAGTTTTAAAAATTCTAACCCACATCGTAAAATTTTGGGATATTATACATTCTTGGGACGTAATTAAGTTGTTATATCAGGAATTAGCAAAGTTTGTTCGAAGCTTCATCTAAAGATTTTATTTTAAGGGTCAATTTGTCGTAAACGCTCTTGCAATTTATGGACTTTGGTCATCTATGCGCTTTACAACTATTTTCCTAAGATCTTAGGACGTTTCGATGAAAGTAGCTTATAATAGGGTCCAAATATTAAGTTTTTGTTGTTTTAATTAAACAATAGAATAAAAAAAGACAAGAGTGAATAGGTATCTTCTAGACCTTCGTGATACATCTTCGGCCACATTTTTACTTTCAATCAGGTGAGATTGTGATCAAAAAAAAAATCTATAGACTACAAAAAAAACTGGTACTTTAAAGGTACCATTTGGCATCAAGGGGGATCAACAACAAAGTAAGTATACTTATTGTATACTTGTTAATCAGTTTGCATTCGGGAATTAATTACACACGGTAACATAGTATTTCAATAATGCCAGAATTTCAATTACATCGCTATTTTTATGCCAATTAAACAGTTGCGGTTTATTTGTAACCACTGTGCAACGGACGCCTTTCGAAACTTTGTAGCAAAATTCTTTTTAAAACCATACAAACTACAAAATGTTTTCATAGTCATAGTCATAATCATAGTAGAAGACACCTTTTGAGTATTAAGGAAATACTTGGTGTCTTCGCTCTTCCACGTTTTTAATTATAAATATGTTAGTTTTGAAAGCTTAAAAAACATTATAAAACATTGCAAAACCATACGTCAAATATTTCAAATTTATAAAGCCGATACGTTTATCCATATTTTTGTAACGGGAAAGCTTTTAAAAAACAAGAAAAGCTGAATGATTATACAGAATGTTTTTAGAATAGGGCCAGCGTTGGCCAACACAATGAAAGAAAAATTAAAACGTACCTAATGGAATTTAATGAAAAGATCGCTTCGAGGACTAGGTAACACAAAGCTTTACAAAGACGTGGTTTGCGTGGCTAGCACTGTTTGTTTTATTTATTAAGGGGACGATATATGACGCCATTTTGTGAATAGGATATAATTTCAAAAGAGCGCGGGACAGAGCAGAGCGGCGTAAGCTCAAAAATCAAGTTTTTGCTGATTTTCTATTAATTAAGTCATTTTTTTAAAAACAAGCCAAATGTGCCCTGGTTATTTTTCTATTTAATGTGATAATGAAAATAAAAAAAACTTGTGATTGATAGTTTACGAGAAAAATTGTAAAAACTAAGAAAACAGATTCAAAATTCTTCTGTTTTACGATGATCGGTTTCTACGTGAAGACAGGATTAAGAAAAAAATCGGTAGAAAAAATTGTGAATTTCCACTGTTTTGCTCATCATTTTGTCGAGATCTCAGTAACCCTCTCTCTCGTCTTTTGAAATTATTTATGTTTGATTTGTAGGTTATTAGTAATTACTTGGTTCCTTCTGACAGTTTTCTCATAAGTTGTGTAGTTTTCTTGTTAACATAAACAAAGCATAAACTCCATTTTTGCATTTTTGCGAAAACGTTTGCTCTATCTCGCTCCTTTGAACGCGAAATCCTATATCTATCCTTTACACAAAATGGCGCGCATATCGCCCTCTTAAGCAAAATAATAAATGTTTGCGTCGTGGCTCGCTAAGTTGTTTTAGCGGCAAAGTTACATGGAGGTGGTTTGGAGTGGGCTTTAGTGTCGCCGCGTGCATTGTGGATAAGTTTGACCATAGCCAACTTTATACTCTGTTTAACGTTTGCACTAAGCACTTGTGCGCATTAAAACGTGCTTCATCTCTCTAGACATAGAACTTAGATTAGGGAGTAAATAGGAATGCTTCAACTATCAGAAGTACGGAACGTACAATCCTAGGATCTTTGTCTGAAATATTTCTCTCTCTGTTAAACGATCCATAAGGGAATCTGTCGAAATACGGCATAATTATTAAATTCTTCCTCCACTTCATTAATCCCAATAAAAGCAATACATATTTGGCTATTTATAGTACATATTAAATAAATAGAAATCTAATGAATGATACTGTTTAACTTAAAAAAAAATTAAGTTCAAATGTTTGGTAATAAGTCCCTGTATTTCAGTTATCTAGTACCTACGCATAGCACAAGCTGCAGAGCTTGTGCTATGCGTAAGCCCAAAGCTATGCAGATAGCTTTGAATTGTCCAGATTTTTTTATTTATTTGATGTTATAAGTATAGGATATAGAATATATCCGTGCGAAGCCGGGGCGGACCGCTAGTATTTTTAAAGAAATAAATAAATTAAAAAATCTGGATTCTAATTGTGAAAGGATTTTTTTAATCGGCCTTTTAGTTTCGGAGCCTATTCAATTCAAACAAAACAAACAAACAAATCTTTTCTCTTTATAACATTATTATACATTGATAACTCATTCCACGAAACGAATAAAAACGTATTTCTCAAGTAGTCATTTCTGTGAATATAATACCTACAGAGTTATTCCTACTAGACAATCTCTGAATCTTGGAGCACAATATCTTGGAAATTTAAAGCAAGTTGACTGCAATTCAATCCGTATTGTAACTATCGGGCCACGGTTGACTGCGTTGCACAGGGTCTGAAATAATTGATGTCTTCTCAAACGTATAGAAATGTAGGAACTATGTAGATACTGAATGCTGCTAGTTTCTACCTAGTTCTAACTATTCCAAGTAAGTTATCGGGATGACTTACGCTCTACGAGAACAAAATTACCGGCGTTTAGTAACTTTATACTAAACTAAAAAATGAACTGATAAATTAAAACGACCAGGACTGTATATTATTCCGTTATAAATTACTTTAATTCATTTTTTATTTAGTTGAGCTACCAGTAGATTGTTTGCAACAGTCTGCAGTTAGCTCAATTGTTTCAATTGTAAGTACTAGTTTAAATTTTATTCTATTATTTGATTGTAATTTTCTTTAATTCACGTTCTAATTTGTGTTTCCTTTCGTCAATACTAAGTAAAGCTTAAAATGTTTTAAAATGTATTTCTTTCTCTTCGTAATTTGTGTTGTAACTGGATTGTTATATTGAATATATGAGTATTCACATTCTAATTCATGCTTCTATTCGTTACGACCCTATTAAGATTTCTAGTTACATTTTTTTGAAAGTAGATTTCAAGGTAGTTAAATTTAGTTTTGCTATGGTTTAATAACTTTTTTTAATGAGTAATTTTTTTTAAATGTTTCACTTGCATGACTATACCCAACCAAAAATGTAGGCCCCAATAGTTAGATAGATAGATAGATATAATTTATTCATAAAAATTCGTTACATAGCTTGATTAGTAGTACCTTAAAGCCTATATGTTAGGTTTGGCTAGGCACTGAGTTTTCCTCTTATTTACCTATTAATTAATGTGGTTACTATAACTAGCCTTTAACTTCTAAAAGTTCTAATAAATATAAAATTACCGTAAAATTTAAACAAACTTATAATATAACTTAACATTTTTGAGCATAATATACATACACACTCTTAATGTAGGTAAAACCGCCCATTGTACTCGTCTCATGTAATATTATGTCTTTTTTTTGTAATGTTCTTTTTCTGGTGTACAATAAAGTGTTTTGTATTGTATTGTATTGTAAAACAATCGCCTTATTGAGCTACAACATTAAGCATCCTTTGTTTTCTAGAACTTTTAATCTATCAAAACATTATTGCTTACGATCCAGCGTCAACGGCTTAATCTGATAATTCCGGGAACACAATATGAATATGTCTACTACGAACTCTGTCCACGAGGACTGCTCGCTCCTTAATCCCCATCATGGTAATTAATATCACAATGAAACGTTGGTAGGTAATCTTTGTGGTTGTTGATTGGGTTTAAACAGATGAACCTGTATTTTCGTGTAAGCTTACGAGCTTTGTAGAATAAAACGGAACGTAGGCCCTGATGATCTTTGAGTAAAAGGAGGTTTCATAATAATACGAGTGACGTGGGAGTGACGTATCCGTCGTGGATTCTGAAAAATCTCGGACGTAGGACCTCATTATTTACGTGATGTTTCTATCTTGGCCTCACATCACTACCTTATTAGAAAAAAATCCATACCAGAATAGTTTTTTTCCATAAGACTTACCTCACCAGTAAACCAGCACCTTCTATTATGAGTTAAGTCAATTGTTATGTTTTTATTTATTTATTAATCGTCAACATAACATCATAACTGTTTTTTTTACCCTAAAGCGATGGTACATCTACTAAACGTATCTAGTATATTATATTATAATAATAAATGCAAGTACCTAGTTACTAATCTAAAACACATTTTGCTTCTATCACAAGCTGTGCCATTTCCATGACTTTCGGCAGGTTTCGATAAAATACATCTACACTGTTTTCGGACTGAATATTCAGTAGGTAGATAGCGAGTGATATGGGGGCAAACTTAAGTAGGTTGGTCTTACAGCTGGGCACCTCAACCATGTTATAATGTTAATTTTTACTTACTATAATGTTTCTACACTTACGGCCAGGAAAACTATTGTAGAGTCTTAACCAGTGCTCTCTCGATAGCCAAGATACAATCCTAATGCTTAGTTTGTGTTTGACGAAATCCTTATGTAAGTATTTGGTAAATAAATATATAAAATAAAATTGACAACTATGTTGTCAAAGTGTACCGTCCGCCACCATCGCAACTCAAGCCACGTCTGTCTAGGACATAGAGTACCTAGAATCCTAGAAGCCTACGTTGTGTTAACATAGGTCTGGGAGACGATTTTGGCTAGGGTATAATGTAACATCTAATATGCTCATAGAAAACATTCCCTTAAAGTTAGTTAATATTGTTTGTATTCTGGGGTTATTTAGAAACAATAACAATTGTAGCTGTATTGTTCTATTTGTTCCTTCCGTTATCAAACTTGAAAAGTTAACTACGAACAGGAATGGAGTAGGCACCTACAAACAGTTGTTGTTGTTGAGGGCTAAAGTTTTGGAATTGTGTTTAAAACATAACTAAACTTACCTTATTAAATTAGTTTGGAGCAGTTTCCAAAATTTTCTTTGAAGCTGAAGCTAATCTGTAACAATGGAGAAATATATCTGTAGTTTATTCAATTGAGCTCATGAATACATTGATAAATACAACTTAATAAATGAGGACCAACTAGATCACCACGGGGGCATTGGAGGCAAAGGTCTGCCGTGACGCTGGACGTGATCGTTTCAATGCCCACCGTGGTAAAAATGTTAGTACGATTTGCAGATACATTTTGCCGCCGTGTTTGGTTTGAAAATATGAATAAAAAATACCAATTTATTGTTTTACGTTAAACAGTTATCCCTTTAGCAGAAGCTCTGCTTACTTTGGGGCTATACGATGCAGTGTGAATTGACCAGTGTTATTCATTTATAGCCGTGTGGTGCCGGCTTCGAATTTGCACCACCCCATCTCTTCCCGTGGGTGTCGTAGGAGGCGATTAAGGGACATACACCGGGGGGCGGGCAGCAGCGCCTCTTGTAGATGGATCTACCACCGAACTGCGATCCCCAACTCGCATGCCTTTGCTTTCATGCCATGATTGGACACTACACCCCATGAGATAAAAACCAATAAGGCGCTTATCAGGGAGAGGCCTGCGTCCAGCAGTGGACTAATATTAAGCTGTTGAGAGTGAGAGTGATTCACCTATTTATCACACACTTTTATTTATGGTTAATATAAGTATTAAAAAATGAGTACGTTTATTACTTGCTGCCTCTAAAATAGCCTTAACTTAAGCAAAGGAATCAGGGTAGGTTTAAGTATATATAAGCTCAGGTAACACCGGCCCTGACGGCAAAGCTTTCGCACATCACGGTCTCATTAAGGTTTAACACCTCAATGCTCCTGTGATTAAGCGCTCAAGTGACGTGTGCGGTAGCACACACGATCGTAATCAGTACCTATATCCCCCAGGCTGGCTCTTATTTCTTGTCAATATTCAATATCTATTGGCTTTTACTGGCAGCTTTGGCTTTGCTACTTGCACGAAGCAAGTAGGTAAGCCAAAGCCTTTGTATCTAATTATCGTATTTATCAAATCTTACGTAGGCACTTAATTTTTGTCTGTTTTTTAAATTGGTGCAAATTCACTGCACCAAAAAATATCAAGATGGTAACACACTATCTTAAATTTTTTTTATGGGTCCAGCAGGGCTATTTTAATTCATTCGATTCGTTTTCGGAACGGAAACGTCCGATTTGAATTCGATTCCGCGAACGCTATTTTGATTTCGTTGCGTATTGATGATCGAAAGTATGAAACTCTCATAACAAGGATCCGAATTCGAATGTCAAAAGTTTTCGAATCCGCTGGTTTAAAATAGCGTTCTTCGACAAAGTTTTCGATATCGAATTCGAAGGCCTTTCCGACGAATTAAAATACCCCTGCAGATCTAGATTCTAGAGTCCTATGTATCTAGACGTAGAAGACTTGTCGTAAAGCCTAGCTCTACTTAAAAAAAATCAACCGTTTTTAAATAAAAACAAAAATCCAACAACTACTATTTGGAACATTGCAAGTAATCGAATCATCTGTTTGGAATGAAACATGACACGCCGTCGTTGGCATCGTTTATGAGAAAACAAAGTGGTTAATCACGCTGTCTGTTTGTTTGTATCGGCGGTCCTAAGCAAACATCTCCACTGAGTTCTTGTCAATAAACCCAGAATTTCTTAGCTTAATTAAGCCTCTACAATGTTTTATTGATGCTTAATGTCTACTATTATCCAAGCCCAGCGGTTTTTGGCTAGACAAAAATAACATGGAATCGTCATCGTTATAGCCATGCTTCCCCTAGTATAGCTGCTTTAATTGATTAAATAAAGAAATAAATATTGTTGGACAATGCACACATCATCATCAAGCCCCGAGCTAAGCAGTTCTAGTATTATGGGTAACAAATTACTGGTATACGTATTTTTTTTTATTATGCATAGAAAATACCCTGAACACCCGGAACAAATATAATATGAAGATCGTACAAACATTTATCCTAAGGAGGAATCGAACCTGTAACCACCTTCGTCACAGGCAGACCTTCGCCCGACGCGCCACATCCGTCGACAATTTATTTTAATTTATGAACCTGTCTATTCGAGTAGGTTGTTGGTTTCCTAAAATTAGTTTGGTGACTTATGCATCGGATTCTTTCAAACCAAGATATGAACGAAGTATTCCTTACTTCTAAATGGAATTATCATACAGGGTATTTTTATTTATTTATTTATTCAACAAAATCCACAGCCCTTATGATCTAAAATGAACATAGGTACTTATTGACTAAACATAAGGCCAATACAGGATTTACTTTTTGTACATTTGATATAAAATAATTACAATCGTACAATTTAATATAATAAAAGAATATTTGATATTAGTAAAACAATACTTACAAGCGTAAGTACAATAATAAAACAACAAATTTGAAAGCCTGAACATTTAAATACTTTAATTCATTGTGAACCAAACATTTGCAATGCCTCTAGCTAAGGTAGCACCTGGACAAAGCAAGCATTGGAAAACCGTCCATGTAACCTATCTACCTACCTAACCTTTGGTATGCAAATCTACGTACCATGTTTATGAGCTAGTGCTTTACGACTATATCCACAGCTCAGTCGGAAAATTCATGAGTTACAAGCATAAGAAATGTAATAAGTTCCCAAAAAATTTCGACTACTCTCACTTTCGTGCTCCAACCAACTAAGCCATAGCACAAGCTCTGCTTAGCTTGGGGCTAGATAATGCTGTGTGAATTATCCAGCATTATTTATTTATTTATTTAAGCCACAAAGGCTTAGTCGGTTCCATAAAAAAAAAAAAATTGGAAACTTATTTCATTTCTCAGAGATACCCAGAGCAAAAGCATTATAACAAAAATTATCTAAGTAAACATGTTTCCTGATGATATTTATTTCAGCTAAAATCGCATTGACGAACGACCAGTAATTGGATCATTGGTTTGGAACTCCAATTACCTCAACAAGTAGATAAATATAGCAAAAAACGTTCTTACTCTATCTAAGGAATCGTTTTTCTAAATTATAAGTTCGGGGCGCCATTAGTCCGGTCTCGTTACCTCGCGTCCGGCGAGACAAATGGCGAAGCCGCGAGTTTCCGCTCCTGTCGACCGTATTTTAGTAGGAACCTCTAAGTACAAAATTGTAGCCGGGATCATTTATACCAATTAATAAATCTGGGTAAGAGTAAATGTAATGACGGTGTGTGTAAGTGATCTCGTTCACTAACATGCATAATTGTTCCAATGAGGCGTTTTCAAAAAAAGAAACATCGCCTATTTGAATAAGAAATAATACATGGCGGATTGTCAATGTGTTTTCATGTACAAATAAGCACGGTTTCACCTAACCTCACCTCAACCGACTCTAATGGTCCACAGCTGGACGCAGGCCTGGTAATCGCCTTATTGGCTCAAACACGGTCTATACCACTTTAATTTGGCCCCACGCAAAAAGCGCCCTTTTTCTGTTTATTCCAACAATTTTTTGATATCGCCTTACTATGTCTCTTATTGGCGAAGAACCCCGCGCTGTTATGTTTGCTATTTGCAATTATGAGTCATGCAGGTTGTTTAATTTTTTTATTCATATATGTAATTCAACCTCTTTTTAAAGATTTTAGTGTCGCATTTTTTATCGGAGTTAAAACGAAGTTCATGAGAAGATAAAACGTAAACAAAACACGGCTACATCGTATATAAATTAGGCGGGCCGTGTAGAAAAACTTTTTAGATGTCTCTGCATTACTCAATTGGAAAAGTTTATTGTATCGATAGAGCCGAAATTAAAACATATTCGGTCTGGCAGGAATTAATTTGTGGGAGCTCCCTCTCTCGGGCGATGGCGCCGACGAAAGGTATTACGGAAAAATTGAAGTTTTGATTAAGCACTATCACACATGCCATGCAGGGTTTACGTTGACGTACAATGTTGTATCTAGGTTCATATTTTTTTATTGTAACGTAAATCTTTTAGGCAGACTTATCGAAACTATTCGAAATTTTATAGAATTTTGATTTTTTTTCTTCATGACGATATTTGACGGCCTCTGTGGTGCGGTGAGCGAATTCTACCTGCGGCGCAAGAGGTTACGGGTTCGATTTCTGCCTTGAGACAAATGTTTCTATTGGGTACAAATATTTGCCGTCGTTTTGTGTCTCATTAATAGTAGTCTTTTAATGAGACTGAGAATGAGTTGATTTTTCACTAACTATTACACAAACCGGTAAGTTCAAAGTTGTGAAGACCAACCACCAATCGTAAAGAAAGTATAAATCAAATAAGGTAAAAGTTCAGAATAACTCACATAACTGAAAAGTCTCGGGAAAATCAAACAGTAACTTGTGTAATTAGTACCAGCCGTTTGACTTACCTTACTTTGTTATCTGTGAAGTTTCTAAAACAAATGTTCCGCTGGCTTCTTCGTAAAATTGGAGATCTTCCCTTGGATTTACGAAGAGAGCTCTTGAAAAGCGAAATATTTACGTGGAACTACACGTAATGTCTTTATGTGTTTTATGCAGATGGTTTAAGGTTTATTATTGGTGGGGGAGATATAACGTTTTGGCTTTGAGACTGTAAACAAATAATGGGAGCGGGGGATTGATGGGAGAATGTCTACGTCCTAAGTAAACTTGTGCACTGCCCGAACTTGTGTTGTATTCAAACGACTGAGTCGAATAACTGCCAGGAAATTATTGATCTTTTAGCAGTTTGCTAACGTCAAAAGACTGAAAGTTTTCTGGGGAAATTTTAAAGCGGCGAAAGATGTGAAATGTGAAAATTTGGGATACATTGAAACAATTTTCTGCGTCATCATTATTGATAGAGCTTTGAAAAAAATACCTAATAATCTATGGGATACAGGGTAGATTTTTTTTTCCGAAAATGAAAATGAAAACTTATATTAACTTTAAATAGGTACCAGAAATTATTTGGAAAGTACCTACCGTCTGTTTTCTTAGTTTCTTTAATTTTTTTCCTAAACTACCACAAGTTTTTTTATTTTCATCACCATATTATGTAAAAGAACACTCAGGTCACCTTTGGCTTATTAATAAGAATAAGAATATCTTTATTCGTAGCTTAGATAGTTAGTTACAATTTTAGTTACAATGTTTGTTACAGTCATAATTAACCTAGGTACTACTAACTAACACCATTACTAAGAAAAAATAAAATAAAATAACAAGTAGTAACTTAACATAGGAACTTTAAACGACTATCAATACTTAGTAGTACAATAATTAAATATAAAAGCTACAAAATGGCGTCCGACTCAGCATATGTTGCAATAGCCGTAGGCTACCACAACGCTGGTCTTCCGTCGGAACATGGTGCGGGCGTCACGCACGAGACGAGACACAGCATAAAACAGATTAAATTTTCCTTTAACAACAATTAAACATAATAATATAACAGATTTTCATCAATACAACATGGAAAAGTACATCATCAGGAGAAAAATAAAAATAAAGCAAAATTAATGCAAAAAAAATCTCTTAATTAATAGATATTCAGAAAAACTTTTGAGAATTTTTGAGCCTACACGTTTAAACGCGAAATCCTGTGCATATCCTATTCACAAAATGGCGTCATATATTGCCCCTTAAACATTTCGTTGTAAAATGTCAACGGACATGGTTAGTATGGTTATGTTTAATAAGAATGAGAAATAAATATGAATATTCTACTGTACTAAGTAAAAGATCAGAAAAGCTGAATTTTATCATGATAAAAGCACGTATCTAATAGGTGTCTTCTACTAATGTAATATTTGCCGACGGCGCGGCGGCGTTTAGCGTTCATAGAAAACAAACAAGTTTCATAATAGTAAATCTTATTAGCACAGTTTGGTAAAACTTTACTGTCGCCTGAAATGAAACAGGTCTGAATCCATATTTACTACTTTTATTCACAGTACAATATACAGGGTGTCTTTGAGTAGATTATCCTGCAGATATTAATAATCTACTCAAAGACACCCTGTATATTGTTCTGTGAATAAAAGTAGTAAATATGGATTCAGATCTGTTTCAGGCGATAGTAAAGTTTTACCAAACTGTGCTAATAAGATTTACTATTATGAAACTTGTTACCTTCGACATAGATATTATCTATGTCGAAGGTGAACGTCTTATGATCGAATAGCCTTTGTTCTCATCAGACATGACTTTTAATGCAGTGTAGTCGTTATTATACTCTTTGGTGCACTCGACTGTGACGCTCCAACCAAGAGTATCCAATCCTTCCGTAAAGTGCGCCGTGTTTTCCAATTACTTTTTTCTTTTTCACATTTTCTCTAAACAACCGTTGCATTAGGCACCGTTTCAAAAATGACAACTCAAACTGGTACGACCAAAGATTCGAACATAGGATCCTATGACTTAAGGTACGACCAATGAGTCCATCCGTTGTAACCAAGCAGTTTCATTACAAGCACTATGGTCTTCTCTATGGTAAGCTTATGGTCTTCGTTATAGGCTCAGAGCAATAAAGGTTATAGAATAGACTGACGAACGTCACAGTCGAACACACTCAAGCAAGTACCGCTGGCAAAAACATCATCATCATCATCATCAGCCTATACCAGTCCACTGCTGGACATAGGCCTCCCCTAATGAGCGCCATAGCGCCCTGTCTTCAGCTTGCCGCATCCAGCATCTGCCAGCAGTCTTTCGCAAATCGTCATCCCACCTGGTCGGAGGGCGTCCTACACTACGTTTAGGAAAAGGAATGGATCTAATTCAGGTAAGGGGTGTATTTAATTGTCAGAAACAAATACTTAACTATGAAACATCTGAAAAACATTTACATGATGATAATAGATTGTGGATCTTGAAATCCTCAGATTTTTCCATAGTTACTTTGAATTCTTTCTTAATAGCAATATAGTATTTATAGACTTTGAATTCTTCGATTTCATCGTTCCTTTAGTAGAACGACATCACAATACATCACGCTAACATTAAAAATACAAAGGTTTGTATGTTTCAATGTACAGATGTTTGTTACGTCTTCACGCCAAAACTACTGAACGGATCTGGCTGAAATTATGCATACAGGTAGAAGCCTGGAAAAAATATATGAAGGCATCCCACAAATTAGTTCACAAGAGACAGAAAAAACCTTAAACAACGCGTGCGAAAATGCGGGCAGAAACTACTGCAAAACGATAAAAAAGTAGAGCCTCTAAATAGCTTTAAGAAATAGTTTCTTCTACAGCAAATAGTTGTTTACTTTAAATTTATGAGCTGCGGTGTGGCGAGGTTTAGCTTAGATTTATCCAATAAGTTCGATACCATTTTGTTCGCGCATCGTCGCCGCCGCCGGCCCGAGTATTCTCCGCAAGATGATAAGTAAACTTTCCAACGCGATTCATGAATTTCAATTTAACGGTTCATTTTGGGAATTTGTTATTTTACTTTTACAAAAAACAAAATTAGGTTAGAACCCAGTACTTAGACAAAGGCTTCAAGGCACTGCTAATTAAGTTATGAAACCAATTTTTATAAAATAAATGATCTATCTATATGAATATAGTACCTACGTAACCTATTACGAAACAGTCAAATGAAAGGCCAACAAAGCATAGGCAATAAAACTCAATTAATTTTAATATTTTTTGATGAGTATCAAAAGTTTAGGATTTTAGTTAGTAAGTTATGGCAGTCTACGTCTGACTCAACTTGACTCGATACAAAAAATCTTAAAGTGTCTTCTAAATCTTCAATTTTACTAAGATACTTCTACGTTACTACCTTCTACTAAAAATGTAGTTTCATTTGCTAGTTATTTAAAATTATTGAAGAGCACCGTGATAAATACTTTGAACGATACAATAACAACGAGAACAAAAACAATTAATAAATAAAAACACTGGAATTGCGCGCGGGCCGGCCATTCTGCGGCTCTTGCCTTCCTTTCTCGCCTTCCCCACCTGACGTTCGCTCGTCCTTCTCTCGAAAAAGCGAATATATTTCATCTTAATACCAATAAAATCATAATATTGTTCTAAACATTCCAATAATATTGAAGATATATCCCAAGTAGACATCTGAACATATTTAGGAAAACTTGTTTGTTAGTTCAACACACCAACGAATACAGACAATGTCAACAAGAAAAACAGCCCTATTTTTATTTGGGTAACAATGAGAGTCGTTTGACGTCACAACAATCCCTTAAGAGGGACGACTCGGTCTCAGTGAAAGCCACGTTAATTACGAGTTTTCACTGCACCGCTGTAGTTGGAAAAATAAGCTTTACAGCTCGGCCGAACTCCGCCGTAGCGCAGTAAGACAATCGTAGCACTGCTACGAAGAAAAACAATATCGTCCTTTATTTCCCAATATTAAGTAAAACAAGAAGTTTTATTTATTCGTAATGGTGGATAAATAAAACTTCTTGTGTTCTAAAGCAGTGGACTAAAGTCCACTAAACTACATCAAATCTTAAAAGATTTGATTATTAAAGTCCCGTATTTTAATAATATTGTACTACTTATTACGAGCTTACCTTATTAAATCTAAAACTCAGCTGAATAAGTTTATAGCAACAGCGTTTAGTGGTGTAGCTTAAGTAATTTGGTAGACTTTTTTTTATCTTTTTAGGGTTTCGAGATCGGGTTTGAAACTCTTATGGTATCGGTCTGTCCCCTTCATTCTTGAATATCTCAGACTTTTAATAAAGTAGATTTTAATAAGGTACAAAAATGTGATGTTGATATTTCAAAATAGACATATGGAGCAAATGGGGTGATAAATGAAAGGTATCAGTTTGTACATTTCAAAACAGTTTTTGAAATATCTGTAGGTTTCATACTTTTTGAAAATATTTTGAAAAAAGTAGAAAAATTTACAGTCTGAATTAAATAGCAAAGTTTCTAACCGGTACTAGTATATTTGTATAATTGACAAAAGTTCGAAACCCTCGGCACGCGAGTTACACTCGCACTTGACAGATATTATTCCTAGTTATTTTCCTAATGATTCAGCTGGGACACTGTCAGGGAATCTTCTGATCGCTCTTCACCATCATCATCAGCATCTTAGAAAACTCTATTCGATCTTGTTGTTTCTACAACAAAAAAGCAAAATGCTACTTAAATAAAATCAACAGTGTTTCCATAACCATGGTCACTGAAAGTCCTTTTCTCGTAGCAGAAATAAACAACCGTAGCTTGGCCGTAGCACATCGCTACGCGACAGCGAAAGTGGCAAAAATTTTTCATATACTCACTTTCTTTAGTGTTTTCCAGGTTAAGTCCACCAGCTTTTGTATTTCCACTGTACCTCCATCGTATAATATACCGAGTTGAATACCAGTCAAACAAAGTTAGCTGGTGTCTGTTGTTTTTATCCACACTAAGCGCATTCAATTCGAAGTCAAAGCAATTTGCAGATTAAATTTACGCTTAGCTTTAACTGCTATGTGCAGTTTTTGGAAGTGTTGTTGTATGAGATATATTTTTAGTTTTTGGGATAGCACTTGAACCATCCAGGGTTCAAGTTTTTTTAGTGTAGTTTTTTAGTTTATTTGCGTAAATATTGAACTGTAGTAATCTTGAAAAGCGGTCGCAAGGAGTCGATGGATGGAGGTAGCTCAGGATCGCTATTGATGGCGTCGTTTGCGCATCAGTGGATGTATGCGGACATTCCGGACTGATGATAATGACTGTTGAAAAACGTACCCTACTTACTTTTTCTGACCCATCGTCTTATCAGCTGTAAACATCTCAGTGAGATTATAAATCAGCCTCTTAATTATGATGTCCTCCTAACTATTTGTGCGAACACCGGTGCACTCTTTATTTCCTAAATCTTGAATTTAAATGTATCGTCTTCGCACTGCATATTTAGATACCTATTTCTTTTTATTTTTCAGTTTTTTTTTATGTGGTATACCAACTTCAAAGTTTTCGTAACCTCTTCGGTTATATTATAGACAGCTCGTTTGTCGACAAATGACTGCTGCATTCTGTCAAATGCATTCTGACAAAATGCAGCACTCATTTGTTTTTTTTAGAAAGTCCGAAAAAGTTCTAAGCTCTGTCGATAAGCCAGCAGTTTACAATATAATCGAATAGGTTACGAAAGCTATTTAAACATGGTATACCCATTTTTAAAAAAAGAAGACTGGTAAAATAGGTATCCAACATGCAGTGTGGAGACCGGAGTAAACGACTATCCAACAGACCATGGCATGTGTTGACTGGCGCGTAAAGCGGCGTCGACGAATATTCGATCAATTTCCAACGTTCCTCCGATGCACTTACATACGTAGATTCTCTCACTTGATCTTATTTATAAGTAGAGTTGGTTGTTTAACTTGGAGGTTATTTATCCTTGTTTGCAACAGTCTGCAGTTAGCTCTTGTCTAATTGTAATACTTGTTTTTTATAAATACTCACTTACTTACTGGTATGGCGCAGTGACCCAAGTGGATCTTGTCCAACGACATCAGATATCGGCAGTTGTCTTGCTAATAAATTGTTATTCATTCTATTAGTATAGCCTTTATTAAGAAAGAAAATTACAATCAGTATTTACAATAGAAACAATTGAGCTAACTGCAAACTGTTGCAAAAATTTTACAGGTAGCTCAACTGATCCATATACTTACCATATTTCTTATATGAAAAAACCTAAAAAGGAATTCACAAACCATGATTCTAAAGTGTTGTATAAGTACCGGCGTGGGATCAAAAATATTTCGTGAATCCAGTTCATCGAACAGAAAAAATATGCGAAAACGAAGTCGATGTACCTATACTATTTTTGCTTTGAATAAAATGAATCTGAAAAGCACGCTGGGAATGTAATCAAGCAGAGCAAAAATAGCGGATAAAAACTTTACAGATAGAACTGTACAGCATTGAATTTAACTTCTTTTTTACGTACATAAATGAGTAAATATTTCAACCATGCAAATCAACTTACCTACCTACCTTGCACATACTACATAAGAATAAGAAATTTATTTGAGGCACACACAATAAACCGAGTAAAACAAAAAAGAATCAAACATCACATAACTGAGTAAAAAGAAGCAAAACAACTATTATACAACAAGAGTTTGAAAAATTAGGGAAAAAAAATCTACATTCCGAGTCTTATGAATAAGATTGGTCTTTCCATATATGTGCGTGGCTAAAGCTCCTTTAAGAATCTTCAAAAAAATAGCTATTTACCTACATCAGTAGAATAAGTATTTGTAAGCAAAAACAGCTTTAATTAAAATCTAGCACAAAGACTGTAAATCAGCAAAACCTAACGATACTGTAAGTGGCCATTGCAAGAATACATAATCTATATAGTGAGCATTAAAATGAAGTTATAAAACAATATCCATTCTCCGTAAGCGCGGGTTATCCCTAATAACCTGCTGCATCCACATCCGTGGCGTTAGCAGAGAGGAAATACTGGAGACAGCTCATATAAACATAGTATAGTGTTCATACTCAATTACACATACACATCACGTGAACTGGAAAAGTAGCAACGCGGTTTTTAGTTTGCAAACTGTGTGGCATCTGTTGTCAATAAAATACCAAAAACCAAATAAACTATGAGACTGTGAGATTGGTAAGATATATACCTACACTACATACAGGCTTATCATCAAATAAGACTGTAACGGGGGTTTAAATCAGCCTAGAAAGACACCCATGCGTGACGTTACACTATTTTTATAGAAAAAAAAATCTCGTAGAATGCAAATTTGTTAACTAAAAACCATATTTATGGTCTCTTGTTATTTTCAGACACTAAACTTCATAAAACGAATAATTTTTTCAGATCCAGGAGTAAAGTTAAGTTTTCATTGAAGTACAATCTTTGTTGAATGCTCTCTTTTGAAATGCGCCTCTCTGCTTCATTAATGTGGGTTAGCCACCTGCGGGCAGGGAAAAATGAATTTCGTGTGCATGGCTTGATGCACTCATATTATTATTTACTTACACGCGCGTTTATAAAATTTATACTCATATCATACTCATGCCATAGTAGAAACTGTTCTCTTCTCCTTTCTATATAATTTTGAGAAAAGGTTTTGAATTTAAATAAGATAGACCGCACTGTGATTTAATATCTACATCTCTAAAATCATTGATTGAGTGAAAACTTACAGGTCTTCTTGTTTGAAAGGTATACCTACCACTAGAAACAACAAAAGCATATATATTTCTCGTATAATCCTGGCATTACCGTATTACCCTAGATGGCAAATTGATTTAACTCATTTAGTATTTATTGCAACCAGCCAAAGCGTTGTCGTGTGTACTTCTAAAGTAATAAAATCTCGCATAAATAAGCAAATAGTCCCGTTGTATCTCATTTAAATGTTCACCAGGTGTACATTAAGCCGACTGGATACAGCAGTGTGGCTTCACCGAAATTGAATTTAAAAAATATTACCGGCTGGAGCTTCTTTGGCCGCTCTCCAAAAGACAATACCTACCATCTACCAACCTTGAGTACTCATTTTAAAGGAATACTCACCGTTAAGTTACTAGCTGCCTTGTTAGTAGCTAAATGTCTGTGAGTAATAACTGTGAGTAACCTGGTAGGTAATAGTACATTATGATACAAGTGCGGTAAGTTGAAAATTACAACAGAGGCTGCAACCATCAAAGCGCATGTGTGTAATACGACGTTTTATAACATATTTGCGAGTAAATAAATAAAACTCGGACTTTCGAATAAATTTTCATACGTGTAATTATCTATCGGTCGATTTTTCGGGCAAGAGGCTTAGAGTAGCCTTTGTCGCTGCCTCTGAGACTTCTGGCGGTGTTGAATTAAAAAATTAATCATTACTTGACGATACTTTCACCACTCTCCATGTCTACTGACACCAGGTAACGAAATTAACAGTTTGGAGAAGGTTAACCTTTACTTTACCAGTATTGGTAGAGTACTTGCTGAAAGTATCCCTTCTCTCAATAACCATTACACTTTAAACAACTTGGCACAACCATGCAATTCCTTTGTCCTACTTCCCACTGATCAACTAGAGGTTTATCAAATTATTATGTCCTTAAAAGACAAATGTGCGGTTGGAATCGATCATCGATCATCATCTCTGGACATTTTCTAAAGAGATATGTTCACATGATCTCTGACGCCATTGCCCATATCTGCAATCTCTCCTTTTCCACTGGAGTCTTCCCAGAGGCATTTAAGACTGCTTTAATTAAACCTATCCACAAGGCTGGGAATAGAGACTGTGTGAATAACTATCGGCCCATTTCATTACTACCGGTATTGTCTAAGATTCTCGAAAAGCTGTTAAACAAACGGCTCACCTGCTACCTTGAACAAAACAATCTACTTTCACCCTCCCAGTTTGGTTTTCGCTCCAAAATCTCAACAAACGATGCGGTGCACGAGCTAACGGATTCTATTATTACTAGTTTGGTCTACCAAAAACAAAAATGCTTGGCAGTTTTTTTGGACCTTTCCAAAGCATTCGACACGGTCTCTATTCCCATTCTGATAAATAAACTAGAAGCAGTAGGTATACGAGGTCTTCCACTTCAACTCTTCTCTGATTACTTATCTAACAGAAAACAGTGCGTAAAAATTGGTCAATTAACTAGCGAGGCGCTTCCTGTGAGCTACGGTGTCCCTCAAGGAAGTATTCTATGACCCATTCTCTTTCTTATCTATGTCAACGAACTTTGTAACCTACAGCTTCCTAACGGTAGAGTCTTTACTTACGCGGATGATACGGCGCTTCTTTTTCACGCAAGTAGCTGGGAGGAGGTGTTTAAAGTGGCTCAGTTGGGATTCGATGTGGTGCATCACTGGCTGCGAGCAAACGCTCTGACCTTAAATGTTAGTAAAACAAATTACATGCCTTTTGCGCTCAGAGCAAATCTACTACCACCAAATAACTTGTCCATCACAGCCCATATCTGCAGCTCTACAATCTCTTCCTGTACTTGCTCCGCTCTTAATTGCACTGATCATGTGAAATACCTAGGAATTTATATTGATCAGTCACTCACTTTTAAACGGCATATAGATATTCTCGTAACCAGGCTGAGAAAAATGATTTATATATTCAGAGCTCTGAGACATGTGGCTACCCGAGATACCATCAGAATGGTCTACCTGACTCTCTGCCAATCTGTTCTTGGTTACTGCATCACCTCATGGGGTGGTGCAGCAAAGACCCATCTTATTGTTCTAGAGAGAGCCCAGAGAGCCATTCTGAAGGTCGGTGGAGGCCACTCTTATCAGTTTCCAACAGCTGAACTGTACGTTAATTGGGACGTCCTCACTGTGCGAAAGTACTTTATTCTGCAAATAATCCTTCACAAGCACTCCCAACTGACATACAAACACCAGCCGGAAACCCGGGAACGCAGAACAGCTAAGGTCTGCTCTTCTAACTCCTTCAAAACTAAACACACTAACCACTTCAGCTGCTTCCTTGGACCATTTATTTACAACAAGATAAACAAAAGCTTATGTATCCACCCACTAACCCGATACAAATGTAAAGCTGAGGTAACTAAATGGCTAAAGACTCTTTCCTATCAAGAAACAGAAAATTTGCTCAAGCCGCTTAATTGAATCTTCAAATCTCCAGGCAAATACCGCGTACTATGCCGCGGGCTAATAGCTATAATTGAATAACAACTCAAAATCATCATACCGTTAGCTATGCTCATCCAAACTAAAAATACATTATACTCAAACACCACACACTCACACGTTGGTCTCTTGTTGCCCAGACTCTTATGAGACTGGTGTCCTCAGGAGACCTCCATCAAACACTACATATTATGCATAAAACTCATAATACAAAATACAATCCCCATAAAGATCAACTTCACACAAACACACACACTCACAATTACATAGATCGTCCTGTTGCCCAGACTCGTATGAGACTGATATCCTCAGGAGTCCCCATCATAAACCACACTCAACATACCAACTCTCACTTGATTCTGCACAGTTTCTTCAGTTGGCGAAACGGGTGTATTCAGGAGACCCCGACCCGATATATCTATCACGCTGCACACATAAGCATACTGAAGCTGTCTGTAGCCCTTAAACCATCTACATATTATTATTATTTTTTTGCTGTTTTGTTTTTCTCATGTCCTAGATTAGTTACTTAGATTTTTCCTTAATATTCCCACAATAAGGCACTATATGTATATGTAATTAAGCAAACTCTGTTGAGGGGGGCACTGGTGACTAGTAACACAGGTTTTCAACCTATCACTGGTACCAGTCTCTTACAAACGGGTGTGTATAGTAGGTATATACATTTAGCTTTAATAACTTAACGATAAGAAAACCTTTGTAAAGAGAAAATAAATGTTTTATTATTATACTTTCAAGTAAAAACAATACAGCGAAAAGAAAAGCGCCCGGAATATATTTTACTTCTTCACAAATTAGCGATGCGCGCGCTACAGCGCTTTTTTTTAGGCAAAGGCACAAAAACAGCCAGTATGACTAATAAAGTAAATAAAAAATTATTAATAAATAAGTAAAAAATTAATATTTCTGTTTTTTGTCACAGATAAGATGAGACAAATGGTTGTAATTTATGGTTAATATTAATTAAATTAAAGAATTAAATGTTTATTTATTATATTTTATCTCCGTGAGTGAATTTTATTCATAAAATGATGACCACTTTTCTGACATAAAAACTCTTTGCTTAGATATAAAAAAGTACCGTTCGTTTTAGACAATGGACATAGAATTTTTCACTACAGACGGAGCATCTTGATAAACCGTGCGTTTTACATTACATTACCACACTAGTGCGTATTGAGATACAGTATTGAAATCGGTGCAATAAGATACCCCTTACGAGCAAATGTGTTTTAAAATACTTTTACCTTCATTTTATGAAATAAACCTCGGATCAGCCAAATGAACTAGAACTGGAAGTAATAAAAAGTTCAACTGATAACAAGCTTGCTAATAAAAGGCTTTCAAGAGGATTTAGAAGATATAAACTCGAGTTTTATATCAGAAGTCAAATTGAAATCAGTTCATTCATGTAGTTCAGACTATAAAGAGCATCGGGAGGTACCTACTCGTTAAATCTGCTGATGTTGTGAATGCAAACAGAGCGGCGTCACCTCGTTGAAGTTTTTACATTAGCCGGTCGGAACTCGGTGTTTGTTTGCATCGTGCCTTCGAACCAGGTTCTGAACTACGCCGCAAGTTTCGGCTCCCGTTATAAAATTCTCTGCCCTAGCACGAGGTAAATTTTAATCATAAAGAGACAAAAGAGGTTAGGCACACGCTAAACTTTTACTCAGGCTGATTTATGCGCAATTTTTGTCCCTTATAGTCTGGTGAAGGCAAAATGTTTGGTTTTTTATAGTTAGCCTGATACTTTTCCTGTAATTTGTGTAATATTTATTTGGAGTGTATGTGTACCTAGCTTCACTTACAGGTATATATTGTTAAGTTTCAATTGATAATTAAGTTAAGGCGCAAACCCCACCCAAACTAGCGCCGCCACCTACTTTATGTTATTATTTTGTTTAACAAAGGATTTTTTTAAAAATACATCGTCCAGTTTGTGATACCTATCATAACCTTTTTTTTAATGCCTCTGTAATAGTTTTATTCTATTTATTTAGGCAGAGATACGAAGTTGCCCTTGGTGGCCACCAAAATCTATTTTCGTATCTCTGCCTTAACTAAATAGAATAAAACTATTACAGAATATACAAAATATATAAATATTATGATAAATTAGGTGGCGGCGCCACTTTGGGTGGGGTATGCGCCGATTTTATTATAGCTATAGTATAGAACTGTAAGTCAATACCTGCCTTTGTCAGTGACAGCGCCAAGTCAACAGAGATTAAATTATTTGCTAGCCAGATGATTTGCAAAACGTAATTAACTTTCACTGGAAGGACTATTGACGATTGAAATTGATTAAGTTCAGTTCCGATGGAATTTGTATTTTCCGTATCGAATAAAGTGAATTTTAGTTTCATCTTACACATCACCGTGTATATAATTTTCTTCTCGTATTTATTCTCGACCGTGTTTTTAAGGTTATTTCTATTAAATGGGGACTCATTTACGGGATAAAAATAGCCTGTGTTACTCTCCATCCTTTCAGTGAACTCTAAGCCAAATCAATTCGATTGTTTGCTTAGTTACGGCGTGAAGGAAGAAGAAACAAACTCAATTTCGCATTTATAATATAGTATAGATCATTATTTTCTCTCTACAATCTCATTTATAAATAAAAACTACAAAATAACCGACGACCGATGTGGCGCGGTGGGCGAAGGTCTGCCTGCGACGCAGTAGGTTGCGGGTTCGATTCCAGCCTCGGAACAAATGTGTGTACGATCTGCAGACATTTGTTCAGGGTGTTCTGGTCGTTTTCTATGTATAATAAAAAATATCTATCTATGTATTGTGTTATATTATGTATATCAGTTATCTAGTACCCATAATACAAGCTCTGCTTAGCTTGGGGCTAGATAGCATTATCTAGCCCCGTGTGAATTGTCCAGGATTATTTATTTATTTATTAACTGTAAAAAAACTATAAAAATAAAGAAGGTCAAGCATAATTTCAGGTAGATATTGTTCAATATAAAAAAAAACACATACAAAACACAATAATATCCCGAACCAAAACTTTGCTTTCCGAAACCGCTTTGCCTATGTCAAAAACATAAAACCAAAGCTAACACAATTGAAAAATTACAAAAACGAAAACCGAATCACTTTAGTAAAAGGTGAACGAAAATGTTTATTCATTTTTTTAGAAACCCGAAACCTCATGCCTAAACTCATATTTCTCTACAATTATCCCAAATAAGTTTGCGTGAATTCATTTTAATGGTAAATTGCCCACCGCTTCGCAACCTCGCCTATTAAAATTAATAAGACAAGTTTGAGGGAAAAATTTGACCAACAAATGGCCGAAATTCATATTCATTATTGTATGGACTCTCGAGGCATTAAAAAACTTGGTTCATTAGAATCACTTTTATTGAGGTATAATAAACTGCCTATTAAACGAATATTGAATATTAGACGCGTCCGACTGTTATTGATATGTCTCAGTTGAGCTACCTGTAGATTATTGGCAACAGTCTGCAGTTAGCTCAATGGATTCATTGTAAATACTAGTTCTAATTTGTTTCTATTATTTGATTATTTTTTCTTTGCTATTCTATACTAATATTATAAAAAGGAAAGATTTGTTTGTTTGATAGAATTGAATTAGGCTCCGAAACTACTGGTCCGGTTAGAAAAATTCTTTCACCATTATAATCCTACATTATTTCTGATGAACATACACTATACAATATTTCTTATTTTTTTACTCACTGTGATACAAACTCTCATTCAAAATTAAGGTTCATCAGTATCTTCACTCTAAGGCTCAACCTCCTCGGTTAAAAGCTTTTCGCAGTTGATACCTTACGTCGTAGTTAATCGCTTTTGTCCTCGCTGATTAAATGTGAACCCTTTAACGTATTCCATACGAAAACTATAATCCTTTACCGTACTTACCACAGGTAAAAGGCAAATTTACATATACATATGTATCTCTACACTAAAACGTTGCATGTACTTCCATAAATTTTGATAATGTTAACAATAATGTGAATAAAGCACATGAAAGTTCAATTAGGGCCATTTACAAGTTTCCCGACGTTGCGTTGGAATAAAGTTCAATATAGAGACAAGACTTAGGGTTTATTAGTAAATTGAAACACAAAATATACATAATATACTATATTGCAGGTATGAAACTTATTTGAGTTTTGGAAAGGAGCAGCTCCGACGTTAGAAGGCAAGCCTTGATAGTGATTACGGAGTAATGAAGCTGTTACCCCTGAATCTCGTTATACAAACTGTTATTTACCTACCGGAAGCTCATTATCACTCCGACCGACCAAGATATCTTATAATCTCATTCAATTTGAAATATAATCTTGAATAATAGAATGTTAAAAATGAGTCTTTCACCGGAAATGGCTTGCTCATCGAAGGGTGAGGAAAGCGATGTTTTTTAGATGAGTAAAGTTAAGCTACAAACTTACTTTGTTTAAAAAGGAAAATCTTGGAGTGTGTTCGGCCGTTATTAGATAAATAAAACTCTAGTAATTTTAATGTGGCATGAAATTCGGTTTGTGTATGTATGTAGATATTTTGGTTTTTCTGAGTTTTATAGTTAGCTATTCCGTGTTTTTAGATCACAGCGCGTGGACCCAAAGGGAGTCGTTACTCGGAGTGTGGATCACATACCCACGTCAAAACGTCTGAATTTTTCATAGATCCACTTTCAAGTGGGTTGTTGTTTGGGTTTCATTTGTTTCTGTGGAATCATCCTGTGGGATTTCCCGGGGAAATTAATCGTTCCGGTATTTAGATGCTTTTATATCACTCACGATGCGATCTAACAAAGTGATGGTTACTAAGATATTCCTTTTGATAAAAAATTGTACTCAATAGTACAAAAAAAAAACTATTTTTAACAGATTTTTTGGCAAAGTAATAAATGTATGTACGTTAAGCTGTATAAAAATATGACGAATATAAAACAAGATTCGCCAAGTGCGAGTGTAACTCGCGCGCCGAGGGTTTCAAACATTTGCCAATTATTTGGACAATCAATTTTCTGAAATATTTTAAAAAGTATGAAACTTACAGAAATTTCAAAAAGTGTTTTAAAAAGGCCAAAACGATACCTTTCATTTGATACCCCAAATGGGTAGGTACCCCCTTTTGAAAAAAAATCCCCTTTTTTGACCATTTTTCAAAAACTATTATTATTACAGACTTCTCTATATTTTTCCTGTAAAATATAGATTGATATCTACAAACGCCTAATACATTGTACATGGATCGGTCTGCAATCTTCGGAGCTAGGGGGGGGGGAATGGTCAATTTTTTGTCTTTTTTTGAAATATTTCAAAAAGTATGAAACTCACAGAAATTTCAAAAAGTGTTTTGAAATGGTCAAAACGATACCTTTCATTTGATACCCCACATAGGTAGGTACCCCCCCTTTTGAAAAAAAATTCCCCCCCTTTTTGACCATTTTTCAAAAACTATTATTATTACAGACTTCTCTTTATTTTTCCTGTAAAATATAGATTGATATCTACAAACGCCTAATACATTGTACATGGATCGGTCTGCAATCTTCGGAGCTAGGGGGGGGGGGAATGGTAAATTTTTCGTCTTTTTTTGAAATATTTCAAAAAGTATGAAACTCACAGAAATTTCAAAAAGTGTTTTGAAATGGTCAAAACGATACCTTTCATTTGATACCCCACATAGGTAGGTACCCCCCCTTTTGAAAAAAAATTCCCCCCCTTTTTGACCATTTTTCAAAAACTATTATTATTACAGACTTCTCTATATTTTTCCTGTAAAATATAGATCGATATCTACAAACGCCTAGTACATTGTACGTGGATCGGTCTGCAATCTTCGGAGATAGGGGGGGGGGGGGAAAGGTAAATTTTTCGACTATTTTTGAAATATTTCAAAAAGTATGAAACTTACAGAAATTTCAAAAAGTGTTTTGAAATGGTCAAAACGATACCTTTCATTTGATACACCACATAGGCAGGTACCCCTCCTTTTGAAAAAAATTCCCCCCCTTTTTGATCATTTTTCAAAAACTATTATTATTACAGACTTTTCTATATTTTTCCTGTAAAATATAGATTGATATCTACAAACGCCTAGTACATTGTACATGGATCGGTGTGCAATCTTCGGAGATAGGGGGGGGGGGTATGGTCAATTTTTCGACTATTTTTGAAATATTTCAAAAAGTATGAAACTTACAAAAATTTCAAAAAGTGTTTTGAAATGGTCAAAACGATACCTTTCATTTGATACCCCACATAGGCAGGTACCCCTCCTTTTGAAAAAAATTTCCCCCCCTTTTTGACCATTTTTCAAAAACTATTATTATTACAGACTTCTCTATATTTTTCCTGTAAAATATAGATCGATGTCTACAAACGCCTAATACATTGTACATGGATCGGTCTGCAATCTTCGGAGCTAGGGGGGGGGGGAATGGTCAATTTTTCGTCTTTTTTTGAAATATTTCAAAAAGTATGAAACTTACAGAAATTTCAAAAAGTGTTTTGATATGGTCAAAACGATACCTTTCATTTGATACCCCACATAGGTAGGTACCCCCCCTTTTGAAAAAAAATTCTCCCCCTTTTTGACCATTTTTCAAAAACTATTATTATTACAGACTTTTCTATATTTTTCCTGTAAAATATAGATTGATATCTACAAACGCCTAATACATTGTACGTGGATCGGTGTGCAATCTTCGGAGATAGGGGGGGGGGGGGTATGGTCAATTTTTCGACTTTTTTTGAAATATTTCAAAAAGTATAAAATTTACAGAAATTTCAAAAAGTGTTTTGAAATGTACAAAACGATACCTTTCATTTGATACCCCATTTGTCTTCCTAGGTCTCTTTTGAAATTTCAACATCAAAATTTGTACTGAAAATATTCATTTTCATTTTTCATTTATTTATATATTTTTTTCTTAAAATCAGTAATAGCGCACGAAATGTATCATTATTTCAAATTTCAAGTTAATAGCTGCAGTAGTTACTGAGATATTCAAGAAAGAGCGGGGACGGACAGAGCGAGACCATAAGGGTTTCAAAACCGATGTTTGAAACCCTAAAAACACACGTAGGTACAATTATTACACTGTATTTGTAAAAACAATTTCAGCACAAAAGATCAAGTCAAAATTTAGTGTCAAAAAGACGAATGTTACATGTACAGACAGATAAACCGTAAAAAAAAAACAAATCTTGTCATAAGCAACTTCAAGATGTAGGTATTAAAAGCACATTGACGCAAAAAGCTCCCGTAACCAAAAGCCCATCTAGCGAGATTGCCATCCAACAGCTCATTACCGAGTGAGCCAACCGCGGTGCCGATATCCGCACGTGACTAAAGGAAATTGAAATCTCTATCGGTTAATCGAAATATTCAATAGGGTTTTTCTATAAACGGAAGTTTATCATCTAGTTTTTCGCTCATCACTGTTCTTTAAATCAAATTTGAATTTATTGACAACGATTATGTTCTCCTATTCGAATTTTCTGAACGGATACTAGCAATGTGCTAGGACAATTTCATTACGTATGTACAGAAGTGTGTTCGCGAGCACAGATAAACTCTCTATTCCCTCACTGTTTAATCAGATAGTACGGTAGACCGACACAACTAGTGACGGCCTGACATTCTGGTTTCTTCTTCGCTTCTATACTTTTATTCTACACACAGAAGCGACCTTAAATAAAAAAAAATCACTTTATTTCCGTGTCAATAGTTTATTATCAGAATTTGACCTTTTCTAAGGGTACATTTTATATTTATGGAAATTAAGACTTTTGACTTTGACAAATATGGCTTATTTAAAATAATAAATGATGTAGGTATTATTTTAAATAATTAAAAAAAATGTTATATGAATACTAAGCCGGGTACTGACCGGTGATACGGGTTGTAATGCACCATTTGCAGCGAGCATGATACATTACGCCGTATGCTATAATTCGTCTCGTTGCTCGTTGTAGAGACTTAGACCATGCACACACTACTGCACAAAAAGAATACGGAGTGGTTTGTCCTTAGAGCGAAATGTTCTCAGTAGAAAAACGTCGACAACGCAAATTGTCATTTGGAGCAAAACATCCTCAATTGAAAAGGTACTGCCTTTACAAAGCGAAATGAATCGAGCAAACTTTTTACAGCTATGACGAGTTCATAGGCTCAAAATGACATTTTTAATTAATTGTATTGGATGATTTTTCATTATTATTAGGTATTGATTTAATTTTTTTATATAATTTTTAATATTATTTATTAATATTATTTTTTATTGTGTTATTGTATTTAAGCTACTATGCTTAAAATTGTTTAGCATAAGTAATGTGTAATCTAAGCCTAAGTCTTAGAAACCTGACATGTAACATCCTTGTTATTAATAAAGAACTATTGAACTATATGAATTTACTGCCAAACGGCCGCTCTTTAAATTGTCACGAAAGCAAAACGTCATCAATTCATAACGCGCTTCCAAGCAAGGAAGTAAGATATTATGTTTAATGCCACTATTTATAAGCAGTTCTTTAATACATTGTTTTCCAACTTTATTTAGCCCATATTAGTCCAATGCTAGAAATAGGCGCCCTAAAGAGCGCTATAGCACCCTGTCTTCAGTTTGCTGCATCCAGCATCTACCTGCAGTCTATCGCTGGTCGTTATTCCACCTGGCCAAAGGACGTCATAGACTATTATCACAATTCCATAGCATTCATCCCCCTTCCAAAAAACTCAAAAATCAACCATTTTACATTGCTACTTCTTTCGTCATACTTTCTGCGTTCATGACGTTTTTATTTAATGGCGACTTGCTGAAAGGACTTTTTCAATTGCGGACGATATGCTTCCTGGTCTATCTTCCTTGTGGTCGATTTCGTTCGACGGCCGTTATAGTTAGAGGATTTTATAACTCCAAGGACTATGTGCATTGAGAACTAACCGCTCCGTATTCCACAAAAGCTCGGCATGCTACACGTGACACGCCTTGTAACGCCAGTCAGTACCCAGTTTGTGGTATGTGTTTGATATCAGCATCTGTTTTCAAACTCAAAAAATAAAGCAATTTTACACTCAATGCAGTGGATTTGTTATGAACATTCTCTGCAGAAACTCAAACAATGGCTGTCGTGCTTCTATAATCCAAAAGCTTTTATATTGTTTGCATAGTAAATAAATAACCTGATTAAGGAACAGTTTCCGACTTCAGCAAAGTTCAGTCTCTGTTTATGTCTTTTTGAATGTTAGAGCAGTTAAGTATTCTTTTATCTTTACTCTTAGTATAAATTCTTTAAGTTATTCTTTACTCTTAGTATAAATTTAGAGTTTACAGAAAGTTCTCCGTCATTTAATATTAGGTAGGTTCTATCTACTTTTTACTGCAAGGAATGATGATTTTATTGAAGCTTTATTACAACGTCATTTATTTATTTATTAAGAAGCTCATAACTTATTTTTATTTTATTTTATTCATGCTAAACAAGAAGGATGAAAAGAACAGAATGTCATGTAAGTGCATGATTAAACCAGGGGAAAACTATTTTTTAATATTAATTAATTTTATATTTGCTCGTTTTTCGTACTCTTGCATTATTTTTTATCTCTATAAAATATTTCACAAACGTTTTTAATACATTTTTGGCACCTTGTTTATGATACAGAGTAACGGTAAGTCACTCATTCATTCTCGGAATACCGACTCCATCCGAATGCTGCTTTTCAATCAGAAATACTTACCTACTACAATACTTTTCAAAAATTAATGATTTAGGATTTGATCTTGGGTCAAACCATAATAAAATCATGAAGTTTAGGAATCGAGCGAGTAAAACTTAGGTTTATAAAAATAATAAATATTTGTCAGTCACTTGAACCTCACAAAATAAAAACCTGCCGTTACTACGTACCTATAACCGCTTGCGTAAGTAAAGTACCAAATTTGGGGCGCGCAATATATATTTAATGAAAAATCAGGTGAAGGCTTCGATTAGAAGATAAGGAAGGTTCCTCGGAAGGCGGAACCCTCTTATTATGAGCCTGCACGGTCTGGCACTTGAACACGTGCTCGCCACAATCTTGAGTGTCCTTTATTTGCCATTCCTTTAATTTTAGCGCAGTTTGGTGTCAAGGTCCTGTCCTGCTACAAATAAATCCGATATTGCGGGTCCGAAGAAAAAGTTTTCAAGATTAAAACATAACATACATAACCATCAATTTTTTTGCGTACCTTAAGTTTTTTCTAGCTTCCTTAAAAATTTCCCACATAAAAATGTTTGCTATTAACAATCATACTAGAAATAAATCCGAATCCACGGGTCTAAAGAAAAAGTGTTTTCAGGAATATTTTCAGATTATCAAATTTTTTATTAAGTAACATGTAAATCAGGCCAGATGGAAAAAGATTCAGCAAAGTTTAACATAACCTATAAAAGTATTCTGATTGAAAGAGTATCAAACCAAGGAACGCATATTTAACGGATATTATGTATACGATTCACTAACCAGTCTATCGACGCCCATTTCACTTCTCTAGGTACGTATAAAGCTTAGGAATATTTGTAATTCATTAACTAAACTAAAGAGCTTTCACGTCTCCCGTAATGTAATCTCAATTACAAACCGATTATAAATGAACTACTAACGAACTGCGCGTGGCAAAGGAAGGCCGTTAAGCTTCTCCGTTTAAACCTAAATTAACAGATACCAGATTTTTGATAATAAATACATAAGCTCGACAAGTGGGAAAAAAATTATAGGTATGGAGTGCCATCCAGAGATCTACAATAAGTTAGTAATAAGGACAAGGTTTTGTCACGTTTCGTGCAATGTCATTCATTTGGCATTGTTGAATTCATTTGTTATCAGCATTGTAGGTGAATTTAAATTGAATAGTTTTTCCTGATTCGGACATTGGGACGAATAGGAAATAACTCGATTTTGAGGCATATGTGATAACAATCGCAATTTTTTGTATTAAAATAGATGTTGTTGATTATAAATTACGGCGCTCTGAGTTTTGTGAGAGGTTAAGAATACTTTTCGAGAGCTGTCTGGAATGAGCATATCTCACGCGAGCAAATAGATATTTGGGAAAAACTCAACTAATAGCATTTACCCGGTGACAAATTTACCCTAACCCGCTTTTTTGTTGCGGTCATGTAGAACCAATCTCTAGATAAAACTGATTGTTTTACTATTAATCTTTTGTCTTTGTCTTCAGTCACGTAATCCTTACCTCTACATAAAAGGAAACCTTTAACCGCTCAGTCAATTAACTAGTCTCACAAGCACAGGCTCCCATGGGACCAGTAACTGATTGACGCGCCTTACCTACGGATCTCCCAGATCTCCCCTTTTATTTATTCTGTTTGGAATTACCCAGCCGTCCTCCAAGCTGTGCTATAGTCCTGCATGACAGCAAGGTGTAAATGGAGGCAAATTCGTCAATTTATATGCGAAACAGGCGCGCCTCTGAGAAACGATCACGCCCTTCCCAGGTACTTCAAAAATTATATTAGTTTACCTTGCGAGGATAACGAAAGCACTTGATTAACGTTTAGGATACATTTGGTTATTGAAAATCAGTTGATTATATCGGAATAAACGCATAGTCTTTACATATAATAGTCTTTTTAAAGAGAAGTCTTCAAAGTTTTTGGTTTATTTGGAAACTTTTAAAGGTAATTTTATATCCCATGGGAACTGTTCCATGGGACTAAAAGTCGTTTATGTTTCATTTCTGGCTTAGGGTCACTTCTGTGCAAAATGACAACCCGATCTATCCAATAGTTTTGGCGTGAAAAAGTAACAAACATCCAAACTTCCAACAAAACATAAAAGTGTAAAGAATATTGACCGAGTCAACCATTAGATAATTAATCTTTTGGCGTCATGAATGAATCCATGACGATAGTTAGAGGCCCGACAGCATGACTTTAGTCCCATGGCAGTTGGGAGACCTATTAAATATATTGTGTGGGACGCTGCATGTGTCGACCCACTCGCACCTTCCCATCTTCCTAGGACTTCCGTGATGGCTGGTGCGGCAGCAGATTTGAAAAAGGTCTCAAGACGCGCAGACGGTCTCGACAGAGCCTAAGCATTTGCTCCCCTTGGAGTAGGTCCGTGGGGTACCGAGGCTCTACGGTTTTAAAAAAATATATGAACATTCTGGTCGAAGCGATGCGTGACCTGAGAGCTTGTGATCTGGCACAGCGCATCAGCCGGCAATGCAGCCAGCAACTGGTATTGATACGGATCAGTTAAGCTACCTGTAAATTGTTTGCAACATCTGCAGTTAACTCTATTGTTTCAATTGTAAATCATTATTATCATCATCATCAGCCCGTTGGCACCCACTGCTGGGTATAGGCCTCCTCTTTTACACGCCAATTGTTAATACTAGTTTTAATTTTATTATATTATTTGATTGTAATTTTATTTGTTAATAAAGGATCACCCATGATAGAATTAACCGAACACATCGAATATTTTGGCATTAAGCTCTGACACGTAACGCAATGAAACCGCATCACAGCCACAATAATTATTTATCCATTATATATACCACAGTGTTCGATTATTATTTAGGTATTTTGATTGAAAGCTTCTAAAGTCAGCTATCGACCAAGCTGCAGTGATTGTTAAATCTATACTTTAATAAGTCTATACTAATACTATAAAGAGGAAAGATCTGTTTGTTTGTTTGTTTGAATTGAATAGGCTCCAAAACCATTAGAATCCTACATTATCCCTGATTGACATAAGCTATAGAATATACCTACCCGTGTAAAGCCGGAGCGGATAGTCTCTAGAAATATAAATGTTTTTATATATAAATAAAGACACTGCTAACCATATCTTATGTTGTCATTAAAAAAAATCTATAAAATGTAACAGTTTTATTTTTCATGCCTGTATTTGAGCTGTGCAGTGCTCCACAAACATCGTAACAAAATACACCAAATTTCCGCCAACTTCACGGTGGCTTTTATTATTTAATTATGATTTTTTATGGATATAATAAAGTCTTATTACGTGGCAAACGTCGAGGTTCATTAAAAATCTCTTTTTCTCGTTGCTTGGCTTTAATTATCCTCTTCTTTGTTTGCGAGCGTTGCGTTTGTTACCGGCAACTGGCAGGTAGATAGGAGTATACCTTTTAAAGCAATAACTGCCTGCAACCACGGCAGTTCAACTCGAAGGGTAGCTTTACCAGCTCGATCATAGAAATGTTCTTCATGAGCGCTGAAAGTGTTCCATAGTCCACCATTCAATAGTCTCTGGAGTGTAACTTAAAGAGGTGCGCCGCAGCTTAACCAGCTTGAAAATGGGGCATCCGTTACGGGCCATGAAAGTGTCAAAGGGCCTTCATAGGATCTGCTACCTGAAAAGTAAAATATGGGCAGATAGCACCCGCCCGCAGATACGTGTTTTTTTTAATGTGGTGCCTCTAACTTTTCTTCATCTTCTCCAAGCCAAATTTAATTTAGAGCCATAGTCATAAGAAGCATATTTCTTGTGCCTGAATGACTGCAATTTATACAAAAGAAAAACAGAACTTAATATATAATAGGTAAAATAAATGCAGCAATTACACCATCAAGATGGCACATTTTTGTGAATTGGTTTTGGAGCCGTGCCTGCTGAGAGGTTAAGGCTTTCACTGCCCAGGCTGGGCAAGATGCAACCTGAAGGGATGGCGCTTAGCCGCCGTCCGTCGCCGCCAGGTGAGGCTCTATTTAAAGGTACTAACTGGAATTTTTGGTTACAAACAAGCGTAAGTATTCCAAAGGCTAAAAGAAACTTTAATCAAAGGTAACCGCTCTCTTTGTCTACAGTTCTACTGTTTTAGGTACTTAGGTGTCTACCCTTTAGAAATTGTTTTATTTCAATTTTCCCTCGGGATCTTACTTTGGATTCTTTTGATTTTCCAGAGCTGAAATTATTAGGCGTTCTTTTGTAGGCTCTTTCTAAATCCCGATTTTTTACTTTGATGATAACCCTATTGGTAGTTGGCTGGTATAATTCTTGAGCCAATAAATAACTAGATCAAATACTTTCGTGACCATAGCATGTCTGCCGTCCCAAGAGCAATGTCCGCCAGCTAAGATATTTATGCTGAGCTTGGTGAAGTTGCCAAATTCTGCGATCAAAGCCTTATGGTTCCTCGAATCATTTTTGGAATTGGTAATGTTATTGCATGGAACTTTTAATGTTATTTGGGAAGATTTTAATTTCCTTTCGTAGACCTTTTCAGTGTGTTTTTGAACTACCTGACTATTATTATGACAGTTTATCTAATCCCGTTTGATAACTTTGCAATCAAGTAGTAATTAATAACTCTTATATTAATACATGGGAATGATTGAATGTTTCGATGTATTTTCACACCAAAACTTCTGAACGGATCGGAATGAAATTTTCCATAATTGTAGTAGAAATAAATCTATAGAAATATATTTTATTCCTGAAGCTAGCGATAAATAGTACTACCTACATTAATTACAAATATAATCTAATACATAAAATAATATATGACATATATAAAATGCAATAAATCCGAATAAAATACCTACTAAATATAATAACGATTCCATATTTATAATAAAGACATAAAATACTTACCTAACCTACATCGAAGTCATGAAGATAGGTAATGCTCTTTGACTTTACGCTTGAAGATGAAGAGTGAGCGACTAGCACTATTATGATGTGGGAGAGAGTTCCATAAATAGTTAAATGGATACTAATAAATTAAAGGCTTTAAAAGATGAAAGTACTGTAAGTACTGGTACGTTTATCGTAGTATGTGTTTATGTGATTGGGAAGGAGAGCTCCTGAGGACACCAGTTTCTTAAGAGTCCTGGCAACAGGCATAAAACACACACAATAAAAATAAAAAAAATCCCGTTTTTTTATCGCCAACTACCCATAAAATTTAAGCCGTGTAGGTAGATCCCACGATTCATAGGTTAAATAAGCTACTACTTTTTTTTTCTTCTATATTTTCCCTTTGACGTAAGGAGGTCTCTACTAGCCAGTTTTGGTTTTCCTGTATTCTCGCACACGTGCTCATTACCCTCACCGAAACGTAATAAAGTAAATGGAGCTGAAAATTATTATCTTCCGCATGGAGTCTCAAATTTGTCCGGACCGTAACCTGCCCGTTTTGTCATAACTCCATGTATTACAACATGATTAAGGTGTCGTAAAGTGCTCGTGTGTCAATTGATCATTAAATTTTTTGTGTTTAGAATCATTTTTTTTTTCTCTCACAATTAAAGCTTAGTTGCTAGAATAACTGTCTAAGTAATGCTAATATTATAGCTAACTTTGTGAGAGACTGGTGCCTGTTTTAGGTTCACAAGAACCTGTATTACGGGTCACATTCTGTGCGCTAGAATATATTAAAAATCTAGATTAGAGTTATGTACAAAAAATAAAAATAAAAACATAGAGTGGGTGCACAGGACAGGTATCTATATACCTGATCTATGAATGGGTGAGTGTTTGTGTTAGTTTTGGTAAGTGTGAGGATTGTGCGGGGGGTACTCCTGAGAACACCAGCCTCTTAAGAGTCTGGGCAACAGGAGACCCCGGTGTGGATGATGTGAGTGTTTTGGTAGATGTTATGATTGTGCGGGGAGTATTCCTGAAAACACCAGCCTCTTAAGAGTCTGGACAGCAGGAGACCCCAGTGTGGTTGATGTGAGTGCTATGGTAAGTGTGATGATTGTGCAGGGGGTACTCCTGAGATCACCAGCCTCTTAAGAGTCTGGGCAACAGGAGACCCCAGTGTGGTTGATGTGAGTGCTATGGTAGGTGTGACTTGCCGTGCTTGTGCTGTGTGTTGTATCTAGTTGAATAGTTGAGAGAAAGAAAACGCGTCTGCAGTTGCGACTGTGTTTGAGCTTTGGTTAATGATTAGTTTTGTAATTTCAGTAGGTCCTCAGTTTGTTGGTAATTCAGAGTTTTAAGATACTTAGAGATTGTTTCCTTGCAACTGAATCTGCACAATGGGTGTATGTTTAAGGTCCTATTTAATTTATTGTAGATATCTTTATTCAGTTGTAACATGGAACTTAGGTTAAAGTTTAATATTATGAGTTACATATTGGCAGCGTTTCAATAGTTATTAAGTCATGATCATACGATATAGACAGAACTCATATATTCTGCGTGCCAGCAGATTTTTCAATGCAATGGCAATAGAAATTGATTTGTTTAACACTTCTCCCAGTACCCTTAAGCATATATGTGGTAATAATTTCTTTTTTTTGTAACTTAACAAGTATCTACTTTGTCTGTTTGCCCACCACTTGTTCTCTTTTAATTGTTTTTAAAACTATTTGTGAAAACTTTTAATTGGCCGTTCATAAATGTTATTACACACTTAATTTTTTGTCGTGTTTAGCCGTAAGTTTTCCTAAAAATATAAAATAAAATAAAAATAAAATAAATAAATAAATAATGCTGGACAATTCACACAGCATTATCTAGCCCCAAGGTAAGCAGAGCTTGTGTTATGGGTACTAGATAACTGATATACGTAATATTATACATTACATAGATAAATATTTACATCCATACTTAAAATTATAATTTCGAAAATGATTCTGTTCGTCTGTCTGTGACCTTTTCAAGCCCAAACGGCTGAACGGATCATAATTAAATTTTGCAGGGAGGTAGAAAATTTCCCAGGAACGTTCCTTTTTGTGTGTGCTACAGGCTACCTTTTATCCCGGCAAAATACGTAATAACCTCGTTTAAAAGCTAGTTAGTAATATTATAGATGCGAAAGTGTGTTTGTTAGTCCTTCCTTCACACCCTAAGTAAGCGACCAATCAACTTGATTTTTGGCATATAGTTACTTGAAAGGATGGAGAGTATTATAGGCTACTTTCTGTCCTGGTAAAACATCAATGACCCCTAGAATTGTAAAGTTAAGCCGCGTGGAACAGCAGGTTGTTTTGTGTTCAAATTGGAAGACTTAGGTACTTTCAGAATCTTGACTGAGAGTACTTGATGCTGACAGACAGGTTACTTTCACCACAGATATAATATATGCTATCTTTGATAGACGGGCCCTTAACCACACAGAGCTGGAGGTTCTGTTTATTGATTTATCGCACACTCAATCAATTTGCTTTCCTATGTGGTTCAAATAAACATCAGCCGAAATAAAAGCTTGTAAAATGCGATTAAACCACGCCAAACCAAACCCTTGTAAATATAGTCGGTCGCCATTTTCAATATACTCCACGTAGCTGGCACAAAAAGGAAAGAGGATAAATGATCACAGATCGCAGAGTTCAAGAGCTCTAATAAAATATTAAAACAAGAAAAAAGAGGGAATAATGTTTGCGGGAAAAGTCGAAAGTGTAGCAGAGTTGGGCTAAGTGACATGTCGTGTTGTGGTCAATCGTTCTAAGTGTTGGTTCTTCTACTTGCGGTCCAACAAAAGTCACTTTAGAAGTTGGAGCGGCTAGTTTTTTAACGCCGATTTTCAACGGTCACGGAATTAAAAAAAGATTTTTTATTTTTACTTTGAACATCTATGCGTGTTCCTGGAAATCGAAGAGATCAAAACAGTCTTTATGCTGATTTCAAAGACTGCTTTTACGATTTTAAAATATCTTCTGCATTGCGCTTTTTATTTATAATAAACTGCCCAAATCACTAAGGGAACTATCGTGTTCACTTTTTCAGCAAAAGTTAAAGACCACTTCGGAAAATAAATGTTATTATAAAGTAGACGACTTTATGAAAGACAAACTTTACTTACTTAATATGGCATCTATGTATGTAATATGGTACAAAAACTGAACTGAATAATTAAATTAGCTCGAAAATTACTAATACGATATCAATCAATCCTAACCAATCACTTATACCAATATATTAACTAATCTATAAGATAGTAACAGACAATAATAGAAAATGACAATGCTCGCGAACTTTGCTTGGATCCCTTGGCTCCAAACGTATCCAAGGAACGAAGATTGTTAGGCAATACCACAGATAATATAATACTATACTAGCAATACTCATTACTTAAGCGATAGGTAGATAAAACTTTGGTGTGTCGTGTGATTTTGATATAAGGTAAACTAGGAGCCTTACCTTCAAAGTGATCTACGAAAAACTAGAATTGGGATATCAAAATAAAAGCAAACTTTTTCAAAGTAACCGAAAGTAAGGAATATTTTATGGTGTCCATCCATCATAATTTGCCAATAATGGCATATTATGATGATCCAGTCCCTCCCTCCGGTTAGCTTGGGATGATATTGCTTACAATCTTTAACGTTTATTCGTAATACTTGTAGAATGTTATATTTTACCGTTAATTTTTGTGTTAAATGGTAAAAATATCCTAACTTTACATCAAAGAGCTTACCAAATGTAATTTAATATCACATGTCACAGAATGAACCAAATAATTTCTTATGTTCCATATAAATGAGCGATCCAATATCGAAAGTGTCTCGTTTTGAATGACCCATCAGCTAAATCAATCTCCGGTTACTGTCATGGTGAGAAATGGGCTGAGAAATGTTATAAATAGGTGAAACACGCTGAAGTTCGGGTTGCGAGTGATTCCTATTTTAGTGATTGTAAAGGTGAGATTTTAACGTTTAGAAAATTTCTGATTGTTTTGTTCATGACATCGCTGAAATAAATGAAAATGTAAAAAAGATATTCAGTTTTTACTCTTTGAGGACATTGTTCTGGGCAACTCAGTCAGAATAAGTTTCTAGTTAAAAACTGTGTTACAGCTGCGTCTTTTCCATTGATAAAAAACGATCAATATAAATCAAATTTCATTTAAATAATAATATTGTTTAGTTTACATTCCTCTTCTGTTACCTTAAACCATAACTCTACATAAACTATAACAAAGCCAAATCTGGGTAAATAATTGGCGTCTGTCAGAGTTCATGGAAGCGTAGTATAGTAAAAGTGCGTAAAAGTCTTGAGCCATTCGAGTTTACAGAAACGATTTCTTGACTGACAGTACAATGGGTTTAATCTCTCCACGCAGAGAATAATGTAACGTGAATAGGAAAGCACAATGAAACACATTTTTCCCTTTTCATCATTTGCAAGTAGGTACCTAAATATTAGCCTCGACTGAAATAGCGATAGAAGCTACTTCTAGCCTTCAAATATAAAATATATTTACTTCTTTTCAAAACATATATAGCCAATTATTTCATAAAATTTAAATGAACAACGTAATTAATTTTCGAAGAAGAGACCTACAAAATTAGGTAATTGAAAATGAGACCTACGATTTCCATCAAGCACGAATATTTAACGAATCTAATGAGAAAACTTTCAGGGTTCCGGCGATAAAATACTGGTGGTGTACCGCTACACTGGTCATCCTTGTCGAATGGCACATGTGTGAAAAGGTCCACAATAATTTGCATAGGGGCGAGTGGCTTAAACACAAATAGCTACGTTATTGTGACCTTTTACGGCCCAAATGCGGTGGAAATAAACACATAATATCCACTGATAGTGTATGTCGGGCAACCACGTTTTACGCAAACACGGCGCTTGACGGAACAATTTGTTGGGCCCGTTCTTTGTGAATGTGAATGTCTCGCTTTGTGATTCTCGTGAACATGGCGAGAACATTTTGACAAGTGAAATTTGTTCTGCTAAAGAGGCTGAAACTCAGGCTGAAAATATACTCCGCAATGATATAATTCTACAGTCTGGGAAACGTGTTCGTGCGACTTTGATTGTAAAATCTCGGTTATACGACTGCTAAGCTTATATTTAACATTATTTAACGGCAAATCTTCGTGTGAGTGAATTGAATAAAGAAACAACGGTTACCTAATTCACGAGTGTTCTTGCTAATGGAATATGTTGCGAGAATGTTGTGTGTTTTGAAAGGCTTTTATAATCTTGGAGAATGAACTTTGAGCGAAAATTTAATTGAGTTACATCAGGTTATGTAAAGTTACAGATTGTTGTTGACTGCAAAAAGATATGGATAAAATGACACAAAGTGAATAATAGTCCCTTCAAAAGTGAAAGGTAAATCGGTTTAATGAAGATATATACATAATTTGTATTTGTATTTGTATAATTTGTATATTTGTATAATATAGCGAGGCAGTTTAATCAGCTTTGCGCGCTAACCTCAAAGCACAAACACTAGTCGCTGACATTATGTGCTCATCCAACAATAGCACAAACATTGTGTGTCGGTAGATATTGCCTTGTGGCTAGTTATAACAATTCTACAAATGCCTTGTTTACTTTGCTATGATTCAATTTGTTCTCCTGACTAACTATGCTGGGTTTAAATAAATACAGGTTTTAATAAGAGGTTTTATTTTATTTCAATGTTCATTTTAACTACGGATTTAGGCAGGTTAAGAGTTGACTGCTACGGAGTTTCTAGCAAAAGCAACTAGCAGCACTTTTTGATGCTACTCATAGGAAAGCGTGTTGAAGTTAGCATCCCTAGTACATCTGTGGTGTTGAAACTGAAACACCTCACTTTTTTAAATACGTCTTGTAAACATTGCAATCTGATGTCAAAATGGCGTTGACGCTCGCGCCTTCCCGGCTTGTCACACACAAAATGGGGCGTAAACTGAGTCTTTTGTATTTGTAGGCTTTGTAGTCAAAGTAAGCTTCCTACCGAAGCATCTGTGATGATGAAACTTGCCAGACACCGCTTGTGAGGGCTTTGTCGTAAATTAAAACTTTACGGCAGGAAATTAAACGTCGGAAAAATATGTATGTTCATGGTGTTTTTTTCAATGTTTGAATGTCAATTCACCGCATGGACAAACTTTATGCGATGTAAGTTTGTTTTTTAAAACATCATTCGCTATGGGCCTACTTTCATTGTGATTCTTCTAGATAAGAATAGTACATACACAGTAGGTGAATAAAATAAAATTGAAATAAAATAAAACCTCCTATTATAACCTGTATTTATTTAAAAACTCTTTAAAACACTGGGACAGCCTGTACGATTTTTTATTTTAAAATAGAAGAAAAAACATGAAAATATTTACAATTTATAATAACACTGGGAGCATAGATTAGCAATCGAGTTTATTGCCACTGGCCACATTAAATTTACACTTTAAAATATCAACGTGAAATTTCCTCCTCTTACCGCCCACGCGTGCACTAACTGGCAACGTTTTAAATTATTTAATCATCTATTCATCAATGATTAAATGCAAAGAGAAGTGTTGTGAAAGTACATGTCACTAAATTTGGTCCCAACTCATGTGCAATAATACGACTATTATTATAATGTGTTTTAATTCAAAAGAGAGAAGCGAGTATTGATTTTCACAAAATTCTACGAAGTTTTTACGTATCGTTTAGAAACCTTACATATAGAAAATCATTACTTTATTTAAATATTTTACTTGGCTTTTTCACGACTCTACCAATGGCTCTACCAGATGGTTTTTCATTAAAAAAAGTTAGAAAATTAACGACTATCTTTATTAAAAACTTTTTTAATGTTACCTTAGCCCTACTTTTTATACTCTTTGCTAAGCACGTTTGAAATAACGGTCAGTTTAGCTTTTTGCTTTATAGAGCGTTACTCGCAATGGGCAAATTTTCCACAAAAATTTAATAATGTCCCAAAAACTGTCAGTTTTTAAAACCATTTAAATGAACTAAAATATATCACATTGATTACTTATCCATACTTAATATTAGAAATTCGAAAGAAACTGTTTATCTGTCTGTCTGCATGTAACCTTTTCACAACTTTTTTCGCCTCGGTTCTCCATTAGGTAAAGGCAGGGAGGTAGGTAGATGGTATCTCAGGGACGGTCATAGGCTAATTTTTATCTTATTTATAGTTGAATTTAGAATGGATTGAATAGAAAAATAGTGCCTCTTCTTACTTATACCAAAGACAAAAGCGATAAATAGAATACCTAGAGCTATTGGGACCACGTCACGCGCACCTGTACCGCGATTAAACTCCGCTGGACGTTATCGTAACATCCAGGACGCTTAATTCTGACGTCAACAGTTAGGGCTGTCACTCAAATGTCAAACGTGAAAAATAATGTCACTTTTCAGCAGCGAAAGAGCACAGCTTTTAATAGAGCAACGGGTAAACGATAGCTGCACCTAAAAGCTAAACTTACGTACAGGTTATGGGTTTAAATGTTTAGCAGGTCGTGTAGTAGGAAAATGATGATTAGGTAATAAAAAATTATAAATCCATGAAATTGCGTCCAAAACAAAATCTTTTGTAACATATAATAACACTCGAAATTCTAAAGCTCGATTCAAACTTATTCCGTGAAAATGTTGATATTCAAAAGCAAAGATTGCGGGTAGTATGTGTAAACCACAGGTATATTTCGGGCGCACCTATAGTGTTAGATAAGAGCGGAGAAGCTAAACAATAAGCTTCCGCTGGCGCCGCTATGGCAGTTTCACAAACTGCGGGCACTCTAGTATGCGTGGCAAAGTTTGAAGGTGGAAAATTCACTTAGCGGAAAGTAAATTTGTAAAATAGATAGTACTTTACAAAAACGTACTGCGAACTATGTTTAGAAGCCGTTTTAACGTGTTATTCTACACCAACGTACAATTTTAACAATATAATAATAGGTAGGTACAAAATAAACAGAAATAGTGGCCGATTTATTTACAATTTATGGAACTTTAAACATGCGCAAAACATGGCTCTGTGACAAATTGCTCCAAACCCGTAACAGATCTCTGCAAACTTTAAGGGTTACCCGTCCATTTTGCAGAAATAGCCTTCAAATATATCTGCCAAGTATAGGTATAGGAACTTTAAAATGTAGCGACGTTAAAAACAACTTTTAATCACTTGAATTTTCAAGCGGTTAAAATGAGGATCAAAGAAACCAAGGCTGTCGACAGCAGAGACAGTATAGTCAGCTTTTGAACTTTGACAGTTCTAATATCCGTTATTGTTTTGTGAACATTTTACTTGACATTTTATCCTTTGACAGAGGCTTGTAGAGATTTGAGGGACGGGCCAAAAGCGCTGATAGAAATTACTCGGGCGGAAGCGGTTGAGGTTTTCATGTTATTGCGATATAAAGGACTACGATTTTTGAGACGAGCTCAGATTCTAATATGAGCACTAACTGTTAACAGTACACGACTCAGTGTGAACAGTGTTTCAATAATATAGTTTAAGTTAAAAAGTAATAGCCACCAAGCAAAATCTTGAGAAAGCCTATGCACCCTACTAAACTCGCTAATTGTAATGAAAAGAGAAATGTGAAATAGGAACGCAATTTCACTGGCTTTATTGCATGAATGAAGAGTATCAAGAGTAATTAAATAATGTGTAATGAAACGGGAGTTTCATTACACATTATTTTTATTATTTGGAGAAAACAGGAGGAGGTAGATATCCTGATACATAGTTATTTATTTGATAAAAAAAAATTTGATTCGGATTGCCATCAGCTTAACTAATTACAATAGGATTTAAAACAGACACAGAAAGCTAATTATAGGCATTCGATAATAGAATCGTATAAAGTTTTTGGTTTTGTAAAAGTTTATTGCATTTGTCCAAGTAGACACAATTGCATATCCAAAAAGAAGCACTGTACACCGAAAAAAAAAGACTACTTTTTCTTTGTTTTCAGTGTACAGTGTTTTAATGTAATTAAATTATATTAATTAAAATTTACATAAACATTCCTTCTCAACCTCCTCTAATATATAACCTCAGGCCGTTGGAGCCTATAATAGTCCACTGCTGGACGCAGGCTTCCCCCTGATTTTTTTATCTCATGGGGGGTAATGTTATAAAAATTAGAAGAAGTTGAGAGTCACTTGCATCGTCTTGCGTCTCTGGTAATATGAATGGTATTGAACTTAGGGAAGCATAATTATATACTATATATACTATTGATCAATATGTTGAGTAGTATAGAATAGACGGATATTATCATGGAAAACCTTTCACTCGGTGGGCAGATGAGCTTATCAAAAAAACAGGTAGACAGTGTACAAGAAAAACATAGGACAAGAATGAATGGAGAAAGCTGAGAAAGGCCTTTGCCAAGCGTCAAATGAACTGGTTTTGTTCTTTATTCAAATAATGTTTGTAAATATTATTGATACAATTGCATCTTTTATTTCCTTTAGTAGTTTTCGCTTTTAGTGTTTATCGAATCATTCCGGAACTTCCCTTCATGGCATCATGTATCTATCCAAAAAATATTTTATAGCTACTTGACGTAATGATGGTTTCCAAGCTTTTTTAAGGGGTTACTGTCTCTGTAATAAAACATCGCCAAAAACTTTGCAATAATTTTCAACCGGACTGCCTCTCCAAACACCAAAGAATTTTATTATGAAAGCTTCCCGGAACGACGTTATTGAGAGCTTTTCAACTCTTGATGCCGTGATGAAATGAACGTTGGCACTTTTCGATACAAAGTGGAAACCTAATCGCCGCCAAAAATGTTAATAAATTGAATTTGGCAGACGTCGAAAAGTACGGGCAAGTTAAAAACAGAAAATTCTGGTAAAAAAATTGCATATTTTTCTAGAGTTCTTCAACGAATCAAACCGATTGAATGAAAATGAATGGCAGATATTTATTTTTATTACTACTATCATCCGGGACCTATTAAACTACTTGTATTTGTCAGCTAAATACTATTCTTTAAAATCTAGACAATACATATTCTTATTTCCTTTAAAACCATACAAAATGAAACATCCTTCCTTCGCAGTGGAGGTGTTCAAAAATGTTACGCAGAAGAAAATTCCCCTTCCTAGGTAGGTTGACGACATGTTTTTTGTGATAATCGAAATTTTACGCTTTTCACTTTCAAATATTTGGTCTTTGTAAAGCGAACTACGATATAAATAAATAAATAATACTGAACATTTCGCACAGCATTATCTAGCCCCAAGTTAAGCAGAGCTTGTGTTATGGGTACTAATAACTGATATAGGTACATAATACAATACATAGATAAATATTTTTTATTATAAATAGAAAACGACCAGAACACCCTGAACAAATGTCTGCAGATCGTACACACATTTGTCCCGACCCGGGCATCGAACCCCCAACCTCCTGCGTCGCAGGCAAACCTTCACCCACCGCGCCACAGAGTCGTCAAATTATTTCAGCATACGTTCTGCAAGTCATCAAAACAGGCTGATGTCAATGCAGACAGGGCCGTGTCAAGTGTGGGCAAGAGGTGGATTCAGGTTAATACAAGTGGCGTCATACGCCTCAACTACATAGGGGCGACACTTAACCGAGCAACCAAGTGCTTTAGTTAGACTTAGGTCTTGTCTTGCTCGAGTTACAAGTACCTTAGGAACTAATAGCTTACCTACGTTTTTAGACCTTGTTATAAGTTTTTGGGTGCTGCAAAATGAGACAAAGGTTTTCTGTGATAGAAATCGAGACAGTCTGTTTTTTCTCTCAACAGTTTTATGACTTAAACTTTTACTCGTAATTGTCGCTCATCGTCTAAAGAGTGTTGGTTTCAGAAGTCGCGAGATATTTATTTAAATAAAACTGATCTAAAGCTATGCGTCGAAAAGTTTACAATATTCTACGAATAGACGAACTCTGACATAACTACATACCCTTATATGCTCATATAATTATGTGTATGACACGACCTAGAACTTATAAACAATTTACTGGTGCCGTGATACCTTCACGGCGAGTTTTCAAGTTGAAAAGTGAAGTTGCCTCATTTCCGTGCCTGCGAGCTTCGAAATGTGCATACCTGACTGAAATGTAGGTTTTCTTTCCTTTAAGGTGAATCAATCAAAATGCATAAAGGAAACTGAACCCAGTCGATATAAACCTTTCTCTACCATAATTGGTGTATGTTAAAATAGGAAATTGCACAAACAATGTACTTACCTACTATAAATAAAGTCTAAGAAATACACGTGATTAAAATTCGACGTGTTCATAAATACCTACGATAGTGTGATAAATAATACCTACGAATTATTCGGTAATAAAATTTAATGCCACCAATTCGGAATAATTTTCTATAAAATGGCGAAAGATTTTTATAATTGGTCCATAATTTGAGAAATCGATGATCATACATAAAATAAAATTAACTACATTTAGTTGAATATAGAACCTCCTCCATTGCATTTTAACCACATCTCGTGATGAGCTCCCACTTCCAAACTTTGACTCGCTTTCTTTTTGTAATTTTTTATTTCACAAATAAAAACAACGAGAGAAAATCTTCTGATAATAGATTATCAGAAGATTTTCTCTCGTTGTTTTTCTTAGTTGGTTAAAAGGAATATTATTATATTTAGTCCGTCAGTTCTAACTGACGGACTAAATATAATAATATTCCTTTTAGGACGCTACCCTATTATTTGTGTCAAAGGTCCTTTCTTTGTGGCATAGACTTTAAATTTACTTTGGAGTAGATTGTCTGTAGGTACTTATGCCTAAAATCGCTCGCTGATTTCAAAACAAAATAAATCTACACACAACTGCCTTATGTACACGCAGCGCATCGCTAATAGTATCGATTTTTAATGTATACCATTTAAGTTAGAGTGTCTGGCTGATTGCTCCATTTGCAGAGTAATGCGTTTACCGGTACATCACCACCACTAAAAGCAATTTGAGCCTACGTCTTACTTGCCCTTTGTAGTGTACCTTCCAATCAAGATTCTATGGGAGTATTATGTTCTATAGTTAATAGTTATAAATTAGGTTACCTGTCCAAAGGCACGAAATCATTGGTTTTATAAAGTTACTGTGCTGTATGGATTTTTCTCTAATTTTAAAACACAATATTTTCATTTTAATAATAGTTATTTTATTAAAGATATTATAAGTCGTATAGAATTTAGTTTTTTTTTAATATGTTCAGTAGATCGATAACGATTGATCTATTCTACTATATTATACCTATACTCTATTATAACTCTATTATTACATAAACAACACACCTTTATTGAGTTTTTTTGTGTCTTGTGAACCAATAAAATTAATCCTTTCTTTTCTTATCTTCATTCGTCAATCAAAGAAGAGCGCAAAATAAAAACAAGAGCAAGACACAGCCTGATGATGGTAAAAATAATAGGTATATTAATAATAAAATAAAATTCACTATGAATAAACCGGTATTTATTTTCCCTTTTCCTTAATATTTACCTACTTACCTCCACTGGGAGTAATCGGCTTAAATACCTAACTACTCGATAAAATGCTCTTGTGGCTAAGAACTCCGCCACCTAAGTATATAAAATAACACTCAGAACTTACTTAGATAGATAGATAAAAATTTATTTGTTACTACAGACACACCTTAAATATACATTACAATTTTAAACTTAAGAATACTACTAAATACTTAATACTATAATACTTAATGGAGGTAAGTAATTAATAGGGTATTTTAATAAGATAGCTTAGAAAAAAAAACAGGGCCGGAAAAGGTTAGTTTTAGTGCATAAAATAACATATTTTAAAATTAAATTCAAAGTTTTCAGATTTTTTTATGTGTTTTTTAACACTATGGAGTAGGTAAACTAAAAAGTATCCATCGTCATCAGCAACATCACCACTTTTTCTTAAGTTACTCCGCCAACTGATATCATGACCACAGAGCAATATAGCATCCACTGCGTCCAAAATACGCGCGCAACTTGAATTTTAATACCCTATTTTGTCTACACTAATATCGTACTTAGACAAAAACAAAAGATAGCAAGATGAAAAGACGTCATTTTGGAGTAATATAATCATGGTCCTTGTATTCCTGTCTGTAGCAAATTGGTAGGTATCTGTAAAAATTTCAGATCGTCCTCGAAAATAATTGTAGATGAAGCGCAAAATAGATTTAATCACTGGTGTATTTGGTTTCAGCCAAATCTAATTAAAAACGTATTATATCATTATGAAACTTCACTCCCAGCGGTAATTACATTTTCTTTTGGTGATAATTAACGTTCCCAATATTTTTTGCTCCAACTCAAAGTTACAACACAACCAAAAAGTTTTAGTACCTACGTAATAAAGTTTTAAGTATACTTTTACATTATATTATACAATTTCAAAAAACAAATACAACCAAATAGTCTATTTATTACTCGTGCCATAAATTGTCATTTAAACAATTTATTATAAATTCTATGACGGATGCGTAACGCACGCGTCTAGAACCGCACTCACCCTGAACAAGTCCCTCGTTAAAGGATGAAACGTTGGTGTTCTTCAAACACAAATATTTAAGATTCGTAGTTAACCCGCATATATTCGGAAAGAGTTCTATGAAGGTAATTTTTTTTAAACCACTATCTAAAACACAGAAAATTATTTCATCAGGACCTAATCGCAATTATGCCTGACACTTAGGTTTTCTCTTTCTCTGCTTAGTAAGCACCTAAGTTTTTACAAATGTACATCCTTCTTCAGATTTATGTCGGGTGCTGTTATGTGTGGTAAAGTTCCTAAAGATGCTCTATTTAAGATACTCGTACTCTTCTTAACTCTTCTTCGAAAACCGACAAGGCAGCGTAAGCGATATGTGATAGTGTTTAACATTTTAAATGCTAAATTATGCATGCAATTCGTCCCGGAACGTGTTTCGTAGTTATTAGCTTAATCGTATAATAAGTTAAATTCAAGAGTGTTCTCGTATAATGAGTATAAGTTCCTAGCTTACATAATGGAATAAGTTCGATAGTGACTTTGTAAATGTAGCTTATACTTACACATGCACTCAAAAGAATTAAGAAGCTTTGCGTAAAATTTACATATCGTTTTGATTTTTAGAAACACTTCCTTGGCTAAGTAATAAAGTTAAGTAAATAATAATTAACCAGTTTGGGAAAAGAAATCAAAAGGTACGCGATAAATACCCGATAAATAATCTTAAATAAATAATTAAACAGATTTGTTAATAATGTAGGTCTTCTTCTTAGTCACTCTTGACATTGACAGATTGGTTGTGGTTCTCTTATTATGGAGTTATGCAAGTTTCACAATTTGGTGCTTCAAAAAAACATTATCATCTCCTTAACGAATTAAAGCTCTAGCAAAAATCCTTATACTTAATTTTTTCTTTACGTTTCTCAGGATCTCGATTTATGGATTTCCGTTGCGTATTGATAAAACAATAAAATTCTCTATCGGTTCCCAATCTGAGGTAATGTTTTTGTTTACTCTTTTTCAAGAATTGCTTATGATTTACGAGACGTACAACTTTGGTACCACTATTTGTTTCTAAGCCTTGGCAAATATTTGAGAGAAATACGATGAAACATTGACATTGGTAAAATAATAAACTTACCAATTTTGAGCTAGTGAAAAGGTTGACCTAGTTTTTGGTTTTCATATTTCTGCTGTTTTTCATCCGGCTTATTGACGATAGCTCCAAGCCTTATAAACACAAAATATTATTAATAAATAAAACAAATGCAACATGTATATTATTCCAGTTATAGACCTGTCGTATAGGAAAATGGATTCAGATTATTATTGCACAAATTTCAGGCTCGTAAATATTACGAGTATTCATGGTATTGATTTCGAATTTCCACAGTTGTATCTAGATTGCGCAATATTATTATTAATGTCCTAAGGGCCAGGGTCACACCAGTGCTACATTAACAACACCCGAAGCAGACGGCACGGGAGTAATGGACCTGGAGGATGGGCATATGAGAGGAGCGACGAGCGCAGCGATCTCTGGAGGTAACATCGGGAGATCTACTTTAAAAAGTAAATTAGGAGTTGACAGATGACGGATCGCACAAAAAGAAGGACGACCGATCCGTTCTTTCGATCAAAATGAAAATGATTTGACATTTAGGTTGTTCAATTCGAGCAATCCATCACTCAAAACTTCGTATTTCGTGTTTCAAAGTAAGCTCCGTCTCTTTTGAGAATCAAACGGTAAAATAAAACAGAATCTAACCAACCCAGAAACGTTCGAAGCAGCCTACTCGACTCGAATTTCCATGCACCATCCGATTTCAGTGTACTGCGATTTGGCTTCAAGCGGTGATGTAGGTACTGGTAGGTACGTGGACATGGTACGTACATGTTATATAATGCTTTGACAGTGTCAACATTTCATGAGCTTCGAGCACGAAGATAATCAAAAAATCTTTATTTAGTACTCAGAGCACTAAATAAATTTATCGTTATTTGGGCTCTACATTAATTAATTATTAAGAATTTACCTCATAAAAGGCTTTGTGAAAATGACCCTTCCAAAGAGAATTTATAAACATGAACTTTACAGGGGTTGTAACTTAACGTTCGGAGTAAACTGCTATTTTTATTAAGTAATTTTAAAAAGTAATCTGAAAATATATTGAACAAATTTTCTTTTTATAACATTTTCTGACCAAAGTCATAGTAAAAAGTTTCAAGAATCATTATTATAAAGCCCTCGATAAAAATCCAAATTACGGTCGTCAAGGTTCCAAATTATACTGGTGAATGGATGGATAACCGTTGCATTTGTCTTTAGTTATAATAAGCCTTATTTTCCACAGAAAGGTCTCTTAAGTTTAAGTTTCAAAGAAGGCAACCATCTGTTAAGATCTGCATAACTTCACATCTGCACTTGCACGAACACGCGAGGTCTCTTGCATTCTCACGTTCACAAACTTACAACAGCTTGAAAAAGTAATAATTAGGGGCAAACACAGATTACTTGCAATTGGGGGTAATCTGTGGGTGCAAAAAAGTTTGCCCTTCATGGTTATAATTTACAAAATAATTCAACTTAATAGGGCAAATGCATTATGCATGTGACTTCAAAATGGCTTATTATTTTTATTTGTATTCTCTTTTGATATAGAAATATATTTACATATTTGTTTTGTATTTTTGATATTTAATGATAGAAAATAGATATTTTACGCCGCAATAGTAAAATTTCTAAACGTGACGTCACCATTTATCGTTTTGTCATGAAGCTTTAGCGGGATATCTTTTTCGTAAGAAAGAAAATTATTTATTAGACACAACACACAAACAACAAACATGATGGTTTTTATAATTTATTTGATTCGAATTTTATTCTTATTGATGGAACAGAAGCACTTTGACTTGACTAACTGAATGGTGACGTCACAGAAAAAGGGAAATGTTTTTATCACGCGATCAAACTGAGTGCAGTCTTATTTTTCGTTTTTTTCCTGAATAGTTTCAAAATTTGGGTGTTATATTTATTTTAATAAGTAATGAAATAATCGAACAAAAATAATCGGACAAAAAAATTATATGCATCATAATACCCTATTGCTCAAGATATCAGTTTTCATTTGTTAAGTCTTCTAAATATGTACCAATTAGGCGATGTGGTCACTCAGTAACATTGTGTAGGGGAAAAAATAGATAGGTATTGCCCGTGAGAGGAGAGGTGTACAAACGTATCAAATACACCGTAATGGCAACCTGCCTAAAAGTACCAGTAACGAACAGTTTTCCGTTGATATTTTTTCATGAAAATTTCAATAACTTATTATAAACAGGTTCGTAAATACCAAATTACTTTTTCAGCCCAATTCTCCGAATTCTGTTCGTTAAAATGGAAATTCGATACGAGAACGTAAACAGCCGCTTTACAGCTAAATATCTTCTTTTAGTAGGTATAATTAAAGACATTATAAACCAATAACATTTTTGTTCAAACGAAAAACCTTTTAAAATCATTCTGTTAAAACCGGAACCGCAAACGGCTAATTTTAACTGTAAAATTACAATACTAGCACCATTTGTAAAAAGCCGTTTAAAGCTTTCGTGGTCCCTAACATTACATAGGTACATTAAATCTCGTCACATTATCAAGAATGCCATTATTGCTTCCACTGTCCGAACTTAAATAACAAAGTAACGTAATTACAGAGCTTTCAAAATTTAAGTCAACGGGCTATTTAACCAAACTTTTAATTTAAATGATGATTAACAGTGACAGGGGTAGGCTGGTTCTCCACAGTTTCCTCTAGAGATCGCGTTGAGTCCTAAGGAAAGGACAGTGATTTATTTTCATACCATATATAAAATAAAAAAAAAATTGTTTATGTATTTAAGTAGTATATTATATATATATATTTATATATACATTTTAAAATTATTATTATTTTAAAATAATTATGGTTTTCAATATTCTGTTATAATCATGTTTATTTTATCTTTTGTACACCCCCTGCCTTTCTTATATTCATATAGTTCTTTCCATCCGAAGGTTGCCTGGAAGAGATCGCTTCTAAGCGATAAGGCCGCCCATTGTACTTGTCTCATGTAATATGTCTTTATTGTAATGTTCTTTTTCTGGTGTACACTTTCATGGCTGAAAACACAGAGTGCGATCTGCAACTCCTTGTACCGACGGCGCACCCCTGCGGGTCGCACCGCCGACGCTAGCAGTGATCGTGTTATACTAGACTAGACTAGAGTATTTTGTATTGTATTGTATTAAAATATAATTATATCCTCTCCGACGTGCCGTCGTGACTCACCGATTGAATTAACATGCGAGACCGCGCGGGACTAAAATAAAAACTTAACTCCTAAGTTATTATTTTCTAGCAGTACCTCGCGGTTTCCTCGAGTAGTTCCCGTTCTCGTGGGAATCCCGGGCATATAAAACATAGCCTATGTCACTCTCTGAAAAACAAGCTTTTTAATGGTGAAAGAATTTTTGAAATCAGTTCAGTGGATCCAGAGATTACCCTCTACAAAGTCACAAACAATATCACAAACAATGCAAAAACTTTTCCTCCTTATAATATTATACATATAAGTATAGATTCCAGAAAGTGTTGTGCTGTAGAACATTGTTCCTATTTTATCAAAATTATTAGAGGTATCTTTTTTTGTTAGAGATTGTATAGTATTAGATAAAAATATATTTTTTTACAAAGGACAGATGATGGAATGTATGCATTTCCCAAGTTATCAAACTACTTTTATGGTAGTAAATTACTAATGTACTAAACACATTATAAGTTCAAGATATTTTTTTTCCATGATTTTCTCTGTCTCAACGTGTACAGACTCAAAAAAGAATAGATTCAGGCGTTACTTTGCAGAAATCCATTGCAAAATATATAGATTTTTTTTTTGTAACAATTCCGCACAAAACCTTTACCAATAAGCTTTAACAATATGTAGTCAGCGTTGTAGAAGAAAAAAACCACACCAACTACAAAATGAAAAGAAATCTATCTATCTATATATTTTCGTCTCTCTACGAGACATCATCAGGATACCACAATACTCGACCTTGACACTGAGAGCACCAGGCAACATCGGCAGAGTCCCACCAGATATGTTGCCATTCCGAGTTCCGCGCGCCAAATACAGACTCATCCCTGTACTTCTGACTTCACTAGGATGCCATCGCTCGCTGTGGTTCTCTCGCAGAGGAACACACCCCTGATCTAAATGAGGGTGCGAACTCCTAAATGTAAACATTAAGTTCGTCTAAAGGGACAATCAAAGGGCCGACCCGTTCCTCGTGACGGGGAAACTCTAATTAATTGAAATGTTTATGACATCAGCCTTGGGCCATCCAGGGCTCGTGTATCTGTTACCGAATTTACAAAGTTATTATAAGCTACACTGTAGGTAGTTTATGATAACATTATATTCGTAGAAAATATACTTTCCTAAGAAATCGTTTCTAGAAAATAATTCATTTATCTAACTTCTTCGCGATTACAAATACAAGTACTAGTTTTCCTTTATATTCTGAAAGATTAAAGGTTCAAAATACATCAACTATTATTGTAGCTTTAATGCAGAGAGCAATATAAATAGACGATCGCTAAAATTATAAATGCTTGACCATTGAAACGAGCTCGACGAAATGAGGACTTGCGCTAAAACAAGAGAGTTCCATTTGTCTAGCGACACTTTCCGAAAGCGGCCCGATCGGAGCCAAATTAGGATTGACGCCGACAGGTTTTGTAAAAGCATTGCACTGTTGAATTATTAAGGCAACTCCGACTGGCTCTATATTCGTACCGCCGCCGCCGCGCCGAGCTCGACGTCTGAAACTAACCCTATACCTATAGATACCTATGTACCGTTTACACAACCCTCATTTTCAATTCTGACACCGGGATAAAGTGGCCAGCGAATGAATATAAGCCGCAGTAGGCAATTCTAAAACAAAAAACAATTGAAACCTTTTAACCGTTATGAATACCTGCGGTTCGTAAAAACCCGGTCTCATTAGGTTCGTACATCGTACAAGGTTCGCCATGAGAACCTTGGCAATATGTTTTATGTTACGTTATCAGCGATACATAACAATGAAATAAGCCTCCGGATATGATTAAAACTACGGCTTCGGAAATTGTGTTTGGAGCTATAGGGGGAGGAAAAGTTTGAAAGCAATTTCATGAAAATTTAATGTTTCTCAGAACTTACGAGAATGAGGAATTTGAGAAATGAAGCCAACACTGAGCATAGCTAATTTGTTACAAATTTTTAATGACGTCCACAGAGTTTCACGGTCTGCTTTCAACGTCAATCTTTACGAGCACTGATAAATATTTCCAAAGTGCCTAAGTCTTCTTTGGCGTTTCTTTGATCTTCTAAAAAACAATTTTAAATATCGGTTTTGATATGAAAACAGCTTCCTACTTCACCGACCTAATGTATCCGTGGGTAGAAATCTTGCTCTCTTGAGACTCACATGGCTCGCAGGCTCAGAGCAGGTAATTTGTAAAAGCCTAAGCTATTTATAACCTGTATAAAGCCGGGATCACTCTAGTAATGCGTCAGCGACGCACAACGTACTCGAAGTATTAAATTCAAATGAAACTCTCGTGATGCGTGTGGCCACGGCCTAAAGTTACAAAGCTACAATTGGAGGCTCATGAAATTTGAATATAGGATCCACAGTGGTTTGCTTTGACTAACATCACGCAGTGGTTTGAGTAAAGCCACGATTAAACAGGAATCAGAAACCACAAAAGCAACAAAAGTTTAACAACTTCAGTCTTTATTGTGATGTAAGAAAAGCTACTTCCTCAAACACAATAAAGGGTAAGGTAGAGGCGCTTGGAACTGAACAAACTAATTACCCGTTTACAGTATTTGCTCTTGAAGTGATTGCCGTCGCCCGCGGCGTTTGGGCTCGAAACAGAGTGCTTACGGGAACAAGACCGAACAACTTGCGCGTCTTATTTACACGAGAAAGAGAGTAATTGATTGATAAACTTGCCATGAGTTTATCAATCAGAAACTTTACCTTTAAAAGTAGTAGCACAAATGACACACGCCTTAAAATTACAAAGAAAAATGGAGTGTGAATGGAATAGTATAATAATATCAAATATATATCAATAACGTTTATTTCTTTAAGCTTACAAAATAAGCACTTAGACAAGTCAAATTTTATACTATAAACATGTTTATAAATAGTAATTATTATCAAATAAGAAACAAGGTGTTGTTGATTTTGTCCACTTCAATTTTTTTGTCCACTAGTGGAAGAAGGGGAAAATAAACAACTAGTAAATGTATATATGACTTACGAGTACAAGCTAATACAATATTTGCATATCTAAGTCTAAATATAATGTGATTTAGATACAGGTCAATATTTATGTAAGACTAGCTAAGCTTAACATTATTTTCCTTTTATACTATTGTCGGTTTGGAACTGAGCGACATCTAGCCTGGAATCATTTCAAACTGAAACAAAAGCTGACGGATTTTTTTTTGGACAAGGTTCCATCCCATTCTGATAAAGCGCGGATCATGATGTCATGTCTTTTAATATTCACATCGTGCATATTATGTTGCAATGGTGTTCAGTTGGAACAAGTATTAACTATCGATGAGCGAAAACAACTAATAACGGGTTTCCAACTAGAGTCCAATGAACGGTGTAATCTCGTTATTAATAAGTCCGTGTCGCCGGCCGCATCAGGCTAGCTTCCGTCTGCGAAGGCTTTTTAACCACATGCATAGTTTCTACCAGGTAAGTCGAGCTTCCATCCTTTTTGCACGGGCGTTGCTTTGATTTAGAGTAAGGGAGTAGGCATAAATTCCTGTGCTATGAATCAATAGCCTGCACTCACACGTGTGTATCTATGTGTTTGGCGTCACACAGACAAGTTGGCGTACGATATTTTGACGGCAGCTCCCGGTTGAGGGTTGCCGGCGTGTGCCTTGCTGAGGTAAATGCGATTATTTATGGAAGCTTAGGAAATAATTGCGGACCTGAATCTATGAGTTCCTGAGACAGTCAAAATCAATGAAATCAAAGTCAGAATCAACTTTTGATCTATGACTGGTAGGAATTTACTTACCAGTTGTGTGCTTGGCACCTTGGTTTCTTATAGACCAACTTGATTTTTCTACTTTGCGGAAATCTATTGCAATATGTAATTAAAATGCAAAATAATGTTATATAAGGCAAGAGTTAGTAGGTATCTTCTAGACCTTCGTGATACATCGTCGGCCACATCTTTACATTCCATCAGGTGAGATTGTGGTCAATAACTAAGACTACAAAAAGAATAATATGAAAAAATATTTGATTGTGATTTAAATTGCTAAATTGCTCTATTTCATTCTTTTAACCACACTTTAAATATCACTAACTTCCAAAATTTCTCTCTTTCGTTTTATCAATCTCTTGCATACATTTTTAGAGTAATCTTTTTATTGTACAACATCATTATCATCGCAAATTCAATTTACTCTCGACAAAATCGTACGTCATGTAGTTTGTGATCGTGAATAGGCTGTCCCCTTGTCCTAGCGAGCCCTCACTCAAAGCTGACAGAATCGATTTACCCACTTTTGATTTGCGGTAATCGACAAACCAGGTTTGGACGTATGGTTAGCCGGCGCGTCACCGTCAAAACTTTACCTGCCTCCTATTCAATTTGTGGTCCAGAATGTGCTTCGGTACTTGTTTTGAGGGATATTGATTTGTGCGCCTGGTTGTAACATATCAATTTGGAACGTTTTTGAAGTTCCTTTTATAAAAACCTAAAATCCAAAATCCTAAACCAAAATCCTTTTATAAAAACCCACCTATATGTTCCGACCAGGTGGGATGACGATTTGCGAAAAACTGCTGGCAGATGCTGGATGCGGCAAGCTGAAGACAGGGTGCAATGACGCTTTTTAGGGGAGGCCTATGTCCAGCAGTGGACTAATAAAGGCTGATGATGATGATACTAATGCTGCTTAATGAGTTGATCTAGGTACATCAACGCCTGGCACCGGGCCAGGCGTTGCCATCTGAGTTCCCAGGCCCATTTGATCACGCATAGAGGCCGGCCACCGGGGGTTGTTTGGTGGGTCGTCAAAGCTTTTCTTCGACATCCCCACATAACCATACTGCACCCAGTATGGTATCTGTTCGCAGATTTCCCCCTCGAAAACAAAAAAAAGGTACATCAGGCAATAGCTCTATAGGTTTTTTTTGTTATAGTGCTTACCCGCACTCGGGCATCTCTAAGAAATGAAATAAGTTCCTAAAAATTTTCGACTTCGGCGGGGGTTTCGGGGAATAGTTCAAAAGATCCCAATTCCCCCTAACACTAACAAAATAAGACGGAACACTTTCTCAAATAAGCTATTATGGAAACCATTAGCATTGTTTAGAGTTGTTTGCTAAACAAACTTGAGCCGGTTTAAAATGCACGACAAAAGGTGCGAAACTGCTCGCCTCGCCTATAAATAAAGTTGATATAGCTAAGTATTTTATTTCCATCACGTCCGGGCTGTTTGAAATATTCAACAGCATCGATTATCACCCCACTTTGTACACAAATACTTTCAATTCAATTTACCGGTGAAGAGTCTGCGACAATTTTAGATTATCATGCTAAATTTCTTGACGCCTAAGCGAGCGATGCTTTCAAGAATGAGCTGTTTTTTATCTAAAATGTTTAGAATTTTATTATGTACTTGTAAGTGTTGGCAATGTATGCCTATGTATGTATGTAAGGTTTATTTAAAAAGAGGTTCTTCAGAAGGTTAAACGTAGGTGCTTGAAGTAAATTATACCGAGAATCGATAATTTAATTAAGAGTTTTCGAGAAGAGAAGTGAAGTGAGTTGGTGTGTATGTTCAAGATCGAATTGGGACCTTTTCAATTTACGATTCGAGAATGAGTGAATCAAAATATGTGAATAAAACACACCATAAATCGGTTTAAAAGAAAATATTCTTCCTTAAACGGGATATTTACCATGATTCGATTTTTAAGTTCACAAATTTTTAGGCACAGATTCATGCGCCATGATCACGGAAGAACTAAAGTCACTGCGAGTTGGTTTTTATTGGCAGACATACCGATATATTTTTTGTCTTTAGCTACGAATGTTATCATGGTAAATATCCCGTTTTAAATGACTATAACGTTAATAACCATGATAGTTTAAAAGTTTTAATATTCCTATTTATATAGTTTAGTTTAGTTAGTTTAAAGCGTTTATTTGTAACTAAAACTTATAATAAATCTACAATTACAAAGACTTAAAAAATATAAACAAAATATAAATGATGAAACAATGAAGATACATAATAAAGTCTTAGCTACAAAATGGTCCCAATTCAGTTTATGCAGGTATTTCACAGAAAAAAACCTGCGCTGGTTTTCTGCTGGGGCCGGTGGGACCGAGGAATTACAAATAAAAATATATGTAAAAGCGAAGTATTACAGTTATTTACAAAACAAAATGAAACTACTTTTTTGCTACTAAATCCTTTTAGTACCCAATAAATATCGACTAGGCAACGAATTTGTGTCATTTTTAGTTTCAAGCGGAACAGTAAATCGAGTTTGCAGTCAGAATCGGGATTCAATAAAGGAGGGAGAGCTGTCGAATGTCGCGAGCCAATCAGGCCATCACAGCAATTGGACCTGTCACGGTTCAAAAGGACCGGTCCAATTTTTAGGAGTTGGTATAATTAATTCTGGGCTTTTATTTTTTTAATATGTGCTAGAAGTATTTGTTATGGTACAATTATGTGTAAAAGGTAGTTCAAGTAGTTTTTTTGTGAAATTGAAAATACATTTTCGAAGATAAAATCAAGTGATAAAAAGTCTCAAATAGGCATTTTGAATGCCAAAACGAATGCAACTAGCTACTAACTTGTATTTGTTTGGAAAAAGTTAAGGGACAGAGTTTTTTCCGAGTTTTTATCTCTCAGTTCAGACCCAAAAATATATGTCCCCGAAAAGCAATTTATCATCATAAAAAGCTAAATTTTCAACCATTAATTCATACCTAAAAACATGTTTAAGACTGCCATTATCCATTTGGAGAAAAGAAACAAAGATGTTACGTTAATTATTACACCAGATTATGGAACAATAAACAAGTGCCATTAATCTGCGTCAAAACGGCGGGCTAAAGGTAAAGTGGGCGATTTCGGAGGACTACCCTACTCGGAGACATTAGCGGAATCGCTTCTGACTTGATACATTAACTACTGTCTCTTCACAACCGCTAGGGAACCAAATTTGTAGAGTACATATCTAAAACATGCATAGGAAAAAAAGGGTTAGGGCTAAGACCATGGGCAAACAGTCCTGAACACTAAAATTCTGTTTAATATGATTATTTACCGCAGCCTTAAGACCTACCTACGTGCCAATCGTTAGTTTTAGAATAAGTATAAAGCTTCATACATGTAAAAAGTATGTATTTTTAGCCGATTTAAAATAAACAACCTTGTGTACTACTAACGAAAAATTAACTAAACTCACTTGAAATCGATTTCAGCTTGGTATTTGAGCACAACGACCGCAATTGTGATCCTTCCCAGTATTTCCCGAATAAATTGGAAATCCAAACAAAAGAATAATGAAATGAAAGCGTAAGCTCGGGAGAGCAAACCTATCATATAAAAATAAATCTAAGAGGTGAAATAACATTGTTTTCTTTTGAAATAAATTATTTAGTAAAGCTTCGGAACTCACGCAGCTGAAATGAAATATTCAGGATTTTTCTGGAATGTGAGTGTAGCTAAAATGCTTTTGAAGAAAAACATTTTCTTCAAGGTTAATCAGTCAACGGCTTTATACGGTTTTGTATATGTTATTCTACTTGTATGGAAAGTAAGGGTATCCATTATACGAAGCCTTTGATATCCCCCTGCTACGAAGATGGCGTAAAAGTAAAAGGTATACCATATCTACAAATTATAAAGAAAACAAAACATTCCTTATAAACTCAGGTTGAATCCTGAACTTCGTCGAAGAAAATCGTACAAAAACGGGAATTTTATTCGCTAACAAACAGTTTTGGCAGAGCATTTCTAAACATTAACAGTATTGGGCAAAACAAGCAAAACATGTGGACACAAAGTGAGAACAAAGGCGTGATCAGGATTCCAATGGAGGCTCTCCGTGCGTGAGATTCTAATGGAAGTAAGTAGCTTAATGGTCTGGAACTCATTGGAAATTTGCACTTGCTCTACAGGATTATTTGCTGTTCTTTTTAAGCTCTACAATTAGAACCGCAAGCTGTGAATCATTGAAAGGTACCCGTGGTTTAAGTATTTCTCTTATAAGTTTGTACCTTGGTTAGTTCACAAGAAAATCAAAAGGATTGTTTTTAGAGCTTCTAATTGGGTAATGTTACTTCGTAACTTCTGTTTTATTTGGATTTATGCTTTTATGTAGATAATTTTATTTTTGAACCACCGATAACACTATCAAAATACTTTGGTTTAAAATTACAATATTACTAAACAAAATTATGTATTTTTATTGATTGGAGCTTATAATAATAGATAGATTTGACTTGTCTAAGTGCTTATTTTGAAAGCTTCAAGAAATAAACGTTATTGATTTTTGATTTGAAATGTTTCTCTTTTGATTCGGACCATTACACCCAAAATGAAGTGGAAAACCCGACCGCGGACGAGTTTTTTTGCAGACGAGATGAACTCTATCTTGATTATTTTATATACACATAAAACTAGATCAACCTGTTAACTAGAAAATCAGGTGTAAGCCTATGCATAATATAGAAAAGCTATTCACAGACAATTTAGTGTATGGGGAGAAAGGTCTCAGCATTCTGACCGGCTGGGTTCAAACGTGACTGGTTTACAAACTAGCACTTCCTTTAAGTGTTATCAGCGAAGATGTAAATAGTGTAATGGTGTGTAGTCGATGGTTTGTTGAGTCTCCGTAAGAGATTTTACTGTCTAGTGAAGTTTTTGGTGTAATCTCCAGCCGGACACATAAGTCGTATCTTAATTCGTTTCTAATCTACTTACTTCGCTATGTGAACTTAGTATATGTTAAAACAAAAAAAAAACATTCGATAGAAGCAATCGTGAACAACTTATGTCTTACACGAAAAAGGCTTGGAATGAAAGTAGATACAAACGGGTGAAGCCAACAAATGCGATAAATGCCTCATTCATTTTTCTATTCGCATTTGTGTGCTGAAAGCACTGAAATTACAATTATACATTTTTTATTTTGAAATTGAAGTAGGCATCTTCATACATATTTTTAGTTTTCAGAATCGTCTAACAAGCCACATCCAAGATTTCCGGAATTGTTCAGTAATATTGTAATTTATCGCACTATTTTAGTAATATACTAAGTATATGTAAGTACCTTAACATATATTAAGGATTATGGGCATTTACCCCATAAGAAAAAAAAACAGGGGGAGGCTTGCGTCCAGCTGTGTTATAGGCTGTTGAGGATATATTTGGTACTTAAGACTTGGGACTTTTTCTAGTAATAAAAATTGACAGTAGCAGCCCGGATTCAGGAAGTAGGCGGTGTTGTAGTACCCCCGTGTCTCTGGACCTGCTCCTGATCTCTCCCAGTTCATGGTGGTCTGCCGTCATAGCGGGTTATGACAGTAAATAGTGCACCTGTGTTTGCGCAAACGCTTATGCACTATAATGATGTCCTGCGCACATCGCTAATCTCAGTTAACACTGGAAGCCGTGGCGGAAAGACGCTTAGGTTGACGTCATCATCCGGTGTCGAATAACGAAAACGTTTTTGCTTATGGTTTGTAATAACTTCGTTAAAAAGTCAATTCTATTACCTGCTACCTGCGGATGTGAGTACCTATAATTGAGTCATAAAATTGTCTACTCATATATTATTTGTGTATGAAAACAGTAAAATATTTTACGAGTTCATTTTTATGACGTGAAACACTCTGTAAGCTGCACGTTGTGTATTATTATGTCATACTTTTAACTCATTAAATGCTTTGAAGAATATTTTGTGCGATATAGTAAACATTTTCAAAAGCTCTGCTTACTTTGGAGCTAGATAATGCTGTGTGAATTATATTATATTTTATTTTCTTATCTTTTAAAATTGTCTTAGCATCATATCATTATCAGTGTCATAACATTGCCGATATATTATTTGGGCTATGCTCATATCGCATAAATACAACGAAGCCGGCGACACAGCTCAGTGGGTTGGTATTTAACACTAAAATAATGAAATGAATAATAAATGAAATCAATGAATGTAATGTATGAATAATGAATCTAATGAAATCTACTTTTCTAAAAATGATGATGATGATGATGATGATCATCATCATCATCATCATCATTTTTCTAGTAAGAAAAATTCACATTAGCAGCCCGCATTCATAAAGTTGGCGGTTTTACCCTCTTGCCTCATTCAGTGTTCAAATATTGTTGTCAGCCGACTGTGTTTTGTTAACTTTAGACTTTACTAGACATTTCAAAGCCGCTGTCCTGTAAACTCACCGCCCTACACACATACATTTCCTTGCATAGCCAAGCTAGCCACACGTGCGTAGCCTCTCCGTACGTCAGTGGGACAGCGGTTTGACACATTCATGGCCCACGGCTCTCTACCATTTGCTAAAGTTCTGCAGGCGGCAGTGCTCTGAGGATCACACCACCAAGGCTGGGCAGTGAGTGCGTTAAAACACTTCGTATTAAACGAGCAGTGTGTCTATGCGTCGGAAGAAGAAGGCAAAACAAAACAAGAAAAGCAAAACTTCTACCAATTTAACAACACTCACGTTTCAACACACGGTGTTGGCAACGGGTCTTTAGTCGTTTCGCACCGCGAGCGATTCGAACCGCGGTGCAAATCGCCCAAGTATTCCTTTTGAATGGGTTCTTTCGCACCGCGGTGTGAATAGACTAAACCTTTTTTTGAATTAGTCAATTAATATCGCAGAGAGTAACAATGCGGTTTTCTTTTTGAATGGGTGAATTCTGACAAAAATAATGTAGTTTAATTACACATCTCTTAAAGTACAGTCAGGCACAATAATTCTTAGGTCACTAATTAATAACTTAAGCACACTAAGTATTTTTCACCTTTGTTGTGTCAGGTAAGTTCAAACAATCAGAAGTCAAATGGATTGATGGGACCCCTTCGGAGCTTAATTAAAAGACTCAACCGAAGGTAGGCTTGGTAGGTGACTACTCGCTATATTGAATCTTTTCCAAAGTTTTATTCCACTGGGTGGCAGCTAGAAACCTTAAAGACTAAGTAATCTAAGTAATAAAATAGTGAAAATTATGCCTAGTCTTGAATCGTTAAATTCAAAAAATTAAATGAGTTAGCAAGAGTTTAGGTCTTGAATGCATATAGGTTTAAAATGTAGTACAGGCCTAAGCAGTAATAGAGATAGAGTGGAATCATGGTATAGTCTTAGAAGTTACAATTAAGTGGACCAGACCTCTGAGCCGCTCGACGGCTAAGTAGTACGGTTGCATAATCAACCACACTTTTGAGTCCTTTTTTGCAACAGCTATATCGGTGTTGATGAATCATTGCCGGCTTATAATTCCTATAGCATTACAGCTAATTCAATCGATCGTCATAATTAACACCTACACTAACTATCACAGTGTAGTTTCTATGTAGGTAGGTACATGGAATACGCCTTACTAACTACGCCGAAGTCAAACACCGTAAACAAAGGTAATTATCCAGGATGATGCTTGTACCTGGTTCTATATATGTATATCACTACTATATTGCAAATAATAATATATATATATGCTATGAAGTAATTAAGCTGCTAGATTGAGGTGTAGGCATTTCATTTCATTTATTAATTGCTTATTATGTACTTACATAGGGTTAGTAGCTTAAGATCTAAATTTAGCCTAAGTTAGTACATACACCCTGTTGGGCACTGCAATTTTCATTTAAGTCACAATTTGGTCATGTTTAGGTTAAAATACAAAAATCAAAAAAAGTAATGTCTCAATTTCAAATGTCCGTTTCAGTTGATTATTAGTATTGTTCTAAATTTATTTATCTGTCAAGAATTCGTTCACACTATAATAACATTTATTAATTAAAAAAAAATCAGTTTATAAGTAAAAAGGTGGTATTTTGTGGTGTCTTTTATTTCTTGGGGCAGTTTATAATATATTGTACTATAGGCAAATAGAACATAGTGAAATAGTTATAAACATGCCGCTTAGAAGATCCTGGATATTATGAATACCCTTAAGGGTATCCATGGGTATGCTTAACAGCCTTTACAACCTCATTTTTTTGTGAAAAGGACAGACATAGGATTTCGCGTTCATAGGAGCGGGACAGGGTATAGCAACGCAAGCCTCAAAATCAGTTTCAGCTTATTTTTCTTTATCAAATTATTCAGGACTTTATTTGAAAAAAACCGAAACATATAAAATGTTTTTATACGTAGTTCTATTACTATGTTTATTCTCAAGATCTTTTGCTACAGTATTTATTGAGAAATTAAGGTTTTAGTAAAAAGAGAGATACCTAGATATTTTCTATCGAGAAAATTTTATGGAATCGTACACGCACCAGGTACATACTATTATTTATTATTATTTGTATTCAAGTATATTACTTACTAATTATAAACACAAAGAAATAACACTACTTTTGGCAGAATATCAGCTCCTATCCACTTCAGAGTAGTAAGGCAATCATGCTGAGTCGAGACCTTTTCGCTGCTGTAACACAGCAGTCAGTCTTTTTTATCACTTTTTTTTTCAAATTATATTTTTATGTATGTTTTGTACTGCAGCAGCAAATAAATAAATGTCTTTGTCTATTTTGCAAACTCTGTCACTAGTAAGTTGAAAGTAGTAAATAAAGTCTATGTCTATGCTAGTAAGAGTCATTCTGGCGATCCTTATTTAGGCAATTATGAGCTTCTGTTCCGACAACACAGGATCCTATAGGTAATATATAACATATTATGGGACAATACAAAGGTCCCTGTCAACGCCTCGCTGACCGTCGTCGCGTCGGTAACTTGCCATTGATTGCATGACAATAGCTCACAGCTCAAGCCATTGGTGATGTAAACAGACTTACACTAAATTATATTAAGGTCGGTGCTATGTGGGATTCTAGAAAATAATCCACTTGTTGACAAAAAATTTAAGTGGACAAAATCAATAACACCATATTTCTTATTTATTACTATTTATTAACCTGTTTATGTATCAAATTTGACTTGTCTAAGAGCTTACTTTGTAAGCCTAAAGAAATAAACGTTATTGAATTGAATTAGCATCAAGTTAGTTATTTGAAAGATGCAGGTACTTAGTGAACAACTTCTATTATTTATTCGTAGATCAGTGATATACCTAAGAATCACGTAAATATATTTTAGAAATTATTGCCTTATGTTTCATATCCTATCCTATCCTACGAATGTATTCATATCCTATCATATCCTAGCAGTACTCAAAATCTAGAGTTGGTTTATTTTGTCTGTTCTGAATCCCTGACAACATGCTTAGTTCGACTATGACTTACCTTTCACTGACCAATCTGCCACAAAATCTGAAACAGGAAAACAATCGTTAGTCAAAACAAGCATGGCCCAAAAACGAATGGCTCGCTGATATAAGATGAACAATATACTTATCATGTCGTAAACGTAAGTAGGTAACAGTTTATTGACCCTAAAGGCGTGTTATCGTTACATTTGCATAAGGCTGGGAGCACACAACTTCTTGGCACTAACCCTTCGGTTTTACGAGCAAGATGTGTCTACGCTCTAGGCATCTACTACTTTAATATTTTGCTTTTCGATATAAATTACACATCAGACTGATAAAACAATACATAAATGGGCCAAAATACGAAAATAAAAGATATACTTTACATAGTCAGCTTAAATAAAGCGGCTCTACCAAAGCAAAAATGAACAATTTTTTTCAAAATTTTAAGGGAAGCAGGAGTTATGTTACTCGCTGTAATAAACGTTAAAATTTAAAGCTGCCTGAACAAAAAAATCAACAAAACTTCAGTAATTCAATAAAGATCCCTAAAGAGAGAATTTTTGAGTTATTCTATTCGTTCTTCGCTCAAACAATAATCCGTATTTGAATGCTAATTAATTTGAATTAATCAAACACTTTGAAAAGATGTAATGAAGTAAACAATAGAATTTTTTGGGAAGTCCCGAAGATTACAGCTCTGCTGCTAAAGCTGATTATTGTTATTTAAATTCGAAAACCTTATCTTTTGAAAGATAAATGAGTTTTGGACTAAGTGAAATATGGAATTCAGTGAAACAGCGAGACATCTCTTGAATGCACTTAAATTTTCATTCGATTGCATCTGCCTGCATCTTTCAGATGTAACTAAATGAAGTTTTTTCTAGTTCTTTGAGGTTATTAGATATTTTATCGACTGTGAGATGTATAATATGATGATTGAATATGAGTCGTAGATTGCAAGGATTTGATTGCAACATTTAGTTTTACTATACCTACTGAATATTGCAATATTCTGATTTAATGATATCCAGCAACATTAGCGTTAATCATAAACAGATTAACTTTACAGTGGACTATCACCATATCTACACTAATATTTTAAATAGGAATGATTTATTTGTTTGAATTGAATAAGCTCAAAAACTACCGCACCAATTTGAAATATACTTTAACCATTAGAATTCTACATTATCTGTGATGAACATAGGCTATAGAATATACCAGTGCGAAGCTGGGGCGGACCACTAGTTATTTTATATCATTCAAAAAATCTTATTAGATTTTCCACTTTGATTTCCTTCTGTAACACAGCAGTCAGTCTTATTATCACTTTTTTTTTTCAAATTATATTTTTATGTATGTTTTGTACTGCAGCAGCTAATAAATAAATGTCTTTGTCTGTCTATTTTGCAAACTCTGACACTAGTAAGTTGAACGTTGTGAATAAAGTCTATGTCTATGCTAGTAAGAGTCATTCTGGCGATCCTTATTTAGGCAATTATGAGCTTCTGTTCCGACAACACAGGATCCTATAGGTAATATTACAAGAATTTCTGACTTGTATGTACACATAACTATTCACACGCATTGCACAAACTCTCTTAATACCCCTAGGTTTGCCGTAAGAAAACTCTGTTAGGGTTAAGCTCGCCTTTGTACATAGATATTCGTTGTTATTTTTTTGTATTTTGTGTACAATAAGAAGAATAAATCGAAGAATAAATTGAGTCTAGCCTAGATAAACATTTTGGACTGCAGCCCTGTTTCAAAATAAACAAATCACTTAGATGCGGTAGCTAAAGCCTCACGGGGTCTCGAACTTGAAGCGTACTTTGCTTAGTTCAACTTAAATTGTTGGTGTCAATTTATGTGCAACTGTATAACAGAGCTTAACTCTCTCCAAGTTATGAAGGTGTCTTTGTATACCCTCTGTTCAAGGAAAGCCAGGCTCACCAGCTTTGTACCTACTTTGTCCATTGGGGTTCTGGATTTGTTATACAACTGTTTAATTAATTTAGGTATGTACCTACTAATATTATCATTGTTATGAGAATCTGAATATCAATACAATGATTTTTCCAAAAATTATACATGAAATTGGGATCCGAATCCTAAAAAATCATAATGAAAACCTTGTGTACCGATTACAAAGGTAATAAAAATAACAATGAATGCGAAATTCGTTGAAATGGACGGAACAAACAAGGAAACATTCATCAAGACTTTGTAAATGATTTTTAAGGCAGGAACGGGGGCTGAATGCCTAATAAGCCTCCGCATTGAATGCTTTGTTACAGCATTTCATTACATAGACCTACCTGTCCCGACATCACCACAGCTGCTTTAGAACCGTTTATTATTTTAGCTTGTGTTTTATTGCGATAAATCAGCTTATTACTTCACGCTCCACGCTCTCGCTAACTCTACAAGCTTAATAGTTTATGTAAACAGAGAAAATATTTGAGAAAAGCAAATAATAGGTTGAAATAAGGAATAACCTGTATTTATTTGAACTGTGTCGGGTGTAAAACACTTCTCATTGTTCTCAACCAACCCCTCAGTAAACAAACAGTATCTCAAACAATTTTGAGGTCAAGTTATCTTGTCTAAAGAATATTCAAGATAATTAAAAGCACCAAGCGTAATTGGTGGAATTCGTTGTTATGGCAACATTGCCAGAATTTTTAAATAAAGGTGGGTGGTTTATACTTTTTTTAGCACGAAAATTGCTGGGGAGGAATTTTTTTCTGCTGTTTTTTCATTCGTAGCTATTTAGTTTATAATCCTTCATAATGAAACCGGACTTTATTTCCACCATCTAGTTTGAAAGTCTCTCAAGTCTCAACTCAAAACTCTGGTTTAAATCCGTGTGTAAACTCGCTGGATCTGAAACCCGAGAATCAAGTTGTTCATAGTTGCATTACAGCTACCCTCTTCAGCTGCTGTGCTGAACTGATTAACTGCTATTAGGTGCTTTTGAGCACCAAAACATTTACTATGCTGAGGTAGTCCACTTACTTCAACACAGTAACCGTTTTGGTTGAAGATAACCATAATTTTATTATCATGAGGATAATTGTTACTAAAATGCTTCTAAAACTGGCACGAGTAAATAATAAGACTACTTACTAACAACGCCTAGATTAAAAATGCAATGTAGCGACAAAAAAAACACTAATGAATGACTGTCTCATGAGAAATTATAAGGAATTAGCTCACCTTGTTCAATCGCGTCATATATCGCGTATAAAGATATAACCTTTAAAACAAAATGCTCACTGTGTTTAAATTTCCGCTAAAAAAAACCTTACCTGTACCACACCCAGTAAACAGCAAGCCACAAAAAGGAACATTTCGACACGCAGAGCACCTCACCAGTTTGTGGATCGGATCGAGTAAGTGTTGTCGGATAAATCCGATCAAATATGGATAGGAAAATTCTGCAGGCAGCCGTTTTCCGTGCAGCCTTTTGCACCGGCGAAAAATGACGCATCATTGGGTAGAGTGTTTTGCGGTACTTTAGCACCTCAGTATTTTATTTTTATTTTCCGCTCGGTAATGAGACAAAAAGTCTTCTGACGATCCTACTATCGAGGTTGGGTTTATTTGATTGCTGTAGATTTTAGTTTGTTCATTGAATAACTTCACATTACCTGGATATTAAATTTAGCAGGGTATAAAGGAAGAATGGAGTAACTCTTCGTTTTGAATAAGCGTACGAGTGTACGAGGTAGTACATAATTACAAATCTATCTTTGTGCGTAAACATTTCAGGTAATACGATTTAAGGATTTCCGTAATCGTGTAAATATGGATGCTGTAATAAGGTCGTTCTCGGCGTTAAATTGAGAAACTCCCAGAGCGTGGATTTCTCTTTGCTTTCAAAGGAGAATTTTGTAGTGACATTTCATATTACCTACTGAAAATATATCATGTGTATTTTTGAGATCTTATTATTGCGCTAAATACATTTACATAAGTCTCTGGCAATTATGTGATAAAACGCTCCTTTCATGGATATAATTGGAGCACTTCCAAGTAACATATTATACATAACTAGGTAAGAGCTAGTTCAATTTCACCTTGTAGGTAAAAGATTTTACAAGTAAATGCAAGCGACTCACTGAAGCTGGCTCCAATGAAAAAACTACGATTTAAGCATAACTCGACCTACACGACGTAATAAAAAATAAGACCCGTCAAGTGCGAGTAGGTAGTTTGCGTGCCAAGAGTTTCGACATCGCTATTTAATGAATACCTAAAGTACCTTGTGGGTAGATTTCAGATGCATCGCTCTGCTTCAGAGATTAGGAGATAATGGGAATTTTTTCGACTTGTTTCAAAACACATAATATATCAAAATGTATGAAAGCTCAAGTTTTTTGACAAATCTACATATTTTGAAATGTACGGACCAATACTTTCTATTTGATACCCCCCGTTAATGTAACCCTTTAGAAAATTACTGACTATATTTTTCTTTTTACGGACTTGTCTATATTTTGCCTGTAAAATATCGATCTATGTCTACAAACGCCACACACATTCTTAAAGATAGCTCTGCATTCTTTGGAGACATGGGGGAACGGTAAATTTATATATTTATTGCAAACATTTCATATAGCATAACAACTACAGAAATTTTAAAAACTGTTTTCAGATATACAAACCAATACCTTTCATTTGGCCTTCCACTTGGCTTTTGAAAATTATTCCTCTTTTTGAACAGTGGCGTTGATGATTGATATGCCCAGTTGACCTTGTAGGTCTCTTTTATAATTTCAAAATCACAATTTGTACCTGTTTTTTTGTGAAATGTATATATTTGCAATTTTAACTTTAAACGCGGTATTTGCTGAGACATTAAGGACAGACAGACGAGGACAGACAGAGCGAGACGATAAGGGTTCTGAAACCCTAAAAATAAACCACCTGTCTCCGGTTCCAGTGCAACATCTACACGAATGACGTATGCCACGCTACGTGCGGTTCCGATACACAATAATGTAGGTGGTTCTCACGCAACATCGATTTGCCTCCGTACCGTAGAATTCGAAGGTATGCTAGTGTGAAAGATAACAAGTTCCGAGAAATGGCTTGGCGTTATGTTGTTGTTGACGCAGGAGGTTGCGGGTTCGATTCCCGCCTCGGAAGAAATGTGTGTACGATCTGCAGACATTTGTTCAGGGTGTTCTGGTCGTTTTCTATGTATAATAAAAAAATATCTATCTATGTAATGTATTGTTATATGTATATCAGTTATCTAATCTAGTACCCATAATACAAGCTCTGCTTAGCTTGGGGCTAGATGCTGTGTGGATTGTCAGCATTATTTATTATTATTATTTATTTATATACCTACTCTGCTAAAAGTTGTCTTGGCTTGATAAAAACATTCGTTTCAAATATTTCAGGGTAGAGCCTTTTACGGGCTGTTGACCTGGCATATTCAGGTACATTACGGTCAAGAGGCGAGAATGCCAAGTCCCAGTGGCGAAGAGCGCCCACACCATCAATATTAGATGAGCTATCCGCACTGTTCAAATGGGCTACACACTTTTTCCATTTTTAAACACCTATGATAGCGAATGTAGTCGCTTGGCTTTAATAATGATTACTGTTTTGAGTACCAAATAAAAAAGGGAATTCGAATGCGAAAACATTTTAAAGAGCGGACAAAAAAAAACATCACGGTCAGCAGTATTCGATTTTCTACCTTACCCAAGTACGTGGGTACGCTACCGATCCACAAAACGGTTTAACAAATGGATATCAATCAGTAATGGATAGCTTAAAAACGGATCAGTCAAACATTGAAGCATGTGCACTTCAGTAGAATCCATCAACTTTGTCACCAATTTTCCCCAAAATGTTACAGTTTGTAGGTACAAATATCCAGTAATGTAGAAATGTAGCCCTGTGGTAACACTTCCAACTGATGACAATGTTCAATTCCCAGTAGCAATAAGTCGTAAATTTGTATTACGATCCTGTACAAGTTTGAACGGTTGGCTAACTACAATTAACCGTAATATAGATACCCACCAATAACTACGCATACATAAAGCAATAAAGTTCAACTCAATATGAGTATACTTCCTCTTTCACAGGACCACTAATGTCAGTTTTTAGAGCGTTCAAATGTCAACGAAGTCGGCAATTTCACGAAATTGAATTTTAAACTTTATTCCTTGTTTTTACGGTTATTTTTAGAGCAGTAAAGGTTTCGGAATGGGTCGTTTGCTGTTGACGTATGCCAACGAACAGGGTATCGTAATATAATGACGTAGGTCGTCGTGTTTCCGAGAGTTCGCTACAAAACGGATTAGGCCTTCCTCGGAAGACATGTTGAATTATCATGTTACAGTCATGTGTGTAAATTTAATTTAAAATTACATATTTCAGGCCTTTTTAATCGAGTTTGTGTTAAGGTTGATTTTTGGGTTAAATTTTCTTCATTCATTCATTTTATTTTATTCGTCGTATATATAAAATGCCTGATAAACAAAATGCAATTCTTTTATCTCACCAATTTTATAAATGCGAAAGTTTGGATGAATGGATGGATAAATGAATGTTTGTTGCTCAATCACGCCAGACCGGTAGAACGGATCTGGATGAAATTTGCCACAGAGATAGATCGGGAATAGCACATAATATGCTATATTTTATCCCGGAATTCCCACGGGAACAGGAACTACACGGGAACGTGGGTGAAACGGCGAGGCGCTGCTAGTTTTATATAACTGTGATTCACAAGAATCCACTATGTGTGATATCCACATGACCTACAAGAATTTTTTGAAGATAAAGGAGATAAGTGATCAAGGTGATCATTCACATAATTTTATTACTCACATTTAAGTCTAGTAATATAATAAAATATTATAAAAGCCTTTGTAATAAATACATTATACCTAGATAGTTATAAGTATATAATTGCTATAGTACATAAACTTGGTAATTCTTTGAATTAGATTTTAGTTTTAAGTTATCTTGTAGCGCCCCAACGGGGTACATGTTTGATACGTTTTACAACTACCTACTTAAGATCCTCTGTAACAATATGTAACAAATGAATAAATAAATAAATAAACAATTTGTTAGTATAAATATATTTATGCTAAACTTGATTTAATTACTAAAAGAGATCCCAAAGGGAATGTTAATATTATACACACTTAAGACAACCACTACGAAAGTTGGAAAGCTCTTAATTGTATTCATTTTCCACGAATATTTACCCACCTATTTTCAAATTTTCACATTCCCCAGGGTCTTGAAACTAACGACATGTTTATATGTAAAAGCAAATGAATTAAATATAATAACAGGGCTCCTACTTTCCTTTGACGCTTTGATACCCATTGAAGAATAATCTATTTAACGTTCTTCGACATTTGGTGGCTACATTAAGAGAACATAACAAATGAATGAGTTTCGTCCATGTGAAACACAGAAAACCATAAAATATAAAGTTTTTACTCCAGTGGTAGTAAGGACACAGATCTGTTGTTTACGAGAAGAATTCGTTCTAAGCAAGTAATCTTGTAAGTTTAAAAGCATAAAAGTTCTAAAGCTGCTTATTTATAATGGTATTTGTTCAGATATAAGGTAAGAACCCATTACTACCCTATGTAAGTACATATAAGCAATTAATAAATGAAATGAAATGAAAGAATCTAAATCTTCCAAGTCACATAAATAAAATGATTTACACGTCATGAAGCTGAAAGCTGAGTTAATTCTTAAATTCTTTATTGTACACAAAAATACAAACATAAAAATAAAACAACGAAAATTTATATACAAAGGCGAGCTTAACCCTAACAGAGTTTTCTTACAGCAAACCTAGGGGTATTAAGAGAGTTTGTGCAATGCGCGTGAATAGTAAAGTGTACATACAAGTCAGAAAAAAAAAAAAAAAAGGTCGAATAGAAAAAAAATTAAATAAGTAAAGCAAAGAATATACAAAGTAAAATACATAAATAAATAAAGTCTACATCAATGTGTATTATATAATATTATTATTTAATATTACTTTAAAAAAACTATTACTTTAATAAAAATGAATATTAATATTAAAAATTCAACAATAATTCGGTGGATCGGGAAGGATCTGAATTTGAGAGATTCTTGTAAGAATAATATAACTTACTCTATGTAGATCAACATAGATTCTACCCTAGTTATTTTTCTTCTGCCACCAGCGTAAAAAGTAGCAACGTTTTACAATGTTATATACGACTCATCATTATTTGAGTGCCGCACGCTAACTTTATGCGAAGCTGAAGGTAGAAATGTCAGGAAACAGCAAACCCTCCGCCTGTCCTGCCATCCAACCTGTCTCTAACTGGATTACCTAGACGCCGCAGATATGCCGCTAACTGGATATGCTGAAGGGTACAGCGTGTTTTGCTTCAAGCCAGAGTTAGATGAGTCGAAAGTATCGTCTGGATTTTTCTTCCGGATGGATTATAAATGCTGATAGTAACGCCTCGATGACGAGACGTTCCATTTTTGTGTGGGATTACTAGTAGTTCCATGTACCTAGAGGTGTTCATGTGGTATAGGTGCTCTACAAGATCCCATAAAAAATGATAAGTCATCGAATACTATCGACTCAGAGAACGGCTCTGGTTAAAACTTTTGATGACTATCATAGTTATTAAATTTAAATAAATAAATAATATAATATAAATCATAGTAAACATTCCATTATAAATGACTTTTTATGGCTCTAGTTGTTTATTAAACATATATGTAGGTAGGTACATATGTTTTAGGTTCGAGAGGGTGTCACTAATTAATATCGCAACCATATTTTTTTCAGATGGCTGATCTAAATAGTAATGATTGTTTAAATTACAATTTGTGAATCAGTTATTAAATTTTGTGCATGTACATTCTTAAATATGAGAAAACACGCATGGATTTATGGAGTTCTTGAGACGTTCAGTCTAGGTACTATGTATGTAGCCCTAAAGTGGCTTACAAGTAGGATGCCTCTTTTTAATAAAATAAAATTTAACTAATAAAAATACTCAGAGAATACTACTTTTATAATAATACCACCCTTTTTTTGTATCACGCACCTCCATGTTAAATTGTTATTGTTTTCTGTCTGTTTATTGGAACTAAGTTCCTTATCGCGTGTTGTGAAAGGGGGCTGGACGGAAAAAATTCTCACGTTAAGTTGTAACGACACTTTTTTCTATAGTAAGCTATTGTAAGCCGTGCGGCGTGTGACACTTTTTGCTATAGTGAGCTATAAATTGTAAGCCGTGCGGCGTGTGCATGTTTCTCTGTCTGTCTGTCTCTCTCTCTTATAGAAAGGAACTTCTTTCCATCCGGGTGTCCCTTGACACCTCTCAACTTTTTTATTTTATACTTTTGTGTACCTGTGTCTAAATAAATGTATTTCTATTCTATTCTACTTACTCCCGACTGGTATCTAAATTTTAATATTTTGCGTGATCTTATCCAGTGCAGCTAAATCTTTAACGGACCATCGTCGTATGTCACAGCGCACTTATTCAATAATCTGATTCTATGTGAGTGAAGGTAGATACAGTTCCTCGCTTACTGGAGTCTTATTTAATTAATTTTCGTACGCGCTCGTCTCTGAAGGCGTTTTGAATTTTTGAGTGTACATGTTTACGAAACACCGAGCAAGTTTATGGTCTGGAATTATTTGAAGCTACCGGTTATTTTTGTCCTAGTTACTCTCCATCCTTTCAACTAACTTTATGCCAAAAATCAAGTCGATTGGCTGCTTAGTAAGGGCGTGAAGGGATAAACAAATAAACACACTTTCGCATTTACATTATTAAATTAGTATAGAACAGATAACGCGTGTGGTCGGTCATATACTTTGAAAAGATTCTATCCCTTCGTTTAGTACAGAGATTTTCGTCTAGGGTAGAATAGGTTTATATCATCATCGAATGCAAAAAATATTGAAACTCATACCTTTAACTTCCATCAACTGCATAATGTTTTAAAAAATATATATTGTAGCATAGACAAAATATAGATGTGCTAAAAAAAATACGGCCGTTATATGACGTAAGCTCGATTCTAAAAAGTCCCATTCTATTTGCGCACAGACTTTAACAATTTTGTGATCTGTGTAGAAGCAGATGGCTAGGATAGGATATTAACTCAGTACCAGTACTTCGTATTCATACCAACCAAAAGTTAACTTCACTATCGTTGACTACGTACAGCTTTATCACTATTTATTTATTGCATTCATGTCTATTATAAGACGTTACACTTTTATGATAGAATATAGGTATATGAACTCTGTTATGATGTTCCAATTCTGAGTGAGAGTTCTTATTTAAAATGTTTTATAGTAACTTTTTTACATTGTTAATTCCGTCACATAAGATGTAAGTTTATCATGCTGGTGACGTAAAAAAATGATTACATTAATCAATCAATGAATCAATATTTTTTTGCAATGTTAAATCTAAATTCTCACAATATAATCTATAATATATCAGGGGTATAATAACATACCCGGGAAAGTCCACAAATTTTCAAAATAAAGATTTATATGGCAATACCAGCGTATTCATCAGTGCATTGACATAGATAAACAATTATCTACCAAACCCAGTCAAGTCCCTCAGAATTAACGTCAGAAATCTCACTTTACTAACAAAAACGGTAATGTCCATCGACATTCAGTACCAAATCGTGATATGTCCACGACAACCAATAGGAAGCTTCCGTGAGCATGTCATCTGTCATGGCCGCTCTAGTGTTTACCAACGTTTTTTCTGCAATTAGCTCCGCGTAAAATAAACATTTTAAAAGAAAATAAATCGTGTTGTGATAATTTGATGGGTTCCTGAGGAAGATGGAGAGCCACCCTGTCATCGTCAGTAAAAAACAAGCGAGAAAACGGACAGCTGATCCCGAAAATTGGGTTGCCAATCGGGCAAAGAAAGCGAGGTAAGTTCAATGTTTTACTAGGGCTGGCAGGTCCATTGAGATAGTTCAAAGGGCAGGTTTTATCTATTTATTTATTTTTTATGATTGGTTTTTCGTTCAACGGGCACCTTTTATCTGTTTATGTACTTTTTTATGATTGATTTTTCGCTGTTCTCCAATGAGTAGGTCAGTAAGGACCTAACGTTATAAAATCCATACTAATTACACTAATATTGTGGAGGAGTAAAATACAGGCTACTTTTTGTTCATTAATCAACGCCTGCGAAGCCGTGGGCAGAAGCTTATTTTATAGAAGTGAACGTAACTCTGTCTGTCTAGAACCTTTTCACGCCTAAACGACTGAACGGATATGAATGAAATTTGGTAGGGCGGTAAACAATATCCCAAGGATGGACATAAGTTACGTATAAAGCGCGTGCAAAGCCACGAGCAGAAGCTATATAATGACCATTTAAAAAAATTAAATTATCTACCTACCTACCTACCTGTTTATTCCTTTAATTATGCAGCTGTAAAGGGACCTTGTCTATAACCATTTAAATAGTGAACAATACAATAAGAATAAAATGGTAGGTATTATTTTCATATTGTTGTCTTTCCGTTTGTTTCAGGTACACGGCAATATCTTTGCCCATTGCGCCGACTTGCAATCACAATAACAAGCGCTTTAAGTGCAATCTTGTAAATGGTAGACTGATGCGTAAATTTCATCACGCTTTCTACAAACACCCGAACCGAGATTATCAAAACGCGCTTTTATTGAAGTGTTGCACAGCCGAGCCAGTTAAAAGAAGGAGGCCTCGCTCAGGCACAAAACTTGGTAAAGAGTTTACTACGAAATTTCACATAATTGCTGACGGGAAAAGCGTGCCTGTATGCCAGAAGACCTTTTTAAACGTGCTTCGTGTAAAAAAGACAAGGTTGCTAACTTTGGTTTCAAAATCATTCAAAACAGGAGAGTTTCCTGTAGAGAGAAGAGGTGGAGACCACATATCTCACAAGTATACAGATATTCAAAAGTCCGTCCATGAATTCATTCAAAAACTGGAATGCTCTGAGCCTCATTACTGTAGAAGTCAAACATCTGTTCGCAAATATTTACCAAGCGTTTTAAATATTAGGATATTGTACAAAATGTATAAAGATGCTAAAGAAACAGAGCCTTATGCCAAAGAGTCTTACTTCAGAAAGATTTTTAACAACCAGTATAACTTGGGTTTCGGTAGTCCTCAAACTGATATTTGCTCAACCTGCTTGCAACTCAGGGAAAAAATTAAGGTAGAAAGCGATGAAACCAAGAAACAGGAGTTGATGATAGAAAAGAGAGTTCATACACTGCGGGCCAAAGCTTTTTTCTCCTTGTTGAAAACAGAAGAAGCTGGTGTAAAAATAATCAGTTACGATTGTCAAAAAAACATGGCGCTACCAAAATTGCCAGACCAGTCCTGTTACTATAGCAGACAAATCTATCTGTTTAACTTTACGATTGTAGATGGAACATCAAAAGCAGCATTAACAAAGGACAATGTGTTTGCTAACGTTTGGACCGAGGATAGTTATGCCAAAGACTCAAACACTATAAGTTCAGCTGTATATCATCACCTCAATAAAACTGACCTGAACGGCATCCACACCATAAGACTTATAGCAGACGGCTGCGGCGGCCAAAACAAAAATAAGACTATGGTAGCCATGTGTTGCAAGTGGCTTCTAGACCATCCACTTGTTAAGAACGTAGAACTTATTTTCCCTGTAACAGGGCATTCCTATTTGCCTGCTGATCGCGTTTTCGGAAACTCAGAAAAAGCTTTTCGCAAAATGGATACCATAATATCACCAGATGAATACATCAAAATAATTTCAGAGCAAGCCTCTATAGTACAAGTTGGTGATGATTTCCCTGTGTACGATTTTAAGTCAGCTGCTGAAACGATTATAAAACCACCTGCACAGTGGAAAATACAATTTTCAAAATGCAAGCGCTTCTTTATAAAGCGTTCGAAACGAGTGGGTAACGTTCTTGTCAATGGCGAACTGTTTTACAAAACCAGGCTCGGAGGCTTTGAAAATATCTGTAAGCCGAATAAAACCGTAAGCATGATGCCAATTGACGACCAGATTATACAAAAAGGTGTCAAGGTAAAATCATTAAAATTGCGAGACGTCAATTCCCTACTATCTAAACATTATGGAGTAGATTGGAAAACGCAAAATGTGATCGACTTGAGATTTTATTCTCAGATTATCAGGGAACAAAACCTTATTGATGAAGATGATGCCGGCGGCAATAATAACGTAAACAATGAAGCCGAAGAGGTACTCTGCGAACAACAGGAGGAATCGTCACTTTTAATAATATAAGCGAAAATGTAAAACCGTACTGTATCCTAACTATAATAAAAGTATTTTAATGAGTATTAAAACTTTGTTTTATTGGTCAAAAATAACATGAATAATTCGTCAAACCATCCGTAGGCCATAGCATAAAGAAAATCTGAATAGTATTTTTAACAACCACAAGGTGACAGCCCTGGACACCTTCTGATTGTCAACCTCTCAGTAAGTTGGTAACAAAATCGGCAATGTCCCACACGTTCGCTTTCAAAGTCGGATAAGTCCTTCGGTTGGGAGCAAAGACGGGAAAGTCCTCCATTGAATTAAGGATTACCACATATTCCTTCGATTGAGCATAAGGTTAGTAATTTATTTAAATCCCATGATTTTTTCTCTATTTATTTACATAAATATCTTGATTATATTTTTAAGCTAGAATAAAATATGTGTTTTTTTTTAATACTCAAATTTTTGGTTTGGTGGACTTTCCTGAGTTTGATATTTAACCCCTGATATATAAGTCATAAAATGATTTTATAATCTATTAGGTACCTGTTCAAGTTTTTTTATTAAGAAATACATTCACTGTATATTATTATCATTTGCGTACTTATAAGTTAAGATTATAACCTCAATTGAAAAGTTTAGTCTGAGTGATACAGTTCAACACATTAAAGTTCAACGAGATCTCTTATACTGCATTATTTCTATAAATCCATTCGTGTTCGAAATAATTTAATTTTTGTTATTTTGGTAATTTCCAAACATTTTATTCTTTTTGATGCTTCCAAGTAAAATAGAGAGAAGTAAAGCTTTCTGTTCACAATCGCTTTGATTTCCAAGATTTTAATTGGCTGTCAATTTGTCTTTACAAAAGTTTTAAAGGAAAATTAATTTCGCAAATTGTGTGGAAATTAAAATTAGTTCCATGAACTTAAGTCTTACGACTCATTTGCTTCTTACAAATATCTTATAAAACTTTGCTACTTCGATACAAAGGAGTTTATTTATTTTTCCTCTGAAATTAATTTTACGGTACATACATTGTTATTTATTAAAATGGCTAGATAGATAATACTTTATTGTACCACACAAACGCAGAAAGCAGCAGAGAAATAAATACTACGAGTAGATGAAGTACAAAGGCAACCTCATCGCTATGAGCGATCTCTTTCAGGCAACCTTGGGATGGATTTAACATGTAAGAACAACAAAGACGGTGGCACTAGAAAAACATAATAATAAATAAATAATACTTACACTAGTACATACTAAAATACCCACATAACCTTTAAAAATATAATAGACTATCTTAAATTAATATATAAAATAAACTATTGTTTTTATCATCGGAGTTTTTTATAAGTTTTCTTACATGATAAGTCAAAGTAAACAGACCAAGATGCTACTTGTCGGATCATTCAAAGAACACTAAGCCATATAGGATTCAACATGAGAATAGTTATTTATAGAAATAGTTACTTAGCTATTTAACCTTATAACTATTCAACTACACTTATACTATTCTATTAAACTGTGACTTTGCGTTTTTGGGAATATATATTATTATCTATAAACCTTAACCTATCCAACAAATTTGTCAAAGTACGTACTTAACGTCCATCTGTCGTCGGCTTAGGATGGTACTTCACATATCCACACGCGGTTTTTATTCAATCTTTGGTTACATTACAAAACCCGTTTTTTGACGCAGAAGATTCCTTTACATAGTCTACCTACCATCTAAATTATTAGCTTTGCTTTCGCTTATATGACAGAAGCACGTCCTAAAGCATGTTTTAAATAAATATCGCTCATGGCAGCGATATTAAATAAGAAACTATCGATAAATAATGAAAATAAGAAATAAATAAATACGACACAAGGTTCTAAAAGACCAAGAGGTGGTCTGGTCTCTCTGGTGCCTTCAGCGTTTCTACCATTATAAACATAACAAAACAACAACAAGATACAACGGTGTATATTGAATTTGCTTTTGTTATGTTATGGTTGCTATAAATACATGTCTGTTTCCTTCTAAGCTTCGGAGATAATGGGTTAAGGTGGCGATAGTGAATTAGGCGCATTTGGGTTACATTAAAACAATTTTTCACCGTTATCTTTATCGAAAAAGCTTTGAAAAAAATATATAATTATCTATGGGATATAAGGCAGATCCTCTTCTTTTTGAAAACGAAAAAAAAACTATTTTTAATATCAAAAATAATTGTGGAAAGTAACATCTGTTTTTTTTTTCCATTCCATTTTAGATAGAATAATACCGAAGGCATTTTCGGCTTATTTCTGCAAATAAATGTCCTAATTAATAGATAATCAACAAAAACTTGATTTTTGCACTAACGACGCTCTGCTTTGTCCAGCTCATATGAACACGAAATCATATGCCTATCCTTCACACAAAATGGCGTCATATGTCGAATATATGAAGTTCATCCCTGTGCATTGGCTTGTTCAGAACTCATACTCATCACAGCGGGGATCAATCATTCAATTCAGTTAATGGACGCTGGTTGAGGAGCTTTAATTTGGAGTTGACGCATGTCACAAGTCCGTAGCTTTCTAACTAGGGCCAAGTTTTTAAAAGCATGTCAAATAGTAAATGTTTGGTAACGCTAAAGGATTAATTTGATTGTTTTCTTATACATTGAATTGTATTTAATATGATTAAAATGTAATGAGACTTAAAGATTTTTTTTATTTCATTCTGCTACATGCAGTTTAGTCCCCCGATTTATCACGATTTGATAACTCTTACCTCATCTAATACAACTACCTAACTTATAAATAAAACCTTTCAAAACAATTCACGTTCGACTACAACTTAGATACAATACTTAATACTATCGATTATGGCACGAGCACAATCCAGTTCTAATCAAATTAAACAACAATTTTATCCAGTTCACATCACATCGAGCCGTCTCGAGCTTATTTCAAAGTATATTCCTAGCTACACGCCCCGTAGAGTTTTGAAAATGTTTCCCAAGTGGTTTCAGTAAACACTAAAATAAACAAACGTTTCTCGCTAATGGCCCACAATACGTGACACGGCCCGACTGCAAGATAATGCTTTCCAACCACGAAAATGTGCGAGATCTTTCTACGGCCCACTAGTTTTTATTGTCTTTTCAAATGAACGGGATTTCGGTGTGAGAAGCAAATTAAAATTAACTTATTTGAAGGCTCTGTACCTACCTACGATAGCATTTCACTACTTTTACGGCGTTTCCCCATGAGCTACTGCACTACACGATTATGGAAAGACACGACGCACGGCACACGACCTGTCATTCGAAAGTTTTCCCAAAAGCGACGATTTCAGCAGCAACACAGCAGTCGAATAAAATGCTCATGACTCTCGAATAAAGCGCGCACGAATCAAAACAATCAAACTGAACTGTGGTGTCGTAAAGTCCGTCGCGTCGCGCGCGCCGCGGTTTACAAGTTCATACAAGTACTGGACAGTGGCTAATGTGGCTATACCGTCACTGCAAAAAAACGTAACAACATAGCAGCATCTAACAACATAGCGAATTGTCGTCTGGAAAACTTGGTTCGTAGAAATGTATGACGTCTGGAGTCGTTACCGCATTTTGTCGCGTCGTAGGAAAAAACCTTACGCTCACGACTGAAGTAAAATGTCTGTAAATATTTAATGCTATTTCCAAGTAAATTAATCTTTTAGTTCCACAAAGTGGCTCAAAAAACTACCTAAATTAGTAAAATTTTAAAAAAGCTACGGCTAATTAGACTCATTTCGTTCTGAGATGCTTTTAGTGTTATTCATGAATTAATTAATTACAAAATATGAAATCCGGTTAACGAAGTGCCTCTTCTTGAACACTGGCATTAGAATTAATACCAATTTAAATGAAAAAAGAGTTTCCCAGGTAACATCTTGTATACCGAATCTATTGAATTTTTTTTACCAAGAAATGTTCGGTTTGAACTGGTTGTTTTCCTATTTAATCTTAAATAGAATTTTATGAATTTGCTGGCAGCGAATGAAGCCATAAAATGCCGAACGGTGGAGAAATGAAAAGAATGTTCATAAAGTTCTTTGACACTATGAAAGTTCAGTTAATTTCTCACATTACTGCTGACCTAAGTTTCCTACAACTTTCAATAAAATTGCTGCATTATTTTCTTTATAAAAATATGGACTTTACCTAATACTTTTAGCCCCGCATAAACAAATTCCAGCTAACTTGGGGAATGAAATTATACATTGTTCTATCTATGTTACAATAATGTTTGGTTGTTGGCAACATGCTGGAAAGGTTTTGAGAAAAATGCCTTTTATAAACCCGACCATACCATTTCACAACACAACATTATTTTTCTCTTCGGGGTTTCTCTTTCAGCACTGGTAGAGAAAACACGCAGTCTACCCGACATATGCATACAGTAAGCATTTATCGACGTACTGTACAAAAGCTTTCCGTTCTCTTCGCTTTTCAATAAAAGCTCAATGAATACCTTGGGTGAAACTTGCCTCTACCTGGAAATTAATAACCTTTCGATTCTCACGTCAGCGTAGAATGGAGATGGAGACAGAAGAAAGAAAGGATAATCTCGAAGTCAATTCAAGTTTTCAATGATGGGTTCAGTTTGCAATTGTGTGCAAGCAAACACAAAAGGACTTTTCTAAAGAACTCTATCGTGGAAGTTCTAGTTATTTTAAATTAATTATATTAACGGGGTTTGATCTTTTCTTACTTGATTTTAAAATCAAGCTTTGCCTACCTACTTCTCGATCAATTATCAAGATGGATATCAAAGCCTAAAAAAGATTTATGGAGTTAATTAAATATTGGAATATAAATAACTTTCCAAATCGATCCATAATTGGCGGACAAATCGGAAAAAAAAATAAAAAAATAGATATCGAACATAAAACATGGAGGATATTCTATGTTTGGCGAAAAAGAAATAGTTGTCTTTTTATCCAACAAAAAACCAATGAATGATAAAAACATCACAAACAAAAGTATTAATAATTATTCATAAATCCAAAATAATATGAATGAATTTCAAATTATTATCAGGAGATTGAATAGGTACCAGCTTTTGTAGATGTGAAATCAAATATTACGGAATGAAACGAAAGCCGGTATAATAGGAAATGGGAAAACGATCAACTTGTTTGTTGAGTGGCATTTACAATATCAAATTCCGGGACCAGTCGTTTGTGTTAACATTTGAATGGCACGCTTCATAACATAGATTTACCTCGACCTCTGCAAAAATGTACGAAAAGTAGGTTTATAATGCTGCTTGCAAAAGTTTTCGTAGAATCTTGTGATATTTATATCGAGAGATAAAGATAAAACCAGCAGGCACTTTTATTATTTTTGTGCGCAAAAATGCTCACAAACGAAAAAATGATATGGTATAAGGAAACGCAATTTAGGAAACCCACAACTGCATAAAGCATGAAAAAATTCCGATTATCTAAAATCCTCTCAAATATTTAAAGAAAGGAGGGGTATAGCGCAAGCCAAAAATGTTGACATGGCACCAACATCGCATGAATTCACAAACCAAACTTGCTGGGACTCATATAGTTGAACCGTCAAAGGATTCAATATATGTACTGTCCCTGTGCAATGTTTTGTCGAAACGGTTATTTATTGCTTTTCAATCACTGCGTAAGCAAACTCGACTCTGTGTAAATTCAGAAAGTAAACTGAAAACTCTTTTGAATAAACGCTCTGCATATACCTATGCTCTAGATAGGTACATCATTTAACTCAAAAGTAACAAATTCGTTTGAATGGACTAGGATCAGACTGTAAGTTGATGATATTATAAAATATTGCTTGTCACGAGAATTAATTTTACTTAAAATGGCGTTAGCTGTGTAAATTTAATCAGGTCACAAACAAATGACGAAGGTGGGGACCCTCACATTATCATGGGAGCCACGGACTACGGTTAATATGAATATGCGGTTAACCAACGCAAAAATATGATGGCATTAATATAAATTACACTTAGTCTGGTGTTGGGGGAAAAACAACTATAGAGGACGCTAAAAGGAACATTAGTGGTGAACTAACGCAAGCTTGTCGACGGCGGCACACCTATTTATAATAGAAGATCAAACGAACTTGTGAAGTTCGATCGATATAATATGAGTGGTTTAATTTGAAGATATAAATTAACAGGTAGTCCTTTGTCCTACTAGGCAACTACTCGCACGTTTTAAAAGTAATATTTTACTTAGTACTAAATAATCGATCTTGTATAAGCAAGGAATCGATTTGAAACACTCGACGTTCCTCCCTCACTAGTGTCTACCGCAGGCTCATTTCTTTAGAGTAGCAGATACTAGGTTTCGCTGTTCTCGTGTTTGTACAAAACTGGGTCTGGGTGGGGTGGGTGACTTTATATCTTCAAATTAAACCACTCATATTATATCGATCGAACTTCACAAGTTCGTTTGATCTTCTATAATATTTCGTGGTTTAATTTTCGATATAAATTAACAGGTAGATGTTCAGAGATAGTGTTTTGTACACGAATGTTATACATACTAAATACCTATGTAGTTGCGTTTGCAATTACTATCAATGAAACACGAGATACATTGTCAATGTTTAAGGTATTTATTTAAGTGACTTCGGTACATTCTTGATGATAAGTTGAGAATAACATAATCATATTTATTTTTATAAATTGGGCACACTCTCATAATATGTAGGTTCCATACAATATAACATATAGGTAAGTTAATCATTATTGCTAGGTATACATACTGATTTTGCGAAATCAGATTCATTTACGATAGGTGTATTATAATATTTGACGAATGTCTGGGAAGACTCTGACCAGCCTGCCGTTTTTCGAATAAGGTCTAGGCTGAGTCCGGCGGCGCGCGCCGCCGAGGTGGCGGCGTGCTGGGCGCTGTGCGCGCCGTACACCGCCACATCGACGCCGCTGGCGCACAATGTTTGTTTTATCCACCTACTTATTGACTGTGCTGTCGCATTCCGGTGGGGACGCTTCACAGTTATTAAGAGGTGATCTAAACCCGCAGGCCTCAAGTCTTTTGTTAAAGACAAGTAATCAACAAGCGTTGTAGCCGGGCAGATGGCAGTATTTTCTCGAAAGAATGGCAAGTATAAAACCGGTTGGTTTCGTCCTACTCCAGATGTTTTTATGATATCTTTTATGAAGATTTCAATTCCATTTCTGTTAATTTTTAAACTACTAATTTTAATCAGTGAGAACGTTTGCACTCTATGTGCAGTGGAAAGAGCTAACAAAACGACAAGTTTTTTTTTTTTTTTTTTTTTTTCGTTATTTTTTGATAACTTTTAGCAGACTCCATATTGTTGTAAAGTAGCGTTCGACAAGGAGGCTAGCATGAGATGTATGGCGGTGGGCGGTGTGCCGCGGTGAGAGAACGCGCGCCGGAGAGCACCGCTGCTCCCAGGGTAAGAGTCCGGTGGAGCGGGTGTTGTTCTCTGAAAGGAGACGTAACCAAATTTGGACGGGGTTCTAGAGTAACTATATCAGTAACTAGTAAATCTTTTAATTGGGGATACCAAGGTTGAGCCTTCCACATAGGAAACACAAGAATACCTGTGGCTACATCTTCAGAAATCTTTTGTAAACAATTCAAAAGTAAGGAAAAAGGTGGAAAGGCGTAGAAAAATGTATGGCTCCAACTGATTGTGAAAGCGTCAACATTAACGGCATCTGGATCGCACTTCCACGATATGTAGTTCTGGCATTTAGCATTGATGCGGGATGCGAATAAATCTATTTCTGGCTGCCCTAATTTTTTAACAATATAGTTAAATGCAGAAGCTGACAGCTCCCACTCCCCGTCAGGGTTAACCCTGCGTGATTCCTCATCGGCTTCAATGTTATCTTTGGTATTTATGTAAGAGGCGAATAGCCAAATCTGCCTCTCCTCACACCATTGCCATATGTCGCGGGTCAATGAGTTTAGATGCGGGAACTGAATGCCACCCATACGATTTATGTAACTTATTGCGGTCGTGTTGTCTACGCGAAGTAAAATCGCGCAGTTAAATTTATCGCGCACTAAACATTTTAAGGATAAGAATACTGACAATAATTCTAAGTAATTAATGTGGAAAGTATGTTCAGATTCTTTCCAAGCTCCGTTAACACGTAATCCGTTACAGAATGCCCCCCAACCTGTACGGGACGCGTCAGTAAAAATTTCTATTGCGTATGTTGGGTTCTTGATAGGACTATTGCATCTGTAAATATTATCAAGCCACCACGTTAGGTCATTCAGAATAATTCTAGGAAGTTTAACTTTTACGTCAAAAGAACCATGTTGTTGTAGACTTAAATATTTTTGACGCTCTAATAGTTTAGTATAAACCCACCCATAACGTACAGCGGGGCACGCTGCTACTAAAACTCCTATTAGCTGAGAAAAGTCACGAATTGTTACTGAAGGTAGTTTTGTAAACTTGTGAACCATAGAAGCGATTCTGTCGCGCTTATCCATAGGTAGGGATAATGTCATATTTGAAGTATCATATATGAATCCTAAAAACTTGCAAGTTTTTTGTGGTAGTAATTGACTTTTTTCATAGTTTATTACGAAACCCAAGCATTCAAATAATTTTATTGTTTTTCTTACATTGTTTATGCATTCGTCATAACTACTACCCAAGCAAAGTATATCGTCCAAATAGCTTACGGATCTAAACCCGCGAGCCCGTAAATAAGTAATAACCTCTCTTACTATTTTGGTAAAACATCTGGGTCCAATAGAAAGGCCATATGGTAACGAATTAAACTCGCACATAATCAGTTCATTAGAATCTGGGCAAATGTATTGAAATCGAAGGTATTTACGATATGCAATATTTATAGGAACCAGCAGGTAGGCCTCCTTTAAGTCTATTGTTGACATGAACCAGTCTGGCTTCACCAATTTACAGGCAGTTCTAAAGTCTTCCATTTTGAAATGCGTTCTAGGTATGAAACGATTTAATGATTTTAGATTCAGAATGAATCTTTTGCCACCGTTAGCTTTAGGAGCTAAGAAAGTACTAGAAACGAATTGGTCCGAGCTTGGTTCTACTTGTGTTATAGCACCTAAATTAAATAGGTTTTTGATCGCTATTAACATCTCGTTTTGTTCAGATACCGATTTAGTTGCGATATTAGGGATAGAATGCTGGAAAGGCTTACATACAAATGGAATAGATATTCCATTTGAGACCCACTCAAGAACCGTTACGTTATTGGTTATGTTTAGCCAACATTCATGGTAATATTGTATGCGGCCGGAATGTACCTGTGCTAATTCCGAGGTGGAGCACGCGATCGACTGTAGCCCACTTTGGGCTGCGACGTCGTCGCTGCCGTTGCCGCCGTTACCGTGGACGCCGGCGGTCGACGTGTCGACGTGGGATATCTCTTCTGACCCCCTCGCCCCCCCCTGCTCGTCGGGTACCGAGGAGGTCCGTTCCAGTTTCCCTGGTATTGGCGTGTTGGACCTGTATTTGCCGCGGCTGTTCTCGCTGTTGGTGCAATCTTTTTGATCTGCAGTCCTTGTTTCTCAATTGTTTTTGAGGCTTTAATTTTATCGGGTAGGTTACTACCGAAAAGGGTGTCATCCCGTTCGCTGTCTTGAATGACATTGAGAAAAGGTTTAGCGAGTCCTGGAGTTATCATTTTTATGCGAGCTTGGCTTTGTGAGTGGTGTAGATCACATAAGATCCGGCAACCATCGCTTAGTGTTCTTATGGCTTCGATCTTGTTATCGCTAGTCATTAGTGACGTCATGGCCCTACTCATTGCTGTAATACCAACGCCGAGCTGTTGTTGGTTAGATTCAACCTTTTTGTCACGTAACCTCGCCATCTCGAGCACCGCAGCCGAAATTTCAATATTTAGCTTGGGAGCTTGTAGTAAAGTACAGTTACTTGGTATAAGATAACGCTTGAGAATTGTATCTTTTTGTTCTTTGGTCATCCCATTTTTTAACAATGGGTTCCAGAGCTGTACCAAGTTGTTATGTATTTCTAGACCCCATGTTGGTCCGTGGTCTGTCGCCTCACCTAAGGCCGACAGGATGTCTTGATCCAAGGGAGGATCGATGGATGGCGCTGACGATTCCGCTGCCGATAAAGGTTGGGGCTCCATTTGTATTGTAGGTGTTTGCTGGGCCATTTGTTGTTCATTTACAACGTCACTATCAATCGGATCATGTAATCCTTGTGATATATCCCACGTGTCAGGTTCAACATCTACGGGACAACAAGAAAAATACCTCTATGAATATGTAGGTAGGTAATGATTCACATTAGAAATTCATTACATCAAACATTACAACGCCTCGTTCGTTTAGGAATCTATGGCGGGTAGGTAGTAAAAATTGCCTCTAAAATTGATTATGATAAAATTGATTATGTAGGTAGGTAATGATTCACATTAGAAATTCATTACATCAAACATTACAACGCCTCGTTCGTTTAGGAATCTATGGCGGGTAGGTAGTAAAAATTGCCGCGTTCAAATAAGAATCTATGGCAAATATCCAACTTTCTTATCGCACAGTATGTCTTTTATGGATAAGAAGGAGAAAAAACAACTTTGTAGGCACTCACCTTGAGTCACTAAGTCGTTTTCGGGATCAGAAGATGACGATGAAATATGACGCCGTCGACGACGCTTGGATTGAAATTTCTCTTTTAATTTCTCCACTTTCTTTATATAGTGATCCAATTTCTCCTCGTAAGTTCTTTTCGACATGTTTTTTGTAAAAATGCTACTAAAAATAGAATGAAGAAGGAACACGTGCACTCGTTGCCTCGCACGGAAAAAGAATGAGCCTGCGGTAGACACTAGTGAGGGAGGAACGTCGAGTGTTTCAAATCGATTCCTTGCTTATACAAGATCGATTATTTAGTACTAAGTAAAATATTACTTTTAAAACGTGCGAGTAGTTGCCTAGTAGGACAAAGGACTACCTGTTAATTTATATCGAAAATTAAACCACGAAATATTATTGCAAAGCATATTTCAAGGCGGCCGATTATTTAGAATATAGAACGCACGCAAAAAAACGGTTTACCCTTTGACAAAGCTCCTTTACCTTTCATCCAACCGAAACCTTACTTTTTTGATTTAGGTGAGTAGGTAGGTTTCTGAAAAACTTACAAAGGTCTCGCAAACAAAAACAGGGTAAGTATAATCTTTTCGCTCGTCCCTCTTACGCCTGGATCAAATACATTCGGTTTGTGATCGGAATCGGCAAAGCGTGTTTTCTTTGAAAACTGATCCCTGAAAATACCTTTCCTACATGGGTTGAGGTTCATCGTCACACTTTAAAAAAGTCGCTAGAGTGCCAAAGCTTTACGTTAGTGCAGCCGGTAACTACATATAATGTGAACGTTGTTCGGTGGCAAAATAGCATTGAATTTCAAAAACCTTTCCAGCCAGAAGCTCTTTACTCTTTTGCGAAGAGGTTGAGTTTATCTACCACGGGTGAAGGCAAAAATATAAACTATCTTACCATTTGATTATAAATAAAAAGCTTAGTTAAGTTACTTAATATAAAAACCACACACATATTCATAGTGAACTATCGTAGTTTGACAAATGCATTATTACGTACCGTCCGTTACGTTGGTGTTCTTCCATCACAAATAAGGTGCGTAGTTAACCCGCATACATCCGTAATGAACTTTCTTACTGTTCAATGTACAATATCTCGCATCAAGGCATGATTCTGATACCAAGCCATGTCTTGTCGACCCGTCAGCAAACGCCAATTCTAATCTTTATTGAAACTCTCCCAGCTGTAAAAGTTACTTAAACGTTCGGACCCCATTAAATGAAGTGTTTTAGAGTTTCTCTAAACATAAAATTCAATTCGGAATTTGCGATTTGTTTTTGAGAATCCAATAACAGCGTCTCGCTTAATGATAAAATTCTAATTTGTTTGGAATCGAAAAAAAGATAGCTACCTTTTTGGGTGACATTGTCTGCAACCTTTTCAATTTCAAAAAGGGTAAACAAAGGCTAAACATTCCTAAAACGTTCTTTTGTAATAAAGCAATCCATATGCGTCATACGAGTACGTTACCTATGGTTGCAAAGGCTTCATGAAACCTAGGTGTATTGCATTTCCTTGCTCGGTTTATTTTACAAAGAGACTTGAGACGTAGGCGTCACATTGCCTTCAATATTATGCGGTCCCGACCTCAAACCGCGAACCTCAGTTCTGTCCGAGTATTATTTGTGTACTTATACTTGTTATGGAGCGTGGAGTTACGTAACACACAAGAACACACCTCTATACCTATCAAACTATTAATCCAGTTAGAAGTTATTCAGTTTGCTAACAGAATCCGTTTGAAAAAAGCATCTGCGGTAATTTTTATTACGGTCGTTGAATTAAATTGTTCCTTTTCGTATCAGAAAATTAATGTTTATGTTAAATTTCACTATCAGCCCAATTTGATTGCAAATAAGATAATAATAGTTAAAATTATAGAGCGGGCATAAAAGTAGTTTAATGTGAATTATTGATGAAAATTAAATTTAAATATTAGTAGCACTAAAAATTATCTGGGCGTCTGGTCGAAGCGACGCGTGACCCGAGAGCTGGTGAGTATCTGGCACAGCGCATTGCCATACAGCGGGGCAATGCAGCCAGTGTCTTGGGTACGCTTCCGACTGGTATTGATATGGATCAGTTGAGCTACCTGTAGATCGTTTGCAACAGATAGCTCAACTGTTTCTATTGTAAATACTAGTTTTAATTTAATTCTATAATTTGATTGTAATTTTCTTTCTTAATAAAGATTGTATATTTTATAGACAGTATCCAACTGAACTATAAAGTACAGTTTACTTACAACAAAGAAGCAAATGTTTACGAAGATAAGCCTACCAAAACACTTGGATATTGATTAGGAACCCGCCTGTGATCTCCGACCGAGAATTCGTCAAAGCGCCTCCGTCAAAGCGTAGCTATTTATACTGTGCCCGTGTAACGAATTTGTTTCCAACAAGGGATACAATACGCTATAATCTTTCGCTAAGACTTTAATGAAGCACTCGTTTTCGACGGAGTAATTTGGCAAGTTAATAGCTACGCTCCCTCCATGTTTGAAATGCTCGGTTTCAATGCAAAGAACAAAAGATCACCTTTTGTTGACAGAGTACCTTGCTATCGCTGAACGTAATAAATTAAAACTTTACGTGTGAGTGAAAACGGTAGACTGATACCTAGGCCTTTAAAAGGAATAACAAATGATCTTATGGAGGAATTAAACTGTGAAATGGACAAAATTCTAGAATAAAGGTCATTTTAACAAATTTATTTTACAGCTGATAACATAATTATTATGAAAATTTTACACTTCACACCAACGTCGTCGGGCCGCTGACAAGTTGACAAAACTGTGTCGAAAACCTACATTAATCATATTAAACTGAATGTCTTACCTACCTGACTAGAGAATGAGTCGCCATTTTGGTTTTTAGACTAAACAAGAAGAAACGTTTCTAGAGAACTAAGAACTTAGCCTAAATGTCCCAATAATCTTCATCAGCATAGGCTGATGATAAATATTAGGTATTTTATATAGATACATATATCAATGAATAGACAAGTGCACTGCTGGACATGGCCTCCTCTACTGAGCCCACAGCACCCTGTCTTCAGCTTGATGCATCTATCATCCGCCTGCATTATTTCGCGGGTTGTCATCCTTCCAGGCTACTGTACTACGCTTGCCGAGTCTTGCAAGTACTAAAGAACACAAACGATACTACTAAGGTTACTTAAGGAATGGACCTGGACTATACGATTTGGTGCAAAAATATCTAAGTAAATTAAGAACATGCGTCATTGCAAAGTTTCTCCCGTACGCTGTACCCTCTCATATTCCACAGTCACTACATGTAGCCCCTTTTCGTTAAAAAATGAATGAAAAAGAACCCTTTTTTCAGCTCTTTTATACCCATACTAAGGATAAAGCAATGGAGGGTTGTAAAGGAAAATGCGATCATAATCCGCGATTTGCATATTTGTTTGGGATCCTAACGCACTGATAGAGTGGCGAGTTGTCTTACAATTTGTTTCTAACCGTTTTCTTTTTATCTAGATTGTTTTACATTCACGAAACTTTAGAGTTGTAATAATACGTATATTTTACTGTATCCTTTTTCAAGAACAGACAAGTGTACTAAAACTAGATGCTAGGAAACGATATGTCCCGATTCTGTTAACAAATCGCTCCACTATGACAATGGTTTAAAGTCTTATACGATTGCGATCGCTTGCTTGGTGGCAAGCAGAGACTCGAACCTTTATGGTGCAAGTCGTTAGTGATACTTGACCTGAACATAGGAAAAGCATGAAGAAGTTTAGGTGCAAATCGAAAAATTCCAAACAGATTCGGGACAACGAAGCTTAATAAAGGCTTGAAACTCTTTGACCTCCAGGTACTTAAAGATCTGGATGCGGCAAGACAGACCGCTATACCGCTCATTAGGGCAGGCCTATGTCAATCAGTGGATGTCGAATATGGGCTGATGTTGATGATGACTTGTGCTTGTACCAATGCCAACCTAGTAGCGTCAGCAAAATTCTGTGTGGTTTAGCTAACCACCAGTTAGTAAACTTGTGACGTTACATTTCACAAGTAGTGTTCATGACGAGCCGTCAGCGTGTATCAAACTGTACTAAGCAACGCTTGCGTTTACCGCAAGAGTTTAGTTTTGAATAGAGTTTTGGGTGATTTTGATTTGTATGGAGTTAGCTTAATTTTGTTCGAGTTGTAAACATAAATCAATGAAATAGCCTCTGTAAATATATTTTTGCAGGTGGCTGATATTATATTTGATAACACTGCTGAGCCATAACTCGTGTATGTATGCTTGTATCTCTTATATGAATCACTGTTCTAACATCATCATCAGTCTATGTTTATTTTAGGTTTTTTTTTTGTTACGTATTTGACTTGCCTAAGTGCTTATTTGTAAGCCTAAAGAAAAAAAGTTATTGATATTTTATATATGATATGTCACTGTCCTTTAAGTACGTAGTAGGTATTAAAAAAGAGATTGAGAGTGAGAGGTATTAAAAAAAGTTGGAACATAATATATTGATAAAATTGTAGGTAGAAAAAACTACAAAGTAAATTCCAGTGAGCACTCATAGAGATATAAAAATATTCAGACATAAAAATATTCAGCATTTTCCATTTAATTAAGCAAACAAACGAAATTGCACATTTGCAATACCATTGATCCAGTCAGTGGAAAAGTTGAATAATAATGTATACTGATTGAATAATAAAACGATTCCATGGTTCTGCTTCGAGCAAATAATTTTACGAGCCACGGATTTATTTACACATTATTAATATGCCACACATAACGCTTTTACGTAAATACGTAAATTGTATACACGTAACTTATATTGCTATTAAGCCCGTTCAATTACTCCCAACACAAGTTATTGAAAGATACAAAACATTATGACTTTCCAAAACAAATTATTCAATAGTCAATCAAATAGTTGTCCTAGCATGTCTCCACTCGGGTCTTCAGACAAGACCTGTCCTAGAACCGACTCTTTACACAACCAGCAAGAAGTGATCCTCTTTCTACCAGACGCTCAGTAGACGTGCTTACGGGCAGGTAAACATATTATGAAACTTCTCACACTGTAAATTTCGGTTGCTCGACTAGGCGCTGCTAATATTAGAAATGATTTACTGCTAGAAAGTACCAGTTCAATGTAAACTGACGGCAAATTTAGTTCACGCCAAATATATAATGTTACGGTTAAAGCATTTGCAACTAAATTAGAATCAGCTGCATATTTCTGTTGGTAAGAGTAATTGCTGCATTTCTGTTTAGATATCCTGTAATATGATGAGTGAACATGGATTTGATTTATTACGTAGAAACTTGGAAACAATTTGCAAGAAAATAGGCGGTATTTACGGTATTGGCTTACCCAAATAACAAGGCAAAGCAAAGTTAGGAAAATTACGTTTCTAGAAAATTTAAATTTGCTTTTTGAACTTGAGATTTCCTGTCAACATTTCTTTAATCTGTAATGGACGACCCAATAAGCCACTAATTTTAATCTGAGCGTTTAGCAGATTACCTTAAAAAAATTTCCATTAGAAGCTTAAGAATGCTTTCTGTCTTAAAACCTGTTGACTTGCGCGAAAACATTTCAAAACACTCTTTATGGACCGGAATCTGATCTTCCAGGCAATAAACTAAAACAAACTGCACTAACTTGGCTTTTAAACCAATCAAAACTTTACACACAAAGAAACTCAATGCAGTCAGACAAGACATCGCTGTTTTATTGAACAAAAAGAGGAACTTATTGAATTGGTTTGTAACAGAAACTTGGGACGGTGTCGGGTTAAATATTGACTAAGCTTTGTCACGGTCGGGTGCCCAAGAACCTCAAACCGAAATAATACCCGTCTTCTGTATCTACCTACAACATCAAATATTTGAGAATGGAGAAGAGAATAACAAACTCGAATCAAGTCACGACCGAAGTAGCTAAACAGGAAAAAGTTGCTAGATCCAATGAGGCGGACGACAAAATTAGCATGCAAAACAAATCATGTTGCTTCACAATCATGAAATACCTTGATTAATAGAAAAAATATTTAGACCGTTAAAGGGACCTTACCGTAAAATGTTAAATTCGTTCGCACGCGCCCTTTATATCATTATGCCGCAGTTTTGAATTCAAAAGCAAAGCTGGTAAACATGCCGTCTGGCTCCAGCTCTTAACTAAGAAATTTCAGCGAGCTATTCACTTAACAATACGGAATTGTTCTTGGAAACTAATCCGTAAGTTATCTGTGTCCCAACATCCCTTCAACTCGCTTCAAGATCGGGTTCAAGTGCTGTTTGTCATGCGCCAAACCGACTTTAATTTCGCACCTACTGGGAACTTAGTCTGGCATCACTAACTAGCTAACTTATTAGCATGTCTGTAAGCCCCGGTACCCGTACTGTACGTTTACGGGCTTTATTGAAATCGTGCGAACAATTGAGACGTTATTAGTTAAGTTAACCTACTTTTCTTAGGTTGGTTTTAGTATACAAAGTTCTCTGTTCTGTTTGTACCATTCAGAAGTACAACTATATGGAACCGTAGTAGGTATAGATGAAGTATATTGAGAAATTTAAATTCGAGGTAAATCTTTCACTTTATGCATATAAAATAACAAGCGATTTTTTGGAGATAACGCCCAGCCTATACCGCTGAAGCTACAAAGTAAGAGAGGTACCTTTTACTACACAACTTTCCGTTAAGAAGTGATTTTTGTAAACGTAACCTCTGAGGAATTGAAGTATTTTAGGTAATTTCTCTAGCTCTTTAGCCTGTAGCTCAATTGGCTTCGAACCTAAGGCGGATACTAAAATATAAAACTATTTTATACCTACGTACCTATGAAATATTCCAAAATATACCTGAAAACGGGGTTAAAGGCTTATTAAAATTTTATATTCGTAGTTTAGCTCTGTATTGAAATGTTTATTTTTAACGTGAGATTCTTTTGTCCTGGAATTTCAGTATGTACTGAAAAAATAATAAACGAACAATGGTTTTAGGAAAAATCTTTTGAATAGAGGTAGAATGAGGAATGAAGTTAGTATAGTTTTTAGTAACATTTTAACCAGTGGCTAAATTTGCTTCGTATTTCAGGATTTTTCAAAATATTCATAATAATTAGGTACGAGAAAAAGGTTGTTTGTATTGTTTGTTTGTTGCACGATTTGTTTTAAACTCAACGAGAAATGCTTGAAAAAGTTCAGGTTGAGAATGTTTCAAAACAACCCATAAAACTAGCTTGAACTGTTTTTTTTATAGATTTCGGGTTTCAGAATTTTCAATTTTAGCTGATATCAAAATTTTTACACATTTCTAATTTTTACCCACGCGAATAAAATCGCGAGCAGAGATCTGGTATTGCAATTTAATTGAAGACTATAAGAATTTTTGGAGTTGTAGATAAATTGCCGTCTCAGATGACAAGATCCTCTGTGGTTCAGTATTACCAAAAAATAATTTTCTAGTATTTCACTGAACACTGTACAGTATTGCGAAAGAGAAAATATAATTTGCAATCTAGGGATAATCAGTGTATTTAGGCTAGCGCATAGCAGTAGTCATTGATTAGTCGGTGTAGTGGTTTATTTGGTGAGCCACACTCAGAGTCAGCCCTGTGTGTTGTGTCATCTACATTTACATACATACTACACTTACATTACTACATTTACATATATTGGAATCCGGTGGTTAAAGCTAACGCAATGATCAGTAAAGATTGAACGATTCCTTCACGACCCTTCTGTACTGAGCCTGTTGTTAAGAATTACTGAATGAATGAACACTTTAAGGTACTAAAAATTAACATGAATAAAAAAGATCTTATAACTCAATAAAATATAAACAGTATAAAAGGCGGCCTTATCGCTGAGAGTAATTTATCCCAGGCAACCTTGTAGGTCATCGAGCCATCAGTTGTAATTTTGAATACTAGGTATTCAATATACTTATAAATTATAATACACTTATACTTAATATACTTATACTTATATGGATCAGTTGAGCTACCTGTAGATTGTTTGCAACAGTTTGCAGATAGCTTAATTGTTTCTATTGTAAATACTAGTTTTAATTTAAATTTGTTATTTGATTGTTATTTTCTTTCTGAATAAACCTATTATAAATAATAAAAAAAAAACTTATAATCGTAGTCTATGCTGGGGCGTTAGAATTGAACCCTGCTTCTCAGCCTGTGGATATCGTAATAGAGGACTGGAACTTACGACAAGATGCCCAGCAGTTAAATAAGCTCCCAAAAAGCTTTCTATTTCGGCAAGGCTTGAACCTGCGGCCCACCCTCAGTACGGGTGTGCTCTAACCAAGAAATCCTTAGTCGGTTTCGTCGAAAATCTTTGGACCTCTTACGGCTCTAGCGGCATAAGTGCAGTGTAGGTTAGTAACTTAAGTTCATAGTCTTAATTTTACTATTCTGATAGCTACCCGTGAAAACCTTCGATAAGCTTACTGGTATCTATCAATTTGTAACTCTGTGTATAAAAGCTTCTGGTTTTCCATCAAATAAATAAATAAATAAATAAATAAGAGCACTCTGGGTAATCCCTGAGAAATTAAATGTACTTATTTAATTTCTCAGGGATTACCCAGAGTGCGGGGGCTTACGCACTATACCTAGTACAAAAACCTTAGAAGCCTAGCAGTTTTTTTCTGTGTATTTTAGCACCTTTACTATGTTCACACATCCTACCAAGCGTGGTGATTTAGGCAAAACTTTCCTTGTTTGGAGGTGTGTTGATGTTCGGCAGTTGACTTGTGTGTGCTGATGTTGATATTATTATAAATATTATATTAAACAAGCTTACACACAGTGCCCATGATGCTCATGATGAACTCATGCAGTCAAAATCAAAATCAAATCATTTATTTGCGGACAACGGGTTACAAGTTGGTATGCTTATTTTAAAATGTCCCTTGCGATGACTTACCAGCTATACAGCTTTGGTGTGCAAAATTATATAAAATTAACAATTATTAGACATGCAGAAACGGAAAAAAAAAAAAAATGTCAAACTATTATATTAAACTATTAATATGGTAAAAGTGAAATAAAAAAACACACGTCTCTCTGAAAAGAAAGCAAAAGGTACGCGACAAATACCCGATAAATAATCTTAAACACGTCTCTCTGGTTTGGTACTCCCACTTTAATCCACCATTATATTCCACCATACATACGACGAATTCGGTGATATCACGGATTAAGTTTAAAATTAAAAAAAAAACTACCGTAAGCTACCTCCAGAAATACCTGTTCTAATTTTCAAATGCAATTTTTTTTATTTCCACCAAACTATCTACAATTCCTCCTCATCCTTTGAGCTATGTCGATAACCTTAGTTCTCTGTAGGATGAATTCGCTGCGAATCCTATCCTTCAGAGAAACTCCGAGCATAGCTTCTCTCCATAGCTCGCTGAGCGACTTTTAACTTGTGAACCAGCCTCAAAAGATTAGCAAGCTGAAGTGGCAGTGCGAGAGAACCGAGCACCGCTGGGGTAAACGTGTTCTTGAGTAGAGACCACGACTCGGAAAACGTAGTGTAAGACGCCCTGCGACCAGGTGGGAGAACGATTCGCGAAAGACTGCTGGCAGATGCTGGATGCGGCAAGCTGAAGACAGGGCGCTATGGCTCTCATCTCATTAGAGGAGGTCTATTTCCAGCAGTGGACTAATAGGCTGGATGACGATCTACAATTGTGTGTTAAAATTCGAAAACTTTATAGGCTATTATCAACCGGCCTCCTTTCATCCGCAATCACGAACTAAATGGCCACGTGGCGATAGCCTACTAGCAAGACAATATGGCCTAACTAATAACGTCTGCAATATTCACGCACTCACCTAGACCAGAAACACTTGCTCCGACGAGTCTGGTTTTAGCACCTTGCCACGTAGCCACCCAATAACAATTACATACACGAATTTCGGGGCATGGCCACAGTGGACGCATACGGTTACCCAGTAAGATAAGGTACTTAAAGTAAATATTATCATTATTAATTTTAATGATTTTAATGTTTTAATTTTTTGTATTTATAGAACAAACTTAATTAGTTCAACTGACTTTTTATCGCATTTAGAACGCCTGCTCGAACGAGCCAATGAGAGTGGTAAAAGCTTTCTATTTAGGTAATTTTAATATTGACTGGCTTGGCTTATGTTCTGTTAAAAAGCAACTGGGTGACCTTCTTGCCGAGCATAATGCGCACAACGAAGTCGAGTTCCCTACGCGTGTGGCGGGTGCATCATCAACGTGCCTAGACCACGTGTATAGCAACCTGCCGCGGGGCTCGGTAGTGACGAGTCCGCTCGACACCCAGCTCAGCGACCATTACGCTGTGCGCGCCGCGGTAGGTAACGTACGCGCGCGTGCAGCCGCCTCCGCGCACACGCCGCGTCCGCGACTACACGCACGCTACCAGGATGGCCTTCCGGGAGGCTATTGTATTGTATAGACTGGGTCGCGTTGTTAGAAAGAACACTGTCTGCGGAAAGTTTAGCAACATTCTGTGACTAATATTCCTATCTTAGAAATAAATATAATATTTATTTTCCCTAAATTTTATTATTATTTTTAGTCCGTTTGTTATAAGCGTATTTATTAGAACCTGTATCAATCAGAATATCTTAAAAGAATGATTAAATGCTGTTCCTTTAACCAACCTTACCTGTAAAGAAACAATCGTTTGTCAAGAGATCACATCTCTTGTCAAATAATAAACGATATATTGAATAATTAAACCATAGACCCAAACTACTTGTGATAAAATCAGATAAAACAAATATATAATTGATATTGATCTAAAAACATGGATATTACAGAATACTTATAAAACTAATAAAGAAAAAAGAGCAAACTAAGCATGGTCAGTTTTTAAGGTTCCATTATCAAGAAAAATAGTCAGTGGTTTATTTTCTCTCTTTCCTTATTTCTATGGTATTTATTTAGGCTAAATTGAACTTGTCTATTTGCTTATTTTATTTTTTTATGGGTTTATCAACAAAAATAATCGGATTTTATGTTTTTAGAATTAAATTTAAAATGTACAATCACTCTGAATGCACGCTTATACGTATGCAGAATTTGAATTCAACTGAAACTCATTTAAACAATGCAAATATTTATTTCAGTAAACCTTAATTAATATTCATTGCATGGGTTTGGGACCCTCTTTTAAGTATATAAGAGTACAGTGTTAGAGGATTCCGCTCTTCCGTAATATACATTTATGACCATACACGATCATTTATTTCATAAAAAACGTTATTTACTTCGTATTTTGTATGCATTCTGCGTTAAAAAATTTATACAAATTGACTATAGTTCCACAACAAAAGCAAATCTATTTAATTGGTTGTAAATTGTTTTACTGTCTGTAAGTAAACTATGTCAAGTTGAAATGCCCCGCGGGGACTACGCGGTGCAATTACCACGCTTCATGAGACACATTAATGATATCGATAATAATTAACATCTGCTTTCTTTCAATGCGTTTAATTGAAATTAAGCCTTTATTTAATAGTTGCGAGTTTTTGCTCGTTCAGGCTGTCAAATGAATCAATACACACGACTTTTTCATGACTCGACCAAACTGTGAAAAGTAGTTTTTTACAGTCAAACCAGTTCTGAATTTGAATTTTAAATTCCTTAGTTCTTATTGCCGATTTACTTTTATTGAACGCTATAAAAATAAAAAGCTAATATTGCTAATATTACAGTCTATTCAATAAAAATAATTTTACTTCCTTTTGGTGAACCTAAAGTATTAAAATAATTGGCAAGAGTCGTACAAAGACAAATGCAAACGTGTAGTCGCCACTCAAAGACTTCGTTTACAAAGAAAGCCGGTTACCAAGACTTTTAGAATCCAGGTAGAATTTAAGAAATTAAATATCAGATATATTAAAACTAAAGTATTAAACTTTTTTCGAATCGTAATCGGATAGTATGGTATTTTACTATATATGAGAAAAAAACTAAAAATATATTATTGCTAGTTTAGGCAAAAATAAAATTTATTTATAGTATGACAAGAATATAATTTTAAAATTCAATTCCAAGATTTCAGTTTTTTATCTGTTTTTTAACACTGCATGAAATAGTAGGCGCATCGTTATTACAGCATATGGCTAAGTCAACATCAGCGCATTTGCTTGCAGTTGTCTGTGTATGGTACGTACAACTGAGAAGTCATGACCACAGAGCAATATTTCGTCAACTACGCCCAGTGCTTACGCCAGAAGAAGTAATTTTTAAATGTATTTTTATGGCACTTTTCGATTGAATGTAAATTTTGAATAGATTTTTTCTGTAGTTTATTGGCACTAAAGAATATAATTCAACACTTTTCAAAAATGGATGTAATTTACCCTTGAATTCTTAAAACCACATGGGCTACATTACCTAACCTGTTTACTTTAATATTTATGGAACAAGAAATTGATCAGCTCAAATAATTCGTAAGTGAACATTAAATAAAACAAATGCAGTCGAACATAAACAACTTACACCATAGAACAAACTAACCAAATTTTATAAAATACTAGAAGCGCCTCGAGGTTTGCCCCGCGTGGTTCCTGTTCTCTAAAGAATTCCGGATTAAATTAAGTCTATGTGCTATTCTAGACTATAATCTATCTCTTTGCCAAATTTCATCCAGATCTGTTCAGCCATCGTGGCGTGATTGAGCAACAAACATCCATCTATCCATCCATCCATCTAAACTTTCGCATTATTTATTTATTTATAATATTACTGTGATTAGTGTGATAATGATAACCTCAATCACTCGAAACCGGTAGCCACCAGGTTTCATTGCATTTTCAGTGAAAGCTTGTTCCTCGTTACAGCACTTGACTTTCTTCCATGTTTCTTCCTTCAAGTGGTTCAAGCTTTCAACTTTTTCATGGGTAAGAGGAAAATGTTTCTTTTACTTCTTGAAAATAAATCTGAATCAAATGAACTAAATACAGGAAACGTACTTTGAAGCTTTATGACTCGTAAAATATTTTTAAAAAACGTATGTTAACGTATGTTAAATAGAAATAGAAACGTTTATTTGTGAAACAAAATTCAAAACATTAGGTACATTGCTTAAACTAATTATTATAAATTAAATTAAATGTTACACAAATTAGGTCACCGGCTCAGCTTCATGCTGCTGTGGCACTAGTGCCATAGCAGCGCTGGTTTTCAGCGGTGCCCGGGTAAAAGTGCAGCGCTACTCGCAACACCGATCACAGAGTACACTATATTTTTGTACATAGTAAAATAACTAACAAAACCTATATTTATACATATTTATCTGTTGAAAAATATAAAATAAAATAATTAAATCTAAGTTTCAAAGTCGACGTAAAATATTGACAAACATGGAAAAAACAGTAAGTGCATCTCAGAGTGAGGAGTTTGTTTGAGTAATGAATGATTAATGATTTTTTGTTTGTAAGCGTGTGTTTGTATGTTTGTGGGTGTGTGAGTGTGTGTGTGCGTGTGTGTGGAGTGTGTCGAGTACACCAGAGGACACCGATCTCATGAGAGTCCGGGCAACAGGAGTAACGAATTTTTTGTTTGTAAGCGTGTGTGTTTGTTTGTTGATGTGAGGGTGTGTGTGTATGTTTTTGTGTTTAACTGGTATGGAATAAATAACCTTACACTCACACATTGAAACTGTTGCACTGAGTGGGAAAAATTGCTCTTCCAATACAGCCAGTTTTGTTTTGTCAGTGAACTCAATTGTTTCAATTGTAAATACTAGTTTTAATTTTATTCTATTATTTGATTGTATTTTCTTTCTTAATAAAAATCAATTTACCTAAATATATTAGTTAAATATTGTACGTCCATAATTAATGGACAAACTGTTGTTCCATCTAGCTTTTAAGATCTTTTTTGTACACAGTTTCTCAATAAATCGTATTTCATGCTGATGATAATGGTGCAGTTACATGCTGATGATAAATGAAGTCTTCCCAGCCAAATTAAAAAAAAAACGATCACTGCGGCCAGTCTTAACGGAGACTAACTAAGTACGCTGGAGATAATAATATTATTAGTGTACAAGTGTTTGCGCAAACACAAGTGCACTTTCTTTTTCATCACTATCACAGTTACATATTGAACAATTCATCAAAAATCACGTTTGTAATAAGATAAAGCTCACCATCACTCGGCCAACAGAAGAAAGCCGTGAAGAGGTAATTATTTAAAAAGCCTCATCATACGATATAAAAATTCATTATTCTTTATCAATAATAAGATTTAAACATCTACAAAATTGTAATAGTAAAAGACCGAAAACATTGCCCCTTTTTTATAAATCATGACATGTAAAGTCGCTCAGCGAGCTATGGAAAGAGCTATGCTCGGAGTTTCTCTGTAGGATAGAATTCGCAACGAATACATCCGACAGAAAACCAAAGTGGCCATATCTCGCGAAGAACCGATAACCGTTGTGGTATAACGTGTTCTTGAGTGGAGACTACGACTCGGCAAACGTAGTGTAGGACGCCCTCCGACCAGGTGGGATGACGATTTGCACAAGACTGCTGGCAGATGCTGGATGTGGCAAGCTGAAGACAGGGTGCTATGGCGCTCATTAAGGGAGGCCTATGTCCAGCAGTGGACCAATATATAGACTGATGATGATGACCAACTCACTTGTACTCTAACTCACGTACTATAATCCTAGGATTTATTGGTAAATCGTAAGACTAATCACTTACGAGCTTTTATAGTACCTAACTAATATGTAAATATTAGGTACACATGTTTGCTACAACCAAATAGTATGAAATTGATTAATTTAAACCTGCCTACCTAAGTTAAGGTTTCAATGTGAAAGCACCTGATATTTTGGGTCATTTCCGCTCGGTAAAACCCCATCGTCAACACTGTTGGAAAACTCAACTGCGACATTACTCGTACATACATAATATCGAATTTCATTTTATTCCATCTCATATCTTGGTATCGGTGTTCCTGAAACAAGTCAATACGAAACTCGACAATGTTTCCGGAAACGTCATAAAGTAGGAAAGAATTTTATGTTTTACGCTTTCATACCCATTGCAGTGGCGAGGACCACGCGAGTGCATTCTATTGTTTTCCAATGGCTGCCGACAGGAGACGGATGGTGGTTGCATTGTCATACAGCATACATAATATGTGACGTGTAGACATACTAACTTTCCCCCGTGGCCTAGCAGGCACTGGTCCTGTGTACAATCACAGTTCCGACTAATATTATAAAAGCGAAAGTTTGTGAGCATGTATGTAAGCGTGTTTGTTGCTCTTTCACGCAAAAACTACTGAATGGATTTTGATGAAACTTCACAATAATATAGCTTACATATCAGAATATATCTTTATGAATGCGTTAGGCTAAAAGATATATTGTATATTATTCAAAATATAACGATAAGTGTCAAGAAAGTTGGTGAAGCCGCGGGCACCAGCTAGCGAAATAAATGAGAAAGTTCAGATGAATGGATAGATAGATGGATGTTTGTTAATCAATCACGCCTGAACGGCTGAACAGATCCCGATGGAATTTGGCACAGAGATAGATTATAGTCTGGAATAGCGTATAGGCAATATTTTATCCCGGAATTCTCACCTAAACGAGAACTACGCAGGTGAAACCGCGAGGCGCTGCTAGTGTAAAATAAAATGTCGCCTATAGTGCACCGACAAAATATCACTATCAACAGGATCCTGTCAATCGTTTAGTCGTGCAGCAATCAGATAGATCTTACACATTCTATAATTTGGAAAAATATTTTGGTACATTTACCAGGAAAGGCGAAAAATCATACAGATGTGTGTAGGTAGGTGCTGTTAAAAAATTACCATTCCTTTCGGAGGTAAATCACCGTAAAATGTTTCATCAATATTTCACTTTTCCACTTCCAGATTGAAAATAATTTTAAAATCCATCTGTTTGATGTGCTCATCAATATAATGGTTATATCCTGCATCCTTTCAGAGTCATTGTGTTGTTGTTGTTTTATGAATTGCAAAATAATCACTTTGAGAGGATAAACAAATTGAATTGGATGTCGGAGACATCTGTGCATTGTTTCAGTACTTTTGCCTGCCTTTAGAAAATGGGACGAATCATGAACGTTTTCTGCATAAAATTTTAGTTTCTTGATTCGTCCCACTATGGGCTGAATCCAGTGGGACGAGTTAGGTATAACTCTCCGACATTTACATGAGTAGGTCCCTACAGTTTTGCAATATTATAAATTAGCATCTCGAAGTTAATCTTCACTGAAAATTTTTAGATCCAATCACAGAGTAAGTATATTTATTTATGATTACACGACAAAATGATAATTCAGACAAGCATACAATAAATTATCGCTTATTAGGAGTATCCGAATAACAATTGAATAACGAGATAAGTAATTTCGAATATTCCTTTCCCCCTTCGATGCCATAACATGTATATCATAATACAATCGCATTTTTCGGGAGAAAGCTTCGAGAGGTAGGATTTGTACGGATTTAGAGGTTGCCAATCTGTGTCGTACCGCCTCGGGCTACTGAATACTGGATAAAAAGGTCCTGGTTCCTTGTTAACAAATTTCTAAACGAACAAAGAATGCTCTCTATTTCCTTTGTTAGTAGGAACAATGAGAAACGTGACAGGTGATCTTGCTGTGTTGATTCGGAGCAAAAGGCTTCTGCATAATATTTTACCGTTCTAAATATAATTTCCAGTTTGAAGTCAAATTACACAGTGCTCGTGTTTGATATTTTCTCCGAATGTTTTAAAGTGGAAATATTTTATAACCCCAATCTTTTTTTATCAAGTTTGTATCCCGAACACGACTCTCGGTCGGCATATACGAACGAATTAATATTTGAGAGTACTGATTAATTCGTTTTTATTTTATTTTACATGGAAATGCCGCGTTTTCTGGATGAATGAAATTATCCTTATCTTCTTCTCATTCATGGCGTTCTTGGCAGAACGGTCGTGGTCGTCATGACGAGTCTTGATGAATGGGCTGTGTCGCTTACCTCACGATATATCTCCATCTTTCCCTGTTGGTGGTTATTCTGGAGCATTCATGCAGGGGGGACTCCAACGGCAGATTATCCTTGGTCGATCCACCTCAAAAGCGATCTACCTCTCGGTCTTTTAACCACTACCTTTCCCAAAATAATGATCCAAATGATCCTTATGTACAGGGTTATTGGTAAATTAGTAACACTACGTGAACTGCAGTTTCTGCCCATCATCACAAACACGTTTGTGAAGACGCCAGGTCTTAATTCTCAATCTAAGTATTGGTAATAGGTACTCCTTTAGATTCAATACTCGTTTGTTAAAAAAGTTTAATTTGAAACTTAACTTAAAATATTTTTGCCCTGAATCAACAGTGGGTATGGGATTGGAAGATTGCTCTTTAGTAACTCATGGGGTCCCTGACTAAGGTCTTTCTTCATAATTATATCAAAGGAGATTTCTAACCTTTTTTAAAATAAAGACGGCGTATTCACGAACGTGTTTGTGATAATAGGCGGAACCTGCAGTTTACGTAGTGCTACTAATTTATCAATAACCCTGTATAGGTAAAATAGAATGAATATAGAAATAAGGTAAAAAGTAAGATTTTTATCCATTACTTTTTACCACATTTCTGTTTCTTCATCACAGAACAGTCGAGATCATGATGTACAGTCTAGTGTAGTTGTTGAGCTCCGCCTAATTTTGTCTCTCTATTTAAGTATGTTAATATGTTAGGTATATTTTAGTCCATATTTAGCCGTTATTTAGTCTTGTAGTGTAGTGGTGTTAGGATGCTGGATGCGGCAAGACAGGGCGCTATGGCGCTCATTAGGGGAGGCTTTTGTCCAGCAGTGGACTGGTATAGGCTGATGATGATGATATTTTAGTCCATTTGCCAAATTAAAACAACGATAACAAAGTGTGAAAGTAGTGGTCACTAGGCAGCACAAAGTTGTTTGTTGGTAGAGAGCACAGGTGCTCACTCAGCAAATTATGCAGAGCCATATGGGCGCTAATCCATCAAGCGATCGCGACTCACCAGCTCACATTAATCATCCTCTATTGATTATGTGTCTCCGCACAAAATAAGTAATTTACTCCACATCAACAGCCAAATTGATGGACCGCTTTCTAACTTTGATTTTTGGGGGTTTGTTCCTTAGAATAATAGGATTAAGGAAGGAGAGTTCCCATCGGCATGGGTAAAAAATCTTGACATGATAATGATGAATCATTTGGGTGCTGAGAACTTTATTTACCAGAGAATAATTGAAGATAGAATTTATGATTATGTTAAGTTGAATACATAAATGTATTACGTATGTAAATTAAATAACTTACATAAATAAGGAATTAAGTAGACACTTAGGCAGAGAATCTTCTGTACCTGGTAAAACCCGTATCTAATTGCAGACCATTTTACGTCCATTCAGACATTCTTGTGGTCCATTTCTACCCCAAAGCCTTAAAACAAGCCTATAGCACCCAGTTATAAAATCGCCATTGCGGTAGTACGCAAAGGTCTCATTAATAGCGTCCATAACGTTTAATCCCCCTCCTAGCCCGTATGACCTGGGCCCTTATTCGCCGTGACCATACACGCAAGTAACGTGGCTTGATACGTTTTGAACGGTTAAATTGACACCCGTTATGCACAATAGAGAGTTTATTTTAGATTGTAGACCGTGTTTGCGTTATTGGTATGGAATCATAGTGAATACGGCTCCGGTTCCCAACAAACGGACTCGTATAATTAATATTGCAAATGTTGTTAGCAGTTAGGGTGTTAAGGTGTGTTTAGGCACGTAGAAACGAAGCAGATTACGTCAATAAAGGGTAATGGAGTTTTATTTTTGTGTGTGATACATTTGTAGAGTTAGCGATGCCTAGATTTTTGGCCCATCCTTGGGCAGCACGGATTCATCTATCTACAAAGTATTATTGTAAAATATCATTAATTTTGTATTCTACCCTGTGTGTGTAATTGTGTATGTCTGCTGTTCTTGTTGTGTCAAATAAATGTATCTTTCTTTCTTTCTTTCTAGATGATCAGTTTTGGGGGTTTATTTGGTTACAAGTTCCTTTCAATAAATATATTTATTATTTTGTCCATTTCGTAACCAAAACCACCGTTATTTATAGTCATACTGTAGTCTTTAAAGAACTTTACTGTCGTTTCCATTTTCACTAACATTTTCCGTCTCAATTATCATGAATTCAAAGAACAAAGAAATTAATTTTACTAATATAATGTAATATTGCGAGAAATTAGTGCGGAACTCATTACGAGAAAGCTACTGGGGTGACATTCTTGCTTTCTACCGAGGCATTGCCAAGTCGACACATTGAAATACCTCAGTACACTGAAAATACATCACCAGGACAACTTGTTTAACTTTTAAACACAGATTACATACGCTTAACCTTTTAAGACGAAAAGTTTCGAGAAAATTCGTCTTTTAGGAGTGAGTATTGCTACTTGGTTAGAAGTTTACTTTAGCTACTTCGGCAAGCGAAGTTTTTGAAATCTTGGCTCGCAAAACATCTAACAACATTTTATGTTACTGTAGAGTGATGTGTCAATTATATAAATTTTTAATTTATTAATAATGACTAGAAAAAAATATAAGGAAATCAAATCTTTCTTGTTTTTGGTAGCTCCATCTTCTCGTCTCCATTTATAATCCGACAACCCCTTTCGTCTACCAATCAAATCGTTGTACAACAATTTTAGAAAGAAAATATTAAGGCCTAATGGCCTTAATATTAAAACCTAATGGCCTTAATATTTTACAAAACATTTTCGTTCTGTTTTAACGTTTTTACTAATGTAAAAAGGTTAAAACAGAACAAAAATTCAAGTAAATCTCAGATAAGACAAAGAAAATGAAGTACAGGTTTACTACACTGAGCACATTTTCAAACTATGGATAAACCGAACGAATAACCTTAAATAATCAAAGGAATAAAACTGAAAACGAGCACAGAATAATATGTGCCCATCTTCCAGTAAGTCGATATGTCTTTAGACTTTATGTTGACAGGTTGACGACTCATAAAAGCTGGTGCTCATAAGTATACCTAGAGATCTTTCGAATCTATAATGATAAGGAGCAGAATAGAAGTCATACAAAACCTCCATAGTTTGCGTATTAAGTTCTCATTGGCTTAGTTTAAGATATAAAATCCACATACATATTTATTTTTAAATTAAATTTCAAATAACTAGCAGCCAAAACCTCATTCTTCTTGTATAGTCAGTTATAAACTTATAATATATTTATTATATCTACGTCTTATTTTTAACAAACACATAATTAAACTCTATATTAACAAAGAAAGTTACAATTAAATAATAGAATTAAATTAAATCTAGTATTTACAATTGAAACAATTGAGCTAACTGCAGACCGTTGCAAACAAGCTAGAAGTGGCTCAAATGATTCATACCAGAAAGAAGCGTGCCAAAAAAATTGCACAAAGTAAACTTTAGATTCTTTTACATAACCATCATCGACGCCCTCTGTGGCGCGGTGGGCGAAAGTGCGCCTGCGACGCAGGAGGTTGCGTGTTTGATTCCCGCCTTGGGACAAAATGTTTGTACGATCTGCGGGTATTTGTTCCGGGTGTTCTGGTCGTTTCTATGTATAGTAAAAGTATCTATATATTTAATGTATAGTATTATGTATATCAGTAATCTAGTGCCCATAACACAAGCTCTGCTTAGCTTAGGGCTAGATAATGATGTGTGAATTGTCCAGAATTATTTATTTATTTTATCAAACTTATCATTCGTACCTGGTTCTCTCATCTCCATTCGAACCATAAAAATAAACTGACAACATATCAAATTAATCTTCTCACAACATTATTTTCTCACGCATGCACCTTAAGGCAACGCATTGGGGAACTAAAACTCTTAAATTGCATGTAAATTTTACCAAATGTAGTCGACCCAGGGCATTTTTTTTACATAGACTTATGCAAAGTTTAACTTTCGTAGAAGAGATAAACTTCTGTTCTTTTGTTTTGTTGTTTGCACAATCACAAGGTACTAATGAAATACTAACTAACATCAATTCCGAATGTTTTGTCATTGAAGAAAGTTGAAATCCCTGATCGAAATATCTCCATGGCATCGTCTTAAATATGCGTTGCCATTTCAAGTTGTGAAGCCAGAAAGTACTGTTATTTATTCTGCATCACAGCAGGTAGATATTTTCTGTGCTAGAACTCCGTGCAGCGTCTGGAGATAGTCGTCGTTAGTGAGCGCATCCGGTAACTGGATAAACCGATACATGTTTTTAATGCCATCCAGTTTTTATTGGATTCTTTAGTACCGTATGCTGTGCAACCCGTAGAAGGATGCATTAGAAAATTGCTTGCGATGTGATGCTTTTTAATATTGGCGATTGCCGTCAGCTATGCTACTGTGGTACCTTTGTTGTTTATTTTAATTGTTATTCTTGTAGTGTTATTGTAATCTTTATTATTCTGATGATTCATAGGGGTGCTAACAATTTTAATTGGGTATAATTATTTCACTGTAACATAGGTATACTGAATATTAAAATCTGACTCGTCTAATGGATTATTTTGTAAGCCTACAAGCGGAACTCCGATTTATCCACATAAACTACGATAACCAATACTTATTTAAAAATAATTATCACAATAGTTATATTAATGCAAAAGTTTAGATGGATGGATGTATGGATGGTTTTTACTTCTGTACCCCAAAACTACTGAACGGAACGGGTTTAAATTTTGCATGGGATAGAACTAACGTTTCCATAAACATCGCGTGCTAAGCCGCGGGTAGAAACTAGTATACATATGTGTATAACTTTCGATGTTGTTATTGAGATATTTTGATTAATAAAGATTTATTAAAGCAGGGAATTAATTATCTTATTGAATATCTGATTGAATATCGGTCTCCCACCCGAGTGAAGTAGGTATCAATAAATGTCTCAAATTCGAGCATCCAATATATCATTCATAAACAGTAACGATCCAAGTTCTAATGTCTTTCTAAATTCATAATGTTATGGAAATTAATTCAGTTTGTCCATTAAGTTAAGGTAGTATAGGAAAACTTTAATATGTGCTTTTAAAAAAAAAAAAAAAAAAAAGCTTGCTTAGATAAGAGCGTAGGGAAGGGCGTAGATGTTGGTCTACTCTACAGGGCACGGATAGGAAGTAATTTTGGACCCCGAGGGGTTCAACTTGTACAACAAATAATTTGCTTTTACATTCTTTTTTTTAAAGTAATTTTAATTCCCATTTGCAGAATACAATAATTATTTGTCAATATCTTAAAACTATGTAATGTCTTATTCAATATCATTAATACATTTTCTTAAAACAGTTTGAAAACAAACCAAATAATAAACTTTTTCATAAATAAGTGCCGTATTTTTGTACACGTACTCTTACAATATTTGACTTGACTTATTTTTTCAGCAAAACCAACTGAACTGTTTGTCTTGAAACTATTACAAAAAAGTATATAATTAGGTAATACTCTGAAATGTTAAAAGAATAAAAATAATTTATGAATACGCGTTAAAAACTCGAATATGGAAAAAAATCAAATGTTGTTCAAAAAAGCAAACGACATTCTTAAAAATATAGAACAAAAGTTGATCTTCTCGGGTTCAAGAATCACCATTCTTGAACCCTTCTTTCTTTCCTCCCTTCTTCTTTCCTTTCGGCTTAGTACACATGTTTTGTGACAACCCGTATAATATGTCAAAAAGTTCAAACCTTTTCTTCAAGTTGTGTAAAAACAACTAGCCGACACAAGAAGAAAGATTTATAGAGATCTATTATCTCTAGTCTACATAATATGTAGACTAGAGATATATTATATCTTTAGATGTAGGTACATTCGTAAACCTAAGGTCTGAATAAAGCCAATTTCTGGGATAAGCATAAAATCTATCATCGACATTGATAGCCGGCCACTTACAAAGTCTGCGATCGCATTGAGTCGGCCGATTTATAACGAGCTCAAATACTCGATCGAGAGCGCCTGTCATTCGGACGAACGTTTATTCGATGGTATTCTAATCTGTGGGTTCGTTTTCTTTGGAATAAGTACCAAAACAAACTTTATTTTTTAATTCAATTGGCAGTAAGGTCGTTATTATAATTATAATCATCATCATCATCATCAGCCTATATTAGTCCACTGCTGGATATACGCCTCCCCTAATGAGCGAGATAGCGCCCTGTCTTAAGCTTGCCGCATCCAGCATCTGTCAGCAGTCTTTCTCAAATCGTCATTACACCTGGTCGGGCGTCCTACACTACGTTTGCCGAGTCGCGGTCTCCACTCAAGAACACTTCTTCTTCTTGGTTCTTTTCGAGATATGGCAAACCCACTGCCATTTCAGCTTGCTAATCCTATAATTATTATAATCAATAACGTTAATTTCATCATCATTTTGTATGCTTACAAAGGAATGGTACCTACCCTTTTCCACGTTAATATTTTTTTGAGTTGTGCATCAATATTTATAACTATATTTATTATTTCTATGCGTAAATGTCAAAGTTTATATTATTTCTATGATTTTAGCGAGATACCGTTATTTGGCGTCCGATATTATTATTGGAATCCAGACTTACCGATATTTTCTTTACGATCAGAAAACAGAAAATTGTTTTTTTTCTTCACATAGGTAGGTACCGACTTTTTGGCTTCTGTGGGCAATATTGCTCGAATGAATAAGGAGCGATGGACGTAAAGACTGCTGCTATGGGGACCAAGACAGCACACCAGTTAACAGAGAAGACCACCAAAAATATGGTGAGGGCCATAAAGACATAAGGTGATTGGAGGAGGCCTCGTTCAAAAATGGATCTATGCAAGGCCGTGATGATGATGATGAAGTATAAGTAATTATATCTATCTTTATTCAATTGCTCCAAAAACCAAGTACCGAACAACTGAATTCTCAGAAATATTCAAAATAAAAATACATGAAATAGCGCAGATTCGAGAACTATATAGCAATTAACTCTAACTGTATCTTAAAATTACTTAGCATATTTAAATTTATTGAATTAATTTTAATTTGCTTTGTTTATTTGCTTGCTTCTAAAGTTTACTAAATAATAACTGCTACAGTGATATAAGTTTAGGGTAATTTTTGATTAGAAAGTGGTTGTTTTTTTTTACATTATAATGAATACAATACAATACACTTTATTGCACACCAAGAAAATAAAGAAAATAATACAGAAAAAGATATAAAAACAGTGTTGCACAATGGGCTGCCTTATCGCTAGAGCAATCTCTTCCAGAATCATGAATCTGAATCTGAATTGCAAGACATGCAAAAGTAATCAATTATAAAACACTCAAACAACTATGAAGTTTTTGTAGGTAGGTTTAAGACAAAGTAGTGCCTTAAAAATATAAGTGTTCCCCTTTCTAAGGAAGGGCAGATATAAGTTGTTTACTATGTATATACCTATTTAACTTACCTACTTAAAAAGTGATAATAAATTTACATTCAGCAACATTGTCGATATCTAGCTATTCATGACCGTTGGAGATGAAACAAGAAATCACCACTTACCAAGACAAGTACTTGCTACATTGCTTATGTCCAGGTTAGGTTCATATATGCTCATATGTCCTGTTATAACTGTAGGGGCAATCTAGGTGTGGGTACAGTTAGCTTTGTAGAGTAGGTTCTACCTATAAGTTGTAGGGAAGTTTATTATGGGTCACTTGATTTGCGCATGGCTGGACATTGCGTTTTTCTGTGTCATTCCGATTTCATCAGTCGATTGGATTGCGTTTAGAGGTCAATTTTCTTGTCATCCTAGCAGACCAATTATTAAATAAATAATGCTGGACAATTCACACAGCATTATCTAGGCCCAAGTTAGGCAGAGCTTGTGTTATGGGTACGACAACTGATACATAACATAATACAATATATAGATAGATATTTTTCATTATACATAGAAAACGACCAGAACACCATGAACAAATGTCTGCAGATCGTAGACAGACATTTGTTCCGAGGCAGGAATCGAACCCACAACCCTCACCCCCACCGCGCCACAGAGGTCATCTTTTTCTTTGTTTTTTTCTATTTTGTCGAATTAAGTAAGCCAATCACAAAAACAATACGAAAATGTAATGTAGATTGTGAGTTAATCCGCACGAATAATTTACCATCAAGTTGGATAATTGCAATAAAGCCATTCATTGATTTTCTATTACAATTCAATAACTATTACTTTTAGGAAAAACTCAGACAAAAATTCTTTTTATTTATGATACAAAGACCACTCTAACAAGAGTGTTACGAAGAAGAGAAAGAAGAATTGCAAGTTGTATTTCCTAATTACCAAAAACAACAATTTAAGAATGATAATATAATTTCTGCCTACATAGGTAAAATATCTGTGGAGTAGCCAGTAGCTTCATCGTCTGTAGGCATCCCTTTCATAGCTCGCTCTACTTCCAGAGGCTCGGCATTATTCCCGAAAGCGTGGCCTAAAGCTAATTGGAGGAAGCAGGGTAGAAATGAAAACTTTTCATTTTTTTCACTTCCATGCGATCTCATTCTCTGCCGAGATGATAGCTATACAAAGGCTTTTTACAGAGTTATAAAATGAACAATTTACCATTATTTAAAACCTTTTACACTTTTTATGTAAAATACCTAATTTACTTACGTACAGTATTTACCATTCCATAAAAAATAATGTCATTGTGGTTTGGCCCAGCAATAAAGCAATTAATAAAAGGCTACATTGAACTATGCGACTCATACATTTTATGTGAGTTATCAACATAATCACGACCACATTTCGCTTAGTAAAATGTGAATGATAAATTTTAATTGACCTTTAGCGTTTGTTGTTACTTATTAGAGCGCACCGCAAATTATTAGCGATAAATTTTCATTAGCTCGGTTATGAAAATAAATATAAAATCCTCGGTTCATATTGAAACAGGGAAATATTATTCCACGTTCGTGTCGAAGCGATGTGCCATTAGAAAACAATGAAATCCACTCGAGCCGGCGCGGCGTCGCGTCGCTCCGGTGTCACGGGACGACATTGCGACGTAGACGTCTAGTATTCTATCATTGGAACTCGACTATCAAAAGTTGGCTATCTTTTCCGTCTATTTTTAAGACTGATAAACTAGAAATTTTATTCTGAGCTAAGAAGACAGCAGATACCATGTAACTTAGTACAGGGTGTTGTAAACCTGTTTATAGTATTAAATTTGACGTGTCTAAGTGCTTAGTTTGTAAGCCTAAAGAAATAAAGTTATTGACTTTGACTTTGGTGGAACTGATATCTATGAAACAATTCACATTTACCACCACCTCACCACATCGCGACCAAGAGGCCTGCGGATGATGATTTGCTCATACAAACGTACTAACAAAATGATTTGTAATTCGAGCATATTTCCACCATATCATGTTGTTTTTCGTATTTGAATAGTATTTATCTAGAATCACGAAGAATCAGCTACCCACGTAGTCCTGGAATGCGAGGGAGTATCGGCGCAAAGCCACGAAATCCTCGAACACCCGAGGTCACTCCGCGAAGCCTGCGAAGACCCTAGGAAGATTCTGCGCTTCTGGACGGAGCTGGGCTGGCTAAGCTAGCAAAACAACCACGCACAATGGACCAATCCGTGTCTCAGTGCGGAAAAAAGAGTACACACACCATACCATACCATAGTATTTATCTAGGTCCCTGGTTATTTTTTTTCTTAATAATACACACCTATAATGAAATGTAAGCAAATGCAATTTTGCATAACTTTACGTCGAAAATGACATGTTTTCGTCCTATTTGGTTTGTATTAAAAACAAGAATACCTACCTTAAGTTTCATTTGATAAGAAACATAGCTTATACTGTCTAGTTACAGAATAACGTATGTCGAAAATACAAAAAGTTTTCAATCATCATTTTTGGTATTACGGAACACAATAATTTACGAATTGAATTCGCGAGCGCATTCGCGGAAGCCTGGTGCGTTGTGGTACCAACAATATCTCAATGTAGTTGCGTTGACGTTAATAGTGCGATGCGAAGTGTAGTTTTTTTTTCGACCCCTCTGTATCAAAACTTCTTGTAGGTACCTATGTTTTTCAGACACCACCTTCCTACCGTCGCATACCGCAGAAGGTACAAAAAAGAACTGCGTGGACTAAGCTATGTGAACCTGGCAACCGACTTTGAGATTTTCATGTTTTTTTCATCTTATTCGATTGTACCGGGTTTGTACCCGATTGTACCGGCAAAATTTTCGTTTGTACCCTAAGGGGGTAAAAGTTATGGTGGGGGGAAGTTTTACAGTAGTCGTTTTTGACCAACGCATGTAAAAAGAGTAATTTGGCTTCAAATTAATTTTTTTTGTAGTACATAGGCACAGTTAAAGTTAAGCCTTGAAATATCCCATACATTAAATATATAAAAACTTGTATTCAGGCGAAAACAAACAAAACATATGGATTTAAACCTGAAACTTTAATCGAATATTACCATGTTTGGTAAATCTTAAAAAAAAAATCAGAAAATCAAACGTGAAGTTCTTAAAAAGTAATATGTTTGATAGATACTGAATTACATTACATATTTTCAGCAGTATCTGAAAGGTACAAACGAGTACAAACGAAAATCTTAAACTTGAACCTTCGAAATAGTTAAAATATTTCCGTTCTTGAGAAATTGCATAAGTTTCTTTAGAAAACCATATCCGAGGTTCATAAAAAGCAATATCTTTGATAGATACTGAATCACCTTACATGTTTTCAGCAGTATCTGGGAGGTACAAACGAGTACAAACGAAAATCAAGAACTCGAAATTATGAAATAGGTCAAAATATTCTCGTTCTTGAGAAATTGCAAAAGTTTCTTTAGAAAACCATATCTGAGGTTCATAAAAAGCAATATCTTTGATAGATACTGAATCACCTTACATGTTTTCAGCAGTATCTGGGAGGTACAAACGAGTACAAACGAAAATCTGGAACTTAAACTCCGAAATATTTCAAATAATCCCGTTCTTGAGAAACTACGAAAATGTTCTTCAGAAACCAAGAGTGATGTTCTTAGAAATCATAATCTTTGATAGACACTGAATCAATCTACCAAATTCCAGCTGTATCTGGGAGGTACAAACGAGTACAAACGAAAATCATGAACTCGAAACTTCGAAATATTTCAGATAATCCCGTTCTTGAGAAACTGTAAAAGTTTCTTCAGGAACTATAAGTAAGGTTCTTCAAAAGCAATATTTTTGGTAGATACTGAATTAATCTACCAGTTTTCAGCTGTATCTGGGAGGTACAAACGAATACAAACGAAAATCTGGAACTTAAACTTCGAAATATTTCAAATAATCCCGTTTTTGAGAAACTACGAAAATGTTCTTCAGAAACCAAGAGTGATGTTCTTAGAAATCATAATCTTTGATAGACACTGAATCAATCTACCAAATTCCAGCTGTATCTGGGAGGTACAAACGAGTACAAACGAAAATCATGAACTCGAAACTTCGAAATATTTCAGATAATCCCGTTCTTGAGAAACTGCAAAAGTTTCTTCAGAAACCATGAGTGAGGTTCTTAAAATGTAATATCTTTGATAGATACTGAATCACCTTACATGTTTTCAGCAGTATCTGGGAGGTACAAACGAGTACAAACGAAAATCTTAAACTTGAACCTTCGAAATAGTTAAAATATTTCCGTTCTTGAGAAATTGCATAAGTTTCTTTAGAAAACCATATCCGAGGTTCATAAAAAGCAATATCTTTGATAGATACTGAATCACCTTACATGTTTTCAGCAGTATCTGGGAGGTACAAACGAGTACAAACGAAAATCAAGAACTCGAAATTATGAAATAGGTCAAAATATTCTCGTTCTTGAGAAATTGCAAAAGTTTCTTTACAAAACCATATCTGAGGTTCATAAAAAGCAATATCTTTGATAGATACTGAATCACCTTACATGTTTTCAGCAGTATCTGGGAGGTACAAACGAGTACAAACGAAAATCTGGAACTTAAACTTCGAAATATTTCAAATAATCCCGTTTTTGAGAAACTACGAAAATGTTCTTCAGAAACCAAGAGTGATGTTCTTAGAAATCATGATCTTTGATAGACACTGAATCAATCTACCAAATTCCAGCTGTATCTGGGAGGTACAAACAAGTACAAACGAAAATCATGAACTCGAAACTTCGAAATATTTCAGATAATCCCGTTTTCTGAGAAACTGTATAAGTTTCTTCAGGAACTATAAGTAAGGTTCTTCAAAAGCAATATTTTTGGTAGATACTGAATTAATCTACCAGTTTTCAGCTGTATCTGGGAGGTACAAACGAGTACAAACGAAAATCTTGAACTCGAAACTTCGAAATATTTCAAATATTCCCGTTCTTGAGAAACTGTAAAAGTTTCTTCAGGAACTATAAGAGAGGTTCTTCAAAAGCAACATTTTTGGTATATACTGAATTAATCTACCAGTTTACAGCTGTATCTGGGAGGTACAAACGAGTACAAACGAAAATCTGGAACTTAAACTTCGAAATATTTCAAATAACCCCGTTTTTGAGAAACTACGAAAATGTTCTTCAGAAACCAAGAGTGATGTTCTTAGAAATAATAATCTTCGATAAACACTGAATCAATCTACCAGTTTCCAGCTGTATCTGGGAGGTACAAACGAGTACAAACGAAAATCTGGAACATAAACTTCGAAATATTTCAAATAATCCCGTTTTTGAGAAACTACGAAAATGTTCTTCAGAAACCAAGAGTGATGTTCTTAGAAATCATAATCTTCGATAGACACTGAATCAATCTACCAGTTTCCAGCTGTATCTGGGAGGTACAAACGAGTACAAACGAAAATCATGAACTCGAAACTTCGAAATATTTCAGATAATCCCGTTCTTGAGAAACTGCAAAAGTTTCTTCAGAAACCATGAGTGAGGTTCTTAAAAAGTAATATCTTTGATAGATACTGAATCAAACTACATGTTTTCAGCAGTATCTGGGAGGTATAAACGAGTACAAACGACTCATGGTTTCTGAAGAAACTTTTCGTAGTTTCTCAAGAACGGGATTATTTGAAATATTTTGAAGTTTCGAGTTCATGATTTTCGTTTGTACTCGTTTGTACCTCCCAGATACAGCTAAAAACTAGTAGTTTGATTCAGTATCTATCAAAGATATTACTTTTTAAGAACATCACTCATGGTTTCTGAAGAAACTTTTGCAATTTCTCAAGAACAGGAATATTTTGACCTATTTCGAAATTTCAAGTTCTTGATTTTCGTTTGTACTCGTTTGTACCTCCCAGATACTGCTGAAAACATGTAAACTGTATCAGTATCTATCAAAGATTTTGATTCCTAAGAACATCACTCATGGTTTCTGAAGAAATTTTTCGTAGTTTCTCAAGAACGGGATTATTTGAAATATTTCGAAGTTTAAGTTCCAGATTTTCGTTTGTACTCGTTTGTACCTCCCAGATACAGCTGTAAACTGGTAGAATTATTTAGTGTCTACCAAAAACATTGCTTGTAAAGAACCTAACTTATATTTCCTGAAGAAAATTTTCGTAGTTTCTCCAAAACGGGATTATTTTGAAATATTTCGAAGTTTCGAGTTCATGATTTTTGTTTGTACTCGTTTGTACCTCCCATATTCAGCTGAAAACATGTAGTTTGATTCAGTATCTATCGAAGATTGTGATTTCTAAGAATATCACTCATGGTTTCTCAAGAAACTTTTCGTAGTTTCTCAAGAACGGGATTATTTGAAATATTTCGAAGTTTAAGTTTCAGATTTTCGTTTGTTCTCGTTTGTACCTCCGAGATACAGCTGAAAACTTGTAGATTGATTAAGTATTTACTAAAAATATTGCTTTTGTAGAACCTCACTTATAGTTCCTGAAGAAACTTTTACAGTTTCTCTAGAACGGGATTATTTGAAATATTTTGAAGTTTCGAGTTCATGATTTTCGTTTGTACTCGTTTGTACATCCCAGATACAGCTAAAAACATGTGGTTTGATTCAGTATCTATCAAAGATATTACGTTTTAAGAACATCACTCATGGTTTCTGAAGAAACTTTTCGTAGTTTCTCAAGAACGGGATTATTTGAAATATTTCGAAGTTTAAGTTCCAGATTTTCGTTTGTACTCGTTTGTACCTCCCAGATACAGCTGAAAACTGGTAGATTAATTCAATATCTACCAAAAATATTGCTTTTGAAAAACCTTACTTATAGTTCCTGAAGAAACTTTTACAGTTTCTCAGAAAACGGGATTATCTGAAATATTTCGAAGTTTCGAGTTCATGATTTCCGTTTGTACTCGTTTGTACCTCCCAAATACATCTAAAATTTGGAAGATTGATTCAGTGTCTATCAAAGATTTTGATTTCTAAGAACATCACTCTTGGTTTCTAAAGAACATTTTCGTAGTTTCTCAAGAATGGGATTATTTGAAATATTTCGAAGTTTAAGTTCCAGATTTTCGTTTGTACTCGTTTGTACCTCCCAGATACAGCTGAAAACTGGTAGATTAATTCAGTATCTACCAAAAATGTTGCTTTTGAAGAACCTCACTTATAGTTCCTGAAGAAACTTTTGCAGTTTCTCAAGAACGGGATTATCTGAAATATTTCGAAGTTTCGAGTTCATGATTTTCGTTTTTACTCGTTTGTACCTCCAAGATACAGCTAGAAACTGGTAGATTTATTCAGTGTCTATCGAAGATTTTAATTTCTAAGAACATCACTCTTGGTTTCTGAAGAACATTTTCGTAGTTTCTCAAAAACGGGGTTATTTTAGATATTTCGAAGTTTATGTTCCAGATTTTCGTTTGTACTCGTTTGTACCTCCCATATTCAGCTGAAAACATGTAGTTTGATTCAGTATCTATCGAAGATTGTGATTTCTAAGAATATCACTCATGGTTTCTCAAGAAACTTTTCGTAGTTTCTCAAGAACGGGATTATTTGAAATATTTCGAAGTTTAAGTTTCAGATTTTCGTTTGTTCTCGTTTGTACCTCCGAGATACAGCTGAAAACTTGTAGATTGATTAAGTATTTACTAAAAATATTGCTTTTGTAGAACCTCACTTATAGTTCCTGAAGAAACTTTTACAGTTTCTCTAGAACGGGATTATTTGAAATATTTTGAAGTTTCGAGTTCATGATTTTCGTTTGTACTCGTTTGTACATCCCAGATACAGCTAAAAACATGTGGTTTGATTCAGTATCTATCAAAGATATTACGTTTTAAGAACATCACTCATGGTTTCTGAAGAAACTTTTCGTAGTTTCTCAAGAACGGGATTATTTGAAATATTTCGAAGTTTAAGTTCCAGATTTTCGTTTGTACTCGTTTGTACCTCCCAGATACAGCTGAAAACTGGTAGATTAATTCAATATCTACCAAAAATATTGCTTTTGAAGAACCTTACTTATAGTTCCTGAAGAAACTTTTACAGTTTCTCAGAAAACGGGATTATCTGAAATATTTCGAAGTTTCGAGTTCATGATTTCCGTTTGTACTCGTTTGTACCTCCCAAATACAGCTAAAATTTGGAAGATTGATTCAGTGTCTATCAAAAATTTTGATTTCTAAGAACATCACTCTTGGTTTCTGAAGAACATTTTCGTAGTTTCTCAAAAACGGGGTTATTTGAAATATTTCGAAGTTTATGTTCCAGATTTTCGTTTGTACTCGTTTGTACCTCCCAGATACAGCTAAAAACTGGTAGATTAATTCAGTATCTACCAAAAATATTGCTTTTGAAGAACCTCACTTATAGTTCCTGAAGAAACTTTTACAGTTTCTCAAGAACGGGAATATTTGAAATATTTCGAAGTTTCGAGTTCATGATTTTCGTTTGTACTCGTTTGTACCTCCCAGATACAGCTGGAATTTGGTAGATTGATTCAGTGTCTATCGAAGATTATGATTTCTAAGAACATCACTCTTGGTTTCTAAAGAACATTTTCGTAGTTTCTCAAGAATGGGATTATTTGAAATATTTCGAAGTTTAAGTTCCAGATTTTCGTTTGTACTCGTTTGTACCTCCCAGATACAGCTGAAAACTGGTAGATTAATTCAGTATCTACCAAAAATGTTGCTTTTGAAGAACCTCACTTATAGTTCCTGAAGAAACTTTTGCAGTTTCTCAAGAACGGGATTATCTGAAATATTTCGAAGTTTCGAGTTCATGATTTTCGTTTTTACTCGTTTGTACCTCCCAGATACAGCTAGAAACTGGTAGATTTATTCAGTGTCTATCGAAGATTTTAATTTCTAAGAACATCACTCTTGGTTTCTGAAGAACATTTTCGTAGTTTCTCAAAAACGGGGTTATTTTAGATATTTCGAAGTTTATGTTCCAGATTTTCGTTTGTACTCGTTTGTACCTCCCATATTCAGCTGAAAACATGTAGTTTGATTCAGTATCTATCGAAGATTGTGATTTCTAAGAATATCACTCATGGTTTCTCAAGAAACTTTTCGTAGTTTCTCAAGAACGGGATTATTTGAAATATTTCGAAGTTTAAGTTTCAGATTTTCGTTTGTTCTCGTTTGTACCTCCGAGATACAGCTGAAAACTTGTAGATTGATTAAGTATTTACTAAAAATATTGCTTTTGTAGAACCTCACTTATAGTTCCTGAAGAAACTTTTACAGTTTCTCTAGAACGGGATTATTTGAAATATTTTGAAGTTTCGAGTTCATGATTTTCGTTTGTACTCGTTTGTACATCCCAGATACAGCTAAAAACATGTGGTTTGATTCAGTATCTATCAAAGATATTACGTTTTAAGAACATCACTCATGGTTTCTGCAGAAACTTTTCGTAGTTTCTCAAGAACGGGATTATTTGAAATATTTCGAAGTTTAAGTTCCAGATTTTCGTTTGTACTCGTTTGTACCTCCCAGATACAGCTGAAAACTGGTAGATTAATTCAATATCTACCAAAAATATTGCTTTTGAAGAACCTTACTTATAGTTCCTGAAGAAACTTTTACAGTTTCTCAGAAAACGGGATTATCTGAAATATTTCGAAGTTTCGAGTTCATGATTTCCGTTTGTACTCGTTTGTACCTCCCAAATACAGCTAAAATTTGGAAGATTGATTCAGTGTCTATCAAAGATTTTGATTTCTAAGAACATCACTCTTGGTTTCTGAAGAACATTTTCGTAGTTTCTCAAAAACGGGGTTATTTGAAATATTTCGAAGTTTATGTTCCAGATTTTCGTTTGTACTCGTTTGTACCTCCCAGATACAGCTAAAAACTGGTAGATTAATTCAGTATCTACCAAAAATATTGCTTTTGAAGAACCTCACTTATAGTTCCTGAAGAAACTTTTACAGTTTCTCAAGAACGGGAATATTTGAAATATTTCGAAGTTTCGAGTTCCAGATTTTCGTTTGTACTCGTTTGTACCTCCCAGATACAGCTGGAAACTGGTAGATTGATTCAGTGTCTATCGAGGATTATGATTTCTAAGAACATTACTCTTGGTTTCTGAAGAACATTTTCGTAGTTTCTCAAGAACGGGATTATTTGAAATATTTCGAAGTTTAAGTTCCAGATTTTCGTTTGTACTCGTTTGTACCTCCCAGATACAGCTGAAAACTGGTAGATTAATTCAGTATCTACCAAAAATATTGCTTTTGAAGAACCTTACTTATAGTTCCTGAAGAAACTTTTACAGTTTCTCAGAAAACGGGATTATCTGAAATATTTCGAAGTTTCGAGTTCATGATTTCCGTTTGTACTCGTTTGTACCTCCCAAATACAGCTAAAATTTGGAAGATTGATTCAGTGTCTATCAAAGATTTTGATTTCTAAGAACATCACTCTTGGTTTCTGAAGAACATTTTCGTAGTTTCTCAAAAACGGGGTTATTTAAAATATTTCGAAGTTTATGTTCCAGATTTTCGTTTGTACTCGTTTGTACCTCCCAGATACAGCTAAAAACTGGTAGATTAATTCAGTATCTACCAAAAATATTGCTTTTGAAGAACCTCACTTATAGTTCCTGAAGAAACTTTTACAGTTTCTCAAGAACGGGAATATTTGAAATATTTCGAAGTTTTGAGTTCCAGATTTTCGTTTGTACTCGTTTGTACCTCTCAGATACAGCTGGAAACTGGTAGATTGATTCAGTGTCTATCGAGGATTATGATTTCTAAGAACATTACTCTTGGTTTCTGAAGAACATTTTCGTAGTTTCTCAAGAATGGGATTATTTGAAATATTTCGAAGTTTAAGTTCCAGATTTTCGTTTGTACTCGTTTGTACCTCCCAGATACAGCTGAAAACTAGTAGTTTGATTCAGTATCTATCAAAGATATTACTTTTTAAGAACATCACTCATGGTTTCTGAAGAAACTTTTGCAATTTCTCAAGAACAGGAATATTTTGACCTATTTCGAAATTTCAAGTTCTTGATTTTCGTTTGTACTCGTTTGTACCTCCCAGATACTGCTGAAAACATGTAAACTGTATCAGTATCTATCAAAGATTTTGATTCCTAAGAACATCACTCATGGTTTCTGAAGAAATTTTTCGTAGTTTCTCAAGAACGGGATTATTTGAAATATTTCGAAGTTTATGTTCCAGATTTTCGTTTGTACTCGTTTGTACCTCCCAGATACAGCTGAAAACTGGTAGATTAATTCAGTATCTACCAAAAATGTTGCTTCTGAAGAACCTCACTTATAGTTCCTGAAGAAACTTTTGCAGTTTCTCAAGAACGGGATTATCTGAAATATTTCGAAGTTTCGAGTTCATGATTTTCGTTTGTACTCGTTTGTACCTCCCAGATACAGCTGGAAACTGGTAGATTGATTCAGTGTCTATCGAAGATTATGATTTCTAAGAACATCACTCTTGGTTTCTAAAGAACATTTTCGTAGTTTCTCAAGAACGGGATTATTTGAAATATTTCGAAGTTTAAGTTCCAGATTTTCGTTTGTACTCGTTTGTACCTCCCAGATACAGCTGAAAACTGGTAGATTAATTCAGTATCTACCAAAAATGTTGCTTTTAAAGAACCTCTCTTATAGTTCCTGAAGAAACTTTTACAGTTTCTCAAGAACGGGAATATTTGAAATATTTCGAAGTTTCGAGTTCAAGATTTTCGTTTGTACTCGTTTGTACCTCCCAGATACTGCTGAAAACATGTAGTTTGATTCAGTATCTATCAAAGATATTACTTTTTAAGAACCTCACTCATGGTTTCTGAAGAAACTTTTGCAGTTTCTCAAGAACGGGATTATCTGAAATATTTCGAAGTTTCGAGTTCATGATTTTCGTTTGTACTCGTTTGTACCTCCAAGATACAGCTAAAATTTGGTAGATTGATTCAGTGTCTATCGAAGATTATGATTTCTAAGAACATCACTCTTGGTTTCTAAAGAACATTTTCGTAGTTTCTCAAGAATGGGATTATTTGAAATATTTCGAAGTTTAAGTTCCAGATTTTCGTTCGTACTCGTTTGTACCTCCCAGATACAGCTGAAAACTGGTAGATTTATTCAGTATCTACCAAAAATATTGCTTTTGAAGAACCTCGCTTATAGTTCCTGAAGAAACTTTTACAGTTTCTCAAGAACGGGAATATTTGAAATATTTCGAAGTTTTGAGTTCCAGATTTTCGTTTGTACTCGTTTGTACCTCCCAGATACAGCTGAAAACTGGTAGATTAATTCAGTATCTACCAAAAATGTTGCTTTTGAAGAACCTCTCTTATAGTTCCTGAAGAAACTTTTCAGTTTCTCTAGAACGGGATTATTTGAAATATTTTGAAGTTTCGAGTTCCAGATTTTCGTTTGTACTCGTTTGTACCTCCCAGATACTGCTGAAAACATGTAGCTTGATTCAGTATCTATCAAAAATATTACTTTTTAAGAACCTCACTCATGGTTTCTGAAGAAACTTTTGCAGTTTCTCAAGAACGGGATTATCTGAAATATTTCGAAGTTTCGAGTTCATGATTTTCGTTTGTACTCGTTTGTACCTCCCAGATACAGCTAAAATTTGGTAGATTGATTCAGTGTCTATCGAAGATTATGATTTCTAAGAACATCACTCTTGGTTTCTAAAGAACATTTTCGTAGTTTCTCAAGAATGGGATTATTTGAAATATTTCGAAGTTTAAGTTCCAGATTTTCGTTTGTACTCGTTTGTACCTCCCAGATACAGCTGAAAACTGGTAGATTAGTTCAGTATCTACCAAAAATGTTGCTTTTGAAGAACCTCTCTTATAGTTCCTGAAGAAACTTTTACAGTTTCTCAAGAACGGGAATATTTGAAATATTTCGATGTTTCGAGTTCAAGATTTTCGTTTGTACTCGTTTGTACCTCCCAGATACAGCTAGAAACTGGTAGATTGATTCAGTGTCTATCGAAGATTATGATTTCTAAGAACATCACTCTTGGTTTCTGAAGAACATTTTCGTAGTTTCTCAAAAACGGGATTATTAGAAATATTTCGAAGTTTAAGTTCCAGATTTTCGTTTGTACTCGTTTGTACCTCCCAGATACTGCTGAAAACATGTAAGGTGATTCAGTATCTATCAAAGATATTACATTTTAAGAACCTCACTCATGGTTTCTGAAGAAACTTTTGCAGTTTCTCAAGAACGGGATTATTTGAAATATTTCGAAGTTTAAGTTCCAGATTTTCGTTTGTACTCATTTGTACCTCCCAGATACAGCTGAAAACTGGTAGATTAATTCAGTATCTACCAAAAATTTTGCTTTTGAAGAACCTTACTTATAGTTCCTGAAGAAACTTTTACAGTTTCTCAGAAAACGGGATTATTTGAAATATTTCGAAGTTTAAGTTCCAGATTTTCGTTTGTACTCGTTTGTACCTCCCAGATACTGCTGAAAACATGTAAGGTGATTCAGTATCTATCAAAGATATTGCTTTTTATGAACCTCAGATATGGTTTTCTAAAGAAACTTTTGCAATTTCTCAAGAACGAGAATATTTTGACCTTTTTCATAATTTCGAGTTCTTGATTTTCGTTTGTACTCGTTTGTACCTCCCAGATACTGCTGAAAACATGTAAGGTGATTCAGTATCTATCAAAGATATTGCTTTTTATGAACCTCGGATATGGTTTTCTAAAGAAACTTATGCAATTTCTCAAGAACGGAAATATTTTAACTATTTCGAAGGTTCAAGTTTAAGATTTTCGTTTGTACTCGTTTGTACCTTTCAGATACTGCTGAAAATATGTAATGTAATTCAGTATCTATCAAACATATTACTTTTTAAGAACTTCACGTTTGATTTTCTGATTTTTTTTTTAAGATTTACCAAACATGGTAATATTCGATTAAAGTTTCAGGTTTAAATCCATATGTTTTGTTTGTTTTCGCCTGAATACAAGTTTTTATATATTTAATGTATGGGATATTTCAAGGCTTAACTTTAACTGTGCCTATGTACTACAAAAAAAATTAATTTGAAGCCAAATTACTCTTTTTACATGCGTTGGTCAAAAACGACTACTGTAAAACTTCCCCCCACCATAACTTTTACCCCCTTAGGGTACAAACGAAAATTTTGCCGGTACAATCGGGTACAAACCCGGTACAATCGAATAAGATGAAAAAAACATGAAAATCTCAAAGTCGGTTGCCAGGTTCACATAGCTCGTGGACTAAAGATAATCAAAATCGAGACTTCGAAGTAGTAGATTCGTCGTTCACTTCACGATATTGAGATGTACGAACCCGGTGCATATTGACACGAGAAACCTACCACTATAATAATGCGATCTGGGGAATTCCATGAATAGAACTCGAACGCTGGAGTAGGCTTCTCTTCGAACAGAATATATATCCGCAATCTATAAATGTCAAGAATTTATGCTGCATGTAAGGTTAAACTTTGACTTATCGCTGCTGGTTGTTCGTATGCTGACCATATCTCTAAATTCACACATATACCAAAGAAACTATTGACCAATTTGTCAATTTTATAACTATCTATTGCTCGAATATAAGGTACAAGAAATTATCCAATTGCAGTGTACTTTAATTATACTAGCATTTATGTATGACAGGAGTGTGAGTACAAATACAAACCTATTGTGGTTTCTAAAATATTAAATAATATCCCACATAAATCTATTTCGGCAGGACGCGAACCCGCGACCTACATATATTCATCACGGGTATGTGCAAACCATCTGCGCCACTAAATCAAGTAATCGCAGAGTCAAAAATCTTTGACTTATTTTACCCCAAATACGGACTATAATATCAAAATATATATGTGCATAGTAAATGAAAATAAATTTACTACTTTTGTTAGTTGTTAACTAATTGTATTTTCCAAACCTAAAAAACTCTTATAATGGCCATTTCCTTAGAAGTACGTTTCCGAAGTCTTCCTTCATATCGACTAATACTAACACAACTAGGGGTTACGATTACAAGACAAACTAATGAGTAATGCATAACGTCGGTGATCCATCATAGTATCAGATAATAGTGTCGCTTAATATGTACCTGCCATCACCCCTGATACAATATTGACTCAAACTATACTGAACTAAGCTGATTGTCTTATGTAGCTGTCTATTGGTTAGTTTTATTCGGTTTATTTGAGAAGTTATTGCTAATCTTGTATAACAATGGCTACCTATTGAGGTTTACTAAATGGCCATTTTTTTATGTTTTGAACTTTTTTGACCGCAATCGGTAAGAGGCTTTTGGTCTATACCAGCAATGGGTAATGGCTGCGAATGATGATGAAGATTAAGATACTTTAATGGCTGACGATGTAACAGAAAAACTTATAAAACACGCTTTTTCTCTTGTTTATTTAATCGATCTAGATTAAATTTAAGAAAAATGTAGGTAAATAAAAAAAACGCGTTTTGCCTCTTGTTTTGTTAATTAAATCTAGCTAGGTTAAATTTGCAATTTATTTATTTTTAACAAAATAAGTGTAAATGTAATTAAGACTTGAAAGCAAATTAAATTGTTTCTGTGACTGTACCAAAAGTTCTGTTTTGGTATTTGTTGGGAATAGATTTTATATTTCATTTAAAGATTTCAATTTTGGTATTCGTTAGGAATAGAATTTTGTGATGTCAATAAACTAATAGTTTTTTGGTCTTAGAAAGGAATAGATCGACATAAAGCTCCAAAGACAGTCACTAAGTAGAAGGTAGTAAGTATTTTAACGTTTATTATTATATGTATTGTATTCTATAGAAACAACTATTTCATTCTTATTGCAATGAAGTTTGTTAAACTCCCTCCATAACACAAACAGTCGCAATTAATGAAGAAACCAATATTTGTCTACCATGTTCGCAATTTATGCCATTTATAATTGTTTGCGCCGATTTAATTAGAATTGCTGGAAATAACGAAATGATCCATTCACTATATTAATTCAATATAATAATTAATAATTGGGGAATTCATGGCTGCGTTAACCAATGGGTAAATTTCGAAATTTCAAAAATCCATAATTATTTCTTACCTGTATCAAAATGGGATACATAATGGGAGTAACAGCGATTTCACAAAATATGTGCGCGAAAACGAATATAAAATGTATTTTCCTTAAATTTGTTTTTATAAACGAATGTGTGAGTTAGGAGGCATGTGTCTGACAACAAGCAATTTTTTCTCAAAAGAACAAAATTCTAATTTAACTTTCGTCTGCTTTTCGGTTGTATATGTAAGAGTATATTTTGCAGGTTACTTAATTCCTACTTTTACAAGTCAATAATTTGTTAGGACAAGACAAAGCGAAACTCTGGCTTTAGGAACTTATTTTATTTCGGTTTAAAGATCTTTTTTTTATACTGAAAAAAGAACAGACAAGTTCACTTAAAATGAGTATAATGTATACTCATTTTAAGTGAACTTGTTAGTGGTCAAAAAATAAGTATTACTTAAGTAAAGTTACGGTAGTATAGTATTTCTTAGAGATACCCAGAGTGCGGATTAACAAAAATCCTTAAAACGAAGCTCGTTGAATCAAATTGTTATTGCATAACAAAGGTACTGACTGCACAACGTTCGCTGTGTACGTTATAAGTAAGTACCCACCTTAAAGCATGATCCATAGTTCACCATTAAATCATTATCGAAAGTCTCAATAAATATTTTATTTGTAGGAAAACATTAATCATCGTAAAAGTTCGAGTAGGACATCAAAAATTTCCAATCGGTTTTCCGAAACCATTTATCGTGATTGCTGCAGGTAATTCCTCGCTGAGAGCTATAGTTTGTAAATGTTAATAAAAATCCCTTGTGACATGACACTGATGGCCGGTGCTCTACATAACTGCATAATGAAATTTCAAACCATGTTTATGAATTGATTTATTGATTTGTATTTTTGGAGAAATAAAGTCTAAAAGTAGGTTGTAATACCTACCAGTAAATTTCGTCAGAGTTTGCTTAAAAAAATCATACCTATATAAATTATGTAAAATATCCTTAATTTTGTATTCTACTTTGTGTATGTCTGTGCTGTTCTTGTTGTGTCAAATAAATGTATCTTTATTATGGCACGTACAAAAAACTGATGCTAGGTAACTCGTAGTAATTTTAACTTTACTGTTATTGCGGATATCATCAAAACTATGAAAGGTGTACCTACGATATACCATTTTCTAAAATTTCACGAACGTTTTGGGGCAAATTCGATGAAAGTCCCGCATCGATGCGCGAAGGCGAAGCGCGCCCAGTCACGCGTGACAGATTGACAACTGACAAAAATATCAACAGAGGGTTGGAAAATCATGGAAAATCTGATTGTAAGAAAGCGGAGACTAGAAGCATCCAGACGAGCGAAGAGGCGAGACGCTACGATAATTTACCCACAACGGAACCCTTGATGCGTTTTTGAATACCTACTTCCAATGATTCGAGCTCGGGCATTTTTATTTACGATGCTTTTGATATTCATTTTTCCATCGTATGTGTTTATTTTATTTTGCGTTTTGTTTTCGCTTTTTGAGAAGCTTTTATTCTATCGACAAAAACGGTTTATTTTTAACGACTTAGATAATGTACATAAGAAAGTGAATTATTATGCTGTTCTTCAGACAAACCTCTTTTCTTTAGTATGCCAGTCAGACACACAAAATGCAAGTTAATTAGCCAAAAGAAATTAAATAATATCGAGCAATTGATTTCGTGGCTTAGTTGGTTAGAGAATACCCGTACTGAGGGTAGGGCGCGGGTTCCAGTCCCGCCGAAATCCATTTTACTTTTATACATATAATTTCTTAGAGATTACCCAGAGTGTGAGGACACGCACTATAATAACAAAAACCTTCATTTCTTAAATTTAAAGACTATATCCGCAAATCCAACGGTACCATTTTGACGTCTTGTTATTTGACTTTTCAACAAGCATGTAAACGCGCATTGTTCATCCAATAAAGTATCCGAGGTGAAAACTTAATAGTACAAGCTTATTACCGATATTTAGAAGGTATATCCACAATAAGCCCCGAAGAAACTGTGTGAAATCTTGTTTATTTTGCGCAAACATATTTTTTGTAAAATAAAATAAGCACGGCAAAAAAAAAACATTAATTATGAAATCATCAGTAATCGATTAGTAATGCACCTTTTAAAATTATCTGTTTCACCGCCTTATCATAAAATTAAAGCTTATAATTCTCTTCATGGCCAGAGACGCAGAAGTCGATCTGCGGCCGAGGCTGGGCAGTGAATGCGTTCAAAGCATTTTTAGTTTTGGAGGTATGAGTCAATATTTTTTTTGTTTTCCTTTTTTTTCCCTTTTGTTGGTATAGCTCAACATCCATGCTCCGGATAACAGTCAAATTAGCACAGACGTATTCTATATCACGTAAAGAAACGTTTCCACATTTTTCTCCTCAACAGCTTATAATGGTGATTTTATCTCATGAGGGGTAATGACCATCATCCCCACGCTGGACATGCGGGTTTGAGATCGCAGTTTGGTGGTAGATGTATTCTGCAAGAGGCGCTGCTGCCCCATCCTCGTTGTATGTCCCTTAGTCGCCTCTTACGACACCCACGGGAAGAGTTCGGGTGGTGCAAATTCTAAGCCGGCCACATATTTTTCTCATGAATTTCATGCTTTTAAAACCTTATAATTACTAGAGTATCGTTAAAATGAAATGTAGTTTAAATTCCTTAAACATATTACTTTCATCCAGAAGAAAAACAAGTTACTTACTGACCAAAGAAGTTAGTTCAAAGTTAAGTTTCTTGCAACAAGCTGCCACAGAAGACATTATTTCTTGACGGTTTAAGTAATATCCCAGCGGTAGAAGTCTAGTCTTATTTCAGTTTATTGTTTTCCGTGGGATTTTTTTCTGTGTCAATTGTCAAGAAAAACTGACTCAGCAGGTCAAAACTGATAATCATGATTGGAATAACAGTCTCATTTTATCACAGCCCATAATGATCTATACATAAATAAATGATGTTAAAACTTCCACATCATTTCATTTCGTTTAAAAAAGTTACAGTAATTATAAAATAGAACTAAAACTATAAATGGAAAACCTATTATAGTGTAACTCAGTTCCAACAGAAAGATAAACTTAGCTCTCGCAGTAAATTAGTCAGAGAGGCATCCAAAAGTTCTGCACTCCGGAAATAACTTAGATCAATACCTTCCGCCGAGAGGCTTGAAAAGAAAAATAAATGATAACAACGAATTTTCAGACAGCTTTGTAGGCAGCATTGTTCATGTTTTTTGTTCAGAGAATTTGTTTATAGCTGGCTGTGAGTTAACTATTCAGATAAATTTAATAACAAGCAAGTGTTGTCGACACATTTTTGCCAAGATATCAATCATCATCATCATCAGCCTATAATAGTCCACTGGTGGACATAGGCCTTCCCTAATGAGCGTCACAGCGCCCTATCTTCAGCTTGCCGCATCCAGCATCTGCCGCAGTCTTTTGCAAATCGTTATCCCACTTGGTCGGAGGGCATCCTACACCACGTTTGCCGAGTCGCGGTCTCCACTCAAGAACACGTTTACCCCAGCGGTTGTCAGTTCTTCTCGAAATATGGCCAGCCCACTACCACTTCAGCTTGCTAATCCTCTGAGCTATGTCGATAACCTTGGTTAACTGTTGGATGTATTCGTTGCGAATCCTATCCTTCAGAGAAACTCCGAACGTAGCTCTCTCCATAGCTAGCTGGGCGACTTTAAACTGGTGGATCAGCCCTACCGTGGATGTCCACGTCTCAGCTCCGTAGTCTGACATATCAATCAATTCAGTTGAAATACATTTAAAAGAAAAAATCACAGCTGAAACAGAACAAAAGAATAAAAGAGTAAGCCCATAAATCAGGAAAGAGCATTCGAAAGTCCCAGTTTCCGGAAATACTTAAAATCAATACGTACCTACCTGCCCGAGGCCCACTAAGTTATTTAAAATGCAGTTGACACGTCATTTCGGAATGCAATATTCGCGCTGCTCATGCGGAAACGTGGTTATTGTCGATCGGGATTTTATCGAAATTCAGACGTTGATTTTATTAGACTGGTAGAGCACTGGCCGATATTAATAAATATGAAATACGTCAGAATAAAAACTAATAAAATGAGGCATCTTTTAAAGATAATCAGACGATAAGCAGCAATGAAATGAATTATGTATGAGAACTAAAGCCTGATTATCTCATCAGCAAAGTTGAATAAGTATCACGTTGTGGCGAGTCTCATTATAAAACTTAATGAACATTATTATATCATATTTTTAAGGTCCTTTATGTTTAAGGTCTATGTCTGTTTCTTGTTTTTTTGTTGTGCAATAAAGAGTTTTGTATTGTTTTGTATTATTTTGAATTGTTCAATTATGTTAAGTCAATTCACAAAAATGATAGAAATAACCTCACGCTATAGCCTCATTAGGAGTATGTCCAGCAGTGGACTAGTATAGGCTGATGGTGATGATTATAGCCAAGATCGTCTCCTGACCATCTTGAGTTTCATAAATGGTAAGCTCCTTTACACCAATACAAACAAATGCGTAAACACTTGATAGGTTTAAAAAATATTTTAAAAAATCGAGGCAAAACCTATAGGTTTTGCCTCGATTTTTTAAAATATTTTTTTTGACAAATTCTGTTTTGAGCACGTTCAACAATAGTTTTTAAGTTGCAACACTTGCAAAAAGCCAAGTAGCTACAAACTTGAAAGCACAAACATAAATAAATTCACCGCTTCACATTTATAAATGGTAATAAACACGTTTTCCCTTGCTGAGTCGTCACCGAGCGGATACGGATTCTATTCGCAACGAGTTTTACAAATGACGGCTTTGCCCTCCGATTCTCGGCACACCTCATGTCACAATCTTTCAACATTTTAATCTTTTGTTTTGATTTTTAATTCAAACAGTGTTCCTAATTCAAATATTTTGTTTTAGGTTTTTAAAAGAAGAACAAACGCTTTTCTTTTGTTAGGTAAATCTAATTTGCTGAGGAGATGAAAATGGTAGGATAATGTATGTACATTATCCTACCATTTTCATTTCCTCAGCAAATTAGCCATTAAAGCATGCATCTTCAACCTTTTTTTGTGCAAGGGCCAATAATCCATTTTTCATGGCCCGAAGGGCCGCAACCTGCAATACCTACTCTATTTAATTTTACTAGGTACCCTAAAAAAGGAATATAAAACAAGCAAGTTTAAAATTATCAATAGGTTTATTTATTATTAAAAATTATTTATTTATTAAAAACCTTACAAAATAAGTACAGCAACTTGAATCAATGCGATGTTTGACACTGTTTATTTTTGACGAGTGTATCGATGTCAGGCTTTATTTTTGAAGTTGCAACCCGCAGACTACCTTCCAGATGTGCGTCTGTAATTCTTGTCCTTGTTTTAGACTTGACATTTTTCATGCGAGAAAACAGTTGCTCGCACACATAAGTGCTCCCAAACAATGATATAATTTTTTGGGCATGTTTGCGTATCTCTGGAAATGAAGTTTTATCAACATATTTTGAATAAAAATCCAGAAGATCCGTGTTGAATTTGTCTTTCAGTTCGGTACTGCACTGCAATTCGATAACTTCCATCTGAAAATTTCCTGGCATGTCTTCAACGGATACATTGAATGGTCGCGCAAAGAGGTTGATCAAGTTTTCATTCTTTCTGAAGTCAGCAAACCTTGATGCGAACTCTGTTTTGAGCGATACTAATGCCGTGACATATTTGTCCACATTTACACATACGCAACTCTTCAGGTTAGGAAAGTGCGTAAACTCTTTTTTCAACAACTGATTTTTCCACAAATCCAGTTTTATCTCAAACGCTTTCACTGTGTCAAGCAGGTTATTGATGAGATTTTTTTTCCTTGTAATTTGATGTTCAACTCATTAAGATGGAGCGTGATGTCCGTAAGAAAACCAAGGTCGCGCAACCAATTGGGATCACTAAATTGCGGAACTGGTTTTCCTTTAATTTCCATGAAGTCGGAGATTTCTTTTTTGAGTTCTAAGACACGTTTCAGCATTTTGCCTCTGCTCAGCCAGCGAACTTCAGAAAAATATGACACATCACTATACTCGGCATTTATTTCGTGTAAAAACTGTTGGAATTCTCTGTGGTTGAGGCCGCGTGATCTAATGAAGTTAACAGTTTTCACGACCACTTTCATCACTTCATCAATATTTGTGGATTTTGCACAAAGATTTTGTTGATGAACAATACAATGATAATGCATCAAATGAAGATCTTTGTTCTGTTTTTGCATCAAACCCACCAGCCCTTCATTTTTTCCAACCATAGAAGGTGCACCGTCTGTTACAACTGCAGAAAGATTTTTTAATTCCAAATTGTATCGTCTTAGTACAGTCATCAAACACTCATAAATATCGCATCCTTTTGTAGTTCCTTTCATTGGATATAGGGCAGCCATCTCTTCAGTAATGACAAAATTATCATCCACGCCTCGAATAAATATAGCTAACTGAGCGGTATCTATTAAATCTGTACTTTCATCCAGCGCAACAGAGTAGTAAACAAACTTCGATGCACGTTCTTTAAGAGTGTTTTCTATGTTACCCGCTAGCTCTTCAATTCTTCTGGCGACAGTAACACCTGACAAACTAACTTTAGAAAACAGTTGTTTTTGAGACGGACACAACACTTCAGCAGCAGCCTCCATACATTCCTTAATAAACTCACCATCAGTAAAAGGTTTCGATTTTAATGCTATTTTTTCGGCTATAATGTAGCTTGCCTTCACACTTGCTTCATTTTCAATGTTCTGCTTTTGAAAAGAACTCTGCTGTCGTTGAAGCTGGCTTTTTAGAGTTCTTACTTTATCTTGCCGTAATTGTCCTTTAAATGTCTCAAATTTTGCGGCATGTTTTGTATCGTAATGTCTTTTTAAGTTGTATTCTTTCAAGGTTGAAACTGATTCTTGACACACCAAACAGACGGGTTTTTGATTAACGCTAACGAACAAGTACAACTCTGTCCACTTTTCTTGAAATGTGCGATTTTCGTCACTGACTTTCCGTTTTTTACCCGAAGTTGACGCCATTTTTCGATACTTAAAGCTCAGCAAATTCAAATCACACGTAAACTCACAATCGATACGATATCACGCACTAACCCGTTGACAAGACCGTTCTCCGTCCGCAGTCAATAATGCGAATGACAAATTGAAACAATAACACACTGACCATCGCAAAGGAGCGGCATGCTTAATACAGCGGCGGCCGCATTTGACAACGCACTTTAAGCATAGTGGCAATAAGACTTATTTTTCTTTTTATATTTGTTATTTCGGTGCAACCGCAGAAGCCCTTGTAAAAGCCGCACCGGCACGTGCCAGTAGTACTCAAAGGATGCCGACGCGTTAATAAAGGACGCCGATTTCGATTAAATGTACCGACTGGATCTGCGAATAGCGAAATATTTAGCCGCGAATACAGGAAACGAGTCACAATTTTTTTACCCGCTAATAGAGAAAACGCAAAAAAGGGAACCGTGAATAAGAAGTTATTACTGTAAATAAAAAATATTATAATTTGCTATGGCCTCCGAGGGCCGCAAGAAAAGACCCGGCGGGCCGCATGCGGCCCGCGGGCCGCGGGTTGAAGACATTTGCATTAAAGCATGAGCATAGAGCAAGTTTAGAGATAGAAAATGATAATTGTGTTATGGGTACTAGATAACTGATATACGTAATATTATACATTACATAGATAGATATTTTTTATTATACATAGAAAACACCCAGACCAACGGAACAAATTTCTGCAGATCGTACACAAATTTGTTCCGAGGCGGGGATCGAACCCGCAACCTCTTGCGTCGCAGACAGACTCTCGCCCGCTGCGCCACTGAGGTCGACAAATAAGAAAATAATAAATATAATATAGGAATAAGTAAATTATGGATAGCAATTCCTTCCAATCCCAATTTAAATGTGAAAAAAATTGTTTTCTCAAAATTTACAGATATTTTTAGTGTTTCTATTTGTTACGGGAAGCAGTCAGTTTACTAGATCCGGAATGAACTCGTTCTTACTATATATTATGTATATTATGTAATTAGGAACGCCATCACGGACAAAGCGGATCCTGTAAAACGGATGCTGTGTAAGGGCCCGTCAAATAGGGATGTTAACCATAATCACAAATTAAAGTTTAGTGTTAATTTTATGATCATTTGTATTATTAGAATATCGAAAATCACATTTTTATAATATAATATAACTTATTGAATTTATTAAAAATGATTTTAAATGCTATATTTATAATCTGTTGTCAAGTGACTGCAAACGCCATTATAAGCTTATGACGTCACTAGCCGCAAAACAAGCTGTCGCACTGTTTGTTTACCTTTCTGCATTTTCTCATAACGACGAATTAGTCTGTAAATTACATAATATTAATACATGATGGAATCCGGATTCACTAAAGGGAATAGTTCCAACTTACCAAAAGTAGATTTGTTGATGGTGGCAAACTTTTTTGCAAGAAACGAAGACTTTTGTGGTTCAGAATTCAGGAACATGAAAACATCTTTGTAGGTACTCTTTTACGTTTAATACCATTTATCTATCTACGAATACATAAATAACAGTCAAGTACATGTGTAATAGATGATTTTCTGCTTTTTATATATAATTTATCGTGTTTAGAACATCGTTTAAATCACTGTTTATAAAGTTAGGTTATGTGCTAAAACAATAAATTCGTAACATTTGCTTATCTTTTGGCACATGTATAAACAGTTTTTCCGGTATAGTAATTGTTGTACTTTTACACAGGGGGCACTGCACAGGTTTTGTAAAACTTTGTGTTCATTTTGATTGTTTGTATTCAAGTAAAATTAAGAAAACACATGTCCTAATCGAACAATGGACATACAACATACAGTCATGTCATGAATCGCGACCATCGTTTTGCGGTTAGTGACGTCATTTCTGTTACGTGACAGTTGTTAGTGTTTTAGCGGAAAAGTTTAAAATTACTCTATTTTTGTACATTTTCTTATCGAAAATAGTAATATTTTTAAAGAAAATATTTTTTTTTATGCTAAACAAGAGTCCATCTTCAAAATAAAAGCAATTCCGAAAAATTGTTAACATCCCTATTAAAATAGCGCTCATTAGGGGAGGCCTATGTCTATGTATGACTAACATATAGGCTGATGATGATACTGATAATGAATCAATAATAATATATCAAATATCAATAATCATATATCTTGCATAGATTGACATGAAATCCCAAAGAAAACCTCTATTCATCTACGAAAGATTCCTGTATTACTATTATACTTTGTAATATTTTTATACTTTTCAAGTTAACATCAAGAAAAATATGTTCCAATTTCCTCATTGACTTTCAAGTGAAAAATTTGCGACGGCATAAAATGTAAAGAAAAAGATATGGTTTGACTGTTGGGACCACTCAAGCCTGTTCTCGAACAGTGAGAGGGAGTGTTTCATAATTCACAGGGACAAGAGTAGAAAATGTGGAAAAATATAACAGAATATAAAAATATGCCGCAAAGCATCGTCTTAGATTTCATTCCTCCATTAAAAGTTAGAATGTAAAGAAAACAAATGAATAGGTAATCGGAAACCGCACATTTCGAAACATATTTTCTAACACGAAAACTAGTATTTACGAGGAAAGTTTATACAATACTCCTACAATAACCTTTTTGTGATAAGCAGTTTCTTTGCATTGGCCACACATTGCACGAAATTGCTCATTCGACGATTTGTTAGTCATAAAACGAATCCCTTTTGCTAACAATTTACGCATAAAGTAAACCAAATGAGTACCTAATAATATAATAACACCAGTTATAAACCAAGAACGTTCTTAAAGTTAACGGTTAACGGTTTAAAGGCTTATGCTCATATTCTTAAGGTGGGGTCTACATGGAAGACTTCTTCAGCCTTGTTAATAAAAAAGCTACTCTTTTCTTAATCCCGATCTACAGTTAATCTCTCACTGTTAAGGCTTTATATACGTAGTTTTAATTGAGGCTCCGAAACCACTGGACCGATTTGAAAAATTCTTTCACCATTAGAATCCTACATTATCCTTGATGATATAGGCAGTATACCTGTGCAAAGCCGGAGCAGACCACTCGTTATAAATAAACCTGGACTAATGATGGATTAGCTATACCTCAATTACTCCTCCGATTATAGGGCTGAAAACAGCTTACCTATTTGATCATGAGTATCAACATAAAAACACTTAATGGTGAGTTTTTTCGTCATTTTATGTAAAAATTAAAGGAAAAAGTTCTAGGAAGAGACTAATCTCGCAATAGCCTACTACTTCCTGGTGCTATGTTTATTAATAGAACTTTTAACTAAAATGAGTATTAGCGATATGGTGAAATTAGGCTCTCGTTATGCGGAGTTTGTTAATAAGGCCGCTTGTTACAAGATGCGAGTTAGATGTCAGTAAATGATCATTTTTTTTCTATTTCGAATAATTTTAAGATTTTTAAGATGCAAATGATTTTTGATTGCGTTTCGGTGTTTTTAGCCTTCCTTTTGCTTCTACACTAATAAACCTTAAAACTACTGGCTCGATTTCAAAGTAGTTTTGCCGTTAGAAAGCTACATTATCACTGAGTAACATAGTCTATAGACTATGTTACTCAGTGATAATGTAGCTTTCTAACGATATGCCCGTGCGAAGCTGGGGCGGACCGCTAGTATTAAATAAATTATTTAAACTTAAAACTGGTTAGTAAAATATTATGTCTCCATTTGAAATTAAACTCGCTATTCCGAGATAAAAAACTACCTCACAAACCTATATTTTTTAATATCAGATAATGTTTTAGATGTATGTACGTCCTACGTATAATGTAGATTGTAGAGGCTATGTAACACAAAAATTCATGTATTTACTTTTGTCTCGAAAATATTACTCTTAGGATATTTTATGTCTGTGAGTATCCTTTTTTGAAGCAAACGCGATATGTTTCTTTAACTATCGACGTTGACGTCTCAAAGCCAAGCCGTCAGTATATGAAAAATAAAAGGGGATCGCATCAGATTTTAATAATTAATCTAAATTTTCAATATAACAAGCAATGAAATGTTTCGTTCTGAAACAAGATCCAACATGAAACTTCGCAAGCACCTTTGTATTTAAAACTTGAGGCATTCTAGAAATCAAAACTTGTGTGTTCCTCCACAGGCCGAGCTCAAGCTGTTCTCAGAAAATCTATCTTATTCTTTGATACACTGAGCTGAGGCTATGTAGGAAAACAAGACGTTTGTTTTATTTTATTACATAAGACTGCTATGAAAGAATTTCAGCACCGTTATTTTCTCTTCTGTTATGTTGGTATAAGTTTATGGTGTTGCTTAGAAGAAGGTATAGGTGGTAGGTATATTTATTAGAAGGTATAGTAAAAATAATAAGGAACGAATGTTAGCTCCATAATATTTTAACCATAGAAATACCTAATATTATTGTTATTGTGAAGAAACTAAAAACTGACATTGAATCCCTTAGTTACTAGAAACTGTTTTTAAGTTTTGCGGGATAATTTCTAATCCCTCATGAATAACATTTCTATTATGACTCTACCTCGAAATCTTCTTCTATACAATTTCATAAGAATTGCTCCATAAATGACGGAGAAATCGACGGATAAAAGTACATACAAAAACATAACATACAGCTGTTAAAACTACACATAGTGAAAAGTTTTTCTTCAAAACAAAGACAAATCACTACATAACATTTTTAATTTTCTTAGTTGTACTTAAACCCTGTATATAAAGTAGATCCTACAGTTACTATCACAATAGTTGCCAATACCTAAATATTCATTAAATTATTTATGAATATTTATCTATACTACTATTAGGAATTTAACTGCTAGAGAATTTACAAAATGGTATTTGTCCATCAGCGCGTGGACACGCATGCATCAAAGATCTTACCAGAAACCTGCGTTGCTCAGCTTTCTGCTTAGCAACATTAAACTGAAGCAGGCCGTGTGGTGGCGGCTTAGAATTTGCACCACCCTAACTCTTCCCGTGGGTATCGTAAGAGGCGACTAAGGGACATACACCGGGGGGCGGGCAGCAGCGCCTCTTGCAGAATAGATCTACCACCGAGCTCCGATCCGCAACCCGCAGCGTGGGGATTAAGGGCATTACCTCCTATGTGATAAAAAATCAAGGGGAAGGCCTGGTTTTTCAGTTCGGTGGTACATCTATTCTGCAAGAGTCGCTGCTGCCCGCCCGCCAGTGTAGCCCTGTGCCCTGCGCCCTGTGCCCAGTGTGCCCTTAGTCGCCTCTTACGACACCCACGGGAAGAATTGGGATGGTGCAAATTCTAAGCTGCGTCCAGCAGTGGATCATTATAGGCTGTTGAGGGGAGGTGAAGCTGAGGGAGGACCTTTTTAGTTCACATGCTTTATAAGAATTTATGATATTTTTAAAGTTCCTTATTGTGTGTTTGTGAGCGAACAAATTGAATATCTTTCTTTCTTGTTTCTTTCATCATCTATTTTAATATCATTTCCCTTCGTGGTAAATGAAAGTGTAAATGTATCGCTGCAACCTGGGTCTGAAGCCGCTAATACCTGCTAGGTTGTTGACACTATTACATCTAATCCTCTAGCTTGTGAGGGAATCCAGGCGTATAAATATTTATATGACTTGTATGATGTAGGAGATTATGTTTCTTGAGGTTTCCTTAAAATGTTTTTTACTGGCAACACCTTTCATATTGATAAAAACTATAGTTATTTTTATTATTTTTAGACTTGCAGTAATACAATTTTTTTTTTTAATCTTGGTCATCATCATCATCATCAGCCTATACCAGTTCACTGCTGGACATAGGCCTCCCCTAATGAGCACCATAGCGCCCTGTCTTCAGCTTGCCGCATCCAGCATCTGCCAGCAGTCTTTCGCAAATCGTCATCCCATCTTCATCTTGGTAAGATCTGGGAAATGTCATAGTAAGAAAAGAAGATATTAGAAAAGGTTGTGAAAATATCTAGGAAAATTAGAACAGATTTGCATTTTCTTAATTTTGGTAAGTCAGAGACAAAAGACAGTTGAATATCGATCCTGACATTAATATGTTTAAATGTTTAAAAAAAACACTGTCTTACATCAGCTACGTAGCCCTTCTAAATATTGACTGTAACATCTGGTTACTTTGGGGCTAGATGACGCTGTGTGGCACGCTTTCATGACACGGTTATTTCATTATCCAGCATTTTTTATTTTTAATCTATATACATAAAACAAAGTCGTGTTAGTTACACCATTTATAACTCAAGAACGACGGGACGGATTTTCATGGTTTTTAATTTGTTAGATTTCTTTAGTCCGGAATAGGATATGAAGTGTTAAAAATATTGGAAAATTGTCGAAAAAAATAACTACCCGTGCGAAGCCGGGGCGGACCGCTAGCAATATATAGTGTAAGCTTAAGTTTAAGAGTAGATTGAACCTACCATGATATTTCAGTGCCCTAGCAGGGTGTATGCTTAATACGTCAAGCCATTATAAGATCTTTGTATATACCTATCTTTGAATATTGCATGTTCCGCAATAAAATATCTTGATTCTTGAATCTTCTCATGTTCGATGTGAACACAATATTGAATATTTGATATTACTCTGCTCACGTTTACCTAACAACGTAACATTAACAGGCTTTTATATCAGTACTTACTACAGTACTCTAATGTAAAAGCCTTTAAAAAAGTAATTATAGCGGTTGTATCCGCGGCGGCTTTCGATCCAACTCAGCGAGTTTCTCTACAGATATTTATGTGGGTAGTTTAGTTAGTAACTTGCAACACCGGTTATACTAGCCGTGACATTGCTTGCCGTCAAGTTTATATCCTAAGCTACCCTTTTTACTTCACTCTATTTTGGTACAGTCAATCCAACTAAGATGAAAATCTTTTTTTATTGTATGTATTAGTAAGGTGTTGAAGAAATTCAATGTATTGATTAGTTACGTTTGAAATATGTGAGAAAACTTTTGTACATATTTATTATTAATCTCTAAAGGAGCTCGTATTATATATATATATATCAATATATGTATAGTATATATGTATACATGACGATTATAAAGATACTTAAAGTACATGTAGAGCAAACATTCTAAACAAAAAACATCACACAAATATTACAAATGCGAAAATTTAGATGGACGGATGGATAGACGGATGTTTGTTGCTCAATCATGCCAGTACGGCTGAACGGATCTGGATGAAATAATGTACAGAGATAGATTGTAGTCTGGAATAGCACATAGGCTATATTTTATCGCGGAATTCCTACGGGAACGGGAAAAACGCGGGTGAAACTGCGAGGCGCTGCTAGTACATAATAAAGTAAAAACTAAGTTGTGACCGTTACTGTTTGACCTCTCACAATATAAAATAGTCCAATTTAATAAGGTGTTTTATTCAAAAAGTTTTCAACAGTACAATGCCATATTTACTAACTAAAAGCATATTAGCACCTCCATTTCGTGCTCACGTGGAATAAAAATGAAACAACCGTGTCCTGAAAGCTTTATAAACGACATTAATTCAAACAGAGTTAACGAGCTTAGTTATTATGTAGCGGGAAATTATGGAGGAACTATTTTAGTAGAAATTTGGCCTTAAGTGTTTTAGGAGCAGGTATCTGGTGTACTATTACAAGGTATAACAATTATCTACATTGTTACAAGGTAGTACATTACAAACCTTGGCCATGTTTCAAGTAATTAGTAAAATTTGGTAGGAAGGTGTTCTTAGTATAGAAGATACGATACGGTAGGTAAGTTTAATTATTAACAGTTAGATAGATATGATGCTAAAGTTATTTTAATCAAACATCTCTTGCAAATTCTAAAGCATACCTACAATTCATAACTTGAGTACAACCCAATATAAATCCACCTTTCCAAGCCAACCGAAGAAAAACCTATGTCATGAACATGTAATTTCACTCCCGAACCCTCAATAGATTATATCGAAGAATTTTCCGTAAAAATTGCGCCCGCATGTCCCTATTGAATACCAGACAGTATAGAACCGTAAAATATGAATGGACCTTCGCAATGGTCATGTATACGTACAATAACTATAAGATCCCCGAAGTGGCGTATGTCTCCATTTCGTGCCCCTTAGAGAATATAATTTACGCATAAAGAACCTAAAAGGGGAAACTTTGGGACGTATTTATTTTATTTTACGGTACAGTGTGTTTTGTTTATTGCCGTTAATGTTTTAAACATTTATAGTCCATTTCCGTGTCATTAAAGATTAAGTAGGAATCAATGAAACATCTAAACTTATTAATATTACAACCAATTATTTTGTTCTCAGTGTTATTTCGAGTAAAACAGAATCGTTAGGTTTGTAATAATTAATGATCCTGACAGGAAGGAAACTTGTATTCCCCCAATAATCTCATCCCTTTGCCCTTAAAAGGTAATTAACGTACAACTTAATGCCTCTACTTAGTTTCCCGAAATTTTCCTGACTCGCTAAATGTAATCCCAATTTTCTATTTGCTTCGGAAATGAGATTAAACAAACTTTCAGAGGTTTGCGTGATCTAGAATTTATCAAATATGTATGAAATTGGTACAGGTCCAACTATTATTGGTACCTATATATTTAATACTATTTTGTATACTACTTTTTTATTTTGTACCCTGACAATTTTTTTATTGAGCTTAAAATAATTTCAATACAAATACATATCAGTATAAAATAACAACAATTCAAAGACAGACGTTTATATGATATTTAAAACCTTGCAAATTAAGTCTTATAAAGCTGTAATAACATTTATTAATTAAATTCTGAACAAATGAACTCAAACAGCATAATTAAAATAACGATAAAAGATCTTACAATGAAACGGAAAATCTCAAAAGAAAATGAGTTTCCACCCTCTGTTTGTGTTGTAATCACGTCCACAGTCATATTAAGCTATTCAAAAAGTACTCAACGAGCACTCAAAGCGGATATTTTAAAAAGCAGACTCAGCAAGTACTCACCTAGTGCTTGACAGATGCAAATGAGACCGGCCGGCGCGACGGCGACCGTTTCCCGCTTCAAACTCTTACAATCCAAACAATCCTCTTCATACACACAGCTTCAAAGTTCCATAAAATCACAATTATCTAAGTTCTTATATTCCTAATTACACTAATAATAATTTAAAGTTTCTAAGAGAGGGTGAAAGGGTTGTTGATGTTAGCGTACGAATCACGCTAGTTAGTACCGGTAGGGTCGGATCGTACGTCGCGGACAGGAGAGGTTCGGACACACGACCGAGGAGACCGAGACGATGTGAGTGACGCTCCGCCGCCGGTGCGGATACCTCCCGCGCCGCCCGCCTAGCGCCCGCGAGCAAGAGGGATGCAGCGACCACCCCGGCCCCGCGAATATCGTCGCTCGGATCTGCGACTCAGAGTCTCAACTGCTCTCGCTGCTCCGAAGAGAGGCAGGCCCTCGCCTATTCTGAACCCAAACGGCACATATAACAACTCCTGTTACAAATCCATTCCCGACTCTACTATCCCGCCATAAAATTCACTTTCACGTCCGCATTGTGAGATGAACACCTGACGTTTGGCGTCATATCGAAAACGTATGCCCCTGTTGGCTAGGTGTAGCAAATACCATAACGAATACTTTGGCTGAACACGCGCCATATTATGCAACGTTACGACTTGTATTGTGCACTATGAAATTTTCTCGTCCTTGGAGCGAGCTTTCACAATTCAGATACGGTATTTGGTAGGTATTTGGAAAGGAATTTAGTATTTTAAGTTTGAGTAATTTTGAAGAGTAGGCTTTTATAATGCTTTGAGTTACACAATTCTGGAACCAAACAACTACTGGATTCTATTCGGAACAAATTAATCTGCGTACTATTTATTTAGTTTGACGACCTCTGTGGTGCGGTGGGCGAAGGTCTGCCTCCGACGCAGGAGGTTGCGGGTTCGATTCCCGCCTCGGGACAAATGTGAGTACGATCGGCAGACATTTGTTTAGGGTGTTTTGATCGTTTTCTATGTATAATAAAAAATATCTATCTATGTATTGTATAATATATATTTATTCAGAAAGAAAATAACAATCAAATAACAAATTTAAATTAAAACTAGTATTTACAATAGAAACAATTAAGCTATCTGCAAACTGTTGCAAACAATCTACAGGTAGCTCAACTGATCCATATCAATACCAGTTGTATAATATTATGTACTCGTATATCAGTTATCTAGTACCACTAACTAATGTTGTGTGAATTGTCAAGCATTATTTATAAATTTATTTATAGTTTTAGTATGAAGTTTTTATAAAAATAAGTTAAAACAAAACTACCCATTAGCCAATTCTGTGGCTAGATTGTAATTATACTCTAGTATATGTGTATATAATCTAGATTAATATAATCTAGTTTTAAATCCTTAACGCGTACCTTCCTAATTAAATTACTAATAAGGTAACAATCTTTTCAAATGTTGATCAAATCTATTTTTTAATAATTTCCATTAAAAATTTTAAGCGAAGGTCTTGAATCGTTGTTTTTCTTGGGTCAGCTTCCGGAATCCCGGAGATCAAATCAAACTTCAGGATTTTATTGAAAGGATAAGTAGGAAATTTGAAAAGAATAGCTTATTCGTGGTAATTCAGTTTCCCGTATTTGTGTTTACCTGAAAGTGTTATTTATTCTGCGCTGGTGTCGAAGGAGGCAAGAAGCCGCAACACCAATCCATCAATCAATTAGAAGAGGTTAGCCTCATTTATTTATTGAACATTTGCCTTTGCCTTCATGAAAACTTTATTTTCCGGATTCTGAATGGGAATTAGCGTGTTTTTGGTTCTCGACAGTTTTGTTCCTTGGGTTTATTGATACTTTTTGAGCTTCATAGAGCATAGACCTATTAACACATAAATTGTGACTCATTTACGTAACTTACTATGAAAAAAAAACAAAACTATTTGTAAAACTTTTTGTGACAGGCAGTCACGACACGAACAAACACAAGTTGGTTAGAAACTTTCGAAACTTTTAAAACAAGAGAATGTTTGTCTTGCAAGTTGTTTGTAAGATGTCAGTTTTCTAACAGTGTGCACTTAATAATTTTCTAATATTAGGTAATTCTTCTGTATCCATCGCAGAATACGAAAAATAAGAAAAATACAAACTACTCAAAAATTATCTAACTTAGCAACAAAAATGTCCTACTCTCTCTCCATAATATATTGTGTGGTCTATAAGGACACTAAATACCTAGATTTTAATCTCTGTACACCTATAGAATGCAATAAATGATTGAGTATTGAAACTGATTAGAGCCTTTTTTAACGCTATAAACTACAAAAATTAAGATTAACTTCTACGACGATCTCTGTGGCGCGGTGGGCGAAGGTCTGCCTACGACGCAGGAGGTTGCGGGTTCGATTCCCGCCTCGGGACAAATGTGTGTATGATCTGCAGACATTTGTTCAGGGTGTTCTGGTCGTTTTCTATGTATAATAAAAAATATCTATCATTGCATTACATTATGTATATGTTATCTATTACCCATAAGCATAACACAAGCTCTGCTTAGCTTGGGGCTAGATAATGCTGTGTGGAATGTCCAGCATTAAAAAAATGAATAATTGTAAAAACTCTCCCAAAAAGCAGCAGTAGGTATCTAAACGCACAATTTATATCTACATTTTCATAAAATTATGAAGCGGTTATTTGTCTTTAAACAAGCGTGTTTTCCACTCGCATGATGTAAACGTTTTAAAGGGTAATATTTAGCGTGCATCGGCCGGAAGTTGCCGGTGGACCGGTCGCTGGGCAAATAGGGCCCTTATTCGCCATGACCAAACACCCAAGTAAACGTCACGTTTTGAACCTGACAAAATTTCTTCTTCGGCTTTCAGTGTAGAGCGTTTTTGGCATGGAATCACAGCGAATACTGACTTGGGCTGCGAGCGCCGCGCGCCGTAACATTCTGCTGTTTTCCTTTTTGGAACTAAGTTCCTTATCGCGCGTTGTGAAAGGGGGCTGGACGGAAAAAATTCTCACGAAAAGTTGTAACGACACTTTTTGCTATAATAAGCTATTGTAAGCCGTGCGGCGTGCGCATGTTTCTCTGTCTGTCTCTCTCTCTCTCTTATAGAAAGGAACTTCGTTCCATCCGGGTGTCCCTTGACACCTCTCAACTTTTATTATTTTGATGACCAAACACGTAACGCGTCACGTTTTAAACCTGTCAAAAAAATTTCTTCGGCTTTCAGTATAGAGAGGAGAGATCGTCTTTGCTTGCCGACCGCGTTTTTGGCATGGAATCACAGCGAATACTGACTTGGGCTGCGAGCGCCGAAACATTCTGCTGTTTTCCTTTTTTTTGCAATTTTGACGGTACGAGTATGTTTGCTGTGTTCAGTGATCGAGCTTGTTAATAATGATTAAGGTTCGGAAGTTTGTTAAAACAGAATATTTTGTTCGGAGCATATCCAATTTCTGGTATTCAGACGAATAAAATATATATTGTAGCTTTGGTGAACATTATAAATTGAAATGTAGCTTCCATTGGATTCGGATATATTTCACTAGTAAAAAAGTTGTAAAGTTATGTATCCTCTTTAATTAATCGTACGCTATCCGATTCAATGACAGAGATAAATTATTTAGCGAATAAAATGATATAAAGAAAATAAAAGCATCAATAACAAGCACGCATTATACTCCAGAAGTGGTCCTGATCCAATCTCTGATTCTGTAGTTGGTGATGTTAGTGTACTGTCCTGGATTATCCGGCCTGGCGCATCCTATACCGCTGGATACAATGGCCACCTGGATGTTGTCGTGGACTGCGGGGCCACCACTATCTCCCTGAAATAAAATAAATGTATATAAATATATATTCGCGTATACAAGGGATACGATTCTTCAAACAAAGACCAAACTACAGGCAAACATGTCAAGAGATACGTACATATTTTCAAATAAAGATCACGGAATTGTACATGTATTTTCAAATCACGTGATAAATCCTTTAGCAGAAGTAGTAAATTATAAATGATTCATCATCCTATATTTGTCCACAGCTGGACATAGGCCTCCCCTAATGAGCGCCATAGCGCCCTGTCTTCAGCTTGCCGCATCCAGCATCTGCCAGCAGTCTTTCGCAAATCGTCATCACACCTGGTCGGTGGGCGTCCTACACTACGTTTTCCGAGTCGCGGTGTCCACTCAAGAACACGTTTACCCCAGTGGCTGTCGGTTCTTCTCGAAATATGGCCAGCCTACTGCCACTTCAGCTTGCTAATCCTTTGAGCTATGTCGATAACCTTAGTTATCTGTGTATAAAAGTATAACAAAAAGATAACAGGTTGTATATCAATTAAAAATGCAATTAATTATGTAAATGTTACATTGGAATCTGTTGGAATGTATGTCGGCTTCTGGTAAGATAGAAGAGCTAAAGAGGGACAGAAAATAAATTATTTTCTTACGCCAATAAGCCAATCGGCAAAGGCAGCCGGCAAGTATTTATTTTTGTCCATGTTGAAGTGAACCCTCACTTTAATCCAAAAGCACAGCAAGGATATGGAAAATTTTTGCTAAAATTGAATAGAAGCAATGGGTAGGTACCTGGATATTCTGGAAAACGTAATATTGTCTTACCTGACAAGCATCCTTGCCGCCCTCATCCAATCCTGCGCACAAGATTCGGGGGGTAATGTTGCTTAATTTAGTGGAGCAGTCAGCGTTGGTAAGAGTCGGGACTTGAACGGCCCTAAGCATCTGGGGCGAAGCGCCACCATCTTCCGCCTGAAATATTTAGAAGGCTCCACTCAAATATGGGTATGGGTGTTCATATATAATTTTAATTAAAAATCGTAGCGTAATATGCCTTTGCCATAATGCATTTTTCAGAAAATGGAAAAAAAAAAGTTTATGCAATAATAATAAATAAATAATAATGCTGGACAATTCACACAGTCCCAAGCAAAGCAGAGCTTGTGTTATGGGAACTCAAAGTCAAAGTCAATAACTTTATTTCTTTTGGTTTACAAAATAAGCACTTAGACAACTAGATAACTGATATACATAATATAAATACAATACACAGATAGATCTTTTTTAAATACATAGAAAACGACCAGAACACCCTGAACAAATGTCTGCAGATCGTACACACATTTGTCCCGAGGCGGGAATCGAACCCGCAACCTCCTGCGTCGCAGGCAGCCCTACGCCTACCGCGCCACATAGGTCGTCAATGCAGCATAATAAATGAAGAAAAGTCACTTAATGTTTTCTACTCACCTCCTTACCCCAACCAGAAACATTAACTATGGTACCACCAGGCACGTTGCTCATTCCCTTGATCAACTTGATTTTTCTCGAGCTAGTGCCATCCAGCTCCATACCCTGAGGAATGTTAACCAGAGCCACGTCGTAGTCGAAGTTGGTTGAGTTGTACAACGGGTGGGTAAACCACGTGCGAGAATCATACGCTCTGCCCCCGAAGAATTTGTTGGTGCTCCCTATTCTTGCAGTCAGAGAAACAATACTGAAATACAAAGGAAAATCATATTAACCGCAGATATAGATAGACAGATAGATGACTTTATTTGCAACTTCACCACAGCCTGATTCACAACCGCAGCCTGATTAAGTTCTCGTTATATTGCTCTCGATGAAGCTTGCAAAATGTCTGCCCAGTATACATACCTGGTACATAGCTATTGATTGCAATGTTGACCTTTATTTCGGTCAACGGACTGAAATTAATGGTTAATTTTTATGGAAAATACTAGGCATTTTACATAATTAGGAACTATTAAAAGACAAATCGTGGCAACGATTATTTTTCTACATCAGTACTTCTCATTGGTTAACAGAGCGGCCTTTGCTGTGTCAACCAATGAGATAAATAAATAAATAAATGATGCTGGACAATTCACACAGTATTATCTAGCCCCAAGCTAAGCAGAGCTTGATGATGATGATGTTACACATCATCATCATATTTTTCTTACGTTCTAGTTCTGAAGCAGTGCGCCGCAGTAAGGATATAGCGGGTGCTGATGATGGAGCCTCCACACTCGTAGTTGTCAGAAACATCATCAGTGAGAAGAAGGTACGCCTGGTAAGGATATTCTGTTATATTTACTTCAGATCCTCCCACAATATAGTTTCCAGAACCAGAATTTAAGCCTGTATTGCCAGCAAATACCACATCTGGAATTTATAAAAAGAAATGTTAGGTCCTTTCTGGTCATAATCCCTTGACGTCACCTTCGGTGAAGACCGCTCCCCAGGTGTATAATAAGTCCAGCTGCACGCTTAAATTCTCAGGAGTCGGTAGAATATCGCTACACAAACTCTTGAACAGCAATCTTAACTGTCATGTCGGCTGTTATCCTAAAGGATCTATTTAAGAATTACTCACCGCTGTCTAGAAAAGCAAAAAGAAATAAAGCGAAAAGGCTAAAACAACCCATATCTGCAGATGTCGAAACAAATGTGCTGATTTGCTTGAACGAAAGGGGCTTATATACTCATGTCAATTGTAGATATATAATTATCTAATTGATCTAAAACCACGCCTAGTAGTAAAGAATTTTTTAACACATGCTATGCTAATAGTGCTAATTCCAGGAATACCAGAAGTATTTATAACCTAACCTTCGATTACAAATCATTTCAAGGGTTAACTATTCTAGTAATGAGTAGTTGTCATCTATTTCTGACAGGTGTACTACTTTACATAACATTATGCTGGTATCTTTACCCGCATTCATAAATACCTTTCTTTAACTTTGAAATTTCATAAGTAGCTTATAGGAGGCAGAAAATTTAAAAATGTCAACCATTTTTGTTGACATACATACACACAGCAAGGCTTTCAGTTCCTTAGCTTCATGCCAGGTAGGTTAGTAACACTACGTGAACTGCAGGTTCTGCCCATCTTCACAAACACGTTTGTGAAGGCGCTAGGTCATAATTCTTAAACTTGGTATTGGGAATAATAGTACCCTCCCCAATTCAATCGTTCGTTAAATCGGTTTTATTAGAAATTCAACTTATGATCCGCTCTACCCTTACTTAACAGTGGGTATGGAAGTGGAAGATCGGTCTTTAGTAACTCGTTGGGCTCCAGACAAAGGTGGTTTTCATTTTAAATCAGAGGTAGGTAGTTAGTATTTTTTTTTTAGGAATGAAGACCTCCCGCCTTCACAAATGTATTAATGATGATGGGCAGAACCTGCAGTTCACGTAGTGTTACTAATTTACCAATAACCCCGTATAGATAGATACCTAAGCTAATTATCACACGAGCAAAGAAACTAGTCTTCATTTCATAAGCCCATCTACGATAAACCTCATCGTGTATCGTCCAATGAAGGCAAGCGTGACTTTGCATGACACGCAGTAGGCTATGTTATGCATGTCTCATGCCATCGACACCACAAATTGATCCTGACGACATTTGACACCGCGTGATGGATGGATTGCCGTTTCATTTGCCGAATTGCCAGAGCTTATACCTAACTCTTCCAATATTAACATTCGATTAGGTATCGGTTGGAGAACCCCGACCAAATTAACCGAAGCAATGTTTTGGGGCAGTTTTTGCGGTGAACTAAAGTTAGGCTCGAAGCAGATTGACCTCACTGAAGAACTTTTGCTAGTTACGTAAGGATTCGTGTTTTTTGAAGAATATTTATATAGGCCATATTTTTAATTGAATGAAGTGGCCGACCATTTGATGAAATGGTGTGGTATATGTATGTATATTCATTGAAGATAGGGGACTGGTGACGTGACATGGACACTTTCCTATGTTCGGTAAGCATATGGACCAATCATATTTTAGGATTTATAGCGTTATCACGGATGGCGACTCTCTAAATATTTTTTTATATATTGAGTGTTTCAAAAAAATGTTCTTCTCGGTTTTCATGCAAGAGTCACTTAATAGAGTACCTAAGACTCTATGATGTTTTGTTCTAAGGAGTTTTATTAATTCCATACAAACGTGAAATTAAACGTCGTGCTTTATTTTCTTTCTGCAGTTTCACATTGAGTTTGAAATAAAGTATGCAGAAACATTGCATCCACTACATAAAGTCACGCTCAGCATGCAGGGTGTTTGGCTTGTTTCATTTTCAATTCTGTTATGAATCGCTCAGCGTTTTATTTTATCTGTTTTATTACAGTTCGGTGTATTTTTATAAAACAGAGTAATGTTAATCAAAAGTAAAGTAGGTACTACTCATAGTAAACTGAAGTACAGCTCAACCAAAACACATCCACATTGCAAAGATACTTACAACTTAGCAAGCAGACGCAGTTAGTATTTATAACATAAGATAGAGGGACTATTACAAATGAATTGACCATGATCATCAGCCTAGGGTCTATAGTGAAACTAAATACCTACGTAGATTTAAGCACCTCTGTACACCTATAGAATGCAATAAATGATTGAGTATGAGTATATTAGTCCACTGCCTGGACTGGCATAGGTGGTAGTACGACGCGTCGTATGGGGAGACCGCTCTTTGTGCCGTCGCGACAAAGAGCGAAAGGCACAAAGAGCGGTCTAAAAACTAATATTCAGTAACAAAAGAAAAAGCAAAAAAATGCTTTACCTGATTTTTTTCAACATAAAGATGTAGCTCGTTTTAGTTGAATATACCCCATATTTGACTCTATGTAACATCCCGACAAGCATGTGTGAAAATTGTACAACATACAATTATAGAGAATTGTTACAATAATGGCCCGGAACATCCACAAAAGCTGAATTGTTGCCACTATGGAAAGATTAGGCTGCCCGCACACGATCAAGCCATTCGCACTTCGGGTAGGTAGGGTATTGTCTATGTAATCGAGTAAAAAGTAGGACTCTAAAAAGTGTCATGAATCATGACAGTCGACCGTCAACGGACAAAGTTTTGGTGTCATGAATCATGACGTATGACCGTCGAGAGGATATAAAAATCAAAAGCAAAAGCTCTACCTATTTTTTCTCAACAACAAGATGTAGTTCGTTTCAGTTTGAGAGTTTTATTTCACTCTAAGAAACATCCCGACAAGCGCGTTTCAAAATTGTATTAGATACAATTATAGAGAATTGTCACAATGATGCATGGAACATCCACGACAATCGATGTGGCGCTGTGGGCGAAGGTCTGCCTGCGACGCAGAAGGTTGCGGGTTCGATTCCCACCTCGGGACAAATGTGTGTACGTTTGTTCAGGGTGATCTGGTCGATTTCTATAATAATAATAAAAAAAATATATATATAGTAGTATTGTGTTATATTATATATATCAGTTATCTAGTACCCATAACATAAGCTCTGCTTAGCTTGGGGCTAGATTGTCCAGCATTATTTATTTTCTCTAAGAAACATCCCGACAAGCGCGTCTCAAAATTGTATTAGATACAATTATAGAGAATTGTTACAATAATGCCCGGTACATCTACAAATAGCGGATGTTACTGCCGCGCCTCCCGCTTCGAAGCACCTAATACTAACTTCCGCCGTGTAATCGCATTTCCTTTATGTTTCTGGCCATAGCTGAAAATTTGTTAACAAACTCATTGTGTTACGGTAAACAGGCTCTGTTATTTGACAAGCCACCTGTTCGAATTGCTGATCTTCAGAGTTTCAGGATAATGATTCTTGAAAAGAGTAGGCAAAGTGAGTAAGTTGTACAGATTACGGTTTGTTTTGGTTCTGAAGGCCTGAAGGTACATATTTTGATTATTTACAAAATGTAAGTAATTGTTCCTATCTGATACAGATTTTCTGAGCAGTGCTTAGGATATCATGGTCAGTAAGTTAAGGACAGAATTTTCAATCAATTAGGATACCTGTTTAATCGACTTCGTAAATAGGAGGAGGAGATGTTAGACTATATGTTTGTTTTTCTCGATGCATGTTCGTTGATTTTTACGTAAGCGAGATGGACTCATTTTGAAAATTTAAAAAAAAAATATTCTTGAGGGATTATTATACATATATATACATATGTCCCATAAAACATAAAAACTGTGTAAAATTAAGGGTTTGGTAAATTATTTTTGGTAAATATATGTTTTTTTATTATGTTCGTCGATTTCTCCGTAAAATGGACCGATTGTGAAAATTCTTTCGCTATAAAGAATGATCCGGAAATGGTCCTATTACATTTTTATATTAGTATTTATATTATTTATTATCCAGCTTAAAAAACTACTATTTTTTTGTAAAATGACGACTAGCTACAACAACTGTTGATATCTTCGCCAATTCTCAATAGATGTTGGTATTTCTTTCGTTGTTGTCTAAAGGTAGAAAATACTAGTATTTACAATAGAAACAATTGAGCTATCTGCAATCTGTTGCAAATAATCTACAGGTAGCCTAACTGATGCATATCAATACCAGTCGGAAGCGTGCCCAAGACACTGGCTACAATGCCACGCTGTATGGCAATGTTGATGCGCTGTGCCAGATACTCACCAGGTCACGCGTCGCTTCGACCAGACGCTCAGATAATTTTTTGAAAACCCGGAGAGCCTCGGTACCCCATGGACCTAGGGCCTCGACTAAATCGTATCGGTATCGGTCTAAAGGTATGGTTGATTTTGAGGTGATCCCATAAAAGATTACATTCTCGAGGACGCGCTGTGAAACGTATCTAAAACATAATCACATGATAATTTTCACTATCACTGGTCTAATAGTTTCTGTCATTATATATTCTCGGTTATTACTGTCATCAGGCTGTATTTTATCGTTATTTAGGAATTTGAATTATTATAAAATGTATTCAAACAATTTTAAATTAACTGTCAAATTTATTTACAAAAAATAATAGGTTCACAAGATGTAGTGAATTAACTAGCTTGATGATATTTACTCCTTATTATGAGATATATGGAAATATTATGAATGCATTCTATCCCATGGGAACTGATTTATGGGATAAAAACTATGCCTGTGTTGCTCTCCATCCTTTCAACTAACTCTATGCCAAAAACCACGTCGATTGGTTACAGAAGAAAGGACAAACAAAACATTATTTCGAAAGTGTGTTTGACTTTCGCATTTAGCCATATTTTAGAAGAAGACTCAAAGTCATCTTCTAAAATTTGGCTTTAATTTTTAGTATATATCGATAGTATTATATATTCAGCCCTCAATAATTTTGGAGCCAATGGAAGAGTATAAATTCGCATTTTGTTTTCATGCATAAAAGCTTTTCTAAAAAAGAGGCTTCGATTGAAATTTCCCAGGCTTTATCTTGTTATTCACCTGAATGTTCAGACCGCTACTATGATTAAACGATATTACTAAATAATTATTTAAAACTAGAATTGATTACAAGAAATTAGTACGAGTATTATAGCATTGTTAAAGTTTATCTTCGTTGTCATATTGTTTGTTATATATAGGTACAAATGCAAGGTTTTGATAAACAATGTTCAAACATATCGATTTAAAAATAGGTACTTATTTGCATTGGAGCGCTGGTTAATATGATAATTTAAATATATGGATGAAAAGGGGTTTGAAGATTTTTGTATGGAGAGGGGTGACTACCACCAACACTGTTTTTTTCTCAAAATCACACTCACAATGAATGCTCTTGTCTAATGTTTTTTTTTAATTCGATTTAAATGTTTCGGAAGCCTGACGGTTCAGGGACATTGTGTTCATTCACATTTTTTATTTGTATGCGCCCTCTATCCAAATATGTATGTAAGACAAGTAAATCATTGTGCGCCGCGATTTAAGAAAAACAGTGTGGTAGCCACAAAATCTTCTTAACTTATAAATATATTATGATAGATAGATAAATAATACTTTATTAATCACCTTAAAAAACAGATTGTATTTAATTTAACACATCAAAGAGAACAGCAATGTATTTGCGGCCTTATCGCTTAAAGCGAGTTCTTCCAGGCAACCAGAACAATTGTGAGCACAATAAATGAAAGTAATAAGTTGTCTAAACTGTGTTAGCTAAATTAGTTAGCTAACACATAATAAGGATTAGTTGAGTTACCTGTAGATTGTTTGCAACAGTTTGCAATTAGCTCAATTGTTTCAGTTGTAAATACTAGTTTTAATTTAATTCTGTTATTTAATTGTATTTTCTTTCTTAATAAAACACAGTTAGCTAATATTTCAACTAATATTTTTAACAGCCTTACTTACGATATTTTTCTTGTTTCTTTGTCAACGAAATTTCAGTTTGCTAGAGTTTGGTTAGTAACGAACAGTAAATTTTCCTAACATCTTGTTCAACCCTCGTCTCACAGTGTCACTTCACTTGTAACGGAAACCTTAGTAAGGTGCTTGTTTACAATCCACCGGGCCTCAATCTCGCGTGGCACGCTTCGTCACGTCACATTACAATATGATACCAAGCTATTGTCGACAGCTTTTGTCCCTCAAAATATCTATAGACAATCCCTTTGAACTATTTAACAATGACCATATCTCATTGTGTTCACGTCTGGAACATTCTATTCCATTACACTGGGGTTTGGCAGGTGAATAAGTAAAAGTGGAAAATCAATGTCTTCTAACATTTTATATCACAACCATTTTAATTCGTTAGGACGTCTTTATTAACAAAGAAAATTACAATTAAGTAATAAAAACTAATTAGAACCAGTATTTGCAATTGAAACAATTGAGCTAACTGTAGATTGTAGCTAACAATCGACAGGTAGCTCAACTGATCCATATCAATACCAGTCGGAAGCGTCCCCAAGAAGCTAACTGCATTGCCCCGTTATTTAGGTAGTTAAATTCAACTTGCTTTCAATTCATCCTCAATCTTTTATCAGATCATAACTCTTGTGTCAACCGTACAAAACACAAGGCAACCTATCTGTAACCCAATTCACGAAAACACCTGGAACTTTTTCTTATTTCATGATACATCGGTCCCGATCGTGTTCAATGAAAACTTGCCACTTAAAGTTTTCATTTGTTCGATGAAAGAGTCACGTAGCGGTCCAGCTGCCATATTAGGTACTACGTACTACGGTAACGTACGTACCAGGGAGGAGAAAGTTCCAGTACGTACGATCACAAATAGTAAAGCAGCGTACTGCAAATGTACAAATAAGCAAAACTAGCGCTCCGTCGGATTCGATCCACCGTCATGAATTTAGATTGCAAGTTTATTCCAAGTTCAAAATTCATCCGATATCCGCACACACCTAGCCATAATATAATTTTATGTACGTTATACGACTCCGCAAGCGCTGTTCGATGGACCTAATCAAGGTGCAGGTCAGGTCAGTGTTGCATACAAAATTGTAATCGACCGAAATGGGACGTTTTTGCTTCAGTGTATTTTTCCAGTTTTTATTATTCTACGTGCCGTTGTAAAAATGGACTTTCTTTGCAATCTTATACTATTCTACTGATAAAATAAGTTTGTTAGGCCAGTGAAGATATGATAAGAGATGAAAAGAAAAGACTCTCATATCCACGGCTCGGGGAAAGATATGCATATTGATACTTACGTCGCAGTCTTCGTCTCGCAGCGGTAAAAAATAATACATGCAAACTTCTATTTTAAAATGATATGAAATGAAATGATAAATCAATAATGTTTTGATAATTTTCGAAACATTATTTATTGAATTGTTCCACTTTCGCGATGATAATATAAATCAAACTTTTTAGTCAAAGCAATCAAAAGGCAGCTGTATTTATCAAAAGTTTTGTTTTTTTTTATTTCCAAGTGTGACATGCACACAAACCCTATAGGGTACTTCCCGTTGACCTAGAATCATGACATTTGGTAAAAAAACAAGGTTTTACACTCACAAAAACACTAGCTCAGCACAAAAATAAGGAAAAAATCCAAAAAAACGTAAATTTGTAGATTGTTCTTTAAAAAAAATTTGAATTTCTCCATGGACCACAAAATTATTTAGTTACGGTTGACCTAGAATCGTAACATTCAGCAAGAAACAAGGTCGTATACCTACTTATTAAACAGAACCCTTGTTGCGCGAGTCCTACTCGCACTTGACGTTTTATTTTTAACTGGACAGTATGGGGGCGCTCATAACCAGAGGAGGTACGAGTACACTTTTATTATACAATTTGGGGATAATAATGTCCCAGATGATCACACGGAAACTGATCACATGACCACGTCGAACAGTTGTCGTTTGATAACGTGATCAACTGGGGTAAGAAAATAGCTAACGAATTGGATACGTTTCATCACGCCTTTGTGATTTACCTTTGTGAGTATAATAGATATATTTACCTAGTAACGAATTTAATTACGTAGATTGTTCGTTAGTGGTTTTGGCATAGCTGTCGCTGCCTATCGTGTCGGGTTATTTTTATTTTAATTATTTTCATAGAAATTGTAATTTTAACGCTGTGGTTTTCCTCAATAAACATAAATAATAAATTAAAACCTATTTTTAAATCCATTTTAAAAATTTTGGTTAAGCATTAATGCCTAATGTTGAGCCAAATTATAGCATATCATATATTGTAATGCAATCGATCCTCTTTGATCTTAGGATCATGTAAGTAAAAAGGTTTTATTTTTGTCACATTAACACAAATTAATTAAAAGACAAACAAAGAAAAAGAAAAATAAGTGACAAAAAAGCATGTAGTCAATCAATCAAAAATGTACATACTACATACTGTCCCATTTCAAAAAAGCACAAAGCGAAAGCTTGTTGCCAGTGTTTTGTGCGTTATCTGCGAAGAGCACGCGTCCTGAGTGGTACGAATGGCATACGAATACCAAGCTGACTTATTGTACTGCTGTAAACCCTTTGTGTTACAAATATTTTAAACTATTGGACGGCTGCGCTCTATGATTGAGCGAATGTGATACGAATTTCTGTCTACATCGTTTTAAAGCGAAATACAATACAAAATTAAGAATGTACCTACCTATGAAGAATGTATTTATTTAAAAATTTACAGAGTAGCCTTAAAGTTAATTAATTAACTTTAGCTAATTTACACCACTAAATACACGTACTTCGTTAACTTAACAGAAACACAATTACATATTGTATGCATACTTAAGGTCTATAGGACCTTATGCTAAAGCTTAATGCATACTTTAAGGCTTTTAGGTGTTGCATGTCTCGTTTTCCGTGCTAGTTAAAAAACTGTGTTACGGCAAAAAATCATTTAGGTATTTCGAAATTAAATAAGTATACAAAACAAGTGACAGGTTTTTTCTGGTTTCTGTCTTAGTTTAAATTAAACTGTATTACAGAGAACCAGTCTTATATTATAATAACACAATTCGATAAATACTCGTACGATAAATCTAATAATCACGCTTTTATGGACAGATTTTGCGAAATTTTGCATTGACATAATTGTAGACCTGGATAATCATATTTAGGCTTGTTTTTCTGTCTTCTGTCCCGGAAACGTGTGTGATGCCGCGGGCAAAAAGTAGTTTTGAATACACAATACCTACTCGATCGTTTTTTGTAGTTTGAATTAAAAGATAGGTAAGCAACAGCATAAGAATAGATAAAAACTGGATTCTTTTTCAGTTAATAACCGAGTTTTTATCTATTCTTATGGCATGACATAAAAACCAATAAAGCCATTATCAGGGGTAGGCCTGCGTCCAGGCCTTCCCCATAGGCTGTTGAGGTAAGGAGCTGAAGTGAGGTATTGCATTTTACAGTCGTATATAATCTAGAATACATCCGGCATACATATATAAGGTTATCGACATAGCTCAAAGGATTAGCAAGCTGAAGTGGCAGTGGGCTGGCCATATCTTGAGAAGAACCGACAACCGACGGCGTAAACAACGTGTTCTTGAGTGGAGAACGCGCCTCGACAAACGTAGTGAAGGACGTCCTCCGACCAGGTGGGATGACGATTTGCGAAAGACTGCTGGCAGATGCTTGATGCTAAAGACAGGGCGCTATGGCGTTCATTAGGGGAGGCCTATGTCCAGCATTGGACTAACAGGCTGATGATGTAGATATAATTTAGATAATTAAGTATCACTATAGACCGTTCTGGGCACACAATATTGTATGGAGAGAGGAGCGGATGTCATTGTTACCAGGTTATGAATATTTTACTCGTTTCCATTTTTTGTATTTTACCGTGGACCATTATAGGCTGTTGAGATGAAAGAGAGAACAATAGGTATTCTCGTATTCCTACTACGAATAACAATGCAAAAGCAAAATAAAGCGCATACCTAATTGTGAAACCGAAATGAAAAGATATCCTTACTTTGAAGTAAGTTACAGACATTGAAGGAAACTAATATTCACAGAGTACCTATTTGTTAGAAGCTTGTCTAGGTAACCTTTAGTACCTATGCACGTTTAGCAGACTTTAATGTAGTGAAGTCCGGTAGGATGCGTTTCTAGAAACCTAGATATTTTTGTACTGTAATTGTAATGTAGAAACTTGAAGCTTTACTTTACAAAAATTTATCTAGACCCGAGTATAGGTGAAGCCAGATCAAAGCCATAGACAATCGTATGATTTACTTAATGAATTAAAGAATGCTGAACAATGCACACAGCATTATCTAACCCCAAGCTAAGCAGAGCTTGCGTTATGGGTACTAGATAACTGATATACATAATATAATACAATAGATAGATAGACGACCAGAATGCCCTGAACAAATTTCTATAGATCGTACACACATTTGTCCCGAGGCGGGAATCGAACCCGCAACCTCCTACGTCGCAGGCAGACCTTCGTCCACCGCGCCACAGAGGTCATCATGGATATTTTATTATTATTTAAATTACTCAGAACACCCGACAAACTAAGTAAACTTCCATGTGGTTGTACTTATTGTAGTGTATAATGCCACAATAAGACAAGTTTGCAGTATTAATAAATAATTTCAAAAAGGCTTGGTGTGCCTTTTTGAAATTATTATTATGTTATGATACCTATTCCTATATAATTCAAGTAATTGCTTTTTTGTATTCTTCTGCGTTCCTACTTGTAAATTTTCTTTGCGCCGTGTTCAAGAGCGGACGCCCCTGCCGCTAAGTTAAGCTAAGTCCGCTTAAAAGACACGAGATCGCAGTCATAACGATACCTCGGGAGTAAACGTACCTTCTCCGTGAACTTTATTAAAAGTTAGCTACGTGATCCTTTCTTCGTGTTGTACTTAAGTACCTTTCAGATGCTCTGTCTGTGATTCTAAATAAACTTAAGTGGGATCAGAAATATTGTACCTGTTTACAACATCATCATCATCAGCCTATGCTAGTCCACTGCTGGACATAGGCCTCCCCTACGACGACTAAGAAGTGGGGCGCAGGTTTTAGTCCTGCCGAAATCGAAAATTTTTGGGAAGTGATTTAATTTTTTTACATAGTAGTCGGTAAAACATTTTGATACCCTACAGCGATGCCCCCTTTTTTGAAATGAAATGAAAGTAGTTTTATTTATCCTAAATCTACTACACAAAAAAAAATATCTTAGGATGCAACATTATACCTAGGTTTTGCTGCTTATTTTGTGCGCAGCAGGGTTTAGGACAGATATGGCCTACACTCAGCATTGATTTGTCACTTATTTGTCTTTTTCTGTGTTTATCTTTTCTTTTTAATTTATTTTATTGTGGCAAAAATAAAACCTTTTTACTACATACCTGTTTGTAAAATCTTATCTCCACACGTCATGTTTAAGCAGTTAAATGATCTTCATCTTTATACAATATTTACTTTAAAGGCGTACTGACACACTCGTATCTACACACTACCTACTGACAAAGTTATTTATTACCTATTTAGTAGCTGTTAGCCTTTATTTATGTTTATTTTTTATGTTTATTTATATTCCATGGGAACTCATTTGCTGGATAAAAAGTATGCCTGTTTTACTCTCCTTCCTTTCAACTACCTTTATGCCAAAAATCAAGTCTATTAGTAGCTTAGTTAGGGTGTGAAGGAAGGACAAACAAACAAATAAATAAACAAACAAACACTCTTTCGCATTTATAATATTAGTATAGATTTCTCATTATACGTAATATTTTTTTTAAAAGGGATCGATACCGTCTTAAATAGAGATCTTCGATGGGTGCCGACAATTGTTATGGATGAATGGTTAATCGAATTTGAGTCTGGGACCGAATTCCACAAAATTAATCGCTTTACCATAACAATGCAATCGACTCAGAATGACACATTTTGGTAATTTACCTTTGTTCAAAAACTCCTAGTGAATTGCAAAATCTATCAGTTAATTAATTCAAACAAATTGTAAAAACCTTTCTGACAACTAACAGGCTAAAGGTTTCTTCGTCGCTTCTTTACTTTAGTCTACATACCGAAACGACCGAAATCAAATATATCGCTTTATTCCCGTGTCAATGTTTTATTTTCAGAAATTGACTTTTTCTAAGTGTACATTTTCGTATTTATAGAAATAAAAACTTTTGATTTGATTTGATGAACAAAATTAAAGCTAGAGTTACGCGTGTCAGTTCGTAACCAATGTATCAATCTCTCCGAGCTAATACTACCGTACGCACTATCTAGAGTTTATTTCATCTATGGACGATATTCCAAGTACACCATTGTCATAGTAAAGGGATTCGTAAGTATGAGTCGATATGAGGGTAGATAATTATAGCGCTTAGGTATCACTGGTGGCCTGAAACATGCACTTGTATTGGACTTGCTGTAGATATGTAGGTAGACTTTGTTATAGATTTACGTATCGTGAGTGTGTATGAAAATTGTAAATCACTTTGCTCTGACTCTCCTGAGACGTTGAAAAGACTTTTAGTGACACGTTGGGAATGAAGGCATCTCTCGTGAGACGCTGGAAATAGTCATGCGTGAGACGTTGTTGACTCTCAAGATAAGAGTGCTTTCAATAGCTGAAAATAATATATAAAGAATAAATCGTCGTATCCAGCGAATAAGGTCACAGTTGCAAAACACCAACTTTACAGGAGACGGTTTTTTCTTATTAATTCGAAAAGTTTCTATTATGCGAGTGTGTTTTTTTTGCTAAATCGTTTTCTAATATTTTCAGCTAAATTATCATGTGGGTTTTAAAAATAAAAAATACCGTTTTCCCTAGTTTTTGTCGCTTATCACCTTATTCCGCGTGCATTCTTCAAAGCTACGCTATTCTAAACGCCTTTGTGACCTTATTCCACGGAGATTTCGCTTCACGTCGTCAAACTAAAGGGTTACAATGGTCTTTGTAACCTTATTCGACTAAATAATCCGGACAATTACAAAAACATAAAGGTTACATTTTACTTTTCTTCAAGAATTTCGTTTAATAAAAATAATTTTCGGGTTCGATTCCCGCCTCGGTACATTTTAAAACTACTACCACAGACTTTTTAATGTTTTATAGCTAAATGACTCAAAATCATTCTAAAGCCAAAACCAAGTTCATATAAAACTTTGGATTGTTGGATTGATATACTTTGAAAAGTAGAATTTTAGGGTTTCTGGAATTATTATGGGTTATTCGAGTTTTTTTTTCCACAAAAATAATTAGTACTAATACGTTATAATTCCTTTCATAGAAAACAAGGTAATTCTGCATAAAATTTTTACTGTTATACAGGTTTTTAACGCTAAAGTCGTATCATCATCAGCCTATACCAGTCCACTGCTGGACATAGGCCTCCCCTAAAGGGCGCCATAGCGCCCTGGCTTCATCTTGCCGCATGCAGCATCTGCCAGCAGTCTTTCGCAAATCCTCATCCCACCTGGTCGGAGGGCGTCCTACACTATGTTTGCCGAGTCGCGGTCTCCACTCTAGAACACGTTTACCCCGGTTGTCGGTTCTTCTTGACGCGGTTGCCAGTTCTTCTTGAAATATGCCCAGCCCACTGCCACTTCATCTTGCTAATCCTTTGAGCTATGTCGATAACTTTGGTAATTAAAGTCGTATAAAGTTACTTACCTAATATGTGTCGAAATATGTATAAGATAACTCATAACTCAAATCATGGTAAATATAACCCGTTTTACCTCTGACTAAGATAATTCAGTGCAGCTACTAAAAAATAATAATGTTTAATTTGCCCTTTTACATTCGCATTACATTCGCGTGCATTGTCGCAAATGCGAGTATTTATTTTCCACACTGTCATGTACCTGTGAATGCAATTTATTAGCTTTATTGTCGTTTTTCTAACCTATTGTGTATTTAAGTAAGATTAGGCCTTTTTAAAAAATAAACAAAGTAAGTTACAATCTGCAGATGTTTGTCAAGGGTGCTGGTTGTTTGTTACGTATATTAAAAAATCTATACATATTTAGTATATTGTATTATGTGTATCACCCATAACATAACACAAGATCTGCTCAGCTTGGGGCTTGTTAATGCTGTGTAGTTTGTCCTACAATATTATTGTTCTTATTTATCTATCCGCTCAATTAAGTCGACCGTATCCAGATGAGAGGACTCGTCGATGATTCAAGCTCATCGCCTATTTAAGATTAGAGAATACCTACATAATATTTTAGTATTTTATACTCTGTTTCATAATGATATAACCCTTACATAATTAAAAAAAATATTGGTATGAATAAAGGTAGGGGACTTGAAAGGGGAAATGAAAATCTATATAATATAAAGGAGAAGAGAAAACTGGGTGACATATCAAGAAATCTCTGAAACTACAAGAGCTACGAAGATGAAGTTTTGCATGGAGGTTTCTTTTAAGACGTAAACACCCGCTAAGAACAGATTTTTGGAAATTAGTATTCTAAGGTAGTTAAAATGTGGTCAAAGGTTATTTTTTTAATAACTGCAGAACCGTATCTGTTGGCCCATCAAAATGCGTAGCGTAGAAAGATGACTTAAAATAAAACGTGAAAGAAATCGCAGGCGGGTCGGCTAGTAATTAATAAAACTTTAAACGTATTTGTTTAGAAGGTATTAAAACAGCACTCTTTTCATTCAACACTTCATATTTTCTGATTCATAATCATAAATTAATACCTAATTTGAAGTATGAATTTTATTTTATTGTAAGTGTAAAAAAAAGCTTTCAGAGCTTTGAGTGCAAGTACCTTATCTATAAAGTATAAAAAACTCTAATATAATAGTCTGAGTATAGTTAAATCTTTCGGTTCCTTTTTTTATTCTTACAACGTTGATATTTAAAGAACATCGGGCATCTTCTTAAAGTTTAAACCTTCTAGGAACAGTCTTATAATTTCAGCCACAATCAAAATAGATCCGCCCTTCAGTTATAATGAACTCTGTAAAAAGTTTCATTTTCTTACTCATTCAAAATGGCATGAAATAACTGATCTGTCTTTCCTTCTAAAAATAACTTCAAACAAAATAGACTGTCCTGAGCTACTGAGTAGAATAGACATTCGTGCTCAAACTACTACAATGTTTTTCAAGTAGACTATCTATATATCGAGATGTTGAGATGTCTTTATGATGCCGCCACTATGAGTGTCCAAGTACAGGGACAGAAGTCTAAACCCATCCAACTGCTCTGCGTTGGAAGATGTGTTTAAGACGCTGGACTAGAAAGGTAAGGGCATCAACATAAACGGCGATTACATCTCACACCTGCGATTCGCTGATGACATAGTCTTGATGATGGAGTCGCTGGAGGAGCTTAACCGGATGCTGGACGGCCTAGCTTCAGCCTCACGACGCATCGGTCTTGGCATGAACTTGGATAAAACCAAGGTCATGATCAATGGCCACATTGACCCGGGACCGGTCGGCATGAGAACTAAAGATTTACCAATTTTTAATTTAGATTTAGCTTGATCAATTCGTGGCGAGTGTACTTATTTATGTTTATAATTGATTAAAGTTAAAGGTTCTTACATTTAATATTACAAGTTATTCAGGCTGCAAGATAAGCTCACCTTGTGAAGCTATGTAGCCCATGTTAACTGAAGACACAGCTCTTAATTTTAAATAATGGATCTGAAAACAATTACTTAATAAAATCAGGTTTTAAACAGCTTTGATATCAATCGATTTTAATAATCTAATAGAGTTATTTAACCATACTAGAGATATTATAACGAATACTCGCTTTCGTGAACATTTGCAAGATTTTCAATATGTACTCGCATTCGCATTCACGACAATTAACGCGAATGTAATGCGAATGTTTAAGGGCTCATAAAAGATTAAATCTATCGGTAACTGCACTGAATTATCTTAGTCATTTAGAACGGGACTATGACCATGATTTGAGTTATTTTATTTGTTTTACAATATTTTGACACGGTTTCACGGAACAACAATTAATGACTTTAGTGTTAATAGCCATTTTTGAACTTTAAATAGGCAAATACAATACAATACAAAACACTTTATTGTACACCAGAAAAAGAACATTACAAAAAAAGACATATTACATGAGACAAGTACAATGGGCGGCCTTATCGCTTAGAAGCGATCTCTTCCAGGCAACCTTTGGATGGAAAGAACTATATGAATATAAGAAAGGCAGGGGGTGTACGAAAGATAAAATAAACATAAATATAACAGAATATTGAAAAACAGATATTAAATAAATAGTACAAATTACCTAACTCAATATATTTACACATAAACTAGATAAACACATAAAAGAAAAGAATATATAAATATATAATATACTACTTAAATACATAAATAAATAAATAATTTGTACCAATATTCACTATTCTGACAGGAAAATCTCCTACAAATACCTACACCTTTTACTTTCTGCTTTTTTCCATGCAGGGGGATCTTTCATATACACTCATTAATGTACCTGTCTTATTTTAATTTCTCAGTTTACTACGTAAGACGACCCGCCGCGCGCCGTCCGCGCGCCTTTTCGCCCGCGGTACATGGTTACTGTGGAGCATGTAACCTTATTCGCCGGGAAATATTCATGTCGGTTGCGTTTCGCACATGAAAGAAAGCGCCAAAGCTTTTAGTGACCTTATTCGTCGGGCTAAATGCATCAGTGCAATTGTAACCAAATTTTCAAACCTTAATAACTTTTTTTATATTCATTACTTATTTACTTTTTCGAAATGGTAAGGTGTAAATGATAATGGAGATTCTTAAAATGCAATAAAAATAAAAGGTCACACTGGCGACTGTAACCTTATTCGTTGGATACGACGAAATGATCTTTAGTCGGCGAAAAGGTTAGGAGCCTACTTTCAGTTACAATGTTTTTTAGGTTGTAGGTATACACGTACTATTCATGTAGTGGCAGTGGGCTGGCCATATGTCGAGAAGAACTAACAACCGCTCGGGTAAACGTGTTCTTGACTGGAGACCGCGACTCGGCGAACGTGGTAAAGGACGCCCTTCGACCAGGTGGAATGACGACTTGCGAAATACGGCAGACGCTAGGGACGACAGGGCGCTATGGTACTTATTAGGGGAGGCATATATCCAGCGGTGGACTACTATAGGCTGATGTTGATAATGAAGTACACGTTGCTCTATTTAAATGAACTGATTTCTGGTCGGATTTTCGTCACGTGTAACTATTAAATTGCGTCAATTCTAAAGGAATGAACCAATGAACTTACAAGGTGACACTGACTATTCAACCACAATTGGTAAAATTGATCAAGATACTAGAACTAATCGAACAATGAAATTTGACTCTACCTTTCGTTAACTCAAACCTTGTATGAACTACGCTTGTCATTTGTTTGTTTTATGTGGGGTTCGGAGTTTAAATGTTTAGAACAAACAACATATTAAAACCAATTTTATCACAAATTTTAAAAATCTCATGGAACCTCTTTTGTTTTTTGTGTACTGAAGTATCGTTGCGGAATCGTCCATAGATAAAAAAACTCTAGATAGTGCGTACAGTGCTATTAGCTGAGAAGAGATTGTTTTTTTTTTAATTCTTCATTTTTAATGAAACTTTGAGTCATTGGTATGACTATGTCAGTCCTGTATTTTAACAAATTTTTGTTTAAGTTAGAGATTGATTAGTTTAAAAAAAACACAAGCACAAACGTTGACTCTTGAAAAGCGTCCCTCCATCTGTAATTTCTCTCATCAAAGGTAAAACGCCAGAATATGTCATACCGAAACGATACCATTGCTAATTTTCTTATTCCAATTTGGCCCTTGGATTTGTGACGTCGTCAGCGTGGATAATTGTATGACAAAAGACAATCGTAAAAAACTACATAAAGTGCATGATTAATATTATGTGGCGGTGGGACCCTGAACACTTTGAATGTCCTCCTTACGGATTGTGGTACCTTTTTCCAAGTGCCACCTTCTTTGTTGTTCTTACATGTCTATTCCATCCCAAGGTTGCCTGAAAGAGATCGCTCATAGCGATAAGGCTGCCTTCGTACTTCGTCTACTCGCATTATGTTTTTATCTTTATGTAATACTGTACTTTGTTGTATTATTATTTATTATTTTACTTTGAATTTTTTTACCAAAGCTTAGTACTTAATGACTGTGTTATAAAGTTATAATTTATTTGTCTGATTGAAATGTATTTATTTTGTATTAAGTTATTTAATTTAGTGTTGTATTTTATGCTTTATAATTCCGACACAATAATTATTGTTTGTGAATCAATAAATGAAATGAAATGAATGAAATATTTAGTTCTGTATGATTTCTGTGTTTGGGTGATACAATAATGTATTATCTATCTAACTACCCTGCTTTGAAGACCCTATCTCAACGTTGACACCCACATGCTTACAAACATTGTTATTCAACAGAACAGATAAGATTTAGGAGTTGAACCGCCTGAGCTGAAACGTTATAGATTAAATTTAATTCTTCACGTGCGCAGTAAGGGGAAAGTGATACGTGACCAATTTGATGTTTCCACCGAGGAGCGTTTGCCCAGAATCTGAGCGCATTTTTACAGAATGCAGCGAAAACTCTCCGATCACGCACTTACTTTTCACTGAAATCCAATGAGATTAAATTATAATTATTGACGACCGATGTGGCGCGGCGGGCGAAGGTCAGCCTGCGACGCAGAAGGTTGCGGGTTCGATTCCCGCCTCGCGACAAATGTATGTATGATCTACAGAAATTTGTTCAGGGCATTCTGGTCGTCTATCTATCTATTGTATTATATTATGTATATCAGTTATCTAGTACCCAAGACACAAGCTCTGCTAAGCTTGGGGCTAGGTAATGCTGTGTGAATTGTCCAGAATTATTTATTTATATTTATTTATTTATAAAGTAACTATAATACTGACGGGTCACTATACAACACAATCCAATGAGATTAAGGTAACTATAATACTGACGGGTCACATTAGTCCACTGGACATAGGACTCTCCTAAAGCATAATACAAAATATCTATCTATGTAGTTTAGTGTATTATGCATCTTATATCTTGAATAAAATAAACTAGTCATCACCCATAACACAAACTATGCTTGGCTTGGGCCTGGATGATGCTGTGTGAGTTGTCCAGCATTTTTTACTATTATTTTTTAAATGAATTTCCTGCTTTTTGTGTAAAGACATCCAAAAGTATACATTGGTTCGGCAGCTCTGTCTAGAGTCTAGACCGTTTTGTCCCGAACTGTGAATTTACTCTGACATGGAGAGGATTTGAAGGGCCAATATGGTGAAGGTACTGTGGCAGACCGAGAGGCTCTGATTTTCACCGAACAGAACCTGGTAAGACTGGTACTAAGGGTACCTATTAAATCACTTTAATTATTGACTGTACGCTGGGAAGGATTGTAGAAGACTAATTATTTATCGACGAAAAAGTACCTACTTACGTACTTGATAAGTTTTGTAGAACAATCTGAACAGTCAGAATCTCTCTCTCTCTCTCTCTCTAAGCTAGTGTTTAGCTTCAGCCGTGTATTAACGACTTGTTTCTGACCGCGGCTTTGCCTGCGTTGGTTTCTATGGAAATGTTTAAAAGCTTTTTGTATCCCATGGGATAAAAAGTAGCCAATGTTTCATTCCATTTACCTGTATGCATTTTCAGACCGATCCGTTCAATACCTTTTTTATGTTCTTTAATAAACGTCCATCTACGAATATTTCAAAGTGTCCGAAAAAAATTCGATTTCGGCAAAATTCTCCAGTGCGAGATACGCACAATAAAGGAAAAATCCATCCATCAATTTAAACATCCTAACAGTCGCTCATAAAAATCATACAAATACAATTTTTGTATTATTTTTATTAGCGAAAGATTTGTTATATAAATGTTGAAACTGGATAGTAGGTAACCTATTCAAATAAAACTAAAAGTATCCTAAGTAGGTCTTAAGTCTTACATCTTTGCCGCGATCCCTAAAAGTTCAAAAAGGGCAACACGGGCGAACTCTTCGGGCGAGAAATGAATTTATTAATACAGTTCAGAGAAAAGTTCAGACGATTATAATAAAAAACTGCGACGCAGGAGGTTGCGGGTTCGATTCCCGCCTCGGGAGAAATGTGTGTACGATCTGCAGACATTTGTTCAGGGTGTTCTGGTCGTTTTCTATGTATAATAAAAAATATCTATCTATGTATTGTATTTTATTATGTATATCAGTTATCTAGTACTCATAACACAAGCTCTGCTTAGCTTGGGGCTAGATAATGCTGTGTGAATTGTCCAGCATTATTTAATTATTTATTTTTATTTATTAACTAGAAAGTTAACATTCTAACAAGGTAAAGGTTTCTTATTCGCTTCTTGACTTTACCTTTAAAAGATTGAAGTGAAAAATGTTTTATTTGTTACTAAAGAGGCAACATAAAAAACATCATCTGTGAAAATTACAACTGTCTAACTATGGTACATGAGATACTGCCTGTTGACAGACGGACAGACGGACAGCGGAGTCTTAGTAATAGGGGTTTTACCTTTTGGGTACGGAATCCTAAAAACTAAATTACCAATACAGTTTTTCACTGACATGAATGCTTTCAACTTCCTAGAAAAAGTTTGCTCAACAGCTATAAATCCGGAATCCGTGCACTCAAAGTGACGGAAATATAGTCTACTAAAAACAAGATCTGAAATCCTAATCGAATCTCGCACCACTTCGAAAAAGTAAACGGAAGAGTGTGTTTGCTAGAAAGTGTCTGAAAATATCAATTTGTCAGGTAACACCGGAGCGGTTAGCAGGGACGTGACCTCCGTGCCAAACAACTCGAGTGGATGCGACACGGATAGGGTTAACTTGGCGGGTAATGTGATTTCATGATTTGTGCTTTTTGTTATTGAAATTGAAGGAACTTGTGGAGGTTGTTGTGTTGTTCTAAGCTTTTTTAGGGCATAAACCTTACTCAAGCATAAATCTATAACTGAGAAAACTTTCATAATACGGGCCTATTATGAAAGTTTTCTCTGTTATAGATTATGCTTGAGTAAGGTTTATGCCCTAAAAAAGCGTTACATAAGCATAGATTGACTGCAGAGCAAGCTTTTATAATACGGGCCATAGTCTTCTAAGAATGGTGGGTTACATTGTTTTATTAAAAGATCCTTTTGATTATATTGGGATACATTTAAATTTATTCATTTCTACCCGCCTGGTACTTTAAGTGAGATAGACGTTGTTCAATATAATCCCTATGGACAGCATTAAATAAATAAATAATGCCGGACAATTCACACAGCATTATCTAGCCCCAAGCTAAGCAGAGCTTGTGTTATGGGTACTAGATAACTGATATACATAATATAATACAATACATAGATAGATATTTTTTATTATACAGGGTTATTGGTAAATTAGTAACACTACGTGAACTGCACGTTCTGCCCATCACCATTAACATATTTGTTAAGGTGGGGGATCTTAAATCTTTAAAAAAAGTAGTAACTAGCTCTGATATAAAATGAAAAAAAAACCTTTGTCTGGAGCTCAACGAGTTACTAAAGACCGATTTTTCACTTCCATACCCACTGTTAAGTAAGGGCAGAGTCGTTCTTAAGTTGAATCTATAATATAAAAATGAATCGCAAAATGTGTTGGTAAGCGCATAACTCAACAACGCCTGGACCAATTTCGCTAATTCTTTCTTTGTTGTGTTTGTTATTGTCAGGAAAAGGTTCTTATGAAAGAAAAAATTAAGAAAGTTGGAAACATAAATTTCCACGGGGGCGAAGCCGCGGTTCGCAGCTAGTTTCAAATAAAATCGATCTAACGAACGATTATTGAATAGGTGGGTACTATTATACCCAATACTTATTTTAAGAATTGTGGACTAGCATCTTCATAAACGTGTTTGTGATGATGGTCAGAATCAGAACCTGCAGTTCACTTAGTGTTACTAATTTACCAATAACCCTGTATATAGAAAACGACCAGAACACCCTGAACAAATGTCTGCAGATGGTACACACATTTGTCCCGAGGCGGGAATCAAACCCGCAACCTTCTGCGTCGCAGGCGGACCTTCGCCCACCGCACCACATCGGTCGTCAAAAATAATATCCCTATGGAATCTAAGTACGAGTGTTAAGTACCTTACATGCATTTCTGCCTTCCTGGTGTTGAGTGAGATAAATAGTTACAAAAAATACTTCGGAAACAAGAATGGTCAATTATTTAAATGAATTAAGTCAATTATTATTTAAATCTTGCACGAGAAACGTATTGACGACAGTACTTTTTCTAGTGTTCTGTAAGAAACCTTAAAAATGGGACGAAACCGGAACGATTTCCGCGTTAAGTTTGAGTTTCCGTGTTCGGACTACTTTAGGCCGAGGCGAGTGAGCCGAACGGAATACCGCTACAATTACAAATCAAGTACCAACATATTAAGGAGTCTCCGAGTACCTTATAAGTAGATTCAATACGTGTTTAATCACTGTCTGCCTGTTCTTTCCCTTTTCTACCTACTTCAAGGAGGAGGTTCTATATTCGGCAGTAGGTATATATTTTCTTTTATGTCTTCATCGATATCCCCGTCAATTATAAAACAATTTTGGAAATTCTTTCGCTATTGTATAGAGAACGATCCCGAATCTCCGAGTTTATATGTGCGCCGTAAAAAGTATCTAAAACATCATTACAATATAATTTTCACTCACTGGTCTTTTGGTTTCCATGGCAACGGGCAAAAATAGGAGGTCCAACAAATTTGAAGAATGGCGGATTGCCTATAACGAAGGATGAATGATTCTGAACTGATTATATTGTAAGGGGTTTTTACGCAAAGGGTCCCAAGCCCAACATAAATATTACTAAGCCTCCGGTCTGTCTGCCTGTTTGTCTGTCTGTCCGTCCGTCTATCAGCGTGCCGTATTTTATCAGTAGGTACATATTTAGGAGTATGAAGTCGGCTTACAGTTTTTAAAATATGTCAAATGCTTTATTCATTTGTTTCGCAGTTACCAAAGGGTGCCAAGCCAACGAGAGTCTTTTAATAGTATTCTAGTCTATAAATTAAATGTTAAAAAAGCCTATTCAAATGCTATGCCTAGTACCTAGTACCGACAGAACCATTGGAGTTCCCGTCCGACGTAAATAGGACGGTTTTTAAAAGTAAATGTCACGGTTTGCTTTCATTTTCAAGTTTCAGCTATTTTTCTACGTTGCAGTGTGCACATTTGTGGCTTCAAGTGGCTGAAGCTTTTAAAAGATCGGAGGAACTACTAAACGATCGAAAATCCAATCCGAACTAAACTAAAATGAAAGTCATATCGGATTCAACATGTACAGTTTAAAAATCAGACCACATAAAAAAGAGCACAAAATCAGTCATATGCGTTTTTGGAAATACTGAAATCTACTGAAATTGCAGTGAAAGGCTTAACCTTAGAGATACCCGTAAAAAGGATCTACGTCAGACCTGCCTAGTTTCTTCTTACTGTTATCTGCTCATCAACGAGGTACAAGTTTTTTCAATTATTATTAAAATATGTATAGGTATATAATAGGTATGTAATAAATATGTACCTACCTACTTTTTTAAACCTAAGTTATTCCAAAGTTAAACGTAATTTTACACGATTCGAACTACTCGCATTTTGTTGTAAGAAAATTGTGACTGACCTTTCTCCGCTCTGCCGTCCCATTAGGTATGGAGAGTGAAGAAATAGAGAGTGCATCTGTCACATTGCGCACATATTTGTACACTTAAATATTATTACGTCTAGCGCGTATGGCTAGTCTCTTTTGATTCTAGCCACCACCGCCGTGGACGAAATCCGGCTGGAAGGACATCACCATAATTCGAATAATAATTCAACCAAACCACAGCTTATTCCATATATAAACTTACTGACGTGTTCCATGTTTAATTGAAACTACGCAATAAAATATGAATTTCTTTGAATTTATCAGTAGGGGCCGACATAACACACCGTGTAATCTTGATTTTATCTTTTTGCGTTGCTGCTTTTTCTATAAGGCACTCAACGGATAGCTTATATCGATAAACGATATTCCATTAGAGAATACTAATCGAATTTCTTTTATTCGCTTTAATTTAAAACTGTGATCTTTGCGTTAATTGAGAAAGGAAAAATCTAAGCGCAATTTTAAGATGTTGCATTATTATCTTCTACTAAAATACGTAATATGTTTGGAGTGCCAGTGTAGATAAAGAACTATAAATTTTTGACTTGATTTGGACTTGATTCTTTAGTTAGTTTTCAGCACAAGAGCAGAACGACAAAGATAGATAAGGTGTGTGGTTATGCGACGTAGGGTGTAAAACTTTCTTGGTATCTTTATTGGTGATCATAAGGGTGGGCACCCTTAAGATCACCAATTCAAAATTCCGGAATCATCCTAAATTGGCCTACAAACACGTTCTTCTAAGCCTGTGAAGATCCCAGGAAGATTCTGCACAGGTGAAAAGTTCCAAGCGTAGCTAGCCCAACTCCGTCCAGAAGGTCGGAGTTGGGCTGGCTACGCTAGCAGATCATATCCACGCACAATGGACCAAACAGAGTCTGAGTGCGGAAAGAAGAGAACACACACACGGTCTTCTAAGTACAGTAAAATGTCAACATTAATTTGATTGTTTTGAAAAAAGAATTAACAGACATGAAATTCGTTTTATAATATTTACACAGGTTTTTAGGCTTTTGGGCGCAAATACTTATCCCACGGGATAATTTTTTATTTTTTTTATCACCATTATCATTATTATTCTCCATAAAGTAGTGAAAAAATTTACGAAATCAATAATTGACGCAGAAATCGAACATACAGCAAAATAGAACATCCACTTTTGATTTCGTTTCGTCGGTTAGATACGTACTCATCATCATCATCATCAGCCTACATCAGTCCACTGCTGGACATAGACCTCCCCCAATGAGCGCCATAGCGCCCTGTCTTCAGCTTGCCGCATCCAGCATCTGCCAGCAGTCTTTCGGTTAAAAACGTACTAACAATAATAAATGATTGTGGCCATAGTTAGTAAATTTTTTATAACTTATACAAAATCTACTGATGATTTTTATAAGTTACTCACAGGTAACATAACTACGTAATAGGGTCGTTCAAACTGTCGATGAACCTCCGCCCGCTTCTCCCCTGAGGGTATAACCCCAGAGAACATTACATCTTCGCGTCAATGGTTCAAAGGGAAACCATAAAACCACTGAAGGGTAGACATTAATTAGGTGATTATTTATATAAGAGGGATGTTGAGTAATTGTAATGTATTTTATAGAGAAAAGTGGTTTATTGAGCTTTTGTTGCGAAGGGTAAGAGCTTTTACGAGAAAGTTGTGGTTGAGTTTTTTATTAGCATGTTCATAAATAGTACTGTATAGGATTTGAGTTGAAAGAACTAATAGGTATCCATTCTGGTTTGAGCTTTGAATTATCAAAACAAATAACACACACAAAACAAACGTGTGTACGACAAATGTGTGTACGATCTGCAGACATTTGTTCAGGGTGTTCTGGTCGTTTTCTATGTATAATAAAAAATATGTATCTATATATTGTATTGTATTCTGATATCAGTTATCTAGTACCCATAACACAAGCTCTGCTTAGCTTGGGGCTAGATAATGCTGTGTGAATTGTCCAGCATTATTTATTTATTTATACCTTTTTTTTGTTGATTTATACACAGCTAAGAAACGAAATGAGCAAAGTGCATTCAATTTGGAACGGAATAAAAATCGTAGAATATTTACTTATTCATTACTTAAGTTAATTAAGTTGCTAAATTACTAACTCTCCCTGTTCTCTGTATAATATTAACACTGATAGGATTTCCAGCTTTTGAGTTTAAACCAATATCATCATCGGATGAGCTTCAGCTGCCCAGCCAGCTGGACGCTGATTGGCTGAAAATGCAGAGCACTGAGCCTCACAGCCTGTATGGGCTGATAAGTCACGTTTTCATTACCCTGACTTTGGATATTCGTGTCATGAGGTGGCCGTTGTTTGTAGCTTCGCTTTTGAATATTGTTAGCTACTTACATAACAAGAATGATTTTCAAAAGCAAATAGTTGGTTTGGGAGCAAAGGTCCGCCTGCAAAACAGGTGGTTGAGGGTTCGATTCCTGCCTCGGGACAAATTTAATGTTTGTGCGATTTGCAGATATTTGTACCGAATTTTCTTTCTGTTTTTATTTATGTATACTAAATAATAAGTGTATCGGTATAACACATGCCCTGCTTAGCGTGGGGCTAGATGATTTTGTGTGAACTGTCCAGAGTTATTTATTAACTTTTATTTGTTAAACAAAATAATTGTGTACTGCAAGTCTGTTACCTTCTGTTTTTCAAGTTCTCACACTCACACCAAAATACTTACAGTCAGTTCCAGGGGTATATATCAAAGAGAACAAACCACCTTAGCAAATATATAATAAAATGACAATTGCAATTTAACGTTCCCTTTTCTATGTTAAAAGTGTCAATTTGCTCCCACGAAGGGAAAGGCAACACAAAAATTAAATTACGGCACTAGAAAAAAAGCATTTTGAGCTGCAGTCGAGTGCTATGAAACGAAACCAATTATGGCAATGTTGTATACAAAGTGCATTTTATCGTTGCTGTAAAATACGTTAAGGAGATCCTACAGAATGATCATAATTGCATTTTGTATTTTGGAATACAAAATACATAACAAAATGCATTAATTACACCAGGTTTACTGGTGGTATAAGATGGACACACATGGATCACAACAAGCCGAAGGAATAGAATCGATGGAATAGAAACGAATTAACTTGGGTGATAACCTGACTCTGTGCGAAGTATAAAATTAGGTGTATCAGTGTCTCTCAGTGCGAAGTATCAAGACTATTTTTCACCATGAAAATTCCCACTCATTACCTACACGCTGTAACGTAACATTCTGAGAAACCTTATACTCAAGGTATTGACTTTTTATTAAACTCGAGAAGTTTTTGAGCGTTAAAGTGATGTATTTGGAATAGAAGAAATTAATGAAAGTGACGATTCAGCGTAATAGTAAAATATTTAACGTTTTAATAAGGGTTAATAAATAAATCTAATACAAAAAAACGAATAGCTATTTCTTTTTTGGTTTATTTCAATATAAGTCGAATGACAACTACAAGTTACTAAGTTAATATCATGATATAAAATAAATTATAATGTAACGTTTTAGTAAATAAATAAATCCAATACACAAAAAAACAAATAGCTATTTATTTTTGTTCTTTTCCATATAAATCGAATGACAACTACAAGTAACTAAGCTAATTTCAAACTTAGACATGTATATAACCTACAATCTAAGTTTAAAAAAAGAAACTTTCATATTTGTTGCACACTGTACATTGCATAAACGTCATTCGAGATAGGTCATGTTGTTTCGCCTGAGTTATACTTTTTTCTCATAGATAAAGAAATTAACATTTCCTATCGTAAAAATTACAACGCAGAATCAGATGTCTTTTTTTTTGCGGCATAAAGTAGGTATCCTCCTACACCTAGGTAGTAGGGTACCTTTATTTTATGACAATTCAAGGGAATAGTCCAGTGTGAACGCGCCTTTAGCACAGTTTTTCAGCATTGCGTTCGTTGGAACGTCTCATTCTTTTATTACAATCTCACGACAATACTCAAATGCTGTGCTCATAATTTGAGTTCCTGATTTATATACAAAGCTTATTGCTTTCTTTGTGATAAAGTGTCCGTAAATAGGAAATTGTTTATTAAAAAGTACTTATCTGAACCTAAAAAAAAAGTATTGTAACAGTAACTAAATTTCCTTGATTAAAGAAAATACAATCAAATAATGGATAATAATAACAATGGATATAGATTATTTGCAACAGTCTGCAGTTAACTAATTTTTTCAATTCTAAACAAATTTATTCGAACTACACTCGAGAGCAATGAATCCGGGTCACTCAAATTGGAGTATTGAAGATTGGTCGAAAGTTATGTTCTCCGACGAATCAAAATTTATGCTCTACAAGCACGATGGAAGACACAGAGTGTATAGAAGACCAGGGGAAAGATTCAAGCAAGCATGCATCGAAGAAAAAGTAGCCTACGGTGGTGGGTCTGTACTTGTGTGGGCCGGAATTTCCTCTGAAAGTCGCACAGAGCTGGTGATCATAGAAAACGGCTCTTTAACTAGCGTAAGATATGTGGAAGAAATCCTCAACGAACACGTTGGTCCATTTATGGTCAATTTGGGTGAGGATGCTATATTTATGCATGACAATGCCCGACCTCATACAGGTAGGATTGTGAATGACTACCTTCAAGAGATGAACATTACTTGTATGGAGTGGCCAGCGCGCAGCCCGGATATCAACCCGATCGAGCATGCTTGGGACGAGCTAGGGAGATGCGTAAAACAACGAAACCCTCCCCCAATCACGCTTCCTGAGCTCAAAATTGCTCTCACAGAGGAATGGGAGAATATTCCCCAAAATCGTATAAGGAACTTGGTGTACAGCATGCCAAACCGCGTAAACGCAGTAATGGAAGCACGAGGAGGTAATACGAAGTATTGAAATTCAAGAAAATCGTCATAAAGTTCAAAAATTTCATGTTTCCTATTTTTGTTTTAAGGAGAGATCAGCAGTTTTTTTTCTTTATGTAATTTTGTGTAAATAAAATGTATGGTGACTCATATTTTTTTAACTTTCATTTAAGGAGTATTAAATTGTCTATTAAATACAATTTATTGCATTAACCTAGCATTCTTACTTTCCGAGATTTTTTGGATTCTTTGAGTGACCCGGATTCATTGCTCTCGAGTGTAGTTATAATTTGGTTCTATTATTTGATTATAATTTTCTGTGTTATCAAATAATAGAAACTAATTAGAACTTGTATTTACTAGTGAAACAATTGAGCTAAGTGCAGACTGTTGTAAACAATCTACAGGTAGCTCAACTGATCAGTATTCGTTGGATATAATCGCATAGCTGCATGGCAATGCTGATGCGCTGCGCCATACTCACCAGCCCTCGGGTCACTCGTATCTTCGACCAGACGCTCAGATTTTTTTTTAAACACGGAGAACCTCTGTACCCCACGGACCTCGGTCTCGACGCCAAGAGGAGCGTAGGCTATGTCGAAACCTGCATTTTTGCGCCTCTTGAGATATTCGGCAACTAAAGTATTTTTAGATACGTCATGGAGAAAGCTTTCAACACTCTTTCTCTCTCGGGACTACGTTTTATCATGCTGCCGTGGCAGTCGTAAGAGTTGATTAAGGTAACCAAATGGAAGGTAACAACACAACCTTTCAATGCTTCTTAAATCAAGTATAATTTTTTTGGCTTAGCGAGATAAATACTCATCTACTAGTAATAAAAATATTATGGGCACACTTCTGAGTCATGCCTTATGCAATAGCGAAAAAAAAAACGATTCGTAATAGACAGACAAATCGACGAACATCCATAAAAAAGCATACTGCCGAACAGAGAACATCCTCCTTTTTTGAATTTTTGAAATCGGTTAAAAATGGGTGAATTTTCTATACAAAAACGAAATTAACATCAAAATCGAATAACAATGGCGAAGATATCGAATAACAAACATTCCTACGTTAAAAAAACATGACTTTTAAGCAATAAATATAAGTGAGAACTTTGTAAAGTAGTATATTTTTGCAACTAAAATGCTTCTAGCTGTTTGAATTCCTTAAGGTACATTAAGTGAGTTAGCAATTCCTTCCCTGCTAAACATTTACAGTAACTGACAGAGTAATTTCAATTAATTACAATTCAATTTCATTCAATACAAAGTTAGTGAATAACGGGACATTCCGAATAGAGTGTATCGTTAAACGAAACTGCAGAAAGCAGCTGACTGCAGTTAAACCTTTATGTTAGCTACAGTCGGCTCTTAGTGTGGCACATATATTAGTAAATTAGACCAAAAACAATAATTACAGTTCATGGAAATCGCAGAGACCAGAAGTGATTTAAAACTAGCAATAGTTACCTCCTCAACCTCAACCTCAACAGCCTATAATAGTCCACAGCTGGACGCAGGCCTACCCCTGTTTTTTTTATCTCATGGCCCATAATCACCACGCTGGGCATGCGGGTTGGGGATCGCATAGTTACCTATTCAATTCAATTCAGTTCAATATGTATGAGATATTTAGTCTATCCGAAAAGGTATCTCTGAATATTTAATTGCTGTGTTTTGATAAATTTTCCTTAGGGTAATTTAATAATAATGGTCACACAGATGAAGGTAGTTTTTGTGGTTCAAATAAAATTCAATTCAAAATTAAAAGTGCTTTAATTTCTTTAGACCTATGGTACCTACAGGACTCTTGGACACGTCACAAAACACAGATTACATAAGTTAAACTAGGAAATAAAGTGATAAGATCACTTTGTCGACTTCAATCTTTTCAAGGTAAAGTAAAGAAGCAAACAAGAAACCTTTACCTTATTAGAATGTTAGTTTTCGTAAATGTTTTTAAACTTACGCGATCTGAACACATAATTATAAATACTATTTAACGGGTTTTTATAATACCCGTTAAATAGTATTTATAATTATGTTAGTTTTCGATTGAAAAGGACATCGAGCTTAAAAACTAACATTGATAATGCTGTGTGAATTGTCGAGCATTATTATTATTAATGATTTACTTATATTGCAAGTAATTCCCTACACCCATCCAAAGGAAATAACACCTTAATACACCTATCCGAAAGATAACAGTAACTAAGGTATTAATTTCACCAAACAACACCCTATCCCATTCACTACAAAGTTTGAAATTTCCACCGGTTTACAGCCAAGTCTATTAGTAGGTAAAGTAGTAGTTTCGTTTCCGTAACTCAACGGGCTCTTATTACGTTATTACTGAAGCATTGTTGCAATCCGAATACTAGATGGTGTATTTGTAACAAGGTACATTTTAAAAAGCTGCTTCGATCCGCTAGTATTTTCATCCACGCTGACGTCACGTATATATAATACAATAATAATAATAATTGAGCCTAGCTTTGCAGCCGGTGATCTACCGTTTTGATATATTTATTGTAGAATAGTTTTATAATATTATATTTTCTATAGTAAAAAATGTATTTTTAACGTGATTTAAAATAAATGAAGTGTCATAATAATAGTTCATTTATTTTAAGTCACAGACAGCTTAGACATACGTATTTACATAAAAGGATGAGTAGGTAGGTAACACACATTACATAGGTAGCAAATTAAAGACACTAAGGCGGTCTGTCTATAAGTCCTAATATAGTTACTTAAATAGTTTTAGTTACTTAAGTATTTTAATAAAATAATGTATGTAGGTCGACAAACTTTCCAAGCCATACGTGACGACAGCGTGGATAAGTTGTATAAATATTTGTGCCATCTGCAGATATTTGTTCCAGGTGTTTTGACGTCACAAATCTAGGCCATTCGTGACGTCAGCGTGGATAGGTTGTATAAATATTTGTGCCATCTGCAGATATTTGTTCCAGGTGTTTTGACGTCACAAATCTAAGCCATTCGTGGCGTCAGCGTGGTTAAGTGGTATAAATATTTGTGCCATCTGCAGATATTTGTTCCAGGTGTTTTGACGTCACAAATCTAGGCCATTCGTGGCGTCAGCGTGGTTAAGTTGTATAAATATTTGTGCCATCTGCAGATATTTGTTCCAGGTGTTTTGACGTCACGAATCCAGGCTATTAGTGGCGTCAGTGTGGATAAATTGTAAAAATATTTGTACGATCTGCAGATATTTGTTCCAGGTGTTTTGACGTCACGAATCTGTTATCAGCCATTTGTGACGTCAGCATGGATTAATTGTATAAATATTTGTACGATCTAAAGGATTTTTTTTTCTAGTTGTTTTGACATCACGAACATCAATTCTAAAAAAGCCTGAGCGCGCTAGCCTAGAAACGTAGAAATAAGTCACCATAGTAAAAACTCATTCTAAGTGAACTATAAAGTTTTTATGAGTAAATAAATTCTCTTAACCGAATCCAGGCCATTCGTGAGGTCAGCGTGGATAAATTGTATATAAATGTTTGTACGATCTGCATATATTTGTTCCAGGTGTTTTAGGTGTTTCCTATGTATAGTAAAACATTTACCTGTGCTATATAATGTATAAGGTAGAACAGTCGTCTAGTACCCATAAGCTCTGCTTACCTAACCTACCTAAACAGCCTATAATGGTCCACTGCTGGACGCAGGCCTCCCCCTGATTTTTTTATATCTCAATGGGGTAATGTCCATAATCCCCACGCCGGGCATGCGGGTTGGGGATCGCAGTTTGGTGGTACATTTATACTGCAAGAGGCGCTGCTGCCCGCCTCCGGTGTGTGTCCCTTAGTCGCCTCTTACGACACCCACGGGAAGAGTTGGGGGAAGAGTTGGGAGTTGAGAGCTCTGCTTAGCTTGGGGCTAAATAATGCTGTGTGAATTGTCCAGCATTAATTATTTACTTTTTACTAATGAAAAATCACTTACAACTAAAGCAGGTAAATAACTATTCCAATAACAAGCTCAAACTATAGATTTCTAGAGTCCACATCACAATTAGATAACATTTAATTCAATTCAATTCAATTCAATTTATTTATTTCAGTTTTTCACCATAATTGTTAGTAAACTACTTAGATACTATGTTAGTAACCATAAGATCAATTTCAATTTAATCCCTGCAGTCGATTCGCTTGGTAATTCTGTAAGACGTTATTGGCTCTCGAAGCTCACACAGCTACCTCGCCCGGTTGATTTGGCTCGTTAAGCTGAAGAACTATTGCAAACGATGACGGTGTGATGTAAATCGGAAAAGTCTGGACATTATTTTAGACCCGTTTTTTTCGCATATATTATATATGTATACAATAGTAAAACCTTGGAACCGTCTCCAAAGTTACATTATGAACTCTTGAAAGAGTGCTAGTACCTGCTCGGTCTTTAAAGGTGTGCTTGGGGCAAATCTAGATAAATAAAACAGGTAACTATTACAGAAAAATAAATACAAGTCAAAAATTACACTAATATTACAAATGTGAAAGTTTGGGTGGATGGATGGATGGATGTTTGTTACTCTTTCTGATTTTGTCTTGGTTTACGCTGTAACCTAATTACGAAATACCTTATTTAGGGGAGATGAAGAAAAAACCGTGCGTTGAATAGCCGTGTGGTGCCGGCTTAGAATTTGCACCACCCCAACTCTTCCCGTGGGTGTCGTAAGAGGCGACTAAGGGACATACACCGGGGGGCGGGCAGCAGCGTCTCTTGCAGAATAGATCTACCACCGAACTGCGATCTCCAACCCTTATGCCCAGCGTGGAGATTATGGGCATTACTCATGAGATAAAAAAATAAGGGGGAGGCCTACGTCCAGCAGCGGACTAATTATAGGCTATTGAGGTTGAGCAAGAATAAAAAAAACTAGAAACGAGTTTATTTTTAGTTTGTGTGGTAGGTATCGGACAGCACCGCGCGGCGACGTCGTGTGAAAGAATCTAGAGTACTAGTTATTGTCTACTGAATGGCGACTAGAGAGCTTTGTTCTGAGCACTACTACTCACCCTAAGCATCTCCTCTCAAGTGGCTAATATGTGCTCTTTTATTTGCAGAGTGCGGGTTAATAAGCTTAGGACAATGGATCACGTAGGTAATTCATTGTTTTCAGGCATTTGAAAAAGTAATTTTGTATTTCGATATCTGTACCACAGAATAACTTACCGTCAGAAAGCTACGTTATCACTGAGTAACATAGGCTAAAGAATATACTGCGCGAAGGTGGGGTAGACCGCTAGTGAATTAATTATATTACATATTATTAGAGAATTATAAATATATATTAGGATTGAGCTGTCATCTGGTCTGGGCGTCCTACACTACGTTTGCCGTGTCGCGTCTCCATTTAAGAACACGTTTACCCCAGCGATTGTCGGTTCTTCTCGAGATATGGCCAGCCCACTGACACTTCAGCTTGCTTATCCTTTGAGCTATGTCGATAACCTTGTTTCTCTGTCGGATGTATTCGTTGCGAATCCTATCCTTCAGAGAAACTCCGAGCATAGCTCTCTCCATAACTCGCTGGGCGACTTTAAACTGGTGGACCAGCCCTACCGTGAGTGTCCACGTCTCAGCTCCATCTTAACAATGTCACTTTTTTACATTAACAATTTACAATAAAGCAATATATTTCAGGGAGAAGAGATTATTATTAACATGTAGAAGTTCATTCGAGTGAGAGAGAGTAGATAATGGTTGTCCTTTATAGTTAAACATTCACATCAGTAGATTAGTGCAGTAGGTACAGTAATTAACTGTACCTACTACCCAAAACAGTAGAATAGAATATTTATTTATTTGTAAAGGTATACATAGTTTATATAATATTGCACATTTTTTTTTATTTTTATAGTTATGTGCAATATTGGTATTTTAATAAGTATGGATGGAAAGAGGTTTCGATTCCCAGGCTATTAATATGATGTCCAACAATGCCCAAATAACGTGAAATTCGCTCGCCGTGGAAGGCCGACACAACCGGCTGACATTAATTTTTAACATCCGGTCCGGACATAATTAAACCGTTACACCTTCACAGAGCTTTGAGCCACATTTCACGTGTTAATAATACTCGCGAATAATTATTGCTGGAGACATAAATTTGCACGTGAGTGATAAAGAGACGAAATATAGGAAAACTTTATTGAAATTGGTTGGCCTGTGTTTTCAACCAATTTGCAACAATCTCCTTTATTTTTTTGTAAGCAAGTTTTTTTTAAGAGCTTACTTATTTTAACTCTCGTTTGTTTTATAAATACTACTCATATTATAGTCTTTACTTATACTTACTACTTTATATAAGTACTTGAATAGAAACATACAATTTATGTATCTTTTATACGGTCTGTGTCCAAATAAAAATAAATTCTCGTAAGGAAATAAGGCATACGTTTACTTCGAACGAAAAACAAGCCAAGGTCACCCATAAGAAGAATACCAAATTTGATCTGAGAGAGAAAGGATCATGGAAATCAAGTAAATCTCCAACAGCCATACATTTTTACGAACAATGTAAATTAATAAAACAGCAAAATGAAGAGTTATAAAACTTATAAAGTTTGTGGAACTTGTACTGCGCTCTTCCCGGCTTGTAATGCTGCAGCCTTACCTACCCGATATTGTGCTCTTGGAAAGTTCGAGAATGTCTTTACAAGCATACACACCTCAGTGATCTCGAAAATCATAAAAGTCACTTACCACTTGTTCACTTCTCTTCGATTTTCTTTCCTACTTTTATAGTCGCCCCATGACCACGTTCACTGGCGGTTGAAACGTTGAGGGGAAAGAAAGCAAAAGGTACGCGATAAATACCCGATAAATAATCTTAAATATACTTTTATTTCTTAGATCTGATGGCGCATCCATACATAACTTATTATTTGTTAAGACGCATTATAGTCCAGACAACGCAATGTTATAGAGGAAAATGTTTGGAACACAATTTTTGGCGACTTGTTAGGAGGTGAAGATGGATGGAAAAGTCCCCGCCCGTAGCCCTTGAGCCGGGGGGGAGGGGGGAAACAAAGTTACGAAGCACAAAATCGTGTTCCAAACATTTCCCTCTATACCATTTTTTGAGCATTCATTGCCTGGTCATCATCATCAGCCTATATTAGTCCACAGCTGGACATAGGCCTCCCCTAATGAGCGCCATAGCGCCTGTCTTTAGCTTGCCGCATCCAGCATCTAATAGCAGTCTTTCGCAAATCGTCATCCCACCTGGTCGGAGGGCGTCCTACATACGTTTGACGAGTCACGATTGCCAGGTCTATTAAGCAAATTGTTGAGCAATATTTAACAAGCCCGCTGCCGGGTTTGTAGACTTCTACCAATCTAAAAAAAACGTAACGAACGTAGGATCTCTTACACCAAATAAGTTAACCGAATCGAGTTTGGGTTCGCTGGATTTGTCTTCCCAAATACTTTGGTCCTAGATAATTGTAAAAGTTTGTTTAAATAAAGATTTTTTAAAAATACCGCGTATAATGATTACAAACGTTGAAGGAAATATTCGAAACAATACATAATAATACAGACAAGACTTGTCGTTTCAAATTTCGATGGTAAAAGTATTTTCCCTCATATTATCTATTTTATTACTAGTCGGCCTGAAATGCCTGAGGCTGACGTTGCAATCCTTAATTTTGTGAAATGATATAGCAGATGCCAATTTAAAAAGAATCTCGTCTTTCATTTACAAAATTATAGCGTACCAAGAAAATCGTTCTTAAGTATTTTGAAAGAAATTAAATCTGCTCTACATATTTTATGCCATTACGTTAAAAGCATTGAAACAAACAAGATCTACGATGAGTCGTAGAAGTTTCATGACATTTTTCAATAGAGAAAAATTTGACTTGTCACATGGAGAAATTGATCCGTACGAGTTTCATAAAACTTTTTATATTCTTTCAAGAGCATTCCGGGTGGTTGGCGACGAACCCATACCTAAGTGGACGTAACTATTTAATTATATTTTACGAAATTTTTGTTAACCTACCTTCTGCTTAATGAAGTAGCTTAATTTATTTTCTACTAGTTCTCTGCCCTGGCTTCACACGGGTATATTCTATAGCCTATGTTCAACAGGGATTCTAATGGTGAAACAATTTTTCAAATCGGTCCAGTAGCTTCGGAGCCTATTCAAACAAACGAGCAAATAAGTCTTTCCTCTTAATAATGTATTTGTTTAATTACTTATTATTACCTGCCTAAGAAATAATCGTAATATCTTTACATAATGGTGCCTCTGTAATCTTGAGATTACAAATGCACCATCAAGTTAAAGATATTTGCTGATCTATGTGCAAATAAATTGGAAGGACTCTCAAAGTTCATTGCCTTTATAGTTCTTAGGTTAATTTAAAAATGTTTGTATTCCTTTCAGCATTTTTACGCCAATTTTCGTGGTTTTCTGTGGCGGAATCGCTGCCGGTTTCTGCTTTATGTCCACGATACAGTTTATTAAGATTTTCGAAGTTTCCCTTATCACTGAAACAGGAACGTACTTTGTCGTGATGACGTACAAGGTTCTCATTCTATCGTGTTCTATTACGGACAAAACCTGTTACCATAACTTGCTGCGAGCAATGAAGGACGACTTCAAGTACATTTGCACCGAAGGAAGTAAATACAGGTCTGTTAGTCAATTCGAAGATTCAGGACTCTGTTGCTCTATATCTCTTTCTTAACAAAGAAAATAATAGCAAATAATGATCAAATAATAGAATTAAATAAAAACTCCCTCACCTCAACAGCCTATAATGGTTCACTGCTGGATTGCAGGCCTCTCTGTTGTTTTTATCTCATGGGGGGTAATGCATGCGGTTCGGGGATCGCAGTTCGGTGATAAATCTATTCTGCTAGAGGCGCTGCCCGCCCCCCGGTGTATGGTGTAAATTAAAACTAGTATTTACAATCAAAACAATTGAGCTAGCTGCAGACTGTTGAAAACAATCTACAGCTCTATATTGAATGAGTGTGTGAGTGAGATAAGGTGGGGCTTAATTCACACAGTATACAGAAATTCTGCTTACCTTATGAATGTTTTACTATAAAAACTATCGTAGTTTAACGAATTCATTACCTACGACTCTCCGGGTTTTCAAAAAATTATCTGAGCGTCTGGTCGAAGCGACGCGTGACCCGAGAGCTGGTGAGTATCTGGCACAGCGCATCAGCATTGCTATACAGCGGGGCAATGCAGCCAGTGTCTTAGGCACGCTTCCAACTGGTATTGATATGGATCAGTTGAGCTACCTGTAGATTGTTTGCAACAATTTGCAGATAGCTTAATTGTTTCTATTGTAAATACTAGTTTTAATTTAAATTTGTTATTTGATTGTTATTTTCTTTCTGAATAAAGGTCCCTACGGATGTAAGCGGGTTAACTACGAACCTTATCTGTGTTGGAAGAACACCAACTTTTAATCTTATAGCGAGGGACTTCTTCAGGGTGAGTGCGGTATAAGGTTCGTAGTCAACCGGCTTACATCCGTAATGAATATAAATTTTATGTAATATCTTTTTTTTTTTAATATCTTGTTTATTTTATATTTTCAGAGAAAAATACTTTGAAAATCAATTATGGACCTTCAAAGCTTCTATCCTATGTGGCATTTTCATCCTCGTCATCGGTGGTGGGATGGCGATCTGTGCTATCTTGGCTCTCATCATAACTTTGCTCTTCTTACCCAAAGGAACCCCAAGACCCTTGCCGTTCCCTGTCTGGGCTTTTGACGTGAACCCCTCGAAGTCTCCAGCCTACGAATGCTTTTTTATATTTTCTCTTGCGTGTATTGTCAGTCACTGCTACACATACAATTGTAAGTAACTGCAGTTTTAATATTAAAGAAGCTTAGTAGATCCAGCATATGAGATGCATTATACATGCAGAAGGTATTTTTATTTCAATCTTCCCTTTTTGATCCGAGACTTTCTGATCAATTTATTTGTCAACAGTTATGATGCAAACACAAATTGTATGGATAAGGCAAATGACATCCAAAGCAGATATTATAATATGGAGCATCGAAGATCTTTTGCTGGATGTTAAACCGGCTAACAGTAAAGAAGAAAAAAAATTGTACGAAGCAATTATTAAAATACGGATGGGGAATATTATAAAGATGCACATCTCATTATACGAGTAAGTATTTCACTAAGGTCGTGCTAAATCATCTTATTTCTCATTAGCAACACAGAACGTAAAACAATTAAATGACATGTCGATTTGAAGGAGGTAGGTAAACTGACAAAAATTGCTTACGTGCAGCTTGTTAGGGCAGATCTTGCAACGGAATATTGGACCAGTTATCCGCAACCTATTGAGCTGTTCTGTGTTGAGGGTTCGTTGGATGTGTCTTCTTCTTTGATTTTAATAGCAAGTGTTACGTTTTTTTTATTATTAAGAATCTTTTATGTTTACAGTTTGTTAAACAACTACTCAGGGGTTTACAAGAAACTGTTGATGTTTGAACAAAAACTGGTTTCCCCTATCGTGTGCCTGACTGCGTTTTGCACTGCGGAGGTAAACTATTTTTTAAATAAGTTAGATGAAACGTAATTTACCAGTTAAAGAATTACCCGCCACCCAACACAAAATTGAGTTAAATGCATAAATTTCGGAACTGATTAACATGTTTTTTTACAGAAACTAGATAAAGGTGAAATTCCCGGTATAATGTTACTCCTCTGCGCAGCTGTGATCATTCTTGTCTTCCTCCCTAGCTACATGTGCACCAAATTGGCAGAAAAGGTAACTTATTTCAAAATTATCTGAACGTCTGGGCGAAGGTCGAAGTGATGCGTGACCCCGAGAGTTGGTGAGTGAGCCATTGCCATACAGCGGGGCAATGCAGCTAGCATGTTAAGGACGCTTCCGGCTGGTATTGTTATGGATCAGTTGATCTATCTATAGATTGTTTATACATGGTCAAGTTAATACACGTTCTAATTTGTTTCTGTTATTTGATTATAAATTTTCTTTAACTTTCTTCCATTCTTTCTTAGATCCACTTCAAGGTGCTCTGGATGTTTTTTCTAAATAATAAAAATCTCTCAATCTCTGCTTAGCTTGGGGCTATATGATGCTGTTTAAATTATCCATAATGGCCTTAATTCAAATGACCTGCGTTGGCGAGTTCGATGTGGAGAGTCCTAACCGAGTCAAAGCTCGGCATAGCTCTCCCAACCTGTGGAAAACCAGTATTCTAGGAGGAATTAATAACCACCTATGTTCCGAATAGCTCCAGTCCATCGGTGATTCATGTTGGAACACTCCGTTCTGGAACGCACCCGGCAAAGTCATCCGTCCCTACATGGTACTGATCATGCAAAGATCAATGAAGCCCCTTCCGATCCAAGCACCTGGTTTCGAAGACGTCTCCTTGGAAACATTCTCTAAAGTAAGAAGTATTTGAGTAGGTGCTTTTATAATAAGTCACGACGTTAGTCATTTCTTAAGCTCGTGCACGGCCAGGCCACTGGCCAGATGAGATGCGAAAGACGTATGTGTGCTCGATGATAAAACAGGGCGCTATATCGCTCATAAGTGGCAGTCTATGTCCAGCAATTGACTATTATGGACTAATTATACTGAGGAGCATGACCACTATTGAGGAACAAGACCAATATTATAAGGCTTTGTTAATAAAATAAAAAAAAAAAAACAAAAAAAAAAAGTTTCGTTAATCAGACATAGTCCATATAAGGTACACGATACAATACAATACAAAATAGAAATTAACATATATTTTTAACCCTATTGGGTTAATGTTTTTAGATTTAGACTAAGTCACAATTTGGGTATGACGGTTTCACATACGATTTTTATTTGATTTTTATATGAGTGACCTACTCAATACCAACAGAACTAAACCTTTTTCAACCGACTTCAAAAATTCAAAAAAGCAAGAGATTCTATGATCGCCTTATGTATGTTTTATGTATGTTCGGCAATGTCATAGCGAACACAACAATGGACAATAAGTAGGTATAATGAATGATCCCGAATTAGCCCTATATACCCGAGGGATTAGCATTTAATTTTCGCCGTCATGCTTAAAAACAACACAATAATACCTTTGAAATTACGACTAGCTACAACAATTTTGGTGATATCTTAACTAATTCTTATTAGCGTTTGAAGCTTTTTGTCGCAGTAGTATTTAGGTTGATATAAATCTAGTTAGATTTTGATTTTTTTTTCGTAGGAGTGTAAAGGCTGATTTTGAGGTTGAAGACTATAAAAACATGCAAATTTATTATTGTTTGTTTCAGAAATTGACATCTGCGTATTCTTGCTTCAATATGCTGAGACAAGCGGACTACGAAACTAAATTGTCAGACTAGTACTCTTCAAATAATTTATCAAAATAAATGTAGAAATAATTAAATTTGATGAGCTAATTTTTACTTACACTCAACAAACTTCTAATAAAACTACAAGTATTCATAGAATCCATACTAATATTATAAAACAGAAAATAACTATGGGCGGCCTTATCGCTTCTAAGCGATAAGGCCGCCTTTGTACCTTTATGTTTAATGTCTGTCTGTTTCTTGATTTATTTTGTGGTGTACAATAAAGAATTTTGTATTGTGTTGTATTGTAACTCTGTCTGTCGGTCTCTCTGTTACCTTTTTTCGCCTAAACGGCTGAACGGATCTAAATGCAATTTGGCATGGAGGTAAATGGTATCCCGAGAACGGACATACGCTACTTGAAAAGCGCTAAGCCGCGGGCAATACCTAGTTATTTATAATTTTATTTAATAATTATCATATAATTTAAAAAAAAATGTTATTTAGTTGGTAAAGAATACGCTTCACCTACGAACACGCTACGAAACACCTACGCAACGACTAAAAACACACAATGAAATATGAACTTACGAAACGAAACGACTACACACACGCTACAAAACACACAAAATCCCTACGATATGCTAACGAATTAGGGCTTGAAAGCGGTATAAGTACAGGGTTGCTAGCGGTATAGAATTAAGTACCGTTTTAATTTAAAATTATAAAGAGCCGCTGTGTCAGCGAGGACCTTCGACGACGTCTGGTAGATGCAGGGTTTTCGGAATAGTGGCTCGCAAATTACCATTGTTGAAGAAAGAACATAGAAATGCACGTTTGGAGTTTGCACGTAAATATCGACATTGGACCTACATGTATTACTCTGACGAGGACAACGTTAATTTTATTTCTTCAGATGGAAGGTAAACGACAATACGTACCGCGTCCTACAAAAGCAAAGAATCTGAGATTTACAAAAAAACACGGCGGTGGAATCATTTAAATTTGTGGTTCATTTTCTGGACGTTGAGGAAAGATCAGGGAAATTTACCGTCACAGATGTTTTTTTAATATTTTTGTAAGAGAAATATTTTTTACGAATTTATTTCAATGTATAACTATCAATTGTCTATTGCGGCCCAGTTAGTTCATATAACTGCAGTTTTAGTGTTAAGAATAATAAAGCAAATCTTCTACGACACAAAAATTTGCAAACACAATTAAATTAGATAAAAAAACCAAAGAATAATTACCTACCAACAGGCAAAAAATCGGTTAGGTACTTAAAAAAGTCTAATATTTTGAAAACGGTGAAGTTAGGGGTATTAAGGTTAAGGGTGTTTCGTGGTGAAATCAGTTTGGAATGATGAAAACTACAACTCCCTCCAGGATCTAGATCGCCTCAACCTGTAACCCTATACCTACAAAGTTACATGAATCAAATATGCTTAAGTAACATTAATACTTTAAAACCTAATCTATTAAATCTCAGAAGGTCTTATAAAAGTCGAATGAATAAGTTAAGTAGTTTAACTAATATATTATTAGGTATCTAATCATAAGCTATATCGCCAGCAGCTAAACCAGGGCTGGATTTAACATCTGAAAGTTTATTTCTATTTTCTAGTTTACCTTCTTTAGCCTTTCATACGTCAATATCATACATAAAAAACACCCAACAATGGAACAAAAAACAATATCACAGGATTACAAGCGGCAAAGAAATAATCTTGTTATTATTTATTATACCTATTTTACGTGATTTTGACCGAAACAGATATAATCATATTGATTAGAATTATGGTTCTATTTTTTGCAAATCACGTGAAATGTGATACTTAAAGACTAACGACAGATTCGTGAAGTAGAGAAGTAAGAACGGTGTGCAAAATTTTCGGAAGGTTGGTGTGTATATTATAAGTGTTTTTCACTCGGGCCAAAACCAACCATTATAAGTGTTTTAATTTCGCACAATCGAAGTGAAAATTACCGTTTTTCACTCGGGCCAAAACCAACCATTATAAGTGTTTTATTTTCGCACAATCGAAGTGAAAATTATCGTTTTTCACTCGGGCCAAAACCAACCATTATAACTCGCTATTATCATCCTAATGATAATAATAATCCTCGGTATTATCATGTATAAACAACCTCGAACTTAATAAGGTGGTATAGTCCTTAGTTAAAAAATATTCTATTTAACGTTTCCATAGAAACAAGGCGTGCGAAGCCGCGGGCTGAAACTAGTTAAATTTTGTAATTTAGTGCTGTTCTAGCCGAATTTTTAGCCATGGCGGCCACTAATAACGGAAATTAGTCAAATGCACAAGATGTTAATAGAGTTCCCAAGTGTGTGCGCAAGCACAGGTGCACTCTCTATTCCCTATTTAAATGTAGTACAAGAATAGAACCGACACCCGCTGGGGTAAACGTGTTCTTGAGTTTAGACCGCGACTCGGCAAACGTAGTGTAGGACGCCCTCCGACTAGGTGGGATGACGATTTGCGAAACAGTGCTGGCAGATGCTGGATGCGGCAAGCTGAAGACAGGGCGCTATGGCGCTCATTAGGGGAGACCTATGTCCAGCCGTGGACCAGTATAGGCTGATGATGATGATGACAAGAATAAGTATAATAAAAATTGTAAGTACGCGTAGGTACGCGAGAAGAAATGAATTTAAAAATATATAATATTAAGTAGCATGTACTCAATTTGTCACTGTACACTCAAGTTCCTTTGATCAGAACTTTATTAAGGTCTTGTTATAAACCTGGCATAGAATAATGGGAGTTCTAATAGTTCATATGTTATTATTATCAGAATAATTAGAACTAGGATTGGGACATTGTCGATATTTTTTTTATATAATGAGGTATAGGTAGTTTATTTTTTTCACCAAAACATGTACTTGACAAAAAAAATTCGGTTTTTATTCACACTCGTGTACATGTTTAAAACATGTTATATAAAATGAAGTATGTATTAGATCGTATTCGAATTTCGTATTCAATTTTACATAAAATGAAAACGTTTTTTCTTCTGCATAATATGTTTAAAACTTAACATTTCAAAGGATTTAGGTATATTTTTTTTTATAATTTTATCACAATTGGATTTGCTAAAAAAACAAGCGAAAGACATTTTTGAAACATATTTCAGTGTAAATAATCAGAGTGCGTGTTAATTAAGCTCTTTTCTACAGAATAGAGTCTTGTAATTTACTTATTCAAAGAAAAAATGATTTTTTTTTTCAATAGAATAAAAATATATTCGTAATTCAACAATTCGTTTATCGAGTTGATATTAACGTCAAATAATCAAGTCAGTAACCACTTGGAGACGTGATAAATCAAACTTCTAAGTCAACGCAGTCAAAAGATACAGCCGCTTATGTCAGAGTTTCTTTTTAATTTCCAGTGGAATCACATGCACATAAAACCTGTAGGGAAATTTGGTAAGAAGCAAGGTCTTACAGCACAAGAAAAAATGTAAAAGAAAAAATATGAAAACCGTAAATTTTAGCCTAATCACAAAAAAATGTTTGTACCTATCTAGCCATGGACCACCTATAAGTGTTACCTACTGCCGACCTAGTAGGTATCATGATACGGCGAGAAACAGGGTGTTGTAAGTTTAACTGTTAAGTACGTTACGCGAGACTCGGAGTTGATGTTTTATTTTCAATTTTATTTTTTAGTTTTATTTTAAAATACCTCGGAATCATCTTATTAATATTTTAAAGAGGAAAGATTTAGTTTGTTTGAATTAAATAGGCTCTGAAACCGATCTGGACCGACTTGAAAAACTCTTTCACCATTACAATCCTACATTATCCCTGATGAACATAGGCTATAGAATATACCCGTGCAAAGCCGGGGCAGACCACTAGTCCTTTATACAATTAAAGATCTCTAAAACATCCAAATCGTGGAACTTAAATCGACTACAGACTGTGAATTACTATTTATTGTCTCTTTTCTAGATATAATTATAAAGAAACTTTCTGGACACATTTTCTAGACACAATTATAAATTAATTTCCTTGCAATAAAATAAAACTTCAGGCAAACTTTAAAGCATAGTGTCATAATCATTAAATGTGTTAGCACGTCAATAGATTCAATATGAGCCGTAAAAAGTTTATGTTATTTTTGAACAAAGAAGATTTTGATTATTCTACCGGACAAATCCATCCATACCATTTTCATAAAACGTTCTATTTCTTGATAAAATTGTACCGTGTTATTGACGAATCTATGCCGAACTGGACGTAAATATTATTTTCATTTTTTATCTCGTGGGGACCCACGTAAATGCCCATAATCCCCACGCTCTGGGCATACGGGTTTGCAGATCGCTTTTCGGCGGTAGATGTATTTTGCTAGAGGCGCTGCTGCCTGCACGGCACCCACGGGAAGATTTGGGATGGTGCAAGTTCTAAGCCGGAACCACACGGATATTTAACTTGTTTTTACTATATAGTTTCCTCTAGAAGAGGGGTAAACGTGTTCTTGGGTGGAGACCGCGACTCGGCAAACGTAGTGTAGGACGCCGGACTGCTGGCAGATCCTGGATACGGCAAGCTGAAGACAGGGCGCTATGGTGCTCATTATTGAGGCATATGTCCAGCAGTGGACTAATATAGGCTTATGATCATTAAGATGATGAGGGTAGTTTCCTTGGTAAAAAAAATATCTATTAAGTAAGTCAGTTAGATTATCCGAAAAATAGTGGCATAAATAATAAATATAATAATAATGCTGGACAATTCACACAGCATTATCTAGCCCCAAGCTAAGCAGTGCTTGTGTTATGGGCACTAGATAACTGATGTACATAATGCAATACATTACCTACATAGATATATATTTTTATTATACATAGAAAACGACAAAAGCACCCGGAGCAAATACTTGCAGAGCGTACAAATATTTGTCCCAAGGCGGGAATCAAACCTGAAACCTCTTGCGTCGCAGGCGGACCTTCGCCCACAGAGGTCGTCATTGACGTAACGGGAAGAAGGTATTAGAAGGTCACTGGGTCGATTCCCTCCGTGGGACAAATTTTTAACGATTTGCTGATATTAGTACCGAGTTTGGGTGACTCTGATTACCTACGTATTATAAAAAATCTGTGTCAGTTATTCGGCACCCATAATTCACGCTCAGCTTACTAATAGGCTTACTATGTCCATCCAGCAGTGGACTAATATAGACTTATGATGATGATGATGACTATAGGGTTATAAAATGTCGTGTGTATTGACTAGTAATTTTTACAATAAAATGCTTTATCTACACCACAAACAAAACAATTTCGAGAAGGAGGCCAAGAGGAGGATCCAGCTAGGTTGGGCAACTACGTCGAGTCTTCTCGTCGTCCATACCGCAATGCTTGAAAACGAAAGTTTTCAATCAGTGCGTCCTACCCGTCATGACCTACGGAGCTGAGACGTGGACACTCACGGTAGGGCTGGTCCACCAGTTTAAAGTCGCTCAGCGAGCTATGGAGAGAGTTTCTCTGAAGGATAGGATTCGCAACGAATACATCCGACAGAGAACCAAGGTTATCGACATAGCTCAAAGGATTAGCAAGCTGAAGTGGCAGTGGGCTGGCCATATTTCGAAAAGAACCGACAACCGCTGGGGTAAACGTGTTCTTGAGTGGAGACCGCGACTCGGAAAACGTAGTGTAGGACGCCCTCCTACCAGGTGGGATGACGATTTGCGAAAGACTGCTGGCAGATGCTGGATGCGGCAAGCTGAAGACAGGGCGCTATGGCGCTCATTAGGGGAGGCCTGTGTCCAGCAGTGGACTAGTATAGGCTGATGATGATGATGATGACACCACAAACACAAAATTTTCGGTTTAAAAATCTCTGTCGACTTTATGAATCATCAATAGACTCATCGCTCAGCTATGCGATCTATTCAGGCAACCTTTTATTTCTGTATGTATTACTATTTTTGTATTTTCAGAATTGCAGTGCCCATTATAACGGTTTGCACCGGATCGTTAACGTCAGTTTCCTTCAGCGTGACGATGTGGAAACACATAAGAAAATTCAACTTGATAGATCTCACTGCGGCAGGCACTTACTTCATCTTGATGGTCTATAAGCTTTTGCTGGTTTCCTGTCCGATAACGCAGAAACCTTACTACCATAATTTTTTAAAAGTCATGAAAGAAGATTTCGTATATATTTGTACTAGAGGAAGTCGTTACAGGTAAGCAAATATCAAACATCAAGTGCTTTATTGCCTTTAGACCTTACAGGACTCTTGGACACGTCACAAGAGTCACGTCAAATATTGACCTGTATCTATGTCAAATTTTTAGACTAAGATATGGAATGTATTAGTTTATAAGTCATTATACACTTACTAGTGGTTTATTTTCCACTTCTTCCAAACAATTTAAGTGCACAAAAAATTTAAGTGGACAAAGTCAATAACACCTTTATTTCTTATTTGAAAATAATTACTATTAGTACACATAACACAAGCTCTGCTTACCTTGGGGCTAGATAATGCTGTGTGAATTGTCCAGCATTATTTATTTATTTATTCATAAACATGTTTATAGTATTAAATTTGACTTGTCTAAGTGCTTATTCTGTAAGCTTAAAGAAATAAACGTTATTGAATTATGAATTAGTCCTGTAAGTATCATTTTTGTAAAACAATAAATGCAGAGACATTCATCTCTAGCTGATTATTATAGATCAGTTTAAAGTTATAGAATGTGCCACGAAATATGTAAACTAAGTCAAAAGGGAGAGAAAGGGATTCTTGACCCGTTTTTTTTTATGTTTTTTTTATTTTGATCATTTTTGTAAAAAAAATCAGAAATCAACTTTTACTTTGTATTCGATTTTTTCTACAATATAGTTATATTTTGGAATTTCAATTAATGTTAATCATTTATAAGTACTAATTTCATGACAAAACACTAGTTTGCTGAAAATACAAGCAAAAAACATTTGTGACATATGTTTAACGTATAATATTGCAAGAGTGTGTGTAAGAGAACATAGGAATAGGAAGAACAGTAAATAATGTTTTACAAAAAAGTAAACTAAAATTGCATGTTTCTTCATTTTACGGAAAGATCTAGTTTTGACTGAGAGTAGAACAAGTCAGTATCATAGAAATTGAGTTTAAACGTCACTGCATATAAATGAAATAATTACCTACTCAAAAAAAAATGTTGCATTTCAGGACGAAGTACTTTGAACTACAAGTAAAAACATGGAAGATCAGTATTTTGTCGTCCATATTCATGGCCTCCATAGGAGGTGGTATTGCGTTCATAGCCACAGTTACAATGATATTCTTCTCGTTCTACCGGCCTGAAGGCCACGTGAGGCCTTTACCGTATCCGCTATGGGCTTTTGGCTTCGATGATACCAAGTCACCAACCTACGAATTTATGTTTATATTATCAATATCGGCTACTTTCTTTCATTGTATAACATATATCTGTAAGTATCTGTGAAACATGTAAAATTTCTCCTGTGTTATTTTAAGGAATTGCACGAAAATGTGATGGTTTTAATTTTATCGTTTTGTAAAATCTAACGACTTCGAATTCCATAGTTAAACACCGTTTTTAAGTTTTGTCACTAATGCTTGGGGAATACATTTTTTGGACCCATCTTGGGATCATCCTCTAAAAAATAATGAAAGAACTATCGAAATAGGTCCCTTTTGAAAATATACAGCCGAACATCCACAATCCAATTTAGTTTGTAGTTGATTAAATGCAACTACTCAATTTAACATTTTTGTTTTACAGTTCAGCTACAAACTCAAATCGTATGGATTGGGCAGGTAACGTCCAAAGCCGACATAATAATTTGGAGTATTGAAGACCTTCTTCTTGATATAAAGCCAACATCCAATGCAGAAGAAAAAAAGTACTTCGAGAGACTTATTATAGGTCGCATGGCGGAAATCATAAAAATGCATCAATCTATGTATCAGTATGTATCAGGCTCTGTCACTACCATATAAATCTAAATAATGTGCCTTATTATTTAAATTTTTAAAATCACTACATTACTTTCAAGGACTTTAGACTCAAATCACACCTGTATTGCATCGGCCGGAATATTCCGATGTTAATTGAGCCTCTTAATCTTTATACCTCATTGGATATTTATTCAGCGTTATTATTTGTAGAATGCTGGAAGACTATTCAGTGATTTATAGTAAGGTGTTGATGTTTGAGCAAAAGTCAAGCGCTCCTGTTGTGTGTCTATCTGCGTTTTGTGCAGCTGAGGTAAGAAAACACCAAATGTAGGGACCACCACAATCTAGCGATATTTTAGTGGTTACTTACGTATGTTAATAGTTAATAATATTTCTCAATACAAATGTTATTAACTATTATTATTAACATATGTAATTACTTCTAACTTAGAAGTTAATACATATTTTATTTGTATCAATGGACCTGGTATGTATTGTAGTTATATTATTTTTTTAAATATTCACCTTTATTATGTTCCATATTGTATAATATACCTTTATAATTGTTATTTTATCACATGACAATATATTATTCTTCAGTGCTCCCCGGACTCATGTTGAAGATTGTAGATCCTAATTTTAAGACCTTCAATGTACAACATTGTGACAAATAAAAAATCTGAAATCTTCTTGCGATCTCAAAACTTAATATCTTTTTATTGTTTTCAGAAATTGGACATGGGTGAAATTCCTGCTTTCGAAAGTATGCTCTGTGTAGCTGTCGTGATTCTTTCGTGCATCCCATGCTACATGTGCACTTTTTTAGCAGATAAGGTATCGCAACTTGTCTTCTTTCTTAATTTTCACTGTCTCCATGTGTGTGTGTCTTCATGTTTGGAAATCACTAGGATTTGAAAAATAAATAATGTTGGACAATTCACACTGCATTTCTAGCCCGAGATGTGTCTTATATGTTTCTGTTATTTGATTGTCAATTTATTTCTTAAAGAGATTTAATTCATTAAGTTTACTTTTGATAAAAGAAACTACAAATGGAAAGACGTGTGTCAAAGGGCTCAAGGTTGAAACCATTCTATCAATATCATCGTGCAAATAGCACCCCACACTATCTAGAGTTTCCTTCATTTATGGACGATTCTGCGAAGATATCATTGTCATAGTAAAGTGATTGGCTAACAAAATTCGGGTCCAGGTTAGGCCAGGTATTTAAAGCTCTACTTATCTGTTGTTCACTCTTGACCGAACCAATATGACTTAGGTACTGACTTGATTTACATTGTAAAATAAAGCAGAGGCAGCGTAATAGATTTATTTATTTTCATTTATTTATTTAATTAACACGGTTATTAATATTATTAATAATTAATACATTAAATTAAAAGAAAACAAAGTTTTGTGTGATAATTATTGGATGTATGTGTGTACATAGATCCAATAATTGTCACACAAAATTTACATACAATAGTAATTGAAAAATGACAGTAAAAAATACATAAATACATTGAAAATTAAATTAGTTATGACGTTCACAAAAAACAAAACACTCTCTCAATAATTTACTCCAACTGTCAGCGAGCAAGTCAAGAACGGGTCTCGTCCAGTAGGGTAAGCACGGGGATTGTCGTCTAGGGTAGAATGGACAAAAATTACGCCACTTTGTCATCGAATGCGTCAATAATTCAAAATGTATTATTCCCTCAATTTTAATAATGTACGCAACGTATGACGAGGCGATGTCATTATTGTCTATTTCTACCCTAGAGAACGATCCCCGTGCAGGCCAACCTACAGGAGAGCATTGATCGCTATCAATGATCTATAATGAAAGAAATCTTGATTTTTGCTTACGCGGTCTGCTCCGTCCCACTCCTATGAAAGAGACATCTTAAGCCTATCCTTTTCACAAAATGGCGTCGTTAGTAGCCCCCTGATGATATGAAATGCCCCCTAAGGCAAGATGATGCTGTGTACAGTGTCCAGCATATTTTATTTTCTTATTTTTCTTTGAACTTCATCAGGTAGAGTCGGTCGGTGATGCGTGTTGGGATTGTCCTTTCTGGAACGCGCCTGGCTCGGTCATTCGACCCTACTTATTGCTGATGATGCAGAGGTCTTTGCGGCCGTTGCCGATACAGGCCCCAGGATTCGCTAGTGTTTCTTTGGAGACATTCGCTAGTGTAAGTATAATTTCTTGAAGACATGACCGGTCAGCGCTTTGAGGTATATTTTATTTATTTTACTACGATCTTTAAAAAATAATAATGAATGAGAAACACAATATTATGTAATCATAATTCTATTTTACAACAATGAAATATAATAAACTTACTTCGAATACCTCATTTTTAAAATAAAAATAAAAATAAATAATGCTGGACAACTCATTGCAACTATTTTGTTAAATTTTGCGGGAAAAACTGAATTCGTCGGAAATCAATTTTATACTTTTGCATAATTAAACACACATCAAAATTGACCCGCTATTGACGGCGAAATCGCCGAACATAACAAAACAAGAATAGTAAGTAGGTACATTGTTTATCGAGGGATGAAAATGACTAATTCCCGGAATCGCATTTTCTTCTGAGTTATACACAGTGCTTATATATATAGGTACTTCACCTATAAGGAAAATAAAAAATAAAAAAAAATACTGAGGAGGCAAATGAAATAAAGCACATACTCACTGCTAAATTTTCTTAAAAAATGCAAGTGACCAGTAACATTTTGGTGGGCTTCGAGATAAAAACTTTTTATTTTGGCATCCGCCTGTTTCTAGCCTTGAATTTACAATTAAAAAAAAAGGAGGGGACAGAGCGCTTACTTTCTCCCCGCTGCAGCAGGGGAGAAAGTAAATCCCATATATTTTTGCCGCCCCCCAAATTTGTTCACTTGGATTTACGTACTTTCTTCCCTTTTTTCAAGTAAGAACAAATACATATACTTTCCGAATAGGTGTAGTATACTATAAACATCCGAACAAAGAACCTGCTCCTTATCTCGAAGTCGTTTATTAATAAGTACCACTGAATAATCTATACCGCTGGAGTTGAATCATTATGTATGTATGTGGGTTAACTAAGAACCTAGTTCCATCAGACTATATTATTTTATAGTAAAACGCTGGACTGAAAAATCCACACGATGCTGGATGTGGATTTTTCAGTCTCAAAGTAAACCGCCCTTTTATTATAGGTAGGTTAGGTACTAGATAACAGGTACTTGCCCACGAATATCGTTTCGCTATTTATTACCAACTATTTACACCACGGGACAAATGTTTGTACAATCTTCAGATATTTGTTCCGGGTCTGGAATTAGTCTAGGTATAATGTGAAACAAAAAGTATATAGTATCTTTAAAACAAGCTTGGTTTACTTTGGGTCTAGATGACGATGGGTAGAAGCTCCCGCATTAATTAAAATATAAAAATAAAAATCATTTATTCATATCTTTTTTTACATAAAAGTTCAACGATACCCATTGAAACGATGACAGTACAGAAGCTTAAAAACTGTGTGGTACCTAGTGTCAACACCCAACTCCTAGATTCCTGAATAATTACTTATATAATATTAACATTAATTACTAGCTAATATTAAAAGCTACTTATTTATAACTCTACTAAAGGTTATTGTGATTTAAAATGTATTATTTACTTCATTTGTTTTTTCAGAATATGTCAGCTGCTTACTCGTGGTTCAATATGCTTCGCCAGGGCACCGCTGAAAAGAAATGAAAAATTAATGATTGTAAAGGAATATAAATATCAATTAATATTATTCGACAATCGACACAGCATCAATATATTCTTTGTTTCACTTTTTAGCATAAATTAACTTTCTAACATAAAAAGCCTTAAAGTATCATGTAGCTCGTGTATGAATTTAGTACTAATAAAATACTTCTAAAGGATTTTTTTTTCAGTTGTGTTGGATTGATTTTAATCGATACTAAGTGTTTGGTGCTATTCATTTCTGCATCCAGCGTCTTGGGATCAGTTGAGCTACCTTTATCTTGTTTGAAATAGTTAGCTCAACTGTTTCTGTTCTGATTTGTTTCTATTCTTTGTTTACTTGCACCTAAGAAATGAAACAAAACAAAAACGACATTTTTTCGTTTACTGAGCCCCACTTGCACAACAATATTTAAAAGTCTAATTTTGATTAACTTTGACGTATTTGTATGGTTTGACAACTCACTAATCAAAATTAAGCCATTTAATTATCGTTGTGCAAGCGGTTCTTCATCATCATCATCATCAGCCAATATTTGTCCACTGCTGGACATAGGCCTCCCCTAATGAGCGCCATAGCGCCCTGTCTTCAGCTTGCCGCATCCAGCATCTTCCAGCAGTCTTTCGCAAATCGTCATCCCACCTGGTCGGAGGGCGTCCTACACTACGTTTGCCGAGTCGCGGTCTCCACTCAAGAACACGTTTATCCCAGCGGTTGTCGGTTCTTCTCGAGATATGGCCAGCCCACTGCCACTTCAGCTTGCTAATCCTTTGAGCTATGTCGATAACCTTAGTTCTCTGTCGGATGTATTCGTTACGAATCCTATCCTTCAGATAAACTCCGAGCATAGCTCTCTCCATAGCTCGTGGGCGACTTTAAACTGGTGAACCAGCCCTACCGTGAGACGTCTCAGCTCCGTAGGTCATGACGGGTAGAACGCACTGATTGAAAACTTTCGTTTTCAAGTATTGGGGTATGGTTGACGACAAGACTCGACGTAGTTTGCCAAACGCGGCCCAACCTAGCTGGATCCTCCTCTTGGCCTCCTTCCTCCTTGACATATTTGGCGGTTCTTAGTACCTGCCAAATATGTCAAAATCCTACTGCTAAAATGAAGCAAATCATTCAAAATCATTCGGGAAATAGACCCAAATTGGAATTATTGCGGTAAATATCGAGTTGCAAAAGCCACGAAACAAAGAAGAAGAATGAAGAAGAGTTCTTATGAAACATCTGGATCCGGTAGGGGCGCAGCAAGTGACTATTCACTTGCTGCGCCCCTACCGGATCCAAGTTGTCGTTTTCTCCTACTATGCATCTATATGCATAGTAAGAGAAATCGACAACTTTTATAGTTTTCGTCAACTATGCACAAGCTCAACCATACTAAGGACTCAGGACTTTCTCTATTACTTTTCTTATTATACTTAATAGGAAAATTTCATATCATTCATTACCATATAAGTTCTTAATAAATAATTTATAGCTACCTACATAACTTGCTTTTTGTTTGAAGGTCTAACCTTCCTCGCGGCGATGCGTCAGATTAGTAGGTAGTTAATATTTCTTTTATAACCACGTGGGAAGTTTTAATACTCTTGATAAGTATAAGTATAAATGACTAGTAATTTACTATTTTTATTTAAAAATAAAGCTACGAAGCTGCATTCAAATTAATTAAAAACTTAATATTTAATAACGTATAAAAAATTGTAAGAAAAATTATTAATTCAGGATTCGAACATGCGCCCTACCCTCAGTACGGGTGTGATCTAACTAACTAAGCCTAAATTCTTGTGACACATATTAAATTTTCGTAGAAAATTTCCCCAGTGCGAGCAACGCACTATAAAGCAAAAAGCTAAAAAACTAAATATTGGTATTACGTAGGTTAGGTTAGTCTTAGAATAAACTTCGTTAAGGTAGACCCTTGCCGTTTCAGTCAAAATACAGTAAAAAGGTTTTTTGACAGATTTTTTTAACAAAACACAAAGGAAAAAGAAAAGATGAACTGGGGGCCTACTACGAACTTTTTACTAACCATCCAAGTTCCAGGCAGTTCAGTTTACGGCCTAATACTGCCTGGTTCTATTTCGTAATATGAGGTTCCTAACTCTGGCCGTAATCAAGCTGGCTTGCTACACATACGTTGTCTATGGCCGGTTTTTAAGTTTCGTCCGCATCGTTCAGAAACTGTGCTGAATATTTATCGGAATGTTACGGTTTTAGTTTTAACCAATACATTTGGTGAGAAAAACCAATAATTTTGATTAAATCTCAATCTTCATCAACCAATGAAAAAAACCTTTCTTTATTACATGTAGTACATAAAGCATAATTTCCTAGTATGACAAAAATAACAATGATACTAGGTTTCCGAACGAAACGTCGTCGTAAAACTATACCGCCACTAAGGCGGGAAGTTCTCGTTTTTCAACTTTTGTTTATATTCACTTGAGATTCTAAGTGATCAAATTCTAATTCTTTCGATAACCGGTACCGATTGATGAATTCGGCATTGCTCATTGAAAACGGATTGCACTCATCTCTGAGCCGTTTTCTCCGTAATTTCATATTTGTGTTCTCTTGCGAAGAATCACTCTCTAAGAACTCAAACATTTCTAACTCTTTACTCATTTTAATGGAGGTATAATTGCCGAAAACAATATTTTTTACAATCAAAAACCCAAAACAATTCAGAATGGTTTAATTTGACAGATAAAACATGGATAGAAATGTCAAATGGACACTCATAGTACGGTATTTCCAGGCAATTTTCGTTCTGAATTCGGACAAGTGTCACGTGATCGCTGACTGGCTGGTATTACAAGTTCATATTACAAAAAAGACGGGCAGTTCAGTTTACGGCGTATATTACCTGGAATTAAGAGTTTATAATAGGCCCCCAGGGCTTCACTTAGCATGTGCCCAGAAGCGATACATATCGCTAATGCGCGCTGGTTTATGCAATTCCCAGAGTGGTCCAGTATTTCTTAACTGGCAAAGGACCGGAACAGCTGGCGAACTCTGGTCTCGGAGGCCAAGATCCACATTGGGTCTCTGCGTCGCTCCTTTAAATAAGTAAGGTAAAGCAACCGAAGTGTCATTCGTTTTTGTTTGTCAAATATAGGTAGGTACGTACACACTGCAATGCTAATGGTACCTACTACGATGTCACAAGTTGACTTTGCATCGGTCATGACCAGCTTGTGTAAACAGGCTACCTCGCACAGTGCGAGATGACACGTTTATACCAACCAAACACACTGCAAGCTCACACTAATAAGTAAATGGGTTATTCTCTACGTCACACGTGAGACATGCTAATTCCCAACGTCTAACGAAAGTCAGAGCGTCATGATTTATAAAATCTACATCATCACTCGATTATCTTTGTTATAATCTATTTCAATGGTCACTGTCCCTCAAAAGATGAAAAAAAATACAGGCCTTGGGACCATAGGAAAATATAAAGATGAAAAAATATTTAGTAACAATTCCGCGCAAAACCTTCTCCGATAAGTTCTAACAAAATGTAATCAGCGTCGTACAAGAAAAAACACACCAACTACAAAATGAAAAGAAATCTATCAAAGCAACTTGGCGCGCGGAGCTCGGAGTGGTAACATCTCTGGTGGAACCCTGCCGGAGTTTGCTTAGTGCTCTCAATGTCAAGGTCGAGTATTGTGGTGTCCTGATGATGTCTCGTGGAGAGACGAAACTAGTTGACGTCTTGCTTTGATAGATTTCTTTTCATTTTGTAGTTGGTGTGTTTTTTCTTGTACGACGCTGATTACATTTTGTTAGAACTTATCGGAGAAGGTCTTGCGCGGAATTGTTACTAAATATTTTTTCATCTTTATATTTTGCAATGGATTTCCGCAAAGTAACGCCTGAATCTATTTTTTACCATAGGAAAACTTGAGTAATATGAGTAATAATGTGTTCTTGATAACTTTTTTTTAAGATCAATTTTCTATGACAGCTATCAAAATGACAGTTACTGTCATAATGAGTGTCACTTATAGTCACGCTACTATACGTTACTGGTTAATATACTATACAGCTATAGTCAGAATGACAGCATTATGTTGCATTATGTAAAGAAGACAACTGGACAACTGACTTTGCTGGGGTAAACGTGTTCTTGAGTGGAGACCGCGACTCGGAAAACGTAGTTAGGACGCCCTCCGACCAGGTGGGATGACGATTTGCGAAAGACTGCTGGCATATGCTGGATGCGGCAAGCTGAAGACAGAGCGCTATGGCGCTCATTAGGGGAGGTCTATACCAGTAGAGAGCCTATACCAGTCCACTGCTGGACATAGGTCCAGCAGTGGACTGGTATAGGCTGATGATCATGATGATGTAAAGAAGAAGAATCAATCTGCTAATGTAGGTTCAGGAAGAAATCACGCCTAAAATTGTAGCAAAACAACATGCTTTAATTTAAGAGCCTTTATACGACTGAGTGAGCACAAAATAATGCAACACTTTTCAAAGCGCAATATCGCACAATACAACTAAATTATACCTCCGTTCGGACACTGAAAATAGGCAAGAGAGAGTCCCGTTTTATCCGATAATAATTCTCACTTGAATCGCTCTATTTGCTTTCCGTCGCACGATATGATATTGAATATGGATAAAGTGAATTATATTTAGAGTGGTACCGTCGACTCACGACTCAGATAAAACAGATTACTTACAACTTATAATTGGTTCTCGCGTTTCGAGAAAAAGTTGGACTGTCCTTTTGCAGAACACCTCAGCAATTACTCGACGATCTTCGGATTAGGGAAATGTTTGGTTTGCATTTTCCGTTTAGCTATTCATAAGGTTTAGGGATGATTTATATTTGGGAATATATAATTAGAAATGGATTAAAGGACTAAGGATTGATTGTGATTGGTGTCAGTTTTCATGGTACTCGTACTTATAAATACGAAACCGTCTACAGCCGTTTTGATTTGCATTATGAAAGTTTTATTTTTAACTTACGCGATCTGAACAATTTATTAGTCATCCCTTGACCAAGACAGTGTGTAAACCTATTGAAACGCTGGCAAAAATATAAATAAATAAATAAATATTGCTGGACAATTCACACAGCATTTTCTAGCCCCAAGCTAAGCAGAGCTTGTGTTATGGGTACTAGATAACTGATATACATAATACAATAAAAAATATAAAATATATAATATAAAAACGCGATTATTTATCGCGTTTCATAAAAATTATGTTGAAAGTAGGGATCTTTAAATCTGCTTTGAGTTTTATGATGTATTAGCTGCCAAACGTATCATTTTGGCGGGCATTTAACTTTTATATCCAGATTTCTACTACTTTAATGACTTACTCATAAAAAAGTGGGTTAATTACTCTATTGCCAATTGTTCCAGCCATGCTAAAAACTCAAACAAAAAAGCTTGTAACTGGAAACAAGTTCTAGCTGGAACTGAAATTCAGTTACCGGACGGACTTTATATGAAATATCTGTAACAAGGGAAAATCGTATTATCTATAACAGATTCACATTTCCCGAGGCAAAAAATCCCTGTTATTTACTCCGTACATAACAAGCTCGTATGTAAAAAGTCGTCACATTCAATGACCGTTAGGAGCTATTGTTACCATAAATTTTTAAATAAATAAATAGTGCTGGATAATTCACACAGCATTATATAGCCCCAAACTAAGCAGAGCTTGTGTTATGGGTACTAGATAACTGATATACATAATACAATACATTTCATAGACGGATATTTTTTATTATACATAGAAAATGACCAGAACACCCTAAACGAATGTCTGCACATTGTACACACATTTGTTCCGAGGCGGGAATCGAAACCAGCAACCTCCTGCGCCGCAGGCAGACCTTCGCCTACCGCGCCACAGAGGTCGTCAAACACAATCTTTATTTTAACTTTCTGCAGAGTAAGCATTTGATTACTCCGTACCACCTTAAACGATTATGAGAAGATCTTATTATCTCACATGTATCTCTGAGAGAATAAGATCTTAGCTACGACCTCCACGGCGCGGTAGGCGAACGTCCGCCTGCGACCCAAGAAGTAGCGGGTTATATTCCCGCCTCGGGATAAATATTTGTACGATCTGCACATAGTTGTTCCGGGTATTCTGGTAGTTTTCTATGTATACTAAAAATATCTGAATTCTTGTATTGTATTACGTATGTCAGTTATCTAGTGCTCATATCACAAGTTCTGCTTTGTGTCCAGCATTATAATTATTGTCTAGAAATGGAATCCCATGACGAAAACCACGTAGGCACCACGACATGAAATACCTTTCGATAACTGGAATATTAGACATTTGTCTGCGAAACTCGACAGTAACTGCAATAACTCCGATTTCAAATTATTATCCTCTTGAAAGCAAATAAAACAAGCTTCAGAAAATTCTGGGGGACTAGGAGGTATAGACGGTATATTAAATCCATACTGTAGGTAAGTATGAACAAATCACATCACACTAATATTATAAAAGTTTAAATGGAGGTATAGATCGATGTTTGTTACTTCTTCAGGGCAAAACTAAGTATCGTACTTAACAGATTAGGCTAAGTTTTTCAATTGGTTTTAGCTCTAAACCTAAGCAAAGAAGAATCTAATAGAAAAAGAAGAGAAAAATATTTATTTTTACCCATAATTATACAGACTTTCATATTAGGTACTATTACTAAACATAATCTACTTTTTAATCTATACATCATTGGATGTACATAAATAACCTAAGAACGGTTAAATGGAAACAGTGTCTGCGAAGACACAGACAGAAAAGTTTTAGCCTTGGGAACTAATATAAAGGATAAATAGCCTATGTTTTACATCGACCAATGCAAAATTTCTGCCCATCTTTTTATAAAGGTGATTGAAATTCGAAAAATATAAGAATGCAAATCTATCAGTAACCAAAACCATGGAAAAGCGAACAAATTAGTCCCGCACTTTCAGGAAATCTGGTCCCCCTTAGCACAAGCCCGGTGACATGTTTGCTACTAACACAATTACCTGCAGTGGGCAGTGTCGACGTCGTGCAATCTGAGCTGGATTCAATTAACATCGGCTTTTAACTCCTATATTTTCCGCCAGAGGGCCAGCATCAGCTAAATGCCTAAAGGTAGAGAAAACCCTCAATGAAATAAAAGTAAAACGCATTTGCAAAAACTCGCTCCTTCTAGGTCTTAGCTTGAAATTTGTAAATCATATAGATATAAATCTGTTAAAAATTTGTAAATCTTATTGATGATACTATATCAATAAGATTTACAAATTTTCAATAGATTATATAGGATTTCCAAATATCGTTATTCGTAATTCAATTCGTTATCAGATTTAATATTACCGAAGTAAAGTTACATTATCTGTGGCCTTAATAAAAATAATACCAGAGCTAGTAGGTAGGTAGTAGAGTAGGTAATCCAACTTATCTACTCAGCAACATGCTGAGTTGACACCTTTTTGGTTCGACACATGGTGGCCAAGCAGCTTGCGAAAGTACCAAACCTAGGTATTTTTTACATGTGGTCTTACATGTGGATTGTCTTTGGACAAATGCTATTCTTAGTTCCTATACATGCCATTATTATTATTATTTTTTTGCGTTTTTGTTAAATTAGAATCGTAAGTTCTTAGCCAAGTTAGTTCCAATGTATGTACCTACGTTTTGTGCCGTGCTAAATAAACTTTTTCATTTCATTAAATACACAATGAGACTTAAGCTAAGCAGGTACCTACTTAGGTCCTACCTACCTACTAAAATTATTTTCAAAAAAAAAACCGAATCACCTCCGGGTAAATAGTTCATAGAATAGAAAGAATCACAAATCTTCATGAAATAAATTGTTAACTTTATAGTTATGCAAGATTAGATAGATATTTTATTGTTATAATATTATCTATTATAATATTACAAACATTTTACGTGTAAGGTCGATAATCTAACTACATACACTACTCGGTTAAAGCTAATACAATACCAAACAAAAAAGGGAGTCAAGAAAATATTATTATATTATTGAGTACAACAGGCAGTAAGCTCAATTGTTTTCGTTCTACATATTAGTTCAATTTTTTTCCTATTATTTGATTGTAATTTTCTTTTTCAATATAAAAATTATACAACAAGCACTGATAATATCAAGAAAAAGATAAAATGATGAACAAAGAATTACAAAAGCTCGTTAAGTTTAAAATAACTCAAGACTTAAGAACAATCCTCTTGGGGAAAGGTCAAAAAGAGATACTAGGAATATTGAATACTACGTGGGTTAAACTTTTGTCCGGCAGTACGGCGATATGCTATTTGATTGCTTCCGTATCCGATACGACATCGAAATTTGAATAACACTGGTTCAAATCTTTTGTCTTTCTTTATACAGATCTTGTTTGTTCTAGTTTGGCTTGTTTGTAAAATATCACAAAAGCAAAAGACCATTCAGAACTTATGTTACCTACTTATTCTTTTAATCCGTCTTTCTGTACTTTTCTCGTCTCTCTTACCCCGTGCGCAAGGCCTTTGTTGCGCCCCTGCCTTCTAAACCTATTTGCCGGACAGACATTATCGGCCACAGAAAATTTCTACAATCTCTGTCCCTTTTGTGGCCGCTACTGCTCCTGACATGTCAATTACGATATCCTCATGATGGTACTGTTGCGGTGCGTGGCTTTATCAAAAGCTAAAATAAAACATTTTCATACAAGATTTCCCTTTCAAAGTTGGCGAGTTGGACTTAAGGTTGATTTTGTGGAATTACAGATTTTACCGATTTTATTCATGTTTGAGTGGGGTGGAATAAAAGCTGTCAGAATAAAAACAAAGACTTTAATGAGGCCTTTACTGTTATGTTGTGAATATAAGATTATACCTAAGTTTGGTAAAAAATGCTTGGTTTTTCAAGGTTTATTGGAACTCGTTTTTTTTTGTGTACGTAAGTACCTAAAGTACCTATTTATCTAAACGCGAGTTCCTTAAATAAAACAGGTGTTGGATAGGTACAATAAGGATGAAAATACCATTGAAATGTTCTGACAGGAGGGGCGACGTGACACGTCCGCTGGCAACCATTGCCGAGCGTTGAGTGACACGTTATTTCCTCGTGAGCACAGTTGCTGTCCGCGCTACTACAATCTATTGAGCGTTACCGGAAGTCATGTGAGCGTCCCACTTTACATTGTGATGGACTTGTTTAAAAGCTTTTGTTGGATAAATAGGTTATGATGAGTTGTGAGGCGGACCTCGGAAAACGATACATGCGTCTTCTTTTGTTTGTGTTTTCTATCTTTTCGTGATTCGAAGCCCAATTTATCTTCAGCCAGAAGAAAATAATACCTATAATTGCCTACAAAAAATTAACAATGTAGTTTGAAAATACATAAGTACCTACTTACGTAATTACAGGTACTCCGTCCAAGCGTTTATTTTCTTTGACTGCATGAAAATATGCAACATTCAATCAAATATTTTTCTTTTAAAGATTGTGTTCTTTCTTAGTTTTTTTAGAATCTGTCTTCTCGAAAAAGGCGCTACCGGTCGCGTCTCCAACAAAATGTGTACAGTTGTATGGAGGGTAACTCACCTGCGGCAAAGTGACCTCTAAATTTGTACTAAAACCTTGATTTCTCAATAAATACAGAAGTTAAGATCTTGAGAATAAGATCGGTAATTGAACTAAGTATGAAGAACATTTATATGTATTGTACTCTTATCAAATGAAGACATCATTTGATAAGAGTACAATACATATAAATGTTCTTCATACTTAGTTCAATTACATAATTAGTTTAAAACATAAGATAATACACAAAAACTAGATTTTTAAGCTTGCGTTGCTCTATCCTGTCCCGCTTCTATGAACGCGAAATCCTACGCCTATCCTTTTTACAAAATAGCATCGTAGTAGGCCTTTAAGTCATAAAAAACACGTGGACGGAGTATAGAATACCGCTCTGAACCTTTTGGTGCAGTCCATTCCACATAGCCTATTTGCAATAGCAATGAGTCGTGTGGAAGTCGTAATTGTTGTCCCCTCGCCGCTGGGCGATACACTGGTCATTTGTTTGAAGAGCAACAAACGAATTGGGTTGTCCCCTTTATTATTCTTAGGGGAGAAGGATTAGCCAATTTTGAGTTCTTAAAAAATAAAATGTGAATGCTTTGTTCGTTATGTTGGCGTCTAGATATTTGTGAAGGGCAATATTTTTAACTCCGCCATATAGGATACTCATCTATTAAATTAATTAAAAGGTATAGTAGGTAGGTTCCTACTAGTATATACACTAGCCAAATTCGATGTCGACAAACCACCAAAAAAGTGTTAAGCGTCGGTGTCGAATTTTAGCAATAATTGTAAGAAATTGACGAAAGGATCTCAAATTGACAGTTTGTGACAAATATTCCACTTCAAGTATGGCTAGGGTATAGACGCGGGTGGGCATACCAGCTTATATTGTGGAATTTGACTAAACATAACCTCAACCCTAACAGCCTTTAATGGTCCACTGCTGGACGCAGGTGTCTCCCTTATAATCGGGGTAATGCCCATAATACCAACGCTGGGCATGCAGGTTGGGTATCGCAGTTCGGTGGCAGATCTATTCCGCAAACACGTATGCTGCCCGCCCCCCGGTGTATGTCCCTTAGTTGTTCTCTTACGTACGACACCCAAGGGAAGAGTTCGGTGGGGTGGAAATTCTAAGCCAGCACCACACGGCTATACATAAAAAACATAATTAATAACAATTTCTCGCGCGATCAAAATATATCCCGCCTGAAATATCACAAAGGCAAAAAACAACAACTCATCAATCCTGACGAATTTCACAAAGCAAACTCCACTTTCAGAACTGTCACAAAAAAATTGAAGCCGCTCTTGAAGGCTTCAAAGCGATCTCATAATAAAGGTGCGGGGATCGGCAGTCGCAAACCTGTTAATAATTCATGAACATGCTCAGTGCCAGAGGTTTTCATCGCAGGTCTTAGCCTACCTAGGAGTGGAAGCGCTTACACACCCTTTATGCAGCGTTGCAGGTTTTTAACTAGGAAACTGGTTTTGAAGGCGTTGCGTTTTCTAGATTTCATGCATGTTTCGTATACAGTTGTAGCGAAATAAAAGTAGATTTCAATGGGGGGGTTGATATTTGAAAAATATATAGTTGTTTCTACCAGCGGCTTCGAGAGCGTTTTTCTATGAAATAGCTTAACGCATTTGCTGCCAAGGCTCAGCTACACGTAGCCGCAGCACATTTTCAGCGCCTTAGGCCATGAAAGTGTTAAATGTTATTTATATCCAATGGTAACTGATTTATGGGCTAAAAAAGCCTATGTTTGATTTCCGGCTTACAGCAACACCTATGCAAAATTTCAGCTCTATTTGTTTTTAGTTTTGGAGAAGTAAAAAACAAGTAAAAATCCATCCAACCAAACATTCGCATATATAATATTAGTGTAAAGTGTGATTTAAACGTCCAGAAATATGGAATACATTAACTAACCTTTTATAGGATAATATTTCAAAAGAACGAGACTAACCTCATTAAGTGACATCGTAAAATATCCCTGAAAGCACCTTGAACTATTATTTCGAGATAAGTGAATATCCGATGAATAATAAAGTTACTTACCTACGTAAAGCCGATCGACCAACAGCGTGCTCTGATTCGACCTGTAGTATAAGTTCCATCGACATGGTAAAAGCTTTTAATACAATTAAGTACTTAGTAGTTGTCCGTGAGTACGTCGGCAGTACTGAAAATTATTTAAAACTAGTTTCTGGCCGCACCTTCGTGATTTTATGTAAACGTTTAAAGGCTATTTCTATTCTATGGAAACTGTTTATGGGATAACACTTCTATGTTTGATTCCAGGATTAGAGCTTCATCTGTATAAAATTTGAGCCTGATCCGTTCAGTAGTTTTGGCGGAAAGAAGTAACAAACATCCATCCAAACAAATAATATAAATTTCAAATTCATTCATAATTGACACAGATTTTTAAAGAAATGAAATAATTTCCCAATTTTATTTAAAGTTTTTTAGGAACTTATGTATTTTGTTTCTTAGAGATACTCAGAGTAAGCACTATAGCAAAAATCCTTACAGTTTTTTTTTTGCGAGATAAATACTACTAATATTTCTGGAATACAAAATTTATGATACCATCTCGAAATCATTTTCAATGCGATTGCGAAAGAATCTTCAACATCGGTTCATAATTAATTGACGGAGAGTTCGACAAACAAACAAAAAATTCATAACATATTTACAGTCGAACATGCAACCTGTTCCCATTTAAAGTCGGTTAAAACAGCTGGGAATGTTTTCTCAGTTTTTAACCCTAAAAGTGGTTAAATTATTTAATTTTTTGGTATATCAGTTCTACTCAATATCTTGTTATTAATTACTGTTTTTATAACGTGGACGAATATATTAATGTAAATCAGACTAGACCTTTTTAATTTAACTTCTAATTATCATTAATATAATTTGAGGAAGTAGGTTTATTAAGGCGTTTCCGCGACCCACATAGCGCTGCCATAATATAGTTTAGGTAGAGATACGAATTTGCCCTTTGTGCCCACCAAACTCTATTTTCGTTCAACATCTCTGCCTAAACTATACTAAATTAAACTATTAAGACGCATTAAAAAGCTTACAATAGGTATCAAATTTTTGAAATTTTCTTTGCTCGATGTAATAACAAAAAATAGGTGGCGGCGATATTTGGGTCGGGGTAGCGCCTGGCCACACCGGAATCGAAGTTTACTTTAGAGCCCTAAGCGCTGTTTAGCGCTACTAAAGAAAATTTTCTGACAAGTGTCATTTTCATGTTAACTTTATTTTTGTGTTTTGTCATAGTTTATATTTTGTTCAAAACTACTGGTAATATAATACTATAATAATATAATTTAATACCATTGATACAGCATTGTAATATTTGACATGTTTTCTGTGAAACAATAATTATTCTATTCTAAAACCATAATCAAATAACAAATTTAAATTAAAACTAGTATTTACAATAGAAACAATTAAGCTATCTGCAAACTGTTGCAAACAATCTACAGGTAGCTCAACTGATCCATATCAATACCAGTTGGAAGCGTGCCTAAGACACTGGCTGCATTGCCCCGCTGTATAGCAATACTGATGCGCTGTGCCAGATACTCACCAGCTCTCGGGTCACGCGTCGCTTCGACCAGACGCTCAGATTTTTTTTTTTTTTTCTATTCCATATCTTGTTATTTGTTAACCGCTCGTTCACCTTTACTTCCTTCCAAAACCAAGTATCTCATTTGAACAATCTCAAACATTGTAGAATTAGGGAATATTAGAAATTATACGGGACCATTTATCATAGCAATGTAGCAAATAACCTCCACACACATGGTTTCTCCCATAATGCCCAATGAACACTTAGATCAGTCACCATGCTCACATAATCATGTGAGCTTCATCACATTTTAAAACACGGTAACCCAAATGATCTAGTCCAGTGAACATATCGGTTGAGCAGGCATTTATTTATATAGCTCTTTGAAGTGGCTCGGCCCTTTCAAGGGGTTAATTAAGTGAAAGATCCTAGAGCCATTGGGCCGGGTGATCGTATTAGGCAAACGACGTGGTATTGAGCACAGAACTTGTTTATAAACACCGGATAAAGTATTAACAACACTGGTTTGGGAATGTTAAAGAGCGGTGATGATCAGAGTCAATCACTTTTAAATAACAGGCTGGTTATGATCAAAAGATAATCGGACAGTTAACAGCTTTGTCGGTTAACTTTGACGTTAATGTACATACAATTACATACAATTTCTATGTAAAAGGTTTTATTAATGTAATTGGTCTTATTATCAACGATTTACCTAAAAGAATACAAATACTTAAGTATTTAATGAGGCCTAATACACCTGAAGTCCTTCAATATCAAACACACCAACACACACGCTCAGGTACTGGTCCCTACTGAGGTCCGGTCCGGACTCATAAGAGACCGTTGTCCTCGAGGCATGCACACAAAAGTTTTCAAAATGTGGAACTTATAAATTTGTTTTGCCTTGTAATCGACAACTATAGATATAACATATAATAAACTATGCTTTCTGTTGGGTGAAATCGGCTTTGACCTATGTAATCCTGACTTTGGGCGCTGGTAGATGTGACATAATTTTAAAATTATGCTTTACAGTGTTCCATTGTATTTTAGCTTTATTAAGGTTTTTGTTCATTTTAAATAAACATTTCAAACATTTCTTAAGGACGTTCTCTTTCATAACGTTGATCAAATAGTTCAATGGTTATGTTTTTGTTTCAATTAAGATATAAATTTTTTGCACCCCTTTAACAGTTCGAGAAGTGCAAAAAAAACCGATATGCAATAATTATGTTGGTTCTACCTTCAACAATACCTAATTAAAATTTAATTTTGTTTACTGTTTATAGCTAAATAATATTCCAAACAAGCTTCATCTAAAATCCAACATGCTCTAAAGTGTAGCACACTCGTTATTCACTGCAGCATACCTACTTCGATATTGGAAGTTCGACGGTGAACGGTCGAATAGGCACCGTTTTCCACTACCTTTTATGAACATTGTAACATTGGATCAAAGGTTTGCTAGATTGCTGCGCAGCTGATGCGTGCTGATCGATGAATCTGTTGAAAGCATTGGCTTTATATTCTGTGCTTTTGCGATACATAGCTATGTAGGTTTTCGAAAGTAGGTTGCGGAAGACTACAGGCAGATGCTGGATGTGGACGATGAAGACAGGGCGCTGTAACGCTCAAAAGGGGAGGCCTATGTCCAGCAGTGGACTAACATAGGCTGATGATGATGAGCTATGAAGGTAGAGTATTAATTTGGACAAACAAAAAACTCAGTTTTCGTAGTTTTCATTTTTCAAAGAGAAAAATATCGTAGCCGAGCGGAAACGTTTCAAACTGTGACTGGTGTGACAACACCTACATTTTTGATTATCTTATCGTTGAATTAATGAGCTCAAGCCTTAATTAGTTTGTTTACTTAGCAACTGACATTGACCTTACATCGTTGTTCAGTTATTTGAATTTTAGAATCTAACGTTTAACATAAATGTTATTCAATGTTTTTAACTTTATGTTTGTAAACAATATTCCCAAAAAAAGTGCTTCATTCCGACTAAAATGAGTAAAAATCAATACGTGTGTGGTGTGTTACGGGCATGTTATTTTTTCTCGGAACAATTCCACGCTCTACCTTTTTGTTTGTAGTCAATTTTGACGTTTCAATTTTAGGAAGCTACGCAAGTTTGGTTAAAATTTTTACTAAAAAAATTCGATATCCCGACAAGTTGGAATTAGGGTACACGTGATCGCTTCCTATGCCTACACTGTAGTACCCACGTTCACAGAGAAGGTCACACATATCTGTTCTGAAGAGTCGGTCAAAACCTGCTATGATGCTGAATCCAAAGATTGTGATGCCGATAGGTCTACTCCACTATTAAGGAACGGGGCCGGTCTGGGTGAAGTCAACTCGAAGGATTGTCAGAAGAACATGGCCACAAAGATATCAGAGCACAGTTCGACTTATAATTAGAATAATGGTTAATTTGCTGTAGCAGAAGGTTTTAGAAAGACAATAGGGTGGCTGGCTTCGTTTTAGACTGTTTTATAATCCCGGTTGCGGTCACTTGACAAATTAACAAATAGCTTTTTAAAACAAGAATTTAAGCTTATAGGCTTGGAGCTAAACTTTGCAAAATGTGAACTTTATGTTCCAGAAACGGCAAGGGCTTTACCTAATTTTTTAAATATAAAAAGTAGCATTGAAAGTTTAGCCCCAAACCTGAAGTTGATAGATAAGTCTTCACTTTGCCTATTGGGATCTCCGATAATGGATGAGTGTTTGCCTAATTTCATAAATGAAAAAATTCAAAATTTTCTTTCGTTTTCAGACAAATTGCAAAACATCAATGTTCACGTGGCTTTTGTTATTTTACGTTTCTGTCTTTTTGTTCCCAAATTCACTTACTATTTACGATGCTCCCAACTCTGGAAATATCCTCAACTTACACAGCAGTTGGACAGCATCATGCGCGACACATTAATCAAAATTTTTAATATACCTTTAGATGATAGAGCGTGGCACCAGGCCACTCTTCCTATTAGATTGGGGGGTCTAGGTGTCCGCGAAATTTCTAGTGTTTCACTCCCTGCTTTTATGTCTTCAATTCACGGTACAAAGGATCTTATATATAAAATTTTGGCCAAATGTTCACAAAATTGTCAAATAACAGGTTTCGAGCAAGCATTAGCGTCTTGGAAAATAGCCTGTCCTGAAACTAATCTGCCCAAAGTCCTCTCTTCTCAGAGACTGTGGGATGAGCCGCTATGTGAGTTGGTACGGAAAAATCTTATTAATACGTCTACCAGCTCATCAGAACGCGCTCGTCTACTCGCTGTTTCCGAGTGGGAATCAGGACTTTGGTTATATGTTTTGCCTTCCAAAAATTTAGGTACCCTTTTAGACAATAACTCATTTCGGGTGGCTACCTCTTTGCGTTTAGGTTCTCCTTGCCTAGTGCCACACCGTTGCCAGTGCGGTGAAACCGTTGATAAGTTCGGTCACCATGCACTGGCATGTGTCTCTAGTGCAGGACGTGTGTCCCGCCATGGTTCAATTAATGACATCATTCGTCGGGCTTTTACCAGCGTCAGTGTGCCAGCTACTCTCGAACCACGTGGCCTAATGCGAGATGATGGTAAACGGCCTGACGGTATGACTCTGATTCCTTGGAAGATGGGTCAGCCTTTAGTTTGGGATGCTACGTGTGTAGATACCCTAGCACCTTCTCATCTTGCAGGGACATCAGTAAGGGCAGGCTCCGCAGCAACATCAGCGGAGTTCCTCAAACGGCGAAAATACGCTAGTCTTGACAGAGGTTACCTATTTGAGCCGTTTGGGGTGGAAACCCTAGGTCCTTGGGGTCCTGGGGCACACGTTATCTATAAAGATCTTACAAATCTACTAATAGAGTCCACAGGTGATAGGAATGCTGGTTTTTATTTCGGTCAACGAATTAGCATTGCCATTCAACGTGGCAATGCTGCCAGCATTCTGGGCACTCTGCCTTCTGTCACCAGAAGGAGAGAGCTTAGATTTTTAGTAAATAGATGTAAGTGTAAATATTAGTTGTAATTATTTTTTGCTGTTAAATAAATAATAATTTTAAGCAAAAAAAAAAAAAAAACAAATAGCTTTGTTAAGAACTTTGCACATGGGCCTATTGTTGGTTTCTTTTAACAAAAGAGAGGTATAAAGAAAGCTTAAACTTGTAGCGCGTATAGAATAGATGGGGTATCTATTCTATACGCGCTACAAGTTTAGGCTTTCTTTATATATTAGCTCAAAGCCTTAAATGTGTAGTACCTCCACTCTACAACTTCACCAGTTGTTTGTTACCAAGAAATTTGCTACATGGCAAAATCTTCCTAACAATATTGTTGGAAAAGGAATTTACCTCTCAGTTATGCAGTGAAATATAAACTTTGTAAACTTTGCTAGTTTAAAGTCTAAATCGAACCTACTTTTTGATATTGTTGAAAATTGGATGTTAGGTAGTACCTATTCACACTCAGTCACACCTAGTCACTGTACATAATAATAAATAATGGTGCCTTAAAATCAAGACTGAGGAGTAGAAGTTTCATTTACATTGAATGGCAGAGTACCTCTTACATAGAGGTACTCTTCTCTCTCCATCAATCAATGGGTTGCCCTGGGTTGCCTGGGAGAAATCGCTCTCAGCGATAAGGCTACCTATTGTACTGATCATTTTAATATTTAGATTATAAGATTTTCTTTGTTATTTTTTTAGGGCAATAAAGTATTCATTCATCAATAAAAAATTGCTTTATTTCCATAAATACAAAAATGTACACGAAGAAAACGTAAAATTCTTAAAATAAAACACTGATAATGAAATAAAGTGATATTTTTTTATTTTGTCTAAAGACTAAAGTAAAGAAGCGAAGAAGAAACCTTTAGCCTATTAGTTGTAATTTTTCGAGTTCGAGCAAAACCCGTACGTACCTATGTTCTGCTATTTTCAATTTATATCATGTACTTAGTTTACGGTTATTGACGCCGCACAGTTCTGCAATGTTCTAGCAAAACAAAATAGATAGAAATAAAAAGATTTTTCTATTTCAGTAAGTGATTTTGTAAATAACATACAAAGAGCGGTCTCATTTCCCGCGACAAGCGGAAATAAAGCCTGCCGACGAGTATCGACAGACTTCATTGACGCGACGATGCATTTTATTCGCACTAGGAATACCTTGCAAATATAAATCTTAGAAACCAAACCGGCCATATTTTTGATTGAAACACTGATCGTGTAATAATCAAGGGCCACGGTAGTAATCCTGCCAAGTCGAGTTGATGGCTGCCACCAGGATACCTTTTCTCGAACCATCTCTAAGCACTTTCAGATATAGATATCTTAAAATAAAACTTAGTGTCTGAATTACCTACACTAGTTATTCTACCAAACGTTGTTTACCGTCGTCTCCTAAAATTCATCATCATCATAATAATTATAATAATAATAATACAGTACGCTGGGCATGCGGGTTGGGGATCGCAGTGTTGGAATCGTTCTGCAGGGGACGCTGCTGCCGGCCCCCCGGTTTATGTCCCTTAGTTGCCTCCTACGACACCCACGGGAAGAGTTGGGTTGGTACTATTCTAGGCCGGCACCACACAGCCTAAAATTACTAAAATTACTAGTTTATAATACATTTTGTTTAGGAAAAAATATCGACAGTCAAATTTTCACTATTGCGTCATCCATCACTCAGCACTTTTGCGTCATAAATCACTCAGTTTCAGAGAACTCTCACACACAACACTAGGAGAACAGTAACTTGTGACAGTAACACTAAGGGCCTTTGTTTTCACACGTTTCTCTCGACGTGAAAATCTACGGTTTCCATATTAACAATTCTGTAATCTATGAGCACGGTTTTTAAAAATTATCTTAATTACATTCTATAGAGCTAATAAGCCATTTAAAACAACTTTTTTTTTTCGATCGATAAGTGCCATAAAAATGCATTTAAACTTTACCGTTTCAGGTTTAATTTGACGAAAACGCTGGTCATAGTGGACACCATATTGCTCTGTGGTCAAGACGTCATTTGGCTGTGTACATACTTAAGAAAATATGCTGATGTTGCTAATGATAATTGACACTATAGTCTATGTACTCGGCCGTTTGACGTAATAATATTGCAAAACAGATTAAAAAACTTTGACTTGAACATAGAATTTATTTGTAATTTTATAAACGAAAACTACAATAACAACAACATTTTCCGACTGCTTTTAGCCTAAGCTAACGCAATATTTTTTTAGATTTTTATTATATAGATTAAAATACCCTATTATCACTATAAATTACAATAAATACAATAACACTATGAAGATCTACGGTATCCCGTAGATTTTCAATGTTAACGGCGACGGCGAGAAAAACGTGTATTAACCTTTGTTAACACACTATTGAATTATAAATAAATAATAAATAAATAATGCTGGACTATTCACAGCATTATCTAGCCCCAAGGTAAGTAGAGCTTGTGTTATGGGTACTAGATAACTGATATACGTAATATTATACATTACATAGATAGATATTTTTTATTATACATAGAAAACACCCAGACCAACGGAACAAATTTCTGCAGATCGTACACAAATTTGTTCCGAGGCGGGGATCGAACCCGCAACCTCTTGCGTCGCAGGCAGACTCTCGCCCGCTGCGCCACTGAGGTCGTCAATTGAATCGAATTTTAATTTTGTTTTTCTCGCCGCCGTTAACATTATGTCAAGTCTCGTTTCGTAATACCTACTTCCGCCATAAAAAATGATGAGATCACGAATAGAGCCAAGTCAGCTATTTTATTACCATTATCCAACCGACTATGAAGTTGGCAAATTATTTACTTTAAACCTCGTAGTCGAACCTTCGAAAAGAGAACCTTCAAAATATAGGATTTGCCAACTTCTTAGTCAAAAGTAATAAAATGACTTGGCTCTTCTCATCTGCGCACTTTTTACTTGAGAAGTATTAACTTGGCTTAATGTTAACATTAGTGTTTTTGTTTGGATAACAACTCATTGGTCAACAGAAATATTGATGTTGATTTATTTAACACATCTGTAAGCAAGCTTAAACGCTTGCTTAGCGATGAATTCTTCATAAGATAACTATATTGTGTATTTCCTTATAGTCGTCTACTTTCACTGTACGTCATTTGTTATTTAGAAAAGTACATATCTGCGGAAACTTTATAATTGGCCCTCAGCAGACAGACATGCGCTGGTTTTTCCTGGCATGTATTATGTAAGTAAATAACTATTTTTGACCTAGCAGTAAGTGTTTCAATTTTTTTTAAATAAACATATAAAAAAATCTTCAGGGTTATCATATTGTGCACCCGAGGGTGGTACCCGCTATGAGTGTCCCTCAGATTTAGATTAACTCTCATAAAGAGTCTCTGTACTTTTGGCTTCGGTCCCACGCATACCTCCCAAAGGGACACTATAAGGCCCGAGATCATAGAAATTTTAATGAGAAACACTTAATATAATAATGATATAATAAATGATGGACAATCACACAGCTTCATCATCAAGCTATTGAATATGTACCTACAAGCTCTACCATTTAAAAATATAATACATCCTTAAACAATATAGATAGACCTTTATCTTTTTAAAACCTTTATTTATACCAAGATATATCTGTTACACATTAAGTTTTATGAAAACACAATATATGACAAGACTAGATAGTAATTTGGTAAATAAGCTATTAAAATAAATTCAAAAGCCAAGATAACTGGTAGTATTTTTCAGTTTTTCGCTCACAATGCCGAACCAGTTTCCGTCGCTAAATGAGTCTTGTTTATGCAGATAAAACAATTTACCGCTTTAATCATCGACCTAAAAACTCTTTAATTCGTATATATGTGTGTTTCGTACGTAGGTATGTAAATGATGTTAATAAGACGCCTATTTCTTTGAAGATAAAGTTAATTGTTATATTTCATTAATTGAGTCGTTTTGTAACACGCTATTAAATTAGTCACTTTATAAGAAAGGATTACGAAAGAAACATTACTACAAGTGACACCTGCCTTTGTGTTGTGATGAAAACTAAAAAAGTGAGTCCGCATTTTAAAACTGACAATGTCCGTTAAGGGCGCTTACCCAAGTTGTGTGTGTCGTGACGACAAAAAGTTGCGCATGTCTCCGAGAGTTTTTGCCAAAACATGCATCGGGATAGTAATTATTACTAAATTACCAAATAAATTATGTAATATTTTTTTTTTATAATTTGTTGTAGAGAAAACGATATCTCATTTACAAGAACTGTTATTTCAAACAACGATCGAAAATCATACATTTTAAGAATCATGGCTTATAAACAGATTTGAATGGTGGTGTTCACATATAGGACAATACTAACAACTGTCTTCCACGACTGGTTTTTTTTTGTGACGACAGATTGTCGTTTTAATTGAAAAAGCTAGAGACAGTAGTCGTCCAGCGATAATTTACGGTCACGACACAATGGCAACGCGCCCTTAAGCATCCAACCTAATTGACATCAATAAAGTTTTATAGTTACTAAAGTGACTATTGAGTCACTAATGAGTCAGCGAAGAAAATTACAGTTTTGTATATTAGGCCATTGTCTTCGCTAATCATCATCATCATCAATGGCCTATACTGGTCCAATGCTGGACATAGCCATTGTCTTTGCTAATGTTCTTTTCTAACAAAGATTTGTTATTCGAAAGTAATTAACTTTTCACACATAAACGTTTCGACGGATCTTATTGCAATTTAGAAATTACTAGCGACCCGCCCCGGCTTCGCACGGGTACCGTATTATACATGTATTATAATACATATAAACCATTCTCTTGGATCATTCTATGTATTAAAAAAACTGCATCAAAATTACTTGCGTAGTTTTAAAAGTCTAAGCATACATAGGAACAGACAGACAGCGGGAAGCGACTTTGTTTTATTCTATGACATGTAGTGATGATACAGATGGTATCCTAAGAAAGGACATCAGCAACTATTCATACCGGAAAATCACATACGAAGCTGTGTGCAGAAGCTGGTTATTAATAATCATAATGTCTCTGGAATTATTGCAATTGGAACAAAAATATTATAATGATTCAGAAGCTCGTTGGCCATATTCTAACTAGGATCGCGTCTACTTACAAGTAACCCTGTATAAATTATAATACTCATGACTAGTATAGTACGTGTATTATACTAGTCATGAGTAAGGTACCCATTCCACTCATCCAATGTCTTTGTCCAATGTACATTTGATAAAAAAAATCGGACGACTTTATCCAATTTACTAGCAGCACCGATATTTGATTAAAGATCGATCAGATTGGTCACTAGTTTCTGCCCACGGTTTTGCATGCGTTGTTTGAATGAAAAAGTTTTAAAGGTGGCTATGCAAACTGAAATTTTATAGATTAAAAAGTAGGACATATTTTATTCCATGAGAAATCGACGAAGATATGTAAAAAATAACAGTCGAACATAAAACCTCCTTCGCTTTAGGTGTTCGTCAGCTAAAAATGTAATTAGCGTAGCTAAATTACAGTGGTTAATTACTGAAGGGTATGTGGCGCACAAAAATATCTCAGATCATAATATCTACGTCGTAGCTCTACAACAGCGTAGCCATGCTACGGCGTAGCTGATCTATGGCGTAGCGTTGCTACGGCGTAGAGGACTTACGGTTAAATAATCTAAACCCCGACATCGGTTACTTGATAGTATCGTCTCTACAACTTGACGTTTTTGCATGGGATTTTCGGTAAGGGCCCCGTATCTGTCGTATATGTCTCGTCGTCGAAACTGTACTCACTCTGGCTCTGTTCACGTAAGGCCAAATAAGAAATTCCGATTGTTTAAAACCCCAAAGATTTGTTTAAATAGCCAGTAATTCGCAGTGGGAGCTGGCATGTCCTCCATCCCAGTAATCGTCCCGGGAATGGAGTGCTGTTGACCGCGTTCATTACCTGGCACAAAGCAGAGTGGTTTCTACGTTAAATTGAGTGTAGAGGCAATCCAGGCTGGACGCCTGCTCGCGACACCGGATGCGACAGAGCGAGGTTTTTAATTTTTGGCCCTCGTGTACTGCGGTGCCTACATGTGGACAGGGATGGATTCAGTTGATTTATAGGAACAGTAACAAAGAGGTAAGTAAGAATAAACGTCGTTGTCTTAGAATTTTTTCCAAAGCTAAAAAAACAAACAAAGACAAAGCTGGTATGGTTTTGCCCCTAACCTCAGGGTTAGGTCCGGCTATAGGGCGGGTCCGCAGTGGAATAATTGGCGCTCTTCTTGCGGGAATCGTAAGAAGGTGACTAATGGATATACATCAGTGGCTGGCAGCAGCGCTCCCTGTAGAATATTTATATATTTCGGAACACCATCAGCTACAATAATGTATATAAAACTTAAAACAACAACAGAAAGCTTATTATAGGTATTCACTGACATAAAATAAATAAGCTTATCATTTATATAGGGTGCCTCACAAATACTCACAATGCGTGGATAACCTTGACGGTGCTTGTGCAGGGGCATGCCAATCAAAAACAAAGATAAGAAAAGTGGAAGCGCTTGGGACTTATTAATTTTTTAGGGTTCCGTACCCAAAGGGTAAAACAGGACCCTATTACTAAGTACGAGTCCCACATAATTCTGGTACCCCCTAGACCAGTCTACTCGTATACGAATTTCCTCGCCAAATAAAAATATAAACGGCCAAGTGCGAGTCGAACTCGCTCACGATGGGTTCCGTGCCATTATCAATAAAAACGGCAAAAAATACGTTTGTTGCATGGGAGCCTCCTTAAATATTTATTTTATTCTATGTTTTAGCTGCTATCTGTTGTTATAGCGGCAACAGAAATACATCATCTGTGAAAATTTTAACTGTCTAACTATCACGGTTCATAAGATACAGCCTGATGACAGACGGACAGCGGAGTCTTTGTAATAGGGTCCCTTTTTACCCTTTGGGTACGGAACCCTAAAAATTACCAAGATCAGGGGGAACAACCGAGTCAACCGTAGTCATAAAACCGAGTCCTGAAGTGGCTCCAAACGAAGAATTTTGAAATCGATTTGTATTTTTTTCAAAACAACTATTCTATTCCAATTTTCGCGTTTCGTTTACCTCTTCCTTAGTTCAACTCTGTCTCGTCACCACACTATCCGTTGTTTGTTTTTACTTTTATTTCCAGTTTGAGTTGTGTGCGTGGTTTTCAATTACATTTTCAGAGTTGTTCTTGATAATATTTTATTGAATGTGTCATATTATCTGGTACGTTTGTTGTTTTTTTTTATAAAATACCTCAAACGATTTGGCTTTTAATAGATAAGTGTAGGTAAAAATTATCGTAGTTTGACGAATTCATTACGGATGTTAGCGGGTTAACTACGAACCTTAATTGTGTTGTTTGCGCATCCAAGCATTGTTAACCCGCTTAGATCCTTAATGTAGTACAAATAATAAATATAGCCGTAGACTCAGTACGGGAATAGTTTTTTATTAAAAAAATTAACAATTTAAAGCATTTTTGGTATTTAAAGAAATCTTATTCACGTTCGTAAACAATACTGTATGATTTCGATCACCCTCACAAAACGCAGAATCAAAAAAATAGTATTCAATACTTACTGAATTAAATCAAAATGAGTTGCAAAAAATTTCGTTTGCCATTCATCAACACCAATCACTTAGTAAAACTCTTATAAAACACTTGTGAAAACGCATCACGTACTTATTTTGAAGACGCCAATTGCAAGTAGCAACCAGAAATAATTGTAGTGGTATAAACTAGCACTATTTAATTCAGTAATACTGATGTAGGGAGCCGCAAGTTAGGCATTTTTGTGAATTACGACTTGTTACACACGGTAAAAATTCCAAATTCAATAAACAAAAAAGAAGATTTTAATATTTTTCGAAATAATTCCGACTTGTTCTATGGGTGCGACAAGTTTAGCCATTCTGCTATGTTATACAATAAATTAACACGGAATAGAGCAATAAAAACAGTTAAAACTTAACAAACTACACTTAAACCTTGACTTTAAACGTCTGCAGCGGAGTGAATAGTTATCTACTTGCTACCTACCTAGCTATTTCGCAGTCAACGTCAACTTCGGCAAGGTTAAATATTTTGGGAGGTTAAGTATTTTGTGTAACTTGCAATTGCTAGTCAAGTTCTTTGTTACTTTTAACGACTGTTTACCTCTTGTGACCTTAAATATTTTATTGGTAGGTATAGTTTGCCTACCAATAAACATAAATATTATTATCAAGAGAATATTAATATTTATCACAAACTCAAGCAAGAGTGATGACGGTGGGATGGAAGAATTATTTTATTTCAAAATATTAAATTATTTTAATAGCACTAAAATGAGATACGAGAATCACATTAAAATCAAACACAATCAGTTGTTTCTATTGTAAATACTAGTTTAAATTTAATTCTATTATTTGGTTGTAACTTTCTTTCTTAATAAACAACACAACCTATAACAATTCATAATTGCACAAGCACATAGAAAACCGTTTAGACTCGAGTTCGAAAATGGATATATGAAATAATTTTTGCTTTCAATTCCAAACCAAAAATTCTTTTGTAAAAATGTTTTTCCTTTTTGTTCCTATGTCATTGATTACTTAGGTATAGGTACCTATTATATCTCTGGACTGCAAGATAAAACTTTTGAAATATTTGATATAAATCATTTACTCTGACTTTTTTGGTTAATGTAACATTCCTATGATATAGTCTTGCATTAATACTTGAACGCCTTGCCTGGTAAAACTTTTTTTGGGTTAGAAAACATACGTACGTATCTCATCCATCAGTTAGTATTTTAGATAAGTCATCATCATCATCATCATCATCAGCCTATACCAGTCCACTGCTGGACATAGGCCTCCCCTAATGAGCGCCATAGCGCCCTGTCTTCAGCTTGCCGCATCCAGCATCTGCCAGCAGTCTTTCGCAAATCATCGTCCCACCTGGTAGGAGGGCGTCCTACACTACGTTTTCCGAGTCGCGGTCTCCACTCAAGAACACGTTTACCCCAGCGGTTGTCGGTTCTTCTCGAAATATGGCCAGCCCACTGCCATTTCAGCTTGCTAATCCTTTGAGCTATGTCGATAACCTTGGTTCTCTGTCGGATGTATTCGTTGCGAATCCTATCCTTCAGAGAAACTCCGAGCATAGCTCTCTCCATAGCTCGCTGAGCGACTTTAAACTGATGGACCAGCCCTACCGTGAGTGTCCACGTCTCAGCTCCGTAGGTCATGATTTTAGATAAGTAAATCGGTGTTATTTAGCCATGCCTAATGACCTGTCCTATAAAGGCTGCATGCACGAGTATGCACGAAGCCTTTATAGCCAGTTTAATTTAACTGTGATCGAGTGATCGCAAGTCAAATTAAACTGGCCTGCCGAAAGCTCAGTCGACCTACAGATACCTCATGAAATATTTACTACCAAAGTACATACCTGGGTTGGGTAGTTACCGGTATAGAATAGTCAATTCAGATTACTGCTTTAATATAGGATATAATTATTCAAAAGCGGAAAATGCTACGTATTCCATGGACCGCGTATAGAAACAATCTTTCGGTACTAAAGGAGCTCAAGCTGGAGTGGAAGCAACGCCTATCAACGATATGCCTCCGCAGGATTCTTGAGTTCTTTGGTCACATAGCCCGCAAGCCCGGAGACAACCTTCAAAAACTCATCGTCACGGGGAAAGTAGAGGGAAAGAGACCGAGAGGAAGGAGCCCGACGCGCTGGTCTGACCAAATCCGCACCACACTCGACATCAAAATGTCAGAAGCGATACATGTCGCTGAAAGCCGCAGCAGATGGGTCACGACCCTCAGTAACGCACGGATAGTTATTTTTAGTAACAATTTTTCAATGTTTTTTATAAATCCTACTTCGGACTAAGAGAAATCCAACAAATTAAAAGTCGTTCTTGAGTTATTAATGGTGTAACGAACACGACTTTGTTTTATAAAAATAGATGATAATCAACTTGCTCTGGCAACACAGTTTTGAAGTAGTTCAGAAAACTCACCTCCTCACCTCAACAGCCTTCGGTCCACTGCCGGACTCAGCCCTCCTCCTGATAATGGAACCTATGGACTCATTACTCTCAGTTACTTTTACACACTTTTATTTTAGACTAGCAGCTTCGCACGGGTATATTCTATAGCCTATGTTACTCAGTGATAATGTAGCTTGCTAATGGCAAAAGAATTTTTCAAATCGGTTCAGTAGTTTCTAAGTTTATTCGTTACATACATAAATACAAATCATTCCTCTTTATAATATTAGTGTACAAAAAAGTGTACACTATCAAAGAGTATATAAAATAGACTATTTCGATGTAAGATATATTAAATTTAGTAACTTATGACCTTACGGTTAAATAGTACCTACACAGAACACAAATCATGTATGATTTGGCAAGTCAAAGATTGTAAAAAAATCACCTGAGAAGAGTATTAAAACATCATTAAAAATCTTTTTAAAACATTTATTTAAGAAATAAATACTAAAATAATGCCAGAGAATCCACACAGCCTCATCTAGCCCCAAGCTAAGCGGAGCTTTGATATTATTTTTATTTACCTACGTTACATTTTTAATAACACCATAATGTCATCTGCGTTATTACAAAACACTATTACTTAGATTTTTAATAGTTAATTTTTCTAGATAAACCAGTTCAACTTATTGCTTAGTGCCATCAGTAGTAAAGTGACTAGAAATAATTTATTGAGCCTGCACTAAGAACTTAACCAATGAGGTATTTATATTAAATATTTAAATCGTACCTACTATCCTATCAAGTTTAATTTAAAGTAGATCATCATCATCATCGTCCATCGATCCCACGCTAGGTAGGTTTGGCACAACATTTTTCTCCAACTCTCCTCTATCAGCTTTCACCTCTAAACTTACACGTTACATTTTGTTTAGATTAATATTAAATAGATACAAACCCAAAAAGTTCACTTTCACCCCTTTTGTTTTATTTAAGAATGGATCAAATGAGTTGTGGCCTTTCTGGTTACCGTAACTGTTTTTCACATGTTTCTTTTCACTCTGCTATAATTAATCTGTTAATTCTGCTATGTTAACAAAAGAAACGTAGCTACATATTTTTACGTTTACTTATTTACTTTTTACATAACTTATTTAATTTTATTGATCATAGTTATAGTTATATATATATATATATATATCACAGTTATAGGCTTAAAAGTAATGACGGTGACTTGGACTAATTTACATTCCCACAAGTAGGTACAATAATTTTAAAAAGACAAGTTATTAACCATACACATCACGCAATATTATATTAGTCGCTGGATCGTTGACAAAATCTTTTGCTCGTTGTCCATAAACAAATTCAAGATGAGTAAAATCCAATGATTTGTTGAATTCAAAATAATTAACAATATTAGGCATCCTATTTCTTAAGGTTTTAACATCTTCTAAAGTGCTAAACCAGTCAGAATCACTAACAAATAGATTTACTGGGGCAGTTATAAGTGAAACTGGAAATTCAGGTGGTTTAGTAGATGAATATAACTTTTTATTTCTCTCAGGGCCAAAATCAAACCTCTGAAAACGCTTACTCAAATAAATTTGGAAGAAATGAATAAATGTCTTTGTTGAAATTCCAGCTGGTATATGAGTTGAAATTACAGGAAGTCTTTCGGAATTCAAATTCGTTAGATTTCTAACTCCATAACTAATTAAATATTCGAGCTGGCATAAAACTCTGCCAGGTGCCCCATTTTGACAAGTTTTAGCATGTATCACTTTTTGCAGAAAATTGTCTTCAAAAATGTTATATAGTCCTAAACTGTTAAGGAATGAATGTATTACGGGATAATTGGCTGCAAACCATCCTAAATAAGGGTGCTCAGAATGGCTGAGCCAAGCAACAGGAGCTAACAAAATTGCTTGTTTTATTTTATCATTATATTCCGGCCTTAAACTACACATGATTAGAAAAAGTGTGGTGCCCTGAGAAAAACCCACGTAATATATTTTTGATCGTTTTGTTATGGCCAGGATGTAGTCAACCACTGCTGGTAAATCTTGATATCCCATTTCTTCATAACCGAAATCCCAATAGTTTTTATCAGGAAGGTTTTTGACATGGCCTCTGCTGTATTTATTCCCTCTTGAATTGTAAAGCCAAATATCGAATCCCAGTGCGGACAGTTGATACGCCAAAGATGATGATGGGCCGGTAACCAACCACGAATCTGAACTATCGCCGATTCCGTGGACAAATAAAACTGGTGGTCCATTATTGGGAATCCGAACCACATTCACCAAATATCCATCTTCTGTTGCCACAGTATGTTGTTGTGGAACGCTTCCGTACCTCGATATCAACTGTAGTGAATTTAAATTTATCTCAGAATCTGGATTTTTAATGTCGAAGGCATTGCTTTTTCTTTTGTTTTGTACATAACCGAAACAAAAAAGTAAAATAACACTTTGCAGAGTCACACTTAAAATGTTCATTGTTCGTCACTTGTCACAAATAGTAGAGGTAAATAATTTTCGGTGTCTGCACGAACGCGGGTGTTGTTGTGGCCATCGATGCCGTAATACGAGAAGGTACTAACTGGTAGCTTGCCTCTGATAGCAATGACCTTACAAAAATGACCTAGCTGAGTTCGTCGCCATCTCCGCCTCTGATGGTCACAGCCGTCGATTCGTATAAAATTATCCAAAATTCTAATATATTTTTAAACTCCCAAGGATTGACATATTTCAGAGACTGAAGATGAAGGTTGATTGGATATACGTGGAAGTGTTGAAGACGCCCATTGACATAAGACACAGTGTAGTAGTAGATACCTATTCATCTTTATTAAAAAATAAAATTACAATCAAATAATAGAATAAAATTAAAACTTGTATTTACAATTGAAACAATTGAGCTAACTGCAGACTGTTGCAAACAATCTACAGGTAGCTCAAAAAAAATCTCGGAAAAAAAAATATTGATAACATTATTGAATACGTGTTTCTGAATTTTTCTAAATTTTCCTGAAAATGGGTTTAATCGGGTTATTAATGTTTGAGGGTCGTAGTTTGGCTCCGAATTGAAATGGCTGTCACTTTTGAATTTTTAATGCTTTTTGACCATAAATTTTCTGTGTATATAAAAAACACAATAAATTAAATACTTGTTTCAGGAATTTTCAAAAAAAAACCCTAAAAAAGGATAAAGTGGAGCTTGAAGACATTGAGGTTTTTTATCTATATAGGTATATAAAACAAAGTCGTGTTAGTTACACTATTTATGACTTATAGTTTGTTTAATTTAGGATGATAATTTCGACAGCTCACGCCTATGTTTTAATGTATTTTTTATAAACAAGAATACCTCTAAAATTATCGTAGCACATAGACGATTACCGCCCACTTACCATAGTGAAGCGCATGGCAAGAATACCGTACAACCGACTATAGACAAATAAATCGAATTTAAATAAATTTAAATTATTAAGTACTACTATTTGTACCACTAAATGAATAAAAAAATAGAGATTTTGTTTTTTTTCGTGTGATTTCACCTAAGCGATATTCTATCTCAACAACGATCTGGACGTGTATTCTAAATAGGTTGACTGCCGAATGAAAATGTGCAGGATGCGAAATCGTAGTCGTGAGAGGACTTTTACTGCCAAGTATACAAATATTTATAAAATTATACTTACCTACTTACCCAAAACAATAAAAAGATAAACGTTACTACTAATTTATAAAACATACCATGTAATGATGTAACCGATTCCAAATTCTATGGGAGCGATAATCGAAAATCGAATAGATTCAGTAACGATTATACACTACCCCATCCCTACTTAGAGTTGCCAAAATTATCATCCTAAATTAGACAAACTATAAGCACGACGCGACCGATTTTTATGGTCTTTGATTTGTTGGATTTTTCTTAGTCCGGAATAGGATAAGAAGTATTAAAAACATTGAAAAATTGACGAAAAAATAACTACCCGTGCAAAGCCGGGGCGGACCGCTAGTATATTATATGTATTTACCGTGTGTATTTTCATTCTAGAGCTTACTTCAAATCCATTGCAAATGTGTACTTATGGTGCGTTTTTGAAAATCAGTTTCAAGAATTATAAAAAGCTCGTTTATGCAAACCACAAGCCAAGCCTTCACATAGCGCAACTAGGTGAAAGAAGCAAACTATATCCCTCTTGCAGCAGAGCGGGGCGAGCGAAGCGAGTTGCGCTGTGTTTTGACAGTATCATGAAATAAGTTTTAGCGAGTGTACACTTGCGCTATTAATCACGTAACTCTTTAAATATATCGAACTTGGAGAGTTGCAGATTTGACCAATGTGCAGGAGATTTTGCCATCTTTCTGATGTTATTGTGATATATCTCATTTTTTCATACCCCGTCTGCCTCCATAACGTTAAAATATGTGTCAAAAATCTACATAGCACGTGCTCCGGAGTAGCATAGCCATTCAAAAGACTTCAACGCACACAACTGTTCTACTATAAACTTAATTCCTCTTATCTCCGATAATAGAAGACCTAACGAGTTACAGTTTTCACTATGATAAAGAAAAGCTCTTGTTCTTTACTTTGATATACCTACATACTTTTCCCTAACCCTCCTACATCTTTACCAGTAAATAAATAAGTTATTTCGTAGACCTCTATAGCGCATACTACTAAAAACACTGATTCATGATGAACTTCTTCAAAACGTAATTAAAAAATGTTTGTGGCTCGCTCCGTCTGCTGTTATTTCTTTTATAATGGTTTCCGTTGCTAAATATGTGCTATCGAAAAAATACTATAAAAGGTTTTGGTTGGTTTCCTAACGTTTTTGCCATCTGCCGTCAATTTTAATTATTTCCTTTATCTTAGCGACGCTGGAAAATGCGGGTTCGATTCCCGCCGCAGGACAAATTAATATATGCACGATGTTTGTTAAAAAATATGTATTTAGTAACTGTTTTCCGCAAGTATCCCACAGGTGGGCCTTTTTTGCCATCTACATATAATATCTAGTAGGTATCTACCCATAATGCAGGCTCTGCTTAGTTTGGAGCTAGATGATGCTGTGTGGATTGTCAAGCATTATTTATTCATATTAGGTAAGTACCTTACACCCCACTTAAATTCTCGCTCCAGTCGCTTTTCATTATTTTGTCCGAGATTCCTTAACGATTTTGACAAAAAATAACAAAACTTTCAGCTATTAGCTACGCTCGCAATTATAAAATCTACTTATAAATATTATAAGAGGCTTCCGGTTCGCCCCAGGGAGTCCCTGAGGCGAACCGGATCCCTATAAGAAGTAGGTGTAAATACATCCCTGTAGATGAGGTATCAATTTTTTTTTATAAATCATGAGGTATACAAACTGTTAATGTTAAGTTTGTTGTTTATGAATTCGCTTTATAAAGTAAAAATTAAAATATAGTAAGGTACCTATTGTACAATGTACCTACGTTCTTAATTAGCCGCATAACTTTAAAATAAATCATTTTATGCGATTTTGAAAGGTCATTGCTTCGTAGTTCTTTGTATGCAAAACTTTTTATGTAACCTGACATAAGGAATCGAACTTAAGCAAGGTTTCAGACCTTGAATTTAAAAATTCTTACAATCTTTATATCCGCAAATAAACTTGTTTCCTTATGTTCGTGATTGTGTATCCGGTATCATAATATATTTTAATTTGGCGAACACTGACGTAGATTAATAGCTGCGTAAACTGAACAGAAAGTTGCGGGTTCGATACCTATTTGTGCTGGTTTTTTGTATGATTTGCTAAGGTTTTACAAAACTTTACTAAACTGTTCAGTAGGTAAATAGGTAGTTAAATACGTGAGCAATTAGGTAACACGCCTCTAATGCTTACTTTGGTAGGTATGTGAATGCAGTCAAAACTGTATTAAATCAGTATGTACATCATCATTATCCTAAACGGAATAGGTACCTACCAGTGTATTAAGTACCCCATTTTTGTATGGTCTCAATTATATTTAATTTGCTAATAAATCATAAAAATACAAATAAATAATTCAATCTTTATGTGCCTCAAAGATAGATTACAATTTACATTTTAAGGTATCGTGCGTAATATCGCAACCCAAAATCGCGGATTCAAATACCTATACAAAAAAAACGATTTTGAATTTTTTACACAATTCCTTGTTTAAGGGTGCGATATGACGAAAACGCTGGACGCAGTGAACTCTATATTGCTTTGTGGTCATGCCGTCGGCTTTCTGAGTACTTACATACCTAAGCAAAGCGCTGATGTTGCAGATGACAGGTGATATTTTTTAGTTTACGAACTCTACATTCTACTCTCTTTTCTCTTCTAATGTTATTTCGTCATTTCTACATGACGAAATAACATTGCGCCTACTATTTCAATTTACACTTAAATTATAAAGAGGAAAGATTTTTATTTATGTAACGAATAAACATAAAAACTAGGTACTGGACCGATTTTAAAATTTCAAACACAATAGTGATTATTTTATAACACATTTGCTCGTAAAGGGTCTCATAATGCACCAACTTTAATACTGTAACGTATCTCATTACGCACTAGTGCGGTAATGTAAAGTAAAACGCACGGTTTATCACAGTGAAAAAAATCTATAAATCTATGTCTATGGTTTATCAAAATGCTCCGTCTAAAACGTACGGTACTTTTTTAAATCTTAGCAAAGAGTTTTTATGCCAGAAAAGTGGTCAACTTTTTTGAATAAAATTAACTTTAGGAGGTTTAGGAGATAAAATATAATAAATAAACATTAAATTCTTTAATTTAATATCTTTATTCAGAAAGAAAATAACAATCAAAAAACAAATTTAAATTAAAACTAGTATTTACAATAGAAACAATCAAGCTATCTGCAAACTGTGGCAAACAATCTACAGGTAATTAATATTGACTATAAATTACAAGCATTTATCTGTAACAGATCACAAAAATATTAATTTATTTTATTAGTAATACTGGCTGTTTTTGTGCCTTTGCCTTAAAAAAATAGCGCTGATGCGCGCGCATCGCTTTTTTGTGAAGAAGTAAAAATTATTCCGGGCGCTTTTCTTTTCGCTGTATTGTTTTTACTTGAAAATGTCGTCAAGTAATGATGAATTTATTAATTCAACACCGCCAGAAGTCTCAGAGGCAGCGAAAAAGGCTACTCTAAGCCTCTTGCCCGAAAAAATCGACCGATAGATACTTAGAAGTGTATCAAAACTTATACGAAAGTCCGAGTTTTATTATTTCCTCATAAATATGTTATAAAACGTCGTATGACATACATGCGCTTTGATAATTACAGCCCATCGACTTTATGATGTTACAGCCTCTGCTTTCTTGTAAGCAGCAAGTAATATCGCCTTGGCTGTAATTTTCAACTTACCGCACTTGTATCATAATGTACTATTACATAATAGTTTTGTTATTTTTTCAAAAACGATAAACTCACTTCGAAATTATTAGATAGTTACTTTTACCTTTGTTTAATTTTTCATTTTTCGGGACGAGTAGTAGGTAATCATTTGGATATCAAATTAATGTTCTAAAACATAACCAAAAGAAATTGCAAAATCGGTCCACATTTTACGGATAAATCGGAGTACAAACCAGAAATAAAACCATGTGTAACTGAACAAAGAACCATTTTTTTTAACAGTAAAAAATATAGGCCCCACCCAACTCAACAATCTACTCTAGCTAGCGACTTGGTAGAGATGGAGACCACCACAGAGTTGAGTCTACCCAACGCAAGGAGGTTACGTGGAAAGCCAAGAATGAGTTTATAGCGTGACGAGCTTGCTTGACGCACGTCATCTTCTATCGTGACCTAGTGCCTTAAGTCATGAATGCATGATGAATGGATGGTGAAATGAGTCTTTTGGCCCAGTAGTGAGACAGTAATGGTAACAAATAAATAAGCACCAACCCACCCCTGTAGGTTAAATACTCGTTACATTTACATGTAGAGATGTGCCTACTTTGTTACATACCACTGAGCATATTGAATTAAACACAACCGGGCTACCAAGATGAATCATACATTTATTTACAAAGGTACTTTTGTTTAAACAATAATTCAATTAGGTATTATGTAGAATTTGTAAACATTGGGTTCAATAATCGTGAGATAATCATAAACACTCACTCTCAGTCGAAGTCTGCTTATTCAGAGGGCCAGAGGGTATTGTTTAAATCGGAATGCCTAGGATATGTTGCAATATGGTTTTAATATAGTGCAAACGTTGATTTCTGTTCATTTGTCATTCAATGGCGAGGTTGAACATGGTGAGGTTGAAGTTATAGGTCAGTCAATATTATTAAATATTCGGTAGTTTCGGTGCAACATAATTATTTTTGTTAGTTGTAGCAGTGCAAATTGGATTGGGACCTACCTGATTATCGATGCAGAGATGCTGAGAGCAAAAGGAGCAGCTCGTGGATCATTGGAAGACTCTGTGAAATAGTGCACCTACATAATTTGCCAAGGTAACGGAAAGTTATTTTACTTTTTATTTAGGTATTATTTGGTGTGAATTGTGGTAATCATTTTGATGATTTTTGGGGAGGGTGGCCCTACCTCTGTCCAGCTGTAACGTCTTCTGGCATAGATGATGATGATAAACACACTAGATACTTAACTTCATCATCATCATCATCAGCCTATATTTGTCCACTGCTGGACATAGGCCCCTAAGGAGCGCCATAGCGCCCTGTCGCGATACTTAACTTAAAATTGAATAATAGGAACAAATTAGAACTAATATTTACAATTGATACAATTGAGATGTTGCAAAAAATTTAGTATTCAGTATTTTATTGCTTAACAAAAATAATACAGAGTTTTGTATGTATTCCTGCACCCTGTCAAATAGGGTATGGCAATAGTTCTTAAAAGTAGACTTATACTTACATAAAGTACTACCTATATTAAGGTATTTTGTATTTTATACAAAATTACAGAGATCTTCTATCTACTTAATAACTAGTAACAAAGTTCTATTTTTCTAGATGTACTTTAAAATTATGTTGATATAATAACTATTATGTTTAAGTTATATAAATTCGTCTGACTAGGCTGAGCTTAACATAAATAAATAAATGTAGGTAGGTAATTATTTATTTTTTATTTAGAGGTAGCTCAACTGATCCATATCAATACCATTCAGAAATATCCTCAAGACGCTGGCTGCATTACCCCGCTGTATTTATTTATTTACTTATTAAATGATCAGGAAATTTACAGCTATCTTTCATTTCATTTATTCATAACTACCATAGATTCACAGGGAACACTTAGTCAAGTCATTTCAAAACATAAAAATAAAACTCAGAATATTATACAAATGATAATACAAGCTTCGCAGCTGCAATAGCATTATCAAAATTAAATGTAAAATAAGATAATATGTAATTAATATATATATGTATAATTTAAATTTGTTATTAGATAGTATGTCCAATTTCAATATAATAATGTAGGTAAGGTACTAGAATCAATTAAATTGTATGTAAAAATATTTTTATCAGCAAAAGCTTCGTCTAATCGGTAATAGCTTTTGTCTATTAATCTATTTTGGATAAAGCATTTTAAATTTGACGTCAGACATAGATCTTACATTATTTGGTAACATAATATTATATAATTTGATTGAGATGCATACAAAACTTTTTGATACTTAACCTCGTTTTTGGGAGAACTATGTTATTTTTATATCTTTTATTGTAAACATGTCCATCCTTAACATACATAAGGTTATGTAGATTATTTCTAGCATAAATTAAATTCTGATAGATGTATTCTCCAACCATTGTCATTACACCTATTTCCCTAAATATATCTCTACACGAATCCAAAAACCTTAGGTACGTAACGTATTGCCCGTTTCTGTAGCAAGAACACTCGGTTTGCATCAGCTGCTCTTCCCCAGAACAGTATCCCGTAAGTCATAATAAGAGAATGAAAGTAGGCAAAATAGACCATACGTCATGCATTAACCCCTCCAATTTTTCTTATAGCATAGGTTGCCGAGCACAGTCTTTTTCTTAAAGCATCAATGTGAACACTCCATGTTATTTTAGTGTCAATGTCAAGCCACACACCTAGGAATTTGACTTTATTACTGTGACTTATGTGTAGGGTTTTTAATGTTTCCTTTTTAAGACTTCCGGATGGATCATTATGTCTGGTGCTTAGTGAATCTTAATAAATAAATAATGCTGGACAATACACACAGCTATATATTTATGGTACAATTCTGGAAGAGATTCCGTTCCGATGCGCTACGCCTACCTAAGTAGGTACTACCTTTATGTATTTTTGTAAGTTTTAATTTTTTTGTCAGTAGACCGGCCGCAGGGTAGTGGTTATGTTCCTCCCCTACTTAATTGTCTGTACCTACCTGAAGGCTCAAGTCTATGTCAAATAAAACATTCTGAAGACTCGAACTAAATTAAGTAAGTACCTAAGTGCTTACCTTAGCCATACTCGTTGTAGAATGTTTGTTAACAAATCGCCCATACTTAACCTAAAATTCTTAAGTACCTATCTAATAATAATACCTTACCTATCTAAAACTCGACGCCAAGCACCCGAGTTTTAGTAATTGTGTTGTAGTTTGTTTACTAAAATTTTACGAGGAGTTTGGCTAAGGTATATGTAGGAAGTCACAGAATACTAAGAAAAGCTCCAAACCATTTTTATCTAAGCTCTAAACTTTTCAATTTCTGAGTAGGTACCTATAAAGCTAGGATGACATTATGGACCTACTTCGCGGACGTCAATTCACTTATGAAGAGTCGATCATAGCGCGCCCCACCACCCCCCGACGCCCTCAGTGTCGCTTGCTTCTAAAAGCTACTAAAAGCCCTCCATAAAAGCAATAATTAAATTGGTGTAACGCAATTTAGAAAGGCGATGATGTGGAAGTAGACGGTATATAACTGTCTATCTAGGTAAATGTTCGCTTCCCAGTGGTTCTCCTGAGCTTTACAGCTTTGTGAGCAAGGTCACACAGAAAGCTATGTTTTAGGTACCTACTCTAAAAACTATCTTAGTTTGACGAATTCATTATGAATGTAACTAAACTACCTAACTTTTTTGTGTTGGACTCAGTATACTTACCTACTATAGTTTGTCTAATTTATCATGATAATTTTGACAGCTCATGCCCATGTTGTTGTAACGTATTTTTTATAAACAAGAATACCTCTAAAATTATTGTTGCACATAGACGAGTACCGTTTTAGAATTTAAAAATAGTGATTTTGAATTTTTTCGTTTGATTTCTCTTATGGGACTATTCTACCTCAACAACGATCTGCAGCAGATCGATTACGGTAAAATACCCCATCCAAATTTGACATTTGAAAGCCCGTAGGATGGCCTTCGAGCCTCCCATCCATCCAATTGTAAATAAAATAGCCGTCACTGAGACGATTGCCAGTCCCAGCCGAAATTGAAGCCCATGAATGAATGAGATGAATGCTTTTGACAGTAAATAGAACGATTTTGACGTAAGGTTGTTTTCTTTTCATTTGACATTGACATACTCTAATTTCCAGTTGACGCCCCCTGCCACCTATCGATTTATTTGGAACTATTTTTTTTTCTTTTTAAAATGCTAATAGAAAACCCCTCATTATGATGTTATAAAAGTTGATATTGCTCACATTCACATAAAAAATGAAATGTAGGTAGGTAGGTAGTCGTAAAAAATAGTTAAATAAATCAACAAAAAGAAAAAGGGCAAGAAAATGGCCCAATATGCTAAACTGGCAACATTTCACTGAAAACTTCTAACATGACAATGACAGTTCCGATGCATGTTCTTGATAACGTTTCATTGCCGCAATTCTGACTCCAAAGACAGTAACATAACCTTCATGATATTTTTATTTAATGTACCCTTATATTTTCTTAGGCAACCCAACTATTAAATGTTTCAGCCTTAATATTTATTATTTCAACACAGACTATGAAGCCCATAACGTACTTGGAGAAGAAAAGAGACGTTTTCTAAAATTTGTTAAATCATCAGTTTTAGGACAATATTTAGGCAAAATCGAAAACGAAACGTAAAATGGGGAATCCACTTCGTTCACTCCGTGTTCATTCACATTGACCATCCAGCCATAAAATTTAGTGCAATTCTATTTGTCCCATCGATGGAATCGAACCCAGTCGCCCATCCATTGATCCATTGAGAATAGCGTAATCACTCTGCAGCAGATCGATTACGGTAAAATACCCCATCCAAATTTGACATTTGAAAGCCCGTAGGATGGCCTTCGAGCCTCCCATCCATCCAATTGTAAATAAAATAGCCGTCACTGAGACGATTGCCAGTCCCAGCCGAAATTGAAGCCCATGAATGAATGAGTTGAATGCTTTTGACAGTAAATAGAACATTTCATTCAGTGGTCTTCGACATTCGACTTTACTACGTCAAATGCGGATAAGAATCGAACTAAAGTTCTTTTTTCTAGTTTCAGCGTTGGGAAAAACATTTCTCAAGTCATGTGATGTTGTTTCGAGAGCCTTGTAGGCTTCTCGAAGCTGTTCGTTGGCCTGATGGCTACGCTGGTCGTCTCAAGGGTTATTGTCGGAAGGCTCCAAGAGCTCCCGAGGGAGGGGACGCCAGGGAGTTCTTGCATCCGGTGGTCTTGAGTGTAAGGGGGCGAGTTCGTTAAGGTGTACGTGGCGGGAGTTGTCCGCGCGGTCGTACATTCTGCGCGCCAGTTTTACTACAAACTCCTTTACCGAGGTTATCTGCAGGTCTCATGCGATGACACTGTTTCGCACGTAACGTCCGGCGCCTGTACAAACTCTGAGGGCGATGTTTTGCTGGGCTTGTGTTTCTCTTCTGAGTAAATAGAACGATTTTGACGTAAGGTTGTTTTCTTTTCATTTGACATTGACATACTCTAATTTCCAGTTGACGCCCCCTTCCACCTATCGATTTATTTGGAACTATTTTTTTTCTTTTTAAAATGCTAATAGAAAACCCCTCAATATGATGTTATAAAAGTTGATATTGCTCACATTCACATTAAGATAAAAAATGAAATGTAGGTAGGTAGGTAGTCGTAAAAAAATAGATAAATAAATCAACAAAAAGAAAAAGGGCACGAAAATGGTCCAATATGCTAAACTGGCAACATTTCACTGAAAACTTCTAACATGACAATGACAGTTCCGATGCATGTTCTTGATAACGTATTGCCGCAATTCTGACTCCAAAGACAGTAACATAACCTTCATGATATTTTTATTTAATGTACCCTTATATTTTCTTAGGCAACCCAACTATTAAATGTTTCAGCCTTAATATTTATTATTTCAACACAGACTATGAAGCCCCTAACGTACTTGGAGAAGAAAAGAGACGTTTTCTAAAATTTGTTAAATCATCAGTTTTAGGACAATATTCAGGCAAAATCGAAAACGAAACGTAAAATGGGGAATCCACTTCGTTCACTCCGTGTTCATTCACATTGACCATCCAGCCATAAAATTTAGTGCAATTCTATTTGTCCCATCGATGGAATCGAACCCAGTCGCCCATCCATTGATCCATTGAGAATAGCGTAATCACTCTGCGGACGTGTTTTCTAAATAGTCCATCCTTACTGAGACCTGTCAAAATTATAATCCTAAATTAGACAAACTATAGAAATTAAGATATTATTTGGTTGACGGCGTAACCCGATTTTTATACCCCGGCGACGGCGACGGCGCCCAAGATGTAGACACCGCCGCGTCGCCGCCGCCCGCCGTGCTCCGGCTCCGCGTAGCGGTGGCGCGCCCCTGCGGGTCGCTCCCCGCCGCCGCCCGCGCCCGCGCCGCCGCCGCGCGCTGAGGGTAGGCTGTGAATGCGTTTAGACGGCCCTGGGTGAAGGAAGTGTTATGCTGTGTAGTTAGGTACCTATGTTCTGCCTATGTCATTGGTTTTTCTTTGCTGATTTTGTTCGTCCAACATGCATCTACAAAGTTAATTTTATGAATATGTCAGTGTCACATCTTTTGTAAGTCATCATTATCTAACTTTCAAAATACGTTTCGTAAACAAAATGTGTTGCTAGTTGTTTCGTTTTTCGGCTTTATCTCTCCTTTTTATCAGAAATATTTCGTGTTTTGGATTTTCACCTACTTCGTTCTGTAGCGTTAGGCTGCTTATGCAAAGGTTATAATCAAGTAATTATTCTTTTGGGAAATAGTACGGACTCTAACAAACTATTTGTCTTACAAAAACGCTGTATTAGAATAATACATAATTTTGTTCAAATGTCTAGCTGTAAACCATATTTTATAAAAGAACGAATCCTAACCTTAACTTGCATTTATATATTAGAAATTTGTTTATTTGTCAAAAAGAACATTAATTTTTTCAAGCCGCACAGCCGACCTCAACATTTAAGACCCCAAAATCGTTTAGATGTACCGTTTTCGAAGCTACAACTCTTCCACTCTGGTCCACATGCATGTGCATTAAAATCTATAATAAAATCCCCCAAGATATAAAGAATGAAAGCAAATTAATAAAATTTAAGATACTTTTAAAGAATTATTTAATTATATATATATATATATTTAATTATAAATAATATAAATTATTTAATTGAAAACTGTTTTTATACCTTACAAGAATTTTTGGAGCTGTAGGTGCCTACTCAATATATTATTTTCTTTTTTACCTATACTTATTCTTTTATTTTTGTCAAACTCTAAAAATTCTTATTAGCTTTTTCTTTTGTATAGATTTGTTTTTATTTTGTACCGTGTTAGATATAAGTTTTGAATAAGTACTTTTGTCTCGTACTTACCTCTACTTTTGTAAGTATTGTTATTGAAGTGCCCTAGCCGGGTCCATGTTTGGAACTCTTTTCTATTACAAGACCTACAAACAACATGGTATCAATAAAAAATTTGAATTGAATTGAATAGGTCACCCAACTTTTCACTAAGTGGCTAAAGTATATTATACTAACATTATTATAATTAAGCTAGCGTAGGTACGTGTCAGTGAACTGTTTCCAAAAAAGTAATACCACTTATTTTTATTCTATTCAGATAGTAAACAGTTTCAGACGCAGTATGATAAAAATTATATTTTATGAAATTTAACCTGACTTTTGGGGAAAACCTTTATCAGTAGGACACCATAATAAAGTTAAGATTAAAAAAAATAAAAATACTCTAGCCGAATTGATGTGAACTTTATGCAAAGAAACTGCAACAAAATTATCAAAATTTCACATGCTAGGCGTTCAAGTTTCAGTTACCCCTGACCACGATTGCAGTAACGCGATGGAAACGTAGTGAAAATAAACAACAAAGCACGCGATAAATTACATTAAGAGTTTTGATAAATTATGACTAATAATTATTGAAGAAAGAACTCAAATCGCTAAAATATAGCTAAAATGTACCTAAACAATGAACTTTCTAACGCTTTTTCTATTTCCACAACTGGCAATACTGACTGATTGTCATGCATGCATGTCACGTCGTCACTCCGCCCGCTCGTAACGCCTCGTGCGTGAGTGAAGGTAATAAATTCATCTAAGGAAGAGAGAGAAGTGCGCGAGATTGAGCACGGGGCGGGGGGGATCTGTCTGTTTGTTTTGTTTACAATTTGTTGTTTGGTCATGCATGGTCCAAGTTTTGGCTTTTGGTTTCTTTGCTTGAATATAAGGCTAGCATTACCTACCTACCAATTTAGAGGTTTGATTTCAGTTCACTTACTGAATGCTGTTTCAGAAAGTATCTACCGAATCATTGTTGAGCTGGCTATCATTATTATAAGTACAGTGGATTATCAACCAATTTACATCATAATGTTGTAGCTACTTACCGACTTCACGAGGTCAGTCTGGCATGTCATGGTTCAGCAAATAGGTCAGTCTTTTTATCAATTGGTTGTGTAAATCTAGCAAATATTCTTGTATAAACTTGGCGAATAGTTACACAATATTGTAACATGTTAAAATTGTGTAAGGTTTTGTGGATATCGACCAGGAAGTACCCCAGGCTGGATGTACCTACATATCCATAAGTTTTTAATTTTAATAGGTACTCTAAACTAAACCTCAATTGTAGTCCCTTGTGCAGTGGATATTGGATCAGTTTATTCATCAAGCTTATTTTATTTTTAGTACTATTTAAAACCTAAGGAAAGATGACCGCACTAAGCAGAATTTTCAGTAACCAGCAAATGAAGAATATTACTTCACAATTCACCCGGTTAGAAGGTATGTATAAGAAGTGTGCAGTAAATATACCTAGTCCATCTACATTTTCATTACACTAAAATAAAACCATTATAAAATATATATTCTGCTGGCCTTGTTCTTCTTTTTCCACCATAAAAAGTAGCCTTTATGTTAATCCAGATCCAGAACTATGCAAAATTTCAGCTCTATCTCTGTGGTTTTGTGAAGAGGCAACAAACCTCCAAACTTTAGAATTTATAAAATTAGTATCATTAAATAGGGTTAATTGCCAGTCTCTATGTTTCAGTAGTAAAGTAAACCATGTCCAACAGCAGGTTCTTTAGTCACCACTGTTGAAATTAATCAATAGCCAGCCAATTATAAATTGCTTCATTGAGTCTTTCTATATCCTTCAACATAACTGCAATTATTAAATTAATTCATAGTTTCACTTATTTACCAGCACATCCTTTAAAATTGCCTAATATTGTTTCTTTTTATCTTTTTATTCTCTGCCAATAGACCACATCACGTGTTTTTGTTTATATCCACCTGTGCAAACATTATTTCAAACACTGCTTCAAGTTCAAAGACACAGACTAAGGTCACAGTTTTTTTATATATTTATTGTTAAAATTTAATTATAATAATAATAATAATGCTGGACAATTCACACAGCATTATCTAGCCCCAAGGTAAGCAGAGCTTGTGTTATGGGTACTAGATAACTGATATACGTAATATTATACATTACATAGATACATATTTTTTATTATACATAGAAAACACCCAGACCAACGGAACAAATTTCTGCAGATCGTACACAAATTTGTTCCAAGGCGGGAATCGAACCCGCAACCTCTTGCGTCGCAGGCAGACTCTCGCCCGCTGCGCCACTGAGGTCGTCTATTGCATCAACCTTTCACACTGTGTTTTTTGTTTCCAGACAAATGCTACTTGGAGAATACTGGCGCAACTCTTTACCCAGAATGTCTTCTTGCACTAGTTAATGAAGATTTAAAGACAAATTTTTACATGAATCCACACTCAGATAAGAACACAAGAGATTGCATTGAACAAATGAGATCCATGGTCCTTAGGCACTTTAATACAGATTCAACTGAATACTCTGTAGTTTTTACATCAGGGTGTACACAATCCCTAAAACTCGTAGTGGAGTCATTTAAGTTTTCTGGTGAAACCATAAATCAAGATGATGATGATGAAAATAAAAATGGAAATTTTGTGTATCTTACAAACAATCACACTTCTGCCCTTGGCTTAAGAGAAATAGCTGTAGACAAGAACGCTGACATTGTTCATATTTCACATGATGACTTTCTAACAGCCCTCAACCAGAAGCAAATTACACCTTGGAAGGATAAAGACAAGGATGATGGCAATTCTTTATTTGTATATCCTGCTCAGAGCAATTTCAATGGATACAAATACTCCATGGACTGTGTTCAAAATATTAAAGATGGTTGTCTAAATAGCTATGTAATGAAAAGCCTATGCCAAATAAACAACAAGTGGTATATTCTAATGGATGCAGCAGCATTTGTATCTACAAACAAATTAGATTTAACAAAAGTACAACCAGATTTTGTCAGTTTATCATTCTACAAAATATTTGGATATCCAACTGGTCTTGGTGCACTTCTAATAAAATGTAGCAGTGAAAATGTTTTAAATGAAAAAAAGTACTTTGGGGGTGGCACAGTGGATATTGTTTTGAGCGGTGAAGATTTTCATATGAAGAGACCAAATATAATTGAGAGGTTAGTGTCAAAGGTTGAGTTATCTTCCCACATACCTAACTAATAGAAAATAGGTAATTTTAACACTATTATTGCTTTCAGGTTTGAAGATGGAACTTGTTCATTTCTGTCTATCATTGCCTTGAAACATTGCTTTGATACCATGCAAAAGCTCATTCCTAAAGTAGTTGAAAATGATTTAATGAAAACCATCGCTCATCACACTTATTACTTGGCAAAGGATTTGTACATGCAGCTCTCTGAATTAACCCACTCAAATGGTCAAAAAGCTGCTGTTCTTTATATGGATACGGATTTCTCCGATATCAATCAACAAGGAGCTATTGTCACATTTAATTTGATCAGAAATGATGGATCTTTCATTGGGTATGCGGAGGTAACATGGTTATATAGCAGTATTGGTGTAATATTTGTATTTGTTTCAAAATAGTATTAACTAGTTTTATGCATGAATATAATTTTCACTTTCTACAATTACAAAATAAATTATAAATGCTGGAAAATTCACACTGCAATCATCGACATCTAGTCCACAGAAGCAGAGCTTGCGGTATGGGTACTAGAAAACTGATATTATGTACTCAATACAATATTTACTAATATTTAAAAAAAAAATCTATTAGTGAATGCCTATTATTATCTTTCTGTGTCTATTTTAAATTGTATTGTAATTAGTTAAGCTGATAGCGATCCAAATTAAAGAAATAAAATGTATTACTTATAAATATTTTTATTAACTGCTTCATTAACAATGAAAATTAAAATCAAATACCTAATGGAAAATTAGAAAAAACATTGTCGCCAATATTTTATTATAGTACGTAGAAAACACCTGGAACAAATTTCTGGAGATCGTATAAATATTTGACGAATCGAACCCGCAACCTCATGCATTGCAGGCGGACTTTCGCCCATTGCGCTAGCTGTACCTACCAAGGATCTCTGCATCGACGAAAGATGACAGATTAATTATATATAAGCATTTGATGCAAACAGAGTTAGCTACCTACTTCTTTCTATATGTAATTTATAGGTTCTACTCATAAGTGGTTGAGAATACTCTTAAATGATAGAATCATTTTGAAACGTTGGTGTTCTTTAACTCAAATAAGATTCGTAGCTAACCCGCTTACATCCGTAATGAATTCGTAAACTATTATTTTTAAGTTCAAAAATGAAATAGTTGATTGAAAATAACCAGTTTTCTTTTCAGTTTCAGCACATGGCAGAACTTTTCAACATAAGCATTCGAACCGGATGTTTTTGTAACGCGGGTTCGTGCCAAATGCACCTAAAAGCAACCAATAAAGAAATAAAGGACATGTATAAAGCAGGACATAAATGCGGCGACGAAATCGACCTTCTCCATGGAAAACCCACGGGAGCTGTAAGAGCATCGTTTGGATACTTCAATACATTCCTTGATGTGGATAAATTGGTTCATATGATATGTCGATGCTTTGTCATAACGAAAATAAAAAGGCCTATACGATCATTGGTAACAAAGAGCATAGAGAAAAATCATTCTAGGCCGAAATTATTAAACGGATCTGCAAGAAAAATCATAAACGGTTTCGCTCTGAAAAATGTAATTAACAATAACCACGATGATGGTGATGATTATGGAAATGATTCTGATCAATCGAGTCTGGATTCTGGTATAGAACTGAAAGGAATATCGATATTTCCTATAAAATCCTGTGGTGCTTTTAAAATTAAAACAGGCTGGACGATAGGGCCTAAAGGATTTTTATTTGATAGAGAATGGATGATAGTTAAGGAAAATGGAGTGTGCTTGACACAAAAACAGAATGCCAGAATGTGTTTGATTCAACCAAAAATTGATTTAGAGCTCAGCGTGTTGACGTTAAGTTTTAAAGGTAATATTTTTTTGTATATTTATGATTTATAATGAATTAGCGTTTTTCCAATTGTCGGCCGTCAGCGGCAGCCGGAGAAGCAAACATGCCAAAGCCGTGCCGTGTAATTGACAGAACATTTTAATCATAGTTAAAAAACGCTCATTGAATGAATGGATAGGTAATTTATTTGATTTTAGATAGCTTGTAATTGTCCCTTACACACCTACCAATATACTTAAAACTTATGAAAACAGATAAACCTACGTATACCTATAGGAATTTCAAATATTATTATAGACATTGATCAAGGTATCTGGAGGCGGCGCGCGGCGGATGCATGATTTTTTGTTTAACGTCTTAAAAATATTTGTATTGATTTCACGACAATCAACTTGAAAATTACCTGTTATCTACACTAAAATATTAATATATTTTCATGTTCTGTTTGGCTGAAATATATGCACTAAATATGGCGGCATTCCATGGTAGGTAGGAAGAATTAATAAATGGCGCATAAAGAAGTAACTTGTGATAAACTATTTAAGAAGCATGATGATCAAGAGAGAAGATCAATGTAAATACTTACATAAATAAAAATCTCTTTGTTCCAGGCAAATCATCAATATCTATACCATTGGAGATGAGCTTACAGAAAACAACCAGCGGGTCCATGTGTCACAGTCGAATATGCACAGATTCTGTGATGGGCTTTGATTGTGGAGATCCTGTTGCTAATTGGATATCTGAAGCGATTAATATATCCTATCTTCGGTTGATCAAGCAATCCAGCAACGATGGTAGGACTATCAAGAAAAAGCTCGGCATTGAACAAAGACTACTTTCCCTGAGTAATCAGGCACAGTACTTATTAATAAACACGGCAACAGTGCGATGGTTAAGAGACAAAATCAAGGATCCAGACTTCACTGACGATAATGATATGCTTGTTGATAGATTTAGGGGGAATCTTATTATTGAAATGGAAACAGAACTGGCAGAACGCGATTGGAACAAAGTTATTATCGGAAATCATATATTCCGGGTAATTTAATCTTTTTTATAATATTTTTATTTATCGTTCAACTCTATTACTACTCACTAGTGAACCATCCAGTATGAATAAAATTTATTGCTATTACATTGAAACTAACTATGTATACAGTACGGATGTAAACGGGTTAACTACGAACCTTATTTGTGTTGGAAGAACACCAACGTTTCATCCCTTAACACTTTCATGGCTGAAAACACAGAGTGCGATCTACAACTGCGGACGCTAGCAGTGATCGTGTTAAGGTTGGTCTTTCGAAAAAATCAACATTTTCATGATATTTGAGATCCTACTGCTCTTCAAATATGAAACCTAGGATTCTTAGACTTCTTCAGGGTGGTAGGCTCCGAGCACGAGGGATGCGGAACGCGCGCGTCTGGTACCGCACTTACCCTGAAGAAGTCCCTCGTTAAGGGATGAAACGTTGGTCTTCTTTCAACACAAATAAGGTTCGTAGTTAACCCGTTTACATCCGTAATGAATTCGTTAAACTAAGATAGTTTTTATGGTAAAATAACTATGTATAGGTTCCCTTGTGTTGGTTTCAATGACTCGACTTGAATCTAATTTAACACTTTAATTGCCCATTGCCCACGAAGCACGTAGAAATAGCACTGCGTGTAGCGGAGCGACGCGATACGCGCGCTTTTCCGCATAGGCTGGGCAGTGTAAGCGTTAAGTACCATAGTATATATTTTCTAATGTCATGATTTGACTGTTTTGCTTACGAATAAACGTCAATTAAATTATAGGTACCTAATTGATCCAGGGTTTCATGTTATGTACGATTTTTTTATTAATGATAATTTTTTGTTTATTTTCAGGTGGATGGTCAATGTAATAGGTGTCAGATGGTGTGCATCAATCAACAGAATGGCCAGAAAACGATTGAGCCCTTGAGAACTATTTCAGAACAATTTGCCGGTAAACTGCGTTTCGGAATCTACCTCAGTTACATCGGCACTGTCGACGGCACTGATGACAGGTTTTTAGAAACAAACACCTGTGTAAAACCCATCATTGAGGATGATGATATTGCTAATGGTAGATGATGTAATACATTGAGAAAACAATGTCTGATAGAACAAAGAGACATGACACAACACTTACTAGGAGCTGAGATAATTATTGTATTGATTGTTTTGTTTGACATCCTGCACCAGTATTGGTAAATTAACTCAGTTTTGCATATGAATACCTATGTGGATTAGGTATGTCTTTATATTTTTATAAACAGCAGAAGTACCTTCTTTAAAAAGAATTTTTAGGTGCACGTACATAATTCTTTCGCGATTAAAACCTAAAAAAATACGGCGTGGCCGTATATCCTTACGAAAATTGGTGCTAGGCTACATAATATAATAAATATTCTATGTGGTAAATACCTATCCAATAAAGGCGAATATATAGTCTACTTATCAAAAGTATTGCGATTACCATATAATCTAACAAAAATATTTTATGAATTCTTAACTATTGGCTGTGTATTTTGTAATTTAGTGTTTTGTCAGTGTATGACTTATATGATTATGACGATAATTATTATTCTGAGCATAGTGATTTTTTTCTAGTAGATCACTTTATAATAGGCTAGTGCGTAACCATTCTGTGTAAATACTTCTCAAAAGGTCTAGATCAGTTTGTCTATGATTCTAGTAAGGTAGGTTTTGTATATTTATTATTACTAGTTTGATTAGATATACATATTTGGTTTTGAGGGTGATGGTTATGTTTCCAAGTAGATCTATAGATATTATTTATTAGGTATAAATATTTTGATGTGAATATAAACAGGGATACAGTATCTGTGATAAAAAGTTAGGCTATTAATAAGCCTGGAAATTCCTACACACTTGATGACTTGCCAATAACAAAAAATATATTGTAGCACTTAAGTAGTAACCTACATATTATATTTTATTTTTATTGTAGGTACTTATTTATTTACCCTGAAGTGATGAAGAAATAATAATTGACTTTATCAGTTTTTTAATCTTCCTCCAAATGATGGTTGAATCGAAAGTATGGTAACATAAGGTTTCAATATGATTTTATAAATAAATGTGTTTTTCTTAATTAAGAACTTGTTAAATAATGGTTTTATTATTTCAATATCTTTTCAGATTTTAGACTTCTGTATACATCTTCTATCTTGCTAATCCTTAGACAATTTAACCCGCTGTCAAGTTAGTTATTTTGTCAAAGTGCTAAACTGATAAAATAAATAATTTAATTACATAATCACACAGTCAATTGGTCGCTGCCTCTTAATTAGACGATAGACGTGGTTCTGCACCTTCAGCCACATCTTTCACTGCTTGTGCTACTTCTTGACGACCTCTGGACCTCTGTGGCGCGGTGGGTGAACGCCCGCCTGCGACGCAAGAGGTTGCGGGTTCGATTCCTGCCTTGGGACAAATATGTATTTATTCCGGGTGTTCTGGTCGTTTTCTATGTATAATAAAAATATCTATCTATGTAATGTAGGTATTGCAGTATTATGTATATCAGTTATCTAGTACCCATTACACAATTTCTGCTTAGCTTGGGGCTAGATAATATTGTGTGAATTGTCCAGCATTATTTATTTATTATTTATTTTCTTCATAGTCCGGAAGAGCCATTGGTAGCAATTCTGTTGGCATAAAACCTAAACTAATCTAGCCTAAAATTGTTGACGTCTCTTTTTTTTCGATCAAACAAAACGGGACAGCAACATTTTTACGTGCCGACAGAATCACTACCATTGTCTGAAGTTTGGAGTAAATTAATTTGTTGTTAACTGCTACCTCAAAAGAACCTGCAACAAAGAGTAGACTATGAATGGTGGTTGGATTTCTATTTAAAAAATATGAGATAAATATCCACATCTAACAGCCTAGGTGGACAGCGGGGATGAGCTAGACCTTTTTAATAAAGATTGACGACCACTGTGGCGCGGTGGGCGAAGGTCTGCCTGCGACGCAGGAGGTAGTTCGATTCCCGCCTCGGAACAAATGTGTGTACGATCTGCAGACATTTGTTCAGGGTGTTCTGGTCGTTTTCTATATATAATAAAAAAAATATCTATGTATTTTGTTATATTATGTAGGTACCTATATCAGTTATCTAGTAGGTACCCATCATAACACAAGCTCTGCTTAGCTTGGGGCTAGGTAATGGTAATGAATTTTCCACAATTATTTATTTAATAAAGACTGGGCCCTCCCTGCTGAGGTCGGAGATTATTGGAACGAGGGGAGGGAGGCTTTTACCCTGCATTGGGACACTCTTATCTGATATACTTAATAAAGAGCGATAGTCCCTCATGGAGTTCATAGTCCTTCACTGTGTAGCTGTAAAACGCACAGTGTAGATCACAATGGTGGCTAGGCAGGATAGGATACACCTAAGAACTTTCATCCTGCTATAATACAATGCTTCAATAGAACACAAACCTTGTCTGCCTCTTTTGCATGAGACATCTGCTTCTTAGCCTCCTAGTCACAAACTCCGCTGAAAATGGAAAAATTATTATAGTATAAGTATATGATTATTATCAGGTATTTATCGCGTACCTTTACGCGGTTGAAACGTTGGGGAAAAGAAAGCAAAAGGTAGGTAGGTACGCGATAAATACCCGATAAATAATCTTAAATATTTTATCAAATCGCGAAAGTTTAAAATGTTTTAATTATTATACTATAATTAAAACATTTTCATGATGTCAATCATTGGCATACCTATCTCCATCTTTGGAATCTTGGATCTGTCTGGGAGTCAGCTAAGAAATTTTATGCATAGGTACCAGCTTAAATGGTGATTCAGAAGCGGCAGATTCGACGGCTGTATACCTACTAAATGAATTCAGAGTGTAAAGTAGAAGCAAGTAGGTAGATTTATTTAATCAGTGGGTAGGTCGCCAAAGTAACTATCATTTTAACAAAAGCTTATACAAAGACAATTGACTATAAGTAGGTACCTATACCTACCTAGTTACTTAAAAAAATTCACTTAGGTACCTACCAATATTCTACATTGACTAAGGCTGTGTCCTGTGTCCCCAGTAGGCAAACTGTGAGCGGCCGACTGAGCTTGCAACAGTTGCAACGTATCGGAACAAAAAGATAAAATTTGGTATGAGTAGGTAGGTATAGGGGTTTATTCCGGAAATCCCCCACGTCCATCCCCCACGTAGGTACCTACCTACCTATTTTTCGTTACAAAAACTCAATTCGAAACAAAAAGTAATCGTTCGTTAGATCGGTTTTATTTGAAATTCAACGGCTTTGCCCTTACCTACTCAACATGGGTATGGAAGTGGAAAATCTGTCTTTAGTAACTCGTTGGGCTCCAGACAAAGGTGTTTTTTTCATTTTATATCATACTTTTTTTAAGAATTAAGACCCCACCTTCACAAATGTGGGCAGAACCTGCAGTTCACGGAGTGTTAGGTACTAATTTACCAATAACATATATACCGAATTCATGACCACATACATACAGGGACAAGGGAAACTTCTCTTTTTTCTTCTCTTCTTACTTTAATGCAGTGATAAAACCTTATTTTAAACCTTATTAAAAAGAGTTCTCTTCCAGCAAACCTTAATGAGAGGAGAGAGGCAGACAAGTAGGTATGTAGGAGTGGGTTAAGTGTGCAAAAGATATAAATAGGTAGGTAGATAGAAAGATAGAAAATGCCTAGGTACACTAATTGCTTATACGATACCTAGGCTCCTACTCATCTATTCAAACTAATATAACTAGGTACCTACCTACATCCTAAATAAACAGCTTTATTAAGAAAAAAAAGTGTTGCAAACAATCTATAGGATAAATAATATTATACATGCGAAAGTGTGTTTGTTTCATTACCTAACCTTCTTTCACGCCCTCTTACGAAGTTATTGTATGTATTGTATACTCATTGGCCCTAACCATCGACTTTATACCCAGTAGACGCCTAATACCTATTTATTCGCTATGCAAACAAGTCTGTCAACTAACTGAGGTGTGCGGGCGCGGGGAAGTGAGTGCTTATTGGTCCGTTCAAGGTTACGACAAATCATAAACATAATTAGGGATGGGGTACTTAGTTTCTATGAAAACAATAATCAATACTTGTCACAAGGTAGGTATATTTACTAGTTAGTATTTAACGGCACTTTTGCCCAACTGCGCCATGGCAAAGATTTTAACACTAATATTATGGTGTAGGTACATTACATACACATAATAATAGCCTAAGCATAGTGAAATAAGATGTAAGTAGGTAGTAAGTCACGTTAAGCTTCTAAGTTTATGTATTGTTTATTCTCTTGCATCAAGCAAACAGACTATGTATTCAAAGGTAAACTGGTTATTTACTGTTTATTCACAGGTAAACTGAAAGAAATCAGTTTACCTGTGAAATGTTATTCCATCGGTTTTAAAATTTGAGGTCTTGCTCTGTTTTCCACACCATTTTATACTACAAGGAGCCTTTGCAGCTAGGATATTATGATATTTTTCGTAAGCGAGCGCAGAGATGTTTACGGGTCACTGATCTGGTCGTTACTGGCCGAACGTTAGAGGGCGTGGTTTAATATAAGATCTATTTTCCTAATGTGTTCCCTGAAAGCGTTCTCCCTATATTAGGAGTCTACTGAGTATAAAGTCGATGGCCCTAACTAAGCAAGCAATCGACTTGATTTTTGGCATAGAGTTAGTTGAATTGAAAGGATAGAGAGTAACCAGGGACGAGGGAAAATTTTTCCCTCGTCCCTGAGAGTAACATAATTTAAGCTTTTTATCCCATAAATAAGTTCAATGCCCTGAATAAAAGTTAAGGTAAAGCTGATAGAGCAACCAATCATGTCGTTATCATTCCTTAACATAGTTATCACTTGATAGAGAAAAAAGAGTTTATTGTTCCGTTCGCGACAGTAAAAAATTTTCGGAATACCTAGTAAAAGTTTGAAAAACAGAGTATATAAAACAGACATAAGCATGACAGCGATATGTGGTACAAACACGTTTGACAGAGAAGACAAATCAAGAAAACTTTCCGGAAGTCCAATGAATGAATGGTGTGAATGAATGATCTATGAGATTGCCTTTTTCTGGTGTTACCAGCAGCGTGAAATGGTAACTCCCAGAGCTCCTTATTTTACGTAAAAGAATTCTGTGTTTTTGTATTTAGAAATAATTTTCAAATTAACTCGTGTTAAAATAATACTGTTTTGACTGATGTAATAAATATAATTTAATATTGTAAGTTTCTGTTTTTTTTTATAATTGAACTTTAGCACATTAATTGTTTCCCAACTTCTGTTTATTGCAATAAAATGGCAAATTGGCAATATGGACAGTGATAAGCTTGTGTGCATAGACTAGTAAGTATGTATACTACGTACTTGTGTGAGTGCCACCAGTAAGTGGCAGACCTTGTGACCATAATGTATTTTCTGTAGTGGTTTTACTCTCAAACTTTCATATGTAAACGAGGCGTGTTTATGTAGCGGTGAGTGGTTTTATTCTCATACTTAGGGGAAGCTTTGATATGGGACGTAGAGATGTAAATTCATCCTCTGTTCCTAGTTTTTGTTTGTCCAAAAGATGACACTGACAACTGAGCGTGTGGTCTTTTCCGGTCGGTAAGGAGACGAAAAGGGATGGCAGCGCGGCCATGAAAAGAACTCACGGTTTTTTATCAGTTGTTGGATGTTTTGATGTGATTGTGATGAGTTTTCGGTGCTGGCAGGACTCCGCTTTTAGTCATAGCCTTTATCAGAAGGTGGGATGTAACCCTGTCTTCACGCCCACTGATGGTTTACCTCGAATGATACTAGGAAAAGTCTGACTCGCACATCCACACCTGAGCCACACCGGGAGTTCTGCGCCAGTTACCAAGTTACGTTACGTGATTATTGTCAGTTCCTTCTACTATCCTATGAGAATGAGATTAACAAGTGCTATGGATGTTCAGAATAGCAATTGGTTTGTAATAGAGGTGCTGGTAAGGTCTGATCGTTTCATGCTAAAATTGTTGGTTTTGTGAATACTTCTATTGGATTGATTTGTAAATACTAAAGGTAGTATGGTTATTAAGCAAGCAGTTTGGGTTTTAGTTGGTTTATTGTGATGTGACCATACTTTTGATTGTTTAGGTATAAAGAATCTTGAGAAAGAAACTAAACAAATGTCTTTCGTCAACATAAGTAGCTAATCAAAGCTAATCGAGTAGAGTTGCCCAATGATAAAGCATAGTCGGTGTAAATATGTCCCAATGCTAATAATCATAGCCGATGTCTGTCAATGACACAACTTGCCCATCTGTTGCAATGTTTTCTTGTGAATTATTGTTTTCAGGGTTCAATGGTAGTGGAGGATGCCTGACACTAGATATTGGCAGACCACATCAATCATGGAGGCACATAAGGATTTAGTGATTGACGGAGCCAAATATGTGTGTGATAGTGCCAGAGAATCTACTTAGCATAGACTGTCTGGGAATCAGAGGTGCCTTATTATAAAGATAAGTCACACCTTCACAAATCAGATTTGTTTCAATTCCAAAGTAAGTGTATGTTTATTGAAAAAAAAAGAAAGTAAAACAATAAAATTAGTTTACTGTTGATAAAATTATAAAACCTAAATATTGTCTTGCATTTTGTTGTTCTGTTCATGTATCTGTTCAGTTACACATGTTACAAAGACAAGACTTGATTAAACTTGATACATGTTATGGAGTAAGTATGGGTGCTAAGATGTGTTCTATTATAATAATTCCATGATCAGATCACTAAACACTGATCCACATGCTATGTGTAAATCTTGTATGACTCTTTATCATGTCATTTGCTTTCCTACTTTGTGTTATTTCTGTTGTAGTCTGCTGATTGTTAGTTCTTGTTCATGTAGCATCCGTCCTTTAAGGATGATATTGTTCGGTTCTGATCTTTGTTTCTGTTTCGCTGTTTTTGCTGGAAGGTGAGGTCTTTGTGTCGTTATTTGGTTATGGTGCTGCTTGGCATAGCTAGTGTGAGCATCTTGGGTTACTACACCCAAGATTGGTCCTTGATGGGTATAGTGGCCATCTGAGAGGACGCGTGTGGGCATATTGAGTACGGTGTCTCAATATGAGTTCTACAGGCATACGGTGTTGCTTGTAAGAGCTGGTGAGATAGTCTTGGGTTCCTACACCCAAGATTGGTCCTTGTTGGCCACGGTGGCCATCTGAGAGGACGCGTGTGGGCATATTGAGTACGGTGTCTCAATATGAGTTCTACAGGCATACGGTGTTGCTTGTAAGAGCTGGTGAGATAGTCTTGGGTTCCTACACCCAAGATTGGTCCTTGTTGGCCACGGTGGCCATCTGAGAGGACGTGTGTGGGCATATTGAGTACGGTGTCTCAATATGAGTTCTACAAGCATACGGTGTTGCTTGTAAGAGCTGGTGAGTGTCTTGAGTCGTCTAGCTATGCAAGCATATATATTATGTTGTGTTGTCTCTAAATCATGTGATGGTAATCTAAATCAGGTGATCAGATGTTGTTTTGTGGAATATGGTTACATCTTGTGAGTCTGTAGTTATATGATCTAGTTTCATGTGTCTTGCTTGATGAAATTGGTGTTGACCTGTGTTGTGGTCAAGCAGTGTTTCTGGTTTCGGTCCCCTCATCTCTCTGGTGGTGCCACCGTGGATCTCATCTGTGGTCGGTAACTAGCAATGGTTGATCAGGTGGTAGTAGGACGTACCTAGAGTATGTACCTGCTAAGAGGCTGGAAGTCGGTGTGTAATGTGCAGGTGCCCATGCCCATAATCGGGCTGTTCTTAAAAAATAAACATTTTGTGGACAGCTTTGTATAATTGGCTGGAGTACCAATGTTATTGTATGTTGATGATGTGTTTTTCGACAGAATGCGGCTGAAGCGAGTAATGTGTGCGGTTGGTTGGTAGGGGCGGCGGAGCGTCCGTGCTGCGGTGTTGGCTTGCGTCTGCCTGGTGTGCGCATTAATCATAGCAGGAAGAATGATGTCAGGTTGGACGAGCGAGTCTATGGCGTTATGGCGATGTCTTCCTCTTTTTATTTGGGTGCTGTAGTAAGTACATGGAGCGTAAATAACCCGGGGTGTGTATCTTTATCTACAACAACAAACAAGGCAATTGGCTAATTGCTGCGTATGTTTGTTCATTACGAGGCTATTTCTCAGGGCTGGGAGTGTGGTGAAGCCGAAGCGATGGCTGATTATTTCTCCGGGCTTGCAGTCTGGAAAGGAGTCGGCTATAGTGTTGTGAAAGTGGCTAAGTATCGTAGGGTAGCCAACTACTGTATCAGTCTTTCTGTAGTGCGGTTGTGGTGGCCAGCAACTGTACCCGTTAGCGTTTGTTGGCGTGGTGGCCAAAGGCTGTATGCGTTACACTATAGCGTCGTCCGTGGACGGACTCATTGTCAGGCATTGGCCGTGTAAACGAGGCGTGTTTATGTAGCGGTGAGTGGTTTTATTCTCATACTTAGGGGAAGCTTTGGTATGGGACGTAGAGATGTAAATTCATCCTCTGTTCCTAGTTTTTGTTTGTCCAAAAGATGACACTGACAACTGAGCGTGTGGTCTTTTCCGGTCGGTAAGGAGACGAAAAGGGATGGCAGCGCGGCCATGAAAAGAACTCACGGTTTTTTATCAGTTGTTGGATGTTTTGATGTGATTGTGATGAGTTTTCGGTGCTGGCAGGACTCCGCTTTTAGTCATAGCCTTTACATATATAGATTTGTATTCTCTTGTTTTGTATTTTGCAATGAGTTATTGATTGATTAACATGGATGCTTTGTTTGTATTAATAAACTTAAATACCTATAAAAATCAATGTAGATAACACTGTAAGACTGACAAGAAGATCGTTCGTAGATTTAATATTTATTCAAAATCAAAATATCTACCTACGTATGGTTTATGGCTGATGAGTACATGAGCAATGAGTACATAAACAATTTATGAGTGGCGATGCGATATTGCGATGATACGATGAGTTTTTAGAAATATACTGTGTATTACCTACCTGGTCTAGACGCGACACAATCTGGAAACCTGGAAACTATGCAGAATTCAACAAAACAAACCAATAACATGGACTACGACTATCTCATAAAATTGCTGTGTGTCGGAGATTCTGGTGTAGGAAAGACTAGCTTTTTGTACAAGTATACAGATGGAGTATTTCACACACAGTTTATCTCTACAGTCGGTATTGATTTTAGAGAAAAAAGTGTAGTAAGTTATGTTCCTATAGCTCTCTGAAAAGTCTGCTGATTTCATTATGATCACATCATTCAAACACACCTACATTTTTTGGTTTTTATATAGGTACTTATATAATTTTATTTTTGATTTCAGCTGTACCAGCAGAATAGCAGGCAGCATCGAATACATTTGCAGCTTTGGGATACTGCTGGGCAAGAAAGGTACTACCTATCATACTCTTTAATTTTCTGCTGCCCTCAACATAATTATGTATGAGATCTAGGTAAATATCTTGCTCTTTAGCAGCTTTCAAAGTATTGAAAAGTGTAATTAAAAAACCTAGAGTTCAACTTTGAATTGAATTAAAAAAAAACAATGTGTCCCTGGTCTTCCAATTGCCAACATGTGAAAACTACATAAAAACCATAACAAAATAAGCATTTATTTTTAAAATCTGCCGTTTTGTCTCCTTATTCTGATGAGTGCTCATCTCGGTAGTGTGATGGTGTGAAAAAAGTATACATACCTACCTACCTAACAATCATCCTTAACCTGGTGAATCAGGTATGGGCCATTCGGGGCACATTTTTCATACATGTGTCTATCTATACAAAAAAAAACTAAATCACAACCACAAGACACTAAGAACTATACCAACTATGCAAAAGTTGAATGGATGGATGTTTCTTTCATAGTACTGAACGGATCGGGCTGAAATTTTGCATACGTATATGCAGTTTTAGACCTGGAACAATTTTTTTCCCATAAATCAGTTTCCATAGTTTAGAAATAACTTTTAAATGTTTCCATAGAGACAACCCATGTGTAGCCGTGTCTGAAAACTAATTACATCACACATTATGTAAATGAGTGGATATGTTTTGATGGATAGAAAAATGGATGTTTGTTACTTCTTCATACCTAAACTACTGATTGGATTGGGATGAAATTTTGCTTGGATGCCGGTCAAGACTTGGAATAAAACATACCTAGGCTACTTTTTATCCCAAAGTCAGTTACATGGACATATTAACATTCTCATATAAACAATGTGTGCGAATAAACTAGTACGAAGTTATAAAGGAAGGTTCTCATGATCAGTGTGATGTGATATTTTACAAACTAATTTGTACTCAATTGTATTGCTGAGTTATTAAAGTAAAACAAATGCAAAGGCAATGTGAAATAATTGTGGCATAAATTAATATAAGAAAATAATCTGATAAAAGTTATCCAATTAATTTTTGATCGATAGAATATTTTGATTGAATGAAACCCTTCACTTTTAATTATTTAGTATATCTATATTATTAATAAACCTGTATTTACCTTTGCAGATTGCACTATCTCAATTCACATGTTTGAATGTATGTTTGTTACCTCTTTACGCCAAAACAAGTGAACCGATCATGCTGAAATTTTGCTTAGATGTAGCTCTAATTTTGAGAAGAAGAAATACATTAATTCATAACAACAATACAATACAACAATTAAAATCAAGACACTTGGTACATATATACAACACACACGATAGAATAGATACAAATGTAAAGTTAATTTCGTAAAGTAAAGTTGTAATTTCTTCTAATTTTAACCCTTATAAACATTTCCCATAGGAGTGAAACGTTTAAACGTTTCCATAGAAGCAACGCTCGCAAAGTCGCGGGCAGAAACTAGTATATTATAAATGTAAAAATTTAGATCGATGGATGTATTTACATAGGTGTTTGTTACATCTTCATGCCAAAACCAATGAACAGATTGAAATTTTGCATATGTTTAAACTTAAGATAGGTATGCAAAAGTTTAGTTTTAAGTAAAATTTTGCATGTGTTGCTCTAAAACTGGAAACAGACATAGATTAGGTTATTTTTATCCCCATAAATCAGTTCCGCTGTTCAAAAGCTGCTGGCAGAAACTATTATTATAATAAAATTAAAGAGCCTAGCTCTGTCTCTTGTCGATGAATCAAAAGTAGAACTTTCAGTTTTTAATTTTCACTTTTAACAACTTTACCCATAAGCAGCTTTATTTGCCTAGATATCTCGTAAATATTGGCAGCCAACATGCTAGTGTCATGAAACAAAATTGCATGGCATGTTTCATATATAAAAGTTACAGCACTAAATAGTTCAAACTATGGAAAACAAACGAAAAATCTTAAAAATAACTGAATGGCTTTTCAGCCAAGCTATTATACTATGTTCTACCTACCCACAGTTACCATATGGCTCACTGTCTGCCTTACACCCTGTATATTATATTATGTAGAAACTAATTAAATTAATGACGACCTTGGTGGCGCGGTGGGCGAAGGTCTGCCTATCACGCAGAAGGTTACAGGTTCGATTCCCGCCTAGGAACAAATGTGTGTATGATCTGCAGACATTTGTTCAGGGTGTTCTGGTCGTTTTCTATGTATACTTAGCTTGGGGCTAGGTAATGCTGTGTGAATTGTCCAGCATTATTTATTTAATAATAATACATAATATAAAATTTCAGATTCAGAAGCTTGACCACTGCGTTCTACCGAGACGCAATGGGGTTTCTACTCCTCTTTGATCTTACCAACGAAGCGTCATTTCTGGAAGTGAGAAACTGGATTGAACAGTTGAAGGTAAGGAAACTGTAAAATTAAATTAAATATTATTGTAAAATGCACACAATATCATCTAGCCCCCTAACTAAGCACAGCTTGTGTAATGGGTGTACTAGATGTCTGATATACATAATAGGGTCCATTACATTATGTAGGCAAATAGGCACATAAATACCTATGTAGATATTTTTACTACTTGGAACAAATATCTGAAGATTGAACAAATATTTGTCCCTAGGCGGGATTCGAACGCGCAACGCAGGCGGACCTTCACCCGCTGCGATGCAAATATCTACTACTATACTAGCCACTGCTCGCGGCTTCGCACGCGTTGTTTAAGATTATTTTCTATCCCATGGAAACTGATTTATGGGGTAAAAAGTCTATGTTGTAGTCTATGTTACTCTCCATCCTTTCAACTAACTCTACGCTAAAAATCAAGTCGATTGATTGCTTAGTTAGGGCGTGAAAGAAGGGCAAACAAACACATTTTCGTATTTAATGTAAGTATAGATTGCCATTCAATCAACGACTGATGTGGCGCGGTGGGCGAAGGTCTGCCTGCGATGCAGAAGGTTGCGGGTTCGATTCCCGCCTCGGGACAAATGTGTGTACGATCTACAGACATTTGTTTAGGGTGTTCTGGTTGTTTTATATAAATAATAAAAAATATCTATCTATGTATTGTACTATATTATGTACATCAGTTATCTAGCACCCATAACACAAGCTCTGCTTAACTTGGGGCTAGATAATGCTGTGTGAATTGTCCAGCATTATTTATTTATTATTATTTATTTATTGGCAATGCTGCCAGCATTCTGGACACTCTGCCCACTGGTGACGGCTTAGATTTTTAGAAAATAGATGAAAGTGTAAATATTAGTTGTAATTATTTTTTGCTGGTAAATAAATGAATTATTAAATAATTAATCTTTATCTAAATACAGATTAATTATTTAATAATATCTGTGCCAGAACCAACAAAAAGTCAGACAAAAAAGTTTTTAGTTGTAAACACTTCCATGCATATTTATGCATACACTTTCATATGAATTTTAGTACATTTACGCACAGACACTGCCATTTTATTTATTTGTATATCTAGATAAAAAATATAACAATTAACATTATTTTCAGACACACAGTCTCAGTGATGACCCTGACATAGTGCTGTGCGGACATAAATGTGACCTCCAGGAGAAGAGGCTGGTCAATCAGAACCGAGCAAGGGAGTTTGCCAAGAACTACAATCTCCCATATCTTGAGACAAGTGCCAAAACCGGGCAAAACATTGATCGGGCTATTGAGATTTTACTGGACCGAGTTATGCTAAGGTACCTATGGCACTTATATTAATTCTTATAAGTATAGCAAGGTTTTTAATATGCAATTTGCTGTCTTTAATAGTCAACTCCGACAATAGAATTATCTACTCATTATACGCCACATAGTGACATGGCTAATGTACGCGACAAATTGATTTTTAGGGTAAGTATGGGCGATTTGAGAGAGAGATGAGGGAGAGAGTGATGGGCAATTTGTTTACAAATATTTCACATCAATATTGGCTGGAGTACTTATAAGTACATAATTATTTATCTGACATTGTTCTAAACGAAAATCAAATATTTTAAACTGAATACCTACTTATGTTCCCGTTGTACCAATACTTGAAGGCGTTACATGGATTTAATTAATAATAATAACGTTTATTGAAAAAAGAATTAAGACTTAGAATTAATACAATCTTTGATCCCCAAATTAGGATAAACCTGTATCTTGGGGATAAACAATTACATAACTCTTAATTGACGACCGATGCGGCGCGGTGGGCGAAGGTCTGCCTGCGACGCAGAAGGTTGCGGGTTCGATTCCCGCCTCGGGACAAATGTGTGTACGATCTGCAGACATTTGTTCAGGGTGTTCTGGTCGTTTTCTATATATAATAAAAAATATCTATCTACGTATTGTATTATATTATGTATATCAGTTATCTAGTACCCATAACACAAGCTCTGCTTAGCTTGGGGCTAGATAATGCTGTGTGAATTGTCCAGCATTATTTATTTATTTATTAATTTATTAATTAATTCTCGCTTTTTCTTCTAGATTTCTCAAGTGCACGTTTTTCTATTTCAGAATGGAGTCTTCCGTGGAGTACGCAATGCTTTGCGCGTCCGGCCGACGGCGCCACTCTCTTCAGAAACTACAAGCCCAAAAGGAAAACCAGATCTGTTCATGTTAGATTCTGTGATTAATATTTACCTATACACTCCCTTATATCACTCTATTTCCATATTTTTATCTTATATTTACAAATTATAATACTGCCTATACGTGATATTCTAGTCAGCAGCCGCGGTTATGACCAGGGGATAGAAAAAATTGGAGTTTGTAATGGAATTGAATCAAAAAAATTTATAGTTCGTTTGTTGAGAGGAAAGCACGACTACGTTCTATATTTAAAGAAATTGAAAGAAACCCGCTAGGTGAAAAATAAAATTCCAAAATTTTTCTATAAGGATTTAAAATTTTAAACAATCTTACGAATTTTTGGAAGACCGTCTAAAAGAGACTGATGTTTGACTAATATTTTCAGTTGGACAAACAACTCACCAACTTTTTTCAATATTATTAATTACTTAATGCGTTAAAACAAATATGAATTCGCCAAAAGAGCATAAGTGCAGGGTAATAATACTAACTAGTCGCACTAAAAGACCAAAGAACGAATACATTTTAGTTCATAATTTAGCTTTATTCATTAGATTCTTGCACAATATACTTTTATGTATACTTTTTCGCACAAATAGCTATAACGTTATAAATTACGTGAATTCTTACTGGGGGCCTACTTAGAAAAGGAAAATCGAAGATTCTAATTTGTTGCACAACTTAAGAGCCTAGCCTATACAACCGTTAGTTTTTGTGAAAAGGATAGACATAGAATTTTGCGTTTATAGGAGCGGGACGGGGCATGCCAAAACAACGCAACGCAAGCCCAGAAATCATGTTTTAGCTTATTATCTTTTAATTAGGACTTTATTTAAAAAAAACCGAAACATATGAAGTGTTCTTTATATTTAGTTATATTACCATGCTTATTCTTAAGATCTTAACTTCTGTGTTTATTGAGAAATTCAGGTTTTAGTAAGAATTTAGAGGTAACTTTGCGATTTTTCTATCGAGAAAATTTTATGATATTGTGTTATCGAAACATATGATCAATAGAGTAAGTCCTGAACTTTACCATATATAAATTTCAAAGTTAAATATTTAGTAGCTTCGAAGATATTTCGACATGACGGAGATGATTTGAGGTAATGGGCCCTTAACTCTTATGTCGCTTTCTTAAGAGGCCTGTGGATGATGATTTGCTCATACAAGCGTACTACCAAAATGATTTGTAATTCGAGCATATTTCCACCATATCATGGTGTTCTTCGTATTCGAATAGTATTTATCTAGGTCTCTGGTTATTTTTTTTCTTAATAATACACACCTATAATTAAATATATAAGCAAAAATATGCAGAATGCAATTTTGCATAACTTAACGTCGAAAATGACATGTTTTCGTCCTATTTGTTTTGTATTAAATACATTACGTTTTGTTTGATAAGGAACATAGCTTATACTGTCTAGTTACAGAATAACAACACCATGTCGAAAATACAAAAAGTTTTCACTCATCATTTTTGGTATTACGGAACACAATAATTTACGAATTGAAGTTGCGAGCAGCTGTCGCCGAAGCCTTAAGAGGCGAACCTAACAGGTTTCCTTGTCAAACTAGGCCTAGATCTCTGTACTCATGGGATCCCAGTGGCAAAAAACGCGAATTACATAAAATTCAACAATTTTTCTTTGGTTCCTTGAACTTTCATGCTTTTTTCTTTCATAAAAAAGCATGAAAATGCATTCTTTTGCACATAATTCTCGGTCGAGATCTCAGGAACCTTGCGCTCTATTGAAATGACTTATGTTTTGATTCGTAGGTTATTACTAATTTTAAACCAGTTTCTTGATAAGTTGTGTAGTTTTCTTGTAAATAAGCAAGAGCTTAATTTTTGCGCTTGACCCGTTCCAAAAACGTATGCGCTGTCCAGCTCCTATAAAATCCTATGCCTAATGACTATCCTTTTCAAATAGGCCGCACATTGCTCCCTCTTAAGAAGTTTTATTCACGAAAACGAATCAATAACTTCGATTTCGTTTTTACGAGTTCGGGTCCTGATTACCGGTATTGATCTCATAATATAAGTCTAGCTTAATATTATTTGCATTAAATAATATGCGTATTTAAACTTACTAAACAATGAAAGTATGTATATTTATATAAATACCTTTAAAATTTTGTTAGAACACCAGGGGGGTGAGTCTATTTGATGTTAGTAACGAGATGTGATGGTGGTGTCTCCTTTTAGAATTTGGTAAAGCGCCTCTATCGCACGGATTTGGAACTACGCACTTGGTTTTACGAGTTAATTTTGAGTTTATTTTTATCGTCTTAAGTAACATGTCTTACGAAGTTGCCCTAGTGGCCACCAAAATCTATTTTCGTATCTCTGTCTGAACTAAATAGAATAAAACTATTACAGAGGCATTAAAAAAAAGCTTATGATAGGTATCACAAACTGGAAGAAGGATTTTTGAAAATTCCTTTGTTAAACGGAATAATAAGACAAATTAGGTGGCGGCGCCACTTTCGGTGGGGTATGGGCCTTAACAAAGGAATTTTCAAAAATCCATTTTTTAATTTTCCAAGTTTTATTCTATTTAGTTTAGGAAGAGATACGAAAATAGATTTTGGTGGCCACCAAGTGCAACTTCGTATCTCTTCCTAAACTAAATAGAATAAAACTATTACAGAGGCATTAAAAAAAAGCTTATGATAGGTATCACAAACTGGAAGAAGGATTTTTGAAAATTCCTTTGTTAAACAGAATAATAACATAAAGTAGGTGGTGGCGCTAGTTTAGGTGCTGTATGCACCTTAAACGGAATAATAACAAAGTAGGTGGCGGCGCCACTCTGGGTGCTGTATGCGCCTTAATAATATAATGTCTAGGATAATGTCAGTTTTCACATGAATTGTGGGTCCGAATAATGCTTACGTTACTATCGTAAAAAGTTCATATTTATATCTAAAATAGAAGAAAGATCGTTTTTATTTCATTGAAGTTAAAGGTATTTAAAGATAATGTTTAAAAATAGTTATCATATTTTAGTAGCAGGAGTTGAGGAAAAAATATTGTGTGTCTATGGTAAATCACAAAATAACATTATTATTTTTAATTTAGAATTTTTCATATTAAAAATCAGAAAATAAATCGTAACGCTTGATTTGAAATTAAGATTTAGGAAAATACGAAAATAGAAAAGTCCATATTAATTTTTGCAGTCTTTGTCGCTTCTAGTTTTCTAATAATTACTTTATTTTGGATTTTCTTTATCAATGAAATAATTCATGGTACAATCTTACATGGTGGATCCTCCACACAATCCATGCCTACCTAAATTAGTAGGCTATGTTATTTCTTCGAATTTTTTTATGCCAAGAAAACATAAAACACTTATTTAAGAATTCTTTCCCTTCTAAATTAATTTTTTTCTAAAGAAATAGCGACACTACATACCTGTAACCAGTGTTGAGTAATCATGATGAATCTATTTGAAGATAGATAGGTACCTTAGTTTTGTCTGAGTGTTATAAAATGTTAAATAATACGTAGGCAACTAAAATAAGACATAACACGATCACTGTCGGCGGTGCGACCCGCAGGCGCGCGCCGGCGCGACACTGATGCGCATATCGCACTCTGTGTTTTCAGCCATGAAAGTGCTAGTACAGTATAAGTTAAATATTTTTGCAGAATCGTGACTCTAACGCCATCTCTTAGTAATGCATCTACAACTATCTCCTAGGTTCACAGACCGTGAAGTTTAGCTTATTTTCTTGTTATTTTAACACGTAACAATTACTAATACAATAAAATTACGAAGAATTTATGGACAACTCATTTTGTTGTATTATAAAATACGCAAGGCTTTAAGTCGTTAGGTGGTGAATATCAATGGTTCGTATATGAGCTGTTTTTCAGATAAGAACTATTTTTAACATCCCTGCTCGACACGTCCACGATAGCTTTGAACTAACAACAGTCGACACGTGATCGAGACGTCCGTCTTGCCAGACTCACCCCTCAGGCCTTTCGTGTAAAGTCTAGAAAAGTCAGAGAAATTCGAAAAAAGGCAGGTATATTTCAAATGTTTAATCCGAATAGAAACGGCCTATCTATGTATATTAATAAATAAGTACCTAATATTTATATCTGTTGAGGGTACCAATTAAGTACTATTATTGTATTCTATTACACATACGTTTTTAGACGCACCGAAAAATATTATATTAGATCTACGTTAATTTATTTGCTACCTATTATTCTAATAACATAAACTATTATATCTATTTTTATAAAGAGCTATTTTCTCTTGTACAGGATGTCCCATGCTTAGGGGACCAAAGTGGTATCTCAGGCGATTCCAATCTGCAATGAGTCATGATATGCGTTGCAGTTTTTTCGGTCTAGAATAGCTGATTTTTAAGATTCAAAATTCAAAAATTCTTTATTCCCATAAATACAAAAATGTACACTTAGAAAAAGTCAAATTTTTAAAATAAAACACTGACACGGAAATAAAATGATATTTTTGATTTCTGTCTGTAAGGTTACGCAAACAACTATTTCGCTACGTTACGTTCCTTCAAAAGGAGTTCCGAAATTCTGCAAAACGCAAACGTCCGTTCGATCCATATTAACGTTTAAAAATCCCACGATCCTGTAAGATTGGATCATCCTGTATCAAATATCCATTATTGTATTTACCAATCATTAGTAAGGGACAAATTTTATTATAAATGTGATTGTATGGCTTATAAATGTTTTCAATTATTGGAATATAGACTTACATATATTATACTAGGTATTATAAGTATTAATAAATAATAATATATTAAAATTACTATAAATTATCCTTGACCAACTGCCAATTCTTAAATACGCGTCAATTTGTGTAAAAATATTATCTTTGATGTTTTCTGTGGATTAAAAAGAAATCTATAACATATAAAACTTGTTTTAATCTTTACCAATTACTACTTATATAATATTTTTTTTAATTATCAATTATACAGTTTTCTTGTTTTATTCACCTCGCTTATCTTTCTTGCAGTTACGTTGAAGTACGTTACCCATGTCCATGTTTACCAAGCTCTCCTTCATTCGGACACTGGTGAGTCCCACCCATCATAAGTTTGTAGAAGTTGGTCATGTCTTAAACAAGATCCGCCAAGTGCGAGTGTAACTCGCGCGCCGAGGGTTTCAAACATTTGCCAATTATTTGGACAATCAATATTCTGAAATATTTTAAAAAGTATGAAACTTACAAAAATTTCAAAAAGTGTTTTAAAAAGGCCAAAACGATACCTTTCATTTGATATGCCACATGGGTAGGTACCCCCTTTTGAAAAAAAAATCCCCCTTTTTGACCATTTTTCAAAAACTATTATTATTACTGACTTCTCTATATTTTTCCTGTAAAATATAGATCCATATCTACAAACGCCTAATACATTGTACATGAATCGGTCTGCAATCTTCGGAGATAGGGGGGGGGGAAAGGGCAATTTTTCGACTTTTTTTGAAATATTTCAAAAAGTATGAAACTTACAGAAATTTCAAAAAGTGTTTTGAAATAGTCAAAACGATACCTTTCATTTGATACCCCACATGGGGAGGTACCGCCCCTTTTGAAAAAAAATTCCCCCCTTTTTTGACCATTTTTCAAAAACTATTATTATTACAGACTTCTCTATATTTTTCCTGTAAAATATAGATTGATGTCTACAAACGCCTAATACATTGTACATGGATCGGTCTGCAATCTTCGGAGCTAGGGGGGGGGGAATGGTCAATTTTTCGACTATTTTTGAAATATTTCAAAAAGTATGAAACTTACAGAAATTTCAAAAAGTGTTTTGAAATGGTCAAAACGATACCTTTCATTTGATACCCCACATGGGGAGGTACCCCCCCTTTTGAAAAAAAATTCCCCCCGTTTTTGACCATTTTTCAAAAACTATTATTATTACAGACTTCTCTATATTTTTCCTGTAAAATATAGGTTGATATCTACAAACGCCTAATACATTGTACATGAATCGGTCCGCAATCTTCGGAGATAGGGGGGGGGGAAAGGGCAATTTTTCGACTTTTTTTGAAATATTTCAAAAAGTATGAAATTTACAGAAATTTCAAAAAGTGTTTTGAAATAGTCAAAACGATACCTTTCATTTGATACCCCACATTGGGAGGTACCCCCCCTTTTGAAAAAAAATTCCCCCCTTTTTTGACCATTTTTCAAAAACTATTATTATTACAGACTTCTCTATATTTTTCCTGTAAAATATAGATTGATGTCTACAAACGCCTAATACATTGTACATGGATCGGTCTGCAATCTTCGGAGCTAGGGGGGGGGGAATGGTCAATTTTTCGACTTTTTTTGAAATATTTCAAAAAGTATGAAACTTACAGAAATTTCAAAAAGTGTTTTGAAATGGTCAAAACGATACCTTTCATTTGATACCCCACATGGGGAGGTACCCCCCCTTTTGAAAAAAAATTCCCCCCTTTTTTGACCATTTTTCAAAAACTATTATTATTACAGACTTCTCTATATTTTTCCTGTAAAATATAGATCCATATCTACAAACGCCTAATACATTGTACATGAATCGGTCTGCAATCTTCGGAGATAGGGGGGGGGGAAAGGGCAATTTTTCGACTTTTTTTGAAATATTTCAAAAAGTATGAAACTTACAGAAATTTCAAAAAGTGTTTTGAAATGGTCAAAACGATACCTTTCATTTGATACCCCATATGGGTAGGTACCCTCCCTTTTGAAAAAAAATTCCCCCCCTTTTTGACCATTTTTCAAAAACTATTATTATTACAGACTTCTCTATATTTTTCCTGTAAAATATAGATTGATATCTACAAAAGCCCAATACATTGTACATGGATCGGTCTGCAATCTTCGGAGATAGGGGGGGGGGAATGGTCAATTTTTTGACTTTTTTTGAAATATTTCAAAAAGTATGAAACTTACAGAAATTTCAAAAAGTGTTTTGAAATGTACAAAACGATACCTTTCATTTGATACCCCATTTGCCTTCCTAAGTCTCTTTTGAAATTTTAACATCAAAATTTGTATTGAAATTATTCATTTTCATTTTTCATTTATTTATATTTTTTTTTCTTGAAATCAGTAATGGCGCACGAAATGTATCATTATTTTAAATTTCAAGTTAATAGCTGCAGTAGTTACTGAGATATTCAAGAAAGAGCGGGGACGGACAGAGCGAGACCATAAGGGTTTCAAAACCGATGTTTGAAACCCTAAAAAAGATAACTTGCCATTCTCACAAAGGCCCGTATAGTGAAAGCTTGCTCAGTCGTAGATATGCTTGAGTGATGTTTATGCCATACAAAAGCATTACACTCAAGCGTAGATGACAGAGCAAGCTTTCTTAATAAGAGCTCCCACAACCCACGTTTTGACTGCACTGAAATCCAATTTTTAGGCAATAAAGCATACTTTTTAAAAATGTTTTTGATGACCATCAAAAGTGTGGAATTCCAGTTAGTAAGTGATGGGAGTCGAGAAACGATTGACTCAACTTGACTCGATACAATAAGATCGCAAAGTTTCCTCTAAACTTTCAGACTTTCTAAGATAATTCGACGAAAAAAGCAGTGTCATTTGCTACTTAATTAACATAATTTAATGAAATTTCGTCTCCGAGTTTCCTAATGTAGACGATTAGGTTTTATTTTATACCAGTCAGATTGTGCGCTAGCCGGCCATTCTGCGGTTCTTGCCTCCCTTTCTCGCTTTCCCCGCTCGCAGTTCGCTCGTCCTTGTCTCGAAAAAGCGAACCTATTTCGTCTTAAGCCTAGTTTTCACAGAGCGAGTTACTTACTGACGGGTACTTACTACGATCTCAGCTGCTGTTTAAACTGTATCTGCGTACTGTTCTGTCTGACCCATTGCGTTTTTACGGAGACAGCTGTCTACACAGTAGATGTACCTATACTGTAGGGGCGAATTCTGCGTATCACTTGATATTTCTTCACTCCAACGGCCTGGCACGGCCGTTTTAAACGCCCTAGATGAAGATAATATCTGAAAAATGAAATAGATTTTCAGTACAAACAATGTGAAGGCATCCACTGTCACTGACACTGACCAGCTGGCGCTGTCGCGTTCGTATGGAGCGATGGACAGCCCTAGCTCTCCTTGTGGGACTGACGGAAGGTTAGCGTAACTAACCGGCGCGGCAGTAACAGACTCAACTATGTTTTCATGTAACAATCCGACAGTTTTTTTTAAATGCTAATGGTGGCTTACGTATCACTACGGCTATGACAGGCTTATTGTGATCGCCACTTTTTGTCATCATCAGCCTATATTAGTCCACTGCTGGACATAGGCCTCCCCTAATAAGCGCCGTAGCGCCCTGTATACAGCTTGCCGCATCCAGCATCTGCCGGTAGTCTTTCGCAAATCGTCATCCCACCCAGTCGGAGGGCGTCCTACACTACGTTTGCCGAGTCGCGATCTCCACTCAAAAACACGTTTACCCCAGCGGTTGTCGGTTCTTCTCGAAATTTGACCAGCCTACTGCCACTTGATCTTGCTAATCCTTTGACCTATGTCGATAACCTTAGTTCACTGTCGGATGTATTCGTTGCGAATCCTATCCTTCAGAGAAACTCCGAGCATAGCTCTCTCCATAGCTCGCTGGGCGACTTTAAACTGGTCGACCAACCCTACCGCAAATGTCCACGTCTCAGCTCCGTAGGTCATGCATGACATAAGACGCACTGATTGAAAACTTTCGTTTTCAAGCATTGCGGTATGGATGACGAGAAAACTTGTCGTAGTTTGCCAAACGCGGCCCAACCTAGCTGGATCCTCCTCTTGGACTCCTTCTCGAAATTGTTTTTACCCAAATGCAGAGTCTGCCCAAGGTAAGTGTACTCTGAAACAATTTCGAGAAGGTGACCATGTATACGACGACCGGTCCCGGATCAATGTGGCCATTGATCATGACCACTTTTTGTGATCACCCCTAAAGCTGCGGCGTTCATAATTCGCCACCTACCCTTGCAGCTGATAGGAACTAGAGGATTTTCTTCGATGCGATATCTCGTAGCTCGTCTGGGCTGAGCATGTGCTTACCCAGAAGAGTGCTACGTTTTTGCTTTAAAGCTCCACACCCTTCTGCAGATGGAGATTCGCTTCCTCCGTCTCCTCACAGAATCTACAGGATTTTGTGTTGCATAGCGCTAATTTGAACATGTGCTTGTTAAGGCGACAGTGACCTGTGAGGGCTCTTGTCATGATGCGAAGGTTGACTCTGCTTACCGCTAGGATTTGGTTAGTCGAACAGTAACTGCCCTACTGGGTCCGTGAAAACCACTCTTTAGTTTTGTTTTAAACAGTGTAAGTATACCAGTCTTATTATAATTTGCATTGAGAAATCTAAAAACAAATAAAACTCGAAAAACCGAAAACAAAAGAGAAGACTATAATGCAATATGCAGCGCCCAACCCTGAAAAGAATCCAATTGAAGATTTTATCTCTTAATTTTATGTTTATAGTCCAACCCTAGTTTTATTATTGTGAGGGTTAGTTTCCTCGGGTTCACCAAACTGCGATCATCTGGCCCCCTACGCACGTGATGCGCGCGCGGGCCACAATCTTGTCAAAATACCCTCCTTGAAAAACCTCCCTTGTTACTCCACAATAAGATTCGAAATAGCCCGTCAAATTTAGATAAGCTGCAGTCAAGGGTGATGGAACACCAATGACACCCTCGTATAGACTTTATTTGTAAGGATGTAGTGTCTAAATTGGGTCTGCAATTGAGAACGCATCGTACTTACAACGCGCAGACGCGGAAGAGTACGTCACACTAGCGCTAATCTTGCTCTCACTCCACGTTGTTTTTGTTCTCTCGTGTAAGCAAGTTTTTCGAAAAACAGTATAACTTACATCCTCCGCGGTATTTTAGCTTTTTAGTGATAACGTGATTTTGCCCTTCTAAATAAACTTTTTATGTCGTTGTGATGAGGGAGAATATCGAGGTAATCCTGTCGATTCGCGGCTAGCTTCGTCTCATTCGGTTTGTTTATGTATTGAAAGACAACAGATTGGTGCAAGCCGGCACCCGCGAGCTGTGAAACAGTGTGATTTCAGTAAGATCGGAGTCATGAATGGCAAGTAAACGTTACGAATTCGCTCGCTAGGTATTACACGGACGTGAAACAGTGTCAGACCGAGCGTCGTTAGTGTTGTGTTGACTTTCTGTACCCGAATAGAACTGTAATTGAATAATTAGCGAATCGAGAGACCTTGTGCTAAAAGTGCTGAATTTGCGGTAAGTTTACATATAAATCGCTTGAAACCCTTTCATAGGCACATTTTTTTCAATAGATTAAATTTTATAATTAAACCATAAAGTTTGCATACTTATTTCGCCTATTTTCTTGTTCAATAACATCTTTATCAGTTATCCTAGTACCCATAACACAAGCTCTGCTTAGCTTGGGGCTAGGTAATGCTGTGTGAATTGTCCAGCATTATTTATTTATTTATGTATGTACGTGTTCGCTTACGGTCGATTCCATCATGCTCCGGTCAACATTCTTGCATTATGTTCATGCTTTTTTCCTCACAGTTTTCTTTTAAAGCACAGATATATCACTTTAGATTATATCTACAAATTTACCTTTTTATGGTCTCGCTAGCTGGCTTGTTAGTTTGATTTTGAATAATTGTTTAGGGTCTATACTAATTCAAACCATATTCTCTAAACAAAATAAATGACAAAATAATTAAATATTTTCCAAACTACTTACTGAATATTTAACTTTGAAATTTTTAAATGGTAAAGTCCAAGACTAAGACCCTATCGATCATATGTTTTGAAATCACAATTCCATAAAAATTGCAGTTGTTTTTTCTCAAAAAATACAGAAGTTAATATCTCGAGAATAAGCATGGTAATAGAACTATGAGTATAATTTTTTTATATGTTACGGTTTTTAGGGTTTCAAACATCGGTTTTGAAACCCTTATGGTCTCGCTTTGTCCGTCCCCGCTCTTTCTTGAATATCTCAGTAACTACTGCAGCTATTAACTTGAAATTTGAAATAATGATACATTTCGTGCGCCATTACTGATTTTAAGAAAAAAATATATAAATAAATGAAAAATGAAAATGAATATTTTCAGTACAAATTTTGATGTTGAAATTTCAAAAGATACCTAGGAAGGCAAATGGGGTATCAAATGAAAGGTATCGTTTTGTACATTTCAAAACACTTTTTGAAATTTCTGTAAATTTCATACTTTTTGAAATATTTCAAAAAAAGTCAAAAAATTGACCATACCCCCCCCCCTATCTCCGAAGATTGCACACCGATCCACGTACAATGTATTAGGCGTTTGTAGATATCAATCTATATTTTACAGGAAAAATATAGAGAAGTCTGTAATAATAATAGCTTTTGAAAAATGGTCAAAAAGGGGGAGAATTTTTTTTCAAAAGGGGGGGTACCTACCTATGTGGGGTATCAAATGAAAGGTATTGTTTTGACCATTTCAAAACACTTTTTGAAATTTCTGTGAGTGTCATACTTTTTGAAATATTTCAAAAAAAGACGAAAAATTGACCATTCCCCCCCCCCTAGCTCCGAAGATTGCAGACCGATCCATGTACAATGTACTAAGCGTTTGTAGACATCAATCTATATTTTACAGGAAAAATATAGAGAAGTCGGTAATAATAATAGTTTTTGAAAAATGGTCAAAAAGGAGGGGATTTTTTTTTCAAAAGTAGGGGTACCTACCCAAGGGGGATATCAAATGAAAGGTATCGTTTTGACCATTTCAAAACACTTTTTGAAATTTCTGTAAGTTTCATACTTTTTGAAATATTTCAAAAAAAGACGAAAAATTGACCATTCCCCCCCCCCTAGCTCCGAAGATTGCAGACGGATCCATGTACAATGTATTAGGCGTTTGTAGACATCGATTTATATTTTACAGGAAAAATATAGAGAAGTCTGTAATAATAATAGTTTTTGAAAAATGGTCAAAAAGGGGAGGAATTTTTTTTCAAAAGGAGGGGTACCTGCCTATGTGCGGTATCAAATGAAAGGTATCGTTTTGACCATTTCAAAACACTTTTTGAAATTTCTGTAAGTTTCATACTTTTTGAAATATTTCAAAAATAGTCGAAAAATTGACCTTTCCCCCCCCCCTATCTCCGAAGATTGCAGACCGATCCACGTACAATATATTAGGCGTTTGTAGATATCGATCTATATTTTACAGGAAAAATATAGAGAAGTCTGTAATAATAATAGTTTTTGAAAAATGGTCAAAAAGGGGGGGAATTTTTTTTCAAAAGGGGGGTACCTACCTATGTGGGGTATCAAATGAAAGGTATCGTTTTGACCATTTCAAAACACTTTTTGAAATTTCTGTGAGTGTCATACTTTTTGAAATATTTCAAAAAAAGACGAAAAATTGACCATTCCCCCCCCCCTAGCTCCGAAGATTGCAGACCGATCCATGTACAATGTATTAGGCGTTTGTAGATATCGATCTATATTTTACAGGAAAAATATAGAGAAGTCTGTAATAATAATAGTTTTTGAAAAATGGTCAAAAAGGGGGGGAATTTTTTTTCAAAAGGAAGGGTACCTGCCTATGTGGGGTATCAAATGAAAGGTATCGTTTTGACCATTTCAAAACACTTTTTGAAATTTCTGTAAGTTTCATACTTTTTGAAATATTTCAAAAATAGTCGAAAAATTTACCTTTCCCCCCCCCCTATCTCCGAAGATTGCAGACCGATCCTCGTACAATGTATTAAGCGTTTGTAGATATCGATCTATATTTTACAGGAAAAATATAGAGAAGTCTGTAATAATAATAGTTTTTGAAAAATTGTCAAAAAGGGGGGGATTTTTTTTTCAAAAGGGGGGGTACCTACCTATGTGGGGTATCAAATGAAAGGTATCGTTTTGACCATTTCAAAACACTTTTTGAAATTTCTGTGAGTTTCATACTTTTTGAAATATTTCAAAAAAAGACGAAAAATTGACCATTCCCCCCCCCCTAGCTCCGAAGATTGCAGACCGATCCATGTACAATGTATTAGGCGTTTGTAGATATCAATCTATATTTTACAGGAAAAATATAGAGAAGTCTGTAATAATAATAGTTTTTGAAAAATGGTCAAAAAGGGGGGGAATTTTTTTTCAAAAGGAGGGGTACCTGCCTATGTGGGGTATCAAATGAAAGGTATCGTTTTGACCATTTCAAAGCACTTTTTGAAATTTCTGTAAGTTTCATACTTTTTGAAATATTTCAAAAAAAGACGGAAAATTGACCATTCCCCCCCCCCCTAGCTCCGAAGATTGATGACCGATCCATGTACAATGTATTAGGCGTTTGTAGATATCAATCTATATTTTACAGGAAAAATATAGAGAAGTCTGTAATAATAATAGTTTTTGAAAAATGGTCAAAAAAGGGGATTTTTTTTTCAAAAAGGGGTACCTACCCATGTGGGGTATCAAATGAAAGGTATCGTTTTGACCATTTCAAAACACTTTTTGAATTTTCTGTAAGTTTCATACTTTTTAAAATATTTCAGAAAATTGATTGACCAAATAATTGGCAAATGTTTGAAACCCTCGGCGCGCGAGTTACACTCGCACTTGGCGAATCTTGTTTAATTATTTTATCATATATTTTAGTTATAAAGTAAGTATGTACCTAAATGAAACAGTAGAATTACTATTAATAGAATAGAATAGAAATACATTTATTTATAACAACAAACAATTCAAATCAAGACACACTTATAGAATAGGTGCTTACATGTAAAAAGTCGAAAAGTTTTTAACATAATGCTGGCTAAGCTTCTGGATTAATTGAACATGAATTAGGTATGGAGAAATTTAACTAGTAAAATTCAACGTAATTGTTTTAATTACTACTTATTAAACCTATGGTAACACTCATCCGCATCTAGATATCCCAAAATGTAGATAAGGTATACCTACTCTACATTTTGGTATCTCTACGACGTTCTGATTTTTTTCTACAATTGAACATTATGAATTTAAGGCAGGGTGTGATGTGTACCAATGATAAGCTAAAATAAACATGAACATAACATTATAAATACTGAAATACATATAAAATTAATGTTACAAAGTACTTTACTAAATATACACACACATAAACTAGAAATACACAAAATATTGATAATAAACTACTTTTATATATATATATAAATAAATAAATAGTTGGTATGTACCACACCAATATTCAATATTCTGACAGGAAAAACTCCTTGTCGCGAGCTTTAAAAACAATAACATTCTTAATTCTTCTCTTTTGCACTAATAAATCTTTTTTTTTCAAACTTTAAAACTAGAGAGGTACTTATCGCAAAGGCGAGCTTAACCCTACAAAGAGTTATCTTCCAGCAAACCTAATTGGTGTGTTAACATTATGTGTGTAGTGTATTCATAAAGAAAAACACAAGGTACCTACAATCCGCATGGTTTGTTTCGTATGTTAAATAAAACATAACACCCGGGCCTATTAGTGCCAATTAAAACTTAATTAGGTACTCGTTAATTTGTACAGAGTGTGTAGTCATACGTTTTGTAGACAACACATTGTTGAGACAACAGAGACGAGGTTCCTACAGCACCGTTGAAGATTTTTTTTCCATCGACTGCCTGTTATTAAGGTACCTCTAATATTTATAATACCTATTTTAGACCACTGTAATACTCGTAAGTAAGCGCAAGAACCAGTCTCAGGTAACACCAAAGACCTTATTCTCCTCGCGTCGATATCTAAATAATGATAAAAACTCCGACAAAACTTTTTTATAACCTAGCCTTTCAGCAAAAGTCATGTTTTATTAATCCTTACATAGAGTACCTACCAAGTAGTACATAGAGGTAAATTACACAGGTACTCGTATGTTACGTTATACCTATATAAGTAGATAGCAGATTCCACAAAACATATCTTTCTTGATTTTCTTTTATTTTTTCTGATGTGTAATTTACCTACTAGACATAACTATTTGAAAATATTTGTAATAATATAATTTTATTTACATACCTAAATAATTTAAATTCAATATCTAATATGAAGAAGGAAGATAAGGATAGATAATTTAGGCGAATTTTTATGAAACTTTCAATATTTTGGTGTTTACTGAAATGTGAGTGAAATTCGAAGCTCGCCATTTGCTTGCCTGAATGCCTGGAAACTTATCTCATAAAGGTGAACGCTAGTCCGTAGCAATCCAAGAAACTTGGGCTTTTGGAAGTTAATGGTTATTACATACTGATTTTGAAGTTACGTATAACATATCTCTGTGATTTTTGCTTATGGCTTTCTATTTATAATGTGCTTGGAAGGGTTAATGGTTATTACATACTGATTTTGAAGTTACGTATAACTTAACTCTGTGATTTTTGCTTATGGCTTTCTATTTATAATGTGCTTGGAAGGGGTAAATTTTCTAAAGTTTGAAATTTCGACTATTTACCTACCCTTCCTGTGAACGGGTCGAAAAATAATACCTTGCAATGCTTGGTGAAGATATTCAAATCTTATCGTAGTTTCGTTGAAAATACTAAAAATCGTGTCATAATAACTGTTGTGCATTGAATTTGGTGTTTTGTTAAAAAGTTGGCGAAAGAATCGTCCACCTTAACTTAGCCCATGGATGTAGGAAGAGTACACACTACACACACACACATTACACTACATTGAGTTGAGTAGGCGGCCGCCGTTGGGGCTGCGGAGGAGTGCTTGCGCGTTCCCGTGGCCCCGATACAAAGCATGAGAAGAACACACGTGGTGGTTTTAGTCGGTATACGGAGTCCGACATAATCATTGGGTCCCCCCGGACCCATAGATATCCATAAAGGATTTCCCCACGATAAAAAAAAAAAAAAAAAAAGCCCATGGATGTAGGAAGAGTCGACTAAGGGAAATTAGTAGAGGGCAGTCGCTTTCTTCTGTAAAAATTTACACCGTTATTGCGATCACAGTGGTCATCCGCTGACCATTCACCCCCCTATTTATATCCGGGGGCTGGATTGGGGTAAGCATGGTCAGCGGCAGTGATCATGAGGAGAATTTTATTGTCTATGTTATGTAAACGATTTTAACCTACAGGATGCCTCGCATCTTTCACATCGCCTGATATAAACAATTTACATTTATAAAATTGGGATAAGGTTAGCGTAGCGTCTGACATAAAAATGCCTGTATATTTATGTCTACGCAAATTTTTGTGGTGATGTTAAGATATTTTTCGATGGCTACGTAATACGAATAAAGCGTTAACGACATTGGATTCAGAAAAGTTGCTTCTTTGTTCCCCTATTGTATTTCTAATTCATTCTTCATGGTTTATAAATGTTCCGAGTCTTAAAGACACTTGTGCAAATTTACATCATTAAGTATTTATCGTCTTAGGTATTAAAAAAGCGTTACAAATACAATATATTACGTCCCTGCTCGGCAAGAACTCATAATACTTTGAAAATGTTTTAAGAAAATTACACTTCAAAGAGTTGAAACATCTAATAATCTCCGAAAAAATTAGACCTTGTCAATGAAACATCTGAAGAAATCTTTCCAAATTGAAATTTAAGAAGATATTACGATAAAATTGGATCCCGGTGAAATGGAATTACGATCTGGCAATGACGTTGGCAACTGTCCGGTCTTATCTGTAGCTGACCCAACCCTTTTCACTGCCACTTTCACATAGACCTCTCTGCCTATACTGATGCCCTCATGAAGTCCTATGATTACAGGGCAATACATAGAAGCTCGATGTAAAGTACTCGATTCTCTTGAAATTGTTTTCCAATTCCATCTCATCACTAGTAAAAAAGAGTTATCTACTTTTGTTACTGTAGATATATTTTAGTTTAGTAGCACTAAAGCAACTGAAGAATAGGTACCTACTCATGAAATGTCTTTGTTGAAAAATACCCGTATTGTCATTCGTATCTCGATTCCGAACTAGATATTTACCTTAAAGAGAGTTATCAAGATCGTTTCATTCATCGGTATTCACGTCGCTTGCCCGAAGTATTTCTGTTAACCTTTCTAAGCACATTCCTTAGATCGATCAAATGTCTCCATTTTCCGAACAAAATTCCTAGATTCCCGATTTTAGGAGTCAGTTTGTCCGTCCGTGTCCCGTGGAGGTCACGTTTTTCGGACTTAAAAATATTTCGCTCATTTAAAATGCTATAAAATCCTGAGCTTGTTCGATATGCTCTTGGTGAGTTTATTTCTTTTTTAGTGGAAACAAAATGGCTCTGCCCTGTTATATTTGCCAGCACCTTTTGTTGTGCAATAAAAACAACAACTCAGCTGTAAAGTATATTCATGCTCTATATTTTGTGCTCATCACCTAATTTTGGACACTGTAATAGGCCATAACTGGTTTATGAGTTTCAATTACGTACTAATGACGCAATCGGAGTTACTATTTGAATTTTGGTGCCTAATTTATGTTCATTGTCCAAGTCCTGAACATAATAACTGTCTGACACCAAACGGCGAACATTTTAAATTACATTTTCTTTAAAGTTTTCCGCTCAAAATTTATACCTACATCATCTGATAGTGAGATGGTGTCAGCTAAAATAGAAGTTTCCTCTAAAACCAGTTAAACTGTTTCCCACGTCCCACAATAAATCCGTTGTCAGATGCCTCTTAGTTATTGGCAACTGACCGTCCAACCCTTAACAAACACTCGTGCAGACACACCATAGTTAGCAGACAATAACTTATAGGTATTCACAACTCGATGAGTTGAAAAGTATAGTCTTCTCAGACTTTGGCGTGTTTACGAAAACTATAAATCGACTTAAAATTTCTGAATACTTAATGATAAAATACAGCCCGCTGACAAACGGACGGGAACAGACAGACAGAAAACGTAGTAATAGGATATTTTGATTATTTTACCCTTTGTGAACAAATCCTAACAAATTGTTAATCTGGGCGTTCTGCTATCAGTTTGGACACAAATTTATTACACAATAACACCATGTCAATAAAAAATAATTACAACTAATATTTACACTTACATCTATTTACTAAAAATCTAAGCCGTCACCAGAAGGCAGAGTGCCCAGAATGCTGGCAGCATTGCCACGTTGAATGGCAATGCTAATTCGTTGACCGAAATAAAAACCAGCATTCCGATCACCTGTGGACTCTATTAGTAGTTTTGTAAGATCATTATAGATAACGTGTGCCCCAGGACCCCAAGGACCTAGGGTTTCCACCCCAAACGGCTCAAATAGGTAACCTCTGTCAAGACTAGCGTATTTTCGCCGTTTGAGGAACTCCGCTGATGTTGCTGCGGAGCCTGCCCTTACTGATGTCCCTGCAAGATGAGAAGGTGCTAGGGTATCTACACACGTAGCATCCCAAACTAAAGGCTGACCCATCTTCCAAGGAATCAGAGTCATACCGTCAGGCCTTTTACCATCATCTCGCATTAGGCCACGTGGTTCGAGAGTAGCTGGCACACTGACGTTGGTAAAAGCCCGACGAATGATGTCATTAATTGAACCATGGCGGGACACACGTCCTGCACTAGAGACACATGCCAGTGCATGGTGACCGAACTTATCAACGGTTTCACCGCACTGGCAACGGTGTGGCACTAGGCAAGGAGAACCTAAACGCAAAGAGGTAGCCACCCGAAATGAGTTATTGTCTAAAAGGGTACCTAAATTTTTGGAAGGCAAAACATATAACCAAAGTCCTGATTCCCACTCGGAAACAGCGAGTAGACGAGCGCGTTCTGATGAGCTGGTAGACGTATTAATAAGATTTTTCCGTACCAACTCACATAGCGGCTCATCCCACAGTCTCTGAGAAGAGAGGACTTTGGACAGATTAGTTTCAGGACAGGCTATTTTCCAAGACGCTAATGCTTGCTCGAAACCTGTTATTTGACAATTTTGTGAACATTTGGCCAAAATTTTATATATAAGATCCTTTGTACCGTGAATTGAAGACATAAAAGCAGGGAGTGAAACACTAGAAATTTCGCGGACACCTAGACCCCCCAATCTAATAGGAAGAGTGGCCTGGTGCCACGCTCTATCATCTAAAGGTATATTAAAAATTTTGATTAATGTGTCGCGCATGATGCTGTCTGCTATCAGTTGTTTTGTTTTGTTCCATGTTTTTTTTACATATTTAGTTTAATTGTTTCTTTTATAAATTTTTCTTGTTCTTTGTGTCATAATTTGTGCACTTTAAAGGGTTGCAAGATCTCTTGTTACGGCCATTGCCATGTTTGTGAAAATTAGCACGTGATGATGTTTTAGATACTTTTTACGGCGCACATATAAATTCTTCACGAATCTGCAGGTATTTGTTCCGGGTGTTCTCGTCGTTTCTATGTATAATAAAAATATCTATATACGTATTGTATTGTATTATGTACATCAGTTATCTAGTAGGTACCTACCCATAACACAAGCTCAGCTTAGCTTGGGAATAGATCATGCTGTGTGAATTGTTCAGCATCATTATTGTTATCATAAGTAACTTTCATGGGACCGCCTCAAAATCAACCTTTAGACAATAACGAATCATCAATCGAATCACTAAATCTATTGAGAATTGGCGAATACATGCTTATTAGGGGACGCCTATGTCCAGCAGTGGACTGATATAGGCGTGATGATGATGATGAACAACAAAATTGTTGTAGATAGTCATGATTTTTCAAAAGTATTATGTTGTTTTTTAAGCGTCACGGGATAAATACTAATCCCCTCGGGAATGCAATTTTTATGGGACCAATTCGGGATCATTCTCTACACAATAGCGAAAGAGCTTTCGAAGTCCGTCGATAATTGACGGACGAAATCGACGAACCATACATAGTAATTATCCTCCTTGAAGTCGGTAAAAAGCAGATTCAGCTGATTTTTACAAGTACAGTACACACCGAGCAACAGTTCGGCTTTTAATTTAACTAGAGTACGTAAATTGTAATTAACACAAAAATTACAGCGCACAGCGCCATAAAGGCCTTTTTATCGCACGGAAAAATATGCCCATATAACATGCACACTGTAGAAATATCGCGAGGCGATTTATTTTCACGGAACGTTTTACATTTCACTAGGCTCGGAAAAGTGCACTTAGGCTGTGCAGTGCGCAGTGGGCAAATGAACAATACAAACGAAATCCATCAATGTTGGTAGTCGGTTGCTATGCGTTTGTATGAAAGAATATTTAGGCCCCAACTCGCTATGTTTGCTGTCGGCTGTATTCCCTAAAAAAGTCGGTATATCTTCTTTTGATTCTAAAATCAATAAAAGGTAAAATAGCTCAATCGTCTCAGAATATTCATTTTAGATAGGTATGTATATTGAACTTTATTATCATACACACACATGGTTTACATGTAATGAGATGCATGAGAAACTAATTAATCTAGGTTTTACAATGTTTAAACTGACCTCTGGTATATAAAATTTGATTGTAACTACATTTTTAACTAAATTAATATACCTTTCATACGTTATCTATGGTCCCATCCATCAGTTTGATAATTTAGGAAAAATCCTCGTATATCTTTTTTGCGCAAATATTCTGTAACTTTTTATGTCTTGTCGTATCGAAGCAAAGAATTCACAGCCAGCAGTATGATCCCCCTGATTGTGATCTCTTACGATTCTATTGCTCGTTTTTACAAAGGCGACCTTTTCGTTATCGGCGACCTCCATGTTTTGTTGCTGCTATCCTCTTGTTATTTACGGCGTATTTATGGTTGGGAAGGATTCTTAACCGAGTAGGTATTACAGAAGAACCTCTGAGATATATGATATTGTCTGAGTATTGTTGTTACTAAAACTCCGTGCCAAAATTGTTATTAAATTCAATGTTATAGTTACTCATAAAAAAGTTAATGTTCTCTTAGGAGTCTCAATTGAAAAATTGCAGCAAGTTAATTAAATCAAACTGTTCTTTGTCTTAGCTTGAATTCAAAGCGGTGAGTCCATTTACCTACCAGTTACAATGAGATGAAGCATGCCCGTTCATTGACCCCCATTATCTGTGTATAACAAAGTGCCCTCTGTGCTTCAGAGAGAAGCTTGGTTATACCGCAAAAGCACATATAGAGCTCCATCTGTTTGTCATTATTGCAATTTGATACCGGCTGGCGTTCTGGTATTTGTGTTATGCGAGCATGATTAAATGATTAAAAGCTTTGATCACAATAACCTGATTAAAAAATAAGCATAAATTTTCCTCAGTTTTCTTGGTATGAGAAACGTTTATGCATTAGCAAATGGCTGAATTTATGAAATGACCGTAATATTCCAACGAGCTCCCTTATGAATATCTAAAGGAATAGTTTCAGGAAACCATTAAAACAAAGCTTCTGTCGGAATAGAATTTAGTTTCTCTAAAGTTTTTTACGTATCTACCTACCTACGTAATGTATGTAGAGATATGATTACCCCGTGCTCTTAAATTATGTAGGTATTTCCTGCATTATGATTACAGGCAGCTATATTTCTTGCATTCTTTGTTGGATCACATAGCCATATAAATACACACGAGCAGCAAAGAACAGTTTGCTAACCATATTTGCTGTTCTGATTGGACAGGGAACAGTGTCAACTTTGTATGACGGTGGAAATGCAACGCTTTGCCGTTGTTGCACGGAGAAGCAAAACTATCGCGGAGCTGTACAATTTATGCAGAGTTTTATATTTTTATGCCTATGCCAATCCAAACAAGCTTGGAAAGTTGAACGTTCCATAAAGCTGTACGAAACTTTACAGGGTACTGGTGTCTTTACTTATGGCTTTGATATTATGACAAGGAGTTCTGTAACTTTCAGCTTTGTAATATGGGCTGGCTATGTTGATATAATCCACTGATCATGTAACAAAATTATAACATTTCTACTTTACTTTCCTTGTACTTTTTTAACAATGATAAATTAAGATTACTTGCCCGAAAAGTATGCGGCCAACAGTACTTTTGCTACTTTTCTGTTAAAAGTCTTAAAATGTGACGAACCCGTAACGATTTTAGCATTAAATTTGAATTTCCGTATTCGGACTACTTGAGCCGAGGCGAGTGGGACGAACCCGTAATACCTCTCAGTGATAATGCATTTTAGTTCAATCCTGCATTAAAGTCCAATTTGTTTACGTTTGAAGGAAATATGAGGGGGCAACTTCCGGTTTACTCCTAACTCCTTCTAATATTAACTTTATTCCCGAGCTTTATAAAGCTAATGTTGATGGGTAAAATGCTGTGTCGCGTTTTATATTTCAGCGTAAAGCCGTGCTATAAAGTATGTTAGCAATTTGAGTAGAATATGCATTTAGTAGCACGACAACGATAAATTCACGAGCAGCAAATGAACGAGCATCCGTTAGCGCTATGTTTTGTGGGCTTTTGCTGGAAACGGAAGAGATACGGACTAAAACATGAAATAGCCTCGTAGATGAACGGAACGTTGAAAGAATAACTCGCATGAAATCTCGTTTATGTAACTGTCGCAGTATTTTTTAGCTTATTGAATTTGAGATCCAGAGAAAAAACATAATATTAGTCCAGTAGAAATAAGATTTGAGGTCGCATAAAATAATCCTGAGAAAAAAGTCGTGAAAACGTTTCTTTGTATGATGAAGACCACGGCTCAGCTAATTTGACAGCTATCTGGGGCACGATCGGGTATTCATAATGATCCGTGGTAAGTACACGTATTTAATCTTGGATAGATTAAACATCTGTGTACCTAACACTGATCATTATGAATCCCAGAAATCAGATTTAATGCAACCTTCTCCATACAAAAAAAAATCTAAATTGACTGGACTAAGATGTCATTATAGCTGATTACTGCTGATTACTTTTACCTATAATGGGCAGTAAGAGGTAAAAAAAAAAACGAAGGGGAGACCTGCGCCCTGCCTGCGTCCAGCAGTGGACCATTATATGCTGTTAAGGAGGAAGAGAACTTTTACCTACGATAGTAATAACTTTGGTACCTATTGTACTTCTCATAAATAAATAATGCTTGACAATCCAGACGCATCATCTAGCCACAAGCCAAGAAGAACTTGTGTTATGGTACTAGATGACTGATAAACATGACCTATGAATTGTTTAGGTATAATTACTCAAAATACTATTAATGTACATTTAATTATAAGATATCTTTCTACAAAAGTTCTCAATAAATGATTCTTGATCCCGATGAACTTTCGTACCTAGCTTTCGTAACATTCTGGTCAGCATGGCTAATTTATTTTTGAGAGATTCCACATACCAATGACTTAGAAATTTGATTATTACAGTGAGCGTAATCTTGCATAGTCAATGTTGCACGAGATTTAGGTCAATGCGATCGCATGTGTAAGAAGCGTATGCAAATACCACGGTATAAACATAGCTCGAATCAATCCCCGTTTCCGTTGATTACGACATAGAATTTTTCAAACCAATGGGTTTTTATTAGTTTTAACTTTGCCCGTTTAGTTCCCCCTGACACTATTGGCAGGTTTTCAACCGCTAAAACGTTTTAAAAGTTACTGAAAGTAAACAGTGCCGTCAGCATAAAGTGAATTGAATATTTGTGAAAATATTTTACGCTAAAATATTTGTTGACTTGGTAAACCGAGTCACCTGATTTTGTTTACATAATTCAGAAGAAAAAAAAACAACCTTTACCCTCTAAACTATTTTAGATAGAACCAAGATTATGCATTGTTGTTCTCTTTTGAACGGGCTTAATTCTCATCAAATGCGTAACTCTATTCTGAAATAGGTCGCTGGGTAACCTGGGCCGTATATCGTAGGCGATATAACGCGGGATCGAATAAGGTGACTCGTATAAATCAACCTGCCAGCGCCGGCTCCCCACAAATACTGCTGTGTACCCGCTTTGTCAGATGAAACTTTAAAGTGTGCCTATTTATTAAAGTGTAGTATGCTCTACCCATTATATTTTAAAGTTAAGAACAATTTTAAGTCTGGAACGTGGGTATCATTTAAAAAATATATGAGATTCGTACCTTATAATTTGTTTATGAAACGGTTTACGGCGTAGGTAGAAAGTTCTCCGCTCTGCGCAACTTTGTCTTTAAAAAGAACCAAGTAAATGACGAAAAGGTTTCTAATAAACGTGGTATAAAGTTGTTTCCGAAGCCTGGAGAATAGGGATGGATAAACTCCCTTAATAACAAAGCCCTTTAGCAAATCACTTGGCGGACCGTACTAAGTAGTGAAATAGGGAATTCTTGAACCATTGTTGCTTTTGTCAACTAACATCTAAATCTACTTTCACAGTCTCGTATTAAAGTTCAAATTAGATTCTCGCTAGCAATTCGGATGCCTTCTGTGGTCGAGGGTGGGGGTCAATTTAATTAATTACAGTAACCACAACTTGCGCCCTATTGAACTTTTGTAACATTACGTGGCTGGAATTATTTTATTTTGCATAGCATCTCAGTATTATTCTTATATGTACTTACTTATAGGCCTACAAAATCTGAGTGTCTTATTGTTCGTAACACTGCAAATATTACGAAGGAGTTTGTTTATTCAATTCGTACTGTCACAAGTTGTGCAGGGGCTTTAGCAAAAGTCTACACAGTCTGAGATTGTGTCTTGTGATAGAACACGCTATAATGCCTTTGTAGAGCTGTTTAGGTTCAGCTTAGGAATAAATCTACCTACGGCATTGCTGTATTATGCGTAAAGGTAAGTGGTAAGCACTAGTTGAGATGAGGCAGGTATATGACACCATTTTGTGAATAGGATAGGATTTCGCGTTTAAAGGAGCGGGAAAGAGCAGAGCGGCGTCAGCTCAAAATCCAAGTTTTTGCTGATTATCTTTAATTAAGATTAACCGAAGGTGAATAAACCGAAGGTGCCCTAGTATTATGGTGATGAAAAAATGTCTTGTGATTGATAGTTTAGGAGAAAAATTGTAAAAACTAAGAAAACAGATGGTGCTTTGCACAATTATTTTTTATATTTAAAATAGTTTTTTTTTAATTTTCGAGCCGAAGAGGTTCTGCCTGTATCCCATAGATTATTATGTATTTTTTTCAATTTTTTTTCGATAAAGATGACGGCGAAAAATTGTTTTAATGTAAAATTCGATCAATTCACATCGATCTGGGCCTTAAGAGGCGAACCTAACGGGTTTGTTCCTCAGTTTCGCACATAATTTGCTCAAGATCTCAGGGAAGTTACGGTCTTTTGAAATGTCTTATGTTTTGCTTCGTAGGTATATTATTACTGTTATTAGTTATTACTAATTATTTGGTTCCTTCTGGATTTGTGCTCGATGGGTTCCTTGAACCGGTTTCTTCATAAGTTGTGTAGCTTTCTTGTAAATAAACAAAAACTAGATTTTTGCACTTACGCCACGCCGTATCACAAACGAATGCTCTATCCCTCTCCTATGAAAACGAAATCCAATGCCCATCCTTTTCACAAAATGGCGCCCATTGAGCCCTCTTTGGAACTTCACCTGTTTACCACAATACTTGACCAAGGTTTCGGTAAACGACCTGTACTATTCCGAAGAAGCACGAGTTTCCCGAAATGTAATCTATGAGTAATGTTCCTAATGTTCAACCTTCGATTTACCAAATGTAAGATGAGTCAGATTCAGTGCGTGCTATTAAAAGACGTCTTTGTACTGACACTTGGCTCCAAGCTGATCTATTTTCAAATTAATCCTACCTGTCGATCAAATGCCTGTTAAAAGGTCTACGATAGCACATTTCTCTGTGACGAGGTCAAACACATTATACCCTTCTATAATTTTCTATGAAAAGTTTTACTGAATCCAATGAAATTACTTCTGAAAGTAAGTACTCCAAATCTGTAGGTACCTTAATCAACGTGGCTTACAAAAGAAAAATCCTCTACTAAAATAAGTGCGATCACTTGATCATCTCTTGAATGTCTGAAGTTATTGATAAGTAATCGAAGAAGATATTGATACTTTGCCTTCAGGCTGCTATAAATAGCTTGAAGCCGAGATTTGAGGATCTCATAAAAATTTACTGTAAATTTACCTACCATTATTTGTCGAGCTCTCCGAGGTAAAGAAAGATAATCGAATGGTAGTACAAATAATTGATTCACTTAGACATACACAATAGCATTGTAATGGATCTGCTATTTGTTTTGCGCTTGTTCTTATTGATCTGACTTAGGTAATTTCAGACATAAAACCAATCTTTATAATACAATACAATACACTTTAATGCACACAAAAAAAATACAAAGAAAAAAATACAGGAAGTGATAGAAAAACAGAGTTGCACAATGGGCGGCCTTATCGCTAAGAGCGATCTCTTCCAGACAACCTTGGGATTGACACGAAGCAGTTGTACGCGTATAGACATTATCAAATTTCTCATGAAACATCTCCTAGGGAACTTAAAGTGAGAGTATGTTGAATGAAGGCTGACTTTTATTTCGGTCAACGAATTAGCATTGCCATTCGACGCGGCAATGCCAGCATTCTGGACAAGCTGCCTTCTGGTGACGGCTTACATTTTTAGAAAAAAGATATGTTTAAATACAAGTTCATCGTCATAATCATCAGCCTATATTAGTCCACTGTTGGACTAATAGACATAGGCCTCCCCTAATGAGCGTCATTGCGTCCTATCTACAAGTTGTAATTGATTTATTCTGTTATTGTAATTTTCTTAATAAATGTCTTCACCTGGTTGAAGGTTAAGAGCGGGCCTAATGCAAAAAATTGAGTAAGGATAGGCATAGGATTTCGCGTTCATAGGAGCGGGACAGAGTAAAGCAATTTCAGTGCAAAAATCAAGTTTTTGCTTCTTTTCTATTAATGATTCAAAATTTAAGCATTAAATAGAAAAACTACACGATTACTTAAATAAAACAGTAGTCTGGCTATGTAATTCGTAAAAAATAATATGGTGTTGTCGCTGATACTTTAGAGCATTTCAATTAAAACAGTTTTTTTAAAGCGATTTTTGTATAATTTTTTGTAAAGAAACCAGTTTATTTTTCATAATTCTATTAGATTACTCGACTAATTAGAATATTTATGTTCGTTACCATAGATGTAAGGGTTTAAAAATACACAATTTGCTTGATTTTTGCATTAGGCGCACTCTTAAATGAGTATGTTGAGTCTTTAATATACCTTGTGGTTTTAGTCCAGTCAGTTCATCTTGTGAATGGTTTCGTTTTTAAATAAGGTCAATGCGAGCACGTGCCGTATTTTATCTACCTAGAAACAGCGACAAGGCTCGATTCAGATGTCACAACCAGCTTCCGCCATATTGAGAGTTGCTCGCTTGAAGCTTATTTATCGCACTCGCTGCTACAGAATACTTCACGCCTATTCAATGTGCTGTGCGTATATTATTCGTGGCGTTTCAGCATTTTAGCTTTGGTTTCGTTTGTGAATTTTATATCAAATGGATGCCAGTTTCCATATTTTCATTTCTAGCTGATCTCTGCCTCTGGAAGACATATTTTGCACTGTAAGAGTTTTGCTAGAGACTCGATAATTTACGACCTCTGTGGCGTGGTGCGCGAAGGTCCGGCTTTGATTCTCGTCTCTCCTGCAGATATTTGTTCTGAGTGATCTAGATGTTGTCTTTAAGTATATCTATATTTATAGAAAACATAATATAGTTATCGAATATTGTATTAAGTATGTTTATCAGTTATCTAGTCTAGTGCCCATAACACAGGCTCTACTTAGCTTGGGGCTAGATAGTTCTGAGTGAATTGTTTAGCATTATTAATTAATTACCTAGTTACTTTATTTATATACATACATACATCATCAGCCTATACCAGTCCACTGCTGGGCATAGGCCTCCCCTAATGAGCGCCATAGCGCCCTGTCTTTATTTATATAACTTTGAAACCACCGGTTGTTATATTTTTGATTTTTGCTAGGTTTGTTATGTTGAAAACAGTGGTAATAACAACAAAATTGGAAAAGGCATTTCCAGGTACAATGCCCTTAATTACAGTACCTGCCATGGAGCTATGAGCTTTATTCAGTAATTCATTGGCGCGCGTTCAATACAAATTTTGGTGAGCATTTAATTACTTTCCCATTTAAAATGATGGCAGGCATGTCTCACGTCTACATGATGGAATGGACATGTTTACACATGTGTCACGCTGGTTGCAAATGTTCGGTGCGCGAAGGGTGACCGCAGGTTTTAGTTAAACGTCATCGTGGTAAATTGCGGCTTTTTAGACGCGTGTTGAATTAATTTAGCAAAAGCTATTTTAACAATACAATACACTTTATTGCACACCAAGAAAATACAGAAAATGATACAGGAAAATAAAGAAAAACAGTGTTGCACAATGGGCGGCCTTATCGCTAAGATCGATCTCTTCCAGACAACTTTGGGATGGACACGAAGTAACTATCATCTTTCCATATACCAAAGAGAATTAAATTATCGTTTGCTTTATGTCTTTGACAGGAAACCTGCATTTATATCTTGAACCAGCTAAGATGCATGGCGCTCTAACAGGGCTTCTCATAAGTGAAATTTTTAAGACCTTACACTGTATTCAAAAATAAATACTAGAAAAACCTTGTTGATATCTGTGCTAGATTTTGCCTTGCAATTTCATTTCTCTTCAAACACAGTCCTTATAATACTTTCGTGGCCCAATATCTATAGATGTCATTCTCCGTAACCATGTGCGCCATCGCTCCGTCGCCAAGGCTGTTCAGTGAATGCGTTAACTTTTCTAGATACATAGAATTCAATACAAAGAATCATTTGTCTATAGATATAATGCAACTATACCAAAACTAACCCAGGTGGAGGGAATTATAAATGATTCATATTACACTCACGCTTTGACCTTCCCATTTGATAGTCTACTGTAAGACTGCATCATTGCCTGAAATAACGCCGACCGACCTCGTATGTAACACTACTTTTAGTTTACGACTATGCTGTTCTTTACCTAGTTGCGCTTTAAATACTCTATGAACAATAAATAGCAAACAATCATCCAGACTAAAATAAAGAAATAGTGCTCTATTAATCGCATTGTAATCAGATTTTAAATATATCTAACCTAACACAAATAGTAAAATATAATAAGGGTATCTAGCAGTACGCATAACAAAAGCCCTAATTTGCTTGGGACTAGATGATGCTGTTCATCATCAGCCTATGCTAGTCCACTGCTGGGCATAGGCCTCTCCTAATGAGCCCCATAGCGAAATAAGAACTTAAATCAAAACTAAGCTTTATAGAACCTAGTTACGTTATGGTTATTAACATACACAAACTCTACCACCTATATCCAACCAAAGATTTAAATTTAAATCTTTGCCTATATCAAAATTATGTAGAGCAAATGAGACCGGCTTTCGTTTCTCTCACACCACATCACACTTACTACATTTAAAACCTCAATGATTTATGCCTTACGAGCTCTTAAAACGATCAGGGTAGATCAATAAAACTCAATTTATCTACTCTGACATTTGTAGGTAAAGTTGTAATCACACATCTGAGTGATTTGGGTGTTTTCGTTAAGAGCGAGCCTAATGCAAAAATTTGTGAAAAGGATAGGCATAGGATTTCGCGTTTTCGCGTCAGTGCAAAAATCAAGTTTTTGGTTATTATCTACTAGCGGTCTGCCATACACAAACAAAGGCTACCTATAGAATATACCCGTGCGAAGCCGGGCTTTTCACGGGAATATTCTATAGCCTATATTCGGAGATAATGATTCCTTCCAAGGGTGAAAGGATTTTTCAAATCGGTTAGTGCAGACGTAGATTAATTATCCAAAATATAAGCAATAACTAGAAAAACAAAAAGAATTAAACGATTAAACTTTAATCTAGCTTTAACGTAATTCGTAGAAAAAAATGTAGTGTTGTCGCTGATCATTAAAATGCTCTATTTTAATTAAAACAATATTTTGCACGCGTTTAACTTTGTATTTTTTTAGTAAAGGAAAATTCTATTCGATTACGACTTGACTTCTACAGGTTTTTTCTCTACCTTTGTGTGTTTAATACTTAATAAAAATTTTGCTTGATTTTAGCATTAGGCGCACTCTTAATTTGAACGTAAGACTAAAGGATGACTCACGCTAGACCGTGCCGGGTCCGAGCCGAGTGTTTTCCGTAGCACGGTCAACTAATATTACATAAATTACGACGACCTCTGTGGCGCGGTGGGCGAAGGTCTGCCTATGACACAAGAGGTTGCGGGTTCGATTCCCTCCTCGGAACAAATGTGTGTAGGATCTGCAGACATTTGTTCAGGGTGTTCTGGTCGTTTTCTACGTATAATAAAAAATATCTATCTATGTATTGTGTTATATTATGTATATCAGTTATCTAGTACCCATAACACAAGCTCTGCTTAACTTGGGGCTAGGTAACGCTGTGTGAATTGTCCAGCATTATTTATTTTTTAATTTATTTATATATTATGTATTTTGTATGGACTCACTCACGCTAAACAGAGCGTCAATCGAGTCATGGCCGAGCAACGGAAAACGAACAAGAAGTCGGCCGACACTGCTCGGACACGGCACGGTTCAATTCAATAACTTTTGGCTTACAAATAAGCACATCAGGTTTTTTGTTTTTTGGTGTTCTTCCAACACAAATAAGGTTCGTAGTTAACCCGCTTACATCCGTACTGAATATAATCAGGTTTATAAATAATAATTATTATCAAATAATAAACAAGGTGTTATTGATTTTGTCCACTTTAATTTTTTGTTCACTTGTGGAAGAAGTAGAAAATAAACCACTAGGTAGTGTATTTATGACTTATAAACTAATATAATTACCTATTTTCCGGTCTAGCGTGAGTCACCCTTAACTCGACACCTAATAGCCACTGATTACGCAGACAGGATTCCCGCCTAACTCCAACTCCTGCACCGCTAATTGCTTTAACTAGACACCAATTTAGAGATAATATACACCAAAATCGATGTTCCAATTTCCAAATGATTTATTCGTGATGATTACTTCTTTATTGCCTTTTCAGTGCGCCATTCAAAAACCATTTATTGTTGCAGGGTGAAAGCGTCGAGCTTCGTTTAAAATGTGCGGTGTTTAGTTCTGTGGATGGCTGTTGACGTGGGGTGATGGTGTGAGGCGATGACTGCTCGCGAGGTGGAGCTCTCGGGGGGCGCACCGTGGGGCTTCCGCATGCATGGAGGCGCCGATCAGAACCAACCACTCAGGATATCGAGGGTATGTAATTGAACTTTTGATGTTGTTTGTTTGTTTCAGTATCGCGCTATATGAACGCAGGCAATTTCGAACTTGTAATTTTGTTATGAATTAACGCACACGTTGTGCATTATTTTAGGATCTTTAATTCATGAATTTGGCGTTAAAATAATTAGGCGTACGCGTACCTACCTAGGTAGAGTAGGTAGTAAGAAAGAGTCAAATCTAAATCACTCTAAGTAACTGTTATTAGATTTCCTGAATATTTAATTTCGTCGCGTTAAATAAACAAATAAGTAATTATTGTTAGACAATAAGGTACCTACCTAATGCATGTGACCTAAAAGCTGATTATTTTTATATGTTTTCTCTTTTGATATAAAAATATATCTGCATGTTTAAATTTGTATTTTTTTATTGTTAATTTTAATGATTGAAAAGTAGATTAAGGACTCAATCGCAAAATTTCTAAAAGTGACGTCACCTCTTACATTTATTGTCATGAAAAAGCGGGGTATCTTTTTTGAAAGAAAGAAAATTGTTTATTAGACACAACACACAAACAAAAGACATGATGATTTTTATCATTTATTTCTTTGTAATTTAATTTTGATAGAAGGAACAGAAGCTCGTTGAGCTGATAAATTGAACGGTGACGTCACAGAGAAAGGGCAGCGTTTTTATCACTCGAAACCATATTTTTTCTCGTATTTATTTCCCATAACTATTTATACATGTCGATGTTATAGTTACGGTAATGAGATGACTTAAATAGTCAATTATAATATATAAAGAAAATCTATGCATATACCTATCCTATAATTCATTTATTGTTTGTGAATCAGGTAATTTTACAGTCAGTACACAAGACTTATTTTAGATCGCTAGATTCTGCCGCTTAGGCGTACAAACATTTCACTATACATACATACCTTGATAAAATATTGGAACTAATAATTAAAACAGTATTATTTTATTATTGAAGCATGCATTAATATTATAATTTATATTCAATATTATCATTTACAATATTATTTACTTATCCAGCTCTAAGCTAAGCAGACCTTTTGTTATGGGTACCTATATACCCGATGACTGATATAAGTAGGTAGGTACTTAATACATAATAATGTGCTCAAATCTACGTTACCTATTTATGTATTCCACCTACCTATCCAAGTATATTCAGAGGTTCATAAATAATAAAAAAAAACATGGAACTTTTATTTCTTCGTTATGCTCGCTTATTTTTTTACGATACCTTACAAATTGCTGAGCATTAAAACTGTAAAGCAACAGGATCTCCCCACTCATAATAAAAGAAAAGCAATTTGCTTCCTGCGAACTCGGAAGCACGGTCTAGTATCAGATTACGCAATTAAAGTTCGCTGTAAACCGTGAAACATCTCTTGTAGAGCACTTTGTTTGCTGGGAACGTTGCTATTTGTCAAGAGCATAGTATTGTACCTCAATAGTAGCGGGGTGAGACAGCTGGCTAGCCCACTTAACTCAGGTATATTGCTTTTTGATTAAAACAAAAATAAATTGGTTTTTTTTGCAATCACTGACCCGCCTTGGCGGAGAGAGACGTCGTTGTATGTGCGTCGCGTCGTGGACCATCCATAGTCCTAAAACGAGGCCTTAACCACGTTTTGACTGTACGGAAAATCAATTTTAAGGCAATGAATCATTTTTTTTTTTTTATATTTGAATGAGTATCTACAGTTTCGGATTCTAGTTAGTAAGTTATGGGAGTCGAAAAACAATTGACTCAACTTGACTCGATCGATACTGAAAAACCGCAATGTTTTATCTCAATCTTAATTTTTAATAAGATATTTCTACGGATATAGATAGATATTTCTTCATAAAAAGCAGTTTCATTTGCTAGTTATTTAACACATTTTAATAAAATTTCGTCTACGTGTTCCCTAAAATATAGGTACTTGAGATGATTATGGTTTTATTTTGAAAGAGTATTATTTTAGAGCTATACCTACTAACTTATTTAAAAAAAACTAGAGAAATTGCGCGGTTTGGCCATTCCGCGGCTCTTGCTTTTCGCCTTCCCCGCACGGCGTTCGCTCGTCCTTGTCTCGAAAAGCGCAAACCAATTTCATCTTAAACAATACAATTTTTTTAATCAAAATTAAAATTGCTTTTATCTATCAGTTAAAAAGAAGAAACTGACCATAATTTCATAGAAATAACGAATATATCTTTAGACTCCAAAGAGAGCCTTCATGTTCACTAAACTTTAGCGGTCAGTTTCAGAATCGTAATTTTTCCTACAAAGTTAAAACTTTTCCTTCGATTCGAAACGATCTTATGGAAATATAACGAGATTTCGTATTGAATTGACTCGCCTATTAAAAGTTTCGCCAAGTGTCCGAGCCTTTTTCATCGACTGTGAGTTGTGTAAAAGTAAAGGAAGCACAGACGTTCGTCGGTAACGCCCGTTTGTGTTGTGAATTACCCACAATGGTTTCTTTCGAGGAAAATGGAACTTGGACCCGTTGAAAAGCGCTGATTAATTGACTGTTATATGAAAAATATGACCTGAAAACTGGCAGGAGCAACTTACACTGGATCTTTTGTGGTTTGAATAACTCGAAAGGTTGTTAACGTGTTGTTTTATATGGAATAACTTTTAATTTATTGCGTCAGACTTTCAAACCCCATTCTTGAATCTGGACTTCTGCTACAAGCAGAACATGAAAACAGAATATAACGTAAAACTATTACAGGAAACATTACTCTAACTCTGTCTGTCTGTCTGTTACATTTCCACGCCTAAAGGTCTGAACTTTTCTAAATGAAATTAGGCAGGGATTTAAATGGTATCCCGGGGACGGTCAAAGACTCCTTCCTTGCCTCGTTTCCCCATTACTGGGGGTCGTGACCCATCACGGAAGCAGCTTCTTCTTGACGATATCGCGCCACCTCTGCTCAAAGACTACCTACTTGGAAACCGCGTGCTGCAACGGGTAGCTAAACGTAATCAATAAAGCAATTTTAAAAAGTTTTCATTTCACGCGCGGAGAGGCAATCTCATTAATACAATACAATACAATACAATACAATACACTTTATTGCACACCAAGAAAAACATAGAAAATAATACAAAAAAAGGATATAAAAACAGTGTTGCACAATGGGCGGCCTTATCGCTAAAAGCGATCTCTTCCAGACAACCTTGGGATGGACACGAAGCAGTTGTACACGTATAGACGGTGGCGTATTAATGAGATATACAATACATACACACTATACCTAATATTATAATACACATACATAATATTATATACCTATATATAAATATATAAAATACATATTAATACATACCAATATTATAAAGCTAATGCAAAAATAAAATAAAAGAACTAGCAATTTATGACTGAAGAAAGATAGTGTTCATAGACCATATTCTTAAATACAGGAAGAGATTTTGCGTGTCTTATAGCAGTAGGTAGGGCATTCCACAGCTTTGTGGCACGCACGGTGAAGGAAGAGCCATGGGCATGGGGGGAGCGGGTTGTCAGTTTGAGGGTGTCGGTGGAACGAAGTGAACGGGAATGGGTTTGGTGGACGTACTCAAATCGTTCCTTAAGGTAAAGCGGAGTGTTAGGGATGAAAAGGATGGAGTATAAGAGGGAAAGAAAGTGTGCATCCCGGCGAAGGCGGATCGGCAACCATTTAAGCTTATTGCGGTACTCAGTAATGTGGTCATACTTACGCAGACCGAAGATGAAGCGAATGCAGAAGTTTTGAAGCCGCTCAAGCTTGTCAAGCTGCAGTTGGGTAAGATCGGGATAGCTGGCGTCGGCGTAGTCGAGGATGGGAAGCAGGAGTGACTGGGCGAGCGCAATTTTAGTAGACGTAGGCAAGAAATTACGTAGCCGCTTAAGGGAAGCAGCCGATGCAAAAATCTTACGGCTTACCTCTGCCAATTGTGTTTCCCAAGAAAACTGTCTGTCCATAAAAATGCCTAGGTTTTTTACGCTCTTACTCATTTCATAATATGTAACATTATAGTATCGTTAATTTGATTTTCAGAGTCTCAGCGATACGCCCTACCACACCCTTGATGTGAGTAAGATTGTGTGCCAAATTGTGTTTGCTAACCAAACATTAATCAATCATTTTTACTAACGACTTGGTATCGTCTTTATTAAATTTTCTTTTCGTCTCTCACGGGAGTTGTCTGTGATCACATGATTGATTTTTCTTTTACTTCGTTATTTTTGTTGATTTACCTGATATTTTCCAAGGTTCTTATTAAATCACTTTTATTAATCGCTAGCTAATGTTGCGAGCAACCCTCGCAAAAAACACAGTAGAGCTTTCTAAACCAGACTAAAGTTAACATAACATTTGACTTATAGTTATCTAAAATCTAGGTGACTAACGCTTCCATCATTATATATATATATATATATTTGAAAGGGCACTATTTGATAGAAAAGATCTATTCCTTTCTAATACCAAAAAACTAATACCAATGGTATTATTATTTTACATTAAATTCAAAAAAAAAGTTAAAGAAGAAAAAAACCCCGTTTATTTGCCTGGGAAAAGAACCCCTTCTTTTCCCAGGCAAATAAACGTCATAGAATTTAAACTACAAATGCCTAACAGTAAAAGAGCTTTCCTACAAAAAAGTGTAGTTTATATGTCACGTAAAATCTATAATAAAATACCTAAATCATTAAACGACCCTGACGACAATATATTTAGGACTAAATTGAAACGATTATCAATTAACAAATGCTATTAAAATATTAACGATTTTATGACAGACAAATTTTGACATCACCTTATTTTACTATTGCGCCTGTTACTGTTATTACTTTATAATTCTTTGACAAAAAGAAAAGAATTAAAAAGTTTAATTACAATATAGGTTAAAGTTAGCTTACAACTCCGCCATTGTCTGGTAGAGATCGCTCTTGAGCGATAAGACCGCCACTTGACACATTTTTTTATTTCTTTTATTTTTGTTTGTTATGTTTAATTTATGTGTGCAATAAAGATTTTTCTATTTATCTATAACATTAATTTGAACTTACTGTAACATTTGCATGCTAATCTCAGTAGAACATAATTGAACTAAAAAAATATTAACATCTGTGTAACCTACTTTATGTTCAAGCAAATATCCTTTTTTACTATAAAAACTATCGTAGTTTGACGAATTCATTACGGATGTAAACGGGTTAACTACGAACCTTATTTGTGTTGGAAGAACACCAACCCTTAACGAGGGACTTCTTCAGGGTGAGTGTGGTTCTTAGACGCGCGCGTTCCGCATCCCTCCGAGCACTTAAAAGGTACTTAAGGTTCGTATTTAACCCGCTTACATCCATAATGAATCTTGAACCTTTATCTTTATTATCTAAATCTACCTAGATTTTAATCTAGTGACCAAAGGATCATCTGAAAGGCTGAACAATTTATACCTACTAGAAAACGTGTCATCAATAGATAGGTACACACCAAACACATAACAAGCATCGTATAACTTCAACATTTCAATAGCTCGGACTGTGGTCGTAAAGCTTTGTATTTTCACGGTGTATGACTTCGATAGATGTCGCTGACAGAGGTCTAAACCCCTCTTGTTAGTGTAATAAGATACTTGTATCTTGGGATCTTTTTGATGGTTCAATAAGTATCAAAGATTAGGAGCCTTTTGTTATTTTTCGTATCCATTACCTTTGGCCTAGTCCTGTTTTCTTAGCCTATTATAACATTTTGACGAGGGTTTGTTTGTTTCTGAGGTCACACAGACAATATACGTGACCGTTTCTATGTTACGGCTAGTACTTAAATATGAAATCTCCCTCCAGAGACTATCCCACTATCAAAGCCGGGCTTATTCCTGTCAAGTCTAGAGTCAAAGAGCACATCATCACGGATCCTTTGCATGCAAGGAATGGAAACTTAGATTAGAATTGTGCACGTGTGCAATGAAGGCGTGACACTTACATTTCCATCAGGTAAGATTGTGGTCAAACGAAGAACTATTGACAATAAAAAAAACGTCATACATAAGTCCTTATTTGTGTGATCCAGTGAATTTGTATGAACAATCAAAAAATACAGTGTTGTGTACCTTGTGTGCGGAAACTTTCAAGATTGGCTAAAATTTTACAAGATTATGAAGTGTCGATAAGCTTCCCGATTCTAAATGATTGACAAGTAAGGAGTTATTTGTATGAATCAGTGAATTAGTAAAAACAATCAATAAATTACAGTGTTGGTTTTGGTATGTCCCTTCACCAAATACCACTGTACTTTGTCTGCTGAAACTTTAAGGGTTGGCTAAAATTTTACAAGATTAAAAAGTGTCGATAAGCTTCGTTCGATATATTTCTGTCTGTGTCGACAAAACTGGAGCACAAATCAGAAGGGTGAAAGTTGACGCTTTTCTGCCAGTCCACGCGTAAATTCTCCCTCACGTTACATTCCAACATTACGCTGCTCATTTAGAAAATCGTCATGAATGTAACTGCACGATTACGCCGCGTGTGCTGTATTTAATGTTGGTATTCCCTAACTAAATAATATGGACGTGGAAAATTCGCCGCTGTTACTAATTTACCTTTAAAAGCCTTTCTAATAGTAACCCAGTACCCAAAAATACAATTTCTCAGTAGTTCGGTTTGTAGCTGTATTGAACGGTTAAATTGTTCGTAAGTCGATTATCCCCAGTTTCGAGAAGTGAGATTCCCTGAATCCATTACTCTGCATTTGGCTCATCCCTTTTCGCTTTGACACCGAATACAAAGTATAGAGTGATAAAAGTACAGAATGTCCAAAATAAGTAGGATAAATTGGGCATAGGATTCGAGTAGATATGGAGTCGGATCGTGAGGCAACGCACGTGCGTGTGGAGTCACGCGGCTTACGTGTCCCGCATGCGAACAGTACATGCACCCATCCAGTTAAAATAGAACCTCGCTACCTCTAATCTTACCCCATACGCTTCTGTTTTATTTTCCTAGTGGGATGTGATGGAGGTCAGACAACGCTGGTGTTGGTGGAGTATCCTGTAAGTTGAGACACCCTTTCGCGTGTAATTTTATTACCATGATTATACTTGTGATTTAGGCACATTGATTTCGACGGCGTAGCTTTACTCTTCACCTGTTGTTATTTCATGACTCTGCGGATTTGTGTACGAATTCATTTGAAATGTTTGTGGCTTCTCTTTTTATCCATGTTTATTCTGACTCTACCAAGATAAACGAATTGTATTTGCCGGTTGTTTTGAAGCTTAATATTAACACAGATCATTTTGTAAGCTATGTAGAAATTTGCCTTAGTCAAAAAAAAAAAAAAAAAAAAAACTCAAAACTCAATAACTTTATTTCTTTAGGCTTACAAAATAAGCACTTAGACAAGTCAAATTTAATACTATAAACAGGTTTATAAATAGTCATTATTATCAAATAAGAAATATGATGTTATTGATTTTATTCGCTTCAATTTTTTGTCCAGATTTTGTGATCCAGAGAAAGGCATAAAATCTGATGAACGGCTAATAAAGTCAAAGCATTATTACGGCTTCCCATGTAGTTACATCCATTATTCAAATCCGCACATGATTCAGTTGAAGTTTTAAACGAATAAAGTTGTCTGGTGTCGAGTGCGGCGGTACGCTTGATTTAATTGCACTAACAAGACACTGCTAAAGTCAGGCCTGCATTTAGGTAATACGAGGCGGAATACGATGCGAAGCCGCCTCATGAATGATTAGTTAAGGCTTCAGTCTAAATTCAGGATCGATATGTTGAGAGTAACTATTTTAACTTTAAGATAACAATTCTAATAATCACACCGTCCTCGTATCCTATATTTTGACCGTAAAGAAATGTACAACATCAATTTAAGTGCTGTCAAGTTAGTTTTCCTTAGTGTGCCATCTGCATAGACACAAGTAGGTATTTCAATATAAAAAGTAGATTAGGTATCAAACGCCTATAAAATCTATTCTGCAAATAATACCCTTAAAAAGTACCTACGCTTCCTTTTTGCAACCTGATTTTTTGATTTGTAAGTCTGCATTACCATTAAAGCGTGGAGATACTCTGATACCCCTTATTAATTTTGCATTTCATCGCATTACACGCTACAGTTTTCCACATCGATCAGTAACCGGTAGAGCTTTAAACATGCACTTTTCATCAGTGTTCGAGGAACCACATTAATCTGTAACAAAGCTCGTGCATTTCCTTACACGTTTAAGCTCTTTGCCGCCACACACGGGCGTGGAACAATGGACTCGCATTTGAATTTCCCTTGCGCTGCGGACGCCTTTTCTTTCCATATTCATTGCATTAGAATAGCTCTTTTCCTTATCGCCTAGTCTGGCGCGCTTACCGTACGCCTGCCCCAGGCGGAATGTGTTTTACTTTATCCGAATCCCAAGTACTCGACACTTCACACCATCTTGAGTGTTTTGAAACATCTCGAATTATACACGAGGGTATAGTAAATGAGCAATAACTATGTTACTGGTTATCTCGTTACTCGTTAGATGTTAATTTACTTTGATGGTTTGGAGTAAGTGGCGTTAACGGAATAATAAAATGAATTGGTTACCGTAATTTAAACAGACCTGAAGGTTCGATTATTCGCACTTGATATTATGTAATGTTATTTCCCTACGATGAAGGTTCATCGTCCCATTAAGTAGGTACGTACACGCCTTGTGCCCGGCGCCGCTACCAGTCGATACTGGCCTCACCTTCGACAAGATTAATATTCTTGGCGAGTGATCGTCCCCGACGTAACAATAGGTGTGTGTCCTCCCCACGGTAGGCGCGTGCATTTTCGAATAATGCCCATATAATGTTACGATGAAATTGGCTGTTACATCGCGTGCTGGGGTGCTGGCCTTTTGGTTCAGTCTTGTCCACGACTTTCTTGGGCAATCATGACTTCGGGCGCGCTTTGGATCATGTCGTAAACGGACCCTCGGGCGTGAGAGATAATTGTGCGTTTGGAATTATAATTTTAGGTATAATTTTGTGTCATTAACTTTGTCATCAGACTAACGAGTGCTTGTTATACTAAAATTACTTTATAATCCGTGTATGTAACCGATGACCTTTCTCAACGTAGTGTGTGTGCTCTTAGGGTGAATATCTTGTGTTTGTGTGCGTGTGGGGGTGGTTTGAGGGTGTTCGAGGGTGTGCTTCAGGAAGGAAACATGCTGAAGTTCTGCTCTCCGGCGGCAAAGCGTCGGGAACCGAATGCGGTTCGTAACTAAAGTTGATCACTTGTTTTCTGTACCTACTCGCACGCTCGCTAAATTATGCGATATAATTACACTAAATAAATACCTATCCTGGAGGAGAATTGCGCATTTAGGCCAAAGTGTAAACAGTGTTTGTTTAACATAAATGCTAACTACTTAATTCTAGCAATAATAGCCATAATGCTGTTCATACATCAAATAGAACTATAGAGTACCTATAGACAATTAGTACTATTATAGAAGTAGTTCTGTGGTAGGTTTGGATATACCGCAGTAATAAAAACTATTCAAGATTGGAGTAGTTCAGCCTTTTCCTTCAATTCCTGACCTTGACCTTTTTAAAGGTTAGCCTTATACGTCGTTGTAGTCTAAGGAACATTCCCAATACTGAATAAATCCATCGTTTTAAATACCTACAGTCGAGTTTTGACACATATTAGTACAAGAATCAAATTAACTGTCGATAGGTAGATAAAACTAGGAATAGACGTTAGTAACTTTATTAAGAAAGAAAATTATATCAATCAAATAATAGAATTAAATTAATACTAGTATTTACAATAGAAACAATTAAGCTATCTGCAAACTGTTGCAAACAATCTGCAGGTAGCTCAACTGATCCATATCAATACCAGTCGGAAGCGTACCCAAGACACTGGCTGCATTGCCCCGCTGTATGGCAATGGTGATGCGCTGTGCCAGATACTCACCAGCTCTCGGGTCACGCGTCGAATTATAATTATTATTATCGGAATAGAATAAATATACAATACAATTTGATGCCCACAAAAAAAAACATTAACAGGAATAAGATATTGATACTACATTAAAAAGTTGAACAATATACAGCTGTAATAACGTTAAGAGGGCCTTCTTCCGGGCAACCTTTGGATAAACTAGTCACGAAGCACGTGTAGGTAAAGTTACTCACACGATAAATAATCAAGAATCATTATTTCCAGGTAAATCCAGGTCGCAAGGCATCCCTGTGCGGGATTCGCGAAGGGGATGTGATATCGTCCATCAATGGTCGTACGACGCGCAGCATGAGCAATGCTGACGCGCACGCCATGCTGCGATCCGCCGGACCGATGCTTAGACTTGGATTGAACGAGTAAGCATAAGCACTATGACTTTAGTTTTCTCTATCTATACTAATATTATAAAGAGGAAATTTTTTTTGTTTGAACTGAATAGGCTCCAAAACTACGGGACTGATTTGACAAATTATTTTACCATTACAATCCTGCATTATCCCTAATGATAATGAACACAGGCGATAGAATATATCCGTGCGAAGCAGGGTCGGACTGCTAGGGAGTTATAAGCCTGATATCGAAGTTAACTACCTACTAAAACTTTTAAAAGTAGCGTGTTCATAGAAACTAGCTTTAAGCTACCGATAGATTGTTTGTGTGACCAGTCAGTCATCTCAACGATCACTAATCTGGTGGAAAGAAAGCTTGGGACATGCACATACTCATTTTTAGTATTCCGTCCTCAAAAGGAAAAAAGGAACCCTTATTTATGGATAACTTTGCAGTGGGTATGTCCGTCGAGTTAAAATTAACATACAAATACTCAAGTCTGTAACCTCTTGGAACCGTGATATAATTCATGGCTCTATGAGGTCACAATAATCACATCTTCTAAGTCAACGCAATCAAAATTAACAGCCGTTTTATGTCCGAATTTTAATTTTAATTCCTCTACTCGCGTTTTGAATCGTACCCAATCATCTAAAATTGCTATGTGTCTTTAACGTTGCCCAAGTACTAAAGTTATAATTTACTAGTTCGCTTCGCACGCGTTGTTTCTATGGAAAAGATTAAAGTTTATTTCTATCCCATAGGAACTGTTCGATGGGTAAAAAGTGAGAGATAAAAGCCCATGTTTGATTCCAGGCTACATCTATGCAAAATTTCAGCCCGATCCATTCTGTTGTGAGCTTTGGCGTGAAGAAGTAACAAACATTCATCCATCCAAACTTTCGCATTTATAATATTAGTATAATAAGTGTGATATGCGTTGATAAACCAGAAATAGTAGAAGCCAACCCCATGATGTGTTTCACCAACAATTTCTACAAAATAGTCAAACTATTAAAAATTCTAGACTCACAATACCAAAACACAACTTTTCAAAAGAAGCATCCAAGCGAATAAGCGTTTAAAAGTCCAAAGTAATACAAACAAAGCAAAATCTGAAGAGCCTTTCTGCATACCGTATTACGCCAGTTATTATCGCAAAAGGCTGCATTTTGCTAGAAAGCAGCACCAGTAAAGCTCAGATGCTTTACGGTGTTTTAAATCCGTAACAAAATTTTTGTAGCACATAAAGCTACGAAATTATACATAGTACAAAAGACATTAACGCGCAAAAAGTAGTTATGTATTCAAAATGCTTTGAGTTGGATCAGATTCATTATATATTTGTAACTCGCCACGTAACACTCAATGATCACTCATTTGCCTACATCAACATTCCGTAGTTCGTGGTAACAAGCTGAAAAAGTGCTGTATCGATAGACAACCTCAACAGCCTGCCTTTAACGGTCCACTGCTGGACGCAGGCCTCCTGATAATCGCTATATTGGCTTTCATCTCATGGGGGATAATGCCCATAATCCCCACGCTGGACAGGCGGGTTGCTGATCGTAGTTCGATGGTAGATCTAATCTGCAAGAGGCGCTGCTGCCCGCCTCCCGTATGTCCCTTAGTCGCCTCTTACGACACCCACGGGAAGAGTTGGGTTATCGATTTTTACTAGACTATTTTGATTAAATTAAGATAGCAAGCTTTTCTACATAATATACAAAGAAACCTGAAGTTATTACGAAACATGGAACCTGTCAGTGTTATCGCTGTGCTCTTTGTACCAAGCATTATCTAATACTAGCAGCGCCTCGCGGTTTCACCCGCGTAATTCCCGTTCCCGTAGGATTTCCGGGATAAAATATAGCCTATGTGCTATTCCAGACTATAATCTATCTCTGTGCCAAATTTTATCCAGATCTGTTCAGTAGTTTTTACGTGAAAGAGTAACAAACATCTATCCATCCATCAATACTAACAATCTTTCGCGTTTATAATTGTTATTATACACAATTCGTATGTTTGGCAAAGGTTTCTGAATTATTCCTAGTTTGTCGAAAAGGATGTACTACAAACGGAGAGCTCCATCGTTATTTAACCCTTGAAAGCTCAATTTCACAGTAATTACATTGAGCCCAAAATTATCTAGACATGTTGTAAAATATGGTCTTTAGTTCTGAAATATTACAAACTTATTGCACATGTGCCAATTGATGGAGATCTCTACATCCTTTTCGGAGCATTTACACTGAATCTCCTGTTTTCTATGCAAATGCAGCCCGGGCTGCATTGCTTGTCAGCGTCTGTACAGTGGCGGACGTTAATCCGATCACTCTTCGCCATTTCACACGAGAACCAAACGGCGTGCCGTCTGCAGATTACTGTGACGTGGATTGGACCACTTAGTCCCCGTATGACGGACTTGCTGGACCAAATGGATTCATGACTCCACCTTTGTGGGATTTGATGATGCGCACGCTACCTAACTAAGTTATTCTGTAGTTTGCTTCGCCTGATATTGAGCGAAAACTAGCTAACTTGCGTTTGGGTTTTTTAAGGTGCGTCCAGATTAAGTAACTGCAATAAAATATACCTAGTTGTTTAAGGATTCGGCGACATCTGCTCGCAACTTTAATTCGTAAATTATTGTGTTCCGTAATACCAAAAATGATTGCTGAAAACTTTTTGTATTTACGACATGTGTTGTTATTCTGTAACAAGATACTGTAAGCTATGTTCCTTATCAAACAAAACGTATATATATTGTTGTATTTAATACAAAACAAATAGGACGAAAACATGTCATTTTCGACGTAAAGCAAAATGCTATTTTGCTTATTTTTGCGTTTACAATTCATTATAGGTGTGTATTATAAAGAAAAAACTATTGGAATACGAAGAACACCATAATAAGGTGGAAATATGCTCTAATTACAGATAATTTTGGTAGTACGTTTGTATGGGCAAATCATCATCCGCAAGTCCCATAAAATGTTTTACAATTTGGACGTGTTGTTATTATTTATTTATTTAATAATAACAGTTAACTAACATGTTACTTAATCAGGACGCTTATTACTAATATAATAAAATCGGTTATTCTGTCTATCTGTCTGTCATTATGCAATTTGACATTGAGATAGAGGCTATCCCGGGGACATATAGGCTGCTTTTTATCCTAAAAAAGGGCGTATGAAAATGCGAGCAGTAGCTTGGATGACTCAAAGTCCGATTTTTAATATACATAAGTAAACAAAAGTGCTGTTTACACAACGAAAGAAAACCGATAGGATCGTTCAATTATAAACATATATAAGTACAACTTCGATAAGATTACGAAATCAATTTACGGGAAGACTTACATTGCCCTACCACAAACAACTTTTTTATCTCCTTAGATTGTTTCCCTTGATATTATTATCTAATTGCCTCTCTCAAGAAACCTCTCAAGAAGAATCAGTATAAGACATTTCAATAGGCAGTATTGTAATATCTTGTTTCAGATTACCCATAATTCGAATATTACTTCCCGTTACTCGTTCCTTTATAAACAATGCAAGGATTCAGGATCTCCTCAGTGGGATTTGCTGTTTCGATATTCGGAACTGACGGTTTAGGGTATTTATCACCGCATGTTACACTGAAAGCTGTTGAGGTATTAAGGTAGCGTTGTGTATTTCACCGTCAGTGTTCCTTTGTATTTACGATAGAGCTGTGTATCAATTTTGCAGCAGTTTTGGTAGTAGCGGTTATATATCATCGTCAGCCTTTTGTGTCAGGCAGGAGTATGAAAATAATTGTTTTGAAAAGTTTAAATGTTTTTGGTAAAGAAATTAAATAAGTTTCCAAAAAAATTCTATTTTGGCGGGACTCGAACCCGCGTTCCCTAAATGTGTGCTCTAACCAAGTAAGCCACGAAATCGATACACGCTTCGTCTAAAATCGAAAAAATAGGGTTGGGTTCGGGTTCGAGTCCCACCTAAATATAACTTTTTATGGGAACTTATTTTATTTCTTAGAGATTACTCAGACTGCGAGGGCTTACGCACTATATAATAATACAAAACCTTGTTTTTGGTTAATTCATTAAATCTTAAGCGCCTATACTACCTCAAATCAACTCCGTTAAGTTAGATTTACCTAGAAACTAGGGTTATCTATAATATACTGTAAACACGGTAGGCAGTTACGCACACAAACACACCGGTGTCACCGTCTCGTTTTCGTGTAGCTGTATATCGCGGTATGAAGTTGTACGCAAGTGATCCATCAATCACGCGCATTATGCCATCGACCAGTGACAACGCTGCATTTAAGCTTGGCTATGGGATGCTCCTTTTTTGCCTAAAATTATATAATAAATAAAACTAAAATGTTTTATTTAGGGGAAATTACTAAATAGGTGATTACCTACTTATCTACACTAATATTATAAAGAGGAAAGATTTCTATTTTTGTATGTAACGAATAAAATTAAAAATTACTGGACGGTTTCACAATTTTATTCACCATTATAAAAGTTTACTTTTCTAGGAGTTACATAGGCTATATTTTATCCCGGAATTCCCACGGGAACGGGAACTACGCGGGTGAAACCGAGAGGCGCTGCTAGCTCCTTAATCAAGAGGTAACTGCCATTCAAAGTTTATCCTTTGAATGGCAGTTGATAGGCCATTATAGCAGATTTATTTATATAAGTTTAAAGTTTTAAGTTTTTTTATTTATTTAGGAAAGAAACATTTATAATAATAGTATATTTAAGATTATTTATCGTGTATTTATCGCGTACCTCTTGCTTTCTTTTACCCAATGTTTCAACCGCGTTACAGCGATCGTGGTCACGGGGCGACTGGATGTACTCGACAAACGAGAATTGTTGGCAGTTTTATAATAATAGTGTTTACAATATGGACTTTAATAGGGAAAGCTGAATTCCCGTGTCGATAGAAAACTATTCACCTCATTATTTTTAAAGATACCTACGTGTTGCACCGTTTGCTATCCCCCTGCAAGTCATAAAAGAGCAACAACCAGCATTGTTCCATCGTATTAAAAGCACTCCTGGGGAACGCGACTCGGTTACAAAAATGTCACCTGGGTCCAACTTGGAGCTGTGTTCAGATTGCTTTCTTTTTACGGCTTTGTTTGTTCTGTTTGCTGTGACTATCCCATATGTGCATGGAAATGTCAGATAGATATTTTCTGTATGGATTTGAAAGCACGGCATTTCAAACCAACGCTATCCCGATAGCGTTGCTCTAAAATCTATATACCTACTAATAATATTAGTGTACGAGTAAATTCGAAAGTCACTTTGGTCTGTCTGTCTGTCTGTTACCTTTTCACATCTACACGGCTTTACAGATCTTAGTGAAATTTAGGCCAAGAGGTAAATGGTATCCCAGGGACGAACATAGGCTGCTTGAAAAGAGCATGCGAAGCCGCGGGCATTAGCTACTAAAATATAAATTAACCCAGCGTTTAAATTATGATCCCAATATTTCACTTTGTTATTAGAAAATGTTAGAAATAAGATCATAAATATCCAAATCTGAAACGCGAGCTTTCTTCGGGAACGCCGCATAATTTAGTTGAACAGAAAACCCATCTGAAATTCTCTTCTAGCTAAAACCAAAACCGTACTTGAATTGATGAGAGCCTTGAAATAATATGACGAACGTCAGACATTTCTGCGCAGAATTCCTAAACCAATAGAATTCCTAGAAAAATATGATAAAACACAATCCTCCGACATTCCACTATAAATATTGGTTGGGACCAAGTTTATGTAATTCTGTAAGTTATTCAGAGCCTTTAGTCAGCGTTGTAATCTAAGTTTTGTTGTCACCAGAGACAGAGACTTGTCACCGCGAAGGAGGTCTATTGGAAAAGGCAGCGAGTTGAAAAGTAAGTTTTTCATCACTTTATGTACCTACCTACAATGCCTCTTACTTATCTGCTTAGTCGAACAAAATCAGAATCTTTTCATTCTTCAGTATTACATAACTTTACCACTGCAGTATACTAAACAGATGGGTCGTTGGCATTTAAAGCCCTATTCTAATATGACATGACCCTTCCCTCAACTTCCTTCAGTGCCAATCGTACGTCAGACTTTACAAAGAGTTTCCGTTATTGAACTGCCAAGGAAAATTGGGATCCACGCGACGGGTGGGCCACTTTGTATTTTTAGTAGAAAAACATCGACTTTGAGTTATTTGAATTTTATATTTATACAAAATAATAATAATTTTTGTGTGGAATCATGACTAGCCACAACTATATTGGTTATATCTCCGCCAATTGTTAACATGATCACTGCTAGCGTCGGCGGTGCGACCCGCAGGGGCGCGCCGTCGTTTCACGTACTTGCATATCGCACTCTGTGTTTTCAGCCATGAAAGTGCTAGTATAATCGACTTTGATGATTCTTGTCGTTGTTGTACCTATAGGTAAAGATTGAATTTAAGGTAGTTCCTTTAAAGTTAGATTCTCAAAGAATTTATATGTGCACCGTAAAACGTGTCTTAAAAATCATATTCTCATGATCATTTTTACGTTTTGTGATCGTAATTTTTTTACATAATTTGTTAAATTTGTCATCCACCACTCATCACATCAAACTAAATTACACTCGAATTTTAACCAGATGTCGCCACTTGAAAAATTTGATCGTTCTATAGAAGTATTCCGGTTTTAAAAACTATGTGTTTCTAAACCCATATTTTCAGGACTTTTAAGTCGGTTTATAGGCCACGTTGTATTTTCACTAGAAAAACGTCGACTTTTCAGTTGGTACTACCTATTTAAATTATATTTAGGGTACTAGCGCAGTACCGAAGGGATGGCACAAAAACTTGGGAGGGTAGCAGCAAGAAGGCAGGCTGTTGATGATAATGGTGATTACTTAAATTTACAGGTACATACTTACCTATGTATAGTTGACGGTTTCTGTGTTACGAAACTGTTTTTGACCTTTGTTAGCATAAGCCGTATTTTAATCCTATAATACGAAACGGATTACTCAGCGCCTATTAGCGCCGTCCAATTAACTTCCTTTTAAAGGTGTTTCTCTTACAATTTTATGTATTTTTATACATAAAATGGTTTCGAAAGAAAACGCTGATCATCTCTATAATTAAAAAATCAATGAACCTCAACTCAAATCTGTCATCTCTTGTCAATATTCGTTCTCTTGCGAATTGCGCAAACTATTCTACAAGAGATTTGATCCTCCTCACCTCTGCTGGACGGAGGCCTACCCTTGATTTTTTATCTCATGGGGGTAATGCCCATAATCCCCACGCTGGGCATGCATGGTATATATCATGCGGGTTAGGGATCGCAGTTCGGTGGTAGATTTATTCTGCAAGAGGCGCTGTTGCCCTCCCCAACGGTGTATGTCCCTTAGTCGCCTCTTACCACACCCACGGGAAGAGTTGGGGTGGTGCAAATTCTAAGCCGGCACCACACGGCTAGATTTGATCATTAATTAGTTAATCATCGTACGAACAACCGGCTGTATAAATTGTGCTAGTGATCAATGATCTATCATTGAACCACTAACTGGTGTGTTAAACCGGACTAAGAAGCAGTATTAGCATGAGTGTAGCCTGTATAGCATTCCAATGGGTTTATAACTATGAACCAAGCGAATATTCTAGATTCTGGAATAGAGCCATAAATCCAGCTATTTCCAATACTGGGAAATATCAAAGCTAAACCAAATGGTGCATCAAAAGGATCACGACAGGATTAGCTAAAAGCATTTTATATCATCCGACAGACAGAGAAGTTTGTCGGTCGCGTTTTTAAAATAAACTAGCGATTTTCCTTAGAGAAATTTCATATCGTAGCGTATACAAACGTTCAAGTAAATACGACTTTAAAGGCCAACGCAGACCGGGCGGGACTGAATGTCAAGGGATTTAATTTTTTACCAATAAACATTCAAACGTATCGATATAGAAATACGACATAAATTGCTATGCTTTAAATGATGGAAATGCCGAGAACGCCGGCGCTCCTTGTGCCATACCGCGAGGTGAGGCGGGGGTAGAAAAGCGGGGTATGCACACGATTTGCGCCCGCGTCATCACTAAATTTGTATTGGGCAGCAGGAGCTACCGATGCATGCGATGCCGTGGCAAGGCGCTGGAATGCCGCGGTATCTAAACGGCTAGTGTGCGCTGACTGACGGCAAAATCCTTTGCCATCCCGTCCCGGTCTGCGTTAGCCTTAAATCTTGTGGTTTTGCTTATTTTCAGGCATTGGCTTTCACTGCAAAATCCTCGACAAAATCTACGTTGTGTAGATAAATGTAAACAACATAGGTGCCGAAAAATAATATTAACTAAATGAACTCTATACCTATTTGACGACCTCTGGAGCGGTGGGCGAAGGTCCGCCTGCGACGCAGGATGTTGCGGGTTCGATTCCTTCCTTGGGACAAATGTTTGTACGATCTGCAGGTATTTGTCACGGGTGTTTTCTATGTACCTATAAAAAAACACTATGTTAAGTATTGTATTATGTATATCAGTTATCTAGCACCCATAACACAAGCTCTGCTTAGCTTGGGGCTAGATAATGCTAAATATTTTTTGAAATAGGTACATTGAACTCTGTACGCAAGCTAGTGTTAGGTTAGGTTGCAAGCTTCTAAAAGCATTCCTGTTGTATCGTTTCAAAGCAGATTACGTATGGTTTGTCCCTTTCTATCAGAACTAGGATTATAGCAGGGTTTTAGGGTAAGGTAACACTCTAGGCTCATGCCATAGGTGCCACAGAGATAGGACATTGTCGTTACATACATACACGACGTATGTACCATACACGACAATGTAAATAGCGGTCTGCACAAGGTTCGGACCGCGCATCTGGGACTGCATTCCAAACCGCGAATGGATCTGGCGGTTTTGACAGCGGATCATACTGTTGTGCGAATTACGATTAAAAATGTGTCAAGGGTTTGGAACGCCGGTAAATCTTTAAAATTTTGACATACGATTCGAACTGATTTATAATTTGAAATCAATGCATAACGCGGAGCCACTTCCAGTTACGCGCGATCTTTGTTTAATTTTTGCTTGGAACAATGTTAAAACGAAGCTTGTCTACCATGCTTCAAAAAAAGAACTACCTGCCAATAAGTATACAATAACTACGTAAGACTACCCGCCAATTCAGAACGTAAAATAAAAACTGTTTACTTTTCTGATTTCGTGGACAATAATCGACGGTTGTTTTGTTATAATGTAAGCATTGATTTTGTTGGATTTATGTTTTATATAGTGTACAATTAATGGTAATTATGTGATATGTAAGTAATTTGTTTATTTTCTACCTAATCTAACGTGTACGAACACCAAAATGTTATTGTTATTAAGTAATTCTCATGTAAGTGCAATGATTTTTTTCTCATGAGAAATAAAATATCTTAAACCTGAACTGTGCGTGTAAATTGATTTTCATGAGTTTCGACTGCAGTTTTGACTAGATGGCGCGTGGAACGTTATAAATTTTAATAGTTTTGCCTTGGTACCTATCGAATTGTCAGCCCCGCGCATCTACACGTTTCGGAGCGCGGGATGAAACGGGTCGTGCGATTTCCCGCGGTCCGAACCTTACGTGTGCAGGCCGCTAATGTCCTATCGCTACTAAACCGAGCCTCCGGGTTTAAAAAAAAGTAGGTATCTGAGCGTCTGGTCGAACCGACGACGCGTGGCGTGAGCTAGTATTATCTGGCGCAGCGCAACACAGCATTACCAGCGGTGGACAATGCAGCTAGCGTTTTGGGGACGCTTCCGACTGGTATTGTGGATATACGACCGACGACCTCTGTTGCGCGGTGGGTGAAGGTTCACATGCGGCGCAGGAGGTTGCGGTTTCGATTCCCGCCTCGGGACAAATGTTTGTACGATCTGTAGACATTTGTTCAGGGTGTTCTGGTCGTTTTCTATGTATAATAAAATATATTTTTCTATGTTACGTATTGTATTATTTATATCAGTTATCTAGTACCCATAACACAAGCTCTGCTTAGTTAAGGGCTAGATAATGCTGCGTGAATTGTCCAGCATTCTTTATCTATTATTTATTTATTTGTATATTATTGCAGTTAGCTCAATTAATTCATCTTTAAATACTAGTTCTTATTTGTTTCTTGGATTTGATTATAGTTTTCTTTGTTAATAAAGATTTTCCATTGTTGTTATTCCAATACACTGAATATCGAAATTGTTGTCCAGAAGTGAACCGCATTTCTAAGCACCACGAGGGCAGCTAATGGTAGCTCGCTTGCTATTATCGATTAGCCCCGCTGGCTCTGATTATGATAATCCTTATGCGCTGTTGTTAGCTAGAAGAGATGCAATTTTAATTGGAAACTCGCTCTGTATGGCGTTTTAATAAGATGGCCGTAAGCTGATTACTTTGTTGCGGTAGTTTGGTTTTGTGGAGGTTTTTAACTAGCGAGGTCGTTTATCTCATGTGGATAGTAATTACATTATGAATTAATTATTAATAATGCTGCACAATCTACACAGCATCATCTAGCCCCAAGATAAGCAGAGCTTGTGTTATGATTATTAGATGATTGAGATATCTACATAATAAAGTACATAACATAGGTAGATATTTTTTTATAATAAATAAAAAATACCCACAACACTCGGAACAAATACCTATGCAGATCGTACAAACATTTGTCCAATGCTGGAATCGACCCGCAACCTCCTGAGTCGCAAGCGAGAAATCGACCGCCGCGCCACATCAGTCGTCTACTAGGTATATGAAGTGTTCTATTTATTTTATCACATCATTAAGAATAATTTATTCAGCTGTGAAATGTTGTTATAAGGATCCAAAGTGACTAATAAAAAACTTCTTAGTCCTGTGTTCAGTTCCTTTTTTTTTTCTTACATTTGTATATCCAACTAAATATCCATTCATTTCATCCATTACAAGATTATTCTCGCTTAATCTCTACAGTAAAATGTAGAATTTTGTACCAAAGAACACATGTTAATGCCGACGTGCGAAACGTAATTTTCCTGACAAAACTACATTTCAAGCACAATAGACCCTCAGAATAAATCTGAGAAGGCAGAAATATGCTTCTCGCTGTCTGGGATAGGTATTACCTCTACAATGCGATACAAGTATTACTTTATCACACATGTGCAGCTCTGTTGGAAGCCGGTGACTTTATCGCTTCTGTCTGTTTACTCGCAAATACTTGAATGCAACTGGTAAGCTTTGAAAGTTTAACTCAGTATTCATGCTGTTACAGTTCAATTTTCTTTGATTTGAATCCATCGGTCCTTAGATTTTATTCGCGATGCATTTTTCTCACGCCCCGTCGCTATTATCGCTGATAGAATTCTGAGCATGATTCTAGTAATAGAAAGGTAAAGTAGTTTCAATGGATCCGTTTTCTATAGGAGAATGCTACGTTTTAAATATTCCGTAAAATCTGGCACTGATTGAAGATGTGACACAACATAGTTCATAATTCATTTATTCATAACAATTAACTTACGGGCCACAAAATATAAATTACAAATTGGAGTGATTCTTTTGGCACCTAAACCTTAATTAGATAGCCTAAAATTGTTGCCATCTCTATTTTTTTCGACCGAAAAAAAGGATAGCAACATTTTTACGTTACTTTAGTTTCAGTTTTAGTTAATTTAATTTCATTAATAACACTATTATTCATAACATAAAATTAAAAGTCAATATAAATAAAATCATACACATCATTTATTATCAACATTAAATTGAATAATTATCCCTAAAACATATCCCTATATTAATTAATACAACAGTTTGGTAAAAGAAAATTGAATTGTTTACAGGACCATCACATCTGATATCGGATATGAGCGGTAGAGCGACTCCTCAGGCTCCGGTTTACGCGACGATAAAACCTTCGCATTCTCCACAACACAGACCTTCCTCAAGATCATCCCTCAACTCTCTCCCAGGAACTCTAAACTCCACTTCTCTTGTCAGATCTGTGGCAGACGAACCACCCAGATTCCACCCCACTAACCCTTTCTACACAACTCTACCTTCAAACCACTCTGGTACTTCCAAACTTCCAATACCAAACGGCAGACCTACAACAACCACTTTAGATAGAAACAAATCTAAGGAATCCCCGTTTACAGAGTACAGTGATCTAAAATCGCCTACGTTCTTCACGAAAACATCGGATTCCGGCCCGACAAGTCTTCCTTACTCGTCTTACGGTACACAGAACACAAACGGCCATCAACCGACGTCTACCGATAAAAACGATGATTTCCATAGAAGATTCGATCAACACAATCAAAGTCTTTCGAACGATGATAAAGCTAGGAATCCTTTCGATACGAAAAGGAACAGCGATCCTTTTGAAAAATATTTACGAACTGAACACAGGATCAATGGCGGCTGTGACGATATCAAAACTATACCGAGCTCGATGAGCGATAGCAATTTCCGGAGTTTAAAAGAAATTAAATCGTCTACCATCACAGAGCATAAAATAAGCGAGATCGAAGAAGTGAAGACGATTAAGAAGTTAATTTTGAATGGAGATGAAGGTTACCATGATCGGCATAATTCTACCGTGAATGGGAAAGTGGAGGGGATCTCAATGGATAGTAAACATGGCTCCTCGCAATCGCCGAGAAAGGAACGCATCATTCCGACGATCCTGCAACGAAATGAACCTTTTAGCGCGCCATTGGATCATACGCGGACGGACGAGAGAAATTTTACGTCTTCGACTATTTCGCATCCATCCAGGGAGGGATACAGGATGAATTCAGGTGAGCTTTTTTTTGCTTTTACTCTTTTATTTAAGGCGCATACCCCACCCAAACTAGCGCCGCCACCTACTTTATGTTATTATTCCGATTAACAAAGGAATTTTCAAAAATCCATCGTCCATATAATAAGCTTTGTAATAGTTTTATTCTATTTAGTTTATGCAGAGATACGAAGTTGCCCTTGGTGGCCACCAAAATCTATTTTTGTATCTCTGCCTAAACTAAAAACTTGATTTTTAGGCTTGCCTTGCTCTGCCCTGTCCCGCTCCTATGAACGCAAAGTCCTATGTCTATCCTTTTTACAAAAAATTGAGGTTGGATAGGGCCTTAACTCTATCATAACTTTTTTTAGGCTTACAAAATAAGCACTTGGAAAAGTCATATTTTAACCCTAGCGTGTGTGTGGAGGGACCAATATTGGGTTAGCTGTCATTATTCTTTGTGTGTGGAAGAACCGAGACTTGGTTCGTAAAAACCACACAATCGATCTTTACGCAGACGGACTATATTCCTATAAAAAGCACTAATCACACTAATATTATGAATGCGCAAGTTTAGATGGATGGATGGATAAATGGATGTTTCTTGCTCAATCACGCCAGAACGGCTGAACGGATCTGGATAAAATTTGGCACAGAGATAGATTATTGTCTGGAGTAGCACATAGGATATATATTATCCCGGAATTCCTACGGGGACGGGAACTACGCGGGTGAAAACGCGAGGCTCTGCTAGTATAGCAATTATCGTGACTAATTTTTGTTTATTATTCAGCTAACCCAATCTGAGTTTCTCCGCAGACTCGGCAGACTACAAATTATTATCAAATAAGAAATAAGGTGTTAATGTTTTTATCTTCACTTGAGTTTTTTGTCCAGTAGTGGGAAACAATAACTGTTTCCCACTACTGGACAAAAAAAAAGTTGTGTACTACACTTATAACTCCAATTGTTTTGTTACCGACTATCACGGTGCCAAGTAAAGTTTAAATGGACGACTCGGCCTCATAATATAAGCATGCTTTCAATTAAATACAAGATTCTGAATTAATCGTCTAGGAAATATTAATGAAACGTACAACCGTAGAGTACGCAGTGAAGTTAGGCAGTTAATTTCATTAGAATTGTCTTAGGAATTTACATACCTATCGTTGGAATGCGAACCTTATTTCTACAGCATAAGGTTGGGGGATATGTCGTGGAGTGTAGAGCAGTTTGCGGAAGGTAGATCGTTACAGGGCGGGTTTAGTTCCGATACCGCACAATTTATGGCTATGACTTTCTTCGTCACGTATCACATGTGTAAACTTCATAAAATGCTTGCTGCAGTGCTTTACCTCATATTACACATAAATCTACTTATAGCTGCGCATATACCTACGTAATTATTACTGTTAATTACTTACCTATGGATCTTTAAATAGAACAGAATAGAATAGAATACATTTTATTGGCTCACACACACACATACACAGTACACAGAAAGATACAAAAAAGAAAAACATAAAAATAATTAATACTACTTAAATAGTGAAGTGAACCAATAAGGTCCTGCCTCAGCTTAATGTTGCTCCACAGAAAGTTGAGCAATGCTGGTTTTCTGGCAGAACCTTGGTGCACGCGTTTCTACACGGCCAAAAAAAAGAGAACAAAAAAAGAAAACAGAAAAATATACATACAACTTATTACAATAAAGCTTCTTTAGCTTTCTGTTGCCCATAAGATACTTCGGCGAAAACTTGACGACCTCTGTAGCGCGGTGGGCGAAGGTCTGCCTGCGACGCAGGAGGTTGCGGGTTCGATTCCCGCCTTGGGACAAATATTTGTACGATCTGCAGGTATTTGTTCTGAGTGTTCTGGTCGTTTTCTATGTATAGTAAAAAATATCTATCTGTGTATTGTATTGTATTATGAATATCAGTTATCTAGTACCCGTCATAACACAAGCTCTGCTTAGCTTTGGGCTAGATAATGCTGTGTGAATTGTCCAGCAATACTTTAAGCAATATTTTTAAAAAACACCGGCTCGATAGAAAAGAAATTCAAATTGATAATCTTATACATATGTGGGACAGATTTAGAGATACTAAATCTCCATGTTTCTTAGAAATTATAATATGAACGAACGTATCCTTAATAATATTTTATTCCAGCTCTAACTAAATAAAACCGGCCAAGTGCGAGTCGGACTCGCGCACGAAGGGTTCCGTATCATTATCTATAAAAACGGCGAAAAAAAACATGTCATTAAAGTAAAATAAATAAATAAATATCTGTTGTATGGGAGGCCACCCTTAAATATTTATTTATTTTAAATTAATAATTTATTTTTAAAGTATTTACATAAATAAGTATTCTGTGAATATTTCAGCGTCTACCTGTTGCCGTTATCAATATCGAGCAAAAACGAGCAAAAAATCACGTTTTTTGTATGGGAGTCTCCTCAAATATTTATTTTATTCTGTTTTTTTCGTATATATTATTTTTATTTTTATAGTGGCAAAAGAAATAAGTACATCATCTGTGAAAATTTCCACTGTCTAACTATTACGGTTCATGAGAAACAGCCTGGTGACAGACAGACAGATGAACGGACAGCGGAGTCTTAGTAATAGCGTCCCGTTTTACCCTTTAGATACGGAACCCAAAATTGGTTTCCTGTTTATCCCTAAGCCTCAGAAAATATCATATCATTTTATATTAAAAGGAGTTGGGCTGAATTTGTATGACAAAAACGTTTTCTTTGATACACAGCTTCCAAGATCCTCGTAAACTTTAAGGTTTCTAAAGTAAAGATGGGGATACTTTATGCAAATATGTGTTTTGGAGTTCACACAATAGGACTCTTAATAAGTATTTACTGAGAGATTCTTTTATGAACTCAATCGACTTTGGTTGGTTCGTTCGGTCATCACTACGTACTACGTAGTGATATACTACGTACTACGTAGTATAAAACAAAGTGGCTTCCCGCTGTCTGTCTGTCCCTATGTATGGTTAGATCTTTATAACTACGCAACGGATTTTGATGCGTTTTTTTATTGATAGAGTGATTCAAGAGGAATGTTTATATGTATACTACATGCATAGTATAGTACCCGTGCGAAGCCGGGGCGGGTCGCTAGTAAGATATGTAAAACACATTCTGCCTAATCTTCTGTGCAAAAGTTATCCCAATATTTTTTATTTATTTAAAAATATTAATCTTAGTTTGATTTAAGTTCTATTTGATAAATACAATACACCTAGTTCCTCGGAAATAATTTTTATGAGACCATTTCGCGATCATCCTCTATATAACTGCAAAATAATCATCCAAATCGGTCAATTAATGACTTGCTTTTTTGATTTTTTGCTTAGTTCTATATAACTGTTTCCCAGAAATCCAACGACAGCTATGTATATCGCACCTCCAGTCGTAAACTGGCTCAATTCAAAATTTGTTTTTTTGGGAAATGAAGAAAACGTGTTCCGGTCCTCGACAGTTTTGATAAATCACACTAACCTTTGGTTGGATTGAGTCAGTTTACGACTTGAGGTGCGATTATGTCTTTGATTAATCCGGTAACATTAGAACAACGACTGCACTGATTTTGATCAAACGTACCTAAGAACATAGAAAACCGTATTATTACGCTTCGTACATTTTGAGCCACTATACAGACATAAATCCAATACTTACGTCTAACTTATAGGTACTTAACAATTTTCTGTTAATACAGACTCCTTAACTTCCGACGATTCGGGGATTAACAAGAAAGCATAAAACTTTCTAATACACTTTATCCTCCTGAATGCAGGTGAATTCATAAACTTATTAGCTCCAAGTTTCCAACTTCATGATTAAGTTAGCCGCAGTCATTTGCCTATTGATAGAACAGTCTCCGAGGCAAGTGACTTGCGTCATTATAGAAACTGGAAACTTTAGCCGAGTTAAGTTTTAAAACTCAAGTGGAGTGGCGAAGTCAGGGTGCGGGGTAAGTAGGCACTCGCGAATTCCAGACTTATATAAAGAGCCGTTGAAACGGTTGTGAAGTGTGTAAGTACTTACGGTTACATCGACGCTCTGAATGCAGATTAAAATGTTCTTGTTACTCGAGCTGTGGAAATTGCCTCGTAAAACGAATTTCGCAGGCGGTAATTAAAGTACAAAGAAAGATTTCACGTGAAAACGTGAGCTTTGACGCTAGTCCAACGGAATTTGAACGCAACTCGCACGACGTGTTGCTATGCTTGTTTTGTCAGGTGCTAGTGATTGAAAATTTTTGTTCGAATTTCTACTGATGAAAACGAATGAACGTTTTCTCTATGAAAACGTCAGTAAATATAATTTTGCGCTAAAAAGGCTATCTTTGATTGATGTGGCCAACTCACCTTTTGACATACGAGCATCTATGGTATTTCCCTGGGGTGGTTGTAAATGGATGAAGGCCTCTTAAAATTAGATAAATGAGCTTGTCCGGGGCGGGAAGATCTATTTAATACGCGTTCAAGTAGAAAATTGCTTCTATCTCGCTAATGTAGTTAATTGGATGTCAATTGGCACCAAGAATTAAATAGAGTTGGATGTTTTCGGTTTAGCAAACAAAACATCAAAATTATCTTGTAGTTGAATTAATATTTACCATTGAACAGTCTATATAGCCCAATTCCGTTTAATTGCGGACACAAATCTAATAAGACAGCCAAGGTCCCTTGGGCTTGTCTTGAGGAGTGGCGATGCGCTTGACGGCCTTCCTGGATACATCATCAATGATCTCAAACAGTACCGTCCCTAGCGCTCAACACTCCTAGACTTTACCACGGAAAGACGTTCAAAAATAAATCTCAAGTGATTGTGATCTAAGTCTTGTGCAAGTGATCTCGCAGAGATGAATTCACCCTGTTTCGCAACTAGTCCGTACATATTTCACCCGGTTTCGGACACATCGGCGACGGAATCTGACGATAGCGCAGACTCTGGCCGGGAGAAAACCATTGGCGACGGTAAACGAACGAAAATGTACACCGATCCGAAACAAAGAACTATTAACAAAGTCAGTAAGAAAATACTAAGGGCTATTGAACGGCTGACTTGTAACCTGAGAAGAAGCAAGAAAGAGAAGAAAGGCTCGGTGCCAGCGGCGCGTAAGGGTTAGTGTCTCTTTATAATGAAGTTCGTTTCACACGGGGTGCATGGAATAGCTGTTCCTACGAGAAAAATAAAGTCTCATATTGCAAAATGGGTCAGAGGTATAAAGACGCAGAAGATAGTGATCGCTTTGAATATTTATCGGTTCCATTCCATTGCAGTTTATAATTTTTTTACTGTACTAAATAGGTATAAAATATGCTTAGATTAACTCTGCGACGCAGGAGGTTGCGGGATCAATTCCCGCCACCACACAAATGTTTGTACGATCTTCAGGTAGTTGTTCAGGGTATTCAGGGTTTTTTCTATGGATAATTCAAATATCTATCTATATATATGTAAATAAATAAATAACGCTGGACAATTCACACATTATCTAGCCCCAAGCTAAGCAGAGCTTGTGTTATGGGTACTAGATAACTGATATACATAATGTAATACAATAGGTACGTACTAGATAGATATTTTTTATTATACATAGAAAACGACCAGAACATCCTGAACAAATGTCTGCAGATCGTACACACATTCGTCCCGAGGCGAGAATCGAACCCGCAACCTCCTGCGTCGCAGGCAGACCTTCGCCCACCGCGCCATAGAGGTCGTCACATTATATGGTATTTGAAATTCATTCAGTATATCTGTTAGAGTACCCCATAACACACACTCTGCCTAGTAGGATGATCATGTAAATTGCAAACTCAATTCAAATATTTTAGATTTCGGCAGAATTTTCGTGACCTTACTAAATTTTTGTAGAAAATTCTTAGCTCACCTATTGATTTTTGTTTCGCAAATGACCTTCTAAAAGGTAGTGAGTTGTTCTAACTTATTTTCGTTAAGACTTAATTTTACCAATTCAAATCTAACTTCTTCATTACGACGCTATTGAGAGTAAAGGTAAGCCTTCTTGGGTCCAATTCAATCAAATTAGAAATTGGATCCAGTTAGTGTTTTCGACTTGGAACTGAAAAAGTGACGCAAGGAATAAAAATCTCAAAGATCAGGAAATCGTATTCTCTAATCTAGTCGTAACACATTTCGGCATGATTACATCAGTAAAGCTCACGCGTTCGGCTTAGTTCGGTTCGGTACAATACAGTTTAGTAAAGGTAATGACAGGGATTCGTGGGGAACTCGTAAAACGAAAGCTCATAAACGTGAACTCAGGTCCTCATAGGTGCCGCCTTACGAGAAATTGATCGAAGTAATGCTACTTTCTTTTATGTTCTTACCGTTACTATTTTACAGCCATGTACTGAATAGCAATCTGGGGTAATTGAAAGCTTTTATAAAGCTAGCAACAGCCATGTTCATTGTTGAGGATGCAGGAAAATCCATCTTTAGTAGTATTAAAGATGCGAAAGTGTGTTTGTTTGTTTGTCCCTTCACGCCTTAACTAAGCAACCAATCGACTTGATTTTTGGCATAGAGTTAGTTGAGAGGATGAAGAGTAACATAAGCTCATAAATTAGTTCCTATGGGACAGAAATAATCTTAAATAACGCATGCAAAGCCGAGGATAGCAGCTAGTTCTAATACAATAAATTTTAAAGTAACTCTATAAACAATCTGTCGACTCAAAAAATATGGTAGTCCACTGTTACGAAAGTTTCGAATTTTAGCAAGCCGACATACTAGTTTGTAACGTCATTTTTCAGTACTTAACTCAATTTGTCTTATTTTATTACGGAGAAACGCGTGCAATATCGTATCACTCCACGACCCTAAAATTATAGTAACCACACTGCTTGAAACAACTGCAACTGAGCACTCATTACATTGAACAAGAAGCAATATGGTATCCAATGCGGAGCGTTTACATATTCCAACCGACCCATACCATTTGAATATTCCCGCTGAGTCTGCAGGTTTTGTAGAGTCCAATCCTGATCTCCAATATTATTTTCCGACTGCTCCTATCTCTGCGAAAATATCATTGAACAGAACTTAAAGGGTTCTAGTGTAGATGGTGATAAAAATTGTTTTATTGAGCAGCTTTGAAAAATAATAATGTATTTAGTGCATCGGTATATATCCCTAGATAAAATACTCGATGGTGTGTGTTAAGAAAATCCACGCGAAATATGTGTTTATAGTATTACTAACCAAATTAGTTACTAATATGGTCTAGTCATTCGAATGGTTCGAATGAATTGTGTAGTCGAATAAATCAAATGAAATCATTCACAGTCGATCATCTTTAGTGGATACGAAACCTCCCCACTTTCCCCTACTACTTAAGTAACGGGTGTATGCAAAAAATCTCGTTGTTTATATATGTAATTTTTAAAGGAATATTTAAAACACCGTAATATTATAAATGCATTGGATTTTTGATATTTCAACACGCTAAACTAGTAACTGAAAAAATCGGGTGAAAATTTTACATAAATCTAGGTTTTGACCTGAAACAATCTATGCGTTTTTTATCCCGTAAAAACCACTAACAGAGCCTCGGGTAGAAGTAAGTTGTTACATAAACCAGACCCTAGAAGGTTGGCAAAATAAAATCAATAACTAAAATAACACGGCCAAGTCCAACATAATAATTCCAGTAGGTACAGTGCAACGATTCCGTGAATGATTGGAAACATGTGTGTATTCAGTTATTTATTTGTTTAGTTCAACGCACTCCACAACATAGTACCAGAAAAAACAGTGCATCGTCATTTATTCATATCCTTCAAAAATATATTACTAATAAAACGTTAAAAAGAAAACATTCCTACAAACCGTAAGTTAATTTTAGTATGAAACGGGTGAAGATCTTATCTTTTAAAATATCTTCGAAACTTGCAAAGCATAGGAACATTTTATTAAATTTTTCACCTCTTATTATTAAATAAAGCTTCTCGGTGCATTACTATTTCCCTTTCATACTTTGCCATGCGGCAGAGTGGTAAAGCACGCTTTGGTCGACCTATTTGACCTGTTGCAGTTTCAACTGGCCATATTTAGAGCACCTACTCGTTGCTTTAAATAAGCACACACTTACAAAGTTGTGCTATAAACTCGTATCGGAGCTGCAGTCGAATGCCTATTGAATTTTCTGCTTACTGAAAAGTCGAGAGCATGGAACGACTAAACCGATTTTAAGGACTAGCACGCACTGCGATTAAACGCACGCGTTTCATCGCGGGTCTCCAACTAAAAAAAAATTTAACACAACTTGCTGTACAAGCGCACGCATTATCGATTTTGTCAGTGACAGATTTTAATAAACGTAACTTGCCACATTTGCTTAGCGTTTTATAAACGGGCGATTTTTTTTGTGTCCCCATAGTACTCATAATAGTATGCAGGCATACACACAGCGGTTAAGCGCATTCGGTTTTTATTCTGTCTCAACTAGGCGAGCGCAGAGGATAGTATAGCAGACATATGCTGTTCGTCATAAATCTATGGCGGCTGTGTGTGTTTGTACGCGGTTTGGTATTTTCAGCTATTCCCAAAACGCTTGCGTTTAATCGCAGTGCGTGCTCGGCCTTACCCCCAACTAAAGAGTACATAAGTACGAAAGCTTAGTGCGTTTATGTATACTTATGTATAGTCGTTTTGTCTGCGTCCTTTAGCTCGAGACGTATGCTCCGATTTCAATGTAGTTATTTATGTGAATGCTGTTCGCTTGTTTCCTACCTAAGTTTGCTTCTGAAAGCTTTGTGAAACCTTGTCGCACTACTTACCCCATTAAGTTGGTATTAAAACTTGATCTGAGAAGATATCGTGTATACCAAGTTCTCAACTATTTCGACTATAATACTTGTTGTTCGAAATTCTACATTATGAACAACTAACCCGGAGCCGGAACAAATACTCACAAATTATACAAATATTTTGCTGTTACAAACTCAACCTGAAAAGCTGAGCTTGTAGCCGGAAGCTTCGCCTACCGCTCAACTTAGAATCTAATATTATCCTAACAACAAAATAGTTTATTTTCGCATGGATAAATTGAACATAGTTCTGGACATTAAAATCAAATTGGCACCGCAAGTGTTTCTCCAACCATCAATAAGTAATCAAGTTGGTAAATAACCCCTCAGTCTATTTGAATTGTACTTGTAATTTGGGAATACAACACAGCGCTGTGGCTTGTTTAGCCATCCTAAATACAAGCAGGAATTTTCGGAGCAATGTCCCCAAAACCTCGCAAATGCTTCTCAATTACATTTATTTGCTGGGCACGGTGTTATTGCCGGATGTTTGTACTGCTGTTGCCTGTTACAACTATTGTACAACTATGCGCAACTGCCAGGCCTTTCATTCACGAATGCGAATATCTATTTGGATTCTAAACAGCGGGCGGATACAGCACAATGACAGCTTTTCCAACATCGAACGAGCATCAAGGGTGCGCCCACGCATTGCGTTAATTCTGACAAGCACAGTTCCGATCCGATTGGTTCAGCTTCCGTCACGCCTCAACGACGTGTGTTGCCGTGTTACTGCTTGCATAATCGACCATTGATGATTTTTCCCGCGAAAACGATTCCGACCAAATAATCTAGATCGATGTCACTGTCATCCTTCGTTTTGTCCAGTTGTATTACGGGGACCTTGTTAAGCTGGTGCATATCGGGAGCTCTATAAAAGCGCTTGAGCGGACAATTCGGACACGCCTGCCCTGATAAATTGAATTGTTATTCTGGTGTAATTCTGTGATATGTATATGCCTTAAACACGTCTAATATTAGTTTAAAATTGCAACACAAAAACACTATACATTTCAAACTATCGGCAAGGAAGTTACCTCTGGCTTACTTTACTGTAAAAACAACATAAACATTACGTTATGAGATTTTGTGTATAATATCTTCAACTAATGGTCATTTCAAACTTTTGGTTCCAAAACATCTATTCTATGGTTACATGGCATTCATTAAAATGAAGCTATCAAAGGCAACAACAATAAGTAATCACAATCAGCTAAAGCTGAAATGACAAATTATTCCGTGTCTATGGCTCACATTTCTGTCGGTTAGTGGTACACTTTGAATAGACACTGTGACATATATCAGGGTGATGGATGGTTTAAAGTGAACGTATTTGGTCTCGCACAATTAACCTGACACTGCCACCACACCTTGTCTTTGGACAATATATTGTATGTCAATCACTGCATTCCGCTCGGAACTATGCATTAGCGCTAGGTCGAATGAACACGACACTATAAAATACCTGGATAACCATAGCATCCCTGAACCAAGGTCAGCGAAAATTACTACACGGGCGCATACTAGATAATTATTTGAATTAGTACCTAATAATTTTTATAATTTACAAGCTTATCTTTAAATTAATTGACAATAAACATAACGTGACCTTGCGCGTACAGTGGAAATGGAAGCTAAACATGGAATACTTAACGTCACAATTCGTTCTAGCACACAAAACCTGGTGTAACCAGGATGATGTTCGATGTTTAGTACAGCGTGTCGCAATCAGTTTACAAAGCGGGTATTTTATTGTGATTTACATACAGAAACTGTCCATTGTAGGCGCTTGCCCTGTCGCAGTTGCTCTCTGGCCTCCGCGGGCCAGCGCTGCGTGGTCTAGTTGACCCGCCACTCTCATTTATAAGGTTAAACTATTAGTGAAGTGTGCTTATTGTCGCTGCCTGTACAGCTTCACGCATTTTCAGCATTTCCACGTCGCTTGTCGCTAGCTCATAGATTTTCTTTCATGTGAGTATATTTTCGATATAAAAGTACTCGTAGCCATAAAACCACGATAAATAAATCCGATTTTAATATTTCAATAACACCAAATAAAGTCGTAGATACGGTGAATTTAATATAGGGTATTTTATTGGCTGGCTTGCCTAACACGAGTTTATTGAGATGAAGCTCTTTAGATGCTCATCGAAAAGATTTTCCTTAATATACTCGGAAAAGAAATTACGCTTATAAACATCCGAGATGATCTGTTTGTTGGGACATAATGTTGCCGGCGACCTTTAGAGCTTATTTGAGCTCTCTTTGGTTGAAAAAGAATTTAAAGTCGCCTTGGTTTCATATCTAACGAAGGAAGACGTTGTACAAACGATCCTCTCTCAATGGTACCACTCGAGAATAAACTTGTCGCTTTATCGAGGGTCATTCCGCCTCATCGAATTATTGGCTCTTATTAAAATTTCCTTTGAAAGCTGATTGAATTTATTTACAATTTGCACAAAAAAGTAAAAGCCTTGTGAGAAAAAAAATATACCTACAAGAATTCAATAATTTTTTTTGAGTGATGGGGTGTTTTTCGATGGTTCATTTCAGTAAACTTTCAAGATTTCTCGCAGGGGTAGTCCCCTTACAAAATGTCAGGGTGTTAAGTCGACCGCTCGATGAACTTTTACAATAACAAAATGTATAATAAACTGAGTGCAATTTGGTACTCAACAACTTTTACTTGCGAAAACTCTTTCTAATATTAAGTGTTTATAAATAGAAGAAGTTGACTGCGACTTTTAAATGTAGTATTATAGAGCAGGTCAATGTACAGATGGCTGTGCCAAATCCGGGGTTCGTTTCCTGGTAGGTACTAGATCAATCTAGAGACGTTTGCATTTAGTTCGAGCAGTTTCGTCAGTGGTTCACAAAGCGCATTGCAACTAACTGGCCGGGAAGTGCAACGGTTCTGATTACGACAACAAACCCCATATATCGAGTTCAGTGGAAGCGCTAATTTTAAACCTATCGGAAAACTTATAGTTGTATTGCCCGCTCTAAATTAATCTGGTGGTGCATCAACAGCTGAATTGGCAAAACACGATCTTTCAGAACTGTAATCCTATTTGTTCTCACAAATGAATATCTGTAGACGCATCATTGTAAACTGCTCGACATTATGGTAAGTTATTGTATCTTTCTAGGGAAATGTGGGTGGTTGTTTGCGTTGATTGGTATTAAATCCGTTTTAGCGGAATTGCTTATTGCTAACCTAAATTCCCGAAATCTGTTTTCAGTCATATTGTTACGTTTGATATCTTTTAAATAAGTTGGTGGCATCTGGTTGGAAAGAGGCAAATTTAATAATGTATGATACACCGTGTTTCGCATTACAAGCTTCTCTTTTAAAGATTTGTGAAAAGAGTTTGTGTGCATTCGCGAAATGAGTTTTCGTTTCGCGAAGTCTTGTTTTAAGGGCAAAATATCAGGCTTTAATATCGTGACTGAGAAGTCAGCAACAAATATACCTAAAGAAAGTATGCGGCACAGTTTGAGAGGACTCTCCGAATAATTTATTGTTTGCGAAGAAGCTACTTTATATTTGTTTTCGCTATTTCTTTACCTTTGCTCATCGCCTTATTATAGAGCAAACTGAGATTCCTCTGTGAGATAGCGGGATTTACACAAACACTTTGTGGGTCTTGACTATTTTTGCTCAGCGAATCCTTTGCTAGATAAAAGTCAAACTGAATACACGTTTTGCTATAGGTATCGTTTGTGACATCTTTAAACTGGCGGTTATGACTTTGCTTTTAATCTCAACGTTTTCTGATTTAGTTTTTTTAACTTTTTTGAACGAAATACAAAACCATTTGTGAACAAAATACTCCCCAGATAATATGTCCGAGCTGTTAACCAATGCAGGTTTTGATTAATTAATTATTATAGGTAATAATATCACTAATTTATATCGTTTTGTTCGCAGTGGAGACTTCGCCGGGAGAGGTGGTCACCGAAAAGCCTCCACTGATTACGCCGATACCTACCGTTCTGAGTCCTTCAACAAAACGTGAGTACACAACACACCTACAACTATAGTAACCTTTTTATGGTTTCTTTTGTTCTACTTACCCACATATTGTTTTGCGCCACCTACCCAAATGAACCCTTTGTTAGATATTTGAAAAACCCTTTGTGTTTGAACAACTTGACATCGTGGCTTTTGCCGGATTTGGCATTGGATTTCCGTTTCGGTTACTCGTTCGTACTCATAAGCATGGTTTACTTTTCTACCGTACTCTACTCTTAAATTCATTTAGATATGCAGGTAGGTAGATATCTCTGATTTCACAGAAGCAAAAGTGCTTAATAAATCTACAAATACAACATTTTAATTAGATATGCAGGTAGGTAGATATCTCTGGTTTCACAGAAGCAAAAGTGCTTAATAAATCTACAAATACAACATTTTAATTAGATATGCAGGTAGGTAGATATCTCTGATTTCACAGAAGCAAAAGTGCTTAATAAATCTACAAATACAACATTTTAACCTTGTTAATAATATAGACCAGTGAAATCGACGGTAAATAAATGACTGAGCGAGGCATTCTGGCCATTAGCTCTACCTTTTGTTTGCCAACTGCAGTTGTTATAAAATGTTTGCCAAGCTTCGTGGCGTCAAAACTTTTCGCATTTCACCGGCATGCAGAATACATATTGTGATCATTATTAGCTTGAAACATGTTACAGTATTTTAGTTGTTAAAGACGGTTTTGGGAATCAGAGTGTCCATATTCTAATAAGCTGAAGTGCCAGTGGGCTGGCCATATCTCGAGAAGAACCGACAACCGCTGGAGTAAACGTGTTCTTGAGTGGAGACCGCGACTCGGAAAACGTAGTGTAGGACGCCCTCCGACCAGGTGGGATGACGATTTGCGAAAGAGTGCTGGCAGATGCGGGATGCGGCAAGCTGAAGACAGGGCGCTATATATGTCCAGCAGTGGACTAGTATAGGCTGATGATGATGATATCCTAATAAGAATTAGAGTGTCCATATCATAATAAAGAAAGACTTAAGAATTAGTGTGTTCATATCCTGATATAGAAAGACTTAAGAATTAGCGTGTCCATGTCCTGATAAACAAAAGGCTTAAGAATTAGAGTGCTCATATCCTGACAAAGAAATGCTTAAAAATTAGCGTGTCCATATCCTGATAAAGAAAGGCTTAGGAATTAGCGTGTCCATGTCCTGATAAAGAAAGGCTTAAGAATAAGAGTGCCCATATCCTGATAAAGAAAGGCTTAAGAATTAGAGTGTCCATCCGTTGTCAGCCGTATCACGACGCGAGGAACACGATAACAAGATACATTATGCCGGCGGTCAGTCTGTATTAGCAAGTGAAATTGCTCGATTGTCATACAACGACCTAGCTTACTTGGCCGTGTTTGGTTTGCATTTTGATCTCAGATTATCCTTTGATGAATAAATTCAAATAATTGTTTACAGTTTACGAAATTTTGCAATACTAATAGTTTTATTGAATTTCTAACTGTTTGTTAGAATTGCGGAATTAGGTACCTTTTTGCTAGATGGTAAGTAGGTACTGTTAGAATTAAGAATCCATTTAGATCAGTGAAATACTTATGCCTGATAAAGGTATTTTACAGATCTAAATGGATTCCTTGATTTTTCTAACTTATATCTTAAAACAACTGGTTGAATCTAAAAAAAATATGTTTTTTAAAAATATCTGAGTGTCTAGCCAAAGCGACGTGAGCCCCGATAGCTGGAGGGTGAGGTGATCTGGAGCAACGCAGCATTGCTATACAGCGGGGCAATGCAGCCAGCGTCTTGGAGACGCCTTCAACTGGTATTGATATGGATCAAGTTGAGCTACCTTTAGAATGGTTGCAAATGTTAGTTAGCTCAATTGTTTCAATAGTATTTACTATTAAATAATAATATTATTTAGGTATTTACCTACTAGTTCTAAATTGTTTCTATTAATTGATTGCAATCTTTTCATCTTAGGTATATAATATTTCCAAAAAAGAATTTAAATCAGTGAAGCGTAGAAAAACTCCGCTATCGGTTACTAATCATCTGTTTCACGCCAGACTTTACTGACATCTGCTTCATGTTTTATAGCGGGGTGATTAGTTCGAGCAAGCCCCATATCTACTCGGCTTGAATGCACATTGTAAAGTACAATGCGATTTATTGGTTCACGCATGCTATCGACACATTCACCTTATACCCTTTGTCAGTGTGCCAAAAAATCAGCGTCTGACCGGACGGCCGCGGCAGTTTTGGCACACTGGCCCGGATCTATCCAGCGCTTATGTCATGCAAAGAAATTTCGAACATTCGGTTTGTTCCGACGGTCACCGCAAACAAATATCAAAATGGCGTTTTATTGTCCCAGAGAAAGCACTTCGCCGCAGACGCAGGATATTTCTGGAAGGTCGCGAGCACGTTTGACGTTTTGCAAATCGCACTAAAGTCTTACCTTCAGGAATTTCAACTCGAATCTGCTCTTTTCTGTATTCACATCTCGAAACATTTCTATCTGATATCTTTGTTCAAGTTGCGGCGGAAACATTTTATCTGTGATACCGCGGAATGTTCATTGATTCACTGGGTAATCGATTCACTCGATGATTTATTCGAAATGTTATAAGTGCACATTACGAAGCCGAGCGGCTAAATTATTGACCGAGTTACCTAATAATAGTCCTTATCTTCTCCGATACAATATAAAAATACGAATGAACATTAACTCTGAAAATAAACAGTGTTTTCAATGAGTGTATGTCCGGATTTAGACAGGAACACAAGTGCGAAAGTCTTGACCTAATTGTTTATATTACGCTTATTATTTTCAATTTATATCAAACTAGCTGCGTCCTGCAGATTTGCACCCGCTTTTCAAATAGCCTAAGCCCGTCCCTTGGACACCATCTACCTCTCTACCAAATTTCATTAAGATCCGTTCAGCCGTTTAGGCGTAAAAACGTAACAGACAGACATACAGACAAAGTTAATTTTGAACTTATAACATTACTGCTGCTGCTGCTCATTTCACACGCGCTTTTTAAATAACTAATATAACTATGTCCATCCCTGGGATATCCCATCATTTATACCTGCCGCTACCTGCCAAATTTCACAAGATACGTTCAGCCATTTAGGCGTGAAAAGGTAATAGACAGACAGACAGAGTTACCTACATTCGAATTTATACCTAATATTATTAAGGGTATACCAAACAACCAACTAATAGACCAAAAGATGATGACTGCATCAGCGGCATTACGCGAATAAATGACGCGTATCCGTAACTAATTAAAATAGCGATTTTAACCCATTATCTCATCAATCACTAATTCGTCAATGCTCTAATTAAATTCCCTGGCGCATAACTATTTTGGGAATTGTTTCCATCGCTACAAAAATGAAGACGAACTTTAGGGATTTTAAAAATCTAATCATCTAAATTTTTTGTTGCAAATTAATGTGTTTTTTGAAGATTGTGTAATTTTAAGACTAAATAGGACTAAATAACACTATTGCATTGGGTGCCCCTGTAAAAATAGCTGTACTTATTTATAAAATAAATAAATTTGTGTAAAATTTACTTTCTTTTTTATAGGACTCAAAATCTATGTATATTTCTATACTAAGATTATAAATGCGATAGTGTGTTTGTTTCTTTGTTTGTCCTTCCTTCACGCCTTATAGAACCAGTCGACTTGATTTTTGGCATAAGGTAGAAAGGACGGAGAGTAACACAGGCTTTTTTTATCCCATAAATCAGTTCCCATGGGATTAAATTAACCTTATACAACGCGGGCAACAGATAGTAGAAAATAAAGATTAAAAAATACATCTATGTAATTTGCTGTATCATTGTGTGTTCTCTGTCCCCAGTGGAAGTCATCAATCATTTAAATGAACTGCAGTCCTACATTCTTAGTACTTAGGTCTTGTCAACCCACTTCTAGTCCAGTCTAGCTGCTATGTAACATCCTGCCATGTCCTCTAAACACTTTCATTAAGTCTTTAGGTAAAATTCCATGAATATTACGTACGGTTAGTGGTTTGGAATGTCGATTCCATCAGATTAATAATCGTAAAGTTTCAAGGTAACTGATAATCAGTGTTATCTTAAGTAGCGACTGGATACCGTGGTTTATTTCAATGATTGTTGATAATGATTTTTAATGACCTTTCCTAAACAATTCTGGTATTATATTTCTATATACATAAAATCATGTCAAATTCGTTTCCTTGGGAATACCATTGTAGGTATTGTTTCTAAATATCCTATCGTATCAGTTGATTTTATTATTGAAATAAACTGTAGTGTATGAAGTTGTATTTTCCTGTTCGAACATTATCCAATACCTACTTAAAATGATCAGAAAAGATGCCCAAACTGTAGGTAAGATCTAACCATGCTTTTTCTGCTATTAACGCAGACGAAGTCGCACTCAACAGCTAATACTCACCGTAATATTACCTATATTCATACCTGCACGAATATTGTATGAGTGTTTTGCACCGAGAATAACTTATTTGGTTTGTCTCTAATTCAAATCCTTAAAAGGACCACGCGTCTATTGTGTTTAAAGTCCTTCCCGTTATTCCTTCCTAAATTGGAAGTGGTGTGAGTGTGTGCAATATTAATGAACGATTTACATAGTAAGCGATAATAATTTAGCTGGAGTCAGCGCTATGCTCGGCGCGGCCGCTTGCGCTCCCTTCGGTGCAGAGCAGAGAGCCGGCGTCGCGCGCACACCACTCGCGTACACGTCTCCGCGTAAAAATAAAGTCCACAGCGCTCGCTCGCGTACTTCCACCCATTTATAATTATCAGTAAATCGCCGCGCTAGTGCACGACTGCCGCGGCCGGCTATCGCTCGCTGAAAAGAAAATCACTGTCGCTAACCTCGAACTCGAATCTTACGCCTTCGCCCGCGGGCCCTTATCTGATCCCGTGACGATACGGGAACCCTAGCACCGTAGCACGCTAAGGCGTACCTCGCGCGCGCTGTCGCTCCTACGCAACAGATACCGGTGTCGCGAGACGCGTGGAGCCGCTATCCACTGCTGTGTGATAATGCTAATGTTGTGTCAGTGATAACAGTGTAGTTTATTATTACAAACATGCCTGACAAGCCTAAGCGTCGTAACAAGAACAAAAATAAACGGAAAAATAAAAATAATCGATCTGAAAACAGTAAAAATACTAGTGATGTCATTGAAAAACAAAATGAGTCCGAGATCATTCAATCTAATGCTGAAGCTGAAGAACAGGAAAATACTAACGAAACCGTTTGCTCCAGTGTACAGAACAGTGAACTAAGTGTGCCGGTTAACCCAATAATTTCAGGAAGTTCTTGTGTTACTTCTAGCGTGCAAGCAGAAAATCAAGATCATAATAATAATAGCAGTGATGAACACACACAAGCACTCAATGACTTAGTGCAATCACTTGGTGTTCCTGGTCTTTCGGATAGTGCACCAGGGCCGAGTATCTTGCCGGTTTTGCGTGCCGTTGACAACAGTAGTGTCGAGTCACAAGATACTGATGCCTATATTGTTGAGTCTCCTGAACAATCATTAAAATCTAAAAGTAGTAAATCAAAGTTAACTATTACCCTAAAAAGTAAAAGCTTAGACAACGACGATGAACCCAAGATTGTGGAAATTACAGAAGATATAACTGCTCAGTCTGAAGAAGATAATACGTTAGCTATTATTGATACAAGTAACATTTTAGTTTCCGACATTGAATCCGATGTTGAGTGGGAAAAGACTGATGAATTGAATGAAGTTGAGGCAACACCGTTAAACGAAGCGGCTACTGGCACTGCTTCCATAACCGCGGTACCTCTTAATGTTGCTCAGTGTCAACAAACAAAGCCATTAACCCCTGAGATGGAAACATCATTGAGAAATTATTTGAAAACATTAGATTTATCGACTAATCCCGAAAATATGGAATCTGTCGAAATTAAAGCGGAAATTGAACAAATTATTAATCGTGAAATTAAACACAGGTTGCGTAAAAAAGCTTTAGCTGATGACTTTGGACTTCAAAGACTGTGCCCACCGAGGATCTTAGATGTAATTGATGAAGAAGGTAGCGGTGAATCCTCGTCAACTTCAAGACGACAGTCATATCTAAGTGATAAGAAAAGTGACGTAGATGACTTAGAAGATGACGTCTTCGAGGACAGTAGTAAAACATGTAAAGTATCACAAAAAGTAGCGTCAGCTTTTCCAAAACAATCTTTTGGTCGATTAGTGCCACAGCCATGCGTCTTGGTTGGTACTAAAATTAAAGATGCTGAGGTAACTGAAGCTAGAGGCGATTGGACGATAAGTACTATGGAAAAAATGGCAGGTGCTGAGGTCGTTTATCTCACAGACTCGTCTAGCAGTACTAGTTCGTTGCATGATTGTGGTGATGAAACTGATGATGGCATTGAAACAGATGTTTCTGTGCGAATGATAACTCCTACAATAGAAGTCACTGATACCGAAAACTTACTAAAAAATACATTCATCCCTGAGAAAAAGGAAAATATCTATAAAATAGATTCTGAACAACCAGAAAACAATACAAATTCGTCTATGAGCCCGAAAAAAATGTCTGACCAAGATAGATTACAAGACATCAACGACAGAAACCCTCATGAAATCGTTGTTTTATCTACAGATAATTTGGAAACAAGCCTGTATGTTAAGGAAATACAAGATACGAATGATGTAACTCAAACAGAATCTAAAATTAATGAAAAAGAAAACGATGAAAAACTCAATAAAAATTATGATATAGAGATGAAAATTTTAAAATGTGAATTAAATGATGCGATAAACAATTTAATAAAAGAAGTTTCTGATTCAGAACTCAATGATAATCCTAGTTCCACGTTTGCGCGTCAAGACTCTTCCAGTAGTGTTTGTTCGTCTCAATGTACTGCAAAATACAACCCTACGCATTCGTCTTTGAATGACGTTTCTAATATTGTGCATGATGAAATTTCTGAAAATAGCAATGAAAATGTTGATAATTTTCCTGTAACAAATTCAGCACCAGGTCATGTCAAAGATGTAATTGAACATGTTACAGGATCACCTCTACAGAACCCGAAGACCATTGAAAACAATACTCAGCCGTTGTTTCTACGAGATATATGCGTTAAGAGAATCGCAAAGTTCCCGTACGGTGATAAAATTCTTGAAGAACTCGCTTCTGTTTCAAAACGCATACAGAACATAGCATCTCGTGGGTATATTACAGTAGAAAACTCAACTACTGAAAACAGTACAATCGAATCATGTGATGCTAACATGCCATATTTTCCACTACCCGATTTATCATCTATTGATAAAGTTGTTTTACCTTCTAAAACAAACAATTCTGCTCCCCCGCCAATACAGCCTCGGAATTCATCATTAAAAAGAGAAAAATCACGTGAAGAAGATGTTTGGACTGGAATGCCTACTAAAAATGAACCAGTCTATGTTTGTCTATCGCCATCTCAAAAGATGCTTATGGAAAAAACAAACACTATTATAACCAAAGAGAATGCAAGTGATCTTGTAAACACTCACAAAAACTTTCTTGACCGCAGAGGTTATAATGAAAATTATAGAAAAGAAAACCACAAGGATGAATTAGGTTTAGATATAACACCGATAGTCCCATTCAAGTCTCAAACTGGGAGTCGTTTATTGGCACTCATTCGTGATCCAACTCTAACAAATAGTATAAACAATATTAACAAACATTGCAGTACTGAAAGAATAGAAAACAAGTTTAATACATCAAAAAAATTTGCATCACGCAATAGCAGTCAATTTGGAGGAAGTGCTGATACTTTTAGACCTATACCACCTCCAAGACCAAAAAAAATGTCGGCATTCTACGAGAGTGACGAGAGCTCAGATTTTACTGACAGTTCAATTCGCTCCATGAAAAGTGAACGAAAATTTTTCCATTACTCTACAGGAAATTTAAGCAAAGAAATTGAAGATGATGTATCTTCGATACAACAAATGCATAGAAATTATACAAATGCCCGGGATAAGCTTGACGACAACCGTCCTCGTCGTCCTTCATTACCGAAAGACCTGTGTGATCAGCAAATGGAGTATATACGACAAAAAGAGAAAGAAGTAGAAGCAGAAATTCGCCGCCTCGAAGGCGAGAGCAATAAATTGTCCAATACTGCACAAAACCAAAGTCATAAAGCACCATTTACATCAGAAAAAGAATTTGTCACAGAAAAGTACAAAGATTCGAATAACTTCTTTATATCAAAACAAAGAGACTTCTTCTCTACGACACAAAATTCTGGTAAGATTGAAAAACCGGAAAAAGGCAGATTACATTCAGTTTTTTCGCGGAGCCAGGAAGAATTACTTCGCGATAAAATGTATTCAGAGTATGTGACACAAATGGCTGAACGTGAAGAGAGAAAACAGCATAAAGTTATCAAAATAACAAATACTCCTGTAGCTCCTAGTAATAAACCTTCGAAGAGTATGTCAGCGCTGGATGTTTTGGACTCAAAAGTTAACAATCGAATCGAGAAAGAATTTATTTGTAAGGCTAGAGAAAGATGGGACAAATTAGGCATTAAAGATCCCGAAACGGAAGATGAGCGAGATGCTGGTAAAAGTAACGTTTATAGGGAACCAAAAGTAATTGAACACAAAATTAAAGTGATCGAAGGCAAAGAAGAAAAGGATGTGAGGAATCTGCCTCGTCATCTGCAAGAATTTGTGCGCTTTACTGTGAAAGACAAGGAGAAGGCTGATAGTTCGGGTGAGTCGGACAGTCCGGCATCTCCGCACGTTATGATTTGGTGTGCAGTGATTATTATAGTGATAGCCATAGGAAAATATTTCCTTCGCCTAGTGCGAAATAAAACGCATTAACATGTGAACTTTGACACTAACTTTGAATGCTTGCCTGTATTTTTGTGTTTGTGACATGCATGGTTGTGTTGTGATTGTGTAGTTATAAGAAAAAACTTACCTAGTTTGTACCTCCTAGCCGTGCGAGAACCAGAAATGTTCGTCCTCTCACCAGTACAGAAAACAAAAAGGGCAGTTCGACTAATTTATATACTTGAGGTGAGTTATCCTACGTATTGTAACATTTATATTATGTTATTACCCTATTTATCCCTATTTAATTTTTTATTTTACGTTATTGTGAATTAAATGGTTTTAATTATATTGAATAACTTGCTCTCTACGTCTCTATGCACGCATCCATTTGCGTCCTTCCTTACCTTTTGATCAAAATTGTTTATTCCATCCTATTACGATAGATTTAGATAAATTCTTATAATACGCAGTATGACGTGTGTTGTGTTGGTTTTGGGGTACCAGAATAGATTAATATCGTGCGAGATGCATATCTCTATAAATCATGTACCTAACTTATGCATTTGATATCATCAACGTATATTGTTGTTTGCAACGTTTTAGTATATACTCGTCTTTATATCCGTCTCAAACTGTTGCAATTTCCATTTCGTCTGTCTGTGACCTATTTAATTTAAAATAGTTGTAGGTAGGTAAACTCCGCAGAGGTGGTTTATCTATTAGTGTGTCGTAACGTGATCAAAACACTAAAGTCGCGATGAGTAACAGGTCGATAATAAATGCTAATTTAAGCAGAAGTATTGTTTTTACAAAACTGCAAATCTACTGTATCTACTGTATTTAGGTAGATTCGTGACATTGGCGCTGAACAACAGGCTTGTTACGACGCGGCTTGCTCTATGAATACAGTTAGTTAGAGGCTAGTTATGGATGTGCTGTCAACTGTTTTGCATTGTATCAGACAAGGCAGGTGATCGACAGCCGTTTCAAACTCGGCGCGAGATAACGCCCATATTGCCACAACAAATGCACAATCACGAAACGAGATAATTAGAATCAAATATCGAATTGTACAAATAATTAGTCGATAACGAAACACTTTTCGCGATAACACTGCAGTAAACAACTCTATCTTTGCCGTATTCTGACGAAGAATCTGATACATTTACGGTAACATTTTGGCGAGAGAGGTAAATGTGTCCGTGAAAAAAATTGCTTTTTAAGGTCTAAATCCTTGCTAAATGGCATTTCGTTATCCCAACCATATGACTCGTTATGAACTCGATTTTCAATTTTACACAAATCTGGTTTAAAATTTACTCGTGCAAGATTTTTGATGGAAATCTAAACGCAGTGATCGAACATTGTTGATAATTATATTGAAAGGGGTAGAGTATGTGGAAGGGTTTGTAATAACCTCTATCTAAATTATCAATCACCGTCAATTAAATTGTCCAATCTCAGGCCGTTGATGGTGCATGGGTACGCTGACATTTCAATTTACATTGGAGACTCTATAATATTACCTACGCTCAAATAAATAATTGCTTTACCGTGCCCAACCCTCTATGGCAGTCAACCAAAATTTAAAGTGATTTTATACGAGAACGGTTCATTTTAATGGCTTCGGGCATACAATAAAGAGCGATCTATATTTGAAAATTGTCGTGATTCATGAGGTTGGATGTTTTGAATTTTCCCAGTGTGGACAGTTTCCATAGGTATAGCGAACATAATACCTACGTACGACGCGACCTACGAAAATAAACGAGATCAGTCAAGTTCTGAGTTTTGTTTCAATATTTGCACAACTACTTTAAAAGAATATGCAAGTCGCAGAACAGCAGGCCTTCTCAAGATACCTCCAAGGTCATCTTAAAGTGGTTATTATGAAACTCGGAGATGAGGTTTTTGTTTCTATAGTGACAATTCACTTTTGATGACTCCTATAATACCTATGCCGTGGTTGAATGTATTCCGGAACGATACCTATTGATATGCGAGTCTGGTACAAAGCGACAAACTCCCGTAATATTTTCCAGTTGGCTACTCACATGAGTCGTCCAGGAGATAATTTGCCTCGTGTCGGGAACCCAAACAAAGGGCACGTCACTGCCGTAGGCGCGGCGGAAGCGATTTGACTGCGGATGTGACGTCAGAGGGGGTCCCTAGAGCACTCTCGCATCCAAATTACGGAAAAATATGATTTTGTTTGGTTTTAAAATACAAGCAAGTAACATGTGTATTGTGTACCTATTATGTATCATCTACTTAGATGCGTTGTCCATTTATTGTTCATCCCTAGAGCAATCCGCAACAATTTATCAATTCAAAAGAATGCTTACTCATAGAAAATTTGAAATAACATGATTTTAATTATCCTGAAGAAATTATTACCAATATAATTACCTACCTAAATGAAGGTAACCTTGAGTAGCAGATTGTTAATGTTATTTGTGCCACGAGCTATATGTGTCTTTCTTAGCGCCATCTACATTTTATCGGCGGGATCTACATGACAGCTGATTCTCTTAATCTTCGTGAGATGTCTCTGGTCGTTCGATTTATTTGAATCGGAAAAAATATTTTCTTTTTCATGATAAGTTTCGAGCTGAAATATTCTCGGTAGCAAGTAAAACTGACTTCTTATAAGTTGATGATTCCATGTTGTGGTAGATAATATTCATAGTTCCGTGATGATTCATACCTCCGTCACCCCCGTGATACCATTATAACGGCAATATCTAGTGCTATGTTTTTGCAAAGTAATATTCCTTGTCCTATGCGGTGTGGGTTATCTTCCGACCTCTGATCCCAAATAGATATACCTATACTTACCTACCTGGTTAAATTAATCCCGAAATTGATTTTCGCTGTTGAGGTTTAGGCTACCTGGCTGTTGTGATTGGCTGATTGCATACGAATCTACCTATAGTTTGGAGAGAATTTGCGCCGTTACAATTTAAGATGCGAAGCTTAATTTCGACTTCACATTGTTCAATCTTTTTAATCCATTTGATTTATTGCTATTAATGCTTTGAGATGTCACCCGAAAGGAACCACAAAATATTTTACAAATTCTTTTCTTAGTCGCAAATACAAAAGAGGACGTAGAAACCGCGCTCTTGAAAATATTTGGAACGTTCAGAAAAAATTCGGTGGAGTCACGTAACCCTAATGTAAATTTACGTACATAAGCATACATCTCTCCAAACTGTGGTTTATGAACCGCTGTACCGCGGGTAATGAAACTTTGTTTACTCGACTATATGTATTTGAAGGCTTCTGCTCGGTTGCTGTACAAAAACACCTCTTAAAGCTCTGTGCTTCTCATAGTAAATTATACCTCGGTTTTCACTTGAGGGGAAATAAATTCTTGTATAATATCGTTTTTCATATTTCAAAAATCATCAACATTCAAATCAAATCAAATATGCTTTATTTGATGCCATAAATACCAAAATGTACACTTAGAAAACGTAAAATTCTTAAAATAAAACACTGACACGGAATTATATAGAAATTTTTCTTTCAATTTCTCAATCTCATTATAACATCACTCTAATATAAAAAAAGGAAGTTTTGGATGTTTGTTACCTCTTCACGCCAAAAATACTGATCCGGCGGTAATTTTGCAGTTAGTTCTAAGCCTAGAATAAAACATAGGACTTTTGACTTTATTTATATCGTATAAATTAGTTGCCATTTGATAGAAATAATCTTAAACAACGCATGCAAAGCCGCTGGCAGAAACTAGTTTTTCTATAAAAACGATCGTGACAAAATCCTTATTTGTTTTAGAAAAGCACTGATTCCGGTGTTCTTCCTGGCTTACAACCTTAATGTACATTATCACATAGGGTTTGTTTTTGGATAGGTTATTAAGATATAAAACTTATTCATATTTTATTTGAAGTTAAACAGTAGTTTAAACGCAAAAAATATAAAAACACTTTACTAATTATTTAGGTAGTAAACAGTAAAGTCATAAGTCTTTAAGTCACATTTGCAACCAACAACTTACATAACAATGTTACATGTAATATGCACGTGTTTTAAAACAGCATATTTAGCGTTTGCTATAAAGTTACGAGCTGTTATATTATATTTTATTTAGCAATTACCACATCTTAAATCTTTGCTATAAATGGTCTTAACTTTAATCAGTAGTCCCAAGCACAACATGAGAAGGGTTCCTATTAACAAGTCAATTACCGTAAATATGTCCAGATCCATTCAAGAACAGGTGATAATATGTAGAAACGTGACCATGATAGTGCTCTCATTATTGTGATAAAAGGAATCGCTATATTTATTACGATGCTTATGGAAATCCATAAGCATCGTACTATGGATCCAGTTATACATTAAATAAATAATTCTGGACAATTCACACAGCATTACCTAGTCCCAAGCTAAGCAGAGCTTGTGTTATGGGTACTAGATAACTGATATACGTAATATAATACAATACATAGATAGATATTTTTGTTATACATAGATAACGACCAGAACACCCTGAACAAATGTCTGCAGATCGTACACATTTGTCCCGAGGCGGGAATCGAACCCGCAACCTCCTGCGTCGCAGGCAGACCTTCGCCCACCGTGCCACAGAGGTTGTCACACATTGATCTCGTTTTTCTGAAAACAAGTTGCGAACAACGCTTTTTCAAAAAAATAACCTGAAACAGTGGATTGGAAAAATATCTGGAATAGAGCATTGTATTTCTTTGTCGTGCTTTCAATATTCCTTCCGCATTTTCTTACTATCATAAGTATGTGTCGCGTATACTTATGTACATCATATATTCATAACAGCGGCTGTGTTTATTGATTTAGAATAACACAGCCTAGAACCTGTATAAAAATCTACATACTTGCTCTAGGACGCTTGTAGGATGCCGTAACTGTCAATTTGTTGCGGGAAATGCATCGCCATTTTTAAAGCTCTATCAACCAGTAGTGCCAGGTTAAAAATGTCCGAGCCATGTCCATCCCATGTCTACATTTTGCGACGTCATTTACATTCCATTCCACCTGACGGGTTTGATAGGAACCCATCGCTATTGTTATATCAAAGCTATCAGAGACCAAATACACTTTGTGCTTCTGGCCTAAGAGCTACCCTAATTGGACGTAGTTATGCAAAAAGGAACCAACCCACAACTCGGTCAAAATGGAGTTAAGTGTACAGGTAGGTTCCTAAGCATGTATTCTATATGTTCAAAAAAGATCCTGGCCATCTAGCGGCTCTTAGCAAAGATATGAGTATGTCACAAGGGAACTAACCCACATTTCGACATTTCATATTTTACAATCTAGAACCATGCTGCGTGATTTACTATAATGAGCTGATTTAATATGTTAAATGGAACCATAGCATATGGTATATAACAATGTCACAATACAACCGGCGTTATATAATATAGTAAATAACAATGTTATATAACGCCGGTCAGTATCCGATTTTATAAAGATATTAAAATAAGCTTAAACTATTTAACTTAACTATATTTTAACTTTGAATAACGTAAAAATAAGAAAACATGTTTAGCATGTACCTGAATGAGATTGTTTGTGCCACTTTACTTAGCTGTATTCAATATTTAGTTTGTTTAGTAGTTAAGCATTTTTTTTAAATAAAACATGAATAAACCTCATTATTTGCTTTAATTTTTACACAATGCAACTAGAAGAACTTTTTGTAACAGGGAACCAACCCACAAAAACTGCATTTTGCATTGGAACCAACTGCAATTTAATATAAAAACAACTACTTGTGCCCAAAAAAATCTTAACTTTTTAGGCTCTTTATAAAGACCAAATTACCCTACACAAAACTGTAAAACAATAAAGCTAATAAAAGCTACCTAGACATTTCTACACAACTTTATTCTTTAAACTCAATTATCTCGAAAGTAACATCTTGAGGGTTGGTTCCTTTTTGCATAACTACGTCCAATTTTGGTCGTATCCTCGTCATTATTTTGTTGAATAAAAATAACAAAACCAAAATTACCAACATTCATTGACATTTTTATAAATGGGTTAAGCCCAGGAGGTCGCAGTGGGGAAAACCTAACTTCCCAAAGTCCTAACATAAAGCTGCTAAGATAATTAAGGAGCTTAAGCACCACCCATCTTTTCCCCTGTCATCGAGTGGTACAGACGCGTTTCGCTCGTACGTGCGATCATCTCTGCGGCGAACGCGATGAAAGTGTATTTTTTATATATGATGATGTTTTTTTTTGTGTGTGTCATTATGTTTATTGCTATAGGGAAGTTTCCAGTACCACCTAAATTGAGTAGTACTTATTTAAAGTCATTTAAAACGGGATATTTACCATGATTCGATTTTTGAGTTTTCCAATATTTCGGCACAGTTTCATGCGCCATGATCACGGAAGAACTAAAGTCACTGCGAGTTGGTTTTTATTGGCAGATATATCGATCTACCTTCATTATTTGTCTTTTTCTACGAAAGTTACCACTACCTCAAAAATCTGCCAATAAAAACCAACTCGCAGTGACTTTAGTTCTTCTCACGGAAGAACTAAAGTCACTGCGTGGCGCATGAAACTGTGCCGAAATATTGATTATTTATTTAAAGAATGTAGTTTTTATTTAGTATTTTGATTATTCACTAACTACCTAATCATCATGATTGTTAAAACTCAGATTTTAATTTAACGATAATAATTACTTGAACACATATTAATATGTACTTTAAATAGCTTATTCTATATCTCTGTCTATATGCATCTATCCTCTTAGCATAGATCAAACAAAGGTCTATTGTCTATAAAAAAAGCATCTTCATAATGGGGCTTCTATCCTTATACATAGGTAGGCATTTAACGCCAAAAAAAGGGTGCACAAACTGAATTTCTGCCTAATCAGTAATTGTTAGGTCAATTAAAACATTTAGTAATGGGAGATAAAAGATTAAACTATCTATTCATTAAAATTATTCACGACAAATTAATAATTTTAAAACTACAAGATCCTTTCCAAAAGTAGGGCGGGTTTACCCTGTATACAAAATACCACTGATAGTATGTTCGAGACACGCTCGATTCGTTTCAATAACGTTTCATCCACATATTTTCTTGTAAATAACAGTATGCCACTATTGTTAAAGTACCTCCGACGGCCGTCCCATCAAATTGATGGACGACACACTACACCGAATCAATCATATTCCATATGTGTTGCGTGAAAACTTCCTGAAAAACGCACGTGGATATCTCTATCTGGAAACGTGATATTAATAAATTCGCTATCACGTAAAATAGATTTATTATCCTTAAAATATAATAACAACCCCAAACCACAGATAATAATATTATACTAGTACCCAAACTTTGTAATTAACCAATATGAAACTGTAGCAAGAGTGTCAATTTGATGATAAATCAGGGGATTGGCTGGTGCCAGCGATTTTCCATACTTATTAATTATTTTCACATACACGTTCTCCTTTGATTAAGCAGGACGTTTGAGGACATTTCGATGTCTTCACCGTGACTCAAGAGTCTCTTATTCCAACTTGTAGAGAGCCATATTATAAAATGGTTTACTTACCTACATTTAATATTGCAGTTGTGATTTCCATTACGAATTTCACATTTCATTTGTCGGAAACCCGTTCATCTTGCCAGAATGATAGCTTCAATGATAACGACCTCACAGAGTCGCTTTTAATGAGTTTATTCAGAACGGTTACCAATTATTCTCGGAAATTTATAATCTAGTAAGGTTTGCAGTGAATGAGAGAAATATAACGTTACAATCTTCAAATGTAACACGCAGTGAGCTTCAAAAGTTGACGTGTTTTCCGTCACGTTCTCTGCTAGTTTAGTCTTATCCTGGCGACTTTTAGTCGCATTGCGATTTGGTCAGATTTGTCGACACAGCAGACGTCATATATTTTACTTTGCGTCTTTGGGTGTTAGCGAGCTTTTATGAAAGCTCACAAAGTTGCTACGGATTATCACGTTCTTTTTAAAGTCTTTTCATGTTCACGTAGTCTGAATACGGGGTGAAATTATTTGATTTTATTTCTAACTTTTCATACCACCTGGTCGGAGGGCGTCCTACACTACTTTTGCCGAGTCGCGGTCTCCACTCAACCTCACGGCAAACGTAGTGTAGGACGTTCTCCGGCCAGGTGGGATGACGATTTGCGAAAGACTGGCAGATACTGAAGACAGGGCACTATGGCGCTCTGGGGAGGACTATGTGCAATTGTGCAGCTGTGGACTAATATAGGCTGATGATGATGATCTAACTTTCGCTAAAACAGTATGTACATGGATGATATTTCGTCAGCTACGACGACTAAGCTCTACCAAAACTATTTGCCATCCATAATGATTCCGCTCTAATAATAGTCGTTCTATTTACCGAGATCTGTCGAGACCTTCATTAGTTTTGTCATCAGTTCAGAGGACAGAAGCAGCCTCTTATGAGCGACAGATTAGCAAGTACCTAGTAAGCCAGCGGTCTCTACGGCCGTACGTAATCACAGCGCCGTGGGAGCCACCGCACCGGGCAAGATTAATTAGTGTTCTGGTTAAATTAATAACGGGTGGCACGCACCCATGGCCGGCCCGTCCATAACAAAACAATGCCCGGGATAATCAAATCGTATTAACAGTTTGAATGGGACTAGACGGATTAAGGCGGCTATTTTCGTAGCGCGAAGCTATGTTTTGGTAATTCAAAAGTGGTCCGGTCCACTCAGATAAGCTGCACAATGGTCAAAACTTTAATATGAAAATGATAATACTCTTATTAATAAATTCTTAAACCAAAAATTTAAAAATTAATTAATTAATTAGAGGAAACGCAGCACATATAAAAAAAACTCTTACAGATTTTTACTTATAAGAAGAATAGTAATACATAAAAATTATGAACAAGCAAAGTAAGCAAAGAAACAGATAACTTACAAGATAACACTCAACTTATATAACAATATTTTTTAACAAAGATCACAATGAAATAATAGAGACAAATTAGAACTAACTTACACTTGAAAAGATTGAGCTAACTGCAGACTGTTGCAAATAATGTACAGGTAGCTCAACTATATTATTAATAATCAACTCAATACAAACTTGTTCATCATTCAATGTTCCGGTTTATTGTGAATCTGTTTAACTAAACAGGGTGATCCGTGTGTTTTTCAGTGCAACTGAGGGAAAGTCTGAAACCCTGAGATTTATCGAAAAGTCAAGTGTATAATTATACGTGAAAAATAAGCCCACTCGGTAGCACTGTAGCACACACACACAAAAAAATTCACTTTGCATAATTGAAACTGTCGCATGTCAACATTTATTTTTACAAGCATAATATGTATACTGTTGGTGTACCTTAAGTAAATAAATAAATACATCTGCGTTAATTTGCCAGCATTATTTATTCATTTCTTTCCTTAAAGCAAATTAGCGCACCATCTCACATCTTTATTTTCACCTCGGGGTTCAGACATCCCATAACGAACGTCGCGAGTAAGAAATCAAATATTCTCGTACCATTTATTTTCATTGTTCAGCTAAATCACTTTTCTGTCAGAACAAGAAAGCATTATTTTACCTTGCTCAGTCAAAGCAAATCATTTTAACAATAGTACCTCTACCGAGCATCGTACGATTCGTTAGAAAAAGATGAAAAGGGAAGAAAGTGTACACGAAAGAAATCGTCTAGTTTCCATTTAAAAATTAAATTGTTTGTTGGAATTTCTTAAACTACCTGTGCTTTTATTTGAGGGCTTTTTTGTACCAAAAATGTTTTTTTTTTGCTTTTAAAATACAGTATGTGGCTATCTGTTAACAAATGTGTCTGTTTGTAATATCAAACGAACAAAAAGAACTGCTTTTTACTAAAATCTCGTGAAAGTATACACGGTACTTAAAACACAATATTAGTGGTGATGAATACAGTATTCTCTATCTATCTCTATATTGTTGTCACTTTGGTTGACCTAATCTCCGAAACGGCTGGACCAATGATCGATCGCTGAGCATGCATGCAAAGCATCTATCGATCGATCTATACTTGAGTAACGTTTTTGCATGGCATAAACTTCACTCAATGACTGAGTAAACTTTCATAATACGGGCCTTTAGTCTTCTTATATTTAAGAATAATAATTAGAATTTCAGGCTAAAATAAAAAGCACATTAAATGTGAATTCTAAGCGGGCGAAGCCACGGGCACAGTGTGTTTCAAATAAAAAGATGTGACTTATTTATAAAAGTAGCAGTTATGAAGGAAATCCGTATCCCTGCAGCTACTAAGTGAATAACCACACCAATTGACGTGATAAAAACAGAATGACCTCTGACACGACGACGTCGCATTGGGATGCAAATTACATTAGATACATGCTCAGGTTTTGTGAATGAGTTGGTGCTAGCTATGTTGTTGTAGCATGTACACCGGCAAGGTCGGTCATAATACGTGCCTTAGACCCGTATTATGATAACATGCTCAGTCATAGATCTTTGCTTCACCTCACCTCAACAGCCTATAATGGTCCACGCAGGCCTACCCCTGATTTTTTATCTCGTAGGGGGGGGGGGGTGATGCCCATAATCCCCACGCTGCAGGTCGGGGATCGCATGTCGTTGGTTGATCTATTCTGCAAGAGGCGCTGCCTCCCGCCCCCTGGTGTATGTCCCTTAGTCGCCTCCTACGACACCCACGGGAAGCGTTGGGGTGGTGCAAATTCTATGCCGGCACCACACGGCTTAGATCTTTGCTTGAGTGACGTTAATGTCTTAGAAAAGCGTTACTCAAGCATAGGTTTCACTATGACTGAGCAAGCGTGCATCGTACGGGCCTTAGATGGAAAAAATACAAGATCTACTTCTTGAGTTACAAACAACAGAAGATCGAAAGACAAATCGTTTTTCAATAAATTAAATCGATAAATATCGTCTAGCAAACTGATGCGCTGATATTATTTGCAATTTGAGGAATGGACGGACATTGAATGAATAATGTAGCTCATTTGCGGGGAAATGCAATAGCAGATGTCAGGGGACATCGATATTGGATAAGCTAATTTGGCGGCTGGCTGTTATAATAGGGCAATTGTTTTGACCCCAGCGGCGTTTCTGAAATAGCTGACTAGCTCTCAAAGCTTCATTGCATGGTTTTCTATTTATTTTGCGTAAATGGAACTTAAGAAAATCTTCATCAGAACTCATCATACGATTTTTCTATCAAATGCAACAAAACACCTACCTGTATCCTAGTCTCAATACCTACTTCCAAATGAAAACACTTACACACTCGAAGGTACTCCTTAGGATTTGTGAAAATATAAATACTGCTTCCAGTGAAATTAGGGGCCTATATACTACCTCAAATCAAATCCGTCAGATCGAAATAACTTCCTAACTGCTAAATATTTAACCTTGAAATTTATATATGGTACATTTCAGGACTTACTCTATTGATCATATGTTTCGAAAACACGATTCCTAAAAAATTTCTCAGAAAAAAATCGCAAACTTACCTATAAAGTTTTACTATAACCTTAATTTCTCAATAAATTAGTACAGAAGTTAGGATCTTCAGAATAAGCGTGGTAGTTGATCTAGAGTTTCGGTTTTTTCAAATAAAATCCTAATTAGTAGATACAGAGAACGCGAAATCCTATATGTCTGTCCTTTTCACAAGAATTTGAGGTTTTATAGGCCCTTAAATAACAAAGTTTTTCGAGAATAGCAAAAACTATTTTGTGAAGCAGTATCTATTATTTTCACAAACAGTGAAGCAGTAGGTATCTATATTTTCAGAGTACGCGCAAAACCATATTTTGTCCGGTACCAACGCTAAACTCTTGCAATTCCAGCAAGTAGTAACTATTGACTAAAGCAACCAAGTGTTTGCTTTGGAAACCAATTTAACGTAGAATTTGAGATCGGTGGATATCTAGATAGGTTTCGGCTGTGTTGAAGTCTGCTCGGCCTGGAATACTAACCGGTTGTTCGCTGGAGTTCGATCCTGAACTTGTGCTTTTTCCATCGGCAAACTCTATTCGGTCGATATTATTTGTTTTGATGGGAACTCAACTCGAACTCATTAAAACCCCTTACTATTTATATATTCAGATTCTTCTAACTAAAATACGCACAACACACAAATTTATATTATCGTTAATTAGTTGTGTACTTATGTATGTATAATTTTTAATAAATATAGTTTCGGTTTTATCTATCTTATTTTATAATTGTTTTCTCTGAGGTAGAATGCAAACACTTTATTACTCAATTTTCATAATATTATATGTCTCTTAATTTTTTTAAGAATCTGAATAGTAGGTTTTTCATTTATATTTTCGCTTATTTTTAGTTATTAGTTTCTTGTTTTCTACAAGAGGCACATGTGTAAAACCCAAAAAGCCCTGGCTGAAATACAGCCTAGGCTAGTTGGACCCTACGGATTAATTATTATACTGAAACACTGTAATTGTGTCCAATAAATTATTTTTATGTTAATGTCTAAGTACCTCTACCTACTTAAAATATTATATTAGGTACAAGGTCTATTTTAATTAGATCAAATTAAAATAATCTCGTAATACGTATAAAGGTTTATGTCCTAGGTATTCACATCATGTTTTAAGTCCATGATAAATCAGATAAAAACTAGTAATTAATTTAACTGTAGCGACAAGAAAATTCTTGTTTCTATATAGAGTTTAGAAATAGTAATAATGATAATAATGCTGGACAATTCACAAATTATTATCTGGCGCCAAGCTATGCAGAGCTTGTGTTATGGGTACTAGATAACTGATATACATAATACAATACATACCTATATAGATATTTTTTAATTATACAAAGAAAGAAAACGACCAAAACACAATGAAAAAATATCTGCAGATCGTACAAACATTTGTCTCGAGGAGGGAATCGTACCCGCAACTTCCTGCGTTGCAGGTGGACCGTCGCGCACCGCGCCACTAAGGTCAATTATGTTACACATTCATAGTAGGCAGTAGGATCTTGAGAACAAACGTGCAACAAAGTGAATAATGTCTATAAAAGTTTTGAACGTAAACTTGCAGCCATGCCCCAAGTCTAGAGAAACTCGAACTCGATACAGCGAGTTTATTTACAGATATTTGTTCCAGTTATTTTCGGCCCTTCCTGTCGCGACAGACGCCGTGCGAATTTAAGGGCCTACTCAAAAGGGACTGCGCACAGACTGATCTGTTTCACATTCGAGATCGATCTTTGTATTTTTACAATCTGGGCTATCGGTTAAAATTGGTATTTGTCTTGTAAAAATCATTACACTATCATTGATAATGATAACTTACTAATTTTTAAACGATATCGAAAAAAAAAAACAGGGAACATTAGTAAGAGTAGGTTCTATATTCGGCTGTATCTACATAATATGTTTCTTTAATCATCATCCGTCAAATTTGGACCACATTTATATAAAAATAATAATAATAATAGCCTAGCTTCGCAGCCGGTGATCCACCGTTTTGATATATATTTTTTACTGTAGAATAGTTTTATAAAATTATATTTTCTGTAGTAAAAAATGTATTTTTTAACGAGATTTAAAACAAATAAAGTGTCATAATAATATAAAGAAAAAATTATCTATAAAATATAACAGAGAATGATCCCGATAAAAATGTATTCCATATGGATTATTATTTGTCCTGCAAAACTTGAAAACAGTGTAAAATTCAAAAAAATTTAATCTGCTTTTAGATTTTCCAAAACAATCAAATTATGTAGAAACCTTGCTATTTTAATGGCTGCCTGCGAAATATTCGTACGAAAATATTTTTATTCAAAGGATAGAAACAGAGTAGCATTATTTCTGATCTAATTGGCTCTACGTATTGGGTTCGCGATTCCTAATTCCGCAGAGGTTTTAAAATGTGTGCGCAGAGTTAGCCATTACTTTATGTTTTGTTTACCCTCGTCGGTTGGATGCCGAGGGAAATATCGAATATACAACGCAACTGAGAGCAACAAAGAGTCGAGTAAATACTCATAATATAAGTAGCTTATACAAATATTGATTTATGTATCGACAAATAAATATGGCATTATATTGTTGTTGCTGACAGCTATGGGAAATACATTCTAGTAAGGAAAATGTGTACATCAAATTGTATGGTTTTGTTGAAAAGATACGAGGTGTTTTTTTAGGTGCTTAGAAAACTAATTACGTGTAACCAATTATAATACCTATACGTGTGTGTTTTACATAATGACTGCAATTTTATAAAAATGAATAGGGAGAGTCGTATTCATTTCTCTCAAAGAAAACGCCGCCGTTTTCCTAAACGGCGAACGTAACTTTCATATCCCTAACCTTTTCCGTCTATATGGCCCTCAAATAAGAAATAACGGTACCGCAATACTTTTATTACGTGTAAATCAAAGCTCGTATCATCTCATTACCGTTATCTCTTGAAAATGACTATAACACGTCGCATTTCCATTGTTTTTCATTTCCACCGCGTCGCGGCATTGTGGCGTTATCAGAGTCAGTCCAACGCCGGCAGTCTCGGCTGCCGCACGCCGCGCCCGCTCACGCTTGCCTTTCCTCACGTTTCCACATTTTCCCGCTCTGACATCCATCACGCTCGCCTCCGCTGTACCGCGCCGGGAAATGTCACCCTGATACCCCGCAAACGGTGTGTACACACTAGTGTTCCTAAGTTAATGATAAGTTAATGTGCCAGGTTCGACACAGTGTGTGCTGCACGTGATCGGATTACTAAAAGGGATAATATTGTTTGGCGTAAGTAGGCAACTAGGGTGCTAATGAATTAGGCGACCGTTCTGGACTCGAGAGATTACTTTGATAACGGCCGCGGTGTTTTGAAGGTCGTTGCGATTCAATTGTTTACTTATCTTATTATCTCCTTTATTTTCCACAATATCTTACGTTCGATGAAGCTATTTAAATCAATTATAGGAAATCACAAGACTGAGAAACCTGTTGATTGGAATATTTACCTATATACCTACCTACCATTACGAGTATATCAAGGGCTAAACTAGACTACTTCAGTTTTAAAACGGGTTTGAAGATATTGGCCTTAACATAGGTTTAACAAATCGTTTTTTTTCTCAAAATCCCGTTGCACAATGAGTGGTACATATTTGGATAGAGGATACTTACACAAATAAAAAATGTCTTACAGCATTGTTTCCTAAATTGTCAGGTTTCTGAGATATTCACGTATGGAAAAAAACAATACTAGCTAGCTATTTTATTTTTATCTGTCTGTCTGATATCTAAGAAACGTGACGATTTAGGACACCACGTTATGGAAAAAACAATTATTCAAGTGTCAATCCAAATCCAAATAGGTATGCTTTCAGTGTGCAACGTCACAAAAAAGGAGGGTGTCCTTACAAAAATCCTTACACCCCTCTGTACCTACGTTGCTTGTCTGATGTCCTTAGCTTTAGCCTTTATGTAACAAACGTGCTCACGTCGGAAAAGATTTTCCTCAATAATTTTACCTGCTGCGTTTCAATCTTTATCGCACATAAATACTAACACCGACGTCTGACGTATAATCATAAAATAGTATTGGAGTATTTTTCTGTGTTGCGTGAAAATTCAAATCATGTTTATGTTCGCGCTTCCCCTGTACATTATCTATACGACTCACGATACGATCCGCCCTTTTAGACCTTTGAGAATAGAGTTTCAGGAGCCAAATTGCCGGTCAGCGAAAGAATGGTGAAAGATTGGTTCTTGAGCCAAGTTAGAAACGACAATTTTTTTCGCTGTCATACGATAATGTCTTAACATATTATGTTAAGACATTATCAGCTCTTATTCATATCTAACCACTTTTAGGCGTGTGGTCCTTGTGCATGACGTAGTATCGTCGGATGAAATGGACGAAAACGAATTTATGAAACGTTGTATCGCATGCATGATGCATCGTTGTTAATTTAGATCATTAGTGTCAAACGTTGTAAGGGTCAATTGTACTGTTGTTACCACGACCGCCATCGGCGAAAACGCGGAGGGCCGGCTTTCTATTTGATGATGATTGGACATTTGGTAGGAATATTAACCCTGGGACCGACTAAGAAGTAAATTAGACTTTCGGTGTTGGAGACAGAATACCTTTTCATTAAATAACGTTGACAAGACTCTAGGTTAATGTTCGTGAACGTATTTACGTTACAAATAAAGGTAACGTCCAGTGACTGTATACTTCTAGTTCTTTTCTATCCCATAACCTAATATGTATGCATATTCCGTTTCCATTATTTCACACTACGTTTTCTATTACTACGTTTACAATCTGTTCAGTTTTATGATTTGATAAATCGCTTGGTTGACTATAGATATGAGAATCCACACACGCAAGGAAATTCTATTTAAAAACATAAATGGAAAATACTGTAAAGGTAGGCGATAATTATATGCCTTCGATAATAATATGCTTTGTCTAGCCAATGATGTGTCTATTTGATAGTGTGTCTTTAAAATAATGGATTATTTTTGTCTACCTATTAAACATATGAAATAAATACAAATGCTTTGAAAATAAAAGTAGCTCGGTTATTCTGGTTGTGGTTTTACGACGCATTAAAGCTATTTTAACCCTTTAGTTAGATATTCTCATTTCTCGTTTATTTTTATAGTTTTTCATAGCTGGGTGTTAAGATGAAATTGATAAGTCGATTCTTGCGGTGTAAAACATACCTATCAGGTTCTCTTCACCTGAATAAACATTATGGGACATCGACGATTCATTTTGGTTTCAAGGTTGTTTTTACATTTGTGCAAATCATGTTAATCGCATTTGTGTGATCGTCGCTTCATAATTTGCCTACTGCTTGGCATGGTCCTCAAACTCGCGTGCACTCCACGCGGTCCTCCAAATTTCTCTCATCATCTTTATCTGAACGTAGAAAGCTACTTTTCCAATCGCGTAGTAATAAATAAAATATAATTCTAAAATACCCGTTTTAATGTACATTACAAATGTTTTATTACGAAGTAGTCATCTATGCAGAGTTTGGTCGTGAGGCAATGGCTTAGAAACGTAATTATAACTTTGGATAGCGAAACACTACCCAACAATTTCGAAACTAACATAATGTCACAAACGAAGTTCTCATGCATCAATGGAATTAATTACGATCCTTTTGTACAAACAATAGTTTTGTCTACTTTTACTAAAGCTTGGTGGTCTTGGGACTTTTTGATAAGACGATGAATTCTCGTATCATTCAGGTGATTGATTGTTTAGGAAGGTAAGAAAAGAGTTTTAATTTCGGATCCAATGTAAGACAGTTTGTTTAGCTTAAGTAAATGATTCCAGAAATTGCTGAAAAATCATCCGAAAATTTAGTAAAACCCTGTTCTAAATCAAGAAAATAAATGAAAAGCATCTTACACCATAATGGACGGCTATTTGCCGCCTTTGTCAAATAAATGGAGGCTCTTTTCTCAACTCAATACCATTAATAGGATCAAGATCTAATCAACCGAGCACTATTGAGAACCTAGACTCCCCATCAATAAGAATAGTAGCGAGTGCCGATGCGACGCAATAACTTAGAGACTAAAGGGGACTTTTAGTAGTCTCAGGGGAAGTATCACAGATTCTGCATAGGAGTTAAATGCCGGGGAAAATATTGTAGACTGTATAAAAACCTAAGCATTTTCTCTGTGAAATAAGATCGAGGTTTATCGCGGAGTTGTCATGTCACCAAACTAACTAGTGAATAGTGTTTAGGTCTACAGTGATTTTACTAATGCCCTCCCATTTAATGTCTTGTGTAGGGGATTCGCTCTATGTTGAATGTAGGCTCATAATATCTAATGCTGTGTAATTTTCTTTGTAAGTGGGCGATGATCAGTGTAGTAATAAGAGCCAAGAAGATTGGGTCAAGATCAAACCGCTTTATGCGAGAGCAAAATTCTGTTTGAAGTAGAAACCAGTGCTTATTTTATCTACTAAGCCTGAACGTGACCACTTCATTGTTTGTACGGACTAATATAAAGCACTTTGAAGGGTTAAGATTACACAGTAAAATAACAAAAGTGGTTAATTAATTTGCCTACATTTGGTTTGTAAATTCGTTGTGGTTTTACTTTTATTGGAGTTGTCTTTTGTACAGTTTAGCAAATAGCTTGGGTACCTTGACCTTGATATCACCGGTCAGTTAGTAAGAGAACTCCTTAGTGCCGGAAAATAATTATTATACTTGATAATTTGAAAAAAAAAAAAAAAAACTACGAACCGACTTCAAGTTCCTTAGTATTTAGACTGTTTTTAGGGTTCCTTTTGAGGTAAAAGGAAAATAGGAACCCTTGTAAGATCACTTTGTTGTCCGTCTGTCTGTTCCGTCTGTCTTCCCTTTTTTCTCAGGATTGCGTGGAAGATATCGAGTTGAAATTAACATCAAATACAGCCGTGATATTTACGGGACAAATAAATACATATTCCTCGGGAATTAATACTTTAACCTTTATTTAAAGAATTTAAATATACCATGAATGGCTTATTCATTTTTAACCTATTAAAACACACAAATCATAAAATCATAAACTGAGGCGTGAAATTTGCCACGCGCTGACGTTAGTTATCTTGCCAAATGATGAAAGCATCTATTTTGGTCATTACTAGTAGGTATGTTTTGTCGCATTTATCTTTTAATGATATTTTATGAAAATGTTGTTTTTTTCTTAATTTTGACAATAGTTCTTTAAATACCTTAACGTTGTAACAAACAAAAACTGACTTCAAAGTTAGAACCAAATACCTAAGCTCTACATATAAATCTAAGCTACTGAACCAAAAACCCTTACAAAGAACTACCTGAGGTTCATATTCGAAACAACAGCGAAATAATCACGAAAATTTTTACAACATAAAAAAATACAGCTGAATTGCGACCTCCGCCTTTTCTGAAGTCGGTTAATAAAACTGGAAGATAGGATCTTATGATATTACGTTTGTTACGCTGAAAGTACCGGAAAGGGTTTGTATGAATTTGATGAATACGAGGAAAATTATCCGGAATAACGCATGGGATACATTTTATTTCAGAAGTATGCGAGCAAAGACTTGGATAAAAGTTTGCTACATGTAATTACATTAGGTATAGCATTTCATTTTAAGTATGTACAGTGTGTTGTAGAATTTGAGCAACTTCTACTTTGGGAATTTGTTTCGGACTTGAAAAGGATCTAAGTTTTTTTAGTAGTGAAAAACAAACGAGAATTGCTAGAAAATCACTAAATCTTTATTGTTTTTTCTACCCACCGCGATAAATTTTTCCAAAATTATCCATCAGACCAGTAGCAAGCTGAAGATAGGACGCTATGTCGCTTATTAGGGCAGGCCTATGTCCAGCTGGTGACGATGGCGATGACCCATCAGGCCCAGTATTTACAAATCTAACCCTAACTACCCGCGAGCCATTCGCTTAATAACATTAGGTATTGTGCACATTAGCAGCGGAATTTTCAATCACAAATGCAAACGTTATGGTCAAATATTAGTTAATCAGTGGAATCGAACAAATGCCTAATAGGTGTTCTCTTCCTGTTTCCATACGGGAAATTAATGTTCATTAGTGACTTACAATGCAAAGAACGTCTCTCTAGCTGGTTCATTTTTAACAGATGATAAACTGATGAGCAGATCATGAGCTGTGTTGAAATAAGTATTGGTAAAATAGGTACTGCATATTATGTCATAGCCGTGCCGCACCACCCCAACTCTTCCCGTGTGTGTCGTAAGTTTCGACTAAGGGACATAAAACCGAAGGGCGGGCAGTAGCGCCTCTTGCAGAATAGATCTAACACCGAACTGCGGTCCCCATCCCGCATGCCCAGCGTGGGTATTATAGGCATAACCCCTCATTAGACAGAAAAATCAGGGGAAGGCCTGCTTTCAGTAGTGGACCATTATGGTCTGTTGAGAAATATTAAAGCTAAGAAAATGGTTTAGTTAAATGATGTCTTACTAAACCATTTTCTGTAGTCAAGATAGAAAAGGTTGATACTAGGCCAAGCAGAAGCACACCGACTGGTGTCTTGGTTAAAATAGAGAAAAAGTCGCATTGTCATCGAATGCGTAAAATATTTGAAATAAATCCTTTCAACTTCAATAATTTACTACCGATGCGATGTAACTTTTGTCTATTCTACCTTAGATTCTACCCTAGAAAATTACAGGTTCCTGTGGTTGTTCTACAGATGAAAGAAATAGAAGCCGAAATTTAACTCCTAAGTTGAAACGTTTTTTGGCTGTAGCTTATAGTGAAGTAGATATTCTGACGATAGACTGCGTAAGCCGTCAGAGTGAACATCGTGTTTTCATTAGAGGGCCTAAGGTGAATATTTAAATTAGATACAAGGCGTTACTTCCAACAAATTAGGGGAATTGCTGCTATCAGGCAATTCTTGTAAAGTAATTAAATTTCATTGCAGGAATTAATCCTTTAAAAATAACCATGAGCTCATCTATTCTACTCGGCTGCCCTAATGTAAAGGGAAATTACGTATTCTACGCGAATTTAATGTGTTTCAGTATTTGTTTTGGCCTTTGTGCTGTTGAGTTGGTAAATATTTATGTTTGACTTTTGGCTTTAGTTTTTAGAGGGTTTCTGTGGATATTAATAATTTCCGCGTGTTTACAAACCTACCTCTCTATCTTCTACCTAACTGGTTTCTCAGAATTTTATAAACAGTCCCATTTGTTCTGGTAGTTCAAGCATCTTTTTGTCTCATAGAATATTCTCAGTGAAATTTCTTTACTTAAAGTTAAATCCAATTAAAGTTTAGCTAGGAGCAGTCTCTTACTTTTTATGCACTTCGTTTCTTTGTAAAGTAGTTCCTAAGTAAACATTGTTTTCTACATCTTAACCCATTTACTGTTTAGTTTCTTGTAAAGTATTCAGCTCTCAAAATAGGGCTTTGTTTTAGGCAAAGTTCGCTTTCATATCATATATCTTTTGAAAGACAACTTGTCAGTTAGTTGAGTCCAACTTGGCATTAGAGCATACAAACCAACTTTATAATACAGTTAGTAAACTAACATTGAAAACAATCACTCTTCATTACACATTAATTAAATCATGCAGGGCTTTACCTCAGGTTTTAACTGTTATAAGGCATAAGTTGTAGGTAAACAATGCAGACAGGCCCATTTGGGTCAGGGACTTCGGACAACGCCCTGCGGTAGTCTATTATGTTAGACCGATAATCCGTGGACGTACCTAATCAGAACTGAATATTATGTGATGATTAACAGGATATCGGTTACTGCTGATATTATTCTTGAGCTGTCATTGAACGGACGATGATGTTTATGGAAATCCATGAAGTTAATAAACTAGAGTGATCTATGATTTATGATATAAATTGTCAATCATATTATGCCATAACCATTAATCAAACGAAGACGAGTAATTTTAATTTCAAAATGTTAGGGTAACAAAATAGTGATTAATGAGTATTTTCGTATATTTTTTCGTGCCAAATTCAGCAAATTCCTTCTTAACATAGATCGTAGCAGCATTCGATTCGTAGAATTCCTTCTATAGCTTCAAAGAAAATAAAAACATTCTAAAATTCTTTATTTCCTTATATGAAAAAGACACGTGAAAAAGGTCAAATTCTTCAAATGAAAGATTGACACGGGAATAAAGTAATATTTTTGATTTCTGTCCCGGTATGTAGACGGTATGTATAGAAGCGACAAAGAAACCTTTAGCATGTAATTTTTTTTTTAAATTGGAGCAAAAGCCGTCCCTAGATTTTTTATCTTCTAATCTAGATAATCTGATATATCAATTTGTTTGAATTTATTTACTGAGTAACTGCTGCCCGCGTCTTCGCACGCGTTGTTCTATCTAATCCATGGGAACTGATTAAATGTTACTCTCTAACCTTTTTTCATCCTCTCATTTTAACTAACTCTATGCTAAAAATCAAGTCGATTAATTGCTTAGTTAGAGCGTGAAGGAAAGACAAACAAACACACTTTCGCATTTATTTTTTCAGTTGTTTTATGTGTACATTGTAAGTTCTTATGATATAGTGAAATCATCACATAAACCCCGCTGGGGCGCTACAACATATATTTATATATACGTATTTAAGGTAAATAATTAAAAACTTAAATAGACTGACATGTTTGACTTAAGAATAATTGTTGCTTTATTCTAAATATTCTTTTAGATTATAAAAGCATTTGGATACTAGAAATTATTTTAATTTCATATTGAAAATTGCATCCTTTTCAATCTTTTTAATTTGTGTCCGTAATTTATAGATATATTAGTATAGATAGTTTTTGCAACTCACTAGGAGTACTCACTAAGGATAATAATACCACTTGACACCAAATAATCATTCACTTACACGTGCTCAAAGATCAAAAGCATTGCTCTCCCTAGCAAACATCCTGGTCTCGTAAATTCTATTGACCTCACAAATACTGGCGGGTCAATAGGGTACCATGAAATCTGTAAATCAATTTTCACGCTAACTCCGCGGCTGAAGGTAATCTTGACACGTGGTTGTTTGAGAATCCATTTGTGGCACTCGCTTGGAGTTTTTATTTAGGTTTCTTTACCAGCGTATTCGTTTCTATACTATACTACTTTTGTATCTATAGATATAGATCTATCTATAGATCTATAGAAAGAGATAGAACCGGAATGGCGTTAAGTATGTGCCTTATTAGTTAATTTATGTTGTATAAAATCAAGTAGTCGAAAATATTTACATTATAAGGCAGCTAGGTTAGAAACTGGTCGACTGGAATGTGGGAAACTAAGGAAAATTTCAATTATTGCGGTAGGTAGGCTACCAGTTTTGCCTTGTAGTTTTGTTATCTAGTTGAGCTATTAATATCAAGACTTGTAAGGTCTTTAATTGGTTTAAAGCATCTAGCCTAGAACTCGCAGATTCAACCAATACCTATAGGTATTAGTACGAGTATAATCCAAACAATAAACATTTCTATTGTTTTTTATAAATAGCAAAATCCGATCAGTAGTTTTGGCGTTATCACGTTATAAACACATCTTCCCAAGCTATAATTAAGCCTCTATAATACTGGTAGGATTATTGCATCGAACCGAATTTACGAATTTGTTGATTCGTTGCTACAAAGAATACGAGTAAGTACAAGATAAAGAAATTTTATCTTTGGTTCTGTAATAATTATCTACCAGGTAAAAGAGAAAAGTCTATAATTATGTGTTAAATAAATATAAAAGGAGCTGTGAGAATAAATAACTTTTTAAACGCCTCAAAGTTTTGTTGGGGGATGAATTTTGATCAGAGTTTGAAATCAACTTTATTTTACGTCGGATTCTGTGGGCTTTTATAGGGCTGTAACGGCTGTTGTTTGTTTCGTGAGATAAATCTGTATTTTAATTTAAGCTCTCTAAGTTATTTAGTTACATACGCCATCAGAACACATTAACACAGTTAATCTAGCGGAAAAACGTCATTGCATTAGAATTTTCATGATTTCCAATGGTCCAATTATGTAAATGAGTGGCGTTCCAACCCTATCACGTATCTAGCCGGGGTAAGCCTGTGTCATTAGGAATACACTCTCGAAATGAGAAAGGCTAACGAGTGTAATGTTGTCTAACTTCTAAAACATCACGTGCTAATTCAATTTTGCATTCCGCTCCGCCGCACTTTGCGAAAAAAAGCTAAAATGAGTTTCAGACTGCTCGCTGTGCCACTTACTCCCTAGGTGACAATTTGGGGCCTTAATTTAAAGCGTCCTTACTTTTTAAACGTAGAGCTAAAATACATTACTTTTCGGAATGAAATTTGTCGTTATAAATTAGGAAAAGTTGAATCTTACCGTATCTTACGACACCATTGTTAATACGGATTTTGTACTGCGATTTGAATATCCGACTTTTTTTTTTTTTTTTTTTTACCCAAAGAATGAGCGTTGATCATGAATGATGAATCTTGCAAATTCGAAATCTATATTAAGAGGCCATTAACTTGATACCCTCTGTACTTCTGTGACTGTGAATTCAGATCACTGCCCAAATTCGTGGATATTCAAACGTAATGGCGCGATACAGAGCAGTATTTATTTAAACGAGATAATTTCTCACTTACCGTTGCACGTTGGGAAAACCATTTCCATAATTTAGCCATGTTGCTCTTATGACTCATTGATCGTTCATTAAAACGTAAGTTGATTACGTCAACTGTTCTAGTTTAACCACAGAACACACATCTTGGTCCTTATTATTCACCACATTAACCGAGTACCTGAATAGCGATTGAAAAAGATAATTAGTAGCACGATACAGAAGTACTCTTATAAATTCTCTGACGATATTTTGCGAACATTTTGCACAAGGCATTGAGAAATGTATTTTGCTTGCAAACGAATCTTGAATGGTATTTCAACTCTGCAAACAACTGGACGAACAAAACAACCAACAAAGCTCCAATTCAAAAGAGATTTTAGCTCCGTTGCATGGCTTACGGTGAAATTGCACCTACTGATTTGTGCCTTTTTTACGTGCAAAGAACTGGATTCTGGATTATCTGTGCAACGTACCGATGTCTGTTAGGTACTTTTAATAAAATATTCTTTTAACTATCAGATCAAAATGACGGCATACGAAAAACATAAAGTTTAAGTTTAAGTAAATTACTTTAAAAATTATTAAGATTAGCAATATAATTATCACAGCCAAAGAAGAGCGGTAGAACACATATGTCAATGACTCCATTCACACGCCACTGTACAATCCCGAAGTAGAGCGATAGTCTTCTATTAAAGGGTCATCGGCGAGTATAAAAGCATCGACTTGAATAGTTTGATTGTGCGTTGTGTCGGGCGCGGCTGGTTCACACAGCGCACAGGATCTGGGCTCTATTTGCGCCCGCGTCGGTCATGTGAGACGTGAGACGCGCCCTATTCTGATATACGACTCTATTAAATTGTGACAATGAAGGATTTTGATGAACAACGCGATAACAGAGTAAACTAGTTCGCAAGTTCTAGGCTACGCAACGATATCTTCTTAGAGTGGGTAGGTTAGGTTTTAGGTATATGTTACGGTGATGATAACTTTTGAAAGGATTTTTATTTTTTGAAGCGCAATGAGGTGTATTGCATCATCTGTACATTACATGACGAGATCGCGTTATTCCCAGTTGTCCTGTGCTGTAGTCCTGTACCTACATGACAACTGGGAGAACTTTAGTCCCAGTTGTTGTCCACTTATTGTTTGAAATACGACATTAAAGTCATGCACGATTTACTTTGTATATTTTCATTTACGATGTATGGTTTCGGTGATGCCTGATTATATTATACAAGGTTCAATACCTTCAAGGCAACGAGCGAAGACGCAATGTTCAAAAGTGACTTGGAATTTGCTTGTAGAGATTCTGCAAACACATTCATAACTGATTCATTGGCTCCCACCTGCATTTAAGCCTTGGGTTCCCATTTCACCGAACACGATGCTATATCTACCTACTTATTTTAGTCTCTGACTGTGAGCCAATTCGATTTCACGGACCAAACGCTGCCAATGGCAACACTGGCAAGCTTTACCTTTCATATTTAACTCTTGTTAGAGATTTAGAACTATTGGAAGAGAAGATAAAAACTCACGTTGTTTGTTCCCTATGAGACCCTACCATGTTTTAAACTGTATTGAAATGGCTGACAATAAAAGAAGATTATGGTAATCTCGTTATTGGTGGGAGCTTAATATGTTGAACACTTTGAATATGCGTCATACGCAGTCATGGCGCTGAAGCCGCGCTGGTTTCAGGATTACAGCTGACTGCTTCCTTAATTTGTTTGCTGCGAAGTGTCCCTTACGTGTCTCTTGAAACGAAAGGAAGCTTTACTGTCGGCAGTAAATGTGAAAGGTCGTAGACTTTACTACGGAAGTTTTTCAGGTTGGGTTTAACGGAGCGTTCAGGAGCCATAAGTCATTCAAAAGATTATTGACGATATTTTTTACTCGTCTTTTATGTTAAGGTGCTCCTTTGTAAAGCATAAAACCATTATTTCCATAACGTTTAGAGTTGGTAAAGACTATAAGTGTCGGAAGAATTGTTGTCTCAACAATCTTCAAATAAAATGTTTTAGGCGAAGTGTCACAAATATCACCTATTTACTGTGACAGCACTGAATTATTAATGGACTAACAGTGAACCACTCACGATATTAGAAAGAGGTGTTTCTAATAAACCTCGAACAGTAGTTACCTAGAGCAAAGTATGCTTTCTCCACTATTATTCCGAACGCGTTAATTCAATATTGGTTTAGCGGCGTTCCACCGGCGTATGACCTACATGCATACTCATCATCACCATCATCTTGCTGTCCTTATCCCACGCAAGTAGGGACGGCACAGCATGATGAACTCTTCCGCCATCTTCTATCAGCCGACATTTATATACATACTTCTGACCCACATGCATACTACTTACCATTAACTCTGTGACACATCCTTCACCTTAACCTCGATCGTTTACTTTTCTTATCGTTTTCACCCACTCTACGAGTTTAAATATAATTGTTTCAATAGAGATAAGACAAAAGTAACCTGCTCAAATGAACTTATCGTCGCGATAGTAACAATATAGACCTGATAACGTTCGACATTGAAACGTTTTTAGCTGTTTTTAAAGTAGATTGTTGTTTGTTTTATTCTGTGTCTGTGTGTAGTTGATCAATGAACACGGTTCGAATATCCGTAAAACTTATTAAAAATGTCTTGACCGTGTCTATTAATCAAGATAGTACTTACCTATATTCGTAAACGAAAGTAATTACTTCGCCGGTTTTGAATAATATTACATTGTTCAGGTCGGTTTAATTTAAGCCGAAATTGACGCGGACAGTGTTATAATTCATTCCATTAAACTTTTCACCAGATTTAATATGCACAAAGCACAATTTGTAAAAGCATTTCCATTATGAAATATAAATAGTTTAAAGCTTGAAAGCTTGTGAACGTACCGAATCAGTAGATTATTCGATAGTACTTCAATCAGAAAAATATTTCCATCATTGGTTTTCATGCTCTCTATTTCTTTTTACTCCCGCTTAGTTCGTCTATTCGTATTGTCTTAACAAATAAATCCTTGTTTTGTTTTCACTTGAGCTGTATTTTATTTAATTAACAGAACATAATTAGTTCAGTGAGTAAGTCTTTGTTTACGTTGCCAATTGGCGGGCGCTGAAAGAACCTCACGTAATTTTAGTTCGGTGTGTTTTGTAACATCCGGCCCTACTCCCGTTGAATACGTGAATGAGTAAGCGCCAAAAAGCATGTGTGACGCCAATTCTTTATCATCTTCATGGCGACAAAGTGTAAGCTCCGTATTTTTGGCAAATTACTTTTTTTGCGAGCAACAGGATTTACCTTTCAACTTCCTACTTTACGCGGTTTATGGGTTTTGAGGAATCAGGATTTTTTTGGACAAAATGTAACATATTTTCTCCGAGTGTTCTCTACAATAAATATTTCTTTGCGTCTTATTGCGTCTCAAATGCTATGGTATTATTTTTAAAGGCAATACCAATTACACTGAGACATACCCCGAGGCTTGGTCTATGTTATTTGTTTATGTTGAAGCCCCAGGGAACTTCGAACAGTGATAAAACCTCTCTCCGTTTCCATGACACTATCTCGTATGCCAAATATTGTGGAAATGAACAAATAAATACCGCACCCAGTTGTATATTATAATAGATGAGTTCAGTTATCGTTTACATGGTAATAAATGAAACCAGATAAATATTACTACATTTATATAAAGGTTACATGATATTTAAAACAGTTATGGTTGGTAATAGGTACTAATGGCACATAACCGGTAAATATGGAGAACTAGTTTCTGCCTGCGGCTTCGCATGCGTTGTGTATATGGAAACGTTTAAATGTGATTTCTATCCCATCACGGGAACTGATTTATGAGATAAAAAGTAGCCAACGTTTGATTCCAAGCCTAGAATAACCGGTTTGCAAAAAAATCGGCCCGATCCGAGCTGTAGTTATTGCATGAAGAGGTTATAAACATACATCAAACACCAAAACTTTCGCATTTATAATATTAGTTTGATAGTATGATTCCCTTTGGTAGTTATTATTTCATTCACTTTTTACTTTAGCCGCATAACGAACCGATACTAGGTCCTTCAAGACAAGGTGTGCTAAGCTGAAGCTGAAGTGCTGAAGTGGCAGTAGGCTGGCCGTATCTCGAGATGAACCGACAACCGTTGAGGTAAACGTGTTCTTGAGTGGAGACCGCGACTCGGCAAACGTAGTGTAGGACGCCCTCCGACCAGGTGGGGTGACGATTTGCGAAAGACTACTGGCAGATGCTGGATACGGCAAGCTGAAGACAGGGCTCTATGGTGCTCATTAGGAGAGGACCATTTCCAGCAGTGGACTAATATAGGCTGACGATAATGATAAGTATAAAATAAGACTATGTATTGGATAATGTAAGACTTTATAGTATTTCCACTTGATTTCATGTTGATTGTGGTTTGCAGAGACCGTCATGATCGCTCCGACGTTCACGGCGCGCTCCACTTCGCCAGGTATCGATGTGTGCCCCATCGTATATCGTGTGATAACCATCTCTTAGATAAGTAGCCGTCAGGAAGTGAATGATCTTTTCAAACGAGGACTGCTGCTTAGTTTTAATGTACAGTTGAAAAGGTTTTTGACACTTTCAGTCAGTTTTCATACATAGTCCAGGAAAATTAGGGGTTTTACCTCGGAATGAGAAGTAGTCAAATAAAAATGGCATAAAACTTAATAAAACTTCGATTTTTTGGCCTTTGACCTTGGAATATCTGTAGTCGCGGACACCCTACGATATGTAGGTTTTGAGATAAGTTTTAGGGTGCCAAAATAAAGGTTTAAACAAATTTATTGCTGACTATCTCTCATTCCGAGATAATTGTCCTAATTTAACTAATTTTCTTGGACTATCACTAATCGTCTATAAATCAATGCTCAAATCTCCTGTCGACGTCAATTCGGGTTGCTGGATTTTTTATTTATTTTAAGCGGTATAAATATAAATTTCTATTGATGTTGACAAGTGATTTTGATTGTTGATGACAATCAGCGTACGAACAACCGGCTGTTGATGTGCGTTAAGAGTATTGAATTATAGATGTCTTTATTTTTCTTAACAGATTATTGTTATTCTGTTGTTCTTTATTACGAAAGTTTTTTTCGTAATATGTTATTATCATCTGAATATTAGTGTATTGCGCTGAAATCGTTTGAAAAGGTCGACGGCCACTTGTCTATCAATCCTAGGACGGCTGTTTCAATGACGTGTACTGAATTTTGAACATTCATGTTCCGTAGCTGGGGACTGATAGACGAAAACATTTTGTATAAAGGAAATGAAAACAGATTAAATGAATACCCACCTAATTGTTTTCATTGTTGAAAATTTAGTGTCTGTCTAAATTTTGTTGTTTTCATATCAATAGAAGAATATGTAATATATTTAGGGTATGTATGTAATATGGCAAAACAGAAGTTTTCCTTTGTAACAAAAAGGTAAATAAATGTTCAATAAATATTATCTTTCAAATATATAATTTGGTACACGTTATAAGAAACACAACGTACAAGAATTAACATAAGAATTTTATGAATCACTCTTTGTACATGCGGTTCTTATGTTAATTAAAAACCTGAAACATTTTCCTCGTAAACGCCTCGTTTTTGTGCTGTATGATATTAATATTAACATTTTTAATTGGTTTGTTTGTTCGATTGGTTTGTGCCTGTGAATCGAAACTCACTAATTATCGTCCACTAATTGAATTTTTAATGTATGCATTTTGGTGTGCTTTTGTTTAAAGTTGATACCTCCAAATTTAAATATTTCAATTTTGGTAAGTCAATAATGGTAAAGCTCTTTTGAAACCCGCATAAATAACGTGATAAAAAGCGGAGAAAAATGAAAGCGACAAAAACCATACGAAAAATTACGTACAGAAATGTTATGGTGAACACATTTACCATAAAATATGTGTTTATACGGGATCGCTTATAAGACAACTCATTTTACGAGTGTCGACAATCATATCCGAAATATCCATAAAAAGGGCAAAGTCATAAAATGGGCATTAGTCCCTTCATGTAGCTGCTGACAAGGCGGAATTTCTTCGTAATACACGACCGGATAGGAAACGTTATAATCGCTCTTTTGGCTAATGTAATACGGTCTACATCTCATATTCATGTTATGAACAAGCGTAACATATTGTAATGTTCAAGCGGTTAACCGCGGCCTAAAGCAACTTTATTTTGTTTGGGAAATAATTGTCACGCTCTCGAAACTTGATAACGATATTTTTAGTTAGAAAATTATTTAGTTAACTTATGTGGTGCTAGAGTTTATTCTGGGTTAGTTTACTTAGGTCTAACGAAATTATTGTAGGGTTTAGGTAGTTCATACATATTGCATATTATATATTGTTTAGGTTCAAGTACCGTCATACATAGAAATACCAACTTAGTAAATTACCACTTCTGATTTTGAAATTAACGCATTAACTGCCCAGCCTCGGCGGCGGACCGACCCGCAGGGGCCGCCCCCGCCGACGCCCGCCTTACGGTGTGATCCCGAGGGACATCTGCGTCATGCATGGGCCATGAAAGTGTTAGTATAGGTTGAGTTTTTTTTACAGGGTCACGTGAGGGGAAGTCGAATCCGTGAGAGTTATCGAGAAGTCATGTCAGGAGATTTTTTATTTGTTTATTATCGATTTTAGAACAAAAATAAACAAACGTTTTTTTTTTCAAAAACTTACTTTCCATAGAAAGTAAAAAGGTTCTTTGTCTTTTTTTAATGCAAGACTTATTATTTTCAAAATCGAGCACTTAACTCCTAACATGAATTTTCGATAACTCTCACGGTTTCAGACTTGCCCTCAGTGGCCCTGAAAAAAAAACTTAACGTGTATATCTATTCTGGGATTTATACTTCATTGACTTACCCACAACCAACCTTGCCTACTTGCTTAGCTAGCTTAAATATTTCTCTATCTTGTATCCAGACTGTAAATTAAGTAGGTTATGTACGGTACTACTATTCTATATTTAGCTCCTTTTTGTTCTGTGCTGTATCTCTGATGTGTCAATAAATGGGTCTATCTCTTATAGTATGAATAAAATTAAAACAATACATTAATTTTAATATTTAAAGTCCACGTGAGCGCCTTTGATTGGAACCACACGCAACATCACGTCAAATATGGACAAACATTCCTATAGAATTGTTTTCCAATCCCCAAATATGATAAAAGCAATTCGGAAACACGTCGTAACGTTTCCTATGAATATTAAATGTCGTTATACATACGTTAAATCTAATAAAATATATCGTAAACATCGTTGTTTTCCGAGATACTCCGAGGCCTAAGGCCTTCAAAACCACGTGGGGAGTACGTAAGAATTCCATCATAATGATAACGATTACTGATATGATAACCCGTACGCTTCCTCTTGCATAATTTTATACTTTGTTCTTTGTACGATCGATGTTTGATAACTGAAATATGTACCTATTCGTATTTCGTACTTTGTGATAAATTACGGAATTTTCAGGCAGTCTTATCTGTAACCTAATTAAAGTTATGGTAAACCCATTCCTTATTCGGGTTTTTGTGAAAAAATAACTTAAGTTCCTTGATAGCTTCGAACAAAAGGACATAGAGAGTGTGTTATAGATATGTACATGTAAGCCGAGGCATACAGCCCCAGCCCCACGGAAGCTGGCTTACTGTGTAGAATCGACCACCCTTGATAGCATATTTATCGTAAATGTAGCTAAAACAAACGAGTAAACTTATAGTATTTTATATACTTACATAGTTAAAGTTATGTTTCTAGTACTCGTACTCGCATACCTAGACATAACAGTTCTTATCGGGTGAATAAGTAAAGAACAATGTAGATTCCTTGTGGGCGTTTATGTCATGAATTCCTTGTGTTTTGTGACCGTAGGATGTCGTAAAACTTAGATCAGGGTTACCGCAGTCTGCGCCAAGGTCTGAGCTATAATGTTGATCTTAATGTTGTCGTCATATTGTCTTGGGGGTATGTAAAGTATGTATGAGCCGATTTGCTCTCCTTGGCTTTAGTATGAATATAGCTCGCGTGTGCTTTACAGTGTTCTAGGGCGGTGCTATTTGAAAGGAGCCTGCTTCGAATAAAGGGAACCTAATTCTGTTGATCTTAATGTGGTCGTCATATTGTCTTGGGGGTATGTAAAGTATGTATGAGCCGATCTGTTCTCCTTGGCTTTAGTATGAATATAGCTCGCGTGTGCTTTACTGTGCTCTCGGGCGGTGCTATTTGAAAGGACCTAGGCTTTGAAAATAGGGGAACTAGTTCTGTGGAACTGCAGAGCGACATTATATGTTGAAGTCATATGTTTTTATTTCCTGTAAGTTATTCTGCTCAACATTAAGGAATACTGCTGGAAGTTAGTTATTTCCTTTTGTAATATTAACGGTATATATGAATATGTAATGCGTAATCATCAAATTGTTATTTCTCAAACATTTGCTTTCTCGTGCAATTTCAATCAGATAACCTACCGCAGTGAAAATAATCGCGCTCATTCTGGAAAATGTGAAAATATGAAAAGAAGCGGAGAAAGGGTTTTGCTAAGTCCAAAAACATTTTGCCGTCACCCCTTTCTCAGACAATAGAAATTTTAAAAAAGAAAACGTTTCCATTCGTTTGAATCCTTTTTATTTATTCCAAAGAGTATTAACTGGAAACAAACCATTGATTACTAATATTTGCTGTATTTCGTATTCTATTAGTATTCAATATCTGATGCTTTTAAAAAAATACCTTTATTTACATTTGGTTTTGAAAGGACAATCTATTTGGGAATATTAAAAACGTTGATCTACTCTCTGTTCGTGTTATACTCAGTCTAATAAATGTTATTCGTAACGCAAGTAAGGCTGTGGGTTATAAGAAATTCGTAGCACATTTTCTGACATAAAATGTTATTTTACGATGCTGAAACTTTAGCCATACATAGCAAATGTTGTACGGTACATAATGATATAAGGATGTCTAAATTATAAGCTTCGCCCGGGCGTGGCCAACATTCATTGAACTTTTATAGAGTTGCCAACGTCGGCGACTCGTCAGAATATTAATGGCACATAATACGTTCTGAATACTTGTTACAACTTTTCCCATTACGTTGTTCAGATTTACACCGGAGAAAAAAATGTCTTTGACATAAAACGCGCCGCAAAACTCAATAAAGTTAGTTGTTAGATATGAGTGTGAGTCGCATTACTGGTGTCTGTCTGTCGTGTTCAGATTCCCTCCAATCGCCATTGCAAAGATGTCGTACTCACCAGAGATTTATTACCGACTGAACAATTTTTCAGAAGTTGTCTGAGAGCTGAGTCACTCGAGTATTATGTTCCTCGGGTGCTCTTTAAAGTTTGCTCGTTTCCTGGAATTGTATTATATTCTCATTTCGTTTTGAATATTAAGAGAAGACCCACGTCAATATACGTCCGATATAATTTGAGTAGCGCCCTAAGTTCGAGCAAATTTCGGCTTGTTCGTTAGGTGGGCATCAAAATTTCCTATATTGGTAGAGTCGATAATGCACTTAAAGTAAAGCCCGCCCCCGCCCACTTGCAGACAAAGGCTTCAGTCTAAAAGCCCTTTTGTACCCACTATTATTGTTTGCTTCTGGCTTACTAAAAACGGGGTAATCGAAAGCTTTGACCTTTTATCCAATCACAATAATTAGAATTTTACCCGGGCATTTAGGTAAAAGATCATTTATTGTCAATAGGTACACAAATAATAAATTACATTTAATTAAATGTACCCATAAAAGCTATGATTTGCAAGAAAAATACAATTTTGTTATTTTGAGCGGAAATAATCGAGAGATCAATTTAAATAATTTGGTCTTTACATAATATTTGAGGTTAGGTGACTTTACGATAGTGCCAGGTAACCTACCTCACCTCAACATCATATAATGGTCCACTGCTGGACGCACGCCTCCCCCTGATAAGCGCGCCTTATTGACTTTTATCTCATGGGGGGGGGGGGGGGGGGTAATGCCTATAATCCCCACGCTTGGCCTGCGGTTTAGGATCGCAGTTCGGTGGTAGATCTGTTCTGCAAGAATTGCTGCTGCCCGCCCCCGCAGTGTATGGTAACTTGTGTCAGGGAACTACATACTATATAGTACATAACTACATAGATAGTGAAATTGAGGAGCCCAGATGACTGCAGTCGTTTTCTAAAAACTCTTTAACTAAGAACGCTTCGGTAATGAACTTTGAAGCCCAACATTAAACTAACGATAATCTATAGGTATTAGACATCGATTAGACATTATGATTCGGCGCACGCGGTTGCATAAGATCGCCTCATCGGGAAGCTGGGAACGACCGATATGTGAAGATGCATGCTAGAGCGAGTTGCCATAACTCCTTGTTAATTCTGACGTTACATGGCAGATACTATCGCATTACCGGCCGGAGAACTCGCATTATTTACGAACACGTAGCTAAATTGACCTCAATAAACTTTTCAAACTGTATTGAGCCATTAAAATGACAAAGTTGCTGTACGTTAATGAACTTAGCACTATTTAGTTGAATGTATAAAATGGAATCAGAATAGAAGCAGCGAAGGCATTATTTAAATGGAACGATTGTGATATTAGGTCTGATAAAAGTCAGATTGTAAATTAAATGGGTATTTTATATTGAATCAAGAACAAACGAAGTGTGTAATAAATAATAATGTAGCAATAAATTAACTACATTTTGTGCTTCGGTCCCCAAACTAATGGTTCATTTCGGTCTTGATATTGATAAAACAATCGCGACTTAATGACTGTGCGTTTCCAATCCATTATTTTATTCGCTTTGCGGCGTTTCATTCGGTTAGCGATATCAGTTCTATGAATGGTTACGATAAAAATATCGAACACATGTGCGTGTATCGCCAGATGCCCTGCGACCTTACGCTCTACTCGTTTTATAACATTACCCATTTTATGTGCACCATTGGTTATAAATATCGGCCACGTTACCGCGTTTCGCACCACGTTGGCGTTTATCGCGGAAACAAAACGTTCATTGTATCGCTGAGATGATCGGTGCTAACCTTGGAGAAACGTCATCTTATTTCACGAGCACGCGTTCATTGGATGTGTGTGTATCGTTGCGAAAGTCATAAATATAAACCATTTAAAGCGGCTCTAATTCTTGTTGCTATATTCCAAGGGTTTGAAGCAGAAGCTCTCATCAATGTGGCTGTTGTATACACAGATTGTACTTGTGCTCTACCTAATCGCAATTATTTTATTTTTTATTTTATTTTCAAAATTTTTGGAAAACTTACAGCTAGGTTAAAAAAATAGTTATTTACTTACAAAATACATGCCGGTAAAAACCAGCGCATGTTTGCTGAGGGCCAATTATAAAGTTTCCGCAGATATATACTTAGATAAATAACAAAGGACGTACAGACAGAGTAGACGACTAAAAGGAAATACACAATATAGTTAACTTATGAAGAATTCATCGCTAAGCAAGCGTTTAAGCTTGCTTACAGACGTGTTAAATAAATCAACATCAATATTTCTGTTGACCAATGAGTTAAACGATTTGCTAGCTCGTAGTAGAAATGCGTTTTGTCTATAATTAGTTTTTACCATAGGAACATATAGAATACTCGGTTTTCTCAATGCAGCAGTATTAGTACGCAACCCTAATTGCCCAAGCAGCTCAGGACAGTCTACGTTGCCATTGCAGATATTTATAAGGTATGCCAGGTCAGCAACTTGCCTGCGATTAGAAAGTGGAAGGAAATGAAACTTGCGACACCTTGTAAAATAATCAGGTAGGTATATTTTAGCTCGGTATTGTAAGTATCGCATAAACCTTTTTTGTATGGATTCGAGACGCGATGAGTAAACCACATAGTTCGGGTTCCACACCTGCGATGCGTACTCGAGGTGACTACGTACGTAAGCGCAATACAAAATTTTAAACGTTTTAACACTTACAAATTCCGATGACATTCTTAAAACAAACCCCAGGGCGCGAGACGCTTTCTTTGTTATATTATTGATATGTTCATCGAACAACAACTTGGTATCAAATATTACACCTAGGTCTCTAATTGAGTCTACTCTTGTTATAGGTAAGTTGAAAAATGTATAGGTCGAGATCAATTTGCTAGGTTTACGGGTAAAGGAACATGTGTAACATTTAGATACATTTAAATCTAGTTTATTTAAAATACAATAATTTTGAAATCTATTTAGGTCAGACTGAAGATACTGAGTGTCAACGAGATTTTTAATTGGAAGGAAGATCTTCATGTCATCGGCATATAGAAGAATTTTTGAGAAAATATATATAATATATAATTATACAAGTACCTGGTAGGTAACCAATTAAGATCATTAATTGGTTGAAGATTTCTCCAAGTGGACATAACGATACTAGGAGCTAGCATTGCGACTATAACAATCTATATACTGTATCAAAACTGTTACAAGTTATGCTGTGTAGACATTCATAAATAAACCCGCCTAAGAAAAATATTTAAGCTTGACTCAACATTATTTTGAAGATTAAAATCCGGGCAGACGCCGTGATTATTTATACGTTCATTCATCACATTTTTCTTTCCACGTCTAGCGGATGTTTAAACGTGAAGCTGACGAACTAAATTCACATTTGTTTCGTTTACATTAAAATATTAATTCCCACGCTCTCAATAATAGTTAATAAGATTATATTTGAACGCCTAATAGTCATAAACTTATTTCAGTTGTTGACTACGAACGTTGGTTTGAAGTCTTTGATGATCTTTTAATTTCAATTGTTTCTTGATTGAACTTAAACTCTCACAGGGTGGCCTTTTGAGATGGCCAAATTCGAAAGCATGAGTGCATGCATATTTTTTGTAATCTTACCTTCTCTCAGAAATCTACCGATTTTCCAAAAAAATATGATTTATGTAATTTGTTCCAACGGATGCGGTTGCTGATAAGGATCAATCTGTGCAAAGAAATGTATTAAGTATAGAAAATGAAACGAAATGGCTACTAATTAAAATTGTTTGAATATCATGCACCAATGTGGAAATTTAAATATTCTTTTTGAACAATTGGTGTTTCTGCAGCCAGCCAAGATACTTAACCTTAAAATACAATGTAACCTTCAAATACCTAATGAATTTTGAAATGCTTAGAGAATTTCAACAAAATCAAAATTAAGCGAAAAAAGTACCTATACTAACAGTTTTTATTTTATTATAGATTGAGCTTATGACTCCTTTCCCGAGTTTTATCTAACTTTCATAGTTTCAGATTTGGACATCCACATCCCATCTCAAAAAGACATTGAGATAAAAGTGGATACGTCACAGCAGAATAGAATTTAAAGAAAAAATAAATTAAATTAATACTGGACAATTCACACAGCATTACCTAGCCCCAAGCTAAGCAGAGCTTGTGTTGGTCGCGTAACTCTTTCAAAGATCGATATAGTTCAGAATCTATAAAGTTACGAAATCACCGGCATTAATAAAAGCTTTTAGTTTTATTCGATGAGCTCCTAAATTGCGTAATAATAAGCTAAATATAATTTTCCTATGAATAACGTCCCGAGTCATTAAGTGGACCGACAGACAGAAATAGCGGTTTCTATTCGAGAAGCCCAGATGTGTGTCAACCGACGCCGAAATCATTTTAACTACCCATAATGTTCGGAAAAATAAAGGGAGTCGTGTTTATTTCCACCGCGAAAACCTATCATTAGCTCGGTTGAATGAAAAATAGTTTTGAGAATGGCGGCTTTGGCGAAAAACAAATAAAACCTTCAACTGTATAAACCCACGGAAGATTTTGAAATATAAGATTATTAGGTACATTATGCTTACTAATGAGATTGATATTTCAATCAATAAATACGCTAGTCTTATGTGGCGTCTATTGCCCGTGATCCAGCTGCGTGACTCCCCTGGTTGGAGCACGGATGAAAATAATTTCCCGTGGTCCACTAGAATCTTGAAATATACCTTGGTTAATACACTACCCTACCCGTATATTTTGAGACTTAACACCAAGAAAATATATAAATAAATAATGCTGGACAAATTCACACAGCATTATCTAGCCCCAAGCAGAGCTTGTGTTATGGGTAGATAGATAGAAAATGCTTTATTGCACACCTAAATTTACATAACAAACAAAAGTAAAAGAAGTAAAAAACAAATATGTAACAATTGGCGGTCTTATCGCTTAAGAGCGATCTCTACCAGACAACCGTGGATGGATAGGATCGTTGGATTGAACGGGGACTACGGGGGTACCTACTAGATAACTGATATACATAATATAATACTATACATAGATATTTTTTTTTTATTATAAATAGAAAACGACCAGAACACCCTGAATAAATGTTAGCATTGTTTGATCGTACACACTTTGTCCCGAGGCGGAAATCGAACCGGCAACCTCCTGCGTCGCAAGCAGACCATCGCCCACCGCGCCGCAGAGGTCGTCAGGGATAAATTATTTATGTATTGAGCTTTTATAAAAAAATACGCTAGGGTTTCTTATTTGGATGAAACATACTGAACTTTCCCCAAAGGATTAATATGATGATTTGTATGAAGATTGAAGGTTTAGGATGGATTAGTATTAAAATATTCATTAAAAACTGGAATTTATTAAGATCATGGATGTAGATTTTGCTCTTCATATCGCGCGCCCCTAATACATAACATTAGGTGTCTGTTATCCACAAACAACCAAAAAACATTTACATATACATTCCCAATTTCGTGAGTGCCTCGAGTTCCCATTATTTCCATTTAGATGCCAAATATTGGGCAATATATTGAATGTTTCCTAATGCAAGTCGTTACCGCATCTGCTTTTGTAAATAAGGGAACGAAGTGTCATTTTGAACCACACGCCCGTATTTACCAGGAATATCCACATTTCAATTTCATCCTGACAGTAACCGATACTTTACCCAGTAGTTGCGACCTCGGCTACGCTACATTGCCTTTGTATTGCTATTTGCTTAATCCACAAACAGGAATAAATACGGGACTCATTGTAACGAACGATAGGCTTATAATAGACATACTTGTTGTGAGTTTTCTATACCACAAGTTTCAAACAACCATTTATTAAAATTGCGCCTAATGCTAGCAAAATGTGTATATTTATACACTAAGGTAACGTAAATGTTCAGATTAAAAAAATACGATAGGTAGGGAAAAACCCGTAGAAGTCGAGTAATCGAATAGAATTTGTCAAAATAAACTGGGTTCTTTAACAGAAAAATACAAATTACGCATAAAAAATGGTTTTCATTAAAATACTCTAAATTTTCAGCACCAAAACCACATTATTTTTTACGAATTACATAACTAGATTAATGCTTGATTTGAGTAATCGTGTAGTTTTTTAGGAGGTAAAGTTTGTGAATTGTGAGTTTGTGAGGTTTTAGTGCGTAATCTCTGGATCTACTCAACCGATTTTGAAAATAATTTTACCAATAGAAAGTCACGTTATTTGTGAGTGTCGTAGGCTATATAGAATATACCCGTGCGAAGATGGCGAGGACCGCTATTAGATAATTAGCAAAACTTGATTTTTGCACTGACATTGCTTTGCTCTGTTCCGCTCCTATGAACGCGAAATCATACGCCTATCATTTTTACAAATTGGCGTCATAAAGCGCACCCTTAAAACAGAAATAGAAATCTTTTAATAAAACGATTACCCTATACCTAGTCATTATGAAACGACCAAACCAATTAAACCTGCTGCCTTAGGGCACATTCACACAGAGGTTCTTTTTTTCATGACCGTTTTTTACGGATCCTTCGCTACTGGAAACAATCGTTTACTGGATCCGGAATACTGTCAGGTTTGTGAACTCGCTCCTATGTTACACTAGCTTCTGCCCGCGGTTTCGATCATGCTTTACCGGGATAAAAACTAGCCTATGTTCGTCCCCGGGATACCACCCACATCCCTGCCAAATTTCATTGAGATCCGTTTGCGTGAAAAGGCAACAAACAGACATAGTTACTTTCGAATTTATAATATTGGTATGGATGGAGACGTCTGGTAAATATGACCTGCCAAGTTTTTTGACGGTGCTTGACAAGTTGGATAAAGGCAGACCTTTATCGAACTTATCGAGAACCGATCAAATACAACTTGGAAAGCAATAAGACGACAGTCAACGGACTTCGTCTTACATACGAATCAGTTCAACGCGTTCGAGTGGACTTGATGAAAAGCTTCCTGTGCGTGGACTATGAATGATCACTGTAATAAAATCAGATGCAAGGCCGCAAGCTACGAATGATTGGTTCATTAGTACCTACTAACATCCCTAGTGATGCAACAACCGGGTAAATATGAGTCACTTTACAACAGCTTACAAAAACTTGGCTGGTTTTCTTAGACTCGTACACGCCAGCATTTCAATATCGCAAAATATAAAAAGAAATATCGACGGAATCTTTAATAATTAGATTGAGATGTAAAATCCATTAATATACTTGATACTCAGTATACCTATAAAGTAAAAGTAAAGTAGAAAGATTTTTTTTTATCAAAACAGCGACGATTATGAAACATAAATAAACCTTAATATAAACAGAAAAACCGCAGCCCCTCGAGGCAGTAGTGAATGCGTAAACGAAAATATGTATAACCTAGATTTAGTTTGTGTGTAGTGAAGTAGCTGACGTCCCTGAGCTATGGTCATGGGCACCATGGAGGTCACACTACACCTGAGCTTGGCATCGTGACAGATTGCATAACCAGAAAACGCCTACGTCCACTAACAGGAAACACGACTATTTGAGTTTCCATAATAAACTATACAGACTAACAAATTCAAGTCTCACTGGACACATCGCTTCTCTTTCTCTAAATTTATTTTTGTTTTTGTTTGTTTCAGGTAAGTTAAAGGCATCGATCTTTGTTCGTGATTCGAGTTATTGTTTCAAAAGTTGAGTTGAGTAGAGTTTGACTTGTGTTTGTGAGCAAGCTTCAGGTATACCGACATTAAATTGCCTTTGTTAAAGTTTGGTGGATTCCATTACCTGGTATTGTATGCATACTTTAATTTACAAAAGTTCTGAATCAAAGTGGCTCAATTGTATCGATCTATTTTTGTGAGAGATTGAATGTCTTTGCAGTTTTATATAATTTCTGTGTTCGTCTACAATGAACGTCTACAAAACTAACAACTTTCAAAATGGTTTTTATAGAGATTATATCTAAAAAATAGGTACTTTTCCGTTACCTCTAGTTCTTGTAGAAAATGTTAAACAAAACAAAACTATTGAATGTCATCCAAATTTGACGCGAACCTTAGGGTTATCATTATCACATCACATTAGAACACCAAGGTGGCGCCATGGTTCGCGCCGGTGTCTTGAGCTACCTACGTGAGAAACACCAAAACAAACACCATCACCAACTGGTGGTGGAGTGAGTGAGACGCCAAATAGCTCTATACAAATATTAATGACAAATTTGGTTGCACTAACAACAAGCTGATACCAGGTGAGGTATCCTCAATACAACTGTAGACATGTTGTTGGTGGCGTGACTGGTGGTGCCAACATGGTGTCCTAACATGAGATAGGGCACTAGTATAAAGTTTTGATTTAAATATTTTATAGGTTGTACTCGTATGTAGGTGTAGGTACAGGTAGCTTCATACGAGTATTTACTCTAGTCTAGGATATGTTTTTATGTATATCGCACCTTTAAAAATCTTGAACAACTGGATGAAAACACGAATCTGAATATTGGTGTTAGGTCGTGACTGAAATAAAATATCGGTAGACACACGATCTGCCGTACACGTCGGTTTTGTCACGGTCCAGCGCTGGATTATGTCGAGAACTTCTGAAATATTTTCAAAATGTTTGCTGTATATTTTACTGCCACGAATTTTTTGCTGAAATATTCCACGGATTTGAAATCCTGAGGGCCATGGAAAAATAGGACGTAAACTCTTAAGGTAGCTCATGTTTTGTTAAACAAACTAAATGAACATTGTGAATACTAGAATTTAGTGGTCATATTATATCATATTGGCAATCTGACAAAACATTTTAGTTATATCAATAACTTTTTTTTAATTATTATTTATTCAGAAAGAAAATAACAATCAATAACTAAAATAAATATTTCATACATCCTTCGTTTTCGAAATACACTACTACTCTTCTTAGCTTCAATATTAGAGAGAACAAATACTTAATGCTCTTTGCTAAGAAGCTTTGCAGAGAGTAGGACTGTAAGCCTGAAGACTATCTTAAATGGATTAGGTTAAAAAGTTAACAAAAACGAGGCAAACTGAGTGGCGGACAAAGCGTCTTTGAGATTTTGGCATTGTCAGAATATTAAATGCTTCGACTGTGTTTGAATACAAATCTTTGTAGGGTATTAACAGTTTAATGAGTATGATTTGAATAACTTAGCTAGTTCAGAATACAAAAATTAAGGTTAGTTTCTCAACATATAAATGTATTAAGACTTGTTGAAAGGTCTGCTAAAAAAGGACACCATAATGTGTATTTAGCGAAGGGATTTATAACATGATTAATTCAGCATACCCGCCCTAGTTTTTCCTAATATTCCCGGAATCACGTGCGAAGTTGGGATGAAAACATTTTATCTTCTAATGGATTCTGGGATAGCAGACAAAACGTATTTATCACTGTGGCAGTTATCAAACACAAATCATAAGCAAATTTCAGATGAGAGGCTATTTTTATAGGAGTTCCGACGCCGGATCGCATCGTAATGCTGAGTTTTTGTCAGTTCCTTCTTTTAAATAATGACCCTATTAGCATCTCTGAGACAATAATTTAATATCTCCGACCGTGCCCCCTTAGTGAAATGGCGAATGCTGCTGGTATCATTCCTTCTTTTTCGCAAGTTTCAGTGACATTTCCGTTTTGTTTCGCTTTTCATTAAAATTATGAAGCCGGCGCGAAGTGATGAGACAGTGCGGCTAGAATACAAATTTTAAGACCAAAATTCGAGATGCTGATGTATTCTTAAAGAGACCTCGGACTAATTTGTGGTTAGGCTAGATATTTTGGGGCACGAGTTGCTTCGAGCTGGTATACATTTATAGCAAAGTTTGTTATTTGACTTCATTTTGTGTCCTCTGTAAGTTTGAGCAAAAGTTATGGAGCATATAATATGGGGATCACATTTTCTCATTCCATAACCTCTTTTGTTTTCTTTCATACTGTCAAATCTGACTCTACGTAAAAATGTGAAAAAAGTTCAAAAAGTAATATTACATTAAAAGGGCTGCATTTTTGCGACAGCAACTTATTACACGAGTGCGGCATGAAGCATGCAAAATTGGATTTTAATATCAGTAGAGTTCGTCCGATAAGTAGATTGGTATCGTATGAATACCCGTACCCGGGACTGGGCGGCATCGAAATTATAAACGATGAAAAACATATTCCAATCCCGCTCATGCTCGTATCATGTATCGTTAAATTCCAATAATGATATTACGATATTGTATGGTTGACCGTAAAAATGTATCAATGGAGAGCCTGGTTTACAACTGTTATTGCGATGCTTCGGCTTCGCGCGAGTAAAACTGAATTGGCCTATTTACATGGCTGTGGTGAGCAACCTGTGTTGGGCTATTGTATGTGCTGGACGCCTGGTGTAAATAGTGAGACAGTGAACAGGGATACAGCCGTATTTGGCTACAGCTCGAGTAATTGGCTTTGCGCCTTGCTGCTGAGACTTTGTTCATCATCATCATCAACCTACAATAGTCCATAACTGCTGGCCATATGCCTCCTTATAACCTCCTATACTAGCTGCTGCCCGTGGCTTCACACGTGTTATTTAAGGATATTGCTATTCCATTTGAACTTATTTGTGGGATAAAAAGTAGCCTATGTTACTCTCCATCCTTTCAACAAACTAAAAAATCAGGTCGTTTGGTTGCTTAGTTAGGTCGTTAAAGAAGAACAATCACTGTTAGCGTCGGCGGTGCGACCCGCAGGGGCGCGCCGTCGTTTCACAGACTTGCAGATCACTCTCTGTGTTTTCAGCCATGAAAGTGCTAGTATAATATAACACGATCACTGCTAGCGTCGGCGGTGCGACCCGCAGGGGCGCGCCGTCGTTTCACAGACTTGCAGATCACTCTCTGTGTTTTCAGCCATGAAAGTGAAATAGTGAAAGTGTTATAGAATACCTACTTGTACTAGGAGTTAGTTAATAACATATTACATTATCCTCTTATTAATTCATTCAATTTCCTTATTAATTAAAGTATCTACTGGTCCAGCATAAGATACTTAAAACTTTTTAAACTTTCGCGATTTGATAACATATTTAAGATTATTTTTCGGGTATTTATCGCGTACCTTTTGCTTTCTTTTCCCCAACGTTTCAACCGCGTTTCAGCGATCGTGGTCACGGGGCGACACCCCGTGACCACGATCGCTGATAAATAATCATAAGATACTTCGTCGTAAATAAAAGCAGTAATATTAAAAAGTCCTTTAGTTTTCAGTAGACCGCTCAGGGTCTACTGAAAAGCTTTGTTTAATGTGAATTAGTATGATTGACTTCTTAGTTCTCATTTCTTGTTGAGAATTCTTCGAACCTAAGATTGTTATTCGACTCCAAGTTAATTGTGTCTTTGTCTACGAGAAGTATTGTAAGAGAAAACTTGGCTCATTGAAATTATCGAGTTTGGAAAGCTCTTACAATTGTAAGGCACTTGTGCCTCTTTTATTTGGTTTCTTTTCTACTAATAGATTTATTACCATTTAGTTCTCATATATATATCTCATCATCATCATCATCATCAGCCTATACCAGTCCACTGCTGGACATAGGCCTCCCCTAATGAGCGCCATAGCGCCCTGTCTTCAGCTTGCCGCATCCAGCATCTGCCAGCAGTCTTTCGCAAATCGTCATTCCACCTGGTAGGAGGGCGTCCTACACTACGTTTTCCGAGTCGCGGTCTCCACTCAAGAACACGTTTACCCCAGCGGTTGTTGATATATATCTCGTCCTTCTTTAATCTTCGTATTTTTTTTACACAAAACTGTTACTAATAAGGTTCGTAGTTAACCCGCTTACATCCGTAGTGAATTCGTCAAACTACGATAGTTTTTATAGTAAAAAAAAACTGTTACTGAGAAAACTTTCTTCCATTTGGTTTAAATCATAAAGACTATCAAAAGTTTAAATTAATAATTTGTTCTCGCAAAACTCTGTGTCGTAAATAGCGAAGTAGTTGCGCGTCTGATCTAGTAAACAGACTCTTTCTAACGAGAAAAGTTCACGGAAGTCTTGGGATGGATGAAAAATAATGCTCTCCCCCGTACCTAGTTACCTTCATTATAAAAGCTTAAACTAAGCTTTCTTCCTTTTAGCCCTGACTATAGCACTTATGCACGATTGCGTATGCTGGTATTTAAATGTAATAATATGTATAGCATAACTAACACCACAGTATTGCCGATCTATGATGAAGTTAGGAATTAAAAGCAAAAGGAATAAAGAGTATGCAGTTTTCTATTGTTATTTGGAAAAAAAATAAAGAAATTGGATTAGTTGACCCGTTGCGTTTAGGCTGGAACACACAAGCGTATTTTTTTTAGTTTTGATCCGTTGAACTTGCGAAGGGACTTTCAACAGCATTTAATTTTGTCGTCCCTAGGCCCAAACAGTATCTATATATTAATATTATAAAGAGAAAAGATTTGTTTGTTTAAATTTAATAGGGTCCGAAACTACTGAACCGATTTGAAAAATTATTTCACTATTAGCATCCTACATTATCGCTGATGAACATAGGTAGGTTATAGAATATACAGGGCGTCCCAAACTTATGGGACATGAAGGGGAAGTACCTTAAATATCGTAGATAGGGTATTTTGCTGAAAGAAGACTTTATGTTACTTTTAAAAGTTAGTTATTCTGCATTCAAAGATTTTCTAAAAAATACTTGCTTCGTCTGGGAATCGAACCGACTTAAATGTCAAAAAAAAATCATCCTACTTCTATGATGCCAATCGAAAGAATAGCTAAAAAATAATAACTTTGCTTAAGTAACATAGTATTTTTTAAAAAAGGAACAACATTAAATTAATCATTTTTATCAAATTAAAAACATACATGAAAGTGCCGTAGTCAATTAAGTAAGTATTTTTGTAAATTAATTAATTAAATGCTCAAAATATGATCCCTCTTGTCTTACGCAAATCGCCAATCTTTTAATGATTCCGCTGCCTGTTGATTTTCTTATCATTTTATGGTGAACACTCGATGTGATATGAAACTCCAATTTCAAGTTCTCCTTCTCTCACCGATGTTTTCGGAAAAGCCGAAAAGTAAATTAAAATATCAAGTTCTTCGTCGTTGATCATGTGGTTTTCTTGCTGTGGTTCTCTTGGGCGTTTATCGAAACGCCCCAGAGTTTTCAAATTGTCCACAAGCCTTTTCAAAACTTTACGAGACGGTATTTGTCTATCAGGATATTTTACGCTATACCACCGTAAACTTCTATCGTTCAAAAAATATGCTTCCATTAGATCAAAACTTACTTGATATGCCATGTTCGTAATAAATTAACACAAAACTTGTGTAAGTGAATTATTCAGACTAAACAGATCAATCCAAAAACAAACGCTCGCACACACTGTTCCATTTTCAAATTTAAGAACAACATTTAAAAATATTAGTTCTTTTTAAAAAGTATGCATTCAAACAAACGCTCTCATAAACTGTTCCATTTTCAAATTCTTTCGATTGGCATCATAGAAGTAGGATGTTTTTTTTTTTTGACATTTAAGTCGGTTCGATTCCCAGACGAAGCAAGTATTTTTTAGAAAATCTATGAATGCAGAATTACTAACTTTTAAAAGTAACATAAAGTCTTCTTTCAGCAAAATACCCTATCTACGATATTTAAGGTACTTCCCCTTCATGTCCCATAAGTTTGGGACGCCCTGTATACCCGTGCCAAGCCGAGGCGGATTGCTAGTTTTTAATAAAGCGATTCACACTCAACTAAAAAAAAATTTGTTTTCAGCCTTAGTTTCTGTAATTTCTCCCAGAAACAAAATAACATTGTTACTTGTGGTTACTAGTCCATTTCGGTCAAGGGTCCGGCTCGGTATCAGGCGCCATGTTTTGATGTTAAATAGAAAACATGTCAACATTGTCGCCCAAATAGGAACGGTGTGTTTCATAATTAAATTGGAGGCTTACGAGGTAGAAATAGTAACCGACCACGCGCTTGATGGAAGTGTGATTCGAATTCCTAATTCGCAATCACAAAGGTGGAAAAATACTGAATTAACCTGTAGGGATTGGAATCTGCGATCTTTTTGCGCTTACGGTTTTAATTTCGGATCTATTCCATAGGTTAGGTCAGCTATAAGTTTGAGTATGTACAAAACAGCAAAAAGAAACGGCAAAATTTTGCAGGCAGTTTCCATGTTCTGCGTATCGCGCAAAATGTTCCAGTTTCCATGTTCTGCGTATCAACTCTACTGTGCGCAACATGTTCCAGTTTCCATGTTTTGCGTATCAACTCTACTGTGCGCAACATGTTCCAGTTTCCATGTTCTGCGTATCAACTCTACTGTGCGCAACATGTTCCAGTTTCCATATTCTGCGTATCAACTCTACTGTGCGCAACATGTTCCAGTTTCCATGTTCTGCGTATCAACTTTACTGTGCGCAACATGTTTCAGTTTCCATGTTCTGCGTATCAACTCTACTGTGCGCAACATGTTCCAGTTTCCATGTTCTGCGTATCAACTTTACTGTGCGCAATATATTCCAGTTTCCAAGTTCTGCGTATCAACTCTACTGTGCGCAAAATGTTCCAGTTTCTAAGTTCTTTTATAGCATAGTTTCCTGTATTTGTATTGTAAATTGATTAGCCTCCTCCACGCCGCCGCTCGGTCGGTAGCTATTACGCTGAGAACCTTAATCAATTTGATTAAGTAAGGTAATTTTATGGCTCTAGCATGCGCATGCCTCTAGCTGTATTGACCACGTAGGATATATCTAGTTATTAAAGATGAATATCACTATCAATATGATTAGTCTTGGGTAATTAACTGACGTATTGACCATACCTATGATTGGGGTTAACCGCAGGGGCTGACATTATTAGGGTAATAATACAAGTCATCTCCAATCTCCATAGCTTCTCGTTAATTAAGCAACGTATGATTTATAATTAGTCGCTGAGAATGCACTTGCGTATTACACGTAGGTATTTAATACTGTTTCAGTTTCAAATCGTATTGATGCGACTGAACAAAAAAAAGGATACCTTGTTTCCCGAGTGTGAAAGTCCGCAAATCCTCGCACCCACACATTGCCGACTTCAAACTTCCCTATACACAATAGACAGGACTCGACAACACCCACACAAGTTAGAACTAGCGTGGATTTTTCTCAGTTTCGCCTTAATTGAATTCGCTTTTAGCCCACTTTTAATTTATTTGCGTTCGCCTACCCACTTTGATGTCTGCACGTAAACTCTCAGAGCTTTTTAGATAAATAACCAATTATCTCGATACGGCTTAATCTGTGGTATGTGATCTGGAATTCAGAATGGGCTTTGCCAACTGAACAGATCTCATTCAGGCAGATATTTCTTCTTCAAAATGTAATTTACTCTACCGTCTCTTAGATACATAATAAAATTACTTATTTAAGTCGGATTAGATAGTTGGCTTGTTAAAAAAACTCATTTAAACAAGGTGTAAGAATGAAGGAGCTTGTAATAGCCATAGAATGGTGTATACTCGTGTGCAAAATCTGCTCAATTTGACCAAACAAATCACCAAACGCACCGGGGATCCATTTGCTGCCCACTGAAGCCCAACTGCTAATCCACCCCTGAATGGATCATTCTCTATATTCAAAACGTGACACATACTCGTAGGACGGCTCTTAAATTGATCGAGTGTTTGTGTGTACAAATCTATCAGTGCGCAAGTGAATGTAAATATGTGAAGATTTACATTGGGGCGTGATCACATCACAATCCTAATTGGCTAAACGATTACGTCGACAGCGGGGCGCGCCGCCACTAACCCAATTTGTACAAAACGACCAAGTAAACACACGTCGGTTCTACGCTCTGCCGAGATTTATGGCAAGATCATAAAATGCAGCTCTCAGGCAAATGTCCGAATTGAATTAACTCGGTTAATCATACAGTCTCTGAATAGGCTCTAGCCAGTACATATAAAGAATAGTGAATAGGTGCGGTCAGCGTAATATCAAGTCTTTAGGGTTGTTCGGAATCGCTCACATGGAAATACGAGCGACGCGGGCGGAAGCGTCCGGAGAAAGTAATGATCCGTTTTCTCTACATGTAGTATTCCAATGTCACAGCCTGAAATGTACTTTTCACGGTTCTACGAGCAATATTTAAATTTTTCTTTTATTGAGTTATTGGTAGGCGTTCAGGGTATCTGGGGTCAAATGAGCCGTATTAATTTTATGGGACCTCTACTCACTACCACGACAATTACTAGCACTTATTTATGGTTATCGCCTTACTTTGTTGACGTTCGAATAGCCACATAAGAGTACCTATTCTTTCGCGATTTTATTTTTATGTGAATGGGCAATAAAATGGTTTACACACAGCTGTCGGGTGTGGCGGGATTGGAGCGTTTCATGCACTTTTTTTCCAAGAGTTTGTACGAGAACGACATTAGAAAAATTAATGTACGTACATTAACGCACGAAGGGAGCTTCTTACTTCCAAAACTTTCTTTAAAATCACCAATCGTCCATCTTGACAATCATTTTGTCTTCAGCTGTGTGGAGGCCGGGAGCGCCAACGCCCCCGCCTGCGCCGGCGTCGGCCGACCGCAGCCCCGGCGCTCCGCCGCCGCCGCCGCTGCCGATCTGGTCGCCTGGCAGCGCCGGCACCTCGCCTCAGCTGCCACGGAAGCCTTACCGCCCGGTACACTTCGAGGAAACTACACCGCCACCCCGGCGAAAGTTTGCAGTGAGTGTTTCTAATTTAATTTTCTTTAACAGTTATGATAGCCTGGTAGAAACATACAGAACGAAGACTGGTGGGCGTTCATCTCGACGAGAAATTCCCGTTCATCTATCAATCTGTCTGTTATCAATATGTCCTTCATTTTACCATTTCTGCTTCTAGAGAATCCGAAAATTATATTAAGCCTTAGTCAAAAATAAATGTTTGTTTGGTGGCCACAGAAACTCGGTAAACCTTAGCATAGAAGGGAGTCTGCATGCAAACAACGCCGGATGGCAATCGAAATGTAATTGCGTTTTCGATCTCGTGGTCTTCAAGACAGATTGTTAACCGCAATGTTCTATCTCTGAATTTCAAAGCAGGATGGTTACATGTAAGATGTGACTTTAGAACAACATCAATGTGGATTTTGTTGCATAACCGTTAATAATTGATTCAGTAGGCGTTACTGTGCGGAAATCTATTGCAAAACTTGAAAATATTTGATAACCCTTCCGTGTAAAACCTTCTCCGATATGTTCTAACAAAATGTAGTCCGCGATGTAGAAGATAACTACCACACCAACTACAAAATAAAGAAATCTATCAAAACAAGACGTCAACTAGTTTTATCTCTCCACGAGACATCATCAGGACTTCACAATACTCGACCCTGACACTGAGAGCGCCAAGCAACAACGGCAGAGTCCCATCAATGTGTTCTTTTCTTCTAAAACGCGGACTAAATTTTGTTTGAAGTTATCGGAGAAGGTTTTGCGTGGAATTGTTACTAAATATTTTCATCCTTATATTTTGAAATTACCGTCGTCATACTAAAATGTTCCTTTCAAAAGTTTTTATCATCTCTTCTTCAAGTTGCTCTTTCATAAAGAATCCAAACTATATTTACGTAGCGTAGGTAAATAAATATATTTGAAAGTAAAGCTCGACTGTTTTATCAGTTTTGTACCTGACTAAAGTGTCAATCCAATACTTTACAATGGATAGCCAGTATAAATAACGATATTTCGTTGCCGACGAACTTTGAGAAGACGATTCCTTATCGTTTATTTAAACTTGGAATGTCAATTGAGAAAGTTAGTGATAACTTAATTTTTGTTAGCAGTCCTTGAATTGATTCAAAAAGATAAAACTTTTGGATAATTTTCATACAATTATGCCTTCAAAGCTTTAACTCGTATCTTATTTAGTTTGCATTAAAAGTTGAATATTAAGTTCAAGGAATCATTCAACTGTATTACAAATTAGTTGTTCAATGATCTTGAAATCGCAAACCCAGCTAGAAATTTTTATCTGTGTTCGTTTTTAGCCCGTGTTTTGTCGAATCTACGAACATCACCGGGCTGAACAAAAACAATCCGTAATAATTAGATAGAAGATAGATTGCACACTTGCAAGAAAAAAACAATTGACACGTGAAACAATTAAATCATATAATTCAGTAATCTGTGTCCTATAAGTGAGGTTCTTTCAGAAACAACTCCTACGATGTTTTCCAGAACGCAGAACAGAACGGTTGCACCAGCGGTTCCGAAAGCGAGGGCCGGCTGAGGACTTCCCAAAGCGCGCCTGTCACAGGCCTCAACACTTTGGGCTCCGCTAGCAGCCGGCTGCCACGGGCACAGAACCCCACCGTCACTCTGTTGCAGAAAGCAAGAGGTAAGGACTGCACTTCAACAATCTTTAAGGGGGCGACCTATGAAGCCATTTTGTGAAAAAGATAGGCATAGGATTTCGCGTTCATAGTACTGGGACAGATCAGAGGCAGAAGCGCAAACATTATGTTATTACAGAATATCTATTAAGTCGAATGTTCCCTTGTTGTTCCATTAATTTAATACGGTGATGAGTATAAAAATATCTTGTGATTGATAGCTTAGGAGAAAAATCGTAGGTGGTACTTTGCATAATTATTTCTGATTTTTAAATATATTTTTTTTTCATTTTTGAATCGAAAGGGGCGTGCTTTGTATAGTATAAATTATTGTATATATTATTTAAGCATTTTCATGCCGCTGAAGCAGATTACGGAAAGATCAAACGTTGTAGGTCAACGGTAAGTAGGTACTTACTCTATAGGTGGTCCATGGTGAGATAATTTTTATTGTCATTTGACTATTAATTTACGGTTTTCGGATATCTCAGTTTACTTGTGCTGTAAGACCTTGCTTCTTGTCAAATCTCATAATTGTAGGTCAACGGAAAGTATCCTATAGGTTTTGTGTGCATGTGATTCCCTTCGAAATTTCAAAAAAATTGGGCATAAACGACTGGAAGTTTTGTCTGCGGTGACTTAGAAGTTTTATTTATATCACGGCTCCAAGAGGTTACGAATTTGTGTATTTGATGATAATTTGAACTTGATACCTCCACGAATTCCTGAAAAAAGAGGGGTGACAGACGGACAGACACCGTCTGTCTGTCCGTTAGCAAAGTGATCATATACAGGTTTTTTTTTCTTTTGAGGTACGGAACCCTCAAAAGGTTTTAACTTAACCCAATTGACGTCAATTCACATACACCCACGCCTTAATTAGCATTCCAGCAAACTCCCGACTTCGCATGGGTAGTACCGGCACACGCACGCCAGTAAAATTCCCAGTCAACGTTATTTTGCGTACTCCTTCAAAAATCGTCTTCATATTTCAGCCAATTTACTAAAATCTTATTGAATTACCTACATAAAATGATGTTTAGAATAAGAAATAATATAATCTATTAGTTTTCTCCTAATACACTTACCTAAGTAGGAAAAAAATGTGCTATTTGGTTATCCTCATACTTGTTTCTTTTATAACGCATGTTAATAATAGCTTTTGTATAGCTTATTTACAATACCTACCTGTCGTTTAATTTATTTATTTTTATGTAATCAAATCATACTCTGTACTATCGCAAGATTGGCTCACAAATAGCGCTCCATTACAAACCTCTGTGGTTTTTTGAGTAATCTATAACTTGATAAATAAATAAAAAAGATATATATGTATATACTAAACCTACCTCGTGACATGAATCACTTTCCTTTTTTTCAATAGTGAAAACCGAATAATATCCGTTCAGTAATTTTTTATCGCGTTCAGTCAGCATTGAAGCTACTATTCAGCTACGTTTCTATCAGTGGCTCGTTTTTGTTCAACGATTCGAATTTTTTCCGTGGTATTTCAGCTTTATGTGAGCGCCAGTTTACCTACATTTATCCATGCTCTGACTGAAGTTTTGTTTTCTTATACATTCGAGATGCATTTGGGAATTCCGATGCTCTGCAAAAATGTAAACGTTTTCAGATATGCCGTTCGTTTTCAGGCCCCGCTTTTCTATTTATAGCTCTCTTGTAAAACGAGCCGCGTCAAAACAAGCTCTAATGAATTATTAATGATCGGCAAGGGCTTATTTCTGAACAGTTGTCATCTTATGTACCTACTACCCACAACCCAATAATGAAAACACATTAACCTTTTTGTTTCGTTGTAAATAAATAATGCTGGACAATTCACACAGAATTATCTAGCTAAGCATAGCTTGTCACCTTCAACTACCTAAGCATAGATTATAAATAATGCTGGACAATTCACCCAGCATTATCTAGCCCCAAGCTAAGCTGAGCTTGTGTTATATTTATATATAATATAACTGATAAACATTTTTTGGCCGTAAGTTTTGTTATGTATCATAGTTGTATTAATTAAGGGCTGTGGATTTTGTTTAATAAATAAATAAACAATACAATGATAGATATTTTTCATTTTATTAAACGTAGAAAAAGACCAGAACTCTCGGAACAGTATTTACAGATCATGCAAACATTTCTCCCGAGGCGAGAATCGAACCCGTAACCTCCTATGTCGCAAGCGGACCTTCGCCCGCCACGCCACAGAGGTCGTCGTTGTACAAATAGTATTGCGGTACCTTCATATATTACTTTGCTTGTTATTTGGTTACTACAAGTACAATCCAATCAATAACCAAAAGCCCGTTATTTGGCCCTTATAATCCCTATTTCGATAACTGTAACGAAGATGGCTTACTATTAATTACCAGAATGTAGTTAGGTGGCGTAATTGACAAGACTCGAAGGGTTACATGTGTCTTTGTATGCCTATTACAACTAGTATTATGTCTCGTATACCTAGTTATTGTCATCGGATTGGAATACACGATGTGTGTTTACATGTAAGTTTTATAATGGCTATGCCGCAGACCACGTTTTACCTACGGTCTGTGGCGTGGCCGCTGTCTCATTAGTAATTAAATTACTATCATTGATATAAACAGTTTTTGACAGTTGTATTCTGTACAACAGTTATGGCTATTCCACTCTCTTATTTACTGTTTGGTCGTTCGACTGACAATCATAATAATGATATCCTAAAGCTTTACCATCGAGCTTTACCGTTTCTATTTTTATGAAAATCGATTTTGTTTATATACGAATTTGTTATCGATTTTGTAACTTTTACTTAAATTTCTGTACTTTTTTACTGACTTACGGGTCTTAATGTCTTTATTTTTGGAATCAAGCAAATGAAATGAATGAAAGAGAAATTTGACGAAATCGCTGGTCGCAGTGGACGGAATATTACTCTGTGATCATGATGTCAGTTGGCTATGTAGGTATCTAAACGAAAGCGCTGTTGTTGCTGATGACAGTTGATACTTTTTAGTTTTTAAGACAGCCGTATGACGTAATAACATAGTGTCTACTATTTATTTCATGGTGCTAAAACAGATCGAAAACGCTATAAACATTGAATTAAATTTTAAAACTTATTTTGTTATTTCAAATTAAAACTAACATTTTCCTATGACTCTACCTCAATTATATATTTTTAGTTTTTTTTATTTAGATTAAAATACCTTATTGCTTTCAAACTTTATTAATACTCGTAGACCAGAAAAAAGAGAAAAAAAACTTTATGAAATCATCTTTGAGTTCTTTTCACTTTGTTGCGAAAATTGTTGACTAGCATTTTCTCTAGAATCAATAAAGTTGAGCGCACTTTGAAGTCGATAATTTATTCACAGCTCGGCCGCAGCTTCTAATTGGTGCCAAACTTTCATTAATTGTCCCATCTTCGGCGAGTTGCAACCCTTCGTTAGAAACCATTGAAAGTATGCTAATTTACCGTTGTCACTGTCTTGCGCTGTTGAGAGTTGTTTATAGGAAATTGCGGTTTATAGGAGAAGACGGTACCCCGAGCCAAACTATCGCCGCCATCTATTTTATCTCATTACTTCGTTGAACAAAGGTAATTTAATTTTTTAATGGTATTTTGAAAACATTATAAGTTTTTTTCAATGCCTCTATCATAGTTTTATTTTGTAGGTATAGCTTAGGAGGAGATGCAATAATTGAGTTTGGTGGCCACAAAGTGCACATTTTGTCTTAATAGTAAAGCGTTTTCAAATTAAAGTCTTTTATAATGGAATATTTTCCATGATTCCATGATGAAATAGATTATAGTCTGGAATAGCACATAGGCTATCTATGTATTATACCGGAATTCCCACGGGAACCGGAACTACGCAGGTGAAACCGCGAGGCGCTGCTAGTAAATGTATAAGTATATTTACTATATTTTTATCTATACATATAAAACAAAGTCGTGTTAGTTACACCATTTATAACTCAAGAACGACGGGACAGACTTTATGGTTTTTGATTTGTTGGATTTCTCTTAGTCCGGAATAGGATAGGAAGGATTAAAAACATTGGAAGATTAAAGAAAAAATTACTACCCGTGCGAAGCTCGGGCGGACCGCTAGTTATCCATAAATATATTCATAAACTTAAAACTTTTAAAACTATCATGGTTATTAAAAATGAAATATTAGAAAACTCAAAAATCGAACCTGATAAATATCCCGTTATAAATGAGTTTAATATTTATAAACTTTTCTTAGGCCGAACCGAAATATACAAGTTACCTGTAGGTATATTAACATATCCTTCACCGGCTAATAATACCTACACCAACAGCGGCATGAATAGGAAATGAAATCCTACAAGTAGAAGGTACCTAAGCGCTCACCTTTTCAATAGTGCGTCCCGAAAAAGATATGTCACATTATAACGACCTGACGAGGGTCGGCCATTATTAAAGTTTGATATCTAGGGGCAGGTGAATCTGAACACTGTATTACGAATCTAAAAGTTGTGATTGCAACATCAAACAACTAATTGCTTGGATTATGGAGCGGTTCAGGAGATTATAGTTTGATGTTTTGGGAGTTTCGACTTTATAGTGATTTGAGGGTATAAATGTGAGCGTGAACTATGATGGGTTCTCTGAATAAGGGACTTTCCAGACCTAAGAGGATATAAATAGCGAAAGCGAAAGATAAGTGCTTTTGCGGTAATCCTACTGATCACTGAAATATTCGGTGGGGTACCATGAAATCTAAGTAAAATTCGCTACCGCTCTGGGTACTGAAAACCACGTATGTCTAAAAAGGCCTTCAGACTAGATTTTTAAGTGTATTTCTGTTACTGAAAGCTTTTCTGAATGGTGTAGAAGATAGCAGTACAAATAGTTTGATTTTTGTTAGTTTTGGTGGCGCTACAGACTAATACAGTCTAACGTAAACTAAGGCCCGTAATAAGAAAGCTTACTCATAGTTCAGGTTGATGTAAAATTTTATGCCTTTTTTTTTAATCAGTAAAAACTGCCTCGCCTGCAGTAGGTAGGTATTATAAGATACTCGTAGTATAAAATTTTATCCTAGACAATCTGTCTGTCTTTATTATGAACGCTTGCTCAATTGCAGCAATCTATGCTTGAGTAACACTTTCCTGGGGTATAAGGGTTACTCAAGCACAGACCGATGACTAATACGATAAATATGGACATAATTATATAATGACGGACAAAAAATTGAAGTGGACAAAATTAATAATACCTTGTTTCTTATTTGATAATAATTACTATTTATAAACGTGTTTATAGTATAAAATTTGTCTTGGCTAAGTGCTTATTTTGTAAGCTTAAAGAAATAAACGTCATTGATATTTGATTTGATATTTTACTAATTATTACTTAGCTAAATAAATCCACTGAATCGGTGTGTATCAATGATTCTGATGAAATGGTTTGAACGTTTCAGAGGGTCAAATACCCCGAGGTTCGAGTTACCTCCAGCAGGAGAAAGACACCGCGCGTCTGCCGCGCGACCGACCGTCCCCACCTAGAGGAGATCCTGGTAAATTTGTTACTGATCACTAGTTTCTGCCCACGGCTTCGCACGCGTCGTTCCGTACTAAAAAATAGCATGTGTGTCATGATGAGATATTGTCTCCTTTCTTGCACCGAGGGCATAAAGCAGACTACGTCACTGGCGTCATTGAATCACGAGTGCAACTCGGGATTCAAGAATAATCAACATCATCATCATCAGTCTAGATTAGTCCACTGCTGGACATAGAACTCCCCTAATGATCGCCATAGCGCCCTGTCTTCAGCTTGCCGCATCCAGCATCTCAAGAACAAATTTACCAGGATCTCTTCTAAATGGGGACGACCGTCCCCGCCTACAGGAGATCCTGGTAATTTAGTTACTGAGCTTCTGCCCAAAGCTTCGTACGTGTTTTTCCTTACTACTAAGTAGCATGTGTGCCCTGAGATATTTTCTATCTCCTTGCCAAATTACAATATATTTATTTCAACAAATATACAAAAACAACTAATATGATATTTGTATGGATTAATCTATTGATAAATTAAAAACCATGAGAGTAGATAAATAACTGTGCATGTGAGTTTACATACCTATATGAGGTATATCACCCATTCACTGACTATACTTTAGCGGTCTGAAAGTAGGCAGTGACAATTTTACCCTAAAAATATTATAATAATTTGAGCGGTGACATATTTACCCTAGATTTTTACGATGACAATGTTACCCGTTGACATTTTTACCCTACCCCGTTAATTTACTGAAAGCTGTCGCGATCCTCTTTTGTTTTTCTTATACTGGAGGCCTACTTAATTACGAAATGTTGTCTTTCGATCGGTACCGTACTCTAATCGAACGAAAACTGAAATTAAGAACGAAGCGGCCTTTTCATTTTTTTAATAATTAAAGTAATTTTTAAATTCCGTTTGACTCTGAAGGTCATTATAATGGTTTATTTTTTTAAATGCATTAATAAGTCAAAGTCATACAGTCCAATATCTACCCTTTCGTAAGAAAGCGACAGTATCTCGTAGAATTTTGCGGTCGTACTTTGTAACTGCGTGGATGGAAAAGAACAAGAGTGTGCTTTCAGTGACGACATAAGCGTTATGACGTCAGCGAGGTTAATTGAATGAAAAATTAAAGACATACATAAAACTTCATCTAGTTTTATCTAAGCACTAGATTCTCTTAATTAATTTCCATGCTGTATTAACAGATTGCGTTAACTGGACGTCTTTGTCCCCAAACCAGTCACATGTGATGTAATAAACTTGCCCCGCACCTGTTCAATGCAATTATAGAAGTTTGAACTGTGAGGAACCAAACTAGTCAATATGTCTCAAGTCTTGTACTGAGGACGAGAATACCTTAGGGATCACATGAACGTTGTCTCGAGCGTTCAATGGTTAAAACTTAATTAAGACATTCAAGCTATACTCGTTTCAAGAATCCTAGATTTGTGTAGTTTATGCACCGAGGGCATAAAGCAGTCTCTACGTCACGGGTGTCATTGAATCACGAGCGCAACTCAGGATTCAAGAATAAATCTTCTTTGAAATTAGAACCAACATGTGTTATGTGTATCAACATGGGCAGAGATAAAACTAATGCCTATTATTTTTTTGCCGCGAACCACGTTACGAAAGTGTGAAAAGTAGAGTATTCTTCTCATGCTTAAGAGCGGGCCTAATGCAAAAAATTGTGAAAAGGATAGGCATAGGATTTCGCGTTCATAGGAGCGGGAGTAAAGCAATGTCAGTGTAAAAATCAAGTTTTTGCTTCTTTTCTATTAATGATTCAAAATTTAAGCATTGAATAGAAAAACTAAACGATTACTTAAATAAAACAGTAGTCTAGCTATGTAATTCGTAAAAAATAATATGGTGTTGTCGCTGATACTTTAGAGCATTTCAATTAAAACAGTTTTTTTTAAAGCGATTTTTGTATAGTTTTTTGTAAAGAAAGCAGTTTATTTTTCAAAATTCTATTCGATTACTCGACTTCTATGGGTTTTTCCCCTACCTATCGTATTTTTTTTATAAGAGTATTTAAGTTCGTTACCATAGATGTAAGGGTTTAAAAATACACAATTTGCTTGATTTTTGCATTAGGCGCACTCTTAAAGCTGTCTTCGTGCGTGATCAAATCCATCTCACACTCAGGATTCTAGTAACTCCCCAACTTAGAAGAATCCTGAGTTACGCTCGGAATTCACTGACGCCCGTAACGTAAGACACTGCTTTACGTACTTGGTGCATAATTTACTTTGTGTGTGCAAGTATGCGTTGTTGAAGTTTTTGAATTTAGTTGTTACATTCCAGTTTGTTACTGCTATCAACCTCAACCGCCTATAATGGTCCACTGCTGGACGCAAGCTTCCCTCTGATTTTTTTTTCTCATCGGGGTAATGCCCATAATACCTACCCACGCTTGGCATGCGGGTTGGTGATCACAGTTCGGTGGTAGTTCTATTCTGCAAGCGGCGCTGCTACCCGCCCCCCCGGTGTATGTCCCTTAGTCGCCTCTTACGACACCCAAGAGTTGGGGTGGTGCAAATTCTTAGCCAGCACCACATGACTAACTGCTGTCAGTTTATGTTAAATACTCATTTTGTCATTGTTAAAAAAATGGATTCTAGAACCTATCGAGTAGGTAGGTATAGGTAGGTGAATATAACCGCCATAAGACTCAATAATGATCTCTTTTATTCCCTGTTTTTACGACTTTGGCACTTATATAATATTAATAGTTAAATTTGGGGCTCAGCCAAAGTGGGTAATAAAATAATAATGTTTACGATGGTTGTATTATTATTACTTAATGTTGAAAAAATCAAGTATCTGATTTAAAGTTTCATTCTTTTACAAGCATTCTTTTACATTTACACTTCATTCTTTTAAGTCCAATGTTCTCAAAAATCTATGGTTCTCAACAAATATTCTACTTACTAATGCCCGATTTCTAGAATAAATGTCTATATAGTTGAAAACCGCTGATAAAAATAAATAACCTAAGTATTATGTAACCTTCTACGCAAAGACATCTGAAATTAATTCATGTACAAACTTCGACAACAGAGTCTGTTCATACGAAAATAACTTCCAAGAGAAACATGGAGATACGCACCCAATGTGTCTGTCACAAGGTACTTGTAAAGTTTAGTGGGATAAGTTCGAAGGTTCGAGAGTTTAGTGGTTAGTTCAAAGTTTACATATGCCTATTCATCTTCTTACACAGTGAACTGTTATGATCGATCGATCAAACAACGTGTTACTGAATGTCAATCAAGAATGACTGACGGGTGGTTTGATGTTACTTATAAGTAATTTGATTTGTGAAAGGTTAGAAGAATGTTTGTGACCTCAATAAGTATGTAAGAAACGTCTGTTTTTAATTATATTTTATGACTATTAAATAAAAGTTGAAGTGCGTCCGTACTAGTTGTGAGTGATTAAATTAATCAGTAAATTTCCGATCGCTATAACCAGAAATAGTACGGAAAAAAATCGCGTATTATAGATTAAAGCGAATTGATAGCTTCCCATTATTGCCAAGAATATGCATTTTTCAAAGAAACAACCTATGTATTTACTATTTATTATATAATTATATTACTATTATTCCTCTCTAAATTAGTGTTTTCTGTAAAATCGCAAAATCTTGTATTGTAATCGTATAAGAGAGCTATGCTCGGGGTTTCTCTACGAGATAGAATCCGGAATATGGAAACCCGTAGAAGAACTAAAGTCACCGACATAGCTCTCAGAATTAGCAAGCTGAAATGTCAGTGAGCAGGTCATAGAGCTCGCAGAACTGATAACTGCTGGGGAGTAAAGTTTCTCGATTTTGGCCGCGATGCAACGCGAAACGGAGTGGGAGACCATCAACTCGATGGACCGACGACATCTTAGCGGTCGAAGGGAGTCGATGGATGGAGGCGGCTCAGGACCGCTCTTTGTGGCGTCGTCGCATGGGGGAGGCCTATGTTCAGCAGTGGACTTGTATATGAGGATGATGATGAATGGTATAGGATCACTTATACTTAACACAAGCTCTGCTTAGCTGAGGGCTAGATGATGTTGTGTTCATTGCCCAGCATTATTATTATTAATCTTTCAAGTCCTTTTAATGAAATTTTGTACATATATTTCCAGTACATGCCCTAAGACGGGAGTACGCGAGCGAGACGGAGGCGAGCGACCACGAACGAGGCTCGCGGAAGATGGCAGATGCGCAGAAAAAGATCGAAGGAATTGGACCCATCACCAAAGACGGCATGCCGGTGTCACTGAGATCTGTGAGTAAAGCGAGCGCGCCTTTGCAAAAAATTGTGAAAAAGATAGGCATAGGATTTCGCGTTTATAGAAGCGGGACAGAGCATAACTGCGTCAGTACAAAAATCAAGTTTTTGCTTATTATCCATTAAATAAATAAATAATGCTGGACAATTCACACAGCATTATCTAGCCCCAAGCTAAGCAGAGCTTGTGTTATGGGTACTAGATAACTGATATACGTAAGATAATACAATACATAGATAGATATTTTTTTATTATACATAGAAAAACCACCAGAACACCCTTAACAAATATGTCTGCATAAAACAGTTTTTAAATGCGAATTTTGTATTATTTTTTTATATAATTTTTTTTTTTAATTCTAATCGATTACTTCATTGTTCCCTACCTATCGTATTTTTAACATTTACGTTCGATGCCATATATCTAAGTCTTTAAAAATACACATTTTGCTTGATTTTTGCATTAGGCGCACTCTTATGTTCTACTCTTTCTTCTCATGCCTTTTTTTTTCATTGTCATTTGCTGATCGTGCCTGCCCCGAACAAGAGGTGTTTTGCCATAATCACTACGCTTGGCAGGCAGATTTGTGATCGCAGTAAAGGTTTTTTATCAAATAAATTATATGAATACCATAAATAATCGAGTTATTGACATAGCTCAAAGGATTAGCAAGCTGAAGTGGCAGTGCGCTGGCCATATCTCGAGAAAAACCGACAACCGATGGGGTAAACGTGTTCTTGAATGGAGACCGCGACTTGGCAAATGTAGTGTAGGACGCCCTTCGAACAGGTGGTATGACGATTTGCGAAAGACTGCTGGCGGATGCTGGATGCGGCAAGCTGAAGATAGGGCGCTACGGCGCGGCGCTCATTAGGGGAAGCCTATGTCCACTGTGGACTAATATAGGCTGATGATGATGATGACCATAAATAAACATTTTCTCTTTTCTTTTATTTCAGGAAGTCAAAGACCCTTCGAAATGGTACAAGAAAATGTATGACACCATCCATAAAAACAAATACGACGGTCAGTATCTCGAATCTCTTTTCTTATATATTATTTTGTTATCAATTTATTCATAATATCAACATTGGCGTAGTGAAAATGGAACCCACAACCGGCTTCTTAGGCAGAGTTTTGCCTAGGAGAATTTGTTAAAATAAATAAAGATTTTTGCATGAAATTCGATTCTCGATTTCAACCGCTGCTGTTAATAGTTACAGAAATAGATCAAGCGAAAACTATTCTAACTCTTATATACCTTTGATGTTATTATGTCACAGTTTAAACACGTCATTTTAAAATCTTTGCGAGCTTGGGTTACTGGTTTATAATTATGTTTATTTCCGACCCGATACGATAATTTTCTGTTTTCAGACGATTATGTGACCATACGGTACAAAAGTCGACGAGGTGATTATTTTTGTTACAAAATTCTCTGAACATTCGGTGGCTGTCATCACTCCATCATGAACGCATTTGTTTTTTAACGGCTATTTTTCGCTTTACATTTTAATATTTACACTGTAAATACTATTTTGCTTTGTTTCGACTTGTGACGTCATGTGTGGTTTCGTCATAGTTTTGTCCGAAACATAATGCCGAATAACTTTACAGCAATTTAGTTTTTTTATCAAACTATTTTAATGCATACTATCAATAGACTTGATTAATTGGCCTTATTATAACTCGTATTAAACATTAGTAAAACGTAAACTACCAAGTTGAACTAATCAACAAAAATAACCGCTATTTTTAATTGGATTCTAAAACATTTTACCTACCACCTAATAAAATAACGAATACTACATTATACCTACTTTAAAAATAACAGTGCCTTATCAGACATAATCGACACCGAAATTTCATTATGACGAATATTCATCAACAATGTCTAAAACATCTCCGTTCACAGGACAACCGCCAGAACGCGTATCCAGCAACCGTTCCCAATACGCATATTTCGATCCTCGCTCCGGGTACCTTAGCGAACCCGAGGGCGGTCTCGGCAGACTCGGCTCAAGCACCTGGAGTGACGCTTACGACAGTGACGTCACCACCGGAGTCAGGAGACGGACCGCCTCGGTGCAAGAGGAGAGAAGAATGAACGAGCCATATACGCCTAGTAATAAGTGAGTTACGCCAGGAATTAATCCTGTATATCATACTTGATTGGAAATATGCATAAGGGACTGATGCCATACTCTATTATTACAGTGTTTTATGCTTATAGATACGATAGAAAAAAACTAATATCAACAAACTAAAAACAACAACTAAAACAACCTAAAACAAACTCTAGACGATTTTATATATTTGCTGTAGTTAGTAGCGAAATATTTTATTAATTATATATAATTAATAAAATATAACGTTATTTAATTATATTATATTTTTATTTCTATATTTATGAATGCTATTCTAATTTTTTCTTGAAATGGCGTCCATGTTTTGCATGTTTACTATTAATATTTTATTATTTTGCACCTAATTTACATACCTCCTACCATTTAGTATAGGTACATAACTAAACTCCCGTTCTCTCTGGTTTTTGTAAACTATGAATTCGTAATGTAACGTCACCCGCCACGTCAGAGGTTCAGACTGAAAACCAGCGTCATTACCGTCTTCGGGCGGTAGCGACATTATGCTGAGGCTGGACCTGGTTTAGCTGCGCACTAGGGAAAAACCAATAATTTTAACATCATAGTATTTCTTTTTTATATATGTTTGATTGTTTCGTTCATTTATTGTAGTGTTTAGTGTAAGTTGTTTTTTTATACATATTAAGAACTTTCCCTATTGTTTTTTGTGTGTATGCTAAATAAAGTTTATTCTATTCTATTCTATTCTATACGTCGTATTATTCAAATTAAAATAATAGCCAACCTAAGAATATTAAGTGCTAAGAATAATAAGTTAAATAATTATATAACGTTTGACAAGCAAGTCTTGTTACAGTTTGCTTTATTTGTTTCAGGTACAGTACGTTAGCATCTGCTCGAGCTAGTCAAGAAGTCTACAGTAAACAACCGGGTAGAATAGAGAATTATGTCCCCGGAAAATCATCTGTAGTTGATAAAGAAGCTAAGCAGGTAACCAATCATTTAATCTACAAAATAAACTTCAGTACCATACATAATCATGGTTTCCATCTTAAAATATGACCACATAATCATCATCAGAAGAATTGGCCATTCATAAATTAACCTTAATTGCAAGAAGTGCAAAAACAAAAAGGTGTTTTTCTTTTCTAGTGGTGGGACGAGGTCATGGACATTTTTGACGGGGTACGAGACTTTTTTACTATTTTATGTGATTTTGTTAATAATCCAGTAACATTTTGTACATATCAACCAACTTCTTTGTCATTTGTTAATGTTTCTTACCACTATCGAGTTCATTCGATTGGAAATACGAATAAAATAGTAAAATGTTCACACTTTGTCCAACGCTCTGATTATTTCGATAAGCAATTAGTAAATTGATAGTACTAGGGATAATCAGATCAGTTGACTCGTACAATATCTTTCAACACGAATCAGTATGCTATTTTTTTCACAAAAAAAAACATATTTAGAGTTTGCTATTGTTTTGCAAGATACTTATCTTACAAAACAATAGCAAACTGAAGTCTTCAAGTCAGTTTCATGAACTAATCATAGAAAAGTTCTATGAAAATGGCGTCAAGACATAGGTACTCACACAATCACAATCCTTTTTTCGATCATATACAATAACATGGCTCTGCACACTCTCAAATCGGACCCTTAGCTAAAGAAACATAAAAAAACATAAAAACGTTTATTAAAAAAAAATGTGTTACAAAGCAGTTTGATCACTGTCTTCTGTGATAGCTACACTGTAGCTGTGTTACAGAAGAACAGCTTTTGAAACGATTTCGACTCAAAGTTCTATGTTCAGTTAAATTAACATTTCCTTAGATAATTTTCACAGGCACGCGGTTACGACAGGTTTGTCGCGCCGTGGTGCTTAGGCTCATTGGCACGATGACTTACATGTGAAAAGGCTCTTGATTAGTAGAGATTACCTTCGAGATCTTGGCTTGGCTTGGAGTCGAGGTCTTATAATCGCGCTGTCAATTTTTTAATTATTTTATTTGATTTTCGTTTTATGATTTCTAAATGAAACTTCAACAATGTACCATTGACATTGACTGTTTATAGTATTAAATTTAACTTGTATAAGTGCTTATTTGTAAGCTTAAAGAAATAAAGTTATTGAAATCTTAAACCGGACAACTTTCAAAAAATAAAAAAATTTACGCAAATTATTGACTTTTCCGTCCCATTTCTCGCGCGCGGCTTAAATCGAACTTGTCAAATATATTGTGTGAAGCCATGTTATTCTATATTATGGTCCATGGTGCATATGTTTCCACTAACGCGTGTGTTCACATTTCTGCGGGCGCTAACAGTGGCTAGACGAGAACTCCCCTCTGCCTCCTTACTCGACATTGCTCGCTCGCGCCATACAAAAGAATGTAAGGGCCTTAACATGTCCGCATCGTATGCTTTGACCTTTTGGTATCCGGGAGTTGATGTTGCTATATTCTCTGGGTATCTATAGGGGTTGGCCGTAATATATGAGTCTTTAGAGGCCAATTGGGTACTGTAGCAAGACTCGTATAGACGCCCTTTTGACTTCTAACTTAGCTGCTTCCTAGACATTTTAATGCAACTTTGTTGAGTTTTGCTCTGAGAATATAACTGCAAAGCTCTGATTGGCAATCAAAAATTGATTGGCATTTCTTTGCCTCTTTGGTGGGTCATATAAATATTGAACAGTAATTTGATTTGAACACCTAATTTAGAAGTCACAGCTACCTGGCCTGATGTGAATGTAACGTGTGTCTTGCTGTGTTGTTGCATGTTAAATTTCATCATTGTGTAGTTGTCGATTTAAATCACCTTCGTCTCTATCTCTATTAAAGTATCTACTCTGTGTGTTTTAAAAAAAATCTATTCAACTTCGAAAGCTTTCTTTAAGATAATATGACAATTCTTTGCATGATTTTTCGTTCTTTGAATTCATTAAATGTTTCAATCTCTAAAATGTTTAAATCTTAACAGTCGTCTCATGTCAGTTTTTCATACATGCCTCATGTGCTGAAAAAAAGCATTTTGTAATGTTTATGTTTCTAGATGAATAAATTAATCGTTGTAAAAATTGGATTCGTTATTAATGCTTCGATGCATGAATTTATAAATCTTTTGAACAATTTCTGTTTGTATTAGTGAGAAAAATTCAACTATTTTAGAGTTATATTTCTAACACAGTATTTTGTTTTACAGCAAAACATTTCAAGTACAACATCACTACCTCAAGCATCGCCAAAGGAAAAGAAAGATATCACTTCAGCTATTTTATCCAAATCTAACATGGCAAGGTGAGTGTTATTTTTGTTTAAAATCAAATATAATTTTCTTCACAGCGACATCTATCATTATACTACTCAACTACTGCACCAAACAGTAGGTATTGTAACTTCAGTATTCGTACTGAAGTTAGATAGTAGATGGCGTTACATTTACAACTAACATCACATAACACGGTCCCACAACAAAAATGAGACATCAAAGTTAAACCTTCAACTTTGATAAATAATTAAATAATGCTGGACAATTCACACAGCATTATCTAGCCCCAAGCTAAGAAGAGCTTGTGTTATGGGTAGATAACTGATATACAAAATATAACACAATAGATAGATAGATATTTTTTATTATATTGTATAGAAAACACCCTGAACTAATGTCTGCAGATCGTACACACATTTGTCCCGTGGCGGGAATCGAACCCTTCTGCGTCGCAGGCAGACCTTCGCCCACCGCGCCACATCGGTCGTCATGTCTCAATTCTTTCACCCGTTGCATCTTGATGTCTTAAATTGCTTCTCACTGTGGCTCAGCAACCTGAAATCTGTCTTGGCATACATTTAGAGAAGTCGCCATCTTTACTGTGCTCAATCTAATATTAGAAATAGGAAAGTTTGTAATGTTTTGACGGTTACATGTTTGTTACTTCTTCACGCCAAAGCTACTGAACGGATAGGGCTTAATTTCGTATAGATTAAGGTCTAGACCTGAGAATATCATATGCCGCACTGAACGGGTACTTCATACGCCGTAAGCAGTTCTGCAGTTCACAATATTTACTTTAAAAAATTCTGTTTTGCTTTCAGAGCCCTAAAAGAATCTGGCTACGAATCCGACTCCACCCTAGTGTTCCGAAGACGCGAAGAGACTGACGGCCCACTGTCACCGGCGGAGCGACGAGCCGCGTACAGAGATTTACAAGCGGGGGGCGAACCGCCTCTTAGAGGGTTCAGATCACCAGCGCCGCCGCGGCAAGGTAGATTATACACTATTTTTATGGAAGTTAGGTAGAAATTTAAATAAAAAGTTGATAGAGATTTTCTACGGGTAATATCTTGGTTGCAAAGTTGATATTAAAAATGATTTGTGGTATCTGTAGTTTTTTTACTTACGATTTTTAAAATAATCCAGTTGTCATCATGGGAAAACGGCTTTTGAAAGCATTTCTATCTTTTTAGTACAATGGATCTCAGTTGATACCGGACTTGTAGAACATCTCTGTCGTTAAGCCAAAGTAAAGAAGCTTACATTATAATTTCAAAGAATTTACTCCCCTTAAACAGTTAAGGCCTTTGTAAGCCATTCAATATTTCCGTTTTCTTTTGACTATAGACTATGGTGTGCTTTAATAACAAAAACAAAAATAATAACTGCGTTAAAATTAAACAAAATGTGCATGGATTTCAAAAACTTCGGTGTCGGTATTCTAACAAAACGAGCTTCTACTTACGGCAGCTGAATTGAAACAAATCTACAAATGTTATATGCTTCATAAAAGAAATTATTCAATAGAAAATCTCATAAAGCAATCAAGGTCAGTGCATTATGAATGATACAGCCAACCATATGTTTCTATGGTTGGATGTGTCATCCCAAGGCCGCGTAACAACACTGGACATGGTGACACGGCTTTTCGATCGAGTGCGCATTAGTCCACTGATATCAGCCGGTATACACGTACGGTGAGTTGATAAACGTTATACTTACATAATATAGAACCTCCAAGTCGACTGATAAGAGAGCTCACACAACTTTTGAAAGGAAAGAAAAGCCTGTAAAAGGTCACTACTATCTCTTACTAGTCGAGTTATTTATGTCTCTTTGCATGCCACTTTTCTCTAACACGGTGCTGGGATCTCAGTTTACAACAACAAGGTAAATGCATGAGCACTAGTTTACTCCAAAATTAAACGAGCACATAGCGAACACGTTTTACGCAGTCAATACTCTGCGACACAGTAGCCGTAGTTCCACGATTGAACAGCAAAGCTTTCAGGTATCACAATCACGTTTGCTCACATCTAACGAGGATAGATAACAAGGACATTGGACTGATGCGGTTGAAACTCCACAGACGAAACGGAGATCGAATATATTCCACTCTCTCCAACACTGACGAAGATAAGAGTTCATAAGAAAACGCCGCAACTGCACGAAGTCATCTGCTATCCTGTAACCAGGATCGAGACTGACGCCAACATCAAATTCAGGAAACAAGCTCCTTCATTTATCAACCCTGATTCAAGTGTAGAATACCCGCCAGCACCGCCGAGAAGAATCTCCTCGAAGAATAGCAGAACTCTCCGCCTGGTTACATCCACGAGACCAGTTTCCACATCCCCGAAAAGATCGACACCGAAAATCTCACAATCCAATGTGGACTATCTGAAAGATAAAATAAGTCATAAGCTACAAAGACAAAATACCCACATAATATCAAAGCCAAGTACCGCAGTAGAAAAGGCTAGAAGAGTCATGTCGATGTCCGCCCCACCGGCTGTGAATAGGCGGAGTAATGTAACAGTTCAGAAACAGTCACCAAAAAGTGTTCATAGTGATTCCAAAACTCCCAGTTTCACAAGCAGCTTTGGGTCGTCAAGAAGAACCTTACTACCTACAGAATACGCTAAATCCTCTCACAGTAAAACTGATAATCAATCATGTGTCGTGATAGAGGGCGGCGCCGGTAGGAGAACACCGATATCTAACATTTTAGATAAAGTGACATCTTTAGATAAACTTTGGAGTGCTGAAAAAAGAAATGAACGTATCGATTTATCAAAAGCGAAGTCTATTAGTAAAAGTGCTCACAATATTGCAAAACTATCGAAACCAGCTTTAGGGTCAAATATCAAACTAAGTCCGCCAAGTGCAACTCATCGTAGCAGAGACATGGTCCGTACTGCCGAAAAGGTGCAAAAACTTAAAGTATCAAACTTGCACACCAAATCCAATCCGTGCATCCCTGCTGCCACAAAACACGATCAAAAATCTAACAAACCCAATGCTCTGCAATCTTCGTCTAGCATGTCAAAATCTTCATCAAATATATCAGCAGCGCGGAACAAAAAACAAACACAAATTAAAACAGCAACAGTCACGAATCTCAAAAAGAAAAAATCAATAGAAAGTGTTGTTTTACGGCCACGAAGCGTTCCTTGTCATGAGTCTTGTAGTAAGAAGGCAAAAGAATCCAGCAAGGATAGTAAAAAGAACTTAAAAGTTAAATCTAACAAAAGGACAACACCTTCCAGAACGAGCAACGGCTCTGAAACAGGTAGCCAATTTGGAGATTCAAATTTTGGGTCATTCGAAAATTTGGACGGCACAAGAATAAGTGCTAAAGATATAAAAAGATCACACGACGCCGTTGTATCAGATTCATTCTTCCAACACTTATTTTTAGGCAAACCTTATGTTACTTCTCCGACGGTATCGTTTGCATCTCCGGAGGAAATTACTAGTGTTCTTCAAAAAGCTCAAATGTTTCAATCATTGCCTCAAGACACAAGTATGCCTAAATCATTAAACTCTTACTTAGTTCATAGAAAACCAGTATCTCTATCTCGATTCAAGATTTGGGATCGATACCCAAGTCCTATATCAGTTCAAAGTTCACGCTCAATTTCCTGGCCGGGCAGAATGCATGGTGAAATCCGTAAATTCGACAGCTTATCCAAATGGGAAGATTTTGGATCTACGTCCTCATTAGCCACAATAAGGAGTAGAAGTGAGCCACCCTGTAATAAAATGTTCTTCTCGCAAACAACTCGCCCTAAATCACCCACTGTTATATTTTTGAAGCGAGACAAGTCCAAAGATTCTTCGCCAGGTCGAAGCTCGGTTTCTCCTTCGAGAATATATTTCTCGCAAACTTCTAGACCGGTGTCACCTAAAGTTGTTCGTAAAATTGAAAGACCAATACCTCAGTTAAAGAAACAGTCACTTTCTCCTCCAAAGTTGATTTTTACAGAAACTTCTCGACCTGTGTCGCCTATAGTAGAAAGGCGTAAACTGCGTCAAGAAAATGATACAAAATCTGAAAGTGAAAAATCGCCTTCAACCATGTTTTTTTCGCAAACATCGAGACCGGTTTCTCCGAAAAATATTAAAAAGTCATTGTCTACCACCAGTCTGAGTAGAAGCCAATCAACATCACCTGTGTCTATTCGTTCACCTTCTTATCGTCGTATTCACAACGTTCGGTTGCAATGTAGTAAAAGTGAAGCTAAAAGCGCCTTTCGTACTCGCAGTGCTGGAGACGCCGAAAAAAACTCGAATCAGCACAAAATCCGCCCAAAGACACAAAGCGAGTCTAATCTACTGATAGAAGATCCTGAATATGATGAATATGTTCTTGAAATGGAAAACATGAAGGCCAGATCAGATAGGTTCAGAGAACTGAATAGATATTACACGTATTTAGAACGTGTGGGTGAGTTAGAGCGAGCGACATCTACAAGCGACTTGAGACACAGACGCAAAGATGAAGAAATAATTGATTTTGAACGATGGAAGAAAATTCGGTCTATTGAAAGAGCAGAAGAGGAACTAAACAACCTCTACAAAAAACTCAAGGTGGCGCAATCAGAAAGCGATGTTTTGTTTTACCCCAGAGATGTTAAGGATTTTCGCTGGAATTACGATAGTGACAGAGGTTTACGTATCAAAGAAAAATCAGTTGAAGACCTCAAAGATCATTTTCAACAAATAACTCATTATGACTCGTTAGAGTTTGAACACCCTATGTCAAAAGATACTTATAAACCGCTGTGGCGTGGAACTAGCGTTGCAGAAACTGCATTTCACATAAACAGGAATAAGAATAATAGGGTTCCTGTTGAACGTTCGGTTGTGAAATTACCCACAGTGCCCCCGGATACGACGCTTAGTGAACTAAGAAAGAAAATCGGTTTGGGCAGTCGTCTTTGGAGCAGCTTATCGATGGAACAGGTACATGCTTTGAAAAATCAATTGAATGCAATCTACAGTAAAGAACTCGAATCAAAGTCTCATAAAGATTTTGATAAATACACAATCGATGTCAAAGATACAAACAATACAGAAATGCCTAAGTTACAAGTGAGATGTAATTCTTTATCAAATTGTATACCCGAAAAGGATAATGCTATAAAATTAACTAAATCAGATTCTATCGCTTCCATACCATGTCCTATTACTTCTGTCAAAGATTTGAAAAATAATGTCAACAAAATTCAAATGACGCTTAGTGAAAATGAAAAGAGGAAAATATCACAAACACTGAGTAAAGAGCTTTTAGACAGGATCCAAAAACATGATAACCCCGGGCCTATGTCTCTGAAACAAGAGTTAGAATTAAGCCAAGAGAAGGAAAAACCAGGTGTAATAAAATTAGATGAGAGCCCTTCTAACAAAAGTTCTGATGATACAACCAACTTTCAAAATTCTGATTCTGAAAGATTTTCGGCTCACTCTAGTGAAAAACTTGAAAGACACTGCCAATCTTCCGCTAGCGAAACAGAAACAGCAAGTTCAGATCACTCAAACAAAACTGTCGTTTATAGAGGACCAAGCAAGGAAATACAAATGAAAGTAAAATATTTTGAATCCGTGACTAACAAACCAGATCCATCGAAAACAGTGTACCACGCTCGTGAACATTCAGATGAAAAAGACAAAAAGTGTAAAATACCTATGAGTTCGAGCGAGCCTTTAACAACAAAGGTGACAGATCGCGAATCCCAAAAAACCCAGATAGTTCAATCGCAGTCCTGTTCCAATTTCAAAGAGCTTTTTGGGGAAACAGAAAAAAATAAATTTCTGTCTCTTCCATCGAAACCAGAACTGCGTTCTAGATCGGGTTCACCCCAATCGGAGGTAAACATCGTGGATCGGCGAACCCCTGACACGCTACGCTCTAGCGACGAGACCATCTGGCGCAGTCGAAGTCCGTCTCCCGACCCCGAGCGGTACTGGCGCGCCTACCTCAACCTGGCGCGGGCGGGAGAGGTGCGCCGCCTCGCTCGACGCTTCGACTCGCCCACTGCGGCCGGCGCCGTGCTGAGGCGACACCGCAGCGATCCAGAAATTGCACGCAATGTTCTCGCACGGAACTGGACCGCTTTCGAGCGGTTATCGACGAGCCGTGATAGATCGAAAATTTCATTGCCGGTGGCGCGAGTGCCACTTCGCAATACCAATCGGTATATGCCTCACATCGACATCATATCCAAATTAGCTGCTCTCCGTAGACGTACAGCACCGAGATCTAGATCCGCCGAGGAAACATTCCAATGTCGCTCAGGTGAAGTCGATCGTATACGACGTCGTTTCGAAACTATCTCGATCCTCGGTCAGATCTACGCATCTGCGCCTGATGTGAGCGAACTTCAAGATATGGCCCCATACTTGGCTGGAACATGGATCGCGCACCGCTACCCCATGCGCAGCGACAATAACAGGTCTTTGAAAGATCCATCAACGTTGGTTCGAGGGCGCGCTTCGCCAGTCCGTAAAGAAATAAAACGTACCTCTGCTAAAGAGTCTGTTAAATTAAGTTCAATTCTTAAAAGCGATGCGTTCGAGAAGCAAGAGTTTGATCCATCGCTACACCGGCCGGTGAAGCGGTACGAGCCGCCTCGCACACCGCCCCGCCCGCCGCCTGCTGCCTGGTCCCACAGGGTGGTGCCACATGTCACACCTTCGCGACACACTGTTACCTTCCAAGGTTAATTTTATAAACTTTTTATATCATTTATAAGCATAGTTTAGTTTTGGAGTAACTTGTACGTACAAATAAGTGTGCTTCCTGGTTGAAGAGTTATTGATTCTCGCTTTACCCTACGTGCTGCCTCGCTATGCGTGTTTACGTCGCGTGATCACTAAACGCATCGTTGTTTGCTGTCTCGGAATAAAATCATGTCTGTTATTGTGATTGTAATGTGACTGTTTAAAATAATTGTCCAGTGAAATGATTTGTTAATTGTACTGTAATCTATATGATTACCATGATCTTGATTTGAATATTTAAATGCTGACAATCAATAACTCTACGACATTACGTTTTATTAGTTGTGCATTTTGTTTTTGTTTTGATGCCATATCATGCCATTTTATGCACTGGTAGAAACGGACTCAGCCCCGGAGCCTCCACGCCGAACGTCACATGGGAGCTTTTCAGACACAGGTAATACTCATTTGTATTATTTTAAAATAGTAGCTAAGTATAACCTAATTACCTAGTATAATTTATTGTGAGATAACTTTTCCTCTAAGTGTGACTTCCAAAAACTGCGCGATTTAAACCTCGTGAGAGCCGACACGTGCAATTATTTCTATCTATACTCTCTGTGCGAATAAAAAAGAAACAATGGCCTTTGTTCGTAACAATCCGTCTTAACTTATTCTCTGACCACCGCCGGCTGAGCCGTCACGGCGGCAGCGTACGTTGTTAAAATCTCTTTGAATTTAATATGAGCATTCCGATAAATAAATTAAAATGAATTGTAGTGATTGTGTCATAGTCATAACCGCAACAAAGTACGCGTCAAGTAGGAGTCAAGAAGCGGTGAAAAGCGGCCCATTCATATCATCAGATAATCTGTCCGCTATTCGCGGCTTACGTCATTCATCTCGATAAGACCGCCAAAACCTGTCGGTACAGTTTTTTTCGATTGTAAATACATAGTTCTCGTAGCCTCGCGCACAAACGCGGCGTCTTTGTTGCTCGTAAATAAATTCCTATGTGATTCAATCGTGAACGTTCTGCTAGTAAAACCGTATTGGCTAGTGATATCTCTTATTATTTACTGATAGTGTGAATTATCTGTGCTATTATCTTAACTTCAGTTGAGTTCAGTCTACCGAACAAAGTGTAAAGTGCTAACATGGTGAAATAGCTAGGAATCGTGATAATTCGTGTAAAATGGATGGAAATCAAGTCAGTCCCAGCAAAAACTTACGTATCGCGACAGACGTCAATAGTGATTTTTCCTACGATGATGACGGATTTTTCAGTGACGTGCCTGCATCAGGCTCCTTATCTAGATCCTTAGTCGCGCTAAATAAATATGTCAAGAAGAACTTGCTCTATGAAGATAATGAAAACGATGATGACGGAGCCTACTTCTCAAAGGAGGGCACTCCTAATAAATCGGGAGTAACGTATTATTCGCACAGTGCTCAAAGCAGTGATTCTGGAGAAAAAGATGAAATTATCAATGCAAAGGCAACATACTCATTCATAGAACCACAAACAGTGCAAAAAATTCTAACAAGTACTTCAAACGCTCATACCGTAGAGGACTTACAAAAACAAACAAAAGAATCGATATACCAAAATTCTGATAACTTTATTAACAGTGAAATAATATCCGCGCCCGTTGAAAACTCGGTCAATGACTTTTTAAACAGTACTGAGCAAACAGACGATTACAAGTTCAAACAACTACAGGATAATCCTAACAACAGTGCTGTGATAAAATCTTCAGTAGATATAGAAAATAACAATAAATTAAAAGAAGTGACATATCGCCAACCTGAAAAGAAATCTACGTCTCTAGAGGATTTGAATCACTATGGCACTACAATAGACGCAGACAATAGTGAATCGCAAAACGTAGTTCGCAGGGACAAAAAACATGTTACTATTAAAGAAAATCGTCACACGGTGCACGATGGATCGGAATGGGTCAATAGAACAGACATGTATCCAGATGTCTACGCTCCGCTTCCGTACAGTAAGTTTAATTAGATTTCTCTTATCGGCTTTAATTAATATCTAAAGTATATTATATCTAAAGTAAACATTGTTTTTGATTCAAAGCTCAAGTTCATCTGAAGGTCTTTTTGCGTTATTTAATTAATAATAATAAATAATCACTTGCTCTCCGACACGGCTTTACTGGTCCTGAAGTTTCGTACTATAAGTACACACCAGCGCCAGTTCTCGAAAACGGCCGTGCCACGCTCTATTGGGACCGATCGACAAAAAATTGAAGCGAATAAAATCAATAACATCATATTTCTTATTTGATAATAATGACTATTTATAAACCTGTTTATAGTATAAAATTTGACTTGTCTAAGTGCTTATTTTGTAAGCTTAAAGACATAAACGTTATTAATATTTGATCTATCGTTAGCATTACATACAGGACTACTCTTGCGTATAAGCCTGATATTGCCCTGATTTATCGGTTAGAATGGAGGGCGGTGCTTGCTGTCCTTACTGATGTCACCATACCTCTTGATGTTAACCTCGTTAGAGCTGAGAAAGATAAAGTTCAAAAAAGTAAATTATCTTTACTTGGCTAACGAGGTTGCCAGCACGTGGGATGTAGATTCAGCGACCATCATCGTCCCGATAGTTGTTTCGGTTAACGGCGTAATAGCGAAGAGCCTCGATCAACATCTCAAGAGACACTCGCTGAGAAGTTGGACCAAAGGCCAGATCCATAGCGGTACTCCTGGACTCAGCGCGTATCGTCAGGAAGTTCCTCTCTTTACAACCCTAGTCACCAGCTGTTTGAGCCTAGCTTTGCGGCCGGTAATCTTCCGTTTTAATATATTTTTTACTCTAGAATAGTTTTGATACCTATATTTTATTGTACTTTCTATAGTAAAAAAAATGATTTTTTTAATAGAGATATCATATTAATAAAGCGCATAATAATAAAAATGTTTTTTTTTGCTCACAAAAGTATTTAATTTACCTTACGTGGCAGGAAATTGTAATCATCGCTTTTGACCAGGGAGAGAGTTTGTCGTATTAGGTTATCTAAGATAGCCGGGATAGATAGAGAATCCCATTGTTTCTTAAGTTCTTTTCTTTCCGATCTCCTCTTATTTACGCAAGACTACACCCACTTTCTTTGGCATAAGTAGTCCGTTGCATGCATACAGAACGGTCCTCAGTAGTTTACGAATGTCAACAAATCTACACGTGCGTACAAGCGAAAGTGGATACGCATTTTGGCGGGAGATGAAGTGTGGTTTGTCGTGTTGAAAGTGTGCAAGCAACCAGCAAAGGCACAGTGATCTATCGTGACCGACGGTCGACGACAGTCGCTCGTGGCGATTGTCGGGTTATATTGACAAACTTGTGAAGTGCAGTGTCGAATCTATCAAAATGGGCATTCTCAAGCAGATCAAGAAAATGGCAATGCACGGTAGGTTTTGCACATAAATTTCATAAAACTTTGTCATATTCTAATTTATCGTTTTATATTGATTTGCAGTTTAATCCACTCTCTATATAAGTTAAAATCACAATCTTTAATAATGTAAAAATGCTACGTAAGTTCATATCCAATAACATGCCTTTTCATAGCTTATTCTCAACATCTTGTTTTTATTCAAAATCTTCTGACCTTGTTGAAGCTAGTAACTAAATATTTTCTATAATTTATCATGCTATGCTTCGTTGGAATTACGAAACATCTTAGTAGGCCAATCTGTAACTAAATCGGACTTGCTTCATCTGTAACTTAGTACTACGCTGATTTTCTACACCTTGTCAGTCATTATTTTATTTCGTTCGAAATTAAACCTACTCGATGAATCTTATAGTAAGTACCAAGCTCTCCATAACTTTGTTCTAACTTCATGGTAGAGCAAAATATATAATTTGCAAAGAGAGCGGATATCCTCCATATTTCCTTTCCTGATTGTAGGTAAATCATCGATTGCGGGGTAATTGATTCTTCATAATAACATACGATTTGTCCACGGACCATTAACTTTATTCTGAATCATGATTAACTTTCCTGTCTATCATTCTGCTTCAGTCCTGTTTGTTTACATAAGGAGCAAACATTTCAATCCGGTCTAACATTATTTTTTTCCGTTGTAAGTGAAAGCCCAAGGCGTGTATCATAGAACAGCTTTCCACGTCTGTTTCATGTAATCATTTCCTATAATTGCTTGTTACTTTACTATACAACTTGTTTTCCAAGCCACCTGCTGACTACTTTAATTTTAGCCGCCACATGCCTCAAAGTTGTGCTCAAGCTATGCCGGAGCTTGCAACTTTCAACCGATAGTTGCGAGTGATTGAGCAAATGAAATTCCTATGTGTACTATGCGTAAGGCTATGCGTAAGGAAAACTTGTTTTCTCACATCGCTTGTAGTATGGTCATAAGGCACGGAATCCTATGTAACACCATTGGAGGGATTGTCATTATAATTTTGCGTTGTCGTTGTCAACTGTAGCGTAAGTACGTGCTTGGAATAAGCACCGAGAAAGTCTGCGACAATATTACGACTTACGTATTCTTTTGGGCTTTCGACTCGTTGGATTTTAACTAAATGGGCAGTGAAATAAAAATATTTTGTGAATGTTGTCTATTTTTAAACATTGACTAATTGTTTGCGTGGGTTTGTGTTCGATGATTCATTGGAAATATTCATAAAGGTGCCATCCATACATAATCTTATCATAGCCATATTTTAGTTATGATGCAAGGGCTGATAATTCTATTGTCTTTTATAACGACCAGCTTTAGTACAAACATTCGCTTTATATTTTGTCGTTCTTTTAAAATAAGTACATTATTATATACTACAAGAATAATAAGGATCAGAATATCTTTATTTGTAGCTAAGATACATACAATCTAGTTTGTAGCACTTCTTCTGCCGAGGGATCTTAAAATATCTGGATTACATTCAAACTCACCTCTAGAGAATTCCCGGAGTTTTAAGTGTCTTTGATGCTCTAAATCCACGCTCATAAGTGTTACAATGCTATTAAATTATGAAATTTCCCTGGAAACTTTTATTTTGATTAATATTCCAAACTTCCGGTGATATAATCTCTAATACAACGTTACGTGTGTCATCGCAATCAGCGCCTGCCGAATCTCTGTTACGGCATCATGGCGAGAATGCACCATGACCATTCTTACTTTCACTTTTATTGGAATTACTTGTTTTAATGCTTCGGTAACCAAAAAGCTGCCGGTTTTTAGATTACTCTTAAAACTGAGCTTGTGTAATATTGATATTTTATTTACATTGGGTTATTTTTAGCTTTTGATCGGCTTTATTTTTTTTTACAGTAAAGCCCTATATCCTTACAATTTTACAGCACCAATCAACTATGTATTATATATATAATATTTATAAACCTGTTTATAGTATTATATTTGACGTGTCTAAGTGCTTAGTTTGTAAGCCTAAAGAAATAAAGTTATTGACTTTGACTTTGACTTTGTACTGTCCTCATGAACTATACTCCCCTTTTTTTGTACCAATTACGTTTAAAACAATCGAAAAAGGCCGATAGTAGGTAGTACAGATGTTTATAATAATAATTAACTAGACATCGTAAGTTTGCTATAGCTAGCTTTTTAGCTTTGTTAATATTCGAGTACCGTGGATTATGTTAATATGCAACAATTCGGTTGAATTAAATTCAATGTCGCATATCAAAATATAGAACTGGTAGCTGACAGAACGCTCACTTCCTTATCTTCAAATTGTATACCATTAATATTTGGACGACATTGCACCAATAAATATTAAAAAACATGATTTCAAATTATTGTCTCGATCACGCATGGTATCCGCCATAGATGTTTTTTCACATTATTAAAATAATAAAACCAGTAATTAAGTTAACGATAATGTAATTACTGGTTTTATAACTTGTAAAAGTTTGATAAAACTTACAAAAATCACGTAATATTGATGTTACGTGATTCGTATCCAAAACGGTTCCAAATTGCAAGATAAATAAACTAATTATAGCCTTGTTAACTTTGTATTATGGGCAAAACGTCAAATAAATAAGCATTATACATATTACTTATTCATAAAATATAAAAAAAACTCGTAGCGCCACAAAAATCTCACGGTTCTAATTAAATTAACGATTCAACACTTGCATATGCAAATGAAAACCTACTTTACTTTTTTTTTTACTTTTTTTTTTTACTACCCTTTGTGATTACGAAGCACATTAGATAACATGATATATATAATCAATTGCTGGTTTCCTCTATCTTTGGTGTACCGGTAAACACCAGACATCTTAAGGCCCTCGCGCACTAGAAAGGCTGGGACAGCTGCAATATTTGAGGAGAGCGATTTCTTAGTGCGTGGGCTCCCATGCACCGACATAATATTCGGATACATATACACATCATAATGACGGCGACATTTTTTTTGCTGTAGGCTGCCTAGTGCATGTTGGCTCTCAGTGTGTCACTATGAAAGACCAACGCTATGGCATAATGATGGTCGATTTTGTCGTTACCTTATACAAATTCCTGGCACTTACTCTAAATTCTAATTGTTTCTTAAAATATATCCTCGCCTTGTCTGCCTGTCAGCAGTCATACGTTCTCTGCTGACCATGCCTCCATATAAACGTGAAATTTATCTTGATATATTTAAAATTAATCTTAGAGATAAAACTGTATTTTTTATAAAATAAATTCCATTTTCTTTTCACCTTGTATACCTACTCCGTGGCGGTCGCGACGTAAAAATCGAACCCTCCAGCTCAGCCCGTGGATGTATGTCGTAAGATCCGACTGAGGGAACCTACCAGAGGAAGGGCAGCAGCTAGTGTTGGGACAACATCCCTCCACCATCCCTTTTTGGGGAGGGGTGTTCAACTGAACTATGAGTTATAAAGCCTTTTTACAACTTCTTGTTCGCGCTCTGACCACTAACACTAGACAAACAATCCTTTTCTGGTTTATGATCATCATCAGCCTATGTTATTCCACTAGACATGGACCTCCCCTAATGAGCGCCATAGTGTAGGACGCTCTCCGGCCAGGTGGGATGACGACCTGCGAAAGACTGCAGGCTGATGCTGAATGCGCCAAGCTGGTTTATATTGTCCTGTAAATAAGAATAGTTAGTACAGTGTGTCTTAGAATGATCCGACTATTTTGTGAGTAACGCAAACAAAGCGATTTGGAGGTGAGGGAGGGGTAGCGTCTAAAAGATCTGTTTCTACATTTTTGGTTTTAAATTTTTGGTTAGTAATTAAACGATACTTGAATAACAAATTCGTTATCCCCATAGAATCCCCGCGTCGGTACGTAGAGAGTGACGTCAACATCCACTACCGAGTACCGGTGAGGCAGGACCCGCTGCCGCTGGTTCCTGAGAGGGAACTGGCGAGGCAGCAGGCAGAGCATATGAAGAGGCTGTACCGGGAACAGCGCAGGAATAAATATCTCCAGGTAAACTATTCATTACGCAGTTTTTTTTGTTTCTGCCTCCTTGAATGTGACCAGTATGGGACCGAATAGATTAGCGACCATTCCGACGAACGCGTGCCACTTGTTTTTGTTTTGAAAGACTTTTGCGCCTTTCTTTGTGGTGATGGTTGAATATTAAATCATTTATTTTATTTATTTATTATCAGGTCATATTGTCCTACTGCAAGGCAAACGCCTTCCTCCCTTTTTATTAGCCTTCCCTATTCCTAGGTGCAATGAGCTCTTTATAACCTATCATAATCGTTGAAAATTTCCTTTGATTTCCTTTAATGTACCTTGACCCATGAATGTAAAAAAAGATATGCCTTTGTACTGCCTAAAAACTGAAAGAAACCATGCAGACGAATTGAATTTTCTGATTTTACTCTTTTTTGAAGTCTAACAGGCTGAACAGAAAAGAAGATTTTAAGCAAAAATCGGGTACCTATTTATTCCGCAATGTGGAAACCATCTACTCAGAATGACTCTTATAAAGATCCCAATATCATAATGTTATCGGAGTTTTCTCTCCTTTATTACAAAACATACTTCGAGTCTTTTCAAATATCTTTGTTGTAAATAAATAAGACGGCTAATCTTTACGTTTTCGAAAAGCCATTGATTCTATCAAATTTTATTCAACTCGATAAAAAGGCTAGCGTTCTCTGAATGCGATTAGCGTGCCAGTCAATGCGCGGTGGGCCATTTCTAATCCGTTTACTAGAGGATAGCACGCTAGGGTTTGATCGATATCCAAGTGCTCTATCGAACATATTGGTATCCAATCGTGACCTATAAACTACATGTGATTATCGCTGGAATGTAAACAAGTTTTAATAATTTCCTCCCCTTGGAGTCGAGACCTTAGGTCTGTGGGAAACCGAGGCTGGGTTTTCAAAAAACTACCTGAGCGTCTGGTCAAAGCGACGCGTGACCCGAGAGCTGGTGAGTATCTGGCACAGCAAATCAGCATTGCCATACAGCATGGGGCAATGCAGCCATTGTCTTGGGCACGTTTCCGACTGGTTTTGATATAGATCAGCTGAGCTACGTGAAGATTGTTTGCAACAATCTGCAGTTAGCTCAATAGCTACTTGGCAAGTAAAGATTGCATCCAAACATGTATATAAAAATTCGAAAGTAACTCGGTAGATATCAGTACGGATTAAATTTTAGGTTATTTATTTATTTATTTATTTAACACTTTATTGCACACAATTATAAAAAGTACACTGGTAACGAAATCTTGAAGACAGAGTTCATCCATACTAAGTACCAAAACTCCATTACAAAACGACCCTTATGTCTATGTAATAAGCACCAGAAACTACAAAGGGCTTTCCGGGGTTACTGGGCATGTGATATCCAATTGTTTTCCGTCGGTAACATGATCTATTTGCGGTTACGGTGCAGTACTACACTGGACAAACGACAGTAATTTTCATTTGAGTTTTCGTAATAGATGCTCATCATTTTAACATTTACAGCCTTTTAAATAAAAAAATATATTATTTCGAGCGTGTGACAAGTGCCATATTGAATATATTAGTTACTGTGTGTTCGCTGGCGAAGTTTGTGGTATGTAATAAGACTAAGAGGTAATTTTGCGAGCGAATAGTTAAATTTAATCTCGGCACGCAGGATGTCATTAATCTTGATTGCGTCTGGATTAAGACTATATTTCAGTGCATCATTTTCAGACTTAATTTATGTATTCGAATTGGGTATTTAATGCGTTGAAAAACGGAAATTCAATTAACTGTTCTGTTTAATTACACTATACGTATGTATTTCCAAAACTTTCTTTTCAAGACCTTTAGTAACTATAAATAATACTTTGCTTCATTGTTCAAGACTAATTTTTCAGTTAAAAACATTCCAAGTCCTTTAATTTAATAAATTTATGACATTTCTTATGCACATAATCGTAAAACATGTTAATTAAACATCTATATTTTGATAAATAATCCCGATAAATCACAACTAAAAAACTTTAAAATTTTATGTTTAAAAGTGAAATTGTTTACAATTCCGGTCGTCGTTACGTTTGGTGCTCGTAAACTCAGCACAATATGTCCGACACGCACCGCCGCGCCGCGCCGAGCGCACATTTACCAAACAAACGCGTTTAGATGCGCACACGCTGGCCGGATGTGTCTTACATCTACATCACAGATTCTACTACTGTTTACAAACCCTGATTTGAAATGAACCGTTCCACGTTCTCTTTTGGTTCAAATTGATTTTCAAAGGTTTGACACGGAGGAAGGAAGTAATCGAGTTAGTTTAGCCTTAGGATGCAATCTTTGTGTAGGTAGGGATCTATGGTGCAGTTTGCATAATTCCTATGGCAGTGTGACATAAAATTTATGCGTTCAGTTGCCATTTCTAAAAGACTTCCTTTACTCAGTAGTAAATAATGATCACAGCCCCGACTCCATTTAACGTATTGAGACGTGATCGTCGTGACGTCACAAAATCAAAATCAAATTATGGGATTTGCGTGCGTCCCTGTCAGCATGACAGAGGCGCTAGATTGATGGAAAATTATTTATTGCATACTTAATAAATAAAATACAACCAAAATTAAAATATAAATAAAATAAATGTGTCAATTAGCGGTCTGATCGTTAAAGAGCGATCTCTACCAGAAAACCGTGGCTGTACCAAATCCTATGGAAGAATGAGACGTCACGATCACGTCTCGATACTATCATCAAATGGACTCGGGGTCTATGATGTTAAGGATGATCCTGACTAACCTAGCATGATTCCATTGGTCTCAATAAAACTAAAAAATATTTCAGTAGTTAGGCTCTTCTTGCCGTTTATTTTACTGAACTCTCTTGCGAGAGTTCTTCGCAGTCATTTATATTTATCTCTGGGCTCAGTAATGAGAAAGAATAAACAGAGTTGCGTGCTTTTGCATACGTCGAAAATATAATCAGTAGCGTAAGCGAGCGGAAAATCTAGAAACACTACGGCGGCGACTCTACCATTCAATATTATACGGTAACAAATTCTAAGGATTTCAATTACAAGCGCTTCCGTCATCAAGCCTTCAAACATTAAGGAATGTCAGTAATAAAATTCAATTTAAAAAATGACAGTTTATAAAGTCGGTTTAAAAGAAGAAACGTCTGAAATTAGGTATGTAATTTATGTAATAATAAAATAATGGAAATAAAGAGATTTTGATTTGATTTGATACAGTTATTAATTCTTATCTTATCTACCAGAAAATAACGTCCTATTTGAATCTTTACGCCGCGCCGCCTTTACATCTCTAGTTTTAGAATCGTGTTCTACGAAGCAACAGATTTTCATTCATTTCTTTTTATTATCCTCGTTTAGTGATGAATAGAAAGAACCTCTGCCGATCTTAGTGCTAGATAGTTTCAAGTGAAAATTTATGTGAATGGAAATGGAAAAGTTTTCTCTTCAATTTCACTCGGCGGTGAAAACATCCGTAAATAATTGTATTAGGTATCTACCTTCTTTAAACACGGAGTTTACTTGTTTTCTATTTAGCTCGGATACATGCTTAAAGCGTTTTAAATAACATTAACATACTAGACTTTTTACTTTTACTGTTTTTATTTTAAACACTTCGTCTGGCGCTCTGACTCACTTTCATTGTTTGAATTTTATTATTCTTTTAAAAATTTGCAGTTACAATTTTTTAGACAGTTTAGTTTTGCTATAATATACTAATTTTGCTCGAGTAAAGTTACCTTTTCTTTGATTCCATATTTTTTAAATCGCTGGTTGGATTCGAGATAAATCTTAACATTCGTTTATAGATAAAACCCTAACTTAATAAAAAATATTCTGCGTCCAAATTATTTTTATGATAGATCATTCATTTAAATCAGAACTCGATTATATCATCAATGTTAATCGATGAATCGTGCCAATTACTACCGCTCTATTAAGGCGATATTAAACGCATATTAGCAATCCGGTACCAAACGACCTTGTACCCACATTCTCACCGAAAATCCGTTGACCAAATTATCATACCGTCCGAAACAACGCGTTCATCATTAACGTGGTCCACCTACATTCAAAATACCACCTTATCCTCTTCATTCTAAAGCTTTAATCTGTGTCTAAACGCTGGAGTTTCGGCGATATTAAATTACTTTTATGTTGAGCTGGGATAAACGAACTCTCTTGTATCACTTTTGCTCCAGTAAGTTCGCAGCGGTCTCGTGGAGCGACCACGTTCGTGTGACTTGTGTGCTAATGTTATACACTAATTGCTTTGTTCATTGGAAATTGTTGTAATGAACGTGCAATTGAAAGTAGTAAAAAGTTATCAAGGAAAGTCTTCCATGCAGCTGCGAAAATGTTGGACAAAATCGTGATTTCTGTTCGTATTGTTTTGTATAATTTTTAAATCAACTTCCCATACCCTATCTGTCGATTCCTATTTCCTATCGTGATAGACAACTGTATGTAAATCGATTCGGTTTACGGTCGTTTTTTTTAACCAATTTCCGTCATTGTTCACCATTCGTTAGAGGTACATTTTGTTATCACAGATGGAGAATAATCTGCAATAGATGTCGGAATCTTTTAGTTTTTATATACGATTTACTAGCGAAAATGGCCATATTTCTGCACACAATCAATCATAAAATATTATAAGTATCATCATATTGAATCATAAACAATCATGCAATTCTTTAAATAGGTATTTACCCACATTGGCATTTACAGGATAATGAAATCAACCCCTTGGATATCGAAGCGTTTGACGCCTCAATGAAGGTGATGCTTGAAAGTTTGCGTGACTGGAGTGATCTAACTGTTAAATGATTATCAACTAAATTGAATCATCAATTCGTTATCCACTAAAACGTACCATGCTGTATAACAATCAGGCTAAATTCATTGTGTGACAAATATATCTGGCGAGTTGATTACAGCTCGATGTTGAAGTTTTTCACGATGGTCTTCACAGAACTGTATACTTTTGGGATGTATATTTTTTTGTTAAAATTCCGTTATTTTATGGAATACTAGCAAGTCTTTATGAAAGTTAGGCTTAGAAACATAAAAATATTAATATCTCCCGAGGTTTGCAACTAAATTTTTAAAGTTGCAGTTACGATCTGTAAAAACGCTTTGCATGGTTTTCAGTCATCATGGTTTTATTTTTCAGTCACAAAATTTAAATAGTTATAAAATATGTAGGTACACACTAACAAAGCAATAACGTTGTATCAAAAACTTTACAGGAACTGCAAGACATGCAAAACCGGCGTCACCAAGACAACTTTACACCTTCTCAGAAGAACATCCTTCCCCTTAACCGATACGATGAAGCGGAGAAGATCGTCGCTAAAGCCATTTACACATTCAACGGACAGACGAACAGAGAGCTCAGCTTTAGAAAAGGCGAGATCATCCATGTCAGGAGGCAGATTGACTCTAATTGGTACGAGGGAGAGCTTCATGGGAGAGTGGGTCTCTTCCCTTACAACTATGTTGAGGTAAGTTTATAAAATATTCACATTTTCTATCTCTCTATCTACATCTACACTAATATTATAAAAGAGGAAAGATTTGTATTTTTGTATGAACGAACTACTGGTCCTTCAAAAATTATTTTGCCGTTAGAAAGCTGCTTTATCACTGAGTAACATAAGCTATAGAACCCTTACCACCGCCGCGGACCGCTAGTAATTTTTATTTCGAGAAATGTGGGAGATTTTTGCCCAGCACTCGGTCATTTTTTTTTTAATCGCTTTTATTTGTGGCCTTTTTCATTAATTTTGGGATGAAAAGAAGCTTGCTATGCTGGGTCAAAAACAGCACAAAATTACAGTTCGATCCTTTCAGTTTCGACGAGAATAAGTATCAATTCGAATTATAATTACACAATACAAAATGATTTATTATACAGTACAAAAGACATGATATAATACACAAGTACAATGGGCGGTCTTGTCGCTCAAGATGTTGAAGCGATCTCTTCCAGGCAACAGTAACTTTATTATAAGTGTGATAAGTTTTCCACTCAGATTCCTTTACGTTCACATTTGACATCAACCAATCTTGTGAAATGCAAGTGTCACATTTAGATAATTATCATGCAACGGAAATCTATTCTCACTTTAAATATAAAAAAAAAACATACAAAGAAAAATACTTGCTTACAGCGTGTACTAATCTCTTTAAAAATATAACGAGCAGAACTTTCTCTGACAGCTAACGTTCTCGTAATACAGTTTAAGAACCGTCCTAACCCCCGTTTAAAGTCATCAAGTCTTTTATACACCAAGAAATATGTGCAAACGTACATTTTTATGTAAAACAGTTGTTAATTACTTCATTTACGACTAGGACCTATCTACACAGCTTGCGTGGATAAGGATAACACGCAGTCTGATTTAAAATCAAAATTCTCGTATACCCGATAGTTGCAAAATAACAATACGAGCGAACCCTGAGCGAACCTCGAAAACTTGATGTATACCTATAGCAGGAAATAAAATGGGACCGGTTTCGGATCGGAGTAAAATTTTGTTTTATTTATTTTGGCGACGAAACAACGCCCTGCATAAATAACTTGTGATCACACACAGAGCTGCTTTGTTTTATACATTTATAGATCTTTAGACTTTCTTTATCCTGTTTCCTCTGTGACGCGGTGGGCTAAGGTCTGCCTGCGACGCAATAGGTTCGATTCCCACCTCGGCACAAATGGATGTACGATCTGCAGACATTTGTTCAGGGTGTTCTGTTCGTTTTCTATGTATAGTAAAAAATATCTATCTACATATGTATTGTACGACGACCTCAGTGGCGCAGCGGGCGAGAGTCTGCCTGCGACGCAAGAGGTTGCGGGTTCGATCCCCGCCTCGGAACAAATTTGTGTACGATCTGCAGAAATTTGTTCCGTTGGTCTGGGTGTTTTCTATGTATAATAAAAAATATCTATCTGTGTAATGTATAATATTACGTATATCAGTTATCTAGTACCCATAACACAAGCTCTGCTTACCTTGGGGCTAGATAATGCTGTGTGAATTGTCCAGCATTATTTATTTATTTATTATGTATATCAGTTATCTAGTACCCATAACACAAGCTCTGCTTAGCTTGGGGCTAGATAATGCTGAGTGAGTTGACCAGCATTATTATTTATTTTACCATGGGGGCACTGACGGTGTCCTCTGTCTAATACAGGCTATTTAATAAGTCTATCTCAGGCTCTAGCTCCTCACAAAACAGGTTAATTGTTAGACCTTAAATTTTACACAGACATTATACCCATGAGATAAAAAAAATCAGGGGAGGCCTGCGTCTGGTAGTTGAGGATAAATAAGAAAACCTTTTGTGAGTGGGAAAATAAACGTCTTATTTATTATTAACTTCGTCTGTCTGTTACGCTTTCGAGATACATAAAGATGCAAATCCGTAGACAAAACTTCTGAAATGCGAAACTAAGAAACTCCTCATTAGTAAAATGGTCTACTAAACAACAAAGCATAAAATCTTTGAATTTGTAATTTGCGTGTGCATAACACCTTTTAAATGTTAATTTCTGAGATAACTGGTTCGTTGTTTTTTAACTGAGATTGTACCTCTAAATTAATCAATTTCTTTTTTATAGTTTTGACTACAGTTGTCAGCCAATGTACTTATGTATATCGGCAGGCGGCTGTAGTATCCTACTTGGGTACTACAATACAACTGTCCGCCTTGTTTTTTTTAGACTTAATTCAATATATTTATTTAACAACGAAAAATAATTACAACAAATATTCACAGTTACATCTATTTTCTTAAAATCTAAGCCGTCACCAGAAGACAGAGTGCCCAGAATGCTGGCAGCATTCCTTCCTTGCCTTGTTATTAAATGACAAGGTATTTGGGTATTTTCAAAGATCGCTTATTGATAGAGCAAGCGTAACTCATTTATAGCGACAATAATTTTGATATAGACTATTTAGTCTTTAATGTGACTCTGCTCGCTATTAAATATAAACATAAACTCAACTTTATAGAGACAAAGTAGGTAGTTACTAAAAAGTGTCACATTATAAACAATCTTTCCCCCGAATACAAAAACCCAATCTAGAACAAAAATCAATGAAAAGCTGTCAAAAACGAGACTGTATAGTTGCCGACAAATATCTTGTCCGGTACCAGACAGCGATAGTGGCAAGTTTGCGCAGGGACTTATTGATATAATTCATGCGAAAGAGACAGGAACAGCTTCGCATAGCTCTGTCTCGCTCTTTCATTGTTTGAAACAAAAACTTTAAAAGAATGATCGACGCGTCTGTTAAGAGGCCTGCGGATGATGATTTTCCCATACTAACGTACCTACTACCAAAATGATTTGTAATTCGAGCATATATCTACCATATAATGTTGTTTTTCGTATTTGAATAGTATTTATCTAGGTCCCTGGTAATTTTTTTCTTAATAATGCACACCTATAATGAAATGTAAGCAAAAATATGCAGAATGCAATTTTGCATAACTTTACGTCGAAAATGATTTGTTTTCGTCCTATTTGTTTTGTATTAAAAACAACAATACCTTTCGTTTTGTTGGATAAGGAACATAGCTTATACTGTCTAGTTACAGAATAACAACAGAATGTCGAAAATACAAAAGTTTTCAGTCGCCGAAGCCACTCACCAATTCTTTTTTTTTTTATTGGGTTAAGCACATCTTTGTCTCGTGGTTTGCCAGAGGACAAGAAGAATGACGGTTATTATGCATACCTTACGTTTATATTATTTCTGTATTAACAATTTCAGATCCAAAAAGGCGACACTCATCAGCCTCAGAAGAAACCAGTCGCGTTAGAAGGGCGAGCGCGCGCTAAATTCGACTTTACAGCTCAAACCAACCTCGAACTACCGCTGAAGAAGGGCGAAGTGGTCGTTCTAACTCGACGTATTGATAACAACTGGTGGGAAGGAAGGAACGCGAACAAGACGGGGATATTCCCGGATAGCTATGTCACCATTCTGCAGGAACCTAGTCAGAATAAACCTGGTAAGTGCAAAAACTGGGCATCTCTATTGTAGCTAGGTATAGCTTTACGAACTGATTCATCTAATTAATTTAATGAATGGAAGAAGGCAATAGGCGTTTAAAAGATGGGCTTTTTATATTATAGCGGTTTTTGAAATAAGAAAGTTCCTGATAACTTCGGCTACAGCGTACCTAGTAAGAAATAATTAATATTTAAATTCTGGTAAGGTTCAGTGCAATTTTTCTTATCGCACAATATTTTCATTCACGCCACTGCATTGCCATGAATATCGTACCTAACTTACACATTTCATCTTCTCACGCATTTGGGTTTTGGTACTACATAATCTGAACACGAACTTTCAGATCCCCTAATAATATCGAACCATAATCACCCGGATAAGCCGGTGGCCTCCCCGGCGGCACATGGGCTCATGAACGGCTCCGCGCGTAGGAGCCTCGGGGCGCACAGCTACACGCCGCAGCACAACAGCCCTGCGCTCTCCAACGCGCCGCCCGCCACGCAGCCCCTCCCCGGTACGTACAGGGAAACCGAGCATCGAGCTTCGCTTTGCTCGCCACGTTGTGTAAGAGGAATGCTTCGCTAGCTACGCTGTGTGAGAGATTACGGTTCGGTTCGCTCGCGCAACTGAGATAATCGTGCGGCCTGTCCTATAAGCCCCTTTGGAATCAATCAACGTTATATGTTGATTTATAATTAGGGCATTCACAGCTCAGCCACTGCGGCTCGACTCGCTTCAGTACGAGGTGTTGGTACTTCTGCATGTGCGTTGTGGACACTCAGTCTTATTTAAATACACGTGTGTGTTTATGTGTGTATAAAATACATTTGTGTATTGAAATAACATGGAGTGAGTGCCCACGCGCGAAATGGAAAATTGTTCTTAGGTAATGTTCTCAACGCCTTGTGCAGCGCGCAACTACAGCGCCTTGCGATAAGAGAGCACGCTATTTCGTTTTCTTTACTAACAAGCCGATTTTCAAGACGTTTCATTTCAAAATACCTTTCCTACGGCCGCTAGTACCAATCCATTCGATGTAAAGAATGTCGTAGATCAGAGGCACACTGCTACCACGCAGCATAAACATATACTTTCAAATATGGTATTTCATCATTGTCATCCGCAACCGGATTTTACGCACTGCTGGGCCTTCTTATGTTTATGTCATCCACCACGGTCCTGTGCTAACCGCCTCTATTGACGGGTGCCCAGTTGCAAGGTGGGTCGACGAAATGACATTGGGAAGGGAGGTGGTGGTGAGGGGTGGAGGCGGTTATCAATTAAAATGGTATTTAACTCGTATCATTAGACAGATGTGGACACTCACGGTCCACCAGTTTAAAGTCGCCCAGCAAGCTATGGAGAGAGCCTATGCTCGGTGTTTCTCTGAAGGATAGGATTCGTAACGAATACATCCGACAGAGTTACCTAAGGTTTTGACTAAAGTTTTCGACATAGCTCAAAGGATTAGCAAGCTGAAGTGGCAGTGGGCTGGTCATATTTCGAGATGAACCGACAACCGCTGGGGTTAACGTGTTCTTGAGTGGAGACCGCGACTCGACAAATGTAGTGTAGGACGCCCTCCGACCGTGGTGGGATGACGATTTGCGAAAGACTGCTGGCAGATGCTGGATGCGGCAAGCTGAAGACAGGGCGCTATGGCGCTCATTAGGGGAGGCCTATGTCCAGCAGTGGACTAATATAGGCTGATGATGATGATGAATTTTAGATTGACGGCATCAGATGACAGACAGCTTGCGATTGCGAACCACTCGTTTGGAGCTTGTAGGAAGCTATATAGTCACTGTAAAATGTATCTAAAGATAACGAGTTTAAGCCCACATTTGAATGCAAGTTTTGTGCTGGGTTTATCGGTGTTGGATTAAAAAGTGCAAAGCTTAAGGTTTATCAAGCACCTATATTTATACAGTTTATTATACCCTTCCAGGCTATGCATCTAAAACTGCAGCCCCTCTGCAGACGCCGTCGGAGCGCGGCTACGGGCCGCCGACCGGCCTGGGCGTGGACCTCAATAACACGGAACCTTTGTACGTCGATACTAATGCTGAGGCTATACCGTAAGTGTTACTCTACTCAGACAAAATAGATCGTCATACATCAAAGTGCTTTATTTCCTTTAGATTTTACAAGTCTGGGACACGTAACAAAAATTCAAATTATGTACTTAAGTGAAACTAGAAAATAAAGTGCTCTTTGATTTTAAGTTCACTTCAATTTTTCTAAGGTAAGTTAAAGAAGCGATCAGGAAACCTTTACCTTTTTAGAATGTTAGGTTGTTACAGCTTTGTCTCGCTCTTTCATTGTTTGAAAAACAGTTAATAATCGACGCGACTGTCCAGTGTAGCCGCCCGTTAAATTTGTCACGTGGTTCGCCAGTGGACAAAAATAATGTCGGTTATTATATTTGACCTAAGAATTCATTTTTGACATTCTAATAGTAGGTACCTACTAAAGATTTTCAAAATATGAATAGTATGATTCATATTTGAAAAGTCTTAGATGTGCCAGTTATAGACAACCCTCTTAATTTTTATATCCTCCACAGATACCGTGCCATGTACAAATACCGGCCGCAGAATCCCGACGAGCTGGAACTAAACGAGGGCGACACAGTGTATGTTCTTGAGAAGTGCGACGACGGGTGGTACGTCGGCTCCAGCCAGCGCACCGGCCGTTTCGGCACCTTCCCTGGTAACTATACTAGCTTCTGTCTGTCCCTTGAATAATACGAGTTGGAACTAAACGAGAGCAGTGACAGACACAGTATACACTATGTCTGTCACTGTTCTGGAGAAGTGTAGGGGTTCATTAAAGAAGTGGTTGCAACAGCATTGAGCATTTAAGGTCATAAATACTGGATACAACTTAGATATATTTGTTTAGTTACTTTAAAACTTGTTTAAAAAAAATCTACTTATTATAATTCACTAGCGGTCCGCCCCAGCTTCACATGAGTATATTCTATAGCCTATGTTACTCAGTGAGATAAAGTAGCTTTTTAACGGCAATGGAATTTTTTAAATCGGTTCAGTAGTTTTTAAGCTTATTCGTTACATACAAAAATATGAATCTTTCCTCTTTATAATATTAGTGGTGTAGATTAATTTATCGAATAAAGGCCTATCTAAAATTAGCCGACCCGTCTTGCTCTTCAGTAGTTTCAAAGTTTGAGCGCGGCTTACGGCTAACTTCGCACCACAGTTTCATTGAATAGATCTATAAAATCTCCTTATATTCAATACCTTTTACAATTTCTAGGTAACTACGTGGAGCGCATTTGATAGCGTGAACCGTCGCTGCTGCGGCGACTACGTCGCGCGACTTTGTGCGCGCGCCGGTCGCGTCAACGCACAGCACACTGACAAACACGACACAAGTGATTTTATATAGCGATCGATACAAAGGTACTGTCTTTTCGAATTTGCAGTGATATACAGCAACAGAAGTGATATGAGTGGGAATAACAAGAATATGCGCACAGTTAAATATCTGGCAAAAGTTTTTATGAAGTGACAAAACGACTTTCTTAAATAAGCATCAAGATTGTTATAGTCTTGAGTTGATCAAGATTTATAGTTTGTAGAATAAAGTGCTGAAACTTGATTAAGAAAAACAAACTAAAATCAATTTTATAATTGGAAGTTCTATATTATCAATGTGGTTTAAAACTTTCATAGAAACTAAGTGGCATTTAACCACTGCCAAAAAAAATAGCGCCGGAAATATAGATAATTATCATGGCTTTGAAAATGATCTTGTAATTTACATAATGAAAATGTATTAAATGAATGTATTACTGTTTTTTGTACTGTTTCGTTTTGTATTTCTTCACAATTACATTTAATTCTATTTTCCAACATTACTTATAGAGTCTAATAATTTATGTGAAAGTGTTTAAGCTACCTACATTTTAGTTCTTCTATAAATACAGGTCAGTGTTCGATATTACCTAGCTATGTGGATAGAATAAGTGCTTTGAATATACCAAATTTTACCATGACTTTTATAATGTTTTGTACAAATGTATATTTTAAGCCACCATTATCAACATCTGGATTATAACCTTCTTACCATTTGTAGATTCCGCTTTAAATATAGCGTATAATTTGTCAATATACCATTTCCCGCTTGTGTCTTCGCATTCTACGTCAGTGTACCAATCCAAAGTTGTTTACGCGTTCCAAAGAGTATGTTATCTGATTATTATGATGTTGTATAATTGTATAAAAAAATAATAAAAATACATATACATGTAAAATTGTTAGAGTAGTAATTTATTTATAACATAAGAGATGGCTCGTCTTTTAAAAGCGACGTTTAAAATGTACGCAGCCAGGCACGTTAGCTAGCGTAACTTACTAACCACGAACGGAGTTGCATATCTGCAAAAGTCAAACTTTGAAACTAACATAGACAGGCAGTGGTAAAAGTAACAAAGTTTAGACGTTTTGTAAAATGTCTATTAGAGTACATAAATCTAGTACATTATTTACCAATTTTATAATAGTTACTGCATAATCACTGTTTAAGGGCCTATTACAAGCTCAATTTTTTGTGACAAGGATAAAGGAGATAAAGGATTTCGCGTTCATACGAGCTAGACAGAGCAGAACAACGCAAGCTCAAAAATCAAGTTTTAGCTTCATCATCATCATCATCAGCCTATACCAGTCCACTGCTGGACATACATATAGTTTTTAGCTTATTATCTATCAATTCGGACATTATTTGAAACCGAAACATATAAAATATTCTTTATAATTAGTTCTATTACCATTCTTATTCTCAAGATCTTGTATATATTGATCTATTAAAGTTTTAGTAAAAATTTAGAGGTAACTGCGATTTTTTTCTATCGAGAAAATTTTATGGAATCGATTTTTCGAAACATATGAACTTTATCATATAAAAAAATTCAAAGTTAAATATTTAGTAGTTTCAAAGATATTGAGATGTGACGAAATTGATTTGAGGTTGTATATAGGCCCTTAAAATACAATACTCAGATAATGCAGTGTTTAGAAATAGGGCGAGTATCGGCAACGGTTGACAATACAATTAATATAGTACGCTTAATTGTAAATTAGGTGTATATCGATTAAAGAATTTGTGAGTGCTATTTAGTCTGATATCGAAATGTTAAAATCATTGTAACCTTTTTGTTTTTGGCTTCAATTCGTAATAATTTCTAGTCATGGATTAGATTTTTAAAATGTTAAGATCAACTACTTATTACTTTTAAATTCGTATATCATATATGTGTCTTTGTATCTGCTTTTGTAAAAACATAACTGATAAGGTTACTTAGAAACCTAAAATAAGGTAAATATATGTACTTACCACTTTTATATAAATCCCAGTATATACCAAGCTCCTTTCGTCCTCGCCCTATGTAATGCTTCAGTGTGTAGAGACATATGCTTCGTTATTTTATTAACCCGAATGTATTGTTGTATTTTACTTTGTTAATTTATTTTAGTAAGCACAAATGTTTTATTTTGTTGACACCTCGACGTATTATAACATTAACTACTACCTACTATTGTTCGACATCATCACTCCTAATAAAGTAATCTTTATAAAAAAATACTTTTTTTTATTTTTAAGAGGGTAACGGTGTTGATTGCACTTATAGAATAACACTTTAAATAAGTATCTTTATAATTAGGCTAAGAGTGTAATTGTTTGTTACCCCGAATAAATAAAATAAAATAAAATAAAACTTCTCTTTTAAGTAGGTACTTAACTCGTTTGCCAAAGGCTTAAACTTCATTACCCGAACAGACTGTGATGTTTAAAAGAATAAGAAAACTAAAGTAACAAAAATATTACAATTAAATAACAGATACAAATTAGAATTAGTATTTACAATTAAAACAATAGAGCTAACTGCAGACTGTTGCAAACAATCTAAAGGTAGCTCAACTGATCCATAACAACATCAGTCGGACGGAAGCGTCTCCAAGACGCTGGCTGCATTGCCCCGCTGTATGGCAATGCTGATAATAATAATAATATATTTATTTATTTTAAAAAGTTACATGTTACATTTTCATGTTTATAGCGTCTTAAATCCTAATTTAGGTGATGCGGTGCGCCAGATACTCACCAGCTTTCGGGTCCTACCGGTAAGACCTAAAGTAGATGGTTAAATAAATTATAGTGGCCTACACATGCACGAGAACCTAATACCTTTTTTATGCGAAAATTAAGTATTGTCTAAAAATTAAAAATTTAAGAAAATTTAGTATCTTGAAAGAGCTGAAGAGCTGAGCCAACTCGCAATCTACCTCTTCTGGTTATGGGTCCTCCCGTAAAGTTCTTTTATATTACGGGTGCCCCCATATTACACCCCATTTGACGATCTTTAAGGCGCGGTTGGCGAAGACAGATTGGCCTACGACGCAAGCGGTTGCGGGTTCGATTCCCGCCTTGGAACAAATATTTGTACGACCTGCAGGTTCCGGGTGCTCTGGTCGTTTTCTATGTATAATAAAACAATATTTTTCTATGTAATGTATTGTGTTATTATAATCAGTTATCTTAACTTGGGGCTAGATAATGCTGTGTGAATTGTCCAGCATTATTTATTTATTTATTTTATATACAGTCCCTGGTAAAAAACACACTGTAGGTATTCTCTGATGCAGGTCAGCACAGGTTTGGTTGGTATAGTACTAAAGTACAGGTCAGTGACTCACCTCTGAGTGAGCCCCACTGCGCCAACATTTAACCTTTGATCTGTGTGAACACTGCGACAAAGCGCACCCCCCGTCTGTGTGACATTTACGAGAGTTACCGTCATTGACCTAATTTTTACGTGCAACTTTACATGACGATTTACTCGTGAAAACTTAGCGTAAGACAAAGTTGATTGGTTATTGATGTAGAAAATATATTTAACATTCCATTTCGAAATCAAAAAACTTTCATTTACATAGGAAAACCTATTTTCACATTGATAAACATGAAAACACTGCACATAGGCAAGCTTGGTTTCAAATCCAATTCATGCAATCTACCATAGACTATTTTGGAATGACAGAACATAACCATAAATTGCAAAAATAGGGCTTTCTAACGATACATCACACTACCGGTAATTTTATCGGATTACTATAGAAAATCATAAATAAAAAGACCGGCTGTTGGAATGAGACGGTTTTTCCGGCTATAAAAGATGTGCATGTGTGTGTGCATTTCACATACGTTCGTCTGTGCATGATACGGATCCTGTCTTACTGTTGATTCAGTCAAGATTTAGTAGCCTGTGTATGTTACGGATCCTGACAGATACAAAGGGTGTTTTACTTTTATTCAGAGGTGTAATAAAAATGAACAAATTTAGATACTAATAAATATTTATTTCAGCAAAACAACTCAAGTAGGTATAACAGCGTTGCGTGTTCTTATTAGGCCAATCAATGGGTAAATATAAATAAACATAAAAATCGTTTATTTCAGACCGCGTGGTCCATAGGTACACAGTTATACAGTTCACACAGTTATACAGTTTACACAGTTATACAGTTTACACAGACATACATAGGTAAGTACTTATAAAACACTGTTTATACAAAGGCAGGTGCACTCAGTGCCAGGTGTAGGAGCCTGTGATTTACACAAGGAGAAAAAAAAATGTATAATGAATGACAGTACCATGTAACAATACAATAAAGCACATGACCCGTGGACATCGGTTCTTTAAAAATAGCGATATAGGTACCTACATAATTTAAATACCTACTAGAAATAAACATAAAATAATTAATAATAGGAGGACATTTTCATCTTGGGTTACATATATTGACCCACTAGGAGTGATCTCGACGTTCCTGGCCAAAATCAAGGGTCGACCACCAGGAGTGAGAGGCACTGAAGGATCCATTTTTATCTAAAACGGTTTGAAATGATAAAGTAATCCTAAAAGAAAATATTTAAAAACAGACCATTTCGAAGTCTTATGCCAATGAAATTATAATAGGAATATTTGATGTACCCAACAAATAATAAACCCAAATCGGTTTCTAAGAAAGAAGTTATGCCTAAACAATATAAAAACAGACTATTCTGTCAAAATACTATTTTTTCATTTTACATCGTCGAAAAAGTAACATCACCCTATATCCCCCTGTCAGGATCCGTATCATACACAGCAGACTACAAAATGGCAGTAACCATGTACGTATACACGTCCGCCATCTTGAACTTGCGCATGTGTGAGTGCGAAACCGTGATGTGGTTTCGAAAATATACTTATATATCACTATTTCGGAATTATTGTATAACATGGAGTAGATATCCAGAATCCTCATAAAATTTCCTACAAAATATATAAATTACGAAAAATGTACGCTAGGTAAAATGACAAAATTATTGAAAGAAAACAAAACTAAATGTTGGTCTGAAACTTATGAGTTACTTTGTGATTCAAATAATTTGAACGTAAAAGATTCTTAGCACTCGGCATTTATGCAAAATTGAACTTGCATTACTAGAAAACAATAAAATCTAGTTTTTACTTACCAAAACTCAATGAGAAACCAGTAAATAATCCACTTTATAACACACCACGACGCTCACGTACTCGTAACGGTTCACGAGTGACTGACAGCTCTTTTCTCGTCAAAATATTTGAATATTTTTTAGAAGTTCTTCCGGTCTATGCTCATTCTTTCATTCACTTTAAGTTTCATGCAGTTTTATACCCTAACACATTAGGAATACAGCTTAAAACCGTAAAATTAGACGGGTGTAGTAATGATAAGGATCCTTAGCATACACATATAACGAAGTAAGTCAGGATCCTGCACCAACACAGATCAAAGGTTAAACGCGCCTAAACATGGTTGCCTAGCAACGCGTGCTTTGACATCAAACAAAATGTTGACGTCATATTTTTTTCCAAAGATTTTTTGAATCGAAACTCTTTGCTTTGGTTGTAGTCCTTTTTGATTACTTTTGGGTACTCACCTATAGCGCTTACATTCTCTTGATTCTCTTTGATTTTGTATCTGTAGGCACTATGGTTAGTTATTTATTATACTCTTTGGGCGTGAAGTGAACATAATTTATTGTGGTTGTGTTGTTCACAAAGTGTTGTTCTATATTTTTCAGATTATTCGCGATAAACTAACTAAATAGTGATTTTCTATCATAATGGTTGAGACAGATTGGCGTGAAATATTGAGCTTCTCTCAGCGAGAGCTCGGGCAGGCTGATAAAGAGAAACTTTGCGAAGGTCTATCATGGATGGAAGCGGACGATATTGAACTCAACTTTTCCGATCTGAAAATACTGTTTAGACTTGCACAAGATATCTTAAAATACAAGAGCGAGCAGGTATGTTATCATTTTAACTACCTACCTATTTCAATTCCTATAAAGTGAGTAGGTAATTGTGCACATCATGTAGAGTCCACAGAGAATACAATAACTATGTACCTATTTAAGTAAAGTCGTTCGGGGTAACTAACCGATCCCAGTGGAGACAGCAGCGAAACTACTCTACGGCAGTGGGTAAATGAGCGCAAACTCTTAAGCGGCCTATATAGTAAAATTCTATCCGCGAATCTGGGATTTCAAATCGCGGATGGATTCGTGCGTGTGGTTTGGACAGAATTTTGAATTTTCAATAATCTATCTTCCAGTTTGTGACACCTATCATAAGCTTTTTTTTAATGCCTCTGTAATAGTTTAATTCTAGATTTTGGTGGCCACCAAGGGCAACTCCGTTAAACGGAATAATAACATAAAATAGGTGGCGGCGCTAGTTTGGATGGTGCATGCGCCTAAAAAACGTTTTTTATGTTAAAAATATATATTATGTATATGGCACAAAATGATACAATTTTTACTGTTCTTATTATTAAGTAGTAGTATTAAGTATATATTGAGATTAGTGAGGTTTTAAAGTGAATACTGCACCTACTCGACCCGCCGAGTGATTCCGGTAAAATATCCCATTTAATGGGCCATCCTCCGGGGAGAAATGCCATAAACGATTTCGGTTGCCAATATGGTACTAAAAATGCATACAATTTTTGGCGGGATGGGGTTGATCTATGACGGCATTTTTACCGTCAACCTCAAGATAAGTAGAAGTCTAAGTAAAAGTCAATGGTTACAATACTCACTTTTGCCTTTTTTTGCTAGATTTCAGCAATTCTGATTCAAATTTACAAACAGTTAATACATTGCTGTAGTGCGCAACGAAGTCGAGCAAAACAAAGTCAAGTGTGAGTAACATTAGTACCTATGAGGTATGTTGTTCATGTTAAAAGTAAAAATAACAATAAAAACATTATTTGATTTGACATTTGTGATATTTAGACGTTGACAGCGTCGTTGACAATTAACATAATAAAATTCTTAAAAATCATTTATTTGACACAATATCAAAGTTAGTAGGTACAATTGTGCCTCTATTAGAAACTAATAACGACCTAAATAAAAGTAAATGAAAATTAAGATTAAAAACCTACTATTCTTATAGTTAACAAAAAGTACAAGACATAAAGCTTATTAAGAAAATACAATGATAAAGTATTTGCTTACTACCCAAAAAATGGCAATGATAAAATAAGATAAATACTACTGCTACTACATTAATACTTTGAATTGTTAAAAAAATATAATACATAATGTATACCTATGCATACATACGTACACAACCAGCTTAAAGTAAGAAATTAAAGATACCTAATATTAGCATGTGTGGTCCGTGTTTTAATTAGAAATATTAGTCTGTGAGCATTTTTTCGATGCCCTCATAATCATAGCTTTTAATCCACTTTAGAAGTGTATTTTTGGATTCAAATGTTTTAATGATTTTATGGATTTTACTCTAAGGTGTTAACTTAATAAAATTTGTTGTAGAGTTGGGGAGTAGGTAATGAAATTATATTGTTTATTGACAAAACGGGACTTGACTTTCGGAACAGGAGCTCGATATATTCTTTTTGAAAATTCTGGCAATTAAGGCACAGTTATTTTATTACTTATAGCGCTTTAGTGATTCAAAATAAATAATTTCCTAATACTTATACGTTGGCTGTAGGTATTACTACTGTAGTTTGTAGGCTGTAGTTCTGTAGTAGGATGTCTGTAGGGAAGATTCAGGAGGACCTTTATGATTATGACCCGTGTTTAGGACAGCCCGTTGGGCACGTTCTGCCGCAATAAGGTGGGTTTGGCAGCAGATCGCCAAGTACAGATACAGTATCTTCAAATACATTCGCATAGTGCCATAAATATTTGTAAGCATAGTATTTTATCGGCAATCGATCTTAGGGTTTTAAAAACATAAATAAGTTTTCTAATTCTAGAGGTAAGTGATGTGCTGTTTCCAGTTAAATTTGTCATCAATAAGCACGCCAACATATTTAATTAAGTCAACCTAAGAAAGAGTCGAGCAGGGGCATGGCATCTTTCTAGCGTTAATGATGTTACAGGGATATGTGTGCATTTTAAGATTTACAGCAGTAGCAGGACATCCGTAGTTTGTTTTACTAAACACATGTAATTCGTCGAAAATTCTATGTATTTATTTTTGTAACATAAATGATAGAAACCGAAATAGCGTACACCCAGTCTCCCCGGATGATGTTCAATTGAATGAAATCTTACCGAAATCACTCGGCCGAATGACTCTATAATCAATCTCGTTCCTTGGATATTTCAGTTCAATCCAAACTCTACTAAACGTACATGTCTTGTTTGCAGGTGAACAATTTACTAGGACAACTAGATACTATCAACAGAAAAGGTTTAAAAAAAAAGTCTAAAAGTCAACAAGGTACCTACGTCCTCAGACTTTTACTACTATCTCATTAGCTAAGTTATTACATAGGCTAAGTTTTTGTTTAAGTACCTAAGTAATGGCAGACTATACAACACACTCTTGGTGTAGAATGTTTTATTTGTATTAACAAGGTTAGGGACCTAAGTTATTTACACATTCCACCGTTACACACAAAATTACAGAATCACCAGCAGGCACTAAAACTGAAAAGCTAATCCATCAAGAAGAACTAATAAAAGAAAACAAAGAAATACTTAAGCAACTCTACGCAGATATTGCTGAATTGGAGGGTAAGAAGCACAAACTGTCAAATGAAAGGAATAACGAAGAAGATAGTGATTCCAGCAAAGATGCTCTATCGGAGATGAATACTGTAGTCCAACTTGAAAATGAGGTGGCTATGAAAAATAGGCATATAAGGAAACTGTTGGTTGACGTCAAGGTACCGGAAAATATACCATATAGTAATAGAATAGAAAAGCACGTTTTAACAGTTTTATTCTATTAAGCTTACGTATTTTTGGCAGGCTCTTGAAGAAGAAAACACAAAATTCAAAGAAAAAACTTCTGTCCTAAAAGATAAACTCACAGAAGCCACACAACTGATCGATAACTTAACAGAACAGTTGCTTCACCTGAATCATGAAAATTCTCATCTTAAAGGTATAATATAATACAAATACTAAGAACTATCCTATCTTAAGATATTCAAATACTGTTTGTTACATACTTATCGTTTTATTGATTTACTTAGAAATGGCATTAGAATTAATACACTTTATTTTCTTATCTCTATAAATCAAGAAATCTTAGGCAAATCTGAGCAAACAAAAGCAAAACTCAATTGCGAATTAGAAGCTCTGCAGAAGGAGTTCTTTGAGAAAGATTCAAGAAGAGAAAATATTTACGTAGAAATTAAAACCAAAGTCCAACACTGGAAGGTAGTTATGGATTTTAATTTACTGCTGATGTAATTGTTTTAAGAAAACAAATTTAATACCGTTTGACATTATTTTTCATAGAACCTTGCTAAAATTAAGAATTCGGAACTGGAATCACTATCTAAGGAGCACGAAAAACTAAAAGAAGATTTATCTAAATCATCTAAAGCTTCATCGCCTAAAATAATCGTAAGTAAAATGTATCTGCTATAAAAATATGCATAGTGGAATAGTAATTTTCTATCATTTTCAAATTAGGTACAGAAAAGTAACGATGAGGAGCAAAAAATAAAAGAACTACAAGATAAACTAACTGAAGCTTCACACGAAATAGATCAGTCAGCTAATTTGATCAATATTCTAAGATCTGAAAATAGACAACTAAAAAATATCTTAGAAGAAATACAAGATAATTCAGCATCTGAAAACAGAAATGAGAGTGACGAAGGAAAAGAAAGGATTTTAATAAACAAGTTAAAGAAAAAAATTAAAGATTTGAGTAATAGTTTACAAGAAGCAGACGAAAGGATTTCTGTTCGTGAAAGAGAGGTAAGGAAACGATTTAAATTAAATTAATGTCTACAATATAACACCTAATTGTGTTTTCAATGCAGCTTGCAGAAATTTCTACTGAATTGCAACTTGTACAATCAGACAAAGGAATAAAGACTCTCCTAGATGGATTGAAGCATAAGAAACGGGAGTTGATGTTAAGAGATGATGGCATGAAGTCATTAGTTGAAGAAGTTAATGAGTTTAGTCGACAAGTTAATGATTTAGAACTGGAAAACGAAGCATTAAGGTAAAATATAGCAGAAATAATAGATAAGACAGAGTTTGCAGCAAAACGTCTGCCAAAAGTAACAAAAGGCAGGTGAAACCAAGTGTGGTTGCTAACTCTCTATTCTTCGTTCTCATCTATCCATTGCATTTGGTTTCACAGTGAGACTTTTCAGTTTTAAAACGCCCTTTTTATAATACCTACCATTCCAATCAAATGAATTGATAATAGTTATCTCATTGTTGATACATTGTGATTTCAGACAAAAGTTTAACATACCAGGCGACGAAACAATCGACACAAAGGGGATAATAAATAAATATCGTGAGTTGGAAACAAGTAATTCAGAAATATGTAGAGCTAATCGCAGACTGGAAAATAAACTTCTAAATATTGAACTAACTAACCGAAGCCTAACAGCCACTAATGTAAAATTAAAAAAGTTACTACATTCAATGGGGTATCCACAAGATAAAATAGAAACCATTATGCAGAGCGGTGAAAGTGAAGAATATTTTTTAATCGACAACATTGGAGACAGGTAACATTTTACAGGTACTGAATTTATGTACCTAAGGAAAGAAAATACATTTAACACTTTATATTACGTTTTCCTTATTCTAGTATACCCAGGCAAACGCCTAAAGAAGAACCAAAGGAAATTATTACCAACGAGGCAGAAATAAAGGCAATCACGGAAGAAAATGAAGGTCTTAGAAAAGGCCTCCAAGAAATTCTCGACTTTTTAAAAGATAACAGTAAGTTACAAACAGCGTCCCATAAAAATATTAGTCTAATAGGTAGAGTCTAAATCCTGTAAGACTAGCTTCGCTCAAAGACAATATAGAACTCACTCAATATATCTCTATAACTCTATTAATAAGATATTAAACATATATCCCTTAAAATTATATGATTGTAAAAAAGTTGTTACAAAATGGTTGGAAACCAAAAGTTATGAAGAGACGGAAGCATTCATGAGATCCATGTCATGATTGTTCCGGGTCCTCCTGTTGCCCAGACTCTCAAGAGACTGGTGTCCTCAGGGGACCCAATACAATTATGATATGATGTGCCTTGTGTTATGGTATATGTATAATAATGTATGTCTAATTAAGTTTATGTACGTTAAATTTCAGATATTTATTTTTTTATTAAACATAATTATCATAATCAGCATATAATATGGCTATATGTATGTACATATTTAACATGTTCTATATTACATAAATAGTTTAAGTTACATAAAAATAAGTTTGGGTTCCACGTTGCCCAGACTCTCAAGAGACTGGTATCCTCAGGGGACCCAAGACGCCACACATATTACACAAATCACTCACACATATAACCTTTTTGTTAACATAAAAACTAGATCTATATGAGATTTTAAGAGATAGATGTTAGATTTTAATACTTAAGATATAATAATTTAGACCTAAAGCTAACTATGTGTGTCTTAATTTTTCTTCGTCTTTTTTTCATTTATTATAAAATCTGTAACGTTTATTATAGAAGAGCGAGATCCTCTAACACAAGTTTTTATACTTAAATGAGGGTCTCACTCAACAATGGAATAACATATTATTGTAAGCTTGTTACAGAAATAAAAATTATTTTATTTTATTTTTTATTTTTTAATAGGTAGGTCACACTTTTTTATTTATAAAGGGGAGACAATTTATCTCATTTTATATATTATAGGCACAACTTCGTCGGGTATCCTTGCGTTAGAATGTCCAAGTTTAGAGACGTTGCTTCGTTCCATGGAAGCGCGTCACACTGCAGGTTGGTTTGCACCACATATGACAACAATTGCGGAGTTGAGAGCAGCTATTGGAGGCAGAGACGCGTTGTTAAAAGCTCTCCATGAAGCAAGGTAAGTATTTTACCTACTTACTATAGCTGATTTATTTTTTCACTTAATAACAAATATCTACAAAATATAATTATATAATATACAAAACTCTCATCTTGTAGACGGGAAACATACGACGTTCTTACAAAGTTATCGAAAGAAACACAAAAATCAACGGAATTAGAACGTAAATTACTTGAAATGGAAAAGGAAGAAAATAAAGATCAAAGTGTTCAAAATGTAACAAATATAGAATTTGGTACATGGTTTTCCGAAAAGGAACAAAATATTGATATTTCTAATGAAAATCAAATAACGGAAATTATCGCAAAAGGAAACGCGCTGTACGAAAATCATCTCAAAAAAGGTTTGGAGTATTTTCACGAAAAATTTAAGTTACTTTATGACAAAATTAGTTGTATGGCAATACAAGCAGCTGATGATCAAAATAAATGGTGTATTCAAGAAGAGCAATACAAAGCTCAAATTGAAAATCTTAAAAGTCGAGTCCAACAACAAGAAGAGGAAGATATTAGTGAGAATTCACCTGGTCTGATAACTGTCCTTGATTCTTCATATCCGTCTAACTTACAAAGGAAGTGTACGTTTTTAGAGGATTCTTATAAATACATAAGAACTTTGAATGAAAATATAAAGAACGAAAATATGGAAGCAAAAAAAGAAATAATGACACTATCATCTCAATATGAATCTGAAATTCAAAAATTAATCCTCTCATTAGCTAACCTCACAGATAAGTTACGAAGCTCTATACCAATCGAGATGTTTTGGAAACTAAATGCTACTTTTAATGAAAACATCATAAAATATCGAAATGTTATGGAAAATAATGTTCAAAATAAGATTGAATCCGTTGATCTATTAAGTCGCTTGGAAAAAGATAAACTGGAGATTATTAACCGGTTTTCTCATAGCTTAAATGGTGTCGGTAAGAACTGTTGATAAAATGAAACTCATTGTCCTATATTAATTTTAAATTATTATTTTTAGGAAAAAGTTGAGCTGATAATATTTTTCTTTCAGAAAAAAAAGGAAACAATAGCCCTGAGCGCCTCTTATCGAATATTGAAGAATCCATAATAAAAAAACAGCTTCACGAGCTGTGCCTTGAATTAGATTCTCAAAACAAGAAATATGAAGTTCTAGAAAACAGAAATCTAGAATTGCAAAACACACAATCTCAAATAATGTAAGTTTAGTAAGTGGATTGTTTCAAAACAAACTAATCAAACCCTGGTAAATATATTTATTATTTTTTCAGAGACAGCTCATTGTCCTCAATCACAAAGCAGGAACTAGATAGTTTAAAAAATCAACTCAAAAACATGGAGGACGAAAACAAAGTACTTACAAAGAAAAGCCAACATGTCAGCAATCAATTAGAAATAGCACTGCTGCAGGTATGTTAGAGACTGACTGTCGTAAAATTACCTAAACTCGTATCATTTTCATTAAAAGATTTAACAACAATACATTTTTTCAGATACAAGAAAACCAACAGCTCCAAATGAGTGTCGATATGGAGGTTAATTTGCTAAGGCATCAGATCTTAGACCTTCAATCGACCAGTGACAACAAGGCTATTGTGGCTCGGTAAATATTTTTACAAATTTGTTCAATTATATAATATTTCTTACGAACTTCTTGTTATTTTTGTTTGTTCAAGGCTAAGCGGTGAAGTTCTCGTTGCGCATTTACAAGTCACAGAAAGTAACAAAAAAATTCAAAGACTGAACTCAGAATTGGAAAAAGAAAAAGACTTAAGAAAAGAAGCCGAAGAAATGTTAAAAGCACGGCAGAAAATTTTTGACGTTTATTCATTTAGATATGAATCGAAGTTCAGGTACATTTTCGGACTAATGCAAATATTGAGACATCAATATCAAGGTTGCATTCCGATAACTTCAATTGAAAATTATCTAGACAAAATGGAAGATATCACTCGGGAATCCCAGGTCGCAAATGAAAAATTACAAGAAATTGAGGATCTCAGATCAAATCTTATGACTAAACACAGCGTCATTGATCAAATCTTAGATGTTTCTCGAAATAAATGCGTCATTGAAGGCGACAGTTGTCCACATAAAATAAAGACAATGATGATGGTAAGAATTTCATAGTTCTGTTTAACGTAAATTTATATTTTAATTTATGGTTATATTAACGAACAAACTGTTCTTCTTTTTAAGAAATCTACTCATGTTCGTGAGAAGGAGTTTTTAGTTAAAAAATTGAAAAACATAGAACAATCTAGAAATGAACTTGTGAAAAAGTGCAACCAATTGGAAAGAACTCTGGTTTTAGTAAATCAAGGTTTTGAAAAATCAAAAATAAATGGTATTATTGATAGAAAGCACAGTGACGGAGAAATAGTTATTTCGAACTTCGAACAGGACGATGTTCAGTCAGATGATGAGTCTGAGTCTCGCAGTAAGGGTTGTACATTCTTTTGTAACATTAACAACATGGTCATTCACTTCATGTCTGTAGTGTATTTTCCTTGTATTTTTAATTTTCAGACAGCAGAACAAATACTTTGCCAGAACCCAAAGTTTTAAAACCACCGAGGAATGATACAACATATAATGTTAAATCAAGTATAAGTAATCCTATTCAAACTAACGTTATTGATCTAGATGAGACAAATCAACACTTAGAAATTGAAGTAAAATTAACAGATGTTGAAGTGCAAACGGTTATCCATGATAAGCAAACAGAAGAAACAGCTGTTCAAACTATTGAAGATAAATCATTAGTAGATTTGGAAGAAAACATTACATCTCTTAACAGAACTATTGAACAACAAAAAAAAGAATTAGCTGAAGCCATATTTCTAATACAGGAAAGATCTAAAGACAACCTTGTTTTAACAAACGAAAAACTTACCATGGAAGCAAGTATGCAGACATTGAAGTCAAATAACAACTTTAAAGATAAACTCAATGCGAAATTGCAGAATGATATTGATGAAATTAAAGAGGAACTTTATCAATTAACTGAAAACATCAAAAGACAAGATGAAGCTAACAAAATGAAAAATGCTACTGAAAATAATTCAATCTTGTCAGCACTAAAGCAATCTGAAAATGACAAAAAGATCATAGTTGCTGAATACAAGGAGTTGCTGAGTAATGAACGAGATGAATATTCCAAAACAATTAAAGAATTGAATTTTAAAAATATGGATTTACAATCTAAATTAGACAGGTAAACTTGTACCTACTAATACTTATGATAGAAAATTCTTTATCGTTCGCTTCTGGTAATATTCAAATCAATCATTTTGTAACAGCTTGTAAATAAAAACTTCCTATCTTTTAACTGATTGGTTTACGTAACCATATTCATTACAGAAAAGATAGTGATACGAACAACTACAACAAAGAACCTGTGAAAGAAGTGGTTATTAAATATACAATGAAAATCGTCGAGCTGGAAGACAAATGCTTTCGACTACAGAGTGATTTGGACGAATGTAAAACCCAAATGTAAGGTGTTGTGATAATTTTAAAATGCGGTAAAGAAAGATATGCGTGCGTGAAAATATTATAATATTACGTGTTTACAGGAAAACCTATCAAAGCGAAATTGATCGTTGGAAGGACTTGGCCGGGGAGCGATTGGTGAAAATGGAACGGCTCAATGATCAATTGGGAGAAAGGCACTTTCAAGAGGTAAGACATAGGTCAATTATTTTTCATAAAATATACAAACGTCTGACAAAGCAATGAAGAGGCACATCTAATATAATATTGTCCGTTTCTTAGGTAGAGTCATACAAAGCTGAGAACCAACACTGGCTTTCACAATTAAACGATACGCAACGTGAACACATGGAGTTGCGATCTCGACTCACAGAGCAAAAGGCTTTGTACATCAAACAGCTTTCTGAAAAGGATAGCCAGCTCGAGCAATTGCGCTCTGTTATAAACAGTTTGAAGGTAAATAGCTTTCAAAAGACTTCTACATTCTTTAGCAATGTAGGTAAATAAAAACCAAAATCTTCGCTGGAGAAGTAAGCATAGCAAATCACAACCTTGGATTCTCACATTTTCACCACAGGCGCAAGTCATGAATATGCAAACAATGATATCAGTAAACGATCCAAGCTTCGATCTGTCGGCCATAGTGGAGGTGGAAGAAACCAGCGATGTCTTGAGCAATCACGGCTCGGACAGATTAGAGATCAAATTCGAAAGCAGCGTGGATGTGAATGAGATTAACGATGAATTTGGACGTATTGGAAACACGTCCACTGCTATTTGGTAAGTTGGCTACAATTAGCATCAAATGTCAGAGTTTTGTAGTGACCCAGGCTCTCTTTTTAAGGCAAGAACCAGTCATAGAGCGGTTACGCCGTGATAAGCAGATGACTTGCAAGCAGAACGCCATGCTACGACGGCAGATCAAAGCGCTAGCAGCGAGAGAGAGACGCGCTCGGTTAGATGCACAGAACTTGAGGAACCAGGTGTTCAGGATGTAAGTAATAGAACTGTATAACAAAACGTCTACCTACACAATATAACTTGGCCAGAAATTGTGATCTTTATTTGATAATGTTACAGTAGCACATCAGGCAGCAAAGTAGCAACGGCAGAAACAGCGGCTCTTCACAACAAGATCGCATCGTTGCAAGCGCAGCTTATTAGCGCAAGACGGGACTCTAGCTCCAGCATTGCGCTATGGGATAAGTGGAAGAGGTAAATACTTACTTAACTGGCTCAACGACCATAAGTGGAAGCCGCCTCCGACGAAAGACTTTCCAGGCATCTCGATTCTGAGATGAGCTGTCTCTCGCAAGCTAGTGGTAAAAAATATGAAAACAACTTACCTACGTACGCAAATACATACATAGATGTAGTAACTTCTGCAAGGAGAAACATCACATAGAGGTAGACAAAACTAGGTCAACAAGTTTTCAATTCAATTGAAATTTTGTGAGACATATTTCATGTACTGATCAAGTCACAAGATAGCTCGGAGAAGCGTGAACATTTAGTTAGAACAAACATCAGATTGTTTTCCATTGAGGTCGAATCTATTCGTGCCTCTCATTTAATAGCATAATATTTTATTTTTAAGAGCTCAACAAGCAGCTGAGAGATGGCAAGCACGTTTTGAAGATAAATGCCAGGATGTAAAGAAGCTGGAGCATGGTCTTAACCTGACCAAATCCGCCATCAGTAGGCTGGAGCGGGAGAAGAGAGTTTTGATATCAAGACTGACTCAAGAGAAACGTAAGGATCTTACTTATATTATAAATATAAGAAAATTTTCTTATAACAAGGTAAAGAACTGAACTGAAATGCGATAGTTTAGTTAGATGTTTGTTACCTCTTCACACCAAAGCTACTGAACGGATTGAGCTAAGATAGCTTGACGACCTCAGTGGCGCAGCGGGCGAGAGTCTGTCTGCGACGCAAGAGGTTGCGGGTTCGATCCCCGCCTCGGAACAAATTTGTGTACGATCTGCAGAAATTTGTTCCGTTGGTCTGGGTGTTTTCTATGTATAATAAAAAATATCTATCTATGTAATGTATAATATTACGTATATCAGTTATCTAGTACCCATAACACAAGCTCTGCTTACCTTGGGGCTAGATAATGCTGTGTGAATTGTCCAGCATTATTATTATTATTATTATTAGCTAAGATTTTGCAAAGATGTTATGATCAAGACCGGGAATTATATATAGACTTTTTATCCCAGAAAAACATGTGCGAATCGACGGATGGCAGCTGGCAGCTAGTTTACTCAGCTAGCTACTCTAAAAGCATATTTTTTGGCACAGTTGCATTATTGTTTTAACCCATTCACTGCCCACCTTCGGCGGTGCAAATGAAAGGGGCGCGTGCGCTGCCACCGCCACCGCCTCGCAGCTACTCGCTGGTAAACCTAGACATATGCGCCATGGGTAGTAAAAGTAACTTATAGTTGATTTTACTGATAAATAACCATGATCTTTGGAAATGTTTTGTAAAGTGACAACAAGTGAGGAATAGAGACAACTAGGGAAATTATGTTTAGGCCTAATTGAAAAATTCATGACCCTCAGATGAAAACCAGCTTTCGTTAGAAAAACAGGACCATGAGATTGCTGAGAAAGTGCAACTGCCCACCGAATGTTCGAACTGTATGAATGCACCGCCCCTGTCGAATCACGCCTTGTTGGAGCGAGTTCAAGCTCAGCAAAGAAGGATCGCTGCTTTGGAAGTTGCTGAAAAGGTACTAACGATTTGTTATTATTGTAAATATAATATAATAATAATAAAGCATTTATTCAACTCTCACAATAGGTTTTAGTATTATACTATTTACTAACTAAATTTTAACACTTACCCTCGAATACTCAAACGCATCTCAGGTTTAAGCACGTCTCCAGTGACGCTTTTTTTGACACATTTTCATGCAATTATGTCAAGTAGCTACTTGGACGAGCTTAAATCTGAGATGCGTTTGAGTATTCGGGGGTAAGTATGCTAACCTAGGTAGGTCCAACGACTCTACTAAGACCTATTTTGTAAGAGAACTAGTGCCTGTGGTAGGTTTTTACAAACCTGTGGTACGGGCCACCAGGCCCGTCACTCCACAGGTAATATAAATTTTATACTAGCCCGAAGTGTCCAAGTGTGCAGGGCAAAGGCCTCTCTTCCCTCCTTTCATTCAACCCGGTCCTCAGAAAGGAGAGGCCGTTTTTTTTAAATAGGCCGAGCTCACCCCGAGTATAATATTATTTGTCATTCTTGTTCTCTGGAGATCCACGTGATAGAGATGCACAGAACGCAATTCTAATGAGAAATTGGTGGGTGGCTGGCTACCTTATGTGCAGTGCAATCACGTCGATTATTGATTTTAACCACGTCCGCTCGAAAACGGTGACTTTGCTGCTCAAAAACAGTCTTCCTTTTATTAAACATGTGAGCAAAATCGGATTTTGTTCACATGTATAATAAAAGATATTATTGACTTGTTGAAAAAAGTAATTTAAATATAGAATTGTTGCACTAAATTTCGATGGTGTTATAAATTATTGTTACTTTAAGGACGGTGCCGAAAAAAAGAATAAACTAAGCAATCTGCACCACTTTCTCACGGAAGGCAGCACCATTTTTTTGTACAACTACCATGACAACTTAGCTTGTGAAGACCATAGTAGAATGGTCTTCATATATTCATATATATTAACCAATTTTGTAAATTGGTTTGTCATAAAATTCCACAGGGCAATGAGTTGTTGGTGTCAGAATACGAAAGATCGCTAGCGGAAATTACCTCACTAAAGAGTCAAGTGTTGAAACTGGAGTCAACGTTGTTGGAGTCGCAAATAAGAAGGCCAATCAAGGAGAATAAAGATAGCCAGCCGGAGGTGGATCATTGGAAAAAGTAAGTTGTTCGTCGCGGGTTGGCGCGAAAAGCATATATTTTTTTGTTTTTTAATTGTTTCTGCGTTCCACAAGCAATAAAACTAGCGAAAAAATGATTTTCGCAAATCTTAAACCATTTTCTTGTGATAAAATAAAGTTTAAGTCTTTTGTATTTTGTATATGTGGCAATTTTCGAAAGTTTTTGGGACATTATTAAATTTTCGTAAAAAATATTTGTATGATCTGAAAATATGTTTCGGGTGTTCTGGGTATTTTTATGTATTATAAAACTGTAAATAAAAGCAATGCATTGTATTAAATATATCAGTCATCCAATTACCCATAAGTTATGGGTAATTGGATGGGCCATAACACAAGCTCTGCTTAGCTTGGGTCTAGATGGTGCTGTGAGGATTGTCCTGTCCACTACTTATTATGTTTTTTTATTTTTTATTTATATTTCCAGTTACTGCGAGATGTTGAAGGACGAAAACGTTCAGCTGCACCTGCGTATAAACGCGTTGGAGGCCACCCCGACCACCGCACACCAACACAGAATCAACGACTTAGAGCAGACTGTGCTCACGCTTAGAGGTTAGTTTCTTCCTTCCTCCTCTGCACACATACATTACAATAGGTATAACGACCTTCATTCTTCTTGTCCTCAAACCACGTGACAAAAAAGTCTGTGACCAAATTGGTGGGCGGCTAACTTCTGGACAGCCGCGTCGATTTTGATTACAGTTTATCAAAATCGACGCGGCTGTCCGAGTTTTTATTTCAAACAATGAAAGAGTGGGATAGCGCTTTACAAAGCTGAACCTATATTTTTCGTCTGCTGCATTTTAGAGGCCATATCAATTACTTGACGTCACCGGACTAGATGCTTAGCGGCAACTATACGTCCACCGTTGAACTTGCCTCCCCAGAAACAAGGGAGTTTTGTCATTATTACCATACTTGACGGATTGGTGATTGCTGTTATGGAGTTAAAATACACCATGGAAGCTTCTCTTACGACATCTACGGGTTAGGTTGTCTGCCGATACTTACCTACGCCGCGAACGCCACTGCTAGTCCGTGATGGTTGCGGGGCTAAGCAAGTTTCCCAAAAATACGACCCCTCACTGGGGGGTGTGGAGCACTCACCTTTGAGACGCGCCAGAAACACGTGACCCCACCGCGTTCGCGTTCAAACGTTGGCAACCTTGCCAAGGCCCCGGAAGCCCTGCCTTCCGACGAGAGCGACGCACCTCACCGGCACTCCTCTCCCGCCGCGGCCTCCATCTCTCTGCGGCCATGCTGCTCATCCATACAGCACAGCCACTCGCCTCAGTCACGGCGCCTCCCATAATGACACCGCAACCTACTACCACTCTAACTGGGCTTAGAGGGCAAAACCCAGAGGAGCGGTCCGTCCCGGGGCCGCCGACCGTGTTGCCGTCTGCGTTGGCAAGGCCCTATGGCCCCATGGCCTCTTAACTTCACCCGGTGGCCAGGCCGACATCACCCCGCCCCGGCAAGGCGGGAACCCTTTGAAGGGTCTGAGCCAACCATACCAGAATAGGTAAAAAAATTATCCGCTCCTTCGAAGCTTTCCGTTTCTTTACTCATGTTAAAAATAGAGTCCGGTGTCTGCAATAACTTAGCAAATGTTTGTTAATGGTTATGATTCATTATTTGTCGCAGGTCTAGTCAGCAAATTTCAAGTTGAACAAAAAACTGGACACAAAAAACCTGAGTCTAGACCTAACAGTGGACGCAGTGGTGGAACTGAAAAGGTATGAAAAATCACATTCAGACTATAGTTCTTCCGTGATCATGGCGCATGAAAATGTGTCGAAATAAATTGGAATACTCAAAAATCGAATCATGGTAAATAACTCGTTATAAATGACTTTAATGTTAATAACCATGATAGTTTTATAGGTATGAAAAAGCTAAATTCTATAATATTTTCAATTTGAACCTGACTACTAAAACTATGTAAATGACCGGAGCTAGCTGGTCGAGCGTGTGTGTCATTTGCTCTCTGTTTCTATAAAAATGCTTTAATGTGTGTTTTGTTGGTGTTGCGATGTATGAATAAATAGTTTGTAAACAAATTACCCCCGACGGAATGGATAAGTAAGTTGATATGCGTTTAGGGTGAAAGGTTATTGGTTTATGCAATGCAATTGCAAACCTTGTTCCAATTTCACTTCAAAATAGTTTTTTTTAACTAGAATGATGGAAAACGGTAAAGAAAGACGTTCTAAAGTTTGTATTTATACAAATAAAACTATATTAAATAACTATATAGCAAATTTTACAGGGCACCAAAATCAATAGTGTACCTACCTACCTAGTCTTATTAATTAAACTAATTGGTGTTCAATGTTATTCAATGACGGTATTAATCAAATCGAAGAGGGTTTTAACTTTTCTGTAAAATTCACTTGGATTATAGCTGGTTTCTATTTTTATATTTATTTTAAGAACAAGCAAAAAAATACCTAATTCGATCGAAAACCTTAATTGTATTTTCTAGAGTCGCAGTCATTCGGAGCCGCTTCGCACAGAGATTACGAACCTCAAGCGCTGCATCCAAGAGAAGGACTTGCTTCTAGAACGTTCCAAGGAAATGCTGAAAATTGCCGCCGAGAGGGAGGATGATCTACTCAGAGAGGCAAGTTGATTTTCTTATTTTTAAACTTTATTAACCCTGTTATGTCTAAGGGGATACCCACCGGGGGCGAGCATTGTCCCCTAACCCCTAGAACAGGTCCAGCACCGAACTGCCATCCCCAAATCACTTTCGACGTCGCAAATTACGCCGTAATTTTTCAAAAGTATTTTTAAATTTGTCGAGATAAATAAAAATCCCTCGGTAATTAAATTTTATGGAACCATCTCGGGTTCTTTGACTATAAAAAGCGAAAGAATTTTGGATGGCCACCTCTTTGTGATCATGTTTCCCGTCACAGTACAATGAATGACATCATCCGTCAGGCTCTTACCAGCGTCTGTATGGCAGCTACTCTCGTACCACGTGGCTTTACGTGACATGATAGTAAAAGGCCTGACGGTATGACCCTGATTCCTAGGAAGATTGAGATGCCACATGTGTAGATAGTGTCTACTAGATATCCTAGCGCCTTCTCAACTTGCAGGGACATCATTAAGGGCTCCGCAGCAACATCAGCAGAGTCCCTCAATCTACATCGAGCTAGGTTACTTATTTGAACGGATTATGATGGAAAACGGCTACTTACTTACCTAATCCTAGGTCTTTGGGGCCCTGGGGCTCATGTAATATACAAAGATCTTAAAAGGCTTAAGAGTCCACAGGTGATCGGAATGCTGGCTTTTATATCAGTCAACGAATTAGCATTGCCATTCAACATGGCAATGCTGACGGCTTAGATTTTTAGAAAATAGATATGTGTATATGCTAGTAGTAATTGTTTTTTTTGTTATTGTAATGTTAATATCGAATAAAGTATTTTTATAATAATATTTAAAATAACTCACTGACATAATTATTACTGTAGGTACATACATCATGGATCCAGTTGCGGGTCTACTGAGAAACAAAGTTATCGATAGATCCACAGCTTCCGAATTGGAACTAATTAGAAAAAAATACATTATAGATCCATCATAGATCTAGTCAATGAATCTTTCGAGATCCATCCATTTATCCATAACAATGTGACAAGTAGTTCAAACTACCATGTATATTTTTTACTTTCAGAATGCATTCTTACGTCGACAGCTGGAGGAAATTTCCAAATCAAAGCCAGGTTTTCTATCTGCATAAATTAGTATGTACCCACCTACTTACTATAAAATTAGACTTAAATATACCTAAAGTAAGTAAGAAATGTTGTCTTAGGATAAAGTGTTTCATCTTTGTTCACTTAAGCTTTTGGCGTAAATAAATAAGCACAAATACCTACCTACTTCTTTTTATCCTATGCTTTTTGCAAAATATAATTTTTAAGCTGTCAGCTGTCATCCAGTACGCCAAGCAAAGGGAGTGTGCTCTAGGGTATATATACTATAATGACATCGCATCGTCACACATTGCGTACATTATTGAAGTTGTATCTGAAAGAATGGATTTAAAGTAATTTGCTCATTCGATGACAAAATGATGATTTTTTTTCTAATCAATCCCTAGACAAATATCCCCGTGCGAGCTTAGCAGTAAACCGCGTTTTTTATTACTTGTGTAAAGTAAAAAAAACGCGGTTTACTGTTATGATATATGATGATAGGTATACAATCATCTATAGGGGAATAAAACGCCTTTTAAAAAGGTTATGATATATCAAAAATGTACGATGGATTTTTGACAGTTCCTTATTGTTCAACGTCGTAATAAAATAAAATAGGTGGCGGGTGGCGGCGCTAGTTTCACACATACCACTGTCTTAACAGATACCTACAACTAGATTGATGCAATCACTATAATATTAGTTTTTTTAAAGATTAATTATTATCACTGGAAACTCCTGTTATGTAAGTCTTGGGTCTCAATCTTGAACCTTTTCGTCGATGGTTCTTAATTCATTCTGAAATAAATAAAAACAAGGATCAGTCGACGAGCGTTTGTATCGATATAGAGTGGTAATTTCATAGCACTAAAGGTCGTCACACACGGTGAAGATTCTACAACATTTTATCTAAAGATTGCCTTACGATAAAATATTAAAGCATCTTAAGGTATCACACGCTGTTAAGATACGATAACATATTATTAAGATCTCATTCTCTCGAAAAACGAAGGTGTCACACGTATTTTTTATTGTAACACTAGTACAAGGAGACCAATTTGCAATCGCAAATGATGGATGCCATAAAGCGTAAAGTTCGACAATAATGGCTTTCTATTTGGATAGGGAAAGTGCATCAGATGATTCCGATTTCGAATTTGATTTGAAAATTGCATTGCATAAAAGGCGAACCGTTTGGGTTGAAAATCATATCAAACATAGGAAAGATCGCGAGGATAAGAGGGTGAATGTCTTTAACTGGCTGATAATTTAAATTACTTTAGTCCCAAGAGTATACTTAAGTTTTACAGCGTCCCGGCCTGTTTAAAGTACCTTACGATATATTTCGTATCTTAAGATGATATGTTAACATACATTTCCTTAGCATCTTATAATGAAGTCGCCCTATCACTCAGTATCTTAAGATACTGTAATATGAAAATATATATTATATTAATCGTGGTGTAATTGATGGCTCATAGCGATTTGGCGAGCGATATTTTATCTTAACATGAAATATTGTCTGTGATACGCTTAAAAATGATCCATCCTTTTGATTTCGATCGTTAAGAACGGGACTCCATTATTTTGAATGATGTCAAATTATGTAAGGTTTTGTGCTATATTCATTGATACCAAATCACTAATATGAAACTTAGCTAAACGTACTAAGACAATCCAAACTTATTAATAAGTTCGGATCGTGTTAACCATAAATACATAGAATTTTTTCACTAACTAAATCGTAGCAAAATCAGGACAGTTAGTTCATTAAGGAAATTTTATAACTCAGAATCAGCAATTCCTCAAACAGATAAACTGCGTTTTGGCTAATTTGTCTATACATTATGTTATTTCTTATCTGAGGGCTCAAATCGTAAATATTAATATCAAACTAGATTGGTATATTACTTTGTGCTTTCTACTTTCTTTACTTTGAGTAAACAACACTCGGATCACAAACATACATTAGGAAGATAAAAAGAAGGAAGGATTACGTGAAAAGATAACAAAAAGATAGGTACCTAGAAAGTAGTAGATACCTGTGTCTCAGATTTCTCATCGTCGAACCTCGCTTTTAACCGCTTAGCGAGTGGTGGAGTGAAGAGTGCCGGGTCAGGGTGCTTCCGTCCCTCTCGCTCCCACGGCTGTTTGTGTCTCCATAGCAACGACACCACAGACCCAACTATCAATACCCACACTAGGCCTATCTGCAAAAAGATTTTCGTACAATCAAAGACCAACCACAAAATATAACAGATAATTACCTCTGAATCTTGATCTTATTAAGTACCTACTGTACGTAGGTAGAAGTTTGTTAACTTTTCATGCCCAAACAGAAATTGCGACATTAGGTTTAGAGTTACACATAACCTACATTTTGTCTCAGAATGAACATTCCAACTTACCGGGCTTGTCCATAAATAAGAGATCCTGTACAAGTAGAAATAGTCGCTAGGGTTTGTAACTACACTAGAAGGTATAGTCACGTTAAACGGGCACCCTTGTACACTCAGCGGCAGTTTCACAGGCGCTGGTCGAGGCCCGCCCAGGTTTATCCAAAGTGTCATGGCAATACCGCTGACAAGAGCTACTGAAACTCCCTGAAATTGGTGGAATATTATCAGTCATGAAATAGGTGTTTAAAATGTACGGTTCTAGGTAGTTGGGTTTTGTTTACTTCGTACTAAAAATAAATAGCTAAATTGACCAAAGATATAAAAATGCAACGCCATTAAACCAATAATTTTCTAGGCTACATAGCTAACCTATAAAAACTTGATAACAATTTTCTGTTCTGGGATTTTTGGCAGTGGGGCGCAAACACTTCTTGATGCACCAATCCTTAAGGCGGTGGTATGCGTGAAACTAGCGCCGCCACCTATTTTATTTTATTACTACGTTGAACAAAGGAAATTTCAAAAATCAAAGTACAGTTTATGATACCTATTAGAAGCTTTTTTTAACGCCTCCGTAATCGTTTTATTTTCTAAGGTATAGGCAGAATATCGAAGTTGCCCTCAATATTTATTAAACTAAATAGAATAAAACTATTATTTTATTATTATTAAGCCTTAAAAAGCATATAAAGTATCACAAACTGTACGATGGATTTTGAAAGTTCCTTTGTTAAACGTATTAATGACATAAAATAGGTGGCGGCGCTATTTTCACGCATACCACCGCCTTTAGAGACTTTACCCTATACATTAAATTGTATAAGTAACCTACCATTTCATTAGCATAAGTGGTGAACATGCCAAGAGTAAATACACCGAGCACAGGGCCGCCCACAGCTCCGAATATCGTCAGCGAAGCCTGCAGTATCCCCCCAAGATACTGAGCTAAGTAGGCCATCGTAAGGAAGACTAACCCGTACACACAGGCTAGGATCTTAGTGAGCCATATCAAATATGCTTCTCTGACTTTGCACCACCTGAAAGAAACGATAAATAATTGCAACTTCCATACAGCATCATCTAGCCCCAAAGTATGCACGGTTAAGGCCAAAGAACCCAGACCAAGATCAAAAATATCAGCGGGAAACGAATCCGCTAACAAAAGTAAAACGATCACAAAACAAAACCAAATCTTTTCGGTTTATTTTGTCTCGTGATGGAGGCCAAGAAACTCTTGTGGTAGCTGTGAGAACTACATCGCAGAGTCCCACTGATTTCTTGGTTTGGCTTTTTCGTAACATACTAATTTTGGATTATAAAATAAATAAATAATGCTGAACAAATCACACAGCATTACTGATGCATATTTTCCTTAATCTGACCTGGATATGTAGTCAGCAAGGGTGACAGCAGCCAGTGAATTGCAAGATGACGACACTGTAGACAGCGAGGCGCTGAATATCCCGGCCACGAACAAGCCTGCGAGGCCGGGGACTGTCTTCATCGCGTCTACCACGTAGTACGGCATCAGCTGGTCTGTCTGGGGATAGAGTATACAATTTTAACCAAATAAAATGGATGATATTTTGATTTGTGTTCTTCATTAGTATGTAATTGATGGATTTTACATACTGTACCATAAACAGAATCTAAGTGTTCTTCAATTGTGTGTAATTGATGTATTTTACATACTGTACCATAAACAGAACCTAACTAAGTACATGTTCAAATGTCTAGATGACTTTTATCGTTACAAAACATTAAACACTATCCCTACCTACCTCAAGAGCACACAAATAAATAAAATAAATAAATAATGCTGGACAATTCACACAGCATTATCTAGCCCCAAGCTAAGCAGAGCTTGTGTTATGGGTACTAGATAGGTAACTGATAATACATAATATTATACAATACATAGATAAATATTTTTTATTATATAGAAAACGACCAGAACACCCTGAAAAAATGTCTGCAGATCGTACCTACACACATTTGTCCCGAGAGGCGGGAATCGAACCCGCAACCTTCTGCGTCGCAGGCAGACCTTCGCCCACCGCGCCACATCGGTCGTATTGTATTATGTATATCAGTTATGTATCTAGTACCCATAACACAAGCTCTGCTTATCTTGGGGCTAGATAATGCTGTGTGAATTGTCCAGCATTATTTATTTGTTTATTTAAATACTTACCGCGGTTATAGCTTTGCTGGTGTATGGATCACAGTCTCTGTAGACAGCGTACATTCCGAGGCCGCTGATGCAGGTCACCAGGCTCAGAGCAGCCAGTACCGGCCAGCTCCACCAGAGGCACGCTTGAGACTGTCCCAACGTGCTGACCGTTAGCAGTCTTTGAACCTGTACATTGATTTCGATGACATTAGGGTCTCACACATTGATAAATGAGGATTTATCAATCCAGAATCTAGTGAAGGTATTGAGCTGATGACAGTGACGTCATTTACACATTAAAGGCGTAAAAGTACTGAGGTATAATTCGGTAAACAGCTCCTTTATAAGTTAGAAAATTTCATTGAACATTTATTTTTGTTAAAATATGTGCCTTGAATTGTTCAGATTATAACTTACTTGCGTTTGGTTTACGGCATACAATGACAGAAATGTAATGGTGCCAGCTATGAGAAGAGCCCACCATGTGTGTCTTTCTGTGGGGTCTACGCTGATGCTGAAATGAACACAGTTTTTTATATTATGGTGTATTATGATAAGGCATTGCTATACAGCGTGGCAATGCGTCTTGGGGACGCTTCCGACTGGTATTGATATGGATTATTTGAGCTAGAGAAGTAGATTATTTGCAACAGTCTGCAGTCAGCTCAATTGTTTCAATTGTAAGCATTAGTTAAATTTTTCCTATTATTTGATTGTAATTTTCTCTGTTGAAATATTACCCGAATTAATGCAAAATGTTGTTAAGAATTATTTTAAGCCTTACTTTGAAAAGTCCAAACGTCCACCTTCTTTCGCTATGGTAAATATTTTATCAAATCCACCTAAATCCATTGAAGTAAACACAAAAACAGAAAATACAGCTGCAAACATCAGCAATGATTGCAGCAGGTCTGTGTACAAGACTGCTTTCATTCCTCCCAGAGTCGAGTAAAATGTGCACACGAGGCCAACTAGGAGAATAGAAACTGCTCTATCCAATCCTGTTACTGATTCTAGAACAATCGCTGGAGCGTATAAAACTACCCCACTGTATAAGATTATTTGAGCACTGTATGTCAGAGACGTGAGCACTCGAATTCTCGGCCCAAATCGCAGTTCCAAGTATTCGTAAGTGCTAGTTTTCTGCAGTCCAAAGAACACGGGAAGATAAAGTGAACTGGCAATTGGAGTTCCGATCAAATAGCCGATGTTCATTATAAAGAACATCATGCCGTAGAAGTAGTTCTCGGAAGAAACTCCCAGAAGTGTGATGGCTGACATGAACGATGCCATTAAAGATACTGCTACTGGAAACGTTGATTGGTTTCGATCTGCTAAAAGATATTCCTGAAAAGAAAAAAAGCCTGTTTAAGTTCAATTCTCTCGGTAGACATGAATTGGTTGTTTCCACTGAGTTTTATTAAACAAGTAAACCTCGGGCGAATTAACATGATACCTAGCTTAGCTTCACATTGTACATGGCATAAACATTAAACGTCGTTCGAGCCAAGTGTCATGGTAACTCGCCCGGCTTGTAGGTACGCTGTAGTAGGTCACATTTACGATGACAGATTATTTCCAATTGATTTTTGCTTTTTGGCGCTGAGAATTTACACGAGCGGCCATCCGTCCATGGCACAAATATGATTGTCATGTTATTTTGGTACGCTTTTACAAAAGAGATGATAATGATTTTTATTCCAGCGACGGTCAAGGGGGTGCTTTGAATCAGGACAATAAAGAACTGTCATTGCGTATAGGATATTTATATTAGATATTTATTATATTTTAGAGATTAGTGGTTGTTTCATAATAAAATAACTAAATAAGATAATTACAGTATTTGTCTGCTGTTTGCCTCCACTGAATCGGAAGTAAACTCCAATAGCCACTGAAGCTACCATCGTGGCTCCCATTATCACGTAGTCCCAGACAGCAAACACTTGGTGATCCATTTTGGCTGAAAATGTATACAATAGGATTAAACCTATACTTCTAAAATACAAAAAGGTGAAATCTTGCCAAAAAAAACTTGTTACCTTAGACCACAATATATGGCAGGATCTTCACTTGACTTGTTTTATGGCAGGGATCTATATCGCGGAAGATTATAGGTTGTGGTAGAGTCATGTATGCTAGATAATGCTGTGTGGATCGTCCAGCATTATTTATTTTTTTAATTTCACACTATAAGCGCCATCTTTTCAGACTGGCCGAACCACAGAGCAGGGTTGAACAAATTTTTGCCCCATGAAAGGCGGAATGAAAGGTGCTCTATATTTGACTTCTTCTTCATTATAGTCCGGTCAAAATAGGCAAAAATAGTGCTCAAATAACGAAATTTCGACAGATTTGTGAAAAAGATGTCAAAAGACAAAAAAATCTTGAATATCTTTTTTAACACACATGGGATCTAGGGAACTTCAGACACATTATTTTTACTGGACTAACCAAGGTCTCTAGCTCTACCAAAAGCTCAGCTCTGTTGGAATTTTTGTTATTTGAAATGTCTATTTTGACCTTTGATTTATTGAATATCAAACTTCTTACATGTGGATCACTGTTGATGTAAATCCTGACGCCAGAAATTATTAGATATCTGTGTAAGTTACGTTTTGTCTCCTTTCTGCTCTGCTATATTTAGCTGGTTTCCTTCAATTTTCCAATGTTTCATTTCGCTCGTAAATCTGTGAAATTGTTGCAGTTACTAGTATTTTCTTATTTGGTGTTAAGTTAGTCTTATCGATCGAAATAAAAAGCTGGCATTTTTTTACTGTCAAGTTTTTTTTCTTCAATTTCTGTCATGTGACGGCAATCTTACAATAAATGTAACTGAGTAATGAAATTTATTTTCGTCTCCTTACCTAGTTATATTATAGGTTCTACCTATTTTTTACTGACTTTATAGAGGAGGTTCTTTAATCGACATTCTTTCGTTAATATATAAAGGTTGATTTTGGTGTGGTTCCATAAAAGTTAGATCCTCGAGGAATTTATATCTTATAGGAGTAAAACATAGATATCTAAACTTATCTACAACATGATAATTTTCTAATGGGTTCCACGGAAACGGGCGTAAACAAGAGGTTTTACAAAGTTCACGTATGCCGGAACGCATAAAACGAAGGACGACCAATCCTGGACTGATGATTTTGGATTTGTACGCAAAGGGTCTCAACATATCCTATTACTAAGCTCTGTCTGCCTTTACGGTTCATCTGTCTGCTGCTGTATTTCATGATTATTTAGGAATTTGAGGTCGGTTTAAAGATAAAGTTTTTAGAAACAGGTAACGCTGATTGCTTTACATACTGTACGTACACCTACCTTAGTCAAGCGAGGTTATTTTATATAGTTCTCCATAAAAAAATATTACACCTTCTATCTATAGATTTGTATGCTGTAGTACCACCTTCTTATTATTTTAGTAGTTACGCTAGATATTAATAACATAATTTAGTACCTATTTCTAGTCTAAAATATGGGAAGAAGCTGTTCTCCTGTAACACAGCTACATTGTATTGTATCTACCACGGGAGACAGAGTACTTAATTTATTTTGTTGCTAATTTTTTAAGAAATAAACGTTTTTGTATTTGAATTTTAGGTAAGCCAAATTATAGTACAGTAGAGAACTCTGTAGGTATGTTTTGAGAAACTAATGTAGGCATTTAAAAGATTTGACCCGGACAGTAGACATTGTAACTCGTGTATCGTCAATTTATCTTTCCTTATCTCCAAACTAAACCCCGTTTATGTCAATTGCATAAACTTTATCAAAACATTTTACGATGAGAATTTTGCTAAGAGATATTTCGAGTAGTTTGTTGACCAAGGTTATGTTAAAGTCATTCTTATTGGGATCTAATAACGAAACAAAATGTTCATATTGCACTGTAAGCAAAGCTATACTTATTTAGTCTTGTGAATTGTGATAGCACTTCACAAGACTAAATAATTAGCTTAGCTTACATGCAGTTAAAGTAATATGGAGGTCTATTTTATTTTATTAAAAAAATACTTATGTAGGTATGTTCTATTTGCATATTTTTATTCTATTATTAAAAGAAGTTGGATTGGCTGTTCATAATCTACTAAATAATCATTATAATTTATGAATATCTTACCCATTATTTCAATTTTCGTTCGGACGTGTCACCTTACGACCTCACACCTTTTAGGTAGGCATATCCTTACTTGTACCTAAATGTCAAACTGATTGTTTGTATTTCAAAATCCCCGTAGATAAGAAATCAAACTTCCTTATAATGAAGATCAACACAACCAAGTTTTCGCCAATGTAGAGCACGTAATTGACGATGAGTTGATAACACGACCGGCTTTACACGTGGTTCCCCAACAAGTTTCATTACTCGACTGCGTGCGTACGTTGAGAGTGGTGCGGTTCATCCACAATCCACAACCAGCCGGTTCGGCTCAGTCGGCTGCCGATGCTGGTTTGTTTGACGACACAGCACGAGCCAAACACGCGATTGTGGTGCGTTTCTTGGACGCAGGAAACGACAACCGACCCAAAAATAGTAAATGCAAATTCTATGAAATTATCATAGCGCCACGTGTTGGTTTGCTACGGGTGTTTGGTCAGTGAATGCATGCCGTATCCCCACGTCCAGCATTATGCATCCACTAGAGTCGATGTCGACCAGGTTCTAATAGTCGTGCCAGTCAATAACGCAGCTAAAATCAAATGATTTTAAAGTATACCCAACAAACCCATTAATTTATTGAGTAGGTACCTTTCTAGCTTATTCGTTTGTTTTTGTTTCGTTTATCTAGTTTTAATTTGCAATTTTTGCATTTGCATTTACTTACGAAACGCTAATTGAACCTACTTAATTTTCTACTTAGGTAAAGTAGTAGTTTAGTTCAAGTCAGCGTTTAATTACTTACCTTTTACTTATACATAATAATGTGAGTAGGTATGTATATCAGCTCAACAATTTTATTGATAACTAGCAGCGCCTCGCGGTTTCACCCGCTTAGTTCCCGTGGGAATTCCGGGATAAAATAGCATATAAAGAATTTTTGAAATCGGTTTAGTAGTTTTAAGTTTATTTGTTAGGTACATACAAAAATACAAATCTTCAACTCTTTATAATATTAGTGTAGAGAAAGAATATTACAATCAAATAATAGGATTAAATAATAATTAAGACTAGTATTTACAATTGAAACTATTGAGTTAACTACAGACTGTTGCAAACAATCTACAGGTAGCTCGACAGATTAATACCAGGTCAGTCAGAACCGTGCCCAAAACGCTGGCTGCATTGCCCCGCTGCTGTATGGCAATACAGTAGAGATGGACAAGGGACCTTCAGCATTGTTATATAGTCATCAAAATAACCACTTCCTGGTCAAAATTCAGGGTCCAATGAATGTTCCAACACTACATAGTCTACAGTAGGTAACGATATTTTTATTAAAACCTATCCAGCAAAAACATGATGGTAGGAATTTATACAAACCCTCCGTGATAAATTCAAAGAAGTAAACACATTGACAGTGCCATGACAATATACATTATATTAAATTCATTTATAACGGGATATTTACCATGATTAGATTTTTTAGTTTTCCAATATTTCGGCACAGTTTCATGCGACACAACACGGAAGATCAAAAAAAATATACCTACATTTAATATAACTTCTTGAACTGTCTCAAAAATTACAAACGGTTTCCAAAAATGAGAGGGTGTAAGGTTTACTCCAACATCTCGTCTCCCAAATCAACCTAACCTGCACGTCGTGCAAGATAATGATTTAGGCCCTGGTGAAAATTTCAAACAACTTTGATAACTCATATAATTTTCTACTGGGTACCTACCCACTGAAAATAGAAATTAACACTCTATTATAAGGTAAATTTCAACCCTGAGTTTGAGAATAAATGAGGGAAATAATCATAGACTACAGTGAAATTAACACCCCTCTGACTTCAAATAATCACCGTACATTAAAATGATTCGTACAATAATATTATGGGCGGAAAACAGTCATTACCAATACACAGGGTGGTTATTAGTTATTTTTATATCTTTTAAAAATGGGACAGATAATATGGCACAGATTCATTATGTTACTTGCTATGGGTTTAAGATACCCATAATATTTTACATCCTTAGGTTTTTAATCTATACTATTATTATAAAGAGGAAAGATTTGTACGTTTGTTTAAATTGAATACTAGGCTCCGAAATAACTGGGCCGATTTGAGAAATTCTTTCACTATTAGAGATTCTTACATGATCCCTGATGAACATAGGCGATAGAATATACCCGTGCGAAGTCGGGGCGGACCACTAGTATTTTATTTGTATTGTAATTTTGGTAAAAGACAAAATCCAAGTTAAGCAAGTCCCTTTTCTTTTTATTTAAGCATTAAATCGAGCTCCAGATAACGTAAGTCTCAATAGAGGCAAAAGAGGCCTCTAAAATGTATAGAGAAAATAATTAAAAGTAAAATTGTGTAGTGTGTATTTCGCCGCTGGATCGTACTTAGAATCAGCCCGTTAGTAGAATGATAAGGGCAATTGCAAAACGACATAACCTATGCCGACTGTTGATCGAACAACCTTCAACAATTTAGCTACACTTGGTACCTACCGTATAATTCTGTGGCTAAACGTCAATCTACGAATCAAATTTTAATAATTAGGTATTCCCCAGAACTTAACATTAGTTTTAATTTTGCGGGACATATACTTAATCCCTCCAGATCATTTTTTAGGGTTTCAAAGATCGGTTTTGAAACCCTTATGGTCTCGCTCTGTCCGTCCCCGCTCTTTCTTGAATATCTCAGTAACTACTGCAGCTATTAACTTGAAATTTGAAATAATGATACATTTCGTGCGCCATTACTGATTTCAAGAAAAAAATATATAAATAAATGAAAAATGAAAATGAATATTTTCAGTACAAATTTTGATGTTGAAATTTCAAAAGAGACCTAGGAAGGCAAATGGGGTATCAAATGAAAGGTATCGTTTTGTACATTTCAAAACACTTTTTGAAATTTCTGTAAAATTCATACTTTTTGAAAAATTTCAAAAAAAGTCGAAAAATTGACAATACCCCCCCCCCCCCCCCCCCTATCTCCGAAGATTGCACACCGATCCATGTACAATGTATTAGGCGTTTATAGATATCGATCTATATTTTACAGGAAAAATATAGAGAAGTCTGTAATAATAATAGTTTTTGAAAATGGTCAAAAAGGGGGATTTTTTTTCAAAAGGGGGTACCTACCCAAGTGGCATATCAAATGAAAGGTATCGTTTTGGCCTTTTTAAAACACTTTTTGAAATTTCTGTAAGTTTCATACTTTTTAAAATATTTCAAAAAAAGTTGAAAAATTTACCATTCTCCCCCCTCCTACTCTGAAGATTGATGACCGATCCATGTACAATGTATTAGGCGTTTGTATATAGGGATCTATATTTTACAGGAAAATATAGAGAAGTCTGTAAAAATGACCATTTAAAAAAAAAAAAACATTGAGAATGGTCGAAAAGGGGGATATTTTTTATCGAAAGGGGGCTATCTACCTATTGGTTTATCAAATGAAAGGCATTGTTTTGTAAATTTTAAAACAGTTTTCGAAATTGCTGTAGGTTTCGTACTTTTCAAAATATTGTCATTCGAAAAAAGACGGAAAATTGATTGTCCAAATAATTGGCAAATGTTTGAAACCCTCGTCGCGCGAGTTACACTCGCACTTGGCGGATCTTGTTTAATCTTAGGATTCATATCTAAAGAGAAGAGAAAACTGGGTGACATATCAAGAGATCTCTGAAACTATACCTATAGAGCTACGAAGCTGAAATTTTGCATGGAGTTTCCATATAGGACGTATGCTAAAACGGATTTTTGGAAATTCGTATTCTGAAGTAGTAATGGTGTCAAACTTCATTTTTGTAATAACTTCAGAAATGTAACGTAGCGTAGAAGGATAACTTAAAATAAACAGAAACGTGCTTCAGTGGTTTTTTTAATTCACATGGTGGATGATGTAGCGTCAAAGTCCTAACTTTGACGCCACATCATCCACCATGATGTGATCCACCATCGCCTACGATGTACCTACTGACATATCACGAAAACTCAGGAACTAGAAGAGTTACGAAGCTGAAATTTACATGGAGGTTTAATTTGATCTTTGGAAATTCGTTAAAAGTAGTTTAAATGCGGTCGTAATCAGATAAAGAGCATTTATAGGATTTTTCATAATAACTTTAAAATCGTTTACGATTTTAAACGACTACGACTTTACCATTTTAAAGTAAAGTAAAATTTGCCGGTAGGTATAGTTTACGTAAAAACCAACATATTGAAGTCCACGTGAATGGAACCGCAGGCTGGTCATAATTAAAATCGGTCCACTATTGAAGGAGAACTCGGCGAACATAGTACCTACCTACAAAATATACATGCAGGCAAACATAGATCTTACTCCCTTTTCGGAAGTCATATATTTTTCAATTATTTTCCATTACTTGACAATGGCAGAATTGTGTCTAAGCAAGCAGATCATATTGCCATTATAACAAGAATCATAATCATCATCCTAAAATTAGTACCTAAATAATTGTATTAAGTACTAAAAATAAGAATCGCTGAACAACTAGGCTTCACAAAATTAATCTATATTTTAACAGTTCTACGACAAAACTGCAAGTAAGTTGCAAATATTACATCAATGAATAAATTTAGACAAATTATCAAACTATTCCTATGTAAAAAAATGCTACAAAATATCAGATTATCTAAAGGGATAAAAAAGCTTGGGACGAGTTACTGTTTTGCTCCAACTAGAAAACTAACAACCTAATCAGGTAAAGATTTATGTGTGTTCGTTTCTTTACAAAACTTTAAAAGATTGACGTAAAAAATAAAAATGTTCACTTTATTTACTAGTTTTTCATAAATATGTAACTTGAGTTTTCTGACGTGTCCAAAAGTTCTTTAGTGCCTAAAGGAAATAAAGCACTTTGATACAAAATCTTTATTAAAAAAGAAAATCATAATCAAATAATAGAATTAAATTAAAACTAGTATTTACAATAGAAACAATTGAGCTAACTGCACACTGTTGCAAACAATCTACAGGTAGCTCAACTGATCCATATCGATACACTACTTTGATACTGGTCGTATATATCATTCTTTTCGATGTCTATCTGGCTGGCATGTTATGTACCTACTGGTAGGGGGTAAAAGGGGCCCCTTATCTATTCTATACATCAAAACCAAATTGACAACACCATCAGTTTTGTTTGTAATTGTACTAGCATTTGTTTTTTTTTTATATATATTGTCTAGTATACATATTACAAGGTAATACACTAGATTATAATTACAATCTAGCCTTTAGTTTTAACTTAATTTTATAACAACATATTACTAAGAACGTGTCCATTGGCACTTTTCTTATCGTCTCTATTTACTTAAGGGGAAGACACTTGGTTCATGTGTTCTTTATGATAGCACTTATCACTACACTAACTCAAAAGGTTTTGTTCTTTTGAGCCTTCTCACTATGTCCGTGTTGTCGAGGATCTGGATCGCCTCGACGTTCACATGATGATGAAGCCTTCGTTCGTGAGCCTCTGCGTATTTTTGTATGACTGTGTCGACAAATTCCATATTCCGGTCCCGATGAATATCGTCATTTCTTACGTACCAAGGAGCATTAACTGTTGATCTGAGTACTTTGTTCTGGAATCTTTGTATTATTGCTACATTTTATTATTGCAGCATTTGATTGATGCACTTGATAGATACAGGTTTGACTGATACTTATAGGAGTCACCGGTTTGTAATAGATGAATATTTCTGTTGGAAGTTTGTCTTCCGTTAAAGTTAAATGAGAAATATTGCTAAATACTTTGACGTTTTGTTGTGTCTGGTGCACTATCGGCAGTAAATTGACAGTTATGAAATTTTTCACCATTTTGGCATTGGCACTGACGGAGCCTTTAAAGTAAAACAATATTATTGTTTGGGGTACAAGGGAGACTCCAAGATCTTGTCTCCCAAGCCAACCTAACCTGCACGTGGTGTACCCTGCTAGATAACGAACTAGGCTCTGGTGAAAATATCAACATTCTTCATAACTTGCTAACTCATATTTTACTATAATTTTCCATTACTTGACACTGGCAGAAAAGAGTTCAACCAGACTTATATTGCTATTAACTAAGAATCATCATCATATTATTGTTTTACTTTAAAGGCTCCGTCAGTGTTTTGTATCTCGAAACAACTACTTCCAGCCTGTATAACACCAGACGGAGCGACAATTAAATTGTCGCCGTAGAACCCTAGGTACCACATAACTTACCTAGGTACCACATAACTTAATTTCCTAGTAGCGTAGTTATGCATAGGCTGTCAGTTTGCTTTAGTCCCTCGAAACAGACGCCATGCCCGGAGAAGTCTTAACTCGTCCGAAAAAATACTTTATTATCCATTCTCTCCTATTTAGATTCCTAGGGATGGGATGGTGGCATCAACCTGAGGAAGAAGACACCAGGAATTTTCCTGGTTGGTACTTTTACTACTCCATCGCCGCAATGACATTTTGCGTCGCCGGTTTCGTGATTCTTGAAACAATCGATCCTTTCGTCGGCGAGAAAAAAGTGGATCAATTCATGTTCAAAATTTCTTTCGTCATAACACATAACATGACTCTGATAAAGCTCTACTTATTTATGTTCAAAAATAAAGAATTTCAAGAAATCATTCGCATCATTCAACTTGACCTGCATGAATTTTACCAAAACAATAAGAGGAATCGCAAAACCATAAAAATAACGAGAATTTTCACCATCATGTTCGTTTCATTTGGTTGGATCACTTTGGCCAACTCAAATGTGTACGGGGCAGTTCAGGACTTCCATTGGAAGGCTGCGGTGAAGAACCTTAATGATTCTTCTGTAAAACCTTTTAGAAATCTACCACAACCAATATACATACCGTGGAACTTTCAAGAAGATAAGGCTTTCTTTCCAACACTTTTGCTGGCGACTACTGGTTTACTGTGGACCGGTCACATCATTTTGGGAATTGATACGTTCATCGGCTCTCTGATTCTGCATATGAGCAGTCAATTCGCGATTCTAGGCGAAGCTGTGATGACAGCGTATGACAGAACGGTGGCTCAACTGCGAAAAGGCGCAGGGGACGCTGTCAATTATGCCGACGAAAACCCTCCTCTCGACGACACAGAAGAAAACAATGAGAAAACCGTAAAAGCAATTTACACGAACAAACAAATTGAAGCAGCTTTGCAAACAACTCTGCGTAATTGTTTTCGTCAACACCAGCTTCTCATCGGGTAAGTTTTTCTTTTCGCTACAAAACACTGGTCATTGAAATTGATCTAGGTACCAAAGCGTTCCTTTTGAGACGATGACATTAGTTCATCATGCATGACACATGTAATGAAATATAAGCTAACAATAAATGTGGAAAATTCACGTAACTCTAGGATACCTAGATAAAGATTATTGACTTTTTTTTTTTATATACAATTTAATTAATTCATAAAACGTAATTACATATACCTAAATAAATAAATAAATATGTTACAACAGTTATTATTATTATGGGTTTAACGATTTATACTTATCTATGAGGTATAACATAGGTATTAAGTCTGATGTGGTGTTGTTAATAAAACCACCTTTTTCGGATAAGATTTTTCTTTGTATAAAAGTAAATCGTTGTTGGCATAGTAGGTACCTATCATTGTAATGTAACTTAAGTGACCTCATATGGTACCTGTAAGTATTTTGCTTCCCTGCCTGTTATTTCTGTAGAGACATCCTTTTGCTATTGCAGTTATATATTACCTATTCTCTCATATTTTTGCAGATGTGTGCAGAAATTCGCCACAACCTACTCTTACGGCTTCATGACACAGTTAGTGACAAGCATGGCGGCAATTTGCGTTGTAATGGTCCAAATTTCGGTAAGATTAGACCACCGGGCGCATTACGTTCGCGTTCATTTGAATCGGAGCTGGGTCTATGACACCCTAGCAACTGCCGTGCAAACGAATGACTGATTTTGTCTTATGCTAAATTATGAGATTTTAATGGACGAATTTAGATAACTTTATGGCATAAAGATTAGTTTTCCAAAATGGGAATTATGTTTTTGTACTATATCAGGCAAGGGCTCGGGTAAAGGTAATTATTTAAGGCCAATAAAACACAGATTTGTTCAGTGGTGACACACGTCTACTCGATATGCCGCACCTTGTGCGAATGCATAATTGCATACCCTGCGCGGCGCGCCTGGTATGCACCATTACCTAGTAATGAGCGCATTCGATGACCATGCACATTTAATGTAAGTTCAGACTTACATCTGCTACAGTTTTGGTAATGCTTTTTTATCAAGCATCTATGTAGTCGACCAGGATGACCCATCAATTGCATACAAAGCGAACCGCGTTCGAACCGTGTTGTTTCACTGTAGATTTTTTTCACTAGACTTTAGACGTTGTAGTAAGAAAATCTATTCAAAAAATAATATCTAATAGGAATATGGCCATTATGTTCTTCGCCCATAATAATTTATTTATTTATTTATTAATCACAAACATTACGATAAATATCCCGCTAATAATGACTATAAATTTTTCAAACCTTTATTGCCCATTATATTTTATTAACATATCGATTTAGAGACTCGAGTCTATGAAATACAGTAGTACCTACGTAACAATATTTTCAGCAAGATGCATCCAGCCTGAAATCAGCGCGGCTAGTAACTTCGCTGGCATTCTTCTTTGCGATGATCACTCAGCTGGCAATCCAGTGCTTTACTGGAAACGAACTCACTTTGCAAGTAAGATTTAGAATAAGCTCAGTCAAACTCATGTGCACTGTACTATATCAGGTAGGTAAGGGTTCGGGTAAGGAGCCAATAAACAGATTTGTTCATTGACACACGTCCACTCGATAAGCCACACGTTGTGCGAGTGCATACCCCGCACGCCCCGCGCTTGGTATGCTATGCACCCTTGTAGATGAGCGCATCCCATGGCCGTGTACATAATTAATATAAGTCAGAATGCTACATGCACCGTCAGTCAGTCCTTTGCATCGTATGATAGTGACTAGTCAGCAAAATACAGTGGAAAATACCTCATCTATATACATCATGATCATTATTATAGCCCAGGATCATCCACGAAAGAAAGAAAATTAATTATTTGGATCCAAACACGCACGACACAGTAGTTACGTAGGTAAGGTAGATAAATTAGGTATCTTTAAAAAGAAACAGATTTAGAAACAATATAAATGAAATAACGATATGAAACAGAAACATTCAGACATGAGGCCAAAAAGCTCTCTCTCTCAGCATTGTGCCGCTTCAATTAAGCCGTACCTAGTAAAGATCTATGTTATGGATAATTTGTTAAAATGACGCTCATTCCGTATCACCCCTATAGCATGTCAATACGCCACAAGCTTATGAGTCGGTCGTTAACTCAATGAGCAACCTCATGGCCAATCGGAATCGGTACACTTTTTTTTCTTTGGACTGTCAAGTTTTATTCCATTGTCTTTGTTTATTTGTTAATATTATGTTAATAGTTAACTAGGGATTATTATTTTCTAGGTATTTTTGCGATAACTCTAAAAACAAGACAACAACATTTTGAAGTAGGTAGGTACCAAATGAACAAGTAAATAAGTTAAAAAAAAGGTAAAGTAGATAAGTTACCTAAATTGTTAATTAAAAGTTGTACCTACTTGCTAGTAAAATTTTATGATAAAACGTTATTTGAAATCTCTTTAGCTAATATTATTATTTATTCACCATTATTGGGAAAAATATGACAAAGCCGATTCAAATGCATGAGAATTTCACTGTTTTTTACGTTATTAACTTTAAGCTCCGTTTTCGCATAAAAATTCCCTATAAAGTACCTACCATCTTTTTTATGTTATTTTGAGAGCTAAGGAACTCATAAAGTTTTTAAAATTGACAAACACACATGCTAGCCATAATACTAAAAAAGAAAATCTTTTAAAAACACTTCACTGATAAATTTACAGCTAAACGCGTCCGAAATTTTAAAAAAACTGTAAGTATGTATGTACATAAAACAAAGAAGCTAGGTCATATCCATATCTCGAAAACTAGAAATAATCGCGGAAAATACAAACATTGGAGTCCAGTCGACCTAATGGTGTCCCCATACCACAAACCTTCGCTGGCACAAACCTTGCCTGGACACCTGGATACCAACACCTAAGGTGTAGATAATATTCTCTGGCGTGAGTGAACAAAAACCGTATAGGTAACTATGGAACAGATGCTATATTCCAAAACAAAAACGAACCGTGTTCTCTATTATGTGTAAAGGTTGTCTATTCTGTATAAACGAACCCCGTACCGAAAACTATGATTGTCAATGGTTTTTGATTGGCTGGTAGTTTTAAGAAATTATTTTTTAACATTCGATTTTTTTCATATGTCAAACGAAAACGAATCGTTTGAAAAAAGAATGAACCACCGTTGTTAGGTATTTATTTTACTAACTGTTATAACTGTCATTTGTTTTCGGTTAGGTGCAGTGCAATATAAAAAGCTATCTAATGATTATGACGATTTCAGGCTGCAATGATATCGGATGCGGTGATGCAGTCCAAATGGGAGCGCATGCCGGCTCGTCTCCGCTCGCTACTGCTGATGATGATGATGAGAGCACAGCACCCCTTGCGCCTGAACGCTATGTGATTTGCCTATTTGGACAACGACTGCTTTCTATCTGTAAGACCTTGACTTACCCACCGCTCTGAATAATCACAATAAATGGATGTATCGATGTTTTTTACTTCTTCGCCAAAACGACTGAACGGATCGGACTGAAATTTTGCATAGATGTAGGTCTAAGCCTGGAATCAAACGTGGAATGAAGAAGCGCGTTTTTATGGGTTAAATTAAAAACATAAAAACGCGATAGAAATAACCTTTAATAAACGTTTCAATAGAAACAACACGTCGGAAGCCGCGGGCAGAAGCAAGCCCTATACGATTATAATAATCTAAGTAATTAACATTGTTTCCTTTTCATCATCATCATCAGCCTATACCAGTCCACTGCTGGACATAGGCCTTTTAATAATCTATTAAATACTATTTAACGGGTATTTACCGCGTTTATTTACCTATTTTTCCCGACGTTTCGACAGGTGCCGTGGTCACGGGATGACTATATTATGTATATTATAATTATGTGTTCAGATCGCGTAATTTTAAAAACATTTATTGTTTCCTTTTCTTGAGGTCTGACTCTACCTCGATTAAATAGGTACCTATACAATCTGTTTAGGTTTTACTTATTAAAATGTCCACATTTTTAGAAAAAAAAATATTTATTAGACACAAACCACACACAACACAGGCAATTCGTTGAGTTAGCGCTCTCCCAGCGCTAACTCAACGAATTGCCTTCTCTATCTTCCGAATTTTACTTAGATCTAATTTAACGACAAAATGAGTGACTTTTGTAAATATACTTTTGTAGGTAAGTAACAGTACCTACATTATTTGCAAATCATTAATGTTGATATTTCCCATTGTTTCAGATAATGAAGGCAGCTTATTCATATTACGCCGTGTTGAGTCAAAATCAAATTTGAAATAATTTTAAATAAATAGCATTCGTTAACTAAAGTTATCAATTTATTACAATATCACCGATACAACTACGAGTAGGTACCTACCTACCTAGTCTTTGAGCATATTACTATTATACTATATATCTATCACAAGTTGGATTGGAATGCCAGGTGACTGGCAAACCTATGGGTGCATCGCTTAGGTACCTACCGTCATTCGGAGTGACTATGTGCCGGGTAGGTGACTTTGTGCAATGGGGGCGTTGGCATGAACTTTGGATTATTTCTCTGTCTTTGTGTCTAAACCAAAGATCCTCGGATGCTACGTGTCTAAACGTCACAAATTTATTTTCTCAATATTTATGATAGATACGGGTTTGATACCTCATTTTTCTCATAGATAAATAGTTGGCTAACGTGAGTGTATTTTTTTAGAAAAGCGAAACTGCTCTAGTTTTTCTGCAAATCAGGAAAACCTCAAAAAAACGAACAGCACATATTCACCCCGAATGACGGTGTTACAAAGTAGCCCCGTGAAGTTGCGATTTTTAACGACCTACAAAATATTTTTTCAGATAAGTACGTCAGAATTAAAACATAACCTGTAAGCTCTGAACAGCACTTCAATTATTCTCGACAGAGTGTTTTCTACAATAACTGGATTGACACTACAGACAACAAGAATAAAGTATAAAGACCTAGGTATCGAAATCGAAATTTTTGAGACGTTATTAAAATTTCGGAAATTTCCCTAGAGCGAGTAACGCACTATAAAGCTAAAAGCTAAGTATAAAGCAATGCGACACCTCTCGTCAATTGCACTAAACGTATCTTTACATTGAGCAGGTTTGGGTAACTTCCAACGTTTCCCCTGTAGGTGGGACATACCTACATAATGAAATTTTCGTTGAAAATTTCCCCAGTGTCCCTACTACCTAGTACTGAACTTAAAACTAAAATCTAATTCAAAGAATTAGCTATAGCAATTTTATATATTAACTATAATTAATGTATTAAGTATGTATTTATTACAAAGGCTTTTATAATATTATTACTAGGCTAGTAATAATATTACCTATAAAAGCCTTTGTAGGTAGGTAGGTACTTACTGACTTACCTACATTTAAGTCTAGTATAGACTTAAATGTAAGTAGGTAGGTACCTACCTACATATAAATTATGCGAATGATCACTTAGTAAGTAGGTAGGTATTTTATTTTTATCCGTTTAATCGACAGTGTAGGTACGTTCCAGGTTGGGTACCTACAGTGTTCCTTGGTCAAAAATCGCGAACGTTATATCGATAGGTACCTACATTTTTCGTGTCCCTAGACACCTCTGAGTACTTAAACCTTTGAATTGAAACTATGTTTCGGTTCTACGTTCTACCTACTCGGAGCACGACACACCCAACCCAACCCAACCCAAAATAGTAACATTTACCTCATCTGTGCCCAAACCAAGCCCAATCAATACGAGGCTTAGTGTTGCCAGATCTACTGATTTAACAGTAGGTTTACCTGATTTTTGTAGTCTACTGATCTACTAAATTATATACTCAATAATTTTATTGCAAACATTAGTATTGATCTATTATATTTTTATATAATCTACCTGCTTTCTTGAATGAGACCCATATGGTCATATATTCAAACATAAATGTACAATTATTTATGTATATTAAGATTTTAAATTTATACAATAGTATTACATTCTTGTGGAGTAAAGCTGACCTTTTTCTTATACTTATGTAAAGGTTCACCTAAATTCAAATCACATCTTTTAGAAATAATATTGTATGATTTACACAGGCCATGACAGGCGTCTTGGCAGTTTGTTCGAGAAAAAGGAATTGAAAATAAATTATAAGCTTTTATTCTAGGTAATCTGGTTGGGATATTAAATAATGACATGAAATCGACTAGTAAGTTCTGCGCAATCTATAGTGCTGTTAAAAACTTTATGTAAAAATAGTAAAATCTAGTTTTTTCCTACAAATGGAGAGTGGGGTCATTTTGTACTTTTTTAGTCTATAACTTTAACTTTTATCTCTTAGCGAGTCGGTCACCGTACTCGTAAGTCACATGTTAAAGAAATTTCTTTTGTATGCTTTCAATGCGTTTAGAGTATATTTCGCAACGAGGAGGGTTCCATATAATATTACCATACTCCTTAATGGGCCGAAAGAGAGCTTTATAAAGTCTAATTTTTGTTTTAGACGATTTAAAGTCTTTACGATTCCTTTTCACGAAACCTAGAACCTTAAAGCTTTTGTTTACAATATACAAGATAACTATGTGTCGAATAAAATTGAAGGTAAAATAGAACGCCCAGATCCCTAATCACCTTAATATAATTGAGTTTGTGACCGTTAATAAAATTAGAATTAACTTGAGCCTTATTCTCATTACCTATGTTATATTAATATTATTACCTACTTATACCACCTAATTAAAAAAAATGATAGGTACATAGCCATGATTATTTTACTGTGTAAATTGTGCAGCTACTTTAATAAACGACATTAAAAATCGGTTGACACTTTTTTCACTTTACGTCTGGGGCTACAAATACATAAATAATATATGTTTTCTAATTCTACAGATTTTTTCCGCAATCTCTATTTATATTTATTTATTTGGTAGCTTTACCACTTCTATTTATTTTTTCAAATCCCATCTGGCAACACACAACACAGAACGAACGAACACCGACCGACCGATCGATCGATACTTCGCAAAATATTTAGGTCATTCGTACTTTCATCAGTTACAAATAAAATGTCCGCGTGAAGACGAATATAATTTCCTGTAAAGAAAGTAACAACACTGATCTGTACTGTACCTACTTTATTGTAATAGTGTGCTGTGTGTGTGCAAAGTAAAGATTACGACGACGATACCTACTGAATACGAAGAGTTTGTCAGCCATCGCGTTATCTTGTCCTTCAATCAAGCTCAGTTTGAAATTTTGAATTGATCACAATGTCTTTAGACTTCGATTTTGACTTCGATGGCTTCAAGGAAGCTATATCTGAAATTAATGTTTTTCATGCCATAGGTCTTGTTATTTTTAATTATGTTGTCATGAATTTGGTATACATGGCGTTAATTAAAAGAGACACTACACACGACACCTAAGATTTTAAGTTCCTACCTATTTTGTTTTGTTTTGTTGTCATACACACACCTCACAATAAGTCGGGAAGGTAGCCATGATTTATTAATCCGGGATTTGTCGGGGATAGCAAAAAACTTTGTTTCGAACTGGGATTATGTAACGAAATAGATACACAATACTCTAAACTAAATTTTATCTTTTTGTTTCCTCATAATGTCTGCTGAACCAAATACTTCGCTCTCAAGACCCAAAGTCAATGTAGAATATTGGTAAGTGAGTTTCTGCTCCCTTCTACTTTGAACACAGAACTATTTTGCACAGCCATCGAATCTGCCGCTCCTGAATTATCATCTAAGCTATCCGCAAAATTACTCAGCTGACTCTTGGCCAGACAGATGCCACTTGAATCATTTTCGAAACATATACCAAAAAAGAAGAGAGATATGCCAATGATTAAAGTAGGTACTTATAATATTTTTATCATATTGCAGCGGAGTTTGTGACTATGGAGGCCACTGTCTTGCTTTAGCGCATCAGATTGTTAAAAGTACCCCGGAAGCAGATGTCTCGTGCAAAAGAGGCAGACAAGGTTTGTGTTCTATTGATGCATTATAATAATAAAGCAGGATGAAAGTTCTTAGGTGTACTCAGCCTAGCCACCATTGTACCAACCTGGGAGCTTCACAGCTACACAGTGAAAAAGGATTAAGGACTCCATGCCGACTCCACCTAAGCCGTTTATTATATCAGACAGAAGTGTCCCAACACAGGTAAAATGCCTCCCTCCCCTCTGTCCAATAATCTCAGACCTCAGCAAGAAGGGCCCAGTCTTTATTAAATAGGTCTAGCTCATCCCACTTGTCCCCTAGGCCATAACAATTATAGATCTATTATAAATTATCTCATATTAACTTAAATAGAAACCCAACCACCATTCATAGTCTACTCTTTATTGCAGGTTCTTTTGAGGTAGCAGTTAACAACATATTAATTTACTCCAAACTTCAGACAATGGCTCTTCCGGACTATGAAGAAGTAGCACAAGCAGTGAAAGATGTGGCTGAAGGTGCAGAACCACATCTAATTAAAAAGCAGCAACCAGTTGACTGTGTGATTATGTAATTGGTATACAAATTCAAAGTATTATTTAATCTGGTTACCAAAGATATGTATTTAATCATCTAAAATCTGAAAAGATATTAAAATTATCAAACCATTACTTAAAAAGTTCTTATTTATGAAAAACACATTTAGTTAAGTATAAATATCATAAGACTTGTTACCATACTTTTAATTCTACCATGATTTAAAGGAACATTAAATAACTGAAAACATAACTGATTAAGTCAATCATAATTCCTTCATCACTTAAGGGTAATTAAGTAGGTATATCAAAAATAAAATATAAAAGTAGTTACTAGGTTACTACGTGGTTACTACTATATTTTTTTGTTAATGGCAAGTCATCGATAGGAATCTCCGGGCTTAAAAAAGCCTTACTTTTTATCAGAGATAGGTACTGTATCCCTGTTTTTAATTTAATCACATAAAAATATTGATCACTTTTAACGATGTATACCTAGGGTGTCATGAAACTCAATATCAAGTCAAGGATGACAGATGGAGGAGAAATTCTAAAAGCATGGGTCTATCTCCAATGATTTCTGAGGATTTTTACACTAAATGAGAAATTCTCTGCCCGGAACTTTTCTATACTGTGACTCATCATCATCATCAGCCTATATTTTCCCAGTGCTGGACATAGGCCTCCCCTAACAAAGTAGTTTTAAAAAATATTATGTTTGTGCTTCAATAATTTTCAATGACTCTTCATACTGAAAAAAGTCCATTACGATAGGCTGGCGTTCTGGAAGATGGGCAGTTATCCTAGATTTCTAAAAGTACCTACCTACGTATCTACCTACCACTTTACTTTTCATCATCCGCCTATATAGGCCTCTCTAATGAGCGCCAAAGCGCCCTATCTTCAGCTTGCCGCATCCAGCATATGCCAGCAGCAGTCTTTCGCTAATCGTCATCCCACCTGGTCGGAGGGCGTCCTACACTACGTTTGCCGAGTTGCGGTCTCCACTCAAGAACATGTTTACCCCAGCGGTTGCCGGTTCTTCTCGAGATATAATATCTAGGATAACGCGGCAAATGCATGGTACCTACTGCATCTGTTTTAATTTAGGAAAGACTTCAATCACTCACTGTGCATTAGGCTGTATGAGAATGTTTAAAAAAACACATTGCCAGGGGGGTCACGGTTTGAGGCGTAGTATTTGCGGCGCCCCTCGCTACCTGCTGTCAGCGTCAGCATGATTGCCTCTGTTCCGGCGCTCATCCCTCGTTTGAAGAGAGTATGTAAATCACTTTAAAAAAAATCGACCACAACTAAAGATTTAAATCATTGGTTACATAACCATGGTACAACACTATCTAATTTATATAAACGCATAAAATAAACAAGATTCGCCAAGTGCGAGTGTAACTCGCGCGCCGAGGGTTTCAAACATTTGCCAATTATTTGTACAATCAATTTTCTGAAATATTTTAAAAAGTATGAAACTTACAGAAATTTCAAAAAGTGTTTTAAAAAGGCCAAAACGATACCTTTCATTTGATATGCCACATGGGTAGGTACCCCCTTTTGAAAAAAAAATCCCCCTTTTTGACCATTTTTCAAAAACTATTATTATTACTGTCTTCTCTATATTTTTCCTGTAAAATATAGATCCATATCTACAAACGCCTAATACATTGTACATGAATCGGTCTGCAATCTTCGGAGATAGGGGGGGGGGAAAGGGCAATTATTCAACTTTTTTTGAAATATTTCAAAAAGTATGAAACTTACAGAAATTTCAAAAAGTGTTTTGAAATAGTCAAAATGATACCTTTCATTTGATACCCCACATGGAAAGGTACCCCCCCTTTTGAAAAAAAATTCCCCCCTTTTTTGACCATTTTTCAAAAACTATTATTATTACAGACTTCTCTATATTTTTCCTGTAAAATATAGATTGATGTCTACAAACGCCTAATACATTGTACATGGATCGGTCTCCAATCTTCGGAGCTAGGGGGGGGGGGAATGGTCAATTTTTCGACTATTTTTGAAATATTTCAAAAAGTATGAAACTTACAAAAATTTCAAAAAGTGTTTTGAAATAGTCAAAACGATACCTTTCATTTGATACCCCACATGGATAGGTACCTCCCCTTTTGAAAAAAAATTCCCCCCCTTTTTGACCATTTTTCAAAAACTATTATTATTACAGACTTCTCTATATTTTTCCTGTAAAATATAGATCCATATCTACAAATGCCTAATACATTGTACATGAATCGGTCTGCAATCTTCGGAGATAGGGGGGGGGGAAAGGGCAATTTTTCGACTTTTTTTGAAATATTTCAAAAAGTATTAAACTTACAAAAATTTCAAAAAGTGTTTTGAAATAGTCAAAACGATACCTTTCATTTGATACCCCACATGGGAAGGTACCCCTCCTTTTGAAAAAAAATTCACCCCTTTTTTGACCATTTTTCAAAAACTATTATTATTACAGACTTCTCTATATTTTTCCTGTAAAATATAGATTGATGTCTACAAACGCCTAATACATTGTACATGGATCGGTCTGCAATCTTCGGAGCTAGGGGGGGGGGAATGGTCAATTTTTCGACTTTTTTTGAAATATTTCAAAAAGTATGAAACTTACAGAAATTTCAAAAAGTGTTTTGAAATGGTCAAAACGATACCTTTCATTTGATACCCAACATGGGTAGGTACCCCCCCTTTTGAAAAAAAATTCCCCCCCTTTTTGACCATTTTTTAAAAACTTATTATTACAGACTTCTCTATATTTTTCCTGTAAAATATAGATCCATATCTACAAACGCCTAATACATTGTACATGAATCGGTCTGCAATCTTAGGAGATAGGGGGGGGGAAAGGGCTATTTTTCGACTTTTTTTGAAATATTTAAAAAAGTATGAAACTTACAGAAATTTCAAAAAGTGTTTTGAAATGTACAAAACGATACCTTTCATTTGATACCCCATTTGCCTTCCTATGTCTCTTTTGAAATTTCAACATCAAAATTTGTATTGAAATTATTCATTTTCATTTTTCATTTATTTATATATTTTTTTCTTGAAATCAGTAATGGCGCACGAAATGTATCATTATTTTAAATTTAAAGTTAATAGCTGCAGTAGTTACTGAGATATTCAAGAAAGAGCGGGGACGGACAGAGCGAGACCATAAGGGTTTCAAAACCGATGTTTGAAACCCTAAAAAACAGCAAAGTATTCCTCGCTCGCAGTCTTTCGAAAAAATCAACATTTTCATGATCTGAGATCCTACTGGTGTTTAAATATGAAATCTAGGATTCTTGTACTCCTACACCTAATATTACAATTCTGTACAAAAGTGCCAAGAAAGTTTTTTCATTAGGTAGGTACCTACTTGTATAACTTTGATGAAAAAAAAAATTTTAAAACATCTCAATTCTGGTACATATTTGCCTTCTTCTCCCAAACAAAATGACTTTAGTTACTTACTGATTTGATTGTTGTATTGAAAAATAAAGCAAAGGCAGGGTAACAGATCCGCCAAAAAAAAATTGTAAACCGTACCTACTCTTTTAATAAGAAATCTTGATTTTAGCACATGCGGTCTGCTCTGTCGCGAAATTCTATGCCTATCCTTTTCACATAACGGCCTTGGAAGAGGCCCCTTAACTTAAACAAAATAAAACATAATTCTAATAGATAGTTACTACTTATTAAAATTTAGTTCCGCTTTTGCATCAATCATTTTCAATAGGTTAACTTCGACTATTCCACTAGTAAAATTCAAAAATGGTAATACGTGTTTTTATAATTATAAGTATGGATATCAAAATAAAACAACTGTTATTTCATTATACTATTCAAATTAGTTGGTAGAGTAGAACGAGTGATTGATTAATACAACGACAGCTTATTTAAGTACCAGTTTTTATTTAAGTAGTTACCAGTTTAATGAACACTTTCATATTAAGAACATGATTTTTCAGTACCTAGGTATCTTGTTTAATATTTTTAAAAATTCGAAAAGTTTTTAATTTATAAGGAAGGTAAGTAGGTAGGTACCATAAATAGTTTTTTAGAAGATTTGTTTTTTCTTAATCTACTTAAATGCTTATACCTACTTCAATAAAATAAGTACAATAATAATTGTCACAAAGCTAAAACATCACTAATGCTGATCTAGCCAAACCTACTCTACTCTACACAGCATAACATTTTCATTTCACAAACATCAACATTTTTTTGCATAAATATGAATAAATACCTTCCTCTACGTACTTTATAAATAACAATGATTACACTTTTAAGTGTAAAATAATGCTTAGGTATTGCTATTGTTGATAAATATTTATTTTGTAGAACCTTAAAACTATTTTAAGTATTTATGTTTTGCTATATTTGGAAGATCAGATAGTTGCTTAAGCTATCACAGTGCACAGTTTGTTTATTGTCTAGTTAAAAACTTACATATAAATATTTCAACAAATATGTTATTCTAGTTAACAAACATATGCCAGACTTATAGGTTGGTAACATTTTAACAGGAATGTAATACTTTTTTAACCTTCGGAACACGAAAAGTTCGTAATAATCGATACATTTAGACATTCAACAAGTTAAGTACAAAATAGACTAATTACCACTCTTTAACACAAAATTGATTAGGTATATCATTTAAACAATAAATTTGCAAAAGCAGATAAAAACAATACAATCACATATAACAAGACATGATGATTAAGAAACTACTGCGGGTTGTTTTTAGATATTATCAACTGAATACATAATGAATCATATTTTTACAAATAAAGGCTCCTGACGAAAAAATTGAGCTTTTATAAATGCTATGTTAATTTCGCTATAAAACGCTACAAGACTAGTGGCATCTGTCTATAACATCACTGGTGCTCGAACATCTGATGATATAGAAAAACCATAGACATAGAATTTTTTCACTACTAGAAAAACCATAACATTGTCAAGAGAAGAAAGTGACATTTACCATAGTTATTATATTATATGCCTTAACACTACATTATTGTTACGACATGACGCATGACGTCACAAATCAGCATTCTCCGATTGGTGTTCAACGTGTCATGGTGGATTGTTATATTTTGTAGTTTAATTTTATCAAAATGATAGTAATTAATCTCGATCAAAATAAAAAATATAATATGTTTTCTGTAATTTGAGGATCAGTTATACATGATTTTGGTGATAGATATACCTATACCTATATTTACTGTCATCGTCGCTAATTCTCGCACAGGCATGTGACTATAAAATTCCTAGTCCTATTCTCAGGTCCAAACCATAGAAAATCTAGAGATTCGCTGGATTTTTTAAACCTAGGCACCAGCTATAAATTATATCGCTAAAATGCCTGAGTTTGTAAAAAGTTGTGTTCTACGTTTTCCTTCTTCAAGTCGTCGATGTCGTTGGGCTGTAGTAGTTCCTTCTGAAACAGTACAATTAATTATTTTATTCATCTTTCAATTCTAGAGCCCATAAATTTTAAAAAAGCAAATGAATCATTAACAAAAAAAAATATCACACAATGTAAAGTCACCTGTAATGTAAAGATACAAAACTGAAATTATTATTAGAACAAGCATTGCATATAGGTACAGCGTCTTACCTTAAGGTAACCGATTTAAGCGTCCAAAGCAGTTCCATGCATTTGCACATCCCCAATCTACGGATCAATTCAACTACAAAGCAGCGATAGGTAAGTATATGCAAACAAACAAGGATAAAAACAGTGAAAGATCTATAAATATGTAATCTATAATCAAAGGAATATGGAAATTCTGCCTTGTTCATTTGCATATTGATAGTAATCGAGATCGATTTCAATCAATATGCAAATGATCGATAGGGTTTTCTAAATGAAGAGAAGGAATCATGCAAGATATCTAAAAAAGTTACTTTTTAAGCTGTAGCATACAAAGTAAAGTACGTGAATGGCTTTGTAGGTATATTTATGAACTTAGAGTTTATGAATATGCTGACCATAAAAAACTTTCAATTAATTGGAATAACGAGTTGTTTAGGTACACGATGGAAAACATTTCCATTGGTATAAAATAATCAACAGTAATTATTAATTACAGATACATTCTAAACATATTGTTCCAATTAATCTAGCGTGCATTAAAACTACGTCCGCTAGTACATTTTTTTAAGTTATACAAGTACTAAGGAAAGATAATTTTTTTCCTTGATAAAAGTTTTTATTGAAAAATTACATATGTTAAGGTGCGAACTAATAACTGTAAAATATACGAGTGCCTATGTTATTTTAAGAATACTAATAAACTAGTAATCATAGAGTATTATAGTTTAAGTAACCCTGAGTAAAAGAAACCCAATAACCTATGACTAATGATGAAAATAGAATAAAAATTACTACCTAGTAATCATAGAGTTATTATAGTTTAAATAACCCTGAGTAAAAGAAATCCAATAGGACCTATTATTTAAAATGAAAATAAAAAATCATTAACCATTAACCAAAACAACGTCATCTATTATTTATATCTAAGGTTCGTCCTTATTTTTATATTAAGAAAACTCCTTATTAGAGCGATGGTCAACGTACGAACAACCGACTGGTAATATCCTTCCATACCTGAGCATGTTTATCCGCGAACCGTTGCCTCAGCCGCCTGGCTAACGGTGGGGTGAAGAGTGCCGGGTCGGGGTGCTCCAGACCCTGCTTCTCCCAGGGCTGCTCCTGTTTCCACGCTAGAGATAACAGTGAGCCCACCAACATTGTATATATGAAACCAATCTGAAATAGCAAGAAAGATAAACATGAAGTAATGCATCGGTTTGTAGATAGAACTATATCCCTTGATATGATTTCAGATTTAATTTTTGGGCACTTCGCTAAGTTTGAAGTCTAGGTACAGTGTTTTGAGTTTACTACTTAAAATAAGATAAAATGTTAGACACTGCGTAAGTCGAAAGAATTGTCATCAAGTATTTTAGGTGTTCGATGACGATGTGAAGTATTTTTTGTATTTTTTTTAACTATTCAGCCCTGGACAAAAATTTCTGTTCTTGGCCGGATAACTTACCGTACTAGTCCATAAATACGAGATCCTGTAAGGATATAAGTAGTCTTCGGGATTCTGTGTGACTACTGGTATTTGCGTGACGTTAAAGCCGCACCCTTCTATGCTTAGCGGCAGCTTAATCGGTTTCGGTCGAGGGCCGCCGAAACTGATCCATAAGGTTAGGCACATGCCTGTGACTAGTGCTGTCGACACACCCTGAAAACAGGATATTAAAAGTTATTCCAGAGTTATTTGAAAAAACTAAAAAATGAAGAGTACAAACACAAAAAACTGAGGGATGCTAACAATGCTACATTAGTACATAACTAAAACAATTAATTGGATGGATAGTCAAATATAAAATAGTAATCTGACAAACAGTGAACAAATATTTTAAATACCCTATAATTAATAAAATCCTGTTGAAGTTCCTTATACTATAAAAACTTAACAGACTCTAACAGAAGGCGGTTTCTCCAGAATAATATAAACAATGGTGAGATTTGACCAGCCTGTCAAGTTCAGGTAAGGTTAAATTAAACAAAGATATGACCAACCTGTCAAAGTATTGATAACAATCACAAGCGCTTGTCAAATCGGTCAAATATTCAAATTTCGAGAAACCGGTTGTAGGTAGGTACGTCTTGTAAAATTTTCTTATCTCTATGTTCAAGGTAGTTTATTGTTATTGGTTTCGTCATTTGAATCTTGATACAAATGATGAAACAGTAGATATCTTATTTGCTTTGATAAGAAGATTGAAATATTTGCAGGTCATATTTTATTTCTGGTTTAAAGATAAGAAAATATTCTTTGGGTGACCTTTAGAAGTACTCAATTCGCAATACTCCCATTTTGTCATTTTAATTGCAGTATAGATAGAGACATTGTTTCTCCGAGAGTGCCCATTTTCGTGAGTTTTTCCTATTTTTTTTTGACTAGCACGGTGAGTCAGCAGATGTGATTCGGTATGGCGCGCTACGCCATTGCTATATTCAGCGTAGAAATTGCTACACAATACCGTTGCAGTCAGACTAATACTTTGCCTCTTCACGCCAAGCCTTACACGAAACGGGCTGAAATTTTGCATGGACTTAGTTCTAGATCTAGATTCTAATATTTACCCTAGAAAAACGCGTGCAAAGCCGCGGGCAAAAGCTAGTGATTTTATGAAGCTTAGTTTAGTTTACCCTCTGATTAGCGAACGTAGTGAACATCCCCAACGTAAACACCGCGAACAATGGCCCGCCGACGGCGCCGAAGATGGTGAGGGCCGCTTGGAGCACGCCGCCCAGATGCTCCGCGAGGAAAGCCAGTGCTAGAAACACCAGCCCGTACGCGCATGCCGCTATTTTTGTCAGCCATGGCACGTAAGCCGGCTTGATGTTGCTCCATCTGAAAAGGATAATGGGATGTTTTGTATGTTATTAATGTGAAAGTAGCGAAACCAGCGCCACAACTACTTTTTTTCCTATTATTACGATAAGCAAAGGAGGTATCAAAAAACCTCACTGAAATCCATACCATGTATTTGTAATAGTTTTGTTGGAAATGCTTATTGTTTTTGGTAGTCATCAAACTCTTTTTTGCTATGTCTGCCAATATAGGCAACAAGGACTGAAGATTTGATAAGAAAAGAAAGTCTTGAAGTTTGTAGCACTGGAATTTTAAAAGCGTGCAGTAGGTATTGATTACGTGTAGGTTGCAGTTGTTGTAAACGTGCAGGGAAGCATGTGCTACTTATCGCGTAGCAGTTGCTACGCAAGGCGAAGTCATGGCTACAAATGGTGTAGCAGATGCTACGCACGGCGAAGTTATGGCTGCCAAACGGTGTAGCAGTTGCTACGTGTTGCGTAGCAGTTGCTACGCACGGAAAAGTATCGACTACAAACGGTGTAGCAGTTGCTACGTGGCGCGTAGCAGTTGCTACGCACGGAGAAGAATTGTCTACAAACGGTGTAGCCGCTGCTACGAGTGGCAAGCAGTTTCTTCAAAAAGCGTAGCAAGTGTTTCTTTACAAATTGCTTATGTAGCATGGTTTTTGATTAATAAAAACTATAGCTAAATATGTTTTTCATCATCTCTGAAATTACAAAAGTATGAAATTACCTGCCGACATAATCACAGAGAGTAACAGCGGCCAGCGCGTTGCAAGAAGCCGATATGGTGGAAAGTGAAGCGCTGAATATTCCAGCTATGAACAATCCTGCGAGGCCCGGGACCGACTTCATCACCTCTACCACGTAGTACGGCATCAGCTGGTCTATCTGAAACACCGAGTAAATTTACCGTGTAAGTAAGTGGTGATAATTTTTTCAACACATAAAATGGCTCTTATTTCACCGCAATTAGGCACGTAATGACATCTATAATCAAACTGTGACTTTTTCATTAAGTGAGTTATATAGGTTTTTTTTTATTTTATAGGTTGAGTTGCTTTGTTCTTTAAAAAGTTTTGATACAAAAAAGATCGTGTTCAATAGTACAAATAAACTTTATATCTACTAAATAAAATGATTATTTTATTCACAAGTGTGTTGAAAAACGTCGTATGATACATGTATGTATTGATGATTGATTACCGTCCTCGGCTCAATAGCGCCTCAGCGGAAATCACCAACATTACACACTAGTACCATAAAAAAATTATTTTTCGTTGCAATGCAGCCTGTGCAGCGTCTTGGGCACGTTTCTGACTGGTATTGATATGGATAAGCTGAGCTACCTGTAGATTGTTTGCAACAGTCTGCAGTTAGCTCAATTGTTTCAATTGTAATTACTAGTTTTAATTTAATTCCATTACTTGATTGTAATTTTTTTCCTTATAAAGATATTATTTACGGAAATAAAGAAGTTTTGATTTTGAATGAAGTATGGCTTTTGATTATGACATTATGATTTACTAGCTTTTACCCACAACTTCGTTCGCGTATGTATTCTACTCACACTTATCGGCCATGACGCACATGCTCTACAAAACGTCAAGGCTGGGCAGTAAATACGTGATTTTTTTTCTAAAGCAAGTTAAACCTATTTATCATCTAAACTAAACTTTTTATATCTTGCTCATAGTACTGGCTGATAAAAATTGCTCAGAAGATACATAAAAAATGCTCACATCTCCAATTTGCTTACTGGCGAGTGGATCGCAGTCCTTGTAGATGGCAAACATGGCGATGCCACTCAGGCAAGTGATGAAACTCAGGAGGGAAAGCACGGGCCAAGCCAGCCACAGGCAGTTCTGCGACTGGCTCAATGTCTTCACTGTTAGCAGGCGTTGGACCTGGAAATGGAAGTATATCTATTATGTTAGGTTGTGTAATTTTGCACATATAGTAAAAAAATATATAAATAATGGTTGGACGATTCACACAGCATTATTTAGCCCCAAGTTAAGCAGAGCTTGTGTTATAGGTACTAGATAAGTGATATACATAATACATTACAATACCTACATAGATAGTTTTTTTTATTATACATAGATAACGACCAAAATACCCGGAACAAATACATTCAGTTCGTACAAATATTGGTCCCAAGGCGGGAATCGAACCCGCAACCTACTGCGTCGCAGGCGGAACTTCGCCCACCGCGCAACTGAGGTCGTCAGCGTATAGTGCTCGTATGAAACAGGAATTAGAATACATATCCTGATACTTCATCCAATTCCTGTCATGTCGTGTCAATTTCGTGTGTTCTATGCCGAAATGTCGAATTAACAATATTTTTGTGTGAACGACCTTCCATTAATGGGCAATTGGGTTACCTTACACAAGGTCAAGACTGCTTACAAGATAAAGTTTTGTTTGATATTTCCATAATCACCTAAAATTAAATAAATAATACAAAGTAAAGGAGTAGATGATATAAAAATTTAACCGGATTACAACAAAATAAACCTCTCAATAGCTTATTGCAGTAATACTTAGCTATCGTAATTTTAGAATCAGTATGATATGTAGTTACTTGAACATGCTGAGTAGTTGACGTTGTGTTGCTTAGGTATATTTTAGAAACACTAACTAATTAACATAATGATGCGAGGTCCATAACCTTTACTTACCTGAGTGTGGTTAACGGCATACAGAGACAAGTAGGTTATCACACTTCCGATATTCAGCGACCACCACGTGTTCCTTTCCGTAGGGTCTATACTGAAACTGTACAAAAAGACGGTCAATTATTTCCTCAACCTCAACTTCAACAGCCTATAACGGTCCACTGCTGGACGCAGGCCTCCCCCTGATTCTTTTATCTCATGGGGGGTAGTGCTCATAATCCCCACGCTGGGCATGCGGGTAGGGGATCGCAGTTCGATGGTATATATTTTCTGCTAAAGGCGCTGCTGCCCGCCCCCAGTGTATGTCCCTTAGTCGCCTCTTACGACACCCACGGGAAGAGTTGGGATGGTGCAAGTTCTAAGCCGGCTTCACACGGCTCAAATCAATCAATTAGTCAATTATTTAAACTTGCAAAATTTGTAATCAGAATTTAGCCAGTCACTGCAAAGCAATGAGCTAGACTGAATTTAAATTGCTGCCTGTCACATAACAACAAGCTCTACTGGTGCAGATTTATTCGAACGTCAATTTTTTTTGTCCGATTGCCCCATTGAAACCTATTGCAAGTAGGTACCTATGTATACAGTTGGGTTGGGCCGTGGGCCGGGTTTCAGTTGCTGCTAGGAGGGAGTCGCTAAGTACATAGCTCTGGTGGTCTATGGGTTGAGTAAGCAGTTTGATTATGTCTTAAAACTTACTAAAGATAAAGATACATTTATTTGCTCAGCAAGAACAGCACATACAGACATACAAGGTAGAATACAGAACTGAGGATAATATGTTTTATAGGTACCTACTTAAGTAGATATGTGATATTACTAGATTTTATACACTTGGTAAAAAACTATTTTAAAACTTACTTATTAAAGTTTAAACGTCCCCGCTCTTGTGCGATTGCAAAAATCTGTCCAAACCCGCCCAGCTGGACCGCCGCAAATATCACCACGCTTGACACAGCTCCGAACATCAGCAGCGATTGCAGAAGATCCGTAAACAGAACAGCCTTCATCCCTCCCAGAGTGGAATAAAACGTGCAGGCCAACCCCACCGCCAATATCGAAACCAGTCTGTCCAACCCAGTAACTGCTTCTAGGACAATAGCAGGCGCGTATAAAACTATCCCGTTATACAGCACCATTTGTAAAGTATAAGTTAAAGAAGCGAGCATTCTGATATGCGGCCCAAATCTTAGCTCAAGGTACTCGTAAGTGCTAGTCTTTTGAAGTCCAAAGAAGACTGGTAAGTACAGCCGACTGGCTATAGGCGTCGCTATGCCGTAGGATATGTTTATGACAATGAATTGCATGCCGAAGTAATATGTCTCCGCGGAAACTCCAAGAAGGGTGATGGCGGACATGAATGAAGCCATCAAAGATACTGCCACAGGAATTGTAGACATATTCCGGTCTGCGAGGAGATATTCCTAAAAAGAAAGGTTTTTTAATAGACTTGAAAAAATACACTACTGTTACAAACTACAAACTGTTACAAAATTTTCGATTTTGATACTTATGTGTGTCAAAATTTAAAAAAAAAACAAAATTCAAAGTGCTTTATAGGAAATAAAGCACCTTTTTAGACCTTACAGGACTCTTGGACACGTCAAAAAAACTCAGATTAATTAAGTAAAACTAGGAAAAAAAGTGATCCCTTAGCTATTGCACTATATATAGCACTAGCTGTTTATATCAATATTACATGAATAATTAAAATAAATCAATATCAGGCGAATCATTCGGACAAGCATTATAACGTAATAGTTTTTCCCTTGGTTTAATTAAGCGTAGGACCTATAGTCATATTTTCCGTATTTGACCTTAATTTTGTCCAGCATGATTTTATTGCTAGCATAGCCAGCTTGATACCTTCTTTACCTATGTTATTAATTGAGACGGATGACAAAGGTGCAAGCTGAGAGCATATTATACCTCATTTGTTTTTTGTTTTCCTCCACTGAAACGGAAGTAGAGTCCAATAGCCACCGACGCTATCATCGTGGCGACCATTATCGTGTAGTCCCATACTCCTAATACTGATTGGACCATTTTAACTGAAAAAGAAATAAAATTTGACGTATTAGATGACTAGAGAAGTCCATTTGAATTCACATTTTAAAGTTCGACATTCCAAAAAATCTAATAAAACGGTATAATTTCATAAAAATCTGGACACTTGCGCGAAAGACACTTACACGAAGGACATTTGCGCGAATGGCACTTCCGCCCAAGCATCTTCCCCCTCTCTCATAAAACAAAACAAAAGACAAAGGTGCTGAACCGCCATCGGGGTTGATTACGACCGTCAACTCCTAACAATAGCAAGTCTAAATAACGGCACGGCAGCGGAGCATCCCGCCGAAAGTTTTGTTACTTTTTGAGGTAGTCACAAACAAGTAATATTTTTGTAAATATTTGTGTTTTGTAGTAATTATGCCAAATAAATAACAGTGAGCAGAGCGAGCCCTGAAATTTGGTCGACCTCGAAAATTGCTTAGAAAGTAACTAATACAAATAAATATCGGCCAGTGGGAGGAACCGCAGCCTTTATTGAATTGGTGAGGCGTGCTTAGCAATACATGGATGTTAAGATAATGAATATAGATCTATTTTAAGTTTTTTGGCGATTTACAACAAAATAAAAGTACAGCAGACTATAACTTAAATGGCGAGCGAAACACGAAAGGTTCAAACATAGTGTAGGACGCCCTCCTGCCACGTGGGAGGACGATCTGTTAAAGACAGCAGACAGCTGCTTGATGCGTTGTTTTTTTATTTATTTCTAACAACTTTAACTAAATTGATAATATAACGATAACCATTGCGCTTTATGGGTAGGCTGAGTCTATTATAGACGATCACTAGAAGCTAAAACACTCTTAATGGCAAATTCAAAAATATACAATCACAGCAGTCTGTGATTGTATATTGTCAGACAGTTCTCAACAACAAAATCTACTTACAAAAAACTTTACATCTACAGACGTCTAGTTACTTACATTATCTTTAATGTTTGCTCAGAGACCTGATTTTATTTTGATTCTGTGTTTTGTCAATAATGTAACCAGAATCTTCATCAATAAAATAAAATTAAGTAAAGAAACCTAACTCGGAACTTCTGAGTCCTGGCTTATATAATTTTAACCAGTTCGTAATGAATACAACCTACATAATCTATACGAATCATAAAGTTATTATAGAACAAGCTATACGTATGTATAATTATGATACGAATGAATATAAATTACAATTAATTGGTCAAAATGAATGACAGCTTCTAAATGCATCTGAAATTAAACAGGGTTCCACGATACGTATGTACTAAGCCGAAACGCCGTAACTTTGTTCTACTATAGGTCTAATTACGAACATTTATCCTTATTATTGAAAAAAATTACAGAAGAAGGCTGTATCCCGCCGCACACTAGTACCACCACCTATTTTATTTTAACGGTATGCAAAGCAATTTTCAATATACCACTGGGCGTATTGTGATATCATATTCGCTATGATATCACAATACGCCCAGTGGTGTATTGAATTTTTTTTTAATGCGTCTGTAACAGGTTATTTTTTTAAGTTTAGGTAGAATGCGAAGATGAACACTCTTCGTGGCCACCATTTTCAGTTTTTACATCTCTGCCTAATACAAAATAAAACTATTACAGGTCTATTAAAAAAAGCGATAGATATCACAAACTGCCCGATGTTTTTTTTTAAATACCTTTTGGTAACGTAATAATAACAAAAAAAGTTGCGGCGCTAGTACGGACCTTAAGGATTCTAACGATATTCCCCTTTATATCCTAATCTGTTCAGGCATTTAAGTTATAGTCGAGTAAAGAAACTCACATATGTACATGAACTCTGAAAATGTTTAACTTCATTTTGGGCAGTCGCGTCGTGTATAAATCGTAGGTCCATAGACTTAATCAATCAATAAAAACAATGATTAAGTCATATATAAATTAATTTAAATGAACCGATGTTAAACGAACAACAACAATATCGTTGCTGATATTAATAAAAAGGTTATAAATCAATTTTAATTTGTTGTGGTTGACATGCAAGCAGTTCGTTGTTTCAATTATAACTACGATAACCAGCTCAATGTCATCTTTGTTAATCAACTGAACTACATACTCTAGCCAGCCATAACATAGGTAGTCGCAGATCGTAAGAGGCGCACAGCTACCTACCCTCAGCAACAAAAATGTGCAAATTCAAACATTATGCTTAATATTTGGAAATATGCATTCAAAAATTTATATGCATTTCATAATGACGGCATCAGATGACAGACAGCTCTCCGGATCACTCGTTGAAAGCTTCTGGGAAGCCATTTTGACACTATAAAATGTATCTAAAACAACGAGTTAAAGACCATTTATGTAAGTATTTTTACGCACATTTAAATTCATAGCTTTTTATCTACCAAGGCGTTCTGTACAATTTTCAGGGCTCACTCCGATATTTATTTTTCATACTCTTCTTATCATATTTGTGACCTTTCCAAAAACGAAAGTTTCGGCGGCTCGCTTAACTCGAAGTGAAAAAGATCGCAATTATGCACGCATCTTAGAAGTCTATTAACCGCACCAAATTCCAAAATGACCTAACGCAGCTCGCTCCGCTTGCCGTTGTTTATATTCATATCCGTTCATTTATTTTGTCATAGGTAGAGTACCTATGTTCCTTTTTTGTGGGGAGAGTTCTTTCTAAATTGCTCCGAGTACCTACGCTATGCCGCCACTGCAAATAAGTTCTATAGAAGTCAACAATAAATCCTATAGATATTATTCGACATTGCTATTATGACAACGTATGAAATCGGCACAATGAAAACAATTAACTAGGTTAATGCTAACCTCCGTAAATTATTTTATGAATACCTATAGCACCACCTAGTTAATCTGTGCCTATAGTTTACAAGACTAGGTATAAATTTCGAAACACCCGAGCTCTATCGCTTAAATCTAGGTACATGTTAAAACTAATTAAAGGAAATTGAAAATTTCATAAACTAAGAAAATTAAGCTTTCCTTTATTTAAGAAGAGCCTTTGTTGCATGGTAATGCACCGATAATAGGGAAGAGTGAAATTAAGAACTGAACATTTTTATTTGGCTTACCCAGGTAGGTAAAACAATACCTACTCTGAAAATAAAAGATAATAAAGATCCGATAACAAGGCGTCTACAAATGCAATGAATCCTATACCTATGTCAGTGTAATTTGAATATACCGCCAAAAAAACTACGATATGTTTAGGTACCTACCTAAAAAAATGTTGCAATATCACGCCATGCAACTATAAAAAATGTAGAGTACTTCGGATTTTATATGATTAGCTGATGAATCTAAAGAAATTAAGGTTAGAAAATAATTACTTACATTATTTCAGCTAATATTCTGTGTATTATACAAACACAATCACTTTGACATAATTATTTCACAGTGTTGCTATTACAACAAGCAACTCAATGAATGAACTATTTAATGGTCGCGTCGCGTGGGTCACGACCTTGGCCAAATGACGTAGCACCGAACAATTCCGAACTACATGTACACTAAATAAAATACTACAGTCAGGGACGTCTGCACCGCAAAAATTTCTGAAAGAAATAATAAAGGCGGAACAAAACGTCAAGACGAGACTCTACAAATTGTAAATTGAGGTTATGTTATGGCAAGCACTGCGCTCCCGCTCAGACATTTTGTACAACAAAGCCGCTACAGCGCTGTCAGTGAGTGCGAAGTCCAAATAAAAAGCAACTCTACACTATGGTAGGTTAGGAAAAATTCTGCTGGAAAAATCTGCCTGCTGTTATATGTGGATTGTGAAGACTTTACATCGTTAAAGATGTAGGTACAAGTGAATAAAAATTGATTAAAACTTTTTTAGAGTTTGGTTACAACTACACGAAATAAAAGTAGTTTGGCTGGTCTCGTGGTTTTGGTGCTCCCCTTCTGAAACAATATTTTAAAAAGCTTTTTTATAGTCAATAGACCTTCGTTTGACCTCAATCTCACCTGATGGAAAGTGAAGATGTGGCCGACGGTGTATCACGAAGATCTAGAAGATACCTATTCCCTCTTGACTTGAAGAGAAGCCGAATAAATTTGGTTATCTTACCCCAAAGTAACACTTAGGTAGTATTATGACGAGTTAGTATTATGAACTTAGTATTATTATAAAATATATACAATTTGTATGGTACCTACGTAATAAATAATGCATGGAATGATTTTGTTATTTTAACCACGAACAACATTTTTTTCATTTTCCTTATACATACATAGCAGGTAGGTATGCAGTTTTAATAAACAGGTAAATTGTTAACACTATTATTATTTTAAAATATTTTTATTAACAGTTAGTTATTTTATTAATTATTTTACTAACACCGAAATAAAGGTTGGTAAATTGAAAAATACTAAGTTCAGATTTTTGCTTAGTTTTATTTGATAAGCGATAGATTCGCTGACTTTACGTGGAATGGGTGCGCACGCCGAATTCAATCACAGTACCTAGGTACTAACATCACCTGATGTAGCTTAGATTAAAAAACTGAAATAAATCATTTACTATCTCCCAAGTCCCAATAGGTAATTCCTTTCTTCGAATTCTCTCTTCATAAAGTTATTTTCACAAAGAAGGAACTTTTGCATCTATACCTGGCTCCCTGAGTTGGTAGGTATCTAGTAGGTACAGCAAAACTACCTAGCATCTAGGTAATTATTCCTCTATAAACCCCTTCGTACCCTCAATTTATGAGAATTACTCCCTTATTGGAATGTTTAGAAGTAGTCAACACAATACCTATTATCGAAATTCAGTTAAATAAATAGAGAAAAGATTATGTTAGTTTACCCATTTTACCTAGAAAACTCCAAACCGGTACAAAAATAAGGAGTTCACACTCTAAGGTGAGAAATACTGTTAAAGCAAACTGTAATCTTCATAAAAAATCTCTCATTGAAGCACTAACCTGTTAGTGTGGCTATAATACCTACCTACTGCAAACACCTAGTAGGTACACAACACACACATAAAAGAATACTTAACCTACTTACTGTTAATAATGTCAATCTTTTTCAGATCAAAAAGTTAAAGTAGTAAGTACCTACTACCTACTCTTTACTTTTTAACATCGAGTTTAGTATTCTAACTCGATGCTTTTTAATACTTTTCGCTAATCAATAGATACATTACTATTCATGAATTACCCTGAGGAATCTTTACCGGGAAAAGAAAACTCTATTTTTAACGCCATCTACATTTCACCTTCGACATTTATTATTTCTTCTGTGGAGTACAAGTTTCTCCAACATTCCGTATTTCACGTTGGCGCTGACTCTACATTTCAAGTTGGTTTCAAACTTGAAACTGATTTTAGTTTTTTCTCATTTCAATGAGACGTCAGTCGACCGTCATCAGACATCATCACTTCGTCACAGTCTTACGTCTTGAGTTAAAGGTTAACACGTAGGCACTTCAAATATTATATGATTGTGGTTGTGACCTATTTCGTCATGGACTTCTGATTTCGTTAGATGGGTTACTTTTATTCCCTGTTTTAGTCCTCTCATTAGACTGTTTTAAATAGCAGGTAATCAATAAATAAATAATGCTGGACAATTCACACAGCATTATCTAGCCCCAAGTTAAGCAGAGCTTGTGCTATGGGTAGGTACTAGATAACTGATATACATAATACAATACTTACATTACATAGGTAGATATTTTTTATTATACATAGAAACGACCAGAACCACCCGGAACAAATACTGCAGATCGTACAAATATTTTTCCCAAGGTCGATCCCGCAACCTCTTGCGTCGCAGGCGGACCTTCACCCACTGCGCCACAGAGGTCGTCAAAAGAAATTAGAGATTAAAATATATTTAATATTTGTATCGCATGGTACACTTCAGTACCTAGGTATCAATTTCGTGCAGTTCTAATGTTAAAAGTTTGTGATATTAGTAGGGTAACTATATAAATTTATCCATAAAATAAAATTATACAGGTAGGTTGTTAGCCAGTTAAGTATTTTTTGGTTTCTTCTAATATAAAGATACATTTATTTATACATTATGTCAATATGCCAAAGGCATCCAAAACTCGTAGCTTGCACAAAGTATAAGAATAAGAAAAAGTAGGTATTTAACTTGTGTGTCAAATCAGATCAAAAATGCTTTATTTCCATAAAAACATAAATGTACACTTAGAAAACGTCAAATTCCTAAATTAAAACACTAACACGGAAATAAAGTGTTTCGGGCTAGTCCGAAGGGAGACTTAAACCCTCCGATTGTGTATTTCGGGCTACTCAAAAATATAAATGATATTTTTAATGATTATCTAGCCCCAAGCTAAGAGCTTGTGTTACATATATATTTATACTATTACATAGAAAACGACTAGAAGACCCTGAACAAATAGCTCCAGATCGTACAAAAAATTGTCCCGAGGCGGGAATCAAACCTCATGCGTCGCAGGGTTACCTTCGCCCACCACGCCACAGAGGTCGTCGAGTAATAGATATAATATTGATAAACATTTATTAGATAAAAGTATAAAACTAAATTTTGTACTTACAATAATAAAAAAAAAACAAAACCTGACCTTAAAAAAATTATAGACAAAAATAAACACAAAAATATTAACTCATTGAAAACGTAAATTTTAACTTTCTGAATAAATGATTGAAATAATCACAGGCTCCATTCAAATTAACACCCTTCACACTTCAAATGTTACCCGTTCATTATAATCAAAATGATTCAAACTATTAAATTATGAACGGAAAACCTTTATCACTAATACACAGGGTGGTTTGAATTTATTGTATTGTATCTATCTAAAATGGGACTATGGGTCTAAGATACCCATAATATTTTACATCCTTAAGTATGTAATATTTTACAGGCGATCGTAATTTTAGTAATAGATAAGATCTAAGTTATCTGGGTCCCTTTTCCTTTTATTTTAGCATTAAATCGAGCTGTACATTATGTAGAAATTGCATATACATTATAATAGAATACCAATTTCAAATAAAATTTTGTAGTGTGTTTATTAAATAAATCATTAGATTAGTTTCTAAAAAATTAAACCGACTCCAAACTCTTTAATATTTTTCCTTGGAAATAAAAGAATACATTTTTAGGAACATCTTGAGATCATTATCTATCTATACAATAGCAAAATAGTCAAAACATTGGGTCCACAATTGATGGAATAATCGGTAAACATCACATAAAGACATACACAGCCAAACATAGAACCACCCCCTTTTTTCGAAGTCGGTTTAAAACCGTAGGTTAATTGTGGTGTATTGATTTATTCATTTGATTGGACTAAGTCTAATTTAATGACCAACAGTAGTGTTGGTCATAAAATAAGTAAGGTCAAAAAATACCACTTCACAATAATATTATATCTGTTTTTGTTATTAAATAACAATTTTTGTAATGTGTCTAATATTTGTGTTTCTGGGTTCAAATAAATGCATTTTCTTTCTTTCTTTCAAAACGTAGTTTGTTCTTATATTTCATAAAAATGATATCACATCAGAAGGAACAGGAAAGTCTTACTCACGACACAAGTGTTTTATGATATACTAAGGTTACTTTATAGTAGTTAAGTCTGGTGTAGAGATATCTCATACTTATGTCAATAGATATTAAACAAGTAATATTATTTAAAGTATTATTATTGTGTTCTTTAGTATAAATCATCTTTGTTATACTCGATTAGTCAACTTTGTTTCCTTTGTTATAAATATAGTCCACACACACAGTCACATTTAAGTTAATTTTATCCTTGTTTTAGTTTAATCTTTTTTTTATGTTGTTTTATATTATTGTTTTTAGTATTAGTCGTTGTGAGTAATTGGTCCGTAACGCTAACAAGTGGTTCTGACGGAAGACCAGCGTTGGTTGCTAGCCTGCTAGTCAACCAACTTATGCTGAGTCAGAACCAAATTTGTTACTTAGCTTACACTTCGTTTTAAGACTCCATTGTTTCACTTATTTTAATTTATTTTATTTGTTTAAGTTCTATTTCTTAGGTTAACATCTGTATTCTGTGTAAGTTTTGTAAGAAATAAATATATATTCTTCTATTCTATTCTATATTGTAAGAAATTGTATTAAGAATCTTGTAATTAGCTTCTTATTTTATGCAAACAGATCCCCGTTCAATCCAACGATCCTATCCATCCACGGTTGTCTGGTAGAGATCGCCCCTAAGCGATAAAATCGCCGCACATAATTTGTTTTTTATATCTTTTATTTTTGTTTGTTATGTTAAATTTATGTGTTCAATAAAGCATTTTGTATCTATCTATCTAAGGTTCAGTACATTCAGCAATGTAAAGAACTAAAGAGATGATAACAAACTTTATGTAAGTATACGAGTACCTTTAACGTTCCATGTTTGTGACAGGCGGTCGTTCTTTTGATCTCAGCGTTGGCAGACTGAAGGTAATTTTTGAGAGTGCTCGCCCGATTTTCGTGACATAGATTCGTTCTCTAGGTAAAGAAAGAAAGTTTTTTTTTATTAGACACAACATTCAATTCAAACTTTATTAGGTACTAGCGGTCCGCCCCGGCTTCGCACGGGTAGTTATTTTAGCAATAAAGCTCAAATTGACTACGTTTTAGTTACAAATCATTTGTATGGGAAAAAGAAGGGCTATTTTTAGGGTTTTTCCAGCAAAAATTCTAATTTTTCTCGCCGTAAAAACCATCCTTGAACTTCAACAAACATTTTAAAAAAAGATTTGGCCAAATTGGTCCAGGCGTTGTTAAGTTATGCGCTTACCAACACATTTTGCGATTCATTTTTATATTATAGAAGATATAAATTTAAATTCAAAACTACTTACTTAGTAAATACTAGTTAGTAAAAGTATAGAGGTACACACATAAAAAAACAGTTGAATACCTAATACATGTCTAAATACTAACACAAGTTAACCATTGGGTTGGTACTAGTACTAAGTAGCCCACTCAGCAAGCAGACATAGAACACCGACCCTGACTCAGCTTATTGCTCTTAGTACGCAAAATACAATATGTGAAAGAGCGCTGATTTTCATTCAGAACCAGGTAAGTGACAGACACGATCTCAGATCCAGCGCACAAAAGATAATTTGTAATTACTTAGCGGAAACAAGGCGGCAACACTGGATATTTGAGGTAAGTATCACCATAGAGGACCTTCTTTTAGATTTCTATCTGGCTGGCATGCAATGTATAGGTAAGGGGGGTCCTTATCTATTGTATGCATCAAAACCAAATTGACAGTAATAATACCATCACAGTTTTGTTTGTAATTTGCACAAGCATTTGATTGATGGGCTTCATAGATATACAGGTTTGTCTGATGCCTGCTTGCTTGATAGTAACTGGCTGTCGACTGATAGTCATTGGTTAATAAAAGATGGTTCATTTCTGTTAAAAGTTTTGTCTTTCGTTAAAGTTAAACTACTTAATAGAGACGAAACAAAAAAAAATTAAGATTATTTATCGGGTATTTATCGCGTACCTTTTGCTTTCTTTTCCCCAAGGAGGATAAAATAATCTTAAAATGATATCAAATCGCGAAAGTTTAAAAAGTTTTATTACAAAAAATATTGCTAAATACTTTAAGGTTTTGGTATCCTGTCTGATGCACTATCGACAGTAACACTTACTGTACTGTAAGGACATTTTTCAGCCAATTGTCGTCAACATTTCTGGTTTGGCACTATTTTTGCATTGGCACTATGCCACAGTCTCATTTAGCCTCCGACAGCGCTTTGTATCTCAGAAGGACTGGTTACAGCCTGTATAATACGAGTCGGAGCGACATAATTAAATTGTCACCGTAGAACCACCCAACTTACATAAGTTAATTTCTCAGTAGCAATGGTCTGAATGGACTATCTGTTTGCTTTAGTCCCTCGAAAGCAGACGCCATGTCCGGAGAAATCGTAACTCGTCCGAGAAAATACTTTATTTTCCATTTTCTGCTTTTGAGATTCCTAGGACTAGGATGGTGGCATCAACCTGAGGAAAAAGATACCAGGAATTTTCCTGGCTGGTACTTTTACTACTCTATCGCCGCAATGACGATTTGGGTCGCAGGTTTTGTGGGTCTTGAAACGATAGACCCTTTTGTAGGCGAGAAAAAAATGGATCAATTCATGTTCAGCCTTTCTTTCGTCATAACTCATAACCTTACTATAATAAAGCTCTACTTATTCTTATTCAAAAATAAAGAAATTCAAGAAATCGTTCGCATCATTCAACTAGATCTGTATGAATTTTACCAAAACAATAAGACGAATCGCAATACCATAAAAATTACGCGAATTTTCACCATCATGTTCATTTCATTTGGTTGGATCACTATTGGCAATTCAAATGTGTACGGGGCAGTCCAGGACTTCCATTGGAGAGCTGCAGTGAAGAATCTTAATGGCTCTTCTGAAAAACCTGTAAGAAATTTACCACAACCAATATACATTCCGTGGAACTTCCAAGATGACAAGTCTTTCATTCCGACATTTATGCTGGAGACCACTGGTTTGCTGTGGACCGGTCACATCGTAATGTCAATTGATACGTTCATCGGCTCTCTGATTCTCCATATGAGCAGTCAATTTGCGATTCTAGGCGAAGCTGTGATGACAGCGTATGACAGAACGATGGCTCAACTGCGAGAAGGCGCAGGGGACGCTGACAATTATCCCACCGAAAACCCTTCTCTCGATAACACAGAAGAAAACAATGAGAAAATCGTAAGAGCATTTTACTCAGACAAACAAATTGAATCAGCTTTGCAAACAACTCTGCGTAATTGTTTTCGTCAACACCAGCTTCTCATCGGGTGAGTAGGTTTACTCGTTTCGGTACGAGAAAACACTGCACTGTTAAATTTAAACCATTTTGTTGTTTATGTGTCTGCTTCCAAATTCCCCCATTGGAGTTTTAAATTATAATCAAAATCCGGAACGCATAGTACTTGAAGGGAGAATAATTTTCACATTTTTACGCATGATTCTCACGTGGGCCGCGTATTTGCTGTAAAAAACCTTTTGAATTTCTCAAAGCCTTTTACCGGGGAAAAACGTACGCTGTACCCCAAGAGCTCCTCGTATGCCCAAGTTGGTTTTAACCAACTTAAGCATAATAAGTATTAGGTTTTGGTATTAGTATAATAAGGGCTGATAACACAAAGAAAATATAATCAGGTATTAGGAACATCAGAAAGCAAGTGCCTCGGATTGTCTCAAAGATATGAGAAAAAATATGAAATATGACCTGTTTTGTGTGTTCGTTCATAGGCTAGTTAACTTTGATTATTAATATGTCTAGATATTATACTGTCAACGCTGGAAAAGCATAGAAAAAATGCCGTACAACTATTTCAGTCTAACCCCCTTATTCATAATGGGCAGCTGCTAAACATTGATATTTCTCACTCTGATTCATGTTCATAGAAAAAGATAGAGTGAGAATTAGCAATGTGGTTAAGTAAACAGACTATTATGAAAAAGGGGGTTAATCTTCAACTCGCGCTTGCTTACTGCTTTCTTTGAGCATATTTTTGCGGACAGTCAACGCTATTGAGAATAATCAATATTTATATTTGGAGTTTCTTTATAACTATCATGAAAATATGAAATAATGTGTAACGCGATTATAAAACCTAGCTGTCGCGCCCAAACTCTATCTAGACATATTAAAAATCGAAGTGCTGTAATGTGCAAGGCTGCCATAACTATCAACTCTGGACTGGACATAAGACTTTAGATGTAATGCAAGTGCAGCAAACTTGGCAAGCAGATGCCTTAAACTTCTCCATAACTGCCATAAAGTTCAATGTGAATTAACTGGCTATGCTCCGTCGGAATCAGAGCCAAACTTTGGAATAGGTAGGTAGGTACTATCTGCCTATATTTTCCCTACATAATTCTGTAGTAATCTGTTGGCCATGTAAGAAACCATGTTTTAAAATAAATACAATGATTATAAGCTAACAATCAAATTCTTAAATTAAAATTAACGTAACTAGGTAGGTAAAACAGATACATGTAGGTAAGTATCACCAATGACCTACATACGAATAATAACTAATGATTCAAATTTCAATAACTTTGTTTGTTTTCTAGGCTTACAAATTCATCACTCAGACAATTCTTATTTTATAATAGATTATTTATTTATTTAACAGCAAAAAATAATTACAACTAATAAAAAGTCGACGGCTTAGATTTTTAGTAAATAGATGTAAGTGTAAATATTTTTTATAATATTAATTATTATCAATAAGCAAATAGGTTTTATTGATTTACTCTTCACAAAATATTTTGTCCTCTAGTCAAAGAAGATTACTTAATTACTTTTATTCTTATTTATCCACTATAATTATTTTTATTTGTTTATAAAACATAACTAAATTTTAATTAAGTACTTACCTATGGCAGAATAGATCATGGTTTTACAAATTATAGCTTAGTCCTTTAACATTTTTACGTCTATAATGAAGTTATCTTAGCCAGTCTTAGCCTATCGTCGAAGTAACATTACGTCATCTGTGTTATCGTTTCATAATGTACTTTTTCCTACTCTCCTTCCTTTATAGAAGGATAAATGGTGGCAATAAAGATTAAGTTGTAACCATTGCTTGTAACAACCGTACACACATCTAAAAGGTGTTGCAAAAAGTACCTATCATGATTACGGATCCTTTACCCAAGAGAAACCACAGATACGAAAGTAATAAAGGACGGCGTGTGAATACCACAAACCTCAATAACCCGGGATTACGACCCCAATATTGTCAGTCGTTGCCTTTTTTCACATTTTCGAATAAACATAATCTGCGATTCATATTCACCTAGCAGCGTTAAGACGAAGATTTCACACTTTTTATTTTCAATAACTTCTCTTTATTGCTTTTCTGGTGATAGAGGTCCACTTGCCTTTAAAGAACCAACATAGGGTGTCTCAAGAACGTTTATTATTAAAATCCACTTGACATTTAAGTAAAATTTTATAGAATCCCAAACAACTAGGTACATATTCATAACACACCTACATAACAGTGTAAAACCAACTTTTCGGTGACGATTTTTTTTGTATGTAGAAAAGACAAAGAAGCATCTATAAAATCCACGAAACTTATATAAATAAGAGTTTGTAGAATCCCAAATAACTACCTAACTAAAAATATAACAGGTAGGTACTTACTTAAATAGTGCTATTTTAATCAAACCAACTTTTCGATAAAAGACATTATTAAGTATTTTTGTTCGTAGAAAAGACAAAAAAGTGACCTCACAAGGTAGGTAGGTTTTTTTTACTTGCCTGTTATTTAAGAAGAGTACCTCGTACGCTATTGCATTATTACCTATTATTATTTTCTTATATTTTTGCAGATGTGTGCAGAAATTCGCCACAACCTATTCTTACGGCTTCATGACACAGTTGCTGTCAAGCATGGCGGCGATCTGCGTTGTAATGGTCCAAGTTTCGGTAAGATTAGACCACCGGGCGCATTACGTTCATTTCCATAATTTTGAATGATGGTATTACGGTATTAATTTGAATCGGAGCTGGGTCAATGATACCCTAGCAACTGTCGTGCATACGAATGACTGGTTTTGTCTTTATGCTAAATTATGAGGTTTTAATGGACGAAATTAGACCATGGAATAAAATAAAATTTGTAAGTGTTGTAAGAGGTTTTTAATAGGTGGAATGGGTTTGTAGCACGATAAATAATAATTAAACTCAGGGACAAACAAAACTTAATGTCTCTCGCTGCTGATGCTTGCTCAGTCGCACCTTTTAAACTCTTTTCTTTTTTCCTTCATCCTTTGAAGGGAAAAAGAAAAGAGTTTAAAAGGTTTGGTAAGTAGCTTCACCCAATTTATCTACTTGGTGTTTGCAACAACGTTTGTTTTCTAAAATCGTTTTTTTTAAGAATTTGTTTATCAAGCAACTTATATGTCGATCAGGTTTACCCAATAGTTGAACTTATTTTCAAATTACAATAGCGGACCCGCGCGGACCGCACGCGAATGCAGCAGCTCGTAGATAATTGTTTATTCTTCCTCCACTGTTGTTTCACTGTAGGACAGTCTTCGAAAAATAAATATATTTAAAAAAAAACTATTGATAATATAAGGCCATATTCTATATATTATTGCTTTGACCATTATTAGTTTACCTACATATAAAATTTAAGTCATGCAAATAAATGTAAATTTAAGGCATGCCTTTAAAAACTGTTCTACCAATATTTTCAGCAAGATGCATCCAGCCTGAAATCAGTGAGACTAGTAACTTCGCTGGCATTCTTCTTCGCGATGATCACTCAGCTGGCAATCCAGTGCTTCACTGGAAACGAACTCACTTTGCAAGTAAGGTTTAGAATTGGCTTCGTCAAATTCATATTCTTCCTTTACAGTCCGTCCTTCGTATGATAGTGACTGGTCAGCAAAGGGGTCTTTGCGAAAATTACTCTATCTACCTACATCATGTACATTATTCTAGCCTAGTATCATCCACTGTGAGATAAAGAAAGAAATTAATTAATTGGATCCAAACACAACACTGTAGGTATCTACGGCCGGTAAATTAGGACTCTTTAAAATAGAAGCAGATTGGGGTCCTGGGGCACACGTTATCTATAAAGATCTTACAAAACTACTAATAGAGTCCACAGGTGATCGGAATGCTGGTTTTTATTTCGGTCAACGAATTAGCATTGCCATTCAACGTGGCAATGCTGCCAGCATTCTGGGCACTCTGCCTTCTGGTGACGGCTTAGATTTTTAGTAAATAGATGTAAGTGTAAATATTAGTTGTAATTATTTTTTGCTGTTAAATCAATAAATAGAAGCAGATTTAGAAACAATACAAATAAAATAATAAGACAGAAACAATCAGACAGGGCTTTTGTTTCTTTCCAGCCACCACTGTTTTGTGTTTATAGAAAGACAAATACCTACTAGGTATGTTTTCATGACACGAGTTACTGTTAAGCATGGCGGCGACCGTCATCCATACCACAATGCCTGAAAAACGAAAGTGTTCAATCAGTGCGGCCTACCCGTCATGACCTACGGAGCTGAGACGTGGACACTCACGGTAGGGCTGGTCCACCAGTTTAAAGTCGCCCAGCGAGCTATGGAGAGAGTCTCTCTGAAGGATAGGATTCGGAACGAATACCTCCGACAGGGAACCAAGGTTAGCGACATAGCTCAAAGGATTAGCAAGCTGACGTGGCAGTGGGCTGGCCATATCTCGAGTAAAACCGACAACCGCTGGAGTAAACGTGGAGACCGCGACTCGACAAACGTAGTGTAGGACGCCCTCCGATCAGATCGGATGACGATTTGCGAAAGACTGCTGGCAGATGCTGGATGCGGCAAGCTGAAGACAGGGCGCTATGGCGGTCATTAGGGGAGGCCTATGTCCAGCAGTGGACTAGTTTAGGCTGATGATGATGGTGGCGATCTACATTGTAATGGTCCACGTTTCGTTAAGATTAGACCACCGGAACCGGACAAATACCTACTAGGTATGTCTTCAGGACACAGTTACTGTCAAGCATGGCATGACAAATACCTACCTACTATTTATTTGTCTTTTTGTCGACTTCAACTATAGCGTGACCTATAGGTAGGTAATAGACATATATAATAGTCTTGACCGATTTTACCTTTACAATGGATGATTTGTTAAAATGATTGCGCATCCTGTACCATCCCCCACAGCAAGAGAAAACGTCATGAGCTCATGGCCTTGGCATGGGTGCACTACTCTTTAGACTGTCAAGTTTAAATTCCATTGTGTTTGTTTATTACAATGGATTGGTATTACCGACACATTTTTCATAGTTTTTTGCGCGACAAACCGTGACGATAACTCGAAAAAACAAAACAACAACATTTTGAAATATCCAACGTAAGTTTTCTACAGAAAAACTGTTCACACATTAGTTACCGCAAAAAAAAATTACAAACTTGTTGATTTGACCAAAAACATTTAATTGCATGTGTATAGAATGGATTAAGTACTTATATTTTCCATTGAGTTTTTCAAAAACCTTTAAAGATCTTCTTATTTTGATCTATAGATTCCTTTTAGTCCTTTTTATCAAAAGAATCTGCATAGCAGTGGTTTTATTCTCCTTGCTGCCTAAGGGCTTATCAAAAGGGGTCGTAGGTACCTATGTGTCGATTTTCAATGAACCTTACCTGCTATCTAACACTGTAGTAGAAGTAGAGCTCAAAAAGGAAAATTAACATTTTTTTTCCCTGATGGAAAGTGAAGATTTGGCCGACGATGTATCATGAAGGTCTAGAAGATACCTATTCACTCTTGTCTTGATGAGACTAGCTGTAGAGCCTACTGTGCAGAACACATACCTAATGTCTTGCCAGTTGGCCAGACCAACAACAGGATTGAAAAATCTCATTGAGGCATAGAAGAAAAACAAGTCCACACCTATAGAAAAGCTGAACGAAGCTGTCAATCTCACGAAAATTCCTGCTATGTTACCTACTTCAAGAAGTTAGGCTGGTTAAGGCCTGGTTAGCCCTGGCAAATACAGTCTCATACGAGATTTCAGTGCAGATCGCAGTTCTCTCACTAAGCCCTATCTCATTAGGACACCACGGTGAGTGGCGCCACCGGCGCGGCGCCAACATAATGTGCACAGTTAGTTGCATGGAGGGTACCTCACCTGGACCCTAATTCCAATGGTAGACATCGTCTCAGGATGATACTGCTTGGCATTTTAACGTTGATGAAAGAAACTATAGATGGAGGAACGCCTGGCAAAAGTATCAAGGTTGAAACCATTTTTTCAGTCTCTTCGTGCAAATAGCACCGCACACACACCTAGAATTTTAAAGCGATTAAAGCGATTGAGTAGCAGAATTCGGCCCTTGGAATCAGCTTGATTGCGCAACCAAATTTGTTGACGCAGTGTTTCTCTCGGTGATGGTGCGGTGATCACTACGGTGGCGCCACCGTGTTGTCATAATAACATAAAGCCCTATGATTCGATTTAGATGTTATGATAGATGTTAGATGTACTGGTCAGAGCGTTGTCATCTGCGATATTCTGCAGATAATAATATCGTTTCCAAAACTACTTATGTTCCATGTGTTGTAGGTACCAATAAACTTTTTTTTTTCACAATCTCGCTGCCTGCCAAACATGACTTGACAAAATATTTTCAGACCTCATAGATTGTTGAAAGCAAACAGTTACCTACTCCCAAGGCCTAGAACGCACAAACCTTATCTTATCTAAAAAGCCAAAAATTAATAGTGACAAGGCTGTCATCTATCATCGTTAGGTAACTACATCAACTAATATTATAAATACGAAAGTCTGGATAAAAAACTACTAAACCGATCGGGCGGAAATCGCATAGAGGTAGCTCTAAACATTTGAATCAAACATAGGCTACTTTTTATCCTATAGAAACAGTTCCCAAGGGTTGGAAATAACCTTTAAACGTTTCCATAGAAACAACGCGAGCGAAGCGCTCTGGGCAGAAGCTAGTCATATTATAAAAATCAATACGGGTGACCGTATTGATTTTGTATACAAGTTTTTAGGATATTAAATTAGGTTTTCATAATAAGCTATGCTCTAATAGCCCTCCTACCAGGTGGGACGACGATTTGCGAAAGACTGCTGGCAGATGCTGGATGCGGCAAGCTGAAGACAGGGCGCTATGGCGCTCATTAGGGGAGGCCTATGTCCAGCAGTGGACTGGTATAGGCTGATGATGATGATGATGATGATGCTCTAATAGGCACTTGTCAGGGAAGGTCGATGTCCAGCTGTGGACCGTCAAATGCGATTGAATATGCTGATGAAGCTGTAGTAATTAGGTGCGGAAGATGAAAGAAGACATTTGACAATTTTTAGATTGGTTGAAAACTCTGAAAAAGTAAAACAGTTTCGTGATTAATTAAAAAAAGTCCTTCCCAGAATGTCAGGCCAGTGAATAATAGATTAAGTCGAGAGGTATGTAGGCAGGCACATACTTTGTTTCTAAAATTCAATGACATTAGTTATGTGTAGGTTTTTTTTGCCAGTTATCACACCATTGTTATAAATGCGAAAGTTTAGATGGATGAATGTATAGTAGATAAACAAAAAAAATTATGGATAGATGGATGTTTGTTGCTCAATCACGCCAGAACGGCTCAACGGATCTAGATGAAATTTGGCACAGAGATAGGTTATAGTATTGAATAGCACATCACATAGGTTATATTCTATCCCAGAATTCCCACGGGAACGGGAACTACGTGTGTGAAACCGTGAGGCACTGCTAGTGATAAAATAAGTACCTACACGGTCTCTCTTTTGAGTAACCCTTTCATTGAACGGATGTATTTCAAAACAAAACGAATCGTTGTCAAAATAAAGTAACCCGGTATCGAAAACTACGATGGTCTATTGTTTTTAATACTATTTGAATTGTGACATTAGTATTTTTTGTCTCAAATCAAACTAAAACGAAACGTTAAAAAAAAACTACCCAATGAACTACCATCGTTAGGTAGTTGTTTTTACAACTGTCATTTGTTTTAGGTGCAGCGCAAATGAAAAGTGTGCGGTCGATAATTCTCTTTCCACCTATGAAAGAGACGAATCAGCACCGTTTTCAGCATATTATTTAAGTTTCTTGACTCGTCCCACTGGATTCGGAGCAAAGGCGGACGAATCAGGAATAACTCATAACAAATTATTCATAACTGTGATGATTTCAGGCTGCAAAGATATCGGATGCGGTGATGCAGTCCAAATGGGAGCGCATGCCGGCTCGTCTCCGCTCGCTGCTGCTGGTGATGATGATGAGAGCACAGCGGCCCTTGCGTCTCAACGCAACGGGATTCGCCTATATGGACAACGACTGCTTTCTAGCTGTAAGACTTACCATCCTGCCAACCCTGGATACTACTTAATATTATCTACATAAGTTTAAACTATACTTACTCAGAAAGATGTCCATTTCTTTCCAAATACAGCTTAGTAAGTACATCATTTCAGGCCTACTCAAATGCGGGATGGAAAACTATGGAATTCTCACGCGTTTAGCGGGAGAAAAAAGTGTAACGAAATCCATTTCTCACGTGTGCTGCTTAGACAATTTAACCCGCTATTTTTTATATTCTGAAATAGCAGCCGGTAGCTTTAGCATTTTCATAATAGGTCAAGCAACAAAAAGTTTTTATTCCGAATCCACCGTATCGATTTGGAATCGAGGTCTACTATTAATTTTGACCAACATTGTAATTTGTAAATAAATTGGCCACAGATATGGTCTAAGTCACATGTAGCATGGAATAAAGTTACAAATATAAATTGTCTCGCCTCTATAATAATATCGGCATGAAAGGGATCCCTTTAAATGTGTTTGTTTGGTTCTAATAATAGCAAACTACTTTTTGCCCGCGCTCTATTAGTAGCGTTGGTTCTTTACCTATAAAACAAGCTCTACTCGCCTTGCCAAATTTAATTTCCGTATGTTCAGCCGATTAGCCTTGGAAAGTTCATAAACAGGTAGTAAACAAACTTACGAAAGACACGCTAGTAATGCGAAAGTTTAGATGTTTGATAACTCTCCACGCCAAAACGTGCCGAAACTACGGAATTATCGAGGGAAGGTCGCGAATTAAAAATAGGTTTTTTTTAATTTCTTAGAAATCAATTATCCCGCGACCAGCGAGGGTTTACGCACTTTAAAAACAAAAAACTACAGAAGTACCTACCTACTGAACGGTGCGCACCTATGTATATAGACATGGATTTATATAGTAAAATAGCGTTTAAAGCCGCGGGCAGACGCAATTTACTTATAATATAAATAAGAGAAGGTTATTTTACAAAAATTATACTCACATAAATAACAATCAGCAGTTGTCTATGGCTAATCCAAAGATTAGTTCCCATCCAGTGTTGCCAGATCTACTGATTTAGCAGAAGACAATCTACTGATATACAATTTTTTTAAATGCTTTGTCTGAGAAAGAACCCTTAGGGCGTTGTAACAATCAATCATATTCAAATTTACATTTTACTTGGGTGTTATTTCGAGTTTCAGTCAGCTTTGAGTCTAGTCCTGAATGTTAACCTCTCCTTCTCTGATGAGCATGGTCTCAGAGAGGATCACGGAACACCATCGAATGTATGAAATAAAAAATAATAATTTAAAAAGTAAAAATGCCCTGAAAAAGAAAAATGCAAGATTCTTGTCAAAATCAGCTGATGAATGGCTTTGATCAAACTTTTATACTATATAGTTTCTCACAAACCTAGACTACCTAAATAGGTAAGTACCTACTTATAACCCCTAATTTTTCAATATTTGAGGGCCATGAATTGCATTTGAATTGAAATGAATTTAACTTTGCAACTTGGGTTTATAGATACCGATATTTGACAAATGTCAACATTGAAAATTAAAACATACCTACACGCTTGTTAAACTAAAAAAAAGCAAATTAGATACTGTTCATCCGTTCAAGAACTATAATGAAAAAAAAAACGCAGAGATGACACTTTTACACGCGTTTTTTTTTAAATGGCTAAACATTTTTTTATTCGAATGTTTTTTTCTGTTATTTACTGATTTATTGCACGACTTTCCATTTATTTTGTCCAATTCGATCTGGCAACATCGTTCCCATCTCACAGAAGCACGTTTCCATTCCGGTCTGCTTACTTACTGGTATTGGATAGGGACTTAGGGGCCGTATCTGCAGTTGTTCTTGCAAAATAACCATGACAAATCACTAAGTACCTATAGGTAAATTATTTGTTTTTCGTGTAGAGGAGGGCTACCTTTATTTCTGATATCTGTGAGGGCTACATTATGAAATTTTATTTCATTTCGTTTGATCGGTAGGTACTCAAATCGAACGAAAATTTAAATTTCGTACGAAGTGAGCTGCGTCTTCATTTTGAAATTACATAATTGTTTTTATCATTTAATTTTACTCTTATTTACATTTTCGTTCCTCAGAATGGTTTATGGGTATGTAAAAAATGTATTCAAAAGTCAAATTTAACCGAAACCTTTTCTTCCTTAAAAAAAGCGAGAGTACACGTTGAGTTCTGCGGCCGTAGGTACTTTACAGCAACTCAATAGCGAATAAAAAAACTAGATCCAGAGACCTAGGCTTCCAGTGCTGACAGAACTATAAGTAAAGAACTATGCTTCCAGTGCTGACAGATTTCACGACAGCAGTGTGGTTATTTATGAAAAAACAAAAGACAATCGCGCCATTTTCAATAATTTACCTTTACTTATGAAAAATTATGATTGTTTTTGGTAAACACGTAAGTAGGTAAGTTAAACATACAATAAGCGAATCATTTTGTAATGTTGAAATTGCCTATTGTTTCAGATAATGAAGGCAGCATATTCATATTACGCAGTGTTGAGTCAAAAGCAAATGTGAAAACATGGAAAATAAATAGCATTAGTTTCATAAAGTTTTCAATTTAATACAACATCACCGATACAACTAGTCGTTTTGCACATTACTACATTCTAAATCTAAACTATCACAGATGTTTCGTATAAAAATTAAATAAATTATTACACTAGATACTGCTATATTTTTTGTTTCTTCTTGGCCTCTACGTACCTCTATAGCGTAGATCTTCTACAATTATTGGCCTTTATCCATCTATCCATCCTAAAAAGGAACAAATCTATCCGTAGGTATTCCATTCTGTGAGTCCATAGTGAACTGTATTACTGTAGTATTTAAGTCTAGTTTTGTTTCGATGGATAACCTTAGATGGATATTTAGCATTTTACCCGTGTATAAAATGATTGTTATACGCAAGTCAAATTTCTAGTAATTGCTTTGGTGATGCTGAACGGGGTCGTTCTGAGGTCTTTATGTCCAAGACTTTCATCTCTTCACATCTGAAATAAGAGAAAACCTTTTTTAAAATATTTCAATCGTGACTTTTAAGTTGAGGAATAGAATTTAACGGCTAGTTTGTTAACCGATGAATTTTAGTGATCTAACTAAATGGGACCATTTAATTAGTTTATTTTTGTAATGTTTAAAACAATACAAACGGTGATTTAAAAAAACGGTGACAGAAACAACAGCTTTTTCCACGAGTTTTCTTTTCCTGTGAATTCCAGCGTTCAAAAACACAACTGACATTGATTGACAATGCAAAAAATTTGTAGTTTCGCAACTAAACCAGGGAAACCAAGTTATATACTAAAAATCTATGTTTGGCCCAGTTTACTTTAGTTGAATGAAATGGTCGACAGTTAAAAATCGGAATAGTCTTGTAAGGCAGTTTACTTTAACATAAAAACATTAAATTGGCGTTTTAAGGAGAAGTTTTTTTAACAAGTTGCCAAAGATATAGGCTATCATTTGATTAACATTTACAAAAACATCACCCTAAAATTCATCGGTTAACAAACTGGATCTCAGATTTAAGCACGTCTCAAGTGACGAATTTTTGACAGATATTCATTGAAAACTGTCAAAAATCGCTACCTGAGATCTGCTTAAACCTGAGAGGCGTTTGAGTATTTGAGGGTTAGTGGTTTAAGTCACGACTGGTTAAATGTCATCATCTGACGTCAAATTAGAGCATGATTACGTAGTCGGACGCTTCTCGGTGCTAATTTGGCTTCTAATTTGATATAACTGGGCCCAAATAGATTTGTCCTTTGTAGAGGCTCGAATTGGATTGTTTTTCAGATATTTTATTTATTCAGCACGATACCTCTGACGATGGGAACACACCTCTAAAATTATCAGAAATGAGCATCTTTTACACAGTAGGTTTTAAATGTATAGTAATTATTTACAAAACTAAATAAATTATGGATTAAGTAGTTTATATTTTAAATTTGTTTTTTTTTTTTATTTATTCCCCAATCTGATTTTTTCTCTTAGCAAAGAAAATAAATGAAAACCTGTGATATACAATTTCCTAACAATTAATTTACATAAAATGTCGAGGAGACAAAAATAAATTTGTAATTGTTCCCAAAAATTTGTTATTGTTTATTGAGTTCACAGCCAGTCCCGCTGAGAACTTAATTCTAGATCACAAAAACTCTGCATTGAAACTTGAACCTGTCAATCAGGCAAAGCAGCATCTATAAAGAAAACTGGTTTGCCCCTTTCGAAATAAATTCTACAAGTCTGCAAAACACATTATCGTCAAGCCTCGTGACACGACGGCCCTTTGAAACTCTTGACGATTTTTATGACACAACTTGAACTGCCTTTCCTCGCGAAAATCTCCTGAGACGTTATCAGGTAAGGAGGGTAAAGCAAAGAATATAGTGTTAATTTTAACCCTGTGAAGGAACTATTATGTAATCCTCTTGTACTTGGGCGTTTAGGTTACTAGTGGGTAGTATTATACTTATTTACTACAGACTGTTGCGGACAATCTAGGGGTAGTTAACAACCCAAATCGATACAACAATCGAAAGCGTTCCCAGGATGCTGGCTGCATGGCCACGCTGTACGGCAATGATGATGCGCTGCGCCATATTCTGACAAAAGATAAGCACCTTGTTCTGGTTGTATATTCTCGAGCCATACGCGAAAAACCTATCATGAACTCTGACCTATTCATAAAGTGTATTGTCATCATCAATATACCTGTCATTATCAACTGACCTGTCATCTGTGGTATGAGCGGCGTTGTAGAAGACGTCTGGCATAGGCGAGTCGTGCTGACTCAGCAGCGAGCTGCCAGCACGTGGAGAATGCGGACCGTGCGTTGCATACGGTGAGAATGGCACCGCTGCTCTTAATGCGGCCAGGACTAAAAGCATGCCACCTGCAATGTTTAACAATAATTCCAGTAAATAAAATTTATTTTGGTACTCAATAATTAGGTAACGATAAGGCTCTCATATAAACTTTGAAGTATAAACATTTTAGTTCTTATTTAGAAGAGTGGATATGATCAGGGATATGACCACTGTATTTCCTTTATCGGTATCCACATATAGGTACGATATTAAATGAGGTTTCTGTGAGGAAGTTGTTTTTTTTGGGAATTCAATAGACCTTCGTTTGACGGCTATCTCTCGAAGTGAAGATGTGGCCGATCTACAAAAACTATCGTATAAAATCTACTTCAAATTGTTTTAAAAAGGTTTTACGGCGTGTCTGGTCACCGGTGTTGGAGAGTTTGGGGAGGCGAAATACGTAAAATTTTATAGACAAATCACTGTCCCTACTACTTTTTTTGCAATGACGAATCACTACGATGGCGAATCGCCACTAACTCTTTTTTTCTTCCTCAATGAATCCCTTTATAATAAAATGTCAGCCTTTTTATAGATCGAGCCTCTGCTTGTACTGATAAAGCCATAGCTACCCATTGTCTCTAGTTCTTTATTGAAAAAGAAATTGAAAAAATGTTAGCATTGATTTATTATTAGCTATCAAATGCGATTTAAAATTTCCATGAGCTCTACATGGGTAATATGGCTGTACAAAGCAGAGGCTTAGAAAACAAAATGGCTCCCATTTTATTATGAAAATAGAAAAAAGAAATGTTTATATAAATTTTCGTACGATACCTTAAATGCCTTTGTACGATAAAAGAAAAAAAATAAGAAATTACAAAACGAACAAAACTCAATAACTTTATATAGGTATGCTAACAAAATAAGCACTTAGACAAGTAAAGTTTTATACTAAATTATTTTTTACTTAATTTTTTTAACACAGCTATAAATAGTAAATAAGAAATAAGGTGTTATTTATTTTATTCACTTCAACTTTTTGTCTACTGGTGGAAGAAGTAAAAAATAAAGGTAAAAAAGTAAGTTTATTTATTCCTTAGGTATGTTTCTAATACATGTTAATTATGCTTATCTAAGCTTAAATTTAATGTGATTTAGATAGGTAGGTAATTGTCAACGTTTTGATTTATGTCACAAACCTACCCAATCGTCAAGCAGTTTTTTTTATACTAAATACCTATAAATACTAACTGCATACAGTCATTATTAATATTCTTTATTGGTGTTCCACGAAAGAGGGTCGTGTACAGGAACCTAAACTTCTAAGAAAATTATAAGAACAAATATACCTACCTAACCTTCTAAGAAGTTCGCAACACAAAAGCATAAATTATGAAGTGGGTACGCCTGTACTAAAATGAACGTACCTAATGTAGCGTTTATACAATTTCATGTACTCTTATAACGTTCAGAAAAGTAGGTTAGAGAGGTGCTCTGGTAACGTGAAGATGTCGGGATAAAAACATTTTCCTCTTTACAAGCCTCGGTTAATCTGGATAATCCTTCCATTTCCGGTCTTAAATGCCTACCTATTAATACAGAGCTAACACACGTTGATAACACACCTTCCATCTTCTTGTGGGGTATTTTCTGGTTATTATTTTAATTTATTTATTTATTTTATTTATCTATTTTTTACAAGTGGACTTACAGTTACAAAACCAAAGCGTCCAAGAGTTAGTCACTTTAAAAAATTGACTAATTATACATAGTAAGTCAAATCATAACAATAGGTACAAATACAAACAATTATTAATCATAATGTCAAAGTTACTTAATACTAAATTGAATTAGAATTTAATAAATTGTCTAAATTTCGTCACATTGAATTTAAATACAAATAAGCCAGCCTAAGCAACTTGTTTATGTTATCAGCGAATACGTCGGCCTCGTTGCATTGGTGTAGGAAATGGTTCAGTAGAGCTATTGCTCGCGGCGTTGGAGCGGTGGCCCCAGCTCGAGTTCTCACCCAGGAGAGCTGCTCAAACAACGCTGGTCTGCGACGCGATTTAATACATTAAATAAATAAATAAATAGCGCTGGACAATTCACACAGCATTATCTAGCCCCAAGCTAAGCAGAGCTTGTGTTATGGGTACTAGATAACTGATATACATATAATACAATACAAAGATAGATATTTTTATTATATATAGGAAACGACCAGAACACCCTGAACCAATGTCTGCAAATCGTACAAACATTTGTCTCGATACGAGAATCGAACCCGCAACCTCCTGCGTCGCAGCTAGACCTTCGCCCACCGCGCTACAGAGGTCGTAAAAATAATAATAATGCTGGACTATTCACACAGCATCGTCTAGTCCTATGCTTAGCAAAGTTTTTTTATACATACCTGGTTCCTAAATAACTAATAATATACTTAGTACACTACTTAAATAGATATTTAATATTTTACATACGGAAGCAATATCTGCAGATCGTACAAACATTTGTCCCGAGGCGGGAATCGAATCTGCAGACTACTGCGTCGCAGGCGGACCTTCGCTCGCTTTCGCCAATTACCTACTGGTCAAAAACCTCTTTTTTTTGATCCGGTAGTAACTAGTTTCTGCCCGCGGCCTCATACGCGTTGTTTCTATGGAAACGTTTAAAGGTCATTTCTATCCCATGGGAAATGCATTATGGGATAAAAACCTATGTTTGGTTCCAGACTTATAACTATTTTTGTTTTGTGGTTGCTTTCTTTTTGCTATTTATTTATTTAATAAAAATATTGTTCACTTATCTTAACAGGCATGCCTAATGCAATAGTGAACATGTATATTAATAAACACAATATGAACTTTAAATTATAATGATATAAGTCGTAGAGTTGTTTTATTTATTTAACAGCAAAAAATAATTACAACTAATATTTACACTTACATCTATTTTCTAAAAATCTAAGCCGTCACCAGAAGGCAGATATAAGTAATTTAAATAAATTAAAACTAGTATTTACAATTGAAACAATTGAGCTAACTGCAGACTTGCAAACAATCTACAGGTACCTCAACTGATCCATATCAAAACCAGTCGGAAGCGAGCCCAAGACACTGGACATCACAAAATTAATAAGGAGAGTCACAATCTTAATATATTTCGTCATAATTGTCAATTAATTAATCAAAATCCTCTCCTCCATGTAGAGAGTCTCTTTTATAACCAGTGATAGGAATAGGTAGTGCAATTTAACGGGACTTCATGAGGGTATCATAATGTGGATATGCCTCCCGGGAATTTTATGAGGAATGGACACGACATACAAGTCCCGGGAATTGAATGAAAAAACATTATTTAATACTATGTTAAATAATATTTTAAATAGATATTATATATTATATATACATATATATGATACGATATTATTAGAAAGAAAGGTGTTTACTTCAAGTTAGACCAAAAATATCACGGAATGCATTGTTTCGGCATCACAAAAGCGGCGATAAGATAAAAAGGGATTATATATATACTAGATACAGCTCAGCAAAGTTCGTTCGTTTCGTTTACTCATGTCCTTGAAATTTGAGTTACCTGATTGATTTGATTATTTTAACGACACCTTGGCTTGTTTTTTGGACTGATTCGATATCTGTGTGTGACCATTTGGCTTTTGTATACCGGACCTCTGGTTTGCGATTTCTTTTTTTGAAGAGCTGAACCATTTTTTTGGAAAAAAAACTGGTAAGAAGTTACATTTAAAGACACTAGCCCATGTAAGAAACGATAATTAAAATTTTATTTCATAATTTATATTAAAAAAGTTATTTTCATGTACTATTTTGCCATTTTTATTATTAAAGTTTATTTTAGTAAGTTTTAACTTATGGTTCAAATAAGTTTATGTTATTTAGGTACATCTGTTGCAGATAAACATTTTTATTTGGTGTTGATTTTTAAGAACATAAAAAGTATAATGAAAATTATGGTTTTTTAATCTGAAATTAGTCCGTCATATTTTTCTTTTTTTAATATTATTAAATTAAAAGTTAAGCTTATAAAATGCATTTAACTTATTGAAAACGGATAGTTACCGCATTAAGTATAATATTTTTTTAAATCCCGGAATCCCGGTGTCGATCCATACTATGATAACGTTTGAGGTCATCAACCCTAAATTGCACTACCTATTCCTATCTCTGTTTATAACATAGCAATATTTTTAGATTAAGTAGGTGTAAGTATATTACGTATTAAGTACTGTGTATAAGTCATTCAAAGATACTACAAAATATATACCTACATAATATTTAGTACCTTTGAATCATCGAGTTAGAATACTATCTAACTCGATGCTTTGAATAATGCTTTGAATACAATAACTATTAGTTAGTGCTTTTATTCACTTTGATAGATAGACGGTAGGTACTTCTTCTTCAAATCTACTGAACTGAAATTTTGGTGTAGCCTGGAACCAAACATGGAATCAAACATAGTTTAGGTACCTACTTCTTTCCTAGATTAGGGATGGGCCGATATTCGTTTTACATTCGGTTAGACCGAATTTTGGAAGCCTGAGCCGAACATTGGCATTTGGCCGAAATTCGGTTTTAATGCCGAACATTCGGTGCAAGAAAAAAGTAAAGGTAAAATAACCATCATGCACAATTTTGACTGAAACTAATAGAAATCATATTTATCATAATAACCGTAAAATAAAATTAGGCCTTTTTATGCTTACTCATTTATTTAGTTAGGAAAATATAAACCTTAACTTGCGGTGTGATAAAAATTTAATTGAATTCTTTGGTAGAAGAGTCTAATAAATCTTTGCCTATTTCAAAATTTAAAAGACAAAAACATAAATTAAACTTACTATTCTTCTTAAAATTATGAGTAAGTAGTGTAACTACATAATAAAATTAATAAATAAAATTAATTAATTTGCGGAACATTAATTTAAAAAACGCGGCCACGTGGGGGAGCGCGGAGTGCGGAGTCATGGCGTGTCGCTCTCAAGAAAGCGAGGCGAAATTCAACCGAAGTTCGGCCGAAGTTCGTATTCAGTTCAAACCACATTTGGCCCATCTCTATCCTATATATAAGTTCCCATGGGATGTATGTATGTATGGGATGTATGTGACCTTAGAGCATTCCTACAGAAACATCGCGTGCGAAGCCGCGGCCAGAAATTAGTATAATATATATTATCTTTGTTGCCTTCTAGAGCTACTAAATTCTCCCAAATTATTAAATTAAACAATAGTTAGGCACTCGACTAACAGCACACAGCTTAGTTAAGCCGAGCTAAGTAAGTGCTAAGTGACCTAAGAGCTGGGTTAGCTAAATCTTAGTCTAAGTTTCCACCCTACATTGTGTAGAAGTTTGGTGTTCTAGTGACATAACTGACTGGCAGAGTTTTGCTCTATGTTTGCTCTCTTTTAGCAATGTAGAGTCTATATTACAATACAACATAGCAATTTAGCAAAAATTTTGACGACCTCTGTGGCGTGGCGGGCGATGGTCGCTCTGCGACGCAGGAGATTGTGGGTTCGATTTCCGCCCTGGGACAAATGTTTCTACAATCTGCAAATATTTGTTCTGGGTGTTTTCTATGTATAATAAAAAATATTGACGACCGATGTGGCGCGGTGGGTGAAGGCCTGCCTGCGACGCAGAAGGTTGCGGGTTCGATTCCCGCCTCGGGACAAATGTGTGTACGATCTGCATACATTTGTTCAGGGTGTTCTGGTCGTTTTCTATATATAATAAAAAAATATCTATCTATGTACCTATTGTATTACATTATGTATATCAGTTATCTAGTAGGTACCCATAACACAAGCTCTGTTTAGCTTGGGGCTAGATAATGCTGTGTGAATTGTCCAGCATTATTTATTTATTTATATATATCTATTTATATTGTATTAGGTTCATCTTCAGTAGATTCGGCGTGAAGAAACAAACATCCATACATACATACTTTCGCATTTATAATACCTATTAGTATGACGCATAATATCCAGTATTAGTTAGCTTTTGTTCACTTTGAGTATTAGCTATTTGTAGATAAGGTCTAGGCTAGTTTTAGTATTGTTTTGAATTGTGATGTATGTAGTATGTTAATTTTTATTTTTTATGTTTTGTTTATTCAATTTTTCAACTGTTTGTGCACTACCAACTCTAATATCTATATCCTTTTCTCCATCCCTGGGTTGCCTGGAAGAAATCGCTCTCAGCGATAAGGCCGCCTATTGTACTGTTAGTTTTTAATTTTAGATATAAGGTTTATTTTTGTTATTTATTTAAGTGCAATAAAGTGTTATTATTATTATTATTATTAGTGTTATTCATTGACTGAACAAAAACGGTATTTCCATAACAATGATCTTTTGTAATCAATTCAGGGCTATCTCAATAAAATCAATTGAAATCATTATCGGTCGGATCCTAATGAATCATGCGATACATGCAGACATACCTACAATCTACATACGTAGGTAAATAATAAGTACCAAATATTTTTTATGTCTGGAAATTTTTGATAAATTCTATATCTAATACTTTATCTTTGTTAATTACTCCATCTGTTGAATAATCTGATTTCTTGTTATTAAAAGAATTATTTATGTGTAAACCTTTATTAAGAAAGAAAATTACACTCAAAAAATAGAATTAAATTAAAACTATTATTTACAATGCAAACAATTGAGCTAACTGTAAACTGTTGCAAACAATCTACAGGTAGCTCAACTGATCCATATATCAATACCAGTCGGAAGCGTGTCCAAGACGCTGGCTGCATTGCCCCGTCAAAGAAAATATAAGAATTATTTATGAGTAATCTCAGTTCCTTCAATTGTGAATACTTGAAAGAAAAAAACACTAATTTTGAATAAACTATATAATTAACTTCGAATCCTCTTTACAGTGGTATTCAAGTTTTACGGTGCATATCTTCTATAATATAAAAATGAATCGCAAAATGTGTTGGTAAGCGCATAACTCAACAACGCCTGGACCAATTTGGCCAAATCTTTTTTTAAAATGTTCGTTGAAGTTCAAGGATGGTTTTTACGGCGAGAAAAATTAGAATTATTGCTGGAAAAACCCTAAAAATAGCCCTTCTTTTTCCCATACAAATGATTTGTAACTAAAACGTAGTCAATTTGAGCTTTATTGCTAAAATAACTACCCGTGCGAAGCCGGGGCGGACCGCTAGTACTAGATAGATAGATAGATGGAAAATACTTTATTAAAAACAGTTTACAAATTAAACACATAAACAATACCTAAGTGACAATTGGCGGTCTTATCGCTCAAGATCGATCTCTGCCCGAAAACCTGGTATGGATAGGATCATCCGATATACATGGGGTACTAATCGCTAGGAAACATTTTTATTGTTACTACCTCGGTTTCGTCCTCTATCTAGTCAATAGCGAAAAAAATAAAAAAGCGGTCCATAATTATTGACAGGAAAAACGACCGAGAGGGCTGTTCGTGCTATCTATAATATGGGTCCCAGAGAATCCCTACGTGATAAATTTAAAGAAATAAACATAATGACAGTCCCCTGTCAATATATTTATGAAAACTTGTTGTACACTCATAAAAATATCAAAAGCTTCCCTAAAAATAGCGATATACATAATATTAATACTAGAAATAAACATAAACTCGCTGTGCCCACAACCAGGCTTCACAAGATAAATGTATCTTTCAAAGGGCAATGTATACGCTTCTACAACAAAACTCCTAGTGAGTTGCAAAATCTATCAATTAATAAATTCAAACAAATTGTCAAAGCTTTTCTGTGCAAAAAGGCTTACTACAAAATATCAGATTATTTAGAAGATAAAAAAGCTTGGGACGGGTTTTGCTCCAACTCGAAAAATAACAACTAACAGGCTAAAGGTTTCTTCGTCGCTTCTTTACTTTAGTCTACACACCGAAGCGACAGAAATCAAAAACATCACTTTATTTCCGTGTCAGTGTTTTATTTTAAGAATTTGACTTTTTCTAAGTATACATTTTTGTATTTATGGAAATAAAGAATTTTTGATTTTGATTTTGACCAAAATACATAAAAAAACCGGCCAAGTGCAAGTTGAACTCGCACACGAAGGGTTCCGTACCATTATCTTTAAAAACGGCAAAAAAACACTTTTGTTGTATGGGAGCCCCCGTAAATATTTATTTTATTCTGTGTGACAGCGGAGTCGTAGTAGGGTCTAGTCTTACTCTTTGGGTACGGAACCCTAAAAAACATACTTCAACCGAACATCCTAATATTTTCGAAGGCGGTCGAACACAAGACCTAGAGCCGTATGGTCTAGCTAGCTCCAATTGTGTATCTATTCTTTTATTGTAAATTTCTTTTTAAAGTTTAGATTTCCTATCGAATTGTATATACCAATTACAGTAAAAAAATAATAAATAATGCTGGACATTTCACACAGCATTATCTAGCCCCAAGCTAAGCAGAGCTTGTGTTATGGGTACTAGATAACTGATATACATAATATAATACAATACATAGATAGATATTTTTTTATTATACATAGAAAACGACCAGAACACCCGGAACAAATACCATGCAGATCGTACAAATATTTGTCCCAAGGCGGGAATCGAACCCGCAACCTCCTGCGTAGCAGGCGGACCTTCGCCCACCGCGCCACAGAGGTCGTCAAAAAGTAGAATTAAGTAATAAATAAAGTAGAATTAACTCAACATACTAGAAGATACAGTATTCAGGTACAGTATATGATATAATATGAAGGATATTAGAAAAGATATTACCTAGAAACATATATAGAATCTACCAACACATTATTTTGGTAGATTCAATATTCCAGATTCAATCAACATAAACATTTTGAATCTCGGTATTGGAAATATCAAGTAAAAAACATCTGGGGCGCGGAAAAAACATAGTAACATAAAACTGAACCATGGGAAAGGGGGCGAATCCAATCAAACAAAGCAAAAACTCACGGAAATTTCTTTTCAATCAACCTTAGCCTGTTTACCCCATTGCTTCAGAGAAAAAGTGGTTTTATACCCTAGCGACGAATACAGGACAGAGAGCAGTGCGTTCTGGCTAGATACACGGTGCGTTGTGTCGGCACGTTTACTCCTATAGGTACATATTTCATTTCATTTATTAATTGCTTATATGTACTTACATAGGGTTAGTAGCTTATCTAATTTTAGCCTAAGTTAGTACATACACCCTGTTGGGCACTGCAATTTACATTTAGTCACAATTTGGTCATGTTTAGGTTAAAAATATTAAAAAAAAACTAATGTCTCATTTACAAATGTCCGTTTCAGTTGAATATTGATTATTAGTATTTTTCTTAATTTATTTATCTGTCAAGAATTCGTTCACACTATAATAAGATTTATAAATTAATATTTTTTTTAGTTTATAAGTAAAAATGTGGTATTTTGTGGTGTCTTTTATTTCTTGGGGCAGTTTATTATATATTTTAATTGACATTTTATAAGGTGCTTTACTGTGGATACATAAATTAGATTGAGGTTGCACCAATTTATTATATATTTTTATCTCTGGGGCAATGGGGTAAACAGGCTTAGGCTGATTCATTACGGATGTAAACGGGTTTACTACGAACCTTATTTGTGTAGGCAGAATACCAACTAAAAAAAAGGCTTAGGTTGATTGAAAATAAATTTCCTTGAGTATTTGCTTTGTTTGATTGGATTCGCCCCCTTTCCCATGGCTCAGTTTTATTTATCAATGTTCTATGTTTTTTCTCCCTCTCCGTATGTGTAGGTACAACCTAAGCGCAAAATCTGACAACCACGGTCACCGATGGGTCTCTTTTCTAATAATTTTATTGCCGATCAAAATCACCTTATTTAGCAAATGCATTAGACGTCTACCAAATGTTTTTATTTTATTGAGGACTCGCAAATTTTATCTAATTTTCTGTTTATTTTTTTAAGTTATTAATTTTATTTGTTATATTATATTATAATCAATGAATAATAATTGTAATATTATTGTATATTATTATATTTATACGGTTCCAAGGTGCCTGGAAGAGATCGATCATAGCGATAAGGCTGCCTTCGTACTTTCTCTACTCGTAGCATTTATTTAGGTCCTGTTTTCTGTATTTGTGTGGTATAAAGTAATATCATCTGTATTCAAATTTTTAATAATTTTGTGTAAAAAAATTGCATCAAACTTAGAGCAGTTATATATCTAATTTTACCAAACTTTGTCATAATTGTCCATAGTAATATGTACCTTAAAACGAACCTAATATATTAAATTAAATTTATAACACGAAAATTATTAAAACTTCAACGACGTAAAAATTACGCAATTGGGAATATAATGTAGAGCTCGATTTGGGGATCGAACCTGCAACCTTTTACGTCGCAGGCGGCCCTTCTTCCGCTGCGCCACAAAGGACGTCAATTATTAATTCAAACATCAAAATGGGTTTATTTAAAGGCAGTTATGCGGTTTTATAAGCACCTTATTATGACGCGCTTATGACGCAATGCTCTGATATCACTAAGGAATAACAGAATAACTCCGCCAGATATCGCGATGGTGCCCATTCATACGGGAAAGAATTTCATCCGTGTATTTACTAAAACGTTTAGATACGGACAAAGTTTCGTCCGTGACTTGACTAAAGTTGTGGGACTTCGTACGCACCCGGCCATTTTGTCCGCCAAGATATCCACTTAGCAAGATGGCTGGATCTAGGAGCTGCTGATGGGGGAGAGAGATAAAAATAGTATTAGCTAGGAGGGACAAAGATAAAATAAAGCATTCACTTCGTATTTGCTGAAGGTACACATTACAAGTCTTTTGGTTTAGAAGGTAAACAAAAAAATATCTGAGCGTCTGGTCGAAGTGACGCGTGACCCGAGAGCTGGTGAATATCTGACACAGCGCATTGCTATACAGCGGGGCAATGCAGCCAGTGTCTTGGGCACGCTACGGTATTGATATGGATCAGTTGATCTACCTGTAGATTGTTTGCAACAGTTTGCAGATAGCTCAATTGTTTCTATTGGAAATACTAGTTTTTTTTTTTTTTTTTTTTTGTAATTAGTTTTATTAAATCTTGCAAAAAATAATTACAACTAATATTTACACTTACATCTATTTACTAAAAATCTAAGCCGTCACCAGAAGGCAGAGTGCCCAGAATGCTGGCAGCATTGCCACGTTGAATGGCAATGCTAATTCGCTGACCGAAATAAAAACCAGCATTCCGATCACCTGTGGACTCTATTAGTAGTTTTAATTGAATTCTATTATTTTATTGTTATTTTCTTCCATAATAAAATTGATTTATATGTTCCATCTCGTGGAAAATTTAAAGACAGTCATCGGACATGGTTAACTTTCTAACAGATAATTTTTACTTGTATTTTTATAGTTTTTTTTTTCAGAATGTTTCTGTTGACTACGAATGAAATGTTGTTGAATTGAGCTATTTGGTTACTCTACAAATAAAATTGCCAAATAAAGATTTTCCATTATGATCCATAATTTCAGTGACCCCTTTCAAGAATCCTTGAATCCACGCTTGGTTTACGAACCTCTGAATTTATTGCAAGCAAAAGTTTCGAGAAAGCTGAATGCGTTCTATTTTCTAACAACGAGACTAACCTTATGCCAAGTTAAATGTTATAGCTATTTGGCCTCCCATCTATAGATGAACTCTTGTTAGAAGTCGACCGGTCTATTAGATATATATTTTGGACTGCATTGCGAAAACTGTTAACGTACGCAAGTTGACCGAATTTCTCATGGAACACAAATTACTGTGTCACTGGTAGAGTTAAGTAGATTATAGAGGAAGCTTTAGGAAATTAATAATGGAATGGAGAAAAACAAACTACATTCAACTATTTCAATTTTTTTTTTTTATTGATACCATGTTGTTTGTAGCTCTTATAGTGGAAAACAGTTCCAAACATGGACCTGGCTAGGGCACTTCAGTAACAATACTTACAAAAGTAGAGGTAAGGAGGTACTTAAAGACTAAAGTACCTACTTATACTATTTTACAGACGTTAAACAGAAAAGTAAATTTTTCATTGTGTTGCTCGATTCCTTCTCAATTTGGCTAATACTCTGATATCTAAGCTAATTGATCGAAAGTGTCAATGCAAAACCAAACTATTTATAACAATATTTTTTTATAGGATAGGGAATAATTATAAGTTATTCCACCATCTAGAGTAATCTAGACAGAATATCAGCCAAGTCTGTTTCGCCAGATTTGTAGAACTTACCAGCAACAGTAGTGAGCACAGTAAGATTGGCGAAGAGCAGAGCCGTGGCCACACACGCGTAGAACGGCGCTCGTGCCCGGCCACAGGACCAGCGCAGGAAGTCCCAGCACCTCAACGAGAGGGTGTACTCCCCCCGACGGCATAGCAGGTCGATGAACAGAGCTGCCACCCACATCGTCTCCAGGATAAATACGAAGGCAGCCCCGAAACTGGGAAAAAATATATTATACATACATTCTCGATCGATGTGGCGCGGCGGGTGAAGGTCCTGTGAGGTTGCGGGTTCGATTTCGCGTTGGCACAAATGTTTGTATCTGCAAATATTTGTTCCGGGTGTTCTAGGTATGTTCTATTTACGATAAAAATATCAATCTATGTTGTTATGTTATTAAGTTTATCAGTCATTTTGTACCCATAACACAAGCTCTGCTTAGCATGGGGCTAGATGAGGCTGTGTGGATTGTTCTGCATTTTTTTATTTACATTATTCAAAGATCCTAGGATAGGGTCTCTACGTTCCGTAGACTTTATTATAACTAAAGGACAACACAACTCAAGATTTTCACCTGTCACCGTGGTTGACTTGGTGGCTTAATTGGCAACGCACTTTCGGTTTACGGCCAGACTGGTGGGTTGCGGGTTTAAATCCCGCTTGAGCTGTATAGTTTTTGCGTGAAGTAACAAGAAACATAAAAACTTTGACATTTTAAATCTACACTAATATTATATTTGTGGTTTTGTATGTGACAAATAAACTTAAAAAACACTAACGATTTCAAAAATTCTTTTGACGTTATAAAGCTACGTCATCACTGCGTAACATAGGCTATATAGAATACCGTGCGAAGCTGCGGTGGAAAGCTAGTTGTTTATAATCAAGTGTGCTAGTGTGATGAATTGATGATGTTAACGACAAAGATTTGTTTTATAAAATAATTATCAATTTTCCACCTGATGAATGAACAGCATTGTTATAAACGGTAGCTAAGTAAATCGCCACGGATGGTTGGACATGCTTGTCGTATAGAAATTAAAACAACACGCAACGCGGTTTTATTGTTTCTTCTGCCTCTCAGAATCTTAGGCTGAGCGCAGACTTGAGTCAAGATAGTTTTAAGACAGACTATTGCTTGAGAAAAATTACTTAACAAAAAATAGTTAGATAGATAGATAGATAAAAGCTTTATTTGACACTTCAGACACACACATACAAAATACAACAATTATACAGTACACTAGTAAAAACAAACAACAATAGAATACATTTATAAAAACAAATACTAAAATAATTAAAATCTAGGTAAGGTGTCTATGTGTGCTGCAGTATGTCAAAAAGGCCTAGTTTGTCTTTAACAATCAACGCATCCAATACAATAACGTTTTCAGGATGATGCTGCGGCTTTCTTGCTTCTGTAGTGCATCAGGGATGTTTGCGGAATACCAAACAGATGGATTTGACGCAATTATCCGCAAAAAAACTGCCTCCCTGATCCGCAGAATACGGGACAGCCGCAACAGCATCCTGAGGACTTTGTCTGATAGATGTTCCTCATCATTCTGGGTAAGCCTTATCCGGAATGCAATCTAGAGAGGGTATATCTATATTTTAATACTTTATATTAACAATTGGGTTAATTCTCTTTTGATTTTTATTTTTTATTATGTGCTACTAACACTCTATGGATTGTAAATTGTCTGAAATAAACGATTTTTTTTATTTTTTTTTATTTTAAAATATTGTGACTCAAGTCTGCGCTCAGCTTTACTGGTAGCAGAGAATCTTTACCCATCTAAACTTCTTCGTCAAATCTAGTGTAATGTGAAAAAATAAGAATATTATAATTGCGGAAATGTGTTTGTTTGTTTGTCCTTCCTTCACGCCCTAACTCAGAAACCAATAAACTTTATTATTGCATATACCTAGTTACTTAAAAGGATGAAGAGTAACATAGCTTTTTATCCCATAAATCAGTTCCCATGGGATAGAAATAACCTTCAGCAAAGCGTGCGAAGCCGCGGGCAGCTAGTATATATGTATATAAAAAAAGGTTCTTACGGAGCCCCAAATCCATTTGACGATAGTATCGAGACGTGATTGTGACGTTTAATTTTTAGGGTTACGTACCCAAAGGGTAAAACGGGACCCTATTACTATGACTTCGCTGTCCGTCTTTCTGATGCTGTTGTCCAGTATTATTATTATTTTATAAACAAGATTTTTTATAAGGTAGGCTTGCATTTTTAAGTGGGTAAAGGGAAAATTTCTGGCGCATTGTCAGAAATTTTCTACTACACTGTCAAAAAAACCTATAGTACCTATGTCAAAAACAGAGAAAACAGCAACGTACTCACAGTAAACCCAATGCTATTTCATATCCAAGCACCCACAGCTCAGCGCCGGCTCCACTCATCACTGAAAAATAAAACTTTGTGAGATTGGTCCCTCATCAGCAATATCATCTTTTTGCAGCCAGGTTTCATCTCTTGCTGGGTTTATGCCTTCTGAAGGTGGTGCCATCTGCCAAACGTATTGTATTCTCATTTCAACAGCTGTATTTTTTTATTTTTTTTGTCGTTTTTGGAATTTTGTTTAGTTACTTGCTTAGTACTTCGGCTGTCCCAAACCAAAGCCTAGTAAGAGCCATTTTGAAAAAATTACAGGAGAAGCGAATTAAACTTTTTTACGTGTCTTTTCAAAAGTATGATATTTGATGAACTATTTGTTCGTGATTAGTTGTTAATAAATATTTTTTTACAAGTAGAGAATATAACATTCGAAAAACTTTAGAGCATACACGTTTTATGTGACTTACTACGTAAATATTTTCATACGGTTATTCTAGATCCAAAATCAAAAACCTAGTATAGTCTCTTACTAGGAATTTAAGTTGGACGATTGGAATAATTGAGCTATTGCTAGTCACTAAAAACCTAGTAACAGTTTTATTTATGTTTGACTGACCTGACTTTTCCTGATTTGACATGAAATAATAATTAAATGAGACATCTTTTTCTGGTCTTTGGCATAAGAAGTTAATTTTTTGACGGTTTTGTCTTTTTTAAGAGGGCGCATTGCGCGTCATTTTGTGAAAAGGATAGGTATAGGTTTTCGGGTTCAAAGGAGCGCGACATAGCATGCGTTTTTGGAACGGTGCAAATGCAAAAACGCTTATTTACAAGAAAACTACAACTTATGAAAAGACTTTCTGAAGGAACCAAGTAATTAGTAATATAATAACCTACGTACGAATCAAAACATTAGTCATTTCAATAGACAACAGGGTTCCTGAGATCTCGAGTCTCGACCAAATTATGTGCAGATCAGTGCAATTTCATGTTTTTTTAAGGTAGGTATCGAGATCGGCTTCGAAACCCTCATGGTCTCGCTCTGTCTGTCCCCGCTCAATTTCGTGCGCCATTGCTGATTTAATGAAAAAAAATATGAATAAATGAAAAATGAAAACGAATATTTACAAATTGTGTTGCTGAAATTTCAATAGTGACCTAGGGGGGCAAATGGAGTATCAAATGAAAGGTATTAAGGTAGGCTTGTACATTTGAAAACAGTTTTTGACATTTCTGTAGGTTTCATACTTTTTAAAATATTTTGAAAAACTTTGAAAAATTGACCCTCCCTCCCTATCTCCGAAGTTTGCAGAGCGATCCATGTACAATGTTTGTGGCGTTTGTAGATATGAATTTATAATTTACAGGAAAAATTTAGAGAAGTCTGTCAAAATGACCATTTTTGAAAAATGGTAAAAAGGGGTGGATTTTTTTTCCGAAAGGGGGGCTTTCTGCCCTAGTTGGGTATCAAATTAAAGGTATTGCTTTGATCATTTCAAAACAGTTTTTGAAATATCTGTAGGTTTCATACTTTACGAAATTTTGAAACATTACGTATTGAAATGTTTCGAAAATAGTTGAAAATTTTAAGATTCTCCCTCCATATATCTGAAGTTTTTGCTTATTTTCTATTAATTATTCAAAATATAAGCCATCAATATAAAAACTCCAGGATTATTAAAAAAAAACATTAGTCTGGCATCAATTATCTAGTAATTCGTAAAAAATATTATGGTGTCGCTGATAATTTAGTGATTCTATTATAATTGTTTTTTTTTTATTGCGCGAATTTTGTATTTTTTTATTTAAGAAACCAGTTCATTTCCCAAACTTCTATTTGATTACTCGACTTCTAAAGGTTTTTTCCCTACCTACCGTATTTTTTTTATCTGAACATTTACGTCCGTTACCATAAAATGTAAGTGTTTAAAAATACACATTTGCTTGATTTTTGCATCAGGCGCACCCTTAACCACTACGCATCGACTTGCTGTGTTTTGTCTAAGCATTTTTGATATTGCAGCTACAATCATTACATCGTTTTCAAATTCAAAAACTTAGTAAAAGCCAATCCCAAATTGAAAAATCTATTAAAATTGATTTTTACAAATTCAAAAACTTAGTAAGTAGAAATTCCAAACTCAAACACCTAGTATGAACACCATTTACGAGGTATTTGAATTTGGAAATGTTACATGCTAGGATTTTGATTTTGTTTTGCAGCGTAGCAAGTGGAGTTACTAGGATTAATGGGTCACGTAGCTTTGGATCTAAATGAGATAGAAATACGGGTGTTTTTGCAAAACACGCGTCCGAACATTCAAGGAACGATGATGCAAAAAAACGCCTTCAAAAAAAAATGGTTCATACTAGGTTTTGGTTTGGGACAGCCGACTTGTTGAACTTATTATTTGACTAGGTATTATACAACCCATGTTTAGGTATTGAACATTGTAACTTCATTTTCAAATTCAGAATATCGTTGCTTTTACTGCTCTATGTTTAAATCCATGTTGTGCATCCATGTTAAGGAATTCAATCTTCTTTTTTCCATAATGTCATTGTTTCGATTATTTTCTGTTTTGAATGTGCAATCAACTGTTGATAATTATGTACAGTTGTTGATCACTGCACGTTTATTTTATTTATTTTTTATTTTATTTTAAAATTTGTTTCTATGTATTTACATAGAAACAAATTTTAGTAGGCAGGTTACTGAGTTGGACCTACCGAGAGGTTGTCTATTGGAAAGGCTGTCTATTGCTGTCAATTGGTCTGGTTTTTGATGACATTACTTATATTGTTATTTAAATCCTCACCTCACCTCAACAGCCTATATTGATCCACAGCCGGACGCAAGCCTCCCCCTGAAAAGCGCCTCATTGGCTTTTATCTCCTAGGAGGAAAATGTCCATAATAATTATTTAGATCATTGCTACCTACTTAGTTTACTACATATTATATTAAATTAATTATTTTATTCTAATTTGAATTGAACTATTATTTCTTGTACTTATTAGGTACATTAGCAATTTATAATTTTTTAAGTGGGTATGTAAAAGTTTTATATAATTTGTTAGTAAGTACCAATTTTAATAAATCTTTATCAGAAAGAAATTTAAAATCAAATACTTAATAGAATTAAATTAAAACTTTAAACATATTTACAACAGAAACAATTGAGCTAACTGTTCCACATACAAATCCATGACAAATAATAAATGTAGGTATTATCGTATCACGATAATTGACTTGTTAGTTTAAGTTTACTAATAACTATCTGACTATCAGTTTGGATGTACACTGATAATATCCAAGCAACGTAAGTAAGAAGGATCCTTAGACAATTTAAAAAGTCTGAGAAACCTATGTATGCTTTTAATAGTTCATCTGTAGTTGTAGCAAGTATACCTACGAAGGTTGCCGGGAAGAGATCGCTTATAGCAAAAAGGCTGCCCGTGTACTTTGTCTACTCGTAGCATTTATTTCTGTACTGTGTTCTGTGTTTGTGTGGTACAATAAAATAATATCTATATAGGTAGGTATCTATAATGCGCGCAACCAAAAATGAGACTTACGGATCACGTAGTTACCGCGTAGTAGACAGTTCGCAGGTCTTAATTTGTAATACTTGGTATTGGTAATAGGTACCTCCCTCGATTCAATACTAGTTCGTTAAAGAGCCTTTATTTGAAACTTAGCTGAAAAACAGCTCTACCTTGAATTAACAGTGGGTATGGGAGCGGAATATTGGTCTTTAGTAACTCGTAAGGTTCCAGACAAAGGTATTTTTTTATTTTGTATCACAGGTGATTTATATTTTTTTTTTAAAGAATTAAGACCTGGCTTCTTTACGAACGTTTTCGTGATGAAGGGCAGAACCTTAAGTTTCCGTAATACTAATTTACCAATAACCCTGTATATAGATTAGGATTTTACTATACCGACCGATGACTATACCTGCGCAAAATCCCCTCTATTAGCATCTGACTGGTCTCTTTTTTGACTTTGCGCATTATACCTTATTCTTTGCCCGAATCGAAACTTTCATGACTTATTTTCGAGAGTATTTTGATGTAGGCCGATGGGTGTTCTAAGTTCCAACCCAACATTTTTGAGGCCTCGCTCGATGTCACGCTCGCTTTATCCTTTATTGCAAATCCCACCCCGGATTCCAGAACAGAAATTCCAACGCCAAAGTATTTTCAGTACCTAGGCTATGTAGATACCTACCCACATAGTAAGTGAGTAGGTACCTACGTAGGTTTTTAGGGTTTCGAGCTCGGTTTCGAAACGCTTAGTCTCGCTCTGTCCATTTCTCTCTCTCTCGAATATCAAAGCAACTACAGACTGCAGGTATTAACTTAAATTTGAAATAGGTATTAAAACATTTTGTGTGCCATTACTGATTGAAAGAAAAAAATACCTATACAAATAAATGAAAAAAGAAAATTAAGATTTTCAGTAGGTACAAATTGTGATGTTGAAATTTCAAAAGAGACCTGGGGTCAAGTCGAGCATCAAATGAAAGGTACGGTTTGTACATTTCAAAACAGTTTTTTAAATATTTTGAAAAAAGTCGAAAACGTTAGTACCTACCAGTAGGTAGGTAGGTTCCCCTTATTTCCTTAGTTTGCAGAGCGATTCATCTAAAATACCTACTTATTATTTTTCAGTATTAATGATTAAGAAAATCTCTATACTTACCCATTTTTAAGAGTGTAGGTATTCTAAATATTTTTATAATTGGCAAATGTTCCAGACCCTCGACCACGGCGCGCGAGTTACACTCGCACTTGACAGATCTTGTTTTATATACCTACTGGCGGGTAATTTGTAAAAAATAAACTTTTTTTTATTTTATTCTTTAGGTAGGTAGGTACTTACCAACAGATGTGATGAGGCCCCATAGCCTGGACAAAGGCTGTAGCAAGTCCCATAGTTTCCATGCTACCGATTTATTTGGTGGACCCGAGTTCCGTATCCTGGGTCCCGCATACTGGGTCCCAGGGGAATCCGGTTTAGGTTGATCCATTATAGACAAATCATCTCGAACAAACAAATCACTAGAAATATGAATCAGGTATAAACAATTTTATCTGAATGTTTTTTTATTTTCAAACCGTTCCGGGTACCTATATTTTATAAACTTAATCCAGAAAGAAATCCGTTCGTTATAATCCCGGTGTATTGTTGTTTATAAGTACTGTATTTTTAACTCATTAAGTACCTATTTGATTGTTTACGTTCACACAATAATCACTGCATTTATCAGATTTAGACGTCAAATTCTGGCCGCCTGCCCGGTTACTAAAATATCTATCGTACCTTGAATAAACTACGTACTATTTCCTTTATTTATTTACACAAAACACAGGCAAAATACAGTCTCTCACTCAACCAAACATGTGTAGTTATGAACTAGTTGAAAGTTTTTTCCGTTTCCTTTTCGGTTTTCTTACAACTCGTCCGCGGAAAAACTGATTCGGAAAAATACGACGCGAAACACGACCTTACTTCGCGGCGAAATGGAGAGAACTGAGTAGGTACCTACTGCTGAGCGAGTGCGAGATGAGATGACAGTGTGTGATAGGTACTACTTATCGACTATATACCTAGGTAAGTATGTAGGTGCACCTAGGGTGCCTGCGCCTAGCTAACTTCCAACTTCTTCAGGCCGTAAAGCTGTGGAATGCACTGCCCGAGTCCATTAGGAAAGCTGAATCACTACATGTCTTCAAAGCTCGCGTCAAAGATTTCTATTCTGATATCTGTGATTTTTATTAGAAAAAGTGAACACTGGTAGGTACTTTTTTTTTGTTCTTGGTATTTATTTATTCCGTTTATATATTCTATATTTTATAAAAATCTACTTCTTAAAGAATAATTGTTAATTATGATTGTATTGTACTGCCTTAATCTCTATGCACCAAGGTAGGTAATTAAGTATCCTTGTTCGTACCTACCTTGCGGTGCACTATTTTACAAACTACCCTACGCACATTATGGACCTTGGAAACTAGAAAATTATATTCTTGTATTCCGTGTTAGTAGGCACAATAAAACTCAAGAGTTGAATTGTATCTAAATAAAATTTTATACAAACTTAGATAGGCAAATAATAATTAATTTATTAGTCTTTAGGTATTAAATAAACTTATACTAGTGTTTTATCTATCGGTTCTTCCACAAGTGGATAAAAAATTAAAGCGAATAAAGTCGATAACATTGTATTTATTATTTAATATTAATTTCTTACTATAAGTTGATTTGTCCAAGTGCTTATTTTGTAAGCCTAAAGATAAAGTTATTGAGTTTGAATTTGAAAAGGAGTCTAAATTGTTCTACAGCTAGACGCAGGTCTCCACCTGATAATCGCATTATTGCCTTTTAATCTTATATGGGGCCCATAATCCCTACGCTGGGCATGCGGGTTGGTTTCGGGCTCGTAGTTCGGTGGTAGATATATTCTGCAAGAAGCGCTGCTTGATCGGCCCCCGTGTATGGTATGTCCCTTAGTCGCCTCTGACGACACCCACGGTTAGGCACACAGCTTAGAATTTGCACTACTACTTACTACCCCATAAGTCCTAAAATCCTACTAGCAATCAAAAACGAACTCGTAACGTAACCAACCATAGGCGCCTCCTTCGAGAGCGCCTTTGTGGTTGCTGGTCTGTGGTGAAATCACAGGTGAAATTCGCATGCCGTAAGGTTATTCTACTTACCGTTAGATGGCACTGGCGAATGGCCAAAGGAAAAAGAACACTTCACTATTTTTTAAACGGGCAACCCTAAGCACTTTTCCCAAGCAAACATTTTTTTCACCTTCGTTTTCACGAACCTTCCGCCTCGCCGCGCCGCCGTGAGGTATATTACACGACGTTCAAATATTATCACGAAATCATGTTAATACTGATAGTATTATAAGTATCACAGGATCGTGATAATTTTACAGATTATACAGAAATCTTAAAATCCGCGATAATATTGATTAATATAAATTTAAAACATATTTAGACGAGGCGTGCATTTTATGTAGCGGTGAGTGGTTTTATTCTGATACCTATGGGAAGCTTTGGTAAGGGTCGTAGAGATGTAAATCTATCCTCTGTTCGTGGTTTTGTTTGTTCAGATGACGACAGTCTGGTTGACGATCACACCTCACTATAATTTACAATAGGTAGTAGAGTCTGACTGTTCGACTACTGAGAGATGATGATAAAAAAGTAAACTCCCAACACTCCCAAAATTATAAGGCAATAACTAGATTATTCAATTTGTACTTTTATTTATGTAAGTTGAATTGTTTTTGAAGTCAGGTAAAGTTCCCAAGTCATGGAAGCTTCATAATGTGCAGCCTATGCTCAAGAAAGGTAGTCGAGCTGACCCTTCGAACTATCGCCCCATCATCGGTTTCATAAAATGTCTCGAAAGCCTTCGTGGCAAGCTTTCATCACACGGACTTTCAGACCTCTTCTGTAACTGGCTTTGTGACATCCTGATTCCTGAGGGAAAGATCTATTGGCTTGTTATAAATGCTCTATGTGGAAATTAGTCACAGAAGGCACAGACTTAAAAAGGGAAGCAGCTTTCTATTATTTAGTCTGTGGTCGGAGGTCAGATTTGATCTGGCAACACTGTCCATAGCCAACAGACTTGAACAGACAGAGAATAAAGCTGTTGTTCTGAGGAATAAAGACACTCACTAGCCAGACAGAGAGAAAGCATGCTTGCTTGCACTGCCGCCAGCCAGCCAGCACACAGATACTTTAGTACTATACTTACAAATCTGTGCACACCATAGACATAGAATTTTTTCACTGGTGCACACAGAGTAGAAAGAAAGAAGGGAAGGCAGGCAGCGGCTTTTTTTTTGCATTTGGCTTGTCTTTTTTCATTGATTTTCACTGTTTCTAGTGTTATTTTTGATTATACCTTGCGGAATCGTGTGTAATCCATAATACGTTGTTGAATGGTGTTTGTTATTGTGAACTGACAAGATGCAGTCCTCCGGTGGTGCGAAAAATCCACCATGGGCGCGATCAAACGTGAACACAAACATGTCCGGCATGAATCCGCAAATAATGGACCCCAATGCAATGATGGGCCAGCAGGGTATGATGCCCTTTCAGCAAGGACAAGTCTTCAATCCAAATATGATGCAAGGGCAAGGAGGCATGGCGATGCCCATGACGGGACAAATGCCAATGAACCAAATGCCTCAAGGTCAAATGTACCCTGGCAATGTAGTGGCGTATCCGACGCCTCGTGCTTTGAACCCAGGTATGTATCCAAACTCAAACTCGACCCAGTCATCGAATCCACCGGAACAGCGCGTCTTCACCGGTACGGTGACCAAGACCCACAACGACTTCGGCTTCGTCGATCATGATGTGTTTTACCAGACATCGGTTTGCGCTAAAGGTGTCATTCCTAAAGTCAACGACAGGGTCTTGGTGGAAGCTAGCTACAATCCTAATATGCCGTTCAAGTGGAACGCTACTCGTGTCCAAGTCCTGCCCAAGGGTCAAGGGGGAGGTGGTCCTAACAATCAGAAGAATAATAATCAGAAATCAAATAATTACAACGCCGTGCCACCGCCTCGAGACAAACTGCCTAATATGCGTCGGGATGACAGAATGAACAACCGTCGCGGGGGCGGAGGTGGCGGCGGAGGTGGTGGCGGCGGCGGCGGCGGCGGAAGAAATATGCAGGAAGACAGGCTACCACATGTAAGTTTTTCAAATCATCCTCATAAACAGTTGTGGTCAACTAAATAGGGACTCTCTAGTTAAACCAAATTGTGAATTAAGTTTTTCTTTACAATGAATCTGAAAAGAATTGCAGATTTGTTTCATGTAAATAAGTCCTCAGTGTCCAATTAATACTTTCATTGCCCAAGATGCAGAAGCCTGTTCCGGCTCCGTCATCGTAGTGGTGGCTGGGCAGTGAATGTGTTAATAAAACAATATCAATAAACCTTTTTACAGTCACATCACTGATAGATATTCAATCACAGTGCTATTTGCCCTACAATTTTTCCATACAATGCTCATTGGATCTACACCCAATGGCAACATGCTTGAGTCTGGAATAAGTCCCAGTCTTTCAACTCCTAGGTCACTTGAACTTGTGGCGCAGTTGATCATCCTATATTGAGAGAGGTTTGCACGATCAAGCCCCGTCAAAGATAAATAGAAAAATTTAGATAAAGATAAAAAAAATGGGACATTATTGGATTTTCATAGAAAATTGCCCCAGTGTGAGTTACACACTATATTAGCAAAAAAAACCTTAGAGGTTAAGGAAGCTTGCATGTGCAAAAATTCCTGTCAAACATGTCAGAAACTGATGGTGTTTACGCCACATCGGTTACAAGCAGTCATTACCATAAAAGGTTTTGCTGCTGGGTAATAACTATACCTGAAATTTCCTTGAACTGGACACTGGCAGCAAAGTGACAAACCAGACACATTGCCAATAACAAAGAAGTCAAGTCAAGTCATACCTGCAATAGAACGGGGATGAGTTTAAAAATTATAAAAAAAGAGAATAAATAAAGAAATAAATAAGAATACTGCATATTATAAGTTTCATTTTTCTTTGCTGTCCCTAATTAAATGTCCAGCTACTGAATGAACTTAAACTGAATGTGTTTAACTATTGAGTTTGTAAGATTACACATTTTTTTTTAATCTTTTGTTTACTGCTATTTATAATAATAAATATATGTAAATAATAGGTAGTCATTGAGAAATCATTAGGGTTTAATATTTTGTAAGTAGTACCATAACAAGGATTTTCTCTTCACTAACTTGAATATCCTCAACTGGTTGACCACACGACTAGTAGGCATACGCACCTACACAGTAGGACTGCTAATAATATGTTTTTTTTTGTAGAAACGGTCTCGGTCTCGCAGTCGCTCCCGGTCCCGCGATGTGGGTCGCCGCGACAGCCGCGCGCGACGGGACTCACCTCCTCGCAAGCGCCCTGTCATCCACCAGGCCTCACCGGTCAAGTACATGGTGCGAGTCCCTCGCATGCCACTTGATGTGTAAGTATCAACATTCTAAATTCTAAGTGAGGGAACTGGGATCTACACTGACATTTCGCATGGCAGTGTATTGTGCGTTGTCCCTAAGATCTACACTGACATTTCGCATGGGAGTGTATTGTGCATTGTCCCTAAGATCTACACTGACATTTCGCATGGGAGTGTATTGTGCATTGTCCCTAATATTTACACTGTCATTTCGCATGGGTGTGTATTGTGCATTGTCCCTAAGATCTACACTGACATTTTGCATGGGAGTGTATTGTGCATTGTCCCTATCCTCCTCAACAGCATTTAATGGTCCACTGCTGGACGCAGACCTCCCTCACGAAAACTATTGTATCTAAGGATACCTTGTTTGATTGTCCCTATACACAAGCCAAACTAGATGTGAATAACTATTATGTGATGATGTGAGTAACTAAATTACCCATACTTAACCTAAAATTCACTCCATTGCCGCATCTGTTCATACGCAATTTAAGTAAATTACTTGTCAATTTGAGATACTTCCTTCAATAAATATTGCTTACAATTATATCTGAAACTCGACCACAAGCAAGTGAATTTTCGTATTGTGTCGTAGTTTGTTTACAAACATTCTACGTCGAGTTTGGCGAGTGTAGTAGTAAAGTAGTTTAGCCTTTGAATTCCAAAGAGGACTAGAGTGTAAAGTTCTTTAGGTAATAGTATTGCAACTCGAGAAGTTTATTACTATATTTACAATACAAAAATGCCTAACTATTTGCCATATTCATAGCTTGTGTAATTAATAACACAACTGTGTTATATGTAATATGATGTAGTCACAAAATTAAGGTACCAGTAGGTGCCTTTGTTTTGTGACTGAGTAGTTTTAAATATTAAAAAATCATATAATATAATAAGTTTGCTGATAATTTAATTTACATGTTTTAAGTTTCTAATAATGCTTGCAGGCAAAAAATGGATGTGCCTTCAATAAGTCAGAGATACAACAACTTATACATACCATCTGACTTCTTCAACGCTCACATCAAGTGGGGAGAGACATTCCCACCCCAGGCACCATTCACCCTCAACAACCCAGCCAACTACCACATCATGGCCAAAGAAACTGAGAACCCCATTGCAAACGATGCTGTCTTGGAACCCCCAGACTCGGATTATAGGTATTCAGCTAAGGTAAACCGTCTAAATAAAAATTATTTACAGTCTTATTTGACTACTGTGTACTGTAATAGTTTGTTACAATGACATCATTATTTTCCTCAGGTTATGTTAATCAGTCTACCAACATTGGAGTCCTTGTATCAGAAATGTGGAATCACTAAAGTGGATGAAAAAGACAAACGTAATAACAAAAACCCAATGCATCCAACTCGTCTTATTAAGTTCCTTGTGGGACAAAAGGGGAAAAGTGGGGAAAATTTCGCTATTGGTGGACCGTGGAGCCCCTCTTTAGATGGTGAAAACCCTGACACAGATCCTAAAGTTCTTGTCAAAACTGCAATTCGTACATGTAAAGCACTCACTGGAATAGATCTATCTGCATGTGCACAATGGTAAGTGTCAGCTGTTTAGATATATGTATGCTGCAGCTTCCTGACTTCTGGATTGATTCATTTCTCCTAGCACTAACTTAGGCTAGAAGTTTCTTCTCGTCCTCAAGGAACATAGAAATAGTCCTAATGACAGAAGATGCTTCTCTTATCATTCCACATGTTAGTCATGGTAGAGTACACCTTTTGTACATGAGAGTTCGGGAGGCGTCAGTGCATCGCAAACGCAGCAGATTCGATGTACCCTACCTGACAGACTATGAGTATCGCACGGTGCGGCAACTGATTTGTGAGTACAGCACTACATCTGTATTACCCGCGCAGGTACCGAATGGTGGAGTTTTACTACTGGCGTGAGGGCAGCGGCGGCAAGTCGCGGCTCGAGACAGTCGTCTTGTTCCTGCCGGACGTGTGGTCCGCGCAGCCGTCGCGGGTCGACTGGCCCACCGTTCAGGAACAATATAAGGCGGCGCACGAGGCAGCGCTGCTGAAACTGGACCCGCCGCCGGCGCCACTTTCCAGCGAGCCTGCCACTGATACTGCGACACCCGCTGAGGCTGAAACACCGAAACCAGCAGCGGACAAATCTATAATTGTTTGTTCCCAGTTTTGTTTGGTTATGTTCCCGACTCCGTGTGCTTTTGGCGAAGAATCCCGTCCCGACCCAGAAGACGACTCCACGCGTCGTTGGTCGATTGGATAAGGCGCAGTACTATCCAGATAACACCTTAGTCTAGTCTTGCAAATAGCTTAACTATTCATATTGATTCTAAACCTATCAAATCATACACAAATTCCCGCATTTTAGCGCACTATAGTTTACAAATCTTTTTACAAGAGAAGAAAAACACGCTCTCTTCAATATAAAATATTTTCTAGTATAAATAGAAAGTATCCCTATGAAAATATCGAGTTAATTTCAATTTATAAATCTTCCATTTATGAAAAGAAATACAAAGATTTTTAAAACATTCGGAATGTTTTTAAAAGCTTAAGATAGTAATTATCAAAATCACTTTCAGGATAATGAGAATGCTGATGACAGCACCATAACAATTGACGAGAATGATGATGATCATGTGGACCGACCAGAGCCCACCCATTACTCAAAGATTGATCTGAAAAGTATCAAGGTTGCTGAACTAAAGCAGGAATTAATTGCACGAAATGCCAGTGTAAAAGGTAAGCGCTTGCTGCCAATTACTTTTATGAATATGGCAATCACATCGAAGGCTTTATTTACCTATTACCTTGGTAAAGTACGCGCAAATCTTTATGAATTTTCGGAAGTACGCGCAGTGGCTGCGCATTAGCGTATTTTAAGGATCCAAAACGTCGTGATGAGCTTAAAACTGCGCAGTTTCTCATTCGAGGCTATGTTGCTCGAAATCATGAAGATTTACGCGAACTCTAGTATATTTAATTGACCCCTATCACCATAAGGAATGTGCTATAAAAATCTTATTTCCCTTTGATTCCCTCTCAGTCTTGACCCGAATCGGGTTACCAACCATGAGGGTTTCATGAAATACACTTATTTATTATGTTTGGTTTATAGGTCCGCGAAGTGCCCTAGTCTCGCGCCTGTCAAAACTACTAAAGTCAGAACAGGAGAAAGATTCAAAGAGTGATGACGTCATGGAGGTTGAAGATGACGCCCAGGAGGCCAAAAAAGATGTAACTGAGAAACCTGATCAGACTACTGATCACATTGAGATCAAGGATGATGGAGAAGATGAAAAAGTTGATGAGAAGAAGGAGGATAAAAAAGAAGAGCCCAAGAAAAAGACTGAGAAGGAAATTGAAGAGGAAAAGAGGAAGGTAAAATACCTGACCTTGTTTTATATCATCAAAACTTTAAATTAAAACATAGGTTACTTTTTAACCCATAGAAAAAACATTTAAAGTTTTCATAGAAACGCGCGCTAAGCCGCGGACAGAAACAAGTTTAATATCTTATATTTTCCCGTGGGTGATTATGCTACAAGAAATAATACAATACACATGGGGGGCGTAGCAGCGCTCCCTGCAGAACGGACCCTCTGCCTGCCTAATGTTAGATTATGGCAACCCCTCCCAAACATTGACCTTCGGGGAGCCCTATGTCCAACACTGGACGCCATTAGGTTGTGATAATAATCTATACTAATATTATAACTGCGATGGTGTGTTTGTTTGTTTGTCGTTCCTTCACGCCCTTACTACTAAGCAACCAATCGACTTGATGTTTGGCAGACTTAGTTGAAAGGATGGAGAGTAGGCTACTTTTTATCCCATAAATCAGTTCCGATGGAATAGAAATAACCTAAAACAACGCGTGTAAAGCCGTGGGCAGCAGCTAGTATTTTATATCTTATCCTAATGGAGAGAAAGGACTGAGTTTCTGATTACCAAAAAAGTAACTACATATAAATAAGTAGATTTATTTATTTATTTAATCAATTAGGTTAGCCTACAGCGAGTACACCAAAACTTACAAGGTATTTAAAATAGGTGGGTTAATATTAGTGATGGTAAGTGTACCAACCTCTTACAGGCCGACACAGCATGCGTAAGGCTTAAACTATAAGCACTCTAATACAAAGCAAGGGAAATAGATGTAGATAGTAGTAGATAACATACGTTGAATTAAACTTACTTATAAGTAATAACGTATTTTTCAGTTTGAAAGAGAGAAGCTGACTCTCAAGAATCAGTACGAGATCCCAGCTCAGCCTCACTTGATGGTGCATCCTTGCACGGCTGCTAAGGGCGGCAAGTTCAACGCAAGCGTAGCTTCGTTGTCACTGCTACTCGACTACCGCGTTGCTGACAATAAAGAACATAGCTTCGAGGTAAGAGGACACGTAGATGGTTGTTTCAGTTTCATTTTATAAAGAAAACCATTGTGGTATACAAGGTTTTTGTTAAATTAGTAACACTACGTGAACTGCAGGTTCTTCCCATCATCATTAACACATTTGTGAAGGCAAGAGGACTTAATTCTTTAAAAAAGTATTAACTACCTCTGATACTAAATAAAAACACCTTTGTCTGGACCCCAACGAGTTACTAAAGACCGATCTTCCACTTCCATACCCACTGTTAAGTAAGGGCAGAACAGTTCTTAAGTTGAATTGCAAATTAAATCGATCTAACGGACGATTATTGAATAGGGGGATACTATTATTCCCAATATCAATAAGAATTAAGAACTAGCGTCTTCACAAACGTGTTTGCGTTGATGGCCAGAAACTGGAGTTCACGTACTGTTACTAATTTACCAATAACCCTGTATAATTAACCCTGCACGGCTGCGCTAAGGGCGACTTTCAACGCTAGCGTGACTTCGTTGTCACTGCTACTCGACTAGTTCTTAACTTACTGACAATAAGAAACATAGAGGTATGTCATTCACGTAGATAGTTGTTTCAATTTCATTTCATAAAGAAAACCTTTGTTGTTTAAATTTAACCCTGCTAGGCTGCTAAGGGAGGCATTCAATGCTAGTGGCTTATTTGGCGCTGCTACTCGACTAGTGTTCTTAACTTACTGACTATAATTAACATAGATTCGAGGTAGATATATCAATTTTTAACTGTAGATATTTGTTCTGAAACATGTTGTTTCTTTCATGCCACACGTTCCTAAAAGATGGTAATTATATTGTATTGAAAGCAACTTCATAGAAGACACGCCTTTTGACGTTCATTAAGGAATGCTATGTCTTACCGGTGGACTGTTACGCTAGAGCTATTGATGATGCAGCTAAATAAAATTATTAATAGCTTTTATTATCAAAGACCTTGACTTATGTATTTTTCTCAGCTGTTTGTCTTCGCTGAGCTCTTCAATGAAATGTTGATGCGTGACTTCGGTTTCTACATCTATAAGACACTTTACACCATTCCTGAAAAAGTAGAAGAACCAAAGGAGAAACCTGAAGAGAAAGCAGAGAAAAAAGATGAGAAAAAGGAGGATAAAAAAGATGACAAAAAAGAAGATAAGAAAGAGGACAAAAAAGAAGATAAGAAGGAGGATAAAAAAGATGATAAAGAAGTAAAAGATGGCAAAGAGATAAAGAAGGATGAGAAAGAAAATAAAAAAGATTCTCGTGAATCGCGCCGACGGGACAGAAAGGTGAGTTGAACACTGGTTAAAAGCATGAGCCTGAAATCTACCGCATAGAAATAATGATTTCAATGTCACAAACAAAAATCTTAAAGCCCAAGATAACAGAGGCAGTTCACGCTTGGCGAGATAGTGTGTACATGGCGTACTCGTCTCGCCTCAGGGTGTCTCTTAGGTGCCCATTCCATTCATCCAATTTCTTTGTCCAAAATACATTTGATCAAAGAACGAAATCAGAACCGGAGCTTTTCAATCTTATATGAAGTTTCGATATATCAAAACCGGAGCTCCGTAACATTCCTACTGTGTACTGCCACCGTTATAGAAGTCTTGAAATACCAACAGAATTCATATTGCAAGCTGACATAAAATATTCCACAATACAATATAACATTTCAGGATTCTCACAGCGACGACGAAAGGAGCTCGTCCCCGAAGCGTCGCAGCCGCGGAGTAGAGCTACCCCCCGACCCGTACCTTCTCCTCTCACTGGTGTACTTCGACACAACCCGCGGAGGTTACATTAATAAGAAGGACCTCCAGAATCTCTTCATGAGCCTGGGTCTGCAGCTATCGAGGTCGCAAATCAGGGCGATCATGGAGAAAGTCTGTGTGAAGGAACAATTCAATTACAAGTTAGTGATTTTATTCTGTTAGCCAATCAGTGATCCAGAGTTATTTAGTATTAGCTTTTTACGTGCATTCGTGAGTGTATCATACTATGTGTATTGACGACCTCTGTGGCACGGTGGGCGAATGTCCGCATGCGACGCAGGAGGTTGCGGGTTCGATTCCCGCCTTGGGACAAATATTTGTACGATCTGAAGGTATTTGCTCCGGGTGCTCTGGTCGTTTTCTATGTATAATAAAAAATATCTAACTATGCAATGTATTGTATTATGTATATCAGTTATCTAGTACCCATAACACAAGCTCTGCTTAGCTTGGGGCTAGCTAATGCTGTGTGAATTGTCCAGCATTATTGTTATTCTTTTTTATCAAATTGAATATTAAAAGTTAATAAAACCCGCGGAATAACACTTTTTTTGTGTAGACATATTATGTGGTGACAGTGGTTATTATTTATTTATTTAATTACAAAAGTAGTGAGCGCCGAGAGTGTGATTGCATCTCGCATTCTATTTTCGCTGCTTGCTAAATCATTCTATTGTTTTATAGCAACGAATAAAGAAGGCATTCACATAAGAATGCACGTAAATAAACACAGTCTCAAAATCTCCACAGGACACTTTGTAAAGAAACTTGTCTTACTTTCTGTCGGCTTGGCCCATTCCATTCCCACGCAGGAAGTAGAATGGGCCAAGACAACAGAAAAATCGGGAAACATGTGTATGTTCGTGAAAGAACTTTTTATCAAAATGAAAACAAAAAAATATTTTTCCACAGGACTCTGATGCAGAACATAAAGGATCTTGCTTCAGGATCTCCGGAGATGATGCAAGACATGCCACTTGAAACCACCGTGGTCACAAATGCCGAAGTACCGTCACATGTAAGACAATTCTTTTTTAAGGCCTTACAGACCTATGTGGTATTCGCTGCCTAGATATGTAGCGAAAGCCGAGCCGGTACAGTAATCTGACTGTTCACTTAAGAGCCTTATAAAACCTCAAGTTTTTGTGAAAAGGATAAACATAGGATTTTGCATTTGTAGTTGCGGGACAGGGCATGCCAAAACAACGCAACGAAAGCCCAGAAATCAAGAATTAGCTTATTATTTATTAATTACGACTTCATTTAAAAAAAAAATACGAATCCTGAAATGTTCTTTATAAGTATAAAGAACATTTCAGGATTCGTATTTTAGTTTTTTTTTTTTTTTAGTTAGTTTTATTACCATGCAATAAGCATGGTAATAAAACTAACTCAAGATCGTAACTTCTGCATTTATTGAGAAATTCAGGTATTAGTACGAATTTAGAGGTAACTTTGCGATTTTTTTCTAACGATATAATTTTATGATAATGTGTTTTCGAAACATATTATCGATAGAGTAAGTCCTGAACACCATATATAAAAACTATCGTAGTTTGACGAATTCATTACGGATGTAAGCAGGTTAACTATGAACCTTATTTATGTTCGAAGAACACCAACGTTTCATCACCCTGAAGAAGTCCCTCGTTAAGGGATGAAACGTTGGTGTTCTTCCAACACAAATAAGGTTCGTAGTTAACCCGCTTACATCCGATATGAACCATTATATAAATTTCAAAGTTAAACGTTTAGTAGCTTCGAAGATATTTTGCTCTGACGGGGTTGATTTAAGGTAGTATGTCCAATAGGAAAGCTGAATCACTACCTGTCCCCAAAGCTCGCGTCAAAGATTCTTATCTATCGAAAAAGTGAACACTGGTAGGTACTTTTATTTATTTATTTTTTGTTCTTGGTATTTATTTATTCCGTATATATTATTCTATATTTTATAAAAATCTACTTCCTAAAGAATAATTGTTAATTATATAATTATTATTATGTATATTTATGGTACACCCCTGCCTTTCTCAATTTTTTCAAATTTATCTCCATCCAAAGGTTGCCTGGAAGAAATCGCTTCTAAGCGATAAGGCCGCCCATTGTACTTTTATGTTTAAGGTCTATGTCTGTTTGTTGTTTTTTTTTGTGGTGAACAATAAAGAGTTTTGTATTGTATTGTATAGTATAGATAGTATAGGCCCTTAAATACTCAGGAATACCATTGAAAATCTGAATCTGACTGCACGTAAACCTAGCGTAATCCAAGCTAAAGTTACAGTTACCACTCTAATCTACATTAATTATTAGATATATAAGAGGAGAACTCAGTGCCTAGCTAGACAAACCTAACATAGGCTTTAAGGTACTTCTAACCAGATATGTAACGAATTTTTTATGATTAAATTATACTATCTATCTCTAGGTAGCGAATTCCGCTTCGGTCTGAACAGGCATTTATGTCCGGGGCGCGGGCAAATGCTTGACATTAAATAAATAAATAATCCTGGACAGTTCACACAGTATTATCTAGCCCCAAGCTAAGTAGAGCTTGTGTTATGGGTACTAGATAACTGATATACATTAATACAAATATAGATATTTTTTATTATACATAGTAAACGACCAGAACACCCGGAACAAATACCTGCAGATCGTACAAATATTTGTCCCAGGGCGGGAATCAAACCCGCAACCTCTTGCGTCGCAGGCGGACCTTCGCCCACCGCGCCACAGAGGTCGTCAATAGGTCGATGGAGGTCGACATATGCAGTGATAAAAGCATGTCGAGCATCCTATGCTTGTAAAAACTTTTTGGAAATGACATTTTATGACTGTACATATTTTACTTCTGACCATCAGATTTCTGAATTGGAGAATGTGATCGCTTCTGGAAATCGCGATTTACTGCCCGTTTTCAAACGCGGCGATGAGGGCGCGGAAGAGCAAAGCGTGAGTGGAGGCACCAGGGATGTCAGTGAGTCTGGTAAGTAGGTCTTTCAGATTTCGAATTTCTATCAATAGCGAGAGTTTGTCTAATGGTATCTATAATAATATTATAAAGAGGAAAGGTTTGTTTGAATTGAATAGGCTCCGAAACTACTGGACCGATTTGAAAAATTCTTTTACCATTAGAATCCTACCCCTGATGATTACAGGCGAAGGCGAGGCGAATATACCCGTGCGAAGCCAGAGCGGACCACTAGTATATTATAATATAAGCATTGTAGTTCAGCCAAATTCAAAATAAAAGATCTGGATATCAAGGAACGTCAATTGCAGATTAAAGTGTTATCGATGTGTAACAAAAATGTCTTTGTCATGTGTTTATTATTTACTAGTTTCTGCCCGCGACTTCGCACGTGCTGTTTCTATGGGGAAGGTCTAAGGTTATTTACATTCCATTAGCATTCCGTAGGAACTGATTTACAAAAAAAAATGTTTGATTCTCAGGTTTAGCGTTATTTTTGATCGACCCATCCATCAAAACTTTCGCATTTTTATTAATAGTGTAATTTATTTTCCAGGCGTTGTGATGTACAAGAACCGCGTGATTGACGTCGGCGCACTAGTCGCCGCTGAGACTCGCAACTCGTCCCAGCGTGCGCGCCTCGAGGTTGCCTTGGAAGCGGCGCGCGGAGCTCTGCGTTCAGCCAGACTGGCCGCTGCCTCCATTCAGCAAGTAAGTCGACACGATAGAACTACATAATTTAATTTGTACCACATTATAAAGGATGATACATTTACAGTTGTAGGCCAAGCACAGTGATTGTTGTCTTGGGTACGTCCAATCATTATCATCATGAGCCTATACCAGTCCACTGCTGGACATAGGCCTCCCCTAATGAGCGCCATAGCGCCCTGTCTTCAGCTTGCCGCATCCAGCATCTACCAGCAGTCTTTCGCTTCGTCATCCCACCTGGTCGAAGAGCGTCCTACACTTCGTTTGCCGAGTCGCGGTCTCCACTCAAGAACACGTTTACCCCAGCGGTTGTCGGTTCTACTCGATTTATGGCCAGCCCACTGCCACTTCAGCTTGCTAATCTTTTGAGCTATGTCGATAACCTTGGTTCACAGTCGGATGTATTCGTTGCGAATCCTATCCTTCAGAGAAACTCCGAGCATAGCTCTCTCCGTAGCTCGCTGGGCGACTTTAAACTGGTGGACCAGCCCTACCGGTACCACCAATACTCAATAACAAATGTCTTTAGTAATGTTGTTCTATCAATGAATACTTTATTAATGTCTTTCTTCTTTAATTTAATTTTAGGCGGAACGCGGCGCCACCAGTCAGCTTACCGACGTGAGCGCTAGTCTAGCCGCCGCACGAGCAAGGATCACCTCGCTTACGGTCAGTAATAGTTTGTCTTGAGCACTGAAACACTACAGAGATTATCTCATTCCTAAACCAACATTTGGACGAAAAATAAGGGACTGAATTCTGTTACTCGATCGCTTTACAACGACAATGAAATCGAGGGATGATGAATCGAGAAATTAACGAATGAAAATTACTTACGAAACGATTAGTTTAGTGGAATTAGGACCAAGATCTGTGGCAACTCTCAAGTCACGACTTTTTGACAGATTTTCAGTGATACCTGTAATTTTATTGTCATAAGTCCAGATTCAGTATTCGAGGAAGTGACATCAGTAAAAAGACACCTTGTCTTTGTGATATAATCACTGCCAAGCAATGATATATGAGGAAATGAGGACACATCAAATTTGTGATCGAGGTGAACTTATAAAGCTGCATGCAGCTTAAAGAACTAGCGAGTTTATGAGCTCCGTGAAGGCGTTTTTGAAAACGCTCAATGACCTTGCAGAAATACATTTTACAGATTATTATTTTTTTAGTTCTCTTTGTTTGAAATTTTAAACTTTGATGAATACCCTTACTAAATTTTCAATGTTTGATTGCAGGCAAGTTCGAAAATATTCCATTCCGCATTGAAGAGTATCCAGTCCAAAGTAGAGGCGGTGGTTAACATCAAATACGAGGATGATGATGTGGTGGAAATCGTCAATGGACCTAATACTTCGTCAATGTAAGTACGCCTTTATTATTCAGCTACACTATTGGCACTGGTGATAGTGGAGATTCTGTGAAGACACCATTTTCATAGTGAAGAGATTGACGCAGGTTGCGGGTTTGATTCCCACTGCGGGACAAATATTGTTTACGATCTCCAGGTACTTTTGCCAGGTCCGAGTGTCATCTGGTGCTTTATTTGGGGCCAGATGATTCAGAGTGAGGTATTTCCTTTTTTTTCAACAATGCGTACCTATTTGTTTACAGACTCAAAAAAGAAATAAAGAAGGATGAAGTAAAATCTGAATCTAAAGATGCGACACCAGCTAAAGAAGAACCGAAAGCTGAAGCCAAAACGGAGGCCAGTGACGACAAAAATAAAAAAGAAGTTTCAGACAACATTGCCACAGAGAATATGGACCTTGATGATAAGGAATAGGTTTTAAGATTGTAATGAAATAAGTACTGTGTTTGATTGGATTCATGATTACTTGAGAGATATAAAAGTAATGCTTGCTAAGGTTGCATTAGTGAGGTCACACACCAGACGGACTTGATGATGATGGCAATATGAGTCTGGTTGGAAAATAATAGTAAAATATGAGTTTTCAAGTTATGAAGAATTTAATGGCAATATGTCATTTATGTATATGGCGTCTGGTTAGACACAATTCTGCCAGTCTCAAGTAATTGCAAATATCTGAGCTATATTATAAACATCGTTTGATATTTTCACCTCAGCCTAGTTTGTTATCTAGCAGGGTGTACCACGTGCAAGTTGGTTGGCTTGGAAGAAGAGATGTTCGAGTCCCACTTAGAATTATTACGACAACGGGGTATTTTAGTCTATAGGAGAAAAAATCTAAAAATATATTATTGAGCTTAGGCAAAAAGCAGTTGGAAAATGATCGGTTTAGTTCATAAAGTAACAAAATAAATTTTAAACCAGTCAGTTTTTATAAAAGCATGAAATAGTAGATGCAATGTTATAATTATAACGTACTCATGCGGCTGAGTAAACTAAACAGTAATCGACTATCATCAGCTAGAGGGGGGAAATGTAAATTGTTTTCGTTTTTTTGGCATCAATTCAATAAAAATGTATTTTTGTATTATAGAATCTATGTAATTGACAGTTTACAAAAATGTTTGTATAACCTATTGCATAATACAATAGCGAACAGGATATTTATCATGATTCGATTTTTGAGTTTTCCAATATTTCGGCACAGTTTCATGAATCATGGTAAATATCCCGTTATAAATGACTTTAATGTTAATAAGTGGTTGATATGATAGTTTTAAAAGTTTTACCGCGCGTACCGTACGCGAATGCAGGTAAAGGTTAGGTAATGGTTTATTCAGCTGCCCCGCTGTTGTTCCACTATAGGACTGTACATGTACCTCATTTAAATATTTCTATTCATCTGCAGCATGCTAATTTGTAGGAAATTTAATGGAGAATCCAAAAATATATACATATAGATGTCAATAGGTAATTTTACTAAATAATCAAGGAATCAAGCGAAAGAATGGTCATATCATTCCATACGCACGGACGCGGGGAAAGCCGTGCCATTGTTTTGCTTATATTGTAGCTTCACATTAGAAACGCTACATTGATCGGCCAGTCTATCTGCGTGCAATATGACACATTTGTACACTACTAAAAATGTGTCTTGTGTGCGTGCATAAATGTGGCCCTACGTGGTCGTAAGTCGTAACACAAGTGTATGTCTGGTGTGCGCCCTCGATTACTTTTATAGCTAACAAGTCAGATTACATAATTCAACTTCTTAGAAGATGGTTTTGTGTCTAGTTTTACACAATTCTGCCCGTGTCCATTTGAGGATGTTTAATTATAGATGCAGATTTCATAATAAGACAATATTGTTTGATTACATTTTATTAATTAAAATTAATCATACAGTACATAATGCTATATCGACTTTTGAATAAAATCTTCTTACCAACTAATAACGTGTTCTAATCATTAAATTTCCCTGAACTTTAAATAATCAAGCTAAAGATATATTTATAAAACTGAGGGCTACAGAAGTATTTCCCTTAACAAAGTAACGTAGCAATAAATATATTTCAATTACATAGTCCAGCGATAATATAAATAAGTCGAAATTAATATTAGGTCCTTACATATGAAATTGGCGTTTTTCGTACTGGCCACTTTAATCACAAATTTCTCCTCTTTGGTAAGGAATTCCAAATTCAAATTTGTACAGCTATAGACTCATGTATTTGTGCTTCGATGATCGTCATTCATTTGTTTTTTTTCTTCTGTTTTTTTCTGTTTGCGTCACTCATTTTACAAAATGGAAAACGAATTGACTGAAGCAAACCGGCAAACGCGCGTCGACTGCTGCGTTACATTACTAAACCGGCACAATAATGAAGGTATTTTAAACCGAATCATTACCTGTGATGAAAAATGGGTTCTTTACGATAATCGGAAGCGCTCAGCGCAATGGTTGGATCCTGGCCAGCCAGCCAAATCCTGCCCCAAGCGAAAATTAACCCCAAAAAAGTTACTTGTAAGCGTTTGGTGGACTAGTGCCGGTATTGTTCATTACAGTTTTCTCAAATCTGGCCAGACTATTACGGCTGATGTCTATTGTCAGCAATTGCAAACCATGATGGAAAAGCTAGCGGCTAAACAACCTAGGCTGGTCAATCGCTCCACGCCACTGCTGCTTCACGACAACGCTAGACCACACACTGCGCAACAGACGGCTACTAAATTAGAAGAGCTTCAATTGGAAAGTCTAAGACATCCTCCGTACTCCCCGGACCTTGCTCCAACAGATTACCATTTTTTTCGAAATTTGGATAACTTCTTGCAAGGGAAAAAATTCAACTCCGATGGGGCAGTCCAAATCGCCTTCAAAGATTTTATTGATTCCCGTCCGACTGGTTTTTTTAGTAAAGGGATCAATGAACTACCTATAAGATGGCAAAAGTGCATAGAAAATAATGGTTCATACTTTGATTAATTAAATATATTATATTAAAAAATATTCGACTTTTTGTTCCTCCCACACAAAACGCCAATTTCATATGTAAGGACCTAATATTGAGAAGCTATGAGCGCTAACATGATCTATCAATTCAATTCGCGTAGAATATAGTTGATTAAAAATTACCGCCTCACGCTTTCTCGCTTTGATCTAAGCAGGACAGCATGAGAGTCTGTAATTTACAATCCGAATTGATTGCGACTTTTTGCTTATACCTACTTTATCCGTGTAACGCATATAAGCATCGTCTCTAGCCATAAATAGATAAAAGGCTAGATTAGCAGTGGTATAAGAGCCTGAGCACTAAAACACAGGACTACCTTCTGCAAATGGCTTCGCAAGCAATTGTGTGTCCATTCTCGAGATACCACCTAGCCAATATCCACAAGACCCGTGTAAGGTAGGCGTGAAAACCTGAATTTGCAGATACCCGAGATTGGGTAATATTTAGCTCTACTCTCTCCCTAAACGTATCACGTACTGGACGCCCCTATAAACATTCTAGCACCAACACAAAAAAGTTAATTTCAGCTCAATTACCTACTTGTCCCGACCAAAGATCTAGGATCTTACGTTCCGTAGGGTAGATATAGCGTAAAAAAATGAACAAATAATTAGTCATTCTTTTCGTTTTTTCTTATGACAATTGTCTATGTGAAAGAAAGAGACAACATCCCAACGTCAATTTCATCTTGAAACACAGAGTGTCACATTTTGATATTTTTCGTTGTTTGTTTGGGCCCAGCTGGGCTCAGGTGGTGAACAGAAAATATACTGTTTATTATGTAATTTTGTGTTTAAAACTTTGTTTTGTGGTGTTTATTACTAATATAAATCATGGCCTGTGCAGTTGTTGGCGGCAAAAGCCGCAGGATGATGGCTTTGTCGGAATTAAACCAAAGAATCTTTCCATCGGTAAGTCGATTGACGTGTTTTGGCTAATGTTAGTGATAATTTCTTTGCAATAGGTTGAATTGTTTTAATAATGTAATATTGAAGCTATTTCATAAAGTTATTCAAAGCTCATTAGCCTTATAATTCTATAATTCACAAAAATTTTGGTAACAAACCATAAAATGACATCTTATGTACCATATTGATGCTACCTAGTGACGTACTGTTGTTGTCGATAGATTACTGTCGATAAGTTTAATACAAAATATACATAAGTACACCTACTTGTACTGAGACATAACATTTAAGAAATTCTTAAGTCATGGTGGCGAAACGGTTTACCGTCATCAATAAAAAAAATCCAGTGTGATTGGTACGTGTACCTATATGGACTGACTGACTTGGAGTTGGATTCACTAGATTATGGTGTCCTGAGAACAATTTCGTGAGATGAAAGTCTAATCCAATGATCGTAATGTTAGTAGAAGCTCACAACTAATACTTATTTTTCAGTTCCAGATTTCCTAAAGATCCAATTATCTACAAAATGGAAAATAAATTTGAAAAGGCATGATGGGGAGCCCACAAAGAACTTTCGTGCATATAGTTCTTGTTATAGAACCGGATATGAAACAAGAATTTTACATAACGATGCTGATATTCTATTATTGTTTAATAAAAAAATAACGTAAATAATTTTACAATGGACCATATCACATATGTTTTTTTACTAAGTAGGCACTTTCCCTGCTCCTTGTAAATGCTAACCAATTATCACCATTTAATTACTTAAATACCTGTTAAAAGTAAAAACATATAAGGTAGAGACTACTAGTTACTGGTTTAGGAGATATCTAGGTAAATTTTTCTGGTAATTATTATGAAAGCTTACTTTGTCATCGTAACGCTTATCTAAGACAAGGTGTTACTCATACTCAAGTGAGATCGATGACTGACTGACTGTAAGCTTACTTAACAAAAGTACCGACTTATATCGAATGACAGGATTTTTTGGGTAGGTATTGATTGTGGTCTGTACATTTTCGGTAGATTCTTAGTCACGGCATAATATAAACGGTTATAATTATTTTTAATTACCAAAAACCTGGATGGTGCTGCCGTTTCGTGTTGCCTGTTATTTTATTGTAGTTGATTATTATTTTTTTATCGGCCACCGCGAAACGATCAACCATAATTTGTTATAAAATCTTTTGGGTTTCGTTAGTGTATAAAAAGCTTAAGTCTTACTCTGATCGTCTTTTTTTTTCCTTTTAAATCTCAGTAACTACCTACCGAAGCTTTTAATTTGAAACTTCACGGTTATTAGAAAGATGTAGGTACCCATCTATAGCAGATAGGTAGCACCTACCTACGCTACGTTCCATTCCGAATATTATCGATAAGTTTCCATACTTATGCACATTTCACATCCCTAGTTAAATTTCAATGACAGGAGTGAAACTGACCACATTTGTGTTTTAGTATAACCTGATACAATAAAGTTATCTCTTTCTTTCATATGGCACTATCCCAAAGGAGAGAGGAGTCAAAACAGATTCAAATTGTAGCTTTTAAAACGATCCATCTAGAGGTATACTATAATCTTTGGTCCCGACAGAACGAGATGAGTAGCGCTGTACGAGCTGCCATGAACATTATTGCGTTCGGGCTAAAATCTATAATCCTCTGCTAGTAAAAAATATTGTTTACTAGTTTCTGTCCGCAATTCGCAGGTGTTGTTTCTATTGAAACGTTTTAAGGTTGTCGCACATCAGAGCCGCAAAGCTACCCAATCAAGCCGCAGCAAAAAAAGGGGCATTCAAAAACGAGCTATAAACTTTGTAACATTAGGATGCGGCGCGAAAAAACGTGGTGAGCCAACACCGGTCGCGTCAGCAACGGAACTCGCGCATATCGAACCACAACCGCACGCCGCCGAAGAAGTCAAGCAAGTCCAGTTGTAAGTCGAATGACATCGAAGTGCAGGGGCGTCTAGCCCGGCAGAGTCAAACTCTGCTAAAGTAGAGTTGGCGAAGGCAGAGCTGGCGCGACTCTGCGGCGGAAGAAAACGAAAACCACAATGGTGCATCGTAGTATACTTCTTAGTTTATGGGTGCATCAAAAAATTATAAATCGAATCAAAACGCAGACTACGAAAAAACGCTTGGCCTTGTGGACGCCACATGAAGGCAGACTAGCGTACTATTTTAAGCTAAAGGTACCAGCAGAGGCGCTAAATGGAACTAGAGTCACTGCAAAGAGGGTGACGCTTCAAACCATAATGTCTTTGTTTGATCTCCTCACATTATGTCATGATGCCAGACAAACGCCTAATGCAGGAGGCGTGACGAGCTGCACGCGACGTGGTGCAAGTGGCTAGGCCGCATCTAGGACCTGGCAACACCTTCCACCATGCGCTGCTACCCGCATTCTGACACCATCGAGCATCAGGTGTACATCTTCGTGGACGCGAGCGAGTCTGCATGCGTCGCCGCCATGTACTGACACGCGGCCACTGAGTGCGCCACCACTCTGGCCATGACCAAGGGAAAGGTGGCCCCTTTGAAAACGACATCGATTCCGCGCCTGGAACTCCAGGGCACCGCAGATTAGCCCCTCACACTTATGGTAAGATATTTTGTCACTAGAAAATGTATTTAAAGATACGAGTTTAAGCCTATATTTGAATGGACATTTTTGTGCTGATTGGTAGCGGCGTTGGATTAATGTCCTCAGAGTCCTTTAAGGTTATTTCTATACCATGGAATAAAAAGCCTGTTTTAGACCTATGGCCTAGAATTAGTTATGCAAAATTTCAGCTCGATCCGTTCAGTACTTATAGCGTCAAGTGGTAAATAATGGCCATACAAACTTTCGCATTTATAATGTTAGTTAGATATACTAACTTCGACAGTGCGAAATGAAAAAGTGTCAGGTAGATTAACTTTCATGGGAAAGTACGTGGATTCGACTAAAATATAACTTTAGCAAGATTCTGTTCACACGCAAGGCTCCACATAATTCCCAGGAAAAAGTCCGGTCACACCGTCCATAACCCCCTCCCACCATCCGTCGTCGTTTTTCTTCAGTACGTATATAACTGCGCTCTCTTGGAATGATAACTCGTCTTCTTTGTCGGCGTAGTAGTCGTAGATCGCCACCACTATAACAAAAAATAATGAATAAGCCATTTATCCTTAAATTTCAACGTTAGGTACATGGTATATTTACGATGGATAACAAACATAATAATAAATTTCTATCTATCTATCTAAACATAACATTTTGGCCAGGTTCTATCGTGAAGAACATTTTATAGTCCAGTCCAGTAAAATAGGCCTCAAACTAGGCCCTATTTAAAATACACGGGTATATCATGAAGCAGTCGATCCTCGACTGCTTTAAGCTGCGACTGCATAGGAAACTACGTAACTGCTAGAGCGGTTCCATGTATTTCTGTAAATAGAAGACTACATCACTATGCAGTTACCAGCTTAAAGCAGTCGCCATGCCCGTGTATCATTCTAGAACCTTTTTATAATAGTAAGATGGTGAAATGTGACGATAAAGCTTCTGAAACTTATCATGGTAGTAACATTTTTGACGGATACCATTGTCAAGTTTTGAGATTTTCACATTCAAAATATATTGTGGCAAGTAAGTAGGTTTATTTTAATCCGTAGATTTTAAAGTGAAGATGTTTGGTTAAAGACAACGCCAATAATAGCTACTGAAGGGATCGAGCTGAAATAGATATGTCTAAAACAACTACTTAGTTCAATGTTTTGGAAAAATATTTAGGCTACTTTTTATCCTGATAAAAACAAGAAAAAAAGCAAGCCATTGGTTCACTACACGTTAGGAAACTCTCTGTAGTTAACGCTTCAAAAATTATTAGGCCCACTCACCCAACCCAACGAAATAGAGGTCAGAAATTACAACAATTTAGAATACTTTTTAATAAAAAGTAACACAGACGGCTTTAGTCATGCTACAAGTGCAAAAAAGACGGAATTCGTGATTCAAACAATAATGGGGCTCCAAGAAGGTTAACCAAATACATCGGAGGCAAGACACGGATTTCGTAACTTACCAGAGAAGTTTGGCGGTGGTTTTGCGTTTTTAAACTGAGAAAAAGCAGAACAGTTTGAAATATTTTATAGGTACTGTACATGAAGATCTGTGTATATGTGTAATTTCTACCTACCACCCCTATGCAATTTAAACTTTTATATATATCGCACATCCAGTCGTAGACTGGCTCAATCCAAAATTCATGTTTTTTGGGAAATTAAGAAAACGTGTTTCGTTCCTTGACAGTTTTTGGTAAATCACACTATAACTTTATGAAATAGAGAGCTATTTTTATAAATCAAAGTCTTTCAGGTTATTTGGTCTAAGGACTACTTATACGGAAAAAAATATATTTAAAAATATTTAAAACTGAAGGAGTAAATCGACGCTGAAAAAAAAATTCTAATAAAGAGTCACTTTAGTACTAAAAAAACTTTTGAACTATTGACTTTTATACAAATAGGTCTCTTTAATTCTTAACTTCTAGATTTTTCTGCGGTCTAATATTAAATGATGCAGTTATGTACTAAAATAATCTTATGATATTCGAAATAAAACATAAATTGGTATCACGATCTTTTATTATCTGTTGATAAAAACCTGTTATTAAACTTCTTAATGAATCAACTTACGTAGTATTATATGCTAACATTACGCACATTGTACTGTGGTAACCATTTCAAATCGTTGCTATGTATTTTACCAAACGAATCATTCATTGGCTCTCAATATCACTATGCTTATTTTAAACAACAAAAATAAAATATTAAACTGAATAGCAAATAGCAACACAGGTATTCTCTATACCTAAGTACGACAAATAAACCCTTTTCCCTTATATTGATGGCGCGGCGGGCGAATATCCCCGCATTGAGGTAAAATATTTCAAAATTATTCAAGAATACAAGAATACAAGACTTGCATAGCTAAAAATAAAATAGTGTCAATAGTTACAACTAATAGTAGTGAGTATCTGTTGACAAATTTTTATGTTATCTTTATGCCTTAACTATCACAACCATTACCATTTTAACTTAGGCATTTACTACACTATCCAGTAACTAGGTACCTACTAACAATTCTAAATATAGTACTTACTACAGATTGTTGTAAAAACCTTCGTAGAAACTGGAAATCAAATTCTTTCTCACCAATTCCTTTAATTCTTTTTTTTTTCTTTTCTTTTAAGCCCATTTCTTGCGAAAACAACTGTTCCATTGCGATTTCATCAAATCTTAACATTTTTTTCGCGAGCATGATGGTGGGATATTTCGAACACCTCTCCGTGTGTTATTTTGGTATGTTGGATCAGAGTCACTCAAGTCTACGTCAGTTTCATCAGTGTGGATTAGTGATACCTGATAGTTAGGAGGAACTAATAAACGTGTAGCTGAATTAGTGTGTTTTAACTGGTCTGAACTTGACGAACTCAATGATGAAGAACTGGATGAAGACGAACTAGTCGAGCTTGATCTGATGAAAGCTTTCACTCTTGAAAGAGATGTTTTTGGTTCATCTTCAGTCCTTTCTGTATATTTTTCTACCTAAAAGTAAGATAACATAATTCATTAAAACTATTTGATGTCCACTCAATAATATTGTAAAAGTTATCATAAAATTTATTTAAATTACCTCGACTTAATTAGTACTTATCGACTTATCTTAGGTTCAGTTTCAATTATAGTATATAGTTTAATCGAATAAAATAGTACCTAATTATTTAAAATAAAAAGTACAAAAATAATAATTGTATAGAGGATAATATTTTATTATTATTTAGGTAGGTACGGAAAACATTCTCATTCTCACCTCATCATTAGGTATGTCTCTCTCTGGCGTATTTTCAATAACAGACGGACAGTCATCTCTTTTAGTCTAGTAATCTGCACAAATCAAATTTATAATAATAATAATAATATACCCTTACTTAAGTAAGAATTAAAATAAGTTGTTTTAAATTTAAACACACACCTCTACCCGCATTTCTTTGTCTGGTGTAGCTTTGTCGGACTTTTATCTCTTGCGTAATTCTGTGAAATAGTTAAAATTATTTTAGTGCGTAAACTAAACAGGAAAGACTCGGGGCACCAATGTAAATAAAGAAGTATACCTATTAGCAAACTGTTGCAATGACACCACAAGGTGCCTAAGTATTACGTTAAAAAAACATGTAAATTAAATCGTTACATAGTAAGTTAGGTACCTTACCTACCTCTTCTTCTCGCGTGGTCACTAACATTTCCAGAATGTGATCGGCTCTTCTCTTCATTGTTTTATTATAAATCTAAAACAAACGTGTTCTCTATTTTATTGCTAAAATATTGGAAATAATCTGACTCATAACTAAGTGCAACATCAGATTTTTCGATATATTTATTAAGAAACGGACCTAACCCACCATAAATCGGCAAAAAATTTATAAAAATAAATTAAATACAGACCTAAACTTTAAAAAGTCCGTATTTCCGATCAAATATTCAGTACTAAACTGTCCAAACTTTGTTTAAGTCACAAAAATTGCTTAGTTTACAGTTGTACAGAGACTCAAAACAAACTTCGGTCGCTTTACGAATGAAATTAACGTAGAAAACTTACCCCAAGTCTTCTACAAGAGTAACTCACTGAGGTTTAGGTCCCTTTCTCATTAGTTGCACAGCGTCTGACTCCAACCACTTGTCACTCAATACTAAATACGTCATCCTCGTAATGACGAAAGGCGCCGGACTCGTTATTAAGAAAGAGACACAAGATCGTGTTTCTCCTTTTCTAGTCTTATTAGGGCAGTTTCTGATTTACTAGGCGATAGAGCGCGCTATTTTGAGTCGTTCTGTATAGTTAACTCAATTCATCCAAATTTTGGATTGAGTCAGTCTACGACTGGATGTGCGATATATACTATATATTATTAGTATATGCTATTCTTCTAAAGCTTCCTATTATAATTGTAACAGGTAATGGACATGCAATAAATAAATAAATAAATGTATCTTTACCGAACAAGGCTTTCGTCATAGCCTTTAGTCATAATCATAACTTTTATACAATAATAGTGGCTATGAATCATAAGATAATTATTCAGCGCATCCTGAATTCGTTGAGCACATAACCAGTATTGTTATTATTCTAAGAAAGTGGTTATATTATGGCCCCTGCGGGTATTTTGAACCATTTCTTATTGAAAAAGCTGTATCTCGTAGAAAGTTGCGAAATGGTAGATAACGTGACTAAATTAATTTATATCCAGAACCGCGGCTTTGAGTCTTTCATATTTGTGCAAGTCGTAGCGAGGCGTTTTTCGGACGTGTTGAAAATTTGTATTACACAATTGTTGCCAAAAAGTTATTCTGGATGAATTCTAGGTGTTTAACGTCAGTGATTTGGTTTCGAAATTCATTGAATAATATCAACAATTTCTTTTTACATTTATGATGTAGTAACTGTGAAATGTCTTTTAAGGAGGGTCATAATAACCTCATCAGAAACCAACCACACAGCTGTACTTAGATTTGTACTTCTTTATATACAGGGTGGTTAGTTGAAAAGGGCGGCGATGGCTAAGTCCGGAACCACGAGTGACGAGAGTGAGAGAAAAATCGTGAAAGGAAAAACATTTATCCTTGGAAAAAAAGAACATCCTCGGGTTTATTCCTAATGAATTTTGGCAAAAATGAAAGAAAATATCCTAAAAAAAAGTTAAGAAATTAAGTAAGCAGTTTTTATTTTCTCATAAATCGAGAGCATATCTCCTTTCACGACTTTTAACTCTAACGAAACTAACTCTCGTGGATTCGGACTTGGCCATCACCGCCCTTCTCTAAGAACACCCCTGTTCTTATAGAATTTTTATGACAAAATATTTAATTGAATACAGGCTCAGGCACGAATAAACTGATAATTTCTAAATCTTTTTACGTACAACATTCACTTATAGAACCGATAGTTAAAATTTTACAGACTAAAAAAAAATGGGGCCCATACACGGAGCGATTGCTCCGTGGGCCCATATTACCAGCTTTTTTCCTCTACTAATATTATTTTCAACAAATGATTTTTGAAAAGTGAAATGAGAATTTATGCAATGTGCAAGTAAATATAAGTTTATCTACTCTGTGCAGATAAGCTGATGTAAATCTCCCCTAAAAAAGATGCCCCCTTCTAAAATAGATGTTTTTTTCATATTCTTACCTTTTTCTATGTAATTCTTGGGCACCCATCCAGGTAGATCCTCTTCATCAGGCACGATGGCTGGCACAGCGTTCGAGTACTGTTGACCAATTATGTTCTACAATGCTGTTATGGTAGATTTATACTTTGATTATGTGTGCATGGTACATTTATTTTATTTAATTGATTTCGAACATCAAGTTCCATCATCCTTTACTTTGCTTGTTTTACTTGACCATACAGGGCTCTTGGACACGTGAAATGAAAGTAATTTTATTTATCCTAAACACATATTATCTTAGGATGCGACATTATACCTAGGTTTTGCTGCTTATTTTGTGCGCAGTAGGGTTTAGGACAAATATGGCCTACACTCAGCATTGTGCTGGATAGACACTGATGTGTCTACCCAGCGCTGGTTTTCAGTGCATGCCAGAGAAGGCAGGTCACGTCACGACCATCTGTGGTAGTGCGCTTTTTTACAAACAAACGAAAAATAATATTTCACAATCATCCATTTGTAAACTAGGATCAAAGTGTAAATCGTACATAAATTTAATTTATTTCATATACTATTGAACACTGAAGATTGCTGAAAATTTGTCTGAACTCACGCAAAGATTTTTGAATGCGTGGAAGGTACGTTCGTACACTTCACGGATAAAATACCGAATGGATCGGGGCTGCAACTTTGCATAATGATCGAGAATTATAGGCTTCTTTCTATTCTCGCCCATCTGTGGCTTAGTTGCGGAACCAGTCCTGTAGGCAAGCACAGGAATTGTTGTCCAGGGTAGAATATATATAATGAAATCGCATCTTCACAAATTGCGTAAATTATTGAAGGAAATAATTTCGGCTGATGTGGCAGCGCGGCGAAGGTCCGCCTGCGACGCAGGAGGTTGCGGGTTCGATTCCCGCCTTGGGACCAATGTTTGTACAATCTGCAAATATTTCTTCTGAGTATTTTGTGTAATCAAAAATATCTATCTATGTAATGTAATTAATATATTAAGTAATTCAGTCATCTGGTACCCATAACACAAGCTCTTCTTAGCTTGGGACTAGCTAGATGATTCTGTGTAGATTGTCCAGCATTATTATTGTTATTATTTCAAATATTTTACGTATTCGATGACGATGATTTAACTCTTCTCTAGATAACAATCTCCGTATGTGGCTTATTTGTATGTTTTTTTTAAAAGAAAAAACAGATAACCTAGCCTGAAAAGCTTGACTATGCAAGCAATTCTATTATAACATCTGTATAGTCAGTCTTACGTTCATAGCGTGATGTGGTCGTCCGAATCCATCCTGAGACAGTTCATCGTCCATGGGCGGCGGCGGCAGCGGAGGCGACACGGACCCGCCACGGAGAGACCCACCTCCAGCTGATGAAGATGAGGCGCGCTGGAACATATTTTATAAGTTAATGTCCCTTAATGTCTCAAATAGCAGAGGCAAATGCCTCCCATTTCTTCGACGGCCTCTGTGGCGCGGTGGGCGAATGTCCGCCTGCGACGCAGAAGGTTGTGGGTTCGATTCCCACCTTGGGACAAATGTTTGTACGTTCTGAAAATATTTGGGTGTTTTGGTCTTTTTCTGTGTATGATAAAAAATATATATCTGTGTATTGTATTATGTATTTAATAACACAAGCTCTGCTTAACTTGGGGCTAGATAATTACTAAATGAAACTGCTTTTTCGTTGTAATAATGAAAATTTAGAGAAAATTGCGACTTTTTGTATAGTGTGAAGTTGAGTTAATCGTGTTTACTAACTAAACTCCTAAAATTTTGATGCTCATAAAAAAATAAAAATGTGTTTTATTGCTTTAAAATGAATGTTCCGTACAGTCAAAATTTGGGTTTTGGGACTCATTTCACATTAAGCTATGTAACACCGATACCCCTTTTTAGCCTTTCATGTCGCATCCCATCGTTGGGTGAGCTTCACTCTGTGGTATATATTATATTTTGCTTGCCTACAACTTGCTGGATATGCGGCAGAAGTCTTCGTTCAGTTCAGTTCTAATTTAGGCTACCAGCTTATACCCATAAGCTGGTAGCCGATGTATAATGATGAGTAATATCATTTATTTGTTATAGGATGTAAGTGTTTCAGTACCCCAAGGGTGCCAACGAGATCTTAAGCCATGTCTTCACATGCCTCTTTAACCGCACTAAGTACATATTCCAATTAGGCCACCAGCTTATGCGCCGATGTATAATGAGTGATATCATTTATTTGTTATAAGATGTAAGTGTTTCAGTACCCCAAGGATGCCAATGTGATCTTACGCCATGACTCTTAAACCGTACTAAGTTCATAAGTACTAACATTTTTTTTCAATGTTGACAAGGACAAATTTTGTAGTAGTCAGACATGACAAGTAATGAAATACAAGTAACCGAAAACCCTTTTTTTCGCAAAATTCAATCAGGAATGTTTTAATTTAAATCATGAAAATTAACGACTAATGGGTCTCAAAGACTGACGCGGCCTGCGGTGGCGGTCTGTACAATTAGACGAAAAGGTGTTGTCAAATTGTACTGACCACCACCGCCACCGCAGGCCGCGTCAGTCTGTGATACCCATTATCCATAACCATTGATAATTAATTACTTAAGTTTGTTGAGAGTTTGTATATGATACTAACCTGTCCAGGCAAGCTCATGGAATGTTGGCTGTGTTCACCATCCGAGCCAATCAAAGGCGATGGCGGCGCTGAAATTACAGTCATCTTTTTACCATATAAACTAAAAGTATAATGAAGAAATGTACCAAATCATCCTCGGATTTAAAATAGAATCATTAAAACTAAACGAAACACGAAATTGCGTAGGCCTACTGAGGCGTCTTTACGACCACACGAAAAGACGCCTCAGTAGACCTACGCAATTTCGTGTTTAGTTTAGTTTTTTTGTGTGAATTTGTACTCTAATTCGGTGTTTTAGAGTCACAGTTGGCTGAAACGAAATACGCAATTTCGTATTTGGAGAATTAAACCCAAGACCTGGTGAGTATCTGGCGCAGCGCATCATTACAGCTAGCTACTTGGAGGCGCTCCCGATTGGTATTGACATGGATCAGTTTTTGATTGAAAGTTTGCAGTTAACTTAACTGTTTCAATTGTAAATACTAATTTAAATTTGTTTCTTTTCTTCTTTTTCTTTTCTACAAGATTTTAAATAAAATTAACAATACTAACGCGGCATACTGGAATGCAAGTCTTGCTGGGAATATGTTGTGTTCTGATGTTGATTAGGATGAACCATACCAATCTGTAAAGAAAAAAAAAATATTTCAAATGCACAACCTAAGTTACCTACGGCTTTGTTCGCAGATAGGTAAAAACAAGATTTTTCGTCGAGCAACAATGCATAACACTAAATTAAAAGCAATATTCGTGCGTGTTTTTAACACTTTTATTGTAATCAACAACCCGACTGAAAAACGTGATGGGTTATGGCAAGACCCACCTTGTTTGAGGGAGGAATGTGGATGCATGAGTGCTGATAGATGAACATTAGGTATTGTGTGTCCAGCGATAGACTAGATGAGCTGATGTTGTGAGGATAATGATGATTATAATACCTGTGGACTCTGTTGAGGCTGGGCCACGGGGAGCGTGGAGTAGCCAGGCGGGCGCCGCGGGTAGTTCGGTGCGTAGTGGGAGGGCACCTGGGGGGGCGCTACGGCTGGCGGAGTGCGGTACTCGCGGGATGATTTACCTGAAGAAATATGTTGAACAACTTAAACTTTAGATTTACTCTATTAAGAAAGAAAATTACAATCAAATAATAAAATAAAATTAAAACTAATATTTACAATAGAAACAATTGAGCTATCTGCAAACTGTTGCAAACAATCTACAGGTAGCTCAACTGATCCATATCAATACCAGTCGGAAGCGTGCACAAGACACTGGCTGCATTGCCCCGCTGTATAGCAATGCTGATGTGCTGTGCCAGATATGATTTACTTATAATAAAATATTTCTTCTTTTTAATTAATTATTTATTCTCAAATGAAACGTATTTGTAGGCTTTTAATGTTAAGAGTATAACAGAAGAATTACGTCACATCGTAATCGATTGCGTAAACTACTTGAAATGCATTTAAATATTTACGCAGTGTATTACGATGCGCCGTAGAGACAATGCGTCCATTGTCCATACTGTCTTTGATTTTCTATTACATAGAAGAATTCTGTAGCACGGTAGGTCCACCCAAGATGCAGAAGGTGTGGTAATTGTGGGGATCACCACACCATCGCAGAACAATGTTTGTATGATCTGCAGATATTTATTTTGGCTAGATAATAGGTTTATATGTTACATAATAAATATGTACATATTTACATCATCAAAACAGATAACTACAAATATAATAACAAATCTTTAATTAACGTAAATAAATGGAGCAAGCAAGTCAAAATATGGTACCCAACGGATGGCATCTGAAGCCAGAGGGCGTCCAAAAGTAAGATGGGAAAACGACATAAGAATTACCCTTGGGCCATACTGGACAGGAGTCGCAGAAGACCGGCCTTAATGGACGTAAGAACTAATTAGTTAAGTTAGTTCACGAATTGAAATAAGTTCCCAAAAATTTTCGACTTCGGCGGGACTCGAACCTGTGTCCCACCCTTAGTATGGGTGTGCTCTAACCAACTAAGCCACGAAGTCTCTGTCGGTTCTCGTCGAAAATTTTTGGGAACTTATTTCATTTCTTAGAGATGCCCAGAGTGCGGGTAAGCACTGTCACAAAAATCCTTAGTTCAAGAATGTAATAATTATAGTAGGCATATTCACCAAGAGTGCCCCGTCCTAATGTCCCGGTGTTAGCAGCAGCGGCGACCCTGGCTGCTGGTGGAGTAGGAGGCTTCGTCGTCGGCGCCGGCAGAGGAGTAGGTGCGGGAGCGGAGCCCGAGCGGCGTCCGCGAGGAGTGCCGCTGGCACCGCTGTTCCAACGGGCTCCATGCCCAATATCATCCAGTACTGGAATGAAGTTTTATTTAAGGACTAAGATATAGATGCATCAGCTGCCTGTGTATTGGGGGCCGTCCATTAATCACGTTAGGCTCGAAAGGGGCTCACAGGAGGTTTTCCAAACACACTGTGGGTTGTAGAAAAATCATGAAAAATAAGAATACAAGAGTAAAGGGGGCATGTACTGAGATATGTTATCTGTGTGCATTATTTTTCCCAGAATTAAATCAGATTAGTACCTGTGCTAGAATGAATATGTCTTTACCATAATAGAGGTATTATGAGAATATTATAATAAGTGGGAACTTATTAATAGCCACCTTTACACATCTCTTATTATCTATTTAAGTGCTGAAAGATCCCCCAAAATAAAAAATATTCTGTAATTATTTACTGGTACATTGTAGTACCTATCTACAAATCTAAAATACATATAACAATCTAATGAAGATCTCCATATATCCAGAAACCTGAATGGAAATTGACAGTTCGAGATTTTATAGTTGGTTAGTTAAACATAGAGTTGAAATAAAGTTCCCAAAAAATTTCGATTTATTATTCCATTTCTTAGAGATAACCAGGGTAAGCACTATAACAAAAATCCTTAAATATAGAGTTGTTCAGCGTATCAACAACAGGCTGTTATAATTTTCTTATTATTTATTTATTTATTTTTAGGTACCGCTTTGTACCTAAATTTATAAACTTTTGATGTGTATGTTGTTTACCAATAAATGAGTATGAGTATTCTTCAAAGGCAATAAATAGTCTGAGAAACACTTAAAATAGGTACTTGTTATGAATATGGGGTAGCTATGAACTTAGTTTGTTTAGGAAAAACATGAACTAGGTTCCTTGTTAACCCGCGGAATAACTATTATGTATATACCAGGTGGGACGTGTGCCCTCCTAACATGACTCACCAGGTTAACCCATCAAACTATGTTAGATTTTTTGACAGAATATTCTTCATGCAAGCAAAAAGGTTGCAATAACTTGAAAGATCATCTTACCTGTGTAATCAATACTCTTGCGCACATACTTGATAGGCTTCTCAGGATTGGCCGGAGCGATAATCTTATAATTTCTATTTGTCACCTTGTTAGCAGTCAGCACACCAATCTCCCTTCTGGCAACTTTCTCCTTGTGAATAGCCACTGTCTGATGAATATGGTTCATCTGACCTTCCATTTCAGACAGCTGCATAGTTTGAAGCTCTAACAGCTGGAGGAAATTGTAGGCTAGTGTGTTTATCTGGTAAGCGACGCTAGCGAGTGACTGAGTGGTGTAGTTCTTAGTACTCTCTAATGCTAGTCGCTTGTTTTCAGACTGGAAATAGTTCGCCTCGCAGTAATCCGCCACTCTTTCGAGGTTTGTATGACTGTCTGTGAGATTGTTTCGGCCTTCAGGGATGTCCGTTTGCAGAAGTGCGGCTAACTCGGCCATCGTGAGGCTGAAAACGGATGCAATCTAAAATTTAATCTCGAGGAAATAGGTGTGTCAACGCAATAACATTGCAGTACAGAACGGAATCTCTGGTGTATGATACTTGCACAAAAATTACTTGCCTGCTGCAGAAGATAAATATACGAACGTTACAAAACACTTTAAGTTTATGTTTAAAATAAAGAAGAAATATAAAATCATAAAATGGGTGGATGGAAATTGGAAAACAACAAACTTTGCAGCGAAAGAAAACGAAACCCGCTGTATACAGTGTATACTTATTTTATTAGTCTATGGCATAAACCACAGATGTACTAGGGATGCTAACGCATGCATAACAACTACGTAGTCTATGGCGAAATCAAATATCGCTTTTGTTTGAGCGTTTCAAAGAGAATAAAACCTTGTCAAAACCACGAAAACCACTACGGAGCGTTTACGCATGCGCAAGCGACGACGCGACGGGGCGCGGCGGCGCGGCGTTTAACCACATGGATAACCAGCAGCTAGTATAATAGAATAATGTGGGATTTACTCCAGCGCATCGTCGCGTACGCAGTATTACTTACTAGTTTAAGTCGTGCGTGGGAACTTAGAAGATAGTGATGGTAGGATGCTAATAAGAAAAAAGTTTATATTTTATTATATCTTTCATTGGTGAGGGGGGGGGGGGATCTTGTACCTACAGTGAACAGGTTTTTAAAAATGTAAAAAAAGACCGTCATAAAATAAATAAATAATCCTGGACAGTTCACACAGCATTATCTAGCCCCAAGCTAAGCAGTGCTTGTGTTATGGTAGGTACTAGATAACTGATATACATAATATAATACAAAACATAGATAGATATATTTTATTATATCTATCTATGTTTTGTGAAAAACAGAAAACGACCAGAGCACCCTGAACAAATGTCTGCAGATCGTACACTGTCCCGAGGCGGGAATCGAACTCGCAACCTTCTGCGTCTTGCATGGTGTGGTGAGTGTGGACGTTCGAAGGGGTAGAAAATAGGAAAAATATACCTACCTAATTGAGAAGGGATGTTACGTGAACCCTCCAAGTAGCTCCTATTCAAAAGACTGAAGTATACTTAATAGTCTATGAGACTGACGATTTGGGCGCGACCAAAAGTCATGGCTAATTTTTATAAATGCTGGAGGGCATCAGATAAATATACAGACGCTTCATCTTGATGTCCTTGTCGTACTGACCCATAATCTGACAATTGTGTGGAGGAAACATTTTTTTTAAATTCTACAACTTTTTTTAGTTTTGAATTTAATAAATACAATATACCTATTCTTAATTTACATCCTGCATTTAGAAAACAATTAATTTATAAAGAGAGAAAAAAATATGAATATTTTCAATCTTCCCTCTTTAGTTATGTCATGCTCAAATTGTCAGATTATTCAAATGCACACTTTTGTGCATGTAATTAATTATCTTACCCTACCATAATCTGACGCGCTCGAGTTTTATAAACGATCGATTTTTTTAAGTAATCTGATCGGCTGCCCTTGACGTCCGGCCTTTATAAAAGGCGCAGTATGGTGGCAGTACTTCACAAGGTGCAAAGCCCGTTGCCACCCCATACTCAGCTCATACTTGCCATGCTCGAGAAGATCCCGTAATGTTAATCTGCCGCGCTCGAGTAAGACCCAAAATCCCAGCTTGGGCTTCTCTACTTTTATATATTGTCTGTGTCAGTTAAAATTGTCACGAAACTACTGTCAGTCAGTGTCAGTCTGTCACAGTTTGTCACTGTCATGCATGTCATACGGACAACAACCTCGTAGTTGATTTGATTGATTTTTATTAGACTCAAATTCTGCCATTTCAAGATTTCTAACTTCTTTTGTGTTGTTTTTGAGATGTAAAATTCCCTGAAAAACAACGTTTCTGCACCATACTATGGGAACCAACGGCAACGGCCGTCGTGGAGGCAACAAGATGCCTGACGTTCGCCGCCCTATGGAGGAGTTTCCACAGCAATACTTTCATGGAGAGGAAATAATCGAAGGACCGGAGCTCGATTTCGTTTACGATGACTGCGATTCACAAGCCAACGAGATCGCCGAGCTTTATAGTTACACGGAGCATCCAGAATATCAACTGAACGTGAAGTCTTTCGAAGATATCATGGAGGAGTTCAATTACAGGCCAAGTTGGCAAAGGTTGAATGCAAAGCAGCAACGAACGGTTGTTATGAGACTTTTGGAACATCTGGATGTCGCTGTGAGTGAGATCAGAATGCGTGCCACGCGCTGCATCCTGTACCTGGCGCAGGGCTGCTGGGCCGAGATGCAGTCCGACGCAGAACAAGCGCATTGGGCGCGCATCAACATCATGCTTCTTTACGACATGGGCACCTTTTCAGCTTTTGTTGAACTACTCAACTTAGAAATTGTGAACAGCAGTACGGCGATTGCATCGCGTAAACTAGCAGACTCTTTGGCTGACTCCACAAACTTACGAGTGATTTTATCGGTCCTTTATCTAATTACAGAACATATGAGAACTGAGAAAGATAATCCTGAATCAGAATTTTTGCATTTAGTGAAGAACTTCAAAGAGGAACTTGGGGCACCATTTGGTGAGGAACTGTTACCTGTGAAACTACTTGGCATGGTGACACATCTCTGTGCCGGGACAACTCCCCACTTTCCTATGAAAAAGGTATTGTTGCTGCTGTGGAAAGTGTTGCTAGTCTACCTCGGTGGTTCCAAGGAACTAGAGGAAAGGAAAGCTAAATTACGAGAAGCCCAAGGGTTACCCCCACTCACTGAAGACACTATTGAAATAACAAAGTTGATGAGAGCCAGTTCCCCACCCCTTAGCGCTGCTGATATGCTTGAAAACCAAAACCCAGGAACCAGGAAACTGAAGGAAAATGAAAGATCATTAAGGAGACAGACCTTCATGAAACAAACCTCCCTAGATGAATCAGATGAACAGCTTTTTGTTGATAAAGAGGAAACTGGTAATGGTTCTGAGGACTACCCTATAGAGTTCCAGACTATGCCTTCAGATGGCCAACCAGAAAACAACGACTACCTCCCATACATGTCACCTAAGCAGTTTGAAAGCCCGCCCCCACCATTACCAAGAAGTCTACCTTGGATATCCAAAGTCAGGCAAAAAGACATTGATATGTTCATGGATAATGTTAGAATTAAATTTGTGGGCTACTCTCTTCCTGGAGATAGGCAAACCATAGCTGGGCTACCAAATCCCATCCATGAGGGAATTGAGATACTCAAGAAACACATGTACACCAGCCTCTCAGAGCTTCAAGCTGAAAGGGAGATTGAGATAGCCCGAAGCCCCCTTACTAAAGGAGAAAAAGAAGTAGAAGAAACTGAAGCAGAAATATTGTATAGGGCAATGTTGCCCAATTTACCCCAATACATGATTGCTCTTCTTAAAATACTGCTGGCTGCAGCTCCCACGTCTACGGCTAAAACCTACTCCATCAATATTATGGCTGATCTGTTACCTGAAGAGATGCCCATGACAGTCTTGCAATCACTGAAACTCGGCATTGATGTTAACAGACATAAAGAAATCATAGTCAAAGCAGTCACTGCTATTCTTCTGCTGCTTTTAAAACACTTCAAACTGAATCATGTTTACCAATTTGAGTTTATGTCCCAACACCTTGTCTATGCGAATTGCATGCCCCTTGTACTGAAATTTTTCAATCAAAACATTTTGTCTTACGTTGACGCGAAGAACTCCATACCAATATTTGATTTTCCTGCTTGTGTTATTGGGGAGCAACCAGAGCTGACTAAAGAATGCCTGGACATTGGAGAAACTACAGTTTGGTACTCATGGAGAAATGTCTTCTCATGCATAAACCTTTTGAGAATCCTAAATAAGCTGACAAAATGGAAAAACGCCAGAATAATGATGCTTGTTGTGTTCAAAAGTGCTCCGATTCTCAAACGGACCTTGAAAGTGAGGCATGCATTGATGCAGTTTTACGTGCTGAAATTGTTGAAAATGCAAAGTAAATATTTGGGCAGACAATGGAGGAAGACAAATATGAAGACCATTAGCGCGATATATTCTAAAGTCCGGCACAGACTGAACGATGATTGGGCGTTTGGAAACGACGTGGACGCTCGGCCTTGGGACTTCCAGGATGAAGAATGCGCCCTTCGGGTCAGTGTAGACCGGTTCAATCACAGGAGATACGGCACCGGCGGCGACCACGAGATCGACCTGACCCCGCTAGAAACAGACATAAACAGTGTCCTGGAGCTGAATATGGAACTCGACGACGAATTCAAAGAAAATTACGAGGTTTGGCTCAATCAGGAGGTGTATCATAATGAAATTAACTGGGATGTATTATTGACTGCCTAGTGATCGAATAGAAGTACAATCATAGAGGTTTTATTCAGATGTGTATTGTGAATCACTTTGCTAATATCTATTTAGATTACTTATGTATAGCATGTTTGTGTTTAATCTCATATTATAATTTTTTAGCGTTATTTTTTGCTTAGTATTGCTTCATAGATTTTATAGTGAACATTTCTTACAAAGTTATTTATTAGATTGCTCTATAAGCCTTAGGTAAATTTAATAGCGTATTCTCGTGATTCTATTTAGGTACATTTTAATAATAATTTTGACTTATTTACTTAATAATTAATTAATTGCACATTCAAATTAAATTTAAAGCTAAATAGAAATAAAATTGGCTCAGTCCAAGCAATACATTTTAATAGGTGATTCTAAAACCGCCACTGCCAACTAAATTATAAAATCTATTCTGGGTTCTATTTTAATTGTAGATCCTTTTTAAAAGGTCCCCAATATTAATAGGTACCTAGTAATTATATTGGCTAAGTAAATGCGATTAAACTACATCCCTAAAATAGTGAGTAAGCAAATCAATGTATTCATTGCTTATTATACTAATGTACCCACTTATGAAATTGCAATAATGTTAGTAGGAAACGTATTTTTAAACATACTCAATAAAAGTAGGCTCTATAGAACTTCTTACGTTTTAATAAAGTTTTGATGGTTCTCATAAAATTTCAGTGTTTACTTTTTCTTCAACTCTAATCTTAAGGTCCTAGTCCTACCTATCTTATTTATTTATTTATTAACACTTTATTGTACAAAAAAGAGAAAATACATGAATAACATAAAAATCTTATATCTAAATATAAATTTACTGTACAAAAGGCGGCCTAATCGCTGAGAGCGATTTCTCCCAGGCAACCTTAGGATGGACAAAGAAGATATAAGATGAAGTGGTAGTGCACAGACAGTAAACAGCTGAACTAATTAAAATTTAGTACTAGCTGAACTAATTTAGTACAATACATGACATACATATTATAAATTTATACCAATACGATAAGTAGGTACACAAGGTAAAGGTGGGCAAGTTAGTACATAACCAATTAAAGCTGCAATCACACCTAGAGTATATTGTATGCGACTTCAAAAAATCTGATTGTTTTTATTTGTATTCTCTATTGATAAATAAGTATATCAATAGAAATATATTTTTGTATTTTTTGATATTTTTATCACGTTTTACTTAACAAACATTTGTTCTATCATTTTATTTGTCCAGAAGCACTGAGTTAACAAACTGAACGGTGACGTCACAGAGTGGTTTTAATCACCTGAAACTGAGTGCAGTTCTGATTCTTTTTAGGGTTTCAAAGATCGGTTTTGAAACCCTTATGGTCTCGCTCTGTCCGTCCCCGCTCTTTCTTGAATATCTCAGTAACTACTGCAGCTATTAACTTGAAATTTGAAATAATGATACATTTCGTGCGCCATTACTGATTTTAAGAAAAAAATATATAAATAAATGAAAAATGAAAATGAATATTTTCAGTACAAATTTTGATGTTGAAATTTCAAAAGAGACCTAGGAAGGCAAATGGGGTATCAAATGAAAGGTATCGTTTTGTACATTTCAAAACACTTTTTGAAATTTCTGTAAATTTCATACTTTTTGAAATATTTCAAAAAAAGTCGAAAAACTGACCATACCCCCCCCCCCCCTATCTCCGAAGATTGCACACCGATCCCCGTACAATGTATTAGGCGTTTGTAGATATCGATCTATATTTTACAGGAAAAATATAGAGAAGTCTGTAATAATAATAGTTTTTGAAAAATGGTCAAAAAGGGGGGGAATTTTTTTCAAAAGGGGGGTACCTACCTATGTGGGGTATCAAATGAAAGGTATCGTTTTGACCATTTCAAAACACTTTTTAAAATTTCTGTGAGTTTCATACTTTTTGAAATATTTCAAAAAAAGACGAAAAATTGACCATTCCCCCCCCCTAGCTCCGAAGATTGCTGACCGATCCATGTACAATGTATTAGGCGTTTGTAGATATCAATCTATATTTTACAGGAAAAATATAGAGAAGTCTGTAATAATAATAGTTTTTGAAAAATGGTCAAAAAGGGGGGGAATTTTTTTTCAAAAGGAGGGGTACCTGCCTATGTGGGGTATCAAATGAAAGGTATTGTTTTGACCATTTCAAAACACTTTTTGAAATTTCTGTAAGTTTCATACTTTTTGAAATATTTCAAAAATAGTCGAAAAATTTACCTTTCCCCCCCTATCTCCGAAGATTGCAGACCGATCCACGTACAATGTATTAGGCGTTTGTAGATATCGATCTATATTTTACAGGAAAAATATAGAGAAGTCTGTAATAATAATAGTTTTTGAAAAATGGTCAAAAAGGGGGGGAATTTTTTTTCAAAAGGGGGGGTACCTACCTATGTGGGGTATCAAATGAAAGGTATCGTTTTTACCATTTCAAAACATTTTTTGAAATTTCTGTGAGTTTCATACTTTTTGAAATATTTCAAAAAAAGACGGAAAATTGACCATTCCCCCCCCCTAGCTCCGAAGATTGCAGACCGATCCATGTACAATGTATTAGGCGTTTGTAGATATAAATCTATATTTTACAGGAAAAATATAGAGAAGTCTGTAATAATAATAGTTTTTGAAAAATGGTTAAAAAGGGGGGGGAATTTTTTTTCAAAAGGAGGGGTACCTGCATATGTGGGGTATCAAATGAAAGGTATCGTTTTGACCATTTCAAAACACTTTTTGAAATTTTTGTAAGTTTCATACTTTTTGAAATATTTCAAAAAAAGACGAAAAATTGACCATTCCCCCCCCTAGCTCCGAAGATTGATGACCGATCCATGTACAATGTATGAGGCGTTTGTAGATATCAATCTATATTTTACAGGAAAAATATAGAGAAGTCTGTAATAATAATAGTTTTTGAAAAATAGTCAAAAAAGGGGATTTTTTTTCAAAAAGGGGTACCTACCCATGTGGGGTATCAAATGAAAGGTATCATTTTGACCATTTCAAAACACTTTTTGAAATTTCTGTAAGTTTCATACTTTTTAAAATATTTCAGAAAATTGATTGTCCAAATAATTGGCAAATGTTTGAAACCCTCGGCGCGCGAGTTACACTCGCACTTGGCGAATCTTGTTTTCTAAATAATTAATAAAAAAAGGTCGTACATTTTTCGTATTGACAGGTGCTAAATAGAGAACGTATCTAATAGTTATACTAATGACGACCGAGGTGGTGCGGAGGGCAAAGGTCCGCCTGCGGCGCAGGAGGTCGCGGGTTCATTCCTGCCTAGGGACAAATGTTTGTACGATCTGGAATTTTTTAACTCGGTGTTAAGGATACTTATTTCAATGAAGAATAAAAAATACTATCTGATATGTATTGTATTCTGTGTATATCTGTCATCTAGTAGGTTTCGTTTCCATTACAGCTCTGCTCAGCTTGCTGTGTGGATTGTTCAGCATAATTTTTTTATAAAGTATAAGTATGTCAAAAACTATATTAAATCTAGCCATGCAGGAACGTAGTTAATAGGCCTTACTAAAAGGGTCGTTTTTATAAAGATACATCTTGTAGAAGACTAGATACCTACCTACCTCGCTCGTCTACCCTTTTGTTAACGTAATGGTAAAGAATAAATGTTTTTAAACTATGCTATCTGAACACATATTTAGAAATACTGTCATCCCATGACCACGGTGTGTAAACGTATCGAAAAGTCGGGGAAAAAAAATAGGTAAAGAAAAGCGATAAATAGTTAAATAGTATTTGCTCGGAGTTTCTCTGAAGGATAGGATTCGCAACGAATACATGCGACAGAGAACTAAGGTTATCGACATAGCTCAAAGGATTAGCAAGCTGAAGTGGCAGTGGGCTGGCGATATCTCGAGAAGAACCGACAACCGCTGGGGTAAACGTGTTCTTGAGTGAAGACCGCGACTCGGCAAACGTAATGTAGGACACCCTCCGACCAGGTGGGATGACGATTTGCGAAAGACTGCTGGCAGATGCGGGATGCGGCAAGCTGAAGACAGGGCGCTATGGCGCTCATTAGGGGAGTCCTATGTCCAGCAGTGGACTGATGTAGGCTGATGATGATGATGTTGAGTATATATAATAATGGTAAAGAATACAAGTAAGTAGGTTATGTTTACCAAGATTTCATTTCATTACCCATCATACTTATAACAGCTTCCAGTAGGTGCCTACCAACTCGATCTATTTACCAATTCACCAGCAAAAAGCTTCCTAATGGATGCAATATGGTTTGTTCTCACGTCAAATGTCTAACAGATGACATCAGAACATTTGTAATACAACAATAGATCCTTTTATCGCCCTAAGTGGCTAAAGGGTGGGGGAGGGTTCTAATGGGCCATCGGGGCGGCCCAGCGGGGTAAATCTTAATATTGGACCGCTTGGTGGTTTATTTATCACCTGGTAAGGAAATCTGATTATAAATTTACCTATTATCAAGTAAGATTGATAGTGGTATTATATTTGCAGTGGGTGGTTGTTAAGGTCGCGTAGGGATTACCTATTTCATCATCATCATCCTATATAAGTCCCTGGCTGGACATAGGCCTCCCCTAATGAGCGCCATAGCGCCCTGTCTTCAGCTTACCGCATCCAGAATCTGCCAGCAGTCTTTCGCAATTCGTCATCACAACTGGTTGGAGGGCATCCTACACTACGTTTGCCGAGTCGCGGGCTCCACTCAAGAACATGTTTACCTTAGCGGTTGTCGGTTCTTCTCGAGATATAGTCAGCCCATTGCCATCTTCAGCTTGCTAATCCTTTTAACTATGTCGATAACCTTAGTTCTCTGTCGCTTGTAGGTATTCGTTGCGAATCCTATCCTTCAGAGAAACTCCGAGCATGGCTCTCTCCATAGCTCGCTGGGCGACTTTAAACTGGTGGACCAGCCCTACCGTGAGTGTCCACGTCTCAGCTCTGTAGGTCATGATTACCTACCTATTTACCTTACGTTGATTAACGCATTCACTGCCCATTTTTGTGATGTGCGGCCTGTAGGGGCGCACCGCCGCTGCCACCGTAACCCGTAAGCGCAGGTCATGTCGCACGAATCACAATGCCTTGGCCTTGTACGTCATGCATATTCATTTAGTTGAAAATATGAATTCTAAATACGAATTCAAATATGAGGTCCATTAGCTCGATATATCTAAAGTCTGGTACAGACTGAACGACCATTCGGCGTTTGGGAACGGCATGGACGCTCCTCCTTAGAACTTCCAGGATTCATGTTTTCCCCAATAATTCATCATATCAAAATATTAACGGATGGAACCTATCTTACCTATATCTCGATTTTCTCAAAATTATAAATCAGTTAGGTACCTAAACGCTTCTCATTCAAAACCTTCGCAATCTTCGAAGCAGGGATAGCTTCTAGCATAGTGACTGGAAATACCTCCTATCGCTTACCCCTACTACCAACGTACCTATCTATTTTCTTTTGACAACCTCTGTAGCGCGGGTGAATGTCCACCTTCGATGCAGGAGGGAGATTGCGGATTCGATTCCCGCCTCGGGACATACATACATTTACATATCTGCAGATTTTTGTGAAGGGTGTTCTGGGTGCTTTCTATTTATAATAAAAATATTTGTCTATAGTTTTCTACTACCGATAACACAAGCACTGCTTAGCTTGGGTAGGGCTAGATGATGCTGCGTGGATTGTCCAGCATATTAATTTATGATTTTCTCTATGATGCTGGCACACAAGACAGTTTAGGTAGTTACCTTTCTACCTATCTTTAGGAACAGTTAACCAGAGCGTCTACGGATAAAATCTCAACGCACAAACATTTTCCGCTCTACGACTCGAATAATCTATCCAACATGTTTATGTGACATTCTTTTCTAGCTTTCTATAGAGATCACACGAACATGTATCGAGTTTTTAGCCTTATGTTTCTTGTGAGAGTTCAAAGTTTGAAGTTTGATAACGAACTGAATGTTAACGACATCCTGCGTACAGATTTAATGCCGACTTATTTCATAGAAGGAAATGAAAACAATAATTTATCTTTCGGTAAGACATCGAATTCTGTGAATGGATCCATCGACGCTGCGCTATCAACTCTTGATTATCACAGGTTAGTGGACACTTCTTACTATATTTTGTTGCGTTTAAGAAGAATCGGAAGCATTCAAGAATAATCGGAAACTTACGGGTAAATTACAGACCACGGAAACCTTTAATTTTAAATTTTTTTTTGTTACTCTTAGGTAGGTACTGTTCGTTTTTGAAAAACCGAATTCGTCTTTAGTACATCATAGCATTTTTATTTTTGTTAATTTTATTAATTCGTCATTAACCCTAGGTCCTTGGGGTCCTGGGGCACACGTTATCTATAAAGATCTTACAAAACTACTAATAGAGCCCACAGGTGATCGGAATGCTGGTTTTTATTTCGGTCAACGAATTAGCATTGTCACGTAAATAGATGTAAGTGTAAATATTAGTTGTAATTATTTTTTGCTCTTAAATAAATAATATACTTATTCGTTATGATCGTGTAAAAATCCGACACAATGAAAATTGTTTGAGAATAAATAAATGAAATGAAATGCTCAGCTCATGATTGATACTTATTCTCATTTAGGGTATACGTAGTCGAACAGCATAATTAGGTACCCCTTGTGCTGTTGTAGATTCAAAGTGTGATCTACATTACACTTTAATATTATAAGTGCGAAAGTTTAGATGGATGGATGGATTTGATGCTAAATCACGCCAGAACGATAGATTATAGTCGGGAATAGCACATAGGCTTATTTTATCCCGGAATTTCCACGAAATTGGGAACTACGCGGGTGAAACCACGAGGTGCTGCTAGTAAGCCATAAGGATAGGCGCAAAATGTGATACTCTTTTAATAAATTATAATCTTAGACCTGAGAGAAATACCTAGGTATTTTGTCCTAAAAATAGGTAGGCTTACTCATAGCCAGAACACAGTCTGCTAGCATCTCATCACAGAACCAGGCGTTTTCTACTTAACGCAGTTTTAATTTACTCATGTACTTACTGACGAGTTATCCTTTTCAGGAAAATGATGAACGAATACCACTGCCGTAACTACGTCGCAGAACAAATACTGGAGGAAATGGGCAAGAACATGATCCAAGATCGTGTCGGGAAACCTGCTCAAGATCTGAACACGCACCAGTCTCAAGATATTCGGTCCAACTTCATCTATGACGTAGGCTCTGCCAATTATCAGGAGTGGTTGGCGAAGTAAAAATTTTTGTTTACCTAAGAACCAACTTTGTAGTTACGGAGTAGCGATTAGCGCTTTAGTAAAATAAAAATCCTTTTTCACTTCTCCTGCTCAAAAAGTGTGTCAATATAGCTTAGTTTAGCGGCCATAAAATTCGTTTTTAAGGTAAAAAAGTAATTTTTGTTTGAAATCATCAGCCAGTACAAGACATTCGTCCTCTTGCATAAAGACTCGACTTTTTGGTGTTCCATTTACAAACAATTATAGATTTCAATTGAATTTATTTTTGAAAATGGAACTGAAGCGCCTTTTTGTTCATTGTTGGATGTTTTGCATGGTGATTCTTCCTTCATTCATGGTAGAATGTGTAGTAACTTTGCTTTGCGCGTAACACAGACACAAAAAAGTTCGTATCGCGAAATCTCTGAATTATTTTGATTACTACAAATTTAACTGAATTTGAACTAGGCTTATTTAATTTAAAATGCCATCAAGCGAAAATTAATTTAATAGGTAATATGCAAATATGACAGAATGGCAAAGAAATAATCAATGTGATCCTTTCTGTTGCGGTCGAAATCACATGAATTATGGTATTTTAAGACTAATGTGAATTAGAGAAGTGAAATCGGTGTGGAATTTACTGAAAGTGAGTTTTGAGTGTTCCATTTTCTCACACTCGAAGTGAAAAGTATAGTTTTTCACGCGGGAGAAAACCACCCATTATGTCTCAGTTTTGTCATCCTCTCCTCCCTCGCTTCGCTTGGGAGCATAAACAACCTCGACTATAATGAAGTGGTTTAGTCTCTGGTTAAAAAATATACTATTAAGGGCATCCTTTATTAGGGTGTCTAAGTTCACATTTAACTTAGTCATAAGGCTAGCAAGCCTTGCGATGATCAATAAATAAATAATGCTGTACGATCCACAAAGCATTCATCATTATTATCATCATCATCATCAGCCTCGCCATCGTCATCCATCACCATCAGGCACAAAGCATTACCTAGCCCTAGCCCCAAACTAAGTAGAGCTTCGATAACTGATTCACCTACTCTACCTCTGGAAAAAAAAATATGCAGATCGTACAAAATTTCAAAAACGAAGCAAGAAAAATCCGAGTAAAATAAATTAAAATCGGCTGAAATTGGGTGTAAGTGATTTCGGTTTCCATCACATGTAACAAAACAAGCCATCCGGGGAGACTGGGTATAAATGATGGCGCGGTGGGCGAAGGTCGATTTTCGCCTTGGGTGGGACAAATGTTTGTACTATCTGCATATACTTGTTCCGGGTGTTCTCTATGTATAATAAAATATATCTGTCTGTGTATTGTATTCATCGATATATATGTACATTGTATTGTATTAAGTATAACAGTTATTTAGTACTGTGGTAATTGTCTAGCGTTATTTATTTATTTAATACTTAACTTATTATTCAATGGGGATGGGACATTTTCGCGTAATTGCACTGATGTCGTAGCTTTTTCGTAGCAAGCAGTGCGCGTTGAAGTCTTTTGTATGATGGTAGAAGAAAAATTTCGTAGCCCTTTGGTCTGTATATTCACGTAGTTTTTATTTTTATAGGTAATTTTTTATGGCCATCTTTTCTGCGCGGTGAGCCAAGGTCCGTCTGTGACGCAGGAGCTAGCGGGTTCGATTCCCGCCTCGGGACAAATGTTTGTACGATCTGTAAATATTTGTTCCGGGTGTTCTAGTAGTTTTCGATGTATAATAAAAAATATCTAAGTAACTGTGTATTGTATTGTATTATGTTTAACAATTTATCTAGTACCAAAACACAAGCTCTGCTAAGCTTGGGGCTAGATAATGATGTGTGAAAGTGTGTAATTTTGACATTTTATTCTGATCTTGTATTAAATAATAGCTTTTGGCCTTAGTTTCACGTACGGTACTTTTAAGTAAACTCTGACACTTCTGCTAAACTAGGTTGCTGTTCTTACAGGGTAGCAGCATTCAACGACGTCTACCGCCACTACAACGTAGCAGTCAGCCCCAACACATCAGTATCAGCAGATGGCTCCCAGCTTGTACCACCACCGCCATCTCCACCGTCGCCGACGTTTCAGACGCGGGAGTATGAGGTCTATGAAGGAGAGCAAGGATTTCCCGAACCTGAAGGGGTTCATGATATATCTAAGTATAGTAAGTACCTAATAAGAGCGCTTAATTACGGTTTTCCACAAGGATCGTCGATTATGTCTTTGGTGTCGATTAGAATTTAAGAAGAACCGACCGTTCTTACCGACACTGGAGACGAAATCGGTGCTCATCAATACTTATCGAGAAACTTAGTTGCGCTTCAGGTCCGCAAGAGAAGATACCTAAGTTAGGTTATGTATTGGTTTGATATTTACTTACCTATCTTATGTGATTATTTAGCTGTGGTTGGCCGGCTTGATAAAGGATATTGTGTTATAATTTATTTTTATTATAAAGGACGATTTCATTCATAATCATTTGTCTGTTTATTTTATGGTTTTTAATGGTAATCAAACGTCTGTTTTGCTTTTTTTCTAAAACACTAATATTTCTTAGATGTCTTACAAAAACTGAGCAAGTTTTGCACATTTCGAAGTAGAGTACCTACCTAAGTTATATTCTTTTGCACACATATTCAAACTCTTCCTGCCACTCCGACGATATTATGGAGCATATAAGTGCCGGTGTTAAGAGGCTACATCATCTCAAAATAGCGCCACTACTTATTTTATGTTATTATTCCGTTGTATTTTATTTAGTTTGGGCGGAAAATCGAAGTTGCCATTGGTGGCCACCAAACACCAAAATCTATTTTCGATTCTGTACCTAAACTAAATAGAATAACTACGACCTCTGTGGCGCGGTGGGCGAAGGTCCGCCTGCTGCGCATGAGGTTGCGAGTTCGATTCCCGCCTCGGGACAAATATTTGTACGATCTGCAGACATTTGTTCAGGGTGTTCTGGTCGTTTTCTATGTATAATAAAAAAAATCTATCTTTGTAATGTAGGTATTGTACTATGTATATCAGTTATCTAGTACTTGCTTAGAGCTAGATAATGCTGTGTGAATTGTCCAGCATTATTTATTTATTAATAAAGCTATTACATATTTTTCATTTGCTTTATGGTTTTTATATGTGTTTTGTCTATTGTGTATGCCAATAAATGTATTTTCTTTCTTCTTCTTTCTTTTAATACGACCTCTGTGGCGCGGTGGGCGAAGGTCTGCCTGCGAAGCAGAAGGTTGCGGGTTTGATTCCCGCCTCGGGACAAATGTGTGTACGATCTGCAGACATTTGTTCAGGGTGTTCTGGTCGTTTTCTATATATAATAAAAAATATCTATCTAAGTAATGTTTTGTATTATGTATGTATATCAGTTATCTAGTACCCATAACACAAGCTCAGCTTAGCTTGGGGCTAGATAATGCTGTGTGAATTGTCCAGCATTATTAAAATTATCATAATAGTTTCCAAAAACGGTGCGATGGATTCTTGAAAATTCCTTTGTTCAACTGAATAATCAAATAAAATAGGTGGCGGCGATATTTCGAGACGATGTGCGCTTTAAGGTGCATACTAAGGCAAAAACAAGAAAATTAGGTGTTTTCGAACCCGTTTTCCGACGAAAATATTGATTGTGGAGCTCTGAAATTTATATATCCTGTAACACACATCCTGAAAGGTCCCTTGGAGGTTCCAAATATTTGCTGTTAATCATAGTGTAGTTGTTATACTGTTAGTTATAGTGTATGTGTAGCGGCTTCGAACCCACTTTTTATCGGCGTCTCAAATTCGATTAGTACTAAATTCAGTATAGTGATTCACATAGTTCATACCTACCGCTGGAGGTCCATTAGCTTCGAAAAGCAGTCAAATTAATGAAATCAAACGTAAAAACGTATTTGCACCTACAAAATCTGTGATTCAAACCTGACCAGTTACACGTCGCCCAACCGCAGAGGATCCTATTATTTGGTTGATTATGGCACTACATAGTATGCTGAACCGAAAACAAGCACTCTTTGCTGCATAAAGGCGCGCGGAAAGGTCCAAGGTCATTTGCCTTACTATTCGTCTTATGGGACGAATTGCAGTTACCATTCGCAGCCAGCATGATACGTTACGCCTTGTGCTAAAATCCATGTAACACGCCCGTTCAGGGCGCCCTGCAGGGCTATTCACGAACTCTGTGCTCCGCCGTGCTCCAGATTTTTTGCCACCAGCAATGCCGGTGAGGATTTTTTTGGTCCGTTTCGTATTTTTTTCTACATCTGCGGATCTTTTGCAGACCTTGAGGCTCTACGGATCTTTTCGGACCAAAACGCCTGTAGAGTTTAAGTGAAAAGTAGTACGTTCATTCCGCTTCTGACCACGTGCTCTTAGTTCTGCTTAGTTATTCTTACTAAAGTGTCAGTTTTTCCAGGTGGAAGTTACGAATACTCAATGCCGCCCCCTCCGCCGCCACTCTATCACCATCCCTCTCACGTGGTGGTCGAGGAGTACGAAGTGGAGCGGGACAGCCACCACGGCCTGGGCCTCGCTGATCTCTTCGACATATCGCTCACTGGCATCGCTTTTCTGTCCTTTGGCATGTTTGTGCTGCAAGTGCTTATGTGTATTACTATGGTAAGGATATCTATACTTAAAGTTTTTGAAACAAAAAAATGCATTTATTTACTAAAACAGAAACATATAAACAGATTATTTGTGGTCCCCGCACTAGGTTAAAAACCTGTATCGCGAAGAACCTCACCTCACCTCATCTCAGTGGACTAATATAGGCTTATATTAGTCCACTGCTGGACGCAGGCCTCCTCCTGATAAGCAGCTGCAGCATGGCTTTAATCTCATGGGGGTATTACCCACAATCCCCGCGTTGGGCATGAGGCTTGAAGATTGTAGTTCGGTGGCAATGTTGGATATCCCTTAGTCGACCTTCTTGGGAAGAGTTAGGACATTCCAATCTTGGGACCTATTTGAATAATGAGTAATGAATTACGGACTCCATTCTTAACCCTGCTTGCATTAGGTTTGTATTTAGTTGCTAAAGTCACAAGCTACAAGTCTCTATAATGGCTTTTAGCTAGCATAATAATACAATGTTAAGATTCCTAGGCTACCCGGCAATTTGTTTTTAGCGAGGTTGCGTACTTGGTTATAGTAGCTGTCATTCTCTAGTTATCTAGAGTTTGTTTGTATTTAATTATGGAGTGGCAAAGAGTCCTATTAGAGGCCTATTCATGCATGGAGTGGTAAGCATGCTTATAATAATTAGAACATGCTTTCAACAGCAACCATTACTGGTTCGTTGGCCTCTACAGAAATCATATACCAATATGATTTCTGTAGAGGCCAACGAACCAGATCAACAAAAGAGATTGAAGTCCAGCAAACTTAAGAAATCAACGAGTGCGCGTTGATGTCTTTTGTACAAAAAATATGATTTCGGTTAGTCACTATGTTTTCTTCTATAGTGCAATAATTATGTGCTTAGGTTTTGAGGAAAAAATCATAAATGGGTAACCAGTAACCACCAAAACTTATTTCAATTCTGAAAAATCTTACCTACGCAATGTTACGATGTGCCGTAGTATGTAGGTAAGTTTTTTGAGAATTTTAGTCTATCTACCATGAGTACGTACGATAGACATCGTTTTATACAGTACATGTATAAAACGAAGTCTATACACTTCTATAGACTATATAGACTAATATAATCTAATCTAAGACTAAACATAATATATATTCTATAGACGTACGACTTCGTTTTATTTATGTTATTTTTTTTTTATATTGGAAAACTCAAAAATCGAATCATGGTAAATATCCCGTTTTAAATGACTTTAATATTTTTTTTTGTAAATTGACTGATGGTGCAATAAAAATATAATCTATCTATCTATTCTTAGCTTTATGCTTAGTGCGTTACTCGCACTGAGCAAATTTTTCACGAAAATTTAATAATTTCATAAACATTTTTTTCCCTGCCGAAACTGAATTTTTTTGGGTCATTATTAAATTTACATTTCATACAGTACCTGTAGTGTAGTTAATACAGGTACAAATAAGTAGTAAATTCGCTGACAATATCAGCTTGAAAAATATGTCACAACTTTGTCTTTCAGAATCATCAACCAGTAATGCAAATGGTAGACAACGGCGATACAAGCACGGACGACGTATTCCGCTTCAAGCGCGATGCGACCGATTTTCAACCAAAACCACTCGAGACAGCAAACACCTTAGCTAGATATGCTCTGCTGACCCTCCGACCGAAATCCACGCCGTGTCTTTACCGGGCTCTATGCGTGGGCAATAAGAGAGCTAGAGATTTGAAGGATGCTAAGAGATTTTGGTTACCGGTGTGGCAGTAAGTATTTTTACTAACTTTGTATCTCAAACTACTTTTATCTATGCGTGGGCAATAAGAGAGCTAGAGATCTGAAGGATGCTAAGAGATTTTGGTTACCGGTCTGGCAGTGAGTATTTTTACTAACTTTGTATCTCAAACTACTTTTATCTATGCGTGGGCAATAAGAGAGCTAGAGATCTGAAGGGTGCTAAGAGATTTTGGTTACCGGTGTGGCAGTTAATATTTTTTACTAATTTTGTATGTCTAACTGCTCGTATCTATTCGTGGACAATAAGAGAGCTTGATATCTGAAGAATGCTAAGAGATTTTGGTTACCGGCGTGGCAGTGAGTATTTTTTTAACTAATTTTGCATCTCAAACTATGACTCGTACCTATGCGTGGACAATATTAAGAGCGCTAGAGATATTGAGGATGATAGGAAATTTTGGTGACCAATGTGGTCGTGAGTATTATTCACAAACTCTGCAATCTCAGAAATTTTATGTACTTAGTCTGATTGACCAAAGCACGTAGAGTGATTAGGTTTTCAAACTTTTTGAAAAATGGCGGGGTTTCGTGGTTTCGTTTAGGAGTTCCTATGCCCACCTTCTGTCTCCATCATCAAAACAGTTCGATGATACAATTAAGTACTATAACATTGCATTGTCACTGAACTTACATAAGTAGGTACCTTCATTATCATCATCAGCCTATACCAGACCACAGCTGGACATAGGCCTCCCCTAATGAGCGCCATAGCGCCCTGTCCTCAGCTTGCCGCATCCAGCATCTGCCAGCAATCTTTCGCAAATCGTCATCCCACCTGGTTGGAGGGCGTCCTACACTACGTTTTCCGTAGGTACCTTACCTATACCAAATATGACTCAATCGGTTGAACACAATCCGTCTAAAATTGAGTTGCATGATATGTCCTACACATACATACATTTTATATACTAACTGACCAACAAGCCAAGTTAAATAAGCCATGTAAAAAAAAGCAAGTGGTCGAGTACAAATTTTAATTACTTGATAGAGCCTTTCTGTTGTTTCTCAGTGCTGGCGTGGCGTGGGCGCGAGGTGGCGCCCTAGGAGCCATCAGGGCAGCAGCGTTGGGCCTGGGCGGTGCGGATTGTGACAACGTGTACCCAGTGGCACATTGTGAGGCCTAAAGTCCTTAAGACACTACACCGACTCAAACTATCTATTTGGTGGCCACAAAAATAGATTTTGGTGGCCACCAAGAGCTACTTCTATTGACTGCATAAACTTGAAAGAATAAAACTATTTCAGAACCATTAAAAAGAAGCTTATAATAGGTATCACAAACTGTGCGATGGATTTTTGAAAATTCCTTTGTCAAGATAATAAGATAAAGTACGTGGCGGCGCTAGTTTGGGTGGGGTATTCGCCTTATTTGAAATTCAAGATTCCCTTATTCCCAACAAGAGCTGCTGTTAATATTCAGGCGAGGGTATTAAAATGCGTTTTTCATATATTTATGGTTATTATTCTTAACAACACGTAATCCTATTTATTATTATATGAATCTACATACTATATGTAGGTACTTGTTTAGCGATGCGCCGCTATAGTGACTTACTGGTAAATCGTACCTAGTTAGTACATATCTATTTACTTATTGCTGCTATCCCTATAAATAACCAATAATTAAAACCTAACTTGACTAGATCTATCTTTTAAAATCCTAGCGACCTTATTAAAGCCTCAACGAACAATCTCAGATATTTAGAAACTAAACTTTTCCTGCATTTATTTTCCTCACAATATATTTTGCTATTTACTACGGCGCTGACGAAGGCATAGTCACTGGAGTAAAAACACAATTTAACGGCCCATAAGTATAAGGGTTCAAAAGTGAAAACGTCTGCGGTGCATGACCAAAAATCTGCCCCGGGAACAAACCCTGTCTTTGAGCAATTTTGAGTCTCGAAGTCAGTTGTTTCTTCCATTTAGTCCTTCGGTTCTGGAACCAGGTTTTGATCTGGACTTCCGTAAGAGCTAGTGCTTTTGAGAGTTCCATTCGTTTGGAGACGCTGAGGTATTTGTCGTGCTTGAACTCTGCTTCCAGACGTTCGAGTTGTTTAGCACTGTAGGCCTGGCGAGGCTTACGCTCTGGTCCCGCTCTTCTTGGTCTTCGGTTCTTGTCATCTGAGAAAAATGTTATATTAGAATAATACCTACTAGGTTCTGAGGAAAACATTCATCATCATCATCATGTCAGCCCATATACGTCCACTGCTGGACATAGGCCTCCCCCATACGACGCGGACGCCACAAAGAGCGGTCCTGAGCCGCCTCCATCCATCGACTCCCTGCGACCGCTACGATGTCGTCGGTCCATCGAGTTGATAAATAAGTTCTTCGTGAGAATATTTGGCCGAAGACAAAAACTAATTGGATCGTTCTGAAATTTTGCACACATAAAGGTCTGGAACAGGAGTAACATATGGGTTTTTTATTATAAAAGAACTCGTGAAAAGCCGTGAGCAGAAGCTAGTCGAGAATATATAAACCATATGCAAGTCAAAACCTTTATTAACATAGAAAACCACGATCAGAATTGAAACAAATTACACCAAGTATTTACAATGGAAGCAATTGAGCTAACTGCAGACTGTTACAAACTATCTACAGGTACAGAGGCTTTCCGGCTTTTAAAAAAATTATCTGAGCGTTTGGTCGAAGCGACGCGTCACCCGAGAGCTGGTGAAGTGGTGAGTATCTGGCGCGGTACGTCAGCAATGCCATGCAATGCAGCCAGCGTCTTGGGGACGCTTCCGACTGGTATTCATATGAACCTAAAGGAATACTTCAACCAGTTATAAGCCAATTCTAGACCCCTCTACCAAATGGTGGTGGAGTAAGTGAGTTGCCAAATAGCTCTATATTATAAATTGGTTGCAGCACTAGATTTGGTTGCCGGCAATAAATTTGGTTGCGCAAAATATTGTCAGAGTTATGGGTATGGCACCGTTTTGTCTATCATACTGCCTGCTAGAGGGCTACAATGGTATATAAAAAACTAATGTTTATTCTATTTAAAACACTAATGTTACTTTTAACACCTTCAGTGGCTATAAACTAATGTGAGGTGACAATACGCACGGCAGTTGAACACATAAGATTCAAGCTTTCTATGTAAACAGAGACGGATTACGATTCTCGGAATACTACAAGACAATACAGTTTTATATGAAGTAGCAGACAGTAGCTATGTCTTATCATTATCACTGGGCATAATGGTACCTACATATAATTTTATTAAAATCTTGACACAAGATTTTTCACATGCCTTAATCTTTTTTCCATTAATTATTGTATGTAAACGTTTTTTACGGTGTTCTGGGTGTTTTCTATGTTTAGTTAGAAAATGTCTAGGTAGCTACCTAGTGTAATATAAGTACGTATTAATAATAATAATAACGTTTATTAAAAAAGAATAAAGACATTATAAGACAGCCGTGTGGTGCCGGTTAATGAATTTACACCACTCAACTCTTCCCGTGGGTGTAGTTAAGAGTCGACTAAGGGACATAGACCGGGGGGCGGGCAGCAGCGCCTCTTGCAGAATAGATCTACCACCAAACTGCGATCCCCGAACCCGCATGCTCAGCGTGGGGATTATGGGCATAACCCCTCATGAGATAAAAAAATCAGGGGGAGGCCTGCGTCCAGCAGTGGACTATTATAGGCTTTTGAGGTAGACAGATTCGATGATTAACTAGTTCTTAACAAAACCTCTGCATGGGGCTAGATGATGCTGTGTGGATTGTCCACCATTATTTATTATTATCATTATTTGTGATTATTCTCAATTTCATGACCCCGGGCCGTAGAGTGGTCCGGTCCTTTGGCGCCGAAGCCAACACCAAAGAGGCACTTTATGAGAGCTAATTTAAAGGGGAGGGACATTATTATTTATAAATAATTAATTTAAAAAAGTAGTTTTTTTCTGAGAATGAGTATGCCCAGTTTATTATGTTTAAGTTTTATTATGTATTTATTATGTATAGTTTTATTATGTTTAAGATTTTTAATTATAACGCTTTAATTTTGATTAACACAATCGTAGATCCACGACAAAAGAAAATTGATCGTATTATTCAAAAGGATAAAATTTCGTTTTTTTTTATTCGATGCCAAACAATATGGACAACAAGGCGTAGTTGCCGCTTACATTTAATAAATTGTTCGACAACTTGCAAAGAAAGACGTTCCCGAAAATCTGATAGCAACAGTTTTATTGCAAAAATATTAGTGCAATATTTTTTACTTGCGATTACGAGTTAAAACATATTAATTCAGCGCCTCGCTAATAGATCCTATACCAACAAATCGCTTCTTCGACAACGTTCTAAGAAGAGCTATGAAAATTAGTGTTAATCCGAAAAATGTTCATCTCTTACTAATTGCAAGCACCAATAAAGTCTTCGGTGTGGTTCACGTTAAGGCGAGCGCACACAAGAGACATTCGTCGAATTGTCACAGCCGACGGTCGGTGGTCGCGACTTCGCACCGAGGTGTCGGCAAACAGCTGCCGCGTCGATAATTACCAACAAAGCTCGCTTGTTTGCGCTCGGCCTTACGAGTTCTTCAAGAATTTAGGTTGATTCTGTTGAAGCTTTGGAATATTTTACACTTATGTGACTTGATAGTTATCTATCTACTCGTACATAATTGGCAATTATATAATTATTGAGTAGATTATTAACATTTTCAGTATTCATGACAAACAAATGCATAAAGAGCTTTGTAGCAAGCTAAACAAGCTCGGATAAAGGTATTTATCGAAAAGTTTTAATAATAATATGTTTTTTTTACAAATAGCTAACAAAGATTTTTCTTCTATGTATAATAAAAAATATCTATCTATGTAATGTATAATATTACGTATATCAGTTATCTAGTACCCATAACACAAGCTCTGCTTACCTTGGGGCTAGATAATGCTGTGTGAATTGTCCAGCATTTTTTTTTTTTTTTTTTTTGTTTTATAATTCTATTTTCACGACAACATTCCTAAATTTTTTCTACTATTGAATTTATGTTTTAAAATACTTTTTTCAGTCATCAATCACCTTCAGAAACTTTTCCGTGTACCTTCGTTCTGATTTTAATTTCAAATGAGTATACAACTCATGGTAAGCCGCTTACGTAAACGGTTAGCGTTCAGTTAGTACCGTCCAACGCGCATGTCCAATGGACGGCGTGTTGACACGCGCTCGCGCAGCGCAAACACACTGATTGTGTTTATAGCCACTTAACAAGACTCCGCGACAATTCCGATTAGTACTCGAAAAAACTTTACCGTGTTTGTTTTTGGCGAGAGCAGCTACTTTGTAAATGGGGACGTGCTTTTGAACTTTTAAAACTTGCATATTGAGTAGGAAGTGCAGCTACAGAGGTACTTGGAATGTGTTAAATAGCATTATTCATTCGAATACTTCAAAGCCGTGCTATAAGGTACAGGATTAGGATACAACGCAATCTGCGAGTAGGTAAAAATCGTGCGGTTTTTTCAGTTTTGTGTGCGCTGACTTTTTATTTAAAAAGAAAAAAAAAGCCTTTTTATTTCCTACTAATTACCTATTAGATAGAAAACACTTTATTGTACCACACAAACACAAAATACAATACAAAAGGAAATACATGGAATGAAGGAAGTACAAAGGGCGGCCTTATCGCTTTGAGCGATCTCTTCCAGGCAACCTTGGGATGGACTGGACATAAAAGAACAATGTAGACGGTGGCATTGGAGTATTAGAAAAAGTTGAGAGGTGTCAACCCCTTGACACCTCTCAACTGGGTGCCCCCACCCAGATGGAACGAAGTTCCTTTCTATAAGAGAGAGAGAGAGAGAGACAGACAGAGAAACATGCGCACGCCGCACGGCTTACAATAGCTTACTATAGCAAAAAGTGTCGTTACAACTTTTCGTGAGTTTTTTTTCCGTCCAGCCCCCTTTCACAACGCGCGATAAGGAACTTGATGTTGGTGTTGGGTCGGGTGAGCTAATGAGGTAACGTCCAATCTGTGGCTGATGGTTGCGTGCGAGCGCGTGTGAATGCCAGCACCCGACGACATCACGCGATTGCAGCACGCATGCAGCATCCCTGGGGCGTCATGCTCATTACCAATTCGACACGTAAGAGCTTTTTGTACGTCTAGTAAGTATTATAAAAGCTTCCCCAGTCACCGATCTATGCTTGAGTGACGATTATGCCATACAAAAGCGTTACTTAATCATAGATTAATGACTGAGCAAGCTTTTATAATACGGTCCTTAGTACCTAATTCTGTTCGCAGCTTCGCACGCGTTTTTCGCAACTTGATTTCTTACTCCTATTAGACCAGAACTTTCATCATCATCATCAGCATATACCAGTCCGTTGCTAGACATAGGCCTCCCCTAATGAGTGCCATAGCGCCCTGTCTTCAGCTTGCCGCATCCAGTATCTGCCAGCAGTCTTTCGCAAATCGTCATCCCATCTGGTCGGAGGGCGTCCTACACTACGTTTGCCGAGTCGCGGTCTCCACTCAACCCTTCTTGGCTCTTACCCCAGCGGTTGTCGGTTCTTTTCGAAATATGGCTAGCCCACTGCCACTTCAGCTTGCTAATCCTATGAGCTTTGTCGATAACCCTGGTTCTCTATCGGATGTATTCGTTGCGAATCATATCCTTCAGAGAAACTCCGAGCATAGCTCTCTCTATAGCTCGCTGGGCGACTTTAAACTGGTGGACCAGCCCTACCGTGAGTGTCCACGTCACAGCTCCGTAGGTAATGACGGGCAGGACGCACTGATTGAATTGACGAGAAGACTCGATGTAGTTTCTCAAACGCTGCGCAACCTATCTGGATCCTTCTCTTGGCCTCCTCGAAACTGTTACCCAACTGCAGAATCTGCCCAAGGTAAGTGTACTCGGAAACAATTTCCAGAAGGCTATGTACGACGACCGGTCCCGGATATTAGTAATATAAAAAAAAACTATTAAATAAAAAGTGACCACTGTGTTTGCGCCCATGTTAAATATCAGCTAGCTCTAAAACACACGAAAACAGGAGTCTTAATTAGGCTGTTTTTAAATAAATTATTTATATTATAACACCTTACAAAGTTTTTTGTGAAACTTTGTAGAAAGTGTGTGTAGAATACACGCCGAACCTGCCCACCAAACAATGCCCGTGGCTGCGTAGGCGGGTTGTCTTTGGTGTACAAACTCCGATCAAAAATTGGGTGTGGTTAAAGTTTGTCAGGATTGGTGCTTATAGTAGTTTTTAAATCACGAAACGATGAACTAAAGAGAATTAGGTTTAAGATTTGGCTGTATGTATTTTTTTCCATGAGGGATAGTATTTGTTGCGAAAAACTTAAAAAAACTGTGTGAATACCAAGTAATTTGAAGTCGGTTATATGAAACGAAAAATAATAGAGGTTCTATGTTCAGGTGTATGTTCTTTTTTGTGTTCGTCGATTTTTCTTCAATTATATAATAATAACAAATAATATAAAAACAGTTTGCAGATAGCTTAATTGTTTCTATTGTAAATACTAGTTTTAATTTAAATTTGTTATTTGATTGTTATTTTCTTTCTGAATAAAAATTTTTAGTTATTTAAAAAAATACAAATAATTAAAATCATTTATTCCACATTAGTCTTGTACATGATGTAAAATACTTAACAACTAAAAGGTCGAATTATGGACTTATTTGGAAAAATTCTTTCCCTTTTGTCCTTTTGTGTTGTGTTTGTACCGAAAATCTTAAAAAAATATTTAAATAATAAGGAATTTAAAGTAGGTTTTTGGTTTATTTTATAAGCTATCAAATTGTAGTATTAATTTTTGTGAATTGATATGCATAAGCAGGAGACAAATAACTTTTCATGTAAAAAAAACTTCCTGAACCACAACTGCTGGACGCAGGTCCCCCCTATTTTTTTATCACATGCCCCCCCCATAATCCTCACGCTCTGGGCATGCGGGTTTGGGATCGCTTTTCGGTGGTAGATCTATTCTGCGAGAGGCGCTGCTGCCCGCCCCCGGTGTATGTCCCTTAGTCGCCTCTTACGACACCCACGGAAAAATTTGGGGTGGTGCAAGTTCCCATATGGATTAAAAAAACATCATTTTTTCATTTAAACAACTCACCAAAAAACGTTGTGGATGGTTGTTGCGTAGCCAGCCAGTGCGCGTACGCATGTCCAGCGAGGATGCCCGCGTCGCTCAACGAAGATAGGTCGGGACATGTGGATGTTGACGACACTGTCACAATTAACATGGTATTTTAAAGATTTTCGATTACACTATGAACGTAGACTATAAGACACTTAAATAATACTAGCAGTACCTTGCGGATTCACCCGCGTAGTTCCCGTTCCCGTGAGAATTCCGGGATAAACTAATAATAATAAATAATTTATTGTACTCACACAATGAGCTTACATTTAAAACTACAGTAGCAAGTATAACATTAGAGCAACATTGCGCGAGACTGATGCATGCGTTGGGTTTGTAAAAAAACCTGTGTTATAGGTCACCAGGCTAAAATATAGCCTATGTGCTATTCCAGAGCTATCTTTGTGCCAAATTTTATTTAGATCCGTTCAGCCGTTCGTGCGTGATTGAGCAACAAACATCCATCCATCTAAACTTTCTCATTTATAATATTAGAGTGATACATAAACCTACGTCCCAAACAAGTTCTGAACGTACCCAAACAAGGTGGGTTTTGCCATTTATCTGTCTGCAGCATAGTTGAACGTAGTGAAAAAATTCTATGTCTATGGTCTGCAGTGACAAAAGTTGTTTTTAATCGACATTAAACAATTGAGGAGGTTTAGCTGTATGCATTTAAGTATTTTTGTGTGTTTGTCGCTTACTTTGTCACATATTGAATGACCAGAAGAAATTACTTAGAGTATGAGGGGGCTTACAAACTATGATAAAATAACCTTAAGATTAAATAAATAAAAATAAATAATGCTGGACAATTCACACAGCATTATCTAGCCCCAAGCTAAGCAGAGCTTGTGTTATGGGTACTAGATAACTGATATACATAATACAATACAATACATAGATAGATATTTTTTATTATACATAGAAAACGACCAGAACACCCTGAACAAATGTCTGATTCTTTAGGAACTGTATAATACTTCATTGTTCGTGTTCAAACTAGGATTCACAAGGCTAATAAATAGCAAAATAAAATATTGGATAACCGGATAAAAATAATATTACAACATCCGTCTCGTTTCAGTTTTATTTTACCGGCTTGAGCGACAATTTTTCGGACCAGCTAAACGTTTTGGTTTCCGACATCAATGAAAATGGCGATGAATGGTCAAGATATATAATCGGAAGACGTTATTAGTTTTGGAAGTTGTTATAAATCAGTTAAGCGTTTCGCCCTAGATAGTTTGACGGAGTTTTCTTCAAATAGTGTAGGTACGATCGCCCGAGGATCTGCCTTTACACCACTAGGATGATTTTTCTGTGAAGTGACCGATTGCCAGCCCCGGCTTGCTCGATTCTTTTGTTTTTGAAGACCAATAGGAGCTTCGTATTTCGTGATTGACAAGTCTAAGACATTATCAATAGGTTAACATCTGTTTAGTTTGGGCATTTATAACAATGATTAAATATTATTATGTACATACATTTGACTTATTATGTAAAAACTTTTTGAATGTTTTACACGTTCGGATGATGGATTTGATTTTGTAGATTCAAGACGGAGGATAGCATAAATACTACTATTTCTTTTTTTACAGGATGTTAAGTGCATCGTTTGCCAAAATAAAATGGTGTGTAAAACAAAATGTTCATAAAACCGTGTAAAAAGTTTTTGTTAACTTTTTTTGAATTGAGAAGGTAGCAAGAACGCCCCGCCCCCCTTTTATTTTGCCAAATGGTTCATCAAACACCCTATAAACTGTAATACGATTCTCTCAGCCGGTTTTTCATCCGGTTGTTATAATTTGGCAATAGTTTAAATATTTTGTAGAAAGTTTAAACTATTGTCAAGTGTCTATAGTTTAAACTATAACAAGCAGTTGAACCGGCTGTTAGTCATTGATTTCTGATGAATTTTTTTGGTTCTGCGTTGTGTTTTCTGGTTCTTTATGTTTTGTGTTTCAATAGTAAGATTTTAATATCAATTTAAGTTGGTATGGTAAAAGCAAAATGGTATGGAATGGGAAATGTATTATTAAAGTTAGGTAGGTACTAAAGTAATTAAAGTCATTGTTATTAAATGGCAATTCAATTTAGTGTAGGAGTTATGTAACTGTATGATAAAATGAAAAGGTTGCAAACAAATTTATGAGTCTGGTCAACAAGCAAAGTTTGCAATTTTTGTCGCAAATAAGTTACTTACCGTTTCTTTCATCTGCTGCATCTTCAAAGCTGTCATCAGGTGAAGCATCATTGCATTCACTATTATTTCCCAAAATGCTGTCAATCAGAAACGTTTTACTTTTACCATTCATACAGTTTGTGGTATTCGGAGTTTGACAGCCACTTTTTGTATTCACAAACGCTCTATTTGGAAAAATAACGTTATTCTGTCCAAAATAAAATAGCTTTTCGCTGTAACTGTTAACTTTTTCTTTTAATCTTTTATCTATATGTTTAGATTCACTATTTTCACAAATGTCTATTTCATTATCACTTTCAATTTCGCCACCTGATTCACTATAATTTGATTCTTTATCACACGCATTTATTTCTGTGTTAACTTGCGATTCGTTATCACACGTACTTGAAATATCATCTATAGCTTCCATTTTATAACACAACACCAAAAAATAGGATTATTTATTACTTTTTTTTACTGTGTAAAAGACGTCTAGCAAAACAGCTACCGCCTTTTAATCTCCGAAACGCTTGTCGGAGTCGGAAACTGATAATTGCTTCCGAAAATAGGTGGTTCCGACTGGTCTGTGGATGCTGTAGGTATGCTCAAGATGTGAATCTCTCACGCTACTGGCTGGCTTAGAGTGGAAGGGATAACGCCATCTTAGGTGGGAGGGGCGAGCCGCCTGCTAAAATTCACACCTTTCTTTTATTTGATAACACGTTATGTCAGAGCTCTTTAGCTCATAAAGGACCTCTAAAAGCTCGAGCTGAGGCGGATCCAATTTCCTGGTTATTGTTTGATTAATGTCGTGGGCTTAAGTGATTTAGTGAGCAATCTGAGCTCAAATGTACTTTTTAATGGATTACTTACTCAAAATGATCATTTAGAAGCTTTGCAGAAGGCAGACTATTTTAGTAAACTTAATTTGAAATACTTTAAGTTGGGGTTAGTGATAATAATTCTTTTAGTATAATTATTTGTACTTTGATAAAAACCCTATAACATTGACAAATAACTAGGTAACTTTAACTCAGTGAGTAAAAATATATTTCGTAGAGGCCTGTAGAGGCTCTACGCTTCGTTGCTACGTAGCGTAGAGCCTCTAAAGGCCTCTGCTACGATTTTTTAAAATAGAATATTCTTTTATTGGAACCTTAACTAGGTATACTAACAAAAATAGGAAGCGATGCGACATGCAGAAGTAAAATACTGTGTCACAAATCGCAACGCCTACCTCCAGGAATATACTTTTGTCCTAAGACTTTGTTTGACACAACGTTTTTTGTTTAATTAGTTTTGTATACAACAAGTATACAGAAGTATACAACATGTTTTGCACATGTATATAACATGTTTTACACATGTATGCAACATGTTTTACACATGTATACGAGTAAGAAATTAAATAAGAAGCCAAAAAAAATCGATTTCGGGAACTTTTTGCCACAGTGCGAGGGCTCCACGCACTGTTATAACCTATGAATACGAGTGTGAACAAAATACGAAAAGATTACACAAAACTTGGCACATTATGTACATGTACCTATTATACCTTGGTGAAAAACAAGGGGCAAGGTGGTGAGGTTCATAGAGAACCTAATGACTGTCAGCTGGCAGGTAATACGTGTTTGGCGGACTCTTTCGGCGGTAAAGAGAACTGTTTAAAATCTTGCTCAGCTTATTACAAAATTTTGGAGTAAACAGCGATAAATAGAACCTCTGAATCGCCCTTATCTTCTTCAGTTTAGTAAGAGGGTGATTTTTCATTCCGTGCTCCAGCGTGAAAGCCATGTAGTTTCTACGCCTTTGAACAGATGGCGCTACTAGGAAAAGTGTTCTATCAGCGAGAACCACTGTTGTGAAAAGTTTGCGTAGAGTTTTTGTTCATTGCGTTTGAAATAGATGGCGTTTGGTGAGTAAAAGTTAAAAAAATATAGTGATAAGTTAGCATTTTAATTATAAATACTAACTTTACATAAAACTATAATGAATGACTTGTTATAACACGGATAGTTTAATTTTTTTCTCAATTTAATTCCTATCAAAACAATAAATTCAAAATATAAGATTTCATTTGTTTCTTTTTATGAAAACATTTCATTGAAACCCTTCCACAAAATTAAAATATATTCTTTCATTTGTATAATTTTAAGAAAAATATTATCTTGAGTTGTACATTTTGAGTGGTGATAATAATAATGCTTGAGATACACAATCATTAGTCAATTTCTGAAATTAGCTTTGTGAGCGTGTTCGAAGTTACTTAGGTACTTTTTGCATTAATTTTGTGGATTGGTTACCAGCATTTTGTGGGTGGTTCGACGCGGGTTGGCGCGAGTTTCATATTTTGTGGTATTTAATATTTTTTTGAGTTCCACAAGCAGTAAAACTAGCGGACAAGTAATCGGCCGCTAATCGTAACCCATTTTCTATTATCTCTGTGGCGTGGTGGGCGAAGGTCCGCTGGGACGCAGAAGGTTGCGTTTTCGATTCCCGAATCGAACCCTGATTGAACCTTGATTTACTGGTACTTTTGGAGAATTTAGGAAAATTTGCAAATCTAGTGCTAAAAATCTTCATTTTTCCCAAATGCTCCCAAAATACAAATGAATTAAATTAGAATTAGGTTAGGTTAGGTAAGGTTAGGTTTTTTTATTTAAATGAAACGCATGTTGGTATTTTCGGTTAGGTTAGGTTAGCTTAGGTTAGGTTAGGATTATTCATTGAAAATCGTTGATGAGATTTGCGGCAAATTGTTTTTCCGTTAGTTTTATTGCTTGTGGAATGCAGAAAAGATTAATAACCACAAAATAACTTGAATCGCGAGTTCTTCGATACAAACTTTATTTTATTCTGGAACAGTAGACAGATTAACCAGACACAATTTGAACTGCTATAAATGTGGCTATTACTTTGCATCACGAAATAGGTGTTCTGAGTAGGTGACACGTGTAAATTGCGGTCATACATCACGCGTATCTCGCGTTGAATCACGGATCCTCTAACACTTGTCCTTTGTCACAGGCACTAGGTTTGTTCTACGTGCAACTTCTATATATACCTACCTCCTCATCAGAATAGCTAAACATGCTTCTCCCAAACAGTTTTGCCATTATCGTATCGCTGACGGATTGGTCGTGTAGTAGAGTTTTTATTGAGAGGTTTTATTTGGAAATACAGTTACGCCAGCGCACGCCTGCCATGTCACCGAGGTCGTGCATTGTGTAGATATTTAAACATAGTGATTAAGGCGCTTACCCCACCGAAAGTGGCGCCGCCACCTACTTTATGTTATTATTCCGTTTAACAAAGGAATTTGAGAAAAGAAAGTTTGGAAGCTGTTTTTTAATGCCTCTGTAATAGTTTTATTCTATTTAGTTTAGGCAGAGATACGAAAATAAATTTTAGTGGCCACCAAGGGCAACTTAGTATCTCTGCCTAAACTAATTAGTATAAAACTATTACAAAGGCATTAAAAAAAAGCTTATGATAGGTATCACAAACTGAAAAATGGATTTTTGAAAATTCCTTTGTGAAACAGAATAATAACATAAATTAGGTGGCGGCACTAATTTGGGTGCTGTATGCGTTAAGAAAATATTTTATCAAGAAAAAGAGCAATAAAATAAAGACTAAAAAAACATTAAGAAAAAACATTGGAAAAGATGTCTTGGATAATAATAAACATCTTAAAAAGGATTTTTTCTATTGAGTGCGTTCATTGGATTTTGTAACTGAATGCGACTTTGGCTAGACTAAATCCTTAGGTACCTACATATTTTTTTCAGATTTGTATACAGTATTGTCTCAGATGACTTAAGTTTTTTTTTTAAATCACAAAAGCGAGGCCTCTGCTGGAACACCTAGCCTTTTAGAAGTTTGAGCTTTTCAGTAGTAGGTACACTCCGGGTTTTCAAAAAATTATCTAAGCGTCTGGTCGAAGTGACGCGTGACCCGAGAGCTGGTGAGTATCTGGCCCAGCGCATCAGCATTGCCATACAGCGGCGCAATGCAGCCAGCGTCTTGGGCACGCTTCCGACTGGTATTGATATGGATCAGTTAAGCTAACTGTAGATTGCTTGCAACAGTGTGCAGTTAGCTCAATTGTTTCTATTGTAAATACTAGTTTTAATTTAATTATATTAGTTGAATGTAATTTTTTTTCTTAATAAAAATATTATAGTTCAAGTTAATTTATTAATTTGTGATATGAATGTGATTGTGAATGTAACAGTGACTAATTTTATGTTGCAGATTGCGTGTTTTGTCTTAATTGATTAGATTTATTGATACTAAATTTAAGATGTTTTCTCGAATAAGTGAAATGTAATTTCTTTTGAGAAATAAATATTCTTTAAACCTATATTATTAATGTTTTGGTTGTTTGCCTTGTATAAGTTACAACTGATCTTATTTGTTAAAGTTAATAATGATGTAAACAGGCTTCCCGCGACACAGGCTTGCCTCGTGCGGGAGCCGCTAGTAATGTGTACCTTGTCTGTAGTAATTGGCAAATAAATAATTTTGGAATTTGTATTTGCGATACACAGGTATTACAGGGAGTTTATATATAAAATTATGAGCACTGTGATCTGCCATTAGGCGTATAAAGAGGAAAGATTTGTATTTTGAATGTGCCTAACGAATAAACTTAAAAACTACTGGATTGATTTAAAAAATTCTTATGCCGTTAGAAAGCTACATTATCACTGAGTAACATAGGCTTATACAATACATCTAAAAATTTCAGCTCGTTTCGTTCAGCAGTTTTTTTCATTTATTATGTATTTTGTTCATTTATTATGTAATCTGTAACGTTTATTATAGAAGAGCGAGATCCTCTAACACAAGTTTTTATACTTAAATGAGGTCTCAACAATGGAATAACATATTATTGTAAGCTTGTTACAGAAATAAACATTTTTTTTTTTTAATTTTTACGTTGTCTTTATCCGAACATTTGTCAACTCCATAACTTCAAAAAACCCCTGAACATCGACCTTGATATTTATATGATTTTGGACTAGCTAAGCTAATCCCAAAAAAGTACTATTTTAGTGGGTTTCTAATATCTAACCTGAAGTAACCCAACTGTTCCATATTCTCTGTGTCTCTACTTTGATTGAAAACGATCGTGTGTCCCAGACGTGTAGAGTTTCTTGGATTCACGTCAAAATGAAAAATACCTTCAGCAAAACTTGGCATCATTGAGATTCCATTGCAATCAAATTCTGATTTGGAATAAAATATCGCCATAAAAGAAACCTTTTAGTTGTTGAGTGTTTACATTTTCCCACGATTTTGAGTATTTGAACCGAAGGATATCTTACAATAGATAACCAGATCATTAGTCTGTCCAGTATCAACCAGCTCTAAGCTTTTCTGTGTTAAGATTTAGTCTATTCAAAATCAAACTATTATTGAGAGGCTATTAGCGTGAGTTTAATTGAGAGGAATAAATCATGAATTATAGACTTAATAAAAACTTAACCAGATTCTTAGCTGCATTCAATTTGAGTTCGGCGTATCTATCATCCACACTGGCATTGCCACCATATTTTGATTCGATTAATATTTATTTTGATGACCTCTGTGGCGCGGTAGGCGAAGCAAGCGACGCAGGAGGTTGCGGATTCGATTCCCATCATGGGGCAAATGTTTATACGATCTACAGATATTTGCTCTAGTCATTTACTAAGTATAATAAAATAAAAACTGTGTATTGTGTTGTATTATGTACATGAGTTATCTAGTACCCATAACACAAGCTCTGCTTAACTTGGGGCTAGATAATCTCAAAACTTTGCATTTGATAAATTTTTTACAACGCATTTCAAAACGAATCCGTTAAAACATCCGTTTTCAAAGACAACACAAATTTGAAAAATCCCAAACAGCACATTAAAAATTCCTGTCTTTGAAATGCAAACTAGCTCAGGGTTTCAGCAGGGTTAAGTTCCTGCAGAAAACTACAGGTTTCGTATTGTTAAGAAGAAGAATGCACGAATTTGGTGCATTCTTCTATAGTTCTGTTCTGTAGTTTTCTAGTTCACGTATGTACTGCCAGCAAGCGGGCATTATACGCATCACCGAGAAATTGTTTCAATTTTATATGTAGAAAATTCCATATTTAAAATGCGAAAGATTTCATAGCTCATAATTATAAGCTATGTGACTGCGCATGTTTATGACGCTCATTGTCACTATTGTCACTTATTGTTTATGTGTTTCATTTGTAAATTGTTTTTAGCCTACGTGTGCAACGAATGAATGAATATATTTTTATTTCAGACAACACAGTCCATATTACAAAACAATGACATAAAATACAGAATAATAAATAACTATACAAAAATAACTATATAAGTAATAACTACTTATTGTTTCTATTGTAAATACTAGTTTTATTTAAATTTGTTATTTGATTGTTATTTTCTTTCTGAATAAATTAAAAAATAATTAAAAAACTACTATCATGCAATAAAAGTATTTTCTATCTTTCTATGATATGAGCGAGGTAAGAAGGTCAGCACAGCATCATATCAGCTTATACAAGTTCACTGCTGGACTTAGGCTTCTCTTTGCAACTCTACGAACAGTGGTCCTCAGCAACCTCCATCCATCGACTCCATCGATTGGATTGTCTCAACACGGCCACCACTCCTACCTTTACTTTTAAAAGTCTTTATTACTACAATAAATTCCTCTCAATAGATTTAAGATAATTAATTCTGTCCAATTAAAGAAATTAAGAATAATTATTTGGTACAATACAAAGAGACACATTTAAATAAGTGATTAGCTTAGCTACCTATCAAGTTGCATTGCGCCCTAACAGGGCTTCTAATGCCCCCTCACCTCACCTCAACAGCCTATAATAGTCCACTGCTGGACGCAGGCCTCCTCCTGATTTCTTTTATCTCATGGGGGTAATGCCCATAATCCCCACACTGGGCATGCTGGTTGGGGATCGCAGTTCGGTGGTAGATCTATTCTGCAAGAGGCACCGCTGCCCGCCCCCCGGTGTATGTCCCTTAGTCGCCTCTTACGACATCCACGGGAAGAGTTGTAAATTCTAAGCCGGCACCACACGGCTACTAATACCTAGCATAAGTGAATTCCTTTAGATCTCTCGCATTATATTACATTGGATATATATACCTATAGATTAGATAGATAGAAAGGTACATAAGAGTTACGTCGGATCAAAGCAACGCTTGCCTCAAGATGCCTCGAGCTATACAGTGTTCAACTTTGATGACTGAGTTTTATGGTTATCCAAGCCACACGCCTCTTTTATTTGTTAAAAAATAGGCCAAGAAGCCTGGTTAATTAACTTGGGAGTCGTCTAAGGTCTGTAACTTTTCTATAGTCTGAAATAAAATATTATTATTTTTAAGGTCAACACCATCTTCGGTCAAAACCCCGAATTTTCGAAGCGAGCAGTCTCAATCTCTTCAGCTTAACTGTAATAATGTCTGTCTTTTCTCTTCGATATGACGTTGTCCACGATAGAGATTATACTGTCATCTCTTCCATGTCCCTTAGGGAGACAGCGTCACTCATAACGAAAGTGAACCCGCTCGCAGCTACTTGTAATATTTTCCGCTTGTGTAGTAGTAAGTTCACAGACCGCTTCGTCGACACTTCGATTCAATACAACCTCTGGGGACGCCGCGCTGTGGACTCACCTGCCACAGCCTAAAATATTACTACTAGTTTTATGAGACACCACTTTAAATTTATGCATCATTTCAATATACATTTGGGAGATGAAACCATTTTACACTTACGAGGTACATTGCCCTTAAGGTGAAGTAGGTCTCAAAACTCAGGTTTTGCCTAAACGGAAAATCAATTTTAAGACAAGAAAACACAATTTTTTAAATTCTTTTTTGATAATTATGCATCGAAAGTTTAGGATTTTTGTTAGTAAGTTATGGGAGCTGAAACACGATTGACTCAACTTGACTCGATATAAAAAAATCGCAAAGTTTCCTCTAAATATAGATTTTTACTACGGAAAACCAGTTTCAGTTGCTAGTTACTTAACATATTTACATGAAATATCGTACAAAAAATACTTGACTAAACAATTTAAAGGATTATTTATGGTTTTATTTTTTTGCGAAAGAGTATTATTTTAGAGTAATAACAAATTTATAAATAAAAAGCAGTGAAATTGCGCGCAGGCCGGCTCTTGCCTCCCTTTCTCGCTTTCACCGCTCGGTGTTCGCACGTCCTTGTCTCGAAACAGCGAACGTACTTCGCCGTCATCAGTTTTTTCCTTGATGGCGCGTGGCGTATGTATTAAATAGTTTATCCGGAATACTCAAAAACAAGAGTATTCCGGATACGGTAAACGATTGTTCCGTATAAACGCTCCTGTAAAATCGGAATCTCTGTGTGAATGGTATTAGTAAAATCATAAATTTAAGCTATGATTTTGACAAGGACGTTGATAAATTTTATTCTCGTGGTTTACGTGTATCAATTTCAAATGAGGGATTTAGGACAACAGTATTTCTGAAAATCACTAAAGATAAATTTTCGATATTCAGATTTCCGCGATTAGTGTTAAATTGTTAACTTAGAATCAATTAATTAAATTCCTTGTATTTTTTTATAATTACAATTTGGCTTATCTGTCTAGTAACCAAACTCGATGTAGAATGTTTGTAAACAAACTTCTAATGGTTAACGTAAAATTCCATCTTTTGCCGCATATTTTTACAAACGCAATTTATGTACAACTGTCGATTTAAGATCCTTCCTTCTATAAATATTGCTGATAAATTATACCTAAAACTCAAAAGCAAGTTTTTATTGTGTCGTGGCAAAAAGGCTTACCACAAAATATCAGATTATCTAGAAGATAAAAAAGCTTGGGACGGGTTTTGCTCCAACTCGAAAAATAACAACTAACAGGCTAAAGGTTTCTTCGTCGCTTCTTTACTTTAGCCTACACACCGAAGCGACAGAAATCAAAAATATCACTTTATTTCCGTGTCAGTGTTTTATTTTAAGAATTTGACGTTTTCTAGGTGTACATTTTTGTATTTATGGAAAAGATGCATTTTTGTATTCTGTGCAAGTTTTATAAGAAATAAAAAATATAATTATTCTACTACACTCAATTTGATAACCCCAATCGTATACGACTTATAGTTGACGCTCAATGTACCCGATGTACAAACATACTGACAGTGTTTGTTGATCTGTTTGATCTACGATGGAACGGATAAGTACCTATAAATTTTCCAGAATTCTCTGTAACATCCGCTGAGCAATCGTATAATTAGATTAATGCTGCAATAGATTCGGAATAAGATCGTATACTCAATCTGCGTCTGAGTGCGAACGTAATGTTAAAACGCTATTTGTACTTCTATTGACGACCTCTGTGGCGCGGTTGGCGAAGGTCCGCCTGCGTCGCAAGAGGTTGCGGGTTCGATTCCCGCCTCGGGACAAATGTGTGTACGATCTGCAGATATTTGTTCCGGGTGTTCTGGTCGTTTTCTATGTATAATAAAAAATATCTATCTATGTAATGTATTGTATTATGTATATCAGTTATCTAGTACCCATAACACAAGCTCTGCTTAGCTTGGGGCTAGATAATGCTGTGTGAATTGTCCAGGATTATTTATTTATTCAACGACATCTGTGGTGCGAGGGCGAAGGTCTGCCTGCGATGTTGTAGAAAAAATATCTATTTATTTTATGTATTCTATTAAGTATATCAGTTATCTAGTACCCATAACACGCTGCAAACACTATCATTAATATATTCAAACAAATTGTCAAACTTTTCTGTGCAAAAAGCCTTACTACAAAATATAAGATAAAAAAACTTGGGACGGGTTTTGCTCCAACTCGAAAAATAAAAACTAACAGGCTAAAGGTTTCACTCTATTTCTATGTCAGTGTTAATTTAAGAATTTTACCTTTTCAAACTTTAAATTTTTGAATTTTGTGGTGGGCTTTCTGCCTGGGTCAGTCAGATTCCCCACCACCGTTATGAGATTCGACACGAATGACTAGGTTAGGTCATCAATTTAGCCTCTTAAATATCCTTACGCAAGCGGATCTTTTGAGAAGTAAATAAAAATCTTAAACCATGTAAACCCCCCGGTTGCACAGGAATTTGTTCTTTCTTGAATAATGAATAGTAAAATATTACCTAAACATCAAATGACTTGGCAAACTATACAAATACGTCAAGTTTATTAGGCATTTCAAGATCGCTATGCTAGCAGAGCTAAGTCTCCAACAAGCTACGGTGATTATTTCAAAACAAGGCACAGAGACCTCTCAAGTTTAGGTATATTTCATTGGCTGAATATTTTTCTGAAAGAATCAAGCCAATTTTCTATTTTTATCTATAGTCTGCCTTCGCATATTGTATTCCAACGTCGGAATGCGGATTATGAGAACATCGGGCTTAATCCATGAGTAATATTTTTTACCTTTGAAACATTTCCAATAGCTCGTAAGCTCCTCAAATCACAAAAGTAGAAATGACTTTATTTACTTGTACCCACGTTTATTTTGGCTTTTTAAGCCCATACACGTAGGAATTATGTCTATAAATAATTTAAATACTAAATAAAGCAGCTGTGGAAAATTAAAGTGTTAAAAAATTTAAGTAGGTATGTTTCTTATCTTTAATTAATTAGGTATTCTAAATTTATTGTACCATGCATGAAACCATAGAGCATGGTAAACATTTACCTTCATAATAATTATGGCCGACTGATGAAGTTTTCATACCATACCAACTATACGTTAGGCCCTTCCTTCAATCAAACCTACCTCATCTCAATCAAACCTCTCTCTCTCTCTCTTTCTTTGTCGTTCGTTTCGGTTTCGTTCGTTGCCTGCCTGCCTTGTCTTGCTCATGGTAAAATTATACAGGTCTGCCACTTACTGGTGGCACTCAGATTAGATTTTTTATTTTTTTATTTATTTTTTATTTTATTTAATTTACTAGTTCATAGCCATTTCATCGGTATCTCAAATGTGTTAAAACTTCATGAAAACAAAACATAACAAAAGAAGCGTTTAATCAAAAAATCTGCCATTTTTAATAAATACCTTCAAAATTACTAAGCATGCTTATTTCAGTAGAACTTGTGTTATAGTGTACGTGATATTTCGTACAAAAAAGTTACAGCACTTACGTTAAACGTAAAAATCGACGTAAAATAGCCAAGCCTCTTTTCAGGGTTATAATGCAGCCAAGCTATTGGTATTGTTTCTACCTACCCCTTGCTACCATATGGCACACGGTCTGCCGAAAATCCTGTATAAAATTCATCCTTATATTTTTTCAAAATATTCAATTCATCCTGTTAAAACAACCTTCCAATACCATCAACCAAGGGATAGTTAAATAGCGTTCCGTCCGCTCTTAGCGATTATAAAGTAAAAATTTCACGATGTCATAAAGGAGAAAGTTACTTTGACAACACTGTAAAGCCATTTTTCTCGAAACGTGAAAATGCTACTGTTTTCGAGGGGACGTAATACCCATTTCAATTAAAGTTCCCTCCAGAGAGAAAGTTGTCTTTTTCATTTTCTAGTTTTTCTACCTCATACCTATTATGAATACAAGATGAAAAAAATATAAAAATATATTTTGAGGATTATGTACCTACTAACATGCATATTTACCCATTGCCGCACCACACGGCAATGGGTTAGAATTTGCTCTACCCCAACTCTTCCCGTGGGTGTCGTAAGAGGTGACTAAGGGACAAACACCGGGGGCGGGCAGCAGCGCCTCTTGCAGAACAGATCTACCACCGAACTGCGATCCCAAACCCGAATACCCAGCGTGAGGATTATGGGCATTACCCCAATGAGATATAAATTTTGGGAGGCCTGTGTCCAGCAGTGGACCATTGTAGGCTGTTGAGGTTGAGGTACATACATTATTTCTTGTAGTTGGTTTCAAAATTAACTTTTCTCAAGTCAGGCAAGAAAATTGGCTCACAAATATGATGAGTTTGAGAAAATTTCACATGCAAATTGTGAAATAATATACTTACATTAAACGCTACGATACGAAGATTAAAATAAACTTCTTCTTGAAACTGGAAGCTAATTTAAGTATCTAACTTTAATAGCTTCATGGAGGGACAGGATTTGTTTTGTCTTTGTCCGGAGTAAGGACAGCGCGAAAACTACATTATCGAATCAACTGCGACGTCGCTTTTAGCTACTTAACAACTTTTTTTCATCTTAGGCAAAAAAGATAGTACCTTTACTAAAAAGATTTCTAATATTGTATGAACCGAAGTTTTACTCCCTGTAGAAATTGAGAGACAATGGTATCTAGAAATGTATTATCGTCCAGATCGATCATCTCATACATATACAGGGTGTTCGGTAGACCGTGTCCCATATGGTTACTGGGGGTAGGTGGAACCAATTCCAATAGCATAACGGCTTTTTTAACCCTGAAAAGCCACAAACAAAAGATAATTTCTACCTAAACTATAAGTTATTTATTGACCTCATCGTAAATATCATGAGATGTCAGATTTCATTGTCCAGATATTTATGCTGTGACGTCATATTGCCGGAACTCGGAAAACTGTAACAGAAAAGCATTTTTTCTTGCAACCGCTGGTACTAGTACCAGTGTAATTATGTTGAGCTCCATTTGCAACGTAAGTCTTTGTGAGCAGCCCGTCGCTTTTATTTTCTCGTGCATTTAAAATTAAATGTACTTTGTGCACAGGTGTTGTGGTTCAATTTCAAAATCTTATTCATTTTACAGTTTCAATAGCTATACTCCGATTTATAATCCAAGATATTTTAAGTCAACAAAGATATTTATGAATGAAAACTCAACAAAAACTGATAACAATAACAGAAAACAACAAGATAACTCCAGTTATCACTAAAAGCTAAAAACAAACTTCAACAACACGTAATCTCACATGTGCAGCGATGATTTCTGTTTCCTGTTTGAAACCTTTCAAAACCAAAAATTGTATCGAGATTCTGTGCTTGCTTCGATGATACAGATGTAGTATATATTTTCGACCAATATTCCATGGGTTTTGTAACCCCTTTGTTTACATAAAATTTCTAGGTTTTTTAATCGGAGTATAGTAAAAAATTATGAACAGATAAAAGTGTACAAAACTGGAATTGAAAAGTTGATTTAAGGGTTACACTAATATTATAAATGCTGAAGTTTTGGTGTTGCTTGTTATCTCACGCCAAAACTACTCAACGGATCGGGCTGAAAATTTGCATAGATATACTTCTAGCATGAAAAAACATACTGGCTACTTTTATCCCGGATACGTACGAAACCGCAGGTGGAAACTAGTTCAAAATATTTTGCTGTTATTTTCTTTTAATTTTTTTTTCTCTTAATACATTTCACACAGCATTATCTAGCCCCAAGCTAAGCAAAGCTTGTGTTATGGGAACTAGATAGGTAACATCAGTTACCTATCTAGTTCCCATAACACTGATGATGTATCAATACATCATCATCATCATCAGCCTATACCAGTCCACTGCTGGACATAGGCCTCCCCTAATGAGCGCCATAGCGCCCTGTCTTCAGCTTACTTTTACTGGTATACATAATACTGCTATACAATACATAGATAGATATTTTTACTTTTATTAAATAGAAAACGACCAGAACACCCAAATATCTGCAGATCGTACAAACATTTGACCCGAGGCGGATATCGAACCCGCCAACTCCTGCGTCGCAGACGGACCTTCGCCCACCGCGCCACAGAGGTCGTCGAATTAAAATATAGAGATTAGGTATACAACGTCACAAACAGGTATCCACTGCGTGCCTTTTATCCATCTCCACGTCATCGTCTCCAAGATAAGATATAACTCGATCTTAGAGATCCGTTGAAATCAAATTTTGTGATACTTTACTTCCGAAGAGATAATGTAAGGAAGCGCTCTGAATATCGGATTACCTGTCTGATGTGCCTCATGCTAGCTACTATTGAAACTGTGTAATTCCTATTTAGGACGAATCTATCTATCTATCTAGGACTCATGCAAAAAAATACATTTGGTTCTTATGAATAGGATATTTTGCTCTATAGTTATGAAAAAGACAGTCGGAAAATATTACTCCTAAACAGTCGGAAAATATTAGTTTTAGTTCACTAATTAATATATTAAATTTGAAAATTCTATGTTTTGAGCATTTTAAATCTGTTTTTAAACACCATGAAATAGTATGCTCAATGTTGTTATGTCTTATGGCTGTGCAAAGTAAAGAAGTATCAACTGTCATCAGCAACATCATCAGTTGGATCTGAGACCAGTACAAATTACTGGTCTCAGATCCAACTGATGACCACAGAGCAATATGGCGTCCACTGCATCCAACGTTTTCGTAAAATTCGAAAATGTAAATTTAAAGCATCTTTAGGGTACTTATCGATTCTTTTTAGTGGTTTATTAGCACTATAGAACCTAATTCAGGCACTTTTTAAATATGGATGTAATACCCTAGTAACCGGGAAACTAAACGGTACGCTACCGCTTAGGAATTCAAATCTAGTTTTATCAAATATATAAAAAAATAAGACAAAAAAATGTTTAATCAGTTTTAAAAATGCTTACAGAACAGCAAAATTGGCTTTGCAGAGCAAACTCGTCCATTGGCGAATGGCGACCTACAACGGCGTCGGCCGAGCGGAACAGATGCCCCAGTCGAGTGTGAACTACCCACAATAACATATAAATCGATACATAATGGACTTTCGATATAGGCTCACAGAAAATACCGGGTTTTGATTACTTGCCCTTAAACCTAAATAAATAGATTAACCAGTCATAAGAAATAGAGGCATTTAAGTCGAAGTTCATGTGGCCTTGGCGGGACTGATACGCGCTTTACGGCAAGATTTCGATTTCACGTTGACTGTTCTTCAGCAGTGATGTTCAGCAGGTAGCCACCCGTCGGGATGATTCGCATAAAAATTGTAGGTATATTAAATTCAGTCCTAGTTAACGGAGAAATCAATGAAAATACATAAAATAATACATGCACTCCTCTTCTCATACATAGAACCTCCTTTTGCAGTCAGTAAAAATAAACATTACCGTTTGCTACAAATTAAAAGAAAAATTTCATGAATATAATCATAGTAAGTAGCTTTCAACCTAATAAAACGAAACCGATACGTGTTTACGTAAGGAGTGACCGATGTTGTACAAACTTGCAAATTAACCTGAAGCAGCCTTTACGATGCAAAGTTAGAACACGTGCACTGATAGAGCCAATTTCCACCTATAGCCAAGCGTCAGAACAGCTGCTTGTATAAGTTTCGAGCTGATAAGTGAGTTTTGATGTTGCAATGTCAATACTTGCTGGTCGTTTGTAGGTTTAAAAATGCATCGTTTAAAATAGAGTAAATTTGGTTACCCATATCGGTTTGTTAAAACGAAAGTAACCAATTTAACTGCACATCTGCTATGGACTTTTCTAATGCAAAGTTGCTGGTGTTGCCACAAAAAAGTGGGTTTCCGTTTCCAAGATAAAAAATTGGTCAAATCGTAAACAAAATCCTTAAACACACGTGTGTACAGCAATTTATTTCAGTTTAAATCAAAAGTTAATTATTTCCATAAATACAATAAACGTACTTACACGAAGATATGGTAATAAAGTAATTATTTATTTTTATCACATCGGTATGATAGAGTAAAGAAGCGACGAAGAAACCATTCAGCTTGATAGTTGTGCTTTTTTGAGTTGGAGCAAAACTAGTCTTAAGCTTTTTTATCCTCTAGACAATCTGATATTTTGTAGAAGCCTTTTTTCACAGAATATATACAATTAGTTTGAATTAAAAAACCTATAAGTTTGACGACTTCTGTGGCGCGGTGGCCGAAGGACCGCCTGCGACGCAGGACGTTAAGGGTTCGAATCTGCAGGTATTTGTTCCGGGTGTTCTGGTCGTTTTCTATATATAATAAAAAATATCTATCTACGTAATATATTGTATTATAAACATATATCAGTTATCTAGTACCCATAACACAAGCTCTGCTTAGCTTGGGTCTAGATAATGATGGGTGAACTGTCCAGCATTATTTATATCATTTTAAAAAAAGTGGCTGTTCATAGGTGGTGTCTATTCCATGCAAAATGAAAACTCTCTCCACCACTAACGCGTATTCCTCATGTTTTATAAATATATCAATGATTGTTCTAACTTTACTGTAAAAGTAGGCCACGAAACGCATTGCTGAGCAGAAAATTGTTAAATTAACCGGCACTAGTGCAAACTCACACCCTCCAAGGACAAACCGACCTTACACATGATTTGTCAACATTTATCTCGGTGTTTTGTGGACTATCTACAATGTCTCTATCTATCTATCTATCTATAAGTTAGCTATAGTTTTCAAAATTGACCGGAAAATATCACAGAATCTTCGACTCTTTTTATGTTTTGTGCTGCAATTTAATAGGTACAATTTGATAGAAGCCATTTTATATCAGAATTGTATGTTAAAAGAGACAAATATTCCGCTATGCTACCGTGCAGCGAGGTGCTACGGAAATACTTTAAATCGAACACTTTTCTTTAAGCGTCATACTTTGAGCATTAGACTACGTTTATGGGTTTGTTTGTTTTCCTTCCCAATATGTTTCGTAGGGTAACTTTTCAGGGCCATATTCTATGTACCTACCTACAACGAGATTTGTCTTCTATATGCTTGGGCGGATCTCACCGTGTTTATCTTGTTGTCTATGACATCATCTTATCGATGATCTTTTCTACTTAATGTGAGTCCACTTTTGGACAAAGGCCTCCCCTAATGAGCGCCACAGCGCCCTGTCTTAAGCATATTGCACCCAGCATCTGCCTTCATAGGCCTCCCGAAGTTTGTGCCATCCACCACGGTCCTATGCTTACCGCCTCCATTGGCGCCCCCGACACGTAGGTACGTGACATAAATAAATAAATAAATAAATAATGCTGGACAATTCACACAGCATTATCTAGCCCCACGGTAAGCAGAGCTTGTGTTATGGGTACTAGATAACTGATATACGTAATATTATACATTACATAGATAGATATTTTTTATTATACATAGAAAACACCCAGACCAACGAATTAAATTCTTGTTTAAAAAACCTTTATTAAGAAAGAAAACTACATTTAATCAACAGAATTAAATTAAAACTAGCATTTACACTAGAAAAAACTGATCTAACTGCAGACTGTTGCAAACAATCTACAGGTCAAGCAATCAACTGTATCAATACCAGTCGGATGCGTGCCTAAGACACTGGCTGTTTTATTTAAAATATCTCACAAGAATCCAAGTGAAATTCTTACCTGGAGCTCCACAGTAACTTGATACAGCGTGGTTTATTTAAGCAAGCGGAATGAAGGGTACAACAAAGCCCATGGGCGGGGACGAGTATTTTAATTACACGATTACGACAGATAAGCGTTATATATATATAATAGAAAACCTTTTCGTCCTTCCAATTTAAGGTACTTTAAGAAGTATTGGCGAAGATTTTTACAAAGAGTAGTACTAGTTTATGGTGTCAAAAATACGTATTGTCTTATGGATAAAATTATGATGATTAATCAAAAACCATTAATCTTCATTGCATGTGCAAATATGAATCTTGAACCTTCCCATCAAACGTCCATCTCACTATAATAACTCAAACAAAGGCTCATTATATTTGCCGCCAGTTACTACCTTGTTACTAGTTACTACCAGTTACCATCTATGGTCACTATCCACTGATATGCTATATCCATTTTTATGTAGCCTTCTTTTGACGGTTTGGTCGCTGACTGACAGCTGATGGTCTGACTGAAGCCTTTGCACTAGCTGCTTTGCTGTGAGATTGGGTTCCCTCCTGGCGGAATTTTGGAGAAAACGATCCTGTCTAGGGGTGGTTAAGGATTAATAGAATTGTTTGAACCTCGACACTTTTGACATGTGTAAGTAGTTTCTTTCAATAAAGGTAAGATGAGAAAATGTGTGATTCTGCGCCATTGTTATAGTGACGTGTTTCACTCAGTAGCATATGAGCCCAGTACGTTCTATACGTAGAATAAAGCGACACATAGCACAGTGACTCGTTGTGCCTGCGAGATAAGCGGCTTTAACCGAAGCAGCGACATCAAAAAGGTCGTGAAAAGGATTTAATTGTTATTAATTACACGCTTACACAAATTAACCTTGTACGGGTAATCCTTTTCTTTGGGTATAGAGGTAATATCATGTTCATAAGATACAGATTCTGCCTTGTTTATCATAAAGGTATCAATCGTGAAATTGATTTCAGGTAAGTATTACTTGAAACCAGCCAGAGAATTCGAAAACAGTTTTTATTATTGATCATTAAAATACGTAAAAAGTTATTCAAATAAATAAATAGATAATGCTGGACAATTTACACAGCATTACCTAGCCCCAAGCTGACCAGAGCTTTGTTATGTATAGGTACTACCTCACAAAACTAGTTTCTACGACAAATCCTTCTCCATCCAGGCCATAAGGTAGTGGAATGCACTACCAGAGCCCATTAGCAATAGCCCATAACCAAAAGCAATATCATTACCTGTTTTTAAATCTCGTGTCAAGGAGTTTTTCCTGTCAGAATTGTGAATATTGGTACAAATTATTTATTTATTTATGTATTTAAGTAGTATATATATATACAGTCGTGGTCAACTAATTAGGGACAATCTCTAGTTAGGCCAAATTGTGATTTTTTTTTATTTTTTTCAACGAGTCTTAAAAATATTCCATATCTTTTACATGTAAGTATAATTAGTCATTGATGTGCCCGATTATACAAACAATAACAACTTCTTAAACATTAAACCTCTTTACAGTATAGCTGATAGATTATCATAGTGCTATTTGTTCAAATATTGCTGGCTGGCCATTTAATTAGGGACACTGAGATATTGCGTTCTATTTTCAAAGTTTGAATCTCAATACTTTTTTACTTCTTCTCTTATTGTTTCGTGGTAGTTTTGGCGGCAATCCCGATTTTTATTTTAAGTTTTGAAAAATATTTTGAAGAAAAATGGGCAAAAATAAAAGTTGCGATCCAACACTACGAAAAATTATCATGAAGTTTGTTGTCGAGCATGGTTGGGCATACCGAAGGATAGCAGAACATTTAAATTGTTCAAAAACTATGGTATACAATGCAGTGCAACATGTCAGACGCAATAACACAACTTTAAATGTGCCCAAAACAAAAAGATCGAGAAAAACAACTCCGCAAGAAGATAGAATGATAACCAGATTACCTAAGAAAGATCCGTTTCTAGGCTCTATTGTAATTAAACACGAAGTATTTGGGACAGACGAAAGAGCTGGTGTCTCAGCGAGGACCGTTCGACGACGTCTGGTAGAAGCAGGGTTGTTCGGAAGAGTGGCTCGCAAAGTACCGTTGTTGAAGAAAGAACATAGAAATGCTCGTTTGGCGTTTGCACGTAAATATGGACATTGGACCTACGCCCAATGGCAACATGTATTATTCTCTGACGAGACCAAGGTTAATTTGATTTCTTCAGATGGAAGGCAATACGTACGGCGTCCAGTAAAAGCGGAAATGAATCCAAGATTCACAAAAAAGCAGGTGAAACATGGCGGTGGAAACATTAAAATGTGGGGTTCATTTTCTGGACGTGGAGTGGGACCTGTGAGGAAAGTTCAGGGTAACTTAGACCAACATCAATACAAGGCAATATTGGAGGAAACGATGCTTCCCTATGCTGAGGAGCTCTATCTCCCTATTATATGGACGTTTCAGCATGATAACGACCCGAAACATACCGCCCGTTCAGTCAAGTCGTTTCTTACCAGTCAGTCAGTATCGGTGCTAGATTGGCCAGCAAATAGCCCGGACCTTAACCCAATCGAGCACCTTTGGCACGAAATCAAGAAAAAAGTTGCCACTTATCGTACCACAACTTTAGATGAACTTAATGAAGCTTTTTGTGAGGCATGGGCAAACATTCCTGTCGAAACATGCCAGAAACTGATAATGTCTATGCCACATCGGTGTCAAGCGGTAATTACTAACAAAGGTTTTGCTACTGGGTACTGATTTTACACGCAATAAAATGGAGCTGTTAAAGATATTATAATACTGCAGATTATTAGTTTTGTTTAACTCTATTTTTCATTATAGTTTACTGTCCTTAATTAAATGTCCAGCTACAGAATTATACCTTAAAATTGAATACATGTTCAACCTTTGATATTAAATACTTTTTTCTATTTATTTATTCTTTTATTTACAGCCATTTATAGCATAATAATCGGACCAAATTATGCAAATAATAGGTGGTGAGAAATCAATATGGTTTTATATTTATATGTACATAACCGGTTATTGCTCTTCACTATCTTGAAAGTCCCTAATTAGTTGACCACGACTGTATAATTATGTATGTATATTCTTTTCTTTTATGTGTTTATCTAGTTTATGTGTAAATATATTGGGTTAGGTAATTTGTATTTTTTTTTTTAAATATAATTATGTTTTTCAATATTCTGTTATATTCATGATTATTTTATCTTTTGTACACCCCCTGCCTTTCTTATATTCATATAGTTCTTTCCATCCAAAGGTTGCCTGGAAGAGATCGCTTCTAAGCGATAAGGCCGCCCATTGTACTTGTCTCATGTAATATGTCTTTTTTGTAATGTTCTATTTCTGGTGTACAATAAAGTGTTTTGTATTGTATTGTATTGTATTGTACTAGATAACTGATATACAAAATATAGATACATAGATAGATATTTTTTATTATACATAGAAAACGACCAGAACACCCTGAACAAATGTCTGCAGATCGTACACACATTTGTTCCGAGGCGGGAATCGAACCCGCAACCTCCTGCGTCGCTGGCAGACGTTAGCCCATCGCGCCACAGAGGTCGTCAAAGATAGATAAGATACAGATACACATATTATTTATCTTCCTTAATAGAAAGAGATATTATCTACTCCTAAACTAAACTAACAATACTGAAGTATTGTCAGTTTTGTGTCAAGTATTGTTGCTACGCACACTGAAAATTATTTTTTCCCATCGTTGCAAATAAGGGCACTGATAGAACTTTTTTCCCATTTATCCCCCTAAGAGGACAGATCAGGGTGACAAATGTAAATAAACTGAACTACCCTGAATCAGTGGAGCTACCTGTAGATTGTTTGCAACATTCTGCGAGTGGAGACCGCGACTCGGCAAACGTAGTGTAGGACGCCCCCCGACCAGGTGGGGTGACGATTTGCGAAAGACTGCTGGCAGATGCTGGATGCGGCAAACTAAAGACAGTGTGCTATGGCACTCATTAATGGAAGCCTATGTCCAGCCGTGGCCTAATGTAGGTTGATGATGATGATGATGATGAATTTTCTTTGTTATTATAGACAACCCAGAATCATACTTTACTTTAATAATATGATTATTTTAAGAAAAACTTAAAACAAACTCCTCAAACCGGTTTTTTTTAAGAATTGTGGAAAACATCCCTTGGGAATATAACCTTTATGGGACCACTTCGGAACCATTCTCAATACAATAACAAAAGAATTTTCGAAATCGGTATTTTCGAACCCGCCCCGGGTTTGATGCCCGCCTCGGAACAAACATTTGTACGATCTACAGACATTTTTTGAGGGGGCTCTGGTCAGCTCTGGTCGTTTTCTAGTGCCTATAAAAATATCTAGTCATGTACTGAATTATTCTGACGACGAATTGAGGGTAGTCGTGGAAACTGCCATCAATTCTCGGTTGTAACTCCGAGGACATCCAGTCGCCCCGTGACCACGATCGCTGAAACGCGGTTGAAACGTTGGGGAAAATAAAGCAAAAGGTACGCGATAAATACCCGATAAATAATCTTAAATATATTGAATTATTGTATGTACATAAAAATAATATTAGTTATCTATTACCCATAACACAAGCTCTACTTAGCATAGGGCTAGATAATAGTTATTATAAATTGACGGAGAAATCGACGTAGAAACAAAAATAAAAAGAAAAAATATTCATACAACTGAACATAGAAACTCCTCCTTTTTTGATGCTGCTTTAAAACTTTAAGCCTTGTAATGAGTAAAACTACTTCGGAGATGGATTATTAAGTAAATTAGAACTGACGTTATTTCGTGGCACTTTACCCGAATTATGTTTTGTATCAAGTATAGTTCAGTTAGACGTGTGGTAAAAGTTTAACATGACTTTGCCTAATTTAATTTGTCAGGTAAAAGTTCGCTAAACTAAATTTCAACGTTATTTACTATAATTTGACTGTTTTGATGAAACTAAAACCAACAAATTTCTTATTTTACACTGTTTTTTTTAAGATTTTAATATGTTCAGTGTCGTTCATTAGCTTACGTTTAAAAACAATTTCTATGAATGTATAACTATTTTAAAAATAGAATTTTACTGTTTATTGAGGACATGTTAAAGATTATTTATCGGGTATTTATCGCGTACCTTTTGTTTTCTTTTCCCCAACGTAGTCGCCCCGTGACCACGATCGCTGTATCGCGGTTGAAACGTTGGGGAAAAGAAAGCAAAAGGTACCCGATAAATACCCGATAAAATAATCCTTAATATGTTAACATACGCGAAAGTTTAAAAAGTTTTATTGAGGATAGCAAGTCGTTTTATATAAAAATAACAAATTAAATGAAATACAACCATTGCTATAATTACGAGACTTAGAACATACGAGGGCGGTAAGCTAACAATGAACGACACTGTACATGTGGAGTAAAATTTTGTAGAACCAACTCGGGATATTTTCTTCATACAATAGCGAATAAATTTTCAAATCGGTCCATAATCAACGAACATACTCGTACATAAAAATACTATAATATAATAATAAATAAAATAAAATATTATTACAGCAATATAGGTCAGTTACCTAAAGAGGAAGTCATTTTAAAATTATATAACTTTCTTATGCAGTGCATAGTAATTTGCATGGATATACTTACTGTACTTACCTGAATCAGCCTATATTAGTCCACTGCTGGACAAAGGCTGACTCTAATGACTCTAATGAGCGCCATAGCGTCATCTTCAACTTGCTTCGTAGAAGGTACTCTTAAATAAGTTAAGCTTTTTTTAGGAGCACTGAGGGTAAGTTTGAAACCGTGAGCGTTATCGAAAAGATAAGTTAGGTGTTTCGTGCTCGATTGAAAAAAATATCTTTTTCACTTCTCTTGCTCGAAAAGTGTATCATAACAGTGTAGCTTAGCGGGGCTAAGACTCGTGCTTAAGCCCTAGGGCTAAAAAGTATTTTAGTACAAAGCATTCGTCTACTTACATAAAGACTCGACTTTTTGGTGCTCCGTCAAACAATTTTTTTGAAAAAAGGACCTTCTTGGTGATTGTTGGATGTTTTATGAAGGTTCAAGTCATGGTAGAATGCGCACTTTTGCGTTGTGGGTGTAGAAATTTAAAAAAAAGATAGAATTGGCGCTAAGTCTCTAGAATTTTCTTCATTCCAAATCACAGCTATCTATTGTGAACGTGAAAAATGTCATCAAGTGATAGTGAAGTTGCTAATTTGAATTGTTTTATTTTCTCGCAATCGAAGTGAAAAGTAAAGTGTTTTACTCGGGCCAAAACCAACCATTATGACTCGGTCTTGTCAACCTAACAACCTCGTATATAATGGGATGCTTGAGTTCCATGTAAAACAATCTACTATTTAGATGCAGATGTTTTTTTTCACAATTATATGTGTGTCATAGTTTGCAAACCAGTTTTTTGTATTCTAGATCGGACTGGTCATAAAAGGGTACACCCATTTTTCTCTCGATTCTAAAGCATAATATTTGGACTGCTTTTGACCAATAAGCTTTTTCATTAATTATATTCATAGGTCTTTTTCTCTTAATGAGTAAAATACCCTATTGTTTGCAGTGACGGATCAAGGCGTTTCGACAAATGCTTCTCTCTCTCGATCTCCGTTTAACTCATTTTTCGAGTACGTCCCTGTCTGATACAAAAACTCCTACTTATTTATTCATGAAACAAAACGATTCTGTACTCTTCACTTCATTATCTCTACGGTCTGAAACGTTTGTGCCTGGTATAATCCTAATTAAATATTTCCATACACATTTATATGACCCCAAAGGACGTGTGTGAGGGAGGTTACATATAAAGAAAGTTTTCGTACTTCTGTGAATTAGGTACGGTGAGCTTTTAAAATTAGGGAAGGTAGCTTGTCAGAGATGTAAGAAGAAATTACACAGGGTTTTAGAAAGGGGCTTGGAAGTTTTCAGAGACTCACCAATATTTCCGAACATCACTACATACATGCTGTCTGTCTTTTCTTATATGTATGCTTTGATCTTTAAAATTACGCAATGGATTTTGATGCGGTTTTTTTATATAGATATAGTGGGTGATTCAAGAGGAAGGTTTAAATGTATAATACGTGCACTATATGTAACCCGTGAGAAGCCGGGGCGGGTCGCTAGTAGGTCTATATGCCTCTCAGTTGCAAGTTGTCATCAGTGATCAGTGCGAGCCTATTTTTTGTCCCGACAAAGGAACTGAATCGGTATTTATGGTGAGAGTTGTATGTGCATTTGTTTGTGGAAATAATGTTCTTGATTTAGCTTTTAGGGTTCCGTACATTATTCTTATTCTTTATTCTTTTTATTCTTTATTATTATTCTTTTATTCTATCGAGTTAAAAGTTGAAATTAACATCGAATACCTTTTACTGAAGTCCGTAACCCCTTAGAGCCGTTATATAGACCAAACATCTTAGTCAACGAAATGTTTTTTTATAGAATTCCCTTGAACTCAACACATTTATAAGAAATGTCTTCTCTTTTTCCATTCCATCAAAGTAACCTAACCTAACCGAAAATTTTCTACTTCTGCGTGAGTATCTATTCCCTCGCCAAAAGCAAAGAACAGTCAAGCGTAATAATTGCTTGTAACTTTGTATGAAAGGGTTGTAATTGTTAGAATCGTATCAATTTTATTCGTATACGAACAGTGGAAACCCTCGAGGATAGCTTTCCGGTGTATATTTACATGTCCACTGTTTGAAACAGTCTGGTCGTTGTCTATTTGATTAGCAAGATATTAAAAAAGTACACAGTTTGATACGGTAGCATAATTTTTTATCTAAAATAGCTAGTCACTATGTAAAAGATAAATAATAGATATTGGTACTGATTCTGGTGGTACAAGCCTGGAAGAGATCGCTTCTAAGCGATAAGGACGCCCATTGTACTTGTCTCATGTATGTAAATGTTATTTGTAATGTTCTTTTCTGGTGTACAATAAAGCATTTTTGTATTGTATTTTTTTTTGTAAAACCTAAACTAAACTAGCGTAAAATTGTTGCCGTCTCTTTTTTCCTCGATTGAAAAAAGGGACAACAACATTATTACCCTAGTTTAGTTTTGGTTTTGTATCAACAGAATCACTACCAATGACTACTTAGATTGTTGATCACGACGCGTAAATACTTTTCGGGAGGCGTTGGGAATGAGCGAAAAGTTGGGAGAGAGCATTCTCACGCGAAACGTTGAGAATAACTTTTACCCAGATGAAGTCACCAATCAACAAGATCTATACTAATATTATAAATGCAAAAGTGTGTTTGTTTGTTTGTCCTTCCTTCTCGCCCTAATTAAGCAAACCAATCGACGTCATTTTTGGTGTAGAGCTAGTTGAAAAAATAGAGAGTAACAAAGGCTACTTTTTATCCCATAAATAAGTTCCTATGAGCTTCTAAACTATAAAAAAAAACAGTTTACTTATTTATTTGGGTGCCATGTCACAAAAAGACTCCCAATGAGTTTCAGCAAATGTTTTTCCACCAAGAAATATGACCATTGAATATCCCGCGCTGATTACTCAATCCTCTTCTAATTGTAACTACTTAGGATTTTCATTTTCAAGATCGAAGAGGGAATCTCGATTCCGCCGGCAATTTCCTTTAGTATTTCCTTATTACTCTACTTTGGTTGGAATGTCAATTGTTAATTTCTAAATTCCTATTTAACTTTGATTGTTGAGGAGTAACAGGTTAGCGTGGTATGGACATGTTATGCAGAGAGAAGAATGTCATGTGACTAGAAGAGTGTTAGGTTTGAATGTAGAAGGATATTAGGGTAGAGGAAGACCGAAGAAAAGGTGGATGGATTGCATGAATGATGATATGGTTAAGAAAGGTGCAAGTATAGAGATGACGACTGATAGAAGAAAGTGGAAGAAAAGTACAAGTTGTGCCGACCCCACCTAGCATGGGGTAAGGACCGGAAGATGATGACCCTTGGTTAAAATAAGTTTTGTTTTGCAAGAAATTAAAATTTTATGGTAAATAATTAAGTACCAAAATGGCCTGTCCGAAATGACAGATACTGCAGTCTAAAAGCAAGTATAGATAGATAGATAGAAAATACTTTTATTGCACACTTAAGCTAAAAACAATTTACAAATTAAACATATAAAAAAATAAGTGACAATTGGCGGTCTTATCGCTCAAGAGCGAAGATCTCTGCCAGACAACCTGGTATGGATAGGATCATCGGATATACATGGGGTAAGACCTGTGTGCATCTACTTAAAAATGGTACTACTTAAAAATATATAACATATACACATACCTATATTATAATAATAATATAACTACTACAATTAAAAATATAATAATAATATACACGCTACACTGCAAAATATTACCAATATGAAGTTGTTTTGTTTTATTTTATTCTACTTATTGTTGTTTGTTCCCAATTACAGTCATGGCTCGTAAGCTTGTTGTTTTTTTGCTTTAGATTGAGAGCGAGCTTCATATCTCTAGGGAAGTATCGCAATCTAACTTGAATACGACTGTTTTTTATAGAATGTATTTTAATTGAAGATAAAGACCATCATTTCTTGGTTTTTATTCGTCCTCAAATATTTACCGCAAATATTTTTTTCTAAATCTAGTGAACTTTTATGCTTTTGGAGCACTTACAACTTAATTTGTAAATTTTATTATAAAAACGATCGTAGTTTGACGAATCCATTATTCGTAATGGATGTAAGCGGTTAGTTACGTACCGGTACTTACGTTGGTGTTCTTCCAACACAAATGATGTTCGTAGTTAACCCGCTTACCTATATCCGTAATTAGATTGGTATGTATTCGTACGGTATTTTATTTATTTTGCACAAGATTGAAAAATATTATGGGGCTAATGGTATTAACTTTCTATAAAAAAATATTTCTCATAAAAAAGTGACAAACATAGGTAGGGTAGGTAGGGGGGAGTTTCAGAAAAGCGCAATTCGATAGGCTCGCGGTTAAAAAAAAAACCTTCGGGTTATGATCCAGAGCTTGACCCCGAGTTAAGGTGAATTTTTGAGACGGGACAGTAAGGGTACCTACCCTTACTGTCCCCATCCCCCCGTATAAAATAGCTTAGGTGTTAGTCACTGCGGCTCATAACCTAACTGCAGGGACCCTATTCTAGTATATTTCTATGCATTCACGTCAATCTAAAAAATGTATAGCCCTTAAATGTTCAAGCAGGTAGAGTTGACACAAATTGTTCTCGTCACAAGCTCCGCTGTCGTCGCATAGTTCCCGGGGTGGCTCGGCAGGAATGTACACCACCTTTTCAAGCCCTGCCTCTTTACTTACATCGCTGCTCCTTTCGGGCGTAATTTATTTCTTACATGTCACATTCAAACTCGTATGATATCAAAATTGTATTTGTACCTCAGATTTGTACATGTTATACTTACATTGTTGTCGGGATTGTGTCAAACCTAATACCTAATTCCACAGATGACAAAAAATATCCAGATAACGTGTGCGGTGCTATTTGCACGGAGTGCTGTGTGCAAAAAAACACGGCATACTCATCCCGCACTCCCAGCGTAACGTTGTCTTTTGAAAACATTTTTTTTTCCCAGTTTTAGATTACCCATTTTTTTATTAGCCGGTCTAATAGGCATGATGATTGATTTTCAGAAACTACTCCGAGATATTTTTAAACATCTACCGAATAGAAAATAAAACATATTTCTGCAAAAAAAATGGATTTTGAAGGTGAAAGAGTTTATGTGTTATATATATTTGTTTCATGCGTTTCAAGCCTTGACTGTTTGTTAGTCTTAAAATTAAAAATTCTACGTGCCTGATTTATAAAATAGAAACAAGGATGAATATTTTTATACTGTTGGCAACTATCACAAAATGGACGCCGACTTTTTTTCACGTTTTTTTATTTTTTCGCAGCGCATCAGCATTTCCATACAGCTGTAGGGCAATGCGGCCACCGTCTTGGGGACGCGTCCGTTCAGTAGGTATTGATATTAGTTGAAATACGTCTAGATTGTTTGCGACAGTCTGCAGTAAGCCAAATATTTCAACTCAAAATCACTTATAACGGGGTATTATTTACCATGATTTGAGTTTGATGCCGGCTTCAAAATTTCACTACCCCAACTCTTCCCGTGGGTATCGTAAGAGGCCACTAAGGGACGTACACCGGGGGGCGGGCAGCAGCGCCTGTTGCAAGTTAGATCTACCGCCGAACTGCGATCCCCAACCCGCATGTCCAGCGTGGAGATTATGGGCATTACCTCTCATGAGATCAAAAAACAGGGATAGGCTTGTGCCCAGCAGTGGACCATTATAAGCTGTTGAGGTGTTAGAGCTATCCAATATTTCGATATAGTTTAAAATAAATAAATAACGCTGGACAATTCACACAGCATTATCTAGCCCCAAGCTAAGCAGACTTAGCTTTCATGCGCCTTGATCACTGAATAATTGAAGTCACTGCGAGTAAGTTTTTATCGACAGACCTACACATCTACCCTCATCTTTTGTCTTTTACTACGACCGAAACCACTAACACAGGTTTCATTTTCAATTTCTAATACATTTTCGATTGTAAATACTAGTTCTTATTTGTTCTCATTTCTCATTGTTATATAGCTGTAGAGTTTTTTTTTTAACTTTAATAATATCCGAACTTTCTCGACACTACCGCATTCCGAGGTTTAATTGAATACCTCAGTTTCTTATCTGGTGTCAGCGGTTTCACTCACAAAGTTTATTAGACATTAAACTCAGCTACATACCTAATCTCTACCTTGTTTGTCTTAGTCGAAGTTTGATGGTTCAAGCTTCCAAACAAAACAGCTATAAAAGAGTTTCACCAATTCTGAAAGTCGTAAAATAAACTCGGTTATCCTATGGTGGAACCAACACTTCCGGCTATGCACATATTTTGTTAATCCGGATACTCACTGGTATTACAGGGCGTAATGTTTTGCAGCGAGCATGAAACGTTAGCTGAAGTGGTAGTGGGCTGGCCATATCTCGAGAAGAACAGACCATGGCGTAAATGTGTTCATAAGTGGAGATCGCGACTCAGCAAACGTAGTGTACGATGCCCTTCGACCAGTTGGGATGACAATTTGCGAAAGATTGCTGGCTTTCGTAAAGCTTTCGTAACCTAGAAGACAGGGCGCTATGGCGCTCATTAGGGGAGGCGATGATGGGAGGGATGATGATGAAACGGTCTGTTCGCCGCTTGCCCCCTTTATGATTTCGTCTATTATTTCTAGCCATCCATAGAAATTGTGGATTTTTGCCCCCTTTTTGAAATCTTGTACTTTTATTAGTTCATCGCCCACTTTTCTTACCTCTGTAGTATTTTATCAAACTATGTCCTCTTTTTGGAGTATTTTTGAAACGTTCCGCCGCCGTGTGGTAAAAATCTGTCTCGTTGCTCGTAGCGCCTTCTTCAGTATGGGGATACGTACTGCACAAATGCTCGCTGTGTTACACATTACATTACAACCCGTAACGCCAGTCAGTAGCAGGCTTTAGAGATCCAAATCAAGAGTGCTGGCAGCTCTGTACAATGGTTAGCTAATTTATCGCCACAACCGGGATATTTAGTACCGGATTTGGGTTTCCCAAAATGTGCATGCTGTCAACAGCCAAGTATACTCAAGTACATGTAAATTACTGAAAGCTGGCGCTTTTGAATTTTGTTTCAAGTATACCACCTTGTGGCCAATGAAGTATTATTGAGAAGTTTCGGTTCGTTTGATCGTTGATCGCCAGTTATTGTTTTTGTGCAAAATTGGGCAGCTTTTTCATTTTTAAATCATAGTTACTTTCTTAAGTTTTCATTTTATTTTGACACTATTAACGCATTCACTGCCCAGTCTTGGCGATGCGACCCGCAGGGGTGCGCCGCGCCGCCGCCGCGACACATAGCTGGAGATCGACTTCTGTGTCTAGAGCCGTGAAAGTGTTATGGTCCATAGATTTGTTTATTAGTAAAAATCAGTTTTAAAAAATCGTAAAGTTCGCCTTTTTCGTAAGTAAGCGAGAGTTCATCATCATCATCATCAGCCTATACCAGTCCACTGCTGGACATAGGCCTCCCCTAATGAGCGCCATAGCGCCCTGTCTTCAGCTTGCCGCATCCAGCATCTGCCAGCAGTCTTTCGCAAATCGTCATCCCACCTGGTAGGAGGGCGTCCTACACTACGTTTTCCGAGTCGCGGTCTCCACTCAAGAACACGTTTACCCCAGCGGTTGTCGGTTCTTCTCGAAATATGGCCAGCCCACTGCCATTTCAGCTTGCGAGAGTTACACACTAAGTTTTGCGGCTGTACATACTTTGCTGCAACTGCGGATAAAATAACAAGACTAGGCTTCCGGCGTCGAGAGATTTGTGACGTCAGCGTAGTTAATAAGTATAAGCCAACTTAGTAGAGAAAAGAATCTAAAATGGCGGCTTGTAAAAGATACGATCACCAGACGCATCAAGACGGCGTGAAAGCATATCAAGACTGGTTTTATTTCTGCCGTCTGTACGCGCGTGAGTGAGTATAGACGGCTTTAGTGTGAAAGCGAGAGACTATGATAAGTGCTGATTATTTCAGAATCGTTTGTTTAATGAACCGAGTAATAGTAGAATTGAGTTATTCCTGACTCGTCCCACTTTGGTCCGTCGAATCCAGTGAGACGAGTCAAGAAACTCAAATTTTATTTATATGACAACTCAAAAGGCAATCGTTTTAGCTTTCAGTAGTTACCTATAGAGAGGCTGAGTTATTCCTGACTAGTCAAGAAACTCAAATTTTATGCTGAAAACGTTCTTGATTCGACCTATTATTGAAAAAAAAAATTGACATCAGTTACATCTCCCATTAGATAAAGAACAATAAAACAACACAGCATTTTATAAAGATATTTTATTAAACATTTCATTCTGTAAAATAGATTAATTCAAACTGACATTTACAACAAACAACTATAAAATTCTTTGTCATCATCAAATCTAATACTAGTTACGTTAATAGGTCCTGTTTTGGAATTGTTCTCTGTAGCCGAATGAAATTGGTGGCTTTGATGTCTTAGAGATATTCAACCGTTATTATATGAACACGTAACTAATCGTATCACACGAGAATGGGGATGTATTTATTTAAATACAGTTAAGGGCTAGGCAGGTTTAGACAAGGTACAGTCATGTAGAGAATCCGATCTGAGGAAAACGAATAATAATTCAGCGAAGCTGAGAATTATTAAACCTTAACATTTCTCATTGACTTTGTTAGTGCTGAAAACGCTATAAACATGATCGCGTATTCAATTTGGTAACGCTCATACATTTCATTATGTAGTTCAAAATTTATCAAACGCCCGAGAACATATACGTTATTGGCAAGTATAATTCCTGTATTGAAAAATCACCTCTATTTACTCTGAGGTAGAGTTACATGTTATACTTCCAAGTAATGTATGCTTAAACAATGTTTGATGACTTGGGGTAGAATATGACAAGAGCTATTGAAAGGTCACGACAATGGAATATGCTTGACAATAATCAGTATTCTAGTACGGGACATTCGGATTGCGTCAGAAAATATAAATAAATAATAAATAATGCTGGACAATTCACCCAGCATTATCAAGCCCAAGTTAAGCAGAGCTTGTGTTATGGGTACTAGATTACTTATATACATACAATACAATACACAGATATAGGTATATCTATATAGAGTAGGTACATTATTTATTAGATTTTAACTCCGAAATATATATTTTTAATACACAGAAAACGACCCAACCAATACCTGGTACAAATATTACAGATCGTACAAACATTTGTCACAAGGCGGTAATCGAACTTGCAAACACCTGCGTCGCAAGCGGACCCTCGCCCGCCGCGCCGCCGTAGAGGTCATCATTATGATATATGAAACAAGTGATAAACTGAAAAGTATTAAAAAAACCTGACTCGGTTCTCGCCTACTTACTTCTTTTCTCCAAATGAGAGGGCGAAGCCTTAAGAACGTTAAAGACAAACTGATATTTTGATACCTTGTAAAATCGGTAAAATCGCTTAAGCCGATTTGACACTAGGATATAAAAAACTACCGCCGATGTTATAGAGACATTAAAAAAGTATAACCCAAACCTTCCGGGTAAGAATATGTCTGTCTATGACTGTACCTTTGCTAAACGTATTAACTTAGGTAGATAGTGCAAAAGCCCATTATTTATGACACACATTAAAATACCATACAGCGTTAGCCTTATATTATCAACACAAAAATATATTTCTACATGATTACGAGTATCAGTGAGCTGTGGGTATTTATTTATTTATTAGTTCACAAAATGGAAAAAATATCCTTAAAAAGAATACACTGGTACATTGGTATGACCTTTTTGAGATTCATGTACCTTATCAAAAATGATAAATTAATTCTGTGTACAAGTGTACCTTTATTGTTTATTGTAAACTATGGATCGTGTTATCTCAATCATTAAATGAATTTAATTTAATTAAAATTTGTTTTAAAATTGCTTTTATACACCATACCATTGGTCATAGGTAGGTTCTTGGAATTTTAGTAGACAGCAGGAGAGCAGTTTATGCCGATTTTTAAACGGCTTTTAATAAAAGTTCAGTGTCTCGATTCGGGTGTTTTTTATTGGATAATCAAAAATCTACTTCGAAAATCTATATCTGCATCCGAGTTTGCTCCCTCTGTCAACGAAAAATTAAGGCAAATATTTAATTTGCTGTATACATTTTCATTTACGTATATGTGGTAACTATTACTTGTGATTGTTATAAAATTATTATTTGGTAAAGGTGAGTTCAAATATTTAAATAAAAAGTCAAGTGCAAGTTGGACTCGCGCATCAAGGGTTCCGTACAAACTTATACTCGTAAGCAAAGAAATTGACCCAGACGCACAGTTGTAAATTTTTATCTGCTTTGGTCACAGTTACAAAAAGGACATAAAAAATACGGTGTTTATAGATTTATTTCTTCACTTTGCTTCTTGCCAGGTTTCATGATTCCCGGTCAACTGGATGTATAGGTTTTGTGTGCATGTGATTCCTTTAGTAAATTTAAAAAGGTGGTCATAAACGGTTTTTGATTGCGTTGACATATAAGTTTTATAAAAATCTAAGCTCTAAGAAGTTACGAACCTGATTATATGATGTGAATTTCAAATCGATACCTCAACGCGTTTCTGAGAAAAAAGGGTTGACAGACGGGCAGACGGACAGACGGGCAGACGGACAGATGGGCAATAAAGTGATTCTATATGGGTTAATTTTTTCCTTTTTAGGTACGGAACCCTAAAAATAGCTAACCTGAATGACGTCTAACACCGAGTTAACTTTATTTAGAGCTATTCTAAGCAAAAAATTGCCATCACATTGTAAATAAAACAATGTTATGAATAATCTCAATTCGCATTAAGTAAAAGTAAATGTGTTCCGGTAAATCGATTTATCGGATGTCGAATTTCCCTGCGATGGAAACTGTGACGTGTTTATAAAAAGCGTGCCTTTGAGAAACTCGATCTGTGCCCAATCACAGCGAAATCCTTACAGAGGCATCTACGAATATTCAATTAGAAAATATATTTTAAAGATTGGTCATTCTTCAGTCGCTTTTTGGCAATGCTTGCACACTGATATCCGAGGAAAGCGTAGCTAATAATCTTTGGATGCTTACAATGTCACCAAAGAACTTAAACTCGTAATATTATCAGTAAGATATACTTTGCTAAGTTAATACAGATTTTAAAATGGGCGCTTTTGGTCCCAGATTTTTTTACAAAACATTTTAACAACATAGTTTCGATAAAATAACCCATACTTCCTGTCTTGAGAAAATTTAAGCACAGTACCCATAGCAGGAAAACAATCTAAATATATTATGATTTTTTGATTTCTACGTTTTACAATAACGACATTTATTTACTTACCTAATTTTAACATATATTACACTCAATATTAATATTAATCTTATTATTACATAACACTTATAGCGTGAATTTTGATTTGAGTATTTTACAATTATGAAGAAATTTGAAATCATAAAGATTTACAAAGGATTTATTAAACAAGACCTGAATCGTGAACTGTTTGACGTAATAAATTTGAAAATTAATAATAAATTATCATCTTCGCAGTGAGTGAAACATACTTAGATTAATTATGTTTTAGCTGAGTACATAACTTAGCTTACAGATGTATTTAATTTGCCTCTCAGTGGTTTACGAGTGGCGTTACTTCGGTCGACTAAACCTTAGCCCGGAATACATTTGATGAAGTATCTTTATCTTTATATTTTTCTATATGTTTTGGTACAGCGCCTATCGTGCGGGTAGCGAACTACGCAAATCCCACACAAATATGTGACGTCACAATCACTTCTAAATATGCGTCAAATAGGGTCACTATAATGCACGACAATTTATTGTACAGCTGAATTGTGAATGAAAAATTCGGCCGTACAATAAATCGTCGTGCATTATAGTGACCCCGTCAAACAGACACGTCCCGCTGTACCTATTTACTCCCCGGTGTTCATTTTACAGTGAACTGAAGTTGATCCTACTAAATCATATTCGAGGAATCACCACCCGAGACCACAAGGCAATAACAGCTGTGCACGTCTCACATCTCTAATAATTAATCACCGTGTTATAGGCCTTATTAATTTACATTCACATACATAACGGCCTATGTGACATCTAACACTAAAACATATCGAAACTACATCTTGCAGCCAGTGCAAACAAATCGATGTATAAACCATTGATGTATTACTTCCAGTACATTTGACATTGAAATCTTCTACAACTACTTCACAAAAGCTCTTATTTTAAAAGATTTTAAGCGGTTTAAAAGCTCTTTATAAGACTCTGAACAGTAGTGTTACTGAAACTGAAAGCTATTGTGCTTAAGTTGATTACGAGTTACATCATATTTTAGAATATTTACCGTGTCATATTTTGTTATGTAATATATTTATCATTGTGATAGTGTTCCAATAGAATTAACAATAGTGCTCTTAATATCTTGTTATAGACATTACAAAGGTACAATTTATTAGATAAGAGATACAGCATAATAGGATCAGGTTCAATAGAGTAGGTGACGTGACAAGTTTACATTAACATCTCAGGCATCACAAATATTTCAATATGTTTATGGTACACCTTATTCTCACAATATCAAAACTAATTAAAACTAAGGGAAGCTATGTTACTTGTGCATATTGTTCTCCGGCATTGTCTGCAAATGGAAACGCAGCTTGAATTTTGTATTTGTATGCACCAAGTAATGCACAGAATGTTCTTTGAAACAATTCTACCTCTACGGTCATATTTTACCGTAAGCGCGGCGTATTTTACCTGGACTAGTATTGGCAGCCTAACTCGTGTACTATCCTCTAATTCCTATACCATTACCAACAGTCCTCGGATGAAAACATTTTGTTTTGAGACATTCCATCCAAGCCATAATTTCTTCCCGTAGCTTTTCTCCCGTCAAAATAACTTTATATCCATCGCTGACATTCTTTTGTTGTCCTTACAAATACATTTCAACAATTAACATTTCATTACTATATTCACAATTTCACATTGGCTACCTACACGTCCATCGAGTCACACTCACAACGGGCTACTTATTTATTATTCTCTCAGTTCACACCGTCACGTAATTCGTGCAGTTTGTGCGTTCACAATTCGCAGTATCGATGTACCGGGCAGAGATGTAGTAAAGGCTCACGTGAGACCGGTGGGCTCGCCAGTCGAAGGTAAAGGCGAGGTTTGGGGTGACTGCGCCGCAGAAGTAGCGCCAAAGAGCGCTCCGACGAGTGGCTCAGCAACCGCTTCCGTTACAGGGTCATACTCAGGCGGCTCTTCAGGGGGCGCGGCGGCGGGCCGGATGTTGTCGAGCCGTGGGCGCGGCGAGTAGCGCGGCGTCAGCGCAATGCCCCCGACGACTGGGTGCGATTTAAGACTCCCGCCTGGAGGGCGTCGTGCATCATGCGCTCGTTCTCCTGCCGAACTGTGGACAAGCACAGAAGCTTAATCATTGTCATGATTTGTCTAGTACAGGGCTGGAATTTGCTGGGACCTGGGGGCTAGTTTACCCTTTACTATGTTCTAATGTGGTCGGATAATTACCTACTCGGATCTTGGGGCTTATGGTTCCAAAGGCTAGGTGTTATTGGATTGGGATAAACTCTAGGTACCTAATAAACGCGATGCTGTTGTGATAAAATCTCGCTCCTAATGGTATTCACTTGCTATAAAATGTAAATTACGTAAGGTGCTTGTATTTGTTAAGGTATTAAAACCGTGATGTTAATTACAACATTTTAATTGTTAGCTACAAGATTGCGTAAAGTTAATGTTGGATCAGTTAGTACTACATACAATTATTACTGCATTCATGTGAGTGGTACGTGTGTTACTAAATATTTACTTTAGATTGGGTGCAAACTAAAACTTTGCAATTGTTGCCATATTACAATAAAATTTAAAAAAAGGCCCATAGTTTTACTAAATTTACATTAATTCGTAGACAAAAAATGTGCAATCATCAATTTGTGTTCATATGAGGTTATTATTAGATAATGCTGTGTGAATTGTCCAGCATTATCTATTTTATTTATTTATTTTTTACATAAAACTTGTCCTTGGCCATGAATAGTAACCCGATTAAGGGTACTATTAATGGCTAAAAGTATCTATTTCACTCCTTTCAAATTAAAAAAGTATGTCCATTAAGATTTGGCGATCCTGACTGAATGATAAATGAGGAGAGCAGAACCATCGCTCTTCATACCCATTATCTACGAAAGTATTCCCTGAGCACGCATCTGACGTTCCTTGCGATACAGCCCCCGTGATTGATTCTGTTGAATTGTCATTTCAAGGCAGTAATTGACTCGTGCAAAAAAATATTTACTACAACGGGTAGCTATTACATAGCTTTACAAAAACCATTTAGGATTCCTTTGTAGTTTACCTACATAGAAAGCTTCTTTGTTTGTGGGTTTCGCTTCCATTTTCCACTTTTGGAAGCATTATCCATAAAATTAATTTGTGTCTCTTTTTTCACAAATATGTATAATTAATGAGAAACATTAGCGTGTTTGTTACTTCTTCACGCCAAAACTACTGAATGGATTGGGCTGCTGGCACTGAGCTGGCGGCTTTGTTAATTAGGTACTTATTTAAACGTGTCCGTAAAAACTTTCTTCTAATTCACGTTTTGTTTTCAAAACTACAAGCCTTAGTACAACTCTGATCTTTAGTGAGATAAGTTTGTATGTTGGATCTGACCGAGATACCTTGTGGTCTTTATTTATTCCGTCTCGAAATCATTCTTCCACAACAACCGTTCATCATCATCAGCCTATATTTGTCCACAGCTGGACATAGGCCTCCCCTAATGAGCGCCATAGCGCCCAGTCTTCAGTTTGCCGCATCCAGCATCTGCCAGCAGTCTTTCGCAAATCGTCATCCCACCTGGTCGGAGGTCGTCCTATACTACGTTTGCCGACCGTCCAATCTTTTCGAAATACCAAAGACCAATACCTATACTTAAATAACTGAAGGCTAGGTATTCCAACAAAGGCCACGATTATATGATTTTTAAAACTATCTGAGACATATAATATAGTGTGTAAAAATCTAAATAAAGATATAATATTACTTAAGACTCGTCTAAAAGTCTCATTCACTTACAAGATCTAATGAACTACACTCGGTAGTAACAAATCCCAAAATTACCCCATTTTTAAATGATTTTTCAATGTGTATAATGACGGAACTAATTATATTTTGAAGAAAATTTTGTACATTACATAATTTCTTAACACATTCGCTGAGTTTGACTCGATAAAATACGTCATTCCTGACTCGTCCCACTTTGGTCCGAATTCATTGGGACGAGTCAAGAAACTCTAACTATATGCTGAAAACGTTGCTGATTCGTCCCATTTTGATTATCTTATCGCTGTTTAAATAAATACAAAATACACGAGCGTGGCGGCTTGGCACGCTCGTGCATTGCATTGACGACGTTGCAGGAATATCTACCCATAACTGCCCCCTTACCACAGAGATTGTTTCTAGTGTAGAATAGACAATAATGAAATCGCATCGCCATACATTGCGTACATGTTAGAAGTTGAAGGAATGCGTTTCAAATAACTTACGCATTCTATGATAAAGTGATGTAATTCTTCTCTATTGTACCCTAGACAATAATCCCCGTGCTAGGGGGGCTGGTACGGGTAAAAGTAATACCTACTCTTATTACCCCTTTCTATAAACTTTTAAACTTAAACGGTGTGTAAGCAAAGATTTCGCTCCGTTTCTCACTTTTAGCCAGCTTTTAGTAAAGCTTTAAATTTTTCATTAGCTCAAAGAATTTTTTATGTTGTAATTTACTGATTCAATGGCGAATTTTATGAATTGAGCTGATTGTTATAGGAATTTTATAGAGAAGTATGAAAATGTAAACTCATTGGATCATTTAATATTTTTCGATTACGTTCATTAATAAAAGGCAAATGAACCAATGATCAAAAGGCCGAGGGCGTTCTGCCTGGACAAAAGCCTCTCCTGGCTTGGCTGTCCAGAAACGTCGAAGAGAACGTAATTCGGTTGATAAGATTATGATGATAATGATAACCACCAAAACAAACTCTTCTTATTTCTATGGAATTTTAAGAAATAGATCGATGCCACGCCAAAGGCATTTTCAGGAAGCTCTCCAAATCTACCTGATACCTCTGGCGTTTATCCAAAATTTAAGTCATAAGAACTTCAATATGTTTTTAAAATTACGTGATCTGAACATATTTTAATCCCGTGACCGCTTTAGCGAGTAGACCACCGAAACGTCTGGAAAATAGTTATTTCAAAACTTTTTAGACCTACATGTAGATTGTTGGCAACAGTCTACAGTCGGACCAATTGTTTCAATAGTAAATACTAGTTCTAGTTTGTTTCTATTATATGATTGTATTTTTTTAATAAAGAACACACTATTTTTTAGACTACCTCATCATCATCAGCCTATATTAATCCACTGCTGGACATTGGGCTCCCATAATTAAACTACAAAATAAAACCAATACCTTTAAAAGGCAAAATATTATTATAAAGTTGTCTGTAAATATTTGTATAAGCCTTTTTGTTAGTATTGCAGTTATTTGCCTGTGGTAAATAAATACGAAATGAAATGAATTTTAGTTTATCGATGGTATTTTACCCATTTACATTCCATTTCACTGACTAATGCCCGAAGCGAAAAACAAAGCTAATAAAATTTATTTCTGCTTGGCTTACTCTTCAGAATATTGAAATGTGGTTCAGTTTATTAGAAAAGTTTCTTAGAAAGGTAGTGGATACCTTAAAAAATCATACTTTGTTTGGAAATTGATAAGACTTTTATAACTCACATTTACTTGATAACAAGAAATGTTGGTAGGTATGTCTTAGTTTGATTGAAGATAATTTCTTATCGGTTAAGATATCTTATCACAAGTCAATGTCGTGTGGACACACAGGGCCCAGAATTGCACCACCCCAACTCTTCCCGTGGGTGTCGTAAGAGGCGACTAAAAGATATACACTGGGGGGTGCCAACCAACGAACTACGATCCCCAACCCGTATGCCCAGCGTGGGGCTTATAGTCATTACCCCCCACGGATGCACAGAAACTCCGAGTAAGGCTGCTCCACCCCAGTTCAAACTCGCTCAAGGAGCTATCGAAAGAGCAATTCAGAGTTTCTCTGAAGGGTAAGATTCCTAACGAATACATCCGACAAAGAACCAAAGTCATCGACAGCTATAAGATTTGAAATACTTCTGGTAGATGCTGGATGCGTCAAGCTGAAGACAGGGAGCTATGGCGCTCATTAGGAGAGTCCTATGTGCAGCAGTGGACTAACATAGGCTGATGATGATGATTACAAGTAATAGTTTATTTTCTTTATATAAATGAAATAATAGAATAATTGCGAAATTTTGTAAATATCTTATATTATAAGATATTTACAAAATCAACAAAGTCAACAATAATAGCGTAAAAATATTTTAAAAATAATTATTATGCTCATGGGTAAGTTCATGGTTCTAGGCATAGCATGTGGGTGGGCATAAGCACTTTTATCTATTCTTGTGGCATTAGGAAGGTATACTTTTATTTTATTCGGAATGTCCGCGAAAAGTTCCCGGAAATTGATGGAAAAGTGGGAAAATCAAGTCCATGGTGGAAAAAATTATTTTAATGTTTTTTCCGAAGAAAAAGATTTCTTTAATCCAACGAACCAATCTGATTGTCTCAACGTTTGACAATCCCGTAACAAAGTTAACCAAGAGCTCAGGTGGAGCAATCTCGTACTTACAGTGCCCCCAACTATGTATGTGCAGGTAACAGCTTCGCCAGTGGTTAGTGTTTAACTAAAACAATAGATTTTGAAGATCGTTCCAATTACACAGGAAAGCAGGGCGCACTGTAGACACATGTTCCACGAGGATGCAGTAAACCCGATTGTAATTAAAACTAAACTTTTTACTGAATACTTGTTAAACAATTGTTTGAATAGAAGAATTGCTTTATCAATTAATGACGAAATCTTGCTCTTTAAATCAATGTTGGTTCAAGTTCCTTCTCGTGAGTTTTTTTCTATTTTAAAATAGCTTTTAGTGAAGGTTTTAATTTGAAGTTCGCAAGTTTTATTACAACGTAGTGTAGGACGCCCTCCGACCAGGTGGGATGACGATTTGAGAAAGACTGCTGGCAGATGCTGGATGCGGCAAGCTGAAGATAGGGCACTATGGCGCTTATTAGGGGAGACCTATGTCCAGCAGTGGACTAATGTAGGCTGATGATGATGAAGTTTAAATAACGTTATTGCACCTAATTAATATTGAATGCATATTGCATTAATAGTACATTACTGACGAGCTCAGAGGCCCTAGTACAACTTGTACGCATTATCTCTCCAATACTTCTATCGAATTCGAGTCCTTCCTATATCTACATTTGGCGCCTTGTAGCGACCCTAAGAAATTAAATAATTCGTTTAAAACGCCTCTACCGGATCTGGGGGAACTACTTATCGTAGTTTGACAACGATCCAATCGTTTCTTGCCTACGGAACGTAGGATCCTAGGATGATGATGATGATTCTTTGTTAATGGCAATATGAGTTTGGTTGGACTCTTTTCTGCCAGTGTCAAGTAATGGAAAATAATAGTAAAATATGAGTTATCAAATTATGAAGAATGTTGATATTTTCACCAGAGCCTAGTTCGTTATCTAGCAGGGTACACCACATGTAGGTTAGGTTGGCTTGGGAGACAAGATCTTGGAGTCTCCCTTGTACCCCAGGATCCTAGGATCTTTGTTTCTTACTAACTCAATGACACTTTTCGAATAATTTTGAGTGATTTGTTGCACTTTGACATGACAGCGGCAGTCGCGTTTGGTGTATCGATGTTATCATGGTACAATCTTGTCATAAAATTATAATATTTTTTCATTACTTGACTCTGGCAGAATTGTCTAACCACTACGTTGCCATTAGTAAAGACTTCATTCATTCAAAGAACGTAATAGGATCCCAGGATCTTTGATTCAAAGTACCTAGATAGAGCACCTCCGATATAGCTTGGTCACAGAAATGCCTTCAATTGGTGCTTCAAGAAAAATTAGAACACACCGAAAAACAATTCACTGGGTACTTGTATCGAAGTCCATGATAATTTTCTCAACAACAGTCGCTTTTACCAGCCGTATTGTAAGCCATAGCACATTGAAATTTCTGTTTCAAATGTCAACAAGCATTATTGATCTCATCAAAAACTCACACGCCGCGAACTCAACAAAAAGTGTCAAACTCTTCACTGATAAAAATTTCAACGTTTCATGGGCTGATAGAAAATTTATAAAGCAAATAAGTGGCCTAAAGCTTGGCGCACACCTGACAAGCACCGCTCGAGCACAGATCAAAAATGTGCATTCAAACATACTGTAATATTTACATGAATTTTATATTGACGGCATCATAATGACAGACAATTCGCAGACAAGCATTTCAAGCTTTTGACACTGTAAAATGTATCTAAAGTTAACGAGTTTAAGTCCATATTTGCATGCGCATTTTTTTGCTGGGTGGTAACGGTATTGGGTTAATAAGTGAGGAGCTTCATAAGTTAAAGAAGACTCAAACATCCTTCATAAACATCTTTCAAATTGATTTCGAACCACGTGCGGATTTCTTATTCATAAGTCATTAACTCTGATTTACATGAGCGGTAATTTAGGTAAAATGTTTTTGGGATATCATCATATTATTATGATGAAAACCAATTTATATTATAGTAACGATAAAAAAACTATTACAAAACGAGGTAGCACTGAAATGGTTTGAATGTACATTTTTAAGTAATTAGATAATAAGGACCTATAGAAGTATTTTAATTCCCTATGATGACCTCTGTGGCGCGGTGGGCGAAGGTCTGCCTGCGACGCAGGAGGTTGCGGGTTCGACTACCGCCTCGCCTATTGTATATCAGTTATCTACCCATAACACAATCTCTGTGTGAATTGTCCAGCATTATTTATATTTATTTATTTAATGCTGGCCAATTCACACAGCATCATCTAGCCCCAAGCTAAGCAGAGCTTGTGTTAGTAGTATAGTTAGATACTAGATAATTGACATACATTACATTGGATAGAGAAAGATAGAAAGATTTTTTTATTATGCACAGAAAACACCCAAAATATCCGGAACAAATTTCAATAACAAACTACTCCCGAGGCAATCTCTGTGTGACTTGTCCAGCATTATTTATATTTATTTATTTAATGCTAGCCAATTCACACAGCATCATCTAGCCCCAAGCTAAGCAGAGCTTGTGTTAGCAGTATAGTTAGATACTAGATAATTGACATACATTACATTAGATAGAGAAAGAGAGAAAGATTTTTTTTGTTATGCATAGAAAACACCCAAAATATCCGGAACAAATATCCCTAACAAACTTCTCCCGTGGCAAGATACAAAGTTCAATATATCTTTTTAAAAATATTATCGGAATAACATTTTACTAGCCCATCTTCGTAATGAATGCCTACACTTAGCCCAACCCAGGTGGGCTATTATGAAAGTAAAAAGTGCCTAGCTCTTGTATAAAACATTATCTTTATGTAAGATTTTATAAATGTCGTGTTAATTTGATTGACTGGTAAGCATAAGCAGTTTGATTAGTAGTCAGTAAAGTAAAAAGGTTTTCTTTTTGTCACAATAATACAAATTAAAAAGAAAAGACAAACAAAGAAAAATAAGTGACAAAAAAGGGGGCATCGCTCAGCATATGCCCAGAAGCGATACATATCGCTAATGAGCGCTGGTTTTATGCAACTTCCAATGTGCGCAAGCAGCGACTCCGCCGTAACACGCGCTTACAAAAAACTTTTAAAACTAAACTAAAAATATAAGCCTCAGATTAAATGTTACATCATCATCATCATCATCAGCCTTTTTCAGTCCACTGCTGGACATAGGCCTCCCCTAATGAGCGCCATAGCGCCCTGTCTTCAGCTTGCCGCATCCAGCATCTGCCAGCAGTCTTTCGCAAATCGTCATCCCACCTGGTCGGAGGGCGTCCTACACTACGTTTGCCGAGTCGCGGTCTCCACTCAAGAACACGTTTACCCCAGCGGTTGTCGGTTCTTCTCGAGATATGGCCAGCCCACTGCCACTTCAGCTTGCTAATCCTTTGAGCTATGTCGATAACCTTGGTTCTCTGTCGGATGTATTCGTTGCGAATCCTATCCTTCAGAGAAACTCCGAGCATAGCTCTCTCCATAGCTCGCTGAGCGACTTTAAACTGGTGGACCAGCCCTACCGTGAGTGTCCACGTCTCAGCTCCGTAGGTCATGACGGGTAGGACGCACTGATTGAAAACTTTCGTTTTCAAGCATTGCGGTATGGATGACGAGAAGACTCGACGTAGTTTCCCAAACGCTGCCCAACCTAGCTGGATCCTCCTCTTGGCCTCCTTCTCGAAATTGTTTTTACCCAACTGCAGAATCTGCCCAAGGTAAGTGTATTCGGAAACAATTTCGAGAAGGTGGCCATGTACGACGATCGGTCCCGGATCAATGTGGCCATTGATCATGACCTTGGTTTTATCCAAGTTCATGCCAAGACCGATGCGTCGTGAGGCTGAAGCTAGGCCGTCCAGCATCAGGTTCAGCTCCTCCAGCGACTCCGCCATCAAGACTATGTCATCAGCGAATCGCAGGTGTGAGATGTAATCGCCGTTTATGTTTATGCCCTTACCTTTCCAGTCCAGCGTCTTAAACACATCTTCCAACGCGCTTGTGAACAGTTTCGGGGATATAACATCCCCCTGTCTCACACCTCTGCGCAGTTGGATGGGTTTGGACTGCTGGCCCTGTACTTGGACATTCATGGTCGCGGCATCATAAAGACATCTAAATCGACATTTAAATGTTACATAACAAATGTGTAAAATGCCGTTATATCTTAAACATAGTTACAATTTTGAGTTACTTTTAAAACGCTATCTAAAACCGTCTATTCCCGATTGCCACCACCATCTCCGCCACCACTGGTGGCAATCGAGAAAAAAAATCCCAGTCGCCACCAGTGGTGGCAATAGGTAATTTTATATTCTCAATTGCCACCAGTGGTGGCAGTCGGTAATTTTATATTCTCAGTTGCCACCAGTGGTGGCAATCGGTAACTTTATGTTCCCAGTGGCCACCAGAGGTAGATCCTAGATGATTATTTCTCAAGGACCTTTGCTGAATAAGCTAAATCGTAGCTTAATGTTAATAAGATCATAAAACACGTGTACTTAAAAATGCGGTACAGGACCCGAAAACTATTGTCGTTGGTCATAACAAGATCATGAAACACTTACACTAAACAATGTGCGATTGTGCAGAAGGAAGAAATTTCAATATCTGGTTCACTTTGGTTTACCGACAGTAAGTAGGTACTTGTTGTCATTGTTTCTCGAGGACCTTTTTCTAAACACTAATCCGTAACTTTGTGTCAATAAGATCATAAAACACGTGCAATGCTCAAAAGGACCCAAAAACTATTGTTCTTTCGTCACAACAAGATCATAAAATACTGGACATATAAAATGCTAGAATCGGTACACTTTGATAATGTAATGCCGAATGACACCGTAGCTACAATATTTTTGGGTACCTACAGGCACGTGCTTAAGAATGTTAGTCGTAGTGCAACTATCGAGTTAATAATGTCGGGACAAGATGCGTCAAGTAGTTCTGGTGATGTACATTTTAAAATCACCCAAAGACGTCATGGACAAATTCTGTTACGTGCGGGCTACCAATATAACATAAAAAGGAAACACAAAAGTGGTTTGACTGTATGGGAGTGTACCAAAAGAAAAAAAGAATCATGCAGAGGAGGCATCAAAACCAGTGTAAGTGTTTTTATTTCTTCTTACTTTTTTGTCATAATTCTAAAAACTTAGCTTTTACTCGGGTTTTACCCGGCTGAAGACCATAATGTACATAATGTATTTGTTTCTTCGGCTGCAATCTCAACAGTATGATCAATAAATTCGGCTATTTTTTTAAACAAAAATTTGTGTTATTTTGCTTGAAAACTTTTGTTTTTATTTTTTACAGGACAATAAAATCATAGAAGAAACTGCTCACAAGTGTACACCAGACATTATAAAAAATATTGTTGAAAAAAAGATATTCGAATGTAAACAAAAATTGCCTCAGAAAACTATGCAGCAGTACCTCAAACTTACAATGCTATGATTGGATCATTTCAAGAATCTGGCTTGGAATTAGTATGCAAAATACCCGATTTCCAAAATGTCAAGTCATCACTGTATCCTCATCGAAACGCGTCAGCTGGTGTTACAAAACTAAAATGTATTGACGCTGAAGAAGTAGATGTGCCCCACCAATACCTTATATATATTCTTTGTTTAATTTTTTAATTCGTTTTTTATAAATATTTTATATAGTTGATTATTTCATGTTCATTATTATCAATAATAATATCGAACTTTCACTGCATGTAGTTATGTAAATAAGATTACTTATCATATATCGCGTTGTTACCCTTAAAAGACTGAATTAATACAAATACTTATTTACTTGCAACAAACCACTTTTTATTAACCTTTACAAATTCACCTACTCATTAGGCTTAGTAAAGTTTAGGTACCTAGTTACTCGTATATCACTAAACAATTCACAAAGTCATTCTAAACGATTGAAATATCTATGAAGCTGGTGGCAATCGAGAAATAAAATCCCAGTTGCCACCAGTGGTGGTGATTGAGAATTTTTTATTCCCAGTTGCCACCAGGTTTGCCACCACTGGTGGCAATCGAGAAATAAAATTACCGATTGCCACCACTGGTGGCGACTGGGATTTTTTTTCTCGATTGCCACCAGTGGTGGCGGAGATGGTGGTGGCAATCGGGAATAGACGGTTTAGGCGTCTATTCCCGATTGCCACCACCATCTCCGCCACCACTGGTGGCAATCGAGAAAAAAAATCCCAGTCGCCACCAGTGGTGGCAATCGGTAATTTTATTTCTCGATTGCCACCAGTGGTGGCAAACCTGGTGGCAACTGGGAATAAAAAATTCTCAATCACCACCACTGGTGGCAACTGGGATTTTATTTCTCGATTGCCACCAGCTTCATAGATATTTCAATCGTTTAGAATGACTAAACTGGCACACAGAACGACCGCCAACTGGAATTTCTTGTGACGTTAAAAGAAGTTTCTTAAGGGATTTTTTAAAAGAGTTTTTTAGTTTTTTTAAGTGTTTTATAATCGATCTTTATTAAAATTAAGATATCAAATTTTAACAAAGACTATTACAATTGTATAGTTGAAACAACAAGCCAGTGGTGCCGGCTTAGAACTTGCACCATCCCAACTCTTCCCGTGGGTGTCGTAAGAGGCGACTAAGGGACATACACCGGGGAGCGGGCAGCAGCGCCTCTTGCAGAATTGATCTACCACTGAACTGCGATCCCCAAACCGCATGCTCAGCGTGGGGATTATAGGCCCCTCATGAGATAAAAAAATCAGGGAAAGGCCTGCGTCCAGCAGTGGTCCGTTATAGGCTGTTGAGATTGAGGTTGAGTTGAAACAAATTACAACAGACTGTGGCAAACAATCTACAGGTAACCAAACTGGTTTCATTATTTACCACGGGGCAGGTCTACTACTTAACTTAAATCTTATTAGTTAATTTTAATAAGAATTAACGTTGCCAATTAACATTTAGCTGATAATAACATAATTTAACATGTTGCATAAAATTGGTTAACGTTTTAAATGGTATTAACGGCTACACAAGAATCCACTCAGGCTTGGGTGATAGTCGACGACAAAAGTCGTTTTCACTTCAGCAAGTCTTCAGATCTTCCAATATCATGGCTCGCCGCTTGTTTTTTCTTCGTCTTCGTCGTGGAATAAATCAACTGTACTAGTCTCTCATTTCAGTTTAAACTTACTCAGCGAAAAAATACATTTTCTGTCATCGGAAACTCCAACCACTACGTTGTATTGTAGGCTACTTTTGCAAGCCTTTTTATTTCTGCTGCTCAGCTTTGGGAGCAGTGCCTATTTAATTAACTTTTGCTCAGTGCTGTTTTTGGAATAAAAATTCATCATCAGCCTTTTGAGTAGCCCAGTTGCAAAACTGGCTAGTTAGCTAAAAACAGAAACTTAGAAAAACGCAAAGGCCTCCCCTAATGAGCGCTTGTTACGTTGTACCATGGGGGAGGGAGGTAGTGCCCATAATCCCCACGTCAGGCATGCGGATTGGGGATCGCACTTTAGTGGTGGATCTGTTCTGCAGGGGGCGCTGCTGCTCACACCCTCTTACGATACCCACGGGAAGAGTTGGGGTGGTTACTATTCTATAGGCCGGCACCACGCAGCAATAAAAAATTGTCTATAAGTAATTCCAGGCCTAGATCTTTTTAAGTTCCGTTTTTGGTTTACACTCTGAAACAGACTCTGGCAGAGTCGCGGCGAAAAACAAGCGGCGCTATAAGAGTGAGGCTAAAAAAGTGTAAATTTTTGAGTTGTCGGTCGCGTAATTTCGGTCGCATTATTCCTGCTGCATTTAGTTTCATAGAAAAGTCCTGTGACCGAAAATACGCGACTCACAACTCAAAAAATTACGCAGAAGCAGTTAGTTGAAGTATTAAAAAAGTGAGCTAGATCCATTCTCACAACTCTTAAGAACAATGGCACAAACGTTTGCATTTATAACATTTATAGTAAAAGGATTATGAATTAAATGTTTACGCAGCCGCTGACTGTACAATGATAATGTAAATGTTAAATTAAGTGGACCACAAAGCGACCCTTAAATTCGCTACACAAGTTTGCGCTACTTGTTTTTGTCCATTCTCAAATTTTGAACCTTTTGGGTGTTGATATCGGTGGCAAAATGTCATGAAAACATGGAATGGAGTTGTAAAAAGTTTGTTACAACTTTTAGGAGATTTTTCATAACTTTTGGAGTAATTTATGAAAGTGCTTATGAGCGTGAAACGATTCATATAATTTACTTAAGGAACCTACTTAAACCATTCGTACTTCTATTGCTAAATAACTTAAGACAACAATACTTTTTAGGGTTCCGTACCCAAAAGACGACCGGTCTTGACGACCGATGTGGCGCGGTGGGCGAAGGTCTGCCTGCGACGGAGAAGGTTGCGGGTTCGATTCCCGCCTCGGGATAAATGTATGTACGATCTGCAGACATTTGTTCAGGGTCTTCTGGTCGTTTTCTATATATAATAAAAAATATCTATCTATTTATTGTATTATATTATAATTATGTATATCAGTTATCTAGTACCCATAACACAAGCTCTGCTTAGCTTGGGGCTAGATAATTCTGTGTGAATTGTACAGCATTAAGTATTTATTTATTTATTTATATATTAAAAAAAAGGTAAAAACGGAATAGGGGTCCCGTTTTCACTAAGCCTCCGCTATCTGTCCGTCGTCTGCTGGTTGTATCTCATGACTCGTAAAAAGTAGATATTTAAAGTTTTCACAGAATATGAATTTTTCTTGCTGTTATAACAACAAATAAATTATAATTGTACCTAATAAAATTAAAGGGGGCTATCATAAAAAAAAAAATCTACTTTGAAAATCAGTTCAAGTTAGTTTGTTTTTAGGGTGGCAAACAATCTACTCAACTCCCTTTGGGAAATAGTTTTGTACCATGGTACGGAACGTTCCGTGTGCTAGTCGACTTGCACTTGGCCGTTTTTTTGTTATCACAATGCTATTTTAATTTACGTTTAACAATTTCTTAAGTGCAATAAGTGCCTATGAGAAATAAATGAATGATACTTAAAATCAGTTTCATTTATTTGTTTCTCATAGACAGTTCTCTCCAAACCAGCCTACAATCTTTTGAATCACTCGTACCTGCTAACGAAGATAGGTACAATTCTTTTTAATTTAAAAACCCGAGGAATGTCATTCGGTTTTTTTTTTACTGGATGACCCATGCCACTTAGAACCTACTTACCCTGCATTGAGCACTTGAATATTCAATGCTTTTTAATCGCGTCAGAATTTTCAAAACAACATTCATTCTCGCTACCCGTTCTGATTATTTATCTCTAGTTTAATATTTGAAGACCATTACAGGATTGACTGGGATTAAGTGAGTTATTTTGGTTACGCTAGCTTATTTTAAATTAGGACTTCTAGTTATTAATTAAATAAACTAAAACATCTAATCGTTTGGTTTGATTTTTGTAATCACTTTTTAATAATTGCTCATAATTTTTTTTTTTGCGTGTTTTTTTTCTGCAATTATTATTACACCGAAGAGACTACTATTATTACACCAAAGAGTCGTCTCTTTGGTGTAATAACAGAAGTCTCTATGGTGTAATAATAGTAGTATGACTCATCAACATCGTTAAATAAGTCCTAATGATCTGCTTTCTATGTAAATTTACCCCGACAATCTTTTAGGGGAAGTTCACAAACTTTGAACGAGTCCCCTTCAATTACGCGACACTGGAACTTAGAGCCGATGGCGTGTCATAGTTAATTAACTTAATCCAATTATAGAGTAATACGATGATATGATTTCTTCATTGTTCTGTAATCACTAAACAACCTTCAGACACTTCACCTTTCCACAGTTATAAGTTGGAACGGTTTAGTTTCAAACTTAATGTATGTAATGTAAAACATTTGAATACTAACTACTTTATAAAGTACCTACTGAGAGTGTATTAACTACTTTTAATAAGTCATTTTAAGAATACAAGTTGTGTTTTTTGGATGGCGTACCTATTAAGGGGTGCATACCTTAAATATTGCAGCTACAGGAAAATGTAATAAAAAATCTATCAGGCTTATTCATATTATTTTGAGAATTATTATCCACATTCACACGTTAAAAAAATGTACCCAGAAGAAGTTCTGGGACTATTTTCTAGTAGCTACTACTCTAAGCTATCTTCCAATACAGTCCCATCCAAAAAATACATCCTATATATAGAATAGAATATATTTTTATTTCTTACAAAACTTAAACAGAATACAGTAAAAAAAAACAAGGAACCAATAAACTAAGAAATAGACCTAAAATAAATAAAATATGTGAAACAATGTCTTAAAACGAAGTGTAAGCTAAGTAACAAATTTTGTATTATCTCAGGATTTTTTTAATGCTTAACGAGAGGACCAGCGCTACTTACAACTCTCTTTTGTGTCGATCATGGAAGATCGAGAGATACAGCACGAAATTATTTTCTTCAAAACTCAATTAACAACTTGATTACTTATCATAAACTTAAGAAGCACCTCTCTACGCAAGATTGCCCCTGAAAGATTTATCTTTCAGGAAATTCTTTTTATATGGTATATTTATATTTTACACCTTAAAAATAAAGTACTGTCAACGACGATCGTAGATAACAATTTATGACACTATACTAGTCTATACTATTAGAAATGCGAAAGTGTGTTTGTTTGTTTGTCCTTCCTTAACGCCCTAACTAAACAACCGATCAACTTGATTTTGGCATAGAGTTAGTTGAAAAGATGGAGAGTAACATAGGCTACTTTTAATCCCATAAATCAGTTCCCATAGGATACAAATAACCTTAATCAACGCGTGCGAAGCCGTGGGCAGCAGTTAGTAGTTTAATAAATAAAAAAATCTTTTTATGAAGTATAATGTACCTATTTAAGATATTATGTAGTAGGTACCTACCCAAATTATAAGGACGAAATATTTATTATTAACTTCGCGCAAAACCGTTTCTGATAAGATCTAACAAAATGTAGTTTGCGTTCTAAAAGAAAAAACTACACCAACTACAAAATGAAAAAATGTATCAAAGCAAGAAGTCTAGACGTAAGTAGAATTTGCACTAGATTTCCGCAAAGTCACGTCTGATTATATTATTATTAGCGACCCGCCCCGGCTTCTCACAGGTATCAATTATCAATTATGCATGTATTATACATATAGCCTTCCTCTTGAATCATTCTATCTATAGAAAAAAAACGCAATAAAATCCGTTGCGTCGATTTAAAGATCTAAGCATACATAGGGATAGACAGACAGCGGGAAGCGACTTTGTTTTATACTATGTAGTGATTTTAGCACGTACCCATAACACAAGCTTTGTTCAGGTTGGAGCTAGATGATGCTGTGTGAATTGTGTCCATTACGATATGGTACTTACGATAGATGTGTCCATTATTTATTTATTTTAATGCACTAGCATTAAAATAAATAAATAAACATGAAACTAAACATGAAACTCTGAATCTAGCAGATCAGCAACTTTTACTCATGAATAATACTATGGAAAAATAAGAAATGAACCATTAGCCATCTAGCTAGATAATCAATCATTCTTATGAAAGCATCGATCGATTAGTTTGTAGAAAAGTCCTTATTTTGCCGATCTATACTTATACACACAAATGAAATATCAAAATGATAATTTTCACTTTACATGTATCTTTTAACACAGATAATGGAAAACAAAAATATTATGAGACTTTTTGAAAGCTAACAAACTGACGTAGAATTTATTTGTTAGAGTAAATACTAGTCGGATTTAACTTCCTCTACTACATTAGCTCCGTTTTTGCTTCGTAGTTTGCACAAAACCTCGATATAACTCTTTATAGTTTGTTTAGTAAACAAGATCCGCCAAGTGCGAGTGTAACTCGCGCGCCGAGGGTTTCAAACATGTGCCAATTATTTGGACAATCAATTTTCTGATATATTTTAAAAAGTATGAAACTTACAGAAATTTCAAAAAGTGTTTTAAAAAGGCCGAAACGATACCTTTCATTTGATACCCCACATGGGTAGGTACCCCTTTTTGAAAAAAAATCCCCTTTTTTGACCATTTTTCAAAAACTATTATTATTACAGACTTTTCTATATTTTTCCTGTAAAATATAGATTGATATCTACAAACGCCTAGTACATTGTACATGGATTGGTCTGCAATCTTCGGAGATAGGGGGGGGGGAAAGGTCAATTTTTCGACTATTTTTGAAATATTTCAAAAAGTGTAAAACTTACAGAAATTTCAAAAAGGGTTTTGAAATGGTCAAAACGATACCTTTCATTTGATACCCCACATAGGCAGGTACCCCTCCTTTTGAAAAAAAATTCCCCCCCTTTTTGACCATTTTTCAAAAACTATTATTATTACAGACTTCTCTATATTTTTCCTGTAAAATATAGATTGATATCTACAAACGCCTAATACATTGTACATGGATCGGTCTGCAATCTTCGGAGCTAGGGGGGGGGGAATGGTCAATTTTTCGTCTTTTTTTGAAATATTTCAAAAAGTATGAAACTCACAGAAATTTCAAAAAGTGTTTTGAAATGGTCAAAACGATACCTTTCATTTGATACCCCACATAGGTAGGTACCCCCCCTTTTGAAAAAAAAATCCCCCCCTTTTTGACCATTTTTCAAAAACTATTATTATTACAGACTTCTCTATATTTTTCCTGTAAAATATAGATTGATATCTACAAACGCCTAATACATTGTACGTGGATCGGTCTGCAATCTTCGGAGATAGGGGGGGGGGGGGGAAGGTCAATTTTTCGACTATTTTTGAAATATTTCAAAAAGTATGAAACTTACAGAATTTTCAAAAAGTGTTTTGAAATGTTCAAAACGATACCTTTCATTTGATACCCCACATAGGCAGGTACCCCTCCTTTTGAAAAAAAATTCCCCCCCTTTTTGACCATTTTTCAAAAACTATTATTATTACAGACTTCTCTATATTTTTCCTGTAAAATATAGATTGATATCTACAAACGCCTAATACATTGTACATGGATCGGTCTGCAATCTTCGGAGCTAGGGGGGGGGGGAATGGTCAATTTTTCGTCTTTTTTTGAAATATTTCAAAAAGTATGAAACTTACAGAAATTTCAAAAAGTGTTTTGATATGGTCAAAACGATACCTTTCATTTTATACCCCACATAGGTAGGTACCCCCCCCTTTTGAAAAAAAATTCCCCCCCTTTTTGACCATTTTTCAAAAACTATTATTATTACAGACTTCTCTATATTTTTCCTGTAAAATATAGATCGATATCTACAAACGCCTAATACATTGTACGTGGATCGGTCTGCAATCTTCGGAGATAGGGGGGGGGGAAAGGTCAATTTTTCGACTATTTTTGAAATATTTCAAAAAGCATGAAATTTACAGAAATTTCAAAAAGTGTTTTGAAATGGTCAAAACGATACCTTTCATTTGATACCCCACATAGGCAGGTAGCCCTCCTTTTGAAAAAAAATTCCCCCCCTTTTTGACCATTTCTCAAAAACTATTATTATTACAGACTTCTCTATATTTTTCCTGTAAAATATAGATCGATGTCTACAAACGCCTAATACATTGTATATGGATCGGTCTGCAATCTTCGGAGCTAGGGGGGGGGAATGGTCAATTTTTCGTCTTTTTTTGAAATATTTCAAAAAGTATGAAACTTACAGAAATTTCAAAAAGTGTTTTGATATGGTCAAAACGATACCTTTCATTTGATACCCCACATAGGCAGGTACCCCTCCTTTTGAAAAAAAATTCCCCCCCTTTTTTACCATTTTTCAAAAACTATTATTATTACAGACTTCTCTATATTTTTCCTGTAAAATATAGATCTATATCTACAAACGCCTAATTTATTGTACGTGGATCGGTCTGCAATCTTCGGAGATAGGGGGGGGGGGGGGGTATGGTCAATTTTTCGATTTTTTTTTAAATATTTCAAAAAGTATGAAATTTACAGAAATTTCAAAAAGTGTTTTGAAATGTACAAATTGATACCTTTCATTTGATACCCCATTTGCCTTCCTAGGTCTCTTTTGAAATTTCAACATCAAAATTTGTACTGAAAATATTCATTTTTCATTTATTTTTATATTTTTTTCTTAAAATCAGTAATGGCGCACGAAATGTATCATAATTTCAAATTTCAAGTTAATAGCTGCAGTAGTTACTGAGATATTCAAGAAAGAGCGGGGACGGACAAAGCGAGACCATAAGGGTTTCAAAACCGATCTTTGAAACCCTAAAAAGGATCACGTATTTAAATACGTGATCCTTTTTTTTTCCTGTGCGAGGACAGTACAGTCAGCAACCTATTAATACAAAACCTCTTTGGATAAAAAATACTAAAATAATTGTTTATAAGGGATTCCAGGCGAAGTTTGGATGTTGGGGGATGTTACCTTATTAACAGACTTCATAAAAGAAAGAAGTTTTTTGTTCGTGTATATGTTTTTATGTATTTTCGTAGCTTTCGCCGTCATTTAAAGACACAGTTGTATCTTTAAATGACCCCGAGATGGAAGCATAAAAAAATCCCGAGCGTTTAGTATCTATCAACAGATTTCATAAAAGAAAGAAGTTCTTTGTTCGTGTGTATGTTTTTTATGTATTTTCGTAGCTTTCGCCGTCATTTATAGACACACAGTTGTATCTTTAAATGACCCCGAGATGGAAGCAAAAAAAATTCCGAGCGTTTAGTATCTATGAGTATCTCGCTAAACTTAAAAAAATCGGGTTTTGAAGTCAGTTTTTCAAAACAATTATGTTTAATCTAAGTGTAGTAATTGTCTAAGTGCTTATTTTGTAAACATAAACGTTATTGAATTATGAATTAATCACGCTAAAACTTTCCATACGCGAAAATTTCCCATAGATGTAGCTCTAAGCCTGTATCGACATATTTTGTAGGCTTCTTTTATCCCGAAAAACCGCGTGAATAGTCGCGAGCAGAAAATTGCTGATATAACATAAAAATAAGTACTTTAAAACATATCCTTTTAATAGCGCTAAAGTGAATTGCACTTCAGCACTGCACTTTAAATTTACCCTTCGAATGTGTGTTTGGCGCCGTAAAAAGCTTTCTAGTATGTCAGTTTCACTTAGCCGTTGATAAAAGTATTGGAGAAGTATTTTATACCGTTAACGAATTGTTATGTGGTAAAATCTTATATGTAAAATAAGCATTATCACATATAAAGTAAAAGTACTAGTACTAGTTTCCGCCCGCAGCTTCGCATGCGCTGTTCCTGCGAAAACTTTAAAACTGATTTACGAGATTAAAATCATAAGTTATTCCAGGTTTAGACTTTAATTTCGGCATGATCCGTTTAGTAGTTTCAGCGTGAAAAAGTTACAAACACACTCTGTCTATCCATCCAAACTAGATTTGATGTGATGCGATTTGCTATGATGTGTTTTGTGACACGATTTAGCGTCACTACCAACTAAAAGCTTGCTAGTGCTCAATAATTGGTAATGGTTGGTATTTACCTACTACATGAATAAATCTGAACCATTTCATGCATTCATAAAACATGTTCCAATTCCTATTAAAAACCTATTTCCATATGGAGATGAGATTTCAAACGGAGTGCGTCATAAGCTTGGATGAGATGGAGTGATTATGCTATCGAATCATCGGACGAGCGTGTAATCTGGCAACATTTAAGTGTACCTACATTTTCTGTCTCAGTAAACCGAGCATTGCCGGTTTAAAATTACCCCCGACAACGCCAGAGCTTCATTGTACGCACAAATATCTTAAGCAGCTGGTTAAGTAAAAAATAGGAGAAGATTTGCTATAGTTGTAATAAGTCATGATAGAGCCTAAAAAAATCCAAAGGCAGAGAGCGGACGGCTGTCGATAGATTGTTTGGATCAGCCATCATCATCCGTAACCTGACTTTATCCAAAGATCCTAGAATCCTACGTTCCGGGACTTTACCCAAGCTGGGTATATAATATAGTATACAGGGCGTCCCACGGATATGCCACATGGAGGGAAATTACCTTGAATATTGTAGATGGAACATTTTACTGAAAGAAGACATTTTGAATTTAAAAACCAATTTAAACTACATTCATAGATATTTAAATAATTACATGGTTGAACCGGGAATCGAACCCGTTACATGAGAAAAATAATCACCCTGTAGCTTTATCATACCGATCGAAAGGCTTCATCATAAGGATTATTTTTTGCTAAATAATATAGTGTCACAAATAAAAGGAAGACCACGAATTTTAACATAGAACATAATGTAGACCGCCAAACTCTTAAGCCACTCGTCAGTCCCCATCCCCACGACGACTAGCGCATTGACGCGCTAGTCGTCCATTGAACTCTATTGGATCTGCCATCTTGGTAATTTGTCCAAGATGGCAGATGGGCTCGGTTTTATGTAATACCTGTGATAAGTGATGTATATTCTAGAGGTGATGAGAAAAATTTGGCAAACACCTGATAGGTAAGGCCCAAATAAGCGTAAATATACGTATAGTGTGTAGAACCGATTTATGACTGAATTTTCTGATGCAAACACATTCATAATCACCATCTATAGGTACTTACATTAAAGTAATTTATAACGGGATATTTATCATGATTCTATTTTTGAGTTTACTGACTTTAATGTTAATAACCATGATAGTTTTAAAAGTTTTATCTATACTTACTTTGCATACTGTACCTTGACCGAGTGTCAAGCATGTTGTTTGTCATATAATATTTGTTACCCTTAATAGACATGTTTTTGGCAAATTAACACCTATCTTTATAAGTAAATGAAAATTTGTCTACGAAACTGAGGGCCTACTCATAAAAAAGAAAATCGATTTTTTTTATTAGTTTTTGCTCAAACGCTGTCTTATTTAGGCGACATTATAGTCAGTTTTACGTGACAACAAATCCGAAACTTCGATTTTGGTTTCCCGAGTAGGCCACCTGAACACGTTTTGAAACTTTCTGCCACGAAACGGTATTCCCGACGCAGATTCTCTGAGCCTACAAAGTGAGCCAGCTGCTTTCCGCAAGCTACCGGACTAGCCGTAACGTACGACATTACAACACCACAAATTGGCCACCGTTTATTTCAGTCGGATCCGAGTTTGCTGTAATTAAATATAATCTCGCTCCGAAATAAGTACCAAATACCAGGCGCTAGTAATTGAGGTAGTCGTTAAGCTCGCAAATGCTAAATATTACTATAAGTTTGTAAAGATTTCAAACAAACTTTTTTGCTAACTTTTAATTTATTTAACATTGATGTGCCTTATTGGCTTAGACCGCCTAATTTATTGGTGTTCAATGATCTAGGAGTTGTTACGTTGTATCGTGTACAAGTGATTCGATCAATATTTATCTAGTTCTAGATCAATTCAGTTGTTAACGTAGATTCGGTAATAACCATTTGACAAAGATACCAAAATGATTAGTTAATCAGCGCACGAACAACCGGCTATAATGTACCAGAGTCTTTACCAGAGTTAATCTGTGATATTAAAGATTTTGAGATTTCAAAATCAGAAAAATTAGGTAAACTCCTGATAAGGTAGCCCAAATTAAAGGTAAATATACGTAAAAGGTGTGTAGAACCACAGACAGATAACAGATTTTGAGATTTCAAATCTGTGTCTGTTGGTGTCTGTTTTGGTTTAGGTAAGACAACGGCGGCGTTAGCGAGCTTTAAAGTTTTAGAGAAAATTTGTAATATGTTTTTAAAAAAAAGCCAAGTAATTAGATACTATAACGTCTTTTGGTACTTATGATGAATATACAATTCAATCTTGTACGATTCGTGTAAAACGTTCTTGTATAACATAAAATAAACACCTTTTCCATTCCACGTGTCAAAACCATACTTCTGATGCAAAACGTTACAAGGGAAAGGGCCCCACGTAATTATGGTTGTTAAAACAGGGCAGAAACATATGTGTAGGATGTAAATAACATACCGCAAGGTGAGTGGGATGTTGGCGAAATGTTTGATGCTCTTAGAGAGATAAAAACCGATTTTCACGAATGTGTAGGATAGGAAGAGATTTATAGAAGTGATATTGACGTTGTTCGATACAATTTAAGAAATTACACATGTTTGAGTTAAACATCTCTGACTGTCTACATAAAAACTTACAAAATTTTACCGAGAATTGTCCAGCATTATTAATTTATTTTGATCAGAAGGTCTATTTTAATTCTTAAAAATACTGTATCGATTGTTTCGTTAAGTTTTTTTGTGCGAATTGGTACTCTAATTCGGTGTATTATAGAACACCAATTAGCCGAAATTTCGTGTTGGAGAATAAAAATAGGCCCCCATGCCCTTATTCCACTAAATTGATTGCTTCATCACTACAATGAACGTCACAAAATGACACATTTTGACATGTCACCTTTGATGAAAGAATCTACAGAATGAGAGACGCGTGTTAAAAGTGTCATAATAAATAATAATAATGCTGGACAATGCACACAGCATTATCTAGCCCCAAGCTAAGCAGAGCTTGTGTTATGGGTACTAGATAGCTCATTAATACAATACATTAGGTATTATGGATATCTTTTACTATACATAGAAAATGACTTGAACACCCTGAACTCTGAAGATTGTACAAACATTCGTACCGAGGCGGGAATCGAACCCGCAACCTCCTGCGTCGCAGGCAGACTTTCGCCCACCGCACCATAGAGGTCGTCATGGTTGAAACCATTCTCAAACTCTGGAGAGAACTCTTGATAAGTTTTCTAGAGATTTTTTCATCTATGGACGATTTTGCGACGATAAAAGACATTGTCGTAAAATCTATTGACTTGCAGATACGGTGTCAAAATTATAACCGTAAACTTTTTCCTTTGGTTAATTTGTGGACATCCTGTGAAAAGCCTGCCTACCCTCTTTTTTCTCACTTAGTTGTTTGCAGTTCACGCATTGGTACGCACCCCGTAATAATTAGATTTTGAAACCGAGGTGAAACAAGGGTCTTTTCCATTTTTACATTCGAAAAAGCTTTTACAAAAGCGTTGCTGAAAAATGATTGTGTCTTACGTTTTTTACGAATCAGCAGCTTTTAAATGACAAGCCAAGGGGTGAAGAACGGTTCGAAGATTTGGGTCTTTAATTTTCAAAGCTTTTTACGGTAAAATGGAATAAAGAGTTTTTGAATTCGATCTTTTTTTGACTAATATCTTACATGATACTAATATCAGCCCGCAGCATCGCACGCGTTTCTCGTAATCAAAATGACCTTTACTCATTTATTTCTAATTTCTGATATTTGCAGAAAAAAATATCTTTGAGATATTATTATAAGTTGTATTAATGTAAGTTTATAGGTACACTGTAAATAAAGAGCATTGTATTTAAGTCATTATTTTCTTAATTCTGTGTAAATATTTTATTCAAAATTGTTTTAGCGTTTATAGATTCATATCTAGATTTATAGTGATAGTCAATTTTTGTTTTTAATTGTACAAAAAGTAAATCCTGTATTGGCCTTATGTTTAGTTAATAAGTACCTATGTTAATTTTAGATCATAAGGGCTGTGGATTTTGTTAAATAAATAAATAAATATTATAAATTCGAAAGTTACTGTTTGTCTGTTACCTTTTCAGGCCTAAACGGTTGAACTGATGTCAATAAAATTTGGCAGGCAGGTACAAGTATCCCAGGAACTACTACTACTACTAACGTGCTACTTTTAACCCGAGAAAAGCGATCAAGCCGAGGGCAAAACCTAGTACTCTTAAAAAAATCAGGCTGATCTGTTCAGCACTTTTGGTTTGAAGAAGTTACAAACAAAAACAACATCTATCCATCCAAACTTTCACATTTGTAATATAGTGTGATTTTAGATCTATAGGTAAATCCAGCCAATTTTCACATGGCTGGTAGAGGCTGATTCGTAGCATAAAGAATCAGCCTCTACTAGCCATGTAAAGTCAGGCAGGTACAAGTATCCCAGGAACTACTACTACTACTAACGTGCTACTTTTAACCCGAAAAAAAGCGATCAAGCCGAGGGCAAAACCTAGTACTCTTAAAAAAATCAGGCTGATCTGTTCAGCACTTTTGGTTTGAAGAAGTTACAAACAAAAACAACATCTATCCATCCAAACTTTCACATTTGTAATATAGTGTGATTTTAGATATATAGGTAAAACCAGCCAATTTTACATGGCTGGTAGAGGCTGATTCTTTGCATAAAGAATCAGCCTCTACTAGCCATTTAAAAGTTTGCTGGTTTTTAAGTTACAAACAAAAACAACATCCATCCATCAAAACTTTTGCATTTATAATATAGTGTGATTTTAGATCTATAGGTAAAACCAGCCAATTTTACATGGCTGGTAGAGGCTGATTCTTTGCATAAAGAATCAGCCTCTACTAGCCATTTAAAAAGTTTACATCTTCAACTGCATACATATATTATTATACTATTTGCTATATACATACCTATACTATTTGCTGCCTTCGGCTTTACACACGCTTTTCAAGTAGCCTATGTCTGTACCCGGGATGCCATTTACCTCTCTACCAAATTTCATGAAGATCCATTCAGCCGTTTTTAGAAAAGGTAACAGATAGACAGACAGAGTTTCTTACGAATTTATAATATTAGTATAGAAAAGACAGACCAAATTAATAAGTAGGACTAAACTATCCAGACTTTTACATTACACTGTTACTTACAGTATTGCAAGAATTTAAGGTTAACTTGATTCAAGTATGCAGGAGGAACCACAATACATGTGAATATTATACCCTTGGCAATGGTTGACGTGATAACGTAACCACGTAGGCTGACCGCAGCCTCAACAGGCAATTACCATAGGCAATTTACGTGAAATTGTGGCTGCTCTTCAATATTACCAGCCTAGAGTTTGATTTAGAAGCTTTTGAAACCGATACCAATGATTGTTATGATATTCATGGTGTTTTGAACGGTTTTGGATTTATACTTTTATAAAAAAATCTTCTAAATATCTCGATAGATGGCAGAGAGTCACGCGTCGACTTGAAATTAGGGTATGTCAATTGAAAATAAAAGGAAAACAACCCTAGACGTCAAAATGGCAGATTTGAAAAATTCGAAATGATCCTTTCATTTGACATTGACATACAGTAATTCCAGTTGACGCCCTGCCAGAATTTCTGTAGTAATAGTAAAGCATCGTCGATAGTGCAACGCTGCTACCTCAATAAACTGTGAAGTTACTTTCAGGTAAACGGTCGAGTCGTTTGTCCTACTTCGCATTCACTGCTCCAAGTGCTTACTATGAACCCGTAAAAGTTATATTTAGAACGGTAGAGCGTTCATTTTTAATAAAGGTATCCTTCTTTTAGCAAATAGATGCTTTGGTTCAGCTGAAGCCTAATTCAGATGAGAAGGCGGTTTAGTGGTATTTTAGATATAAATTTACAGGTTGCTTTTAAGGGTTCCGTACCCAAAGGGTGAAACGGGACCCTATTACTAAGACTCCGCTGTCTGTCCGTATGTCTGCCGTCCGTCTGTCACCAGGCTGTATCTCATGATTGACATTAGATTATTTGTTGTTATAGCAGTAACAAAAACAGAATCAAATAAATACCTATATAAGCAGTAATACAACAAATATGATTTTTTCCCATTTTTATAGATAATGGTAGGTACCCTTCGTGCGCGAGTCCGACTCTCACTTGGCTGGTTTTGTTACCTATCAATAGCTACCAACCTAACGATTTTAAGGGTGTAGATATTTTGGCAGATAAGTACGTAGGTATTAGTGGCGACTATCCTTTGTTTACCCTAAGTACAAAGGTCTTTGATTTTATTTAGTAACATTGAGTATTAAATTCAAAAACATTATTAGATAATACACATTTTTTCATTCACCTACTAATTTCACAAGTCTGGTAGGGGTCAATGTTGTCCACGTATGTATCGACCGAAGGATCAAGCCTCGTTGTGCTTCCATAAGAATTTGCATTGAAAATCGTATTCCTGCATTCGTTTACATTGCACGCTTGTAGCTCCGTTTTAGCTTTTTTCCTTTGTATACCTTTTATTCAAACAAGAAAAAGAGCTGGTGAGCATGTGGCACAGCGCATCAGCATAACCATACAACGGGGCAATGCAGCCAGCGTCTTGGGTACGCTTCCGACTGGTATTGATATGGTTCAGTTGAGCTACCTGTAGATTGGTTGCAACAGTCTGCAGTTAGCTCATTTGTTTATACTTGTTGTAATTAAATGCTACTATTTGATGGTAATTTTCATTTCCAACCAGTTATTAATTGAAAACTGTGAAAACCCGACTTATTAGGTTTTACCGCTTTTAACTTCTTGTGCGATAAGTAATTTTTTCGCTAAATGATGGGCAGGGCAAAGGTTCGCATATATAAACATACTATAAAATAAGACATTGAACTACCATACATCTAGGTATACTCTTCGATGTCGTTGGTACGTGGTGTAGATTGGGTGTTTAGATATCTAAACACCATATAGTATACCTAGACACTTTGAGGTTAGCCGGATCGCTGTTCTCCGCAATCAAAAATATGTACAAAAAAAAAAGATTATATTCGATGCGGTTGCCAACCACTGCGGTGAATGAATGAATGAATGAATATTTATTATTAAAAAGTTATACATGTGTTTATCAATGTTGCACCATTAAACCAAAATAGGTTTGTATTTGTGCTCACACTCGTCTATACATACATTTTACATTGCATTTGGATCACTTCTTATAAATCTACGATACAATATAAAAAGAAATTCGATACCTAGTAACTTGATTAAAAAAATGATATGTCTATGTCTATTATTTACGACAGCCTGTACGTAGTTATAGGAACTTACCAGAATCTCCGTCCTTTTATGCAAAGAAGTACTGTTTGTTTTTAATACAAAAACAGCTCGTGTTGCAGAATGTCTAAGGGGAGCAGATACATTATTCCTAAAAGCTGGCGCGATTGTTCTTTGCTTTTCTTTGTTTTTTGTACGTATATCCACGCGCTAGCGATGACGTTGCTTGGACCGATGCGTGCGGCCTACCATATTACTTGGTTATCCAAAATCGCAACCGAATGCTTCGGATAACAGGATGGTTGTCCGTTATGCGACTATTCTCTCAGGCCCGTAGTACACTTCCAAATCCGAAAAGCGAATTCCGCTGCGCAACATTACTACCAAATGTAATGTTTCGCGGAACCGTTCAAGTAACGGAATATAAACTGTCGGCTGCTACAAGATACATGCGAGACAAACGTATTGTTACGAAATGGCGGACCGAGCGCGGAGATAAATAAAAAATGCTCAATTCACAAAACATTATTTAGTCCCAAGTTAAGCAGATATAAGTTGATAGATGTAGCTGGCGTCCGAGCAGATCGGCGGAATCCCACGGGAAAGAGAAACAATCATAGTCAAATCTATGCGTTAGAAAAGGCAACTTCGCCTCTGTTTCGCTTGTCGTAGGTACATAGAACAAGTCATGGTGAAACTACTGCGGTTTCGTTGCTATGTTTCCGCGGAGGTGTGCTACGGTCGTCAGTGCACACGAAGCCTAAGCCGTAGTCATAACTTTGTAGCAGGAGCTGGTAGACTGTTTTGTAAGTGATTGCGGCTGCTTGATAAACCTCTTTTACAGCAACAAGTGCCTTATAAAACTCCGGCATTGTTATGGAAGTCAAGATTGTAGACCGCACGTAGGAATACTTTCATGGTTTATAGAAGACTTGCGGGCTTTATGAGCTTTTCTATTATGATCTTATTTTTTTAAACTTTAGTTTAGATTTAAACATTACTTATGTAACTGAGTTTAAGTATCATGTGGGCTTATGTCAACGTGCGGGGTAAGTTTTTAAGGAGCCTCTGAATAAAACACAAATAGCTGTATTTAGCCTCTTACAATATCGCTGTAAAATTCATCTCACTCCTACTTAAGGCGATATAATATGTAAATTGGGCGAATTTGGGTTACATTACAACCTTTTTTCTCCGTTAAAATAATGGAGTAAAAAGGTTTTTCGAAAAAACATACAATACTGAATAGCATTTTCTCTTCTTTTCAAAAATGAAAAACAAACATTTTATATAACAAAAATAATTGTACCAAGTACCATCGGTTTTCTTAGGTATTACCATTTTTCACCTAAACTATCAATCACAAGATTTTTTTATTAAGATCTCCATATTAAGTAACCGAATACAGTTGACTTTATATTGAAAATAAATGTCCTAATTAATAGATAATAAGCAAAATCTTAATTTTCGGGATTACGCCGCGCCGCCGCCGCCGCGCCGCCGCCGTCACCACGCCGCCGCTCTGCTCTGATCTGCTCCTATGAACGCGAGATCCTATCTCTTTTTACAGAATGGATTCATAGGTCGCCCCCCTCAAGAACTAAATACGCTAGAAAATAAAATAAAACGTTTACATTTCTTAATTACGAGAAACTAACTTGATTTAATCGATAGACTTTTCCTCCTTTAGATCCCCTTATTTCAGACCCCCCTTGATTTATTTGACCTTACTAAATTACCAGCACATTTCACAAGTCTTATCAGTAGGTAACACCTAACAAACACGCAAATTGGATCAACGGTTTGACAGTTTTGTTTGAAGTAACTATTGCACCATACAGCTAAATCACCCAAGCTGCCATAGAGATCTTGGTTCTCTTTTTTCACTTCGAAAATTCATCATCATCAGCCTATGTTAGTCAACTGCTGGACATAGGCCTCATAGCGCCCTGTCTTTAGCTTGACGCATGGAACACCTGCTGCCTTTCGCAGAAAAAAATCTTCGATACAATATTTTTGCACTATATCTGCGTTTCTTTGAAGTTTCAACAATCACAATAAGTCCAACTTGGCATCCGAAAATCTTGTAGACTTCTCTCAGTGTGTGAGATTACTCAATAATAAAACCTCTCAACTTCTAAGCAACCCATTTAGGCATGTGACTAAAAGAGAATCAAACTATTATATTTTATTTGGTATTTTCGACAAAAGTTTTCATACAAACCGTCAAAGTTATCTAACTATACATCCATACTTTATCACACTCAATCAATCAAAAATGCTTTATTTCCATAAATACAAAAATTAACACATAGAAAACGTCAAACTCTTAAAATAAAATGACACGTAAATAAAGTGATTTTTTTTATTTCGCTTCGCGATGTAGTTTAAAGTAAAGAAGCGACAATAGCCTGTTAGTTGTTATAAGTTAGTTGTTATTGAGCAAAACCCGTCCCAAGCACTAATATTATAAATGCGAAAGTTTAGATGAATGGATGGATACGGATGCTTGTTGCTCAATCACGCGAGAACAGCTGAACGGATCTGGATGAAATTTAGCACCGAGATAGATTTTAGTCTGGAATAACACATAGGCTTTACTTTATCCCAGAATTCTCCCGGGAATGGGAACTACGCGGATGAAACCGCGGGGCGTTGCTAGTATTGTAAATTTAAAAGTAAAACGGCTGAACTGGCAGAGAGGTAAATAGTATTCCGAAGACGGATATAGGCTAATTGAAAACCTTGTGTGAAGCCGCGGGCTAGTGTTATTATAAGCGCCTAATTTTCTTTTGGTGAATACCCAGCTTTAGCCGATAGCTGATCATCAAATCTAGAAAAGCATGAAGAGATATTTCGTATTTAATGTTTCAGAAGTCCCTTTGTTACCCCACCTCGAATATTTAGAACCACTTAAGCGTTACCCACCAGTAACCCCGTACAAATCTATCGGCGATTTTAATCCATTACACCATTCCGATCACGTCCAACAAAACAAAATCTTTCCATTCGAGTCCAGTCACTTTGAAACTCCTGTAGCTGACTGGATTTTAACAATATTAATGGAATATGCTTGTAGGGGGAAGGCGTGAAGATTAACAAATGATATTTTCGCCGTTTTAGTTCACTTGCACAAAGTAATAGCGTAATAGTAATAACATTAGGTAAATAGTTAGAGAGTAAAGCGCTGTAAAAGGATAACGAAGATAATTTGATAGATGCTTACAAAAGGAATCAGTAGGTAGCGAGAGAGCTAAAAAGCTGTCTAGACTGGCTTAATTATTTATCAAAGTAAAAATAAAAAGAATACCGACACTCCAGACATTTTAAAGATAATATGTTTATAAATAAGCCACAACACGAAAATCTAAATTTCTATACTCTTGGCGTCTGTTTGAGAACTAATTGCTATCATAAGACATACCTACCTACATAAGATCTAAAATCGATGTCTGCAATTCTAACAAGAAATACTATCAACAATGAAAATTATAATGAAATAATAGAAATATATTAAAACTAGTATTTCCAATTGAAACAATTAAGCTAACTGCAGACCCTTGCCAACAATATACCGGTAGGAAAAAACAAAAAATTTAATTTGGGAATATGATAATTAAGTTAAGTATAAGGGGCCATATAACAAATATTTTGTGGACGAAGGTCTGCCTGCGACGCAGAAGGTTGCGGGTTCGATTCCCGCCTCGGGACAAATGTGTGTACGATCTGCAGACATTTGTTCAGGGTGTTCTGGTCGTTTTCTAATTATAATAAAAAATATCTATCTATGTATTGTATGGTATTATGTATATCAGTTATCTAGTACCCATAACACAAGTTCTGCTTAGCTTGGGGCTAGATGTGTGAATTGTCCAGAATTATTTATTTATTTATTTATTGTATGTTGAATTTGGCTGGAGTGTTAGGCCCTCATTTTGTGTGCGGCTTCTCAAGGGTTAGTTACCTTCAGATATCCTAAAATGCTGCTAAGTTCATCGATCGTATCGATTACTTTTAATTACTAAAATCCTAATTTTATTTATTGACACACTGTGTAAGTTCATAACCAATTATAAATTTCCACCTATAGGTTACTAGTTAGATGAAAACAACCCCATCACTACACCCTTCATTGTTATGGGTGCGCAACGAGGAATAAAAACTTAATATTTATACCGACTGAATGAAGCGCACCAATACGGGTGCGCTATGTGGAAGTACTTTGGTGCGGTTCATCTGGGTGCGCTTCGAGGAATGCCTCGTTCTTTTATCTTAGACTCGTCTTTGCCAACCAAATTTAAATGATATAAGACAGTCCAGTTTGCAGTTAACTATGTTTTGTAAGAAATTTTGTCCATGGTTATTGGACGAGGGCTGTAATGTTACCGCATAGTTCTGTGCTTCCAAGAATGCGGAAGTCATGTTACCAAGCGGAAAGCTTATGATAGCTTTTGAAATGTACTTCAAAGTGTTTATTTCATTATTAAATAGTGCTTTACGTATGGCGAGAAACTGCGCCAATAATGAACCTACAATCTTAAATGTAGTAGGCGACATATTTTTATTAATGCTGTGTTACACCTAATCAATCTTTTCTATGTTTTAATAAGTAGGATCTACTTATGATTTACTCTAGAAGATTTTTTAAAATTAGTACAGAATCAAAATTTGCTTACACTGTCCTTGATCAGTCTCTTTAACCAGCTGTGGATGAAGATGATGTCTTTATAAAAATGCTTTGGGAATACAACTTTTTCAGATAGGTTATGTAAAAAAAAACAAGTTTTTAAAACTTATTTTGGCAACTAGGGCTCAATAACTGTGTTGTACTTATTTCAAATAAATACTTATATTTAAATTTTATAGATTATCCAGTTTATATAGACCCTATTTGAAAAATACTTTCTAGCCCTTTTTAGTCTTATTGGAAGACTGACGCATGAATTCATTTCCCGTTCTACAAGCCAGCATTATCGTAACCATTTACAACATTGATTGTTAGCATCGATGGATGGTTTCTGTAAACACACCCACAATCTGTTGCGAATCGTCAATCAGCGAGCGAGGATGTTAGGATGCCTATTAGTAAGATAATTCACGGTGAATTGTTACTATTACCTACCTATCTATTTTAAGATGGCTGACTCACCAGATTGAATACTGAATCCGTTTGTAGTGAAGCTATTTCGAGCGGACGTTAACTTGGTAAAGTAGGCCTGGTGATTTCTACTCGCGTTTGGTTTACCCTTTTTGTCCTGACAGACCGGTGTCCTCAGGAGCACTAGTCACATCACAAACACATGCACACACACTCGTGGTGGCTCCTGTTGCCTAGACTCTTTTGAGACTGGTGTCCTCGGGTAACCCTCACATAAATGTATATTTTCTCACTATTGTTCGAACTGTAAGATAATTTAACGTTAGCTTGTTAAGTATTATATAAATAACCAAAGGAAGGAGGTCTCCAAGATACAGATTGATCCTAGTTTGGGGATCAAAGATTGTATTAATTTTAAGTCTCAATTCTTTTTCAATAAACGTTATTATTATTATGACATTTCATTTTTATTTTAAATCTCGTTAAAAAATACATTTTTTATTATAGAAAATATAATATTATAAAACTATTCTACAGTAAAAAATATATTATATATCAAAACGGTAGATCACCGGCTGCGAAGCTAGGTTCAAGCAACCGGTGACTAGGGCTGCAAAGAGAGGAACTTCCTGACGATGCGCGCTGAGTCCAGGAGTACCGCCTTTTGGATCTGGCCTTTGATTCAACTTATTATTATTATCATTTACACCAGAGGACATGGTATATGAGTAAACGTATCATGTATCAGTAAACGTAACTTTAGTCACTGAGCAGGTTAGGATAACTTCAATGTTTGCCCTGTAGGTGGAGCTAACGAGACTAGAGTCATATGAGGTCCCAGAGATTTTCGACGTGGCGTGTAGTCGAACTCTTTGCTTATTTGGTTCTGAGGGTGAGGCGTGGGTTCGAGTCCCGACCAGATCGAAAATTTTCGAGCTCGTCGGGATTCAGTGCGAGTATAAAGCAAGGTAAAGACAGGGCGCTATGGCGCTCATTAGGGGAGGTCTATGTCCAGCAGTGGACTGGTATGGGCTGATGATGATAAAGCAAAAACCTAAACGTATCACATTCTAGCACTCATTAAGGCGTGAGCGGCTTTACTACGAACCTCATTTGTGTTGGAAGAACGCCAATGTTTCATCCCAACGAGAGACTTCTTCAAGGTGATTGCGGTTCTATAAGGGGCGCGTACCGCATCCCTCCGAGCATGTGCTCGGAGTCATGAAACGTTGGTGTTCTTCCAACATAAATAGGGCTCGTAGTTAACCCACGTACATGCGTAATGATTTCGTCAAACTACGATTGTTTTTATAGTTAAAACAGTCTTGTACATTGCGATACGTTTGTTAGTAAAAACTACGTTAGCAAAGTCGGCAGCAATAGATAGTGTTTTGTCACCGATGTTGTATGTACACAAATACAAGAGATCTTAAAAATAATAAAAAAACCGGCCAAGTGCGATTGGACTTCAGTTTGCGTACCATTATCTATAAAAAAGGCAAAAAACTCACCTTTGTTGTATGGCGGCTCCACTTAAATATTTATTTTGTTCTGTTTTTTAGTATTTGTTGTTATAGCGCAACAGAAATACATCATCTGGAAATTTCAACTGTCTAACTTTCACGGTTTATGAGATACAGCCTGGTGACAGACGAACGGACAGCGGAGTCTTATTAATATATTTTATAGGGTCCCGTTTTACCCTTTGGGTACGGAACACTAAAACGTAGGTAGTTGCAAACATGCACCCTGCTAGGGCACGGCAATATTTACTTAGATGTCTTTTACTTATTTTAATTCGAATATCAATAACGTTTATTTCTTTAGGCTTACAAAATAAGCACTTAGACAAGTCAAAATTCGTCAAGACAAAAAAAACATGTTAAGTCAGCAGTGTTTAGCTATAATCTATGACTCGAGTCATAGATTATAGCTAAAGTAATTAAATACTTAATGAGAGATTTTTCTTCAGGAGGAGGTTCTTTTTTCTGTATGATATTTTTTTTTGTGTTGTTAGTCGATTTCTCCGTCAATTTAAAAAGAGAATGATTCCGAAATGGTACTTTAAAATATTCCAGGGGGATTAGTATTTATCTCGTCAAGCTTAAAAAAACAACATACTGCATTATGAAAAAACACAACTAGCTACAGTTACAATTTTGGTGATATCTTTGCCTATTCTTAAAAGATTTTGTAGAGTCTTTCTTTGTTGATTGAAGGTTGATTTTGAAGTCTCATAAAATTTTGACCCCCGAGGAATTCATATGTGAGCCTCAAAACGTATCAAAATCATCATCACATAATACGTTCACAATCATTTGTAACTCGAAAACAAAATAATAACTTTTATTTTAAATAGATTGAAAAATTAGATTACGCTATCGAAGTGTTCCGGGTTTAAAACTACTTTCAAACGCATTTTAATTATTCAAAAATTTTAAGTAAGTTTGTCGATATAGTTTTTTAAAACAATCGAAATTATTGGATTACTGAAAATTCGACCGTCACAAAATAGAACCTAATACTAAGCAAAAAGGTGAGGCTGGATTCGTTGTTACTATTCTGTAATCTATGCTTAAACCCGCATCATCAGACAAAGCTAATGAACCGATTCATCAGATTGACATCTATTGTATCTTATCTTATTGTTATAAACGGTATTTGTGTGACCGCCATAACGGTAATTCTATCAGTGCGCCATAACTAACAAAAGCATTCTCAAAGAAATGTTGCCAAGTGAAAAAGAACAAGATTTCTTTTTAAAATTGTGAGTGCTTTGATAAAAGTTTCCAAAAGGAAAATATTTTTTTCAACTTCGACATCAGATTCAAAATCCAAAAGAAAAGGGAGCGGTCAAATAGATGACTGTGTACGCCAGAATGATGGTCCCCACAACGACCTTTTCTTTCGCATTTTCCACTGAATCAATTAATCGTCTTATCGTCGATCAGTCGTGCGTAAGACCCGATCCCATCTGAACAGACTCTTAGGTCGCAGCTAAAATTGTAACACTAAAGCTTGTTATAGTCCGTCATCAGCTCCAGCTTCCCATAAGCGAATCACAAAAGTTTAGCGACCAAGCATTACACAGTGCACCTCAAGTCCTCAACTAAGCCGCAGTGAAGGCTCATCTCCAAAGCCTGTCATCATAATCCCAGCTGGATTAAATTACGCAGTCGACGATGAGCTCAACATTCCGAGATTTAAAACAGTGAATAACTGGACTGAATAACCAGAGTTTGAAACGGTTGCCATCACGTCTAGGGATTTTCATGCATTCACTCTACACTGATGACACTGCAGGTACAATCAAATGAAACTTTATTTTCAGCAAACTACTTTTTGAGAATTTTTTAACTTTCAATACTTTAAAACACAGAATTTACTGATTTTAATCGACAATCTAGTAATATAATCTGTGTGTTTTAACGTAACAATATGCAGAGCTATGTTTGCTCGTGACGGTTAAAAAAACCAGATTATTAAAATACACCGACAAAGAACAAATGAAATATGCTCCTAACCCTCTTGGAAAGAGTTTAAAAACAAGTCACAGAGTTCTAGCTAGAACGAAGCAAGAGCAAGTAATACCGCACAAAGGATTATGGCCGGGGTTAGTAAATAGAGGGACTCAGACCGCTGGTAGTAAGCGATATATCAGAAACAATAAACACACATTTCTACATTTTGATGAACAACTAGTAAGAGTTACTAGTATGTCTAAGAAAAATAATCTGATAAAAATATTAGTAACTGCAGCGCTCTCGTAAACGACATAAAAAGCACGCAGATATAAATTCGTTACTCTTTGCTACTCTGCTTAATTTCCTTAAGACCTCACCGGACCGGACTCTTGGAAACGAAAACACATAATTAAAATTACATAAGTAGAACTGATAAGCTATGTTACTGATTTTAGAAAATTTATGTAAAGGTTATACAGTGAAAAATAAGTATTAAGTTATGGATGTGAGGTAGGTAAACATTAACACAAATAAACTCTACCGAGTGAGTGCTCGAACAGAAAAAAACGCCTAATATCACAGCAGGATAATCGACAAGACAACTCTGGCACTCTGCCAAAAACGGCCTTTCAATAGGTTCACATCCAGGAAAATAGGGGCTTATGAAGCATAAATATCTAAACATCGCCAATAACCGTAGACACATCGTATATCGTGATACGTTGTAAATATACGTCAGTCATACAAAATGACACAACATCGAGTTGTTGGCATCCGCCCGTTCTCATTCGCACGGAAGTTTTCGAATCAAGCGTGAAATTAAAAAAGTTACATTATTCTGTGTTTGTATTACTTAGGCACCTATGAATCTATGAGAAGTGGGAGTGGTGATGCTCGGTGTCTACTTTCCACGCTCCACTGGTCCCCTGTTAGTGCTTTTACTGAAAAGTTTCGCCTGAATCCGGACTCACCGGATGGTAAGCGCACTCTACAAAACTAGACCAAACTGACTCTCGATTAGATTTGAAATTGTGTTTATACACTTTCGAACCCTAAAATTTTTAACAGTTAAAGCTCCCTTAACTCAAAATCAAATGAGGTTACATCTGAATAACGGCTTGATTGCGAGTCTCAGTCAATACCTTACATTCTTGGACGAATAAATTACATCGATTTGAAATGAACAGCAAATGAGATTGAAAAGCTCGAAGTTATTTCAGATGCGCGCAAAATTATTCGATACGCTCCATGTAATTTGTACAAACTTCTGACAGTTATTTATGTTCTTGAATCTATGGATTATCTTTTAGTTTTCCACTTAATCTACAGGGGCTAAACTAAAAGTGTAATAAATCTCAGTTTTTTATCAGCGAACTAGCAAGATGCCGCTATGCCGTGGCGTTTCTATTGGGTGGAAGTGGGCTAAAGGAGGTCATCTAATAATAATGTGCATCTTTTGTACTCGTGCTAGACTCTACTTCCGCCTTGGGGTAGTACTTCCCGTTTCTCCTCTGAATTCTACCTAAGTTATACCTACAAGTTTAATGCGCCAACGTATGTGGGTTTATGAGGTTCTTCTGGGAGGTTGTAACTGTATCAATCATGCAACAATCGTCAGAGGTTGGTCGTTTTATTTTTAAACAGACTTTCATTCGCAGTGTTTTTCTTGGTCTACTGCATTTAATCTTAAAACCTTTAAAACGTGTTTGTTTACTTTATTCACAGCGAAAAATGTATTTAAAGCTGTTCTAGAGATAACGGTAAGGGCATATACTATCTCAAATCAACTACTTCAAATCTACATAATATCTTATGTACAGTCAAGTAAATTATTTTGCTAACGCGGCGGGTCTCACGAGCCGCTCGCATCATGTACCTAGCATAAGTATCAGTAATTAATAAATCAGTTCACGATACGACACGGACTCGGGTGGTTCTTATTTACTCCCATCCTTATTATCAACTTATCACGAAGTGTAGGGACCATCACCTTACATCTTATGTTAGACATTTTGCTACAAAGGCTAAAAATGTTTTAGATGACCCGCTCATGAGCGTTCCAAACGACTAAATATTTAACTTAGAAATTTATATATGGTAAAGTTCAGGACTTACTCTATCGATCATATGTTTCGAAATCACGATCACATAAAATTTTGCTCGATAGAAAAAAAACGCAAAGTTTTGATCTTGAGAATAAGCATGGTAATGTAGAACTTAGTACAAAGAACATTTTATATATTTCGGCATTTTCAAATTATGTCCTAATTAATAGATAATAAGCTAAAACTGAAAGTGCTAAGTGGGTGGGATGACGATTTGCGAAAGACTGCTGGGAGATGCTGTATGCGGCAAGCTGAAGACAGGGCGCTATGGCGCTCATTAGGGGAGGCCTATGTCCAGCAGTGGACTGGTATAGGCTGATGATGAATGAATGAATGAATGAAGCTAAAACTTGATTTTTAGGCTTTCGTTGCTATGCTATGCTTTGTTCCGCTCGTATGAACGCGGAATCATAATAGTAGATGTCAATCCTTTTCAAAAATATTTGAGGTTGTAGAGGAGGCGAACCTACCGCATTTGCTTTTTTTCTAATTGGTTGTTACAGATAGTTTCTTCATAACTTGTTTAGTTTAAACTAATAAATAAAAAATGGCTGTAAGACTATGAAACAGCCCCGTAGATAGGTATACCTACTCGCCTTTCCTTAAGAAGTCATTTAACTTTAATACTGTATAAAATTTGGGCGTTGTTTTTTTGTTTCAGGTATCTTCAGCGGTCCTCTGAGTAAAATTAGTGAAGAGTTAAATGTCAATCGTTTTAAGAATTAATCCCAAATGGCCGATTTAAATGGTTTTACGGTAAAATGTACCATGAATTGTAAAAATAAAGTGTTAAATCCACTTTGAATCCGAATATTTGCCATTCAACATATATAGATTCCTCCGACGATTAAAAGCTGCTGAGAAAGGTTTGCATTAGATAAATCTTACTAGCGTAGGCTTACATGATTGGGCAGCGTCAGTAACTATTGATTACTAGTTTCTGCCCTCGGCTTTGCACGCGTTGTTTCTATGGAAACGTTCAAAAAATATTTATCCTTTGAACTGATTTAAGGAATTATTATGTGTTTTACTTCGTCTAAACTTACTTACATCTATGCAGAATTTAGAATCAGCCAGATCCGCTCGGTAGTTTTGGTTTGAAAAAGTAACAAACAAACATCCATCCGAACATCCACACATTAAAATTGTGGCGGTAATCGAACCTGCACCCTTTTGCGTCTTAGCAGGACCTTTGCCTTATTCTAAGACTGCGGGATATATTTTTATAGCTGTTTTCTCGTTCGCCCTTTCCCTTTCATGCTTTATGAAAAGAAAAGAAAGGAAGACCACTTTTCCAAAGTCATTGTAAGCCCTCAGGAAAATTTGGAGATGATATTCATTCGTTGTAAACTTTCCTTTGTGACATTTATAGGCCTCTGGAGCAGAGACTTGTTGTAGGTAACCTTTTTTCTTTATAAAGTCTCGAGATTTTAGTCATTGTTGGGCTTTGTTAGTCTGGTAGTTGTAGTCAAAAACGACGAGGTTCTAAATACCTAAATACGATAATTAGAACTAGCCAAATGCGAGACGGACTCGCACACAAAGGGTTCCATGCTTACTAAAAACGACTTCTAATAAATCATCTACAAACGTCATTATCAGGACTATATATCATTTTCATTCTTTGTTGTTTTTTCACCCACAATAACTATGAAACTAATGAGTTTTTAACTATAAAGTTGTCTTTTTGTATAAGTAAGAAAACAACGGATTTCTAAATTTTTTTTGGGTTTACTATATACATATACGAGTACATAAGTTAATAAGATAAATATTAACTATATATAGAATATTATTAAAGATAATACGATAAGGTAAAGTTGAGGATTTACTTTATACGTGTTTTCACATTTCTATCATCAAAATATTTTAATTACGCATTTAACTGTATTAAGAACATTTATTATTTTACCTAAGTCAAAATTAATACTAGAAAAAATCTTCCTTATTGTCTTTTTGCTTTCGATCAAAGAAAAAACTAAACTCGATGAAATCAGAAACCGTTAACACAAAGTATACGGTCTTATATGAGTTGCCTTTATAATCCTTTCAAAACCACCACTGGCTAAAAACACAGAATTAAATTAGGTAGGTTCTAACATAAAAATAAAAATAATAAATAATAAAACCGGAAATAGTTGTAGAAAAAATTACGCACTCTTTTATTTCTTTTATTTTTATTTTGGTGCGGCTATTGAAAAACACTTACAACTGTCTATCTAAAACGTTTCATAAAATACAAGCCAGCAGACAGACGGACGGACGACGGGTTGACAGACAGTCGAGGTTTACTATTTGAGTTAGTTGGCGCCCTTTGGGCGCGGAACCCTAAAAAGTGTCCATAATTAATGAATATTTTGAGATATAATACAAATGTTTACAATATGTGTCCTAGCTTTCAAGACTATATCAAACAAGTTCGAAGACAAGGGTCTTAAAATGAGACGGTAGGTACCGGTACTATGATTATCCATATAAAGTAGGAACAAACAGACCGTAGGTTAAGTGCCTTTTATAGCAATAGGTTAGTAAAATGGGATAAATTTTTAAAGTAATTATTATTCAGTAAAATAGTAAAATTTCATAAAATAAAACTAGACGTCAATTAAAAATGACGGCTATACAGGGTTATTTATCATTCATAAAAAAAACAATCAAATAATAGAATTAAATTGAAACAATTGAGCTAACTGCAGACTGTTGCAAACAATCTACAGCTAGCTCTACTGATCCAAATAATTCATATAAGTTTAGCCTTAGTTTGCGTTGACCTCGATTAACAACCAATTTGAAAACAATAAATTCAGTGTTCAATCATCATCACTCAACGGGTCCGGTTATTTAAATCACACCGGAAATTTTTACGACCCTGAGCTAGCTAGCAGCTCTTAGCATTTTACCCCAGCATAGTTAATTGATTGTACCCCAATCAGTACCGTAGAAATATATAGGGTTATTGATAATTAATAGACAAATAACTGCAGGTTCTGGGCATCGACACGAACACGTTTGTGAAGGTCTTCAATCTCATTACTTTTTTATGAATTACCTCCGATACAAAATGAAAAATAATGCTTGTCCGGAACCCAATGAATAACTAAATACCCGTCTCCCACTGCTGCATCCCTGTTAATTCAGGGCAGAGCCGTATTTAAGTTAAGTTTAAAATAAGCATCTCTAAAGAATGAGTATTGCATACAAGGGGGATACCTACTACCAATACCAAGTATCAGAAATAAGACCCGGAGCGCAGTGTCATTGAATTACCAATAACCCGATTTATCCCAACGGTACTGATTGAGGTAAAATGAATAGCTAGCTCAAAACTCAGGAGTGATTAAAATAATCGGATCCGATAAGTGATGATTGAACACCGAGTTTATATCACCTAAATAAATAAATAATGTTGGACGATTCACACAGCTTTATCTAGCCCCAAGCTAAACAGGATACTATATAACATATTTGTCCCGATGCGGGAATCGAACCCGCATCATCCTGCGTCGCAGGCGGACTTTCGCCCACCGCACCCCAGAGGTCATCTCTATATTGTTTTCACATTGGTCAGTGTTAGATTAGGCTACATTTATATGAAATTTTCAAGTTAAATTTTACATGCTGCATACGTATGCGATAGCTCGTACAAAAGATAGGTATTTCCCAACATATCAAATATCAAATATGAAATATCAATATCGTTTATTTCTTTAAGCTTACAAAATAAGCTTAGACAAGTCAAATTTTATACTATAAACAGGTTTATATAGGTAGGTACTTTAAATAATAAAAATATAATACTTAAAATATTCAAATGTTATATAATAGAGATGCACCAGTTAAAGGATAAAGAAAAGTTTATATCTTTCACATTTATAAAATTGCTTTTCATTGTAATGGTAGCAACAACAAAAGAAGAATTCTCTTTACCGAGAGCAAAAATGTCGAACTCCCTCGAAACATTCCGACAACTTTGTAAGAATTTGAGAATTTCTAATGTTAAATAACGTAGCCATACTCTGATTTAGAATCCAATATATTTTATGCGAACAAAGACAATGAATGAAAACTTAAGGGCATACACTACCTCAAATCAACTCAGTCAGATCTCCATACCTTCCTAACTACTAAATATTTACCTTTGAAATGTGAGATAAGGTAAAGTTCAGGATTTACTTTATACGTGTTTTCACATTTCTATCATCAAAATATTTTAATTACGCATTTAACTGTATTAATAACATTTATTATTTTACCTAAGTCAAAATTAATACTAGAAAAAATCTTACTTATTGTCTTTTTGCTTTCTATCAAAGAAAAAACTAAACTCGCTAAAATCGGAAACCGTTAACACAAAGTATACGGTCTTATAAGAGTTGCCTTTATAATCCTTTCAAAACCACCACTGGCTGAAAACACAGAATTAAATTAGGTAGGTTCTAACTACCTCAACTCAAAGAATTAATTACGAACAACCCCGAGGAAAACCCCTATTATAAATACAATTGTGAGTACCTACAACATGGGCAGATAATGCCTATTATAAGGAGCTCTTGAAGAACCTCAGTCTATTGTACGTACAGGATTGGTTCTAATTCGGGTATATGTGTCCTTAAAACGAGTTTTCCAAAGTTAACGAAAACTATAAAAGTTATGTATAGATTCTACGAAAATGTAATAATGAATGTTTTTAAACTTACGCGATCTGAACACATATTTATAAATACTATTTTATAGGTTTTTTAGGTATTTATCGCGAAAAAATAGGTAAATAAACGCAATAAATACCAGTTAAATAGTATATATAAATAAATCTTAATAAATGTCCTAAAAAATTAGGGACATTTTAAAGTTTTCGTAGAAAATTTTCCCAGTACGAGTAACGCACTATAAAGCAAAAAGCTAAAGTTTTAGATTAAATCCATACATTTAGCAACTCGCAGAGCCAGTACCTGATAGAGATGAACTATTTTTCGTAGTATGTATAGTAGTATATTGTCTTACGAACTCTATTATAGTTTTTGAATGGTTTTGGTTATGTTTGACTTTAATCCGAACAATTTTTTAGAAGTAAAAGGTAGTAAATGAATTATTTTTAGGTTATGGTATCGTGGAAACCCATACTAGCCCTTTGGTTAATTTTGAGAACACAAGTAATTTCTGGGATGCGCCCATGAGGATCGAGAAAGGACTAATAATCGATGGATGTCGGAGAATAAATCTGTAATCCGAAATGGTTCGTTTAATAGGAGTACCTATGCAGGAATCCTAATCAAGCGTGAGCTTCTTAGGGCGGGGTAGTTCGTTCCCCGACTTTTAAACATAGATTCTTCATTTCGTACAAATGTATATAATCAATCATTGGCCTTTCAATTGTATCCTTTGATGATAATTCTTTCTTCACACTAATATTAAAAATGCGAGAGTTTGGATGGAATTTAATTCTATTATTTGATTGTTATTTTCTTTCTTAATAAAGGATTTACTTTTACTAATTTGACAATTTGATGAGACCAATATCCACCCTTGTGAGTAAATTAGTATCAAATTCATATTGTACACGCCAAAAGTACTAATCGGATCAAACTGATCGGTTGAGTCCGAATTCGTGGTAGACCTGGAAAGCATAGGCTGTTATTTATCCCCTAATTCAGTTTACATGGGATAGATTTAACCGAAAATCGTTTCCATTTAATATATATGTAGATATATAAACCGGTGCTTTGCAAAGTATAAATTTCTTTGGAAATCTGTGAATTGGGACAAACTTTTCTCTTAAAATTATGGTTAGTTTACCAAGACCATTTTCACGTAGCAACACCGGTAAAGGTACCTTCACCGGTGTTGCTGAAAATCCACCCTATATAGTCATATTTTAAAACCGAAACGAACACGTGGAAAGAAACTAGTTATTTAAAAAATAGTAAAAGAAAATCGTGAAATGAAAAACAATTCAATAACACATTCTACTTGAATCATGGTAATGCACATATTTTGCTAAGAGTGCAACCGTAACGTACGAAAACCTCATAAATCTGTGCTGAAAGCAAAGGCCACGTTTACACAGTAAGCATATTTCATGGAAAAAGTAGATAAGTCCTTCTCTAAGTGGGTCAATCGGTAGGTGATTGTTTTAAAGTGGGTCGATCTTTTATTAAAATGTTTATTAATAAAGGTCCGTCTCCAAGCAGCTTCTTCTACTTGTGGACAAAACATTGAAATGAAGAGAAAATTATTTGATAATAAATTATGGTATAACTTTTAACTTATCATAGGGCCATTTTTGTAAGCTTATAATTTGTTGTTTCTGCTAATATAGACATATGAAATCTGTGATTTTATTTTCATTATTTCGGAATTATACGACGACGGAGGAATCATCGACCACTTCGGGACACGTCTAAATGGTATATATTGTGACTTTGACAAGCGATCTTGTAATTAGTGCTGTGACCATAACTTCATCTCGCATAATCATTCTACTTCTATGTTCTGACATTGTACTTAAGATTATACCTATCTTAAGTGGTATGGTATAGATATTCATAAAGACCCAAAATCTAGCATCGTAAGTAAATACTACCTACCAGTTTTCTGAGTAAAGTCAGCTGCACACAGCACTTCAGTTATTATTGGAATCTCCTCGTACCTCTCAGCACGTAGATTGAACTGCCCACAATAGATTCGCTATTGTTGGAAAATTCTTTTTTTGGCTACGTTCGTTCAACATGGATTTGCACGCGATAAACATGAAGCTTGGTTGTAAAACTCATTCTAGACCATCTAGCTACCTAGAAGTTCTTAAAACATTTTCATTAAAGCCTAGTCGACCTAGTCGTAGAGTAAAGATGTTTTTGCGTTCGCTGGAAAAAATCCTTTGATATTTTACTCCATAATGGGAACCCCTGACTGACTAAGTATTGAGATTGAATGTATAAAATATTACAGCACATTCATGACAACAGTACTAGGAGAATCAAACTGGATAAAACTGAATCTCCACTTTATCAAAAGAGGAGTCCGGCAAGGTGACCCACAGAAGGTGGTTCAGGACCGCTATTTGTGGCGTTGTACAGAGGAAGTCTATGTCCAATTGTGCAGTTGTGGACTTGAGTGAGCTGATATAATGATGATAATAATTTAGTTAATGGTACAGACTTAAGCTAAGTCCATAGCTTGAAAGTTTTCTTTACAAATATCATATTCATTCAACAAACCACGAAAATAGAAACAACTTCTTATTTAGGTGACGTGTTGGTTCGACGCGATCTCATAAATAAACACACGTTACGTGAAATTGTGGAGCGAAGCCTTCATTTGATAGTAGGTAGGCTTGACATCACAAAACACAATTCTTTCTTATTCCCTTTTTGTAAATGCAAAAGGCGGATTCGTGTTCCTGCAGTAGTGAAATCCTATTGCGTAACAAAAAAAAGTTATTTTTCTGAAGCCATAAATATAGTGAAAAAGTGTCCTTGTGAAGAGCAAGATTAAGATAAAAATGATGAGAAAATAAAAATAGAACTTAGTAGTACCTGCATATAGCAAGAGAACAACATACCATAAATCCCAAAATGTGAGCTTGGAATGTAACTAGCCCAACTCGATGCTAACCAAAGAAGACAACACAAAGTGAATATCTGCTTTCAAAGGCCGAAAGAAGGTATATTCTCAAATATTTGGAAAGCTGGAGAGATCCAGATTTTTGATTAAACTCCAGACAATGCCAGTGCGATTGTAGAAAGCTCTTTTTTCTTTTGCTCTCCCATTCTCGTCTTGTAAATACGAGAATAGTAGATCAAGAACCTCCCAGAATGTTTAGAACTTTCCAAATTTGGAGACCACACTGTCCGACAGCTTTAGCTCAAGTTTATATCTAACAATAAATTGTATGGATTTGAAACTGAGCTATAACTTTAGGTTTTCCAAACTCTACAAATATCTTGCTGGTAAACTTGTCACAGTGTTTATACGGCTTGGTTCAAAGGTGGTTTCGATAAAACTTTTCTTTTAGCAAAGGGTTTAAAACAGTGTGACTATAAGTCATATCGTAATATGACTTTTTGATAGTACACAATGTTCTCGTAGAAGATTTTTTATAACATTTTACGAAAATTAACACAAAAGCTGTGCTTACCCATTTGGGTATTGGCATTTGCCAAGGTTATTCCTACTTACATATAAGTTCAAACAAATCGTTCTCTAGTTTCGCCAACGCCAGTGATTCGGGAAATGCAAAATGATTGATATTTCCTCATCCATCCGACTTCAGCGCTCCATGACTGATTTGTCTGACACAATTTGTTACGAGAATACACGCGAGATTTCAGTCTGAACCAGAAACTGAAGTGACTACTTGAATAGACTGGTTTTTATTCTTTGAGATTTCTCACTTGAGTACAGTCTCTTCAAATGAAAATCCATTAGACTACGGTAGATCCAGAAGTGTTATATATCAGGTAAAATTTGGTGTCAGTTGATTACTTATCACGCTAAACGTGTTATTATGATAGGTTTCTTACCTATCCTAATAACACGTTCAGTGTCAGTAGGTTTTCACGAGTGGAACTGATATCTCTTGTTTTTTGCCTTTAATATGTGCATTTTTAGTGAAAAGTGGGCGTGGATTTTTTGACAGTTTTCAGGTAAAAATCAGGCGCACAGAAGCTAAGAGACTCGACGCTAAAAAAAACCATAAAATCTGTCAAAAATCGGATTTTCACTTGTAAGAAGTGAGATAAATTTTGGAAGTTAAGAGTTTTATAGGATTTACAACACATCATTTTAAAACAAAGAACATTTTTTTTTAATAAACTTTTAGAAAAAATACTTTTTATACCAAACAAAAAAAGGTGCACTAGAACACCATAGAAACAAAGTCGGTGTTGAGTATTTTGTTATAGAAAAAGATTCCAAGAGTCGGAATACTGACACTCGTTTAATTTACTTTGTGAATTACCACGATTCTCCCAGGCGCGATAACGTTTTAGAACACACGTTAACCAAACTAGATGAAAGTTTTACGCTTCATGGACCGCATTTATTAAACGTTAAATTAATCCCGGAAATTGTATAGGCTGAAACGTATAAGCTGGGAAGAAATATTGGATAACTAACTAATAGGCAACTAACGGAAAATACTAGAGGAACTAAGGTTAAAAAGGGAAATCGAAATGACGACAAAAGATAAACGCAAGGCGGGAAAAGCAGGCCTAAAACCTACTACGTAAGTACTACGAGTTTCAAATATAAATAAAGTTCAATAATTTATTCAAAATATCTCAGGACCAAGGATATCAAAGAAGTACATAATCACATTCTAATATAGTATTAAAACAATACGTGTACATGAAGTAAGTGGAGTGGTGATAACCTGTTTTTCAGGAATGTTTACATAAAGACTAAATGTGGCTGTGTAACCTTTACCAGTTTTCTACACAAGAACTAATGGTTTTTATTCCAAAGAATCTATTTTTATTTTTATCAAAATCTGTTGTCTGCGTCAGAACTTTTTTGTTTACAGTCTAATGACCACATCCGTAAACCTAGCCGCAAGTTAAAACATATAAATTTCATTAGCAATAACAATTTCAAAGAACAGTACGAGGTAGGTTATATTATGAAATGATTTATTGTTCACATGACCAGCCGTCTATTTTGGTCGAAGGGACTTTTATACCTACATAAGAAAGTAAGTGCCGATCGAAATAGGTGGATCTGTGATGGTTTGAGCCGCGAATCGCGCAGCTTGTACAATTTTTGGTTACTTCAGTTCAATTTATTACGAATTTAAATAATTGAAAAGTATCTTTTTTTGCCATTCTTTTTATGACTTTCTTTTATTTTTTCGAGTGTTTCATATTTGGTTATCTGTTAATTACTTTTTAGTTGCTCGAGGCGTCCAAACGGTTTTAATAATTCAGAATCAAAATACTCGACTGGACTCCTATAAGGTCCTGAGAAATATTTTGTGGGCCTTTCGACCTCTCATTTTGCGAAAAATTTGATAAAGTGGCGACCGAGACGTTTTTTTTAGTTTATTAACTACACGTTTAATATTAGATACATATTATGACTTCTCTGGAATTATTGCTGATTTCTTATGACCGAAGTCACGGAGAGAGACTAGTAGTTCAATAAAGTGAATACATGCCATTCCAAACACGAAGCTCAACCTATCAATGTCGTGTCGGTAGTCTAACGATGTCAAATTCAATTAATGCTACCTAGATCACAGAGCTTGTGTGGCTGTGTAGTTAACAGAACTGACAATTGAGTTCGGATTGTTGTATCTTATTTTAAGAACAGAGATTTTTGTTCATTAGTAAAATCTCATTAGTGTATTTTTTCATATTGTACCGGTCATATTATTATATTAAACCCGCCTCCATTCCATAACTATGAAATTTCCTTGAACTAGACACTGGCAGAAAAGTGACAAACCAGACACATATTGCCAAAAATAAAGAAGTCAAGTCAAGTCGCCGTAATCATGACGTCTCATTTTTGTATAGGATTTGCGTAGTTCCCTTGCCCGCATAATAGAGGCGCTACTGTGCCAAATCCTATGGAAAAATTAGACGTCACTATCACGTCTCGATTTCAACTGTCTCGATGTAAGATCTACCTATAATCAACTGGGCTCTGGAAGAGTCAAGGGGATAGTCGCCTCAGTTGGTTGTACATGCTCCTCCGCCAAGAAACTAAGGTGCCTACTTGTATGGTTTTATTAACAGAAGAGCAAAGCCGTTTTCTGGGGCAGGCCCTAGAAAACTTCTTTAAATCCTACTAATATTACAAAGACGGAAGTTAGTGCCGATGTAAACATTTTTGGCCAAAGACAACAAAAAATGGATCGTGCTGAAATTTTGCACACATAAAGACACCTGGAATAACTTAAAGGTTGCTTTTTAGTAAAAAAAGGCGTGTAAAGCGGCAGACGCTAGAATTTTATGTTATGTATTGTGTATCTTAACAAAGCTACAATGCAAAACCGTTGCAATATTTCAGAACCCATTTTTTCTATGTGTTTACCCACAATAGTTATGAAAAAAAACCCATAAACGACTTTTCTGTTTTTTCAGCGTTCGATAAAAAAATGATGACTCATTTGTATAAAGCTAGTCTAGACGTGTGCCGAATGGACGAGAAACAAATCCTCTTGGTATTTGTCGCTGATAAAAATAGTAATTTCACGCATGTCAACCTTCTTCACCGTGGCTACGTATCATACATATGTAAAGTCATGGGAATAGACATTGACCTATTTTATTTGCAATTCTATAGATTTAATTTCATTAAGTTATTTCTCTTCCAAGGGATTTATGGTTATGTTATTCCAGCTCTAGACCAACATTGATACAAAATTTCAGACTGATCCGCTAGGTAGTTTTGCCGTGAAGTAGTAATTAACAAACATCCATTTTTTATCCGTCTTGCCAAACTTTTTCGTTTATAATATAAGTGTCATGACAGCGCATCAGCATTGCCATACAGCGGGGTAATGCAGCCAGTGTCTTGGGCACGCTTCCGACTGGTATTGATATGGATCAGTTGAGCAATTTTCTTTCTTAATAAAGTGTGATGTGATATTGAATATTTACAGTCGCACCCAATAAAATACTAGTTGTAGATATTTAGCTTATTGTAATAAACTCGCGTAAAATAAGGTGGAGCACCATTTAAAACCGTGATTATGATATTCTCGTGCCTCATTAGGAGGGATGATAAATCAGTTTGTACCTATATCTAAAGCGCAATAGGTGCTACTAGTGACAAATTGTGTCATTAACGTATTTTCAATTCAATTCAATTCGTTTATTTCAGACAACATTAATTACAAATAGGTACAAAAATAAATTAAAGTGTTCATATTCGAGTATATAGTTACAAAATTAAAATTAAAATCAATATTAAATTATAAATCATAAGTAAATTAAATAAAACTAACATTAAAATAAAAATACAATATAAATTTAAAACACAATTAAAATAAATAATCGGCCAAAATTTATAAATTATTATAAATTTTGGCCGATAACTTAAACTTATTAAATTTTTTTTTTAAATAAGCCGCAAAGTAACCAGAAACCTAACCTTGTAAGTGATAACTAGTGTTTATACTCTTTTACCAATACTTCTTTTTGAAAGTAACACGTTCATAAAATGCTCAGTGAAAAATAGTGGCCTGTAACGAGCATTGATCCCAATAATAAGTTCTGACAACTGTGATTGATCCGGAAAAACTAGTACGTGCCAACCATATGCCAAAACATCGTGGCATGATTGAATGCTTACCCGATACCCAGTTTTGATGGACAAATATTTAGATAGGAGTTTTATTCGGGTTAAAAGAATAAACGAATAATTCTTACGATATTATACCTAATGGAAAGAGGATGTTTTTGATACTGAATGCCGAAATCTTTTGAATGATTTGCATTTACTATATAAACCAGCGGCTTCGCATGCGTTGTCCAAGGTTATTTCTATCCTATGGGAACCGATTGGGATAAAAATACTATGTAGGCCTGTGTTGTTAGTCTATGTTACTCTCCGTCGTTTCAACTAACTCTATGCCAAAAATAAGGAAGGACAAAAACAAACTTTCGCATTTACAATTTAATAAATTATATAATTTTTTATATAATTTAATATAATTAGTTTCAATTTAAAAGTTCTGTACTGCTGGAAACTAGCTGCCCGGTAAACTTCATTCCGCCTTACAATTAGAGATGGTGACACAAAAAACTTTTCTTTTTCATATTTTGTCCTATTTTTAATTTTTCATAGTTTTAATTAGTTATTCTGCTATTCCGAACGTAGACGAATCCAACAAATGAAAGATCATTAAAATTGGTTCAGCCTTTTCAGTCATTGAGATATAAAATGGTGTAGGTGACTAACACGACTTAGTTTTCTATAGAAGAGTTTGGGTGATGCAAATTCTAAGCCACATGACATGTAAAACAGTACCCTTAAAACTATAGTCAAATCGATAAAAAAAATATAAATTAGTAGAATAGTGTTTTTTGAAAACAAAAACGTATTTTTTTAACCTAACATCATGGTTGCACCTTCGAGGTCTGTGGTTGCACCTGCAAGGTACAGACCTTGATGGATTCTTTAAGGTCATTGCCCTTTACACTTTTATTTTGCATTTACGTTGATTGGATCACACCTATTTGTAAAAACCCTTTTACATAGACTGCTTACGAAATGGACGGATTTATTTCTTTACCATCGGTCAGATCGGCAATCATTTTTATCTTTAAGGCTTCAGAGAACGGATAAAATTGGTGATATAATGATTGATCTTAAAAACCCTTCAAAATGGGATATTGGATATTTCAGTCCTTATGCGATATGACAAATTTATCACACCCATACAAATATAACACAATAATGAAACGGGTAAATAATGGTAATTTAATATAATGTTATGGTAACATAATAATTCCCCACACTTATCCGAAGGCTTATGGTTTATTTTATGGTAATATTAGTTAGAATCTTTGGTTGCTTGCGGCGGGGGATTGTGTTTGTTTGTATTATTACTGTTTTATGTAAAAACAATATCGTTAAGGCTGCGTTGTTCCGACATTTTATCGTGAAAATACACGATAAAATGTATAAATTATATATAATAATGTGTGTAAATTTAATTGACATTTATCTAAATTCATTCACGTTAATTTACAAGTAGAAGAACCGTTCTCCATTCCGAAGGTTCTCAAAAATCTTAGAGGAAGTCATTATTACAAAATATATTCAGATCCAGATGAGAAAAGTTTTATGACACTGTTAAAGCTGTTTGAATGATAATATTTCAGAATTCGTCATCACTCACCTATATACATTCATTCCAACTACATTCCTAAATTTTTTAACATTCAGGTACCTACCTAATTATATATTATAGGTAGACGAAGGTAGCTTTATTAATATCAACATACACCTGTGTAATGTAATGTGAAATGTGTCGCGCTTCAGAAAGAGGAGCTGTCCGGAGCTGTCCTAAGTTAGAGCAGAGGTCGGGTTGCTATGTGCCACAGAGGGGACAGTAGGAACATACTTCAATTTAATAAACTTACGAACTAAACGGTCACAATGGACCATTAATATAACGGTAAATAATTAACATGAACCATCACAAACACGTGACATCAAGTACAATAACTAATCATGCAGAAAGGGGGTTGCGAACGTGCGTAGCATGTGTGACCTGTTTGTACTGGGGCGTAATTTGACAAAGGCCTGGCAATACCCCAGCAACCATCAACCCTCCAGTTAGTATCCATTATTATCACTCGACTTTCACGTTATGAGCTTCATATTCGTTAGCAAGTGAGCTGGATAATAGATATTAACCTCGCCATTGGGAATGGGCGTTGAAGCGAAGGTTGTGGTCGAGATTGCCCAGCATTTGTCGAAACGATCCCCGAGAAGAAATCAGTTTGAAAGTGTAGGAAGTACACAATAATCAAGTACCGCTTGTGGAGGCGGTGATGAGCAGAGTTGGCGCGGCGACGTTCGCAGCCCCTGGCACTCGGGGTTGGAGACAGTCGCATGCGAAGCAGGAGGGGCGACGGTGGGGCAACATGAACGGGGCTCACTGAGAGGATGGTGCGGCGGCACGGAGAACGTGTAGTACTTGGCCGTTTGGTTATGCGCTCGGAGCACAGAGCTGTGGGTCAGCGTCACCACCACCACCAGCACGGAGGCGAGCGCCAGCGCGAAGAACGAGGCGGCGACGGCAGCCACAACGCGGCGTCGGCGCGCCTCCTTGCCGGCGTCCTCCAGGGGCAGCTCAGGCTCTGGCAGCGGCGCGGGCGGCGGCTCCGGTGACCGGCTACGCACGCTGGGCCCGCGGCTATGCGGCAGCTCCAGCGTATGCCGCCGCGAGCGGCGCGCGCGCTCACAGTCCGCCGCCGAGGAGTGGTGCCGGCGCAGGCGGTGCGGCGCGCCCGCCGTCACCCGGCACGAGGCCGAGCGCAGCGTGCGCGCCGGCAGCATCAGGTCATCGCTGGAGGTGCGCGGCACGCGGGCCGAGTGCACCGATCGGAAGGAGTGCTCGCGCCCCGAAGTGCTCGGGAACGGAGCGTCGACGGAAGCGCGGGAAGAGTGTCGAGAGAACCTCTCGCGGTCGCGATGGTCCACACGCACCGACATCGTGCGGGCGGAGCGCGCGGCGGCGGCCGCCCGAGTGACGGATCCCTCCCCGCGAGTCCGACGACGAGAGAGCCGCGCGCCGTGTTTACACTCGTTCCCGATCGCACAAAGAATGCTCGCTACAAATATATTCCTCTACACTGCGTGCCGAGGTAACGGGATGTCTCGCATTTTAAACGTCCCGTCGTCGGGTCCATATTTGCGCGATTAAGGGTGTTTGGGCTTCCCTTTTAACGCCTAACTTAGAGTCAATGTTTATTCAATTCGAAACTCCGGATTTTCGATTTCGTAGACGGAAAGGAAATTCTATTATGCATGCATGCGTCGCTGTGTATTTGGAATTTAGGGTTGGGTTAACCCTAGGTGAACTTTAATATTGATAGTTTCGTTGCCCAATACTTACAGAAATTAAATTTGTAAATTACCTTCTACGAAAATAAAAATACAGCAAAATAAAAGGTTCCATACTGCGTAGATTCTGCCAAAATCCTAACCAAAAATCACGCAGCTCTATAATATCAATAGCAGCCTTATAGCAGAGACTGGGCGCTAAATAGAGCGAGCTGCTTTTGTTGTGGGCTCCACGTTGTCAAGTTAAATTGTCTCGGCGGGAAACGTAACAGATAGTAGAGAAGTTGTAGCGAGGCCGCTACATCGACACTATTCAATAGGCAGAACTGGAGAATGCCTAGGAACACAATGTGCGGTGACGGCCTCGTCACACCGTCGTCATACACTCGCATTTTCCGTTTCTTTCATCAGATTTAGTACGAAATCTTATATAGTTCGTTTCATATACAAAATTTACATTTTATTTAAGTATGCCACACTGCTTGCAGTTTGGCATACTTACTTACATAAATTTCTTCAGGGTACTCCACTTATTGTGAAGCGTTTCAATCCATAAAAATAGGTTCAAGATGGTGTTCTCTTGACTTACCGTGACTACTTGTTAGTCGTATTTTTAGTGACTATATATAAATATATTTTTTACTACTTCCCTTTGCTTATTAGTTTTTTAATAATGCTGTAATTTAATACGCATTTTGGTGGTAAGGGCGCCCGAAATTGATTTTGACAGAATAACACCCTCGACAGACACTTACCTCTTTGCAGAACACGGTATTGAAAGACTCGTGAAAAATGTTTCTTACGAATACTGTATCTTAGCAATAGCAACAATGGCGTCACAAGTTTTCACAGTACCGTTGTCAATTTAACTGACGCACAATAGCACAAGACCAACACAATGCCTATCGGACATCCCAGAGATAAGATAGAAGCTTCACTCATAACCTTTGGCGTGTGGAAAACACTGAAAGATGTGACACATTTCTTTCGACAATTTTCCGATGCCATTTCTTCGGTGGGGACATTGAAAAACTTTGTCGCGACGTCAGGAATGTAACAAGGGTAGAAAATATTACCAAAAATAAAGGGAAATTGATTTATAATATAATATAATTTTATAATATTTGAAAAGACATACCTAATCCTTTTCAAATATTATAAAATCAATTTGGGTGTTAAAGCTAAGTAGGTGTCCTGAAAGTCAAAGTGTTCCTGATAGTAATTATGTACGCAATCTTAAAAAGTCTAAACTGATTTAAAAAACATTGAGCCCCATTCAATGCGACCTCGAGTCTACGACGCCAAAAGAAAAATTTAAACAATGTCTATTCTAATCTTCGAACCTTTGATTTCTCGACGACGGAGACCAATTGTTGACACTGTGACAGTTATTGGGACCCTTGGCCATGAATAATTCACAAAATGCCTGGTATCGCTATCTGTATCCATAAAGTGTAGACCGCAAGGCAAGTAGTAAAGTTAGAACAATATAGGCTTACGCGCTGGTTTGAAGAGATCTGGCGTTTCGGTTTTAAAATATTGTTTCAAATAGGTAAAATAATTAATATAGCTTAGCCACAAATAGTGTGGGGACTCAAAATTGTAATAGCGTTTACGAGCTTATGCTGGCCGAATCATTACACGGCAAACCTCGGCAACTAGGATCTGTGGGATAACTTAAAAAAATGCGATAGCTGCGAATAAAATATTTGATAAATCCTAATTAGTTAAAAGTTATTAATTTATGTTTTTCTGCCAAAGCTTAACTAAAGATTTTTCTAGAAACGGACCGGGTTTTCAGAAAAATCTTTAGTACTCTCAATACCAATTGCCACGTCTCAATTGGGTACTATTGTGTCTCATAGAAATTACCTTAAAACTAAGACCTAAGAATGTACACAATTATTTTAATAAAATGAATTTGAATAATCTTTATATATACTGACTGTCGCCTTACGGACAATAAAGCTGAAGTGCTCCGAAGCTGAGAGGATTTCATAATTATTATATCTGATTTTGTATCGCTACAGTGTTCCCGTCAGCCTATATTAGTCCACAGCTGGACATAGGCCTCCCCTAAAGCACCATAACGCCATAGCTTGCCGCATCCAGCATCTGCCAGCAGTCTTTCGGAAATCGTCATCACCCTGGTCGTAGTGCGTAAGACGCACTACGACCAGGGTGCCCTACGCACTACGTTTGCCAAGTCGCGGTCTCCACTCAAGAACACGTTTACATCAGCGGTTGTTGGTTCTTCTCGGGATATGGCCAGCCCATTGCCACTTCAGCTATTCATACTTATTTTAGCAAATACCTAAATACTTAGCTGCGATCATGAGATTGAGGATATTATGTTTACGCAGCTCACAAAGGCTGTATGGTTAAAAACTCTAAGAAAGATTATGAGCAATATGGTTATTTTACTAAGCAAGCAAATAAGGGAAAATCGGGGATTCTAAACGGTAATTATAACAAAATCATCTTTTTTCTTCGACAACCTAAGTGATATAGGTAGTTTTTGCAAGGAAAGGAACTAAATAACACAGAAAAGAACTCTTGTTTACGTCCGGTGCCATGGAAACCATTTGTCGATCGAAAATTATCATGTGATGATGAATTTTTCGGATCAAACTTTTATGGGATCACCTCAAAAACAACTTATAAACAAAAACGAAGAAATCGTCAAAATCTACTAAGAGTTGGCGAAGATATTACCAAAATTGTTGTAGCCTGTCGTGCTTTTTCAAAAGTGTTATGTTATTTTTTAAGCTTGACGGAATAAGTACTTATCCCTCCGCAGTTCATTTTAATGGGATTAATTTGTAATCATATCCTTTACAAAAGTTTTTAAAATTGCCATAACGGACGTAAAAAAAAGGCGAACTTACTCGTACAAAAAAAAAATTACATACATTCGAATCAAAATTCAAAACTCAACTTAAAGTGCTTCATTGCATTTAAACCTAACAGGACTCTTGGCCCGTCAAAAACTAGGAAATAGTGATCACTTTGATCTTTTGTCCACTTCAGTCTTTTTAAGGTAAAGTAAAGATGCGAGCAAGAAACCTTGTTAGAATGTTAGTTTTCGAGTTGGAGCAAAACTCGCTCCAAGCTTTTTTATCCCATAGCCAGATAATCTGATATTTTCTAGTAAGCCTTTTTGCAAAGGATATGTTTAAATATATTACGACCTCCTGAAATCTGTAAAATAAATACCATACTATATTATAGACAGGTACTTCTTGGACGTGGGTACAAGCAAGTAATACATAACTGGCTTCTGCCCACGGCTTCGCACGCTTTTTTGGATAAAAAGTAGCTTAAGTCCGTCCCGAAGATACCTCTACCTCATTGCCAAATTTCATCCGATCAGCCGAAAAGAAACAGACTGACTTTCGCTTTTTTTGTATTAGTATGGATGATGAAAAATATTTGAACCTGGTCGGTAAATAGGCAAGTTTGATTGAAATATGTTTAGAATAGTTGTAATTTATACCTGAACGAAACTATTCAGACGGGGTCTTGAGATTAAGGTCGATGAGGTCAGTTTGCTCGAATTTTATTTGTTATATTATATAGCAAGAAAATATGTATATATGAAACAGCGTCTTTATCACTTTTATGGCCCAAGACGCAGGTATCAATCTCCGGGTGCGTGTCGCGGCGGAGCGAAACTGCGGTTCACAACGCCGAGGCTGGGCAGTGAATGCGATATCCTTGTTTATCAGAAAATTCATTTCGTGTACTACGTATGAAGTTAAGTCCATACAGGACGGCTGTTCTTAGGTAATCATATCGACACCAGCGATTTAAACTGACCAACAGCACTTGCACTCCAGACGTATAAGTTCAAACATTTCATACGTTTTGAATAAAAATCATGAAATAAGGGAAAGTAAAAAGATACAGCCACTAGCATGAGAAGCAAGCCCTTGGTTCCACCTAATATTATTAATAACCTCACGTATCATATTTGTCAAAGCCTACATGACTCACTTATTAGAAGGTAATATTTATACACAATAATTAAGGAGGTATATCATAAAATTAGTGGAGCAAAGCCAGCAAGATAATAATATGTAATTAATGAAACCTTGGGCATACTCGGAGCTTAGAATTTCATAAAGCTTAGTTGTGAAAATTAATCAAAATCGTGGTAGGCTCTTTCAGATGCTAATACCCACTGATGGTTTTACTGATCATCTCTTTCTTTGGCCTATTTTTTCTTTTACTAGCGAAGGGTGGTAAAAGGGGCCGTGGGTGACCGGGATAGTGGTTTTTATTTCGGTCAGTGAATTAGCATTGCCTGCTTTTGGTCACTGACCTTTGGTTATCTTGTTCTAGAAGTATTTTTTGTTTTGGTTATTACTCGTAGTATGGTTTATTAGAGCCCATACTATAATAAACCGTTTGAGAGAAAAAAAAAAGCTTTCACTTTTTAATATTTTGTTGCTGTGTCCGATTGACCTTGCCTTCACATAACACAAGCACCTTGAAGGATATCCACTCATTATAAATAAATAATGCTGGACAATTCACGCAGCATTATCTGAGCAGAGCTTGTGTTATGGGTACTAGATAACTGATTTACATAAGATAGATATGTTTTTTATGACACATTGAAAACGACCAGAACACCCTGAACAAATGCCTGCAGATCGTACACACATTTGTCCCGAGGCGGGAGTCGAACCTACACACGCTCTACACTACGCACTACGCAACATGCGTCACAGGCAGACCTTCGCCCACCGCTCCACAGAGGTCGTCATTATATCACAGCCTGTATAGTACTACATTTATGTGTTAATACGCAAAACTGTGCATCTATTATTGTTTCAGGATCTTCTATTTACGATAAACAGAAGTTGTGATTAGTAGTCTGTTTGAAACCAAAACCCAAAACCGAAATGCTGACATAGTAATACGAACATTTACATAGTATTTTAACAGATCACGCACCATTTTAAGGGTATTCGGGTATTTTTAGGGCGTACACGCGTTGTTTATTTTACTTTTATTGCGCATAAAATAAATTTCAACCTGTAACGACTAGGGAGAGTGGTTTTTTATCCAAACATTGTAAAAAGACATCATCCTTGATCGAGGTTTTTTTGAAATTCGAGTAAATATAAGTAGTAATGGCTGTTCATATTTATTTGAAGTATCATTTATTGCCATAGATGTTAATTATTTCAATGTATTTGTTGAAAATTTGGGGTCGACAGAAAGTGAAATAATCTCCCTTGAAGAATAGAAAAGACATTGTATTCAAATAACGAACAATTCTGAACTTTGATAACTGTATCAGCGCAAAAACTGTAAACTCCGTCGTGAAAACTCAAACAATAATGAAAATGTAGACTTGAAAATATTGGAAACCCGAGACTTGCGAACTCAATGTTCACCAAGTAATTGTTTGTGATTTTGCAGCCAGCTCACAAATAAGTTTTAAAGTTAAGATGTTTCTTGATTAGTAAGCCTAATTCTCATAGACTATTATAAACTAACCCTAAACTATGGAATATCTATTAATACAAAACCCCCAAAGTTAACAGAACTTATGCTATTGGAATTTTGATGCTAGGTTGGTAATCCTAGATGAAAAACGTGGTGTACTTCCAATACAAACTAGATTTGTAGTTAACCCGCTGACTACATAACCAAAATTTGATTTGATTGGATTTGACTTGGGGCTAAATGATGATGTATGAATAGTCCAGCATTATTATTAATAATATTCAGATCATACAAGTTGTCTAGCGGCGGTAGTTGAATCCGTATGTTACCTCAGACAAGCCTTAACCCCTGAGCCACAGAGGACCTCAAATAGGCACTAATTTAATACTATATTGAGTTTGAGAGTTTAAGAGATTATAGGAGAAAAACATGTCCACTGTCCCATATTTCGCCAACTTGTGACTGAGGCGTAGCCAAGGCCTGTTTACTCGGTTCTCTATTAGGATAAATGTCACTTCTAAGACATAAACCGGTCACTCAGATAGTAAAAGATCCCGTTTACTCTCATTTAACCTTATAGGCGTGCTGGAAGTAATGAATTGAGATTTACGGACTTGCCACTCTAGCTTACGTAATGTGTTTTATATGGTCCATTTTTCTACTGGACTGCCAGCGTGAAGATAATGGGAGAAGGAACGCCCTTTTTAATAGTCATCGATGGTGACTAAGCTAAAAGAAATATAGAGTTATGAAAGGAAACTGTGTAACTATGAAGAAATCAAGCAGGGGGTTGTTTTAGAAACGAAACTCAGCGTCAGATGCTGGTTCCAGCAACCCTAAAACTGTGCTAGATTACTGGAGTGCTGGATCTAGCGTTGCAATCACTAGTTGCCATCTGAACTTCAGCAGGTATATTACAATAATTTCCCAGAGACTAGTTTTAAAGTAAATAGTTCTTGCAGTTTTAAAAATAATAAAAGAGCTCGTTTCGTATTTTCCACCCAAAGCACTACTTTGTCTGAAGTGGAAAATAGAAGCGGCAACATTACGTTATTAAAAACTTACGCAAGTGAAGAAAACGGAAACGAGGAAAATATTATAGTATGTATTTGGGTGCTTTCGGTTACACAGGATTTTAAACCTGTCAATAGAATTAGGGACCTTATTAAATAGGTACTAATCTGTCATACATGACCATATTCAATGAATGACTATATTTTGTACCTAATTTACATACCTTCTACCATTTAGTATAGGTACATAACTAAACTCCCGTTCTCTCTGGTTTTTGTAAACTATGAATTCGTAATGTAACGTCACCCGCCACGTCAGAGGTTCAGACTGAAAACCAGCGTCATTACCGTCTTCGGGCGGTAGCGACATTATGCTGAGGCTGGACCTGGTTTAGCTGCGCACTAGGGAAAGACCAATAATTTTAACATCATAGTATTTCTTTTTTTATATATATGTTTGATTGTTTCGTTCATTTATTGTAGTGTTTAGTGTAAGTTTTATTATTATTATTATTTTATACTTATTAAGAACTTTCCCTATTGTTTTTTGTGTGTATGCTAAATAAAGTTAATTCTATTCTATTCTATTCATACGACATGTAAGCAGGTAGGTAAACTAGTAATTATACTTCTTGTAGAGAAAAGCCAAACCACATTGTCATTTATGGGGCATATCCGAGTGTGATCAGTGTGGATTGAAAGGTGGTATAACAGGATATAAGCTTCTTAGTTGAAACCCTTTCAAAGTGAAAATTTACGAACTGTGAATAATTTGTTGTAAAATATTTACACTGATAAGGTTCCTTACCATTCTGATAGAGCGCGGGTTGTTGAAATATTTCATAAGCTAAATCAATGTTCAGTTACGCTTGAATACCGTGGATGCTTTTGAATGCAGTTAGTTAAAGCGAATTCTTGCAAGAATTCAAATTTTCCTGCAGTAACGTAGCTTTAACGTAAAGATAAAATTACAAAGGTAATTACGAGATTTTAATTAGAATTCAATTGTAACGTTGTATAATGGTTTTGACCCTCAAAACAGTGATACCCTGGTAGAACGTAGAACCCATGTTTAATGGTACCCACATGGTTCTACTTTTTTTTTATTAAACAACTTGTCATTTTAACTGAACTAAATATTTTAATATCATCTCGGAAGAATTCTCTATAAGCAACAAAGACTTATATTTACTGACCTATATTAACCCTTAACTGGTCAGTGTTTCCAGTCATTAGCGAAAAAACCTGAAAATCAGTTAAAAACCTCTAACGACTTGCTCACAATAAATACACGATACCAATTAAACTCGAGCGCTATCTATGACGTTTTAACAATAAACATGCTATATCTACAAAGGTTTCTTTGTGTTAAAGAAAAATCCGTAGAAAGCCTCTCTCCAATTAAATGGAGTGCCAGAAACATCCGCGACGAACCCTGCTTGTGACCGTCAAAACGGTTTTTGAATTCTCTACTCCTACTCTTGGACTTGAAGACTTTATTAGTTAGATGAATTCATTTCACACAATAGGTTAGGGTTTAGTCATAGTCATATATTTTTTGCACGAAACATATGTGCGTACAAAATAAGCCCTTAATTTAAGTTCATTGTGTTCTATCTAACACATTGTGTTCCGACACAGAACCAAGGTTATCGACATAGCTCAAAGGATTTGCAAGCTGAAGTGGCAGTGGGCTGGCCATGGCCATATCTCGAGAAGAACCGGCAACCGCTGGGGTAAACGTGTTCTTGAGTGGAACCGCTACTCGGCAAACGTAATGTAGGACGCCTCCAGCCAGTTGGGATAACGAACTGCGAAAGACTGCAGGCAGATGCTGGAAGCCCAAAGTTGAAGACAGGGCGCTAAGGCGCTCGTTAGGTGAGGCCTATTTCCAGCAGTGGACTAACATATTTGTACCTAAGTTTGTGAAACAGATATCAATTGCGTAAACGTTTGTTTTTACAAACCTTTTTCGGTACTTTAATAATTCCATTTATATCTACGTTTAACCGAGATTAAATTTATTACAGCTTACGATTTATGGTTCTAAAGATAAGGGATTTGTGAAGCATTTATGAATATTTGATAAAGCTTTACAAATTAAATAATAATACCTCATTTACTTTCTCTCACAAAATGCAGATAAGTACGGAGTGATCTTATAGGTAACTTTACTCTATATTAGATACCTATCTGAAAAATTGACGTCTACGAAAAAAGAATCTGTAGGTAGATATTATTATGTACCGACCTACGGAATAAGTACACTCAACTTAATGTAAAAGTGTAACATCAGTAGGGAAATATTTCATATAAACGGTTTCTTCCTGTATGAATAAGTTTTTCAGTGTAGTACCACGTAGGTATGTGCTAATAAATTAATGTTTCTTTTTCTTTCTTTCAAAAACACCTCATATCAGCAGAAATGAGGGGGGGCGTCAGTTGGTGATAACATGAACGTGTTCTCATTTGTCACTGAAGTAATTTTATCGCCATCTTTAAACTATTTGTTATCAACTTCTTCGCAATCGTATCTGACCCGTCAAGCTTAGGACAAAGATCTTAAATTTACACCAAAATTAAGAAAACTGAAGGCAAACTAGAGAACTCGAGAGCATTTTTGATAAGATAGGTAGATATTTCTAGTAAGTTATTATATCAGAATCCAACAAGTAGACAGGTAAAATGATGTATATAGATTTAACACCCAAAAAGTTGGTAAAGTTAGATGTTATGGGATTTTATTCTAGTAAATTTCAGTGGAATTTTACTTGAAAGACCTACCTTTCAATCTGGAGGGAATCAGTTCCTTCTGAGGAAGCGCGGTTCATTTTAGGCGACATCTTTCACTAAGCGAGTTTGCAAAAGTGGTCTTCTTTATTAATTAATTTATTTAATATTAATTTAATTAGCGCATCTAATGGATCTGTAGCGGAGCGTACGGAGACCAGGGATTTTATCGGGATTTGTATCAACCGCGACTGAGTGTAGTTTTTTTTTATTTTTTTCCTGGGTTTTATATTTAGGGTGTTATATTTATTTTCGTTAACGAAATGACAGAAATAGTCAATAAAAAAATAAAAAAACCTATGCAAATACCCGAAAGCAATAGACGAACCCTATCGACATATTCTAAATACCGACAACGCGTACGCTGTGTACACTCTAACTCCGTTCCAGTGGACGCGTAACTTTAAAATAAAACCTACTAGTAAAACCTATTAGTTAGTTTTATAGTAGGTCGAGTTCAAGGTTGTTCATGACTCGAAAATTCGCACTTCATATTTATCCTTGTTGAATAAGTACCCAGGAATACAGAAATACAAACCTTTTGCGGTAATCTTCGTTATGAAATAAAATCCTTTTAAGAATTGAGTTATAAAGGGTTTCCCAAAAATAGGATCGAGTTTTAGGCACCTTTCATTTCAGTTTTATAAGTAAAGTGATCTTTTGTAGGTTCACGTATGAAATAGAAAAGTACATACCTACATTAACTACATTTTTTTTTCATATTGTTCAATTCAGCGACGTTGAGGTATCGGCATTTCCTGGAGTAACCACGCCCCCTTTTCATTTTCGTTTAACGAATTCATTGTCCAGCCTTGGCAGAGCCTGATATGCAGATTGTCATGTGCGTCGTGGGCCATGAAAGTGTTAATACATTTCGGTTTAGCAGGCATAAATCGAAAATACAAAGCGAGATAAGTCTTGGCTATCGCTCTTGAACAATAAGACCGCCAATTTGTCGCTTAGTCTTGAAGTTGTCTTGTTAGTTTCTTGTATATTTCATACACAAGTACGCATAAATACAAGTATGCATAAAGTATTATTTTATCATTTAATTGCAGCAATGTTGGTACAGTAAATATAGAAAAAATTAACACTTAATATATTCTGCCTTGTTAAGGCGTGAAAATTGTTAAGTAAGGCTTCGACATGTATATTAAGTAACGACTGTGGATTTTGTAAAACCAACAAATAAATAAATTCATATGTAAATGAAATAATATGTATATGAAAATTAACAGTTAACGAATAAAAATTATAATCTAAAAATTAACTTATTATCGTCATAAAAGCATGGCAAGCAAGTCCATGAGCCATATTTTTCGACTTATTTGAAATGAATGAAATGACAAAGTCATACAGAGTCAAATTTCTATAAAAAAAAGTCCCAAGTTTACCCTACCGGTAAATTAAACTTTGACCACTGATCCCAAGTGGATTGTCGAAATACTCATATAAGGTTTTCATAAAATCGTACCATGATATCGATTTCCTTTAAAAGGTTTCAGGGTAAATGTTGAACCGCTTCGTTATCAGTAGGTATTGTGCTCGGGGTTTTTAAGCTGAAATTATGCGTTTGCTCGAGTTACCATAAAAAGCACTCATAGTATGATATAATGTTTTGCATAGAAATGTTGTTTTGATCGACGCTTTATTTCAAGGAAGACTCGCTTAAAGCTCCGTACGGCACGCGTTTATACATGCATGGACAAAGTGATTACAAAAATTGTTACCAAATAGGTAAATAGAAATAGGTATTAGACCTACGTACATATTGGTACAGTTAAAAATCTGTAAAAAATCAGTCTTAAATAATCAGGGACGCGAGCTAAGTTTGGAAAGTAACGGGAGACGCAATAACAGTATCTTTACACAAAGATTCTTATTTAATTTGTGTCTTGGCAAGGCCTTGCAACTTGCCAAGACACTAATTTAATAATGAAAGTTCGAACTTAACAAGTTAATTAAGGAATAATAATTGCTATGGCACCTTTCTTTCTGGTCTCAGCCCTTTTGTAAGTAACGCCACTATCTGAGCGAGTTTGTCGAGTTTAAGATACATAATAAAAAAATATGACAAATATAAATGTACCTTTTTCTTTTACGCTGGACATTGTGTTAAGGTACTAGATAACTGATATAGCTAATACATTAGATATACATAGATCGACATTTTTAATATACATTGTAAACACCCAGAAAACACGGGACAATTATCTGCAGATTGTAGGAATATATTGTTACTCATATTTTTATTGTTCATAGATTAATAGATTTTTTTTCATTTTGAAACAGCCAAACGTCGTTTTAATATTAAATGATACAAAAAGTAGTACAAAAAGAATTTCCTGTGTATCACGAACCTCAAAGTGGATACTCGAGAACATGATCTGAATCCATAAATACCTTCGCTGAAGGAAGCCGAGAAAACAATATTCCTTCGACGATACACAATTTATGTCGATAGCTCTACCATTTCTCGTTTCTACTGTATTATTTTGTAACAATTGAACATACTTACCTACTTAGTTACAAAAACAATATTTTTTATAAACTGTTAAACAAGGTTCTTAAATATTTTTTTTTTCATTTGCATAATCACTATTCACCCATTATTAGTCCACTGCTGGACGTAGGCCTCCCCAAACGAGTGTCGTAGCGCCCTGCATTCTAAATTATTATATTATTTTTTTACTTGATCTTAATAACGAGTCTTATAACTTTTTTGTAATAACTTTTCCACTTACAAAAAATCCATAGAAATTATGATATTTAAACTCTAATTTAAATAATATTATGTTAGAAATAAAGTGTTCATAGTTTATAACTGTTTCAGTAACCACTACTTTATGGTAATGTCCCACAATCTCGGTTTCACAACGGCATAACCATATAGCATGCAACACTGTCAACTAAAACACAGGCAAGAATGGGCAAGACCCATTAAATTCTGCTGACTAGACGGTCCCAACCAGGCTAGGGAAGCACGCCTACATATTTACATGATTATGCAAATAGGCTGGTTGGAGTGAGAAATCCATTAAAAGTTTAATTAGTTTAGTTACACGAATCACTGGCTAAAATTGTCGTTTTGTCATTTTCAATGGAAAATTGGAGATATTGAAATTCCCAGTTTGTTCTGTAAATGCTCGGTCCTGCGAGTTTTTGGCTATATTCTGTTGCGAGGCCACAGGTTTACGTCCCATAAAAGTTAGAGGCCCTTTAGTATCTCATGTATTTCGGCTGACGTGTTTTGATTAAATTTCTTTTTTGTCCAGTTGTAACATATCTGTTAAGTTTTACTACTTCAATTTACTGAAAATTTTCGTGGTAATAATATTATAATTTTTACACTATTTTTTCTCGAGTTCCCGTTTGCGCAGCTGAAATTGCTCATATGCAAATAGTTGAGCAATGGGGCATGCCTTTTGTGCAATCATTTTGTTTCCCATTGCTAAAGTTCAAGTTAATTGCCAAAATTATTTTCTAGTTATTGTTTGGTTTATGGATGTTTTTTATGAGCATATTTTAGAAGAAATAAATTGAACAGAACATTTTATGACAAAATGACAGCTAAAGTGTCTTAAAGATAATCAATATCACAAATGTAACAAATGTAAGAAATGACAGTCAATGTAAAAATAGAAGCTATGAATGCGCATATTTTTTGCTATCAACGTTTGCGCTATACATTGTTCTTCATAATTTTTGCTACAATTACTAAAAGGTCACATGACGCTGTTAGCAATACATATGCAATACGCTAGTGGTCAACTAATTTATTATTTTAGCAACTAATACGATTAAAATAAGCCAAATATATTAGTCACTTCACACTTAATAATATGTATAGGGCCGCTAAACAATAAAGTTCTATAAATATTTGACTCAAGCACCTAAAGACCGAAACTATTTCATAAAGTTCAGCCAAAGCAATCCCACAAGAATTCCTAAATTGCACGATGATTGAAGTTGTTGACTAAAGGCTTATTTGAGCCGATAGTGGCAAGCGCGCTTGACCTTTCCTTGTCATGTATAATTTAATAGCTGAGAAGTCTGGATTGATTGCTTAAGGTCCTCTCAACAGGTTTTCGCGACACGCGACTCCATGTTTAATTCATGAAGTTGGTGCTTAGTTTGCACATCTGTAAGCGGTAGAACGTCGGGGTGAAATGAGTTAGTCTCCACGAACTTGTCGTTTAGCGGTGAATCACAAACGGAAAGTTTTGCCGCTTTTCATTTTGCACTTGCAGAGAATATAAATGATTACTCGACATTTTAAACAAAGCAATGCTTGTTTAAAATGTCTGTATGTGTGTGAATTGGACAGCTACGGGATACCTGTCTAAAAAAGCGTATCAGGGAAAATTATCCGAGATCAGACCAAATCGGTCGCCCTATCGCCGGATCTACGAGGTTGTAGCCGCTCTCCGCGAACTCTACGCCCATAACTAGTAAGAGACAATTCAGAACTGAGATGCCTGGAGAAGTCTTGTGTCCGAGGCCAAGATCCAGTTTAGGCCGCTGAGCTACAGGTCTACAAAACTTTTGCTATTTTCTCGCAGCGCATGTTATTTTTAATAATTTCTTATATGTTATTTTTAGTCTTCAGAAACGGGCTGATGTTAAAATTCTTGCATAATAACTCGTTATACAAGCCATGACGTCATCCATGCAAAATTTAGACGTAGTTCTATTCAGTGAGTTCAAGCTCATTATTTTAATGAATTAAAATTGAATTAGCTTCATGTTCCGCGGTCGAACGAACTTTCTCATTTACAGAGTAGTTTGGCTATGTAATAATTATTTTTAGATACTATGCAATTACGTTTAGCTGTTCTGAAGAAAATTAACAACATCAAAACATTTTCATTGACCTTCTTAACTTCTTCATCGTTTTAGGTACTGGAATGGTAATGGTGTTTTAGTTTAGATTCGATTATTAAACACATATTTTTTTTTTAAAATTTGATTATTTTATAGAGACACGAAGGAACGATCTCATTTCTCAATAAGATCCAAGTAAAATACTAATAACAAATACCAAGCCACTTCATACTCTTTGGCTTACATCCCATTTCATCATACACCCACTTGATCATTTTCCTTCACTTCACTGCTTATCTAATTCATCATTAACAGAAAATAAATACAAATAAATTATGTACTTACTAACCAACGTCAACGTATATGATGGTTTTTGTTCCCTATTTTGGAAGAGCTACTGAGTAGAATACGCACTAAACTAGTGATAGCAAGGGATGGAGTTCCAATAAGGAAACATATAAAAATACACTGTCTACGCGTAAGGGGAATATTATTTACATACAAATTCATACAACGTAGGATCAAACAACTCAGCATTTTGTGCCGAATGTTCTATTTGAAGCTAGAAGAAGTCAAAGGACTATCGATGAAGAGAAATATGAATTTCTATATTTCATTTAACATTTTTTGTGCTTTTAAAAACGGAGAGCAAATAGTCCTGTGAAAATCTCAGGAATCATATCTTTGCAGGTCACAAAGGTCTATGTACAAGCTTACGTGCCCTTTCTTTCATCTTTAAACCTTCTATGGTACCTGGAAACAGGAAACTAAAAAAAAAAAAAAAGTAAGTAAAAAAAATATAGTAGTAATAAATAGTGGAGATCTGATTCTGATTCTGATCTGATTCTGATCTGATTCTGATCTGATTCTGATCTGATTCTGATCTGATTCTGATCTGATTCTGATCTGATTCTGATCTGATTCTGATCTGATTCTGATCTGATTCTGATCTGATTCTGATCTGATTCTGATCTGATTCTGATCTGAGTCTGATCTGATTTTGATCTAGATCCTGGTTTCTGCTGATTAGACTGTGGTGAACTTAGGTTAGACATGGTATGTGAAAAACAGGAGTAGTTATGTAACGCACTCTCAAGTGTATAATCACAAGCGTAATTTAAAATTTTACTTGCTAATGTTATCGTCACTATACATATAATAAAACAACCACCACATAATTATATCGGTTATTTTATAAATGCGAAAGTTTGGATGCTAAAAACTACTCAACGGATTTAGCTTAAATTTCGCAGAGATGTAGTTCTAACGTAAAAGCTCATTTATTCCGGAATATGCAAACAAAGCTGCGGGCAGAAGCTAGTTACTAATAAACAAAGGTATCTGCCAAGGCATAGTGATCGTATTGAGTTATTACAAGTATTTTATTAGTGGGGGATGATACGAAGTGTCTCCTCGCCTACACATTCGAATTATGCTAGCTACGAGAATGTTGCTACGGGCCTACGTTGCTACGAGACTTGCTACGCTGCTACAGTGCTACGAGAACTGCTACGCCGTAGCCACAGGACGTAGCTAGGCTGCTTGTTATTCGATTGCTCTCTGTCATGCAATATTGAACCATACTGTTATACCTACTCTTGATTTCGTTTATCACTTAGGCCGGTTCACACACTTTTACAGATAAATGGTAGTTACCGTCATTCCTCAGCAAGATATACAAGATCGTCACCTGGAGGTCAAGTACTCGGAATACTGAAGTTAGCAAATTTTACTCAAATGAAACATTCCTTTATTTTTAAAATTTACTTATAATGCATTTCATGATATCACTTTGACACAATCTGGTTTTTGTCTGAAATTAAATAATACCAAATAAAAGAACAAAAATTAACAAAATGCTTTTTTATGACACATAGGGAATCATAAAATCAAAAAGAAAGATAGCAATACAAGCAATATTGTTATATTTATAAACGCATTACGTTACAAACTTTGGCAAGGTGTCCATTTTCAAAATAATGACCTAGTAGCATACGAGTAGCAGTACTGGCTAAAACCACTTGAAATTCAAACTACCCGTTTTCTACCACAAAAACCTTGCATTGGCTTACATTTCTATTTCACTAAGCACATTTTCCGGGGTCAGTGGTTGTGTAATTCTGCTCTCATTAGCGTTAGTTTACTAGTCGAGTCGCGTACCTCCATTACGGCGGGCGACACCCAGTCGGTGCGGGACGTGATTCTTACGATCACTCCGTAGAGATAACAGAAATGAAGTGATATCACCTACGGGTTAGAATTGTTACCAACTATCTGAAGTAGGTAACATTCGTGCGTGGGAATAGTGGTAGATTGTTTCTCATTTGCAAGCAGCGTCGTGTGACCTTTCAGTGTTTGTTCGCCTTGCAAGAATTATGAAGACGAATGTGTTCATTTTGGAAAAGCGTGTCTACTGAAATTTGAAAATTATAAAGATATAATTAAGTGTTATTTTTTTAGCTATCAGAAAGCAAGGGTAGATCATTGATATATTTGCCAACAAAAACCTACAAGCAAGAAAGGTACTTGCTTGTACTTGGTTGCAGTTAGTTTTTGTTCATCATCATAATAATTAATTCAAAATTAATTTACAATTGACGACCGATGTGGCGCAGTGGGCTAAGGTCAGCCTGCGACACAGAAGGTTGCGGGTTCGATTCCCGCCTCGGGACAAGTGTGTACGATCTGCGAACATTTGTTCAGGGTGTTCTGGTCGTTTTCTATATATAATAAAAAAATATCTATCTATGTATTCTGGTATATTATGTATATCAGTTATCTAGTACCCATAACACAAGCTCTGCTTAGCTTGGGGCTAGATAATGCTGTGTGAATTGTCCAGCATTATTATTAATATATTTATTTAATTGCGATTGAAATTTATACGAAAGAAATGACATGTAACTAGGAATTCAATTTTGAATAATAATAAGTTTACTGTCACGATAAATTAAGTAAGTCATTACAATAAAACTCTCATAAAAAGATCGTCATGTAACTGTGGTTAGATTAACTCAATACTCCAAATAACAAATAAGTACTTTTAGTTTAGATAACCACGAAGTTCAGTAAACATAGTATGTATCGCTTCTTTTCGCTTCTTCCACTAGTGGACAAAAAATTGAAGCGAATAAAATCAATAACATCATATTTCTTATTTGATAATAATGACTATTTATAAACCTGTTTATAGTATAAAATTTGACTTGTCTAAGTGCTTATTTTGTAAGCTTAAAGAAATAAACGTTATTGATATTTGATATTTGATTTGATATGTAATTGAAATCTACTTCGAAACTCAGCAGCATTAAGTTATTTTTCGACATGTCTGAAGTATTTTTATTGATGCAGACTAGCCCAAAATTTCCGATACCTTCCCAAAAATTACCAAAAGGCCTTTGATACATGAAAATGATAAACAAATTTGAGAACCCTCTTCTGAAAACCAGCAGTCGTTTATAATGCTGCGGTTATCTCATTTTTCTTTACCAAAGGCTCAGGGCTGAAGACAGGTGTCAAGTGCGAGTGACGTTATCCGACGAGGTGACTTGCAGGCTAGCGTCTGGCTTTTTAATTAGGTTACCAACCTACCGTGGTTTGCATATGGTTTTAGATTTTGGGGTAATATGTGATCAAAGAGTATTCTTACAAAAATTCTTGCAGATTCTTTCCGGGCTTTTTTGTTTTAGGCTAGAAGTTTGGATCTGTCAATTTAAAATATCAAATTAAAATGGACTCTTCATAGACCCCGCACAGCGCGCTTCGCGGGTTTCCTTTTGCGCAACTGAGGTAACTCGATTGCGAATTGGGCTTCCCTTTTGTGCAACTCATTTTGTTCCATTTTCCTCAACTCGATAATTTTAGACGAAAAAAGACATTCTAACAAACAACGGAAATAACAATCAATTATAAAAACTATCGTAACGAATTTATTACGGATGTAAACGGGTTAACTACGAATCTTATTTGTGTACGTCCCTCGATAAGGGATGAAACGTTGGTCTTCCAGCACAAATAAGGTTCGTAGTTAACCCGCTTATATCCGTAATGAACAATCAATTAAAAGAAAATAATTACATGAAAATGATGGTTTTAATCATGAATATAAAATATTTACTACTTAACGTAAGTAAGTCATGTAGTAGGATAAATTCTTACGTCTTAACTTTATTTTTATTGTATTTTTCAACCTTAGAATGTCCCTCAACATTTGTGGTTGAATTAACAAATAATCATAAAAATTTCACAGTTCATATCCATGTTGTAGATAATTCTGATTATTGCAGCAACTGTTGCTGGAAGTAACTGATTTCTCTCTTTTGTAGGAGTAAATATGCCATAAATGACGGCAAATATCAAAAAACGTCAGAAATTACTGCATATGTCAAAATTATCACGTTTAGCTGGTTTTCTGTTATTTCTGAACTTGGATATCATTAGCTGTATTTAGCTGTCATGTCGTTACCAGAACGTAGAGCAAAGTGGCGTCTCAGCGGTGAATGTTCACACTGCTAATGTTACTGCACAGTTAATGCTGCACGGTGCACTTAAATGGCAACGTAACATGGAATATTGCTGGGATATAATTTAAATTTTATCTCAGCAAACGTAATGTAGGACGTCCTCCGATTAGGTGGGATGACGCAAATTCTGGATGCGGCAAGCTGAAGACAGAGCGCCATGGTGCTCATTATAATATATCAGATCTTTTTCAATAAAACTTTTAAAATTATCATAGTTATTAACATTAAAGTCACTTATAACGAAACTGTGTCGAAATATTGGAAAACTCAAAAATCGAATCATGGTAAATATCCCGTTATAAATGACTTTAATATCTTTTTCATTGTATTTATCTAAAAAGAATATAAATTAGGACTTAAATTTATAACTCTTTAAACCCGTAGTAGGGGTTTGAATGTTACATTCCTCAGGTTTTTAAATTAAAAGGAAGTGTAAGAAGAAGAATTAGGAAATCAATTAATTAATTTACAAAATTAAAAAGAATCTTCGTCACTTTATTATTTTAGTTATTTTAATATGTAACTGTAATGTAATCATGAAATAATTATTGTTTTGTATATTTAATTTATTGATTTTTATATTTTATGTAATTTGATTTTTATTGACAATTTTAATAATGTTGTATCTATGGATTGTATTAGCTGAAATAAATGAGTTAATAAGAAATAATAATTATTATTAAGGCGTATCTATGCCTATGTAAAAAATATGTTTCAATAACATTTTGTAGTCAATTCTATAGGCTTCCTTTAAGGTTTTGTATATTTAGTTACCTTTCCTGTTCAATTTCCGTACAATTTAATATCAGGTATTAATAATTGTAGCTTAGATTATTTTTGTAATTATTGTATCGTAAGCATTCTTATAACAGCTGAAAAAACAATAATACAATTTCATGCTACGGCACAATTCCCTACTGTAAACAATTGGTAATCAACATGTTACCCGGGGCGCAGTACCTATACAGTATACATTACCGATTCACCAGTCTTTGCACTCATGGAACCATTTTAATTAAATACCTGATTTCATTGGTAATAATTTGATATAATTCAACTTATTTAATTTATTGTTTTGATTTAATTTTATTTTATTGTATTTAATCCAATTTATTTTAGTTTGTCTTGTTTTTAATTTAATTAATTTCAATTACTTTAAATTTAACTGTAGGTACTTTGAATATACTAACATTAATTATAAGAGATTTTTGTTACTAACAAATTATGGATCCCGTTATCTCAAATAAAAGAATTTTATTTTATTTATTTTTATTACTGGACCTGAACGCTCAATTATCAATCCGTGTTACCTACCCGCTGTTCGATCACGCTAAAATCTCTCATTCCCATTGAATGGGTGATCCGGGGAGAATGTTCATAAATTATTTCGGTTGCCAACATGGTACTAAAAACATATATATGTGTGATAATCTAAGTCAGCGCAGCGTTTGGGAAACTACGTCGAGTCTTCTCGTCATCCAGTTTAAAGTCGCCCAGCAAGCTATGGAGAGACCTATGCTCGATGTATCTCTGAAGGATAGGATTCGCAACGAATACATCCGACAGAGAACCAAGGTTATCGACATAGCTCAGAGGATTAGCAAGCTGAAATGGAAGTGGGCTGGCCATATTTCGAGAAGAACCGACAACCGCTCGGGTAAACGTGATCTTGAGTGGAGACCGCGACTCGGCAAACGTAGTGTAGGACGCCCTCCGACCAGGTGGGATGACGAATTGCGAAAGACTGCTGGCAGGTGCTGGATGCGGCAAGCTGAAGACAGGGCGCTAGGGCGCTCATTAGGGGAGACCTATGTCCAGCAGTGGACTAGTATAGGCCGATGATGATAATGATGATGAACCTAAGTCAAAGTAAATTGATCCCAACCTTTCAAGTAATATGGGAGCGCGCAGACTGAATGCGATTAGTCGCACGTATTCATGCGTTTAGTTACGACGTCGAAAACAATCCGAACTTGTAGGGATTTTACTACGCATTCGTACGTTGAAGATACGCAATAGATGTGGTAATTCAACTCAACAGCCTGTAATGGTCCACTGCTGGACGCAGGCCTCCCCCTGATAATCGCGTTATTGGTTTTTATCTCATGGGGTTAATGACCATAATCCCCACGCTCCAGCTGGGCATGCCGGTTGGGGATAGCAGTTCGGTGGTAGATCTATTCTGCAAGAGCCCGGTTTATGTCCCTTCTTCTCTTTTGGCACCCAAAGGAAGAGTTGGGGTGGTACAAATTCTAAGCCGGCACCACACGCAATAGATGTAGTAAAGTTAATCCAAACTTGGTTTACTGATTTAAATGTTTGTGGAATCAAAGTGACTCTAAATATGAAATTTCATCAATGTCACCGAATTCATCGAGAAAATATTTCAAAGACCCATTCGTTTCTACGGTAAATTGCAAACTCCAAAGTAGAAGATGATTGTCTTGATGATACAGATTATTCACCACAACATAATATAAGTATGTATAAGTTCACAAACGCGACATCACCGAGATACTACCTTTTTGATGTAGAAAAACTTACTTCAGTGTGCACTCAATTCGTACAGTGTTCGATATCTAAATTCTGTTAACAAACTCACATCCATAGTGAGCGCGGTTTAACACGTGTTTTTAACAGCCTCGTTAAGCAATCCTACAAAAATTGGCCAGCAACGTAAAAGTTAGCTGAATAGCAAAATGGGTATTGTTTCGGAAATCGAGTTTTAGGCAAACCTTTGTTTCAAACATCCATCACAGTTGCGAATCGCCACAAATGATATACCTACCTACTCAAATTTGGCGATTTATTTATCGATATTTTTATGAAGTAGATGGCTAACGGTTTGCTTAATCACCAAACTTAATAATTGTCATCTTTGACTGAATGGGACTGCGTTTGACAGGTTTCGCATTGAATAATAGAAGTTAATTAACGATTATCTACCGAATGAATGAAGACATCTGCCTTAGACGCCGCCTAAAGAAGACGGGCCCTCTTGTTCGCGATCTCTTTATAATTCCACTACAAGGTCCTATTTATAAATATAAAAATCATGTTAGGTCAAGATACACTTAAGAAAACCTTCAACAACTGGACGAAGTAAAAAATCTTCAGTTAGGTATGAAATAAAATACAGAAATTAAGGGTAGGTCATTAAATCTGTCATTTTTAATTCTTCTTCGAGATATCGTGTTTTTGATTAGTATGTTAGAGTAAGCTTTAGTTATGCATTAAGTTGTTTTTTATAATTTGTTTGTGTGTCTGTATTTTTTATTTTATGTTTGTGTGTGTGTCTATAGGTGATGTAATCGCACAGATTTCTCGGTGTATAAAAACGGTTTGCAAGAAACGTTACTAAAATGTGAGAGGGTAACTATGATCCTAGTTTATACTTTTTAATTCAGAAATAATGACATAAAATAACTTCTCTACTTATACCTAACATATTGTCAGACACCGAAGCTCACGGTCATGTAGTGGAAAACCAGCGACGCGCCGCTCCAGTTTGCATGGATGATGTATGGATGCGACCGTAGATGCCATGCATTTATTAAACGCTTTCTCCAAGCGGCAGTGAACGCGGTCATCATCATCATTATCAGCCTATACCAGGACTGGTATAGGCTGATAATGGACATAGGCCTCCCCTAATGAGCGCTATAGCGCCCTCTCTTCAGCTTGCCGCATCCAGCATCTGCCAGAAGTCTTTCGCAAATCATTATCCCACCTGGTCGGAGGGCGTCCTACACTACGTTTGCCGATTCGCGGTCTTCACTCAAAAACACGTTTACTCCAGCGGTTGTCGGTTCTTCTTGAAATATGGCCAGCCCACTGCCACTTCAGCTTGAACTGTCAACGCGTTAAATAAAGCTACTGATACACATGCTTGTAAGTAGCACGAAAGCATGCTATTTTTAAGCAAATGCTATCAAGTAGCACGTGTGTATTGGGCCTTGCTTGAAAATAGCATGCTAGCTCGTAGTTTGCTAGTAAATCGACCAACTGTTGATTTACTAGCAGACTACCTGAGGAGCGGGGTAGTGGGGGCTGCGTTAAGTGTGACTGGTATGTTTGCTTCGAGCATGCTAATACAACAGTATACTCAAAACTAGCATGCCAATACGTAGCATATGTAAACATTACGATAGCATACTCAATATTAGCATGCTTTCAAGCATGCTTAGTAGTGCGCTACTTTCTAGCATGTGTATCTGTACCTTAAATCCAATTACACATTGCAGTTTCATCGTATGCCTCGGCACAGTATAGCGTGCAATACGTTACGTTCTATAAAGCTAATAGAAAATTAATTTCACTTTTGTCGCCACTGAAATATTGTGCCGTAGAATAAAATTCCGTAGCCCCAAGAGAAGAACGCTGAATAGTGGCTGATTACAAGGCTTGCCGAGCAGACTTCTATGGTATGCCTTTGAGAAAATGGCGGTAATATTTTTTTTTTTAATTTACGATGAATCGTTGGAAAGTTTATTGGTAATGATAGTTTATCATTAGATTTTTTATTTATTATCTCTTTTTAAATGGGTAGATTTTTTTTGATACCAAGTTTGTAAACATTAAGTTTTTGTTACTAAACAGCCAGTAGTTATTATTGTATTGTCAGCGTGTGCAAGATAGAACTTGTGTTTTTGGTACGTAGATCAATCAATTTACTCAGCGTAGCTTATTAGGTAGGTATATGTATTACGAAAGGTTGCTCAGTCACAGATTATATATGCTTATGACGGTACCCTGAGCCAAATTAGCGCCGCCACCTATTTTATCTTATTATTTCGTTGAACAAAGGTAATTTCAAAATTTTCAATGGGCAATTTGTGATACCTATTATAAGATTTTTTTTTATGCCTCTATCATAGTTTTATTTTGTATAGTTTAGGAGGAGATACGATGTTGCACTTTGTGGATACCAAACTCAATTATTGCATCTCCACCTTTTATTATATTCGAGTATCTATTCTAACGAAAAATCAAACTATCCCATCACATCAGTAAACTTAATTTTTCCACTCTGGATTAAAATTGAAATTGGTGTCTATGGAAGTACAATACAGTGAGCAAAACACATTATTACTCATTAAATATTCTTCAACTACTGTGTTTTTTTTTTATAAGATAATAAAATTATTTCCAAAGTAAGCAGAGCTTGTATACGTTGCCGTCCCATCGGATTATGAGAATGAAGTCCTAGAGAGTGCACCTGTGTTTGCGTCCACACTTGTGTACTATATATAGTACACAGTGTGTAGTGTGTATGGTAGTAGTGTGAGGAATATATTACAATATGTTCCGTACACCTGGCTCACTGGCCATCGCCCATAGTTGAAATTCGGCTAGAAGGACACCATGATGTATAAGCCTTTATTTACTTTATAATTTAAAGTATAATAATTTCTCAATAAGACAAACTTAATAATATCACTTACATGAAAACAGGGTTCTTAAGTTAAGTATAGATACATAGGTTGAGGTCGTTCAATAGCTGACTCATTTAATATGTTAACTTTTTACGAAGCGAATCATCATTTATGATAATTATGTTGAGCTAATTTGAGTTTGAACGCATTTAATGAGCATATACTTTTAATTTGGGAATATAATTTATTGAAAAGCTGTGCGTCTTCACATAGGACAGTTTTTTTCCATAATTAGTCCGAGTTTTCGGTAGAACGATAAAGCTGGCACGACGTGAACTACGTTTTCTTATTTCTTCTTTCTCAATTAACACATCCACGCACCCACACTTTGTCAGTGTGATTGCGGTGTAGTGAACCATATCCAAATACTGAGCTGCGCGCTAACTTACGATTCTATTAGCGGGCGTCTCTCAGAAGACTATTAACATATGCTTTCGTACCTCTTCACACGATGGCTTGCCTCTCCCGACAGCTAGGGATGGGTTTGAATGGAACCAAAGATGTTCGAAACATATGGTCGGAAAACAGCATTGTTTAGTTATTCTTTGTAAATAAATACGTTAACATAATATGATTGCGATTATAAAGCGGGAAAATGTCGTGAGACTATTAACATATTATTATATTTTGCGTTCGCACGACATCTTACCTCTCCCAACAGTTAAAGGGTTGGTTTAAATGAAGCCAAAAATGTTTCGAAAATATGGTCGGATATTTTTGGTTCGGAAAACGTCATGTTTAAAATCTTTCTTTGTAATTAAACAAAATAAATCACAATTGCGATTATACTAAGGATCGACCGTCGGAAGACTAGTAACATAATGCTTTCGTTTCTCTACACACGATGTCTTACCTCTGTCAATAGTTCAAAGGTTAGTTTAAAGGGATCCAAATACACACATCAACATTGTCTAAGGATATTCAACACTTTGTTAATTTTTACAAAATCTGAAAATATTTTTACAGGCAAGAATTTTCATTTTTTTTTTCAAAGGGGTTTGAAGATTTTGGCCCTAAAATCAGCCGCCATTTTGTTATTTCTTCAAAGTCGCCGCGCACAATAAAAGTTATATATTTGGACAGAAGACACTAAAATAAATAGAAAATGTTCTATAACATAATGTCCTAAAGCGTCAGGTTTCTGAGATATTCACAGATGAAAATAAATATTTTTTTTCTTTACATGTGAATATCTCGGAAACCTGACGCTTTAGGGCATTATGTTATAGAACATTTTTAATTTGTTTTGGAGTCTTCTATCCAAATATATAACTTTCATTGTGCGCGGCGATTTTGAAAAATGAACAAATTTTAGGGCCACCCGCCATACAAAAATCTTCAAACCCCTTTGAAAAGGGAACAAAAGAGGTTTGATTCCATATTATAAACTTTTTCTAAAAAGCAAATAGTTTCGTAGTAGTAAGCAAATCATTTCAAAATGGAATATCCCTAGACAATGTTGATGTGTATGTATGGAAAATAAAGTCGGATGTTTTTGTTTGAGAAAACGACATCGTCTTCATTTGTATTGAATTTGTAATATTAATTTGTGAACGAAATGTTGTATAATGGATTTCGATTTGTACCTATAATTGTAGTGGCACTTAGATGTGTTATTTTTAAGAAACAGCCCTCAATTCATGTTTTGGAGTACACTGTGTTGGTGCAATGTTAAATAAATAAACAAATAAATAATTTGTAGGTAATTAAACGTTTGTACCTATACAATTGTAATTGTCCTAAGGATTTACTGTCGGAAGACTATTTACATAATGCTTTCGTGCCTCTTCAGACGGTGACTTACCTCTCTCGACAGCTAGGGATGGATTTAAATGGTTAGGAAGATAATTATGGTCGGATTTTTTAGGTTGGAAAAACAATACTTTTATATAATGCTTTGAATCACGAAGAGTTATAGATATAGATAGGAAAGCGCAGTTCGTCAGAGGTAGCTAATCAATTATAACAGATGCGTTAATGTTTTTAAAATGAGACAGGGCGTTATGGCGCTTATTAGGGGGCAATAGACTAACATAAGCTGATGATGATGATGGTGTACTAGCTTCCACCCGCGACTCCACATACGTTTTTCCAGGTTAAAAAGTGGCCTATATTTTATTCCAGGTCTTTTTTATTCGGATCGGCCAGAAATTTTAAATAGGTAGACTTAGCCTATTCAAAATTTCAGTCACAACAAACATCCGAACCGAATATCCATACTTTAGTAATTAAAATAGTAATAAGAGCAAGCAGCTACGAGTAGGTACATTTGCGAAAAATAATTACTTAGATATTTTCTTCTACAAGCTTTAAAAGCTCCTGGCCTCATTCAAAATAAAAGCCTGCAGTTAGCTGGACTGCAACAGTTTTAAATAATAGTTTTAATTTGCTTAACTTTACCGGCTAGTTTTTAAAGACACTGTCAACCCTAATGTCTGTGATACATCTACATACACGGGGATAGATGTTAGATGTATATTATCTACGCGTTTGTATGTGGCATTCGCCTTAATAATTAAGGTCCATTCACAGCGCAAGTTGAGATGGAGTCGACATACTACATCGGCGTCACGGCGGTTTCGGAATACAGCCTTTGTATTAATTTTGTATAGACCTTTATCAGTAACCGCCTGTACTATCTTGGAGCTTCATTTGAATAATGCCTTGATATTAGTGATCGGTCCGTATAGGCCAAGACAAGTCATTTACGTAAGTGATAATACACGTAGACTAAACCATCGTCACGGATGTACGTGTACTTAAGGGCTTATAGGTACTACCTCATATCAACTACGCCGGATGTCCATACGAGTATCTCCAAACTACTGAATACTTAACTTTGAAATTTATATGATAAAGTTCAGGACTTATTCTATCCACCCTATGTATTTTTGAAACATTATGACATGTTACAAAAACACAATTCCATAAAATTTTCTAGATAGAAAAAAAACGCAAAGTTACCTCTAAATTTTTAATAAAACCTTAATTTCTCAATAAATACAGAAGTTAAGATGTTGAGAAGAAGCGTGGTAATTGAACTTTAAATAAGAACATTTTATATGTTGCGTTTTTTGTTTTCAAATAATGTTCTCCAATTGTGACACATGTGGTGTACTAGTAGATGTGCAGCATCTTCTAGCGGAGTGTGAGCGGAGCGAGTCCATGAGAGCTGAGCTTAGTGATTTGTATAATAATTAACCTTATGAATACTGGTGTTATCCAAATTATTTTAGCCGCACCACTGAGTGATGCGGCAGTTAAATTATTTAGGCTAGTTTTAGATTTAAGTTAGATAATAATTTGTTAAAATACGGGACTGACATAGTCATACCAATGACACAAAGTTCTATTAAAAAAGAAGAATAAAAAAAAATCCTAATTAATAGATATTAAGTAAACGATTTTTGGACTTGCGTTGCTCTACCCTATCCTGCTCCTATAAACGCGAAATCCTATGCCTATCTTTTTCACAACATGGCGTAGTAGTATACGGCCTTAAAGGCAAAGATGAAATGAGTCGACGAGATAATGTGATTATGTGAGATGATCTGTGAGAGGTCTGTCTTTTAGCTGCTGTTTTAAATCCAACCCTTCCCATTTGATTACGACGACGCCAATTTTGCACTACTAATTTCTAACTCAGCTGGTATTTTATGAGATAAATTTCCCGAGTTTTGGTTGAATTATAACTTTACACGTAAGTTATTACTAACTTTCATTTAGAAGGTTAATTTTCGAGTCTGCGAGATTTCCAGTTCCTAATTTAATCCGAAATTTAATAAAGCCTTGAGCGATGTGCTACGACGTGAAGTATCGAATAAGGTGCGAACCTCAACTTTATTTAATAAGCGTCCTCACCGAGAGCCACCAAATAAAATTAGGTTCAAAGTAGTTGGTGATAATACCGTGGCTTGGCTACAATCGCATTATATCCTCAAAGAGGTCAGGAAATGGAACTACGTAAATGGAGAAGACACTGGACCAGAATGTTGAGCTACTGGTATATAGAAATAGAGACTAGGTAAAGACAAATATTAATAAAAGCCTCTGGATTTCATGATTTTTACACTCTTTTTAATATAATTATACAAATTTCCATCTACTGCAAGCTGTGCCTACTTTGGGGTTACAATTAGAGCCTCTGGATTTCATTATTTTTACACTCTTTTTAATATAATTATACAAATTTCCATCTACTGCAAGCTGTGCCTACTTTGGGGTTACAATAAGCTGCGTAGATTAAAGGAAATGACCATTGATAAAAGAATCATGTATAATTGCTTTAGCCTTACTAGGTCCTAAGTACCTACGATAGGCACCATTTTTGAACACACTCGTAGTAGCACCATCGATTTATACCTTACTCATTGTTCAATCAAATCCATTACTTAATCTAATAGATCTAGATCTCTTTTTGCTGCTGATGATGATGTTTTTAGCTCTCGCACTCTTTAAGAAATTAAATTTATAGAAAATGTTTGGAAACTTATTTAATTTCTTGGCTGAACGGATGTGAAATGGAATTTGACAAGGAGATAAACAGTGCCCCGGATACGGACATAGGCTACTTGATAAGCGCTTGCGAAGTCAGGCAGTAGCTAGCTACTTCTTCTTATTCTATATTTAATACTAGTATTAAATTTATTAGTATTTATTATATTCTATATTTAATATTAGTATTAAATAGGTAATTAATTATATTAATCATTATTCATTATATTTAATACTAGTTAAATTAAATATGGAATACTAGAAAGTTAGATTAATAATTTTGTGAGTTAGAGGAAAACTTGCAATGGCATTCAGCCCAAGAGAGAGGTTATGCAAGGTAAGTTGAAGGAGTAATATTGTTTCGTGGGTTGGCATAAGGCTACGACAAAATGCTAGTTGTCAAGAAATCCAATTTTGCTGCAAGTGCAACTTGTAGCATTAGCAAACTTCGGAGGAAACTTTTAAAATGTTAAAGTAAGTTTATATCCGAGCAAACATAATATTTTTTAAAGTTTAGGAGGGGGAGAGGTATTGAAGTTTCTTGAAGTAGTAGTCTATTAAAATAAGTAGCTGATATCAAGCTTAAGTAAAGTGTAAGTGGCACGTCATGATATATATTTTATGAATTCAAGTCAAAATGCGTAAGTTACATACTATGTACGTCAAAACTAATATAAAGAGGATATACATGTATTTTTGTAAGTATCAAATAAACTTAAAAACAACTGGACCGATTTCAAGAATTCTTTTGCTTTTAAAAATCTCGTTATCACTGAGTAACATAGGGTATAGAATATACCCGTGCGAAGCTGCAGCGGATAGCTAGTAAACTAAACTCTTTATAAACTAGCGTCTGCTCACGGCTTCGCACGTGCTTTTCAATTACCTGTCCTGTGTCCGTCCTTGGGATATTGTTTACCTCCCTACAAATTTCCAACAACATTCGTTCAGCCGTTTAGGTGTGAATAGGTAACAGACAGACAGAGTAACTTTCGATTTTATTATATTAGTATGTATTAATCAGACTGCTTGATTTTCCGTAGTTGGTAATAAATAATTTTCTTCATGTTTAAATTATCAGAAAGTAAATTTGATATCGGACTATAAAATTCTATTTCTATTCAACCCTTTTGAGAGTTTGTAGCAATTAGCATGAACTTACCTCATAAAATGACTTCGCCTGGGAAGCTTATACGAAATTGGACTATAAAAAAACATACAACATAGAACGTCCCCATTTTTTATAAAGATAAATAGGTACCTACCTTATTTAAAAAATATATTATACCTATGATATAATAACTAAGTTTTTTTATTAATACCTATTAGTAATCTAGTACCCATTACACAAGCTCTGCTTAGCTTGGGGCTTTTGATGCTGAGTGGGTTATATTGTGTCGTTATATTTTATTAATTAAATGATGTCCGCATGTAATTATTTATAAAATTTCAGATACGATTTAATAGTGTTAATGAATAAACATTATGAATTATGATTGTCCAACATTATTTATTTATTAAGTCGATTATACATACGTATATCGCATACAGACAAAAATCCGACGTCACAAAGGTTTACACTCCACAGTATGCAAAAATAAGTACGCAAACATAATCCTCGGGAAACGTACCCACGTCTCATAAGGGATTTCATAAGAAAGGGTTCGGAAACCACTAGATTTCCGTCGTCCAAACAGGGGTGAAATCTTTGTGGTGCCGGGTTTGTTTGCATACCCATCCCTAATGCTTGGGGCGCATACAAAGCGTCCGCTCTGATCATGAAATCTCTGCAAATATTCTTATCTAGACATCTTCCCTTCAACCAACTTCAAATTCAGACCTCTTTGAGTACCTAGTTTTTGTAATTGAGTAGTAGGAAAATTACAAATAAATAATAGAAACAAATTGGAACTATAAAACTATCATGGTTATTAACATTAAAGTCAATTGAAACGGGATATTAAATAAATTGGAACTAGTGTTTGCAATTGAAAGAATTGCGCTAACTGCAGTCTGTTGCAAACAATCTACAGACAGCTCAACTTAACCATATCAATACTAGTTGGAAACATCGTCGAGACGCTGGCTGCATTGCCCCGCTGTATGGCAATGCTGATGCGCTGCGCCAGATACTCACCAGCTCTCGGGTCACGTGCAGACAAAATATTTTTTAAAACCCGGAGAACTTGGGCAGTTATTTTACCAACATATTTAAAGTTTTTTTTAAGTACTTACCTTCTAAAATAGTTACTAAATATTTGCTGAGATCACCGTAGCTTCGCGGTTTAGTGATAGTAGAAATGACGTCACGCCGCCGTGCTAAAAGGTGTCCTGCACTGGTCATGCTAAAGGCCTGACGTCACACGGATCTATAACTGGCTATATCTTCATTTTTTGTACAAAAAATACGGATCTAATAATCTATCTGGTGGAGTTATACGTTTCTTTTAGGAAACTAGCCTATTCACTACCATGAAATTTTGTGTTTCATTTCGGTTAATTGGTGTAATTGTACCTACTGTAATACATTGAATGAGAGTATCAATTTGCACAAAATAAAACTAAACGAAACAATCGATCGCGTATTTTGGAGAATTAAGAGTGCGCCTAATGCAAAAATCAAGCAAATTGTGTATTTTTAAACCCTTACATCTATGGTAACAAACTTAAATATTCTAATTAAAAAAATACGATAGGTAGGGGAAAAACCCATAGATAAGTCGAGTAATCGAATAGAATTTTGAAAAATAAACTGGTTTCTTTACAAAAAATTATACAAAAATCGCTTTAAAAAAACTGTTTTAATTGAAATGCTCTACAGTATCAGCGACAACACCATATTATTTTTTACGAATTACATAGCTAGACTACTGTTTTATTTAAGTAATCGTGTAGTTTTTCTATTTAATGCTTAAATTTTGAATCATTAATAGAAAGAAAGCAAGAACTTGATTTTTGCACTGACATTGCTTTACTCTGTCCCGCTCCTATGAACGTGAAATCCTATGCCTATCCATTTCACATTTTTTTGTATTAGGCCCGCTCTTAATATAGGCCTTCTGAAACGTCAAAAACAACGAAAAACAACGCTCGACGGCACGGCACATGACAGAATCTTCATGTACCTAATTTCGTAAGTTCTGTTTTCGGTAGCGCAGTTTTAAACTAGAAGATCTCACTTTACCTTTGGGAATACGATACTAATGGTAACGAATTCGAATCAGTTTGTCAACTAAATGATTGGAGGGGCTGGAGAGCATCAGATTACATGGCCTTTGTTCCAGTAATAGGGTTGGAAGTGGCGTAATAAATTGATCCTTGTGATGTTTAAGATAAGAGGCTCATGGTATTATAAAGAAAGGTTTTGTTGCTTGTCGTAATAAAATATTTTAATACACGTCATAACATAACCCAGCACCATACACTGGTAAGTAGTAAAAAGGTCTAAGTTTATACAGGGTGTCGTGGTAACTCATCTGGGTCCAGGACCTAGGAATTTTACATACTTAATAAATATATATATATATATAATGACTACTTTTTGTGGCGTCGTCTGTAGGAGGCCTAGGTCCAGCTGTGGACGTGTATGTGTTTGGTACATGGACCGACATGATTTTTTGGGGGAGGGGAGACCCAATATCCTAAGTCTCACGGTAGTCTAGAAATGATTTTTTCTTAATTTTTTGAAAACCACCCTAAATCTTGCCTTTAAATCGTCCTAACTTTTTTATTTGTGGTTATAATACCACAAAACAACGTATGTATTCTACAATGTTTTCTTATTCTAAATAAATCATTACTTGTTACAATTCATTAAAATAAAAAAAAACATTTTGAATTTAGCTTTCTTTTAAAAAGTTGGTTTTGGTTATACCTACCCAAAATTGTTATCAAAAAAACTGGAAGTCGAAAATACTTACCTTACTAGATACATATAAACACTCTAAGAAATCAAATAAGTTCTCAAAAATTTCGACTTCGGCGGGCGAAAATTTTTTGGGACATTATTTCATTTCTTAGAGACCAAGCGTGCGGGTAAGCACTATAACAAAAATTCTTACATATAGGTAAACACGTTTCTTTTGTTTTAAGTTTACCTACTGAAAGACATTTTCTGCATCCCTAAACTCGACCTTTACCATTCTGTGAACACAAACTGGTAGAACTCCTGATCGCTGAATTCTTGTATTTAGACAATCCTTTAAAAAAAACTTACCCATGTCATCGATGAGTGGTGCCATTCGTAGCGTAACTCCAACCAGAAGAAGACAAAGGAAGAGTAGAAGACACGCTGTTACCATGATTGTGTAGCGAGCCCGTCGTGGTAATTCATCTGGGTCCAGGACCTAGGAATTTTATATCATAAAAATATAAGCCTTGAGAGCAGGAAATACATAGATGGATACTTTGGCAAAGGACAACTTTTTGTGGCGTCGTATGTAGGAGGCCTATGTCCAGCAGTGGACGTGTATGGTCTGGATAATAAAGCTTTGAGAATCTTCTGTCTTCAACAGTTTAATGAAATGCTCAAATGGTGGACCTTATGTCGAGGAATTTTCTAACTACCAACCTTACCATTCCTGGTCTTTCTTCAGCGAAATATTTATTCTTCCTTTTCTTCTTTTAAATTAAGCAATCAAAGTATCTTACATGAGCATGAAGTATGTTAAAACAATAAATCATGATGATATTAAAACAATCTAGGTGGCGTGTTGTAGCATTTCACAAGTCTATTCAAAAATACAAAAGAACCCAGACGATGGCTAATAGTTCCAGAATCCATTTTAAACAGAGAGTAAAGTAGAGATAAGTTAATGGTAGGTACAGGAAAATAAACGAAATGTACAAAGTAACCCCTATAACCCTAAAATGTTTAAAACAATCCATTTTACTTAGTGGGTAGAAAATTGCTGGCATAAACATAACAAACTCGTGTAGGCAGAAGTTACAGTGATAAATGGCACATACACCAGCCGCACCCTACAGGTGTCCCATAAATCTGAGAGTAAGAAAATTGAACAGGCACTGAAACTACAGCTAACGCCATCTATTGTAGGGCGAAATAAAAATGAAAGCGATGTTCTGAAACTACTGCTAACGCCATCTATTGTAGGGTCAAACTAAATTGAAACTGAGGCACTGAAACTACAGACAGCGCCATCTGATAGAGTTAGAGAGAAAAGTTAAACTAACGGAACGGAAACTACACTTAGCGCCATCTTTTGTAAGGCTGTGTACTTAGTGCTTCTTCCTGAAACCGCTAGAATACTTAAAGCTGGCAAAGAAACAACGCCATCTGTTGTAGGGCTGCTGTAGTAATTCTTACTCAAACCATCTTTTTGATGGGGCGGCGCAAATGGAATAAGTAGCGCCATCTATTGGGTGGTAACGGAATGAAGTTCTAGTAGTGACACTTTAAAACTTAAACTTAACTTAAAACTTGGTCGAGCGGTTGGAGTCGCGTCATAATGATTTTAAATCGTTCGTGGTGCGTATTCCTACTGAGTAAATATTGACCTTCACTAAGGAAGAATTCAGGCCGAAGAATGTGCTGTTTCGGCGTTTTCGCGGACGATTACCGGTCGCAGCACATAATATTTAAGTGTCACACGTCACCGACACTACGTGCTAGTAAATAGGTTTATTTTATGTGTGTTAGATTAAGGTATATATTTATATGGGCCGTAGTTTTGAAGTATTTTACATCTTGTGTATCATTCTAATGTTGCCTGAAATAATTTTTTTTATGATTATTATTATTATTAAAATGGCTGTTATCTGAGCAAGCTTAGTAATAGTTGGTAACGTGTTGGTAACCATCTAGATGTCACTGTCTACCGTAATGTTTACTGCTCAAAATATTGTAGAAAGAACGTCTCGAAACGTTTTGGCAAGGAAGGAAGTGGAGTAAGTCAGGGGTCAAACCTCAGAGTCAAATCAAAGTTTACCTACGTACTACACTGTTGAAAAACATGCCCCGAGGCCCGTAGGCCAGAAATGACGTTGATAAGAAATTTGATCATTCCTTTGCATTTATAAGCGTATTTTATGTAAAATATATGGTTTTCTACATATATTTTTGTAGAAAACCCTTATTTACGTACGTGTATAACTTTAGCTTGTTCATCTATAGCAGAGACGAGCAACGTGCGATGTTTCTTCGGCTTGACGTCGGGGCTTCGTCTACGGCGTCGTCTTCTACGCTTCTCTCGCTCCAACTGCTCTGGACGTTGATCTCTGATTGAAATTATAAAATAAATAAATAATGCTGGACAATTCACATAGCATTATCTAGTCCCATGCTAAGCAGAGCTTGTGTTATGGGTACTTGATAACTGATAAACATAATACATATAATACAATACATAGATAGATCTTTTTATTATATATAGGAAACGACCAGAACACCTTGAACAGATGTCTGCAGATCGTACACACATTTGTCCCGAGGCGGGAATCGAACCCGCAACATTTAAGAATTAAAACGACGAAATATTTTACGATTGAAAATCTTGTGTCTTGTTGGAGCACATAACTGAACTGAAAGAACGTCATGTAGGTACGAGTACTTAGAAAGATTCTGTGCATATCAGTTCTTTTTGCGACATCTAAACTAATATTATAGATTTTAAAGTCACTGACTGTCTATCTGTCTGTCTGTTACCTTTTCACGCCTAAACGGCTGATCGGATCTCAATTAAATTTGGCAGAAAGTTAAATTGTATACTGGAGACGGACTTAAGCTACGAGTACTTAAAAAGCGCGTGCGAAGCCGCCGGCAGCAGCTAGCTTAAATAGACACAATATTTTAGTCCATCCCAAGGTTGCCTGGAAGAGATCGCTCATAGCGATAAGGCCGACTTTGTACTTCTGTGTTTTGTGTGGTACAATACAGAATTATCTATCTATCTATTTTATGATTTAAATAATGAACATCTTGCGTCTTGTTATAGTCAGAACCAAAGAGGAAAAACTTATGATTAGATTGATACACAGGGTTCTGTATTATAGTGCGTAAGCCTCGCACTCTGGGTAATCGCTAAGATATTAAATAAGTTTCCAAAAAAAATTGTTTTCGGCAGGACTCGAACCTGCGGTTAGAGCACACCCGTGCTAAGGGTCCCCACCCTTAGGACGGGTGTGCTGCTGAAGTGGCAGTGGGCTGGCCATATTTCGAGAAGAACTGACGACCGCTGTGGTAAACGTGTTCTTGAGTCGAGACCGCGACTCGGAAAACGTAGTGTAGGACGCGCTCCTACCAGGTGGGATGACGATTTGCGAAAGACTGCTGGCAGATGTTGGATGCGGCAAGCTGAAGACAGGGCGCTATGACGCTCATTAGGGGAGGCCTATGTCCAGCAGTGGACTAATATAGGCTGATGATGATGATGATAAATTCCTTACCTGCGATGTGCTTGTAGCCTGAGCTTCCTGCGTTTGTGACGAGCGATCTCGTGCTCACACCAATGTGAAGGCAGGTCTTCACTGGGGGTGTCAATGATAGAGCCCTCCTCTGAAACAAATCAAGCTTATTTTTTTTCTATTCAAATAAGAAATAAAAAGTCACATGACAAGTCAAAAACATTTTAAAAGATACACAACGCTTAAGGAACACGTAATATTAACATATATTATATATTAATTGTTCTTGAGTGGAGACCGCGACTCGGAAAACGTAGTGTAGGACGTCCGACCAGGTGGGATGACGATTTGCGAAAGACTGCTGGCAGATGCTGGATGCGGCAAGCTGAAGACAGGGCGCTATGGCGCTCATTAGGGGAGGCCTATGTCCAGCAGTGGACTGGTATAGGCTGATGATGATGATGATGATGAATATTATATATTTATAAACCTGTGTTTATAGTATTAAATTTGACTTCTTTAAGTGCAGTAAGTTATTTTGTAAGCCTAAAGAAATAAAGTTATTGACTTTGACTTTGGCTTTTATTAAACTACCTGATGTGTTGTTAAATGAGAATAACGAAAAAATCTTTATAAAACAATTAAAGCTTTTATTAATCACAAAAGCAAACTACACAATTGACGAATATTTCATGGAAAAATAAGAAAATATAAACTACTAAAAATATTAAAGTCATATTATAACGGGCTATTTACCATGATTCGATTTATGAGTTATCCAATATTTCGGCACAGTTTCATGCGCCATGATCACGGAAGAACTAAAGTCACTGCGAGACCATATATCCCGTTATAATTATAAATGACTTTAATGTTAATAACTATGATAGTTTAAAAAGATTTACTAAAAAATATTATCTAACTTAGCAACAATGACGTCCTCCTCTGTCTCCATAATATATTGTGTGCCCAGCAGGGTCTATAGTGACACTAAATACCTAGATTTTAAGCATCTCTGTACACCTATAGAATGCAATAAATGATTGAGTATAGTTACGTTTTTTGAGTTATGTTTTTTGACTTTTGGACAATGGCTGTTACCTCTTTCAAACTGATCAGAAAAGTACCCTATGTACGTACGTACGTACGTCCCCAGAATACCATTAACCTCCCTGCCAAATTTAATTATGATCGGTTCAGCCATTTACGCTTAAAAAAGTAACGGACAGATAGACAGAGTTACTTTCTTATTTATACATATTTTAAGTATGAATGGATTGCATAGGTGTAAGTATTTCTATGTAGGTCTGGATCAACATAATAGGCTTTTAATCGGGACATGCAGGAATAAAGGTTTATTTATGAGATTTTTAAGAGCAATAAAGTATTCATTCATTCCTTCAATAAAGCGTATAAAAAAGCTGCGTTCACAAGATAGCAATTTATGAAATCATTGTCTTATTATTACGACGCTACAATAGAGCCAAAACAATTTGCCAAAATACTCGCGCCAAATCCAGCTTATGATAATGAGTCATAAACACGTATTATTTATCCTAAGATAATCTACATTGAAGGCGGATAGCGGAAGCTGAGATAAACGATAATCTCCATTGGGACGAGAAATAACGTTTCATTATGTGATAATGTTGTCGTATAAAGATAATGGAGTGTTGCAATGAGTTAACAGTTAGTATTCTTAATCCACGTATACTGTTTCGTTTTTTTGGAACAATGAATAACATTTACAAAACATGACTATCACAAAACAGTGTATAACTAAGGCCTTAGCTTGAAGGAAGCAAGTGGAACAAAAATCAGTGCCGGACTCTACCAAAGCGGAGACGGGACAAGCGAGAAGAGTTGTGTTTTAAACAAATAATAAAACGTAGTTATTAACAAATCTCGTGTCCACTACGATTCACTCGATACCATCGAGCTATGTATCACATTTGTATAACAAAAACTAAAAGAAAGATCTAAGCGCAAATATGCAAAACAAGTTACTTTTTCTCTTCCTATTCGTGTGTTTTACACACACTTGCAAAATTAAGTTAAAATATCGTAGAACAAAAGTTGATCTCGGGGTCCAAAATCACCCCCTTTCGGCTTTATAACACACGACTCGTGGGTGTGCGTTACCCCAGCAGAAAAGTATCTTCTAGAATGAAGTGAATTACATAAATAATTAGTGTGTCATACGCTGTGAATGTGCGTCATGAAAAAAAATTTGTGTATGTCCCCGTTTTGGAATAAAACGCAAAATACGTTTTCTGCTGGGGTAACGTTCTTCCAGCAGGAAGATTCTAAACGAATGGACCTAGACAAATTTAACTTATATGGCAGATAGCTTATATTTGTGTATGAATGTGCGACTAAAAATAAAATTTGTGGGCCTTAAGGTTTTTGAGATATTCAGTTTCCTGCTGGGGTAACGTTTTGCAAAATCTTGTTTCTCGGAAACTATTGAATGTGCATCTACAAAATATACATACACTAGTAGCCCTTGATTAGTGCTTAAATGTGACATAATAAAATTTACAAAAATATATACAGTTTTTATGTAATCTTGCTTCTTTTTAAAACCTAAAAAAAAATCTAGCTCTTTAATGTACAGACATACAGATTTATTGTAAACGGTTTTGGGTTTTTGTTGTTATTCTTTATAACCATAAAAAGTTTCAAGAAGGTACATACACGCGCTTTTGAATAATATCGATTAAGACACATTTTTTAGGTCATAACTTTGACGTCAAAATGCAAGAAACCTTTTCAACCCAAGATTGTCGGTACAAACAAAAAAACTAGTGCGATCAATAATAAATATATCCTGAAAATTTCAGCTCTCTACGTCTCGTATTTAGCTAGTTATAAACGGTTGACCTGATTAAGACCTAGACTACTTAATCAGTCTTGTCCTACCTGGTGATCCGACCAAATTCGAACGACCACTAAAAAGCGACTGTTTCATACATATTGATGACCATCTTAATTTGGCTAACGAGACGCATTGGGCCTGGGTACACTCAAGCACAAAAGTTATGGATAACTTTTGTCAACTATTTTAGGTTATACGTATAATATGTAAGAACTCAAGTCAGTTGGTACCTACCTTTTTTATATACTTACTCCGGTTAGGTTCCATCTCTTATTATTACTAGGAACTTAACTACACCTACGTGTTCTTGGAAACAGGTCACGGGTAGGTTAATTTTGACTAGCCATACTCGAGAAAGTCTGCCTAGATAGGTGTAGCAAACTATTGTACCTACGTTAAAAATCATTTAGGTAGGTATGTATATAATTCTCGAAAAACATAACCCACCTTCCGAGGTAGTCGCTTAAAAAGATAGGTAGGTACCACAAGTCAGTTGACTTGAGTAGGTACTTATAACCTAAAATAGTTGACAAAAGTTATCCATAACTTTTGTACTTGAGAGTACCCAGGCCCAATGCGTCTCGTTAGCCAAATTAAGATGGTCATCAATATGTATGAAACAGTCGCTTTTTAGTGGTCGTTCGAATTTGGTCGGATCACCAGGTAGGACAAGACTGATTAAGTAGTCTAGGTCTTAATCAGGTCAACCGTTTATAACTAGCTAAATACGAGACGTAGAGAGCTGAAATTTTCAGGATATATTTATTATTGATCGCACTAGTTTTTTTGTTTGTACCGACAATCTTGGGTTGAAAAGGTTTCTTGCATTTTGACGTCAAAGTTATGACCTAAAAAATGTGTCTTAATCGATATTATTCAAAAGCGCGTGTATGTACCTTCTTGAAACTTTTTATGGTTATAAAGAATAACAACAAAAACCCAAAACCGTTTACAATAAATCTCTATGTCTGTACATTAAAGAGCTAGATTTTTTTTTAGGTTTTAAAAAGAAGCAAGATTACATAAAAACTGTATATATTTTTGTAAATTTTATTATGTCACATTTAAGCACTAATCAAGGGCTACTAGTGTATGTATATTTTGTAGATGCACATTCAATAGTTTCCGAGAAACAAGATTTTGCAAAACGTTACCCCAGCAGGAAACTGAATATCTCAAAAACCTTAAGGCCCACAAATTTTATTTTTAGTCGCACATTCATACACAAATATAAGCTATCTGCCATATAAGTTAAATTTGTCTAGGTCCATTCGTTTAGAATCTTCCTGCTGGAAGAACGTTACCCCAGCAGAAAACGTATTTTGCGTTTTATTCCAAAACGGGGACATACACAAATTTTTTTTCATGACGCACATTCACAGCGTATGACACACTAATTATTTATGTAATTCACTTCATTCTAGAAGATACTTTTCTGCTGGGGTAACGCACACGACTCGTGGAACCCTGTATATGTAGTACTCGTCGAGCTAGAAACACTACAACCATCGTAGCATTCTTCGTAGGTGTACCTCGTTTATTATACTTTTTAACCCTCAGAATCATCCATTTAACGACCTCTGTGGCGCAGAGGGCGAAGTTCCGCCTGTCACGCTGGAGGGTTCGACTCGGGGCAATTATTTAGTATCCATGACACAAGCCCTGCTAACCTAGGGCCTCCAGCTGCACCTAACTTTCACCACCTGTTTGAAGGTATGTCATATTTTTCCAAGCAAATTATTGACTAACCGTCTGGCAGTTGCCTCAGGAAGAGCAGTAGAGGATGTGTGCGGGAATGCCTCGCGTGCTCTGCATGTAGTGCACGAGCCTTGCGCTCCACCAGAGCGACCAGCACAGCCTCCAGCCGCGCTGCGCCGCTTTCCTCCGTGCACACCGCCACGTCGACCGTCTGAAATATAGACAGAGGATTGTGAAACCTGAGATTCGACGAATACGCCTTAGAGCCGCCTTAGAAATCGTTCTCAGAAACTTATTCATCGAAATAAATTCATGGAAATGGTGCGATAATTTTAATATGAGCACAGTAATAATATTAAACTAGACATAATATGTAAGTAATGAACGGTCGAATTCAGAAAGCTTTTGTTTCGACAACTGTCAGGTTGGAACGTTTTCTGCATAAAGTTTAAGTTTCTTGACTCTTCCCACTGGATTCAGACCAAAGTGGGACGAGTTTGGAATAACTCTCCGTTTACTTTGCGGAAAAACAAAACACTAGCAAATAAAGATATGCTTGACGCGAGTTTTCAATGAAAATGGGAAGGAAAGAGGTGATGTGGTAACACCACGATAAATAAATAATAAATAATAATAAATAAATAATAAATAATAATAAATAAATAATAAATAATGCTGGACAATTCACACAGCATTATCTAGCCCCAAGGTAAGCAGAGCTTGTGTTATGGGTACTAGATAACTGATAAACGTAATATTATACATTACATAGATAGATATTTTTTATTATACATAGAAAACACCCAGACCAACGGAACAAATTTCTGCAGATCGTACACAAATTTGTTCCGCGGCGGGGATCGAACCCGCAACCTCTTGCGTCGCAGGCAGACTCTCGCCCGCTGCGCCACTGAGGTCGTCATAAACCAATAGAACAAAGAGGGTAAACACCGAAGAAGAGGACATCTGGTTACATCACGAATAAAGCAACCAATTAAACGAAGAGGGTAAACAAGGTAGTTAGCATAAAAACCTTTGCAAATCTGGTGCGTGTAAGTATTATTCTTCTTTGACTGATTTCTAAACAATTTACGAAATAAAATTTCAAAAGAGCAATGAAAATTAAATGAATGTTAATAAATAAGATAATTAAGATAAACTGGTAAAATGCATTTCAAGTCTAAAAGGGCTGTTATATTACACAAAAAGTTTCAGGATTCTAATGAGGTTTTACGTTCAAACTTATAAAAGTCTGTCTGTCTTGTGCAGATATGAATTTGCATTCTCGATGTGAGTTTGAAAAGGATTCATGTCAGTGCACATCATACGGCGTGTTCTTTGCATAAAGAATTTGTGGAGAATAAAGTGACATTATTCGTGGTGCTGTTTTATTCATCGCTCCATATTATGTATTATGTATAACGAATGTTTATTACCTCTAAGCCAATTTTTTCTCGTTTTTTTTTATTTGTATGCATAACAAACCTCGAGTAGCTTCAATACGTATATGTAAGTTTTATTGGAATAACCAATTGCCTCGGAAGACTTAAACATGAAGTGTCATTTTAGTATCAGTAATAGAAAAACGCTTCAAACAAAAAATATTTATACCTGAAAATATTATTATCTGGACTTACAAAAACTAAACTGACTAACGTTGACAGTGGCCTTACATCACCTAATGTTTCCTTATCACTATTATATAAAGAAACAAGCAATTTTCTAGGGACAACGCCCAGCTCAAACCGCCGAATCTTTTAATACACACCCTCTCGATAAGAAGGGTTTTTTGGAGATTCCACCCCTATGTATGTAGGAATTTAATTATTTGTCATCATTGAGAAATAGTATATACACTTCTAAAACTAATATTAACACTTACATTTATTTTCTAAACATCTAAGCCGGCACCAGATGCTGGCAGCATTGCCACGTTGAATGGCAATGCAATTAGCATTGCCATTCAACGTGGCAATGCTGCCATTAAAGGGGCCGTTTAAAGGGGGTTAAGAGGGGGTTGAAGGTTTTTTTTAACTCTTTAATTAGTGGCCCGATTTGCTACATTTTCGAATCGAAAAGAGTACAATTTTCCCATAAGCCACGCTTCGCTGTCACGATAAATAAATCTCAGTGTCTCATTGAAGCTAGCAGGCATAGCCTTGAGAAACGAATGCTTTTCCCATGGGCTAGTACGTAGCTTGCTCTAGAGTAAGCTCTACAGGCAACTTGGTGATCCTTGCTCCTGAGGGAATCACCACAAATGTTGTATACAGGGTTATTGGTAAATTAGTAACACTACGTAAACTGCAGGTACTGCCCATCATCCCAAACAAGTTTTTGAATACACCAGGTCAAAGCCAGGAAAAAGCCACAAACATATGCACATAAATACATAATCGATACAAAATTTCATCTTTGCATTATTACTAGATTCTGCCCACGGCTTTGTACGCTTTTTTACGGTATTAAAAGTAACTTATTATGTTAATCCAAGTCTAGAACTACATCTATGCAAAATTTCAGCCCAATCAGATCAGTAGTTGTTGGCATTTGGCTGTAGATCTCTAAGATAATAGGTATTCTTTTCTCCTTACACGTACACCTCCTTACGAGATGTAGTTAGATACATAGAGTTGTCACCAATATTGAACATGACTTATTTTAAACTTTTTTGTTCTGTTTTCAATAATCGCTTCTAACCATTACAGATCGAATGTACATCACAGTGGTACTATATTCTCGTAAACGGCCCTCGTTCCTTTCCACCCTGTATAAAACCTATCTACAATTTATGGTTACGTACATCTTTTTAAATCATTACGTTGATGAATACCTATCTACTATACGAAGTTCATGTCCATACAAAGATGTTTGTGAAGATTTGTAAATAGTTCTATTAGATTGTAGAGCAATATAATTGTAGAGTAATATATATATCGTATTGTCAACGCGAGCGAAGCAGCGGGCGGAAATCTAGTGAGCATATAAAAAATTTAGCTCCATTTCAGAAAAGAAACAAAACAAATAACGACAAAAAAATCTATTAAATTTTGTGATAATGTAATTTATATTATGCGTTTATTCTCCAGCCAAAGGCTCTTATATCTCAGAGATCGTTGATCTCATACCACGAAGTATCTCTCAGGAATCTTTATAATAAAGCCAAATGGGAATTCCAGCTTCTTATTAGATGCTTTTTTCTTTTAGAACTCTTTAGAAAAAGCAATCCAATCATTTTTACGTCTTTTTATCGTTTTAAATATGAGAAACGAATATTTAACCTGATTATTGCGCGGTATTGTGTTGTTAACAAATATACGTATAATAAATCTATACTAATAATATGATTCGAGAGTAACTCTGTCTGTCTGTTACCTTTTCAGGCCTAAACGTCTCATCATCATCATCATCATTCATCATCAGCCTATACCAGTCTACGGCTGGACATAGGCCTCCCCTAATGAACGCCATAGTGCCCTGTCTTCAGCTTGCCGCATCCAGCATCTGCCAGCAGTCTTTCGCAAATCGTCATCCCACCTGGTCGGAGGGCGTCCTACACTACGTTTTCCGAGTAAAACGTCTAAACATCTGAAAGGATCTTATTGAAATTTGACAGGGAGGTTAATGGTATCCCGGGGACATAAATGGGCTAGGTACCTACTTGAAAAGCGCGAACAAAGCTACGTGCAACAGGTAGTCATTAATTAAAACTAAAAATCGTTTTACAGGACAAATTGTTGTATTTTGGGAATAAAATGTATCAATTATGGTTGGTACCAATATTATTACCACCCCAAGCACAACATTTTATATATTAAACCAAAATTGATATCATAATCGGTCCACAACTGACGTATAAACCGATGTACGAAAATAAATCTCCCTTTTTTGAAGTCCGTGAAAAATGCTTGAAGTCTTGAATGTTGAACCTTTGGTTGCAGTCGCAGAGCAAATCCACTGCAGAACCGCAGTGTCCAAAGGCTAACCAGGTAGGTACTATTTGTTTCTAACATTCGGACAGGAACGCGTCTAGAAACTTTACCGCAGAGTTTCATTTCAATTATCAAGCACAACGGCGAGGCATTACGTAGCTAGATTTAAACTAAACGTTATTCGTGAAACTCAATGCACTAAAAAGAAACACTTCCTTACACTTCCTCTACCTGTTCCAGCAGCAGCGCCTCTCCTATAACTCTAAGGTTTGCTGGAATAAAACTTTTATGGGTTAAGCTCGCCTTTGTACATAACCTATTAGTTAAGTTATTATTATGTATTATTTTTCTTGTGTACAATATAGAATAACAGAAGAAAAGTATTCTTTGAAGAAAAGTTTTTTCAAAAACTTTTTTTGCGTATACAGTTGTCTACGACCTACCTACTAATTTTGATTAAACTCGTACACCTTCCTTATGACAATATCCTCTACAAATGAAACCTAAATTATTTTTCTTTTACGATCAAATGCTGAATCAAAATCCGCACAGTAATAGGAAGTGTGTAATAAAAGTTGGGTACGTTTCCACAATGGGCAATAAAGAAGAGTATTATGAGTCCATAAAGGCATATTATTCGTCCTTTGGAACTCGAATTTGAAGATATTTAAAAGGTTGCGCAATCATCCGTTACAGCATCTTTTTCACAATTGTTGATTTACCAACACTAATAATAATAATCAATAATCATTTATTTCGTTAATTTCAGGAAAACACGATATCTTTGTTTTATGTGTATAACACAGTGTTTATCTGTAGGTATGTAGCAATTTTAAATTAATAGCAAAAAAATATTGAATTAAATTAAATAACCTATACAAAAAATATTTTTTTTAACAACAATGAAAACATAAAAAATAATAAAGGTATAAGAGATTTGTAAAGTTTATCTACATAGCTAGATAATTAATACATTTCATCGCTTTTGCATGCTATGAATTCGTCATGGCTGTAAAAGCATTATTTAATAATTATCTTATTCCCCGCTAAAAATTCCTTTTTCCCCAAGGTAAATATAAATACTTACAGCCTTTGTAGTGATTCGACTTTTGGAATCCACATAAAACTACATTCAAGCGGCAAGTAAACACTGTGCTCGCGCGTTTTTCCTCTAGTTTTTTTCTACATTTTCTCAAAGATTTAAACCGTTGCCTTTTCTACCTTTCTTTGATCCGTCTAGTGCATTTTTTTCTGTCTTGCTTTCAAGCTTACACCTACCGTGAACGTACATGTACAACGCTTGTTATGATAAAGAATCATTGATTTACCCTTAACCTTAGACAATTTAACCCACTGAATTAAACACACATTAAACGCAAAACAGAAAAAAAGTGGAGTAGACGCTACGTTGGTTGTCTTACTAACATATAAAAGTTTACTAAGATGAGCAAAAGAAAAAAAGCGTGAAGGTACCTACCATCAAAACTTCAAAAGAGACAAATATTTGCGACTATCATTTTATTGTAATGCACACCTATTTGTGTAGGAAGAGCACCAAATTTAATCCCTTAACGAGGAACATATGCTGCACATGGCGATTGACGACTTTGTCAAAATTTCTTTGTTTGGGGGAAGAACGAACAGTGTACGTATGGCTCATAACGTTCCACTTACATCGGTTGACTCCTGTCGCATAGTGTGCGCGCGGGCAGCCCGTGTGGTCAATCATCGCCCCGACCCGGACGCTAGCAAGCGTCGCTTCTCACCTGGAAGTCACAAATGCTACCTTCAATAATAGGTTGTTCAAGGTGATATTAATAAGGCGCCCTAATAATCTAAAAATATATACCCTTTTCTGTGATTAACATCTTTCGTTTCAAAAAACATTCATACCAACAACTTTATAACATTTGAATCAGATATAGATATTTATATGAATTAGTTTTGACCTGAAGAATTTTAGTATTTTACAGTAAGTATTTGTGTCAAATCTATGAACCCTGAATACTAAGGCTTAATTTATTATTTTGAGAAAGCATTGCATGTAGGTACTCTCTAAGAAGTATTGAGAAAGGTAACATACATATTTCGATCTTCAACAACCCTTGCCCATTTCAGTAATCATGATCAAAATTTCAGGCAAAGCCTTCGCAAAATACCAAAAGGGTGGTTTTCGGTGACTTTCTGCAAACATCGGGGGGAGGGTAAATTTTTCGAAAGTATAAAACCTACAGAAATTTCAAAACCTGTTTTGAAATGTTAATACTTTCATTTGATATCCCATTTGCCCCCTAGATCTCTTTTGAAATTTTAACAATCACAAATTGTACTAAAAATATTCATTTACATTTTTCATTTCTTCATATATTTTATTCTTTTCATCAGTAATGGCATGAAATGTATTATTATTTCAAATTTCAAGTTAATAGCTGCAATAATACTGAGATATTAAAAAAGAAAGAGGACGGACAGAGCGAGACCGTAAGGTATTCGTTTGAAACCGAAACCCGAATTCGAAACCCTAAAACCGATTCCTCCTGGAGAAGTTTAAAATATTTGCCGCTGATGACAACGCCGTCCTCCAACTATTGGATCGCTGGAAATAAAACAATACTCAAAGGTTGGTCGGTTTCCTTGGAATGCATAAATATCGTATAAGATTTTCAAAATACATATTATATTATACCTTGCTATCGGCTTGATTTTATATGACATTCATTAGGTATGGTTTAAGTATTTTCACATTGAGCAGACTCTTGTCCTAAAACTCAAACTTAATAACTTTATTTCTTTTGGCTTACAAAATAAGCACTTAGACAATTCAAATTTAATACTAGAATCAGGTTTATAAATTTTTTATAAGCCTTAATTTTTCATTATTATCAAATAAGAATAAGTAATAAATTTATTTATTTTATTCGCTTCATTTTTTGTCCACTAGTGGAAGAAGATCCTAAAGGTTCCAAACCAACCCTCGACTTGAAGGATATCGAAGAGTGGAAAAGGAGGAAGAGGATCTTCAATATAAAGACAAAACCTCTAAACTTTGTATTGAATTAATAGAATAAAAGTATGGAAGTCGTGCCGAAACATATCTTCATTAAAAAATTTACTACTTAAAGCCAAACTGGCTTTGGCTTTTTTGCGCATAGGTACAAAGTACCAAATGAAAACCTCCAAACAATATATCATTGCACGTTTTATTTCCGTGACTTTCTCTAGCCAGTAACTCTTGTAAACTAGGCTATCTGTTATATTTCATAAAATATGAGACAAAGACAAAACGATTGTACGGTGAAGAAAGCAGAGTTGAATGGTTTTAGAAGCGATTTTACCAAGAAGGAGAAAATACGAGTCATGTCTGATCCTAGAGATTAAAATCTTTTTATTAAGATAGATACAACTGGAAAAAAGATTAAAAATATATTGAAAAAAAAATTGAGTGCGGGGTGCCACGAACTATGTGGGAAGTAGGGATCGATTTCGGATTAGTACATAGGTATGTTGCGTGACAATAACCCTGTGTAATTACAGAACATGTTTTTCTAAAAAAAAAAAACAAGCGGTAGGTACTTTTAGAGATAATTATTTCGAACTTCTTCGATGTTGATAATGGCTCATCATGGGTGTTCTCAAAAGAAGTAGGTAGTTTTGATGCTGCTAACAATCAACAGATGTGTGATAGCTGCCATTCTTAACTCGCTCTTAAAAAATTACGTTATCGATGACGTCCCGTGGTGGTGGACAATCGATCGACGTCACGTCATGATGACCACGTCAACGTTAACGGAGAGAAGTCGGGACTTCACCGTTGACGTGGTTGTGGACAAACGGCGTAAGTCACTGAATACACTTCGTTATTCTTAGTAGACATTTTAATGTATTGTTTTCTTCTTATTATAGCAAGTTCATTTGGAGACAATTAGTTTCAAGAACACGATCTAAATTTACTTGCATTTTACAAACAAGATCTAGTACTAAAACTACATTTTGAATGGTACTGAAATTCGTATTCAAATGTGGCATAATTTCCATGCAAATGCTTTGCGTAGAAGCCTCTCGCGTGGTGTTTGCATATTGGATAAAACCGCATAATTATAAAGCCAGTGTTTGGCGCTACGCGCTCAGCATAATGACTGTGGTATTTTGTATCAGTTAAATAAAGAAAACCGTGGCTTCCACTACGATGTTAGTAGATATTTTAAATGTTTTTCACATTTCACGCAAAGCATTTCAGTTGCAGTAGAATTCAATTCAATTTAATAACGTTTATTTCTTTAAGCTTACAGAATAAGCAAATAGACAAGTCAAATTAATTAATAAGTATAAAACAATAATTCTATAACAATAGTAAGAGTGCCCTGCAACCATCGGTCCCGTACTAGCGCTAAACTAAATAACCATTCAGAAATAAATTGATGTGTTAAAAACTATAAACCGACTTATAATTCATGAATAATGAAAATGGGTTTAGAATTAGTTTAAAAACGAAACAAATTGCAGCATCTAGTCAAAATTCGTTTCTAATTTAGTTTGTTTGCGCTCGTTGCCATCGTAACCATTTGTTACACCCAGTTGTTGTTGAAAATTATCATGTGATGATGCTTTAGATACGTTTTATGCACGTTATAAAGCCTCCGAGGGTCAAACTTTTATTAGAACACCTCAACCTTTTTTTACACAACAAGGAAAATACTAATCTATTAAGAATTCGATATCTGGTGACGATATTACGAAAATTGTTGTAGCCAAAAAAATTGTGTTATTTTAAGCTTAATGGCATAAATACTAATCCATCGGGTAGTTATTTTTTATTTGAATAATTTGGGATACAATGGTGAAATAATTTTTAAAATCGGTTCATAATTGACAGAGAAATCGACGAAAAACTTCTTCCGGAAGTCTATAAAAATAATGTAAATGATCACATTTCTGTAGTAAACATCTCAGAGTAGGGAATGTAGGTAATAGTACTAGACATGTTGTTTGAAATTAGATACATATTATTATGTATATTCACTTTGCTGGTGATTCAGGCAGAGCAAACAATCACCCGCTGATGTAAAACCTACGCAAAAATAAATAGAACAATCTAAAAGCCAACTGTCCATTGTACTTAAAATAGGTCATTTCTGACCATCTGTGTGGCTTTGAAGCGAAATTACATCTGTTCGTGTCAGGTTCGTTACGGTCGACACGCCTGTAAGGGAAATACGGTTTTCTGTGTCGTGACAACCGGGACAATCAATGGGTTGATTTTCTACAGCAATTTGAGGCTGTGAAAGGTAACGCTTTAATACATTCTACAGTCAGACAACTTATTGTCTATTTTATTACTTAGGGCTAGGGGGTTAGTTCTTAATGTTAAACACGGATTTTGTTCATTGATGGAGGATATCACAGGATGCTGTTGCTGGTCTTGCTGGTTATGCTGAACACGGAAAGCTGGTTCCAATATAAATTCTAAAATCATACTAACCGGTTGGGTAGGTTCTGTGCGCGGCTTCGCGTTTAAGTTTAGCATAAATGTAACTTTTAACCGGCTTGAGAACTAGGTTCTATGCCCGGCTGTATGTATTTTTAATGTATTAATAAGGGACCGATTTCAAAGTTTTTTTCGCTTTGTAAAGGGAATTCCCGGGTTGGTCCATAAAACATTTATTCGCGATAGATTAATTTTAAGAATCGACGTGAATTGGGTTAAGTTAAAACATTTAAAAAAAAATCTCCGTTATGATAATCGAAAAAGCTTAAAAATATTTTTGATAAGATAGGTTTCAAAAATGAAAAAAAAAACTATCTTAAATATTAGAAATAATTGTGCAAAGTACTATCTATTTTCTTTTCAACACATGACTTTTATATTGTTATCACCGTATTAAATAATAAAATACCAAGGAAATCTTTTGCTTATTTTTGAAAATAGATATCCTAATTAATAGATAATCAGCAGCAACTTAACTTTTGTGCTTACGCTCTGCTCTCTCCGATCCTATGAACGTGAAATCTTATGCCTATGGTTTTCACAAAATGGCTTCATAGAACGCCCTCTTAACACCTTACAACGAAAACAATTTTTTTCGCTTTTATAAGTAATAATAGGTACATATATTTACTTATCTGCCATTCTTATATTCATATAATTCTTTCCATCCAACGGTTGCCTGGAAGAGATCGCTTCTAAGTGATAAGGCCGCTCATTGTACTTGTCTCATGTAATATGTCTTTTTGTAATGTTCTTCTTCTGGTGTACAATAAAGTGTTTTGTATTGTATTGTGTTTACTATGATAAAATAAAAAGTTAATTGGATTTATATCGTTTTATTCGTTAAACCAGAACACTATCCAATTTTAAACGTACATTACGTTAACGAATTCTTTATCAAAATGATTGTTATCAAAGTACACAAGCACGTTAGCAATTTATAGCTATTCATCATCCTGAATTAAAAAAACTTTTGCGTTCATTTTGACTGCGCAATTACGCTTGGGGAAGTTGATTGAATAAAGTAAACCTAATTTGTTTTATCTTATAGCAAAATTGACGTAATCTAAAAATAGGTAGTTACTTTTATTCAGTTCAACATATAACCGCCCACCAAAAACGTAAAACAATTCATACAAAAATGTAAAAATAACACTCGCTGAAACATTTTCAGCGTGGGTCTACGTGACTTTATGAAATAGAGCTTTTTGATAATTCATTTGGATTTGTGACACCCAGGGCGGCTTTTCTCTAATGCATTTACACTGACTGGTTCTCTGTTCCATTTTATATATTTCAAAGCTAAGTGGGAATGTGAGACAGATATATGTTTTTTTCAATTCAAAGGTCGTAGAAATATTTATATTGCATAAATAGCCGTGCAAAACAAAAAAAAACTGACAAAAAACCTGCGTTTAAGATTTTGAATCGCTTTCGTTAAAACTGAATAAATTAATGAATTGCATAACCAACCATAAATATAAATAAAATAAATATTGCCAGACAATTCACACAGCATCATCTAGCCCTAAGCTAAGCAGAGCTTGTGTTATGGGTACTAGATAACTGATATACATATTATAATACAATACTATTATGATATTATTTTTATAAACATAGAAAACGACCAGAACACCCTGAACAAATATCTGCAGATTGTACACACATTTATCCCGGGGTGGGAATCGAACCCGCAACCTCCTGCGTCGCAGGCAGACCTTCGCCCACCGCACCACAGAGGTCGTCACAACCAGTTCTTCACGATTTAATACTTTTCAAGCCAAATAAATAAGCATAGATTCAAAGACGTGCTCGGACGGTTTATAACACGTTACGTTGAGACTCAGCAGAAACTTTTAAATGTGTGCACAGTCTTTAGACCCAGGGCCGTTTTATTAAAACAACCTTTTTCTATCCAATTTTGCCGAACTTTATAGGTATAAAACCCCAATTCGAACAAAGTTTTAGATCCCATTTGATGCTAGGGCGACAGGAGGTGCGAAACGACGGCGTTCGGTTTCAATAACACGAAAGAGTACAAAACTTTATTACGTAGAAAAGTTTATTACGGTTCGAATCGAACAAAATAGAATATGTTTGACCCGAGCTCTATGGTCTGTTCGATAAGTTAGTTTATGAACTACTTTTACTATACTACTCTTTTTTGTTCATTACGTACTTGCAGTTTCAGTTTCACAGTTATGTAATAAATACTTTATCATATCTTGATAACTATATCTTTACCGTAATAACGATCAATTCCAGTTTTTCAGTACTTCACTTAAGTACTGAAAAACTGGAATTGATCGTTATTCGAACTTGAACTTAATCAGCTGTTATTTTTTTAACTGCTAGAGTAAGCAAGCCTTATCCTACTCGCTTGCTACAGCCAGCCATTATTTATTTATTTTAACAATTAGGTTAGTTACAAGGTATTTAAGATATAGATTGTAAATTACTAATGGTAAGTGCACCAACCTCTTACAGGCTGATTATAACTTATAAGAAACATCAATCAGCCTATGTTAGTCCACTGCTAGGTCTCCCCTAATGAGCGCCTTAACGCCCTGTCATCAGCTTGACGATCCAGCATCTGCCTGCAGTCTATCACAGGTCGTCATCCCACTCCACGTAAGAACACGTTTACCCCAACGGTGGTCTATAATGGCCGACCCACTGATACTTCAGCTTGCTGATTCTTAGAGCTATGTCGATAACTTTGGGTTTCTGTGGGATGTTTTTGTTACGAATTCTATCCTTATGAGAAACTCCGAGCATAGCTCTTTCTATAATTTGCTGAGTGACTTTAAACTGGGTTGGACCAACCCTAAAGTGTATAAACAATTTTTTTATTATTCACGTGAATAATCTAAACAATTGTTTCGATTATTCACGGTTGGGCTGGTCCACCCCAGTTTTGCACTGAATACAATAAAGTACCTATTTACTTAATTGAATTCAGTGAAAAACTGGGGTGGACCAGCACAACCGAACTTATTGATTCTCAGATATCAAAGATTCTAACAGTTCTCCTCATTCTTGATTTGTCAATAAAATAGTAAACTTGTGCTTCATTAAAGTTGTCTATTGATATCAAAGATCCAGAGTTGTTGCCATAGCTTGATAGAGCAAGAATCCAAAAACAATTACGAAATCATTAATAATGTCACAACAAGTTAGGTTTAAATTCTTGAATATCCACAACGTCGGAGCCCAAACTGTTGTTGAGTACGAAATAATATACATTGTTCAGTCCGTTAAATGGTTAATTTGTCGGAATAGCGCTACGAATAAATAAGGAATAGCGCCGAAACTTGCTGGCAACTCCGAGAATCTTAAATAAACTTTATACTAATTAGTTCTGCTGGCTTTGTTTCAACGCCGATATTTGCCAGAAGTTAACCCAAATTCTATTGTGTGATTGTTTTTTAAAAGCAATAGAAGTTTTACGGTAACTAGCAACCCGCCCTGCTTTTACAGAGGTAGCAAAATAATAAAATTACTGTAATACATTGTTTTTATTTATTATTTACTCTCTTCTTGTTCATCCTAGCCATTTTCTATACATTTTTTTCTTTTTTTATACTTTTCTATGCTTCTATACTTTTGGGGTTGGCCTTCTTCATAATTTTCCATTTCCTGCGGTCTTGTGTAATTTCCATCCATGTTTCGTTTTTTTTCAGGTTAAAATTTCCAGCTGATCTTTTGACGTCATCGTACCAATACATTTGTGGTCTTCCCTATGGTCGTTTTTCGCCCAATGGTCTCCATTCTGCCAGTCGTTTGCAACACGAGGCTTTTATACGCATGACGTGGCTATCTCATCGTCATTTGAGTTTCGTATTACTCTTTATAACGTCGGCGACTTTACTTTGCCTATTTATTCACCTCATGCCAAAAAAGCATAATTTTTATGATATCTTCTAATTATCGTCATTTTACATAATAAACACAAAATCCTAATAAATTCATTGCAAATATCAAATAATGTGTTAACTACGAACCCTATTTGTGTTGGAAGAACACCAACGCTGCAACGTTTCATACCTTAACGTTTAGTATTACATCCGTAACGAATTCATCAAATTACACTAGTTTTTATACTAAAACATCATAATGAATTATAATTTAAGCCGTACTTATTCATGGAACAATCCATTGGAAAATCTTATGAAAAACCGTTCGGAAGTTCGGAGTTTATCGCTGTTCAGTCAGACACACACGGCGGATCTTTGATTTCTATGTTGTGTTTGAAGTGATAGTGATAAGTAGAAGGCAATCAGGCATTATGTTATAAACACAGCTTTTATTAAATTCGGTTAAATGACATTACTTTGCCTTAAGGTGGTTCGACGTTTTTCATTGGTATTTTTGGAGCGTTTGAAAATAAGAGATATTGTGCTAAAAACAAACAATTTCCCAAATACTCCTAGTAAACAAGTGAATCAACGTTGTTTTTATTATAAGTTCATAGAAAATAGGTCACGATTTTCATTGCTATTTTTATGCTTGTCGAACGCAAAAAAAACTTAAAAGTAACAAAAAAAAAAACTCGCGCCAACCCGCGTCGAACCACCTTAAAAATAATTGTTGCAGTAGTTACCTACTAATTTCGGTCTTGGATGTAATTTTATTGCACAGATATTGACATTTCCATCTCAAGGTCTCATTTCGAATTAATATGGTACAAGAAAACCTATTACAAAAGCAAGTATCATTAATATTAGGCGAGCACAACAAAACATGACATCAATATCGAAACGACTGTGTAACGTTGTAATATAATAATACCTAATATCTTTTGAATTGACATTTAATGACCTACCATCCGCTCGTTTACAATACAAATTCGACAAATACCTATAGTTGAATACAAGAATTTGACTGTGAGATTTCGTACTTATGGCCTTTGCGTTTTTAACCTGCTTTAATTATGTAGTGGGTATGGAATCTAGGCGAGATACTGGTCACTGAAGGAGATAATAAAAAAAAATCGATACCTATTTTTGATAAAGTATACAACGCATGCATATTTAAGATTATTTATCGGGTATTTATCGCGTACCTTTTGCTTTCTTTTCCCCAACGTTTTAACCGCGTTACAGCGATCGTGGTCACGGGTACTTGGAGTTACAACCATGCATGCATATTACCAGTGTTGATTTACGGATGTCAATCTTGGGGCCTGACTTAAGCAAATAGAGATGACACCCGTATTCAAAAACAATATTGTGAGGTCTCACAGTGCACACGAACGCATAGGGCCTGTAAATCCAATTCAAAGACAGCACTTGAGTTATTTTAAGTATATCAGCAAGGAGTAGAAAGGAGTATGATTAATGCTAGATTATCCCACAAAACAGTTCCCATGGGACAGATATAACCTTTACGAATCCATAGAAACAACGCGAGCAAACCAAACCAACCCATCTTTCGGAATCATACCTTTTACTGTGAAGTCTTACAATATACGAGTACGTATATAATAAAATATTGCTCTGGTAATTTTAAATGTGATACATTCATTTGTTTTGGCATGGAATTTTATTTCAAATAAATTTTGTTTTAATCTTTTATCTTTTTATTTATATTTTGGATTAGAGTACATAATATAAAGGATATTTCTACAATTACGTTAGCCGGAAAAAGTAGCGTATCTTGGTACGGCGCGGCGGCGTAGCAGTGCTACGGTGGTTCATTGCTACGTCGTAGTAGTGCTACGCCATAATAGTGCTACGCCGTAGCAGTGCACAGTGATTATGTGGGTTTTAACATTATGCTACCAATGAAAATGTTCTATGATGACTCAAAATGGCAGTGGATGAAATAATTACAATGAGCTATTTCATTCAGAAGGCCATTTTATCTAGATAGCCGTGAAATAGGAACGAGAAGCTTTGGCTACAACACTACAGCAACTCATAAATATGTATACGGAAGTGTCCCTTTTGTATTTTTGTTTACTATTATTACCGAGGGTCTAACAATCAACCGACTTCATTAATATTATGTACCTACGCGTCGACGACAGAAATTACTGAATAGTAAGTGTTACATAAATCTCTTTGAATAAATATCGTGTATTTTCCGCGACGGAAATTTGTGTATGAAAATATTTTAAGTTCCATTTCACAATCCGCTCGTGGCCAAATTGTGTAGGAACCTTTTCGAAGTAAGTATTTGACGACTTGTTTCAGTTTGAAAATTATTCCATTCCATTTTAATCGCGCGCGATCTGACATAAAAAAATTATATCTAAAAATATTTTTAAAAATGTATTATCATATTAATAAAATTATCAATTTAAAAAAATGTGGTTTTCAATTCATTTATTATATTTAGCTGTGTTTTCTAGTCTCTTTTTTGAGATGTACAGTTCCTCCTCAGTGCATACGCCTGCCTCCCCCTCCTCCCCTTTTTCTTGCATTCTGTCTAACATCTTACAAAACCATTTCCATAAAAGCTTCGGTCTCCTAGATAATGAGCTATCCCCGTATAATACGTGTTCAACTACGCAGAAAGCTAATTGCCCGAGGGACCGGTGTTGCTATACCGTAATCTATGGCACCGTTCCCAACCAAGTGGCTTTTAACTAACTTTATCTGTTATTACGCACTAGGAGGAGGAAATGGGTGCTTGAGCTACGATCAGATTACGCTTCCTCTTTAGTTTTATATGTGCTTCAGTCCGGAAGGAAAGAAATAGGACATCAGACGGAGCTACTTATACGAGAGATAAAAAATGTTATAAAGATCTTTTCATGGTTCTGTATTAGTTTAGTCTTAGATAGATGAAAATATTTTTATAGCACACTTAAAATTTAGATGCAATTTACAATTGAAGTTATAAATTTATTTAAATTATAATTTGTTTATCTATTTATATTTATATGTCGATGACCTTTTTTGACACTTATTTTTCTTTTTCTTTGTTTGTCTTTTCTTTTTAATTTGTGTTATTAGGACAATTATAAAACCTTTTTACTTTACTTTACTATAACATAAGTAAGAAAGTCTTATCGCTCATTTATTTATTTATTCAAACTTTACTTACGGAATTATATATATTCCAAACCGTTAAACATTAAAGTGCGATCTCTGCCAGACAACCTGTGGATAAAATCTTCCGATATACATAATGTAAGATATGTGTGCATGTAATGGTGCTACTAATCTATGGTCTCATCAGCCTATAATAGTCCATTGTTGGACATAGGCCTCCCCTGATCAGCGCCATAGCACCCTATCTTCTCAATCTTATGGTACTACTTAATCTATAAAAATATTTTGAAATAAGTAGGTACCTACCAATAAAATTATTAAGGAGCTTTTCTCTCTTGTCCAATTTTCGATGAGCCTACCGCCAAGTTCGTTCCATGAATCTTATGTAAAAGCCCCTCACAGATTCTTTAATAGCTTCCGAATTCGAAACTTTTGAAAGGTTATCAGAGTTTACGTAACTTTACCCGGGTATTTTCATGTCGTCAGTAAAATTTCGCTTGAAATCATTTCTTTTATATGGAACTTCTTAGTGAAATATAATTGAAAGATTGTTTGAATCAATTTAAAGTTTGATTCCTTTTTTATATAGAAACTTTTGAATTAATTTAGGCTGAAGTAGTAACAACAATGCCATTGGTTCTTTATGAGAAACAAACTTTGATTTTTCAAATAAGTTTCGCGATTTTATTTTAGCTATTTGTTTTTGCTACTGTCGTAAAGCTCTTCAAAACGGCGACAAAAACAGTCTTCAAATGGCAGGAAAAATAAAACCATAACTTACAAGAAATTCACTCTGAAGATGTGAACTTACGAGTTTACCGATATATCTGGAACTTTCTGTCAACAAGTTTTTTATTACTTTGTGTTGATACAGAGGCAAAGATTGTATTAATTAAATGGGGTAAAAAAATATCTGAGCGTCTGATCGAAGTGACGCTGTATCGCATCAGCATTGCCATACAGCGGGGCAATGCAGCGAGCGTCTTGGGACGCGGACGCTTCTTACTGGTATTGATATGGATCCATTGAGTTACCTGTAGATTATTTGCAATGACATACTTTATATTTGCACTGATATTGCAACAGACTGCAGTTAGCTCAAGTGTTTCAATTGTAAACAATTCTATTCTATTCAATTGTAAACAGTTCTAATTTGTTTCTGTTATTTGATTATAATTCTCTTTGTTAATATAGAGATTAATTCAGACTATTACTTTATATAATATAAATCTCTTCCGGTTGGAAATGTCTTTGCCAGAATATATAGAAGAAAAAGTGTTTATTCTAGAGGGTTTTGTCTTGCTGGTCAATCAATCTTATACTATCTTTTAACAAATTGCAATAACATTTTGTTGTAGAACACAAAACAATTTAGAGAAAACATACAATGAAAACCTTTGAGATATTGAATCAATCGAACGTCGTCGAACGACGAAAATATTGTGTTTACTAGTATTGGTTCAGTAATTTTATGACAATCAAAACATTTGGCAAACAAACTATTTGGTTTTACGATACGTGATTCGGATGAAAAAATAAGCTTTGAAGAAACGGCTGAAAGGTTCAATTAGAATAGAATAGAATATGAATTTATTTGTTAAAAGACTTACACATACTAAACTTACGACTAAAATACATAATAAACTTAGATTAAAATACATACTCGTAGTGTAGGCCCAGTAACAAAATTACAAATAACGAACCGAGAATTATCAAAGTAAGACGCATATTCAAAGCAATTTTTATTACAAAAGAAAATACAATAAAATTATAGAATTTAATGAAAACTAGATTTACAATTGAAACAATTGAGCTAACAGTAGCGCAGTGCTAACGTACCAGCTATTCCCGAACCGAATTATCCATTGCGTGACTATGGTAAGAGGCCCGACGGTAAGACACTAATGCCATGGGAGTTGGGGAGGCCTATTGGTTGGGACGTTACATGCATCGACACACCTGCGCCTTTCCATCTTCCGAGGACATGCGTGAGGGTTGGTGCGGTGGCCGATTTAGTGGCTGAAGATCTTAAAAGTACCTACGTTTACACCTTAGCTTACATTTTCTCCCGTGTTTAAAAAAAAAACTTGGTCAATGCGACGCATGACCGGGCAGCTGTTGAGTATCTGGCATAGCGATTCAGCATTACCATACAGCGGGGCAATGCAGCTAGCGTCTTCGGGGCGCTTGCAACTGATATTGATATGGATTAGGTGAGCTACCTGTAGATAGTTTGCAACGTCAGCAGTCAGAACAATTGTTTCAATAAAAAAATTGTTCTTATTTGTTTCTTTTATTTCATTGGAAATAATGTTCACATATTATATTTATCAAACAATATCTCTGCCTTGCGTAAGTGCGTGTTTCGCTTTTCATTTGGATGAACATAAATTTCTTGAAAGCCTCTTCGCTCGCTTTATAATCATGATCGCAGAGATCATACGCGATCCACGCGGATGGTTTTATTCGGTTTTCATTATGTTTGTTTCCATTTGGTTTGTGTTGATATGAATTGTTTGAGATTTGATTATTTTCTTGAATATTTTTCTATGAACCACATCTGTCCCACTACAGGACAAAAAAAACTTTAAGATCCTACGCAATATTAATGCTTATTCCAATAATTCTCTGCCATTTTTCCTGCTAAGGAATTTCTAGACTTTTTGTCCAGAAATCTCCTGCTCAGAGAGAGATAGCACGTGGAATTTATGGATAAGAGTTCATGAAATCCCCTGTTTATTTAATTATAGATAAATCTTTATTGTACTACACAACACACTAAATATACAGGGTACAGAAGAAATGCTGAAAATCAAAAAAGTACAAAAGGCGGCCTCATCAATTTGAACGATCTCTTCCAGGCAGCCATGGGATGGACTGGACATAAGAGAACAATATAGACGTTGGCGGTGTGTGGCGTTTGAGAAACATAAGGAAATGAAAACAAGTTATATACCTATATTACCTACTATAATACCTAACATGCCATTTACGTAACACATAAAAATAAAGCTGTTTTAATTGTTTTATGGATAAATAATCTTGATAAAGCAGTTTTTGAATAAAGGTATAGGGAATATATTATATATATTAATATATTTCACATTTCTGATAGCCAGGGAAAGAGTATTCCATGACGGATAGCTTATACAGTGAAGGATTTTTCATTAAAAGCAGTTGAGTGAGCAAGACCTCAAGACGACGAGTTTCAGTAAGTAATAAGATTAACATTTTCCCCCCTTGGAGTCAGGACCCTAGGTAAGTGGGGTACCGAGACTCTCCGGGTTTTCCAAACATTATCTGAGCGTCTGGTCGAAACGACGCATGACCCGAGAGCTGGTGAGTGTCTAGCACAGCGTATCAGCATTACCATACAGCGAGGCAATATAGCCAGCGTCTTGGGCACGCTTCTGGCTGTAATTGATATGGATCAGTTGAGCTATCTGTAAATTGTGTGCTCAGTTATTTCAATAGTAAATACTAGCTATAATTTAACCCTATTATTTGATTGTCATTTTAGAGATTTGTTTCCACTAACCGTCTGCACTTAAAATTGAAGTTTAATAAGGTTCACTCGAAGAATAATAAGAAATCAATATCTCCACACAGCGGACGGTTACCTACGTAATCAATCACATATATTATTCATTGGTTAATGGAAAAAAGCACGATACATCGTAACTAATAGATTGGTACAGTTTCGTCCAAAAATGTAGACGTTAATAGTTTCGTTAACAAATATTCCACTATTTATGTGCTGTTTGTATGCCAGCAGAACGAATTAGTTAAGGCGTGAATATGTGAATTGGCGTCAATTGGGTTACGTTAAAACCTTTTTTCTCCGTAATCTTTATCGAAAGAGCTTCGTAAAGTTCTCTTTACTACACAAATGAAAAAAATTACTTGTGCAAGGTACTATATTTTTTCTTAGTTACTAACATTTTTCTCTTAAACTCACCCTTGTTAAGCCAATACACTGTATCAAAAGTTACAGGATTATTCGTTTCTTTTGGTCTGTTTTATACCATTGTAAATATTTTTTGTGCTAGCCATTACCGACACAGAGAAAATACAATTTACAAATCACTGTATTCACGAAAACTATTCATCATTCTCTGACTTATGGCAACAGACGAAAACAAACGCCTTTTACCTATTTTGCTTAATTTTTTAAGAAAAATATAGCGATCGTATGATTCAATAACCTTAATCAACCATCCCTTCCCAGGCTTATAAAACCCTAGAAAGGACCGCAAAACGAATGACACATAATTATGTATCATAATTAATTGGGAGTCCAATTTACAGGAAGGTACAGCAGGCCTACTTTGAAACACGAAATACGAAGTTTCGCAAGACGGATTTTACGAAACGAATACTTCGGACGCGTCATCAACTGACATCTTTCGAATCAGATCATTAAAAGATATCTCAAACAGACGTGACCTGTGAAGGAAGCCAGTATAAATTGGAACACGTACGTACATTTGACAAATTGTTCTGTACCTATTTTCTTACGGCCCCGTAAGAAAATCAGTAATTTTCAAGGTACAAAGTACATCAAAAAAAACAGATCGGCCTGTCGTTTCGTGCAATAAATACGTCATTCGTCATTCATACTTTGTTTTTCATTTTTTATTTACATTTTCAAGTGTTGATCTTATAATTTATAAATCTATTTAAATACAAAAACTACAATTATTATTAAATAATTTTGAGTCAAATTTAACTATGACATGTTCCTACCTTTAGATGATTTTATTAGACTGTGTTCTCTAAAGTTCTATACTCTCTCCCTCTCTCTCCCTCTTTTTTCCTAGTTTGCTATCCCGCACCGTATTGTTTAAGTTAAATAAAAAAAATCCAATTCAATCCGAAACTCAGCAAGTAATTTTTCGAAAACAGCAGTAGTTTTTCATAGTAGACCTCCTAACGGGGTAACGACCCTCCACTCTGGTAAGAGCAGGTGATAGCTGGGGACTTTGTAATCCTGATAAAGGTACTGTCAATGTTGCTAACGATCAGTGGAATGGCAATTGGATTTGCAACCCTAAATCTGAAAACTATACTAAATTGCACACATTTATTAGTTTAAAGATGCGTTTGATAGATTGACAGATTTAAATCTAATGTACCTAGTGAACTGAATTTAAATCTGTCAATCTATTAATCGCTTCGTACAATTAAGTGTTTTTATATTTGTATCGTATTAAAATCAACTATCCACGTCTATTTATTTCGCTTTTTTATCTGTGTGTGATGTATTGTATGTTTAACAGTTATCTAGTACCCATAACATAAACATATAAAAAAAATACAAAGCCAAAGATAAAAACTCCTCCATATCACTCTATAAACCCGGGTTTGACCCGAATGCTACATTCCTCGAGTTACAGTTAAAACGAAGACAAACCTACAACCTATACCTATGACCGATGTGGCACTTCGGGTGAAAGTCCGCCTGCGACGCTGAAGGTTGCGGGTTCGATTCCTTGGGGCAATTGTTTGTACGACCTGGAAATAGCTAAGTATGTTGGGTGTATAGTTATTTTTTGTGTATAATAAAAGTATAAATCTATGTAATGAAATGCATTCTATTATGTACATATTTCATATTCCCATAACACAAGCTCTGCTTAGCTTGGGGCTAGATGAAGCTGAGTTGATTGTCCAGCATAGTTTATTTACCTAATCTTATATATAGTCTACAACGCATTAAATTTATCCCTATCCTGGACATGGGCGGAAATCCTTGCCTTTGTTCATAGATCAATTTCCATTAGTCATTACCTGCCGTATAAACAGAGGTTTACGGAGTTGATTGGATATCGATGAATAAGCTAGCAGGCATTTCATTAACCTACTGGATATGCGTTAGGTATACGTACCTATATTAAGTTTTGTTCTAAATATAGGTAGGTAGGTATACCTAACGCATATATTAACAAAAGTTTGGAAGATATTTAGATCTAATGGAGTTGATTTGAGGAAGTATAGGGGCCCTATATTTACCATTAGATCTAAATATTTGTTTGGTTGCGGGTTCGATCCCCGCCTCGGAACAAATTTGTGTACAATCTGCAGAAATTTGTTCCGTTGGTCTGGGTGTTTTCTATGTATAGTAAAAAATATCTATCTATGTAATGTATAATATTACGTATATCAGTTATCTAGTACCCATAACACAAGCTCTGCTTACCTTGGGGCTAGATAATGCTGTGTGAATTGTCCAGCATTATTTATTTATTTTATTTATTTAAAATATCTTCTAAACTACTAAATATTTAACTTTGAAATACTATATAATATATTAAGTTCAGGATTTACTCTATTCATCATATGTTTCGAAAAGACGATTTCATAAAATTATCTTCGTAGAAAAAAATCGCAAAGTTACCTCTAAATTTTTACTGAAATCTCAATTTCTCAGTAAATAAAGAAGTTTAGATCTTAAAGGCAGCTAATTTTAAAGCGAAATCAGAACGGAATAAATAATACTAGACAATTCACACAGCGTTATCCAGCCCCAAGCTAAGCAGAGCTTGTGTTATGGGTATACTAGATAACTGATATACATAATACAATACATTACATAGGTACATATTTTTTAAACATAGAAAACGACCAGAACACCCGGAACAAATACCTGCAGATTGTACAAATATTTGTCCCAAGGCAGAAATCGAACCCGCAACCTCCTGCGTCGCAGGCGGACTTTCGCCCACCGCGCCACACAGGTCGTAATACCATACTTATAGCTAATATGGAGTAGTTAGACGTAGAAGGTACTCGTAATTCTACGACTATCTACTGTAGCTTAGCTAGCTATAAGGTATTTATTGGCTCAGCTTCACGTATCTACATAGTTGCTCGGCCGGCCGCGTTTCCGGACGCGCTGGCCGAGTTTCACAGCGGATCTACTGGATCCAAGTGCTTTGTCACACACCCCATATGTTACACGTAAGCTTGCCGCTTGACATTTGATTCAGGTGGTTCCACTTTACACGACGCGACGTTCTTTTTATGACAGAACCTGCAAAGATTTTCAGACGGATTTAGGCTGGTGTTATGGACCGATTTGGAAATGATTTCACTGTTGTATATGACATTACTAGCAGCGCCAAAGGAAACCAGGTCGATATGGTATATGCATGTGACTTCAAAATATGTGATTGTTTTAATTTGTATTGTCTATTGATATAGAAATTTATCTGCATATTTAATTTTTGTATTTTTTGTTGTGTTTTTTTAATATTATTTAATTAAGAAAAGGAGATAGACTCAATTGCAAATTTTCTAAACGTGACGTCACCGTTCACCGTATTGTCATAAAGTCTTAGCGGGATATGTTTTTTGAAAGAAAGAAAGAAATATATTTATTTTCTAGATACAACACACGAACAACAAATAAGTATGGTTTTTATCATTTATTTTTTCTAATTCTATTTTCTTAGTTTGGCTCGGGGTACCGTCTTAAATCTCACTTAAAATCAAATCAGTGAAATCTGAAACAAATCTCCGATCCCAAAGCGAAGTTTAAAATTCAAATTGCACGGCTCCAAATTACAGGGAGACATTATTACACCCCGTTGTCGAGTCCATCAATGAACAAAGCCCGGATACTGACTAAATTGGCTCCACGTTTAAAATTTATGCAAGAAGTTTGTTTGAGCTCAGCGGAGACTTCTTTCTTCGTAATAATCGCCACAGTTTGTTAAATAGTTACTTGGTAAATGTACTTCTGGACAGGCATTATGGCTCTTCCGTCTTCATGACTATGAAAAGATGGTATCTTTCTTGTTGAGATTTTTTGGTTTCGAACTGTCGAAGTATGTTAATAAGGTTTTTATTAGCCTTCTTTACATACTTTAAAAATGTTGCATACTTTTTTATCCAGAAATCAAGATGTTTTTTTTGTAAATAAATACATTTTATGTATGTTTTAAAACTTAACAGAAACTGAGAACAATAACGGCCAACAGCAAGGTGTCAACCAGAAACGACAACTAGAACTTCAACTATCATACGAGTAATTGAAACGCGCAACGAAAATAGTGCATTTTCGAATTTGAATGAGATTTTTTTATAGTTAATACACCTTCCGAAATGTAGTATATAAAATATCTAGAGACAAGTGACCTTACGGCGGTGTTTATGACTTTGGACCGTAGTCTCTGGTACTGCTCGTCAATGAATCTGAAGGCTCTACGTTCTATCGAGTCTAAGGCTGCAAGCAGGTTGAGCCGTCCCAAACATAGCAACAATACTCCAAAACATAACGGATCTTTACTTGATATAGGGATACAAGCTGTCCCGGTGTGAAGTATCGCGATTCCTAGCTTCATGGCTGCTGTTTTAGCCTTTGACTCGATGAAGGCTCTTAAGATTATAGAATTAACGTGTGCGTGACACCGAGCTCTAGTTGATCTTTTATTAGGTACCGGTACATCTCGGAAAACAGGAATTTGGACAAGCGGACTCTTTTTTGCAGATCTTCTCAGCAAAAAAGAGTCCGTTCGGCAGGCTTAAAATCTAACGAGAGAATAATGTAATGAACTTCTGGTATCGGTTGATATGTAAATAGGTAGGTTTATAATAATTGTCATATATGTAATTTTCCACCTTCCGGCCAACAATAAGCGGCCAAGAGAACACAAAAATAACAATTACCAGCACATGCTAGGAATGCTGAACATTTCCAATATTGGAATGCCAATAGATTAAACAGCACTTAGTGCAGCGATTTAATTTTTATTGAAATAATTTTGTACTCGAGTTTTGCATTCTCTATCTTATTTTTTCAATACTCCGATTTAGATTCTAAAATTTTATATGTCAACAAAGACATTTACAAGTAAAGATTTTACAATAACAGATAAAAGAACAGCAAGGTCTCTAAAAACTAAAACACAGACTTCAACATCGCATAATCTTACATGTGCAGTGATAAATGTTTAAATTTAAATTCGAAAACGAACGAGAGATATATAAATAATGCTGAACAATTCACACAGCATTATCTAGCCCCAAGCTAAGCAGAGGTTGTGTTATGGGTACTAGATAACTGATAAATATAACTCAATACATTACATAGATAGATATTTTTTATTATACATAGAAAACAACCAGAACACCCGGAAAAAATACCTGCAGATCGTACAAATATTTGTCCCAAGGCGGGAATCGAACCCGCAACCTTCTGGGTCATAGGCGGACCTTTGCCCACCGCTAAATGAAGAAAGCTTTCAAAACCAAAAATTGTTTCGAGCTTCTGTGTTTTGCTTTGATGATATCAATGTTCATAAATACTTTCCACCAATATTCCATGGGTTTTGTAAACCCTTTGTATACAAAAGAATCAAGGTTTTTGAATCAGAGTATGGGTATTTGTGCTTTTGTTTTCACAACCCAGCCTGATGTTTTACGGTTCAAAGGCATCAACCAGGCGCCGAGCTCGTATGAAACGGCTGATAGGACACGAGTTTACGGTTGAACTGTATTTTGTTGTGTTTATTCATTCAAACCACACCAACATTAAATAAATAAATAATGCTGGACAATTCACACAGCATTATCTAGCCCCAAGCTAAGCAGAGCTTGTGTTATGGGTACTAGATAACTGATATACATAATATAATACAAAACATAGATAGATATTTTTTATTATATATAGAAAACGACCAGAACACCCTGAACAAATGTCTGCAGATCGTACACACATTTGTCCCGAGGCGGGAATCGAACCCGCAACCTTCTGCGTCGCAGGCAGACCTTCGCCCACCGCGCCACATCGGTTGTCGACATTATAAACTAGTTCCTGTCCACGGCTTCACTTGCGTTTTTAGGTTATTTCAATCCCATAGGAAATGATTTATAGGTTATGATTTTGACCAATATTTACAAATGCGAAAGATTAAATCTTTCAATGGTTTGTTGTTTGTTACTTCTTCGCGCCATAGCTATTGAATGGATTGGTCTAAAATTTTACATACAGGTAGTTTTAGGCTTGAAGTAAAACATAGACTATTTGTATATTCCATATAAATAATCTTTAAACTTTTCCATAGAAAAAACGCGTGTAAAACCGAGGGAAGAACCTAGTTATAAAATGAAATAAAAAGGATTGAACTCTCTGTCCACTATACTGATAATAAGGAAAGTTAGCACTTCTATTTCCAAGGGAAATGGAATGATTTTCTGTTTGGTAAAGTTTTATTTTGGCGGAAATAAGTTTATACATAAAAACTCGAAATTTACAAAATTATTAATATTAAAACTATTGCGTAAATAACTTACAAACAAAATTTTGAGCATTGCTTCGTTTTGGAACGTCTCCAATAAAACGCAATCGAACTACATAAAATTATATTGCAAATAAATAAAAAACTTTGTTTTGCGAAAGTAATTTCCAATTTCCTTTCTGAATCAAACATAGACAATACAAGTTGTCATGAAAGCTTTGAAACGCAGCCAACCTTAGAAATTGGCTTGTATCTCTTTATTACAGTATAATATACTGGCAGATAAGTAAGTTGCACATGGAAAAAATATATTATATCTTTTACCATGTGCAACTTACTTATCTGTTAAAGCTTTAATTTAATTTTATTTATTTATTTGTTATAGACGATCAGCCTGTGGCTGATGTATCTATGTATAGTATAATGACAAAATTCACAGTGTGGATTAACACAGTGTGAATTTTTTCATTGCGTCACTTGTTGAGATTGTTATTTTTGTCTCGTAATCAGTTGTCGGGTTTTATTGAAGGCGTTTATTGATGTGGCTGATTTAATGTCTTTTGACAAAAAGTTCCACTTTTGCACAACTCAATTGCTGATAAAATTACTCGCAAGTGACTTCAGCTATTCCGTGATCATGGCGCATGCAACTGTGGCATAATATTAGAAAACTCAAAACAACCCCCCGAGACTAGTACAAGAATTTAGAGGCCTTTAACTAGCAGTGGGTAAAGTGTGATTACGAATGATGATGATGAGGTGATTAATCATGAAAGTGTCAAAAATTACGTGTTAAATATTTAAAAAACTAAAATAGAATCGGTTGAACCGTTTACAAGCTACAATCTGCTTAGCTCGGGGTTAGATAATGCTGTGTGAATTTTCCACCATTATTATTTCATTTTATTTAATAGTACAAAGAAATATAAGTTAGTCAAGTAAGTTTAGTTAGTTAGTTTTATTTCTAGTTAGACTCTGTCACACCCTGAAAAGTGTGAAAGAATTTTTGAAATCGGTTCAGTAGATCCAGAGATTACCCCCGACAACGTCACAAACTTTACCTCTTTATAATATTATAGCATATTATGAATGTAGACTCTTCAATTTTACAACTCACTCGTTCAAAATCCCACAGCTAAGTCAGTTACACTGTAATATGCTGCCTACTTCATCAACGTCAAACTCTGCTTGTTTCAAATCAAGCATGATACTAAACAAAGAAAGCCTATTCTTTGAAACAGTAATGATTCAGGCCTTTATATCAAGAACGATCAATCAAATAATAAAATGGGAAAATCGCGAGATAGAAACATACTCGTAGTGGGGCTTACGAAAAAACATTATTTCATCTGTGGTTGGGTTTTGTTTTATTTGCCAGTCTTGTTAGAAAAATGGAGACCTATATGTAGAAATTATAAGGAATTTAATTTCCACATACGGGTATATTTTATAGCTACCTACTCTGTGATAGATAATGTAGCTTTCTAACGGCATAAGAATTTTTGTAATCGGTCCAGTAGTTTTTAAGTTTATTCGTTACATACAAAAATACAAATTTTTCCTCTTCATAATATATTATATTTTTTTTTTTTACACACATTGTCTAGGGATATTCCATTTTAAAATGATTTGCTTACTACTACTAAACTATTTGCTTTTTAGAAAAAGTATAATCAACAAAAGAAAATGTTGATTTGTGTATTTACAAAGGTATTTTGAAAAACACCTTTGAGCAGTTTGTGGTACCTAGATAAGATTTTTTAATACATCTTTAATAGTTATATTTTGTATAGGCAGATGTGAAAACAGAAATTTGGTGGCCACCAAGAGAAAAATCGCATCTCTGCCTAAACAAGGAAAAATAACACTTTTACAGAGGCATTAAAAAAGTAGGTAGGTATATAGTGTATCTCACACTGCCCAATGATATTATTGAAAAATCTTTTGTTTGTTTTTTTTTTGAAAAAAAAAAAATGAAAAAATTATCTGAGCGTCTGGTCGAAGCGACGCGTGACCCGAGAGCTGGTGAGTATCTGGCACAGCGCATCAGCATTGCTATACAGCGGGGCAATGCAGCCAGTGTCTTAGGCACGCTTCCAACTGGTATTGATATGGATCAGTTGAGCTACCTGTAGATTGTTTGCAACAGTTTGCAGATACTAGTTTTAATTTAAATTTGTTATTTGATTGTTATTTTCTTTTTTTGTTGTCCGTAATAATAAAATAAAATAGGTGGCGGCGCTAGTGTGCATCGGGGTACTGCCTTCACATACAGTTTAAAATAATAGTAAATTTAGTGTGCCTATACAGAATGAAAGAAAAACAATGAAAAAAAAAAGGAAAATTCAAATTTTCGGTATAAATAGTGATGTGGAAATTGAGACCAGGACGTAAGGAGGAAAGGTTTGTACATTTCAAAACAGTTTTATAAAACGGTTTTTTGTAGGTTGTATTATTTTTGAAATATTTCATAGAAAGTCAAAAAAACTACCTTTTACTCTAAAGTTTGCAGAGAATCTTGTAGGTATGTGTTGTTGGAGAATTATATGTAGCGATTGTATATCTTTAATTTCCAGGGACAGGACGTAAGGACGTAAGAAGGAAAGGTTTGTACATTTCAAAACAGTTTTATAAAACGGTTTTTTGTAGGTTGTATTATTTTTGAAATATTTCATAGAAAGTCAAAAAAACTACCTTTTACTCTAAAGTTTGCAGAGAATCTTGTAGGTATGTGTTGTTGGAGAATTATATGTAGCGATTGTATATCTTTAATTTCCAGGGAAAATATTGAGAAGTCTATTAGTCCAGTCATTGTAGTAAGTTCACCTCGGAATTCGAGATACCCAGCTGTAAGTCTGTAAATATTTGTATATTGACACCCTAAAAGTTGTCTCATAACCTACTTAAGGTAGGGTGTACGCAACTATTAAATTTCGGTTTTTTGCGCTTTTTTTGTAAATATCTCATCAATATTGTAGAATACAAAATTCTCTACAAATTTTGTTTAAAAAAAATTACACGGTGAACCGTTTTCGACGTAGAGGGCAGAGAGCGCGCGGTCTTTGAAATTTAATAGTTGCGTACACCCTACCATATGTAGGTTTTGAGACAACTTTTAGGGTGTCAATATACAAGTATTTACAGACTTACAGCTGGGTATCTCGAATTCCGAGATTCTTACCTAATTTAAGCTTAAATGACTGGACTAATATGTAAAACACTTTTTGAAACATAGTCAATCAACCAAACACACAGTAAGCTTTCAAATCAGAATGGTAAAAAATTACTGCAATCTAATTTACCCAAACGATTTCCTCAAACAATATAATATTTTATGTCATTTGCTCAGCTTCAAATGGCAGGAAATACGCCCCGGGAGGGTTGATCTCAATATGTTTCTGATACGCAAGGCTAACCTCAAATATGCGTGAGGTACTAAAAACGGAAACATGAACCATTGAGTCTGGGAATTGCCTTTTACTTTGTGCTTTCAGATATCATTGTCTTGGATTATCACTGTCTTTGTATTAGAACGTAAGTGAGGTAACATAACTTTTGTTTTGTGCCATTTTTATTTAACTGCTTTATCTATTGGAATTTACTTTTTTAACAGCAAAAAATAATTACAACTAATATTTACACTTACATCTATTTTCTAAAAATCTAAGCCGTCACCAGAAGGCAGAGTGCCCAGTGCCATTTTTATATATTTTATAGATTTTTACATTTTTATTCTTTTTTAAAAGGAAATAATATAACACAATAAAACTTGTGCATAATGTTTTACACATTTCGTTGTTATAGAAACTTGTACTGTGGTATAGTTTTTCATTTTCTGGGTCATCATCACCATCAGCCTGTATTAGGCCTCCCATAGCGCCCTGTCTTCAGCTTGTCTCATCGAGCATCTGTCTGCAGTCTTTCACAGCTCGACATAACACCTGGCCGGAGGTCGTCCTACACTACGTGAGTCTCGGTCTCCACTCAAAAACACGTTTACATTACAATACAATAGCTTTATTAACAGACAACAATATTACCCCAGCCGTTTTCGGTTCTTCGCGAAATTTGGCCGGCTTACTGCAACTTCAGCTTTCTGTATTTTTGAGCTATATCTATATCTTACCCTGGGTGGTTAAATTTATTCCCTAACTCAAAAAAAGAACATTTTTGCTTCAAAGTGAAAAAAACGTGAGGATTCGAACGTACATATTTTTAAAAATTCACGAGGTCGTACTCGTAAAAGCAAAGCGTTCCTGAAATTGGATCAAAGCAATTACCAGTGTAGTATTTGTGGCTATTACCACCCATTCAATATATTATGTACGAAAATTCGAGTCATTGCGACATCATGGACTGGGATACGCGTAGGTATATGATTTAGAAATGGTAATTTTACGTTATTTGTATGCATGGGCTTACTAGAGACTGAGAAGAGTTTTTTTTTTAATAATTAGTGTAGTTTTAAAGTGCAGTTTTGTTATAAAGTTTTATTATACTGTGAATCGGCAAATTCATAAATGTATTTAATTGATAACAAGAACCCTCACCATCAGGGCCTTTTTTTGCGCGCGTCGAATATTTACGATAGAGATTTGCAACTTCTTTGTTTAAAATATTTCATAGCAAGTTTCTTTGTTCATAGTTCCAAAGTAACTATGGACTATCCAGGTACAAATTAAAACACATTCCGTAGGATGAAAACGTATATTTTTTAAATATACCTCATTTTACAAACCTTCACTGCAAATTTTCCTTTCGTCGACTTTACATCACCACGTACAGTAAATATTATATACAGGGTGGCCCATTCAAATCGGTCAGTATGGGAAAGTCTGAAACTGTAAGACATACGAAGATTTGTTCTTAGGAACCATGTCACCGATTTCGATAAAAAGAAAAACTGCATTCATACAATTAAAAAAAAAGTGTACCCAACTGGGGAATCGAACCCGGTTGTTTTGAAAAAATAAACTTACACTATTTCTATTCAGATATCGTTTGTGTAGGTCTTAAGCAGTAAATAGCTCTAAGAAACATAATGTCTAAAATGAATAAAATGCATTTTTTTCACATACTTTAATTTATCATAGTAGGTGTTCAAAGTGACCACCGTCTTTTTCAATACAATATTCAACACGTCTAGGTAACGATCTTACTATTGCATTTTGTATCTTCATGTGGTGAATCTGCGTTAAAGTTGACTCTATGGCTACTTTTAGTTCTTCAACGGTGTTATAGCTATTTTTGTACACTTCATCTTTAATGAATGAATGAATTTGTAAAACGCATTTTCCCAACCACACAGCGAACGACACAAAAATACCGAAGCATTGATTTTAATTTTCAGTTCCCGCCTAAACATTTGACACTCAAGTTTTTTTTTCTTTTTTTTTGTATCGCTATTCGGCCAGTCACACCGACACGTTCCATTTTCAAATGAGGTTTAACACGTCTCTGTATCTACAACATCTACATACTTACTTTAAGTGGGCTTTTCAATTGATTGTTAGTGTTTGATTAATAGAAGTAAGCAGTTGCAATAATAGATAATAATATTACTGTAGATAACAAAACTTCCTTAAACGTTTAATGCAATGCCAATGCCACATGATACATAACACGGTGTATGTAACAAGTAGAGAGGTACAAACAACCATAGAGACAATTTTACATGCCTGAACTTGCTGAATATTGTAACGGTGGTCACTTTGAACACCTACTATGATAAATTAAAGTATGTGAAAAAAATGCATTTTATTCATTTTAGACATTATGTTTCTTAGAGATATTTACTGCTTAAGACCTACACAAACGATATCTGAATAGAAATAGTGTAAGTTTATTTTTTCAAAACAACCGGGTTCGATTCCCCAGTTGGGTACACTTTTTTTTTAATTGTATGAATGCAGTTTTTCTTTTTATCGAAATCGGTGACATGGTTCCTAAGAACAAATCTTCGTATGTCTTACAGTTTCAGACTTTCCCATACTGACCGATTTGAATGGGCCACCCTGTATATAACTGCAGCATATTAACATGTTAATTTTTAGGAAATTCTGTGAAGAATACAAATATATAAAGATGTCTATAGGTATGATAACAAAATAATTAAAGAATCTGCGAAAGAATAGGTACGTCATTTCATTCTTTGTTCATAGTTCTAAAGTAACTATGGACTATTCAGGTACAAATTAAAAAACATTCCGTAGGACGAAAACGTATTATTTTTTAAATATACCTCTTTTTACAAACTTTTACTGCAAATTTTCCTTTCGTCAACTTTACATCACTTCATGTAAATATCATACATATAACTGCAGTATATTTACATGTTATTTTTAGGAAATACTGTGGGAAATACAAATATATGTATCAAGATGTCTATAGGTGTGAATTGTACATTGTATAAAACAAAGTCGTTTTCTCTGTCCCTATATCCCTATGTATGCTTAAATCTTTAAGATGAAGTAGGACCCAAAACCCAGGTTTTGTCTGTACGAAAAATCAATTTTAAGGCAAGAAAACACAATTTTTTTTTACTTTTTTTAATGATCCTCGAAAGTTTGGGAGTTTAGTTAGTGCGTAGAAGTCGAAACACGATTGACTCAACTTGACTCGACAGAAAAAAATCGCAAAGTTTCCTTTAAATTTTCATTTTTACTACGGAAAACCAGTTTCATTTGCTAGTCATTTAACATATTTAATTAAATGTCGTCTAAAAAATACTTAACTAAACACTTAAGAGCAACATAGTTGAAATTTTTTGCGAAAGAGTATTATTTTAGAGCAATATCAAATTCATAAATAAAAAGCAGTGAAATTGCGCGCGGGTCGGTTCTTGCCTTCACCGCGCGGTGTTCGCTCGTCCTTGTTTCGAAAAAACGAACCTACTTCGACTTAAAACTACGCAACGGATTTTGATGCGGTTTTTTTTTAATAGATAGAGTGATTGAAGAGGAAGGTTTATATGTATAATACATGCATAATATAGTACCCGTGCGAAGCCGGGGCGGGTCGCTAGTACAAAATAATTAAGGAATCTGCGAAAGAATACGTCATTTCATCCACGCGCGCGCGCCGCGAAATGCTGTTCCAAGTGACGTGCCACGTTTCTCGGCGGTCCGCCTGGAGCGCCCAATAGTGGAGACGGTAGGTAATACCTACTAGGTATGTACCTACTTATATTATGTCTAACATATCGTGTGGATTTTTTGTAATACTGGTTTACTAGTTGCTGTCAGCGGGTTCGCACGCGTTGTTTAAGGTTATTTCTATCCGAATATAATATTTAAATAACAGGTAAATGAATACTTTATTAACAAAGATTATTACAATCAAATAATAGAAACAAATTAGAACTAGTATTTACAATTAAAACAAGTGAGCTAACTGCAGTGTTGCACACAATCTACAGGTAGCTCAACTGATCAATATCAATACCAGTCGGAAGCGTGCCCAAGACTGGCTGGCTATATGGCAATACTGATAAACTGTAAACCGTTGAATTGGTTTGTGATAATTACGGAAAACGATGAAAGTCATTATAAATATTGACCTGTATCTAAATCACATTAATACATATTTGTACTTAGATATGTAAATAATAATGTATTAACTTAAAAGTCATTTATACACTTACACTACTCACTGGTTTATTTTCCACTTCTTCCACCAGTGCACAAAAAATTTAAGTGGACAAAATCAATAACACCTTTATTTCTTTTTTGATAATAATTACTATTTATAAATCTGTTTATAAAATAATATAATTTATAATTTAATATAAAATTTGACTGGTTTAATTGCTTATTTTATAAGCTTAAAGAAATAAAAGTTATTGAATTGAATTATGAATTATACAAGATGGCTTTTATTTTATTAGCAAAATTGTGATCGGGGCACGAGTAATTTATGTCAACAGTTTCAAGTGCCATTGCCGTGCCATTTTCTGCTCAACTCAAACTAATTATTCTGTGCTTAACTTTTGCGTGAACGATAGCTTTACAGGATTTCTCAGTTTCCTTTAGCTTATAAAAGAACTTTCTAACTTTACGTTCTGTTAATTGTAAAATTCCTTTATTCTCGTTTTTTCCTCTAAAAAAGGAACAAACACGTGGCAGAGATCATAGATAGCGCAGGAAGCCGGGGCCTTCACGTAGTAAAACGTAAGGTTTGTTTACCACCTGAAAATGCGGTGTAAAGCAGTTTATAATATTTTTTCTGACCTCTTACAAAAACATCCAACCCGCATAATATTTTTTACTTTCATTACTTTTCTTTCTAGATTAAAATCATAAAGGGTATCTAGGTACTCTTTTATTTTGGTATCAAATATCAAATTTCAATAACGTTTATTTCTTTAGGCTTACAAAATAAGCACTTAGATCAGTCAAATTTTTATACTATAAACAGGTTTATAAATACGAATAAGAAACAAGGGTATCGGTAGAGTTGATATGGTTTTCACTTCTATAAATTACATTTTCAACAAAAAAGTGCAGAAATTATATCAAAACTAAGTAATACTCATTACTGATGCTAGCCGGTTAGCTACGAACCTTTTATGTTGGAAGAACACCAAAGTTTCATCCCGTAACGAGGGACTTCTTTAGGGTGAGTGTGGTTCTAGACACGCGCGTTCCGCATCTCTCCAAGCACAACTTATGATAAGTTAGTCAAACTACGATAGTTTTAAAGTAAACTAAGAAGTCTTTCTTAGTTTACCTTAAAACTATCGTAGTTTGTTCGAAACATATATCTACTTAGACATAATTTACAAAGTTTTAAAATAAAAAGAAGCTTAGTCGTAGAAATTGTAATGGAAAGATTTTCTGCTGTAAAAAGGTTATGGGGTCGTCGTTATCGGCGACAAGTCAGACGTGCACATCTTGATAGCCAATGACCTCTTAAAATTGGCTCGTATTTCGCATCGCTGAAGCTTTACAATCGATATTGGCCGATTTCGAAGGCTTTTCAGCAACTCGTATTACTTTTAAAAATCTGACAAGATTGCCTGACAATATAGGTGTAAATGATCTACAGAATTGTGGAAGATATGACACGTGAGAATAAAATAACTGGTTCCTTTGTGTTAAAGTTTATTTTATTTTATTTATCGCGTACCTTTTGCTTTCTATTCCCCAACGTTTCGACCGCGTTACATCGATCGTGGTCACGGGGCGACTGGATATCCATGGTTCCTTGTATTTAAGAATATGCTAAAAAATCTTAAACCTTTTTAGCTGGACGCTACGTAGTAAGTTTACGATTTCGTAGATGGTCTACGATTGGTAGAAAACGTTTACAGGTAAATAAAAATTTTCTTAGACTTGCATTGGCTCTCTTGAAAAAGTTTTTAGTGGAAATTTTGATACCAAATTTTATATACCTACACAAAAATTAAATGTAGTAGGCACCTTTGAGCGTAGTATTGGACAAGTTAGCTAAATTTATATGTTTTAAAAACCGAAAATGCGATAGCGTTCCATAAAACAGTATTTCGTTAAAATATTCCTTCCTTTGCAAAATCTACCTAATCTGATAGACCGCATAGATTATCTCCCCTATCTATTCCTCATTCCCAACGCAAGCCTTTTCTAGCTTCCACTTCACTGCTAGCTTAGGTCGTCTCTTGAAATACAGCCTTTCAAGGATTATTCACGGGGGATCTACGTGAGGGAGGTTTATGTTCTGTTGATACACATGATGTTTATCAGAAGGACGTAAACTTCAAGAGTAACTGAATTTATTTTTATGACTACATGATAATACCGTAGGAATATGATAAAATCGGGTGACATAGCGTTAACTCAGGTATTTCTGTACCGTTAAAATAGGAGCTTCTATCCTGTCGCTAACGCGTCGGTTATTCTGACTGTCTGTTTATCCGCTAAGGTCTGTGTTCACCAAACGATAATCAGACAATTAGGCAGTTTCATCGGTTAACTTTGATGTTTGATGTATGAAAATTTATGTCAAAATCGTCAAAACAACTGTTTAAAATTTAACCATCTGTTGGTGAACTCGGGACTAAGTCTGCATATATAACACAACGAATTTTGTTGCGTTTTTTACCATCAGTTAGAAGTTTAATGGATAGATATATAAACGTCTTTTTTCAGATCGTGGCTGCGCTCGCGATTTTCCTGGATAAAACAGATATTTTTGCAGCTATGCTTGGTGCTACATTAATTGCTCAACATTATTATTATAAGTGTAAACATAAGGTTCAAAATCTGCAATAGGTCCGATTTTAATGAAATTGTTTTTATTCAACGCTATGCACGCGTACACGTAAACCGGTAACCCACGCTATCAAACAAATGAACCCACGCAGCTAAAATACTCCGCGCGGCCTTGCACAGCAAGCCTGTATAGTGTGCTGCAGTGAAAACGTAGACTCACGTTGAAAAACAAACGAACCCACGCAGCTAAAATGCGCCGCTTTGCTGTGCACAGAGTGAGCGGCGGCGAGACAGCGGCTAAAGGCGCATACCCCACCCAAACTAGCGCCGCCACCTGCTTTATCTTATTATTCCGTTTATCAAAGGAAATTGCAAAAATCCATCGTACAGTTTGTGATACTTATTATAAGCTTTTTTTAATGCCTCTACTCTATTATAGTTTTATTCTATTTAGTTTAGGCAGTGAATCGAAGTTGCCCTTGTTGGCCACCGAAATCTATTTTCGTATATCTGCTAAATAGAATAAAACTAAAACACAGGCATTAAATAAGAGCTTATAAGAGATATCACAAACTGTGCGATGGATTTTTTAATTTCCTTTGCTAAACGGAATAATAAGATAAATTAGGTGGCGGCGCCACTTTGGATGGGGTATGCGCCTTAAACCAATTCACTCTTAAAGTTAGCTACCATTCAACCTTTTTTATCACATAATGAGGTTTAGGTCTGCGACTTTCAAATGTCTTTTTCAGATGTCGTCAGATGAAATCGTGGGTACTTCAACTGAGAATTCAATAACTTTTGTCTGGGTTTACAAATTATCTTATCTTGCTAATCTGTGAGACGTAATGGATGAAATAAATGGTGTCGTCAAAGGCAGACATCTTTTTTATGTACTCTTCTGATCAACTTTTAGGTAGGTATTTGATAAAAAATAGTGATTTAAAGACATACTTTAGAGATTGCGAATGAGTGAACTCAAGTGAAGCTTAGGTACATCAAAATCGTTGAAATTATACATTTTAAAGCTTTAAATACTTAGTATGCATAAGTAAAGATTTTCTATGGTAAAAGCTTTACTCAAGCATGGGGTGATGACTGAGCATGATTACACAATACAGGCCTTACTTTTGTATTTTCAATACGTACCTACCTTATTATTAATATAACACAAGCTCTGCTTAGCTGAGAACTGAATGATGCTGTGTGAACTGTCTAGCAATATTTATTTACTACCTAACTACTTCATGCTTATTAGTTTGTAATATTTCATATTAATAGTCAGAATTTATAGAAAAATACTTCTATTATTAATATTTTAACAGAAACCACGTGCTAGATCAGTGATTGAAGACACAAAAAAATATTATCAACGTAATTTTCACATGAATAATTCAAACATAATTTCAGACCAAATGCGACTTTTCATATAAAAAGCTGTGTTGGTTTAAATTTCATCCCGCTTGACAAATTAATGAAAGGAAACAAAAACAAAGTAAAAGGGAAAATTTATAAAAACCCGCAGTGAAGTTATGAATTTTAAAAGATAGCGGGGGTACAATGACTCGTAAATTGGGGGCTTAAAATTCACATTTGCGCAGTCTAGAGCTGTTTAAATTTTGCTTAGACCATGCGCCCTATGAAATTGTATATAAAATCCAATAGGGAGGCATTTGTGTGATAATAAAATTTGATTTAATTAGTAGGTATACTGTTTGCTTTCCTGATTTGCTAAAAAAGCCAATATTTTATTTTATTTTTTCGTAAATTATCAGTTTCTTGACGACCTCTGTGGCGCGGTTGGTGAAGGTCCACCTGCGACGCAAAAGGTTGCGGGTTCGATTCCCGCCTTGGGACAAATATTTGTACGATCTGCTGTTCCAGGTGTTCTGGTCGTTTTCTATGTATATTAAAAATATCTATCTATGTAATGTATTGTATTATGTATATCAGTTATCTAGTACCCATAACACAAGCTCTGCTTAGCTTGGGGCTAGGTAATGCTGTGTGAAGAGTCCAGCATCAATTATTAGTAGTAGTTAGTTCTTGAAATATCATTGGATTCTATATTGTACAAAAATAGATCAATGAGGCAGGCACCTACCACATTGATCCAATTTCATTTTTACACTTGGAATAAAAATGAATGAATGAATGGAATGGAATTAACAGACATGTTGCTTCAAAATTACAATATTATCTTCACCTTCGTGAACATTGATTTTTTTCTCAGACTCTTAGAGTTGTGTGTAAAATTTACAAAGTGTTATAGCAGAGCTGAGCCCTTCTGATCTCAGACGAGATTAAATTCAATGGAGAAGTGGACCTTAAAATGTCTGCGTCGAAAGTGTTTTATAAGCTGCGACGAAGTTTTATAGTCTTCTGAATTAAAAAAAGCTACTCCAAACTTGCTTTCAAAGCCTTTCTTTTCAGCGTGCTTTGATTTTTTCAGTCTCAAATAAATGAAGAGCCCTGCACCTATCATAAGATTTAAAAAGCCTAATAAATTGTGATCCAGAAGGATCCTTTTTTAACGTGAATCTTTTACAAATCTAGCTTGACTCAAAATAATACTGATGCCAAAATCATACCTATAAGTTTCATCCCCTAAGTAAATAGGTAAGTTAATCAAGTTTCGCCACTCAAGTGGTTAAGTAAATGAACCTGTCTTAATTATAACCCTAAGGTTCACACTGGGGGCCCTTAGCGGAGTTAAGCTAATTAGCCAGTTTAACGGCAATATCGTAGTACAAGGATTGTTCATAACAGGGATGAGGAAAATTAGAAAATAATATGATAGGAATGAAAGTGTGGGAGGAAAAATCACGGCAAATTTTAAAAGCTGCGAATATGTTTTACTTTCTGTGAATTATGTTTTGAATCTGTCGAGGATTTGAATAAAGGATTCAATTATCGAATGATTAAAAAGATCACAATTTGACTAAATACGTTCGTTATACGTAATTTTGTGTCAGAATGAAGCACCCAGTATTAGATATAACGTCAAAAGTACTAGGAGACTATTATAAATAAATAATATAAATAATGCTGGACAATTCACACAGCATTATCTAGCCCCAAGCTAAGCAGAGCTTGTGTTATGGGTACTAGATAACATGATATAAGTACATAATACAATACAGAAAATAGATAGATAATTTTTATTATACATAGAAAACGACCAGAACACCCTGAACAAATGTCTGCAGATCGTACACACATTTGCCCTGAGGCGGGAATCGAACCCGCAACCTCCTGCGTCGCAGGCAGACCTTTGCCCACCGCGCCACAGGGGTCGTCTTTTAGTTCACTTGGGCGCTTTTATAAATTTATGGGTTGAAACAAAACAATTATTACTTGTGGTGCAAAAACTGAATGGTTCCCGTTACACCGATTCCCCCAGCGTCGATACCCGCAACGTCGACTCTCGTAAAGTCGACCGCGCCTCAATTCCCTTCACGTCGACTCCGTTTTTTTTTCGATGGTACAGTCGGCAGCGACATCGGGAAAGTATATAAAAAACTTTGTAAGACTGATAAAATTTCATTACTTATGTTGGTTTTATTTGGTGCGAAACAGTGCTACACCAGCTAACCAACCCAAAAGTAACCGAATGAAGTGCTTTTATTCCCACTAGTTCTTTACCTAGCTACACACTATAGTACCAGAACTGTATCAAACGATATTGTTCTTACTCTATCTTTGCTTACATAATTATAATTTATATTCATAAGGGTAGATTCATTCTTTAGATGTGAATTGAGCTAATTTGGGTTACTTATATTAAAACAATTTTTCTCCGTCATCTTTATCGAAAAAACTTTGAAAAAATACACAATAATCTATGGGATACAAGGCCCTTTGGCTCGATAATTAATAAAAATATTTTAAATAACAGAAATAATTGTGCAAAGTACCATCTGTTTTCTTAGTTTTACAATTTTTCTCCTAAACTATCAATCACAAGGTTTTTTTTATTTTCATCAACATATTAAATAGAAGAATACCAAGGTACCCCTTTGGCTTATTTTTGCAAAAAAAGTCTTAATAAAAAGATAATCAGCAAAAACTTGATTTTATAGCTTACGCCGCTCTGCTCTATCCCGCTCCTTTAAACTCAAAATCCTAAGCTTATCCTATTCACAAAATGGCGTCATATTCCTGCCTCTTAACTATTGAGTTTGTGTTTAGGTGTGTTCCCCGCTAAGTGAATGGTCTTGACATTCGCGTGGGATATGGGTGCCAAGGATGCTTCGAGGGTAGCTACTCCCAGCATCATCTTGGAGTGTGTGGGAGGGTAGACAGATACTCAACCATTATCACGACAATGCACTTGGAACATACTAATCAGAGAGATAGAAGCAGAGAGGAGACATTTAAGTTTCAGTTTCATTAATTTATTTCTCATTGGCACGTTACATTGCACTTAAGAAAGTCATAAACGTAAATTATAATAACTGGTAAGTACATAAATACATTCATCAAACAAAAAATGTACCTAGTGTTGTCCATATGATGCCTTTCCAAAAATTGTGATCTGGAGGTCTTAAAAGTGTAGAACGTTTCGTTGCAGTTTTTAACTCCCACCATTAATTTAAATTTTAATAAATCCGGCCAAATGCGAGTTGGACTCACGCACGAAGAGTTCCGTACCATTATCAAAAAATAAATAAATATTGCCGAACAATTCACACAGCATCATCTAGCCACAAGATAAGGAGAGCTTGCGTTCTAAATAAATTAAAAAGTCACGGTTGTTGTATGTGAGCCACCTTAAATATTTATTTTATTCTTTTTTTAGTATTTGTTGTTATAGCGGCAACAGAAATTCATCATCTGAGAAAATTTCAACCGTTTAACTATGACGGTTCATGAGATACAGATGGATGCGCTGATGACAACTTTTTTATATATGTAGTTCCTACCTACGCATTCTACCATGGAGCCTTCGCGTTCTACCTTCGCATTCTACCAATCAATAACCCTCCACCAAAACAACCAACAATTCTAATAAAAGTATGCTCTTTGTTTATGTAGCACCAACAAGTCGAGTTAATATGCTATATATAAATAACGTATTTCTAAACTATTTCCAGAAATTTACATGATAATTGTAAGAAATTTCATGGGGAATCCAAATATATATACATTTAAGTACGTTAGCATACAACATCATCGAGAAATCAACGAAATAATGTCGCCGCGACCCGCCGCGACCTGTCGCCGCGAACTGTCGCCGCGACCCTTGCCAGACGCGGCCCTTCTCGTGCGCTAGACCGCCTAACGGTGGAGGAGATAAGAGAGCGAATATCTTGTACTGATGATACTACTACTGATAATTTCAGACAAAAATTAAAAAGAAAAAGTACCTACTTGAGTCCTATAAACCGAAAAATCAAATTTTACGACCGCTATGCTACACTATAATGACACTTTTTGAGCAAAAGAAGTGAAAAATAATTTGAAACGGCCAATGGTACCACCAGAAGCCAGTAAGGTATTAACTCGACCTATTTTAAAGCAAAAATCACTCAACGTTTGCCCTAGATATGCATGGCCGCGAATTATTTGCCACTCAATGGCTACATAACTGTCTCTATAGCACAATTTTTTCTGCAGTGATTTTCCTGTTGCACCTAGCTATGCCAATCTGATAAAATGTATGAAACTATCACAGTTTTAGATACTAAAATCACTTACCTAAGGGACACTTAGGATCCCTCATCATCATCATCGGCCTATACTGGTCCACTGCTGGACATAGGCCTCCCCTAATGAGCGCCATAGCGCCCTGTCTTCAGCTTGCCGCATCCAGCATCTGCCAGCAGTATTTCGCAAATCGTCATCCCACCTTTTAAAGTTACATTTTTTTATTTAAATGGATTGTGACATATTTAATATATTCATGTCAGGTTTTTGTCTTAGTTATTTTATTATACAATATTTCAGGTACTATAAATTTGAACCTTTTCAAAATTGTAGTAAGTACTTCTGGTTCGACGGATTTTGTAAAAACATTTGCCTTATTTCTTGTTATGACAGCGAATATCTGCTTTTGTCATATCTCCAATTATTTTCTAGCACATTAGACTATAATTGTACAAATAAACTCTAGCTATGGTCATATTATTAGGTTCATTGAATTCACCTTTACAAGAGTCTCTATTTTTTTTTTTTTTTTTTTTTCTATTTTAATACCCCAAAACATTAGTCCATAACTCGTAAGAGAACGAAAATAAACAAAGTAGACATCCCTTGCAGCTTTCTCTCCGCAAATTTCTTAGTTTTTTTTTAATTATATCATTTCTATTGTATAACTATTATTATTTAAGTATATTACTATCATCCAGCATCTGCTCGCGAAAGACTGCGGACAGGGCACTATGGCGCTCAACAGGGCAGGCCTTTGTCTAGCAATGTCCAGGTGTTAATAAGTTCAAAGCATGAGCAGAAAATCATAAATATTCGATGTTGTAGATATTCAATGCAGGCAAAACTAAATCACAGCCATTTCCCTATACATCTTAAAACAATAGACGGAAAAGGAAAAAATTAAAATGACAATGGTTCGCTATAGTTCGAAACTAACAAAATATTCAATCAAATAACTTTACCCTTGAATTCACATCATAAAGATATAAGTAACGGATCCTTTGAATGTAGAAGCTTTGATATTAAAAATATCTCTATTGAGATAATATGATCCTAATTCGGACGAGGAACCTTTTGGGGTATGAGGTATTCCGCGTAGCGCACCCAGATGAACCGCACCCAGATGAATCGCACCAAAGTACTTCCACATAGCGCACCCGTTTTGGTGCGCTTCATTCAGTCGGTATAAATGTTTAATTTTTATTCCTCGTAGCGCACCCATGACAAAGTAGGGTCTAGTGATGGGGTTGTCTTCATCTAATTAGTAACCTGTGTAGGTGGTAATTTATAATTGGCTTTCAACTTGCATATGTACCCAGTATTTAAATTGTAATTAACTTGTAATTATATAACCCAAAGTAAAATGCGAAAAACAAAAAAATAGTTGGTCTTCAGGCGCGACTTAGCTCAGAGAATTTAGTACCTACTAAAAAGCTTTATTTTATATACTTGCTATTCACGCCGACAAATTGATAAAATAAAATTATAAACTAAATAATTTAATGATTTTGAACAAACTAATAATCCACTTCAAATTCCTTAGTACACTGTTTTTTTAAGTTTTTTGTGACAATTACTTATGTCTCGGAAATGTTTTTGATGGCACAACTTCTGGATATTTCTCTATACAATAACAAAAAAACCAATACGGTCGATTATTGACAAAATTGAAGAAGACGACGATAACGCATAAAAAATGTTCATGCAACGAAACCTAAAAACTCCACCTCGTTCGTTTTTCGTCTGTCAAAAAACAAGGCTACAACTAGATATGATTATGTACCTATTCTAACTCATTAGATGGACATTGAAACTATCGACTCGTCTTCCACAGTACTTCGACAGTAGGTACCTTGTGTATGTGTATGTTTAAATGATTTGGGATCCTGCCAGCGTATTCGTAAACGTAAACCCATGTCTTAATCAACTGCATGTTGCATTATAAATCACATGGCGTGGGCAGACAGGTCTGCTTTACCCTCTTCACTCATATCTTAATATTTATTCACCGGAAAGCAACATATTTTACTATTTTTTGTCAGAAACTATTTTTCGACTGTGACAGCTCGGGTCCCTGAGCTTTTAGAAAATAATGCTTGCGGTTGTGATTACAATATAATACAGCTATTCCGTATACCTACTGTACCAAATATCAAAAAATACACAACAGAAGAAAAAACCTTAGGATGGAAAAAAGTGATTTATTAATTTTATTGCTTTCTAAAAACTAAAAACCGACTTCAAGATCCTTAGTATAAGCACAGTCGGGTTTTCAAAAAATTATCTGAGCGTCTGGTCGAAGCGACGCGTGACCCGAGAGCTGGTGAGTATCTGGCACAGCGCATCAGCATTGCTATACAGCGGGGCAATTCAGCCAGTGTCTTAGGCACGCTTACAACTGGTATTGATATGGATCAGTTGAGCTACCTGTAGATTGTTTGCAACAGTTTGCAGATAGCTTAATTGTTTCTATTGTAAATACTAGTTTTAATTTAAATTTGTTATTTGATTGTTATTTTCTTTCTGAATAAAGAAATGTAATAGCACAGTATAAGTATAATATATACAGTGTTTAAGTTTTTCGGGAGAAATACTCATCCCGCGGGAATAAACATCCTATGCAACTATCTCGGGATTATTTTCCACAATACAATAGTTTTCCAAATTGGTCCGTAATTGACAGAGAAATCAACTATCATACATAAAAATACATGCAGACGAACATTAACCTAAAAAAACAAAAGAGGGGTTTTGTTTTTCGTTTAAACGATAAAAAAATATAGACCTATAATAAAAGATAGAAATATAGATAAAGTTTAGGTATTGGCGAAAAATCTCCATACCAAGTGATTAATCAAAACTATAGAACTCTACACAACCTTAGCGTTTTCACTTTTTTAGTAAAATTAAGGTTACCATAATTTTACTTGGCAGAAAAAGTGAAAGCAGGGTTAAGCCACGGCCAATACAATGCCACGGCGAATTCATACAAAATGTAGCAAAGAACCGATTTTATTGTTGTAGGCACCTATTTAATAGCATAATAGTAGTTATTACTTATATAGTTATTTATTATTCTGTATTTTAAGTCATTGTTTATGTTTTGTAATATAGACTGTGTGGTCTGAAATAAAAATTTATTCATTCATTCATTCATAAAAGAAATCAGACGAATTTTTTGATGTCATTAATTTATCAAAATTGCTGGAGACGATTTGATGCTTGGAGGGCTTGGAGGTACCAAATTTTCAATACAACTAAGCGTGTTCAGCCATTTACGGAATAGTAGTGGTTAACGATTTTGTGCTACACGAACTGGTTTGGAATATTGTGGATTTTTGAGCATCAACTATTCAATTTACGCAGTGTAGAAGTACGTGCGTGCCGTTTTGGTAATTTTACATTCAATTTGTGTTCAGCAATTGTCGTTGCTGACTGCAAAGTACATCATACATACTTACACAGTATATTTAGATAAGGACAGGTAGTATGAGAAAGGTTTTCAAATATGACTTTCATATCCAAGTATCGTTTAAACATTCAGAGGGCTCATTTCGAGCCGTTTTTAGGTCAGTTTCGGACTAACAGGAGCACTGTTTTGCACTGAATGGATTATTATTCTCAAGCCTTACATTTTTTTTGACGCTTTTGTGTATAAATCTAGCAGATTTACTGCTCGCATTCTGAAATGTCAACGTAACGAAAAATATCAATCTATGTATGATTTAATCCATTATCTAGAAGTCAGTTTGGGGCTATGTAATGTAATATGGATGGAATAATGTCATGTCAAATTGTCGAGCAATATTTATTATATTATGAAGTTGGGCTATTCTTTTCATTAGATCGTGACGAAGTGTAATAAAATGAAAGAAACAAAGAGGATTGAATGAAACAGAGATAGATGCCTGCCAGAAATCTATTCACTTAATTACTAGGTCCCTTTAAAATATGTTATAAATGAGCTGAAAATAAAAGTAGCCATCTGAAAGAAAGACTTATGCACCTATGACTTACCAAACATTCGTAGATATTACGAGTATCAAAATCACATAAACTTTTTTTTCATTTTCAATTGCTTATTTTTACAGCCATTTCAATAGAAAACTCCTAATCATAAACTGTTTCACATCTTTTTCTATGAATGCTATCAAATTGAGACGAAAACGATATACATTTCAGACTGGGCACAATAAACCTTTTTGCTTACAGTTCTTTTGTTGCCAATATTCGCAGATGGCAAGCTCATTCTGAACTCATTTCATTGAATCAGAATCATTTAACACAGTTGATAACTTTAACACACATTCTCACATATTTTTTAACAAGAATACGGAATCGTTACCATAAATAAATAATAAAAACAATGGAATCATCACAGAAAAGGGTATCGTTTTTTGTTAGGGATGTTGTATTTAGGGTTTTTGTTTTTGTGGTGGGCTGTGGGGTGAAGTTTCGCGGTTTATGATGGTGGCTTACCATGGGGCATTATAGCGTAGTTGTATTTAGGGTGGGCGATCGTCGGCCCACACGAGCAGACTGTTGCTCGCAGCGGCCGGGCCGGGGTGCTGCGCGCATGCCCGCACCACGCAGCCCCGGTGATGCCAACTATGGATAAAACACGTCAGATCTAGCATCCGCCGTTAGAGTTAAAGGTGTTGATAAGGTCAGGGGCGGTGCGAGATTCTGAAGCTGAATGTATCTGTGTTATTTATAATATTGTCCTCCGAACCGCGGAATCCAACGGAGATTAGCGCTAAGAACTAAGTGTAACAGCTAAGTGTGCGGATATGGTGCATAAGTGTGTACGCAAACACAAGTGCACTCTATAAGTTATTTACCTGGGCTATGGCGAAGAGTAGATTAGTCTTCTATAGCCGGTATAGAAAACTAAGATGTAAAGGAGCTACAACGTAGAGAAGCTACGACACAGAGACGCTACAACACGTAGAGGAGCTACGTCGTAGAGGCGCTTCTACGTAGTGGAGCTACGACACAGAGACGCTACAACACGTAGAGGAGCTACGACGTAGAGGCGCTACTGCGTAGTGGAGCTATGACACAGAGACGCTACAACACGTAGAGGAGCTACGATGTAGTGGAGCTATGACACAGAGACGCTACAACACGTAGAGGAGCTACGACGTAGAGGCACTACGACGTAGTGGAGCTATGACACAGAGACGCTACAACACGTAGAGGAGCTACGACGTAGTGGAGCTATGACACAGAGACGCTACAACACGTAGAGGAGCTACGACGTAGAGGCGCTACTGCGTAGTGGAGTTATGACACGGAGACGCTACAACACGTAGAGGAGCTACGACGTAGTGGAGCTATGACACAGAGACGCTACAACACGTAGAGGAGCTACGATGTAGTGGAGCTATGACACAGAGACGCTACAACACGTAGAGGAGCTACGACGTAGAGGCACTACGACGTAGTGGAGCTATGACACAGAGACGCTACAACACGTAGAGGAGCTACGACGTAGTGGAGCTATGACACAGAGACGCTACAACACGTAGAGGAGCTACGACGTAGAGGCGCTACTGCGTTGTGGAGCTACGACACAGAGACGCTACAACACGTAGAGGAGCTACGACGTAGAGGCGCTACTGCGTAGTGGAGCTATGACACGGAGACGCTACAACACGTAGAGGAGCTACGACGTAGTGGAGCTATGACACAGAGACGCTACAACACGTAGAGGCGCTACTGCGTAGTGGAGCTATGACACAGAGACGCTACAACACGTAGAGGAGCTACGACGTAGAGGCACTACGACGTAGTGGAGCTATGACACAGAGACGCTACAACACGTAGAGGAGCTACGACGTAGAGGCGCTACTGCGTAGTGGAGCTACGACACAGAGACGCTACAACACGTAGAGGAGCTACGACGTAGAGGCACTACTACGTAGTGGAGCTGCGACTTAGAGATTTTACAATATAGAGGCACTACAGCCTCTAACGTAGATAAATAAATAAAAAATGCTGAACAATCCACACAACATCATCCAGCCCCAAGCTAAGCAGAGCTTTTGTTACTAGATGACTGATAAACATTGTAGTAAGTATTACATGACATAGATAGTTTTTCTACTAAACATAGAAAATACCCAGGACACCTGAAACAAATATTTGCAGACCGTACAAACATTTGTCCTAGGGCGGGAATCGAGCCCGCAACCTCTTGCGTTGCATGCAGACTTTCGCCCGCCGTGCCACAGAGATCGATAAGCTACGATGTAGAGGCACCAACGGTATAGAGGGCCTACGCTGTTGTAAGCTTACGACGATGGCCGTAGATCGAATCGAAACGTACCTAGGCTTAGGCTTACTATTCGATTAATTCTTTCTTACGTCATTCCACACATTTATTTAATCATCGACCTTGCGCTAGTCTGTCACTATAGTCAGCCATGCAACCCTCAGATTTACGGATGTCGACGAGCCACTACGCCATTTAATTATGTATTTAAAATATACATTTTAATTACACAAATTCTAGTTTTTTATTAAATGCCTCAATTAAATAAATAAATAATAAATAATGCTGGTCAATTCACACAGCATTATCTAGCCCCAAGTTAAGCAGAGCTTGTGTTATGGGTATATACTAGATAACTGATATACCTACATAATAAAATACATTACATAGATAGATATTTTTTATTATTCAAACGAAAACAACCAGAACACCCGGACCAAATACCTGCAGATCGTACAAATATTTGTCCCAAGGCGGGAATCGAACCCGCAATGCGTCTTGCGTCGAGGCGGACCTTCGCCCACCGCGCCACAGAGGACGTCAATTAAACAACAAAATATGATACGTACTACCTCTAATAAATATAATGAGACTTCTAACGGTTTTTCTGTTCTATGGTTAAAACTTAATTGTACATTAAATTATAGTGATATTGTACTCTACGCACGAAATGCGACAAAATGTTTAAGTATATTTTTCTCCCCTTAGCAGAACTCCAAAACGATGACGCACGAACTGCAACTAATCCATAATGATGACTTAAAACATAATACGCCCCAAGTTATCTTTGATGGAATACCCATTCCGCACAGTGTGACCGTTAAGAACCTAGGGGTTACATTTGATCGTAAGCTTTTATGGTGTCCTCAGCTTGATGTCACCTGTAAAAAGCTCCATGCTTCAGCTGGCTCACTTAGGAGGCTGCGGTACTTTCTGCCTACCGCTACTAAAATTGCTTTAGCCTAGTCTCTTCTTCTACCGCTACTAAAATTGCTTTAGCCCAGTCTCTTCTTCTTCCTGTTCTGAACTATGCGGATGCCTGCTACTTAGATCTTGCTGAGGAACAGTTGGATAAACTTGAGCGACTCCAAAATTTTTGCATAAGGTTCATATTTGGTTTACGCAAATATGATCACGTCTCTCCTTTTCGCACCATGCTCAAGTGGCTCATTATTCGACTTTGCCGGGACATGCATGTTCCTTCTCTTCTCTTTTCTATTCTCTTCAATACTCTTTCACCTGAATATCTTAAAGAACGTTTTGAGTTCCTTCATTCTTCAAACTCTCACCATCTCAGGTCTTCTGATAACTTACTTCTTAAGTTTCCCATTCGTTCCCAATCTTATTAAGGCAATTCTTTTACTGCACAGTCTATGGAACAAACTGCCTGTTGAAATCAGACTTGCTCCCTCCATCAACTCCTTCAAATCCAAACTGAAGTCCCATTTGCTTTCTTCAGCTGTCTAATCCAAATTCATTATTTTCATTATGCACTTCTTCTGTAACTCTAGGTGTGATTGCAGCTTTAATTGGTTACTAATTTGCCCACCTTTATCTTGTGATACCTACTTATCGTATTGGTATAAATTTATAATATGTATGTCATGTATTGTACTAAATTAGTTTAGCTATTTACTGTCTGTGCACTACCACTTTATCTTATATCTTCTTTGTCCATCCTAAGGTTAATTGGAAGAAATCACTTTCAGCGATAAGGCCGCCTTTTGTACAGTAAATTTATATTTAGATATAAGATTGTTATGTTATATGTTTATGTATTTTCTCTTTTTTGTACAATAAAGTGTTAATAAATAAATAAATAATACGATTTCTACGATGGATTTAAAAAAAATCTGCAAAGCTGGTAACACAGCACACCCCACCGCCCGCAGCTCTTCAGCGGATGACGCCGCGACCTGCCTCGCTATCCTTACCACTGAACTCCTTTGTCCTTGTCTAATTGTAATGTCTGTCTGCTAGCCAGGACAATTTGTAATCCAACATAGGTATATCTATCTACTTACCTCGGCACTAACTTACCTAGGTACACCCTGTGCTAACTAGTTTTCCTTATTTCTATCCTTAATGTGATCTACGAATGCAAAATGTCTGTCGTGTTATTTTGTATGCAAGTAGGTATTTCAGGCCCCAAATTAAACCTAGGAATGGTGGAAGCTACTCAATGTTTAAAGGTTAGGAATACATACCTACTTAGGTAGTTAACATTACCTAGCAGGTACTTACCTACCTTCTGTGTGATTCACAAAATATGAATAAAGTCAAAGCTTGATTACAAAACTACTTTATAGGGATTAAATTTGATTTTATTCAAGTCAATTTTATACACGGTAATATACCTACTTATCCAAACTATAATGTACTTAGGACCCAACAAAATATTCTTCAAATTCTCTCTTCATTTCCAGAACTACCCGGTTAATTTTATTAGATGTAAGTTTGTAGCACAACTCCCAGTCTCTTCGGTCGGCCCAACCTCCGTCACCTTCTGAATAGTCGAAAATAACATCATCATCATCATCATCAAACACGTCTGTGTACAACTCCAAGTAAACAGGGAACAGATTCCCAACACTTGCGTTTACCAAGCTTCTAAATCGCAAAACATCATTCGTATTTTCAGAATCAAATGATGCTGATAGAAAACCAGGGGTACTTCTCCTTAGTTTGAATACTCTCGGAATCATTGTTGATAATGCTTGATATCTATTGCCATCTTTACGTTTCACAGAAATAAAATACAGGGTTCGTTGCCAGGAAGCATCGTCGAAGGTACAAAATACGTCGTAGTGACCAACAATGCTATCCCAAGCTCTTACGTCGAAAGCTACAACATTTGTATCACTTGGAGTCCAAACATGCTGACGCAATCTATAAAAATCTGCTACATCTATTTCAGCGGGTATACTATCATCACCAAAGGACAAAAACTCTACTCTAGGAGGCGTATCAGCGACCGTTTTCATGAAAGATGCCATGTAAATGAAATCTTCGGAGAATATAAAATTGCCTTCCAAAAATATAACAAGTCCCTTGTGATTTTGAGTGTACGACAAATTACTGAAAACTATGTTTGCAGTCCACCACCAGTGGTGTTTCTTTTCTGATCGAGATGGCTCTCTGAAACGACCTCGCATATCTCGCCTGGAGCCGGTGCAGTTGGCACTAAATTTCCTATTATTCCTGCAATCTGATTGGGAATGGCCAGGAAACTCATTTTGGTGCGTTTGTATAGAGTAAGGATAGTAAATTTGAAGAACTTTGCAAAAATCGATGCTTCTTATAATATTGTTTAGGTTTTCGTCGAAATATGCATGTGAAAATATTATCAACACCTCATCCATTCCATAAATTTGGGACAATGATGTTAGGACAGTATTGAAGTCACTTGAAAACTTATCTACGAGCACCACGAAGATTATAGTTTCCTCAGTTAATTTCCCGAAGGACTCCAAGTTTTGTATGGTTTTATTTTCATTCAATGTTCGAATCTGGTTTGATATAATCTTCTCGTTATCTAGAGGAAAATCTTGGATGAAAACAACTGGTACGCTGTGATTCCTGAATTCCAAGTAAAATATTAAGAAAGTTAACAGCGTTATAAAAAATATTAATATAATTTTAAACTTTTGTATAAATTTACGCATTATACAAACTTTAGTACATAACCATTTTCATTATTTTTCTTTGTAATTACTACCTACGTAAATCATAACAATTTTTATACTTGCTCTGAGACTGTGCTGTAAAACACAAAGAGATTATAACCACACACAAAACGTAGTGGTTTTATTCTCTTTGACTACTACGTTGTAAAACAAAGAGTAGGTACTGCACAGAGTACTGCATAAAGTTAGAATAGTAGGTACCTACAATCTTGAACGAACGAAATTCGATCCTACTAATATTATAAATGCGAAAGTTTGTATGATTGGGTTGGGGATGATTGGTAAACGCGGTATTATGTATGACACTTTCGCCTGACTGAGCCACATCTAATGCGAATCTCAGCATCAAATAAATTTCAATGTGAAGCAGTTACGTAGAAAAAATCATAGAAAAAATCTAAATATACAATACATATTATTGAGATGATAGGCAAAAAGAAGTCGGAAAATGTAGTTGTAGTTCATGAAATAAGGTCGTCAATTTGGATATTACAAGTAAAATTGGTTTCTGTTTTATAATGTACTAGCGACCAGCCCCGGCTTCGCACGGGTAGGTACTATTGTTATGCATGTATTATACATATAAACCTTCCTCTTGAACCACTATATCTATTTAAAAAACCGCGCTTCAAAATCCGTTGCGTAGTTTTAAAGATCTAAGCATACATAGGGACAGACAGACAGCGGGAAGCGACTTTGTTTTATATTATGTAGTGATTAATCAGTACCTACTCTTATTTCTCAAGAACTAAATAAATAGCCCGGTCACAAGTTCTCAGTCTTGCTTGCGCAGATCAGTTTGTGCAGTTATGATTGCCCAAAAAGACTGAACATGGTACTGTGGCCAACGTGCAAGTAAGCTTGTGCAAACTGGACTGCGCAAAACTGAACTGTCTGTACCGTGGTCTGTACGGAATAAGTACATATATTATTCTGTATTTATTTATTTTGGTTTTATTTCTCTAATTTCAGTGGCACAGGGTGTCGCCAACAGATGAATTATTTTTATTTGGAGTTTTCTTTTAAGGTGCTCGCACTGAGCGGAACTGCACTACAACTACAACGAAACTGCGCGACAGGGCGGGGCCAGTTATTTATTTATTTATTTTACGGGATCTTTCAGCACTTAAATACAATATAAGGCATGCTTCCAACTGGTATTGATATGGATCAGTTGAGCTACCTGTAGATTGTTTGCAACAGTTTGCAGATAGCTTAATTGTTTCTATTGTAAATACTAGTTTTAATTTAAATTTGTTATTTGATTGTTATTTTCTTTCTGAATAAAGTTATATAAGAGATGTGTAAAGATAACATGTGGCTATTAATAAGTTCCTACTTATAGAAACAGATACAATTGCCAGTACTTAACACAAATGATAATAACAAGCTAAATATTCGCATTTACCACAAATCAGTTCAATACATTAGTTTATCTTATGAGTAGGTACAAAAAATATTCTTTGTATGAAATCCTATGAGACTGATCGCGTCAGCGGAACTGCGCGGATTTTTTTGGTGATTTGTTCTCATTTGAGGCGCGTGCCGCGGCCGCGCAATTCCGCTGTCACGTAGTGCGTTTGCACTTTTAATGTTTGCTGATATTTTAGCATGTCAATGATTTTCCAAGCCATGCTACAGTCTTGACGCTCCGTCTTACCTGTGCAAACTGGTTTGTTCAAACATACTTGCAAGTAAGAAGCAGCGTGTAGCCAGGCTTTAACATAAAGGTATCCAATAATGGAATAGGTACCCCAAATTTAAAATACTACTTATAGCATTTCTCAATAATTTTAAAATAAATTCTTACTTTTTCATTTGATAAAACGAGACAATAAATAGGTACCTCATGACCTTAAAAGAAAGTTGTATACAAAATAAATAAAGCACTAATAAAGCACACAATTAAATGACGAAAAAAATCACCTAATGTTTAGATACGTACCTACTACCTGTGAAAGTTTTCTGCCAGCGACAAAACAAATAGCTCTTCTTACTGCGGGCGAAGGACTCGCTCACATAGGTACCTAAGCGATATTTGAGGAGGTAGACGATCACGTGGATACTCACGGTAGGGCTGGTCCACCAGTTTAAAGTCGCCCAGTGAGCTATGGAGAGAGCTGTGCTCGGAGTTTCTCTGAAGGATAGGTAGGATTCGCAACGAATACATCCGACAGAGAACCAAGGTTATCTTCCATCCAGCATCTGACAGCAGTCTTTCGCAAATCGTCATCCAACCTGTTGGGAGGGCGTCCTACACTACGTTTGCCGAGTCGCGGTCTTCACTCAAGAACACGTTTACCCCAGCGGTTGTCGGTTCTTCTCGAGATATAGCCAGCCGACCGACTGCCACTTCAGCTTGCTAATCCTCTGAGCTATGCCAATAACCTTGGTTCTCTGTCGGATGTATTCGTTGCGAATCCTATCCTTCAGAGAAACTCCGAGCATAGCTCTCTTCGTAGCTCGCTGGGTGACTTTAAACTGGTGAACCAGCCCTGGTAAAGCTATCCAAACCGGCTCAATAAAAATATACGTTGTAGCTGCATCTGTGGTCACTCGCCGATTACTATAAAAAAATACCGTAATGTACCTTGCTATAGATATATTATTACATAAAGCTCCGTCTGTTGCGGGCATAAAGTTACGCTTAGTACGTCCGATTGACCAGTACCGCGATGCTTTATTCTTATGTTATTGTTATTGCTTTGTAGTGCGCAACTCGCATTGCAATTTTCCATATCTGGTAACTTTCCACTACCTTTTCACATACATATACGGTCACGGGAGCGTGACCGTGCCCTTCTGTGTAAAGTAGAAATGTAGGTATGGTACGTACGGGCGACACACGGTCACGGCGGCACTGCGGCCGCTGTGGCGGCGTGTGTAACCTGTCTATTTAACTTTTTTTCTGTTCCGTGATTTAACTCATACTTTTCTACTTTCCACAGCGACCGTGCCGTGAACGTATGCATGTAAAAGGTAGTTTAGCTTTTACCTCATAAGAGTACCAGCTGAATCTTCATCTATGTAGTGCGGGTTCACCAAGAAGAAGAAATCATCATCGCAGTGACTGTGACAAGACATGACCTGATACAAATACCAAACCATTCTACTGACCGAAATTTTAGTAAACATCAAACATCAAAGTGCTTTCTTTCCTTTAGACCTTACAGGACTTTTGGACACGTTGAATACTTAGGTAAAGTATCATGTATGTAGGATGAATAAAAATAATACGGTAGTAGGTACTTCCGAAAATTAAAAGGCATCTTAGAAGTGAAACGCTACCTTTTTGTTACTAAACGTTATGCTGAAATTTCGGATTTCGTTCGGCTACCAAATACGAAATTTCGTTCCGTCTGCGTCGGCGGCGTCGTCGGCTTTATGGTGCTACCCCGACTCATATTAGAGAGCCCCCATCTCGTTCATCCTTTTATTACCATAAGTAGGAAGGTACATAAACTTCCATTATCTTTAGTAGCTGAATGAAGAAAGTTAAAAAAAAACTGAAAATATTTGTATTTGCTGCCACTTGCGAAATAAACCATCATAGGCAGAAATAGGGCACGTTCCCACTATGTCGTATGGGTAAATTTATCCTTGGTCGATTATCGTCCGTCTCAAGCTGCCTCATTATTATCAACAATCTATCGCTACAACAAAAAAAGTCCTGAACGACAGTTAATTATGCCGTCATTTTGACGACCTCTGTGGTGCGGTGGGCGAAGGTCCGCCTGCGACGCAAGAGGTTGCGGGTTCGATTCCCGCCTTGGGACAAATATTTGTACGATCTGCAGGTATTTGTTCCGGGTGTTCTGGTCGTTTTCTATGTAATAAAAAAAAACTATCTATGTATTGTGTGTGTTATATTATGTATATTAGTTATCTAGTACCCATAACACAAACTCTGCTTACCTTGGGGCTAGATAATGGTGTACGTGAATTGTCCAGCATTATTATTATTATTATTTATGTGAACTTCTATATCTAATGTACAATGAGAAATAAGAGATTTTGGGCTAAAAATTAACATTTTCCCAAATGGTCCTAAAATACAATAGAATCGAAGTTGGCTTTACCATGGGTTCATAGAAAATAATTTACGATTTGCGGGAAATACAAATCATTGAAAAACTTATACAGACGAACTATGCGGTGCGGTGGGCGAAGGTGTGATGCGACGCACGAGGTTGCGGGTTCGATTCCCGCCTCAGGACAAATGTTTGTACAATCTGCAAACATTTGTTCAGGGTGTTCTGCTCGTTTTCTATGTATAAAAAAAACTATCTGTCTATCTATTTACTGTAGGTATTATTTATGTGTATCAGTTATCTAGTTAGTACCCATAACACAATCACTGCTTAACTTGGGGCTAGTTATTGCTGTGTGCATTGTCCAGCATTTTTTTATACTTAAATATAGTTGAAAAAGTCGAAAAATTGACCATTCCCCCCCCCCCCCCCCCTATCTCCGAAGATTGCAGACCGATCTATGTACAATGTATTAGGCGTTTGTAGATATCGATCTATATTTTACAGGAAAAATATAGAGAAGTCTGTAATAATAATAGTTTTTGAAAAATGGCCAAAAAGGGGGATTTTTTTTTTCAAAAGGGGGTACCTACCCATGTGGCGTATCAAATGAAAGGTATCGTTTTGGCCTTTTTAAAACACTTTTTGAAATTTCTGTAAGTTTCATACTTTATAAAATATTTCAGAAAATTGATTGTCCAAATAATTGGCAAATGTTTGAAACCCTCGGCGCGCGAGTTACACTCGCACTTGGCGGATCTTGTTTATACTTAAATATAGTTGGATTCAACCATTTATGAATTCCAAGTATTTTTTGCATTCTGACCCGAAACAACGTGATCATGTAAAAAAAAGTCAAGCAAATTGTCAAAGACCTGAAAAAAAAATCCCCACACCCCGTGCTACACTGCCGCGACGAGAATTTTCAAATAGCCACATAACTATTCGTATTTTTCACAATTAATTGAGCCAAAAATGGATACAACAGTACACGTGTACACCATCTTGAAAAGTCCTGGATGTATATCGAATTCGGTATTTTACCCTTCATGAGGAAAAACCTAAAAATATATTATTTGTTATCATCATCATCATCAGCCTATATTTGTCCACTGCTGGACATAGGCCTCCCCTAATGAGCGCCATAGCACCCTGTCTTCAGCTTGCTTTATTTGTTATAGCTTAGGCAAAAAGCGGTCGGAAAATAATTTTAGTTCATAAAATAACAATAGGTATATTATAAATTAATCAAAGATCCTAGAAATTAATGAATTAAATTCAAAGTTTTTAGTTTTAAATCTGTATTTAAACACCATAAAATAGTAGGCAGTGTTATTTCATCACATCTGAGAGTAGGTAGGTACCTATATTTTATCAACTTTCATCAGCAACACCAGCGCATTTGCGCACATAGTCAACTGACGCCATGACCACAGAGCAATAAGGCGTCTGATACGTCCAGCGTTTTCGTCAAATATCACGCAAAATCTGAAAATGAAAATTTTGAACGCAATTTTATAGCACTTATCGATTGAATTAAAATTTTGTGGTTTATGAGCAACATAATGATCTAACAAGCCGAGATATTTTTTTAAAATGGGAGTCATAATACCATATACATATAGTAAATAATGCTGGACAATTCACACAGCATTATCTCGCCCCAAGCTAAGCAGAGCTGCACAAGCTCTGCTATCTATGGGTACTAGATAACTAATATACCTAATACACTACATTACATAGTTTTTTTTATTATACATAGAAAACGACCTGAACACCCGGAACAAATATCTGCAGATCGTACAAATATTTGTCCCAAAGCGGGAATCGAAACCGCAACCTCTTACGTCCCAGGCGGGGCCCTTCGCCCACCGCGCCACAGAGGTCGTCATTGCCAGAATTGCTCTCATCCTATCCTGCTATCAACCATAGAGTAAAAACATAGGCTTCATCTTCATCGTCGACCTTTGTGGCGCAGTGGGACCGCCAGAGACGCAGAAAGTTGCGGGTTCGATTCCTGCTGCGGGCGGGATGAATGTTTGTATAATCAAAAAATGCTATTATTCAATCCACGATTTTTACTCCGATGATAGTTTAAAACAAATAACCGAAAGTGTACTAGCTGACATACCATCACTACAGACTATGTTGGTAAGTCGGTACCTACGTTATCACGGTGGTGGCTCTTTTCTTTTTTTTGTTTCTCCTTGTATAGCTGACCCTAAGAATACCTACTGCTATAAGACAAAGCTTTGACATTATTGTTTGTGTAACCTACCTACAGTAACTATTGATCTGACATTAATTTTCGATTCGTTGTATTATAGTAAGTAATCTTATTAAATTCAATTATTATTTAACTAATACTTTACAACAATTACTTTTAGGTATAATTAAACATGACATTGCTAAAATTAATTAATTTTATAATTTAAGTATCAAAGTAAAATTACTTATTAAGCTAACAAAATCGAACTCAAACTACCTAGGTATGTAATTGTTGCGCCCTGACAGGGTTTTTATGCATTGTGTACCCACTAACACGTCCTACACCTAATAAAAATAAATGTATGCATAAAGTCACAATAAATGATATGAATATTAATCAATACTCAATTACGGTTATTTGTTCCGCGTCTTAATCCTTGGCTATGGTGACACAAGCCTGCTGTCTTTCTTTAAGTTATCTGCCTAAATAAAACTAGCCTTACAAGCAACATTATTTCATCTGTGGCCTTAAGGCTACTTTTATTTATTTATTGGTTAGGCTGCCTTGCCAATAGGTAGGTAGGTAGGTACCTAGTTTTTAATAGACGTTACCTGTATTAGGTAGGTAGTAGGTACCATCACATTACACATCAACATCATTTAAACTTCCACTGCTTGACAAGGTTAGTTATTTTATATCCTGGCTTGATAGATGCCTCCCCTGATAAGCGACATATTATTTCCAAAATTGAAAATTTGTCCGGGTAATTAGTAGGTAGGTTTCGGTAGGTTTATTGTTTACGCACACATGACGGGTAACACCTATATTTAAAAAAAAACTTATAATTCTTAAATATCATCACCCTTGAATGAACAAGTGGTATTTTTATGTATATTTTTATAATCTGTAAGTAAATATTTTTTTTATTTGAAGCCGGCAAACAAGTTACCAAGCCAGAAAAGTTAACAACAGAATTCGTATTTGGCGCTCTTTTCTTACAGACTGGCAACGACTGACTCGTGCCAACATTTTTGGTTTCTAAAGCATCTCTATAACCTATTTAGCGATTTACTTCAACATTTAAATAAAATAAAGATATTTTAACCTATTTTATTTACATTTTCCAACTATTCTTATAAAATGTAATGATCAGATCAACTAACTTTATGATAAAAGTATTGCAACTGAACTTCATCCGGCTAACGAGTTTCGCCACTTGAGGGCGCCACTTGTACGACGTCTGTCTTGTATCTATAGTTTCCTTCTGTTTTGAAACCCAAGCTTGGTGAATTAGTTCCTCAGGAATTGGTAAAAAATTGAATTTGAAGTGATAAAAAGTGTGAATTAGGTGAAAGAAAAATGGAGAAAAGAGTCGCTTTGGAATTGAGAGGAAGAAACCCCTCACAGGTGAATAAAACTAATTTTACGATGTAGTGGAATGTTTTGTCGATATGTATTTCATCTTGTACTCATGTGTATTATCTTTAAATTAGCACTATTTTACTTTTATTGTAGCAAAAACCAATTTATCGTTCTGATATTGCTTGTTATAGCAAATTTACTCCCCAAAATATGTGGCATTACAGCATTTAGAAATTGGCCATTACCGATTGTTACGTTTCATTCATGTGGACATCTTACAATGAAATTATTGAAATAGATCATTTCCACAGCCTATTTCTACATTATGTAACACTTTGATATTATAGAGACCCCTTGGCAATGTAATTACTCAAGCGCACCTAATGTTTCTACTGTAAATATTCAGATATTGAGGTTAAGTGTCGAAACTTAGTACGGGTGTTGGACAAGCAAAGCAAGACTAAATTGCGGTTTTATTTTTGTATTGATTAGGACTACAAGTTCTCATTCAGATGGTTGTTTAAGCTCTGAATAGGTCAATTTCATGTAATAATCAGCATAAACTTTCACGAAACTACGAAAGAGATCATTGATTTTCTAGCATGTCAATGTCATTGAATAAATAACAGTAAAATACCAAAGTACACAGGTGTTTTCTGATAAATAACGATGGTCCGAACTATTTTGGGCACTTATGTACCTCGATATGATCGTCATTAGCTTTATTATTGTATCTACAAAAACCTAGGCCTTCTCTGACTTCTCAACTAACTACTACGTAATTTCGCGCCCTTTCACCCACGTAGTTTTAACCCCTTCAGAATTTGGCATGTTTTTATTCCTATTAGGTATTCCTATGTATGTACTGCATTGTTCCGAGGTTTTGTTGCACTTGTCTCGAACATAATAAACCCAGGGTTATAAACACTTGGTTTGGTTCATCTGCATTCTATTATTATTGACGCACGCCTTACCTACCAAATCAGCGGCCATTTTTATTGCGTCGCGATGATTCGTGTCATCCGCCATTGCAAAGTTGAAAACAACCATGTTTGTATCCGCAATTTGCACACGAAACATTTTATTTCCGTACAATCGATATTACTATCACATCCCATACATATTTCAATGGTTATTTCTCCGAAATAAACACTCATTTTATAGATTTAACGAACTGCGTATGTGCTTTGACAACTAGCTCACACCATTTTGGTTTGACGTTTAGGTTTGCCTCAAAATACGAGCAATCAATAGACCTCTTTTTATTATCCGAAAACTTAATTAGGGGAATGAACTCCACTAAAGTCTTTCTAAAATTAATGTTTGATTTAGAATAAATATAAAACCTAATTTCGTGATCGAAAGCGCAGGGAAGGAATGTTGTGTCGCGAATCTACAATGCTTGGAGGGAAAGTTTAAAATTACATAAAAGATACATAAGCAAAATAAAAGTTATAATTACTTACATACTCTGTCTGTATTTCCAATAGGTACTACCTATTGGAAATACCTAATCATATGTTTTTGTTTCCAGGTGAAAGATTTAAACTTGGACAACTGTCGCAGCACCAACATAGTGGGACTCACAGACGAGTACACAAATTTGGAAATTTTGAGCCTCAACAATGTTGGCCTGACAACACTGAAAGGTTTCCCGAACCTTCCAAAACTCAGGAAGCTTGAGCTCTCAGACAACAGAATATCTAATGGGCTCAACTTCCTCAGCGGCTGCAAGAAACTAACACATCTCAACTTATCAGGCAATAAAATTAAAGATTTGGACACGTTAAAGCCACTGGAGGCCTTTGAACATCTTAAGAATTTAGACCTTTTTAACAATGAGGTCACAAGCATTGACGATTACAGGAACAAAGTTTTTGGCCTGCATTCATCATTACTTTATTTAGATGGGTAAGCAAAATATAAGAAGTACCAACATTACTGCACCAAAATTTAAGTAAGGGTTGATTTTGCATGGGTACCTAATTAAAGCTTTTAATTGCATATAACATTGGGTTAAATTAGGCTGGGGCCTACATTTATTGTCAATAGGTGTTATTAATCCACACACTATACACATCTTTAGTATTTTATTCTTTACATGGCAGCCAAAAGTAGCAAACCAGTTGCATATTGCCAATAACAAAGATGTCGAGATATACTAGTTATGTAGGCCTCCACTGATGAAAATGTAATTCTCTTATGAACAACTAGGGGCTAGTAGGGGCAGTAACATAATCACCACGCTGAGCATGATATGAAAATTGCTTTTTATTTGATTACTTATAAGAAAAATTGGATATTTCTATTAAATTGCACAAATGTCTGCCATTCCAGGTTTGACAAACGTGACATGGAAGCTGATGACAGCGACGGGGAAGAAGAGGATGGTGAAGAGATGAATGGCAACAATGACAGTGATGCTGAGGAGGATGGAGATGGTATGATATAGCTAAATTATTGGGCTTTCAGTGCACATTCCCATCTGACTAATATCTAACCTAAGCAGCAAAACTACTAAACTTGTTGCCTGAATTTTGCATCGATCTCGCTTGAAATAAAACATGCAACTAGTTATCCCATGAAAACGCGTGCAAAGCCGCGGGCAGAAATGACTAATATTATAAGTGCAAAAGTTTGGATGTCTGTTACTCCTGCACGCCGAAACTACTGAACGAGTTGAGTTGAAATTTTACATAAAGGTAGTTCTAGCCCTGGATTAAGACAGGCTATTTTTATCCCAAAAGAAGGCGTGCGGAGCCGCGGACGGAAGCTAGTTTAACATAAACGCATATGTGAAGCGTTTCGTACTAAAAATCATGTTTTTAGTCAGTATTTCTTATTATATCACATAACATATTAACATTAATAGCTTTTACCATTCCACTGATGAGCATACGCTTCCCGTGATCAGTAGACACTTATCATTTAATACAATTAAACATTACTTTTTTTGGTTCTTTTTAAATGAGATTTATGATATAGTGAAAATAGAAATAATATGAATATAATTACTGAGAAATTTGATATTTTTGTTAATGTTTATAAGATAAAGCTTGCTTGCTAGATGGACAGACAGTGATCAGTGACGAGTGACAGCTTAGTATAAGGGCCCTTTGGCTTTCTTAATGTGTAATATACCCTAATATAATAGAACCATAAGTTCTCCATAGGTCTCTTTATTACAGAAAGATGAAACCCAATTAAGTTCTTGAATAATAAATTGCAAAAGCCAATAATGTTAACCCATAAATACCTGCATTTCTTTTCGATTTCATAATTCTCATTCGTACCAAATCACAAAAAACGGACATAAACTAAGTTCCTATAGTCTTAAAAACCATGATAGTTTCATTCAAAAGTTTTCTCACCACAATCTATCAATCGGGTGGGTTCTGTAAATATTAAATTAGAATCACATATCCTGTTACCTATTGTTATCAATATTTTCACACATTATTTGTTAGTGGTTAACCACAATATGGTTTCAACATTCTAAAAAATTACTGGTTGCTCAAAATCACCACACCACATACACGCCTGAATAAATCATATAAATTGGCTTCCTATTACTTTTACTAGTGTTGGTGGTCAATTGTAGCTACCATTTCACTAAGTATGTATTAATGTGGCTCAAGAAGGAGCTGTCTTTCATCTTAAAGAACAACTTGGTTAAAAAAGGGGTATTTGTAATAGAAATATGTATTCCAGATTTGGACCTAGATCTGGGTCCGTTGGTGATAGATGATAGTTCAGAGAGCCGAGGGGTGGGCAGCACTTCTTTGCCGATGATATTGTACACCGTTTACGGTCTCCTTTTCCACATGGGGTTGCTTTTGAAGAGTAAGCATCTGTTAGTTTTAAGTGATGCTTGTGTTGTTATTTTATAATATACAAATCATTACGCTTCAGCAGCACCCATATCTCTACTAGTGAACATGCATTCCCAAACAGGTGAGGTTTTGGGGGGCCAATTGACGTGACGACTCTTTATGTAATATAATTTAATAGAAATGGAGACCGCAAACGTAGTGTAGGACGCCCTCCGACCAGGTGGGATGACGATTTGCGAAAGACTGCTGGCAGATGCTGGATGCGGCAAGCTGAAGACAAGGCGTTATGGCGCTCATTAGGTGAGGCCTATGTCCAACAGTGGTCTACTATAGGCTGATGATGATAGTAAAACTATTTATTTTCTACATTTAATATTTTTAGCATTTTAGAAGCTTACGTGGGAGGTGCTTAGACTATACAGTGCTATTGGTGGGTGGGCAATTTAATTACTTACTAGGACCTAACTCTTTCATTGCCCAAGTTGCATACGGCGCGCCCGTTTGGGTACACCACAATAACTAGGCAGTGAAAGCGTTAATATGTTTATACATCCTGAGTTGTGAGACTGGTGTGACTGGTGCCTGTTATAGGTCACCAGTGTACTCATTCCGAGGGTGGTATACATGTTAAATTGTCAAAGTAAATACTGTAGCATGGTGAGTTATGCCCACGCTAAAAGATTTATTATTGAATACTATTGAATTTTATCCATACAAAAAATATAAATTCAAATGTAACGTCTGTCTGTTTTTTTCCTCAGAGATATGTTGTTATGTTAGCCCTACAAAACACGCTTCTGCGTTCTGTGGTGGACCCCTATCCTCAAACAACTAAAAGGGCCGATAGAACTTTTTCCATAAAAGAAGTTCTATCTGTCCCCTCGTGGCTTACAGGGAGACAGTTTTTTTCCGGGACAGATCAGGTTGACAAATGGGAGTAACCATTAGGTAATCTCTGGATGTAATGGTACGGTTTTGAATTTTCTTTCAATAATAGAAAAACTGTGGCAAAGTGGGTTCCATTTCCGATTTTCTTTATTCAAACATTTATCCCGAGAGATAAATGTTTGAACAAACTGCAGATATGATTTGTTTCCGGGTGGGTGTTTTCGATGTAAAATAAACTATATCTATGTATGTAATTTATTAAATACATCAGTGTTCTAGTACTATCAACATAGCCCTGCTTACTTTGGGGCTAGATGATGCTGTGTGAATTGTCCAGCAGTATTGATCTTTGAAGAATGCAAAGCCTATGTTTCATTACGTCGCTAAAAACAATTTCTTTGGTTACAGGTTCTGACGTGGACGATGAAGACGAGGAGGAAGTAGACGAAGATGTCTCTCTAAGCGCCGTCTACAATGACAACCTTGGTAAATCTACATACTAACTCACCATAATAGTAATGACTATTATCAATTTAGACACCATTTGGAATTATAGTTCCCGTATAAATGACCTCCAAGAACTAATCTGCAGTATCCCTACTACTCGTAATATTATAAATTCACATGAAACGTTTGAAAATCAAGTGCGAAGCCGCGGGCTGATGCTGGTTGAATTAATTTAAATAAATAAATAATGCTGGACAATTTACACAGCACTATCTAGCCCCAAGCTAAGCAGGACTTGTGTAATGTTGTGGTACTGGATAACTTATAAACTTTTACAATACATTACATAGATAGATATTTTTTATTATACATAGAAAACGACCAGAACGTAATACCTGCAGATCGAACAATTATTTGTCCCAAGGCGGGAATTGAATCCGCAACCTCCTGCGTCGCAGGCGGACCTTCGCCCAACGCGTCACAGTGGTCGTTTATAAAAATAAAATCCTAGTTGTTTGACGAGACAGTTGGTAAAATAAATTTTGTATTTCCAGAGGAGGAGAGCTCCGCCAGCTCGCTGTACGACGGCAGCGACGTGGAGGAGGAGGAAGATGTCGACGAGGAGGACGGAGAGGTAGAGAACGAAGCCGTAGGCAATAACCACTCGAAGACGCAAGGTAATTTACCATACAATATATACATATTAGCACTCAAACTGAGGAGAAATCCGCTCATCATCGCGCAATAGCTTGCTGTACGACGGCAGCGACATGGAGGGGGATGTCGACGAGGACGGAGAGGTAGAGAACGACGCCGTAGGCAACAACCACTCGAAGGCAGAAGGTATATACAACATAAACTTTAGTAGCATGAAGAACAGTAGACTCAAACTGAGGAGAACTTCGCCAGCTCACTGTACGACGACAGCGACGTGGAGAGGGATAGACTGACGCTGTAGGCAACAACCACTCGAAAGCAGAATTAATCACCAATCCTAGAGCTAAAGTGAAAAGTAGAGTGTTCTAAAGTTAATTGCAGTCGTAAATTAAGATATTAAGAGAGTTTTACTCACTCTTACCTGCTAACGAAGATAGGTACACTTCTTGTTAATTAAAACCCGAGGAATGTAATATTCGGGTCAAACCCCTACAGGTTTAAAGTGTAATAAAAAAATTAAGTCCTATTTATATTCATTTTAAATAAATAAAAAGAAAAACTAAACAAATCGTTTTTTGAGCAGTCTAATAAAGCTACCTTTGTTAGACTGCTCAAATAACCTTGTTCCGGTTTACTTATTTTTGCAAGTTTTAACATTTTTAAACTTGAATGTCAGAAACCCTGGATGAGACTAGCGCAATGCCGCGTACACATCTACGAACCGCGAGAGTGGCGTGGTTTGAAGGCATAAACAGGCCTTGAATAATATAACCTAATTTTAATTTAACGTGTCCACAAGCTGTGGTCACTTTATAGTAAGTAAATATAACCTGAGAATCAGTTAGTAGTAAGTTTATTATAACCATCGATTATAACAGAAAGTTTTGTCCAACAGATGGCGAAGACAATGCAGACGGCGAACCCGAAGAGAGCACCCGGGGTAAAAAACGAAAACATGAGGATGAAGACGAAAATTGAGAATTGCCTTAAGCGGAGTAATCTTACTAGTTCGTAAGTGTACAGCTCCGATGCATCGGACAATAAACGCAATCAGAATCACGGTACACCGCTGTCATCCCGTAGACTAGTTGTCATTTGTGAGATCCTTGTTTTCACCAACTTTTTACGAGATTTCATCGCACTTCTATTCAATTTCAATGCATATTACATGTAAGTTTTTTGGAAATTCTAGTTGGATTGAGTGAGGAGTTTTAAGCCTGTATGTCAAATAACAAGGGGTTCAATCACAGGTGATTGAAACAAGTTCAAGTGTTTTCTAGTGTTTATCCTTCATCAAAACTCATTACTGCGTTAGGTTAGTAGGTTTATTAGAATTTTATTCCCATGGACTTGTTAAATTGGCAGTTTTTCTAAGAAACCTGTCAATTGTGTATTCGGTTGGTGAAAATGAGCAATAATGTCGTGACCCTAGCCCGGTCGCTTCGCTAGGTTAACAAACACGCGCTGAGCCGTGATATTTAAACAGATGTGTTTTCTATCATTAATGTTGTCTATTGTGTGGAATCTGTAGTTTGTTGTCCGACAAGTTAATGTTTCAATTAAATTGTTTATGTAATAATCATTTTTTATTCTATTGACATGCTTAATTTTAGTCTAATCATTGAAATGAAAGTGCATCGTTAGGATTAAAATAGCTCTCATAAAAACAATTAATATGAATTGTATTAATTAGTGTAAGTGAAAGGTTGATGAATTGTTAAACAAAATTATTTAATGCCCTTGGAATCCATTGCAACTACAATTTGATGTGGGCTCCGCCTGTTTGAATGACCAAATTAGACTGACACTTAAATATGACGAGAAGTCAATTTCCATCTAGATAATTATTTACATTTTAATAATTATAATATCTACAATGCGTCACTTTCAATTACTCAAGTACAAGAGCGCATAAAACAATCTATTTTCTAACCACATAGAAACACTTTCTTTGGATGATTGTTGTTAAATTGTTCCACCATTCTTGGTATCGTTTCATTCCATGGAGGATGGCCTCTGTTGATTGCTTTGTTAAACTACAAAGATTCATGCGTAGGTCGCCAAGATTGTTGGCTTATTTATTTTATTTTTGCAATCTCACTAATGATAACTGAAAATTTCAAAATATTTTTAAAAATAAACTAATTCAATGGGCGAAATATAATAATTCTGAATAAATTGGGCCGTCTCATCGGCATAATAAGTTCAGAGAGTATTTTTCTACAATATTTTTTTAAATTTTAAAGGAACGGTTTATGCACTTGATAATATCAATGATAATGTTTGGTTGATGCATCATGGTGAACGTGCCAGATATGTTAAAGAGAATTTTAGTTAATAATTATTATTATTATTATAAGTCATTAAGTTTAAGTAATTTACAACTTGGCCTGTTGAAAATATATATGATCCTACTAAGACTTTATTTCTGGGATTGTAAAATAAAAGATAAACATGAACAAATTCGTTTTTTTATGCAAAAACCAAATCATAACCATATTCACACAAAATAAATAACAATCATACAAACATCAACTCTTATGCTGCTCTAAAAACTGTTGAAGTAGAGTATTATCGATAGGTATAACCAAATTCTCGCTGCCGTCATAGGTCCTTTTCATTTTGACCAGCTTGTGATCTAGGAACTCTGTAAGCTGGGCCCTCAATGCCAAATCAGAGCTCACCAGAAACTGTTCTCTGCACTTTGAGTATAGATCTCTGAATGGCAAACCTGAAAGTAAACACAGTATGCTTGATTTAGAAAGCTTCTATAGAGTGGATGCCTTATATGGATTATAATTTTATTTTATCACTAATGGTCGGTTCTCATCTGACGGACGATGTGTCGAGCGTATCATCGGTCGCGCGTCTATTCGGTCAAATAGGGTGTTTTCATAACCGACGGAAGATGCGTCGGGCGTAACTTCGTTTTGCCACATTATATTAATTACGCGTCTATTCAGCATCTACAGAGCCGTTGTGTAATAATTAATTCTAAAATGAAGGCCATCAATAATAGCTATTTGGGAGGCTTTAGAACAAGATCGAAAAAGAAAACGACGACATTGCATCTTTTAAATACTAAATGAATATCGACTGGCCAATTTCATTGTCTATATGTAATTTCAAGGGAGAATCCTTCAAAATTTATTCATTTTTACCGTATGTCCATAGAATCATTTGATGAACTCCTTACGACTGTGCAATGTTTCATGATCATGACTAAAAATGATCCGAAATTTCGGTTTGCCATTACTACAGAAGAAAGGCTGACCATAACCTTGAGGTAATAAATTCCCCTAAATCTAGGGGAAAATACCCTATGGTGTGAACACTGCAGTCAAAATACACGTGGCGGGACGTTGCCGTTCTTACGTCGCCGCCGCCGACAATGCGTTGACGGAAACGGAACAGACGCTGTACGCTCGACGCACTAACGCATCATCTCGGTTAAGTGTGAAAGGTTGAATGTTTTCTCATATAATTGTATGTTCTGGCGTTACGCGACCGATAATAGGCAACGCATCTTCCGTCAGATATGAACCGACCCTAACACTGCGTGCCACCGAAGCACGGTGCTAGAAGACAGCGGTTTGCGCAGAGACACGCCTCTGGCTGGATCGTATTGCTGAAGCTTGGCAATGTACGCGTTAAAAACAAGATTTATTTTTTCTATACTGACCTGCATAATTCTGTTTCTGGTTTTCAAGCTGGTACTCAATGATAATATTGAATATCCCCTTGGCATTGCTGGTCAAAGACTGGTGAACACTCTTGAGTGAAGATAGCTGCAATGCCCCACTGTGCGAGCTCATAAGGGAACTCTCAAATGAAGTCTCTTCGTTGTATGGCATTAAAGTTGTTACATCCCACCAGGTGAATTTGAATTTGCTCAGTTTTGAGTGGTCCCATACTGAAAAACCATTACTATTTTTATAAGGTTCGCTTGCGACGCAAGAGGTTGCGGGGTCGATTCCCGCCTTAGGACAAATGTTTGTACGATCTGAAAATGTTTGTTCCATATGATATGGGTATCTTCTATGTTTAATAAAAAAGAATAATGTAACAAACTGTATCACGTATATCAGTTATTATAAACTATGGCATTAAGTACCCTTAACACAAGCTCTGCTTGGCTTGGGGCTAGATGATGGTGTGTCCAGCATTATTTATTTCAATTAAAGTAGATTTGATTTTAAACTTACACAATGGTGCATTGATATGATCAATTGTTGCTATTGTGTGCACGTTCTTTATCTGAGAAATGCTAGCTAACATCGCCTGAGCCTTTGAATTCCGAAGCATAGCTCCATCAATGTTGTGTACTATTAGAAACAAGTCTACTCCATTCTCTGTCAGTTGAGTATCAATCAGATTAACAACATCTCCTATGTTCGACGGAACATGCGTGTTTTCTAAGAGATCTACAATAATACATTCAATTATGCTTTTGATCGTAAGGCTAGGGAAGAATCCGTTTACGACAATGCAAGGAAAGTCTTTTAGCTTTTCCATTTGAAACTGGTGCAATATACTTCGTTTTGAACCAATGCCATACATGATTATGTTAAAATTCTCGCTCAAGACGTAGAGCCATTTGTTGAATAGTGAAGTGTAGTTGTTGTTGAGGTCCGTGATTTTATTTCTATGCTCATTTGATATTTGAATGTCTTGAGATTCCTCTTCTAGGTTCAAGTTCTTCAATCGAGCTAGGGTGTGATCTGATGTAGCAATCTGAAATAAAGCAAAAATAGGTCTAAGCTGAATCAACAGGTAGATAAAGAACGCTATTAATGTTTGGTTGCAAATTTCCATTTTTTTTTCTAGGGCGTCTTTTTTATAAAATGTGTACTTTTCAAGGGACATGCCTCCAGTATAAACAAATAATTGAGTAAAACCCCCTAAATAATGATTTAAAAAAGGCTCAAAATAAGTGTAAAACTTCAAGTTCTTTTTCTCTTCTATAATGTAGCTTAACACATTGACTGCCACCAACATATGTACTAGCCGTCCTTCGGGTGTTTCGAGAGCAATCACGTTGTTGCAATGAACGACCGATGTGGCGCGGTGGGCGAAGGTCTACGTGCGACGCAGAAGGTTGCGGGTTCAATTCCCACCTAGGGACAAATGTGTGTACGATCTGCAGACATTTGTTCAGGGTGTTCTGGTCGTTTTCTATATATAATAAAAAATATCTATCTATGTATGGTATTATATTATGTATATCAGTTATCCAGTACTCATATCATAACACAAGCTCTGCTTAGCTTGGGGCTAGATAATGCTGTGTGAATTGTCCAGCATTATTTATTTATTTATAATGAACACATTAAAAAGATTGAAGCAATCAAAATAATTGGCATTTAATGTTCTTTGTTATTTTAATGACAAAAAACAAATTGTTTAATCATCAGTGAGAGAGTTGGAAGACTGAGCAAGCCATATAGCCTGTAAAGAGACATCATGGTGTTAGAAACTAGTTGATACCATGGTGAAAACAGAACCGGTGGTATGGCCGGAAATGAGATGAAAGGATGACATCAAAAAGATAGCTCACAAGAAAAACAAAGCAGCAACAGGTCAATGTAAAAGAAAATGGAAGACTTTTAAGTAGGCCTACACCAGACTACTGGTTGACAAAGGCTAAAAAGAAGTTGTTTTAAAATTATGGTAAGTGCCAGTGATCACAGTCTCCTGCGTGAGCGTCCACGTCTCGGCACCGTACGTCATGGTGGGCAGCACACATTGATTAAATAAGCGGGTCTTCAGACATTGTGGAACCTTTTCCGATTTAAAGATGTCATCTAGCTTGCCAAATGCAGCCCATCCCAGCTGGATTCTTTTTGAGATCTCTTTAGGCTGATGTTCTTTGCCGAAGGACAGAATATGTCTAAGATAGACGTCGGGGGGCGGCAATGGAGGCGGTTAGCGCAGGACCGTGGTGGATGGCACAAACTGAGGGAGGCCTATACCCAGCAGTGGGTAAAATCCGGCTGTGGATGATGATGATGCCAGTGATCAATACTTCTGAATTTCTACCTTAGAGTACTTAAATAAGCAAAAAAAAAATATTCAAACATCTTTACCTTTTTACTAGAATGCATCATAAAATAATTATCAGGAGTGATGAAATACTCTGAATCCTTCGCCTTGGCTCTATTGGACTTATTTTTGCTAATTTGTACTTTTTCCACAGGTTTACTTTGCTCTTCTTCATCTGAAGTGTTTTCTGCTTCTTCTGATGACTGTGATGATTCTGACTGAAAATATACAAAAACAAAGGCTTTGAATTTAGTTGTGAGGTCACTAATAACTTTTGTACGAAAGTACATACATGTTCTGGTGTTCCTTTGGAAATGGACACTCAAAGAAGTTGTTTCTTTTTGTGTCTTTATTATTATTGTATGCTACTTGTACATTGAGGTACTAATAAAAATGTTCTATTCATGTTCAGTAGGTAAAGGACATAGCACATAAATTTAACACTGGTGTGCCACATTCAGCACAAACTTATGCATTCAAATATGGGCAAACATGCAACCTTTATATACATTTCACAGTGACATACTTGCCTATGTGCTGTTTGCTTTCTTATGCTGTCACTGTTAAATGTATTTCAAGGTTACAGAGTTTAAGCTCATAGTGGAATACTAATTTGTGCTGAGTATGTGCTAGCTGTATGACTGTGTTATGTCCCTAAGCAACCAATACCAGCATGAAAATCCTAAGAATGATGGTTAAGATTCCTTTAGTTTATAATTTTATTACCTCATTTCCACTACCACCTGGAGCAAATTCATCACTACTACCCCCTGAAAAGTCACTTTCTGCGCTTTCACTGTCAACTTCTTGGATAATCCCTGTAATTATGAAGTTTTCATATATTTATTATAAATAATAATAAGTTTGAGGTACAGAAATTTGCCCATTTGCATTTATTCTGCAATTAGCTTCTTATACTATTTATTTAACATCCTCACTAGTTAAAAAGAAAGGTAAAAGTTTGTACCATATTGTGAGTGAGATATTTGGGCGAAGACAATGTCAAAGCTACTAAACAGATCTAAAGCTACTTTTTATTCTTATTAGCCCCAGGCTGATTTGAGCAGATTAATTTGTATTTTTGTATGTAATGAATAAACTTAAAAACTAGGTACGGAACCAATTTCAATTTTTTTTTCTGTTAGAAAGCTGCATATTCACTTAGTAACATGGCTATAGAATAGAATTACCCATGCGAAGCTGGGGCGGACCGCTAGTAAATAAATAAAGCTGGACTTTTCACACATTCTAAATGTTTACTTACTTTTCTTTATAATATTTTTGACATGTTTAGGAGTAGCTTCTGTTACTTTACTGATGGAGTTATGAAGAGCCTGTGACATGACAGTTTTTCTTGGAGTTTTAGGAGAGTCTGTTGACCTTGGGGAATTGCTGATCACAGACTTAACTTTGTTTTGGAGATCTAACTTTGTGTGGCGGGATTTAAATTGAAATATGTCTTGGCCTTCCACATCATCATTGGTGAATAGAGCTGAAACAAAAATAATTTTTTAACTGACATTGGCAGAATTACCTCAATCCAGACACAGACCAAAAGAATTTGATGTTATTCAACAGGACCAAGGCAAGTGGCATAAACAGAGATGCCTATGTCCAGCAGTGGGTCCACAAGTGCTGATTATTAAATGACATGATGTTCTAATGGTTTACCATCCTCAGCATATTCTTTTTAATGCTGGACAATCTATACAGTATCATCTAGCCCCCAGCTAAGCACAGCTTGTGTTATTGTTTAGATATCTGTTAGGCTTATTATGTAACATACTAGCCCATGACTGAACAAAAACTTTCCCTGATTGGCCCTTATCATTAGGGGGTAATGTTATCATGGCATGTGGTTTGAGGTTTACATTGGAGGTGGTATAAAATAAACACAGAAGGATGCCACTTCTAGCTAGTAAGGGTTTACAGATCAGTAAAAATAATGAGCACAATACCTGCCTCTTACTTACCAGTGGGTTTTAGTGATTGCTGATTGGTAAGCTCATCCTCTTCCATTTCCTCATCAGTGCTATCCTCTTTGTAGATTTTCCTCTTAGTTGGTGTTGATTCCAAGTAGTCTCCATATTTTTTTGGCTTGCTGCGTACCCTGGAAGTTCTTCGAGAGGGAGAGTCTGTAGTGTCTTCATCTGTAACATTAAATGCAATATTCAAAAGTTTGTACCGGCTCTGTGTTTATGTATCTGTGATATTAAGTCGCTCAAGAAAACTCTTCGTTTGAAGATAATATAATACTTAGTCGACGATATCTATGTGGTGAGCTTATAATTAAAATAAGGAAATTATATTACCAGCAGCAGTAACGGCCGCGGCGGCGCCGGCAAGTTTCGTGGAGGTGGAAGAGATTTGGGCGGGAAAACGGAGACGAAATCCACCAGCACCACCAGACATAATGCTTATCTACGATCACACACAGCACATATCACTATAAACTATTATGATTTGTAATGATTTCTAATGGATTTTCACTACAAAGTACAAACACCGTCATAGGAGTAATAGTTTTGTGTGCATTTTATGCTACAAAAGAAATCAGGCATAAATCAGGCAGGCATTCAGCTCAGTAAAGAAAGAGTAAAGAAGTGGGTCCTTACTTATGTTATGTCATGTCGTCGTGTCATGTCATTCTTCTTAAATGTGTCAGTGTCAATCAAACGTCAATAGCAACAGTCAAAGTAAAAAAAACCATAGACATTTAACTTGGGGCACCATCTTTTAATAAGTAGCAGAAACTTTCAAACTGAGGTCAGTAGTAGTTAAAGCTACTTGCGAACAGATGACACTACATGTATTAGAAATCAACCAAAAAAATTAGTTATTTTCATAGTTAGTATGTTATTATACTGGTTATTTTATTTTTAATTTCTCAAGCAGATTAAGCCTACAGCGCATCACAGTGCATCAAAACTTACATACCTAGTAGGTATTTGCATATCATAATCTAGAAGTAAATGATGAACCACTTACAGGCCGACACGGCATTCATAAATCATAAGCCTTTATCGCAGTATCGCTTTAAGCACTCATTCTTATAAACGCTTATAGCATTATAAACGGCATGCGAGTTGTGTTTGATTGAGTAGGTACTACTACCTATTCGAGGGTAGGTAAGTAGAGACTAGAGAGAGATCAAGAGGCATAAATTCCATATCAACTTTCATAATAGATACTGCAATATTCAAATACCTCTAATTGTAAAGATACAAAGGGATTAGGGTCCCATTCGACTCATCCAAAATCTTTATCCAAGTTCTTTGTCTGATATTTGATCAATTTCTTGGATGGATGCCCATTCCACTCATCCACTATCTTTTTCCAAGATTCCTAAGTAGGTGCTAGTTGATTTCAAAGGAAATTACATTATAAAATATCACACTAATATTATAAATGCGAAAGTTTGGATGGATAGAAGGAAGTTTGTTACTTCTTCACGCCAAAACTTCTCACCAGAACGGGCTGAAAATTGGCAGTGTAATAGTGTAGGTACCTATGTACTCTATAATAACAAATAAACCCCTAGAATTGCAGTGCAGTTTCCATATAAAAGAAATAACCTGTATACGTTTTCATAGAAACAACGCGTGCGAAGCCGCGGGCAGAAACTAGTACCTATCCAAATCTTTGATCAAATTTACGCTAGTAAATTGGATGAAGTCATCCAAGTTCTTTGATCAAAATGTACCTACATTGGACTAAGAAATTGGATGAGTGGAATGGACACCTTAATAATTATATAACCCAAGGAATATTGATGAGAAAATGTTTACGACATAGGTAGGGGAGGTAGGGGAGGGACGGGCAGTCGGGAGACATGGGCACCCCCCTTTTATTCTGATCCTGTCACAGATTTTATTTTTTTACTATTTTGGAAGGTTACTTTACCGACTGGCAACACTGCTTATCCATAGACGATCTGTCATTTACGTCAGTTGTTTGACACAGATACGTTTGAAGGTTTTGCGCTCGTAAAAGTGAATATTTTGTTGTGGTTTCGGATCGTAATAAAGGGAAAACTAACAAAAGGTATGTCTGTTTTTATTATTTATCTATTGTATATTTATTAACTTAGAAATTAAACTGAAATTCACGCTTAAATACCTAAACAAAAAAAATACCGGTAACTTATGTTGAAAATGTATACAGAGGGAGCATTGGGCATTCTGATGTGAGGGAGGTTTGGGCATGCCCAATGCTCCCTTCAAGTACTCCTATATTGTTGAGTAAAGGAGGATTTTTTTTAAATTCTAATTAGTTACTTACCTGCTTTAATTAAACTAGGTATTTAAATTATTTTTTATTACAGAGAATAAAGAAAAGGAAAATGAGCAGTAGTGATAGTGATGTAGAAAATGTTTTACTCGCTGAAAGTTCTGAGGAATCATTTGTTGAAGAAATGTCTGAAGAAGAGTTAGATGAAGATGATGTGATAATGATTGACAGAAATCCTTTACCTATGGGTTATACCTATTCTTAATTCTTTATTGCACTAATAAAACCTTATTTAAACCTTGTTACAAGAGAGGTATCGCAAAGGCGAGCTTAACCTTAAAAAGAGTTCTCTTCCAGCAAACCTTAATGAGAGAGAGAGACATGTATGTAGAAGTGGGCAAGTGTGCAAAAGATATAAAGACAGAAAATACCTACACTAATTGCATAAACTAATACATAAAATAATATATAATACTATAAATCTGAATAGATATCTAATAAATATAATAACGATTCTATATTTATAATAATATATAAAATACTTACCTACATCGAAGTCATGATGATAGGTAATGCTCTAACTAATCTTATATAAGTTAAGAAGATACTAATTAAGATGTTTTTTATTTGCTGTTAACTTTTATTTGATTCTATTATGGATATTTAGTGTTTTATAGGCCATGCCCAAGCCTCCCACAGGTGGTGTCCAAGCCTCCCTGCCATAGGGAGCATTGGGCACTTTTGACTTGTTTCAGAAATGATCTCGTAATGTCGAGACTGATTATAATTTTAAGAAAGTTTTCTCTAAGATATCTAGCCAAATGTGTGCTGCAATAAGAATTGCCAATAAATGTTGATTATCTCTAAAATCTGATTTTTTATGCATTAAATTGTGAAAAAGTGCCCATCCCTCCCCTACCTCCCCTATTTGGTATCATCAAAAAAGCTTGAAACAATATTGGTTTTATTAGCTTTCATTCATTACCTAGCTAGGTACCTATTTAATTGATTATTCATAAATGTCTTTGTTGACATAAATTATCTCTGATTCTAAATCGGAGTAGTAGATTCTTTATAAAATTAATAAAAATTATTATTACAAGTTTTATTTGACTATTCTATATTAGTACTATTTATTTATTAATAGACGAGCAGCCTGTGAATGATGCGTCTATTTCAGACAGTTTCGAATTGAGTTATTGCGTTATTATTATAAAGAGAAAAGTTTTGTTTGAATTGAATAGGCGTTAACTAAATACACAGATAGTAACATTTTTAACATTGTAAGTGTCCGTGTGGCGTTGTAATTACCGTTTGTTATCGATTCGATACCCATACTACAGTGCCCGCTCAACCTGCACCCCGTGACGTGACGTGAGCATGACTGACTTCTGGTGATAACTCTGCGCTATTATGCTATCTAAAACGGGATATTTACCGCGTTACGGGACTTTGACCTACTATATAGCTTACAAGTACCTAACGCTCTCAGGATATTTTAACATGATTAAGTAAATTTTTTATGTTTTCCAATATTTCGCAACAGTTTCATGCGCCATGACAACTTCACTGCAAGTTGGTTTTTATTGGCAGACATACCGATCTACCATAAGAGCCGTACGGAGACCCTAGCCCCCATACAAACGTTCTTTTCGATTCATTTGGAAACTACGTCCCCGATTTTAATGAAGTTTTACATACATAATCGGAAAAGAAAGAGCTATGTTTGTATCGTTTTAGTTTTGAAAATACATAATCATAATTAAATGAGAGCGTAAGTTAAGAAATAGCTTGAAAATAGATAAAAATGAATTTTCGTTCTCACTTAATGATGATAATGTATTTAAAACAAGATCCGCCAAGTGCGAGTGTAACTCGCGCGCCGAGGGTTTCAAACATTTGCCAATTATTTGGACAATCAATTTTCTGAAATATTTTAAAAAGTATGAAACTTACAGAAAAAAGATACAAACATAGTTTTCTTTTCTGATTATATATGCAAAATTTCATTAAAATCGGGGACGTATGGGAGCTTAAAGGTTCCCTCCCACTTTAATTCGTTGTTCTTTGCATGAAACTGTGTCGAAATATTATGGAAAACTCAAAAATTAAATCATGGTAAAATATCCTGAGTGTTAGCTGTAACCTTTATTTATTTATGTAGGTTAAAGTCAAGGTAATGATTGGTAGCCTTGGTAATGACCTACTAAGGCTACCAACCAATCACCAATCTCATAACTCTCCTCCGTTGGTAGTTGGGTAATTGACCCCAACACTCATTGAGATCCAAATCAGGGGGGCGGTTTTACAACTATGGTAGACACACTGATCAGGGCTTATGCCAGACTACCATAGACGGATCTCGCTCCAAACGAGTGTATGAGTTAATCTAATTTAGTATAAAGGACCTACTATCTAAATTACCCATACAAACAATAAAAACAATTTTTACATCATTTCATTTATTTGCTCAACTTACAGACAATTTCGAAAAATCACAGTTATTTTTGACAATTGTTTTGTAACTATTTAATTACACGTAACAGATGTCAGCTATGTAAATGGGAAGTGGGTACAAAATTGTATTAAATATTATAATTTATTGGCCACAATACATTTAAATATTAATATTCCTACTATTGAATAATTTCACAATATACTTCTAAACTGGTAGATTCGTTTCGTTACAAAGTCGGATTCAATTAAGATATAACAAATCAATGCCGGAAAATAATATAAACTTACAATGAATGTCTCTAAGGTAAGTATAAACTTTATAGTGAGCAAAAATGAATGGCAACATACAAAGTCCAAATATGACTTGACACGCAATTATATACAATCGAAGAAGCGAAATCAACAACAACAATTCATTAAAATTTAAATTAACCTGGTGATCTACATACATACGAAAACAAAAGCATGTGTGTTTAAACCTATGGAAATATGAAAGAAAAATCACAATATGTGTCATTGGAATAACATCCTAATGATGTAATAAAATCAAATGGCATCACCAGAAATACCATAGAGTTAGTACTTAGAAATATTTATGGTGGGATCGTACCTCATCTATATACAATACCAACAATATCAATAGACTTATACAATCATTCGAGTCCCTACAGCCGCGGTGACTACTCAGCAAGGTTCTGTACAAACTGCCTAAACCAGCTACTCACTATCTAAACTCGAGGAAGAATTAAACATTTGTACAAAACCATGCCTTATATTACATTATTGCATTCGAATACCACGCTACTTCAATTATTTCAAATGGTCTACCTTTCATAAGTCTAACAAGAATCATTAAAAATTTTGGGAACGCGAAACATCAAGACTTGATAAAACTTTCGGTTCAAACAAATAATTACACATCTGTACAACAGTCATTCTCTGCCGCTTGCACTATTCCCACTCTGACTCATCTTATTGAACATTTATTGACAGTAAGCTCCAATACGCCAAGTCAGAATAGGAATGCACAATTGCACATATTGGTTACAATCAATAAAAATTTAATGACATGGATAAATTCCTTTAGACACATTAATAATTTACACGAGACGCAGTTGCAAGAACGTTCAAATAAAGCCTATAGACTACAACGCGCAAAAAGCGTCCGATTAATATTAAATAGTGCGGTCGCACCACGAAACCGCGAGAGGAAAAATAAAATATCGTCCTGAGATCAAATTATCCACTATCACGCTAACAGACGCCGGCCGTGTGGAATCTGTTCCGACGGGCCCGACGCATTGTCTTTGGTATAGGGCGCGCTGTTGCCAATGCCACTGTATGCTTGTGACTTGAGTCTTCCACACTTTCACTTCAGAACATGCTGTAGGAAGGTACGAAGTTCCATCTTCTAGGTAGGTAACATCGGAAGATCAATGTGGATTCATTAGGTAGGGAAATAAGAGTCTGTTTCCAAGCCACTTTGCATTTCAATCACTATACCACTACATTTTCAATTCACTTTCACAAGGGCATAAACAAAGGTAAGCTAGCCGGTTGGTATCAAGGCTTTTAGCCAATTGGTATCCAGCCAATCCTAGGAAGTCGGTGTCTTGCAAATCCAAGGCATTATATCGGTATCTATGGAAAGTCAGCCAGTTGGTTTCTAGTCATATTAACCATTTCTAGGCACATAAACCAGTTGACATCCAGTCGTATCAACAGCTTGGTATCTTGCCAATCCCAGGCATTTTATCCTTTGCTATCCACTTTGCCAATCGGTATCCAGCCAATCCTAGGCATTTTACCGGTTGGTTTCCTCTTAGCCACTCGGTATCTAGCCAATCCTAGGCATGTTACTAGTTGGTATCAAACATTTCAGTCCAACTCAGTAGCAGTATCAGGCTCATTGACAATAACGCGGTAGTAGCGAAGGCACTAGGCTTGCTTGACGCGTTTCCTCGGCGGTCCGATGGGTGGAATCTGCTGATGCTGGGTTGCCAGCGCTCGGAAGGCCTCCGCTATGAGGTGGGGGTGAGATGAAATCATGTTCTTCCAGCCGGCTGTGTCCATGACGTCTGTTGCGTGACTCCTGGAATAAGAAATTGTGGATTAGGTTATATACAGTAAATTTTAAGGGAGTTTTTTACTGATGCACATTTTAGGAATTATTGTAATTTGAATTACAGTACATTGTTCAGTTTGGAGTCTATGGCGCTGCAAGTAAGACCTATGAACTGTATCTATAAAACAATGCACAAATATATTGTAATTCATACCCAGAAATTAAGTATTTAGTATAAAACATTGCCTGTAGGTATAACGGAATCTTATAACATTTTTCTTTACTTATATTATCAACCACAGCCTGTTTTGATTATATCAAAAAGATGGAATGTATGATTGTTTTGTTTTTTTACGACCATTGTGGCGCAGCCGGCAAAGGTCCGCCTGCGTCGCAGGAGGTTGTGGGTTCGATTCCGCATTGAATTGAAAAGATTGAATGATTTGCAAATATTTGTTCCGGGTGTTCTGAGTTTACATTTACTATGTAGATATAATTAATCTATGTAATGTATTATATTATATATATCAGTCATCTTGAACCCATAACAAAAGCTTTGCTAAGCTGGGGCTAGATGATGCTGAATGGATTGTCCAGCATTATTTATTTATTTGTCAATAACACAATATTTGGCTTTTGCCCTAAAGCGGACTCAAAATACGCTTGACAAAAATATAATCATGATCAGATTTGACGACCTCTGTGGTGCGGTGGGCCCCCTGTGACGTTCGATTCCACGTTGGTTGCAGGTTCGATTCACATCAAGCAGGCTAGGTGGGTGTTCTGGTGGTTTTCTATGTATAATAAAAAGTGTATAGTATTACATTATGTAAAACAGTTATCTAGTACCCATAACACAAGCTCTGCTTAGCTAGACAATGCTGTGCGAATTATCCAGCATTATTTATTATTTATTTATTTATTTAGATAGCTAAGTATACTAACGTGGTGGTAGAGGTAGGTACTAACGTGTTGATAAAGTCTATAGTTTGAGCCTTCAACTGGTCGGCCGAATGTAGGTCCGCTAAGATAAGGGTGTCCGCTGCGGTTTCCACTGACAGATTCATGCAGAGAGCTTCTTCGCACATCACTTTTAACCGCTCTAGGGCATACTGGAATGAGAAACGTTTTGTTAGAAACATGTTTATGACCGCGACTTCGCATGCGTTGGTTCTATGGAAACGTTTGGAGGTTATTGCTATACCATGGAAACTGATTTATGGGATTAAAAGTTAAAAATAGTAATAAATCCCGTTGGAACTGCTTTATGGAATACAAAGTAAGAAATATAAAGCCTATGTTTTATTCGAGGCCTAGAACTACCTGAATGCAAAATTTCAGCCCGATCTGTTCAATATTTTTGGCTTAATAAATAATATCTCCAATCTTTTGCATTATATTATTTTTAACATTATATTATATTAGTGTGATGTAATGTTTTAAACAATATTATGTACTCGCTCGAACATACATAAAAAATACATACAGCCGTACATAGAACCTCCTCTTTCGTTTCGTTACTTTAAAAAAGAAAGCATAGGATTATTATTCTTATACCTTAGCCAAACACCTTAAAGAATTTTAGTAAACAAAGCACCCATACTTAACCTAAATTTCAATCAGTTCAGTGTCTTTTTTTACGCAATTTACATTACTTATCGATTTGAGATCTTGGTGGTTTTTTTTTTGATATCGTGGTTTGTTTACAAAAATTCTACAAGGAGTTTTGCTAAAGTATTTAGTAGTATAAGCTTTTATTATAAATTCAATTATTCATCCATAAATACCTACGCAATTGTATTTGCAAATATGTATACCTAACCATATAAAGCTCTATTATATACAAATTGCAATGTATGTAGTTATATTTACATTTATGATGTATTCAGTCATACATGGTAAATAGTTAACAACTCGGTTTCTATGTAATGTTATTTATTTTCCTTTTGCGAGTACGGCTTTGTAAATTACGCCTCTACATAAGAATGGCGTTGCCAATTAATGCTCATATTTATTAAAATAATTGATTTTTAACTAGTTTCTGCTCGCGGGTTTGCACGTGTTGTTTCCGAGGTGAAAAAGTATTCTCTAAGTATTTACAATATTGAAATATTGGAAAACTCAACAATCAAATCATGGTAAAAATGCCGTTATAAATGACTTTAAGAAACTAGCTGGTTATAATCGATAATATTATGAATGTAGTCGTTAAAATTAACTATTTTTTTTAATTGCGATGACTTAACCGTGAAGCAGACCTTCATGCCATTTGGCGCCCTCCCCCTTAAGTCCCATGAGTTTATCGAGCATTTTGTCCAAGGGCACAGTATGTTCCCTGTTTTAAGTATTTATCAAGGTACCTATTAGTTTAGAGGTCTGGGTGTTTTCTTTGCATAACTTTAATAATGTTAGAAGTAAATCAGTTAGTTATCTAGTAAGTACCTAGAAATATAAATTTACAAATTTTGGTTACATTGAAGTCGGAGCTACTGTCTAGCTCCGACTTGATGATGTGTGAATTTACAGCTTTTTTAATTATTCCAACATTTAACATTAATTATTCCTGAAATAAATAAATAATGTTCGTACGTCGTCGCTTGGAGCGGGCTATTCTCTGATGAAAATCCTAATATTCAATTTGGATTATGCTCTATTCCACAACTTCTACATTTTGTTCTCCGAACGTCATAATATGTTCAGTAATTTTTTTACTTCAATAGTAATTATAGTAAGTTATATGAGTAAGTCCACAGGTGATCGGAATGCTGGCTTTTATTTCGGTCAACGAATTAGCATTGCCATTCTACGTGGATGCTGCCAGCATTCTAGGCAATCTGCCTTCTGGTGATGGCTTAAATTTTTTAAAAATAGATGTAAGTGTAAATATTAGTTTTAGAAGTGTAGATAGATAGATAGATAGAGATAGATAGGAAATGCTTTATTGCACACATAATAGACATAAAAAACAAAAATAAAAGAAATAACAAAACAAATATGTAACAAGTGTATACCTTTACTATTTCTAAATAAATACATTGTACTATTTGATGATATTTGATAATTATAATATTATTTATCTACAAGATTTCTTATTATTATTATTTTTGATAGTCTATAATGTATAAAATTTAGCTTGGGTATAAAGTCTTAGATGTAACACCTGACATGTAACATATTTGTAAAGAACTATTGAACTATTAATTTGAGTAGTATTATCGATATAATCTTACCTTATCCGCGGCTGCCAGTAAATCATCGGCCATCTTGTCTAAATTCGGCGCTCGTCCCGTGTAGATAAAGCGCAGCATCTCCCGCAAAACCTCGTGGTCAACGTCTGTGATATCCACTCTGTTACGTTTCCTCTCTTCCATTTCATGCTCGAACATTGCCGCGAACACAGGACTTCTCGCTGAGGAACATATCATTAATAAGTATGCGGTATGGAGGGACCAGTGTAAGGGTTAATGCTTGACGTTTGAAGACATTTTGAAATAAATAAAAATAATAATAATGCTGGGCAATGCACACAGCATTATCTAGCCCCAAGCTAAGCAGAGCTTGTGTTATGGGTACTAGATAACTGATATACATAATACAATACATTACATAGATAGATATTTTTTATTATACATAGAAAACGTCCAGAACAGCCCGAACAAATGTCTGCAGATCGTGCACACATTTGTTCAGAGGCGGGAATCGAACCCGCAACCTCCTGCGTCGCAGGCAGACCTTCGCCCAGCGCGCCACAGAGGTCGTCATTAAATGCTGGACAATCCACGGGGTAGATAATGCTGTGTGAATCGTCCAGCACTATTTATTTATTGTCATTATTATCTAGCCCCAAGCTAAGCAGAGCTTGTGTTACGGGTACTAAATGACTGTTATACTTATAAGAATACATTACATATATAGATATTTATTATTTGTTATAAATAGAAAATGCCAAGAACACCCGGAAAATATATTTTCAGATCGTACAAAAATTTGTGACAAGGCGGGAATCGAACCCTCAACCTCCTGCGTCGCAGGCGGGCATTCGGCTCCTGCGCCACAGAGGTCGTCAAGTAACTATGATAGCACTTTTATTATGATAAAAACCCCTTTTATATGGTGAAAATATTTAAAAATTCGCTTTGATTCGATTCCAGTAAGTAGGCATGCTTTTTTATACCGGAAATTTCTCTTATTTATTTTATTAATTCATTTAACTATGTTATAGGAAAGCGCTGTATAGTGTTGGTTAGAACTCTTTTTCTTCAGTTTTGATCTTCCCATCAACGGTATTTCAAAACCAACGCTACAAAATTCAAACTAGATTTCACAGGTTGACCTTTCCGCTCCGAAAGCATTGAAAACAATTGATACGTAAAACTGGAGCACGAATTCAAAGCCGATCCCCACATTTTTTAATTCTATACGCCCTACGTCACAGGTCGAAGCACAGTGAGTCACAAGATAGGTGTAGGATGACAGAAGGGTCACTTAAGCGGCAAAGTCAAATTAATTTATGTTGTGTTTATTTAACTTCATAAGTTAATAGTAAGTACCTATTGTATGAATTCATATAATGCTCTACTTGACTGTTCACGCATCATCATCATCAGCCTTTGATCACCAGCCATCTAGCCATAGCCCAGCCCACAGCTGGACATAGGGGCTTAGTAGCCTATATAGACACCCGCGGTAAGAGTTTGGGGGCGTTGTAAATTCTAAGACGGCAGCACACCATTTCCAACAGGGTACCTTGACGGCTTCTTCCACATTTAATAAATAAATAACGCTGGACAATTCACACAGCATTATCTAGCCCCAAGCTAAGCAGAACTTGTGTTGTGGGTACTAGATAACTGATATACATAATATAATACAATACATAATGTAGATAGATATTTTTTACTATACATAGAGAACGACCAGAACAAATGTCTTCAGATCGCACACACATTTGTCCCGAGGCGAGAATCGAACCCGCAACCTCCTGCGTCGCAGGCAGGCCTTCGCCCACCGCGCCACAGAGGTCGCCACTACACAAAAAAAAACTAAAACAAAACTGTCTTCATCATCATTATGAACTAAAAAAACGTCTTGCTCTCTCCTTTTTTAACTCTTGCTCGTATTTCAAAATAAAGACTGGTTCCTCACTCAAATGAATTTAACCGTTTGTTTTCAGCCTTCTGGCCACAAAGCAGTTAGATTGTAGTTTCCAATTCACAACTAGCTATACGTCATGACAACATTGTTTGATAAATACGACAAAACAAGGGCTCCGAAGAATTATCAGTGACAGCATGTTTTACATTACTAATGATATTGTTGGCTGCTAGGGTTATATTATTAGTTAGTTATGTACCTAACAAGTTAATTTATTAGTCGTAGATATATTCTATTGTCTTTGTCTCATGTGAGTGAAGTTAAAGATGGTCTAAGTTGAAATGTTTTTAAAATGAAACGATTTATCACACTGAACGAAGCTGAAATTTTGCATAGACGTAGTTTTAGACGTGGAATAAACTAAAAGGATACTTTTTATCATGTTATAAAAACGTTATAAAAGACACATTTTGCTTAATAAAAATCAAGCAAACTGTGTCTTTTAGAAACTTAGATTTATGGTTACAAATGTATGTAAGTAGTACAGATAAAAAACAACGATAGGTAGGCAAAAAACCTTTAGAAGTCGAATAATCAAATAGAATTTATGGAAATAAACTGGTCTCTTCCATCAAAAACATACAAATTTCGCATAAAAAATGGTTTTATTTGAATTGCTCAAACTAAATTATCAGCGACAACACCAAATTTTTTTTTTACGAAATTATAAAGCCAGGTAATTATTGTATATTATTAAATTTATTTGAGTAATATTTTCGTTTTTCTATTTAATTCTTATATTTTGAATAATTCAAAACTATCAAACGGATCAGGTTGAAATTTTGGGAAGATGTATTATAGATTTGTATAGGATATTCTCGAATAGGTATGGCTATATTGTTGTATTACTAAAATAAATAAATAATGCTGGAAATTCAGACAGCATTACCTAGCTCCAAGCTAGGCAGAGCTTGTGTTATGGGTAATACATAACTGATACACATAATACAATATATTACATAGATAGATATTTTTTTATTATACATAGAAAACGATCAGAACACCCTGAACAAATGTCTGCAGTTCGTACACACATTTGTTCCGAGGCGGGAATCGAACCCACAACGTCCTGCGTCGCAGGCAGACCTTCGCCCACCTTGCCACAGAGGTCGTCAGGTATTACTAGGAAATTTCACATCAGAAATTCCCATGCAAAGCCACGGGCTACTTGAAACAAGTTAAAATTAAATATTTCTTTTGTGGTGTCCAGTTTCCTTTTTTTTGACTATTTCTATAGATACAAAGTATCCTAATAAAAGCCGAAAGTTTGTAAATTGTGAGTTTTACCCTTCACTTTGTTATCTATTTCCAAAACTATTGCACAGATAAGGGTGAAATTTTGCCCACATTTAGTACATAAGCGCGCGAAGACGCGGCCAGAGACTAGTTTCATAGTATACATCAATGTTAAGTTAATTAACGAGGCTGCTGATCGCCCGATAATCTTTCAGAGAACACAATCCTTTGTGATATTATTGTATAGGTAAGGTACGTTAAGATTCAAAAAAATCAGTTCTCAATCTGGATTTAAAAATCTCTTAAAATTAATGTATTGTTTCATTTTGATCGCGTCTGATGGAATATTATCCAAACCTGTCGTCGTAAATTTTACCGTGTCAGAATTAATTCATGTTTGTAATAAATCGAAATAACTTGTACCTATGTTATTGTAGGAAGTGCCAATAAGCCAATAGCGGTATTTCTGCGCAACGCGTTTATCACGTTTTACCACATGTGCATTAATTTGTTCCATAATCTATAGCAAATTCTAAAAGCAATAGCTATAACTAAAGGCATTCGTTCCAATCATAACGTACTAAATCAACATTTAAATAACCATAGTTATCTAAAAAAAAACAGACATACTTCGTTTACACTAAATTTTACAAAAAAACGTCAATTTCAAATTTAACTTTCTACCATAAATTCATTACATTGAATTTTATTTTATATTTTATTATATTTTTTCATCAATACAGCTAAAATCTCTCGATGAATTTTCCATACAAGCTGAACATAAAAAAACATCTTATCATAAATTTGTAACATTAAGATATTAATAAATTTTCATCATCAACATAGCGAGAACCCCTGTCGATGAAGTTACCTACAAAGTGCATGCAACTGCAAGGCATAGGTATTATATATATAACAGACTCCTGTTTGTGTGCATGATCACTATGGCCAGTCATTGCTTCCATAAAGTAGTATTAATTACTTGGCTTTATATAAACGACATTTCTGTACTTTGTTGCAGGTTCACCTACGTCTTTTTCAATCAATTTTAACTGTTGATAATTTTAGGTTGTCATAACTAATTCTTTCTAAGTTCGTTGTTAATTTAACTCCGATGGCACTAAAAACTAATTTGATAAAAAAAGGATATAATCATTTTTCGTATTGTCAAATTAGTAAATTTTGTGCCATAAGAACCGTTACCATTATCACAAAATATTTAATCGTTAGAAATAAGAAATAAGGCAATATAATGTTTTCGGGGACGAAAGCTTAGTCCGACTCTATTGTATTTTATAAGGGCTAGAAACCCTCGCCCTTTGCGCATATTGTTACAAACCCCAAGCTTTTTGACCACCCCAATCTGATACTTACCATTCCCTGGTAATTATAAATTCAAGTTAGTGTAATTATAATCAACAAAATCACACCTAGTAACTTGGTAAGTCATTTTGTTATTAAGCAAAAAATTTATAATCCTTATCCCCGCTTGTACAAAGATATTTATATGCCTAACCTTATTTTTGATCAAATCCAGCATAACTATAATCGTACATCATATATTTAAATTTAATAGATTTGTATGGTTTCGCAACTCACAAATCATATTTTGTGAGTCTCGAAAGGGGGGAGGGGTGTTCGGAATATCACAAAATATCACAAGAGGAAGAAGGGCGTAGTGAGAATTCACGTGTAAGTAATACTTACACGTGAATTCTCGTAACGCGCGATTTCTTTACCGGGCAGGCAGAATTTTTTATCACGTTTGATTATATGTACTATATTCAGAGAGTATATATAGATAGGATTATACATATATTATTTATGCAAAATTTCATTGCAATAAAGGATGTAGTTTTCAAATGAATCGGAAAGTATGTTTGTGCTTTAGGTGTTCGCATCCACCATTGCATGTCTACCCCAACCCCAAACAAAGGGGTTTATTGCCATGAACACCATGCTTGACAACGGTTGGTTAGTGAAAGCTGCTACCATTCGTGGGAGGTTCCCTTACAGTTCCTAAGAGCTGACTCTTACGACATCCACGATCTGCGATGTAGTGGTCAAGTCTTACGACCACCGTCACGTCCTGGAATTCAAGAACTTCTAATTTTCCGAGAAATTCTAACCTGCTAATATTGCTTTATGCGCCTGGAACTCCCTCCCTCCAACTGCTAACGTGACATCAGAAAACCGCTCGTTGTCAAACAGCGCACCCAAATCATCTGACAATCTGCACTCAGGTACTTTGAACTGTACTACGTTGCTTTGCCCACTGATATTGATGCTATCTGCTACGACTGATACTTCGCAGAATATCGTCAGCTTGTCTTCTGGTAGGAGGCCGTTCGCTTCGTCTAGCAGGAAATCTCTGGAAATAGGAAAGATTTTGTTAGAAAGGCGAAAGTTTGTGCTGTTGGGAGATATTATGGGCGAAGGTAACGCCGAAACTAAGTCCTGATCGGATACAGCTGAAATTTTGCATTGTTATAAGTTCTATCTTTGGATTAACATTATACAGGCTTTTCAGCATGTTAAAACGCGTGCAAAGGAGGCAGCAGAAGCTGGTAGGTTATAAATAAAAAGGTAAGATTACTCTACTTAATAATTACAGGCGAATGGCCAAAGTAAACGTCAAAACTACTGAATGAATCGGTCTGAAACTTTGCATACAAAAATCTAAACCTGGAATAACTTAAGGTCTACTTATTATTTAAAAAAAAAACGCATGTGAAGCCACGGGCATAAGCTAGTAATTTATAAGTGTTTTCAGAGTACAAGTCCAAAAAGCTTATTCTGCTCAAAAAACTTTTACGAAGGAGTTAATAGAATCGAGTAGTTTTCTTGCTAATAAATTGCATCTTGATTTTCAATCAATCGCGCCAGGCGAATCCTGGAACTGGCAACAGGGAATGTCCTACATCATCATTAGACCATATTAGGCCACTGCAAGCTAGGATTAGGCCTCGATATATACTCACTGATGACTTTCAATATATATTTTATCAGCACGGGGCGTGTTTTTTTGTAAAGTAAGGGAAGTAGGTTTAAATTGCAGCAAATGAGTATTTATGATCGTATTCTACCCAAGGGAACAGACATTTAATGTATGTAGTATTAAACATTGCAAAACGAGATAAAACTGATGCGGAAGTTATGAGAATTTGATGAATGCTGCATTTATCAAGGTTTACTTTATGGCAGGACAATGAAATAACAGTAATTGAAGTCTTCCGTACACGTAACGTAGGTTAAATTCGTGTAAGAATTTAGTCATCATCAGCATCATCACGAGCCTTTATTTGTCCACATGTGGACATAGGCCTGCCCGAATGTGTGCCATAGCGCCCTTTCTTCAGCTTGCCGCATCCAGCATGTGCCAGAAGTCTTTCGCAAATGGTCATCCCACCTGGCCGGAGGGCGTCCTACACTACGTTTGCCGAGTCGCGGTCTCCACTCATGAACACGTTTACCCCAGCGGTCGTCGGTTCTTCTTGAAATATGGCCAGTGTACTGCCACTTCAGCTTGCTAATCCTCAGAAGAAATCCTCCAAGAATTTAGTGTTAGGTTAAAACTATATAATGAACGTGAGTTCAGCTGACAAGTGCCTCGAGAATTCGAGATGGTTCGAGAAAAGGAATCTCGGTAACGGCCGTCTACTCGTCTTGGCTGGACAGACATGGCCTCTGATCTACGGTAAAAGAAGTGCTGGGTCTTTGCCCAGCGCGATGGAAAGCCTCTTGAGGAAGTATTTTCTATCACAATGATGAGTGATCATTGTGATAGACAATACTAATCTGACTAATTGTCTTGCCAGTAATCCATGATAAATGCCACATTGGCTTTATACTGTTACTTAAAAAAAACAGCTAAATGCACCTATCTAGGATTAATTAGTGTCTTAAGTTATTGTGTCGAATAGTATATATAATTATTTTCTCTTTTTCTTTCTCACCGTGGTCAACTGATCAATATATCGTAAGAAAAAATTAGAGAAACAAGTGAATGAAGTTGCTGATGAAGATAATTAATGTTTGTTGATATGATTCGTTTAATAATTACAAAACCATAAACCGGCAATAGTTTCATAATTTTCCTAAAATAGAGTTGTGGCAAAGGAAGGAAAATAGTCTGTCAAAAATAAATAATCAAACTCATTTGAAATGCAAACCTGCAGATAACGAATTGCCCGTACAAACGTACTACCAAAATGTTTTTTATTTAAAGTGTGGTTTAAAATCATATTTAAACCATTTCTCGTTATTTTTTGTATGTTGTAGAAAAAAAAACATGGCAAGTACCTACCTATAAGATTGTATGTCAATGTATAATGAAATGTAACCAAATAGCATTTTGTATATTTTTACGTAGAAAATGACATGTTTTCGTCCTATTTGTTTTGCATCAAGAACAACAATATCTTAAGTTTTGTTTGTTAAGGCACATAGCTTAGTTACAGAATAACAACACTATGCGAAAAGTACAAAAAGTTTCAGTCATCATTTTTGGTATTACAGAACATAATAATATATTAAAAAAAAAAAAAAAAAAATTGAAGTTGCGTTGCGGCGACAGCTACTCTGTCGCCGAATCCTTAAAGCCTGAATTATTGTGGGAAATACAGTCTCACGGGTAAAATCATGTTCAACTTAAGATATAAATAAATAACGCTAGACAATTCACACAGCAATAACTAGCCCCAAGCTAAGCAGAGCTTGTGTTATGGGTAGTAGATAACTGACAAATATAAAACTTCATTGCTACCGAGACCACAAATATTTATGAATGCATCAAGTGCGCAATGTCGACGCCTCAGCAATCAAAATACTAATTTATTAATGACAAATTGACGAAGCAAGGTGACCCCAGAGTCAATTGATAGATAGCAAATTGTTCGACCTCTGTTTTATTTAGTTTACAACAAGCAACAAGCCCCGGCTTCGCACGGGTACCAAAGCAGTTTTTTCGATATTTTTATGACGCATTATTCTCATTAGGTACATTCACAAAAAAAGTCGTGTGTCTTTATAAACAAAGAGAATTACAGTCTAATATTAGAAACAAATACATAATTTTTTTTAATACTTCAGTGGTGATAAATTTAGGTAGGTAGGTACTTAAAAATTAATGATTAAAATGACCACCGCACTAGGCTAGGCCTGTTTCGCGGTATTTATTTAATATATTGTTTTCTAACTCTATTGGTTTATACAACACACGCCATTAAAGCTCCCAGTAGGCATGATTTTTCCGTAATCTTCTAAAATTATCGTCATAATTTCAATCAAAAACCTTCCTCATGATTTACTCCATATATTAGTGAAACCGTATGAAAATCCGTTCGGTAGTTTTTGAGTTTATCGCGATCTAACAGACAGACGCGTTTTGTTTGTCTTAGTATAAGAAGTCCCCAGTGATATGTCTTGCACACCTCTTCAAAGACCAGCAAAACAAATATACAGCGAATGATATAATCCTTACTGAGAATTGAATACACATAAATAGTTCTTCAACCTATCGCGTCAGTCTCTAGCTGGATTAACGTTTTGTGGTATGAATTGAGTGGAACTTCTAAGGTAAGTTCGTTAACCTGCATGACTTGAAGCCTGTTTTTGCTTCACATTCACTGCCAAATTGGGCAGTAAGTTTTTGAGGTTCCGGCCGTTGAAATTTTAAGCGGTCCGTGGCATAAAATTTGTGTGTGACACTATAAATTGTTCTTTACGTATCAGAACTTATCAGTGTTATCAAAAAAATAGTCGAGCGTTTTGCCAATATTAACAAAAATCGATAGAAAACGACCAGAAAGGTCGATTTACCGTACATCAAATAATGGCATAAAAGGCTTAACACAAAGCGCAAGATTGCTCCGCATTATTATGCCATATAAAGGACCAACAGTGTTTACAGCCCTCACGACTTACTACACGTATTATTAACAGGGAAAATTATATTGCACCGTCAAAATAGGGTCCGCCCCCATTCCATTGAATCAGGACAGAACGAAACGTGGGTAGTTAAACCCTCAACAAATAAATAGAACTAGGGAAGTCACATTCGTCAAAAAGTGCCTGGTATTTTAAAACATAAATCTACAATTTACAGACGGATCTTTATCAGTAGTGGCTATGACACAAACAGGATACGAAAGAGTATTTAAGTAGAGTTCTTACCTTCTGATAAACTTTTTGAATCCCCAATCTTTGCCTTGGACGAATCTGTATGCTCGCTGTGACTCCATCGCCTTGGTCTCTTCCCGTTTCGCATTTAATATTGAGAACTTGAACTTTGCCCGCACTTCCGATTTATTACACGACACTAATAATAGATATAATGATAAGTAGTCTTTGCTTTCTTCATCGAGTCCTTTAGGGTTAACGCGGAGGCACCATTTTAATTTATCACTAGCACCAGCTGAGAAAGTCGATGATTTTAGGACTTCACCCATTTCTTCTCTACAAAAACTAAAATTGTTTATAGTCCACATGTAACTGAACTTAACCACTTTGACCTGAAACAAAAGAGATAACAGTTATTTGATTGTTACGTATTGAGATCAAAGTTGTTACGGTTGTAGGCAAAGAGGACGAAATGATCCAAGTCGGTGTTTCTGAAAGCAGTGTTTAAAAGAGCCATAAGAACTAAGTGTTTCAAAATTTGCGAACTTGCTCAAACTACCTACAAGCCCGGGCACGCTAACTTGTGTTGAGTTGCTCTTGGCGCTTTCGCAAGGTGGCTTTGAGGGCACCCCGACCTCTCGGAACAATAAATATTCCACGAAACGGATCCGAAACTATTCAAGGCGTCGCATGTCCTTCGTGTGCCTTTGTTTCTAATTGCCTAGTTGATAGGGATTGTAGAAACAAACAGGAGCTTCGGACGTACGTTTAACGACTTATTTATGGCAAATAAAAGTTTACTGCACAGCCAGTTAAAACTTGAAACGTCCATTATATCATTCATGATTCAAGGCGAAGGTTACTAAATATTATGTACTGTTAAAGTGTCACCAATCATATTTTTATTAGATTCTATATTGTATTGCTGTGTTATATTTTTAACGCACATGGTCTGTGAAATTCCTATCTTCATACACAAGTACTTTTACTATACATTTAATTTCTAATTAGATGCAAAGAACTGCGTGGGTCGTTCCTACTATTTTAAATTATAAAACCGACCAGCCATAAAATGTAATATCTTTTATCACCCGTGTGATGGCGAGAGGTACCTGCTATAAACAGCTTCGATGTAAGCAAGATAAATCAAGTTCTAAGTTCTATCGCAGGTTCTATGACACTTGGGGGGGCAGAGGCCCTGGCTCTAGGTGGTCAGTGGAGGTCGGTGGCGGTGTCTGCGCGGACGCAGGCTGGGCGCGGTGGTCGTTGCCCCCGACCGTTGCTGGCTTGCGGTGCTGCTGGGGTCTTCGCCCGGTCGCCGACCCGACTCAAGGCCGCCCGCATCATCCCCGCTCGCGAGCCACAGCCTAGATAATATCAGCAAACAACTATGGACTGATGAACCTGCTGTGATTCCGATACGATTGCGAAGTGCCAACTTGATACGCGAAGCTAGCAAATAGGTTTCTAGCCTATACTTAGGTATGTTACGAGTCGTAGTTCGCTCCAAAAAGAAAATAAGCATAAAATACTTCAATTAATTACAATTTAAGGCCCGTTCATCAATCATGCCTTATCATAAAATTATGCAGGACTGTCGGTATCAGTGAGTACCGTAAAAGTTTCAATTTCCATTCTCGTTCAACGGAAGTACTTCCAGCAAGTAACGAAGAGAACAGTAATAGCTTTGATATGAGAAGTTGTATTGTCGACTCGATTCCAAGTAATGAAGTGTGCTATTATCGCTAGTGCTGCCCCCGTGTCGGCACGTGTACGTATACCTACTGCACCACCGAGTTTATTATACACGTGCTGCAAGCACGTTACAAGGAAATCTCGACTGATTGAACCACATCATTACAACAAAGGGCAACCTATTTCACATAACGATTGTATGGGCTCTACATTTAACGGTTTACTCTACACAAATATCGATGATCATATCGAATCGAGACCTTAATAAGCGTACGAGCAGCCGAATCTGGAAATTCGGGCCGAATTCGCAAAAAAATACCGCTACTATTGCAAATAAATATAATTTCGGACAAAAAGCATTAAAAAGGTAATACCAGGTCGGCGACTAAGTCGAACAACGGTCGCTCCAATTGTTTGAGCGCTGACCACTGGCCGGCAGAAAAATAACGTTACTGGCATCAGCACAGCACCTGCGTCATACCACATTCTAGAAGCCAAAATATTGCTTGAGTTATAGCCTTTATCAGCTGTGTAGTAGGTATACCGCAATGCTGGTAAGTACATTGGCGAAGGTTACGGCTCAAGTTATATAATGCGCGATTATGTCATTTGTAACTGACTGAAAGACGCTTACACATTTTTGGAAAGATGCCTAGACAATGCGTTGGTTATTTATCACGTGATCACGTTCCCCATTAATCTGTTGTTGAAACGTCGCCGGCGAAGCGTCACGCTGTTGGTGTGCCCGACTGCGGATGCAAGGCGCATCGGTCTCGGCAACGTGACGCACGACTAGTATTAGCACACACTCAGAATCAAACATCGACCATATACTTCCCAGTTTGCTTGAATATGTACACATTAACACAATCTGCACGAATGCGCAACATTTCAAGTTCACCGATAACGGCCTCGGTAAACAATATTATCGCTCGCACCAGCTCCGCATCGGATGATTTGTAGATTTTACGACGGAGGCCGTGGTTTACGAGCACTTAGCTTTGGTTTGTTGAGAATCTATTTTGACAACAATTTGTCGTGGTTAACCGAGGCCGCATATCAATCAATAGTAATAATCAGGAAATGGTATTGCGTAACGTGTAGTTAATTTAATATATAATATGATGACTATGACCTTATCAATAACTAACCCTGGCTAACAGGATCCATTAAACTGATAGATAGCCTAAATTAGTTTATTTTTGTAGGCTGATTACGAACCGCTCTTCTTGCAAGATGTTTCCACATGTTACAGATATCTGAATCACCTCGACTCATCCACCTACTTAGAGGATTATGTTTATTTTCTTTGTTCCTCCCTGTCTTTATTATCTGGCAGGCAGGGAGGGATGCGTAAGCAAAGTCGAACGCATAACGTGCCTTATCTTCACTGCGTTCCTGTCCTTTAAGAGAGTTGACGACTCATCTCTTTGACAAACGAGGTTTCCGTTTATGCTTTCAGAAGGGTTCAGATATCAAAACTAGATTAAGCTTGAAGAATCATAATGAAAATTAATAGAAGCACTATCATACAATTTTCGTTTCGTCAAAAATCATTTAGAACGGGATATTTATCATGATTTGAGTTTAAAGATATCCAAAATTTCTAAACTCTCGAAATATTGGATAGCTCAAAACTCAAATAATGGTAAATATCCGGTTATAAATGACTTTTGTGTTAATACCCTGATAAAAGTTTATCGTTTAGTCAAGATACAAAAATCATCGAGTGGTGTAAGCATGACTCAATCAAATTAAAATGAATATAACCAACCATACGGGCTGCTTCCTGGCTCGTTCGGACATGAGAGTGGTCAATCTAGCCCGTATCTCATTGGACTTTGTGACCCTCCAGCTAAGCAATAATCGCACAATCCTGTTGCTGGAGGCTAAATGACCAGCTGTTCGGTTAAGACTCTTACGACATCGTTCCACAATGATGACAAGTCGGTTATAGCCGGTAGGTTTATACCCGGGCAGAGTGCAAAGTTTTCTATTCCAGACATTTGAACAGATGAAGATTTGAAAAAAAGCTCAGAACCATGGCGCATGACGAAGTCTTGTGTCAATCCATTTTAGGTTGCTGAGCCTTTGGAATAAGTGAGACGCTTGAAAGCAACTAAACTAAAGCACTTCATGATTTCAGCCGATGGGATGTCTGCTGCCACCCTCGTCATTTCTGGTCCTGCGCTACCCGCATTCAGCAGTTCTAAAGCATATTCAGTTTATCCATTATATACTCGTACGGTAACAACATACGCACCTGTGTAAAACACCAGTTCTCCGCGACGGGCGTGTTCCCGTCGTGCAACGGGCTTGGCACGCGGCTCACGGCCATCCCGCTGCCGGCGCCGTTGGAGGAGACGCGCGCCGACTGGGGAGCGGGCGCGCCACCGCCAGCGCCGCCACCGCACTCGCTGCCTGACCCGAGCCTGGAGACAACAGAAAAATCTGTTAGGCACTATCGCTAATGCTATGTATTCGGCGCCCCCTAATAAGGTTTTATCGATACATATGATATAAGATATGTGCTAGTCTCACTCAACCCAGAGAGTATAACCCAGAAGCATAGGTCTAAACGCGGTGTAACAGAACCACCTGTTAGTAGAGGCTTGTTGAAAGGAAAATTGTGGTGTTTATCCTAAGTTAGAAGTTCCTAAAAGTTTGAAAGCTAAGTAAATTATATTCTATTCCGCCTAGCTATCGCTAGGTGCGGACTGGATGGATGAAACCTAGGACAGAACTACAACTACTGTGTCGAAAGCTATGAAACTATTCGCAGTTGATGCACCAGGATAATGAGTGAGTGTGAGTGAGGAACGCGGTGTTTGTCCCAAGCTAAACAGAAATACACCGAATGTAAATAAACACAGGTATGTGGATAGATACCGCATCGCAATAAAGGGACATGAATGATAGATTTTCAAAGCTAGAGCTGATGAAGATCTAAGAAAAAAACCACTAGAATAAACTACGTTTACAGTATTTGCATTTAATGATTATAAAAATCGTAAAAAGATTATTAAGAGGATCAACAGAAAAATCACAGGCATAACACAAGACAAAATGAATAAAACCCAATGATTTACGATTCTTTTCTGACGCAACGTTGTAGGTTGAATAAAATAGTAAAAATAAAACTATCAAATCAAATTGGACACGAGACACTGATGTCATCACCATATGCTTCGTTAGTAACAAATTAGGGCACCCAAATAATTTGTCAAGTCTATTCAAGAAATGAAATAAACGGGTCCAATCACAAATGCCATCGAAATAAGATTCAACTAGGATTTTTAACATGCGGATTTTATGTTTAAATGTAATACATAGTACTATTCAGAGTCAATGACAAGACTTATGGCACGAATGAAAATCGCAACGGTAGCAATAGTAGCGCAACGTCGTTAATACGCCAATCAAAGACCACATTTTGGCTTCAAATCTGGGAGAATACCAGTATTTAAAGGTATTTTATAACGTACTCTACTCTCACCTCGTACCAAAATACGGACGAGCGCACATCGCCGAAAGATTTCTATACGTAAGTGGCTTCGGCTTTTGGGTTTTGGTGCCGTCAAAATGTCGAGAGTAACAAAGTGGGACATGCACAATACGAGATATGGCCGTCCTAAAAGACTTTCACGAACTGTATTTCGATTACCAAATACGCGTTAGAATCTGTGTCAGTTTCATCACAGCACTGCATCCGCTCACGGGCGAGCGGTGGCTCTTGTGAAGGCACAATTTACGGCATATGCGTGGGGTTAGGGTTTCCAACAAGTTTCCCTCGATTAACGTTTAATTGTTGGGCTTTATGGTGCTTCTGACAGAGGATATTACATTATTGTTACTTTTGAAATATACCACATTAGGTTTAGGTTTTTTAATGTGCATACGCATAGACTTATTTAATGTTGTAATGTTAAATTCCCTCGAGAGCTTTTTGGGAGAGTCTCGAGCTTGGTTAACGACAGACGTTGATGATATTCCTAGTCAAAAATGTCAGCTGCCAAATGATTATTTACACTAAACACTAGGCATGTTTTAAATTAAACTGAGCTACATGTAACGTTGACCAAATGAGATTGAAATTAATAATCTAAGTGTTAATAAATGCTAAAAGGTAGAGTAGGTTATGTGGTATGAGTACCTACGAGTATATAGCAAAATACATTATGTAGAAGCAGAATTATCTTAACGAGTAGGCTAAGCTGCATCATAAAATAAATAACAGCGGGGAGTACAGGACATGCCAAGATGACCGGCCTGATAAATAAAGAGAGCAAGTACATAGTTGCAGTGAAGTAATGTATGTCAAACGTAAAAAGAGTGTCACAGCACTAAATAAAAGTAGGCTAAGTGAATTAATCGGTACGACCCAGAAACTGACGGTTACGGAGAGGCTCGGCAGTCGGCACGTAGTAATGGTATTGAAGAATCATATTCATGCAGTTACTTCTTTTAATCCGACGGATATGGATGTATCCACCAGACAAGACTCAACAGATCCGTTGAGTTGACAATCAGTACCTAGTTTTTTTTTTGACGCCACTCATTTTATTTAGATCCGTTCAGCAGTAAAAAGTAATAGACCGACAAACATTTATATTAATAGTAGAGATATTTCCCAGTGTATCTACTGACAAGGCTGACAGGGCTTTTTTATATGATCTTTAAAATTTATGAAATTCTGGTGAATTACGTATCGAAATATTATATGCAAAATTATACACAAAATTAGAATCCACAACTATGTGTCATTATGATGCCTAAAATTTGCCAATTAAATGTCGTTTCAAGATTTTATCACATTACAGCTACACTATCAGCCCAAAAGTGGTAACGCCACCGTTAAAATTTGATACAGCGAAACGATAAGGTTATGATCCAGTTTTATATTGCAACATAGGATTACCCAGTAGGTCACTCTCCACTTGATGGGTGTTTTTCATAGGTGACCAACTTTTACGCGATAAGATATCAGCACAGCATACTGTTTCCGAGGTCGATCGACAATTTGCGATTGAAGCAAATAGAGCGGCCCGACCTAAATACACACTCGGTAACCAACCGCTCCTTTGGCGATTAACAATAGGTGAATCATCCTATCAACTCATCTATTACTTATGTCCTTCATAAAAAGGTCATAATTACTCGAACGTGTAACAAACAAGAGATAGATTATAGACACACGAGTAATTTTATTGGAACCACTCATTATGACGGATGAGATTCAAACAATGAAAATACAATTGAGGTTAAAAGAAAATAGTGATAAAATAATTATTTAATTGCTGTGGATAAAATACATAAGTCTGGTAGAGACAATGTTTAAAGACGAGTAGGGCTGTTGTGTGAGTGGGCAATTCGTTATGGTTGAATGTCTGCGGTGCGGCAGGGCTCTTGCGGCAGACCACCCACCGGAGCGGACCTACCGCGATCACAACAAAAAATAACGTTATTGTAAACGATACTGCGTTTGTCAACGCCCCTGATTCATTAGGCAAACACGGTTATCTCTTTGGATTACGCACAAACTGATTTCTTTAGCTAGAAACCTAAAATAACAGATAAAAGCGGTAACACTTAGCGCACGCTTAAAAGGAATTTAATTATTATTGTGTCAATGAAATGTTGTAACTGACAGAAAGGTAACAAAGTACGAAAGTACTTAAGCAGCATAGTCACATATATAATATATATGTTGAGCAATATACTCTGTAGAGTACCTACGTTTCATTGGTCTCCCGTGGTCTTATAATAGATGTCATCCGACCTGCTCGCATCCTCTTCTATATTTAAGCCCACTCAGCGGCGTTTCTCCAAGTAGATGAGATTTCTAGGTAAACTTAGACATCAAAGTAGCATAATAAATATGCTGTTAACATATATCTTTATCGGAATAATTCCGTGCGGCTTTAGCTTGAGATGACATTATTTCTTAATAGATATATATATAAGTAGACATTTCAAAAGCTTTTTTAAAATACGAGTCGGTTTGCAAGGCATGCGCCAATTAGGAAACATAGTAAAAATATTTCAAAAACAAGACCACTCGTTGATAAAGAGTGGAACCACATTAACCACCGGGTCAGCTCTTTTAATAGGTGAATCATATTTTTTTTGTAACAAGGTTAAACTATTTAGATTTCTGTGTCATTTTATGAAACGAAACAACAACGGCTAACGCGTTATTGAAAACAATAATTGACATGATTTTCCGCAACACAATAAGCGCGTTATTAATACAGTTGGGTACCAGTTCTAACTATTAGACCCTGAAAGGTTGACAATGAATAATATGGCACAACCATAAATTTGCAATCAATAATAATAAATGGCGGGCAGTTGTTGGCGAGACAATGGAATCGGAATAAGGACGATAGAACAATAAGCGTCCTGATATGCGTATAAGTGTGGTTTTATTTGAAGCAGAAAGGTTTGCTGCACCGGCCGAGCCAAGAGGGGAGTAACCAGTGTGCAATGCCCTCTTAACGATGACTGCTGCCGTGACTCAGACGCCCTGAGGACGACCCGACATTATAGGGTCCTCGACTGGATTCTGAAGGACGGAGTGTTTACTGCAACCAGACCCTCCTACGATATCGGCCTTATTATTGCAAATACTTTTGTCATCCATTGTTCGGGATTGAAATGTTTGTAGCAACAAGAACGGAAAATGTTTCATGAGAAGTCAAATGTTTGAATCTAGTTACATAATAGTAATGAAAGTTTGTTATTATAGTGATTCATTAAAATATAAAGCATCGTTCTAAACGACTAGTACGTACTAGTTAAAGTATTAGTATAAAACGTCGAACATCATGACTTTATGTAATAGAAGTAACCTATGTTCAGAATTACAGAAACTGAAACTAAGAGAGGTGCAATGCGTTGCAGTGCAATATAAGAAAAAATTATACGTTATGAAATATTTGCCAATACAAATAGCGCATTGGATAACGAAAAGATAAAAACAGCGCAAATTGTAGGTGTGACGTGTAGAATAATCAAACACATGATTATTCAAGGCTGAGGTGGCCGTCATAGACTCACTGTACGTTGTAAATACTTACGTTGGTACAACAATAACGTTTCAATGTCAAAGCGTTTAAAAATCACTGTTTATTTCCTGAAATTAGTTGTTCACCATAATATTGTCAATATCCTTGTTTTTCCGTTACTTTAATATACATATATAATTTATAGGTAGTTTAAGAATTGAAGAAGCTACTATAGGCCAAAATGGTTTTCTGTATCATCCGTTCTAGATTCATATTAAAGTGCCCTCTCTTTCATCCAGTGTCTGCTCAGAAATATATAGCACGTTAGAAAGAGACAAATAAACTAAAAGGACAGAGAAGTATAATGCAATGACATCGATAATGTACTCAGGAGGGGTCGTCTCGCCTCCTTCCGATGGCTTTACAGGGGCAGAAAAATGAGTTTTATCGCTGGGAAAATAAAAACGACTAATATTAAAGCTGAGCTGGGGACACTACACACTAAATAACTAGGGATGCCCTAAATCGCAATATGGTTATCATAATAATGCATCAAGCATGCATGATGAATGGTCGTGCAACTGACAGTTGTAGTGTTGTCAGTAATGATATGTAAGCGTAACATATAATTGTACTATTCGACAGTGGAGCGTCCGAATGCGGAACAGTAAGTGCCAGTGCCACCTCTATTCGTCCGAGATGAGAGGACGAGCAAGGTGACCTCACTAACTTGCCACAATTTACCACATGTATGGGATGTTAAGATGACGACACCGGTATTGTGTGAAATGACCTGGAATTGCCATTATATAATTCTGGTTTTCAATAATCGCTGACGTAATTTGTCTTGCTGCATCGAGTTGTTACTAAACGCCGAATCCAACCTAGCTTAACAAGACAATACCTATGTACATTATGATGTGCATTTAATGTGAGCGTTGTAGAAGTTAAAGCGTGGACTACATTTAATTTTATGCTGTTAATCTATATGGATATAACTAATGCAACTCTTTATTCAAACTATCATATATCAGCGTCCTATACTTTGCTAAGGCAGAAACTCTAGCTAAAGAAAGAAGGAACTTTGAAACTTGAGCAAATTATCAAAGTAATGAAGTTTACGGGGCAACGATAACTTTCAACAGAAATAAGCAGAAGTAACTATAATTACCTACACAAGAAAGTTAAAAAGAGTTGCTATTACGGAAACAGAAGATTTAAATACTTCGTGTTCTTATACCATACAGCAATATAATTTAAACATTACGTTACTAAATGATTACCACAAGGAAGCGATTAGAGAAAAAACTCTATCGTAATTGTTAGATTATTCTTATCACTACGACATTGAAAATTTTAAAATACTGATAAATATAATTATCAATAAAAACCGATACGTACAAGTTTTTACTGTACGAGGTAAGACTGTAAGAAATTTAAAGTACCTACCTATCTAGATAAAGGTGCTTTTTTATATTTTATAACCGTTCTTATAGTCAAAGCACCAAACATACAATTGATGTACCGGCACCTACTTAGACCTAAGGGGATTTGAGCTTCAGGAGAGCATTGGCAAACCTCCAACGTCGTACGTAGGTATACTTCTTGCAATACTTACATGTATGCGCGGTGTGATTCTCGGTAGTGTTGCTTGTGCATGTGTGTAATTGCGTGATAACTTAAATAACTCCGACCACATCATATAGACGTAATGTTATATGCATTTATAGGATAAGCGATAAAAACATAAGGTGGTCGTAAATTGTAAGAACTAGGTATTTAAGATCCTAGTGCATTACGAAACATAATTCTGCAAAATGCACGTATGTGACATCAAAATCAGGTCCGAAAATGATTTCATTTAAATAGGAAAAATTCATCACAAAAACGTGTAATAACACGTTCGGTCTGATATGTCGAAGAAGCAAAATTTACATAAGGCTTCGCTTGCAAAATGTTAAGGCCGTACGTTCGCGTTATGAATACGAAGCTCGAACACTTCCTGGTGGTTAATCAGTTTAGTCTATTGAAGTGGTTGCTGTGCTGTCACAGTTTGATCTTGAAATTAAGGAAACGAGACTGATAGCGCTTTCAACCTCAGACGGTGAGCGATAGAACGTTTCGACCTCGCCAGGAACCAAGCGATGGATCGACAATTCGAATAATGGTGAGTGAGACTACGTTCGTTACGTCATGACCTTCATAGGCCGGTGGTGTGTGTGACGTAGATATGCACTCACGCCTACTTGTTAGCACGTGGCTCAATAAAACCACGGTACTAACGGACGATTATTCGCAACGGTTATATGTATATAAATGAACTATGCATAAAAGGATTGCTCAAAGTTAATAGTGAAACTAGAGATACATATATTGAAGCTAGATGAAAATGAAAAAGCACATGGAGCAGTTAGTGGCTTTAAATTGTTAAATTTAAAGTCACTATAAATTATTCAAGCATACTATATTTACACAATAATCCCATCCATCACCAAGTTAGACATCGACCATACTACATGAAAATAAGTGATGAAATGAGTATCAAAATAATTACGTACTTTAACCAAGAGGAGCGCGCGGTTTGCTGATTATACCTAGAAAGGAAATGATAATAACGTTATAGTTGTGGTATAAGTGACTTTGTCTGGAAGGTCTAGGATCAAGGCTCGTAACACAAAAGATTATCATGAACACCGCGGAGCGAGGATAAGCTGCTACGCGGAAGCGAATAAGCGAGGACGAGGACGACCAATTCACAAACCTGAACGCATGGCCAGCTGAGCCCAGCAGGCATTGTGTTCCATGATCGATTCTTGCATGACTACCTCACTGTATTATCAGCTTATAATATGTTTCAGAACAATTTTATTTTGCTAAACCTTGAAGATGAAACGTTTGTTCTGTTCAAACTAGATATAACATTTATTTGTAGTTAGTTTAGCACGTTTCAGATACGAAGACAGTTTTTGTGATAATTATGCAATAAACGACGCACGATGCAATGGTGGGCGAACGGCGAGCGCGTACAACCGAAACCGAGCCGGGCCACAGCGAAACACCAGCCGAGAAACCCGCAGTCACATTTGGCAACATGGCCATTCGAAAGCAAAGGCATCGATGGCTATGTAACGCTGCATGCAGACGCTAATCTAACTAGGACAGATTGATTTATAGCTCAAACAAGAAACTGTGCCACCTCGGCCCTGCTGCACCGCGTTCCACATTGTTTTACCATGAATATGCAAACATCAAATAGACATTTATGAATCTTACCTAGGTAGAGTACTTCTTATTGTGAGTAAATTGATAGAGTCATTGCAGTCAATCCACTTAATAAGTACCTATCAACTTGTATTAAGTTCAATTTATCAGCACGCCATTGATTGTCCTCTTACGATACAAAATTAAATCGTCCTTTCAGGAAGTACCGTGGCTCTGTGAGTTCGGATGACAAGGATGGTAAATAAGGCCGTACCGGTTTGGCCTCAACTTTTATTGTCCTATGAATTACTAGATGGCCAATATGATTGGCAGGACCTTGACTTCGGCCCAATATAAATTGTGTGACCCCACTTCCTAGTTCCTACATTGGCGAGGGTCGTCTGTGTAAGTCTGGTTGGTGGCTTTGAGTTTGAATTTATCTAATTTATGTAAGTCTGATGGCCATCTGATGCAGACATCATTATGTTATGCATTTGTCAGAACAAATAAGCACTTTCAATATGATCAGACAGGATAGGTTATACATAACATAATGCAATTATTTACTATACATACTAATATTGACAGATTAAAATAGGATATCCTGAACCTTGAGACTAAGAAACGACAGCAAACATTGCAACCTGCCTGTGCTAAATCAGCTATAGAACTGATTCAATATTAGCTACACATAATAAACAATGTCATTTCTCAATTCGAGATCTTAAAAGGGTTTCCCTTTTAACTCTGCCTTATCTCATATAAAAGATCTACGATGAAATTTTGTAAATGATGAATTCTAGCCCTGACATAGTACGAGTGTGCGTGTGACAAGTCCGTAGAGAAGCCACCGCCAGTGCTTGGCAGTGTCGGCACCAACACCGACCAGCTCAGCACAGAACATCGAGAACACGACCTGGTTCGCCGCTCGAGAAAGCATCGACAAAACTCGGTTGAGGCCGCGCACACTGGCGGACGCACACTTTCAGTCTTCGTATGCGAAACGTGTGTTTACAACAGGCGAAAAAACTATAGAAAACGACCGAGCATTGCGAAAATGTGATTAAACAGGTACGGTAGGCTAACTTCGATAATTTTAAAGCGTTTAATATTGATATAATACGATAAGAGGATTCAGAACCGGATGGAATAATAGCGGCTGGCTGCACGAGAGAAAATTGACTTTCCTTGTTGGAAAAATGTAAGATATCCAACTGGCTCAGGGCCAGATTGCGTTCATACAAACGTTAGTGCAGTGAGCGTACGTCAGAAACTCGGTACCTAAGTCAGACATTAATATCGCCTTATTTCTGGAAAAAAACTTATCTTCTTTTGAAACAGAAGTTTGACCTTCGCTTCGTAGTCAACCGAAAATAGATGTAGGCATAGTACCCAGAATTCTAACAGCGAACCTTGTGATGTCTGTTTATTCCACATAGGAGTAGACGTATCGTTTCCAAGGTATCTCATTATTGAAGTTATTGCTAATATTGACCGTTCAAAATAAATTTGTTCAGCTACGTCCATGGCCTTGGATTTGACGCCCCCGTTCTACTTTTCTACATCTTAACAATGCGTTAATCACCATCTGCCAAGGAGTTAATAAATTACCACGAGTGCAAAGGAAATTGTTTTAAATATTTATCAGACTGTTCAAAAAATTGTACTCTACATTAGATTTGGGCTAAGACAACTTGATAGGTCAGGTACTCAAACGTTTCGATTGTTCTTGCTGGAAAAGCAGGTCAAATTTGACAACGTAATGCATTTGACCTACATGGAATTGAATGGCATTTGAAAAAATTGGGCAAGCCAGCACGCGGTAATATCGAAACTTTAATTTAAAAACTCTCTCTTATGTATGGTGCAGTGAAAGCAATAGAAACGTAGAGATAAAATAAAAATCTTCTAATTCGTCCGCTAAATGTGAAACTCCGAGGTTTCTAAATAAAAAGAGATTTGAGTTGGACTAACCACTGCATAGAATCGAGAGAAGAATTATTGAGCAACAAAAATTAAGGCAATCCAGTCGCTCTCTGCTCGTGTGGTCATCACACACTATTGCCTCCGGCAACAGAGTTTGGGGTCAGGCCGCAAAATAAGGGGCACAAGGTAAAAGATGGTGCATTGAGAACGGCCTTAAGCCCAATAGCAATCTGTGGCCGTGCTGCGCTGCTTCCTATTGGCGTCGGAGCGACAATGCCAACGCAGCCGAGTCGGTGCTATGAAGGTGACGGCGCCGCAAAGGTCGATCACCACTCGATCGCAAAGCCAGAACACCTTTTAATTCATAGTTCCATTATTAATAATGATACCAAATCCAATTGAAGCTTTGAAATAGCTACCAATTAAAATTGTAATATTCGAATCACCTTCCCTATTTAGTTAACCCTATGAAGTTACTCAATGCTCATAGAAATCTCAAATCTTAATAGTACGTATGCGACTATGCGAATCAGGCGACCTCAAACGTAGACAACTTTTCTTCACTCAGCGAGGGGCCAACGCCATTCTAATATTATATCAGTCAACGCTTTAAATATCCTTATTCAGAGAGAGAATTTTTAAGCTGTCCGGATTTTAGAACGAGTTTTGATGACAAAAAGGCGAAAACTGGTGACCCAAAATTATTAAATAGGAGCGAGGTAGGTGAAACACAAATACTCAAGCTTTACGGGTCAACTGGTGAGCGGGGAGAGCTTGGTGTGCGGACTGCCGCCAGTGGGAGGCATGGAGGCGAAGGGCGCAGGGCCCGTAGGGGGGCACGAGGACCCTGACACAGATCCCAACTCATCAGTACGCCGCGAAGGCCTCAAGATTCGGCTGCTATAATCATCGATTCCTCCGAACACCGCTTTACGCGCAAAATGGGTCAACACGCGAGTTCTGACAAAATTGAAGAGCGCGCCATGTCCCCGTTACGAAATACTCCCCAGGAAAATTAACAACTTGCTTAACCGCTCAGCGTCCTGAATCTGTTAATGCTAGAAAGTAAGTGAGATTAGACATTTCATTAAAACATCGTACTTATAGACTAACTTTGTGGTTCTACATTTTTATACTTGGTAGAAAGATATTTCATTTGACACTCAGGCCAGAAAACACACTTTATTTTTAAAGAAACAACAATTTAAAGGTAACAAGATAAAATATAATCTCATTTCCATGATCAACCAGAAAAGCTTTATTTGGCACCTTAGATACTTATGTCTAGTGCAACCACTTATTATGACCGTAATTTATATCATCAGTAAGCCCACAAAGTATTAATAAGAACCGCGTGGGCACACAAATTGAGAGAACGTACGTGACCGGGTCTCGTCAGCGTCATAGTTTCATGAGCCACTTTCAACTGAGTAAAGACATCGGGCGTTGCATAGCCTGACTACGACATGATAAACCTCGACTCTTGTGTGCTGGTTGACGATCCCTAGATCCCTAGACTATACTCGTAGTAAACTATTTGGAAAACCAGAATGGGAAACTGATTCAAGTCTCTATTGACTTTCAAAAGTAAAAGATCAACTTATTTAAATTTATAAAAAGTAAGAAAGTCAACAAAGATAGATTTCACGCGAGCGAAGAGCGATTTCACAAAGTTACCTATACAATTTTTCTAGTGAATGAACAGCGCTCAGAGAATAATGACTTCGAAAAGTCGTGTGGCGGTGAAACAAATCGAGATCAACGCACAAGACAAAGAGAAGGCGCCGTGGACCGTACGAAAGAAAGACGCATCAACGCACTTTCCATCGACAAAAGAGATATTCAAATTATATGGTTTCACCAAATAGAAAACAACTTCATACAAAATGTACTGTATTATCTTGCTTAATCTTAGGTTATTATGAGTATGTATGTAGGTATACCTAGTGAAACATATTCTCATAGTTCTAGTAGATACTGTAGAGCCCTATAGGCCAATTGTTTCTAAATCGACCTACCTATACCTACGTATTGAATTCAATTGCTGTGGCAACAGTTCACATTATAAGTAAGTACCTAGATCAGTATCGTAAGAATGAGCCAAGGTTTGCAATGCGAAATGTTAGAAAGTATAACGTTCTCAGTAAATTTAAGTGAGTATAAAGGTACTATAGGGCGTAAGTTAAGAATCGTTGGATTTCACAAATAAAATAATTCAAGTTTTTAGTTAACCTTGGCCTTGTGAAATATACAAATAGCTCAGCAATAAGGAAGAGCCGTTCGTTTACTCATTTATAAACAGATTGGAATATTGAAAAATACTTTATTATTTAATAAATTGCAATACTGAACCATCATAGTCGTACACGTGACAACTTAATGCAGCCAGAAGTGTGTTTCAAAAAGACTTTTCAATGAAATTGAATGGAAGCGCGAAATGTAGACTGCTTTTTATAAGTGAAAATCGGTTGTTTTGTGACTGGATGCGGAAGTTTGACTTAGGGCCTTGAGGCAAAAAACATAGTTCATGCCTACTTACATAGAAATAGGACACATTAATATATACTTTGGATAGGTCAGCAAACGTTACGTAACCGTGATAGCCATAACATGTATTTTTATTAAAGCGAGTTACCTCTATATGAAATCATCAAGTATTTTTAAGGAGATTTGCTAAAAGGTATCAATAGCTTTTACAATAGCTAGCCCTGTTTTGCTGTTACAAAGTTTCTCTGTCTTTGTTTTATCTAGGGCTACAGCTAGCTTTATCTTAACTGAAATACGAGGTTGCCGTCGCCAAAACCCACTTAGTTATCGCATTCCACTGTCAGCGAAACAGGAGCGCCGAGCGGAGACCTGGCCGCAATCTCTTGCTCTGTGAACGCACCGGCGGCCCTCGCCTCGGCTAAATTGATACATTCTTGCGAAATAACCTCGCCCAACTTATTCAAACACAATTGTAATAGACCGTTAAGGTACGGTTTATAATTTGATTGTTATTTTGGTTTATATTTGTTTTATCTTAATTAAGTTAAGTAACTACCTCAGCGCAGTTCTTCTCAATTATCTATACGCAAGCTTCAAAACCCAGATTTTAAAATTGATGTGTTCTCGTTCTAAACTTTTAGTTCGTATGCTAAGAAACGATACCCTTCACTAAATTATTCTTGAATTTCAAACGCAAATCTGCTGCAACCTTGCCTGCAGTCTGTTGTGGGTATGGCCAACATAAATTGTGAGTTCCGATCAGATTTTCATACGATTGTGATAATGTAGGCGCGCACCATCTGCCTTGACATGATTTAATATTAAACGCGTATGGTTCGCAGTTTCAATGTTTTTCTGGAGATTTCTTTTCAAGAACTGACGAAGCGAATAAGGCTTTCAACTAGATTTAAACACAAATAAATAAGTTACCTTCTAAATAAGTACAATAACGAAGAAAATGGTTAAAGTGACTTAGTTCATGAACATTGCTGAAGTTATAAATAAATATTTGAAGTTCGTTACAAATAAGAATAAAGAGGGTCGAGAAACGAAGGCATCACCTACCCACACTTATGTGATCTTCCGTGCATTTTGTGCGGAGGAAGGTCGTCGAACTCGAAGAGCATCTCCGCAAATCTTTATATTCTGCTCACACCAGACCTACACCTATACACATACTTAGCTATGTATAGTTAGACTTCGCACTTAGGGGAGTCGGGAAGACGACAGATCGAACAAACCTTGTAATCTATAGGAAAGAACACAATAGTATGGGTATCACATACCTATATTATAACATAAATATAGGATATGTGGATATACTTTTGATACCTATACAGTTTGTAAAACAAATTTGCGATAAGGAAGATATAAGCTATGTTAAATATTTAAAGTTGTTATTTAATCAACTAACCAGATCACGTGCGGTTGCTAAGTTCTACGATGATCTCAACAACTGCCAGAACGTTACGTTAGTTTGGGAGCCTCGACAAAAACAGGATGAAAAAAGTCTTGGGACTTCAGAAGGTGAGGCGCTTTCCGGTCGCGGATATCGACTACCTGCTAAATGAAAGAAACGAGTCTGCCCTCAACAAAGTATAGAGACACGATCAACAGACATTGTTTTGTTATCGAAGGAACTGGTTCGACAACTTTAAATTATATATATTATCAGAAAACTACTTTTTGCTCTTGGCAATAAGAAGATTGGTTGTTGCTGTCATTAACACTGTTACGTATTTCCTCTCAATAAACTATTTATGCAACTACTTATTATAACCACAAAACTATAATTGATCACTTGCTGCGCTACAATGATAGAAAACAATTTAATGTTTCCTGGTGGCAAGCTGTCTCTCAATGCTGTGAATAAGATCATGGGAAAAGTAATTAAATGTATAAACGACAGGATGTTTAAAATCGGAACGTTAAGCCTGCGGAGTTTAAACAAGAACGACATCACAAAATATTACGATGGGGTTCGGGGTTTCTAACTTTAGGGGTTACCGTAACGAACGAGGGTGCGAAGGCGAAAACATCGAAACGCTATCAACGGTGGAAAGCTTTACAGGGTGCCAAGGGGAACCAAAACTGCTTCAGAATCTGTTTTAGAATGCAAAGCTTATTAGAGGATCAAGGTACAACTGTATAATGATAATATTATCAATCACAATGGTTTCAGTTAAAGTAAAACTCGATTTCTAAGTTCCTCCCTCTACCTGTCATTAGGCGTTCAGCTTACACAACAAGGAAAGTTAAATGAGCGTGCGGGCCAAGCGACTTTCGCCAATTGTAGAGTAGTTTAAAAGTATTGTACAAACAAAGTATGTATTATGTATGTCCATTATAAATGTTAAGTTTCTAGTATCATGGGAATCAAAACAGACATCACAAGCATTCATATTACAGATTTCTTTAATACGGTACCTGTTTCAGTTTTAAATTAACTAACAGCTCTATCGTCGGAAAGTCCTTCGATGAACATGATAAAATAAACCAGTTCCGTGTTGACTCCAACAACCAAAATAGCTCACCTGGCTAAGGCCATTATTCTTTCGTATAATCCAATTTTCCAAAAAATCGCATCAGATAACACAAACTGAATATAAAAGTGCAAGGTCCACTGAAATAAAACGACACCGGTATGCGAAAGTGTATCACGTTTGACAGTTTCACTTCACCACATGGCTGGCGTGTTGCGCGGAAAGTCGAGACGTGCGGCTCGCCTGAATGTCGGCGGGCAACTGCCGCGAGCGAGTGTTTTCTCTCGACTCTGCAGTCGCGCTCGGGGTGCTACTGTGAGCTGAGCGTGCTGCGGCGCGGGGTCAGCGAGGGCGGAGCACCCGACATCGGCGCCCGCAGGACAGCTGCGCTCACTTCACCCTTTCTCCAATCCACATTTATTGTATCGGTGAAAGCTTCTGCTCGTAATAACTTTGCTTTCTGACCAATAATATTCATTAATTCTTTAGAATTCACTTAAGTACTTGGTCGATAAAAATATTCATTAGAATAATTTTAGATTAAGTCCCAACAAAATTTACGTATAATCTAACCACTTTTTTTCTCACGTCTAATAATTGGAAAAAGCTGCCCATGAAGGTTTTTACCATGTTATAAATTATTTGACAGCTTGTTTTCATTAATAATAATCGCCTTAATGATGTTGATGATTAATGATGAAAGTATGTAATCTACAAAAGACTTTCAAATTGGTACCTACCTACTTACCTAGTACCTTACCGATCTACCTGCTATGTTCATAACAAAAGCATAGCTTAATTAATTTGGCGACTTCACACATTCAATTCCGACGAGGCGTTACTTCACAATCGGACTGACATCAATAGATAAGCAAACCAATACCTACGCTTCTAAAAATTTGTAACCTATGAATTTTATTAACAGAAAAATATCTAGATATTTGTGTGATTGCATTTCAATATTCATTATTAAATCAGTAAGTGGAATTGAAGTGAATGGCATACTTAAACAAAGGCGGCTGGGTTTTATTTTAACGTTGTCGTATGAACCTAAATTATTCAGTTGCAGTTGAAGCTTAGTTCAGTGCACGAAAGGACAAGTTGTTGCCCCCGTGTAAAGCCTTGAGTCGCCCTACACTGCTCCAACTGAATTTATATAGACTTTAAAATTTATGTCTAGGGTTTAGAGCTCGGCGATAAACAGTACAATATACTTGTATCATCGCGGTCAAGACACTAATCAAGAGCATAAAGGCATCATATCAAAGCCTTTGTTCTTCAACTCAGCTCAAGTACACTTGCAAGTGCTTGCAATAGAGTCAATGTGGATATAAATAGATCGGAGCTTATCCGACAGCTGCATATCATTTGCAAAACTATAAAAATATGTACTTGTGAGGTACAAGTATCGTGCTAACTTTATAACCCATAAAATAGGTGTTTTACAGTTTTGCATGGTTGTCATCACTTCTTAGTTTAACTTCGACAGTAAACAAATTGTCCTGAATTTCAACAGGTTTTGCGGTGATAGGTTTTGGTTTTTAGCCCGTAATAAAACTCTCTTTTACCAGTAATTTAGAGAAAGTTGTAGTAGCCAAATAGAACGACAATTGCCATGGATAATTTTGATGTCATTGTGATTATCACCTACAAGAATAGCTACAATATAAATTTATTTTTATTCCGGCTTGTAGGTGAGGCAACCCATAGTTTTGAAGATATACTTCAGGGTTGTTTCTCTGTACCTACAAGATGCCAGCACTGTTCGGAGAGGGTAGCAACTAGTTTTAAGTTTCATTAGCAAATCAATAAGGGTTCTTGGTGTCAACGGACATCCACTTTGTGAGCAAGTTCGCCCCGTCGTCGGTTAATAGGGAAGTTAAATCGTGTAGGCTGAAGCCTGAACGCATTCATAAAGCGTGCATTGGCAGCACAGGCAGAATATAAAACTAAATAATGTGACCGAGAGGGTTAGTCAAAGTCAACGAGTCATCTCCCCCTCAAAGGCGTCTCAAACACTCGTCGACCTTGGCTCGAGCCTTCAGGGTTAACCTCCCGGGGGGAAAAGCCCTGTGGCCTCGGATTCCGCAGCCCACCTTACCTGCTTGGATTCTTGGGCCTTTTGTTCGACGCAAACCTTCGTGATTCGAATGTTTTCTCGGAATATTCAACGTATTTTGTCAAATGGTAGTAAGCACAATAACACCATTATCAGATTTTAAAGAACTTACTGAATACTTACATAATATATTTTTAATTATATGAATATCTAAATGTTGTTTAATTTTAGAATTATTTTTAGAGAAGTCATCGCCTTTTCAGCACGATTGGTTCCCAAAAGCAGACAAAACAACAGACTGATGGATGCAGAATTTTTGTTCTAATGTCATTAGCATCAACAAAGTCATCATTAGAGCTAATCCATAACGTTTATTGACTGCAATATTGTTTACAAGCATTGCATTTATAATTATTATGATTAATCAAATGGGTTTATAAAATAATGTGTACATTATTGCTACCTACATGGTTTATAGGACAATAATTGTGAGTGGATGTTTGTTTGCTGAAGTAGGGTGAGGATTCGCGTCATCGCTGGGGCTCGACCTGACCTGACCTGGTAGTAGTGCTACAGCATCAAGGGCACTAGGACGCCCCACCCTACACAGAATATAAAAGAAATTCTAATGAAAAAAAGTCGGCGTATATTATTTTGTAAACCCAATTTACCTGAAAAGCACGCTCGTGTGACAGATAAGTAACCTATAAATTGCACTTTATTTTGTCTCAAGATTAGATCTAGGTTAAGAGGTCGTTGCTACTGTGATCACAAATGTGTTTGTATTCTTCATTATAAACGCATAAACAAGATTGTTTTTCAGCGGCGAAGAAAATAATGATGATCTTATTAAAGTAAACCATTATTTATTCAAATGTTGTTTAAGGTTATTTCTATCCCATCTTCATATTTCATCCCCAGGAACTGATTTTTGGGACCAAAGCCTATGATACTCTCCATCCTTTCAACCAACTCTATGTCAAAATCAAGTCGAATGGTTGCTTAGTTAGTTTAGTACGTGAAGGAAGAACAAACAAACACACTTTCGCATTTATAATATTAGTAAAGATAGTATAGATGTTTTACTGATACAACAATAAGAAGATTATTTAAGATAATTATTGATAACTAGAATTTAAAATAGACTAGTGAGATTATTTGTTTGCTTGTAAGATTATCACATCTCACGTAAGGGATCCTTACGTGGAAGGAAAGGATCCCAATTTGTCTTCAACAATGGAATTGTTTACGAAAACCTCAACAAAACAGTATTTTTCTTCTCCTCGTTGCTCATATTGATACATATTTATTTAATGATTAGGCATTATGATGGCCTCTGTGGCGCGGTGGGCGAAGGTCCGCTTGCGACGCAGGAGGTTGAGGGTTCGATTCCCGCCTAGGGACAAAAGTTTGTACGATCTATAGATCTACAATATATTATAAAGAGGAAACATTTGTATTTTTGTATGTAACGAATGAACTTAAAAACTATTGGATCAATTTAAAAATAATTTTGCCGTTAGAAAGCTACATTATCAATGAGTAACATAGGCTATAGAATATAAATAATAAATACCCGTGCCAAGCTGGGGCGGACTGCTAGTGTAATAAAAATATATTTCTGTGTATTGTAGTATATTATGTACCTACATCAGTTTTCTACTAGCCATAACGGCCATAATACAAGCTCTGGGAACTAACCTGTAAGAATTTTCCAACATTATTTATTTATTTATAATATGATCTCTAGCTGCCATTAGATGTTTTGCTAACTTTGACAGAGTCGCAAGTGTGGTAAATTTAATCGGTGGCTTCGAAATCTGGCATTTATTTTTGGAGATCTGCAATTAAAATGCCAGAGATATTAGAGAGCTTAGTAAAAAGCAGATATCTCTGGGGCGAAAGGCTGTGTATTTTTTTTTAGAAACTGCACCAAGTGCCCACAGATCCGCTCGCTCACACTTTCCACGATTAACTTTCTCATTTACAATGCAAGTTGACCTTTCGTTTCTATAAGGCGCAAGTCGAAAAGGGATTATTTTAAACCGAATTAAAAATTAATGCAAGGGTAGCACTACTTTTTAGCTACTTTCTGTTCTTCTAGACCTTCGTGATACATCGTCGGCTACATCGTCACTTTCCATCACGTAAGATAGTGGTCAAAGGAAGACCTTCCTTGATTGATTGAAAGTTAATGTTTTAAAAAAAACTTGATACATCAAAATTTCGTGAGGGTGGGAGGGGTATATAACTATATAGTAACACAACCTTAGCCAAACTCTTCGTAGAATTTTTGTAAACAAACCGCTCCCTAAAATTCACTCAGCTGCATTATATATTATGCTGCATATTTTTTTACGCACTTTACATTAAACGTACACTTTTCCTATATTTTCACATTACAGCACAAGACTTGATAAACTCTTGTCGATTTGAGATACTTCTTTCAATAAATATGGCTTACAATTATATGTATCTGAAACTCGACGTCAAGCAAGTGAGTTTTAGTTATTTATGTCGTGGCTTGTTTACAAATAAAAAAATCTACACGGAGTTTGGCTAAGGTACCTATATATATATAGTAAAGGACACACACAGGGGACACATAAGTCTGACCGTGGAATTTAAATTATACTAAATGAAGAAAACAAACTTGAGGTTATAAAACGAATGTGAATGAAGTTAGTAGGATCTCTTTAGGTAAAAGTATAATCGTCCGTAAAAATATTAATTGATACACTTTATAATATATCTTTAAACTTAGGCATTTATCCTTTTTTCAAAGTATGTGTAGGAGTAAGAAACACTTCAAAGGAGCAGCGAGGTACCAACAAATAAATATAAAGGACCTGACAGATGGTCCACAAAATGGCATCTGCAAAAATGCTCACCAGGTGCATTTACAGAGTCCGAGATCAACGATCGAACGAACGGTGATTAATTAATATTACTTCACCGTCTTCTCCTAAACGGATGTAAAAGTTAATGATGATAAAAGAAGAAACAAAAGACTGCTGTGCTGCTCTGCAGTGCCCGTATTTTTACACCTTCAAAAGTAAGAAAGCATTTTGAAAGTAGTATTTGTTGTGAATACTTTTCTGAAGTTGGAAAGACATCCAGAAAATTTTATTTTAAGACGGTACTCCAAGCCAAACTAGCGCCGCCGCCTATTTTATCTTATTATTTCGTTGAACAAAGGTAAAATATAAAGATGAATATATATATTTTGCAATGGATTTCCGCAAGTAACGCCTGAATCTATTTTTTATGAACAAAGGTAATTTCAAAATGTTCAATGGGAAATTTGTGATACGTACCTATTATAAGATTTTTTTAATGCCTCTATCATAGTTTTATTTTGTATAGTTTAGGAGATGCAATAATTGAGTTTGGTGGCCACAAAGTGCAACATCGTATCTCCTCCTAAACTTTACAATAGGTGGCGGCGCTAGTTTGGCTCGGGGTACCGTCTTAAGCTTTTTAAAATTTTATAATTTTTGTAATAATATAAAAATCAGTTGTTGCTCTATAGGCTATATATGTGTTTATTGTCTACATAAGTGCTTATATTTGTTTTTGTTCTCCACGTCAATTTAATACCTTATGATAATTTCATAATTTAATTTTGCTTTTGTTCTGTTTGCAGGGGTATAAAAGGAAAATAAATAGGGAACTATGGCCATTGTAAATAGGTTGATTATACCTACAAACTAACCAAGTAGCAGCTAACAACTCGTTAATGCATAAAAAATGTATTGTTTCGCTGATTGATTACCTACTCTTCTTGAGTGGCTAAAGTAAGTAAGTATATTTATAATAATGTACCAACAGCTTACTAAGAAATAGGGACATTATTGAATTCGAGAAGGCACTATATAGAGCTGCAGTCTCTAAGATACGGCTCTCTACTCTTTGGTAGCAGATGTCGAAATTATTAGGGTTACCACATGATTTAGGAAATAAAAAGGGTAACTGGCTTCCATTACCAGCCTTAGCGCACAGTCACGAGAAAATTTCAGGAACATTTAGGAAAATATTAAAACACTTAATCAAATAATTTGATTCAAATACATAGATGTCGTAAAGGTTTCGTATAGAAGTCGAAGATGGTCTAGTATTTAATGTAAGTTGAACTGATATCTTTGTAATGGTATCTAGGTAGGTACTTCTGTTAATTAGAATTAGAAATATTTTAAAAAAATCACTATAATTACATAGTTTTTTTTATTTCTAAGAAGTATTAAGTAATATATATTGTAGGGACCTGTGTCGTTAGTGTCGCTTTAGTTTATTTTATTTTTTTATTTTATATTTTTTTAGGAAAAATTACGGCTAATTTTTTGTCGTGTTTACGACAAAAAATTAAGTGTAAATACATGGACGTCCAATTAAAAGTTATTGAACCTAGTAGTTGTAGGAGAAGTGTTTAAATAGAACTTTCGAGTATTTGACAGCCCTACATATAGTGGGAAAGCTCGATATCACTGCAAGGTGAGGTGAAAACCCCAGAAAGTTGGCGCTGGCGGCTGTCACGAATGTTAGGTATCTTTACTATCTACAACTTTCAAAAACTGCCTACACATTACATACACGTTAATATTATAAATTGAATACATTATGTTTATGTGTGTTTATTTGAATTTGATATGTGCATTGATTTAGATTGGAAAACAACGCATAATTTATGATGGTATTTTACGAATCAGCGCTCTCTTCTAAACGAAAGCTGTGGAGAGAAATGTTTAATACATCACCTTTTATTTTTGTGAAAATAATTGTTCTAAGCCGTAGGTAGAGAATTAAGACGCCAATAAGGCTTGTCACACCATATTAGACATAATAATGGACGTAACAGTGAAAGTGCATCTCGAGTGCGCCTGCGCACCGCATTTGGATCATTTTTCAGTCGTGATCAGAGAAAGAGAGAAATGCAAGAAAGCGCTCAGCGAGCGATGGTACAGTAAAAATTTGAAAGCGCTACACAATAGCGCGTTGTCGAAATTGGAAAGTTGAGTGGCGTGCGTTCGTTGCATAACAGCTCTTACAGTGTGACGTTGTCGAAAGGTAAGGAGTGACGTCACCGGCATGAAAGTGCATCGGCCGGAGCCCCTCTGCCGCCGGCGGAGCACTGCACGTGCATTGCAGCGCTGCGCTTCCTGCATTGAGGACTTTCTATTGGGAAACTGCAGCGTCGGCGCGCGGCCACTCCACTTCTCCCCGCTTCTAGTCGTTGGGAAATTCGAGTCTCACGCATGCCTACGAGATGCATCCGATTGAGCAATCATCTTTACAATGCGCTTACACAACGCTTGACACGGTACATACAAGCCTCGGGCCGCATCGCGACAATTACACCTAGTCGTCCGCCGCCCTTAAAACAGGTCAAGATAAGTTGAAACGTAAAGACACTTACACTTTTGTGCGAAGATCCAGAGGCCTTTTGTTGGTACCTGGAACAAAAATACAAAAATCAGCATAACTGACAAAATTATATCTATCAGTGGTATCTTATATATGTGCATTATTGTAGGAAAACGACGTAAGCTCTCGAAGTCATAAATCGAGACTTCAAAAGCTGTAAATCCTGTGTATTATCGGTTGCAGACTTGCAGTGCATTGCAACGTTACACAAAAGAACAAATAAAATCTATCACCGTTCATAAAATCAACAATAACTATTGCTAAGCTATTGATTTGTACTCGTTACAAGTTTGAAATCATATAGATGCCGCCTTGACACTGTTTGCTTTTACAGGCCAGCGGATGCGTGTGGCAAATTATGTTTTAAATTAACATTTACAATGATAATATTAATAACTGAAAAACGTAATATAATTAAAACTTTAATACGATAACCAGTCTTATTCATAACATCCTCAAACGATACCTAGAACGCTGGGTTTTTTCAGGAAATATATTAAGGTTAAATGTCTAATCTCTACACATGTAGAGTACACTTATCAGCTTATTTTTATAATGTTACCTACATTTTTAACATATTTTTTCGTGTTTTATACTGAATTACTGACGTTATATTACAGCATTAATATAATATCTAATGTGATGAAGAAGAAGGTTGTTTTATCTATACTAATAATATTATAAAGAAAAATTTGTTTGTTTGAATTGAATAGGCTCCGAAACTACTGGACTGATTTGAAAAGTTCATTTACCATTAGAATCTTGCATTATCGATACTGAATATATGCATAGAATATACCCGTGCGAAGTTACCTAAATAAAACATTAAAATCTGACCAAAACCAAATCTCAACTACTTATGCAGGTAGCCAAACAAAACAACATTTGATATTTATCCTGATAAGACCCAGCACAGTTGACTAAAAAGCAAAGTTGTTTTAGCAACGGTCGTTTAACAGCACTTTTAATAGGCATTGCCATACAAATGTCACGCTGATTGACCAATAAGTGAGAGAGTTTAAAAAATTGAGGTCTCAGCGCGGGACGCTCATCAAAGGAGTTCATGGTTGAATGGAACATGTACGTACAGTAACCGGACGATTAATTACAAACAACAGTCAACCTTCACACACAAACATAAAGCTCACAATAAGATAGCACGTAAAAAGTAGTTCCTAAATGTAGGATTGAGAACGGCAATGAATAAGAAATAAATTAATCTTTGAGCACTGTGGAATAAAGTCGAAATTTGTGTAAATGACTGCGGCGTTCAAGAAGTAGGTTGAAAGAACGCTCGTCTAGATACACTCGTACATCACAAAGGCGATATATCATTAGCTCATCACTGCAGGGCTATACTACTGCATGTCATTTAATAAAAACTGTAGTTTTATCGTGTAGCATTTTATATATTTACTGCATGTCAAATTTATGTCATCTTCCTTCAGAATTGTGTCAAAAAATTAAATTTTACATAAGTGAGGTGACATAGTGTTCTAACGCTAGGTATATTCTATCACTAAATACGTGCGCATTACAAATATACTTACGTACCGTACCTACTACCAATTTCTATCAAAACGAAGAGGATTAAAAAAAATTGAATCTCTCTGATACTAAATGTGATGGTCATCTTCGCTCTATTTGTTATTCCGGTTCTCACTCAGACTCGTAATTCGTATTTCAACTACATAAGAAGCAAAAGCTAGAAAAAACACTAAAAGACAATATTGCCCTTGGTTACAATTTACCGCTAAACAAACCCGGAGTGAAAATAGAAACCGATAATTACAAGGGAAATAACGTAGAAAACTCGGTAGGTGTTATTGAAAGCGGGATATCTAAAACGAGATCTTTAGGCAATAAATAGTAACAGAACGGAAAGGAGAGAGGCTTGCGCACTTTCTATTAGGAACAAAAGTAACGAGGCAAGTGTGATATAATCGCAGCCCGCGGTCGCAATATTGCTCTACCGAAACACGGAAATGATAGTGCCTTTGAAACTAATGATAGAGGGACTTTCACGTTCAACAGACTGTCTCAAACTTGGAGGTTTATTAAAACTGCTCATGGATTTACTGTTAAACTCTGAAACGAACTCAGTAAAAAATAGTTAAACTCCATTTGTTGGGATGAAAAAGATTGATAAAAAGATAGAGAGTATGTTAATATAACAAAAGATTTAGGTGCTTTTGAAGAATCAATTAATAGTCTGATTTCTTAATTAGTTTGATTGTTAAAAAAGTTGCTTACCTCGCCTTACTTAGAATATTTTACAATGATATAATTTTATTATTATAATAAATGATTTCACAAGTAAATTAGAAAACACATTTGAATTGCAAACGAATGAAATTCTCATAAAAATTTAATATTTGGAAAAATAAACATTGTTGCGACAAAATTTCACATCTGTTTGAGAAACGCAGAAACGCAAGAAAAGGAAGGTAAGCAAAAGCTATAAGTCAAGATCTTTAAGGAAGAGAAAAGCTGCTACGTCGATTTCGCGCGCCAGTTGCCTTTCGTAACACCTACGAGTACTACGCTACTTACTTACCCAATAAATGTATGCCAAACAAAAGAGAAAATATTTTTAATTTTACAGCATAGGTATTATAATATGAACGAATGTTCAAGGTAAGAAACAAACGAAAAGAATAATCACGTTTAACTTCACGCGACCGAACTTTTAAAAGAAGAATTAAGAAACACCCAAATTTGTGTCCGAACACGTGCAAAAATTAAAAAGCTGAGATGACACCGTACAAAATCTAAACTCACCTTATTTTCAAGTTATTTTATTAGGCACAAACCTGTAATATTGTTCGAAAAGATCAATTTCGGGCAAAGGTAAAATTTTAAAATACATATTTAAAGTTTTGCAATGTTGAGTTGAATAAAATTTTCTCAGATTTTTAATATTAATAGGCAAATGTTAAACTCAAGACCTACAAGATAAGTCTAAGTATGCAAAGATAAGGGCAACCATATTAGCAAGTTGAATAAAGTTAACTACAGAACCGTTGAGTTTTGCAACTAATGGGTTGGTTTGGATTAGTCGGTAATATGTTGCAAGTTATGAATATCTAACAATCTTGCTATGCCACATTCCCTGACAAAGCGCCTGGCTAAAGGGTATGTGTCTACTGAACAACACTTTGCACTTTATAAAGTTCGTAGACTATGTCCTATGTATGTCCAAGCAACCATGCTGGAAAATTGTGAAGTATTGCATGTTTCGATTAACCAAAAACGTCAATAGAGGTCGACGCGGTGATATTAAACACACACGCTCTGAATTTGTATCTGTAGAATACCATATCATCTTTATTCATCGCCTTATGAATATCAATTATCAAGTTCAAATAGCGAGAGCCACGCCGCAGACCGAATTTAAATTACTAAAATTGTAAAGCTGTAGTATTTGCAGCCTAGTGGATACCAGGCCTAAATTGCAAGAGATCTCGTCGAGAAATACGTTCACCGTCCTAGATGCGCGCGGTACTTTCGTTTTGAAATCGGCGCGCACAATTGGCCGTATCGAGACAAGCGTACCAGCTGCACTCCGAGCTGAACACTTGAGGAATTCAGTTTCTACACGTGAAATAGACCATATTATGTGTATATTTGCTTCTCTTAACGATCGAGGATTATGATATATTATCTCCTTCGTGTCTAGCACAATGGTAACGCGGCAGATAAGAACTCTAGCTGGTCTGGTGGAATTGTATTTTATCGTTGCACGCACTGCAAAGGTGTATGGTACAGATCCTTGCTGGCTTTTAGGTGATGTGTGATCTTCGATTCAGATGCACATTTTAAGAGATATTAGGGATAAACTAGAATTCAGCTGTTACTTTTAGGGTCCATGTATAGTTACAGTTGAAACTGTGGCAGGACTAATATTGACCGCATAACGACTAATATTGACCATAGTCCAGCAGAACAGCATAAGGATAGTAGGTGCAGCATAAGGATATTAGGGTTATACATAAGGGTTGCTTGGACATAGGAAATAGCCAAGCAGACAACAAAGAACACGCACTACCCGGAGTTTAAGAAACAGTAACATACAAAACCATCTAGAAACTTTTTGGAAATTAGAACGTTTCACTTGAGGTCTAGGAAGAAATTTCTCTTTCTGATGGATGATCGTGACGAGTGACGAAACTTTCGACGCCATTCAATTTAGAAAACAAAATAAAGTATTCGTTTTTGCAGTTATGCGTAGCGAAGTTATTAACGATAGCTACAGGCATGCATTAATTTTTGTTACATTTACTTTCGCCCTGCATATTTCTAACCGCAGAACGGTAATGTGCCCATTGCCGTGTTCTGGTTAAAGACAAGTCTATTTGAAGTTAGTGGGCCATGTAGATAATACTGGGAGTGTTTCGTACCCTAGCTAAGAGTTAAGCAAGCTGGCAATATCGATGAGAAATGTTCGTTGCAAGTGTTGCAACACTGAAAAGAAAACGACCAAGGAAAATCAAGCGGTTTTTCTTCTCAGATTCAAGAACTCGTTCCGCATGTAAATTTATAACAATTTTCTAACTTTGTACGACCAAAGCAGTGAACATTTTGGGTAACGTGAATTAAAATAATGATAGTTCGCGAAACATCACGACCATCACGACTTTTGCAATTCGTGTTACACTAACCGCTACGCAGAGAATGTGACATAATTTCACTGGCTCTCTATTGCAAAGCGGGCTTAGAAACTGTGTTACAGCAGTTGACGGACGTAACGACTAAAGAGATATGGCGTGCAAAACTTTATTTGTAACGTTTCGTGAATTTTTTTATTAGTTTAATCAATTAAGACGGGAAATATATTATGCGTCAACTTGAGCCTGAATAACGAATCGAAAGAATTAACGTAACAGTTTTCACTTCCATTCCATCGTTTTCTTTTTTCTTTCGAAAAAAGCTCAAGTAGGTCGAGTTAAAGCACAAGTTTGAGACCATTGAGTCGCATAATGACGTCCGTTTAGTTGTTGGCACGTTGTAATATGATACACGTACCTACGAAACCTCTCGCTGGGTCGCCTTCCCTTCTTCAGTATTACAAAATGCATGAGTGATTTCTCCATCAGTTTCACCGCGGAAGGTACGAGTACACGTGTCGACATGTCATGTCAAATCCGTTCAAACGGGCATATAAAGTGGCATTTCATTTATGCAGTCGGCGTGCGCCAGATTTCATAAGCGATCTCTCCGCACCCTGATCTAGGTTAGGTGGTCGGCATCAGCAGCGTCGGTGGCGTATCGAGCGCGTCCGATGTTAACCTACATACGGGTACATCGGTGGCACACTTACAACAACAGAGTTGGGGTCGAGAACACCCGGACCCGTGAAATTCGTGACCCAGCCTCCCCCTCCCTAGCGACCTCTCCTCTCGTTTCGAGGCCCGCAACCGTCAAAGTTTGTTAGATAAGAGATTGCCGTGTCGAGTCCCACTTTCATGAGGTTGCCCTGAATATTGAAAGGAAATATAATTATTTAAACGCTTTAGTGACATTGGGAATTGAGGGCGATATGTATGTATGTACCAACGTCCAACAGGAATCAGGACATGGTGAGCGAGAACAATAATAACATTTCACTGCCTGCAATCTATTGCGATAAATATTAACAAATGTCCAAATATATCCAGCCAACAGCAATGTACCTATTGTTTTCTATTGTATATGGATTATGGCGGTGGGCGAAGGTCCGCATGCGACGCTGGAGGTTGATGATTCGACTCCCGCCTTAGGACAAATATTTGTACGATCTGCAGGTATTTGTTCCGATGTTCTTCTGGTCGCTTACTATGTTTAATAAAAAAATATCTATCTATTTAATGTATTGTATTATAAATACATCAGTTATATAGTACCTATAACACAAGCTCTGCTTAGCTTGGGGCTAGATAATGCTGCGTGAATTGTCCAGCATTATTTATTTATATTATGGGTAGAGCTTTTAATGTAAAACCCCGTAGAGCTTTGTTCCGGCACAATATTCTTTAAAGGTATTTTTTTAAACTATCATCTTTATTCTAAGTATTTCAGTACCTACGATACCATGTAAGTACTTGCCACTGGCAAAGATTGAAAACAAATAAAATAAGAGGCAAATAATACGGTACCAAATGAAAGTGCCATCACATCAGTAAAGAAAGTTAAAGAAACGAATTATACCTTTTCTTACACCCGAAGTTTTTATTCCTCTTATTTACTGAGCTGTAAATGTGAGCGCGAGTGAATTTATCAGTCAGTACCTGAGCTCTTATAGCCTCCTGCCTGATGTAGAATAGGTATGCAAGTTAGGAGACACATTCATTACACATGTGTGCTACCCGTATGTCCCCATTTCCGTTCTTTTATTCCCTGGGCGAAACGACTGACCCGATTTGTAGCAAAGAAATGTGAGTTTAATCATAATCGCCATAACGTCGTAATTGTCACGACCACCAATACGATTCAGACTTTAGCGATGGACCAAAGCTACTATAAGGATAAAATTCATCCAGTGGGAGATCATCAACCGCATTCAGGGTTTCAAGTTCCTTGTCAAATTGACGTTTGTAATTGAAACCGAAATGCGAAGCCAACGAAAGCCCTCGGCCGGACGGACGTTTTTCAAGGGTCAGACTGGACTGATGAGGCAAGTGGCCTGAGCGGCCCGCTGCAAGACTGCGCCGGGACCGGGACAAAGGGTCGACGCCCGGCCACAACCACCAATCGATAACCTGATTTGCACACCACTGCATGATTCACGAATTACTATGTCGTTTAATTAGGTAGGTATATCTCATTGTGCCTAGCCCAGCAACATCATACTATCATTTAGGCCACTATAACTGACAACGTTTGCTTGCGTAATCAGACCCAATGTGGTTTAGATTACCTGCTTAGCATTAAAGGATGACGCAGTATACGATGCTAGAGTTTCAATGAAGGCCTAGCCAAGATTAAATACTTGCTTCACAGTCTAACGATAGGTGTATGCAAATAGGACGAGCTTTAAATAGCAGCATTTTAAGATAATGCGAACAGAATCCACATTGTCGCTGTTTCCAGGAATGTCATTTCGGACTCAATACACAGATATATTTACTTATAGAAGTATTAATAACAGCTCTCGATGAATTAGGTAATCGATTCTTTAAGATTCGCAGATATAGTGATAAATAAAATATTTTTTTAACGAGTTAGGTAACTTGCAGATATTCGAAACTTGACTGACTTTCCTGACGGGGTGTCAGTGCCACTCCGTCAAGAAAACGGAAATTAATAATGCGATTGGTACATAAGTGTCAACCCTGGACTTGACACAAGGCGACAATGCAAGCGTCCAGGAGTCCGCGTGCAAACAGAGGTCGACGCCCTCGCAGCGGACGATCCACCACGGACTGACCTGTCTCCCACTAACAATGCACTTGCAACTCCACTATAAACACAATAAAGACCATTTTTCTACTGTCCCTTGATGCACCAGTTAGACAAAACTTTCAAAGTTCAAACGCACGTAAATGAACTCACATTTCGTTGATAAACCTAGATATTGATAAGCACAGGAATTCACAGGAGATATCAGTTCGAGCCTTGCTACCAATTATAACTGGATAGTAACTGTTTTGTGAGACTGAGCGTTTTATTTTCCCGAAACGAAACGTTCCCATTGATCAGATCAGAGAAAAACAAACTGGTCAATTAAATTACAAAGCTATTTTTGAGAACTTCGAAGCTTGTAAGAAATTACCTAGTTATAGTGAAGAATCAAAGGAAGTGCTTGTGGAACCACCAAAGAATCATGCATGAGTGATTTTACCGACGATATGATCCACATTGTGTGCTAGTGGTTTTACTGTGCGGTCAGGATTTACGACCATACAACAGGTTATAACGATTTCAAGCTTTGAAGATGTGGCTAAAGATATTTAAAACGGCTCCCACAGAGACCCAGCTCCCAAGTTAGCCCTATTGATTTATAGCGTCGGTGATTCGGAGCGGGCAGGCTAAATCGACCTAACAATGTATGTTTCCAGCGTTGTTCCGAATTAGATCGAGGTAAAGCGATCACAAACACGATAACAAATAAGATACGTTATCAATCAGTAAACACAGTGTGCGAAACAGTTTGCCGTTTAAACGGGGTTACGCCACACATACTTGATGATAGAAAATGGAATCGATAGGATTATGAGCCCTTTTTTATAGTCTATAATAGACCTTAATTTGACCCATAGTAATAGTAACGCAGTGAATTTGACCACAATCAAATCTGATGGAAAGTGAAGTTGTGGCCGATGATGTATCACGAAGGTCTAGACTAGAAGATACCTATTAACTCTTGTCTTTCACGTACAATGTGATAATAAATATTTTTGAACTTACGCAATCTCAACACATAAATAAAATTACTTAAGGATTTATCGCGTTTATTTACCTATCAGTCATCCTGTGACCACGACAGTGTGTAAATCTGTTGAAACGTCGGGAAAAATAGGTAAATAAATGCGATTATTATCCGTTTTAAAGTACTAATATAAATGTGTGAATAGTAGAGTTGCTAGGTACTAGCGTTTCTGCCAAAAAGGAGATTCAAATCCCTATAAAACAGTACTTTCCGGTGAATTTGGAACTACACCCTTTATTGCAATGAAATTTTGCATACATAATCGGATAAGAAATAGCTATGGTTGTATCGTTTTAGTTTATCAAAATTTATTTCTATTAATTTTTAAGCGATTTCTTTACTTTTGCTCTCTTTTAATGATGATTTTGTATTTCGAATAACTAAAACGGTGCAAAGCTATTTTTTATCCGTAATCAAATATCAGTAATCTAGTCTTGTGACCATGTCACGTCACCCATGACACAAGTTCTCCTTAGTATGGGGCTAGATGATGCTGTGTGTATTGTCCAGCATTATACCACGAGCCAAACTAGCGCCGCCGCCTTAGATTTTTTTAATACCTTTGTATTACCGTTTTACCCTCCGGGTACGGAACCCTAAACAGTTATTAGGTAGGTAGGTCTCACAAGCTACCCATTAAAATTTTGAAATTACCTTTGTTTAACGAAATAATAAAATAAAATAGGTGGCAGGCAGCGGCGGAGCTAGTTTGGCTCGGAATAGCCTTAACTAACATTTGCCTGCGACTTCGGACTCGATTTTTTTTTCAGAAAAAGTAATGTTTCTACTAGCCTCTGCGTTACTAGTTTGTGCCGTATTGAATATATTTGGCTCTTCGTCCAAATATTTTCAATATGGCACAAACTATCGCCTTTATAATATTACAAGAATTTATTTGTTTTACTTCGAGTAAGTATCGTAATCAAATCGAAAAATCTCGTAAGTATAGGTATATATCCTGCTCATATTTCTTATGAACCTAACATACCAAATAATGAATATCAAGTAGATTCTCTATGATTCAACGAAACTACAAAAAAATTAAATGAGTAATCGCAAAGGAAGTTTGAACAATGAGTAACTTTACTTCTAAGAATTGAATTGGAGCAGATGACAACAATCAGTCTGGCGATCTTTTTGTCAACGGCTTCTTAAAATTTATTAATTTACTTATTAAGAAACATTATAACATCTAAACAGGTATTTTTTTAACCCTAAGCGATGGTATATGTAAATGATAAATGAGTTTATTTTTGTATAACTAGGTGGTATGGTAACATAAAATTGGTCTTAAATTATTTTATTTGTATCTCTAGTCAGCCCTGGTCAGGCTTACAACATTGTTACTTACAGAGAAAATTATTCAAGCAGTTTGTAAGTAATGTTAGTAGGTCGATATACTATAATAACAGAGTTTTTGGTGGAAGGTTAGACAAACACGGTGGACGTGTAGGTGGACCTATTTGTAAAATACTAATTGAAGTAGAAGATTCTAACTGTTAAGTTTTTTTTTAATTCTGTTTTTAGGTTTTATTTTAAGTTTTTTCGAAATTTTACCTCAACCCCCACATTTTTTTGGAATATGTTTTCTATTGAACTTTTTATTTTTGGTTTTGGTCCCCGATGCATTGAATCCCGTTCGTCTATTGAAGGCATTATTCATTTAAAAGAACGAGTAATTAATTCGTTTTAAGCTCTCAAAGTTTAAAAATTAAAACAACATAGCCAAGAAGGTCAACTTTGCATCGCTGTAAAAAAACTAATAGCGATCGAAGCGTCAAATGCTTTTTAACATTTAATTTTCTCTAATCATCGCTTATTATTATTACAGTTAACACTGTACGGTGTACGTACGGTATACCACACGTGGCCGGAAAATCTATAAACTTGTCAAAAACTAACACGTAAGGGGAAAATGGAGTACATACACCGCTAAAAAATCAACATTGTAAGTATTAAAACAATTTTGGCTCAAAACAGAGCATTTTACGAGTCGAAATTTATACGAGAGGGGATTTTCAACCAACACAATCTACACTACTGGGAACAAAAGGGTCAAATCAAAATCCACATGTGACTAGGCAAGCATCGGACCAAACGCGATTTTCTGTCAAAGTCTGGGCAGGTGTGATTGGTAGACATGTCATTGAACCCTAATACCTACTTACCGGATACTCTCAACGGGTACAATTACTTGGAAAAATTGCAAAACGCCCTTGCATTAAATAAATAAATAATAATGCTGGCCGCATAAATAATCACAGAATTATCTAGCCCCAAGCTAACTAGACAACGCGTTTCCCAACTCGTGGATTAAACGACTTGGCCTGCACGGTCCCCAGATCTGACTCCTTTAATATAACCCCATACGGGGACGTGCAAAAGAGCTGGCTTACGAACGCGAATTGTTTGTAAGAGTTTTGTAAAATACCTATGAAATTCATGAAACCATACTATTATGCCCATTCAACAAACAAATCCGCTGAAAACTGAAAAGGTTTACTTATATAGGCAGTTTTCTTTCGAATAAAGTTTTAGGAATATGATTTCGCGTTCATAGGAGACGCGGGACTGCGCATGCATGTCTCGAAGGGAAGCAGGTAAGCGTAAAATATTACATTTTGTTTATTAAAAGAAAACATATAACAAAGAAAATGACTTACAAGAACCAAATAACTAGAAATAAAATACCTACAAAACAAAACATTAATCATTTCAGAAAACCGCAGGATTCATGTGATAACGATGATATTTATGTGCGAAACATTTTTACGTCGCTATTTATTCTGTCTTGTTTATTTTAATACATTAGACTCATTAGAGGAACTTAAAAAGTAATGTTGAATTTTATATAATTTGATCTTTTTTACCACCAAATCTATCAGGTTCGCAACTTAATTGTTCTATCGTAGTGTAGTCGTACATTGGTCATCCGTTGTTAAACAATTTTTGCCGTTCAGAGTACCAATACCAACCTTAATCTGAAACCACTTAGCCGTAACTAAACCTAACTATGTAAAAATAAATATTTTCCCAAAGGACCCAAAAATAAAGCCCCTGGAAACTCGTTACATAAAATATTCAGAGCACCATTTCGGAGACGACCTAGAAAATGTAATGATTACCATTTATCATCCCAGTCCTTGGTGAAGTCGCTCAAGGCCCCAATCCCGGAAATATCCTTCAAACCGGGGAAGCGGCATTGTGGATATATAACACAAGGTCTATCTGACCTCGTTTGGGGGTAGCGCGGACTAATCTTACGATCCCGCCCGCCGATTTAGGTTACATTAACAAGGTTACAAAAGACTACGCTACTAAGACCTTTATGACATTCGGGTTAGGTTAGGCGAGGACAGAATAATACCTAGTTGAAGATTGTGCAAATTATGTTATGACGTCGCCGCCGTTTTAAATTTGCTCGCTCGGTTTCAAGATTTGAAATTTAGATTAACTAAACAGATTTATGAATATTCATAATGAAATTCAGAGAATATTAAGTTCATTCAAAATATAACTAGTCAGGTGTCAAACGCAAAATGAAGAGACGCACACAGTACAGAAGCATGGTACTTAAAAAATTAGGCACCCGCTCATTACGGATGAAAGTACAGGGCATACAGCGCCATCTTTTGGTTATGAACAAAAACATGTTATTCTGAGTAAAGTTAAATGGTGTTAGTGATTGAAGAGTGTGATCTGCAAAAGAAGCGCATATTTGAGGTGGTCATGTAGCGGCAGCCAGTAAATCTGATTGTACAAACATTTGTCCTGATTCAAGACGGGAATCAAACCCACAACCTCCTGCATTGCAGATGGACCTTCACCAGACATGCCACATTCGTCATCATAATAATAAACTATAGAAGGTATTGTATATAAGAGAAGTTATTACATACTTGTTTAAATTTTAAGACCAGGTATACTTAGGTACTATTAAAATCAGACAGAAAACTATCACACTGCTGATCTGACTCTAAAATACTTTCCGACTATTTTTCAGCACACTTACAGGTTCAAAACTATGACAGCGGTAGTGTAGAAGATGATTTAGCACAATAATGTGAATGATTGTTTTATCATTGGTTTTACAGACACAATGAGTAATTTGTTTTAAGCAGTACATCCCAGTGAACTTTGTTAGACAGGAAATTAATTTGAGTACCTACTTAGTTCTTACTTCTCAGTTTGAGTAAAGTTCTACCTTAATGATTTTGATAATATAGGTGCCTTAAAATAGTTACTTAGGTACTATATTAGTTAAATAAAAGCGGCCAACTGCGATTTTGACCGTGACTACCATTATCCATAAAATGGCAAAAAAATGTCTGTTGTATGGGAAGCCCATATATTTGTTTTATTATAATTTATTACTTAATTTAATTATAAAGTGAAAATATAACTAAATATTCTGCAAATATATCATGCATCTACCTGTTGCCGTTATCAATATTAAGCAAAAAAATCACATTTGTTGTATGGGAGCCCCCTTCCCTTTGAATATTCATTATATGTTTTTTAATAACAGAAATACATCATCTGTGAATATTTCAACTGTCTAAATCACAGTTCATGACATACAGCCTAGTGACAGACAGGCAGATAGAAGAGTCTTAGTAATAGGGTCCCTTTTACCCTTTGGTGAACGGAACCCTAAAAATTAGACTGACAGGGGTGGCGAGATAAGGGATAGGCCTATACTCAGCAGTGGGTGTAACCAGCTGGTTAGATAGATAGATAATAATTTATCAATAATTCTCAATGGTACCTAATCATTTGTAAAAAATAATAAAGGCACTTAGTTGGAAACATTGTTATTAAATAGGCTGATTAAGGTCATGAGACTAATACCAGGGTCTACATTAACAGATTGATACCTTTCAACAGTCGTTATGACACCTATATCAGGTTTGGTTTAGGATACCTGCAATAAAGACTGTGAATTGTGGAACAAAATAATAGAAATTACTTATTAAACTACATTTGTAAGAATTTAGTTAGGGAAAAGTTTGGTTATTGCCTAATTAAGTTTTTTTTATCCAACTACCAAAGAAGAAGGGTTATTGTTAAACATTCAATACCTAGACAAATTAATTTTGTTCAACTACAAGGGTGCTACACAGAAAAGTATAGAGGGGACTATTAATTTTCAGAAGTTCAATAATGCACCTTGAGCTTCTGTAATAAAGACTAGAATATTTTGCATGTTGAGGAATGTGGTACCTATTTAAGTCTCCCTAACTTAGTAAAAATATTTTAAAATAAAATAAATACTAGGGTTTTAAATATATACCTACCTCAGGTGGGTACCTATTAGTACCAACTTAGCTCAAAGATTCGTCAAGGGCGAATCCTACAACATTTTGACGTTAGCGCTACGCTCGTGAAATTCACTCACCTATTTTGATAGTGGTCCCTTGGACGGCTGTAACACTTTATTTAACTGTAACATGTAAACTAACGAAGAGAAAGAAACTAGATGGATAAAAAATAACTAGATTGAAAACAAAAGACGTAGAATTATATGTACGACACAAAAGTAGAAATGAATAAATGCAATGCACGAGCTATTGGCGACAACTAAGCTGACATCCAGACAACATGACATTGACATATCCACGACTTGTTATACGATGACATGACTTGACTTCTCTGTTTTTGGCACACGTTGACATGACCGAGTTTACTGTTTTTTCAATGTCAAGATGTATTTTGACTTTGACATTTCATTTCAGAAAGAAAATTCATGTGAAATGAAATTTCATGGCGGTGCAAGGGAATTCATCAAACGAAAAATAAAAATCGCCTTGCGCTTTTCAGTTTTGGCTAAGAGTTTTGGTTAGATTGATTGAGATATTTAGGCCGTATTCAAAATAATAAACTGTTTGTGATACTTATCGTTGAAGCTGAAAATAATATTCAGACGTAAAACATGGCTGATGAAGAGATCAATGGAGATGTGGATGACATTCAGAACGATAAAGATAAAACTCAGAAAAAGACTGCTAAGCATGACAGTGGCGTTGCGGACTTAGAAAAAGTTACGGACTATGCAGAAGAAAAGGAGATTTCTTCTCAGGATATATCGGGGGTGAGCCGACCCAACTTAAATGTTTGAGGTTATGTTAAGTTACTAGGTTTTTGCTAGTTGATCTATGTAATGGGAGATCGCTATTTTATCCCACTGTGATTCTGGTTATGGTTACACATATTAAAAACAGTGTTTTTGCTGAAAGAAAGTCAGCAGTGATCCCAGTCCCAGGCATCAGCATCATAGGTACTCATTTCAATGATGATGATGATTATTATCACACAATTGTATGAATAAATTATGACTTTTGTGGAATTCTTAATAATCATAATATAAAAAAACTATCAAACATTTTCTCTTAATTCTACATCTCTACTTTTCAGGCCCTGTCATTGATCGGGGACAGAAGAAACAAAGAGGCGGCTGAACGACTTGAGAAAGAGAAGGAACTTCAGAAGGTTGCTGTCAAGAAAGATGATATCGAATTAATTGTGAGTTCCTGTCCTCATTATCACATATACATTCATTACTGAGCATGCATGGCCCTAGCAAGAAAAGTTTGCTCTAGTCTTACACTTGGCTATGGGCTGAGTAAGGTAAGCTCATTTATGGAGAAGTGGGTCGTCGCGCGTGGTGTGGCATTTCGCCTCTCACTACAATGCCATATGTTTGAACTCAGGGATAACTAACAAATAGGTACAATATTAATGCTGGACAATTAACACTGCATCATTGAGCACCAAGCTAAGAGGAGCTTGTGTTATGAGTATCAGATGACTGAAATCTGACAACAACTGCTGGCTTTTTTTATTGTTTTATGTCGCAGTGAAGGTCGAAATATTCTCAGCTGGAATACGCACCACAAATCCACCATCTATTTAAAGTCACTATGACGCGATTCCAACCACTCTACCCTTACGGTGTTGGTCTTCCTCTTCACATACTCTCTTTTCCACCTTAGTGGTATAGTACCTACTAGACTACATAAACCCAGGGGTTTATATGTTATAATGTTATGCATTACTAGCAGCGCCTCGCGGTTTTACCCGCGTAGTTCCAATTACCGTGGGAATTTCAGGATTAAATGTAGCCTATGTGCTATTCCAGACTAATAATAAATCTCTGTGCTAAATTTTCTGGCATGATTGAGCAACAAACTTCTCTGAATAAAAAGATATAAGAATACATGAACCCCCCTGGGTTTATGTAGTATTAATTTCTGTGAATAAAAAAAAGCCAATAATTTTAAGACGACGCTTATTTACGTAAAGTTGAAGTTTACTATTATTTATTATTCTGAATTTTGTTTATGTACCTATTTTATGTCATATCATAATCATAATGTTTTATATGTAATGTGGACTTTGTTGTGTGAAATAAAAATATATTTATTCATTCATTAAGGTGCTTTTTCAGGGAAGCCTATGTCCAGCCGGGGACTAGTAAAAGCTGTCGATGTACCATAAATAATTAAAAAATATTTAACATTGGAATAAGCACATTTCTTTTATAAGAAACAATGCATATCAATACCAGTTGAGATGCTTCAGACTGGTAGTTGATCTAGCTGTAGATTGTTTGCAACAGTCTGTAGTTAGCTCAATTGTTTCAATTGTAAATACTATTAGTTCTAATCAGTTTTTTTATGGAATTCCAGGTCAAAGAATTAGAAATCTCGAAAACATTAGCAGAGCGGACACTTCGGGAACACAGGGGAGATTTAGTAGCTGCATTGACTACTCTTACGAACTGATGCATTTACAAGTATGAATGTTCACTGTTATTATTTAATATAGTTTTATAAATCCAACCATTTTATTATTTATTACTCGAATAGATAGGTACGATCGCCGGAGGATCTGCCTTTCCAGTTCCAAACTATTTTGACTTGCGTTAGTTTTGGGTTACGGGTCACGCCTTCTTTTCTTTGTTTTTTAGTTTGACCAATACAGAGTCCGGGTAGTCAACATCTGCTCAACATAATTTTTTGTAAAGGTTCTTTTCAACCCGAGCCCTAAAGATTACCGTTAGACAAGACAACAATGATTAAAAGTAGTCCTTTCAAGATATACACTTGGAAAAGACCAATGTCTAAGCGTTGATTTATCCCACTTAGGTGAAACAAGGTTGTATTTGCCAAAGAAAAGAGTAAAAATGAGTAGTGAAGCAAATTTATATTGAAATCAAAGCACAGAAAAATATTATCAAATTACAAATACATTATTATCTGTTGAAAACTACCTACTAAAGGCTACCTTCTTCTACAAAAAGACAGAATCTAGCCCCATAATATTTAATCATTGTTATAAATGCCCAAACTAAACAGATGTTAACCTATTGATAATGTCTTAGACTTGTCAATCACGAAATACGAAGCTCCTATTGGTCTTCAAAAACAAAAGAATCGAGCAAGCCGGGGCTGGCAATCGGTCACTTCACAGAAAAATCATCCTAGTGGTGTAAAGGCAGATCCTCGGGCGATTGTACATAAAATAGGATTCAAAAGAAACATCACATATTCAGTTTTCGATTTGTTTGCCTATCCTGTTGTTATTTTACAATTCAGTCAACTTTTATAGTAGGGGTAAGTATTTAAAACATACTTGGACACTAGGAATTAATTAAATAAATCAAAGCAAGCAATAATTAAATTTTACATTTATGGCCTTAATACCAACATTATAAGCCTGTTATGCCAGTTACTATTTTCCAATATATGGTTTAAAAACAATTCTTTTGGTATTGTAAGTATTTTGTAAACAAAGAGATTCATCTACAGAAATAATTAAAAAGTGTTGACATGCCAACCCGTGATAGTGGTCTGAATAATATAGGGGAGTTTTTTATTATTACAACAGATGGGAAAATGTACTAAACATTGCACATCCCAAAGAAAATCTATCACACTTTGATTATTATTATGAAATCTCTAAATTTTATTAAATGAACAATGCTGGTAAATTTAGTCGATTTAAATGATGGTTAATATTAATACATACCCCCTTATTCATATTGGTCTGTTAACAAAACAGCTGCTAAGTTGTGTTATATCTCACTCCGACTTATGTCAATAGAAGAAGACAGTGAGAAATAGCAATGCTTTATGTTAGCAGACTATTATATATTATAAATAAGGGGCTAAGAAACTACTCAGTAAACAATAAAATGAAGGTACTAGGCATTCATTAAAATAGTTTGAGGATATTACTAATAAAACTATCGAAGTTTCACTAATTCATTACAGATGTAAGCATGTGAACTACGAACCTTGTTGGTGTTCTTCCAACACAAATAAGGTTTGTAGTTAAACCGGTTTACACACATAATGAGATAGAGGATTCATTAAATAACTAAACACAAACTGAACTAATAATTCGGTACTAAATTTCGATCATATGTGCAGATTTTGTCCTGTATTTATATTTTCTTCGGGTTTATCGTCAGGCGGCGTGTAAGGTGGTGGGGGTATGCTGCTATCATGAACCTGAAAAAAATTTAAAACAATTCGCAAATGAAACAAATATACAAAATTGATAACTGGCGGTCTTATCGCTTAAGAGCGATCTTTGTCAGACCAGATCATTGGATATTATACATAAGGGTCAGATCTGCGTACATCTAATTGTACGACTAATAAAATAGATACACATACATTATAAAATAATATAATATCTATACCTACAACAACTTCAAAAGCACATATGTACATAGCTAACCTATTAATGTATACCTTTAACTACTTACATATAAATCAATAAATAAATAATGCTGGACATACAACATGGTCTATGTCCAGCAGTGGACAAATATAGGCAGATGATGATGAAGATACAACATGGAAACAATTGCGTATTTAGTGACAACAGGACAAATGGTGTTCCTTAATAATTTGGACTATTCACTAATTAATCAATCACATACACTCAAAGACTTATTTAGAGGAACAGTTCATCAATGGAAAAAAAGACTGAAATATGTACAAACAGTTCTTTCAACCATCGATTTGCGAAAGACTGCTGGCAGATGCTGGATGCGGCAAGCTGAAGACAGGGCGCTATGGCGCTCATTAGGGGAGGCCTATGTCCAGCAGTGGACAAATATAGGCTGATGATGATGATGATTACAACCACTACAGCCGCTTCATTGAACCTCCTTTGTTTCAAACTTCTTTGTTGTGTGGTTAACGCGTTACTTCACTAGGAATTACCTCTTGACAGCGTTGCTTGAGTAAATGTAGCCGACGTGCATTTTTAACGCGTAGTTAGAAATTAACACTCATGGCCCAAGACGCAGAAGCCGTGCTTCAGCTCCGTTGCAGCTGGGCAGTGAATGCGTTAACACTATCGTCAACGCTAACGAAGGTGAACCTCACCTCACCACAACAGCCTATAATGGTCCACTGCTGGACGCAGGCCTCCCCCTGATTTTTATCTCGTGGGGGGTAATGCCCATAATCATCAGGTGCAGGTGAACCAGTAACTTTTATTTATTTATTTATCGTAATCTGACGACCTCTGTGGCGCGGTGGGCGAAGGTCCGCCTGCGACGCAGGAGGTTGCGGGTTCGATTCCCGCCTCGGGACAAATGTGTGTATGATCTGCAGACATTTGTTCAGGGTGTTCTGGTCGTTTTCTATGTATAATAAAAAATATCTATCTATGTATTGTATTATGTATATCAGTTATCTAGTACCCATAACACAAGCTATGCTTACCTTGGGGCTAGATAACGCTGTGTAAAATTGTCCAGCATTATTTATTTATTTTAATCAAAACCACCAACGAAAAAATCACAATGTAGGTAGACAGAGTATATAAAAAAACAAATTCTTTCATGCATTATGTGTTCCCGTAATTACAAGGGCACATGTAACTATTATGGGTACTAGATAACTGTTGTACTAATAAATGATATACAAACACTTACAAATCCATTATTTAGATAAGCGCTGGCCGGATAGATAGCTGACCCTGAGGCCGGTTGCCTTGTGTAGCTGAAACGTATAACGTAAACATACTCATTTCCGTAAGATCAACTTTACATTGAAATCGCAACGTTATAACTAAAACAAATAACACCTGTTTGCTCAAGGCGCTAACCTTGAGCAAACGGGTGTTCCGTTGCTCAAAGCTAGCGCCAGGTAAGTACTGACCGTTGTTACAGGGCGTAATGTAACATCATGTTATACACAGCGAGCGTTCGTGCACTCAGTACAAGTGAAGAACTCGCTCGCAACGAGCATCGAGACGGATTTTGTTCATAGAGTAACGTATCATGCTCTCTGTGAATGTTACATTACGCCCTATAACCGGTCACGCGGCTTTAGAGCCAGACTCCACCGAAGCTGGGTTGAGATGAGCGGAAGAGATGCGTTTTAACAACCAATAGAAAGTCGTTATACATACACACATCTCGTCTTCGCTCAGCTTCAGTGAGTAGTTTCACCCTGTATATTATAAGCTTGCCTGGAAGAGATTGCTCATAGCGATAAGGCCGCCTTTGTACTTCGTCTACTCGTAGCATGTAGTAGTTCTGTACATTTTTCTGTGTTTGTGTGGTATACATAAAGTATTATTTATCTATCTATCTGACAAACACTACATAAACCGTCTTTCTTGAGTGTAAAGGCCATGAGTTCATGGCCTTCTCTTCTATCATCGGCTTCTGCCCGCAGCTTCTCACGATTTCCGGGATAAAAAGAGTAGGTATATCCTTCCCCGAGATACCATCTTCCCCCTTGACAAATTTAATTAAGATCTATTCGGGCGATAAGCGTGAAAAATTAACAGACAGACATCTTACTAGTTCTGCCCGCGGCTTCGCACGCGTTATTTCAGGTCTAAAAAGTAGCTTGAAGATCGACAGAGATCTAATTATTGTTGCATGGAAACTTTTTGAGGTTATTTTTATCCCATGGGAACTGATTTATGGGATAAAAAGTTTGTGCTTTTCTAGGCCTAGGCCTACATAATATGCAAAATTTTGATCTGTTCAGTAGTTTTGGCGTGACGAAGTAACAAACAGTCATCCAAACTTTCGCATTTATTAATCGGTAATAGTGTAAGCAATATTCAAATTAATTTAAAACTACATAGAATCAAACTCAGAGGTCGACTCCTTGTTTCTTTTTCGTTTGGTGGAATCCGCCCCTTGAAGTTTAAAATCAAGGCCCTGAAATCTAGGTTAGAACGCTAATTTACCATTCATTGATTAAACCTAGTTTCTGATTAACTTAAACCAAGTTACGCTAACCCCGAGAGGCGCGTGTGGGTCTTACTGATAGAATACTAATGATCTTAAACGTAACCACTTTGTTACTTGATTACCTTACGTTAATGCTGAATAGGTAGATTCTACCGGGATTTTAGACCATGCATCATCATCATCTCTGCTCTGAGAAATTATCCTATCCTAATCCTACTAATATTAGATATATGTAAAGGAAAAAGTGTGAGTTGTGGCGTTGTTAACGCCTATACTACTGAATAGATTTGGCTGAAATTTTGCACACAAAGATCTGAACCTGGAAAAACTTGTTATAGGCTACTTTTTATTCCAGAAAAACGCGAAGCCGTAGACAGAAGCCAGCATGCCTTATATTTACGGTCTAAACGGGATTTGAACCCGCAATCTTCCAGTCAGTACGTGAATGCGCTACCTACTAATTGTGTCACAAGGTCATCACAGTTAGCACTAACAGCTAACACTGTTTGATTTTTAGAAGCTAGCGCGATACCCTTTTGTTTTTTTGTGACGCCAGCGTGGTAAAAGGCTAATTTCCTAAAACCTCTCATTAGTCCATCAGTAACAGTTTGTCCATATGAAGATTAAGTCAGTTATAAGTTCCGTGTGACGTTACGAGCGTAGATAAAGCGAATCAAAGTTTGGGAGTAGGACTACCAAACTTTGACGCGCTTTATCTATGTAATTTTTTGTTACACTGACACAAGAAAAAGTACGTGTCCAATATCATGTTTAAGTGTTAACTGTAAAATTACTAATGGTGCAATAAAGATATAATTTATCTATCTATCATCTGATAATCTAACTGACGGACTAAATAGAATAATATTTGAAAACCACCCTATACCATCGCGCCAGCTTTTAAAACTACCTACCTATACCTATATATATGCCTTCTTTTTTACACACATTATCGGGCCTGTATGAGCCTCTTCCACAATCTTCCCACTGTCCAACGACGTACCTAGGCGGAGGCTTAGGTTTGGCCTTGGTAAGACGGTTTTTCACTCATTAGGTCATTAGGTTTGTAAATAGGTATGATTTTACCAATAAAATGACTATCAGACTATTTTAGCCTAATGAGTGCCAAAACGCTCTTCAGCTTGCCGCATCCAGCACAGCATCAGCCTGCAGTCTTTCGCGGGTCGTCATCCCAAGGCCGAAGGGCGTCCTCAACTACTTCCGCCGAGTCGCGGTAGCCCCAACGATATTGTCTGACTTTCTGACAGTTGGACTGAGGACGCCTCGTTTCAACTGGGACCTACTCTGCGGGGCCGCCTTGGTCCATCGGTCGTTCTAACTTGCAACCATTAGTAAAATAAATAATGCTGGACAATTCACACAGCATTATCTAGCCCCAAGCTAAGCAAAGCTTGTGTTTTGGGTACTAGATAACTGATATACATAATACAATACATTACATGGATAGATTATACTATACATAGAAAACGACCAGAACACCCTGAACAAATGTCTACAGATCTTACAAACATTTGTCCCGAGGAAAGAATCACACCCGCAACAAAAAAATAAAAAATGTTCTTACCGTGGAGGTGCGTCTCGTAATCTCTCGTCGACATAGACTTGCAAACTTCCTATGGACAGTCTAGCGGTAGCACCAGATCTATTGCCATATGGTCTGAAATGATATTTAACGCAGTTTGTTAAAAAGGAAGTTTAAATATCTTGGAAAAGAGAGGTTTTCAATAAGGGAGTATATTTTTAGGGTTCCGTACCCAAAACGGAACCCTATTACCTACTAAGACTCCGCTGTCCGTCTATCGCGCCGGGCTGTATCTCATAAACAGTAATAGTTAGACAGTTGACATTTTTACAAATGATGATAGCTGTTGCCGCTATAACAACAAATACTGAAAAACAGAATAAAATAAATATTTAAAGGGGCTCCCACCCATACAACAAACGTGATTGTTTTTGCTCGATATTGGTAACGGCAACATGTAGACGCTTGAAACTTTCACAGAATATTAAGTTATACATATTATTATATTCACTCTAAAAATAAATTATTAAATTAAAACAAATATTTAAGGGCCATACAACAGACATATTTTTTTGTCGTTTTTATAGATATATAAAATGGTATGGAACCCTAAGAGCGCGAGTCCGACTTGCACATGGCCGGTATTATTTTGATACGTTTTACTCAAATGGTTATCCGATTTTGGTATCTATTTGACATCATGTAAAATGAAAAAAAAAATTGCAGGCAGATTTGCAGACAGAGCATCTTTGATCTCCCGAGTTGCGACAACTGGCAACTAGCTTGTCACTTATTAAATAGACTTCTTCTAAACCTGTGCCTAATTAATATTTTAAGAAGAACAAAACATATTAAAATTCTGCCAGTTTCGTCAACTGAAAGTTAATCTGTCTGCATAGCGCGTAAATATTCTAGACTTTAAAGTCGGTTGTTAAGTTTTTGTTTGAAACAGTAATTAATTAATGATAAACTTGTTTTACCCATGTAAGTACAATAAAATACTGTTTATAAGTGGAATTATACAATAACTAGGTAAAGCCCCGGACGGACTTTCCGCTTTATCTTTGTGACGCGATCACCACAAAAAGTAGGAAAACCAACACATGAAACAACCAATAAATTATTTGAAAAGATTGTCGATGCCCTTCGTTTTATTTATTTTCAGACTTTGTTGCCCTACCACTGCCTCTCTTTTCTTCTTCCACTAAACGCAGTATCAGGCCACGATGGTAGGTTTTAGTGTAGGAACGTATGTGCTGCTGGCTGCCGCCTTTTTTGTTTCAATACACTCACAAGCATTGGAAAAAGCGGCTAGCGGCGCGATTAACCGCTAGTGCGTAGGAACGCTTAGTCAAGCTCGTTACGCTATCTCATTCTTTCGATTACATGTCGCCTCTTATGCCGCATACATACTTACGCAACGAACATGAAATCTACCATGAAATTAAAGAATTTGCCGTCCACACTTGTGTAATGAAATGAAAGTAATATGCAATGAAAGCCAATTCTTTAAGGATCGACGTCGAGATGCCTTGCGAGCGCAAGCTGAGGCTTGCACGAGCACGCTACGAGCATTTCGAGGTGAATTCGGCGCAATCCGCGAACATGCTCGGTTCGCGTTTCACAATTATGGATATTATCCCCATTAGAAAGAGCCAAGAAGACAATTATCAGGGGGAGGCCTGCGTCCAGCAGTGGACCAGTACAGGCTGTTGATGTGAGATGAGTTTGAGGACGGCCACGAGTTTGATACTTTAATAACTAAAATGCTTACAGACGTTACCTACCTTATGTTTGTAGCTGCACACAGTTTGTAAAGTAGTATGAAAGTAGCGATTATCCCGAAGACTAGTGCAGCACCCATGGCGATCTGTGCGCTGGATATGAGGAGAATATCTTTCATGTTGTCTCTGCTGAAAGAACAAGATTCATTGTATGTTATGATGTACACCACTACACATTATACCTACTGACATCGTGAATCTACGTTTGCGTTTTTTACTGATAAAGCAGGGAATTGTCATCGCCAAATCATCGCTATTTCTTAAAATAAAAATGATGGTGATATTTTAAAATTGTGTTCCAAAGACTAGTGCAGCACCCATGGCGATCTGTGCGCTGGATATGAGGAGAATATCTTTCATGTTTTCTCTGCTGAAAGAAAAGATTCATTGTATGTTATGAAGTTATGATGTACACCACTACACATTATACCTACTGACATCGTCAATCTGCGCGTTTTTTACTGATAAAGCAGGGAATTATCAAAGCCAATTCATCGCTATTTCTCAAAATAAAAATGATGGTGATTTTTTAAAATAGTGTTCCAAAGACTTAGTGCTCCACCCATGGCAATCTGTGCGCTGGATATGAGGAGAATCTCTTGCATGTTTTCTCTGCTGAATGAAAAGATTCATTGTGTGTTATGTTATGTTATGATGGACACATTATACCTACCGACAGCGTCAATATACGTTTGCTTTTTTACTGATAAAGCAGGGAATTTCGCCAAATCATCGCTATTTCTTAAAATAAAAATGATGGCGAAATTTTAAAATGGCGTTGCGCCTTTGTCAGTATATCACATCACACTAATATTATATTTTATACTACACCTATTCGGAAAGTATATTAATTCTTACTTGAAAAAAAGGGAAGAAATTACGTAAATCGTAATAATCGTATCGTTAATAGAAACAGGCGGATGCCAAAATATAAAGTTTTTATCTCGAAGCCCACCAAAATGTTACTGGCCACTTGCATTTTTTAAGAAAACTTGGCAATATGCGCTTTATTTCATTTGCCTCCTCAGTATTTAAAAAAACGGGTTGTACGCGCGAATTTTCTTTTATTTTCCTCATGTGTAGTATAAAGCACTGTGTGTAACTTCGGAAGATAATGCGATTCCCAACTCGTGTGTATTATGGCCCTCACCTGCACCCTCGTCGGGAATCGGTCATTTTCATCCCTCGATAAACAATATAGGTAAGGTACTATATAAGTACGAAAGTTGTGGATGCTTGCATTACCACTTCATACCAAAACTACAGAACGGATCGTGCAGAAATTAAGCATGCAAGTAGTTTTGGGCCTGGAATAAAACATAGGCTTACTTTTAATCCCATTCATTAATCAGTTCCCATAAGATAGAAGTAAATAAGGTAACGCATGCGAAGGTACGGGCAGAAACTGGTATAGAATAACATAATAACTTCCTTGATTGTTTCCCCTGTCTTGTCGAATTTACGGCTAATATTTATTATTTGAGCACAATTTAATACATTAAATGACGTATCAAGGTGTGCCTTATGCTTCTACGGCGAAGAAATGTATGTCTGTCAATAATATCTGGTCATTAAATATTTAATACAAAAAATTCCGAAAAGAACGATGAATCATCATCATCAGCCTATGTTAGTCCACTGCTGGACATAGGCCATACGCCTTAGCGCCCTGTCTTTAGTTTGACGCATGCAGCATCTGCTTGCAGTCTGCGGAGCTCGTCATCCGACCTAGAAGACGTCCTACACTACTTTTACCTAGTCGTGATCTCCACTTAAGAAAAATGAATGGTACCTGCAAATCCAGTTGCCGTAAGCATCATAACATGGCTGGCATATCCCTTGCCAGCAGTGCAGTGTGTCATTTCCATAGAGGCTACAACACTGCCCGTAGCATTTCTCACCTAAATCTAAAAAATAAGGCTATTTTATAAAAACAATGATAGTGATCGCTGTGTACTTATGTATTATTTTTAACATTACCTATCGACAAGATGCAAAAGTAGGTAACTAATTTAAAACGCTACAAATGACAAAGTTTATAGATAAGCACGGAGTAGAAATGATAAATAAATAAATAAATAATGCTGGACAATTCACACAGCATTATCTAGCCCCAAGGTAAGCAGAGCTTGTGTTATGGGTACTAGATAACTGATATACGTAATATTATACATTACATAGATAGATATTTTTTATTATAAATAGAAAACACCCAGACCAACGGAACCAATTTCTGCAGATCGTACACAAATGTGTTCCGAGGCGGGGATCGAACCCGCAACCTCTTGCGTCGCAGGCAGACTCTCGCCCGCTGCGCCACTGAGGTCATGATGGAGTGTTCAATGATTTACATCTATATTGTTCTCTTATGTCCAGTCCATCCCAAAGTTGCCTGGAATAAATCGCTCGAAAGCGAGAACCCTTTGTTCTTCCTTAATTCAGCTTTTTCTTTTGGATACTTGTGTTTGTGCGTAACCTCCGGTTGAGAAAGCTACCACGGATTGTGCTGTACTGGGCTGGATACTTGGATAGCCCGCCGATCTTCGAAAATGCCTTGGCCGGGGAGGGGTCCTAGTCAGGTCCTGCGCTTCCTTGGGATTTCCTTGGGGAGTTCTTTGAGGAAAAGACTACTGCCTTTACTGTTCACGTAGTACGTTGGCCTCCTGATAAGCGCCCCTGTGGCTTTTAGTATTATGGGGGGGCAATGCCCATAATCCCCACGCTGGGTATGCTGGTTGAGAGTCGTAGTTTGGTGGTAATTGTTCTGCAGGAGGCTTGGGACTGGGCATTTTGATGGACTGGACAAGTAAGAACAACAAAAAGGGTGGAACAAAAAAAAAATACAATAATAATACTTAGAACCGCTTGCACAACGATAATTAACTTGCTTAATTTTGATTAGTGAGTTGTCAAACCATACAAATACGTCAAATTTAATCAAAATTAGACTTTTAAATATTGTTGTGCAAGTGGGGCTTAATGTAATACCCACATAACCAACATAGGTAAAGCATACTTAACAAACATTGTAATAACCTTACACAAAAAAATAAAGGTTGTCTAATATTTACAATGAAATATAATGCTGATGAAGCAGTTTTTTGAAGATAAATAGTGATTTAGAGGTTGGGAGTAATGTTCTGTCATTGAAAGAAGTTCAACTCTTCTATATTCTTGAACTATCGGCCGTGTAGTGCTGGCTTAGAATTTTCACCACCCCCCACTCTTCCCGTCGGTGTCGTACGGCCTAAGGGACATACACCCGCCACCCGGCAGCAGCGCGTCTTGTAGAATAGATCTACCACCGAACTGCGATCCCCAACCCGCATGCCCAGCGTGAGGATTATGGGTATTAGGTACCCCCAAGGTATAAAAAAAAGTTGAGAGGTGTCAAGGGACACCCGGATGGAACGAAGTTCCTTTCTATTGCCTTTCTATAAGAGGGAGAGAGAGACAGAGAAACATGCGCACGCCGCACGACTTACAATAGCTTACTATAGCAAAAAGTGACGTTACAACTTTTCGTGAGATTTTTTTCCGTCCAGCCCCCTTTCACAACGCGCGATAAGGAACTTAGTTCCAATAATGGGGGAGGCCTGCGTCCAGCAGTGGACCATTAAAGGCTGTTGAGGTGTAGTCTGTTATTGTTATCATTCTTAGTAATGATTTTCTTTGTTTACAAAAAATTACTTGGATTCTCGATCCTATATTACTATTATATGTAATCCGTGGAGTGGAGGCCCTGGAGACTTGTAGTTACAGGTTTTTCATACTTCGTATCTCTGCCTAAACTTAATAGAATAAAACTATTACAGAGGCATTAAAAAAAAGCTTATGATAGGTATCACAAACGGGAAGATGGATTTTTGAAAATTCCTTTGTTAAACGGAATAATAACATAAAGTAGGTGGTGGCGCTAGTTTAGGTGGTGTATGCGCCTTAATATCTTAATGATCTAAAGATAAGTAAGACGGTACTCAATCATTACATAAGCACTTGGGGTAAGGGTAAGCTTACTTGGACACTTTACACAGCGCACTTGGAAGTGGTTGGGTATGTAACCAGGAGCGCAGTAACACCTTCCTTCTATGCATTCGTATTCGACGCCGACGCATTTTATCTCCTTGCAGTAATCTTCAGCTGAAAATAAAAAAATCTACACTATGTTTATCATGATAGCATGATGGTGTAACGATTTAACGTGTAGGTAACTATAATATATGTATTTGCAAAGATTGATCCTTATCAGCAACAGACTCCATTGGTTCAATAATACCATGTATTTTTTTAAATCATTCGGTTCCATATCCGACAAAAGTAAAAGATTTTTGAAAAAAAAAAAATATGCAGTTAATTATTGTTTTCTTATAAATCGTGGGCATGACTCCTTACACGACTTTTCCCTAACTCTCGTGGTTTCGGACTTGGCCATCACCGCCCTTCTCAAAAAACCATCCTGTATATACCATAATAACTTTAGTAGGTACCTGTACGCATGCATGTTGGTTATTTCTACACTTACCTACGCTAAAAATATTGAACGAATCGACCTGAAACTTTGCATTGATCTAAGATCTTAACCTTGGGCATAGGCTTCTTATCCCAATAGTGGGATAAAAACAACAATAATGTACCCAATAGCTGGTAAGTACCTATCTGGCGCAGCGCATAAACATTGGCATACAGCGGGAATATGTAGCGTCTTTGGAATGCTTCCGGAATGGTTTTGATATAAATCAGTTGAGCTTCCTGAAGATTGTTTGGAACAGTCTGCAGTTAGCTCAATTACTTCAATTGTAAAATTATTCTAAATTGTTTCTATTACTTATTTCATTGTAATTTTCTTTGCTAATAAATATTTTCTTTATCCTATAAATCATTTCCCATAAAAATCATCTAAAACATTTTTAGAGAACATGGAATTATCCATGAACTGACTCTAAATACCTAACTTATTTAATTGACTAATTTTCATCCTAGAAACAACGCGCACGAAGCTGCGGGTCGAAACCAGATTCCTATAAGGGAAGATTAAAGTCAAAGTCAAAAGTCAAAAATTCTTTATTTTATTTCCATAAATACAAAAATGTACACCTAGAAAAAGTCATAAAGTGATATTTTTGATTTCTGTCGCTTCGGTATGTACCTAGACTAAAGTAAAGAAGCGACAAAGAAACCTGTAGCCTGTTAGTTGTTATTTTTCGAGTTGTAGCAAAACCCGTCCCAAGCTTTTTTATCTTCTAAATAATCTGATATTTTGTAGTAAGCCTTTTTGCACAGAAAAGTTTTATAAGGGAAGATCGAGTTGGTACCTACTAAATTCTAGGAGAAGAGCTTGCCACAAATCGTACCTTACACAGCCCCAGTTAACTGGTGCACTATGCAAGATCTTAATTAATTTCGGTGATTTCACGGAAAATGAACCACTTTGAATATATTTACAAGATCACAACCACAGATCACAACGTTTCTAGAACATGTATTATTTTAAATTATGTAGGTATTTCTGCAGGAAAACACGTTAATCTGGATTTAGACTAATGCCAAAGTAGAGGTAGTTACCTACTTACCAAACTAATATTATTATAAATAATCACATCATACGGTAATATATATTATAAGTGCGAAAGTTAGGATGTTTGGATGTTTATTACCTCTTCACGCCAAAACTACGTATCGAGCTGAAATTTTATTAACAGGTCTGGTCTAGGTCTGGTATAATTTTATCCAATAAATCAGTTCCCATGAGATAGAAATATCGGTTTAAAAATCGCGTGCGGAGATAAAATAAAAAATAACAATTACAAAAACTTTTGGTACGTAGGTACGTACATTCAGGCGATGGCAATCAAGTACTTCTACAAGAAATAATAATAATAATAATTCTGGACACTCAGAATCATCTAACTAGCGCCAAGCTGAGCAAAGCTTGTGTTTTGGGTAAAAACTGATAGGTATTATTTAATATAACTTTATCATATTCTGTACCTATAGCTACATAAAAACACACAGAACACCCGAAGAAATAGATAAAAAAAGTCAACATACCTGTCTCATCACTCGGTACCGCAGAAATAGTTACAAAAACACAGAAAAATGTCATCCAATATTGCATTTTCCAAAACAAACTCACATTATAAAGCGGCATGAGGAGGCTAGGCCGTTTTGATCGACCATTCTGAAGGTTTCATAAAAAAATATACTATGATAATGATAAGTTATCAGTTTGACTGGTATCAGTGATCTGGCTTATCTCAACGCGTCACCGGTGTACTGTTTCACTATTTTCAAACAACTGATTTGCATGCAGCCTTGGTAGAACAAATCGAGAAAAGATGACGTCGACTCTTGTATAAATTGAATGATTGTCGCTCACTATCTCGTGTAGACATTTTTCTGTACGTATTCTATGACCGTTCACACTTTGAAGGACAGTGAATTTTCAGTAAAATTCAATTATTCGCGGTTGTAGAATCGAAGATAGATTACGTGAACAAAGATTTATGAATCAAAACTTAACGTTATCAGGAAACAAGAAAGTAATCAGTCAAACAAAGTTCAACAACGCATAATTGCACAAGCCCAGTAAAAATGTTGAATTCGAATTCGAAGACGAATGATTTTTTCTAAAGATGTAACATCTTTATTATGAAAGTAAATAACAATCAAATAATAGAATTCAATTAAAACTAGTATTTACAATAGAAACGATTGAGCTAACTGCAGCAGACTGTTGCAAACAATCTACAGGAAATTGAAATATTTACTTACTTAAGTACCACCTAGATACTTAAGTAAGTAGGTATATGTTTAATTCCTAGTTAGATTGTTTGCAACAGTTTGCAGATAGCTTAATTGTTTCTATTGTAAATACTAGTTTTAATTTAAATTTGTTAAGTATTTGATTGTTATTTTCTTTCTGAATTGTATATTCCTAGTTATTTAATGAAATCTTGTTTTCGCACCAATTGAAAGGGAAGTATTTTACCTTTATACTAATCAAAAAATATAATATAAATAGCAAATCGCAGAAGCTCAAAACAATTTTTGGTTTTTATAGTTTTCGAACTCTCTTTTGTTATCTTTTGCCCGCGTTTAAATAATTATATGCGTAAGTAGTTTTGTGTTTTTAATTGTTAGGCAATTTTTGTTATATTTTCATACAGTATAAGAAAATGGCTTTTTATTATACACAAATGTCTTTCTTTGCAAAAAAATATCTTGATTCCATATCCGAGTAGATAAAGTACCTACTTACCTGCCACCTTAGCACCAATCGGTAATTGACTATTGTGCAACAGAAACTACATAGGTACCTACCTATTTTAAATACGTTTATACTATATTATTGTATACGTTACAACCTTAGCTCTTACGTAGGTACCTACCTACGTTCAAAATTGTTTATTATCAGTGTTGATATATTGATCGCAACATAAAAACAACGACCTCATTGGTAGCCACTGATGTTATACAAGTATAAGCATATAACCTCATTGCTGGTAGCCTCGGAAATATGTAGGTATGTGTAAAACATACCTACAGAATTGTCCTACCTACCTACCTGCGATTATTGCGTAAAGTGGTACAAGCAGACAATTATTTCATTTCATTTCATTTATTAATTGCTTAATGTACTTACATAGGGTTAGTAGCTTAAGATCTAATTTTAGCCTAAGTTAGTACATACACCCTGTTGGGCACTGCAATTTACATTTAAGTCACAATTTGGTCATGTTTAGGTTAAAATATAAAAATAAAAAAAAGTAATGTCTCAATTTCAAATGTCCGTTTCAGTTGATTATTAGTATTGTTCTAAATTTATTTTATTTATCTGTCAAGAATTCGTTCACACTATATAACATTTATTAATTAATAATTTTTTTTAGTTTATAAGTAAAAAGGTGGTATTTTGTGGTGTCTTTTATTTCTTGGGGCAGTTTATTATATATTTTAATTGTCATTTTATAAGGTGCTTTACTGTGGATACATAAATTAGATTGAGGTTGCACCAATTTATTGGCTATAATATAGCCTCAGAGCCGGTAAAAATAAATTGGTGCAACCTCGATCTAATTTATGTATCCACAGTAAAGCACCTTATAAAATGTCAATTACAATATATAATAAACTGCCCCAAGAAATAAAAGACACCACAAAATACCACCTTTTTACTTATAAACTAAAAAAAATATTAATTAATAAATCTTATGGTCTAGGTAGGTCGTCTAAGTTTTGGTATAAAATATCCACATCTGGATATTTTATTACGAATTTACATAGTACTAATTACTTACATCAAATCGATTTGTTGCATCAACCTTTATATAAGAATTTTTCGCTTATTGAATTTATACTCAGTTCTAGTATTCAAGATATTTTTGGTGAACAAAACTTTTTTTGTTCCCCATATGAATGAAAATAATAAACACAGATAAAGGTAACAAGGTAACAGGGGCTAAATTTCACTAAATCATTTAATCTCTTTATCTTCACATATCAATGGTATCGTCTCGTCTCATAATGTCATTTTATATTATTATTTACCTATTTGCGGAAACTTGTAATTAGCCTTCAAAAAACATGCATTGGTCTATCCAGGCATGTTCTATATTTTAATTCTATTTATAAAACCTAGCTGTAAGTTTTCCTAAAATCTTGTAAATAAATAAAAATAAATTTTGGTTTACCTTTGATGTAAGAAACTGCAGATGGAGGGGCAAGGTTGGACCCAATCTGTCAATCCATCTAATAAATATGATAAAGTCCCAAAAAAAAATTTCGACGGAACTTGAACCCACAACTCTCTCTTAATGTGAACGTGAAACGTGTTCTTGAGTGGAGACCGCGACTCAGCAAACGTAGTGTAGATTTTCGAAAGACTGCTAGCAGATTCTGTATGCGGCAAGCTGGCTGGAGACAGCTGGCGCTATGGCACACTTAGAGGAGGCCTATGTCCAACTGTGGACTACTGTAGGCTGATGATGATCTCTTATTTGTGTACCTACTGTCTGTGTTCCAATAAATAAATAGTACTAGAAGATTTTATAAACATAAAAGATATAAATATAAGAGCAGGAGGTTGCGGGTTCGATTCCCGCCTCGGGACAAATGTGTGTACGATCTGCAGACATTTGTTCAGGGTGTTCTGGTCGTTTTCTATTTATAATAAAAAATATCTATCTATGTATTGTATTAGTTATATTATGTATATCAGTTATCTGTACCCATAACACAAGCTCTGCTTAGCTTGGAGCTAGATAATGCTGTGTGAATTGTCCAGCATTATTTATTATTTATTTATTTATCTCAAAAATATACGACTACCTATGCTTTATTTCAAATTTTTACCCGAATCGAAGCTAACCCATAAAATCATAGATAAATTAGTCACTGCTTCGGTGCTTAAAACGAATTAGAATAACATGAATGTTTGGTTAATACCTACCCGAAGGTAGTTTAGGTACTCAAAAGTATGAATATTTATTAAATGCATAATCATGCCTATGTCCAGCAGTGGACTAATGTAGGCAGCCTACATTAGTCTATGTCTATAGGCCTATGTCCAACAGTGGACGTTTATGTAATACATACACGTCCACTGTTGGACATAGGCTCTACAACGACACGCCACAAATAGCTTTCCTGAGCCGCCTCCATCCATCTATTCGAATTGATTGCATAATCTTGTGAAATACGGATAATTTACATTTTAAACCAAAGTACTTTATTCTAAATTGGTAGAAGAAATAGAGAACTTCATTTGAATCTTAAGGTCTTATTATAGTATTACTAGCTGCTGCCCCCGGCTTCGAACGTGTTCTTTGAGGTTAATTCCATCCCATGGGAACTGATTTATTAGATAAAAAGTAGCCTACGTTACTCTCCATCCTTTCAACTAACTCTATGCCAAAATCAATTTGATCGGTTGCTTAGTTAGGGCGTGAAGGAACGACAAACAAACAAACACACTTTCGCATTTCTAATATTGGTAAAGACTTGTATAGATTTTTAATGATTAGCTTCTGCCCGCGGCTTCGCTTGCGTTGTTTCTATGTATCATTTTAAGGTTATCCCATTTTGTAATCGTTTTTATCCCATGGGAACTTATTTATGGAATAAAAAGTTAAAGCCTATTCTACTCTCCATCCATTCAACTAACTCTATGCTAATCAAGTCGATCGGTTGCTTAGTTAGGGCGCGAAGGAAGGAAAAACAAACAAACACACTTTCCGCATTTCTAAATAGTTAGAATTAGTATTAGATCGATTCTCTGCAAGAGCCTGGGGAAATACTTAAATTAAATTTTAGTTTCTTGATACACAAGTCTGATATCGCAGAATTGAAAACAATATAATTTAGGGTACTATGTTTAATGTATAGATAAGATAATGAATTGCAGTGATTCAGCAAATCTCTGTTTTTAGGTTTCTAGGTACCTACCTAGAAACCTAAAAACAGAGATTTGCTGAATACCTACTTCGCAAAATAGGTACCTACCTATTTTGCGAAGTAGGTAAACTTAATTAGGCGCGAGAGTACCTACTCTCGCACCTAATTAAGTCTACTTCGCAAATGATATCGAATGTTTCGACGTAGTATCTAAAACAAAGAAACAAATCGACATTGGATCGCAAAGGACAATTCACACAGCATTATCTAGCCCCAAGCTAAGCAGAGCTTGTGTTATGGGTACCTACTAGATAACTGATACACATAATACAATACATTACATAGATAGATATTTTTATTATACACATAAAACGACCAGAACACCCGAAACAAATACCTGCAGATCGTACAAATATTTGTCCCAAGGCGGGAATCGAACCCGCTACCTCCTGCGTCGCAGGCGGACCTTCGCCCACCGCGCCACAGAGGTCGTCAAATGAAATTATATTTTCTTTTTGAAATAGCCCGTTTCTTAGTAAGTACATACTTCCCTATCGATAAAGTTAGGCCATATGATCGACTTCTATTTTCTGTTTGAAATAGCCCGTTGGTTGCTTAGTGTTTTTACCACAGAGATCTAATCTGTGGTTTTTGCTATAGTGCGTAATACACACGGGCAATTTTCTACGATTGTTTTGGGTCATTATTGAATTTGCTTAGTACTTAACTTACCTATAGATGTAGGTAGTCTGTTCTATACCATTGAATTCTAATTTCTGTTTGAAATAGCCCGTTGCTTAGTACCTATAGATGAAGTAAGTCTATTTCATACGATTGAATTTTATTCTCTGTTTGAAATAGCCCGTTGCTTAGTACCTATAGATCTAGTTAGTCTATTCCATACGATTGAATTCTATTCTCTGTTTGCAATAGCCCGTTGCTTAGTACTACCTATAGATGAAGTTAGTCTATTCTATAGGATTGAATTCAATTTTCTGTTTGAAATAGCCCGTTGCTTAGTACCTATACCTATAGATCTAGTTAGTCTTTTCCATACGATTGAATTCTATTTTCTGTTTGAAATAGCCCGTTGCTTAGTACCTATAGATGAAGTAAGTCTATTTCATACGATTGAATTCTATTCTTTGTTTGAAATAGCCCGTTGCTTAGTACCTATAGATGAAGTTAGTCTATTCTAACGATTGAATTCAATTTTCTGTTTGAAATAGCCCGTTGTTTAGTACCTATATATGAAGTTAGTCTATTCTATACGATTGAATTCTATTCTCTGTTTGAAAGAGCCCGTTGCATAATACCTATAGATAAAGTGTTAACGAAGAAAATGCAGTCAATTGTTAGAATTAAATTAAAACTAGTCTTTAGATAATATTATACCATACGATCGAATTCTATTTACCTACTGTTTGAAATCGGCCGTTGCTTTTTCAGCAAAAAATTAACAAAACTCATACAAAATAACAGTAAAACAAACAATAAAAAACAAAAGAACTAACAAATAACTATTTATCAATATGAATAGGTATTTTATTAACTCATTATTTTCATTATTAACAATTATTGTGTTATAGTGTGAAGCATACATAACCCTAATTCGGCTTAGTACACGTACCTATTACATGGCCACCTTGTAGAACCCCATAAGTCGGACAGTGACGTTTCTACAACTCCTGAACCCATGCAGTTGTTGACTCGACACGCCTTGGTCATCTTATTATTCAAAAATTCCAGATATCCCCGATCTTGAGCCATCCAATCAACAACTTACTTTTTCACACGGAAAACTTGTCACTTTTTGTCTAAAGAAAACTTTTAGCCAATTCTATTAGATAACTCATTTATATTCCGACGGGGCCTCCAACTTCGATGATATTTTTGCAAAGAATTACTTGAAGACTAGGTTCACTTGAGGTAATCATTTTAATAATGGATGTAGAACTCGCATAAACCATCTCTGAGGCAAACTAAGGCATGAATGTCAGCTTACATTTTGTAAAACCCAATGAATTAGTAGGAAACATTCTATTAATTCAATTAATTCTCCATGGGTAATACAAGTAAGTATGTACCTCGTTTAGTAACAAGTAGCTACAAACAAAGACTTAATTTAGTAAGAAAAAAGTAAAATAGAACCTAAAATATTAAAACACCTAGAGTAGGTACCCTATATCATTATGAATTTGTCAAACTAAGATAGTGTTTATACCTAATTCCACTAAATTAACCATACACAATAACAATGGCATCGTCTCAGAATAACATAATTTGGCATTACCTTTGATGAAAGAAACTACAGATGGAGGGACGCGTGTCATAAGTGTCAAGGTTGAAACCATTCTATCAACCTCTCCGTGCAATGCAAATAGCACCGCACGCACTATCTAGAGTTTATTTCATTTACGGACGATTCTTCGACGATACTATTGTCATTGTAAAACGATTGGTTAGCAGGATTCGGACCCTGGTACACATTTATAGTAAAAGTGGGAAGGAAATAAATAAAAACATGTCATATATCTTTTTTGTTTTCGCCCCTATCCGAAATTAGCCGAAACATTTCGGATTCGGTTATAGTTACGGATAGTTTTTTATTTCGGATATCCGATAGTTTCGGGTACGATTACGGAGCTCTATAACATCCCCTCATATGTCTCGTCACGGTTTTGTAACGCTCGGCGAAAGTGGAAGGGTTTTCTGCGCAGGTGTATATCTTGCGATGTAACAAAAATCGACTTCGGCGCATTCAAACTTATCGCTATTAATGGGCCTAGTCAATCAGTACAATTTGACAGTGCCTTCTCGTAAATTTTACTGATCGCCACCGCAGACCGCGTCAGTCTGTGAGACCCATTAACCGTAACGCGACCTGTACCTACTTGGTTATAAAAATCTCTTGTCATGTACACCCAAGTTACCCAACCCACTTGCTCAAGATATAAAAAAGTAATTAGGGAAAGGAGTTTCATTTCTATATACCGTGAAATCCCTAACATCCTAAGTTTGAGGTGCAGGACGGTATAATTGGAAGCTGTAGCATCCGTGTTCGCACGAAGATTGATTTTGGGATAATGATTTTGTTATTGAACCTATCTAAACTTTTTCGAGGGCGAACAAACAGATTAAAAATTTTAATTGGTATGCGGCCGGAGCGTATCGTTTTGGAGGTTATGCATTAATTAGTTTTTGATTAAAAAGTAATAACATTCGCAAAAAATAATTCGCATGGGGTCTACGGGGCGTAGCACCTGCTACGAAAAACTGACGCATTGTAGGTTTGAAACGTACCTATAATTATAATTCTAAGTGGGGGAACTGGGATCTACACTGACATCTCGCATAGGAGTGTATTGTACATTATCCCCCTGCCTAACCAGGCCCTAACCAGCCCAGCTCCTTGAAGTACTGGAGCAGGACTTTTGGAGATTGACAGCGTTTCAGCTTTTCTATAGGTGTGGACAGGTTTGATGTCTCTATGAGACTTTTCAATCCCGTTTTCTGTCTGGCCTCCTCTGTGGCCGTGCAGTGTACCACAACATGTTCCACAGTCTCTTCTTCCAGGAGGCAGCCACGATACAGGCAGGTCTGTGGCTCCTGTCTTAAAGAGAACAAAGAAGCGTACCTTACGTAGCAAGGCTCTACGAAATGGTTTCCTGTAGACAGCTACGTTGCTTCTACGAAATTTTATTTTTCATCTCATTTTGAACCTGTAATAAATAGCAAAATGTTTTGGATTGGGAACGGAATCTTATTCGTGATCAGCTTAAATAATAATAATGCTGGACACTGCTGGACGATAGATTAGCGAAGGTTGGCCTGCGACGCGGGGACAAATGTTTGTACCATCTATAATATTTTTTCCGGGTGTTTTTGGTAATTTCTGTGCATATATATAATGTATCCATGTAATGTATTGTCTCCTATTAAAAATATAATCACCTTGTACCTATATCATAAGCTCTGCTTAGCTTGGGGCTAGATGATACTGTATGGATTGTTCAACATTATTTATTTAATTCTTCAAGCTATACAGAGCTTGCGATATGGGTACACAGATGACTGGTATACTTTTTTTAATACTTTTTACATTAATTAACAGCAAAAAATTATTACAACTAATATTTACACTTTCATCTATTTTCTAAAAATCTAAGTCGTCACCAGAAGGCAGAGTGCCCAGAATGCTGGCAGCATTGCCACGTTGAATGACAATGCTAATTCGTATACATAATACAATACATTACATGGATAGATATTTTTACCTAACATAGAAAATAGCCTAAAAACCCGCGCCATTTAAAACACTAAATAAAACGTACTAATAAAATTAAAAAGTTCATGGACAATACATTAGACTAACTAATATAAAGTTTATATTAATCTCATGTTAGTTCTAATGCAAGTTATGTTTATTATAAACTTAACTTGGTTCAACCTAGATTTAAGAAATTATTTTTAATTCTGTGCAATTATAGAAATTAAGAATGATTATTCAGGCATTATAATTGTGATATGTAAAATTAAGAGATTAGTTTAGCTACCTCTTAGAATCTTTATTAAGACAGAAAATTACAATCAAAAACTTGATATACTTAAAATAAAACTAGTAATTAAAATTTAAACAATTGAGCTAACTGCAGACTGTAGCAAACAATCTACAAGTAACAAGTAGTTCAACTGATCCATATCAATACCAGTCGGAAGCATGCCCAAGACACTGGTTGCATTGCCCCGCTGTATGGCAATGCTGATGCGCTGTGCCAGATACACACCAGCTCTCGGGTCACGCGTCGCTTCGACCAGACGCTCAGATAATTTATAACCTCCCAAGTTGCGTTGCGCCCACTTGCGCCCTAAATTGCTCCTAATAACAAATATAAGTGAAAATTTTAAGATCTGGCAAATACTTACTTACTTGATATGATAATACTTGAAAACGACGAACTGACGACCTCTGTGGCGCGGTGGGCAAAGTTCTGCCTGCGACGCAAGAGGTTGCGGGTTCGATTCCTGCCTCGGGACAAATGTGTGTACGATCTGCAGACATTTGTTCAGGATGTTCTGGTCGTTTTCTATATATAATAAAAAAAATATCTATGTATGTATTGTATTATATTATGTACATCAGTGATCTAGTACCCATAACACAAGCTCTGCTTAGCTTGGGGCTAGATAATGCTGTGTGAATTGTCCAGCATTATTTATTTATTATTTTACTTGAAAACACATTATGCTGTCCACCAAATGCTGCGGTCACAGTATTTGCTGTCCTCGATATACCTCTACGCATACATATAGATACATACACACCTGCCGATGCAATCCGTGACACCTGGCCCCTGTAGATCCAATATTGCGATCAGCAACCTTGTTATTGGCGAACAGAAACTTTCTAAATAAACTACTACATTTATTCAGAAAGAAAATAACAATCAAATAACAAATTTAAATTAAAACTAGTATTTACAATAGAAACAATCAAGCTATCTGCAAACTGTGGCAAACAATCTACAGGTAGCTCAACTGATCCATATCAATACCAGTTGGAAGCGTGCCTAAGACACTGGCTGCATTGCCCCGCTGTATAGCAATGCTGATGCGCTGTGCCAGATACTCACCAGCTCTCGGGTCACGCGTCGCTTCGACCAGACGCTCAGATAATTTTTTGAAAACCCGGAGAGCCTCGGTACCCCACGAACCTAGGGTCTCGACTCCAAGGGGAGCAAATGTGTAGGCTCTGTCGAGACCTGCATATTTGCGCCTCTTGAGATCTTCGGCTAAATCTGCCGCCGCACCAGCCCTCACGGAAGTCCTAGGAAGATGGGAAGGCGCGAGTGTGTCGACACATGTAGCGTCCCACACAATAGGCCTCCCCAACTCCCATGGGACTAGAGTCATGCCGTCAGGCCTCTTACCATCGTCACGCAACAGACCATTCGGTTCGAGAATAGCTGGTACGTTAGCGGTGGTAAAGGCCCGCCGGATGATGTCGTTCAGGCTGGCATGACGAGATATCCGACCGGCAGCCCTAGTACACGATAATCCGTGATGACCGAGCTGTTCGACAGCAGTACCGCACTGGCATTGATGAGGCGCGCAACACCTTGCACCCAACCGAAGACAAGTTGCGACACGGAAAGTTACGGGATCCAATAAAGTGCCAGTGTTATATGAAGGAAGTGCTTGCAACCAATGTCCTGACTCCCATTTAGAAACGGCTAGAAGACGGGCACGATCTGCAGAGCTGGAGCACGTTTGTAACAAACAATTCCGTGTCAACTCACACAGAGGCCCGTCCCATTGCCGTTGGGACAAAAGAGATTTTGGGGGAGCAGCATCGGGGCAAGCACTATGCCAAGCAGATCGAGCTTCGTCTAAAAATGAAATTTTGAATGAAATTCCAGGTATAACCAAATGAGAGGGCTTTAAAATTTTTTCAACTAAGGAACTAGTGCTGTAGACAGAAGACAAGAACGCTGGTAGGGCTACACTTGAAATTTTGCGTATACCTAAGCCTCCCAATTTTACAGGCAGGGAGGCCTGCGACCATGCCTTGTCATCCAAATATATATTCAAAACCGATGATAAAGTATTCTTTATTATGTTGTCTAAGCCTTCCAAGAGCTCGCTGTGTTTCCACAGTTGACAACATCTCAAAGAATATGTAAATTTAGGTACAAACAGGCAAAACCGAATAATTGTAAAAGCCATATGGCTATTAATTTTGAGAAGTCTGTCTGAAGTTCTGTTAAAATTTTGAATTTTCTCATCTACAAATGGCTGAAAAGACTCATCAAGAATTGGTGACCCAAGGAGTCGAAGTGAACATTTATCTACAATTGAAATGTTGGGGGCCAAACTATTAAATTTACCAATGATATTGTTTTTATCTACACAAGAGTCCGAAATAAACAGCTCGCATTTTGAAAAATTTAGTGCCAAACCAATTTTTTGAAATTCATCAGTGATGGTTTTTAAATCATCAAAAACTGTGTTCACCTCTCCACCCAGAGTTCCGTCATCCAAATACCAAACATTTAGCTTGGATTGGAGACGTTGAATAATTGGTTGGATCGCAAGGCTAAAAATGGCCGGACCAAGAGGGTCGCCCTGCTGACAGCCAACAGCGGATGAAATGACATTGTGCCTGTAAATTAATTTTGAGGGTGAACCATAACACTGCCAGAGAAAAGGGTAAATTTCTGGAATTTTGTCTTTAATTTCTTTTAGCAAGGCGCCCCTGTCTACGGAATTGAAGGCATTTTTGACGTCTACCTTCAGAACTACCTCCCCATAATTTTGGTTCAAAAATGTACGAAGGGAATGTACTGCGGCCTCGCATCCGCCTCGCGAAACTAACTAACTTTCTAAATTAACTTAACAAATTCAATAAACATGGTGAATAAATATAAATCGTCTACACTGAATTTTTCAAGTACACTGAATATATAAATCTGAATCTAACCCGTTATACCCGTTTGGGTAAAGTTGTCACGTTTCGGGTAGGATAATTTAAGATTACTGCTCGTAAATACAAAATACTTAGGTACATAAAACAAAAAGTAAGTGACGAACACGTACGAACCCCTTAAAGTTCGTCGCAACTGCCGTTGGCCCACACCTTTAATATTAAGCTAGGGATCTAAGACATGAAACACTGTAGTGTAAGGGTAACTTTAATATCAGATTTCAGAATTGAACTGTGAATAACTTTTTAGATTTTATTTTTACATAATATTTTTGTTAACTTTATGACTTTATTCCGCGCCACGCAGTTTCGCAGTTCATAATGGCAGTTCCCTGAATATATTTATGAAAACTTGTTGTACCTACAGTCATAAAAATATCAAAACTTTTCCTAAAAATAGCGATATACATAATATAAATACTAGAAATAAACATAAACTTGCTGTGCCCACAACCAGACTTCACAAAATTAATGTATCTTTTAAAGGGCAATGTAAACGCTTCTACAACAAAACTCCTAGTAAAAAGTAAAAGTAACAAATGTTTATTACAGCAAATGATACAAAATAGATTAGTAGATAAACTTAAACCTAAAACACACATAAGGTGGCAAAATCTATAAATAAATAAATTAAAAAAAAATATGTGTACAAAACCTTTCAGTACAAAACGGCTTACTACAGAATATCAGATTATCTCTAGAAGATAAAAAAGCTTAGGACGAGTTTTGCTCCAACTCGAAAAATAACAACTAACAGGCTCAAACTCGAAAAATGCGTTACTCGAAAAATAACAATAAAGGTTTCTTCGTCGCTTCTTTACTTTAGTCTACATAACATACCGACACCACAGAATCAAAAATATTTTAGTGGTGTAGAAATTACGACATTTTGTTTTTAATGGTAACTAGGTAGCTGACTCTTTCGCGCGCGTTGTTTAAGGTTATTTCCTTCGACGGAAACTGATTTATAGGATAAAAAGTAGACATGTTACACTCCATCCTTTCAACTAACTCTAGGCCTAAAATACAGTCGTTTGGTGGCTTAGTTAGGGCCTGAAGGAAGGACAAACAAACAAACACACTTTCGCATTTATAATATTACTAGCGGTCCGACCAAGTTTCGCACGGATATATTCTAAGCCTATGTTACTCAGTGATAAATTGATAATGTAGCTTTCTATTCTAACGGCAAAATAATTTTTGAAATCGGTCCAGTAGTTTTTTAGTTTATGCGTTACATACAAATATACAAATCTTTCCTCTTTATTATATTAGTACAGATATGGCCTAGCGTTTGTCTCCACCATCTCACTTAAGTTCTGAAGGGATAGGTATATGACGCCATTTTGTGAATAGGGTAGGCATAGGATTTCGCGTTTAAAGGAGTGGGACATAGCAGAGCGGCGTAAGCTCGAAAATCAATTTTTATTTATTATCTACTTATTAAGACATTTGTTTGCAAAAATAAGCCGAAGGTGCCCTGGATATTCTTCAATTTAATATGTTGATGAAAATAAGAAAATCTTGTGATTGATAGTTTAGGAGAAAAATTGAAAAAACTAAAAAAAACGGATGGTGTTTGCACAATTATTTCTGGTAGGTATAAAATAGTTTTTTTAAAGGTATCTGCCTTGTATCCCATAGATTATAAGGTATTTTTTCAAAGCTTTATCGATAAAAATGACGGAGAAAAATTGTTTAAATGTAACCCAAATTCAAACCAAATTTTATTATGTCAATAAAACATTTTTATTTTTACTTTTTACTATTGGTAATTTCCACAATGGTGCATGGTGTAAATGATACAATAAACCGTGACGTGTAATACTAACTTTTATCCAATAAATGAACCGTAGAACCATAAACCCAACTATACAAAACTCAAAAAAACTCAAACTCAATAACTTTATTTCTTTAGGCTTACAAAATAAACACTTACCCCGAACACTCAAACGAATCTTAGATTTAATCTCGTCTCAAGTGACGAATTTTTGACACATTTTCATTGAAAACTGTCAAAAAACCGAGACTTGAGACGAGCTTATAATATGCGAGTTGCGTTTGAGTATTCGGGGGTTAGACAAGTCAAACTTAATACTATAAACAGGTTTATAAATAGTCATTATTATCAAATAAGAAGTTATTGATTTATTCGCTTAAATTTTTTGTCCAAGTGAAAGAAGCGAAAAATAAACCACTAGTAAGTAATACTGTTAACTTAACAAAATACTGTGTTCATAAATTTCATCTAAATCCCGGACTTCCAAGATATTCCATAAGGTCCCAGACAGTTAGCATTGCCCGGCAATAAGAACCAGATTAGCCGGCACAGGTGCGTCTGTACCCAGGCTTAGACTAAATTAGTGCACCTGGAACGCCCAGGGAATTTACTTGAGTTTTGACGTGGCCTGCATGCACCTAATTATATTACGAAGCATTTGGAAACAGAGCTTTCCCTTGAGCTTTTAGAATTCAGTCTGATGTTCCGTAATTCCTGTTATGCCTCTGTTGCCTTGTTAGCCTTGAGTATACAAGTCTAGCCGATTTTGACGATCGATGTGGCGCGGCAGGCAAAGGTCCGGTTGTGAGTTCGATTCCCGCCTCGGGACAAATTTTTCTACGCTCTGTAAATATTTGTAACGGGTGTTCTTTGTATATTCTATGTATACCTAATAAAAAATATCTATCTATGTAATGTATTATGTATATCAGTCATCAAGTACCCATAACTCAAGCTCTGCTTAGCTTGGGGCTAGATGATGCTGTGTGAATTATCCACCATTACTTATTTACTAGCTCTGCTCGCGGCTTTGCATGCGTTGTTTAAGGTTATTTCCATCCCATGGGATATATGGAATAAAGAATTAGTCTTGTTACTCTCTATCCTTTTAACTAACTTTATGCCCAAAATCAAGTCAATTGGTTGCTTTGTTAGAGCGTGAAGGAATGACAAACAAACACACTTTCGCGTTTATAATATTAGTATGCATTCATGATATTCCGATCCTAAAATTGGAATGCAGTAATTGAATTTGTTCAGCGAAGTTTGCGGTGTTTGGTGCTTTGATAGGTGGTGCTTGTGCCAAGCCGCTAATAGTGGCGTTGTTTGGGGAGGCCTATAATGTCCAACTGTGGACGTAGGTTGATGTGATGATGAATAATGAATGTTGTATAATGATGTTTTCTAATAACTTGTCGTTTACGTATAGTCGTGTGTTGCTGGCTTAGAATTTTCACCACCCCTACTCTTCCTGTGGGTGTCGTAAGAGGCTACTAAGGGAATTCGATTAGGGGCAGGCAGCAGCGCCTTTTGCAGAATAGATCTACCACCGAACTGCGATCCCCAACCCGCATGCTTAGCTTGGGGATTCCCTTTTATTTTATTATTATCCCTCCATGAGATAAAAAAATCATTCGCCGCATATGTGCGTTTTGACAGTGGTGTGATTCTGTTCGCAAAAAACCTAAACTAAACTAGCCTAAAATTGGTGGCGTCTCATTTTTTACGATCGAAAAAAAGGGGACAGCAATATCAGATTATATAAATCCATACAATATTATACACAAAACAAAATACATTTACAATATAATTATTTTTGTGCTTACAGAATCACTAACAGTAGGTATTTCTACTGATTCAGTTTGTGGTCTATTTTTAAAGATGTAAAACTGCTATGAAAGTGAGCATTCTGAAAAATATGGTAATATAAATATAAATATAGGTATAAAATAGGTTCGACACAAGCTAGGCGGTTTTTATTTTCCTCTACTCCTCTGTTCGTAGGTAAGTTACCTATTTATACTCAAAGCTCTATTCATCTTGGAAAGTAAAATAAATCCACATAAAGCCTTCGACATTCAATGCGAAAATTGGAAAGGTTTCGTGGAACTTTCCAGAACTCCTTTCTCCTACTTTCTGTAAATTAAAGTTTCGACAGAATACATTTATCCAGGTATGCACGTACGTACATACCTACAATGCAGACGCGCTTTGTATACCTACATACGACTTATTGCTGGTTTGTTTTTTACATAGATAACTCTAGTTATCGACTAGTAAGTTTTCTATAAATTATAATATCTTATAATATTATTGTATTATGATGTACCTACGAGTATATCTAATAATATTTTACATATAATCTAAGATTGTTTAAAGTACATAGGAAATAAATGAATTAATGATCAGTAGTCCAGTAGTCCAGGTGGTAATTTTTTTTATTTTAAGAGCAATCAAGAGTTTATTGATTCATTCGTTTATTCATCATCATTCATATTAAGTAGAAAATCCTAAAGCACCGGCTGACGGCGGCGACGGCGGTGTCGTTATTTGCCACAGTATTTGCTTACAGTTTGCCGATAGGGTGCGTCTACTACTTTCGGATTTTGCTCGGCAATAGTAAGTAGCTATATGTATTTTCTAAGCTCTCGAGTTTGCCTGTCTTTACATATATCTACTTACTTATAGCCGAGCAAAATCCGAGAAGTAGACGCACCCTATCGGCAAATAAGCGAATACCGACGTCATCGGCAAACTCGAGCGCTTAGAACATCGACTTTATACCAATTGGGTATAAAGTTGATGGCTTAGAAAATACATATTCGTCATCGACAGAAATAGCGGTCTGTGGCATCGGTATCGGCAGATATGCAGGTATAGCGTGCACTGGGCACTCTATACCAGAAATCAATACAAAGTAACAAATCCTGTCGCTCCTCACGCTACGATACCGATCCAGTGGACGGATAGGTACCTAACTTTATTGTAGGTACCTGGCGACCCTATGTATCTAACTAGATACATAGGGTCGCCAGGTACCTACAATGAAGTTACTAGTACATAGGCAGCTAGGTAGTTGCCAACCTGTAGCATCAGTTTGGCATCGTAACATTTTGTCTATCTAAGCTACCTAATAAAATTTAGATAATAATGTTATTTTTAATGTTAGTTTGTAATGTTAATCACGTTATTGTTGTAGTATTCCGCCATTTCTTTTATCTTATCATTTGGATATGTTTTGCTAACTTTCTAGGATACTAGAATTGTTACGATCTGTTTCACTTGCACCGTTCAAAAAGGGGTACGGATCAAACTTTTTTTCTCGACTGTCGCTGTAGAGGGACAAAGCAGGGAGACAGATGGGAATAAAACTTTATTTTGTTTATTTAGCGTAGGTAGGTGGGTACTTACCTATACTCGTAATATTAATTTTTATTATTATGCGAAAGTAACTTTGTTTGTCTCTCTTATACCAACCTACCAAACTACATGTAGTAGGGTTTTTGTTATAGTGCTAACCCGCACTCTGATATCTCTAAGAAAAAAAATAAGTTTCCAAAAATTTTCTACAACTCTCGAAATAAATGTAACTTTAGTCTTGGTACAGGTTTGGATAAACTGGAATGTTTTCTCTGTAGGGGGAGCCACCGGCGACAGTCGGTAAGAGGTCCTAAAGATTTTCGATGGAACAGACTACGACTTCGTGTCTTAGTTGGTTAGAGTACACCCGTACTGAGGGCGGCTCGCGGGTTCGAGTCCCGCCGAAGTCGAACGTTTTTGGGAACTTATTTCATGTCTTACATGTAGTAGGTACATCAGTAGGTATGTCCGTTACGTTTTCACAAATAAACAGCAATTGTGTCTTGGTGAAGGATATAGGTAAAGTACCTACCTACCTACTGTTCATCTTAAAAAATTGCGTGCAAAGCCACGGGTAAAAGCTAGCTTTCGGGGTTAGTCTCTAGGGGTAACGTGTTTTGACTTTGTTGTCTAGTTCTAGGGCCCTAGAACTACAGCTCTAAGTCAGAACACTTTCAACAAAACCGTTTTCTGCTGTGGTTTTTGAACGATTCATGTAAAGAATCTTAATAAACGGCTACGAAGTAAAAAAGTATTTCACATTATTTTACACAATACCTAGGTACTGAATTATTTTGTATTAATATAAAGTCTAACACACGTTCTTAATGAATATAGTATACTGACAACCTCTGTGGTGCGGTGGGCGAAGGTCCACCTATAAGCCAAAATAAGATGCAAAATATTTCCATCTTGTTCTAGGGGTGCGATTTGTATACATACGACTTCAAAAACGACAATGGATCACGTATGATCCTTATCTTATTGCAACATTTAAATCAAGTTTATTTTACCTAATATTTTTGCTTCATACCTCCCTCATCCAGGGTTTGTAGGGATTTAAACCTAGTTTTAGAATACGTATAAAGATCACACCAAATAGGACTTGCAGATGCTAGAATTTATGCAGATCCCGGCTTAGCTATAACTTATCGGGGCAGGCGCGCCCTATTTGGGTAAACCTGCCTTCCACTGGAAAAGAGGTTTTGGCAGAAAAGCACAGCGTACCTAGATAAAATTTTTTTTTCACTTCTCTTGCTCGAAAAGTGTATCATAATAGTGTAGCTTAGCGGGGCTAAAACTCGTGTTTAAGCCCTAGGGCTAAAAAGTATTTTAGTACAAAGCATTCGTCCTCTTACATAAAGACTCGACTCTTTGGTGCTCCGTCAAACAATTTTTTTTAAAATAGAACCTTCTTAGTGATTGTTCGATGTTTTATGAAGGTTCAAGTCATGGTAGAATGCGCACTTTTGCGTTGTGGGTGTAGAAATAAAAAAAAAAGATAGAATTGGCGCTAAGTCTCTAGAATTTTTGAATTGAAAATTAGAGTCACGAACAATCTTCTATTTCTATGACAAAATCAAAATCAGCCCATTGTCCCGCTTGTAAAAGTAGACGATTTCAGACAACGAAAATCATAGGAAGACTATGTGAATTCCGAGCTTGCGTTAAATTTACAAGAACCTACGTGGCCGTTCTACATTACTACCACCTATATTACGTCTGAATTCTGTAATGGGTGGGTTGAAGATGGCTGAAAGCGAAGCGTAGCGTAGGTCCAGGCTATCACAGCGCAGTCAGCATTGCAGCCCTCGGTGGTCAAGCTGAAACCGAAGGGCCGAGACCGAAGGTCGAGGCCTTTATAGCGCGGACAGCAAGGGCTGCAATGACGACCCGGCTTGAAGGCCGAGACCATAGCAAGCTTAGCTTAAGGCCAGCTTATCGTGGCCAGCAGGGCAGTCATTGCGGACCCAGGCTTGTGTAGTACTTTACTCAAACAATGCGAGTAATTTAAATTGAATTGGAGGATTCGTCGCTTAGAGAGTTCATTTCAATGAGTATACAAGTTCATTTTCACAAATTAGCCTCGAAAATTTATTAGAACCTATCATGCAAAAATTTTCACCGCGCGCGATGCTCTTTTGTCAGTTTCCCGTGTTTTCTTTATTATTCTAACCAGCCAGTGAAGCTTGTACTGCTCGGTATGCATAAAACCTTTATACACCTGACTAATATCAAACCAAAATAGAGTTCGAAATTTGAAATACATTACGGACGGCATAGAGCGGACAGTAATAAATTAATATTACTGTCCACCTATGTTCGGGTACCTAGGCCCGAAAGGTCAATTTTGCTCAAAGAAGATTCTCGAAATGATCAGCAGATTACATGCTATATTTGAGTAAAGTACTATAGTACCTATGGTTAGTTATTCTGTGCCTTATCTTAGCATCGTATAGCATATCTCTGTTACAAAGGCACCCTTATACGGGGCTCGGATTATGAAGGTGTACCTGGCAAGTGTTTATTGACATTACTAACGAGTCCTTGTCTAGTTAGTCGTGAGACGTGTTATATTGTAATTTGAAACTGAACAGTAAGTTTGTCTGTTCTGTTGCCTGAAATACACCTCTAAAGATTAGTCTCCACATTTATAGAGATAATAATCTCATTCTCAGGTTCAGATAATATTGTTGAACTAATCTATTTTGACTATAATATAGTAGAGGCTTCAACTGAGTGGGTATTGGTTATCTACATAGTAGCCTACAGAAAATGCGTAAAGAAGAAAGACCTCACATTCACCCCAATCTTATTTATTATCATCATCAAAACGTTTGAGTAACCTCTAGATTGTATGCAAACAGTCTGCAGTTAACTCAACTGTTTTAATTGTAAATAGTAGTTCTCAAATTTTCATTGTTCATAAACAAGTTTCAATAAGTAAGGCCAAAGGCAGAAGTGACAAAAAACGATCATTGAATGAATGAATGAACAAGATGATTGTGACGTAGCATTACCAAATCTGTGGCAGTGGTCATTACGCATGACAGGCGGAATGACCATAGATTGCAATGGTCATTCATACATACACATACAGTCATTGGACTTTAAAGGTATTCAGGAGAAAGTTGCATCCTCTCTTCTGTAGATGACTTGCTTTCTATGAATTCAAAGAACTGAGCAGTCCAAAGGCCTATTCTTAGTACGGAATCATAAAGGACATAGCACATACATCCAGCTCAACTATTTCATAGCACAAAAGGAGCATCCAATTATGACTCCATGACCATCTAACACTCGTAATACATTAATTACATTTTACAGTAAAGGTATAAAATAGGAGACAGCTCGTAGGTCACCGTTTGAAGGGGTCGGTTTTGGACTGTCTGGAACACAACTTGAATACATTTGATATTTGCCTAGAGCTAAAAAAAACTACTTCTACGCTATGGCGCTCATTAGGGGAGGCCTATGTCCAGCCGTGGACTAATATTGGCTGATGACGATGATGAAACTACTTCATAATGGGTCAAGCACTCAGATCTCCTAAAACTCAAATTGGGTAATGCCGAAAAGACCTAGAACCCATTTCGCGCAAGTAGGTCCGTGCCACCATAGACCAACTAATAGTTTCATTTATCTATGGTGTCACACAAAATGTAGGTGATGTATCTATGAACGCCTTGAAAGTTTATTTTTGTCCTGTGCGGAACTGTGCAGCATGTATCCAGCCCCCTAGCACGGGGATTGTTGTGTAGGGTAGAATAGAGAAAAATTACGTCACTTTGTCATAGAATGCGTGAGTTGTTCAAAATGCTTTCCTTCAACTTCAATAATGTACGCAATGTATGGCGATGCGGTGTCATTATTGTCTATTCTACCCTAGACAACAATCGCCATGCTAGGGGGGCAGGATGCTCATATGTGCTAATGTCTTTAAGAGCTAAAATCAACTGTTCTTAATAATCCCAAACCCTATGCTTAAATTCCTTCCATACGCTCAAGCAGGTGAATCCGCCGTAAAACCCGTTATTTTATGTATATTCCGACCTTTCATATCTAAGTCGAGGGTCGTGTGTGCTTTACCTTTCCGTATTTATAGGCACGCTCAAATCTGCTTACGTTGACGAACTTCAATGTTGTCTGTCTTCGGATTTCCTTGTTCCTGGTAACTCCTATAACAAGTAATTCATTGATTAAATAAACAAATGCTCATTTTTTATCAAATTAAATCACATTTATTTCAGACACAGTAAGTACACATACATAGTCCAAATAGTCCTACTAAAAATTAAGCACACAAAAATATTTCACTAATAATTACAGTACACTAAGGATAAATAATAAATTAAATTAAATTTTTAGATTAAATACAAATTATAATTTAGTAAAATAGAAATAGACATTGTAATAAGAAACTAACAAAAAACATGAGTCTTCATCCAGGGCTGCATGAAGGGAGAGGCTGTGTCCAGCCTTCCTGCAATGACCTGCAGGTAAGTACCTAGCTGTTGGTGCTGCCGCGCATCCTGCGCATCAGCGACGCCGTTCTTTTGCGCAGGATCGCAGCGTACCCGTCGACCCGCGCCTCCGCGAACATGCCTGACGCGCTACAGACCTTGTCTGTTTGCCCTCCTTCTCCTCCTTGCGTCGATATCCTCTGTGCGTGAGGGTCGGGACCTTTATGTAGGACCTTGGAATGCACGATGTGTCTCCATCAGGGTCGGTCTTCCGCAGTGCGGATAGCTGATGGTTTCAAGCGTTGATCGAATTTGATCACACCAACACAGGGCTCCGTCCTCGCGGTATGTTTGCATTTTATGGGTAAAATCTAGCTGTCTCAGTGTCAGGGTCGAGTATTGTGGTGTCCTGATGATGTCTCGTGGAGAGACGGAACTAGTTGACGTGTTGCTCGGATAGATTTTTTCATTTTGTAATTGGTGTGGTTTTTTTTCTACTAGGTACGCGGACTACATTTTGAAAGAACTTATAGGATTTTTCTTGTTTTTTATATTGATGGCACAATAAAGCTATATTATATTCTATTCTACATAAACCCTGGAGACAAAACTCCTTTGATGGGCAGTCTTGTAAAAACAACGTTTTACCTAGAGACAGAATTTTTTCACTATGGTTTTACCATATCAACTAACTGGGTTTAATAATGATCTCTTTCAGATAACTGTTCTTCCAGACTAAAACAAAACCTCTTCTTACCTTTTCAATAGTCAGGATGTAACTTGCCAAGTAAATGGGTAGGTAGGCACTAACCGTAAGCCCAGTTGCACTGAACTCAAAACCTCAGTGGAAACACTCTTATAAAGTACGATACAAAATACTCTTTATTTTAGAAAGTAAAGGTATTGTACAATGGGCGGCCTTAACGCTAAGAGAAATCTCTTCCAGCCACCATCTTTCTATTGAAGAAGCAGCTCAACAGCCTATAATGGTCCACTGCTGGACGCAGGCCTCCTCCTGATAATCACCTAATTGGCTGATATCTCCGGAAGGAGGGGGGTTTGCTTTTCATCAGGCTAGTTAAGTTACAATCAGTTGGTGAAACCGGCCCTCAGTTAAAAACGGACTGCAGCCCGCATGCACCAAGTTCAGAGGAACTAATAGGAAAGTAGCGTAAGTTTCCTACAAATCGGAAATTGTATCCGCAAACACCTAAGTACAGTCAGCGCCAAAAGGTTTATTCAATTTTCACTTATTTTGGTTGAGTACTAGGTAATATAAAGCTACTCGTCCATATAACGTCAAATGAAAGGGTGAATTGGTTTTTTAAACATCCGACCTTAAAATCTATGTAAAAATTAAGTGCCAGTGTCTTGGGCACGCTTCCGACTGGTATTGATATGGATCAGTTGACCTGCCACGGTTGTCTGGTAGAGATCGCTCTTGAGCGATAAGACCGCCAATTGTTACATATTTGTTTTTTTTACTTCTTTTATTTTTGTTTATATTATGTGTGCAATAAAGCATTTTCTATCTATCTATCTACCTGAAGATTGTTTGCAACAGTTTGCAGATAGCTCAATTGTTTCTATTGTAAATATTAGTTATAATTTAATTATATTACCCGAGGCTCTCCGGGTTTTCAAAAAATTATCTGAGCGTCTGGTCGAAGCGACGCGTGACCCGAGAGCTGGTGAGTATCTGGCACAGCGCATCAGCATTGCTATACAGCGGGGCAATGCAGCCAGTGTCTTACGCACGCTTCCAACTGGTATTGATATGGATCAGTTGAGCTACCTGTAGATTGTTTGCAACAGTTTGCAGATAGCTTAATTGTTTCTATTGTAAATACTAGTTTTAATTTAAATTTGTTATTTGATTGTTATTTTCTTTCTGAATAAACTACCTTCAATTATATTATATATTATAATTTTCTTTCTTAATAAAAGTACCTTGGATAGAAGAATCACTGCTTTGCCTGTCAGGAAAAACTCAAGTTTCCCCTCTGAAACCAAACATTATTCGTGAAATCGATTGTACCGAAATGCTTTTGTTCACGCCTGCACCTTCAGTTGTGCAAGTATTTGTACAAACTTTGCCAATATTCCCCACGGTACTAATCTGTGAGGTAAGTTTTAACTAGGTAGCTCACACTACCGGTTCACTTTCGTAGAGCTCACACTACTTGTTATTGACTGATTGATTATAGCTTTATTACACCATCAGTGAATTTACAGAAAATACTTAAACATAAACTTAGTAATAACTACATCTAGTGGCACAATCGGCTGCCTTATCGCAAACAACGATTTCTTCCAGGCAACCTTTGGATGGACAGGATCGGTCCGTAATAAGGTGACGGTGGCGTAATAGATTTGAAGATATAATACTGTAAAATAAGGTTATGCTAGGTAACTAAACTAATATGACGACCTCAGTGTCGCGGCCGGCGAAGGTCCGCCAGCGACGCAGCAGGTTGCGGGTTTGATTCCCGCCTTAGGAGAAATATTTGTACGATCTACAAATATTTGTTCCAGATGTTCTGGGTATTTTCAATGTATAACAAAAAATATCTATCTATGTAAAGTAGGTATTGTATTATGTAGGCATATCAGTCTTCTAGTAGGTACCCGTAACACAAGCTCTGCTTAGCTTGGGGCCAGATGCTGTGTGGATTGTCCAATTTGTCCAGTATTATTTATTTATTTAAAATATCGAATTTGAATTAGTTTGAATTAGGATGACGATCTGCGAAAGACTGTAGGCAGATGCTTGATGCGAAAAAAAAAAAAAAACATTGACACGGAAATAAAGTGATATTTTTGATTTCGGTCGCTTTGGTATGTATACTAAAGTAAAGAAGCGACGAAGAAACCTTTAGCCTGTTGGTTGTTATTTTTCGAGTTGGAGCAAAACCCGTCCCAAGCTTTTTTATCTTCTAGATAATTTTGTAGTAAGCCTTTTTGCACAGAAAGGTTTTGAAAATATGTTTGAATTTATTTAGGTAGGTACGTACTAATAGATTTTGCAACTCACTAAGAGTTTTGTTGTAGAATCGTATACAATGTATACGACCTTTATAAGATAGGTACATTAATGTTGTGAAACCTGGTTGTTACCTAACTTTCAAAGATCGAAGATACAAAACCGAAAATTGACCACAGTCATGACCGTTCTCTAATAAGTTCTTCCTGCACCCTCTTCAAATCGACCAATGAATCACCGGTACTCAAGTTCTTAATTCAAATTACCGACCTATCGAAGCGACCCATCACCAAATTATAAAGGGCGTTGATTGAATCATAAGCAGAGTCGTATCTTCGTAACCGTAGGTCTCGGGACCGATAAGCTCATCACTTTGGCTGCTTTTATACAGAAAACTGTTAGCAGAAGCTTGAAAAAATTCTAAGAAAGAAATTTCAGTCACGTAAGCTCAAAACATTTATGGAAAATGTGTTTGAGTAGGGTACTTTGTTATGTAGTTAATAAATAAATAATGCTGGACAATTATCTAGCCTTATCATAGACAGCATTATCTAGCCCCAAGCTAAGCAGAGCTTGTGTTATGGGTACTAGATAACTGATAGGTATACATATATTACATGGGTCACTATAATGCACGACAATTTATTGCACGGCCGAATAATGTACACCTTGATAAACCATTACATAATAATATTTTTTAATAATTTTCATTCTTAATAAAGTTTGAGTACTATTATTATTATTAGTGAATATCGACCTTTAAAATTAATTTTGTACGATAAACCCAACATTATTTATTCAGTTTATTATTTATTAGAAATCTGTTTTCGTTACAAAAGCAGCCGTGTCTGATTTGACTCCGATTATGCAAACGAGTTCTGATCCAGGCTGTAGGTAAGGCATCGCAGTCAAATAGTATTGTAGAAACGCCAATCTAAGAGATACTTTATACCTCGCTCCCAATCACTTGCAGAGGCAGAAAAAAAAGATTAGATTCTCTTTCATTTTGAGCTAGAACGTGACTGGCAGTGGGAATTGATGAACCCATTGTTGCCGAGCTTTGTAGACCGGTGGGGATTGCATTGCTAAGGAAAACGAAAGCGCTTACAAATAATAAACCGAGAAACTTAAGTTTTTTGACCATCAAGAAAGTACATAGGTTCCATGAAATTTTAATTCAACAAATAATATGCTTATTTCCTGAGCGAAAACGTTACAAAAACTGATAATAATGACAGAAAATAACAAGGTCGTCACTAAAAACCACTTGCACTTGAAAAACGTTATAATTCGAGTTTGAAAACGGACGACAAGTCAATAACTTTATTTCTTTAATTTACCTTCAATATTAAGTTTTCAAATAAGAAATAAGATGTTTTGCAAACTAATAAAATAGTGAATGCCGAAAATTTATTAAATTTTTGCGATTTGCTCCGATGATGTGTCGTAAATTAAAAAAAAAATGATGTAAATTATTTCCACTAATAGATATATTTTTGGTTTGTAACTCCTTGTTTACAAAAAAGATCTAGTATTCTTGAACCGAGATTAAATTATATTTCTATAATTGTGAATAGACGCTATAAAATTTTGACAGTAAATGCAAAATTCTTCTCTTACGTTTTTAATGGAAGATTTTCATAAAATTAATAAATATAAAATTAATAAATAAAGTTGGAGAATTCACACAGCATTCTCTAGCTAGCCCCAAGCTAAGCAGAGGGCCCTAGAAACTGATATACATAATATAATACTAATTACAATTCATTTTATAGATAAATTTTATTTTGAACCTATAGAAAACGACCAAAACACCCTGAAAAAAAATCTGCGCAAAAAAACTTGGTAGGTACCCTTAAAAGAAGTACGCGTTTTTACTCTACGTTGTTACCTATTTTCATTTGTTTCAATAAGCCACTTGTCTAAAGCCAAAATAGAGGTTCGAAATGTAATGTTCGTTATCCTTGTACGTGTTTCGAAGAGATTATCTAATTTCCAGATGTTTAGATAACGTTCATAAATACAACGACCCTTTGCAATCATAGAATATTGTTTTTGCTGGTTATTTGACAAAAAAGGGTTTAGGTTTTTATTATATTCGGTTACATCCCAACCCTATTTGGGGAAGCCTTTTTTGGAAGGAGATTGGTTTGCCTAAACAGTTGTACCTACCTACAGTCATGGGAATATTGTCTTCAAACATTTGTTAGACTGGGAAGCTATAGGATTGTAGGTAGGTACCTACATTAAATACCTACTCAAATTAAAAAAACCTGGGTTTTTTTGTTTTTAAAGGGGTTACAAAACCTAACAGTACAGTCATTATAGGAAGTTCACCTCGGAATTCGAGATACCCAGCTGTAAGTCTGTAAATACTTGTATATTGACACCCTAAAAGTTGTCTCAAAACCTACATATGGTAGGATGTACGCAACTATTAAATTTCAAGGTGAGGTGTTAACAAATCACGAAAGTTTAAAGAGTCCTTCAGTGTGTCATCGAAACATAGTGAAGTTAATCTAAAGTCAGTGCATAAATGTTTTTAATTCCTACGCGAGTCTAGGCAACCCAATTCGACCGCGAGAACTAACAATTTTCTCACGTAGTACATAATTGAATATTTTCAGCTCCTAACCACTCTACAATGAAGTTTTGAACAGTCTGGTTTTAAACGGAAAAATTTTGCTCCAGGCAAAAACTACGTTATTTCAACATTTCATAGAATATTTTAGAAATTACGGGGACCAGGTTGAAATTGGTCTCAATTGTAGCCGAACTTTGCGAGACTTTTGGTACACAGACTTAACATCCGCTGACTCGATTACGAAGTTACCATGTCTCTTTTTATCTACAAGGGGTAGAAGTTTAGTTGTATCTGTGGATTTTCTCTCTTTTATCTTAGTTGTTGTTATGAATTTAATTTAGACGTCTTTGGAAACATACTTACCTATACATACTTCTATCCTAATATTATAAATTCGAACGTAACTCTGTTTCAAACGAAAATTTAATAATAAATAAATAAATAATGCTGGACAATTCACACAGCATTATCTAGCCCCAAGTTAAGCAGAGCTTGTGTTATGGGTACTAGATAACTGATATACATAATACAATACATTACATAGATAGTTTTTTTTATTATACATAGAAAACGACCAGAACACCCGGAACAAATACCTGCAGATCGTACAAATACTTGTCCCAAGGCGGGAATCGAACCCGCAACCTCTTAATAATGTCCCAAATTCGATTTTACGCACTATAAAGCAAAATGCTAAGTAACTCTGTTTGTTTGAAACCTTTTCAGGCCTAATCGGCTGAACGGATCTCAATGAAATTTGGCAGGGAGGTAAATAATATTCCGGGGACGGATATAGGCTACTTGAAAATCATGTGCGAAGTCGCGGGCAACAGCTAGTAGTCTATATGTAGGTAGATAGATAGATAATTCTTTATTGTACCACAAAAACACAGAAAACAGTTTAGAAATAAATGCTACGAGTAGAATGAGTACGAAGGCGGCCTTATCGCTATGAGCTATCTCTTCCAGGCAACCTTGGTGGTAGGTAGCCTATAGGTAAACCTAAACGTATCGTCCGAACCTTTGGATTTGCTTTGGCTCCTGAAACACAGTTTTAAATTAGATTAGGAGCCTTATACAGGGTTATTGGTAAATTAGTAACACTACGTGAACTGCAGGTTCTGCCCATAATCAGGAACACGTTCGTGAAGACGCCAGGTCTTCATTCTTAAAAAAGATATGAAATCACCTCTGATATTATATGAATAAACACCTTTGCCTGGCCCCCACGATTTACTAAAGACCGATCTTTCAATCCCATACCCACTGTTGATTCAGGGCAGAACCGATTTTAAGTTAAATTTCAAGTAAAACCTCTTTAAGAAACGATTATTGAATGGAGAGGAGTACCCATTACGAATAATTAAATTGAGAATTAAGACCTCAAACCTAAGTCTTTACAAACGTGTTTGTGATGATGAGCGGAAACTGCAGTTCACGTAGTGTTACTAATTTACCAGTAACCCTGTATAGACTCATCAATTAAAAAGAAATTCGTTTTTAATTTGCCTTCTTAAGAGCCTATACATACAACCTCAAACTTTTGTAAACAGGACAGACATAGGATTTTGCGTTCATAGGAGCGAGACAAGGCACAACAACGCTAGCCCAAAAATCAAGTTTTAGCTTATTGTCTATTAATTAGGACTTTATTATAAAAATTCGAAATTTATAAAGTGTTCTTTATACTTAGTTCTATTACTATGCTTATTTTCAAGATCTTACCTGCAGTATTTTTTGAAAAATTAAGGTTTTAGTAAAAGTTTAGAGGTAACTTTGTGTTTTTTTTTTGTTTTAGGACAAAACTGAAATCATATTATTACCATACATCTATACTATTCGATACTAATTTAATAAATGTGAAAGTGTGGTTGTTTGTTTGTCCTTCTTTCACGCTCTAAGTAAGCTACCGATGAATTTGATTTTTGGCTTAGAGTTAGTTGATAGGATGGAAAGGAACATAGGCTTTTTTTATCCCATTAATCAGTTCCCATGGGATAGGAATAACCATAAACAACGCGTGCGAAGTCGGGGGCAACAGCTAGTCTAGTATAAATATATATTATTATATAGACATGCTATTAGGCATCCATTGTTCTAACGAGGCAGAAAAAAACGTACGTCTAGAACATCCATCAAGTCTGAATCCATATTATTGAGCTTATTGTTTTCGGTATCTTTTTCTCAATTGAAATAAGTATAAATAAAGATACAGCGGAGTTTTGGAATAAGCAGAGGAACTTTATGGAATAGGATAAATATGGCAGATACCCCGAGAAAGTAATAGGTATCCTCATAAACATGGATAGAGATCTCTGTTTAATAAAAGGATATATTAGTTATTTATTGAGCTAGCCAGTCGGGGTCGTAGAATATCATACACCAAGAAAATGTTTACGTAAACACACAAGAAAAATCAAAATTCAAAATATTAAGTATAAAATGATAAAAGAGTATGTTTCTTATCGGAGAGAGCCAGTCCCTGGTAAAAGCTTAAGAGAAGTAAATAAATATAGAATACTAAAGTAACAGGGTGGCTTTTTGAGATGGGAGTCGATGGGCAACTCCAAAACCATTTTAGTTAGAGTATACTTGTATAAGAAGTCAATGGCTCAGTTTATGAATAAAACGTCAAGTGCAAGTTGGACTCGCGCACCAAGGATTCCGTAAAATTAAGAGTTTGTTGTGTGTTCTTGTTTCTTGCCAAATAGCATGAGTCTAGTTCAACGGAAAGTAGTGCCTTTCAAATTTTTTACACTAGCTATATAAAAAAATCATTATTTAATCTACAAATTTCCGGTTTTCGGATTTTTCCCTTTACTTGTGCTTTAAGACCTTGCTTTTTGCCAAATTTCATGACTATAGGTCAACTGGAAGTACCGTGTGCATTACCCCAACAGAAAAATATCTTCTAGAATGAAGTGAGTTACATAAATAATTAGTGCGTCATACGCTGTGAATGTGCATCATGAAAAAAAATTTGTGTATGTCCCCGGGGTAACGTTCTTCCAGCAGGAAGATTCTAAACGAATGGACCTAGACAAATTTAACATATATGGGCAGATAGCTTATATTTGTGTATGAATGTGCGACTAAAAATAAAATTTGTGGGCCTTAAGGTTTTTGAGATATTCAGTTTCCTGCCCTATAGGTTTTTGGTCCAAGGAGAGAATACTTTATTTTCAAAAATGCCACCAGAAACCAGTAATTCGGAGTTCTAATTTTGATTCAGTGCATTTTGCGTATAATACGTACGAATGTCAAGAGGAACGTAGTAATATAAGTAAACGAAAAGTTAATCCCTAATTTAATGTAAATAGTAGAACTTTCACAACGTAGGTAGGTAGGTGTTTGAATTTAAGCTCGCTGATGTAAATTCATGATAACATGTAAATTCATAAGCCAATGCCTAACTATGTGCGTGCAGTGCATAAGTAGGGTCTATAATACGATTTAGAATCCGATTAAGAACAGATATTTTATGTCAACAAGGAGATTTATGAATAAAAAGTTAACAAAAACTGATAACAATAACAGAAATGAAATAAGTTCCCAAAAATTTTCGACTTCGGCGGGACTCGAACCCGCGCCCCACCCTTAGTACGGGTGTGCTCTAACCAACTAAGTAAAAATAAAACGTAACGTAAGTAAAATAGAGTAGTAATTTTTGGGAACTTATTTCATTTCTTAGTGATGCCCAGAGTGCGGGTAAGCACTGTAACAAAAATCCTTAGAACAATAAAAGATACTGATAACAGAATAAAAAGCCGGCAATCATCAGCTCCTATAAAACTATTGCAAAAAAGGCTCAAAAGTCCGGTTGTATTAGGCAACCGAACTACTGACTTGTCGAGCGACCCAATAGTCCGGTTGACTTAATTATAACCGGACTACTGAGACTACACCGATAAAACAAGGTAACAACAAGGTTATCACTAAAACAAAAACTAAAAATTCAGACTTTAAAACGAAAAATGAATCGAATTTGAATTCGAAAACGAACGCGAGAACAATTAAACGATGAATGAAAGATTACAAATCCAAAAATATTTTCGAGCTTCTGTGCTTTGCTACGATGATACAGGTGGCCTTAGGTTTTGTAACCCCTTTGTGTACAAAAAATATCCAGTGAATCAGAGTTTAGCGAGAATTATAGCGCTCCACCATTTAATTATGTAAGTACCTAGCTATTATCTTTCTTATCTTATCAGCAGGCTGGATCATCTCGTTGAACTAACCTCCCACACCAGAATGCTTAAAAGCAAGGGGGGTTTTTATCCAGCAGTCAAGACTAGAGGTAGATTAGGTGATTATCAGAAAATGGTTTCTTTACTTCTTTGGCTCAAAAAGTGAGTTAATAAAGAGTAGATTAGATAAGGGGGATAAGACACCAGTTTATGCCGTTTACTCCCACCTGTTCTGTTGATAGGCCCCAAGGCTAAAAAGTATTTTGTCATTTTTTAGGGTTTCAAAGATCGGTTTTGAAACCCTTATGGTCTCGCTCTGTCCGTCCCCGCTCTTTCTTGAATATCTCAGTAACTACTGCAGCTATTAACTTGAAATTTGAAATAATGATACATTTCGTGCGCCATTACTGATTTTAAGAAAAAAATATATAAATAAATGAAAAATGAAAATGAATATTTTCAGTACAAATTTTGATGTTGAAATTTCAAAAGAGATCTAGGAAGGCAAATGGGGTATCAAATGAAAGGTATCGTTTTGTACATTTCAAAACACTTTTTGTAATTTGTGTAAATTTCATACTTTTTGAAATATTTCAAAAAAAATCGAAAAATTGACCATACCCCCCCCCTATCTCCGAAGATTGCAGACCGATCCACGTACAATGTATTAGGCGTTTGTAGATATGGATCTATATTTTACAGGAAAAATATAGAGAAGTCTGTAATAATAATAGTTTTTGAAAAATGGTAAAAAAGGGGGGGAATTTTTTTTCAAAAGGGGGGTACCTACCTATGTGGGGTATCAAATGAAAGGTATCGTTTCGACCATTTCAAAACACTTTTTAAAATTTCTATAAGTTTCATACTTTTTGAAAAATTTCAAAAATAGTCGAAAAATTGACCTTCCCCCCCCCCTATCTCCAAAGATTGCAGACCGATCCACGTACAATGTATAAGGCGTTTGTAGATATCGATCTATACTTTACAGGAAAAATATAGAGAAGTCTGTAATAAAAATAGTTTTTGAAAAATGGTCAAAAAGGGGGGGAATTTTTTTTCAAAAGGGGGGGTACCTACCTATGTGGGGTATCAAATAAAAGGTATCGTTTTGACCATTTCAAAACACTTTTTGAAATTTCTGTAAGTTTCATACTTTTTAAAATATTACAGTTAGTTACACTCGCACTTGGCGGATCTTGTTTGTGTAAGACATTTTTAGTTACATAAAGACTCGACTGTTTGGTGTTCCAGTTTCAAATATTTCACCTGAAAGCACCTTCTTGGTTATTGAGTTGTTTATGAGAAGTGTGATTATTTCTCCATGGTAGTATGCGTAGGTAGGTACTTAGCTCGAAACAAAAACATAAAAAGTCTCTGAATTTTGTCTGGTTCTCTGTAATAAAGTTTAATTTATACTGTACTCGACTATATTAGACTGTAATAGACTATAACTGTACTAGAATATATTATACTGTACTAGACTATATTAGACTGTACTAGTGACACTGTCACTTGTACATATTTGTATAAAAATAAATTTTCGTTCGGGCCAAAACCACCCACTATGTCTCGGTGTTGTCATCCCTCGCTACGCTCGCAAGTATAACATCCTCGTATTTAACGGGAAGGTTTAGTCCCGTGTAAAAAATATATACTAGTTGCACTTTGGACTGCGTGGTTTGGTTACCAACAAAGTTGCATTTATTCTATTGCGATCGTCAACTTTTTCATTTATCTTCTGTTAAATTCAAATAAGTACATTACAACTTTCATCTAGTCGTCTTTTGTTTGAAAGGCATAAATTTATTTCAATCAATTTGCAGAGCACTGGTCTTTCACAAAAACCCCGGGTTTTTGTGAAAGACCAACGCAACGCTCAGTTTTTTGTTCTTTGATCATAAAGCTTAGGTTAGGTATTTTGCTTATCAAAATTCTTCGCAGTAGCATCAGGAAAAGAAAATTACCAACTCAGAAGGCGGAAGTAACTTCTAACATTATCCTGTCTAATTTTGTTTAGGTTTGGTAGAGTAAGACACTTGTTTCCTTTACTTTTCATGTTTGTGGCAAATTGAATATGACAAGAAAACAGCTTCATATTTTAATAACACCCGATGTTTTATCAATTTGGATGGTGGTATGGTGCTATGGCCCTCATCAGGATAGTCCTATGTCCAACAGTGGACTAACGTAGGCCAATAATAAATTATATCTTTGTATGTGTTAGGTAAGTTATTTTATAAGTACCTACATAATGTAACGAATTCATCATCATCATCTTCGGCCTATACTGGTGGACATAGGCCTCCCCTAATGAGCGCCATAGCGCCCTGTCTTCAGCTTGCCGCATCCAGCATCTGCCAGCAGTCTTTCGCAAATCGTCATCCCACCTGGTCGGAGGGCGTCCTACACTACGTTTGTAATAATGGTAATGTAACGAATTGGTTTAGTATAAACCTGTAAAGTTGCAGATATGATGAAGATCATTAATAAATAGAAACATAAATAAATAAATAATGCTCGTAAATTCACGTTACCTAACCCCAAATTAAGCAGAGCTTGTGTTATGGGTGCTAGATACCTGATATACACTACACCTCTGCACAGATAGATATTTTTTATCATATATAGAAAACGAGCAGAACAAATATCTGCAGATCGTACACACATTTGTCCCGAGGCGGGAATCAAACCCGCAGCCTCCTGCGTCTCGGACCTTCGCCCACAGCGCCACAAGCTCATCAAAAAACAACTACTTCAGCTACACACATCCTTAGATTAACATTTAACAACACTTTGCTATACAAAACAAGATAAAAGATGTTATAGCAACAGCCAAAAAATACAAACCTTATTTTCCTTAGATCCTAGTAATTATTGAACTCATTTTCCTGGCCTTCCACTCCAATAAGCAAAAAGCGCTTTAACCTGTTCATAAAGCCGCTGCTTATACGATCAATTTAAATCTGCCAAATTTATCTCCGCGTATTTTCGCTTTGATGAGCCTTCGTAGATTTATACCCAACGTACCTATGTTTTTGTAGAGTCAATTAATTGAAGTTTCAATTTTTGAAGAGATACCATTCTGAGAAGAACCGAAAGTGTGGGTAGTATTTAATCGGGTACTTAAGTACCTTTAATACTTAAGCTTACAAGCTTAATGCCATGATACTGCTGTGGGGTAAATTCGGATTATTTAATTATATATTTTTTATGTTAGTAGGTATGTTTTGTATAACTGACGTATGGAATAATGTTGGGTGCTTCGACATTAAGCGCGGAACCACAAATCTTGTAATAAAACCATTTCAATTAGTTTATTTTGTCTTTTATTTTAGCTCTTCGTGTAACCAAAACTTTATAGTTTAAGCTAGGTACCAGTTTTGTGTAATTTATGTCAAAATTTTGGACTTTACCTTATACCATTCAAAAGCCCTTTGTTTGCGGTTGTTTTTTTAATCTTTAACAGGCTGCTGGTTTTCCTTGAAGTAAATACATAAATTATTCATTATTAAGAGCCTAAACTGTCACTGTTAGGTAAAGGATGAATAATAACAAGGAAATTAATTCAAATTCATTTAATCGATTAACGCCTTCCCTGCCGAGCCGCCGCCCCGCCCGCCCAGAGGTTTTGCACACGGAAACGTCCCTCCGTGGCCATTAAACTGTTAGAATATGTAATTTCTAATCAAAACTGACAGGAATAAAAGCTAAAGTAGGAATAGGTCCAGATCAGACTTACCGTAAAAACTTATTTAAACAAAATCCACACATCAAAAAGCCGGATATGATCAGTTGGATCGATACATGAGAGTAGTGAAGTACAACCTACGTTGTTAGGTATACCTACATATGGACACGTCCGACTTTTGACTTTGACGGATGGAAACCCCACTCATGTGCATCTATGTGTCACTGAGTTAATCGTGCAAGACGAAGACGCGATGTCTATCATTAATCAACGTATATCTGTATCGATATAGGTACCTACTTAATATAAAGACATTTACTGATAGTATTTTGTAGGTAGGTAATTTTAATGTTTGCTTGGAATTATGTCTATTTTCTCCAAGTCAGAAAATCATCCACACGCTGAACAGAAAAGTATGGGAACCTGATAAAAACAAGATCCGTGAAGTGCGAGTGTAACTAGCGGGCTGAATGTTTCGAATTTGTTAATTATTTCTCCCCCCCATGAAAAATGTCAAATGGGGGGCATTTGACATTTTTCATAAAGTATTATACCCTCAGACTTCTATAGATTGTAGTTAACTTCTATCAAACATTGATCGTTTTTCCATTAATTTTGATTTAAACTAGGTACCTCTTAAACTTTAAATTAAAGGTACTTTGAAGCACTTTGGTTACCTATTTGGCAGTTATAACATACTGTCTTGTTGAACATGAACCTTAATTAAACCTGTAATAATCGGTCTGGGGTTGAAATAGAACTTGATTTAGCAGTTAATCGTTCCATTAGTTAATTATGATGAAGCAGTGAGAGAGCGTTCAAAATAATTGATATTTGAAACTGTTCAAATGTAGGTATTTCAGGGTTATGACCTAAGTATTTAATTTCAATATTTTTAATACTATCTGTGCCCATGGCGAAACATTTAGTTTGCAGGTTATCGTAGCTACAGCTCGTCTCTGCTGGACGCACTGCCAAGGTTGAGCAGTGAACTCCTCAAACCAAACCAGGAAAGCAATGAATGGTTTCGTCATTATCAGATAGTATAGTGTCCACTGCGGAACATGGGCCTTTCCCAAACGACGCCTGAATAGCGGTTCTGAGCCGCCTCTATCCATCAATAGACGATTATTAAGACATTTAACACAAAAAAAATTAAATAGCAACTTATATAATTCTTTGTTAAATATTACGTTATCAAGTTCGTAGACTAAAAACTTGGTAAAAACCAAATACAAATCTTTCATTCCGGAGATCAATATAGGTCTTCGGTAAAACGTCGTTCGTCAATTTTGCGTGACCTTTACGAAACCTAGAATAATTTCATGAACCGAGTCGCCTACTCAGGATTGCGCCAGACGATTGTCTGATCAAATTATCGGACGCTTCTCCTGATATTGGTCGTATAGATTTCTGCAAGGAATAAGACTGCCAGTCGAAGGATATAGCAGGTAGTTAGCTTTTAAGTACTTAAACTTAACTTACACAACTTTCCTGCAATTTATTTTATAGGTATATTTAAAACGTATTTTTTTTCGTTACGTTATACATTTTTATTTTTAAAATTATAAAATGTACAACCAGTCTGTCTCTGATCGAGCACCGGTCGGCCGTGGACAAAAACGTCCTCACGAGGGCGTTTTGCGAGTAAGGATTGCCGGGAGGGCGGTTAAAAAGGGGGCTATCGAATAGGTATCTGCTTTAAGTCATCTGATTTCGATGATTATTTTTTAGTAGTAGTAAAAGTTAAGTACTCGCGAGGTCTATATTTCGTAGAACTACTAGTAATAATTAATAATAATTCATAAGCACGTGTTTTTGATAAAGTTGATTCACCGTAAGCCTTCTGTAACGTTTTCAGGGACTCCGAACACGAAATTAAGACAAAATCTTTGTTCGACGTTTTTTTTCTTTTATGAACTTCGCAATGAAAAATATTATGATCAAACTAAAAACAGCACAGTTTTAATGTAAATAACAGATGTAACTCAAACTTCGCGCCAAAATGGAAAACAGTGGTGCACATAAAAAAAAAAAAAGAATTTGGAACCAAGAACAATTCATCCATTCCCGATACTTTTTGGACTGACTGTATTAATAATACTATAATAATACGCTACAGTAAAGTTATGAGAGTTATGATTATGACTAAACACAAGCCATACACAGTATTTGAATAGTTGTTTGTACGAAGCCTAAAGCGAAGTACGAACTGAATTTCAGCATAATTTGAACTTTGTTGTTCAATTTATCGTGCGCCTATCGTTTTCGCAGGTGACCGCGGTATTCGGTGGGTAAACGAAAATGTTTGCTCTCCCTGGAAACTGAATAACACTGAGGTAGTTGCGATTTTACCTGATTTGTTATCTGAATGGTACGTTTTGCGGTTATTATACTAAGTCTCTACCTACACATTTGAGACATAAAAATGGTAACTTCCGAAAATTATTCGTGGCTAGTTTTGAGTTGGTTGTATATCATCTTATAAAATGATATAATATTGTATTTTTTATATTTGTATTATTTATTATTTTGATATATGTATATGCTATAATAATATATTCTTTGACATACTTTTTAAATAAATATATTGTTTATTTACATAATTTATATAATAAACTTACCTAACGATGAAGTAATATGTATTTTTCTGTATGATTTCTTATTTTTTTAAGATGTCTGAATTAAAGGACAAGCAAACAAACACGCTGTCGCCTTTATTATATAGGTACGTAGTGAAAAAATTCTATGTCTATGATTATATGAGTATATATACAGAGTGATTTTTTTAAATGGGACAGTATGGGGAAATCCGAATCTAAAGGAGATAGAGGAAAAGTGTCTAAGGAGACATTAGGTGTTTTTTTATGTAAACAAATTTGGCTCGTTCAAATTTGTAGTCAAGCGTGAGTTGTTCTTAAAAAATGATAAAGTTGGTCAATTTTTTTTTTGACGCGGATCGACTCTGTTTCATGTAAGGATTATTTCATTGTTTGGAAAGAAAAAAATCTGAACAGCAGAAGTTGGTCAAATTTAATGAAAACTAATCTTCATACAGTTGCAGTATTCGCCTTTTAATATTGTTACAAGTGCCTAGGCGTGTAAAAAAATATTTAAAATTATTCCATTTTTAAATTTTGATAATCGATAAGAGCTCCAGATGATTCAAGAGAAGAACATTTTTTTTAATCTTCGTAAACATCATGGCAACCGATAGTCTTGAAATTATAAAAAAAAGAATTCAAATTTGGAACGTAAGTTATTTCTGCAGCTGTGATTTTGTTTCCAATCAGTTCATGCTTGTAATTTTATTCATCATGGCGTTAACTAATTCACATAAAGTTGATTTGATTGAGGCGTATTTTCTTAATTATCGCAGTAGAGATAATGCACTTAAGTGGTATCAAGAACGCTATCCTGACCGTGTAGTACCGAATCGCAAGATATTTGATAGTTTAATAAAGAACCTAAGACAGGAAGGCTGTTTCAAGCCTAAGCGTAAAAGGCCGACAATAGTCAATAGTGAGTTTATAACTATTGCCGTATTGGGATATTTTGAAGCATACCCAAAAGCTTCGTTACGGGAAGCAGCTGAAACTATCGGTATTCATAAATCAACTGTAAGGAAGATATTGAAGGCTCATAAATACAAGTGTTACATAGAAGGTCGACTTGTACAAGCGTTACTACCTGGAGATAAAGACCGCAGGTTACATTTCTGTAATTGGTATGTGGCTCAGACTATTAGAAATAGATGTTTTCCTAATTTTATTATTTGGACTGATGAATGCAACTTTTCGAACAATGGCATGTACAACAGGAGAAATAACCATTACTGGTCAAAAATAAATCCGCTAAGAACTACAGAAACCCACAACCAAATCCGATTTTCTTTTAATTGTTGGTGTGCGATATTACATAACAGAATTTTTGCTATCAAAATTTACCAAGGAACGCTAAATAGTGAAAAATATCAGAAAATATTGAACATGGCTGCAGATTTAGTGGATGAGACTATTAGCTTAAGGAACTTTGGTAAGATAATCTACCAACAAGATGGTGCACCAGCCCACAACAGTAGGGCAAGTAAACTATGTTTGGACGAGCAGTTTCCAAACCGTTGGATGGGTACATATGGGCCGATAAAGTGGCCCCCACGATCGCCCGACTTAACGCCATTAGATTTTTTCTTATGGGGTTACCTTAAGGGTCGAATTTATGTATCCCGATACAACTCCGTACAAGAATTAAAAGATGCTGTTTACAACACTTTAAACACAATTCACCATAAGTCTCTGTTAAATGCAACTAGAAGTGTCTTGAAGCGTGCTCGTACCTGCATAAGACAAGACGGCGGCCACATCGAACATTTACTCAAGTAATAAACCAACTGTATGAAGATTAGTTTTCATTAAATTTGACCAACTTCTGCTGTTCAGATTTTTTTCTTTCCAAACAATGAAATAATCCTTACATGAAACAGAGTCGATCCGCGTCAAAAAAAATTGACCAACTTTATCATTTTTTAAGAACAACTCACGCTTGACCACAAATTTGAACGAGCCAAATTTGTTTACATAAAAAAACACCTAATGTCTCCTTAGACACTTTTCCTCTATCTCCTTTAGATTCGGATTTCCCCATACTGTCCCATTTAAAAAAATTACTCTGTATATGGATTGTCAAAAGTAACAATCGTTTGAAAAACTGGCTGTTAATATGTATTTCGCTTGGTAATTGGCATTAAAACATTTTATAATTCCCTAAAACATTTATTCATACCTGGTATTTGAACGTTGCAACTGGATTTGGGAGACACCCAAAATTTGTATAAAACACCTATGTCACACGATTTGACTCCTTATCTCATTGATTTTTCTCAAAAATTCCTCAAATTGGACCGTCTTAACCAATCACTTTAAGGGACTATCACCATCAGCAACCCAAACCTACTGTAAAACCTACACTAAAACATCGAATGTAGAGAGTTCTGCCATGATCAACCCAGTCTGAACTCTTGTCATGTGGATTGGTGGTCATAGTGTAGAAGATATGATAATAAAAATGTATAAAGAAACTCAATGCATTTGGCGGGCATATTTTTTTTTGTGAGGGAGACGGCATCTGACTTTATCAAGAAGAACGCCCAATGTACGTTTTTTAGAAAGTTTTTAGACTAGGTACCAAGTTTAAGTACCTATCTAACATATAGAAATTGTAAGATTGATTACCTATGTGAGAGAAATTAAATGGTTTTTTCTCTCACATAGGTAAGTTTATAACTGAAATGAGTAGTTTATTCGATTGCAACAAAAGGCACCATCAAATTCTGAGACCCCATTCCATTTGACGTAAGTTTCGGTATCCACAGGGGGCTGGCAGATACCTTGATCAATGGCCTACAGTGCTGATTATTCTAGCCTAGAAAAACCACCTCTATAAACGTGTAACATAGGTATTTCGCAAATGAGTCAACAATATTTATCGTCTGGGGTCACGGCAGATGTGTGAGATCAAAATAATGATCTTAATAGTATAAGTGTGTCAATATAAGCTTATTTTACAATTATCTAATTACTGAGTGCGGCACGGGTTGCCTTCCAGTTGTTTATGTCGACTTATCTGGCGCCCCTTGTGGTGTATAGTAAACTACAAACAGTAAGAAAATGACATATAGTCTTCGTGGTTTTGGTTGACGAATGCTTTGAACAATAGATTAGACCACAATGAAGCTTTCAATGTGGTCTTACTAAGCAACAATATGCCGTGGTCTACGTGTGACGTAAGATTCTACAATATGACGTAGTATGGTTGACGATATTGCGTAGCAGGGCCTACCCAACTGCGTAGCGATGTTTACACAATCACGTACTATGGTATACAAAACCGTGTACCTAGTGCTCTACGCAAATGCGTAGCACTGTCTACGCAGTCACGTAGCGAGGCCTACAAAACCACGTAGCACTGTCTACGCAGTCACGTAGTATGGTCTACAAAACTCCGTAGCATTATCCACGCAACTGCGTAGCATTATCTACGCAATTAAGTAGGCATCTATCTAGGCAACTGTGTAGCACTGTTTAGACACGTAGACACGTCTACGAAACTGCGTAGCTTCGTCTACGCGCAGCCACGTAGTAGTTTGACAATGCCAACAACTTTTTGTATTACTTCAAGAATACGTTCAAAATAGCTTGGCTGATACAAATCAGCCAAGCTACTTTGGAATACTCGTGTTAAGGGTTTCGGCGAGCAGTTTATTTCAAAGCATTTTAGATCTCCATTATAAAAAAACACAGTATTATCTTGTAGGCCGCACAAGATCGCTCGTGCGACCGCTTAAGCGGCATTCGCATGTTCGTATATAATTGTTAATGGCGATAAAGCTTAAAATACTTTGGAATTGAAACTGCTTTCTGTTGACCGTCTTTAACCGTCTCGGTGTAATCGAATCGACCCTTGGGTATTAGTCAGGAATCCACCCTAGGGTCTAAGCCAGATCACGAATTTGGTTGTTCATTTAGTAAAGTTAGGCTACTGTACCTATCTTTTACTATGTACTGTCGGGGTGTCTCTTGCTATCATTAATGGGTACTTAAGTAACTGAACAATAACAACAAATTAAGGTTATGTCTGTTTACTTAAAATGAAATAATGTGCTTTGCGTTTACCTAATTTGTTATATTTATACATTTGAATGTATTTTTAACCATAATCTTTTAGAACCACTTCTAAATGTTATTTCTTATTTCAAAGTATAGCAAAAATAAGAACTTGGTACCGCTTCGAATGTAACGCCGCGTCTTACGAGAGATCATGGAAATTACCCACTGTAATAGCTTAATTTTAGTGTTGTCTAGGTATACTCTATTATGTAATTTTATAGAATTCCGCGATAGAATTTTTAGGATTTGGACTCTACCTCCGACCTTTGTTTTCAATTAAAACTTTTAACATTGAAATCTATTTAATTACAATTAGCCCGCTTTAAGGGTCCTTGTGTCTTTGTTTGCACAACTTTCATTATTTTAGATAGATAAGGTCCTATCTCCCAGCTATTATACCAATGTTCAACACAAGCATGCAAAACATCGGAATAACATAGCAATGCTTATAGTTATAGGTGGTCATAGGCCGGCCAACACTCCTTGACATCCTTGTCCAACTAGGACACGACAATGTCTCCCCTTCTGGCCTGTGACCGCACGATATTTATAGATAGACCACTGTTGGTTCATCTGTGAGACAATGACTTCCAGTCTATCAGTACCGTGCCCTCTGTTGCTATGTGCACTCGGTTGTAGAGCTACAAATATTTGGAGTTAGAGGTGGAAGTGAATCGGTGTACTTACAATTAGCCCGCTTTTAAGGGTCCTTGTTTCTTTGTTTGCACAACTTTCATTATTTTAGATAGATAAGGTCCTATCTCCCAGCTATACTCTTACATACTATACTCTTACGGCTATACTCTTATGGTCTTACATAGACCCCATTCCATAAAATTGAAGGTGCATGTTCGGTAACAATAATTGGCAATATCCTGTTACAAGTGATTAGCAGTATTAGCAGTACCTTAGGTTTTTATAGGCGTTGTTGTTAGTGTCAAATCAGTAACGTAATTTTATAATTATAAGACACTTAGTGCTGAATAAGATTATAGGTAATGCCAATTGTATGTATTGACGACCGATGTGGCGCGGTGGGCGAAGGTCTGCCTGCGAGGCAGAAGGTTGCGGGTTTGATTCCCACCTCGGGACAAATGTGTGTACGATCTGCGTCCGAAATTTGTTCTGGGTGTTCTGATCGTTTTCTATAAGTATATATAATAAAAAATATCTGTCTAAGTATTGTATTATATTATGTATATCAGTTATCTAGTACCCATAACACCAGCTCTGCTTAGCTTGGGGCTAGATAATGCTGTGTGAATTGTCCAGCATTATTTATTTATTTATTTTAATAAATAGGAGACGAAAAGGATGAGTCCCCGCGATATACGGCTAGGTTCAAGTACAATGTAATTATTTGCCTATAACCATTTTGGACTTCAGCCAAGCCCGCAAGTATTTAGGCTATTCAAATTGCATTTGGCTGCATAATCAACTTCGGATCGGTCAGCTTTTGTTATTCAATACTGGGTAACAAGGCCCACATAGTAGGAAGACTACATTTACATTGTAAACTGGTCTGCTTTACTAAGTAGTTTGGCTGATATCGGACTAAATTAATTACTCTGAAGTCTAGATTAACGTTCTGATTTGTACAACTAGAAGGACAAATTGATACTATTTCATCAACAACGCAGACGCTTTATTTTTAATAAATGTAACATTTGCCACTTCTATTCCCCTTCCTAACGCATTCCTATTTATTCAAACACTCGACCATTCCACATCAATAAATCACACGAGGCACAACCTTATCGTTTGCCGAGACAATGTTTTGTAAACGAGCTATCGATGTAGACAACTTTTAAGTAATTCCGTACTATGAACTATCAGTAGTTATTTTTAGTTCTCCCGGTTGTGGCGGTTTCATTAACCGGGTGACGGTGGTAGTGGACGACCCTGGCTGCAGCCGATGGATCAAACATGAACTTTACCTATGCTGTACGTATTTTTAGTTTCACCTACCATATTTTTTTTATTGATCGTTTATGTGATCTTTTCTGCAAGGTTTTTAATGAAACAGTCAGTTCGTCGATGGTTGATTGTTCAAAATCTTGTCATCTCCAATGGAATTTTTTTTTGTCCCAAAATATACATCAATTTCCAGAAACCCTGAATGTACGTTGCATGTATTTGTACGTTGAATGTATGAGCAGAGTACGGACAACCAGCAGTACTTAGTTCTTGGAAATTTTCCACTGATAGTTGTTTCGTAGTATCCTTTGTAGGTTTTCTTATCACTTATCAGTCACCTTCTGAATTATTACCTTATGTTCTTACATTTTTAAGCTTTCAACGTTTTCAATTGATCAATCGATTTAAATTAGAAAAACATTGTTTTTTATCTTTAGGATTAAAACAAAGTATTCAGAAACATAGATTGTTATCGTTTAGATACTGTTTCTATTTGTTTGATTTTATCGAATTTATTTGTTTAGGACCTAAATAATGTTTTGTTCAATAAATAAGTATACGAGTAGGTAAGGTAGTTTAGATTGCTTTATTGTGGTGTTTCAATTGAAAAGTTTTAGATTTCTGTTGAAATAGGATGTTTTACATTATTTAAATTATGTTAGGTAAATATTTTGTATAATTTATTAGGGTTTCGTACCTACCTCAAATTAAAAAAAAGGAACCCTTATAGGATTTATTTATTTATTAAACAAAATCCACATCCCTTAATTAATACAACTATATCTACAACTATATACAATTATATAACAAAACTTACGGCCAAAAAACGGATTTACTTTTTATACAATTATGGATTACTTTGTTATCCGTATGTTTGTCTTCCAACCTTCTTTTTTAAATACTTAGTAACTAGAGCTAGCCTCATTTCGACGGGTGAAAGATGTGGGCGGCTTTTTTTAGTTTGTTGATGTAATGTCTAAGACATCCAGGTCATGAAAATTAAAGTCTCTATGAAGCTCGTGAATTATCTTAGTGGTTTGAAATTAACTAATTAATAAAGCCAAATTTATAAGTTCTAAGGTACATTCTTAATCCTATAAGCCGAATACTTACTTACCAACCTTTATTGCTGTTTCTAATGCTTGTTGTAGACTAGACTTTATCAAAGTTGGAACATAAACTGAAGTCGTAAAATGTTCCTAATATGGTTCACGTAACAAGCCTTTTTAGTATGTACCTACGAGTTGTAATCCATCCAAAGTTTTTTTTTGCTACTTAAGAAAGAGCGAATTATTAATCCTTATTAAGAGTTGGATGTTTTAGGGGGGAGTACTGGTCACGTTGATATACACACTTGGTTTAAAGTGATTAAAACTTCTTTCGTTTGAAATATCAACTTTAAGAACAACTCTTAACATTTTGAACCCTGCAAAGGGAGGTAAATGTCCGTTTACATCTACAGACAATGAGCGAGCCAGACACGTGCCTTGGCAGACAATAAAAATATACTGTACAGTGTGTATAAACGTAATTATCTACAGAGAAGGCATAGGCCGACAGACACCGGATCGGGGACAGCGACGGATTAATGGCCCATACATACGTAACCAAAATTATTTGTAATTCAAGCATATTTCCACTATATAGGAATTATGTATTTTGTTATCCGAATAGTATATATTTCTAGGTCCCTGGTTGTTTTTTTAATACCATTATTTAAGCAAATCGCATTTAGCATATTTGACGTCGAAGATGACATGTTTTCGTCCTATTTGTTTTATATTAAAAAATAAAAACAATATCATTTTTAGTTTTCTTTGATAACTTATATTGTCTAGTTACAGAATATATAGACACTATGTGGAATAATACCTACATTACAATTTGGGATTACCCCCAATAGGTTAAAAAAATCAGGGGGAGGCCTGCGTTCAGCAGTGAGTGGACTTAAAGGTTATTGAGGAGGAGGAGGTGGAAAAAATCAATCATCATGTTAGGTATCACGGAACATAATAAAATTACGAATAGAAGATGCAGCACGAGCAGATGTCGTTGAAACTGGTGGAAGTTGCTGTGGGCTGCGCAAATTTTAAAAATCTTTTGGTTTCTGTACTTCTAGCAAAAGAGTTTTGAGACCATTTCATACCATTTGCTATGAACCCATGATAAAATTAACTCCAGTGTTTGTTAATATGTTGATTTTAGGATTGTAGTAAGAAATAGGTACACGTCGCTTCGCTTAAAAGGATATGGTCTGGTTCAATAACAAAATAATAGTAAAATATACTATAAGAATAATTTAGTCCCTTGTGCATTAAATTTTCATGTTCAGTAGACCACGAAAATTTAATTTTAGTGTTAAGTTTTTTCGTGTTTTTCGCCTAACCCGCTTACATTATTTTTTTTATTTCACCAGGTCCTCACCATCATGATCCTCTGCAGAAGCCACGACGTCCACTGCGACCGCGTGTTCAGCATCACAGATGAAGTGTCCAGCTGCAGCGGTTGGCTCTCCACCATCATATTCAACTTCTGCAATAACACTTACAAAATCGTGAAGAGGGATACATCGTTTATGCTAGGTAAGACCCGGATCTCTATGATTTAGCTATACTCACCGACATAACTTAAAAATAGCTTGTATTTTTCAGATGTCAACTTTTTTTACGGTTTTCGGTGTAAACAAACATAAATAATGAAGAGAAATTGATATTATCCTTAGTTTTGGATGGTCAACATCAAACAGTGTAGTAGTTACCCTTCCAAGTTTGTATGGAAAGATGAGCGACTCGTGTTACCTTAACACATGATTAACTGGTTAAAGAAATTTAAAAACCTAGTATTTGATTAAATTTAGAAGGAGGATATTTCATTAATCATTTGTTCGCTTTTTATTTACGATGGATTGGTTAGGTACATGTATGTTGACGTGAATCTGAATTGATGATTCAGTCCGTTTGTAGATTAGTCGCAAACGTGGTCTTGATTGATGAGCTTGTATTTCGTCTGGATATTTAAAATGAGACTAGATTTATCTATCTGATTTATATTAGGACTAGCCCTAATAATATTTTATACTGTGCTTTTTTACAGTTTGGTTTCGTTAGATTTTTGCCAGCGCAAACTGTTTAGGCCATTGCTCAGCTGTGAACTGTCTGAAAATTAAACTTTATTCAATAAATCGCATTATAATAAAAAATTCTCACATTTATTTCAGTCTTAGTAGGTACAAAGTTAACATGATCATCATCAGCTTATGTTAGTGCACTGCTGGACATGTTTGGACACAATTAAAATAAAACTTTTTTTGTATTTGCAATCTAAAATTCAGTACTTATTTACAATTTACCTAGAACAAAATAACATTTTGTGATGTAAACAAAAGACGTCGTACAACTTCTAAATTACCCATATGACAAAGTAGCCCCAAAATCTGTCAAAGAAAGTAAACCACAATATCAAAGTGGCCCCGCCCAGTTTACGGTAGTTTTTAATAAAACAATAGTCTAACTATGTAAATCAATGTTTGTTTTTATTCCTATAGAAAAAATAGCTCCGAAGAACCTCCAAAGAGAGCTTACCAGAAGACGTATCCTTGCCGAAGGTCGATGGAGGCGCATCAGGAGACAGGTGGCGTCAGAATGCTGCGTGAGGCCATGCACTGTCGGCGACATCATCAAGTACTGTCCAGAAGATGCTGAGCTTCTGAAGAAAAACCCTGGGATATTTGACTGAAGGCTGTGAAATCCGAAGTCGGCTGGGCTAAGCTCAGGCCCGATTTCACCAAACGTAGGTTCAATTAAGATTATCGACCGTAAAACTACAACGTGACTGTAGCAATAAAAATATCCCATCATAAAAAAAACCTAGTTTGGTGAAATTGGCCCTGGTTTTATTAACTCGTCTCATATACAAAATTATCAGTCAAATGTTTCGATGCAGAACTGTATGTAAGAACTGTTGGAAATCGTTTGGCAATAAATGTTATAATTTATTTTTACGCGTCAAATTTTTATTTATCCTACATTCCCAACAAATTTAAGAGACGCATAAAGTACCTGAGCGTTGAAAAGCGTTAAAGATTTTACAGCTAAATGCGCATTTGTCAAGATATCAGGTCCCTGGTTAAAATCCAGCGAAGGGCGCTTAAGCAAGCGTAGTAAAGGGAAAACACTGAAGATTCCTGGTATGGGATCTTAGCAATAACTCTAACATAAGGAAATCTTTGCAACTCCGCTGGCATCTGCTATAGCTGGCGGCGCGGGAAACGAGCTTACCTAACTGATGTGTTCTGTTCAGTTGAAGTGGATTTGCAGGAGCTCAACCAGCTTTGAGATGGAAAGCAGGTTGGCAGTGACTTTTCCACCTGGCTTGGCTAGGTTTGTTCATGACTCGCAAACGTAGTGTTTTTTTACTTTTACTAGGACACGAGTAAATTCAATTGAATTAATTTATAGCTAATCTACAAGTACCTCAACTGATCCATATCAATATCAGTTGGAAGCGTCCCCAAGACGCTGGCTGAATTGCCTTGCTGTATGGCAATACATAAATACACTGGGCCAGATACTCATCGGCTCTTGGATCACGAGACGCTTCGAGCAGATGTTTAGTTATTTTTTTAATTAATTAATTACACTACGTTGCTGCATATGCAGCGTAGTGGTGTAATGTAATTAATCAATGAGGCTGATTATGATGGATGATGGATTGAAGAGATCTAAACCACAAATTAGAACTAGACGTATATAATTATGGTCAAATTTCACAAGGTCCAATCTACAATTCTTGATTGAGCGGTCACAACCAAGACAAGTTAATACAAAAGCATTTAATGTCTATATCTACGGTAAATTATTAAAATGATTTCAGTAGACAAAAAATCAAAGCGATCACTTTTTTCCTAGTTTTACTTATGTAATCTGAGTTTTGTGACGTGTCCTAGAGTCCTGTAAAGTCTAAAGGAAATAAAGCACTTTGAATTTTGAATTGCAAAGATATTGCCAATGCATTTTTGATTGCATTTATGGCATGTTAATAAAAAATAGTGGAAATTGATACTTTATTAGGTCGGTGTCGGTATATACCAGTAGGTAGATACCCGTTTTAAACCTGCAAGCGGCTCAAAGAAGCTTAGTAATGGAGACTCTCTATACATCCAGGTAAAAGTACCTCACACGAAAAGCCTTTTACCCTGAGCACTTGTCTCGTAATGGCTTTTACAGGATACTATTGAAAAATTGTTTCCAAGTGCAACGAACATGCTGTGTAATTTCCGGTATTTCCACGTAGTCAAACTTTTTAGACCAACTTGTTTGACCACGGGGAATCTATTAGAATGGATCTCTAGTAAGTATTTAGACGACGTTAATATATTAGTATATTTGTACACACAATATAATACAAGTATTTTATTTATAAAACTTACAAAAGCGCACCTATCCTATTTCAGGTACTATCCAATGATCGCTCGATCGGATAGCTCGTGGAGAGAATAATACGGGGCGGTAATATTGTTATTGTTTATAAATAACTTATGCTGAACAATCCACACAGCTTCAAGCTAAGCAGAGTTTGAGAAGATATTGTCGTTGCATCTTAAAAGACTACGCGACATCGCTTAGTCTTTTGAGATTGAGTAGAGGTAACATTTTTCGTGGTGAATTGTTACCATTTTATTTTGCAAAGTATTTTCTTAAAATAAGTTATTCATGGTGTCGCTCCATGCCGCTTTCCTCCTCCCTTGATGAGAAAGATACCTTGACCTTCACGGAAGACCATGGCATGATAAATTCTACCTTAGCATTTGCTGAGTGTCGTCCATTTTTGTTACCGTAAAGCTTGTCGCACACCTAAAAAGCAACGCTCCAACAGAGCACAATAATTAAAATTAAAATTTGGGCTATAAGCGTATTATTGCGATTAATTTTATATAAAGGCGACAGACAGCTCACGGACAACTCGTTGGAAGCTAGTGGAAAGCCATTTTGCCACTGTAAAATATATCTAAAGGTACCTAACTAGTTGAAGCCCATATTTGAATGCACTATTTTGTGGTAGCTGTGCGCCTCTGATCTGTGGAAACCTTAATTGTTATGGGTAACTTTATTTTAATCTTCATGTCGTTTATGCGTTATGTAATGTATGTATTGGTTAACACAATAAACTCACTTTTACTATACTTTTTACCTGCTTTACTTACTTTAGGGTACGGCGATTAAGTGACTTCCGGCTTAACTCTCTCATTATGCAGCATCAGGCATGAAATAAGCTAGCCTCTCTCTCATGCCCGATTCTGCATAGATAGATAGAAAATACTGTTATGAGACACCATATAAACAGATATCAGAATCATCATCGAAGTTATAAAGATAATGTGCAGGCATCTAGACTTTGAAAAGTGTCGCAATTAGATTCTGTAGTGCTAATGAACACATTTTTTTTGCTCTTTTTTATCGATAAGTGAATGACGTTTAAAAATTTCATATTGATGTTGCGCGTGTAACTTGACGAAAACGCTGGACGCAATGGACGCCATATTCATATTGCTCTGGTTACGACATCAGTTTATTGTGGTACCTACCTAATCAAATGCGTTGATGTGCTGATGATCAGTTGATACGTATGACATAATAACCTTGCACTTACTATTTCATGGTATTTATAAGCGGAAATGTCCAGAAAGAAAATGATTCCAATCCAGAATCTAATCCGTCCTATAAGGGAAGGCTAATAAAACTTGGTTTGGTTTTTCATAAGTAAATTACCTATTCATTTGAGTAGTCGTTGCTAGTTGCTACAGCTTTGGTTTATAGGTAGGAGAAACCTTGGCTACTAGAATCTATGGCAAAGGCGCTCTAGTGCTTGCAACGCGAATAACTACAGGCTTCTTGATGTTCATACATGGATATTAGGTACCCCTAGCTTCCCTTTAGGTACTTTGTTCGAAGCACTGCAATCTTTGAAGTATCACTTTACGATTAACATCCGATATTGGACTTCAGCATTCAAAGTAAAAACCGCACTGCATAACTTCAAAAGGTAAATGAATCGATACTCGGCGATCGCAAACATTCGAGGAAGTTTTGAAAAATGTTCTCGCTCGGAAAGCTAAGGTTAATTGCACTCAGAATTGATGGCAAGGTCTTCTACAAGTTGCTTATAAGTCAGTTACTCTTGGCTTCTAGAAGCTTCAGATAATCTTTTTGAGGACTTTGACGACTTTTTAACGACCTCAAAGGCGCAGTGGGGTTGGCGATGGTACGCAGCGACAGAGAGTTGGCGTGTTCTATACCCGCTGGAAAAAATATTACGATCTGCAGATATTTGGTCCGGGTGTTCTGGCCGATGACTGTTTGAGAGTTTGTAAAGCTATAGTAAACTCATAAGTGCTGAATGGAACGGACTGTAATTTTGCACACACAAAGATCTGCACCTGGAATAATAAATAGGGGTCTTTTTGTTCAAAAAAACGCTTGCGAAGCCACTGGTATAAATATGCTTCTGTGAAATAAAAAACATCTAATTAGGTAATGTATTGAATTATGTAAATCAGTTATCTTGTTCCTATAGTACAAGCTCTGCTTAGCTTGGAGATAGATGATGCTATGTGGATTGTCTAGCATTATTTTTACTATCTCATTACTGAGTAGGTAGGTTTCTAGGTATGGACACCAGCATCGTCCACCGGCGTGAGTACATATTATAGCACGCTGGGCATAGGCTTCTACTCGTATGATAATGCCACTCGCCTCGGTTCTGGGCTAGTCTGGGCCACGTGCAGCCCACGGTCTTTCGAAGGTCGTCCATTCATTGCGCTGGCGGACGTCCCCTGTTCCTATAATCGTCTCTCGGCCACCAATCCGTCTGGCCAAGTGTCCTGCCCAACTCCATCTGAGGAACAATATCCGCTAACTAACGTCTTTTACTTTTAGTCCGCATAGTACTTACAGATTTCAGTGTAGGAGAAGAGTGTGGCATGGAGCGCCATGGCTTTCTGCGCAACTCTGGTATTGGGTATGGTGATCATGGCAACAAATAAAAATAATCTACATTTTTGTAGTCATATGCATATACCCTATTACTTTCGCTTTTTTAGTAGCTAGATAGTAGCTAATGCTTGCGACTTCGGGATAAAAAGTAGTCTAAGTTTGTCCTTCACTGTCTACCTCCGAGCCAAATTTCATCAAATTCCGATCAGCCGCTTACGCGTGAAAGCCGAAAGGGTACCAAACCGTCACAAATAATATTATCACTATATTTACACTAAGTATATACTATAATGTTAGTATGGATTTAAGAGAATATCCTTTTATCCTTAAAATAATTGTGAATAATAAGTAGTTATGAAAATGAACATCGAAAATAGCGCCCTAAATTTAGTTCAGGTTGTTTATTATAACGTCAAATAGTAGGTCGTTAACTGTGGGTTGATGTTGCTCACAACTGACTGCCTCCACGTCAAATACGATTAGAGCTAAAAATCGCTCAATTGTGTATAAGCGTAATACGCGGTATAAGGGTTTGTTCACATGGGAATCGGGATGAACTGAAATCGCTGGTCAACCGCAAAACAGAGGCAGTTATCCATAATTGGTAAGATTGTTACGAAGGCTTAGGGAATAGGTATCATTTCTTGGGACTGGTCCATTCCAGAATATAATAACTTGAGGATTGGCTCGGAGAAAATTGATAGGTAGCCTAGCCTATATTCCTACAAATTTAAAACGTTAGCAAATAGTACGTTTGGCCCAAAAATGCAAGCGCAATGGCACCTTCCAAAATGTTAGATATTTATCTAATTTACATAACTAGTAGAGATTCTGTTGGCAACAAAACTTTAACCAAACAGCCGAAAATTGTTGATGTCTTTTTTCTTGTTAAAAAACAGGGTATAAAAATATTTTACGCTAGATAGTACGTACGCTAGTTAGTTTAGGTTTTGTGTCAACTTCCAACGTCGACAGGTTACTCGATAGTTGAGTTTTTTTTCAGTTTTAGATGTACAACCAGGAGCCATTGTTATATTTTAAACAATATTTCCGTAACATGCCTGTTTGCCAAAATATTTTATATATTTTTGTTGATGATAATGACTACAAGTAAAATAAGTAAGATTAGTTTTTGTAATTTTATATACGCCACAATTAAGCCACAAACAGGACACAGACCTTCTTATTTCGGATAATATTTGTTATTGCTAAGGAATTCTAATGACGACCTCTGTTACTGTGGCGCAGTGGGCGAAGTTCCGCCTGCGACGTAAGAGGTTCGATGCGGGTTCGATTCCCGCCTTGGGACAAATATTTGTACGATCTGCAGGTATTTGTTCTGGATGGTCATTTTCTATGTATAATAAAAATTATCTATTTAAGTAATGTATTGTATTATGTATGTATATATGTTATCTAGTACCCATGACACAAGCTCTGCTTAGCTTGGGGATAGATAATGCTGTGTGAATTGTCCAGTATTTTTTTTAACACATGTTATTGATGAATTTTAACTTTCTAGAATAATAACTTAGAAAATATAAACCAACTGTCGTAGTGCGTTAGATATAAGATTTTACCTACAAATAGATTTTACCTACAAATAACTAGGCTTTCCTTCCTAGCAAGACATTAAAAATCAAACTGATAATTTCGACTTTTGTTTTACCACTAGAAATCTGTAAAATTCTCATACTTCAGCATTTTCACCAGCTCTTCAGATTTTATCGCTCTAGTATTAGTGCCTTATCAAAAGTTGATAGATTAAGTTGGTATTGGTAATAAAACAGAGACATGATTCTCAGAAAAGTAGAAAACTATCCATAAAATTGCTTCAGTAGAGTTTATATTACTCTTCCAACGTTTCAATACGTATGTTCAAATGAATATTGTGTATTGAATTTAGATTTTTATTTGGGGTGTTCTAGTGTTTTCTATTAGAAAATAAAAATATCTATCTATGTATTATATAATAATTATTATTTATTTCAAACTATAGAAAAGTTACAGATTTAATTATTTAACTTTATTTAACTTTATTCAGAAAGAAAATAACAATCAAATAACAAATTTAAATTAAAACTAGTATTTACAATATAAACAATTAAGCTATCTGCAAACTGTTGCAAACAATCTACAGGTAGCTCAACTGATCCATATCAATACCAGTTGGAAGCGTGCCTAAGACACTGGCTGCATTGCCCCGCTGTATGTATAGCAATGCTGATGCGCTGTTATTATTTAACTTACATTCCATAGTAATATACGACTTAAAACTAACATACATACAATATTAAAAACTTAATTAATGACACGATTTTCTATGATGACGGCTATAGGGTTAATTATATAATCTACCTAGTAGGTACCTACCACAAGCTCTGCTTAGCTTCGGGAGTAGATGATTAAGTGTGAATTATCCTGCATTATCTAAAATAAAAGTAATATGTTAATATTAGTAGTTAGTTAGCAATACTAATATTTTGGTTTTTTTAACTATTTTCTTTAAACGGAGCATTCCTCATACAGCGGTTATTTCTGTAGAAAATGTTTTGCGCATACCACTATAATCATAGCCTTATATCTGAAGGAGCCCTATAAAAGATGTCACCTCCAGAGATTTGCATACACCTGTAAACTTTCGTTTAAACCACCAGGCGAGATTAAAGGTAAGTGTTCTGTTCAATTTACCAGTAATTTTGTGATCCATTGTTAAATTAAAGCCTTTGACAAAAATCAAGCTAAGAGGTATTTTATTAGTAGGAAGGTAAAGCACCCTAAAAAAATACCGAAAAATAATACCTACCTTTAACGGTAACTACATTTCAGCATAACATTGCGTGATAGGTAGGTACGTTTTATTATTGCATCGACATAATAACGAAGGTAGAAGTCGTATAGATAAAAATTGGTACCTATTAAAAATTACGGTCTTTCTTAATGTGCTGTCTCATTTAGATCATACTGGATAGACCAAAAAGTGATGTAAAAAATAATTAATGTCGCACCCCGGGTACCTGAAAATTCGCTATGTATGTTCCACGACATTTCGGGCGAACGGTTTTCCGCACTATTATAGACCGATTTCAGCAAAAAATAGCGTATTAAGTGGCACTGTTTTAGTGATATTATGAAAGCATATAGTATACGAAGTTTTTAAAATCTTCCAGAAACGATGGAATTTTTTCTTCTTAATTTGAAATTGAAAATTCAACTTTTTTCGCTCAATCGTAATTGCTTTTTCTCATTTGTAATTGGCATTACTGTTAGAAACTTGATCATTTTATGCGAGATGTTCGATTCATAGGGGTCATATTAAAACCCCTAAATTCCACAAAAAATTATAAAACTGTTTGAACCGTTTGTACCGAAAATTCTCAAACAAAAAATCATAACTCGAAAACTACGAAATATTGGAGTAATGTGTGATAGATACATGGGGTATTTTTGAGTACCCCCGGGGTAAGGCATAATTTTTTTTACATCTCTTTTTAGTCCATTCTGTATGATCTAAATGAGACAGCAAAATAATCGAATTTAATAAGCCTTGGCAAGCGAAGGCTCAAAGTTTGAAAAATATCGATAGCAATTATTAATTCGTTGGATTTGTTAACTGCAATTTCAATTATAAATTTACGAATATTCAAGTTATTATGAACGGAATCACAAGTACGTCGATCAATCCAATAACATTGCTTCGATAACCGGTGAACTGATTCCGTTTGAACCAAAGATTTTAGAAGCCTACGTTCCAATCCAGTTTGGACCAATTCATTACATTAGCCAGAGATGGTTTGCCTTCATGCATTGCAGACTCTGTGCCGGCCACACAGCAATAATTTCCTTCAATAGGCTTCTGTTGGTATAGTAGTGTAATCCGCCCATAGATGGGCGGCGGAATGATACTCGTATACATTAAATTAATTGATTGATTTTGAAACATAAACTGATTGAAACGGAACAGTAAAAAAATCGAAGCGTCCAGCCAGATATTTCGTAAGCTTATAAAGATAATTGGTGTAAGTACCGTATTTAATCAATTTTGAACCAACGAAAGTTATGGATCGATTGGAAATTTATTTTGCTATTGTATGGAGAAGAGTCCGAGCTCGTCACAAAATTTTAGAAGTAGGTATTTGTCCGGAAAAACTTGAAAAAATGTGTACTTTCTAAGGAATTTTAAGTCGGGTTTTAGTTTCATAAAACAATCAAACTACTATGTGTCATTGCTTTATTTCTAATTGACATAGTCTTATTTCTGTAGAAACTATCTCCTCAATTTAGAAACATGATGGTGGTAGAATTTTAAGGTCGTCGGTATAAGTAAGCTTGCGCTTCCTTAAATGAAATGACTTATAAAATCGTTTCTGTAGCGTTCCGGAAAAAAACATAGAAAAACTCTTCACTCACAACCCCTTTACCGTAAAAAGCTTTTTGTGATAGTTCTTAGCAGTGGGTTGTGGGAATACAAAATAATTTGCTCATATCTTGACTTCGAAGGTGGAGTTAAATATTTTCGAACTTTGCTCCGAAATTATCAGTTTCCTATGGTTTCCAGATAACTAAAATCAAAGATGAAGTTCGTCATAGCTTTGTTCCTGCTATCCATAGCCAGTGTGATGCCTCAGCAGACTCCAGTGGTGCTATGTGGACGGCAGCTGGCCAATGCGAGAGCACTCCTGTGTTTGGGAAAGAGGGATTACGTCAACAAACGAGGATCTGTACACAATAATATGATTGGTAAGTATACTTACTCCAGCGCGCGACTTTGCACGCGCTTCTTCAAGGTAAACAGTAACTGAGTTGTTGCAACGCGCAACGGCTTTCCTTCTATATCTATCTATAATATAAAAATGAATCGCAAAATGTGTTGGTAAGCGCATAACTCAACAACGCCTGGACCAATTTCGCTAATTCTTTCTTTGTTGTGTTTGTTATTGTCAGGAGAAGGTTCTTATGAAAGAAAAAATTAAGAAAGTTGGAAACATAAATTTCCACGGGGGCGAAGCCGCGGTTCGCAGCTAGTTTAGTATAAAAATTTACTCAAAAAATTAGGTTTACAAAGTCGGTACTTTAATGCTTATCCTAACTATTGCTGTTCTTTGTAGTACAGACATACTTGGGTCAAAGATACACCTTGCTCTAACTAAGTTTACTTGAACTTGTATTTAGTTATTTATTTATTTCAGTAGTTTTGAAATTCGAATTGGTCGGTTATTATGTAGGTACTAATATTTCATAAAATAATATTGTGAGTCAATTTAGCTAATTAAATATACCTTGACGACCTCAGTGGCGCAGCGGGCGAGAGTCTGCCTGCGACGCAAGAGGTTGCGGGTTCGATCCCCGCCTCGGAACAACTTTGTGTACGTTCTGCAGAAATTTGTTCCGTTGGTCTGGGTGTTTTCTATGTATAATAAAAAATATCTATCTATGTAATGTATAATATTATGTATATCAGTTATCTAGTACCCATAACACAAGCTCTGCTTACCTTGGGGCTAGATAATGCTGAGTGAATTGTCCAGCATTATTATTTATTTATTTATTTATTTTACCTATTTCAATTTAGTGAACTTTTTAATTTTCATTTTTAATAAGCATCTTATTTATGCACACAGATCCCCGTTCAATCCAACGATCCTATCCATCTACGGTTGTCTGGTAGAGATCGCTCTTGAGCGATAAGACCGCTAATTGTTACAAATTTGTTTTTTACTTCTTTTATTTTTGTTTGTTATGTATATTATGTGTGCAATAAAGCATTTTCTATCTATCTTAGTCACGAGGTGTGAGCACACCTCTGGCGAATGTTATATTGAACAACTTGAACATGTCTACTAAAATATCCAGCCCGCATGCCCATTGTTGCCCAACGTGGGGATTTAGTATTAGGTACCTTACCTAGCTCCTTATGCCACCAGTGCTTATAAAGGGAGACCCATGGCCAGCCTATACTATTCCAGATCTATCCACTTCCATCTATGCAACATTTCAGACCGTTAAGTACTTTTTTATAGCCTTTATTTTTGCCCCGAAAATCTCAAAATATATGTGAGAAGTAGTTAGCAATTCTTTGTTTTATCTTATTTTTTATTTTCGAATCTAAATAAAACTTACAGCCAGTAACATTAATCTAAGGACATGAGAATTACGTGTACCTAATTTAAGCTGAGGGCTATTTATGAAGTTTCTACTACCTACCTACTAGTATGAATTTTCCAATACTTTGGTTCCTTAAATTCACTTTCACTAAATTAATAAAAGGATTTAGTCTAGTGATTATCACTACATAAATGACAAGCATATCTTTTACAGTTAGTGCGGGTTTCAAAACAATAATTTTTTTTTCATGGTTTACGAGACTAATTAAGCTTCCAATTTTTTAACAAGAAGCTCTAGACTCTATAGTAGAGTTTTTTCAGGCCCTCGTCCCTTACGATCATCAACGTCTAAAGGTCAATAAGGCAACAAAGTCGTTTATAATGTTAACCAATTTGCTCACCCTTTTAAAACTTTGCCACTTGAGAAAAGCCTTCTAAGAATTTGTAACTTACGCCAAATGCCTACAGCAAAAAGTCGACCTCATTAAATACCAAGGCAAGTTTTGCAATAGCTAACCCTGAGGTGAGTTACGCGGCTTACGCGTTCTCTGTGTTTTTAAGTGGTTTGGAGGGAATTGAAAAATGTGCATCTAGGCGGACCAACCGTTCTTTAGTAGCTATACTTAGGTTAGATAATAATATAATAGATAATATAATAGATAATGATGTAATAGTCGAAGTTAAAATGCCTGCCCATGAACGCAGTCACCGAAGTCGAAATCGGCTGGGAGACATCATCATTAGGTTAGATAGTTATATAATTGTTTATTGTACCACACAAACACAGAAAACAGTACAAAATTAAAAGCTATGAGTAGACGAAGTACAAAGGCGGCCTTATCATAATTAATGGATAAACTGTTGTTTCACCCTAGTTTTTAAGATCTTTTTGTACACAGTTTCTACAATAAATAAATTTCATTTCATTTCATTTCATTTCGCTATAAGCGATCTCTTCCAGGCAACCTTGGGATGGACTGGACATTTAAGAACAACAAAGACGGTGGAACTGAAAATTAAATATATAAGTATATGTATTTATATAAGTACTTACCTACATATAATAATAAAACAAACAAAAATTACTTACAATACTTATGGAATCACAGAAATTATAACAAACTTACATGTAGGTATATAAAGATTACTATATAATGTTAGATAATGCTGATGAAGCAGTTTTTTGAAGGTAGGTAGTGATTTAGCACGACAAGGTTATTAGTTGGAACACGTGTATTTTCACGACACAAGTTACCAGGTACGGCTAAAATGTCGTACTCATAAAAATAATTTTATTTTACATTATCTTTCAGAAGGCCTTCCAGAAGAAAAAGAGGATATGGACTGGCCTTGGGGCGGCCGCCGCGAAGCGCTCACCGCCAACTGGTCCCGCTACAAGCGAGGAGGCCTCGTCGACGAGTGCTGTCTGAAACCCTGCACTGCTGACGTCATCCTCAACTATTGTTAGACTACCCGCAATCGTTCGTTGGTAAATCTAAATTATCTATGGTTTTGGTAAAAAGTTTCCGCATGGTAAAGCAATAATTCTTAATTTTTGTTTTACTATGAAGGAAAAAAGTTTTGATTTTATTACGTTAATGTTGTTGCCATCTAGTATTTTTATTGTAACGGATTTCTTTAGGTTGGTAATAAAATATATGGCTGTCTTATAAGATTTTCAACTAAGACAACCGCTATCATTTTCTCGACCTTTTATTCTAACTAAGGTGTCGGTCGGTACAGTCAGCGTCAAATTGAAATAAGCGTGAAGAGTAGTCAAAATAATCTGAAAAACATAAAAGCAATTTGATATACGCAGTTTGAATGATCATATTGTTGTAAGCACCCAAGGTGTTCAAAACATCTTACTACTCATTGTTTCATATTTATATGAGCAGTCAGAGTGATCAAAATTATCTTAGCAAACAAAGCTTTCAAAGTTATCTGTGCATAAAATGTACCATCAAAAAATAATGATAATAACAGAATTGCAACAATATGCACAGATAACTTTAAGAGTTTCGTTTGCTAAGATAACTTTGATCACTCTGACTGCTCATATAAATATGAAACAATGAGTAGTAAGATGTTTTGAACACCTTGGGTGCTTACAACAATATGATCATTCAAACTGCGTATATCAAATTGCTTTTATGTTTTTCAGATTATTTTGACTACTCTTCACGCTTATTTCAATTTGACGCTGACTGTACAACACGTGTGTTTTCTTGTAACACTTTGATCAGCCCCAATCCTTTCCTCAGCATTCATTTATTCCCTAAAATAAGCTAAACGATCTATTTAATTAGGTCAACGAACTTAGGTAAAAACAACTTCACTAAAAAAACTCTACACTTGCCAAAGTCAAGAATGTTTGTAAACAAACCGCCCACACTTAAAACTAGCTGTCCGCCTCTGTTTTGCATGGGTGGGTATATTTTATAGCCTATGTTCATCAGGGATAATGTAGGATGCTAATGATGGTGAAATATTTTTTATAATCGGTCCAGTAATTTCGGAGCCTATTGAATTCAAACAAAACAAATCTTTCCTCTTTTTAATATAGTTTAGATAAATTAATTCTGTTTTCGTATCTTTTTATACGCATTTAATATTACTTGATATGAGATCCTTCCTTCAATAAATATTGCTTTCAAATCATCGAAATAGGTACTATTACGCGTAGTACTACTTATATAACTCAATGTAACAAATACATATATCTGAAACTAGTTTTTTAGTTTTTTTTTTTGTCATGGTTTATTTACAAAAATTCGACATCGGGTTTTGCTAGTGTATATGTACAAAAGTACCTAAAACCAGCACTGCCAGCCTACAAAAGTACATATTATACCTAAATGGTAAAAAGTTACGGCTTACGCTTATTAAGCCACTTTACATAAGTTTGGTTTCTCATAGCTACAAAGGTATACCTTGATTTTTCTAATAATTCTGGAAAGTTGATGAAACCACAAAGAACCCGGTAACTTCACAATGGACATTAATATCTCGAGCCGTTCGATTTAAGCAAAGAACAACACAGAAAAACTTTGATAACTTCGAGAAAACTGTTGATTTTCTTTATTATGTTCTTGGCAAGTTCCTTCTGTTTGGCAAAGGCGATCGAGTTACTTGCAATTCTCAATTCTTACTTTGCCTCTCAATTTTCTACATCTGAACTTTCTAACGAGAAGGAATAAGTACCTACCTACTTCAATTGTTTAATGATAGGTACCGAATAGACGAACGTAGTTTAGGACGCCCTCCGACCAGGTAAGATGACGATCTGCGAAAGACTGCAGGCAGATGCTGGATGCGGCAAGCTGAAGACAGGGCGCTATGGCGCTCATTAGGGGAGGCCTATGTCCAGCAGCGGACTTATATAGGCTGATGATGAGGTACCCAATGAACGCCTCCGCGGTCGCGGTCAAGGCTTGACCCCTGCAACTTGGCCCGTGGATGTTGTAAGAGGACCTACTTACCAGAGGAAGGATATTAGGTTCATTCTTTGTATTTTTCAAGCAACTAGGTAGGTACTATGATCACCAATCCTCCTGTCAAGTGTGGTGATTATGTCAAAAACCCCTTGGTTTGGAGGAGGTATGTGGGGAAAACTCTTACCACATAAATAAAAGAGCGGCTGCGATCACTGGGGTTTATTGGCGTACAGTTATACAAAAGGTTAGAAGGTTTTCAGACAACAAATGCAATAGTTAGGTTCTGGTGTAAACAGGGAAACCAAAAAGTAATAATTTTTCGTCCGTTACTCGACTAGAGATGTACCCAACGAATAGTGTTGTGACGAGCGATGTAATCGATTCGCCACAGGTATGATTATAATTTTCTTAGAAACCGCCACGCTATTGTAGAGCTTGTTACGTAATTTCGTAGATGGTGCTACGTTAAGCCGCTGACCCACCGCGCGCTGTGCACGTAACGGCTACGCAGCTGTCTAGTTTCGCTTTACAAGAAAATGTGTATGATGATAATATATAAACTGCAACCCTCAGCATGCTACGCACTAGTACGAGATAAATGACGTCATTGCTAAACGCGAGGACTGCTCGAATATGGCACCCAAGCTGTTCAATGCTGTTGAAGCTATGCACGCGGTACACGTGTGCGTAGCTTCACTGCGAGAAATGGGACGTTAAAACTATACTGCACTACATTTGTATAAGTTATGTACATTTTCATGTATGTGTGTTGAAGTGGAAACGTAGGCCCACGTTCTCAAACAAACCCCTGCTACTAAAATGCGCCGCGTGGCCGGGCACAGCGTGTGCCGTGGTGGAGCAGCGGCTTTACTTTACACATAGACTTGGGTCCCTACCTATAATCCTTGTCCCAAAGTTGTAAGCCATATTATCTTCACTATATCCATGTAAGTAACTACGCGAATCCTCTCGTAGGTATCTATGTTATAGTAATCAACCACTCATATCCACTAAGTTCACACGAATAACGTCCTATTTTTCAGTCATACCCTTTTAGCTAATTACACAAACTCAAATAAACGAGAGAGCTAATTAGGTGAATATCTCACAAAACCTACTACTTTCATGTTTCGTCAAGGATGTCTTAAATAACGAGGGAAGGGAAATATTTGGTTTGTCTTAATAATAATAGGAGAGTGTTTGTTCAGCCATTGTGAGCATATAAAAGCCCTTAGCACACAGTTAAAGAGGGTGAACCGATGGCCGGAGAGAAAATACGAATAATTAGGATATATAATATAGGATATATATATAGAATATAATGTAAGAAGGTTTTTATTTGCTTGAGCATCTTTGACCAATGATCAAAAGTGCTGCCTATATGTTCTCAAATATAAGGAGCATATCAGGTAATTTTTTTATTAGAAATTAGATAGAGTAGGTACCTACCTACCTAACTAACTATAGATTCCGTGAAACAATTTGATTTTTAGTAATTCGATTGAAAATCATAGTCATGTTGTAATGCTTTACAGATTCGATTTTTTAAGACAATCGATTTTTTTATGAAGAAGTTGTAGGTCTCATCGATTTTGATAATGTTGCGCAACATTTTGTGTTATTTTACAGACTGTACCTACTCAGGCGTCTAAATGACTTTATTTTTGGAATCAGAATATTCAATAGAAAAAAAAATCTGATGTTTTATTTGCTACTTGTTTCTGCCCGCGGCATTACACGCGTTTCTCCGCGACAAAACATGCGATAAAATATATTTTGTGAAATATATTTTTTATTTTAAGTAGGTATTTTCAATACTTTTTCAAGGAACTACCTTTAACTTTATCTAGAAAAACCTAACATTCGTCACTACTTGTCAGCTTCATAAAAATATAAAATTACGTAAATCCTTTTTATTCTAATTCTACAGATTTGCAGTTAAATGAAAACGCTGCCTATGAAATATTGCATTCTGTTATGCCGCCTCCATTCACTCCCATAGGAAACGTCATTATGTATGCCAAATAACAAATAAATGAGTGGAAAAGGATAACAATTGTGCCTACTGACCAAGTAGTAGGTGAATAATAGATCCAATAAAATAAGCTACCTAACGAAACCAAATACTTTGATAGTAAAATATCTTCTATTATTTGACCACAAATGAACCGAAGTAGATTCTGTTCCGGCCTCAAGAATTTATTGTTTTCGAGGGTCGAGCCAGCCCTATAAATAAGTACAACTCTGATTTACTCGCAAGGAAAGGATTTAAATTGGCTAAACCATTTTTGCTAAGTTACGTTGGTAATCAAGGGTTATCTATTGCAGAGTCAAGCGCCGTTCTAGAATAAAAGTTCGTTGCTTTATCTATTGGATAAGATAGCAGCATTCAGCTCAACATAGCATTTTATAGATTTAACGAAACGTGGGTAAATTTGCTACTTGTTTCTGCCCGCGGCATTACACGCGTTTCTCCGCGACAAAACGTGCTATAAAACGCGGTAAAACAGATAAAGTTCCTGTTTTAAAATGTATTGTATATATAGCTATGCACGCAGTTTCTCTGAAGGATATAGGATTCGCAACGAATACATCCGACAGAGAACCAAGGTTATCGACATAGCTCAGAGGATAAGCAAGCTGAAGAAGCAGTGGGCTGGCCATATTTCGAGAAGGACCGACCACCGCTGGGGTAAACGTGTTCTTGAGTGGAGACCGCGACTCGGCAATCGTAGTGTAGGACGCTCTCCGACCAGGTGGGATGATGAAGGTTTGATGACGATTTGCGAAAGACTGCTGGCAGATGCTGGATGCGGCAAGCTGAAGACGGGCGCTATGGCGGTCATAAGGGGAGGCCTATGTCCAGCAGTGGACTAACATAGGCTGTTTTGTTCTTTTTGTGTTCTGCTGCTTGGCTATCTGATTTTATATCAATAATCCAGGTTGCTGTCCGATTTGATCTGTTCTGTGTCATTTAGAGAGGGTGTAGTCCAGTGAGTCCGCTCTCGATCTTTGTCCAAGTATCTAGTCGCCAGGTCAGTAATATAGGCTGATGATGATGATGAGATGATACTGGTAGCACTAGAAAAGCGGAAGTAGTTATCTATAGTTTATCAAAATCGCAGATGGAGAAAAGTTCTAGTGGTGCCGTAGCACGGTTTTACTGTTGTTCCAGCTGTCCTGATTAATATGGCTCAAAGGACATGGAGTAAGGTTCACGTGATGCCGTAGCGAGAGGTTTCACCATCGAAATACGCTGATAATGTCCCATAGATGAATGTTAGACTTAGTCATGATCTCTTTTGCAGCTTCTTCTTCATTCACAAATTTGAATGAATGAATTCTTTATTAATGGCAACGTGTCTGGTTAGACAATTCTGCCAGTGTCAAGTAATGGGAAATAATTATTAATTTTATTAGTTATCAAATTATGAAGATTTTATGATATTTTCACCCTTAGACAATTTAACCCGCTGTCAATGGACCAGGCTCGCCTGTTTTCCTAAAAACAAAATATTCTGCCATTTTTAGCGGGAGGGGAGGAATGGGGAAAATTTATGGTGATACCTACTATCAAACTTCATTACCTCATAACATAATCATAACTTACTTAAATTTGAAAGTTTATGAAATATTTTGTTTAAAAATGAAATTAGAACAATTCTAATTTAATTTTTTTTATTTGGTAGATGGTCAAAATTAATGCCTATGCAAACTACAGCTTCCTGGTGGGCTTTAATATGTATTTGTCTGAAGGAAATCATAATCATTAATGGACTTACTCAAATCATTAGATTCGAAAAAATTGTTAGTATAAATTAGTCTCTAGAAATTACTTTTAACCTATGCCTAAACTACCAAAAATCTTGGGAAAATATATTCAGGTATCACTACTGCATGAAAGTCAAAAGTTCGTAGAGATTGATAAATATCGATGATTTCCGATGTCCATGTTTTTCACTTGGTAGCGAATTAAAACAACCATGACAAGTCCATTATGTATTTTTTACTATATTATTACTTAGTAATGAATAGATTTAACTACATTAAAACTAAAAAAAAATGCAGTAATAAATTCTCCCTCATTGTTCATCAGACGCAATTTTCTGGTCTGCTAAAAAAACATTTTTGGTTTCTTGTTCGCTTCTGTACGTTTAAAAAGATTGAAATGAACAAAAAATCTAAATGATCACTGTATGGTTTTACTTAATGTAATTAGATTTTTTGTGACATTGTTTCTTTGTAATTACACTATTATAATAATATAAGTAATGTTTAAACTCAAATTATAAAAAAATAGATAATCACTGAATACAGGATGTTTCGAAATTATCCAAAACGAGCTTAAACGGTTTTTGAATACGGATTTAAGTATGCTCCTACTAAATAAATATAATATACCAGGATTTCAGCTGATATTGAGCTTTTTTATTCTAAAGTTCACGCGAATGAAATCGCAAGCGGACAGCTGGTTATTAAATAATGTATGTAGGTAATGCCTGGCTAGACATCGCTTGATTCTGAGCCGACATAATATCAAAACAATTTTTTACAAGAATCAGTTTTGTGTGCATGTGCCTAATATATTTTTCTTTTTTTTATATTTTTTGCAATATATGAGATTTGGTATCTGTATATTTTTACATATAACTGCTGTGGCTACTTAATTTTTTTTTATTAACATAAATATCTGTATCGTGTATTAGAGAATAAATCATCACCGTTCAAGTGATGAAGACCTTTTGACCTTTATTTTGCATGCTGTTATTTAACTTTTTGTAGTCGTCCTGTCTTATAAATTTTTCACATAAACGACTAAGCTTAATAACGCTTTCGTTCGTAAGAAATGAAATAGGTTCCCTAAAATTTTCGACTTCGGCAGGACTCGAACCCGCGCCCCACCCTTAGTACGGGTGTGCTCTAACCAACTAAGCCACGAAGTCTTCAGTCGGTTTAGTCGAAAATCTGTGAGATTTTTCATTTCTTAGAGATGCCCAGAGTGCGGGTAAGCACTATAACAAAAATGCTTTCGTTCGTTTTTAGGGTTCCGTACCTCAAAAGGAAAAAAGGAACCCTTATAGGATCACTTTGTTGTCCGTCTGTCAGTCTGTCCGTCTGTCAACCCTCTTTTCTCATAAACGCGTGGAGTTATCGAGTTCACATCATATACGCAGGCTCGTAACCTCTTGAAGCCTCGATATAAATCAAACTTCTAAGTCAACGCAATCAAAAGTTACAGCTGTTTATGTCTTTTTTTTTAATTTTCCAAGGGAATCACATGCACACAAAACCTATAGGGTACTTTCCGTTGACCTAGAACCATGAAATTTGGCAAGAAGCTATGTCTTATAGCACAAGTAAAGGAAAAAATCTGGAAACCGTAAATTTGTGGTTTATTCATAGAAAATAGTACATTGTTACCCTAGGGTTGGACGTAACTTATTTGGCGCCAATAGTTCGAGAAACTAAATTAGTTACGTCTTAATCGTTATAGAATCAAAATTATTGTGACTTATTCGTCTGGGTTCATTTCTTTGCTGAAGAGTAGGAGTTTGTACGGAACCCTTGATGCGCGAGTCTTACTCGCACTTGACGTTTTATTGTGATATGTAAGGCTTTTGTCATCACGTGGACCAAATTGCACCCTAAGGCAATTATCACATTTAATATTTTTAGAGATGGCAAAGACCAAAAATCCAAATAATTATGTGCTCTACGACTTTTTCTTCAAAATGCAAAAGATAAAAAAAACCTATGCCTATGAAAATGTCAATCGGCCGGAACTAAGTCAGTTATATCGATATCGATACAGAGTGAGTAAATCATCCCTTCAGGTAGTCTCGGTACATAAAAACTCAAAGCTTGTAGAAGTCAAAATTCAAATTCAGAAATTTGTGGGTGACCTTATGTGTTAAGCAATAAGGTCAAAAATGCATTCCTGTGATAAGGAAATTTGGCATAAATTACCATAAGTATAAAACTATCTCCTGTCAAAAACGCCCACTAGTCTCGTGGGGAGTACCCATAGAGCTTGCGAAAAAATGTTAAATACTCGTTTATTTGGAAATAGTTATTCAAAATAAGACTTTACACAATGGTGATATGATTGAAAATAAAATATAAATACGACGCGAAGCAATTCGATTTTTTTTCAAATACTTGATTATTTCGGAAAATGGATGCACTATGAAAATAGTTTGCAACGATTCAAATTGGAGAAAATAATTATTATTTACACAAAAAAATACTCGCATGTGAAATGAACCACCATCTTTTAGTCTGTTCAAGGTGTGTGATTTTTTTATAAAGACGCTGACCGCACAGGTAGGCATTTTTATCAGAGCTCCTTACTCGGCCATAACGATACTGCGACTGATGAAATCGATTATAGAAGTAGTTTTTATAAACGACCTTGATTAAAAAATCATGGTCCTTGGCAGAGGGGTAAGATCCATCAAGGCGAGTCCTTTGGTTATTTTGTCAAAGTTTTCACCAGAGCCTAGTTCGTTATCCAGCAGGGTTTGTTAACCACGTGCAGGTTAGGTTAGCTTGGGAGACGAGATGTTGGCATCTCCCTTGCATCCCTTTACATATAATATGATTTTACTTCTAGATTTCTTGTTTGATATATTTACATTTACTTTGACAAAAGTAGATCGACGTATCGACGACGTGTAACGGTCGTATTTGATAGGCATAGAGTTAATGAAAATAGGTCGTAGGTATTGTAATATTTCGCTATGGGGCCTGCGGCTAAGTAAACTTTAATATGTTTTGTAGACTTATTCGGGGGCGGAGCCCTAAATCCTATAGCCCTAAAACCATCGGGGTATGGAGACGAATAAATCCTACTAACTTATATTTTCAGCGCTACGTGGGAACATAAAATCGGCTACATAGAAACAAACATACATACATTGGGTGCCAACCTCATAACCCTGCTCCGTTGGTAGTCGGGTAAAAAAACATAAACTAAAAATGGAAATAGACATAGAATAAACATTTGAGATGTATGTGCGTATTTTGCGTGATGGTAGAAAAAAAATAACATCTTTTTAAGTAAGAATTATCAATTATGGAATGTCAGAAACACCTAAACAAAAAATTCTTATTAAGTAAGTCATTGGACGAACGAAATCGCTACCCGAATTAGGTGTTTGCATACCTACTAGCTTATAGCTTAAACGTTAGCTTTTCTCACTTATAATAAGAACAGCTATAAAGGTTTTGATTTATAAAAATCGAAGCATTTTTAATATAGTTATATATTTAACCTGACTCCGAATATAACCTATTCAATACAAACTTACTTACAAGTAATTTCTCTTTATTAAATTTTATTATTTTAGATGTGAACTGTATTACTAGAGAGGTCAAACGGGATTGATTGAAATAAAATATAATATCACGTACATATTATTTATTCTACAGGGATCAAGCTTTGGATGACCTAGTTTCAATCTCACCAATTGATATTCATGATCTACGATTTGACGAATACTTGATTTAAATTCTTGGAACGAAAATTATTTGCAAATATACCAACGTCAGCAAAAAGTTACTTGGTGGTTATTTTTATCCCTGATGTAGTGAAGGCATCATATTATACCGTTTTTGTTCGCGCCTTTTTTTTGTTAGAAAGTGAATGTTTCTGGGATTGTTCTTTAGCTAGGTTCGATAAACATCGGTGTAGTAGGTACTTATTAGGTTATTTATGATGGTTTAAAGTAAAATTGTAATTTTTTGTAAAAATCACTTGTTTTCAAATACGTATGTGATTTTTTTTATTCTTAATTTTTAATGGGATTTCAAGACATTAAATAAATAAATAAATAATGCTGGACAATTCACACAGCACTATCTAGCAGCAAGCTAAGCAGAGCTTGTGTTATAGGTACTAGATAACTGATATACATGATATAATACAATACTTAGATAGATATTTTTTATTATATATAGAAAACGACCAGAACACCCTGAACAAATGTCTGCAGATCGTACACACATTTGTCCCGAGACGGGAATCGAACCCACAACCTTCTGCGTCGCAGGCAGACCTTCGCCTACCGCGCCACATAGGTCGTCATTGATCTGACAATGTCCCTGGCAGTCTCTTGTTTTAACAAACAAGGAATTAAATTACATCTAACAAATGGGGTACAAGGGAGACTTCAAGATCTTCTCTCCCAAGCCAACCTAACCTCTATTATTTTCCATTACTTGACACTGGCAGAAAAGAGTCCAACCAGACTCATATTGCCATTAACAAAGAATCATCATCTAACAAACAAACTAACCATCCCCCATCACCTACCCCATCACTCAGTGGCTTGATGTTCTGTTTTAGTAGACCAAACAATGAAGTATTATAGCAAAGCAAAGACCAAAGCACTGAACTGTCCGAAAAGGGTACCTAAGTGTGATGGATGACAGAGGAATAGGGGACATCCATCGGCAAATCAAATCAAAAATGCTTTATTTCCATAAATACACAACTGTACACTTAGAAAACGTCAAATTCCTAAAATAAAACACTGACGGAAATAAAGTGATATTTTTGATTTCTGTCGCTTCGGTATGTAGACTAAAGTAAAGAAGCGACAAAGAAACCTTTAGCCTGTAGGCAGAATGGAAAATTGCATAAACTTAGAGAAACATATGATCTGCGGTAGATCAAGAAGGACTGCTGATGATTATGTAGGTAGGAAGATAAGTAAGGAATAATTTCCGATCTTCCACGTGAAAGTTTCCATCATTCTAAGCATTTATATTTTCCCGAAATAGAATCGCCCAACCGAATACATTTATTTCATGAACAGCTTTAACGAGGCAATAAGACGTTTTTACATAAATACAAAGAACCATTAGCGTTATTAAATCATTGAATAAACACAGAGCACTTTATTAAAAACCCTTTAAGCATAATGTACCAAAAGTAAACATTATGCTATGCCGGATATTAAAAGGAATATCTTTCAAAATGATCTTTCTTCGGAATTCTGCCCAACCACTATGTGTGCAACGAATAATACAAACGGAGTTTGTACCCCGTTTGAAATTTATTGAAGCAAATCGATTATTTAATAAATACTTATGCACAGTCAACTAGTGTGCGTGTGGCGACTCTATTGTAAAAATGGACTCACCCGCGTACTTACAGCTCAACTTATTGTGCCCTACGAACAAATAATAAGTCAGGAAATCTAACTGCTCTCAAAAAATGACCCAACCAAAGTCGTGTCCAAGTAGGCGGGGCTTAAAAGTCGTGTCCAGCGCGTCATCAGTCTGTCATTTTTCTTGTTTGCGAGCACACGTGTAATCTGCGTAATTTTTCGTTATAATTTGTGAACTAGCTGTGAATTATCATGCCAGCATGTGTTGTGAAATGGTGCAGGAGCCATATAAGACTAAAATGTCCAGGGATCACGTGTCACTAGTAAGTAATAGCAAAATTATAATTTTATTCAAATACATTAGAAAACGAGATGGTAAATACTATGCAGAATGAAGTCAGTAAATTTGGACTAACTTGGTATTGATTTATGACTTATTTTTTATTTCATATAAAACGATATGATCAGTACTATGCAAACTGGAGTCATTACCTAAATTTTTTTTATGAAATATAAATGTAAATCGATAAACTTTAGATATTTTTATAATAGTAATTTATATATTTGTTTTCTAAAATGATTTTTATAAAACAATAAAAGGATATACTATGTTACACAAAAATGCAGAACCAGTTTGCACAGTAAGATCCTACTGTAAAATTATTAGGATAATTGTTATGTAAAAAACAATTTAAAAAAATTAGTCTGAAATAATAGTTTTTTTTTTCTTCAGATGATTTAATTTTGTCCCCAAGAAAGATCTTTAAAATATACTATGGAAAGTTAATTTAAGGTTGTTTACCAAGGTTATCGACATAGCTCAAAGGATTAGCAAGCTGAAATGGCAGTGGGCTGGCCATATTTCGAGAAGAACCGACAACCGCTGGGGTAAACGTGTTCTTGAGTGGAGACCGCGACTCGGAAAACGTAGTGTAGGACGCCCTCCTACTAGGTGGGATGACGATTTGCGAAAGACTGCTGGCAGATGCTGGATGCGGCAAGCTGAAGACAGGGCGCTATGGCACTCATTAGGGGAGGCCTATGTCCAGCAGTGGACTGGTTAGTATAGGCTGATGATGATGATGATGGAAAATAAACAATAATAAACAACAACTACAGTTAGTGATAGTGAGTAATGTCATCATCATCATCATTCTATATCAGTCCACTGCTGGACATAGGCCTCCCCTAATGAGCGCCATAGCGCCCTGTCTTCAGCTTGCCGCGTCCAGCATTTGCCAGCAGTCTTTCGCAAATCGTCATCCCACCTGGTCGGAGGGCGTGCTACACTACGTTTGCTGAGTCGCGGTCTCCACTCAAGAACACGATTACCCCAGCGACCATTTACGCGATATTGTTCTGTGGTCATGACGTCAGTTGAAACTGAGACCTGAAAAAATGCGCTGATGTTGCTGATGACAGTTCATACTTATTAGTACTTATCAGTCTGCAGTTAGCTCAATTGTTTCAGTCTTTAGTTAGCTATAAATACTAGTTCGTAGTAATTAATTTCTTAATTTGATTTTAATTTTCTTTGTTAATAAAGCGTATAAAGATTTACTTATTAGTTTGCTACACAGCCGTATGACATAGTTCACGGTGTTTAAAATAAAATTAAAAATAACTGTAACATTGAAAGATTATTCCATTATTTTTGCCTAGGCTATCTCAATAATACATTTTTAGGTATTTTGTAATATACCTATCTATCTAGTAATATTGTAATAAATATAAAAAAAAAAACATGTTAAAATAAAAAACGCTATTCCTACCATACGTTTTATTATTTTAATTGGTTCGATCCACTTATTGCATACATCGTCCACGCCGATATGACGCAACTGTCATGGCAGACATTGCAGCATGCGCGCGAACCAATCACTGCTTTCGTTCAGCAAGGGCCGAACCAATCCCTGTTTACCTTCGATTTTAAACCAATCACCAATCATGCCATTTTGTAACTTTGGATGTGATTCGTTATTTGAATCATACGTCGTTTTGGTTTTAAGTAGAACCACTTTTGGTTTGGCATTTGTTTTGAATTAGACTTCCTGACTTATTATTTGTTCGTAGATTGTGCCAGTTCAAGGTCTAGCTATTTTTACAGTAGAAAGTATCATTTTATTATTTATATACTTACTAACTATACTATAGAAACTTTCAGTTGTATTTTGTTTTGTGTTGACAATAATTTATATTATAAATGTAATTCAAATGTAATCTAAATATAAGATCAATACGAGTGGGAGCACTAATCCAACGTTCGTATAATGGTGCAATATTATATACACTATGTTATACCTTTATGATTAAATAAATATTCTATTGTATGGCGGAGAACGCGCGCTTTGCATGGAACGACCCGCCAACACTAAGCGCCTTCGCCTTATTTATGCACAATTTGGCCAACAAATCCGGATCCTCTTCCGTTGACATGCTAGTTGTACTTGATCCCACTTTTATGTCTCAATGACTGACAATCACAAAGGCCAATTTATGTGTATTGCGTCTTTACCATTTTTGCATGAGTGTAACTGCGGTGGTGAATCGTGCATTTTAAGGATGGTTATCTCAACCTACTCGTGCCAAGTAGACGTTTTGCTTCAATATTCCGCCAAAGTAGATAAAAAAAATAATGCTAGACGATCCACACAGCATCATCTAGATAAGATAGGTAACTTCTGGGGCGGAATATCGAAGCATGGCATGAAGATTATAATAATCTTCCTCATTTTATTCACACTATAGCCCAAATAGTCAAATTCAACTCAGATTTAAGCTTGTCTCAAGTGAGTAACCTTTTTTGAAAAGATTTTTATGAAATTCTTGTAAAAAATCTTGAATAAGAATATAAACGACTTGAGTGCTTAAAAATGAGTTGTTTCAGTATTTGGCGTTAGTAAATACATTTTTTTTAGCTTATTGAAAATTAATGGTGTGTGGTAAAAACGGGGAAGGTAAAAACAAAACGTCGTCTGTAAAAAGCGGGCTCGCAATAAATTTCATCAAGGAAATAAGTTGGTTGAAACAACAAAACGAGGTTTAATAACTTTATTCTATTAAATTACGCTTCATAATCTTATAAATTTTTGCTCTAACTGTTATTCCATCAATTATTAAAATTTCACTAAATTCTACACCATTATTTCATATATTTATTGTAATAATATTTTATTTACACATTTGTTTTTTTTGACACGAGGTAATTACTAACATAGATTTTATATATTATTATTAGATACTATTAAGTTTATTTTCAAGGTTCTTAAACAAAAACTAAACATAACTCGTCTTTCATAAATATTCCAGATGTTTACATAGATTTAGTTAAGCACTTTCTAAAAAACCTAAATAGAATAGTGACTGCATAAAAATAGCCAGTAGTCTACAAAAACGATTTCAAATAATAACTCACAACAATGTTCATGGTTAAAACTAGCGTTGGTTCGGTTCTGCAGCCCGATGACCAGAGCGACCAGTCCGGGCTTTGTTCTGGTCATGAACTCGCAGGGACATCTAGAATAAATAAAAAAAAACAAATTAATAATGTTTGTCATTTACAACAGCATAAGGCTGCGTTTCCACCACACATGTGCGAGGATTCGTAAGGGACGTGTTTGTTAAGAACCAATAGAATCACATGGCCATTTAGGAACCAAGCTTTGCTAGATCGAAACGGATCAGCGTGGAGAGAGGGTTTTGTACATACTAAACAGGGGAAGGATGAGTGCCAAGGATGTGTTTCGAAAGATATGTGGTTGGGATGTGAGAAAAAAATTGCTCGCTTGCCGCTTATCGCAGAAGAGCTATACATGATCGCGCCGCTTAGCTTGCTCGTACATCTCTGATGGAAACACTGACTCATTCCACGGCGTCGCTACGCATCCTCTCACAGCTCAGCTACCTCACACATCGTTGGTGGAAACACAGCCTTAGAGCTTTTTATAATATAGTATCAGAGTCGATATATTACATCAGTTAAAGCTTTTATAAGCTGTTTAAAAATTATAAAATAAACAACTCTGTTGAACAAAAGCTGCAAAGTAATGTGTCTACATACATCTCAGACGTATGACGTTCACTGCTGGTCATAGGCCTTCTAAGGTCAATGTTTAAAGTACTGTGTCTACATAAGGGTAAAAAATATTGACGTATATACGTAATGTATTTTTATCGTGAATAGCTAGTTAATTTGACCACAATCTCTTGATGGTTAGGAACCATCAGTGACGACGTGGCGGAAGATGCCACGAAAACAGTAATAAAACAGACAATATTTACTTAAGTTCCTAACACAACCTTGTCATTTAAAAACACATTTTATGTTTCTACAATACTAATTCTAACCCTGATAAAAATATTAACGACATCTTACCCAAGTTTTGCATTTGATGTTGGCTGAGGACGACCACGTAGTTATCTTCATTAGAAAACACATCTTCTGCCCTATAATCCGTTGTGATGACTGCTTCTGTACCTGTTGATAAACAAAAGACATGTCTTATTACACCAAAAATAGGTAGGTAGCGGTACCATTCAGGGCGAGTGTCCACCAAAGGTGAGCTGAGCGGAGAAGTGATCTGTTTTGAACAACATTCACACATCTCGTCTCCGCTTAGCTTCAGTGGAGACTATAGAGCGGAGATGTATCATATTTGTATGCGATGTGAAGAAAAAAAAAAGATCGCAGCAGAGCGACGCAACCTGTGCGACGCAAGCTGGCGACGTCACGCAGCCGAGACAAGAGAAGACCACACATTTCCGCTTAAGTTTGGCCAGCACGCATCTCCGCACAGCTTCGGTAGAGACACCCTAGCTGAAAAACGTCTCTTTGCGTCTTCAATACGGTCATCTCCGTTTTGGTGGAGTCTGGGCCTCTGGAGTGGTTAAGCTTCGACCAAAGAGCACGAAAAAAAACGTATTATTTATATTCACTCTACAGGGTTTATGATTTGATTATAGAATACGGGATAAATAAAAATAAAAAATTATATCTAAAAGTAGGTCAGGGGTTTTTATTTACATTTTTCCTGCGTTCGTTTCATCCTTTATTTTTGTTACACCCTGTATGCGAAAAGTTGGACATTAAGCTGCTTAATAGAGGTTTTATGAGGAATAACATAAGTATTTTATATTTATACCCGACCTTTCCCGAAAACCATATTTCTGGAAACCACTACAAAAAGGTTTTATTTTATGTTGTGTAATTATTTCCTAAAACTAGAGGACCATTGAAAACAAGTCAAGCCGCTTTTCAAGGAATAAAGCTTTCCGTGATGGTATATAGGTAAAATATTTCTTTTTGCTACTAATGTCAACGAAATGGATTTTATTGTGTATAATTTTATTTTTTGGTAAAGCCACAGCCCATAACAATGATTATTTAAATACCAAATATTTAAAGAAGGGTTTTACTTTAGACTGTTGAATTTATTAAAAGGCAAACTCGAGCCATAAGCGGCTACAATTTAGGTAGGTATAATAAACAAATATACATACATCCTAATTAGAAATACATGTCCTAATAAAGGACAAAATAATGGAGAAATTTTAAAATCATGATTGTTCGGGTTCCGTCGTCGAAAAAAAAAGAATATTAAAGTTTCATCCTTGTTTTTACTTGCACCATACCATACACAGTGTTAGTGTAATTTTACAAAAGACTAATTTGTACTGACAAAAATCTTCATTTGCCAGCAGTTTTTCGCTGATCATCATAGTATATTCATAGTCCTAAACTACATTTGCCAAGTAGCGGTCTCCATTCAAGAACTCGGTTGCTGGTTGAACAATAAATAAATAAATTAAGAATCCTGTCCTTCAGAGATACTCCGATAATAGCTTTAGCTTAGCATAGTTCACGGTAAGCGGGCGCTATGGCTCTTCAGAGGTGGCATATGCCCAGCTCTGGACTAATATAAGCAGCACATATAAGCTGACGATAGTGAAAAGCTTCATTAGTACATGTGTAAACATGCATATAAGTTAAGACTTACTGGACAATAAAGTGCTGGTTTCAATTTCTGTCGTTGAAACCGTTGTCGTTGATGACGTTGTAGTCGAGAGAGCTGAAACAAAAAGTTTTGTTTAGTTTTTAAAAAGCTAGGTATTTTCTTTGTGTAATTGTTTGTACAAGTCGCGTAGATAAAGAGTGAGAATGAAAAAGACAGCCTCTCTCATGCAGTCCTGGTTCTCATTTTATGCTTGCTTCAGATAACATGATCCATAGATTTGTTCTAACACATATTTAATTTAACACCATGGGTGACATACATACAAACACAGAAATTAAATTTAATTTTTTTGGCAAAAGGGTTGGTGAGGCTTGTTAAATAAATATGTTTTTATTTTCTCATAAATTGAGCTTATGACTCCTAACACGACTTTTCTCTAACTATTTTGGTTTTGGATATGGCTATCCACTTCCATCTCATAAAAAAAGCGAAAATGAGAAAAGAAACTGAGCAGAAGACTCGCCCAGGCAAAACTTGTCTGTAAAATCTGTTCAGATATTTCAACAAAAAAATATTATGGCAACTAATATGTTAGTACTCAGTACTTCACAAAAACGGTCCAAAATCAATGAACGAATCTTTAAAGTTAAGGGGCCTGCATATAATAATTTGCCCATAAAACGTACTACCAAAATGATTTGTAATTCTATCATATTTCATTTCATTTCATTTCAAAATGCAAAATGCGATTTTGCATAACTTTACGTCGAAAATGACATGTTTTCGTTCTATTTGTTTTGTAATAAAAACAACAATACGTTACGTTTTTTTAAGGCACATAGTTTACATTGTCTAGCCTACAGAATTACAACACAGCGTCGAAAATACAAAAAGTTTTCTGTCATCATTTTTACTACTTTGGTACTTTTGGTACCTACTACAAACCATAATAATTTACGAATTGAAGTTACGAACAGCTGTCACTGGATCCTTAATAACTATAGTAAACAACAAAAATATATACACAGGGAAAGCGTCCCAAAAGCAATTTAAAACGATGAAGCAACCTACAAAGCGAATTCTTGTTTTTGAATATGAAAATGTTCAGCAATTTTGTCGTTCTCTGTCCTTGTTTCAAGCATATTTTCACTGTATAGTTTCAGAACGTAAGCCTTAATGTATGTGTAAGTTGAAATTACAGTACGCGCTTTGTAAACACACGCGAGTGACATTTACTGCAAGTATAAATTAGGAAATGTATGTTTGTACGTACGCGTAGCATCCTACAATAGAGGAATAACCGGTGATTTATTTGTGTACCACGTTCAAAACTAAAATTTACAGCTAAAATAACCAAAGCTTTGCTTGGAATAATTCTCGTAAGTATTTTAAATTTCTCGATCAACGTAAGGTAAAACTTCACATTGCAATAAAACTAAACATAAGGCGCTTAACAAGGCGTCCTGCGTCCAGCAGTGGACCATTATAGTCTGTTAAAGAGAGCTGAGGAAGGTATTTTTAAAATTTTGAGTTTTTTGTAACTGGATACCGCGTACTTCATTTACGCGAAAAGTCCCACTGACTTCGCCTACTTTCGAGCCCTTAATATTTCATAGGCACAATATTCTAAAAGTACCTATAAGCTAGTAAAATTAATATTCTGTTGTGGTTATAGTCAATGTGGTCACACTAACTTATCTTGTCCTAATCTATACTAGTCTGGACAATATTATATATGCGAAAGTGTGTTTGTTTGTCCTTCCTTCGCACCGTTACTAACCAAACGATTTGATTTTTGGCATAGAGTTAGTTGAAAGGATGAAGAGTAACATAGGCCTACTTAATATCCCTTATATCAATCAGTTCCCATGAGGTACTAATAACCTTAAACAACGCACGCAAAGCCGCGAACAGCAGCTAGTAATATTATAAATGCATAAGTTTGTGCCCTAGTGAGATGTTTGGGCGAAGACAACGCCAAAACTACTTACTCTATGGATCGGCTTGAAATTTTTCATACAAAATGTGGAAGTTTTGGTCCAGAATAAAATTATAACAAAAACGGCCAAGTGCAAGTGGGGTTCCGCACGAAGGTTTTCGTACCATTATCTATAAAAACGGCAAAAAAGCACGTGTGTTGTATGGGAGCCCCCTTAAACATTTATTTTATACAGCTTTTTAGTATTGGTTTTTATAGCGGCAACTGAAATACATCATCTGTGATAATTTTACTTGTCTAACTATCACGGTTCATGAGATACAACCTGTGACAGACGAACAGACAGACAGACGGACGGAAGGACAGCGACGTCTTAGCAATAGGGTAATAGGGACCCGTTTTACCCTCTGGGTAGAGAACTATAAAAAGGTCTGCAAGGCCGCGGACTAGTGACTATCTATAGCGTAAACCAAGTTCAAACATATTATTTACATATGTAATAATCTTAGAAGAGGTCCACAAAACACCGTCCGCATCTGTTCGTTACTTTAGCTAGTACATATAACCACATGCTTCGTTTCGTATAACAATAGCAATGCGGTTCTATTCACGCCGTTTATTTGATGGGATTTACGAACACGCTACAGTTTCTCTTAATTCACATTTAGAGTTTTGTTTCTATTATCTAGTTCTATCAATAAGAATATCGTTGAAATTTATCTACCTAAATCAAAATTTTAAAACATTTTTAGTTCTCGTTTTATAAGATGCGATCTATTGGGTGTAGCCACGGTAGCCGAGTGGGATTTTTAACTATTTTTGAATTTCAAAACATAATCATCACTATTATCAGCCTATATTATAGCCCACCCACACCCGGACATTTTAGAAAAAAATATTGGAACATCGATTGTTTTTTTTAAATATAGGCATTTCTTGTACTAGGTAAGTATTTATTTTCTTTTAATCGTATTTTGTACGATTTTTTATTCCCTTGGAGTCCAGAATTCATTATACGTACGTGGCACTGTGTTATTTTTATTTATTCCTATCAAGTGTGCGTTGTTATTACTAGAATTCTTCCTCTGCTTTCTTTTTTGTCCTTGGTTAAAATGTACTGAACGGTCGCTTAAAATTGTTCCATTTATCACGAATACGGCACTACGGTAGCTCGTACATTCAGGTTAACTAGAGGTTGCTTGTAAAGTAAACACAGTAAATATTTCAATAGAATCTCATCTTTCTGAAAAATATGAGAATTTTTCTTTGAAGACCCCCCGAGACATTTTGAGATTACAAGAAATTTTAAACATCCTCGAAGAGTATTATTTAAACCGACATAAATACATACCTAATTTATACTTTGTTAGATAATGCATAAAATTGCAACTAAAAGATAAAAATTACGACTTTAATATTAATTTCTTAAAAATCTAAAAAGTATTAATGGTAACTACAAAAAAATATCTATAAGAAGCAAATACGATTGATGTCATAACTTTAGAATAGCTTTACCGATTTCGATTAACAAAAGTAGCTAGGAAAACTATCAGACACATAAGTTTCCTTAATGCTACTTATTTTCTAAAGTTAAAACAGTATACATTTGCTTAGTGGTAGAATTTGTGATTTTTTAAGTTATACTCTACCTAAAGCTTTATTTTTAGGCCAATCTTAGTTTATTTCCAATCTTGTAATTGGAATACTGTTTAAATCAGTACCCAACGTCCGTGTACTTTTCCACGAATAATAAGTAGTAGGACTTTCTCGTAAAATGAGCAATTTAAAAAGTAATCTTCAGGGCAGAACGTTAATTAGAACCAACACCTTTAATAAATTAAAGCGTTATTAATTTCGGTAGGAACAAGCGAGCCTTATTTTTGGGGTATAATTTGGGTTTACACGACGAACTTTTAGAATTTCAATAACGTGGGTGTTAAGAGGAGTGAGGGAATAATTCTTGTAGACTCGGATCTTCGAACTTAAGGAAACCGCGCTATACAGGGATTTTTTGTTTGTTTTGAAAACACTAAAAACCGACTTCGAATCCTGTAGTTTTAATATGACGACGGACCAATCCATGTAAATACAATTACTGAAGCTTTCGATCTTTCATGCGTTTCGTTAATGCAAGTAGGGCTACTAGTTCCACTGGTTATATTTTGCGTTTAAGTTGTTTAACTATTTGCAATTTGGTAATTATATTTATTAGGCTGTAAAAACACAGCCTGCATAGTTCCATAATTTTTTTTATTTGCAATTTAATTACGCATTTTGTCTGTAACTTAACTACAAAAGTAGTAACGAAACGCAAGTTTTCTTTCTTACTGTCAAATTCACTCATGTTGTTGGAGTTGTCAGTGTTATTGTTCTAGCGACATTTTCGCTTCGCCGGATTTTCTGAATGTTTCGCGGATAAAATTCTTAATTTAGCAGGAAAACAGTTTTTTGCGACTTCTAACGTCTTTTCGGAGGGTCAATCTTTTAACTGGAAAGGCTTCAACTTCCTCTTCTGTTGACATAATAATTAAAGATCTCGGTGGTTTCGTATTTAAATTTTGAAATTTAGGTAGAATAATTATAATTTTGGCTAGTAATTAAAACTGAAAAAAGTATTAAGCAAAATATAATTAATTTGTTTCAGATAATTTATCTGACTTCTGAGATATTAAGTTTAGGTACTTATTTCTTATCCTTCAAACACTGGATAAAGAATAGAGCTTTTACGAAAACACTTTTTTCAAACATGGCTAGACTGAGCCGCAACTATCAATCACATATACACAATAAAAGATTTTTTTATTGTCATCACCGTATTAAATAATAGAACCAATGGAAACTTCGTTTTATTTTTGCAAATAAATGTCCCCATTAATAGATAATCCGCAAAAACTGGATAACGCCGCACTGCTCTGTCTCGCTCCTATAAACGCCAAATCATTTGTCTATCATTTTCACAAAATGGCGTCATATATCGCCCCCTTACCGGAAGTTTCATCCCGGAATACGAGAGCGAAGTCGCGGACAAAATGTAGAAAGTAAAAATAAGTATCTCCAAATCTATATCAAATGGGAAACTGGTTCCAAATTGACAATATCCGTTTGATTTTCCATTGATTCTGATCTTACAAGGAAAAGTTGTTCCAATGGCAGAACTTAAGGAAGTTCCAAAGTAATTTGATAATAGATTGAATGCGAAGACGTCTCCAGTGAATTTATTAATTTCAATGATCTGAAATTTCTCAACACTGAATAGACACGTAATTAAAACTTGCATAACTAATAGCTTGAAATGATTTTAAAAGATGCCTTCCAAATCCATGATACTTCGTACGAAGCTCTTGTAATAGGGGACCAATTATTACCAACCTGTGGGAAAGCAACGCTGAAATTGCCTATAATAAATGCCTTAATTTGTGTTTGTATGCTTTTCGAAAAAAAATAATAAAAAAAAAACGAAGCTTGCGTTTCCCTCCATAAGAAAACCAACAAATTCCAGTTGGAAAGGGGAGTTAGACAAGGCGACACAATATCTCCAAAACTTTTCACACTTGCTTTGGAATTTCGGCAGATGAAATGGGAAAATAAAGGACTTGTCATAGATGGGGAAAGACTCTCAAACCTTCGATTTGCGGACGATTTAGTTCTGGTATCAGACAGCGTGGATGACATGATCTCTATGATAGAAGATCTCAGAATAGAATCGGCAAAAGCGGGTCTCAAAATGAACACTGGTAAAACTAATATTATGACTAACATGGCAGACATAGGACACCACCAGCTACCTATGGAAACAGTAGCTGAGTACATATATCTTGGTCATAAAATTACGTTGGGCTATGAAAACAAAACAGCAGAAGTAGACCGTAGAATCGCACAAGCCTGGGCTGCGTTCGGCGCGAATAAACAGACTCTTCGCGGCAAATTCCCACTGCACCTTAAAGTCAGGGTATTTGAGCAATGTGTAATGCCAGTATTCACCTATGGCACTGAAACCTTGACTCTCACCAAAAAATCCGCAGAGAAGTTCAGGGTAGCGCAAAGGGGTATGGAGAGGGCAATGCTCGGTATCACTTTGCGTGACCGAAAACGCAACGACTGGATTCGAAGCAAGACCAAAGTGAGGGACGTGATGAAAACCATAGCAGCGAGAAAGTGGAGCTGGGCAGGACATATCGCCCGAATGGATGAGTCACGTTAAACCAGGAGAGTCCTTGAATGGACGCCCAGAGCAGACACTCGAGGACGAGGGCGACCACCGAACCGTTGGGTGGACGATATCAGACGACACGGAGGCCAAGACTGGATGCGACGGGCCCAAGATCACGAGAAATGGAAAATAAGGGAAGAGGCCTACATCCAAGAGTGGATCACGAAAAGGCCGTAATGATGATGATGATGATGCTTTTCGATTTTATGAGATCCTGGTACGTATCTGAGTGACATAAATCAATATCAAGCAATAGCAACTCACTGTATAAAGTTAGATCGTCCGTTGCAGTTCCGAGCGGGTTTTCCACGTGACAGTTGTAAGCCCCGATGTCTTCCCTTGACACGTTGTTCACTAGCAGCGAAGCTGTGTGCTTGTATCCCTCCGATTTTATGAACTCCTGGTACTTCGATCCTGAGGAAAAAACAAACCTGAGCCCCGAGACCGGTTGACGATAGTATCATGACGTGATCGTGACGTCTCTTTTTTTGTATGGGATTTGCGTAGACCTTTTCACACTGTAAAAGTGCGGTAGGTACTAAATCCTATAGAAAAAAGGTGACGTCACGATCACGTCTCGATACTATCGTCAACAGGACTCGCCCTCAGATGAATTCAATTTTTTTATTACATAGAAAACGACCAAAGCACCTGGAATAAATAGATGCAGATCGTACAAATATTTGTCCCAAGGCGAGAATCGAAGCCGCAACCTCTTGCGTCGCAGGCGGGCCTTCGCCCACCGCGCCACAGAGGTCGCCAAGAGCTACACACAATTGATTTCAAATTCTCATGTTATAAATTTAACATGAGATTTAGAAGAGGTTATTTCCTACGTTTTCACTTGCGGGATTCGATGTTTCGAAGTCAAATATTTATTTTCTGAGATGAGTTTAAAAATGAAAACTTATATCTTAAAACATTAAAATATTTATAACTTAATTAAGACGTTATTTTACAAGCAGTAATCTATTATCATTTCAAAGACAATATCTCACCGGTACCTAATCACTATTAGAATTCAAAGCCTTTAAACAAGCGAAAATAGCCTTTAGGAACATTACCATTCATCACCCTCCCGTCGATATGCGTCCAATTAACAGAAGTCAGGGGATTCGCCTCAATCTTGCACCGTAGAACGACGGCCTCGCCCAAATAGCCCCCTATTAGTTTCTGCGTAACTTGAACTGATGGTTTACCTGTACAAATGGACATTTGCTTTAGATTTTAGGGCGAGAGTACACGGCAAAGCAACGGCGGGCGACTCTTAAGAGTACCTACTTAAAAAGTTTTTATAAGATTTTTTTTCGTTTTAGAGGTCTTATAGAGGTCTGGCAGTATTACCAAGTTACAGACGTATAATTTCTCTGGCACTCATCAAAAGAAGCACATAGTTACTGCTTCTTCAGCTGAATTAATGAATGAATAGCGCTACGCGGTTTCACCCGCGTAGTTCCCATTCCCGTGGGGATTCCGGGATAAAACATAGCCTTTGTCATTCCCTGAAAAGTAAGCTTTATAATGGTGGAAGAATTTTTGAAATCGGAACAGTAGTTTTTAGGTTTATTCGTTACATACAAAAATACAAATAATAATAAGAAATAATGCTGGACAATCACACCATTATCTAGCCCCAAGCTAAGCAGAGCTTGTGTTATGGGTACTAGATAACTGATATACATAATGTAATACAATACATAGATATATATTTTATATTATACATAGAAAATGACCAGAACACCCTGAACTAATGTCTGCAGATCATACACACATATGTCAAGAGGCGGGAATCGAACCCGCAACCTCCTACGTCGCAGGCAGACCCTCGCCCACCGCGCCACAGAGGTCGTCAAATCTTTCCTCTTTATAATACTATTAGTGTAGATGTAGATAAAGCCCCGGCCGGCCGCCGAGTCTACCTGTCTGAATCCGACCTTGATCTGAACGCTATGAACTAAAACACTTCCAGACTAATACTTTATGGTTGGATTGATCATGACAGTGATTCATGAGGAAGGTTAAGAACGTAATAAATAATGCTGTTGAGTAAATTAGGTTTATTATGACGATTATTTTTAAAGGTGTCGGTAATTATCATGCCAATAGAGCTGCTCTACTACCTGTGCGAAAGTGGGGCGGCTTGCTAGAACCCTGTATGTGATAAGAGGCAGATATATGACGCCATTTTGTGAATAGGATAGGCATGGGATTTTGCATTTAAAGGAGCGGGATAGAGCAGAGCGGCGTAAGCTCAAAAATCAAGTTTAAAGTAAAATCAAGCCAAAAGTGCCCTGGGTATTCTTCTATTTAATTTGGTGATGAAAATAAAAAAATCTTGTGATTGATAGTTTAGAAGAAAAATTTAAAAAACTAAGAAAACAGATGGTACTTTGCACAATTATTTCTGATATAAAATAGTTTTTTTCTAATTTTCGAGCCATACCTGCCGTGTATCCCATAGATTATTGTGTATTTTAAACAAAGTTCTTTCGATAAAGATGACGGAGAAAAGTTGTTTTAATGCAACCCAATTTAGCTCAATTCACAAATATCTGGGCTTAAACCGACGTTGCTGGTTACTTTGCTTGGAAGGTTCAAGCTACACAAAGGCAAAGATTCTACGGCAATAAGAACTGCATAGTGATATCGCCTTCCGTTGCACTAGGTACGTTTTCAGATATCCTATTCTTGCTTGAATTGGAAACTTGAATATAGAAGAGCAAACGGGATTCAAACTACTAAAGTTGGCGGGAGAAAATTGGTTAAGCTGTAACTTAAGGTGGAATGGATTCACGATGCAAGGAAATTCATATTTTTTGCGGTATTAATGTTATCGGTGCAGTCGTTTGCCGCAATTCGCGCACCATTTTCAACACAGCTGTAACTGCATTTGGTAATAGGTTTAATGATGATTCTCTAAGTATCTAAGGATTTACCCTCTCACTACCTAAGCTACTTTACCTACTTTTACGCTAACTAGATTTTGCACCTAACATGTAAACTGCATTAGTTTTGTGAGGGAAAATAAACATTTGATTTATTTATTAAAGATGTGAAATAAAAACATAACAAAATCTTAAGTATATTATAACGCTCCAACTGTACCACCACCATATAAGTGAAAGAATAGAGTGCACCTGTGTTAGCGTAGGTAGGTAAATAAAAAATAACGCTGGACAATTCACACGGCATTATCTAGCCCCAAGCTAAGCAGAGCTTGTGTTATGGGTACTAGATAACTGATATACATAATAAAACACAATACGCAGATAGATATTTTTATTATATATAGATAACGACCAGATCACCCTGAACAAATGTCTGCAGATCGTACACACATTTGTCCCGAGGCGGGAATCGAACCCGCAACCTCATGCGTCACAGGCAGACCTTCGCCCACCGCGCTACAGAGGTCGTCACACACTTGTGCAGTATAATACGAGTATGTCCTGCGCACCTAAGTCTCCGTTGAGAGAGACTGGCCGCCACGCCGTGGCCGAAATTCGGTTAGGTGGACATCATCACTACCAAGTGATATAGATTTAACTATAAGCTGGCACGATTGTCTTTGTTTTTATACAATTATCCACGCTGACGTCACAAATCCGGGCCTCCAGTATACGAAAAACAAAAAGGGATCGCGAGAGCTTTAAAAAATTTATCACGAAAACAATAGCGACAATTAAACTTGAAGGTACCTATTAAAACTGTTTTAAACTGATTCCCTGAAGTTCTTGTATTTAAACTTGTCAGGGACCTAGCAGTCTATTAATTTAATACTGCCAAACCGACGATTTTGCGGAATACTTGATAGAAACTTTGCTCAATCTCACCTCGCTTTAATGATACTTACACTCTATTCTTGATACAAAGGGTGTTCTATTTCAAGAAATATTTTAAACAGAGATAACATAAGCTTACATGTACAGTATTTTGCCACAAATTTATATAGCATTGCAACCGTCTCTTGGATTAGAGAAGTATCTTCTTTTCCTGAGATGGAAGATAATTGCAGTTTATTTTGATTAGCTGTGCAATTACAAATCTGGTTTAATTGCTCATATTTCTACGCAAGAAACGTTACTTGTAACATATTTTGTTGAAATGTGAGTGGACATGTACATGAAGGGAAAGAACTATAAATATTAAAAATAAGAAGTTTTACGGAATGTTTCTAAGAATGAACAATTCCTCGTTCATTTTCAAAAGTGAATAATTCTGCAATCGCGTATTTGTAACAATACTTGCTTTATTCGGCAATTTGAGTCCCAACACCTAAAAAATCGGCCTAGTGCGAGTCGGACTCGCTTGCGAGAAATTTGTTGAATGGGAGCCCCCTTAAAATAGTTTTTTTTTCTTTTTTAGTGAACATTTCAACTGTCTAACTATCAAGGTTTATGAGATACAGCTTGGTTACAGACGGATAGACGGACGAACAGCGGAGTCTTAAGACTAGGGTCCCGTTTTACCCTTTGGGTACGGAACCCTAAAACATTCTGTATTTTTTGAGAATGTTGTTAGATTGACTCTCAATCTAAATAATAATATATTGTATTTTTATTAAAACTTTTTGGGAAAAACTGGAGAGACAATGTTAGTATGGCTCCTTCACACCAGTTACATACAAACGTTGAAAAACTACTCATTTACAACTTTTACAACAACATTTACAACTACTCATTTACAAAACTCGCATCTTTGTAAATAACGTGAAAACTCAAAAATCTAGCTAAAAACAGGTAGAAAGCAAAAAGCTCCGTATAAAACCTCATCCCGTGTAACATAATAGAGCCAAATAGTTCACGCATGTGAGAGATTTCTCCTCAATTTCCCACCGACGTAGTTACTTGCCGGAAAATCAACTCGCTCTAACAACTTGGAACTAAGTTTTAGAGGTTTTCAGCGTTGTTCAACTTTCTCAGGTAAGAGTTTTTGCCTCGACTTTATTAAGGGTCGAATCGAGTCTATTTTGGAGGTTTTTGCGATGTTACCTAATTAATATTTTACGTGGTTTCCTGCTTGATCAGAAGACTTTGAGGGAAAACAATTTAAACTGGATAAGGTTATCCTGGAAAAGGGGAATAGCGTTTATAATAAATAAGCATATTTTGATGTCTATAAATAGGTACCGTAAACAAGAACAAAAATAGTGATGGCCCCGGCTTTACACGGGTATATTATATAGCCTATGTTCATCACAGATAATATAGGATTCTAATGATGAATTTTTTAAATCGGTCCCGTAGTTGAAGAGCCTATTAATTCAAACAAACAAACAAACCATTCCTCTTTATAATATTAGTGTATAGTTCAAAAGACGACGATGATGATTATTGACTTTTCTAATAACTTTTGCGATGTTTAAACGTGAAGGTTTCTTCATACGTTACGTATTTTAACGGGGAAAAATTTTAGTTGTAAGTATTTTTTATGTATGTTCGTCGATATCTCCGTAGGAACGATTATCAAAATTCTTTATTCTTCTGCTATTCATGTCGCTACTTGAAAAATAGCTGTATCAAATTGTTCCGAATTTAAAACTATTTCCACACCAATTTTCATTTTTCAGGGTTTGAAGTCAGTTAATAGTTTTTTAAAACACGCCTAATAATTACTTAAGTATGCAAAAATTTACCCGTTCCATCCGTACGAGTTAAACTCACGTTATGCATTTAGAGACTACAATTCAAGTTAACTTCCGCTAAAACACTCAATCCTACTTTCAATATAATATAATTTCAGATAGTTGTCGCCCACCTCAGGTTCGCAGTAGTTCTAATCCATTAATTAACGAGTGGAACTTTTGGGAAGCTGATTTTAACGGTCTGTCTCGGGCATATTCTCCGTTGATTGGAGTGACGTACTTGCCGAATCAGATATTAATATTGCAATTGGTCTGTTCTGTAACAAGCGACGTAATACACGATCATATCATCATCATCATCATCAGCATAGGCTGATGCAAATGTTGTCCAGCAGTGGACTGGTATAGTACCAGTCCACTGCTGGACATAGGCCTCCCCTAATCACGATCATATATCGGTTCGGAAATCGTCTTCTATAGAAAATACCCTTCCTGGTTGACCTAAAATTATTGGAAGGTCAAAATTAAGAACTTCCACCTTCTTAAGTATCAGGAATTAGGACTCGCTTTCAACTTTGAGGTGCATACGTACTACCGAGGTCAAATCAAGTCTTATTAATTAGTAGTTCTACGAACCGTAGACCACGTGAGCACTTAACTTTTACTACTACTAAAAAGTTAGCATCGAAATCAAATGTCTTTAGGCGGAGATATTCGATAGCTCCCTTTTTGGAAAAACTAAGAATTTAATAAAAAAAACCCGACGACCAAAAAATTCTATGAAATCGTAGAATCTTTACTACACCAAGTTTCGTCCAGAGGTAGTAAAATACGAACTGTAGAGGAGTACGTACATTCTAACAGAATCCGTACCTACTTTTGCTAGTAGTTGATGCAGAGACGCTCTGCTCGCTCCGCTTGCTCGGTCAATGACACGTATTTCCAATGCCTTGGTGTAAAAGGCAACAATGTCAGTAGTGATCATGCTAAGTTCTGGCGATACGAAGACAGACGTACTAACAGAAACAATTCTGATACTTTCATTGCCAAAGGTAACGAAGTCTCTGGATAGGACGCGGTCGCTGCATTTGCTGAATATTTCAGCTCAGTGTTTATAGCCGATATTCCGAAGTTAGATGCCGTACGAGGTGCGGAAAAAGCGCATCAGTGCACCAGTGACGTGAGCCTAATATCCGTGGACTACGTGACTGAAACTGACGCGCATTGAGCAATACGTTGCTTAAAGGCATCGTCTGCGGCAGAGCCTGATGATGTCCCACCATTTGTGGTAAAGGATTTTTTGAGTGCTTTAGCGGAACCGCTGCAAAGATAGTTAATAATATCTCTTTGTCCAGTTGACACGCAAATTGCAATAAGCCATGCACTACAGTTTAATTCTTTGCAACAGAGTATGGACAACCCGGATATACTGAGTGTTGTTACATTATACGTCCCAAACAACTACTGCAGAACCGGACGCAGGTTTTACCTGCTATTTGCACAGCTAACAGCACGCCAATAACGCATCCACACCCAGAGCTCTCGGACTTCTCAATGGCTTCTTACAGGAGTTCCAAAATGTCGAGATATTTATCATTAGTCTATAAGCCATATCTATGTATGCCTTGGATTTCTTACTTTTTAATGAAATATGTTCTTTAATTTAATTATTTGTTTACTTTAATGCTTTTTTTTATTTTCTCCTATACTAGCAGCGCCTCACGGTTTCACCCGCGTAGTTCCCGTTCCCGTGGGAATTCCGGGATAAAACATAGCCTATGTCATTCCCTGAAAAGTAAGCTTTTAGTGTTGAAAGAAAATAATTGAAATCGGTCCAGTAGTTTATCCGTTTCATACAAAAATACAAATCTTTCTTCTGTTTAATAATTAGTGTAGAAGTGGAGTTTAGTGTAGATTTAACGTATTTGATTATGTTTTATGTAATTTTTATAGTCCTAATAGTGTAGTTAATGCTTTAGATTGTACTAGCGGCCCGTCCCGGCTTCGCACGGTTACTATATATACATATAAACCTTCCTCTTGAATCACTATCTATTAAAAAAACCAGCATTAAAACTCGTTGAGTAGTTTTAAAGATGCATACATAGGGACAGACAGACAGCGGGAAGCGACTTTGTTTTAGATATACTATGCAGTGAATTGAATTAATCTAGTTTAATAGATCTAAATATGATGATGAAGGTAAAAACTGATATTTAACTTACACAGAACATGCAGCAGGATCCTCTTGCTCACAGAAGGCGGGACCCCATTGGTGGCAATGCAGAAATAAGCGCCGTTCATAACACGACTCACGCTTGTCATGTTGAGCCACGCACCGCTCCATTTCTTCACTGAAATACAGCAACATGATTAAATTCACATATACTACTACACCTACAACGGCTACAACTGACTGGATAGGTAATGAAAAGAGAACTGTTATAGAGGCGATATAGCCAGGAGTGTATGAATGTAGACTGAAAAGGTTCATCATCATCATCATCAGCCTACATCAGTCCACTGCTGGACAGGCCTCCCCTAATGAGCGCCATAGCGCCCTGTCTTCAGCTTGCCGCATCCAGCATCTGCCAGCAGTCTTTCGCAAATCGTCATCCCACCTGGTCGGAGGGCGTCCTACACTACGTTTGCCGAATCGCGGTCTCTGCCCAACCTAGCTGGATCCTCCTCTTGGCCTCCTTCTCGAAATTGTTTTTACCCAACTGCAGAATCTGCCCAAGGTAAGTGCATCCGGAAACAATTTCGAAAAGGTGGCCAATTGGCCATGTACGACGATTGAGGGGTCATCTATTAACCACGTGATTTTTAGCAACATTTTAACAGATAACAATTAAGGACAGATATAAAAATAGTCTATTTGTCCGGAGTGTCTGATTGTGTCTGAAACCACGTGATGTCTCATTACACCACATTATTGGAATACTCAAAAATCAAACCATTGTTAATATTCCATTTTAAAACTTTATAGTTAATATTCGTAATCAAAAAAGTTTAACAAATTTAGTAGATATTGTGTCGATCCTTAACAGGATACCACAATGTTAACAATATCATCAAAGCATTCCATTTACGAGTTAATCTGCAGATGTACTGTCAAATAGCGCACGGTTGAAACACTGATAAATAGAAACGGTACCAAGTGGCAACCCTGTGCCATATAGACTCGACCTAATTAGTTGCAATCGTCCCACCAGAGGGACAAATCATGGTAATTGGCGGGGAAAATCCGATTTGGTAGGAGGTATTTGATATCGTCTTCACCGCGACTACAGCCGCACACTCTCCAACATTGATTGTTTTTACATTACGATTTACGTACAAATGAATAATGTGTTAACTAGCCATGACACGGATTATCATGGTGTACATTATTCGGCCGTGCAATAAATTTTCGTGCATTATAATGACAAACTTTACAAAAACATTATTTTACGGTTTGAGCTCTTGGGCAGGCCTTTGCCATACACAGTGATGAGTAAGTACCTATATAGAATCTTAAAACCTAGACAAAACAATTTTCCATACCAATGGAAAAAAAACAAGTAAGCATAAACTAAAATAAATTATCGTTGCAAGATTTTTCTCTAATGCGTTTATCCTTTCAAAAAACATTTGGGTGAAAATCTCACATAAAATATACAATCGTATTCCACTGGCAGTCTTCAAAGGAAGGATGAACACGCAAGAATTTTCCATCCATTTTCCGGCTTTAAAGCTAAACAGATAAATTGAATCTATTTCCCCATTCGGCATGAACTACAAACAGATAAATCATAGGAAACAAGTAAGAATAACTTTCAGAATTTTAGTTAAATCCATACTGAAAAGTTCCTGGGGACCTTTGTTTGTAGGTATAGACGATTGTCATCCTTTATACAAAAGCAAATAAAAATAATCATGAACTAACCACACTCTAAGGACAGCGCATCCATCACCGCTACCGCACAGGACAAAAATGAGCATTCAAAAATGGGCGTAAATTTGACCTTTGATACATTTTTTACAGTGACAAAATGGCTACCTGGTTTAAATGGCTTATCTTAAAGCGAGTTGCCTGCAAGCTGTCTGTTATCTGATGTTGTCAGTATGAGATGCATCTAAATATTACGAGTTAAAGCCCATTTTTGAATGCACATTTTTGTACCTACGGTGCGGCAGTGCTGCGGTCCAGATCAGCGACAACCTAAGACTACAATAGAACAAAAAAATTAAATGGGTAGGTACCATTAACAACTTAACATTGATGCCCCGAGGTTTGAGCTTTACAGCATTTAGGAATACCTATTTTATGCCGAACCAGAGCAGAAACACAATAAAGTCTGTAACATGTTGCTAAGTTCTTAAATAAATAAACAAGTTTCTAAATTTGAACCCAACGAAATTGCATACACAGTTAACACAAACACAATGTTTGTATACCAACAAATATTCGTAAAAAGTGCGAATGTACAGCCAGTATAGTTCATTAGCAGTAAAGAGTGGCACAGTGCAAATGAATGGGCGAGTTTTGTAACATTTCGACTATTTTCGACACGCTATTTCAACTTTCGGGCTTGTCATTTGTGTTCTAACTCGTAAGCTTTGGAATTGCGACCCAATGGGGCTATAAACTAGATGTAGTTTTCAAGTTTTAGAAGTGAGCTTTCATAGTGTCATCGTCTCATTGTTACTGCGTCAGACAAGCGCTATGGCATGATTTGCTCTGCCATAAGAAATTGCCGGAAAATTCTGTCATGGGTACCTAATTTTTATGTAGTCTTGGTTTATGTCGGGTTTTCTTTGATAAAATAGACAAGCGATTGACAGCGGGTATTTTAAGGACCAACAGTAAAAACTGTTAAAAATACTTTTTGCTTCTACTATAAATTTTCAAGCTAATTAATTTATTTAGGCGCTTTGTAGACAGAACAACTATTGTGGCAACTCGCAACTAGCTGTTTACATACAAACGGAATAAATTAAATTACTTAGTACGAAAAATACATCGAGCATATACCCAGTAGAGAGAATATGACATTTATTTTGTTCAACAACAATTCCGCCAAATCGGTGCGGCGACGCTGCGCTCCGAGTGGCCGACTCAAACTCAAGCATCACTATCGAGTGGTGCAAGCAAATATTTTTATTGATATCGATGGTCAGTGTTATACTAAACTATATAAGGATAGCGAAAATTATTTAATAAAAAAAAATTATGTATGTAGTAGGTATGTAATAATACCTATGTCATTGTAATATTAAGACGACATTTTTAAACGATTTTTTTTCTAAGTGTACATTTTGTATTTACGGAAATAAAGCATTTGTGATTTGATTCGAAACAGATAAATTGATATCGCGTTATTGTACTCACTTAATTTTTTATTTATTTATTTGTTTCAGCTACTGGCAAAAACCAGGAGATTTTATAAAACTAACACTGCTCAACAATACCTAACTTCATCAAATTGATAAATTTTGATTACTTACTTACTTCATTTTTAAACCGGGAGTATCGATACATTGTTTTATTATTTCAGCACAACACTAGTATAAATCACTGATGAGTTTCGGAAATGGAAGGACCATATAGAGAGGAAACTATTGGGTATGTGCTCGATAAAAAAATATTAAAAAGTTGACAGTTGCTTCAAGTAAAGTTGCTCTGTATGCAAAGCGCCTTATTTCCAGTTATTCAATGAACCAAATTGGCTTTAGATTGAAAATATTTCTCAGAAAAGCTGTACGATTCCTAGAACCTCAAACGCTTTGAGAAGTAAGTGAAAAGCCAGAATGGTTTTGATTTCATTTTCGTACAGTCAATAACAATCACGAGCTAGCTCTTAGAAAAACTAAAGGTTAATTTTATATCAACAGCAAAAACATTAACTACAGTAAAATTGTACTATGTCCTGACTGTATCAAATAGTTGTCTGTGAAAGACAGTTCACAAACATTCACGAGCACGCGACATTTGAACATGCAGTGTCAACAATTCTCAACTTTCTACAGTTCGCATTCCTGGCTCTGCAGTAAACTGTAGTGCTCTACAGAGTTTTAGTTCGTAACTAGCTTGTAGCTTCATAAGCGCCGTATGCAGATAAAACACACAACGTATGTAACGTTACAATTACACCGTTCTATTTTATTTAAGCTCCTCAAACTCGATGCCCATAGCTGGCGAGAGACGGCTCAGAACTTTCTTTCAGAACCAAGACACACCGAGATGCATGGAGAAGTCTTGCGTAGGAGGCCAAGATTCATAAGGATCACTGAGCCACAGGAGTAGGTAAGTATTTAATTAAATTTTAAGCACGTATTCCACTGCACGTTTAATGCCATAGTATAGTATCATATGTACATTATGTATCTTAATATGCTTATCTGACAAAAACCCATGGCCAGGAATATACTAGGTTTTGGTTCAAAGTCAAAGTCAATAACTTTATTTCTTTAGGCTTACAAACTAAGCACTTAGACACGTCAAATTTAATACTTTATACAGGTTTACAAATAGTCATTATTATCAAATAAGAAATAAGATGTTATTGATTTTATTCGCTTCAATTTTTGTCCACTAGTGGAAGAAGCGAAAAATAAACCACTAGTAAGTTTTATAAAACTTAAAATTAATACATCATCTCAGTCTAAATATAATCTGATTTATATACCTATGTCAATATTTATATAAAACTAAGCTTAACATTATTTAATACTATTGTCGGTGCGGTTGTGAAAAGGAAGATTACCCATTCGATAAGACGACGTCAGCAACGAGGAGAGAATATCATTAAACCAAGAAGCATAGTAATGGCAAAATACTGTACTCAAACTTATATATGTTACTAGCAGCGCCTCGCGATTTAACCCGCGTAGTTCCCGTTCCCATGGGAATTCCGGGATAAAACATAGCCTGCAAAGTAAACGTTCTAACAGTAAAATAATTTTTGAAATCGGTCCATTAGTTTTTAAGTTTACATACAAAAATACAAATATTTCCACTTTATAATGTAAGTGTAGATAGCAATGCACAGAAAAAGTGTACCAGGATAATATTTGTACTAACCACCATAAAAGTCATTTATAACGGGATTTTTCATGATTAGATTTTTTAGTTTTCCAATATTTAGATGACTTTAATGTTAATAACCATGATAGTTTTAAAAGTTTATCCACCATAAATTTACAGATTTCGTATTTTTTGTCAAATTGTGATAGCGAATTCTTTTACACTACGCATTAGGGCACAATAACTAGCCTAAGTTATTTTTTAAGTTCTTTAGTGAATTTTGTAAATTCTTTTGAGAATAAATATATCTTAAACCGTAATTCTAGCATGAAATGCTTTAAATGTAGGTAAACGAAACTAAGCACCCGTATGCAAAGGTCATTTTATTATTACAAACGCTACAAACATCGGCTTAACTCCAGGTATTACAGAATGCTCACTGCACAAAGTGTACGATTTCGGAATGAGCTTGCGAAAATCCCCGGTTTCAAAGGAAATTAGCGAACTATTTTATGAGACGCCGAGAATATACGCCGTTCCTTAAGCTGGTCGTAACTTAATAAGTTTATAAGTGCGCCTTTAGCTCTTTGCGTGGTTACAAGGTGTGCCTAAAGCTAGTATTTTACGATTAAAGTAATGAAGTTTAATTAACTATGTTTATTTTGTACACTAAAGAATCAGGAATTTAAGTGTACTCAACACTTAAATTCTTGATTCTTTAGTATACAAAATAAACATACGTCTCACTTACCCCGTTATCCATTCTCGACCATTAGCACCAAGTCTTCCTTCCTCTAAGTTAAGGTCAGATGCGGAGTGCCGGACGCCACGCAGTGAAGATTCCCGTTGTCGACTTCTCTGGCTGTATACCTCGCCGCTACTGTCCGAGTCAAACTACGTCTATAGTGAAGGGTCACACTTACCACGCTTTCCTTCAACAACCATTGGTGCTAAGTCTTCTCTCCTCCAAGCTATGGTAGGGTGCGGGGTGCCGGACGCCACGCAGTGAAGAGTCACGTTGTCGCCTTCTCTGACGATAACCTCGCCGCTGCTGTCCGAATCAACTATGTCTGGAGGCACTGTCAAATATAAAAAAACGTAAAGTGAGAGTTGGACTCGCACGTCAAGGTTGTACAAACTTGTACTCGTAAGCAAAGAAATCGACCCAGATGCACAGTCCACAAAAATTATCCACAATTACTAGGAATACTACTAAGGATTTAAAAAAAACGGGTTTTAGATTTGTGAACATGTGATTGGGTTAGAACTTTCAAAAAAATTGGGCCTAATCAGCTGTAACTTTTGATTGCATTGACTTAGAAGTTTGATTTATAGATATAAATATCGGCTCCAAGAAGTTACGAATCTGAGTATATGATTGGAATTTCAATTCGTTACTTCCACACGTTTCTGAGAAAAGAAGGTTGACAGACGGACCACAAAGTAATCCTATAAAGGTTCCTTTTTTGCCTTTTGAGGTACGGAATCCTAAACATGTGTAGTTTGACCTACGAGAGCATTCGTTACGTTACCTGCGAGAGCTACAGGCTGAGGACTGCCAGGAAACTGACCACGATGAAAAAGAAATAATAATGAGAAAATACTGACGACTTCCCTTATCGGAGTTCAAGAGACACTTCGGATCGCTGAGTTATAGGAGAAAGTAAGTGAGTGTAGTAAGTTTAAGTGACTAAGCTATTTCTATCTTTCTAGTGAAGAAACGCTTACAATTTGTTAAAGGTGTGTGCAGGAATGTGCAAAGAAGTTTGCACTTAGTCCATTGAACCAGAGAATTAACGAAGGCATATACACAAACAGAGACCAAAAAATGACCAAGAAAGGAGTTCAATAGTAAAAACATATAATTTCTATCCTTCAACAACGCATGATCAGCTCTTGTAGATCCTATCTCGACACCAGTTTGATAAATCGAAAGAACGAGACCCCCTTGGCTCAGAGGAAAACAAGGGACAAAATATCATCAAAGTTTGTGCTTAAAAATATGTTTGAACCAGCTGTTGTAAGTAATTCCCCTCGAAAGTTTGGAGTTATGAATAATTTAACCAACTTCAATAGGTAAGAAGGCAATGTTACGCTATGGGAAAAAATGGGTTGCGCCGTGCGTGTTCCTACGATATTCTATGAATTGGTTGTACGTGGGTTAAAGTTCTACACGGCGACGTTGAACAAATAGAGTACTAAGAGTTTCATACATGACTGAAATTCATTCCGGTCAATCCAACCACTCCTCGTGCAAATTATCCCTCGCATAGTGATTGTACCCCGCAAAGCCAGGCCTATTCCACAACATTTAGAAGTGGCTTCGATCGATTAATAGGTATTTGGAGTTAATTTCGTCGGATCTACCATGCACCATGTATTCGAATTTAACCAGTAGACACAGTAGGATAAAGTTGCGAGGTATCGATAAACATCGAGGTTATCGAGCGAAACGGCTGGCGATTAGAAAACTTCTTGGGTTGATAAAAACTACATTCGAACTGGATGCCGGTAGATACTCGTACTAGTCAGCGTTTCCTAGTATAGATATCAGGTTCAGGGTGTTACAATGTTGTTGTTGGAGATTATCTACAGGTTACTCATACATAAATCTTTGTATATCTTTATTCGATCATTTTTCTCTATTACTCGATCATAAAGGTTTGTAATAAAGTACGAACAAACAGGTCACCTTGTCAAAACATTTAGAAACTAAGGTACTAGAACCCGAAGGAAACTAAAGGGTCGCGTGAGAATATATTGTTAGAATAGGGCTTAAAGAACTTGCCAAAAACATGCGATCTCAAAAAGTTTGAAAGATTTCTGTAGGGAATCGGACGGGATTGATATAGACGAGTAAATCGAAGGATAGAAATATTGGCCATCATTTCCGTTTCGCCCGGCCTCACGCTCCGTCCTGCTGCAGTTTAGTTTGTGCAGTATGATACTGTGGACTGTACAGTGGCCACACGTGTAAGCTCGTGCAAATTGGACTGCGCAAGGACTTAACTGTCGTTATGCTGATGACACTGACCTGAAGCGCGGCTTGAATTACTGGCCACACACTAATAATTTAATTTGCAAGTAAAAATTAAAATTGCGCAATCCAGTCATCAGCATGACAACGATTGCACAATAGTGTGTGTCCATACAGCAGTGGGATGTTACGGGTACGCGTAACTGCAGTAAAACTTACCAAAAACATGCAGATGATGAGTCTGTGTGATCATAGGCTCCGTATTGATCTGGCACATGTACCGTCCTCCATCTGTGAGCTTCACGAGGCGTAGCGTGAGGGTCCAGGTCTGGTCGGCTTTGTTGATGGCTATTCTGTGGTTCTTGGTGATCACGTGCGATCCTATAGTTAGGATGGTTTGGGTGTCCACTCGGAGCCATGCCACCTGGGTGAAAAAGTAATTTGTAAAGCGCAATTTTTGTAAACAAATCATTTACTATGACAATGATGTCGTCGCAGAATCAAACGAGACCATTGTCATAGTTATGCGATTTAGTTTAGGAGACTGGAACAGGTCTATTACAATACATTCAAGTAGTATCTTCAATGATATAAACTCTAGATCGCAAGAACCGGTAAGACACATACGCAAAATATAAAATGGATACTGACCAGCGTTACGGGGCATAATGTAGTGTTACACAGCGAGGGTTCGTGTAGTCAGTACGGGGGAAAAGGCGCTAGCGTAGCAAAGGAGCTACGAGACGGATTTTAGGTTACGGCGTTACTTATCGTGCTCGCTGCGTATGGTGAGCCACATAACCTCAAAATTCATGATATTTTATTGAGCAACGTGCTGTACAAAGATCTTAAATTAACTATGGTATCAAGCATGCACCCTGCTACGTCCTGCAATATTATTTATGATACGAATATAAAATTTTAATATGAATATTACATAGAAACATATCACTACCTGCCTACATACGTAGACCTCCTTATATTACACAGACATATGCTCGGTCTGTACCCTGCTGAAAGTCGTGGTGGTGTAGTAATTATGGGGTAACTAGCTCTGGTATCTAGCTATCCCGTCTTCAAGAATCAAATGATTACAAAGTTCTTAAAAGGCACTGTTTTAAATGTGTGAATTGATCTAAGACTAAACTTGTAGCTATCTTGAATAGTGATGAACTTAGGCTTAACTCACATTTCAAGTGACCCAAATGAGAGTGGTGCGACTAAATAAATGGAAGATGAACGAATTTGTAGCCAAAGTCACGTCCGCTAAGATTACGAAGGCCATTATAGGTAAGATTTAATTCAGCACACGTTTTACAAAACAATTAGCTTCATCCAAAAGGTCGCATTATGGACAAGGATCAAAATCAAGTATTCACCCAACAAAGGGACTTGTTCAGCGAAAATTGCTTCCTTTGCGCCGAGCAGAAGCATGTTTTATGACTGTGGAGCAATTCATATTTTGCAGACTCTGGGACTTCGGAAATAAGGCCTCATTTACAATGACGCGGAAGCGAGATTTGCATCTTACTTTTTCTTTTATCTGAATTCGTACAATGAAACAGTAACGACTGTTTCATGGATATTTTATGGTCTTTAGCCTTATGTCGATTAAGATGAATTTGGTAAGGGTAAGCGGGGCTTATGGTATTTTATTACATTTGCAATAAGTCGCGTAGACAAAAATGGACCACCTCTCTCATTCTATCCCGCTTTGGTCATTTGACAGCACGAGAGAGGCGGTCATTTTGAATCAAAATATTTATCTACGCGACTTATTACAAACATTTTCTAAGCAGTTGTTGTATTTTTGACGACCGATGTGGCGCGGTGGGTGGTGAAGGTCTGCCTGCGACGATAATGTGTGTACGATCTGCAGACATTTGTTCAGGGTGTTCTGGTCGTTTTCTATATATAAAAAAATATATCTATGTATTGTATTATATTATGTATATCAGTTATCTAGTACCAATAACACAAGCACTGCTTAGCTTGGGGCTAGATAATGCTGTGTAAATTGGCCAGCATTATTTATTTATTTTCTCACAGATATCTTTATTAAACTCCCATCTGTGTGTGTTTTTGACTAATTAACTGGATTGTATAATTTTTATTTAGAAGGGTCCATAAAATCACTTTTTCGACTTTATTTCAGCACAACGTCAAAACGTGATAAGAGAGTTTCGTGTTTTCGCGAACTCGCTTATGTTTAGGTTTTGTTATTGCTGCGTCAAGTACGTGCTAAGAATTTATTGTGTTAAATTTCGTTGTGAATAACGGGCAAAGTGAATTATATTCTGCTGAAAATAAGTGCCATAAAAACAAAGGCCTGTACTCATATGAGGAGCGATCAAAGCCTACCGTTTCGCATAAACGTTGAAGCATTATTTTATCCAAGCATACTTATGTGGTAGCGAGAGGCGCAATCGATTGGTACCTACCTACATATGTTTGTTTGGCCGCATTGAAACGTATCGTGGCCGGCGCATTGAAATTACGTTCAATTTCAATGTTTGCCCAGGGAATCTGATATTGTATTAAACTGGTCAGAAAGTTCAAAGTTTAAGTGAGAGACTGAGGGAATACGACTCGACTAAGTTACTTTGCACCGGAGTTCGCAATTTGGCAATTTCGTTCATAGTAAAAGAACAAGACCATTATCAAAGATGAGTCCGTACTTTGCTCCGCTGCAATTCTTTTTACGGTTCAACTTTCAAATGGAAACCCACCTTGTTTAGGAAAGTTTTCTTGAAGCGTCTCCCGTTCAGCCACGGTTAATTATGATTTCTGACCCTTTAGTTCCTGGCAGAAGCTGCGTAATTGTGAAAAACGGCTTGGTTACCCTTCCTTATTCATACGAAAGGACACTGACATATTTCAGGACAGCCTGTTGTGCCAAATGGTGGAACTTTACCGGGCCACCGTCATAATTACAGTAGGAATGACAAAACGCGGTTCCGTCTTGAAATTTACGATACTAACTTAGCTTTAAGCTGTAGTGCGAACCTTTATCTGTGCTACAAATGTTCAATATGAATGGAAACGCATTATTCGGGTAATTATTTATGATTACTATTAGCTTTACTAACGGAGATGTGTAATAGGTGTTCGCTACAGGTATTCCAACATCAAAGGCTGTGTTCGTACAATTATGGTTTGGAGCTCTGTTAGCAGAATGTAGTAGGTAGAGGTACCAGTCAGCAAATGTCATGTGAGTAGGTGCCAGCCTGAAGCCCATACTCCAACAAAGCGGAGATCCGCACTCCGTAGCGGAGATGAGAAGAGTTTTTCAGCTTGGGTGTCTCCAGGGAAGCTGTTCGGCGATGCGTACTGGATAAACCGGATATGTGTGCTGGTTAGAGCAGCTGAACTGCGAGCGGCGAGCGTCGTATGTTTGTTGGAATGAATGCACAATTGCACACATCTCCGCTTGGTTTTTTATAGTCTTTATTTGACCACATCTCACCTTATGGAAAGTAAAGATATGGCCGACGATGTATCACGAAGGTCTAAAGGATACCTATTCACACTTGTCTTGAAGAGTCTTTTTCTTTTTCCCGTCAATTACAACCTGGGTCAGGTTGTAATTGACGGGAAAAACAGCAGCAGGGAACGTATCATCTCTTCTTGTATCCGCTGCGTGACGCCGCCAGCTTGCAGCGGCTTCGATCTTCCTTTGTTTCTTCACATACAAGTATGATACATCACCTCTCCTCACCTCCTCATCGCTCGGTGGTCTACTCTGAAGCTGACCAGAGACGAGATCTATGAATAACAACGTTCTATTGTTTGTTTAAGACACATCTCTTCTCCGATCATCTCAGCTAAGCTTTGGTGGAGTCTGGCCCTAATGTATAATTCGACGTATTTCACTCAAGCAGAACAGCTACGCGTTTACACGTGCTTAGTAAAGCCTTGTGGTTAACCATAAGTAAAAGCGTTGTCTATAATCACAGAAAAGGACTTAATATACTATTGAACGAATATTATGTTGATTCCCTTTACGATTAATTTAGTAACATTAAACAATTATGTTAAGAGTGTTTATCATTATCATCATCGCATTCATCACAGACCTTTATATCACCCACTGCTTGTTTTGGTAAGGAGGCTTCCTTAAATTTTTGTCAGCCTCTGTTCTGTGCCTTTCGCGTCCAAATGAGCCCAGCGACTTAGCGACTTTGATAATGTCATCAACTGAACGCGCTTTTGGACGTCCAAATTAGAAAAATAAGATACAAACTCTACTCTGTTTACCCCCCCCCCCCCCCCCCCCCAATCAAAGACGGGACGGACGGCACTATAGTTTATAATTGAACGCTAGGTGGTTCGTCGCGCGTTTGACGTGAGATGTTTCTTCTAATTTAGAATTTTTTCTTGGTTCCACAGGCAATACAACTAACGAAAAAGTAACCTGCCGCAAAACGTGCCATTTTCTATGAACTTATGATAAAATCAACTTTGAGTCATTTGCATTTGGAAGCAATGGGAAAATGTAGATTTTTAGCACAAAATTTCGTATTTTCACGAATGTTCCAATTATAGTTACCATTGAATCGAAGTTGGATTTATCATTAGTTCACATAAAATGGATTTATGATTTGCGGTAAATTACTTTTTCGCTCGTTTTTGCTTGTGGAACGCAGAAACGATTAAAAACTTCAACCCGCGATTAACCTTATTGAAAGAAACTAAGCTAGACGAATAGTTATGTCATCCTTACCTTGTAGCTATCCAAGTTTTCGACCATACATGTCAGGGTGGCGTCTCTTCCAACCACTACCGTCACATTGGTCTCACTCCCTAAAAACTTCGGTTGATCTGTAAAAAATAAAACACAAAATCAACAAAGTACCTAAAAAAACATTAGCTTTACGTGATTTTCAAAACATTTCGTCTGTAGTGCTAATAATCCCTTAGTGGGAATAAAATCATTGAAAGTAGTCATAAATTTGTAACTCTACTTAATTTAGATCGTCCTTGGACCTTTCTCACGGCTTGATATCCCCGGGGATTTCAAACTAGTTACCTGTTCAATACTAAGGAAAACAGAATGAATAAGTATCTACATGCTAAAAACTTAGGCTTGGTTTTGTTTGGTATGTGAAATAAATAAATTAGGCACATAGGCACCGCTTAGGTACACTTATTAAATAATAGCTTAGCTTTCCATGCACTTTTTTATTTTATTCAATATTTAATTAAACCAATGCGTAAAAAAGAGAGATAAAAGCTAATAAGGCGATTATCAGGGGGAGGCCTGCGTCCATCAGTGGACTATTAGGTATAGGCTGTTGAGATGAGGTGAGGTGAAGTATAAAAAGAATATACATATAAAGGCATCATCATCAGCCAATATTAGTCCACTGCTGGTCATAGGCCTGCCCTAATGAACGCCATAGCGCCCTGTCTTCAGTTTGCCGCATCCAGCATCTATAAAGGCCTACTCACTGAAATGACCTTTTATAATTAAGACAAGCTCTTAACTACCTCATTAATATTTCTAGAAACCTAGCAACGAATTAATAATGAATAGGTATCAAAACTTAAGTAACAACACCTACCTATAAATTAGGTTGAAGTCTTAAGGCACAAAAAGATTTACAAAATAAATAAAAACAAGCAGCTGCCCAACTTATTCAATCAAAGTTGTACCAAACTAGGTTGCCTAATTAGTTAATTAACAAGAATTTACATTTGAATAAATACATATTTAATAACTAATTGAATCAAACAATATTTTTGTTCACAGGGCAGGATTATTACGACCAGCCAATGGGTAGCCTGAATTGAGACAATTTGTAAGACTTGTTTTCAGGTAGGTATGCTTAGGTATGCTTGTTTAAAATAACAGGATTGAAAGTACCAAATTCATTAAAAATATTTTTAAGTCGCAGTTCAATGTGGTTTGGATTCATACTGCCCGCGAGATTAAATATTTTTGCGTATAATATCTACACTAACATTTTAAAGAGGAAAGATTTGTAAAAAAGTATTGTCAAACTACTGTACCTATATCGATTTAAAAATAATTTTGCCGTTAGAAAGCTACATTATCACTGTGTAACTTAGGCTATAGAATATACCCGTGCAAAACTGGGGAGGACCGCTAGTAATTATGTATAGCTATAATTTACCCTAAAAAGATCGAAGAACCTTAAAACGCTTCAGTAGCAAGTAGATAATTTCCCAGAACATTTATCTACCGTGTCGCGGAGTATACCACAGAAGCAGGTGGTATCAGAATACAACGTAATAATACCTATTACGTCAAAGGTACCTAAGCTTAGGCTAATATGGGATCAGATCACAGACGGATTCCAATAGCTTCCGATATTGCATACCTATATTGCATACCTATATTGCTTACTTGTAATAGAGGCGAAAGTTTATAAACATGTTTGATTGAAAATTAAGCAAAAACTACTGTAGGTAGGCCATGCACAACGGTTGTTAACTAGTTTATAAATTACAATATATATAATAATAATACAAATATATAAATATTACATCACATCGTATTTGAAATTAATAATTCACACAATATTATGACGATAAGACATTTTTGTCTGTTCTACCGAATGTTCTACCGTAGACAACAATCATCATCAAATATTTGTCTTGGGTGTTCTGGGTATTTTCTATAATTAATTAAAAAAATGTAATTTATATCAGTCATCTATATAGATAGATAGAAAATGCTTTATTGCACACATAATTTCACATAACAAACAAAAGTAAAAGAAGTAAAAAACAAATATGTAACAATTGGCGGGTACCCATAACACAAGTTCTGCTTAGCTTGGGGCTAGATGATGCTTTGTGGATTGTCCAGCTTTATTTATTATTTCAATTAATTCATTATTACATGTAATGGCCTGGCCTACTGATTTGTTCTGCCTGAAATATTGCACATTAATAGACCTAGACATACATATAACTACTTACTTTTATCCCAGAAAAAAAAGCGTGCGAACGCGGTCAGCAGCTAGCTGCATATTATGAATATTGCTTCTTATGGTCTTCATGCGGAAATAGAAAACGCATGCCAAAAGATTCATCGTCGTCAAATGATCTACCTTAATATCTACATATGTTCTATAAGACCTTGGTCAACAAAGGATATTGATTGATAACTATAGGTTCTGTTCCTTCTGTACTATACCTATTCCATTAATTAATTTTATTTTTGTGTTTCGACTGACAATCAAGTCATTTCATAATGCTTTACCGATTCGATTATTTATGACAATTTTGTATACGAAGAAGTTGTAATCAATTTTGTTGCTCAACATTTTTAAATAATTTAAAGGCCTTACTCAGGCGTCTAGGTGACTTTATTTTGGAATAAGAATATTCAATAAATTAAAATATCTTATCTTTTTGCTTTATAGTGCGTTACTCGCACTGGGCAACTTTTCCACGAAAATTTAATAATGTCCGAATAATTAGGATTAAAATATCTAGTATTTTTTTGTTGTTTTACTTGCTACTTGTGAACTTTTTACAGATTCACGTTTTATATCTGTAAAAAAAGTAAATGTCTACGAAATACTTTATTCTGTCATTCAGTCTTCATTCACTCACCTGTCAACAATTAGAGAACTTCATAGTCGTTCAAGTAAGAGCAAATAAGAGAGTGGACTGGGTATAGATTCGACCAATTAATTGAGGTACAATTTTAAGAGCCTACTAAAACTAAGTACCTACCTAATCACGAAAAAGACAATGTCAATTTACAGGCACTCGAAAAAGAGCATGTTCAGGGTAAAAGGATGTACTCGAATTTCGAAGATATACAAAAACCTCGACCACTCAACGTACTTGTAATACGAATTCGTTCAATTTCGTAATATTTTGCGTCAAAATGTCGGTAAGCCTCTTACCTTTGATATTTCGTATGAACAAATTGATATACCCCCGCCAGACACGCCTTCGACAAAAACACAAACACAAATTGTTTTTCCTCGTATTGGATTTTAACGGAAATTTTTGTACTGTAATAAATATTATTTTACGTTACTACTAGCAAAGTTTCCGAGAACTAAACAGAACGGTCTACGTAGGTTGCTCGGTAGATATTTTAAGCATTTTGTACGAAACCACATATAATTTTTATTTGAACTTTATGAGTTTATACTTTATGAAATTTACTTTCATATGTAAGCAAATTTTTCTTTTATACAATTCCTACCTTTAGAGAGTATGTATTTGTATAGTACGAGTTTTTACTCGAGTTGATACTGTAAACTGTAAAGATATAAGTTTTCAGCACACTTGTAACTTTCGATTTTATACTTATACTCGAAAGGTTAGTTAGATTTTTTGGGAGGGCAGTAACCAGAGGTAGTGCCTAACCAGGTAGTTAGAGGAATATATATGTACTACCCTTACTTACCCCCGAATACTCAAGTGATGAATTTTTGACAGATTTTCATTGCAAACTGTCATAAAATCGCAACTTGAGACGTTCTTATATCAAAATTGCGTTTCAGTATTCGGGGGTTAGAAGACTATCCATAATTGTGGTGAAATTTTCATACCCATTCAAATATTTAGAAAAAAAACTACCCTTAAGCATTACCCATATTCTTGCACGGTAACTTCTTTATCAATCTGTAATGGAGATAAACATTTCTCAAAAAAATATGGATATTCTCTAGCATATTCCAGTAGAGCTATATGCGTATACCTGTGATTTGTGACTCTATGGTATGTAGAGTCTATGAAAGATGATGAGTTTTATTTTATAGTAGTATTTGAAGAGCTAAATTTAAAGCACGCTTATGACTTAAGTTTGTATAATCTGTGTATATTATTATTGCATAATGATGTTTAACTTCAATCGAAGAGTTGAGATAAGCTTTACATGATTTCAGAATACTCACGCTTGCTGTTACAAACTTTATCTCGCTCAGACCAATAAAATCACAAAGATTAAGCGTTAAGATCAACCTTAAGATATTAAGAACACATTTTATAAGGCATTATTGGAAATTGTTAGAATATTACGCTGTTTAAAGAGACCGTTTAAACTGCACTACGTTTATAGGATTTGCGGTGTCTGCCACCTTAGTTTATCCTTTAGATTAAATAACGGTGCACGGGTCAAAGATTTGATAAGACCCTGCGCCGAATTCCGTAGACCTCAATTATGTGCCCAATCTAATAAAACTGTTTGATGAGAATGACCGTTTCTGAAATTGAGAACCTTTAGCAGTAAACTTTGATATTTTGCTACCGAAATGTTACCAGGCCACATCTGTTACTATAGGCTTTAATTAAAATATTTTATTACATAAATAAATAAAAATAGCTTTCTTCTGTACGTTCCAATTAATTTCCATATCTCATACAACATCAAAGTCAGTGATTTGAAAATTTCTAGTGGTATATATATATAGTAGGCACGAGTAATTATGGTCTAATTTCCATTAGCTTTTAGCTAACATACATCTCAATTTGAATATCCATTACAGAGCTAAAACATCCCCGTGCACATCAATCATACAGATTATAGCGTAAGGGATTAACGAACTAATATCAAGGAGCCATAATACAATCAAAACAAGGGCACACCTGTGCCCACGCAAACCTCGGCGCGACTTCATTCAAATACTCATTTACATATAAAGGTTTGTGTGCAGAAATTGTGCCTAGAAGGGCGGATTTAGATTAGACGGCAGCACAAAACAATCATGCTTTACCTAGCATGTCATACCTATACTGTTCAATGTAGGTAGGTAGTTTTATAGCAGCAATTTTTATTCAAAGATGAAGATTTTTATTCAAACTGAAACATTAAGCTTAAAATTATGCCAAGTCTTGTCTCGTAAACTTCCGCCGTAAAAAGTAGGTATTTAGATCACGAGAAGAGCCAAGTCAGCCATTTAATATACGACTATGAATTTGTAAATTACCTACTTACACCTAGTAGTCAATTATAACTTTCGAGCAGGTAATTTGCCAATTTCGACGACGCGACGGTAGGTACTCTAAAAATCATGATTTCAGTATTTTTCCTTAACTTTAACCATGCATTCTACTTATATTCTAAACTAGTGAACCGCCCCGGCTTCGCAAGGGTACCTATATTCAGCCTATGTTCATCATGGATAATGTAGGATTCTAATGGTGAGAGAATTTTTCAAAACAGTCGAGTAGTTTTAGAGCTTATTGAATTTAAACAAACAAACAAATCTTTCCTCTTTATAATATTAGTATAGATTTCACGTTTGTAGGACGCTAGAAGTAGGTAGGTACCTTCCTAAAAAAAAATTATGATCTTTTGCGGTATTTTGAGGGTCGTTATATCCTAAACGAAATTAATTAGAAACTAATAATTTTAGCAGTCAGTTAATTACGTTATGAAACATCGAAAAATTTTCAGGTTTCGTTTTTATTTGTAACAAAGATATCGATGGCTGAAAAGTGCCGTACATGGTTCGAAAAAAGGTTTCCTGGTGGCAGCCGTTGAATCGACTTGGCAGGGCCACTACCGTGTCCCTGACATGTAGAAAAAGTATCAGAAGTTACCAGAACTTTCTTGAGCAATAACAGTCACTCAGCATTACTTTGGCTACGTGACCTAGGTACGATAAATGAAGGTCAAAAAAATAAATAAATGAAGGAAGTGCCTGGAGTCAAAAAAATAGTCAAAGTGCATGTAATTTCGCAGCTAACGCAACACCATGGCTTACTTGTGTTGCCAAGTTATAGTCGAATGACATAATCTTTTCATTTACTCACAGAAAGTATGTGTTTTTTATTAGGGCGCATTACACCACCTAAACTCCTAGCGCCACCACCTACCTTATGCTATTATTCCGTTAACAAAGGAATTTTCAAAAATCCATCTTCCAGTTTGTGGTAAGTTTTTTTGATGCCTCTGTAATAGTTTTATTCTATTTAGTTTAGGCAGAGATACGAAGTTGCCCTTGGTGGCACCAAAATGTATTTTTGTATCTCTGCCTAAGCAAAATAGAATAAAACTATTACAGAGGCATCAAAAAAACTTACCACAAACTGGAAGATGGATTTTTGAAAATTCCTTTGCTCAACGGAATAATAAGATAAATTAGGTGGCGGCGCCACTTTAGGTGGGGTATGGGCCTTAACAAGTTTCTGAGAGCGGTTTCGCACGCGTTATTTGTATGGAGACGTTTAGAGGTCATTTCTATCCCATGGGAATTTGTTATACGGGACAAAAAACCTATGTTTGATTTCAAGCTTAAGAGCTACATCAATGCAAAATTTCAGCCCGTTCAGTAGTTTTGGCGTGAAGTAACAAACATCCATCCAAACTTTGGCATTTATACCTAATATTAGTGTGATAACTAGTAAATTGCAATTTTCATTAATATTTGATGTTTCATTTGAATTTCTTTATAGTTTTAAACAGAGACCAATCCATTGAGTCTTGTGTCCAAATGGTATGGACAAAAATACATAATCTGACGACCTATGTGGTGTGGCGGGTGAAGGTCCGCCTGCGACGCAGGAGGTTCCGGGTTCGAGTCCCGCTCCGCGACAAATGCTTTTACGATCTGCAAATATTTGTTTCGGTTATCCTTCATTCCATTTTGATCCATTTTGGTTTCAGCTAGTGTAATTTCATTGTCGGACTCCTGTCCGTGTAGCATGGCTAGCAGGACGGGATCACTTAAATTGTCCTGAAATGCCACGAATTTCTCAAAAATATGCAGTATGATTTTAGTATTACATTTAAAAATATTTATAAGGTTATTTTTTAAATATTAATTTTGTTTCACAAGCGAGCGAACTTAATAAGCTTTACGTGTTTTTTTACTGGGAAAGTCTTATTATATTACGTATGCATAAATATTTTAAACTAATGTTGCTTAAATTTTATACCGAAATTTGACGAGCTGATTCAGCTACTTCTTCGTCTCGGAGCAAGCTCGTTTGATTGCTTAGTGCGTCGTTAAGGAAATCAGCAGTATAAATGATGAGATTGTACTTCATAGCTCTGGCTTGAAGAATGCTGACGCTATGACAGTAAAAATGTTTTATTTGCTCAACGACTGGCAAAACCTTTTTAACTGGTACTTAGCTTTTTGTTAAGTATCACGTTAGATTAAGAAAGAGTAATAATTATAATAAATAATTGGTGCTGGGCAATCCACATAGCATCAAGCTAAGCAAAGCTTGTGTTATAGGTTCTAGATAACTGATACACTTAATACATGGCATGTTTTTTTATTTAACTCCTGTGTAGTCACATAAGGCTTTGTCGATTCGACCACATCGCGTTATTGGAAGGTAAATAATTATCTATTTTAATATTATAATAGGAAAAGATTTGTTTGTTTGTTTGAATCGAATGGGCTCCGAAACTACTAGATCGGTTTGAAAAATTCTTTCACCATTAGAAAAATTCATTAACCGTAGGCATAGAATTTACCCTTGCGAAGTCGGGGCGGACCGCTAGTTAACAATATTAAACAAATAAAAAAAAGAACTAATATCTAAATAAATAACCAAAAGCAAGGTTGTACATTTTTCGAGCTTCTTCATACAGTGGATTAGACCACATATACCATCGTCATAGAATTTAGCCACCCCAAAAATACGAAGTCGTGACACTTTATAGATAAATAAACGACCTCTGTGGCGTGGTGGGCGAAGGTCCGCCTGCGACGCAGGAGGTTGCGGGTTCGATTCCCGCCTTGGGACAAATATTTGTACATTCTGCAGGTATTTGTTCCGGGTGTTCTGGTCGTTCTCTATGTATAATAAAAAATATCTATCTATGTAATGTATTGTATTATGTATATCAATTATCTAGTACCCATAACACAAGCTCTGCTTAGCTTGGGGCTAGATAATGCTGTGTGAATTGTCCAGCATTATTTATTTATTTATTAAATATTTCTACACATAGAAAACACCTAGAACGCCTGAAAGAAATACCTGCAGATCGTACAGACATTTGTCCTGAGGCGGGATTTGAAGCAACAACCTCCTTTGTTGCCGACCCCGTCAATGTGTTGTTTAAATCACAGCTGGTCGATTCTTAGTATTTTTTTATTCATTATCAAAATGCAGCCAATGAAAGGTGAAAATAGTACGTGTACCCAGCTACCCTCTTATTTTACCGAATGCCTACTTCTGAATCGACCAGCTGATATCGCTTCCTTGATGTGCTTGATGTGATAGAGTTAGCACCAATCTACCATAATTTGAGTTTCAATTATAACTTAAGTATATAAAACTCTAAAAGCTTTAATATGTCGTCGTCCTAGAAGATTTTTCAACTAAGTACTTAAAATAAATAAATAATGCTGGACAATTCACACAGCATTATCTAGCCCCAAGGTAAGCAGAGCTTGTGTTATGGGTACTAGATAACTGATATACGTAATATTATACATTACATAGATAGATATTTTTTATTATACATAGAAAACACCCATACCAACGGAACAAATTTCTGCAGATCGTACACAAATTTGTTCCGAGGCGGGGATCGAACCCGCAACCTCTTGCGTCGCAGGCAGACTCTCGCCCGCTGCGCCACTGAGGTCGTCAACTTACTTTAAGATTCTTCACTGAATCCGGTACCTTTTCCTATATCTTACTATAAAACCTTAAAATAATTAACTGAAATTATCATACTACACTTGTAAGTGATAATTTACTGATATTATTTTACACTAGTGGTCCGCCCCGGCTTCGCACGGGTATATTCTATACTATACTATAGGCTATGTTCATCACGGATAATGTAGGATTGAAATAGTAAAAATATTTTTTCAAATCGGTCTATTAGTGTCGGAGCCAATTCAATTCAAACAAACAAATCTCGCCTCTTCATAATATTAGTAGAGACATATTATTTCTTTATTGAATTTACAATTAAATAATAAATAAATAAATAATGCTGGACAATTCACACAGCATTATCTAGCCCCAAGCTAAGCAGAGCTTGTGTTATGGGTACTAGACTGATGTAATAATATAATACAATACATAGATAGTTTTTTTTATTATATATAGAAAACGACCAGAACACCCTGAACAAATGTCTGCAGATCGTACACACATTTGTCCCGAGGCGGGAATCGAACCCGCAACCTTCTGCGTCGCAGGCAGACCTTCGCCCACCGCGCCACATCGGTCGTCGAATTATAATTTTTCTTTTAAAATCATTTTATATTTAAAATATATTATAAATTTAAGTCTTTTAATTAAGTAAGTATGCATGTGCCTTTGTGGATTTGGACGCACTTTGAGGCAGAATGTAGTTAGAATATTTAGAAATCTAAGATACTGTACCTACATTTCAGAAAATAAAGAATTATGATGATATGAAAAACTATTGTAGTTTGACGAATTCATTATACATATTGGGTGTAAGTGGGTTAACAACGAGCTTTATTTGTGTTAGAAGAACACCAACGTTTCATCCCTTAACGAGAGACTTCTTCAGGGTGAGCCTAGTGCGCGTCTAGAACCACAATAACCATGAAAGAAGTCTCTCGATAAGGGATAAAATAAAACGTCGATGTTCTTCCAACACAAGTAAGGTTTGTAGATATGTATTCCTATAATAAAACTTAATCTTTCTGTACTTTAGTTACTTTGACCAAATTATTATTATTATGCAACTAATCCAATGTATAATTAAGTTTTTAATGATAGACTTAAAACATGCTTATTCCAAACTACACTTTTATTCACAACTTTTGTGACCACTAATAATATATCTTTACTACTTTACTAATAAGATAAATAAACAAAATAACTTACCCTTAGCGCTCGCAAAACAAAGCAGCAAAACCGAAACAAAGAACTTCATCGCGTACATATTTCTCAAAGGAAGTTGAACATCTCATCACGTTTCACAAAACCTACTACAGTCGCGGAAAACTTTCCGAAACACCAGCAAGTACGTTATCTGGCAATCTCCCGCGCTCGACTGAACTCTGCCCGAATTCTCGCAGAGAGAACCTACTTCACGCAGGCGCTTACTCGAAGGCTGTATTTCTTGAAGTTTTTAAGCAGAAAATAGTTTATTAGAAGAATACATACATATTAAAATCTGGTTGATGGATCTGGATTGTCTTTCGTTTTATCATACAATCACAAGCTGACGACGACGTCACGGATCCAGACCTTCAGTTCCGAAAAACAAATAGGATTGCGCCAGCTTTTCAAAATGTATCAATCTTGTTTAGTCGCCTTTATAACAAACCTGTCAACACGCACGGCGAAGCCTTGAAAGGATTTAGAAACATAGTAGCATAATTGACACATTACACATTTGAGATATCATTTATTTAGAGCCAGATCTCACATATTTTTTTATGATAGCAAATACAAACTAAGAAAAGGAAAGATACCTTAAAAATAATACGAAAATTACTATATGGAATGTTGTTTGTGTGACCATACTTGTTTGGGTCACTGCGCTCTATGATGGTCTTATTTCGCCTTTTCTGTTATAATAGCTAAGCCTATTATTTAAAACATTTGCCTCAATTAAAAAGGCATAAGCACCTTTTACAGATTACTTAGAATTATCAATACACAAGATTTTACTATACTGATTTCATATTCATCAATTTACATCGCTATTGACGAACCTAATGGATTTATTCGTAGATAGACGGTAACAGGAGAAAATAATACGACCACCAGTCACTGAACATAGAGCTTATAGTGCGTCATACTATTTTCAATAGATAACATCGCTTTACTCCCATGATTAATAACAGAGTCGACCAACTAATAGTATGGCTTTCGTAGTCAATAACATGGTGATTAGATTATACGACCCTGGCCCCAATTCTGATAACCAGTCGCTTCACTATGGCAATGGTATCGCAGTATAATCGCCACGTTGAATCTTCACATCTACAGCCTATACTGGTCAACGGAATGGCGCATGAAATACAACATGGCGGTTATTAGGGCCTCCCCCGTGTTTGATGTTATCATATGGAGAGTTATGTCCATAATCCCTACGCTGGGCATGCGGGATGGGGATCGGAGTTTGGTAGTAAAAAAAATCTTCAGGCGCTGCTGCTCGCTCCGGTGGATTTTCCCTAGTCGCCTCTTACCCACGTGAAGAGTTAGGGTGGTGCACATTCTAAGCCGGCGAATAGTCAGATGAAAAACTCCAGGCGGTAGTATTTGCATGGAGTTTTATAGCATAGATAGCTCGACTCATATATCGTGCGTGCCTTTATCTGTAGTTTCTTTCACGTAAGGTAGAATACCAAAACGTGTCTATGGTGGCGATTCTAACGACAATACCACCGTCATAGTGAAGTAATTATTTTTGTAGAATAGAGTATCATACAAAAGTATTTTTTTAAATAAATTAGTCGTTTCATTCGAGTCAAGGATTACTATTTCTCCCAATAAATTTTTTAATATGAATTGAACATGTTTTTTTTGTTTTAATAATAGACCCACCCCACAGTGAATATATATACATTAAATTATTGACTTTACAGAGAAAATAAAAGCTACCACGATATCTTATTCTTTTACTTTTTAGTAAGCGTTGTAGCCTCGTAGATCTTCTACGGCGTAGCACCTTCTTCGTAGCAGTTTATTTTGAAAATAATACCATCAATTTATTCTCGTAGCACTGCTACGGCGTAGCACTACTACGCCGTACTTACTTCTGTAGTACGCTACTTCTATAGCATTTTAACACTCTCATGGCCCAAGACGCAGAAGACGTTCTCCAGCTCCGTGTGGAGTGCGCTTCCCAGCCTCTGCAGTGCCCGCAGGGGTGCGCCGCGCGCCGCCGCCACACGGAGCTGAAGAACGACTTCTGGGTCTTGACCCATGAAAGTGTTTGTATTGTATATCGCCTTCAATGTCCAGCTTCTATATATATAAAAAACTAAATAATAAGGGTGTTGTGTAAAACCTCCTACAAGTAAATCCTTCACACGGAGCTGGAGTAAGACTTCTGCGTCTTGGGCCATGAACGTGTTAAAGAAATCAATAATTCGTGTGTATAAACGCACGATCTACATTGTATCAAAGGAGGTTAAAACTAGATTAGTAGCAACAAAAACGGCCCACACTCAACGGGTGCTATTGCAAGTATTTGCAAGATATACCCCACCATAACGATGGCCACATATATCAGTATCGATAGTTTCCATCTCAACACGAATATCTTTAATTTAACAGCATAAATCGCAATATTCGCAATTCAAACTCAACTCGCTCACAACCGCTTATAAATAGCTATTTCAAAACTCGTAAAGAAATCGATTTTATTCAGTATTGGAAATTAGTCTTTGAAAAGATCTTACAAATTAATTGGATTCAGCGAGTTCAGCCACAGATTATATACAAGTACGAATACAGCCTGATGAGTCACTATGCAAGATTCTTGGGAAGTTTCTTACAGGCAATTCCGTGATTCTTTTTTTCTCGATTGAGGCATTTAAAAACACGTACACTAAAGTTCAATTTGCAGTGAATTCGTTTCCGTGTTGGCCAGGATGGCCCCTACGCACAGATAGGTGGTAGAGCTTCGACTAGACATCTGAAGTATCAATCGAGCGTTGCTTCTAATTAGGGTGTACCTACTGCAATCCGCAGATTGATATTCCTTTGAATCCGGAATATTTTTGCATACTTGAATGAAAGCAGTGGGAAAAGTAAGCACCTAATTTGTTCGAGTCAATATGGAATGCTACTGGTACCTTATTCGATGGACCAAGTGGGTTTGCGTACCAGTCAAGTAGCTGCTTATTTTTTTCTCCCATCATGTTACCTACTAATAGGATCTGAAGTAGGTATCCGTTGGGTATTTTTGTGAATATCTAGTTTTTAGCTTTATTATTTACGAAAACTGTGAACATTATCAGCAAAAATAGCACAATTCATTAACGTCGAGTCTATCAACTACCTAATTGACTTGCCTAATCTCCTTCGCCCGACAAAGCCGATTCGGCAAAATAATTAATTCAAGCTAAAGCGAAACCTTGACAGCGTGATAGGTTATTTTTTAAAAGCTGGCGCGAGTCGTTTTTAGGGTATCGTACCCAAAGGATGAAAACAGGACCCTATTTCTAAGCCTCCGCTGTCTGTCAGTATGTTCGCCCGTCAGCGGGCTGTATCTCATGAACCGTAAAAGGTAGACAGTTGAATTTTTCAAAGCATGTATTTATCTTGCCCCTATAACAAATAATAAAAAACAACCCTTGAATTTTTATACAGTGTGGAAATTAAACTCAGGCCCTGGAGGGAAACTACTTAAAATCCTTAAGCTAGCTCATTTTACTTAAAGGAGACATTCCTTTATTTTTAAAAAGAAACAAATCTGCATTAAAATATTTTTTTAAACTCGCTTGCTTCGCCCGGGACTCGAACCAACTAAAATTTAAAAAAATAAACACTCTTTATTTTATTATACTAATCGGTAGTATTAATATTCAGGATAAAGTTTCTCTAAAAAATATTTGGTTACTGTTCACTTTTAACAAGTAAAAGACACGTAACAGTTCTGTTATCTCTCCAACACAACACGATTAGATGGCCTGCAAGAAGTCCAGACCTGACGCCCATGGACTTCTTTTTATGGGGTCATGTAAAAAATGTTGTTTATGAAACTTGCTATGAAACCGTTCAAGAGCTAAGGATTGCGGTAGAAAATGTTATCAGGGGCATACACCACAACACTTTGCTGAAGGCTACAAGAAATGAATTTCAACGGCGACTAATGTTGTGTAGCCGGAACGACGGGGCTCATTTCGAACAATTTATCAGTTAAATAATTTAAGTGTTACAAAATTGATAGTAAAATAAAGTTGATGTTAGATTTAACGATTATTTTTATTTTTAAGACCAAATGTTTGTTACAGAAACTTTATCCTGAATATTAATACTACCGATTAGTATAATAAAATAAAGAGTGTTTATTTTTTTAAATTTTAGTTGGTTCGAGTCCCGGGCGAAGCAAGCGAGTTTAAAAAAATATTTTAATGCAGATTTGTTTCTTTTTAAAAATAAAGGAATGTCTCCTTTAAGTAAAATGAGCTAGCTTAAGGATTTTAAGTAGTTTCCCTCCAGGGCCTGAGTTTAATTTCCACACTGTATATCACGCAAAAACGTCACTATTTTGGCTATTTTTGATGTACTTTTGTCGACGCTGGATCTCCTGAACTGTAATATAGGTAAACAGTTGAAATTGTATGTAGATTACATAGTGCAACTATAACAACAAATAATAAAATGAAATAAATTTAATAATAAAGGGGCCAATGTCCATAGTTGAGTACTAATCACTGAAGTTAAGCAACGTCGGGCGCCGCCGTCAGTCCTTAAATGGGTGACCACGAAATGATGGGTCTATTTTTTAAATAAATGTATTAGTTTTCTTTAGCGAAATAGTCATTTACGATAGTACGGAACCCTCGGTGTGCGAGTGGACTCGCAACAATTATCCACGCTGACGTCACAAATCTAGGCCATACGAAAAACAGATGGGGATCGTGCCAGCTTTTATTTTTTCTGTATATTGTTTAAGGTAGTATTTTTTTTATTATAGCTGCACTCTGTCTAACTGGGAATAGAATAAAATGCATAGGATGTGAGGATCTTTTACATTTCTGTTACCAAATCATATCTACAATAAATAACAGGTACCTAAGTATTTCATTTAGTTCTCTTTTTGAAAATGATTTAGCATCCTAGGATATACAATTTCCCCGAGGAAAATTAAAAACGAAATAATCCAACCTGTTAACAAAAGCATATAGCAACCAGTGTAGTGTTCCATTGCGATTGGTTTCAAGTTTTCTGCTGGTTTATGAGCTCTCGGGGTTTTTGCGTAGTCTTGCTTTAACTTTTCCGAGAAACCCGATTCAATCAGCTTTACTAAAATTTCATTTAAAGACTGAGCGATAGGCGAAAACTTCTTGAAAAAAATTACATTGGGTGTCGAAACAATTATCTGAGGTAATATGTGCACGTCAATTCTCTCTTCTAAAATGATTGTGTGAGCAGTTTCCAAGCTCATTGCCAGAACAAACTCAAGCCCCTCCGAGACTTTTCTAAGTGTCGGTATAATGTCATTGGTCTTCACATCTATCCAATTATCGTAAATCGCTGGGTAATCGATGTAATAGTCCTTCAGAGCCGCACCACCTCCAAAGGGGTACTGAGCCACTATCGCATCTTCTATAGATTTAAAGTCAGAAAAATGATAGTTAGTCTTCAATACTGTAATAAGAGTGACTTGATAAAAAGTCCGTAGGAAAAAGCAGAACCACATCCAAAGCAAGAGCATGACTAAATAGGCGGGTTTTTTTGGTAGCCTTGTCGATGGGAGACCCATGCATACCATCCATGAGTAGAAGACTAAACTAGTTTGTGGTCTGTTCCCTTCAATGACCTGAGCATGACTTTTCCAAAGTCTGCTTCGTCGTATTAAAGCACATATTACTACAAGCACAAAACACACAGCAACGGCCAGTTGAGCGTTAAGTTGGAACGGATGCATCAATTTTAGGGAGGATGGCATCATCTTTGCTGGATGTGTGACCCAAATGACGCCAGCGGTGTTGTAAGATATGGACAGATGAAAATACGAGAATCTCGCCAAGGTAAGAGCGCATGAGGTCATTGAAAAGTTAGCGTAGTCGAGATAGACGTCTGCTAAGGATCCCGACCAGGATCCGTCATCTTCCAGCTTGCCCCAGCCGTTGCCGATCCTTGGCGTCATCACAGTCAGTTTAGCGTTCAATCCTTCAGCCAGTATTAAAAGTAGATCACCATCTGCGCCACGCGGTACCCCATCAGTTATTTTCATATACGGCGGCTGAATGAACGTCGATGCCACCAAGGGGCACAAATTAAAGTTCGTTAATTTCATTTCGAATAAATCACAGCAGCTTGGTTGGTCGGTACACGCGTCTAGAGATTCAAATTTTACAGGAATATCTGTTCTACAGTCACTGTCGTTTAGAGGAAAGTAAGTGTATCCTGCAACTTCGACTTCCACATTTTTCAGAAACACCACATTGGTGACCTTGTGTTCCCAAAATGCTGTTACAGCTTCAGTTTCATTGCAGTCGCTTGAATCATGAGACTGGCATACAATGATGTACTTCCCGGTATTGTCAAATTCATGGTCGCGCATCCATTCGAGCACATGCACTATGTCATCGAGGATTATTCCAAAAAGCACGTACTGCCTGGTCGTTTGCACAAATTTGGGGTAAAACGTTCCATTAGCGACTATCGAGCTCTTTCCGTAGGACTGCAGGAAAACTTCTACGCCACACCACACAGTAGAGTTGAAGAAAACTAAAGTCACGTAGCGCCATTCAAAGTTTTGAATAGCGATTTTAGTAGCGGCCAGGCTAAGACTTTTGACCGCGTCACACGTTTCAATGTTAACTAAGTTCAGGGTATGATCACTAGTGGTCATGTTACCAGTCATGCAAACCATGCCATGCAGTGATTGCATACCACTGTTCTGTTCGATACTAAGCAGTAAAACATGTTGGTAATACATTTGATATAAATCTATAAATGGCGTCGTCGCGGTGCTAATTGAATAGTGATGGACCGTCAGTACCTTATCTATCTAGCCATCACAATCTACTAATACATTACTGCAGTAAGTTAATGGCATGGGATATAAAAGAAAACCACTCGCGTAGCTGAAAAAAATTATATTTTATGAGAAATTATAATTTACAATATTTCATACATGCATCCATCTTCAGTCGGAACTTAAGCTAAAATTCTCACAATCTCACGCAAAAGGTAAAGCAACTTTAGACTATAATTATAGTTTTTAGCAATATTTGTGTAATTCCTTGCCCAACGGGCGAAGTAAATCAGCCACTTCTGAACTCTAGTCTAGCCCGGAATAGAGTTCAGTCCCTTTGTAGGGCTACGTAATGGCAGAGTGACGTCACGAGCGCGCTAATTGCATTTAAAGGAAACTAAAACTATGTGCCAATAAAATAGGATATCATGTGCTTTGTTCTTTTTTGAAAACGACATCAATAGGCTATTTGACTACTATTGGGAATTATTTCTTACGTATTGCCTGAGAAAAAATAATGCAAATGATACTAATATTTTTTCAAAGCCCGACGAATTTGCTTTGAAAAAAGTTTGAATAAAATAATGGCGCGCGAAAACGATAATCTCTGTCATGGCTACTCGTTGACGTCACACCTTACACCACGCCCGCCCTAACAAAAAGAACAAGACGCACTGTATCTGTTCTATGGGTGACGTCACAAGTGATACTACCATAAGCAGAGCGTTTTCGGTCACGTGATAATATATAAAAATGTGTAATTTTAATCCCGTTTTTTACCTAAAATAGGCATATTTATGGTAAAAACCGACTAGGATGAAAATAATTTGCAACTTATTTTCAATGTAGTTAAAAAGCCTATTACGTCTCAGCTAGAGTCTAGCCAGTCCGTATAGACATGTCACGAAAGGGCATGTCTATACGGACTTTATGAAAGTTCAATATTAATATGCATGTCTTTTAAGATATGAAGCAGAATAAAATAACGCACGCTCGTGTCATAGTGTTGATTGCGCCCCGGGCGTGGAACTTTAAAACACAATATTGCTGTAAATTGCACAACATAAAATAGTCATATGTACAGGGCATACACAGAGATTTCACAGAGGGATACATCAATAGATATTTTTTTTAATATTGTGCGCTAAGTTTCAAAATTCACATTATTTTGAGCATCAGACAGTTGTTTCTTATATAAAGCATATAGTTTTGCTATTGACAATTTGACAGGTGTCATCTTTGTGCATTATCGCTGATGAAATCGAAACTCATCATACTTAGAAGAAATATAAATTCAAGACACAACAACAAATAAGTTAATAAGTTATATTATCTTCAAACAGAAACTTTGTTTCTTGCTATAAAAAATCTAAATAATAACACAAAGCAACACTCTAAATTAGCATAATAAAATACTCTAATTATAAGGAAAACAATAATAAAATGTTAAAAATTTGTGCTCTTCTCCAGTATATCGTGCCAATAGCAAAACTTGGCACTGTCACTGTCAGCTCGAATCACTCAGCACATTTAGACCCAAATGTACAATATATTACATTCATGTGGTACAAGCTTTCGTGCAAAAAACTTCGGTTCAGTTTTTACAATTCACATTCGCTTTATTTTACGGGTTTCTAGTAAAAAAAGTTTATATCAAATGCATCAAAAATGTCCTTAAACAACTAACGTAGTAATTTCCTATACTTGACAATCTAGCCGTATGGAATTCTCATACACGGTTAATATTAGGAAGAAACCAAATACACCATACACTGCGTACACAAAGCCTACAGTTAAACGTAAATCATTTTGCGTGAAGTCAATTCGTGTAGAAAAACACCATTTAAATATAAACAGCTTAAATAATAACATATAATTTTATGTAACAAAAAATCCAATTTACAAAAGTAACGAAATATTTTATTTAAAATACAATAAATCTTTGAAGCTAACAGATACAGTAATGGTATATAAATTACGTGTACATTACATCTATTGGATAATGTGGTAGAGAGACATTAGGCTGGGACCAGCAGACACGACCGGAGGCGCCGCGGAGGCCCCTCTGCGGACGTCGATGCCGAGGTTCCGACTTGCGGGTGCTCTAGCCCGACCTAAACCTCACTAGAGACATCATTCATTATAACTTAAATAAATACGTAATAGTAACACGGAAGCATCCCCTTCGATACACCAGTAGGAAGTCCTGTCTCGACCCTAGAGAATGTCACACGCAACGTTCATTGGACTAGTTTGTTCAAATCCATCCGTCTGGACACGATAAAATGTATACTAATGTAGAAAGATATTATGGCAACAAACTTTACAAAAATCCTAAAACAATGACTAAAAGCAGCTCACGGTAAGGCCAAGACTCACCATAACTTTTTAAAATGCACAATTTAATATTCACCGATACAGACACATACATAAATTGTGAATAACTTCATTTAATTCATCATCATAAAAAAACATGTCAAAAAACCTGTCACGGTTGATGCGATCCCCCGAACCGGATCGACACGGCTCGCGGGCGCGCCGCTTCTGACTCTAGTATTTGGATTAAATGACTTACAATCTATCCTTACTTTTTCATTAAACATTTTAAGATGAAATAAGTTCGTTCACCCGATCTCAGTTCGTGAATTTACATACACATTATGTCGTGAAGTAATGATGTTTACATTATGTGTTTAACACACAATCACAGATTTGTGTCAGGGACCTCTGCAAACGCTTAGACAAGGTTGTACTCCTTCAGGTTGGATTGTAGGATAGTGTCTTTCACGGCGGCGAACACGAACCGGATGTTTTCAGTGTCTGAAATAGAACGACATACAGATAACGTGATTGTTCCACATCGGCGTATATCTACATCTGCACTACGCTACGGCCGAACAACTAAATAATCTTATAAAAATAACTCACGTACGGAAACGGCGCTCTCATTCAACGCGATCCACTTTATTTCTGGCACTCAAAATTACTGCACTTGCAAATATACGATTGAAATCGTCGACTATTCGGTTATAAAGATGTTACTATCGATTTCAATGTGGTTGATCTACGTGGTTGCCTATTCGGGAAGAACTCCTAGGTACAGATATATTTTCAGAACGGTCTGAATTGTTTACAAGGTAAGATACAAACAAAGGTAAAAATAAAACATGCAGCTAGTATAAAAATAAACATTTAATTCTATTCACAATACATCAGCAAACCAAAAAGAAAATAACATATTTAACAAATAACATTTATGCCAAATTAAACTCTTTTAGAGCTGATTGCATAATGGTATCTTTTACAGCGCAAAACACAAGTTTTATGTTTTCCGTATCTATAATAATATCCAAGGCAGCATGCAGGAAATAAAAAATAAATAAAAGTGTACGCAAAATAAACAACAACAAAAAATAACAAAGAATACTTGGAGAGAATAACATCACAATCCGTGAGAATTTAGATAAATTTAGTTAACAATAGCGTTAAAAGCTGATTTGACAACACAAAATTTAACACAAATTTATGGGACTTTCTTTTTTAATTTCTTAAAACACAACAAACAATCTAAATATTTTTTTCTAGTCTTATAAAGACACTACAAACAATAAACACACAAAAAACCTCTAGCTACAAAGCAAAACTAAACAAAGAATAGGAAATAAATCATCTTACCTCAAATTCCATGCAATTTGACTCGCGTTTGACTTTGAAGAGTATCTATAATTTCTATAATTAATGTCGTTGCATGATGGGTGATGCAAACAGTTTTGAAAAGGTGAACCAATCTGATAACATATCGTTACCATAACGTAGTGAAAACTTTTATGAAAACAATGCAGTAATTTTGAACCAGCTGATCGAAATTAACTCGTACTTGAGCAATTTTTGTACAAACACTATTTCAAATAGTTTGATTGTAAATGGACGCGTAAAATTTGTGGACCACAGTTTTCACTGTACGATCATCAGTCTTGGACGTGAGAGTTATCCAAACTAATCATATAATTGATGACTGGCAGAGATTATCATATACCTTCTTACAGTTGTAGTTTCATAATAACTTAACCAGTGGAATAAAGTATTTTCACCAGAAATGTTGAGAAGCGGCATAATGTGTTAAACCAACAAAAAGGATCGTTAGGTTTTGAAAATCAAGGGATCTTAATTATTGAGTTTAAAACGTTCGCCGCTTCATCACATAACGGCACTATCCCTTACGCTGCTTTCCCACTACAGATGCGGTAAGCTGATTCCAGCCGACCAATAAAATAGCTTTAATATCGCGTCATTTTCATAGCTGAGAAAAATGACGTGATAATAGAGCGATCCTATTGGTCGACTGGAAAAATAGTAACGTATCCCATCTCTGGTGGAACAGCTAAACACGCACACGGCACGTGTTATCGTTCCGTGCTAAGTACTTATGAGACAAAGCCGATTAGAAGGCATGACGGCAACCTTGTGAATATAAAATGGCCCACTACTTAGCAGGGGCGACGATCGTGCCGTGTAAAAGTAAAGGTTAAGGGTGCATTTTTGGTGAAGAGTCAGAAAAAAGGGAAATATCGCACTAAGTGCATTGAGAACATAAAATTCGCTAACACTGTCCTCATAAAATGCATCCTTAAGTTTGAACCTCATTTATACCGCACCACTCTTGTACAGTAGAAAAACGAATATGGTATTTATTATTATATTTACATATGATATTCAAATATGACCATAAGCTTGTGTAGATACACTTTACAGAGACAACATTATACTTAACACTGTCTTGATAGTGCGCTGTTTGTTATTTTATGTTGTCACCGTAAAGTGAATCTAAGGAGCTAGTTTAGGTCCAAATTTAATTGTGAGGATCAGGAGTGGTATAAATGGGCTGGCAGCCTTTAGACTATATACAGGATGTCCAGAAACTCAATGTCAAGCCAAAAACGGACCGGTGGGTTTATGACGACCCAGACAATTTCAGTAAAAAGCCTATAACTCAGAAACCATTGGAGATAGACCAATGGATTTGTGTTTTCCTGGGTTGTCATAAACCCACCTGTCTTCCGTTTTCGTCTTGACGTTGAGTTTCAGGCCATCTTGTATGTATAAAGCCTCTCCCAGACAAACGCGGCCTGCGGTGGCGGCGGATGCAATGCAAATTGTACTGAGCCTGTCACACGAAAATCGAAGTTTCTGATTCGTTTTCGTGCTAATGTTATCTTTCGTATGCGATTAAAAGCAGTTGCAGGAAAACGAATTAGAACGTCCGGTTTTTTTACGAATAGGTCTCCTTGCCACCACTGCAGGCCATGTCAATCTACAACCCGTATTATGAAAGTTTGGTCAGTAATTAATCTACGCTTCGGTTACGCTTTTCTATAGAATAAACGTCACTCAAGAATAGATCTCACTGGTTCATAATACGGACCTAAGAGATGATAAAAAAAAGTGAAAATCACTAACCTGTCGCACAAGTGAAGTGAGAGTAGATGATCTTCTCAGCATCAGGGTTAAGGTCCACGAACATCCGCAAGATGAATTCGCGAGCGGTGTTAGCATCGCGTTGCGGACCTGTCACACATTCTAGCGGTACTACAAACTGTATAGCATTTGACTACGCTGGTGAACTGTTATTAGCGGATATGAATAACGTTGATAATAAAGAATTTACTCTTGAGTTCAGCGTCGGTAGAGTTGGTAGTATCGTCGGGTCACTATAATGCAAGACAATTTATTGTACGGCCAAATAATGTACACCCTGATAATTCGTGTCAAAACCATGTCAAAACCTATTAAAATTGGAAGCCATGACACGGATTATCAGGGTGTACATTATTCGGTCGTACAATAAATTGTCGTGCATTATAGTGACCCGTATCGTCAGGACAAGGCGTTCCGTTATATTTTTTTATTTAGTCATTAATTATTAACACTTTATTGTACAAAAAAGAGAAAATACATGAATAACATAAAACTCTTATATCTAAATATAAATTTACGGTACAAAAGGCGGCCGTATCGCTGAGAGCGATTTCTCCCAGGCAACCTTAGGAAGGACAAAGATATAAGATATTTCAGAAGATTTTTTTTGTATAGGAAATAATTTTTAATGGGATTCGGTACACCGCCTCTACTTCTACTGCATGGAAATTGTAGTTCCATGAAGATGACAAGTGCTGGGATACCTAGGTATCCCATACGTATGGCATTTCTCGTTGTCAGACGATACTATCATGCAACCAAACTCAGAGCAATAATAATAATCAAACAGTCGTTTAAAGAACTGATTCTTTAAACGACTGTTTGATTATTTAGAAATAGATCAGGGAAGTGAAAGTCTTGTTACAAAATAAGAGCATTTTATCTCTTGAATAGCTGGATTTCATGTCATACCTCAAATAACAGTACACCAAAATCTAGCATTTTGTACAGTCAAAATATCTAGCTTACAAAATATTTATATGTTATACTTTTAAAGTAGCACTGTCCCTTTGTCGCTTAGAATATCATTTAGTTATAGCGAAAGAAAAAGGAGGCTTTTTTATATTTGCCAATACGGAATTGCCTGTTTCGATTCGTACAATATTAGTACTTATCATCATCAGCCCGGTTACATCGTGCTGAACATAGGCCTCCCACAAACGACGCCAATAGCGGTCTTGACCGGCCTCCATACATACCTAGAGCATAGATGTTTCCATAGCTCGCTGATCTTGGCAGTCGGTACACCGAATTAGAGTACCAATTTGCACAAAAAACGAAACGAAACACGAAATTGCGTAGTTATTTCAAAGAATTAAATAGGCCTCCTGGTTCGAAACTGGTCATCCGGTCACATCCGTTCTAACAAAAGAGTTTACCAAGCTAAACAGAGAGACAGATTTACCGAAAAAAAACCGAGCAAATAACACACAACCTAATAATTCTTGCAATAAAGTCCATTCTAGCGCAACTAGTAGAAATATTTCGATCATCAACCTGTGGCAGTGGTGAAATGAGAGTAACAAGATCTGTCCGGATCAGGATTCTCTTTTAAATATTTCTGTAGGATGTAGTCTAATGCAGGCGGTGCTGTCTGTTTCGGACCTGTTTATTCAATTTACTGTTTTATAATTAACCTGCTTATTTATTCATAATGAACCTTATCATGATTAGACATGGACTTTTAACGTTTTATTACTTATTTTGTTTTCTAAAAATATAAGGATGAAAATAAAAGTAAGTAACTAATAATTCCGCGCAAAACATTCTCCGATAAGATCTAAGAAAATTTAGACCGCAGAAGAAAAAACAAAATGAAAAATCCTTTCAAAGCAAGACGTCAACTAGTTTCATCTCCCCACGAGACATCATCAGGACACCACAATACTCGACCCTGACACTGAGAGCGCGTAGCAAGAACGGTAGTCACTCCAGAGATGTTGCCACTCCGAGCTCCGCACGTCAATCTAATAATTTCGTCCTTATATTTTGCAATGGATTTCCGCAAAGTCACGCCCGAATCTATAATTTATACCAAAGATATATAGATATATCCATTATCTGATAAAATACAAACATACCATCGTATTCCGGGAAGTAGTCGACCAGATGGGAATACATAATCTTCTCCTCAAGCAAATCCTTCTTGTTGAGGAAGAGGATCACAGACGAGTGCTGGAACCACGGGTAAGTGATGATCGTCTTGAACAAAGCCTTGGACTCTTCCATTCGATTCTGAAAATAATAAATTTCAAACTTACTTCTGCAGGTTTGGACGATAACGCTGGTCGCAAGTTATTTTTTGTGTGTTAATTGTGACTTTTCCTTAGATACTTCTCTTGCTTTAAACATAGTTAAGAATGTGTACCTGGTATAATTAGCTTTGTCCTTTGCAGTAAAAATACCTTTTTACTTTACATAGGCTAAACTGGAGTGAAGAGAATCAATAAAGGTGGGTGTGCGAAGCCCTAAACCCCCATAAAAATGTACTTTCCGGTTCATTAGGAAACTACAAAGTACATAATAAGTCCCCGATCAAGAACCAAAACCAATAACTATAATTTTTGTATTTTTATATGTTTTTACAATGAAAATTTAGATATTTTAAGAGTCAATCGCGAAATTTGTAACGTCACCGTTCACTGTATCGTCATGAAGCATTTAGAGGAATATCTTTTTTAAAAGAAAATTATTTATCAGACACAACACACAAATAACAAACACAATGGTTTTTATTGAAGGAATAGAAGCACTTTAGAGTTGACAAACTGAACAGTGACGTCACAGATACTGAGTACAGTTTACTTTTAGTTTTTTCGTTATTAGTTTCAAAACTAGGGGTATAGTATTTTTTCGGTAAGGTAATAACATAAAAAAACCGATTAAAAAAATAAAAACAATTCTATGCATCTTAAATAGATGTCGTTTATATATTTTAGGGGAAGTCCAATGAATGATGAAAATTTAGTTTTCTTTGTCTGAGCAAGTTTTCATAACAAGGGCCTTTTAAAACGAAATCAAAAAAAGTAGTAAGCCAATCGATGACTGTGCATGTTTTCATATATTAAGGGCCTTTTTAACAGAATTAAAAAGTAGTAAAGCCATTGGATTTAGCTGATGCTACCGGACAAGGTCTAACTAAATTTATAGTAGGACGTTGTATGATAACATAGTAGAGCGTCAACGATTCATCCACCTCTCAGCGACTTTAGAAAAAAAAGGTCGTAACCAACATTTAACACAAGCTCTGCTTAGCTTGGGGCTAGATAATGCTGTGTGAATTGTTCCGCATGTAGGCCAATGAAGGACAGACCTTGACAGGGCGTATGACAGGTTGTAGGTACCTTATATTTTCATGGAAAAGGCCAGCTCAACCTTAATTGGTGGTCAGGGTCTGAACGGTAATCCTGTACTTATCGGTGCTGATTCGTTACCCTTGACGCGGTATGGCTTCTAATCTATTCGCGCGTTAGAGACTAGCTTTAAAAATATACGTTGGGATAAGTATTGTTTAAGAGGCAGGTATATGACGCCATTTTGTGAATAGGATAGGCATAAGATTTTGCGTTTAAAGGAGCGGGGTAGAGCAGAGCGTCGTAAGCTCAAAAATCAATTATTACTGATTATCTTTTAATTAAGACATTTTGTTGCAGCCATCCATAACAGTTTGCCAGATAGATGTGAATTGAGCGAATTTGGTTCCAATAAAAAAAAAACTCCGTCATTTTAATCGAAAAACTTAAAAAATATACGATAATCTATGGGATACAAGGCAGATCCACTTCGGCTCGAAAATTAAAAAAAAAACTATTTTAAATATTTCTGATATTTAAAATAGTTTTTTTTTATAATTATGCAAAGTAAGTACCATCTGTTTTCTTAGAGTTTACAATTTTTCTCCTAAACTGTCAATCACAAGATTTTTTTATTTTTATCACTATATTAAATAGAGGAATCCGCAGGGCCCCTGCAAGCTGCAGGTTAAAATTGTTATATTGTAAACAAATTCGCTCAATTCACATCTATCTGGGCTTTAAGCAAGACTGTTATGGATGGCTGCAACATGGGTCTCCTGTGAACTGCAAGGTCAAAATAGATTTGCCCACTCAACAACTATACTCTGTATTACTAGTCTTAAACTCACTGGACTTAGGCGTCTCCTAATCAGCACGTTATCGGCTCAAAATAAGGGTTAAAGCCATAACATCCACGCTGGGCATACGGATTGGGGAACACTCGTGTTCGAGTTATACCTAACAAAGGAGCAATACGTTAGCCGGAAGGTTATTTCCAGTATGTGTATGTATGTAGTATGTCTACAAATTTACAGCTACAAGATAATTTTATGTCCTTACCTCGTTTTCCGATTCGAATAAAATTTGATCATATTCACTAAGAGCTACTAAGAATATGATTGAGGTGACATTTTCGAAGCAGTGAATCCACTTCCTTCTCTCGGATCTTTGGCCCCCGACGTCCACCATTCTGTAGGAAACACAATATAAATTTGTACGAGGGCATTTATTATTACAAAATGAAGATTGGGATGGATAGTGAATTTAGAAATTGAAAATGAAATAGTCGTGAAGTTAGTCAAGCTTGAATCAATCATTGTTTTTATTTTGATAAATTTATCACGACTCTTAGTAGGTTCTCTAGAAAATGTTAACAAATATTTTGTTGGGTTTCCTCGTGAACGATGAAACATGCATTGTTTTGGTAAAAGGAAAATTCTTGCACAATATGTTGGAATAGTTTTCAGAAAAATTATAAAATAGAGTCAGATATAAAATAATCAACTGCGGAAAATCATATTTTAACAAAGCTTGTAAGAAATAAATCACTACAACTAGATTCCTTTCTAGTTCCAATACAAAATGCAACCACCTCAAGCATAGGAAATATAAAAGCCATTGTAAGTATAGGTAAGCAATGATTATGAATTGTATCTAAGCGTATGTTTTCATAATTTTAATATTAAAAAGTAATTTGCTAGCAACGCATTTTTATCATATTTACATAAAATAAAAAGTTGTGGTTATTTCTTAGCAATCGTTTTGTTTGAGCACAATTATATTGTTTAAAATAAGTAGGAATCTACATTTTACCTGAAAGACAGCCTGTAATCCGAAAAACTTGGCCAAAATTTCAACTGAGTTCTGTTTCATAGAAAAATGTTTTTGATTAGCGAAAATAACACAGAAACACAGAAATTCTTGAGTAATCAATCAATCAGCTTTTTTGACACTATTTTGTTAGACATTTAATACTTCATAAAAATGCGTTTAATTTACAAATTAAAAGTGTAAAATAAAGAACAATGGGCAAAAATGTATGGAACTTAGTCCAAGAGTCTCAACTGATAGGACTAGCGGGAAATGAAAGGATATGTAGTTGTGGTATGATTCTGGCAAAAGGCTATTAAATTCTGTCCCGGGGTTTTTTTGTAGCCATGATTGTTCTTTGTAATACAAAACACAAAACCTACAGAAAGCACAAAAACCTTTTCAGTTCACACAAGTCTCATCAGTGGAGGCTCTTGGACCAATTTCGCCCATTGCCCTCTGTGTAAAGTCTAAAGTCTGCGTTCCCTTAGAAAACAAGGTGTTGCTACCTTATTTTCTAAGTGGAACGCAGACTTTCGTAGTTAATAGAAAATGAAGGTTAGATTTGTACTAAACGTACAACACAAACACAAAAACGCAAGCATGCATAACCAAATCATTATTAAAAAGCGCACAGTTAATCAAATGCACCTAATTAGCTATGATAACGTCTGTAAATCCATCACATCGAATCAATACCTACTTTAATTAACAATAAAATTGGGTAACAATTGTTTAGTCGTACATTACTCACCGCTGCAATGAAAATTGAAGCCTGCCGTAAAACCATTACGTATGAGAATCGAACTACTATAGCCAAATACAGGATCTTCCGAGGGGACTAGCGTTCATCAAGGTTACCATGACGACCATACCTAAATATAATCCCATCGAGATCAAAAGGATATTCAAGTATTCCCGTGGTAGGCTGTCGGGCCCGAAGAATATCCTGCTCGGTTGGAAGGTAGTCTGCAGCCTCAATTCTCGCCAAGTCACTTAAATAACTGAAATTCATGCACTCGTGAATATCAACGCTCTTATCAGACTGATATCTAAGAATGAACAGTTTTTGGATGCATTTTATTTGGTAAAGTACCTAATAAAACCTTTACGTAGACGCATTATATAAAACTACACTCAATTTCATTGAATCGTCAATGAATGATCAAATAAGTAAAAATTTCGAAAGATTTCGCCGGTCAAGAGCGTTGATGTTTGTTTAAGAGAAAGCGAGACAAAACATAGACCGATAAACAAAAGAGTTCCATCCATGCACAGAAGCGAAGCATGCAACATTCATGCGGATATCTTTACCGAAATCGAATCTCTTCCAAATCGAACGGGTATTCAATGATACCCGTGGTAGGGACTCGGACGCGTAGAATGTCCTGCTCGGTTGGTAAGTAATTTGGGGCAGCGACGCGGTCAATCTCTTGCAAGTAGCTATGGAGGAAATTATGTTCAATAAAATGTACAAAAGTATTATTTTAAACACAGATATAACATGTGGCTTTGAAAAGCGTTGGTTGGGGGGATGTCCAATTACACTTCACCTCATACGTGAGATATTACAAAACACGCAATTTAATGTAAAATTAACGAAATAATGATTATTCTTATTTTTATCGGGTATTTATCGCGTACCTTTTGTTTTATTATCCACAACGTTACAACCGCGAAAAAAAATACCTGATAAATAATCTTTAATATGTAAACAAATCGCGAAAGTTTAAAAGTTTTAATAATTTTTCGTTTCGTGTAGGCCTGAAATATTTTTTTCTGTGGTTGCGGTGCCAACCGCATTACCCACCTCTCCTCCGCTAGTAGTCAGGTAAAAAACGAATAAAAAAAATACTAAGTTCGTTTTGCATTCAAGCGAGAGTAAAATTTTTTTAATTTTTTTCTATAATTCGTGGAAAAAAATACTTGATATTTGCCGAGAACCCCAGACGTGAGATTAATTGTTGAGTTTTAGGGGGGGGGGGGGGGGAGACCCTTTAATGCCTCACGTAATTAATGGATGCTCCTTTGCTAACTACCTAGTAAACCAACTCATGCTGAGGTAGAGCCTATTTTGTAACTGGACTTACAAGTATTTCTTACTTTAAGTCTTTTGTGTAAGCTTTTTTAAAAGACTACAACGCAAAGCATTGTAAAGCCTACTTTGGTGATGATTTTCCTATGGGTGATATTCATTATTACCTTTTAGGATCAGCTCACAGACGCGATTCAACTTTATTCACAACGCGGATAGGTACAAATTTTATTGGCATAATACAAAAACTACCCGCGGCGCTGTGACGCTGCACCGCGTTTGCGCTCCTTTTGCGTAGAAAATAAAGTTATATTTTGAATCAAAGTGCGCGCAGATTCGTGTCTCATCTCGGTGTAAACTGACCTTAGTTTGACTATTTGCTTTTTCCATCGCAGAGTTATCAAATGCTTATTGACATCACAAATTTATATAAAACTCACGAAATTATTACGTCACTCAAATATCATATATTATGTACGTACGTAAAAAGTACTGCAGTAGCCTGGGAATTTAAATATTGGTTTTTGGAGAGACGTAATTTTATGAAATATTTATGGCTGATTCATTTCACCACTGTATATTTTGTCCAACTCTGAGTTTCCACTTATGTACTTGCTTAGTTACCTACCCCTGAATAAGTGTACTCGGATTGAGTAGGTATGTGTATGTATAAAACTAATGCCCGTATTACGAAAGGATGCTTATTCATCGGATCTATGCTTGAGTATTATTATTATTATTATCACCAGGCTGTATTTCATGAACCGTGATAGATTAGACAGTTGAAATTTTCACAGATGTATTACTGTTGCATCTAAAACAACAAAAGCTAAAATACAGAATAACATAAATATTTAACGGGGCACCCATACCTACAACAAACGTGATTTTTTTGCCGTTTTTATAGATAATGGTACGGAACCCTTCGTGTGGGAGTACGACTCACACTTGGCCGGTTATATTTCCTATAGCATAAACGTCATTCAACCATAGATCTATGACTGAGCAAGCTTTCATTATCATCATCATCATCAGCCTATATTAGTCCACAGCTGGACATACGCCTCCTTTAATGAGCGCCATGTCTGTGCATTCATAATACGAGCCTAAAAATAAAACTTTCCTATCCCTGTTGAAACTGGTTAAGAATATCTAGGTACGGTTTCAGAATCCTAAGATTGCCACAGGCTATCATCTAAGTGCACCTATAAAAATTACTTTGTACTTTTATAGCTCACTATGTAAGTAACCATACCTAAGTACTTGATCACTTTATTGCAATGATTTAACCGTTCACTTAGCATATTGATTTTAATAATAACAGAATAGACAGTGACCTCACTGGGATAGCTTTAGGTATTGAACGATATTTCAGTTTCCTGTTATGTGGTTTAGGAGATAATTTTATTAAATTTGCAACAGTTTCAACTGTTTTGTTTTATCTCGTCGCTTTAGCGGACACCTGGCTTCAACATTACTCATTGGTTGATATATCAAAACGGAATGCTTATTACTTCATTGCCACTCATAACTTGTTAGTAAACTGATCAGTGCATTCTGAGATTATACACCTTTGTTCAATATAATGACATTATAAAAGAGCTAGCTAGATTGAAATCGTTGGCATTTGTTGTTAGATTCAGAACTAGTTATATTTAGATCACTGAATTGAGATATTTATACACAATAAATGAATTGTCCAGCATTATCTATTTATTACCTTCTCCCTCCGACTAGGTGGGATGACGATTATCGAAAGACTGCTGGCAATGCTGGATGCGGCAAGCTGAAGGGCGCTATGGCGCTCATTAGGGGAGGCCTCCAGCAGTGGACTAATATAGGCTGATGATGATGATGGTCTATTTATTATATAATCCAGATGTTTATCAATTTACACTCCGTTTTACCTATATTGACTTTTGTATGTGGAGCGTGTGGTTAACAATTGTTCTTGTGAGACTTAAACAAATTGTATGTATTTTTTAATGTATATCTTCACCATGATCTTCTTGATGTTCTGTTGTAGGCACATATACTAAATTTTAACGCTTTTCCCATTGATAAATTTCGTTCACCGTACAGAAAACAATGTTTTCACTGGGGCATAATTCATATTGCGTTCTAGATATTTTCGACTAGGCGAATATCGATTTCGTTGCTTAGAGTTGGTTAGAGCACACCCGTGCTATGTAGATAGATTGTCCAGATTTATTTATTTGGTGTATCTATTGACTTCATTAGAATGTTTACATCTGGAAATTGTATTGTAGGTGTTTACAAGTACTTACTATTTCGCCGAGTCAGTCAGTTGGTACTCCCGCCTGCGATCATAGCACTCCTGTATGCCAGCATCCGCCCAAAGTCCCTTGATAGCCTCCACGTAAGGACTTTCGAACGTTGTCACGCTCTCAAAGTCAATAGCTGATATCAACTCCGCCTTTTCCTGTAAATCCCGATATTTGTTGTTAGAGAATTCATGATACTTAGGGAAATATTATTATAAAAAACCAATGATGGGAAAACACAAGGAAATTAATTTACTTTAATAATGGCAGTTGGCATAAAACCTAGGTTGTTCGAAAAAATAGAGTCTACTACAATTTTGAACTAGTTAGTTAAGGTTTTGGTGCCAATAGAATCACTACCCAATGCTTTCATCCCTCAACGTACGCAAATAATTATCAAGCTAGCATATTTCAGCGGAAGGAGCTTTCGATGTTTCTAGATATATATAAAGCACCGTCCCAAACAAAGTCAAAGTCACTAAGACCAATCACTAAGGTTGAAAAATCAATTGCGTCTTGACTAAAAATAAAATGAGACTGTAAACATAACTCTTTGTATTATTAAGAGAAATTTCTAAGAAATTGCGTGGGCGCTCTATAGGTTCTATTGTTCTAGGTGGGGAGGACCGTCTAATGCACTGACTGAGTGGGTGAAATGCCGAAGGGTAACCTTCGATATGCTTTTAGATTTTTCTTGGAAAGGTGATATCAAAAGCAAGAACAATACCTATAGAAATTTAATATTTCTACAAAATTCCTACAATATTATCATGGTTAGCTAATGGTTTTCTATCCACTGCTCAATTGTACAGAAATTTCATTAAGTCTTATAATCAAATATTCTCTTGCCCTTTTCCCACTCATTCGTTAACAGACAAAGTTGTATTAGGTCAATAAAATTGTATCGCCACATTTGAAACGCGACAAATTTATCGCCTTCAATCTGCGCGCAAGCATGCGGCGCAAACCGATGTTAGGGCCAAACTCTTCAAACCGGATCTTCTAAAAGCTTATTTTGTAAGCCGAAAGCGAAATAAATAAACTTTAAGCATTAATTAAACCTAGAAACTGGTTGTTGTGGGCAAGGTGGATGGGAAAAGGCCACGAAGCTGATCACCGAGCCGCTGGTCTGACAGTGTGAAACAGATTACGGGACTCCCAGTGACGACTGCTCTCAGACAAGCCAAAGACAGAGTGGCTTGGAAGCAGCTGGTCAACTCCTCAACAAAGACTTAGTAGGCACGACCATCAGTAATGAAGAATACGATGAAGAAGAGAAGAGAAGATTAATTAATTATTTCTGAGATGATAGCAAAGGCTACTTACAGCATTGGACGGATTTCCATATTGTATAGTGAGTAGCTCCATAGCGCGTATCATACTCTGCATCGCCATGAAGATGTTCTGATAGACGAGCTTGATGAAACCGCGCTTGTCATCGTCGCTGTAACCGGAACCGTGGATGATTCTCATCTGCTTTATGAACGTCGACTTGCCTGACTCGCCAGTGCCTGCGGAATAATAAATAAAAATTGAATACATTAAAAAGAAACAAACACAAATTAGAAGTAGTCTTAACAATTGATCGAGCTGCAAACTGTTGCAAACAATCTACAGGTAGCTCTACTGATCCATATCAATGTCGATCGGAAGCGTCTATAAGATGCTGGCTGCTTTGCCGCGCTGTATGGCAATGCTGATGCGCTGCACCAGATACTCACCAGCTGTCTGGTTACGCGTTGTAAGATAAATAAATCATGCTGGATACAATTCACACAGCGGATGGGTATAAGGGGAGAGGGAGACCAAATAGATGGTGGATTATGTGGAAGACAACATGGTTAAGAAAAGTCCAGAGATGACAGCTGATGGAGAAGAGTCGAAGAAAAAACATACGTCGACCCTACCTTGCATAGAATAAGGAACAGAAGATGATATTGACAATTCACACAGTATCATCTAACCCCAAGCTAAGCAGAGCTTTATTTATTATTATTCTTCTATGTATGATGATAATCGATATCTCCCCCAATTTGTAAACCGATTTTGATGTTTTATTTTGCACAGAGAATACTCCCATTCTTCATCAACATCAGGCAGCATTATCACTGCTGGACATAGTTCTCCCCTGATGAGCGCAGTAGCGAACTGTCTTCACCTTACCGCATGAATCTGCCAAGGTGTTCTTATAAAAGTTTTATTTCCGTGAGATTACATACTGTTTGTCACATATATAACTTAAATGTTCAGGAATTGTAGGTGTGTTTTAAGTTTTTTTATCAAATATTCAGTGATCTGATACAAGCGATGCCAATGAGTGTTAAAGATGATGCTGTATGATTTTTATATGACCGGCATTATTCATTTATTTATATTGACAGCCGTAAGGCCTTGGTTGCTCCGGAGGAGTTTTTAAATTGTGAGTCTTCGAGGTGTTGGTGTTTAGCTGCTAGAAGCATTGAGGTATAGAACACTATAACACTAGGACTTTATCATTTTGCTAGTTGACATCATTTATTTATTTATATTGAGTAGGACTGTGGTGTTTAGCGTCGTCATCACTAGAAACAGGAACGGAAAAAATCTGCTAAAAAGCATTGAGGTAGGGACACCAGGAATTTATCATTTTGTTACTTGTTGCTTTTCCTTGGTTATAGGTACAAGTAAAGCGGTGATAAATTCTACGACAAATGACCGTGAATTATTATTCGTTTATGCTTTTCCGATGTTTATTTGTGGGATACATCCACCATTTATGACTAGATAATTATGTGTGAATTGTCCAGTATTATTTCTTTATTCTCTTTTAGTATCTTTTTAGTTAAATCTCGAATTGCTAGACCGACCACCACATAAACGATCTTCAGGATGATATAAAAATAAATTTATTTTCTTTCTTTTTCTTCTATGATGATGATGATGTCCTCCAAGTCGGATTTCGGCCACGGAGACGGCCAGTCTCAACGGAGACTAGCCATGGGCAGGACAAATTACGGTGAAAACAAAAACACAAGTGCACCCTCAACCACTGCGCTGGACCAACGAAGGCACGGGCATGTATCTAATCTACGCGAGATTTTTGACTCCGGGCTACTTTATAGTGCAAGTTATTTATTACGTGTGGCTCTTAGATGATATTCTATAAATTTTTCTAAAAGATTTTAGTAGTGTTCCAATTTTACTACTTATAGATACATCAACGTATCAGTATTTTCAGTACCACTCAAAATTTGTAACGTTGGGGAAATAATATCCGATGCCATAATCATCTACTGAGTGAAGGGTTCCATACCATTATCTATAAAAACGGCAAAAAAAAAAACACGTTTGCTATATCTAGAGCCCCCCTTAAATATGAATTTTATTTTAATTTAATTATTTATTTTTAAAGTGAATATACTTCTACCTAAATATTATGTCAATATTTTAAGCGTCTATCTGTTGCCGTTATCAATATCGTGCAAAAAATCATGTTTGTTGTGGGAGCGACCTTTCATAAGTATTTTATTGATTTTTAGTATTTGTTGTTATAGCGTCAACAGAAATACACCATCTGTGAAAATTTCAACTGTCTAACTATCACGGTTCATGAGATATGAGATACAGCCTGGTGACAGATGAACAGCAGAGTTTTAGTAATAGGGTCCCATTTTACCCTTTGGGTAAGGAACCCTAGAAAGAGTAAATAATAGGTGCAATAACGACAATAGGAAGTGATGCGACATGCAGAAGTAATATAATTGTGTTGCAAATCGCAACGCCCAATGCACTGGTAGAGCAATGTTTTCCCTAAACAAGCCTCTATTACATATTATATATATCTACATAAGCAATAACAGTGAATAATACTTTATTCCTAATGCTCGTTATAGCCGAAAGTTTTTCATGTTCTGTAATTGTATCTTTGTCCAAGATATAAAATCTTGCAAGATGTTGTACAGACATGCCAAGACAATCATTTCACGTTTTGAGAACACAGTCAGATATGCAGATAAGGAAATGATGTACTGGGCATGACTGGCATGAGAATTAGATAAGATTGCCTGATATTCAATGAAATGCCTCATTATTCTGTCCAAAATTATATTAAGAAGTCGGAACAAAAAATAAAATTCAGTAGAAAGTCCATCAAATTATGTGTATACATAAGTTTAGAGAGTAGTTATGTTGGCAATGCTAAGGCAGGAATTCTAGTTTCATAAACCATAGTCAGAATGCAGCTCTCAACAAACTCTATTAAACTTTCAAGATGAATTATGATGACTGAACATCGGTGAAAAGGACTCGGGATGACATGTCCGGGATAACTAAGTTCTTAGAAGTTATAAGATGGGAAATGAATTGGAAAGGTCAAAAGAGTCAAAGATCAGGTAGCAGTGTATAAATAGCATGAACACCTGAAGAAAATGGATCACTTGTTGCTCTAGCAACCTTAGTTTGCGTGGTTCCTTACAGCATAATGTAGCATTCTGATTTTACAGCTGTTAACTTAGGCCTATAATATCAAGGACTGCAATTGCTAGCAATGTGCTTGTTAGTGTAAAAAATGCTTTATAGGAGTGTTATCCAAATTCCAAACTAAAGCAGTACCTTCTAAAAATTTATTGTAATTTTTTCTAGTTAATGTGTTTAAAATCTGTACTACCATTTGTTGAGTTTGGGTATTTCAAAATTTCAATATTAAAAAATACATCAAAATAAATTGTAAGTTATCTAGTACCTACCAATAACAGAAGCTTTGCTCTCTTTGGGGCTGTGTGGATTGTCCACCATTGTTATTTTTTTACTATTTCTTTACCACAGTTTGCTTTATCAAGCTGATATCATAAATAGTTACTATCAAATTGTACAAATTTTGGTTACTAGCAAGATAAAAAATATTTAATTTTATCTAAGTACAAATTTCCGATTTTCGGATAAATCCCTTTACTTGTACTAGAAGACCTTGCTTCTTGCCAAATTTCATGATTCTAGGTCAATGGGAAGTACCCTATAGGTTTTGGTTGCATGTGATTCCCTAGGAAATTTCAAAATATTTGGACATAAACATCTGTAACTTTTGATTGCGTTCACTTAGAAGTTTGAATTATATCACGGCTGCAAGAGATTACGAACCTGAGTATATGGTGTGAATTTCAACTCGATACCTCCACGTGTTTTGAGAAAAGACGGTTGACAGACAGACAGACGGACAACAAAGTGATCCTATAAAGGTTCCTGTTTTCCTTTTGAGATACGGAACCCTAAAAATGGACAATTAATGCAATTTGTTTATATTCACACCTGTGTGGGAGAGCCCAGAGCCTATTAATAGATCAGTACCCGGGTAATTGAACTTGGCCTCTTGAGTTCATCTATCTAATATACAATTGACCGTTTCAAATTCGGTGGGGAAGTTGGGAGTTCTTATAAAGGCTAATTTTCAAAACAAATTTCTACATTTGCAAATTTAGGAGTTATTTTATTTAAATATTTGGTTTTAATTGGGCTTTGTTTTGACAAGCATAATGTAAATTATGTGGTCTTATACACCCCTAAAAAAATTCAAACACTTAGACCAAGAATAGTTTATAGAATATCACTTTAGGTTAAGTGACTGAATGCTTTGCAAAAACCTATGACCTACTGAAAAAACATAAGGCTAGATTTAAAGGATATCAGTCCATCAGCAATGTGAACATTATGTTTTTAATTGAAAAAGATGTTTGACTATAAGTCCATTAACCCATAGGACACCATAAGGACAGATTTGGGTGAATGGTGGACCAAAGAAATGGTTTTTCTCTAATAATTGTCATACTATTGGGAGTCGCTTAAAACCAGGGTGCATTAGCGATATGTATCGCTTCTGGGCACAGGCTGAGCAATGCCCTCTTTTATGTCGCTTATTTTTCTTTTTCTATGTTTGTCATAAATTTCTTTTTAATTTGTGTTATTGTGACAAAAATAAAACTTTTTACTACATATAGTATACAATAAGTATGATACACCATTAGGGAAATATAACATGGTCATGATATTTGAACATGATAATGATGAAATCTATGTTTGATTTGAAGGATGTTGAATTTTACACACCTATAATATTATAATATTGAATTTCAATAGATATATAGATCAAGTTTTATAATAGTAAGTACTTAATACACTCAATTTTTATAGAACCAATAAAATACACAATTATTCACTGCTTGAATATTTGAAAACATCTGTTTGTGTTTTATAAACAGTTAGAAACAATGAAATAACTGAAATCACTTCAATCAGAAACATAAAATAATGATGTAAGATGGATAATAAAATTTGTAGTATTCCCAAGCCAAATTCATACACATTTTATACTTTGGGAAACAAATTAACCGCACACTGTTGTCAAGGTTATGTTATCAATTTCATATTATATCAAGATTTTTTTAATGAGGTAAATCTGGAATTCTGGTTTGTGCAAGGATATAAAGTTATGAACTTCAATCAAGGTAGGATTAGGTATTTTACATACCTACAGATTAGACTCTAATCTCTGGTTAGTAATATGATATGCCAATGGGACCTACCTATAATAAGAAAAATATTAAAATACTACATTTTAGTGATTATTATGTACTCACCGAGCAGGAGCAACTTGAGTTCTCTCCTGGCATCTCTTTTGTCCTTCCGGAGTTGCCTCTCTATTTCCTGATTGATTCTCTTTTGTTCTTTGGCTTCTTCTGACATGCAGCACTCCATGATTCCTTAAAGCGGAGGGCCGCAGGCCGTCCTCTCGCGCGGAGCCCTGTCCTTTCGGCAGGCCTTTCAACCGAGGCACACCACTCCTAAAATCACATCAATATTACACTCACTGCATCACGAAAACGGCACAAATACACTATTATCACGTACCGACGCGAGAACGCGCGAACAACCATCCGAACTAGAAACTATCGAATCCAAAAACCGACAATCCGGTCACTGGGTGTGGTGACTTATGATCGGTCATATACATAAACGCTTCTGTCAACTGCCGACATAAACACTTCGAATTCAGCTTTTATACGAGCGTGGAACCTTGCGAACTGACCGTATAATCTTGTTAATGTAACTAGATTCAAGAAACCTATGGCTAGTCCCCACACGTGTGTATTAATAAGATTAAAACTGTGAGCAAACAGCGGATTGATGATACCTAGGTAATCTACTGATAACTAGAACGGCCTATGTCTAGGTTACGAAGTGATTTGTAAAGGGAAACTGCACGACAATTGACGCTTCACAGACGCACTTTTTCACTTATTACATACCCAAACGTTTATCCATAGGGCACGATCAAATAATCCACCTCAATTTATGCACTAACCACGGCTAAATCACTCAAGTCATACAACGTCCGCCTCTCTCAATATGGCGCTGGGAGATTTTGGGCGATGGGTGTTCAGTGCGCGTGCGTTGTTTGAGTGTTAGCAAAATAAAAAAATGTAGAATGAAATTATTTCAGGGCGAGCAAGTATCTATATTTAGAAAAAATGATTTCCTAGCATCAAATTATTCAATCGAAAATGAAAATGGACCTAATTTCCATAATCATAAAAATTATTGACAGCAGTAATTTTAAAATCTGTCAAATAATTTGCTGTCATATAAAATCAAAGATTTTTGTGTTTTGATTCTTGATTATTTTTAACTGCCGGTCTGCCAGGCCATGATTTATTATTTTTAAACTATTTTGAAGATATTCTGCTTAAATAATTTCGATAATCTGGAAATTTATTGAGCCGTTTTTAAGAAAATAATTCTCCTACTTAATCTGTGCGTGCCTTATTGTTTGTCTATGGTTGAACATGGAAAAGATAGGAAAAGATGAATGAACTTCAGTTCATTCATTTGCATTGGGGTGACCAAATTATAGTTTTCTTGCGGACAGGATCCGTAAATGCACATCCGGTATAAGTGCTGTACGTAAGTTTAATGTACCAACTTAACCATGAAACACATTATTCCAGGCTAAAAATAATTTTTGGCTAGATGTTTAGTAGTTTTACAGATAGGGAAGGAACTTAATCTACCATACTACGATACGAAATGCAGGGAGCAAAGCCAGTGCTGTTAAATTATTCTTAACTTTGCCATCTATCGGTGAGTAGAGTAAAATCTTGACGAGACCTCATTGGCAGCGCACGGGGCGCGGCGCGGCGGCGGCACATCGACAGGAGGTTCTCTATTCCCGCTACGGAATATTATTTCTTGGGGTCTCGGACATTTTCACGTTTGTTCTACCGTAGCGCCATAACTAGTCCGTCTGATTTAAATAAATAAAATAAAGAAATGAATAAACAGTTTAATTCGTCTAAGACTTAAATAATTGTTTACTTATGTAAGAGACGTTTTAAAGTAGGTAGTAAACAATATAAAAAACAAAAATCACTACTTTTAGTAGTAGGTTATTGATAATATATCTACCAATACTTATTTATTATACTGTACACACCCTGGCGCCCTGTGCGAGATTCCATAATGCGCCCTCGAAAAATTAGGGTCGTCATCCCACTAATATTTTAAAATGTGAAAATTTCATAGACTTTATTATTGGCGGCTGCGCTGATGGTTAGATTTGATGGATAGATGGATGAATGTTTGATACTCAATCACGCCAGAACGGCTACACGAATCTGGATGAAATTTGGCACAGAGATAGATTATAGTCAGTTTTTCAGTTTTTATCCCGGACTTCCCACACGGGAACGGAAACTACGCGGGTGAAACTGCGAGGCGCTGCTAGTCTATAATATCCCGCTTTGCCTCATCATCATCATCATCATCATCAGCCTATATTTGTCCACTGCTGGACATAGGCCTCCCCTAATGAGCGCCATAGCGCCCTGTCTTCAGCTTGCCGCATCCAGCATCTGCCAGCAGTCTTTCGCAAATCGTCATCCCACCTGGTCGGAGGGCGTCCTACACTACGTTTGCCGAGTCGCGGTCTCCACTCAAGAACACGTTTACCCCAGCGGTTGTCGGTTCTTCTCGAGATATGGCCAGCCCACTGCCACTTCAGCTTGCTAATCCTTTGAGCTATGTCGATAACCTTAGTTCTCTGTCGGATGTACTCGTTACGAATCCTATCCTTCAGAGAAACTCCGAGCATAGCTCTCTCCATAGCTCGCTGGGCGACTTTAAACTGGTGGACCAGCCCTACCGTGAGTGTCCACGTCTCAGCTCCGTAGGTCATGGCGGGTAGAACGCACTGATTGAAAACTTTCGTTTTCAAGCATTGGGGTATGGATGACGACAAGACTCGACGTAGTTTGCCAAACGCGGCCCAACCCAGCTGGATCCTCCTCCTGGCCTCCTTCTCGAAATTGTTTTTACCCAACTGCAGAATCTGCCCAAGGTAAGTATACTCGGAAACAATTTCGATAAGCTGACCATGTACGACCACCGGTCCCGGATCAATGTGACCATTGATCATGACCTTGGTTTTATCCAAGTTCATGCCAAGACCGATGCGTCTCGAGGCTGAAGCTAGGTCGGTCAGCATCCGGTTTAGCTCCTCAAGCGACTCCGCCATTAAGACTATGTCATCAGCGAATCGCAGGTGTGAGATGTAATCGCCGTTTATGTTGATGCCCTTACCTTTCCAGTCCAGCGTCTTAAACACATCTTCCAACGCGCTTGTGAACAGTTTCGGGGATATAACATCCCCCTGTCTCACTCCTCTGCGCAGTTGAATAGGTTTAGACTGCTGGCCCTGTACTTGGACACTCATGGTGGCGGCATCATAAAGACATCTCAGCACCTCGATATAACGATAGTCTACTTGGCATCGCTGTAAGGATTCCAGAACAGCCCAGGTTTCGACAGAGTCAAAGGCCTTTTCATAGTCCACAAAGGCCAGACACAGGGGCTGATTATACTCTTCGGACTTCTGTATAATCTGCCTCACCGTGTGTATGTGGTCTATGGTGCCATATCCTCCGCGAAACCCGGCCTGTTCCGGTGGCTGGAACTCGTCGAGTCTTCTGGCGAGACGATTCGTGACCACTCGTGAGAACAACTTATAGACATGGCTCAGGAGCGATATAGGTCTGTAATTTTTAAGGAGGGTTTTGTCGCCCTTCTTAAAAAAGAGCACCACTAAACTCCCGCTCCATGCCTTTGGAGTTCTCCCACTGTGAAGGACGGCATTGAAGAGGTTCTGTAATTCCTGTAAAACAGGGGTTCCTCCAGCTTTCAAAAGCTCTGATGAAATTCCGTCTTCACCGGGGGCTTTTCCATTTTTAAGCTGCCTCAGAGCTAACACGATCTCGTCTTGACTGATGTCCGGCAGTTCGTCGGTGTAGTGGCGTGTCAGGGTGGCTCTAGAATCGTGGTCATTTCGTTGGGCACGAGGGGCATGTGCAGCGTATAAACGGCCATAGAAATCCTCGATCTCGGCTAAGATCTCTGGCTTTGACAATACGGTCCTCCCATCGAGCGTTTTAAGCTTCGTCAGGTGGCTCCTGCCAAGCTGCTGAGTGAATACTTTGGACCCTCGGTTTCGCTCTATCGCCTCTTCAATGAGGCGTGTGTTGGAGCTCCGAAGGTCACGCCGTACCATCTTCGCAATTCGCTTGTTCAGGTCTGACCTCTCTGTCGAAGTCGCCTGGGTGGTTTCCCGTCTTTTTGTCATTAGTCCTAAAGTCTCATCCGAGAGTTTAGACTTCCTGCCAGTGCGCTGCATTTTGCAGAACTTGATGCCCTCGTCTCTCAACGTTTCGACCAGATTATGTAGGGTCTCGTCTGCGTCATCAGTGGGTTCCAAGGCAACAAATCTATTCCTGAGAAGCTGCTGAAACTTCTCAGTGCCTGCCATGATTTGGATTGGGTTAGGTCGGAGCGTGGACTTCATCAGAAGATTTCTCTCAAGCTTCAGGTTGATATTCAGAGAGCCTCGGAGGAGTCGGTGATCAGATCCGGTATTAAACCTGTTGATCACTGAGACATCTCTGAATATGTGCTTGCTATCCGTCATGATGAAGTCGATCTCATTTTTTGTCACAGTGTCCGGGCTTCGCCATGTCCACTTCCTTTGAGGCTGCTTCTTAAAGAAGGAGTTCATTAAGAATAGCTCCTCTTTCTCAAGGAAGTTAACAAGCATTTGCCCCCTGTGATTCCTAACTCCATAACCATGCGGGCCTATTCGGGATTCGTTGCCAGTCTGGGTTCCCACCTTGCCATTAAAGTCCCCCATAACAACGTTGAAGTGGGCCTTAGTGGTCTTATGCAAGGCTTTGGATATGTCTTCATACATATCCTCCACTTCATCATCCGAGTGTGCCGAGGTCGGTGCGTAGACCTGAATGACCTTCATGCTATACCGTTCGGATAGCCGAAGGATCAGGTACGCTACCCTGGTCGACACACTGGAGATTTCTTGGACGTTGTCAGAGAGAGCCTTATTGACGAGGAAACCTACGCCACCCTGGGATGTTTTATCACCCTCGCGAAAGTAGAGAAGATGGCCCGAGTCCAGAGTTACGGTGTCCTCCCCCTCTCTTCGGACTTCACATAACCCCAGAACATGCCATTTGATGTTCTCTAACTCCACTTCCAACTGCGCTAGATGTTGGTCAAGCCTCAGAGTGCGTCCGTTGTACGTAGCCAGGGTCAGTTGTTGGTGGCAGCCTGATGTAGCCCGGTGATTCCTAGCACCCCCTGCCAAGCCGTTACCATGGCCGCTGCCATGGCCTGGCCAGGAATAGCGAGGCGGCCGGGAACTGGGGGCCATTTTTTGGGTCCTTGCATCATTGGGGGGTAATGCCCATAATCCCCACGCTGGGCATGCGGGTTGGGGATCGCAGTTTAGTGGTGTATTTGTTCTTCAGGGGGCGCTGCTGCCCACCCCCCGGTTTGTGTCCCTTAGTCGCCTCCTACGACACCCACGGGAAGAGTTGGGGTGGTTGCTATTCTATATGGCCGGCACCACACGGCCACGCTTTGCCTAACGTTTAGAAATATTATTAGCAGGGACGGATCTAGCCCACCTAGTTGTTGGTTGTGCGATACCTAGGCGCCCCTCTCTTGCAGGTACACGCGCGATCAAAATGCATACGCAACAGGGTCGTATTATCAATCTTGGACACCAGATTGATAATACGACCTGGTGCGTATGCAGAGCCGCGAAAGTTTTTACGTTTTTGGTTAGTATTATTGTGTGGTGATTGTCAGAGTAGAGCAGATTGGTTTGACGAGGTTACCTAGCATGAAAGGCAAGGATAGATTACGGCGAGCGGAGCGAGCCTCATTATTTTTATGATTTATGATTATGACGGTTGTGAGCATCAAAAGAAAAAGACAATGGGTGTGAACAGAGAGACGCGTTATATTTTAACGATTATGCCGACGACGCAGGAGGTTGCGGGTTCGATTCCCGCTTCGGGACAAATGTGTGTACGATCTGCAGACATTTGTTCAGGGTGTTATGGTCGTTTTATATATATAATAAAAATAAATATGTTTGTATTGTATTTTATTATGTAGTTATATCAGTTGTCTAGTAGGTACCCATAACATAACACAAGCTCTGCTTAGCTTGGGGCTAGATAATTCTGTGTGAATTGTCCAGCATTATTATTGTTATTACTGCGGTGGTTGGTAAAGAAATTAGATACGACAGTTAAAGTGAGCTTCAGATAAAAATAGTTAAGGAAGTATCATTGAACTTTGAAACTTTTCCAAGTTGCCGGTAATAAGTTACTCCCAATTTTTTTATTTTTGTTCGACAAAAAAATTATGTGGTCAAAACAACCAAAGAATAAGCAAGAAGAGAGGTCCGCAATTTTTTTTATACTGACGATTTGTGCTTTATCCACCGGAGGTTTACAGCCCGCGCCTATTTCAGCAGTCACCACAGCCCATCAAACTACTTATTACTTTTTGCTGCTATATTGCTGTGTACCTAAATGCGCCGCTTTTTGCCGTCAGGCACATGGTGACCGCTCTGTTTTCTATTTCGAAATTCTGTTTGAATTGTATAACGGTGAAACTCCACAAAAAATAGGAAACTAAAACCAAACACCGAAAATTTGTCGTAACACTTTTATGCGGAGTTTTCACGGCTCGCTCCACTTGTCGTTGAAATTACTTCTGTGGCATTATTATAGGTGGTAATAATGCCACAGAAGTAATTTCAACGACAAGTGGAGCGAGCCGTGAAAACTGGGAAGACAGGAGTTACGAGAAGTTTCTGTATATTTCACCTCAAACCCCATTGGTTTAATTCACCTTTTTGTGGACGGTTTTATAGTTTTTTGCAGGCTGCCGGTTGTCCAAGAATACCTCTACAAGGTCATGTTGAAATTTTACATACCCCCTGCCCCTGATAGACACTGCCAGTGCGTCAAAGACGAAGAAAAATTAGAACGGCATGACGAGCGAAGCGAGCCGCCAAAATTTTTCTTCCCTGGCTGCCTATAGGTAATAAAAATATTGTTGATAGGTATGTGCCAGGGCGCAAAATCTGTTAGGTAGCCTTAGCAATAAGAACAATTACCACGAAGAACATTTTTAAGAGTCATTTCTGCACTCCGTGGCCTACCTAACGCCCCGTGCCTGTGCACGCTTGCACCGCCCTATTACGGCACAGTGCACATGATTTGTGTCGCGCGTGATGGATAATGAAAGTGTTTGTTTTGCTAGAGTAAACGGATGTTACCTACATTATAAAGGTTTTGCTAAACTAACAGTAGGTACTAAGTCTTAACCTAGGTACTAGTAGGTACTAGTTATGTACCAAGACAGTAGCGCAGAGCTAAATAAATAATCGTAACTGTGAAGCCATAGTAATCTACCTAATGACTGGTAATACTTGACCATCGCGCAATGTCGCGTGTTTGTCCTAGACATGCCTACAGATTAACCTTGGAATGAACCTTTGTTACTATGCTTCATATACCAACCTAAGTAGAGGTAGGTACTTACTTATACACAACCTATGGTACTTAGTAAGTACCATATGTTGTGTCTTGTATCTCTGGGTCTGTCGGATAACATGCAACAACCTATGGTACCACAGGTTGTTACTTGTGTGTTATCTACCTATAACTTAGTATTATTAAGTACCTACCTAATCTGTACCTACATCCTCACATAGTGAATGTTTTAAAAGTAGGCAAGCTTGCTGGGAAAACCCTGGGTCGAGTAACTAGGTAGGTAGAAAGTTAAATAATAAAACTTTGTTCTGTGTATATATTTAATGTTTAAATCCTATGGTAAACTATTTACAGAATATTAAGTAATAGGTAACACACTAGCTAGACACTAACTTAAGAATAGCCTACAAACTTAATGTATTTATTTATTACTTATAATATGTGTATTTATGTAAATACCTTCCCTTCCTACCTAGGTACCTATACTCACCTACACAGAATAATACTTTAATTCAACAGAGAAATCCCCATAAGCTCTTTATTTAGTTCTTTCTTATTGCAAAGCCCAGCATTTTTTATTAAATTTTTTTCATACATAAATCTAAGCAGTCTTGACATTTTCCATCAGGTCTTTATTCGGCGGAATCCATCCTCCAAAGGCCCTTTCGAACTCCTTGGCTACAGCTATCGTTAGGTGATCATTGCACTTATTTGCAGCTATCTGAATACCCACGGGGAGGCCTTTTCTGGTTAGACCAATGGGGCATTCGGTTACAGGAAGTCCCAATGCGTTGAATATGGTGAGGTAGCCGCAGTCGAGGAATTTGTAGTAGACTCTGTAGTGGAGATGCGCTGGGCTCGGGTAGGTCGGGAACAGTAGAACTGCATCGTCGCCGAGGGCTCTCTGTGAACAAACAATACAAAAATTCTTTATTGGACACTAGAAAATAATATTAAAGATTATTTATCGCGTACCTTTTGATTTTTCTTCAGTCGCCCCGTGACCACGATCGCTGTAACGCGATCGAAACGTCCCTAACGTTTAAAAAAGAAAGCAAAAGGTACGCGATAAATACCCGATAAATAATCTTTAATATGTTATCAAATCGCGGAAGTTTCAAAAGTTTTACTAGAAAATAACATTACAAAGAGACATTACATAAGATAACAATTATCAAGGAATCACGGGCTGGTCATGAAAATGGAGATTCTTTGATTTATTTAGCGTAGAAAATAGTACCCTTACATGTTAGCCCACAGAGATCTAATTATTATTAACGTTCGAACTTCAACTAAATGATACTTTTACTGCCGCGAGCAATGTGTTCTGTTTTTGGGCATATTGCTGCGACACCGGCCACGCCCCCTTTTCATATCTCCTTTATTTCTGATATCTGTGTGTTAGCCTACGAATAAATAATAAGTCGTGTTAGCCCTTGAATAGCGCAGAAAGCTACTCTTGCCAGAAACGAGAATATCCTCCATACAGGACTTAGACCAAAAATTCATTAGAAACTCTAGTAGAAGCAACCTAGTATGTTATTTTGCAACCGTGTAGCATCAAGCGCAAAGGGAATACATAATATAAAGATTAAGCGAGTTCACTTACAAACATCAACTTTAAAATTGTTAGGCTTAAAAAAAACACAAGTTCAATCTACTTGCGGAGGTTATTCAGCCTGACTGTTGCAAGGAGGTTTTTGTTACCTATATTGTGTATGTTTTGTGAACTTTTCTTTGTTTGGATTTTTGTCTCTTTGATGTAATTATTAAAAGTGAATTTCTATTTTGTATGTTATTATAAATAACTTAATTTTGCACGCCTTGTCGAAGCAGAATGTATAGGACAATCTTTTACCATAAGAGCTTTTGTAGGTACCTACTCCTATAACATTCCTGAGAAATAAATGAAGAAATTCACTGTACTAAACCAAAATAAGATTAAAACAGTTTGAGTGCACAAAAGTGAGTTTGTCGGACTGAAAAAGAAATGAAGACACTTACATCAAAATCAGCCTTGATCTCATCAAACTTTAGCACCAGCTTCTTATAATAGCTCTTCGGCAATGCATCAAAAAACTTTTGCAGCGGTCCATAGCAGACACAGAGAAAGTTGTGCGTGGAGAAACCCAGGAGCTTCTTCAGGACTATCGGCCATGTGGACACCCATTTGTCCCTTTGTTTCGGATCCGTGTAAATGTTCTGAACATGTCTGATGTTCATGAGGACCCGGACGCCTATTTCCCACATGTGTTCGACGTTCTTTATCTTCAGCTGAAAACCAAAAGAAAAATTGGTAGGTATACATAAGTCGGTAGATCGACAATTACCGAAACCTTTTCGAAATTCAAACTATGTCACGGTTTAATAGGGCTGAGCTTGAATGCGCCGAAGTTGAGTCAATCATGTTTCGACTCCCATAACTTACCTACTAACTAACTTGACGACCTGTGTGGCGCGGTGGGCAAAGGTCCGCCTGCGACGCAGGAGGTTGTGGGTTCGATTTCCGCCTTGGGACAAATATTTTGTACGATCTACAGGTATTGTTCACACCCGGAACAATACATGTAGATCGTAATATCTATGTAATAGTAAAGCTTGGGGCTAGCTATACTTAACTTAAGAAGCTCATCAAAAATAAAAACAAAATCCGCCAAGTGCGAGTGTAACTCGCGCGCCGAGGGTTCCAAACATTTGCCAATTATTTGGACAATCAATTTTCTGAAATATTTTAAAAAGTATGAAACTTACAGAAATTTCAAAAGGTGTTTTAAAAAGGCCAAAACGATACCTTTCGTTTGATACCCCACATGGGGAGATACCCCCCTTTTTGAAAAAAAATTCCCCCCCTTTTTGACAATTTTTCAAAAACTATTATTATTACAGACTTCTCTAGGTATATTCTTCCTGTAAAATATAGATTGATATCTACAAACACCTAATACATTGTATATGGATCGGTCTGCAATCTTCGGAGCTAGGGGGGGGGGGGGGGATGGACAATTTTTCGACTTTTTTTGAAATATTTCAAAAAGTATGAAACTTACGGAAATTTAAAAAAGTGTTTTAAAAAGGCCGAAACGATACCTTTTGTTTGATACCCTACATGGGTAGGTTTTGAAAAAAAAAAACCACCCCTTTTTGACCATTTTTCAAAAACTATTATTATTACAGACCTCTATATTTTTCCTGTAAAATATAGATCGATATCTACAGAAGCTTAATACATTGTACATGGATCGGTCTGCAATCTTCGGAGATAGGGGGGGGGGAATGGTCAATTTTCCGACTTTTTTTGAAATATTTCAAAAAGCATGAAACTTACAGAAATTTCAAAAAGTGTTTTGAAATAGTCAAAACGATACCTTTCATTTGATACCCCACATGGGGAGATAACCCCCTTTTGAAAAAAAATTCCCCCCTTTTTGACCATTTTTCAAAAACTATTATTATTACAGACTTCTCTATATTTTTCCTGTAAAATATAGATAGATATCTACAAACGCCTAATACATTGTACCTACATGGATCGGTCTGCAATCTTCGGAGATAGGGGGGGGAATGGTCAATTTTTCGACTTTTTTTTAAATATTTCAAAAAGTATGAAACTTACAGAAATTTCAAAAAGTGTTATGAAATGTACAAAACGATACCATTCATTTAATACCCCATTTGCCTTCCTAGGTCCCTTTTGAAATTTCAACATCAAAATTTGTACTTAAAATATTCATTTTAATTTTTCATTTATTTATATATTCTTTTCTTGAAATCAGTAATGGCGCACGAAATGTATCATTATTTTAATTTTCAAGTTAATAGCTGCAGTAGTTACTGAGATATTCAAGAAAGAGCGGGGACGGACAGAGCGACACCATAAGGGTTTCAAAACCGATGTTTGAAATACTAAAAATGAGTTTTATTGCCTTAAAATAAGCTTAATATTGATTTTCAGTACTGTAGGTCTACTAGGACTACTAGGTCAAAACGTGGGTTTTGGGACCATGACCCATCCGTGACGAGACGCCTAAGTAGAGGTAGGTCTATACAAGTGCCACGTAACATGTGTACTAAGCCGAAAGGGAATGATTCTTGACCCCGACGAGAACAACTGGGCCACGATATTTTTTTAGTTTTTTTTATTACGCTTTTTTGTCCTATTCGTCTTATTTCACGCGCATTCTTGTGTTATTTAACACAACAAAATAGTACTCAGATGTTTTTGGCAAAAAAATCTGCAATAACAAAAAAGAATTATAATAAATCTAAGAATACACGTAAAATAACACAAATATGAAGAAAAGTTCTTTGTTTTTTTTCGAAAAAAGATAAAAACAGAATCACCCCCTTTTTGACTTGGCGCACACATGTGGCACCATGTACTTATAAGATAATTTTGATTGGGTGCTTTAAACGTTTTAATCGGAAAATTTTATTTCCCGCTTTTTTGCCACGACCGTGCTTTGTCACATTGTGCGTGATATTTATTTTTTGCTTTGCATTGGTCTAAAGTTTTCTATCAACGATTTCAACGCGCATCAATTTTGAAATAGAAATAGAAATAGAAATAATTTTATTGTTAACTGTTGTACAAAAAAGATCTTATGTATAATGAATGTGTACAGTTTCAACAGCTTATCTTTATTAGACATACAATAACAGTTGTAGGTAGGTACCTAAGTCTACCTTTATGGGGTATGTTTTTAAGGTATCATGATGTTATTAATTTTATGGACTTAAAAAATAGGACACATTTACAACAACAGTTTCTAGGGTACCATCAGTTGTCAAAGAATTCTTTGAGCGAATAGAAAGCATTTGATTCTAACCATCTTTTTAATTTATTTTTAAATATGTTTCCATCTAAGGTTTTAAGTTCTATGGGAAGATTATTGAAATTTTTTATGGCTGTGATGAAAGTGCTCTTATGATACATGTTATTATTTACTTGAGTGATACAAATATTGTATTTATGCTTGGACCTTTGTGAGGAAGCTCGAGCAGATTTCTTTTCAAAAAAATATTGTTTATTACTCTTTACGAAAATACAGATTTCTAGAATATAAATGGAGGTGAGAGTCAGTATTTTTTCCTCTTTAAAAACATTTCGGAGCGAATCAGTATTCTTTAAGTTATAAATACATCTTAATGATTTCTTTTGCATGACAAAAGTCGTTTGGATATCAACAGAGTTTCCCCAGAAAGCGTGGTAGATAATTCATTTTATCTTGTATAGCGCTATTTTTGTTTATTGATTTATTTTACGCTCTTATTGGCGAACAAACTGCTTATTTATGAGCAGACAAAAACTTATTTAGCTTTAAATCTAGCTATAAATAATATAATCTTCGTTCAAGAAAGTTTCAATCAAATAATAGAATTAAATTTAAACTAGGATTTACAATAGAAACAATTGAGCTACCTGCAGACTTTTGCAAACAATCTACAGGTAGCTCACCTGATCTATATCAGTACCAGTCGCAAAAAAAAACTAGCTAATCTAATTATAGAGTACCTACTTTGTTATCTTACCGGTTTTACGTCAACGTTGTAAGTTTTCTTGATGTGCTCCTTTGCTTTGTTCAATGCCATTCTTACATCAGGTCCTATTGTATTGCAAACGTTTCCACCATCGCCTTCCATGTAGTAGAACTTAAGCTTTGAAATATCCACCTGAAAAATCGACATCAGATTATTTATGTGAATCTGTAGCTAATAAATAAAAAAAACTTATGAAAAAATATGCTTAAATAATCATTTAGGATAAAGTGCCTGAGAAGACAAATCTAACGAAACCAAACGAGACGGAGTTCAGTCGTTTCGTACAAGTAATATATTTATATAAAAAATCTACTTCATAAAGAATAATTATATATTATTATGTATATGTATGGTACACCTCTGCCTTTCTCAAATTTTTCAAATTAATCTCCATCCAAAGGTTGCATGGAAGAAATCGCTTCTAAGCAATAAGGCCACCCATTGTACTTTTATGTTTAAGGTCTATGTTTGTTTCTTGTTTTTTTTTGTGGTGTACAATAAAGAGTTTTGTATTGTATTGTATTGTAATATAGTTCTTAAATAAAATCCTGAAACCCGTTTCCCGTATTTTCATTTGTTTACTTTTTACACTTAGTTTGAAACAAATCTTGTCATTATAAGATATCAGGTAAGGTATTATGTGTGCGATTACGCAAAAGTTTGCCATTCTCATTGAATAGGCCATCCGGGGAGAATGCTTATAAATGATGCTAAAAAAATCATACAACTTTCTTCTTCTCTGATTTCGGCTGGGCGTTGTCTCCAAAAAATCGCTTGTTCCTATCTATTGGCTCGAAAAATATTGGGGCTAACGAGACCTTTGATATTTACCGAGCTGACAGATTACGTGTCTACGAAAAATTGTATTCTTTCATTTTGTCAAAAAAAATATGCGTGGACTGAGTTTTTTTTTATAGTGAGCGCCGTCCTACTTTTTGACATATTAGGTAGATAAGCTTATCTCAATGTACCTGTATAGATATCTCGTAGGTAAGTAAGTACTTACGGGCTTGTCAAAGGGTATATCAGGGCTACCGGGCTGCTTCAAAACCTTCAGCATCAGCGACAGGTCCTCAGCGTATCGTGTGATTGGTCCGAGAGCAAAGTAATCTTCAAAATCAGGATCCAGACAATCTGGTACGTGACCTGGAAACAGATTTAGGTAGGTAAATCAGAAATGAAACTGTACCTACTCACTTTAATTGTTAATTACATTACATTTTTCCCTAAATTCGTGGGTACCGAGGATCGCCTTGTTTTTTAAAAAAAATCATGATAGTTAAGTTAAAAGTTAGTAAATTACCTTCAACAGATAAAAGTCTCGGCGTAGGTTTGTGTCCGTAGATCCCTGTGAACATAGCTGGCAGGCGTAGCGATCCTGCAATGTCCGAACCGACGCCAATGATGGAAGCCCCGGACGATATTAGAGCTGCCTATAAAGGACAACGTGAAAATATTTTATTATTCATCGCAATAAAACATAAAACAAAGTATGGGCCTCCAGTATAAAGAAAACAAAAGAGGATCGTGCCAGGTCTCAGTAATTTTCCTAAAATTACTGTTCTCTATCTTGTTACAATTCCATTTGGAATACCTTACAATCCAGATATGATCAAGCTACTACGGTCTTGCTCCGGGTGTCACGATCCTGCTACTAGACTGCTACGGCCTGCTACGGCCCACTACGGCCTGCTACGACTCCGCTACGACTCCGCTATGATCCTGCTACGATTTTGCTACGACTGTGCTACGTCCTGCTACGACTTCGCTATGATCCTGCTACGATTGTGCTACGATTGCGCTGCTCTCACTCGCTCTTACTTAGAGACCAAACTGCGGCTAGCATTGCTCCGTAAAGTCAGCGTAACAATCCACCTCTTCAACTAAGCCGGTGGATGTAGTAGGACCCGACTAAGGGATGTTACCAGACCTTAGACCTTAGCAAATCTAACCCATACTAATATAACCTTCTCTTTGACGACCTCTGTGGCGCGGTGGGCGAAGGTCTGCCTGCGACGCAGGAGGTTGCGGGTTCCCGCCTCGGAACAAATGTGTGTACGATCTGCAGACATTTGTTCAGGGTGTTCTGGTCGTTTTCTATGCACAATTAAAAAATATCTATGTATTATGTTATATAAATTTAGAAGGCAGGTCGGACGGAGATAGGCTTCTTTTATCTCAGTAAAGTGAGCGAAGTCACGGACAGAAGCAAGTTGTTTAAATATATTTGATCTCACCTCGCCCCCCGAAGAACCGCCAGTAGTCCTCTTCTGATCATACGGATTGGTGGTCAATCCAGTGACGTTGTTGTAAGTCTCCCAGTTCATACACAGCTGTGGCGTGTTAGTGACGGCTATGGGTATGGCGCCAGCTGCTCTGGCCAGTCTGATGATGGTGGCGTCCTTTTTGGCTGGGTTGCGGTATGGGTAGACAGTCCCGCAGTCGTTGCTCATGCCTGGAAATAAAAAAAGCATTTTTTTAAACCGTTGCCATGCTGGCAACAACTTGGATAGTGGGAGGCAGCACCAAAACGTTTTTCAAGTTACTTTGGCCAACGTTGCTCCCAATAACCAATTCTATGTATCTTCTAATCTAATTATTATGTATCTTTTTCTTTGAGTGGAAAATATTTCTGAGAAGTTTTCTAAGTAGGTAAGTATTTATAGTTCGCCTGAGACACAGGTAGTTGAGAGTCCGATTTCCGGCTTGGGACAAATGTTTGTACGATCTGCAGATATTTGTACCGGGTGTTCTGTACGTTTTATATGCATAATAGAGATGTAATGAATATTCGCATCCGCATTCGCATTCGCGAATATTCGCTGGATTTTCAATATTCGCATTCGCATTCGCATTCGCCAAAATCTATGCGAATATTTGGCGAATGTTGATGGGGCAAAAACTTACCTAGTATATTTAAAAACTGTTCTTTTACATGCGGAATTATAAAAAAAACTGCACATCTCGTAAATAGGGATGATGACAGTAACAAAAAGCATCATTATTATGTATTTACTAAATTAAATCAGAGCCATACATGACAAAACGCGTATTATAATTTTTATTTTGATCAAGATCAATTATTATTTTGATAAATAACATCTACAAAATACAATAATCCGCCATCACACGTTGAACAACAATTAGAGAACACAGACCCATGACGTCATGTCGTCACAAAGTAAAATGGAAGACACAGAATAACCACAGAAATAAGTAATGGTAAACGTATGACTTTCTTCAATCAATAGCTAGCTTCTTTGTTTTTTGACAATATTGTTAATCCTTGTTTTATTATTTGATTGTATTTCTTATTTGTAAAGACATACTAATAAATATAAATATTATGGTAATTCTGTATCATAAAAATTTGTGCATCGGTGACGTCATAGACAGTCGCCACGAGTATTGTAGCGTTTTAGAGCGAAATTTAAATTACATTTTTAAAAACTCAATTTTACCTTCAAAATCCATGTTTTTTGTAGAAATATGTTTTATTTTCTATTCAGTAGATGTTTAAAAATATCAAGGAGTAGTCTCAAAATCAATCATCATGCCTATTACTATATTTTATTATGGCACTCTTATTGCTAATTCTTTAATAAGAACTTTGTAAGAAACTTTGACAAAACTTAACTGAAAAAAAAATGTTGAACTGACTTTATTTAACTAAATTTATGGTTTGTTTTTGGCGTGCACAGACCTTGATTGGAGGACCTAGGACAAGGCCGTCTTTTATTTTTTATTATTATGTTATACTGGTTAATAAATAAATATGAATATTTTAAATATTAAAAAAAATATTTCTAGTTACACCCAACCCAAACCTCATAAGCTAGAAATCTTAAATTTTAATCATAGGAGTTTTGGAAATTACATCCCCAAAAGAAAAGAGGATTGAAGTTTTTTACGTGTTTCTTTTAACTCTACGAAGTGGCCAAATTTGCTTGAAATTTACCAAAAATACAAAGCCGTTGAACACGTATTTCAGGATTTTTCAAAATATTAATGAAATGGTTAGGTATATGAAAGTTTGAGATGTATAGTTGGGCTCCGACTTAAAATGGCTGTAACTTTCTAACGCATAACGCTATTGTACTGAAATTTTCTGAGTATATAAAAAACAATAGATTGAAAAACGACTATCAGAAATTTTCAAGAAAACTCTTAATATGATATGCGTTTTTCAATCCATTCTTTTTTATATACTCAGAAATTTTCAGTACAATAGCGTATTGTATTATATCGATAGCGTTATGCTTATGTAACTTTTAAACCAGTACCCCTATTTATAATTTTACATTTTGCATGTTCCGCATCCACTAAGTAAAATAAGTCTAAACGTGGTCTAAATTTTTCTCATTGTTTTCATGGAGGCACTCATTTTTCCCAAAATAACATATAAAAGACAAACAAATCCAACTCCAACCGACAAATGTGTGGATAAAAATATTATCAAACAAACAACGCGATTGGTAGACGAAGATAGCAATTATCAAGCGATTCATCTTCTTTAATTTTTGCTCTGCATCTGTTTTGATACAATTATGCCAATATCAGTTTCAAATTCTGTGGTTATCAAGGTTGTGAATTGTCAATGTCATGAATGAATGAAATAAACATTATTACGCGCACGTAATTGGTAGTTGAAGATAGCTAATAGCAAACGTTGGTAATTGGACAACGCGCGCGCCAATAAACAGTACGTGAAGTTGGCGGCAAGTTCAAAATACCAACATTCGCATTCGCATTCGCGAATGTGAGCATCGAATACTCGCATTCGCATTCGCATTCACGAATGTCGAAAATTTGACATTCGTTACATCCCTAATGCATAATATAAAAATATCTGTCTGTGTATTGTATTATGTAAATCAGTTATCTATTACCCATAACACAAGCTCTGCTATGTGGATTGTCCAGCATTATTTATTGTTTATTTATTTATGCAAACAACCTACAGGTACCTAGCTCAACTGAAACCACCATATCAATACCAGTCGAAAGCGTGCCCAAGACGCTGGCTGCATTGCCCCGCTGTATGACAATGCTGATTGCAACAATCTGCAGTTAGCTCAATTGTTTTAATTGTAAATACTAGTTTAATTTAATTCTATTATTTGATTGTAATGTTTAGAAACTTTTATTTACATTATACATTAAAGTCTGTTTTAATGTTATTGTATCATAGAAATGGTGTTTTGTTTTCTACCTTTGAATCTCTGACTAGAAAATGCAAGCCTTGTAAATCTAGGCAATTCAACCACATAGGTACCAACTTAGGTAAGACACACTGAAGTACATGAAGCATATCCTGTACGTAATGAATTCGCACAACAATCGAGGTAACCAGCCGAAGTAGGCAATTAGCCACACGCAATCTAGGATACGTAATTGTTCATTTACAGTGTTGCTTGCATCCGATCTGTGAAATTATTTGAAACTCTAAAAAAATGCCTATGTATATGATACCAATTGTAAAGAAACTCCTATTAGAAATAATGATTATTGACTATAGTGTCGAGTGTCTACAAAAATGCGAATACAAAATGCTACCAAGCGCGGTTTGAAAATTTAGAGTTCAACAGTTGAAAGCTATTTTTTTCTACGCTTTTACGGCGTTGTTGCCTCAACCTCTATAAATTCGGAACTCAGATATTTACAAAAATTATCTACTAGTGGTCCTTCCCGGCTTCGCTCGGGTATATTCTATATTACCTGTGTTCATCGCGGCTAATGTAGGATTCTAATGGTGAAAGAATTTTTCAAATCTATCCAGTAGTTTAAAAAACAAACAAATAAAATTCTTTCCTCTTTCTATCATTAGTTCATTACCATAAAGTGACAAACTAGGCTCTGTTGAAAATATCACTCATTCATAATTTCATAACTCATATTTTACAATTATTATTGTAAAATACCTCTATAGATTATTTGACGCTGACAGAACTGTGTCTAACCAGACTCATATTGCCATTAAAAAAGAATCATCATCACTATCATCATCAGATTTGATTATTTGATGATGATTACCGCAAGCAAGACTACCGTAAGTCCCTCATAACTATACTCACTACTAATATTATTAATGAGAAAGTTCTGTCTGTCTGTTGCCTTTTCAAACCTTAGCGACTGAACGGATCTGAATGAAGTTTGGCATGGTAGGTAGGTATTTGGTATCCAGGTCATAAGTAGATTACTTTCTAATCAGGAAAAAAGCGTGTGAAGCCGAAGAAGTTAGTAGTCGATATGCCCATTGCGTGCATGTTGCCGTTGGAACGTAGAACCAGCCCGTTTGCAGAATGCTGATTTGTTGGAAACACCACATTCATCTCATTCGACGAATTGGCTAAGCCATAATGTTTTACTAGCGCCGTTTTCCTAACCGCCTAGTCATTTTACAAACGGGTTTATTCTACGATCCGGCGGCGCGGCGGCGACATGGGTATATATTTTGATTGGTAGCCTATTACCTAATAGAGTCCACAGGTGATCGGAATGCTGGTTTTTATTTCGGTCAACGAATTAGCATTGCCATTCAACGTGGCAATGCTGCCAGCATTCTGGGCACTCTGCCTTCTGGTGACGGCTTAGATTTTTAGTAAATAGATGTAAGTGTAAATATTAGTTGTAATAATTTTTTGCTGTTAAATAAATAAATTTCTTTATTGGTAGCCTATTGAGATTATACTGTGGTGAGAATGGTGTGGTGTAGTTTTGTAGCCTTATTCAGCAGCACCAGTTTTTGACAATTCTACACGTATCCCAAAGGTAGTGACTATGCGGACTTAAATTTATCTTTTTCTTAGCCCTGGTTGTATTAGATACCTATTTATTATTAATATTTTCTCATTATTAGCTAATACGGCAATAACCGTTAGTTTATTATATAATTATATATAAGTACCTTATTATGAATGTTTTTGCACGGTATTATTGTGTACTAACCTAATGTTTAAGTATTTACATTAGTATTGAAACATTTGTCGTTCTATGAAGAGAGTCAGCTAGGCCAAAGAAAAGATGGATGGATTGAGTAAAAGATGACATGCTTCGGCAGCAAAGGTTTGGAGAAGCTTAATAGAGGAGGGAGTTCTTAGATAACGAAATATAGAAGTGATTGGAAGAAGAAAAATGAAAAAGTGCCCACGTGAGATAACTGGGATAAAGGCAAGATAGCCTCAGCTCTCAATAGCCTATATTGCTTGCTAGGCCTCCCCCGGATAAACGCCTTATTGGTTTTTATCTCATGAGGGGTAGTGCCCATAATCCCCACGCATGGCATGCGGGTTGATGATCGCAGTTCGGTGGTAGATCCATCTACAAGAGGCGCTGCTGTCCACCACCCGGTGTCCCTTAGTCGCCTCCTACGACACCCACGGGAAGAGTTGTAGTGGTGTAAATTCTAAGCCGGCACCACACGGCTTGTGCATATTGATGTAAGATATTTATATAACTTGTCACAAGATTTCCTTATCAATAGACATTTAACCGCTCCGGGAAGTATCCACTTTACTTGTTCTCTTGTTGAAGAATGTGTTGTTATGAATGAGGTGATAAGGTCAAAGATCTCTGACGCTTTGTTTTGCGCTATGCTGGTAAAATCACACTTTATATTGTAAATGCGAATGTTTGGATGGATGATCAGATGTTTGTTTAGTATTAGATTGTTTAGTATTCGATTTTGACGGTGAGAGCAAATATGCTGGCCCGCAGGTTTGCTCGATGTTCTGACGACGTCAAAATAAGTTTATTTAAAGCATTCTGTCAGTCTTTTTACACGAGCAGCCTGTTGTTCAACTGCACTCAGAAAGCCGTCAGCACTCTTCGCGTCCAATATAATAATGCCTTCAGGATGCTGTTGGGACACCCGCGGTTCTGCAGCGCTTCCGGCATGTTCGCGGAAGCGCGTTTGGATGGCTTCGCTGCCTGCATGCGCAAAAAAAACGGCCTCACTGTTGAGCAGAGTCCGCCTGTCCACTAACAGCATCCTAGTGATGATAGCGGATAAGCTAGATGGGCCGCTTTATAAACACAGCATTGCTGTTTTATTAAAATAATATTTTAATCGCCAAATTTAAAGTAACACAATTATTAAGACAATTGTTACTAACTATTATGGATTTGTAATTATATGAAATAAATGACTATTATTATTATTAGATGCTTCACGCCAAAACTACTGAACAGATCACCTAAGTTTTGCGTAGATGGAATTCTAGACTTGTAATATTATAATATTGTACCTATACCTAAGCTACTTTTTAACCGACTTCGATTTTTTTTGTTTTATGTCCGTCGTTTATGGATTTATTTGGATGAATCTTGCAGTTATATAGACGATGATTTCGAGGTGGTCCCATATTTTTTTTTTATTTTTACACATTCACTGCCCAACGTCCGCCGGCCGCTTCAGGTACCTGCAAATGGACGAACATATGCGTCTTGGGTCGTGCAAGTATTAAACTTAAAAAATCAGATCAAATCTTTAAAGTCGGTTTTATATTTTTACAAAACAATCAGATCATTATACTGGAAAAACGCATGCAAAGGCGCGGGGAGAAGTTAGTTCAGCGATAATTTTGTTGTTCGCGTGCGCCTAAGATTGGACGTGTGCGAATATCTAATTATTGCTGTTTCACTATTCTTAACGATGATGATTATAATTCCCACTAATATTTTATTGTTGGAAGCTAAAGAGTTATTACAGTATTATTTGCTAGGCTACTTTGCCACTTTACCTACTGTCAACAGAAACCAACCTATTGTTAGAAATATTAACCGTAATTGAACGTAGGTCTGTCGGAAACTAAACCAGCATCACAGTTTTTTTGAAATAAAAAAAACTTTTTTATTCGTCGAGAAAAATTATATGAATAAATAAAATTAAAATTATATAAATATACCTTGAATGAATACATTTAAAAAATCGCAACAATACACAATCAGACACCAAAACACACATAAAAAGTTGAAGCGTTTGGGAGATATGCAATTGTATGTAAATTTGGAAGATTTTGTTGGAAAATTTTGGGCACCATGCCCACAATATAAGCAGTATCGGCAGTTTTTAAAATGAAATGTGTAAAAGAATAGAATTTTGTTTCTTGTTCTAATAACATCGCCGAAATTTCGGTTTGGCCTTCTTAACCATTTTACTATTCCATAGCTTCGAATCACTTTTCTCTTGTATGGCAAAATTTTTGAATCGCTTGAGATTAGTTTCGAGCTAGAGTGGTGAAAATGTATGTTTAAAGATGTGTTTCCTTAGTTTTGTTTTAGTTAAAATAACACCTTCGATAAATTATGGCCATACCTCAATAATTTATCAAATAAAATACCTACCAAAAAATATTTTTTACATCACAGATTTTATGGCGATATGCGATGAGGGCTCTGGCGTTGGTCAGTCTGAGGACCCGGAGTCCCTTGTCAAGCATCGAGGCCGGCCACCGGGGTGGTTTAAGTGAGTCGACGAGATCGTCAACCTCACACTACCTTATCGCATTCCCTTAAATGGTTAAGTTAGGTTAGAATTTTCCAAAAAAATATTTATATTTGCAAGACACCATTTCATTTTTGATTGGTGTCTAGCAAAGTGTTGGAAGCAGTTATCAAAACATCTGAAACTGTTTTAATGTTTCTTGATTTAATGATTTCGAGGTAATCTACACATAATAGGACACCCTGTTTAAGCCATATACCTCATCAGACTTCAGACTTACGCGGCATTCGCTACCAAGAGCGGCATTGAAAAGTTTTATTTGGTTTCGCGCGTCGTCCGGCCGGGCAATTGTACGGTTTATTATAGTGTACAGTATAACCCTTCGGCTTTCGCTTTTCAATATTAAGGTTAGTAATGTTATATGGATACCTTCGACAGCAATGCTCTCCTTAACTGTCAGTGGCAACCCCAGTAGGGGATACTCGCGCTCCAGCTCCTCAGGACTTCTCTGCGAGGAAGCTATCATCTTGTCTATGCTCCTTGCTTCCTTCATTGCAGCATCGTATCTAAAAAAAAAATCGGAATCAATAACATCAGTTTTCTAAGTATGTTTTTTTATTCTTCAATTATTATAGGACTTTGTGTCATTGGTAATTGGAACGACTTCATGAAATTCTTGAGTCATTGTGATATTACAATGACTTGAGTATTTTTTATTTTTTTTTGTGTTTTCTTGAATTTGTCTGAAACTAAGCAAATAGATTACTTTTAGAATTAAGTTTTGTTTTAATTTATTATTTATTATTACGTTAAATTTAGTAATTAATATGAAAAAATCTAGATTTAAACTTCCTTGAAAATTTCTAGTCGTAACTTACTAATAAGTATTCCTTATTATTCCTTATTATTCCTTATTATTCCTTATTATTCCTTATTATTCCTTATTATTCCTTATTATTCCTTATTATTCCTTATTATTCCTTATTATTCCTTATTATTCCTTATTATTCCTTATTATTCCTTATTATTCCTTATTATTCCTTATTATTCCTTATTATTCCTTATTATTCCTTATTATTCCTTATTATTGCTTATTATTCCTTATTATTAATACTTAATAATAAGGAAAAATTTAATTAAGTTTTTTAAACTAGACTAGGTAGTAGTTTAATTGTTTGTTTAAATAAAAGACCTGTTGATAATTATCAGGAAAATAAGCTGTTTTATATTTTTGACATGTTGTTTTTTATTTTATGTATTATATTTTTTTAAATTATATAAAAAACGACAATGTTTTTTATTTTAAACTCAAATTGTATCTTGACTTACACATAGTAGGTATTATAAAACGTTTTTGTAGATGACTGTACATAAATACGTCTGATTTTGACGATCAAGCGAGTTGAGGACTAAAAACAAATAGATAAAATCGGAAGGTGCCAAATCGTGCGCACTCGCGATTTTCACGCATTTGTCACGCAAGTTGTCGAATAATTTTACTGGCGCGGGTCTTAGACGAAGTCTGACTATTTCTTACTGGTAAAAAAGAAATAGTCAGACTTCGTCTATGACAACTATGGCTTAAATGGTTAGAAATAGTCCACACTATCTTCGCCCATCAGCTTTGCACCCACTTTCCACCCTGTATGTACCTATAATAAAAAAATATCTAGTAATGTATTGGAGCAATGTATTGGATTCATCTAGTGGGGCCATATCTCGAGAAGAACAGACAACCGCTGGGGTAAACGTGTTCTTGAGTGGAGTCCGCGACTCGGCAAACGTAGTGTAGGACGCCTTCCGGTTCCGACCAGGTGGGATGACGATTTGCGAAAGACTGCTGGCAGATGCTGCAAGCTGAAGACAGGGCGTTATGACGCTCATTAGTGAAGGCTACGTCTAACAGTGGGTGGACTACTATAGGCTGATGATGATGATAGTTTTTTTTAATAGGGTATAAAGTGTTGGTGATTCTCTTCGCTTAGTTTTTTGTGAAAAATCTGGTTGATGAAAATCTGTGAAATACTGCTGGCCGGATGCATAACGCCCAGCGGTGGTCAAGAATAAACTGGTGCTGGTGATAATGATGATGGTGTTGACACTTTCTATCTGTGCAGGCATTAGAAAATTCATTGTGAAGAGATGAATCACCGCTATCACTATTATACAATTTGGAACAGGAAAAAGTTAAAGAAAGCCTAATCACCAGCATAATAACATTAATAACTCAGGTGAAACGCCAAATTGTGTCTTTTCCTGTATTTACTGGCAATTTTATGCCCACAATCCGTATGCATGATGATCTTACTAGTTCCCTATCCCGAAGAATACTTGTTTTTAGGGTTCCGTAACCAAAGGATAAAACCTTAGGGACCCTATTACTAAGACTCCGCCGGCGTCGCCGTCCGTCTGTCTGTCTGTCTGTCAGCATGCATGTTTCTCATGAACGGTGATAGTTTTTTTTTATTTATATTAAGAGACTGTCGCTCAGCGACTACATCGCCCTATAGAGAAAATAATCTTACTTATGGTACCTACATATACATCTATTTACATACCTACCTATATCTAACTAAACAACAACACACTACTAAATTAAATAACCGTGATAGTTATTTATGGTTATTCCATGATACAAGTCCAAATTCATCCAACCTTAGTCCAGTGTTAATCTTTATTATTTAATAATAATAAAGACAAACACTGATACTGATAGACAGCAACAAAAGATTATTTCTAACTCAAATACATTTTTGAGAACTTATGTAATTAATTTCACGCACTGTAATACAAAACCTTAGATTAGAGCAACGGCAATACCTAACAATGAACGAAAAACACGACGAGGCGTGTATCAATTTCGTTGGTTTTGTTTAACTGGTTAGAGCCCACCCGTGCGCGTAAGGTGCGGGTTCGAGTTCCCTCGAAATAATTTTTTTTAGGAACCTATTTAATTTCTTAGAGATTTCCCAGAGAGCGAGGGCTTACGCACTATTATACAAATACCTTCGAGTAAATGCTTTTTCTTGATGATGAGTCTACAAGCGACGTTTGTGAGACTCATCACAACATTCAATCGTGCACAAGCCAAGCTGGAAACACACCATTGAAACGCCACGATTCGTGTTGAGTTGAATCAAATCAGATTAAGTTTGAGGACCAAAACAGAATCACATAACACCCGACGCAACGACACGTCGTCGGATGTTTACAATGTGGATCTGTTTAAAGAAAATTGATACGATTACATTCAACTCAATACACATCGCGTTTCGGCGGATTTCGTGGCGTTTCAATAGTGTGTGAAGCCCTTAATAGGTGTCCAAAGGGTTGCCATGATTAAGCCAAAATGTGGATATGCTACGAGGTATATAATGTATGGTTACCTACCTTGGTTCCACGACCGCGTTGAGGTAAGTGTTGACCTCCTTGGCTCTTTCTATGTAGGCTGCTATTACCTCTTCTGATGTGATCTGTAATGAAGATAAATAATAAGAAAAGAAAGAAATAAAATAAATGATTACAAAAAGTTTTATGAACGCCTTTTTAGCTTCTGGGTATATTATATACCCAGAAGCTAAAAAGGCGTTCACCTCAGCTTAAATATTGGAGAACTGACCCAAAGGTAGGAAAGTTACGTTAGTAAAAATAACATTTGTGGATCTAGAGGAAAGTAACCAAATACGGAATACCGTTTTGTTATTTAGGCATAAATGAAGAAATATCAATATTCAAAAACTTAAAATCCTAATTATAAACAATTGACGACCTCTGTGGCGCGGAGGGCGAAGGTCCGCCTGCGACGCAAGAGGTTGCGGGTTCGATTCCCGCCTTGGGCCAACGGGTTTCTGGTCGTTTAGTATGTATAATAAAAATATCTATCTATGTAATGTATTGTATTATGTATATCAGTTATCTAGTACCCATAACACAAGCTCTGCTTAGCTTGGGGCTAGATAATGCTGTGTGATTTGTCCAGCATTATTTATTTATTTATATTATTAATTATATATTTGCGTATTGCATAGTAATATTCTTGTATTATACTTATTAATTATGAGTACTCTCATCTCTCAAACATTAAAATGAAGGTGTCCAATAAAGGAATCGGTACCAAAAATACAGAATACAAGGCATTTCTAACTAATTTAGATCTAGATTTCTAATTTAACATCTAATAAACCGAGACAATAAAATGCCACATGAAAAACAAACTTCTATACAGGGACGACAGAATATATCACTTGTCCCTGCTTGTATATAATTTACAGAAGCAATAAACACACTAAATAAAATAAAATAAATAAATAAATAATGATATTCTATAGTTGGTTATTTTCCTATAAGAGTAATTAAAATTATCATTTACTATCAAATACCAATGATCAAAGTGCTTTATTCTTTTAGACCTTACAAGACGTTACAGGACACGTTACGAAATTCTTACGTCTTTTTTTTATTCTTATTTATTGTTAAGGACTTTTACTTTACAAAGTATGCCAGCCCTATCATAACCTAAACTTATGAATAACACACCAAAGAAAATAAACAATAATATTCTGCATAGCAGGTAAGTTGTAGGAATAATGAAAGGGAGTCACTGATGCATAAAAATTTTAAACAATGATTCCCAATGGCCGCTATTGAATTTGGTTTCGCTTTCTCACCTACGTCTTAATTCTTATAATTTCAAAATACAACACCAGACTTGACAAACACATAAAAATCTAATTTATTTTTGAACTGAGTCTCAAAACAGTCTCATCATTAGTCGATTGTCAACAAATTTCATTTTTTTTGTAGCTACGAGTACCATGATTTATGTACATTTTAGCCTTCAAAAAATATTAAAGTCATATTAATTTACGTTCCATAAATTCATCAAAGCATTTCCGTATTAGCGGCGTTGTTTAGCTATAGGAAATAAATACTATTTTATTGAAGGTAACACGTATATCAATTCGTTAGTACGTTAGTACTAATGACAGATTAGTTCTGTTTAGGCTAGTATCACTAAAATATAATCGGACAATAAACAGCTTCATCGGTTAACTTTGACCTATGTGTATGAACATTTCTGTCATAGTGACAAATAAAATGTATTTACCCAGTTATCTTTTTAAAGAACACATGCTATAAAAGTAGATACCTTGTTTGTCCTACCAGTCATGACCTACGGAGCTGAGACGTGGACACTCACGGAAGGGCTGGTTAAAGTCGCCCAGGGAGCTATGGAGAGAGCTACGCTCGGAGTTTTTTTTAATGATAGGGTTCGCAACGAATACATCCGACAGAGAACCAAGGTTATCGACATAGCTCAAAGGATAACAAGCTGAAATGGCAGTGGGCTGGCCATATCTCGAGAAGAACCGAAAACCTGATCGCGTTTAATATCAGATAACCACTTTAAGGTGAAGTACGTTCGTAATTTCTAGACAAGGACGAGCGAACACCGCGCAGTGAAAGCGAGAAAGGGACGCAAGAGCCGGCCCGCGCGCAGTTTTACTGCTTTTTATTTATAAATTTGATATTGCTCTAAAATAATACTCTTTCGCAAAAAACTAAAACCATAATCCTCTAAAGTGTTTAGTTAAGTATTTTTTAGACGATATTTCATGCAAATATGTTAAGTAACTAGCAAATGAAACTGGTTTTCCGTAGTAAAAATGCAAAATTTAGAGGAAACTTTGCGATTTTTTTCTATCGAGTCAAGTTGAGTCAATCGTGTTTCGGCTCCCATAACTTACTAACAAAAATCCTAAGCTTTCGATGCTCATCAAAAAAGATTTAAAAAAATTGTGTTTTCTTGCCTTAAAATTGATTTTCTGTCTAGGCAAAACCTGAGTTTTGGGACCTACTTCACCTTAAACTAGTTCAGCGCTTTGACATAAAGTTGATCCGATTCAAGCGCTGAGACAAGTTCAAGAGCTGTCGCATAATCCACATCACCTCAACAGCATATACAGCCTTACAGGCGAAAGGTTTCTTCGTCGCTTCTTTACTTTAGTCTACATACCGAAGCGACCGAAGTCAAAAATATCACTTTATTTCCGTGTTGATGTTTTATTTTAAGAATTTGACCTTTTCTAAGTGTACATTTTTGTATTTATGGAAATAAAGACTTTTTGATTTGATTGATTTGATTATAATGGTCCTCTACTGGACATAGGCCTCACCCTGATTATCGCCTTACTGGCTTAAGGGATAGTGCGCATAATCCCCACGCTGGGAATGCGGGTTGGGGATCGCAGTTCGGTCGTAGATCTATTCTGCAAGAGGCGTTGCTGCCCGTCCCCCCGTTGTATTTCCCTTAGTTGCCTCAAACGACACCAACAGGAAGAGTTATTGAAAAAGTGTCGCACAGTAGTAAATTTGAACTCGATCAAGTTGATCTAGTTCTGTTGATGTTTGTTTTAGCTGCGAACGGTGAAATTGGACCCTAGTAACACAAACCCGATGTCCGGGTATAACAACAATAAGTTGACATCCTGACCTGCTTATTCCTTATCATCCTCGCCAGCGTAGTGGCTGACTTGAACAGTACCGGGTTCGTGGGCGGTGGACATTTTCTGGTTCGTTTGATATTCAGCAAGTATGTGAGAGGAACCAGGGGTATGGCCAGTAATGATACCAGAAAACGCAGGAACCTTCGCATGAAGCCGTTCATCATGATCGTCTGGAATAAAAAAATCGTATAGAATCTCAATATCACATTAATATTCGCCTCGGGACAAATGTGTGTATGATCTGCAGACATTTGTTCAGGGTGTTCTGGTCGTTTTCTATGTATAATAGAAAATATCTATGTATGTATTGTATTATATTATGTATAATATCAGTTATCTAGTACCCATAACACAAGCTCTGCTTAGCTTATTTATTAATATTATAAATGCGAAAGTTTGGATGTATGGATGTTTGTTATCACTTCAAGCCATACGACTAAACCGAGCAGGCTGAAATTTTGCATAGATGTTGATCTAAGCCTGAAATCATACGGGACAATAAGATACTTTTTATTCGGTAAAACAGTTCCCATAGAATATAAATAACCTATGGACTTTTCCATGGAAACAATTTGTTGTTTCCATGGAAAAGTCCATAGGTTATTCATATATTATATTATATTCACTTCTTAGGGATAACAAACAGTAACACTTAGTAAATATTCACAGTATAAACTTAGATAAATTTATTTCTTGAAGTGAACCAGCCCCGTTATCCGCAAGTTACTGTAGAAAGGGTGGTGCTAGTGACATTTTTACAAAAGGTTATTTTAGCAGATCTTGTAATTTGCACTTATGAAACATTAAGGTATTATAAATTCAATAGTACAATGTTTTCATTTCAAATAATATCAGATGATAAGGTATTGATAATGATTTATGGGATAAAAAGTAGCCTTAGGCTATCCTTTCAACTACCTATCTCAATGCCAAAGTATCAAGTCGATTGGTTGCTTAGTTAGGGCGTGAAGGAAGGGCAAAAAACACATTTTTGCATTATTACCTATAATATTGTTATAGATATGGTAAGAAACCTGTAGAAGAGTCAAGTTTATGGTGTATATGTAAATGTGGACATGGGGTAGTTTTGGACTTGGTTGATTTTCAATATAATGAATTAATTTGATGTATTATATATTATATTTAGTATAATAGTACATCAGATTTATCATGATAATGACAACAACAACAGAATAAAATAATTACAAGTCATATTTTTACACTTATATTATTTTCTAAAAATCTAAGCCGTCACCAGAAGGTAGCGCCTAGGATGCTGGCAGCATGATGAATAATAAAAAACTAGTTAGGTACATTACCTAGGAAGTTATAAATTGTTTTTTTTTAAATAAAACAACTTGTAAACTTAAATATTTTTTGATGTTACGGAAGTGTCCGATAAGCTGTTGCCGTTTTTGTTTATGTAGGTGGACGTGCTAATTATCTTTGTGTCTAATTATCTGTGTGACCTAATAACACTATTATTTAATCCAAAAGCATGCAAAAAAAATGGAAAAAGGGGCCTTCATCCAAAATTCTTAATCCAAAATAAGAAACCCCAAAAATGTGCAGACACATTGGGTCAGTGTCACTTCGGTCGGCAAGATTAAGTGATTTAATTTAAGTTTCACTATGTGGTCACCTAACAATTTTGAGTTTCACCAACTGGACACACGTCATGTCTCCGGTCTCTTGTGGTGAGTAAGTAAGTGAATAGCCGGACACGCGAGCCGAAGTGAAAATTCAAAATTAATCAACATTTTTCGAATCCTTTGTTAAAAACCAACCTTGATTATGGTTCAGTCGCTTTTTTTCCAAAGCTATGTTAAGTCATTCATTTATAACAGGATATTTACCATGATTAGATTTTTGAGTTTGAAATATATTGTATATTTCGGCACAATTTCATGATGTTAATAACCATGATACTCGTAGTTTTAAAAGTTTTAAAGCTTTGTTTATTCCACGTTTACTCGCAGGGTTTCTAATGTTATTGCGGGAGTCCTACTGAGAAATGCATTATGTACAAATATGTGGTACCTTTTTAACGGCTACCCCCACAAAATAACTCGATACTCCAGTCGCTCCCGCTTGCAGCCTCATCACAGACTTCTCCAAAACAGGAGGGTACAACAAATTATAACTATTCAACAACACTTCCACAATAACAAAACAATGGTACAACATTGCACTAAAACATATCAGAATAAGCCGAGTAAAAGCATTCACAGTTCCATTAAAGCACGAACTGAATATATTATTTAATTTTATGAATAGTACCATTTTATACGTCTGCTTCCGTACCGCTTAAGAAGATACTGGACTTGTATTATAATATAACACTGTTAGATAATTCTATCGAGCTGTTATCGAATAGATAGTTGTGGACAAGGCGAAGTTCAACTGGCCATTGGTGTGTCTGGCTGGTTGTTAAATTACTTTCTCTTGCACGCGCGCTCAACTTGACTTTGAGAAAGTGGTTGGATGATATTATTCATATTTGCAGTGACGTCCGCGTTTCGAACTTGAACTTTATGCAAAACTAGCGGTCCGCCCCGGCTTCGCACGGGAAGCTATTTTTTTTCGTAAATTTTCCAATGTTTTTAATACTTCTTATCCTATTACGGAATAAGAGAAATCCAACAAATCAAAAACCATAAAAATCGGTCCCATTGTTCTTGAGTTATAAATTTTAATGGTGTAACTAACACGACTTTGTTTTATATATAGATCGATTTATTATTGTCGAAGACGCTTCCGCTCGTGGCGTAGCACGCGTTTTTGGGATCAAAGTACCTTGTATTTCCATGGATCCTTCTACTACCATCTTCTATATCTATTTTAAGTTCTATTGTTAATAGTTAAGCTGATGGTAATCCGAATAAAAATAAATAAATAAATCTTTATCCTTGCTTTCATTGAGATTTGTAACGCCTACGCTTTCGGCGTAAAAAGGCAACAGACGAAATTAATTTTGAAATTATTAAATTTACCTACATAAGTATGGTTTTATAGAAGAAATTTTAATTATTTGCGATTTATTAAGATCACATCCGACGACTTTTGAAATCGGTTTTTATATCCCACTGCAATGCTCAAGTTAAGGCCTACCGAGCGCATGGTATGCGGATTGCAATGCAATTGGATCAAGTACCAACCGTACTGTACCTTCTAGTTTCCGCAGGTTACTTATAGAAGCTAGAAGGTACCGAATTAGCGCTTGGCAACTACCTAAAGGTAATTTCGTCCTAAAAGCCGAGATTCGATCAGGAAACAGCGCAGTCTCAACGGAGGCAGCCTTTTGTGCAGGACACAGACAGATTTTTATCTTAGTATACTACCTAGTGATTTCTAATTATAATTATTTTGAGTTATTCCCGACTCGTCCCACTGAATTCGGCCCAAAGTGGGACGAGTCAAGAAACAAAAACTTTTTATTTTTTTTTTCTTTTCATTCTGAGTGTCATTGACATCATCTATACTAATATTATAATGAGAAAAGATTTGTTTGTTTGAATTGAAAAGGCTCCGAAGCTACTGGACCTATTTGAAAAATTCTTTCACCATTAGAATCCTACATTATCTCTGATGAACATAATGCGATATACGTACCCGATACTACAACGTTTGATTAAGCTTTTTTAAATACCTTATAAATTGTAAATAATTGTTTATAAATACTGGCAATATCCAATCCATGACAACCGCTGGGGTAAACGCGTATTGAGTGGAGATCACGACTCGGAAAACGTTGTGTAGTACGCCTTCCACTCAGATGAAATTGAGATGACGACCGAAAGACTGCAGGCAGATGCTGGATGCGGCAAGATGAAGTCAGGGCGTTATAGCGCTCATTATGGGAAGTCTATGTCCAGTTGTGAACGAACATGGGCTAATGATGATGATGAAATCAATCTAATCTACTTATAGACAGACCATGTAAAGTACCCTTTAGCCACGTGTCCGACCATATTGCAAGACGTAAATCTCGCCATTTAGAGATAAGAACTTGTTTCCACTGGCAATAAAATAGATAAAATCATTCCATCTACTAGTATTATGTATGTAATGAATATTATTTTGAAATCACGCGTACACTCACTAATTAATTGATTAACAAACGCTAGAGGAAGGAAACGTATCTATACTTATGAAGCACGTGTCTAAACTGATAAATGAGACGATTGCATAAGAGAGATAAAGTTAAGTACCTGCGTAACAATATAAGTTAACTGCGTAAAAATATAACGTTCAATTAATTAGTATTACTTAATCTGTGGTATCAAGAAGAACCGACAACCGCTGGGGTAAACGTGTTCTTGAGTGGAGACCGCGGCTCGGCAAACGTAGTGTAGGACGCCCTCCGACCAGGTGGGATGACGATTTGCGAAAGACTGCTGGCAGATGATGAATGCGGCAAGCTAAAGACAGGGAACTAATGGCGCTCATTAGGGGAGCCAATGTCCAGCAGTGGACTGGTAAAGGCTGATGATGCATCTGTGGTTCAATGATGGTGAGATTGTAGTCAAACAAAGGTCTGTAACTAAATAAATAAATAAATAATGCTGGACAATTCACACAGCATTATCTAGCCCCAAACTAAGCAGAGCTTGTGTTATGGGTAGGTACCTACTAGATAACTGATATACATAACATACAATACATAGATAGATACTTTTTATTATACATAGAAAACGACCAGAACGCCCTGAACAAATGTCTGCAGATACACACATTTGTTTCGAGGCGGGAATCGAACCTGCAACCTTCTGCGTCGCAGGCAGACCTTCGCCCACCGCGCCACGAGGTCGTCGAAGTGAAGTATTTTGACAGAACTCAAACCCAGTACCTACTATGAAGGACGGTGTTGATGAGGTTCCATAGCTCCTGTATGCCTTTTGTCATGTCCACTTCCTATATGGTTGATTTTTAAATTCGATATAAAAATAATTAGGTATACAAAGATAAATTCTCGCCTTAGAAATTCTCGTAGCTTTGCCACCGAAGGTGTTCTATGCAGTGAGTATAGTACTCAAGTCTTTTTAAATAAGGATATGTAAAAATAAGTTTTGACATTAAATAATTATTACCTTGTTTGCTAAAATACTAGCTTGTACAGTACAAGTCTTGTATCATCTTAAGGTGACCTACTGTTCTGTTTAATTAAAATAAACCGGCTTTAAAGTATTCAAAGTTAAATCCATAAATTGATAATTGACTTTTTATAAGTCAATTATCAATTTATGGATTTAAATTGATAATTGAGATGGTCATTTAATTTCTTTCAGAATATCGGCACAGAATTATGTCAGAATTTTATAGCACCTTGCTTCCCCCCAATTCGTATATTCATAGATTAGCCTATATCCTATTCACAACAAAGTGGTTGAAAGGCCAATTAAAATGCCAAGTTTGCGTCTAAAGAATCGGAAGTACGGTAAATTTTTCTTTTTTTTCGAAATTTTCAAAAAATATTTCATAATTTTAGTCTAGGCCTTACCACATCTTCCCATCTACTATTTCTGTGTTACCAACTAGTTTTAGAGTATTATATTACTGGTGGTTGTACAAACAGTGCCTATAAACGCTCGGTCGGTACTCTAGGGCCATGAGGCAACGAATAGCTGCAGGTTGGTCAAGCCACTCCTTGCGAAATCCTACCGTTCTCGAACTAACCTCCCGATACGCTAAAAGCTAATAAAACGACCTGGGACCACTGGTGAATGCCATTTGTTTGTTTTTTGTTTGTGATGTCAATTCAAACACTAGAAAATAAATATAAATATAATGCTGGACCATTCACACCACATTATCTAGCCCCTACCTAAGCAGAGGTTGTGTTAATAATAATAATTATGCTGGACCATTCACACAACGTTATCTAGCCCCTACCTAAGCAGAGGTTGTGTTATGGGTACTAGATAACTGATACACGTAATATAATACAATACATAGATAGATATTTTTTATTATAAATAGAAAACGACCAGAACACCCTAAACAAATATCTGCAGATCGTACAAACATTTGTACCGAGGCGGGAATCGAACCCGCAACCTCCTGCGTCGCAGGCGGACCTTCACCCACCGCGCCATAGAGGTCGTATTTTTTTTTATTTAGAATGCGAGCGTTGAACAAATGTAAAACTGTTTGTTTGAAATTCGTTCTTTTTTTCTGTGAAATTGCTTAATTAATAGTACCTAAACCAAAGTACTAAAACTTTGATTTAGGTACCTACTATTAACGGTTAGGTAGGTACCAATTAGGTACATAACAGGTACTAAACTGATAGGTAGATGAATTTATGAACACTAAAATTACATAATGGTAGTAGAAATACCAAACATAAAAACATTATATCATTCCTTTGGTATTTGTAAACAGTGAACTTTGACATTGTGTTTTGTGCGAGAAATAATAAGAGCTAGAGAATTTTAAACTATAGGTACCTTCGAAATGACAAGAACTAAGCCTTAAAGGAAGGAAGTAGGTAACCATGACCACTGGCCGTTTGGTTGCTACCTAAGTACCTACTATTCAAACAGTAGGTAGGATCTATTTGAGGGTAAACATAACCAAACAAGAAAAACTCGTTAGATGGTCATTTTATAGGTGAAAATGCCCATAATGCGTTCAACAATGACCAAGGATAAGTTGGTACTTATACCTACTACGTAAGTTGGCCTCTACTTAAAAACTTGAAAAGGGTCATTTTACCGAGAAACCAAGACATATGTACCAAGAAACGGTCGTAATATTAACATGTCCATTTCTAAGTAGGAACTACTTTTTAAGACAAAAAAACAGTAAGTACAGCGATAATTAAATTTAAGTATCTTGGTACTTAATTTCACATTAAACCTTGATTGCAACTAACGTACTTACCTATAAATTAAATTTACTTAGATAAATTCGGCATCTAAGCAAAGCGTAACGCATGTTAACTTTAACTATGATAGGTAGGTAGGTACTAGGTAAGAACTGGTAAGAACTTTAAACTTTGATGTGGTGAGACAAAAAGTACAATGGGTTGTTTGTTAGGTACCTATGTAATCTAAAAATAATAGACGGATAAAATAATGTAATTTAATTGTTTGGAAAAAGCTATTAATAGACTTGGTATTTCTTAGTTTGAAAGGTATTTTAGGTAATGGGGATAAATACTAATGCCTTAGACCACCTCGAGATCATCCTTTAAACAACTGCAAAAGAATTATCCAAGTCGTGTCGGTCGATGGATGACTTGAAGGAGAAATCAAGAAAAATAATATAAATATAAATAAATTAAAACTAGTAGGTATTTACAATTGAAACAATTGAGCTTACTGCAGACTGTTGCAAACAATCTAGTAGCTATCAATACCAGTCGGAAGCGTGCCCAAGACACTTTCTGCATTGCCCCGCTGTATGGCAATGCTGATGCGCTGTGCCAGATACTCACCAGCTCTCGGGTCACGCGTCGTTTCGACGAGACGCTCAGATAAAAATAATAATAAATAATCTCCTCCTTTTTTCCAAATCGGTTAAAAATAGGTTAGTACCTACTTCATCTAGTGCCGTGCTTGTAAAGGTGGTCAAAACTGTTATTTTATCACAAATGAAGGACAATTCCAATGACTTGGCCACACTGTATAGTAACTATTTTTAACCGTTATACTTGTGAACGGACCTTACCAAGTTTTTTTAGTTACAGATACCGCTCAAATAATTACAAAATATTGACAGTATGAAATCATTTGTAGGTTTAAGTATACATTACTTAAACCTACAAATGATTTCATCCTTACAATAATGTTTCAAAAATAAACCTTCCTACCGTAAAATTGATTTTATTTAAATTAACGACAGAGGTGCTTATCCAAACAGAGTTAGGTAGCGGCATGAAAAGCTAACAATACTATATATACCTGCCAAATACCTTTAATGTTAAATAAGTACAAAGGCCGTCGCCATATTTACCTAAGTAAAAATTAGAAGAATTGAGATTGTGTGAAGAAAAAGTGCCGCGACTCGGCAAACGTAGTGTAGGACGCCCTCCGACCAGGTGGGATGACGATTTGCGAAAGACTGCTGGCAGATGCTGGAAGCTGAAGACAGGGCGCTATGGCGCTCATTAGGGGAGGCCTATGTCCAGCTGTGGACAAATATAGGCTGATGATGATGATGAAAAAGTGAATGAAATGTTTAACTCGCGGTTTCAAACGCGTAGTTCCCGTTCCCGTGGGAATTCTGGGATAAAACCACACTATATCAGAAATGTGTAAAAAACATAGCCTATTTCACTCCCTGAAAAGTAAACTTAATAGATGTGAAAGAATTTTCGAAATCGGTATACCTAGTAGGTTTTAAATTTATTCGTTGCATACAAAAATATAAATCTTTCCTGTTTATAATATTAGTGTAGATTAAAGTATTTTTGACATTTTTATTTTTTTAATTTTACGAATAATCATAATCAGTTCATTTTGCAGAAGATTTTTAACCACTTTTGACCGTCGATAGGCTAGTCTAAGTCTATGTTATATCTATCACTAATTTTAAGCATCATTGGTAAATTTAATAGTTTGGCCCCCAACATTTCAATTGTAGATAAATGTTCACTTCGACTCCTTGGGTCACCAATTCTTGATGAGTCTTTTCAGCCATTTGTAGATGAGAAAATTCAAAATTTTAACAGAACTTCAGACAGACTTCTCAAAATTAATAGCCATATGGCTTTTACAATTATTCGGTTTTGCCTGTTTGTACCTAAATTTACATATTCTTTGAGATGTTGTCAACTGTGGAAACACAGCGAGCTCTTGGAAGGCTTAGACAACATAATAAAGAATACTTTATCATCGGTTTTGAATATATATTTGGATGACAAGGCATGGTCGCAGGCCTCCCTGCCTGTAAAATTGGGAGGCTTATAGGTATACGCAAAATTTCAAGTGTAGCCCTACCAGCGTTCTTGTCTTCTGTCTACAGCACTAGTTCCTTAGTTGAAAAAATTTTAAAGCCCTCTCATTTGGTTATACCTGGAATTTCATTCAAAATTTCATTTTTAGACGAAGCTCGATCTGCTTGGCATAGTGCTTGCCCTATGCTACCTGTAGATTGTTTGCCACAGTTTGCAGATAGCTTGATTGTTTCTATTGTAAATACTAGTTTTAATTTAAATTTGTTATTTGATTGTTATTTTCTTTCTGAATAAAACATTTTAAGCAACATATAAAAATTAGAAAATGATACTAAGGCCGGGGCCCACGGCGAGTTTTTGTAGCGATGCTGTCGCGCTTTTTGTAAATACACAATGGCATCGCTACTATCGCGTGTCAGTCGCGTTAGCAACACGCGAGGAGCGCTATAAAAGCGTGACTGTATTTCGATTCACGCTTTTGTATCGCTTCTAAAACGCGCAACAGCATCGTAAGTAATCGTAACTGTATCAATGCAAACGCGCGACCGTCTCAGACGACATCGTTGGATTTCGACCTCAACTACATTCAAAATGTGATCAATCTTGTGCCCATCTCGCTTGCATATGAAATTATGCAATACGCAAACGCCTTTACAATATTCGTAGCAAAATAAATAACGTTCATGGGCCGTTTAAACCTTTTTGTGCCTATGTATGCTGAATCGCGATAGTAGCGATACAGAATCGTGGTTACGTGGGCGAAGTACATAGCCAGCGACAGAATCGCTACAAAAAGTCGCCTTTGGGTTTAGGCGAGCGCTCCATTACTGTTCTGCTTGACCGCATCCATTGCTGCGCTGCAACTCGCTTTACAGCATAACTTCCTTGCCTTGCTCTGTATGTAACCCACAGAGAGAGCTATGCCTCCATTTTTCCTCCGCAAGCTAGCAATTTTTTAGCTATTATATGCGAGAAAACATCAATGGTTAAAAGTTATAGTGTAAGTTTATATAGGTAATAGTGTATACTGTATAGGTACAACTGTTACTGTACTGTTTGTTCTCCAAATAAAATAAAATAAATGATAGTGGTTTTATTTACACTGCAAGTGTACTTTTTATATCTCTGAGTCTGAAGTCTCGCTCTGTTTGCATAGTTTAGAAAGAGATGCTCTCCATTTCGACGCTGCTGTAAGCAATGATGTTTTACTATAGATGACGTATATTCATACTGCGCGGTGCTCAGATTTAGGTCCTCTACGACATATGCATACCTACCTCTCGCGTATCCATAGGTTACAACAATGAATGCGACAGATAATACAATACAAATGATATAGAAAGGGATAGCTATCTGTTTAGACTTGCGCTTGAAATCCGCAAGAGCTACATAGATTAGGAGAAATGTTGTTACAGAAGGGACATTTAATGAAACAATTTGTTTGTTTGAATATTAGTATATAATTTCAAGGAACATATGAGACATTACCTTAGAAAGGTATTATTATTCGTTTGAAACATTCTAAGTAAATGTTTAGTCAATGAAACTATTAACATTGTTCTGAGAATAGACTAACAGATGACAAAAATATTTTATTGTTCAAACAAAACCGCGCGCCCTGCTGATGAAATACCTAAGTATGGTATGATAGCTGCAATATTTATTTTTTCTAAGTTCTTTAGGGAAAGTTGTTAAGTTTAATGGATTGAACTTGCTCTTGTAATATTTTTAAATGAATTTCACGAGTACACGTAAGTAATACAAATTTACATAGTCATCCATCAGTGAGTGTTTTATCTATAATAATATTATAAAGAGGAATGATGTTTAGTACTACGCTATTAAAGTAAATTTTGTGCCTACGAGTATGAGATCCCTTCTGAATACTTCTGATTGATTACTCTATGACGCACGCCCGGCGCACGCTATCTGTCCCTATCGCGCTGCGGTTGTCGACAATATTCTCTATCCCTTTTTAGCATCACTTAAAATATTTGATTATGTACCGATAATTTGCTGTAATTTCGAAATAAAACGTAAATTATGAGGTGTTTTTTAAACTTACGTGTGGTACGTAACTCCTTCATCCTTTTTTACCTTTGTACCATAGTTTTTGCATTGTCGGAACACACAGCTAGGCATATAAAAAGCACAAAGTCACGCGCGGTCACTCGTTAGCAGCTGGTATTCGACTAAATCAAAATTACGACAATTGTCTTAATTTGGCCGCCTCAGTTTTCACGCGCTAGTGCGACATCTACCTCATTTATATTATAATATCATTGGCTGTAAGACAACTGTTTGACATTTGCAGCTCTGACGCAGAGGCACAAGCTGAAATGAACTGTTTTTGCGTTGAAGATAGAATCTAAAATGATTTTTTTCCGGCAAAAACAAATGGACCAGAATATCTAATGGTACTTACTTAGATTTGAAAATTTACATTCATCCGACGTTGGATCTTGGTCTGCAATAGGCTACATAAAAATAATTTTAACGTATTGTCTGATAAAAATAATGCAAAATGTAATTAATATTTCTTCAAGGCCAGTTGTGTTAGTTATAAGAACGTATTTTAAAGTTTGAATAAAATAATGGCGCGCCAAAACTATAGTCTCTGTCATGGGTCTGGTGACGGTGTATTGTTTTCAATATGGTCAAATAGCCTATTACATAGGTCTGATTGAAGTATTTTTCAACATTATATAGATATTATATCAATTAAATAAGTGTTTTTTTTATCTTAACAAAATTGTATTGGGAAGCCAAAACGAAAATGTCTTCCTATTTAGGAAGAGCCGAATATCCGACGATATAATGTATGTCTTGATTTTTATGTGTTCATAATAATCGCTTTATGAAAACACTAAAATCAAGACATTTTCTTTACATTTAAATTAACATTTTCGCTTTGGCGTTTTCTACTGTTTTCTGATTTCTCGTTTTACAATGGACGGAACCTGCCTATTTATTTCGACAATTACCGAAATAGTGAAACTTTTTCAAGCATTTCATTGAAACAGAAAGTTTCGTTTGAAACTGTATCGTCATTGGTTTGTTGCTTCCGTTGATTTCACTTTCAAACGATAAAAATCGTGTAATAACCGACGCAGGCGCTGCTGGTTACGAAAATAGGTAACTGGTAATATAGGCAAGGCAATATTTACCTATTTATGAAAAATGGATCGCCATTAGGTCAGCGTAGCTGCAAAAGCCTTATAGATACCTAATAAATAACTGAGCGAAAACGAGAATAATGAGAGTCTGCTAATTGGTAACGTGATTTATTTTATACTAGCTGTTGCGTTGGGCTTCGCATGCGCTTTTCAAGTAGCCTATTTAGGATATATTGTTATGTGCATAATGTCCGTCACCGGGATACCATTTTCCTCCAAAATTTAGCAGTTTCATTAAGATCCGTTCAGCCGTCTAGGAGTGAAAAGGCAGACAGAAGTTTCTTTTGAATTGGTAATATTAGTATAGTACCTATGGATGACTTTTTCTTCCCATTCAAAACAGAAGAGGGAGAATGATTTGACAGATCAAAGGGAAAAGTAGATGGAAGTCGAGCAGGGGAAGACCAAGAGTTAGGTAACTTTATGAGTTAGATCACGGAGAAAACAGCTTTCATGTCGGTTTTAGAAGTGAGGTCATAGAAGAGACCGCAATTTAGAGAGAAAAGTGGAGGAAATTGTACCTATCACTGCACCAACAAGAGCTAGGTTCATTAATTTATTATTCTTAACTTGATACTTCTTAAACTAGATTAACTTAATTGATTATAACAATATTTTTTTTTTGCATAAAACCAGTACTAAGAGTCATAAGTATCCGTGATTATGAAATAGCAGAGATGGAAAGACATAGGTTAATTTTTCATGGTGTGTGTGGCACAAATGTTTGTATGTTTGTTTCATTTCATTTAATTTGAAGCTTTATTACCAAGGAGAATAACAATCAAATAATAGAATGAAATTAAAACTAGCATTTACAATTGAAACAATTGAGCTAACTGCAGACTGATGCAAACAATCTACAGGTAGCTGAACTGTTCTATATCAATACGAGTCGGAAACGTGCCCAAGGCTGCATTGCCCCGCTGCGCGCTGTACGGCATGCATCAATGCGGTCACGCACCCCTTCGACCAGACACTCAGATACTATTTTAAAAACCTGATGTGAATCGGTACTCCACGGACCTAGGGTCTCGACTGCAAGGGAAGCATTCGCTCCCCTTGGAGTCGAGACTGTATGCTCTGTCGAAACCTGCATATTTCATTTAAACTTGTTTTTACGAGTTAAGTCATAGTTTGGTCTTTATCTAAAAATAAATAATTATCTAAAAATAATTCACTTCGTCCTAACCATTTGTCCTCTGCATGCAGGTAACGTGGCTACATAACTACTTAATTACTAAGGTAGGTAATATCGTAGGTAAGGTTTTTGCTTTGGATCTTGTTCTTTCCAAGATACCTAATTTTGGAGTGCAAAGAGCGCAACATATTTTTACTGGAAATAAAATAAATAAATAATAAATAATGCTGGACAATTCACACAGCATTATCTAGCCCCAAGCTAAGCAGAGCTTGTGTTATGGGTACTAGATAACTGATATACATAATATAATACAATACATAGATAGATATTTTTTATTATATTTAGAAAACGACCAGAACACCCTGAACAAATGTCTGCAGATCGTACACACATTTGTCCCGAGGCGGGAATCGAACCCGCAACCTTCTGCGTCGCAGGCAGACGTTCGCCCACCGCGCCACATCGGTCGTCAAAAATCGGAAAATAATGCTGGACAAAAAAATTCTCACAGGGTTAGCCACAAAATAAGCAGAGCTTATGAAGGTATAGGCAAGTACTAGATAACTGATACCTGGTGGGCGGAATGCTGGCTATTATATACTGGATATTTCCGTCAACGAATTAGCATCACCATTCAACGTGGCAATGCTGCCAGAATTCTGGGCACTCTGCCTTATAGTGACGGCTTAGTTTTTTTTAAAATAGATGTATGTGTAAATATTAGTTGTACATTTTTTAGATAACTTTTTTACCTGACCTTTGACCTGCATACTGACCTTCGCCCGCTACGCCAAAGAGGTCGTCTTATGACTTATGACTTAGATAGATAGAGGTACAGTTTTGAATCTGGTTCCCTAACGCCGCTTGTCCACCGCCACGTCAACGGAACGTCAACGTTATCGAGATGTTGGCGACGCAGCAGTGGTACATAGGTAAGTGTATTTGAAATACACGTGCGGTGGACAAGCAGCCTTAGTAAATTTTACTAAGGCTGCTTGTCCACCGCACCCACGTCACCCGACCGACGGCGTCATCCAAACCCCGAAGAAATGAGTAGCTCGGCGCGACCGCTAGAATTTGGTCCGAGTTTGTGATGGACCGGTCATCTTCAGTATAGGCGAAAAACGCTTCTATGATATATCGGTCACGTATAAGTTGAGTTTTTTTTATTGTGGACGCATCGATCGCCGTCACGCCTCCAAAATTACATTGTTACATGTCCCGTGGCGGTGAACAAGCGATCGACGTTACGGTATCCTGACCAGTGACCACGTCAACGGTAAACATAGAGACGACTGGACGTTACCGTTGACGTGGCGGTGGACAAGCGGCGTAAGCCATGTTATGGTATCTTGTGGTTTTCGTTATTTATTTGATTCTAGTCATTGTATATCATTGCTGTATAATATTGTAAGCCAATTAAGAATTATAGGCATAAGAAATGTATTATTTTTAACAATAGGTTTCTGTAATAAACTAACCACATAAAGTTAAATAGTGAAACGTTTGCGTACGACGTACTTATCAGCACAATTTTGCACTGTAATTGCTTTCTCTACATTTTATTCTACCAACTTCTTTTTTATCGAGTTGAAATTCGCATGAGTGTGGTCGATTTTAAAATAACGGTCACAAAATCGTGCATCTGATAAGATGAAATTGTTATTGTTTAAGTAACTCTTCAAATTTTCGTCGCTCATCCATCATACTAATAACATAATGCGAAAGTTATGATGGATGGATGGATAGATGGATGTTTGTTGCTCAATCACGCCAGAACAGCTGAAAGGATCTGGATGAAATTTGGCACAGAGATAGATTATAGCCTGGAATAGCACTTAGCCTAGTTTATCCCGGAATTTAAAATATCCCAGTGCTTTGAAGTATTCATGTATATCCTACACCTATTGAAGTTCTAAATGCCTTAGTTGGTACATACCTTGAAGTTCTAAATGCCTTAGTTGGTACATACCTAAGAAATCGTGAATGCAATCGCATTCTAGGGTTTTGAATGCCAATTTTGCCCCGCGTGAGGGATTTACCTATATATTACTAGTATCTCCCTGCGGTTACGCACGCATTGTTTAAGGTTATTTCTATCCCATGGGAACTGAATTATTGATAAATAGTAACCTATGGTACCTACTCCATCCCTTCAACTAACTGTATGCCAAAAATCAAGTCGATTGGTTATTTATTTAGGGCGTGAATGAAGGACAAACAAACAAACACTCAAACAAACACACTTTCGCATTTATAATATTAGTATCTACTCGCGGCTTCGCACACGTTTTTTTAATGATAAATAGCTTAGGTATATGTTATTACAGGACCCAGATCTTTATGTGCAAAACTACAGCCCGATCGATCCATTCAGCAGTTTTGTCATTGATACCTGCCAAACTTTACAACAACACATTATTTTCGCTTTTATATTTTTTTTAAGAGAATTAGGAAAAACGATTGGAAAATTCTGTAAACTTTTAATTTCCATATTTATCAGAATCATTTTATTTTATGACATTACGAGACCAACTAACTATCAATCTAACTTTTAAATAAATAGAAAAACATAAATAAATATAAAAACGAGTGATACATTTATCTAAAACTTACCCTTAAAATCAGTTTCAGTTAAAATATCGTCCAGTTATATTTCGATAATAAAACCCTCCTTTTGCTTCGCAGTAGGGTAACTACTCGCGTGCGCGCAATGCCGGTGCGCGGTACTGACTTGATGATTAGCGACCGTTACCAGCTCACGTTGAATAAATTGGCCACACTTCGGTGTAAAATAGCTGGAACGATGCGTCCAACATAATATGTAACTCTGTCTACATTCATATCAGTATTGGTATCAAGATATAATCTAAAATAGTAAATTTTAGGTCGAAGATTGGCCCCTGTCGATATTTGCTCAATTTTTTTTATGAATTTATATTTATAGGTTCATTGGTTCGTTGTTAGCTTCTCAGTCTCGTAATTATAATATTAGCATTCGTTTTATTTCAGTAAATTGTTATTCTTATATGAAAACGACTTGCTATCTTCATTAAACGGTAAGATTCTAGTTTTAAAATAGTTATGGATTCATAGAAATTGTCTTCAAATGTAACCGGGGGGTAAGCTAACAATGAACGACACTGTATATCATCATCGTCATTATTGCCACTGGTAGTACTTCTGATAAAACAATGTAGAGATTGGCCACTTAAATTTGTAATTTATTTCTAAATAATTGCAATTTAATAGTATAAATTTACTTCTATCCCTTGGACACTGTTTTATGGGATAAGCCTTTGTTTGATTCTAGGGGTAGAGCTACGTTTATGAAAATTTCAGCCCAATCGCTTGTGTCGATATGGCGTGGGGAGTTAACAAATATCCATACAAACAAACATCTAAACATCTAAATATCCGTATTAATATAATTTTAGTATGACGTCTAGTAAAATGAGAACATCCATTATGTTACGTTGCCTTTGTTGTGTAAATTAAAGGAAAATACCACCATTTTAAGCGGCTCAGTTTTTTTCACCTTGTTTTAACCTGCGCTGAAATGCCTTACCTATTGGAAAAAATGCAACTCGGCCCAGCGCTAAGCAATAATTCACTACATAAAGAATTCACTGCGTGAGCTGGCAGCACCGTGTTCCGGACATGCGAAATGTCTCTGCTTAGCTTAGGGTTAAATGATACTCTTTGGATAAGCAAAAATACCGACTAATATTGTAGGTAAATTGTAACACAAAACAAATTGAATAAATGTATGTACTAATATTTTATACTTAACAGTGAGTGCAGAGCAATTCATAAATTAGCTTCGTCTATCAATTCTCTGCGAGAGCTGGCAGCACCGTATTCCGGACATACGACAAGTGCACTCGGAAAGTCGGTAAGTAGGCGTAGAAGAGCTAGTGCCCTAGAAATCACAGCACGATATTATGAGAACAATGAGTTTTTTAGATGATAAAATATATCGGCGCTGGGTGAATACACTTTTACAATTTTACCTTTGTTTAACCGAAATCTAATTCGTTGCCATGCTAAAAAATAGCTCGCAAAAGGATATCAGTGTATTACAATACATATTATAACCCTGTATAAACTAGTAAGTACCTACCTACCAAAATTAATTAATGAATAATGGAAGTAACAGAAAACTGGCTTGAAAATGTGGAATATTGCACAAGTCATTAAAATTACCTATTATATCATCACTTTTTGTGACTTGTGAAAAGAAAAAAAACTTAAAGCCAGTGTTTTTACGATTTTTCAAAAGTCACAAAAATAATGATATTAATTATCATAATTCCTTATAACTTGTGAAAAAGTAACTTTATCACGCCAATTTTCTGTTATTATCATTGTTTTCACTCACCAACAGTTATTCGCAAACGGCTGAAATACAGGGTGGGAAAAATCTATGGGCCCTGGAGGGGGGAGCTACTTTAAATTCTTTAAATGGCTCATTTTTTACTGAAAGAAAACGTACCTTTATTTTTAATAAGAAACAAAAACGCATACGAAGACTATTTAAAAATTGTTTGTCTCATCTGGGATTCGAACCAACTAAAAAATAAAAATAAACCAATCTCGATGTCTTCAACAAAGGTATATATTTAGAGATAAATAACATTATCAAGCCATGTCCAGCCAAGTCCAGCTTCATAAGATTTCTCTGGATGTCAGAGAGATATGAAAATTAACAACGTGTCATTTACTTGTTACAAATAAATAGTGCTAGGAATTGTTATATAACAACTTGTAATAAATATTCGATTTCATTGGTATCTCATACATACTCATGCTTATCGTTACGTTGGAAGACAATTTCTATGAATCCATAACTATTTTAAAATCAGAATCTTACTGTTTATTCAGATATAGACAGCAACAAAGATTTTAAATCTTTTTACAGCAAATCGTTTTATAGAAAAATAACAAATTTAATAAAATGAAACCAATGCTGATATAGTTACGAGACTTAGAACATACAAGGGGGGTAAGCTAACAATGAACAACACTCGGTCGTTTCAGTAAACGTAATCGTTACTTTCTTTCAAGCATTAGGTAAGGTCTTTGAAATAAAACTTCCTAATATTTTTAAGGTAAAACATTGTCTCTATGAAATGCATAGGTAGAGAAAATTGGTTCACTCAGGTTTAGGTTTCTATTCTAACGGCACGTCCGAACGGTAGATAACGTTCTCTTAGATTAAAGATTGTCGTGGTATTGTGCAATTAAATTGGTAAACTAGCGATGTTGTTCTTTGTAACTGTTAGTTTTGCTTTTTTTAAATACATTGATTGGTAGATAGTTTATTTATATTTTTTTATTAATTTACCAAGGGAGCTCTCAGCAAGGACAGTAAATGGGGCTAAATATAAACGATCTTATTACATTGTATAAAAACAATTAAAAACTAAAATAAGTCCCTACTATCGGTACTTGGAATTTTTAACCTTTTTAAGGCTGCAGATGCGTTTTTGGCACAGATACTATACATTCAGTAATCTGTGGTTTTTGAATAAAATGCACCACAGTTAGGTATACGTAAGAAATAAAATGTATCTGAACTACAATTACGAAATTCCAGTCCCGTCTCAAACTAAACCCCGACGAGATTTCACAAACTGTCTGAAAACACGAGAAGTTCCTGGAATGTTTTATTCGCTTCCCGCTTCCCGGTTAATTTTTGATAGGTCAGAAAGCGACATCTGGCCGAATTTTAGGAATTAAAATTCAGGAGTTTAGTGCTACTCGACACTAGATGGCGTTACACGTCCATCTCATAATCAAGCACAGAACCGGTTATCTAGAAAGGTCAATAAGTTAAAGTTATAGTTATTTTATTTTAAAAAATAATAGTGTTTTAAAAAAGAGAATATTTTTTAAAATTATGCTCGTTTCTGTATTTAGCTAAGATCATCACTAGATGTCGCTCATAGTCAAAAACAACTTCTCTACTTCCTAAGAACACGTCTCGTCGAAACGTATCGATATCAACCTTATTGCTTTTGCTGATAGAGTTCATTTTGTTCTTTATTACAATTACATACATTCCGTACAGTAATGAATGACAACGACTAATAGGACAAAGTAAAAATATGTAACTACCCACCTACCAACATAAAAAAAATCGTATACACTGTTTTGTGATGTTGTATCTACTAACATAGTTTCATTCAATGCTTACATAGCGTACATGTCACCGTTTATAACGTTAGCCAGAATCGGATTGCCAGATGAAATAGAATAAAAATCGGCAAATGACAAAAAAGCGAGTCGGCCGTACGCGCCCTGCGACATGTTACACATAAATCAGAGGGGGCGCCACCCTCGCACCCTCTCGGGTAAGGATGATCTTTTCCCTAGATCCTACATTTTTATAACGACACACATACACACTGCGAAGTAATTTTGTGAAGCGTTGCGAAATATACGTATTTTTTCTAGTAAATATATTTGTTTGAACCAACTTCCTAATTCATAACATTACTCAGAAGAATATACTATTGGTAAATAACTAGCTGATTATACTGGCAAGTTTTTCACACCTAATTATTGTAATTTTGCCACTTTCGGGATGTCACCTTAAGGGTAACTTTGAGACTATTTCATTATTAAAATGTTGTCGAAATTTTACTTTTCTTTCGATTCGTTTTTACCAGTCCTGGGTATCATTAAAGGTGGATAGCTAAAGCTTTGTATGTTTCGATGAAATCATAAAAAGCTTTACAGAAGGAAACTAGAGCATAAAGTCGCTTAACGGAAGTAGAGCGGTTGGTATCAACGCGCTCAACACGCTACAATATTTGTTTGAGTTTGAATCAGGGTTACGTAGCGGTAAGATATAAGCGCTAGCGATTAATTTCGGTTTAAAGAATTTATTTACCCATAAAAAACTTTACAGTTCACTTAGAATGAGTAGGTACATAATATGGTTACTTACTAAGTAACCATATTACCCGCTTTTTCCACTGAAAAAAGATAGATACACCGAGTGCTATCTCACTCGGAATGAATTGTACTTCATTTTAAGTACCTGGAAGACCGAAAACTGTCTATGGCGAAAGAGGATTGATTAATTTGATCTGTGACTCTCGCAGTGTTTTGGTTTCTGAATGTGGTACTGATGGCTTCTTTCCCATATTTTGATGTAAGTAGTAGTTAATTCAATGCATCATAATTACAAGCTAGCATATCAAAAATGAAACAAGCTTTCAGAAAATACTAATAGTTTTGGTGTGAATGTTGGTGTTTAAGAGAAATTAATTGATTGATCTCTCGCGGTGTTTTGGTTTCTGAATGTGGTACTGCTGGCTTCTTTCCCATATTTTGATGTAGTAGTTAATTCAATGCATCTAATTACAAGCTAGGATATCAAGAATGAAACAAGCTTTCAGAAAATGCTAATATTTTTGGTGTGCATGTTGGTGTTTAAGAGAAATTAATTAATATGTGGCAGCTGAAAAAACCGCGCGAGCCGCGCTAAAATCGTTGATGCGCAGGTGATTGAAGTATAAATAGACGCTGCGCTCAGATAAATCAAGTGCCGCGAATCGCGGACGCCCGAGTTCAATCGACGGCACAAATTATCGCGCGGCGCAGTATAGTAACGTTTCTAGGCTAGCGCGTTCAAACTTCATTATGAATACCTACAATAATAACATTAAGGCCATGGCTATAAATTTTCCCAAACCTTTAAATTATACATAACAGACATTTGGATTTGCCTCTTCAGGCCTAGATATCGCAACTCATAACGAAAAATCGTTTAGTTTCATTCAGTAAATATTGAAAAAATATCATTTAATATTGACTTTATGGGTTGACCAAAGTGTAAAGGAAAAAACATCGAGATTTTTATTTTATTAACAAAGAAAATTACAATCAAATAATATAATTTAACTAAAACTGGTAAGAATTTACAATTGGAACAATTGAGCTAACTGCAGACTGTTGCAAACTATCTACAGGTAGCTTTTAGATTTTTTTTTTCATTTTTCAGCTCTTCTGATCCGTATATACCGCAATACCTGTCGGAAGCGTGCCCAAGACGATGGCTGCATTGCCCCGCTGTATGGAAATGCTAATGCGCTTTGATAGATACTCACCAGCTCTCGGATCACGCGTCGCTTTCATCAGATGCTCAGATAATTTTATTGATGGTTTTTACAGAATTATTTATAGGTCGATTAAACCCAAAATTTGACAAATTATCTTTAGGAGAAAGAAAAATGAAAACTTAGATTGTTTCATAAATTGTATACACATAGTAGGCTGTAAGTACGTTTTTTTGTACGTTTGTAAGCAAAAGTGCTCCATTCTTGGCTGATTAGTATCATGATACAATTTGGTGGTCTTTTTTCGGTTGTGTTGATCACTAGTCACTTGTAGCTATTTCATATTACTTTACATACATGTATACAGCGATCGTACGTGACTTGGACCGAAGAAAAGAGGACTTTACTTAGATTGGTTTTCGGTCATTTAGGGTTGATATTTATTTTAATAACGTGAATTGTCCAATACTAATTATTTTAACCGACTTCTAAAAAACGGGAGTTCAATTTTCGGTGTGTATTTTTTATTTATGTTAGGTGATTTCTGCGTCATTTATGGATTTGGATGATTATTTCTTTCTGACACTTTACTACATAAGAGCCTATGCAAACTAAAATTTTTGTGAAAAGGACAGTCATAGGATTTTGTGTTCATAGGAGTGAGACAGGGCAAGCCCAAAAATCAAGTTTTAGCTTATTATCTATTAATTAGGAGAATAACATAAAAATCCAAAACATATGAAATGTTCTATAAACTTAGTTCTATTACCATGGTCATTCTTAAGATCTTAACTTCTGTATTCATTGAGAAATTAAGGTTTAAGTAAAAATTTAGGGGTAACTTTCAGATTTTTTTCTATCGAGAAAATTTTATGGAATCGTGTTTTCGAAACTTATGATCACTAAAGTAAGTCCTGAACTTAACCATATATAAATTTCAAAGTTAAATATTTAGTCGTTTGGAAGATGTTTTTTTTTAATGTCCTCCTAGCCAAATTTCGGAAACGACGGCGTCCAGTCTTTACGGAAGCCATGTGCGACGAGGAAACTAGCGCACAAGGGTGCTAGCAAACACTGTTTATATTAGGAACCTTAATTACATAATTATAAAGTCGTCAGTGTTATTCTATTTTGGTAAGATCGCTTTCAGCAAGAGTTCCAAGCGATCCCATTCCATCTTCCTCTGTATCTAGCGACTCTGTTCCAAGTTCGCTCTGCTTTCACGACATTATCATCCCATTGTTTTCCATGCCTTCCTTTGCTTTGTCCTCTGTATATTGGGTATCAATTCATTATTTTATTAGATCTTCTATCATTTTGACCCTTAAGGTGCCCTCGCACTGAGCGGAACTGCACTACAATGGAACTGCGTGACACGGCGCGGCCAGTTATTCTTTGTATGAAATCCCATGAGACTGATGGCATTACGCGTCAGCGGAACTGCGCGGCTGTTTTGGTTATCAGTTCCTGTCGCGTAGTGCGTTTGCATTCTTATTGTAATTTCTTAGATTTTTCTGTCTCATTACTTCACAAGTCAAAGGCTGTCAGTCATCTCTTTACCAAATAAAATTAATAATTTGTCAGCATTTAGTTTCTTATGGTGTTATAGTTACGCTATTCACATCATCATCATCCTCACCTCAACAGCCTATAATAGTCCACTGCTTGACGCAAGCCTCCCTCTGATTTTTTATCTCACGGGGGTAATGCCGATAATCCCCACGCTGGACATGCGGGTTGGGGATCGCAGTTCAGCGGTAGATCTATTCCGCAAGACGCGCTGCTGCCCACCCCCCGGTGTATGTCCCTTAGTCGCCTCTTACGACACCCACAGGAAGAGTTGGGGTTGGTGCAAATTCTAAGCCGGCACCACACGGCTCATCATCATCGTCATCGTCAGCCTCTAATAACAGTCTACACAGGCCTCCCGGCCTCTCGGTCTAAGCTTGCCTCATACAGCTGCCTGCAGTCTTTCGGAGGTCGTCATCCCACATGTTCGGAGGGATTCCTACACTACTACTACTACTACTACTACTGCCGAGTTGCGGTCAGCACTCAAGAACACTTGTCGCTATCAAAATGACTACTGTAGAATTTCTCACGGTTCAACAACTATAATTGCTTTTCTCAAACCAACCTATTTTAATACCACAATTATGACTAATCAATAAATAAATATACCGAGTTTTCCGCGAATCAGCTTCAAAATATTAATTAAAGCAATCTTTAGTCAATTTCCCGTCAAAGGTTTGATATAAAGTCATTTGAAACCATTTTGTAACCTTTGTTCGTTTATGATGACACGATATCAGGTGGTTGGTTGGTAGATTATTTTCTATACTCCTTAGCAACACTGCATCAAGTGTAGTAAGCGATAAAATTGCGGTCTAATAAAATATGTGTTTGGTTCAATTCACAGGCTTTAAATAACAATTTTATAGTATCAAGGACATATTTTATGACAAAACAGTGGCCGGAATTAATGTAAATTAATTTTCTTTTGACCAAATATAGGAGAAAGGACGCAGTGATAAGGGCTTTCGCTTACTTCAAATTTTCACCGGACTAGATGAAGGCTGGAAACGATCTAATGTGTCGGAGGACAAGGCCCACTGTGGTGTCGATGTGCCAGGATCATCATCATCATCAGCCTATACCAGTCCACTGCTGGACATAGGCCCTGTCTTCAGCTTGCCGCATCCAGCATCTGCCAGCAGTTTTTCGCAAATCGTCATCCCACCTGGTCGGAGGGCGTCACTCAAGAACACGTTTACCCCAGCGGTTGTCGGTTCTTCTTGAAATATGGCCAGCCCACTGCCACTTCAGCTTGCTAATCCTTTGAGCTATGTCGATAACCTTGGTTCTCTGTCGGATGTATTCGTTGCGAATCCTATCCTTCAGAGAAACTCCGAGCATAGCTCTCTCCATAGCTCGCTGGGCGACTTTAAACTGGTGGACCAGCCCTACCGTGAGTGTCCACGTCTCAGCTCCGTAGGTCATGACGGGTAGGACACATGCCAAGATAGCAAGTAAGTAAGTAATTTTTGTTCTATGTTTCAGAAAACAAAGAGTTTTACTTACTTACTTTCCTGTGGCTCAGCGACCCAAAGTGAATCTTGGTCTCCTACACAAGGCTTTTAAATAGTTTTACACACTTTTTAAATAAACGTACTAACTCATAACCATTTACGTGTCCTCGCTTGATGAAGCATTGATCAGCAAGGATTAATCTTTATCTTCACCAGGAGGTTCCTCCTCGAGGAACCTTAATTCCAAGCATGTAGAGTCTTATTTGCGTGTATCGTCTACCATTTTGTCAATCCAGTATTGCATAGGACAGGTAACTTCACATTCCTTCTAGGATTCTTAAATAAACTAGCATAAATCTAGTTCATAGACTAGTTTATTTAAGAATCCTAGATTTCCTTAGAAGCCTTATTGTTTATAATCTTTGGTTAACGAAAGTATTCAAACGATTATGAACTCTGAAACAAGAACGGCCGGGGTGTAAAGCAAAACCAAAAGTATCATTTTCAACTTCCAAAAGTTAAGTTTGCGAAGATGTTTCCAGAAGGGGTGGTTGACGAATATGCTGGGTTGAATCTTCGTCGAACCCTACGAGGCGATGCGGCCCTAAGTACCTGAAAAGGTGCCAATAATCATTCGCTACAAGAACAACCTAAGCACCACAATACAACATTAAACTATAAGCCTAAAGAAGTTAAATTAAGGTTGGTTTTTCTGTGGGAAGTGGTATTATTTGTACAATGTTTAGTGTATCGTGGAAGTTCTTCAAGAAACAACGGGTTTCTCTGGGTCACCCAGGGGAGCGGGTGGTTTCCATCTAAATCTCCCGAACGGGGGATACCAGAGCGAATTACTGAAAAGATCTACCAAGTGAGACGAGAAATTTATCGTATTTACATGAATGTTGTGTGTTTACGAGAAAGAAGCTGGTAACATTATTATTCATTCATCCCTTAATATTTATACCCAAATTCCCACTGCAGTTTATCGTTAGGAATATAAAAGGCTTTTTTTCTTTCATTGTATAGTTACCTATTTCTTAAAAAGCGATTTTTACTTAAAATATTATCTTTTTGTGTTTTATTGATTAAAATATAAGTTACTAACAATTACCCCCGAAGTATTCGAGCGTAACACCACAAACTTCTAATTTCAAACATCTAAATTCACAGCATCGACATCGTTTTGTACTTTTACCGCCCTTTTTTCGCGCCAAACTTTTTCAATATGGCGGCCAGCGCGAGCCACGCGCTGCCACCATTAACCGCCGACACTTCACCGTCGCTATAAACTCACAAATCATGAAACGTACCATCACTGAAACCGTTCAGACGCATAGTACCAGAAACGCAAATTACCAGGACTAGAATTTTTTACGTAATTTACCTTCTACGTAAATTACCTGAATTCCATCACGCAAATGGCCAGGATGCTAAAATTACGCAAAATACCTGATACGCAAATTACCTTATACGTGAAGGACCAGAATTTTATACGTAAATTACCTGAATTCCGTTCCAGCTCATTCCATTCATTTCTTAGAAAACTAATAATTTTAAAGCTCTTGAGTAGTCGGAAGAAGAAGAAGTAAAAAGCTTAGTTAAAAAAAACTGCCACATTTATATTTTCTTTTAGATTTACGCAAGCAGAGTGTGCATACATAATTTAAGTGGAATATCGAAAAATATTTTATGATTGTAATTTTTATAGACTATAAAGTAGTAATACTTAACATCACATGTTGTTTTTATTTCGTCTAGCACTAGCATCTTAATAACTATCAAATTTTGAATATTACGTACCGAAATAGGATATTCTAGAAAAATGCCAGCAAATTCTTAACAACTAGCCACCACAAGTGTTTTACCCTTTTACTGCTTACTTTTTTATAGTATAAAAGGTATTTAAGACCGGTATTTAAGACCTGCGTAATAGGTAAACCTAGGAATATAGGGGGCAAACGCCTGACAAATGTTAGAGGTTGACGAAAGTTTTTATCGACATTTATGCATATCGATATTTTTGGCACCAAGAAAATTTTTTTTTTTGCAAATTAGAAAGGCTAGTAGAGAGTTTGTATATAGATAGACTTGTCTTGTCTAATTTGTTTTAAAGAATTTCTTTAGTATTAGGGTCTGTCTCATAGTGTCCGAATAAACACTAACCGCCAGTTAAAATTAACGAGATCCTTTTCTGTCATATGGTCAAATAAGGAGACAGCATTACATTTAACTGACAGATACGTCTATCCGTCGGAGGTGTAACACTTACTGTCAGGAACTTTCTTATAAATATAAATAAATGTGTATTGTTTTTTGTTAGCAATCTTATCAGTTTTGGCAAGGAACGATTCAACCTGGAAAAAATTGGATGAAATAATCGAAAACAAATATATCGATATCCATAAATGTCGATAAAAAAAATTAGTCAACTTCTAGTATCTGTCAAGCGCTTGCCCCCTATATTCCCAGGTCTGGTAATAGGTATCTGGTAATTTGCGAAACAAAATCTGGGCATTATGCGTATCTGGTAATTTGCGAAACAAAATCTGGTCGTATGCGTATCTGGTAATTTGCGAAACAAAACCTGGTCGTATGCGTATCTGGTAATTTGCGTATCTGGTAATTTGCGAAATCCATTTCTGGCCATCCGCGTATAAGGTAATTTGCGTTTCTGGTACTATGCGTCTGAACGACTGAAACACAAACAATTCCACACTCAACTACGCAAGACACAAGGCACATTGTGAAATCACAACCCTGTTCTATCAACACGGACGTAACGCTCGCCCCAACAAATTATTTTGAACCTTGAAACCGCAATAAGGAAAACTTATTTTCAATTAATCCTCACGGAAAATCGTGGAAACGAACAAAGAGAGCGAGAAACGAGGCCAACATTCGTTAATAATGTAATGTATATTTATTCCTACATTATTTCCACCGTGAATGTCGAGCGCGTCAAATGGGCTCGCTTTTGTATTAATTACGGAGGAATGAAACAATTAAATATAAGTGTAAAATGACAACGGTTTATAATGAGATTTCGGATATCACTGCAAGCGTTTGTCTGTAAATAATGTTGCAGTAGTTCTCAACAGAAAATGTTTATTATTTTGCCGCGCTTTCGATCTACACGTTGAAAATGGATGCACGTCAGGGTCTTGGTCCCGAACTTTAGCGTCGCTGCGCGGCGAGCTGCGGGATTCGTTTCTATCGATTGACTTCCCAATGCGCTTAAACTTTATTTTTAATTGATTTTCTGATTTTTATTGTAATGTTTTCTGATTATTACATCTGCTTTTTCTACGGCCTAATTTATATGGCATCAGGCGTTCCGCATCTAATCAATACACGGCCTGGTGCGGCGGTCGCCTCACTTCGGCTGGGCTCGGCCGTTCTCGGGTGCGAAGGGAGGGAGACAGCGACGACGACGCGACGGTCGGGTTTTCTCGCTCAAATCGTAATTCCATTTTCCGCCCGCCTTAGCAAATTGAAATGTCGTAACTCTTGGGGGAATATCGGCTTTCAGCCTAAGAAAATATTCTGCTATGGCATTGTAACGACGCTTCAGATATTATAGAATATTCCCAGTCCATCACACGGTTTGGGGAGCGTCCCCTAAAATGGCAGTAATCATGAATCTGCCCGCCACTTGGCCGATTGTGGGTGTCAGTCCCCTTCACTTTCGATTCGCAACTTTTGTTTGGGGATTATTTCTTTGTCGTAGAAAATAGCATTTTCATTCTATTGTTGGCCGCTCAATTGTACTCTTTCATAAAGGTCGATAACTGAAAACTGGCTTGGGATAGGTCATGAAAAGCTCCATCGAACATACTACTCGTGGATAGGTTTTCTTTCAAAGTTTCTTCTTCATTTTGCTCTCGTTAACTCTATTACTCTGTAACGAATGAGTGAGTTTGAGAACTGTAACTTTTATGTATCGTAAGAACGGTCCAGTGGTTTTAATTAATTTTCTGACATAAAACCTAACCTACTTTTTTAAAAGGAGGAACCATACGCAGATAAGTGACCTAAAAGTGTAGGTACAAGCAATACCGAGCGTTATTAGTGGGAGGCCCAGTAGGTCAGATAAATTGAACCCTCTGCGTTGTGTTCACACGTAAATAACATGTTGGGTTGAGGGGGGTTGCTCTGACCCGACAATCGAGCAAAATATCTACAACACCAACAAAATACACCCTATCCCAACGACATAGAGTCCAGTCGAGTAATTGCAATGGTAAAAACAAAAATGGCTCAATCTGTACTCTGTTTGCTGTTTGTAAAACTTTTGTTTATAAATTCTGAACCTTATTGCGTCTACATAAGTAAGATTTAGGTAATCTAAGCGAAAATAGCCCATGATGGGACGGGAATGGATTTCGTAGAGCACGCAACAGGAGTAAACTTCTGTCATGGTTTGCTAATCTTGTGTAAGTTTTAGCTAAATTGTTAAAGAGCTCAATAGTTAACTAATTCAGGCATTTGTATTTTTAACACGGGTGAATTCATTTGTTTGAAGACTATTGAAATTTTGCCAGTAAAGATTTTGTTATTTATGGAAAAATATAGCATCTTATAGTCTCTTAAACTTTTTCTCAATATTCAATCGTCGTATTTATAAGAAAAAAGTAAGTAAGTACATACTCATAAAATCTAGAGCTATTAAATGTTTAATAACGATTTCTCAGAATGAAAATTTCGCTGAAATTCGGTACCCAATAGAAACAAAATAACTGCCTATAATTTTCCATGAAATCAGAAAAGTAGCTTTCGCCGTTCGGTTTCTGAAAAACGTCCTTTTTCTTAGAAGATAGAGTTTCTCGTTTAGGGTCAGGGGGCGGTGGGGGCTGTGAAGTGGGGGTCGACCCCCCGGTTTGCATTAATAATGTAGGTATCGGGCTGCCTCACGATTAATTTGATTATTTGTGTTAAACAAATGACTATTACGCACCTTTGCTTAATTGTGTTTTGATAATAAGCGACCAATTGACTGGAAAAGGGTTTGTCGTTAAGAAACAATATTGGTAGGAGAAAGGATTTTTCAATCATGATTTTTTTTTATTAATTAAATACTTTATTTTAAAAAGAAAATTAAAATCAAATAATAGAATTAAATTAATACTAGTATTTACAATAGAAACAATTGAGTTATCTGCAAACAGTTTTTTTTGTTGGTTTACTTTTATTTTATAGATAATTTACGTCACTACAGACTGTTCTGCTTTTTTCAGTCTGCCTTACATTGCGTGAGTCTAAATAAGAACACAATTAAATATAATTTTAAGCTCTGTTTAAAGGGGCTTAGCGTAAAATTGCCCAATTCTTTCGTCACCGTTTCAAAGATTTCACAGAAACTAATCTCATTTAAATTATGAAACGAATCACAAATATGACCAATATCTGATAATTAAATACGACAAAATATTACACATAATAATAAATAATTAATATTTTGAGTAGATTTATAATAATTCATTGTAGAAAACACAAAAATGAGCGCGTGATTTAAAATTTCGCCTAAAATAGATATCACCAAATGACTAAAAAATATTAAAACTAATACTTCAATTTCATATCTTACCTTTAAAAGATTTTTGTTACAGTTTTCTCTTTAAATATTTTCGATAATATTATTAGATTCAATGCAATATATAAAAAAAAACATTTTCGTAAAGTGCCTTGCGAAATAATTCTAGCAAAGTTATATTATTTCCACAACATTTTTTTTTTAACTAATTCATTTCTTATAAATTGATATTTAGCTATTTAAGGTTTATCTATATATATTATAGTATATCTTTATTAGTATATTTTTAGGTAAGTAGTATATTTTTAGTAAAACTAATATTAGCACGCCAACCATCTGTAAAACAATGTTTTTGGTCGGCAGGTAGAAAATGCCTCGGCATTAAGCCCACCATTTGTACATTAGTGCAATAAAGTTTTAAATAAATAAATAAATATTTGATTGATAATGTTTTATAATTTGTTTCTTTACACAGATTAGATTCGTTTGTGAAGAATATTTTATTCGTTGGGGACGCGGTTGGCTTTAAGCTTAACTTTTCGCGTAGGCTCCTTAAAAATAAAAGCAATTGCATAAAATTCAATAATGCGAGCCACGATTACTTTAGTGGGTGTTTGTATGGAATACGTAGGAGCTCCGTAGGCGGCGCTGTCGTAGTGAGATGTAGCGTAGGCGTGATTGTACTCGCTACGACGTAGCGGCGTAGCAAACCTCTTTCATTGGGATAAAGATAAGGTCACCATCTAAAATGTCGTAGGCGATTGTAGAATTATAGTTTGCTGCGATATAGAAGAATTTGGCTACGAGAAGGGTTTAGCTGTAGTATTGCTACGCCATAGATGCGCGTAGAAGTTTTTTCATTTAAATAATGAAAAAAAGGGGAAAAAATTAAGAAATTTTACGACATTTATGGATAATTGTATGCATTTAATTGTACTCGTTCAAAACTGTTTTATAACTTGTTATTGGTACAAGAAATGTCAATACATAGAACGTTGCTATTAAAATACATTACAAAATAAAAATAAACACAATCAAATTTATTTTCGTCAGCATATCCAACAACAATGATAACCTATTCGAAAATATTTTTTTATAAAAATATTCTTTTAATCGTCATTCTTGAATTCGATGAATCGTTGAAGGTAAATATTTATCTTACATCCGATATTCAGAATTTATATCAAAAATTGTGAGGGGAAAGTAAAAAGAAAATAAAACAAATGAGTCTTTGTTAAACAAAAGCAAAGTATTAATTAACGCTCAACGCTAGATAAGCTTGTATTAAGCGATACTCGGAGAAAATTCGGGAATGTAGGCGGGGTGAAACCTTCCCTTAAGGCAGAGTAGAGAATATATATAGCGCATAGGGGAGTGTGATCAGCTTGTTAGTTCAAACTTGGTTTACCGACTTTGGTGGACCGATCGACCTATGAAAAAAAAATGGCAATTCGCAATAAGATCCCTCTTTCTCTCTTCTCGCGCCCTACCCGTACTAAGGGTGGGGCGCGGTTTCGTGTCCCGCCGAAGTCGAAAATTTTTGGGAACTTATTTCATTTCTTAAAGATCCCTCTTATTGGTAAGGTCGTCCATTGTGCAACTCTTATGTCTCTTATTTCTGTATTTTCTTGATTTGCATTAAATTGTTTTGTCTTCATGTTCGGTGTCAGGTATGAATTGTTGAGAGATAAGTTAAACGACAATGCACTATATCCTCTCTCTTTACTCCGTTTAACCTTTCCACTTGCACAAGTGAGATGGAGTACGTAAGTGTATAGAGCAAGTTTAATTAAGACGCTGTTCTGTTCGTGCATTGTTTATGAGCGGGAATAATTCAGTCTGATTTAGATTTTGTTACGGCAGCGTTAGGTTGACGATGCCTTTTAAGGTTCATGAAGTGGTTAGTTTGTGTAATAACAGAAAATAAAAGAGATATTTAGTTTTTTCTAAAAGATAAATAGATATATGGAAAATATTTTATTACCTACCGTAAAGAATACTATACGAAACTACCATAAAACTATGTTAATTGATACTACCATAGCTAAATTAAATACTAATATCTACCTACTACTTATGTAAAACATATGTTTACTTTTAAAAACAGAGTTCTAAGGTGAATAGGACTTTTTTTTCTCTCCTTATTTTGGAAAACGCTTATTTTAATATTAATTTTGCCTATAATAGAACGTGTGCGCAACGCTTTGTTTCTATGAAAACATTTAAAGGTTAATTAATGGGAAACAAAGTAACCTAAGTTTTATTCCAGGCCTAGAGCTAACTGAATGCAAAATTCAGCCTGAAACGTTTAGTAATTTTGGCGTGAAGAAGTACAAACAACCATCCAAACTTTTGCATTTATATTACATATTATTGTTACATTTCTGGCTACCAACCTTTTTATACGTTTCCTTAGTAGATCAAAGAGTTATGAAGATTAACTTTATTAGGAAGTTGTAAAAAATTAAGCTTTTGCAATCTTCATCTTTAAAATTTAGTATTAAAGAAAAAGCATGAAATGCTTTTTTTTAAATACGAAATTTTATTTTACCCTATTGTGTTGAAAATATAAAACTGTCACACCAAAACTACCATCTGTCACACTAAGTCCACTCTACAGCGTATCTTCTCAGATTTTCAGCTTGATCTAAGTTTGACTGCGGAAAGTAAAGTTTCAACCGATGAGGCGCTGTAGACAAGCGGATGGATCTACAGGATGTGTTCTATTGACAAATTATTATCTGTAAACCTACAAACATGTGTATTTATGGTTTAATTTAAAATAAAATAAATAAAATAAAATAAAGCTCGCTGGGTGGGCTTAGTAAGATGCTCATAGAGCTTGTACGGTTTTTAGCTTGGCAATTTTTTTTCGTGGTCTACATTTTCATCAGCCTGTATAATTTTCCGTGCGCTTCTATTAGAACTAAAACCACGCTATGGGGTGCCCCATTGTACTGATTAATAGTGGATTAAAGCTTTGTTTACACTTGGTACAGTCAGCTACATTAGCAAGCAAAAAAAAGACACTTAATACTACACCTGCTCAGAAAGTTGCTTATTTCTTTCCTAAGCATAAAGTAGAAATGTAGGTCATTGCAAGTAAATTTCGAACGATTTTTATTTTTCTATAATAGCAGCCGATTTCTAGTTATTTTCAAAAAAGGTCAGATGACAAAAAGTTTTTACTTAATCCGATTCCGCCTTATGATAGTGGTGTCCTTCGAATTCAGAAAAATAAAAAAAAAAACATGTCGTGAAAATCGCACGTTCTCGTTTTTACTGCAAAATTTGAGTTTACAATTTGAATTAACTTGAGTGATCTTGACGATTCTAAAACGATGATTTTCCTCTTAGATGTAGTATAAAGCAATATGTATCACTCGGGAGAAAGCGATTCCTAACTCGTGTGATTGAAGGATTGAAATGTCACCCTCGATAGGAATTGGGCACTTTCTCGCCTAGGTGTACAATGTGCTATTTTTGCTTAAATTTGCTATTATAAATAATAAAAATAATAATAAATAATGCTGGACAATTCACACAGCATTATCTAGCCCCAAGGTAAGCAGAGCTTGTGTTATGGGTACTAGATAACTGATATACGTAATATTATACATTACATAGATAGATATTTTTTATTATACATAGAAAACACCCAGATCAACGGAACAAATTTCTGCAGATCGTACACAAATTTGTTCCGAGGCGGGGATCGAACCCGCAACCTCTTGCGTCGCAGGCAGACTCTCGCTCGTTGCGCCACTGAGGTCGACAACCGTATACTACCTGTTAAATAGGATTGAGCACTATGTTAGAATGACAAGGTTTTATCTATATGTAGTAACTTAGCAGTAAGATACTTACTACCCACAGTTAAACATACAGTACAGACTTTAGGTACCTACCTACCTACTGTGTGTAATTATTATGTGACACTATATTCTGCCCTCGGTTTTGAAAAAGTTTTCATGATTTTTCTATACCATGGGAACTGATTTAAGGGATAAAGGGAGGTTATGATTGATTTGAGGCTTAAGGTAATTTTTTGAAATAAACTTATTATTTATTTATATTTATTTAATCCGATCCGATCAGTAGTTTTGGCGTGAGGAAGTAACAAGCATCCGTCCATTCAAACTTTCGCATTTAAATACAAATACAAATAAATTTATTTACCATAACTATTACAAAGACCTAATGTTACATTTAGAGATAGAAACTTAATTAATAAAGATTACAAATAAATAAATGAGAACATTGTGGATCCCGTTATCTGAATTAAAAGATTTTTATTTTTTTTTAATTGTTACTGGTGGTCCCCGCACTAGGCTGGGCCTGTTTCGCGGGAGACCGAGAGTACAAGTGGATTTACATACTTAGTTACATTTGAGAGTACACAAGCAAAATGGACATGCAAAATAAAAAGAAAATTAAATACCTATATAAAAAATGAGTAAAATTAAATTATAAACAAAAATAAACAAATTTATTCTTGATATTAGTGTGATAGCCGAAGGTTATCGACATAGCTCAAAGGATTAGCAAGCTGAAGTGGCAGTGGGCTGGCCATATCTCGAGAAGAACCGACAACCGCTGGGGTAAACGTGTTCTTGAGTGGAGACCGCGACTCGGCAAACGTAGTGTAGGACGCCCTCCGACCAGGTGGGATGACGATTTGCGAAAGACTGCTGGCAGATGCTGGATGCGGCAAGCTGAAGACAGGGCGCTATGGCGCTCATTAGGGGAGGCCTATGTCCAGCAGTGTACAAATGTAGGCTGATGATGATGATGATTAGTGTGATGTACTTACGACGTTCGAAAGAAAAACAGTTACTATGCCGATGCCATCCTTTCAGCTAATGATAATCAAAACAAGCTACAAAGAGACGAGAGAAAAAAAGGTTTTTGAAACAGTAACATTTTACTGGGTCGTATTTTTCCAAAACAAATTAAGTTCCTAACTTTGCCGTCTCCGCTGCTATGCCGTGAATAAATTATAACGATAAGACTTCGCAATATTGAAGCGTTTTGATCATTAAGCGGTCCCGCCTCCTCCCAGTTTGGAGGTATTTTTCGTGGGCCCTAGGAGGCGAGCGGGGAATATTGAAGAAAATGGAGGATTTTCTAGAAACGACAGCCACGTGACAATTAAAATTAGCATTGCGACACTGTTTATATATTGCTTTATATTGCCATATATAGCCTCGGAAAGCATGTTAAGTACTTTGTCCGGCGCCCGACCTCTCCCCGGTCATATCGGTCCGGTCGCTCCGGTGAGGGTGAAAGAACAGAGAGTGATACATATGTTTGCGCGTGTCTCAATGATGCTCTGTATATCTATGATTCTTTTATTCCCGTCTAATTTGAGCCACTTAATTTTTTTAATTTTTCTTTTGTTTTGCCGAAATTGTGGTATGCGTCTTTTCTGCTACGAAAAAGATCTTCTTAGCTCTATGCCTCTATGATTCTACTCACCCCTAACCCGGTTTGCCCACCTGGTAGACAGCCGCTTCAACTTCTTTCATTATGTTTAAGTTAATTCTGACCAAACTATAGTCTGTCTCTTATCTCTATGTCCCATGATGCTCTATGTGCTTGAGTTTGGACCTGTCTGAATGGCTTAAATTGGACCCCACACTTTGCATAGTTTGACATGACATTCCAAAAACAACATATTATAATATTCTTCCGCGGTCCCTTCCTCTGTAGAGTTCAAAGTTAAATAGGTTTTTTCTTTTTTTGGAAATCCAAATACACGGAGAAACTTTATTTTATGTTTTGTCTAAATTGCGTCTTTTCTGCTACGTAAGATATCTTCTTAGCTCTATGCCACAATGATTCCCCTTACCCCTTACCCGGTTTGCTCAATTCAACTTCTTTCATCTCAGATCAGATCCAAAATGGTACCGATCTTGTTGTTAGCTATGACTTTTGTATCTGAAACAAGGAATAAAGCTATTTGTATTTATTTTTCAGTAGTAAGTTAGATTTTCTTCCTAATCGTGGCTCTGATGGACGAGGAATTTTTTGTTTTTCTTTTTCCATTTGCGCGAATAGATACAATTTACCAAAGATAGGAAGAAGTACTTAGTGTTTTTGGAAAACAGTTACCTACAGATTTAATATTTAAACTATTGGCCCTTCGTTTGGGGTTGGACTATGTCCAGTTTTTTTTCCGCTCTGCTTAAGATATATCATGATGCTTTGTGGATGGTCCAGCTTTATTTATTTTTTTATTTCTGCTGAGATGTGATGGTTTTTTAAATAAATAAATAATGCTGGACAATTCACACAGCATTATCTAGCCCCAAGCTAAGCAGAGCTTGTGTTATGGGTACTAGATAACTGATATACATAATATAATACAATACATAGATAGATATTTTTTTATTATACATAGAAAACGACTAGAACACCCTAAACAAATGTCTGCAGATCATACACACATTTGTCCCGAGGCGGGAATCGACATTTGACCCGCAATCTATTGCGTCGCAGGCAGACTTTCACCCACCGCGCCACAGAGGTCGTCATGGTTTTATAATTGTCAATACCTTTTCTTGTATTATTTACATTACGATTTTGACATTTTCAGTTTCAAGCGAAATAATCGGATTATTTTTGTCTATACAAAAAACAACTTTATTTTCATAAACATTAGGCGCTGTATCACCCCACCTCGGGGGTATTAACATCTCGTATATTAATGTTAATGTCACCTTGGGATGACCACTCGCAGACTCGCAAACCTCTCGCAAAATGCAGGGTTGAAAGAGGGTTATTTGGATGCGGTATTATTAAATATAATTTTTTTTTTAATATACCTTATGTACCATCTTTATTCAGAAAGAAAATAACAATCAAATAACAAATTTAAATTAAAACTAGTATTTACAATAGAAACAATTAAGCTATCTGCAAACTGTTGCAAACAATCTACAGGTAGCTCAACTGATCCATATCAATACCATTATAATTTAAATTGCTTTGAAAAATCTAAAAACTAATTTGATACTCTTAGTTTTTAAATGTTTTTTAGTGATGGGGATACATAAAAAACTATTGGGAATAAAATGTTATGTGTGTACATATAAATTTATAGAACCAACTAGGAATCATCCTTTATACAACTGCTAAAGTCCAAATCGGTCCATATAATTATGTCGAAAAAATCGACATGCATACTTACACTATACCTACCTACCTGCTTATTACTTACTTAGATATCTGATTTATAATATGATCAATAAATTTGGGTACCTATGTACATAAAAAAACTCACTCCGGCCATCCTCCTGTCAATTCATTTTGTTAATTCTTGAGCTTTGTCGATAACTTCGTCGGTTCTGTGAAGGATGTCAAGGATGTATTCATTACAAATCCTATCTAGCGCTTGAATTATCAGTACCTAGTTATATTATAATCATGTAGTACTCATAATTCAAGAGCTCGAACATAGTTCAAAAATTCAAGAGCTGTTACATCGGGATTCCCGATGTATCCCCGAACTACCCACATCACGATTCATACGTCCACGGGTGAACGCGCCTCCCCCACACGAGGTTGCTATAATCATCACGTTTATGGAATGAGGATTGGTGTATGTAGTGGAGTTCTCAGCAAAAGTGATACAATATACGTTTTTTCCCTTTCTCTGGTAGATTATAATGGCTTATTAGCAGTTCGTTCAAAACGTCGTCCAATTACAATTTGAACGCGTTTCGTATAAAACGGGTTTCGTCCAACACACGTCCTGTCCAATGAGCGTTTTTGTCTATCACGTGTTTATCCAATAAGCGTTTCGTTCACTAAGCGTTTAGTTCAACACGTTACAATAATGCCTGCTAATGTCAAAACTGATAGGCCACGAAAAAATTACAGGTTATGGTAAAAACGACATGTTAGGTTAGTTATTTCCGGACTTGTCCCACTGGATTCAGCCCAAAGTGGGACGAATCCAGAATAATTCGTCAATTGGTTTTTTACAAAAATGCATCTAATGTCAGAAATCTCAACAACCTATAATAAAAATAATCATTTATTTCAGACCATAGAAAAGCTACGGATCTAATTTAACTAATGATACAGTCCATAGTAATAAACGAGTATGTTTTATATAATATTAAAAACTTTTCTATGATTTCGTCGACGTGTAGATGACGCAATCCGGGACGCATCAGCTGGCGACGGTGCACGGCGGCGTCTCCTTGCAGGAGTCCAGTGAATCGTCGTGATAATGGTCCACTGCTGGACCCAAGCTTCCCTTAATAATGAAAAACTTAATGGGTATGAAAGTAAATACCGCATCCACCTCCCCCTTAATTCCCAACTCGTTGAGTCGAACGGAACGTCTGCGGACGACTCCGCCCAAGACAGAACGCGACCTGCAACCGATATTATCACATTATTGCTGTACTAGCAACCGCCTCCTGGTTCACTTCGTAGAATGGTTTCTATAACGTCATCATTGTTATACACAGCCGGTTGGTTGTGCCTATATCTATCTTTCGCCGATGAATTTGGGGTCATTCAATTGCAAGCGCACCTAAAACGCATATTTGCTGCGTGGTGGTCGGTTTACCCTAACAAGAACATTATGGCAAATTTGACTTGAGTAGGTATGTTGAAAAATATTAAAATATTCTGCTCGATAACCACATTCGATACTTTTGTACATTGGTACTTGCAAAAGAAACAATTATTTGTCAACCGTGCACTAAACTTCCTCAATGCCCCAGCGTTGACGACGTGACACCCACGAGATACCTATAACTCAAAAGGGTGATTTGGTAGTGTGTGGGTTGCTTTATTTCTTGTAGTTTCAAGTCGACCCCTGATTTTCGCTGTCCAGCGTTGGCGGCATACTGTCGCGCTCGTCAATGTGCCACCCACGAGATATATCTCAATAGGTTACCCTATTGAGATATACCTGGTAGTGTGTGGGTTGCTTTATTTTTTGTAATTTTCAGTCAATCCCCTGATTTTCGCTGTCATTTTGACGACCTCTGTGGAGCGGTGGGCGAAGGTCTGCCGGCCACGCAGGAGGGTTCGATTCTTCATCATCATTATTATCATCATCGGCCTTACTGGTCCACTGCTGGACATAGGCTTCCCCTAATGAGCGCCATAGCGCCCTGTCTTCAGCTTGCCGCATCCAGCATCTGCCAGCAGTCTTTCGCAAATCGTCATCCCACCTGGTCGGAGGGCGTCCTACACTACGTTTGCCGAGTCGCGGTCTCCACTCAAGAACACGTTTACCCCAGCGGTTGTCGGTTCTTCTCGAAATATGGCCAGCCCACAGCCACTTCAGCTTGCTAATCCTTTGAGCTATGTCGATAAACCTTAGTATAATATCGAATATCGTTCTGCTTGTAGTAAATAGAATCTTTCAACATCAAAATATTCTGTATTTTCTCTCGATTATTTGTTAAATAATGTTCGTTTGAACTCAGTTGAACTCAAAGGTGCAGACACATAAATAGTTCAAGGTTGATAGACGAATAAAGAGTTGAGTCATTTTGCGATGTGGCGAATAGATTGGGTTCAACTCGATTTTAGACGAAATCGATATTAATTTGTGGGATTTGAATTACAAATTTAGCGCAAAATTGCTAAGCTAAATGGATTTTAGATTAGTGTCCGAAATTTGACTGTGGTTAAGATAAATAATAAAATAAAAATGCAGCCAGTGTCTTAGGCACGCTTCCAACTGGTATTGATATGGATCAGTTGAGCTACCTGTAGATTGTTTGCAACAGTTTGCAGATAGCTTAATTGTTTCTATTGTAAATACTAGTTTTAATTTAAATTTGTTTTTTGATCGTTATTTTCTTTCTGAATAAAGAAAATTATTATATTATATGAAAAAATAATAATAAATATAGCTCCCTAACTACTTTATTCAGTCTAACTATCACGGTTCACGAGATACAGTCTGGTGACAGACGGACAGATAGACAGACAGACAGACGGACGGATAGCGGAGTCTTAGTAATAGGGTTCCGTTTATTCCTTTGCGTACTGAACCCAAAAAAAACTTTAACAGTCACGCAAAAATACGACCTATCTGAAGTTACGATGAATCAACTGAAAACTGCGATCAAAACGCATTCAGTGTTCAGCATTATGCAGTAGGTACTTAATTTACTTGTTCAAAGGTAATTGACATTTATCCCATGCAAATACCGGTCATTGTTCAGATCAATTAGTAATCAAAGCTGGGGCGGACTATTAGCGCATCTATCGATATGCATCCACATCCGATGCATACGTCACTAGCACGGAATAAAACATACCTAGTGATGCAACGTTTCACATCGATAGTTCTAAACGAACATCGATACTCGTAAACTAGAGTGATAATAAACCTGAAGCTTGAAGAGATAAGGTTGATTTTGGGTTCGGGGGTTGCTGAAGTGGCATTGTGGTCGCAGATCCGCAGGTGACGGTGGTGTGCATGTGTTGAACTGCGCATATGGCGGCGGGGGATGAGAAGGGGGGTAGGGTGTAAGCGGGGTAACTGCTCAGGCTTGTAGCTAGCTCGGTACATTTTATTGTAGCTCACTAGATACTCCTGACGGTAGTGGAGTGCTCCAGTTTTATCGATGTCGATATAAACTGTGTAATGGCGTTGTTATTTTTCTCGTCGCTGTTACGGGATTGGATAGAGTATAATGGTTTATGGTACAGCGTTATGTTGCAATGTTTTCTGTTCGGCGGAATCGTTTGTAGATCGAGGTTAAAATGCCGAGGATGTAGAAGTTATGGGGCTTTACAGACATAAAAAGAGGGGTTTTAATATCACCTTAGTGGAACATACATCTGAGTTCAGTTACATAATAGTATCATCTTTATGACGAGACATGCAATTTCTATTCAGAAATTTCTCCCTGTCCGCATGGAGATAGTGGCTCAGTGAAAATAATAAATAAATAACAATTTACAAACAAAAAAATGTTTTGTTATATAATTTCATAATTTCACCATTTGCATTAGACTTTTACCCCCCTCTATCTATAATAGTCTGCTAGCTCATCCTATCTTCTTCTATTGACAAAAGTAAGTCAGAGTCAGAAATATACCGTCTTTTTCTATTGACTTAAGTCATAGTGAGAAATAACGCTGCTCAGCAACTGTTTTGAGTAAGCGGACCATTATGAATAAGGGGAAAATATCAGCGCAAACTACATTTCGATAAACAGCCTTCATCGATAAAATGCAGCACATCCCTAATCAGGTTAACTTGTAGTTGCCGGGGCGTTGTCTGCCCTGTGTGTGGCCAATAATTTTATTACAAGTTCATTAAGACGCCCGTTGCGGCAGTCAACTCTTCATTTCTTGTTTGCTTTAATAGCTAGAATCAGAGTTTGGATATTGACGTGAGAGTCATGCAAATTGGATGAGGGCATCAATTGGCTTGATGAATATCAATTACTGGGGGAGTAGGTGGATTCCTAATTAATAGTGCTCTCGGTGGTATTTCTACTCTGTAGAGCCAAACTCTGTCGACCTCTGTGACATGGTGGGCGAAGGTCTGCCTGCGACGCAGGCGGTTGTAGGTTCGATTCCCGCCTTGGGACAAATATTTGTACGATCTGCAGGTATTTGTTCCGGGTGTTCTGATCGTTTTATAATGTATAATACAAAATATCAGTTATCTAGTACCCATATGACACAAACTCTGTTTAACTTGGGGCTAATGCTGTGTGAATTGTCCAGCATGGAAATTATAAATTAAATTTGAATTAGAAACTAGGTGAGTAGGTGTCTCTCTATGGTTATTTAGTAGTAACTGACGCAGGAAATGGGTTCGAATACCGACGCGAAACTGATTGGCAAACTATTGTGGTCGTTGAGTCGCAGAGTGCAAGCAGTGAATCTGTTATTTGGGGCAAGATAGCGTTGTGCGAAATGTTTCCACATTTATATTTTTAACCATAGGTTACTTTGTACGAAAGAAAAATAGTTTATGCTAATACAGCTCTTAGAGTTCATGCAGTAGAGTTCATTGTGCTGCAGATAGCTTGAGCAAAAAGCTGAGGAAGTTACGCTACGGTCGCATTTTGTTTGGAAAGTGATAGTTTTTGCGAGGGAAAAACTGAGAAGAAATAAAATGCCACTTCAGTTTTTATTTAAATGCAGATAAAGTTGTTTATTGCTTGGTGCTGATTCTTTTACTTATTTCAGATCCTATAGTTAAGCATTTTTTTCACTAATAAAAAAAATAGGTAAATGTAATTTTTTTTTCTTTATCTATTTATACGGTTTTCGTTTTTGTAGTGCTCAGAAACTCACAGTACTTTATAAATTCTACGAAACTTTAATAACACCATAATTATATTATTTCTTAATCATATTCAACATCATATTTATTATCAACCATAGTCATTTTTACCCATTAACATCAACCCATGGTTTCGCACTGTTGAGTGTAGCCGTCCCTTTGCTTACGCCAACCTTCTCGTTTCTGAGCCTGAGTTCGACGCAACGCAACCAGCTATTTCCCGCACTTTTCCCAGTTACCCACTGTTGGGAAAGCCCCCGACGCTTGCGCTAGCCACCACCCGTGGTGGGTGGTGGCTAGCGCAAGCCGCTCTCGCTCCACATACATACATATGTAGAGAAAGTAAAGTTTTACTTGTACCTAGAGTAATATTTACTACTCTGTAAATGACTGCAGAGTCCAGGATATAAATAAAACCAGCAATTTTCCAGAGTAATTTATAATTGAAATAAAAAAGAATGGCGGCGAAAAGTGTCACAGACCCCAGAGGGCAATTAAAATTCGTAATAACTCGAAAGCAAAGTCAACGTAACTTAAACAAAGCGGCGAAAATAATTAATCGTCGACACGCCGCAAAAAGTTACAAAAAAAAACTCGCGATATTTTAAACAAAACCCAAAAGCACAAGTCTCATCCCACTCGCGATATTTAAAACAAAACCGAAAAGCACAATGTAGTATCGCTACCTGAATAAATGATAACATCGTGGTGAATTTGATGTCAATATGTGTTAACACTAAGCTATTTAGTTCACGACTCGGGTTCTCCCCATCCTCACGCACACATTCGCACTAACCCATCGGGGGTGGCGGGTATCCTTGTGTGGGTCATCCGCACACATAGACAAAACCAATTTTTCACGACTCTTCACAACGCGTTTACACACACAGGCGTAAAAGATGGATATAGTGAGTCCTTTACCCCACCAAGTTTTGTAGTAGAGAAGTTATCCAGTAGTTGTGTCTAGACATGGCATGCTTTTAAGTTAGTGGTGGATCCTTGGAGGATTGTTTCATGAACTTTATGCGAATGAGGTTACTTTTAATACAAGATTTTGATTGTGATAACATTTTTATGGTTTAATTTGCGTTTACGTTGGTGTTAATTTGTGAATTGTAAATTTGAAAAGGTTTACTACTTGAACGTTGCTGATTAACAGTAGCTAGTGTTGTACTTCGTGCCTAGTTTTAACACTGCTGCTGCTTCTAGTAAAATATTTTAAGTAAAATAAAACCAGGACTGGAATTCTGGGGTGTATCTATTTGACGATAGTTACGAGATGTGATCGTGACGTCCTTTTTCCATTCAATTCGGTACAGCGCCTCTATCGTGCGGACAGTGAACTAAGCAAATCGCATAAAAATATGAGACGTTACGATCACGTTTCGATACTATCGACAAATGTACGGTCTCTGTTCTTTTCACTTAATAAGACTTGGAAGAAGGAGAGCCTCTGCACTAGGACACTCCAAGGTGCAATTGATAAGAAAAACTCTAATCAGTTATACTTTTCGACACCTTAATGTCTATTGACACTTATCGATCAATCCGGTCTTCGTATTTTTACCATCATTATAATCCACTGTGGGGTGTAGTGTAAGTCCCAATTGGTCTACATATTTGTTTGTGAAATTTTTTAGCTTGAGTCTAGCAGTCATGTTATTCTGAAATCATAATTTCACGATGCGGCGCCGGCGCTGGTGAAAAGTATAACGCCGGCGATAGTTCGCCGATATATTCGTGGTGTTAATATCTATTGGCTCGTCACAATACACAAGACCGTGTAAATGGTCCAATTTGATAGATTCTTCTTAGTAGTTGACAGTACCCCACTAGGTACAGTCGACATCAATAATATCTGAACTGGTAAAACAGCAATCTCAATTTCAAAAGCATAAATTTAGATGCAGGTATGCTAGCTGATAACGAGTTTCAGTAAATTCGTTTCAAATTGTCCATCAATTTTAATCATGGAACGTAAAAATCATTTTAAAAATCTATGAAAATTAAGTTTTAAAAAAAATATGTGATCACCTCTAAAAGATCTGAAGCGATGTCAAAATCGCGACCCTTAAGTCACGGTGTGTACACAATGCACGAGGTGAAATCGTAAAATCGTATTCCAAGTGCCGCTGAAAATCATAGCACGGGAATGCATCGAAAATGATTATGAAATGTGCCTGAACGGGACAGCGATATTGCAGTCACACACCGCTCAGTCGGTTAGACAGAGATCAAATATTGAATAACTTGCGTCTGCAAAAAGGAGCTCAATACCGTACCGTAGACAGTGAAAATCCAGTTGTTTTCCGAGGAAAATAGAGTTGGTTTTAGGAAAATTCTTACAAATGATAGGCTGTGTTGATTTGAGGAGAGTTGGGGTGGTAGGGCCCCGGCGGCTCTCAACTGTGGCAGATAATCAATATCCGCTTGGCTTGTGGACACTATAGTAATATAACGTTACTTTCCACCCTCCCTTTCACTCCTACCACAACGTAAGCTCCCGCATCCCTCTCCCACTATCATCTAAAATGGACAGTGGCGTAGATTTGGTAAATGATAACTGTAAGAAAGTATTTATCACGACAATGAAGCGTGATGTGTAATTATATAACCTATTTAGGGTGTTTGTGATATGTAGGGGTATTTGGGGGGTGGGAAACCCCCTGGTTGTGATATATTTGTTTTTATTAGAACTAGGCTGGGTGGGTACTTTTCCATTAAGCTACTATGTTGCTCGATTGACTTATCTAATTGAGTGGGCGCGGGCGTCATACATGAAAAAAGTTTTATTGCTCAGTTCACTTTCTTCAATACTTTATGGCTTTAATAAACAATCTTTATTAAGAAGGAAAATCACAATCAAATAGTAGATTCATTACGGATGTAAGCGGGTTAACTATGAACTTTATTTGTGTTGGAAGAACAATTAATATGGTTCGTAGTTAACCCGCTTACATCTGTAATGATTTTGTAAAACTACGAAAGTTTTTAAAGTAAAAATCAAATAATAGAATTAAATTAAAACTAGTATTTAAAATTGAATCAATTGAGCTAACAGCAGGCTGTTGCAAACAATCTACAGGTAGCTCAACTGACTCACATCAATACCAGTCATAATAAGTCTTTAAAGGCAGGATAAATATTAATCTCAGATAAACGATGAACCACATTGCTTTCGCAGACTGATTTGGTCTGCGGTAGAAATAGAACCTGCAACCTCCTGTGAGTAAACCACTGCGCCGTGGAGGTCGATTGATGCGTTGTAATGTATGGTTCAAGACATAGACTGACCACCAAAAATAAACGTTTTTTGGCGTTGCAAGATTTTTGGTAAGCAAAAGTGATCGCGCGGGAGCAAATCTCCTCCTACGGTAAGCGGCCATATACGAAAAACATAGATTCGTACATTTTATTGTTTGATTCTCTTTAAGTTTTCTAGACAATCATGGTAAATGTTACTATTTTATTTTATTTTATTTTCAAAATTTTTGGAAAACTTACAGCTAGGTTAAAAAAATAGTTATTTACTTACAAAATACATGCCGGTAAAAAACCAGCGCATGTTTGCTGAGGGCCAATTATAAAGTTTCCGCAGATATATACTTAGATAAATAACAAAGGACGTACAGACAGATACATGGTACTATCGCAAGATTAGCTCCCTAATAGCGCTCCGTTACAAACCTCTGGGGTTTTTTGGGTGTTATTATTATTTTTATTTTTAATACCTAAACTTTAAATTGATAAAAAAAAAAAAAATGAGATTGTGGTCAATATTCAGATTTTTTTCAATTGATTAATTATTTGGTTGCAGGCGACTGTAACTGTATATCATTTACTAAGTTCATTATATTTATTAATACTATTAAACGGTACATATGTATATTAGTTTTTGATGTATTTATTTATTTAACAGCAAAAAATAATTACAACTAATATTTACACTTACATCTATTTACTAAAAATCTAAGCCGTCACCAGAAGGCAGAGTGCCCAGAATGCTGGCAGCATTGCCACGTTGAATGGCAATGCTAATTCGTTGACCGAAATAAAAACCAGCATTCCGATCACCTGTGGACTCTATTAGTAGTTTTGTAAACTAAACGTATATATTATTATTTTGTATATTAAACGGTTGTTACATTGTGACAGGTTTACGAGATGACTCCGATCCGTCTTTAAGTGACCACGGCAGTGTATAAACCTGTCGAAACGTCGGGAAAAAATAGGTAAATAAACGCGATAAATACCCGTTAAATAGTATTTATAAATATGTGTTCAGATCCCGTAAGTTTAAAAACATAAGTTCATAATGTAGAAAACGAAGTTTACAAGTTTAAAAATAACTTTACAATAGGTAGAAGTTCTTAACCTAAAGTTTGAGCAGTTCAAACTTAACAATGGAAGGGTTTACGTTACATATTTTGCGCCTTATTAATGGGAGTTTGTAAGTTGTTCATTTTTAAGGGCCTACCTTATGGATAAAACGGGACCCTATTTAATAATAGTCTTAATAGACTCCGATGTCGTTCCGTCTGTCTGTCTGTCCGTCTGTCACCGGGCCGTATTTTATGAACCGTGATAGTTAGATCGTTGAAATTTTCACAAATGATGTATTTCTGTTGCCGCTATAACAACAAATACTTAAAAATAGAATAAAATAAATATAAATATTTAAGCGGGCTCTCATACAACAAAAGTGATATTTTTGCCGTTAATATAGATAATGGTACGGAACCCTTCGTGCGCCAGTCTGACTCGCACTTGGCCGGTTTTATTTTTATTCTTAGGTAATTATAGAAACTGTTAAGTGAAAATAAAATTGTTTGAAATTTTCTGCAAACCAACTACGGTGAAGGGGCCTTCATATTTCATATTAGTTTTTTAATCTTTTTTTCTTCGTTTATGGTGCTGTTTGCGATGACCTGGTTGAGACGTCGAAGGTTGGGGTTTCAATTCCCGCCCAAGGACAAATACATATTTGACTGACCTGCAAATAAATAATATAATATTAATATGTACCAGTGTTAAGTGTTTTTTGTTTATCTTTATACGTTTTTATTAAGCAAAATAGACATAATATACAGATATACAAGTTTATTTTAAGTATATTGCTTATCATTCTACAAAACAAAAAAATAGTAATTCAACTTTTTTTTCTAGCAAGTGTCAATAAATTGTTGATGGAGATAATAAAAATGCTATATTTTATTGCATATAAAATATAATTGATTAAGTAACAAAATAAAACAAAAAAGGAACTCAATTGACTCCCACTCTTTCTCACCAACTCCTCCTCAATTGATTCCTCTCAAAATCGGCTTCAAATATTTGATTCAAAAACCGATTAACTGCAAAACTAGCATTTGACTGTCACCCTTTGGTTATAACGGTGTAACCTTCCCCCAATAATAATGGACATGTAATTCGATTCACTCCCTTCTGTTGATGACTGATGGAAATTGGGATAGAGAACTGGATATGTACATATTTATAGGAGTTAGTGCGATTATTTTCTTTAATTTTACTGTCGATGGATTCTGTGAAACATTCAGTTAGAAATTCTGTAGACGACCGAACACTTTAATTTTTACACTTCTTTTATTTAAGTATCTAAAAAAAAGAGTTTGCTTCAAGTTTTTAGTGTATACATAGCAATAAGTATTATGTACGTATTTTTAACAGGTAGTAGTTTGTCTAAATCTTTGTTTTTCTTTTTCATAAATGTCATATCGACTTAATTTGGTGACTGACGTCTTAAATATTACTAATTTTATAAAATTTAAATCCTGTTATTGGCTGTAAGTGATATTTTTAAGTTAAGTTAATTTTATTTAAGAGAGCTGTGGATTTTGTGTAATCAATAAAAATAAAATAAATACGATTTCTAGTGAGTTATTAGATTTTGTTGCAAATGTAAGATTTTTTCGGTAATTTTCATGAACCCTCAGTTATTTTTCTCTTTAATGATAAAATACCTTCTGCCCGGGGCTTCTCACGTTTTTGGAATAAAATGTAGCGCCGCAATACGCGCCATTTTGTGAAAAGGATAGACATAGGATTTCGTGTTCATAAGAACGGGGCAGAGCAGCACTATTGGAATGCCGGCGGCGCAAGTGCAAAAATGTAGTTTTTGCCTATTTCCAGTTTTTTCATAAGTTTTGTAATGGTAATATTTATTTATTTACTTATTTAATTAGCAATAACCTACAAATCAAAACAAAAGCCATTTCATTAGACCCCAGAATAAGCCCCAGTTCCTTAGATCTCGTCCAAATTATTTGCGAATCAGTGCAGTCTTTTCTATGTGTTTTCACATTCAAGGAACCAAAGAAAAATGTTAAATTTTATGTGATAAGATTTTTTCAAGATGAGGATCCCGTGAGTAATGACATCAGGGGAGTTTTTTTAGATGGGGATCCCGTGAGTGCTGAGTTCTGGGCCTGGTTTGACAACCAAACCAGGCCGAGATCTAGGCCTGGTTTGACAACCAAACCCGTTAGATTCACCTCGTAATAATAGAACAATAGCAGTTATTCAACGAAAACTGCTATTTCATGCATTGACTGCCATTTACATAAGCGTCTTCAACGGTATGCAATCGATACGTTGGTATACGTATGTACCTACTGAATGCAGATTTCACTAATATTGTTTGTGGATTAAGGCCATGTCCCAGTTTAGATAGCGAGTTCACTCTATCTATACTTTAGGCTAACTTTTGATCCAGAGATGTGCTACGTTGACATGTTTCCAGCCAACCAATGATAGTGTTAGCGTGTCAAGTTGCGATTTAGTGTTAATTTTCAAAGATATTCTGTCAAAAATTCGTCACTTGTGCCGTGCGATCTGAGATGAGAAGAAACGATCCTCTTTATCGCGTCATTTTTGTCGGCTATGAAAATGACGCAATATTGGAGTGATCCTATTGGTCGGCTGGAAACATAGCAACGTAGGCATCACTGGTGAAAAAGCAGCCTTACACCCAAATACTCAAACTCATTTCAGATTTTAGGTAGTTACCCGAACCAAATTAGGGCCGCCACATATTATATTTTTGGCCCATCCTTGGGCAGCACGGATACATCTGTCTACAAAGTATGTAAATATCATTAATTTTGTATTCTACCCTGTGTGTATTCTACCCTGTCTGTGCTGTTCTTGTTGTGTCAAATAAATGTATCTTTATCTTTATCTTTTTATCTTTATATCCTAATTATTTGGTTTAACAAAGGTTTTTTTTAAACTTTCGAGATGTGTCAACATATTAAAGATTACTGATTATCGAATATTTATCGCATACCTTTTGCTTTCTTTTCCCCAAAAAAGAAAAGAAAGCAAAAGGTACTTACTCGATAAATAATCTTCAATATGTTAATTTAGGTTATTTCAAAATTTTCAATGGGCAGTTTTTGATACTTATTATTAGCTTTTTTTGTGCCTTTGAAATATTTTTTATTTACTTTAGTTTAGGCAGATATGCGAAAATAGAGTTTAGTGGCCACAAAGTGCAGCTTCTTATATCTGCTTAAACTATACAAAGAGAAATTTTACAAAAGCATTAAAAAAGCCTATAAAGCCCATTAAATTTTTTGAAATTACCTTTGTTAAACGAAATAATAAGATAAAATAGGTGGCGGTGTTAGTTTGACTCGGGGAACTGCCATAAGCGTCGAATTTTTGACAGATTGTCATTGAAAATTGTCGTTAAAACGCAACTTGAGATGTTAATCTTTTATGAGGCGGGCTACAGGTTGACATAGAATTGATGCAAAGTGGGCTTTGCGGGGGTTGACGCTACAATGGATTTAATTCTACAATAGTTTTGCTGGTCTTATAGCGTTTGAAATATTAACATTATATCAATAGTTACGTTAGTTACGTTTACATAAACCTAATAATACCTAGGTTAATGTGGTAAATTACAAAGGTTTGTAGTACTAGGGACAAGGATCCTGTATAGTTTTATATTCATACCCTGAAATAGATAGATTCAGATGGTACAGAACAGAAAACGTCATTCTTATGTGACATAGAGACTACAGATACTCGATCATACTCGATAGTATCGACACATCATAGAGATGTTCCATTTTTGTGCCACACAGTGTGCACATCTCAATAATCGTAACGAGACCTCATCGAGACGTTCCGTTTATGTGCAAGATTTGGTACAGCACCTCTACCTCACAGTCTGCACGTCTCATCGTAACGAGACGTTCCGTTTATGTACAGGATTTGGTACAGCACCTCTACCACACAGTCTGCACGTCTCATCGTAACGAGACGTCATCGAGACGTTCCGTTTTTGTGCTGGATTTGGTACAGCACCTCTACCACACAGTCTGCACGTCTCATCGTAACGAGCCGTCATCGAGACGTTCCGTTTTTGTGTTGGATTTGGTACAGCATCTCTACCACACAGTTTGCACGTCTCATTGTAACGAGACGTCATCGAGACGTTCCGTTTTTGTGCTGGATTTGGTACAGCACCTCTACCACACAGTCTGCACGTCTCATCGTAACGAGACGTCATCGAGACGTTCCGTTTATGTGCATGATTTGATACAGCACCTCTATCCCACAGTCTGCACGTCTCATCGTAACGAGACGTCATCGAGACGTTTCGTTTATTTATGGAATTTGGTACAGCTCTTCTATCGTGCGATACGCAAATTTCGTACTAAAATGGAGCGCTGGTCTTGATAATATCGAGAAATTAGCGCTTAGGTTTCGAGTAATCGTTTAAGTAAATGTATTATGTAGTGTACCCTCTATTTCCCATAAGCTGTGGCACTCTATGCCTGTCGGCCACTACAATGCGCGTGTACCTAGCTACTGTTTATGTGTGCGTGTGTCTAATCACACATGAGTGCTGTGTGAGTTTACACTAATATGGGTATTATTAATGCTTGCAAATTGGATGTCGATGGGATAATGCATAGTCTACCTGTTCATAGAGTTGTTGCTCCTGATTTGGTTCATTATAAAAGTATATTTCAAATGTGTAATGGCTTTTGCCTTTACCTTCACTCGCTTAGTATGTCCTCTTCTAGGATAGGTACAATATAACTCCTAGCCAATTTTTGACAGCTAGCGTCACCTGTTATAAACTTTTTCGTAAACCAGATGAAGAAGCCCCTTCAAAAATTAGAACCCTAAGTCCGGTTGACGATATTATCGAGACGTGATCGTGTCGTCTTGTTTTTGTATATGATTTGGTACAGCGCCTCTTTCGTGCATAAAAGGAACTACTAAATCAAAAAATAATAAGCGTCTCATGTATAGTTAAGCGGACAGATGATCGCAGTGAAAGTATTTAAATTAAAAAAATAACGCTACTGCGCCCTTGCTCTGGTAAGTTCCCATAATCGAGCCGAGTTCGGGGGGTCGATTATTACGTCGTTTTAAACGTCGTTTAGTTTCGACCTGTGACTGTCGAGTCACAGGTAAAACTATAGCTATTGCCCTTATCCGACATAAAATTTAAACGTAATAATATGATATGAAATCACTTGGTGCATCAAATCTGTATGATATTGATATCAAATCGCTTGGTGCATCAAATCTGTATGATATTGATATCAAATCGCTTGGTGCATCAAATCTGTATGATATTGATATCAAATCGCTTGGTGCATCAAATCTGTACAAGCTCGGGAAATGTTGACGATTCACAGTTACATTAATTAGTGGACGAAATATGTGAATTTTTAATTTTGAGGCTCGTTTATGATGTAATTGGACATTCATATTAATTTAAAATGAGATGGTATTGTTATGAAACTGTGGTAATGCATATCTTATGTATAACTAATCATTAGGTAAACTTAGCTAAAGAGGTAAATCAAAACAAAGTAAAAACACAGTAATCAAACAAACCTATTTGATAAAAGTAGGTTTGTTTGATTAAACTGTGTTTTTTAAACTACCCGCAAATGTTCTATCGGCATAATAAGCATGTTAATCCAGGCCTACATCTATCTGTATAGAAAGTTTTTACAATGTTATAAAAAATAATAATAAACAAATAACAAAACAAAAAAAAATTGAAATAAGGATACATTAATCTTTAACTTCTTAATCTCCGATGAAGTTAAGAAAAACAAGAATTTAAATAAAAAAATAACAAGCTCACTACAATACAAAAAAACCTCTTTATAACAAATATCCATAGGTATGTCCAAACTACGAAGTTAAATAATAAAATAATATAATATATATATATATTAACAATACCTATTACGTATTGTTAATATTAGTGACTTGCCCATTTGCCTAACTCATAATAATGCACTCTTCTGCTCTACGCGGTTCTAATCTCTAAGAGCTAGATTTTGTCTTATCTAAGCATATGCCCGTGAAAAAGACAGGCTGAGATTAGAATCCAGCTACCCAAGATGTTAAGTGACGACCTCAGTGGCGCAGCGGGCGAGAGTCTGCCTGCGACGCAAGAGGTTGCGGGTTCGATCCCCGCCTCGGAACAAATTTGTGTACGATCTGCAGAAATTTGTTCCGTTGGTCTGGGTGTTTTCTATGTATAATAAAAAAATATCTATCTATGTAATGTATAATATTACGTATATCAGTTATCTAGTACCCATAACACAAGCTCTGCTTACCTTGGGGCTAGATAATGCTGTGTGAATTGTTCAGCATTATTTATTTATTTATTTATTTAATTAAAGTTAGTTATATGCCTGTTGGTAATTACTCTTTTGGTAACTACCACGCTACATTTCAATATAAATCAAAAACCGTTTCTCATATAATAGAAAACAAATTAAAAACGTTACACTTTTCAATCAAAGTAGCATTCTTCCGATTCAATTCGCAAACTTGTAAACAAAAACCCGATTCTCAATCAACGACACGTGACTCAATCAAACTTAGTTTTTTCAATAACGTCCGTCACGTTGTATTTTTTCGGCTTATAGCCCTTCGGCCACTCGTTGCACCCTCCAAACATATTGCAGCCACCCTCTGTCCCTCGTGAGAGGGCATTGTGGATCAATTTATGAACATTGTGGGTAGTTTGGGACCTTCACTTTGGAGGTTAGATGATTAATGATGATATAAATTTGTGACTTTCTTTCGACTTGAGTTATTCATTTCTTCTACCCTCTTTGCCAATTTTTGAAAGTGAATTACGAATTGATATATTTACATACATAGGCGAATCAGTCTTTATTTTACATAATATTATTTATAACGGGATATTTTACCGTGATAAAATTATTTAATCGTAGTATTCAATACAGTTGACACAGTGCAATTTTTTTTTTAAATTAGAATGAAATCATTTTTAGTAGGTATCCCGTTATAAATGAGTATCTTCAAAATAAATAATAAACATGAAAGTTTCAAATTTCTTTCTTTTATCGTTAAAAGAAGGTCTTGAGGTAGCACCGAGTTTTGACTTTTTGCTCAGGCCTGTGTTATGGAAACTGTGCCATCGATCTATGCTAGAGTGACGCTTTTCTATGGCATTAACATCACTCAAGCATAAATCTGACAAATCTATGACTCAGCTAGCTTTCTTTATACGGGCCATATTTTCTGAGAGATATCTCAAGAGGCGAATATATGGAGGTCTCGACAGAGCCTACGCATTTGCTCCCCTTAGAGTCGAGACCCTAGGTCCGTGGGGTACCGAGGATCTCCGGGTTTTCAAAAAATTATCTTAGCGTCTGTATGAAGCGACGCGTGACCCGAGAGCTGGTGATTATCTGGCACAGCGCATCAGCATTGCTATACAGAGTTGCCCCTTGTGTGCAGCCAGTGTCTTGGGCACGCTTCCGACTGGTATTGATATGGATCAGTTGAGCTACCTGTAGATTGTTTGCAACAGTTTGCAAATAGCTCAATTGTTTGTATTGTAAATACTGGTTTTAATTTAAGTCTATTATTTGATTGTAATAAGACACTTGTCATTTAAAGAATATTCTAACTTAGAATATTCTAGAATACCCAGGAACTGGTTATTTAGTAAATTATTATTTACAATAACCCTTGCTCTGTCCGTTCCAGCCGGGAGTAAGGGAGTAATTAAGCGTCATCTCTCGCAAATTGGAACGAGCTTACATCCCGGATATTTCCTCTTTTTAGGGTTAAGGGTGGTTAAGCACCTTATCCTATTAACAACTTTACATATTTGTAATAGAGATGAAAATTGAATCAGTGTTAGTTTTATAGAGGGCATCAGAACTGACTCACTGTGATCACCTGTCCACTTGATGAGAATATATGATTAATTTGCAAAATCATGCAAGAAAAGTTTTTAATTTTATATCCGAATTTCTCGCAGAAGTAAGCAAGGATATCTATGACAAAATTAACGATAGCGAGCGAAGCGAACTCCGAAAATTTTAAAGACTGCGGTGGTTGATAAAAAGGTATGAATATGAATAATGGCAAGCGGAGCGAGCCGCAGCAACTTTGTAGCTAAGTGAAGTAGGATTAGCAACAAAGACAAGCAGGCAAGGAGCTCTGGATTGACACCATTGTAGGTTTAATATCCAATCTATCCATCTAACCAGCCAGTAACACCCACGGCCTATTCTTTATCTCCCCACAATGAAGCTCATGTGCCAGTCGGATCCACCGCAAATACGTAACACCCATGTTAAATTTGTAGAAGATTATTGTGCTACAATTAGTAGAGGAAAGTAACCAAATATGGAATACCGTTTTGTTTTTAAGACATAAATGAAAGAAATATTAATATTCAAAAACCGTAATCATTAACAATCATATACTTATTTGCGAATTAGATAGTAATATTCTTGATTTATTAATTATATAGGAGGAGATCCAAGAGGAAAACATCCGCCATCTTATTGAGAGCATGCCATCGAGGCTACAAGAATGTGTTTCGAAAAGGGGAGGACATAACCCGTTATTAAACACCTCAAATTAAACAACTCAGCTGTGCGTTTAGTCTACAATTTAATGTTATTGTTAGGTGTAAATAGCCATAAAAAGTGATAAAAATCAAAAACAACCTAAGATTAAGTATTTTTTGTATAATTGCATTAAGATTCATTGAGTTTAATAAAAAAAACATTGTTTTATTAAATTTAAAACAATCAGAGCAAAAAATCCTGGAAAAAAAAATTATAATCGGAAAATTAGTGGTGGCCCTTATTTTGTTTTGAGTAATATAAGTACTTTCATTGCTCAAAAATCAAATTATTATGAAGGTATCCAATAATGGAATAGGTACCTACCCCAAATATGGTGTATGTTATAGAAATGCAAATATGGTATATAATCTAATTATTTATAACTTGTATTATAAGTCATGTCAAGTAGAAGCATAACAATTATAACTTCCATTACACTACAATTATCTTTTCATAGATTAATCCGTTCAATTTTCATTTTCAATCCCATAACTACCGCGTATCAGCAGTGTAAAACCAAAACTAAACCTTTTTCCAACTACGTGGAACACATTTTAGATTGAAGAGTAAGTACCTAGCCAAGTTTACAGCACGCTGAAGAATACTGAGACTTGTTAGAAAGTAGGTAGGGTTGGTTTTAGTGTGTGAGTTTAGTGCTTATCCAAGTGCACAATATTTGACATTGGAGGGTGGCAGATGAAAGTTGATTCATAGTCGATTTGTAGTAATTGATCGCCTCGGGGTACGGTGACATGTAGTTTGAATACGAAAATGTTTAGTTAGATTATGCTTCCAACCATGTTTGTTTTTTGTTTGACAGCAGCGCCTCTTGCAGAATAGATCTACCACGGAACTCCGAATTGCGATTCTCAATCCGTATCGCCATTGTGGTAATTATGGGCAGTTATGGGCATTATCTGACGTCATTGACGACCTCTGTGGCGTGGTGGGCGAAGGTCTGCCTGCGACGCAGGAGGTTGCGGGTTCGTTTCCCGCCTTAGGACAAATGTTTGTACGATCTGCAGGCATTTGTTCAGGGTGTTCTGGTCGTTTTCTATTTATAATAAAAAAATATCTATCTGTGTATTGTATTATATTATGTAAGTATATCAGTTATCTACCACCCATAACACAAGCTTTGTTTAGTTTGGGGCTAGATAATGCTGTGTGAATTGTCCAGTATTTTTATTTATTTATTAGATGACTGCCTCGTTGGTGAAGCAGAAGCGTGCAGAAGCGTTCAACCTCATTTAAGTAATACAGTATCAGAGTCAAATTCCGGGTCGGGAAATAGTGAATTATATTAAAAAAGAAAATTACATTCAAGCAATAAAAACCGATAAGAAATAGTATTTACAATTTGAAACTATTAACCTGTACATTGATTGCAACCGCAGACAGTTGCAAACAATCTACAGGTAGCTCAACTGATTCATATCAATACCAGTTGGAAGCGTCTTCAAGACACTGGAAAAAGTTGTTAATGCGATATTTGTTTCAAGAAAAAATAATAGTAGTGGGTGTAGAGAAGCTGGTTTGTTAGTGTGACACCCCTGTCCCTTGGAAATCACGCTAAGCCGTTGGTCATACGCCTGACCTCTCCCCGGTGGTGTTTGATTATGGTACGAGGGAAGAGTCCACCCGTGTTTGCGCACACTTTCGAACATTTTAATAATGACTGCGCACGTGGCTAGACTAGCTCCATTGAGACTGGCCACCGACGACGAGACCGAAGTTCGGCTAGAAAGACTTTTTTTACACAAGGTTTTTGCAAGTCTTCGACAAATTAGTTACTCAATACTCAATATTTTTATTGCAAACATGTTGTACATGGGATCTTATAGATAAGGTGTTTCAAACATGCCCCCTGCTGCTAGGGCACGGCAATATTTAGCTAGGTGGCTAATTCTTATAATCTAACGACATGTTCTAATAACTCAAGACGCAGACATAAAAATCATTTAAGAATAGTGTTTAGGCATTATCTATCCTTAATAATAATGCGATCTAATTTATTAATATACGTACCTATCCTATTAAATAAAATTGAAAGATATAACAAAGTTGTATGGTTACTCTGACTTGAAACTCTCTCAAGTAATTAATAATTATCTCTCTTACAGTTAACTAATTAGACTAATATTATAAATGCGACAGTTTGTATGTATGTTCGTTTGTTACTATTTCACGCCAAAACTATTGAATCGATCCTGCTGAAATTGAATACAGGTAATTCTAGGCCTGGAATAAAAAAGGACAATAAATCAGTTCCCATCGGATACAAATAAGTAACCCTAAAACGTTTTCATAAACAACGCCATTCCTACTCGTCCACTTGCAGTAAACGGTTTTTTCCACCTTCATCATTCGTACCACTGGAGTTTGGAACATGCTCCCGCTGCTGTTTTTCCCGTCAATTACAACCTGGGTCTCTTCAAGACAAGAGTGAATAGGTATCTTCTGGACGGTTGTGATACATCGTCGGCCACATCTTCTCTTTCCATCGAGATTGGTGGTCTTACGAAAGTCTATTGACTATAAAAAACACGCACGTTTCCTTAGAAACCGCGGGTAGTGTTATAATTATATATTTTTTAATTTGCATGGACGTTTGTTTGCGATATAAGACGCCATTTTGTAATAAGAAGGAAAGATAATTATCTTTTAGACCTTCATGATACATCGTCGGCTACATCTTCACTTACCTCACATGAGATTGTGATCTATGGACTATATTGTAGGTCTATAGAATAGACTATTAAAAAAACGTGCTTTCCTTTACCTAAAACTTCAACAGATGCATCGGCTAGAAACTTTCTTCTAGGTTAGGTTCTCTCTTTTTTTAGTGTAAATCCAGGTCCAAACCTCCCGTAACATGTTTAATCCAACTAAATTCAAAAACACTTTACATTTCCATTACCAGACGTATATTTACTGATAGCGCAATTTGTTTCCTACCGTGTCGCAGGCTATGTCACTTCAACAACAGTGTTGTGTGAAATTGAACCTTATTTAAACTATAAATAAGAATTCTGAACTGTAGGGACCCAGACATAATAGAGCTATTATGTCAAGGATTACTTGATACAGGGGTTTTCTTTTTCTAGGTCCTTTATTGCCCAGATATGGACACTGACGGCATGGTTGATCCACCAGTTTAAAGTCGCTATGGAAAAGGCTGGGTGCACGGAGTTTTTCTAAAGCATAGGATAGGAGTAACGAATACATCTGACAGAGAACCAAAGTCATCGCTTAAAGAATAGCAAGCTGAAGTAGTAGCAGCAATATCTGGACAATCGCTGTGGTAAACGTGTTCTTAAGTGAAGACCACGACTCAGCAAATATAGTGTAAGACGACCTCCAACCAAACAAGAGCTGTGAAAGACTGCAGGTAGATGCTGCGCGTCTAGTTGGTATCTACATTGACGAAGACCCGTTGAACCAAAAAAACTAACATAAAACTCAGCCGCGAGTACATTTGTATTATAGTATCGAGACGTAATCGTGACGTCTCATATTTGTATGGTATTTGCGTAGTTCCCTTTCCGCACGATAGAGGCGCTGTACCAGAAAAAGTTGTGATGTGGAAAAAGTGAGACGTCACGATTACATATCGATACTGTCGTCAAATTGACTCAGGGTCTGTTTTTTTTTCAATTTTGCTACCAGAAATAAATGACGATCTACCTATGATAGAAGACATGCTCGTCTTCTTCCTTAAATCGAAAGAAAATACATTTAATACAGCAAGTATGGTATCAAATGTATTTTCCGTAATCGTATACTCGGAAACACAAATTTTATTTGTTTTGAGTGAATATTTCTAACCCGATACAGTAATTCAGTCTATGTTCGTCGCGACTATGTATGTAAATCGGCTGCTTATTCCACATTCGCACTGCGGGGGCTCCCTATAACAATTAAAATATGCAAATGTGAGATATTACCCACTACTTTCCATTCTGCGTCGATGAGGACGCATCAAGGGTTAAGCAAAGACCCCTATTTGATGACTGTACAAATTTAATAATCTTTTTTATTGAATAGTTATTTTACCTACAATGTGTAATTAAGTACACATTTTTGTTCTGCCACAAAACAATACAAAACTTTTATTCAGTCGATAACTGCTCTAAAAATGCATTTAAAATTTAGTACATTTTCAAGTTGCGCGCGTTATTGGACGAAAATACTGGACGCAGTGGATACCATATTGCTCTGTGGCCATGACGTCAGTTGGATGTGAGACTTGAACAAATGCGCTGATATTGCTGATGAAAAAAGATACTTTTTAGCTTGCCTACACAGCCGTATGACATAATAACATTCACCTAGGTACTATATTATGGTATTTAAAACAAATTAAATATCTTTATTCAGAAAGAAAATAACAATCAAATAACAAATTTAAATTAAAACTAGTATTTACAATAGAAACAATTAAGCTATCTGCAAACTGTTGCAAACAATCTACAGGTAGCTCAACTGATCCATACAAATTAAATAGCACTTTGAATTTAATTTTAAAATTGATTTGTAGGTTTTTCGGAACAATTCGATTACACACTACGTTTTGAGTTTATTTCGTTTAATTTTAGTAGGTAATAAAAACTCACAGCGGGTATAGGCCTCCCGAAACATGTGCCATTAAAAAAGAAAATTCATTTTTATCCATTTTCAAGTGATTTTATAACTTTCGCTCTAATTTAATTATGATCATGTATTTTGAAAAACTGAAAAGATACAAACGTAGCTATTTCTTTTCCGATTATGTATGCAAAATTTCATTAAAATCGGGGACGTAGTTTCCAAATGAATCGAAAAGTACGTTTGCATGAGAGCTTAGAGGCCCGTCCCCCCTTAACATATCCATAACTGAATTTGCCGTAAGAATGCTGACGCCTCCATTTCACCCCCACACGTAAATATAAATACTTACATATAGATTGAGACAAATACTAAACACCCAAATTACAGAGATTGCGAACAGTCGGGGGTTGTAGCCGTGTAAATTAATAATATGTAAATTTCCACACCCGCTCCCGAACGAAACACGTACCTTTACATGAATCGGGACGTAAGCGGATACGTAACGTTAGCTTTTCTACAACAGAGCCCCGAGTCTATTTAATAGTAACGAGACGTGATTGTGACGTATCTTATTTGTATGGGTTTTGCGTCCTTCCAACCTCCGTTAATAGACCTCGTATTTCAGTGAAGTAAAATAGGCCTCATGGCTAGGCCCTGAGTTCAGTTTGACTATAGTATCGACACGTTGTCGTCACGTCTCATTATTGTATGGAATTTCCGTAGTTCTCAGTCCGTACGCTAGAGGCGCTGTACCACGCTTAATAAGACATAGAAGTAAACAAAAAAAAATTGATGGGATATTTTATCATTATTGATGCTGTCTGAATTGACCTAAATTTTCATGTCAATTTTTAATTCGTTTTCAAAACATCCACGTATTCAATGAAGCCAATTTTTTTTTTAACTCTTATATTCACTGCAACTTTTTATTTGTGTTGCTTTTACTACGAAAAACACATAAATCCTTCCTGAACAGTCAAGAAATATCTATGAATATACCATTCCAATTAACCTCTCAAACTAGCCGAACTATATTTGGACTATTTACGGGCTTCATACAAAGTTGCTGCTATTTCGGGTGACGGCTGAATGACGGGAGGGTATGATGACGTCACAGCTTCCCTTGTTGCTGTAATAGGATGCACCGCATGTTTATTTAACCAGCTAGCTTATCCACTAGTATTTTTGGAAGTAATAATTGCTATCACACTAGTCACACACACTAATATTATAAATGCGAAAGTTTCGTTGTTTGATATCCATCTATACAAAAAAAAACATTAAAAATATTGAAGTGTTCATTTGCTTGGAACCGCCTTTTCAATCTAGGACGTTTTGCTTCCGTGAATATTATAAATAGCAAGTCATACAGAAAAGTCATTTCGCTTTGTAAAGACATTATTTTTTCAATTGAGGACGTTTCGCTCCCACGATGAATCCCGTTGTGAACGTTTTTATACTCACCATTTTGCACTAGGGGTCTATGTAATTCAAAATTTCAGCACGATTGATTTAGTCGTTATGGCGTGAAGAGGAACAAACATCCATCCAAACATCGAAACTTACGCTTTTTTATTATAAAATAGATAAATAATGCTGGACAATTCACACAGCACTATCAAGCCCCAGGCTAAGTAGTGCTTGTGTTATAGTTACTAAATAACTGATATACAATAATACAATACATTACATAGATAGATATTTTTATTATACATAGAAAACGACCAGAACACTTTACCTGCAGATCGTACAAATATTTTGTCCCAAGGACGGGAATCGAACCCGCAACCTCTTGCGTCGCAGGCGGAAGGGAAGCTATCTACAATACTTACTTACACATACATGATTATAATAAAATACATAAATTAAAAAAATAACTAAGAAATGAAACTAAGAAATGAAATAAGTTCCCCCAAAAAAAATTTTTTTTGGGAACTTATTTCATTTCTTAGTGATGCCCAGAGTGCGGGTAGGCACTGTAACAAAAATCCTTAAAAAAATAACGATTATATAAACCTAATAAATATCTAGAATAATAAAATAGATAAAAAATCCGTTTAGTAGTTTTGGTGTGAAGAGGTAACAAACATAAACAAACTAAACAACCAAACTTATAAACACACAACTTCACCAGTGCAAAACATCAACCCGATACATTTAATAGTTTTTGCCATTATCTTCGTTCAAACATCTTCACAACAGCACAAACATCCCTTTTATTTTTATTATTAGGATTAGAGGATAGGATGCAACTGGCAACTAGTGAACCACAGATATTATATCAAAAAAAGAGGTATTCCGCGTAGCGCACCCAGATGAACCGCACCCAGATGAATCGCACCAAAGTACTTCCACATAGCGCACCCGTTTTGGTGCGCTTCATTCAGTCGGTATAAATGTTTAATTTTTATTCCTCGTAGCGCACCCATAACAAAGTAGGGTCTAGTGATGGGGTTGTCTTCATCTAATTAGTAACCTGTAGGTGGAAATTTATAATTGGCTTTCAACTTGCATATGTAGGTACCCAGTATGTAAATAAATAAAATTAGGATTTAGGTAATTAAAAGTAATAAAATTATAATTTAAATGTTTATTACTGTTTGGATGATTGGATACATATTTTAAGATATACAGATTACACTTTTTAGAAAATCAGACTTATAGAAAAGTAGAACACACTTAACACTTAAATATAGTTGGTATTAGATTTACGATTTCACAATCAGATTTATTATGTATACATATTATATGACTTATAATATTTATATAATATTTATATCTACTTACTCCTACTTATATTTCTAAAATCACTCTTATTAATCACTCTTATTAAACTTTGTTTACTAAAGATCACGTTACTTAACAATAAATATTTTTATTTAGTTTTGAACAATCAGTCTTACAAGTATATTATCCTAATCTAAGCCTGACATTATTTTAAAAATAGTAATCAAATGAAAATTATCATCAAATTATACAATTTAACAGTATTGTTTGTTTTTCTTCAACTGCTTAAAGTAATAAAATTATGTAGATGTAAAAAAACAAACATAACTTTTGAAATGACCTGTAAATATCGTTCAATGGAACATACAAACATTCAGAACATCAGTCTCACGTTGCTTATATCCCTTAGTCTAGTTGTACTTAAATTTAGATAATCACATCAGTTCCATTGTTAATGATAGTTTACTTTTTATAATACCTCGAGTAGTATAAAATAAAAAAACGACGTTTTTTTTTAATGAAAGCTAGATAATTTTGTAGTAACATTTTATACTTCCGGTCCTTTTAAAATCGAAGTTTCTCTAGGCAATGCCCTAGAGATATTTGACCATTTTTGTATTCTTGTAATATTGCATTTATAAATTCATTTCTCTTTTTAGCTTTTTTTTTTTGTTTTGAGATGTTGGCATTTTTATGCGAGTAGCAGAAAATATTTCACATTGACAAACACGAAGACAATTTAGGCAAAACAATCACGTAACGACCGTTGGTCAGTTTAAAAAACTTGAACTAAACAAAGTACGAGTACCGTGCGACGTAAACAAAGTTCGCGTGCATTCGGCTGTAGTCGGATGGACTCGTGAAATGCAACCAAATCTGCACTAAGCCGTTGTGCGCTATAGTCGCCATGCATGAGCCACCGCTTCCCGCTATAAGAACTTTAAGCACTTGAAGAAAAACAAACAATACTGTTAAATTGTATAATTTGATGATAATTTTCATTTGATTACTATTTTTAAAATAATGTCAGGCTTAGATTAGGATAATATACTTGTAAGACTGATTGTTCAAAACTAAATAAAAATATTTATTGATAACACGATCACTGCTAGCGGGACAGGAACTTGCATATCGCACTCTGTGTTTTCAGTCGTGAAAGTGTTAAGTAACGTGATCTTTAGTAAACAAAGTTTAATAAGAGTGATTAATAAGAGTGATTTTAGAAATATAAGTAGGAGTAAGTAGATATAAATATATAAGTAATATAAATATTTATACATAATAAATCTGATTGTGAAATCGTAAATCTAATACCTACTATATTTAAGTGTTAAGTGTGTTCTAGTTTTCTGTAAGACTGATTTTCTAAAAAGTGTAATCTGTATATCTTAAAATGTGTATCCAATCATCTAAACAATAATAAACATTTTAAATTATAATTTTATTACTTTTAATTACCTAAATCCTAATTTTATTTATTTACATACTGGGTACCTACATATGCAAGTTGAAAGCCAATTATAAATTTCCACCTACAGGTTACTAATTAGATGAAGACAACCCCATCACTAGACCCTACTTTGTTATGGGTGCGCTACGAGGAATAAAAATTAAACATTTATACCGACTGAATGAAGCGCACCAAAACAGGTGCGCTATGTGGAAGTACTTTGGTGCGATTCATCTGGGTGCGGTTCATCTGGGTGCGCTACGCGGAATACCTCCAAAAAAACATTACTTCCAGTAGGGTGAGTCTACCTGACGATATATAATAGTTTGTCTAATTTAGAATGATAATTTTGACAGCTCTCAGTAGTGGAGTAGTGTATAATCGTTAATGAATCTATTCGATTTTCGATTATCGTTCCCATAGAATTTGGAATCGATAGTTACGTGGTAGTATGTATCTAAATTAATATAATTCGATTCATTTGTCTAGTCAGTTGTGCAGTATTCTTGCATGGCGCTTCACTACGGTAAGTGGGCGGTACTCGTCTATGTGCTACGATAATTTTGGAGGTATTTTTGTATATAAAAAAATACGATACAACATAGGCGTGAGCTGTCAAAATTATTATCCTAAATTAGGCAAACTATAGTGCCAGACATGATCGTGTTGTCTCATTTTCCATAGGTTTTGGTGCAGCGCCTCTATCGTGCAGATGGGGAACTACGCAAATCCCATACAAATTATATGAGATGTCACGTTCACGTCTCGTTCGTTACTACCTTAAATATACTTGCGCTTCTAAAAATTGGACCGAATAAAACCAACAAAGAGTTTGACCTACTTTCCCGCTGGTGGCGCCACCCGTCAACCTCCTCATAACTTACGGAGTAGAGATAAGAATTATGTAGATACTTGATAGAGGTGACCAATTTTATTATCTGGAGCGACCTTTTTTCAGGTTTAGTGTAATGTATAGGTTTGGGTAGGTCTATTTTTTATCTTAGGGATCGAAGTAAAGTGATAAAGCCATTACACACTACAATAAAATTAGATATTTCTAATCTCGCCTAATCTTTGTAAAAAGACGCTGCTACCTAAAATTTCTTTCAACTTTAACGGTTAATTGTAATTTTTTATAGCAATCATTCAATGCATGTCTTATCATTTAACAAAGTAAAAACACTTTTAACGCATTCTATCATGCCTTTTGACGCGACACGTACACTGCCGCGCCGCAGCTGGAGATAAATGAACTCGTACGTATATGCATTGTTGGCAATGAAAGTGTTAACGAAAAAAAGCGCAATCTGACAAAACTTTCTTCTAACAGCGAGAACAGTGCCATCTCGTATCGGATAGCAGCACTTAGACTGTGGCAGTTTTAACCTTTTGGCCGCTCATAGTTTTTGCAACAGATAGTAAATTAAATATTTCTAGCCTTTGTTACGCGAGAAAATTATAAAACAGATGGATGAAGAAGCAGATAAAGTATCTTCAATGTCATTACATCACATAATTTTTGTTTCCAATTTATATGGATCAACACAGAATAGGTTTAAGGTAAGTACATACCACTAATTTAACAAAGAAGTAGACTTAGAAGATAATTTACATGCATCGTTTAAAATAAACCGATAATCACAAAGTTCAACAACACTCTAGGTCACCCAATATCTAAAGTCAAACAAAAGGCTAAATGGGACACTTTCTAATGAATTCAGTGTGGAATATACAATTAAGCTATTTAAAAATGCTATGGTTAGGTAATGTTTGAATATTAAAAAAAAATCTTATAATGTTCGTTATTGACTAGGCAAATAATCCAATGTTCTTTTTTACTTGAACAGCTTGATTTAGCTTTTTTTAACCAATTTCTTTAAGGTCAGTGTTTTTCTAAAAGCTAAGCTGACGTTTTGGTATACATTTTATTTATTATTGTTTATTTATTAGAAAGGAACGCCAACTGCGTATACAAAAAGCATTATGAATAAGCATTAGCAGGAGACAAAAAGAACATCTACACTACATACACAATCAAACAAACATACACACTTACAATAGATACACACACAACACCGTTGATTTTTTGCTGATTTTAGGTAGGTACCTATTTAATTTTTGTTATAGGTTTAATTTGCGAAAGGAAATGCAACTAACTGACTTGTAAATAAATCGAAGCTGGGATCCCTCGCATCTTCATACAAGATTTTCTTAGTTAGAGCGAGGATTCAAACTTACGTTTATAACAAGAACATTAGTCTATCTATATAATTTATATAAATGTAACGATAGAATGTAAGTTTATATGATGTGTTAAATGTTAAAAATTATTAAGGATAGGTATAGATTCTTATGACAGATTCTAGTTCTAATATATTATTGTAATAAGTAATCATCCATTTTACTTCAAAGATAAGAAACGCAGCTGCTGATCTTCGATTGTGTTTCAGAGAAAATCATGCTGTTCGTTGATAATCCGCCATAAGATGACGAAATTATTGAGCGCTGATTGTAGGATTAAACGCTTATACATTACAAAAAGGGGAAAAACGAGCTAAACATTTTTTTTACTAAAAAAGTTAATTAGTGAGCTAACCCTTACGCTACGTACGCTCCGATTCTGATCCGGTGGACGGACAACTTTAGTAGTAAATATTATTACGTAAAATTTACTAATCTGGCAAACAACAATATGATTACGATAGGCAGATAACGTAAACAGAAACTTCTTGGAAATCTAACAATACTTCTATCCAAGACGTGATCAGAACTGCTCAACATAAAATGAAATGACGTCACATTTATTACGTCAGTGTAATTGTACAGTTGAGTTCTGAAGTATTATAGTAGGGATATTGTAAGAGACGAGAATTTGTAGTTGTGTTTAAAGCCCAGAATATTAACGAACTAGGACTTATATACCCAACTATGTATCACGTTGTAGGAAATTCCACATTCTTCCACAAGCAGAGAGAAGACGCGTAGCTGACATTATGTATCTTCTTGAGATTGCGAGCGTCAGGGTGGACTGTCGAGAACTACTTGGTTGCACAGGATTCATCTCTCAGAAACCATAATCTTCTATAATATTCCACCATCTAAATCGCGATATAGACAGAACTCATATATTCTGCGAGCAGATTTTTCAATGCAATGGTAATAGAAATTGATTTGTTTAACACTTCTCCCAGTACCCTTATGCGTATCTGTGGTAATAATTTCTTTGTTTTGTGAATTATCAAGTATCTACTTTGTCTCTTTGTCCACCACTTGTTCTCTATTATTTGTTTTTTTTTTTAACTTGTGAAAACTTTTAATTGGCCGTCCGTTTAATAATTAAATCCGTTACACTTAATTTTTTGTCGTGTTTAGCGGTAAGTTTTCCTGAAAAAAATAAAAAAATAATTCTTATTTATAAATGCCTAAATGCTGGATTATCCACACAGCATCATCTACCCCGACGAAAAGCAGAGCTTGTGTTATGGATACTAGATGACTTATAAACACAATGCAATAAATAATGTAGATATTTTTTTACTATACATAGCAATAGAAGAACACCCCTAACAAATATTTGGAGACGTAGTCAAACATTTGTTCTAAGGCGAGAATCGAACCCACAAACTCCTGTGTCGCAGATGGACCATCGCCCGCTATGCCACATCAGTCGTCAAGTGTGAATTTCACCATTACCTCAGCCGATGGATTACCACTGCTGGTCCTGCGCTACCAGCATAATTAATATCATCATCGCTATGTACCTTATTTGAATAGAAATAGCATAGCGAAACCTTCTTAGAAAGATTTAGTTTTAGTTTCTAAACGTCCAAAGAGGTTCCTTTACCAATACCTCGCCATAGACGCTGGCCACAACTTTGGAGAAATCGGCAAGACAGGAAAATAGCCTAACTGTAATACGGCCGACTGTACTTAGCTAAGGGTAATAAAGTCATGACGCAACTGCGTGGATAAAGGTTAATATGAATGCTATAATTCAACGTCCTTCGCTCATTTTCATGTTCTCTTTGATTTGACTTGAATTTACTTTCGTCTTTTCAATATTTTTTTTTGACTGGTATGTTGGTGGCATGAAAAATTAAGTACCTACTAGACACATTCAAACCAATTATACAAAAAATCAAAATGATTAGACGAAAATTAAGGGTATTTTACTCGATATAAGAAAAAATATAAAAATATTTTTTTGAGATGGCTTAGGCAAAAAGTAGTCGAAAAATTATCGTTTTAAAAATTAGAGGCAGAGATACGAAAATAGATTTTGGTGGCCACCAAGGGCAACTTCGTATCTCTGCCTAAACTAAAAAGAATAAAACTATTACAGAGGCATTAAAAAAAGCTTATGATAGGTATCACAAACTGGAAGATGGATCTTTGGAAAATTCCTTTGTTAATCGGATTAATAAGATAAATTAGGTGGCGGCGCCACTTTGGGTGGAGTATGCGCCTTAAGACAATCGCGCCAGATATAAATATTTTCTACCTACTATAAAAGCAAAATTATTCATCCGTCTTGATTTCACACCAAATATCACCCAGATTCCGGTTTTATATCAGCTATAAATCACAGTATCGACACACATTAAAAGTCTGGAAGTGGAGCAATGTAGGCTTAACTTTTATGATCAGCGTCCATCACCTTGGTTAGATACATGCCATTAATACTCTGGTCTTAGCCAAAACCAGAGTATTAATAATGACGAAAATGCTGGACATTGGAAATAAAAAATAAACATATTTACGCCGCCTAACAAAGCTTTATAGAGTTGACCGAATTTTTATCTGCAGAATGCTGCAGAAGACTACATTTTAAATATGAAAACAGGGTTACAAAAATGAAGGACAAAACTTTCAGGGGTCTTCAGCTTCAATCACAGAACAGAAAATAAATATTTAAATAAATCTTGATTTTTAATTTTCGAACAAATTAATGAAATCCAAATGATCACTAGACTAACTAATGCATGTTCTTATTGTCAATAACTGAGGAATAATGCATTTTTGGTACAACCTACTGCTTTTTAAAGGGGATGGAAATATAAGACCTCTACATTTTTTTTAATGAAAACACATATATGCATCAGTCTAATTGTAATTTCGTTTTCATAATTTATTTCGACAAATATTAAAGTTAAGATTTTTTAAATAATTTTTTCCTTGTTCTGTGATCAAAGTTGAACCCTTCCTAAAAGTTTGGTCCTTAATTTTTGATACATCATGTATGTTATTATGAATTAAATGTCAAGAATGTTTTATTTTTGATAATAAAGATTACTCATAAATTTGTTCCTATCTTTATTTTTGTCAGTTTTAAAAATCAACAAATGAATCATCCTTTACAAGTTTTACCTAACCTAACTTTTTGGAAAGTAGTTAAAGTATTTAAAGTAGGCGTAAAAATATTCGTTACTTACTTAGTAGTGTTTTGGTTGACCTCGCTATGTTTCCAAATATCGAATAGCAGCAGGGCAACCAGGGCGGTAGGGGAACCGAAAAATTGAACCACACCACTTCGTGTTGCCAGCTGTGGTGGAACTATTTTGGTTAGAATTTAACAGAAACAATAGAACGTTTGGGTTGTGAATGGGTATAACTAATTTTAGTTCAGTGTTCTTGAATATAAATCGGTTTAAGTAATTTATTTTCACTAGACACAATCTACTTACACTAGAAAAACGTTACTCTAAAGAGTAGGCTCTACAAATAAATAAATAGGATTTGAACTGATTGGTTGAAATAAATATGTTTAAACTTTAAATTGTACATGAACATAGGAATCACAATTTTTCAGCCTTTTCTTTTGATAATTTACCTATTTGTTCGAAACCGTGTTGTACATTTTATTATTAATTCTTTTTTTTCTCTTATTTTATTTTAATGAACTTTATTAGATATTATTTAATTTTACTGACATTTTATGATTTTTATTGTACCTAGTAACTAAGATTTTGCACACTTTTAAAGGTAGTTTGTATTGGATATATTTAAAATTAAGAAGTTATTGTACATACATTCATGCAATAATGATTATGATTAACCTTGCTTCATATTCAACAATCATACATCACACCATCACATAATATAAGCTTGTAATACTGGTCCACTGCTAGACAAAGGCCTCTCCGCAGAAGTGCCTTATTGACTTTTATCTTAAGAGGTAGAGGTATCGCCATAATCCCAATGCTGGGCATGCGGGTTGGAATCACAAAGCAGATGTTAAAATAAAGAGAAGAAAGACTTTACCAAAGTAAATTCTCTTAATCGCCTTTTGCAACCACCCTTGTTGAGTTTAATGGGTCAATTATTTTGTCGCAACCGCGACGGCTATAAAATATAGGTGCGTAAGCTAACTATCATTTTGTAGTAGCTACATGTATCAAATCACTTATAAGTTGGCAACACTTTAGGAATTGTGCTCTGAATAAATTATAATCGCGCACCAAGTTCAGGCGCCATCATAAAATGAGCTTCCTACCTCTCTAAGCTTTAGGGATAGAAGCTGAAATTTAGTGAAACTGTACATTGTTCATAGGTCAAACAAAGTTGGTTTTTGCGATCTACTAGACTGGTGCTTGATGTTATTCTACAATATATCTAGGTATCGTATATTTTAGAATGAATTTCTTTACTATGTAAATGCTCTATCTGACAAGTTTTTGCTAGAATTAAACAAGATCCATCAATATCTAACACCTGTAAGGTCACTCTTGGATTGTTATAATACATCTCCACGCCAAAAACATTGCACGGTTGGACTAAAACTTTGCATAAATGTATTTCTAGGTCTAGATAATATATAGGATTTTATCCTCAAAAAAAGCATGCGAAGCCGCGAGTAAAAACCAGCTATATTGAGTCCAAGTTCCACATGAGCGAAACCAAAGATAGAAATAAGCTAACATGTTAAATACTAACACTAAAATGTTTTCCAAAATAACAAAATCACGCTGAGATATCGATAAGAAGTCAATTAGAAAAATCAGTATCGTTTAAACTTACTGATTTAAAGAAACAAATCGAAAACTAGAATAACACGTGAATTCACGCGGTTTCGTGAAGATAAACATTCTCACCCGAAATAACGATTCGCTGAAGACTCATGTAGGTATCTAAAGGCTTGGCCACACTGTGCGAAAGCGTATGCCGAAACGTGTCGAATCCTTTTCACGAGAAAAAGCACCACTTCTTGGAAATCAAGAGATTTATTCTATTGTATCAGATAAATGTAAGTGAAAAGGCATCTTTGACAAGTTGTTAATTCTTAAAATTTAAATTAGAAAAATTATTTCATTGCAACAAAATCATTTAACACACCACCCCAGACGGTTATGACATAATAACCCTATGGACTTACCTACTCTAAACCGTTGAAAACCGTGTTTACACAGCCAAATGCTAAGTGGCCATGTTGACCCTTAAATAACGTGCTTAAATCATTGTCAAACCACCGAGTATGCACGAAAAATAAGCACTTCAATATAGTTTCAACCAAAGGGTGCAACAGGATTAAATAATGTCTTAAGTTATTGTGCATTGACTGCGTAGTCGATTAGAGCTAAATAAATCATTTTAATATAAATTAAACTTCATTAAATAAATAAAACATTTACCAAAATAATTTATCCATGGTTATAGATGGCATCTGTAGAAGTTTTAAAACTGTGTCGCAGATGACAACGCCCTCCTCCGAAACAAAAAGGAAAACTTTTCCTTAAAATAAAATGCAAAATTTAAGCAAGCTACTTTACAGAATAATTAAAGATAACAATTTAGTAGAAAAGTAAAAGAAATTAATTAAATATCAAAGAAATATTACAAGCTAATTAAGTAATTCAGGTTTTTAGATGCTTAGTCAACCAGTCTCTGTTTCGAAAAATATGTGTTGTGTGTGTGTTTAAGAGAGAGTGTGTATTTGTGAGAGTGTATGACGTGTGTGGTGCTAAGAACACCGATCTCTCATTAATTTCACCAGTGAGATAAATCGGGTTGATTTGTAATGTTATTAATTGTTTACTTCTTTCACTTCTTTTCGCCTTCTCTTGTTTTTGTTTACGCTGATGAACTTTTATGTTACACATTTTATATTTACACATCACGAAAATGGACATAAAAATTTCGTAACGCGACAAAATGTTTCCTAAATTCGCACAGTGTGGCCATGGCCTAATACTAAATCTATAAGTACATTTAGATACAGAATCATACGGAATGCTGCACGTACACACTTTGTCTACATATTTCTGTTTAATACCGTTTCTTCGTAACCTAAGACTAACCGTAATAATTTTATAGCGGTGTTACTAGCTGTTTAAACTCCTGTTATTCAAAACGAACACGCGGAAATTGTTCTATTCAGTGGGTTAGTTGAGTACATGAGTTTGGATTACTTACCTTTGTTGAATTATTTACAGGCTTGAAACGATATTTTGATAGTGCTTCTGTTTTATGAAATTTCGTGTTTTATGCTAACTACACACACCCAGTGAGTAGGTGATCATCTCATCCACGCAAATGTTATCCACTTCGGATGAGTTAACCCCTTGAATAAATAATATTATTTTCGTACGTCAACTCATCCGATTCCTATTTTGTTTCAAAGCAGTACCGATTCGGTAGTACAGTCTCTTATAAAAGTACCTACTAGTATTATTGGAAATTAATCATTGTTATTGTTGAGTTATAACAGAAATAGTTTTAAACTAGCGTCTAATGTGATTCGCAAACGTTTATACTAAAACGTAGCGTTATGTTAATCCAGGTCCAGAATTACACCTATGCTAAATTTCAATCCGATCCGGTTTATTTTTGACGTGAAGATTTAAAAAACTTTTAAACATCTAAACATCCATCCAAACTTTTGCAACTATACTAAAAAAAGTGTGACGTTCATTATTATACATATTTATTTTGGGGAAATTTTCACAAATTTCCCATAGAAATAATACACAAAGCTTCCGCTACTCGACAACAGATGGCGCTAGCAGGTCTCTAACTGCATCGCTCGCTAACCCCACCCCCGTTTTACAAGTTGTTACGAAGTTTTAGCACAACATTCGCTTGGCAAGTTGCCCCTGATGGGTTGGAAAGCTCGGATTTGAGCTACACTTTCCACCAGCTAATTGAGTTTAAGGATCGTTTCCGTATTTTGTACTTATTAGTTTTTTGGGACGCTTGCCAGTTTGGTTGCACACGATTTGGTTATTGCATGCTTACAATGGTAATTTGAGTTAGATATCAAACTTGCACAAATTAAAAAAAAAACTAGGATGAAATACGATGAAAAAATATCGAAGAACATTTCTGAATGTAGAGTTTGGCTCTACATTATTACCTTTCTTTGATTTGGTTACTATTATGTTTTTCTTAAGCTCAGTTAAGCTTTTCTTCGTTAAAGTATTGACTAGTCATTGATAACCTTATAATTGACCAGATAACTTCTTAAAAAAAAGTGCAGCAAATAACAATGCCCTACGATGTTTATGAAAATAAACGATTAAATTTCAAGGTATCATATTAAACTCAATACATGGAGCGATCTCCTAATTCAATTATCCAAATTATTATTCATCCCAGACATCTTTAAATAACAGACGACGCCGCAAATAAATTAAACAGAATGACAATCAGCTGTTGATCGAGAGCCGCCTGACAGGTCGCTTCTATTAATGTCACCTGGAGCCAGGCATGCGTCACATTGCCTCCTGCTCGCAGCACCGTCTATAAAAATATTCTTCAACTTGCTGCTATAAAAAGCCAATATAAACCTAAACGCCGCTGAGATCGCCCGCATTATCTCGTGATTATCGCGTGTCAAAACATCGCCACGCTCGCGATACTTCGCATGTAATCTGATAAACGATGTATTCTGCACGCTTCGCGCTCCCGCTCCCTCTCGCTCGATCATAACGAAGCTCTATCTCCTCGTCCCTCTCCTACGGTCATCCATTTCATTCATGCGCGGTGTACCTCGGCGGCTCGCTGTTTACAGACACAAACAAACAGTACAGCAAACCGCTTAGCTTTAAGTACGAGACCGTGAAAGTGATATTGTCAAGTGTTTCCGTCTCTTTCCAAAAGCCGAGCATTCAGTTCTTTGAGAGGCGCTAGATGGCGTTAGGTGTCCTATTTTGCGGGGCTAAGGAATAAATGTCACAATAATTTGGGTGCGACGTTGCCGGACTTCGCCACCCGGTGTGGTGGCAGCGGGTGCGGGATATAGACAAGTCAACCTTTGCGGGTGTAATAAACCTTGATGGGTTGAATCATGAGTTATTTTGGCTCGCGTCGAGTGCGGTGGATGTTTGTTTGTGTGTGAGCGTCACGTAAACGTAACGAGCGTTGTATACACACGTACGTGAGCTGTCAGTAGCTAATGCGAAGCGCCGTGATCGCTATTGTGGCGGCCGCTCACGCGGGTTAAAGCGTTTAATTCAATTTAGTAATTGATACATTTTGTTCAGGTTTAAGCGATTATCATTTTTATGACATTTTATGATTTTACAGGCTCAACACATAGGTACTGTTAATCATTAAATTAATTAAATAAGTATACATAGGTATTGGGGGTACCCACACCTACATTATATGTTATTTTAGATGTTAATAAATAAATAAAAATTATAAATACTTGAGGACAGGCAATTTTTTATTTCTAACCTAAATTTATCTTTTGCGGTTTGATACTATTTTTAAATAATAAAAATAGTATCCGAAACAGAAAAAATACTAAACAAACTTAGTCATGGAGCACAAATAGTTACAAACCTAACTGATAAAGGGATTATAAAAAGTCACAAAGTGGGTAGCTAATCCACAACTAATCTAAGCAGCTACGAGAAGCCTTATAAGAGCAAATTATTGTCAAAGTGACAACTCCCTAAACATGGTAATTCACGCTCGCATTCTTTGATACACCGCTTTACACACACACATCGAGCATTCTTATTGCCTCAATACCACAAACGAGTCTAATCCAAACCCTATTTTAAGTTAGTTAAGGTTTACAACTCGAGTGGTTGCGGTATTTCTATGTGTGCTCCACACATTGACATTTTTACGAGCACGGTAGTGTTGTACAATGACGTCGAGTATTGTACCTACTATAAATGAAAATGTGTAGCTTTCACAGAGCACACAAGCGCAGCGTGATGTTCCATCAACACCGGCCATGGAAACCTCAACTTTGTGGCTAAAATAACAGAGTATGAATCGAAATGAGGAGATTAGTGATTTATGGTGTTTTATGTGTGTGTGTGAAACCACGGGTGTTGGTAAACGCGTGACCTGTTATTGTGTGTATTAGGTTGGTTTAATCACAATTTGGAGTGGGTCGCGATATGGCTTTCCAACTGACAATTTAGAAATAGGTGGATTGATTTTTGTTGACTGGTCAATGAATTACTTATTTGATAAGTGGAGGTAGGCTGGATTTGTCAAGGTTAGTCTAGGGTGTGGGTAGGAAAATAGAAACTAAATTGCTGAATGGTAATCTAGACTTAATTCTAGAAATCATTTTTTGGATAAGGATTTTTTTGGATTAGGGTTTTTTTGATTTAGGGTTTTTTGTATTTTTTGCTGAGGCTTTATCGTAGAGCCAATTAGTAATTTTTTTAATCACGAAAAAAACCTGCCTGTAACAATAACGTTCCAAAATTTCTAAACTCTATTGCTAGACCAAAAGCTTTCTAATATGGTCAGGCATCATCCAATCGCATGCGCCGATAAGAACAGCCAATCAAATCTGCGTTCCACGTTCAAAATTCAAATCGTATTTATTGTGGAAAGTTCGTGCGAGTAAAGTGTGCAATGTTACTGTGGTATCGAGTCCACTTGCGTCGGGCAAGTAAATTAGAGAGCGGCCGGACTATAACTAAGAGGAGTTGAACTGAGGCTACCGGGGAAAGAGAAATGGGGACATGCCCGTCTAAATAAAATGAAATTTTATAAATCAATGCAAGTAAAGTGCGCAAGTAGGCAAACTATTGTAACTTTTTTAAGCAGAGCGCCGTCGTTAGCGCAAAAATCTAGTTTTTGCTGTGTATCTTTTAATTAGGAAATTTATTTGCAAAAATAAGAAGAAAGTTCCCTTGGTGTTCTATTATACTTTATACGGTGATGACAATAATTTTTTTGTGATTTATAGTTTAGGAGAAAATCGATAGTACCTAAGAAAAAAGATGGTACTTTGCACAAATACAGCTGCGAAATTTTAATAGTTATTTTTGGTTATTGAAACAAAGGGGGACCTGCCTTGTATTGTATAGATTAATAAGCATTTTTTCAAACTATTTTCGATAAAGATTACGGAGAAAAAAAAGGGTTTAACGCAACCCAATTGACGTCTATTTTTACATACATCCACGCCCTAAGATGAAACGTTTTTCGGTGTAGTCTCAGTAGTTCGGATACAATTAAGTGAACCGAACTTTTGAGTCGCTCGACGACTCGCTTTGCATAATTCAACCTCCGATACGAAGCTCTCCAAAGAAAGTGTCATATCAAAACTTTTAAAACTATCATGGTTATTAACATTAAAGTCATTTAAAACGGTAATGTGGTAGTGGTAACATTCGTAGCAAAAGACAAAGAATGAAGGTAGATCGATATATCTGCCAATAAAAACCAAGTCGCAGTGACTTTAGTTCTTCCGTGATCATGGCCCATGAAACTGTGCCGAAATATTGAAAAACTCAAAAATCGAATCATGGTATAATATCCCGTTTTAAATGACATTAAGTGTCATGTCCACAGTCTGCCATCGTCCGCCAGCACAAGGAATGCTGCCCTGCGACTGCAGTGATGCATATCGTACGTATGGTGCATATGCGTCCCCCCACCCCCGCCGCCGTCTTTGTCTTTCTTCATTATGCCTAAGTACAAATTTAAAAGTACCTGCCTACCTGGTTTGTAGTAAGGAACGTTGGGAGTAAGGAAGATAATTTTGTCTTTTGTTGCTTCATGGTAATATTTTTAAGGCTTTTATACTTTTGTTTTGGAACCTGCTTTATTGTATACTAGATGTCCACCACGGTTTCGCATCGATTCGATTCGGGATCGCCTATCAGGGATAATGTAGGATTCGAGTGTAGAAAGAATTTTTCAAATCGGTCCAGTAGTTTTGGAGCCTATTAAATTCGAACAAACAAATCTTTCCTCTTTATAATATTAGTATAGATAAAGTATAGACGGGCTGCTTCCTGTGATGTGATCAATGGATATCAATAATTTTCTTATTATTTAGACCTATTTACGTATAAATCATAACACAATTCCATGTCTTGAAAAGCGGGATTGGAGTCAGATAGTTTTAGAATCAGTGGCAATCTATTTTGTCTGAAAAATTACATCTTATCCCATCAAAGCAAATTGAGCTCTGAATTCTTTTAGCTTAAGATTTGGATTAATTTGAAGAGGTAAAAGTATTTTTGTTTCGCAGTTTTACATGTAAGTAAATTCTGGTGAATAATAGAAATATGGTGTTTTTCTATGAGGAAAATGTATCAGGTAATAATATAGCTCGGTTAGATGAACATTTCGAGGGAGAAAGAGATTTGTACTTCTCGTATGATTTGCTAATGCATCCCCTTTGTTTGGAAATAATGGTAAGTAGTCTGGATAACTTGGGGGAAGTAATTTGTCTCTTTCTTTGTTGGTGACCTCATGGGGGGTGACAAGGACAGATTTAGCTTTGATTTTTATTTACTTTATATGGCTTAGTTAGGTTTTGGTGGACTAAATTCGATTTTCAAATTCAATACCCGAACGAAAGTAAATATAACTTTTCTGTTGTTATGAGATTGATAAATTTGCTGCCTGGTTTGTAAAAGAAATCGGAGAAAGTCGTATTCTAAATATTAATTTCTGTGTGCAAATCTCTATAAAATAGAATTTAGGAATAAAAATGATGAAGAGATTAAAATAATCTATCTTTAACCTTGGCCCTGGAATTTAATTATTTCACCATAATGGTGTCGTTTCAGAATGACAAATAATCCTGCGAATCCCATACAAATATGGATCGTCATGTAACCATACTCAGGGCTCGGAATATACATAAAGATACATTTATTTATTTGTCTCAACAAGAACAGCACAGTCATCACTCTAATATTATAAATGCAAAAGTTTAGATGGATGGATGGATGTTTGTTGCTCAATCACGGCAGATTGGCTTAACAGATCTGGATAAAATTTGGCACAGAGATAGATTATAGTATGCAATAGCTAATAGGTTATATAGTCTCCGGGAATTCAAATGGAAGCGGGAACTATGTAGGTGAAACCTCGCGGTTTAGGTAGAGGAATAACGTAGGTAAAATTCAAAATTGAGGAGTTAGTAAAGTAAGTAAAAAATGTTTATTAACTACAGCAATTGATACAAAATACATAGATTAGTAAATAATCTTAACTTTTTCGTGTGTTTTAAACACGAAAAAGTTAATTTTGTACATAATTTGCTGAGCTTATTTCTACAGTGATTTTCGTCGGCTTCCTCACTAGGCTAGGCCTGTATTGAGGAAGCCAAGTACATACTTTGTAGATATATGACAGATGTATACTTATATGACGTAGTACTTAGGTTGATATATGACAGATGTATCAGGGTGGAGTTAACTAGTATATCGGTATAGAAAAGAAAGAACAAACAGCTTAGGTACACTGAACAAAAATGATAGGTAGGTACCTAAAACAAAGGTACCAGATTCCAACACACCCTCATATAGCGCCATATATCCACAACAGCGTTTCTATCCACCTATGCCATTATTTATTAATATGAAGCCAGTCCAACAGACTGGGGTAAGGAGATGTAGGAGTTATATGAAACGGTTGTGTTATTTTGGCTGGATGTAAATCAAATAGACTTGACATATTCAGTTTTCTGAAGGTCTATATTGATAAAGTTAATTACATGTGATAGATTTAAATAAGTATTCAAGTTGTTTTCTTTCTTATTACTTTTTTTTTTACTTTTTCAGATACTTAGTACTTACAAGCGTAAAATATTACATTAATAAAATAATGAAATAACGATTTTTAATATCAGTATTTTATTGAGTATTGTACAAAATTGTTTTGCATTGGCCCAGCGGGCGATGGTCGAAGTAAACGCCATGCGACGCTGAAAGTTGGATTCGATTCTCAATCGACAATTTGACGACCTCAGTGGCGCAGCAGGCGAGAGTCTGCCTGCGACGTAAGAGGTTGCGGGTTCGATCCCCGCCTCGGAACAAATTTGTGTACGATCTGCAGAAATTTGTTCCGTTGGTCTGGGTGTTTTCTATGTATAATAAAAAATATCTATCTATGTAATGTATAATATTACGTATATCAGTTATCTAGTACCCATAACACAAGCTCTGCTTACTTTGGGGCTAGATAATGCTGTGTGAATTGTCCAGCATTATTTATTTATTTTATTTATTTATTTAATCAACCTCCCCTCAACTCCTACTGCTAGACGCAAGCCTCACCTGATAATCGTCTTATTGGCTTTTATCTCACGGTAATGCCCATAATAATCCAATAATCCCCACGCTGGTCATGTGGATTGGGGATCGCAGTTCAGTGGCAGATCTATTCTGCAAGAGGCGCTGCTGTCTGCTCTCAGTGTACGTCCCTTAGTCGCCTCTTACGACACCCACGAGAAGAGTTGGGGTGGTGCAATTCCAAGCTGACGACACATGGCGGTGATTCGATTCTTAACCCCTCGTCTGTTGAAAGGACTAAAAAATGAGTCCTCTGTCAAAAAACGCGCGTCTATTGAGCGGACTCCTCGAGTCCTTTTTCGGCTGTGATGTGTTTTGTAATCGTTGCATGTCGTATATTATTCATTTACTGCTCTAACATGCACAGAGTAAAGAAGAAACAGAATAAAGCAATATAAAGCAGATGAAGCAGAATAAAGCAAGAACAAGAATAGCAAACCACCACATGTTCATTCTCTAAACCCCACTATCAACAATTGTAACATTTATCAATTTGGTTTCGGGTATGGTTGTTTTCTATGCTATAATAAAAAAACTCTATTTAATACATATGTATTTTTTATTATAACATGACACATAACAAGCTCTGCTTCCTTTCCACAAAAAAAATAGATAAAAAATAGATAAAATAAAGTTAAATTAATTTTATGATGAAAGCTACAAGCGCTACAAAGTAGGGCTACGAAGAGCTACGGCGTAGCACATCATAAAGTTCTTGCCACGAGAAAACGGGTCACATGAATAGAATACTGTTCTCTCGTACAATGAAATAGACGATTTAGTTTTATTGCTTTATTTTTTACTAGTGATCCGCCCCAGCTTCGCACGGGTATCATCTTTATCCTTTGTTGATCAAGGATGATGTAGGATTCAAATGGTGAAAGAATATTTCAAATCGGTCCATTTCGGAGCCTATTCAATTCAAACAAATCTTTTCTTTTTATAATATTAGTTTAGATTAAAAGAACTTGTCCACGAAGGTCTACAAACTCAACAGCATTGCCACGTACACCAGTAAACGTGCGTGTCCCATAAAGGGGGGGGGGTAATACAGTTGGTGGGCAAATTGGTGTTCAAAATACGTAGATGGAGGCTGCCGAATTACAGTAAGGAAATCTACAAACTAAACAGCTCAAAACACAAACAACAATCCAAACCAATAATGAAACAACGGTTCCGTATCCGTAACATCAGGGAAACTTTCTTCACGACACCCCCCTGCCCTCACCCTAATAAATCTAGAGGTTACTCGCATCCTATATTTGGGAGCGGATCAATGCCTGCCCACATTGTTTAAGTAAAACATTCTTGCTTGGATATTTGTCTTGAACTATAAATTGAGGTTTGTTAAGACAACCGCCCAAGTAAGTACCTACAAGCGAACGGTTGTCCGTCTTCAAAATCTAGAGATAAATCTTTAGAAGGTTCGTCAAATTCACTAAAATCACATTCAAATTTCAAATTACAGCTATATCCCTATAAACTTCAACTTTTTCCAAGTCAGACTAGGTTCTTAGCATGTCTGTACTTTTGTACTACCGCGGGGCGAACCGCTAGTTAATTAAGATACATATAAAATCTTTATTTAAAAAAAAAAAAATATTAACAAGTTGGAACTAGTATTTACAATTTGAAACAATTGAGCTTGCACAAACAAAAAGTTGTACGTGAAATTAGCGAAAAAAAATATGTATTTTGTAACTGTAGACTGTTGCAAGCAATCTACAGGTAGCTCAACTGATCCAAATCATTACCAGTCTGAAACGTGCCCAAGACGCTGGCTGCATTGCCCCGCTGTATGACTATGCTGATGCACTGTGCCAGATATACTCGTGTAACGATTTATTTACTTATAACCTTACCCTGCTAGTAGGTACTACATTACATAAGCTTGTCCACCAATTTTGGGATGTTCTTTACCTTTCACGCTAAAAGTACCTACTGTTCACGAAATTTTACATAGATGTACTTCAAGACCTGGAGACTTCTTTTTATACCAGGAAAACGCGTGCGAAGCCGTGGGCTGAAGCCTTGTTTACATAATCCATAATAATATTATTAGTTTGGCATTTACCCTGTCTGTTACCTTTACCTGCTGCTCGCGGGTTCGCTTGCACTTTTCAAATTTTCTATGTTTATCCCCGGGATACTATTCGACGATCAGTGGCGCGGTGGGCGAAGTTTTGCCTTCTGGGTTCGATTCCCGCCTCGGGACAAATGTGTGCACGATCTGCAGAAATTTGTTCAGGGTGTTCTGGTCGTTTTCTATGTATTATAAAAAAAATCTATCTATATAATTATGTTAAATTATGTATATCAGTTATCTAGTACCCATAACGCAAGCTCTGCTTAGCTTGGGGCTAGATAATGCTTTGTGATTTGTCCAGCATTATTTATTATTATTATAATTATTACTATTTACCTAATATAAAGATAAAAATATTTAGTAACAATTCCGCGCAAAACCTTCTCCGATAAGCTCTAACAAAATGTAGTCAGCGTTGTAGAAGAAAAAACCACACCATCTACAAAATGAAAAGAAATCTATCAAAGCAAGACGTCAACTATTTTCGTCTCTCCACGAGACATCATCAGGACACCACAATACTCGACCTTGACACTGAGAGCGCCAAGCAACATCGGCAGAGTCCTACCAGAGATGTTGCCACTCCGAGCTCGGAGTGGCGGATATTTTGCAATGAATTTCCAAAGTAACGCCTGAATCTTTGTTTTTTTTTACTAATTTACTTCCTGCTAAATTCCATTAAACTCCGTTTAGCCGTTTAATCGCCGTAAGAGCACATATCGCACTTGGTCACGTCAATTTACATTCAATACCTATCTTAAATTTAACAGGTTAATAATAAATGTAAAATAAATAATAAGTGCTGGTGTCAAAATTAACTAATTAAAAATATTCTAATTTTCTGTACCTAAATCAGTTGTTCCCACACCAAGTTGTAAAGAGTGTGCTTACATAAGTGTTTGTAAACTTCTTTAAAAATCCCTAAGCTCTCTTGCAAGCTGCACATGCACGGATCTCGCTTTTGAAACTTTTATTACTTTTGAATTTTAACCGGGAAAAGGGTATTTTACTATGTAAGAGAAAAGATCAAAAAATATTTTTTTGATATAGCTTAGGCAAAAGCTAGTTCATAAAATAAGAAAATAAATTTTAGCGTTCAATTAAGTAATAGTTTTTTCAATGTGTATTTGTTCAATGTATATTTACACCATGAAACAGTAGGCGCAGTTATTTTGTCATTCGGCTGCATAGGCAAACTAAAAAGTCTCAAATGTCATCATTACACATCAGTGCATTTGTTCAGGTACTACTTAGCCACTGCGGAAAGCGTTTTCGTCAAGTTGCCCGCGAAACTAGAAAATGTAAATTTTAAATTAATTTTCAGGGCGCCTATCGATTGAATTAAAATTCATTTTTTTAGTGGTTCATCGGGACCAAAAAATCTAACACACTTTTCATAAATGGGTGTAATACCCTGGCAGATTGTCGATTTTATGAAAATACTCAGTCTAGCGGTTAGACTATTATGATTCACGGCATAATGGTTCTAGTAACCAAGCAAAAGTCTTGTTTTTTTTAAAGTATTATCTAATACTAGCTATTTCACCCGCGTTAAATTCAAATTTCACATTTCTAGGGGGATAATTATCATAAATCTCCCATGGAAATTTGATGTTTTACTGAGGATGGAGAGTAACTAGGCTACTTTTTGTCCTGACAAAAAGTAGCCTAGAATGTTACTCTCCATCTTTTCAACTAACTCTATGCCCGAAATCAAGTCGATTGGTTATTTAGTTAATGCGTGAAAAAAAACACAAACAAACAAACACACTTTCGCATTTATAATATGCATAAGTAAGGATAATTTAATTACGTTATAGCAAATTATATACTTAAATTATTCAAAAATACTACTCGAATTGAAGAAATGGAACGTACTGACGATAATTTGAGTACATAAAATGAATTCAAGAGTATAAGATTATTCAATCATTTTTATTGCAATTTTCCTTCGCAATTTATTTAACGTAAGAAATGTTATCCTCGGATTACGCAAATAATTTCAAAGGATCTTGTTACTGCCTTATTATAGCAATGATCATAAGGTTGAAGTTTGTGAGAAAGCTTGCGATGTGTTGCCAATTACGTGTTAGCTACTTGCGCGGCTGGTTTTATATAAAGAAGACTCCGGATGGCCCTATCAAATCCCGAGGTAGGTACCTATGTCTTTTGTCGCTATTGTCTTTTGTCAAAGCTTAAGGAATAGTTGTATATTGATATGTAACTAGCAGCTGCCTGCAGCTTTTAAAGTAGCCTATATCCGTCCTCGATATAGGCTACTTTAAAAGCTGCCCGATATCATTTACATACCTCCCTGCCAAATTTCATTAGAATCCGTTTAGCCGTTTTTTAAATTTTCTTTGATACAAACTTTGTCCTGACCATAAACATAGAATTTTTTCACTAATGGTCATGATGACAATAACAAACACAAAAAAGAATTAACCATTTTTGTGCAGTCGTTTGAAAGTAATGCACGTATATACATTTCGGCGATTCATTTCTATTTATATAATAACTAGTAGCGCCTCGCGGTTTCACCCGCGTAGTGCCCGTTCCCGTAGGGGTTCCGGGATAAAACATAGCCTATGTATTATTTGAGACTATAATCTATCTCTGAGTAAAATTTCATCCAGATCTGTTCAGCCGTTATGGCGTGGTTGAGCAACAAACTTCCATCCATCCATCTAAACTTGCGCATTTATAATTTCTCACAAAAACTAGTAGATAATCAACGTAGCTTTTATTTACCATTGACGAAATTCCCCAAATAAACAGAAACATAAAAGCCACTGTTTCCATTACCAAACATTATTACAACGCCCATACAGAATAACCCCGCATTATGAACATTGCCTGAACATTCAGCGACATTTTTTCCGCGAATTTTACGCGCCGAATCATTACACACCCAAACAGAGTCAAAGAGGCAAACCGAAACACTCCTGAAAACTTCCGAAAGGTTGCCTTTTGTCAAATATTTATTAAGTCAAGCTAAAATGAACTCTATTGCATGTATATAGGAAGTCAAATGAGAAAATTTCCTCTCATTCATACGTCTTTTATACGCTTTGTAGGGGTGCGTGTAAATCTTAAAAGATTATTCATTATTTGAATTGCTTTTTTCAAGATGTGATATTCATTCATATTCATTCATATATATTTATTTGCCGTAGGAGCACAAGGCACACTTGGTTACGTCTATTTATATTTACTTATAATAAGGATATCTAGTATATTATTATGACTAACAATATATATGGTTACGAAAGACTATGTGGTTTGGTTAGATTTTAATTATGTTATTTATCACATTAAAATTTAGTTTCAGCATTTGAGAAAGCTTTGGGCTGGCCATATTTCGAGAAGAACCGACAACCGCTGGGGTAAACGTGTTCTTGAGAGACCACGACTCGGAAAACGTAGTGTAGGACGCCCTCCTACCAGGTGGGATGACGATTTGCGAAAGACTGCTGGCAGATGCTGGATGCGGCAAGCTGAAGACAGGGCGCTATGGTGCTCATTAGGGGAGGCCTATGTCCAGCAGTGGACTGGTATAGGCTGATGATGATGATGATTTGAGAAAGCTTATTCGCTTATGATTCCTCAACAGCTTATAATGGTCCAATGCTGGACTAACGCCGTCCCTGATAATCTTATTGGCTTTTATATTATGAGGGGTAATGCCTATAATCCCCACGTTGTGCATGCGGGTTGGGGGTCGCAGTTCGGTGGTAGATCTTTTCTGCGGAAGGCGCTGCTGCCCGCCCCCTGATGTATGTTCCTTAGTCGCCCACGGAATGTTGGAGTGGAAGACGATTCATTTAAGATTACCTAATGTTTTTCCATTTTAATTCATCAGTAGCATATTACTATAGTAGCATATTATAAATGCATATTACTATAATAGCATATTATAATATGTAGCATATATGCTATATATATGCTATTATAGTAATTATGCTACTGATGTTGAGATTGTTAGATATATGCACGAAAACATGTTCCCCAACGCGCTATGGCGCTCATTAGGGGAGGCCTATGTCCAGCTGTGGACAAGTATAGGCTGATGATGATGATGATGATGTTCCCCAAAAAGCGTAGGATCGTCGGAGTGAAACAGCAATCTGTTACTACAAACCTTCTGTACTGGAGTTTCCGAACAGTTTCCGGCGAGAAAAGGACAGAGGATAGCTTACTACGGGAACTCGAATACGAATTATGAATAAGAGATGTTGAAGGTTAGTCTAGGGAAATGTTACTTTTGGGATGGGGGTGAGTTTTGTGGAGGCGTTCTAAGTAAAATCTTCTAAAGGGATAATTGAGGGTTTGGTACTCGTACAATGTAATCAGGGAAATCTACGGAATTGTTTCAGTTTATTTGGTATTTTCAGCTTTTTTTATTAAACAAAGTTATCTTAAAATTATTACTGGCCCTGGCTTGGGCGAAAAATAAATAAATAATGACGGACAGTTCAAACAGCATTATCTAGCCCCTTGATAAGCAAAAGTTGTGTTATGCGTACTAATATATAATATAATAATAACTAAGGTAACTGCTGTACATAAAACAATAAAAGACATAGATAGATATTTTTATTATACATTGAGAACGTCCAGAACAACCGGAACAAATATCTGCAAATTATACAAAAGTTTGTCCTGAGACGGGGATCGAACCCGCAACCTCTGCCTACCGCGCCACAGAGGTCGTGAAATCACGACCATTTGTTTAGTCTGATAAATGAAAGGTACATAACTATTCTCCTCACCTCAACAGTCTATAATAGTCCACTGCTGGACGCATGCCTTCCCTGGTCTTTTTGGCTTTTATCACATGGGGGTAATGCCCATAATCCCCACGCTAGGCATGTGGGTTGGGGATCGCAGTTCGGTGGTTGATCTATTCTGCAAGAGGCGCTGCTGTCCGCCCCCGGTGTATGTCCCTTAGTCGCCTCTTACGACACCCACGGAAAGAATTGGGGTGGTGCAAATCTAAGCCGGCACCACACGGCTATAACTATTCTAGTAGGCTCACTATAGATGACCTCTGATTAACTACATGTACAATCGCCCGAGGATCTGCCTTTACACCACTAGGATGATTTTTCTGTGAAGTGACCGATTGCCAGCCCCGGCTTGCTCGATTCTTTTGTTTTTGAAGACCAATAGGAGCTTCGTATTTCGTGATTGACAAGCTACTTGACAAGTCTAAGACATTATCAATAGGTTAACATCTGTTTAGTTTGGGCATTTATAACAATGATAAAATATTATGGGGCTAGATTCTGTCTTTTTGTAGAAGAAGGTACTATACGTACTATGTAAGTAAGTTTACTGACGTGATGACTGTGTTAAAAATATTTAGTATTTTGTAGTATGGGCTGAAAACTTGTGAACTACTTACTTTTACGTTCTTCTGAGACTTTTACTAAACTTGTTCCTCTCAAGAAGCTGTCATCAATTCAATGACTCCTGTGACATTGATATTTACAATAAAACTATCATGGTTATTAACATTAAAGTCATTTGTAACGGGATGTTTATCATGACTCGATTTTGATATTTTCAATAGGTACTTCATTGTATAAATTCAGTTGTTTGTTTTAAGCATTGTTAACCATTGATGTAACTCTTTATTTGTTTTGCCTTTTTTCATCTTGCTTTTATGTCAGTATCTCTTTTCTTGCCCATCCCATCTATTTATGTTAGGTTAAGGTACCATATGACGCCATTTTTTGAAAAGGATAGGCATAGGATGTCTGTAATTATCTTCAGTTGCATAATGAGCTCTATCTGCTCTCTATTTATGTGTCGTAGTGTTTAGTGGTAACTTAGCTGGTTCAAGTGTTAGTAAAGTATTTTTTAATTTAGTTTATAATAACTGTAGGTTTCAAAAATCAAATAAATAATAACAAATAAACAAGTCTGTATTTTTGGCGCACTACATGGATCTATGTTTCCTAAGTCCTAAGTACAGTGAATTTTGAAGTCATTCTACGATTAACCCCAGCCTATTCTTCCACAGGTTAACAAAACTCTACAACTGCCAAGAAATGATCATTGCGCACTTAATCGAAAAGTTCACCAGGAGAACCACCGAGGGGGATGAAACGGCGTGGAATGAGGGGCAGAAAGTTATTAATTCTGGAAGCGAGAGGCGCCAACCTACGTCCCGAGTCCCGACTGGCTTACCTTACTCGTTTAATGCTCCAATATTATTGTGTAGGTGTTTCTGTTCAGAAGAAGTGATTAAAAATGTTTTAGATTAAGATTGAAAATCAGATTAAAATGAGCACAAACTCGGTCTCGCCTTATAACATTGTCTAGGTCTAAATTTCTTAAATCATTATCATCGAAATTTGACGACCTCTGTGGCGCGGTAGGCGAAAGTCCGCCTGCGACGCAGAAGGTTGCGGGTTCGATGCCCGCCTCGGGACAAATGTGTGTACGATCTGCAGACATTTTTTCAGGGTGTTCTGGTCGTTTTCTATGTATAATAAAAAAATATATATCTATTTATGTATTGTATTATATTATGTATATCAGTTATCTAGTACCCATAACACAAGCTCTGCTTAACTTGGGGCTAGATATGCTGTGTGAATTGTCCAGCGGTTTATACACAATACAATACAAAACACTTTATTGTACACCAGAAATAGAACATTACAAAAAAGACATATTACATGAGACAAGTACAATGGGCGGCCTTATCGCTTAGAAGCGATATATGATAGATGGTTTATATTTATTTATTTAAATCAAATCTGGATGATTAGTCATCAGACCTCATTTAACTCTTGACAGCCTCCTAAAGATGATGCCGTGTGAACTGTCCAGCACTTTTTTATTTCCGTATTTATTAAGTATTATTTTACGTACGCATCCTTAAACTACTCATTGGGTTTTATAATGTCGCGTCGTCAGTTACGATTAGTTTCTCCTTTCTGTTTTGCTCGAGAAAAGCTATGTATACTTGATTCTACAATGCAACATATTTTATGTAAACAAAAACATGTATGAATATTAACAATAACTGATAACATGAACAGAAAAAAGCAAGAAAATAGAATAAAAATAAATATTCAACGCATACAACATTTTTATTTTCTCATAAATTTAGGTTTCCTTAACACTATTGCGTAACCTCTATGAATTATTTTATTATTTAATTTAATTTTTTTAGTATTTTGTTGGATGCCAACATATACAAAGTTAGTCAAAGTAAGGTCAAAGCAAGCCTTACATCTCACCTTGCCTGTTCGTCCTCTGTTAAAGAACCAATTATTAACGACCTTCTTAATCTACCATACTGAAAAACCTATTCTCATACTCTTACCTGAGCCTTAATTCCACTAAATTGGAGCTTTGGACTATTGGACTACCTTAAACCAACTTCGCCGGATGTCAATATCATCCAAAGTACTAAGTATTTAACTTTGAAATTTATATATGGCAAAGTTCAGGACTTACTCTGTTGTTCATGAGTTTCAAAAACACGGTTACAAAAAAAAATCGCAAAGTAACCTGTAAAATTTTGCTAAGACCTTAATTACTCAATAAATACAGAAGTTAAGATTTTGAGAATAACCATGGTAGTAGAACTAAGAATAAAAAACAGAAATGTCCTAATTAATAGATAATAATCCAAACTTAAGGGGGAGGCCTGCGTCCAGCAGTGGACCAATATAGGCTGATGAGAGTGAGAGAAGCTATAGCTTGATTTTTGGGCTTGCGTTGCTCTGCCCTGTCCCCTATGAACGCGAAATCCTATGCCTTATCCTTGTCACAAATTGGTGTCGTAGTAAAGGCCCTTAATCGCTTCATCATAACACTGGTATCGTCTTAGGTCTGTGTTCACCAAAAGATAATCGGACAATTAGGGAGCTTTATCGGTTAACTTTGACGTTTAATGTATGAAAATGTGTGTCAAAAACTTCAAAACAACTGTTTATAATTTAACCATGTGTTGGCGAACTCGGGTCTTAGAATGACACATTATGCCATCTCACCTTTGATGAATGAAACTACAGTCGGAGGGACGCGTGTCAAAAGTGCCAAGGTTGAAACCATTCTATCAATCTCTCCGTGCAAATAGGTGCCATTTGCAGCACGCACTATCTAGAGTTTCTTTGATCTATTTTGCGTCGATACCATTGTCATAGTAAAGCGATTGGTTAGCAGAATTTGGCCCCTATTATTTGTAAAAAATACAAATCATTTATTCGCAAACATGGGTAGGAATGAAATGTACAGTTGGTCGTAAAATAAAATGTTTAACCATGCTCTTCGGGCATACAAAATGTTACTAAAATGTATACATAGAATACATTGGCATTTTGTTTTTGTATGTATACAGTGTGGAAATTAAACTCAGGCCCTGGAGGGAAACTACTTAAAATCCTTAAGCTAGCTCATTTTACTTAAAGGAGACATTCCTTTATTTTTAAAAAGAAACAAATCTGCATTAAAATATTTTTTTAAACTCGCTTGCTTCGCCCGGGACTCGAACCAACTAAAATTTAAAAAAATAAACACTCTTTATTTTATTATACTAATCGGTAGTATTAATATTCAGGATAAAGTTTCTCTAAAAAATATTTGGTTACTGTTCACTTTTAACAAGTAAAAGACACGTAACAGTTCTGTTATCTCTCCAACACAACACGATTAGATGGCCTGCAAGAAGTCCAGACCTGACGCCCATGGACTTCTTTTTATGGGGTCATGTAAAAAATGTTGTTTATGAAACTTGCTATGAAACCGTTCAAGAGCTAAGGATTGCGGTAGAAAATGTTATCAGGGGCATACACCACAACACTTTGCTGAAGGCTACAAGAAATGAATTTCAACGGCGACTAATGTTGTGTAGCCGGAACGACGGGGCTCATTTCGAACAATTTATCAGTTAAATAATTTAAGTGTTACAAAATTGATAGTAAAATAAAGTTGATGTTAGATTTAACGATTATTTTTATTTTTAAGACCAAATGTTTGTTACAGAAACTTTATCCTGAATATTAATACTACCGATTAGTATAATAAAATAAAGAGTGTTTATTTTTTTAAATTTTAGTTGGTTCGAGTCCCGGGCGAAGCAAGCGAGTTTAAAAAAATATTTTAATGCAGATTTGTTTCTTTTTAAAAATAAAGGAATGTCTCCTTTAAGTAAAATGAGCTAGCTTAAGGATTTTAAGTAGTTTCCCTCCAGGGCCTGAGTTTAATTTCCACACTGTATATTCGGCTTGCCTAACAAAAAAATAAATTTAAAGCCTAATTTAATACAAGCTTATTCTAAGTGATATTCTATAAGTGTAATCAACATCGATGTCCTCCTCTTATAAATATAAAAGACTAGCAACGCCTCGCGGTTTCACCCGCGTAGTTCTCGTTCCCGTGGGAATTCCGGGATAAAAAGTAGCTTATGTGCTATTCCAGACTATAATCTATCTCTGTGCCAAATTTCATCCAGATCCGTGCAGCCGTTCTAGGGTATTTAAGTAACAACCATACAGACATCTATCCATCCATCCAAACTTTCGTATTTATAATTTAGTGTGATAAACAGGACAAACGTAAAGAGTTAGTTCTAGGTAGATAAGGTACTTATACATCTTTTTAAATGACCTAGTAACTTCTATACTTGATTTCTACTACAAGTGAGTCATTAAGGCCCATACCGGACCCAAAGTGGCGCCGCCACCTAATTTATGTTATTATTCCGTTTAACAAAGGAATTTTCAAAAATCCTTCTTCCAGTTTGTGATCATAAGCTATCATATTATTATTATATTTTATCATAAGCTTTTTTTTAATGCCTCTGTAATAGTTTTATTCTATTTAGTTTAGGAAGAGATACGAAAATAGATGTTGGTGGCCACCAAGGGCAACTTCGGCGCCACTTTCGGTGGGGTATGGGCCTTAACGCATTCACTGCCCAACCTCCGCTACACGAAGCCGGAGCATGTCTTCTGCGTCTTGGGCCATGAATGTGTTATTGTAGTAATACTAGATACTACTACTTTTGAACTACATCTATAAAAGATTTCTGCTCTTACGCGAAGAACTGACGATCGCTGAGTAAATAATAGGTACGTTTGCTAAAAACTTTTAGTAGACTGCGAATCGGCTAACGTAGTGTAGGACGCCCTCCGGTCAAACCTGTGAAAGACCGCTAGAAGATAGACAGCCCTGAGCGTAAAGCGTTGATCCAACGCCTATTTCGGCGCTGGGTCATGAAGGGACTCTAGCTTTTTTTTGCCATTTACCTCCTGTTAATATTTTTTATTTCGTTTCTAGTAGGTACTACTAGTTTCTGTCTTTACAAACAAAGAAAATTACAATCACATAATTGAAACAACTGATCTCATTGCAGACTGTTGCAAACAATCTACAGGTAGCTCAACTATTCCATATTAATAACAATCGGAAGCGTCCTCAAGACTGGCTCATTGCCTAGTTTATTCTTCTTCTTCAGATGCTGGTTTCGACAAGCTAGAGACAGGGCGCTGTGGTGCTTATGAGCGGAGGCCTATGTCCAGCTGTGGCCTAGACGATTTTAAGGATAAAACCTAACATAATTGCTCACATAACAACTCAGGTAATCAATTCGTTGTCGCTGTGTGTTAGGTAACTATCGCTAACGAGACAGAAGTACCTGAATACGGTATTAAGTTGGAATTATGTTTTGATTAAGCGCGATTTCTGGCAGGCGCATAGAGTTCATATCGATCTTAGCATGAATATTTGAAAACGGGCCGTCCTTGCTGTTTTGTAGAGCTTAGATAGCTTAGAAATGGCAGTGGGAGACAAAAATATGGTTAAAGAACTTATTTCACATTGTACTGCAGTCATCTCTCGTGACTTTGACAGTATGTTAACTTGAGACGCCGCGCCGGGAAAATTTGTAAATAAACTTGATAAATACTCGTGAATAGTAAGAATTTTTACAAACGCAATTTTTAAAAACGCTAGAAATGCCCGAATTCAAAGCATACTTTCTAAATGTTCCATTGTTTACTTGCCGATCTCATCAACATCGTACTCAATGAGGGGTTTTTTTAGGTGGAAATTGTGGTTTTTGACTGGTTGTCAGAATGATATATTTTCCTTCAAGTTCTAATGCTACTAAGAGTCCGGAGTTCCTTCCCGAACACGAAATATATTGGGACATTATTAATTTTCGTAGAAAATTGCTCCGGTCCGAGTAACGCACTTTTATGCAAAAACCTTCTGTAAAACTTTATTGACTCAATAAATGGGTATACCTAGATCTGTTGGTTTCACCACTGAGTTCGACTTGCAAATATTGACAGAGCAAGGTTTTTTAAGATTTAAAGCAATATTTCAGCTGAATTGCTTATTTTATGTTCATTTCTCGTAGTTTCATAGCTCTGTATCAGTATGCACCGACTGAGGGCCGTGGGGAGTTACCGGCTTAGTCCACATGCCCGTGAACTGTTCGCTATTCAATTGCCTTGTCATTCACTTGTCAATAATAATTTTCCAGTAAAAACCAATTTATATATAGGTACTTTAGACTCCGAAATAAATACATACTATAATTGAAATGTCTGTTAGCAATGTCAAAAAAGCAGCTTTTTACTAAATGATCTGGATCAGTTTAGATACTTCTAGATTCTTTTCAACTATATGCAGTTGGCTCAACTGTTTCAATAGGAATGAAGAGTTTTGAAAAATGTCTCAATTAGATTCAAGTGTGCTAATAAACCACTAAGATTACAACATTTTTATCCAATCCGCCATCAAAATGGATTTAAAATTACATTTACAGGTTTCGCGCATAATTTAACCTAATTATACATAATTAGACGCTGCGACGAATTGCTCTGTGGTCAAAACGTCATGTGTCCACGTCGTCGGTACACACCTAAGCAAATACGCTGATGTTGCTGATGACAGCTGATACTTTTTAGCTTACGTACTTAATCGAATGACGTAATAACATTGCGCCTACTATTTCATGGTGTCATAGAACAGATTAAAAACTAACATTTTCCGACCCTTTTTTCCGAAGCTATTCTTTCTGTTTTTTTTTCTTTCATAAATAGAGTGAAGTACCCTTTTGTAAATACTTCATACTACCTATGTATTTCTTATTTGTTTACAATTTTCAATTGTAACTTATAAACATAAATATGAATAATAATAAATGAATAATTTCAGGACCAATAATGATATAAATGTGAAACTGTAGAATTTTAACGTTTAGGTCGGTTTGTTCCGACTTATCTCTAAAACGGCTGGACTGTATTTGATATGTCTCGCACTGGCAGATAGCTGATGTTTTTAATATATAACCATGTAATTTTATTTACCGAAAAAAGTAAGAGTTTCACGTAACAAATGCAGGAATTGAAATGACGACCTCTGTGGCGCGGTGGGCGAAGGTCTGCCTGCGACTCAGGAGGTTGCGGGTTCGATTCCCGCCTCGGGACAAATGTGTGTACGATCTGCAGACATTTGTTCAGGGTGTTCTGGTCGTTTTCTATGTATAATAAAAAAAGTATCTATCTATATTGTATTATTATTATGTATATCAGTTATCTAGTACCCATAACACAAGCTCTGCTTAGCTTGGGGCTAAATAATGCTGTGTGAATTGTCCAGCATTATTTATTATTTATCTAAAATTGTGAAAACGAAGCCGAAGCTACTGGTACACCTTGTATTTACGAAAGGTAAAAACTCACACACACGCTCTAGCCAGGTTCTATCGTTCAGTAATAATTGATAGCACAGCCTTCGTTTCAAGTTCCAGCAAACAACAGGAACCTTGACATAGCTTATGGGCATTCATTTCTTATGTCATGGTCGTTGTGAATGACATATGTGGTTAATTGGAACCCATTCCATCGTCTATTACCTACTCTCTCTTTCATAGATGAGATGTGGTACTTTGGATCTAATAGATCTATGGCGGTTGATGACGAGTTCTGAGTCCACATCTGGATTCAGAACTAGTAGATCCACATCCAGATTTTTCCAAATCTAGTGGTTCTAGATAATACTAAGAATAATAAGAATAAAATAAGTTTATTAACTTAAACACTACATAATACAAATCAGACTAACAATTAAACGTAAAATAAAATTAATATTAAGGCAATGGGAGTACATTCAGCTTTTTGCTACATACATTAGTATAAGTAATGCATCAGCGCTGTTTTTCAATATACTCCTCTCGGGTAGCTGGTCACCGAAAGGTTTAGATCGCTGGTCTTGTTCCACTTCCGCCTAAATCAAAAGACTATGCAAGACGGTCATGCTTGATTTACAGAGATAGCCTATTTTGAATTATTTGCCTTTGAGATCCAGACCTTGGATCTCAAATATAAAAATTGACAGATCTGGCTAGTATTGGCCTACGTCACAACTTTGAATGACCTTCGTAATTTGCAGTTGTATGGTGAAGGCCATTAAAAGAGCTTTCAAGGCCATGGAAATGACTTTCAAAAGTCAAGTATAATATGTAAGGTTTAAGCGTAATTCTTGGAATTTTAGTCTATGTTATCTATGTACATAATTTAGCAAAAAGATACATAGGTACCTAGTCTGAAATATAAAACTTAATAACTATAGGCTGGTACGAGTTATCTCAAAAGTCCTTCGTGATGATAAATTTTACACTCCGAGCTATTCTTTACATACCAGGAGCTAAATCAATAACGTTTATTTCTTTATGCTGTCAAAAAAGCTCAACAAGTCAAATATTAAACTAAAATATAAAAAAATATCTCACATAGTTTTTTAGACCATTAGTGGAAGAACCCTGTAGAACAATTAATACCACCGAACTGCGATCCCCAACCTGCATGCCCAGAGTGAGGATTATAGGCATTTCTCCCCAGGAGATAAAAGGTAATGAGGCGCTTTTCAGGAGGAAGCTTGCATCCAGCCAGTGGATCAATTTAGGCTGATGAGGTGAGGTCAGGTGAGGAAGACCCCTTAGGCTGCATTTAGTGCTCGACCGACGGTGAGCGCGTATGGTGCGCGCTGACCGTACGTCTTATATATTGGCGTAGCAATTCATCAGCGCTGCACTGTATACGTTCCTACGTTTTCATTGATACTGCTACGTTCGACCGACGCGACGTCAGCGCTCACTTTCGGTCATCGTTACGTAGGTTAGCTATTCTCTAGTAGCAGCTAGAAAAATTATACTCACCCCAGTCAGTATTTAGGTCGTCGAATGCTGACCTTTTTGTGTATATTTCACCTCTAGACTTGTTATTGAAGTCTCAGAGTTAGTGAACTCTGTATTTCCTATGATATAGTGTTATTTGCGGGCCATAATTTAATTTATCAAGCAACATCTTTTGCTGCAGTTGGGGTGCTTTATTTGAATTATAATGAGCAGAAATATCTGTCTGAACTTTGTATGTATTAAATTTCAAGAACATTTTAATCCTAATAATAATATTTATATGTGAATGTTTGTTTCGACGTTTTTCCGTTACTGCTAAACCTATTTAGATGAAATTTGGTAAGGAGGTTTTAGAATAATCTAATTTTTAAAAACTTATTCTTTGTAACCCTCTAAGGGGTTTAAAAAGGGTGGTAGGGTTTCTATGTGAAATTTATTATTTCATGGTTCGATTCACTCAAAACTCAGTATAAAATTTCCTCTAAAGTAAATAATGAATTACGAATTTTTATTCTTACAAAGCTACACCTTTCATACAAATTTCAGAATTTTATTGCACAAAATTAGTGCAATAAAATTCTGAAATTTGTATGAAAACATAAATTTCCACGCGGATAAAGCCGCAGATCGTAGCTAGTACTAAAAATGATAGAAAATGTGTACAGAACACTATACATTTTTCTCTCCACGTCTGTCGTACAATGTCTAGAGCTCCGAGTTCGGTTGTCGGATACTCTATCCGAAAATTCGCGACGTCATCGTGACATCTCCTTTTTTCCATTTGATTTGGTACAGCGCCTCTATAGTGCGGACAGGGAGGGAACTACAAATAATAATACTAATAACTCACTAGGAAGTTGGATCAAAGGTCAGATCCAAAAGGCGGTACTCCTGGACTCGGCACGTATCGTCAGGAAGTTCCTCTCTTTGCAGCCCTAGTCACCGGTTGCTTGAGCCTAGCTATTCGCAGCCATCTACCGTTTTGATATATATTTTACTGTAGAATAGTTTTATAATATTATATTTTCTACAGCAAAAAATGTATTTTTTAACGAGATTTAAAATAAATGAAGTGTCATAATAATAATAATGCTGGACAATTCACACAGCATTATCAAATCCCACATGAATATGACGTTCACGTATCAATACTATTTATAACCGAATTCAGGGCTCAGCTCCGCATGTTTGATTAAGGCCATCACCGGGCTGCATCTTCCTCCGCAAACCCGTCACAGTCCAGGACGCATGTTTACCAATACTGCGGTTCATTTATTCGCTTTATTTATTTATTCTCAAACAATTTACATTGTGTCGGATTTTTTTACACGGTTGCACTCTATAATAACAAATTAATACAGAACATATACCTAATTACAACATTTAACGGTAAGATACAATAATAAATTAATTTTATAAAGGCAAATGAAACATAATACAATTATGAATATTCAAGATGATAATGTCAATGTTACAGAATGTCAATTAATATTAAATTTAAATAAAATAATAGTATATATAAATAAAATAATTAGACGCGTATGTTTCATCTCTTGGCGGCAAAACTACAGGTACTTGCGATTCGAACTTGTTGCCGTTACAAAATACAAGAATCATGTAGTATTATTTCTTTAAAAGATGCACGATATACCTACGTGTTTCTATCAGCGTAAAAACCAGTGTTCTTGAATGCCTGGGCATTCAAGAACACTGGTTTTAACCCCTTAAATATATTTGAAAATGTAAAAAACTAGCAGCGCCTCGCGGTTTCACCCGCGTAGATCCCGTTCGATAAAATATAGCCTAGGTGCAATTGACTATAATCTATGTACCTCTGTGCCAAATTTCACCCAGATCCGTTCAGACGTTCTGGCGTGATTGAGCAACAAACATCTAAACTTTCGCATGTATAATATTAGTGAATTAAAAAAATATTCATAAGTGTTGCATATCATTTAAAATCCCCTGTTAAAATAATGAAAGATAAAACATCAAGATTAAAAAAAACATTTTATCACATCTAATTCTAATTCTAAGTGGGGGAACTGGGATCTGCACTGACATCTCGCATAGGAGTGTATTGTGCATTATCCCCCTGCCTAACCAGGCCCTAACCAGCCCAGCTCCTTGAAGTACCGTAGTTCGTTTCAGCTTTTCTATGGGTGTGGACAGGTTTGATGTCTCTATGAGACTTTTCAATCCCGTTTTCTGTCTGGCCTCCTTTGTGGCCGTGCAGTGTACCACAACATGTTCCACAGTCTCTTCTTCCAGGAGGCAGCCACGACATAGGCTGCTGTCTGTGGCTCCTGTCTTAAAGAGATGGTGGTTCAGTTCACAGTGGCCATTGATCTTAAGTCCTCACGGCTCATCTTGAGCATCGTGTTTGTTGTTTTCCTATCTTTGATATTTTTTATCACATATATATGAACTTTATTCTCTGGAATATTGAGTAAAATATTAAACAAACAACACTTCCCCCCACCTAATCCATTTACCCATTGATTAACACTTTGAGTAAAAGCCCTTACCCAATCACCATTATGCGACCATTCCAACTATTGGCATGTACCTAACAATAAAACACGACAAAAGGTTACTGTCAGACCTGACCCAATAAACTCGGGAGCACCAATTCAATTCGAACCAATTAATGCATTGATGTTCGACATTTATCGATATTCATAGGTGATATCGTGGTGATATCTAACTCGCTGGTCAGAAAAATGACAGAACAGAGGGAGAAGACCTAAGAAGAAGATGTTGAGAAATCTTGTAAAATAATTTGGTATAATTCATTATAGATATAAGCGATTTAACTACGAACCTATTTGTGTTGGAAGAACATCATCAGTGCTTGGAGGGATGCGGAACGCGCGCGTCTAGAACCGCACTCACCCTGAAGAAGTTCGTTAAGGGATGAAACGTTGATGTTCTTCCAACGATAATATCTCTCAGTCCACTGAGCATTTGAGGAATACTTATGGACATAGTTGTTTTGGTACCCAAACCAACAGTACCTACTTGTATTTTTTTTTTTGCTTTCTGTTTTTGTAACTTCTATTAACCTATAATTATTCCTATCTATCAACCTATTAGTACAAGTAAATTTTGCGTATGTTTATTAGAAGCACACATTCTATACTAAGAAAATTATGATTGTGTATATTGCTAGTGTCTCAATATGTGGTGGTAGTATTGGTACCGTGTTCTATAAAAAAAAATAAGAAAATTCTTTTGTTTTGTGTCGGTTATTATCAGGACTATGTACTACTAAACTACCTTGAAAAGCACAAGCGAAACCGCGGGCAGCATCTTGTCAATAATAAATATGTTGCCAACATATGGAAGGGGCATAATACAGAAATGTCGTGCAAATGAAAGCAAGAAATACCCATAAAATCTTATAATAATGTGGCCTGATCGCGTAAGTATAATAAATTTTATATAGCGAACAAATACAATAATTTCATTTAGTTTCATATTTTTACGACGTTATTAATAACAACACTATAAATAACCTCGCCTTTGGTTCATTAGTGGTGATTGTTTTATAACCAAATTACGCAGTTAACGTAATTAAGATTCTTCTGGAGTAAATAGATGTTGGAATCTGATAAGATATATAATTGTACACGTGCTTCTTTCATTTCCCTGCTCCGAGCGTGTTTTGCAGTTAACTGTTTGATTTCATAAAATTATAGAGGTATGATTTACATTTATTTATTTATTAATAACAGTCTGTGGCTGATTGGTGAATATCACCGTGTTGAGTTTAGCTATTGCATCAGTTTTTTACTTTGTTTTTTTTGTCTCGTACCTAACCATTGTCGAGTATAATATTCTTGAGGGCGTTTAGATAGATAGAGAATACGTTATTACTCACCAATTAAGAAAAAACAAATTTAAAACAACCTTATTATTCAAATTTCCTCTAAATCTTGTGCCGTTGACTGTATAGGCATTCGTCAAAATAAAAAGTGGGGTAAAGTAGCTCCCGAAAATAATATTTTTTTATCAGGTGCCCTTACTTCCCATTTGGGATATGGCTAACTGGGGAGAACCAGTGACCTACCCTTTTAAAATTAGCATATAAAATAGAACAGCAAGGATTTGGCGAGCGATTTCTTCCAGGCAACCAGAACAATTGGGAAAAAATAAAGGATGGCGGTGCTTTACAACATACATAAATTCAAACTATAAATAATAATGATTTGTCTGTTATAATTTCTGGTAATAGGTTCTAATATGGTATTATACTATCAAATAATAGAATAAAATAAAAACTAGTAAGTATTTACAATTGAATCAATGGCGCAGCGCAGTTTATTGATATGGATCAGTTGAGCTACCTGTAGATTGTTTGCAACAGTCTGCAGTTAACTCAATTGTTTCAATTGTAAATACTTGTTTTAATTTAATTCTATTATTTGATTGTAATTTTCATTATAGATTAATTCAACGTTATAATATTTTTTAGCTTGCTTATAAAACAATTAAGGAATCTTATACATAGGATTTGAATTGATTGACTACTACGTATGAGTGGTGATAACCTGTATGAAATATTTAATCAATTAAAAGCTGACTATAATTCTTTCCATTGTGAATCACTGACTATTTAATAGACGTAGAGCGGATTTACGCGATTCGAATTTCATGTAATTTTTCGGCACAACTAGGATAGACAATAACCTGAAACACAAGGTTTTGTTAGATCCGTGGAAGTTATAAATCTATCAATATGTATTTTTTTATCTTACCACTGTCAATCCACAAACGCATTTAATCAAACGAATGAAACTTAGAGGCGTAACAAGCATGAAATAGAGCCGATGTTGCCGATGTCTGCGAGCCTTTGGGCATTGTGAGATGTCTGGTCTCACGCCTATTATATCGGACAAGTTTATGATGAATTTGTTTACCTACATTGAAAACTTATATGGGACCAAAATATATGTAAAGGAGGACACGGATATACCTACTAGATGCTGTGCCACAACCTTACCTAGCATGAGATAAGGTCCGGAAGAAGAAGAAGAATTGTCATCGGAAAAACTGCGTTAGCGATTAATCAAATAATAGAATTTTATTAAAACTAATGTTAACAAATAAATGCTAGTAAATTGGATAAAATCATGTTCTCTGATCAAATGTACATTGGACAAAGATGTTGGATGAGTCGAATGGGCATAAGTAACTAAGCTTAACTTGCCAGACGCAAGTAGCTCATTCTACTCCACTGATTTGATTGGTTGATTTGGTGCAATAGAAGAAAACTCAAGAGAAGGATTGCAAAAAAAAACATGCCAAATTGATCTGTCTTAAAGTCGCGTCAATGACTTTTACGCAATCATCTGAAACAGAACAGCATCCCTGATGCGTCGGGTCAGGTACGGTACTGCAGTAGCTATCTGAAACTTATAGCTGGAAGGCCACGGACTGCACTTTCATGAAGCACTGGACATACAAATGTGCTTATTAAAATTGTGTTCCATAAATGTATGTTGTTTTTATTTTACTTCTGTTATTTAATAATAATCTATGGCTGAAATTATGTATGTGTATCTAAGCTGAAATAAATGAATTGAATTGAAAAGTGGAAGGATCCGCTTAAAATTACACGATACGGAAACAGCCGCAAAAAATGTCTTGTTCATGTAATTTAATGTCTGCCCTATGATCATAGGTACTGGATATCGGCTATAACAGGCAAACGCGTTATCAAGCTGTTATGGTATTTGTTAGCGGTGCGAACGATTGTTCTTGACTTCGTAACTCTAATTCAATAGTCGCACGGGTATTGAGCTGTCGTCATAGGTTTAGGTGTAATCTACAGGGTGTCTGGTAATTAATGGATAACCCCGTAGGCATTTGTTGGCGGGGGGGGGGGGGGAGGGGGTCAACTCAGAAATAAAAACTATCTGCAACGGTCTAGGATTTTTTATAGTGCTGAATTTGATACCTTTGTTCAAATTTTTGGGCACTACGGCTACAAATTGAATAATAACGAATTGATTTTCTCTGGAAATAACCGCGGATGGGCCTTGCTATCGCGCATTGCAAAATATTTCTAGCCACAACTGTTTGTTTTTTACAAATACTTAAAAATAAAAAATAGTGTTTTCGAAATTTTTATGATTAGCACTATAAAAAAAAATAGTAAAAAATCGTAGACCGTTGCAGATAGTTTTTTTTTTCTTAGTTGCCCCCTGCCCTCCCACAAGTGCCTGCGTTGTTATCCATTAATTACGGACACCCTGTACATATAAGTGTTTGGGTAGAAAGTTCAAATTTACATGTGATCAAACGGCAGGCAATCTTTTTCGATTCCCATGAGAATATAATGTAGATGCTCCAGCCTTGTAAATGTAAATTTTTCTTTAGATAAATGACTACAAATAGGTCTATTGACTTTGAGAATTTCGTGACTTACTAGCTACTCTATACACCAAAGTTTTGATTTATTTAGCAATGATAAATAATAATGATATGACGTAATGATAATTTATTTAGCATGATAAAAAGTAATTTTACAAAGTGATAAATTTAATTTTTATCCTCAGATCCGTAAAATGCAGTTTTTTTAGTTTTTCCGTCATTATTATTTTTATTCCCGCAATACATGAAAGCTGTGTTATTATTCTGATGCTTTAAAGGCAAGTCCGAGTGAAAATGTGACCCACAACGAACATGGACGTGTTCGACCACCAGTAGCAGCCGCCCCGCGCCGCCCTTTCGGTTCTAGCACCGTAAGTGCTGGGCAGTTACTTCAACAACCTCAACAGCCTTTAATGGTCCACTGCTGGACGCAGGCCTCTCCCTGATAATAGCCTTGTCGGATTTTACCTCATGGGCGGTAATGCCCATAATCTCCACGCTGGGCGCATGCCCAGGGTTGGGGATCGCAGTTCGGTGGTAGATCTATTCTGCAAGAGGTGCTGCCCCAACCCCCCCCCCCCCAGTGTAGTCCTCTAGTCACCTCTTACGACACCCACGGGAAGAGTTGGGGTGGTGCAAATTCTAAGCCGGCACCACACGGCTGGGCATTTAATGAGTAAATAGACCTTTACTTACATATAATAATTATTTATATAAATATTCTTTCGCAATTTTATAGAGAATGATCCCAAGATGATCCCATAAAAATGATATTCCAGAGGGATTAGTAAAAAGAAACTACAGATGGAGGAGTGCGTGTCAAAAGTGGTTTTAACCTTGATAAGGTTAAAACCACATCAATATCTCCGTGCAAATAGTACCGCACGCACTATCTAGACTAGATCTATCTAGCTGTTCTTTTTCTGGTGCACAATAAAGTGTTTTGTATTGTATTGTATTGTATCTAGAGTTTATTTCATCTATGGACAAATTTTGTGGTAATACCACTGTCATAGTTCAGCGATTGGTTGGCAGAATTCGGCCTCTTTATTTTACCCTAGCCCAACTAGAGTACAAAGTTACGCAGCGTAATTTCCTAAATAAAACCAATAAGTAGGTACCAGGGGCACTCCTTAAACGCACCTAATCTGTTTGAAAGCTTTTTAATAATACGCACGAAAATAAGGTCAATCTGAATACGAGCCTAACCTATTTTATGTCCTGTCATAAAAATAACGATTTCATTAACCAAACATGAAACAAGCTGACCAATTTTAGGTATGATACAAGGGGATCATCATTGTCATCATTATTATCAGCCATTCTACGTCCTGGACATAGGCCTCCCCCGAACAACAACGTCACGAATAGCGGTCCTGAGATACTCGGCCATCTAGTGGAAGGTCCACCCTCCATTTCGCATGGCATCGCGGTCACCACTCGAGAACCCTCCCTATGTTAATTACTTACCTTACTCTACAATGTTAATTAAATTAAATGCTAAAACACAGAATAAAATAAATATTTAAGGGAGCTCCCAATTCAATGCAACAAACGTGATTGTTAGGGTTTCGTACCCAAAGGGTAAAACGGAACCCTATTACTTAGACTCCGTTGTCCGTCCGTTTGTCTGTCTGTCTGACCGTCTGTCACCAGACTGCATCTCGTGAACCATGATAGTTAGACAGTTAAGATTTTCACAGATGTTGTATTCTGTTGCTGTTATAATACTCAAAAACAGAATCAAATACCAATAACGTTTATTTCTTTATGCTCACAAAGTAAGAACTTAGACAAGTAAAATTTTGTACTAACAGTAATTATTAACAAATATTAAACAAGGTGTTATTGATTTTGTGCACTTCAATTTCTTGTCCACAAGTGGAAGAAGACCGACCAGGTGGGATGACGATTTGCGAAAGACTGCTGGCAGATGCTGGATGCGGCAAGCTGAAGACAGGGCGCTATGGCGCTCATTAGGGGAGGCCTATGTCCAGCAGTAGACAAATATAGGCTGATGATGATGATGATGATGAAGTGGAAGAAGTGGAAAATAAACCACTAGTAAGTGTATATATTATTACTTATAAACTAATACATCTTTTTCATTTGCATATCTAAGTCTAAATATAATGTGATTTACATAGATGCAGGTCGATATATAATAATAAATATTTATGGGGGCTCCCATCCAACAAACGTCATTTTTTCCTGTTTTTATAGATAATGGTACAGAACCCTTCGAGCGCGATTCTGACTCGCACTTGGCCGGTTTTATTTTGCTCGTTTTTGTTCGCTATTGATAACGGCAACAGGTGAACAGTGGGTTTCAATCAAGGACAGCTTTGGATGCTTCTTTTGCAGTTGTATAGATAGAGGATCATACAGTATCCACTTCTACCACTAGTGGACAGAAAATGTTGTGGAACAAATCAATAACACCTTGTCTTTTATTTGATAATAATTGCTATTTATAAACCTGTATATAGGATAAAATTTGAAGCCGTGGATCCTGCTCAAGACCTCTCCCCGGTTGTGTTGGTTCATCCGTTCAGCTAAGAAGGCATTAATAATGTTACGTTTTTAACTAAATTCTTCAAAAAAATCCTTTTCAAATACGCAAATAATTGCTATAAATAATTTTTATGTAAGGAACTGTACAACAATAGTGAAATCGTAGAAACTCGTTAACTTGGCAGACTTTTTTAAAGTATTGTAAAAACTTTTTAACCTTTATTTTTAGCCTTTCTTTTGTTTGCTGTTGATTACACAAATTAATTGGATAAACCATAAGCTTAGAATGTACTGAAAAAAAATTAAGTCTATATGATAAACCATAGGCTACCGTAGTGAAAAAATTCTAACCCTATGGAATAAACCAACTTACACCGTCCACGAAAATTTAATTATGTACCAAAAATGTTCGATTTTGGCAGGATTCGAACCCGCGCCCCACCCTCAGTACGGGTTTGCTCTAACCAACTAAGCCACGAAACATACATCGTGTCTGAATTGATTATTTTATCCACAGATTTCATGTCAATACAATACACTATTTCTGTTATTGTCTTAAAGTCGATAGTAATGTTCTGATAAGATAACCGCTTTGAAAAGAGTTAACACTTTCAGGCCCAAGACGCAAAAGCCGTGATAAAACTCAGTTGTAGCCGGGCGGCGCGTCCCTGCGGGTCGTACCGCCGAGACTGGGCAGTGAATGCGTTAAAGAACAAAAAACGCGCATCCAGTAGATGGTCTACGATTTACCTTCGTTATGGTCTCACTCCTTTTATAGAACAGGTGTGGCATGGCTGAATATCTATAAGAAACCAGCGAAGACTGATGATGCACTAGCTGATTTCGGCCACAGCAGCCATCCTCGACAAAGACTAGCAATGTGCTCGGGACATATTATAGTGTACAAGTGTATACACAGGCGCACTCTCTATACCCTTCACTCAAAAAGGTTATAGTAACGAAAATATTAATAAGCAAGTCTTTGGCACGCTTCCGATTGGTATATGGATCAGTTGAGCTACCCGTAGATTGTTTGCAGCGGTCTACAGTTAGCTCAATTGTTTTAATGGTAAATACTAATTTTAATATATTTATATATTTTTTTCGTTATCTACAAAGATCTTACAAAACTACAAATAGACCACAGGTGATCGGAATGCTGGTTATTATTTCGGTCAACAGTTAGCATTGACATTCAACGTGGCTGGCAATAATGCTGCCAGCATTCTGGGCACTCTGCCTTCAGACGGCTTAGATTTAAAAAAAAATTGATGTAAGTGTAAATATTACTAGTAATTATTTTTGCTGTCAAATATAACATTTTTAATTTTATTCTTCTATATCATCTTTGTTAGTAAAGATTTTTTTCTTATGCAAGCAGCTTTCTTCGGTGAAAACTCAGTTAAAACACTATTAGCTAATTAAGCGGCCTATTTGTATCCATAGATAAGATTATTGTCTATACAATTATAGACGTTTCATTCAACAATATAAATAGAGTAACCATTTAAAATTCCATACACGCGAAGGGTCGTAGTCAGTCGATAATCCCTATGACATTCTGTTCTAAGAACGTCTACAGGTCAAGAAAGGGCGTAGTGACTGCAACGCAAAAATCTGTAACTATTTGAGATGAAAGCAATTAATATGGTTTAAGATTACTTATGTGTTTTTATCATTGCTTTCTTTTGAAGTTGGGGTTGGTTGGAGTGTACCTATGTGGCTAGCTAAGCTACCTCCCGATGTTTTGGGAATCTTTAAGAGTATGTTAAAGGTGTTCTTGGATTCAGCACTTCTTAATGGTGCATTTCGGTAGGCATTGGGAGTGGTAGTGGGAGCTGATTATTTCTAACCATTTTCCAAACTCCACCACTTACCAAATTCTGTCACTCCAAGGAGACGGTTGACATCGGTGGACATTCTTCATTTCTCAGAGTACCTTCCAACCATCACCGTATTGTTATAACAAGGGCACAGATAGATCGACTTACGAAATTTTTTTAACCTTTTTAGTTACATTTCACAAGAAAATTCTTACTTCCACTCTCGCTGCATCCTGTAACTGCATTAGTATATGACTGTTAGTTTGCAGACTCAAGGCTCGTTTTATAAAAGCTTGCTCAGTCATAGAATTATGATTGAGTTACTTTTATGCCATTTAAACCGTCACTCAGTCATCTATTGACTGAGCCAACTTCTAACTAGCCAAAGAGTCTTTAACACGGGCCAAAGAGTCTGTTTGCAAGATTGGTTTGTTTTCTTCCGTAACATCTTTAACACAAACAACTCACTGGGTATTTTATACCTTATTTAAACTGTAAAACTCACACTTATCAGCTTATCTAGTTTATCTTACGTTATTTTGTTGTGGGATTCGTGTAACGTAAAACCCGTAGTAGAGGCTACGGCTGTGAATATCGGGGTGGCAACCACCCCAGTTACGAGATTGAAAGAGAAATTGTTTAAAAGATTTTGCAATTTTATTGGTTCTGTGAACTAGATATAGGCTGAATTTTATTAAAAAGGTGCCTTATAAATTAAGATTATCACGAATTGGTTTTCAGTCCCATCGAAAACAGCTAGTGTATGTAGGTTAGTTTTAGCTATATGGCGCAAAAGTAAATATGTTAAAAGAAGAAATGGGAATAGTCCTGGAGAGGAGATGCTGTTCTTTCGAGTCTCGTGGTTACACTGCAAATACTACTACGAGCGGCTCGAACCGTTCCTCGTTAAAGGACGAAACGTTGGTGTTCCTCCAACGCAAACTGTAGTCAATACACTTAATATTCGTGATAAACTCTGCAAGGCACTAAAACATAATTCATATTCCAGCAGAAATCAAACTAGCAACCCTATTAAATAAATAATGCTGGACAATTCACACAGCTTTACTTAGTCCCAAGCTAAGCAGAGCTTGTGTTATGGGTACTAGATAACTGATTTACATAATACAGTGTATAATAGATATTTTTTACTATGCAATAGAAAACGACCCGAACACCTGAAACAAAAACGTGCAGATCGTACAAGTGTTTGTCCCAAGTCGGGAATCGAACCGGCAACCTCCTGCGTCGCAGGCGGACCTCCGCCATCCGCGCCACAGAGGTCGTCATCATCATACGAGCTAAATATTCTTGAGGCAAGCCGCTTTTTGTGCAAATCCAGTCAGGGTAATACCTAGGTAATTTATGTTGTAAGTAAAAAAAATAACGCCAGAGTGGTGTTTCCCGACAATAGCCGAGTCCGGGGGAGATAGCTTGTTATATAAATTTCTCGAGGCTCCTGCGGGACGCGACGGGAGAAGGCGGAACGGGAGTGTGAGTATATTATACCCATTTTCTGGGTCGTCCTTCCTACAAATACGTTTTATACGGAAGCTAGTCTGACTACCCAACCACAGGAATTTAAACCTTAAAGTTGCTTGCTTATAGTATGGTTTGAATTGTAGGATTTTGGTAACGGTAAATGGTACTTATTTGATTAGGGTGTCAGGAGTATCACCGCGAGTGTGAGGTGGCCCAAGGTTTCGGGTTTTGGATCAAATGGTGTTTCGATTTCGCAAACCGCAAGTAAAATTCCATATTTTTATTTTCGGGAAAATGGGGTGGATTCAGGATTGTGATAGTTATCGGCGATATTAGAATTCATGTCGGGTCCCATAGAAGCTCCAACTGCAATATATCATCGCAAAGAGGTTAAGAACTGACAATGTATGATGCTTTCGGAAAACTGTGAGGCCCTTTTCATTTTCAGCTTGTCGTCGGTTGCGTGCGCACGCGACCGGCGCGAATTGTATGACGCCTATGGGTTTAAGTGTGCCGCGTGAGACCTGTCGCGTTTTTTTTATATAACTCGACATGCAAAGCTGTATGCTACTGGCAACACGTTGTAGAAGGTTCTACATTTGGTTGCGTCCACCACCTGATTTCAGATTCAAGCTATTTTTGTGAAGATGGATACAAGCATTTTTATGAACAAATTCACTTTTATGTTCAAAGTCTGCATAAGAAAGTGTTTATTGCTAAAAATCCCTACCTACGTCTCAATTTTCTCTTACCAATTGTGAGACTTTGTTTCTATCTCCTTGCGAAAACGCATAAAAAATTTGACGTCTCGAGTGAACATTTTCGATTGTTAGCTCCTAACGTTTGCAAAATGACTGCAAGCTGGTCAATATGAGCAAAAAAACAGCGAAATGAACGTCCGATCGATCCCCGCTGACGGCACCCGGATTTTCCATTGGGAAATGAATTAGCCGAGAGCTGAAGCGACGAATTTACATTTTTATTGACAAGCAATCTATTTTCCAAGCAGATGGCAATTGGTAAGGAATCTTTTATGGAAGGCACGCTTCATGTAGGCTGTACGTATTGTAGGCTGATATTGGTGTTTACTTGCATTTTGTTCTTCAACTAAAAATCCCCCTACATAGTAACTTGGACTATGTACCTTGGTTTTATACAACTAAAAAATTACTTCTTCTGCGACTAGATAAAGGCTTCATCAGGATGTTTGTGGGGCATCCTGATGAAGCCTTTATCCTGATAATTCAGCATAAAATGTTATCCTGAATTCTGTCCATTTAGAAATATATTAAACTAGCGGTCCGCCCCGGCTTCGCACGGGTAGTTATTTTAGCAATAAAGCTCAAATTGACTACGTTTTAGTTACAAATCATTTGTATGGGAAAAAGAAGGGCTATTTTTAGGGTTTTTCCAGCAATAATTCTAATTTTTCTCGCCGTAAAAACCATCCTTGAACTTCAACGAACATTTTAAAAAAAGATTTGGCCAAATTGGTCCAGGCGTTGTTGAGTTATGCGCTTACCAACACATTTTGCGATTCATTTTTATATTATAGATTCAGTGTAATGGTTTAGCTGAACCTTAATAGTATATGTATTAAACACGTACGTAAAACAGTATCTTACGTTACGGGTTTCATTGAATCCCAAGCGCTACTTAGGATTCGAGAATACCTCACGAGCGAAGCGAGAGAATTACTAGAATTCTGAGCGTGAGAGGTCACGCCCAAGGCAAAGACAGCTTTATGCCCGTGGTGAATAGTCTACTTTTTGATAGTGAATATTAAAAGATTGAAAACTGGTTTCGCGGCATTAGTTTTTAGGGTGCCGTACCCATAGGGTAAAACGGGACTCTATGACTAAGTCTCCCCTGTCCGTGCGTCTGTTGTCTATCTGTCCGTCTGTCACCAGTCTGTATCTCATGAGCCGTAATAGTTACACAGTTCTAATTTTCACAGGTAATGTATTTCTGTTGTAACTATAACAACAAATACTAAAAAACACAATAAAATAAATATATAAAGGGGTTTCATACAAAAAACATTATTTTTTTGCTCGTTTTTGCTTGATATTGATAACGGCAACAGGTAGACATTTGAAATATTCACAGAATATTTATATTTATTTATTTATTATTATTATTAAAACAAATATATAACTGTTGTATGGGGGGGGCTCCCATACAACAGACATTTTTTTGTCGTTTTTATACAAAATGCCACGGAACCCTTTGTGCGCGAGTCCGACTCGCACTTTGCCGGTTTTTTTATTCTTCTGAACAGAGGTTAGTTCCTATTCCGAAAAAGATCTATATGTACGGATCTCTATGGTATTTTAGTATAACATAGGGCGTGAAAAATATATGGCAAATATATAACAATCCCTCTAGAACCTTCTTAAATACTCAATGGTCTCCGAAGAGCGCAGGCTCATCTACAAATTGTGCCGAAAACGCGAAGTAATTATTTAAACCGTCATATAAATTACTGCTCAACTTTTCACGCCGCTGGCTTCTATGTGTGCGATCTGAAAGCAGAGTTATAGAAAGCAAGCTATAGCAAACAAAGGCACCATACTTGTTCAGACACTTAGTCTTATGAATGCATTTTTACAGACTTCATGAGTAGGTTCTTTATTTGACTTTATATATTTTTAATGTATGACAATTTCTCCGTCATTTACGGATCGATTTTAACTATTATGTCGCTATTGTGTACAAAAATTTATTCCGAAATTCCGAATTAATATTTATCCCAACAGGCTTAGTAAAAACATGATACTTTTGAATAACCACGACTAGCAATAACAATTTTGGTGACATCTTCGCCAGTTCTAAAAAGATTTTGATATTTTTTTTTAGTTTTTATTATAAAACTTGAATTTGAGGTGATCCCATAAAAGATCCTCTAGGAATTGAATTAAAACGAAAATCGAAAACCTTATCACATGAAAATTTCACACACAGTAACAAATGGTTTCCATGGCAACAATCGTAAACAAGTCGTATTTTTATTATTCGTATCATCCATAGTGAAAAAGTTACTAAATATTTCTCGAATTCAAACTAAATTTCGCCGCTTGAAAAACTTGATCGCGCTATCGAAGTGTTCATTCCAAACTCATTTTAACTGTTATGAAATTTTATTTGAAATCGATTTATATTTAATAGTTAATCCACACATTATCAGGTATTACACGAAATTTATTACATACGTATACAAAACAGATATGAAGGATTTTTTTAAGTTTTAGGTGTATCAGACTCTGTCATCGTATCTCTCAAAGAGATATCCGATCCAGATAATTATGTATTGTTGTTAAGTTGACATCAACGACAGAATTTCCAGATTTGAAAAAAAAAAAATAGTTGGCTATCATTATGTTTACGTCGAAGATTTTAGTTTTTTTTCAAAATTGCACGAATGTTCAATAAAAGACTTGAACACTATCAATATTGTATTGATTTATTGACTTTACAGGTTTTTTGGTTAGGTTAGGTTTCTTTTACAAACATTAACGTTTTCTCTTTGACAGCGGAGTCAATCTGCCTGCGCGCACGCCATTCGTCGCTTGCTTCACACCGGTTTCTCTTGGGCCTGACTTCAGCGACAATCGTCCGTTTCACGAACAACGAACATTGTTTTTTCTAGATCCTTCTGATTATCACTCTTCTTTCACAAGCACAGTCAGTTTATCAGTGTGTGTGTGTATCTCACTGTGGACTGAAAATGGTTCTATCATTTCATTTCTCCATCCTTTTTCAGCATTGTGTAACTTCTGTAGCAGTATGTAGGGTTACAGATGATTTATCTGAAAAGTGATTGTACAGTAAATCTTTTGTAGCTGTAAATACGACCTTTTGTGGAATAGTTTCTTTATTTGATGTAGTTGAATTATTACTTTTATTAAATTGTTATTTTCTTATGGTTGTAACAACTTATTTTTTCTACTGCGTGGGTCCAACTATCTTGATTGGTTTTAAGTGTGTTAATTATTTTTTTTCTGGAAATCCTATGTTCATCTTTGAATGTATGGTCGTATGACTTGTGGGTATGACCAAGCATAAAAAATAAATTAATAAATTAATTATGCTGAACAATTCACACAGCTTATCTAGCCCCAAGCTAAGCAGAGCTTGTGTTATGAGTAATGGGTGGATAACTGATGTACATAATACAATACAATACATAGTATTTTTTTTACATAGAAAACGACCAGAACATCCTGAACAAAATATATCTGCAGATCGTAAAAATATGTATAAGTTTTCATACGAAATTTTTTACCCACCTCAACAAAATCGTACGGCATCATTGGGTAAAAATAGCCCCTGGACAAAGAAACAAACCAGCTTAACTTCATCTGAAATTTTTCCATAGACTGTGCCCACCGAGTATCAGCCTGAAACATATTTAGCTTTGTTCCCTTCTACGGTTAATCTGTCTCGTTTCCTCCTGTGTCAAGTGCAGATAGACTTTTTGGGGCAGCGGGTGGGGGGAGGTCCCCCTGATGATGAAATATAGTACACGTGGTCTGATTTTGAATGACAACGTTCTGAGTACCGAAGACGTTGAGAAGATCTTGTAGCGGTGATCGCTTTTAATGTACATTTTTATTTTATGGAGCTTTTTAGTGTTTGAGTTTATTTTTTAAGTTAAAGGGTGTTTTAGTAGGTTCTTGAGTGGTGGGGGCGTTTTTAATAATGTTTAAATATTCTAAAAGGATTCTGAAATCCTGAAATAGTATGCATTGTAAGAGTATAAACTTTATTTCCATTTATTAAGAAAAACTACTTGATTGAGTCTTTGGAAGAACGCTAATTCAGTTATTTTTCTAATTAAAGGTATAATAAATAACCTCAATAATCTCTAAAGTTTCTATGCAAATCTGCATCATGTACCCTTATTTACATAAAGTATCTCCTATGAATATGAATAGATAACTACCTTTGCTGCATCTATTCATTTTAGTATCATAGTAACAGGTGAATAAACATAACAGGGCATGGATGAAACCCAAAGGTCGCCCGCCCGCGCCCTTGGCCGGCTTGTTTATTAATTCGTGCCCGATACCCGCCCGACCCGCCGCCCGCCCTAACCCTAATGGGCGGAAAACAACAGAGCTTTTAAATTTCGCCCTTTCCCAAAATTTAATCAAGTGTTTTTTGCTGTACGGCTTGCGAAAATTAGCTTTATTTATTTAAATGTTCGCACAGATATCATCGGCTTACGTAACCTCAGAAATCTTTAATCTTCCGTAAGTGTATCGAGACCCTCTTATTTATTCTCGTCTCTTATTTTCACCTTGCGATCAGTGAATAAGAGAGTAGCTTACTGTACAACGGAAATTGAACCTCATTGTTGACAGGTTTCGGTTTACATTAGTTTGAGGGAATCTGTCGACAGACCAGTTGCCGTACAAGTCAGGTGATTAATTCTTCCCTGAGAGGAGATTTATTGGTTCCACCACCACCGTACGCAAAACTGCGGGTAGGTAAAAAATCTCTATCGAAAATTGAATAGAAAAGCCATTTAGGAGAGTATTCTGTTGATGCCGTTCACTTTCACGGCTATCTTCATTTTATTTGAGGAGTTAAGATAGGAGGTGGTAGGTGGGCTTTTATGGAGAAAGAAATAATCCAAGATTGTTCGGACGGGAGCTTATTTTACTACCAATGAAGTTTACCACTAAATATAACGTTTCTGGCTGACTTGGATTTATTCTCAGTATCTTTCTAACTAGAAAACAATAGGTAGGAATATTAACTTGGTAGGTGATTCTAAATTATGAATCAAGGATTACCTTCTACGATAGGAACCCAGTAACAACATATTTTCGTTGGAAGGCTTCAAAAATATAGCTTTAGTCCCATAATTGTTTTTATGTAAATATCTACGAAAACCCAAGAGCAATTGTGTAAAATAAAACAGGTAGCCCTTGCATTAACTTCATGAAAACAAAAACCATTAAACCGTTTTATGAGGAACAGCTAAAAACAAAACATGCTTGAACAGACGACGGTTGATTATCACGGAAAAAATCGTTCCGCAGAGCCTCGACCCGGGCCAGGGCCGCACTCAGTGCACGTAATAACAATAAGAGAGCTCATTAGAGTTGAGAAAGATAAACTTAGCAAATATCTTGACTTTATTTGTTTATTTTTATTTTATTTATTTATTACTAGGCTAACGAGCCAAGTCAAGTAAGACTTGGCTCGTTAGCCAAGTCAAGTCGCTGAATTTACATCCCACATACTGACAACCTCGTTAGGTTGTCAGTATGTGGGATGTAAATTCAGCGACCATCATCCGATAGTTTTTTCGGTTAACGGCGTAATAGCGAAGAGCCTCGATGAACATCTCAAGAGACTCGCTAGGAAGTTGGATCAAGGACCAGATCCAAAAAGCGGTACACCTGGATTCGGCGCCTGGTCAGTGATCTACCGTTTTGATATATTTTTTAACTGTAGAATAGTTTTATAATATTATATTTTCTATAGTAAAAAATGTATTTTTAACAAAGGAAGTGAATAACAATAATATAGTTCCACTAGTTCTATCGTCAACAGGGTCATTCCGAAACAGCTTTTCCAGTCCATTGATTGTAGCTACGAGTACCTAAAAACACTTGGATACTAATAAAAAATATACTAATAAAAAGCAAAAGGCAGTCATTTTGAACACCTGTGGGATCGTCAGGAAATTCTCACAAAATGAGCTTCCAAGTGAAGTTTCTCCCTCTGAAGTGCACTTAGCTTGGGCCGTACGCTTTGAATTTTACCGGTTATAGCCGAGAAGATTAGATCTTAACTCAATAATAATAATAATTTGGGTCTTTATTCAACAATCTTACTAACAATATTGAAAACTTAACAAGGTTTAATTATTTAAGCAGGGGCGGACCATAGTTTATAATAAACTAGTTTCTACCCGCAGCTTTGCATGCGTATTATCGGTACAAAAAGTAGCCTATCATCTAAGTAAGGCTATTCTAAATATGCGCTTAACTTCAACTTAACCTATTCAGTGGTTTTAAAGATCCTAGGTAACACAATAAAATTTTCATTTTATGCATATTTATGCATAGTTGCTTTACTATTTTGTGTATGGCAGATTAAACGCCTTTTAAGATACTTACGGTGAATTCCTGTCTAATTTGTTTTGGCAGTCAAAAATATAGGAGTCCTCAGCAGACGTCTAATACCAGTCAGTGGGCAGGGTATAGAAGGCACCCAGGGCCAAAATATGACGTTGCGATATCCTACTTTATGCAATTAAGCCTTCTTAATTCTTATGATGTAATTTGTTATTTTTAGAACATTCTACATATATTTATTTTACAACATATATTATAATCAAGGTAGTATAAAATCTACATAATGTGATTAGTCTGTCATGAACTTGCAAAAAAACTCAAAAGTAAAATCATCACAAGTAAACAGTTCTTTTTGCTGCTTTTGCATCAAATTGAAAGAGATCGACGTTCTTAATCGACTGTGTTGCCCTGTTAGCACAGAGCCCTAGCAACGGCCCTGTGCCAACATTCCCGTAATATGTTTGGGGATGGTCCCGCCCTCCGTTGGTTTTTATTTTCGATTCTCCTGCCACCCCGCGCGGACATACGTGCCGTGGCTTAGGCTTAGGTGCGTCAGGGTCGGCAAAGAGCAAAGGGTCTAGTTCAGAAAGGACATACCTACATGACTTATTAAAATAAAAAAATAAAAGTAATGGTGGACAATTCACACAGTATTAACTAGCCCCAAGCTAAGCAGAGCGTGTTATGGGTACTAGATAGATAACTGATATACGTAATATAATACATAGATTGATATTTTTTATTATACATAGACAATATCCAGAGCAGAGAATCAGAGAATGCCGTGAGTGTTGGGAGACCATCAACTCGATGGAACGACGACATCGTAGCGGTCGCAAGGAGTCGATGGATGGAGGCGGCTTAGGACGCTCTTTGTGGCGTAGTATGGGGAGGCCTATCTTACGAAGGCGTTGTATTTGATTTATCAGTTATCTAGTATCCATAACACAAGCTCTGTTTAGCTTGGGCTAGATGATGATGCTGTGTGAATTGTCCAGCAATATTTATTTAAGAATTCTAATGCAAGCCCTGCTGAATGTTATGTGATTGCATGTATATTTTACTGCAATAAAAAAATTGAAAATACATTTTTCAAATTTGATAAAATAATCGGGTGATTACTTTGAATCATAGAAATAAAAAAGTTTTAAAAAATAAGTACTTTCACTTATTCCATACAAAACGGCAATTTCATAGGTAAAGACCTAATAATATAATATATATAGAATATCTACACAATTACCAATCAGTTTGTCCTATCTACTGTAGCTAATCTTTGCCTCCTGAATGAGGAAGTAGCATCTCTTTGTTCCCGCGTTGCGAGTGAACAATGCGTGCACAATATCCGATGTGTTTACTTTACAGTCCGATATAGTGTTGCCATATCAGTTTTAACTCTTTTAAATAATTATGGAATTCCAGTACGAAATAACTACTTTTCTATTCATTCTAAAATATAATAATAGTCTTCTTCGCAAAGCTTGAAAACGAAAGTTTTCAATCATCCGTCATGACCTACGGAGCTGAGACGTGGACACTCACGGTAGGGCTGGTCCACCAGTTTAAAATCGCCCAGCGAGCTATGGAGAGAGCTATGCTCGGAGTTTCTCTGAAGGATAGGATTCGTAAGGAATACACCCGACGAAGCTGAAGTGGCAGTGGGATGGCCATATCTCGAGAAGAACCGACAACCGCTGGGGTAAACGTGATCTTGAGTGGAGACCGCTACTCGGCAAACATGGCGCTCATTAGGGACCTATGACCAGCAGTGGACTAAAATAGGCTGATGATGATGATGATGAATGAGAACTTAGAAAAGAAGACTAAGAAGTTTGTTTTGTTTAAACATTATAATATAACGTTATATTTTAATATCCACAAAACCAGTTCACGTAATCGGTCGAATTTGTTTCAAGAAAGGAAGGGCCAGTTTTCTTCATAGCCTTTTTAGTACCTAGCATCTCATTGAAAAGATTGTAATACTAATCCATTGCAATGTTAAAATGGCTTAAAACTCTACAATAAAAATTCAAAACAAACTACCCGAAACTTCAAACAAAAATTCACTTTTAAAGTGAAAGAGTTACGTAACGATTATGAATGGCAATCGCGACCTTCAAATCCGTGAACTATTGCGCAACTTTATTGTTACATACGGCTAATGTTATGTTATGTACAGTCAACATTACCAGTAGCTCAGCTATAGTCAACGCCATCGTCATCATCAGCCTATATTAGTCCACAGCTGGACTTAGACCTCCCCTATAAACACATAAAGCCTTCAGCTTGACGCATTCAGCATCTGCCTGCAGTCTTTCGCTCTTTTCGAATCCTATACTTGAGAGATAGTATCAAATAATATCAGTAGATCGTACAAACATTTGTCCCGTGGCGGGAATCGAACACGCAACGCAACCTCCTGCGTCGCAGGTGAACCTACGCTTTACATTGGCATTGCTTTCATGACATTACCTTCATCGACATCTAGATAGATGTGGTGCGGCGAGCGAAAGTAATGTAGGCGAGAGTAATATAATTTAGATACATTACTTTAAAAGTAGGTAAAATTGCAAATCAATTAATTTTCAGGCAGACTGTACTTTGTTATCTTCGAGAAAAGTAGTTTTATAGCCAGTCGAATACATAACTATGACAATGGTTTCATAATAATAATTGGCAAGAAAGTAGAAGGATTGGTGAACTAACTATAATGTGACGTATAGAGAAGTTAGTGCATTATGTAAATAGGAAATAACCAATAGCTAATGGCGCTAGAGCCGTAAGAGGTCCCAAAGATTTTCGACGAAACCGACTAAGATTTCATGGCTTAGTTGGTTAGAGCACACCTGTACTGAGGTGCGCAGGTTAGAATCTGGCCAAAATCGGAAATTGTTAGGACATTATTAAATTTTCTTCTAATAATCTTCTTTCTCATTTTATCTATAGGTTAAAACAAAAAACCTCTTAGCTGTGGCAGTCGCGGAGTCGCGTCAACATGACACGACTTGCCATACGTCTGACTTGGCGCGATGAAGTACACATAATCGCGACAAGTCCTCAGAAATCGTCAAATAGATAAGAAATCGAAAGGTGTATGTTCAGAATCGATCCTCTAACTCGTGGATATCGTAAGAGTCGATTAAAAGAACCAACCAGAGGAAGGATTACAGCTTCATTCTGAGCATTTTTATCACCTTCACCACGATCGCCATCCCGCCTGCCAAGCATGATGATTATGACAAAGCCAGTCTGGGGAAGACACGTTCAGCAGTGGACTTATAATGTACCGAGCGAGAAGACAGGAAGTGTAACAAAGAAGAGAGAATAATAAATCTATATTACAGTAGGCGATCAACATGTTAATTATCATATCGTTTTAAAGAGCAGATTTCTGTTTTTTTTTAAATACTTCCGAATAAGAAACTTTTTTCGAATGAAACAAGACAACATTGCTAGCAAGAGGTACAGTTGTTACGATAAATCTATTTTGGGTACTTTAGACCGTGATGTGAATTCAAATGCAAGATAAAGCGAAGCACAGTTCAAGCATGGTACGAATATGATAAACTCAATGTCACAGATACCCTTGAAATGAACCATAACTTTAGTGACTGCGGATTTTAGGAACAAAGAAAGCTATTTTTGTTATTTTCTTACCAGTATCGAATAGGTACCTACTTATCATGACTCGAGTTGTTGATATTGGCTACTTGTGCCTCATTTGTAAGTTTTCTGTGTTTTGAATATTATTTCTAAGTATGCAAGCAAATCGGACTCAAGGTACATAAACCATCCTCCATGGATGTAAAGGCAATTGATTTTAATGATGATGCATAGAAAAACTTTGTCCAAACAGAACGTAGGTAACCAATCAAACATCTGCTTACACATAGGACACAGAAGTAAGACATACTTACAGATTAAATAAAAGGACCAAAAGCGTGCTAGGACCAATCTCTTATGCAAAGATACGCCTATTGCGTCGCTCATTTCTTGTAGAGGAACTTGTAAAGAAAATCTTTAGTTATTAAATAAATAAATAAATAAAAACAAAAATTATATGTGTGAGTGTACCTGTGCAAACGTCACCGGACAACTTGTTTGGCGCGTACTATAACATGACAGACATTGCATCACCAGCAAGACCAGTCCGTTAGGGTTATGGTTGTTGCAGATCAGAGGCCCACAGCTACCACCCAGCACAAAAATGGGCATTCAAATATGGACTAAAAGTCTTTATCTTTTGATACATTTTACAGTGACAAAATGGTTTCCCACAAGCTTCAAAAGAGTGGTCCGTGAGCTGTCTGTCATCTGATGCCGTCACTATAAAATAAATCTAAATGTTACGAGTTAAATCCCATATTTGAATGAACATTTTGTGCTCCGCTGCAGCAGTGCTTATCACTAGTACCTACGACAAGCCTAACTGCTATAGAAAAACGCTATAAAATAGCTCAAACTAAAGGTCAACTTAGTTCGAAGGGAAATGTTAAATATAGGATCGCATGACAAAACTCAATGACGTCAAATGCAAACTTTGGTTCCGGTTAGAAGCCAAAAGTCTGCCATAATTTTATCGTTAGACAAACATACAGCACCATTGTGTAAGTTTTGCTACTGTTTAAATTTTAGGGTTAGTGGAGCAATTATGTCAGGCAGTGGATGAACTTATTAGTTTGTTGTTGCTAAAATTAATGTTCACAGCATGAGGCAGGTTCAGTGGATTTTATTTTGTAGATCCATCGTGATTTGAACTCAAAGACGTCAATGTCATTTCACCTAACGAAATCATCACTCCCAGAAGGTACTACAACTAGAAAATTATCATCATCATTACATGCTAGTCCACTGGACTAGTGTAGGCTGATGAGAGGTCTTCCCTAATGAGCGCCATAACACCTTGCCTTCAGCTAGCCGCATCACAGATCGTCATTCCACTTGGCCGAAGGTCGTCGTAATCTGCGATTGCCGAGCCGCGCTCTCCACTAAAGAACTCGTTTATCCAGGTTGTTGGTTCTGCGAGTTAAGGCCTACTGCCATTTCAGCTGGCTTATTCACAGAGCTAAGTGGAAAACTCCAGCTCGTTAGAACTCTTTAGTTATAAACAACAGTTATGTCTTCAGTCCTCACTAATTTCACATATCGCAGCATAACAAATATATCCGTCTTCTGAAACAAAGCATAAAAAACTGAATGTATCACAGTAATCTACAATCGCTTCGCACGCAACAGTGAATATAAAATATTTACACAGATCGATCAGGGCTCAGATGACGGCAAAATATGGCATTGTTACACTAGGCGTACCTTTTCTCACGTACCCAGCCTTTCACTTAAACTATTACCAAACGTCTTACAAACTTATGCTTTACCGGTGCTGAACCACTGTCTTTACGACTTTCAATCTTATCTCCCTGATTTTGAAATTAAGTTTCGTTGGTATTATTGCTTTGATTACCATGTGAAATAGAGGAATTATTGTTGTTGTCCATGCGTGGAAGTCATTTGTATGTATGTAGATTAGAGGTCATCATACCGTTCTATAGAGAGTCTCCTACGTTTTGTTAGGTTGACACATGAATATTGTTGCACTACTTTTGGATTGTAAAAGCTGGTGACGAAGAGAAAGCATTATTAATGAATTGGCTATGTCTGTAAAAAGTTGCTAATAGAGCCACTGTTTTTATGGACTAAAATTTCTTAGACAATGGTAATCTGAATATTTTTTGAGATCTTTTCACTAGTAAGTTCTTATATGGATCAGTTGAGCTACCTGTAGATTATCTGCAAGAGTCTGCAGTTAGCTCAATTGCAAATACTAGTTCTCATTTGTTTCTTTTATTTGATTGTAAATATGTTTGTTAATAAAGTACTTATGAGCTATCCGTATTGTCAAGTAAACATAATAATTAACTGTGTGAATAATTTTGGAAGTGTCTTTTTTTGTAGATATTTTTTCAAACCTCTTCCACATAATAGATTCCCAACCCGAATAAACTTTTTGACATTGAGTGATCCAAAAGTGCAAGAATTAAGGCGATTACCTGGATACTGCGAACTAATGGTAGGCCCCATCACTTCCCACATCCTTTAAGGGAAAATTTACCTTATTACGGATGTATTGTGATTAAATTTAGATAATAATTTAAACAAACTTTTCTGTTTCGTTTTTAGTGGTCACTTCTGTTTTGATCGTATAATAATTTTATCATCATCATCAGCCTATATTAGTGCACTGCTGGACTTAAGTCTTCAATCTGGTTTATTATTGAAACATGACAGATGTTTGTTCTACATATCTGCTAATATTTGTTCTATGTATTTATAATAAACTAGCCAGGGCGGATGGCTTCGCACGGGTATATTCTATAGCCTATGTTGATCACGGATAATGCCGGATTCTAATGGTGAAAAAAAGTTTCAAATCGATCCCGTACTTTCGGTCGGAGCCTATTCAATTCAAACAAACAAATAGTTTCTCTTTATAATATTATTATAAACATAATAATCTTCTTCATCTTTATAATATTATTATTCCTCTTTATTTATTATTCCTTCAATCCAAAGATCCTATCCATCTACGGTTGTCTGCTCTTGAGCGATTAGACCACCAATTGTTACATATTTGTTTTTTTCTATATTAGTATACATAAGTATCTACCTATCTATGTAATGTATCCCATTAAGTATGATTATCAGTCATCTACCCCGTAACACAAGCTCTGCTTAACTTGGGGCTAGATGATGCTGTGTAAATTATCCAGCATTATATTATTATTATTATTCTAATATATACTGATCGAAATTTTACACTTTTTATGCACCTGTAAAGCACCTCGATACGCCTCGTTTGCTATAATTAGACCAAAGAGAAACCTGCTCTTGGCGATACTGCAATCTTCTGTGGCCATAGGACGTTAACAAATGGTCGTTTTTATTCTGCGCCCGCGCACCGGATGCGCAGTGGTTCCTGTGAGAATGTCGAACTCGATTTTTTTAACCACCAAAAAGCGGATGTCCTTCGTCCGACCGGTTTATGAAAGGTGTTGAACATATGTCTGCATTGTTTAAATTGATTATTTCCAATTTTTAGTTTTATAGCTAGATATAAGTATGTTTATTACGTAGAATAAAGTTTCTAGACTTAAACTCTATTCAAAAGTTTCTGAGGGCTGCTGCAATATTTTGTACCTATTTCATATTTTCTCACAGAGATTTTTGTTACAAATGTAACTAATTAAACTTAAAAAAAACTTAACGAGTGCTGTTGAGTATCTGGCACAGCGCATCAGCATTGCCATACAGCGGGGCAATGCAGCCAGTGTCATGGGCACGCTTCCGACTGGCATTAAAAATTAAAATGGATCAGTTAAGCTACCTGTAGATTGTTTGAAACAGTCTGCAGTTAGCTTAAATGTTTCAATTGTAAATACTAAGGTTTTTGTATTATAGTGCGTAAGCCCTCGCACTCTGGGTGATCTCTAAGAAGTTTAATAAGTTCCCAAAAAAATCCGATTTCGGCAGGCCTCAAACCTGCGAACCAAGAAAAAAAAGAAGCAGACGCTTATTACGGTTATGTATCTTAACATAACATAGCTTTGGAACTAAAGTAAAATTAGTTCAACATGAACTAAGTTCTACTTAGATAATTAGCAAAGTGAACGTTTACATTATGCATGTCGTTGTTGAGTAAGCACGTTCTACCCCTAGTACTAATCAATGATCATCCAAGGGTGTTTTGGTAGAGATCGCTCTTGAGCAATAAGACCGCTACTTGTCACTTAGTTATTCAGTATATGTTTTGTTGTAATGTTTCTAAAGATTTATGTGTGCAATTAAGTATTTTTAACCGGCGAACCAAACCAAGGTTGTCGACAAAGCTCAAAGGATTAGCAAGCTGAAGTGGCAGTGGGCTGGCCATATCTCGTGAAGAACCGGCAACCGCTGGGGTAAACGTGTTCTTCAGTTGAGATGCGACTCGGCAAACGTAGTATAGGACGCCCTCCGACCAGGTGGGATGACGATTTGCGAAAGACTGCTGGCAGATGCTGGATGCGGCAAGCTGAAGACAGGGCGCTATGTCGCTAATTAGTGAAGGCCTATGTCCAGCAGTGGACTAATATAGGCTGATGATGATATACATTTTGTATGTTTGGCGATTTCTCCATCAAAAATGGACCGAGTTAGAAAATGATTCCGAGATGGTCCCATAAATATTTGATTCCTGAAGTATTTGTCCTGAACAACTTAAAATAAGGTGTTAATACTAAGGAATTTGAAGTAGGTTTTTACTTTTTTCAAAACTATCAATTCTTCGTTCTTAATAATATATACAATATAATACAATACAAAATTCTTTATTGTACACCACAAAAAAACAAGAATCAGACATAGACATTAATAAATGGCCTTATCGCTTAGAAGCGATTCCTTCCAGGCTACTTTTAGATGGAGAGAAATTTGAAAATTTTAGAAAGGCAGGGTTGTACCTATACTATACTAATACTTAATCATAATTAATAATTATTCTTCAGGAAGTAAAAAACATATACATATAAACATAATGTAATTTTCCTTTTCTTTACATGTATCAACCTGTTTCATTTCAGTATGTGGGTGACTAGGTAAGACTACTAGTCTTACCTAGTCACCCACATACCGATATAAGGGCAGCTATTGCACTCAGCTCATAATATAACTTATTCCGCAGCACCTGTCGGATCACCTGCCGATTCCCTTAGCGCGTGTGACTCCTCATTTGCCAAGTCAATAGTATTGTCGGGCCTTTGGGGTGTTAATTTGTCTGCTTGCTAGAAGCAGTTGTTTAAATTGTGAAAAGGATAGGCATAGGATTTCGCGTTCATAGGAGCGGGACAGAGTAAAGCAATGTCAGTGCAAAAATCAAGTTTTTGTTTTTTTTCTATTAATGATACAAAATTTAAGCATTAAATAGAAAAACTACACGATTACTTAAATAAAACAGTAGTCTGGCTATGTAATTCGTAAAAAATAATATGGTGTTGTCGCTAATACTTTAGAGCATTTTAATTAAAACAGTTTTTTAAAGCGATTTTTGAATAATTTTTTGTAAAGAAACCAGTTTATTTTTCAAAATTCTATTCGATTACTCGACCTCTATGGGTTTTTCCCCTACCTATCGTATTTTTTAATTAGAATATTAAAGTTCGTTACCATAGATGTAAGGGTTTAAAAAGGCACACTCTTACGGAAGTGACTCTTATAGCCGATTGGTCTTACGTTGATAGGCAACTCTATTTTCAATTATTAATAATCGAGTAGCCTATCAACGTACGAAAAAATAATAAGGCTGAGCGCAGACTTGCGTCACGAAAGTCTTAAGACAGACTATTGCTTTTGTTAATTTGATATTTTTGTATGTAGCAATAAAACTTAAAACTATTGTGACTCAGGTCTGCGCTCAGCCTAAGAGTCACTAAAATAACCTTTTAACGTAACTAATATTTCACAAGAGTATCATACTCTGGCCGTTTCGCTCAAAAAGAGTATTAAATTTTAAAAATTTAGTTTAAAAAAAAGAGTATTATGATCTAATCAAATATTAGACACGTTAAAAGGTTTTTTTCCCATAGTTTGGTTAAGGTATAGCGCAAAGTCAAGACGTGTAGATTTTATAAAAAAATAAAGGAAACAGTAATATTTACTTACGACTTTCAAAGAAAAATCAAACTAATAAAATTTCCCTATACTAAATATTAGAAATTCTTAATGTTTTTCAATTTGTCCATGTACAATGTATTAGGCGTTTGTAGACATCGATCTATATTTTACACGAAAAATATAGAAAAGTCTGTAATAATAATAGATTTTGAAAAATGGTCAAAAAGGGGAGGAATTTTTTTTCAAAAGGGACAACTTTTTCAACCTATCCATGTGGGGTATCAAATGAAAGGTATCGTTTTGACCATTTCAATACACTTTTTTAAATTTCTGTAAATTTCATACTTTTTGAAATATTTCAAAAAAAGTCGATAAATTGACCATTCCCCCCCTATCTTCGAAGATTGCAGACCGATCCATGTGCAATGTATTAGGTGTTTGTAGATATCAATCTATATTTTACAGGAAAAATTTAGAGAAGTCTGCAATAATAATAGGTTTTGAAAAATGGTCAAAAAGGGGGCTTTTTTTTTCAAAAGGGGGCGTATCAAATGAAAGGTATCGTTTCGGCCTTTTTAAAACACTTTTTGAAATTTCTGTAGGTTTCATAATTTTTAAAATATTTCAGAAAATTGATTGTCCAAATAATTGGCAAATGTTTGAAACCCTCGGCGCGCGAGTTACACTCGCACTTAGCGGATCTTGTTTTTTACTGCCTAAGCTTATTGATTTGAATTTTATAATTAACTAACAAAAAGACGAAAAAATGACTGAGCGTCTGGTCGAAGCGACGCGACGCTCAGACCCGAGAGCTGGTGAGTATCTGGCACAGCGATGGCACAGCGCATCAGTATTGCCATACAGCGGGGCAATGCAGCCAGTGTCTTGGGCACGCTTCCGACTGGTATTGATATGGAACAGTTGAGCTACCTGTAGATTGTTTGCAACAGTTTGCAGATAGTTCATTACTTCTATTGTAAATACTAGTTTTAATTCAATTCTATTAATTGTAATTTTCATTCTTAATAAAGTATTTTATTTATTTAAAGAAATGGAACTAACAAAATGCTAATTTACCTTCACACGGCTTGTGTCGACTGAACCACTTATACGAGTTCGATAAAAAGGACGTTTATATAATATTATAAATATATTAAAGCGATGTGCGTGCAGTAGTGTCACTTGGCAGGTTTTATAACTATTTGCTCACCGCGTGGATTATCACTTACCCGCGGCGCGCATTTATGAATAACAATTCAGTTATTAATAAGTACCTACATAAAGATAAGATATTCACAATTCATCATCATCATCATCATCAGCCTATACCAGTCCACTGCTGGACATAGGCCTCCCCTAATGAGCGCCATAGCGCCCTGTCTTCAGCTTGCCGCATCCAGCATCTGCCAGCAGTCTTTCGCAAATCGTCGTTCCACCTGGTAGGAGGGACAATAGGTATTCACAATTATATCAAGTTAATTGGCATTGAATTATTAAGGACGATGTTGGGGTATATTTCTGTTGAGTTATTTTCTGTCGGACTGTGTATTACAGTAAAAATTAAGTCAAATGATCGAGTTAGTTAATCAGCACTGAAAATAAATTGAGCTGCGTGTATTCATAATTTTTTATGGAACTTTTAGTCATTGGCTATGTTAGTGCCGTATTTTAACAAACAAGTGCTAAATTCTGTCTTAATATAACAAAATTTTGAGTTATTCCTTACTCGTCCCACAGGATTCGGCCAAAAGTGGGACGAGTCCAAAATTACTGCCGCATCACATTTAGTGTTGTGGCTAAAAAGATTTGTATAACTTAACACGAATCCATACTGGTATAAAACTATCAATATCGCGTAGAAATCATATGTGTTTGTATCTTTATGTATATTATGTATATGTGTTGTATATATATAAAATCAGAGTTATTCTATAGAAAAATCTTGATGGCCTGTTAGATAAAATGTAGAAAAAAATTATCAGGGAAATACGCAAGCAATTGTACTTCGATGGGGAAACGGTATTATCACATTTATCGCTTAACTTTATTTATAATAACTGTCTGCAAACCTACTTTGAAACTCCAGAGTTAAGTGGATTGGTAAAAAGGTGGGTGCACATGGCCGGTAGACAAAAGGTGTTCCGACACGTGCTACAGCAGATGTCGCTATAACCACCGGTCGTCAAATCGATAGTGCGCGCTTGGCCTTAATATTATACGGTTACAATTTTATTGCATTTTAGTTTGACATGTGAACTACGAATGATGTTGTTAACGGTACCATTTTGTGCTTTTATCTCAGCCGTAGAATCCCTTTCGCAAAAGCTCGATCAAGAAGTACCTCCAACATCAAAAGTGGCATTCCTTACCTTAAGCGTTGGCCTGTAATGTAATTCAGTTTCAACTATTATGCTTGTTCCATGAAAAGCTCCACTGCAGCACGGCACAAAAATATGCATTGAAATATGGTCTTTAACTCGTAACATTTGGAAGTATTTTATACCGACGGCATCAAAACACAGACAGCTCGCCGACCACTCGTTGAGTTGAAGCTTGTGGGATACCAAGGGGGGAAGAAAATGGAATAAGAAACAACGGTGAGAAAAAATTCTGGACTTTTTAAAAATGAACTTCCATTTCAGTTAGCCCCCCGTTAAGAGGGGTTTGTAAGGGAAACTGGAACAAGCCCATCTTATCACGATAAAATTTATCTAATGATGAACAAGTATAATATTTGAATGCACAATTTTTTTCCTGGCCTCTGTTCTGCCGATCTTTAGATATATTCAATGAGGGAGGAGAACCGAGCACATCATGTAATAGCCGCTTCTTTTGACATTGTAAAAACATTCAGTAAAGTAATTTTTGGTTGCCTGGAAGAGATCGCTTCTAAGCGATAAGGCCGACCATTGTACTTGTCTCATGTAATATGTCTTTTTGGAATGTTCTTTTTCAGCGTTTAAAAAAGTTCTATCTGTCCCCTTGTAACTAACAGGGGAACAGATAGATCCTTTTTTCCTAAGGGGACAAATCAGGGTGACAAATGGGAATAAACATTTTTTTTGTTTCAGGTTCAATTTCATCGTGTCGGAAGAATTCGCTTTTCTGAGAGCTCCGATAGATGTGCGTTAAGCATCAAAAGAAGTCCTTAATTTCCATTAAGGTCACCATCTTCCACATTTATTGCCACATTCCTGAATAAACAGGTGTAAACTGCAAACATAATTCGGCTTTCTCATCATAATTAACTGGAAGTAGGCACCTAGTTTATGACTGCATCAATTATGCCCAAGCATATCCTAATTACTGGAATGGCATTAGCTCGATGGAGGAGGAGGGGGTGGGTTAGGGCTACCGCTTTGTTTCAAAAGGTTTTGGAAAAGTATCTATGGTAAAATATAATTAATAACTAAGTGGGTAGGTGGGGTGAAAATTTGCCCAGTACGAATAACGCACTATGAAGCAAAAAGATAAGTGGGTTTCGTCTTATCATATTGTGAATACAGTTTTCGGCTTAGATACGTCTTTTTGCCCACGCCCTATATTTAAGAATGCAACTAGATTTTTGGTTTTCATCAATTATGGCATTAGTCATTGAAAAAAAAAACTTCACAATAAGGCAGTGGAATCAGCCTTATTATGTACGTTGTTTTTTTCCAAATCCTCTGTCCAGTGCTAAGCGTCGACGTCAGCATCGAGATTCGAGATCAACATATTCATCAGATCACAACATATTTTATTTAGCCATTGCATTGCAACTTATTTATTTATATACCTATTATTTTTCCAACCCAGATTATCCCAGGACTACACATTGGACCACTTTACGAATTTACTCAGGCCCTGTCTGGTACATATGTACAGGAAAACATTAGATTGATACAAACCCATATTTACCAAAAATACAGTTACGAAATATATACATATATTATTCACCAAAATTCAACCTCGTTGGTAATTTTGACACCTTTCCGTGCCAACCCTACCAAAGGGTCAAGGGGGTGCCACGTGTCCTGAAACGCTGATGTGAGCAGCATGTAATTATTTGTGGGTAAACATTATACAATATACGCAAACCCATACATTGTTCTAATTACAACGGATTGCACATAAAAATGCCTTGATATTGCTTATGCTGAAATTAACCTATGGTGTACCTCTACCGAAGTAACATTGAATTTGGAAGTACCAAAGCCGACTGAAAAACGACTGTGTTTTGTTTAAGAAGCGTATTGGTTAAGCCGCAACCCACGCACGCTTTGCACGGCCACGCAGCACATTTTATCTGCGTTGGTTATTTGACAACTTTTCCACTGCAGCACACACGTGGGGCATTTTTGGTTCTTGGGTTCCTTTGCTTGACAACGTGATCCTACGTAACTGCTCTACGTGTACCACTTGTATAGCGTTGACAGCGTTGGAGCTGCGTCGATGCCATATTCGAGCAACCAACGCGTGAAGCTATGTCGTAATTTCATGATTTAAACAGGACAAAGACAACATTATGTTATGTTGTGTGTACTCCACTTTCCGCACGCAGATTCAGTTTGGTCCATTGTGCGTGGATTTGTTTTGCTAGCGTAGCCAGCCCAACTCCGTCCAGAAGCGCAGAATCTTCCTGGGATCTTCACAGGCTTCGCGGAGTGACCACGGGTGGTCGAGGATTTCGTGTCGTTGCGCCGTTACTCCTTCGCATTCCAGGACTACGTGGGCAGCTGATTCTTCGTTGCTAAGACATCCACTGCAGAGGGGGCTGTCTGTTGCTCCGATGGTGAAGAGATGCTTGTTTAGTGGGCAGTGTCCTGGGGACAAAGACAACACTGTAGTAAGAAATGGCGAACAGCACTTGAAGAAATTATTATTATATCATTAATTTCGTATTCGTTCGTAGCTTGTTCGTGGGTTGTCGTGAACTTTATCACACACATTTATCTTGTAAAGCGATGCTAGACACACGTGGTCACACGATATGGTGTCCATAATTCAGCTTTTTAGCTTCATGAAATCTGCCCTGGGTATCGCATCATTCAATAATAGTTGCAAGATTCTGATGTATGCGTGTGATGCGGTAAAATAAGTGTGAACCTGAAAGGTTGAACGGTACCCAACAGGTTTTCCGGCCGGAGATTTTCCACTGTGCCTCTTAGGTTGTACTATGTATGAAGACTGCAACATCTTGGGACACCGAAGAGGACTAGGGAGGCATTCACCGGCGTCAGCGAACTGCTGGCTTTCCTAGAGGACATCGGGTGGTTGGACTAGCAGCCCCCGACCCGATACGCAAAAATGACGCACCAGTGGCCTAGTTGCGAATACAAGAGACAAGTAAGGCTGTCCTATATTCTAATGTTAGGTTAGATATTTAGTAGAAATGACAGTTTCTTAAAGGGCTACACAATGCCAAGCAACGGTATATATACCACGCAAATAATTTTGTTGTGTGTTTAACTTACACCTAGCTAGTAGCTCTATAAAATCAGCCCACTCATTCCAAGGCTCCAATACCGTTAGGTACCTACAGCAGCACGTGACTCGTGAACCTAACTGTCTAGATAATTTTAGTATTCTATTACAGTTTTCCTGATATTTACTTATTCCTGTTTTTATATCAAAGTTTTATGATGTTCGATCCTGCCATATTTTTCTTTCTACGATGATTGCCTCTTGACTTGTGCATCCAGAAGATGATCACACATAATTCTAATCTAATGACGTTAGCATTAAGGCACAATATTGCATAAACGGTTTAAGCAGGATCAATATGAATTAGCCATCACGGCGTGTGTAACAACTACCCTCATTTGCATGGAAATGAGATCCGAACATTCTCGAAGCCTGACGCTTCTTCACTTAATTACAAAGACACATTGTGAGGTTTTACTAGACTACGATTACTAAAGGTGTGTTTGTGGTATACAGGAGTAGAAGCGGGAGCAGTTATAACAGCTTTCAAAGGAAGCTTTATAACCGCTTTTAAATATCCCATAAAAAATACAAATATTTTTACCGGTCTGCTACTTTCTTCTTGCACTAAAATAACCCTTAAAGCTTTGACTTTAAGGCTTTTCTTGTAGGTTGGAGTAAGAGAGGTAGAGTGAAAGAGATCTGAGGCCCTAGTACTACTTGTAAGCATTATCTTACGAATATTTTCATCGAATTCGAGTGCTTCCTATACTTTTAGCGCCTTGTAGTGATCCAGCGCCTACTGGATCGAGAGGAATAATATATAATATACATAGTTTTTGAATGATTATGAGTGATTTGTTGCACTTTGACATGACAGCGGCAGTCGCGTTTGCGGCATTAAAGTAAAGTAGTAAGTAAAATATGCTCTCTCAAAAATTCATGATTTTGAAGTTAAAAACGCAAGTATGCAGTGAGTTGACAAACATAATTACAAATTCAGTGCTTTAGGCACGCACAGCCCTAATAAAAATAGGAAAATGAGACTATCATTGTAAGCCTTTTTCGTGTAAGACATCAAAGGTTCTCGATTACGTTTATCGAAGGTTTTTTTGTATTAACGCAGACTAAGGGCCTCAGAGCTATAAAACCTTGCTCAGTCACCGATCTACAAGCATGCTTGAGTAACGGTGAGTAACATATCTTAAACGTCTCTCAAGCATATATCTATGTCTGAGCAAGTTTTCATAATACGGGCCAAATAACAGCTATCCTGACAGTTGATGATGTGGATAGATGACCTGGTTTATATAAAAGTAAATGATTTTCTTAGTACTGATTGCACGAATGCTTGCCGTGTGACTCGGTACATTATACCCTGTATCCTCGGTCGTATGCGTCATACATAAGACTTCAATAAGTACGAGCGCAAAATATAGACAAATTGTCTCGACAAAATAAATCATTTCATTCATTCTCATTCATCATTTCATTCAAATCCTGTGAGCCCGAAAGTTTGCTCAGTCATCGATGTCTGTTTAAGTACCGCTTTTCTATAGCATATACGTTACTCAAGCATAGATCTTTGACTGAGCAAGCTTTTATATTACGGGCCTTAGTCAGGTCGAACTATTTTTGACTAACATATTTTTATTAAGAAATCGCCTCATTCATTTGTTTTAATTCGATTTCTTTGGTTCTTTTTATTTGATCCATTTTGTGAAGTATACTCAATGGAGCACCGATTTTAGGGAGCACCGATCTAGGAGCACCGGTTTTATTCCCAATTGGAGTACCTGTCAAGAATAAGTTTCAAATTTTTAGTGTAGTTTGTTTGTAGATGTGAGAAAAATAATCTGTATAACGTCAAACGTGCGGGCATTGCGATTCGCTAGTGCTACCAGGTTTTCAGTTTAGTTTAGACTGTCATAGCGCTGTACGAACAAAACAAACACACCACTTAGCGACACACTATAATTTATTCAATCAATAAACAATTTGACCAACGTTATAATAGAAACGCGCATAGTACACGATTAACGTTTTAGCCACCCGCTGTTTGGTCAACGCCCTACACACCCCTATTCTGTTTTGTAGATTTTTTATTACGAAATTTTCTCAATCAAGACTTTTCTGTCAGCTCAAGTGGAGGGCGAGAAAATCCTGCATTAAGATAAGTAAGCATACCTAATAATTTTTGGTTTAATCTAGCTTTCATTAAGCTGTACTGGGTGCCAGCCACGTTACATGTGTACTAAGCCGAAAGAGGGTGAATAAAGATTTTATGAATAACATTTTGTTTAAACAACTTTCTTCTAATAAATAGTCTTTAAGAAAGACTGTTGCAAAAAATTTAAAGGTAGCTAAACTGATCCATAATTATGAATACCAGTAGGAAGTGTCTCCAGCTGGCTACATTGCCCCGCTTTAGTGCAATGCTGATACGCTGCGCCAGATACTCACCAGCTCTCGGGTCACGCGTCTCTTCGACCAGACGCTCAGTTACCTACCTATTGTTGAAGATATTAAAATCTCGTACCTATATTTTGTCATTTGGTAACGTAAATAAAAACCACTAAAATATTTTATTGTGGAGCAACTCTACTCAAAAATGCATTAATCAGTAAATAAAGCATTTTTGACTTGACTCGACCATTGTGTTTTTTAGCTCTATTAAAACATCAACCCTGATACATAAATCATGGCAATCACCTTTGACATGATGTAACGTGTAACGTAGGAGGAAGGAGGGTAGTAAATAATGTGGTGGTGATGATGATGATGATATGTATTTTAGTACTACAGTGTGTGTATTGTTCATTTAAATAATACGCCAATGGTAGTGATTCTGTTGGCACAAAACCTAAACTAAACTAGCGTAAAAATGTACCTGTCCCCTTTTGTTCGATCGAAAAAATAGAGACGTCAACAATTTTAGGCTAGTTTAGTTTAGGTTTTATGCCAACAGAATCGCTACCATTGTTTATTTAAATAAATGCGTCTATACGTCAACAACTGCTTCGTCTCCATTCCAAGGTTGTCTGGAAGATATCGCTCTTAGCGATAAGGCCGCCCATTGTGCAACTCTGTCTATTCCTGTATTCTTTTTTGTATTATCTTGGTATGCAATAAAGTGTATTGTATTGTAATTATCATTGATATTAACTAAGTGCTATATAGTGTTTACTAAGTAAGTATTATGTAGGCTTTTATAATTTAATAAATATTAAAATAAAACTAAAAATCAATCAACAAATCAACGAATAAAACCTATAGAATATTATAATTGGGTATTAAATCTACTAACTAGCAGAAAGCAGCTTGTGTCGGGATCATGAGAACCGGTTGCGGACGATGTCCTGGCATTCCGGGATGCGCTTGCGCAGCCAATTGCGCTATTTCGCTAAGGAATTTCGGTTGCACTTAGATGTCTTGAAATAGTTGCTTGCTTTGCCTGCAGGTTTATCGCCACATATATATATTTGCAATTTGGCAAAATATGTTAGTTAATTCTATGTTCTTTATTTCATTAGGTCTTAAATGACTATTGTTCAATAGAAAAACCTAGAAGACCGCTAAACTTTATTTCAAAAGTTTAGTTTACATAAACCCTGTCAGCCATATTATCAGTCTATTATCATAAACCGTGCGAGTTTATTTGTAGTCGTTTTTCAGTTTGCATTTATTATAATTGTACATTACTAGTAATTATGTTATTTTATTATTAACTGTGTTTGTATATGAGGCACTAGGTCTGAAACAAACGATTTTTATTTTATTCTATTTATTTTATAATCTGTGCTGTGGTGACGTTTTACGGGTACTAAACAAACATTTGAAATAATTGTAGCAAATGTTTATGTAGCAGTGACACAGCACAAACCACATAGTAAATTTCACTCGTATTTAGATCCAACATGAAATTTGCTTAGAGTTATATTACGTCACAACATGACCGACAGCGTTTCGGGGTTCAATTATAAAGAAATTAAAAAATCAATTTTTGCATTGAAAATGTTGAGTCATCTTACACTTATCTAAAATGATGAATTATTGGTTTTTTAAGTCAAATACTTCAGATTTTTTTAAAATATTACGCCAAATTTGATATAAGTCAAAACAACTAACGGGAATCGAACCCGCAACCTTCTCCGTCGCAGGCAGCTGCGACGCAGAAGGTTGCGGGTTCGATTCCCGCCTCGGGACAAATGTGTGTACGATCTGCAGACATTTTGTTCAGGGTGTTCTGGTCGTTTTCTTTATATAATAAAAAATATCTAGGTATCTATGTATTGTATAATATTATGTATATCAGTTATCTAGTACCCATAACACAAGCTCTGCTTAGCTTGGGGCTAGATAATGCTGTGCGAATTGTCCAGCATTATTTATTTATTTAATGAGAAAAAAACCAGTCAAAAGTGTTTCTTTTCGTTATCTTTCTCAAGGTCTTGCCGTAATATGTTTCAGGTAGAAATCCTAATGGAAAATGGAGGTTGCAACATAAAATAAAATTTGAAAACGTAATTTGCCACGTAAATGACAGAATTAATAAGTTTGCGCATTTTCATAAAGTCTCCTTTGAAGTAATCGCTTGGTCCAGATGATTTTAGATAAACCGGGCCACAACGGGCCAGCAACAAGGATGGAGGATTTTAACTGCAGCTGGTTCGAAAAAGACAACATTTTCCTTCGAATCACTTAAAGTGCCTTAAATTTATCGGTGCTGTCTTCAGAAAACGAATCTTAAAGGATGCATCATAGAGTTTACTTTGAAATACCCCCAAGGAAATGGATATTGCAATTTCTATTTGAACATTGAGGTGGCTACATTTTTATTTGTGGGAAGAGAAGGATAAACCGCTACTGTTTCAGGGTGCCAGAGCGGGATAGGGAGAGTCAGCATTTATATTCTGGGTACGTGTAAGTTTCAGGCAACGGTCGCCGTGAAACTCGTAAATGGGAAAAAAGCAACAACGGAAAACTCAAGCGTCTCTAGTGAGGGGAAAACTGGTTTTTATCGTTCATTCTATTGAAAATGTCACAAGTACATAATATAATACTTATCCTGCCTAAATTGAATTGTTTTTGGGATATTATAAAATTTTTCTGGAAAAATTAATTTTTAATATAAAGCGAAAAGCAAAATAATAATAATAATAAAATCGTTTATTTCAGGCAACATTAGTCTATTACCTACAGGATGAAAAATACTGAAATCTACGGCCCATTTAAAGTTTATACCTTTATCTAACATATATAAAATAAACCTATTTAGGTACTATTTTTTTATACCATAATAATATACAAAGATTTTAGTATTGGTAAAAAGTTCTACTATTCATATTCACATTTGAAAATAAGACTGGAGCACTCTAAAAACGACACGACTACCTATTGATATACCCAAGACTAAATTTTAACAAGACACAATAATTATAACAATGAACTTCACTTCAAGGTTAAATAAAAAAATATTAATAAATCGAAGCACGTAAGATCATTCACACGAATGAGGTAAGACTTATAACCGGCTGGATGTCGAGCCATTGTCATCGACTTGAAACAATGGTAAACTGCTTAATATGAACAAGCTTGTCACTTGTTTTTGAACTCATTAAGGACACGAACTTGTGTTTTGATACGCCCAAAATAACCTACAAATGACATTCCTAAAGTTTTACTATAGTAAGTAAGTAAGTAATATTTTTATTGCATCAAATACATGTGAGTCAGGTACATAGGTGTTGTATGTTAATAAAGAAAACAATGTATTTCTACCTGTATGGCGTGCAACATGTTTTTACAATGTCAAAATAATAAAGAGTTAAATCAAAGAATAATACCTATAGATTAAAATAAAATAGTGAAATTTAAAATTACAGTTTGAAATAGAAAGAAATCAGAATAAAAATAAAAAAAATCTTAGCCTATTAGTTACCTACTTTCGTATTATCAATATAGATCGTTCATCGTAAGACGTTCCCTGTTTTGTCAGTAACTCTATACAAAGCAGGGGAAATCTTACGGTGAACGGTCCATACCTGCTTATTCTTAAAACAATGGAGTTTGTACAATCAAAACACACTCTTATACAGTAAGTTAATAAACACTACTTTCACATTATAATCAAGTTAAATAGAATCAAACCTGCTTTGGACCCCTTACCTTGTACATCCCGGTGAAATTTAAATATTCGATACCTTTCTATCGACATTACACCACCCTAGCTACTCGTCATCAGAGCACGAGCAGCGTTGATATTTCCACGTAGATTTCACTCCGTAAAACCTTTGCCGTTTTTTTGTATTCCTTTTTGGTTTACACATCTTTTTTATTTACTGCCATTTCGGTATTGCGCCGAAGGTTTATTCATTTCGTGGATATGCTGTCTAATTATTTGGATTCCCTATTAAGTAAGGTTCAACTTCACGTTTTCCGCGGCTAAATCCGACTTCAATGTATTTTTGTGTAATAAGGAAATCGTCTATCAGAATGATGAAAACTTGCCATAAGATGATTGTGAAGAGTGATTTTAGGACAAATTCTAACAACAACTACAACCGAAAAAAAACTATATATATTCTCCTAATAACAAACAATAGGCCCGTTTTAGAACAGTGGCAACCCCAAACCAGAACAGAGTGTATACCAACTTATTAAGTAACTTTGACGAGTGTGCGCTTTCCACACATCTTACCCAACGATTGCATAATATCACTGCGCTTGCACTGATTTCGTCAAGCGAATGGATGCCATCATTATGTAAAGAGAAAGCTTCTTTATTAAATTCTATTATGCGTAACGTTTCAAGTGCGTACCTTATACTACTGTGATTTGTTTCGGTTGTAGTTACCGTCCATGACCAAGCAATTGATAATTATACCTACTGGAAACAAAATATTTCGCAAACTCTGCATCCATTCGCTTTGAATCTTCATTTCATTTTTTTTTGCTAATTATGGAGATTGGTAGGTAGCTTATTTTTTAATTACCTATAGCTAAAAATCAGTTTCATACATCATTTTGTGTTGGGTACTGTAGGTACTTTTGATACTTACGTCACAGATTAGCCAGATATGTGTTAACTATATTGCATCATCAAAACTGAAAAAAAAAACAATGAAACACGAACTTATTCTAATTCTTGTTCTAATTAGGTAATTCTTTTGTTTGACATTCAATACTTTCTTCTTCTTCTTTTTTTCAAATTGTTGTTTGTTTGTGTTCTATATTATTTCATTTCATGGGCTCAGGGCCGAATCATTAAAAAACATACAAACAATACCAAATGATAGTGGAAACCTGAATATATATTTTAATCCAAAAGCAATATTGTTTCCCTTTGCACCACTTAGTTCTCTGCTCACTGATGGCTGCATGATATAATCAATTTGCTAGTAATTTCCTTCAGTCACTACTCGCAAGTTGAAATGTGCGGCTTTTTAGTGTGAAATGTAAAAATAGAGTCACCTGCTTTTACATCTGCGGTAATTTGTCATTCGTAATAAGTCTGGCTTTAGTTTAAAAGGTCAAGTTCACGATAGCAGGGACATTTTTGTGAGGTATTTTATAATAGGCTGTTAAAAGTGTGGCAATGTTTGTAGAAGTAGGTCAAATGCTTGCCTGAAATGTACTTAGATGTTAATGTAATCGTGAAATTTAAGACCCTGGCGGTAGAGGCTTGAGAATAGACTCCTCAAACTCAGCCCGGGCGTGGATGAGCCAATTATGGGAACCTACCAAGGAAGATCAGCAGCTCCTCTGTATTTTTATCATCAACTCTGCGGTCACCAATCCGCTTGACAAGGCACGTTCAGCAGAGTGCTGATGAGATTTCCCATGTCTTCAGTTCGTGTTCACCTCGTAAATCAAAGAAGATATAAGTTTAATTACGGTGTGAATAAAAAAATGTCTGTGGTATACATCGTCTTACGAATGTTTAGCTTTGTATAAGTAAATAAAATAAACAATATTTACTATTATATAGAATTCATTACGGTGGTTCAAAGTTAACCAATTTAAATCAGTATTCAAAATGAAATGCACAATTTACCATATTTAACTACTTTTAGTAGAAATCTATACTTCTATACTTATACTAATTTTATAAATGCGAAAGTGTGTTTGTTTCTCTTTCCTTCACGCCCTAACTAAGTAACCAATCTGTTTGATTTTTGGCATAGAGTTAGTTGAAAGGATGGAGAGTAACATAGGATACTTTTTATCCCATAAATGAGTTCCGTGTGAAGCCGCGGGTAGTAGCTAGTATCATACGAAAATAGGTGACATGGTAGATTATCTAAGTAAGTTTATTCCGGCAATACTGTAATTAACCACGCTCTCTCAACTCATCACTTCTTGCACATTTTGAACTGCAAACAAATAGTTATTATACCAACCATACGAATAGTTCCATTTGTATGTATATTTATTATTACGGAACTCACGGTTTCCTAGGTACAAAGCGGGTTACAGAGTAGAGAAATATCCACCGTTTTGAATCTAGAATCTTCTCTGGGCGAGAGCACGATACGACAAGCCTCGTAAACTCTACCACAGTATAAAAATATGTAGAGCTTACAAAATTTCACTTTTTAGAAGTGTTTAAGGACTTCACTTGCATTATATACATATTAGCTACACAATAAGAGTTATGTTGCTAGCTATTCTTAATGCAGATTTAATACAGGTTTTTTGAATGTTTTGTTTTAATTAAATAACTCCCATAAAAATATCTACTTATTATCGATTACTAGAGAACCGCCTCAGCACTAGTAGCAGAATAAGACACACGAATGTATTCTAATATTATTTATTAATTATCATCTTCTTGTTCGTTGATGGATTATCTCTGTAATATAGTAATCAAAGTAACAAAGAATAATATTTATTTGTGTTTGTTTGAGTGGAAAAAGGATGTGGCTCAAGACCACTCTTTGCAGCGTCGTATGGGGGAGGCCTTGTCCAGCTGTGGACGTGTATAGGCTGATATGATAATGGTGAATCCCTGCGACTAATCCAAACCAGAGGGGGTGATCCCAGAGGGAATAGGCAATAGATGCACACGATAGATGGACGCGGCTAAGGACTGCTATTTGTGCAGTGACTGTTTGACAATAGTAACAAAACGTGATCGTGACGTCTCCTTTTCCCGTACAATTTGGTACAGCGCGGCGCGCCTCTATCGTGCGAACAGGCAAATTCCATGCAAATATGAGACGTCACGATTACGTCTCGATACTGTCGTCAAATGGACGTAGGGCTCATCAACGCACGTATGACGTATGTAATGGCATTTAACCACTTATGATAAGACCAATAAAGAAACTTATCATTCCTATGCCGGCAGTGAACAGGTAAAGGCTGTTAATGTGAGCTACCTTTATCTCATATTGTCACTAGAAAGGTTTTTCTATTGTAGGTACCTAATGTGAAATTAGTAAGTGACACAGGTCCATTTCCACGTAGACTTGGATTCTAGCAGAGCATTCGTTTAATAAGTTCGCTAGCAGACTAATTCAGTGGCGTATGAATTGCTTAGGGTAGTTTTACTTATAGTTGGAAGTAATGGATAGGTACACTGTCTTTGTGTTACCACCAATACTATTTGTGCACAGGTAGGTACTTAAATAAAATAGGACCCTAAATAGCATTTGTTGTTTTTCTATACCTTAGTTTCTGTAATTTTTCCATACGCCTAAAATAGCGCTTTGAGTGCCCACGACGCACTTGTCAATCTTATCGTCCTCGTAGCGGCTTGCCTTTTCAGGTCACGCATAGGATGGGCACGGGCAGTGAACGCCAGCAGTTAGAACCTCGAAGGATGATTAGATTGGTATCCCTCAAGCTGATCATGCCACGTTTTCTACGTGATGGTGTAATATATATAGCTTCTGAGCAGTCAAGATTAGAACCCTGTTACATAAATTTGAAAGCAGACAGGTCTATTATCTTAACAAAATTTAGAAATTTGTCTATCAAATGCAAAGAGGCTAAAAAAGGATGCATTTGAGATTTAAAATCTTCATAGGTCTATGGTAGAGCGCGCTTGGTCACCTAAAGGTAGACGATGGCCGGTTTGCCGTTTGCCACTAAGTATATGTATACATACATAGATATAGAAAGGCTTTCTGTCTGTATGTAATGTGAACTCGAACTAGGGTCCGGTTCCACGATTGGCACTGTCAGAATAATCAACAGGCTTGTAATGTAGGGAGATTGGCTCTGTTCTGTTTGCGAAACTATTTATTTTTATTCAAGTTTATGTCTCACAGAAGATTCAGCAAACTCAGCAAATTCTCTGCAAGTAGTGCTGACGAGCTAAAATGTCTCACTTTGACGATTCAGTCGTATATATGTGATGACTTTCGTACAAGAACCGAAAGGTTTATATATATTTTATAGATTTATAGATAGATCTAGGGAAATCAGAATTTGATTGAAAAAATCTCGTAATTGAAAGTTCTCTTTACCACTTCAACAGCTTTGAATAAGTGTTACGTTGACAAGACACACCTAAACAATGGGGCAAGCCCCAAAACTCCCGTTTCTATCCAAAATACCCGAGCATCAGAATTAGAGATTACAGTATCCGGCCATTGTAAGTCAGATGTCGCGTAAGGCGCTGCGAGATAATTTCACCTGACCTCTGCCAGTTCATTGACTGTGGAGCTGTGGCCTGCATAGACGTGCGTATGTCTAGCATAAGGTTTGGTATAAGATAGAAACTTACAGCTATTTCTTCATAATCATAATCACAATCTTTTTTGCATTCTTAGATTGTCCTAGGTAAGTTGTAGTGCATCATCTTGTTTTTGACTATCATTATCTATGTATGTTCTTCGTACTTTTAATATTAATTCTTATACCAATATTCTTATTAACTTCCATCTTACCTATATAATTCCTTCCTTCCTTTTATTTTTTCCTTTATTCTTTCCTTTCCATATCTCCTTTTATTATAATAATTTACCTAATTTGTACAATCATTACATTAGATCCTATCATTGGTACTCGTGCAAGTATAAATTTGTTCCTATATTATTGTACACTTACATTAATTTAATCATAATTATAAATTTATTATTTCGTTGAGTTGCCTTGTATTTTTATATTTTAGATTTTTTCTTATTTTAATCGGTCCAGCCGTTCTTCAGTTATAAATGGTGCAATCAACATGACTTTGTTATATTTACACATTGGTGTATTATAATTAATAATATACAGGTTGGTGTATATTAAAAACGCTTTCGCTTATTACTTGACCCACTCTCAACCAAACCGAGAGCCTACTGCGTATAAAGTGCTTCAATGTAAAAAGGAGACGTAGAAACAAGGAGGAAATTTATCTCGGGCTTCGTGGGCGACGAGCGAGTACCCACTGGGTGCTAGCTCATTGTTCCTCATACAATGTGAGTAATACTGAGCATTCTTTTGATTAGGGTATTTTTATACTTCTTGTGTTTATCTAGCAGAAGAGAAAATTATGTTGCATCTTTGTAATGATTTTTGGTTGTGGTTTAGTACAAATGTTCTGTGTGCAAAATACATAATGGTCAGCAAAATGATTCATACACTGATTCATGCTAGGAGGTTGTTCTTGTTTTTAGGGTTCCGTACCTCAAAAGAAAGAAAGGAACCCTTATAGGATCACTTTGTAGTCCGTCTGTCCAAATCAAAAAAATAATAATTGTAATAATTAATAATAAGTCTGTGGCGAGAAGCAAGGTCTTATAGCACAAGTAAAGGGAAAAATCTGAAAACCGTAAATGTGTTGAAAGTAACTTATTTAGTCCCGAGACGGGGTTTCGAGGGGCTAAATAAGTTACGTCATAATCGTTATCAAATCAGAAAATCATTGTGCACTATTCGTGTGGGTTTATATTTTTGCTGAAGAGTAGAAGTTTTGTACGGAACCAATGATGCGCGAGTCTAACTCGCACTTGACGTTTTATTTTTCTTTAAATCTATCTATCTGTTTTGAGCTTTGTTTAACTCACTTGACTAATTTGTCGCGCATTTGATCAAACAGGTGGGTTAAAAATACCAAAACAAATTTCGTAACTTACGTTTACATAATTATAATGTACAATTTTTTATATACATATAATGTGATTGTTATTGTAATCAATAAAATATAAATATTAAAATAATAGTGCAGACAGCTTTATCGATTAGCTAACGATGTGTAGGTATAGTCGGTCCCTGCAAGCCCTTTACATGTTTCTCGTATTTCCTAGTAGGTACATAAGGTACCCACAGTACAATATGAGATAAGTTGAGCCGAGCCCGAGACATGGATGCTGTAGGTGCGGTAGTGCTGCGTTTATCGACGCAGCCGCGCCGCGACGTGCCTTCGGATACCCCGATTAAGTGCTATCTCTATAGAGCTGTTGAAATGCTTAACATATAATATATTTTATTAATTTCGAAATTATCAGATCTTCAATAACATCTCTGGTAATGGCAGATCTCTAGAAAAACTCTAGAGAAATATAGAAATCCGAAAAGCGCTGTTATTTTTTCCAAATCTCATAGTTTTATGCACGTGGCAACAACATAACTTTTAATGTAATTTAGGTTGGTCATAATTTATTTTAAAAAATTCAGCGGTAAACGATTCTGTTCATAGTTTTATCATTTTTCAAAAAAACAAACGATTTCTTTCATAAGCCGCAACCAGATATCAGCCCCTGCTGTTTCCCAAACTCTCATGCCACTCTGAACTTGGGCTATCCATATACAGAAGATATGCAGACGACATCGTCTGTCTATCTTGGAGGCCTATCAGTTAGCGCATTCCATCCATCCTGTTACCTTCCCCTGTCGAGGGTGTCCTTCCCAGCTACATTTGGTAGAGCGGAGGTTGGAAAAGCAATATATATGTGAAAGCTCACCAGTTCAGTAAAACTAATTCTGTTATTTCCTTCGCAAATGGACCACAACTTCACAAATTATCAACCTTTTCAATATAGAATTTTTAGTATTGTCACAGCAAAAGGAATCCCAGTCACACTACAAGCAACTCTCTCATTTTTCCTCATGTGGACAGATCACGGGGCGATAGCTAAGATGTCGACTGCAAGCCTCAACCCTCCAATGTCATTGAACGTAAAGACCGGCTCATTTTAACGAATGCAAAACACAATGTGAACTCAAGGACGATGGTAATGTGTCTGGTACCACTTCGTTTTACTGATTAAATGAGAATATTCTTTGTGATACTGATATTTGCACTGGATTCTTGGAAATTAAAAGAGTGTTAGTTGCTAGAGTGATTTTAGTGTGCATTTTTTTGCGTCAGCTGAACCCGTCGTTACGTTTGAAGTTTTTATGAATACTGAACTATATCAAAAGTCAAAACAAGAATCTAGGTATATGAAAAATTGAGATAGCAGCCGTTTTATATAAAAAGCAACATATTTAATTATTAGAGTGGGTCTTATTACAAGACTTGGAAATTTCCAGAGGAGTCAGCTTACGATGATTGTTACTCTACCTATTTTGGTCAACTCAAGTCGCATACGGTGAATTGGCTTTGATAAATGATTTGGTCAATTTGATTTAGATACCATTTCCAACTTTTCAGAATATTGGCATAAATGTTGTTGATTTCTAAATCATTGACATTGATCGACTGATAACTGAAAGACATACCTTAAAAATATATTATTAATCTTAATTATAATTGTAATCCTTCTTTATACGTGTAAAACACTTTAAACTAAATAGGTCCAATATTTTTATCATAGAGCCATAAAAATAAGACTCAAGAAAATTATTTTTAGCTATCAGCACACAGCTTAATAAGTTATGTTGCACACTTGACTCAATAGATGGCGTTAGCTGTTCTTAGAAGAGTATTTAATTCATTTGAACTTTGCGTAGAGTAGAGCCTTCTCAGCTCGCCCATTAGGTTTGTGCTTTCTGTAAAATAATAATGTTATTAGTATTCGTATGTTATCCAAACCATTTCTCCGCGTATTTGCTGGTATTATTTAGATTTATCATGTTATTTATGATTTTGATAATTCTTGACCTACTTTTGATCTTCTCTATTGTATTCTTACCAATATGTTTGAGTTATCCAGTGTCTTTACAAAAAGTGTAAATTTGCGAATACATATCCCCAATATACCGCTAACCAGTGTTCTTCATTTATTTTGTGTGTTATGTGCCCTCTTTTGTTTTTGTTTTTCATAGGTTGTGAATTGCTTTACAAGTGATCTAAAGATGTGCTTCCAAATTTAGATTATTTTCCACAAGGTGTTGGTAAATACTTACCTTTACCACGATATATTTGTGATGGCTTCATTTTCCATCAGAGACTTTGGAGGCCGATCCGTAGGTGTCAATATGGTCAATATGCATAATGTTATGGCCATAATACCAATAAAGCTGATGTGAGACAGTATATTTTATGGAAATCAATAAATCGATCAGCGTCGGAAGAGCGCTACCTTTGTAGTCCGCCAGGTCAATGACCGTTATGTGTAACTTAGTAACAAATTGTTTTATTAAAATGCGTAGGAATAGCCGCCTTACAATTGGTATTGAACAATTTTATTAGTTACTTATTACAAAACACTTCACTTAGTGAGAATAATTTTATACGGCTTGCTTCGCTCGAAACTTAAAACATATGCAACTGATTGAATTAATACATAACTTATGTGATTAATTAAATGTATCACAACACATTAACACATGTCATAACTAACCAAGTAACTAATTAAATCATGAAAAGTTTAGCTAAGCCTAATTAACGGAAAGCTTAAGCTTAACATAAATGCAGTGTTGTTAACAGAATTATATTTCATAAGTTGACAGCACGAGAAACGAAACCAGTTCGCAGCCGACCTGATTCACTGAAACGTGGATAATAAACTAAAATGGACTCTAATAAAGCTTTTTTAAGAACTTAAATGTGTTAAAAGTTTCAGCAAATTTTCTTTGCTATTGTTTTTTGTGTTAGATATGGGTCTAGAATTAGGTGCTTTAAGGACTAAAACTTTTTACTGTTTTAGAAATTAACATGCCGTCTACATTAAAAACATTACAACTAAAGAAAACCATTTTTTTACTATGATATTGAACTTATGTAACAAAAACACGCTAAACTACAATTTCTATTTCAATTCAATTCAGTAACGTTTATAAAGCAAGTTTACAAAATAAGCGCTTAGACAAGTGAATTTAATAATAAAAACAGGTTTATAAATAGTAATTATTAATTTCGCTGGTTATCGTAAGTATCTACGGGTGTACTACCACAGATGTTCAAATAGTAGCACCCAGTGGCATTTGAGTGAAATTTCAGCACGCTACTCGTGTAGGTACTGTTATCAGACGCACTTGCGCACTGCGGCCCTCCAAGCGCGTGCCGATTCTAACTTCTACTGCGGGTGCTTTGCACCGAACGCGCAACCGACTACCCCACGGTGTATATTGACCATTGCTGGTTCAGATTTTTGTATTCCGATAAGTCATGGTTTATGGATTGTTTGTCGTTATCTGACACAATAAGGTCATCATTTCAACTTTCATAATGCGTATTGAGATTTAGAATGGCGTTGGTTGAGATACATTTAATTGAGTGCAGGTTGAAGGACAAGTACGGGAATGGAAGAGAGAGTCAATTAGAGCGGCATTGTCAAAAACTTTTTTGCGGAGCCAGGATAAGCAGGAATCAATGTATACCGCTCAGGATTCCTTCACGCAGTAATATCTGACGTGAGCCAAGACTAATTGCCCGATAAGTCGTCGATTCGCGTCTCGTTTTAATAAGGTGCGCGGTAGGCATGTGTGTGTGGATGCCGATGGAATGCCACGGTCATGTAGTCTTGTGAGCGTGTATGGGTATGTGTGCGAGTGACGTCTGCCGCGCGAGGCTCCGACCACCTAACCAAGACATCCACCTCCCCCCGCCACAACCAGCAACAGACACCAAACCGGTGGAAACAGACGGTTTCCCAAAGCTCAGCTCTGCCCGGACGGGTTACAGTACGTTGTTGCCACGTGAAGGCATAACGTTGATGTGCGCCTGTGTGTAACCTCGATTCGGACTTCGGACACACTACGATCCGAGGCATTATGGTTATAAACACGGAGTAATTCGCAGAATATCATTATCCAAATGAATATCTACCTTGAGAGCTACGGTCATCGCTTCGTCGATTTGCTTTTGTTGCGGTAACTTTGGGGACTTAATGTCGTTTAGAGATCACACGTGTTGGAACGACTCATCAAATATTTTGTTCAGTTTTGAAAACATGTTGTTTGTGTTTTTTTAATTGAACAAAAGGTGGTATTATCAATGCGTTCATCGCTAAAGCGCTGAATTCTGGAATTCGCATCAAAATAACAAATGAATGTTTTACGTTATACTGTTCACACCGTATAAGCTGGCTTTCCCACGGTTAGCCGCTTGTGTGCGTCCCCTACCCACACATATCCGCCTTGCCCTGTGTTTGTAGTTCAGTACGGGTTCAGCATTCAAAGCGGTATCATGCTCCTCCACATTATACTTTCATATTTATTACTAAAACGCCTTTTTGTATACCATTTAGGTAGCTCTCGTCCATTATCGCGGAGCTTAGCCGAGAAAAACTTAAGCAGATTAACTTGTTTCATTTAGTAATTTTATGTTAGTTAACCCATTCACTGTCCAGTCCCTGTGGTGCAACCTGAAGGGGTGCGCTGAGCTGCAGAGACGTGCAGAGGGGCATATTATTATGCGTCATGGGCATTGAAAGTGTTAGGCGTACTTTGTTTAGTAATTTACAATAGCATCTACATAATTCAAGCGCAGCATATTTATTACGTCACTGTCACTACTTATACATATCGAAAATGGTGAACTAGAACTTTCTGTAGCTCTGAAAATCTTCTTCATTATTATGAAGGTACCTGATTCAGCTTTTTTTTAAAATTATGGATGTCATTGAACGTTCTTTGACAACCAATAAATCAAACCAACCCGTTGCTAAAACATACAAACAACTTTGCTAAAAGATTAGTCGCAGTTCGCCTACTCGACTAGTCGGCTCATTGGATCTTATGACACTAAACAAATAAGGCAATTAATCAATACATAAATAAAGCGGCTGGTAACCGAGCGTGGGCACCGACTCTCGGTTATTCTCGTCGTCACCTTACCAGTCGACAATTATTCGGGAATCTGAACGCATTTGCACATCTTACCGACTCTTCTTTCATTGTCAGTTCGTTGCCGTAATGGTTGTTGAAAAGGAAGTCACGGTATACCCTTCAAAGCGACACGAATAATAGTTGTTTTTGTTTATCCGAAACTTCTGGACCGATTTGTTTTTTTTTTTTCACCATTAGAATCCTACATTATCCCTGATGAGCATAGGCTTTAGAATAGACCCGTGCAAAGCCGGGGTGGACCAGTAGTCATACAATACATACAATGTATGCAATACTTGTAAAGTAACCATTTGTTTTTTTTTAAAGTTTCATAAAAAATACATATACCTATGCACAACCCAATATAGGTACATATTGTGAGGAATACTCGTAATAAGTACCTATAATAAATTGGGTTCATCATTGGGAAGAATGAAGTTAAAATATTCCATAACGCGTTGCGTGTGTGAAGTCGCTAAAACTTAGTTACAATAAGCTTTTTTTACATTTAGATTTAGATTTCATCATCATCATCCATCAGCCTATACTAGTCCACTGCTGGACATAATCCTTCCCTAATGAGCGCCATAGCGTAGCCATAGCATCATTAATCATATGATTTAGATTTAAGATGTACCTTTCTTATGTAAACACATGGTTCATAGAAGGAGGATTGCGGGGGCAGCCTTTCGAGAGCGAGAAGGACGAGAAACGAATATTTAAATACGTCCTGGCCAACAAGGACTGGTTACCTGCTTTCTGCATGAATACGTCGCTTCAAAAGATCACCCCGCACGGCGGTCGTTGGCTTCACTGACTCATTCTTTTGTTTTTACTTACTCCTCACATTGATTTGAGGATAAAGTGGAATGAGATTGTCAATTTCATTTTGGTGCACTTGCGTCAAACCTAAAATAAATCTACCTCTGGCGTGTCTCAACACAACGTGGACCTTCTGAAATATCACTTCGTTTGAAGCAAAAATATTTTTAACCGAAGAATCAGCAGTCGAATACGAAATTGAGAAAAAAAACAGTGAAGCATCATAATAATCAAATCAAACCAAATTCAGTAAACTTTAGCACGAATGTCTGCGCTTAGGCATTATCGGTCTTAAGTAAAAAATGACTTTGCCGGGAGCGGATGGAGCGGAGTCTAGGTGAGGTAGCCGAATAACCGCTCGATTGATCGTTTGCATGCATAACCGAATTTGCAAGGATTAACCAAATCAAATAATAATACGTTCAAAATTGATTGCACAATTTATGGAATCGAACCGTCACGTTATAACTTAGACTGAGTGGACGAGGTGATGTTTACTACCTTATTCGGTCCCCGGATAGAACCTGTGAAGTTCAATAACAAGATACCGACTTCATTAATGGCGACTGTAACAAAATATCAAATTATAACTAGGATTAAAACTATTTTTGTACTGCTCTAGAAATTTGGAGTTCATCCATCTCCCACGATATCAGAAAGTGCAAGTCATCTTGGCATCCTAAAGCGGCTGATTACAAACCAAAATGTCATCTCAGTAGCAGCAACCTAGGGCCCTCAATCTCATAAGGACTCCATGGCAGCATAACCAACAAAATGTCTACAGTTGGTATGGAGGGCACTTCACCTGATATCAGCTTGGTTAGTTGCCGGCAACCAAATCACCCGCTGGTAGAGTAACCATCAATATTGTATAGAGCTATTTTGGCGTCTCAGTCACTCCACCACCCGTTGGTGGTGATGTTTGTTTTGGTGTTTCTCACTTGGTATCTTAAGACACCACGGTCTCCTAATGAGACAGGGCCCGTTGGTGCCAAGACCAATGTACCATTAATTACTCTGCGTATTAGGTAGTGCCAATAGTGCTATCCAACTCGCATGCCCACCGTGGGGATTATGGGCATTACACGCCTTGAGATAAAATTCAGGGGGAGGCCTGCGTCCGGCACTGGACCATTATAAGGCTGTTGAAGATTGAAGAATAGGTATTACCTATATGATAATTTACATCATCTGTCATTATCAATAAACACTCGCCCAAAAATTTGGTCATCTCCGAAATAATTGGTCTGGTGATATGAATCATAGTTCCCGATCATTTCATGGCACTAACTAGATGAGGTGGACTCAGCAACAATGCCCTCGCTCTAATTCCTGCTCACCGTACACGCGTAATTCGAATGCTAATTATAGATGCGATTGCGGTTATAATAAGATTCTCTGAACTTCCCAGAAACGAGGCCGCCGCGCTTTATTAATATTTATCCGATACACACCGGACTAACTGACGCAGTCAAAGAAAACACGCCAAAAATAAAGTCGTAAAGTCTCGAAACGCTTCGATCGATGTTCTGTGTTTATTTCTAAGGCCCGTGGAAGTATCGATCGAGGAAAACGTTTATCGAATTGGAGAGTTGCGGGGAGTTTTCGAAATGGCGGATTTCAGTGCTAAGAACTCCTTACCGATGAGCACACAACTGGACATACATTGTACAATGTAGGTCCAGTTCTGAACGTGCTTTCCCAAAACATGGATTGTTTTGCCATAGTCAACACGCTTGTATACACAGAAGAAAACTGCTCCTCTTCTGTGAAGAGTGCTTTACTTCCTGCAAACCTATGTCCTTAGATTTTATAACGACTTATCGTAGTACTGTTGAAGTCATTTAGGGTTATTAACAAACTCTGTTTCCGAGTCTTCAACACAGTTGTCGACTCAAAAATATGGAGACTTACGTAAGTCTTAATAAGTCTTATTTAATATCCTGCTATCATAGTATGTAATGAAGATTAGCCTAGATGATTTTTCCTTGAAAACGTATGGAAGGTAATATAAAATTATGGTTTAATATAGGTGAGTTCCTATGTTAAACCATAATTCTTACGTTTTATCATGTAAAAACGCGTATAATGCCGCGAGCAGACAATTAACCAAGTAAAAAAATCATATTATTATTCAAAAATCATATTATTATTCATATTATTATTGATTCCAAAAATATAGTCGTTCAGACTTATGTATAAAGTTACCTACTATGTTACAATAGTAGGTACAAAATGTTGAGAAACAATTATTAAAATCGATTATAACTTCTTCATTAACAACATATCGAATCGGTAAAGCATTATGACATGACTATGGTTGTCAGTTTAACTACAAAATAATGAAATAACTTAATCACCTCTATAACTTCTAATGTTATCGACTATATTGACTGAAAATACTTTGAGTTATGTGAATCTGTAAAGTTCGATGAAAAAGGATACACATATTGTGGTGTTATAGTTTTTTGATTTTTTTCTGATAGTTTAGTTTTTCATGACTTTTATTTCGAAATTCCAAACATTCCAAACACTCAAAAAAAACCACATCACAGTAACTGAAATCCTTGAAATTCTTTTCCCACATTACAAATTCATCTAAAATATGATCAATTTACATAATTCAGGGTAAATTTGCAAGATAAATACATCGAGGTGGATTAGCTTCTACAGAAGCGCATTTGAGCCAGTTTGTGCTCTTGCGCACGGTATATCACGCATGCGCTATTTAGTTGAATGGCAGATATGCCTGAAGGAGGGAAAGTAAAATTCCATATGAAACGCGAGCATATTTGAGGTTTGTGCAAATTTAACAAATTTCAGAAGCTCCTTGCCAATTATTTTAAAGTAATGGGCACTCAAATGCATACCTAAGCTTGTTATTGGTTCTGTTGAAAAACTCGAAACCACTGATTGATAACGTTACCGATGTAAATTTATGTTTGCAAAAAATCTGACCTAATATTCTACAATTAAAAAAATTATTAGCACACCTAATAGTACTCGCAACGAAACGCAGTAGAAAAATCAATTTGGGGCGAGTATTGGCCGATGTCCAACAGTAGTCCAGAGACCACGGTGCATGTTGCAAGTGTTCTGAAATTAATAAATTAATAGCTGTTGTACTTGTTTTTTGTATCTGTTTGAATAAATAAATAATAATTAACTAAATAATGCTGGACAATTCGCACAGCGTTATCCAGCCCCAAGCTAAGCAGAGCTTGTGATAAGGGTACCTACTAGATAACTGAAATACATAATACAATACAATACCTACATAGATAGATATTTTTTACTCTACATAAAAAAACGACCAGAACACCCATCAACAAACACCTGCGGAATAAATACCTGCAGATATTACAAATATGAATCCCAAGGCGGGAATCGAACCCGCAACCTCCTGCGTCGCAGGCGGACTTACGCCCACCATGCCACAGAGGTCGTCATAACTAACAAATAAATAATGCTGTGGCTGACAATTCACACAGCATTATCTAGCCCCAAGGTAAGCAGAGCTTGTGTTATGGGTACTAGATAACTGATATACGTAATATTATACATTACATAGATAGATATTTTTTATTATACATAGAAAACACCAAGACCAACGGAACAAATTTCTGCAGATCGTACACAAATTTGTTCCGAGGCGGGGATCGAACCCGCAACCTCTTGCGTCGCAGGCAGACTCTCGCCCGCTGCGCCACTGAGGTCGTCGAAGTTTTTTATAACTTGATATATGTATGTAGATTGTAAAAAAAAGTAGAAGATGAAAAGTATATGATTATGAATTTTCATAATATGCAACACAAAGGAAATAAAATGTGGCATACGTAGTGATCACAATGTCATATCATAACCCCTTATGATGTAGGTTTCTCTTGGGTACATGTTGACCGAGAATGGCCGAGTCATCACATGAAGGCTTGCTATGACTGGGCTAGTTTCGGCCCCGGCGACGTTACGTATACCTAGCTCAGACTAGCACCAGGCAGCCAAGTCTGTAATAACAAAAGGGTATATAAATGCATTGGACCCTGACTCTACCAAAATTTGATTATTTTGATTTCTATTCTCTATTGATATAGAAACAGTATCTGCATATTTATTTTTGTTGTTTTGATGTTTTTATTGTGAAATTTGAAAAGTCGTTTTTATGTCTCAAATCGCCAAATTTCTGAACGTGACGTCAAAGTTCACCGTATTTTCATGAAGCTTTAGCGAGATATCTTTTTTGAAGGAATTTAAGAAATATTATTTACTTACACAGATTTACTAGACCCAACTTGAGATTTACTAGAAACAACAAGATGATGATTTTTATAATTGGTTCTAATTTTATTTTGATTTAAGAAACAAAAGCACTTTGAGTTGACAAACTGAACGGTGACGTCACAGAAAAAGAGCAGCGTTTTTATCACCCGAACCCGAGAGAAGTTTTTTCATAGTTTATTTCCTTAATAATTAAAAATTGATGGGTGTTATATTTTATTGGTAATTATGTAGCATAAATAATTTAAAATGGCAGAAACATTAGAAATTATGGACTGATTTGCCTAAAAACAATGTCAACCGGTCTTCATCCGCATCCAATCACCCCCAACTTACCCCAAACCAACATACCTGCACCTTTGGAGTGATTCACCAAAGAAAATCCATAGACAAATGGACTGTCCTAGTTGTCCAATTTATTTTCTTTCTTTTTTTCTAAAAAAGACTATATATAGTAATGTAGATATTCTCATTAAGTTTTGAAACAGATCTCTTGCCGAGGGTGGAAGCAATTTGAACCAAAGTAACCTGGCAATAAGCCAGCTGGGTCTGGGGCCAGGCGTTGGAGATAAGAGACTATCATCTCATAACTTTAAACATCCTCTTCCGTTTGATCTTCGACTATTTGCTGGAAGTTTTTCTTCAGAAGTTTCGCTGTCGCAATACAGATATTATGAACAGTAATTAATATCTTGATAGATAGATTGTCGGCTGGATAGATCAGCACAATAATATTCAAGATTTAGAGGATTTAGAAGCTCTTCGGGTACTTAAAGCTAGCATTCTGTATGAATGAAATACACTATTAGTATAAATGCGAGATTTTGGATGGTTTGGTAGATGTTCTTTTACTTCTTCACGCCAAAACCCCTGAACGGATCGGCCTGAAATTGAATACAGGTAGCTCTAGGCCTAGAAAAAACATTATAGGCTTTTAATCCCATAAATCAGATCCTTCCTATGGATGGAAATAACATTAAATCGCATCACAAACGTATTATATCTTTTTAGGGTAGACAAGATGTAACTTCTACGTCAGTCTTTAACTTTTGTGTTTTCAGGTTGTGTTTTAAATATAAATAAAATAAATAAATAAAAAGAGTTTGAGAAACTTTATTTTCCAATACACTGATTACAAAATATAAGAAATATAATTTAGAAAAGGTTGTGTAGGTTAGTATTTTATAATTAGTTAGGTATCTTATTCTAGTTGTTAGTGTATTGACCGCCTGTGGCGGTGAAAGCCTCCTCCAATCATTTCCATTCTTTTCTATTTCTAGCCGTCCTAGACCAGATTTTTCCTGCAATCCATACCAGACACTTTTAAAAATATAAGATTTAAATATTCCATGTATGTAAACATTCATAAATGACAAAGGGTCGTTGATCTGTTTTGATCATAAATAAAAAAAAATGTTTATGTGTGACGGACTTTACTGGTTATCATGTTTTTTGTTTAGACAATTTAAATCTGCACTTTATTACTTACACGTGGAGAATCTACATCTGGCAGGGCACCAGGTCCTTACCTACCTAAACGTTTAAAGGTTATTTCTATTCCATAGCCTTTGTTTGATTTCAGGCTTATAGCTACATCTAAGCAAAGTTTCACGCCGATTCGTTCGTTACTTTTAGACTGAAGAAGTAACAAACATCCATCCATCCAAACTTTTCGCATATATAATTCCAAGTGTAATTTTTAAAGCTTTTTGTTTATTGACTGCTGATCAACTAAAGACTTAAGGAAAGGACATATTTTCAAGCAACAAGTTATCTATTAAATCAACGATATAAAATAAATGAATAAATAATGCTGGACAATTCACACAGCATTATCTAGCTCCAAGCTAAGCAGAGCTTGTGTTATGGGTACTAGATAACTGATATTCATAATATAGGTACAATACTGCGATACAACATAATAATAATATAGGTAGATATTTTTTATTTTAGATAGGAAACGACCAGAACACCCTAAACCAATATCTGCAGATCGTATACACATTTGCCCCGAGGCAGGAATCTCGACAAATCATCCACCGCGCCATAGAGATCGATATAGGTAAGGTACATAATAATACCATAGGGACCTAATTGCTTGTAAATCTACTATGAATTAAAAGTCACTCCTCACTTACGCTGTAATAACAGCGACTTTTTCTCTATGATTATAAGTAGGTAAACATACCTACCTAGATAGGTAGGTACAGATGTACCATTTGTACAGCTACTTTTAAGTACTACAGCTCATTGATGTAAGCCCATTAGATAAAAAAGAATCCTAGTAACATTTTGCTTCGCGCAAGGTTCGTTTGTAGATCTAATGACACTAATGAAAAGTATGGTACGCGAGGTGGAGGGTGGATCCTTTTCATTAGATAGGTAGTTCTTTGAGCTGCGTGAATTGGGTAATGAAGATAACGGGAAACTAGTAGATGTTCATGTAAAATGAACAGTTAGTTGCTGGTGAGTGATACCTTATAGGGTAGACGTTGTATCTAGTTTTCTAATGGGGTAGGTATTTTATTAGAATAATCCGTTTAGTAAAATTATAATGTTACTATTGCAAGATTTTGTCAGCCTCGGCCTTTTTGCAATTATTAAATTTTAGATGGTTGAATGTGAGCCTTTATGTTGGCTTATAAAAACAGTGTTTGATAGAATCTTAAATTGAAGTCGCTCAAAAAATGAATATTAAAGTTTAATTTATGTTCCTCTGGTTTACCAAACTAACAAATCAGAAATTGGGGAAATTGGGACCTATCAGTGGACGCAGCAGCGCAGCTCAGCCCATCAACGGGACCGAAATCCAGCCACGCACCACGGAACTGCCTGTACGGACCAACAAACCGTTCGGCAATAGATCAGCTTATGATAAGTTAAGTATCATAACAAAATACCCTTCCTGAGTATTTCCTTAAACAATCAAGAACAAAACTTTGTTTGAGTCCCATAAAGTAAAAGCACCCTTTTACTATTTATAATTTTTTATTTATGCGGCTCCTGGGAAGGGGCCCTGTGACGCGGATGGAATTACCGTGGTGGTTCGCAAGAGCCGTAAGCCTGAAAATCGGAATCAGTGCGGTACTGGGCCGAAAGATCTGGAATCTGGATTCAGAGCGGAAGTACCAACTACCCAGCTCTACGTCTCACGCGTTCACTACTGTGTGGAGACTAAAGCTGTGGAGGAGTACATCAAATGGAAAACGGGACTCTCGATGTGCGTCGAGAAGCTGGATGGACTCTCGCCATAATGTGAGTTTCAATTCATTTATGGTCAGAGTTCCAACTCAACATCTCTGCGCAGAGTTTTGGCCGATGGGTGTCAAGTCATTTACACGTCGTCGCAGTTATCACAGAAAAACGTGTCATTTGTTAAGTTTTTAATGTTTTATGTATGTTAATTTTATTTATTTTATATATTTATTTATTTTATTATAATTGGACAGATAAACAATAAATATTGTTTCAACTCGAAATGCAGCAAATCAGAAATGGTATGAGGTTTCGACAACCGTAATGTACTTACACCTGTGGTGTTAGATGAGCACTAACGTTGCATCCCTTATCGAGGGACTTTTCAGGGTGGGTGCGGTAGTAGACGCGCGCTCCTTGGTTGATCCTAGGTTGACGATAAAACAAATCAGACTTGAATTATGGTTTAATTTATGAAAATCGGGTTCACCCGGCTTACCAGGCCAACGTTGACCAGTTTCCACGTTCGATTTGTCTGAAGAACATTTTCACGGTTATTGGAATTAACTTGGTCTACACCAATATTCCACCTAAACCAATGCAGCTGTTTTAGAAATATCCTCCCGAAATCCTGGCACCGAGTTGCCAGGATACTTTGCTATAAATTAAGTGTATAAGTGCAGGCTGCATGTATTGGTGCTCTCCGGGTGTCGTGGCAAGCTTATTCCGACTGGCCAGTTGCCAGCATCCCCGTAGAAATTGCCTTCACCGAATACAGTTGCTATGATATCACTATATCATTTAGGTAGTTCGAAACTGACAAGATATTTTGTTCGGAGTCTGAAAATCTGACCAATTTGCAGTAAATTTGTGAAAGTTATCGTGACTTATTTTTTCAATGGTTCTGAGGAACAAGAAGTGCAGTGACACCTACTTGAGTCTGGAAACAGTGGTCTGTTTGCTGCATTGGTACCAACCAATGTTATTTTGGGTGCCAAGTCTGGTAACAGACCACTGTTTCCAGACTTGGCACTTGGCACCCAAAATGCTAACATTGGTTTGTACCTGATATGTTTGGTACCATTTTGGGTGTCACGACGCACAATGATGCCGAAATACGGCTGCGTGTAGCGGTGGCGTCGGCGCGCTCTTCCACCCGACTTTACATTGCATTATCTTCTAGATTTCACCCTAGATTCAGCTACAATTTCTTATGGTAAGGTACATCTGCTAGCTTAATTTAAATTTGCAGAATATAAACATATTGATTAACATTCTTACAAAGATCGTCGGTGTTTCAAATATTATCACGGTTTCTGGACGAACGCTGACTCTAACGTGATTAAGTACCTGCCGTTTTGTAGCACTAAATAACAAACAAAACAGTTGATGCGCTCGATCATTACCGACCCGAATTCTAATGACCGATGCGGATCAACTTCTTTTCTTAGGCCTCTGACTGCATTTAGATGGTAAACAGAATTGTGAAATATGCTACTGGCTCAGCCCTTTAGGAAGCAGGCGCGTCACCCAAGGAAAAGCGTGCTTTCCTAGGCAGGTGTAACACCGCCAACTTTCTGGTTCTGATTCCGGGAAAGTACTGTGGTTTTCTCTTGATAAAAAAAATAGGTACATAGTAGCACCGTTTAGAACTTTTTTAAAATCTTAATGTTTTTTCCGGGTCTCTATCTCTCCCAATAAATGATTTGCTGTAGAAGTTTATTGGAGTTCAAACACGCCATTGGCTTTTCTATTTATAAGGTTGAATACATGTTTTAATGCAGCTTAAAATATTTTTTATTTTGTTCAACATATTTTTTAGCACACATTACTTATTTGATGCAGATCTTTAGCAGTTGTCTGTGTAAATGCTCTCATTCATCTCAAATTTAATGAAATTATAGGTTGAAGAGTATTTTAATATTTCAATACGTATACCGATATCGTTGTGGAATTTAACTTTTTATTGTTTGATTCGGTTTCGTCTCGTAATTTAGAGGGTCTAGACGGGTTTGAAAGCGTTGCAGGGTTTTTTGTAAATCGCTTAATCGGCGCTATTAAGTAACTTTTTATTTTATTTGCTCGAGGGAAACCAATTTTAAATGCAGTGCATTTCGTTGATGATTGATTTTATTTTTACAGAAAGCAAACGTTTTGTAACCACCTCAATTGTTGGTAGCTTATTTTTATTTTTCAGCAAGATCTATGTAATCGGGAGTAACCTTTCATACTTTATTAAAAAGTACTAAAGGTTATTTCCGTTCCTTACCGCATACTTAGATAATTTCAACTAGCAATGGAATCAAGATATCATAAATTATTGAAAATTATTAGCTAGTTTTAAAGGTGACCTCTTTTCTCCAGTTAATACTCAAGTTAAGTGGTAATCAAGTTTTTACAGATAAGAACCTAAATGTTTAGCAATATCAAAATAAGTTTGAAAGTCGTTACAATTGAACGAACGATCGTCTGGACTCCTGAAGGTGAACAAAAATTCAACTAGATTTATACGAAAATTCCAGCGCTAAGCTACAGAGTAAATGGTACTCGTAGCAATACGTACACTCAGCAGTGACTTAATGTTTTACACACCCTCTCTTTTCTATCTCATCAGGGTAAGCGGGACAGAATTTTCATGGCATTTTCATCTCGGCACAAACGTGATGGAAACAAATACATGAATATAATACTAAAATCTAGAATTTACTCCCACGCAAATAAAGAAAAAACGACTCAATCACACGTGAAACAAAGTGCAGATTGTGTTGATCAAATAAATCTTTTTTGAGTTCCAAAGGTAAAAAATTCACGGCGCGAGTCAATAGAGACCTAATTTGTTTGTAAATAGAAGCTAAGTGAGGGAAATCGCCGGATAGGATAGAGCCTTTTGGAAGTGGATTTGAGTAGGCTGTCCTTTTCAGTTTCAGTGTTGAGGAAAGAGAGGTAGCGAGGGTGATACTCAACCTCCCGGCATTGCGGGAGGTAAAAGATTAACCCAGTTTTGTTATTTGTCCACTGTCAGTTGAGTACCTAGTCACAATGCGGCGGGAGTCGGCTCTACTAGGTCCGGGGGCCGTTTAACGTAATTGTAAATGATTAATGTGTCTGTACCTCGATGTAATAGCAACAAGAGATTGGGAAGCGATGCTCTCATTTTGATTTATGACCCACAGCCTTTTCTATAGGATTTCATTCGAAATTCTTCAAGGGTAAAAAGGAGTTGGCAGGACTTTTGACCAATAAATTATGTATGTACCTATCAAGATTGCTCCCATTGCTTCTTGGCAAACATAAAGTACGTAAGAAGCAGATCTTAAAACAAAAATTTTATACTTATATTTCACTATTTTGTGCTTTTATTCGAATACATGGTAGGCTCTAAGTTAAATATGATCATTAACATTATTAAGGCAAAGTACGTTCGCTTTTTCGAGACAAGGACGAGCGAACACCGCGCAGTGAAAGCGAGAAAGGGAGGCAAGAGCCGGCCCGTGCGCAATTTTACTGCTTTTTGTTTATAAATTTGTTATTGCTCTAAAACAATACTCTTTCGCAAAAAACTAAAACCATAATCCTCTAAAGTGTTTAGTTAAGTATTTTTTAGACGATATTTCATGCAAATATGTTAAGTAACTAGCAAATGAAACTGGTTTTCCGTAGTAAAAATGCAAAATTTAGAGGAAACTTTGCGATTTTTTTCTATCGAGTCAAGTTGAGTCAATCGTGTTTCGGCTCCCATAACTTACTAACAAAAATCCTAAACTTTTGATGCTCATCAAAAAAGATTTTAAAAAATTGTGTTTTCTTGCCTTAAAATTGATTTTCCGTCTAAGCAAAACCTGAGTTTTGGGACCTACTTCACCTTAAGAAATAAAATAAATCTCAAAAAAATTCAGTAGGGTGGCGAGCAGGTTCGAAATTTCGAGTCCTGCTAAAATCGAAATTTTTTGGAACTTATTTAATTTCTTAGAGATTACCCACCTAGAGTGCTAGGGCTTAACACAAAATCCATAGAATTAACATTATTGTAAGGGTTATTGGTAGTCCACTGGGCAGGATTGAAACTTAGACCTATGTATGTCCTTCAAAAGACATTTAAAATTCATTTGTAGCGTGTCATAGTCTACCGATATCGGTGCTGATTCTACTTATATGTCAAGGTCACTTTAATATTGTCAAGTCATGTTACGCTTGGGAATCATGGAATTTTAATGTTTCTAGGTATCGCAGTAGACTTGTATAGATCATCATCATCATCAGCTTATATTAGTCCACTGCTGGATATAGGCCTCCTCTAATGAGTGTCATAGCGCCCTTTCTTCAGCTTGCCGCATCCAGCATTTGCCAGCAGTCTTTCGCAAATCGTCATCCCGCCTGGTCGGAGGGCGTCCTACACTACGTTTGCCGAGTCGCGGTCTCCACTCATGAACACGTAAACCCCAGCCGTTGGCGGTTCTTCTCGAGATATGGCCAGCCCACTACCACTTCAGCTTGCTAATCCTTACTAAAGGACTAAAGCTAGCATTATTCAATGTTGACAAATATTTAAGTTTCTTGAATTCGCAAGAGACAGCGCTATAAACTTTGAAGTCTTTATAGTTTTATTTGATGATGTGTTTCCTCTCATAAACTTAATTGTAACGACCACTAAAATCAATATTTTGCTCACTTCATTGACTACAAAATATCGCGAACACTCGTGCGGCAGTAAAATGACGAATTAAGTTTTATGGAGTGGTTTTGTTTGGTGTGAAGTCTTATAAATTTTTGTCAATCTTATTTAATTGGTGTCAGACGTGTTGTGTTATTTTTATTTCACGTTTCTTCCCTGCTCTATCCTTCATAGCAAATGATTTACTATGAAATTACTATTAAATGTACCTATATTTAACCCCAACCCAGTTTGGTCGGGTCGAAGTTGTTATTAGGATTTTACTCGCAAGAAAAATTCACAGTAGCAGCCAGGAGTTTGGAAGTATGCGGTGTTACACCCCCGTGTCTCGGAAAGCATGCGTTGGTCCTGCGCCTGACCCTTCTAAGGTCTTGTCAGTCATCGGACTCATCGGATTATAAATAAAAATAAATAAATAAATAATAACGGACAATTCACACAGCATTATCTAGCTCCAAGCTAAGCAGAGCTTGTGTTATGGGTGCTAGATAACTGATGTCTTTGACAACGGGTTAAATTGTCTAAGACTGATGTACATAATACAATACATAGATAGATATATTTTTATTACACATAGAAAACGCCCAGAACACCCGGAACAAATACCTGCAGATCATACAATTATTTGTCCCAAGGCGAGAATCGAACCTGCAACCTCCTGCGTCGCAGGCGGACCTTCGCCCACCGCACCACAGAGGTCGTCAAACGATTATGAGAGTAAGAGAATAGGAAGTGCACCTGTGTTTACGTGCACACTTGTGCACTATAATATGTCCTACGCTCTTGGCTAGTGTCCATTGAGACTGGCCGCTGTGGTCAAAAATTCGGCTAGAAGGACACACCACTCAAATTTAGCTTTTTTTAATATTTTTCGTTTCCATCACAAGTATTATATTATGTATTTCAGTTAACTAGTACCCATAATACAAGCTCTGCTTAGCTTGAAGCTAGATAATGCAGTGTGAATCGTCCAGAATTATTTATTTCTCAAGATTCTCAAGATGTTTTAGCGTGTGATTTCCATCAACTACAAACCTAAGTGTTTGTAAAGGTTGAATATAAATGAAAATAAAATTCATTCATGCGTTTTTAAAACTTGTCAGCATAATTTGGTGCTATAGTTACATTTGGGGGTGAGTGCTTTTATACGATCCCGCGTTAACCCGTCTGGATTTTAAAAATCAGAAGGAGAGGGTGGGTCACCCCGCGTCTGAGGGGTTGGGGTTGCAAGGGGTGGCTGAAGACAACTGTTATTAAAATACAAGAGATAACTTATGAGGTTTTTCGTATTCGAGAATTAGAGTGCTTTAGCTTTGATAAGTCTGAAAAAGTAATTTTTCGTAAAAGAGGTTTCGATTTAATTTAAGGTTTTTATTATATTTTAAAAGTTTAAATTGCTTTTTGTATTAAGTGTATTAGGTAAATGTCTTTTGAATCATGAACATTTTTTTAAAACTTTATCAAATTGGACATCAGTTCATCAAATCCAGCTCAAACATAGTCGCAACTCGATTTTTTACCTATTTGTTATTAAATACCTTACTGGCAAACGTTCTCTTATCATATTTCTTTATTGTAGGAATGTTAAAATAACCTTAAACCCTTATAAACCTTAATCTGCAGTATGCACAACATTATCTAGCCCCAAGCTAAGCAGAGCTTGTGTTATAGGTACTAGATATCTGATATACTTGGCCTTGCCTACCTCATAATATTCAAAGGATTAACCAAATTTGACTTTGGCTACACGTCCGTATTCAAATGAACCTCAGGCTTTTACCTCCAGTAAGTTATTCCGAGATCTTTTAGGCAAAGTGACCATTCAAATGAAACCGAAGTGAGAAAACAAATGGAAGCGTTAATACGCCCGGCCAATACGCCAGGCGTAATTTAATCCTCGCGGCAGGGTTCCCGGGGAAATCTATAAATCTGCCGCCATTAGGCTGGAGGTCTCCCCAGGACTCTTATTTACTTCGGGCACAAATTCAGATGACAATGTTTTAGGGGAAGGCGATGTAACTGGCCGCGGTAGGGTTGGCACGCTGGACTTCTTCTGATAAGGGTGACGAATTTTCGTCGTAGTCAAACAGATCTAAATGAATTTATTTTGTGATAGGTATATGGAAGGACTTTTGATTGATTTAAATAACAGTTATTTCGTCATTTTAATTGCTATTTGTCATTTTTCAAATATCATCAAAAAGTATAAAAGTGATGGATACTGATACCTAGATACTATATTTTATAGAAGAAATTGTTCTTACTTTGTTATCCTTTCTTGATGCATAAATTATTGGACTGAGTTGCCAATAACCAAAGAAGGCAATATAGGAAGTGACATAAGGGGTGCAATAAAGATAATAATTCCTGTAAAACGGAAATCTGAATTTTATTGAATTAGAACTAAATGTGTTCCGATAATAACATTAATATTCGATTTCCCCGCGTGCCAACCCTAGGTAGATTCCTTCCACCCCCGTCAATTACCAACCCTGACCGATCCGGGGCGAGACTTATTGACGGACTGCTCGCTTGAATCGCTGTCTCTTTGTATCCAGACTCGAACTGAAAGTACACTCTCGTAACCGTTTGGTTTTTGTGGAGTTTTTGTCTCACCTGCTTTGGTTTGATACTGAATTTTGCAGTTTGGTTGAGATCTACGGATGACTGATTCTGAAGAAGACCTTCCTCAGAATTATGTATTAAGATTTAAAAAAAAGATATAAATAACTAATCTCTTTTTACGAGATGCCATAACTTGCTGAACTGTTAATTTCTTAAATAAATAAATAATAATACTGGACAATTCACACAGCATTATCTAGCCCTAAGCTAAGCAGAGCTTGTGTTATGGGTACTAGATAACTGATATAGGTATGTACATAATATAAGACATAACATAGATAGATATTTTTTATTATACATAGAAAACGACCTGAACACCCTGAACAAATGTCTGCAGATCGTACACACATTTGTCCCAAGGCGGGGATCGAATCTCCTGCGTCGTCAGACCTTCGCCCACCGAGCCACAAAGGTCGTCAAGTCAAGTTTAGGTAAGTACAATTAATTCATTTAGGAACCATTGATCAAAAACAACCTTAAAATATCAATTTCAACCAAAAACAAATTAGCAACCTTATACACATAGGTGTGAAGCGATTCGCGCAAAAACAAACAAAGGTAATTTGATAAGTACATTGAATGGATTTTATCACGAGATACTTTCAATCCGCATTTCGGTAAACAAGTAAAAAAGTCCGCAAACATACGCAGTCACCCTCGTCATGGGGTGCATTCGACAACGGGGATACGTGTTGGTTGGAGTATTTATACTCTGGATGTAAGTAATAAAGGAACTTTCAATAATCCAAAACAAGTACAGTTTGTGATAGTTATTGAACAAACTTTTTATTTGTTTGTATCATTTAACTCTTATTAGCTACGAGTTCATCGTAGCTAATAAGAGTTAAATGTTTGTATCATTCTCTTATTTTTTTTAATAAATAAGTAGCAAATGACTATTTTTTAAATATTAATTCAATTTTATTTGACCAATGGATTTTTTTAATATTTTTTATTAATTTTTATTGTACAAAATGTATTCCAACAGTGGTTATAATTATACGTGTAATAATTATTATGAAATGACTATTAAGACTATTATCAGTTTTTTTTAACGCCTCTGTAATAGTTTTATTCTATTAGGTTTAGGTAGCTTATCGAAATTGCCCTTGGTGACCACCAATAACTATTTTCGATCATCATCACATAGGCTTTCCCTAATGAGCGTCATAGCGCCCTGTCTTGAGCTAGCCGCATACAGCATCTGCCAAAAGTCTTTCGCAAATCGTCATCCCACCTGGTAGGAAGGCGTCCTATACTACGAGACACGGTCCCCACTCAAGAATATGTTTACCCTCTTAAAATTAAATACTTACAGATACTTCCACATTCACAAAACTTTATTTTGGTATCTTTTTGTTAACAAAACAAAATCGGTGACACCGTCCGGTGTCGGCGGAGGCGTTTTAAGGGTTGGTGCGAATTTTCAGGGTACGAATATTGAAGGCAGCTGACATTGTTTTGTCCACTTGTCGACGGCAGATTTTGGTATGTAGACGCCTACACTATATCAAAACGTCTTCATAAAGTTTTACAGCCAATAATCCAATAAGTTCCGTAAAAGCTCACAGAGACTTGTCCCGATGTAACAGTCCAGACAGTGGCTACACTGTTTTATGCAAATATTTTACATTTAGCGTTTCTTTTAAATAATATTTAACCCTAAAATAAATCAATTATAAAACTGCTTTGGTGAACTACATAAAGACCTCTTTAAACTTCTAGTATAGACAAATAATTTGAATTCGTGGCGCGGACATAAGGAGAATACGGAAAAACAAAAGGGGTGAGGGTTGGAAAATTGCTTGCAGGCGGGACGAATGTAATTTTGTAAAAAAATAATTTATATTTTACCTAGAGAAACGAATAATGCATATCGAAAGAATACAACGTTCAGCGGTTATAATACGTTAAATACAGAGAAAAGATTTCCAACATTTGGTAATAGCGTTTACCGGAATGAGGTCAGAAATCTATTTTATTTCTAATTATAGAGCTATTTCAAGTTCGTGCGTATATCATTCCTATTTCATCATCTAGGTCATCTTCGATTCAACTATATTGTAACTAGATTGTATATAACCTAAAGAGTGTGGACTCCAAGTTTGCTCTAACTATCTTTAAATTGAATATTGTATTTATGGGTCTTTAGTATGTGAAAAACAACCGTACTGAAGACTTTAAATTCGGCAAGCGAATTCGAAGCGGTCGTCTTCCATAATTCGTGAGACAAAGTTCTCGGCTGAAGGAGTATCCTAGATGATCATTTCGTCGGATATTTCAGGGTTATTATATATATTCTTTCGGTCTAAGAGTTATAGTGAAGCTTGGAATTCAGATTTTAAGGTTTTAGAGTAGCTTAGACCGGAGGAATAGAGGGGAGGCACACCTGAATTTACAGGAATCAGAGGTTCCTAGTTTTGGGAGAGATTAATATGAATCTCAGTAAATGTAAATGTTGGAACATTTGATTCTTTTGGGTTCAAGTGTTGGGGATGGGCGGAGGCCTTTCCAGGATATTTAAAAAATATCCTAGTTTGAGTATCTAGCAATTCAATAGTTAGTTCATGTTTTGTATTAATAATATTCTCTAATCTTCTAGCTATTTTACTCGACTGTGTAAACGGAGGTTCATGTTTGTCAGGTTTAAGTAGGTAGGTATTCGTCAGAATTAGGGTATATTGTAGCTAGTTCGTTTGTCTATGCTTCTAAAAGAAACTGAGTTACTACAACATAACGGGTGTCCTACCACTAGACGACACTAGACGATCACATTGGCCATTATAATCACTTTTCTATATATTCGTTTATCTTCAATAACTATCTCTTTGGAGGACGTTTCTTTGTTATAGGAAGATTTGCAGCTTCCTTCTGAATTTTAAGATAATCATAAATTATCTAATGATCTATGTTTAATAAGTTCTGTAATAAATGTCTTGAATCTGTAAATTTGGAGTTATATTTATTTTATTTATAATAGATAGGTAGGGGTGTTACACCGACTTGACAGATCATTTGGGTTATATGTATGGATTAATGTTTTTATAATTAGTGTGTATGAGTTGTTGTTACTAACCTTAATTTTAAGTCATTTTTAACTTTACTAACAATATATGGATTTTGTGGTCTGAAATAAAATATTTTTATTTTATTTTATTTTATTTGCTAGTCCATGTAGTAATCCTCCAAGGTTTGTTCTGCGCTCCTAGTGGAATCATCCCGCGAATGATACACCAAATGCTCAATCGAAAAGATATATTACAATACGCGCAGTGTACGCCGCTAATCCAGTTATGACGTCATAGAGTTTGTTGGTAACGACAGAAGGTATGGCGAAATAATGCATAGATTATCTAGTGAAGCAAACCGCTTTGTTTTTATATGCGTATGTATTTGTAGTATTTGTTAATGTATTATCACCATAGGTTATAAAGTATTTAAAATAAAAACCGTTAAAATAAAAAATGTGTAATGTGTAAATATACCCAATTTTATAACTTGGTCGGAGAGATGGTTTGCTGGAAGAGAACTCTTTTTAGGGCTAAGCTCGTGATTGCCATATTTTTTCTAGCTTAACGTTTTATTTTTGTTTTTTTTCTCGTGCAATAATGAATTTTTTTTTTATAATAATTAGAATTTTCCACCCGTCCTGATTCCGCCCTAAAATGATACAATGTTTAGACTGTTCTCGGGCAGACTAACAAAGCGAAAGAAGAGGAAGCATTCAAACACTTCCAGTTCACTTTTTAGTCATAATATATAAGATAACCTATCAATGAAGTCTTAAGGGCGTTACTACCGTATATATACATCGTAGCAACCTCCAAGGACGGCAGGTCTCCGGTAGGTCCTCCTAGGGCAGCTCGAATTATATTTAAGTAAAGTATACTAATTAGAAAGATAGAAACCAATTTAATTGCACACTTAAATCTAAAAAAACAATTTACACATAAAACAATTATATCATAAGTGACAATTGGCGGTCTTATCGGTCAAGAGCGATCTCTGCCAGACAACCTAATTATAATATTTAAAGATCAAGGGAGAAGCTTAAAAGTTATTTTGCTTCTACAAAGTTAGTTCATTTTACGGCAAATATATTTTTTCTAAAAATAAACTGGTATAAATACAAAAGTTCCAAGTGTGTGGGTAGATTTTTGCGTGGGAATACTCTAAGTAGAAAAATATTTCACTGTTGCAAAAAGAATCTAGAAGCTTTTAAACTGCAGTCTATGCAGGTATATGATGTGGCGCTCATTTCGGGGAGATCTATGTCCAGCAGTGGACAAATATAAGCCGATGATGATGATGATGACGTTTTTAGAGTCTAGTCAATGGTCATCATTTCTATATTCAATTCAGGCTATCGACATTTATATAAGTATGAAATGGTAGATACACGACACATATTAGAATCGCTACAGACGAGCAATGTATATGAATATAAAAAAATATATGAAACCCTGACAGTTTTTACAACAAAAACGTGTGAACAGAAAATAATATTCTCTTGAAATAATCAAGACGGTGAATAAGGTTGAGCTTTTCCACTGATAAGATTGATGTCTAAGTACTGGGGTATAGTAGCTACGACTGCTGGTCAGTTTTACCCGTCTTCATAGTGTGATGCTCCCTAGCAGTACCACGGTCTGGATCAATGGTTTTTTATACATGAAAAAATTGTACGGTTTATGTACTAAATTGTACGTCTAAAATAAAAATAGGTACTTCAAGTTTACATACAAAACTAGTTGGTCAGCTTGGTACACTGCTAGGGAGCATGCTCCCTAGCAGTGTTCCATGTTTCAGCTTGTACCTAAAAAACTAGGCACGCTAGGAAAAAACTGTTAAGTGTAAAAAATTGTACGAAAATTGTACTTGCGGTACACCAAAAATTATTTGCTGATTTCAATAAAAAAAAAAAAAATTAAATTCTTTTTTAATTAGGGACTTTGAGTCTAACAGTGACTAAGTCAGTCCCATAGGATATCTAAGTAACTAATTAATCAATCAATATTTACAAATAACTTATAAGTGAACTTATACAGAGTGACGGCGGCGGCGGAAGTTTGTTCCGCCAGCACACTCTGAAATAAACCCAAATCCAAAAAAAAAAATGAAATACCATTATCTGACCAAAAACATAAATGTGAAAACTCGCCAAGTTTGTACTACTTCTGACGCAAATAAATGTCCTAACGCGATTTATTGGTGAGTGTGCTGGTAAATTTACCTATATTTTTCGATTTTAAAGAAATTCGATAGACTATATTTCGGTTAAGGCCACCAGGGTCCCTCAGATGGATCCCCGAGACGAAATGGCTGATGGTGTCGTACTTTTAATTTCTCTGATGGTACTTATCGATATTTTGAATCGACACATTCGGACAGAATAACGACAGAGAAGGGTTAATTCACCCATTTTTGTTATCTAATAAAGGTAGACCTAGTTTTTGGTCACGCGAATAAACTTGAAGATAATGTATTTTTTAAACTCTAGGTATTTATAAATACCTTCTCTCCCTCTGGATCTCCGTCTTGGGCGTGATGAAATCCTCTCGCACGCAGTAACTTAATAGCTTCGTTCGTGAGTTATTTTAGAATCTATAAAGTATACAGGGTTATTGGTTACCAATAACCCTGTATAGATAAAAAACACAAGTGCGAGTCAGACTCGTTCACCGCGGGTTCCGTAAAATTAAGTGTTTGTTTTGTGTGTTCTTGTTTCTTGCCAAATAGCATGATTCTGGTTAAACGGAATTACAAATATTGGTCACTAGCAAGATAAAAAAAGATCTTTAATTTTATCTACAAATTTAATTGATCTTCCCTTTACTTTTTGGTATAGGACCTTGCTTCTTGCCAAATTTCATGATTCTAGGTCAATGGGACCCTATAGGTTTTGTGTGCATGTGATTCCCTAGGAAATTTCAAAATATTTGGGCATAAACGTCTGTAAATTTTGATTGCATTGACTTAGAAGTTTGAATTACATCGCGACTCCAAGAGGTAACGAACCTGAGTACCTATAGGTATGGTGTGAATTTCAACTCGATACCTCTACCCGTTTCTGAGAAGAAAGTTTAAAAGAAGATTGACAGACGGAAAACAAAGTAGTAGTGATATAAGGGTTCCTTTTTTCCTTTTGAGGTACGGAACCCTAAAAACTATAAAATTACTAGTTTCAGCGAGCGGCTTCGCACACGCTGTTCCATGGCAAATGGCAACTGATTTATGACTGATATAACCTTTTTTATCAAGGCCTAGAATTGATGATGATGTTCTCCTAGCCGAATTTCGGCCACGGCGGCGGCCAGGTGCGCAGAAAATATTACAGTGCAAAAGTGTGAGCGCAAAGTCGTTAAATATAATGCACTCTCTGTTTCCTCACTTTTATAATGCGATGGAACGGCATGCGGCAGACCGACACATAGCGGTCAAAATGTTTTAAAAGAAAATAGGATAATAGTTGGAGATTATAAAAGAAACTAGAGGGCGCCTTGTGCGCGAGCTGCAAGCAGCTCGCGTTTGTCGGACTCTGCCTTGGAGTAAGAATACGACCCTGTAGATATCAAATTTGAAATCCTCACCCCCAAGTTAGTCGAAAACGATACCCATATCAGATTTTTTGGATGGGGGAGGGGGTTCAGGAGGTTCATCGGGGGGGGTCACGGCACCCCCGTGGTCGCATTGCGGCTTGCTTCGCTCGCCGCAATGCTTCCCCGGGTCCAGGGGGCGGGGGTTCAAGGGGTTCATCGGGGGGGTCACGGCACTAATGGTAGCCAAAAATCAGTGCCCGTGCGAAGCCGCGGGCAGCAGCTATTTATCTATAAAACCAGCAAAAAATCACGATTGTTGTAGTAGCATAAGAGTTTACATAAATATTTATTTTATGCTGTTTTTTAGTAGGTATTGTTGTTATAGCGGCAACAGAAATACATCATCTGTGAAAATTTCAACTGTCTAACTATCACGGTTCATGAGCCTGGTGATAGACGGACAGACGACGGGCAGACGGACGGACAACGTAGTCTTAGTAATAGGGTCCCGTTTTACCCTTTGGGTACAGAACCCTAATTATATAAGATTGCCAAGACAGAAATAAGATAATGAAAGAACGTATATAATTATGATAAGAGAGTGCTACGAAAATTGGCACCTATCTATGTACCAATATGATTTCAGTTCATATCGCTAAGCCACTATCCGAACGAACTTGGCGAGTTTTCACATTTATGTTTTTGGTCAGGGTATTTCAATGTTTTTTTTTTTCAATGAAATCGGCAAATGATTTTTGGTGTACCGCAAGTACAATTTTCGTACAATTTTTTACACTTAACAGTTTTTTCCTAGCGTGCCTAGTTTTTTAGGTACAAGCTGAAACATGGAACACTGCTAGGGAGCATGCTCCCTAGCAGTGTACCAAGCTGACCTACTAGTTTTGTATGAAAACTTGAAGTACCTATTTTTATTTTAGACGTACAATTTAGTACATAAACCGTACAATTTTTTCATGTATAAAAAACCATTGATCCAGACCGTGGTACTGCTAGGGAGCATCACACGTCTTCATAGGCATGGAAAGCCACCATGCGAAGTCGCCTATAGGCAGTGGGTCGAGGGCAATGAAAGTGTTAACACATAGGTTCGATGAGAATAATACGTAAATTAGTAATGATCAGTGATGTTAACTGCGATCATGGACCATGAAGTACTTTTATTTACCAGGATGTAGATATCGATCCTAAATGTAACGATCCCAATTCAAAGGAGTAAACTCTGTAATGTTGATAATGACAATTCACACAGCATTATCTAGCCACAAGCTAAGCAGCGCTTGTGTTATGGGTAGATAACTGATATACATAATACAATACATTACATAGATGGATATTTTTTATTATACAAAGAAAACGACCAGAACACACGTAACAAATACCTACAAATATTTTTCCTAAGGCGGAAATCGAACTCGTAACCTCCTGCGTCGCAGACGGACCTGCTCCCAACGCTCAACAGAGGTCGTAATAATGTATGTAGCATAAAGCTGAAATTACTGCCATTGCCTTAATTTTTTTTGTTTATCTTATGTTTAATTTTAATCTGTTTTGTAATTTGTAGTGTTTAAGGTAATAAATTTATTTTTTCTTTTTTTCTTTTCTTTCGTCAATTAAAATTAAATAAAACATTGTTTGCAACAGTTTGCAGTTACCTCAATTGTTTCAATTGTAAATACTAGTTTATATTTTATTCTATTATTTGATTGTAAGTTTGTTTCATAATAAAACATGAACATTGGTCATTGTAAATGGCTCGTCTGCCCAGCCCCAGCTATATGCTCGAATGTGTTTAAATTATTAACCCATAACTCTTGTATCAAAATGTCGCTGACCGCACGCACGTATTTTACTGGAGAAGATTTATTGACTTCCATTTTGGTTAAATTGACTTCAAAGTAAACAAAAAATGTGACTAATTACATAGAATACCTATATACATATAATAATTCAATCTTGTTTAAGAAATTTAGTTATCATTTTTCGATAATGGTAATGATTCTCTTGGCACAATACCTAAATTAAACTTGCGTAAAAATGTTGCTGTCTCCTTTTGTTTGATAAAAAAAAAGAGACGTAACAATATTAGGCTAGTTTAGTTTAAGTTTTGTGCTAACAAAATCGCTACCAATGTCATGTTTCGATTGTTTTCTGTTTTGAATGCCAGTAAAAAAAAATTATTTTCATGTTTAAATTGAAAGTAATTTTACGAGGATATTCGTTACTGAGTATTCATCACCTGTCTCGTATTGGTGGTGATGAATTTCGACCACTTCATCCAGTCTCAATGTAACTAGCCATGTGTTCAGAACATATTATAGTGCACAAGTACAGTAAATTTATATTTAGATATAAGATTATGTTATTCATGTTTTTTTCTCTTTTTTTGTACAATAAAGTGTTAATAAATAAATAAATAAGTGTATGCACAATCACAGGTGCATCAATTCCCTCACTCTCATAATCAGGGGCTTCAGACCGATTTATCGGATTATGAAGCATCTGTCAACATAGAGGTTATTATTTGGTCATACCCAGAAAATAATTAACGCAACTCTCTCGCATTACCATGTTAAGTGCCATTTGTGGTAGCATCAAAGCCATCAATATTTCATAGCTGCAATATCGGGTTAAACTGGCCAGCACTCATAATGGCGTATGGACTTTATGGGGGGGCAACCCTTGGTACATAAATAGCGAGTTTGAGTTTTACAGTTTGAGATTTAAAGACAATATTTTAGCTTGGTGTATTATATTTTTTTACGATTTTGAGCTGAATAGCTCAATACGTAACACACTCTATGTGTGTTAATAGATTTATTAACACACTAACTCGCGGTTTCACCTGTGCAGTTCTCGTTCCCGTGGGCATTCCGGGATAAAATATAGTCTATTTGCAATTCCAGACTATAACCTATCTCTGTGCCATATTTCATCCAGATCCGTTCAGCCATTCTGGCGTGATTGAACCATCCTCAACTATACAAAATAAAACTATGCCAGGGGCATTAAAAAAACTTATAATAGGTATCACAAACTGCCAATTGAAAATTTTGAACCTTTTTTCACCTTTACCTTTTTTCAACTAAATAATAAGATAAAATAGGTGGTGGCGCTAGTTTGGCTCTGGGTACCGTCTTAAAGGTGGACTATTGAAGACTCGAGCACCTTAGTAGCTCCATCTATCATGGTTACCTACCTATTTACCTACATTTAAACTATTTCACCTACATTCAAAATATTTCAAACTATTTTATTTACTTTCAATTTTCTATTGACTTTTTATTCAAACCGCTAGATTACCACACAATTGAGCTAAAATGCACTTCAAACTTTACCCTTGATCCCTCAAAACATGACCTTATTGAGGCTTTAAAGGGTCGCACCAAAATTATAGACGCAGTTGAGTATTTTGCACATTTGGCGACCCTGCACGTACTTAAGTACGAATGTTATCTACGATCACTTGACTCTTCTTTAACTCTCACCCATTTTTAGATACTCTGACTTATTTCAATGACGATAGAGTAGAAATTTTATAATCCAGTAGTGTGTTTTATTTAGTTGTAGGTAGGTCATGTTATAAAAGATGATGTAGGTATGGACGGACGCAATCATCTCGTCCATCGTCCCCTTTCAATCTTCTAATAAATAAGGGAGCAATAAAAAATGAACAGACGACGCTGGCGCCCTCTGACGTGACGACTAATCAACAAGATCTGTGTTATGAATAAAAAAGTCTATCTTCGCATTACGTCTATTAGGAAACTAATATTGTGTCATATGGCTACCGCGAGAAATTAGCATTAACTCACAGTTTTCCTGAAAATAAGCCGAAGGTGCTCTGGGTATTTTTCTATTTAATATGCTGATGAAACTAAAAAAACTCTTGTAATTGTAAAAACTAAAAACAGATGGTACTTTGCAGAATTATTTCTGGTAGTTAAAATAGTTTTTTTTTCATTTTCGAAAATAAGGGGATCTGCCTTGTATCCCATAGATTATTAACTTTTTTTTTCAACGCTTTATCGATAAAGATGACGGAGAATCATTGTTTTAATGTACCTAACCCAAATTTGCCCAGACGCGTCTAGCGGTGTAAGATTTGTGATGTTTACGGAACTTTAAGCATTTGTATACTAGGGTTATTATTATTACGGAGCAAGGTTACACAGATACTGCTTGGTTGGTGGCGGACGATGAATATGAATTTAGGCATCGCCTTCATTAGATTCTGTTGTTGAATTATTCTTTACTCATCTACATCTTTCTGTGTTGAATAAACTTAAAAACTACTGGACCGATTTCGAAAATTATCTTGCTGTTAAAAAGCTACCAACATTATCACTTAGTGACATAGGCTATAGCATATACCCGTACGAAGCTGGGGCGGACAGCTAGTTATGAATGAAAGCGGATTAACTTTGAACCTAGTTTGTATTGGAAGAAACACAAAAGTTTAATTTCACCCCATGCCGGAGTTTAATTTGTTTCTGTCTTTTGTAACTTTCAGTATCAATTTCCAAACAAACGTTTTTGTGTCAGAAACCTATTGATAATAAAAACAAATCCATATTATTTAGAAAGTACAACGATGTCAAAAGACCCATAAAATTGGCCAGGTTGTACCTATGTACCCTCACCCTCAGAAGACAGAATATTATGTAAAACCTATCTATATCGTCTTCAATCAATACACGTTACTAGATGTAAAAGCTTTCTGCACAACACTGATATTGAACTTTATTACTTTAAGCGAAAACTTATTTTCCTCTGCAGAAAATCGAGTGATTTTTCTGCTCACATCCTGAACAACAGTCACCACAGTTCAGAGGGTTTTAGACTTAAGGAATACTGGAATAGAGTTGGTTTTGTGTTGCTATAGAGAGATGAAGAGTTAGTTTTTTTGTGAATATCAAAATATGAGCCCCCTTTTACAATCCTATTGTATAGGATATTGATCCCTTAATAGTATGAGTTGCTGGTCCGTAGTGTCTTAATAAAAGGGGCGAGTGATGAATGCGTTTTATTATACACACTTGTTCGTATTCGTACACGCGTTTTATAAAATCGGACATTGCATGTTATAGTCGGACATAATACGGTATTTCATCCATTTTAGATTCTAAAGAAAACATGAAAACAGAAAAAAACAGAGGGAGGCCTGCGTCCAGCAGTGGACCATTAGGCTGTTGAGTTGAGATTCTAAAGTGATAATGAACTACTAAGGCACTGCGCAAACGTAGACATTTTGTGTCAGATACAAGCTACCGATGAATATTTGATTTGTATAGAACCAGTATGAAAGCATCCACTCCCTGCGCATACGTGTGTCTAGTGGCTCCTACTTAACACATACTCATTGACGATCAAAAAGTGTTCGATGTCGGAAACTGGAAACTAAAAGTCATCAGTTAAAGACTCAGGCAACATTAACAAAATTTCCTTACAATTGTACTGAGCTGCGAATTGCATCAGTGGCCAGAAGTAGCGACCGGTAACTATATCCGATCAGGATAGTCTACAGGATACAGCAACTATGGTTCCCTGTGATGGTGTGCCATGGCAATACGTTTGCGCAGCGCCTAAACAAAATAAAATAATTTTAATCTATAATTCACTCGTGTAACACTCCCTTCTCAAGAAGTCCGTAGGTATAGTGTTACTTAAGTGTAGCTACCACAAAAATAATAGTGCACACGTTTGACAGATCGTATCGATCTAAAACGAGCATTTACTGATAAGCCGATTAACATGATAAAACAATCATTTAAATCAACAAACACTTTAGTACTAAAATTAGCATAAACAAAGGCGAAATTAAATTAGATTCGTATCATGCGAACATAAAGTGCTTATAATTAACTTAGTAACAGTTGTAGAAACAATACGCAGCTCATTATGGAAACAGCTGTGTTGTTTCAGCCGTAGAGTATCTGTAATGGTCGCGTATTTTAGGCAAAAAAATACAACACTTTCTTTTTTTGAAAATTGCATTTGTTTTTGGTCAGCGTTTGAGAAAGGTGAGTCAATAGACCGAAGACTTTACTAGAGTAGAGTTAAAATTATAATGTAGAGAAAAGAGTTTAGTTATTGTTTTTATATTAATATTAGAAAATAATAGCGTAACTTGACGAAAATGCAGTGGACGCCATATTTCTGTGTGGTCATGACGTCAGTTTGATGATACCTGATGCGCTGATGTTGCTGATGACAGTTGATACTTTTGGTTTGTCTACACAGCCGTATGACATAACAAGATTGCCTTCTATTTCATGGTGTTCAGAAGACTTTACTAGTAGAGTTAGAGTTATAATCTAGAGAATAAAGTTTAGATATTGTTTGTAATATACCTATTAGAAAATAATAGGGTATGTAACCAGCGTTAGTTAATTTAGGAATTCGAATTTCTTTAGTAGCGTCTGTAATATTTGTGATTTTAGCTAGGAGGTGATGGTGATCTGACATTTTACGGAAACCGATCTGTAGTAAATAAATAAATAATGCTGGACAATTCACACAGCATTATCTAGCCCCAAGGTAAGCAGAGCTTGTGTTATGGGTACTAGATAACTGATATACGTAATATTATACATTACTTAGATAGATATTTTTTATTATACATAGAAAACACCCAGACCAACGGAACAAATTTCTGCAGATCGTACACAAATTTGTTCCGAGGCGGGGATCGAACCCGCAACCTCTTGCGTCGCAGGCAGACTCTCGCCCGATGCAGTAAGAAGTTGTCTTGCTATTCTTGGCTTCTCTGTGACAAATTATAAGTAGGTATTTCAATAATAAATCATATTAATCAGCCAGCGCCATCTCAAAGCCTGCAATGTGTGAGAGATTATACCGTTTTTTGTGTATTGTTCAAAATGTTTAGCAAGCTAATTAGTTGAGTTATAATTTAATTTTGTGCTGATATTTCGTAATTCGGTTTGTAAGATTTTTATCAAGCTTATGAAGTCTACTTATTAGGTACTTGTTTTGTCTTTGTATTTTCTCTTAGCTAGTTATCTTGAAGACAATTTCGAAACACTTGTCATTTAATTAAAATTGAGATTATAATATTAGGTAGGTAAAAAATTTTTTCTCGATATTATTTTCAGAAACATGATGAAGTCATTTGTTTAAAGGAATTACGTATTAGGTACATTCGTACCAATTTGAAAACTTAAAATTTTCTTTTCGCATGTAAATTTCACATAACATTTTTGCCCGTAATCAGCACGGAGTTCAATAAGCTCAATAAGAAAATTGCAAAAAGCACGTAACGTAATAGGCCGTTGCGAAACGCTCGTGCTACGGCGACCCTCGTAGCCGTAAGCTACGTGGTTACGTAATCCGTAACGGCGCGGTCGTTGAACTCAGACCTGCGCTTGCGACTGTTGTCGTCTGATTTTTAGTTGTACAATACGATATTTGTGTTTGTGTGATAATATAAATTATGTAAAGCTGCGAAATAGTAGGTAATGATAGTAAAAAAAAAAATAGTAAACCAAAAACCCAGTAGTAAAAGTAGTAGTATTAAAATAGTAATCATATTACTTCGCTAGTACTTGCTAGTAATGTAATGTAATGTCATAACAAAGTTAGATACAACTCATACTGTTTTTTTCATGGACCTCGCGTGTCTGGTTCTAATATGAACATAGAGCTCAAGTAGGTAGCACAATAAAACACATTGACTTAATAAAATTTATCATCCTATGTATATCCTATGTATCGATTTTTTCTGCTTAGCTTGGTGCTAGATAATGCAGTGTGAATTGTCCAGTATTATTATTATTGTTTTTGAGTGACCCGAGAGCTGGTGAGTATCTGGCACAGCGCATCAGCATTGCTATACAGCGGGGCAATGCAGCTATAATACTAGCTAGTGTCTTGGGCACGCTTCCGACTGGTATTGATATGCATCAGTTGAGCTACCTGTAGATAGTTTGCAACAGTTTGCAGATAGCTGTTTCTATTATAAATACTGGTTTTAATTTAAATTTATTATTTGATTGTAATTTTTGAGTTATATTGACAATTGTCAAAATACTAAGAGTAATTTTTTTTGTTACATTTTCTCAGGCCGAATATTAAATATTCCTTTATTGAAATATTTGTTATTTAAAAAAAATATCTTAAATTATTTATGTATACAATAATATAAACAAGTAATTTGAATTATATTGTTTCAATAAAATTGACAATTGTCAAAATACAAACAGAGTAATCTAAAATTTTAAATGTCGTTTCTTATTCGCAGAACGAATATCTTGAAATATTTCTTATTAAAGCAAAAATATCTAAAACTATTTATATAAACAATAATCAGCTACTTCACTCCCATTCACAAACAAGTTCTCCATGGGGCACCAAACAGACGTGGCTTTTATCGCCTATATTAAAACTAAATGCGCCTAGCGGTGCCTTAAAAGCCATGCTCATTAATATTTTATTAGAATTACATATGCGGTCATATAAATTTTGTTAAATATTGTTTGTTTGGTTTGTTCTGACGGATTGTGTTACGCAATGCGATAAACTGGTTCTTTTTTAGTTATAGCTAAAAATAGATGTAGGAAGAATACTCTAATCTTTTTTTCTACCTTACAATCAGACAGTTTTTATTCCGGTTTAATAAAATTTGATGGAAAAATAAGCTTACATTTCGACTATACAATCTAATGACTTAGAGAAAGTCCATTAGATATTAGATCCACGACAAAACCAGCTTGATCGGTATTTCTCTCACCGCTTTTATCCAATCAAACATACACAAAAACAGTAAGTTATTTGCTGAAATGGCGGCTAGATGCTGTAATTGGCAGCTAAACAGTCGAAGCGTGATGCCCAGGGCTACATGATCCGATCGCTCCAATTGATTTCCGCGTTCGGTGCGCGCGCGCAGACGTCATCTGATTGGGCTAACCGTTAAACTATGGTACCAGCAGCTTGTGTGTTGTCTCTGGATCCCTCTTACATTGTAACAACTGCAGAATTAGTGAAAGATTGAAACCAGAAATTTCAAAATTTTAAAAATGATTAATTATTTAGATCACCAATTAACCGCTACTAGCTAACCGCTGAAACTGTTGGATATATTATTAATTATGTATGTATTACAATTTAGGATTAAAATCCAGCAGTTGCGATAGATAAATTTTGATCATTTCTTTTCATTTCTATTTTCCACCGTAGGTATTACATTCTACATTTGATGTCGTTAATTCTAACTTGAGTATTAGTAACTGTGTACATATAAAAGGTAAGTACATAAGTTACATAAGTTATACATTTAAAAAAGGAAGTTTCAAAACTCATAAGACCTCAAACTAATTGGATTGACTGATAGGAGTCTCAGTTTTGAGAAGTCTAACCCAGCTATCGTCACCAGGACGTTGTTTGAATTAGCCCACAACCTGCTCACAAGCGACGCGTCGCTTGCGCATGGTGTCAAGGAAACAGTCAACCACCGCTGCCGCAAGCTTCCCCGAGGCGCTGCAGTAGCGGGCAGCCCCAACGTCATGAACATTGCCCTGAACGCAATGTTAGACACGGATGGCGCTGAACGTCGCTAGTGTATATTTTTCCATAATGATGTTGAGTCTTCATCGATATCATCGTCAGTCATTGCTGAACATAGGCGTTTGCCAAACGGCACGGTGCCAATAATAGCTGTCCTGCACCGCCTTCATCTATCGACTTCCGCAAGTGCAACAATGTCGTCGGTCCTATTCCAGAATGTCCCTTAAGAATGTCTTCAAGGGGGAAAACTGGAATTGTTCTTTTTCGTCTCCAGCAAAGAAAACTGGAATCAGTATTTTACATATACAGTTATTCCAGTTTTCACTTGCTTCGTACCTACTTCAATTAATTTACTTCGCACCTAGTTACTTATCTTTTTGCTAGTGCTATTAATTATTAATTCATCTGATTAAAAAAAAATCAATCCAAAATAATTGCTTAATGGACTCAACACCACTAATACACATCTAAATATCATAATTCATATCAGCACATACACGTCCACTGCTGGATAGGCCTCCACCATACGACAACACAAATAACGGCCCTCAGCCACCTAGTTCCATCGACTCCCTGCGACCGCCACGATGTCGTCGGTCCATCGAGTTGATGGTCTCCCAATACTCCGTTTTGCGATGCATCGCGGCCGCCACTCAAGATCCTTTAATCCCCAGCGATTACCAGTTCTGCGAACTGAAGTTACTTCAACTTACTAACTCTAAGAACTACGTCACCGATATAGCTTACATAATTTTATCAAAGCTGATTTGTTTTCTAGGTATTCTATTTCATCTTTCATTGAAACACATTTGTTCTTAATAGGTACTCGCCAGACTAGAACCTTATTAAGTTGTTTGACTGACTCCAACGATAAGTTACGTGTTGATTGATACCAAACAAGCTCAGCAAAAACTAAACTACAACTTATTGCAAACAATTATAGTGTCTAGGATATGTTCTGCTAAGCCAATAATGTTTCGTTCGTTTAATTATCGATCGATTCCACGTTCATCGATCCTTTTTAGATAGCGATCAATAGACCTTGATGGTATCTGTACAGTGCGAAACACTTGATGTGGCGTAGTAAAGTAAAAAGGTTTTATTTTTGTCACAATAACACAAATTAACAAGAAAAGACAAACAAGAAAAAGAAAATTAAGTGACAAAAAAAGGGGACATCGCTCAGCTTGTGCCTAGAAGCGATACATATCGCTAATGCGCGCTGGTTTTATGCGACTCCCAATGTGTGCAAGCAGCGACTCCGCTGTGACTTTCTTGCGTAGCGCAATTTAACTCTTGAAAATAAAATACTCAGACAAAACAGTTCAAGAAGAGGACAGAAATTTACTGTCCTCTTCAAGGAACAAGAGAGTTCTTAGAGAACTCTCTAGAAAAGTTCCTTGATCATCTCTCTAAAAGTGCACAACTTTGATATGAAAAATCCCCTAAAACAAATTAAAAAATAAAGGTCTTTGGGACAAATATTATGTGTGATATATGATGCCCGAGTTACGTCTTTTGCAATAAAAAAGACTGTCTTTTTTAAAGCTTTAAGTAAGTGATATCGCCAATAATACCAGGCGTTAAATTGTGCCAGACAAGCCTCTCGCAGTGTAAAAGTACCAATGTAACATACGCTAACTGGAGGAAAAAAGTGTTAAAGAATCAATTACACTTCACACAAAGTGAGTCGTACACACGAGCTTTGTATCGACACGCTTTGATGATTTTATTAATGAATATTGATTTAATAAGCTTATTATTAGTAACAAGACCGTACTGGATAAAATCTGTACTCTGGACAAATACTAATTTGGTATTAATACCAAAATAAGGCATTTCTGGCTTTGTTTTTTCGATGTGAAAAATGTTTCTATAGTTTTCATAATCATCATCAGCCTCCGTGCCGGATAAAACCAAAACCCTGGACAAATACTCATTTGGTGAGAATGCCAAATAAGGAATTTTTGGCTTTGTTTTTTGGAGGTGAGAAATGTTTCTTTAGTTTTCATCATCATGAACAGCCTATATATTGGTCCACGGTTGGAGTCTATCTCCAGCCGTGGACTAATTTAGGCTACTTTTGAGTCATATCGCCATATCGCCCTGTTTTCAGCTTGCTGTCTTTCGCAGATCGTCATCCCACCTGGTCGGAGGGCGTCCTACACTATGTTTGCCGAGTCGCGGTCTCCACTCAAGAACTACACCCCAGGCGTTAAAAATTTGATCACATCAAATATAGGGTGGATATTTTGAACGTATTCAAAAATGGCCGTTGAATCAGACAAAAGTGCTTAGAAAGTTTACTTAAAAGTCAAAGAAGTTTCCAGAATAATGGAATTGAATCGATAAACAATTCTTATCTTTTAGCAAACCTGTTTATGTAGTCGCCTGGAAACTGAGACCTGAAATAATTCAATAGTTCCGTACTCGTACGCACGATACGATCTAGGACGGATTTACACAGAAAACTGGTAAAGATCTGCTGAAGTTGACTGAAAATCTTGGCGTTCTTTGCATAAAGATCTTGAGTAGCAAAGGTGAAGAAAAAGCATAATGAAACCGCCTGAAGACTTCAGTTTAAGCCATTACGGGTATTTTAACTGGTATTTACTAAGACTAAAGTGGGATTAGACCAGCAACATCAGTCTGATATGCAGAGAAGACGGAAGGTAACGACGGGGTTGTCCACGTAAAAGAAACGATATCGCTGTTTTTAATTATGTGTTGGGAGACCACAAAGAATAGATCGAGATGGTTGGAAATGTATGGGGGATACCATTGCCTAGAAGTGGTATGATTTTATAACTCAATTGATTCAAAAACACGATGATCTTATAATTTTTTTATGACCAGACTATCCACTGTTTCTCTACAAAGGTAGACACAAAGGTGTGCTACAACAACAGTTAATTATGCGTGATGTGAAATGATACAAACGTCATCATCAGCCTATGCTAGTCCACTGCTGCACATAGGCCTCCCCTAATGAGCGCCAAGGCGCCCTGTCTTCAAACATACAAACATACTCGCTCATTATACTCATTTTTACTTGGAGATATGGAGGACTGGTGATATAAAGAAGATGGTAAACCCGCTTACTATGTAATTGTGATCTTATAAAATTTATTATAATCGTGAAAGCGTGAACTAACGCCATCTACTTCCTTTGCCAAAGAATATTTATATATTGTCGTATTTTAGTGCTGACTTTGTCTATTTAACACCCGTAAGTATGTAAAGGTTAGGTGATAATTTAGTTAACAACAGACATTAAGTTCCCACTTGGCAGTAGGAACCTAATTCCACTAACTTAATAAATCCACCAGTTTAAAGTCGCCCAGCGAGCTATGGAGAGAGCTATTAGTAGTAGTTTCTGTGAAAGATAGGATTCGCAACGAATACATCCGACAGAGAACCAAGGTTATCGACATAGCTCAAAGGATTAGCAAGCTGAAATGGCAGTGGGCTGGCCATATCTCGAGAAAAACCAACAACCGCTGGGGTAAACGTGTTCTTGAGTGGAGACCGCGACTCGGCAAACTTAGTGTAGGACGCCCTCCGACCAGGTGGGATGACGATTTGCGAAAGACTGCTGGCAGATGCTGGATGCGGCAAGCTGAAGACAGGGTGCTATGGCGCTCATTAGGGGAGGCCTATGTCCAGCAGTGGACTGATGTAGGATGATGATGATGAATAGCTTCACCATAACTATGGTATCGTCCCAATATAACACATTTTGGTATTTAACCTTTGATGAAAGAAACTACAGATAGAGCGACGCGTGTCAAAAGTGTCAATGTTGTAACCATTCTATCATCACCTCTCTCCGTGCAAATAGCACCACACGCTCTATCTAGAGTTTCTTTCATCTATGGACGATACACATCATAATATTGTTATAGTAAAGCAATTGATTACGGATGTAAATGGGTTAACTACGAACCTTATTTGTGTTGGAAGAACACCAACGTTTCATCCCTTAACGAGGGACTTCTTCAGGGTGAGTGCGGTTCTAGACACGCGCGTTCCGCATCCCTCCAACACAAATAAGGTTTGTAGTTTACTCGTTTACATCCGTAATGAATACGTCAAACTACGAAAGTTTTTATAGTAAAATAGTAAACCAATTGGTTGGTAGAATTTATTCTAAATTTTTGCAGCTCCGCCGCGCCACAGAGGTCTCCCAAAAACAAAAGAGAATCGCGTTTTTGTAAACATTTACCTGCGACGACGACTCCACAGGAGTGTGTGAAACTCTTTTTCAAAATGATCTTACCACCATATTAAACACTGAACAGTCAATGATCCGACATAGCTCAAAGGATAAGCAAGCTGAAGCGGCAGTGGGCTGGCCATATCTCGAGAAGAACCGACAACCGCTGGGGTAAACGTGTTCTTGAGTGGAGACCGTGACTCGGCAAACGTAGGACACCCTCCGACCAGGTGGGATGATGATTTGCGAAAGACTGCTGGCAGATGCTGGATGCGGCAAGCTGAAGACAGGGTGCTATGACGCTCATTATGGGAGGCCTATGTGGCAGTGGACTAATATATTATAGGCTGATGATGATGATATTGATGATGATGAGTCAATGATCCATACCTACTTAACGGTAACATAATTGATCGGCATCTGAAAAAAACCTACCTAATGGTTACAATACCGCAGTTACAAAATTTGATTAGCGAGATGGCCACGTCGGAATTCGTCTATGAACAAACAATGATATTCGAATGTTATACTTTGGATGCGGTATACGGCTTCAAGGATTTTTCTCAACACAACAACGGCGGTGAATATGCCAAAATCAGTACATATATTTCGATGGCCAAAATCCATTTTTTTTGTAACGTCTAAATTATTCAAAACTAGCGATCCGCCCCGGCTTCGCACGTATACTATACTATGCATGTATTTTACATATAAAAACTTTCCTGTTGAATCACTTTATCAATAAAAAAAAACCGTATCAAAATCCGTTGCGTAGTAGTTTAAGGATCTAAGTATACATAGGGACAGACAGACAGCGGGAAGCGACTTTGTTTTATTTATACTATGAAGTGATGTTAGGGCGGTAAACAGATATAAGGGAAAGTCTTGCCGAAGTGATCATCATTACATACCGACCGTTATTATAGGAAGTCACTTGTGGATATTTTATTGACAAAATATTTTCAGTTTGCACTTCAATCACAACTAAATTTGTACAAAATTGAAGTAGCATTTCAATATAGGCCAGTACACATTATTGATGAAACCTGATGGTTACTTCTCAAAACAATTCTAATGATCGTCCCTACTACAAAGTACCTCCTCCAATCCAACGGTGCCTACATCCACGCCATAGTTTCGTCGCGTTCAGGGGCAAGAACGGTACCGGGGCCGACGACCCGAGATCCCGGCGATAGCTCCACGCGCTGTTTATTCACTATTATCGAAACTGTTTCACTGGTGGGTAGGCTTTTGATCATTTGATTTTAATTGACACTGCACGTTGCATTCCCAGCGTGGGGATTATATATTTATGAGATAAAATTATCAGGGGGAGTTTGCGTCCAGCAGTGGACCGTCATGGGCTGTTATGATGCATGTTTCATCATCATCATCATCAGCCTGTATTTGACATAGGCCTCCCCTAATGAGCGCCATAGCGCCCTGTCTTTAGCTTGCCGATGCATGTTTAACTGCACGAAATGTTTTGTTTCATAGATTTTAATGGATGAATACAGATCGGCATTAATTTCCAAACTGAATTCGATGAGAATGACAACGTATTTTTTGTAAATAACTCTTTTAAAATACGATAAGTGGGTGTTTGTTTTGATAATGAAAAATTAAAGAGTGCCTTTTAAAGACCGTTCACTGTAAGATGTGAAGTAGCTACCTATTCGAGTTTCGCTACTGCTCAGTGTAGCGAACACCCAGTAGGTCTGAATAAATAATTAATGCTGGGCAATCCACACAGCGTCATCTAGGCCCAGACTAAGCAGTGCTTGTGTTATGGATACATTGGGAATTGCCAACATCACGGCATCTTACGGTAGTATCTACTACTCGTACAAAAAGCTCTATTATCTAACGTGCCAATCAATTTTTAAAAGTATTTGTGGGTAAGACAATTATACCAAACTAGCTGCTGCCCGCGGCTTTGCCCGCGTAGTTCCCGTTCCCGTGTGAATTCCGGGATAAAACATAGCCTATGTCACTTCCTGAAAAGTAAGCTTTCTAATGATGAAAGAATTTTTTAAATCGGTTCAGTAGATCCAGAGATTACCCCAATAATTCACAATTCACAAATAATTTACAGACTACATATTATAAGTATAGATAACTTATAGTTATAACATCAAAATAACTACCAGCTCTGTTGCCTAACCTAGTCAAGCCTCTTAGAACGATCAACAACAGTATTATTCAAGTAATTCACTGGAAGTTAACAAATTGATCGAAATAATGAGAGCGCTGTACGTTATGGTCTAACGGTAACAGGGTTATGGTCAAAGAGGTCGCGGGTACGCATCAAACATCCAACTGCTATAAACAAGAAGAAAGAAAAATATACAGCACTTCACACACAAATTAAACTTCAGTACATAGACATAAACATAAGACTACTTATTTAGTACCTACTAGATATGAAGTACTTAGACTAAGAAAACAAGGATGAATTATTTAAATACTAACACAAGACCATTGGGTTGGTACTGGTACTAAGTAGCCCACTCAACAAAACTACATAATCTACATTCCTAGTCAAGAGAAGAAAGGGTTATATTATAATTCCACGAAAAACAGTTCGACGAAAAATAATACCACAGAAAACATACTTTTTAGCACATTATATTCATAATACAAAGAGATCTTTAGACCCCAGAAAATTACAATCAAATAATGTAAACAAACTAAAATTCGTATGTTACAATTGAACTAATTGTAGACTGTTGCAAACAATCTACAGGTAGCTCAACATGATATAATAATAGAATGGAATAAAATAACTCTATTGTTTTCGGATAAACGAGTAGTCGTTGATAGACTTGCTTTCTTGTAATCCTCAAAAATTTAAAAGAAAAAACAGTCAGGCGGAATTTTATACTTAATAAAAATGAAATTCTAGTTTTCCCCCATAAGGAGGATTTGTCGAGGGGGAAAACTGAATTAAGCCAAAACATTTATTTTAATACCCACAAAAAATTATACCCACAAAAAAGAAAAGAATAACACGTTCTATGTTCTGCTGTATGTATTTTTTATAAGTGTATGTTGGTCGATTAACGATTTCAAAAATTCGCTATAGTTCAAAGAATGATCCCGAGCTCGTATTATATATAATGTATTCCCGAGGGCAACGTTTTTTTCCCGAAAAACTTAAAAAACATAAGTATAAACACCAAGCAATTAGCAGTCGTTTTTTTTTTTGTTTAGTTCTTTTAGTACAATCAAATCATTTATCCTCATTGACATGTCTATAACAATAGAAAGGTACAATTTCGGATGTTGAAAACGGAACTGGTTAGAAAAGTTGATCAAATAACTAAGCGTTTAATAACTCCTGCATTCCTTCGGCTATCATCGGCAGAGAGAGAGTTCTGTTAGGTTTGTATGGTCTGGGCTGGGATTGAAATTAGGGATGCCACTTTCGCTAAAATCATGGGTCATACCACTACGTGATGATATCTTCATTATCAGCCCGTATCTTATCTACTCACTACTGGAGTAGACTTCTAAGTTTATTCTTTATCAAAATGTAATCAATTAGCTGCAGAAATTGTACAGAAGTGATACCTACACTCACGAATAAAATATGGTCAGACAGACCAGCTGACTTTAATGATTCTCAAAACAATATTACTTACATACCTACGAAAATTTCGATAGGTACAATATAAATTACCTACCCAAAAGGTATCTACTACTAGTCGTACCTTGACTGATTGACTCTTGTCAAAAATAAATAATACCGGAAGAAGCTACACTTAAATAAAGCTATTTTCAGGCTAATAAAGCTATGTTCGAAGACATTGTTAACCTTCGACAGCCCTAATAGACATAACCCACAAACACTCATTTAGTATTAATAACCGACCGTTGGTGGAGATAAACCGATTCGAAAGCCCTCAAATTAGTAATTTTGTACCTACTGGTATCGGATTAACTGATTTAATAGGAAGAAAGCGTACGTAGAAAAAATAACAAAGGAAAATTGATGATAGCTGATTCCATGAAATAAAAAATATGAACATGGAAGACGAGAGAAAAGAGAACAACAACAATATTGACAAACCAACGAACCCTTAAAAACAGAGTATGAATAACAATAATTAACTAAAATTTCAGTTGTGATTCCTTTTTTCTTCGAATATAATAATAAATAAATAATGCTGGACAATTCACACAGCATTATCTAGCCGTATGCTAAGCAGAGATTGTGTTATGGGTACTAGATAACTGAATCTCTCCAATTACCGACTCTCGAGTTAATAATCTACATAAAAGAGCATAAGCTCAGGTCATCGTCAAACATTTGGTCACTAAGATCTTCATCTCAATTAACACACTCAAAAGCCCATTGCAAAATATAAAACCTGCCACAAAAAGTTCACGACAAAAATGAAGATCATTAAAGGGCACACTCACTTGATACATATCGAAGGAGATGGCGAAACAAATAAAATTAAATAAATTTGAAGAGAAGCTGTACGTGTAGTGGTGTGATATTGAAATGTTGGAACAGGTTTGCCTCTGGTCAGGGTACGTGCGTATGGGAATATAGAATCGCGCGGGATCAAGGAATCCGTGGACGCGGGGTACTGTGAGCTGAGAATTAAAGGAGCCATGCATTAGATGGTGTATAATAATTTGTGATAAATGAAAATGTAATAATGGACAGGTAAAATTTTGTGCGAATTTTTGGTATTCAATATTTTACTTAAATATGTTTGTCATGGTATTATATTTTAACAACTCCAGTAGGTATTTATCTTTTTCATCACAGTCTATAATCCTGTTTTTCCTTATTTACTTTCTTGTAAAACATTATTCGAATATTCATAGTAGGGTTAATCAAAGTAAAAGCCTGATCAGGTTTGTGTGAATTAAACGTGGCGCCGGCTGAGGTATTTATTGAATCCAAGCATTGTCGACAATATAGGGTGCATCTTCTTTACATATTAATAGTAGGGAGGTAAATGTGTCTGGATATCGTCCCGTATTTTGGAAGGATTTGTTTGTAGGTGTTTCTAATAGAGACTCTTACCAAAAAGTTGAAAGGTCAACCACAAGTTGACAAAATACTGTCGGCTGTGTACGAAATTCAGACACTGAAATGTCGCAAGTAGTTTTAAGTTGACAAAATGTTTGCAATCTTTTTTTCATCGTCATCATCATCATCATCATCATCAGCCTACATCAGTCCACTGCTGGACATAGGCCTCCCCTAATGAGCGCCATAGCGCCCTGTCTTCAGCTTGCCGCATCCAGCATCTGCCAGCAGTCTTTCGCAAATCGTCATCCCACCTGGTCGGAGGGCGTCCTACACTACGTATCTTACGTATCTCACTACGTAATCTTTTTTTATAGTTATTAAATTATTAGAATAATATTCTTCAGTTCTATCATAAGGTATTAATTTACGTCATCAGTTAGTTACATAATATTTTATATTGATAAACGTTTAGATTCTATGACGTCTTCTTATAATTACTGTACTTTGCTAGTAATAAATAAGTTTGTTTTTACATAATTGGTACCAAGCATAAACTTATCTAAAAAGTAAAGCGCTTTATTTATAAAAACTCACCTTCCGAGGTCGTTATCCACAACAATAAAACGGGTGACAGCCTTCTCAACAAAATCCTCCACGCATGTAAAGCGAAAAAAATGACAAGAGGGACCTTTGATGTGTTTAAATGGCAATGTGTGTCCTCAAAAACCGAGAAAAAAGTCAACTGCCTGCAAGGTTAGCGACGGGAACCGATCTCTACCAACCATCATTGTTTTTGTCCGACGAAGCGAAGGGTTATGTTTTTCACGCGTGTGTATGCGTAGTCACTCACTACGCATACACACGGTTACTACTCAAGGTACCATGATTGTCTCTGTGTGTTTTTTATTTCATCAACAAAAATTGTACTTACATTAGTGACTATGTAAATATTTAGGACAATATTTTTTTTCTGAAATCCACTTCAACTCTCCCAATTTGTTTAATTAAAAAATTCATCTAAATACTAATAAAATCATCATGATCTGACAAAAAGTGTATTTTTGGGAATAAGAGTACCTACCTAAGCAGCGTGATGCTCAAATAAATTGTAACCTTATTTACCCACAGAGTACCTATACAATACGTGCAAACAAACTCATCCAGACCTAGGGATGCGATATCGAATATAAAACATCGATACTGTAATAAAAAAACTACTAATGGATAGTAGTATCATATAAAAAGTATCGTACTTGTAAAGGTATCGATACTTTTCTTAGAGTAAGTTTATGTCATAACAGAACTACACGTCATAACGCCAATATCAGTCAGTGACGTCAGTTTAGCGTTTTATAATAATAAGTATGGTTTATAAAAAAAACAACTTATAAATTCAGGATTTGAATAACCTACTCGAATTAGTAGGTAGCGTACGTAGATAGAGGGTAGCGTAGAACAACGACGAACTAGTGAGTGATTGATGTGATGATTGAGTGAAATGAATAAGAAAGGAATTAAACCGTGAACGGAACGAAAGATTTCAAAAGCAATCTAAAGTTTTAGGAGGGTCGAGTCCTTAAACTCCATCTAGTTTAAAGACTCGAAACGAACCGTTGCCATAATGACACAAAAATTCAAATTATAAAACATAATTTTAAAAATTTATTCGATACGTTACCTGTCGAAAAGTGCTCATTAGGTAAAAGTATCGAATAGTATCGATAGCACAAAGTATCGATACTTGTTTCGTGTCCCTATCCAGACCCTAACCATCCGTGTGTGGGTGTTGGCCTGCAAATACATTGGTATTTATCCCGCATCAGCATGCATGTGTAGCAATATCACGCCCACGGTTAATTTATCATTTAACCGTAGGTAGCGTTCATTTGCTCCATCTTTTATTTCACGGCCATCATCATCAAGACTGGTTATAGTGGTTATGCTTGTCGTATAGCTTACGCTAGTCTTTTTAGACTCTGATCAAATTTAGTTTATATTAGTGTATCAAGAAAAAAAAAATTCAAACCTGACAGTTTATTCATCATCATCATTAGCCTACATTAGTTCACTACTGGACATAGGCCTCCCCAAATGAGCGCCATAGCGCCCTGTCTTCAGCTTGCCGCATCCAACATCTGCCAGGCCAGCAGACTTTCGCAAATCGTCATCTCACATGGTTGGAGGGCGTCCTACACTACGTTTGCCAATTTTTCATTGCTTGTCTCAAATCCCGGGATTATCCCGTGATCCACGGATTAGAAATGGGGACCGGATTGAAACCTTTACATACACATAACCATATTGAAACTGCTACACAAAGACTAGCTGAATTCTGGTGAAATATCTTGGCCCTCACAATGCTAAAGTCTTCTAATATGTGCTGTGTAATGTGAACAGCATCTGAAGACTTCGTGCCGTTAAAACGATAAATCATTATCATCATAGCCTAAACTAGTTCAAAAAAATCTACACTAATATTATAAAAAAGAGGAAAGATTTCTATTCTTGTAAGTAACGAATAAACTAAAAACTACTGGACCAATTTCAAAAATTCTTCTGTCGTTAGAAAGCTATATTATCACTGAGTAACATGGCTATATAAAGAATATACCCGTGCGAAGCTGGGGCGGTCTGCTGTATATTATAAAATAATGTTCATAAAACTACAAACATCGACAGTTTTGTCTTTATTTTTTCTTTTTTTAGTTTCTGTTGTTAAAGCATCAACAGAAGTACATCATCTGTGAAAATTTCAACTATCTCACTATCAATGTTCATGAAATACAGCCTAGTGACATACGGACAGACGGACGGACAGCGGAGTCTTAGTATTAGGGTCCCGTTTTACCCTTACGGAGCCCTATTAAAAGTATGAGGCTTGTAAAGAAACTTAAAGAATTCTATTTTCATTAAAGTTTGCGCTGTTATGCACCTTTTTGACTACATTGACTCTCCGCTTCCCATGCGGATTGACCTCAGCCTTGTAAGGCATAGGTCTCAATAGTTAAATTCCCAGCATTTGCCTACGCTTGGCATTCCAGTCCAGTGTCCGTTGCGAACGGTTTGTTGACTTCGTTTGATTCCGCATTTCTACGGTCCGCTTTTATTTCGTTCACACGTCAAAGAGAGTGAAATACTCGAGTTTAGTTAGACAGTCGATACTGAAGACAGGTTTCTTGCCAACCGGCACCAGTTAATAAGCTTTGGGTCTTTACAATTTATTTGTTCTCTTTGTTTAATTGATTGCGTTGCACATAAATGATGTTGTTAGATTTCCGTACCCAAAGGGTAAAACGGGACCTTATTACTAAGTCTCCACTGTACATCCGTCTATCTGTTACCTGGCTGAACTCATGCACCGTGATAGTTAGACAGTTGAAATTTTTACAGATGTGTATTTTTGTAGCCGCTATAACAAAAAATACTAAAAAACCCTAATAAAATATATATTAAAGTGGGCTCCCATACAACAGACCTGATTTTTTTGACGTTTTTATTGATTGATAATGTTACGGAACCCTTCGAGCACGAAACCAACTCGCACTTGGCCGGTTTTTATTTTTGATTTCACTTTGTTCATTAGCTCATTATTGATTAAGATTATTTGGGAAACTACATTATTACGGTTATCAAACTGTTCTGTTATTAGTTAAAAAAAGAGTTAATAAATAAACAAAAATAAATCAATAATGATAGACATTCCACACAGCATCATCTAGCCTTTAGCTAAGCAGAGCTCTTATTGCGATGACAACACAAGATGACTAATATCCTCAATAGCATACATTATATTACATGATAAATATTTTTTATCATACATTGAAAATAACCAGAACACTCATAATAAATATTAGCAGATCGCATAAACATTTGTCCCAAGGAAGGAGTCGAATCCGCGACGTCACATCGGTCGTCATAGAAGGATGTATCTTTTATACCATAAGCATTGTTTCAAACTGACCATTACTAATCATTTGGCTGTAAGAACTATTTTACTTTCTTTGCTGAAAAGATAGGACCATAACAAAATCACTTCATCACATTTGCCACTAATATTTTATTTCGATAAAACAGTTTTATCCATCTTTAATTATGTGCCAAAGAGTAATGATAATGACTCTTTCATTCCATTATAATTAAAGGACGCAATTAACAAGTTTATACCGTATAAATAAACTATTATGGGAATAGCCCCACCATTAACATTGGCAGTATTAAATCAGTCTTTGAGATCAGAAGAAATTCATATTAAATAGTTAGAACCCTTAGAAACTACTAGCGTTCCCACAGTAAAACCCCGATAAATATCTAAAACATCGCAAATTTCCTTTATTCTACAAAACGAAGAGCGTACCGATTAAATGAGTTGCTCGCGTTTCTGCAGATACCCAAGTGAATGTTGCTGTTTCACTCTTACATTGTAAAATCGTATCTTTTTCTCTTTCCTTCCAGGCTGCGCATCCTCATCTCGACGGCACCTCGCCGTCGCCTTCAAGTCACATATTTTATTTGTAGAACCTTCCTGCATCCAAAAGAGGAATAAAACCGGCCACGCGCAACCCGACTGGAAATTATCACCAAGGAAAGTTCAACTAGCTAGAGAGTTAGAGCATCTAACATGGTTGTTTCATCGGTCGGGCTATGTGCAGGAAGCTTATTTGTTGGTCTTGTCGGAGACCTGCCAATAATATTCACCCACACATTTACCTGCATGCAATAATCGTGGAGGATTTTATGCTTATAGAAAGGAGCAGGCGGATAGGCGATACGAGAGAAGGCACTGAATTTTATTGTGATGCAATAGAATCTGGAATGCTGTCACGTTTTCAGCTTCATTCAAACGCTGACTTATAGAATTTCCTACCTACACTAGTTTAGTTATGTACCAATTTGTGCGTCACGAGTTCCTTCAGTTATTCATTGCTTTTCTATCTTGATTATAGAAGGTAACCTAAAGATTCTGAATCAGATGATCGAATTAATTCCCACACAATCCGAATGCTCACAATGATGAAGTAAAATATTGTGTACACGTTTTAATAATATGAAGATTGCGGGTTTTGACCCGGACATAGATCACCGGGTCTGAATCACGTAGCAGTAAAAAACAAAGGACTTCATCAGTATCATGGTTATTACTCCAGATATTTTATGTGGCTTCTTGTGTCGTTTTTTACATTCCTGTTACATGAAGTGTTTCTTGAATGACAGTGTAACGGTTCACACCTACAATTTTGTTAAAGTTCAAATCATTACAAAATTGTTGGTTATGATGTACCTAACATAAATTCTAAAAAGTTAATAGTCTCATAGTATTGTTTATACGTTTTAATAAACATTTATATTAAGAGTGCGCCTAATGCAAAAATCAAGCAAATTGTGTATTTTTAAACCCTTACATCTGGTAACGAACTTAAATATTCTAATTTAATAATACGATAGGTAGGGGAAAAACCCATAGAAGTCGAGTAATCGAATAGAATTTGGAAAAATAAACTGGTTTCTTTACAAAAAATTATACAAAAATTGCTTTAAAAAAACTGTTTTAATTGAAATGTTCTAAAGTATCAGCGACAACACCATATTATTTTTTACGAATTACATAGCCAGAATAATGTTTTATTTAAGTAATCGTTTAGTTTTTCTATTTAATGCCTAAATTTTGAATCATTAATAGAAAAGAAGAAAAAACTTTGCTTTACTCTGTCCTGCTCCTATGAAATCCTAAGCCTATCTTTTTCACAATTTTTTGCATTAGGCCCGCTCTTAATGCTTAATCTGCCCTAATAAAATACGGAGAAATATCTGTCACAGCTTTGGTTATTGTTTACGAGTGCGGTACGGTCATCGACGCAATGCACAAAGCTCAATATTCATTTATTTACGTGACTGTTCTGCAAAACCCATATGCGCATATCTTGAACGTGAGTATGCCTGGAAATGTAAGAAAGTAAACAGGGACAACGTTGAAATTTGCAGCTCTAAATCCCCAACCCTTATTGCGGAGCATTAAAATGCAAAGCGTTCTACGTCTTACAGACTTGATTTAAAGCCTCCTTGCTATAAAAACGGGCGGCAAAATCATTTTTGCTAATTTGTTTCGTGCTCATAATATTGGTCCTTCGAGCGCCTTATTTTATTTCAGGTTTGCAGAACATTTTATGGTGAACTGTGTGAGGCTTGCGTGTCTCACATTTATTGTGTTCGTAGTCATTCTTCGAATACCGCAGCTCAAACTCGGTATTTACCTTTGATTCTCGAATACTTCCCTAATTAGGCTTATAAAATGGGAGAGTTATTATGTTCGCTATTTAATGGTGGAAATCGATTGAAATTTTTGGCATTGCAGAGTTGTTTTGGCAGTGTGCATGTGGTCTTTCCAATTATATGGAGCGAGCAAGTAGGCTGAAATAATTATTACCTTCCGAATCGATTTATTTTAATAAGAGAAGAATAAGATAAAGCGAGATGAGCAGGAAGCAAACCGGCCGTATTAGCAACACAATGCCGAGACAAAGGAGTTCTGGCCAGCGAAGTTCACGCATATTTAAATAAATAAACTCAGCTAGAGCGTACTGCAGTTTGCCGAGTAACAAACTATTCTGAAGCGGTTATGGATATGGTTTTATGAAACTCTTTATAAAGCAAGGAATTTCAAGTAGGAAAGTTCCTTCTCAAATCTTATATACAAACAAATACACAAAGATGAATATATTCTTACCATTTCTACCGCTATCAGTATTAAAGGACATTGAACTGATGGTAAAGCTACTAAACCCACTTAGGAACTTGGCTTTAAATTACCAGTGAAGATGGCCAAGCCTTTGTGCTGGTGAATACCGTTAAACAAATCAATTGGTTTAAATTATCCCTGGTCGCTCCAAAACAATAAACCATACTCTCCACAAATCACACCATAGCTCTCTAACAAACGACCACGAGCGCTGGCGGCCGTGAGAGTCCGATCTCTGAGATACACAGTCACAGTTTAGTTGACACTGGCCTTACTGTATTCACTAGGAGAGTTTGTTCGTGCCACTTAGAAAATGTTCTTCCTCGTAATTGGCGTTGGTCTTGCAAAACAGTGAAATCGATATAGAAGACATTTTGATGGCAAACCAGGCAAAATTTTGGAGAAGTGCCATAATATGTATGTCAGAATTAAGGTCAAGTTAAATTTTTTTTTGGTGAATTTTTCAAGTAGCTCATTTGAAAATTATGTCAACAAATCTGAACAAAGATAACTAAAATTAACATGCTTGGATTCGAGATAAAGGGTGTTATCAATATTTATTAAAGAAGGACGCAAATTGACAAGTAGGTACCTACTTATGGTTTAAAATCAACAACAAGAAAGTTAATTTTAGGTGAAGTAGGTAATGCCGAAATCGGCTGATTGATAAAATTAAATATAAAATCGAGTAAATAAATAAATAAATAATGCTGGACAATTCACACAGCATTATCTAGCCCCAAGCTAAGCAGCGAGCTTGTGATATGGGCTAGTACCCATAACTGATATACATTATACAATACATTACATAGATAGATATTTTTTTATTATACATACAATACGACCAGAACACCCGGAACAAATACCTGCAGATCTTACAAATATTTGTCCCAATGCGGGAATCGAAACCGCAACCTCCTGCGTCGCAGGCGGACCTTCGCCCACCGCGCCACAGAGGTCGTCAATATAATAAATATAACCAATAAAGGTATGTAGGTATGTGTAATAACGAGTATAACTAATAAGTATTTACAATTTTCTAAAAGAATATTGTATGCGTAGTTTTTTAAGTCAAAATGGGACACCATTTTGACGACCATCAACCTAAAAGTTAAAATCGATTTTTTGCTAGATAAATGAAATTTTCAAAGTCACATATGCATGGCGAAAATTATGCTTGTTTTCCTTTTCCCTTGAGATAGAAACAATACCTAACAATTGCCTGTCTAGGTAACACGGTAATCGAGGAAAACAATCAAGGTGCTACCGATACAGAAACCTTGTACCGTATGTTATAATGGTGGAAAAATTGACTTCACTACATATTATACAACAAAGTATAGAATTTCATTTATTAATTGCTTATATGTACTTACATAGGGTTAGAGTGTTTTTCGTAAACAGGTGAAAATGCTCTCAGCCATATTAGTTTAGTTTTAGGAACTATATTATAATAATCTGTCATAAGGGTCGAAAACAAATAATTAACTTTTAGCGAATTTTCATAATTTAGCAATGTTATAGCACAGACTACATAGCAAATTTAAATTTGCTGGTATAACAATCCAATATGAAATTGGCTATGAGTCCTATGACGTCATAACATGGCCGAGCGTTTTCAGAATAAAAATAAAAAAATATTAATAAATGTAGCCATGATAAATATTTGTTTGTCAAGTCAAATACCTATTACAGATATTATTTATTTATTGCGCTAAATTTGATATGGGTCAAGTATCCTAGTCGACTGTAGGCAGTATCTTTCCAAAGAAGAATCTGACGTAATTCTAATCTACGAGTATTAAGGCCGTATAGTTTTTACGACTTTGATATTCTGGAATGGAGCAAATTACCGATTCGGAGTGGAACTGTGTAACGTTTGGGATTGGGTCAGTGTTGGTAATTAATTTGTGATGCTCAGTTAGTTATGAAACGAAACAAATGATATACGTTTGTAATCAAAGCTATAGGTACTAGTCGTCTTCAGATGGGTAAACGGATTTCATCTCCAGAGACAAAAAACTTAAAATTTTACACGTACTCAGTTCAATTTTATAGGTAGGTACCTACTCCTATAGTTATAATTCAAATTGAACCGGAAAATACTAAATTTTGCTAAAATACTCCGCTACGGTTTCCATGACCTTACTGATCATCGTAGTTTAAAATTATAAAGAGAATTAAAAAATTTTAAAAATAATCTTCATGTTTTTTTCTCATAATTTCTATTGATTTAATGACTTATGATTATTATAATAATACTTTTTTATTAAAAATGTTAAGCTATGTGAACCTGGCAACCGACTTTGAGATTTTCATGTTTTTTTAATCTTATTCGATTGTACCGGGTTTGTACCCGATTGTACCGGCAAAATTTTCGTTTGTACCCTAAGGGGGTAAAAGTTATGGTGGGGGGAAGTTTTTCAGTAGTCGTTTTTGACCAACGCATGTAAAAAGAGTAATTTGGCTTCAAGTTAATTTTTTTTGTAGTACATAGGCACGGTTTAAGTTAAGACTTGAAATACCCCTTACATTAAATGTATAAAAACCTGAATTCAGGCGAAAACAAACAAAACATATGGATTTAAACCTGAAACTTTAATCGAATATTACCATGTTTGGTAAATCTTTAAAAAAAAACAGAAAATCAAAAGTGAAGTTCTTAAAAAGTAATATGTTTGATAGATACTGAATTACATTACATATTTTCAGCAGTATCTGAAAGGTACAAACGAGTAAAAACGAAAATCTTAAACTTGAACCTTCGAAATAGTTGAAATATTTCCGTTCTTGAGAAATTGCATAAGTTTCTTTAGAAAACCATATCTGAGGTTCATAAAAAGCAATATCTTTGATAGATACTGAATCACCTTACATGTTTTCAGCAGTATCTGAAAGGTACAAACAAGTACAAACAAAAATCTTAAACTTGAACCTTCGAAATAGTTAAAATATTCCCGTTCTTGAGAAATTGCATAAGTTTCTTTAGGAACTATAAGTGAGGTTCTTCAAAAGCAATATTTTTGGTAGATACTGAATTAATCTACCAGTTTTCAGCTGTATCTGGGAGGTACAAACGAGAACAAACGAAAATCTGGAACTTAAACTTCGAAATATTTCAAATAATCCCGTTTTTGAGAAACTACGAAAATGTTCTACAGAAACCAAGAGTGATGTTCTTAGAAATCATAATTTTCGATAGACACTGAATCAATCTACCAGTTTCCAGCTGTATCTGGGAGGTACAAACGAGTACAAACGAAAATCATGAACTCGAAACTTCGAAATATTTCAGATAATCCCGTTCTTGAGAAACTGCAAAAGTTTCTTCAGAAACCATGAGTGAGGTTCTTAAAAAGTAATATCTTTGATAGATACTGAATCAAACTACATGTTTTCAGCAGTATCTGGGAGGTACAAACGAGTACAAACGAAAATCTGGAACTCGAAACTTCGAAATATTTCAAATGTTCCCGTTCTTGAGAAACTGTAAATGTTTCTTCAGGTACAGAACTATAAGAGAGGTTCTTCAAAAGCAACATTTTTGGTAGATACTGAATTAATCTGCCAGTTTTCAGCAGTATCTGGGAGGTACAAACAAGTACAAACGAAAATCTGGAACTTAAACTTCGAAATATTTCAAATAACCCCGTTTTTGAGAAACTACGAAAATGTTCTTCAGAAACCAAGAGTGATGTTCTTAGAAATCAAAATCTTCGATAGACACTGAATCAATTTACCAGTTTCCAGCTGTATCTGGGAGGTACAAACGAGTACAAACGAAAATCTAGAACTCGAAACTTCGAAATATTTCAAATATTCCCGTTCTTGAGAAACTGTAAAAGTTTCTTCAGGAACTATAAGTGAGGTTCTTCAAAAGCAACATTTTTGGTAGATACTGAATTAATCTGCCAGTTTTCAGCAGTATCTGGGAGGTACAAACGAGTACAAACGAAAATCTGGAACTTAAACTTCGAAATATTTCAAATAACCCCGTTTTTGAGAAACTACGAAAATGTTCTTCAGAAACCAAGAGTGATGTTCTTAGAAATCAAAATCTTCGATAGACACTGAATCAATCTACCAGTTTCCAGCTGTATCTGGGAGGTACAAACGAGTACAAACGAAAATCTGGAACTCGAAACTTCGAAATATTTCAAATATTCCCGTTCTTGAGAAACTGTAAAAGTTTCTTCAGGAACTATAAGTGAGGTTCTTCAAAAGCAACATTTTTGGTAGATACTGAATTAATCTACCAGTTTTTAGCTGTATCTGGGAGGTACAAACGAGTACAAACGAAAATCTGGAACATAAACTTCGAAATATTTCAAATAACCCCGTTTTTGAGAAACTACGAAAATGTTCTTCAGAAACCAAGAGTGATGTTCTTCGAAATCAAAATCTTCGATAGACACTGAATCAATCTACATGTTTTCAGCTGTATCTGGGAGGTACAAACGAGTACAAACAAAAATCTGGAACTTAATCTTCGAAATATTTCAAATAATCCCGTTCTTGAGAAACTACGAAAAGTTTCCTCAGAAACCATGAGTGATGTTCTTAAAATGTAATATCTTTGATAGATACTGAATCAATCTACATGTTTTCAGCTGTATCTGGTAGGTACAAACGAGTACAAACGAAAATCTGGAACTTAAACTTCGAAATATTTCAAATAACCCCGTTTTTGAGAAACTACGAAAATGTTCTTCAGAAACCAAGAGTGATGTTCTTAGAAATTAAAATCATCGATAGACAATGAATCAATCTGCCAGTTTCCAGCTGTATCTGGGAGGTACAAACGAGTACAAACGAAAATCTGGAACTCGAAACTTCGAAATATTTCAAATATTCCCGTTCTTGAGAAACTGTAAAAGTTTCTTCAGGAACTATAAGTGAGGTTCTTCAAAAGCAACATTTTTGGTAGATACTGAATTAATCTACCAGTTTTCAGCTGTATCTGGGAGGTACAAACGAGTACAAACGAAAATCTGGAAAACTTCGAAATATTTCAAATAACCCCGTTTTTGAGAAACTACGAAAATGTTCTTCAGAAACCAAGAGTGATGTTCTTCGAAATCAAAATCTTCGATAGACACTGAATCAATCTACCAGTTTCCGGCTGTATCTGGGAGGTACAAACGAGTACAAACGAAAATCTGGAACTTAAACTTCGAAATATTTCAAATAACCCCGTTTTTGAGAAACTACGAAAATGTTCTTCAGAAACCAAGAGTGATGTTCTTAGAAATCAAAATCTTCGATAGACACTGAATCAATCTACCAGTTTCCAGCTGTATCTGGGAGGTACAAACGAGTACAAACGAAAATCTGGAACTCGAAACTTCGAAATATTTCAAATATTCCCGTTCTTGAGAAACTGTAAAAGTTTCTTCAGGAACTATAAGTGAGGTTCTTCAAAAGCAACATTTTTGGTAGATACTAAATTAATCTACCAGTTTTCAGCTGTATCTGGGAGGTACAAACGAGTACAAACGAAAATCTGGAACATAAACTTCGAAATATTTCAAATAACCCCGTTTTTGAGAAACTACGAAAATGTTCTTCAGAAACCAAGAGTGATGTTCTTCGAAATCAAAATCTTCGATAGACACTGAATCAATCTACCAGTTTCCAGCTGTATCTGGGAGGTACAAACGAGTACAAACGAAAATCATGAACTCGAAACTTCGAAATATTTCAAATATTCCCGTTCTTGAGAAACTGTAAAAGTTTCTTCAGAAACCATGAGTGATGTTCTTAACATGTAATATCTTTGACAGATACTGAATCAATCTACATGTTTTCAGCTGTATCTGGGAGGTACAAACGAGTACAAACAAAAATCTGGAACTTAATCTTCGAAATATTTCAAATAATCCCGTTCTTGAGAAACTACGAAAAGTTTCCTCAGAAACCATGAGTGATGTTCTTAAAATGTAATATCTTTGATAGATACTGAATCAATCTACATGTTTTCAGCTGCATCTGGGAGGTACAAACGAGTACAAACGAAAATCTAGAACTCGAAACTTCGAAATATTTCAAATATTCCCGTTCTTGAGAAACTGTAAAAGTTTCTTCAGGAACTATAAGTGAGGTTCTTCAAAAGCAACATTTTTGGTAGATACTGAATTAATCTGCCAGTTTTCAGCAGTATCTGGGAGGTACAAACGAGTACAAACGAAAATCTGGAACTTAAACTTCGAAATATTTCAAATAACCCCGTTTTTGAGAAACTACGAAAATGTTCTTCAGAAACCAAGAGTGATGTTCTTAGAAATCAAAATCTTCGATAGACACTGAATCAATCTACCAGTTTCCAGCTGTATCTGGGAGGTACAAACGAGTACAAACGAAAATCTGGAACTCGAAACTTCGAAATATTTCAAATATTCCCGTTCTTGAGAAACTGTAAAAGTTTCTTCAGGAACTATAAGTGAGGTTCTTCAAAAGCAACATTTTTGGTAGATACTGAATTAATCTACCAGTTTTCAGCTGTATCTGGGAGGTACAAACGAGTACAAACGAAAATCTGGAACATAAACTTCGAAATATTTCAAATAACCCCGTTTTTGAGAAACTACGAAAATGTTCTTCAGAAACCAAGAGTGATGTTCTTCGAAATCAAAATCTTCGATAGACACTGAATCAATCTACCAGTTTCCAGCTGTATCTGGGAGGTACAAACGAGTACAAACGAAAATCATGAACTCGAAACTTCGAAATATTTCAAATAACCCCGTTTTTGAGAAACTACGAAAATGTTCTTCAGAAACCAAGAGTGATGTTCTTAGAAATCAAAATCTTCGATAGACACTGAATCAATCTACCAGTTTCCAGCTGTATCTGGGAGGTACAAACGAGTACAAACGAAAATCTGGAACTCGAAACTTCGAAATATTTCAAATATTCCCGTTCTTGAGAAACTGTAAAAGTTTCTTCAGGAACTATAAGTGAGGTTCTTCAAAAGCAACATTTTTGGTAGATACTGAATTAATCTACCAGTTTTCAGCTGTATCTGGGAGGTACAAACGAGTACAAACGAAAATCTGGAACATAAACTTCGAAATATTTCAAATAACCCCGTTTTTGAGAAACTACGAAAATGTTCTTCAGAAACCAAGAGTGATGTTCTTCGAAATCAAAATCTTCGATAGACACTGAATCAATCTACCAGTTTCAAGCTGTATCTGGGAGGTACAAACGAGTACAAACGAAAATCATGAACTCGAAACTTCGAAATATTTCAAATATTCCCGTTCTTGAGAAACTACGAAAAGTTTCTTCAGAAACCATGAGTGATGTTCTTAAAATGTAATATCTTTGATAGATACTGAATCAAGCTACATGTTTTCAGCTGTATCTGGGAGGTACAAACGAGTACAAACGAAAATCATGAAGTCGAAACTTCGAAATATTTCAAATATTCCCGTTCTTGAGAAACTACGAAAAGTTTCTTCAGAAACCATGAGTGATGTTCTTAAAATGTAATATCTTTGATAGATACTGAATCAAGCTACATGTTTTCAGCTGTATCTGGGAGGTACAAACGAGTACAAACGAAAATCTGGAACTTAAACTTCGAAATATTTCAAATAATCCTGTTCTTGAGAAACTGTAAAAGTTTCTTCAGGAACTATAAGTAAGGTTCTTCAAAAGCAATATTTTTGGTAGACACTGAATCAATCTGCCAGTTTTCAGCTGTATCTGGGAGGTACAAACGAGTACAAACGAAAATCTGGAACTCGAAACTTCGAAATATTTCAAATATTCCCGTTCTTGAGAAACTGTAAAAGTTTCTTCAGGAACTATAAGTAAGGTTCTTCAAAAGCAACATTTTTGGTAGATACTGAATTAATCTGCCAGTTTTCAGCAGTATCTGGGAGGTACAAATGAGTACAAACGAAAATCTGGAACTTAAACTTCGAAATATTTCAAATATTCCCGTTCTTGAGAAACTACGAAAAGTTTCTTCAGAAACCATGAGTGATGTTCTTAACATGTAATATCTTTGACAGATACTGAATCAATCTACATGTTTTCAGCTGTATCTGGGAGGTACAAACGAGTACAAACAAAAATCTGGAACTTAATCTTCGAAATATTTCAAATAATCCCGTTCTTGAGAAACTACGAAAAGTTTCTTCAGAAACCATGAGTGATGTTCTTAAAATGTAATATCTTTGATAGATACTGAATCAAGCTACATGTTTTCAGCTGTATCTGGGAGGTACAAACGAGTACAAACGAAAATCATGAACTTGAAACTTCGAAATATTTCAAATTATCCCGTTCTTGAGAAACTGTAAAAGTTTCTTCAGGAACTATAAGTAAGGTTCTTCAAAAGCAATATTTTTGGTAGATACTGAATTAATCTACCAGTTTTCAGCTGTATCTGGGAGGTACAAACGAGTACAAACGAAAATCTGGAACATAAACTTCGAAATATTTCAAATAACCCCGTTTTTGAGAAACTACGAAAAGTTTCGTCAGAAACCAAGAGTGATGTTCTTAGAAATCAAAATCTTCGATAGACACTGAATCAATCTACCAGTTTTCAGCAGTATCTGGGAGGTACAAACGAGTACAAACGAAAATCTGGAACTCGAAACTTCGAAATATTTCAAATATTCCCGTTCTTGAGAAACTGTAAATGTTTCTTCAGGAACTATAAAAGAGGTTCTTCAAAAGCAACATTTTTGGTAGATACTGAATTAATCTACCAGTTTTCAGCTGTATCTGGGAGGTACAAACGAGTACAAACGAAAATCTGGAACTTAAACTTCGAAATATTTCAAATAACCCCGTTATTGAGAAACTACGAAAATGTTCTTCAGAAACCAAGAGTGATTGACGGTGATAGACCGAACCCATACTATTGCAAAGAATTTGCTGCTGAAATCATCAGGCTAGCAAAACATTTTCCGCTATGGACAGCCATAATGGAGCCCGAAAATGTCAGCGCTGATTATGCTGTTGCCACATCTTCCCGAAGCGAGGAGTACTTTAGGGAATTAAAACAACTCGTACTCCATGGAAAGACCGCAATTCGCATTGATAAATTTTTAATAAAGCACGTTCGCTCAATAGCTGGAACAACTAAACTTCTACATGCCATGACTTGTGTGCAAGAAAACCTCGACAACACAGAGTCGCATAAAGAAGAAGAAAATAACATTTCTGTTGCAAAGGAACTTGCAGTTATCAATTGTGGAGTTATAAACCATGATGACGATATTGACGATCACGGACTGGGTCTAGAGTGCGTTAAAGAATTTGATATATCCATGGATATAAAAGAAATAGACATATGTACGGCCATTGATGAAGATAATAATGTCGGGAAAGATCGGACGTACCTCAACGAAGTTGAGATCTGGAAAAAAAAGAGAACCAATAAAACTAACAGAGGCAAGTATGTCAGACCTTGCCCTGATATTATGCATCGTCATTGTCAGCCAAAATCGGCAAATACAAAAATGCCTTTGCTCAAAAACGGGTTACTTTTAAAACCTGTGCTAATTAAAAACAGAAAGATAATTGTCCGAAATACGTGCCCATTTGACTCCATTTCTCAAACTTTACTTACAGCTTATAGAGACTGGACGTCATATGGAGAGTACGTAGTTTCGTTGACGAATAATGAACTTTTCAAATTCATTAAACTATTTGATAAATGTGGTTGCACGGTTGCAGTATATAAGAAAAGAGCGGAGATTATGGCTGGCATAGTAAACATTGATGATGGTGTTCTTGATTGCGCAATGAATGTAAGCAACTTATTGAAAGTCTTACTTAAAAATCAGCCATCTTTGACTATTACCCAAACTTGCGGGTTATGCCAACACATTCAGACGGAAGAATCAGTTTTACTGGACATAGATGTAACACCGTTTTACATCCACGGTATGGGAATGCTACAGCACATCTTACAGAAAAAAACTGAATGTCAAAATAAGATATGTAGAGTATGTGGTGAAAACGGGGTTACATATACGGCGGTGGCCGGCCAACATTTAATAGTGGACGTAGAATGTCTACAATGGGTTCAGCTGGCCAAAAACTTAGGTCACCACAATTGGACGGGTACATTTGCTCTCCACGAGATCCCTAATGACATGCATATAGGAAAAATCAAATATAAATTACTGTCGGTGATAGAATATGTTGGAGAAACCAAAACGGAGCCTAAAAATTCTACTCTGGGGCATTATGTCGCCAATATCCGAAGAACAACTGGTCGATGGGAAGTACATAATGACCTACTTAGGGGCAATAAGATAATTAAACAAACATCAAAAATGATTCATGACATGAAAAATATATCCGTGCTTGTATATATAAAAGCAGATTAAAATTGACAAAATGTTGATTAATTCTATCTCTATATTATAGTTTCAAAATCCTAATATACTTTATATTACACATATATAATAAATCGTATTTGTCATTAAAATAAAAAAACGATCTAAAAAAATATAAAAAAAAAACAAAAAAAAAAACCTAAAAATCCGGACTTAAGTCCACCTCTTCATCTTCCATTGAAACTTACTGATATACAATTGAGGAAACGAAATGTGTTTATATCTATTAAATAATAATAAAATCTTATTTGTCATTAATATACAAAAAACGAATCTAAAAAAACCTCAATTTAAAAAAATATATTTATAACCAATTTGAAAAAATAAATAAAAAAACGAATCTAAAAAACCTTCTAAAAATCCGGACTTAAGGTGAAGTACGTTCGTAATTTCTAGACAAGGACGAGCGAACACCGCGCAGTGAAAGCGAGAAAGGGACGCAAGAGCCGGCCCGCGCGCAATTTCACTGCTTTTTATTTATAAATTTGATATTGCTCTAAAATAATACTCTTTCGCTAAAACCATAATCCTCTAAAGTGTTTAGTTAAGTATTTTTTAGACGATATTTCATGCAAATATGTTAAGTAACTAGCAAATGAAACTGGTTTTCCGTAGTAAAAATGCAAAATTTAGAGGAAACTTTACGATTTTTTTCTATCGAGTCTAGTTGAGTCAATCGTGTTTCGGCTCCCATAACTTACTAACAAAAATCCTAAACTTTCGATGCTCATCAAAAAAGATTTTAAAAAAATGAGTTTTCTTGCCTTAAAATTGATTTTCCGTCTAGGCAAAACCTGAGTTTTGGGACCTACTTCACCTTAAGTCCACCTCTTCATCTTCCATTGAAACTTACTACTTACTTACTGATATAAAATTAAGGAAACTAAATGTGTTTATATCTATTAAATAATAATAATATCATATTTGTCATTAAAATACAAAAAACGAATATAAAAATACATCGATTAAAAAAATTTATAACCAATTTGAAAAAAATAAATAAAAAAAGTATCAAAAAAACATTCTAAAAATCCGGACTTAGGTCCACCTCTTCATCTTCCATTGGAACTTACTGAAATTATATTAAAGAAACGAAATGTGTTTTTATCTATTAAAATTATAATAATTATAGTTAACCTACTTGAAAAACTAAATAAAAAACAAAACAAAACGAATCTAAAAAAACCTTCTAAAAAAGCTAAACTCAAGTACACCTCTTCATCTTCCATTGAAACTTACTGATATACAATTAAGGAAACGAAATGTGTTTATATCTATTTAAATAATAATAATATCCTATTTGTCTTAAAACATGTAAAGGGATTCAGTATCTATCAAACATATTGCTTTTAATGAACCTCAGATACGGTTTTCTAAAGAAACTTATGCAATTTCTCAAGAACGGGAATATTTTGACCTATTTCAAAGTTTCGAGTTCTTGATTTTCGTTTGTACTCGTTTGTACCTCCCCGATACTGCTAAAACATGTAAGGTGATTCAGTATCTATCAAAGATATTGCTTTTTAAGAACCTCACTGATGGTCTCTGAAGAAACTTTTCGTAGTTTCTCAAGAACGGGATTATTTGAAATATTTCGAAGATTAAGTTCCAGATTTTCGTTTGTACTCGTTTGTACCTCCCAGATACTGCTGAAAACTGGTAGATTGATTCAGTGTCTATCGAAGATTTTGATTTCTAAGAACATCACTCTTGGTTTCTGACGAAACTTTTCGTAGTTTCTCAAAAACGGGGTTATTTGAAATATTTCGAAGTTTATGTTCCAGATTTTCGTTTGTACTCGTTTGTACCTCCCAGATACAGCTGAAAACTGGTAGATTAATTCAGTATCTACCAAAAATATTGCTTTTGAAGAACCTTACTTATAGTTCCTGAAGAAACTTTTACAGTTTCTCAAGAACGGGATAATTTGAAATATTTCGAAGTTTCAAGTTCATGATTTTCGTTTGTACTCGTTTGTACCTCCCAGATACAGCTGAAAACATGTAGCTTGATTCAGTATCTATCAAAGATATTACATTTTAAGAACATCACTCATGGTTTCTGAAGAAACTTTTCGTAGTTTCTCAAGAACGGGATTATTTGAAATATTTCGAAGATTAAGTTCCAGATTTTTGTTTGTACTCGTTTGTACCTCCCAGATACAGCTGAAAACATGTAGATTGATTCAGTATCTATCAAAGATATTACATTTTAAGAACATCACTCATGGTTTCTGAAGAAACTTTTCGTAGTTTCTCAAGAACGGGAATATTTGAAATATTTCGAAGTTTCGAGTTCATGATTTTCGTTTGTACTCGTTTGTACCTCCCAGATACAGCTGGAAACTGGTAGATTGATTCAGTGTCTATCGAAGATTTTGATTTCGAAGAACATCACTCTTGGTTTCTGAAGAACATTTTCGTAGTTTCTCAAAAACGGGGTTATTTGAAATATTTCGAAGTTTATGTTCCAGATTTTCGTTTGTACTCGTTTGTACCTCCCAGATACAGCTGAAAACTGGTAGATTAATTCAGTATCTACCAAAAATGTTGCTTTTGAAGTACCTCACTTATAGTTCCTGAAGAAACTTTTACAGTTTCTCAAGAACGGGAATATTTGAAATATTTCGAAGTTTCGAGTTCCAGATTTTCGTTTGTACTCGTTTGTACCTCCCAGATACAGCTGGAAACTGATAGATTGATTCAGTGTCTATCGAAGATTTTGATTTCTAAGAACATCACTCTTGGTTTCTGAAGAACATTTTCGTAGTTTCTCAAAAACGGGGTTATTTGAAATATTTCGAAGTTTAAGTTCCAGATTTTCGTTTGTACTCGTTTGTACCTCCCAGATACAGCCGGAAACTGATAGATTGATTCAGTGTCTATCGAAGATTTTGATTTCGAAGAACATCACTCTTGGTTTCTAAAGAACATTTTCGTAGTTTCTCAAAAACGGGGTTATTTGAAATATTTCGAAGTTTATGTTCCAGATTTTCGTTTGTACTCGTTTGTACCTCCCAGATACAGCTGAAAACATGTAGCTTGATTCAGTATCTATCAAAGATATTACATTTTAAGAACATCACTCATGGTTTCTGAAGAAACTTTTCGTAGTTTCTCAAGAACGGGAATATTTGAAATATTTCGAAGTTTCGAGTTCATGATTTTCGTTTGTACTCGTTTGTACCTCCCAGATACAGCTGGAAACTGGTAGATTGATTCAGTGTCTATCGAAGATTTTGATTTCGAAGAACATCACTCTTGGTTTCTGAAGAACATTTTCGTAGTTTCTCAAAAACGGGGTTATTTGAAATATTTCGAAGTTTAAGTTCCAGATTTTCGTTTGTACTCGTTTGTACCTCCCAGATACAGCCGGAAACTGGTAGATTGATTCAGTGTCTATCGAAGATTTTGATTTCGAAGAACATCACTCTTGGTTTCTGAAGAACATTTTCGTAGTTTCTCAAAAACGGGGTTATTTGAAATATTTCGAAGTTTATGTTCCAGATTTTCGTTTGTACTCGTTTGTACCTCCCAGATACAGCTGAAAACTGGTAGATTAATTCAGTATCTACCAAAAATGTTGCTTTTGAAGAACCTCACTTATAGTTCCTGAAGAAACTTTTACAGTTTCTCAAGAACGGGAATATTTGAAATATTTCGAAGTTTCGAGTTCATGATTTTCGTTTGTACTCGTTTGTACCTCCCAGATACAGCTGGAAACTGGTAGATTGATTCAGTGTCTATCGAAGATTTTGATTTCGAAGAACATCACTCTTGGTTTCTGAAGAACATTTTCGTAGTTTCTCAAAAACGGGGTTATTTGAAATATTTCGAAGTTTATGTTCCAGATTTTCGTTTGTACTCGTTTGTACCTCCCAGATACAGCTAAAAACTGGTAGATTAATTCAGTATCTACCAAAAATGTTGCTTTTGAAGAACCTCACTTATAGTTCCTGAAGAAACTTTTACAGTTTCTCAAGAACGGGAATATTTGAAATATTTCGAAGTTTCGAGTTCCAGATTTTCGTTTGTACTCGTTTGTACCTCCCAGATACAGCTGGAAACTGGTAGATTGATTCAGTGTCTATCGAAGATTTTGATTTCTAAGAACATCACTCTTGGTTTCTGAAGAACATTTTCGTAGTTTCTCAAAAACGGGGTTATTTGAAATATTTCGAAGTTTATGTTCCAGATTTTCGTTTGTACTCGTTTGTACCTCCCAGATACAGCTAAAAACTGGTAGATTAATTCAGTATCTACCAAAAATGTTGCTTTTGAAGACCTCACTTATAGTTCCTGAAGAAACTTTTACAGTTTCTCAAGAACGGGAATATTTGAAATATTTCGAAGTTTCGAGTTCCAGATTTTCGTTTGTACTCGTTTGTACCTCCCAGATACAGCTGGAAACTGGTAGATTGTTTCAGTGTCTATCGAAGATTTTGATTTCTAAGAACATCACTCTTGGTTTCTGAAGAACATTTTCGTAGTTTCTCAAAAACGGGGTTATTTGAAATATTTCGAAGTTTAAGTTCCAGATTTTCGTTTGTACTCGTTTGTACCTCCCAGATACTGCTGAAAACTGGCAGATTAATTCAGTATCTACCAAAAATGTTGCTTTTGAAGAACCTCACTTATAGTTCCTGAAGAAACTTTTACAGTTTCTCAAGAACGGGAATATTTGAAATATTTCGAAGTTTCGAGTTCTAGATTTTCGTTTGTACTCGTTTGTACCTCCCAGATACAGCTGGAAACTGGTAAATTGATTCAGTGTCTATCGAAGATTTTGATTTCTAAGAACATCACTCTTGGTTTCTGAAGAACATTTTCGTAGTTTCTCAAAAACGGGGCTATTTGAAATATTTCGAAGTTTAAGTTCCAGATTTTCGTTTGTACTTGTTTGTACCTCCCAGATACTGCTGAAAACTGGCAGATTAATTCAGTATCTACCAAAAATGTTGCTTTTGAAGAACCTCTCTTATAGTTCCTGAAGAAACATTTACAGTTTCTCAAGAACGGGAACATTTGAAATATTTCGAAGTTTCGAGTTCCAGATTTTCGTTTGTACTCGTTTGTACCTCCCAGATACTGCTGAAAACATGTAGTTTGATTCAGTATCTATCAAAGATATTACTTTTTAAGAACCTCACTCATGGTTTCTGAAGAAACTTTTGCAGTTTCTCAAGAACGGGATTATCTGAAATATTTCGAAGTTTCGAGTTCATGATTTTCGTTTGTACTCGTTTGTACCTCCCAGATACAGCTGGAAACTGGTAGATTGATTCAGTGTCTATCGAAAATTATAATTTCTAAGAACATCACTCTTGGTTTCTGTAGAACATTTTCGTAGTTTCTCAAAAACGGGATTATTTGAAATATTTCGAAGTTTAAGTTCCAGATTTTCGTTTGTTCTCGTTTGTACCTCCCAGATACAGCTGAAAACTGGTAGATTAATTCAGTATCTACCAAAAATATTGCTTTTGAAGAACCTCACTTATAGTTCCTAAAGAAACTTATGCAATTTCTCAAGAACGGGAATATTTTAACTATTTCGAAGGTTCAAGTTTAAGATTTTTGTTTGTACTTGTTTGTACCTTTCAGATACTGCTGAAAACATGTAAGGTGATTCAGTATCTATCAAAGATATTGCTTTTTATGAACCTCAGATATGGTTTTCTAAAGAAACTTATGCAATTTCTCAAGAACGGAAATATTTCAACTATTTCGAAGGTTCAAGTTTAAGATTTTCGTTTTTACTCGTTTGTACCTTTCAGATACTGCTGAAAATATGTAATGTAATTCAGTATCTATCAAACATATTACTTTTTAAGAACTTCACTTTTGATTTTCTGTTTTTTTTTTAAAGATTTACCAAACATGGTAATATTCGATTAAAGTTTCAGGTTTAAATCCATATGTTTTGTTTGTTTTCGCCTGAATTCAGGTTTTTATACATTTAATGTAAGGGGTATTTCAAGTCTTAACTTAAACCGTGCCTATGTACTACAAAAAAAATTAACTTGAAGCCAAATTACTCTTTTTACATGCGTTGGTCAAAAACGACTACTGAAAAACTTCCCCCCACCATAACTTTTACCCCCTTAGGGTACAAACGAAAATTTTGCCGGTACAATCGGGTACAAACCCGGTACAATCGAATAAGATTAAAAAAACATGAAAATCTCAAAGTCGGTTGCCAGGTTCACATAGCTAAAATGTTATCTTCAAATTATCTATGATAGGTAATTTATTAATAAAGAAAATTACAATCAAAAAATAGAAGTAAATTAAAACTAGTACCTATTTACAATAGAAACAATTGAGCTCTCTGCAAACTGTTGCAAACAATCTACAGGTAGCTCAACTGATCCATATCAATACCAGTCGGTAGTTTATGATAATTAACTTATTGTGACGTATAATTAGACAAATTATTAATAAATATTTATCTGTTATAGGGGATTTATTTTAAGTTAATTCATTTTCCTTAATTTTTCTGAAAAATTAAAATCAAAACCTTGTACCTAACTTTTAAAAATAAAACCAGTTACCAAAATACTTAATCTGCGTTACGAATCAAAGGTAATTTATACCTAGATGCGAAAGAAAACTTGCATTGCAAACGGTCCATTGTCACAGCAAGGCTGTAATGGCAACAATTGCACATCTTTCCTTCTTCCTGTTGTGTAGGAAAAGCCTTGCGCCGGCGCAGAGGTCGTCACCCAAATAAACAATTTACTGTCGTTGTAAACGTCAATTCATAAAATAGTCGAGGGTATTTTTAATTGTAGATTTGCAGACTGAGTGATTTAACTACTGACTCTATATTTAAAGTTAGTAAATGTTGAATTTAAATCGATAATATCTTTTAGAAAATTATTTTATTCAATTTAGTTCAATTTATCCATGGCTCACCATGGATGCCAAAGGCAAAACAAAAATACAAGTTAATTTAATTGACTACCGGAGGTGTTTTTATAAAGTTAAGACCCGAGTTCGCCAACAGATGGTTAAATTTTAAACAGTTGTTTTGACGTTTTTGACATACATTTTCATACATTAAACGTCAAAGTTAACCGATAAAGCTGCCTAATTGTCCGATTATCTGTTGGTGAACACAGACCTTAATCGGATAATTAGTAGCTTCGTCGGTTAACGGAAAATGCATAAAAACTTCGTTCAAAAACACAACATATTATAATATTCTACAAAAATTAAAAAGTGTCTTTAAATTTTTCGATTTTGGCAGGATTCGAATGAAGGGTGAGGCGCGGGTTCGAATCCTGCCAAAATCGATCATTTTTGGGATATTATTAAATTTTCCTAGAAAATTAGGCCAGTGCGAGTTAAGCAATTTAAAGCAAAAAAGCTAAGATATATCGCCCGGTATATCTTTATCGTAAGTTCTTCAAGGATCATACCTAAGTTTCACATCTACAAGTTAAGATTATTATGGTATGTGTACATACATAAATTAGTGTCACCCCATGTCAGAATTTATATAACTTGAGGTAATTACAATTAGTTACTGACGTAATCATTTAAGCACATTGTTATTTGTTGACTGTTGTTGTTACCTTACCTATTCTACGTCAGTTCAAAGATTGCTGTTTTTTTAATACGTAATTGAATTTGAAGAGCATATTAGATAACTATAGATATCAAATCTTCTGAATTTGTAAACCTCAGTTATATTTTCAAGTGCAAAAGAATAAAAAATAATCCTTTCGACAAAAAAAACATTCTGGTGACACTCAAGACAAATTTAGATACTTTGGAATAAGAAGAACACTAACCACAGAATAGGACATACTAAAGTTGGGCCTAAAAACCCTTATCGAGGTAAAACCATCCTCATTTTTTTTCAAATGAACTTAAGTGCTGTTGATGAATGGACTTATCGTCATCTGCCATGCATGACAGTGTTACTGGACTTTAGATATACATGACACAGTACTATCTTCATCTTCTATAGTGGTAAATGTATACTCCTATGAGCGACAACAGGGTAGATCGCAATTCATCTCTTAAAATTAACCTTCTCATCTTAAGGCTTCGGCGACAGCTGCTCGCAACTTCAATTCGTAAATTATTGTGTTCCGTGATACCAAAAATGATGACTGAAAACTTTTTGTATTTTCGACATTTTGTTGTTATTCTATAACTAGACAGTATAAGCTATGTTCCTTATCAAACAAAACGTAAGGTATTGTTGTTTTTAAAACAAAACAAATAGGACGAAAACATGTCGTTTTCGAAGTAAAGTTATGCATAATTGCATTTTTCATATGTTTGCTTGCATTTAATATATATAGGTGTGTATTATTAAGAAAAAAAATAACCAGGGACCTAGATAAAGACTATTCAAATACGAAAATCAACATTAGGTACCTATATGGTGGAAATATGCTAGAATTACATTTCAAAGAGAATCATTTTGGTAGTACGTTTGTATGGGCAAATCATCATCCGCAGGCCTCTCACACAAGAAATATCCACACAATATCGATAAATAATCCGTAAGTAAGTTGACGAGTGCTTGTTTAGCTCAGTGAAAACAGCGTTTACGTCCTCAACGGGGACACATTACACACTTTCTTATTTCCCCGTGTTCGCAAGGTAATCTAGTAATAGGCAATCTCAGGGACTCTCTCTTTAACGCACGGTGAAAGTGCGTTGCATAAGAACCCTATCCACCGCAGTCCGTAATCTAAATTGACAGGGCCAGGGCTACTCTACATCGAGTGAAGATTGAATACCCTTGCAATTTGTCTTTGAAGTTAACCACGGTAACTCAAGTAGAACAGAGGTCGTTATAACGCGCATGGAAATTTTTACCCCTTACTGGCAAGGAGGTTACTTCTGATCCTACTTTAAGGCGGCGGGCGATAGATGTGAAATGGGCAAATTGATCGTCATCTTTTATTTTCATCGTCAATAAAGTTTTGAGAAAAATACCTTATAATCTATGGGATACAACTGTACAAGGCAGATTAAAAAAGAAGGGGTCTTTTCGAAAATGAAAAAAACTTTTTTAAATACTAGAAATAGTGGTGCAAAGTACTTACAGTTTTCTTAGTTTTTAATTTTTTTCTCCTAAACCATTAATCACAAGATTTTTTCATTTTCATCACCATATAAAATATTTATGCAAACAAATGTCTTAGATAATCAGCAAAAACTTGATTTTGGAGCTTAGGCCGCCGCGCCGCCCCGCTCTGCTCTGTCCTATTCCTATCACACAAATCGCTCACACGCTGCGCAAATGGCGTCATCGTTATATCACCCCCATAAGTAGGTAGCATGGACATGTTCCTAGTCACAATGACTGCAGTCATGGAGTGGTTCAAAGACTGAGCATAGCTCACTCCATCTTGTGGTTGATTCTCTTACTTTCTGTAATTGGATTTATAACATTCGCAAAACTAGCACATAATACAGGTGTAAAATGCATGCTATGAGGTACATGAGGAAACATAATCATTAGCAAATCTTGTCTCAATAACCTTTGAATGTCACATCCGTGAAATCCGTTGAAATTACCTACAAGGTAATATACAAATGCGTTTGGTGAATTCCTCGGAAAGCGCACAACAATGCATGGCGACCCAAAAATGACTGCAAAGGAGACGGAGCTATTATTAAACAACACGTAAGGAGTGAGTCAATGGGACGAAGTGAACACGTCGGAACGATACTTCTTGGAACCCCTTTGTTGCATATCATCCTCATTGCCCAATAAGACAGATTCAGATCGTTTTACACTGAGGCTTTCGGAACTCCCACGAAACGCTCGCATATTTTATACATAAAATATCTATTGATATTTTAGCTTTTATATATTACTAGTGTTCCGCCCCAGCTTTGCAAGGGTATATCTATACTTTTAGTTTTATTCGCACGGGTATTACAGTCCTATTGCCTCTCAGTGATTATGTAATTTTTAAATTAATTTTAATAGTATTTTTTTATTTTATTCGTTACAAACAAAAATATAAATCTTTTTTTTATTAAAGACTAGACAAAAATCAACAGTATGTCGATAGACTCCATGACTACTATTAATTCAAAGCTTCTTTTAGCGAAGATTTATAGCAAATGGTTTATGACATTGTGCGCAAAACTTCATTTTAGCTATCTAAATTACTTGTAGAACGTAGAAAATAATGGCGAAACTCTTTTAATGTTTAAACATTAGCAATATTATACGCATATAGTATGAAACATTTCACCTGAAAACCCACCCTCAAATCACAAAATAGCTTTGTAAGCTAATGGCTATAAAACAGTAATTGCTTGCGGCAGAAATAGACAGGGGGGTGGGGAAGGTATTTTCCTGGAAAAACCTAATTGGTAGAATAATTGCCGTTCACAAAGAGGGGTCGCAAATCCTAGCTACAGTTACATGGTGAAATAATAAATACCTTTTGCTGTTGCCGATGAAATCGTTTTACCTACTTGTACAACGTTAGGTATAAGGAAAAAAATATGACAAAATGTCCCTGAAAATGAAACAAAAAATGTCGTTATCTTATCTTAGCCAAAAAAAACAATTCTAAAGCATTGGGCTTTAGAATTGGGTTGTTTTTTTAGTAGCCTTATTATTTCAGGTCAAGAGGTAAGAGGTGACTAACGGACATACACTAGGGGGCGGGCAGCAGCGTCTCTTGCAGAATAGACATACCACCGAACTACGATTCCAACCCGCGTGCCAGCAGTGGGGATTATGGGCACTACCCCTCGTGAGATAAAATAATACGGGGAGGCCTGCATCCAGCAGCGGACATTATAGGCTGTTGAGGATCCTGGTCAAGTAATCAATGTCTTCACAAAAGACTAAGTTAAAGTTTATTTTGATTCTTCGAATATTCGTCGGTAACATTTTCATCACATGCCCAGAGTGAAACGGGACCCCCGTTTCACTCTGGGCATGTGATACATTCTGGCTTTGAATAGTAAAATTTGAAAAATCTAGTCTCTTTTTTTATAAAAGTTTATACATGACGTGCGTTTTAAATGCACCAGTGCAACAGCTAACATCAAGACACGTCGGGCTCCGTCCCGTGGGTCGCCACCGGCAGGTAATGACACAAAACGACATGCGCCCGCGCCGGCCACATAACTCACACGGATCATAACAAAGATCTGATCCACATGCCGACGAACGAGTTTAGATAGACTACGAGTATGTGTTTGGTGTCGAAGACTTTGTTAGTGGTTGTGTCTGTGTAGTAATTTTTCCCCAATTCCACTAAATGAATCGTTTCAAAACAAACAACGCGCACTAGCTGAGTACTACAAAAATGCACAGTAGGTACATATAAACTTCTTCTTAAATTGTGCATTTTCGTATATTAATTAAGTTGAAAGAGCATTTCCGTAGAAAAAAATGCGAAATACACAGTTCTGTGGCACAGACCGATGCTGTTGCACTGGTGCATTCTTCATTTTTTCTAAAAAAAATATATACCTAAAAGCACAGTTTAAGAAGTTTATATGTAGATACATTATCATGTATATAAACTTAACTTCTTAAACTGTGCATTTCCGTATGTTAATTAAGTTGAAAGTTTCTTCAACAAAAGTGGCTTGGTCTTCATAACGGCTTAGCAAACTTTCGGTCTGCCACCATTTTAAACAATTGAGATATTAATTGCTAGAATTCTGCTAACATAGACTTGCTTTAACTAGTTAGACGAGCAATGGTTGACGTCATAGACATCATGACGTCACACCTAACGGTCATCCTATTGCAGAGGCTGCATTCTACTAACCAATCTATTTACTATGACAGATGAAAGAAACTCTGGATAGTACGTGCGGTGGTATATGCACGGAGAGATTGATTGATGGTTTCAACCTTGACATTTTCCCACACACTTCCCACCATCTGTAGTTTAAAGTAAAAATCTCTAAAGTAAAATGTTAAAATGTATCATTCTGAGACGATACCATTGCCATTAATTTAGTGGAATTAGGACCCAGGTCTTACCTACTGTGTGTAACTGCATCCAGTTAACATGAGAGTTTTTATGTGTTTTTGAAGTTTCAAAGAAGAAGTTTTGAAGGTTGAAATTCGTAAAGAATAAATCCGACAGAGACCAAGATTACCGTTATAGCTCAAAGAATTAGCAGGCAAGAAGTGGCTGGCCATATCTCAAGAAAAACCGACTACCGCTGGGGTAAATGTGTTCTTGAGTGGAGACCGCGACTCGGCAAACGTAGTGTAGGACACACTCCCACCAGGTTGGACGATGATATGCGTACGACTGCAGGCAGATGTTAGATGCGGCAAGCTGAAGACAGGCCGCTATGGCACTGACTAGAGGAGGTATATGTCCAGCTGTGGACTATTATAGACTGGTGATGATGATGATGAACATAGGAGCTTTTTTTACTTAGATGTACCTAATGACGTTCCCATGTTGCCCCTATGTGCTGAACATTTTTGGAACTACAGCAGCACTGAGAATCTTAAATTAGATGCGTAGGCTTTTATACTCAGGCAGGTTAATCTACCAGTTGATTGTGCCAGTAATTAGCCAAATAGGCCCCAGAAACCACAAGGCCAAATCCATTCTAGGATCTTAAACATCTCAGTTTACTATGCTTGTACTATTCGACCATTGCTAAATTTACATTTTTAATCTTTGCATTAATTCTGAGGTAATCGGTCTGACCATCTGTTGTCAGGTCGGCCAAAATCCACTTATTGAAACGTGTTTACCTTCGTAGGTGAACATGGTATGAAGAAAGCATAAATTCTTCGGAAAATCCTTGCTTTGCTGTACCATATTTTACATACTTTGATGATCATTGTAGCTCATGAACTGTTCCGTGCTATTTGATAGAGCAGATTAATCTTGCCCGCAGGTAAACCTACGTATGAGAAAAATTATATCAAACGCTTAAAAAAATATTTCAGTTTTATGAACCGAAGGATTCTCGTCATTATTTCTATACTTATCCCAACTGAGTTGTCTTCATGAAAATGTTTCTACTACTTATAAAGCATGATCACAATAATTCTCATAAAAGATTCCGCGTCGATGATCAGGTATCATAAAACTTGTGACTAAGCAGAGCAAGGTTAGGTACCTTTATTGCGTTTGCGCATAATTCCATGACCGAACTTAAAGGCTCGTAGCAGAAAAGGGACCACTTGCTTCTGAGTCGAATTTTGTCAATGACAGTCACTCAGAATCTACAAATTGACTATCCAGCTGCTTTAACTAATCCTTCCTACATTAAGACCTGATCCTGACAGCACCAGACCGACATAAGTATGCGAATATCTTTAAAAAAACAATTATTTCTTTTAATAATGCATGTAATTGCCTTTTAGTGCATATCGAGATCAGATTAACTTCAGTTTTAAAAGGAGATTTCGTAAAGAACGGCTAGTTTTACATAGAAAACTGTCCATCATGCAAACCCCTACCTGCTTTAGTACCTTCAGAGTTCTTCTATAGAGGTATAATTGTTGTGTATCAATATTGTTTGAAGGACCAGTGACGAGTGGATCTCTAGATTTGCATCATAAGGTTTTGCGTAATTACCACGCTTGAATGAATAATTATATGCACTTGGTCAACCTTTAGACAGGCTAGTTAATGCTACAGCTTAATCACAAATACCTAACTGGTATTATTGAACTATACAAGATGAATGCAGAAACATGTGAAGGTTTGATTGAACTAGGCTCCTCAAATACTTAGTTTTCTCCTTATTCCTGGTCAAGATTGAAGGTTACTACTTTATTAGTCACCCCGCACGACATCTTATTCAGAAGCTGAGGTTATGAAGAAATTCACCACTAATCACTATGTTTCTAGGTTACTGTCGGGCGTTTATCGCTGAAAATGAATTCCACTTTGAGGGTTGACTCTCTCCACAAAAATACCTATGACATGTTTTGAGAATTAAACTTGAGTTAGCTTTTCCCACAAGGGGCTATCTGGTTGACAATAAATAAATAATGCTGGACAATTCACACAGCATTATCTAGCCCCAAGCTAAGCAGAGCTTGTGTTATGGTACTAGATAACTGATAGGTATACATAATACAATACAATAAACAAATATAAATTTTTATTAGATATAAGTACATAGAAAACGACCAGAAAACCCTGAACAAATGTCTGCAGGTCGTACACACATTTGTCCCGAGGCAGGAATCGACCCGCAACCTCCTGCGTCGCAGGAATAAACAATAAACCAGCTCTTTCTGCCAGACTATGCTGGTGTTGCTAAATCAGTGACATCACATAGGTATCAATCACAAATACAATGAATGTATGCAAATACGTTCGTGTAACTGGGTGTGGGGCAATTTACGCGTAAATACCATAAATTACTGAGCGGTGAGGGTATGACCATTTATGATTATTCATCGGAAGAAGCTTCAATTGAGTGATTAAAATACCTGTCAATAAAATGACCCATTAGACTTTTATGGTCTCATGATATAAATTTTAAAAAAAAAGATTCAGTTATTGCATCGCAAGCTAAGTCGTTCATGCATGACGAACCTTGATTCGCTAACTCCCGAAATGCTCAAACGCAACTTTATTTAAGGACTTTTTACGCGAGTGCTTTTACGTGTGGTTATGATGATTATGGATATATCTGATCAAAAGGTTTTAAAATTTAATACGCGTGTTATCAAGGCGCTTGTTTCAAAACGCTAAAAATGTGTAGGTACTTGTTCGCTTTTAGCGTAAGAATTTTATGATTTCTATTGATTTCTATGATACATTGTGTACTGGATTGTTATGCCCATCCCAAGGTTGCCCGGAAAAGATCGCTCATAGCGATAAGGCTGCCTTTGTACTTCATTTACTTGTAGCACTTATTTCTGTACGGTTTTCTGTGTTTGTGTGGTACAATAAAGTTTTATCTATCCATCGATACCGATGATGCCAGAGACTGGCGTGGAAATATCATTTTCTATAAAAATAAAGTTACGAATACGAAAGAGTTAGTCCTTTATTTATTTAGAGATTTACAGCGTAACAATAGAAACAAATAGGAACTAGTATTTTGAATTCAAACAGCTGAATATTGCTTTCAATCTAGCTAGAAGAAGGTAGCTAAACCGATCCTTATTAAAACCAATCAGTAGCATTCCCAAGCTGTCTGCACCACCCCAACTCTTCCCGCGGGTGTCGTAAGAGGTGACATTAACCGGGGGCGGGCAGCAGTACCTCCTGTAGAACAATAAATACCATCGAACTGTTATCCCCAAACCGCATGCCCAGAGTGGGGATTATTGGCATTTTGACCCAGGAGTTAAAAGCCAATGAGGCGCTTTTCAAGGTAAGACCTAGCAGTGGACCAATATATACGCTGTTGAGGTGAGGATGGCAATGCAGTAGGTTAAGTTCTTAGATCCTTCATAGGTATCTAAATTACTCTACCTTCACCCTAAAACTGTAAGACACAAAATTTAAGTGACACTAGGAGACACTAATTTGGCGTGTTTAAAAAAAAACTGTTGTGACAAGGATGAAACAACGAATGAAAAGACCTGTTGTTTACGCACGTTGCCAAGGAAACCATTTGTTACAGATTATAAAAATTATCATGAAAACAAACTTTTATGTAACCACCTTAAAAACTACATTAATATAACAACGAAAATATCATCAAAATATTATTATTATACTAAGAATTGGCAAAGATATCACCAAAGTCGTGATTGTTTAAAGTATTAGGTATATTGTTTTTAAGCTTGACTGGAGAAATAATAAACACTCGGGAATACTTTTATACTGGGACCGATTTTAGGTTCATTCTGCAAATAGCGTGATAATTTTTACGATCGCTTTGTAATTGACGGTTAAATCGAACAACATACATAAATAAATACACAGCCGAACAAAATGTAGATCCTCCTCCTGAAGTCGGTAACAATGTGGCGTAAATATTGACCAATAACAAGTGGTTCCACGCACCTAAGTAAATTATTTACCAGCAGTTTAACTATACGAGTCAATTATAATTATAACTTAATTAGTAGGTAATTAAATGTTAAATGTGACATTTTGATGTCGAAGCAATTAAAGGCCCATAGAAGGTTAGCAGCTTTAGAACCCCTGGTGTGTCACGCATTCACACTTAGTACATTTATAATATGCAAAAACGTTTGACAATCTTGGAGAGACCATAAACCTAGAAAGTAGAGAACAAAATTAAAAAAAAACCATTTCTAAATTTAAAAACTTTTTGGGCAACAGTATGGACAGATATGGATCAGTTGAACTACCTGTAGACTGTTTGCAACAGTCTGCAGTTAGCTCAATTGTTTCTACTGTAAATAATAGTTTTATATTATTTTTATATTATTATTATTATTTATTTAAATAAAAAAACGATTCTATATTTTTAATAAATACATAAAATACTTATTTACGTCGAAGTCATGAAGATAGGTAAAGCTTTCTAGACCGAGCCAAAAGAATTAAAGCAAACAATAAGTTTCAAACAAATAAAAACCAAGAAGTAAATAACCACTGTCGACCGCTAAATAAATTTGCCGAGCCGCGTAGGAGGAACTCTCGGACAATTCTTAATACGATTGCAATTATCCACATTAAAACAACCAATGTTAGGCTTTGCCCACGCGTGGGCGACAAGGACCATGCCTAAGTTTGGGCAAACCGTCTGGTTCAGACTACTCCACATATTAATACCTCTTTGTGGACTTTATCGATCGCTAAAATCGACGTTTACTCGTTAAATGTCTCGACAAATGCGATAAAGATCTTACAAAACAAAGACTCACTTGCATAAAAATTACTGGCTTTTAACCAGGTACTTTGAGATGTATGCACAGTATCCTTCAATGTTAGCATTACGAAGTATACCCATTGGAGCACCGATTTTCAGGAGCACCAATCTAAGAGCACCGATTTTATTCCCAATTGTACCACCTGCCAAGAAGAAGTTTGTAGTGTACTTATATTAGAAGTTTATATATACTTATTTTCGATAATAACTAGCTGTCGTCTGATAATAAGGGACATTTTCCTGAGTCACTGAAGCTCATAAACCATAAAATCTGTTAGCCAAAAAAATTGGAATAGCGTATTAATTCCTAACTAATATTATATTATAAAAGCGAAAGTGTGTTTGTTTGCCCTTCTTTCACGCCCTTACTAAGCAACCAATTGACTTGATTTTTTGCATAGAGGATGGAGAGTAACATAGGCTATTTTTTATACCCCAATAATTTCCATGGGATAAAAATTATAACAAAATGGGATAACCTTAAAATGTTCCATAGAAACAATGCGTGCGAAGCCGTGAGCAGATGCTAGTAGTTAATAATTAGTCGTCTATAATAATTGCATGTTAATAACCAACAATGTAACTACAATCAGAGGCCGAAGGACACGTGACAGTAGTGTCGAGACGTGATCGTGACGTCTCAATTTTCCATAGGTTCTGGTACAGCGCCTCTATCGGCCGGACAGGGAACTAAGCAAATCTTAATTTATAAAGGAACAAGCGATTTTCTGGGGACAACGCCCAGCCCAAACCGCTAAAGCTGCCTGCGACGCAGGAGGTTGCGGGTTCGATTTCCGCCTCGGGACAAATGTATGTACGATATGCAGACATTTGTTCAGGGTGTTCTGGTCGTTTTCTATATATAATAAAAAATATCTATCTGTGTATTTGTATCGTATTATGTATATCAGTTATCTAGTACTATTATTTATTATATATATTATTATTTTATTATATTATATATTATTATTTATTTATTTATTATTATATAAAAATATATATATAAAAGCTAGAAAGCTGAAATTTGCAGGGTATGTACCTCTTCCACAAGCTGGCGATAAGAAAGAATTTTAGGAAATTTCACCCCTAAGGGGGTTAAATGAGGGGTTGTGTGAAAGTTGCGAAAGTTCAGCCCGATCCATTCAGTAGTTTTTACATTTACTTGGGCCAAAAATCTTTACAACTCACAAGCTTACGCCTTTATAATATTAATAAAAACTTTAAGGATGTTTTCCATACCTATAGTAGCTTCTATCGATTTAACTCTTATATGCCATGATGCATTATATGTAACTAGCAGCGATTCGCGGTTTCACCCGCATAGTTTCCGTTCCCGTGAGAATTCCGGGCTAAAATGTATCATAGCACATATGCTATATTTTATCCCGATATTTCCACGGTAACCATTAAATAAACAATAAATAATGCTGGACAATTCACACAGCATTATCTAGCCCCAAGCTAAGAAGAGCTTGTGTTATGTGTACTAGATAACTGATATACATAATACAATACAACACCCGGAAAAAAATCATTCAGATCGTACAAATATTTGTCCCAAGGCGGGAATCGAACCCGCTACCTCTTGCGTCGCAAGCGGACCTTCGCCTACCGAGCAACAGAGGTCGTCCATTATTACGATATTCCAGACTGACCATTTCAAAGCACTTTTTGAAATTTCTGTAAGTTTCATACTTTTTGAAATATTTCAAAAATAGTCGAAAAATTGACCTCCCCCCCCCCCCTATCTCCGAAGATTGCAGACCGATCCACGTACAATGTATTAGGCGTTTGTAGATATCGATCTCTGGGCCCATTTCATCCAGATCCATTCAGCTGTTCTGAATTAAGCATTAATTATCAATCTATCCATCTAAACTTTCGCATTTATAATGTTAGTGTGATTATGAATGACATAGGTTTATGCGTTAACGTAACTAATTGTTTTCTAGATTGTTCTGATGCAATTATGAATAATGTTTCGATGCAACTACAATGACACAAATGTAGGTAATCTTATCTGAACATATACCACAGCAAATCAATCAGCCAGTACCAAGCATTTAGTTATAAATAAAGTACAGCGTCATTGTATCTGATTTATATCTAAGAATATGCAGCAATGGAATAAGTATTACTATTTCTGTTATCTTCCATCAACCCAACCAATCTATGGTTTGTGTATAAAATTCACGATTTATTCAGTCGTCACATCGGCCGTGTTTTATGTGTCAAGCTCGCAACCACGTGACCTTTGCGGATTCTTTAGATGATTTGGTTTACATGTCGCGCCGGTTAAAAACAAACTTTGTCAGATTCAACAACCTCAAAGTCGAAGCGAATAGAGACTCCGTTACCGTGCGTATAGAGACCGTCGAGACTCGGCTAGCCACGGCCAACTAACCGAACCATTAAAACACACAACATATACCCCGTCCACTCTCTTATTTGCTGTTTGGTACATGAACGACTATGTAGTTCCCTAATTGTTGACAGTGAGTGAATGAAGATTGAATGAAGTATTCAAAGTAACTAGAGGTTATACAAAAACCTACCAAAATGTCCAATCACATCTGATTTGACATTTTGGTAGGTTTTTGTATACCTCTTGTACTCCACTCACATATTTGCTGTTTGGTAGTTCGACGATCCGCCATTGTAATTCTTCTACTCGTAGCATTTATTTTTATGTTTGATGTTTGTGTACGATGGTACACAAACATCAAAATAATCGACGGTGTACCGGATGTCAGCCGCCCACTCCAATATTTACACTGGTCAAAGTACGCATGGCAAAAAACCCGGTTTTGCCGTATACAGTATTAAGACAATGTAGTTCATTAAGTTTGGCCACCTCCACCCACATAGCTGTTGCGAGGTAACAAGATTTGATAGGTCAAGCAATTATATAGGTACATACTTTATGAGCCCTATCTTATTAGGACACCATAGTGGCGACACAGGCCGCGCCAACATGGTGTCTGGAGCTACCAAGTGAGAAACACCATAACAGACATTACTGAAGGTGGATTGAGTGAAACGCCGAATAACTCCTATACCTGTGAGCCATCTGGCATGAGACATCTTGCCTAGTGATTTATTCGCTAAGTCACCAGGGAAAACACCGCTTATGATAGCAGAGAAAATTCATACATATTAATGGTTGTGGCATGGTTGTGGATGGCAACAAAATTTATTGCGCAACCAAGCTGATACTAGGTAAGGTGCTCTCCTTACAACTGTACACATTTGTGTTGGTGGCCTATGATACATAGGACACTAATTCTTACTTGCAGCCTAACGCACCAGAGCCCTGAGTTCGGTAACACCAAATCCCATAGAAAAAGGATACGATACGATCACGTCTCGATACTATCGTCAATAAGACTGAGGCGTGTGTTCACCAAAAGATGATCGGACAATTAGGCAGCTTCTGTGGTTATCTTTAACGTTCAATGTATGAAAACTTATGTCAAAAACGTCAAAACAAAGGTTTAAAATTTAACCATCTGTTGATGAACTCAGTTCGAAGAATAAGAAAAAAATTAATTGAGTGATTCATTCTGCAGCGTATGCAGTCAAAGAAATCCGTCATCTTACAGACGTGGATACATCCAGACTTGTTTATTTCAGCTACTTCCACAGTATTATGTCTTATGGTATACTGCTGTGGGGGAACGCTGCAGATATTAACACCGTATTTGTGCTGCAGAAGAGGGCTGTTCGTGCAATCTATAATATGGGTCCCAGAGAATCCCTGCGTGATAAATTTAAAGACATTAACATAATGACAGTTCCCTGTCAATATATTTATGAAAACTTGTTGTACACTCATAAAAATATCAAAACCTTTCCTAAAAATAGCGATATACATAATATAAATACTAGAAATAAACATAAACTTGCTGTGCCCACAACTAGGCTTCACAAAATTAATGTATCTTTTAAAGGGCAATGTATACGCTTCTACAACAAAATTCCTAGTGAGTTGCAAAATCTATCAATAAATAAATTCAAACAAATTGTAAAAACCTTTCTGTGCAAAAGGGCTTACTACAAAATATCAGATTATCTAGAAGATAAAAAAGCTTGGGACGGGTTTTGCTCCAACTCGAAAAATAACAACTAACAGGCTAAAGGTTTCTTCATCGCTTCTTTACTTTAGTCTACATACCGAAGTGACCGAAATCAAAAATATCACTTTATTTCCGTGTCAATGTTTTATTTTAAGAATTTGACCTTTTCTAAGTGTACATTTTTGTATTTATGGAAATAAAGACTTTTTGATTTTAATTTTTGATTTTGATAAAATGTAATAAGTTAGATACAGAAAATTCAGCAATACAGCTTAATATGTTTGTGTGCGCAGTGAATTCTCTTTGCGTTTCTCTGAAACTCTCATCTTAAAAGCCACTCCCTGCTCACACTACCACCTTCTACGACAAATCATTCACTGTACAAATAAATAAATAATGCTGGACAATTCACATAGCATTATCTAGCCCCAAGCTAAGCAACCCGTCTGTGGAATGCTCTGGACATCCGACGAGATAAAAACCAATGAGGCGATTATCAGGGAGAGGCTTGCGTCCAGTACTTACTTACTATCCGTGCGACCTGATCGACCCGGAAGTGGGTCTTGGCCTCCGACACAATAGATCGCCACCGGCTTCTGTCCTGCGCCGCCTCCATTGAGTCCGGTCCGAAGACTTGAAGTGAGCGAAGGTCCTTCTCCACTTCGTCCTTCCACCTGTATCTGGGCCAACCCACTGGTCGTCGGCCAATCGGCGCTCCAAGGAAAGCACGTTTTACAGCCCGATCTTCCTCCATCCGTAGCACGTGACCGAACCAGAGCAGCCTGTGTGATTTTATTTCACCTATGATGTTGGGGTCGGCCACTAAACTGAGCGCGTACTTGCATCCAGTAGTACCAATATAGGCTGTTGAGGTTGAAGAGGGTAAAACCCGGCTGCGGATAATGATGCTGCTATAACATGACCAAGAGCCTTGTATGTTAGCAAGTAATCAGACACATGCCATAAAATTATTACTTAACATCATAATTGCTTTACAACAGTGGGTAGCGCAACAAATCAATGATACAAACGTAGTATTAAGGCGTAGGATTTTATTTTACGTTGCTTGATTGACTAATGTCTTAATTTATGAAATGTGGGACGACAATGTACTATAAATTGGTAAATAAAATAGATACCAGCAAATTACAAGCTTATATTTAACTTGATCAATTACTAGGTATGTGTGGGACAAATCTTCCAACTGAATTTATAACTGTTCTAAACTAGCCATAACTAGGTCTAGCCGTGTGGAAATTGGTGTATAGTGGCTTAGAAATTGCACCACCCCAACTCTACCCGTGGATGTCGCAAGAGGCGACTATGGGATACACCGGTAGGCGGGCAGTAGCGCCTCTTGCAGAATAGATCTGCCACCGTACTGCGATCACGAACTGGGCTAATGCCCATAATCCTCCTGATTTTTTATCTCAAGGGGGTAATCCCCCTTGAGCTAAAAAATCAGGGGGAAGCCTGCGTCCAGCTGTGGACCACTATAGGCTGTTGGTTGAGGTCTAAATCTAAACTAGTTATCCTCTACCGATTAAGCTGAAATTTGGGATAGGTACTTAAGTTTCTAGTAAATTCAGTGATAAACAATACAATGATATATGTTACCAACGAGCTGGTCTAGTGAAGACAGAAGGTGGCTGCTTATTTATTTATTTACGATATGCTATATAAACTCTTCTCCAAAAGAAACGGCGCAACCCCGTCCAGTTGGGAAGCACCCAAGAATATTATTGGAATTTAAAAAAACTTACATATGAAAAAGTTTTTTTAATTTTATTTATGAATGTAATTCAAACAAATAGAGTTTCAAGGCCACAATAGATGGATAACATATATATTCATATAAACCCAGATATACCATAGCAAGGTATATTACGTGACGTAATAAAAATATGCGTTATAGCTGCGTCTGTGGTCCCTCGCCGATCACTATAAAAAATATACCGTAATATACTTTGCTATGGTTTATAATAATATATGTTATAGCTCCATCTTTTGTAGGTTTCAAAGTAATTAAGGCGCATACAGCACCTAAACTAGCGCCACCACCTACTTTATGTTATTATTCTGTTTAACAAAGGAATTTTCAAAAATCCTTCTTCCAGTTTGTGATACCTATCATAAGCTTTTTTTTAATGCCTCTGTAATAGTTTTATTCTATTTAGTTTAGGAAGAGATACGAAAATAGATTTTGGTGGCCACCAAGTGCAACTTCGTATCTCTTCCTAAACTATAGGTATCACAAACTGGAAGAAGGATTTTTGAAAATTCTTTTGTTAAACGGAATAATAACATAAATTAGGTGGCGGCGCCACTTTGGGTCCGGTATGGGCCTTAAGTCCAAACAGACACAAAGTTTCACCTCTGTCATATGCCAGATGTAAACAATGGAACCTGAAACGATTCAAATGTCATCACTCATCTCAAATCAAGCCAATTGACCAACACCAACACTTGATAGAAATGTCAGTGCGTTAATTGAGCTAATGCAACAGCCTGTACTGTACATTATGGATAAATGTAATTAAGCAACTAATGGAAGCCCGCACTGCGAAATTTTATAGCCGCATCATCTTTAATACGCAAATTTGAAATAACCTCATCGTGTAACTGCGATAAAAATAGCTAAAGTTTTTTCGCAGTACGTCTAGTAATAGCTTGATTGTGTAGCAAACTGACCGACTTGCATAATGAATTGGTTATGGGGAGCGCACATGAGCAATGAAGCAAGTAGGAGGATGATTGTTTGATTGATCCGATTCACTGATAATCGACGCGGGAGTTGTTGAGAGCAGGCGTTTTGAAGTTACATCTACTAAACATACTACCTACCTTGATTGATCCAATTTATGGATAATAAATCAACACAGGATTCGAAAGCAGGCGTTTTACAGTAAGCTACCTTGGTACAGCAAAAATGTAGTGTAAATGGAAGATTGGTAAGGACTGGAAGACTGAGCTAACGTCAACGTCGTGTCATGTAGCTAGTGGTGCCGGCTTAGAACTTGCACCACCCCAACTCTTCCCGTGGGTGTCGTAAGAGGCGACTATGGGACATACACCGGAGGGGGGTGGGGGCAACAGCGCCTCTTGCAGAATCCGCATGCCCAGCGGGGATTAAGGGCATATCCATGAGATAAAAAATCATTGAGAGGCCTGCGTCCAGCTGTGGACCATTTAAGGCTGTTGAGGTTATTTGATGTTGTGCGGATTGTCCAGCATTCTTTATTTATCCAATTTACCAGGTTACATGTTAATCCTTATTCAACCTATCAGCTAATATATAGGAATTCCAATTTTGGAGATAAACAGTAGGTAGTATTGGAAAAGGTATTAAAATGTGAAACAATAAAATCCAAATAGAAGTTTATTTAAACGTAATGAGCTGGGAACGTAGCGGTGATCACACCGGGCATTGTCCGGACTTCAAGCGCCTTCCGCTTCTAAACACCACTCAACAAAGATCCCCCACTTTACATACCTCACCTCTGCACTCCCCTCATTAATACATCGAACAGAGAGGGAGGGAAGGTCTGTACAGACTGGCCTAGCGCAGTATAGGAAAGTATTGAAAGGCGGAACGACTAGATTGAAAAATAGAAAACGTGTGCCGCAATGGTCTATATGTAAATAATGATTCTGACATTGTTTGTATGGGAATTGTTAAGACTCCTTAATAAGGCTAGATATTTTTAATGCAACATACGGTACCCGATTAAATTTTAAGATGGAATGGGTAACACTGTAAATGAGTGTTGCAGAGTGGTCATTATTTACCATGTGCTATTCCATATGATCCTATAAACTGTGTTTAGTCAGATTTACTTCATGATCAAAGATTCAGATTTAATAACTTTATTTCACTAGGCTTACAAAAAAAGAGGAATATAGGCCTCTCTTCATTAGGGAGGCCTATGTCTTGCAGTGGACTAATATAAGTTGAAGATGATGATGACAAAAAAAGAAACAGTTAGACAAGTCAAACACATGATCAGGAAATGTATTAAGTGAAATTTAGAATAAAGCTAAATAAAATAGAGACAGCAGAGCAATAAGAAAGTTATTATAAAATAATATAGCATTCGCTACCGTGTGGAATGTAGCGTGAGTCTATGAGAAGACATTGCGATATCGCTCTCGCTACGCTTGTGAGAGCGAATCGGACAATTCGCCATGAACACTACTGAGACTGTGAACTTGGCGAATTATCCAGAATAGTTTGAACTGTGAAATCTTCACATCATTTTGGTCACCAAGGTTCTTCTGATCGCACATTCCAAGATGGTACTCATTATGTTTCCGATTTTGAAATTAGAGTTTTTTAGACTCCACCTACTGAAAATAAGCAGCCACAATGGATTCCTGCTGCCATAGCGTCCGCCGAGAGTGGTCAATTTTGTAACCGTTATTGTTTTATTTTACCTGTTTTTTTGGTTCTGCTACGTATTTTATCCATCCTATATTTAATACTAGCACTCCGCTTCCGCTTCGCACGGGTATATTCTATAGCCTATGTTCATCAGAATGAATGTAGAATTCTAATGGTGAAAGAATTTTTCATATCAGAAAAGTAGTTTTGGAGCAGATTTGATTCATACAACCAAACAAAAAAAACTTTTGTGACATGTGGTCTATGATTGAGTTTGAACGACACGTAAAGGTTAGGTAAGATTTTATCAATTATGTGCCTACTTCTTTGTGTTGATTTAATTTAAATTATATTATTTAGACATACGGCAATTTTTTTTTTTTGTCATAACTAAGAGCTTCATTTTGTTCCTATAGTTGAAAATAAGTGAAATGAAAAAAAAATTAAATGAGATTATACAAGGTTTTACTACAGGTACAATTTTGATGGTTGCATGCTGATCTTCGATAATAAAAGTAAATTGGTATTGCTTTGATTGTGTCATTCCATCTATGGAAAAAACTATTTTTTCATATAATACAATTTACTATCAGACTTAGGTGTATTGCATAGAACCTTCAAAACTTTAAAGTAGTAAGAGGTGTAGGTAATTTTTCTGCGAAATTTGATCTGAGCTCCACACTCAGGAAGGTTAATAACCAAAGTTATCTAACACGCAGATATTTCTTTACGCTCACTACCTTGATACAAATAAAAGTACAATAGCTGAGGTTTGTATAGGAAATCTCCGCTCCACTGACTCGAATAATTCACTAAGAACCTCAGTTTCACATGAAAATTGTAATTTTATATGCAAATTGAATTTACTGCTGTGACGTGGATCACCTTTGTTTATCTTTGTGTCGGAGATGTTACAGTTTCGTGTGAATTAATTTGTGATTTTTTGAGGGATAAGATTATCTAAGTGGTTTACAAATAATAACAGCTTTGTTGTTTGTAATTGCGGAGCTACCGACACCTTCAAGTAACCGCCGCGCCGCCGCCGGCGGTTTACTTCATTATCCATACACTTCCTCATTTTTAGAGTTTTAGGTACTTTATATTGCCCACTGTAAACATCTTTGTAAAGTGATAGAGAAGTACTCAAGCGGCGGCCGCGATGCAAAATGGAGTGCTGAGAAACCGTTCACACGATGGACCGACGACATCGTAGCAGTCGCAGGGGACTCGATTGGTGGAGGCGGCTTGTACCGCTGTTTGTGGCGTCGTATGGAATAGGTCTATGTCCAGCAGTGGACGTGTTTGTGCTATGATGAATAAACGAACACTTTCATGGCCTACGACGCACGTCTGCAGCAGCGTCGGGTGGCTGGGCAGTGAGTGCATTAGGTGGGAACCAGAAACCTATTTCTGCATTGAATTTTTTTACCAGTTAAAATTTAATGTAAAATATTTATTATTCAATGATGGGATATCAAAAAAAATTAAAACAGAGCGCTATGGCGCTCGTTAGGGGAGCTCTATGTCCAGCAGTGGGCTGATGTAGGCTGGTGATGATGATAATTAGAAAACACTCGACAACAAAAAAAAATTAAATTTGTTACAAAAAAAATCTACTTCGGCGGGACAACATTTTTGGGAACTTATATCATTTCTTAGAGATACCCAGAGTGCGGGTAAGCACTATAACAAAAATCCTTAACAAAAAATAACCTTCAACATTAGAAAAAAATATGGAAACAATGTCATATAAATAAACTATTTCACAAAGATACAAAACTAAACAACAAGGATAAACATAAATAGAATTATCATAAAACCTTCCACTGCTCGGGTACAAAGATTTATTTTTTTATAATGTGACAAACTCATTAAGTACCTACTACAAACTAATTACACGGAAGACACATACGATTGAGTATATGACAATGACAATAAGGTTATCCGTTTTATAAACAGACGACTTGGGAATGTGATGGGTCAAAGATTTTGCTTAACCTAGACATAACACCCCAAAGACTTCAGCCAGTAATAACCCTCAACAGCCTGTAATGGTCCACTACTGGACGCAGGCCTCCCCCAGATAATCGCCTTATTGGCTTATATCTCATGGGGAATAATGCCCATAATCCTTACGCTGGGCATGCGGGTTGGGGATCGCAGTTCAATGGTAGATCTATTCTGCAAGAGGCGTTGCTGCCCGCCCCCCGGTGTATGTCCCTTAGTCGCCTCTTACGACACCCACGGGAAGAGTTGGGGTGGTGCAAGTTCTAAGCCACACGCACGGCTATACAGTAGTAATAATACTGGATAATACGTACACAGTGCATCATCTGAGGGCCTACTATTAACGAAACCGAAGTTTCTGATCTGTTTTGCGCAAACGCTATCTAAGTAACTGACTGAATATGTTTTGCACGACAACGAATCCGAAACTACGTGTTTTGTTTTCCGAGTAGGTTGTTGGTCCCATGGTAACAGATAACAGATAAACATGTTTTAGCTTGGGGCTAGATAATGCTGTGTGACTTATCCAGTTTTTTTTTTAATAATAACTAGCTGCTGTCCGCGGTTTCGCACTCGTTGTTTATGGTTATTTCTGTCATATGGGAACTGAACTGATTTATGGGATTAAAAGCTTATGTTACTCTCCATCCTTTCTAACTCTATGCCAAAAATCAAGTCGATTGGTGGCTTAAATAGGGCATGAAGGACGGACCAACAAAAAAACACACTTTCGCATTTATAATATTAGTATGAATATGTCAAATTATACGACACAATTTATAGGTTGTTAATTATCATAGATAAGTAATCTACTTATTCTGGTTAGATCTGACAAAATAAATATAATATTATAATAATTAGAATAAAATTTTAATTAAAAACAAATAATTCTCATTACTCATTGTTTAAAAACTCCAGACAGACTTTTAGCTTATTCATTAAATTTTCAAAATTCGGTGCGACCTTAACCTTGTCAATACATAGATCGGTTTTTCTATTACATATACAAAGAAGTCACCCAAAACCCCTGAAACATTATATACCAAATATATAGTTCGTTCAGACATTTGTGCCGGCGGGAATCAAAGCCGCTTCCCAGGCAGAACATCGCCCGCAGTGCCACGACTACGACATGAAAAGATGTGAAAATCAGCCAAAATGTTAGGTAGTTCTAAGCAAAATGGACGGATCCGCCCCTTTACGTCTACGTCTTGATAGAACGCAAACAATCTTCAATTCACAGGTTGTTTATAAAATATTTGAGTCATTTACTCTTACGTGTTGTGATTGAACTTATTGTAAAATAATTATTGGGATAATTTGCTTAGATTTAAAAGTGAATACAGTTGGTATCGATATTTTTCTACTAAAGAACTGTCAACAGGCTTAGCAGACAACAATACGACTTTCTTTCCTTGCGGTTTCTATTGAGATAGATACTTTCAGAGTTGTGGCAGTACAACACAGACATATCGAGCCATGAAATATGAATTTGAAATTATAATAATGACCCAAAAAATTGTAAGTAATATTAAAAAAAATATATAACAATAATTTCAGGGGGTTCTGAAGTTGCAGGTCCAGCGGCTAATGTAGTGATTGTTGATGTGAGCCTTGATGATGACTGATGATGATAAATCACCATGCCAATCGTGAAACTCTATTCCCTCATCAGCCTTTGTCTTATGCCACTGGAAGCGGTTAGAACTCGGTCGTCAAATCACTGTGCACCGTCCTTCACGCTTGAGCAGGCGACGCGCGAAACGATTGCACTTAGCAACATGATACGTATCGCTTATTGCGCAATCATGCTTATTGATAGAATTTTCTAACGCGAAACTAGTATCCTGAATAATAATTAATATTGTCAAGAAGGTTAAAAGCAATTATGAAAAATATCTTGACGCTTTCTTTATTAACCAAGGTTTCAGGCTCGAATAAGCGATCAAATATCAAATACGTTTATTTCTTTAAGCTTACAAAATAAGCACTTAGACAAGTCAAATTTTATACTATAAACAGGTTTATAAATAGTCATTATTATCAAATAAGAAATATGATGTTATTGATTTTATTCGCTTCAATTTTTTGTCGATTAAAGATTATACATACATTACAGACATTATTTTTTGTTCGATTAAAGATTATACATACATTACAGAACATGACTAGTTATTGAGCAAGAAGGTAGATAGTGGAAAAATAAAATTAGTTAAAAAAACATTATTGTCCATATTTTTTAAACCTAAAATAGAATTATATACAAAAAATACGAATAGGCAGAGGAAGTAGATGAAAACTATCACAATAAAAAAGAAAAATAAATTGCAGCTTTAAAGCTTTCGCAACCCATTCAAACTCAGCATACAGACCATAGAAAATACGAGCAACAAGTTTAGAAAAGTCAAAGACCTTAATCTTGATATCAGTTTTATTCACCAATAAAACACCCAAGCTCAAATACGTAACAAGCAAGAAAACAATCCTGTTTTCTAAATCTATTCATCTGAGAGTATTTATATAGAAAGCTGCAGGTTACCCGTCTGTACTGAAGAATCTTGAATTGTTTTCTTGGCTGTCAGCCAAACAAACGTAGCCTCGTGGTCGACCCTACCACCTGATCCCACGGTGTAGGTAAATTTAAAATGATGTTGTAGTACCTACTAGGTACACAACTTACTGAAAAACAAACATGATATGAACGTTAATTTTGTTTACATATGATAAGATTCATTAAATAGTAAGATATCTCAAAAAGTATTCTTAAATTTAGAACATAAGAATATAAATATAACAAAGAAAGGTCACGTAAAGTAAAGCCATAGCATAAACTACTATGCAGCTCTTCGGTTGTGTGCGATCCAGGAAACGAGAGGTCTTTGGCTCCCGTTGGAATGTTGTATGTGGGTGTAAAACGAGCGATGCACACGATGCGGCTTTCTATTGATTTAATGAACACTATCTTATCTTGCCCAATACACTTATTACGATCAATTTAGGCAGTAAACGCGGGAATTGGGTTCCCGATGCAGATGGCCCAATGATCATGAGAAATGTATGTGTGAAAAATTCCAAGTGAACCATTACGAATGATCTAGTTTTTGGCAATTAACGTTACAAATTTCTTAATTGTCATTAATAAAATATATAAAAAGTGTACAATATAAAGGTACCTCAATTATGCTGAGGTTATGATTACGATATCAGGGCCTGCACTTGTTTACTTAAAGATTTTCAATTTCAATGTGCTTAAAATGTTTACATAGTGTATGTCTTTAAATTGATTAATGAGTAATTACATTGATAGCTACTCTGTTATCGCCATTATTGATTAATGAAGCTCATTATTACTCAATTGACGGTTTTAATGTTTCCATAAAACATTCAGTTCGTAACATTCGGTTTGATTACCAATAAAAATTCCGCATAACAGGATCGTACATATTAACCGTTGTTTATATAATTTTGCACCTTTTTACGACTGAAAGCTTATGACATCGTGAGTATACCAACATTGGCGGCATTTGTTGTAAATTAATTTCATTCATAAAAATGCCTCCTGTATTCGTCCATTGTAAGTGGTTCTTTGGAATTTCAGAATTTAGGTCATAGCTGTTTAACCCTTTGCAGAAATGCTGGGTATTTAACCATAAATTTTGCGCTGTCAATAGGTAAGGTACCAATGTGTGTTGAAAATATTTTAGACAACTAACGTATTTTTATCATCTGATAAACAAACACTTGCGGCTATTATGAAATGGGTATTTCCTATGAAAAATAACTCCTGACTGATAAAATTGTTATCTCTTGAACCTGCTTCAAACTTTCCCAAATGTTCAACTTATGACGTTAAAAATATTTAAGTGGATTTATGATTCATTTAGAACTAAAATTTTGAAGATAGGATATCTGAACAATGGTAGATACAATGACAAAATATCAGGATATCTATTCAACATACCACTTTATAATTGTCCCATCACCCATGGTGCTTGTGTTCCTTATCATACATGTAAGATAACCTACAAAAATATTCAGCGTTTCCCGAGATAACAATGATCTTGACTGCCAGAGATATTAGTATCAGAATCAGTATCAACACATTTTTACTTAGATCATATTGATTCGTGACAACAAGATGTTGTTGCAAATACTATTTATTGGTAAGTTTACAACGTTTTATTATTTATTGTCAGAAAAACATTCTCAAAGTAAAATTACCTACCTGATAAAAGTAGGATCAGGTAATTTTAATTTTACCAAACTATCGAGCTACATGTTTTGTTATTTTTGGTTCTAGTATTGCCCTAAAATGGTGTGATGACGAATATATACTATTAGCAGTCTTAGAATTGCTCATCAACAGCACCTTTTAATTTTCTTTTGTATTGTCCATTATTATTTACTTTAAAATTGCAGTTGGCGTGACTCTTACAACATCAGCGCCTGTGACCGATGAAACGTCTATAGCCAGAATAGTGAACGGATATGAAGTATCCATTGAAGAAGTACCTTATCAAGTTTCACTGAGAAGAAAAGTATCCGCCGGGTGGTCACATTTTTGTGGAGCAGTCATTCTTAGGAACAAGGTGATACTCACTGCAGCTCATTGTGTGGATTCGTAAGTACCTTACCTAGTATTTATAACAGTAGTTTTTGAACTTCTTTGTAAATTTCTGAATAACACAGATAGGTACGCTCAATGTCAAAGATACCACTAGTCCGATGATCAGATGAAATAGTTAGGATAGCCAGGAAGGAGTGGCCGAAAGTAGCATAGGACCAAACAAAATGGCTTTTTAGAAAGGAGGCCTATTCATAGCAGTGGGTGCTCTAGAGCTGAATAGATATACAAAATGTATAGACTTCTTGAAGAGTAGTTTCCAGCTTATTTGTACATTATTCTTCACTTTGAATTTCATGTTAGCATCCCGAGAAGAGAAGTGTCAGTTTTTATGTCTTTGTTCCTCTTATAAGAAATCCAATGAAAAACAAGTTAGGTAGGTACAAGCAGAATTACAGTACATGATTTATATCATTGATGCAAATAAAATCAATGATATTAAAAATTCTATAAATTTAGTCATGCTGATTCAGCTTTGTTCATGATTCTGCTATAGGAATACATATAATACATAATTACATTACGATCATCGTAAATTAAAATAAAACAACCTTATTATCTTTGCATCATATATTTAATTAGCACAATAGATAAGTTACGAAATTAGCTGCATCATTCCCAGTGACATTAAATAAAGGAAGTGTTTTTCAATCTTTCTGTCAACATTGCATAATATAAATTTATTTTATTTTCTTCGAAATGTTAGGTTGTAGGGAATGTTTTCTTTTCCATAGCTGAATGTTAGCTCAAGATAAAAGTTGTATAATTTTCTATTACTTGAATGTTAAACGATTCCTTGACCATGTCCTATATTTTTAGATACGTTTTGAACCCATCATCAGTACGAGCAGTAGTGGGCACAGCATCGCGTACATCTGGAGGCACAGCTTACGATATCTCTAAAGTTATTATACATGATCTGTACTCCTCAAGCACGTTGGTCAACGATATTGCATTGTTGGGAACGGCCAAACTCATATCTTTTAGCCAAAACGTTGCACCAATAACTTTTGTTTCTCACAATTTTGTAGTTCCAGATGGAACTGAGGCAATGGTGTCAGGATTCGGAAGTACTTCAGTAAGTAAATTTATAACTAAATTATTTATGTATATAACATCTAAATTTTCGTTTTCATGTCTATCGATTCATTATGTTACCAGTATGTGTGTTATGGTATCATCATCTACAGTAGGTATTTAATATTTCTTCAAGTACAGCCTCTTGATTTTCATCTACGAAACAACTATCACTCCATTGTCCTACTAACAATTTTCTTGTGTACCTTCTTAAATATTTTTTAGTATCAAGGGCCATCATCTTCTGTCCTCTTGGCTGCCAAGGTGAAAATAGTGAACCAGTACAAATGCCTTCAAGCGTACCTTAGAATAACGACAATAGCACCAGAAATGCTCTGCGCCAGCGGTTCAGAACCACCCAGAGACGCATGTCAAGGTGATTCAGGAGGCCCCCTCGTTACCAACAACGTTTTAATCGGTATTGTCTCTTGGGGAGAAGGCTGTGCCGATCAAAAGTACCCAGGCGTCTATACAAGACTATCACGATACAGTGAATGGATTGGAAGGAATATCGGAATGCTGTATATGAACGAATCATAGCTTGTAAAGGAAATATAAACGGCAATATGTGCGGAAACTGAAGTGAATAAGACTGGAAATAATAAATAATCTTTAAAATAGGTTATTGTTTTAATCTAAAAACAAGTATCTTTTATAAGTACCTTATAAGCTACGTCATAGAACTACAATCATAGAAGGTTGCAGTTATCTATAGACGTGGCTGAATATGCATCTGTATTTAATAAAAGAGTCGAAACGCAATATGCAGAAAAAAAATAGAAAATTTACACGCCAACCGGGCAACAGCGTTCAATAAAATTACTTTATCTACTCTATGTTGATATTTCGGTGAGTATTACCAAAGCAATCGATATTTAACTCATATGAACTACGTAAAGTGAGTCATGATATCTATCATAGCTGATAGACTGACTAATTTATAAATAAATGAGGATAATCTAAATTGTCTATTAATTGCGATATTTGCGATTGTAAAAAGTATTGAATTCAAACTCAATAACTTTTTTCTTTAGGCTTACAAAATAAGCACTAGACACTTACTTTAGACTGTGACTTTTTTTATTAATTAGGTACTTACTTCTCATTTTACATAATGTTTCTTGTAACGACAACAACAATTAAATTTTTAGTGCAGTTAAGATTATCCGAACATTAGATTTGTTATTTCTATAAAGGAGAAAATTTTATCGAGTTCGATATTTCCAAATTCTTGAAATTAGGACCGTCAATGAGGCCTTGTTTTCATGCGACAAACCATAGGAGCCCAGTAAGCCCAGTGGCTGTTTGCTTTTGACACGCTACATTATGCACAGTGCTCATCAAATAAGTACATTAGCGATTGTAGAACTTTTACACAATAGGGTATTACATTTCACCCATTTTTGAAAACTGTCTCAATCAGATAAGTACTATAGTGCTAAAGAACAACAAAAAAAAATCAGTCGATAAGTGCCATGCATTTAAAATTTAGATTTTTAACTTGACGAAATCGCTGGATGCATTGGACGCCACATTAATCTGCGATTATGACGTCAGTTGGTTGTGTCATTGTGTGGGACCTAACCAAATGCGCTGATGTTTCTGATGACAATTGATACTTTTTGGTTTACTTATACAGTCGATTGACATAATAACATTGCGCCTACTACTATTTCATGTTTAAAAACAGATAATAAAAACTGAAAACGTTGAATGGTATTTAGTCTACTAGTTCTACTAGTATAAAAAAATATTTTGTAATAAAACCTATTAACAATCTATTAACCTATTTGTTAGAATAAGTCTATTGAATTGAGTTTTAAATACGCTAAGCTACTGATTATCACTTCAGCCTATGCTTGTCTACTGCACCCTACTCTTAACTTGGTATCTTCCATCGCCATTATCATTTAGTGCATGCGTTAGGTAACAAATCTGTTAATTTTCGTGCGCTTATTAGATCATACATTATCCATTATAAACGACATCAAATTGATAACATCTAGTTTCAAATTAACCGTCTCTTCCCTATCGATCCTTGATTCTCCAAGGAGAGATAGGTGCTAATCATAATCGAATCTCCCGGATTCAAATGAGGCGATCCATCAGCCGGCAGCGCGCGGTGACAGCGCTCCTTGAGGACCTTTGTTGCACCCCAGAGTGTTTCACAGTTTGAAAATCTTTAAGGGCCATGTTTGTCGAGAACCTGGGACAAGGTGCGTTCCAACATGATATTATTAATAACGCGGGGTAGATTTGCTCGAAACTATAGGCCTAGTTTGTTTTGTCTTTGAAATGTGAGCTGTTATGTTACCTCAGGAAAAAAGCTTTGTTTTAATTCCTTATCTTTATTCGCAGCTGTATCGATTAGCAAATAATCCTCAACTGTAAATACTGTGAAGGCTTCCGACACTCCGTAATCCGTTTCCTTATTCGAGTCCACCACATTGTTCTTCTATTACCGCCTCATCAAGCCAAACTGGCACTTACGCCGGCAGGATATAGCTTCTTTTTCTTTACCAAAACTTTATTATTAAGGATATTGTCGATGTAAGTGCAGAAATTTATTTACGACACCCCCTCATTTAGACGTTGTCTGTCCTTTTCTGTTGCGTTGTTATTAGAGCGTTTGTCTCTCTCTGCGACTCATAATATATTTTGGGGTGATTCTGAATTAACAGTACTACAGTCATAATACCCTGGCTTGCTTCGATACTTATCGCAATGTTTGATGATTATGTAGACATTCATGAGATTTGCTTATTTGATTCAGTCAAGTCTGTCTCTCTTAATAATTGATGCAACAGCCTCATAAGGAGAAGACTACATTATTTCAATACTTAAAGGACGTAAATTTGAAGCAGCTATGATTGTTCCTAATTCATTTTTAATTCTGACAGTGTTTGTTTTGTAATATAGGATAAAAAAGTCGTGGCTCGGTAAACTGAATTATAAAATCCTATGTTTTTTCGTTATGATATTGGTCAACTTATAATTTAAATTGTAATGATTTTAGATAGACATTTTTTTTATATTTCTTTTCTAAATGTTATTAAAATCGATATCAATAAAACAACTAACCCCATCTCTATCCCGGCGGAGCGTACGACACTCAATTTAGGGGTGGCACTGCTCAGACGGCAATAACGTATACACGAATAGGTGTCGCCCTGACTAGGGATGAATTTATAAAGAAAACATGTTTCTTGTCTACGTAAGTTTTAATTTCAACTTTTTTTATTATTACAAGTGTGCCTATATAGACAATAATAAGCTTAATTCGTTAATTTAAGTATAGACATCTAAGGCAAATAATAATAATGGTACTTAGTTTAGTTTATAAGTCCCTATATAAACTTACTAGTGATATATATTCTGCTTTTTCCACTAGTAGACAAAAAATTAAATTGGATTAAGAACACCTAATTTTTTACTTGATAATACTATTTTATAAAGCTGTTTATAATATAACATTTGACTTTGTGTTTATTTTGTAAAGAAATAAAGGTTGATGAATTTGAATTTGACTGAGCCACAAAGCACTCTATTGAGGCTTGATTCCATGCCACGTGCTCAAGAACCTTTCCTACTCATAGAATATTCCCGAAACATTTTTACAACTGCTTTCTATGTAAAAACGTCAGAGCGTCTTACTCGGATCAATTCAAATCTGTGTCGTCACCGCCCGTGGCGCGCCGTGACACTAGTACTACCGAGCGTGTCAACAGAGGAAATATTTGCGTCACCTAATAATAACCTGACTTTTCTTTGTTTTAGGTTTAGTTTACTTTTGGTATTAGTGATCTGATAATGTGGCTTATTGTTACTAACAGACCGCTCTGTTAGAGGCTTTTGTACGTATTGATGACTGATGGCAAGATGCTAACTTTAGATGACTGTTTCTTAGTCTCCTTTTTTTCTTAGTCCTTAATTATCAATAAAACTATATGTTTATTATTTGATAATTGTTTATTTATTATCTTATGTGGTCTGAAATAAAAAACACTAATAACTATTTAGGTAACTTGCCTCTACATTAAAAAGATGAACAGTTATTAAGAAGCACCCCGAAAGTCAAAAGCATTCAACTGTCACCAATAAGGTAAACTGATAAGGTGATAAGCATTCAATTCGATTAGACCGTTGAGCGACTAAGCCCACCAATAAGTAAGTGTAATATTATAGTCCCATGGCCTATTACCTGGCAATTTCACAGAACAATCTACGTCGTCCCGTGTCGACAGCACACAATGATGTGACTCACACCAGCTTTGTAACCGAGAGGGACGAACGTCCCGATTTGTTTACACAGTGTAGCTTTCCCTTTCGCGCGCGCTTGTGTGTGTGACCATCTGGCGGGTAGCAGCGGTGCCAACCCTACGTCTGTGTTAGTGTGGGGGCACAACTCTGCGCACCCCGTTTCGGGGTAGGCATATCCCTGTGTGGGTGACCCAGTCGAATAAATCTAATGCACACTAATACACAAGCATATTGGTGGCGCGTCGTGTCATTTTTACGCTTGTGTTGTCGCTACTTGGGGTTCTTTATGCGACGCGATGGTATTATTATTCTGACGATTACGGCATCCTTTATGCTTACAATAAAATAATTAATAAGGGATGAAGTGTATTGTGCGGTTCTGATCGGTATCTGGCCACTTAATTTCGTTTGCCTTTGAAAACGTAGCCATAGAGCTCATTAAGATCTTTAGTTTTATTGACGGTTAATTGGTTTAAAATTTTGACGCTGTATATTATTTTTTACAATGATGATTTATGGTGTTGCTTTCTCATACAAAATCATTTTCTTGTGACTGTAGAAAACCTAGGTTTTCAATTTAGTATTAAAACTTAAGTACTACCAAATAAGGATAGTAATTTGGATCTGAAGTGAAGTTGGTATAACAATCAATAGTAATTTTTGTGAAATTTTAATATTGAGATACCAAGGTCAAAGCTATTATACATAATTATGTCGTTTTTAAAATGCACGGTCTGGATTATGTAGGTCTGATTATCTTAAAATCACAAATACAAATTTTGCCGCGTTAAACCAAAATAGGTTAACGCCAAAATGCCCAAACATCCCCAATTACTTACTCAATGACAGAACAGTTGACATGACGCTCAACCCCTGTTCAGTATAACAATTACGCGGCTACCCGGCTGGGCACATTGTGATGGGATCCATAGAGTTTATAGCAGTCACCATAGATAAGTTTCACTTCTATGCTCTACACTCAGGGTTATCACTTTAGTGAGAAAGGGTTCATGAAATTTTCTGTTTCGGAGACCAAATACGATGAAAAAGATTTTTTTTTAACAAAAGCGCTAGATGCTTGGTCAAATTGAGTTATTTCCCAGTCAGCTATCTTTCTCTGAATAACATACATGCAGAGTTAGCAAACGGATACCTTTTCGACAACTCTATAGCATCCAAGAAAAACTTATTATTTTTATTTGCATTTCTAATATTGTGCAATCTAAGTATAGCTGCATAAAATACATTTTACAATGAGAAACAAATTTGAGTGCCACAACCCAAACCCTACTCCCGTCCATTGTGGAAAATACTATACCGCGGCCACCCGAAAAAGACCTCCAATCCAACACCCAAACAGTAAAGAATGGAGTGTGGAAAAAAGCGCGGCAGCTCTTTATAAAATGGTTAAATATACAAATATTATTATCCTGCTGTTCACAAATATCAATAAGGTATTACCAACTCAGATTTAAAAGTTAACGATCGATTTTTTAAATAATATTATGGCTTTATTTGTATTATTCAAATGTTTAGTTTGGCTGGGATTATGATGTAATTTTCGTTTTTGATATTGTGTGAATGAGGATTGGGTTAACACTCTGTCTTTTGTGCTTCAAATGCCCAATATCCTACTAGCCCTTTGAAAATTTTTAAGGATGAGTGCTAACATTTACTGATTTGTAACTTTAGAATCAAATGCAGGCAACTCTCTTTTTTTAACCTCTTCAAACAACACATATTAATTTTTTTTATTAGTGTAGGTTATGCTCATATAGCTCCTATAGCTGCCTGGCAGAGATCGCTGTCAGCGATAAGACTGTCTGTCATCACACGGTATTCGTGTAAAGAGGTAAATAAAAGAGCCTACGCAATTCAATTTAATTCAATAATGTTTATTTCTTTAGGCTTACAAAATAAGCACTTGGACAAGTCAAATTTTATAATATAAACAGTAAATAGTAATTATTATCAAATAAGGTGTTATTGATTTTGTCTGATTTTGTCATGACCTACGGAGCTGAGACGTGGACACTCACGGTAGGGCTGGTCCACCAGTTTAAAGTCGCTCAGCGAGCTATGGAGAGAGCTATGCTCGGAGTTTCTCTGAAGGATAGGATTCGCAACGAATACATCCGACAGAGAACCAAGGTTATCGACATAGCTCAAAGGATTAGCAAGCTGAAGTGGCAGTGGGCTGGCCATATCTCGAGAAGAACCGACAACCGCTGGGGTAAACGTGTTCTTGAGTGGAGACCGCGACTCGGCAAACGTAGTGTAGGACGCCCTCCGACCAGGTGGGATGACGATTTGCGAAAGACTGCTGGCAGATGCTGGATGCGGCAAGCTGAAGACAGGGCGCTATGGCGCTCATTAGGAGAGGCCTATGTCCAGCAGTGGACTGAAAAAGGCTGATGATGATGATGATGATGATTTTGTCTACTTAATTTTTACTACTAATGTACTTACTACTAATGTATCAAACTGTTTGAGTAACAACGTAGTTAATATAGAGATTTCTCTCATTTGTGCAGTTATACATGCACCAGCAAACACAAATCTAACTTAGGAGACAATATCTCCGGCGTTAAAAGGCCAGCCTGAGATCGAGGGTGGGTGAGGGTGGCGCCCTCCCTGCAAAATTACTACATTTTCAAGGGAACAACTTTTTATGAGAATAAGCCGCTATGAATCTCGAATTATGAGAATCGAGATGCGGGTACATGATGCTTTTTAAAAATATTGACTAAATTATTAGAAGCCTTTCGTTTTGGTTGGTATTTTTTTTTTATTTATGTAGTTACGTTTTTGTACATTTACATATCTCTATTTATCATCATCATCATCAGCCTATATTAGTCCACTGCTGGACATAGCATATCTTTATTGATTAGTGTAAATTATAATACTGTTACGCCGTTGGATTAGACCATAAACTTCAGACGGCAATTTCAGTGCTTTAGAAGCGTTTTCAGCAGTCTGAAAAGTCATTTCGGACCGTTTCAGGAGTAGCTCTATCACATACTGGAAAATCGAAAATTCACCCATGTTGCCGTCGTTTTCAGGCGCCTGAAACATGTTTTCAGTCCGTTTCAGGCCACCCTCTATCCGATGACGCAATAACCTGAAAACCCGTTTTCAGGCGTTTTCAGGACCACTTATGGGCCTTTGAAGAACTTTTCAGTATATGGCGAAATTTGCAATAGGAGTGAAAGAGATAGCTATACTCAGAACATTCGAGACGTCATCAGTGACAAAGATAGCACCATCAGAAAGAGATAGCTATACTCAGAACATTCGGGAAAGTTCGTGATGGGTCCTTTAGAGACAGCAATGGACGAGAATGTTCGAGAAAGTTCTTCGGAGTATAAAAGGCAGCTGACGGCCGGCACGGAGTTAGTTGAGTTTTAACCGTGATACAGTTCAGTTCGAAGTGCGATATAGTGAGTTGTGTTTTAACCGCGTTACAGTGAGTTGTGTAGTGAGTGTGATACAGTGCGTTCAAAGTGATACTCGGAAGAAGGATTGTATAAGTGCTTAGTGTAACTAGTGGATTTTTCAAGTACAGTTTGTGTTAATTCTGTGTTAAATTTGAATTAAAGTGTTTGTTTTAATTAGTGGATTAATTAGTGCATTTTTCTATTAAACCCGAACCCCACGCTCGTAACATTTGGTGTCAGAAGTGGGATAGAAAAAATGCCATTAACGCCACGAGAAACCGAGCCGAAGGGAGTAACGACGCGAAGCCAGACATCTGGAGACTCGACGACGCCTGGTACATCGGATTCACCGGCTCCAACAGCACATGGAGTGGACCTCAACGCCATCTTACTTCTCCTGAAGGAACAGGCAAAAAAACAGGATGAACAGGCGAAACAACAGAAAGAATACCAGGTGGAACAGGCGAAAAAACAGCAGGAACAGGCAAAAAAACAGGATGAACAGGCGAAAATGCTCCGTGAAGTACACGAGTCCACGACTGAATGGAAGAAAGAAATGTTTGAGGTTCAGGAAAAACTGGCCAACATAGATATAAAACTGGAAAGTCAAATCCATGAGGTCAACGACAAGGTGGAAACTGTCAAGGCGGATGTTGACACCTATAAAAACCGTCTTCAAAAATTTGAAGTTAAAGTGGCTAGTGTTACTACAAGTACCTGTGTACCTGACACATTTGTGGCGGCGGGCGGTAGATTCAAGGTACCACCTTTCGATGGTAGCTCATCGTGGACCGCATATAAGCTACAGTTCGAGTCTGTTTCTAAGGCTAATGGTTGGAGTAAGGAGCAAGCCCGGACAGCACTAACGTTGGCGCTGCGTGACGAGGCCCTTACCATACTCGAAGCTCTGGGAAACGACCTGACGTACGACCGCCTTCTGGAAGCCTTAGAAGCCCGATACGGTGACAGTCACCTGGAGCACGTATACCGAGCTCAGTTAAAGGACAGGACACAAGGACGTAACGAGTCCTTACAACAGTGGGCCCTGGAAATCGAAAAGTTGGTCAGAAAGGCCTATCAACGTACGTCAGCATCCTTCGTGGACAGTATGCTGGTGCAGGCCTTCATCGATGGAATCCGGGATCTGGAAGTAAGGGCAGCCGTGCGTTTGGGACATCATGGAAGCCTGAAAGATGCAGTAGCTCACGCCCTCGAGGTAGAAGCTGTACGGCAGGATTCATCTAGGCCTTTCAAGGTACGAGAAGTGTCGACTCCTAAGCCGGAAGCTCCCCGCCGCGAATTCGGGCCACGTTGTTACCGATGTGGAGAACGTGGACACATGCAGATGAGCTGTCCGGAAAGGAATAGGAGGGACCCATCAGCTCCAACAGCGAGGGTTATAGGCTCCGTGGAGTTGGAGCCACAACAGGGAAACGAATAAAAGCCAGGACTACGGGACGAGTGCTGGCTGGTGGTCGAAATGTCCCAATTATGATCTCACAGGCGAACGACGGGAACAGTCTGGTCGTCAAAGGAGAAATCTGTGGAATACCATGTCTCCTTACCATAGACACCGGAGCTTCTCGGACTGTGATCAGCTCTCGGCTTCTGAAACACCTTACCAGAGATCATCTAGTCCGACCTAGGCATCTCCAGCTGCAGACAGCTACCGGCCAGTACATTTCCGTCCAGGGAGAGCGAGAGTTGGCTTTGAAAATTGGTGAAAAAATATATCGGCATAAAGTGATCGTTGCTAACATCATGGACGACTGCATTATTGGATTGGATTTTATGAGGAGTTATGACTGTAAAATCGACTTGAAGGTTGGAGTTCTAAAGTTTGGTGTTGATGAGATTCCTATGCAAGGTGGTGTAAATGGAAACGTTTACTGTGCTAGGAGAACCATTCTTCAACCAAGGTCGCAGGTTTTGGTTCCAGTGAAATTGCCAAACCACGTGAAGTCTCACCGCTGCGTAGTAGTGGAGAAATTGGATGCTGATAAACCATGGATAACAGCCCGTACGATGGTAACCACATCATCTACAGCATTCGTAAGGATCCTTAATCCAAGCGATACAGAATGCTTCCTCAGTAAAGGAACGCTGGTCGGATCATGCGAGGAAATCTCCTGGATAAGAAACTGTCGGGAATCGGACGAAACCGTGAAACCTGGATGTGCTGCACCTTCAGTGGATATTGAAATGCTACTGAACGACTCCAGGGGCGATCTTACAAAGGAGGAATTTCTAAAGGCGCGTAGCTTACTGCAGCGATATTGCAACGTGTTTTCTGCGCACGACAATGATATTGGAAGAACTGGAATGGTTCAGCATGAGATCAACACTGGAGATAACCTGCCTGTCCGACAGCGCCCTCGGAGAGTTCCAGTAGCTCGGGAAAAGGAAGTAGAGGCCATGATTGAGGAAATGCGAAAGGGCAGTGTTATTGAACCTTCAACAAGCCCGTGGTGTTCCCCCGTGGTTTTGGTTAAGAAGAAGGACGGGACCATGAGATTCTGCATTGACTACCGTCGACTTAATGATGTGACCAAGAAGGACAGCTATCCACTTCCAAGAATCGACGACACCTTAGACACATTAAATGGAATGAAATGGTTTTCAACGTTGGATCTGAAAAGTGGCTATTGGCAAGTCGAGATCACGGACAAGGATAAGGAGAAAACGGCCTTCTCCACTGGCAAGGGACTCTGGCAGTTCAACGTAATGCCGTTTGGATTGTGTAATGCACCAGCAACATTTGAGAGATTAATGGAACAAATACTTGCTGGACTTTTAGGGGAAACTTGCTTGGTCTATTTGGATGACATCATTATCGTTGGTAGAGACTTCGACGACCACTTGAATAAATTGGAGCAGGTGCTGGCCAAGCTAAGAGGGGCAAATCTGAAACTCAGCCCGAAGAAATGCTCGCTTTTCAAACGTAAAGTCAATTACTTGGGACACGTGATTTCAAAGGATGGCATTCAGACAGATCCTACGAAGATTAACGCTGTGAAGGATTGGCCGACGCCAAGAGACAAAACTGCAGTACGTGCCTTTTTAGGGCTTTGCTCATATTACAGACGATTTGTGAAGAACTTCTCGGATATAGCAAAGCCTTTGCATCAACTAACGGAAGAAAAGCGACTATTTAACTGGAACGAACAGTGTGAATCAAGTTTCAATAATCTCAAAGGAAGACTCTGTGAAGCGCCAATATTGGGGTATCCAGACCCGGAAATAGATTTTATTGTGGACACAGATGCTAGTAACACTGGTATTGGAGGTGTCTTGTCACAAAAGAAAGGAGATAATGAAGTTGTGATTGCATACTTCAGTAAGTCATTGTCGAAACCAGAGAGGAATTACTGCGTCACTCGGAGAGAATTACTAGCGGTTGTCAAGACGCTACAGCATTTCAGTAAATACCTGTTGGGAAGAAAGTTTCGTGTCAGAACTGACCATGCTGCTTTGAAATGGTTGCTAGAATTTAAAAACCCCGAGGGACAAGTGGCACGGTGGATTGAACAACTACAGGAATATGACTTCATCATCGAACACCGTAGTGGAAAATCACATGGAAACGCTGACGCTCTATCACGAAGACCTTGTGCGGATGACTGTAAGCATTGCTTAAAACAAGAAGACAAGGAATGTGTGCGAACGTTAAGAACGGATACCATTAGCGATGAGTGGAGCGATGAAGTCATGCTGAAAGCGCAACAAGAGGATCCTGACGTGAAACCCATTTTTGATTGGATTAGTGCGGGTGTGCCAAAACCAAGATGGTGTGATGTAGCTCCGATGAGTGCGTTAACAAAAAGCTACTGGGCACAATGGGATAGCTTGGTTATGCATAATGGAGTGCTGTGCAGGAAATGGGAATCACCAAATGGGAAGGATGCTCACCTGCAAGTCATTATCCCAAAGAAAAAGGTAAAAGATGTTTTGAGAAGCTTCCATGACGGAACATCCGGAGGACACCTTGGAGTAAAAAGAACTTTAATGAAGATTCGACAACGCTTTTACTGGATTCACTGCCGAGAAGATGTTGAAAACTGGTGCAAAAGATGCACTAACTGTGCATCTGTCAAGGGACCGCATACTCGTAGCAGAGGAACACTCAAGTTGTACAACGTTGGAGCACCTTGGGAAAGAATTGCATTAGACGTCGCGGGACCGTTTCCAACATCTGATTCCGGAAACAAGTACATTCTTGTCGTAATGGATTACTTCACAAAATGGCCTGAAGTATTTGCCATACCTCATCAAGAAGCGGTCACTATAGCAGAAAAGTTAGTGAACGAAGTGTGTTGTCGCTTTGGAGTGCCCCTCGAAATTCACAGCGACCAAGGAAGGAATTTCGAATCTGCGGTCTTTCAGGAGACTTGTCGCATTATGGGACTTCATAAAACGAGAACTACGGCGTATCATCCACAGTCAGACGGAATGGTCGAGAGATTCAACCAGACGCTGGAGAGACATTTAGCCAAGGTCGTAGAAAGCCACCAAAAAGATTGGGATCGTCATATCCCTCTCTTCCTGATGTCTTACAGGTCGGCAACTCACGAAAGTACGGCAGTTACTCCAGCATATGCGAATTTTGGAAGGGAACTTCGTTTACCTGCGGATCTCCTGACTGGACGTCCTCCTGACACACCAAGGTCAGTCACGGAATATGCGAGCGACTTGAGGGAGCGGATTGATGATGTTCACATGCTGGTACGTGAACACGGGCTCCAATCTAGCATAAAGATGAAAACCCGATATGACCGGAAGTCTTATCAAGTCGGTTTTGAGGAAGGTTCATTAGTGTGGCTACATAACCCTATGCGACGAGTGGGAAAGTCTCCGAAACTGTCTCCAAGTTGGGAAGGACCTTATAAGGTAGTCACTAAAATTAACGACGTCACGTATCGAATTCAGCGGAATCCTCGTAGTCCCAGCAAGATTGTTCATGTAGACCGGCTGGCCAGATACCACGGAAATAATGATGCTCGGGACGAGCATGTCTAAGGAGGGGGTAGTGTTACGCCGTTGGATTAGACCATAAACTTCAGACGGCAATTTCAGTGCTTTAGAAGCGTTTTCAGCAGTCTGAAAAGTCATTTCGGACCGTTTCAGGAGTAGCTCTATCACATACTGGAAAATCGAAAATTCACCCATGTTGCCGTCGTTTTCAGGCGCCTGAAACATGTTTTCAGTCCGTTTCAGGCCACCCTCTATCCGATGACGCAATAACCTGAAAACCCGTTTTCAGGCGTTTTCAGGACCACTTATGGGCCTTTGAAGAACTTTTCAGTATATGGCGAAATTTGCAATAGGAGTGAAAGAGATAGCTATACTCAGAACATTCGAGACGTCATCAGTGACAAAGATAGCACCATCAGAAAGAGATAGCTATACTCAGAACATTCGGGAAAGTTCGTGATGGGTCCTTTAGAGACAGCAATGGACGAGAATGTTCGAGAAAGTTCTTCGGAGTATAAAAGGCAGCTGACGGCCGGCACGGAGTTAGTTGAGTTTTAACCGTGATACAGTTCAGTTCGAAGTGCGATATAGTGAGTTGTGTTTTAACCGCGTTACAGTGAGTTGTGTAGTGAGTGTGATACAGTGCGTTCAAAGTGATACTCGGAAGAAGGATTGTATAAGTGCTTAGTGTAACTAGTGGATTTTTCAAGTACAGTTTGTGTTAATTCTGTGTTAAATTTGAATTAAAGTGTTTGTTTTAATTAGTGGATTAATTAGTGCATTTTTCTATTAAACCCGAACCCCACGCTCGTAACAATACCTACTTGGTTACGGGTTGTACGTACTCACATACATCTGTGTATTTTAGTATGTAGAGTACCAGCCTCCTCTAAAATTCTACTCAGGGTATATAATAATGTAAGTTTTATTCCACTGTAATTAGCAAAGAACAAGAAAAATAAATATTTCATCTAAATCCTTATTGGGAAGAAAAGAACGAAAGAACTTATTTTGGTCTACTCCACAACTATTCGAGTTAATTAGTAACCCTAACTACCGAGCAAAGTTTCAGATAAACTTCAAGCATTTGTTGTGACAACCTTATGAGCTCGGGAATGCTCGGGTCGGGTCGGGTTAGGTCGGCTGTGGTCGGTGTCGGTCCCAGTCAATAAGGTGCATTGCCCGTTCTAAGTTGCCTACTCGACTATCTGGACGAGGGATGCCAGTTACTTAGTAGAAATTCCCAAGATTTCGATTTATCAACGGTATTCATTTTTAATTAATAAGAAAGAAAATAAATTATGTACTAATTTTAAATTGACACTGAAATCGCTCACCTTAATCCGACTAAAACAATGGAAATCTGCCCAATAATTAATAAAAACCCTGTTGCGGAATCTAAGATGAACCCAAGGTTATAATTAATTGGTTATCTCTCTTCAGAATAGATAATTAAGTAATAAACAGGAACAGTAAGTTTTGAAAAAGATAGAAATAGCTATTACAAAAAAATACAGGCAGAATATGCCACGATTTAATAGCACGTAATTTAAGTAACCCATTACATATTTGTTTACCTTCTGTAAAATTATTTCCTCAAAGCAAGTAGGTAGACACTCGGGTAATTCCACCCACGCTGGCAACCCACAACACTAGATGGGATTCTCCACGGGTCGGAGGGTGTGAAGAGGCGCTCGCAAATACCGTTAGGGATAATTGTGTCTTTTATTTACACCGCACCGCCCGCTCTATGATTGGATACGATTGATTTATCTACTTGGTGATTTCATTTGTTTTAAAATAAGAATTTAGTTTATTTTTAATTTGAAACGAAGGAGTATAGGCAATATATGAGCTAAACTCATTTGTTTTTTGAATTTTGAATGTGCGCGAATTGCATTCCAACTTTTAGAAGTTCAATTGTTTTGGTTTGGACAGTTTCAGTTTAGTTTGCTTTAGATATTACAAATCAGCCGATATCAGTACATCAATTTTTGGATAAAAAAATTATGTGCGTTGATTAAGCTTTTCAGTTGTGCATAAGTAACAAATCTAAACCTTCATCAAATCAAGCGTTGAGAAACATTTCCTAGTGTTGCCCAATAACGGGAAACTAACGATTTATTATGTCAATCGTAACCAAATAGTGTTACATAAGCGTGTGAGATATCCCGGTGGGCGTAGGGAATGTTGGAGGAAAGCTGGCGACCTTGACATGACAATTATTTGGTTACTATGTTACAGTCAAAGTGGTTATGTTATGGGCTTTTTACATCTTGTCTGGCAAAAAGCAAGCGGCGCAGGCGCGCGGCGCGGCATCGTCGTCGGCGCGTCGCCTTTTAACAAGAAGTTAGAATTGAAGTTACCTACATCTATAATGGTTTTATGGGATGAGTAACTTGAGTGCATATAGCCAGTGAAACTCTTCTTTAAGGCAATAGTTAAGATCAGCACTTGTCAGGCTGGTCGTATTCAGTAGAAAAAGCTGTTCAATAAGTCTGCCTAGTAAGTGTCACTCAATAGTGAAACTCCTGTTCATACAATTTTCTGGAATCAAAACTATCGAAAAAGCATTTTTATTCGTGAGCTTTAACCAATCAAAATATAAGAATTGACATTAAATTAACTAACGTATATTTTAAGGTTCATAAAATTAAAACAGTACCTAAAATTTTGAAACAAAATCATTACATTACCTATCAAATAAGAAATTAAGTGTTATTCTTACATTTTCGTCAGTACCTACACCCTACCAGGTACCTAGTACCTACTTACTTTCGCTCGTAGACCAGCACCTCCCCAACCCTACCTACCTAATTCATCAACCATTTAACTTAAATACTATTTTTAAATGCACCAACGGCAAAAAATAAGGTGGCAGTCTATGTATATTAACCATATTGAAACTTTGACTGCAACATCATTACCAAAGACGTTAAATCTGACAAACAAACATGTAACATGGGAGACGGAAACGCTCAGGGCAGTTTGTGGAGCTTTCACTGCAGCACCATTTAATATGTGCTTCTTCGATGCCCCTTGCTTATGAACGACGACGATTAAAACACCGTGCGCGTGAACCGTAGTATTTGATCACAATGTGTGAAGCGGTCATTAATTTTTCCCAGAAATGCTGCCTTTGTATGTTTTTTGAATTAATTGTACATGTTACAATAATCTCTCACTATGTGAGACTAGTAGATGTAGTGTGGGACGCCCTCCGACTAGGTGGGATGACGATTTGCGAAAGACTGCTGGCAGATGCTGGATGCGGCGAGCTGAAGACAGGGCGCTATGACGCTTATTAGGGGAGGCCTATGTGTCTAGGTGGCCTATGGCGTATGATGTGAGACTAGCTGCTGCCGCGATTTGTAAGTAGGTAAACTATGTCCGTCTCCGGGATACCATTTACCTCTCTGCCAAATTTCATTGAGATCCATTCAGCCGTTTTGACTTGAATTAGGTAACAGACAGACAGACAAAGTTACTTTTTAATTCAGAATTTTAGTATTAATGCATTATCAGGAATTACTGTTTCTGAAGCTACAGCACAAAAAAATTTAAAATCAGAGTAACGTAAGTTTTCAGCAAACATTTTCATCAGTAAAAGTGTCATGGCTTCGGGCGCAAACAACGTCAGTTTGCGATACCAATTTAAAAATACACATTTTTAAAAAAACTTTTCAAAATACCAAATCAAATGGAAACGTCAGCAGTAACGGAATGAAAATGGAAAAGCAGAGACGATTAAAAATGATCCACGCGAATGTATTCGCGCGGACAATATTTTAAAACAAAATGTCACACGCTTTCCACGGTGTCTACCCCCCCCCCCCCCCCCCCCCCCCGTACTAGGGACACAGAATTACAACAGAAGTCGGTAAATAACTCGCACTGCGAAAACTTCCACTCATAAAAATACCCCATAGTTTAAATTCGATGAAAAGATAGATTCTTGAGTAACAGTTTTGTTTTTCGTAAGTCAATTGTTTTCTTTGAGTGAAGTGTCGTTCTACCAAATTTTATTTTGTATGTAAACGAGATAAAATCCATTTTAGCATCAAACTGTTGGGAAGTGAAACATGGTTCGTAGGGGGTGGAAAGGGTGCTGCGAGGGCGAACCCCACCGCCCCCACCGACTGGGTGTCATTGTGGACTGTGGTGTCGTAACTCTGCGAACTTTTTAATTTACAATTAGGTAGCTTCCCATTTCTCTGCCCTATTTAGCTTTCGTTTTTCCGGTAACCAAAGCGGTGTTTCATAATTAAAATTTATTTATCGTATTACTGGCACTTAAATCTACTGATATTTATGACGTAAACGTGCCTTAAGTTGACCCATTTGCAAAGCCTACTTTTGTTTAAAATTGGTTAAATTAAAACAGTAAGTAATAAATCCTTATTTATACAGAAAGTTGATTTTAGCTTAACTAATGTCGAATTAACTCGATGCAAAACATCAGTTTTATGTTTTTTAGTTTATTATCATTTATTTACCAGTGTAAAAGATCTAGTTATAAAGAAAATATGATTTTAAATCCTGTAAATCCTGAAGTGTAAAGGGATTTAATTACTGCAGGCTTGCAAGACTTTTAAACCTTAGAAGATAGAAAAGATAGGGTATTTTACTCTTAAGATAAAAATCCAAAAATATATTGTTAATATAACATTTGGAAATATCTGTAAGAAACTTTTAATTTAAGTTCATAAAATAACATTTTTTTTAAGGTCAATTATAATTTCACTTTTTTTATTTGTTATTGAATACCCTTAAAAAGAATGAGCAGTGATATTTTATTATTTCATCCGGCTGTGTAGGCAAACTCAAAAATACAAAAAAAAACACTATTGTACACCAGAAAAAGAACATTGTAGTACAATGGGCGGCCTTATCGCTTAGAAGCGATCTCTTCCAGGCCAAAAATATCCGAAAATTCCAAAAATATCAACGGTCATCAGCAACATCAGCGCATTTGTTCAGGTACCACACAGCCAACTGACGTCATGACCACAGAGCAATATGGCGCCTACTGCGTCCAGAGTTTTGGTCAAGTTATGAGCAGAGCAGCTTGAAATGCATTTTACTTATCGATTTAATAAAAATGTTGTATTATTTGTTTGTGGTTCATTAGCACTTTATAATATAACTCAGATACTTTTCAAAAATGGGTGTAATACCCTATTAGTTCATCGTCACTTACGTCACCAACACAACAACCGTCATCATGACGCATATTACCAAAATAAAATGAAATTTATTGTAGAAACTGTGTACCTACTAGAAGAGTAAAAGATCTTAGAAGCTGAGCAGAACAACAAAAGGTAATTTAATTATTTATACTTCTGTAATTCGTCACAAAAACATATTTCTAATAGCCACTTACGAAGTTTTGTCTTAAATTCACTACTAGGTTCTCTTATGTTCTCTTATGTAATTTTGTTGTAAACTTTTACAGTCAGTAGATAATTTTTTCCCACTCAGTGCAGTTTTGTGTGCGTGCAATAAAAGTCTAGTAGAACTCTATTTTTTTAAACAGTTTTTCTATCTTTATACTAGTTACAGAATAAAGCATACTACAAAACAGTCAATTTTGATGATGTTTAAACTAGTTAACTTTATCAGTTTATGTTTCTTAAAGAGAGGCCTGCATAGTCATGCATACGTCTTTGAATTAGTAGGCCTAATTCAAAAACGGCTCTTACGTACTTTGTTTGAATGATGAAAGCTCTTTGGATGTGCGTAGAGCGAAAAACATAACACCATACCCTACTAAGGTCACGTAGCCATAATTGCGGTGCAGACTGTTGGTCTGATTTTCTTCTTATTCTCTTCAGAAAAAAAACGAACCGATTAAGTTGTTTGCCTATGGCAGCCTACCAAAATCAACGAAAAAAGCCTAGTCGTAAAAAAATTACATGATGTACCATCGTGTACCTACGTGGAATAGATTCTTTTAACATCTTATTATCAGCGTAAACAATAACAACAAAAAAAGCTATAGCAACTTACAATACATATACAAAACAGTGCGTCCTACTTGTTGCCTGTTTTTGTGTACAAGTAGAGATACAAAAAAAACAACGATTGTTTTGGAAATGCTTATTTGAAACGTCCGCCCTGACTGCGGGGTGCAGTGATTACTTACTGTGACAATAACGGAGGCCTAATAATTAACTTGTTTTTACAACACGTCCGAGCAAGACGTTTTCGCTGTGCGGGCTGAAGATATGAGCTGAAAGCGATTTGACTGGAAGACTGCTTCCGAATCTGCCAAGGTAGACACCAACATAATCGCATTTTCGCACTATAGACACAAGACCGTGGCGTTCTGATGAATGAACGATTTCCGATTTGCATTTTCAAAGAAAATAATTATTTCCAAATTTCTCGATCGATGGCAGGGCGTCAACTGGAAATTAGGGTATGTCAAAGTCAAATGAAAGAAAAACAACCTTAAAGCAATACGTGTAGTTAGAAACCCTAGGCCTGAGTCTATGTTTTAGAGTTGTATTTCCATCTGGCGTTACCCAAATACAAGTTAATAAATAATCTACCTACTCCGTAATTATGAGTTGTCTCAGTCTCGTTATTGATATTACACGTTTTTGATCTGTTTGTTGTCTATGGTTGTGCTTATGCTACCGCAATAACCGATTGCTCTTAGATTGATGCCCTTTGTAATTGGCTAACAACAGTTCTTCGTAGACATTTGTTATCGACATTCCACGCCCGCATATTGTGTTGCATTTGGTTTCAAATTTTTTGGTAGAGGTAGGTATCATTTTATCAATATTTTACTATATTACAGTCAAATCGCTTTGTGTTTGTCAACTAAACTAATCTGATCGTTGTTGCTTGAAATAACATACATTTATTGAATATAGATAGATTGTAATGTAAATAACGTCGCTCTAAGTTTCGTAAGACGTAGGGAATGCTTTTTGTAAGACGTTGGAAATGAGGACTTTTCACGGGAGACGTTGGCAATAATTCGTTTATTATAGACCTTAGAAAAATACCCGCTACATTCTCCAACTTGTACCCGCGGATGAAAGTCGCAAGATGCTGAATTTACCCTGACACCCGCGGAGCTTGTTTGTGCATCGCTTAAGCGGCTTCTCTTTGTTTTTTCTGTCTGTTTGTGATAGACAATGATATTTGTATGTTTGTCGGTGTTTCGTGTAAATTATTGCCGTTCATATTGGCCATTTAACAAATACTCACCACGTATTCCGTCAACACTTTATTATGGACCTTTTATCCTTTTGGTGTTCGTTTTTTTAATGAAACTACATGTGCGTACCATTAAACAATAGGTAGTATCCACTTAGAAAGCTTTGAAAAGGTACCATTTCAAATCTCTCTAAGTCGATACTTGCATATTAAGAACCATTGTTTAAAAACCACCCAATTTTCTATATCCGATTAATGTCATGCGTTGAAAACGATAACCTCAACCTCATCGGCCTATATTGGTCGACTGCTGGACGCAGGCCTCTCCTGATAATCGCCTTATTGGTTTTAATCTCATGGGGGGTAATGCCTATAATCCCCGAGCTGGGCATGCGGGTTGGGAATCGCAGTTCGGTGGTAGATCTATTCTGCAAGCGGCGCTGTGTATGTCCCATAGTCGCCTATTACGACACCCACGGGAAGAGTTGGAGTGGTGCAAATTCTAAGCCGGCACCACACGGTTAATTCTAAAACGATGCTACCTAAACTATGAACCAATTATGAAACTAGTCTCGTTACTTCCGAGTCAAAGAATCATAAACGACCCATCACATTCTTGTCTGCATATTTTTAAACAACCGACGATGTTTTCTTTCTAAATCTGTATATAGTAATAAGAGGGCGATCACTCGCGTCTATTCGTAAACTAATAAAGTTATTTCAGTGCTTCCGATTTGTGGGTTCGACCGCAACATGGCGTTGGATTTCCTAATGAAAACATAAATAGTACTTACAAACTATTTTCTAAGAGATTTTTTAATTAACAATGGGCTATTTTGTGTTTTTTACCTCTAAGAGAACTTTAGCCAAGTTTAAGAAATGAAATAACCCATGAATTTACCCATGGTACTGTTAAAGGTCTAATTTTACTGTTGGCGTTGCACGCGTTTACGTTGCATGTTATTAATCTACACTAATATTAGATAGAGGAAAGATTTGTATTTTTATATTGTAAAGTTGTTTTATTTTGTAAATAAACTTAAAAACTACTGGACCGATTTCAAAAAATCTTTGCCGTTTGATAGCTACATTATCACAGAGTAACATAGGCTTAGAATATACCCGTGCGAAGTTGGGGCGGACCGCTAGTATGAGATAAACTTCGATGAATAATATTTCACAATACATCGAAGGAGATAAACTCAGTTTATTGTTTTCAGCGCATTTTACCGTCATGATGTTGATCCGGTTCAAGCGCAAACTGAGTTTTGGAACTGTCATGTCACACAATAAGTAACGAATTTGAACTCGATCAAGCTGAACTCAGTTTTATTGATCTTAGTTTTAATTCATAATAATTGGAGATGGATTCGAGAGCTGGTGAGTATCTGGCACAGCGCATCAGCATTGCTATACAGCGGGGCAATGCAGCCAGTGTCTTAGGCACGCTTCCAACTGGTATTGATATGGATCAGTTGAGCTACCTGTAGATTGTTTGCAACAGTTTGCAGATAGCTTAATTGTTTCTATTGTAAATGCTAGTTTTAATTTAAATTTGTTATTTGATTGTTATTTTCTTTCTGAATAAAAACTATTCATAATAATTGTTTATTTTGCAGGAATGTAGTGCATGGGGTCTTAAGATTATAGCTTACCCTATACATTCTGCCGCGTAAAGGCATGCAAATTTAATACTAAAACTAGGTGCTACTAAATAATACATTCGAGAGAATCAAAATTACAAAACTTATTTTTGGCAGCCGGTAAAATCAGTAAACTGTCTGTATAAAACCTATTTTGTCGTATTAGTACACATCGACTTTATCTACGCTATTTATTGTGTTTATGTAGACAACAATGCCAACGTTAAGATAATACTAACGGTACAAAAACCACAAACCAAAAACACAGATATTTGAACTGCAAGACAAAAGACGAACTACTTTCAGCATGAATCACAAGGTCAATTCCTTCAGCTCCCTTACAAGAGCTAACTGAACAACTTAATAATAAACGTGTTAAAACAAACCAAATAAATAATGTTCTAAGTAGTTGAACTTCTTGTCAGTGACTGATTTACAGAACATTTCTGTTTTGGAACAATAAATTCTGTGTATGAACTGGCAGTTGTAAGGCATAGAAGGATAGTAATCGACATACTTTTACTTTATGCAAAGCGATATGACTACATTCTCAAATACATAAATGCTTACAATTAAAAAACCAAATCTAAAGGTGGTTAAATACTCATTTTAGAACGGAACTGTTTTAATTTCAAGACTGATACAACGAAAACAAGCAATGACAGCGCGAACTCCGTTCTAGAATGCGGTCCTGAAATATCGAACCTCTTCAATATTTTTTCATTAAGTAGCCAAGATTTTTTTAAGTATTATCCAACGTTTTCATTGCGGACGGATGAGTTAGGTATCTTATCCGTATTCCAAGCGTATGACAAAACCCCCTCGTTTGGGGAAGGCATGATCAGCAGTGGACGCAATGTATTAATCCTGGTGAAGAGAGAGAGAGAGCGACGCTATACAAGAAACCACATTACAAAGACACGCGACGATTAATGACATACTTAACGATAACAAAACGTGGGACGACTTTTGCTCCAACTCGAAAACTAACATTCTAACAAGGTAAAGGTTTCTTGTTGACTTCTTTCCTTAAAAAGATTGAAGTGAACAAAAAATCAAAGTTATCACTTTATTTCCTAGTTTTAGTTATATAATTTGATTTTTCGTGACGTGTCCGAAAATCCTATAGTCCTTTAAAACTTTAAAGGAAAGAAAGCACTTTGATGTTTTATGTTTGTACCTACCCAAGTTCAAGTTTTTTATTTGGTAACAATATTAAGGTTACATGTCAATAATTCATCAATTAATATTTTACCTCAACGTAAAATACAATTTTAACATAATTTCAGTACTATATTAATATTATTAGTAACATAAAAAATCACAAAAACTAAATTTTTTTTTTATCAATAATAGAAAATGTCGTAAATGAAAATAATTAAAATTAAATAGTTAAATTAAATCAGTCTGATAAAATGTAAAATTTTACGCACATTTCCCACACTGGTTCTATGCCTTACAGCACAAGATCTGTGCACAAAAAAACTGGAACGCAAGCTGCAGATCAGGCCGCACGTGGCAATGGTCCTTTCCGCCGTTTAACAGCAGGTAAACTTTTTTTTTATAATTAGGAAAGGAATATTCCAAGGCATTGATATTTTTTGGCTCCTCTCTTTGTTACAGACATTGAATGGTTGAAGTTCTCCGCGCTTCTTTTCAGTGGAAGAAGAGTTTTTGTAATATACGTATCTAGGTAGAGTATGCTAACACGCTGTAAACTTAAATTTTTGGGTACTTTGATCTTATTCTGCTAGTTTTTTAATTAAATGCATAAAAATACTTATTACCTTTAAATAAATAAATAAATAATGCTGAACACTTCACACAGTATTATCTAGCCCCGAGCTAAGCAGAGCTTGTGTTATAGGTACTAGATAACTGATATACATATTACAATACAATACATAGATAGATATTTTTATTATACATAAAAAACGACCAGAACACTCGCAACAAATGCCTGCAGATCGTACAAACATTAGTCCCAAGGCGGGAATCGATCCCGCAAGCTCCTGCGTCGCAGGCGGACCTTCGCCCACCGCACCACTGAGGTCTTCTTTTCCTTCGTTGCCTTCTTAGTTAGTTTAGTAGTTATTTTGAGAGTATGCTCGCTAACACGCTGTAAACTTACATTTTTGGGTACCTTGATCTTATTCCGCTAGTTGCTTTTGAATTGAATGTATAAAAATACTAATTACCTTTTCGCCTTCTTAAATAGTTTAGTATTTATTATCTAGAATAAAAAAAAGTTAATGTTTTTTTCTGCCACAAATTTACTGCTCTATGCATTTGCAATTTAAATACTTAGATAATATTTGTTTCCGTTTTAAATAATGTTTAAATACCTTTTACTAAGTAGCCAACCAAAGTGTTCGGAAGCTCAAAGTTTTATAACAAACTATAAAATTTAAATAAATTACAAGGATCACACTAAACAAACAACTAACAAAGATTTTATCACGAGTGCCAGACTACAAAAAAACATAATAAAACTTATCTAAGCTTGCATCTTATTAACTCATCTGAAGTTAACTTTGAGTGTAAAATTAAAATTGAATCCCAGTGAGCTACCAACTTACATAAACGATTGATAAGCCAATAGCTGTTTTGAGTTCACTATAAAGGACCAGGTAGATTAGTATCCAATCTGCATCACAAGGACAAAAGATATACGTCAGAACCTTAGACCATGAAAGGTATAATTTGGCCGATTTTATTAAAAATGCCCGGACAAGTTACGGGTGCAACATTCCAATCCCTGCGCCTTAATTTGTGGTTCTTTCTTTCTGTTTTTATGTTTTTTGCCGGCTGAGGGTAGGAACCTTTTTTGCTATACCTCTTTACACAAAAGACCGCCCTAACGGGATCAGAGCGCCTTGCTTTGGTTTTATGCGATTGCTGGTAGTTTATGTGCTGTTGATCACATATTAATTTTAAGAGCGATATATCAGCAGTTTTAGTACGGTTTCAGGGGTTTCCGGTGGCTATTTTTACATATTCATGGAGGTACAGTCGAAATTTGTCGGGAGTTAAGCGGCACATTGTCAATAATGACAGGGGTTTATAATATGCGTTAACAATATAAAGGCTTTCATCTTACTGGGCTGTGATTACAAGTTTACAGATAGATAGTAATATATAGCCTGTAATGGTCCACCGCTGGACGCAGGCCTCCCCTGATAATCGTCTTATTGGCTTTTATCTCATGGGGGTACCTAATGCCCATAATCCCCACGCTGGGTATGCTAATTAGGGATCACAGTTCGGTGGTAGATCTATTCTGTCCCTTAGTCGCCTCCGTGGTCACCTCTTACGACACCCACGGGAAGAGTTGGGGTGGTGCAATTCTAAGCTGGCACCACACAGCTAGAGGTTAGGTTGTTGAGGTGAGTAATTATTATAATCGTTACATCGTTAATTTAAGTCAAACGAAGGTTTATTGACTATAAAAAAAAACTAAACTAATTGTCATTACCTTTAAAGTTCAAACAAAAATCTAGATGTCGCTACTATCTTTCGCAATTGTAACCAAGCAATAATATTTGATTACTATCATATATGTAATTAGAAGTAGATATCTATAATTACTAATATAGAAATACTATTATATTTTCAACTTTGTGCTAATTTTTAGATAAATATCTTCTTATCAAAACTTTAATTACTTCAATTACTAATTGAACCTAATCTTTTAAAACAGGTATTAAAACAAATACCTACCTAAATCTATCCAAAAATAAATCGAAGGAGGATTTATTTATTTACCTCGGGGGCATCCGATCTGTCTCAGCTCCCGCAGGAATGGCGTCTAGACTTGGTTCTACATACCACCCACTGCCCGTCAATTGTTTGACTGGAAACCGTGAAATGGTTTTAAGTACCGGACTGACCATTTTGGTTGGCGGAAACTGGGTTTATACTGACTGTGATAGCGCATCTACTTTAATATAGTAAAGCTAGACAATTCACACAGCACTATCTAGCCCCAAGCTAAGCAGAGCTTGTGGGTAATGGGTACTAGATAACTCATATACATACTACAATGCATTACATATATAGATATTTTTTACTATACATAGAAAACGACCAGAACACCCGGAACAAATACCTGCAGATCGTACAAATATTTGTCCCAAGTCGGGAATCGAACCCGCAACCTGCTGCGTCGCAGGCGGACCTTTGCCCACCGCGCCACAGAGGTCGTCTTTGACTTTGACTCTGGGATGTCTTTATTTACGTAGATATAGATGGCTTCTTCTTACACAATTTGCCAGTCCTCTTAAAAAGGTATCAGGTGTCTGATGTTTTTACCATAAACATGCTTCTTATTTTCAGAAAGTACCTATGCTATCTGGCGGCCTTTTTTTAAGACATTCTGCGATTGTAGTCTTATCTTTGCATTGGCCAAGCTTCAAGTGGAGTAATATTGACTTATCGACGTGCTTCTCATGCTGTTATGACGTAAGAAAATCACGTCAATCGATAGGTACCTTCTGTTTCTTTTACTTTCATAGTATAAAAACAGAAATATAAACATTTATAATGTAATAAGGAAGGTAAATAGTTTTTTCAGATATAAACCGCAGATTCTTAAATGATTATAAGAAGAGCCAACATAAAATCTTTCTACCTTTTCCCGTTACCTATCCCCTGAATAGCCATCGTCGATTCCCCAACAATAGTATTACAAAGAAAAATATCTTGAAGCGAGATAGTACTGAACCGACCGGCAAAATGAGTTGCCCTTAGCAGGCAGGGGTGTGAGGCGCGTTGAGATTCAGGGGTGGTACAAGTTATAGGCAAGGGTATAAGTCAAGGGATTGGCATAAAGAAGGCAGAAGATGTATGCTAGGTAGCCAAAGATAGGCAGAGTCGGCCACGCATGAGTGATCGCTGTTCCCTTAGTTAAAATAAAGTACTGAGAATGGAAAGGCTTTCTAAGAAGATCATAAGTTCTAACAATCGACAAAATAACTTGAGACAAAGAGGGACAGAAGATTTAACTGACAACAAAATTCTATGAATTTATGATAATTCCTGTGTTACCTACATGATACTGTACTGTATTATACTTTTACGTGGGAAAGATACAAAAGAGCAATAACTGATGATGCATTGTATAATTACAAGTCAATTTTAAAATTTTAAAGACTTCAAAACATCAGTAGTAAACTGTAGACAGCGTTTCCTTCCAAAGCACTCCACAGTATCGATTTCAATCATATATTTCCCACTGCCGCCTATAACCGATACCAAATTCCCGTAGATCCCTGTTGGATGGGACTCTCCCGTTTCGCCATAAATCTTGGGACCGCCACCCGGATTCTCGCCGAAAATATCTATAAATACCCTCCTACCTACATATTTCAAATATTAACGGGGAGGCTACGTTGTACGTGAATGAGGAAATACTGGAAGAACGTTGACGATCGCCGTTATTGCAGAAAGAGTCAGCCACATCCATAAATATGCATTTAAAAGCCGTTGCGCTTATATTTGCAATCTGTTTAATATCTTTACAGGCTGTAAAATCAAAGATTCCTTTGCCTTCAATATAAAATTATTACCTACATCTACCTTAAAATCATCATCAGCCTATACTAGTCCACTGCTGAACATAGGCCTCCCCTAATGAGCGCCATAGCGCCCTGTCTTCAGCTTGCCGCATCTACCATAAAATCCTTTCAGGTATTTCGAACATCAATAAGATTCAATTTTTCAGAAGTTTTGCTTTACGCTCCGGATTAACTCTTATTTATTGGAAATCTACCATTTCTATGCTGCGTTCTTAGGTGGAGAAAAATCCAACATTTTTCATAGGAAGCGTATTGATCATCAGAGTAAGGCTCGAAGTGCCTCCACCCAAAGACAGCGCTCTCACGTTTCATCGATCGTTTTCAATTCTGACCTTCGCCGTTTCGGTATTCTCTTCCTTACAGCGTTGATGTTACATGATAAAGACTGTAGTACTTCTATTGGTTCTATACGTGATTTTAAGAATTCTCAGATTGTGTTTTAGTCGACTGCTTGAGCGGGAACGTATTTTTAAGCGACGATGACCCGAAAGCTGGTGAGTATGGCATAGCGCATCAGCATTGCCATACAGCGGGTCAATGCAGCCAACGTCTTGGGCACGCTTCCAACTGTTATTGATAATGGATCAGTTGAGCTACCTGTAGATTGTTTGCAACAGTTTGCAAATCGTAAATACTAGTTTTAGTTTAATTCTATTATTTGATTATAATTTTCTTCGTTAATAAATATACTTATCTGTTTTACTCCAAAGTTGATGAAATATATTATAATATATATTTTTCAAATTTAATGTAAACTTCAAATACAAAATTAAATATAACAATCGCCATTGAAATAAAGATGGCGCTCAGGTGTACGATGCATATCGCAGCCTTGATTCTATTCTGCGACGGCCGCGTTGACACGGTTACTCTCGCGCTCGCTAGCTTGAATCACTCATGATCAGTGTGCAATGTGAATTAAACTTTATAGCCGATGTAATTAGGAATTAGTTATGCTAAAATGAGGAAAATAAAGAGGTGGCAAATAGATATGACGCCGTTTTGTGAAAAGGATAGGCACAGGATTTCCCGTTTATAGGAGCGGGAGCGGGACAGAGCAGAGCGGCGTAAGCGCAAAAATTTGGTAAGTTTTGCTGATTATCTAATAATTGGGACATTTATTTGCAAAAATAAGGCGAAGGTTCCCTTGGTAAACTATTATTTAATAGGTACAATTATATTAAATTATTTGATGACAATATGAAATCTTGTGATTGATAGTTTAGAAGAAAACAGATGGTACTTTGATGAATAATTACTGATATTAAAATAGTTTTTTTTCATTTTTGAAACGTAAGAGATCTGCCTTGTATCCATGTATAATGTATTGATTATTATGTGTTTTTTTTCGAAGCTTTTTCGATAAACATAACGGAGAATAAAGGTAACCTAAACCAATTGACGACAGTTCACATAATTATATCCACGTCTAAGGAATGAAGACCTAGCATCTTTTCGAACGTATTCGTGATGATAGGCAGAACCTGTAGTTCACGCAGTATCAATAAATTACCAATAACCCTGTATAACACAAAGTATTTAAGTCTCCTTAAAATATTCATGCAAGCTTAAAGTTGTAATTGGCTTGGCAAAAGCGGACTATAGGAAGTTTTCTTCTAGGCAACCTAAACAGCAGTAAGTGTAACAAAGTGATAAATAGAACCTACATCTACTTCCAGGTAGGTCACTTTAACGTCTTCAGTATCTGCCTACTCACAATGAGTCAATCCTTTACGTGACGAAAGTGGCATCCTTGTTACGATACAGTCATTTTATATAATACTAGCGGCCTGCCCCGGCTTCACACGGGTAGATTAATTTATGATTGGGTGTAGTGACATTTGTAATTATCTTCTATCGACTGACATTTTTAATTTTTAATTTTATTATTTTAATTTTTGATGTATTGTAATAATTATTTGATGTCTGTGTGTAGTTAAGAGTTGTAAATTAATGTGTGTTTGAAAATTGTTTAGTTTTTAGACTAAGGAGGTTACACTATTGCATTGGGTGCCCCTGTAAAAATAGCTGTTCTTTTTTATGAAATAAATAAATTTATATATAGCTTATGACACTCGCAAATAACGTGGCTTTCATTGGTAAAAGAATTTTCAAAATCGGTTCAATAGATCCAGAGATTACTCTCTGGTTGTAGAGTAACCCCAACAATCAAACAAACTTTACTTCTTTATAATATTATTATTGATGGAAACACTAGATGTTGCAAACGGCTTTGCACGTATTTTCAAGTAGCCTATGTCCATTATACCATATACCATGATACCATTTACCTCCATGCCAAATTTCATGCGTGAAAAGACTTTTCGAATTTATAATAAAAGTATGGATGGAAACGGTAAAATGTTTATATAAGTATGTACATGATTGAAACTTTCACATTTTAACAATATATAAAACCTCATTCGTTGGAATGATTATATTACACCTCTAAAGTTTCGTACGAAAATACAAGGAAAATACCAATAACACTTGTCTATGTTATTTTCTGCACTCCATATCCCCCAGGTCCCTAACAGCCTAGTTCATATGCTGATTATATTTACGAATTAATAGGTATTCATTACTGTTGTAAAGAAAAATAAACAACTTGACAAGAGATTTGATAATTAATAATTTAGGTAAGCCTTTGGGCTCTTTTCCTGCTATGCGGATTTCCGTCCGCGTATGGGCCCGAATACTCCTTTCATAGGAATAAAACCCTAATAGGTCCGAACGCATTTCCATTTTGTAGTGTTAACAAATAAAAAATAAGAAATAGTGTCTATAAAACTATTAAAATAATGTAAACTCAATCGAACTTGAAGACAACTGGGTTATGAAGGGCATTATTGATTTGACCGTGAAAACGTCCTAAGAAAACAAAGGTGTCACGGCGGGTGAACGACCTTTTGTACCACTTGATTGAGGCCTTTTGTTTCTTAATTGTTTATATGAGCTCATACTACTAACCTACTTGTAGGTAGATCTAGTTACTGTCTAGTAACCTACTTAGAGGTACTTGGGAGGGCCGCTGCCCTTCAGTGACGTATACGAAGGTATTTATAGGTAAAATATATCTATTAAAATACGGAAATGCCTATTTAGTGAATTTGAAGTATGCAGAAACTATCAATGCAAGGCATTACTAAAAACTGAGTATGATAGAGTAAGAAGTTTTAGGTATGTAAAGAAAAATATAGTTTTCTTTAATTTAGATTTTCCCGCACACGAAGGCTTCATCATGTTTAACTGTCAAAGTCAGGCAGTGACATTGACAAAGATCAATATGGTAAAGCGAAGTTCCTCAAATCTAGCATTACGAGGGAAATCTGTTGGAAAAGATGTGATTTTGGAATCGATATTGTGAATAATAATAGCATTAAATGTCGTTTCTTTCATTACAGGTAAAATTTGTTTGTTATAAATAATAAATAAATAAATAAGCAATTTTCGACACATTTAAAAAAAAACACATTAAAATATAATACTTCAGTTAATTTATTAATGAGGGCACGAATGAACTTACCACAAATATCGATACTGCTATCTAAATATGTACTTACCTCTATAGGTACAATAGATTTTATACAGGGTTATTGATAACACATTGTTGGAAACAAAGTTATCTGAATTGTTATATCTTTATGTAAATCACCTCCCATACCAAATAATGCCCAAAACACAATAATTTGCTAAATATCAATATTCTTTACCCATTTATTATAATATCTTCACCCATATCATCATCATTGCATATTTTACTCTTTCTATGAAAGATTATTTAGGTAGCAACAGACTGACGGGGAGTCTGCCGAACACATGCACAGTCACTGATCATTCAAGGCACAGACGTTTTTAATTTTAGTCAAAAAAGCTTATCAATTTAAAGATTATTCATCATTGTCATCATCAGCCTATTTTAGTCCACCGCCATAGCGTCCCTTTCTTCAGCTTGTCATAGCGCCATAGCGTCTTTCGCAAATCGTCATCTCACCTGGTCGGAGGGCGTCCTACAATACGTTTGCCGAGTCGCGGTTTCCACTCAAGAACACATTTACCCCAGAACAAATTATTACTACCAACCTTGAAATAAGACCTGGTGTCTTCACAAACGATTAAGTGATGATGGGCCAAACCTAGAGTTCACACAGTGTCAGTCATTTATCAATAACCCTGTATATATTTTATCAACATTAGTTGCCAATGCAACAATTTTACACTTCCGATAATGAGCTGTAGAACAATATACTTGCCTACCGGCTTTGGCAAAATCAATTTGCTTTGCTTAACACGCAGTGGACTTTGCCCATATTGTTGAAAGTACTTGTTGTTGGTAGTTTTTGAAAGAGAGTCTGCTTGCAACATGGTTTCACATATTCACTTATGGACAAAATACTCCCCTTATATTTATGCTATAATCTCTTATCTGGGTATGTGTGTGAAAGAGTTGTAGGGCATCGATAGCACAAGCAATTTCAGACATTATACCTTTTAAACAATTTCACAACCTGCTCTGGCTCCGTTGTAGCCTAAATTGCTATTGTTCAAATTTATAAATTAACAAAAAGTTTTTAAGTCCTAAATGCTATTTATCAAATAAATTTTCTGAAAAACCTTACGGAAAAAGAATGACTTACGGTATTTTAGAATTTCTCTTATATATCTCTCATATTCTCTATAACTGTATTTGAAGAAAATATTAACGAGGTATTGAAAACTGTGAAAAACCCAATGTTGTTTAGGTAGAACAGCGGGTTACACACAGTTTTCAACACCACCGACGCAGGAGGTTGCGGTTTCGATTCCCGCCTTGGAACAAATATTTGTACGATCTGCAAACTTATCATATGTTCAGGGCATTCTGGTCGTTTCCTATGTATAATATATATTTTTTTAGATATATTCGTCACTTTCTCCGTCCATTATGGACCGATTTTGATGGTTCTTTCACTATTGTATAATATATATGTGTATTTTTTTGTTAATTCTATGTTAATGTACTATGGAGTCCTATATCGAACTTTATAAATCATATCTAAATGCGCCTATTCTGTATTCGAATCGTGGTTTGATATTAGACCTACCCTACAGGATGACAGGACAGAAGAAAATGGAAAATTCAGATAACTGGAACTCTAAGAGTAAACGTAGCAGAAACTACAAAAGAAGGTACTAGAAAGTCATAGAATCCATATTTAAACGGGCTCGCGATGCGTGTAGTCAGTGTAGCCTTAGGCAGGGGTCTGAGTTTCAGAGCTGTATTTCAGACTGGCATTATTTAAATATAAAAAAAACCAGAGGGAGGCCTGCGTCCAGCAGTGGACCATTATAGACTGTTGAGGAAACATTCATAAACTCAGAAATATTGAGTCCAAAGTCCAAGTCACTGTAGCTGAAAACGGCTAGGTGGATATAATTACTTAAATACCCGCAGTTGACATTATAAACTACTTATTCCGTTATTTAAAAATTAATAATGATTAAGAGATAGTTCCATAAAATCTTTACTCCTGAGGTAGCTACTATTTGTCCCACGTAAATTCCTATAGAAACACCGTTTTTAGATGTTTCGATAGGAATTTTAAAGTCATTTTCTGGTTTTTCTTCAAAACTACTGTGATAAATCTGCTGTTTCTTATTCAAATAACAGCGGGTTTTTCACAGTTTTCGAACTAGGAAAACACTACTATGTTTTATTTTTTCGAACAACACAGAATAAGCAAGCTGGGTTGAATGTAAAGCTTCTCCTCAAGAAAAAAAAAAGAAGCTAAGCACCTTGACGTTATATGCAACCCTGTATGTATATAATCTTCTTTTTCTACCTTGTGGGAAATTTTGACGTTCAGCCCAGTACCTACTATTTATTCTGTGTCGGATGGAAAAAAAAAAAACAATATTTTACACCGCAATTGTGGCGTAGTTTTGTTTTATTGATTGTTTCCGTTATCGCGAGTTTAATTTGTCTTATCAGTGAGATAAGAAACCGCTTGACGTTGGTTACCTATAGTTCCAGTCATTTCCATAATGGTTGGAATGCTGGTTAATATTTTTTACACTGTTATTAGTTATTACCTACAAGAAAATCACTATCACTAATAATTTTGCGTAATGATTTAGACTAATTATATTATGTCCATTTAATTAAAGGAGCATTCACTTCGTTCCCAATATACATTTTTTTGTGTTTTGTTTGCAATAAGGCAGCCCATTGTACTTGTCTCATGTAAAACGTCTTTTTATAATGTTCTTTTTCTGGTGTACAATAAAGTGTTTTGTATTGTATTGTAGTGTTTTCAATTTTAAAGAGTAGCAATGTATGTAAATAAATTGCGCTATTGATAACTAGAAAAAGGTCAATAAAAATAGGTATCTAAGTACCTAATTATTCCGTCTAATAAAGCTTTGAATTTCTTGATATTAAATCTAATTTATTTTAATTTATTTCCAACTTGAATTTTTTAAAGTCACGATCCATTTGTAAGTTTAGGTGAACCAAAGTTCTCTTTTTAGTAAATATTCAGAAAAATTTAGGTTTAATGGAGTAGTCCAGTCGAAGTCCCTAAAACATTTCCCCCAAATAATTATTCACGGGCATTGAGATGACTCATATAGCGGCGCAAGCGCGTGTTTTTCCATATGCGTCATTCATTTACTTAGAACGATTGACGTTCCGGGATGTAAGATAATCATGATTAGAATATCATTTTTATTAATTCAGATTTACAAGAGAACTGAAAATAACTTGCTTTGTTAAGTTTTACCTTGTATCTCTATAATGTTCATCCTTAGTTAAGTACCTACATAATGTAAAAGTTAAGGTACTACTATAATCGAACCAAAATTTGTTGAAGGTGCTCTATCTACTTACTTTTATAACATCAATGCAACGGGAATGCCGCTGTCAGGTCAAAGTGCAACAAATCTCTCAATATCATTCGAAAACTATCATCGAGTTTGATAGAAACGATTGGATCGTTGTCAAAGTACGATAAGTAGTTCCTCTCGATCCGGTAGGGGCGCTACAAGGCGCTAAATGTATAGGAAGGACTCGAATTCGATCTAAATATTCGAAAGATAATGCGTACAAGTGTTACTAGGGCCTCAAATAAAAAAACCCATTAATATAAAGCTTAATATAAAGGACACTACACTTGCTAACTCGTTACGAGCACTATCGATCGAAGATTAAAATGTTAACTTATTGCGCTCCTATTGTAATCAATCAATCATTACAAGTTCATGAAAAATATGAGCTTCGAAAGAAATGCCTACAAGTCGTTACTAGACCCTCAGAATTTATTTCATCATCTTACAACAACAGCAATACTTCACATTATATACCTGTAACTATTCAAATTTTAAAACCATGTCCCAGTTTCTTATCAACCGATGACGAGCCGGAAATGATCTCGCCACCGGAAGTGGATCGGTCATGGAACCCAGTTCTTGGTTACGAAGACACATTTGCAAGTTGCTTTTAGCTACACTGATACTTCGATCAGATTTAGTACTTTTGCTACTAAAAAGAATGATGAAACGAATGATGAAACAAATGATCTTACGGAGGTGAAGATCGAGTTTGGGTAGATAAGCTCCAATAGGTTTATGAAAAAATCACATTTCATTTGTCTTGTAGTCTTTATGAAGGCTAAAGTTGAAGTTACCTACAGGTGCATTTTCATAAAGGTGTAGGCTTTCAGGCTGACTGACTCCTCTGAAACCTTTCTAGCCTGGACTTTCATAGAAAGATGCAGCTGCCCATCTTATAGTAAAATCTACGGCTGAGTTGAAAGGGCTGATAGTCCACAGGTGGTGGACAAAGAATGCTCGTTCTGTACGTAGGTATATTTCTATGATTTTTTTTACTTATGTAATGTTAGTTGTAATGCAATGATCGTAGCTGCCATTACAACATTCCATCTAAAGCAATTGCAATTGAATTCTGTTCAATTTTAGAACTCCTCCTCAACAGTCTAATATTGGTTCACTGCTGGACCATTTAAAAAACAATGTTGCATTTTCCGATTGAAGAAATCACCAAAGTATAAAGGTCACGCATCGTCGCTTCAACCAGACTCACGGATATTTTCTTCAAGTTCCGCTCGGTACCTCACCGACATAGAGTCTCAATAATTAAAAGGGGAGCAAATACGTAGGCTCTGTCGAGACCTGCATGAAGTTGAGTTTTGGAAGTCGATACTGGCCATCTAAAACCATAGACAATTTCCCAAACATAAGGTTATGGAGGTTCATGGGAAAAGATGGTTTAAGTGAAATTGTATGTAGACAATCGAAAGGAAAGTGAAGACGTTTCGCACGAAGCAACGAGCGTCGTATTGATGACTGAAGTGTGTGCGAGTATTTATGACAATGTCTCTTATATATCACGCACGCAGCGGACTATAGTCTCATAGATGTGGCGATCTCTGTGGCGCAGTGAGCGAAGGCCTGTGAAGCAGGAAATTGCGGATTCGATTCCCGCCTTGGGGCAGTTGTTCCAAGGCTGTTTAAAGATATGATCTGTAGATATTTGTCCGGGTGTCATAGGTGATTTCTATGTATAATATTCGATATCCATAACAGAAACTCTGATTAGTTTGGGGCTAGATGATGCTGTGTCAATTGTCCAGCATAATTTATTTACTTACCTACACTGCCTGTATTTTATAAAAAAGACGTCCCTTGCAGGACATACCTCTCAGGAGTTTGGAGTTGTTGAGGTAAATCCTTAACCACTCCAACTCCCCAAGATACTAGATAATTAATACTACTTACGACGACCTCAGTGGCGGGCGAGAGTCTGCCTGCGACGCAAGAGGTTGCGGGTTCGATCCCCGCCTCGGAACAAATTTGTGTACGATCTGCAGAAATTTGTTCCGTTGGTCTGGGTGTTTTCTATGTATAATAAAAAATATCTATCTATGTAATGTATAATATTACGTATATCAGTTATCTAGTACCCATAACACAAGCTCTGCTTACCTTGGGGCTAGATAATGCTGTGTGAATTGTCCAGCATTATTTATTTATTTAATTAATAAACATGACAGACGACCTCTGTGGCGCGGTCAGCGATCATACAAACAATTGTCCAGAGGCGGGAATCGAACCCGCAACCTCCTGCGCCGCAGGCGGACCTTCGCCCACCGCAGTTTATAGGTCGTCAACGTAGATACTAATACAATCTTTATTGAAGTATTGCCAACAGTTAATATTGCAAATGTTTCAATAACTATTAAACGTAGGTATTCAACATGCATATTCCCTATTCAGTTGTCGGGGCGTCGACCGGCGCCGTCGGGCCTCGTCCTCGACCTTATTACTCTTGTGCCCACCGCCCGTAACCTCATTGTCCAACATCGATTCAGATTCTGTCCCATTTCAGTATTTTTTCTTTGTGACAAACTAATATGGCCATTACACAGGTTAACGTAGTCTTTGAAAGCTCTCGACGGGATATTGTAGCAGCTTGGCTTGGCTCTGTGGGCGAAGGTCCGCCTGCAAAGCAGGAGGTTGTGGGTTCGATTCCTGCCTAGAGACAAATGTTTGTTTTGTACGATGTGCAGATAAAAATATCTGTTTGTATTGTAGTAAGTATATTAGTTATCCTGCAACCATAACACAAGTTCTGCTTGGCTTTGGGCTACATAATGCTGTGTGGATGGCCCAGCATTATTTATTTATTTTCATTACACAACTCATGACTACAAACCCTCACATTGGGTATTATGTTGCCCAGACTCTTAAGAGACTGGTGCCTCGTAGGACCCCAAACACAATCACAAACACACACACACACAGACACACACCCTCATATACGCCAATAACAAACATTTAGTAAATTAGTAAATAGGTAGCTTTTAATGTTAGCTTGTAGGTAATTTGTAAATAATTTATTTAAGAATCCAGGAGTTGGGCGTTGACACTACCACACAGTTTTTAAGCTTCGGTAGACTACCGAAGCTTAAAAACTATGTGATGAAAACTTCATCACTGCACCATTGTGAAAATGATCTAAATAAATGATTTTTCTTATTATTATTATGGTTGATACCACGCAATCATTATTCCGCTGGTCAATTGATGATTGAATTATATCAGTTCTTCAGTACAGCTTCAAGATATGTATTTTGATATTGTAAAAGTGAATTTTTGAGGAGAAGTACGACTTCGGACGAATTTTTGTAAATTTTCAAAGGCAATCTTGGGCGCCGCGAGTCATTGAAAACTGACATAAAATCATCTCTGCGCCAAGTTCTACTGCCCTACAAGAAGCTGCTGCCACGACCTGATATCGACGTAGAGTAAGGCTTCAAATCTAAATAACTTCTAGCTATATTAGGTCAAGTATTATCTTGTAATTTGTAGTGATCTGACAGTTTACAGCAAAAATTTACACATCGTTATGATCAAATAATGACACAAGTGCTAATTTCGACAGTCAAAACATAATTTCAAATCCACATAAAACATCGCAAAAAACTGATCACTATATCCGTAAGTGACATGAAAATCAGACTGACAGGTAAATATTTAGTACATTGAGCGTACTTGAACACTTGCCAATGATTGTTGGGCGGCGATCGAAAGCAGTTAGCTAATTTATTAAAAGAATTTACCGGATCATTGCTATTTTAGGAAGGTCGGCGAATCTTAACCTTAAATCATGAGAAGTAGAGCTCTTTGTTATCTAAAGGACTGAAGGTATAGAACTTCGATCATGTTAAGAAGGTAGACAGTAACTCGTAAAAATCATTGTTGAATTTAATTCTCCCTGCTGCTGTTTTCGCCGGCAATTACAACCTAGGTCTCTTCAAGACAAGAGAAGGTATCTTCTATACCTTCGTGATACATCGTTGGCCACATCTTCACTTTCCACCAGGTGAGATTGTGGTCGAACAAAGTTCTATAGACTATAAAAAAATGGTAAGTCATTTAATTTACATAACACTTCATGATTCGATTTTAGCACGATGTTACCAATTACGGGGTACAATACTAGGCTTATGAAGTTTGACTACGACAACCATGTTCTTGTACTTACCGCATCTGCCAACATCTACGACGTCATTTATTGCTCCATGTCGTCTACATTGTCGGTATTTCGCTACTGGTCTATTCATAGGTCATCTATTTGCTCCGAAACATTTATAAGGCAGGGAATTTTGCATTTAGGGTTCTATTGATCTAATGACATAATATCTAAGACTATGTAATGTTAGGTTACCAGGCAGACTTTCGACATCTGCAAAACTGATGACTTCGTATCCACCACAATAATGCTTACCATAAAATCATTATAACTTTCGTGGCTCGCTTCGCTCTCTGTCTTCATTGTTAAATTGTCCTTCGCATTCATTGTGCTACTATTTTTATAACTTTTTCGCACTTCGGCACCCGATAAGTGATGATAAATGGGTGAGGCTGGTACGTATCCATTTTCATCGCGCGTCTATAGAAGGGGCGCCTGAGTATTAGTTGCATACATGCGCTACACGGGCTAAAGCCGCCTCTGAGACACCCCTGGGTGGCTTCCAAAACATGTTAATTAATCTGTAAGGTTATTATTGTGCTTAAAGTGAATCTTAATGTATGTAGAAACCCATCCCTGTCAGCATTAATATCATTGCCCTAACCGACTTTCAAAATCATTAACATACCATTCCCGACCTCCAATTACCTACTAGACTTTCTTTATCATATTTAATTTAAACACAAGTCATGCAAGTGAAACTGAACTTGGCAGAAGGAATAACCATCGGAGTAAACAACTAAAAGTGGTAAATGGAAATTAGTAGGTTAACAATCGTGCAATTAGTGATTCGACGGATAAGAAAGCGACGCGCGCCTAGAGAAATATGTACTATGTACGTGACGGGTAGGTCACCAACCCGTCCGCCACATGTGGCAATGAGGGGTTTTCGATTTGCATTTTTAAACAGAAAAAAAATTGTTCCAAATTTCTTGATAGGTGGCAGGGGGCGTCAACTGGAAATTAGGGTATGTCAATGTCAAATGAAAGGAAAACAACCTTATATCAAAATGGACCGATTTGGACAATTTAAAGATTTTCTTTCACTTTACATTGGGGGTTTACAAGGGAAACTCCAAGATCTTGTCTCCCAAGCCAACCTAACCTGCACGTGGTGTACCCTGCTAGATAACGAACTAGGCTCTGGTGAAAATATCAACATTCTTCATAACTTGAAAACTCATATTTAATATTATTTTCCATTACTTGACACTGGCAGAAAAGAGTCCAACCAGACTCATATTGCCATTAACAAAGAATCATCATCATCTCTTTACATAGGTACCTACCTTATTTCCAGTTGACGCTCTGACACCTATTGAGATAACAGGAACTATTTTGGGGAGTCTTATGTCCTGCAACGGGTTTCTGGGGCTGGATAGACTCTAAAACCTGGGTTGCCTGGAAGAAATCGCTCTCAGCGATAAGGCCGCCTATTGTACTGTTAGTTTTTAATTTTAGATATAAGGTTTATTTTTGTTATTTATTTAAGTGCAATAAAGTGTTATTATTATTATTATTATATTATTAAAACCTATCATTATCATCGCAACCTATTCACTATCACTAATTTTAATGTCGTATAATATATATGTATACAAGGGAGCAATGCAGCTAGTGTCTTGGGCACGCTTCCGACTGGTATTGATATGGATCAGTTTAGCTACCTACAGATTGTTTGCAACAGTCTGCAGTAAGCTCAATTGTTTCAATTGTAAATACTACTTTTAATTTAATTCTATTACATGATTGTAATTTTCTTTGTTAATAAAGATCATCATCATCAGCCTTTTTCAGTCCACTGCTGGACATAGGCCTCCCATAGCCCTCCCTCGTGAGCGCCATAGCGCCCTGTCTTCAGCTTGCCGCATCCAGCATCTGCCAGCAGTCTTTCGCAAATCGTCATCCCACCTGGTCGGAGGGCGTCCAACCAGAATAAAGATATTATCACACAATATATAGGCTGCCTGTTCTGCACATCAGCTTACTCGCTTCTGATCGTGTCTCATCTACAGTTTTCACAACATTGTTACTATAGTGTATACCATATAATATTGTGTTTGGTAAGTCCAGTAGGGGTGGTCCTTTACTTTTTTATAGTATAGCTAAAGGTCCAAGGTCACCTTATCTTAAAAATTGGTTATATATAGTTAGGTAGGTACATCATCAGCTTATGCTATCCCACTAATGGGATAACTCTTCTAATAAGCCCCGTAGCACCAAGTCTTTAGTTTGCCGCACCTCATCTCTGCAGTCTTTTGCAGAACGTATGACGTTCTGCCTGATTGAAGGGCACTACATAATAGATAAATGCTTAAACGTATTCTTATCGGTTAGCGACCCGAATCCATGGAATGGAATATTGGCAGTGCTGGGCATGGGGCTCCCCTGATAATTGATCTATTGACTTTTACCATTTGTCACATACATACTAGCTTAGAAACTGAAGTCTTAATTACCGCAATAATAGTCATAGTTTGAAACACAGAAACTCAAGAAAGTGAACTTTCACCGCGTTACCTGCTCTTCGGTCTATCACCTCGATCCTAAGGGCCACGTTTATGGCGATGTAAACAACTAAGATTTATAACTCTACCTGTACTTAAACCCAAACAAAATAGAAGTGTGCTTCTCTACGTATTGTTTTTGAAGCTCTGTATGCCTCATGTTGACAGACAGAAAGCAATGCATGGAACATACAGATAAATGAATCAATTAATAATTATTGCTGGACTAACACAAAATCACCTTGCACCAAAGTAAATACATCTCGTGGTACTAGATAACTAATATACTTAATAAATTACATACAAATATATTTATCATACATAGAGAGCACCCAGAACAACCGGAACCTATCTGCAGATCGTACAAATATTTTTCCGAGGTGGGAAACGAACCTGCAACATCGCTACGCAGGAGGCGTAGCGATCGTCTTAAATATATAAATTAAATAATGGTAGTCAATTCAAACTGCATTATCTAGCCCCAAGCTAAGCAGAGCTTGTGTGATATGTACTTGATAAATGATATAGTACATGTCGGAGTTAAATTGATGGTTTAACACTCTGTGAATGTGTTAAGCAGTCTTGTACGTCGAACCTTCATGTCGTCTATGGGGATTACAAACTTCTGCTGTGTGACATTAGACCAATATATACTTTTTAATAATAGTAATTTTACCAAAATTTTTGGTAAACTGTGCAAAATTTCCACATTTCATGTACATTTTGATGGTTATCTTAACTTAAAACTTATTTACATATAGTGACGTCATGTTTTTTTTATATAAATATATAATAAACATTTTTGTAAGCAAATACTCTTTATTCATAAAGAAAATAACAATCAAATAACAAATTTAAATTAAAACTTGTATTTACAATAGAAACAATTAAGCTATCTGCAAACTGTTGCAAACAATCTACAGGTAGCTCAACTGATCCATATCAATACCAGTTGGAAGCGTGCCTAAGACACTGGCTGCATTGCCCCGCTGTATAGCAATGCTGATGCGCTGTGCCAGACACTCACCAGCTCTCGGGTCACGCGTCGCTTCGACCAGACGCTCAGATAATTTTTTGAAAACCCGGAGAGCCTCGGTACCCCACGAACCTAGGGTCTCGACTCCAAGGGGAGCAAATGTGTAGGCTCTGTCGAGACCTGCATATTTGCGCCTCTTGAGATCTTCGGCTAAATCTGCCGCCGCACCAGCCCTCACGGAAGTCCTAGGAAGATGGGAAGGCGCGAGTGTGTCGACACATGTAGCGTCCCACACAATAGGCCTCCCCAACTCCCATGGGACTAGAGTCATGCCGTCAGGCCTCTTACCATCGTCACGCAACAGACCATTCGGTTCGAGAATAGCTGGTACGTTAGCGGTGGTAAAGGCCCGCCGGATGATGTCGTTCAGGCTGGCATGACGAGATATCCGACCGGCAGCCCTAGTACACGATAATCCGTGATGACCGAGCTGTTCGACAGCAGTACCGCACTGGCATTGATGAGGCGCGCAACACCTTGCACCCAACCGAAGACAAGTTGCGACACGGAAAGTTACGGGATCCAGTGCCAGTGTTATATGAAGGAAGTGCTTGCAACCAATGTCCTGACTCCCATTTAGAAACGGCTAGAAGACGGGCACGATCTGCAGAGCTGGAGAACGTTTGTAACAAACAATTCCGTGTCAACTCACACAGAGGCCCGTCCCATTGCCGTTGGGACAAAAGAGATTTTGGGGGAGCAGCATCGGGGCAAGCACTATGCCAAGCAGATAAATATAAATATGTAAGCAAATAAATATAAATAAAGTTATCGTGATCATTGTCCTTTGATAGCAAGGTCTCATATTTGTAGGTATTAGTTTAACCTTAGTTAAGATTTCCAAGAAATTACCTTCCTCAATTTTCAACTTAGATTCTATTATCTTACCTACTTGGTAGCATGTTATCTAGGTCCCAGAGCCCTAATTCCATTAAATTAAACGCTTCACCAAAATAATGGTATCGTCTGAAAATGCACATTTTGGCATTTTATGAAAGAAACTACAGATGTTTTGGCGTCAAAAGTATGAAGGTAGAAACATTCTATAAATATATCAGTACAAAAAGCAGCGCCGCATGCACTGCTTCGATATTATTGTCATGGTTTAGTAAATAAAAATGAGTAAAGTAATTGCATAATATAATTCGGCCCTAGGTCTTATGTAAAAATAAATCTCGAAATATGGCAAAATAGGTACCTACTTTATGTCATAGTTTGACTCAATGATACAATTTTGAAAGAATCACACATTGTATAGTAATTATCATCTACGGGTTATACCCATTTCGTACACTCGACCTAATTTTACTCAAATCATGAGCAAATAAAACACGATTAAATTATTTTCTTATGTGACGTTAACTGAGAAAAAGTCAAATTCATAAAAGTAAAGAAAACATACATTAAGTTATAATTTGCTTTATCTGAGAAATAAAATATAGTTTTCATCTTAACACAGAAACCAGCCAATGACTACAGTTTGATAGCTAGTTACTTAACGTAACACACGCGCTGAAGGTGAAAGGCGTATCGCTTTCGAATTAGATCGCGTTATGTCGTAGAGAAACGCAACGGCTCTCGAATGTTTACTTGTTTGTTTGTGTGGGTCAACTTAACAATACAAATATTTAGGAAAGTATTTACATACATGTATGTATAAATAATTACAAATTATGTTTACATTTTCTCTGACCGTGTCTTAAAATTAGACGAGTTTTAAAAGTAGCCTTTAAGTTAGTCCACATCCAGAAAATCTGGATGTGGACTAAAAATTGATAGTAATAACTATCTGAAAACAGTGACAAAACAAATTTTCTGGATGTGGACTAACTTAAAGGCTACTTTTAAAACTCGTCTAATTTTAGGACACGGTCAGAGAAAATGTAAACATAATATGTAATTATTTATACATTTTTTACAGGTTATTTTATTTATCAATTTTACATCGTACATTTCGTCCTTTACCTTACCTCACCTCCTCAACAGCGTATAATGGCCCGCTGCTCCCCCTGATAATCGCCTTATTGGCTTTTATTTCATGGGAGGTAATGCCCATAATCCCCACGTTGGGCATGCAGGTTGGGGATCGCAGATCAGTGATGGATCTATTCTACAAGAGGCGCTACTGCCTGCAAGGTGTATGTCCCTTTGTCGCCTCTTACGACACCCACGGGAAGAGTTTGGGTAGTGCAAATTCTAAGCCTTTTGACCGTTACGAAACAAAAATCGTAAAAGTTTTCAAATTGAAAACCTTGAAACTATTAATTGTTTGTTCTTTGTAATATTACCTTTTAACTAAGTAGGTAGTTTTGAAAACCAATTGATTTGCGAGTTATTTTCATAAATTCAAGGCATGAAATTAATGCATTACCGCATTAGAAGTTGTTGCTGACTTTGATAACAGTTGTGGTGTAATCAGCTATTTATGTAATATGGACACATGTGGCGGGTACGACTAGCGAAAAAAATACTTTGCTTATGAATTTGATTGTTTTTTTCTAACCTTGACGGCTAGGATGTTGCAATGGCTTTTAAAAAATTTGAAATTTTTCAAAATTCAATGTTTTTTTTCTTTAGGCCTAGCAGGACTCTTGAAAAAGTTAGAGAAAACACAGCATAAAACCTTGATCAAGTCCATCTTTTAACATAAGTTATTGAGTGTGTTGGAAAGGTAAGTAGATGCTAATTATTCAAATACAGAATTATTTTACGCAGGAATCGTAATTGCAGGTAAGTTAGTCATTTCAATAGTTATAACTTAGCTATATACAGATAAGTATAGGTATATTTATTACCAACAAGAAATAAAATAGCTTAAAAGAAACATTTTGCATGGACACACTTAAATTTCCGATAGAAGGTGCTTTTAAAAACTGGGATCATCATTCCCACTGCCAAGCTGAGTGATTCTGGCAACAATCCTCTTTGCCTCCCTTAAAATACTTATTTAGGGGGGCATGTTCAGCAGGTGGACGTAATACTCGTATGACATTGACAAATGTGTTTGACATTACTACTCAAAAATAATTTAATGGTGTTGAAAAACCTAAAAAGCCACTCCAAATTCTTTAGTATTCACACTGTTTATAAAATTATTTGGGACAAATATTTATCTCTCATGAATAAAATTTGCATGGAACCAAATTATGATAATTTTTCATACAAAAGCGAAACATTTTTCCAAATCGGCGTTTACAGAGAAATCGACGAGCATACGTAAAAAATTATGCTGGATGCGCCAAACTGAAGACAGGGCGCTATGGTGCTCATTAGAGGAGGCCTAAGTCCAGCTAATATAGTCCGACGATGATGATGATGACGTAAAAACACACTTAGTATATTATAAATGCGAAATTTCAGATATCGATCTGGATGGATAGATGGATGTTTGTTTCTCAATCACACCTGAACGGCTGAACGGGTCTAGATGAAATTTGGCACAGAGAAAGATAATAGTCTGGAATAGCACATTGGCTATATTTTATCCCGGAATTCTTACAAGAACGGTAAATGCGCTGATGAAACCGCAAGGCGCAGCTAGTAAAACATATATAGAACCTCATCCTAATTTTTCGAAGTCGCTTATTAAACAACCATTTGCTTATAAATGTTAGAATGTAAAGTGTTGTTACGAACGTGAACTGACATTGATTATGTTACCTACTTTATGTAACACTTATCGGTCGATAGACAAGATTAAATAATTACTGATGGTATTGATCCACTTTTGAAGTAGGTGGGAGAGCGGCGTTTTACATTCAATACAATAAGGTATTAATACAATACTATACATATAATATATATTTAAAACTTTAAACTTGGGAAACTACATCGCGTCTTCTCGTCCTCCATACCGCAATGCTTGAAAAAGATTTCAATCAAGCTGAGACTTAGACACTCACGGTTGGGCTGGTCCATCAGTTTAATGTCGCCCAGCGAGCTATGGAGAAAGCTATGCTCGTAGTTTCTCTGAAGGATAGGATTCGCAACGAATACATCCGACAGAGAACCAAGATATCGACATAGCTCAAAGGATTAGTAAGCTGAAGTAGCAGTGGGCTGGCCATATCTCGAGAAGAACCGACAACCACTGCGGTAAACGTGTTCTGGAGTAGAGACCATGAATCGCCAAACGTAGTGTAGGGTGCCCTCCGACTAGGTGGGAGGACGATTTGCGAAAGACTGAGCTGTCAGATGGTGGATGCGGCAAGCTGAAGGCAGGGCGTTATAGCGCTCATTAGTGGAGGCCTTTGTCCAGCTGTGGACTAATATAGGCTGATGATGATGATGATGACAACACTATGCAATTTTTACTCATCAATAACCAACGATTAACAAAGAATATGGGTACCAACTTTACAAATAAAGAAAATTATAAATATAGAATAGAAACAAAATTTATAACGAGTAAGTATTTACAATTGAAACAGTTGAGCCAACTGTTGCAAAAACCTAGAGGTAGCTCAACTGTTTCATATCAATAATTATCAGAAACGTCTTCATGACGCTGCGCTGGCTGCATTACCCCACTGTGTGGGAAAATTGGCAACGCTGATACGCTGCGCCAGATAATCACCAGCTCTCGTATAACCCATAACCAACAGGAGATTACTTAAAGTCTTTATTTAGGAAGGTTGAAATAGGTGCAATAACAAAAATAGGCAACGATACGACCTTTAGAAGTAAAATACAGTATTGCAGATCGCGAAACTACCTATGAAGTCATACAAAACCTTCTGATGCATTATTCGACAGTGGGTAGGAAATGTAAATTTTCATCAACATCATCCATCCTCAAAGTACACAGAACTTGTCATACGAGTAACAGACAGAAAACCATACATAAATATCACACTGACCCGTAACAAATGTTTGAAGATCATACAATAATTTATTGTAAAACTGCAAGAATATATTCCTTGCTTCCTTTTTATAGTTTCTGCCCGCAATCTTCAGCGTCTAGAGGGTCTATATCAATTATCCAACACAAAATTTTACGTTTTGACTCAGCCAATTGAATTAAAGAATGTATAATAAAATAGAGTATAACCTTAGAAACGAAGCAAACATTTTTTGCGTATTTTGGAGAATTTAAATGAGCCTTCAGGACCTTTCGCCCACAGTACCACGTAGGTTGAATAATAGTAGTAGTTTTGGAAAAGTTATTCAATCTTGATTTGAGATAATAACTGCATAAACCGTACGTGGGCTCCTAGAATGCATGTATGATATTGCAACGCATCGCTGTCTAATAAGGCAAGCCTATTTGATAGCTGTAAACCTTAGCCTACATAACACCGAGACCGAGCTAACTTTAGAAACTAATATGCCAACCGTTGTCTGACGAATGTGAGTGCATACTACTTACATGTTAGAGAAATATTGTGTTATATTGCAATTTTTAAATAGTAGACGAATTTGAAAAACGCTCTACTACCAACTGTTAATGAAGCTATGCGTAATGAAAATGTTTTTCGTAGAAAATATGGTGCTCAGGCTCACCCAATTAAAAGGAGGGCTGTGTGGATTGAGCAGCATTATTTTTATAAGCTGTTACCAATCATTTACCTATCCCATTATTGGGCATCAAATGTATAACAACTGTGATCCTAAAAAAATTTATCCACATTATTAGCTTGACCTTATACAGGTATAACACAAGCTCTGCTTAGCTTAGGGCTAGATGATGTTGTGTGGGTTTATCAAGCATTATTTATTTATGTGATCAAATAAGTGATTCAGGCCTCTAGTCTTTGTACAATGATCTTAACAAAATATAATAAGTAAGTTATTACCTAAGTTCATAAATTATTTACCTACGAACTATAACTTACCTTCTATTTGCAAGAACGACAACGAACAAATTATGATAACATGGCATTGAAAATAGAAATTATTTCTTTCAGTGTAAAATTCCTATTACGAAAGGCAATGCACGCGTATAGCGATAAGATTGTAATTTACTTACATACTTACAATCTAACATTACTGTTTTAAGTTATTATACGATAATGGTTGAAAAGGGTAAAGGTAAGTTTAGGTAGGATCTCTCCTTAACAACTATAGCATAACAAAACTAGCACCTTTTTTGCCCATGGCTCACACCTCGATATTCCAGCTAGTAAAGCTACGGGGCGACATCGCATCGCAAAGTCTGGGTAGTGAATGGGTTAAGGTTATTGTCAACCAAGTAACAGCTATGGTTGACAATCAGGATAATTACCAGGCAATGACCAGAATAACTTCGCAGAAAGCATCTGCGAAGTTATTCTGGAGAAAGATCTAGAGAAGAGAAAGTAAAAATTCCTCCACCCTCTGACCCAAATTATGACTTGGGCGAAGACGCAGAGCCGTTGGTGCTGTTCTTCACCCGATTTTGTGATATATTTCCTCACTGTAAAATACAATAATTTTATTGTTTTGTAGAAACTGAAAACGGATATTGAATCCTTTAATTTTACACTGTTTTTAATATTCTGATTCCTCAGAATACAAATTTTATGGGACTACATAGGGACCTACGATAATCTCTGTCAAGTCAAGCAAATTAATTTTCAAAATCAAATCAACGATCATACATAAAAAAACATGCACAAAACCAATCGGTTGTGTAATTATATGCATATGTAGGTTAAAGTTCGACATGAACACTGTAAAGGCACTACAATTTTAAAGGTAAACCTTCTAGGTGGCTACTTATCTAACTTTAAAATTAAATAATATTGCACATCAAAATCGAAGAGAATACAGTTCGATAATAGTACCTACTTAAATTACTTAATACTAGAACTTAAATTGGTCTGATATGACGGTGATGATGACATGGTGTTACGAATCCGGGTTACTGCTTAAATCCCACAATAGACGGAGCTTTATTATAATATTATTATAGTAAGCTACATATTACGGTATAGCCAGCTGCCACATCGGTGGCTATGCTATAATATATATTTTTGCACTCATCAGCTCTGCAGCCGTAATGTCTTACTATACCTACCAAAATATATCGGGCTCTTGCTGTCAACATATTTTGGTGATGAAATAAAAATAAACGTTATACTTAGCTGAATCTGTGATCACTCGCTGATTAGTATAGGTATAGAAAATATACTGTTATATACCTTGCTATGTTGGGGGTTTTATATTAACTTTTTATATTTGACGACCGATGTGGCGCGGTGGGCGAAGGTCTGCCTGCGACGCAGAAGGTTGCGGGTTCGATTCCCGCCTCGGGACAAATGTGTGTACGAACTGCAGACATTTGTTCAGGGTGTTCTGGTCGTTTTCTATATATATTAAAAAATATCTATCTATGTATGTATTATAATATTATGTATATCATTTATCTAGTCACCCATAACACAAGCTCTGCTTAGCTTGGGGCTAGATAATGCTGTGTGAATTGTCCAGCATTATTTATTTATTTATATTATATTTTTAATTTTTTTATATTAACGTTTCTTCGATATAAAAAGTACCTAGCCTATATTTTTTAGGCACACAACATAACCAGTACAAATTTCAGCGCGATCCACTCCTTCCTAGTTTTGGCGTTGTTTTCGCACAAATACCAGTTTGGGGCGGCGCGGCGGCGGCGCGCTCCTGCGACGGAGGCGATTGCAGGTTCGATTCCCGCCTGGGGATAAATGTTTTTACGATATTCAAATTATTATTCTGGTATCCTGGGTACTTTTTATATTTAAAATATAATAAAAAAAACTTTTGTTATATTGTTTTACGTCAGTCATTTAGTAGTAACCATAACACAAGATGCTGTGTGGATTGTCCAGCATTTTATTTCTCAACGGTGCAAATCGCATTTATAATATTAAAGGATTCATTTCTTTGTAGTTCTCTTCAGTAACTGTACATTTCAGTTTTTCCCAAGAATAGCAGTTCTGCGAATCCGTTGGCAAGCTGCTTCATAACCGAATCATAAAATTATTTCAAGTACGGCTACCAATGTGCGTATTCCCGATGTCCTTTGTTCACAATCACAATTTTTGTAATTAATTGATTTATTTACTCTTACAAAGCATAAGGCAGATTACAGTTTTTAACAGTTTTTTTTATTACAGTTAGCTACAAATAGTGTTAACAAATAAAATAAAAATATTTGATGAATTCAAATATCATCATCATCAGCCTATACCAGTCCACTGCTGGACATAGGCCTCCCCTAATGAGCGCCATAGCGCCCTGTCCTCAGCTTGCCGCATCCAGCATCTGCCAGCAGTCTTTCGCAAATCGTCATCCCACCTGGTCGGAGGGCGTCCTACACTACGTTTTCCGAGTCGCGGTCTCCACTCAAGAACACGTTTACCCCAGCGGTTGTCGGTTCTTCTTGAAATATGGCCAGCCCACTGCCACTTCAGCTTGCTAATCCTATGAGCTATGTCGATAACCTTGGTTCTCTGTCGGATGTATTCGTTGCGAATCCTATCCTTCAGAGAAACTCCGAGCATAGCTCTCTCCATAGCTCGCTGGGCGACTTTAAACTGGTGGACCAGCCCTACCGTGAGTGACCACGTCTCAGCTCCGTAGGTCAATAATCCGTAATTCAAATATGACGGCCCTTATATTCTTGGTGTCGACATAAAATATTTTAGGGGTTCCGTACTCAAAGGGTAAAACGGGACAATATTACGAAGACGCTGTCCGTCCGTCTGTCTGTCTGTCCGTCTGCCACCAGGCTGTATTTCATGAACCGTGATAGTTAGACAGTTAAAATTTTCACAGATTATGTATTTTTGTTGCCGCTATAACAACAGAAACAACAACAGAATAAAATAGTTTTTTTTTTACATTTAATTTAATTCGCAGAGTCATTCACGTATTTTTCTCCTGCACTCATCAGTATACCCAAAAATTCCCCACGCTCCCAGGAAACTCTCAGAATACGAACCTGGAAACTCCACATATTCTTAGGTGGGTATTCCCCTAATTGATAAATGTTATGTACAAACGATACTAAGTTACAAACAGGACGACTGCGGTGTACCATAACTGTCCTTGTACGACATCGATAACGATGCGTGTTGATAACAAACTAGAATTTACATACCTACCGTCCATGAAACTGTTTTGGTTTCGAAACAAATGAAATTGATAACCATACAAATATTTTAAAAGTCAACGACCTTATCAATACAACCGGTCAGTTAAACCTCTGATATAAAGCGTTGAACTTAACTGAATCAATCGTAAAACGAAAAACCTTCGAGTTTGGAAATCACGCTATTAAAAATTTATTGTTCTCGATTCAAATTGAAACGGTCGAGATGAACGGCGCAGGCGCGTGGCGCGAGCTCGACGGACACTGCGCACGCCAATTAAACCACGTTCACACGCCCAGACAAACCAATGGGAATCGGCTGCTTAGTCGCGCGTTCACCTGAGCCCTTATTTGCTATGCTCATTGCAATAACGCGGTATCTCGAAAAAACGTGGCCGCATAATAATCGACCCTCCGAGTCGACGAAAAGTCAACCAAAAGAAGCTTACGGAGGAAGGCCAGCAGTTTCATTCTGTGACTTTTTAACACCTTCCCTTTGACCACCATTACGCCTGTCAAGGTAAGAGACTATCACAATATCCCTCTAGTTTGGGATGGGCGGGCTGCAGGTTTGCCACCTTAACTGAGCTAAAAGATCTGGTAAGGATTTAAAAAAAGTACGCAATGTTATGGTATAATACGTTTGATTCTTTTTCCAATTAAAAACGGTGTGTGACTGAAACGGTAAGCAAAATAAAACAAAAGATTAAGCAGCAAGCGAAGCGAGCCGCGATTTTTTGTATACTAGTGGTTATTAGCCTGGACGGCAAGAAAACTGTAACAATAAGAATAACGAAAAATTCAAAGAGTTAAAAAATTTGACTTTGTAGTAGCTGATGCCCAAATTAGAAAAAAATAAAGGCGTGTAAACGAAGAGCTGTGTGAGCAACTTGATTATAATTATGATTAAAAATTGAATACCTACGTATTTTACGTATTATATAGAATAACACGATGCGATCCGTTCCGTCAAAAACGTTAATATACAAATTTGAAAAGCCAAATAAAGTTTTTTCGCACACTTTTTTTGCATTATAATGTACTAGCAGCTGCCCGCGGCGTAGCAAGCCCTTTTCAAATAGCCTATGTCCGACTCCGGGATCCCATTTACCTAATTGCAAAATTTCATTAAGATCTGTTCAGCCGCTTAGGCGTGAAAAGGTAATAATTACTTTCGAATTTAAAATATTAGTATAGATAGATAGATTACGCAAGCCCAAAATTACGCACGAAACTTTATTATTAGGTACGGGTGGCAACCTTCAGCCATGTTCAGAAGTGAACGTAGTTCCTGTGATGCGGCAGGATATAATTTAGAGTACCTATAAGAAAATAACAATTTAGCTTACATAGCGCGTTTTAACAAGCGTGGCACAAGCGCGTAATTGTAAAGAATATGAACCCTAATCGACTGAATCTAAGTATACAACACAAGCGGACGTAAACGCGCGCGTTTCTCTTCAGCCAGAGACTTGAAATGAAAATAGAGAAACTCAAACATATGCCCGATTATCGGGATCGCTGTCGATGGTCGGTCAGTCGCCGCTCTCGCTCACCTCGCTCACACTATTTATAACGAAAAGAGAACCACGTTTCGACACATCACGTGTACCTTTATTTTATTACCATTTGTAGCCGGTTTTAACCCGCAACGATTAGTGAGCGTGGTTTATTTTATTGTAGCGTATGATGATGCTACGGAATTTTAAGACATTATTTATTCAGGTTTTGATTGTAGAGTTCTATACTACCTTGAACTCTTAAGAACTTATTAAACCTACTATTACTTGCTTAGTTTATCACATTCACTGCCCAGCCTTGGCGGTGCGACCCGCAAGGGCGCGCCCCGCCGCGCCGTCGCCGCTACACGGAACGGGAGCACGGCTTCTGCGTCTTGAGCCATGAAGGTGTTAAAGTGCATTGCCGCTAACGGCTTAGAAAAACAAGGGACAAAAGGAAAATCATTATCTAATAGGTGTCAACAAATTAAGGATGAAGACTACGATGAAGATAAGAAAATCATTCCACCTGATACACGAGATGATCAAATCCAGAAACTTTATCAAACATGAAACATGGCGTCCAAAAGCTTCATTGTAAAGCGGATGCCTCAACTATTCTGAGACCGAACAAAAAGTAAATAAATACTGAACACATACGTAAGTACATCACAAAAGGACTTGCTCTTAAAAAATCACTGGATATTTTTAAAATAGTAATGTCGTGGGAGCTACGAACTTTGATAGTCGCCGCCGATGGAATGGGTAAGACAATTTTTTACAACCTACCTGCGTTGCTCCCTTTATACAAAAATTAAAACTATATGGACGAGTGTGGGATTCATCAAAGACACCGCGTTTCATTGGAATGATTTTCTGTTTTTGGTCTTTGTCGGTGTTCTTAGGATTTGGCGATTTTTACGACTTTGATTCTTACCTACTTGATATTAGATGATAGATACGTAACGATACGTACCTATCATCGATACGATACCTACTAAATATTATACGAAAATTTACATGAAATATCTATTTTTCAACATTGTTATCAGAAAACTTATGCGTAGGTATTGGATACTTATATTTTTATTTTCACAAAAACTAAAATTATTGAATAGATTTATGTTTTATTAAATATGTCGGTAATATGAGTATAATAAATAAAATATATTATTATGTATGCGTTAATTGACCTAACAAAATAACATAAACGTCGAAGTTCTCTAGATGGCGCTAGGCTCAAAGAATGTGACTTATTAGGTGCCACAGATTAATAAAGTTACAGATAAGCGTCTCAGTGGACCACACAGGTTGCGTGGGCATATCTTCAAATTCTACGCCCTTAGCCGCAGGCTGAACTTCGGTGTGTAACAGTGTAATCGATCAAACTTATCAAATACTATGGCATCAATATTTGTTAATGAATGGTGACATTCTAAACAATAATTTATGATAAGTGACCGATTACGATTAAATTAGCTCTATCGGTGACAAATATAGACAGATTAAAATGTTCAACGGTTATATTATTCAAATATTATTATTTGTTCGAATCAAATGTTTAGTTGAAAATTTATCTATTGAATTAAAATAATTGGATCGCCTGTCGATTGAATTGAATATTTTATTTTACTTTAGCGGTTCTAAAGAAAATGAGCTAAGAGTTTTTCAGTCATAGTGCTTATATCTTACGAAATCTTGTATCTATTATGAAAAAAAACAATTTCAATGACATAACATAATTAAATTAAAACTACTATTTACAATTGAAACAAATTGAGCTAACTGCAGACTGTTGCAAACAATCTACAGGTAGCTCAACTGATCCATATCAATACCAGTAGGAAGCGTGCCCAAAACACTGGCTGCATTGCCCCGCTGTATAGCAATGCTGATGCGCTGTGCCAGATACTCACCAGCTCTCGGGTCATACACCAGACGCTCAGCTAATTTTTAAAAACCGATCATCTTCGCTACCTTACGGACCTATAATCTTGACTCCAATGGGACCAAATGCGGAAGTCCTAGGAAGATGGGAGCGCGAGTGTGTCGACACATGTAGCGTCCCACAAAACAGAAATAGTAATAATTTTTTTATTTTTATTTCGCAACAGGTGAACATAAATGTTGCTTTAAAATATCGCAAAGCAAAAGCAAGTGTGGTAATCAGAGATGGCGCGTACTCCACTTAGTTTTGAATGCCGAGCACGCGACAGGATGTTGATAAGGCATTTGCATTTACCTACTGCGGCATATAGATATGTACATCTACTTTACCTACCTTATTAAACGAGTATTGACCCCGAACTGAGGTGTTATGTCTTTGGAAATTATTACATTTGATACCTATGGCTTTCTTTTGTTTTACTTGGTAGGTTATCTGCTGGGAAGTTACAGCTGTTTTTTATTTCGTTTTACGAAAGGACAACTAATATGCCCATTTTTGTAGATACCTGTCGATGCAATTTTTGTGTAGGTACCTCAAAAATAAAACCCAATATCTTAGGTATATAGAAGTATGATGAAATTTTTACTGTATAATTAGGCGCTACCTCACCAGGACGCCACGGCGCGGCGCGGCGACGTTGCTAGCAACGTTTACAAACACTAACTATTCATCTATCTATATATATATATGTTAATATGGAAAGATTTGTTTGTTTGAATGTTTAAATTGAAAATCCTCCGCAACAAATGGACCGATTTAAAAATTTTTTCGCCATTACAATCCTACATTATCTTCGAGTACCTCGAATTATCACCGCACTCAACGCTCTCCTGGACGACAGCCCCGATCTTGACTTGTTCGCCGACAGTTGGACTAAAATATTGAGTGTTATGCTTTTTGTAAACGTCTTATTTAATTTAATTTCCAATGTATTTTTTTATAAATTTTACTGACATTTCTCTATTATTGTACACAATTATTGTATGTAACTTATATGTGTGTAACTTTGTATTCTTTTAATTAATGTAAATGGTTTTAATAACCGTTTTAATTAAGTGAATAAATAAACCCCTTTGAACATAGGCTATAGAATATAACCGTGCGAAGCCGGGGCGCGCCACTAGTTCTTTATATATGGCAGCTTTGAATGTTTGGTAACGTCATGCTTGTGCCATACAATAGTTTGGATACCTACTTTGCCAAAGACGTTGCCATGGCGTCCCAGTAAGGTAGGACTGCAATTATTCAGTAAAAATTGCATCTATTATTTGTTTAAAGGAGGTATCTACACAAATGGGAATATTAATTTTCCTTGTCATCATCATCAGCCTATTATTAGTCCACTACTGGACATAGGCCTCCCCTAATAAGCGCCATAGCGCCCTGTCTTCAGCTTGCCGCATCCAGCATCTGCCAGCAGTCTTTCGCAAATAAAACCATTTTCCTTGTCAATTTGACCTAAAGCCTCTTTTTTCCGAAACACAAGCGTGACCACGCTCCTCAAAGTGATATCATAAGATGATTGCGTAGTAATCAAACCTCATACTGCTATCATTCATCACCTCAGCCACAAACAAAATAATCGCATGCCTTCAAATTCATCGCTTGGTTAAAACCTTAAGAGTTGTATGAGGTAGTTGAAGAACAGCAATGTGTTGCGTGTTTTGTTGAATATACGTGGTAGGTGGTAGCAAGTGATACTATAGAATCGTGGTCGACTCATAATTGTTGTCTAAATATTTACCGTTTACGAACGCTCATTCCAGTCTCTGAGTGTTATTTAAAAAATTTATAACAGTAAGTAATAGTTCAAAAGATACCAAATTGTTTTATTGGTTCATGAACTTCATTAGATTTGATTATAGGTAATTGCTCCAAAAGCGGCAGGTTGGGTCCGATTTGTTTTGCTCTATGCTAAGCTAGTTGAGATGTAAATGTCTTAATAAAGTAGATACATTTGATTTAACTTTTAAAAATACGGTCGGGTACGGGATATTTACCATAATTTGTGTTATTACGGATGTAAGCGGGTTAACTAGAAACCTTATTTGTGTTGGAAGAATACTTCCATGTGTTCGTGAACACCTCCGTGACTGTGTTAGTGAACACCTCCATGTGGGTAATCTTAAAACACAAATAAGGTTCTTCGTTAACTTGATAATATCCTTTATGAATTAGTCAAACTACAATAGTTTTTAAAGTCAATAGACCGTCTGACCACAATCTCCCCTAATGGAAAGTGAAGGAAGATGTGGCTAAAATTACTAAAATATTAAAACCATTTGTGTGCTGAGTCTCCCAATATTAAATTACGTTTTTTTATGAGTTAAAAGGTCTTAATCAACAATGAAAATGACAACTGCAACAATCTACAGGTAGCTCAACTGATCCATATCAAAACCAGTCGGAAGCGTGCCCAAGACACTGGCTGCATTGCCCCGCTGTATGGCAATGCTGATGCGCTGTGCCAGATACTCACCATCTCTACGGTTACGCGACGGTTCGAACAGATGGTGAACCTTCGCAAATGTGTAGGTTCTGTCGAGACCTGCATAATTGCGCGTCTTGAGATCTTTAGCCAGATTTTTTGCCACACCAGCCCTCACGGAAGACCTAGGAAAATGGGAAGGCGCGAGTAGACGCATCTAGCGTCCCATACAATATGCTTCCCCATATTTCCCATAGGACTAGGGTCATGCCGTCATTCTTCTTGCCATCGTCACACAACAGACCATTCAGTTCGAGAACAGTTGGTACGTTATTGGTGTGAAGGCTTTAAAGAATTTTCAACTAAAGAACTAGTGCTTTAGACGGAAGACGAGAACGCTGGTAGGACTACACTGGAAATTTTACAGGCAGGGAGGCCTGCGACCATGGCTAGTCATGCAAATATACATATATTTAAACGCTAAAGTATTCTTTATTATGCTGTCTAAGCCTTCCAAAAGCTGGCCGTGTTTCTTCAGTGGACGACATCTAAAAAAATAAGGAAATTTAGGTACAAACAGGCAAAACGGAATAATTGTAGAAGCCATAATTATGGCTATTAATTTTGAGAAATCCGTACGAAGTTCGGTTGAAATTTTGAATTTTCGTATCTGTTTATGGCTGAAAAGACTTATAACAATTTGTTAAAATTCATGTGTGATAGTTTTTAGATGATCAAAAACTATGCTCACCTCTCCACTCAGAGTTCCGTCCTCCAAATACCAAACATTGATCTTTGATTGGAAATGTTGAATTATTGGTTAGATGGTAAGGCTAAATAATGTCGGACCAAGAGGGTCGCCCTGGTGACAGCCAACAGCAGATGAATCGTTTGGTACCCCGAGCCAAACTAGCTCTGCCACCTGTATTATTTCTTTGAACAAAGATAATTTCAAAATGTTCAATGGGTAATTTGTGATATCTATTATAAGATTATTCTAATGCCTTCATAGTTTTATTTTGTATAGTTTAGGAGGAGATGCAATAATTGAGTTTGGTGGCCACAAAGTGCAACATCGTATGTCCTCCTTAACTATACAAGATAAAATTATGATAGAGGCATTAAAAAAGCATATAAAAGGTATCACAAACTACCCATTGAAAATCTTGAAATTACCTTTGTTCAACGAAATAAAAAGATAAAATAGGTGACGGCGCTAGTTTGACTCGGGGTACCGTCTTAATATGATTTCACAGAACTGACAGAACTGAAAAATATTTATCTCTTGATGAGTACACCTTTAAAAATATCTATGATTTTAGCTACCTACTAAGTAGTACTACTATCTACGTAAGTACCCAGCATCCTAGAAGATAAGTTCCACAAAAAAGTATATATTTAGGTTCGCTATCCCGAATCGAAATTAAATCCAGATAACGGAACTGGAATTGGGAAAGGATTTAGATGGGTTTCTGTCCCTTATTCAATATACGGAGGTTTTCCGACGTAAAGGAAACTGAAATTTAAGGTCAATAGAACCTCCTTCCTAGCTATAGAATTCTACTCATTGTATACATTACACACGTTCACGGTTGTCTGGTAGAGATCGCTCTTAAGTGATAAGATCGAAAATTGTCACATTATTTTATTTACAAAAATTAAGGCTGTATCCCCGAATCACACTATTTTTGAATATATTATTACTGCCCGCGACTTCACACGCGTTGTTTAATGTTATTTCTATTCCATAGGAACTAATTCCAGGATAAAAATAGAAGCCTATGTTACTTTCCGTGTTTTTAACTAACTCTATGCCAGAAAACAAATCGATTGATTGCTTAGTTAGGGCGTAAAGAAAGGTCAAACATTGTGTGTGTTTGTCCATTCTCATTTATAATTTTAGTTTAAATTACGATAAAAAAAATCAATTAACTATTGCACATTTTGTGACACCTATTGTAACCTTGTTTTAATGATTCTGTAATAGTTTTTTTTTTAGTTTATACAGAGATGCGAAGTTGCTGTTGGTAGCCACTAGTAGCCACCCATTTCTATTCTCGCATCTCTGCCTTTAGGGCGGCCGCACACGTTCGATTTCTGTCTGATTGTCAGATTAAATTGTCTATGGATAGGCGTATTCGACTATCCAAAAGCGTTCGTTCCGTACATATTTTGCCAACACAAATCGCCTTCGCCACCCATCAGACAAAAACTCGGACGAGTGCGGTCAGCCTTACTATTCAAAATAAGACTTTTGCAGATGTATTAAAAAAACTTATGATAGACACCAACACACACAATCGTATCATCTTAACCACTAATTTTCCAATCGAGTAAAACAGCAGTGTTAACCTGGACCACATATTTCTAGCCAATCACAGCCCTAAAGCGAGACCAGTCATTACCGATGAGCACGTGTAAATTGTCACGTGTTCATAGTGTCACGCTACCTTAACCGCACCATAATTGAAGGTTGAAAAACCACTGTTTGATGCACTATTGTTAACGTATTCATAGAATCAGTTTTTAAATTAACAATTTATTTTATCGGGGCTTAGAAATGATAGAGTTGTTTTTTTTTTCGAAATTGGTAAAGTAGCATGCAAAACTGCTGCTGCTTTATCATCATTATCAGCCTATGTTGGTCCACAGCTGGACTTTATTCTGCTGCTGATCTGCACTATGGCGCATCATTAAGTCTCTCCTAATGAGCGGCCATAGCGGTCTGTCTTCCTGAGAGCATCCTACTCTAAGTTTGCAGAGTCCGCGGTCTCTACTCAAGAACACGTTTACCCTAGTGGTTGTCGGTTTTTAGCGAGATATGATATGATCTTTATATTGGACAACAAAAGCAGATCCGAGGTTTTTAAAGAAAAGTATCAATATCTTAAATAGTCAAACTCAAGTAGGTACTTAAAAATTCATAAATAATGATGAACAATCCACACCGCATCATCTAGCCCCAAGCTAAGCAGAGAAAAAATATCTATGTTAAAATAAGTATATCAGTCTTCTAGTTCCCTTAACACAAGCTCTGCTTAGCTTGGGGCTACACGATGCTATGTGAATTGTCCAGCATTATTTATTTATTTACTATAAAACATAGAAAATAATCAGAATACACGGAAAAAAATATTTGCAGATCGTACAAACATTTGAACTAAGGCGGAAATCAAACCTGCAATCTACAAAGTTGCAAACGGACTTTCGCCCACCAGTAAAGGTGTTAAATTGAACAATTTCACTGTACTATAAAAAATATCGCTCGATCTTATGTATCTTATGTCGAAAATAAATACACTAAAACACTTTGGTACCTGCTCGTTTCGGTAAAAAATGGTTTCCGTTTCTGTGACATTTCATAGGAACCTAAAACCCGAAGGTTCTATTTAAGGTCACCTACATACGGCTGGTCAAGGTCAAACAGACCTCATCCGCTTGACTTCATGCACGATTCTTAAGTGATACCGACGCGCTTGCTTCAACCTTATCTCGGTGAAGGTTTGTGTGAGGTACGAGGTAGCTTCTTCCCGTTTTAGACTTCCGTGCAAACTAAGAAATAAACAAAATGTTCTATGGATTAGTTCTAGGTTTTGTAATGGTGATTCATTTAAAGGAAGTTTTTTTATACTTCAAAAAGTTAAAAATAACCTATTTTGTTGGGTTAGCTTTATTGCAGATTGACAAAACAACCATTCGTATCAAGCTAGTGGTTCGCCCCGGCTTCGCACGGGTATATTCTATAGCTTATGTTCATAACACAAAAAAGAGACAATAGAGTATGTGGATGAGTACTCTTACCTTGGACAAAACATCTCACAAGATGACCAAATGACTAAGGAGATTCAAAATAGAACTACAAATGCCTGGAAGAGGTAGGTACTGGTCTCTAAAAGAGATCTTCAAAGACAAACATATGAATATAAAAGTTAAAACCAAACTTTTTGAAACATGCATCTTACCAATACTCACTTATGGCTGTCAAACTTGGGAACTCACAAAGCAACATCTAACAAAACTCAGCACATGTCAAAACTCAATGGAACGTAGCATGCTAAACGTAAAAAAGAAGGACAAAATAAAAAAATTACATATGAGGAAGAAAACAAAAGTAAATGACATATCTGACAAAGTAAATCAGCTCAAATGGAGCTGGGCAGGTCACATAATGAGAGGTAAATGGAGCAAAGAAGTAACAACATGGTTTCCCCGAGAAGGGAAAAGGAATCAGGGCAGACCTTACACTAGATGGGCAGATGAGCTTGTCAAGGGAGCAGGCAAAACATGGACAAGGAGAGCTCTAGACAGGGAGGACTGGAAGAGGCTGGAGGAGGCCTCTGCCAAGCGGCAAACAAACTAATAAACTTACTTAAAATTTAAATACTTACTGTTTGAAAAATTGTAAACCAGTTTGAAATAAAGGCTTATATTATTATTATTATTAACACAAAAAATAACACTCTTACTCTAATTGCCAAGTAGTATTGTAAGCCTCACAGGGTCTTGTGATCATAATGGTTTTGGCAGAATAACAGCGCCTATCTACTTCAGAGTAGTAAGGCAATCATGCTGAGTATAGATCTTTTTGCTGCTGTAACAGCAGTCAGTTTTGTTATTTTCGTAAGTTAACGTAACCATTGAACTCGTGTAATTTCATCGGTCAAATTGAACCTTAGTTTGACAAGGTTCACGAGTCAAGAAACTCAGATTTTATGCTGAAAACGTTCTTGATTCGTCCCATTTTCGCGCACGGTCATAATGGAAGGAATAACTCGAATTAAACCCAGGTTTAAAAAATACTGACACTTCTTACAATTTCACACCATCCCAGACGCATAGCATTGCGTATAAGAATGTGTATATGAATTGCTCAAACATCGGTGTCAAAGACCGATTGGTAGGTACCAAGTTGTTCAATTAGTGAGCGAAAAGGCGCCATAGTAACACCACAGGTAAATGGAAAATAGCTGCCCCACTTAGCACGGGGATTGTTGTCTAGGGTAGAATAGAGAAAAAATACGTCACTTTATCATCGAATGCGTAATTTATTTGTTTGTGTTGAACCTGTTCTCTGCTGGACATAGGCCTCTCCTAATGGACACTATAACGTCTAAATGAATGATAAATAAACGAAAAAAATTATTAAAATCATCATCAGCCTGTAGTAGTCCATTGTTGGACATAGGCCTATCCTAATGAACGCTATAACGCCGTCTTCAGCTTGCCGTATCCAGCATCTGCCAGCAGTCTTTCGTAAATCGTCATCCCACTTGGACGGAGGGCGTCCTACACTACGTTTGCCGAGTCGCGGTCTCCACTCATGAACACGTATACTCCAGCGTTTGTCGGTTCTTCTCGAAATATGGCCAGCCCACTGCCACTTCAGCTTGCTAATCCTTTGAGCTATATCGATAACCTTAGTACTCTGTCGAATTGTCTTGACTAGAACATCTTCACATTCAATAACTTTCAATAACTTGTTTATTGGTTTCCATGGTAATGGGCGTAAACAAGAGCTCTAACAAAGTTCACGGGTAGCGGATCATCTAAAACGAAGGACCACCAACCTGATGATTTCTCAGGGTTTTGCACAGAGCAGGGGTTTTGTACGGAAAGGGTCCCAGTAAATCTTATAATACCTACTCGTGTCGGTTTTTTCTTGTCTGTCAGCGGGCTGTATTTAATTAGTATTCAAGATTGTGATGTCTTCCATACAATCAAATTATGCTCTTACTAGCTTCTGCACTTTCCGCGGCTTCGCTCGCATTGTTTTTATGTAACATTTAAGGTTATCCCATATATTATAGTTTTTATCCCATGGGGACATATTTATGGGATAAAAAGTACCCCATATCTCCATCGTTTTAACTAACTATGTATATGCCAAAAATCAAGTCGTCTGGTTGCTTAGTTAGGGCGTGAAGGAAAGACAAACAAACAAACACACTTTCGCATTTAAAATATCATATAGGATAGATTAGTTAGAATGATTGTATAGGTAGATTAGATACTAACAGCTTAAAGAAAAGATGTAAAGCAATAGTAGCGTGATTGTGTGAGTAACCAAGCGGTTTTTCATAGGCTATGACAGCGTAGGCGATAAGACCTGCATATTGACCAACCAATAAAGACCCCCGCTGTACATGTTTAGGCATTATATTTTGCAGATACCAAGGGCCAGTGTGGGGTCAAGTATAGTGGTAGAATGCAAGCGTAGGAGTTCAGCTGGACTTCAGCCTTTACCATGGTCACGGTCACCGAAGAGGGAAAGACAATGAGAGCATCAGCAATAAGTACAAATAATTAGAAATAGGTACATACATAGGTACTGACGACCTCTGTGATGCGGTGGGCGAAGGTCTACCTGCGACGCAGGAGGTTGCGGGTTCGATTCCCACCTCGGGACAAATGTGTGTACGTTCTGCAGACATTTGTTTAGGGTATTCTGATCCCTTTCTATGTACGAGTATAATAAAAAATATCTATCTATGTTTTGTATTATATTTTGTATATCAGTTATCTAGTCTAGTACCCATAACACAAGCTCTGCTTAGCTTGAGGCTAGATAATGCTGTGTGAATTGGTCACACAGCCAATCCATCCAAAGGTTGCCTGGCAGAGATCGCTCAAAGCAATAAGGTCACCCATTGTACAACGTCTCTTGTCTGTATAAATTATTTCCTGTCCTGTGTATCTGTCTTATTTCTTGTGCAATAAATAGTAATAATAATAATAAAATTAGTAATGCTGGACAATTCACACAGCATTATCTAGCCCCAAACTAAGCAGAGCTTGTGTAATGGGTACTAGATAACTGATATACATAATACAATACTCAGATAGATATTTTTTATTATATATAGAAAACGACCAGAACACCCTGAACAAATGTCTGCAGATCTTACACACATTTGTCCCGAGGCGGGAATCGAACCCGCAATCTCCTGCGTCGCAGGCGTACTTTCGCCCACCGCGCCACAGATGTCGTTGATTAGTTTTATATGTTCGATGAAAAAAAAAACTCAATTTTGATACATAATCTGCCTTCTTCTCCCAAACAATATGACTTACTGACTTGATTTTTATATTGAAAAATAAAGCAAAGGCAGGGTCACAGATTCTCAAAAATAAAAATTTGATTACTTGAACCGGACTTTTAATTAGAAAAAATCTATTTTTGCACTTGATTTTGCACACGCGTTTTGCTCTGTCCTGCTCATTATGAACGCGAAATCCTGTCTATCCTTTTTAAAAAATTTCCTGGGAAGAGGACCCTTAAGTAATTGCAATAAGCATTTATTATTATTATTTAACCTTGATACTCTGAAATTACATCTACCTTGTGTATATCGTTTCGTCTTGCTTCAAATCTACCAAAACAAATGCAATCGACATTATCCGCAGTAGAAGAGTAAAGTTCAAATTTAGAACCAGTTTTCCAACAAAATAAGAGCAATTCGTCTAATATGGCCTCAATCAAACGGTTTTAGTTTCCGGGTGTGCTGCTTGTGCATATTAATTAGATTTTAATTAATTGATTGCTTGGCAATAGCTGTTCCATGCTGTCGCTTTTGCGTGGGTTAATTTTATAGGGGACTGTGATATAATATACATAAAAAGAGATGGTCAAAAACGCTAACCTTGACAGAGGTTACCTAATTTGAGTCTTTTTTGGTGGAAACCCTAGGTCCTTGGGTCCTGGGGTGTTTGCGTTGGTGTGTTTGGGAGTGATTTTGTATTATAAAACACTGAGTTTAAGTAGATTTCAGTTTTTATTTCTCCAGAGCACGTGTACAATTTCGAGTAGCAATAGGAAGTGCTTTCAATCACGGAAACGGATGCTAAACCATTTCCATAGAGTAACATAGAGTGTGGCATAGATATAAACCATTCAAAGACAAGAAAGGATTGACAAGTTTGTTGGATGCCAACATGGGGCACACGTTATCTAGAAAGATCTTACAAAACTACTAATAGAGTCCAGAGGTGATCGGAATGCTGGTTTTTATTTCGGTTAACGAATTAGCATTGCCATTCAACGTGGCAATGCTGCCAGCATTCTGGGCACTCTGCCTTCTGGTGCCGGCTTATAGATTTTTAGAAAATAGATGTAAGTGTGAATATTAGTTGTTATAGTTTTTGCTGTTAAATAATCCAAACAAAAAATTATTTATTGAATTGAATCAGAGAAGGTCAAATCTTATTTTACTTTGGATCTTGCTACTTGCTTACAATTTCTTTCTGGACTAAAAAATCAGAATTTCAACAATACAGCTTGTTATTAAATATCAGAAGCCACGGCAGTGGTCAGCATTTTCTCGATAACCATCTCACGGCACTTTATATCTATCGATATCTTTTTGTGAAATAAAAACTAGGCCATGGAAATTGTTTTAAGTATTCCACTATGAAGTTGGCAATTACCTACTCGAAAGTTTTCCTTGACTACTATGTGCAAGCAGGTAATTTGCCAACTTCATAGTCGAAGATAATAAACTGGCTGATTTGGCTCTTCTCGGGATCTCAACACTTTCAGGAGGGGAGACTTGGCATATTTGAACATTAATGTTTTGTTCCGGGTAAGTGTTATTATTTGAGGGTCTAAACTTTTAGAAATAGTACGTAATGATAACAACCTAACTCCGATTTATCCAAAATACTCATCAATCCTAATTCAATTATCAAAGCAAAAGACGGTCTCACACTGTTTGTACTAAAGAAGCCCGTTACAAACCAGTATTTATCATTCGCTATTTTAAACCGTGTGTGATTGTAATAAGGGTTATTAGACTACGGAAGCGTTGTAGCGGTCGTGCGTGAGAACTGCATATTGTTTTGTAGTGCGCCCGCACATGAGGTCATAGTTATTGAATCAATTGACCAATTCGAAGGGCCGCGGCTACCCTAATTGTGTTTGTAGATAAATGAATTATAATCAATGCTGTTCTATTTTATGGTTGGGTTATAAATAACTGCGTACTGACGCACCATCGTCACACAAAATCAACCTTCATGGATGTAAAGGCCAAAGAGATGATAATTTTACTTCATATCAGAAAGGTTTGAGTTAGGACAAATACTGAATAAATTTTTTCAGTATTTATCCTAACTCAAATCCTTCTGCAATAGTGCTTAAGTTTCATTCATATTTTACCATTTTTACCCACTGCTGGGTATAGGCCTCCCTCAGTTTGTGCCATCCACCACGGTCCTGTGCTAACCGCCTCCATTGCCGCCCCCCGACAAGTTTCATCATCATCATCGGCCTATACTGGTCTACTGCTGGACATAGGCCTCCCCTAATGAGCGCAAGTTTAGTAGAGGAGAATGTGGTAATATGGCCAGCCATTTTTTTTTAAGCCTGTAAAATTTTTATTTTCATAAATTAGTATTTAACGTTAAAAGATTCAGCTATTATTTGTTTATTCGTGTGTGAATATGTATTTAATGAAATCCAATTATTATGTTTAAAAATTGTTTATAGAAAGGCTCACTAGAAATCTTTGGTATAATAAGGTAATTTAGTCACGTTATATTCAGTTTCAGTAAAAAAAACATCAAAGGGGAAAATAGACCTGCAGGAGCCATATGGTAATATGGCTCCTGCAGGTCTATTCTACCTTCACCAAATATCAATAAGCTCAGTATACCAACTATGGCTTTGAGAATAAATAGAAAACAGATGCTCACAGTCACAGTTAAAGAATTAAATGTTTAATCCATGTTTGGCATTCCCAAAGATCCAGTGAGTAAAAATGACCGTCCATACTGCAACTATGTATTTGTTTGTAAATCATTCCAGTCGAGTTGTGACATCACCGAATGACATTTACTCGAGAATACGGTGCATGCAGTGTCCTACATTCGTCATACTGCGATTAGCGGTACCATCGCACTAATTCACAAGGTTGTGATGACCACGAGCTGCCTTGGATGCTAATAATTCCAAATGTACTTCGCGTACCGTTCCCACGTCTTTGGCTGATGCTCTTTTGTTTTAGGTGATAGGAACCATAAATCAGTGATTGAGAGATTATAATATTTTTGTAGACGCGTATTATGCTGTTTGGAAGTGTTGAGTGAGCAAGGTTTCAAATGGTCGAGAATAATCAAGCTTGCAAGCAATTAAGGATTGGTGTTGTTGATCTTGATAAATAGCAGATAAGACTATGAGCGTACAATTCCTGAAGATGCCAAATGCCTTTTCCTGGGGTAAAGTTCAACCAGTGGTAGTATAAATGAAATAATTTCCCGAAAATTTTCGACTTCGTCGGGACTCGAATCCGCATCCAGAGATATCCAGATACCCAAATTGCGGGTAAGCAGTTTAACTAAAATCCGCAGTGGTAGTTCTACCATCACATTTGTGTTGGGAGGGCCTAGATGACCTAGAGACGGTTTGTTCCCATTTGTCACCCTAGACCACGATAGCTGCTGACTTCCAAATTTAAGACACAACCTAATGTAGTTCAAAGTTACATAGATTCAAAGACCTTAGAGTACACTATATCAGCCCATATAAGTTCAGTGCTGTACAGAGACCCCCATAAGACGCCATAAGATGCCAGCACCATATAGCGGTCCTGAGCCGCTTTCATCCCTCGACTCCCTGCGACCGCTACGATGTCGTCGGTCCATCGAGTTGATGGTCTTCCAACACTCCGTTTAGCTGAGTACACGAACTCTTATTCATCATTCTCTCATTATTCTTCAAGTTTTCCCAACAAAGCCCCCACACCCACATTACTCCGAGACCAATACTTAGTTAGATTAATTCCGTCTTTTGTAGCTGGGTGGTCTAATTCTACATTTCCTGCAACATGAACTATTAGTACAGTCGTCGGAAGAAAAACTGACAATCCGCCGAAATAATTTCAGTTCAGTTGTTTTTATCCTTTCAGATACATACACTTGGAATTTTCATTAGCTACATAAAATGCTTGCTAAGGAACAGCCTGTTATTTGATATAACTACTGCCTGATGATAATGATGTCATTCTAGCCAAATTTTGGCGGCGACGGCGGCGATGAATCTAAGCATTGACAAGCCATGTGCACAAGCCATATTATTCTAATGCAGAAGTGTGTAGTCCCTCACTCTCATAACCTACAGCCTTCTAATATACATCTTAAGACCGGGGATTAAATATTTAAATCTTCAACCCGAATTTTGTACCGTTTCGGCCATTTTTGTAGTCCAATACTTACACCTGGTACCAAAAAAAAGGAATGGGAACAATCGATTGCTTATTATTTTGCAGAATTAAAATAGGCGTTCTGGTCTATTCAGTTGTTGGTCTTGACTAGCCTAGACTTTAACAGGCTGTCGAATCAGGACACAGGACTTTGCAGTGATTCGGCCGACATGATTACGGACCGTTCATTGCACCCTAAGCGTACAAAGAGAGTAGTAGGTATATCATCAATGATAATTGTCTATAAAATCCATAGATTCATTGATGTTAGCACCGAGCTAGGCATATTTTATTATTATTGTTATTCGACAACTATAAATCCACAAAACCATCAATATAAACGAGCGCACGTAAATTTTGCGCTAACTGTACCTACTTGCGAGTAATGTAGAGCAGCGAAAGTTGTTTATAGAAGTTGAAGATAGTTCGGGCTTGTGTTATTATCTAAGTTCACGGAGTCATTTTTCAGTAGCTACTTTGATCATTGTTTGGTGTTGGAAAGTCATCTCTCAAAGCTGTGAAAGTTTTCTAAGACAAAGGTGCATTTCTGATTTAAAACTAAATCTTTATTATCACAGAAATTTAAAGATGCGTTATTTCAATAATGCCTATTTAGATTTCTGTGTTTAGTATTAAAGCTGCTGTCTCACCGACACGCACGCTATGCGTGGCCATCCACGTGACGTATTCAAGCTGCGTGGGCTCGTTATGCACGGCTACGCGATGCATTTTAGCTGCGTGAGTTCGTTTGTTTCACAACGTGGGTCTACGTTACCGATTTACCCCAACAATGTTTATTATTTATTTATTGCAGCAAACAATACAAAATAAGAACAATTGAACATAACCTAAAAATGGTCATTTTGTACACAATTTGCTGACCTAACGTCCATAGTCATTTTTGACAACTTCGTCACTAGGCTGTATCGATATTATAATATAAAAAAAAGTTGTCTGGGAGAAATCAGCTTCTAAGCGATAAGGCCGCCCATTGTACTTTTATGTTTAATGTCAATGTCTGTTTTTGTTTTTTTTTTTGTGGTCTACAATAAATAGTTTTGTATTGTATAAGGTATTTTAACAAATTGTAGTAGAAAGCGTATAATTCACGCCAATATACTCGTAGTATCACTTTATCAGTAATCTATCAACTGGTTAACAGTGCATCGATTATTTGATAAAACCCCGTTATCGACTTATTAAAGGGCAACCAGCACGTGCCCACGTGTAGACTTACTCGTGCTCAATATACTGATGCAAACATCTTTGCGGGTAGGGTAGAGTAGGATGTCTGTGGTACATGGAAAGCTTAAAAGTCCAAGTCAAATTCAATACCTTAATTTCTTAAGGCTTACAAAATAAGCACTTAAACAAGTCAAATTTTATACTATAAACAGGTTTATAAATAGTCATTATTATCAAATAAGAAATATGATGTTAGTGATTGTATTCGCTTCAATGTTTTGTCCACTAGTGGAAGAAGCAAAAAATAAACCACTAGTAAGTTTTAAAAATTAATACATTATCTCAGTCTAAATATTATCTGATTTATATTATAAGTCAATATTTATATAAAACTAACTAAGGTTATTTTTATATAAATATCATAAATAATACATTATTTTCCTTAAATACTATTGTCGGTGCGGAACTGGGCGACATCTGGCCAAGCATTAACATTATTGATGTAATCATCTATGGAGTAAAAGGCTTTCTTGATAAGATGTCATTTTAAGTACTGTTTAAATTTACGAATAGGGAGCTCAGTTGCTTCAGATGGAAGCTTCTTATAAAAGCGTACGCAACTACCCATAAATGATTAAAATTGACATAATGTACTTCAATCGTTATTATTATTACTAACTCATTTATTTCAGAACGATCATAATCTATGTTACATGTACGTACGTACACACAAAATTACTAAAATGTTACATTAAATCACACAAGGCAATAGAATTAAATTTAAATAGAAATAAGTTTAAATAAAAAAAATTAAGCCTTTTAAGTTTACACATACGTACCTCTGTGCCAAAATCTGTCTAGTAGACAAAAGTGATTCTGAGGCAGAAGGTTCCAGATTCGATTCTGATTGCAGGATAAATAGTTTTATAATGTCACATGATTCACAAATTTGGGATGAAAGCAACATTAAATTGATCTCTTAATCCCGGACGGCCGTAGACTGTGCGACTTATATTTTTTTTTTATGAATTAGAGATTACACATTAAATAAGTCTAGCAGTGTACGTGTATGGTGATATGATGATGATGATGACGATGAAACATTAAATTTCCTAGTTCGGAATCGGAAAACTCTGGCGGAATAGGACGAATGAAGAATAGCTCATAACTTTGATACCTAAGTTGTAATTGCTTTTCACAAAATCAATCAGCAACTTAAAAAAATTCAAAACTAAAAAATAATTTGGGCCTATATTGAGCTCATAATATCCATCATGAATATCATGGTGGCTACCTCAACCTCAACAGCCTATAATGGTCCACTGCTGGACGCAGGCTTCCCCCTGATTTTTTTATCTCATGATGGGTAATGCCCATAATCCCCACGCTTGGCATGCGGGTTGGGGATCGCAGTTCAGTGGTAGATCTATTCATCTATATAGCGCCCCCCGGTGTATGTCCCTTGTCTCCTCTTACGACACCCATGGGAAGAGTTGGGGTGGTGAAAATTCTATTCCGGCACAACACGACCAATGGTGGCTATTAAGAGAATATCATTCAATTCAATAAATACCTTCTATCATTGGAACGTGTTCTTGAGTGGAGACTACGACTCGGCAATCGTAGTGTAGGATGCCTTCCGACCAGGTGGGATGACGATTTGCGAAAGACTGCTGGCAGATGCTGGATGCGGCAAGCTGAAGACAGGGCGCTGTGGCGCTCATTAGGGGAGGCCTATCTCCAGCAGTGGACTGATATAGGCTGAGGATGATGATGATGATCATCGGAAGCTACATTTTGCTATTACATTTGGAAATAGACATGACGTACTAAATTTACTTACATCAAAATAGTTCACAGAAAATAAAACAATCCTCATAAACGAGTGGAAGCGGGAAATAGGTCACGGAGGAAGGTACCTAATCACTACGTATGCCAGTTCACAAGGCTGCCACTCCGGCGGCAACGTAATTAATGCATCTATTATTGTGCTTGATGTAGTTACTACTACGTACTAGGTACAGAAAAAATGTTACAATGTTGTGGCGAAGTACATATTTTATGTAAACAAATCAAAATGACATTTATCTCAGACATCACAGTATACTTACTTAGGTAAATAAATAATGCTGGACAATCCACGCAGCATCATTTAGCCCCAAGCTAAGCAGAGTTTGTGTTATGGGTACTAGATAACTGTTACAAACACAGCGCATATCAGAATCAAACACCACATACACAGAAACAAATTACAATACATTCAAATAAATTATGATTAAAATTCAACTTTAGTCTTTTTTTATTAAATTATAATTATGTGCCGTTCCAAAAACGCATGCTCTGTCGCGAAATCCTATGCCCTATCCTTTTCATAAAATGACTCGCAATGCGCCCTCTTAAGTTTTAATTATTGTAAAGCCTGTCTGTTTTATGTCTGTCTTAAGACTATCGTGACTCAAGTCTGCGCTCAGGCTTAGGTACCTATCAAAAGTCCAAAACAACAACAAGTTCTAAAAGTCCAGATATTAAGTCACAGAACATCGCATCGTCAGGCTGATGGACGCTCTTATGAAGATACGTTAACTTTCGTATTTGATACAAGGCTATTTTAACTGTTTGGCTACGTCAGTTATAACTAAAATAACTGCCCTCAGTTCATTACCCAATCACTCAATAGTAGGTTCAGGTACTATTGTTTACGACACACACCATCCATCATTCGACATTCTTGTAAACCTACTTATCCACTGCCATGTCCTTAAAACGAGCTTGCCTTTTGTTCATTTACTTTGTAACTACCCATCTTTTATATTTCGACCTCATCACAAAAGGTCGACCGGTTGAGAAATACAGTAGCACTGAGACATTCTCCTTCATAGACTGCTTAATGTAATCATATCATATTAACCTTTGGCTAAAATAAATTGTGTATGTGTTGGATACATGGAAGACAAGACATCCAATCCAATGATGATCTATATCATATATAAATATCTATCTATGTATTGTGTTATATTATGTTATCAGTTATCTAGTCCCATAACAGAAGCTCTGCTCTGCTTAGCTCGGAGCTAGATAATGCTGTTTGATTTGTCCAGCATTATTTATTATTTTATTATATTGATTGGAATTTTAGATCGATATTGGAAGTTTTATTGTTATTTTGTGTGTATGAACTCGGACATGGTCTGGACAAGGCAATACTACAAACCCACTCCATAACATTGATAAATATTATTAGTACACTAAAGCTTGGATGTTTGGATGGATGTTTGTTACCTCTTCACGCCAAAACGACTAAACGAATCGGGTTAAAATTTAGTACAAAAATTGTATTCTTTTAAGTTCTAGGCCAGGAATATAACATAAGCTAAATTTTTCTCCCATAAATCAGTTACAATCGAATAGAAATAACCTTAAAACAACGCGAGTGAAGCCGCGGCAGAAACTCTTCACTGATATTATAAAGAGGAAAAATTTGTTGTTTGTTTGAATTGAAAAAAAAAAACACCATAAGAATCCAACATTATCCCTGATGAACAAAGTATATAGAATATTCCCGTGCGAAGCCGGGGCGGACCGCCAATTTAAAGTATTTACGAAGATTCATTTATGAACTCACTAGTTCCCATAGGATTAGCAATAGAATCACAAACAGAAAAACTAAAAGACGTTGTACTGACTAATGATGCAAAAAAAAAACAATTTTCCGCCCGAAAAAAATAAGCAGCAATATACCTAACGTATCTGTTTGAATAACTTTGACCCTGTCGTATCAGCTGTTTTATGTGCTAGAAAACATCTACGAAATTTTCCTTTACGTACTCCATGTTGGTAAAGGTACCAAACCGTGAACGTGTAACAAGAATTCGTATAAACACTGGTCTGTTTACGAATGAGCAAACGTGGGATGTCTACGTGCTCATGATTATACATATTCTAACCTACGCAGCAATAGTTTAAAAACGGATAATCATGTGATTAAAATCCAACCTGTATTAAAACTGAATAGTCTAAAAATATCGAAGGCCAAACAAAAACTATGACAGCGGAAGCGAAATCTTTGCGGCGGAAACCGAAAAACTAGCAGCAGTAACCGAGTAGGTAGTTGGTATTGAATAGATACACAAATAAATGCTAATCGACGTCCGTCATACAGTAAATACAATACAATAATACAATACAAAATTCTTTATTGTACACCACAAAAAAACAAGAAACAGACATAGACATTAAACATAAAAAAAACAATGGGCGGACTATAATCGCTTGGAAGCGATTTCTTCCAGGCAACCTTGGGATGGAAAGAAATTTTAAAATTAAGAAAGGCAGGGGTGTAAGTACTATACATATTAGTAGGTACTTAAACATAATTAAAAATTATTCTTCAGGAAATCATGATTATAAAATAAAGAATATTATACATACATATACGGAATAAATAAATACCAAGAACAAAAAATAATAATAAAAGTAGTACCAATGTTCACTGAAAATGGTAATAGTTACGAACTTTTGATGACGGTGATAACTAATAAATGATGTGATTGATTTATTTTATAGTCTAAACAAAGGATAAATCAAACATAAACTTGCGCTGCTTAAAACCAGAGTCAACTTAGAAGTCGAAGTGGTAGCCTCGACGCCCAATAAAAGGGACAGACGGTTGCAAAATCAAGTGCCCAAGGCACTCAAATTGCAGTAGCTTAGTGAATGGATAGACGCCGTGACATACCGTCCCGACATTTTTCTACGTAGCGCATATTTACTAGGTGTTATTTATGCAGCAGTGAGTTTCATTGCGTGTTTGATTGGTTATCCATGATTGTAGGCTGGAAGTCAGACGGTGATGTAAACAAGGCATGTGCAAATGATTGTATCGTAGTGTGTGCGGAATTCAGTCGCGATTATGGCGTAAGCGTGCACTGGATTAAATGAGTGATCTACTTTCATTTCTTCTTCAAACATGTTTCCTAGATGTTATAATATATAGTAATTATACAGAGTTTAGCTACCTGTAGATTGTTTGCAACAGTCTGCAGTTAGCTCAATTGTTTCTATTGTAAATACTAGTTTTAATTCAATTCTATTAGTAATTATTATGTATTTTAACAAGTTTTTATTATAAAGTTCCACCCAAGCTATAATGAAGTTACGTCGTTTCGTTTAGAAGCTCCTATGACCTCACTCCGGCTACATCATCAGGACCCTGGTCATCATTAAGGACCAAAATGCTTGGGAAGACCAATTCCTCGAACCCAAACTCGACGGAGTTGCGTCGTTTTGCTTAAGGGTTCCTATGACCACCTGTCTTTGCCAGCATACCAGTTTTATGGTACCATAACATTGCTTTGTCACCGAACTTACGTAAGTATGCTGGTATGCCAAATATAAGCTCAATTGGTAGAGGGTTGCAAATGCCCAGCGTGGTAATTATGGGCATTAAACCCCTCATGAGATAAAAAATCAGGGGCCTGCGTTCAGCAGTGGACATTATAGGCTGTTGAGATGAGTTGAGGCTTAGGAGTTCCTATGGCCACCTGTCTCCGCCAGCATACCAGCTTTATGGTACCATAGCATTGCATTGTCACCGATCTTACAATAAGTAGTTATGCCAAATATCAGCTCAATTGGTATAGGATTCCAATGCTCAGCGTGGGAATTATAGGCATTACCCCTCATGAGATAAAAAAATCAGGGAGAGGCCTGCGTCCAGCAGTGGACCATTACAGGCTGTTGAGGTTGGTAGAGGATCTAGGAAAGTCAAGAGCAAATCTGGTGGATAAGTGCCATGGGAATCAGTTATCTATAGAATGATTCGTGACAACGAGCTAAATTGTCTAAAGACTCGTGTGATCAGCACCTAACAACTTTAGCAGTTCGAAGATGATGCAGAAGCGACCAAATTCGACAACAATTCGGAAACAGTTCACACTCTTGCGTTTCAATCCACATATTTAATTATATCAACTGATTTATAACTCCAACGGATCAGAGATATTAAGATTTCTGAGTATAAAAGTGTCTATTGACCGTAGTGCATTGTTGATTTCATAGGGCGTTCCCCTCTAGCACGCAATGTTTTGAGTTACAAGTGGTCAGCGTATGGCAACATGGCGACTGAGATTGAAGTGGTAAACAACGGATACATTGAATTATTGGTCTTGATCGTTTTAGACTGAAGTAGCATTCCGTTGGCGTTTTGTCTGTTGTTTTTTTTAAATTTCTCATTATATATAGAGCGCCTCCGATTTTTACTCTGTTTACTCGGACTTTGACCAATCTTGTCTATCTCCTGCCAATGGTTCTTGTGGCTCTTTGTTTGGGGAGGCGGAATAGAAAGGAAATTATTTATTGCACACTTGAATGGATATAACCAATATTTATACCAAATCAACTCAAAAACTTAGTGACAAGTGGCGGTCTTATCGCTTAAAAGCGATCTCTACTAGCAACCATGTATGTATTGTATCATTGACATATTCAACTGTGAACGTATGTATAATTATGATGATGAGGAAAACCAGTTTAACTAAATGTATTGGCGCAAATATGTCAGAGATCGCATGTTTTGTAACAGGTAAGATTTGCTTTAACGCACATGCGTCAAAGGCCGTGAAAGAGTTAAGCTAGGCATAGGTTAGTACTCCATCATAATTCAAGCAATTCTACACGACATGATGCTTCAATGGGTTAGCAAGCTGAAGTGGCAGTGGGTTGGCCATATCTCGAGAAGAACCGACAACCGCTGGGGTAAACGTGTTCTTGAGTGGAGACCGCGACTTGGCAAACGTATTGACGCCCTCCGAAGAGGTTGGATGACGATTTGCGAAAAACTGCTGGCAGATACTGGATGCGGCAAGCTGAAGACAGGGCGCTATGACGCTCATTAGGGGAGGCCTATGTACAGCAGCGGATAGGCTATGATGATGATGCTTCTGTAGGTTTAACTATCTCACCTCTTGAGAAACCAACACAAAGGTTTAGTCAAGGTATGCCTTTCTGTTCTTTGAAGCTTGTACTTTATTACCAACTAAGAAACCAAGTATAGTTACCCATACCCTCAGAATTATGTTCTGTACGGATAATTACGTTACTACTTTACGCAACAAACACCCGCTTCCTCTTAAGCCTTACAAACCTCGACGTAACAATTACATAAAAATGGAGTTCGCATCGGGTGGCCGTTTCTTCCTCGATCGTGTAAACTTTCACGAAATCAAACAAAGAAATAGTGAAGGCTCATTTGCATGGTTCCCACGCGGACAAAAGAATGACCCAATCTCTTTGGCAACTACAAATGTTACCCGAAAACCTATGGTCACGGTGTAACTCTTTCAATAGGTTTGAGAAGATAGGCGGGGCAGGGCGTGAACACATTCTAACATCATTATTTTCCAATGTCATCATCAAACTCAGAAAGCCAGCTCAGAAATGTAAAACCTGTTAGTACTTTACACAAACTAGCGTCTCCACCTATTTATCTTCATTATAATAATCAAAGGAAATTTTAAAAATTGCAATGGGCAGTTTGACTGTGATACCTATAAACTTTTTTAATGCCTCTGTAATAGTTTTATGTATTTTGTATATTTTAGGCAGAGATACGAAGTTGCAATTTGTGGCCACCAAACTCTTTTTCACAACTCTACCGAAACTATACAAAATAAAACTATTACAGCGGCTTATTTTTAGAATAGATATCACAAAATGCCCATTGAAATGTTTGAAATTTCCTTTGTTCTACGTAATAATAAGATAAAATAAATAGTAACTATTTGGATCGGGATAGCGCCTTAAACCATCATCACAAAGTGAGGCAGAGCAGTATATTTTAGTTATATTAATCAGCAAGCTTATTATATCGTTGAAGCTACCTAATCAGTATTTATTAACGTACTACGTCTAGGTGATTGTTGACATTTTTGTAGGGTATTTAAGATATTGACACCTTCATCAAATCCATTACTGGTTTTGCAGAAATTAACTCTTAAACTTTCACTATATAAAAGAAAAATGGTTAACGACCAGATATTTGAAAAGCTACTTCTCACTAGACACTTCATCACCTTTCATTTTATGTGCTCAAATTACTACGTTACTGTGTATAAAAGCCTTTATTCTTCATGCTTCGTCTACCAACGTGACAGAACAAACGAATTGAAGATCTAAACACAGTGTTTAGAGTGGCCTTTTTATTTCAATTGTTTCCCATAATTTGAAACAATCATCACAAACAAGGGCGTATGGATCTTGGTCACCTGGTTTTTTAGTGTCAAATTGTGTAGCTTTTTGTGAACAAAACAATACATTGTTACTTTAAGGCTCTGACTTGCTTATTTTTCACAATGTAACAAAAACTGCAATGACAATAACTAGCAATAACACATTAAAAATCGCTACTTGATGTAGATCCCACGTTAATTTAGTAATTTGCGTTTTGTTTATTACTTCAAAACAAAGCGTCATCACCATTGATAAAGATTTGCAACGCAATGCTGGCTTGACCAAAAATGAATCTAAACCTTATCTCTGTAGACTTAAGGGCTTGAATGACTCTACCATAATACAATGCGTCGAGTACGTGATACAATACTGATTGCAAGCAACTGCAAGTAAAAGCTAGTTTACATAAAACGCAATAAACGAACGTGAAGTGACAACTGATAAATATGCGGTAATGATGAAAACAATAGCAAGGACTTTCTACTGCCCCTCTCTATAGCTCCCACTTACCCCCACCCCCCTTGTATCTACAGAGAAAGCCTTTGACCTCCACCTACAGGGCTTTATTTACTAGAGCGGCAGAGGTAAATACAGCTTGCTCACTATATACCTTAAGAGTCTATTAATAGAGCCATTAGCGTCAGAGATCATATCTTCCATAATACTGTAGCATATTCTTTGAGATTAATATAATATATTATATATATATAATATATTTTGATTTTGATTTTGATTTTAGATAATATGTTATAGTAGAATGCGCTAATCTAGTGCTAATCTAGTGCTAGAACCAAATGGTAAACAAACTTTAATTTCAAGATTTGTTCAGTAGTTTTTGCTCGCAGGGGTAACAAGCATGGAACCAAACTAAACATCCTAATTTACACAATTATAATACAAGTGTGGTGTGATATGTAGGTTGAGAGAATTTTTCATGTATTCGCCATGTAATTTTTTGCTTATAGTCGTAGTTTTGTATACTGCCTAGTTGGTCTAGCGTTCGTTTGTTCATCCACTGATAAAGGTCCCAATCCTAGCTCGAGTCAAAATTATTCAGATTTTTCATGAAAAATTCACAATAGCGACCCGGAGTCAGGAAGTTGACGGTGTTACACCGTCCGTACCTCGGAAAGCACGCTAAGCCGTTGGGTCCTGCCCTAACGTTGCCCCGGTCATGTCAGTCTGCCGTCTTATTGGATTATAAGAGTGAGGTACTAGAGAGGCACCTGTGATTGCGCACATACTTGGGCTCTATAACAAATCTAGCGCACCTGGCTAGTCTTCGGTTACCAGAATATCATCATCCGTTTTGTATAAGAATAAAATAAAGCTTTTGAGTGGCAACCACGTACAGGAAGCCGCAGTGTGGGTAAGCCCGTTTAGGCCGGTCGGTAACCGACCAGGTGAAGGTCGCGGATCCCGTGGATGCGGGTAGCGCAGAATCGGTCACTGTGGCGATCTTTATGGGAATCTTACGCCCAGCTGTGGACGTCGTTCGGCTAATTTGATGATGATGAATGTTTAATAATGCTTTGTTCTGAGCTAGCTGATTGACCTCAGCTTTTGCTACATTTGAGGCAGGTTTGCATGTCGATACGCGGCGGTACGGTGGCTTGAATATATTGTTCTATTTTTGTGTTGGAATTTACTGGACGCACATTAAGGCGAGGCTTTCAATAAGTAAGTTTATTTGGAACACTTAGTGGTTATTTTATGCCGCTTTATGTTTTGAAATGTTGATTTGGACGGTCGAGAAACATCCCAAGAAATACTAAAATTCTTAAGTACATTTTCTACTTTATTTTCTGACTTACTTTACTTAATTGTAATTTTTTACTGTTGGAAACAGAACTTGGCCTCCATTTTCCTCCGCAGATTTTTAGCTTCTATATGCGAGGATACATCAATGGTTATTATTTATTGTAGAGACCCTAGATTCATGGGGTACCGAGGCTCTCCGGGTTTTCAAAAAATATCTGAACGTTCGGTCGAAGCGACCCGAGAACTGGTGAGTATCTGGCACAGCGCGTCAGCATTGCCATACAGCGGGGTAATGCAGCCAGTGTCTTGGGCACGCTTCCGACTGGTATATGTGGATCAGTTGAGCTACCTGTAAATTGCTTGCAACAGTCTGCAGTTAGCTCAATGGTTTCTATTGTAAATACTAGTTTTAATTTAATTCTATTTTTTCATTATAATTTTCTTTCTTTATTGTGTAACTTAATTTGTAAAGTGTGTAAAACTGTTTGTTCTCCGAATAAAAGAAATTAAAAATAAAATTAACCTGCCATAAATTGCCGAAAAACTGAAATTCTTTTTTAATTTCTTTTTTATGAACGGTGATGTTAGGAATAGTAGAAGTTTGAGGAGAGGATTTATTACTTGAGCTTTTATAGGAAATGTTTAAAAGATAACGGACATTAAAATTCATACAAAGTTTATACAAAAATCCGCTCCAGTACTTCACACTTGCTTTCCGATAACGCGCTTATAGACCCCACACTAACGAAACTTCTATCAACTAAAATTCTCCAGATCAGCAACAACTTCCTGCAAATCTAAATTCAAATAAGTATAACTAAACAGGCGTAGGATCCCGTTGTGCGCGGGAGTCGGCTCGGAGTAACGGACACAGGCTAATGAGAACGATGCCGCTTGGTTATGTAGATACCAACGTTAAAGGTTGAACTGAACTGAATGCGCTAAGCTGTTACTGAGCCTTTTGATGTACTTACCTACTGACTGATTAGGCAGCTAGGTGTGTTTACGTACACACTTGTGCACTATGATGTGTCCTGATGATGATCCTGTCTGATTGTCTGATGAATGATTGTGATGTGGACAGGCAGCTGTGGTCAAAATTCCTCTGAAGACAATTTCAATATCATATGTAGATACCAACGTTAAAGGTTGAACTGAACTGAATGCGCTAAGCTGTTACTGAGCCTTTTGATGTACTTAAGTACCTACTGACTGATTAGGCAGCTAGGTGTGTTTACGTACACACTTGTGCACTATGATGTGTCCTGATGATGATCCTGTCTGATTGTCTGATGAATGATTGTGATGTGGACAGGAAGCTGTGGTCAAATTTCCTCTGAAGACAATTTCAATATCATATGTAGATACCAACGTTAAAGGTTGAACTGAACTGAATGCGCTAAGCTGTTACTGAGCCTTTTGATGTACTGATAGGTAGCTAGGTGTGTTTACGTACACACTTGTACACTATGATGTGTCCTGATGATGATCATGTCTGATTGTCTGATAAATGATTGTGATGTGGACAGGCAGCTGTGGTCAAAATTCCTCTGAAGACAATTTCATCATCATATGTAGATACCAACGTTAAAGGTTGAACTGAACTGAATGCGCTTAGTTGTTACTGAGCCTTTTGATGTACTGACTGATTAGGCAGCTAGGTGTGTTTGCGTACACACTTGTGGTCTATGATGTGTCCTGGTGATGATCCTTATGTGTCCGTGTGGGCAGGCAGTTGTGGTCGAAATTCCTATAAGGACAATTTCGTCATCAGGTAAATAGGTAAGTGTGAGAAAATTCCTTTAAAGTAGTATTTCGATCGACCCATAATTGGTGGCTTGCCCATTGAGATTACCCTCGCCACTATTTGTTAATAATTTATACAAAGTGCAATGTCTTCGTGAAATAAGTAACAATGTTTTTCACATCGGTTTGAAAAAAAAATGAGTAAATATTGAAATAGTTGCATAAGAAAGGCCATGTCCTTCTTTTCGTCACAAATTAGTAGGATAAAATAAAAACAATCATTTACTTCAACTATAAAAAAGTTACAGATCTTATTTATCATATGCTACGGTCTTTAGTAATATATACTTTAAAACTAACATAAAACGTTAAAAATTTAAGTAAAATAATAAAAGTATACACACAAAAAAAAGTAGACAGGACGCTATGGCGCTCATTAGGGGAGGCCTATGTCCAGCAGTGGACTGGTATAGGCTGATGATGATGATGATAAAAGTATTCATGTTCAACTTCGTAGACGTAGGTAGTGTTGTACCTATAGACAACGGACCAAAACAAATAAGCTAGCCCAGTTAACCTGCTTCGGTTGACTTTCGGACCATTTCAACTGAAAAGCTTATTTATTAACTGAAACTTTATGCGTCCAATTCAATCCAACTGGCTGATTACCCATATCGGTGGCTTAAAATGTCTACGCTTACGCTTGTCGCTAGAGGTCACAGGAAAAAGTTTCTGCAATGCGCGGCTTATACAGAATTCCCATCGATTGGCTGAGTAATCTGTTACATATCAACCTTTGACATCTAAGGTCTTTGACTTGTATACATAAATGAGGACTTGTCAAAACGTACATTAATGTCATTGCGCATCGGGTACGCGGTTGCATGGCGCGGCGCCGAGTTGTCGATGCAACCACGCGCATCGCTTGAGCAATGGTTGCAGTTGAAATCATGGATTGGCAGATTTTAGGCCGACACTTCAAGTCAAAAGTCTAAATATCGACAGCAGAGAACTGACATGAGAACTGACCTGTAACACAAAACGTTATGAATAAAGAAACTGAAACTGAAACAGAGTCACTTCTTACATAGTCTTTTGGATCAGTGTAAAGTGTCATTATCATCATCATCAATGGCCTTTACATCCACAAAGGATGTCACAAATTTGTCACACATTCATTATAAGATCTGGATGCTATGAAGCAGTTACTTCTGTTTCAGATAAGTCAAGCTATCCCTCAAACTAAATCAGTTTAGTGGCATTCAGAAAATATTATGTGAAATGATTTTAGCGATTTTCCGACCCCTCTCCTATTGATGAGATATCGTGAGATTTTGTTCGACACCCTCCCCCCTCCCTTCATACCCCTCCATCTCACGTGAGATTTTTAAAATACGGATTTTAATGTAAAATTAAAGAAGATTGTTCGTTTCGTTTTGGTGCGAGGTTAAAATTTATGTTTGATTTTAATCTTTTCTGCGTTCAACAAGGAATAAAACAAAAGAAAAAGTATTTTGTCGCTAATCGATAACAAGTTTCTATTATACATTTAAATTCCGCTCCAATACGAAAAAAACCTTTAGAAGAAAATGCTAAAATTAGCGGAAAAAAATGAGGCTATATTTGCCGAGGCCCCCCGTGAGATTCGTCTTGACCCCCCACGAGTGACGTCTATGGATGCCCATTTTCAAATAGTCAAAACTAGTCAACTGAAATAATTTTATGGTGAGGCTATCTCCAAAATAGTACGTTGTTTATCGAGGGATGAAAATGCGATTCCCGACGATGGTGTAGTTTGAATCATCTCAATACACACGAGTTGGGAATCGCATTTTCCTCCCTATACACAGTGATTTATACTACTCCTATGAGAAAAATAAAAAAAATGAAATAAAGCACATACTGCCAAGTTTACTTAAAAAATGCAAGTGGCCACTAACATTTTGGTGGGCTTCGAGATAAAAACTTTTTATTTTGGCATCCGCCAGTTTCTAACCGTGAATTTTGAATTAAAAAAAATAACGGAGGGGAGAAAGTGCTTACTTTCTCCCCGCTGCAGCAGGGGAGAAAGTAAATCCCTTATATTTTTGCTGCCCGCATATTTGTTCGCTTGGATTTACGTACTTTCTTCCCTTTTTTTAAATAAGAACATATATACTTTCCGAATAGGTGTTAGTACATTGCTGGTGCAGACGACGGTGAGTACAGACTATACAAATCAGCGCTTATAACTACATACGAACAATCATAATAAACGATTAGCAGTAACACAGTTCCAAATACTGCGCCCGCCCATTTCAATCGACACTGTAGCAAACAGAGAACGGTATCCAAGGAATGCCTGTAGTGACTAATCGACTGACCATTCGCTGGTTCACGACTCTTGAATCTTTCTGTCTTACGAGCTGGCTATAAATCTGTTGGCGATATTACGCTTGTAGTAAGATTGTTGTACTTTCATTATTATCCAAGCTAAAGCTTCTGAAGAAGATGACCTGCTCGGTATTGTAGAGAGTGAAGATCCGCCGAGACGTAGGTTTCAGGTTCGATGCTTGTTTGATTAGTCAATATTCGTTCTGACCAACAATTTTTTGGTTCTATGATGTATGCCGTGTTGAATAAACAAAACATATGAATAAATGTAAGTAGATATTATTATAAATATAAGTTTTCGTACACTCGGATTCTGGAGTATGCATGGAGTTATATGTTTATTATCTATTAACCCACCCGATATTAGTTAGCTAGAAAACATTCTTCCAAAAACAGTCTAGTTAGTCGTTTAGGGTTTTGAATTCGACAACGAAACCCTTATGGTGTCGCTCTGTCTGTTTCATTTTCGCTCTTGAATATCTCAGCAACTACCGCAACCATTGACTTCAAATTTTAAATAATAATACGATTTAAAAAAAAATCGGTGGGTACAAAATTATGATGTCGAAATTTTAAGTGACCTATGAATGGGTTATCAAATGAAATATATCAATTCATTTCAAGAGAGTTTTTGAAATATTGTTTCAGGCAAGCAGGTATCATACTGTTGAAATATTTTCAAATGGTATGAAGTCGAAAAAATTACAATTTTCCTAAATCTCCGAAGTATGCCGATCCATCTGGAAGGTACCGGTAGTACCTACTGTTTTAGGTTTTCAAAGTGTCTAATTGGTATAATTGATAAACGCTCGAAACCCTCAGCGCGCGAGTAACACTCGCACTTCACGGATCTTGTCTTAATTTTACTATTAAAGGCAAGACCAATATGCTCCAATAACTACCTACCTTCATTACATCAATACAAATACAATACAAAAATTCTTTATTGATTGTAAACCAGAAAATAACATTACTTAGCATACGACAAGTATAGTGGGCGACCATATCGCTTAGAAGCGATCTCTTCCAGGCAACCTTTACACACACACACACACACCCTACTATGCATCACTTGATTGCAAATTATTAAGTACATCATACTTTTTATCTAAGTAGACAAATGTGTGTACGATCTGCAGACATTTGTTCAGAGTGATCTGGTCGTTTTCTATAATGTACATATATAATAAAAAATATCTATCTGTGTATTGTATTATATTATGTATGTCAGTTATCTAGTAACCCATAACACAAGCTCTGCTTAGCTTGGGGCTAGATAAAGCTGTGTGAATTGTCCAGCATTATTTATTTATTTATTTAAGTATGTATGAGCACTTTTCTTTAGCACTTAAAATACTACAGAAAACGCTAACTGGGTAGTAGGTAGGTACAAACCTGCTTAAAGGACTTGATTATGCAAGATAACCTTTTCACCATTGTCTTGAGTTTAACTTAGATCATAATATAAATAAATAAATAATGCTGGACAATTCACACAGCATTATCTAGCCCCAAGGTAAGCAGAGCTTGTGTTATGGGTACTAGATAACTGATATACGTAATATTATACATTACATAGATAGATATTTTTTATTATACATAGAATATAATATAATAGGTTAATAAATATAATAGGTTAAGTTAAATTAAATTAATGTTTTAGCTTTTAGCACCTGTTAATCAATAAAGTTATTATTATTATTATATTATTATACTTACACCTGATAAAAGCAGAGATGTAACACAGCCTCTCCGTGTCTATGTGATGATGTAACCACTTGTTCCGAGGTGTGTATTACCAAAAGTAAATCCTGTATGATAGAAGCAACCAGTTTTTGTTGCTCAAACAAGAGCGTGACATTTTATAACTGTATCAAGGCCTTACCGTTCTTATTGGGGAATTATTTTGTCTGCATTGTACATACGTAGCTAATGCGGTCATTGAAGAGACTGATAGACGGATTTTGGTGTAAGGTCACTAAAAACCTTTCTCTGCGCCAGATGTTTGTTGTAAAAAAAAATCATAGAGGTTCAGTATAGGTAAGTACAATGTCCATTATTTTGTCCGGACTTATGAATGTTTTAGATAGAGTTGTCGGTCGTTGGTCGAGTTGTTGGTCGTTTTCTATGAATATCGAAAAATATATCTATCTATGTATTGTATTATTTATAATCAAATAATAAAACTCGTATTTACAATAGAAACAATTGAGCTAACTGCAGACTGTTGCAAACAACCTACAGGTACCTTAACTGATCCATATTATTTATATAAGTTATCTAGTACCCATACCACAAGCTCTGCTTAGCTTGGTGCTGGATAATGCTGTGTTAATTGTCCAGCATTATTATGATCTATACTAATATTATAAAAAGGAAAGATTTGTTTGATTGTTTGAATTGAATAGGCTCCGAAACTACTGGCCCGATTTGAAAAATGCTTTCACTATTGGAATCCTACATTATCCCTGATGAACATAGGCTATAGAATATACCCGTGCGAAGCCGCTACTTATTAATATTATTATAGATTATACAGATAATGCTTTAATAGAAAACGTTATATAACGATATAAATATTCAATAGGTACTTTAATAAACGTATCCAATAGAAAGGCAAACATATCGGCGGTTTCTAAGTAAAATATTTATTTACGGAATACTAGCGGACCTCCCCGACTTCGCACGGGTAGTTATTTTTTCTCAATATTTTTAATACTTCTTATCTTAATCCATATTAAGAGAAATCCAACAAATCAAAAACCATGAAAATCGGTCCCGTCGTTCTTGAGTTATAAATGATGTAACTAACACGACTTTGTTTTAATATATTTTAAACAAATTACATTAGGTACATTAAGAATATTTAACCTAAAAATTTTATTCCGCTTAAATTCTCAGTTTGTTGTAAATAAAAAAGGAAATAGTGCGGATCGTACGGAGGAACTTTCTCCGTTTGTTTTGATGCGCGGGCGCCGCTAACAATGACACGCGTTACTGGCTGGAGAGATCACTTTGTACCTACATCTTCATAATAAACAGTTTCCATCAGGCTGCATGGTAAAGTGGCTTTACACAGTTAGCTGTAGGAGCTTGAGCACCCAAGCTTAGAATAATGGCATGACCAATTTTGGCTATTGAAAAGAGTTCAGCTCTAAGATATTTTATAGCTTAGTATACCTGAACTCAGCTTTAAGATATCTTCAGCTATTAAATGAAACATAACGTAAAACATAAAAACGTTTATTGTAGTCGGTACATTTTTTACAAACACACATTTTGATTTGGGAACTTCCATTTAAGCAAATAATTGCTTGTGTTAGGGGACTCCGCTCTTGCCAGTGACTTACATAAAATCAGTTTTAAAACATACAAATACAGGGTAATATTACTCAAATACATAACATAATAAAAAAATATAAGATATAATTTTTATTAGATATATAAGATCAAAATAAAATAAGAAATAAATAGGGCTGGATAACTTAGACAACCCTATGCTGATGGTATCATCAGTCGAAACAAACTTCGCGATCGAACAAACAATTATTGTCCAACTACGAGAATCGAACCAACTACTAATTCCTGCATCTCAGACCAGTATTCAAACGCTGCCCTAGAGAGTTTGTCAAAAGAAGAATGCCGGAGACGGAAATACGGTCACGAAGTTATTATCTACGTATTCAAAACACTTGTCAGTCAAAAAATCCCACAACTAGAAACAACAGCTGCAAAATGTCTCAAGAGCATTTATCTTCCCGGAACAAAAAGCAAAGAACGCAGAGAGTACCGAACCAGTAACCGTTACGTAAACCCGGCGTATTGTCGAAATGTCGCAAGCGCAAATCACGTAGGCACTCCTTCGAGCTTATTCGATGGGAACGCGGGAAAAACGTGACGTCTTGCGTTTCGAACTGACAGAGTGACCTACATTTATACTGCACCGTGTCTGTATCGATGATTTTGTGATTCATATCGTATAGTGCTAAAAGTTGCTTTGTTAAAACATCAGAAAAAAATAATAGTTGAAATGAGACAACTGACGGTTCAAAATGTTTATGGTTTTGCAATATGTACAGATTTCAACCTCAACAGCCTATAATAGTCTAGATATTTTTATCTCACGGGTTACCCCCAAGAGATGCCCATAATCCCCACGACGGCCATGCGGGTTAGGGATCGCAGTTCGGTGGTAGATTTATTCTGCAAGAGGCGTTGCTGCCCGCCCTTCGGTGCGGTCGGGCAGCAACACCTCTTGCAGAATAGATCTACCACCGAACTGCGATCCATAACCCGCATGCCCAGTTCGCCTACGACACACACACGCAACACATACACACAGACAAGTACAGAGTCAAGGTGCATATTAATAAAAATGCAAATAGTTAAAGCTAAATGTTCTCCCTTTGCCTGCTTCGTTGCTGATCTTGCAGGAATGCGTTATGACAACGTTATTAGTTTGGTAGTTTCAGAATACGGGCTGTTGTCGGACGCAACCGACAAATCTCTGGGAAAGCACCGCGGTTCCGACAATCACACGGGAATCTGAACGATTCGATGCAAAATTGCTGTGCCCGTACCTAGGTGTTCAGACAATTTCATCAGTTCTGCACTGATGCCTGATTTTGTTGTTGAAACGATATCTTTGATCATGCGACGACCTCTGTGGCGCGGTGAGCGAAGGTCTGCCTGCAACGCAGGAGGTTGTGGGTTCGATTCCCGCCTCGGGAGAAATGTGTGTACGATCTGCAGACATTTGTTCAGGGTGTTCTGGTCGTTTTCTATATAATAAAAATATCTATCTATGTATTAGTATTATGTATATCAGTTATCTAGTACCCATAACACAAGCTCTGCTTACCTAGGGGCTAGATAATGCTGTGTGAATTGTCCAGCATTATTTATTTATATTTACTTGGTTTTGATTGTTTTTCCGTTATAGTTTTGGTCGTGTTTTGCCGGCTTAGAATTTGCACCACCTCAACTCTTCCCGTGGGTGTGGTAAGAGGCGACTAAGGGACATACACCTTTTGCAGAATAGATCGACCACCGAACTGCGACTTCCAACCCTCATGCCCAGCGCGGCGTGGGGAATATGGCCCCCATGAAAACAAGCCAATAAGATGAATCAGGGGTAGGCCTGCGTCCAGCAGTGGACCATTATAGACTGATGAGGATTGTTTGTCAGTCAAATATTGCCATTTTTTAGCCTTAAGGAATTTTATAAGTGGCTATTATGATACAGTTTATATAGTGTTCATAGTTTATTTAATTTGTGTACTTATATATTAATATTATTTATTATTATCCACCTGCAGATTTAAAAAAAAAAGCTTCAGAAAATCTGTGCATTTTTGTTACAAAAAATGTTCCTACATTAAGTAGTTACATCGGAAAAGTTTTATCAATAATAATGTAAACTACAATTACTATATAGGCGGATGGGTATTCAAACAATAGGACAATTTTTGATGTTAGTGACCCTGGTTGTAACTGTGTTGGTAAGATACCAGACACATCACAAAAACGAAACAACCATAGGTACTCTCCAACCAAAGAAGTAAGTTTCATTTATTGTTCAAGCGTAATCAACAAACAAGTTTGGAGATTACTTTCTAAACAAATTCGTGTCAAAATCGTACCCATTCGTACGAATTGCACCGACATTGGTGTATGGAACAATGAGTGTCGCAGAAACGAAAATTAATTTAAGTATTGGTGTCGGGCATCGAACCCGCGGTTGTGAAACTATTGCGAGTACGTTTGTGTAATACAAGCACAATGCAGCCAAATCGACTGGCCCTCGAAAATGTTCATGCTGTGTCGAAACCTGCCTTCAATAGATACATGAGAATCCTACCTGCCGTCTGAGAAGCTTTCGTAACTATCGAAAAACTATTGTTCTTATGGATCAACATTAGCTCGTTTATAACAACGTAACATTAGGCCTATGTTTCACTAAAGAAGCTACGTCCGTAATGTCTCTATTCGTCTGTGGTCTGGTCACTTAGCGGTGGGTCAGTGACCAGGTTATAAATCTTGTCCTTGTAACCTAAGAACCAGTCGAACCATGATTAAAAACCAATGAGCATTCTGATCCAAAATATATTTGAGTCTTACTTTACATTTGAGACATACTTTAACAACTAAACATTTTCATGCCTCAATAATTCTTATCAATACAAATATTATGCGAATGTAAAAATCAAAGTATCTAGGTAACGTAGTAGTAGCAACCAAAAAAAAAAGCTCACTCGAAACTCTTTCGCCAACAATGCAAAGTATTCCAAGCCAAATGACCCGACTGACGACAATGACAGAAATCGCAGCGGCACACGAACAGTCAGTAATTGGAAGATGAGATCTCGTGGAACGTGGCTCCAGGCGGTATGAATGAAAGCCACTCACCGACACCGTACTATACCCAATCGGTGGCATACATCAACGAAATAACCGGCGAGATTTACAACACGCAACACATCCAACGCTGCTTTAACTCACAAGGGAGATTACCGATTCCCGAATGCACAGCAATGGTTTTGCTATGATAGTGTTTTGTTATTCAGTGGTGGGTTTCGCTCTTGGGCTTATAAGGATATCGACATCCGCCGAACGAGTTTTTCCAGTCCGTATCATCGCAATATCACGGTTATTATTGAAACGCGCTGCGGTCGCGTCAGGTAAGTAAGGTATTTATCACAGGTAATATTTACCTAGTATGGCGTTATCTTGCCGCTTGCCACACACATTCGGGGGAGATTGGCTTATCGCAATCATTGGCTTTACAGGTGTTGCGTATGGTAAATTGTTTAGTTTTTGGTGCTTACTAATCGCATGAAACCTGGGCTCCAAGTCCACTAAAAATCCCTCCATATTGTTATGATTAAATGATTTATTTAGTGTTGTCTTAGAATAATGCAATTCGGTATTTTACCTTTGATGAAAGAAACTACAGATGGAGAAACGTGTCAAAAGTGTCAAGGTTGAAACCAATCTATCACTCTCTTAGTGGAAATAGCACCGCACGCACTCTCTCTCTAGGGTTGCTTTTATCTATGGACGATTCTGCGACGATACGATTGTCATAGTAAAGCGATTGGTTAGCAAAATTTGGCTACAGTACAATAGATTAAAAGTCTTTAACCAAACTGATAAAAACAAACAGTTTTCATTGCCTGGAAGAGATCGCTCGTACTTTTACTATTTTGTTAGAACTTCTTATTGAAATAAATTAAAAATATTAAAATTGTTTTGAAGTTTTCTAGATAAATATTAATTTCTCGAGAGTCAAAAATTTTATGGGACCACTTCTGGCTCATTCTCTACAAAAAAGCGAAAGAATTTTCGAGTCCATTAACAGAGAAATCGGCGAACATTCACTTAAAAATACAGCTACACATAAAATGTCCTCCTTTTTACAAAGTCGGTGCAAATAGGAAGGTATATATCATCGTAAATCAAATAGAAGTGTTATGTTTGCACTCAAGACGTCGTAATTATAACACTTTGTTAACAAGTCCGAGTAGGTATTATGCAAGCAAGTTATTTCCGGATTTACATTCGTCGAAAATAATGATATAGAAAGTTCCTTGCTGTGCACACTTTGATTGTATCTTTGCGCTAGATATGGGAATGAATAATCGACTATGTGAGTAATAAAATCTTATTAACATTTATCAGCAGGAATCGAACTTGCAACCTCCTGAAATCGGACTAACGAATGATTATATTCCAATGATCTTTAACAAATAAAATTGCAATCAAAAAATAGAAATGAAAATGAACCAGTATTCAGAATTGAAACTCTTGAGCTAACTGTTGCAAGCAATCTATAGGTAGCTCAACTGATCCCATAACGCTGGCTGTATTACCCCGCTGCGCTGTATGGAAATGCACAGCGCTAGATCACTAGACTTTCAGATTATTTTTTAAGAACACGAAAAGTCTCGATATCCCGTAGACCAACAATCTTGACTTTAAGGGGAGCAAATGCATAAGACCTGACGAATGGACACAATTCCAATTACAATTTGTTGAATTTCTTCGTTTATTTACCAAGGTAATCGACATAGCTCAAAGGTAATCGATATAGCTCAAGCTGAAGTGGCAGAAGGCTGGCCATATTTCGAGAGAAACCGACAACCGCTGGGGTAAACGTAGTGAAGGGTGCCCTCCGATCAGGTGGGATGACGATTTACGAAAAACAGCTGGCAGATGCTGGATGCGGCAAGCTGAAGACAGGGCGCTATGGCGCTCATTAGGGGAGGCCATGTCCAACAATGGACTACTACTACAGGCTGATGATGATGATAAATTTCTTCGTTTATTTATCATTCATTCATCATTCTAGAAATAACAGAATTTTTTGCTGGAGTTATATTACATTGATTTTTCAGGAAATAACAGCGTATTAGGTATTCAAGCCTAACCTCATTCAAGGTTGTGGAGTCGACATCTGACCTTTCTTTCCGGAAACATGGATTACCATTAAGATCAGGATTTTAAGTTAGTATTATTATACATATTAAGGAATATTGTTCCCATAACCTCCCACATCTTTAACCTTTAAAAGTCAATTCTTCTAAAATGGAAAACGCGGTATCGACTTGTCATCCTTAGAGTTTTTAGAAGTGTTTTTAAAAAACGGAATATTAAGTAACTAAATTAAAATGTTTTTCATAAACTTGTTGTAAAACAAAGAATCAATCTTTACATCTATTTACTAAAAATCTAAGCCGTCACCAGAAGGCAGAGTGCCCAGAATGCTGGCAGCATTGCCACGTTGAATGGCAATGCTAATTCGTTGACCGAAATAAAAACCAGCATTCCGATCACCTGTGGACTCTATTAGTAGTTTTGTAAGATCTTTATAGATAACGTGTGCCCCAGGACCCCAAGGACCTAGGGTTTCCACCCCAAACGGCTCAAATATGTAACCTCTGTCAAGACTAGCGTATTTTCGCCGTTTGAGGAACTCCGCTGATGTTGCTGCGGAGCCTGCCCTTACTGATGTCCCTGCAAGATGAGAAGGTGCTAGGGTATCTACACACGTAGCATCCCAAACTAAAGGCTGACCCATCTTTCAAGGAATCAGAGTCATACCGTCAGGCCTTTTACCATCATCTCGCATTAGGCCACGTGGTTCGAGAGTAGCTGGCACACTGACGCTGGTAAAAGCCCGACGAATGATGTCATTAATTGAACCATGGCGGGACACACGTCCTGCCCTAGAGACACATGCCAGTGCATGGTGACCGAACTTATCAACGGTTTCACCGCACTGACAACGGTGTGGCACTAGGCAAGGAGAACCTAAACGCAAAGAGGTAGCCACCCGAAATGAGTTATTGTCTAAAAGGGTACCTAAATTTTTGGAAGGCAAAACATATAACTAAAGTCCTGATTCCCACTCGGAAACAGCGAGTAGACGAGCGCGTTCTGATGAGCTGGTAGACGTATTAATAAGATTTTTCCGTACCAACATAGCGGCTCATCCCACAGTCTCTGAGAAGAGAGGACTTTGGGCAGATTAGTGTCAGGACAGGCTATTTTCCAAGACGCTAATGCTTGCTCGAAACCTGTTATTTGACAATTTTGTGAACATTTGGCCAAAATTTTATATATAAGATCCTTTGTACCGTGAATTGAAGACATAAAAGCTGGGAGTGAAACACTAGAAATTTCGCGGACACCTAGACCCCCCAATCTAATAGGAAGAGTGGCCTTGTGCCACGCTCTATCATCTAAAGGTATATTAAAGATGTAAGTGTAAATATTAGTTGTAATTATTTTTTGCTGTTAAATAAATAAAGAATCAATTGACGATTGAAATCAAGTTATTATTCTACAATTTAGGTTCACCCTAAAGTTATTATTGCACCCTGACAGGGTTTTTACGCATTGTTTACCCTCTACTACCTACACCTGAAACCAATACCTGTGTCTATAAAATCACAATAAATGATAATGAAATTAGATAAGTTGTCCTCCTTCATGGATAAAAAGTACCTAATATATGCGATGGTTTGTAAAGCCGGCCAAGTACGAGTCGGAGCGGTACGGAGGGTACCGTACTATCATATGTAACTATTTCGCAAAAAAACTCTAAAGAACAGATTAAAAATTATTGAACTAGTAGGTACTTCAGTGATCTCAACTTTGTATGGACGGACATTAAATTAATTTTATTTTATAATTTGTTGTAAGGATCGCAATATTAATATATAGGTACCAATAAATATTTTTCGTTAATTTTAAATAAGTATACAAAAATTCATAAAAGTTAAAAAGAAACTCAATAACTGTATTTTTTAAGCTTGTTTATTATTATTTTTAATTCAATTATATTGTTTGGTTGTAATTTTCTTTGTTAACAAATTATTAATCTACACCCTGTCAAACGTTCAACTATTAACCTATTATGGTTCAAGAGATAAAGATTCGACAAAAATAGAGAAAAAATGCCCAAATGTTTTATTTGTTAGCGGCAAGAGAAATACCTACATATTTTGTGATAATTTGAACTGTCTATCTTTTACGGTTGATGACCTTAGACATTAACCGTAAAAGGTAGACGCGGACGGACAGACGGACAAACAGCGAAGGCTTAGTAAAAGAATCCCGTTTTCACCCTTTCGGTACAGAACCCTAACCTGAAAAAAAGAAACTTTAGTAGTGAATTTAATATCTCAAGTTAATTTCTACTCTACGTATGGCACACTGTGTGGGCAGAGAAATGTGGTAAGTAACACAAATATCACGCAGTACAATTGAAATGGTAGAGATGGTGACCATTTCGTCACGCTCAGGCCGCTTGCGAGACTGTGAGATTTAGGTTATAGAAACAATTGTTTTTTTGGCGGAAGTAGCTTTGTTATGGGAATCAACATATTCCTTCATTAACCTCTGTGTAGGTACAATTAGTCAACACTAATTTTCATATTTCGATTATTGATTTCTCATGGCAACTTATGAGAAATCAATAATCGAAATATGAAATCAAGACGGAGTACAATTGAAATGGTAGAGATGGTGACCATTTCGTCACGCTCAGGCCGCTTGCGAGACAGTGAGATTTAGGTTATAGGAATAATTGTTTTTTGGCGGAAGTAGCTTTGTTTTGGGAATCAACATATTCCTTCATTAACCACTGTGTAGGTGCAATTAGTGTTGCCATGAGAAATCAATAATCGAAATATGAAATCAAGACGGAGTACAATTGAAATGGTAGAGATGGTGACCGTTTCCTCACGCTCAAGCCGCTTGCGAGACTGAGATTAAGGTTATAGGAACAATTGTTTTTTTGGCGGAAGTAGTTTTGTTTTGGGAATCAACATATTCATAGCCAATGTCGCACAAGTCCGTCTCCATCATCCAGACTTCAGCGAGCGCCTCCTTCTCGGGTTTTACCACTGAAGATGGTTAGTGACTGCGATATATTATTTTTTATTATAGGGTACGATTGAGTAGAGTTGGATCTTTGCGTTGAATTATTATATTATTAAACATCGTAATAGAGCACCTACAAAAATCTTTTTTTAAAATATGAATCTAAAACATTTAAGTGTTTTATTATGGCCATGTGACTCAAAAACTGTGTATATGAAAGCAAAATGCGACAGAACCGTCTAAGCAGATAAGTTCGTCACATTTCTGGTACATATGGACGACCTCAGTGGCGCAGCGGGCGAGAGTCTGCCTGCGACGCAAGAGGTTGCGGGTTCGATCCCCGCCTCGGAACAAATTTGTGTACGATCTGCAGAAATTTGTTCCGTTGGTCTGGGTGTTTTCTATGTATAATAAAAAAATATCTATCTATGTAATGTATAATATTACGTACACATATCAGTTATCTGGTACCCATAACACAAGCTCTGCTTACCATAGGGCTAGATAATGCTGTGTGAATTGTCCAGCATTATTTATTTATTTTATTTATTATTTATTTATATATTTTGGAGATAGATAACGCTTTGTAATTAATTGTCCAGTATTATTAATAATTTATATAATTTGTGAACATAAAAATAATATTTGGACCATCCGATAGACTTCGATGGGCTCACCTTACCTATACATTGCAATAATGGAACATTATTATAGTTCGACCGCTGATAACGAGGTCCGAAGGGTTCGTGGGTCCGTGGGTTCGAATCTCGGGTCGGGCCAATAGTTGTGATTTGGGTTCTTTGAGCGAGAAAAAATCACGTTGGCAAGTTGGCGGTGTTACACTTCCGTGCATCGGAAAGTACGTAAAGCTGCTGGATCGGGAAGAGGTCAGGTGCCGGACCAACGTCCGGCACCTGACCTCTTCCCGATCGAGTCGTTTAGGTCTACCCTGTCCCATCGGATTATGAGAGTGAAGGAATAGAGACTTTATCTATCTGTGTTTACAAATACATAATATAAATAATTATTTATGCTTCCGACTGGTATTGACATGGATCAGTTGAGCTACTTGTAGATTGTTTGCAACAGTTTGCAGATAGCTCAATTGTTTCTATTGTAAATACTAGTTTTAATTTAATATTTGATTGTACTTTTCTTTCTTAATAAAGTTTTTTCTTATTATGTATCTTAATAGAATAATCACTCGACGACCGATGTGGCGCGGCGGGTGAATGTCCGCCTGCGACGCAGAGGGTTCAATTTCGGCCTCGGGACAAATGTTTGTACGATCTGCAGATATATGGGTTTAGGGTTTTCTGGTCGTTTTCTTAATATAATAAAAAAATATCTATCTATGTATTGTATCATAATACGTATATTAGTTTTCTAGTATTGTATTGTATTTTATTATGACTAGGCTAGATAATGTCCGAATTGTCCAGCATTATTTACTTACTATATCGATTTCTGTCGGTTGAACGCACCTGGCTTATTACCGTTAAGACCGACTACAGTGGTCGAAATTCGGCTAGGAGGACTTCATCATCATCATTATTATAGTCAGGAGAGTTTTGATATGTGAGAGGGTAAAAAGACTAGACGTGTGATCTCGTAGCAGCGTAGGGCACGTCGTGACGTCACGCTGACGCAGTCGCCTACGCGCGCCTACGAGCGCTACGCTGCGTAGGCAATAACCCCACAAGGAACCTATTGTAGGTGTTCTTAGTGGGTGTAAAAGGGAATAATTGTTCGCGATTATGGTTAAATTATAGTAGGCGTCAAAGTTATGGAAAATATTTCAAGTTTTTATCATTTCTTTTAATTTTTTTGTTTAATATTTAAGCCTTTGAATGGCTTTGAAAGGTTTCAAGCTGAAGACAGAGCGTTATGGCGCTCATTAGGGGAGGCCTATGTCCAATGTGGACTACTTAGTATAGGCTGATGATGATGAGGACGAATGGCTTTGGTTAGGATTAGTTCAGTTAGGTAGTCGTATAATGCATGATACTTTTATATAACAGATGTAGAAAAGTATGTTTGTTAGAAAATTAAACTCAATAAGAAAAAAATTACAATCAAATAATAGAATAAAAATTAAACTAGTATTTACAGTTGAAACAGTTGAACTAACGTCAGACTGTTGCAAACAATCTACAGGTAGCTCAACTGATCCATATCAATACCAGTCGGAAGCATAGCTTCTGTTAGCTTCTAGAAATTTAGATGAAATTCATATCTAAAGTGGTTACCTAGAGTGCAAGGGTTTACGCACTATAATACAAAAACCTTAGAATAACTAAGTTTTTAAAAAAAGATATTTGTTATCTTTTCTTATTGTTGAACAGACGATGAATCAAATATATCTGCACAATAATACCAATTTCAGTAATATAATGTTAAAATATTTAAAACAAGCACAAACGGTACCAAATTGACAGCTTCGATAAAACATAAATTGTTTTTGCTGAGAGCGATTTTATTTATGGCCGCAAAAAGCGATAAAGTAGCAAGTGTGCGCATTATTAACCTCTGTGTAGGTACATTTAGTGTTGCCATGAGAAATCAATAATCGAAATGCCGGATTTTACGGTTTTAGAAAATACACACACACTAATGCATCACACTATATCTCCACTAATATAATCTACACTAATGGTATAAAGAGGAAAGATTTGTATTTTTGTATGTAACGAATAAACTTAAAAACTATTAACCGATTTCAAAAATTCTTTCACCATTAGACTGCTTACTTTTCAGGGATTGACATAGGCTATATTTTATCCCTGAATTCCCATGGGAACAGGATCTACGTGGGTGAAAACGCGGAGCGCTGCTAGTTTTCCATAAAGTAAAAACATGACAGAATAGTGTCTAATTGGTAATAACCTTTTTTAAGTGTACATTTTTTGTAATCAAGCAAATAAACAGTTGATTTTCTTGATTCTACTTGAGCTCAACTTCGATTATTTTTAGTATGCATTCCATCCCGGTTTTGCATGAGTTACAGAGAAGCTTATAAGATGTAAGACGCCTTTTATTAAAAATGGGGCTTGGTTTGTAAGTAAGGTTTTGTAATTTATTGTCTCTTAGCCGGAAAATGATCCTTCCGTTCTCCAGACAAGCGCCAACCCTACTTTCAGATCACATTCCGTTCCCAGAACCTGTCCCTGATAACCCGAACAGATTGAGAATACCGAGAACATTCGAGAAATCCTAACAGGGATCAAACGTTGTAATTTAGTCGCGTATTTCTGTATCTGAGTAAATTCGCAGTACGGTGGGCGCGATCTATGTAAACGCCTACATGCTTGGTCGGTAGAGTCGTTGCGCTTTTGAAGATGATTTTCAATGATAGGGGATAGTTTTTTTTTTTTTTAATTAAATACTTTCGTTATGAATGTGAGCAGGTAAACTACGATCCTTATTTATTGAAGTGTTGGAAGAAACCCAATAATTTATATAAAGCATTATTACAATAATTGTCCAACAGTGGAGAGCCTTTACCAGATAGGCTGATGATGATGATTATTGCAATTCTCTACTATACAATACAATACAAAACACTTTATTGTACACCAGAAAAAGAGCATTACAAAAAGACATATTAAATGAGACAAGAACAATGGACGGCCTTATCGCTTAGAAGCGATCTCTTCCAGGCAACATGTGGATGGAAAGAACTATATGACTATAAGAAAGGCAAGGGGGTGTACAAAAGATATAATAAACATGAATATAACAGAATATTGAAAAACATAATTATAATAAATAAATAAATTAATATTACAAATTACCTAACTCAATATACACATAAACTAGATAAACACATAAAAGAAAAATATATATTTATATATAATATACTACTTAAATACATAAATAAATAAATAATTTGTACCAATATTCACTATTCCAACTGATATTGCTTTTCTAATGGGCTCTGGTAGTCCATGGACATTATGTACCCATTATGCACCTGAGCGGTTGAAACTCGGACGGGTTTTAGTGACGAGTCGAATTATTCTTGGTAGTAATATTCAAAGAAGCCAGGAAGGAGAAAGTTGGCGGTGTTACACCCCCGTGTATTGTGCCTGAACCTCAGTCTGCCGTCTCATTGGATTATGAGAGGAAAAAGGAGTGCCCCTGTCTTTGCGCACATCCTCAACCTCAACAGCCTCTTGTGGTCCACTGCTGGACGCAGGCTGTCCCACTGACCTGATAGTCGCCTTATTGACTTTTACCTAATGTTGGGTAATGCCCATAATCCCCATGCTGGGCATGCTGATGCTAATCGCAGTTCGGTGGTAGATCTATTATGCAAGAGGCACTGCTGACCTCCCGCCGGTGAATGTCCCTTAGTCGCCTCTTACGACACCCACGGGAAGAGTTAGGTAGTGAAAATTCTAAGCCGGCAGTCGCCTACGGCGGATATGCTTGTGTTTTAGTTTAATGAATTCAATTGCTTTAATTAACCGTTTTAGTTAAATAAATTAAATATACCCTATAATGTGCCCTGCATACATGTCTAGTCATAACAATTTAATGCTGTTTTTATAGTGCCACCCATACGCGGGTATCACACGCTACATAGTAACTTAGTATCAAGTCTCCTTGCAGCAAGCTACGAGTATTTCCTATTGTAAACCAAGCAACAGTTTCAGCTTTTAAATTTATAGCTAATAAAAACATAATGAACGCTCTTCAGCGTTAACTTGAGAGAATTAATACAGTGGGGGGCGGAGCTTACATAAAATTAGCATAAAACATATCTACAAGTATTTTAATCGTATTATTGTATTAGTTTCTGTTTTCTTAACAAATGATGGATGGCTCTATTGATTGGTTAAGTGATGTCTGTGGTTATTTACGTGACATGTCGTAAATTTGCAAGTCTATGGACGAGTTTTTCTAGTTTTTAGATGTTCGTTTGAAACTTAAAAGGATATCGTTTAGTCTAGTGTATCTGAACACATAAATTAGGTACTACACTTAGTAAAAGTCAAGAGAGTGTCCTAATTTCTCCATTATATATTCTAATTTCTAGAGAGAAATTTTAATAAAGCTTTTTGCTTTCTGATTCCTTGGAAGATGGGTCAGCCTTTAGTTTGGGATGCTACGTGTGTAGATACCCTAGCACTTTCTCATCTTGCAGGGACATCAGTAAGGGCAGGCTCCGCAGCAACATCAGCGGAGTTCCTCAAACGGCGAAAATACGCTAGTCTTGACAGAGGTTACCTATTTGAGCCGTTTGGGGTGGAAACCCTAGGTCCTTGGGGTCCTGGGGCACACGTTATCTATAAAGATCTTACAAAACTACTAATAGAGTCCACAGGTGATCGGAATGCTGGTTTTTATTTCGGTCAACGAATTAGCATTGCCATTCAACGTGGCAATGCTGCCAGCATTCTGGGCACTCTGCCTTCTGGTGACGGCTTAGATTTTTAGAAAATAGATGTAAGTGTAAATATTAGTTGTAATTATTTTTTGCTGTTAAATAGAGACAAATTAGAATATATATGGAGAAAACTATCACACCAATATTAAAAATGGGAAGTTTGGATGGATGGATAGATGTATGTTTGTTACATCTTTACGCCAAAACTACTGAACTTTTAAGGCTGAATTTTTGCATAGATGTAGATCAAGATCTGGATACCACATTACACACTTTTATTCCATAAACCAGTTCTCATGTGATATAATTTTTTTAACATTTGACCAACTGTAACCTTAAGCGTTTTTGCTTTAGTTTTAAGTTATTTACACACAGCATTATCTAGCCCCAAGCTAAGCAGAGCTTGTGTTATGGGTACTAGATAACTGATATACATAATACAATACATTACATAGATAGATATTTTTTATTATATATAGAAAACGACCAGAAATGCACAAATGTCTGCAGAGCAAATGTCGCAGGCAGACCTTCGCCCACCGCGCCACATCGGTCGTAAATAAGTAGAAATAATCAACAAGTAAGTAACATCAACAAATAAGTATGACTTAACGTTGGGGAAAAGAAAACAAAAGGTACGCGATAAACACCTGATATATAATCTTAAATATGGTATCAAATCGCGAAAGTTTAAGAGCGGGCCTAATGCAAAAAATTGTGAAAAGGATAGGCATAGGATTTCGCGTTCATAGGAGCGGGATCGAGTAAAGCAATGTCCGTGCAAAAATCAAGTTTTTGCTTCTTTTCTATTAATGATTCAAAATTTAAGCATTAGATAGAAAAACTAAACGATTACTTAAATAAAACAGTAGTAATGTCTATGTAATTCGTAAAAAATTATATGATGTTGTCGCTGATACTTTAGAGCATTTCAATTAAAACAGTTTTTTTTAAAGCGATTTTTGTATAATTTTTTATAAAGAAACCAGTTTATTTTTCAAAATTCTATTCGATTACTCGACTTCTATGGGTTTTTCCCCTACCTATCGTATTTTTTAAATCAGAATATTTAAGTTCGTTACCATATTACTATGGTAACGAACTTAAATATTCGGGTTTAAAAATACACAATTTGCTTGATTTTTGCATTAGGCGCACTCTTAAGACTCTTTCAGCCGTATATGCTTGAAAAGGAAACAAACAAAACACTTAAAAAGTTTTAAGTAGAAATAAGAATTAAAAGTAATTATTTAAGTGACTATCAAAACTGCAGTGCCGCATGAACTTTTATACGATTCCATAGATACAACGCAAGTTGTGGTCAGAAGCTATTTCTTAATAAATGATACAGGGAAGTAAACCATCCGTAAATATTAGTACGAAATAACATCTTTCTTCACAGATCGCAGTTGAAACGGAACCGAACGCTCGAATAAGATCACAAGCTCTGTACCGGCCGCCGCGGGCCAACGACACACTATATTGAAAAACAGTACATCAACTCAACCACTATTGCAATATTATATACAATGCAAGGCAAAATATAATAAACATAAGTAGGTAGGATCCAAATGTACGGCTGAAATTCAATTGAGATCACAAAGATTTTTATATGAGCAAAAAAGTGTTGATCATACAAGCAAAACGAAACCATCATTGACAGAAAAAGACAGAGTTAAATAGAGTGGCTCTAACGTCGGCTAAAACAATGATTTTCAAAATTGTGGCGCATAATGTAAATTATTACAGAGAACAGAGAAAGCTTATACAAATGAAAAAGATATAATTATAATATACATTAGAACAGCGAGAAAGCTTATACAAATAAAAAAGTATGTGTTTTTTCATGTGTCATTTTTGTTTTCATACGAGAAACCTCATGCTTTAAGAAATTATGTTAAAAAACATTTTTTCTTTGCATAAATGTCCTCTATACAAATAGTTGCCCAGCGAGCTATGGAGAGAGCTATGCTCGGAGTTTCTCTGAAGGATATCCGACAGAGAACCAAGGTTATCGACATAGCTTGAAGGATTAGCAAGCTGAAGTGGCAGTGGGCTGGCCATATCTAGAGAAGAATCGACAACCGCTGGGGTAAACGTGTTCTTGAGTGGAGACCGCATCTCGGCAAACGTAGTGTAGGACGCCCTCCGACCAGGTGGGATGACGATTTGCGAAAGACTGCTGGCAGATGCTGGATGCGGCAAGCTGAAGACATGAGCGCCCATTAGGGTAGGCCTATGTCCAACAGTGGACTAATATAGGCTGATGATGATGATCCTATTTAAATTACGATGCTATGATCAAAATCTTCAAACTCCGTTCTGTATATCATTTACAGTGTGGCAAGAATCAAAGCGGAGCCGATGTAACTGTGAACTGGGCATTTGTCGAGCTTGCCGTGTCAATAAACTTGATTCGAAAGTGGAAGACGCTCCGACTTACATAAGCAGACAATGTGAGTATTGCCTCGTGACTAGTTAGTATTGTGATTTCTGACCTGACGCAGGTAGGTTACTGTGAACGTAGGAAATTATATGAGAATACATAGCACTGGGGCATTTCCGGGTTAACGAAACGCGTACTCTAGAAAAACTGGCCGTCTGGTGGCGCTAGCCTGGTGTGGCTTTGAATTTGCACCACCCCAACTCTTCCCGTGGGTGTCGTAAGAGGCGACTAAGGGACATACACCGGGGGGCGGGCAGCAGCGCTTCTTGCAGAATAGATCTACCACCGTACTGCGATCCCCAACCCGCATGCCCAGCGTGAGGATTATGTGCATGACTCCAATGTGACAAAAAATCAGGGGGAGGCCTGCGACCAGCAGTGGACCATTATAGGCTGTTGAGGTTGTGGTAGGTAGGTAAGTCTTAAGGCGCATAACCCACCTAAACTAACGCTACCACCTACTTTATCTTATTATTCCGTTTAACATAGGAAATTAAAAAAATCCATCGCTTAGTTTTTGTATTATAAGCTTTTTTTAATGCCTCTGTAATAGTTTATTCTATTTAGATTAGGCAGTGAATCGAAGTTGCCCTTGGTGGCCACCAAAATCTATTTTCGATTCACTAACGAAACCTTACTTATGCCGCCAATATATGGTGGGATGGGAGTATAGGAAAGTAAGGCCTTCACTTTATTGCTAGAAGTAGAGCTCTTCGTGATGTGGTGATTCAGAATATTGTCGCATGAAATATCTTTATCTATAATTTAACGATACTATCCGTCCACGGTTGTCTGGTAGAGATTGTAGAATAAGACTGCCAATTGTTACAATTTGTTTTTTACTTCGCTTATTTTGGTTTGATATGTAAATTTATGTGTGCAATAAAGCATTTTCTTCTATCTATCTATCTTTTAGGTTGAAGGTCTGAAGGATTAAACTTTTGGTTCTTTTTTGTATTTCATTAACACTATAAAATCTAGTTGAGACAGTTTTCAAAAATGGGTAACAACCTAATTGTATATTGAGGTATAAACAAAGCAAAAGCGATCTTATATCCGACCTCTTTACATAACGGCAACACCAAGAAAGTTTTAATTCAAACCCAGCTTGATTTATCCAATTCCCCCGATTCACAAAGAGTTATACCCATTATACCGAGAATTATATCCACAGTACCGTAATCCACAGTTTACAGAAACGCGTCGACACGGGCATGGCTCTCCGCCGGTCCAGTTATTCACAAACCGCTATTTACATCAATCCCATAAGCGCAAACAACTGGGCAGATCTATTTTAATTTGTTATGAAACTTGTTTTAATAGATTGTGCAAGCTTTATTTGAGAACTTCAACTTCTAGAAATTCACGAGTACTTGACAGAACGCTGTGATTGACATTGTGAACAAAATGTTACGGTGAATTTAGTAAAATTCACTTTACATTTTTTTTATAATTATACTTATTACTTCAATGGTTATTGAGGCGTCACCACACCCACACCCACAGAAAAGCTGAGACTAAGCTTTCAATCACCAAAAGTCCTGCTCCGGTACTTAAAGGAGTTGGTGTATGGTCTGCTTTCGCAAGAAGACAATGCACAATGTACTCCCATGCGAGATTTCAGTTGTGATGACTGATGAGTGATGTTCAGTGCAGATCTCAGTTTCCCGACTTGACTTCAATGATTATCAACCGGGAGGCCTGCAGTGGACTATTATAAGCATCCAACGGTCAGAAGTACTCCATCCCTACTCAGATATCTCCTCTAATCAGAGATAAATTTGGTTGGGTATGCAAGGAATGGTGCCGGAAGGCTGTGTTGGAACCGGGGTGGGCTGATGCTCTGCAAAAGCAGATGCCGGATGGAGTGTGCTGGGGGCAGGGCGCTATGATCATTGGGGAGGCAGGACTATGTCCAACAGTGGACAATTTTTGCGCTGATGTTCCAAAGCATGGCCGGATCCTGTTGCAATCGAAAATTTTTGGGACATTTTTATAATTTTTTTGACATTATTATAAATTTTCTTAGAAAACTGGCCAAGTGCGAGTTAAGCACTGTAAAGCAAAAACCTATGGATCTTAAATAAATCAGACACTTTTAATATATACAAAATATCTATGTGTGATTTGTGTATTTCTTTCACAAGATGCGTTTATATGTAACTTTGCCAATTTTAAAACTTTTACGGAAGACTAAAATCAAAACTTCCATCAACATTGAACTTTGTAAGTAAATAGCAGGTACTCGACTAAAATCAATCTTGGTACAGGACATCCGCATGAGAAAAAAACTGTAAATCAAGGTATCATTGAACCGTCACAAGCTACCGATTTAACACTCAGGTGCGAGTTAATTGCCAAAGCTGTCAACTCCATGGGAGGTGATTAACATAATCAATCAAGCCTGTCGGCAGTCTGATAACAGATCTACGACAAGCGCCGTTTAGACGGACCCTAAATAGGCGTAAAGTCCGGATCTAAGTTCGGTAGAAAAAACGTATGCATAGTAGTTCAATTTTGAATCTAGAACATGGAGTTACAAAAAGTGCATGTAGTCAAAGTTCATACCAAGAACACCTTAAAGTAGAAGAAAAATAATCAATTGTCAATTGTCATGCTGATCAATAATTTTGATGATATTAAGATATTCTTTTGTTTTTCTGTTGCAGATGTTTTTCTAAAACTCTTCATCGAAGTATGTCGTTATTTTGATGAGAAAGATTGAACTTAGTTTTTCGATGCAAGGGAATCTAATCGTGCTTTGGTTAACTTACAGTCAAAGTCTCAGTCTATGCAATGATGATCATACTGCAGTAACGAAATTGAGATCAACATAGATTCAGATCAGTTCATATAATGCACAGACTGCCTTCATAACAGTGAGGTAACAGAGGTAGGTACCTCACAATTCAAAAACCTTAACCTCTTACATCATGACAATATAACTAACCAATTCACCACGGATTAAACTTGGCATTTCAAAAAGGATCGTTCAAAAGCAGTTTCGCCGTTGAAGGATCCTTTATTGATGTTTGGGGATAAGTCAAATAAAAAAGCTTTTATCTCCCCGACACGGTGGGTCAATAACTAGACAAAGGCTTGAGCAAGATTGTAGGTAGTCGGCTCTGATCGGCCTCAAATACTTTACGGTGAGTTTATTAATTAAGGCAGCCGACCTTGCGGGCCGCGCATCCAAGGAGGTCGTTCGGGTACGGGAGGGAGAGAGACGACGCTATCCTCGCACCTGCTTTCATTCCCCGAGCTGCTCAAAGCGCGCGCGACCTGCCGAAGAGCTGACGCGCGCCATTTCAATCTCACGTCTCCTCATTGACCTTCTGATAACTGCATTGCATTGTCATCCATCGACGGCTGGCGCTAAGAGTCACTTTGGTTTTTTGCGCTTTCCTTGATTTGCTTAATAATATTGACAGGTGTTATTCAAATTATATTGACGACACACATGTATTCAAACTATGATTGTTTAGTTTACATTAAATTAAACGTGTGCAAATATGTATTATAATAATAAATTTGCTAGCCGTAACATAAATAAACCTGTAAAACAAATAAAAACTAATCAACGCAGAGCTAAGCTGCTCAGTCTCCAGGCAATTATGGATGCTAAGAGGCGAATCTACAGTAAGCCGGTATAAATGACGTATCATACACAAACACATTCTCACAGCGAGTAGCCGAGAACAATCACAGAGGAGCGCGATCCGTAAGATCACTCGAAACCGCACCTTAAGCTCATTGTCAAACCGATTACAATAAACAAACAGGACAGATGCGGTTGGAATCTTGTCAAACAGGCGAGTTCGAGCGTTGACTTATTGCCGGTAGGGCATTTCTGTGTCTGCTTCTCACAACTGAATCAGAACCTTATCATGAGCGTACAAAGTCTAAAGTTTATCGACGTCTGCGCGGCACAGGTAAAACACGAGTATAGCCGAGCCGCACACAGACGCAACTCAGCGTTGCCATAAATAAAAGATTCCTACAGAAACAATTGTTGCGTAGAGGTGAGCCTCGGCCTCGGTGAATGTAGTCGACTAATCGCCTCGGCTCGATCGCGAAAGTAGGTGACCGCCTGTGATTGACGCTTGCGAAACCCCGTTCGATGACATTTAGACGGACAATACTAAACCCTCGATAATTATGAAACTGAATTTAGCTATGAGTGTTACGTCACTATCCGCGCATGGTTCAGTTTACGTAGCGCGTGTGAGACCGTTAATCTCGATAATTATAGTTTTTAGTTATATTACAGTGGTAAACTTTTATTAAGCATGCTACCGCTTCATGTTACCATCAACTTTATTATTTGCAGTCTTGACCTTGACAGAGAAATTTATATCTGCTATATCTAACGCAAACTCAACTTCCATTCTAGCTTATTTCTTTAAAAGCTTTTTTGTTAACAATATCCTCAAGCTTTGTAAGCTCATGTAAAAAAATATGGAATTATTATAATTATTAATTAATATTATAGAATTAATATTTTTTTTTTTTCAATAATCTGAACTCCACAGAATCTCTGTTCCGAGATAACGCCGCTCTACTTAACCTCGCCACACAGAGACGCGACGCGTAAACGAAACAATACGGTATAGTAACACAAGTTTATCAACATACTTCACTAATAAACCCGCGATCTATTCTCAACCTTAACCCCAGCCAGTAAAGTTGCAAGAGTACCGCGAGTTGATTCTACCGACGTTGTTATACACACAAGCGCAATGACCATCTGTGAGGTAAGTATATAGAAATGTACTGGTGTGAACAGCAGGGAAATTTTATACCCCATGTACCTCACAGTAATTTACAGGTTTGTAGCAGTTTAAAGTAAACACTTCTGTATGAGATTATCTTTTTAATTTATCTTTACTTGTCTTAGCAGATATCAGGAAGCTGGCGTCTGCAGGTAAACAGTAATTCGGCTTACCTTTAATGGTAAGTATGATATCACGCATATGAAGCGTAAATATTGTGCCCATATCGCAGTATAACAAAATAACAATGAATCCAAAACTTTAAAGAACATCGAAAACAATTTTCAAAAAAAAATGTTTTTAAGCAATGCCGTTGAATAAAGTGAAGAAAGTGAGGTATCAAGAGAAAACACGAAACTCGTTCATAAATTCATAACAAATTGAAAGTTTAAGCAAATGAACACGAGTCAGTAGATGCTTTCTAGAAATTATGTGCAACATACGTATAGACAAAACGAGATATTATTTTATAGGTATTCGTACGCATCGACCGAGGCAATTTGGTTAGCTATTTGTACTTAGTAGACCGAGCGCGCCCACCTAAGAACTTTCAACCAGAACACAGAAAGAGGTTACAGTAGATGCGGCAATTTAAAACAATAACAAAAAGAAGACGTAAGAATAGTTGGGTCTGAAAAGTGTCGAAATCACATTTAGATCACATTATTAAAGTCCCCTAATTCATAATGATAAAAGTCAGAGTGAGAAATAACAACGCTTAGCGGCTGTTTTGAGTGACCAGAATATTATGAGTAAGGGATTAGTCAGTTCTTTAAAAAATATAAAAAAGAACAACAAGAACTATTGTTTTTTGTGTTAATATTGATGCCGTTATGTAGTTGAACGATAAATTACCTGTTGTCGTCTTAAAATACCAAGTACCACCTTTTCTTATTAAAGTATAAGTTGGATAAACAGTTCTATCAAGTGTCAATCATGTCTTCAAACACATCTTCGTATCTCCTAGATTCTCACTTGATGCAACTCCAACGGGATGTTAAGAGTAACATCAAATGGGCGCCATTTTTATTACAAAATACCTCCACCCACATAGCAGCGTGATATACTATTTGAATTAATTACTAATCACATATAAAAACACCTACACGTCAATAAGAAAGTGTATGAGTGTAATAAATAGGTTTACATACGATGTTACAAAGTAAAAGTTCTCCGCGGTCATTGATATCAAGCGTATTGTTCTCAGTGTAAATGAACACATTATTATAAACAAGTAGACAAAACAGACACATTAGGCATATTGTTTATTTCATGTGTTTTTGTGTCAGTAAATACGAGTAGGTACATTAAACATTGTAGTAATGCTTATAGGTCACGGTTTCTAACCCAGTAATATTTGAAGGTTGTGCCTTCACAATCAAAAGTAGTGTTGATCACATTACCTATACTTTATGATTGACCATAATAACACCTTGCAATGCATATAACTGTACGTACGGAAGTAATAATTTCTCGGTCTATAATATTTTTTTATGTATGGTGCTAATCTTAATCGTGGGTTTCCTCAGCAGACAGGACTGCATGTAAATCTAGTTATAACATATCAAATATTTTGGGTCGTGTGTTAAGGTCAAAATGTAAGTGTATTTCCGTGGTTTGTTTTTTATAATATTACAGAAGATTAGTTGGAGTCTACAGATCAATAGCAATTAACATTAAAAATTTCAACCCCCTATACATACTGTGACCCAGACAACGATCCCATATTTTATGAAGCCACAACAATATTCACACAGTACTTAGTATTTTATTACACAATAAACGATCCATTCTGTCCTCCAATTTGTTCCTTTTGCAATATTGTTGCAAATTGTCTTTTACGTCACTTTAGGGGTCAGTGTGTGACATGCACGTGATATGTCATATCTATAGAACAATAGGTGGGTTTTTAAGATGCGACGTGAGAGGTAATGTTTATGTACTTATTATGGTCACGTTTTTATTACATTAACATTTCTTTAGCTTAAGCAGGTACAGTTAATCCTAGTGATAAACATTTTATGTCGTAATTACTTGTTTTTTAACAAAAGTCGTTTGTTCAGCTGTACATACGTACCTAAGTACCTACCTATCTATGTATATATTATGAAAGAATATAGTATTAAATAACAGTCAATAATTATATCATCAAAAAAAGTCAATAAAAATCACAATATCTTAGGAAATGACATGTTGATATTCAGACATTAAGACATTAGATCATAAAATAATCCAACAAAAAACTAGAATCCGCGCATTAAATTATAGTTTTTGCCGAAATCACCTTCAAAATCCAGACTTTGTCAACTTATATTAGCAGGTCTATGCTTGTTTTTGCTGTACAATTTGGCTTAAACGCGTAACAAAGCGAACGAGACCACAAAAAATCCACAAACCAGTTGTTATATAATAACTACCTACTTAGCTGCGATTATGACATCGGGCTGGCTGCTAACAACGTACATTTAAGCCAGGTGCACATAGCGAGAGAGCAATATGCCCAGGACTTTTACTTCATCATCATGATGATAAGTCAACGTACCTACTGCAAAGTTATTTCTTTAGGTTGACAAAATAGCTTTGAATTAAAATAAAACCAGGAACTCTCGTTTTACCTATTAGAAATGTTTTAAGAAAACAAACAGAAAAATTCAAAAGATAAAGTCATTTCAACTTATAATCTTTCCGAGTATAACAATTACCAAAGCATATACATCCAATACCTACCTTTTCAAGGACACAACAGGTACATTTCCTAACAACAATCAATTTTTGGAGTTGCCAGCTCAGAGTTACGTAAACGCTACGTTATTTCAAATTTTGACAGTCTGTAAGTGTCAATCTTGGCACGAAAGACCTTGTTTTACTGGTTCACGAACACACCTATGCTCGAGAATGACAGGCCTCGACGCTGTGACATCATGCTCCGACCGTCAGATTACAATCGAGACGATTTACATTAAACTTGTATTGATTTACACGCAGACAAAGTGCTTCTATTTCGGCGTGTTGTGAATTAATCGGCCACCCATGGCGTGTGTCACTTCCTTGCTATTGATAGGCATGTTACCTTTAAACAACCTTGGCAGTTTTGACAGATCTTCTTTTGTTATGGGAATGATGTGGGAATTATTATTATTATCATTAGGTATGACTGTCCGGTAATGAGACGAGACTTTGAGTTTTATCTTGATAATTACGATGTTTACCTTGAAACCGATACCTTTTTACTTCTAGAGTCTACCTATCAAAACATTGCTATGATCTTGCAGGAAGTCATAATACACAGTTCTTCCTTTAAAATTGTAAAAATTTAATTTTTTACGATCATTTGATCATATCGTATGGTTTTGTATATTGTTACGGTAAAAGAAGATTTAAAATGTTATATTTTATATCTTCTACTTTCTTTCTACCACATTTCTAAAACCATGTGATATACGAACTTATTTGACTTTTACTGAGAAATCATTAAATTTACATAGTTAATCTAAAATCTTTCTGCGTTAACCTATAGAGAATAAATCAAAATCTCCACAGGGTGTTCTGGGGTAGATTGTTTATCAACTCAATTACAGTCTAGGTTGCGTTTCTTTCCCATGATAGGATTTTAAATGGGGCTTGACCTACTTATTTCTCGTTGTTACAACCTTAAGTATCCATTCAAGACTGGAACAAGTCTCGGCTACACAGTACTTTACTTTATCAATCGATTTATTATTGATCCAAAGGACGAAATCAATAATTAATTTAAGGTTCTTAGGTATAAGCCGACTAACACAATATATTGTAAGATTAACAGAAAATAATGATTTATTAATATTATCGAGGCATATTTATAAACATTTTTATATATTGAAACTTGTTGATTCAATTGATCTCAATGTATACTTACTTTAATTATTTCTGCTGATTGATATGCACCAGAAACAAGTTATTTTTATTCATGTTATGTCACTTTATTGGTCAATATTTTTACACATAAACAGCATGACAAATTGAACAACAAGCAATCGAGCCGATTATGTCAGTGTTCTCAACACTGAATTTATTAATGTATCAAAAATGATTAATTTCGGTGGAAGGAATGATTTATAATACATTCGAACTTCAAAATAACTTAAATTCAATTCAAGGTAAAAAAATTACCAGCATTGTCGTTTCACACTAACCAAAAGAAAAAAAAAGGTATTAAAAGATAAAAGCACAAAAAAGAGATTAAAATTCTGACATGTAAATTGACATTATGAAGTTAGGCACATGTCAGATAATGTGTCCCCTTATGTACGGTTAACATCATTTTGACAAAAATAAATCTACGTTAGAGATTTTCCGTCCTAAAGCTTGGTTGTAGAAACGCTACAACTTATAAATTAAAACAGCAAGCTGGAAGCTCCAACCCAAAGAATGGTTTTGTCAAGAAACCTTTAACTGTAAGGTCACTTGTCAAAAGAAATTCTGTTCTGATAACGTGTGCGTCAAATAAATCTCCCATGTAGGGGCACAGAAGAGATTCACGTATTCCAACAGTAGCGTTTTTAGCTTGTGTAAGTGACAAGCGACAACGTGTTAATATAGATGGACAATTTTTCAAGAAATCTATACTAAAATTATAAATAGGAAAGATTTGTTTTTTTGAATTGAATAGGCTCCAAAACTATTGCACCGATTTTCAAAATTCCTCATCATTAGAATCCTACATTATCCCTGATGAACAAAGGCTATAGAATATACCCGTGCGAAGCCGGGGCGGGTCGCTAGTAACTTATAATTATGTTGAAATAGTCTGTTGATTGTATAATAATTAATAACAGGTAAAAGTTTTACGGTGATAGAGCAGCCAAAAAAAATAGGATTCATAAAAATAATACAATAAGTACAACTTTTCAATACAAAAACTCTTTTTAGAGCATTGCTTCTAATGTCTGATAAAAATCAATGCACACTTAATATATAGTTTTGTATACCTACTGTCTTGAAGATTGACCTCTTAATTCACGCAGACTCTAAAAATAAGGTCCGTAATCTCATGACATAAGGCACACGTCATGACCGACAGTGGAAGGCTATCAGAAATGGTGCGAGTTGAACCGGTGCCGCCGGTTCCAGTCGGTCGCGTGCTGACCACCTCACCCTTCGACACCTCAATTCCACTTGACTACCACTTGACTTTGCTGTAATTATATTCATCTTGCCATCTGAACGTAAATATATGTGCCGCGTCTTATTATGCTCCTGCTGTTTTGAATCTGATATCAAAATTTAAATTAAACACATTTAAATACAATTATCGTTTAAACTAAATTTAAATAATAGTTTTAATTTGTTGTATTCTTTAATTGAAATTATCTTTGTTAACAAATATATTTATGTATTTTTATTTAATATTTTTAAACTTAGAGTTTATAAAATACTGGCGGTAGGCTCCAACTTCGCACAGGTATATTCTATAGCATAAGTTACTCAGTGATAACGATATAATTTGTCCATGGTGATAATAACGTAGCTTTCTAACGGCAAAAGAATTTTTGAAATCGGTCAAGTCGTTTTTTAATTATATCGTTACATACAAAAATACAAATCTTTCCTCTTTATAATATTAGATTTGATAAAAAAACTTGTTTTCAATGGATTGTTAACTAGATTAGTTGTAGTTAGTTTAGTAAGTTTGAATGTCGATAATATCTTTGTACCTGAAAAACCCACATATAAAGCAGAGACAAATATCACGTGAAAACAAGCACTTACCGCTTTTATAAACGAAATCCAACTTGCGATAGCACTTGTTTAAAACCACAAGTGTATATATAAACAAACAATTGCTTGACGTGAAAGATACATGATCTGACAAAACTTATAATTAACACTATTGAAATCCTAATACGAGTTAAACAACACAATCGGCTGAGGGTTAAAAAAGCGTTATTGTTTAATTGATCAATCATAATAAATCATAGCATGAATCGATATGCAGGCTATAAAAGACAATAGACAGGGAGCTGTGCAGTTGTTTCTACGCAAAACATACATGTGTTTTACAGAACCAATTAACTCCATGAGACTGCTTCGTTGGTTGGATGAGAGTTTATAGCGTTTTTAAACATTCAAAAGTGTAGTTCGAAAATTTAATACCAACATATTGGTACCGATTTAACTCGTTTTATTTTAATATTATTTCACGGTTGCCTAAATCCTGGTTCTGAGCATCTTTACGAGGCGTAATGTAACATTCGGCTTGATCGAGCTGCAAGCGCCTTTAATCCCGTACGAACTGCACGAATGAACGCTTATTGTGTAACATGTTACATTACAGCCAGACATATCCCATAAAAGCTTCTCGGTCTTTCTAGGACACATTTCGGAGAATGCTCACAGGAACTACATGACCCGATTTCAACATCCACCTTCCATTCCAGGACAGCAACGCATATTGTTTAAAACACGCTCCCTACTGTTGTTTTTCTCGTTAATTACAACCTGGGTCTCTTCAAGACAAGAGTGAATAGGTATCTTCTAGACCTTCATGATACATCGTCGGCCACATCTTCACTTTCCATCAGGTGAGATTGTGGTCAAACAAAAGTCTATAGACTATTAAAAAACACAGCTAGGTGATGCTGTGTGGATTGTCCAGCATTATTTATTTATTAATATGCCCCATCAATCCCCACCTTAAAAGGTGCAAAGTCCTAGACATAGTTTCTGGTCGTCATTGTCTCAAGCCTTGTTGCAAATACATAGTTTTATAGACGGCTAATTATCCATGACCTTGGCTTTGTCAACTCGCAATCAATGCTTTGTTATATCCTTCATTAGGCTTATCAATAAAACAGTTGCCTGGTATTGATGACGCAATAAGATCCAAGGATACAGGATTTTTTAATCTCCAGCGTTGTCTTAGACACTGTTTGACACAAACTTGTAATACAAATTTTTATTTATTTATAGCCAGCTGTATTGTCCCAGTAATGGGCAATTGCGTTCCTCTCTTTTTTATCTGTGTTATTAATACCTTTATCATCATTATCATCTTCATAGCAGCCCTTTATATCACCCACTTCTGGATATTAGGCCTCCTTTAATCTTTGTCAAATAAAAATACCGTCATTTAAAAAAACAGGTACACGAAGTATTCCAATATTTTTTTCTGATATCCTATTACAGTTTTTTTAAGCATGTTCTAAAAATGTGTCTAAACATTTTAATCGCCTAACACTCAGATGTCGTTCTCCGCCCCCGTGAAGCGGTTAAAACCAGTTCAGTACTTAACTAAGTCGTATTCAGGAAGGAACAAAATGAACTAAAAAAGTTAACAAAATAAATTCAGTCCATAAGTTAAACCATAAGTTTTCTCAAGAAAACATGAAAAAGAAATCACCACCACCATCATCAGCCTATATTAGTCCACTGCTGGACATATGCCTCCCCTAATAAGCGCCATAGCGCCCTGACTTGATGACTTCCCTGTCTTCGTCTTGAGAAAGACAGCCTTAAACAAAATAAATTCAGTCCAGTCATAAATCAGTCAGTAATAAGTCTTCTAAAGAAAACTTGAGAAAAACAGTCTTACTGCAAATTATCACACGATAAAACATCTTGCCATCGTAACATTACATGTGGGAGTAGCACTAGAAGAACCACTAGGCCAACTTTACACGGACGTTGTTTAATAACAAATTATACATAAGTAGGTAAGTAATTAGCAATGAGAACTGTCGAACAATGCAGTGGACGCGACGGCCTCGCGAATCCTCTGCTTGTAGTGGGGTCGAGCGTTCAATGTCAATAGCGTGTGGTCCAAGTGTTATGTTTTCCGCAATAAAACTTCATTTTGAACACAAATCATTATGATCAACTTATAGATGTCTTCTTTTAGGTTTGTTTTTGTAAATTGTGTTAAGTTTGTTTAGAGCGTGCTGTCAATCTCTTTATACGTGCAGTCTGTGGGATTCTTTGTCCTAGTGGTCATAATCAATAACACCAATTATTTCTTATTTTTTGTCCTAGTGGACATAATCAATAACACCAATTATTTCTTATTTGATAATAATTACTATCTATAAACCTGTTTATAGTATTAAATTTGAATTGTCTAAGTGTTTATTTTTCTAAGCCTAAAGAAATCAACGTTATTGAATTGAAATTGAATTGAATTGGGTACTACACGCAGAAATGCTGGAATGCCCTGCGCGTCCTGTAGAATAATGAATTTAGAATGCTACTGGGACTTACGAGCTTGGATTCGCATCAAACTAATATTATAAATGCAATAGATATCTATTCACGCCAAAACTACTCAACGGATCAAGCTGAAATTTTGCATATAGGGTAGTTTTAGGCATAGAATAAGACATAGGCTATTATACCCCATAAATCAGTTTGCAAGGGGTATAAATAACCTCAATTTTTTGTTTCAGGTAACACAAGATACAAAGTAACTTAAAATATTTGCGAGGAGCGTCTGGTCATCTGGCAAAGCGCATCAGCATTGCCATACAGCGGGGCAATGCAGCCAGCGTCTTGGGCACGCTTCCGACTGGTAATGATACCTATGGATCAGTGGAGCTACCTGTCGATTGTTTGCAACAGTCCGCAGTCAGCTCATTTGTTTTAATTTTAAATACTAGCATTAACTTATTTCTATATTTTTATTGCAATTTTCTTTAGTAACTCAATAAATACCTTAGAGACATAACATTTATAAATTAAAAATAAATATAGTAACATTTATAAAAACATTTATTATTTTAAAAATAAATAAATATATAATAAATTAAAGAGTGACAATAAATGGAATGTTTTTAGGTTTTCGAAAAAGAAGGGACGATAATTCGCTATAACTCCAAACCTAATACAGACCGTTGAACAGTTCGATCGCGCCGCTTCCTGATGTTCCCTCGATAACAATAGTCACGTGAACGAACACTGTCGTAAAGTACACGCAAAATTAGTACAATCGTCTTCATTGCTTTATGAGACTACCTACCGATCGAAGAACGACTAAACACGAAAGGGGGAATAGGTTTTCATTCGTGGGGATTGCGTCTATTCACATTAAGCCATACTATTATATTATTACATTTGAAAGTAGCTCTGGGTGTCTGTCTGGTTGTTACCTTTTCATACGTAAAAGACTGCACGGATCTCGTATGAAATTTAGCAGAGAGGCAGACACAGACTTTTTTTATCCCGGATAAGCGCGTACGGACTGTACGGAGCTGCGGGCGGAAGTTAGTATTATAATTAACTAGTTTCTGTCCCCGGATTCAAAATCAATCAAAATCAAATCACATTTATTTCAGACGCAGTAAGTAAGTACACATACATAGTCCATAGCCATAATGTAGGCCATAAAGGTACCTACTTTGAATATACTAACATTAATTATAAAAGATTTTTGTTACTAACAAATTATGGATCCCGTTATCTGAATTAAAAGATTTTTTTTTATTAATAATAAAAATTAATAACACACACAGAAAAAGATTACTCGCATACGGATATTACGGATTCACATTGATTTTAATATGGAACCTAGCTTATTGAAAGGCAAGTCAACAAAATCAATAAAAAAATATTATTTATTTGATGTAGACGTTTGTTACCTTCATCACACTGGAAATGATTCATCATCATCATCATCATCAGCCTTTTTCAGTCCACTGCTGGACATAGGCCTCCCCTAATGAGCGCCACAGCGCCCTGTTTTCAGCTTGCCGCATCCAGCATCTGCCAGCAGTCTTTCGCAAATCGTCATCCCACCTGGTCGGAGGGCGTCCTACACTACGTTTGCCGAGTCGCGGTCTCCACTCAAGTACACGTTTACCCCAGCGGTTGTCGGTTCTTCTCGAGATATAAAAAAAAATGAAAAATGAATCGTGGAAATGATTCATCGAATAGAAAAAATCTACCTACTTACACTATATGTTATATCAGGTCTAAAACTATATGTAAGTACGCAAAATTTCACCCATTTCCGCGGTGTGAAGAAATAACAAACATAAATCCACCCAAACTTACTCATAAATAATATATATATATATAGTGTGATGTGATTAGCATTATATTAATGTGATAATATAATTAATGATCTAAAAATCAAATTAAAATGTTAAAAGCAAAACTGTTGGAAATATTGTATTTAAATAGTGGTATATTTTGAATAGCGATAATGACGAATACCTAGTTGACAAAGGACCATAAACATGAGAAACATAATAACAATAATTTATTTTTTCCTGTTATGTATAGATTAGAATCGTATTCTGATTAGGTACGTACCAATACAAGCATAAGTTAAATGGCGTGTTTATTTGTTTAGATTTAGATCCTATCACGTTGAGATAAGGTTGAAATATTTACGCGAGTTTTATGCTAGTTATACATTTATTTTAACATTTGCTATAGGCCTATCTGTTATTTTTGTGGAGTTGAGACAGAAATTGAAAATACAACGTTGATTCTATGTGCTGAATTAACTGAGATTTCTATTAATGTATGTTTGAAGACTATTGCTACGGCGCTCATTAGGGGAGGCCTATGTCCAGCAGTGGACTGGTATAGACTGATGATGATGATGTTTGAAGACAAGATATTTTTGCAGAAAAATCTAGTGTGGGTGGTGTGCTTAACAATTAAATAGTAAAATTGTCCAGCATTACTTATTTATTTATATATTAAGGAGAAAAACGGTATTAACTAAGACAACAGATAAATAAATAATGCTGGACAGTTCACACAGCATTATCTAGTCCCAGTGATAGATGTATGATTAGATGAAGAAGAAAAAAAATATTGTGCAAAATTCCAATTTTTTTTAAATTTTTGTAACAATTGGATTCTGTTTTGTATTCCATAGATGATTAAATTATGTATTTTTTAAAAAGCTTTTTCGATAATGGTAACGAAGAAAAAACATTTTAACGTAACCCAATTCACGTCCCACATACATCAACGCCTAAAATACCATTTAGTTAGGAAACAGAAAATTTTTAGCGTCAAACTAAACTTCACTAATGAGGTGAAACAATTTAGGGCTAGCTACTTAATTACTGACCAGATTCCACTAAACGGGGACAAAATATATATATAATTGTTACTTGGTATACTCGCAAAGGTTTTCAGGCTTGATTATTGATTATATGACGATGGCGACCTCTCTGGCGCGGTGGGCGAAGGCCTGCTTGCGACGCAGGAGGTTGCTGGTTCGATGTGTGTACAATCTGCAGACATTTGTTCAGGGTGTTCTAGTCGTTTTCGTATAATAAAAAAATCTATCTATTTATTGTGTTATATTATGTATATCAGTTATCTAGTATCCATAACACGCTTGCTCTGTTTATCTTGGGGCTAGGTAATGCTGTGTGAATTGGCCAGCATTATTTAATTAATTCATAATTATTCAAATAACATTTACAATTATTAAATCACAATATGAAAATTGGAAAATCCTTTTCGTTTTTTTTATTAAATTTAAATTATCAGTGCAACATAAATCACTTAGCGGACAAAATCACCAATAAATTTTAAAGACCGGACCATATTCAACTGGTTGTAAATATAATATTCACAACAAATTATTGATCGCTTAATTTTATTGATATCTTAGTATCTTGATCTGCAAATTGAAATATAAAGCAAATAACTGACACAAATGTTTGTAAAACTGACACCTTTTGATGACTCGTTAATTTTATATGTTTGCGTATTGATGGGTGTTTCCAACTTGATCAGTAGCTTTACATAATGTGTCATCGTCTACCCAAATATTTAACATGTTTGGCAATGTAACACAAGCTTCGGGCGCTCCAGGGGTTATTCTTTTTGTCATATTACCATGCATGTTATTCTTAGTTCCTAGTTTTGAAGATACGCTTATTCTTTACGAATCCGATCTCTTAATAGACAAAGAGAAATAAAAATGTCTATCTTGTCTCCAAATACACTCGAGAGCAATGAATCCGGGTCACTCAGAATCCAAAAAATCTCGGAAAGTAAGAATGCTAGGTTAATGCAATAAATTGTATTTAATAGACAATTTAATACTCCTTAAATGAAAGTTAAAAAAATATGAGTCACCATACATTTTATTTACACAAAATTACATAAAGTAAAAAAACTGCTGATCTCTCCTTAAAACAAAAATAGGAAACATGAAATTTTTGAACTTTATGACGATTTTCTTGAACTTCAATACTTCGTATTACCTCCTCGTGCTTCCATTACTGCGTTTACGCGGTTTGGCATGCTGTACACCAAGTTCCTTTTACGATTTTGGGGAATATTTGGGGAAAATTCCTTATACGATTTTGGGGAATATTCTCCCATTCCTCTGTGAGAGCAATTTTGAGCTCAGGAAGCGTGATTGGGGGAGGGTTTCGTTGTTTTACGCATCTCCCTAGCTCGTCCCAAGCATGCTCGATCGGGTTGATATCCGGGCTGCGCGCTGGCCACTCCATACAAGTAATGTTCATCTCTTGAAGGTAGTCATTCACAATCCTACCTGTATGAGGTCGGGCATTGTCATGCATAAATATAGCATCCTCACCCAAATTGACCATAAATGGACCAACGTGTTCGTTGAGGATTTCTTCCACATATCTTACGCTAGTTAAAGAGCCGTTTTCTATGATCACCAGCTCTGTGCGACTTTCAGAGGAAATTCCGGCCCACACAAGTACAGACCCACCACCGTAGGCTACTTTTTCTTCGATGCATGCTTGCTTGAATCTTTCCCCTGGTCTTCTATACACTCTGTGTCTTCCATCGTGCTTGTAGAGCATAAATTTTGATTCGTCGGAGAACATAACTTTCGACCAATCTTCAATACTCCAATTTGAGTGACCCGGATTCATTGCTCTCGAGTGTATTACTACTAGTACCTCAACCCCAACAGCCTATTATTGGTTCACTGCTGGACGCAGGCCTCCCCTGATTTTTTTATCTCTTCGGGATAATGTCCATAATCCCCACTATGGGCATGCGGGTTGAGGATCGCAGCGGTGGTAGATCTATTCTGCAAGAGGCGCTGCTGCTCGCCCCCTGGTGTATGTCCCTTAGTCGCATCTTACGACACCAGCGGGAAGAGTTGGAAAGTTCTAAGCTGGCACCACACGGCTACTGGAAAATTGTTATCGCCAACCAACAATCAACATAATAAAAACAAATGAAATTTGTGTGTATGTGTACTTATTTGTGGTATTGGTGTCTACTTCTCATAAAATTTTAACTCTTGACAGATCATCTTAGATTGATTGCTAATCTTGCCATGCAAAATCGTAAATTTTGGACTTACGTTAGCCTTTCAACAAATCACTTCGATATTACCTAAGTTCGGGCATATCTGTCAATACACCCAGTCTTGGTAACTTCGAAGTAGTGGCATGGCTACTAATTGGATTCGATTTCGCTTCACTTCGATTGGAATGCGGTCGAATAGTGCACCGCTTACTTACTAGGTCCGGCGTCTATATCAAAATATCGACGTCCCCCGCGAATAATCCGGTAATGACCTATTACGGGGTTTTTCATGTTATGCGTTTTTCGGCATCTAGAAGTCAAAATACACCATGTGAATTTTTTTCAGAATGTTTCTATCTTTATTTACGAAGATATGAAAAACTACGCGTATATTCCATAAAAAATAATTAAAATTTATTTTAAACGAATAATATGGTTTTAGATCTTTACGAAACAAAATATCAATATGATTTGACAGTATACATTGTTACGATATTATTCGGGTAAAAAGTTTTCTACGTTATTTAAGTAAGTGCTAGTACAGGTTTATTCGGGGTTTTATTTAGAAAACGATATCCAGCCATATTCATTATCGAGTGGCTCCTTACTTCGGTTATGCCTATTGCAACGGCAAGAGCTATTGCTCCGCCCACTTCGCGCGGTCGTGCTATCTTAATGTTTGTTTACCTAATATTAGTCACAAAGAGTCCGTTCCAATATTATAATAATTATGTTGCCGCGTCAGTTAAAAGCGTATAGTACATCTAGAAGAAAATTATTGTTCAACTTTGTCAAGGAACAAGCAGATCTTAGCAGAAAAGGTGAGTCTTTATGTAATGTGATTATGATTACGGTAAAGGGTAATTAAATAGGTACTTCCTACCTACTCAATATTTTTTTTCCGATAGGTATGCGTGTTTATTAAATTGTTAGTTATGTATATTATTAAAGCATAACCAACTAGTGTAATAGTAGTAGGTAGGTCCCTCAAATTAACGCTGGCGTTCTGATCTATAGAGATAAATTATCCCAGCAACTGTTGTTTTCAAATTATTAAATAAAGGTCGAACGAGTTTATTATTGTAGTAAAAATATTAAATTACTGACTTAGGAAAATGCATTGAATTCAAGAAGTAGAAGAAAAGTATACAGATAATAGCTACGAAAATGTGTTCCTTTAATCCAATTAAATTGTAATCATTTCAGATTCTATTCAATCAGGCTCAGAATCATCTACTACTGATGCTAAACCAAAAGTGTACAAGTTGAGAGGTATGTTCCCTAAATGTTACTGTAGTTTTCATCATGAAGTACCTACCCATTTAATCGTTTAAAGTATTACCTACTTAAATATTTTAAGATTTATTTTAAAACAAGGCTTCTTATTGTTGTAGAACCATCAAATATAAAATACTTTGATGACGAGGATGACACAGAGGATTTCTCTCCTGATTGTTCTGAATACATTCCAAGTAAAGATCGTCAATTGCCAGACAGTCTAAGTACTTCGAGCCATGGTACGGATTTGCAAGTTACGAACGTTAAAAATTCCTTTATTACCACTCATTTGCAAGAAAATGATATTTCTAGTCTCGGAGGTGATTCGCTAGTTATAGAAGATAATTTGCTCCGTGTTGAAAACATCTCGCGATCTCCATCAACGGTTTCGAATCTATCTCTAATACTGGGTGAAACTGCTTTCGTGGCATCTCCTACTGTCATTTATAAAACTAGCTGACCCCGTTGAAAAGGCGTCTTTAGAAGCACATTACAGGAAACATTTGAGTATGAAAGAAAGAGTTCGTGAAATTAAAAAAGAAGAAAAAGAAACACTAAATAAAGATTTTTATTTCATTTCGTATTTTTATTTCGATGTAGCCATTTTTGATTTAGAAAAAGTATTGAATGTACCACAGTCTGAAGTGTCAATTTTTCACTACAAACGTAAATACCCGATTTATAATTTTACAGTTTTTGACGCTCTAAACAAACTAGGATTCTGTTACGTTTGGCAAGCTCAAATCGGAAAAAAGGGATGCATCGAAATAGGGAGTTGCTTGTTTCAATTTGTCAAGACAGTACACGAAAAAGGTATACGCAAAATTATATTTTACTCGGATGGTTGTTATGGCCAAAATAAAAACAGATACATTTTTGCATTGTATCTTTACATTGCAATGACTCTTCAAATTGACATTACTCATCGGTTTTTTGTTGGTGGGCATAGCCAAAATGAAGGCGACTCCATGCATGCATGTATTGAAAGAGCTCTGAAAAACAAAGTTTTGTACACACCGGACCAAGTATATAGTATCATCATGAACGCTAAAGTCTCCGGAGACAAGTATATCCTAAAAGAAATGCAACAATCTGAAATCCTCAACATAAAAGAACTTGTTGAACCCAAAAGATGGCTTCATGATAAGACAGGAGAAAAAGTACGATGGTCTGATGTGATGGAGGTTAGTGTCTCATACAGTAAACCTAACTGTTTACTTTTCAAATATGATTTTGATCAGGATTATATTGAATTGGATTACGATGCAGGCAGAAGTAGACAGCGACGGCAGAAACAGGTGTCCAAATCAATTGAAAGTATTGAATTAAAGCCAGCATACGACAAGCCCCTCCCTATTAAGAAAGCTCTGTATAACGATCTCCTAAGCCTGTGTAACTCCCAAGCAATTCCCCACCATTATCAACAATTTTATAGGAACTTAAGCTTTTGTGATACTGAATCAGGTCACGATGAGGATTCTGATTAAGAATTTTAACTGTAATAGGACCTTATTATAATTTTCATGATTGTGTAATCAAGTGTAATAGTCGTGTCTTCAGTGCAGTGTCATTTTTTATAATAATAATAACTATCGTGCTTTCTCAAACTAACCAAAGTTGTTTCATTTACTAGAATGCCCTTTATTTTTATAGTATATTTCATGAAATTAAGGCTTTATTTCATAAAATATACTATAAAAATCACCAAATAATACTTTAGTAAACTATTCGAATAAACAGTAAAAGTCATAACAATAAAATGTACGTTACTGTCAAACAATCGAATAACCACATAATTGGCTTTTACAAATGTTCAGTATACAAAACAAATTACACGAATAATAGCGTTACACGATTTTACCATTGCCATCGAAAATATAAATTTACACGAATAATATCGCAAGAAGATTTTACTGTTGCCGTCGAAAATATAAACTTACACGAACAATATCGTAAGTGACATTACTGACCAGACCTTCACGTACACTAATATAGTAAAATGCATCCAGCTAAATTATAAGGAAGCCCATGGGCCTAGTTAAATTTTGTTGAAATAACCAGATAACTGAAAAAATTTGCTTCCTTATGCGATATAAAAAGTCTCTGATACTTGTTGTTAAATGGAGTTATTAAGGAAAAATGGTTTTTTATTTTTCCTGAACATTTACACTTTTACGATTACCGGATTATTCGCGGGGGGCGTCGATATGTATTACTTAGTTAGGGCTAGTTTACACTGAGACGCGACGCGACGCGAGGCGTCTTGAGACGCAGCGCGACGTCGTTGAAGTTTTCATAATTTGTTAATAAAATTTGTATCTTTTTGTGTAGTAAATAAAGTTATATTTTTAATGACTCTCATAAAAAGTGCGCGTTGCGCCTCACGTCAACGTCTCGCTGCGCCTCGTTCTCTCGACGTCGTCGTTGTCGCGTCGTCGCGCCGGGAGTTTTCTATTATGTCACTAAAATAAAATTGTTAACTCTTTGCGTACCTATCTCTAATATTATAAATGCAGAAGTGTGGATGCTTAAATGTTTGGATGGATGTTTGTTACCACTTCACGCCAAAACTACAGAACAGATCGCGCTGAAATTTTGCATAGGCTTTTGCATATAAGCCTGCAATAAAACTATAAGCTACTATATCCCATAAATCAGTTTCCATGGGATAGAAATAACCTTAAACAACGCGGAAGTTGTAGGCAGAAACCAGAGTAAATAAAGTTATATTTTGAATCACTATTTTAAAAAGTGCGCTTAGCATTGCATTGCGTCTCGTCTCGGTGTAGGCTGACCCTTAATCAGTGGAGTTTACAGGTTACTTTTATGGACCATTCTGATTGAGACCATGACCTGTCAATTTGATGTTAGTTTGAATTTAAAATAATAACGCACCAACGCGAAGTTTTATTAGTCTCGTTCAATGTATTAGGTAGGTAGGATCCCAAAAGGATGTATTTTGGGGTAGAGCCATTTCTTCCTGCCATCTGTTTATTAAGAACTGCTGTTGAATAAGAGCACTTAGGTTAGCCGTGTGGTACCAGTTTAAAATTTGCACCATCCCAATTCTTCCAGTGGTAAGGCGACTAAGGGACATACACTGGGGGACGGGCAGCAGCGCATCTTGCAGAATAGATCCACCACCGAACTGCGACCCCCAAAACGCATGTTTAGCGAGGGGATTATAGGCGTTACCTACCCCCCCATGACATAAAAGCCAATAAGGCGATTATCTGGGGAAGTCCTGCGTCCACTGCTGGACGCAGGACTCCCCCTTAGTATCATCATAGGAGCACCTAAGCAGCAGTTAAGTATCTCTTTATATCTGACTGCTTTTTAATTATTGGATACATTTTCAAATCGCCAAGCGTTTTGATTTCGTGCGCAAAGTTTTCAGCGTGTTTATTTCATACGTGATTGTTTAGAGACAGCATCAGTGCATATTGGCAATAAGTGCACGATTGGGGGCCGCGTTAGAATGGCGACCTCTCGCGCTTGCCAGGAGTATGGTAGCATTGAGGTATTTACCTTTCTTAGGCATAACTTGTCCTCAATACTATGGTGATTTATTGTGTGGGTACGGTGCTTAGGTATTTTGTTGCAATGCTATATGTGCCCAATTTGCTTGAATAATGTATGGTAAGCCAAGACTTGACGACCGATGAGGCGCGGCGGGTGATGCGCTAAGGTCCGCCTGTTACGCAGGAGGTTTCGGATTTGATTCCCGCTTTGAGTAAAATGTTTGTACGATCTGCAGATATTTGTTCCTGGTGTTATGGGTATTTTCGTTGGTATTCATTTAGTAGAGTACCTACTTATTTTATAGAGCTCTAGATGGTTTGCAAGAATCTAGAAATAAATAATGATGGACAATACACACCGCATTATCCAGCCCCAATCTAATCAGAGTTTGTGTTATGGATACTAGATAAAGATAACTAATATACATAATATGATACAATACATATTACATAGATATTTTTTACTTTACATAGAAAACGACCAGAACAGAACACCCTGAACAAATATATGTTGATTGTCCAAAAATTTGTCCCAAGGCGGGAATCGAACCCGCGACCTCCTACGTCGCAAATGGAACTTTGTCCACGGAGCCACAGAGTAGGTTCGTCCGATAGATAAATGATAAAAATGTTACATGTGTCTTCAAAATAAGTGAAAATACATGTCGTAAGTTGTATTTTTCTGTTTAAATAAAGTAATTCCGTGATACTTTGTACAAGTTTTTGTCCTACAGCCATCCGGGAAATGTATCGCAATAAACAACTGACCTAGCACATGACGTAGACGATTTGTTTACAAAAACTGACGGCCAATGAGGCGGCCTTGAGCTGAATAACACTATTTACCTACCATTTTAACCAAGATAGATTATATTTCTGTTATCCACATACAAGGTAGACCACTTCTAAAAGCAATGTCAAGTAAATGAAAACCAAAGATCTAGAGACATATAAGTTTGATCTAGGTTTAGTGGCGAAGAGGATATTCTATTCTGAGCTTCAGGACGGCAAGCGAAAAAGTAGCGGCCAGCTCCTCAGATTCAAAGATGCTCAGAAGAGACATATGAAAAAGTGCAAGATTGATCTCGTTGTACCAAATTGTAACACCCCACCCCCTATATATTACAAATAAATAAATATATCTTTAAAATTAAAGATTCAAGACATTTATTGCATAACTTTCTGTACTCCTCCTCCTCCTTGCGTCGATAACCTCAATGCTGAGGGTCGGGACCTTTATGTAGGACCTTGGAATGCACGATGTGTCTCCATCGGGGACGGTTTTCCGCAGTGCGGATAGCGTCGCTCATGCTGGTTTCAAGCGTTGAACGAATTTGACCACACCAACGCATAGGGCTCCGTCCACGCGGTCGTTTTCCGTTCACTTTGCCGGTGACCACGAGCCTTTCCAGACTGCTGCCGTCTTTTCTGGCAATGTGTCCGAAGAACTCAACTATTCTGCGAAGACATATGGTGGAGAGCCTGATGTTGACGTTGAGCTCCTTTAGAATGGATATGTTGGTGCGGCGAGCAGTCCACGGTATCCGAAGCATCTTGCGCCAGCACCACATCTCAAAGGCATCGATTCGCGCTCAGTCCGCCTTCTTTAAAGTCCAAGTTTCTGCTCCATATAGGAAGATTGAGAAAACTAGGCTGTTCACTATCTTGCGTTTGGTTTTAAGGGAGATGTTCCTATCAGCCCATATTTTGTCCAACTGTGACATGGCGCTCTTTCCCATCGCGATCCGCTTGCGTACATCTTGCTCGCAAGAGCCGTTGTTGGTTATAGTGGAGCCTAGGTAAACAAAGCTGGTGACAAAATCTAGGTTAAGTGCGCCGGTGAACTCCAGTATTCCGGCACGGTCAACAACCATGATTTTGGTTTTGGACCTGTTTATGGAGAGCCCAAGCTCGGCGCTGACCCTTTCCATTTTATCCAAAAGCGCGGACATCTCGGCTTCATTTGCTGCAAATAAGGTGGTGTCGTCAGCATAGCGTAAGTTGTTGATCTTGGTGCCTCCGATAGAGATACCACCTTCCCAGTTTTCTCATGTCTTTCGCATGATGTGTTCGCCATAGATATTGAATAAGATAGGAGAAATTACGCAGCCTTGACGCACTCCTTTTCCGAAATGAAAAGGCTTAGACAGCTTACTGTCAACCTTGACCACTCCTTGGCTGTTAGAGTAGAGTGTTTTCAATAGTGCAACAAGATGTTCTGGGACTCCGAGCTCCATTAAGACTGTCCATAGGCAATTCCAGTTAACGCAGTCGAAAGCCTTCGTGTAATCTATAAAACACAATATGACTGGGACGTTGTACTCATAGGACTTCTCAACAAGTTGTCTTATGTTGAGAATTTGTTCTCTGGTGCCTTTTCCCTTTACAAAACCTGCTTGCTCCTGAGGAATCTGCCAGTCCAGGTAGTGTCGGATACGACTATTCAATATGTGCAGAAGGATTTTACTACAGTGGGATATCAGGGCCAAGGTTCTGTAGTTATCGCACTTACGTGTTGATCCCTTTTTGTGGAGCGGGAGTATCGTTGACACAGTCCAGTCCGTAGGCCACTTTCCCTGCTGCCATATGAGATTACAGATCATATGCAGAGCGTCTACGCCTTGTTCTCCCAGCGACTTGATCACTTCTGCAGTTTTTATAGGTAAATAAAAGTATTTTATAATGGCCAAAATAATCGTCTAGTGTCGTCTAGTAGTAGGACACCCGTTGTATTGTAGTAACTCAAGATTCTTTTAGAATCTTAGACAAACGAACTAACTACACCCTAAACACCCTAATTCTAAAGAATACCTACCTACTTAAACCTGATAAAACCTAATCCTCCATTTACATAATCGAGTAAAATAACTTTCAATCTCACTCTCGCACACCGAAGTTACGACGGCAAATAGTCTTGGCGGAAAATAGGCCAGGATGGAGGTTTACACTTTTGAAGACGAACGCAGGCTCGAACTCGATGTAAAACGCGATCAACTTAAAAACAAATCCCCAGCAAACATTCATTATAATTATGTGAATGGTGTACTGACATGTATAATATGTGCACGCACATTTAAAGCCAAAATTGGTTACGCCAGTCATCTCAGGGCGCATCAGAGAAAATAAATAATAATAATGCAGAAAAAATGTCGCCGTAACCGAAATCGGCATGGAGAACATCATCATCACTGACATAGATGCGTAGGAAACACATAAAATAGATCATGATTATAATCTAATTAAAATGTGCAAAGTAGGATTTGCGATAGCCACGAAAATAAAAACTGTCTTCAAAACGAATGATCAACTACTAACATTTTGATGTATAGTGTTGAATAGAATAGAATACTTTTAGTACTTTTTTAATACTTTTAGTTCATGTACATATTAGTCATCTGGAGCCTCTGCAGGTCAATTATAATGTACTGGTGAGTAATATCTATTTAGCCGTGTGATGCCGGCTTAGAACGTGCACCACCCCAACTCTTCAAGTAAGTGTCGTAAGAGGCGACTAAGGGACATACACCGGGAGGCGGGCAGCAGCGCTTTTTGCAGTATAGATCTACCACCGAAATGCGATCACCAACCCGCCAGCCCGCCCAGCGTGGAGATTATGGGCATTACCCTCCATGAGATAAAAAAATCAGGGGGAGGTCTGCGTCCAGCTGTGGATCATTATAGGCTATTGAAGAGGTTGAGTATATCACACCATCATCATCATCATATAGAAAGCCCATACCACTGCTGGACATAGGCCTCCCCGATACGCCACAAAGAGCGGTTCTAACGCCTCTATCCATCGACTCTCTGCGACCGCTACGATGTCGTTGGTCCATCGAGTTGATGGTGTCTGGAGTTGGGGTAAATATATCACATCACCAGCTTTCTATTATAAACATGAAAGTTTGAATGTTTCATGTCATTTTCGATGTCATGCTGAAATTTGGCATAGATGTATCCCTAAACTTTGATTCATATACATAGGCTACTTTTAATCCCATAAATCAAATCAGATAGAAATCATTTGTTAACGTTTCCATTAAAACAACGAGTCTTAAGCCGCGGGTAGAACCTAGTCGTTCATACTATTTTCACCGCTGTTCGGCTGCATTTTGATTCCGAATAAAAAAAAATAGAAAACATAAACCAATGAGTATTGTATATAATTGTTTAGAGAATCGACCATTCATTATGTGGTTGGATGATATGTCTGAAAATGTACTTTTAGAATTAGTTATACAAATTTATGTCTTGTTTTGATAGAACACAATTACCCACGCATTACGGCAGCTAGTTTTCATTAGTAACGAATCATTTTACATTAAATTACCGTCAGGTGCTCACTAAGTCACCGAGTAGAAAAACGGGTAAAAAGTGTGTCAGCTTGCAATGCAGTATCAGGTGATGCGGCTTGCATCTGCAGGGCTAAATGCATTTGTTCTTTTGGCCTTTTTGCATGCCCTACTGACCAGTGGTCCTAGTAACACAAATAGCGATGATCAATTTATTATATTCTTTATTATCCTAGCTCTTAATTAAACCTTTTAGTATCCTACATAGATTTATTGTCTCGAGAAGAACCGACAACCGCTGGAGTACACGTGTTCTTGAGTGGAGACCGCAACTCGGCAAACGTAGTGTAGGACGCCTTTCGACTAGGTAGGATGACGATTTGCAACCGCTGGAGTACACGTGTTCTTGAGTGGAGACCGCGACTCGGCAAACGTAGTGTAGGACGCCTTTCGACTAGGTAGGATGACGATTTGCGAAAGACTGCTGGCAGATGCTGGATGCGGCAAACTGAAGACAGAGTGCTAGGCGCTCATTAGGGGAAGCCTATGTCCTACTGTGAACTATGTGATTTTGATAATTATACCATAAATATAACTAAAATACGAAATTATATTAACAGGTTGGTGTGATGTTATGGTATTGGTCAAAGGCGTAATTCTTAACCACGGAGACCATGTAGCCACAAAACCAAAAGCGTTTAAGATCAATAAGCAAGCAAAGACACCAAGATGAAAGTTTTGATACAACTAAGGGTAGACTAAAACAACCAACAACTACAATTCAAACGGTGATACGTAACACCAGACAGAGTTTCACATTCTTATTGATAATCTCAAAAATTGCCACTTAAGACTAGTATTCAGGGACTATGACAATGAATACAAAAGAAGCAAACCTTGCCAGCAACAACGGTCCAGTTATTTGCCCAGGAAAAAGTTGTGCATTGTAGGTATATTATATACTGACTTTTTTATTTAATACTATTCGACCTATTTTTTCTGATTTGCTTATACACATATCTATCCACACGCATTTCTCTTTACACCCTTAGGTTTGCTGTAAGAAAACTCTATTAGGGTTAAGCTCGCCTTTGTACATAACCATTAGTTGTTGACTTTTTATATGATGTATCTTGTGTGTACAATAAAAAATTTAAGACTGCTAAAGACAAACGCAAAAATTGACAAATTAAAAATTTTCTATCGTACAACCTATGGAGTTTTATGCGATGGTAGCTTCACTATGCACATTTCATGTCAAAAACCAGTTAGTTTAATGCGTCCACAATTAAATAAGTCACGTGTGGTCGGCTTGGCATATCGGCTATGGAGACGGGAGCAAAAAGAGCGGCCAAGGTAACTGGTGCAGCATATCGGGTGATGAACCGGGTGGCAGTGTAGTGTAGGTATCGTCAGCGCAAAACTGAGATGGAATTATAATCTAAGGACCTCAAATTGATTATAAGATAAATTTTATTAAGAAAGACCAAAACCTAGATTCGTGGGGTACCGAGCCACTCCAGGTTTTCAAAAAATTATCTGAGAGTCTGGTCAAAGCGGCTCGTGACCCGAGAGCTGGTGAGTATCTGGCAGTGCATCAGCATTGCCAGCGGGACAATGCAGCCAGCGTCTTGGGCACGCTCCCGACGACCCGACCGGTATTGATATGGATCAGAGCTACCTGTAGATTGTTTGCAACAGTCGGCAGTTATATCAATTGTTTCATTTGTAAAAACTACCTTTAATTTTATTATTTGATAGTAATAAATTTTTTAAATAGAAATAAATAACAAGTAAATAAGAAAAATTCCATCTAGCCAGCATTCGATACCGAAGCGGTCAAAGCTAAAATGTTTTCTGCTTTTTTCATCTGCTTTTTATCTGCGAAATATATTTTTATGAAGATGCGTAAAAATATAGTAATTACATAAGTCGCTGACTGTACACCGTACATATATGGCAAGGTCGGTGGAAGGCGCACACGACATCATTACCGCAATCACTTTCACTCAGTGCCTTATCCAAAAAGGGGCAGATCTAGAGCACTAGGCTCTACCCGAACAACATAAAACTATTCTGGTATACAGATAATTTAAGAGATGCAAAAAACAATGAAGAGTTTCTAGTTATCTTTAAGGAAACCAATAAATAAGCGATAGACATATTGCCTGAAAACTTTCTGTAGAACCGTTTAAAACCAAATTAAATCTTATACATCGTCTTCAAATGAAGTTATTGAAAGTCTAGACGAGATAACTAACTAGATAGATGCTAGTTTCGGTTCGCGATCGAACAGGATCACTTTAGAATACATTTTACAATACGTATTTCAACAAACTTCAGACAAGTCTTGGTTTACCAAAGCTAGAGGATTTTAGGAGGACTAAGAAGCCCTAAAAACTAAAAGAGATATGTGACCAAATAATATTTGTGATAATTAATGTAAGTACGTAGGAGTTTTACAACTAATTATGTGACGTTGATGTTAAAACCTCAACAGCCTATAATAGTCCACTGCTGGACGCAGGCCTCCCACTGATTTTTTTATCTCATGGGGGGTAATGCCATATTCCCCACGCTGGGTTGGGGATCGCAGTTCGGTGGTAGATCTATTCTGCAAGAGGTGCTGCTGCCCGCCCTCCTGTGTATGTCCCTTAGTCGCCTCCTAAGACACCCACGGGAAGAGTTGGGGTGATGCAAATTCTAAGCCGGCACCACACGTTGACGTGACAAGATGACTGAAAAGGTGTTGCTATAAATGCAAACCATGCAAAGTTAGAACTTTGCGAAACCACGGATTTTGAAATTGAAAGGTAAGAGTTTCAGTTTTACAAAAGGACGAAATAGCTCTATGCAATTTAATATTTTCCTGGTATGTTATCGCAATGCCGTTAAAATAATGACCTAAACCGTAGCCTACGTACGTCATATGCATTTAAAGATTGAATGTTATGTTGTCAAACTGATTCCGAGTTAAATTGGTAAGAATCAAAGTGAGTAAATATGTGTCGGAAGATCGAACTTCGTTTGATTCTTTGTAATTCTTTGATTTTCTTGTTATTTGGTTTGTTCTCATATGTTTCCATTTAACCTGGAAAACTATTTTGTTTTTAAAGACACCTGAAAATATAATAGGTAGGTATCTATGTATTTGTTTTAGCTGTTATCACTCGAGATGTGGACTAGAAAATAAGAGATGGGGATAAAAATAGAATATGGAGTAGAAAACAATCTTGAAAATAATAGAAAAATTACAGCATGATAGGATTTCCGGATCCAGCAGCGCCTTGTTGAAGAATAAGATCTATTTTTTATTGCGTCTGGTCTGGTCAAAATTCCTATTAATAACAACTAACAGGCTAAAGGTTTCTTCATCGCTTCTTTACCTTAGTCTACATACCGAAGTGACAGAAATCAAAAATATCACTTTCTTTCCGTGTCAGTGTTTTATTTTAGATTTCTGAGTGCACTTTTTTGTATTTATGGAAATAAAGCATTTTTGATTTATTGATTGATTGATATTGATTGCTATGCTACTCAAAATAAAATAAGTAAAGGTAGACATTGTCAACAGTAAACTAAACTCGTTAGTGTCCGTTTTGAATTGAGTAATTCTTGTTGATTCTTAAAAGGACACATTAATGTCATTTTTTTACGCTTATTGTTTTCTTACACGTACGGGTGTGCTCTACTCTAACAAACTTATTTGTTTTTTTTTAGATTACCCAGAGTGCGATGGTTTACGCACTTTAATATAAAAAGTTTTACTTACATAACTGATTTTCAAATTTTATATTAAGAATCGCATAAACTGGTTTTCGTAAATAAAACATTTATCATCTTACCTCTAAGATTAAGTAGTCTCAAGCAAGCAAAGTAAATTTAATTAAGCCTTAAAGATAAAAAAAACCCTAACTAAGGATAAGGGTTCAGGCGGTCTTTGTTTAGCGATATCTTTATTCTTGTGACCGCATGAGGTCATTATGTTTTGAAACATTTGGTTGGGTTCTACGGGCACAGCATTCGTAGAAAAGCTGACACATATTGGGGACCGGTACCTATTCCAAAAACGATGCTCATTCGTCACGGCTTGCACTTGCAAAGACCTTTGTCAACGTATATTTGGCAGTTCCAGAGGGTTGTAACTTTAAGAGTACTATAACCCTCGGACACGATAATTAAAATTGACGATTTCCAATTCTATTTTGGAATAGCTCATACCACAAAATATTTAACAAAACTGAAGCTGTCATGGAAAATACTTTAACAGCTTTGCCAAGCTTTATACAATCATGAGTCAGTAGATCCTTGACAGTTATTAACCCATCTGTGGCTTCCAAGGTGCAGACTTCAAACCAAGCCGCATGACAGACGTACAACCGCGACGCCGGACAAACTTATTGATTCAATGACTGAACTAATTACATAAAAGCGGTCATACGCTTTGTTGGGTTAGTTACATAACTAGTACCTACTGCTGGCCTTATTTTATCTTGTGCGACATCGTCACTGGTTTTAATATGACGTCATAAGGAGAGATTGACGTGTGTGTGTGTTAATATTTGTATCCTTTGCTTTTTGGAAATTATCTTGAGCATTATTCCAATGTCGCAAGTTGACGCAAATCTGGCTGCTGTTCTCAGAATTCTATAAACTGGAACGTCTAAAGCTGTTCTATCATCAAAACTAACTTCATAGGTCTTCATTAAACTAATGTCATAATATGCTGTTTGTTATAACCCCCTTGTTCATAATGGTCTGCTAAATCTAAAAGCTGCTAAACAGTGTTATTATTAGTTATTACTCACTCTGACTTATGTCAATAGAAGAAGATAAATTGAGAATTAGCAATGTGATAACTTAGTACACAATTATAAATAAGGGGGTTTTTGTGGTTCGTGCGCATGTGCGGGATGGCACAAGATTCATTTTTGTTTTTAAGAAAAGACGAAGTCTTTTTAAGAAAATGGTTGACGATTTGCAGAAAATAACTTTTCAACTAGTTTTATTGCTGTGTTTTGTTTTTCGTTTCAGAAAGAAAAAAACACAAATAAAATAAAATACCGCATCCGGTGGTTTCATCTTAGACTTTAATTCCTTAAAAAATTCTATCATTTCAGAAATATTTGCCGATTCTTCAGACATACAGTCTACGCACGTCATGTCATTGTACTTAGTGCTTTCCAGCATATGACTCATCTTACTTTTATTTCATATTATGACATCTTGTTCACAAGAGGGTAATTAAGGGCTTAGGGTACGTTCACGTAGCGGGGTGGCCATGTACGGCTTCGAGCGTTGACCGACATAAATACCGTAATTAATTACACAATCACAATATTCATTGTTGTTTTTGTAATGTGGAAATATTAATTGTATTAATGTATTTCCTTTTCAAATGATTATATTAATAAATAGATAGCTAGCTAACTGCAGACTGTTGCAAACAATCTACAGGTAGCTCAACTGATCCATATCAATACCAGTTGGAAGCGTGCCTAAGACACTGGCTGCATTGCCCCGCTGTATAGCAATGCTGATGCGCTGTGCCAGATACTCACCAGCTCTCGGGTCGCGCGTCGCTTCGACCAGACGCTCAGATAATTTTTTGAAAACCCGATAATATTATAAATTCGAAAGTAATTCTGTCTGTCTATCAATCTGTTACCTTATAACGGCTTTTTTATATTCAATAAACCTTCGTTTGACCACAATCTCACCTGATGGAGAGTGAAGATGTGGCCGACGGTGTATCACAAAGGTCTAGAAGACTTATTCACTCTTGACTTGGAGAGACCCAGATTGTAATTAACTGGAAAAACAGCAGCAGGGTGCGTGTTCCAAACCCCAGCGGTGCGAATGATCAAGGTGGAGGAAAATCGCTTAGTGTGAGTGGACGGTATATCCACCACGTAGGGGTGGTAATGCGCTGCGCGTCTGCTTGTCCTGGAGTGGAAGGGAGATGGTGGAATCAGGCTGAACGGTTGTTAATGAAATTTGGAAGGAAGGTAAAGGGTAAATAGGCTACCTGAAAAGCGCGTGTACTAAATAAAACAATGTTTGTTTATGTAGTGACCCATTTTTTGACATTTTCTATGTATAATAAAAAATATCTATCTGTGTATTGTAATATATTATGTATATCAGTTATCTAGTACCCATAACACAAGCTCTACTTAGCTTTTGGCTAGATAATACTGTGTGTACAGTATTATTGTCCAGTATTATTTATAACTGATTTTTACATAATTATTCTGCATGTCGGGCACACAAATTTTGTAAATTTTGTGAGTGTTGATACATTGTATCTTACGATTAACTCAATTTATTTTCTACCCAATAAATACTACGTAAATGATTTGAGTTTATGTTTGAACATTATATTATTTACTATATTGTATCTTTTACAAGCATTTGAAATGCTAAATATTATAAATAAATAAATAATGCTGGACAATAATAATTCACACATCATTATCTAGCCCCAAGCTAAGCAGAGCTTGTGTTATGGGTACTATATATTGACACAATTTTGATCTCATGATAATTTATGGAACATTCTATGACAAATAATGAGAATAGAGAGAAATATTTTGACACAGTCATCGATGTAGTATAATTATGAGACATAGAACTCAGTGGACATAGTAAATTCAGCAATAGAACCTAGGTCTACCGGAAAAATAGTAACGAACGAAATTATTCAAATGAAATTAACTCATTAGCTATTATCATTCAATTTCATTCGTCATCTGAATCTACCTTCATCATCATCATCAGCCTGTTGGCACCCACTGCTGGGTATAGGCCTCCTCTTTTACACGCCCCAGTTAAATCGATCCTGTGCGAACCTCATCCACAGTCTTCCGGCCACCCTGACGATATCGTTCGACCATCTGGCAGGTGGTCTACCTCGAGGGCGCTTCGCGCCTATCGAGTACCACTCTGTCTGTGCGTCAACGTGTCCTGCCCATCTCCACTTTAGGCTCGTGATCCGCATACCTCATGAATCTACCTGCAAAGAAAGAAATTATTTCAAACAATTTCTTTTATTGATTGAACGAAACCACTTGATACTAATTTAAAAAGAATGCAAACACCAGGAATGCCGAATCCTGTCGTATAACACTCGCCGCATTCAATGCCACACATCGGTGAATCGTCTTTGTTTACACATAACTCTCAATAACAATTTGACATCGCACTTCGCAAGAACATCGCAAAGGTAAATATCAGATTCTAACTTGACTCGATGAACGTATAGTACATAATTATAAGAATATATTGTATTGTAAATACTAGTTTTAATTTAAATTTGTTATTTGATTGTTATTTTCTTTCTGAATAAATTATAAGAACTGTTGTTTTCATCATCATCTTCAGCCACTATTAAACGATATAGGCCTCCCCTAATGAGCGCCATAGCGCCCTATCTTCAGCTTCCCGCTTCCAGCATCAGCCAGCAGTCTTTCGTAAATCGTCATCCCACCTGGTCGGAGGGCGTCCTACACTACGTTTGCCGAGTCGCGGTCTCCACTCAAGTACACGTTTATCCCAGCGGTTGTCGGTTCTTCTATATGGCCAGCTCACTGCCACTTCAGCTTGCTAATCCTTTGAGCTATGTCGTTAACCTTAGTTCTCTGTCGGATGTATTCGTTGCGAATCCTATCCTTCAGAATCTCCGAGCATAGCTCTCTCCATAGCTCGCTGGGCGACTTTAGCCCTACCGTAAGTGTCCACGTCTCAGCTCCGTAGGTCATGACGGGTAGGACGCACTGATTGAAAACTTTCGTTTTTAAGCATTGCGGTATCGATGACGAAAAGAATTGTTGTTTTGTAATTTGTTTATTCTGTATAATATACATACATAATTTTCACAAAAATGTTCATCCGAGTCAACCTGACCCGATTAAAAACCGATATAGACATCAATAAATATATAAAACAGGTTCTCTTCCTTGTATAATTTTGTCTACTATCGATTGGCAGTAAACTACTCAAGAACAGCGCATTCTTTATCGATGATGCTCAATATGTGTGTAACGATGACTTTTTTTATCTATTTTATTGTTTTTATCGGTCTATTTAGTGAGTCCGATGTCGCAAAGCCTGCTGGTTTTCAACAGTTTAGAGTAAATTTATTCTGTTTTGAATTTAAAAAAATGCCAAATTGAAAAGAGTGTCTACTACTTGTTAAAATAATTAAATAATATTTTATTATAATTCAACACTTTATTGCACGCAATTATAAAAAGTAGTTACACAAATTGGTAGGCATAATGCCGATGACATTTTCTGCCTGCCAACCACACAGGGTCAACATCAAAAAAAGGCGTACTTTGTTTATCATGTCCAAAATTACATTTTGATTCATCAATCAGTTCAAAGTCTTTTAGTGCATTTGCAAAGTTATTATAAAGCCGTCATCGCATCACCACGCCCGGAGAGGCGACGCACGTGTTTCCAGCTACGCTTTTCCAGAAAATGTACCTATGTTATAAGTTACTAGCTGCGAACCGCGGCTTCGCCCCCGTGGAAATTTATGTTTCCAAATTTCTTAATTTTTTCTTTCATAAGAACCTTCTCCTGACAATAACAAACACAACAAAGAAAGAATTAGCGAAATTGGTCCAGGCGTTGTTGAGTTATGCGCTTACCAACACATTTTGCGATTCATTTTTATATTATAGATATAACGTCCACTGCAGTCTACGAACACGGTACGCGTGGCTTGCTCGAATATGGCACCCACGCAGCTCAACGCTGTTAACGCTATGAAAGCGGTACAAGCTGTGCATGTGTAAGAATGGGTACGAAAAGTGTAACTTAGACCCAGGTTGTCAAACACACGAACCCACGCAGCTAAAATGCGCCACGCTCGCGCGTTCATGGTCGCGCGGTGGGACAGCGTCCTAAGACAGTTCTTCATTGTATAACAGTCGGTCGACTTTAGATGTAGTCTCGAATTCATTGCATTATTTCAATCCAGAAATAGAATCAGGTCATGATTTTCAGGTTTCAAAGTGACTTCAATGGTGACGAGAGAGTTTTATTTTTATTAGTACCTACACGGATAAAGGTTAACAGCTGCCAAAACATTAACGGAGCTCAATGATCGACAAAAATGTAAATTAGCGAGCATCAAGGTGACCGATTTTGGGACAATGTTGTTGGTTGTTACAATACTTTGACTGAGCCCTCTTCCAACAAAGGATTAACTTGTCCTTGAGGATGCAAAAACAGCAGGTAGTATTACAATTTACCTGCTTATTAAAATTATCTGCATAACTCACACTGTTAATAATCATTCAGGTATCAGTTATGCTCTGGCAAATGCGGATATAAACAAAACCTTTTTGAATTGTTAAAGACGACTCTACGACATTGCTCTTGACTAAAGAAGCGGTTGTCATTAAAAATAATCCGACAATAACTAAATTTATCGAAATATCAAACTGCTTATTTTTGTTTAGTTAAAGATAGACATGGCAGTTTTGTTCGTACGATTTGTTGACCTTCACTGTGAAGCTTTCTTCATTAATTAACAAGAATATCATTTGTTCTGCGCCAAAAGCTTCTCATAATATTTGGCTTCAACATCGACATTTTGGATCCGACACAAGGTCTCTTCACAGTCAAGGTGAGATCCGAAAAAATATCGAAACCTTCTACAATCTTAGTTCTTATAATAAGAGTTCAGACTTTTGAACGATCATTCTAAGCAAACTGGGAACAGCAAAGCAAAATAGCTGGTTAGTTTCTATTCACCTTTAACTAGAGTATAATAAATTTGAAATCAGAAATAGCTCACGCTTCGATGCGATTGAAAGACCGATGCGCGTTTTGTGTGCGAAATCATTTGTGATATTTCATAACAATTAGACTAATTCCTGTCAGAGTTTACTCCGCATAGGAAAAAGCATAGGATGTTAAAAATCCTTCCCCTGGTATGCAAGTTTTATGCAAATAGTCTTATGAGAGTTTCTTCTTCGTCTTTACGTTCGTCTTACAGTTCTAGAACGTTCATAGTCGCCTACTTAGTAATTCGTATACATTATCTTATATATATTGGGAAATATTTATAAGATAAGGCTTATTAATTTACCTGGAAGTGACAAAAAATAACTGAAATTGCAATTCTATCCTACTATATACTGGATATCTAAATTTTTTATGGAGAATGTATTAATTCTTATACAAAACTCTTTATTTTACACCACAAAGTAAATCAAGAAACAAACATAGACATTAAACATAAAAGTACAATGGGCTTATAAGATACGTTTAGAAGCGATTTCTTCCAGGCAATCTTTTTCCTTAACCTTCATTTGAGCTCAATCTCACCTGATGGTAAGTGTCAATACTATAAAAAGCATGTAAACTAGCTAAAACATTTACTAAAGTGCATGGAAATCTGTGAAATGTAAATGGGAAATGACCAATTTGCTAGCATGCGATCATGCAAACGTGTAATATCTACTACACAGCTGTTTTAGAAAAGCAAATGTGTTTCCAGCATTCCTCAATGACGGAAGACAAAGCAAATAACATCATTATCCGGGTTTGCGGTGTAAGCGACGTTCATTCATAACAATTCATGTTGTTGATTATTCTAGTCGCACTGACTATCATATCATCTATAGTATTTTACTATAAATCTATCGTAGTTTGACGAATTCATTACGGATGTGAGCGGGTTAACTACGAACCTTATTAGTGTTGAAAGAACACCAACGTTTTATCCCTTAACGAGACAAATAAGGTTCGTAGTTAACCCGCTTACATCGGTAATAAACAATCTATAGTACTTTATTCTATGCTGCTTCTATACAACTTGTAGGGTATTCTACGTTCACTGTTAGCTTATGGTACTCTCTAACTATGCAGGTTATTGTGTATTCACTGTTAATTTCATACTTTTTGCTGAAAACACAGAATTCTAACAAGTTTTTTTTAGATTTCTGCGTCTGAAAAGTATATTTTGCTTCAAAACTGACTGTTTATTATTCTGTTCTGTGCTCGATGTCGCGCAAAAGTAAGCATAAGCGGATTTCAATTGTTCGTCTCGGTAAGTTAATTTTACAGTTTATGTTCTGTTTTTACTGTGATGTGCATTTGTTTTTCTTTTTGTTGTTTTGATCTTTTTATCGATTTCAGGAGGAAGTCTGTTCGGCTCTTTCGTTGTTGTATAAGGATTGATTTTGAGGTGGTCCAATAAAAGTTTGGTCCTCGAAGATTGATATTTTGTACGTGAAAACGTACCTATCCAAAATATCATCACATGATAATTTTCACAATCGGTAACAAATGGTTTCCATGGCAACTAGCGTAAACAAGAGGTCTTTTCATTAATTGTTTTATCCATGTGACATCGCATCATACGCAATTAGACTAGAATTTCAACTAGATGTCGCTATTGTACTATAAAACACTATTAGTTTGACGAATTCAGTACGGGTGTAAGCGGGTTAGCTCTAAACCATAATTGAATACCATATACATAAATGTCGCGATATTAAACTTAAATCACACTATCGAAGTGTTCCTTCCAAGCCCATTTTCTCTATTTAGGATCTTGAAGTAGTTTGTCGTTTTTTTTTTATACAAGCCAAATTATTATAAATCTATACTTGTTTGCTTTTGGTTTTGGTACCTACCTATTATTTCTGCTAGTGTAAATTTCATTTTATTTATAGGTAATTTAAACATACCTACTGCTGACTAATAGACATCAACACAATCACTTTTAGCCTAGTCATGGTTATAGGTAAGTATCGGAATTTCCATCATGCAAACAATTATTATATCTTCAGGTTATAAGGTGTTAAAATATCTAGAATTATCTAGGTTTTATAGTATTAAAAAAAATATGCAACCATTTTTAAATCGATCCGTAAAATTATCTTGTAGCAATGATTAAACGTCGACCATTCGACTTCACTACAATAAAAATAAACAGAAATTATTTCAGGAACGTTACTCCATTTTTGGTCCAATTGAACGTATTACTAGCAATACAGTCAGCACCATTGTGACTATAGGTCCCGCTATTTGTCCGCACTAAGCAAATGGAGATTATGCGTTCCATGAACAACTATATTATCTTTCAAGAATTTTATTTCACTGTCTTGCTTGAGAGAATTTTGTTCTTTTCTGGATGAAAGTTGCAAGACACCTGATATTTTTAACCCACTTTATAAAAGCGATATAAAACCTTTTCCTTTTCTACATTCGTTTGGCTGTATGTTTTTTTTATGTATGTCGATTTCTCCGACAATTAGGAACCGATTAAAAAAAAATCGCTATTCCTATAGGCAATGATTTTAAGGTAGTCTAATTTTATTCCCGGGGGATAAGTATTTATCCCGCAAAACTTAAAAAAAAAATGTGAAAATAATAAATAAATAAATAATGCTGAATAATTCACACAACATTATCTAGCCCTAAGCTAAGCAGAGATGGTGTTATAGGTACTAGATAACAGATTATAATAGATAGTAAATTTGTCGGTTTTAGTTTTTTTTAAACAATCTAATAATTAGAAATGCTTAAAAAATATGCAACTCATGAATCTTATTACAAAGCGACAACGGTGTTTATTCAATCTGGTTTTTCAAGTGACACAGGTCTGTACTAGCTAAGTGACCGGGTTGCGCTACGTACTCGCACAACGAGGTTAACATCCAGCCGAGTTGTAAGTAAAGCCTCGCAAATCTCTCGATAGTGTACGGCCCGCTTTCCAAATCGGCAGGGTTATAACAGAAATCGCTTCAAGGCGCATGTGCACAGACCAAATGGGGTTACCTCACCCACATTCCAGCCTTCCGGAATTTCACTCACGTTGACAATCGCTATGTGATACAATGATCAGATTTGCCAATTCCAAAATGCAAGCTTATCAGCGTTAGAAGCACTTAAAACTAAATTCGCTTATATAGGGTGAACGAGCCTATAAGGCTCTATCATCAGAGAACCAAGAATTACGATAGTCATATTGATTGCTTTATTGATTCATATTTAATTAGGGCAATGAAATTGGTAAGATGATAAGCATCTTTGATAGTGAACAAGTTTGATTTTTATATATCCAGTTACAAAAATAAATTACACATATGGTATTTTGTTATTTGGAATGTTTTGATTAGGAACTGCTAAGACTAAACGTTCTGCTTTGTTTAGCCTAGTATTATGTAGATTTTTTAGAATAATCACATACATTTACAAACATAATACTTTGGTAATAATTAGTGAATATATATACAAAAAACATGTCACCTAAGGCCAAAAAGGTCTCAGCGGCGCTGATTTTCAGACAGGTGTGGTGGCACAAAGCTGGATGACAATGTCATCTTTATGAGATGTCTCATCTCATAAAAAGTCTAAAGTACGATAGGAAACAAGAGAGAAAAAAATAAGGTTTTTCAGATTACTAAAATTAAACTTATTAAGTGAAATCTCAAAGATATTTAAGTTTGACATGATTGTAAGGTGATTAACCCATGTGCCATGTAACCACTGCCTGTTTCTACAATAATCCCAATGCATTCGTGCATACGTGGATACGTGGATATCTATTGCACCCAGTTACAGGTTAAACAAAACAATTTGAAGTTTTTTTGGAAAATAAAACATAATCGAGAGATATTTAAGTGTCGGTAGGTCTCGAGCTCGGTTGAGACAAAGAATTGCCAATTATTCCACCTGCCCCGCTACACCTGGACCGGCTGCTCTTTATTTATTTCAATTCTTGATATTTTTATTGTTCACCTTCGCCGGTGAATACACAAATGAAAGTATGCAAGTGTGCTTCTTTATATAAATTGTCAACTGACTTGATCTTAGCTGATGATAAAGTAAAGAAACTGGCTAAGAATGAGGGCACAAACATTACGATTTTCAGTTTGATCTGATTGTTAATAAATTTAACATACAAACAACGTTGATGAACATTTACATACACATGGAATAAAGGAGGAACAACGGAGGTGCTTGGAGGGATCTAGAACCGCACTTACCCTGAAGAAGTCTCTCGTCAAGGGTTGAAACGCTGGTGTTCTTCCAACACAAATAAGGATCGTAGTTAAACCGCTTAAATTCGTAATCAATTCGTAAAATTACGATAGTTTTTATAGTAAAAAGGAGATGAACTCTTAGAAATATTTGCGTGTAGGTACTTATATTCTTGACGGTTCTTCTACGGTAATATTCTTTGAACTCTAGAATCAAATTATTAAACAAGAAAGAAAAAAACAAATGTCACAAATCCGCGACGGATGATATTTTCAATGGAATCAGTAATTTATTTTCACCATTCCGGTTATATCAGATGGAGTAAAGCTACTGGGAATCGATCACGCTTGATTCTCAAAGAAGACGCAAAAAATAACATCTTAAAATTCAAACCTACCGGATTGAGGTAGATACTGTCTCAAAGTTGGCTTAGGCATTAATTAGATACTCATTGATTTTATTAGAACTAAAGAGCAACAATACACAAAAGAAGGAAGAAAAGAAGGCCTCATAATATAAGTAGACTTGTTGGTTAATAATTAAAGTCATAGGAAAGTGATCATGATCAAGTGATAGGTAATTTCGAAATATAACTACCAACACATTTTTTGTCATACCTGTTGGCCTCAAGGATATAGGGAAAAGTGAAAAACCAAACTCCTTCGGATCAGGTGCGTGAAGCACATCATCAATAAAAATCTCCCCAAAAACTGTCTGTATAAAACAAAAATGTAAAAAAGTCGTGTGAGAAGACGCGGACACGATGCGTCGACACGGTTCGTTGACCCCGTCGATATTTCTCGAAATTCGCCGTGGAATCCGCGCTCTTTTCGCTTTTTAATTGTATGTAACCAGCTACCCAGCGACAAGGTGATATGTTTCAAGAGAAAAATGTATAGCCGCTGTGCCCCACACTGGAATTACTGTAACGGAACGCACAAATTAAGATTTACAAGGAAACGCGCGACAGATTGAAAAAATGGCGCTCATTCCGTATAATTGGTATTCTTTATTCCTTCGACAGCTTCATCTCGGACCCACATTATCTCACAGTCATTATCATTCCTAATCAGAAGCTAATTTCATTGTGTGAACGTTTTAATAAATTATTACTTACGTAGGTTCTTTTCAAATCGTGCCATCTGCAAGCTCCTTGACCCCATCGTAATTATACACTATAGGCAGCCACTCAGCTCATCAAATGCGAAAATATATAATAGAAATTCTCAAACTGTTTGTAATAACCTTAATGGCAATACGGAAGTTTGATTTTCACGCTACACACTGAACAATAGAATCACACGACTCGGTCCGAGCGTTTGCAACTCGCCCTGAATTTGACTTGTCTGCCTTTCTTCATTTTGATGTTTTAAGTATATCATCGATTATTATAGATTGAACCAGACCACGTATGGTATTTAGAATATCTGGCAGCATCCCAAGACTATTTTAAATAGAGCACGAGTAGGTAGATTAATTATTATGACACATGACTTTGTTTTATTCAAGCATTTATATAAACTAGATCTTTATCATGATGTCTGCGCTGTCGTAATTAGTTAAATTAGATTTAAATCACAAACACAAACCTGATTATTTACAAATACTTTTAACAAAAGTCGTATCAAAAACATTGTTATCGGTCATTTAGATTGTTGGTTTTCCTCATACAAAGCAGATTAGGTGCAATTATGAGTTCGTTTTTCGTTTTGCATGGATGCTAAGGACGGAATACGAGGCTAAGGTAAATAATAAATAATGATGATGCATGCTATTGACGAGATTCATCGTTCGAGTGAGCTGAGTGAGCTGTACGTACAGCCAACGAGGTGCGATGCTGTCAGCTAAATCGGACGAAGCGATAGTCTACATTACTGTAGGTAATAGGGTTGATACTATAATTGTCAGTCTTCCTAACTTTAATTTTATCTCCCCTGTCGGTAGGTAGTCTATCAAAAAAAAATCTAAGCCTAAAATACATACATTTGCCAATGCAAACAAACAGCTGAGGAGATCAAGCTTCATTTGCTGGGAGCCTAGTAACCAAAAGAATTTGCGAATTAATTTCCCCCACAATAGTTATTTTACAGAGTCCAGACAGTAAAGAAAGTAGTAAGCAGAGGGATAATTTTTTTTGTCCAGGTTAAATATAATAGACTAGCAATGAACAATGTTGCAGACGGTAAATGAGATCATCTCTTTTAGCCGCAGTCGCCTAGGCAGCTGCTGCTTTTACTACCACTAGGACTTTTGTATTTAGACGAGACATTATTATTACAAATGAACCCAGACCTAGTAATAAAATACAATGATAAAAGTTACAAAATTTCAGATATCAATAACATTATTTCTTTAGGCTTACAAAACAAGAACTTAAACAAGTCAAATCTTATACTTTAAATTCAAAAGGTACACCGAACGATAACAAATACTGAACAAAAATGAATCAAATTATAAATACATCCTTTCAACACGTGTAAGCATGCCTTTCAGCTAAATCGGTACACGACTCTAGGAAGTAGAAGCAGAAAAAGCGTATTTAAAAATACATAGAGGTGCGAGTGTGCGACCCTAAGTTACGAACACTCGATGATGTTTAGTAGATTATAATTAGCCGCGGTGCTCCGTATCAAGTGGTCCAAGTAACGGGCAAACTGCGATTGGATAAAACACCCTAGATAGATAGACATCCAATAAAATAAAACATTCATAATTCACAAGGTGCTAAATCTTGCAATTTCTTTAGAAGGTATAAGGCCGCCATTCCAACTTGATTCTGTTTTCTGATTGATTGCCGTGTTCAAATCGAAATAAAACATACAAATATATCATTTAAACAGCGATTAAAATCTGGTTAAACATAAAATTCAAATAAATCATACAAATAATATATCCACTGATAAAATATGCAGAACAAATCTCCATTCTGAAAATGTCTGACAGGACTAGTTTGTAGACTTGAATATATTTACAAGTTTGAATCGATCGCCGATGGTTTACGTCACAGTCGTCATATGACGGGTGTTGCCACGCGCTGCGCAGCCGTGGACGGCAGATGCGTGTGCGCACGAGACCCGCCGCCATGGCAGCTTCCATTATAGCCAGGTATCCAATCAGCACGAAGTGTTTGCTCAGTGCAACATGCATAATTTTAAAGTAGAGGTAGTTTAATAAATTTTAATGAGTACATTTAAGCATTTTGCAAATCAAAAAACTTATCGATATTTAATTTTTACGACTGGCATTGACATTAGCTTGTTTTGACTGTAATTTGACAATGTTTATCTACGCTAATAATTGTTCCTTTAGTACCTAACCTAAGCTACATAAATAATATCTTATTTTAAATTATGTAGTATTTTGTAGTACCTACGATTTATTTTTCGAATGCATATCTAATTTTAAGCATTCAACAATAATTTTATGCGTATTTTCATTAACTCCATAATATGTTACTTGTAAGTTAATATAACCAGCAGTGCACTAGTTTTAATTTTAATAATGATGTTAAAATTGATAAGTAGCTGCCTTTTATGGATGATTTAAAAACAGCATGTTACATTCAATTCAAGATGCACCGTACTTGTTATTTACATAGTCGACACTCGGCGTCCTTGAAATAATAAGTCCATAGCTGGGCTTTTGTTTGAATTCCATGGCGTTATCTCCAATTTTATCTTTGCAAATCATCGCACTGTTATAGATAATATTGTTATTACGTAACATTTATGTGAAAGTTGCAATACATTTTTTATTCATTTACAAGTGCGATTTTCTTTTTGTGTTTTTTATTATTGAGAAGTACCTAAGACTGTATTATGGATTATGTTTTTCTGTAGGTTAGTTATCTATACATTAATTCCAGAAATTCTAAATACAGAATGTTCCTAGAAACGATTGAATAACTTTTGTCTACGTTAACATAAGTTTCATATTATATCTGTACATACATCTTTCTGTGCTTCTTTTTACTTTTAACAGACGAAAAAATACAAATGAGGAGGACTAGGTTCTAGGTTCGGCTGTATGTATTTTTTATATAAGTTCGTCGATTTTTCCGTCAATTATGGAATTATTTTTATTAATTTTCGTTATTGCATGGAGAATTACCTGAGGTTATCAAATATAAAAAATATTACCCAAGGGTTTGCCCCAAAAAAAATTAAAACAGTGTAAATACTAAGATTTTTAGTTATTTCAAAACAATCAAAATAAACTGTTCTAAAATTTAAACACAAAAGCGGATCAGAAATCGGTATAAAAATCAAAAAGCCAAGAAGCATTTTCAAAATGCAATTGCTGTGAATGCCGGTCCGAAAGCGGAACTCAAAGTGAGTCAGTCGCGAGAAATAATAGGGAATAGCTACTATATTTAGTAGATTAGTAGTACTATGAATAGACTCGCACACGACCAGGCCACGTAAATCAACGCCCGACTAATGTATTACAAACCCGATACATGGTGTCTCAGGCGTGAAATAAAAACTACCAAACCTCGCTTATTTTATTATTCTTTTGAGTGGCTGGAGCTTCTTCGAAGAAAAATTTACTTTGTTCTGACGGATTGGCTTGCGAAGTTTGATGTTGGAGTTTTTGATGACCGATGTGGCGAGGCGATGTCGTTGCGACGCAGGAGGTTGCGGGTTCGACAAATATTTGTACGATCTGCAAATATTTGTTCAGGGTGTTCTGGGTATTTTCACAGTATATCTATATTATGTTATATATTCTTTTAAGTATATGAGTATTCTCGAACCAATAGCACAAGCTTAGCTTGGGGCTAGATGATTCTATGTGGATGGTTCAGCATTATTTATTATTAGTTGAAGTCGATGATTTAATCACTTGCTCTGCTGAAATATAGGCTTGACTTAATAATTACTTAATCATATTATATTTTCTTGCCTTCTTTAGTGTCTTCTCTATCGTAAAAACAGTTCCATAATTTTTATCAGCTTGTGTTTGTTTATTTATTGAGTGTTGTTTTGTTTTCCTCATATAGATTTTTAGTGTCAATTTAGCCCTCCTCATCGATTTCGATCACGGCGATCTAAGAAATCACGGATTGTCATGTCTACCATGAGCCTTAATATGGCTCGGAAGCCCGAACTTGGCCTGGCAAGCACAATTGTTGCTTCAAGACGCTAGACACAAAAAAAAGGCCCATACCCTCCTACACAAACACCTACAATACCGCAACCCAACTCCACCATAACAATTGTCGTTGGGTATTTATCGGCAATACCCAGACTTAACAATAAAAATGTTGAGAGGTGTCAAGGGACACCCGGATGGAACGAAGTTCCTTTCTTTAAGAGAGAGAGAGAGACAGACAGAGAAACATGCGCACGCCGCACGGCTTACAATACTTACCATATCAAAAAGTGTCGTTTCAACTTTTCGTGGGAATTTTTTCTTTCCAAACCCTTTCACAACGCGCGATAAGGATCTTAGTTCCAAAAGGCCCATACCCTCCTACACATACACCTACAACACCACAACCCAACTCCACCATAACAAGTCGTAGGGTATTTATCGGCAATACCCAGACTTAAGAATAAATAAGGAATTCCAAAAACTACACGTCGTTCATCGAATAGGCCCTATCTGGACGCGTCTGGAGTCACACGGCGGAACAATGTTACCTGACCCGGAAACAGCCCTTGATAACGTCTTGCTTACCAAGTTACAATTTGACTGGTAATTCAATCTAAGCTCCTGTCTGCATTGTTTAATTTGACGGGTACTATACAACTTAAGTTGTTTAATACTGTTCATTGTTTCGCTCATGGATATTTTGTCTTCTTTTTGTTACCGTAGACACCACCTTAGGTATCTGCGACTGAGTTTAAAGGAAGTACATTAATTTGTAGAATAAAAAATGTAGCGTAAGGAATAAGTATAAGTTTGCCAGGTTACTCCTTCCCACCCAACACACTATTATATATACTAAATGTATTAAATTTAATGCAAAGCTCGGTGTAAACCAACTAAACGAAACTAACCATGAAACCAACAAAAAACCAAAACTCACTTGCTTGACGTTGAGTTTCAGATATTTTAAGCAATAGTTTTGGCGTTATAAGTATATCAATCATCTAGTACCCACACAAGCTCTGTTTACCTTAGGGCTATATGATGCTCTGTGGATTGTTTAGCATTCGTATTTTATATAAGATCACATAAAACTAGCTAAAATAAATTCTATAGATTCTGAAGCAAATAGGTGCTCATCAGGGAAGACCTTTGTCCAGCAGAGCATTGGTAAAGGCTGTTCATGATGATGTTGATTATGATGATGTTAATGAAAGAGTAAGGGAGTCATTTGTAAATATAATGAGTCATTTCTGGTACAACACGACCATTCCTTGGTTTCTCCCTCCTGTAACCTATAAAAGCCTTGCATCTAAGAAATCAATCATCTCTCTTAACCGACAAAAGATAACCTTGTAGGTCGAAAAGGGGTATATCAAGAAAGTGAAACATGAACACCCATTTCACACTCAATCGGGTATCAATTGAATCCAAGTTTGCGGTCAGACAGAGTACTGCTTGATGGCTTGATGATTCGTAATATGATTGGTCATGTTGATAGAGCTGTCAGGTCAAGCTGATTATAGTGAATGACAATGATTGATGTTATATAGAATGTCACCTGCTTGTTTATAAGACAAAGCATAAGGTGCTTTGGGTGGATGAGAATTAGATTTCTTTTTGAGCTTCAATTTTAACGATTTGACTAGCTTAGTTAGAGTAGGTTTAGTTAGACTTTTGCTGTAGCTTTGTTCTGAGTCCTTAGTGCATAGTTTATTAAAACTTTATAAAAGTTTTCGTTTCCTCATGATTTTGAATGATTTTTTTGCATTCTAATAGTACAACTTTGACAGGTCAGCGGTAGTGAGCGAAAACTTTTTATTTTTTGTATTTTGCATACCCATACTAGTTTTTAATCCATACCCAAATTAATCAAAAAATAATCAATGATATAAAAATATCTATCATTCATCCCCCCTCTCCTCTGAACCTACACCTGGTTTAACCTATCGCATGCGAGGAACTATCTGTCATCACCACAAGTAACTCTCCGATCAAGTTGGTTTAAGTTGTACGTACAGTGTACACATTACCTAATTCTATAGAATCTGATTTTGCACTCGTCTACAGCAAGTTTTTATTCTAATCTAAGTAATATAACACGCAAAACTTGCTTATTACCTATAACCTTATGGTTTAATCTAAAACATACGTATTCGAAAAGGGCAGGAGTGATATGTCGACATATGGCTGGCCACCGCATTGCGCCAATGTTGCTCCTATGTACACATACGTTATGTACGGCTCTGTAGCTAATACCGCTACCCGTAAACTTTGTGTAAGGTGAATTGAAACCACAGGTACCTAAGTGTAAATAGACACATTTTGTCATAATCTTTTCTGTTTAGAGATTCGAGCTCTTGAAGGAAAAAAACTGCCGGTTTTGTAAGTGATACCATGATTCTGATATGGATAACTAGTTTCTGCTCTTGGCTTTGCACGCGTTGTTTCTATGGAAAGTTTACAGGGTTAAATCCACCTCTCTCCGACTTATGAAATGATTTATGGAATAAAAAAATTGCTATATGTAAATCCAGGTAAAGACCTACCATAATATGTACAAAGTTTGGCTTTCAGCTCGATCGGTTCAGTAGTTTTGGCGTGATGAAGAAACTAACACACATCCAAACTTACGCATTTACAATATTAGTCTGAATGTAAAGTGTGATATACTATCATAATGAAAATGTAAAAGTGTGTTTTCCAATAAATTCAATACGAATTCCAAGACCACATTAAACAATCAAACAAACTCTCATCAAGCCTATTGTAATGTTTTAAATTTTTAGTACAATTCAAATGATCTCTATCTTGACCTCTGCCAATGCGCATGCCATGTAAAATGCATTATTGTTGCATGGTCACTTACCCGAGCTAAGTGACAATGAACTTGCACCTAATTTAATGCATTTTTGTTTGAATTATATTTTTAAACTGTGGTATTTTTTTAGCTTCATTTTATTTGTGTGTAGAAGAGAGCTCTAAAACTAGATGGCGCTACTGAAACTCACAAAGGAAAAACATAACTGGTCAAGTGAGACTTACCCGCTTTTAGTCACAGTAAAAGACATGTGAAGACAAAGTGTCACATCTGATATATTGTTGATTTTGCTCTATAAAACCGTAGGGCTACCACAATCTCACTTGAAAAACTAAGGGAGCCTAATACAGACCACGGTTTTAGACAGAACTCGCTTTGGTTCATTTTATTAATCAATGCATGTAAGTTAGAATATTTAAATGATCGAATATGAAAAGACTCGATGTGCAATCGAATCTTTTCAAATTTGATCATTGAAAAGCGGGTAGATCACCCGCTTTTAGTCACACATGTGAAGACATACTGTCACATCTGATATATTGTTGATTTTGCTCTATAAAACCGTAGGGCTACCACAATCTCACTTGAAAAACTAAGGGAGCCTAATACAGACCACGGTTTTAGACAGAACTCGCTTTGGTTCATTTTATTAATCAATGCATGTAAGTTAGAATATTTAAATGATCGAATATGAAAAGACTCGATGTGCAATCGAATCTTTTCAAATTTGATCATTGAAAAGCGGGTAGATCACCCGCTTTTAGTCACACATGTGAAGACATACTGTCACATCTGATATATTGTTGATTTTGCTCTATAAAACCGTAGGGCTACCACAATCTCACTTGAAAAACTAAGGGAGCCTAATTCAGACCACGTTTCTTAGACAGAACTCGCTTTGGTTCATTTTATTAATCAATGCATATAAGTTATAATATTTAAATAATCAAATTTGAAAAGATTCGAGTGCACGTTGTGGTCGATTCGTTAGCCACCGATTGAGGTGGTCGACGGATGCGTACGATTATAATTAGGATTGTATTTCTGATTCCGGCGGAGTATGGCGGCTGGATTCCATCTGAGTCATTGTGCTCGTTCCGGTGCCTTTATTTTAGTGAAACACTTGAAAACGTGCATCATTGTTTCGTTTATGTTAGCGGTAATTGTTTGTATCACTGGACTGTCTTTTTTATAATATTTGTTCCGCCTCTTTTTCTCCGATATGGATCGGAGACCTTTGTAGGCTAATATTTTGCATAGTCAATACATAACTTAATATAAATAATATACTTTAATACATATTATAAGCCATCAGTGCAATTTCACAACTGGTCGTGTCGATATTTAGGTAATGGTTATGTTATTATATTTTGTTTTTCCCCTTTTTTACTGGATACTCGACTGTCTTCAGCTTCGCTTTTCTAAGCAATTTTACTCAGAGGACTCTAGAGTCTAACATATTTTTAGATTTAAAACACAAGTGGGTATCTTGACTAATATTTGCCACGCTGTCATTTAATAACGTGTGGTTTTATACTTAATATTTTTTCTTTATCAATTTGGGAACTTGTGTCTTCAATACACTACATGTGTATACGAAAACCAATACACTACATGTGTAGTGTATACAACTTCTATTAATCTTTCTTTTATAAAAACTACTATTAAAATACACATTTATGTAATAACTGAATGTGTGAAATGCTCATTAAAAATTCACGCCAATTTATTCGAATAATGATATCAAATTAGGTTTAGCAAGCAAAAACTGTTGTAGTCTAGAATTTCAGTTTTTTTTAGTTCTTACTTTTTAGTAAATGGGCTTTTTAAGATTTAAGAATTCCCTCAAACAAGTGTTTTCTGCAAAGTTCCGCGAACTTCTGCAATACACAGGTAACCGATTAGCTTAGATGTAGGTATCATTGCATGCAAAATTGTATGCAGAAAGTAAAATGAAAAAAATACGATATTTTGATATTAATTATTATCAAATATAAATGGAGTGCGGAAACTTTAATGAAAACCTTAACTAAAGAATTATTATTCTAAATTAACTTGTCGTTAGAAATACAATTCTGATTTGATTTAAAATGAAAAGAAAATTACTGCTAATAAAAAGTACAAAAACATAAAATAGGTAGACGTTACATGTATGTATTGTATAGCTAATATTTAATGTAGATAAATATTATCTAAAATCGAGGTAATGACAAACTCATAAACAAACTAACCTTTCCCAATTCAGAAGAGCCACTTGAATCCATAGTGCGTTGACTTTGCCATTCTCCACTGACCTGCCTCGAAAAATTGATACATAATGCATGGGCGAGTATAAAAATATATATTATTGTAGAAAAATGTTAATATAGTGTAAAGAAGAGCAGTTGAAACAGGCTTGCCGGCACGCGTCGGCATATTTCCAGTTGCAGCTAAACAGGTTTCTGTAATAGGCTCTGCACGTCCAAGGTGTACGGTGGAACAGTACATCAACTGTTTGCAAAAAACTCTACCAAGACAAACGTTAAAGAGTTTGTATTTGGCTTTCATGCAACTTTTCAATGGTAGTCTAACACCTTGAAGCGCGAGGCTACGCGTTTGTCGCTAAGCTAGGATAAGGGGCTAACGGATTAACTGCCCAGTGCCCAGTTTCAGCGGTGCAACCGAGGGGGCACTGAGGGGGCACTGAGCCCCACGCCGGTCTCGATGGGTATATGCATCGTATGCCATGAAAGTGTCAAGCAGAATTTAAACCAAATGATAATAAATAACATAAGACACGGTATGAATTCCACACAGAGACGACAAGTCCGTTTTAGATGAAGTAAAAATTGCATTCATCATGAAAAAATGAACTAAAAGAATATTTTACTGCGGGGTTAACGCATTAACTGCCCTGCCTCAGCGGTGCGGCTGGGGGGGGGGGGGGGCGATTCCCACGCTGGTCCCGATAGGTATGTGCATCTTCTGGCCATGAAAGTGTTAAATGGAGTTTAAACAAAATTCTAGGTAATAGAAAACATAAGACACGGTATGAATTCCACACAGAGACGACAACTCCGTTTTAGATTTATAATATAAAAATTGCATTCATCATAAGTAAATGAATTAAAAAAATATTTTGCTGATTTAGAAAATCTGTATTTTCAAAAGTAAACATTGTTCAGTCCATGCACTAAGTTCATGCTCAGTTAAAATTACTGAATGTTTGATTCAGACAGTAATTTTAACTACGTCATAATATATTCAAAAGTGGATTGATATGATATTTATTGAGCCCCCTTAAATATTTATTTTATTCTGTTTTAGCTACGTTTTTAGTATTTGTCGGCAACAAAAATGCGTCATCTGTGAAAATTTCAACTAACTATCACAGTTCATGAGATACAGCCTGGTGACAGATGGACAGACAGACAGACGGACCGACATCGCAGTCTTAGTAATAGAATCCCGTTTTACCTTTTGGGTACGGAACTTATAAAACATTCAAGTCCAACCTCTTCAAATCAAGACTTGCGACTCTAGGTGTCACTTCTACTGTGTTCCCAACTGACCTGATCGTTGTCACAGAACCGCGCACTGCTTGCAGAGTGGACAATCATCACCTTGTAATTATTTTCTGCATAAGTTACCTATAGATGCAATTATTATCATTTCGTGTGTGATATTGCTTATCTGCCGATATCAATAAGCGTTTAACACTTGAGAAAAATGTAGAGGGCCTTTGCGGTAATTTTGCAACATTACTTCAATGATAAAGATGATACTGAATAATAACATCAGATACATGGATAAGAACAACAATGTTTTATAGGAATAGCCTCGTAGACTCGTTTAAGCCCTGATCAGGGCTTTGTTTTACGACTACCTACCTATTGTTAATAAAGTTCACAATCTGAGGGGTTAAGACCAATTTTACTAGCCTAAATGTTGACAGTTATACATTCATCATCATCAGCCTATATTAGTCCACTGCTGGCTAGGCAATAGGGGAGCCTAATTGAGCGCCATAGCGCCCTGCGCATCCAGCATCTGCCAGCAGTCTTTCGCAAATCGTCATCCCACCTGGTCGGAGGGCGTTCTACACTACATTGCCGAGCCGTGGTCTTCACTCAAAAACACGTTTACCCCAGCGGTTGACGGTTCTTTTCGAGATGTTGCCATGCCAACCCACTGCCACTTCAGCTTGCTAATTCTTTGAGTTATGTCGATAACACGCCATCCATGAAAATTTCAGCCATGTCTGTGGTGTAATTTTTTTACCAAATCAAACTATATTTTTGCAAACTGCAGCCCGTTTCGTTGTGTACCTAATTTTTGCGTTGTTTACCAAAATACTATACTTTCGGACTACATATACGCCTTTATTTTTCTGTGATCAATAAATAATTTGATAATACCAGACATATTGACATTTGTCAATTTTATGAACATGTTGTTACAGCCTTTTAAAAAAATACAATCAAATAATAGAAACAAATTAGAACTAGCACAATTGAAACAATTGAGCTAACTGCGGACTGTTGCAAACAAACTATAAGAGTATTCAGATGCAATATGCAGATGCAACTATTTCAATTTCGTATTCAGTTAAATTAAATTAATAAGAATATATCTTGCATACTTATCCACTTGCAACATGACATGCTTTCGAGAAATGATCACAGTTCTAGAACCAGCTTGTACTTGCATGTGAGAAAATTACTCGTGTGTGCTGGTCAACGCGTATGTGTCCTTATTCAACACTTGCCTTCATTTTGCAAAATAAATCTCTTAATGCAGACCTTGGTTTCTTGATCGAAGAGGAAACAAGAAGACACAAAAATGAAGTGAATTTGTAACTAGATAATTTTGGGAAGATGCTCTGCTTTGTGGATGATTTTGTTTCCATCATTCCATCATTCATCCTTCATTTTGCAGAATAAATCTCTTAGAGCAGACCTTTTGATCTTGATTGAAGAGGAAGAAGATGACACAAAGATGAAGTGAATAGGACTAGATAAGCTTGGGAAGATGATCTGCTTTGTGAATAATTTCGTTTTCACGCATCTTTCACCGCTTTTCAGCAGTGCCTTATGCCTTCTTTTGCTTTGACATGCGTGGTGTTTGTTAAATGTCTGATGCTTTAAAAGAGCAAGTATTATCAGGTGAGATTGTGGTCTTCTCTAGTTGAAAAAAAAACAACGTCCTACATAACTATTACCAATAGTGTAGTTACCATGAGTGCGAAAAAATCGTGATATTGAAGTAAATAAAGAATCTTAAGACTTGACAACCTGACAACAATTAGGTATTCAAACTTATACACAAAATTTCCATACATTGTAGAGCTATAAAAACAATTTTCCTGTACAAAACGGTCAAACGACGTAAAAACTCGGCACACTGCAGCTAACAATAGCCAATAGCCGAGTGTTTCAATAATACAAACAAATTAGTTAGGTAGGTAGTTACCTGCGCGTGAGTTGGTAAATAGCGACGCCATCGATGGAGTGCTGCAAGGCGATACAGAAATAGCCGATGTGCATGTTCCACTATATCTGCTTTTTACGACTTCTATATGCTTAGGGTTGCCACAATTTCCGTGTTAGGTATAGCTTAAAGACACTTTGCTGCACGAAAAATGCACTTTAAACATTACTTGCTATACGAAATATTGAGGCACTGATAGGTTTTAAAATTCTTAATTTCTACATTAGGATGGTCAAAAAAAAAACATTTATATTGCTTCTCCTCCTTGCGTCGTTTCCCCATTATTGGGGGTCGTGACCCATCACGGAAGCAGCTTCTTCTTGACGATATCGCCTTATCTGCTCCGGCTTTCAGCGACATGTATCGCTTCTGACATTTTGATGTCGAGTGTGGTGCGGATTTGGTCAGACCAGCAAGTTGGGCTCCTCCCTCTCGGTCTCTTTACCTCTACTTTTCCAGTGACTATGAGTTTTTGGAGGCTCCGGGCTTGCGGGCCATGTGACCAAAGAACTCAAGAATCCTGCATATTATTTATCCTGAATATTATTTTGCTCTGTACACAACAATTTAATAGGCATAGCTCCTTTGATTAAACATCACAGTAGAAAAATACTCTATAAATAATGAATGACACATGGTCCGAAAAGACTCTACGTTTACGTGAGTGTTTGGAAACAGACGTAAGTTTATCAAAGCTGCGTTGCAGGCAGACCTCCAGCTGCTTGGCCACTGAGGTCATCATCATGCACCTTCAAGGATATTTTCAAAGATTTTTCGTCCTGCTCCAGTCGTCACTCGCCAAAGTCGCCAACCCTACCCAAGACCGGGCCGTGCGCGCGAGTTGCAAAACCGCCAGTTGACGATAATAGCCGGATCGTAAAATAAACACAGCGACGTGATTTATAACTCTTGTCAACGTATGAGGAAAACTTTTTAATTCACGCCGTTTGACGCTTTGATGATGAGCTATTGTTGAAAGGTGGTGATCGTAACGGACTAACCGCATGAAGTTAGTTAAATCCAGAAATATCTGCAACTTTGTTAAAAAAACATGTTATTTTATAGTGACAGGGATTTCATGATCGGCTAGCTAATTTATAGCTACATAAATAATAAATGTCTATCATATTGTACCTTATAAGTACGACTGTATCTGATTATACTATGAATATGTTTTTTTAATGTTTTTTCATGCATTTTTGGTCAATCCATCATAAAGGCTCAGTAAAACACTTGATGACATAGACGTTTGTTTGCCGCCCGCCCTGCGGTCACCGCCCAAGCGTCGGCGCTAATAGGCGGGCGGGCGCGGTTTACTTAACTGCCACAGCTGAAATCATACAAAATCATACAAGCTTAATTTATTAACTTCTATTATGTAGTTTCTATTTTATATTTTCGATTAAATTACGATAGCTGATAAAAGTTTTGTAAGTTAGAATTAAACATTTGGCAGGTAAAATTCCAAGAAGCCTAGAAAGTTCAATACTAATGAATGTTTCTTATCAATGGAATGTTCCAGTACAGATTAATAAATTAAAAATATTGCGAAATAGTTTCCGTAATGAATCACAATACCACAGGACTATAATCACACTTTCATAATACAATTATAATAATGCAATAGGTTAATAAAACACTTTTCACTGGCCACAGTACAAGATTAGATAACAACAAAATTCCATGACACTTATTGTTACTTTCAAAGTACGTTATCACGCACAAACTTGCTTCTCGATTCATTCGAATTTCCATAGCATACGTGCTTTTGCAAGTACCTATTTTTTTATCAGATGACGTCAAAGGAATTATCTGTCTGATAAGATTTCATTTAGCTGCAAGATGTGAAGCTGGCACGTTTTAATCAGCGATATTTCACGGTAGAATTGTTACATTAGAGCCTAAGTAATACTGTAGGGCGAAACTGGCATAATAATTTAGGAGATTTTTTTCTAATATTTAATTCTCGGATTTTATTTAAACAGTAAGTATTTTGTAACAATCTAAATTTAGAACTCAATAAGTTATATTAATTTCAAGTTTAAAGCAAATAATTGGGTTCGTCCCTACTGCACGTGGTTTTAGGAATTAATCGAGCTTACTAAGAGAAAGTTCGACATCAAAACGTAAAAAGTCATTTTCGTTCTTTTATTCACTCAATCCATACTAGTAAACATTATAACAAACTAGAAAATACTTTTATCCTAGTTTCAGTTTATTTTATATTAGTGTTTGAACATGAATAGCTCCCAACAAATTAAATAAGTTCTTATTTTGAATAAGTACCTACTTAATCAAAATAAGAACTTATTTAATTTGTTGGGAGCTTGAGTGCAAAATGCGTGCAATGGCGACGTAAGTCGCGCCGCAAGGACATGAGACAAGTCGGGCGTCCTCTGTCGTCGTGCTCAGGTAGCGAGTAGAGGACGACATGCCCATTGTTTATCGTTGCTAATTATTATGCCCCAACGCAGACGCTCGCCGACCGCCGCCGCCGTCGCTTCACCGCGCCCGACCGCGCAAAAAATCATCATACAATCTACCTGACTCCTAAAAAAATCAGATTCCAATCCAGCGCTCTTTTCCATTCCACTACACCAAACTCTCAATCATTCCAATAATCTAATTTTTCTCGAAGCATTCATCATTTTTCATCCAAGAACGCTCTACTTTCCGCTAGTAATCTCATAGATGCGACTGCAAGAGTGGCAACTACCGCGATCGCGGCAGTATCGCGCTCGATTGAGGACCGTTACGTGAAAACGTCAAGCGTACCGTGCGGGGCGGGGCACGGGCATGCCGGAGAGCCGATAGCGCGACGGTGGCGCCCTGGCTCGGCCGTTTGCCGAGTGCCGAGACGACGACTTACGAGCGGGGGACGCGGGGGTGCGCCACTTATCGCGGCGAGCTGGCAACGCCGCGCGGGGTGGGAGCGCCCCGCGCCGCAACCTCTCACTCACCGTCGCCGTCGCCGGCTCACCATCGCCATCATCCAGTGTTACCTTTGACGGTCGAATGCGCGGTCGTTCGCCGCCGCTGTCAGTGACGTCGGTGTCGACACTCGTGCAACACGTCTATGATGTTTCGGTGAATTCAAAGTCGGACTTGTGAATGATAACTTGATGATAAATATTGGAACACAGTGACAAGTTTTGATCTCAATACCCTGGATTTGGATGATTTTATGTGATAAGTGACATTTGGATTTTTAACACAAAACGAGTGTGAAGTGAACCCAAAAAGGATTGCAAAGTGACACAAACTTGGATTATGAACAAAATATTGCAGTGAAAACGGATTTGTTTGGTGACAGTGATTTAAAAAGTAATTAAAAGTGGTTTATTTTAATCGACTATTTTTTTAATTAGCATGCATGCAGTATCCGAATGAAATAAATTTGCACTATAAATTCAAAAACATGTTTGCAAACAATTAAAACGAAAGAAGAAATGCCAGATGACGCGGATAAAAAAAATTAAAAAGTCACAAATTTTAAGAAAAAGAAAAAAAAATTGGAAAGTTTCAAACTTATTTGAGAAAACTAATTAGTGCAACTAATAAAAATATTAAGAAAGTTGAAACAAAAAATAGATTACACGATTGATTAGTAAAAGTGACTTCAAGCTATAAATATTCCGTCGACTGTTGACGTTCACGTTCACTATAGAAGTTTCAACTGCAAGAGTGAAATTTACGCGCGATATGCGATAACAGAAAATTACACAGTGCTCAGTAAAAGTTGATAAGTGTTTCGAGGCAAACAAAATTTTCATTGAAGATTTGAACGGAAAAATAACTGCACTTATTGAATCAGAAGACGTGGTGAATTTATTTGGCTACAACAAAGTGCATCCTGTTTCAGGGGGTGCTCAAGCCAACAGGACGGCGAACTCTGGTGGTTCGGTTGGTTACGTAGGATACTCTGACCACTACACGGGAGCCCACGCTCCCGACACTAGCAAACACAACCCTCAGCAAGGGACCATTGGATACAGAGTCAACGCCCCTAGGTAAGCTTAACCCTAAGTGAAAATATACTGCATTAAAATAGAACAAATCTGACGAATAAACACGAAATAAATCGATGTCAAAGTGCCAAAAAATTATATAAAAATACTATCGAAAAGTATGTCGTCAATATAAAAACAAAGAAGAGATCGCGAGAGGTAGGTACCTGAATATTTTTTTACACCTAAACGTCTGAATGAATCTTTAAATATTTATGCTGCAAACATGAATGTTTTCGAAGAATACATCACTCGTTTATTCAAATACGTGTGAACATTCGTACTGGCTGTAATCTAATTTAGTAATTGCGAGTTGCTTTCGACTACCTAAGTCAACGATCTGAAGAATTTAATAATATGCAAAAACGGTACTCGGTGTTTTTATCACCTACCGAAACGTGAACGCACATACCTATTGCCTATACTCCACTGTTTTATCTTATCCGGAACAAGTTTGTTTACATTTCAACAAAACGCTGAAACGTGACTCTGCTTACCTGTGCCACCTTATCGTTGTTAACAAGCAATAAAATTAGAAAAATACTCCGCCTGTGTAAATAATTGACTTTAGCATAAAAATGTTAATCGTAATCTTAATGCAGATAGCGTTCATAAATAAAATCAATGACAAAGTGAAACAGCATAAATCAATAATCCTAACCCAATGGAAGCCCTAATAAACGAAGGGTAAACTAAAAGTACACAACCAAGTGTGACATTGTCGACCGCGCATCGCTGCAATTATAAATGAAATGTGCTCCTCCACCCATTCACACGCACAAACGCTTAGGGCGCCCAGCACCCACACAAACGCGCACGCCGCACTCACACAACCACAACTACGCACACAAACAGATCACACTCACACCAACTCGCTCTGGGAATGCACGCGGTGACTGCACTTTAGCTCTTACAATAAACACAAACAAACAAACAAAACATTAAACTAGCAACACAAGTGAGCATATCGAATAGTTGAGGCTCTTTTTAAACAGCAGCCTTACGCGGATGGATCTAGCGCACTGAAAATAACATGAAGATTATTTAAATAAGAATAATGAACATACAACAATAAATAAATAAAATAAAAACAAGCAGGTGCTCAACCCGAGCGCTCAACGGCTTTGTTTTGTAGTCACCTTTACAAACGACATATTGTTGATGGCTGCTTGCCTTTATACAAAACCAATATGTATTAATAATAAAAATGGGGACCGGCAGCGAGATTGTGTGAACTGCGCACAGGAAGTGTACCTCAATGGCAACGACTGGGAAATCAAACCACTGTTGCTAACTGAGCTCAAACAATTAAATTATTGTAATGAAGAAGAAACAACCAACGAACTTTAACCCGACGTAAGAATCAAAGTTATAAATAAAGAGCAATAACTAAGCAGCCACAGATAATATAACAGATTTGTAGCAGTAAGTAAGTTATCGTGGGAAAAAACGTCAGTTTTCAACGGGCGAGGCGGCTGGGGGCGGATACTGGAACAACATGCATTACACCACGTGCTCAATAGGGTCAAACAGAAGCCTTTTTTGTAACGATACAGCCGTTTAACAGCATGAGGCTCGCTTGAAACCAATTTGATTGTTTATTGTGACAAACCTCAGTCAACAATGTCAACATTCACTGTTTCAGTAAAGATCATGATAAAGTTCCTGTTGATAAAAATAACTTTAATACTAATGTTTTCAATGATGTCTCCTGATTTAGTTTCAATATCATCCAAGCTAAACAAATTATTGTCGGGAGCGTCGCCGTAATAAAGCCCCATATTGACGTGACCGGCCCCACTTACCCTAAGCGGGCGAGCGGCCGACCCTTCCCCGCTCATTGTACCGTATTTACCCCGGAACGCTTGCCTCCATTTGTAAATCCCCGGAATCCGCTCCTTGAAGCATGATTCATTCTCTCCCGACCCCGACGTCAATTGACGAGAATGAGATAGATATTGAAATACTTAATTAAACTTATTGCTTCAAGATCAATTGTGTTACTTCGTTGATTGGATCAACCAATACGGTAAAGTAACAGTAAACACTGCGTCCGGCTTAGACGTTAGCGTTATTAACATAAAAACACATGAATATTGAATAGCGAATAAACTCTGACACGGAAATCAGAACGAAACATGATAGAACATATTATTATCAAAAAGTTAACACTATTATACGGCAATGTGCGCACAAGCCACAATGTGAAGTGGCATTTAAATGGGGGTGACCAACTGTCGTCAAAACTCGGGGGTTGGGCATGCCACGGCTTCACGCTACCTCAATACGATAGTAATCTATACGAGGCTCACAATTAACGCCTAATATTTTATCACCACGATTGTAAAACGAAAACATCCTCAAGTTTGAGCGAGGGAAGCGACAAAGTCAAACCGTGTAAATATCGATTTTGTGACCAGGACAGCGCTCAAGTTGTGTAATCTTTAAACCATTCGACTCAATACGCGATTATCTTCACTGCCAATTAACCAGGAATCCGACACGTCTGCGCACCAATCTAAAATTAACTGCAGCCTATGTATCAAAATACCTACGCGTTACTCGCACATCTCTCAATACTATGCCAAACACCTTCCAGCATCTCGAAATAGCCGCTTACCTACTCATTCATATTGATTTATTTAGGCGTTTCACATGTCGAAGGAATGAAACTTGCACACAAATAGATCGTGTCATGTTCCACGCACAAAGCTGAAGTCGAGTGCACGCAATTCACGGTAATGCCTTAGGTAGACGCTCGGTCTATGGACTGCGAGATAAGCCCCCAAAAGGTGTGTTCCAAGAACGACACCAAAGAAATGCCTCAAATGAACGATCGCATTCAAGATCCCAAATATTTTGAACAGGCCGTAAGTGATTATTCGGATGTGGTACCACTTTTACAAAAAGTGCACCAGGATACAGAACACACAGATTTTTTGTCGGACACACATTTCGGTCGGCAAAAAGGAAAAAAGGTTCAGACAAAACTATAAAAAGAAGTGTAGGTCGGGCCGAGTTTACCTAAGGAAGGACCCTTGTAAATCATCTACAGCCGATGAATAGACGGATGTCGGTTCGAGCGTTGTTGACTTCTCTGTTTATTGGTTGTCGACGCTACTAAGTATCTGTTAAGCTATAACAAGAGTACTTAAGGACCTGTGAAAACAGAATTGATCTATTAACAACAAATATTTACAAATCGAGGTTTTACAGGTTATGATCGAGAAATTTGTTGGAAAAAGTCAAAAGAACTACACAGAAACCGATTAGAATGACCTATGATGCCTCAAATTTGCAGTAACGTTGTTTTGCTAAATATATTATTATTGTTTATAATTTTACCGGTAATTCCATTATGAGCTGTTATAATCTATGTGTGAGTTTGTATTCATTAAAATAAAATGATATGGTACACAAAGGGCCAATATTGTTGCACTACTACAGAGACGCTGTAACAATGGCGAGCCCGTGCGAGTGTTTGTCGTGCATTTGTCGAGCGGGAATTATTAGAAAGGGCTCCGGGAAGGCTCGGGAATTCGCCCCAAAAGCAGTTCACATGAATCGCTCTCCCACTCCGGCGCCATACAAAAAATCAAACATCCCGAGAGAAACACAGGGGTAACAACGCGTCTCTATATTGATTTTTTCTTTCATTGTTAGTAAAATAATAAAATCTCCGTACGCTATAAAAAAAGATCTTGCGTCTATTGAATTTGAGTTCAATATCGAAGTAGAGATTATTAATAATCGAAGCGTTAACGTGTGGAATGTTCGACTCTGCAAGGCCGCTTGCAATAGAAACTGCTCGTATCGTGAGTGAAATAACATTAACTAGACCGATTTCACATTTTAATAATTATGTATCTACATAGCCTACCGAATAACTAGATGAATAATGAATGTTATCGATTTCTGTACGCAAGGATAACTGGCCTTCATCGTTATCATTACGAGAAGATAATTTAAGGAGTTTATTATGTTAGTTGCCCAGCGGTATGCAACCAAATTGGCAAATTATTTTGATTAATACCTATATGGTTGCTTGAACATATTAGGAATTGACTCGGTTATTCCGTTAACTCACATTCCACTTCTACAATTTTGCAACCATTTTAGAATAAGCGCTACTATACATAGAATGTAGGCCCTGTGTGAACATAAAAGACGTCTACTAGGGAGGGACTATCAAGGTTGATCAGTCAAACAACAGCTCTTGGTCTGATTGTCACTATTTTACTATCTGATGACCAGTTCTAAGAGGTCTTTTATTTGTTGCAGCGGCTATGGGTGTGCTGGTGGTTCGGGCGCGATGAGCGGTGGCGGCGAGAGCGCGCAGTTCGGCGCCACCGCCGCTATGGTCGCCGCCGCCACCACGGCTGCGATGCAGGACTCGCAGAGTTTCTCCCAGGTACGACATCTTAATGAAATGTGATCGAGGGTCTGCTGAGAAGCAATGATGCTGCGGTTGGAGAGGCTTTTGTCCTCGTCGACGTCATCTGCCACCACACAATGCAATGTCTCGTCTTCAAGTGCTGTTCGCAGGATGTTCGCCATTTTTGTTACAATGTTGTCTTAGTTCTGTTACACCATTTGTCGATGATTTTTGATTGCAAGTTAAACCAATAAATATTTGATAGCCCAACGTGATAACAGATAAAAAAAACAGTGCAATGGCGCATTTTAGATCTACAATCCTAATGTCATGTAGTCATGTATGTAGGTAGACCCATACTTATTGTATATTTATTGTTTACAGATGCAAAACAACATGACTATGGGGAATCCCCAATACGGCGCGATGAATGGCTACGGCCAACAACGCAGCCATAACCCTGGCATGACCGGCATGGGGATGGGTGGTAATGGTGGCATGAACGGCATGAGTATGGGCCAGATGGGAAACGGAGCTATGAATGGCATGAACCCAATGGCACAGATGGCCAACATGGGCATGCACCCGAGCATGATGACCTCCCAAATGGGTCCCGCCCAAATGGCTGGCTCTGCAAAAATGGCGCCTGGATATCAGAGGCGGCACACGCCGTACCCTTCCGGCCAAATGCTTATGGGCCAGCGAAAGCCTCAATACATTGGCCAGCAACCTGGTTTTGGACCGAGTCAATACCCAGCGGGTTACGGTAGCCGACCGGGCTTCCAAGGCCAATATCCTCCTCAGCAACCTTTGGGACCAAGTGGGAACTTTGGGGCAGCGATGAGAGGATCGATGAGACAGTCAACGCCTCCCTATTCTAATCAGGGGCAATATTTCAATGGTGGTGTACCTAGTCAGTTTCCGCAGCACCAGGGTGGAAATGGACAATATGGAGGACAGTATGGTGGACAATTTGCACAGGAGGTAGCCATGAGAACAAACATGAACTACCAGCATAGTCCTGTTCCTGGAAATCCTACGCCGCCTCTTACCCCTGCAAGTAGTATGCCACCTTACACCAGCCCTAATGCTGACGTGAAACCCCACTTTAATGAGCTCAAGCCACCTATGGGCATGCAAAGTAAGTATCCCGATTGTTTTTACTTTCCCTATAAGTTTTTCACGAATTGAGAGTCTGTGTCTAACATATTTTATTCTTTCAGATGATGAGCTCCGGTTAACATTCCCTGTAAGAGATGGTATTATCCTACCACCATTTAGATTAGAACATAATTTAGCTGTTAGCAATCATGTATTCCAATTAAAACCCACGGTCCATTCAACGTTAATATGGAGGTAATTATCCCATTTGGATTGAAGTACCTACTTGAAATTTGTCAAAGCAGCTAGATGAGTCATTTATAAACTCTCATTATTTGCAGATCGGACCTTGAGTTACAACTAAAATGCTTCCACCATGAGGATCGACAAATGAACACAAATTGGCCTGCCAGTGTTCAGGTGTCGGTGAATGCAACTCCACTAATGATCGATAGAGGAGAACCTAAAACATCACACAAACCGTTGTACCTGAAAGAAGTCTGCCAGCCGGGCAGAAACACGATACAGATTACAGTCTCTGCTTGTTGTTGTGTAAGTTTTCATTATGTTATTCAATAGACAATACCAGTGTTTTTCATTATTCCGAAACACTTGTGCCAACACTTGTGATATTCAACATAATTGATGGTACTTATTGAAATGAACAACTGAAACTAATATTTATCTTTGGTTTTTAGTCGCATCTGTTCGTACTACAATTAGTCCATCGGCCGAGCGTCCGAAGTGTTTTGCAAGGGCTATTGCGCAAGCGATTGCTAACCGCAGATCATTGCATCGCAAAGATAAAGATGAACTTCAACCAGACGCCAACGAACGGAAGTAACGGTTCTAATACGGCAAACGACAGGGACAGCATCGAACAAACAGCCTTAAAAGTATCATTAAAATGTCCAATCACGTTCAAGAAGATCACGCTGCCAGCTCGCGGGCACGAATGCAAGCACATACAATGTTTCGATTTAGAATCTTACTTACAACTGAATTGCGAACGGGGATCGTGGAGGTGTCCGGTTTGCAAGTAAGTGTTTACTGCATATTTATGACTGCAAGCCTACATTCTGATACATTCTCACCTGTGTTACTGACATCTTTATATGCACAATATAACCAAGCACTTCCTTTACAGCAAACCAGCGCAATTAGAAGGCCTAGAGGTGGACCAATACATGTGGGGCATACTAAACACGCTAAACGGTTCCGATGTCGACGAAGTCACTATTGATAGTGGAGCTAACTGGAAGGCAGCTAAGAGTCCGTCAGCTCCGGGCATAAAGGTATGACTCGTGAAAATTCAATACACCAAAATTCACGCACTATACGCTATATCTATTATATAAGCTATATCTATTATTTTAACGATCCCGTTTATAAGACAAAGTTTTAATTTACAGCAAGAGCAAGACGACAGCAATGACAACAGCGTAGGAAAGAGGAGCAAAGCGATGTCGCCAGGGTCTATGAACATGCCAACAATGAACAACTGGGATATGAACCAGGCGCTGTCCCCGTACCTGCCCCCAGACATGAACACCATAGCAAGCGGGTCAATGATCTCTACCTACAACCAAAGCTCGCAGAACAGAAATGCTAATTCCAACAATCATAACTACGATTTCGGGATGAACAACGGTTCTGGCAGCAATGAGTTCGCTGGGAACGGGCCCTTGTCACATCTGAATGACAGCGTCAACTCGTTGGATCCACTCAACGCAATGGAGAAGAGTTTAAATGATCAGGTAAGTAACTTTCATAATGAGACCATCTATAACTTCCTCAAAGTAAAGTCTCATTTACTTTGTTAACTTTTTCAGTTTTGTTAGCATTTCTGTTATTTTTCTTTCTGAGATTATCTTTATTCAGTTTGCTAATCTTCAATTGTCCTTTTAGATGCCTCACACACCGCACACTCCACACACACCAGGCTCAGCCCACACGCCGGGTGGTGGTGGCGGAGCGCACACTCCTGGTTCCTCTCATACACCAGGACCACCTTCCGTCGACCACCACTCCCTAACTGATGTGGACATCCCCGCTGATCTCAACTTTGACCCTGCGGCGGTTATTGATGGCGAGGGCACTGATAATCTTAATGTAAGTAGCTATCATACCTCTAGACTTAAATTATACTTCTAGGTCCATGGTCATGGTAATAACATATGGAATTTAAAAGTAACGTAAGACCTCATGACTTTTTTTCTGGTTTCTACCAGAAACTGGTGTCATAAATATTCTTGTTTTGCTATGTTTCCAAAATAAGGAATTAAAAGTAACAAACCACGTGTCTTTCTTTCCAGCTTCTACCAGAAACAAGTGTAGATCCAATGGAACTGTTATCATACTTAGACGCGCCTGCGCTGGGAGAGCTGCTCGCGACCCCTCCATCATCATCATCGTCGGCGGGGTCGCATCCCCCACGCGCACCCTCATCCGACGACTTGCTAGCGCTGTTTGAGTGAGCCATGGATTGGTCTCAGTTTTTGTAACGAGATTGGAGACGCCAGACAACATTTAAATAAAACTTTGCAATTGAATAATGCTCAGCATTAGCTTATTCTTCAGTTGCAGTCATTATGAAAAATCCGTTGAGCATTGGAAGGTTTATTGAGTCTGGTCTCCGAAAATCGTTACATAGCTGATGCGCGAGTTCGGTCTCGCATTCGAGCCTGGAAAGCCCGACATTGTGATACTAGATTTTAGTTCCTTCTCCGTTTAGGGTCACATTGAACATTGCGAGATCATCCAGTAGACAGTAACAGAATCTCTCCACCTTATAAAGGTGCTCACGCCGGGTAGCGTCTGCAATGTTCAACGTGGAGTCATGACATCGATCGTTGAAACATCGATGTGGGAGAACATTTATTAGTTGTTTAAGTATAGTAATGGAGGCGAACGGCCATAGACACTGCGGTGTTGTGCATGTATAGTTCCTCGCACCGCCGCGCACGGTGGCGCCACTGAGCTCCTTTATATTCTAAACTCTAGCATAAACTTTAACACAAATCCATTCAACTTCTTATCTTTAATCGATTAGAGTTTTGTGTCCATAATTGTGAATAGTTTACCGGGTGTAAATAGAAGAGGAGTTTTTTATTTGTGCTAGTTGTTTTGGTATAGCGCCGTGCTTTGGCATTGTACATACGAGTCCGGGGAGAAGCGGGCACGGCGCGAACGGAGGCATTATGAATTTTATAGTTCCTATTGGATGCGAGCGAACTATAATGTTCAATTGCCATTAACTGTAAAGAATTCCTTAACTTTTCGCATATTTGCATTTTTAATTAAGATATGATAGATTTCGTGAGTAACGCTACTCGCTTATTGGGTGATATATTCTAAATGAGTTGCTCGTCAACGCGTTACACAACTATAATTGTAAATGTGAGTGCAAAAATGAACTCTGTTAAATTATTTTGCGTTATGTGAAACGAAGAATGATAGAAATATATTTAAGTTTCTATAGAAATAGTAATGAACTGTATTATTTGTAAATATGAATTAATTTAAGAATATTATATTACCTTGTTATTATAGGAACATGGCAGATACTTATATGACGGCCAGTTTAGTATAGTATTACTAAATTGCAAATCTACACATGGTTTTACATGTAAATACAAATACCATACATGCAGAGTTTTGCGTTCAGAGTGCAGTAGATTCATTTCATTATTGTGTTTTCTTTAAAATAGTACTTAAATTATTCTACTTACTTTAATATTATAACAAAAACCCACCTATTTATTTGATTACTACTAAGTAGGTATATTCTAAAGTTCTGATTGAGCGCTAAAGTTAGTTTGAGCTAGTTGAGTGGTGCTCTATCGCTAGATTCGTTACAATAGTGTTTCGTTACAACATTTACATATGTCATCTGCAGGTTATAATACAATATCATCCCCAAATAATTTATTTGCCGCTGTGAATTTTAAAATCCTTTATTGGGATCTGATCATGTTTTATTTTGACCTGTGGAAAGTAACTACCAACATATTCCTGTACTCTGAAACGCTATTTTCAATAGAAATACATTTTAAATCCGATTTTTATCAATGCTCATCCCGATTCTGAATTTAGTTAGCTAAAACACTGACAAGCAATAATAAAGTGCTTTTAATTATAAAAGATTTATTTACAATAGAATTTATATACATATAGTATGTAATATAGTACCAATATTGTGATGAGCATCGATTTATAAACATCTTATTTCACATATTTTCAAATGTTTAGTTTCTTTTATAATGCTGTGTGTAAACTCATGGTTATATTAATATAAATATTTTGATACTATTTAGGATATATCGCAGCGCAAATTGTCAATAAACGTGATTTTTTCTAAATGGAATTAAGTTCCCGTAAAATGTATTTATTTATGTAAAATTTGATAGTTATGAATTTCACAAAACCGTTGTTCAAAGTATCATACGTTCCCTGTTAAATTTAGTATTCGGTCCTTTTTACATCATCATATGAATTAAAGTATAAAAACGTTTTTGAAAAGATCTTTTTATAATCTTAGCATCAGTAAACGATAATACTAAAATTTTCAGCTATAGCGTATTTCATGGTTCAATGTAATTTGGTGATTTGCGTATCTTTCCTCATGCTATGAATATGGACGCCTATTTAGAGTAAATTTACGAAAAACAATAAAATTAGTATTATAACAAAGCCGTGGTCAATTACACAAACAATTGTTTGAGATTTATAGCGTAATTATTTCTCATAGTAAAATTGAATGAGCGTTGTGTTGTGTGTCTAGTTGGCCACAGCTTTCAGATAAATTACATAATTTTAAGGGACCTTCAATTCCACTTAGTTAGATCTATTTATTGTAGTTGATATAATTATTGGATGGATCATAGCGGTTTTTGTTTGACCAAATAGTAACTTTTTACAAACCTCTTTTAGGTAATTTAAATCACGTATTTGTTTATATAAAAATTATAAAAATATTACAAAAAAAATATAGGTAGCATATCACGTTAACGAAATTTGATAACCTAATCGTGTGATTCATCCAAATGAGTATTACTATTGCAATATATGTATTTTGTTGATGACTGTAATAAACTGCTGTGAAGTATATTTTGTGCTCGTACAAATATAACATCATCATCATCATGATGTAAGATAGCATTTGGAAATAAGTGAAAAAAGATTTCTGAGTAGCGCGACCCCCAAACTAAGGGATCGTGCCAATCTGTACTGGTAGTATATAATTTAACATTTTGAACGTTATGTGAGCATTTTTAGCAACAGATTGAGAACCACTGAATTCATTTCAAGATGTGTAAAATGAAAATAATAACATTTTTATGTTATTGAAAATAAAATGAATCTAAAAATTACCGCTGGCTTTCATTGATCATTCCTTGTCCCTTTCAAATTCTCCATAGAAAAGACTTCAACGCGCTCGCTGTGCTTTAGGTATATGTAGGCACTCAAAAAAAAGTTATGTTATGTAGTTACTTATACTTACTCAAATACTCCTCGAAAATCATACATTCCTAAGTTCCCACTGAAAAAATACACAAATATACAATGACAAGTTTTATAAGTAGGTAACTTATTAGTAAACAAATAAAGAAATTAAATAAAGAACGATATTATAACAAAATACACTAGTTAGATAAGAAACCTACCTCCTCACAAATTAGTAGAGTTTCACAGGAACACAATTGAAATCTTTTCTCTGAATCTCAGTCCGAGCATCTATTGTTTTTACATTTTATGAAACGTGTCGCACACCTCAAAACACCTCTGCCACTCTCAAAAATAAATAATAATATAATAATAATAAATAATCCATACATAATAATAATAAATAGTCCATACAATACAATTAAGGGATTTATTTTGTAACATTTAGATATATTTTAAGATGGCTGTGTGGTGCCGGCCTAGAATAGTACCAACCCAACTCTCCCCGTGGGTGTCGTAGGAGGCGACTAAAAGACACAAACCGGGGGGCGGGAAGCAGCGTCCCCTGCAGAACGATTCCAGCACGAAACTGCGATCCCCAACCCGCATGCCCAGGGGATTATGGGCATTACACCCCCCAATGGTACGACGCAATAAAAAATGGCCCCCAGTTCCCGGCCGCCTCGCTATTCCTGGCCATGGCAGCGGCCATGGTAACGGCTTGGCAGGGGGTGATTCGCAACGAATACATCCGACAGAGAACCAAGGTTACCGACATAGCTCAAAGGATTAGCAAGCTGAAATGGCAGTGGGCTGGCCATATTTCAAGAAGAACCGACAACCGTTGGGGTAAACGTGTTCTTGAGTGGAGACCGCGACTCGGAAAACGTAGTGTAGGACGCCCTCCTACCAGGTGGGATGACGATTTGCGAAAGACTGCTGGCCGATGCTGGATGCGGCAAGCTGAAGACAGGGTGCTATGGCGCTCATTAGGGGAGGCCTATGTCCAGCAGTGGACTGGTATAGGCTGATGATGAGATATATTTTATACTGATGAGATCCGGTGACAGACAACTAAATAAATAAATTCACTCGTTTTAAGTTTGTGGGAAGTCATTTTGTCACTGAAAAAGGTACATATCTGTTGGACCCATAGACATAGAATTTTTTCACTACGTTCAAGTTGGACCAATGTGTGCAGACCTTTAGTTAATCGACTACCACACCAACACGATGAAACTAATAGAAATTATATGCTTATCTCAGCATAATTGTCGAACTGAAGACGATTCGAATAATTAAACTTATTAAAAAAAATGGCTTGATCTTCATAATAAGTGAAAAATAATAGCGATGATGAGAGTTAGGTCAAATTTAATTTTTTTTTTTAATTCATATTCAATGATTATCTGCCATATATGTATTTAATATTATCTGCAATGTTTATTTAAATAAATAAAGCAAAGAAGCCTCCTAGTACAAAAAAAACTTATTCCTTACCTTGCCCACGGCGTTCATGTACTTTAGCAAACTAAATTTTTACACAAAACACTAGATATTACAATAAAACGTTTGCAGTTTGTAACAATGCCAAATAAAAAACTATTTGAATATGTAAATGAAGTGCCATTTGAACCATTGACACATGACATGACAGTTCAAAAATAAGAAGACGTCGCAGCTAAACAGATGGCGCTATACACAATGCAATAAAGTACCAACTTAGTTGCAGTTTTATAAATCAGTTAGATCCATAGACATAGAATTTTTTCACTACGGTTAGATCAATAGTTAGTACCAACATAAAGCTTTTTCCAAGAATTAAAAAAAACTAAACGATTAACGATTGCCAGTAGAACCCGAAACTGGATAAACCAGTTGTTTAGATACCTAATGCGGTAAGTACTTGTATACGCATCCCGATGCCTTCCTACGTGGAATCGGCAAAGAACTTGATATAGGTACCTGCGCTATTTATAAACAAAAATAAATGGTTGTCCAGGATTTCATTGGTGTTTCATGGCTGATGCTTTGTTGTTGGTGTTGCTAGCTTCATTATTAGACCTATCTAACATCAAATCAAATCATTTGTTTTATTTTCAACAAAGATTGAAAAATGGATTTCTTATTCCTTAATATTTAGTAGGTACTGTTTTTTTTTTAATTTCTACGTGACAGATATTCATCTTGAATAAAATGGGAATAAATCGTTTATAGGATTATCGTGATAATGATAACGTTCACCGGAATTTTACATACAAAATAGTCATAAAATCGGGTAACGGAAGCCAAAATATATTGAAAAAAATACCTACCTACGTATACATATAGCTCAAGATCTCATATATAATAGTATAATACAATAATTCATTTAAATTAGCATAACCAAAATAAATACCTACCTCAACTGAGTTTGGTTGATGATGTTTTTACGCACTTTTAAGTAAATAAATTTATTAAAACTACTTTTAAATAAGAAGGTTTCTTAAAAGCATACTTTACATGCAGATGTTGAAGTTGATAATTTTGAGACTTAATAGAAATTAACTGAAAGCCACTTGACACATTTTCTATTGGAACATTTGATTTCGAAAGGCTAAGTGTGGTGGATAGAAAATGCTTTATTGAACACATAATATACATAAAAACAAAAATAAAAGAAGTAAAAAAAAAATATGTAACAATTGGCGGTCTTATCGCTCAAGAGCGATCTCTACCAGACAACCGATTTCGAAAGGCTAAGTGTGGTGGATTAGGAAGATACTTTAACTAAAACGCAGCATATTCGACAACAACATTTCCTTCAAACCTAAAGACACGTAACTAATTGCTTATTTTAAAACAAAACTACCAAAAATAAATAAATTTCGTTATAAAATTATACCACGTGCATCAAAATCTCCCAAATCTAGCGAGATTTTACCACACTGGCAACACAGCCCATTCGCACGCATATCAAAGCCTTCTCACGCACACAGACTCACGTGTAAACTACGTCGCAAGCGCAGTCGAAGGGTCAGGCTGAGACAGGTATCCCGTGATACCGGTCCACGAACGAACGAACGAACTTTACCGTATTTATACATAAACAAAGTAAATTTTAAGTGATGTGTGAATTGTGTAGCGGTATTTTGTGATGGCAAGCCTAAGGATCCAGCTTCAAGTTAGAGGTAAGTTAGAGATTATGATTTTCCTTGTGTCTGAATTAAAATTCCGTACAGCTCCTCTCTAGTTTCTATGAGATTTAAGTTTACTTCATATAACGCTTCTTATAGTACCTACCTACCCTCCGATTAGATTTAGTACAAAAAAGTTTCTAGTACGTAAGTACTTAATAGTAAGAAATAATAAAATATTTGTGTCAATGCCACGTTTAGTTATCAAAAAACAATAAAAATACCTCTCTTGCTAGCTTTGTGAGAAAATAATGAGAAATTTGCTTATTCTAAGATTGTAATAGGTTGACAGCTGTTGTACTGTCTCACAAAAAAAAATCCACGAAAAAATAATTGTCTTTCGTTAAGTAGCTGCCATTCCATTTCGAGAACCGGAAGGGTTGAGCAACAGGTTTCCACGGTTCAAAATGCACTGGCATACTTTACATTGCACGATTAGACCACTGACGTTTTGCACAAAAAAGCAGACCAATATAACAAAAACTTGGCTCATATTTTGGTAGAGCATACAGGTAGAGCATTGTGACCGTTAACATATTGGGCAACCTAAATCTACTATTCCACCGAATTTAAGTTACTCGTTCCAAGACAAAGAAATCCTTACCAGTAGACATCATAGCCCTACAAGGACTTAGTGCCGGCCGTATCTTCCAGTACCTAGGTAGAGCGTTAATGCATAATTATGCCCGATTTGATGAATCACATTGTTGAGTATTTTTCCGAGAAAAAGGCAGTACCGTTAGTGAAGGATATGGCTCGGTCATTTTTGAATTATCGATCTTTGAGCACAAAACAGCCGTGTGGTGGCGGTTTAGAATTTGCACCACCACAACTCTTCCCGTGGGTGACGTGAGAGGCGACTAAGGGACATACACCAGGGGGCGGGCAGCAGCGCCTCTTGTAGAATTAGATCTGCCACCGAAATGCGATATCAACCCGCAAGACCAGAGTGGGGGTTATGCGCATTACCTTCCATGAGATAAAAATCAGGGGGAGGTCTGCGTCCAGTAGGCTGTTGAGGTGAGCACAAAACTGTCATTTTCAATCAAACGAATTTTGCCAGATTCTCTTTTTTGTTTCACTGATAGTTAAAGTAGGTACGGTTGTATATACCAATTTTCATTTAATCGCCCATAATTCTGTAAGTTCCAGTTAGCTGGAAGAAAAGTGTAATTTGTTGTCAAATGTACATTTTCCTACATATAAGTACTAAAATTTCTGGTATACTTGCAACGGATAGGAGCCATAAAAAAACCAGTAATCTTTTATTTCTGTAGGAAAAAATACCTAAGTTTTTAGAAAAGTTAAACTTTAAAGTATAAATTAAGTATCTACTTAATTTATAGATAAATAGAGAGATAGAGTTTTAGAGAATTTTATCAGCTTTCATTATGTACAAAATTTCCTACGACGCTTCAAAAAACGAAATCATCATCATCATGTCAGCCCATAAACGTCCACTGCTGGACATAAAAACTAAATAAATGGCTCATTTACACACTACATATAGTGTTATTTTTTTCTCGCAATTGTTCAAGTACATTATTGAAGCTATCGCTGCATAGTAAAAAGCAAGCCAATAACAAAACCTACAATCGTTAACTCCATCTAGTATTCAACACTTTCTAATATTAATCTTTATCTGTTCCTCCTTTCTATATTACTTTCTTTGGAGTAGAAATAACTAACTAAGAACGAATAAATTGCCTACGCGTACATTAAAATCTACTCTTGATTTTTTTATTTATACAATTTTAAATGTATACTTATAATCATCGTTTTTAGCAGTTGCAGAGACTATAAAATATGTCGATTGATCTCTGTAATGCGGTGGGCGAAAGTCCGCCTGCGAGGTTGCGGGTTCGATTCCCGCCTCGTGACAAATGTTTGTACGATCTGCAGATAATTGTAAGGGTCTTTTGGTCGTATTCTATGTATAGTAAAAAGTATATTATGTATTGTATTATATTATGGCTATCAGTTATCTAGACCCCATAACACGATATCTGCTTAGCTTGGGGTTAGATAATGCTGTGTGTCCAGCATTATTATTATTTATTTATATTATTTATTTACTTATAAAAAATGAAAAGGTAGTTTCTTTTTTTATAGTGTCACTCAAAGAATGTGGAATACAAACGGTTAATGCTTTCAAATATATGTCAATCTACCGTCCTATCGGATTATGAGAGTAAGAAAACAAAGCGTTCACCAGTGTTTGCGCACACTTGAGCACAAGAAATTATTTCCTGTGCACATTCGGTTAGTGTCCGTTGAGACTGGCTACTGTAGTCAAAATAAGGCTACGAGGACATCATTATAATGTAGGATTCCGAAACCACTTACAGTTCTTGATATATAATTAATAACAAATTAAGTTTATAGTGATTTTAGTACAATGTTAATTTGAAATTGTAAAGCTCTACCATCTTCTGGTGGATTTCGAAATGCTCATCCCATTAAGTGTATTTTACGCAATGAACTTTCAAAAACGTTTGCCAAGTATTACGAGTTACCTGCAGTTTGTTGCAGTAGCTTTGCTAGTAAGTTTACTTAAAAACTGCATTAATTTTCTTACATATTAACTGTATAATCAGTTCAAAGTTTCGTGTTTAACAAAGTACAATTTTCTTTAAAATTGATGAAGATGACATTAATAGGAACTCTACTAATTGAAATAAATCAGCTCTTTTTGCAGTACTTGCATAAAAAAATTTGAACTTTATACCAGACTAGCGGTCCGCCCCAGCTTTGCACAGGTATATTCTATAACCTATGTTCATTATGGGTAACGTAGGATTCTAATGGTGAAAGTTTTTTTTTAATCGGTCTAGTTGTTACGCAGCCTATTCAGTTCAAAAAAATATATCATCTTTATTGTAAAAGTATAGACTAGTATAGCTATAGCCTTATTTATATAAATAAACACATTACAAAAGAATTTGCACAAGGATTTTGAAATCTTATAAAATGTCACGCTTTTGTATGGTTCCAAAACGCACTAATCTGCAAGTGGGGCCTAATTTTGTTTTGACGTCAAGTTCCGATCCACAGTTAAACTATTTAAAACACCTCGTTTTAGTTAAATAATCGTGTGTAATAAATTAATAAACTAGTTAAATAATACCCAGTTCTAACACAATCTAGCAATAAACAACGTTGTTGATTCGTTCCCACAGAATCCCCCCAACACAGCCAGTCTGCTAGCCCGGACGTCGCCTTAGTTATAAATATTGCAATAGCCACCCAAGATACCAGGCTCTGGCCAGAACTGTGACCAGTGGTGTAGCCAGCTAGATAATGATAACTTATTCGGTGTCTGATTTAGCTTCAAGTGTTTAATCTGGTTTTATTGGCCTCTATTATTTCATCTTAAGAGTTATTGTACTGTAATCAATACAAACGTTAAAAATCTGAGACACCACATAAAACTACTACATTGTGTAACTAAATTTGACATAAATAATATATATCTATTCATAGAAACAATCATACTCATGCACAACAATTTTGCACGTTGTCATTTTATAAATAAGTTCCTTCAGGTATATTTTTGAAAGAGCTTATTTTGTAGTATGTATGTTATTGTTTATAAAACGATTTTTTGATATTAATGCAAAGAGTACCCATATTTTTTACATCACATCGAAGGCAAAGGACTAAGTGATTAATATTATATGTCTATATCATAGAAGTCTTTAAAACACGTTGGACCTATCTTAAAGTTTAAAACATCTATAGAAAGTCACTTTAACGGCTTGTTAGAACTCCGTTTTTCTTGTCGATAGGTTTTATGAGTTATTGTGAACATAATTTGATCTTTGTCTTTGATTTCAGTGCACTAATAGCTTTTTCTTGTTTCGTTTTACTTGCTAATGTTTTAAAAGCGAAAGTTTGGATGAATAGATTTAGCTATAGGCCATAGGTTATTGCTGTCTCTTTTCGCACCACTGGTATGCATTATCTTTCGAATACTTCCATCGAATTCGAGTCCTTTCCATACATTTAGCGCATTGCAGCGCCCCAACCGGATCGAGAGGGTCTACTTATCGTAGTTTGACAACGATCCAATCGTTTCTTACAAGCTCGATGATAGTTTTCGAATGATTTTGAGTGATTTGTTGCACTTTGACATGACAGCGGCAGTTGCGTTCGCAGCATTGATGTTATAAAAGTAAACAGATAGAGCACCACCAACAGAGCTTGGTCACAGTTGCCTTCAATTGGTGCTTCAAGAAAAAAAAGTTGAGAGGTGTCAAGGGACACCCGGATGGAACGAAGTTCCTTTCTATAAGAGAGAGAGAGAGACAGACAGAGAAACATGCGCACGCCACACGGCTTACAATAGCTTACTATAGCAAAAAGTGTCGTTACAACTTTTAGTGAGAATTTTTACCGTCCAGCCCCCTTTCACAACGCGCGATAGGAACTTAGTTCCAATAAGAATATACGGGAAACATGTCACTAAGTACTTGCATCGAATCCTTTGCGTCCTATGAGCGTACCAAGTCTAACCCAAACACGTCAACCATAGAGGTAAAACACGCTCTCCCACTCTCCCAACAATTCTCTTGATTTAGAAGATAAAACGAATCTATGTATTTGAGAGTTGACAAACATAATTATAACTTTAGTGCTTTCACTAATACGATAAAATTAGAAGACATCAATGGTTCTCGATTACGTCTATCGAGTGTTTTTTGTTATAAACTCAGACGATAGCCTTAGTTTAAAAGATTTGTCAATACTTTCTTATTAAAAGTATGATGCGAGCTTAAATTTACTTAATTTAAAGTAGTAATCAATGTTTAATATCTTAATTCGCAAAACTATTTCCTTTCTCCTAGATTTATAATGAGTCGAGTTGCCCCATTCGAGTTTTCGTAATAAGGAAGTGGCGACGCCTTAACGGTAAGGCACCAGTCAGCTGTCGCATGCTCACAGACATCTTTCTTGTATTTTTTTTTACAATGAGTAGGTTTTCTTTACAGTTGTAATTTGTCTATAATTTTTTTCTTTGTCTTTTTTAAAGTTAGTTATTTGTGCGTGTCTGTGAATGTGAATTTATAAAAAAAAGAGTTGAAAAAAGTGCCACAAATAATCTATTTTATATATTTTATTTGAATTTTGTGGCTGTCCAAGAGTCCTGTAAGTTATACAGAAAATAAAAAAACTTGACGTTTGACTTTAAAAAAAAGCTTTAATCATATTCCAAATATTGTTATAACCTAATTAATTATATGGCGGCTTTAGTCTCTTTTTTTTATTTTTCATGGTTACACACATAACAAAAATATATATATATAGGCATCACTACATAGTATAAAACAAATTCGCTTTCTCGATCCCTATATCCCTATGTATGCTTAAATCTTTAAAACTACGCAACGGATTTTGATGTGTTTTTTTTTAATAGATAAAGTGATTCAAGAGGAAGGTTTATATAGATAATACATGCATAATATAGTACCCGTGCGAAGCCGGGGCGGGTCACTAGTTATTAATAAGAAAAACAAAAACAAAAAATGACTTTCAAATCATAATCATTCAAAGTTGAATCAATTTTAATTTAAAATTTGTAACACTACGTGAAACTGGAAAATCAGAATATTCCACTTTTGCCATGCTCTACCATTGCGCAATACAATTAGGTTTACTACAACCTCGATAATAACTATTTCCCTAATAAGCTCCCAGCAAGCCTATCTACTTTCTATTCTATCATAACTAATCGAGCAGAGCAATACAATACCGCGGCCCTAACGCATTACGTATGCAGCGCAGGGCTGTGTATGGAGGCATTCGGACGTTGCTCCCGAGCCACACAGTAAAATAATCATCAATACAGAGAATAAACTTTAATAATCAACAAAGAACAAACAAAAAAGTTGAGAGGTGTCAAGGGACACCCGGATGGAACGAAGTTCCTTTCTATAAGAGAGAGAGAGACAGACAGAGAAACATGCGCACGCCGCACGGCTTACAATAGCTTACTATAGCAAAAAGTGTTGTTACAACTTTTCGTGAGATTTTTTTCCCTCCAGCCCCCTTTCACAACGCGCGATAAGGAACTTAGTTCCAATAATATAATTCAACTAAGACTAGTATTTACAATTGAAATAATTGATCTGACTGCAGACTGTTGCAATCTACAGGTAGCCCAACTGATCCATATAGACAGCAATGCTGAGGCAATACCAGTCGGAAGCGACACTGGTTGTATTGCCCCGCTAATAATCAACTAAGCACAACGGTAATAAAAATCTCTTTACTGTAAGTATCTTTATTAAGAAAGAAAATTACAATCAAATAATTTAATTAAATCATTCTACTATTTACAATAGAAACAATTAATATATCTGCAAACTGTTGCAAACAATCTACAGGTAGCTCAACTGATCCATTTAGATATCCAGTCGGAAGCGTGCCCAAGACACTGGCTGGCTGATGCGCTGTGCCAGATACTCACCAGCTCTCGGGTCACGCGTCGCTTCGACCAAACGCTCAGATAATTTTTTGAAAACCCAGAGCCTCGGTACCTCACGGACCTAGGGTCTCGACTCCAAAGGAACAAATGCATAGGCTCTGTCGAGACCTGCATATTTGATACTGTAAGTATAATCAGCTATCGTTTTTACCCAGTCTCCCTCGATGACCTGATTGATGAGATTTCGTAATCGCACAGGCGGCAGAATTGGACATACCAATAACACAATCGAAAAAAAAACTGGCACATAGGTACCTAATGCTTGACCAAAACGGATGCATCTGATGTTTTTGAATGGGCCCTATAAAAAAACACAAGTTCTATACATGGCCCTTATTACACGCGTTGTAAACACTTACGACGCGTCGTTGTCTTTATTGACCAATATGGACCATAAAACAAATTATTAAAATATGATGGAATTATTATACTTAACTTACTTAGTGCACACTATTCACTCATTTTAGGTGTCGCCTATAATACATCGGTAATTCGGTAATACAAGTAAGTATGTAAGTCGGTAATACATTCTCATACATGTTTTTGAATAAACTCTAGAAAAGACTAAAGTACTAACTAAACCTCATTTCTATAAAGTTGTTGCTCTGTTTACGACTGTATCTTCCGTGCCATGTCCACAGTCCCCACACTTGTCTTCTGGCTGGCCGTCCGTAACAACAGAACAGGAAATCTGAGAAGGTTTTTGCAGTTTTGCTATTTCTAGGCTGGTTGTGCCCTTTGTGAACCAACGTCGGACAAGAAGAGGTATTTTTGGAATAATTGCTTACATTATCCGAAGTCTACAAAAATTATTTACTCTAACAGACGGTTGCTCTAACGCAGATTTTTGACCAATGCTTGACATGTGTTTGGAAATAAAGAAAGATGAATTTGAGTTCCAATAACTTGATTGTTTCAAAAAAAAAGTAATAACTGACTTAGATTACTTTGATAGATACAATGCTTTATAAGTTTTTCTTCACAAATGCTAATCTCTCGAATGCAAAAATTTTATGGGAACATTTAAAATTTCGGGATTATTTACGTGCAATAAGGTACCTGCTGGTATTATGGGCCCCCTTACTTCAAATCTATAAACATATTAAATACCCAAAGATAAAGATATAAATATTTTCATTTATATCTGTATCTAATATACTAGGTTTCCGCTCGCGGCTTCGCTCGCATAAATCATACGATTTGTTTTGCTCTTCTATCTAATCCCACTAATCAGAAGCCAAGGTACGAATTTCAAACATTAATAAAGCCATTTTACTTAATTTTAATGAATATTTTGAAAATGTCTAAAACAAGTATTTTAATTTATTGTGTTTTTTATATACAAAGATAATTTCAGGTCAGTAGCTCTAAACATTAAAAAGTTACAGCCAATTTAACCCATTTTCAGGAAATATTTGAAAAGTCCTGAAACAAGTCTTTAATAATTTTCATATTTTCAGTTTTCTCTGTAAGTTTTATGCAAATCGAGCCACTGGTTAAAGAGTTAAAAAAACACCAAATAAAAACGTCAAAAGAATTGAAAAAGAAATTTCACCCCAAAGGGGGTCAAAAGAGACCCCTCTTTTGACCCCCTTTGGGGTGAAATTTCCTAAAATCCTTTCTTATCAGGGGCTTGTGCTCCAAATTTCAGCTTTCTAGCTTCAGCGGTTAAGGCTGGGCGTTGTTCCCAGAAAATCGCTTGTTCCTTTACATATTAAGTTCCTTTATATATTAACCTAAACATATTAAATAGGTACCCAAAGTTAAAGATAACTTTATATCTTCATCTTTAGTTTTCTAATATGTTTAGGTTCTAGCTTTGGCTTGTCGCGGTATAATGCTGAGACAGGGACCTTTTTGGCCCCTTATGTAACACATTTTTTATCTGTTTATTATCTTCTTTCGTCGTATATTTAAATGTTTTTGTGTAGTCATTATTTAATATGTTGTACTAAGTGTTAAGTCTGGTTCCATATAAATGAATTATCTCTTCTTTCTTTCTTTCTAGTTATTATATAGACTAGAGTATCCAATAAAATAATAAGAAGGTGGTTCTACAGCATTATTGGTACTTTCAAATAAATACCAAAACGATCCTTTTGTTTTTAAAACATCGAGACTAATCTCATAACACGGTATGCATAAGAATGTTGAAAAAGTTTCCTACATTCTTGACTATCTAAGGGTATAATTTAAAATCAGTCCATTGTCTGACATAAATTTAAAATGATCTGTTTAAAAAACCTTTTTCTCATACCATCATTGTGAACAATGATTTGTCGAAGAAATATTATGCCTTTTCTAATATGAACCGTTAAAAACAAAAAACATCAAGATTATGGTTTTAATTAACAGTAAGTCTTTTAAATAAATAATGTCTTTACCTTTTACCCACTCGTGGAAAAATCGGCCAAGCGTGAGTCAGAGTCGCGCACCTTTATCTATAAAATCGGCATAAAAATCATGTCTGTTGTATGGGAGCCCCAATTAAATATTTGTTTTATTTTAATTTAATTATTTATATTTAATGAATAACTAATATTCCGTGGTTATTTCAAGCGTCTACCTGTTTCCGTTATGAATATCGAGAAAAATCGAGCAAAAAAATCACGTTTGCTGTATATTTGCCCCTTAAATATTATTTTCTTCTGTTTCTTAGTATTTGTTGTTAAGCGGCAACAGAAAAACATAATCAGTGAAAATTTCTACCGTCTTACTATCCCGGTTCCTGAGATACACTCTGGTGATAGACGGATAGACGGACAGTGGAGTCTTAGTAATAGGGTCCCGTTTTACCCTTTGGGTACGGAACCCTAAAAAAGAATATACACTTTTGCATCTCGTTTATTTCATACATCGCAAATTGGCTGTTAAACAGCCGGGGGTTAATTACATCTGCATGCATACATCTCAACTGTAAGTAGGTCATTGTGCAAACTAAGCTAATACTCAGTTCTAGAATGCAAGATATTTTATATCAACAAAATAAATTATTAATGAAAACCCAACAAAAAGTGATAATAACAACTGAAAACTGCAAATCACTAAAAACTAAAACTCTAGTTTCAACAACGCATTCGAGTTTCAAATGGTTCAAAAAAGGACGAAAGTCGAATGAGTTAAATAAAGAAAAAAATACAGAAAAATAATAATAAAAAAAATCTTTATTTCAAGCACATGAGGTACACAATAATAATGAAAAACAATAAAAATGAAAATAATAATAATAAGATAAATCAATTCAAATAACACATAACATCAAAATAATAAAATAAAGTAAGATTAAGGACATCCACACAGACAAATATGCGGGCACGAGGGACCATCAGTGACCTGGGCACCGTCCCTTAAAAAGGGTATAATAAAAACTTTCAAAACAAAAATAGTTTCGAGCTTTTTCTATGTGTTCCGTTTATACCAGTGTCTAAAATATTTTCCTAATTACTAAAAAAATATTTTGCGATATTATTTCTACGATTTTTGTAACCGTTTACTAAAATTATCTTGCACTTTAGAACCAAGTACTTATAGTTAGGTAAATTAACTTATGACCATTAAAGGAAAGACATGCCAATTAGTGGACTTTCGATCTGTAAGGGAAATATTAAAGTTATAGCACTTAAACCTCAGCTTTATTGTTACTAATTAACGGATATTCATCGCATTTATTTACGTACTAGCAGCGTCTCGCGGTTTCACCCGCGTAGCTCCCGTCCCTGTGGAAATACCGTTATAATATATAGATTATTTGCTATTCCAGCCAAACTATAATTTATCTCTGTGCCTAATTTCATCCAGATCCGATCAGCTGTTCTGGCGTGATTGAGCAACAAACATCCATCTATCCATCCATTTATGTATATAAACTTTCTCATTTATAATATTAGTGTGATTTTCCCAACGTCCCAGTACTCCAGTCACCCCGTGACCACGAAAGTGTGTTAACTTGTTAAAACGTCAGGGGAAAATAGGTAAATAAACGTTATACAACTCAACAGCCTATAATGGTCCACTGCTGGACGCATCTTTATCTCATGGGGAGTAATCTTAGTCCCAGATCGCAGTTCAATGGTAGATCTATTCTGCAAGAGTCGCTGTTGCCCGCCCCCTGGTGTATGTCTCTTAGTCGCTTCTTACGTCACCCACAGGAAGAGTTGGATTGGTATAAGTTCTAAGCCGGCACCAAAAAGCTAAAAAACAAAACACAAAGCATAAACGTGATAAATGTTCGTTGAATACCTAGTTATTATAGTTTGATTCCCGCATTGGGACAAATATTTATACGATATGCAGGTATTTGTTCCGGGTGTTCTGGTCGTTTAAAAGCTCTGCGAAATGGCAAAGTAAAACATTTGTTTTACAATTAGCAATAACCAAAGTCAGATATCGATGCATTATATGTACATACATACATACTTTGTGTATAATTATTACTGACCTGAAACCCGTGGTCCTCAACCTGAATTCTTGATGGTGCCGCGTATACAGCTTGAATATAATTTGACACACTGGTTTCAATAAACAATACCTACGCCAAAATGGTCTGGCCTGCTGTTTGAAGAAAATTATGTAGCACATTTAATTGTTGTAAATACGGCACATAATACCTTTTCTAATAGCTATTTTATTACTTCTGATAGAAAATATATTTATAATTTCGTGGCTTAGTTGGTTAGAGCACTCGTACACACATGGAGCGCAGATTCGAGTCCTGCCGAATTCGATTTTTTTTGGGATCCTAGTTTCTTAGAGACATGTTGATGGAATTCGATTTTTTTGAGATCCTATATAATTTCTTAGAGACATGTTGAATATTGTTGATGTCTTCGAATGGAAGTTATAAATAAAACAGAAGATATGATTTTGATAGATATAATAAAATTAAAACCCTTTATTACAATAACCTTTAATATTTAGTTCATATACCAACATCACTAATACTATAAATGCGAAAGTTAAAACGCTTGGATGTATGTAACGTTTTCACGCCGAAACTACTAAACGGGTCTGGCTAAAATTTGCACACAGTTAGTTCTTAGCCTGAAATAAAACAGAAGCTACTTTTAAGTAAGTACTTTATTGTTGACGACCTCTGTGGCTGGGCGAAGGTCTGCCTGCGATGCAGGAGGTTCGATTCCCGCCTCGGAACAAATGTGTGTACGATCTGCAGGCATTTGTTCAGGGTGTTCTGGTAGTTTTATATTATAATAAAAATATCTATCTATGTATTGTATTATATTATGTAAATCAGTTATCTAGTACCCATAACAAAAGCTCTGCTTAGCTTGGGGCTAGATAATACTGTGTGAATTGTCGAGCATTATTTATTTATTTATAACCACTCCCATACCCGTTTAAGCAGGTAAATAAAACTAAGATGCATCTCAGTGGGACGTATGAACTACCTATGACTCCGGACGACTATCGACGGGCAAGTCCCGTTACTTTCTACAAATCGACGCATGCTATCACTGTTATTTCACACAGTTCCACAACGGTCACAGAACTCATGCAACTCTAGTCTTCCTTTCATTGAAGCTAAAGTTGAAAATACCTTGCAGGAAATTGAGAAATTGATACGTTATAGATTTGGTAACCCACACCTACTAAAGATATTTGATTGGTTTTTGGTGTAGAAGTTGTATAGGGAAATTATTACTTAAACTTTTGTCGTACAGTGGGTCGTTGTAACACAGCTCTAAACTTGTCACACACCTTAAAAACACCGCAGCGCAGCACAAAAATGGACTGGGCTGGTGGACCTGGTTAGGCAATGCATTGTAAATGCTAGTGCGACTCGATCTTGCTCCATTACGGCGAGGATTGTTCACGGGTGGGTTTTTAGTATGTTCAAGCCCCACACACCCCCTTTGGCACCTCCGTGGCGAAGGGATAGTGCGAAGGCATTTTCCCACACAAAAAAGGGGGAAGATGCACAATACACTCCTATGCGAGATGTCAGTGCAGATCTTAGTTCTCCCACTTAAAATAAGAATTAGAATTTTAGAATGGGATCTAACTCGTAACATTTTATACTGTGCTTTCTTCGAAAATCTACTGTTGGCTGTCCACAATTTGATTGTAATTTTCAATTACCTAAGTACCTAAGCTTGGCTGCACAGATATGAGGGCGTCTCTCACACTCACTCATCTCATACCAAGCCAAAATCTAAAAAAATATGTTTGGTACGATATTCAAATCGATTGATGAATTAAGCTAGTTTCCTAAAAAATCTAATTTTTCCGTCAGTTAGATTATCAAAACATTTTTTTCCTTTGAAAATCAAACAAAAAATTACAAAAATACAGCGCGTTAACGGTTGGGAGTGACGTCATAATGTTGCTAAAAGTGTCGCCCGGGGTGTGACGTCACGCTCTATCTTGATAAATTTTTGTTTATTGGCAAAAGAAAAAATACGTGTCCAATGTCTTTTGATAATCGAACTAACAGACTCATTAGATACGAAAATTTAATTAAGTCCGATTCTGCAGAAATCGAATTGTTTCGAACATTATTAATTTTCACAAAGAATTGCGAGTTACGCACTATACATTGCGAGTTACGCACTATACAGTAAAAACCTGAGACTAATTAGATGTTTTAAGGAATCTAACCTGTGATAGTGATAGTCATAAGAACTTCGAATTGAATATGAATGTGAATTAACCGCAGTGGAAATTAATACAAGACTAGAATCAATTTGGATCATAGGCATGTACAGAACGGGAAAAGGGGATATCGGGATCTTAGGGGAAGTAATGGGGAAACTCTTTGATTTGCTGTGCACATTGACTGGGAAGAAGAAGGTGTTTGTTATGGGGGACTGGAATGTCGATTTTTTGCTTGATACCAAAGAAAAAAGAAACCTAATAGATATTATGTCTCCGAGTGGTTTTAAAAATGTTATTGATTTTCCCACTAGAATAGACCAAGAAAATGGAACTGCTACGTCAATTGACTGTGTCGTGACTGATATAGTTATCCAAGATATTACGGTAGAATCACTAGCAACAGCTTTGTCTGATCATGATGCTCAACTGACTAAAATTAGACTTGATTTGCGCAAGGATAAACATAAAATCATCGAAACTAGGGCAATTAAATATACAGATCAAAGGTTTGTAGATTTCTCCAATGCAATGCTCGCATATGATTGGGACAAATTGTTTAGCGCCGAAGATACAAATAATAATATTTACAATAATTTTATTACTAAACTGACATATAATTTAAACTTATTTTTCCCTATTAAGAAGAAACAATTCAAAGTTAACCAGACATGCCCATGGATAAATAACACGATTATGAAACTACAAAATGACATAAACGATTTATATGTATTCCAAAGGCAGTATCCCGATATCATTAAAGCGAAAAGTGATTTGATTACCAATAAAATTCAGCGTAGAAATATCTTAATGCAAGAAGAGAAGGCAAATTATGTAAAGAAACGAATAGAGAATGCTAAAAACCCTAAAAAAGAAGTCTGGAATATTATCAAAGAAGAAACAAATAAAAACATAAAAGAATGGGAATGGGACTTGAGGAATTCATCTGATATCAGAATTGATACTGAGTCAGTGGCTGACATCATTAATAATCACTTTATAACTATTGGCACTGAGTTACATAAAACAAACCGTCCTGACATAGTAAATTCTGTGAATTTCGTTAAAAGTAATGTACATTGTCTAAATAAGTTATGTTTTGAATCAATAACGCATAAAACTCTGATCAAATTAGCTAAAATCAAAATTAACAACTCCGAAACAAAAGATATTTTTGATTTATCCGGAAACTTCGTGTTTAATTTGTTAAGGCATTTAGGTGAGCATGTCTTATTTCTTGTAAATAATGTCCTCTTGTCTAATGTATATCCAACTGCACTCAAGAAGGTTAGGATAACGCCACTATATAAAGGAAAAGGAGAAAAATGTAGCGTTGAAAATTATAGACCGATTGCAATTGTCCCCATCTTATCAAAACTCACAGAATTCATTATGTCGGATTCTATTTTAAAGCATTTGATTAGCAACAACCTGTTAAACGATTGTCAACACGCCTACAGGGAAGGTAAATCTACAATAACTGCCACCACCAGTTTTTTAGAGACTGTCATAGGCCTTCTGGAAAAGAAGAAAAAAGTAGCAGGAGTCTTCTTGGACCTATCAAAAGCTTTCGACTCTGTGAATCACGAACTCTTGATAGAAAAGCTAAATATTTACGGGGTAAGTCCGATGAGCCTTGATCTAATCAAATCCTTCCTAGAAAAAAGGGAACAAATAGTAGATGTAAAAATAAACGGAAAGCGTTACAGATCATCTCCAAAAGAATTAGTGATCGGTGTCCCCCAGGGGTCTGCTTTAGGTAACACTCTTTTTATGTTATTTTTAAATGATATTTCGCATGTACAATTAGATGGTAAAATGGTCCAATATGCTGACGACACCAGCATAATCTTATCAGCTGAATCTGACATACAATTAGCAAGTAAAATCAAAGAAGCTTTGACAACATTATCAGTATGGTTTAATATGAATGGCCTAAAACTAAACGAACATAAGACTAATGTTATTATATTTACAACAAGGTTGAATCACCAAAATACTTTAAATGTGGATTTATCCAAAACTCATACAATTAGTAACTCTAAACTGGTCCGTCTCCTCGGATTCGAAATAGACCCCACATTAACTTGGAAGAATCACGTAGATCTAACATGTAAGAAAATGTCTAAGGGAATATATGCCCTAAAGCAACTTAGACCTATAACATCAAAGGAGTCATTAAAAAATGTCTATTATGCTTACGTTCACTCCGTAATGTCGTATGGTATCGTCCTATGGGGCTGCTCAACCGATTATGAGAGGATCTTAAAATATCAGAAACAAGCCATACGTATTTTAGTTAAAGCCAAATACAGAGAGTCTTGCCGCGATCTCTTTAAAGAGTTAGGAATACTGACATCGGTCTCGGTCTACATACTAGAAGTCTTGAAATATGTGAAAGCCAATTGGAATAGATACTCAATTCGAGCTGTAAAAAGCAAGCGAACCATCAGAAATACTAATATATTTTTAGAAGCAATTCCCAGTCGCCTTAATTTATCAACGAAACTTCCTTTACAAATGGGACGCACTCTTTTTAATAAATTACCGCCTGCAATAAAGGCTATAAAATTAAATAACAATACGACCTTTATAAATGAAGTGAAGGGACTTCTTCTTCACAAAACTGTGTACAGCATAAAAGAGTTTCTCGAGAATGACTATACTCAGTACATTATTGTACAAAAAGAGCTGAACAAAGGTTCCAGTACTTACCTACACAATGTTATTAGTGAGTAGATTATTTAATTGACTATCGCCCTTATACAGCGAATAATAATAATAATATTGTACCTATTTCCTTTTTTCATGTTATTGTGTTAATTTGACAAGTCTTAGCCTGTACACCGAAATTTTGTACAACTATAATTTTTCATGTGTTTCACCTTTGACAATAAATACTATTCTATTCTATTCTATTCTTCTTAGTATGAATTTTATGGAATAAGTTTGAAACTACTGGTTGCTATTTGAGGCCGGGCATAAAGACAAAATGACTTTATCAAGCACAAGTACAGCCCATAAATGGCCCATGCAAATCTTATATGTTTAAATGGGATCCATTTATGTAAATCAAGCAATGGGGGCAGTCATTCTAATTAAAACCTAAAACGATGTTTACGATAATAGCCCCTAATTTACACCTTATTCGCTTGAAATGGAATAATTGTTTGTACGTTGGTCAAAACTAGTAATTAAGATGGTAAGTAGGTAACTGCTGTGGTAAATGCCATCTGGCGCAATAGTTTGATTTGGTTCATTATTGGCTTTTTATTATTTTGAAGTAAAATAACGACTTGATGAAAAAAATAAGGGCCCTACTAGCTAGAAAAAATACTTTCTGAAAAAATAACACGAGAAAAATTAGTAAAAAATTCGAAAGTTAAAACAAAAGTCGGCAAATACCCATTAGATCAAACAATCCTTGCGAATAAGAAATGCCATTTAACCTTGTTAAAATAAAAGTTCGACAACTTCTGTTTCGACATGGTTCCATCCCATTCTTATTACGCGTGAACTTCACAATTAATCGCCATGTTCTTCTTAACTCCAAGTACCAGGGCTTAAGGATCAAGTAGGTGGTTAGCCTCACCTAACACATAGAAAGTTGAACAAAGGTTACCTGATCGACTCACGACGATTTGCGCAACTCTTGTTATGACTGATGGATATGCAAATAGCTGCAGGCATTGTCTGCGTGATCGGAGACTGCTCTAGATAATGACGTGCTAATCGATTTCTGCTTATCTCTCCATCTGTAATAGCTTGTTTCTAGCTGAGGGGTATGATTACATTTACCTTTAGTAATATTATCGTCAATTCCAAAGCTAATAGGTGACTTTTGATCAGTTTTGATGATAAGATAAATCTTAAATCTATAAATTATTTATCATCTGGATATATTTCAATCGTATCATTTTAGACTGGATTTGAAAGTAAATTATTTACATACCCATCTTATTGCTATGCGGTTATCATTGAATAATTTTTACAGGTTTCTGAACCGGCAAACATTTTAAGATAAATTCGAGCAAAATTGCTTTTTTATTGTGCAATTACCAGCGAAGCATTAATAAAAGCAATAATTGCTTCCACTATCAAGCATTTGAACGTGACAATTTGACGAAGCCGACCACCTACATAATTCTGCTGTCCTAGTACCTACAACTGATCAAGCGATTTGTCCTTGCGGTCAAAACGCTATATCTAATTAATTGGCACAAAAGGCCGGCCATTAGGTGCAATAATAACGATCTTACACTGTTTCTTATAAAGCTGAAGTACCAAGTGTGCGTTGAACTTCTTCCTAGTATTTCTGATCCGTCACACAGCTGTTGGTAACCTTCACACTAAAGATCAACGCACACCTGAAGTGAAGTTATGCGTGTACGTACGTTAAGCTTTAAGGTGGTGTTCTCTCAAAGATAATCAGAAGATAAGCAGCTTCGTCCGTTAAACTTTTAGGATTAATCACGGGTTTCTTTTTCAAACTTCTGTCAAAAATGTAAAATTTAATTTTCCGATTATCTTATTGAAAACCCAAAAAATCAAATTGGTACCTAGGCACTTGAGTGAAGAAACTGAATCTTCGCTCATGGGACCTAGGTTCCTAATTCCTATAGGCAATAATTTGCATACAAGAATCTAAAGATCTAATATTTCGCAACAGAAAACGACCGCAAACTCTATCAAGCAATATAATAATATAGTACATAGTGGATAGCAATCATACAGATCTCTCATGTCCGCATCACATCACCTCATTAGCATAGAAATACAATAACAGTACCAATATGCAGTTGATTATAGCCTTTTGTGCTCTTTATGACATCAACGGGCAGTCCTTCGCGCATCTCTATTTTCAGAAAATGCCCGCGCACAATGCCTGAATTTAGAAAAGTCAAACGTATGTAAAGACAAACAAAATAATATTATAAATGCGAAAGTGTGTTTCTTTGTTCTTTTCTTCACGCTATAACTTAGCAACCAATCGACTTGAGTTTTGGCATAGAGCTCGTTGTAAGGATAGAGAGTAACATGGGCACACTTTTATTCCCATAAACCAGTTCACAAGGATAGAATTATCAGCATAAAGTCACAAACTTTAAACTTTATAATACTAGTATGTATTATAAAGTTTAAAGTCTAAAAAGGTTATTTTGTAGTTTCTCTTTTTCATATAAAAAAATATGTATTTTGTGTACTGTACCGACATTTTTGCACCGTCAGCACAGTTGCTTTGGCAGAATTATCCAGGTTTCTTCTTTCGAATTGCTTGGCATCTCGAATAGACATAATTATCAAAATAGCACCCACTCAACTGCATCCAATTATCCACTCTAACATGGGTACATGTCGCGTATTAATATTACACGTTGTCCTTGTGTCCATTCTATCTTCCGGTCGTTTTCTTATTAACTCTATATGTACACGTAGAACCTAGAGTCATGTGTGCAATTCTGGGTAATAATGTTTGATCAATCAAGTCTGGGTTTTCATAACTCTGATTAGTGACGATGTAGGTGGAAGTCTTATGAAAATAATCTACAGTAGTTTCTTGCTGCGTTGTTTAAAAAAAACATTTATTCAGATCATTTTTACAAAGGTAGATACTATTGTGTGGTAGTGTCAACGCCCAACTTTTGGATTCCTGAATAATTATTTACAAGCTAAGTAATATTAAAAGCTACCTTATTATTAATTTTAGTTTAAGGGTATTTATATCCCATGGAAAATGATTTATGAGATAAAAAGCCTATTATATTTCCTATGTTTTATTCCAGGCCTAGAACTAACCGTATTCAAATAAATTCAAACCGATCCGTTCAGTAGTTTTGGCGTGAAGTGAAGAGGATCCAGAGATCCAATCTTTCGCATTTATAATTATGAGACAGGTGTGAGGACTGTGGGGAGCAACAGCTAAAGTTTTTAGGGGTAGCTTAGCTACGTAGTAGTATGGAATCATCATGTATTAAACTCGATAAAAGACACTCTGGGAACTCTAGCTAGAAAGAGCGTGCGGTACTATTTGCACGGAGAGATTGAGATAATGGTTTCAAACTTTTGACATGCGCCCTGCTTGTAGTAGTCCCTATTCTTCCGTCGTTTTCATTTGCGGTAGAATACTATACCTGTTACGCTGACCTGTTTGGCAGTGATTTTGATTTGTGAAACACTGAGTTTAGGTTATTAAAAAAGTTTAATTCTCCAAAGCACATGTGTACAGTATCGAGTAGCAATTGGAAGTCTTTTAAGTCAACCACGGAAACGGAACTACTCATTTCCACAGAGAAGTAACAAAGAGTGTGGCATAGACATAAAATACTCATAGACAAAAAAGTGTCGTTAATTATAATGGACAAGTTTGTTGGATGCCAGCCAACATACCAAAATGTGTTTCTCAATTGTAATTCTGCGAAGATAATGCTGAAATTGAAATAGGTCTTAGTTCTCAATCTACGACTTTAGATGACATGAACTTATAGTGCACAAATATGTAGAGCAACATAATGCTATCAATTTTACTATCAGAAAAATATCCAAGCGATAATCTAAGCAAAATAGGACTTCTGGTACGTAGTACATAAGACTCTAGTAGATGATATGAACTAAAAGTGCACAAAAAAGTAGAGCAACATAGTGCTATCAATTTTACCACCAAACTATCGAAAGAAATGTTAAAAAAATACTGTTTCAGTCATGACATTGAGACGTAAACGAACTGTGAAGATCGCATCAATTGTTATGCAGATAAAAATTGTTCTCGCATTTGGAATAATCACTTTTTGTATTTGGTAGCTCGTCACGCAACAGTCAATCTGGCTGAAAAAGTGGATTTCCTGGGTTTAAAGATGACATGTCAATATCTCAGTGAATTACTTACTAATTCTATTAGTATAATTGCGCACTGCATCCAATCCATATCCTTTAGGCACATTAGTCGTCATTTATTTATTTATTTATCGTGGCCCCGAAAAAAATACTCACTGTGGCAGTTCTATTATATATATTTCGAAGTATAAATGTAAAACTGTCCATACTTCGGACCGTCATTTCATTGTGAAAAGAAACGAACTTGAATTGAATGCAGTAGTGGTTGATGTCTTGACAGGTAAAATGTTTCAGGTTGCCTTGATTCTCACCGCGGCAGACAGGGCCTAATTTGTTATCAGTAAAATATAAGTAAAAAGTTTTTATTTTTGTCACAATAACACAAAAAGAAAAGATAAACATAGAAAAAGACAAATTAATTACAAAAAAGGGGGCATCGCTCAGCATTTGCCCAGAAGCGATACATATCGCTAAATGCGCGCTGGTTATAAGCGACTCCCAAGTCCCAATATGATAACGTTTATTTTTCTGTCTACGATATCGAATAATAAGTTATTGTTAGTTAGCTTTAGCTTATTTCTCAATTGTGTACATTTTGAATATGTAAGTTAGGTTGGTACTATTTTATACTTATTTACTGATTTTTATTCCGTATATCTGCTATGTCATTATGTCTATCTATCTATCTAGGGACCAAATGTGTTGGTTGACTCCTTAAAGCATGACAATAATGCATAATTTCATTCGCATATCCTGCCCTTGCGAAACGAAAACGGATAGTGCTGCCCACGCGCATTGTGTTTGCACTGTCACCTTGATTGCCTCTCGAACACGTGAGGTTAAACTCTAAATAAGTTACCAATAAGTCAACTTGAAAACTGTAGGTCGATGACTGAAATAAAATACCTACTTCATTACTAGGCATTATAATTGGTATTGAAGAAGCCAAAAATAGGAAATGCTTGATGGTTAGAGAGAATAGTTTTCTCAACAGTGAAACGATATACTTACCCTCGAATACTCAAACGCATCTCAGATTTAAGCACGTCTCAAGTGACGAATTTTTGACAGATTTTCATTTAAAACTATCAAAAAATCGCTACTTGAGACCTGCTTTAATCTGATAAGCGTTTGAGTATTTGGGGATTACATAGAAATACTAGGCGACGGTTTCAAAATGCTAAACTACAGTTTGACACGACAGCCTCCTTCAACCTCAACACCCTATAAAATGGCCCATTACGTGACGCCAGCCTCACCCTGATTTTTTTTATCTACTGAGGGGTAATGCCCATAATACCCACGCTGGGCACGCGAGTTGGAGATCGCAGTTTGGTGGTAGATCTATTCTGCATGAGGCACTGCTGCCCGCCACCCGGAGTATGTCCCTTAGTCGCCTCTTACGAGACCCACGGGATGAGTTGGGGTGGTGCAAATTCTAAACCGGCACCACACGGCCTTACTATCATCATACCGGCTTCCAGGCCTCTTTTATAACTAGCTTTTTAAATTTCTGAGGGAAAGATCTATTCGGGTTGTCGTTGATGGCTGCTCGACTGATCGATTGACGATCAATGCCGGGGTACCTCGGTGCCACGCTCACACTAACTTTAAACTGAAGCCTCTACCGGGTCAAATATGAGACTGTTTTTCAAATCAAGGGGTAGCAATACAAAAAAATATTTTATTGCACACCAAGAAAATAGAGACAACAGAATTGCATTGGCCTTATCGCTAAGAATAATCTCTCCAGACAACCTTGAATCTTGGGCTACGTTACATCCGCTTATGAACAACTACGTAACTGGTGGCGTTTTTAAATAATACCAAGTAGGTATTTAATTACAAATCTCATTCATGCTTCAGTTGATATGTCAATTATCAAGTAAGTACTTACAGTATATTCCTACTGTCAAGTTCAGAGTTAGGAATACGGTCCTGCCACTTGATTTTTAAGATGGATCTTAGATAACTGAGGTGGTATGTGTCAAGCTTTCTTATGTCTGGCTTATACATAGAGTATTCAAGACCAAGTTCGGTCTAGCAAGCCATATTAGGGCTCATGATAGAAATAATAATCTTCAATGCCTAGGGTCGCTGTCATCAAAATCGATGGAAAAGCCTATATAATATATACCGCCAAGCTTATCAAATAAAAAAATTATTAAGGTATGTGTGAATGATTGAAAGTTATTTTATCACCTTCAGTACCTTCGACTATGAAGTTAGCAATTTAACTACTCGAAAGTTATCCAAACTAAACCATTTTTACCTAAGAGGCGCAAATATGCAGCAGGTCTTGATAGAGCCTACGCATTTGCTCCTCTTGGAGTCGAGACCCTAGGTCGGGGTAACGAGGTACTCCGGATTTTCAAAGAAATATCTGAGCGACGGTCGAAGCGACGCGTGACCCAAGAGCTGGTGAGTATATGGCAAAGCGCATCAGGAATGCCATTCAGCGGGCCAATGCAGCCAGCGTCCTAGGCACACTTCCTTCTACCTGTAGATTGTTTGCAACAGTCTGAGGTTAGCTCAATTATTTTAATTGTAAATATTTTTATTTTTGGGAACCTATTTCATTTCTTAGAGATGCCCAGAGTGCGCGTAAGCACTGTAACAGAAATCCATTAATATTTTGATTTGGATTCGATTCACTTGATCCATATCATAGAATTTCCGTATTATTCGAGCTTACATATCCCTTATCATTGAACTGATAAGAAACAAACGTAGCTAGACTGCCTCGCTTAGTCTACATTCTCTTCCAACTGTCCTAGATAGCTGAACGTTACCCGTTCGCCTGTCAATCATTGGGTAACAACGTGCATCCAGAATTGGACCATATAGGAAAGTAAAACAGTGCCAATTGGCATGAACTTTATAAATAAGTTGCTGAAAGTGGTTTATTACCTGGTTCTGCAAACTTGTTGACGAAAATTTTAAATGTCAAGTGTTGTTGACCCTCATAGCTTATGACAAGACGAGCTTTAAATATTTTAAAGCACTTAAAAGCTTGCAATTAAGAATTCGTATTAAATTCTGTTATTTATTCTGCATCTTAAGTTTGGTTATGTGCTGTCTTGTTCATTAGGGTTCCGTACTAAAAGGGTAAAACGGGACCCTATTACTAAGACTCCGCTGTCCATCCGTCTATCTGTCTGTCTGTCCGTCTGTCACCAGGCTGTATCTCATGATCCGTAACAAAGTCAAAAAGTCAAAGTCAATAACTTTATTTCTTTAGGCTTACAAAATAAGCACTTAGACAAGTCAAATTTAATACCTACTATAAACAGGTTTAAAATTGGTCATTATTATCAAATAAGAAATATGATGTTATTGATTTTATTCGCATACAACAGTTACAATTAGAGAGCTGAAATTTTCACAGATAATGTATTTCATTTTTTGTTTGTTTATGCTTGACATTGAGAACGACAACTGGTAGACGCTTGAATTATTCACATAATATTTGGTTATAAATTCACTTTAAAAATAGATAACATATCAAATAATACAAATATTGAAGGGGTGCTCCCATACAACAGACATGATTTTTTATAGATAATGGTACGGAACCCTCGTGCGCGAGTGTGACTCGCTTGGACGGCTTTTTTTTTTTCTATGTATACAAAGGGGCAATCATCAGCTACATCACATCAGGTCACGCACGTTAGGTAACCTACGATGCACTGGTTTATGTCGTTCGTTGACCTCTAATGCTGGTTTTCTTCGCAGAATCTGTAAATGCATTTTTGTAAGCCTAGATTGGTATTGATTGATGGTATTGATTGATGATGCTCTAAAGCTCGTATTATAAAAGCATGCTCAGTCATAGATCAACGAATATGCTTGAGTGATGTTGATGCCAAAAGCATTACTACAGTATAGCATCGATTCATTGTTATAAGCTTAAATTGATATCATATGTGAAAATGATGCTCTAAAGCTCGTATTATAAAAGCATGCTCAGTCATAGATCAACGAATATGCTTGAGTGACGTTTATGCCAAAAGCATTACAGCATAGCATCGATTCATTGTTATAAGCTTAAATTGATATTATATGTGAAGATGATGCTCTAAAGCCCGCATTATATAAGCATGCTCAGTCATAGTTCTACGAGTATGCTTGAGTGACGTTTATGCCAAAAGCATTACAGCATAGCATCAATTCATGACTTAGCAAGCTTTCGTAATGCGGGCCTAAACCTATTGTGAAAGCTTGCTCAGTTATAGATATTTGCTTGAGTGACGTTTATGCGATAGAAAGGCGTTACTCAAGCATAGAACAATGACTGAGCAAGTTTTCATAACACAAGCTTATGGTCTGATTAAATTTATTTCTTTGCTATGCTTCCTCTACCACGGAGTAAGGGTTCTTATTATAATCACCTTCACCACACTTGGCAGGCAGTTTGGTGATCACAGTGAAGAAATGAATGAATAAATAAATAATGCTGGACAAACACACAGCATCATCTAACTACAAGCTAAGCAAAGCTTATGTAATAGCTACTAGATGACTGATAATACCTACATTACATAGATAGATATTGTTTATTATACATGAGAAAATATCCAAAAAACCAGGAACCAAAATATTTACAGATCGTGTGTTCATGCACATGCTTGATGATAAGCAACATTTATCCAAAGGTAGAAATCGAATCCGCAACCTTCTGCTTCACAGGCTGCTTCAAACAACGCACAACATCGTTAATGAATCAGTCTGACGAATCTCTATCAAGTGAAAGCAAAAAAATATCATAGCAGAACGTTTGAAAAATTAAGAGGCCTGATGATGCTTTCCCCATACAAACGTACTACCAAAATGATTCGTAATTCGAGCATATTTCCACCATATCATGTTGTTTTACGTATTCGAATAGTATTTATCTAGGTCCCTGGTTATTTTTTTTTCTTAATAATACACACCTATAATGAATTGTACCTAAGCAAAAATATGCAAAATGCTATTTTGCATAACTTTACGTCGAAAATGACTTGGCTTCGTTCTATTTGTTTTGTATTAAAAACAACAATACCTTACGTTTTGTTTGATAAGGAAAATATCTTATACTGTCTAGTTACAGAATAACAACACGAAAAAACAAATGTTTTCAGTCATCATTTTTGGTATTACGGAACACAATAATTTACGAATTGAAGTTGCGAGCAGCTGTCGCCGAAGCCTTAAAATTGTCGGTTCTGATCGGCTCCATAGAACCTACACGCACATTACGCGATAGATAACATAAGAGTGCGAAGTACCTTGATACCGTTGACCTGTAATTGTACCAAGTTCATACAGTTATGCACAGCCCCCCTTGTGACAGGTTATGGTTCCCATGCTGGTAACAATGGTGATTCTATCATAACAACCGAACCGTCAAGTTTTTTCTTGTGATTAGAATTCTGATGGGTTGATTAGTGAAATTGAAAAAATTTCATGACGTTATCACTCTGGTATTACACATATTAAAACTTTTTGTCCAAGCCAAAGGTACATTTTAAGTGGCTAGTACTATACTTACTCTAAGGCCCGGATTATAACAAAAAAAAATTATTTCAGGCATCACAGGCCCATACAATAAATCATGATCATCATCAGCCTATACCAGTCCACTGCTGGAGATAGGCCTCCCCTAATGAGCGCCATACAATAAATACCTATATGAAATTCTAACGTAAACGCTTGTCGCTTGAAAATCGTCGATCTACCTATATGCTTGAGTGATGCTTTTCGATGGCATAAACGTCACTCAAGCATAGATCTTGACTGAGCAAGCTTTTATAATACGGGCAGATTTCAAGCAACAAACAAGGTGTAGATTATTTAATAAGAGATCTCTTTATATCGGTACCTATTAAAATAAAGATAAACGATAAAATATTTAACATACATAATTGCAACATATTCACATTATTCACGTATATTTATCGTGAAATTGACTTGCAAACATATTTTTTTCTGTGGAATATTCCGAGAATAATGATTCGTTTGGTTTGTTTTTGAAGCATGCTGATATTTTGTGAAATCAGCAGCTTTAAGATGCCACTCGGTTGTAATTAAGCATTGACCTCATCGATCCACTAGCAAAAATAAGGTCATTCGAATTCATTCGTTTTGATTTTCTGTTTACTAGGTATGTAAATAATTTATGCATTACCTAGCTATTTAATATGTAAAAGATAGTAGGTTTCAACATTGATGTCACAGCTACAAATGGAGGTTATGGATTTTAGCCAATTCCGATGCCATAAGAGCATAATATATAAACCACCCTATCGCGACAGCCAAATGGGCTTCCTAGAGTGATTCCAGTATAACAAAATTACAAAATATACAAAAATATCCAATCCAAATACTTTTTGAAAACATGTTTGTATTTACTTCCAATGCCATGAACATTTCGATGGATTCACACCATTTTAATGCACTCTAAGATAATGTTACGGTAAACGTGATTTACTTACTTATGTCGTTGTTTTTAAGAAGAAGTGCTACCTAAAACCCAGGTTTTGTCTGTAGGAAAAATCAATTTTAAGGCAAGAAAACATTTTTTTAAAATCTTTTTTGATGATTCTCGAAAGTTTAGGATGTAAGTTAGTGCGTTATATAAGTCGAAACACGATTGACTCAACTTGACTCGATAGAAAAAAATCGCAAAGTTTCCTCTAAATTTTCATTTTTATTACGGAAAACCCGTTTCATTTGCTAGTTATTTAACATATTTTAATGAAATGTCGTCTAAAAAATACTTAACTAAACACTTAAGAGCAACATAGTTATATTTTTTTGCAAAAGAGTATTATTTTAAAAGCAGTGAAATTGCGCGCGGGTCGTTTCTTGCCTCCCTTTCTCGCCTTCACCGCGCGGTGTTCGCTCGTCCTTGTCTCGAAAAAGCGCCACCACTTCGACTTCAGCGTTTTTGAGAGTCTGTTTTACGCGTCAATAATTTTACCTCCGATCACCCAAACGAAGGCAAGATTAGTTTCATCAACTTAAGAGTCGAGTATGGAAACCAGCTAGAAGGAGGGCGCCGTCTTCCCTCTGCGTATTGTTTTCAACACCTCTAGTACAC